>JALAZF010000072.1:6410000-16410000 GCA_022829125.1 Lathyrus tuberosus
TCTTGTACAAAGCCCAAGTTTGAGGCTAAAAAGAGGATCGACTCTGCTTAGGGATATTAATTCTCAAAGCTAAAAAGAAGGCTGAGAGGAATTGACTCCGCTGGGGAAGATATTTATCCCGAGCTTAAGAGAAGGTTTATGAAGATTTTGACTTTGTTGGAGAAAGTTTATATATGTCTTGTACAAAGCCCAAGATTGAGGCTAAAAGAATGACTTAATAAGAGAGTGTTTATATATTATACCATTGACTCAACAAGAGAGTGTGGAAAGGTGATTGACTCAACAAGAAAGTGTTTTGTTTGTCTTGTGCAAAGCCCAAGATTGAGGCTGAAAAGGGTTAACTCAACAAGAGAGTGTTTTAAGAAAGAAGATGGACTCAACAAAATGGTGTTGTTAGGGCTAATTCTGCTGAGGAAATCATTATACAAAGCCTAAGAGGAGGCTGGATTTTGCTGAGGATTATTGAGATCCAGAGGCAGGTCCAAGTCTGGGGATCAACTCTTACTGAAGGTTATAGAAGAGTTGAGGTATCAGATGCCTTGAGGTTCTGATTTGGGATAGTGTTATACTGATGATAAGCTGACCTTGGCTAGGGAAATTTAAAGTGAGAGTTTAAAGATTGAGTTTTGAAAACCTATAGAGGTTTTAACTCTACTGGAGATTGGTTAAATGACCAGGGTTTCTCCCGTATTTGTAGGGAACTTGAGAATGTCTTTGAGATCCAAGAGGGGATTAGACTTTCCAAGTCCACTAGTATGGAAGATTTTATCTTTGTATGATGCCCAAGAGGAGGGTGTTGTTTTAAGGGATGAGAATCAACCCTAAATTGTCCAAGGTTTGACTCTTTAGAAAGACTGATCTAACAAAGGATGACTAAGTTCTGTCCTATACCTTTAAGAGGTCTTCAGGGTCCTTGTATTAAGCCCAAGAGAAGGCATGAGAACTTCTATGAAGCCGGAGGGTCCTTGTACAAAGCCCAAGAGAATGCTGCGGTGCTTTTAGGAAACTGTGGGTCCAAACTTAAGAAGAGTTCAAGAAAAGTTTCATCGAGAATAATCTTTTCTTTAGTGAACAGTTCTAGGTTTGAAGAAATTCAATAGAGGTTTCACCGGGAATTAATCCTCTCTGGGGGAAATGAAATTCTTTGACAATTTCTAATAGTGACAGTCTGAGAAAAGTTTTGTCGGGAATAATACATTTCTCTTTGTTCCATATTGTATAAGCCCAAGAGAAGGAAAGACTGTATCTGGAATTCCTATGGGGAACTAGTTTTGACTGTTGAAAGAGTGACCACTGGCTTTATCTAGTTCTAGACCTAATTGTCGGGGAAAACTCTAAGCATAAAATATACAGGCATATATATACAGATGAAATATATACTTTATGTAAAAGAGAGGTATGAGGACTTACAGGTGAGCAAGCTTCTAAAACAAACAATTATATATATGTGTGCAAGTATGTAAAAGAAAGCTGATAAAACTTACAGGCGAGCAAGCTTCCATTTTAACAGCTGTATGGTTAGTTGTTCAAAAAATTAAAGAAAGTTTTGATAACAACTATGAGTTTGAACCTAATTCAAAACGGAAGGTTGTTTTTGAAAAGAACATTGGGGCTTATACTCAAGGAGAGGCTCAGATGAAAAACAGTAATCATACCGTTGATCTGAAAATTGTAACGTGACTTATACAACGACTGAGGCCCAAATTAGGTTTTATTTACAAAGGGATGGGTCTTACATGTCAAAGAGAGGCCCAAAGGTTTGAAAAAAGAAAATAAATGGGACTTACAACACAAGGGTATGCCCTGATGATTTTTGTTTAAAAGGTGACGATCGCACCGCGGTTTTAGAAAACACAGTGGAACCTATACAATGATTGAGGCCCAAAAAGGTTTATGTAAAATAAGGATTGGGTCTTACACTCTATTAGAGGCCCAAAAGTTTATTTTTGTACAAGGGATGGGGCTTACATCTCAAGGAGAGGCCCAGGGAGAGACAGTGATCGTACCGTCGTTTTAAAAACTGTACTGGGACTTATACAATGACTGAGGTCCAAAAATTATTTTTGTACTAAGGGGGGTTGGTTCTTACACTCTATTAGAGGCCCAAAGTGTTTTAAAAAAGATTTTTGAGGGTGGAAAAAATCAAAACCCTAATTTGATTCTAAAATGTATTTTAATTGAATAAAAGTTCAATTAAAATTATCAAAATTATCAAACATGTGTGAAAACCAAGTTGTGATCTTGGATTAATGTTTGAAAAATCATGTTGCATTCATGGAATGATTTGAAAATCATTTGAAGTTGAAAAAATCAAGAGAAAGAAATATTTTAAGTGTTAAAACAACAAATAAAACATAATTCTTTACAAAAATACTAAATATATGAAATAAATAATATTTTTGTGAAATTTTTATGGAATAAAATATTTTAACATTTTTGGGAATTTTCAAAAAAAGAACCAATAAAAAATAATTAAAATTGAGAGAGAAATTAATTTTGGAATTAATTAATAAAAACCATAAAAATAGCAAAAATATCAAAATATGGCAAAGTAAAAAAAATGGTCTGGGTGGGTGTTGAACCCATGACCACCAAGCCAAACACACATGCGCGCTACCACTGGGGTGGTGATACATCCATGTATCAAAACCACCCCATGAACATATATGGGGTGCCAAGTTCTAGGCCTGGCCAAGGCGCCATGCTTGGCCCTTGCCCAAGGCAAGGCCTGATTTTAGGCCTCTTGCATGAAGGCTCTAACTTTCTCATTTCTCCATGGACTGGGACAAAATTTAGGTGCATCTGACATGGAATTTCATGAGGAATCCAATGGTGCCCTTGGAATTTTCAGAAAATGTCCCTATTTTAAAACCCGATAGTGGTTTCAAAATATGCCTAAATTTGCATGTTCTATATTATCTCATAGTACAGGCATTAATAGCATGATAAATTGGTTCAAACACAACACATATGATATGTATGAGAGGTCCATGATCAATGGACCTCAAAGCAATGCATGATTTAGAGAGTTCAAGTTGTAATGCACTTACCTCTTGGAGCTCCTTGTGCTATCTGTCAAGTTCCTTGTGCCAGAAGTAATTCAATGCTTTGAACACTCTTGATTGATCCCTTAGAAGCTTTTAAGATGATCAAAACCAGCTGGAATCCTCAGGAACAAGTATAGGCCTTTTCTTGCAAAAGGGGCAAAAGTAACCAAGATAGTAACTCTCTCAAATGGTGTTCCAGATGAGGGAAACCAATTGGGACAGTTTGAGGATGATATTTTCAGTGTGTTTGAGGCCTGATTTGGTTTTGGAAGTGACTGAATCAAGACATGGCTTGAAATATGCAGAAAAGACAATTTTTGAGGTTTTGGAGGTCGACTTTTTGATTTTGGTGTTTTAGATCACAAGTGAGTGTTTGAATAGCTTAGATATGACATATTGGATGTGTTTGGATCATGAGCTATGGTGGAATTGCTCTTTAACTCAAAAACTCAGAGATGACTTGCAAAAGAAGGCATTTTGGCCTAAAGAGAGAGATTTTGAGGAAAGCATCAGTTGTACTGCTTTGGTGTACTCAAAATGAGCATAAATGAGCTCTATTTATAATAGAGCAAGTTTGTTTTACAAGCAATAGTGAATGGCAGCTGGTACAGGTCTGTGGCCAATGTGGATCAAATGGAATCTCAAGTCTCCTCTAGCCATTGACTTGAGGTTATGGCACAGGCCTATGGTTCTTTGATTCAGAGCTGAATCTATACTCATTCAGTTAGGAATGTGTCAGTCCATGCCACCTTGATGCATCCATTAAATGCTTGGAAACAAAATTGGAGTCTTTTGCACTTTTTAGCCTTTTTAGGTTTGTTATGGCTATGTGTAGATTCTTGGACTTGGGAGGCTTGGGGATCAGATCATTCCCCTTAGTTTTTATCCTATGATGTGTCCAAATGGATGACAAGGCTTGGAGTTGTCCAAATTTTCCAAATCGAGCAAAATGCCAAAATTTGCCTTATACAAGACAGTTGGAAATGGTGATTTTGAGGGAATCATATCTCCTTGCTCAGGTTGAGTTATGGGAGGCTCTTGTGCTTTTTAGAAAGCCCTCATATAATACAATACATGTGTGATCATAGTTTGTCTTGAAACTATTTGAATCCAACTGAAAAATCCCCATGAACATTGATGTCCAAGGCTGGTAACTTAGGCAGATTTTCACTAAGTGTTGGAAAAGTGTCATTTTCTTCATTTTTGTCATTTTGATCACTCTATAACTTAAAATCCATGAAGAATTGAAGTTTCTTGTAGTTGAAGCTTTTGTAGAATGTAGGAAGACCTATAAATCGGGCTTTGGATCGCCCAAAATGGCTGCTTGAATCTCAAGTTATGATCCTTGGAAGTTGGTACCAAAATCACTTTTGTTCCATAACTTAGAAAAATTTTGGTTTCTTATGGTTGCCCCTTTTGCAAAAAACCTCACTTTTCTTGATTTTTCATAATGAATGATGATCAATACCATACATTAACATTATTTTTGACTTAGGGGAACCATATTTGTGAAAATTTCCAAAAAGTCAAACTTGATTTTGTGCACAGTTGACTTTTTATCGGATGAAATCCAAACTGTGTGATCCTTTGTGAAATCAAGTTCTTGACCTAATTCAAACCTAAAGTATGGATTACATAGGTGTTATAGGGTGTATTTAATCATGTCCCAAGGTGTAGGAGCATGTCTTGGTCAAAAGTCAAAGATACAGTTGACTTTTTCCTCAAAACCCTAATTGTGGTCCTGGTGAAATTAAAACTTTAGAACCAAGCTTCTTGGGTCAATCCATTATTGCAAATGGATCAATGTGGTGTATTTGAGGTCCTCAAATCATGTCATGAGGTCTTGGCTCATGCTTTGCTTCAAAAGTCAACTTAGGGGTGAATTAGGTCAAGAAACCCTAATTCCTGATTTTTTATGAATGCATCCTCTAAGGCTAAATTGACTTGATGATTGGGTCCATGAGGTCCCTTGGAGTATCTTGGGTTGTGCTTTGAAGCATTGACTCATGCCCAGATGGAAATTTTCATCTGGAGGCCTCAGTCAACCAAAAACCCTAATTTGGTGACACTGGCGATCTCGAGGCTTTATCCACTTGGAATGCTGCAACCTTGTGCTTGATTCTTGATGTGAGAGTCCTCTTGATCCCTTATAGGTGTTTGAGAGGTTAGACAAGTTGAAGATAATGTCATTTCTTGATTGATCCTTTGTCTAAGTGCTCTGAGAGGGCTCAAAACCCTAATTCTTGATTGTGGTGAATGCTCAACCATCTTTGAGGAGATTGATGAGGCATGAAGGTACATCCATATTGTGGTGATGATCTTCACAATGATGAGAAATCTTGGTGGTCAAAATTTGGGGTATGACATGGTGCATTTAATCATTTTTTAGTTAAAGCTTGCTATAACACACCTTCATAAAAATAATCGGGTGTATTATAACAAACCTCTGTGGGGTATGCTATAATACACCCACTTATTTTTATGAAGGTGTGTCTTAGTAACTTGCACCTTAAGGTGCATTTAAGGATTTTTTTTAATCAAAGTTTAGTAAAATAAACCTTAATAAAAACAAGTGGGTCAACATTTGCAAACTCATATATATATATATATATATATATATATATTTCACGCTTTATTTACATAAGTGTAATATCATGTATGTCATGATATCTTTATCTAAGTAACTTAATGTGTTCAAGAGAAATTATATTTTTTTAGTATTTTTTTACCCCAAATATTTTAAGTTATTTGTAATATTTTTCTTGATTTATGAAAGTTTCTTCTTGTGTTTGATGTATTTTAAATCCAAGGAAATATCAGAGTTCTTCCATCATTGACATTTCAAATTCACTTTACATGATATTAGAAACGTCCTCATAAGATATTCATTAGCAACACCAAATATAATATCATGCACATAAATTCGTAAAGGAATAATTTCATGCTTAGATTTTTTATGAAAAGACTTTTATCAACCTTCCATCTAGGCATGGCAACGGGGCGGGTCGGGGACGGTTTTTTCCTCCCCCAAACCCAAACCTGAATCCCTAAATAATCCCCGTTCCCCGTCCCAAACCCAAACGGGGATGGAGAATTAAAACCCAAACCCGTCCCAAATGGGTTCGGGTTGGGTTCGGGTATCCCCGCCCCGCCACCATCCATTTAGTAAAATCAATTTTTTTAATAGAAATTTTTATTTTTCCCAAAATAAAATTACATTACAAATAATAAAATAAAAGAATCTCAAAAAAATTCTTACATACATTTCAAATTTTTTAAATAATTAATACAAATCAAAATATCAAAACATTGGCCACATATGTAATATTCCAAATTAACATAATTAAATAATAATGTTCATAATAAAATAATCGGGGCGGGTTCGGGGACGGGTTCGGGGTGGGTACTAGTGTCCCTATTAGCCGACCCGTCCCCATATTTTTTAGTCGGGGAAAACCCAAACCCAGTCAAAGCGGGTTTTCCCCGTCAACTTCAGGGCGGGTTCGGGTGAGTACCCGCAGGTATGGGTTTTGTTGCCATGCCTACTTCCATCTTTCAAAATTATTTTTTGGTAGAAATTTTCTCAAACGGTCATACCAAGCTCGAGGGGCTTATTTGAAACCATATAGAGCCTTTTTTTCAATTTTAATACATGATGAGAATAAGAGAATTTTTTTAAATAATGAGGTTCATCAACATATACTTCCTCTTAATTGTAGGCGTTTAGGAAAGCTCTTTTAACTTCCATTTGAAAGAGTTTAAAATCTATGATAAAAGAGAAATCAAGAAGCATAATAATGGCTTTTAATCAAGATATGAGAGCATAAGTATCATCAAAATCTATTCTCTCTTATTGATTGTATCCTTTCTCTGCAAGTATTGATTTATTTCTTTAAAAAAATTATCATTTTAAACAAGTTTGTTACAAAAGACCCATTTAGTTTCAATCACAAGATTAGTCCTAGGTTTGGGAACAAGATCCCAACAATATATCTTTCAAACTATTTTAACTCTTCATAGACAGAAATGGAACAATGTTCATCATTATAGCTTCATTGACGTCCTTTGGATCAATATAGCTTCATCATTTTCAATTTTGTCTTCTAATATGTCCTTCTGTAGAATACCTTCTCAATCAAAAACTTCTATCTCTACAACATCTTGGGTTTAGTTACGTTAAAGCTAAAATGTCCATATTCCTTTATAGACATGTTCCTTTTGTTATAAATTTGAAATTTTTTACTAGAAATGGAAAAATCAAGAAATAAACCTTCAGGAGTTTTTGCATCAAATTATAAAGATTATCCTTCTTGTTTTTAAGGATAGAACATTTGCATTTGGATATATGAATGAGAGAGATATCTAGCTTCTTTCATTTATATGTATTTCATAGGGAAAAAGTTTTAGAAAAGGTATTATCAAGACTTTGTTCTTAACATAGCATGCAAGACATACTGCATCAATTTATAATATCTTGGAAGGTAGTTTTGTTAAGCATCATCCTCTCAATATTTTTAAGAGACCTATTTTTCCTTTCCACTACCCCCAATTTTTGTGGAGTTTTAGAGCATAAATATTTCGTGTGTGACAGTTTTAATATGGTCTTGTGTTTTAGAGCTTACTAACTTTATATGAGGTATGCTAGACCATTTTCTCCTCTTAGGATATGATGGATTCATCCTCTCTAAATTTTTCCATGGAGGTATGTACCTTTTTCCAAACATTTTCCAAACACTTTGTTCTTAACATAGCATGCAAGACATACTGCATCAACTTATAAATATTTTAGAAGGTAGTTTGTTAAGCATCATCCTCTCAATATCATTAAGGGACCTATTTTTCCTTTCCACTACCCTCAATTTTTGTGGAGTTTTAGAGCATAAATATTTCGTGTGTGACAGTTTTAATATGGTCTTATGTTTTAGAGCTTACCAACTCTATATGAGGTATGCTTGACCATTTTCTCCTCTTAGGATATGATGGATTCATCCTCTCTAAATTTTTCCATGGAGGTATGTACCTTTTTCCAAACATTTTCACATGATGTTATCTTTGGTCTGGTATTCTCTTCAAACTAGTGATGTGACTAACTACAAATCTGAATTAATTATTATTACTTTGGCCCCATCTCGAACGTCAATCATAAACTGACCGAGCATGCCTTATTGTGCTTGGTTATTTTAGGTGGTGGAAATTCTAATCTTATTTCTAGCTTAATTATGTACGCACTTTTGAGAATGAGCCATCTATAACACCCCAATATTTATATTTTAATATTTGTTAAATTATTTGTGATTATCGATGAATTTTGGTGAATTATTATGCATGGTGTGTTCTTGTTGTGTGTTGTGGGGTGATGATGAGTTAAGGGAATAATAGGATTATTTAGAAATTAAATAATTAATTAGAATTAATTTAGAGTTAATGATAATAGAATAATATAGATTATGTTATTTAGACTATTATTATTAATTAAAATAAAATGAGTGGAAACATCGAGGGCAAGGTGATCATTATATAAGTATTAGTGAGGGTAAGTTGGGAAAGGCAAATTAGGGGTCCTAAGGGCAAGTTTGACAAAAGGGAAAATAGAAGTGGAGAAGTTCATTCTGAACGATCGTGTTTAGGAGAAATGACACTGAGCAAAAAGGTAGAAGAGGTTAGGGCTCTAAGAGATTGCTGTAGAACTCAAGTAAAAGGATCATAACTAAGAATCTAAGGTATGGAGGCTATTACTTTTCAATATAATTGATATAGGGTTTAGATGTATGTAGGTGGTTTTGATGTTTTAGGGAAAATGTAGTAATATGATGGTAATGTGACGATTCATGACGAAATAAGTGATAGAATGATGTTGTAGTACTATTAGATGATATATATGATGCTTATTATGAAGTGTTCTTATTGTATTGTGATATCGTGTGAATTATGTGCGTTTTCGAATTGAACGATATTGGAATCGCAAGAGTTTTGGGGTCAGGACTGTGCAGAAAATGCAACTGCAGAGTTGCTATTTTCGCGCTTTCGTCGGGCGAGTCATATGCTTCGCCGGGCGAAGCTACTTCGCTTAGGAAACGTCGGGCAAAAGGAGTGGCGAAGGAAGGATGAAAAAGAGGTGCTCTTGGAATTTTGTATGGGGAAGGAGTTTCGCCCCTGCTTCGTCGGGCGAGCAAGAGCTGACATTTTTTTTTATTTTACTTTTCTTCTGTCTTTCTTTTCTTTCTTTTTGTTGATGCGTTGTCTCACATGAAGTGAAATGATTAATATGATGTATTTCTAATAATGATGCTATGATGGAGTGTGACTGATTATGAGGGATATACTATGACGATTACATGAATGATGATGCAAATTTGACTAGCCTTGGTCGTGTTTATTGTGACGTGTTGCATCATGCATTTATAACATATGTTAGGACTTCGGTCCAGTGACGATGTTAGGACTCCGATCCAGTAGTGGCCTCAATCCCATTGTGTGGATTGAGTGCGTTTTATGATGTGCTCCGGTTCCGAGTGGGAATCGGTCTTATGGTAAGGATCTTTGGAGGGAGATGACCATGTGTTCATCAAAGTGTTGGTACGGCATGCCCGAGTCATTTTGTTGCATTACATACTAAGTGACATTGCATAAATATGAATTAATAAATGTTTTGATGATGTTGTGGCATAAGTGATGTTTTAACGGTGATGATTTATTGATGACGTAATGACGTTGTGAATGATTTAACGAAGTGATAGTGTAAGTATGTGTGTGATGTGTGATGGATATATGAAGTATGGATAATTGTTGTTGTAACTACTATATCTATTTCTTATACCTTTTGTAATAATTTGTGATTACTCGCCCTGCCTGTTTAAATGTTACCGCTACGTGGGTAACGTGTAGGTGATCAAGGTTAGCTCGTTGATGCGTGAAAATTTAGCTTTGGAGTCAATTTATCTTATTTATGTGAATTAAGAGGGTCCTGCTCTGATACGTAACATCGGGGTTTGGGAACGTTTGGCTTTCTGAAGTCGTTATTGATTTAAGAACATGTTTTTAAGAGTTTGTTACGCGATGATTTATTTTATGTTGATTTCTTATTATGATCAAAGGCTTTGAAGTCCTTTGATGAAAATTATGAAGTCATGTTGATACTAAGATTCCGCTGCGAAGTTTCAATTATATGTGGAGTTATTAAGATGAATTTTATAATTAATTGAAACCTGTGTTACAGAGCAGGATGTGTGATAAGAATGTTTTTATGAAGCATGTGACACCATTGTTGGTGATTTACTCTGATTTAATTATTGATTTATGCGCTAAATTATTCGTTGGGTTTAGAAGGGTGTTACATCATCTACCACATCCCTTTATGTTAGATGATCCATCTATGAACACGGTCCATATGGTCAAAACATTTGATTCCTCGGTGGTGGTCTTGACCACAAAGTCTGTGAACATTTGAGCTTTAAGCGCCTTTTTTGATTCGTATGAGATATCAACCTGTAATAGTTATATAGCCCGTTTTTTCATTATTCCTATTATATTTGGCTTATGGAGTATCTATATGATAGAATAATTGGTTCTCACCACTATAGTATGGGCGAGGAAATAATTTCTTAGTTTCCTAGGTGTTATCACGGGTGTCAAGATTTTAAACCTTTTGATAACATACTTTTGGGCCATGCAGAACCTTCCCAATGAAACAAACTTGGTCTTGAAAAGACTCTTGTTCTCTTACCAAGATGGCTCCCACTGCTTTGGGACAAATGGGAAGCTAGATGAAAAGAGCTTCACCTTCTTTTGGATGGACCAGGACAGGCAGTTATGGCATAACTTCTTTAAGCTTTGTGAATGCCATGTTTCACTTAGGAGTCCACTCAAACATTGCTTGTTTCCTTAAGAGTTTGTAAAAATGGTATTGCACAATGTGATGATTTGTAAATAAATCGAGATAAGGTGATTAACATGTCGTTCAACTTCTAGATTCCCTTTTAAGTCCTATAGGGGATTCCATGTTAACTAATATTTGACATTTTACCCAATTTACCTATATCCCCCATTCTTTGAGATAATACCCTAAGAATGTCCTAACCTTACTCTAAAGGTGCATTTCTTGAGGTTCAACCGCATCATGTGCTTACTCACTTCCAAAAATGGATTACATATGCAGTGTGTGCTCTTCTTGCTTACGATAATGTCATCCATGTAGACCTCCAACATATTTCATATATGGGTTATGAAGACCTTGTCCATCATTCGTCGATATGTTGCCCCAAAATTCTTGAGGGTGAAGAGCACCACGTTGTAGAAAAAATTCCTTTCGTCTGTCATGAAGGTTTTCACGCTATATTTGAGAGGGTCCATTAGTATCTGATTATAGTCGTAGTATGTGTCCATATAGGATAAGAGTTTGAATCCATATGAGTTGTCAATGTGCATCAATGTTGGGAAGTGGGTAAGATTCTTTAAGGCATGCCCTATTTTGATTTGAGTAAACACATGCACCACTTCTTGTTTGTTTTCCTAACCAATACTACATTGGATAGCCATGTTTTGTGTCTTGCTTCTGTTAAGAATCGAAACTTAAGGAGTTCTTCAACGACCTTTTTCGTGGCTTGGCCTTTTCAGATGATTGTTTTCACCTACTCTGAGCCACATAGGGGACGTCATGTATGAGATGGCATTCTTTCTATGGGATTAGAGCTTGAATTTTTCTAACCGACCATGAAAATAAATCGTGGTTCTTTTGAAAACATTTTGTTAACACTTCGTGTATAGGTTCAGATAGGTCGGACCCTATCTTGATGGTTTTCTCTTGATTTTCCTCTTACATAGATAGTGGTAATGTCTCCATGTGGTTTGTGTCTCTCTCCACCTCTTTCATGTCTTTGGTGGAATAACCTTGTCATCTCCCTAAATTTTATCTAGAAATAATTATTCCAATCGTGTATCCAACTCTAGTGCTCATTCACCCTTTTCATTTGGGTCGTTTCTTCCTTCTATGTTTGTTAGCTAGTCGAGAGGGCTAGAAAATAATCATGTGATAATGCCAAGTCGGTTTCCAACACAACAAGTTGGTCTTCCCGAGTGTGGAATTTGATTTTTAGATTAACACTTCAGGAATTAGCCCCTAAGATTCCCAAATGATGCAATTTTAAATGGAATTACACTCTATATTCTAGAATTTTATTCTGATTATTTTCATCTCATAACCGGTTCCAAATTCTACTAAGAGTTTCACGTATCCTAGAGGTCTTGTGACTGTTCCTTGAAATCTTGTAGGTTTCCTCCATAATATGGTTGCGTGATGGGGTGCAGGTTTAGCTTCCGATTGTCTTAGTGCATATAATATCACATGAATTTCCATGATCCACCCATATGCTTTGAACGTTACAGATGGCCATTTCCATCCTGATAATAATCTGTATCTGAGGATTCAGGACATAGTTGACTAGTTCTTTGTCGTAGAAAGAAATTTGGGGTTTTTCATTGGTGTGGGAGTTTTTGAAGAGTCGCTGCTGCCTTGCAAGAGGAAACAAAAAATATCACTTGGGGTGTGGAAATGATCAATGGAGAGACTTCAAAGGAGGATGTTTGTTTTGTTTAACAATAGATCTTACCATGCAAGGGGAGGTGGTCCGCCATTTCCTTCCTTGGTGGATATGTACCATCACTAGACAATCTTCCGTATAATTGGGAGGTAAACACTTGGATATAGAACTAATGTTTCTTACTGCCAAGATTAGTCAGCCCACCGAAAAACGTTATCTTATCGTGAAATTAAAAAAGAAGGATGTAAACATTTATTCTCATAGATGGTGCAACGAATCTTTTTCTCGATTTGGAGGTGTGATGAGGGGTGGTGCCTGCAAAACAAATCTCACACCCAAAGTCAGTGAAAGAATAATGGAATGAGTAATGTTTTTTAAGCAATTAAAAGTGTGTACCTTAGTTGGCGGTTGTGGTCATTTATATAGGAGTCTTATTAGAATTTGTGATGATCTTCCTCCTTCAGCTCCAATCATAGTCGTCCATGGTAACAAAGTCAGTATATAATTCATTATGACGTCTGAAGGCACTACTTAGGCTTCTTGCCTGGATCAAGTGTTTTTTATGGCAAGTTCATGCCTAATGTATAAGTCCTAGAACCTTCTTCTTTAGCAACATATATCCAAATAGGTATTCTACTTTATGTCCCTCCTTATCTTGATGCTAGTATTGTATTAAATATATTTGCCTCTTGTGTTTAAATGTCTAAAATGGGCTTCTCTTTAATAGTTCGAGTTTGGGACTAAGACCGATTTAGACCTGTTATGATTTTGGCATGTGACTCATTAGGCTAATGGATTGACTTTATTCCAGCCTCGGACCGAGTAGAAACATGAACAATTCCAAGTCTCTTATTGTGGAGGGGTTAAAAGTATAATTTTTTTTATAAATGTGATATTTATGGCATAAAACTCAAGATGTCTAGTTAAAGTGAAAGAGATCTTTACCATTTTATTGTAATGTTATTAAACTTTTTTAAAAAAATCTATTAATCTTTAAGAGCAACTTAGCTAATTAAAGAGTCCTTTTTATTAAAATTAAACATATTAGTTCAATTAATTTTTCTTAGTATCCATAATTATGTTTAGCGTTAGTTTGTTTTAACTTTAAAAAAAATGGATTTTTCTTTGTATTTTTGAAAATGAATTTTATAAAAACGTTTTTTAAAATATTACAAGTTTTTTCAAATTTGTTTTTTATAAATTAAAAGACTAATTTTGACATTATATAACATAAATATATATTATTGAATATCAAAACATAGTCGAAATTACAATTTTTTCAAAAAGTTATATTTTAAAAATGATTTTTATGAAAAACTATTTGAAATAACTTCAAAATTAAGTGATTTTTTGAAATTTTGATATTCAAAAAAAGTTTTGATAAAATGATGAAATACCTAAAATAATATTTTAAGAATAATTATTTAAACCAAATTTTCATTTGAAACTTTTATGAAAAATTTCTTTGTCAAAAAATTTTCCACAAAATTATGTTATACTATAAAAATTATTTTTAAAAAAAGTCAAAACAAACGGGTCCTTAATTTTGTTCCAAATACCAGAGCCGGCACAAGTTTTTGGAGGCCCTATGTAGGTTAGTCACGATTTACCCATGACAAAATAAATAGAAACCCTATTTAATCACGATTTAACCTAATACAGTATATATTTTTTTAGGCCCTATTCAACTATATTTTAACTTTGAAAAATTTGAGATCATGTGCGGTAGCCCGTTTTGCACGCCCTCAAAGACGTTACTTCTAGATAATATTGACGCCTTAACCAAACTTTAACATATATTTGCATCTACGACGTCTTCAAATTTAATTATATATGTGTGACATCACATTTCACATTATTGGAATTATTTTTCACCACATAAAAGAAATGTATGGAATTGGTTTTAGAATTTACCGTTTCTCGGTTTTGTTTCTTTTTAAAATTTAATCCATGTATTTAACTTAATTTATATGGTAAGCTCATTCAAAGCGTATATCCTTATGGCTGCTAATGACTTCACTAAGTAACAACTTCTTTTGGCACCTACTTAACAAACCCATACGTGTGACGACTTGGTTCCCTAAATATTTAGTAATTTAGAGAAGTTAACTCGAGTATGGTGTTGTAAATACATAGAGATTAATGCTTTATGGAAAGAAATCAAACAAATTCATGAAATTAACATAATATATGGGAAACTTAGTGTATGAAATTATCATTACTTATGGATTATAAACATGATTGGATTCATTGGACTAATAAAGTGGTAGGTCCTTTTTTTTTTGTCTTAGCGGTATAGTTTAAAAAAAGTTTTAGAGAGATGTAGAAGTAGACTAGTGGAGTCATACACTACTACAGAAAACACCTATCACAACGGTTGAAAAATGGATACCACCACGTCCATTCAACTATTGTGAGATAAGATGTGATTGTATATATGATGTTTTTACCACGGTCGAGCGACCGTGATTATAAGCTATGTAGCGCACTATATATCACAACGGTTACTTTTAACAACCGTTGTGATATTCTTTAATGCATAACATTTAACAACGGTTGGTATAAATAACCGTTGTGATATATACACTGAGTTTATTCAAAATTATGTGGAATGCTTATTTCCTCAATGCTCACTAAACATATAACCTTTCAATATGATTTAGAACATTATAATATGACAAATTAAGTAATACTAGAAGAACAAGTTCACGTTCAATGCTAGACAAGAGTTCTTCAACTTGTTATCCGCATTTTTCTCTTTAACAGTTAGAACTTTGTTTAATGCTCCTAGTTCTTCAACCTCTCCTTCCTTCACCTCTAGTTCATTTTGCTAAATATTAATTACTTTCCAAACAAAATTAGAGATGGAGAAAATGGCGGTTGAAGAACTACAATCATTAAATAAAGTTCTAACAGTTAAAGAACAATATGTCGATAACAGACTGGAGAATTCTTTTCTAGAATTGAACGTGTACTTTTTTTCAAATATAACTTTATCTATCGTATTATAATTTTCTAATGCAATATGAAAAGTTATATATTCAATAATTGATTGGAAAAACACTCAAACCACATAAAATATAATAAAATCATCTTTTAAACAAACATTAACAATAACATTCATCAACAACAAACCATAAACAACATACACGATACTTGGGTATTTCACATAAGTTTGCAACACTCACTTTAGTATCTTCCTCGTTATTGAAACAAGCATCCCTGCCTACAAGTCAAAACAAGCATAAAGTTCAAACATTATGAAACAAGCTATTGAAACATAAACAATAATACATAAACAGATCTTTAAACATAAACTATACTAAAGACGAACCTGTAAAGTAGCCATTTGCTAACATTTGATGCAAGAAATGTATCCTTCGAAGAAGACGAGTTGGATGTATAAGTTTGGGGTTTCCATATGACAGAGACGAGTGACAGAGATGTTAGGGTTTTGTTTTGTGAGAGATGAGTGAAAGAGATGTTAGGGTTTTGTTTTGAGAGAAACGGATGTAATGTACTGAAGCGAGAGATAATTTCGTTTATATATAAATAAGTAACACATTTCACCATGGTAGATAATACGAACCGTGATGAGATTATTGCAACTTACACCATAGTTGATTATAAAAATTGTGGTGATATACAAGGTCAAACTCATTATGTCACGATAAATAGAAAATTGTTGGTGTTGAGATTTGAACCCTTTCACTCCAAGTATATTTCACTACGGTTGGTACCTACGACCGTTGTGAAATATCTTTTAGTAAATACAAAAAATGCCTAAAAAGGATTTATTACCACAGTTAACAAGAAGACCATTGTAAAATGGGTGTTACGAAAGATATATTTTGTAGTAGTGATAATAATAAATGTAAGTAGTAGAGAGAAGTGCGTAGAACTATCTCTCAAATGAAACATCTAGAATAATCTATAGATTTATATAAAACTCTCCCTTGAATCTTATAAATAAGGAGAGCTTATCATTTGTAAATCAAGATAGTAAAAGCTAGTAAACAAGCAACTAGAAGTAAGTAAACTAACTTCTAAAGTATCCTCTCAAACAATAGATATTATCATTCTCTCAAATAGTATCTCCTTCAAACTCCTCAAAAAATATCAATATATCTTTTTTCCTTTTCTAACAAAGTGGCATCAGAGCTTAAATTTTGATAAGAACTCCCTATATGATAATGACAAACAATGGAGAGACATTCTTCCAAGTTCCACTTCTCAAAGTAGAGATGGCTGGTTTCTACCTGAGTGAATCGCACACTCAAAGATACAACAGAGTCGCCACCGAACTTTATTTAGTCCCGAAGGACAGGGAAAATATCGATAAAACCCAAGGGGAAGAGAAACGGGAACGGGGGGTCGGTTATGTGAAAGGAAGGTACTAGCACCTAACGCATCCGTCGTACTCGACGGGAACCATTTCGCTTGCTTCTAGGCTTGGATGGGTTATCTATCTAAAGGCTTCTAGCTAAAAGAATGAGAGAGAGAGAAAGAGAGGAAAAAAGAAAAGAGAGAAAGAGGGTGCTCGCGGAGGAACAAAGTCCTCGTGCCTATGTACCCTCATAGTACAATGAGGAAATCAGAGCGTCGTAGTTCATGGAACCAGGGGACGAAGAAAAGGAAAGAAAGGAAGAAGACGGAAGAAAGGTGGAAGTGTGCTCTCCAAGACATTACGTCTCGTGCCTACGTATCTAACATTTGAAAGAATGCAGAATCAGAGCTTCCGTAGTTCGGGGAACTGAACTGGAAAAAGGAAAACAAGAAAGAAACAAGGAGACGAAAGAAGTGGCATCAAAACCAAGAGAAAGAGTGAAAGAAAAACTCTACTGGGAAAGACCCCGCAGTAAGAGCGTTTGCACAAAAGAATAGGAGAATAATGGTGTCAAAACCAAGAATGAAATAAACTCCGTTGGGGATAGCAAAGAGAAATGGTGTCGAAACCCAGAAAGTAAGAGCAAGGGGAATAGGAAGGACTCCTCTGAGGATCCAAAAAAGGGATGGTGTCATAACCAAGAGAAAAAAGGGATTCGGTATATTAACTGGCTGGCAGTGGTTAACCGAAGAAAGAGAGTAGACCCTGGCGGGGAAAAGAAGCTGGTGTCAACAGACGGACTGTGATAAACCAAGAGAGAGAGAGAGAGAGAGAGAGAGAGAGTGTTGAACCGAGAGAATTTGTTTGACTCTGAAGGGGCCTCGGTATATTAACTGGTAAACAGTGATTAACCAAGGAAAAAAAGGACTGCAAGTCTGTGGGGGATAGAGAAGCATTGGTTTTAGCAGAGAAAACTGCGATTAACCAGAAAAGCGGGTGTAGGACCGAATAAAGATCATTACCCAAAGGACGGGTATATGATCAAGCAAAGGTCGTGACCCAAAGGGGTTTGGTAAACTGACTAAACAAATAGTACTCAACCGAAGAAAAGGTATTTGAACCAAAGAAAGGTTACTAACCCAAGGGTGCAAGTATTCGAACCAAGAGGAGGTTGCCAACTGCGGGGGATTCGGTGTTTACAGACGGACTGTGACCAACCAAAGAGAAAAGCGAGTGATTAACCAAGAGAAGGTGATTGACTCGAAAGGGTTCAGTATTTTAACAGACGGATTGTGGTGAACTGAAGAGACGGGTGATTAACCAAGAAGAGGTGATAAACCCGATAGGTGCTCAGTGATTAACAGACGGATTGTGATTAATTGAAGAGAAGGGTGATTAACCAAGAAAAGGTGATTAACCCAAGAAAGGAGAAGAACCAATAGAAGGTTGCGAACTCCAGGGGAAAAATGGTCGTGACAGGAAAACTGTGTTGGACCGAAGAGAGAGAATTGAAACTCTTCAGGGGAATCAAAAGGCAATGATTGATTACAAGAAGAAAGGAGTGATGGAACAAAGAGAGATTGCTAGCGCAAGAATAATGATCTCAACCAAGAAGGATGGTGATTGATCAAAAGGAGAGATTGAAAGAGATAGGAGTGATCGAGGATCGAAAGGGATCGCAAAGAGAGAAGAGTGATCAAGGATCAACTCGACTGGGGAAAGAAAGCACATTAACGCCTGGAGATAGAGATGACTAAGCCAAGCACAGGGTCATTCGTCCCCTACCTGAAGTAGTCAGAATGAGAGTAGGAATTCTCCCTTCTCATCCCTTCCCTAACACACACAGGGTGTAATGCGGAAGTTGAACCGGACGGCCCAACAGCTCCAAGTTGTACAGTGCTCCTGCGTAGAGAAACGGACAGTATAACAACGTCAATTTGTACAGTGCTCCGATGCAAGGCGCGGCGCGAAACTCCAACTCCACCGGGGGGGATGAGAGAGAAAGCTCTAAAGGAGGCCTAAAGAGGGGAAAAAGGAAAATCGATTAATCGAAACAAATTTCGATCAATTAATCAAGGGAGAAACATGCTAACAACTTTTCAAAGAGGATGAAAAGTCATTAAAACAAAAAGGAGTGAATTATTGATTATACAAGATTAAGTTTATCCATGAAGAATAAACTTAATGCAAATCTGAAATGGAAGGTGCAAAACAGTGCCAAATGATCACCAAAATGCCACACAAACTCATGTATCATGTGAACAAAGATAGTGCAAGAATTGTTATGTTCATACAATGCTAAGAACATGAAACAAAAGAATAATCGAAAATGTACATCGAAAGTTCATGAATATGCTTCAACCAGGGGTTAAATGACACTTAAAACATCCATTAAAATGAAGCACATTGATCCATGGAAGTTAGAAGAAGAAAGGATACCAAACAAGCTTGAAAAACTCAAAATTGGTCATTTTGTTCAGTGGTAACCGGTTACAGCATAACTGCTAACCGGTTATATGCTTGAAAATCAGCGTATTTGTTGAAAATTGAACTGTGTAACCAGTTACAGCATAACTGCTAACCGATTACCACTGAGACAGTGGCAAAAATAACAGCAAAAACAGCTTTTCAAAAGTAGTTTTCAACACATAATCACTTATGCCAACCACCACATGCTAGGAACTGAAATTGTGCACGACAATTGAACTTGAAAACAACAAATAAACAGTGATAGAATCAACTAACATAATAGGATCATGGATCAAACAAATGCAAAACCAAATCACACACAACAATTATCGACTACATTGCAAACGATACGAAAATGCGCGAAAAGATAAAATTAGTTAGATCCACCAACCTACAAGCCAGAGATTTGGCTTGGTAAGTGTTGCAAAGAGATTTTGATGCAGAAAATCAAAGAAAACCAGAGGATCCTTAATTTGTAGACGAAACACGTCGAAACCGATCAAAAACGCGAAAATGCACCGAAATCGAACTTGCACCAAATTGAAAGTTGTAGAACTCTTGGATTGAAGTAGAATAAGATGTAATTCCAGAAATCCAACCAAAGAATGCCAAATGAGGGAGGTTAAGCTCAAGAATTAATCACTTTCAATGTGAAAAGTGATTATTCTTCAAGAATAAGAGCTTTTGGTGAGGTTTTGGGATGAGAATTGAGATGAAGATGTAGAAGTTGCAGGAAAATGCAGAGGAGAATGAGAGAATTGAGAGTGAATTGTGAAGAATGGTTGAAGGTCCTTGAAAAATGAGTGAAGGTGAGTTTATATAGACTTTAGGTTTGGAGTATGGGAGCTTTGGACTTAGCTTTGGGTTTGGAGTTAGGGTTGGAGTTAGTTGGGCTTGACTCACTGAGTCAAGGTGGTTAACTCGGTTAGTTAGAACCAACTCGGTAAAAGAGAAATCAAGAAGCATAATAATGGCTTTTAATCAAGATATGAGAGCATAAGTATCATCAAAATCTATTCTCTCTTATTGATTGTATCCTTTCTCTGCAAGTATTGATTTATTTCTTTAAAAAAATTATCATTTTAAACAAGTTTGTTACAAAAGACCCATTTAGTTTCAATCACAAGATTAGTCCTAGGTTTGGGAACAAGATCCCAACAATATTTCTTTCAAACTGTTTTAAATCTTCATAGACAGAAATGGAACAATGTTCATCATTATAGCTTCATTGACGTCCTTTGGATCAATATAGCTTCATCATTTTCAATTTTGTCTTCTAATATGTCCTTCTGTAGAATACCTTCCCAATCAAAAACTTCTATCTCTACAACATCTTGGGTTTAGTTACATTAAAGCTAAAATGTCCATATTCCTTTATAGACATGTTCCTTTTGTTATAAATTTGAAATTGTTTACTAGAAATGGAAAAATCAAGAAATAAACCTTCAGGAGTTTTAGCATCAAATTATAAAGATTATCCTTCTTGTTTTTAAGGATAGAACATTTGCATTTGAATACATGAATGAGAGAGATATCTAGCTTCTTTCATTTATATGTATTTCATAGGGAAAAAGTTTTAGAAAAGGTATTATCAAGACTTTGTTCTTAACATAGCATATGCAAGACATACTGCATCAATTTATAAATATCTTGGAAGGTAGTTTTGTTAAGCATCATCCTCTCAATATCTTTAAGAGACCTATTTTTCCTTTCCACTACCCCCAATTTTTGTGGAGTTTTAGAGCATAAATATTTCGTGTGTGACAGTTTTAATATGGTCTTGTGTTTTAGAGCTTACTAACTTTATATGAGGTATGCTAGACCATTTTCTCCTCTTAGGATATGATGGATTCATCCTCTCTAAATTTTTCCATGGAGGTATGTACCTTTTTCCAAACATTTTCCAAACACTTTGTTCTTAACATAGCATGCAAGACATACTGCATCAACTTATAAATATTTTAGAAGGTAGTTTGTTAAGCATCATCCTCCCAATATCTTTAAGAGACATATTTTTCCTTTCCACTACCCTCAATTTTTGCGGAGTTTTAGAGCATAAATATTTCGTGTGTGACAGTTTTAATATGGTCTTGTGTTTTAGAGCTTACCAACTTTATATGAGGTATGCTTGACCATTTTTTCCTCTTAGGATATGATGGATTCATCCTCTCTAAATTTTTCCATGGAGGTATGTACCTTTTTCCAAACATTTTCACATGATGTTATCTTTGGTCTGGTATTCTCTTCAAACTAGTGATGTGACTAACTACAAATCTGAATTAATTATTATTACTTTGGCCCCATTTCGAACGTCAATCATAAACTGACCAAGCATGCCTTATTATGCTTGGTTATTTTAGGTGGTGGAAATTCTAATCTTATTTCTAGCTTAATCATGTACGCACGTTTGAGAATGAGCCATCTATAACACCCCAATATTTATATTTTAATATTTGTTAAATTATTTGTGATTATCGGTGAATTTTGGTGAATTATTATGCATGGTGTGTTCTTGTTGTGTGTTGTGGGGTGATGATGAGTTAAGGGAATAATAGGATTATTTAGAAATTAAATAATTAATTAGAATTAATTTAGAGTTAATGATAATAGAATAATATAGATTATGTTATTTAGACTATTATTATTAATTAAAATAAAATGAGTGGAAACATCGAGGGCAAGGTGATCATTATATAAGTATTAGTGAGGGTAAGTTGGGAAAGGCAAATTAGGGGTCCTAAGGGCAAGTTTGACAAAAGGGAAAATAGAAGTGGAGAAGTTCATTATAAACGATCGTGTTTTGGAGAAACGACACTGAGCAAAAAGGTAGAAGAGGCTAGGGCTCTAAGAGATTCCTGTAGAACTCAAGTAAAAGGATCATAACTAAGAATCTAAGGTATGGAGGGTATTACATTTCATTATAATTGATATAGGGTTTAGATGTATGTAGGTGGTTTTGATGTTTTAGGGAAAATGTAGTAATATGATGGTAATGTGATGATTCATGACGAAATAAGTGATAGAATGATGTTGTAGTACTATTAGATGATATATATGATGCCTATTATGAAGTGTTCTTATTGTATTGTGATATCTTGTGAATTATGTGTGTTTTCGAATTGAACGATATTGGAATCGCAAGAGTTTTGGGGTCAGGACTGAGCAGAAAATGCAACTGCAGAGTTACTATTTTCGCGCTTTTGTTGGGCGAGTCATATGCTTCGCCGGGCGAAGCTACTTCTCTTAGGAAACGTCGGGCGAAAGGAGAGGCGAAGGAAGGATGAAAAAGAGGTGCTCTTGGAATTTTGCATGGGGAAGGAGTTTCGCCCCTGCTTCGTCGGGCGAGCCTCGGGCATGCAAGAGCTGACATTTTTTTTTATTTTACTTTTCTTCTGTCTTTTTTTTCGTTCTTTTTATTGATCCGTTGTCTCACATGAATTGAAATGATTAATATGATGTATTTCTAATAATGATGCTATGATGGAGTGTGACTGATTATGAGGGATATACTATGACGATTACATGAATGATGATGCAAATTTGACTAGCCGTGATCGTGTTTATTGTGACGTGTTGCATCATGCATTTATAACATATGTTAGGACTT
The DNA here is from genome assembly GCA_022829125.1 of Lathyrus tuberosus. Lineage (NCBI taxonomy): Eukaryota > Viridiplantae > Streptophyta > Magnoliopsida > Fabales > Fabaceae > Lathyrus > Lathyrus tuberosus. The sequence goes on from JALAZF010000072.1 coordinate 6,432,987, forward strand.
CGGTCCAATGACGATGTTAGGACTTCTGTCCAGTGACGATGGTAGGACTCCGGTCCAGTAGTGGCCTCAATCCTATTGTGTGGATTGAGTGCGTTTTATGATGTGCTCCGGTTCCGAGTGGGAATCGATCCTATGGTAAGGATCTTTGGAGGGAGATGACCATGTGTTCATCAAAGTGTTGGTACCGCATGCCTGAGTCATTTTGTTGCATTACATACTAAGTGACATTGCATAAATATGAATTAATAAATGTTTTGATGATGTTGTGGCATAAGTGATGTTTTAACGATGATGATTTATTGATGACGTAATGACGTTGTGAATGATTTAACGAAGTGATAGTGTAAGTATGTGTGTGATGTGTGATGGATATATGAAGTATGGATAATTGTTGTTGTAACTACTATATCTATTACTTATACCTTTTGTAATGATTTGTGATTACTCGCCCTGCCTGTTTAAATGTTACCGCTACGTGGGTAATGTGCAGGTGATCAAGGTTAGCTCGTTGATGCGTGAAAATTTAGCATTGGAGTCAATTTATCTTATTTATGTGAATTAAGAGGGTTATGCTCTGATACGTAACATCGGGGTTTGGGAACGTTTGGCTTTCTGAAGTCGTTATTGATTTAAGAACATGTTTTTAACAGTTTGTTACGCGATGATTTATTTTATGTTAATTTTTTATTATGATAAAAGGCTTTGAAGTCCTTTGACGAAAATTATGAAGTCATGTTGATACTAAGATTCCGCTGCGAAGTTTCAATTATATGTGGAGTTATTAAGATGAATTTTATAATTAATTGAAACTTGTGTTACAGAGAAGGATGTGTGATAAGAATGTTTTTATGAAGCATGTGACACCCTTGTTGGTGAGTTACTCTGATTTAATTATTGATTTATGCGTTAAATTATTTGTTGGATTTAGAAGGGTGTTACATCATCTACCACATCCCTTTATGTTAGATGATCCATCTATGAACACGGTCCATATGGTCAAAACATTTGATTCCTCGGTGGTGGTCTCGACCACAAAGTCTGTGAACATTTGAGCTTTAAGCGCCTTTTTTGATTCGTATGAGATATCAACCTGTAATAGTTATATAGCCCGTTTTTTCATTATTCCTATTATATTTGGCTTATGGAGTATCTATATGATAGAATAATTGGTTCTCACCACTATAGTATGGGCGAGGAAATAATTTCTTAGTTTCCTAGGTGTTATCACGGGTGTCAAGATTTTAAACCTTTTGATAACATACTTTTGGGCCATGCAGAACCTTCCCGATGAAACAAACTTGGTCTCGAAAAGACTCTTGTTCTCTTACCAAGATGGCTCCCACTGCTTAGGGACAAATGGGAAGCTAGATGAAAAGAGCTTCACCTTCTTTTGGATAGACCAGGACAGGCAATTATGGCATAACTTCTTTAAGTTTTGTGAATGCCATGTTTCACTTAGGAGTCTACTCAAACATTGCTTGTTTCCTTAAGAGTTTGTAAAAATGGTATTGCATAATGTGATGATTTGTAAATAAATCGAGATAAGGGGATTAACATGTCGTTCAACTTCTAGATTCCCTTTTAAGTCCTATAGGGGATTCCATGTTAACTAATATTTGACATTTTACCCAATTTACCTATATCCCCCATTCTTTGAGATAATACCCTAAGAACGTCCTAACCTTACTCTAAAGGTGCATTTCTTGAGGTTCAACCGCATCATGTGCTTACTCACTTCCAAAAATGGATTACATATGCGTTGTGTGCTCTTCTTGCTTACGATAATGTCATCCATGTAGACCTCCAACATATTTCATATATGGGTTATGAAGACCTTGTCCATCATTCGTCGATATGTTGCCCCAAAATTCTTGAGGGTGAAGAGCACCACGTTGTAGAAAAAATTCCTTTCGTCCGTCATGAAGGTTTTCACGCTACATTTGAGAGGGTCCATTAGTATCTGATTATAGTCGTAGTATGTGTCCATAAAGGATAAGAGTTTGAATCCATATGAGTTGTCAATGTGCATCAATGTTGGGAAGTGGGTAAGATTTTTTAAGGCATGCCCTATTTTGATTTGAATAAACACATGCACCACTTCTTGTTTGTTTTCCTAACCAATACTACATTGGATAGCCATGTTTTGTGTCTTGCTTCTGTTAAGAATCGAAACTTAAGGAGTTCTTCAACGACCTTTTTCGTGGCTTGGCCTTTTCAGATGATTGTTTTCACCTACTCTGAGCCACATAGGGGACGTTGTGTATGAGGGCCAAGGTATGACATTCTTTCTATGGGATTAGAGCTTGAATTTTCCTAACCGACCATGAAAATAAATCGTGGTTCTTTTGAAAACATTTTGTTAACACTTCGTGTATAGGTTCAGATAGGTCGGACCCTATCTTGATGGTTTTCTCTTGATTTTCCTCTTACATAGATAGTGGTAATGTCTCCATGTGGTTTGTGTCTCTCTCCACCTCTTTCATGTCTTTGGTGGAATAACCTTGTCATCTCCCTAAATTTTATCTAGAAATAATTATTCCAATCGTGTATCCAACTCTAGTGCTCATTCACCCTTTTCATTTGGGTCGTTTCTTCCTTCTATGTTTGTTAGCTAGTCGAGAGGGCTAGAAAATAATCATGTGATGATGCCAAGTCGGTTTCCAACACAACAAGTTAGTCTTCCCGAGTGTGGTATTTGATTTTTAGATTAACACTTCAGGAATTAGCCCCTAAGATTCCCAAATGATGCAATTTTAAATGGAATCACACTCTATATTCATGAATTTTATTCTGATTATTTTCATCTCATAACCGGTTCCAAATTCTACTAAGAGTTTCACGTATCCTAGAGGTCTCGTGACTGTTCCTTGAAATCTTGTAGGTTTCCTCCATAATATGGTTGCGTGATGGGGTGCAGGTTTAGCTTCCGATATGTCTCAGTGCATATAATATCACATGAATTTCCATGATCCACCCATATGCTTTGAACGTTACAGATGGCCATTTCCACCCTGATAATAATCTGTATCTGATGATTCAGGACATAGTTGACTAGTTCTTTGTCGTAGAAAGAAATTTGGGGTTTTTCATTGGTGTGGGAGTTTTTGAAGAGTCGCTGCTGCCTTGCAAGAGGAAACAAAAAAATATCGCTTGGGGTGTGGAAATGGTCAATGGAGAGACTTCAAAGGAGGATGTTTGTTTTGTTTAACGATAGATCTTCCCATGCAAGGGGAGGTGGTCCGTCATTTCCTTCCTTGGTGGATATGTACCCTCACTAGTCAATCTTCCATATAATTGGGAGGCAAACACTTGGATATAAAACTAATGTTTCTTACTGCCAGGATTAGTTGGGCCACCGAAAAACGTTATCTTATCGTGAAATTAAAAAAGAATGATGTAAACATTTATTCTCATAGATGGTGCCACGAATCTTTTTCTTGATTTGGAGGTGTGATTAGGGGTGCCTGCAAAACAAATTTCACACCCAAAGTCAGTGAAAGAATAATGGAATGAGTAATGTTTTTTAAGCATTTAAAAGTGTGTACCTTAGTTGGCGGTTGTGGTCATTTATATAGGAGCCTTATTAAGATTTGTGATTATCCTCCTCCTTCAGCTCCAATCATTAGTCGTCCATGGTAACAAAGTCAGTATATAATTCATTATGTCGTCTGAAGGCACTACTTAGGCTTCTTTCCTGGATCAAGTGTTTTTTATGGCAGGTTCATGCCTAATGTATAAATCCTAGAACCTTCTTGTTTAGCAACAGATATCCAAATAGGTATTCTACTTTACGGCCCTCCTTATCTTGACGTTAGTAATGTAGTAAATATATTTGCCTCTTGTGTTTAAATGTTTAAAATGAGCTTCTCTTCAATAGTTCGAGTTTGGGGCTGAGACCGATTTAGACCTGTTATGATTTTGGCTTGTGACTCATTAGGCTAATGGACTGACTTTATTCCAGCCTCGGACCGAGCAGAAACATGAACAATTCCAAGTCTCTTATTGTGGAGGGGTTAAAAGTACAATTTTTTTTATAAATGTGATATTTATGGCATCAAACTCAAGATGTCTTGTTAAAGTGAAAGAGATCTTTACCATTCTATTGTAATGTTATTAAACTTTTTAAAAAAAATATATTAGTCTTTAAGAGCAACTTAGCTAATTAAAGAGTTCTTTTTATTAAAATTAAACATATTAGTTCAATTAATTTTTCTTAGTATCCATAATTATGTTTAGCGCCAGTTTATTTTAACTTTAAAAAACATGGATTTTTCTTTGAATTTTTGAAAATGAATTTTATAAAAACGTTTTTCAAAATATTACAAGTTTTTTTAAATTTGTTTTTTATAAATTAAACGACTAATTTTGACATTATATAACATAAATATACATTATTGAATATCAAAACATAGTCGAAATTACAATTTTTTCAAAAAGTTGTATTTTAAAAATGATTTTTATGAAAAACTATTTGAAATAACTTCAAAATTAAGTGATTTTTTGAAATTTTCATATTCAAAAAAAGTTTTAATAAAATGATGAAATACCTAAAATAATATTTTAAGGATAATTATTCAAACCAAATTTTTATTTGAAACTTTTATGAAAAATTTCTTTGTAAAAAAATTTTCCACAAAATTATGTTATACTATAAAAATTATTTTTACAAAAAGTCAAAACAAATGGGTCCTTAATTTTGTTCCAAATACCAAAGTCGTCACAAGTTTTTGAAAGCCCTATATATGTTAGTCACGATTTACCCATGACAAAATGAATAGAAGCCCTATTTAATCACGATTTAACCTAATATATATTTTTTTAGGCCCTATTCAACTATATTTTAACTTTGAAAATTTTAGCCTTAACCAAACTTTGACATTTGCATGTACGACGTCTTCAAATTTAATTATATATGTGTAACATCACATTTCACATTATTGGAATTATTTTTCACCACATAAAAGAAATGTATGGAATTGGTTTTAGAATTTACCGTTTCTCGGTTTTGTTTCTTTTTAAAATTTAATCCATGTATTTAACTTAATTTATATGGTAAGCTCATTCAAAGCGTATATCTTTATGGCTGCTAATGACTTCACTAAGTAACAACTTCTTTTGGCACCTACTTTAACAAACCCATACGTGTGACGACTTGGTTCCCTAAATATTTAGTAATTTAGAGAAGTTAACTCGAGTATGGTGTTGTAAATACATAGAGATTAATGCTTTATGGAAAGATATCAAACAAATTCATGAAATTAACATAATATATGGGAAACTTAGTGTATGAAATTATCATTACTTATGGATTATAAACATGATTGGATTCATTGGACTAATAAAGTGTTAGGTTTTTTTTTTTTTTGGTATTAACGGTATAGTTTAAAAAAAGTTTTAGAGAGATGTAGAAGTAGACTAGTGGAGTCATACACTACTATGAAAAACACCTATCACAACAGTTAAAAAATAGATACCACCACGTACATCTAACCGTTGTGAGATAAGATGTGATTGTATGTATGATGTTTTTACCACGGTCGAGCGACCGTGATTATAAGCTATGTAGCGCACTATATATCACAGCGGTTACTTTCAACAACCGTTGTGATATTCTTTAATGCATAACATTTAACAACGGTTGGTATAAATAACCGTTGTGATATATACACTGAGTTTATTCAAAATTATGTGGAACGTTTATTTCGTCAATGCTCACTAAACATATAAACTTTCAATATGATCTAGAACATTATAATATGACAAATTTAGTAATACTAGAAGAACAAGTTCACGTTCAATGCTAGACAAGAGTTATTCAACTCGTTATCCGCATTTTGCTCTTTAACAGTTAGAACTTTGTTTAATGCTCCTAGTTCTTCAACCTCACCTTCCTTCACCTCTAATCACTACTACGAAAAACCCATTTAACAAAGGTTGGAAATGACATATAATGACGCGGGCGAGGGCGTTGTTATGTAGATTGTCGTTGTAAGTTAGTTGTTTCTACAACGGGCTGGAAACCGTTATTGAAAGGTAGGGCGCGAGCCATATATCACAACGGTTATGATAATAAACCGTTGTGATACATACACTTAGGTTCTGGGTTCGAAATCCATAAGCAGCGAAATTATATAAAACATAAATTACTTATGATATCGGTTACAATAGATAACCGTTGTTGTAAGTACCCTAAGTTTATTATATTAAATGTAGATTGCTTGTTTTCCAAACACCTCACTAAATAAATATACATAGATTCAATTTGATGAAGATGTCTATGATCTGCAAATTAAGCTGTTCTTGAAAACCAACTTAAACAAACCAATGTTGTTTTCTGATTGCATTCGTCTCATCGTGCATTTCACGCTCTTTTACATATATTGTGGTTTATTAATCTGACTCCTTCGATATATCGCTATATTCGATTATAGTTAAATTTCCATAAGATCAACAAGACATTGGATAATCTGCCTCATCTTTGATTTAACTATAATGGAAGATGGTGATGCATCTAAGGAGCCAGATCATTATACCATAATCTATATATAAAAGAACGTGAAATAAATGATGAGAGGCATGCAATCAGAAAACAACAATTGTTTGTTTAAGTTGGTTTTCAAATACAACTTAATTTGCATATTATAAGTATCTATGTCAAATTAACTGAATGTATTTTAAGTGAGGGTTAGTGAAACAAACAATCTACATAGAATATAATAAACTCAAACAACATTCTATACCAGATCCAGATATTATAAACTCATATAATACGCTTGCTACCACCAGCAAACTTTAAGTGAGAGTTAGTTAAACAAACAATGTAAATAGAATATGATAAACTCAAACAACATTCTATACCAGATCCAGAAATTATAAACTGATATAATACGCTTGCTTCCACCAACATCATCATCCTGTATCATCCCCTTAACCTGAAAGGAAACAAAGCAAACTTCAAAAATGAGCATCCTCAGTTGAAAACAAACCCTAAAACCATAATCCAGTGATGAGTAAAGAGAGGAACAGGAATAACGCACCTTTTAATGAAACTAATCGCAGAACAGGAATCAATTATGATGTTGAACTAGTTTGGGAAGCTATGAAAAAGAAATATAAGGAGGAAGAAGCTTACACAAAAGCTTCATACTTCTTATACTTCTTTTCATTGCTTCTAAAACTAGATAAAGTTTGCTTACACTATTGTTTCTTCATTTACTAACATCTTATTTGTGATGCTATGAAAAAAAAAAGTATAAGGTGGATGAAGTTTCCATCATAGCTTCATGCTTCTTATACATTTTTCCATAGCAACACAAACATTATGAGTTTCCAAAGTATGGTCTTTGTTAAGGTAGTGAAAACGAATCTGAAAAAATGAGAACAATCAACAAAAACAACATGCAACAAACGAGATAATGGGAAATATCTAACAATAGATGGAAGAAGAAGAATACCTTAATGTATGATTCACGGCTAATGGTGAAAACGAAGAGAAAAAATGGGTTCTAGGGTTTCACTTTGAAGGGAACAACGTTACTGTCAATTAAGTGAAAGTTATTTTGCTTATATATGGGTAAACTATTTCACAACCGTTAGCAATAACAACCGTATAGATAGGTATTTATTTATTATAAATATATCACTACGGTTAACTAGAATAACCGTAGTGATAACCCTTTTATCTGTGAATTTTAAAATAAATAAAAACCCTATAGATAGGTATTTATTTATTATAAATATATCACTACGGTTGACCAGGAGAACCGTAGTGATAACCCTTTTATTTGTGAATTTTAAAATAAATAAAAAAGAAAAGGTGTGTCTTAACTTCTCACTTAATGCATCTGCAGTTTAAACATCAACAATGTAATTCACAATGGATCTGCAGTTTAAACATCAATAATGTAATTCAAACCCTAATTCAACTATTACATTTCATAACAAAGTAAACATTAAACATAAAGGAGACAAGAAAACATAACATCTTGATATTTCCAGAAAATATCTCTGATTTCAGTTTGTTCTTCAAATTCTTGTTCTTTTTCTTTAAATCCTCATACATAGCCTTCAGATAGCCCACAGCTTCCAACTCTGACTTCATAATGCTCTCATCGTCATTTCCATCTCTTTCTCCCACGTCTTCATCCCATATGAACAAATTACATGTTTCATCGCTCCTCCAAAATGGACATCTCCAAAAAAGCCTTCCTTTATTTTGTCCCTTCTTGCATTGATACGATACCATACGACCATCACAACCACAAAAATTTCCAGATTGATATTTTACACTGGAAGAAGACGTAGAAACACCTTTGGATGATTTTGTCTTCAAATGTGACATTGCAACACCTTAAAGTAGAACACTTTCTTGTTGTTGTTGTCTTCTTCCAGACAATGGTGACGGCGTTGGTGTTAGGGTTGTTTCGTCTTGTTTCTTGTTTCAATGGATAAATTGATATATACTTGGTGTTTAAAATACATAACACTTTGTAACAACGGTTTAAAGAAAAAGCCGTCGTGATATCATTATTATTTTTTAGTTAAATATTAATAAAACTTAAAAAGGGAGCATTTACGTCAAAGGGATAAACTATTTGAGGGCGATGAGGTTCGAACCCATGATAGCTAGATTGTATCACCACGGTTTCCATAACAACCGTTATTATACCCTTGAGATTTCTAATTAAAATAATGCGCGCGTATCTAGTACGCACTATAAGAACGGTGTATAGGATGCCGTTGTAAACCTCGCGTTGTTGTTTGGGCGTTTTGTAGTAGTGAATTCATTTTGCAAAATATTAATTACTTTGCAAAAAAAAATTAGAGATGGAGAAAATGGCGGTTGAAGAACTACAATCATTAAATAAAGTTCTAACAGTTAAAGAACCATATGTCGATAACAGACTGGAGAATTCTTTTCTAGAATTGAACGTGTACTTTTTTTCTAATATAACCTTATCTATCATATTATAATTTTCTAATGCAATATGTAGATTGCTTGTTTTTCAATAAACCTCACAACAACATACAACCATTCAAATTTATGAAGAAGTATATAATCTGAAAATTAAACTATTCTTGAAAACCAACTCACACAAACCACTGTTTTCCAAATTGCATGTGTCTCATCATTCATTTCCCGCTCTTTAACATATAGAATGTGGTTCAATGGTCTAAGTCCTTCATGAAATCGATTCCTTCTATTCTAGTTTAATTTGAATAATATAAATAAATTGTTGTTATTCAAATTAAACTATAAGAGAAGATATGGATGCAATGAAGGAATCAGGTCATTGAACAACATTCTAAATGTTAAAAGCGTGAGATGAATGGTGAGACAGATGCAATTTGGAAAACATTGATTGATATAAGTTAGTTTTCAAATACAACTTAATTTTTAGATTATAAGTTTCTTTGTCAATTTAAATGAAATGTATTTTCAGTGAAGGGTTAGTAAATTAAACAATCTACATAGCATATAATAAACTCAACTTCATATAACAACATACAACAACACAAGATATTATGTAATGTTTTAAGAATTTAAAGAACAAAACATCGTTAAGTCACAAGAAGCTTCTTATTTTTGACTTAGCAATGTTTTGTTATTGTTCTTAAAACATTAATCAACAACAACAATAACATACAACATTTATCAACAACACAACAACATACAACAAATTAAGGTTCAAGAACAACAATAGCAACATACAACAACAACAACAGCATACAACAACACAAGATATTATGTAATGTTTAAAGAACGCGCCTTTTTTTAAACTGATCATGGATCTGGAACAAATTATGATTTTCATCTAGTTTATGAAGCTATGAAGAAGAAGTACAAGGTGAATGAAGTTAACACAATAGCTTCATACTTCTTGTATTTTTCTTCATAGCTACACAAACCATGTGTATCATAGCCAAAGTATACGTTTTGTTAAAGTGGTGAAGACGAATCTGAAAAATGGGAACATTCACCAAATAAAAAAATGAGAACCCAATTTTAACAAAATCGAAGCATAAGTTTAATGAACAAACCTGAAATATGATTAAAGAGTATCATAGCGATTGGTGAAGACGAATCTGAAGGTTTAAGAAAGTTTAAAGAGTGACATGGGTGTTAGGGTTATTTTATGAGAGAGAGAGAGAAGAGTGAAATATGTTAGGGTTTTCATTTGAGAGAAACGACTGTTATGTATTGAACAATAGATACTTTCACTTATATAGTAAAAACTATCATTTTTCATCACGGTTAGAAAGAAAAATCATGATATAATTTTAAACTTTTACAACAGTTCTTTAGTAAAATCGTGGTTAAATAACTTTCAATTTTTTATTTATTTATGAACGCAATGTTGAGAGAGTTATTAATTATTTTTATTGTTATTCTTCATTACTGTTGCCATTATTGTTGTTATTTTTGTTGGCTTGTATTATTTTTTTGTAAAACAATAATAGTGTATAAATGAAAGAGTATATAAAATAATAATAAATAATTTCATTAAGAGGGCCAAAAGGGAAGAGTACATAAATAATTTCATTATATAATTTTGTCAATGTTGGAACAATATCCCCTAACAGCAAAGGAATCTTCATAATTTATGACTCTCTCCTCACTACCCTCGTCAGGTCATAGTAACAAATCTTCCTAAACACCTTTTTCTTCAACTTCTTCTTCTTCTTTTTCTTCTTCTTCTTCTTCTTCTTCTTCTTCTTCTTCTTGGCCTTCCTAACCCTCAGTGTATCCCTGACAACAGTCGATCCAAATGGCTAGACCTCCTCAGTTGACTGTTGATAATGGTGTTAGACTGTGGTGACTTCAGTTGAGATATTTTTGTTAGCATTCTCAGATGGAGAACTCATGTTTCTATATGAAGTTAAGAAGAATAGTTTTGAAGAAGTGGAGATTCATTATATGAAACTATGCCTTTATAGAAGAGGTTGAAGATGAAACATCTGATGATTTAATGCTTGCAATGATTACTTCCAATGGTTGATATTCTTGAATGACATTATGACCGTCTTGAAAAATGAAGAAAAATTTCAATTAGCATTATAGTTGGGAAAAGCGTTTCTCTCTTTCGGGAAGAGCAAAAGGTTGTACAGATAATATTACAACGGTTATATATTAAATCCGTGATTAAATAATCTTCAATTTTTTATTAATTTATTAACTTAAGTGACACACGCTTTTTTCTGATAGGAAAAATGGAAAACAAATGTAGTTGCCATGATTCGAACCTTGTACTACTCACTTTATCACCACAGTTGTGTCTATCAACTATGATTAAATAACTTTCGAAAAAATAAATAAGCATTAGGCGCATCCAGTTTCAGATATTACAACGGTGGAAGGCATGACCATAGTAATATTACATTATCGAATGTGTATTTTGTAGTAGTGAGATTATCACTATTTCAAATTAATTAAAAGGAAATGATGAAAAGTTAGAAGATGTGAGAATTATGGAGAAGATACTCCGCTCATTAGACCCTAGTTTTGAGTATATTATTGTAACAATAGAGGAAAAAATATTTAGAGACTATGACAATAGAGCAACTTCAAGGATTGTTACTAGCTTATGAGGAAAAATACAAGAAGAAGAAAGATTTCACAGAAAAAAAATTCAAGATACAACTAAAGGAGAATGAAGAAACTCAAAGAAATGAGATATGCCAATATAGTCGAGGTAGAGGTCAAGGACAAGATCACGGTCGAGGACATTTTAGACGTGGTAACTATGGACGGGTTTCAAATTTCACTAGCGACAAATATGAGAGAGGTGAAACCTTAAAAAGAGGACGTCAAAGAGGATACAAAAACACAAGGAGTCATAAATCTCAAAGTCAATGCTACAATTGTCAAAAGTTTGGCCATTACACTTTAGAACTTAGATGTTGAAGGTAAGAAAAGTACACAAGAAGGGGGGTTGAATTGTGTTTTACGTTTCTTAGTTTGCATCTGATCAGAGTTCAGAATCTAAACTGGTGTTCACATTCTAGTTAATTCTTAGCAGCCGAATATTAACAGAAGCACATAAATAATAGCAGAAGACACAAAGATTTATATTGGTTCCTCTCCTAACTGAGAGTAGTCCCTCCCCTTTACTACACAAGAGATTTTAACTATAATCAAAACATGATTACAATCACTTATGCATTTTGCATAAGACTTTTACACTTGCTCAGACCCAAGGTCCAAAACTTCTGCTCAAGCTCCTCACTCGAGACTTCTTGCTCAGGTTCCATGAACCCAAGACTTCCTTGCTCAGGCCCTCATCCCAAGACTTCTGCTCCAAGTCCCATGAAACGAGCCTCTCTGCTTACACCCCATATGTAAAGACTCACTGCTACAAATTTCATGTACTGAGCATTCCTGCTCAAGCCCCTCAGGCTCAAGACTTCTGCTCCAGGTCCCATGAAACGAGCCTTCTTGCTTGCACCCCACTAGTCAAGAATTACTGCTCCAAATTTCATGTACCGAGCTATCATGCTCAAGCCATACTGGCTCAAGGGTTTACTGTCAATCAATCTGCTTGATTAAGACTTTCACTGCTCAAGCACATAGCAAGAGACTTACGTGGCTCAAGCATCTTGGCTCAAGACTTCCTTGCATGTATCCCAATTATATGAGACTTCTGCTCAATCAATCCACTTGATTAAGACTTTCACAGCTCAAGCACATATCAAGAGACTTACGTGGCTCAAGCATCTTGGCTCAAGACTTCCTTTCTTGTATCCCAATGACACAAGACTTTTATCTAAACTGCTGAATAAGCTCAGCAGAATAAAGAACAATGTGTACATGATACAAGTATTAGAGGTATGGGAAATCACCATAACAAAGACCTAAAACACTTAAGATTTCTAAGATATTCAATATGTAAGAAATCTTAAGGCTTTTACAATTACAACCTACATAAGAAAAATCTGCATATACAATGAGTTAATAATTTCTGATCTTGTTACTTCTTCTTCTGGTTGATCCTTGTTAAAGATTCAGTTTAAACCTTCAACTATATTTATAGCCTTTAAAGAAACTAGCCGTTGAAGAGGTAACTTGATCAAGAGTCTTTGCTGTTTCTCCATAGTACAAGAGTCATTGAAGATAGATACACAAAAATATCTTGATCGAATGTGTAACATGTTTAACCTTTGAGTCTTCAAGAGATTTTGTACTAATAGAGTCGTTGACAGTAGATATCCATAAAGCATCTCAGCCTTTCTTGAGCCTTGCAATCTGTAGACTCTAGCTAACAAACTGATTTGACAATGTAGCTTGCTTTCTGCAGTACAGATAGCTTCAGCGTTATCACCAACTCTGAATGGTACCAGAAGCCAATTTGAATTCACTAAGTGTAGAGACAATTATGTTGCTTCTTCTGATGATGAGACCTTCAGGTTCAGAGTCTACGCCAGACATCACTTAGCAAGTGTTCTTCAAATTCTTCTACCAAAAGCTAGCAATTCAGCAACTCACAAAGTGTGCTTAATGTAGAACAGATTCTGACTATAATATTTACAAGTATTAGAACCTGCACACATGTAACACACATCAAATAAACCATTGTTCTTTCAGTACTTTGTTATCATCAAAACCCAAGGAAAATATGTCATGAACAAATCTTGTTCTAACAATCTCCCCCTTTTTGATGATGACAAACACAAGTATTTAAAGGACAATGTTGGACAGTTATAATTTTCTTTGAAACATCAGGGTATGAGGTTTGTAATCCCCCCTTAGTCTAATAGTCCAAAGCAGATTTCTGTAGACATCATACTAGGAACTACTTTCAAGAAAAATTAATTCATTTTTCTTAGTAACACCAGAGTCTGAGGTTTGTAAGCTCCCCCTGAGTTAAACAGTTCCAAAATTGAGGTTTGTAAGCTCCCCTTAGTTCCATATTTAAGAAAGCCAAAAATAATATTTTAACTTTCTCTGGCAACATTAGAATACGAGGTTTGTAAGCTCCTTCTGAGTCTTATAGGCTAAGGTTAAGGTTTGTAAGCTCCTCCTTAGTTCTATGTACAAGAAAGTTAAAATGTGTTGCCCTGGCAATATAACCATAAAAACAGAAATACAAATAACAATAAATGACCGATGTGTACAACTGAATAGGTACTCAATGGGTTCAGTTTTTAATTAAATACTTACCATTATTTCTCCTCTTTTTGTCACATAAAAAAGAAATAAAATAAAAGAAGAAGAAAAGAAATACAGTGATAAATGCATCACAGACCATCATTACAGGATCAGTTTCCAAGAAATTGAAAAATGATCAAGTAACATGTGGTTTTTAAGGATTGTATAGTGCATGCTTTAAATTTTTAGTGGTCGTTACTCTTCCAAGAATCAAGCAAGGTTTAACTCAGTCATTTGAGTTGCTCAGAAGTCATTATAAAAGCAATCAAAACCTAGTTTGTTTTCATCAACATCCACCAGAGTCATGGAGGCATCAGCTGAGAGGCATAAGACTTTTGTAGTAACAGAAATTTCTGAGAGCTCTACAAGACAAGATGTCCAAAATGTATATAAACGCGTTGTTTCTGAATCATCTACAACTGGGCATGTGCCCTCTACAAGGCTCACTTCTGAAGAGGCGACGTCAGCAGCTCCAACACAACCTACAGGAGTAGGTTCATAAGAAGTTATGATGAAGCCCAAAGGAAGATAATGAAGAGATCCAAGAAAAGAAGACGGTCCAACAAGATGTTCTACCGTCCAATCCCAGAGGTAGAAGGGGAAGAAGCTGATGAGGATGAGCTAGACATAGATTATGACAGTTGTTATCATCACAAGGCTCTGGATGACTTAGATAGGGATTTATACTAAGCATTAGCAGTTCCTTATGTATCAATGTTTTGTAATCCTCTGCTTTAATTAATGAAAAAGTTCTTTTTGACCAAATATTGTTTATTGCATGCAAATACTTTCAATAACTTCCCTTTGATTTTCTGAAGGACATTAATGAAGTAATACTGACACCAGAAGCAATAGTTTGAACGTGTTAATCATAAAATTCATAGCTGTTATAGAATCTTTAATAGGTTAGACTATTTAGATAACATTTCCAAGATATATCATTTAAGATATTGATAAAACTTAATCAATATTAAAACAACAGATACTTTGAACGATGTATGTAACATATCTATATAAGAACCCATAACATGCTTTCTTTCATAATCACTTAATCCTCAAAACACCAAGATGTACAAACAGAGGAAAATATGGGTTCCAAAGAGAGATTTTAGAAAGACAGCCGTACTGAATGTAGCAACTCAGGTAAATGAAAGCAAGGCATCATTTGAAGGATCTACTAGCAAGCAGATGACTTCAGAAGCTCTCACCTCTTCAGCATCCTTTGTGAAAACACACAGAAGAAGAAGATCTTCTGGGTCCAGACGCAGAAATTAACTTAGAAAGGAGGCTTTGAAATTTGCTAAGGAAGAATGGCAAGATTACTTAGATAATTTGGACATGTTAGATGATCCTAGGGAATACCTTAGGGCCAATCCATCATACTAGAATGTCTAAATAATTTGTAGTGATTTCCTTCTTATTAATGATACAAGTTGCAAACATCAAGTTCTTACTCCTATTACTTTTGATTCTTTTGAACAACCATAAATAAATATAATCAACAGTTAAACTAAACAACAACATGAAAAAACTTTGAATTAATAATAAGATAACTTAATACAAAGGTTCTAACAATTACAAGGCATAACTAAGCAGAAATCTTACATCAGAATCTTTCATAGATAACTTCAAACTTGTCTCTCCATGTTTTAGAAAAATCAGCCTCAGAACTCATGATAATTCCTTGCGGAACAAGTAATTTTGAAAGAACTTTTCCAAAAGGAATGAAGAAAATATTTCCCTGGTGAAAGGAAGAAAGAGTCTTTTTCAAATAGTCAAACATAACTTGAGGAAGATTAATCTGCAAGTCTGAATTGAGAAGTAGAAGCAAATCTTTTTCAATAGGGTCCACAAGGTCTAAATTCTTATCCTTAGGAAGTAAGTTTGAATTCAGAATATTATTCCAAACAACATCATCAGGACGAAGATTTGAGACCGCTGATGTATTAGATGGATCTACAAAGTTACGTCAAGTATGAAGATAGTGTTGCCAAACAAGAGTTCTTGGAATTTCTCCAATTTCCTCATAATTGATCACATTAGCAATCGCTTTAGAGGTTACTGTTATAGAAACACCAGTTACTTTAGAGAGAATAACACACTCAGAATTCAGCTCAACAATGGAAGCATTAATTCAAAACTCCTTTATAGGATCTGGATAAGTGAAACCACAAAGCATCTTAAAGTATCCATTCCATCCTTGTTCACACACAGTCTTCCAGAAGTTAAAGCCTAACTTAAGCAACTCATCAAAATCCACAAACTTTTCATTTATGACTACCAGTTGATTCAAAAAAGAATTGACTAAGAAACTCATCTTAAGTTTGGCTTGATCAGCACACAACAACAGAGAAAATATAAAGAAAAGAAAAGAATTGAACAAGATTCCTAAAAGAATAAGAATCTTGTTAGAAGAAGGACAAAATGATGTTTCACAAGATAAGGAATAGTGACAGTAAGTATCCAAGAAGAAAACATCATTACCCAAAGGTTCTTATCAAGCTGATTTCTTGAATCCACAAGATGAATTTCACCTTTATGAAAATTTAAGAATTATAAAAGTTTTGGAAAACCTTTTACTTAAACTGCTTTATCAGAAGTAAAGAATCCTCTTCGGAATTTCAGAATCTGACAACCTTCAGAAGCTATCATCCATCAGAGTCTAGTAGAGCTAGATTAAGAGAGAGATATATATTGTCAGTCATAAGTCTCCAAGATTCTATTCAGAACTAACACTTCCTCTTGAAACAAGAGTCGTGAGTGATATATGAATATTGAATTATTTCCTTTGGCAGCTAGCAAACAATAGTAACATCACAAAAAGCAAGGAAACTGTTTCCATAAATATGATCATTATCTGGCTTAATGAAATAT
This sequence comes from Lathyrus tuberosus, assembly GCA_022829125.1. Taxonomy (NCBI): domain Eukaryota; kingdom Viridiplantae; phylum Streptophyta; class Magnoliopsida; order Fabales; family Fabaceae; genus Lathyrus; species Lathyrus tuberosus. The sequence continues at coordinate 6,450,007 of JALAZF010000072.1, forward strand.
TAAGAATAGGTAAACACAACATAGTTTCTTCTTAAAGATGTCTGAAGATCCTTTTCAAAAGAGTTTCTCTATAAATCTAACAGAAACTTTGTATTTACACCTACACAAATATCTCATAGAATCAAAAGATAATCCAGAAAAGAACAAGCATACCCTTTTTTGTTATTTTGTCGGTCACACTCGTATCAATATTCAGACTTGACCATAGAGTCTGAACACCGCTTTGAGTGGATTCTGATTCAATGTGTGTTAAACCAATGACTCCACTTCTCTCACCAAACTCAGTACCTATAGCGCTTGAGTTTAGGTTGTGGGCTCTTCTTCCATCAAATGTTGTAAACAACCTTCAATAAATGTCATGGAAGATGCCTCTGCTCCTTTCCTTGATATCTGCAGAAAATACATTTAAATAATGACACTCATATTTCTATGAGACCATACATAAATGTTCATACATGATTTCCTTCACCTTATGCCACATTCTGATAGTAGTACCATTATTCATTCCAGAGTATCAGTCTAGAATAAACCATAATATGAACAAGATCTTGTTCTTAGAAGAATCATTAATTTCATTGTCTTAACTCAATACTTTGAGATCTTTGATAAGCAAAGAACCATATGATGTTAGCTATCGGAGAATGGCATAAAACAAATTAAAGCACCATCACTTAATTGCCTACAGAGTACAAATAAAAATTGAAGGTTTCTCATTGACTTGTCCTTAAATACAAATTCCATGATGACCCTCAATCAAGGAGCATTGGAGTCTCTTAAGATATCACCTTAAAGAGCAGACTCCTTATTATAAAATATTGAAGCAAGATAGATTTGGCATAATCTCTTTCTCTTCAATACTTGATTTTTTTTCCAAGATTCAGATGCTTCTTCAGAAGCAGTAATGACTGGCAGAGCCAGAATACTCTTTTATCTGAATCCTGCACTAATGTCATCTCCAAAAGAATATGCAGTGAAGATTAACTGACATTAGGTTCTAGTAATGTTTCTTCTTGCTTTCAGATCTGGGAAAGCAATCGAAATGTAAGTATTTCAGAAGCTTCTGAAGTTACTCTTTTATCAACAGATATTACAACTCATCCAGCTGGTTAAGAAGTACTTCTGACAAGAAATATATCAGACATTTCAAAGAACCAAGATTTAGGAAAGGTAATCTGTTGGGTAGCTTTTCATCATCTAATTGCATTTTTTTTCGAAGATTTGCAATACAAACCAACAAACCACAATAAATTCAAGTTGTATAACTTCTTTAATAATTGTGGCCTTAGGTTTGAATCTAAACCAATCTTCTCAGAATTGCTTGAAAGATTAGATGAAGTTTAACTAGACAAGCTTCAAAATTGATTCCCACAAATTTGAGCACAAGGATTCAAAGATAGTCCGAGCATCATACATATCAATAATGTTGACATATTCAGAAGTGAGATAGAGCACCTATCAGAATGCAACTACCTCTGAAGATATTCAATAAGCTTCTTCTGAGCTGGTGATAGAGATTTTCAAATAGATTATCTCTACACCATCAACTTCTATAGTAATACCTTTTGAAAGGATATTCTATAGACCTTCAGAACCCCATTTTATCAAGACCAACGAGTTAAAAATACATTTTTCTATTTCCATCATTTAAATTTAGTGGAATCACCCTTTGAATATGGTAGGAAATGCAGTATAATATTTTTCACGAGGCACTTAATTCCTTCTTGAAGGAAAGTCTTTAACAAACATACTTTTCTTATTGGATCATTATTTGCGCCACTATTAAGTGTTAAGCATAGACCATGTTCTGATACCAATTGAAGGTGAGAAAAGTACACAAGAAGGGGGTTGGATTTTGTTTTCCATTTTCATAGTTTGCATCTTATCAGAGTTCAGAATCTAAACTGGTGTTCAAATTCTAGTTAATTCTTAGCAGCGGAATATTAACATAAATAAATAAATAATAGAAGAAGACACAAAGATTTATATTGGTTCCTCTCCTAACTGAGAGTAGTTCAGTCTCCTTGCTTCACAAGAGATTTTCACTATAATCAAAACATGATTACAATCGCTTATGCATTTTGCATAAGACTTTTACACTTGCTCAGACTCAAGATCCAATACTTTTGCTCAAGCTCTTCACTCGAGACTTCTTGCTCAGGTTCCACGAACCCAAGACTTCCTTGCTCAAGCCCTTAGCCTAAGACTTTTGCTCCAAGTACCATGAAACGAGCTTCTCTGCTTGCACCCCACTGGTCAAGACTTACTGCTCCAAACTTCATGTACTAAGCATTCCTGCTCAACTCCCTCAGGCTCAAGACTTTTGCTCCAGGTCCCATGAAATGAGCCTTTTTACTTGCACCACACTGTTCAAACTTACTACTCCAAATTTCATGTACCGAGCTATTCTGCTCAAGCCACACCAGCTCAAGACTTTCCTGCTCAATCAAACTACTTGATTAAGACTTTCACTGCTCAAGCACTGTTGGGGCTTGTATAGCAGCAAGCAAAAATTAATTAAGTACCCAGTTTTGTCGTCTCCACAGGGATCAGTGCGATAAAGAATGTCGTTCGACGGTTTCTACGTTTCTAAGCTTATGGTTCAAAAGTTTTTGGTTTAAAAGCTTTAAGGAACCAAAATTAAAGGCATAAAATGTAAAGACGGAAAATATAAAGTAAAGACTGAAGTATAAATGGAGCCTTGTTGGGATTGGATCTCATCAATTGATAACACATGTATTCTTCAGATCATTTTATACATAAATCACTTGTTCGTCTAATACCATCATGTATCACTCACGACATACATATCCTCTCGGTCCCCGCATATTGTGAGTGATTTTGTACCGATCAATAATTACTCTCGCACATTACCAATCAATACAAAGTATTTAAAACCTACATGAATGTTAAGCCTACATCCATTTCTGGCATCTAGACCCAACATATATTACTATAACATCCATATCAAACTAATGAGTAATTCATTTACAAAGCCATGATCAGAATACGTACATATGATTAATCCTTTTTACATCCATTCAACTAATTTACCCCATGGATGTGAACAAAGTTATTCATCAATATTCTCACGCACCCTCACGATACCGTTCGTCAAGCGTCGTCGCGGTCTTTATTGCAATAATTACTAGAAGCTATTCAAACTAACAATCAACACAATGCTAAAAAGCTAAGATGCAAATGAATATCAACTCACAAAACCATGTCAAAAGTTTACTCATTGATAGATGAAAATCTAAGATCAAGGATTTAAATTAGGTTTTGTCAAGACCCACAAATAAGCAATCAAAGACAATCAACAGTAGAGAATCAAAACTAGTTCACAAACATAGATTAGAAGAAATACATAAGGTATCAAAAGATTACATCCAAACCCAACAAGAGATTGAAGATCTTACCTTCTCCCCCTTGGGGTTTGAGTTTCTATATCTAAAATATTCTTGAAATGAAGAGAGATCAAATTCTATGCTGCAAAATATCTATCTATTACAAGTTTTATTGAATAATCTCTAAAAAATGATGAAAATTACTTATATACTACTTTCAGAAATTTCCCAGTTCGCACTGCAAAGTTTTCACTCGCAATGCGAACACCAAATTTAGGCACCTAAGGTGCCTCTAATAAGCTAAACCGCCACAAAATTTCTGCAAAAGTTCGCAATGTGAAGGATTATTCGCAAAGCGAACACTCGCCTTCAAGTTCGCAAAGTAAACTTAGGTGCCTTTTTCTTCTGCCAAAATCATGGGAGCGTTCGCTGGAGCTTCGCCAAACGTTCGTAAAGCGAACCTTTGCTAGCAAGTTTGCAACGCGAACTAACTGAAGTTCTTCTCTTCCTTTGGCAATCCTTGTCCAAACTTAAGTGTCTTACTCATTGATGTTTTATGACTAATTTCTGCACAATAACACACACATCAAAGAATCCAAAGGTATTTTTAATATAATTGAAGAATCACACAAAAACCTGAATTACATCTATGAAAACATGAGAATTGAGTTGAAAAGTGCCAAGAAAGATGGTTCATTTTAAGTCAAAATTTTCACTTATCAAGCATATATCAAGAGACTTGTGTAGCTCAAGCATCTAGGCTCGAGACTTCCTTGCTTGTATACCAATGATACAAGACGTCTGCTCAATCAATACACATGATTAAGACTTTTACAACTCAAGCACATAGCAAGAGACTTACATGGTTCAAGCATCTTGGCTCGAGACTTCCTTGCTTGTATCCCAATGACACAAGACTTTTATCCAAACTGCTGAACAAGCTCAGCAGAATAGAGAATAATTAGTACATTATACAAGTATCAGAGTTACAGGAAATCACCATAACAAAGACCTAAAGCACTTAAGATTTCTAAGGTATTCAATGCGTAAGAAATCTTAAGGCTTTTACAATTACAAACTATATCAAAAAAATATGCTTATACAATGAGTTAATAATTGCTGATCTTGTTACTCCTGCTTCTGGTTGATCATTGTTAAAGATTTCGTATGAACCTTCAGCCATATTTATAGCCTTTTCATAAACTAGTCGTTAAAGAGGTAACTTGATCAAGAGTCTTTGTTGTTACTCCATAGTACAAGAGTCGTTGAAGATAGATACACCAGAAGATCTTGATCCAATATGTAATATGTTTAACCTTGAGTCTTTAAGAAATTCTATACTAATAGAGTCGTTCTAATTAGATATACGTAAATCACCTCAGCCTTTCTTGAGCCTTGCAATCTGTAGACTCTAGCTGAGAAACTGATTTGACAATACATCTTGCTTTCTGCAGTACGGATAACTTCAGCTTTATCACCAACTATGAATGGTACCAGAAGCCAATTTGCATTCACTAAGTGTAGAGACAATTATGTTGCTTCTTCTGATGCTGAGACCTTCAGCTTCAGAGTCTACGCCAGACATCACTTAGCAAGTGTTCTTCAGATTCTGCCACCAGAAGCTAGCAATTCAGCAACTCTCAAAGTGTGCTTAATGTAGAACAGATTCTGACTATAATATTTGCAAGTGTTAGAACCTGCACACATGTAACATACATCAAATAAACCTTTGTTATTTTAATACCTTGTTATTATCAAAACCCAAGAAAAATATATTATGAACAAATCTTTTTCTAACAGATGTTTCAAGAGTATATTCGAAGAGAAGACCAATTATGTGGAATGAAAGAATGAGAAGTTTTAAATAGTGTTGCTAGCGCATGGAAATAATTAAGGAAGCCAAGAGAATTCATGGTACCTTGACAGTGGTACAAGCAACCATATGTGTGGAAAAAGGAGCATGTTCGTAGAACTTGATGAGCCAATCAATGGAAATGTCTCATTTGGAGATGATTTCAAGGTTCCAGTGAAAGGAAAATGTGATATATTAATTCATTTAAAAGATGGAAGACATCAATTAATTTCAAATGTTTACTAAGTTTCAAACATGAAGACCAATATTTTGAGTTTGGGACAACTTTTAGAAAAGGGTTATGATATTCACATGAAAGATTTAAGTCTCTCCATCAAATATGGAAATAATAATTTGATCACAAAGGTACAAATGTTGAGGAATACAATGTTCTTGTTAAAAATCCAAACAATATGGAAAAATGTCTCAAAGAGTGCTACAATGATGCGTCGTGGATTTGGGATATTCAATTTTGGCACTTATATTTTGGATGCTTAAGTTTAATGACAAAACAAAATATGGTGAGAAGACTATCAAAGCATCTGGATCAATTGTGCGAATGATACTTACTCTAAAAATAATTTAGAGCGAGTTTTCTAAAGGAGTCAAGCTCAAGAGATAAGAAGCAACTCGAGCTTATACACGCTGATGTGTGTAGACCAAACAAACCAATGTCACTAGGAAAAAACAAGTATTTCCTTCTTTTCATAGATGATGTTTTAAGAAAAACTTGAGTGTATTTCTTGAAGTAGAAATTGGCAGTATTACTACCTTCAAGAAGTTCAAAGTTATTGTGGAAAAAGGAATTAATCTCCAACTAGAAGTGTATGGGGAAAGACACCGTAAGAAGCATAGATTGGAAGAAAGCATGTTATGTCACACTGGAGGGTCTTTTAGAGTAGCCTATGTTCATATTGGATATGAGAAATAAACCAAACTTGACGACAAGAGCAAGAAATTCATCTTTGTTGGTTATGATCAAAGCTCAAGGGGCTACATGTTGTACAACCCAAATAACAATAAGATTGTAATCAATCAAGGTGTGGTATTTGATGAAGAAAGAGAATGGCATTGTGGTACTCAAAAAAAGGAATATAGTTTATTTCCAGAATTTAAAGAAGAAACATCTAGAGAAGTTCTACCCTATTGTGTCTTTCGGAAAATTATGAATCAATAAAATTTGAAACTCAGCAAGATGAGAAATCTAGAAGAAAAAAAAGGCATAGAAAGGAAATCCATGAAGAAAAAGGATTTATGGGAACTCATTTCTCTTCCGAAATAGCATAAAATTATGGGCATGAATAAAATGTGCAATTCAAGAAAGAATGTCAAAGGAAAGATCAAAAGATACTTGTTTGACGACTAATTGCGAGTCATTCTTAACTTTCAATATGTTGGCTCCCATTTCTAGAGCTTCATACTCCACATGATTATTGTTGGCCATGAATTCAAACTCCAGTGCCTATTTGATTAGTATGTCGCCAGGTCCTTCTAATACCATCCCCACGTAACTTCCCTTCATGTTCAAGACACCATTAACAATCTACGAACGTCTCCTCATCTACTTACGAGCTGAATTCTACCGAAAAACTAGAGCCTACGATTTGATGTTCCCCCTCGGGACGTACTGGATATCGTATTATGAGATTTCCACCACCTAAGGACTTGTCAAACAGGATAACTGTTTTTTACGAGGATTATAGGACCCTGGAAATAAGGCCAAAGCTTTCTCGCGGCGATGACAATGGCATATGCTAGTTTCTCAATCTTCTGATAATATGTTTTTCAGCCTTTGAACACTTTCCTTATAAGATACATAGACCTTTCTGCTTTATCTGTCTCCTGGACTAGTACTAAGCTCATCACCTGATTTGTGACTAAAAGGTAGAGGATCGACGGTGATCCTTTTCTCGAGCGAGTGAGAATGAGAGGAGATGTGAGAAAGGTTTTTATCTATGATAAGTCCTCCACGCACTCTATGGTCCATTCAAATCTCTCATTCTTCTTTAGGGCAGCGAAGCAAAGGAAAGCCTTTTCGCCTGCACAAAAGAGGAAGCGGGATAGGGCGGCAAGGCGGCCTGTAAGTTGTTGCACCTCCTTAGTATTGGCAGGGCTCCTTATATGATAACTGCCTGACACTTATCTAGGTTGGACTTATTGCCTTTTTTCATGAATCCTAGGAGCTTCCCAGCTTGAACTCCGAAATAGCACTTGGCGGGGTTCATACGCGTGTTGTATTTCTTAATGAACTACCAGACATCGTCCAAATCTGCAGCATGGCTAAGCCCTTCGGCTATTTTTACTATCATTTCATCGACACAGACCTCTAAGTTCTGTCTTATTTAGTGGAGAACACAGTTTCCATGAGTCACTAGTAGGTGGTGCCAGCGTTCTTGAGGCTGAAGGGCATGACATTGTAGTAGTTGTTGTTATGATTCAACATGAAGGGCGTCTTGGGAGAGTCCAGATGATCCATTAAAATCTGGTTGTACCCAGAGTAGGTGTCCATGAAGCTCAACATGAGGTAGCATGAAGACTCGTCAATTAGGCGATCAATATCTGCCAGGGCATAGGGTCGTTAAGACAAGTGGTATTAAGGTCGGTGCAGTCGACACACATGCACCACTTGTTTTCCGCTTTCCTCACTAACACCATCTTGGCCAACTAGGTTGGTTATTTTGTTTTCTTGATGAACTTGATGTTGGATTACTTGCATACTTCCTCATCAATGGTGACTACCTTATCCTCGCAAACTTTCCGCTTCCTATATGCCACTAGATTGACAGAAGGTTTGACGGTGAGGCGGTGGCACGACACTTTAGTGTCTATCTCGGGCATGTAAGAAGGGGCCCATGCAAACAAGTTAAAATTTCTAATGAGTTGGTTGACTATCTCGAGCTCTTCTTTCTCGATAAGTGATGTGTGCATCTTCATCACTTGATGGGTTGATGGGCATATCCTGACTTCCTTCAAGTCCTACATGGGCGTGAGTCTCTTATTGTCCACGTCTAGGCTGGGATTCCAACAATCGACGCCTAAATCTATAGCCTCAGAGAGGGCGCAAACAAGGATGACTGTTTCCCTTTCCATCGATAGGATGCTCTGATAACACTCTTGGGCACTTTACTGATCTCCACGAACTATCCCGACTCGCCCTCCAAGTAGTGGGTATTTCAATACCAAATACCTGGTGGAAATGATCGCCCCTAACGCATTAATGATGGTTTGGACCAAGATGATTTTGTAGGGCGACAGGGCATCTACTATGAGGTAGTTAACTTCAATTGCCTTGGATTCTGATCCATCACCAGAGGTTGTCTCTAGGGTTACGTGGCCTCTCACTTGTACCTGCTTATATGACCAAACTATTAACAAACCCTGTAACGCTTTAATATTGTTAGGATTGACCCGATGTTTCTAGAAAACATCCCAGAATAGAACTTCAGTGGAACTCCTGGGATCTATCAGGACTCACTTGATATCCCAGTTACCATGTTGCTCAGTGATGACCATAGAGTGATTATCTTGAGGGAGGATTCTGACGATATCATTGCTAGAAAAGGTGATCTTGATTCTAGATTCTCCCTGTTCCCCTTTGGAAAACCCATGATATATCATGTTTGCGGTCATCACCTGTTTGGCGTATTTCCTCCTAGAGGAGTTGGAACTTCCTCCGCTGACAAAACCCCTAATTATGGTGTTGACCCTGGAGTATAGATTTTTGTTTGAGGAAGATGGAGAGGATGATAATGAAGGATGTATGAGCCATGTTATTTTTACCGAAGCCTCACGGTGGGTGCCACTGTACTTGTCAAAAAGTACAGGAGTGCGTGATATCCCTACATGTGTAACGGATACTCAAAGGCTTTCTAATTAAAGGTGGTTAGGGCTTGCTCACGGTGGTGAGGGACCCTGTTTGGTGATGTTTTACGATGGTAAGGGAGGGCCAACTCACGTGATTTTAGAGGCTCCGTGTTTATGCGTTATGTTATGGGTATGATGATCTTTCGTCTTACCACCGGGGAAAAAGGTATTTATCGAGGCTCTTAAGCCTTGGGTTTTTTAGGGACTAAGAGTCGTCCATCAATCAATGATGGACTATTGAATATTTACTTCCTAGGGAGACGTGGATCATTTTGTTGACCATATCTTCTGTCTAATTGAGTAACGTCCTATCTCATGTTTCTCATGAACGGGCGAGTAGGGGATACTTAGGTCAAGACGACTCTTAATGGTATGCGATGTGCAGGTGTCGCCCCTCTTAAGGGTTACCACTCTCCCGCCCTCATTAGGCTCTTTACAAATATATCACTATAATTTTCATAAGTCCCACATTGTTAGAAAACTTTGCGTGTTTTGTGTTAATTGATAAAACTTTAACTCCGACATTTCTTAAATTACATTCATTGCCTAACTTACTTAATTATAAAAGGAAAGCACGTGTATCACTCCAAAACACACCAAAATTTTTTATTGAATTTTTCTTTCCTCACTCTTTTTATTCTGCGTTTTTCGAATTGTCGAAGAGCCAACTCCCCATTTCATTCTACTTGTTGAATTTTCTAAATATTTTCTTGAATTCTCTTCAAAGAGTTATTCGAATTTCTGCTTATTTAAGTTGAGAAATTATAAGTATTTTCTTTAGATTCTTGTTGGAGAAATTATTTCTATTTCCCCTTATTTGAGAAACTATTTTGAGTTGTCAAACCATCATTATTGAATTCTCTTTGAAAAATTATTTGAATTTCTTCCTATTTGAGAAATTATTACGATTGGTCTTTATACCAGATACTATGAGTGATATTTTTACCTTATTTGATACCATTAGATGTATTTTTAGACCGATTATGTATCGTGCAAGTAGTATTCGTACAATATAAAAATGAGTTGTTTTATCTCAGAGACGTCATGGTTGAATAACTATTTTACATAACTTTAAATCGTGTCGCGAAACTTCTTAAAAAGAACGATCTAGTTCATTACTCGATCCAATAATTTTTCAAGTGACTATTGTTCAAAACAATTCAATAACATTATCAATTAACAATCTCAATAATTACCAAAGTGAAAATAAAATCAAATTAAAGTGTACTTGTATCGAGTCTAATAAGGATTAACCCGTCACATATAATATATCACTTAAATCTTCATCATACTTATCTAACTTCGACATCAGAATGTGTTTGAAAGAGTAGGGATCGATGCGCCCCACTTGAATCTCATGTCTCATCTTGTTTCATGCAAGAATAACATTCAATCTCAATTTTTAAAAAACAAATGAATTTTGAATTTGAAAATAACTAATATGTTTTTTTTTCATGTGTAAATCATTTTACAAAATATACATAATGGACTTATTTTGGTCCAAAACAATATAGGAAAAGGCCCAAAAACAAACGACCCGAAAAGAAACGGGTGCCCCATATCCATACAATCAAGTTCACATTCAAAAATTGAAAAACTTGAAACAAATCAAAATCTCTTTTCTTCCTCAAAATCACTTCTCATTGTCCTCGCTGGTTGAACTTGAACAACAAAGTTCACTGACGATGGATGTTGAAAATCAAAATCCAGATTCAAACTTTCCGTTCTGGAAACCCGTTCCTCGCAGGTTCCAACCCGATTCACCTTTCTTCGCTATCGGTAACCTCGAACGAGAGCTTCTTGTCAAACAGGTTCCATCTCCATTTTCCATTTGATTTAACTCTAAATGTTTCCTGTTGCGTGCTATTTTTTTTTTTTGAGCTTTTATTTTGAAATTTTGAAATGTGAATTGTTGATTAGCATTTGTATTTCAAAAGGTTGCGTTGGAATTTACACAAGAGAAGGAACAGATTGAGAGTTTTATACAAGAAGATGAACGGTGTTGATCCTATCCTCTGATTACTCTTCCTTGATTTTTTATTTTTTTTTACTTTTTTATCATATTAACAATATTTGAGTCGATTGTTTGGTACTGCGGTGAAAAAAATGATTTTGGTTGAATAGATTATGTAAAATTGATACGGTTAAAAATGAGTTGAATGGAATGGTTGGATAACTATACAAAATTGATTTTAATGTAAAAATAAATATTAAACTCATAAGATATAAATTTTAACTTCAAGTAGAATTAATTGTTGAGGCAGAATCATTTCTACATCCCTAGAGTTGCGTTTGGCTCTTCCAAAAGCTAAACCAAACATACCTTTGGAAAAATATATTTCCGAAAGTGTAACACTGCTGAGATTGCGGATTGTGGTCGCACTAGCTGCATTTAACTGTGATTCTCATTCTCCATGATATTGAGGTTCATGGCTGAATAGTTACTGCGACTGCTATTTAAAACCCTTATCATGTTGCAAATATTACTGATATCACAATCAAATGTGGCTTATTAAAACTCAATTGCAGTTGCTGCTGTGCTGACATTAAAAAAACTGTAATTTTGCATCCATGTTGTGTTTGCTAATCTTTTATTTTCAAAACCCTTAACATAGATAGATGGTACATAATGTCCGCAAATACTAGTTCAACTGGAGAAAAAAAAAAAAGATATTGTTAGGTTAGACGTTATCATCAGGATTCGAACCCCTGATACTCAGTTGTGTGTGTGAGCTTTTAGTGGTTATTACTACTTTGTCTACAGATCTAAAAAAAGAAAGATGGTGCATAATATATGTATATCCACTAAGCATTGGAGTAAGACACGCTTATTTAATGCACTGTTATTAGGTCTTATTCAACACTCAGCTGATGTCTGATTGAAGCTGTTGCTATTATTAGCTTATGAAAATAGTCCATGATGAATTGTATGGATTGTCATTTATAGTTATAGTTTTATGTTATTATACTTTATTCTGAGTGAAAGACCTTTCTTCTAGTTCTCAATATTGGTTCATCTACATCTAATCATTTATGAGTAAAAACACCGATTTGTATTACACTCAAAGCTTTACCTTTTGTTGAAGATTCTGCTTTGTCCACGAAGGTAATCTGTCGTGTGTGCCCCTCATTTCGTAGTATATCCCTTTGTGCAGAGAAGTCTTCTGTCCTATTGTTGGGTGTGGAGCGCGTTTGGCTTCAATGGAGGACTTTGAAAATCACTACAATGCAAGACATACTGCATCCTGTTCTGTATGTTCTAGAGTCTATCCAACATCACGTTTGCTCAGCATACATGTATCCGAAGCTCACGATTCTTTCTTTCAGGCAAAAGTCGCACGTGGCTACGACATGGTAGTATATGTCTACTCGAAATATGATTCAATTTGATATCATGAAACAATTTTATTTAGTACTGCCTTTAACATGGTTCTTATGTCTTTGTCATATAGTATGAATGCTTAGTGGAAGGTTGCGGTTTGAAATTCAAAAGCTACAAAAGCAGGCAGCAGCATCTGGTCGACAAGCATAAATTCCTGACATCATTTGAGTTTTTCAAGAAGGCTCTGCCTTCAAGAAAACAGAGGATGAAGTCTCAACGCAAAAAAGCTTCTCATAAGGAGGATACTTCAGGAATGATGGAAGTGGAAAATGCAGCCATAGATGACCTTGTTTCAGCAGTCTCTAGATTGAATACATCGGACTCAACTCCTTCCTCTATCAGCTTTGGTCGTCGTAACACCAAAGGCTTGTCATTTGTCCCCCGGGCTGTTCAGCACGGGAAAGGAGCAAACTCGGGTTCATCCGTAACTAAGCGATAATAAGCTTTCGCTCAAACTAAATTACATTTTTGATTGCCGATTGATTGATCGATCTTCGGATGATGTCCCATTACAAAATGTCTCTGCATGTCTTCTTTCTCATGGTTGAAGAAGCTGATAAACTTGAGGATTGGAAAATAGAATCATGCTGGATGACGTAGTATGTATCTTTTTGTGCTCTCACATTATGTATTTATTGAACTGTTAGATCTTGATCAAACACTTATAAACAGTGTGTTATTTGGAAGAGAAAAAAACGACATGGTACTTCGAGTTACGTGCAATAAGCATGAGTATTTTTTTAGAATGACAAAATATTATATAACTAAGAAAGAACATTCATTACAAACAATAACTGAAATATTCAAGACCATACAAAAATAAACTATAGATTATCGTTTATATTGAAATTAGTTAAATGAGTGAAAAGTTGTTTATAGATTATCGTTTTGAAAAACAAAAATTAGGATAAAGCTTTAGAATTTTGACTTACAATATTAAACTTACATATACTGATCGATAAAGGTTAGAGATCCGCGTGTATCTTAAAAAAAATGTATTTTAGATTTATAACTTTCCTAATTTTATACCAAAGTTTGTTTATTTTATAGGCAAAAGAAATATAAAGGAGCACTATAAATTACAACATAACAATCTATTAGGCCTAAGCACCAACTACGATCAAGAGAGCGCAATGATTCTATTCGTCACCTCCACCAAAGTTCGTTAATTGCATGTTTTTGGACATGTTTCTTATATGATCTCAAAATAATTAGAACTATTTTCAATGTTCAATCATATCTTGTTTAATCTTATATGTATGATAAGCAAACTTCACATCTTGTTTAATCTTATATGTATGATAAGGAAACTTCACATCCTTAATCTATCTAAGATGATGTAATTACATATTTAGAGTTCATATTAATGGAGTCCACATAATCTCAATAAATAAGATTATTTAGACATGATTAAAAAGACAACAAAATAAATAAGCATAAACATAACTATAATGATAAATAAGATAAAGAGAATCTAAATATTCTTAAGCAAACTAAAGTTACAAGAAAAAATAGAGATTTAGGATGGGGTGAAGGCTATTGAGGTGAATCTGGATGACAAAAGTATGATGAATGGTATAAATAATACGAGTTGCGGTAAGTTTATGGGTGATGTTTTGATTGTCAAGATTCGAACATTCATTAGATTGGATTGGGAAGTGGTTATTAATCATGTTTATCGTGAGCTAAAAGAATAAATCTCATTGAAGACCGGTGTATATATGACTCGTGTTCTATTCAATTCGAGAGGTTGCTAGATTCTAATGTATCAAGAATTTCGGTCTCTCGATTAATTGCGGTATAGTTTTCTTTTTGACCGAAAACCCTGGTTATACCCAAAAGAAATAGACATTTGTGTTCAAATGTCACAATCTACTAAACTGTAAACGTGCTCTATTTATAGCCAAAATGTATATAAATTATCATGAAAAAAACTTGCATGGAAACGAAATTAAATTCTTATTATTTCAAACAATCAATAAGGAAGTGAAAAAATATTAAATTTATTTAAAATTTAATTTATTTTTAAATTGGATTTATAGGTGATTGTGGTTATGAAGAAAAGAGAATATTATATTTTTATTTTTTAATTAATTAAAAAAATGTGATTGGTTGTATGTAAAACCAAGTGTTACGTTTGTTTCTATCTAAGTTTTTTCCAATTATGATAATATTTTAGCAATTGAAATAAGTACAGAAAACTAAAATTCATAATTACAAAAGTTTGGGAGTAACACGATTATGTTAGCCTATGTTTCTTCCATAAATCATGGGTTTCTACAAATTTTTGGAATTCTTCATACTTGCTCTATAGCCAACACGACCATCTTACCCATACACTATCCTGGCATGTTGCTTATTGTTTTTTCAGACTTTGTGCTTTCTTCAATCCATTCAGTTTTTAGCTTCGATATTTCGTTCTTAGACTTTGTTTCTTTATTGTTTTTTTCAGATTCACTTCAAATTGAGATCTTACTTTTGAAATTTTTAAAGTAAAAAGAATTTAGAAAACTAAAGTCATCACATTTTCCTATAAACTAAAGTATTAAAAACAATTATTTTGGATGCTATCAAATTCCTTCATACTTAGAGCAATTATTTTCTTTCAAAAATATGAAAATATTTATAAACAAGCAAGACATCAAAAATAAGAAAATCTAAATGTCAATCACACAATCTAAAGTAAATAAGCAGTTGGCAAATCTTATGAGTAATCAAATTCAATCAAGATTAACTTATTCAAATATTTTTAGAAAACAATTTTAATAATAGGGCATTCATCTCTCATTTCTCTCACTTATTCACGACACTTTGAATTCTCTAAAATTTTATAATAAAAAAAATTATACCATCAATTTAATTATGAACCGAATTATTCACTGCATCTCATATAAAACACAAGTAAATTAGAAAGAAACTTTTTGGGTTGTGATGAGTTCAGTTTCACAAACGCTAAGTTGTGTTAAATTCAATAAGGTTATTTTAGGTGTGCTATATAGAGATTGATTGTGAAAGTGTCACCACTTTGGGATTGTGAAAAAATAACTAAACACGAATAATGGTTGAAAATTTTTTAATGTGGAAGCTGAAAGAGAAGAATTGAGAAAGAGAGAGATAATTGAGGGTGAGAAGTTATGATTGCATTAACCTAGGATGAAAATGCATCATATACATTTATACAAAAGTTACAATGTGATTGGGAACCAAAATAACCAAATGAAATAATAAAAAAGTATAAAAATCAGGCTCGTAATCGGTTAGGTTACACTTGACAAAAAATTAAATTCAACTCAGTCGTAACCGATTAACATCACAATTTAACCGGTTACACAATGAGAACTTCACTTTTCTGCTACTGGAATGAGTTGTTGGCCTTGCTGTAACCGGTTACACACCCGTGTTAATCGGTTACATCACTTGAATTATTTGAAAAACATTCAACACACCATCTTAATTCAAGTGCTCCAAGTCTTCCATGCTCATATTCATCTTCAACCTCATGAATACATCATTTGTGACTCCCTTAGTCAACAAATCAACAACTTGGTCCTCACTTCTACAATATCCCAATCGTAACCTTCCTTCACTAACAAGTTCCCTCAAGTAGTGAAACCTCATCACAATATGCTTGCTCCTCCCATGTGCAATTGGGTTCTTGACAAGATTAATCGCAGAAACGTTGTCAACCAGGAGTGTGACAACCTCACTCTCACTAATGTCCAGCTCCTCCAATAGATTCATAAGCCACAAGGTTTGGCACGCACATAACGAAACGACAATGTACTCGACCTCACAAGATGAGAGTGCAACTACAGGTTCCTTCTTCGAACACCATGAGATCGGTGTTGCACCGAACATAAATATGTATTCAGTTGTAGACTTTCGATCATCTTTATCTCCGCACCAATTGGAATCGGCAAAACCGAGCAAATTGCATTTTTTGCATGTATCCGCTGCGAGAAAGAGAATTTCGCAGCCAACAGAACCGTTGACGTATCTTAGGGTCATCTTGACTATTTCCAAGTGAGACACCTTCGGTCTCCCCATGAATCTACTCACAATACCGACACTAAACGCCAAGTCTGGTCACGTATTACACAAGTAACGCAAGGATCAAATCAACCTCTTATATTAAGTTGGATCAACATCTTGATCATCCTCATTCTTAGAAAACTATTGTCTTGGTCCAGCTGCAATAATGGCATCATTGCAATGCTCCATTTCAAACTTCTTCAATATCTCAAAAGCATATCTTCTTTGGTGCATGAGCAGTCCCCTTTTGGACTTGTGGAAGTCAATACCAAGGAAGTATGTCATGAGACCAAGGTCGGTCATTTCAAACTCTTTCATAAGTTCACTCTTGAAATTTTAAATACACTTTCTATTGCTGCCCGTTATCAACGAGTCGTCTACTTATAGACAAAGGATAATTACTCCTTCACTCGGATAAACATTTCTTGAAGCTAACATCCTTAAGGTCTATTCTTTTATTCCAAGCTCTTAAAGCTTTCTTCAAACCATATAACTCTTTCTTCAACTTGTAGAACTTCAGCTCTTGTTTTTCACAGCAAAACCAGGGGGTTGTCCTACATATACCTCCTCTTCAAGCGGTCAATTCAAAAACGCAGATTTGACATCCATTTGGTAAATAGGCTAATTGTGGTTATTTTCAATACCAACAACAAGCCTAATGTTTTAAATCCTAGCAACCGGTGTGAATACCTCTTCAAAGTCTATACTTTCTCTTTGCAAAAATCCCTTAGCCACCAATCAAGCCTTATGCTTGATTATTTCACCCTTGGAATTTGCTTTCACTTTGAACACCCACTTCACACCAATTGGCTTTTTTCCATCCGGTAGATCAACCAACTCCCAAATATTGTCCTTCTCAATGGATTTCAGCTCCTTCTTCATAGCACAAATCCACTTTGGATCACTTAAAGCCACTTCCATATTAACAGGTTTGGATTCAGCCATAAGTGCAAAATGTACGAAATCACCATTATTGTTGACTTTGTTGTCTCGGAACAGCTCACAATCTTGGAGTCTTTGAGGCAAACCCTTTTACCTTGTTGAACTTCTAACACTTTCCTCATTTCTGGCTTCGACGACAGGTTATTTTGTACTTTCCATTTCTGCAGAACATGAAATTTCCAATTTGTAACTGGTTACAACTTTCTGGTAACCGGTAATGCATGCATGTAACCAGTTAACGTCTACTGGTAATCAGTTACACCTTGCTGCAATTGCTTTAATTCATCGACTACGACATCCCTACTAATCACGATCCTCTTGTTTACAGCATCAAACAGTTTATAACCACCGGTAAAGTGATACCCTACAAGTATCATCACTTCTCCCTTATCATCCAACTTCTTTCTAAGTTGTCCCGGAACATGTCGGTATGCAACGAAACCAAATACTCTCAAATGGTTAAGATTCGATTTGAATCCCGACCATTCTTCCTTCAGTGTTATATTCTCAAGCTTCTTTGTAGGTCACCTATTCAACAAATAGCCAGCTAGGGATGTTGCTTCTCCCCATGACTCTTTCGGAAATTTCTTCCTATTTAGCATGCTTCTCGCCATGTGAAGGTGTGAAAAGTACACAAGAAATGGGGTTGAATTATGTTTCGCGTTTTCTTATTATTTAGCTTCTGATCAGAGTCTCAGAATCAGAACTGATGTTCAGATTCTGAGTTAATTCATTTGGCAGCGGATACAATAGAAGTAAATAAAATAACAGTAGAAGACACAAAAGATTTATACTGGTTCCTCCCCTAACTGAGAGTAGTCCAGTCCCCTTGCCTCGCAAGAGCTTTTTATTATAGCCACTTCATGATTACAATCGCTTATGCTTCTACATAAGACTTTTACAACTGCTCAGACCAACTGTCTGAGACTTCCCTTGCTTAGAGCGCATGTCTAAGACTTACCCTTTGCTCACACCATCTGACTGAGCCACCTGCTCATCTGTCTTCTGATTGAGACTTTCCTTTGCTTAGAGCACATGTCTAAGACTTCCTTTGCTCACACCATATAACTGAGTCACCTGCTCATCTATCTTCTAGCTGAGACTTTCCTTTACTTAGAGCACATGTCTAAGACTTCCTTTGCTCACACCATCTGACTGAGCCGCCTGCTCATCTGTCTTCTAGATGAGACTTTCATTTGCTTAGAGCATATGTCTAAGACTTTCTTTGCTCAATCAAACTAGCTGAATATGACTTTCAGAGCTCAAGCACTTAAGCAATGAGACTTACGCGGCTTAAGTATCTTAGCTCAAGACTAGTTGCTTGAATCCCAATGAGGCAAGATTTTTTGCTCAAGCACATAGCAAGAGACTTAATCTAAACTACTTAAGGCTCAGCAGAATAGAGAACAAGGTGTACATGATGCACGCATCAGAGGTACGGGAGATCACCATAACAAAGACCTAAATCACTTAAGATTTCTTAAATATATACAGCGTAAGAAATCTTAAGGCTTTTACAATTACAATATAAAACAGAAAATCTGCATATTACATAGAGTTGATAATTGCTTTATCTTTCTACTCCTTCAGCAGAAGAATCCTTGTTAAAAATTCAGGCTTGAATCTTCAGCCATATATATAGGCTTTCCAGAAACTAGCCGTTGAGAAGGTTACTTGTTCAAGTGTCTTTGCTTTTGCTCCAAAGTACAAGAGACGTTGAAGATGGATGCACTGCAGATTTCTGAATCCATTGTGTAACACATTTAACCTTTGAGTCTTCAAGAGGTTCTGTACTAATAGAGCCGTTGTGAGTAGATATCCATAGAACGTACCAGCTTTTCTTGAGCCTTACAATCTTGTAGACTCGAGCTGACAGGCTGATAAGACAATACAACTTGCTTTCAGTAGTATGGATAGTCCATGGCTTTATCACCAACTCTGAATGGTACCAGATGCTAATATACAATTACTAAGTGTAGAAACTTGTCTGAATTCTGAGGCCTTCAGTTCAGAGTCTTCGTCAAACCACACTAGAAATTGTTCTTCATACTCTGCCACCAGAAGCTAGCAATGAAGCAACTCCAAGTGTATCTTAAGTGAAACAGATTCTGATTATTTATGTACAAGACAAGAACCTGCATAAATAAAACACATATCAAATAAACCATTATACTTTTAATACTTTTGTTATCATCAAAACTAAAGAGAAAATATCAAGAACAAATCTTGTTCTAACACCATGTTCATGATCGATCCATTATTCCTTTCGAAAACACCACTTTGATGTGGTGTGTAGGGTGGTACTACCTCATGTACAATCCCTTCTTGATCACAAAACCTGCCAAAGTCATTTGATACATATTCGCCTCCACTATCTATTTTAAGCACTTTGAGCTAGTGTCTGCTTTGCCTCTCAACCATGGACTTAAACTTCTTGAACACTCCAAGTACCTAATCATTTATTTTGATTAGGCATGTCCATGGCTTTATATTATGATCGTCAATAAATGTGACAAAGTACCTATTGCCACCAATAGAATCTACTTACATCACCCCACATGCATCCAAATACACCACCTCAAGGTAATTCTTGGTTCTTCGGTCTACATCCTTGTTGAATTAGCCTTATGTTGCTTCGCTTGCACATAATTTTCACAAATTTCAGCTGGTATATTGATCGATGGCAGCCTTGTTACCATTTCGTTCTTTTGCAAGTCTTTAAGATATCTAAAGTTGAGATGCCCAAGACGATAGTGCCACATCCACTCTTCACGACTTACTGCAGTAGCAAGACATCTATGCTCCATAACCTTAAACTCGACCTTGAAGGTTCTATTGGCATTCATAGGCGCTTTAAGGACCAAAATTCTATGTGCATCCATGTTGCGGTGAGAATCGGATATCAATCTATTAATTAACTTGAATCACACATCTTTGAAATTCACCACCGAGCTTTGATTTATCCAAAGGAAAGGGTAAAGATCGAAGAAAACCCTAATTGTGCTATGTAAGGACACAACTAAGAGATCTAAGGTTCAGGGGTTGGTTATACCTAGGGAAGGTGTTAGCATCGGAGATATCTGTAGTACTCTACAGGAACCTCTTGTTTGTATTTGTGTTTTGCTATGTTTGCTTGCTAAGGGTATCTGCTATGAGGTAAAAGTAAGGATGAAGACCTAATGGTAAAGACCAAAGTACTAAAGGTAAAGACCTAATGATAAAGACCTAGGGATATATACACTAAGTATGCTCACCAAGACGTAGCATCTCGTGCCTACGTATCCTAATAAGGATGGAATCAGAGCATTCGTAGTTCACCTAACTAGGGATGGGGAACTCTTGATAATGATCAAGGTTCCAAAGGGGATGAGTATTCATGATCATGATACTCGCATAGAGTTAAAGAACTCTCTAAGTCTAAGTTGTAAGACTAACCAAAGCTGAATTTAAACAAAGTCCAAGGGGAAGTGAGTACACATTATAATGGTGCCCACATGGAGTTTAAGAACTCCAAACCTAACTCTAAGTTGTGAAGCAAAATGGCTCTAATGAGGCCAAGGAGGAAAAGTAAGTATCTATAATGATAGTACTCACATAGGGTTCAAAAACCCTAATTAAAATTATGTTAAAGAGGGAAGAAAGACTCTAATGAGGCCAAGGGTGATGATCCTAAAGAGGTCATGGAAATGAAGAGGAATAGGTCTAAACTGTTAGTTCTTTAATTTTAAGGGTTGGCATTAATTTTGTAAAATAAATAATAGCAGGAATATGTTAGATAGGATAGTTTATCTTGCTAAAGAAGAACAGGTTGAGCAAGAAGTCCTAGTGTGCATTGGAACATGTTGAGCTGAAGTAGTTTCAACATCTGGAACAACATGTCGTATCAAGATGTCCCATGCAGGTTCATTCGACATCGCGCCAGAACTGAAGAGAATTTAGAATTATGTTATGCCTTAACAGATGCAGAAGATTCAGGAAATAATATGCAAATTCTATGTGGCGCTGAATTAAAAGGTCTGAAGATTCAAGTCTGAAATTGAGAAGAATATTGGAAAATATGCACTTTCTAAATATGGAGATATTTTAGGAAGTTAAAGATTGAAGTCCTATTATGTAGCAAAAGTCTCTGCTGATTTGTAGCAGCTCATTTACTGTGTTTTTAAAGGCCCAAAATCCAGTTGGGAATAGGTTATATATAGATACATTGTAACCTAGTTTTGTAATGCAACCAAAGATATAAAAGTTCTAGTATTAGGGTTGGTTCCTGTACCACTCAACCTGTGAGTTGGACAGCTTGTTAGTGTGATCCTCGAAGCTGTTAAGTAAGGGGAGTATTATTCTTGGAGGAAGCTTTTAAGTAACTCTAAGTTATGTCTTGGAAGGATGTCTTCCTTGTTGAACTGTTGTATAGGTAAAGAGTCGTTGATGCAGCGGCGGATTATCGACTGCTAGACATCATTGCGATGATTGGGAGTGAGAAGAGTTTCTCATAGCTAGAGAGGATCTAGGTAGAAGGGTCATTGGGTAGTGATTGAGTGATAAGCTGTAAATGGAGAGTTTAGCTTTGAATTGATACTACTAATAGTGGACTTCATCCCTGGCTTGGTAGCCCCCAGAGTAGGTGTGTTAAACCGAACTGGGTTAACAATTCTGTGTGTCTTGCTTTTATTTTTTCAGTACCATGATTATTGCTATATACCTTGCCATTTATGTTCATGTCAGACCAGATGTCGAATGGTGTGTTATAGGACATCTGAACTCTGCACATGTACCAGAATTTCATAAACTAACCTAGAGAATGACTTATAAGTCAATAATGATACTTTCCCTTGGAATGGGGACAAACTACTTATAAAAATGTAATACCCCGTATTATCGAAATGCTCAATTGGCTATCACATGAGATCAGATGAGTATCTATGTGCTCTATCCTTGGTAAATTGGATTAATGGAATCCTCTAAGTACTTTAAGTATTACCAATTGGGATCAATAGAGTAACTATTGAACTCTGAAGAGACCAATTTATTATTAGTTCAAGAGAGACTTTTATGATAACTCTAATAATTGATCAATTGGTTGAGATGATAAAATATCAATTGGAGATATTTTACTCTATTGGATTATATTATATAATATTGGTTTATATATATATATATATATATATATATATATATATATATATATATATATATATATTTGGAAAGAGAAGAGAAAAGGGAGAAAAAGATAGTAAAGGAGAAGGAGAGAAAAGGAAGTGAAGAAGAGAAGAAGAAGGGAGAAGAGAGAAACCCATGGATCATCATCATCACCATCTTCTTCAGACTCCTCTTCGATTACCAGGTGGGTTCTAGTTAGACACTCTAAGTTCTAGAAATAGATGTTTGGAACTTAGGTTAGAATTGAGAGAAAATGATTAAACGGATAAATCGATGAAATCTAACGGATGAAACGTGATATAAAATGTGTGGAATACTTGTTGTATGATTGGAACATGTTTTGGTATGATTTGGATGAGTCTTGGTTGAAGGAATATTGGATTTTTGGTCCAAATGACCCATAACAGCGCTGCTGAGAATCCCAGAATTCACAGGTTCGCACTGCAAATCCCCTAGCGAAGGAGGGATCGAGCACTCGCTGGCTTTTCGCACGGCGAAGGTAAGGGCGAACATTCGCCAGAGGTTCGCACTGCGAACTTTACCCCATTTCAGTCCTGACTTGGTTCGCCTGACGTTCGCACTGTAAATGGGGCAGAGAACCAGTGTTGGCTAGGAATTCGCTGGGATCTTCGCACTGTAAGTGAGGGAGCGAGCATTCGCTAGCTGCTTCACAAAGCAAACATGACAGTTTTCCCGTTTTGTTTCCTTCATAACTTTTGATCTGTAACTCGGATCGGGACGCTCTTGGTGTCATTAGAAAGCTATGATGACCCTCTATCTGATTAAAAGTGGAAATCTTGGGTATGGTGTGGGATATTTCATTTAGTGGAAAATAAAGGAAAGTAAGGTTTTGGTGAAATGTTGGAATTGACATCTTTTGGATCGTAAATCCGATCGAGGCATATTTATAGCCGATGTAAAGCTGTGGAAATATCCTACGGGATAAGAGTGGGAAATATTGATTTTTTTACCCGATTAAAGTAATCGGAGGAAACCTACGTATTGTGTTAACTATATAAATGTGAAAAGAAATGTTTTATGTGATGTGTGATTATGTGTGTTTACTTGTAATATTTGTGATTAT
This sequence comes from Lathyrus tuberosus, assembly GCA_022829125.1. NCBI lineage: Eukaryota > Viridiplantae > Streptophyta > Magnoliopsida > Fabales > Fabaceae > Lathyrus > Lathyrus tuberosus. The sequence goes on from JALAZF010000072.1 coordinate 6,473,664, forward strand.
ACCATGTTTATCTAATTGTGAATGGTGAATGAAATATATATGCGTGCTTAAAATGAATTAGGAAGAGTGAGGAAACCTTAGATCAATGGAATAACCTAGAGATGTAACTAGGTGTTATGAGATGTGTTGAGAATAATGCTTATGCATCGATACTAGAAGAGTGTCTTTGATAAGTAGTTGTCGGTGGAGGATTGTAATTCCTCCGGTTTATACTTATCTCTTAATAAATATTAGTGACCCGTGTTTAATCTCCTTGTGCGGGATGGTCGTGGAAAGTATTTATTAAGTGTGTGTTCTTTGATAAATATTAGTGACCCGTGTTTAATCTCCTTGTGCGGGATGGCCAGGGAAAGTATTTATTAAGTGTGTGTTCCTTGATAAATATTAGTGACCTGTGTTTAATCCTTTGGTGTGGGATAGCCGGGGAAAGTATTTATTAAGTGAGTAACCGTGACCCGTGTTTAATCCTTTGGTGTGGGATGGCCGGGGAAAGTTACGTGGTGGTTGGTATTAGTGACCCGTGTTTAATCTCCTTGTGCGGGATGGTCGGGGAAAGTACCAATCGTAGATGACCGTGACCCGTGTTTAATCTCCTTGAGCGGGATGGCCGGGGAAAGTTATCTACGTTAAGGATCCGTGACCCGTGTTTAATCTCCTTGAGTGGGATGGTCGGGGAAAGATTCCTTAACTTTGTGGCGTTTGTGAATTGTGCGGTGGTTTCTCTAGTCATAGATGGTTGAAATCAAGGTCTAGTTCCTTCCCCTTGACTTGAGTTAGGTGTTGTTTAGAACCCTGTAAAGCCAAGAGAATCTATAAGATAGGGAACTCACTGAGATTTGATGTATCTCACCCCACTATAGTTGCTATATTTCAGGTATTTGTAGGTTTGATTTACAAGTGGAGTTATGCTTGGAGGTTTCAAGAGAAGCTTAGTAGAGCTTATTCCGCTGTGCATTTGTTGTATACAATTGAGGATATTGTATATTCTTAGATTTTATTTTTCTTTGGCTAGTTTCCATGACTTGTGCCATGTGTTGTACTTATGTTTTAGAAATGGACAAGTTTGTGAACTATGCCATTAGGCGCTTTTGATGTGTCAGTACCAAATAAAATGTTTGTATTGTATTATTCTAGATATATATCGTACAGGGCATTACAAAAAACAAGTGTTGGAATGAGAAGTTTTAAGGTGAAGATGATAACAATCAAAGTATCAAAGCCAAATGATTCAAATGTGATGACAAATCAAGAATGGCAACAATTACATCATATCATGCTCAACATGCCAAAAGGCTCATGAATAAAATCAAACAAACATCAACACAAGTATCAAATGAACCAAATAAGATATAAACTCATGTCAAAGCATCACAAGTGTCATAAAAGCAGACATTAAGAAAAGTCAAGAACAGACATCAAGCAACTAATAAGAGATGGAAGAATCTAACCCAATAGATGGTGCATGATGAGCATTCCCTTCTCTCAGAATGGTGAGCCACTAGCAAGCCAAGGAATAACCAAACATCAGATGAAAGCAAAACATCCTAGTCGAGTCTTCATGAGGACCAAAAACCAAACAGGAGCTTCAAGTATCAGATGACTTTAATATCAAAGTATCAAAACCTGTACACATAAAATTTCCCAATACAGACAAAGAACACAGAAGGACCAAGGTCTCCGAATTTCAACTCCAAGAGCATAGGGCAAAGGATCCTAAATCTAAGTCCATAGTCCAAAGTTCGAGATAGCAACCACAGTCCACTAATTAAGTCTTTTATTGTTTCGATAATTATTAATGTGTTTTGAATGAGGTATAAACAAAGAGAGGGTTAGATGAACAAGTATGAATAAGATGAATATGAACAGATGAATAGTATGATCAAGATAATATTGACAAGAAGGTAAAGTTAATGGTTAATTGTTAATCGGGTGAATCGGGTCCAATGTAGTGCTAAACCATCGTAGCACGATCTATGACGAAGATCATGCTATAAGAGGCCGCGCATTTAATCTTTGTGCTAAAACACGATAGAGAAATGATATTGAGGATCATTCTCCAATGAAATCGTGCCACACGAAAAAGAAAAGGTGAAGATCTCGTCTTAATCACAAACTTTCGTTGATTAATCGAAGGTAACCTATCACGATCCCAAAGTATAGAAAACGATATCGATGATCACTCACTACAGATTTGAAATAATGAAGGTTAAACGCTTCAACAATCAACATTCGTGAATAGAAAGACTTCATAGAACGAAAAAGAGAAAATAGAAGAAGATAATGTGAAATGAAATGGAAATCAAAATGGACTCGTCTTAATCAAGATTTAAAATCGAGAAATCGATAATCTATGATATTTGACTTTCATTGACCAATAATCGAAATAAAAAGCTAAATAATATGAAATGAAATGAAAATCGAAAGAAATAAATCAAAGAACTAAATAAAATAATTTGAAATCTTAAAAATAAGAAAATGAAATAAAATGATATAAAATCTTTAAAAATAAGAAAATGAAATAAAATGATTTGAAATCTTAAAAATAAGAAAATGAAATAAAATGATAAAAATAGATAAAAATGATGTTTGGAAGAAAACAAAATGTGAGGGGTGTGAGAGAAGTCAGATGGGACTGAAGCCCATCATTCCTTTTTAAAAAAAAACTAGGTTCATATGGAAAAGACAAGAAACACGGACCTACAGCCCAAGAGCCAGACAAGCCATCATAATCTATTAAAAAAACATAAACAAAATGAAAAAGATGAAACACGGTTTACACATCATTATCTCATAAACAAGACGAAAGTTCCACAACAGTACCAAGCTTCAGCATAAAACACGATGGAAGAATCAGAAGCAGAAAAAAAACAACGACAACAAAATCACGGCAAGACGCGCGATGTTTCCACCTTCGTGAGTGGTCATCTCACTCTCGATATCTCGCTCGGTTCCTCTTGTTCGGGTTCGCTTTCGTTCCATCTCAACAGGTTCAAGCGTCTTTTTTGCGTTTCAGATTCAAATACTCTCTCTTTCGTCTCCCTCTCTGTTCTGTTTTAACTGGGTCAGAAATAAGATTGGGTTTGTGCTTGTTGTTGATTGATTAGAGTTTGAGTGTGGTTTGATGAGGTTTATGAATGTTGGGGGGAGAATTTGATGGAGGTTGAGCGATTGTTAAATGGAAAAAGGATTTTGTGGTGGATTTGAGAATAGTGAGAAGATGGTGTTGGTGATTGAAGGTGAAACGATGAAGCTTGTTAAGAGGATAAGGACGTTGTTGTGTTGGTCCATTCTTTCTGATGAAGCGAGGGCGATGAATATATATAGGTGTGAAGCTCTCTCTCTCTTTTTCTTTGCCCCAAGTTTCTGCTTGGTTTCTCTCTTTTTGTGAATTGTGTTCGTTGAGGAAGTTATTTAGATGAAAGGGGTAGTGCTTGGAAATTGAAGCGTGGTAGCGAGTTTTGCGTGGCTTTACGTATTGTAGGTAGTAGTGGCTACATATTGCAGAAGGAGTAGCATGGCTGGTACGGTTTGGCTGATGTAGGAAGCTTTTTGGCATGGTGAAAGGCTTGTAGCTTGTACGGTTTTGGTGAGTAGGGGATGTTATTGTTTGTTGAGGTTTTGCACTGCTCTGATTGAGTTTTTGGGTCATAGTGTTGGTGTACCATTCCTTGGCAGAAAGTGGGTCGGGTTGTAATTGTTACCAAGGAGAGAGTCTCCATTGTAAGGTTTTGTTGTGCTTGGTGGGATAACTTTTGGAAAAAGGACTCATGATAATAATAATAATAATAATAATAATAATAATAATAATAATAATAAGTAATAAATAATAATAATAATAATAATAATAATAATAAACATGATGATAAGGAAATAATAAATATCAATAATAATAATAATGACAATGATAATAAATAAGAAAATAATAATAAATGAATAAATGAATAAAAATGGTGAATAATAACTAATAAATAAAAATGATAATAAGTAAATAATAAAATGATAATAATAACTATGAAAAATAAACTTAATAACTAAATAATTATAATAATGATAAATAATAAAAATAAGCATAACAATAAAATAATGATAATAAAGATAAATAAGAAAAAAAAAAGAAAAAAAAATAACTAATATATTAACAAAAGAAGAATTGAATCAAACTAAACTAGTGATTAAAGTGACAACAATTTGACGAAAATGCGTGACTATGATTAATGGACTACATGATTGCAAATGCTAAGACAGATGACCTAAGATGATATGACAATGATTATAGGATCTGAGGGTAAAATTTGGGGTATAACAGTTGCCCCTATTTAAATATCTTCATCGGATGACATGAGTGATGATAATCCTCGTGAAATCATGGTGAAAGATATTTAAATATAGATAACCGATAATTTTGCCCTTAGATACCCTGATATGTAATGCTAGGGATAACTTAATGTATAATGTTGACATGCCATGAAGTCTAGCATGATGAAAATGATAAGATGCTAAATGCAAGATGCAGATGAAAACGAAAGCAAACGGGGATAGAGTCGACACAATGAGTAAACACTCACTGGGGATTGACAACAACACTGGGGAAGTTGAAACAAATTGGGGAAAATCTAAAGTGGTTGACAAACTAGTTCAAATGTGACCGGCTGACACTTAAAATTTAGACAGGTAATCTCCACTGGGGAAATATCCAGGGAGATAAACAGCAGGTTCAGATATGCCCGGACGACTTTGGGGACCGCAAAAAGGGTAGGCAAACTCCTTACTGGGGATGAAACCAGAAAGAAAATATTATCTCTACCGGGGATCAATTTGAAATAAAGGGATAGACATCCAACAAACAAATTTTCTGGGGATTTCTTATATTGAAGAGTTCAAACGGGGTCTTCAAGAAAACCAGAATAGACAGAGACAAACACAAACTCTGCATGCGCCAAATAATGATAACCACAAGGACTTTCAAAGGATATTGGTAATGACCAAGCTTTGGATGCCGATAATGATCGGACTTAGAAAACATGCCAGTAATCACTAGACTTAGGATACTGATAATGATCAGGCCTTCAACAAATGCCAGTAATCACTGGACTTCCACGGGGATATTGGTAACAACCAAACCTCTGTTGGGGATAAGATTATAAGATGCCAATAATGATTGAATTTGAAAGAGAGAAGATAGTTATGACTGACCAATTATGATTAGACTTTGAAGCAAAAGACATACAGTTATGACTGACCAATTATGATTGGATTTTGAACAATGAGACATACAGTTAAGACTAACCAAATAAGATTGGATTTTTGAAACAAAAGGGTATACAGTTATGACTGACCAATTATGATTGGATTTAAAGTAGAAAGACATACAGTTAAGACTGACCAATTATGATTGGATTTAAAACATGCCAGTGAAAACTGGACTTCACGATACCGATGATGATCGATATTTGGAACAATGCCAATGAATACTGGAATTTCAATATCAATAATGATTGGATTTTTTTAAAACAATGCCAGTAAATACTGGACTTTACAACATCAATAATGATTGGTCATCATGTTCAAATGTGACTGGATGACATCCTAGAACCAAAAGATCCTCAATGAAGGTTGAACCGCAAAGACACTCTCCACAAGGGAATATCCAAAGCAGATAGGGGTGGCAAACGGGCATGCCCGCCTCATTTAGGCCTGCCCCACAAATGCCCGCAAAAAAACGGGGCGGGGCGGGGCGGTCATAGTTGAGGATGCGGGCCTAAAACTTAGGCACACCCCACAAAAAAGTGAGGATGGGGCGGGGAAAACCCGCGGGCACTGCACCATTCAAGCTTAAAAATGCAAAATTTTATGTAAATGCTCGTGCCCGCAAAAGCCCGCGAAGAAAATGGGGTGGGGCGGGGCGGACACATTAGAGGGTGAGGGCCTAAATCCTTGGCCCACCCCGCACTAAAGTGCGGGTAAAACGGGTATGCCCAACGGGTCAGGCCCGTTTTTCCACCCCAAGCAATGGATAAACATGTTCAAGTATGACTGGCTGACACTCTAGGACGAAAAAGAAACCTTATTGGAAGTATAACCAAAAGATGGGCTCCAATAAAGGTATCTAGACTAGTTAATCAACAAGTTCAGATATGACCAGACTGACACTCTGAAAAGAATAAAGCAAACTCTTTGGGAGTAGAACCAAAAATGGGCTCCAACAGAGGTATCTAGAATGATTGATCATCAGGTTCAAATGTGACCGGATAACATTCTAGAACAAAAAGATCCTCAATGAAGGTTGAACCGGAAAAACGGTCTCCACTGGGGAAAGAAAAGTTCACAATGAGCGGCATTGTCAAAGGGTTGACAAAATGATACATTAACTCGAGAGTCACCATTAAAGGGTTAATGGTAAGGTATCAAATCATCAGACATTATCATCGTCAATGGGTTGACGGATACGATCCAGTTCAAGAAATATTCACTAAAGAGTGACATCATCAAAGGATTGATGGAGCAAAACCAACTAACCTCGTCAGAGGGTTGACATAACGGAAAAAATGACTTCATCCAAGGGGCACCTCGTCAAAGAATTGACGGAGAGAACACTGACATCATCAAAGGGTTGACGGAGCAAACAACTGGTTCACTAAAGAGTGACATCGTCTAGGGGTTGAAGGAAAGGCAAACTAATTCACTAAAGAGTGACATCATCAAAGGGTTGATGGAAGGAAACAATTCACTAAAGAGTGACATCATCAAAGGGTTGAGGGAAGGAAACAATCCACTAAAGAGTGACATCGTTAAAGGGTTGACGGGGAAATACTGACATAAATGATGACATCGTCAAAGAGTTGACAGAAATGAACCATTTCACAAAAGAGTGACGTCGTCAAAGAGTTGGCGGAATGAAGAACCTCAAGTAAGAAACTCATTAAGGGATTGATGGAACAAAAATTGACATCGTCAAAGTGTTGACGGAATGAAGAAACACTTTACTAAAGAGTGACATCGTCAAAGGGTTGACGGAAATGAATGATCGGGGGTAACAACAATCGTAATCACAAAAGGTTGAATAACACCAAGGACGGATAAGCTTCTCAGGGGAGATTGCCACTTATCGCCGCAAAATACCAATGACAAAACAAACTTCTCAAAGAGACTGCCACTTGTTACAAATAGAAATTTGGGTAAACACCAAAGACAGATAAGCTTCTCGAGAGAGATTGTCATTTATCGTTGCAAATATACCAATGACAAAACAAGCTTCTCAAGGAAACTGCCACATGTTACAAAAATAAATTTAGGTAAACACCAAAGACAGATAAGCTTCTCGGTAGAGATTGCCACTTATCGTTGCAAAAATACCAATGACAAAACAAGCTTCTCAAGGAGACTGCCACTTGTTAAGTATAAATTCCAAGGAGATATTGTTATGACAACACTGCTGGAGAAAAGATTATGTCTTCAATAAAGATCTGTAAAAGATTCTTCCTGCGAAAAACGATGCAAAATAAATGCACGCTCAAATTAGATTCAATAACTACACCTGCCAGAGACCAAAGTTCGATCTAGGAACAAGCTAGAAAGAAACGGTCAAACATGACTCCAACCATTGAGGAACGAGCTCAAATGGGGATTTATCTTATCCAAATGTGGAAAAGATAACTGAACCAACCATCATCCACGAGAATCGAGCTCTATGGGGGAATTCTAGAAAGGACGGGCACTTTATGCCTAAAGGTGACGACCCTATTGGAAAGAATAGACAAACCCAGTCACTTGGGGAATAAATGCCAAAGTGAACAAAAACAGGTAAACACCAGAATGGAAGCAGAAATGCTAAGATGCCATGCATATGTATGAATGCATGTATGCTATGTTTGTGCTTATGCTGACAAAACAGACAAAGGGAAGCGAGACTGGAGATGAAATAAACATATCAACAAGGATACCCAGCCAACCTCACTAGATTGGAAGATCACTAGGGATGAATATGCAGAATCAATAGTTCTACTTCAAGGTTACAACCTTCTCTAGGGAGAAAAGAGTATTCCACTCGAGGTATGACATCAATACTTCACTAGGATTGCCATCATGGGCTTAATTTCCTTGTTGGAGGAGAAATATCCATGGGAATTTGCCAAGATCAACTGAAGTAACAACTTACTGGGGAGCTGGCAAAGTATCTTACAAGAACTAAGTAGTTCTACAAATCTCATCTACCCCAGATTACATGGTCTGTCAGAAGAAAATACCAAGAGGATTTTACATAATAATTGGCATACCAGATGCTTCGATATCTTCAAACTCTTGGAGAGATTCATGAATCTCGACGTAACTGTCCTAGTTTAACTGCATTTGCAAAACAAAATCCTTAGACTTATCCTTCAGACTGTGGGAGTAATAACTGGGGAACAAACTTGCCCCTGTTGGTAGGTCTTTGGAGTCCTTGCCTAGAAACACTTGTCATAATATGACCTCAATACAACTTGCCCCAATATTTTGAACTTGAAGAGTTCTGCCCCTGATTCAATAGCTCTTGGAATGGTTGATTAACAAATCATCCAAATCGGTTGCCCCAGACTGAGCTTTCTTTACCAAGTCAAATTCCCTAGCTGGCTATATTTGTTGGGATTCCTTTGATATTGAATTGTCTTGCAAACATTATTGTTCATTTAAAATTGGCAATTTTAATGCAACATTCTTGCAAGCTTTTGAAATTAAAGTTTATTGATAAAACACACACAATGGAGTGATTAAGTAATCAAACAACGTGGATCTAGTCATTTACGGAATGACAGATGAAGTGATCAACACAAATAATTAGCAAAGATCATTAGGAGTCAGGTTATCCAACCTTGTTGTAGTATGCTTTCAAAACAACCTTACCTCAATTAGGTCTTTTAAAGGTTGTAATGTGGCTTGGTTCACGGCTCAGGAAATAAAGGATAAAGGCTCAAAGTTTTGTTGTAACCCACCCAATCTTCGTGATGAACTCCAATCCTATGCTCAGTTAACTCAAGCTATACATTCAGGCTCTTATAGGCTAAGAATTGAGTTGATGATAGTTGGTGATGGTTCAAAAACCTAAGGCAGACACTACTCCCTTACAACATTTGGTTATCATTTGCTAATGAGAACATTCAGAGTGTAAGCTTTAAATAATTCCTATCCCTAACTTTTGCCTGAACTGCTCCCTTTTGGATTTACAGTCAGCGGGATGCCCCGGTTTTTGCCTAAGTCTCCTTAATAGGTTTTGACTTAGCTGGCTTTTTCTCTTTTTTATTTTTATTTTTTCATTTTCCTTTTTGAGAAAGAAGGTGACTACCTGGTTTAATGGCTACAGTGAACCATCATTGGCCTTTAGGCTTGGGAAACAACTTCGACACTTGTTTGTTGTGTGCGAAGGAAAACCTGTGAGCATAACCTTTATATGAAAGGCGTCTTATATGCACCTATCACCAAGTTAACTGAAAATCACCCACCCCACGGTTGAGATTACGGGTTTTTATAAAGAAGGAAAACTCCTACTTATAAGCTCGAAGGGGTTAACGAGGGATTATCTTCCTTATTTCTCCAGTGTTTGGGAATTGAAACAATGCCTTACATCATCGGCAAAGTTCAATTGGCAGCATACCACATCAATTATGGATATAATGTTTTCATCATCTTCCCCAATCAACGGTTTGATGAAGATAAGTGGATGGAAAAGATAAATATTTTGTTTGTTTTTTTTTATGACAATAAAAGAAAATGAGTGAATACGAATGGACTTAATCAAAAGATGCATAAATGTTTCCTTAATCTTGCCAATTCAATAAACAACAAAGCTTACAAGCAATCATGAAATCAAACAGTAAGGAAAATACAACTGAAATATCAAAAGACAACCAGCTTTGGCGAATTGACTTCAACAGACTTCAATTTCCAGGTCCAAGCAAGGGAACACCTCCATCATTTATTACTTGCTCCTTATGGTACAGAACCCTAAGAGGCTTCATAGGTCCTTTGTCTGGCATGCTGACGCGGCTGACGGTGGTCTGACTGTTGATACTGAGGAGGTTCTTGAGTTGGAAGAACCACAGGAGATGACGAAGTGATGACTTCTCTGGATGCAACATGGTAAGAATGCCCTTCTTTCTGCAAAATCTTCAAGACCCAGTTCATCTGACCTTTGATGCCTCTGATCTCCTCCTTCAAGGTTTCCTGGCGTTTCACAATCTCGTTCATCGTCACCATTTGTCCAAAATGAGTTCTAGGTATCCTCTAGAGATAGAAGAAGAAAATGAGACTCAAAGCCAAGAAATTCAAATGAGAAGCGAATGCGCATGGAATGCAGATACAAGTTAAATGGTTTCAAGGAACTCAAAAGTGAGTTGCCAACATTTTTGGAAAACTGAAGAGTTTTGGTTTAAAATCCAATGGTCTCTATTGATTTTGCAAAGGAAAGAGCATCTGAATTCCTTGAAACCAAAGGGCTATCATGAATGGATAGATGTATGCACAAACACACATATACAGGTATTCACAAATATGCTAACAAGCAAACAAGAGAGGGCCTAGGTTTGGAGATCACGAGCGTGGAGCCATGGTCTACCCATCCCAAGAGGTGTGTACTATGGGTTTATCGTCTGTAGAACAGGGTTCTGAGAAGTTCCCAGAGTCATCGATAAATCTTTTGGATATTATCGGCCTACATGACTACTCGTGCGGGTTAATAATATTCTCAAGATAAACTCGTCTGAGTGTAGTATCGCATGACAACCGTCACAGGTCTACACCTGGATAATCACTACACTACGTCCTAAAAAGGGCCAAGTGGGGTAAAGGATAACTAAAGGTCCTCAGTATCACGGACTCCCAGGTCGAAAAGAGTGACATCAATACGACTACTCGCATCAGACATCAATAATCCAAAAGTGGCCTCCACTGAGCGTGGTCATCATATGCCAAACATGTTAAGACTACTCCCAGTCGTCGACTATTAATTACACCATAATCCTATTATATGTGTCCTCAAGTCCGGGTTAGGACTTATCTCACCACTCAAGGTAACAACCCTGCACACAGAAAAACCCAAACAGAACAGGTATATACAGATATGAATATGTACAGATATACAAGTAAGCAAACATATAACAAACATAATCACAAACAAGATGGGCTTAACCCTCTTTTGTTGTCCCCAGTGAAGTCGCCATTTTTGTTGTAAAGAGAATCGGATATCAAGCTATTAATTAACTTGAATCACACATCTTTGAAATTCACCACCGAGCTTTGATTTATCCAAAGGAAAGGGTAAAGATCGAAGAAAACCCTAATTGCGCTATGTAAGGACACGACTAAGAGATCTAAGGTTCGGGGGTTGGTTATACCTAGGGAAAGTGTTAGCATCCTAGATATCTGTAGTACTCTACAGGAACCTCTTATTTGTATTTGTGTTTTGCTATGTTTGCTTGCTAAGGGTATCTGCTAAGAGGTAAAGGTAAGGATGAAGACCTAATGGTAAAGACCAAAGTACTAAAGGTAAAGACCTAATGATAAAGACCTAGGGATATATACACTAAGTATGCTCGCCAAGACGTCGCATCTCGTGCCTCCGTATCCTAATAAGGATGGAAACAGAGTATTCATAGTTCACCTAACTAGGGATGAGAAACTCTTGATAATGATTAAGGTTTCAAAGGGGATGAGTATTCATGATCATGATACTCGCATAGAGTTAAAGAACTCTCTAAGTCTAAGTTGTAAGACTAACCAAAGGTGACTTTAAACAAAGTCCAAGGGGAAGTGAGTACACATTATAATGGTACCCACATAGAGTTTAAGAACTCCAAACCTAACTCTAAGTTGTGAAGCAAAATAGCTCTAATGAGGCCAAGGAGGAAAAGTAAGTATCTATAATGATAGTACTCACATAGGGTTCAAAAACCCTAACCTAAAATTAGGTTAAAGAGGGAAGAAAGGCTTTAATGAGGCCAAGGGTGATGATCCTAAAGAGGTCATGGAAATGAAGAGGAATAGGTCTAAACCAACCTAGAGAATGACTTATAAGTCAATAATGATACTTTCCCTTGGAATGGGGACAAACTACTTGTAAAAACAAGTGTTGGAATGAGAAGTTTTAAGGTGAAGATGATAACAATCAAGGTATCAAAGCCAAATGATTCAAATGTGATGACAAATCAAGAATGGCAACAATTACATCATATCATGCTCAACATGCCAAAAGGCTCATGAATAAAGTCAAACAAACATCAACACAAGTATCAAATAAACAAAGTAAGATATAAACTCATGTCAAAGCATCACAAGTGTCATGAAAGCAGACATTAAGAAAAGTCAAGAACAGACATCAAGCAACTAATAAGAGATGGAATGATCTAACCCAATAAATGGTGCATGACGAGCATTCCCTTCTCTCAGACTGGTGAGCCACTAGCAAGCCTTGGAATAACCAAACATCATATGAAAGCAGAACATCCTAGCCGAGTCTTTATGAGGACGAAAAACCAAATCGGGGCTTCAAGTATCAGATGACTTTAATATCAAAGTATCAAAACCTGTACACAGAAAATTTCCCAATACAGACAACGAACACAGAAGGAACAAGGTCTCCAAATTTCAACTCCAAGAGCATAGGGCAAAGGGTCCTAAATCTAAGTCCATAGTCCAAAGTTCGAGATAGCAACCACAGTCCACCAATTAAGTCTTTTATTGCTTCAATAATGATTAATGTGTTTTGAATGAGGTATAAACAAAGAGAGGGTTAGATGAAGAAGTATGAATAAGATGAATATGAACAGATGAATAGTATGATCAAGATAATATTAACTAGAAGGTAAAGTTAGTGGTTAATTGTTAATCGGGTGAATAAGGTCCAATGTAGTGCTAAACCATCGTAGCACCATTTATGATGAAAATCATGTTATAGGAGGCCGCGCATTTGATCTTTGTGCTAAAACACGATAGAGAAATGATATTGAGGATCATTCTCAAATGAAATCGTGCCACACAAAAAAGAATAGATGAAGATCTCGTCTTAATCACAAACTTTCATCGATTAATCGAAGGTAACCTATCACGATCCCAAAGTATAGAAAATGATATCGATGATCACTCACTACAAATTTGAAATAATGAAGGTTAAACGCTTCAACAATCAACATTCGTGAATAGAAAGACTTCATAGATCGAAAAAGAGAAAATAGAAAAAGATAATATGAAATGAAATGGAACTCGAAATGGTCTCGTCTTAATCAAGATTTAAAATCGAGAAATCGATAATCTATGATATTTGACTTTCATTGACCAATAATCGAAATAAAAAGCTAAATAATATGAAATGAAATGAAAATCGAAGGAAATAAATCAAAGAACTAAATAAAATAATTTGAAATTTTAAAAATAAGAAAATGAAATAAAATGATTTGAAATCTTTAAAAATTAGAAAATGAAATAAAATGATTTGAAATCTTAAAAATAAGAAAATGAAATAAAATGATAAAAATAGATAAAAATGATGTTTGGAAGAAAACAAAATGTGAGGGGTGTGAGAGAAGTCAGATGGGACTGAAGCCCATCATTCCTTTTTTTTAAAAAACACGGTTCATATGGAAAAAATAAGAAACACGGGCCTACAGCCCAAGAGCCAGACAAGCCATCAGAATCTTTTAAAAAAACCTAAACAAAATGAAAAAGATGAAACACGGTTTACGCATCATTATCTCATAAACAAGACGAAAGTTCCACAACAGTACCAAGCTTCAGCATAAAACACGATGGAAGAATCAGAAGCAGAAAAAAAACGACGACAACAAAATCACGGCATGACGCGCGATGTTCCCACCTTCGTGATTGGTCCTCTCTCTCGATATCTCGCTCTGTTCCTCTTGTTCGGGTTCGCTTTCGTTCCGTCTCAACTGGTTCAAGCGTCATTTTTATGTTTCATTATTCAAATACTCTCTCTTTCGTCTCCCTCTCTGTTCTGTTTTAAACTGGGTCGGAAATAAGATTGGGTTTGTGCTTGTTGTTGGTTGATTAGAGTTTGAGTGTGGTTTGATGAGGTTTATGAATGTTGGGGGTATAATTTGATGGAGGTTGAGCGATTGTTAAATGGAAAAAGGAATTTTTTGTGGATTTGAGAATAGTGAGAAGATGGTGTTGGTGATTGAAGGTGAAACAATGAAGCTTGTTAAGAGGACAGGGACATCGTTGTGTTGGTCCGTTCTTTCTGATGAAGCAAGAGCGATGAATATATGTAGGTGTGAAGCTCTCTTTTTTTTTCTTTGCCCCAAGTTTCTACTTGGTTTCTCTCTTTTGTGAATTGTGTTCGTTGAGGAAGTTGTCTTGGTGAAAGGGGTAGTGCTTGGAAATTGAAGCGTGGAAGTGAGTTTTGCGTGGCTTTACGTATTATAGGTAATCGTGACTACGTATTGCAGAAGGAGTAGCATGGCTGATACGGTTTGGCTGATGTAGGAAGCTTTTTGGCATGGTGAAAGGCTTGTAGCTTGTACGGCGTTGGTGAGTAGGGGGTGTATTAGTTTGTTGAGGTTTTGTACTGCTCTGGTTGAGTTTTTGGGTCATAGTGCTGGTGTACCATTCCTTGGCAGGAAGTGGGCCGGGTTATAATTGTTACCAAGGAGAGAGTCTCCATTGTAAGGTTTTGTTGTGCTTGGTGGGATAACTTTTGGAAAAAGGACTCATGATACTCACAACAACAACAACAACAACAACAACAACAACAACAACAACAACAATAATAATAATAATAATATTAAGTAATAAATAATAATAATAATAATAATAAACATAATGATAAGGAAATAATAAATAATAATGATAATAATAATGACAATGATAATAAATAAGAAAATAATAATAAATGAATAAAAATTGTGATAATAACTAATAAATAAAAATGATAATAAATAAATAATAAAATGATAATAATAACTATGAAAAATAAACTTAATAACGAAATAATAATAATAATGATAAATAATAAAAATAAGCATAGTGATAAAATAATGATAATCAAGATAAATAAGAAAAAAAATAAGAAAAAGAAAAAAAAACTAATATATTAACAAAAGAAGAATTGAATCAAACTAAACTAGTGATTAAAGAATCAAAATTTTAAATAAAAGGAATGTTCTAAAACTCTTAAAATAATTGAATAAAAATAAAAAGGAAAAAGTGACAACAATTCGACGAAAATGCGTGACTATGATTAATGGACTACATGATTGCAAATGCTAAGACATATGACCTAAGATGATATAACAATGATCAGAGGATCTGAGGGTAAATTTTGGGGTATAACAATCCATAACATGTAGCCCCCTTGTTTTCCATGTGAATCTTGTACTCCTTCTCAAGTAATTGACCAATATTTAGAAGGTTACATTTGATTCCTAGAATTTACAAGACATCTTTGATCAAGGAATGTCAATCATCCCTCCTCATGATCAAAACATCACCGATCCCATCGGCCACTAGAGTGGTGTCAACCGCGAACTTTACTTTGTTCTTCATGGCACAATTGATTTTAACAAACCAATCCTTCCTCCTCGTCATATGAGTTGAACCACCCGAGTCTAAATACCAATCCTCGCTGCATTGAGCTCCTTTCATACTCATTATGGTGTTTTCTTCTTCACGCAACCGGTTAACCGTTTCATTCAACCGGTCACAGCTGAATTTTTCAGAATTCTTTGAGTTGTTGATGCTACTGTCACGCAGCTTGTTGCTGCATTCTCCTTCCTTGATCATGACCAAGAGTGTATTCTCTTCATCAAACTCTTGTCTTGCAACCTTGGCTTCATCCCATTAGGATTCTTTCTTGTTCGCATTTCATTCTCTTGCAAAATGACCAAACCTTTGAAACTTATAGCACTACTCTTAGATTTTGTCAAACCTCTCCTTCTCACCTATAAATTTGCCTTGACCACCTTTTTTGTTGCAGCTGCTATCACCCTTTTGACAAGTCGAATTCTTAAAATTTTGGGACTCTCTTCCACCAAAATTTTGAAAATTCCCTTTGCTCTTCATAGGCCATTTTTATTTCAATCTCTTGTCGTTCTCATTAAAACGAGCTTGCAAAGCGATCTCCGCCTTTGCCTTATCATGATTTCTCTCCTCCGTCTTTTGCTCATAAGCCTCAAGAGAGCTTTGCAACCCCTCTTTGCTCATCGTCACAAGATTCTTCTATTCCTCAATCACCACAACTACATTGTCAAATCTTGGTGTTAAATAACGCAAGATTTTTGCGACAACATACTACTCCGTAAGAGTTCTCTGCATGCCTTCACTTGATTCACCAACCGAGTAATTCTTGTTGTGAAATCGTTGATTTTCTCCTTTTCTTCCATTTGAATCAATTCGAGCAGACGTTTGTGAGTTTGTAACCTTACCGCCTTTTCCTTGTCATCCCCTGCATAATCCTTCTATAAGATCTCCCACGCTTGCTTTGACGATTCGCAATCACCAACTTTCTCAAAATTCTCACTATCAACACATTGATGGATCAAGAACAACACTTTGAAATCTTTCTTCTTTTCTTCTTAATGTGTTACTTGTTGTGTTTCTATTGAACTTTGGACAAGAGGAGTAACCCCGTTCTTGACCACTTCAAGAACATCTTGGTAGCCGAGCAACACCTTCATTTGCTTGCACCATTTGTCGTAATTCTTCGCATCAATGATGGGTAGGTTTGCAGGGATTCTTTAATTAGAAACATAATTCATGTTGCACACTAGGTGTTTGTGAATCAGAACTAGACTATTTATGCCAAATGTTGGAATAATGAACCAAAATTTTGGTGAACAATGAATCAATCAATATTTTTTAGCACTTAACATAACATTAACTTCTTCTTCTTCTTTTTACTTCCATTCTCTCCACTTTCTCCTATTTTCTCTTCTCTTTCTCCTATTTTCTCTTCTTCGTTTTCACAAAATAATTATTTATACTTCTTTTTACTTCCCTTCTCTCCAAAAGAAAAATCATATCAACGTATGGTGTTGGCATGGCGAAAACCGATGGTTCCTGTGGAATTGCATTAGATTTGGCATGGTGAAAATACGTCGATCTTGTGGAATCTCTGGAGAAGAAAGAACAATGTCTGGTGTTAGAGTAGCGAGAACCGGTGGTTGTTGTGAAATCTCTGGTGTTGGGTTTG
This sequence comes from Lathyrus tuberosus, assembly GCA_022829125.1. Taxonomy (NCBI): domain Eukaryota; kingdom Viridiplantae; phylum Streptophyta; class Magnoliopsida; order Fabales; family Fabaceae; genus Lathyrus; species Lathyrus tuberosus. The sequence continues at coordinate 6,490,834 of JALAZF010000072.1, forward strand.
GCATGGTGAAAAGTGGTGATTCTTGTTGAAGTTCTGATAAGTTGAAAATGAAAATGAAAATGGTGAAGATGAAAACGCCTGGTGGTGAAGATGAAAACGAAACTGGATCTGAAAAGTTGCGATGTGATTTTCAATTAGCAAACTTGCGAAGTGATTTTCACGTGGCAAAGTTACAATGTGTTTTTCACGTGACAAATGAGTTGCGACTCGCGTTCCTGCGGCGTGTTTGCTCACGTTGCTAATTTGGATGTTGCGACGTGATATTTTGGTTGTGGTGTGTTTTTCACGTGGAAAATTAGTGTTTTTTTGTAGTGAACTTATGATAATATTTTGGAGTTAGTTAAGGGTAACGAAGGTATGTATGAGAAGGTATTATGAGGGATTTTAGGGTTTGGAAAGATTTGGGCCCCTTCTAAAGTAGTAGTGTTTTCGTGCGAGTTGCTTCAAAATAGGTTGTCGAGTAGGCAGAATCTCCTAAGATGTCAAATCGTGTTTGGTTCTGATATTGTGGGGTGCATTGTGTGCAGGGGGAGGTGGAATCAGACGATCATATCTTTGTTTTGTATGAGGTGACTTCAGCTTTATGGTATTTAGTGTTTATGTGGGTGGGGATGCTTGGGCCTCTACTACATTCGATTCTAGGGGTGTTTGAGTTGTTTCAGAGTCTAGATCATGGAAAACATACGTCTTTAGGTTTGACCTCGATTTGGCATTCTGAGATCTGGACGATTTGAAAAAAGCGTGATAAAATTATTTTTTGTCGAGAAAGCTTGATTGTTAACTACTGGATGTCTGTGTTTGTCGACTTGGCGTGGAAATTGGTTTGTGCCCATACTCTAAGTTTTGTTGTTTCTCTGATTTATTGAGAGCGAGACTCGCTCAAATAACTAAATATTTATGAATGTTTGGATGGTCAGTTGTCCTCCTTTTATTTTGTACAGGAGATCGTGTCTATCTTTCTCCGACTTACTATCTATAAAGGTCTGTTGAGCTAGTATTTTAAAAATAAATTGATTTGTTTGAATGGTAGCCTTGTGTTTCTTTTTCTCCCAATTTTGTTGTTTTTGCTTTTTAATTTTGTTTTTCAACTTATGTTTGAGCCAAATTTGTTACTCAATAGCACTTCGGTGCTATATGTTTTTATTGTTTTTTATATGACACTTTTCCTTTCCATATACAAATATATGATTCCTACTTCGCTATTAAAGAAAATAACAAAGCAATATTAAGAAAATGCTGCTAAATCAAATGATAATAGTGAATCGAGGCAGTATGAAAATTATTAATCATTCAAAATATATAACTCTTCTCAAAGATTTACCACACAAATTAAGGTGACAATGTCTAAATGAAACTAATCTTAGTAAAGTCAGCACCATCACAAAACAAGCGCCACTTCAAACTCTAACAAAATCGTTTTTCACCTCCATGCATCTTTTCTCCATCATCACATAACTCACTCATTCAAACCTCATCACACCCAACACCAGAAAAACATCATTAACACAACACAGCACAACAACACAAACACATCAACATGCAATCTTTGATCTCAAAACAATCCAACAAAAAGAAACATCCAAACACACCAAACTCCAACAACACATATTATCTCTTCGTCATAGCCATCACTGCCGCAGCCTTCATCCTCTTCGTATTCTATTCCCGACAAACAGATCCCCGACACATATGCTCCACCGTCGGACCCCTCACGCCAGCCCAAACCATCATCGCCGACGAATTCTCAACATCATCAATCCCCTTAGTTGCAATCTTCCACTACGCGACAGCGCTTGACGTTCCCCAACAGACCAAAAGCGAGATCAGAAGACCATTCGACGTACTACAATCCTTAGGGCCATGCAACTTCCTCGTATTCGGAATCGGTCACGACGCGCTCATGTGGGATTCGTTTAATCCACGTGGCATCACGCTATTCCTCGAAGAAGAACCTAAGTGGACAATCTCTTCCCTCAGGCGTTTTCCTATCCTACGCGTCTACACGGTGCGTTACAACACGCGCCTCATCGAAGCCAACGCCTTGCTATCATCTTACAAGAAGAATTGTGGGGCGGTCGGGGAAGACGGCCACCCTCTCAAGGATGATAGTCGATGTAGGCTGGCGTTGGCCGACTTTCCGAACGAGGTGTATGATCGGGATTGGGATGTGATTATGATTGATTCGCCCAGGGGATATTTTCCGTCGGCTCCAGGGAGGATGGCGGTGATATATTCTGCGGCGGTGATGGCGCGTGGGAGGAAAAAAGCGGGTGTGACGCACGTGTTTCTTCATGATGTGGATAGGCCTGTTGAGAAACTGTATGCTAAGGAGTTTTTGTGCATGAAATATAAAGTTGGTGGTGTTAAGAAACTATGGCATTTTGTTATTCCACCTGCTATTAATGTTACTGATACTGCAAATGGATTTTGCTAAAATGGTTATAGTATTTTCTTTTGAGTTTTCTTTTCAGACTTTGTTTTGTCTTCTGAAGTTTACACACAGTCACCTCACTTACTTGTGATCATCCTTAGTTCATGGCTTTGCAGAGATTACTAACTTTTACAAATGAATTTAAAACAGTCATAATATAATTTGCAGCTTGGGTATCGATAGCTTGTAATGCAAGTCATTGATGATCACCATGTTCTCTTGTCATATCATGCATTATACCTAATGAAAGTAAGGAATCAGAAAATTTATAATGCCATTGTATGCTAGCTTGCTTAAGTCCATAAATGGACTTTTGAAATTTTCAGACATTGGTATTTGAAGAAGCAAAATCAGATAAAAGAAAACCTTTTGGCAAAGTCATGTATACTTTTTCATTTAAATCATCATGCAAGAAAGTGTTATTAACATCTAACTAAAAGTTGATTTCGTGATCTTCTGCATAATCTGAATTTAACCATCCCTATAACTTCACTTCAACCCCAAACAAGTGAGAGAGACACCACATATTCATCCAAAACTTTAAGGTGATAGGTGTATGGGTTCTCTTACTTATAAAATGTTCAACCTCCTTTTTTTTAAACAATGTGGGACTTAGAACTCGCATTTGTTTCTTAACACAATTCACATTTGTTTCTCAACACATCCCTTGGATTAAAGATGACTAAATTGTATAACTTCATACATTATACTACTTCTAGACTTGTGATATAGTCCTTGAGGTAAGTGTGCTCTCTTATTTCTCGTAGAGGTGGATCATGTGCATCAATTTTTGTTTCTTCATCATTAGAAACAAGTGTAATGATGTCACTGTATCCTTCATTTGTTGTCTTTTCATTAACTTCATATTCTGCCTCTACCTCATTTTGATATCTGTTTTCTTTATCTTCCTTAATCATATTAGCTTCTAATTTCTGCTTGTGAGTTATTATTCTAATTTTGTCTCTTGGACTATTCAAAAATTACATGTCTACTTATCAGAATAATGTTCTTGTTGGGGCTATATAGTTTGTATGATTTGGATTCTCCATTGACATATTCTCCATTGACATAAATATGAAAACACTTGATGCCTTTTGGATCCATCTTTTTTTTTTTTAAAACATCTAGCATGTGAGCATATGTTGGGCATCCAAACACTCTAATATGATGAGTTAGGGATTCACATTCCTTCAGACTTTTTCAAGGGTGATATCTTTAATAGACAAAGTTGAGGTTGAGCTTATATTTAACATATATGTTGTCTATAGAACGGCTTCATGACAAAATTTCTTATGCGCATTTCTTCTAGATATCATGCTTTTTTCTTACCATATTCATCAAAATTTTATTCTTTCTTTCTCGGACTACATTTTATTGATGAGTGTAGGTTGTTGTAAGTTGTCTCTTTATGACATGCATGCAACAAAAGTTATTGGATTCAACATATGCAAACTCTCCACATCTATCAATTGTAACACACTGAATTTGGCAACCTAACTCCTTTTCAATAAAGGCCTTATATTTCTTAAAAACATCAAAATAATCTTGATTTTTTATGTAAGGCATAGGTCCAAGTTTTCCTACTAAAATCATTTTTCAATGCAATGAAAAACATGTTACCTCTATTAGACCCTGGATTAATTGGTCCACAAACATCTAAGTGCATGAACTCCAACTTGTTATAGACTCTCCATAAGACATGTTTATGAATGGAACTACTGTATTTTTTTGTCAATCACATAGTCTGAGCAGATATCAACAAGTTTCTTCAATAAAGGCAAGCCTTTCACGATTTCAAATGACCATATCTATAGTGCCACAAATAGATATTATTCTCCTTGATAATTTGTAAGAACATAGGAATCACAACATGCGCAAAAATCACAAACATTCTATTTAGAACATTTGTGTGGACATGATCAACATTGCTTGGGTATCTATAAGTGTTTAATGAAGTGAAATAAATAATACCACACATCATGGAATTATATGCATTTTGGAAAATAAACAAAGTTACATATCACGGATTATGGAATAGGCCAATACAAAATAGTTGACAGGTTGTGGGTCAATGATAAGGGCAGATTCTGGGTCTAACTTGGCATAAACAGAGGGGTCACCTTCCTTTGAATTATCTCTTCCATCTGCCCAGCTGACAAAATGGATGCCTCACTTTCATAATTGCCATTCTCCATCTGCTGGTGTAACTGGAAAATCAATCTAATTAATTTGCTTTCATGGAAAGCATAAGTCATAAGCTGAAAATCGGCCTATGAACATGTTATAAGTTGTTTTGGTAAATTATCTTAAATAATCTCCAAGTTAAACTAGTGTTCACCTTCTCAAGGATTGCAGATTGATCATCCAAGTTAAACTTGCGCATATGCAGCAGCATCTCTAGTTGCTGTACAAATTTACTCTCTCGATATTAGCAGTGCACGTGTATAGGAATCACAACATGTTCAACTTAAAGTTGAAAATATTACCTGTTGGTGTAAGTTTTGTTGATAGCTCTTTTTTTCTGCAAATTCTTCTTCTCCAAGCTCTGCTTCATCGCAGGCCATCTCTTCTCTGCCATTTCACAATTCATAGTTAAAGGCCATTTTTGCAGTAAAAAATTGCTTCTAATAATCCCTTTTTATGTGGTAACGGGAGAAAAAGTATAGAATTTAGACAACCAAAAGAATTAAGTGCTTTCTCCTTAGATTGACATGGCATGTACTTTTATGAATTGCGCAAAGAATTGAAGAGAAAATGTTAACAGGATAGATATGAGTTATTGCTACATGTCACAATAGAGATGACTGACTTACTTGGCAAGAAATTTATAAAATTCAATCATCAAATCTCGGTCATTCTCATATTCAGTACTGATTTTTCCCAGGCATGAAATACCAAATCTTGGGTCTGTTGTATAAATATATGAATAAATAAATAAATAATGGCAAAATGTATATATAATAGATGTATCAAACAGAAGATACCCTCAAGAAAATTAAAAGTATTGAAAAATAGACAATCTGTTGCGTTGGTTAAAGATAATGCAACGCAGATTCGGCATATATCATCAATCTGAGTATCAAAATGGTCCAAGTTACCCCACAGCTACCCTAAACTAAAATAGAAAGAAAAAAAACTAAAACAGTGCATCTATCAACGTCAACCTTACCACCACAGATATTAAAATGCCTCAAGTTTTCTGGCCCAGTCACCCTTTTGATGCCCCCTAGTTTAGGGCCTGTGCATTTATGAATTATGACACCAGTATTTTCAAATTATGCAGATGTGGTCCAATCGTTAACTTGTCACCCAATAGTTAACGTGATATGTTGACATGGCTTAAATGCTTTGTATGTGTACAATGTCAAAAACAGCCATACTGCGGTGACATGGAATGAGAACTAAGGAGTGGAAGAAAATTTGATCAAACTGGAAACCCATCAAGGCTGTGAAGAATGCATATGGATGATGTGAAGGAAATCTCAACAACCAAGCTAACGGTGTTACCAGCACCAGTAGAAGTGACTGAGGAAGAACAAGGGGAAGAGCATTTGATCACTTTCAAAAAGAGGATATTGAGAGATGTGGAGGAAGGGACTCTGCTTAACTTGTACGAAAAAAATCACACCTGAATATGTTTGTAAAACAACATTTCAAGGCCAAGATTGTGGAGGAATTCAATGAAGTAGAAGAGGGGAGTCATGAAAGACTAAATCAAGAGTTCGATGAAATTGAATGAGTGAGTGGTTTGGCTCCAAAGAGAGCACTACTTTGGACTACTCTTCTGAAAAGTGGGATGACAATCCTTATTGACAGTGGACTAGTGGAGAAATCACAGCTTCATTTTCCAGTAATTGGTGGGAGATATCAGTTTACAAATAGAGGACACTCCTACCTATTTAGTGAACATGGATGATGGCCACAAGGTGCAGGCAAAGGTTTGGAAATCTAGCTTTAAAGTTTGAGAATTCGGCAAAAATTTTTATTTGTAAATTTTACATGAGGGATTTGTAGTGTTGGGATTGGAATAGTAGGAGGAGTTGACTGAAATAAGGAAAATTCAAAGGAGATTGCATTGAAATTTAAACAAGATGGGAAATAAATAGCAATTATAGGAAATCCTATTATGTATAACGCAATATTTCCAGTCAAAATGCTGGATGAAGTAAAGGAGAGGTTTCTGGTGGATTGTTGCATTGCTGAACACCAACCTCCATCAGAAACAGCATGTCCAGAGATTACAGCAGGAACTGTGATTATTATTCTCAGATTTTGGGTTGGGCCTAACTCATCCATACAAAACCGGCTTGTAAGGTGAGAATTGCCCCCACTTATAAACACAACACAGGCCATATCTCTAAGCAATGTGAGACTAAATCCGCCCCTTCAAAGCTAACACAATAAAGGTGTTACGGGGCTGCAATGAGGCAAGCCAAAGTGCCGCAATTAAGGCGACACTCCTACAATTATGCAAGCAGTTGGGGACTCCCTTAAAAGCTAGCAACAAAACCAAGTCCCTCTTATAGCACCACGCCTATTATTCTTCCAAATTCATCAATTCATCAACCTCCTTTACTATCTTGAAACCCGTTCTATCCTTACACCAGAAGTACATAATCTGGTATCGTAATTTGTTGTAAACTGCATCTGTTGCAGTCACTGTAACATGGAACTAATCTAAATTTGATGTCCCCCTATCACCTTTACAATCATCCATATAACAGGGTAAAGGAATTCTAACTCATCTGTTAGAACATTCAACCTTAAGGTGTTTGGTCATAAATATGAATTTATAATTTTATAATTGACAAAGAAAAATCAAAGAACCAAAAACAGCATTAGTAATCTGTACTTTTCTTGTTTTTTTTTTCTCATAATCATTTTTAAATGCTTTACTTGTTCAAAATTAAAACCATTCACCTCCACTAAAACCAATCAAAATCACAGGTTCAGATCAAAACTGTAATAACTGAAAGTGAAACCACCCTTTCCCTTCAAGTGTTGATTTTCATGTTAGACCACAAACCAATGCTCAAGTTACAATAAAACTTCATGTAAACAAACTTGAGCTTCTGCACAAATTCAGGGTACCCCAATAAAACAAGCTTAAACTTTGATTATGAAGAAGAAATATAAATAAAGAAACCTAGTGGTGGTGGGTGGGTGGGTGGGTGGGGTGAGGGAATAGAAGTTTTTTAAGCAAACAAATACAGGGAAAACAAAAGGTTCAGTTGAGAGAATAAAGTCGTGTTCAGGGTTTGGACTTAAAATAGATACATACATGTAGGCAAAGACAAAAAAAGGAGGTTTGTGAACCTTGAAGAGGCTGGCTGCTATAGCTCGATTTGTGGACTCGAAACCCTAATACTACATCTTAAAGTACCAACACCAAGCAGGATATCAGACTACCAAGAGTTCAAAATTTTACTATTTGTGTCTGAATCTCTTCAACTGCTAAAACGCAAATATCCCGTAAAGCATCGGTTAGTTTTGGCCTTCAGGAAAAATGCCCGAATATAAACAATATCTATCTATATATAGATATACACACAAACACTTATATAGATGAACTTTCAGGAAGGAGTGAATTGTGAGACAAGCTCAGCAGGCAGCTGAGTTGAATTTAAGCACGTATATTGCAATGACTACGCAGATTAATGACATGAAAATTAGGTATCAAGACTCGAAATCCAAAATACAACCTAAATAACAAATACATTTCAATGCAGAAAAAGAAAAAGAAAAAACCATACCAACACCCATCTCCACAAATATTTCTTCCTGTATAGCAGTGGTCACAGCAACAGCTTCCTGTTCATCGGTTATGAATCCCATAAAAATTGCAGCATAACATTTTACAAACAAACTTTTATTAACATTTAAGATGAAGTGCCCAATTGACACACTAATAGAGAAAAAAAGAAAAGGGAACAACAAGAAAAAAACCCAAAACAAATGCCCAGAAGAAAATCACCTGCTTATCCAAAACAGCGTCTACAATCCTTTTCTTCACATCTTCACATACCACACGCAAAACACAACCATATAGCAACAAAATCAAACAGGGTTAAAAAAAATCAACATTCAAAACAGATACACAACGTGAAACAAAATTTGGATACCGGACTGGGTAGTAAGAATAGTGAAACGCTCGAAAAGATGAAAAAGTTCCTCTCTTGATAACATTCCACTGCTCTGAATTCCAGAAGCCATTAAAGATCCACAACAATGCTCTACTCACTGCGAGAGCGAGCTAAACGAATCTTATCAATGTCAATTATTTTTACCCTCGTGTAAAACTTAATTTTAAGCCCTTATTTTGCTTTCATAAAATTCTAAACTTTAAAAAAAAAAGCGCTTTTCTACATTAACCCATATTTTAATTAATTAAGCACTCAATTTTTACGATTCCTCACATTTACTAAAAATTAAACAAACCCAAATTCAATTTTACCAAATAAATCAATAAACAAGGACATTTCAGTCAAATAAAGAATAGAAATTAGATTCAGCTGGAATGACAGAAGAAACAGTACATTCATTAAATTTGTAAACAACATTTTTACATGAAAGTGAACCAATATCATAAAGCTAAGAAACGCCTTAAACACTCAACCATAAAATGGTGAAAAGAAACATGACAACAATTTTTAAAAATTAAATATAAATATTAGTAGTAGTAGATAACTCTAATTTCTAGATCTAAAAATCCTCATCAAGCTTGAAAACATGATCTGCCCCATTTGCAGTCAAACTATTCATAACAGAAGCTTTCTGATACTCCCCAACGCGCTTCTCAAAAAAGTTAGTTTTCCCCTGAAGCGAAATGAGATCCATCCAATCAAAAGGATTCGTCACATTATAAATCTTCCCACATCCAAGCTCCCCCAACAACCTATCAGCAACATACTCAATATACGTACTCATCAAACCACCGTTCATCCCAACCAACGCGCAAGGAAGCGCGTCGCAAACAAACTCCCTCTCGATCTCAACCGCATCCCGCACAATCATTTGCACGCGCTCTTCGGTCAATTTCTTCTTCAAAAGTGAGTAAAGCAAACAAGCGAAATCGCAATGAAGACCTTCGTCGCGTGAAATAAGCTCGTTTGAAAAAGTTAATCCAGGCATTAAACCGCGTTTTTTAAGCCAGAAAATCGCACAGAAACTACCGGAGAAAAATATACCTTCAACACAGGCAAACGCGACGATTCTCTCAGCAAAAGTATCAGACGAATCGATCCATCTCATCGCCCATTCAGCCTTTTTCGCAATGCAAGGAATCGTCTCGATGGCGTGAAACAAGCGATTCTTCTCAGCTGAATCTTTGATATACGCTTCGAGGAGAAGAGAATACATCTCTGAATGGATATTCTCAATCGCGATCTGGAACCCGTAGAAAGCACGCGCCTCTGAGATTTGAACCTCTTTCATGAATCTTCCGGCAAGATTCTCCAAGACGATACCGTCGGAGGCGGCAAAGAAGGCAAGAACATGCGAAACGAAGTGGCGTTCGCCGTCGGTGAGGGAGACCCAGTGCTGGTTATCTTGGGAGAGATCGACTTCTTCTGCGGTCCAGAAAGAAGCTTCGGCTTTTTTGTACATTTCCCATATTTTTGGGTATTCAATTGGGAACATGCAGAAACGGTCTGGGTTAGGGGCGAGAAGTGGTTCTTCTGGAAAAGCAGGCATTGTTTGGTTTGCGTTTGGAAAAAAGTGATTATTTGAGAAGTGGGAAAGGGTTTGTCTTTAGGGTTAGGGTTTTTGTGTGAGGAAAGAGTGAAAGAACGAAGGGTTTAAATAAAGATTGAGTGAAAATTGGAGCGGGGGAATTTGAAAAAATTTGAGGGGTTTATTTGGGGAAAAAAAATGCGCGGAGAAGAGGGAAACCACGCGGGTGATTTGAATTATTCATAGAAAATTTGGAGGGTTTTATTTTTATTCTTTTCACCTTTTTCTTTAAAAAAACGTTACTAATAGTATATATTTAAAAAAATAGATTTTTCTTGACAATATTTAATGTTTTTTATTAAATTATTTTTTCTTTTTTGATTAATTGTTATTTTAATGAATTGGGAAAAGCTTTCAAGAGAAGAATGAGAGGGGTAATTTGGGGTTTTGAGGAAAGGAAGGGTAGTTTGGGAATTTAAGATAATTTAAGATGGTTTTGTTGTTTACATGGGCGCGAGTGGATAAGAATGAAATGGTTTGTTGGGATTTGAAATGAATGGATGAGAAGTGTGTGGAGTAAGCTGTTTTGAGTTTATTGATTTTTTTTAGTTGTTTATTTATATATGAGAGTTATTGTGATTGATTAAAATTGGGAAATTTCAACTCCTCCTTAATTTACGAGTTAATTCCTTTTTTGCAAGTTAAATCGTGAATTTACTATCCCTCCATCTCACGTGTTATTCATCACTTATCATAATGTCTAGTTGAATTTTTTTTATTGTTTTTTATTAAAAAAAAATGTTTGAGCACAAATTAAAAATATTGATTTCTATTTTGTGATTTTTTTTTAAACACTAGTAACTTTCCTGCGCTAATACATGGGTATCGTCTCTATTCATATTACACATTTTTTAAATTTATTAATTCATCTTTTTGTCCCTTAATTTAAATTAATGTTTCGCTTTGATCTCTCATTTAAAAAACGTTAAATTATAGTCTTTTAAAACGGTTTCGTTAGTCAAATTAATCAATTCCGTTAAATTTTGAGAAAAAACGTTAAAATATGTAATATGTATACGTGACAGTGTATTTGGCAATGTGTTTTCTTATCTGACTTTTTTTGTGTTTGTTATCAATTTATTATTATTTATTATTAAACATATGAAACAATGTGCATAAGTTACAGTATTTTTTATTATTATTATTATTTTCAATTTATGTTCCTCTCTTTCTCAAATTCCTTCTCCAAAACCCTAGCAGCCACCTTCTTCTCTTTCTTCTTAGATCTTCTTCTCTTTTTTCACGCTTCTTATTCTGCCAAGATAATTTCTTGCTTCGGCCGTCTTTGTTCCCTCTTTTTAATCTTCCATTTTCATATTTTTTCTTCTTTGTAATGAATTTCACCTTCTCTTTCATTTTTTTTATTGTTTAACAGTGTTTTGTGACACCACCACAATGCCGAAGTTGAAGATTCGTGTTGATTTTCTTCAAGGGTTAGTCTTCTTCTTTCTTATTATGCCTAATATGTGGTTAAAAATCTAAAAGCCCCGATTTTTTTAACCCTAACGTTGTTCCTCTCCAAACTGAAAATTAATATGTGAGATAGATTAAATTCTATTTTTTTTTTCACATTTTAGTTGTAACCACTCACATGCATCTTGTGGGTGGTAACCGCTGTGAAAATCCTTAGAGTGATAGGGAGTACGAGGATATGGAGCAATGAAATCTAGCACGTTTGGATACTTGTTGTCTACAAGGATGTATTTACCTGTGTCATAAAAAATGTTTAATCCAATATTTGATGTAAGAGGCAGTTTTTGGATTGCATTTTTGTGAGGTAGATTAAAATGTTTTTGAAGATGTAGAGGCAGTTTTTAGATTGCATATAGCAAAGAACATCCAACAATTCTTCCAACAACAAATGATGAGAGAATATACCAACAAGATAAACAAGCCTCAAGCATGATAGTTGGAGAAGAGAATATTAAACTAGCACAAACCTCAACAGGAGTGAAGATTTTGCATTATTTTTATTCAATTTTCTGTAAATTAATTAATGGTTTTTATGTTTTTTCCTGAGTTAATTATGTAAATTAATTAATTTTATTTTTATGTTTTTTATGATTTAATTATATTAATTAATTAATTTAAGTTAATCTTGATTCCATTTATGTTGTTAGTTATTGTTCATATAATTTTTTTATGTTAATTAATTAATGATTTTTATGTTTTTTTATAGTTTTTTTGAGTTAAAGTTATTTGTTTTTTTTAATTTGTATTATTTATTATTATTTTTGCTCAATCATTGCATGGTTGGCACGCCACTCTGGAATTTACTAACGGTCTAACATTTGCAGTAACGGAAAAGATCCAATATGTTAACGGAAGTAATATTACGGGACCAAATCGAATCAATTTTTTATTGAGGGGCTATATCGCAACTCATAAATAACTTATGGGATTTGGGGACTAATTATACCTATTTTTAAAGATTGAATTCTTTTATAAAGTGCGTTAACATACACCTAATTTAAAGTTTACAGGCAATTTATGTATTAAGCAGAACAATACATTCAAATGATGTATGTAAAATAGTTAAAAGAAGAAAAAGTTTTATAACATTTTGCAAATATAAAAAAATAGTAGTAAAAGTTTAATGATGGTTTAAACTTCAGATTACTATATAATAAAAGCTAAAAGAAAGTATTGCTCAACGTCTCAAAATACTTCCATCAATCAAGATAATTGTGAGTTTAACAGAGCAACCATAAGATCACAAGTCATTTGTTTGTTTTACAACATCATGAATAAATAAATAAATTAGAACTCAATTTCCAAAATTAGAGTTATAAACGTAGAAAAAAGAAAAACAAAATATTCAAATAAATTTATAGCATAAAATAAGAATAGAATAGTGGTTTACCATCTAAGATAGTGATTAGAATACCTCCAAGAACACAACATTGGAAGTACTCAAACACGGTGCATTCTCCTTATCATTTATCAGGATCTTCAAACCATTCTTGCTCTTCACTCTTGAAATTGCTACATACAGTTGCTCATGACTAAGAACAGGAGTATGCAAATACAATCCTACAATATCAAGGGATTGACCTTGCGATTTATTTATTGTCATTGCGTTGAGACAATGATCGGAAATTGACTTCTAATCAACTTGAATGGTCATGGTGATTCAAAAGGTGACATAGACATCTGTAGAATCTAAATTATGTTCCCAATGTTCTTTTCAGACATAATTTTAGCCTCTAGCATGTAATTTGTCAACCTTGTCGCTCTTAATCTTGTTCCATTGCATAACCCTTTTGTCTGATCCAGATTTCGCATTAGCATAATGGGTGTTCCAACTTTTAGTTTGATCATGTGATTTGGTAGACCTGACGTCTTATAGAACTCATAAATTCTAGAGTTAGAACTTCATAAGCTTGATAATAATTGGACTCTGTTTTATCTATTGAATCAAAACTCAGGTACTCATTTTATTTTCCTTCAAAATGGAGAAGAAGTGAAATATTAATACATTAGAAACTGATATTAATTAAGAAACATTTATATGCAACAAAAGTAATTTTTACCTGGAATTAGGTTTAATACATAATTATTGCTTTTGTCCACGACTTCAATCGTTGAAGCAAGATTAACTCTACGCTGCACGAAATCTTCATTCTTGTAATTTTCTTACGGATTGGGATATTTGCTATCTACAATTACCTTTATAGGATCGTCAAACCTTAAAACTAGCAGCTCTTGCGGGACTTCAATATCTATAATACCGTCATTTGGCTCATAAATCTTCCCATCTCCAACATTTAATATTCATTGTGAGAATTCATCCAGTTTCCGTGAACTTGTATTTCCTAAACCTTGTTGAAGTCACATATTTTTTGTCAGAGTTGGTACTTGACAATAGTCCCATACATATGAAGAGCTAATTGAAGCACGGACTATATTTGAGTAACCTGCTCTTGGGACAACAGGAATAATTTATCTAAAATCTCCTCCAAAAACAACAATTTTGCCACCAAATATTGAATTCTTATAATCATGCTCTGTCATGATGTCTTTAAGTGTTTTATCCAAAGCATCAAAGCAGTTTTTATGGGACATTGGTGCTTCATCCCATATTATCAAATCAGTTACTTCCAATCATTCTGAATGTTCGATTTTTTCTCAATGTTGCAAATGAAATTGCCAAGTGTTGGTACATGGATTTTGAACTTTGATTGTGTTAATCTTCCACCTAGAAGTAATAATAGAAGTTATACCACTTGAAGCAACAATAAAAAAAATATCCATCACTCTCCATTGTTCACAACTTGCATGATCTTATCAAAAATTGAACGCTGCTCGTTTATCAATAGAAAAATACTGGTTATCAATAAAAATTCAAATATATGTTGGATACAAATTTGTTTTGTTATTAGTTTAATTATCTGTAAGTGAACGAAATAAATCATAGAATTTTTTACATTCGATATCACAATCATAATCGTGTTCATCATAAATCAGCCTGTTACTTTCGTGCTTGCAACAAATTCTCAATTTCAATAGGCATCAGATTCTTTATTTCTTCCTCAGTCAACTGTAAAAATTAAATGTTATAAATTACAAACCAAGCAGTATGAAAATCAATGTTGGTATTTGTTATAATACAAAGGTGTTATGCATAATATATATAAATTTAACATACACATGAAAACATTCTCATTGATGTTAGAATACTTTAAAAAGGCAAAAAGTTATGAAGTTACCGATAATTATTAACATATCATAAATACTATAAAATTAACTTACTTCTGTTGTTTATCTTGTTTCTTTGTTGATATAGAATATTGTCACATAGCCAAATCCATGTTTGTTTCCATACATGATGTGGTCTATTGATGGTACTTGATAGAAGCATAATTACAAATAACTTTCTCAAGAGGTCACCTGAACCCCAATCTTTTGCCTCACATATAACTGCAACATATTCTTTGTCATATTCAAGAAGTCTCATTTCAAAACATGCATCCATGAAATTATTTTATACCTTTTCATGCACGTATTTGATATCATTATAACATGTTAGAACTCTTGCAACATTTAGCACCATTCTCAAGTAATACAATTCACCTGAACTCGGAGGATCCCAAATAAGTCTACCAATGGTATGACCCCTTTTACATAGTCTTCAACGTTGGTACCTCTTATCATAGACAAACTTAGAAACAAATTGAGAATAACTCAAATTTGCTGCCTCTGAATAAGTCTTATTTGCTTCCACCCATGAAGTAAACATCGATTCCTTAACACTTGGTTTGTCGAGTACATCGTTTATCATCTCATGATCAGTATAGTAAACAGAATTATCCCCCTCAAGATGATAAAACAACCTCTCAACAACGGGATTTCTACCGTGAATAAGAAATGGAAATAGCCTATAGCATGCTTCACTTGGTGACACGTGTCTACAATCAAGATATTACTTTACTTCATCAACAATTTTGTGCACAATAGTACCTTCATAATTTGATTGCACTACAGTAGCCATAATTTTGTCATATCCCTTATTAATGTACTTGAATAAGTACTTGACATAACTGCTCTGATTACACCATTCCATGTTTATATGTGCTTGAAATTTTTTCAACAAAATTTGACTATAAGGAACTACATACTTGTTATCTAAGACAATATGATTTTTCATCACTGTATTACGATTTTGTCTTCTCCTAGATACAGGGTATATATTCATCCTGATAGACAATGGTAGTATGGTGAAATTTTTTGGGAAAAACTTAGAGCACTTAGTGTTTTTCATGCAAGGCGATGACTTGTTTGCTAAACCACATGGACCATGCATCATATAGGTTTTGACCAAATGATACAGCTCCTTATCCACTTCTTCGTCTGGCGTCTCAGCTGGAATTATTTTGTTTATATCATCCCTTGTTGGATACTTGCATCACAGATGTAGGAACAACAAAATATGCGCATGTGATAAACCGTGCTTTTGAAATTCAATCGTGTAAAGATCTAAAATAGATGTTGAATCAAAACATTAAACGAAAATACATCAAAGAAATATAAATGTTGGTATAATAAGATTAAAAAATGTATGAGACATAATTCTTTGACTTACATGCAATCACCCTTCCAAAAAGATGTTTCTTTGTTAGATCATATAACAAGTCTTCAAATTTTATTTTGAAGACTCTTGAGATGATATCAGGACGGTCTTGTGGCTGCAAGTTAATTTTCAAAAGAAGACTTTGAATTTCAATCCAGTTTGGGTTGCAAGTAAATGTGATAAATAGATTAGGAAACCCAATCTGGCTACAAATTTTCATTCCATCAAAATATAGTTGTTTCGTGAACTTCCTATTTCCAACGTATCTGGACGGTAGAACTACCCTCTTACCTTTAGTTCATCTTTCAGTGTCAACTGCTTCTTCATATTCATTCAAATTAGAATACTTAGAAACTCTAAGCTTTTTCTTATTCTTGCGAATAAAATTCAGTATATCTAATTCCATCATAGTAAATCCATCAACTAATTTTTTTGAAACAACCGCCTTGAGCGCAACAAAGATTGAGGTTCATTGCTTCTTGTTTGAATTCTAAATGTAAGCCATTCTCTAATGGTAAGGTTATTCCTCTTGGTTACCTTTTTTCCATTTGTTTCCCTGTGAAGCACACCCTTGCTAAAACCATCTTCGCCTATTGGAAACAAAAGTGGAGATTGATATGCCATATAACTTGGATGAAACTCACTAATTATTTTCAATCTACCGCCCTGTATTTCAAGTATAATATCTCTTTTATCCCCTGCATCAACATCACCAACAATAAGTGTAGTTACCGCTGAAACTATTGGTTGGTTTTAAATTCGTCCATCAGTGGATCTTTCAGAAATTAACTTTTACTTCAGATCAGGAAATTTACAGTGTTTTAATCTTTCAGCTGCCATTCGAAAAGACTTTGCATGTGGGTTAACATCATCCAACATACTTTCAATTTTTTAACATTGTCTGGCAGAATATTAGAGTTGTTGCTGCATGTGGGAACAAACTCTTTATTATAATAACACAACTCAAGGTTAAATCATTATAAAACTTATGATAATATAATGGATTTGTAATAACTGCTTTATAATTAAGTAGAATTATAATACTTACCCAAGACCTTGTATCCCATTACCAATCTCTTTGTCAGAGTCATATATGTATAGCTAAGCAAACTTTAGTGAATGTCCAGGCAAAGGCAATATGCTTCCAATTCTATGGCAAGTCTATTCCTAAATTCTTATGTTAAACGGTCCTCTTCCTCTTTGATTGTTATCAATTTTCATTCAAGGCGATGTGAATGCAAACATGGTATTGTATAATCTACAATTCTTTTGGTAATTTTGACTGTTTAGTTCATTGTTGTTAAATAACGGATGTTGAAGTAATAACTGAGGTATTTTTATAAATGGAAACTGAACCTTACCATTTCCACAACATAGCTGGTACTTAGGCATTGTGGTATGTTTATTTTTGTTAGTCCTCTCTTGATACCACCAAGGGTTCCATAGTGAATGCATTTAATGAGAGGATCACCAATGTCTGAATATTATGCACCAAATGAATTGTTGTTTAGCAAAATACTTAACCTTAACAAATGGATTCAGATTATAAAACATAGTTTTATTATATGACATGTAAATAAGAACAAAAAAACGTAAATACGGAAAATACTAATGTTAATGATACGTACCTATATTTTCAAAACCATCAATTGTAAATTCTGAATCATTTACTTCATCATCGTCCATAACTGAGCTTGAATAAGATTAATTATCTATATCTTGGTATTCACCCATTTCTTCACTTGAATAATCATTAGATGAGTCTTCATCATCTGACATATCATTTACAGTATGTGGACTTGGAGTAAAGTTAGAAGGAGTGGAATTATTTGTTGTTCTATGACTTGTTGATGAAGAAGCTTCATGATGATTCTCATTTACAAACCTTTTTAAGAGATTGACACCAAGAGATCTTACCACACCAGCTTTTATTCTTCTTACAGATTGCAATATTACTTCACTTGGGTGTGTGTTGTTACATTGATTTCTCATATTAAGAACTGTAGAACTTACATCAATACGTGGTGTGGTGAATGGAAGTTTTGTTGGAGCTTTGAATGTATCAGTACTTTCATTTGTCCTTTTGAAATTCTCATCGATTTTCTGTTTTTTTTCTCTTCTTTCTTTAAGAATCTCTCTTCTCATATGACGTGCAACTGCAACACTGTAATGTCTTTTTACACTTATTATATCCATTGGGTTGTTGTAACAGACACAACATGTTACGTAAACAAACCATACAACATAAGTTTAAGGTATGATATAAGTGTTACAACATAAGTTGAACTCATATGGTTGCAATTATAGGTTGGTCGGATATCATGCAGATTCTGTCTATAAATAACTACAACACATGGTAGAGTGGAAAGGGAACAAATCTTTTATAGTTTCCTAAAAACTCTCAAAGATCCTTTTTATGAAATCCAATTAAATCTGGACTTGCTCCTAATAAATCTCATTGACCTGCGCATAATGATGAGGCATATCTAAAAGATTCTCATCAAATAAAATCAAATCTGTCAAGAGATATAAAACAGCAGTGCCTGCTGTACCAGGCAAAGATGCCATGACATTGTCTTCGACATCTGTCTAAAAATCACATAACAGCAGCACCTGCTGTACCAGACCAAGATGTCATGGCATCTGTCATGACAGTTGATAAAGATGCTTCAACATCTTGCTCGACATCTTGCCAAGTATTATAACCACATATGTACCGATGTCTGAGCAACCATGTTAGGACATCTTACCCAACATCTTGCTGTAAACTTGTTTTAGCCAAAATGCAGCCAATCAAAGACCTAACAAATCTCAAAGGGGAAAGTCATTTGTTCTACAGGAGAAGAAACTTCTAGGTAGACAAAGATTATTAGGATAATAAGCTTCCACTATTAGAATGGGGCTCAGCTTCTTCTTTAATCAAGTTTCAAACTTGAAAAGGGGACAAACAAGCTTCATACATGATAGCCACTTGTTGGTAATAGACAAGCTTAAAAAAGGATAGCCACTTGCTGAAAATAAACAATAACTCTGCCGGAGATACTCAAAAGAGATGTGAGTAGGTCATACCACACAACATACTTCTCAAATAAAGAGACATACATCTATTGGGGACGAGAGATTCATTGGATCGCAACAGGATTCTCATTTAAGCACCTGTTCAAATAACGAACTAAGTCGAATTGATGACAAGCTTCCACTATTAGGATAAGGTTTAACTTCTTCTTTAATCGAGTCTCAAACTTGAAAAAGGACCAAATACAAGTTATGTCCGTTAAAGGGACTGCCACCTGCTAGGAATTAGGAATCGATAACTCTACCAAGGATCTTCAAAGGAAACACAGGCAGGTTAGATTGCACAACAAACTTCTCAAATAAAGAGATAGCCATCTTTTGGTGAAGATAAAGGTTTCACGCAAACTTCTCTGTCGGGAATACCTGAGAGATACCATTTGATGGAAAAGTTGATGGATTCGCAATAGGCTTCTCAAACAAAGAGATGCCACCTGTTCAAATAATGAATTCAGGGCTTCACTTAATTGGACGAGGATCAAGGATTTCACAATAAACTTCTCTGTTGAATCCTCAACAATACACAAAGAGATGCCATTTAATGTGAAGATACAAATTGATATTTGAGGACATACAAGCTACTCAAATAAAGAGACCGCTACTTGATGTCACACAAAAGTTGAATATAGAAAACAAGCTTCTCAAAGAGACTCCCACTTGTAGTTGCAAAGGTTGGAGAACCATCAAGAATGTATAAGCTTCTCAAAAGAGACTGCCACTTATCATTGCAAAGGTTGAAATAGCAAAACAAGATTCTCAGAGAGATTGCCACTTGTTAAGTAAGGCTAACCATGTTGGGGAAATATGTAATACCCTAACTTTCCCCCGTAATATTTTTAAATATAAAATCAGTAATTAAATCAAACACACGCAACTTAGGATGTTACAGCCAACATTCAAAACCTGCTAATCAAACTGACAATGTAACACTTATATTTTTGCACAATCACAAAAACCTGAACATTACTTTTATTGCAGCGGAATCATAAAATCATTTATTGTTTCATGGTGTGTAAAAGTTATCGTGGAATCACATAATCCATCAAACAATAATTAAACATGATAAAGGAGATGTCCATAATCTCAAAGAAAATATAAATCATAAAAGCGTTCCCACCACTCCCCAGTGTTACAACCATAGCAGACACCAAACTATAGAGAAAAGGTAAGGAGACTCCATCTTCAACTCACATCTGAGTCATACTTCGGAGTATCTGCACATTGCCCATGTGGAGGCAATATTCAAACAGAATGGGTGAGATATCATGATAATATAAAGGAAAGCATGTTAAATGGTATGCAACAGGTTAACACAATGACAATTCAACTAAATATCTCACATTAATTAACCAACATTATCATCACCAATTATTCACTAACCAACAGGAAATCACGCGATAACAAATCAATTAACCACTCAACACCACATATTTAGCAACATAGTAACATAAATAATATCTAATGCAGTGAGACTCACACCTGGCTCAATGCTTATGCATGTGGTACCAATTTTTGTGAACACTCAGGTTCAACATTTTGATCCCCACCTCATAGGATCAGAACCACTCACTGATCTATCACCTCTGAATTAGCTACCAGCCCAATCCACACAATGGGATTTTAGGCTCACTAACAACGGATCATTGTACACAAATGTATGCAATGCGACTATTTATGCATACAACGACAACATCATCCTGCACAATAACCCACCACCATGGTTATTGTACACCGCCCAAATCGGCCAACAAGCATAAAAATATATTTCATACAATATGGATATATATATATATATATATATATATATATATATATATATATATATATATATATATATATATATATATATATATATATATATATATATATAATGAAATGCCAACAACATCATTAAAACATACCCACATTACCACCATTAACACTACAACAACATCTTTGTAACGACACTCAAGATTCGTCACTTACAACAAGACTTCTTAACTACACAACAAGTAATAATCACATTCCTCAAGATATTAGACATAAAAATATGGGAAAAATGATTCACCTAATTATACTATGTTAAATTCCTACTTATTAGATTTCTGACTTTTTAAACGGTTCGTCATTTGGATATACGGTTAAAAAGTTATGATCAAAATCGTATTTAATAGTTTTTTGCAAAAGCTGAGTGCATGAGTCGACGCGTGAAAACTTCAGGGCGACGCATGTTGTTCCGGTTTTCAAAATATTTGTTTCTGGAAGCTTCAGGTCGACGCATGTTGTTCCGAACCTCAAAAATCACTTTTTTAAAAAGCACTTTCACACTAGCTTATCATACCAGAACATATGCTACAAAATTCCATCATCATAGACTCAATTTTATACTAAATTAACATTCTAAAACTCAATTATCCCTTGTCTTACTCATATATTAACATTGTTTCACCATCAATTTCCTACCTACGACTCGAACCTTCATAATTCAATTATGGAGGAAACTCATCAACAACTCAAAACAGAGTTACCACACATATCAGCAACGAAATTCATCACATACCGATTAAACAAATCATCATTCATCACATACCAATTAACAATATCATCATCAATTACTTCACAACAATCATATCATAGAACAACACATAACCCACAATGTAAGAACATAAACCCTTACCCAGTATTCAACATACTATCCCTTAGAAGACCATAACCCCACCCTTACCTTAGATTGATGAGCTTTTCCCTTCTCTAATGGAGTTCTTCCTCTTCCTTGCCCTAGCCTCTTTCACTTTTAGTTCCAAATTCACGTACGATGAAAAACTGACTCGAATCTTCTCAAATTCCTTTATAAAATCCCTCAACTATGGTTTTCCTCATTTACCCTCACCCATCCTCATGAAATTACTATCACGCCTTTCAAATCTCTACACACTTAATATCTCATTTTATTTTATTATATTATATTATATTATTATTATTATTATTATTATTGATCCCATCTAATTGAAATAATAATAATAATAATAATTCTCAAAAATTATTTAATTAAGTTGATATCCACCTAATATTAACTAATTAAATAATTATCACTAATATATTCTATTTAGTTTTACTTCTCACGCCGCTAATTTCTACTCAAATGCTCACACACTTTTCCACCCTTAAGGTCTACTCTTAAGGTTACTACCCCACACCAAGGGTATCCCCAAACACAATAAAACACGCATAATCACATTTATACACACAACTTCACGTAATTAAATTACGAAAAGTAATTTAAAATAAAATGGGGTGTTACAACTCTCCCACACTTAGAATATTTTCGTCCTCGAAAATTACCTGACGCAAATAACTCAGGGTACGACTCTCGCATCTTGCTCTCCAAATCCCAAGTTATATTTCCTCCAGCAGCGCCTCCCCACACGACCTTCACGAGATCAATCTCCTTGCCTCGCAACTGTTTCACCTCCCGACCATCAAGTCTCACATGCAAGGCCTCCACAGTAAGGTTATCCCTTACTTACACACCGTCCATCGAAATCACATGAGACATATCTGAAATGTACTTCCGCAATTGTGAAACATGAAATACATCATGTAAATTGGAAAAACTTGGTGGCAGCGCCACCCTATATGCAACAACTCCTACCCGCTAGATATATAATATGTACTGTTAAACCGAGCAGTGAGCTTCTTCGAATTCAAGGCACGTCCAACACCGGTCACTGGAGTGACTCTCAAGAATACCTGGTCCCCTTCCAGGAACTCAAGATCCTTCCTCCTCTTGTCAAGATAGATTTTCTGTCTACTCTGAGAAGCTTTCATTTGTTCCCAAATTAGTTTCACTTTCTCCGTAGTTTGTTGGACTAATTCAGGTCCAAGCACCACACTTTCACTGAATTCATGCCAACACAAAGCCGTCCTGCATCTCCGACCATACAACGCTTCAAAAGGTGGCATCCTAATACTAGAATGAAAATTGTTGTTATAAGTGAATTCAATCAACGAAAAGTGATTATCCCAAGCGCCTCCTTGTTCTAGAACACAAGCCCTCAACAGATCTTCTAACGACTGAATAGTTCTCTCCGCTAACCATCCGTCCGTGGATGATAAGTCGAACTTAACCTCAACTTAGAACCCAACGCCTCTTGCAAACTCTCCCAAAATCTGGAAGTGAACCTCAGATCTCTATCCGACACAATGCTCAACGGAATTCCATGCAACTTAACAATTACACGGATGTAGATCTCTGCCAACTTCTGCATTGAAAAACTAATGTTAATCGGAATAAAATGGGCCAACTTCGTCAGTTTATCCTCAACCACCCAAATAGAATCATGCCATCTCGGAGTATTTGGCAATCCAGTCAGAAAATCCATAGAAATGCTATCCCATTTCCATTCTGGAACATCCAACGGTTGCATTAACTCTGCAGGTCTCTGATGCTCAACCTTCGACTTCTGGCAAGTCAGATAAGCATAAACAAACTGCACAACATCGTGCTCCATTCCTGAACACTAGAATTTCTTCTTCAGATCTTGGTACATCTTAGTAGTTCCCCGGATGGATACTTAAGCTACTCCGATGACCTTATTCTAAAATCATCTTCTTTAGTTCCGCATTATTGGGAATACAAATTCTATTCATGAATCTTAACACACCTTGTTCGTCTACTTTGAAATCATTCTCCGCAGCTTGATCATCTCCAGCCATCAAGTCCACCAATTTCACATTTAGTTTCTGATTATCTTTAATTATAGTAAGAAAATCATTATTGATTGTTAACATCCCCAACTTCACACTCTGATGTGTTAATTCACAGACTAAACTCTTGTCTCAGAATTGTTTCACAAGCTTCAACTCTCTAACCATCATCGCTGACATGTTCAACGACTTCCGACTTAAAGTATCAGCTACGACATTAGCTTTACCTGGATGATAGTTCAAGGTGAAATCATAGTCTTTCAAGAATTCCAACCATCGACGCTGCCTCATGTTTAATTCCTTTTGATAAAAAAAGTATCCCAGACGTTTATGGTCACTGAACACTTCGAACCTATAACCATACAAATAATGTCTCCAAATTTTCAATACAAACACTACTGCAGCCAACTCTAAGTCATGAGTAGGATAGTTTCTCTCATGAATCCTCAACTGTCGGGAAGCATAAGCCACAACTTTTCCATCCTGCATCAACACACCTCGCAAACCCATCAACGACGCATCACAGTATACTACGAAAGGTTCATTTGGTTCAGGCAAAACCAAAACCAGAGTTGTAGTCAACCTCTTCTTCAATTCTACAAAGCTCTTCTCACAATGAATATCCCATACGAACGGCTTACCCTTGTAGGCCAGCTGAGTTAGCGAAAGTGTTAAATTGGAAAAACCTTCAATGAATCTGCGGTAGTAACCAACCAACCCCAAAAGTTTTGAATTTCGGTAACTGACTTCAGAGTTTCCCATTGTAGAACTGCATCTACCTTGGAAGGATCCACTGCAATACCATTACCTGAAATAACATGACCAAGGAAGCTAACCTCCTTCAACCAAAACTTACACTTCAATAGCTTAGCATAAAGTTTCTTCTCCTTCAGAACTTGCAACACAATCCTCAAATGCTTCTCATTCTCTTCTTCTGACTTAGAATAGATCAGAATGTCATCAATGAACACTACAACAAACTGATCTAAGTAGTTATGAACAATCTGATTCATATACTCCATAAATACACCGGGTGCATTAGAAACACCAAAAGGCATCACCAAGTATTCATAATGTTCATAACGAGTCCTGAAAGCGGTCTTTTGAACATCTTCATCCTTTGATTTTATTTGATGATAACCCGACCTCAAGTGTATCTTGCTGAACACCCAAGCACCTACCAGTTGCAGCTTGTTTTGGTTTCTGGCAATGAGTACTGATATGACCAGGTTCTCCGTAATTGAATCAAATCACTACCTTCTCCGTGCAATTAGCGACCAAATGTCATGTCTTACCACACTTTTAGCACTTCTTCACATCGTTCTTACACTCATTGACACGATGACCCATCTCACCACATCTATAGCACTTAGGAACATTAGGAGCACCTCCCCCATTTGGCTTCTTGCCATCAGTATATCTCGGTCTACCTTTACCAGCTGGAGCTGCATAAGGCTTCCCACACTTCATCTGTTGTTTCCCTTTCCTCTCGGCCAACCCCTTATAGTGAGCCGATCAAGCCTTGCTATCCTCCTCATAGATTCTACAACAATCCACCAAATCTAGAAATCTTCTAATTCGTTGATATCCGATCGTATGTTTGATCTCAGGCCTCAAATCGTTCTCAAGTTTGACACACTTCGAGAACTCTACAGTCACTTCACTATAGTGAGGGTAGAACTTAGCAAGTTCTACGAATCTGGTAGCATATTCTGTAACCGACATATTACCCTGCTTCAACTCTAGAAACTCGATCTCCTTCTTACCTCGGACATCTTCAGGAAAGTATCTCCTCAATAATACCCTATAGAATACAACCCAAGTGATAACTTCTCCTGTAGCTCCCAACAATTGACGGGTGCTAACCCACTAGTCATCGGCCTCCTCAGCTAACATATGAGTACCTAACCATACCTTCTGTTCCTAAGGACAGTTCATAACCTAAAAGATCCTCTCCATCTCTCTGAGCCAAGTCTGCGCTCCATCTGGATCATATCTTCACTTGAATGTAGGCAGTTTGTTCTTCCGAAACTCGTCGTTCTCACCGGCATTAGGCTGATTCTGCACAGTTTGAGAAACAACCTGAAAGTAGCAACAATATCGGCATCGTTCCTTTTATCCATTCTCTGTTATGCATCAACAACAATACACAATGGTTAAAGAAACAACATCGACAGTAGTTAACTGTCACACAACAACGACTCAACAACTTGGCCGGACAGACCGACCTGCTCTGATACCACTATGTAACACCCTAACTTTCCCCCATAATATTTTTAAATATAAAATCAGAGTAATTAAATAAAACACACACAACTTAGGATGTTACGGCAAACATACAAAACCTGCTCATTAAACTGACTATGTAACACTTATATTTTTGCGCAATCACAAAAACCTGAACATTACTTTTATTGCAACGGAATCATAAAATCATTTATTGTTTCATGGTATGTAAAAGTTATTGTGGAATCACATAATCCATCAAACAATAATTAAACATGATAAAGAAGATGTCCAAAATCTCAAAGAAAATATAAATCATAAAAGCGTTCCCACGACTCCCCAGTGTTACAATCAGAGCAGGCGCTAAACTATAGAGAAAAGGTAAGAAAACTCCATCTTCAACTGACATCTGAGTCATACTTTGGAGTATCTGCACATTGCCCACGTGTGTCGCGGTGAAAATTGGATACCATAGTTATTTGTTAACTAGGATCGCATTTTTTAATGTCACCACCGTCTTTGATTTTATCCAAGGGAAGGGAGAAAGGCCGAATACCCATAATGCAATGCAAATGCACCTAGATTCTAAGTTCGGGGGTTGGTTATACCTAGGGAAGGTGTTAGCATCCTAGATATCTGTAGTACTCTACAGGAACCTCTTGATTTTATTATGTTATTTGTTTTTTGTTTTGCTAAGGGTTTAGGGGTAGGTGATTTATTATTATTATCCTAAGTGTGCTCGGCAAGATATCGCATCTTGTGCATACATATCCTGTCAGGAGGGAATCAGAGCACTTGTAGTTCCTTATTTAAGGATACTAAATGTTTTAAAGGTTTTAGGAGAGGAAGATGAGTCATCATCTTAAGAAAGACCACCACAGTTTTGAAAATGTTTGTATTTTGTGGGGTATGGGATTGTATGTCCCTTTCTTTGAGATGATTAACATCTAATTCTCTTGTGTGGATAGTTAGGTAGGCTAAAGTTTGATTAAATAATCAAAATTATGGGGGACTAACCTAGAAAATCTATCCTAAGTTGTCTAATTGACTTATCTTAAGGTATCGATTATGAAATGCAAATGATATGCACCATGCACAATAACATGGTTATCATGCATGGGATTTTCCCTTGGATATTTATGCAGTTAATCATATTAATGTTATTTAGGCGAGGGAGCTAGCAAAGTGATGCTAGACTTGTGTCTTGTGATCGGTAGGTCGAATGCGATGCCCTAAGGCGATCGACTTACATGGGTAGAAAATTGGCTCGACGTTGGATCGAGAGTTTTTTATAAGTTTGAAAAGGTTTTGACATATAAAGCATACATTCATACTGGTGAAGCATAATAAGGGAAAAAGAGACAAACGTACACTCACGCGAGGGATCTAACGGGTTTGTTCTTAAGGTTTATTGATGTGGGAATTATGTTAAGGATCACTTTAATAATTAAAAGGGGTTTAAAGATTCTTATTAATAATAAAAAGGATTTTAATTATTTTTAAAGTTTTTATATTTTAGTTTTAAAGTTAATCAAAAAAGATACCTAGAAAAAAACCTTAAAGAGATTTTTTTATAAATTAAAAGTTTAATATTTTAAAAGGAAGAGGTTTTTATTAGTTTAGAAATTATTTATTATGAAAAAGGTGATGTTTTAAAAAGAAAACACGTTTTAAAAGGTTAAAGGTTTTTATAAAAAAGTTCAATTATTGATTAAAAGAGTTTTAATTTTAGTATAAAAATAGTTTCTAATATAAAAGGTTTTATTAATTAAAAGCTTTAAAAACAGATTAGTTAAAAAAGTTTAGTTATATTAGATTAACAAACTAATTGTTTAAAAAAACAAAAAAAAAGTCGGTTTTAAAAAAAGGTTAAAATAAAAAACGAAACGGAGTGCCTCACACGAACACAAATGCTCTTCTCTCTCGTTATCTTTCCTCTCAATAATTAGGGTTCCTTGAAACCCTAACTTCTTGCCGCTACCTGCTTTCTCATCTCTCGCGATCAAACAATATTAATCAAACCCTAACCCCACGATTCCCAGCCCCAATCCACTATGTTCATACTATTACATTTACAACAATTATGAAGAAAAGCAAAAGCATAAAAAGTGAGGTCGCCGGCGGTGGAGTGAGCGGACAAGAATGGCTCCGAGGATGAGTTATTTCTCCCTTTTACCTTTTTTGCGTGATTTATCTGCTTCTTGTCTGTGTGATTGCTTCTTGTGATGTTGCTGTTTGCTCCGTCTATTGGCGTGATTTTTGAGAGATGATGATGAACAGGGTGTTCTTCTGATCTCTGGGTTTCTTGGTGACTTTTTTGGTTGATTTTGGATTCGAGAGGGTTTTGGGTATAGTGTATGGGATGGTAGAGTGGCTTCTCGGTTGATTTTCTTTTGTTCCTCTTTGATGGAATATGAGCCCCCTTTTATAATGGCCAATGATGAGATACGAATTTTTTTCCTCTTAAATGTTGATTGATTTTGTGTTTAAATGCTGATCTGATTTGATTTGGATTTGGGAAAGTTTTGGACTGATTTGAATGCTTTGTGATTTGGTTTTCAAATCTGAAAAGTTTTAGGAAACTTTTTGAAAACCTTCCCTCTTCGTCTTGAAACAAATTCTGATGTTACCTTGTTTGCTGATTTGGAAGGTGTAAAGCTGTTTGAATCTTGTCTGATAACATGAAATCTTAAATCCTGCCCTGAAAACGTGATTTCACACTTATTGTTTTTGATTATTGGTTCGTCCTGTTTTGGATGGTTTGTGTTGGTGGTATCCCCTTTGGGATATTGCCCATAATTTCCATTGAAAATGATGAAAAACTGATTCAAAACGAACTCTGAGGCCAATTAGGAAAATTGATATTTTCTGGACTTGTTTTGGAAATGGTTTAATGATACGATATGTTTCTCAATTTCTCATCTCAATTTCTTGGCCACGCCCTTAGAACCGTGTATGTTTCTCAGTTACAAATTCAAATTGGAATTGTTGCTGATTACGGTTTTGGAAAGTTTTTTTTTCAAACTTATCTGATTTTCTACGGGACATGATTTATATCGTTTGGAAACATCTCAAATGTTGTTTGAATATGTCTGACTTCCTTAATGTTTTTCTTTTCTCAGCCCACAATTGCAATCAATACCCAACGTGAAGAAATTCTTGTCCAGATGGATCTTTCCTAACCAAAGACAATGTCTTGTATCTCGAATGAAGGTGGAGTTCAATACATCTTGGTATGCCTTGAATTTTCTTTGTATGTGTATTATTATTATGAATGAATTTCGAACGTATAATCTTTCCCTCTTCCTCAATATTATCAACAGGATTGAGTAGCTTGGTTGAAAGTTCTCAACAAGTGGTTATGGTCTTGCACTTCTCATGGCTTGGTATTGAGGCTGGAGATGGCTTAGTTGGTTTGAATTAAGGTTGATGACTTTGCTCTTTCCAGCAATGGTTTTGGGCAAGCATTTCCTCCAGCTCTCAACTCAATTTCTGCTTCTTTATGTCCCTCATAATTCTTTTGACAGGCTCTTGTACTGCAGGTACATGGAGAAATAGGGACAGTCGGTGTTGCACGTGCCCCGTCCAACATAACACTTTCAGATGTCACAGTTTAAAGTGTATTTGCCAAGGTACGCGCCCTTGAGTTTTGTGTTGTAGCCGGGATCTAAGAAGACCGCACGGGATATGGAGGAAAGTAGTTCATTAATAGCAGCATCATGGTCATGAAATTCTCGCAATAACCCTTCTGTGTGTAAAGCTTGAATTTAATCACACTCATAATGTCCAATTCAACTTTGTGCATAATCTCGCTTTTTAAAATTTGATCTTCTTGCACTTGTTATTTGTAGGTGGAGGACTTGGTGAAGTTACAGCAGTAGGACCAATCCCATTGTGTTGTTTAATAAGCATTGCGTCCAGTTAGTATTCTTACTAACTTCATAGGCGTGTTCTGCAGGTGTAATATGAATGCAAGCGACATCGCCCTATTAATCCATTCGTCGGTTAAGAGCACGAGCTTCAAGCCGTTTGCCAAGTATCTGCAATTTCATGACTTTTCTACCATATTTGGCATTTGTATTTGATGAAGAAAGCATAAGCCGTCTGTTTGTAATAATTTTATTTTTAGCGTTGGGCTGTAATGAAAATCATTGCTTATAGCACTGGATGGCTTTAAGATTTTTACTTGGAAGTGTTATATGATGAAAACAAGTTGATAACAACTTTGCCGCTTATATCACCGTTTGTAATGCTTTTTCAATTGTCAAAGTATGATACTTATAACTTGTAACTTGTAACATGAGTGAAATAAAATGGGACTCCTGAGTTTACATGACTTGAGTTTTGAAACGTGAATGAGGTTTGGAATCGTGTACCTCTTATAACTTCTCAATTCAATTCAAATGTCTAGTATCCTTTAGTCCAAATGATTTGAGAGCTCTGAAATTGGACTTCCAGTGAAGTTTGGCTCCTTGGTTTCAAACCTTATCGCTAATTAATAATGATGAACCAAATTCAAATATTTCTTTGCATAACATTCTTGGACACCAATTGATCATTGTTTGAAGCAAACTTAGCTTGGATTAGTCTTGGAACAAATCTCTTAAGCACAATCCACGTGGCTTGATACACTCATGCTTCACTCTAATAATTTCCCTTGTATTTTGGTAATTCACATAAAACCTCTTTGTGATCTAAACTCTTGAATATTTATAGAACTTGAATTAGACCGTGAAACATGAACTTTTGAGTTTGAATGACCACTTGAATTAGATTTTGAAATAGGTTTAAATTTATGACCTCAAATTTGTGAAATTTCAATGGTGAGGTGTGAATAAAAAATATGGCCATTTGAATCACAACATGATCAAAACTCGAATCATAGATTAGTGCAGACCTTGAACTTCTTGCATAAAGTACTCTTGCGCACTTTCAACCTTGCAACTTTGGACCTTTATATTTAACGTTTCCCACTTGAAATTCGACAAAATCTTAATGAGCCCACACCTTCACCATGATTTATGTCTTGCCTTGATCACCCACGTCTTTTGTATATTTTTTTTTTAGTCATTCTTATCCTTGAGGCCCCCTGGACCTACGAGAAACCCAAAGCCTGACCCGATTTGAGAGATAGTCACAAGGTCGACCCAAGATATTTCCAAAGCACCGATCCAAGAATGGCCCAAGAATGAAGGGAGAATTCTAGAATTAGCCTTGGTTAAGTTTATTCCTCTTTTGATCACGACAGTAAGCCAAGTCTTCTTGAACTAAGCTTGGATTCTTGAACGACCATGGATAAAACGAAATCTTCCTTTGTCTCCGCAGGAGTTCAACGCCGCTTGCAAGGGCCTAGAATTCTAGTGAGCACACATAATGACATTTGAACCTTCTGCATTAGCACCTAACTTCACAAATGAAACAAACAGCCGAAAGCTAGACAACGCGGTTAGTTATGCACGAATGACCGCCCTAATATGTTATGCAAAGAAAAGCGGGGATCTTAGGGTCAAAAATTAGGGTGCGACAGATGCCCCTATTTAAGTTTCTCCTATTCGGAGATATGGAGATTGAAATCTTCGTCTCGACGAGATAGAAGGGACTTAAATACAAACATGCACAAAATTTTTGGCCCTAAGATGCCGCCAGATGCACATGATATGGTATGAAAATGATATGAAATGCAAGACAAAGATCTGTGAGGAATAATGTCACAGGGGATAACCGAGGTTGAAACATAAAGAAAGAAAGACCCGACGAGGACGACTCAGCGAGACAAGACTCCACGGGGAAGGTCTAACTCCACTGGGGGAAAAGAGACTACTAATTGACAATCACAAGGTATTTTGAGCAGTTGGGTGTCTTCCAGTGAAAACAAAAATGCATATTGCAAAGATGACAAGCAAAACACGTTTCTCGGTATGGTTCAATTTATTGTGAAAAATCTTGAAATAAAGCGCTACGAGATTGTCTGCCTCGAGCAAAAATCTTGGGACACACGTTATGAGGTCGTCTGCCTCGAACCAAAATCTCGAATGAAAGCTACGAGGTTGTCTGCCTCGAACAACAAAGTTTAAAATTGAATACTACAAAGTTGTCTGCCTCGAACCAAAGTCTTGAGATAAATGCTGCGAGATTGTCTGTCTCGAACAAAGTCTGAAATAAATGTTGCGAGATTGTCTGTCTCGAACAAAGTCTTGAAATAAGTGTTGCGAGATTGTCGGTCTTGAACAAAGTCTTGAAATAAGTGTTGCGAGATTGTCTGTCTCAAACAAAGTCTTGAAATAAGTGTTGCGAGATTGTCTGTCTCAAACAAAGTCTTGAAATAAGTGTTGCGAGATTGTCTGTCTCGAACAAAGTCTTGAAATAAGTGTTGCGAGATTGTCTGTCTCGAACAAAGTCTGAAATAAGTGTTGCGAGATTGTCTGTCTCGAACAAAGTCTTGAAATAAGTGTTGCGAGATTGTCTGTCTAGAACAAAGTCTGAAATAAGTGTTGCGAGATTATCTGTCTCGAACAAAGTCTAAAATTGAATACTACGAGGTTGTCTGCCTCTGGCGCAATCTTGCAATAAAACGCTACGAGGTTGTCTGCCTCGAGCAAAAGTCTGGAACTCCTCCTGGAAAGGTAACTTCACAGGGGGTTGGGATTTTGTAGCGAGCGATTTTGGACGCGGTTCTTAAGCGCTGGTCGCTCTCTGCAGTTTGAGCTTTAACTACAGGTCGATTCATTTTTTATCCTATTGTGAGCTGAATAAGGAAGGGAAATAGATGTCTCCAATTAACCCTGCTTGCATACTGAGTTTAAACAGCGGTCTGTTAGGTTACAGATGCTATCAATGTGGGGGGCCTTTGTACTAGTTATTTGTATTTTTGCCAATACTGTTTTCTTTCTTTTTTTACCTGGGCAGAAGGTTTCTGGCGGGGAACAAGGATTAGGATGTTAGGACTGATGCTTTTGAAATACTGCTTTTGATTGATGGAGATATGGGATTTGGGTTTTTTGTTGATTGCGCTCGCTAAGATCTTTTCTTTCGATCTTATGCCTACGTGTTCCCGTTTACCGAAACAGGGAAATCAGAGCGTTCGTAGTTCCTCCTATTCTATGGGAGGAAATTGGTTTTTTGGTGTCTTATTCAAAGCCCAAGACGTGAAGCGAAAGGTGGTTTGTATCTTGTTCAAAGCCCAAGATGTGAAGCTGAAAGGTCTATTTGTGTCTTGTTCAAAGCCCAAGACGTGAAGCTGAAAGGTCTCGGCTTTAGAGAGAATTTGTCATCTCTAAAGAAGGGAGAAGGAGAATTACTTTAACTGGGATACGCGGATCCGAGCAATGCCATAATTTCCGAAGAAAGGGTTTTAACCTGAAGGAGAAGACTTTAACTCAGTGTAGAGCAATGCCATCTTTCCTTAGGAATTTCTCATGCTAAAAGAGGGACAGTGGCGTGGATATAGATGATCCAGAGGCTTGCCACTTACAGCGATTGGATGAAGGGGAATGAGTTGTTGATGTTTGTATACTGTGAACGAGGCACAGCTTTGATGCTAAAAGGTTGATTGGATCAACCAGGGGTTTTCTTATACAAAGCCTAAGAGGAGGCTAATTTCCGCTAGGAAAATCATTATACAAAGCCTAAGAGGAGGCTATTTTGTGTCTCGTACAAAGCCCGAGAGAGAGGCTAAAAGATTTTGACCCGACGATGGAGTCTTTTGGTATCTCGTATAAAGCCCGAGATGGAGGCTATTTGACTCAACAAGGGAGTTTTTTGTATCTCGTATGAAGCCCGAGATGGAGGCGATTGTTTGTTTGGATCAATGAGAACCTTTTTGTATCTCGTACAAAGCCCGAGATGGAGGCGAAAGGGGGATTGACTCAACGAGGGAGTCTCTTATGTGTCTCGTACAAAGCCCGAGAGAGAGGCTAAACGTTGTTTGACTCCGCTGGGGAGAATCATTTGTACAAAGCCCAAGAGAAGGCTAAGGTTATTGTGTCAGTTAAGTGACAGGTCCAGTATACTGATTTTGAAAGAGAAAATCAGTTCTTATATGAGCATCGCTGTACTCATGGGTTAGATCTGAGGATCGGGGTTGTTTCCTTTTCTTTGGGGAAACTGGAAATCCAAAGGGTATTGAGACTGTCCAAGTCTGCGGGTTTCCTTCCTATCTAACGAAGGGGTCACTTGAGAATGTCTTTTGAGACTCAAGGAAGTTAGACTGTCCGTGTCTAGAGTTTTATCTTTCGTACTATGCTTTGAAAAATAGTAGTAGACTCTATGAAAGGACTGTTCTATGAGGATGACTAGGTTCTGTTCCTATACCTCTAGGAGGTCGTCGGGACAATTTGTACGAAGCCCAAGAGGAGGCTGGAAACTTTTAAGAAGCCGACGGGTCCTTGTACGAAGCCCAAGAGGAGGCTATCATTCCCGGAGGAAGAGATTATTATACGAAGCCTAAGAGGAGGCTGTGAATACTTCTAAGAAGCCGTAGTGTCCTTGAATAATGCCCAAGAGGAGGCCGATGCTTTTAAGAAGCCCGTGGGTCTATCATCTCCTTTCCATTAGGAGAGATAACTCTTTTAAAGATAAAAACCACTGGTAAACGTGCGAGGTTTACTATCCAGCGACTTTTAGCTTTTAAAGAGGGTTCCTTAGTTAAGGTCCAAGATTATGACCGTAGTGGGTACCCAAACCTCGAGACATTCAAGGCAAGCTATCCACAAGGAATAGATCAAGTCAGGAAAGTTCGAGAATTTGGAAGAAACTCAAAGATGCCATTCACAGAGAATACATTCATCTTAGGGAGTAGAGCTTCTTGACGATTCCTGAGGAGGACAACCGAAGAGAAGACTATATCTGGTGCTCCTATTGGGGATCTAGGCGTCTATTTCTACGAATAAATGAAACGGCGTCACCTAGTTCTAGACGTAGTAGCCGGGGAAACTCGAAATATCTATACTATTATTACACAGTAGATATGAGTTTATGAAAGGAGACTTACAGTGAGCAGCCCCACAATACAGTTTATAATATGAAAGCAGTAAACGAAAGCGATAACCACTTACTCGGTTGGAGTGCTTCCATGCTGTTTGGTTAGTTGTTCAACAAAGAAAGATTGAAAACAACAGTATATTCAAAATCAAAGGAGAAAGTGCTTTGAAAAAGAAAGATTTGGGGCTTACAGCTCAAGGAGAGGCCCAGGGTTTTATCAGTGAGCGCACTGTTTGACTTTGTACAGCGGGACTTATACAAGTGACTGGGGCCCAAAAAGGTTTTCTGTACAAAGGGATGGGTCTTACACTCTCTCAAGAGGCCCAAAAAGGTTTAAAGAAAAGAGTGTGGGGCTTATAACACGAGGGTAGGCCCAAATGATTTTTTCGTTTAAAAAATGGCGATCGCGCCGAGGGACTTATACAATAAGTGAGGCCCAAAATGTTTTGGTTAAAAGGGGGATTGGGTCTTACACTCTAATAGAGGCCCAAAGTGTTTTGAATGGGTCTTATAGCTCAAGGAGAGGCCCAGATGATTTTTATTTTTAAACGGGCGATGATCGTGCCGTTTACTTGTACAGAGGGACTTATACAATAAGTGAGGCCCAAAAAAGTTTTTGTACAAGGGGGGGATGGGTCTTACACTCTCTCAAGAGGCCCATAAAGTTTTGAAAATGATTTATGAGGGTTGAATTAATCCAAAACCCTAATTTGTTTTCAAAATGTATTTAATTGAATAAAAATTCAATTAAAATGATCAAAAATTGTTTAACACATGGAAAAACAAATTGTGATCTTGGATTAATGCTTCAAAAATTAAGTATTGACCTCTAGGCCGTGACAGCAAGTTCAAAGTGATTTTTGATTTGGAGGTGTTACAGATGAGTTGTGATGATCTGAACAGCTTCCCTACACCCTATGGATTGTGTTTGGATGGTTGGACTTGATTGAAATTGGCTGGATCATTTTGTGGTACCTCAGCTGCACTTTGGTTAAAACCTTGAGCAACCAGCTGGTGATTTTGTGAAATTGATGTTTCAGAAGTAATCTAAGTGTTAGATCAGCTCATATGTGATGTATGTGAGGTGTGTGAGTGATTGTTTTGATTGGAATTGCTCTCAAACTCAAAACCCGATAGCTACCTTGCTAAGAAAGGCATTTTTGCCAAGAGAAAGAGATTTTGATGAAAGCATCTGTTAGATGGCTTTGGTGTACTCAAACTGACCACAATTGAGCTCTATTTATAGTAGAGCAAGTTTGTTTTGCAAGGAATAGTGCATGGCAGCTGGTAAGTAGGTTTGGCCAATGTTGGCAAATGAAAATCCAAGTCTCCTCTAGCCATCGACTAGAGGTTAGGACACAGAGCTTTGGTCCCCTTGGTCTTGGATAAGTCTTGACTGATTTCAGATGAGAATGGCTCAGTCCATGCCACCTTGATGGTTCCATTGAATGCCTCATTCCAAATTTGAAGTCTTGTCCCTATTTTGGCCATTCTAGGTTCAACATGCTATTTCTTGTTCCATGGACTTTGGAGGCTTGGCTCAGTGATTGTCCCCTTTAGATTCAATCCTCTGAGGTGTCCAAGTGGATAGGAGCAATTGAATTTGGCTGATTTTGGCAAATCGACCAAAGTTGCAAATTCTGCCTTGCCTTGACAGATTTCAGCAAGGCAACTTGGCAATGTTGTATCTCATGGTGTAGGTTGAATTTGGCAATGTTCTTGGCCATTTTGGAAAGCTCTTACATGATACAACAACTGTTTGAACAAGTTTGGTTTTGATCTCTTTTGATTCCAAGTGAAAAATCCCCCTACATTTGGCAAAAAGTGAGGCAGAATCTGACTTAGTGAAAATTTCACTAAGTGTTGGAAAAAGTGACATTTTCACTTTTCAGCCACTTTGATTACTCCATAACTCAAAATCCTTAATGAATTGGAATGACTTGTAGTTAAAGTTTTTGTAGGTGATAATGAGGGCTACAAATCCATCTTTGGATGAGAAAAAATGGCCTTGTGGTTTAGGAGTTATGGTCCTCCAAAGTTGGTACCTTTGCCACTTTATTTTTAACTTAGAAAAATTTCTAAGTTTTATGGTTACCCCTTTTACAAGTTATCTCACTTTTCTTGATTTTTCTTGATGAATGATGATTCAAATCATACATTAACATCATTTTAGGGTTAAAAATCCATTTTGGTGAAAAATCTCAAAAAGTCAAAGTTGACTTTTGTGCACAGTTGACTTTTTATCAGATGAATTCCAAACTGTGCAATTCCTCAGGAAATCATGTCCTTGACCTAAATCAAACTTGATGGACATGTTCCATGGGTGTCATAGGGTATATTCAATCATGTATTAGGGTTTGGGAGCATGTCCAGGTCAAAAGTCAAAGTTACAGTTGACTTTTCCCTTAAAACCCTAATTGTGGTGCAGATGAAATTGAGACTTGTTGC
Source organism: Lathyrus tuberosus (assembly GCA_022829125.1). Taxonomy (NCBI): domain Eukaryota; kingdom Viridiplantae; phylum Streptophyta; class Magnoliopsida; order Fabales; family Fabaceae; genus Lathyrus; species Lathyrus tuberosus. The sequence goes on from JALAZF010000072.1 coordinate 6,528,477, forward strand.
TCAAACTTCTAGGATTAATCCATTGTCCCAAATGGATCAATATGGTATATTAGAGACCCTCAAATCATCTCTTGAGGTCTTGGCTCATGGTTTGTCCCAAAAGTCAACTTAGGGGTGAATTAGGTCAAGAAACCCTAATTCCTGATTTTTGATGAATGCATCCCCTGAGGCAAAATTGACTTGATGCATGGGTTCATGAGGTTCCATGAAGTATATTAGGTTATGTTTTGGATCATTGCCTTGTGCCCAGATGAAAATTTCCATCTGGAGGCCCTGGTCGACCAAAACCCTAATTTGGTGACACTGTCGATCTTGAGACTTGATCCACCTAGAAGGGAGCAACCTTGTGCTTAATCCTTGAAGTGGGAGTCCTTTTGATCCATTGTGGATATTTAAGAGATTAGACAAGTTGAAGATCATGTCATTTCTTGATTGATCCTTTGTCTAAGCACTCAGAGAGGGCTTGAAACCCTAATTTTGATTGTAGTGGATGCTCACCCATCTTTGGGGAGACTAATGAAGCATAAAGGTACATCCATATTGTGATGATGATTTTCACAATGATGGGAAATCTAAGTGGTCAAAATTTGGGGTATTACAGATGCCCCTATTTAATCTTCTTGGACCCGAAGGTGTGAATGACGAAGGGATTCGGGCATTCGGGGTGCAAGAGGATTAAATATCGGAATACCCGATATTTTGGTGGTGGTTATGAATGGTAGCTTACGCATTCATCTTCTTTAGCTAAGCAATGATGCTTAGAAAAGGTAAACTTCCCCTCGGTCCTGGTCTTCAGCCAAGGAACTGGTCTCAGTTTTCTTTTGAAATAAACCTCCCCTCGTTCTTGGTTTCCTACCAAGGAACTGGTCTTAGTTTCTGATTTAAACTTCCCCTCGATCCTGGTTTCTTACCAAGGAACTGGTCTTAGTTTCTGATTTAAATAAACCTCCCCTCGTTCTTGGTTTCCTACCAAGGAACTGGTCTCAGTTTTCTTTTGAAATAAACCTCCCCTCGTTCTTGGTTTCCTACCAAGGAACTGGTCTTAGTTTATGATTTAAACTTCCCCTCGATCCTGGTTTCTTACCAAGGAACTGGTCTCGGTTTCTTTTGTCAATAAACTTTACTGACAAGGGACGCTATTCGTAGCAGCTTTCCTTTAAACTTCTCGCCGAATTTTCCTGGGGAGATGCCATTTGAGTAGAAAATGTTTTTGTTGTCAGACTTGCTGGGGAACCCATTCGTCTGAATTGTAGAGGTACACAAACTTCTCTATTTTGGAGACGCCATTTGTCGATTCTACTAGGGAAAGCGAGTCTCTTGAGAGACTGTTTTCGTTTGGGATCTTTCATCATAATTTTCTCGGGATCTTCCCGGAGAAACGCCGTATGATGGGGTCCAATTTTGAGGTGTCGATGACCTTTTCATCAACGAATTTTTGGAGAAATACTGATGTACTGCCGAATCTCTGTTCAAGAGGCTTTCTTTGGGGATTTTCCTTAATCCGGGAAAGCGAGGATATCATCTTCAATGGTGAAGAGTGACATCTGTTGAAGGTTCTCTGATCTTTCAGAGGTTTAAGTTATCAAAGTGGTCAAGTGTCGGCTCTGATCTAAAGATACACTGGTGGCGAGATTGTGCAGACGCAACACTTCCTGACGAGGAAAGAACTGACAAACTCGATTGAGAAAACTGTTTATCACTAGGGGACAAGACCGGCTAGAGTGATAACGATGCAATATGAAATGTAAATGCAAATAAAAAATGCATGAAGTACGTATGTATATGCTGACAAAACTGACGCGACATACAGACTAATGGATGAACACAATTGGATACTCGGCCATCGCGGGGCGAAGAAGTACCGTTGGTTCAAAATAGCAATTCCACCTTGCTTAGGAGAAATAGTCCACGCGGGGAGCTATGTTGATCGGGCTTAGGAGATGAGACCTCGGCCGAGGGTATCAGACGAGAAAACCGCATCTGATACAATTGATCCTTCATTCAGGCGCACTGGCTTAGAAGGAGTACTTTGATTCTGCACTTTGAAGTTTGCTTACTTCGGGAGAAGCGATCGATGTTCTTCTGATGTTCAACAGTCAAAAGAAATGCCATCTTTAATTTAAAAGCAGAAAAAGTTTAACAAGTAAATTTATTTTTGTTTTATTTCAAGAATCGCTAATTAAGTTTAAACAACGTCGTTCTGTAAAGCTAAAACAAGTAAAGAATTACAAACAAAAGCACAAGGGCTCAAATTTTATTGATAAGATGGAGATCAGCCAAACGCGTGATTCCAAAGAGTATATACAAAGTTAGAAAATGGTAATTTACAGGGAAAAGGGCTACGTTGAAACATAACGACCACTATCCTTCTACCAACTTTGAATTCGGGACATCCTGAGCTTCTGTCGAAGATGACCTTGACTGGAGTTTCCCTGACGGATGATGATGCAACTGCTGGTGAGGGACTTGCCTCTGTTGAACATAGTTACTTGCCATTATCCCTAACTTTTGCCTGGATTGTACTATGAGATTTCCAATCCACCGGGATGATCCTTTTCATGTCTCTAACTTTTGCCTGGACCGCCCTTTCGGGTTTTCAATCCACCGAGACGTTTTTTTTTTAGTTTTAGGCGAAGTATTTCTTGACTACATCAACATTCGTGGGGTAGGCAAATTCCTCTCCGTCCATGGTTGCAAGTCTCAAGGCGCCGCCTGAGAAAGCTTTCGTGACCACATAGGGGCCATCATAATTCGGAGTCCATTTGCCCCGAGAATCAGTGAGAAATGATTGTATCTTCTTGAGCACAAGGTCTCCTTTCCTGAAGACACGAGGTCAGACCTTTTTGTCAAATGCCCTCTTCATTCTTTGCTGATACAACTGACCGTGGCATAGTGCCGTGATTCGTTTTTCCTCGATCAGATTTAATTCGTCGTGTCGACTTTGACACCATTCAGCTTCGGTGAGCTTAGCTTCCATCAATACCCGTATTAATGGGATCTCTACTTCTATGGGGAGAACTGCCTCCATGCCATATACTAGAGAGAAAGGGGTTGCCCCTGTTGAAGTGCGGACAGATGTTCGATAACCGTGAAGAGCAAAGGGTAGCATTTCGTGCCAATCTTTATAGGTTACAACCATCTTTTGAACGATCTTCTTGATGTTCTTGTTAGCCGCTTCTACCGTCCCGTTCATCTTGGGTCGGTAGGGAGATGAGTTATGGTGTTCGATCCTGAACTCTGCACACAACTCTTTCATCACCTTATTGTTCAAGTTAGATCCATTATCAGTACTGATCTCGCTTGGAACACCATAACGGCAGATGATATTGTTTTTGATAAATCGGACCACCACTTGTCGGGTTACATTGGCGAATGACGCTGCTTCGACCCACTTGGTGAAATAGTCAATGGCTACTAGGATGAACCGATGTCCGTTTGAAGCCTTGGGCTCAATCATACCAATCATATCGATTCCCCATATGGAAAATGGCCATGGGGAAGAAAGAACTTTGAGATGTGATGGCGGTACATGAATTTCGTCGGAGTATATCTGACACTTGTGACACCTCCTCATGTACTTGTAGCAGTCGGATTCCATGGTCAACCAATAATACCCGGCCCTGAGAATTTTTCTTGCCATTGTGTGTCCGTTGGCATGAGTGCCAAAGGATCCTTCATGAATTTCTTTCATGAGCATGTCCGCTTCTGGTCTGTCGACGCATCGGAGCAAGACCATGTCAAAATTTCTCTTATAAAGAGTGTCACCGCTCAGGAAGAAGTTTCCAGCCAATCTTCTGAGGGTTTTCCTGTCTTTTCTGAGTGCCCCAGATGGGTACTCTCATTTCTGAAGGAAGCATTTGATATCATGATACCAAGGTCTGTCGTCTATGACTGCTTCAATCGCGAAGATGTAAGCGGGCCGTTCAAGGCGCATTATGTCGATCTTAGGTAAGTCGTTCCATTGACCTACACTAATCATGGAAGAGAGAGTGGCTAATGCATCAGCCATGTGATTCTCATCACGAGGGATGTGATGAAAGTCGACTCTGTTGAAGAAGGGTAACAACCTCCTTGCATAGTCTTTGTAAGGAATCAATCCTGATTAGTATGTGTTCCAATCTCCTGTTATCTAATTGATAACCAGGGCTGAATCGCCGTATACGTCCAAGTTTTTGATCCTTAAATCAATCGCTTCTTTGAGACCCATGATACATGCTTCGTATTCGGCCTCGTTGTTCGTACATTTGAACGTAAGTCTGGCAGTGAAAGGAATGTGGGAACCCTGAGGGGTAACAATGATTGCCCCAATTCTGTTTCCATAATGATTGACTGCTCTGTCAAAGATAAGTCCCCACTGGGAACCTGGTTCTGGCCCTTCACTGGGTAGCGGTTCATCGCAATCTTTCATCTTTAGATACATGACATCTTTGTCTGGGAAGTCAAACCCGATTGATTCTTGATCGTCAATCGGTTGATGAGCCAAATGATCGGCTAAAATACTTCCTTTAACGGCTTTCTGAGCATGGTACTCTATGTCATATTCTGATAGTAACATCTGCCAACGGGCAATCCTTCCCGTGAGAGCAGGTTTTTCGAAAACGTACTTGATTGGATCCATTTCGGAGACCAACCAAGTAGTATGATGAATCATGTACTGGCGAAGACGTTTGGCTGCCCAAGCCAAAGCGCAACAAGTTTTCTCAAGCATTGTGTACCGAGTCTCGCAGTCGGTGAATTTCTTGCTTAGATAGTAAATGGCAGACTCTTTCCTTTTAGTTTCATCTTGTTGGCCAAGTACACATCCCATTGAGTCCTCTAGGACTGTGAGGTAAATGATCAGTGGTCTTCCTTCCACTGGAGGTGATAGAATCGGAGGATTCAACAGATATTCCTTAATACTGTCGAAGGCAGTTTGACAGTCTTCTGTCCAAACGCAATCCTGGTTCTTTTTGAGTAATTTGAAAATCGGCGCACACGTCGCGGTCATGAGGAATATGAATCTGGAGATGTAGTTCAAACGTCCCAGGAATCCTCTAACTTGTTTTTCAGTTTTCGGAGAAGGCGTTTCTTGAATGGCCTTGACCTTGTCAGGATCAACTTCAATTCCTTTCTGGCTGACGATGAACCCTAGTAATTTCCCCGAACGGAAACCGAAGGTGCACTTGTTGGGATTCAAGCAGAGCTTGAATTTTCTCAAACGTTCGAACAATTTCGACAGATGTTCAACGTGCTCAATCTCTGTTTTTGATTTTGCAATCATATCATCGACATATACCTCGATTTCTTTGTGTATCATGTCATGAAACAGAGTAGTCATGGCCCTTTGATAGGTTGCCCCGGCATTCTTCAAACCGAACGACATTACCTTGTAACAAAAGGTACCCCATGGGGTAATGAACGAAGTTTTCTCCATGTCTTTCGGCGCCATTTTGATCTGGTTATAGCCCGAGAATCCATCCATGAAGGAGAATACTTTGAACTTTGTTGTGCTGTCAACCAACATGTCAATGTGTGGTAAAGGAAAGTCGTCCTTTGGACTTGCCTTGTTCAGATCTCTGTAATCGACACACATTCTAACCTTTCCGCCCTTTTTGGGAACGGGTACGATGTTGGCTAACCATTGAGGATATTCAGATGTAGCGAGGAAACCCGCGTCGATCTGTTTCTGTACCTCCTCCTTGATTTTGATAGCCATGTCCGGGTGAGTCCGTCTCAACCTTTGCTTTACTGGCGGACATTCCGATCTCAACGGTAAGTGATGTTCCACGATGCTGGTATCCAACCCTGGCATATCCTGATAGGACCAAGCGAATACATCGGGAAATTCTTTGAGAAGCTTTATCAAACCCTCTCTGGAAGTTGGACTGAGCAGTGCTCCGATCCTGATTTCTTTTCTCTCTTTCTCTGAACCCAAGTTTACCGTTTCCAACGGTTCTTTGTGAGGTTCAATGGACCTTTCCTCTTGTCTGAGTAGTCGGGAGATCTCTTCTGGAATTTCGTTGTCATTTTCTTCTTTAGCCTCGAATACCGGGAACTCAAAGTTGGGAGAAGGCATCGGATCGTATGTTTCAACGGGGTATAAAACAAGCAATCTGCATGACGTGATGATTCGTGTTTAGAAGAGATAGAGAAAATGTAAGTGTGTGCAGTGTTTTGATTTTACTGCTTGTTTTTATTATTGAATGTTTTTTAGGATTACCATTTTCTGAAAAAGCAAAAAGAGAAAACAACAATTAATGTGGAAATTACAGAACGACGTTATTTTATTAATGAACAAGTCGAATCTTGAAACTACAGCCCTATAAAAAAAAACTCTGTCGCCTGGGGCAAAGCGAAGAGGGAAATTTACAGAAAACGAGCCCTATCAAAATATCCGTTTCACCTGGGCGGGGTGAAAGGTTAAAGATGGCAATTACTTTGACTGACGAACGACCTTCGGAACCTCGACGGTAACCCATTGGCGGCGAACTCCTCGGTGAATCACAAAGTCTGGCACCTTCCTTGATTTGTCTTCAGAAATGACGCTGATTTCTGGTGTAGCAGGATCATTGGAATCTGTCTCCCAAGCAGAATTGTCGTAGGAGGATTCCTCTGTTGTTTTTTGCATAGTATTTGTGCTCTCAACTGTATCTACCCATCCAGTTGGCTGGATATCTTCGAGACTGATACGAGAGCTTTCGGGAGCGGTGTACTTGACCATATAGTCGTATTTTCCACTCGGTTGTCCCAAGGTGTCCCACATTTTTTTGGAACTGGAGGAATCATCCCTCTCGATGACGTTGACCTTGGGAAAAGCATAGTTGATGAATTCTAGTCCTGCAAACGTTGCGAATTCATCTTCATGTTGAGTAGTTTCTGAATGACCTGAGTGTTGATCCCATGACAGGGTGGGGACACAGGTATTCTGTTCAATGATGCTCAACTGAGTTTCATTGTTCGGCTGACTTTCTTGCCCCAAGTTTCCTGGGTAAGGCTGCCATATTGGCAGGCCATCCATTGGGCCATAGTAGTTGTAGTCAAAATTGTCTTTCATCGGAGTGTCTTCCTCTAATGAATTTGGCGGAGCACGACATCCTTTCGGATCACAATCTCCGTATATCATTTTGACATCTGATCTTGGTATAAATCTCGGACTTTCTGTAGGAAAGCAAAAAGTCATAGGCACCTCTTCCTGAGACATATAGCCGTCCTTGTTAAGGTAGGACTTCCATTCTTCATCTGTGTCTGAGGGATCTTCCTCATTGATAGCATGAACTGTCTGAGACACTGGGTGAAGGAAACCTCCACTGTGGAAGAAGTTTTGAAGGGGATGAAGACTTTCATCGTTGGCGGCTGTCTGGGTACAGGTCGCAGAAAAACCAAGACCCTTCTTTGTTTTATTGTCAATAGGAATGACAAGCCGTCCCCATCCTGTCGTATCGGTACTCTTGACCGCTTTGATAGCATCGTTGTATGAAGAAATCGAAGTTCCTTCTTTGAACTGATTGTCCTTGCTCACCGATAGTGCTTGGAACTGAGTTCCAATAACCTCCTCGGGTTCCACACAAGTAGATGATGATAGGTTACTCACAAGCAAGGCTTGTTCCCCACAAACTGTGACAAGTTGATCGTTCTTGACGAACTTTAGCTTTTGGTGGAGGGTTGAAGTAACCGCTCCAGCCTGATGTATCCAAGGTCTTCCTAATAAACAATTGTATGTTGCCCGGATGTCCATGACCTGGAAAGTGTGAGGACCAATAGTTATGGGAAGATCAACTTCGCCGATAACTGTTTTTCTGGATCCGTCGAATGCTTTGACGACGACCTCGCTGGTTCTCATCGGAGGGCCCTTGAATGATAATTGCATCAAGGTGGACTTCGGCATAACATTCAGGGCTGACCCTGTGTCTACCAGTACGCTGGCTAAAGCATCGTCCTGGCAGTTAACTGTGATATTGAGCGCCATGTTATGACGGCGACCCTCTTCAGGTAATTCCTCATCACTAAATCCCAAATTATTGCAGGAAGTGATGTTAGAGACAATGCTATCGAATTGTCTGATTGTTACATCCTGTTCCACAAAGGCTTGCTCCAAGACTTTCTGTAGAGCCTCTCTGTGTGCTTCTGAACTGAGTAACAGTGATAATACTGAGATCTTTGAAGGAGTCTGTAACAGTTAATCAACAATGTTATATTCACTCCTTTGGATGAGCTTCAGCATCTCATCATCATTTTTCGAAAGGTCGGGATTACTAGATTGACTGACTGGCGGATCAGGAATTTCTGCCTGAAGTTCCTTTTCTTTGTTGGATTCTCCAACCCCTCGGTTGAAGATTCTACCACTCCGTGTTACTCGACTGATGTCTGCAATATTCACAACGGAGGGTAATGGAATTTCCTTTCCATTCTCGATTATTATTGCACCGTATTTGTAAGGGATTGCCTTAGCTGATTCATACGGTAGTGGCCCCGGTAGATAGATGACTATGGGAACCTTCTGATTTTTCTGACCATCATACGTAACCTTGATCCGTTCCCGGTTGGGAACTCTAGATTCGTCAAGTGGAGGAATGATGGCAAAAACATCCCTGGTCCTGTAATGACCAGAGATCGTGACAACATCCTCAACTTGCTCGGCAAGGTAGTTCGGCGACCAAATGATGGGTCCTGAACCTGGATATGGACGAATTTCTCCATGATCGACCTGGCCCTGAAGAGCTGCTCTCACAAGGTAACACCCTTGGTTACTTTCCGAACAGACGCTACAACTGTCATAGTTGTGTGGTGGCACCTGGCCACGCCCACTTTGAATACAATGTAACCTCACTAGGTTATCTTCCATTGATCGGACATCCTGACTTTGACGACTAGTAGGATTCCTGTGATTGATACTAATCTGCTGAGTATCTTCGTCCATATAGATTGGCATCCACCAGTGATTTAACAAGTGCTGAAGTGCCTCCTGAATAAGGGTACAACCTCGATCGTTTTTGCAACCTGCTTTACAGTTTTGATAATCATGCGATATTAAGAATCCGAGTCGGACCTGCTCGGCATGTAACTCTACCAGGTTGGTATTCATCACGCGAATGTCAAAGATCTGAACTATATTGATTTGATAGGAGTTCCTATCATGGCAGTCTTGGATCCATCCAAGGTCCATCTGACGCTGGAGGGCCTCTTGTATGAAAGAGCATCCCTGTTTGTTTACCGAGCAAATCAGACAGGAACTGTAATTGTGCCGCGGCAGATTATGATACTGGCTTTGCCTTGAGTGCATCGCCACCAAGTTGACATTCATCGCACGGATGTCGTGGTTCTGAATGACGTTGGAATTCGTATAGACCATGTTAACTCCACGAACTCGGTGCTCTTGGATCCATCCAAGATCCATTTGCTCCTGTAGAGCTGCTTGCACTACCGAACATCCTTGGTTGTCTTTAGAGCAGATATCACACTGGTGATAGTTATGAGGTAGCACATGGCCATATCCACTCTGTCTACAATGCATCTTGACCAGATTGGTTTTCAACAAGAGTACATCATGAATTTGATAGACATTGTTAGTCTCTTTCTCAATCAGATTGACTGCAGCTTTCTCATGTTGAGGCAGCGGGTTCGTAAGAACATTAGGATTCGTATCTTTGAAAGATAAGAGCCCGCTCCTAACAAGCTTTTGCACGTCGGATTTGAAATTGAGACAAGTCTCAATGTTATGCCCTGAACCTCCTTGATGATAAGGGCATGTTTGAGGGGAGACTTAGTCTGGATGTGCCCCTTAGCCAGTAGTAACGGAAATAATTCTGCATATAACATGGGTATAGGATCAAATCCTGGTGGCCGTGTTATACGGTTGTTATTGTATGGAGGACGAGCCTGCTGAAGAGGCTGTTGTGTCCTTTGTTGGTCAGGTTGGCTCTGCGCAACCTGAGGTTGATACATAGGAACAGGCGCGGGGCCGATAGCAGGAGTTACAGCTGCTACTGGCTGATAACGTCGCCTTTGCTTTCCGAGAGAGATATTCCCAATATCTTGCTCCTTTTTCTTAGGGAGAGCACTACCATATTTTTTAGTACCGCTCGTTGATCCAGTGTCTTTTACCAAACGTCCTTCTCGGACGGCTTCCTCAAGACGTACACCCATGCCGACCATTTCGGTGAAATCACTGGGCGCACTGGCAATCATTCGGTCATAGTAAAATGAGCTCAAGGTCTTTAAGAAGATCTTTTTCATCTCTTTTTCCTCAAGAGGTGGACAAATCTGAGCGGCAATTTCACGCCACCTTTGAGCATACTCCTTAAAGGTTTCTTTGTCCTTTTATGACATTGATCTGAGTTGATCTCTGTCGGGTGCCATGTCCAAATTGTATTTGTATTGTTGGACGAAGGCAGTACCAAGATCTCTGAAAGTGCTGATCGTAGTACGGTTTAAACCCATGTACCATTTGAGTTCGGCACCGGTTAAACTATCCTGGAAGTAGTGAATCAGCAGGTCCCGATTCTCCGTCTGAGCTGACATCCGCCGAGCGTACATCACCAGATGGCTCTGAGGGCAAGAGTTACCCTTGTATTTTTCAAAGTCGGGCACTTGGAACTTGTGCGGGACTTTCACATTTGGGACCAAGCAGAGGTCTGCGGCGTCTTTCCCAAATAGATCCTGACCGCGAATGGCTTGCAGCTCTTTCTGCATTTCCAAGAACTGCTCCTGGAATTCATCCATTCTGTCAAACATAGTTTCCTTCTTACCAGAAGGTGTTGGTGGAATCTGTCCTTCCGGGACAGTGTGCACCACAGGGGGTGGTACCGTGACTACGACAGTAAATCTTGGCGCCTCCCGAATTTTGTAACCTTCAGGAGTCTTGAGTATGCCCCTGGCATCTTCGCTTTCCCGAAGTTTGTAACCTTCAGGCCCAACGGCTTCTGTTGCAATTCCCTGATCTTCAGTGATCGGCGGAACATATCCTTCCGGGATATAGTTAACAGGCATGCCCCAAGGACGATCTTTCGGCATCTGATACCTAGGATCATACTTTTCTATGATGGGCGTTGAGGTGATCTTTGAGATCACAGTTCTTTGTAGCTGAGCTTCTGCCATGGCTTGCATGTCGTTACGAAGCTTTCTCATATCCTCTCTCAGAGCGTTGATCTCTTCTTTCAACTCTCTATTTTCTTCCTCAAGATCATCCATCTTTTTCTGACGATTGGCCCGCGTATTATACGAATGAGACAGTTTGACTCTAGAATCGAGACACAAACATGAGATTCGTAGGTAAGAAGAATACGCGATGTGAGAATGATGAATGCAATTATTATATTAATTATTTATGGTTTAATCAAAATAAACTTCGAAAATTAGATTGCAAATATCAAACAGTGGGGAAACCCCTTTTTATTGAATTCCAAAGGATTACAGAAATGGAAATACAGTAGATTACAAAGTGCAGAAACAGAAACCTAAACTAATGGGTCCCGAGTCCTCTTCTTTGACCGGGGCGCTAGGGCCGTTGTTGGGTTGTCATTCCTTTGCCAGGTGAAAGGAGCCAGCAAATTCCTTTGGTCATCTTGATTCTCTACAGCATGCTGCTCCAAAATTTCAATCAGAGCATCTTTCTCTTTTAGTAGTTGCTGTATTTGGATACACTCTACGTCGAGGGTGCGGTACTTGTTCTTCCAAGATCTTCTTTCCTTTTGAATTTTGTTGAGAGTAACCTGAAGCTTTTCAGTTTCCGTCATGAAGTACATGACAGTTTCCCTCGGCGAAAGAATTCCGTAACGAGGATAAGGCATCTTTAGCTTGAGAGCTCTAGTTTGTACCCAATGGAGATAAGGCTCCACCGAGACACAGTCTGATTTTCCCAGAGACTCTCGTCCTTTCTTATGAACATGTTTCCAAGCTTGCACTATTTCCATCTTTAGTGCTCTGTCACTTTCTCCTTCTTTGAAGAAAAGACCTTCCAGATGAACACCCAGTGGGATGTGTCTCATCGGGTATCCAAATTGACGAAGAACCAATATCGGATGATGGTTGATTCCTCCTTTAGTTCCTATAAGGGGTACGCTGGGGAAGTTTCCACAACGGTCAATGATTCTAATTCCCTCATAAATCCTATTACACCAATCTATATCAGAGTTGGTAAGAGACATGATCTTCTGCGACCAACGTAAGACACTCTTGCAATCCCAAAAAGCAGCAGACTTGGGCAAGTGAGAGATAAACCATTTGTAAAGCAAAGGTACACAACATGTGATCTCCCCTCCACTGTACAAATTTCCCAAGTGTACAGAATGATACGCATCTGCAAGCAAAGTCGGCACAAGGTTTCCAATGAGAAAAACCTTAATAGCGTTGATATCGACGAAGTTATTGATGTTGGGAAACAAAAATAACCCGTAGGTGAGCAAGACAAAGATGCTTTCAAAAGCAGTCCCGTTCCCTATACTAGCGAAGTATAGAGCCTTTTTTGTCAAGAACTGGGCTGGCAAACCTTGGATGCCACCCTTAGTGGTCATGTGAGTCCTGACCTCAGACTCGTCCAAATGAATTGCTATTGCAATAGTCTGATTCTTTCGAATTTCTTCCAGTCCAGGAAATGGAGCTCGATCAGTGATATGTAAATCAGTCAGATGAGAATACTCCTCCAACGTTGGTGATAGCTGGTAATCCGGGAATGTGAAACAGTGATAAACCGGATCGTAGAATTGAATGAGCGCGTCCATGATCCCCTTAATCACATGGACTCTTAACAGTGGTAGCAAACCACCGTGCTTGGCTCTGAAAGCCTCTGGGTTAACGATCATCCTTGCTAACCTTCTCAAATCCCCTAGTTTTGGAACCTTGAAGGTATACTGGTGAGTTCTCCTTCTACCGAAATCCATTAGCGTAATCCTCTTCTCTGATATTTGCAATCACAGTCTTAGTTTAATTTGAAAAACAGAGAGACTAGAAGAGAAAGTTTTTTGAGTGTTTTAATGTTTTATTAAATGAATGCATGAATGCAGCACATAAAAACATAGAAAAAACATGGGGTCAAAGGGTCGTTGTCATGAAGTCAAGGCTCTACCCATCCCCAAAGGTTTATACTAGGGTGATTTTTGTACCTGTACTCATTATCATCAGCTCCTCCCAGGAAAGCAAAACAACAAGCGAATCGCCAGCGAGTTGTAAAGCAATCTTAGAGTAAGTGCCATTCACCGAGAATAGATCACCAACCTCAAATGAGGGTAGTATCGCATAACAACTATTTCCGATAGTTTCCGCACTACAAAAGGGTTTGGCTCCTCAGCTTCTCAGACTTAACAACCGGCCCATTGGGTAGAAGAGTGAATGGGTTGCGTTGGTCAGCCTCCACTGAGGTTGATGGTCGACCCCGTCGCCATCACTTATCTTAAGTGTATACTCATTCTCACCACATGCGGCATCACACGCATTCCCAGTAGCAGAAAAATAAACACGTATAGCAATTAGGAAAAGCAATATATATATTTGTCCTAATCATCCTAGACTTATAAAGCTACGATTCCTAAGTTCCTGACAGAAATGAGTTCCCCGGAGGAAGCCCCAATCTGTGGTATCAACCAAAGAGGTGAAAAGGAGGAAAAAGGAAAGAAGCTGAAGAGATAGGCCCCACGGTGGGCGCCACTTTTCTGTAGCGAGCGATTTGGACGCGGTTCTTAAGCGCTGGTCGCTCTCTGCGGTTTGAGCTTTAACTACAGGTCGATTCATTTTTTATCCTATTGTGAGCTGAATAAGGAAGGGAAATAGATGTCTCCAATTAACCCTGCTTGCATATTGAGTTTAAACAGCGGTCTGTTAGGTTACGGATGCTATCAATGTGGGGGGCCTTTGTACTGGTTATTTGTATTTTCGCCAATACTGTTTTCTTTCTTTTTTTACCTGGGCAGAAGGTTTCTGGCGGGGAACAAGGATTAGGATGTTAGGACTGATGCTTTTGAAATACTGCTTTTGATTGATGGAGATATGGGATTTGGGTTTTTTGTTGATTGCGCTCGCTAAGATTTTTTCTTTCGATCTTATGCCTACGTATTCCCGTTTACCGAAACAGGGAAATCAGAGCGTTCGTAGTTCCTCCTATTCTATGGGAGGAAATTGGTTTTTTGGTGTCTTGTTCAAAGCCCAAGACGTGAAGCGAAAGGTGGTTTGTATCTTGTTCAAAGCCCAAGATGTGAAGCTGAAAGGTCTATTTGTGTCTTGTTCAAAGCCCAAGACGTGAAGCTGAAAGGTCTCGGCTTTAGAGAGAATTTGTCATCTCTAAAGAAGGGAGAAGGAGAATTACTTTAACTGGGATACGCGGATCCGAGCAATGCCATAATTTCCAAAGAAAGGGTTTTAACCTGAAGGAGAAGACTTTAACTCAGTGTAGAGCAATGCCATCTTTCCTTAGGAATTTCTCATGCTAAAAGAGGGACAGTGGCGTGGATATAGATGATCCAGAGGCTTGCCACTTACAGTGATTGGATGAAGGGGAAGGAGTTGTTGATGTTTGTATACTGTGAACGAGGCACAGCTTTGATGCTAAAAAGTTGATTGGATCAACCAGGGGTTTTCTTATACAAAGCCTAAGAGGAGGCTAATTTTCGCTAGGAAAATCATTATACAAAGCCTAAGAGGAGGCTATTTTGTGTCTCGTACAAAGCCCGAGAGAGAGGCTAAAAGATTTTGACCCGACGATGGAGTCTTTTGGTATCTCGTATAAAGCCCGAGATGGAGGCTATTTGACTCAACAAGGGAGTTTTTTGTATCTCGTATGAAGCCCGAGATGGAGGCGATTGTTTGTTTGGCTCAATGAGAACCTTTTTATATCTCATACAAAGCCCGAGATGGAGGCGAAAGGGGGATTGACTCAACGAGGGAGTCTCTTATGTGTCTCGTATAAAGCCCGAGAGAGAGGCTAAACGTTGTTTGACTCCGCTGGGGAGAATCATTTGTACAAAGCCCAAGAGAAGGCTAAGGTTATTGTGTCAGTTAAGTGACAGGTCCAGTATACTGATTTTGAAAGAGAAAATCAGTTCTTATATGAGCATCGTTGTACTCATGGGTTAGATCTGAGGATCGGGGTTGTTTCCTTTTCTTTGGGGAAACTGGAAATCCAAAGGGTATTGAGACTGTCCGAGTCTGCGGGTTTCCTTCCTATCTAACGAAGGGGTCACTTGAGAATGTCTTTTGAGACTCAAGGAAGTTAGACTGTCCGTGTCTAGAGTTTTATCTTTCATACTATGCTTTAAAAATTAGTAGTAGACTCTATGAAAGGACTGTTCTATGAGGATGACTAGGTTCTGTTCCTATACCTCTAGGAGGTCGTCGGGACAATTTGTACGAAGCCCAAGAGGAGGCTGGAAACTTTTAAGAAGCCAAGGGGTCCTTGTACGAAGCCCAAGAGGAGGCTATCATTCCCTGAGGAAGAGATCATTATACGAAGCCTAAGAGGAGGCTGTGAATACTTCTAAGAAGCCGTAGTGTCCTTGAATAATGCCCAAGAGGAGGCCGATGCTTTTAAGAAGCCCGTGGGTCTATCATCTCCTTTCCATTAGGAGAGATAACTCTTTTAAAGATAAAAACCACTGGTAAACGTGCGAGGTTTACTATCCAGCGACTTTTAGCTTTTAAAGAGGGTTCCTTAGTTAAGGTCCAAGATTATGACCGTAGTGGGTACCCAAACCCCAAGACATTCAAGGCAAGCTATCCACAAGGAATAGATCAAGTCAGGAAAGTTCGAGAATTTGGAAGAAACTCAAAGATGCCATTCACAGAGAATACATTCATCTTGGGGAGTAGATCTTCTTGACGATTCCTAAGGAGGACAGCCGAAGAGAAAACTGTATCTGGTGCTCCTATTGGGGATCTAGGTGTCTATTTCTACGAATAAATGAAACGGCGTCACCTAGTTCTAGACGTAGTAGCCGGGGAAACTCGAAATATCTATACTATTATTACACAGTAGATATGAGTTTATGAAAGGAGACTTACAGTGAGCAGCCCCACAATACAGTTTATAATATGAAAGCAGTAAACGAAAGCGATAACCACTTACTCGGTTGGAGTGCTTCCATGCTGTTTGGTTAGTTGTTCAACAAAGAAAGATTGAAAACAACAGTATATTCAAAATCAAAGGAGAAAGTGCTTTGAAAAAGAAAGATTTGGGGCTTACAGCTCAAGGAGAGGCCCAGGGTTTTATCAGTGAGCGCACTGTTTGACTTTGTACAGCGGGACTTATACAAGTGACTGGGGCCCAAAAAGGTTTTCTGTACAAAGGGATGGGTCTTACACTCTCTCAAGAGGCCCAAAAAGGTTTAAAGAAAAGAGTGTGGGGCTTATAACACGAGGGTAGGCCCAAATGATTTTTTCGTTTAAAAAATAGCGATCGCGCCGAGGTTTTCTTTTAACGCAGAGGGACTTATACAATAAGTGAGACCCAAAATGTTTTGGTTAAAAGGGGGATTGGGTCTTACACTCTAATAGAGGCCCAAAGTGTTTTGAATGGGTCTTATAGCTCAAGGAGAGGCCCAGATGATTTTTATATTTAAACGGGCGATGATCGTGCCGTTTACTTGTACAGAGTGACTTATACAATAAGTGAGGCCCAAAAAAGTTTTTGTACAAGGGGGGGATGGGTCTTACACTCTCTCAAGAGGCCCATAAAGTTTTGAAAATGATTTATGAGGGTTGAATTAATCCAAAACCCTAATTTGTTTTCAAAATGTATTTAATTGAATAAAAATTCAATTAAAATGATCAAAAATTGTTTAACACATGGAAAAACAAATTGTGATCTTGGATTAATGCTTCAAAAATTAAGTATTGACCTCTAGGCCGTGACAGCAAGTTCAAAGTGATTTTTGATTTGGAGGTGTTACAGATGAGTTGTGATGATCTGAACAGCTTCCCTACACCCTATGGATTGTGTTTGGATGGTTGGACTTGATTGAAATTGGCTGGATCATTTTGTGGTACCTCAGCTGCACTTTGGTTAAAACCTTGAGCAACCAGCTGGTGATTTTGTGAAATTGATGTTTCAGAAGTAATCTAAGTGTTTGATCAGCTCATATGTGATGTATGTGAGGTGTGTGAGTGATTGGTTTGATTGGAATTTCTCTCAAACTCAAAACCCGATAGCTACCTTGCTAAGAAAGGCATTTTTGCCAAGAGAAAGAGATTTTGATGAAAGCATCTGTTAGATGGCTTTGGTGTACTCAAACTGACCACAATTGAGCTCTATTTATAGTAGAGCAAGTTTGTTTTGCAAGGAATAGTGCATGGCAGCTGGTAAGTAGGTTTGGCCAATGTTGGCAAATGAAAATCCAAGTCTCCTCTAGCCATTGACTAGAGGTTAGGGCACAGAGCTTTGGTCCCCTTGGTCTTGGATAAGTATTGACTGATTTCAGATGAGAATGGCTCAGTCCATGCCACCTTGATGGTTCCATTGAATGCCTCATTCCAAATTTGAAGTCTTGTCCCTATTTTGGCCATTCTAGGTTCAACATGCTATTTCTTGTTCCATGGACTTTGGAGGCTTGGCTCAGTGATTGTCCCCTTTAGATTCAATCCTCTAAGGTGTCCAAGTGGATAGGAGCAATTGAATTTGGCTGATTTTGGCAAATCGACCAAAGTTGCAAATTCTGCCTTGCCTTGACAGATTTCAGCAAGGCAACTTGGCAATGTTGTATCTCATGGTGTAGGTTGAATTTGGCAATGTTCTTGGCCATTTTGGAAAGCTCTTACATGATACAACAACTGTTTGAACAAGTTTGGTTTTGATCTCTTTTGATTCCAAGTGAAAAACCCCCCTACATTTGGCAAAAAGTGAGGCAGAATCTGACTTAGTGAAAATTTCACTAAGTGTTGGAAAAAGTGACATTTTCACTTTTCAGCCACTTTGATCACTCCATAACTCAAAATCCTTAATGAATTGGAATGACTTGTAGTTGAAGTTTTTATAGGTGATAATGAGGGCTACAAATCCATCTTTGGATGAGAAAAAATGGCCTTGTGGTTTAGGAGTTATGGTCCTCCAAAGTTGGTACCTTTGCCACTTTATTTTTAACTTAGAAAATTTTCTAAGTTTTATGGTTACCCCTTTTACAAGTTATCTCACTTTTCTTGATTTTTCTTGATGAATGATGATTCAAATCATACATTAACATCATTTTAGGGT
Organism: Lathyrus tuberosus; assembly: GCA_022829125.1. Classification (NCBI taxonomy): domain Eukaryota; kingdom Viridiplantae; phylum Streptophyta; class Magnoliopsida; order Fabales; family Fabaceae; genus Lathyrus; species Lathyrus tuberosus. The sequence continues at coordinate 6,546,625 of JALAZF010000072.1, forward strand.
TAAAAATCCATTTTGGTGAAAAATCTCAAAAAGTCAAAGTTGACTTTTGTGCACAGTTGACTTTTTATCAGATGAATTCCAAACTGTGCAATTCCTCAGGAAATCATGTCCTTGACCTAAATCAAACTTGATGGACATGTTCCATGGGTGTCATAGGGTATATTCAATCATGTATTAGGGTTTGGGAGCATGTCCAGGTCAGAAGTCAAAGTTATAGTTGACTTTTCCCTTAAAACCCTAATTGTGGTGCAGATGAAATTGAGACTTGTTGCTCAAACTTCTTGGATTAATCCATTGTCCCAAATGGATCAATATGGTATATTAGAGACCCTCAAATCATCTCTTGAGGTCTTGGCTCATGGTTTGTCCCAAAAGTCAACTTAGGGGTGAATTAGGTCAAGAAACCCTAATTCCTGATTTTTGATGAATGCATCCCCTGAGGCAAAATTGACTTGATGCATGGGTTCATGAGGTTCCATGAAGTATATTAGGTTATGTTTTGGATCATTGCCTTGTGCCCAGATGAAAATTTCCATTTGGAGGCCCTGGTCGACCAAAACCCTAATTTGGTGACACTGTCGATCTTGAGACTTGATCCGCCTAGAAGGGAGCAACCTTGTGCTTAATCCTTGAAGTGGGAGTCCTTTTTGATCCATTGTGGATATTTAAGAGATTAGACAAGTTGAAGATCATGTCATTTCTTGATTGATCCTTTGTCTAAGCACTCAGAGAGGGCTTGAAACCCTAATTTTGATTGTAGTGGATGCTCACCCATCTTTGGGGAGACTAATGAAGCATAAAGGTACATCCATATTGTGATGATGATTTTCACAATGATGGGAAATCTAAGTGGTCAAAATTTGGGGTATTACAGATTTCACTGGAGATCTTGCGACTTCAGCTAGAATCCATAACTTGTTGGAGATTTGGAAGTTTCACCGGGGATCCTCAAAAGAGATGTGGGCCGGTTGACTTGTAACCATGTCTTCTCAAATAAAGGGATAGACCAGCTGAATCTTCATCAAACTTCTCGAAGAGATGCCATTTGATGGAAGCAAATTGAATCGTGGACTCGCTGGGGAAAATACCACTATGGAGCAATATTGCTATAGTTGAAATTGTGTTGAAGCTAGTAAAATCTGGTGATAGGAATTCTCAAATAAAGAGAACACTTGTAAAGTCTTCGACAACTTTCTCTGGAAAATAAGCTGATAATCTTGACAACTTCACTGGGGATAGACAAAATGTCTTGAGGAGACTGCCCTTTGTCATCCGGATAGAAAACTGAGCTCAAATAAAGAGCTACCACTTGTTGTATGGGTTTAACTCCCGTAATACTGCTGGAGGAATAATTTCCTATCTTTCATAGAGATCTTTGAAGCAAATTCTTCCTGGGGAGACAACGTGCAAAATAAATGCACGCCCGATCTTGGTTCAACAGCTTAGAGATATCCAAAATTGTGATTGTCAGGGACCAAAGTTCGATCCAGGGAATAACTGGAAAGAAACGGTCAAACAAAGACTCCATCCATTGAGGATTGAGCTCAACGGGTTTATCTTTATCCAAAAATGGAAAAGAAAACTAAAGCAACCATCTTCCACGAGGATCGAGCTCAGTGGGGAATTAGGATATATGTGATTTTTCTGCCTAGGGCTGACGATTCTACTTGGAGGGAGCAGACAAACCCAGTCACTTGGGAATAACCGCGGCCAAAACGACAGAACAAATAACACAAAAGATGCAAGGTGCGAAAAGCCACATGTCATGAATCTATATGTAAGGATGCCATGCCATGCTTATGCTTATGCTGACGAAATAACAACAAGAAGCAAACGGGGGACGAAGACAAGCATCTCGATACGGATACTCGGCCAATCTTTGCAATATAAGAAAGCATCACTGGGGATGAATGGAAAACCAAAACAAGTCCCACTTCATAGATTCAAACTTTCTCTGGGGAAAAGAGAGCACTCCACTTGGGATGAACATTGTGACTTCGCTTAGGATTGTCAAGATGAACCTTATGATTCCGTTGGGAATGAGAAAGATTCACCGGGAACGAATCAAACTCATGATCGAAAAGACTTCGTGGGGGATAAATAAATATCCACTGCGAAGTGACGTAGTCTGAATGAAAGTTGTAACTGGATAAAATAAATATCCACTTCGTCGGGGAAACTTGAAGATCGATAATAGTTGGAAATGTCGGAGATAAAACTTCGAGGGGATGAAATAAACATCCGCTTTGCAGGAGAAGACTGAGGTAATGAGAAAAATCCACTGAGGAATGAAATAAACATTCACTTCGCTAGGGAAGGTTGAAACTGAAGAAGTTCACCGGGGATTCTTAGGCTACCAGTCGGAGGAGTCTTGCATCAAAGGTGTCATAACTTCTTGAAGTAGAGGTTTACCGGGGAATAGTCGCGACCACCTGAAGTGGAACTTACTGGGGGGTTGCCACATTACTCGGGATAGAAACTTTTTGAGACATGGATAAAGAATGTCGTGAGACTGACGTAATTCTGTATTGATATTGTATGGTAGTCGCCATTTTGAACAATTGCTATTGTGAATGGATCAAAAGTAATCTACACTTCTCAAAATGCCCCAGGCCTCATGATTCATGAGAAGAAGTGTTTCCAAGAGGATTTTACAGAAAACTTGGTATCCAAAGTGTTCCAATGTTTTCAAACTCTTGGAGAGATTGTCGAATCTCGACGTAACTGCCCCAGATTGACGGTGCTCTATAACCGAGTCTTTAAATTCTTTGAGAGATTTACCAAATCTCGACGTAACTGCCCCAGATTGACGGTGTTCTGAGTCTTCAAACTTTGTTCCTTAGACTGTGGAGAGATTTACCAAATCTTGACGTAACTGCCCCTGATTGATGGTGTTCTGAGTCTTTACTTGGAGAGATTTATCAAATCTCGACATAACTGCCCCTGATTGATGGTGTTCTTAGTCTTCAACTTGCCCCTTGGGGCAAACTACGAAAGAAACAACCGGAAAACGACTTGCTCCTGCTCAGCAAAGTCTTCAGGTGATGTGCCCCTGGGTATTGTCATCCTTTTGAAATAATCTACCATTTACTCATCAGAGTTTCCAATCTCAAAAGGCTTAGCTCATCGCTGATGCTTGTATGCTAGCTTCTATGATGTCAAGCAGTGTTAGCAAGCAGAAAAATGTTAATTCTGAAACTGCTAATGCGACGTATGCTTGTCTTGAACTTTTTATTTAAAAATATTTTGGTGGTTGAACTACCGATTTTATAATGCCAGCGCAAATTTTTTTGAGCATAGCTCATAGGAGTCAGGAAACGATATCTCAATGAGTATGCTTTTGAAATAAACCTTGCTTCAATTAGGACTTTAAAGGGTTGTATTATGGATTGGTTCACGGTTTAAGAAACAAAGGATATAAGGCTCAAAGTTTGTTTGTGCCCACCCAATCTTCGTGATATTTTACTCCATTTTTTTTACTGAAAATTACCCTGCCCCAGGTTAGGAATGAGGGGTTTTTTTCTTTAGAGAAGAAAACTCCTACTTCAAAGGCTCAAAAGGTTAACAAGGGTTTATCACCTTATATCTCCGGTGTTTAGGATTTTGAAACAATGCCTTATATCACTAGTAGAGTTTTATTCAAAAGCATACAACAAGAGATCTAGCGTTTGATTTCATCATCCTCCATTCAATTCTCTGCCAAGGCAAGAGATTGGGCAACATTGGCATTATAAAATAGGAAGAACATTTTAAAATGAGTGAAACGAATGGATTTCTTCAAGACAAACATTATTCATTGCATCAATTGTTCAAAATAACAAGTTCTTACACGCAAATAACAAATGCATTAACGAACGTAGAAAATTAACATATGAAAATAGCAAATAGGCTTAAAATATGGCGAGACATAGCCTGGAGAAAACCATCATGTGCATCAATCCACCATGTGTAAGGAGGGGATTACTTCTTGTTCTAGTGAGAGATGGATCTCAACTTGGGGTTCACACAATTCGAAAGACAAAATTCCTTTCTTAACCATCTCTTCCACTTTCTTTTTTAAAACATGGCATTCCTCGATGCCGTGGCCGGGTGCCCCTTGATGGAAGGCACAAAAGGCATCAGCTTTGAAATAACTCTCATGGGTCATCGGGATGGATAGTGGAGTTTCCTCCTTGATCAAACCATGTTGCAAGAGTGTTGGGAACAAATCAGCGTAGAGCACAGGGATGTCCAAAATTTTGCCCCTTCGTTCAGCTGGTTGGTCGGTGGAGGAGGCAGAAAATCCATCCTGGCGTTGGGACATGGCCAACTCTTTGACCAAATCCATCAGGCTCCTCTTGGTCATCCTTAAGTCAGCAATCTCGTCACGAAGTTCTTGCTTTTCATGTTCTTGAATGTCTATCAGATTCTTCGTAGTAGCGGAAAGAGTTTCCATGTTGGCCTTTAGAGCGGCAATCTCCGCTCGGAGTGCCCGGTTTTCCTGTTCCAAATGATCCATCCTTTTCTTGCGTCCGACTCGAGTATTGTATCGATGATGCGGAGTCTGAGAAGAGAGACACGAATGAGAACCTGGAATGCAAAAGAAATGCCAATGCAAATGCAAATGATGCTTATGCAATGTACTTCAAGGAACTCAAAGATGTATTCTAAACATCATAATCGGAAATTAATTTTATTTAAAATTTTAAACTTTCATAACATCGATACACCTTCAGGGCTTTTAAACAAACAGAATATAAAGGGAACTAGGGCTTTGACCCACTGGATGATGCTCCTTTCCTTTCACTGAGTTCTTCCATCAACTTGTCAATCCTTTCCTGCAATATAAACTTGTCCAGGGTCAACTTCTCTACTTCTACTTTCAGCCTTGAAACTTCATCTGATTCCACTACAGGAGACTTGGGCCGAGGATACGGCATTGTCAGAACGAGAGCTCATTTGCGCGACCACTCCAAGCAAGATTCTGTCACCGTGCAGTTAGGGTTCGTTGTCGCAGTCATCCCTTGTCTGTTGATTCGACGCCAAACAAATAAAATCTGAATCTTCAGCTGAAGGTCTTCTCCCTCATAGAGGAAAATTCTTTTCAGGTTCTCTTGATCAGGTATTTCATTCATCGGGTGTCCAAGCTGGCGACGGGCGAGAATAGGATTGTAACTGGTGCATCCTTTTGTGCCGAGGAGAGGCACATTGGGAAAATCTCCACAACCGTGAATCATGGGAATTCCTCCGTACATTGGATCATGCCATACAATGTCCGAGTGAGTGAGATCCATGAGTTTAACGGGCCATTCAGAAACATCTTTCACATCCCAAAAGGTCGCAGACCTCTATAGGTGCGAAATAAGCCACCTATAGAGGATAGCAGTGCAGCACATAATTTGACCTTCTTCTTTCAGAATCTTTGAATGAATCGAGTGGTAGGCATCGGCCAATAGCGTTGGAACAGGATTCCTGAGCATGAAAATTTGGATTGCATGAACGTCGATGAAATTTTCAACATTTGGAAACAAAAATAAACCATAAGCCAGTAGTGCGAAAAGATTCTCGAAAGCCCTAGTACTTCCTTCCCGGCAAATTGTCGAGCCTTCTCGAGTAAGCACTGAGCAGGCAAACCGTTGATTCCCCCTCTGAACGTCATGTGAGTCTGGATCTCTAACAGCTTGATGCGAGTCACTCTTGCAATGTCTTCCTGACTGGGTCTTCCTTCTCCACCGTAGAACGGGGGCGAGTCCTTGACAGGGATTCCCAATAAAGCAGAATACTCTTCCAATGTGGGCATCAACTGGAAATCTTGAAAGATGAAGCAGTGGTAGGTTACATGGTAGAGTTGAACCAGCGTCTCCAATAGACCAGCAGCTACTTGTACCTGCAACAAAGAGAGGGTATGTCCATGCTTTGCAGCGAAGGCCTCTGGATCCTTGATCTGACCTCCTAGTTCCCTTAATTGTTCCACGTTAGGGACCCTGAAGGTGTATGGCAAAGTTCCTTTCCTTCCAAAATCCATTTTACGATATCTAAAAACAACTTTGAGTTCCTTGAAAATGAGAATGCGAATGAGATGATATGCAAAAGATTCATGGAAACTTAGTTATTATATTCATTTTGGGATATCAGAAGTCTTATTCTTAATAATCATAAAAAAGACAGTTACAGTCATTAGTAATGGAATACTAAATGATTGATTTAATTAAAACGCGTATGTACGCCTTACAATAGTCATAACGTAAAGCTAAATAAAAGCTAATAATGATGGACCTAAGGAGACTCTTCTAACGATCCTCTTTGAGTCCTTGACTTTTCTTCCACCTGAGCTTTTCCAAGATGAGCTTGTCGACGAAGTGTTGATTGATGGGATAAGACGTCTTGAGCTTTTCCGTTTACGCAAGAAGTAGCTTTTCCTAAAAAATTCTCATTTGTAGAACATGAGCCGAAGATAGGAAATGAAACTTGTCTTGAAATAGTAACTCCATCATTTAAGGATAGTCTTCAAGAGCTGATATCAACTGGTAGTCATGAATAGTGATAGGCCATAATAGAATGGAGATGATAAATTCCCATATCTGATCTCGATCCTTTCTTTATCTGTCAGCAAGGTCTCCAGTCCCCTTAGATCATCCAGGTTATGACTCTTGTAAAGGTACTTCAACGTTTTATTATTATTTTTTTTTAGAGTCCACGATATCCTTATGATATTTATAAACAAGGCTAAGTTCCATGAATCTTATGATATGATGCTTATGAATGCAGGGATGCAAACACACAAAGCATAAAGCACAAAGCACACACACAAAGAGTCCTAGGTTTGAAGGGTCACAACATGGAGCCAAGGTCTACCCATCCCAATGGGTGTGTACTATGGTTTCAAATGTACCTGCCGAACGGGTTCTATAAAGTTCCCAGAGTCTACAATCCATCTTTCGGATATTATCGATTTCCCAATTACTTGGTAGTCAACAATATTCTCAAGAGAATCTCGTCTGAGTGTAGTATCGCGTATCAACCATTTTGGAATTACTCCCTCATAGTCATCGCACTACATCCTAAAAGGCCAAGTTGGGTTAAAGGTAACTACGGTTCTTAATATCCCGGGCTCCTAGGTCGAAAGTAGTAATGTATTCACGATAGCTCGTTCAACAAATACCACTTTTGAGAGGGCCTCAACTGAGTGTGGAATCAAATCGACTTCTTTGGAATTACTCCCTCGAAATCTCCTCGATTATACCCACGATCCTATCTTATACGTGCTCTTAAGTCCGGGTTAGGACTTATCTCACCACTCCAAGATAACCTTGCATACAGAAAAACCAAGCAAACAGATAGACAAGTATACAGATAAGTATAAACAAATAACATAAAAGAAACAAGTTAGGGGGAACCCTCTTATGAGAATCCCCAGTGAAGTCGCCATTTCTGTCGCGGTGAAAATTGGATACCATAGTTATTTGTTAACTAGGATCGCATTTTTTAATGTCACCACCGTCTTTGATTTTATCCAAGGGAAGGGAGAAAGACCGAATACCCACAATGCAATGCAAATGCACCTAGATTCTAAGTTCGGGGGTTGGTTATACCTAGGGAAGGTGTTAGCATCCTAGATATCTGTAGTACTCTACAGGAACCTCTTGATTTTATTATGTTATTTGTTTTTTGTTTTGCTAAGGGTTTAGGGGTAGGTGATTTATTATTATTATCCTAAGTGTGCTCGACAAGATATCGCATCTTGTGCCTACATATCCTGTCAGGAGGGAATCAGAGCACTTGTAGTTCCTTATTTAAGGATACTAAATGTTTTAAAGGTTTTAGGAGAGGAAGATGAGTCATCATCTTAAGAAAGACCACCACAGTTTTGAAAATGTTTGTATTTTGTGGGGGTATGGGATTGTATGTCCCTTTCTTTGAGATGATTAACATCTAATTCTCTTGTGTGGAGAATTAGGTAGGCTAAAGTTTGATTAAATAATCAAAATTATGGGGGACTAACCTAGAAAATCTATCCTAAGTTGTCTAATTGACTTATCTTAAGGTATCGATTATGAAATGCAAATGATATGCACCATGCACAATAACATGGTTATCATGCACGGGATTTTCCCTTGGATATTTATGCAGTTAATCATATTAATGTTATTTAGGCGAGGGTGCTAGCAAAGTGATGCTAGACTTGTGTCTTGTGATCAGTAGGTCGAATGCGATGCCCTAAGGCGATCGACTTACATGGGTAGAAAATTGGCTCGACGTTGGATCGAGAGTTTTTTATAAGTTTGAAAAGGTTTTGACATATAAAGCATACATTCATACTGGTGAAGCATAATAAGGGAAAAAGAGACAAACGTACACTCACGCGAGGGATCTAACGGGTTTGTTCTTAAGGTTTATTGATGTGGGAATTATGTTAAGGATCACTTTAATAATTAAAAGGGGTTTAAAGATTCTTATTAATAATAAAAAGGATTTTAATTATTTTTAAAGTTTTTATATTTTAGTTTTAAAGTTAATCAAAAAAGATACCTAGAAAAAAACCTTAAAGAGATTTTTTATAAATTAAAAGTTTAATATTTTAAAAGGAAGAGGTTTTTATTAGTTTAGAAATTATTTATTATGAAAAAGGTGATGTTTTAAAAAGAAAACACGTTTTAAAAGGTTAAAGGTTTTTATAAAAAAGTTCAATTATTGATTAAAAGAGTTTTAATTTTAGTATAAAAATAGTTTCTAATATAAAAGGTTTTATTAATTAAAAGCTTTAAAAACAGATTAGTTAAAAAAGTTTAGTTATATTAGATTAACAAACTAATTGTTTAAAAAAACAAAAAAAAGGTCGGTTTTAAAAAAAAGGTTAAAATAAAAAACGAAACGGAAGGCCTCACACGAACACAAATGCTCTTCTCTCTCGTTATCTTTCCTCTCAATAATTAGGGTTCCTTGAAACCCTAACTTCTCGCCGCTACCTGCTCTCTCATCTCTCACGATCAAACAATATCAATCAAACCCTAACCCCATGATTCCCAGCCACAATCCACTATGTTCATACTATTACATTTACAACAATTATGAAGAAAAGCAAAACCATAAAAAGTGAGGTCGCCGGCGGTGGAGTGAGCGGACAAGAATGGCTCCGAGGATGAGTTCTTTCTCCCTTTTACCTTTTTTACGTGATTTATCTGCTTCTTGTCTGTGCGATTGCTTCTTGTGATGTTGCTGTTTGCTCCGTCTATTGGCGTGAATTTTGAGAGATGATGATGAACAGGGTGTTCTTCTGATCTCTGGGTTTCTTGGTGACTTTTTTGGTTGATTTTGGATTCGAGAGGGTTTTGGGTATAGTGTATGGGATGGTAGAGTGACTTCTCGGTTGATTTTCTTTCGTTCCTCTTTGATGGAATATGAGCCCCCTTTTATAATGGCCAATGATGAGATACAAATTTTTTCCTCTTAAATGTTGATTGATTTTATGTTTAAATGCTGATCTGATTTGATTTGGATTTGGGAAAGTTTTGGACTGGTTTGAATGCTTTGTGATTCGGTTTTCAAATATGAAAAGTTTTAGGAAACTTTTTGAAAACCTTCCCTCTTCGTCTTGAAACAAATTCTGATGTTACCTTGTTTGCTGATTTGGAAGGTGTAAAGTTGTTTGAATCTTGTTTGATAACATGAAATCTTAAATCCTGCCCTGAAAACGTGATTTCACACTTATTGTTTTTGATTATTGGTTCGTCCTGTTTTGGATGGTTTGTGTTGGTGGTATCCCCTTTGGGATATTGCCCATAATTTCCATTGAAAATGATGAAAAACTGATTCAAAACGAACTCTGAGGCCAATTAGGAAAATTGATATTTTTTGGACTTGTTTTGGAAATGGTTTAATGATACGATATGTTTCTCAATTTCTCATCTCAATTTCTTGGCCACGCCCTTAGAACCGTGTATGTTTCTCAGTTACAAATTCAAATTGGAATTGTTGCTGATTACGGTTTTGGAAAGTTTTTTTTCAAACTTATCTGATTTTCTACGGGACAGGTTTTATATCGTTTGGAAACATCTCAAATGTTGTTTGAATATGTCTGACTTCCTTAATGTTTTTCTTTTCTCAGCCCACAATTGCAATCAATACCCAACGTGAAGAAATTCTTGTCCAAATGGATCTTTCCTAACCAAAGACAATGTCCTGTATCTCGAATGAAGGTGGAGTTCAATACATCTTGGTATGCCTTGAATTTTCTTTGTATATGTATTATTATTATGAATGAATTTCGAACGTATAATATTTCCCTCTTCCTCAATATTATCAACAGGATTGAGTAGCTTGGTTGAAAGTTCTCAACAAGTGGTTATGGTCTTGCACTTCTCATGGCTTGGTATTGAGGCTGGAGATGGCTTAGTTGGTTTGAATTAAGGTTGATGACTTTGCTCTTTCCAGCAATGGTTTTCGGCAAGCATTTCCTCCAACTCTCAACTCAATTTCTGCTTCTTTATGTCCCTCATAATTCTTTTGACAGGCTCTTGTACTGCAGGTACATGGAGAAATAGGGACAGTCGGTGTTGCACGTGCCCCGTCCAACATAACACTTTCAGATGTCACAGTTTGAAGTGTATTTGCCAAGGTACGCGCCCTTGAGTTTTGTGTTGTAGTCGGGATCTAAGAAGACTGCACGGGATATGGAGGAAAGTAGTTCATTAATAGCAGCATCATGGTCATGAAATTCTCGCAATAACCCTTCTTTGTGTAAAGCTTGAATTTAATCACACTCATAATGTCCAATTCAACTTTGTGCATAATCTCGCTTTTGAAAATTTGATCTTCTTGCACTTGTTATTTGTAGGTGGAGGACTTGGTGAAGTTACAGCAGTAGGACCAATCCCATTGTGTTGTTTAATAAGCATTGCGTCCAGTTAGTATTCTTACTAACTTCATAGGCGTGTTCTGCAGGTGTAATATGAATGCGAGCGACATCGCCGTATTAATCCATTCGTCTGTCAAGAGCACTAGCTTCAAGCCGTTTGCCAAGTATCTGCAATTTCATGACTTTTCTACCATATTTGGCATTTGTATTTGATGAAGAAAGCATAAGCCATCTGTTTGTAATAATTTTATTTTTAGCGTTGGGCTGTAATGAAAATCATTGCTTATAGCACTGGATGGCTTTAAGATTTTTACTTGGAAGTGTTATATGATGAAAACAAGTTGATAACAACTTTGCCGCTTATATCACCGTTTGTAATGCTTTTTCAATTGTCAAAGTATGATACTTATAACTTGTAACTTGTAACATGAGTGAAATAAAATGGGACTCCTGAGTTTACATGACTTGAGTTTTGAAACTTGAATGAGGTTTGGAATCGTGTACCTCTTATAACTTCTCAATTCAATTCAAATGTCTAGTATCCTTTAGTCCAAATGATTTGAGAGCTCTGAAATTGGACTTCCAGTGAAGTTTGGCTCCTTGGTTTCAAACCTTATCGCTAATTAATAATGATGAACCAAATTCAAATATGTCTTTGCATAACATTCTTGGACACCAATTGATCATTGTTTGAAGCAAACTTGGCTTGGATTAGTCTTGGAACAAATCTCTTAAGCACAATCCACGTGGCTTGATGCACTCATGCTTCACTCCAATAATTTCCCTTGTATTTTGCTAATTCACATAAAACCTCTTTGTGATCTAAACTCTTGAATATTTATAGAACTTGAATTAGACCGTGAAACATGAACTTTTGAGTTTGAATGACCACTTGAATTAGATTTTGAAATAGGTTTAAATTTATGACCTCGAATTTGTGAAATTTCAATGGTGAGGTGTGAACAAAAAATATGGCCATTTGAATCACAACATGATCAAAACTCGAATCATAGATTAGTGCAGACCTTGAACTTCTTGCATAAAGTACTCTTGCGCACTTTCAACCTTGCAACTTTGGACCTTTATATTTAACGTTTCCCACTTGAAATCCAACAAAATCTTAATGAGTCCACACCTTCACCATGATTTATGTCTTGCCTTGATCACCCACGTCTTTTGTATATTTTTTTTTAGTCCTTCTTATCCTTGAGGCCCCCTGGACCTACGAGAAACCCAAAGCCCGACCTGATTTGAGAGATAGTCACAAGGTTGACCCAAGATATTTCCAAAGCACCGATCCAAGAATGGCCCAAGAATGAAGGGAGAATTCTAGAATTAGCCTTGGTTAAGTTTATTCCTCTTTTGATCATGACAGTAAGCCAAGTCTTCTTGAACTAAGCTTGGATTCTTGAACGACCATGGATGAAACGAAATCTTCCTTTGTCTCCGCAGGAGTTCAACGCCACTTGCAAGGGCCTAGAATTCTAGTGAGCACACATAATGACATTTGAACCTTCTGCATTAGCACCTAACTTCACCAATGAAACAAACAGCCGAAAGCTAGACAACGCGGTTAGTTATGCACGAATGACCGCCCTAATATGTTATGCAAAGAAAAGCGGGGATCTTAGGGTCAAAAATTAGGGTGCGACAACGTGGAGGCAATATTCAAACAGAAGGGGTGAGATATCATAATAATATAAAGGAAAGCATGTTAAATGGTATGCATCAGGTTAACACAACAACAATTCAACTAAATATCTCACATTAATCAACCAACAATATCATCACCAATTATTCACCAACCAACAGGAAATCACACGATAAAAAATCAATTAATCACACAGCACCACCTATTTAGCAACATAGAAACATAGATAATATCTAATGCAATGAGACTCACACCTGGCTCAATGCTTATGCATGTGGTACCAAATTTCGTGAACACTCAGGTTCACCGTTCTGATCCCCACCTCCTAGAATCAGAACCACTCACTAATCCATCACCTCTAAATCAACTACCAGCCCAATCCACACAATGGGATTTTAGGCTCACCAACAACGGACCATTGTCCACAAATGTATGCAATGCGACTATTTATGCATACAACAATAACAACATCATCTTGTACAATAACCCACCACCATGGTTATTGTACACCGCCTAAATCGCCCAACAAGCATAAAAATATATTTCATACAATATGGATATATATATATATATATATATATATATATATATATATATATATATATATATATTATGCAATGCCAACAACATTATTAAAACATACCAATATTACCACCATTAACACTACAACAACATCTTTGTAACAACACTCAAGATTCGTCATTTACAACAAGACTTCTTAACATATACAACAAGTAATAATCACATTCCTCAATATATTAGACATAAAAATATTAGGAAAATGATTCACCTAATTATACTATGTTAAAGTCCTACTTATTAGCTTTCTGACGCTTTAAACGATTCATCATTTGGATATACAGTTAAAAAGTTATGATCAAAACGTATTTAACATTTTTTTTGCAAAAGCTGAGTGCATGAGTCGACGCATGAAAGCTTCAGGTCGATGCATGCTGTCCCAGTTTTGAAAATATTCATTTCTGGAAGCTTCAGGTCGACACACAGGATCTTCAGGTCGATGCATGTTGTTCCGAACCTCAAAAATCAATTTTTTAAAAAGCACTTTCACACTAGCTTATCATACCGGAACCTATGCTACAAAATTCTATCATCATAGACTCAATTTTATACTAAATTAACATTCTAAAACTCAATTATCCCTTGTTTTACTCATAGATTAACATCGTTTCATCATCAATTTCCTACCTACGACTCGAACCTTCATAACTCAACAGTGGAGGAAACTCATCAACAACTCAAAACAGAGTTACCACACATATAGGCAACGAAATTCATCACATACCAATTAACAATATCATCATCAATTACTTCACAACAATCATATCATAGAACAACACACAACCCACAATGTAAGAACCTAAACCCTTACCCAGTATTCAACATACTATCCCTTAGAAAATCAAAACTCCACCCTTACCTTAGATTGATGAGCTTTTCCATTCTCTAATGGAGTTCTTCCTTTTCCTTTCCCTAGCCTCTTTCACTTTTAGTTACAAATTCACGTACGATGAAAAACTGACTCCAATGTTCTCCAATTCCTTTATAAAATCCCTCAACTATGGTTTTCCTCATTTACCCTCACTTATCCTCATGCAATTACTATCATGCCCTTCAAATCTCTACACACTTAATATCTCATTTTATTTTATTTCATTATATTATTATTATTATTGATCCCATATAATTAAAATAATAATAATAATTCCCAACAATTATTTAATTGAATTGATATCCACCTAATATTAACTAATTAAATAATAATCACTAATATATTCTATTTAGTTTTACTTCTCACACCACCAATCTCGACTCAAATGCTCACACACTTCTCCACCCTCAAGGTCTACTCTTAAGGTTATTACCCCACACAAGGGTATCCCTAAACACAACAAAACACACATAATCACATTTATACACACAAATTCACGTAATTAAATTACCAAAAATAATTTAAAATAAAATGGGGGCGTTACAACATACAAGCTTCTCAAATAAAGAGATCGCCACTTGCTATCAAGCAAAGATTCTAAGAGAGTGTTATCATAATACTTCCGGGGTAACAAAAATCTTTATCTTCTGATGGGGAATCATAAACATCTTCCCGCTGAGGAAATTAAATCCTCAAAGATGCAAAATAAATGCCTTCTCATCATCTAGGTTTCACATCCTAGAGTGCTTTAAAATAACTATTGCAGATGACCAAAGTTCAATCTAGGAACAAACTAGAGATAAACGTCAAACAAAACCTTACCCAATGAGGAAATAACCCAACTGAGGAGTGATTCCATCCTGATAATGAGTTGGTAAGGAAAATTAAAGCAAAAATCTTCCACAAGGAATAAATTCAGTGGGGATTTAGAAAGGATATACACTTTCTGCTTAAGGTAGACACTCTAATAGAGAGAAGATACACACACTCTCTGTGGGGATAACAACACCAGAGAGAGTAGATAAGAAACACCGAGAAATGTGAGCAGAGCATGAATCTTAATTCACCTATACATGATGTATGTATGGATGGGTGAATGAATGTATGTGTATGTATATGTATGTATATGCTGACAAAATAAGCACAAAGACAAACTGGGGATGACCAATCACCAGAGTACAACCGGATACTCGGCTAAATCCCAACAAGATGAAAATAGCACTAGAGATTCTGCTAAAAGTCCTTCCAAGGATTAAGATGGAGATAAACAGAAGCCACTGAAGGAACAAAGTCTTGCTTCATGGCTCACATCTCTGGGAAGAGGAAAATACTGCTTGGGAGAGAAATCCAATGTTCAGTCTTCTAACATCAATAATCTACTAAGGGGATGACAATATGAACTCCGCTTCGAGGGAATGGAAATATCCGTTGGGGAAACATAGTGTAGCGTCGGTTTTTTGGTGACGCGACCACCTACTGTATTTTGGTGCTACTTTATGATTTCTGTATTTATCCTATGAATCTTGAAAGGAAGGGGAAGATATCTTAAACTAACCCTGCACGCAAGTGTTTTCTTTAACAAATGCTAAGAGATCGGGGATCGGGGTTTGGTTATACAAAGGGAAGCTATTAACACCCTGAGTATCTATAGTAATCTATAGGAACCTCCGTTTGCATGTATTTCTACTATTTGAAATGCTTTCTTGTGTTTATCTGCTATTGATTGGGAAACTTTCTCCTTTGGGAGGGTTAAGAGAATGTTTTTGTTGTTTTCGGGTTTTCTATTATTTTTGGGAAGGTACTGGACCTAAGATTTTTGATTTGTGTGCTCGCTAAGATTTCGCAATCTTATGCCTACGTATTCCCGTAAAGAGATTTGGGAAATCAGAGCAACCGTAGTTCCTCCTATTTCTATGGGAGGAAATTTTGTTTCTTGTTCAAAGTCCAAGATTGAAGCTAGCAGAGTATTTGTGTCTTGTTCAAAGCCCAAGATTGAAGCTAAAAGGGTGACTAAGAGAGAGAATTTGTTATCTCTAAAGGGAGAAACCTCACCTATTCATCACAGATGTTGAGTAATTGGTTATAAGGGGAAATTACTTAAACTGGGATTTATGGAATCCATCAATGCCACAATTTTCTTTATAAGAGTGATGTCATGAAGGAAGAAGCTTTAACTCAGTGTAGAGCAATGCCACTTTTTCCTTTATGAATCTTTCATGCTAAGAGAGGGACATTGGCTTTGATGTATAGAATCCAGAGGCTTGCCACTTATATATGTTAGATGAAAGAGAAGTTTTAGCCAGGATAAGGGAATGACTCCAGCTTGGATTTTGAATCAACAAGTGTGCCACTTATAGCAACTATCTGGAAAAAGGTTTTTGATTGTTTGTTTTGATATGTGAGGTATAGAAGAGGTATCATCATATAGAGAGGACTCATGGTCTCATCTGAGGGGATGTTGTTTTTGTGTGCCTTGTTCAAAGCCCAAGGTTGAGGCTGAAAGAAAATGACACCTCTGGGGATTGTTATATCTGTCTTGTACAAAGCCCAAGATTAAGGTTGTCTGGGAAAATCATTATATAAAGCCTAAGAGGAGGCTGACTCTTGCGGAGGATTATTGAAATCCAGGAGAAGGTCTAAACTGTATTGGGGGATCCAAAGGGAAACTAACTCTTGCCGTTGATTTGAGCAGAGTTGATTTACCAGATGCCATGGGGCTCTGATTCTTTTGAGGATTTGTTGATGGTAAATTGACCCTGGCTAGGATTTTTAAGGTGAAAGTTAAGCCTTGTTGGGGGTCAGAGGGGTTTAAAGGTAAGTTTGAAAACCTTAGAAGTTTTGACTCTTCTGGAGGCTGGTGTATTGGTAAAATGATCAGGATTTATCCTATGCTTTTAGAAAGCCTGTGGGTCCTTGTGTTAAACCCAAGAGGAGACGATGAGGGTGAGACTTTCCAAGTCTACTTGTATGAAGCCCAAAAGGAGGCTGAGACTATCCAATTCTACTTAAGAAGAGGCATACTCTGATTGGAGAAAGATCTTTGTATGATGCCCAAGAGGAGGCTGTTGGTTCAAGATGAACTCTTGAATGATTGGATGTTCTAGATTTTTGACTTTCCTGAGGATTGAACTAGCAGAGATGACTAAATTTTATCCTATGCTTTTAGGAAGCCTTTTGGGTCCTTGTACTAAGCCTAAGAGGAGGCTGTGGGGAACTTCTAAGAAGCCTATTGGTCCTTGAACTAAGCCCAAGAGGAGGCTATGGGTAACTTTTAAGAAGCATGTTGGTCAAAGCCTAAGAAAAGTTCAAGAAAGGTTTCACCGAGAATAATCCTTTCTTTGTTAAACAATTCCAAGGTTTGAAGAAATTCAAAAGAGGTTTCACCGAGAATTAATCCTCTCTAGGGGAATGAATTTCTTTTATATGTTTCTAAGTTTTGAAAGTCTTAAGAAAAGTTTCACCGGAATAATGCCTTTCTTATTTCCATATTGAATAAAGCCCAAGAGGAGGCATATTGTATTGAGGGAAGTTTCCTATGAGGGAACTAGTTATTGACTAAGTTAGAAGTATCATTTTGTTTGACCTAAGGATGACCTAACTGTTGGGGAAACTCTAGACAGATATGCACAAGTATATACAAATAAGTGAATTAACAGGTATATAAACAAACATGCATTAAATTGGAAAGATGTTGGGTCTTACACTCTGAAAAGAGGCCCAAGTGTATTGTGATTGGCTGTATTGATTACCACTGTATGATTAGGGTTTTGAGAAATTGAAGAAAGTTATGAGAAAAATTTGAATTTGAATTAAAAGAAAGTTGTTTAAAAGAAAAGAATGTTTAGGGCTTATAACTCAAAGAGAGACCCAAGTGGTCTAAGAGCAGTTTCACCGGGAATAATGCTCCTTTTAGTACTAGTTAAAAAAAGACAGATGATTTTGAAAATAGAGGTACGGGGCTTACAACTCAAGGAGAGGCTCATGGAGGTTGTTTATTGTTTAAAACCAAGTTTATGTACAAAATATTGGGGCTTATACTCAAGGAGAGGCCCAGATGACTAATTTGAAAACAGTGATCGCACTGCGATACCGAAAGACGTTGTGGGACTTATACTATAGCAGAGGCCCAAAATTTATTTATGTACAAAAGGGTTTGGGTCTTGCACTCTATTAGAGGCCCAAAATGTTTATTGAAAGGAAGAAAAGTGGGGCTTATACTCAAGGAGATGCCCAGATGAAAAAAAACATTAGACGCACCGTTATTTTTTTGAAATCGTATTGGGACTTATATATGACAGAGGCCCAAAAATTATTTATTTACAAAAGGGGTTGAGTCTTACACTCTAATAGAGGCCCAAGTGTTTCAAATGAAGTTTTGAAAGATTTAAAAAATCAAGGAAAAACCCTAATTTTATTTAAAAAAACATTTTTTTAAGAAAAATTAAATAAAAATGATATAAAATATCAAATATATTTAATAAATATGTTGCGAACTTGGAAAAATGTTTGAAAATAGATGTTTTAATTCACAAGATGATTTGAAATTCAATTGATTTTGAAAAATCAATAAAAAGAAATTATTTAAAAATGTTTAAAAACAAATTAAAATAAAAATCTTTGAAATATTTAAAAATATATCAAAATAAAAATATTTTTTGTGATTTTTGGTAAATAAAATATTTTTAATGTGTGAGTGATTTTTGTGCAAAAAAATCATTCAAAAATAATTAATTTTAAATATTAAAACAAAAAATTGAAATTAAAATAAGAAAAATATGAAAAATATGAGAAAAATGAGAAAACTGGCGAAAATGACATAGGTGGGGTTTGAACCCACGCCCCGACCCTCAAACTCACAAAACACGCCCTTGCCAACTGAGCCAGCGTGTGCTGGTGATAAAGATACCAAACCATCACATAATATATGAAACCTGTGTGGCAAATTCAAATTTCGCGTCAGACTTCATCTTCTTTCTCTAACCAACTTCTGATTTGTAAAACCTATGCTATCTCTCTCAATACGCAACCATTTGACATTATTTAATCACCAAAGTTGTGTGTTTTTAACAAGGAATTGAATGGTTCTTTTAAATTTCATTTATTTTAAGTGTATCACAAGATATAATGTTGTAATCAGATGTACCCTAAAAAATGCAAGAACTATATGAAATCCCATACACGCAAGATAAATGGAAATTGATTGAGGGTTAATGATCTATGAACACCCAGAAACATGTTGGTAACTTGAAAACATATTTATGATGCATGATTCATAGAGTTCAATTTTAAGGAATATTACCTTGCAAGTGAGAATCGATTCTGCAATGTATGTGTTACAGATGCAAGATGATGATCTAGATAGCTTCCTTGACCCCCAAGGATGGTATTCCAATGATTAGAATGAGTTGAAACCTTCTGGATCACCTGGCTCGAATCAATCTGCAGCCTTGAGGAAAATTTGAGCAAAAGGATAGTGACTTGGTGATTCTGATGTTACAGAAGTGTTTTGAGGTTATGGATCACTTCTATGATGCTTATGTGAAGTGTTTGGATGCTTGGTTTGAGTGGAATTGGACTGGTTTGAGAATTCCAAGTTTTCACTCTTTGAGAACTTTGAATTTTGTAAGAGGGAGAATTTGTGAGAAAACAAGCATTGTGGTTGTTTTGGCGTGTTTGAAATGAGGCAATGTGACCTATATTTATAGGTGAATGAGTTTGTCTTGAATGAATAGTAATGGCTTGGTGGATTAACTTTGATTCAATGGTTTTGGCAAGATGTATCATTACCCTTAATGCAAGGTACACCAATACTTCCAAATAGCTCAGCTACCAATTGACCAATTCCACATTCCTCTGTCATTTTTATTGTTGTTTATGTGGGCATCTTGACTGAAAATAGTGGCATCTTTGAATATACACTATTACACATAAATGCCTTTGAATTCAAGGCATAATGTGACAAAAGCCATTAATCCAAGTTGAAGTATTTCTTGACCCTTTGACTAAAATTTGCAGGTTTACTATGATTTCTTCTGTTATGCATTGAATGTGAGTGGCATTGATCATTACACTTGACAAGAAAATCGTGTACCACAAGAAATGATCAATCTGATTTTTGCAAAACAGTTTGTAGCAAGGCATGTTGATCACTTCATATCTCTTTGCTCAAATGGAGTTTAATGATGTTCTTGTACTCTTTGGAAAGCATGCACATCATACTTCAACTTTGATGTTTACCTTTGGTCTTGGATCATTATGGATCATTATGGATCATGGAGAAAAATGACATCAAAGTTGGCTAAAACACAAACAGATTCTGTCCCAAAATTTCACTAAGTGTCAAAAGTGGAAATCCAATGAAACCCTAACTTCATGGCTTTATAACTCAAAATCCATGCATCTTTTGACTATAAACCAGTAGGACACTTTTGTAGTATGTAATGAGAGATTTCATTTGATCCTTGGATGGAAGAAAATGGCTGCTTGGATCATAAGTTATGGTCTTGCAAAGTTGGGTAAAAATCATCTTTTTTCCATAACTTAGTGAAATTTTAAGTTTCTTAAGATTACCCATTTTGCAAGTAACCTTACTTTTCTTGATTTTTCTTGATTGATGATGATCCAAACCATAAGTTAACATTGTTTTTGTCTTAAAGAAGCCGTGTTTGTCAAAAAATCTCAAAAGTCAAACTTGGTTTTGGGCACAGTTGACTTTTTATCAGATAAATTTCAAACTTTGTGATCCTTTATGAAATCAAGTTCTTGGGCTAAATCAAACCTAATGGATGGATTCCATAGGTGTTTTAGAGTGTCTTGAATCATTTCCCAAAGTTTGAGATCATGTCTTGGTCAAAAGTCAAAGGTATGGTTGACTTTTTCTCAAAAACCCTAGTTTGTGGTCCAGATGAATTTGAATCCTTGCATTGCTCATGAATCAAGTTCTTTGTATCAATTTAAACTTGTGAGAGGATCAATATAAGATATTTTAGGTTTTCAAAATATTTCTTGAGGTCTTGGCTCATGCCTTGCTCCAAAAGTTAACTTAGGGGTGAATTAGGTCAAGAAACCCTAATTCCTGAATTTTGATGAATGCATTCGCTGAGGATATTTTGAACTCATGATTGGACTCATGAGGTCCCTTTCAGCCTCTTGAATCATGTTTTGAAGTATTGTCTCATGCCCAGATGAAAATTTCTCTCTGGAGGCCTTGGTCGGCCAAAACCCTAATTTGGTGAAACTGGTGATCTTGAGGCTTGATCAGCTTAAAATGTTGCATTCTTATGCTTGATTCTTGATATGGGAGACCTTTTAATCCTTAATGGATGTTTGAGAGGCTTGACAAGTTGAAGATCATGTCAATTCTTGATTGATCATTTGCATGAGTGCTCTGAGAGGGCTAAAAACCCTA
The DNA here is from genome assembly GCA_022829125.1 of Lathyrus tuberosus. NCBI lineage: Eukaryota > Viridiplantae > Streptophyta > Magnoliopsida > Fabales > Fabaceae > Lathyrus > Lathyrus tuberosus. The sequence goes on from JALAZF010000072.1 coordinate 6,567,968, forward strand.
ATTCTTGATTGAGGTGAATGCTCAACAATCTTTGAGAGGATTGATGAGGTATGAATGTACATCTATATTATGGTGATGATTTTCACAATGATGTAGAACCTTGTGGTCAAAATTTAGGGTATGACAGATGCCCCTATTTAATCTTCTTGGACCTGAAGGTGTGAATGGCGAAGGCGTTCGGACATTCAAGGTAAAAGAGGATTAAATATCAGAATACCCAAAATTTTGATTGTGGTTGTAAATAGTAGTCATTTGCTCATCCATCTTTTTTTGCTAAGTAATGCTACTTAGAAAAGGGTAAAAACTTCCCCTCGATCCTGGTCTTCAGCCACAAAACTGGTCTTAGTTTCTTTTGAAATAAACTTCCCCTTAATCCTGGTGTTCAGCCACGGAACGGGTCTTAATTTTGTTTTGAAATAAACTCCCCCTCGATCCTTGTCTTCAGCCATGGAACTGGTCTTAGTTTCTTCTTGTCAAGTCCGTCTTTTGACAAGGAATGCTATCTGTGATGGTTTTCACCAAACTTCTCGCCGGGGAGATGCCATTTGATGGGAAAACGTGCTTCATCATACTTCTCTTCGAAATTTCTTCGGAGGGATGCCATAGGATGAGTAAAGTTTTGATGTCAGACTTGTTGGTGGGGACCATTTGTCTGAATTGCAGAGGTGTGCAAACTTCTCTTGTGGGAGATGCCATTTGCTGGGGAAATTACATCATACTTCCTCTTTTTGGAGAGATGTCGTGTTATGTAATCCAATTTTGAGGTGCTGATGACTCCATTGAAAGCAATTTTTTTGGAAAGAAACTGCCGTATTGCCAAGAGTCTTCTGTTGAGAGGCTTTCTCTGGGGATTTTCTTTAATCCGAGAAAGCAAAATATCATCTTCATTGGTGAAGAGTGAAGTTCCAAAGGTGTATAACTAAATGGCTTTTTGTCTTTCAGAGGTTCAAGTTATCAAGGTGGTCGAAGACCGATTTCAATCCAGGAATAAACTGGAGAGAGATTGTCTAGTCAAGACATTTCCCGGTGAGTGAAAGAACTCAAACTAGGGTTTTATCCTATCCAAGTGTGGAAAGGAAACTGAAGAAAAATCTTCCATGAGGATCAAACTCAGTGGGGATTTGGAAAAAGGTACATCCTTTCTGCCTAAGGTTGACTTCTCTAATGGAGAGAGGACATTTACTTGAGGAATAAACACCACCAAAGTGAATGACACAACTTATGCATTATGAATATGAACAATGAAAATAAATCAAATATGCATGGTGTATGTGTGAATGAATGCTTATGCTGACAAAACAGACATGACATATAGACAGGTGATGAACACAATTGGATACTTAGCCACTGTGGGGGATAAAAAGTATCACTGGTTTGTCAAGGTAACAAAGCCATGTTGCTGAACTTTACCTACTCTTGGCAGTAACAAGATGCGACTCCTGAGGAGTGAAAACTTTTACTAGTATTTTCTGAAGGTAGCAGCTCGTCGGAGGAAGGAAATCTTGTTCCTTTCTTTATTCCTGGGGATAGAAACCCTATTGGGGATGACAGATGAGATGTTCTGTCCGGAGTACTTGATCTTATATCTGGGGTATATTGATCATAAGGAATATTTTGATTTTGCATTTTGAAGTTGGATTGCTTTCGGAGAAGCTGCCGATATTCCCTTTCTGTGTTCAGTAATCGAAAGGAAATTACCATCTTTATTTCAAAAGCATAAGTAAATTTGAAAGCAAAAGTAAATTCTTTTTTTTTTTGTTTCAAGAATGTTAATCAAATAAACATGCCATTTTGCAAAGCAGAATGAATGAGAATTTGCAAACAAAAGGCACTAGGGCTCACATTTTTATTAATAGAATGGTAATCAACCAAACACATGATCCCATGGAGCATTACAAAGTTTAAAAAATGGTAATTTAAAGGAAAATGGGCTACATTGAAACATAACGACCGCTATCCTTCCACCAACTTTGAATTCTGGGAATTTTTGAGCTTCTGTCGAAGATGACCTTGATTGAGAATTTCTTGACAGATGACGTTGCCGCTGAGGAGCCAATCTTGTCGATTGCAGTTACTTGCCATGAATCCCTAACGTTTGCCTAGATTTCCCTCTCGGGTTTTCAATCCATCGGGATGGTCATTGTTTATGTCTCTAATTTTTTCCTGGACCGCCATTTCGGGTTTTCAATCCAACGAGACGTTTTTTTTTTCATTTAGGCGAAGTATTTCTTAACTACATCAACATTTGTGGGATAAGTAAACTCTTCTCCATCCATGGTTGTGAGTCTTAAGGCACCGCCTAAAAAGGCTTTCTTAACAACGTAGGGGCCATCGTAATTTGGAGTCCATTTTCCCCTGGAATCAGTGAGAAATGATTGTATCTTCTTGAGCACGAGGTATCCTTCTCTGAAGACACGGGGTCAGACTTTTTTGTCGAACGCTTTCTTCATCCTTTGTTGATATAACTGACCATGGCATAAAGCCGTCATTCTCTTCTCTTCAATTATATTCAGTTCATCGTATCTGCTCTGACACCATTTAACTTCGGTTAACTTGGCTTCCATCAATACTCTTATTGATGGGATCTCTACTTCTATGGGGAGTACTGCCTCCATGTCGTATACTAGAGAGAAAGGGGTTGCCCCTGTTGAAGTGTAGACATATGTGCGATAGGCGTGAAGAGCAAAAGGTAGCATCTCGTGCCAATCTTTGTAGGTTACAACCATCTTCTGAATGATCTTCTTGATATTTTTGTTGGCTGCTTCTACCTCTCCATTCATCTTAGGCCAGTAGGGAGATGAGTTATGGTGTTCAGTTTTGAACTCAGCACATAATTCTTTCATCATCTTGTTGTACAGGTTAGATCCATTAGCAGTAATGATCTGGCTTGGAACACCACAACGACAGATGCGATTATTCTTAATAATAGGACTACCACTTGCCTGGTCACATTGGTGTATGATACTGCTTCGACCCATTTGGTGAAGTAGTCAATGGCTACCAGGATGAACCGATGCTCGTTTGAGGCTTTGGGTTCAATCATGCCAATCACGTCGATTCCCCATATAGAAAAAGGCCATGGAGAAGAAAGAACATTGAGATGCGTTGGCAGTACATGAATTTTGTCGGCGTATATCTGACACTTGTGACATTTCCTCATGTACTTGTAGCAATCAGATTCCATTGTCAGCCAATAATATACTGCTCTCAGAAATTTTCTTGCCATTGTTTGTCCATTGGCATGAGTGCCAAAGGATCCTTTGTGAATCTCTTTCATTAACATGTTTGCTTCGTGTCTGTCTATGCATCTGAGCAAAACCATGTCATATTTTCTTTTATAGAGTGTATCATTGTTCAGGAAGAAGTTGACAGTCAGTCTTCTAAGAGTCTTCCTATCTTTTCTCAATGCCCCAGGTGGGTATTCTTGTCTTTGAAGGAAACATTTGATATTGTGATACCATGGTTTGTCATATATGTCTGCTTCAATTGCAAATATGTAAGCAGGCCCATCAAGGTGTATTATGTCGATCTTGGGTACATCGTTCCATCGACTCACACTAATCATGGAGGATAGAGTAGCCAATGCATCAACCATGTGGTTTTCTTCACGAGGAATGTGATGAAACTGAATTTTATTGAAGAAGGGAACCAACCTTGTTGCGTAGCCTTTGTAAGGAATCAATCCTAGTTGATATGTGTTCCACTCTCCTTTGATCTGATTTATAACCAGGGTTGAGTCTCCAAACACATCCAAGTTCTTTATCCTTAAGTTGATAGCTTCTTCAAGACCCATGACGCAAGCTTCATATTCGGCCTCATTGTTTGTACATTTGAATGCCAATCTGGCAGTGAAAGGGATATGGATACCCTGAGGTTTTACGATGACTACCCCAATTCCATTTCCATAAGCATTGACAACTTCATCGAATATTATTCCCCATTGGGATCCTGGCTCTGGCCCTTTGTTTGGTAGTGGTTCATCGCAATCTTTCATCTTCAAGTACATCACATCTTCGTCCGGGAAGTCAAATTTGACTGACTCCTGATCGTCAATCGGTTAATGAGCCAAATGATTAGCTAAAATACTTCCTTTGACGGCTTTCTGAGCATGGTACTTGATGTCGTATTCCGAAAACAACATCTGCCAATAGGCAATCCTTCCAGTGAGAGCAGGATTTTCAAAGACGTACTTGATCGGATCTATTTTAGAGATTAACCAAGTAGTGTGACAAATCATGTACTGGAGAAGACGCTTAGCTGCCCAAGCCAGAGCGCATCAAGTTCTTTCGAGCATAGTGTATCGAGTTTCACAGTCTGTGAACTTCTTGCTTAAGTAATAAATGGCAGACTCTTTTCTTTTTGTTTCGTCTTGTTGGCCAAGCACACAACCCATGGAGTCTTCCAAGATTGTTAAGTAGATGATCAATGGTCTTTCTTCCACTGGAGGAGATAGAATCAGTGGATTCACCAGATATTCTTTGATGCTGTCGAAAGCCTTTTGGCAGTCTTCTGTCCATATACAACTTTGACTCTTTCTGAGTAGCTTGAAGATTGGCGCGCATGTCGCGGTCATAAGGGATATGAATCTTGAGATGTAATTTAGACGTCCCAAAAATCCTCTAACTTGTTTTTCAGTCTTTGGTGAAGGCATTTCTTGAATGGCCTTGACCTTGTCTGGATCAACCTCAATTCCTTTTTGGCTGACGATGAATCCCAAGAGCTTTCTTGAATGAACACCAAATGTACACTTGTTGGGATTCAGGCGGAGTTTATATTTTCTCAGACGCTCGAATAATTTTGATAGGTGTTCCACATGTTTTTCTTCTGTCTTAGATTTCGCAATCATGTCATCGACGTACACTTCAATTTCTCTGTGCATCATGCCATGAAACAGAGTTGTCATAGCCCTTTGATAAGTTGTTCCTGCGTTCTTTAGATCGAACGACATTACTTTGTGACAAAAGGTGCCCCATGGGGTGATGAATGAAGTTTTCTCTATGTCTTCTAGCGCCAATCTGATTTGATTATAGCCTGAGAATCCATCCATGAAGGAGAAGACTTTGAATTTTGCTGTGTTGTCAACCAGCATGTCAATATGTGGTGGGGAAAACCATCATTTGGACTTGCTTTGTTTAAATCCCTGTAATCTACACACATTCTGACTTTTCCGTCTTTCTTGGAGACCGACACTATGTTGGCCAGCCATTGAGGATATTCTGAGGTGGCAAGGAAACCTGCGTCAATCTGTTTCTGCACTTCCTCCTTAATTTTGATGGCCGTATCAGAATGAGTCCTTATCAGTTTTTGTTTTACCAGAGGACATTATGTTTTTAGCGGTAAGTGATGTTCCACGATGATGGTATCCAATCCTGCCATGTCTTGGTAGGACCAAGCAAACACATCTGGAAATTCTTTAAGAAGCTTTATCAAGCCTTCTCTGACAATTGGACTGAGCAGTGCTCCAATCTTAACTTCTTTCCTTTCTTCTTCTGAACCCAAATTAACCGTTTCCAACGACTCTTTGTAAGGTTCAATGGACCTTTCCTCTTGTCTGAGTAGTCAGGAGATTTCTTCTGGAATTTCTTCGTCCTCTTCTTCTTCGACTTCAAATATCGGGAACTCAAAGTCGGGAGAAGGCATTGGATCGTAAGTTTCAATGGGGTTTAAAACAAGTAATCTGCATAACGTGATGATTCCCTTTTTAGAAAAGATAGAAAGAATGCAAACGTGTGTGCAGTGTATTTTTTTTGAAAACACTTGTTTTTATTTTAGGTTATTTTTTAGGATTACCATTTTCTGAAAAAAAAAAGAGAAAAGTGAAAATAGCAACAAATGTAGGAATTCAGAATGACATTATTTATTCATGATTTGCCAATTCTCGAAACACAACCCTATAAAACAAAACTCTGTCGCTTTGGGCGAAGCGAAGAGGGACATTTACAGAAAAGTAAGCCCTATAAAACATCCATTTCACCCGGGCAAAGTGAAAGGTCAAAACAAAGATGCTGCAATTACTTCGATTTATGAACGGCATTCGGGACATCGACCGCGACCCAATAACAATGAACTCCTTTATTGATCGCAAAGTCCGGTATCTTTCTTCCAGGTTTATCTTAAAAAATAACATTGATTTCGGGCGGAGTGGGATTATTAGAGCCCTCTTCTCATGCAGAGTTATCATAAGAGGACTCTTCCGTTATATCTTTGATAATACTTTCATCCTCAAGAGGATCTCCCCATCCAGTTGGCTCGATGTCCTCATATCTAATGCGATAGCTTTTGGTAGCAGTGTACTTTACTAGAAAGTCGTACTTGCCACTTGGATGCCCCAAGGTATCCCAGGTTTCTGTGGGAATAGATGAGTCATCTTCTTCAATGACGTTGACCTCAGGAAATGCATAGTTAATAAATTCTTGTCCTGCGATCTTTTCAAATTCATCAACGTGGCGTTGGACACTCTCGGAATGTTCTGGGTAAGGATTCCATGACTTTGGAAGAACATGCATATTTGTTTTCAAGATCATTCAGCAGATATGCATTATCTGGCTGACTCTTTTGCCCCGAGTCTTCCATGTAAGGCTTCCAGATAGGCAAATCATCCAGGGGATCATAAGAATCATAGTCAAAGTTGTCTTTCATCAGAGTGTCTTCTTCCAATGAGTTGGGTGAAGCATGGTATCCTTCAGGATCGCAATCTCCGTAGATCATTCTGACGTCTGATCTTGGTATATATCTGGGACTTTGCTTTGGAGAATAGAATGGCATGTACGTTTCTCCATGAGATATATAATCTTCATCGTTAAAATAGGATTTCCACTCTTCATCTGTATCAGAAGAATTGTTCTCCTCGATAGTGTGGACTTTTTGAGATATTGGGTGGAGGAAGCCTCCACTGTGGAAGAAATCCTGAATGGGACGAAAGCTTTCATCCTTCTTTGTAGTCTGGGTACATGTCGGAGAAAAACCAAGACCTTTTCTTGTCTTGTTATCAGAAGGAATTATAATCGGCCCCCATCCTTTTATGTTATCACTCCCCATTATTTGGAGAGCCTCTTTGTACAAGGAAATTTACGTTCCTTTGTCTTGGTGATTCTCATTGCTCACAGAGAGCACCTGAAATTGAGTTTCAACAACCTCTTTTGGTTCTAAATATGAAAATGATGATATGTTGCTCACAATTAAAGCTTGTTCTCCACATATTGTGACTAACTTGTCGTTCTTGATAAACTTTAGCTTCTAGTGAAGTGTCGAAGTGACTGCCCCGACTTCATGTATCCAAGGTCTTCCTAATAAATAGCTGTATGCTGCTCGGATGTCCATGACCTGGAAAGTGACTTGGAAAGTGTGAGGACCGATGGTTATGGGAAGATCGACTTTGTCGATAACTATTTTCCTGGATCCGTCAAAGGCTTTGACGATGATCTCACTGCCTCTCATGGGAGTACCTTGAAAAGATAGTCGTACCAAAGTTGACCTTTGCATGACGTTTAAGGATGAACCTGTGTCTACCAGTACGCTGGCTAAAGCATCGTCTTGGAAATTGACTGTGATATTGAGTGCCATGTTATGATTCTTGCCTTTCTCTGGAAGTTCTTTATCACTGAAACCCAAATTGTTGCACAAAGGGATGTTGGAGATAATGCTATCGAACTTTCCTACTATCACATCTTGTTCTACAAAGGCCTGTTCTAAGACTTTCTGTAGAGCTTCTCTGTGAACTTCTAAACTGAGCAGGAGGGATAAAACGGATATCTGAGAAGGAGTTTGTAACAATTGATCCACAATGTTGTAGTTGCTTTTCTGGATGAGCTTTAGCATTTCATCATTGTTCTTTATAGGTTCTGTGTTGCTGGATTGACCAATTTGTTGATTGGGACTTTCAACTTGAGGTTCTTTTTCTTTTGTAGATTCTCCAACTCCTCTGTTGAAGATTCGAATGCTCCGGGTAACTCGACTGATATTAGCAATGTTTACAACGGATGGCAGTGGAATTTCTTTTCCATTTTCTATGGTAGTCGCACTGTACTTGTATGGAATAGCTTTTTCTGACTTGTACGGTACGGGTCTCGGAAGGTAGATAACCACAGGAGTTTTTTGGGTCTTTTGACTGTCATAGGCAACCTCAATTAGCTCCAGATTGGGAATGTTAGATACTTTTCTACTGTCCAGAGGGATTTCCACGCACTTTGGTTCCTTGAGTAAAGGAATTATGGTGAAAACATCCTTGGTAATTCCATGGTTAACAGGTTCTCTTTTATCGGAGACTGTGACAATGATTTTGTCTAGTAGTCCTCGGACCTTGTTTTGAACAGGGAGGCAACCTTGCACTATGTTGATTGACTGAAAATTCAAGCATGGTTGAGTTTCTCTTTGGTCTACCTGATGTTGGAGAGCTGCTCGCACGAGGTAGCATCCTTGGTTATTTTCTGAACATATTCCACAACGTTCATAATTATGAGGTGGTACCCGACTGTACCCACTTTGTATGCAGTGCATCCCTACCAGATCCGTTTCTAGTAAGTGAATATCACAACTTTGGTGTCTATCAGGATTTCCATTAGTTATGCTAACTTGACGCGTGTCTTCATTCTGGTAGATTGGAAGCCACCAGTGGTCCAATAGATGTTGAAGAGCTCTATGCACAAACGCGCAACCTTGATCATTTTCAGAGCAATCCTTGCAGTCCTGATAATTGTGCGAGGTCAGAAAATTGAGTATGACCTGCTTGGCATGCAACTCTACCAAGCTGGTATTCATTAAACGAATATCGAAGATATGAACCATATTGACTTGATGATCATTCCTTTCATGGTAGTATTGGATCCATCCAAGATCCATTTGACGCTGGAGGGCCTCATGTACAAAAGAGCATCCCTGGTTGTCTTTTGAGCAAATTGGGCAAGCGCTGTAGTCATGCAGCGGCAAGTTGTAATACTAACTTTATCTTGAATGCATTGCCACTAGATTGACATTCATTGCACGGATGTCATGATTTTGAATAATGTTTGGATGTGCATAGGGCATGTTTACTTCACGAATCCTGTGATCCTGAATCCAGCCTAGATCTATTTGCTCTTGAAGAGCTGCTTGTACAATGACACATCCTTGATTGTTCTTGAAACATATATCACACTGATGATAGTTGTGAGATGGCACATGACCGTACCCGTTTTTCTTGCTATGCATTTTTACTAGATTGGTTCCTAGGAGGTGTACATCGTGAATATGATAACTGCTGCAGGGTTCTCCTTCTATCAAGTTCACCATAGTCTTTTAATGTTATGGTAATGGGTTCGTTTGAACATTTAGATTAGTATCTTTGAAAGATAAAATTCCGTTTCTGACAAGCTTTTGTACATCATATTTGAAGCTGAGGCAATTCTCAATGTTATGTCCTGATTCTCCTTGATGGTAAGGGCAAGATTGATCGGCTTTGAAGCAAAAAGGTGGGTTTTCCGATACTGTGAGAGGAGTACTGGTTTGAACGCACCCCTTGGCTAGTAGAAGTGGAAATAATTCTTCATATAACATTGGTATGAGGTCAAACCCTAGCGATCGTGTGATATGATTGTTATTATTGTACTACGGGCGAGCCTGCTAAAGAGGCTGTTGCTGCCTTTGCTGATACTGTTGTTGATTTGGTTGGCTCTGAGCAGCCTGAGGTTGATATGTCGGAGCTGGCGCTGGGTTGATAGCGGGAGTTACCGCTGCTACCTGCCGAGGTTGATACCTTTACCTTTGCTTACTCTGAGAGATGTTACTGATAGCTTGCTCTTTCTTCTTTTGTAAAGCACTCCCGTATCTTTTAGTACTGCTGGATGGCTCTGCATCTTTGACCAATCGTCCTTCTCGGACTGCTTCCTCAAGGTGTACCCCCATGTTCACCATTTTAGTGAAGTCACTAGGTGCACTGGCGACCATTCGGTCATAATAAAACGAGCTTAATGTTTTCAGGAAGATCTTTGTCAGTTCCTTTTCCTTGAGAGGAGGACATATCTAGGCAGCGATTTCATGCCATCTCTGAGCATACTCCTTGAAGGTTTCTTTATCTTTCTGGGACATTGCTCTGAGTTGGTCCCTATCTGGCGCCATGTCCAAATTGTATTTATACTCCTGAACGAAGGTTGCCCCAAGATCTCTGAAAGTACTGATTTTGGTGTAGTTTAAACCCATGTACCATTTGAGCGCGACACCGATTAAACTGTCTTGGAAGTAATGGATTAGTAGTTGTTGGTTTTCTGTCTGGGCAGACATTTTCCGAGCGTACATTACCAAATGACTTTGAGGGAAAGAGTTGCCTTTGTATTTTTCAAAGTCAGGCACCTTGAATTTGTGTGGTATCTTTACATTAGGGACCAAACAGAGGTCAGCGACGCCCTTGCCAAACAAGTCCTGTCCACTAATGGCATGTAGTTCCTTCTGCATTTCCAAGAACTGTTCCAGGAATTCATTCATCCTTTCTGTAGTGCGATTTTTGTGGTCTTGAAGCACTATCGCTCGGGTACTACAGTCATTTTTTATCCTGTTAAGCCGATTAAGGAAGGGAAATAGATGTCTCCAATTAACCTTGCTCGTAAACTGAGGTTAAACAGTCAAAACTGTTGGTTTATAGATGCTATTAAGACGTGGGCCCTTCTTCGGTTTATTTTGTTAAGAACACAGTGTTTGGACTATTTGTGAGGTTTTAAGTAATGTGTTTAGATTTGATTCTTTTGGGTTGATTTGATGGAGATATTGGATTTTGGGTTTTTGATTAGTATGCTCGCTAAGATTTTTCAATCTTATGCCTACGTATTCCCGTTTAACGAAACAGAGAAATCAGAGCGATCGTAGTTCCTCCTATTCTATGGGAGGAAATAGGTGTTTTGGTGTCTTGTTCAAAGCCCAAGACGTGAAGCTAAAAATGGTTTGTATCTTGTTCAAAACCCAAGATGTGAAGCTAAAGGGTTTGACTGAGAGAGAATTTGTCATCTCTAAAGAGCAGTTGTTGATGTTTGTATGCTGCGAGCAAGGCATGACTTTGATGCTAAAAGGTTGATTGACTCAACCGGGGTTTTCTTTATACAAAGCCTAAGAGGAGGCTAATGACCCAAAAAGAGGGTGTTTATTATTTGTCTCGTACGAAGCCCGAGATAGAGGCTAAAAGGGTTAACTCAACAAGAGAGTACTAACAAGTGATTGACTCAACAAGAGAGTGCTTTTATACGTATCTTATACGAAGCCCAAGACGGAGGCTAACAGGTTTGACTCAACAAGAGAGTCTATTTGACAGGTGATTGACTCAACAAGAGAGTCTTTTACACTCAATAAGAGAGTGTTTTGCTGTCTCGTACGAAGCCCGAGATAGAGGCTAAAAGGAGACCGACTCAATAAGAGAGTCTTTTATACTCAACGAGAGTGATTTGATGTCTCGTATGAAGTCCGAGATAGAGTCTAAAAGGAGATTGACTCAACAAGAGAGTTTTTTATACTCAACAAGAGAGTGTTTTTATATGTCTTGTACCAAGCCCAAGATGGAGGCTAAAAGGAGATTGACTCAACAAGAGAGTCTTTTATACTCAACAAGAGAGCCTAAAAAGGTTAGCTCCGTTGGGGAGAATCATTGTACAAAGCCCAAGAGGAGGCTGACTTTCCCGAGGAAAGGATCATAATACAAAGCCTAAGAGGAGGCTATCTTCTGTCGGGGATTATTAAGATCCCGAGGCAGGTCCAAGTGGGAGAGCCCTCATGAGAGAGGTCGGGTTTCACAGTGATCGGTGTTTCTTCCTATGTTTGAAAGAAACTTGAGAATGTCTTTGAGACTCAAGGGGTTTTAGACTGTCCAAGTCTAGAGTTTTATCTTTTGTACAATTCCCAAGAGGAGGCACGGGCATTAAGGGATGAGTATCAACCCTAAAATGGCCGGAGTTTTGACAATGGGAAGACTGCTCTAGCAAAGGATGACTAAGTTATGTCTTATACCTTTAAGAGGTCGCTATGGTCCTTGCATTAAGCCCAAGAGAAGGAATGAGAACTTCTAAGAAGCCGAAGGGTCCTTGTACAACGCCCAAGAGGAGACGAGGATGCTTTTAGGAAGCCTGTGGGTCCCCAAACCAAGAGAAGTTCAAGAAATGCAATTCACAGAGAAGAGATCATTCCAGGAAAGTTCGAGAATTTGGAAGAAACTCAACAGATGCTATTCACGGAGAATAGATCAACTCTGGGGAGTAGAGTTTCTTTGACAATTTCTAAGAGTGAGAGTCTGAGAAAGGGTTCACCGAGAATGCTGCCTTTCTCTTTGTTCCATATTGTTTAACCCCAAGAGAAGGGAAGACTGTATCTGGAATCCTACGGGGATCTAGTTTTGTTTGTATTTAAGAGTGACCAACAAGGCTTTACCTAGTGCTAGACGTAGTTGTCGGGGAAAACTCTAAATAACTATACCAGTATTACACAGTGGATATATGACAAGTATAAAAAAGGATGCGAAAGAAGACTTACAGTGAAGCAGCCCCACAATACAGTTATATACATATGAAAGCGACAAATGAAAGCGGATAAACACTTACCCGTTGTAGAGCTTCCATGCTGTTTTGTTAGTTGTACAACAAAGAAAACTTTGATAACAATATTATATTCAAAATCAAAGGAGAAAGTTCTATGAAAAGTTGTTGGGGCTTACAGCTCAAGGAGAGGCCCAAGTTTTAACGATGATTGCACCGTTGTTTTGAAAACTGTACCGAGGGACTTATACAATATGTGAGGCCCAAAAGGTTTTAGTTAAAAAAAGGGTTGGGTATTACACTCTATTAGAGGCCCATTAATTTATTTTTGTACAAGTGGTGGAGCTTACAGCTCAAGGAGAGGCCCAGTTGATTTTGTTTGGCAACGACGATTGCGCCGAGGTTTTTCTTTTAACGCTGAGGGACTTATACAATGACTGAGGCCCAAAAAGGTTTTAGTTAAAAGGGGATTGGGTCTTACACTCTATTAGAGGCCCAAAGAGTTGGAAAATAAGTAAAGATGGGTCTTATAGCTCAAGGAGAAGCCCAATTGGTTTTGTTACAAAGGCGACGACCGCGCCGTATTTTTGAAAATATACCGAGGGACTTATACAATGTGTGAGGCCCAAAAAGGTTTATTTACAAAAGGGTTGGGTCTTACACTCTATTTGAGGCCCATCGATGCTTTAAAGAAAAAGAATGGGGCTTACAACTCAAGGAGAGGCCCAATTGGTTTTATTTTAAACTGGCGATCGTGCCGAGATTTTTGAAAATGTGTTGGGACTTATACAATGACTGAGACCCAAACTATTTTGGTTTCAAAGAGGGATTGAGTCTTACACTCTATTAGAGGCCCAAATATGGGTCTTATAGCTCAAGGAGAAGCCCAGGGATTCTTGTTAAAAAGGCGACGATCGTGCCGAACTTTTTGATTGTATCGGGACTTATACAATACACTGAGGCCCAAAAAGGTTTTATTTACTAAGGGGTTGTGTCTTACACTCTATTAGAGGCCCAAAGTGTTTGAAAAAGATTTGTTTGGGTGAAAATCAAAGAAACCCTAATTTCATCATTTTTAAAAGTAAATTCTTAAAGAAAATCAAATAAAAATGATAAAATACCAAATAAGTTTGAATAAACAACTTGTGATTTTTGGTTGAGGTTTGAAAAATGATGTTTTAATCACAAGATGAATTAAAATTCATTTGGTTTTGATTTTCATGATGAGAATTCACTTTTAAAATGTTTAAAAACAATTAAAAAAGGATTTATTCACAAAAATACCAACTATATTAAATAAATAATATAAATTTGATTTTTTTGTGGAATAAAATATTTTGGAGTATGAATAAGAAGTGTGTAAAACAGAATTGGAAAATGATGATTTTTGCTATGTGAAAGAATTGGTTGAGTTTTGAAGATAAGAGAAAAAGGAAAGATGTCACAACATCATCTTCGACATCTCTTATGAGGCAAAAACCAGAACTGAAACTTTAGTTTTCAACATATTTTTTATCAAACTTCCAACACTCATAACTCTCTCAATTTTTAATGAAATTAAAATCCGTAACAACCTATCTTGACCGATTTTTCGTAAGGAATCCAATGGTATCACTCATGCATACTGAAATTTAATGTACAGAACGCACAAGGCAAAAAACCAGAACTGGACCTTAATTTTAAAATAACATAAACTCCTCATATAAACATGTTAAAGTGTAAATAGTAGGAAGATCACAACAAACACATGAAGGACTACATTTTTGCTTCAAGAATTGATCAATAATGATGCATGTATATGGAATTTCAAAGTGTAACAACACTTACCGATTGGAGCAAGGTCCAATGCCTCTTCAATGTAATTACAGCAGCAAGAGGAAGATTCTATGAGCTTCCTTGATCCTCCAGTAGTGTGTTTGAATGCTTAGAGTGGATTGAAATAAGCTAGAACTGGTTGTGGTACCTCAACTGCAATTCTATCAAGAACTTGAGCAATTGACTGGTGATTTCATGAATTTGATGTTCCAGATGTTGTGTTAGTGTTTAGATCACTCACATATGATGTTTATGAGGTGTGTGTGTGTGATTGGTTTGGACAGAAATGCTCTCTAACTCAAAACCCGATAATGACTTGCAAGAGAAGGTGTTTTTTGGAGTGAAAGAGAGAATTTGAGGAAAGCATCAGTTTGATGGCTTTAGTGTACTCAAAATGATCACAATTGAGCTCTATTTATAGTAGAACAAGTTTGTTTTGGCAGCAATAGTGAATGGTAACTGCTGCAGAGGTTTGGCCAATGTTCATCAATGGGAATCCAAGTCTCCTCTAGCCATTGACTAGAGGTTAGAGCACAGGCCTGTGGTTCCCTAGTTCTTGGATATGTCTTGATTGAATTCAGTTAGAATTTGGCTCAGTTCATGCCACCTTGCTGAATGTATTGAATGCTTGAAAACAAAATTGGATATTTGACATCTTTGTAGCTTTTTAGGTTTGGCATGCTACTTGTGGAATCTTGGACTTGGGAGGCTTGGGAATCAGAGCTTCTCCTTTGATTGTCCCCTCCTCAGGTGTGCAAAAGGATGACAAGGCTTAAAAATTCGTGTGGCACAAGAAATGTGCAAATCTGCCCTGAAACCTGTCTTAAAAAATTAGCTGCAGCAAGCCTTGTTGTAAAATCCATAACTTCTTGCTCAAGAATGATAAATGGCTATTCCAAGACTTTCTGGAAAGCTGAGATGACATACTTCAACTTTGATGTTCATGGTTTTTCTTGAATCAACTTGGATCATGGAGAAAAACGTCCTTGAAGTTGGGACATTCTTGCTAGTAAAATATTAATGATGTCCTATGAAATGTTGAAACATTTGACAACTTTGAACATTAATAATTCCAAACTTTAATCACTTATATCTTTTAATCCATTATGATATTTTGAGTTGAAGTGAATTGCATCTTTGATGCTTGTCTTCCATGGTGACAAAGCTTGAAAATTGTGTGGCACAAGAAAAAGTGCACAAAATCTGTCCTAAAAAATCAGCTGCAGTAAGCCTTACTGTAAAGTCCATAACTTCCTGCTCGAGTATGATAAATGGACATTCTATAACTTTCTGGAAAGCTGAGATGACGTACCTCAACTTTGGTGTTCAAGGTTTGTGAAGATAAGACTTGTAAAGTTGTCAAAAATGACCTTGAACTTGTGTGATCAAGTCTGTCCTAAAAGCTGTCTTAAAAATTCTGTTTTATCAATGCCTTTTGCAGAGATCATAAATATCTGCTCGAGAATGATAAATGGATGTTCTACAACTTTCTGGAAAGCTGAGATGACGTACTTCAGCTTTGATGTTCAAGGTTTGTGAAGATAAGACTTGTAAAGTTGTCAAAAATGACCTTGAACTTGTGTGATCAAGTCTGTCCTAAAAGCTGCCTTAAAAATTCTATTTTATCAATGCCTTTTGCAGAGATCATAACTTTCTGCTAGAGAATGATAAATGGGCTTTATAGGACTTTCTGGAAAGGTGAGATGACGTACTTCAACTTTCATGTTCATGACATGGCTTGAATCAACTTGGATCATGGAGAAAAACGTTCTTAAAGTTGAAACTTTCTTGCTGGAAAAATAATTAATGATGTCCTACGAAATGTCGGAACATCTGACATTAAGAATTCCCAACTTTGATCACTTATATCTTTCAATCCTTATGATACTTTGAGTTGATTCCTTCTAAAATGTTGAAGTATCAAATACCCTCTTTAAAAGTAGCCCTTACGCAAAATCATTGGATGCTTGGATCAATAGTTACAACCTTGAAAAGTTGTGCACTTGAGCATGATTTTAACTTAGAAAAAATTTCTAAGTTTCTTTCAATTTGATCAATTTTGCAACTTTGCGTGATTTCTTGATTTAAATTTGATCAAATGCAATCATCCATCATATTTTCTTGAGTAATGGCTTGTGAAGCTCATAGTTGACCAAAAGTCAAACTTTGACTTTCTGCGTCAGTTGACTTTGTATTAACTTAAGGCTTGATCCACTTGGAATGTTGCATCTTTATGCTTGATTCTTGATGTTGGAGTCCCCTTGATCCTTTGTGGGTGTTTGAGAGATTAGACAAGTTGAAGATCATGTCATTCCTTGATTGATCACTTGTCTAAGCGCTCTGAGAGGGCTTGAAACCCTAACTCTGGATTGTAATGAATGTTCACCCATCTTTGGGGAGACTAATGAATGTGAAATGGTTCATCCATATTGTGATGATGATTTGCATAATGATGGGAATCTTAGTGGTCAAAATTTAGGGTATGAGAGATGCCCCTATTCAATCTTCTTGGACCCGAAGGTGTGAATGGCGAAGGTATTCGGGCATTCGGGGTGCAAGAGGATTAAATATCAGAATACCCAAAATTTTGATGGTGGTTATGAATGGCAGTTCATGCATCCTTCTTCTTTTGCTAAGCAATGATGCTTAGAAAAGGTAAAAACTTCCCCTCGATCCTGGTCTTCAGCCAAGGAACTGGTCTAAGTTTCTGAAATAAACTTCCCCTCGATCCTGGTTTCCTACCAGGGAACTAGTCTTAGTTCCTGAATTAAACTTCCCCTTGATCCTGTTTTCCTACCAAGGAACTGATATAAGTTTCTGATATAAACTTCCCCTCGATCTTGGTTTCCTACCAAGGAACTGGTCTAAGTTTCTTTTGTCAATAAACTTTCTTGACAAGGGATGCTATTCTAAGCGGTTTTCCTCAAACTTCTCACCGAATTTTCCTGGGGAGATGCCATTTGATGGAAAAAGTTTTGATGTCAGACTTGCTGGGGAACCCATTCGTCTGAATTGTAGAGGTGTACAAACTTCTCCGTTTGGAGACGCCATTTGTCGACTCTATCGGGGAAAACGAGTCTCTTGAGAGACTGTTTCCAGCTTGGGGATTTCACATCATACTTTTCTACGAGATCTTCTCAGAGAAATGCCATACAATGTATCTAAATTTTGAGGTGCTGATGACTTCATTAACATTGACTCTCTGGAGAGCAAAATCAATGTGTTGCTGAAAGTCTTTAGTTGTGAGGCTTTCTATGGGGATTTTCCTTAATCCGGGAAAGCGAAGATATCATCTTCAATGGCGAAGAGTGACATTTGTCGAACGTTTCTCTAGTTTTTCAGAGGTTCAAGTTATCAAAGTGGTCAAGGGCCAATTCTAATCCAGAAATAAACTGGAGGAGAGAGATAGTTTAGATGCAACATTTCCTGACGAGGAAAGAACTGACAACTCGATTGAGAGGACTGTTACCACTTGAGGATAAGACTGACCAGAGTGATAGTGATGCAATATGAATATGAATGCAAATCAATAATGCATGATGTATGTATGTTTATGCTGACAAAACTGACGCGACATACAGACTAGTAGATGAACACGACTGGATACTCGTCCATAGTGGGGGATGAAAAGTATCACTTGTTCACGATAGCAATTCTGCCTTGCTTAGGAGAAGTAGTCCCTGCGGGGAACACTGTTGGTCGGGCTTAGGAGGTAAGAACTCTGCCGGGGCTGTCAGATGGAACATGGTCTCTAACACAGCTGATCCTTCATTCAGGCGTGCTGGTTTAGAAGGAGTACTTTGATTCTGCACTTTGAAGCTCGATTGCTTTGGGAGAAGCGTCTGATGTTCTTTCGATGTTCAACAGTCAAAAGAAATTGCCATCTTTATTTTAAAAGCAAAAAAGTTTTAACAAGTAAATTCATTTTTGTTTCGTTTCAAGAATCGTTAATCATGCTAACATGTCGTTATGTAAAGCTAAAACAAATAAGAATTACAAACAAAAGCACAAGGGCTCAAATTTTATTGATAGGATGGAAATCAGCCGAGCGCGTGATTCCATAGAGTATTTACAAAGTTAGAAAATGGTAATTTAAGGGAAAAGGTCTACATTGAAACATAACGACCGTTATCCTTCTACCAACTTTGAATTCTGGACATCCTGAGCCTCTGTCGAAGATGACCTTGACTGGAGTTTTCCTGATGGACGACATAACTGCTACTGGGGGATTTGCCCCTGTTGGACGTAGTTACTTGCCAGTATCCCTAACTTTTGCCTGGATTGTACTTTGAGATTTCCAATCCACCGGGACGATTTTTGATTATGTCTCTAATTTTTGCCTGGACTGCCCTTTCGGGTTTTCAATCCACCGAGACGTTTTATTTTAGGTTAGGCGAAGTATTTCTTGACTACATCAACATTTGTGGGGTAGGAAAATTCCTCTCCGTCCATGGTTGCAAGTCTCAAGGCGCCGCCTGAGAAAGCTTTCTTGACCACATAGGGGCCGTCATAATTCGGAGTCCACTTACCCTGAGAATCAGTGAGAAATGATTGTATCTTTTTTAGCACAAGGTCTCCTTTCCTGAAGACGTGAGGTCAGACCTTTTTGTCGAATGCCTTCTTCATTCTTTATTGATACAAATGACCGTGGCATAGTGCCTTCATTCATTTTTCTTCGATCAGATTCAGTTCGTCGTTTCGACTTTGACACCATTCAGCTTCTGTAAGCTTAGCTTCCATCAATACCCGGATTGATGGGATCTCTACTTCGATGGGGAGCACGACCTCCATGCCATATACTAGAGAGAAGGGGGTTGCCCCTGTTGAAGTACGGACAGATGTACGATAACCGTGAAGAGCAAAGGGTAGCGTTTCATGCCAGTCGTTATAGGTTACAACCATCTTTTGAACGATCTTCTTGATGTTCTTGTTAGCCGCTTCTATCGCTCCGTTCATATTGGGTCGGTAGGGAGATGAGTTATGGTGTTCAATCTTGAAATCAGCGTATAACTCTTTCATCATCTTATTATTCAAGTTAGATCCATTATCAGTAATGATCTGGCTTGGAACACCATAACGACAGATGATATTGTTCTTGATAAAGCGAACCACCACTTGTCGGGTTACATTGGCATATGATGCTGCTTCGACCCACTTGGTGAAGTAATCAATGGCTACTAGAATAAATCGATGTCCGTTTGAAGCCTTAGGTTCGATCATGCCGATCATGTCGATTCCCCATATGGAACAAGGCCACGGGGAAGAAAGAACTTTGAGATGTGTTGGCGGTACATGGATTTTGTCTGAGTATATCTGACACTTGTGACACTTCCTCATGTACTTGTAGTAGTCAGATTCCATGTTCAACCAGTAGTACCCTGCTCTTAGAATTTTTCTCGCCATTGTGTGTCTGTTGGCATGTGTGCCAAAGGATCCTTCGTGAATTTCTTTTATCAGCATGTCTGCTTCTGGTCTGTCTACGCATCAGAGCAAGACCATGTCAAAGTTTCTCTTATAGAGTGTATCACCGCTCAGGAAGAAGCTGCCAGCTAGCCTTCTGAGGGTCTTTCTGTCCTTTCTGGATACCCCAGGTGGGTACTCTTGTTTCTGAAGGAAGCATTTGATATCGTGATACCAAGGTTTGTCGTCTATGATTGCTTCGATCGTGAAGATGTAAGCGGGCCGTTCAAGGCGCATTATGTCAATCTTATGTAAGTCGTTCCATTGACCTACACTAATCATGGAAGAGAGGGTGGCTAATGCATCAGCTATGTGATTCTCTTCATGAGGGATATAATGAAACTCGATTATGTTGAAGAAAGGTAACAACCTTCTTGCGTAGTCTTTGTAAGGAATCGGTCCTGATTGGTATGTGTTCTAATCTCCTTTGATCTGATTGATAACCAGGGCTGAGTTGCCATATACATCCAAGTTCTTGATCCTTAAGTCGATCGCTTCCTTGAGACCCATGATACAAGCTTCGTAGTCAGCCTCGTTGTTTGTACACTTGAATGTAAGTCTGGTGGTGAAAGGAATGTGGGTACCCTAAGGTGTTAAGATGATTGCCCCAATTCCGTTTCTGTAATGATTGACAGCTCCGTCAAAGATAAGTCCCCATTGAGAACCTGGTTCTGGCCCTTCACTGGGTAGCGGTTCATCGCAATCTTTCATTTTTAAATACATGACATCTTTGTTTGGGAAGTCAAACCCGATTAATTCCTGATCGTCAATCGGTTGATGAGCCAAATTATCAGCTAAAATACTTCCCTTAACGGCTTTCTGAGCGTGGTATTCGATGTCGTATTCTGATAATAACATCTGCCAACGAGCAATCCTTCCCGTGAGAGCAGGTTTTTCAAATACATACTTGATTGGATCCATTTCGGAGACCAACCAAGTAATGTGATGAATCATATACTGGCGAAGATGTTTGGCTGCCTAAGCCGAAGCACAACAAGTTTTCTCAAGCATAATGTACTGAGTCTCACAGTCGGTGAATTTCTTACTCAGATAGTAGATGGCAGACTCCTTCCTTTTGGTTTCGTCTTGTTGGCCAAGTATACAACCCATGGAGTCTTCCAAGACTGTTAAGTAGATGATCAGTGGTCTTCCTTCCACTGAAGGTGATAGAATCGGTGGGTTCAATAGATATTCCTTAATACTCATCGAAGGCAGTTTGGCAATCTTCTGTCCAAACGCAGTCCTGGTTCTTTTTGAGTAATTTGAAAATCGGCGCACATGTCGCGGTCATGAGGAATATAAATCTGGAAATGTAGTTCAAACGTCCCAGGAATCCTCTGACTTGTTTTTCAGTTTTCGGAGAAGGCATTTCTTGAATGGCCTTGACCTTGTCAGGATCAACCTCAATTCCTTTATGGCTGACGATGAACCCTAAGAGTTTCCCTGAGCGGACACCAAATGTGCAATTATTAGGATTCAAGTGGAGTTTGTACTTTCTCAACCGCTCGAATAGTTTTGACAGGTGGGTCACATGCTCCTCTTCTATTTTAGATTTGGCAATCATATCATCGACATATACCTCGATTTCTTCGTGTATCATGTCATAAAAAAGAGTAGTCATGGCCCTTTGATAGGTTGCCCCGGCGTTCTTCAAACCGAACGACATTACCTTGTAACAAAAAGTGCCCCATGGGGTAATGAACAAAGTTTTCTCCATGTATTTCAGCGCCATTTTGATTTGGTTATAGCCCGAGAATCCATCCATAAAGGAGAAGAGTTTGAACTTTGTTGTACTGTCTACCAGCATGTCAATGTGTGGTAAGGGAAAGTCATCCTTTGGACTAGCCTTGTTTAGATCCCTGTAGTCTACACACATTCTAACCTTTCCGTCCTTTTTTCGGAACTGGTACTATGTTGGCTAACCATTGAGGATATTCTGATGTGGCAAGGAAACCTGCGTCAATCTGTTTCTGTACCTCCTCTTTGATTTTGATGGCCATGTCTGGATGAGTTCGTCTCTGTAACGCCACGAATTAATTAAAATATTTATTTAATTAATTTTATTATAGAATTGTGTGAATACTATGATTTTGGATGGCCTTGATGAAATTATAACCTATGTGGAGTTTGGAAATATTTGGAGAATTGTGGAGCAATAATTAATTAGAACCGTTTAATTAGAAAAATAGAGTAGAAATTGAGTTGGATGAGAGTAAGGGTAATTTGGTCAAATGTGGAGGTTTAGTGAGGGCAATAGAGGAAAATCATAAAAGAGGTTTGAGGGTTTATACGGAGGAATAATGGTTTGGAATTTCACTGTTGCATTGCGTTTTGGAAAAAGAGGCAGAGAGAAGAGAGAAGCAGTTAGGCTTTGAGAATTTGCAGTGGAAGGATTGAAGAACACGAAGGGGATTCAAGGCTAAAGAATCATATCAGGTATGGGGAGTGTAATTATGTTATTATATTTGATTTAAGTATTAGGTAATTGTAGGGTGATTGATTGATTAATCGATGATGAATCGTGATGAGGATTTTTGATTGGTAGAAGATATCGAGGACCAGATAAATGATTGACTTGTGTAAGTAACTGAGAGATGAGAGTTTGTGATAAATTATAAAACCTGGATGATAGATGAATCAAGTGAATTGTGGAAACTCTGTACTGGAATTGTTATTTGGAAATTTATCGAAATTATTTACGGATTAGAAAAGGGAAGAAACAGTAAAAAGAAAAAAAAAAGGATTAGTAGGCACCTACATCAAAAGTGGCGCCAGCCACTCACACTAAGAGTGGCGCAAGCCACCAAGTGTTGTGAGGGTGGCGCAAGCCACCAAGGGTTTGTGAGGGTGGTGCAAGCCACCAAATGCAATGGTAGGGTGGCGCAAGCCACCATTTAAGTGGGGGAATTGTTATTCAGTTTTCTAAAATCCGTAACTTTTGATTAGAAACTCCATTTTAAGCGCGGTTTGAAGCATTGGAAAGGTAATGGAACAGCCTATAACATAGTGAACTAATATAAACCATATAGTGTAATCCTCTAATGAATGGGATAGGCTAAGTAATGAGGTTCTATGTTGAGAAATCAGTAGGTACTGCATGTCTGTGTAAAATTGTATAATTTTTAATTAGCAATGATTTAATTGATATTGGGGGATAATGAAATGATAATATTATGATGATGATGAGGACATTATGAGGTTTGATATGCTATCATAATGTATTGATGTTTTGTGATGCAATTGTCAGTGGGTGTGTTGTGTGCGAAATCTTTGATTTATGTCTGGAAGTGACTTTTGGTGTGGATTATATTAACATGCTACTGTTTGAACATGATATGTGTGTTATGATATATGTGAAGAGTACATGATAATTTTGATGATGATGATATTGTGTTGACTGTGATGATGGTGTTCTGCTGTGAGTGATGAATTATGGTGATTGATTATATGAATGATGATGCGTTTGACTAGCAGTGGTCGTGTTTTGTGAATTATTACGCATCATGCATTCATAGCATATTTTTAGGACGAATTGTCCAGTGAAGTTTGCAGGATGATATCCAGTGAAGTGGTAGGACTTATAGTCCAGTGATGGCCTTAATCCCATAGTGTGGATTAAGTATAAATTATGATATGCTCTGGCTCCAAGCGGGAACCAATCCTATTGGTGGGGATCTCTGGGAGATTGAAGATGACTAAGTCATTAGTGAAGTTTCGGTACCGCATGCATGTTGCATTTCATAGTTGGTGGCATTGCATAATGTTTGTTCCGTGATGACTTTTGGATTGATTTTGACTTGTGCTATTATGAAAGAAAAATGTGAGTTACTGTTGTGCTACATGTTATGATTACACGCTGTTATGAATAAATGTGTTATGAACAAAATGCTGTTGTGAATTATAGGCTATCATGAACACATGATGCTCTGTTATGGTTGTTTCAATAGTTATAACTACTATATCTCTTACTTATATCTTTTATAATGATTACGATTTACTCACCCTGCCTGTTGAATGTTTCCGCTATCTGGGCAACACGCAGGTGATCCGGAGTAGCATTTAGACGCATTGAAGATTTTAGCTTTGGAGTCAATTATTTTTATTTCGGTGGATTAAAAGGTGTCTTGCTCTGATATATGTAACATCGGGGGTTGGGATCGTCTGATCGGAACGATTATGTTATTTCCTTGCTGTTTTGATTATCACTTGAGATTATGTGCTGTTTTTCTTGGTTTTCATATGATGCTATATTATGAGCTATTTGATTTTTTTCGAAGTTATGATGAAATATTTTAATAAAGAGTTCGAGACTATTTTCCGCTGTGAAGTTTAAATTGAATGCTGATTTTTTTGAAGATTGATAGTTATGAAGTATTTTGAGAACCCGTGTTACAGAGTAGGAATATATTCATGATGTGATTTTATGAAATGAAATGTGATACCCTTTTTGTGGAAATACTCTTATTATTTACTTAAATTATTACGTTAAAATGTCGTGGGGTAGAAGGGTGTTACATTAGTGGTATCAGAGCAGGTCGGTCCGTCCGGCCAGGTTGTCTAATGTTGTTTATTCCCTAGTGTGCGACATGTGTGTGAAAACACTGTCGATACTTGTTTTGTTTTCCATTTGCAGGTTGGGAATGAAACAAGTGGGGGAGAAGATGGTGCTTCTCCAAGGTGCTTCGAGTGTGAAGCGTTGGCTAAGTGTGGTGTTGGACGCTGCGATAGTTGGTGGAGATAGTTTATACCGCCTCATGATATCGACTGTTATTGACAAATTGAGGAACTGATCACCCTTAATCTCTTGTTGATAATAGACGGGGTCATGTTGGATGGGATATACGTGTCTTACGAGCTTGAGTAGTGTGCGCAGTGAATTGTTGGGGTTAAGCTGAGTGCTTAAGGATTTTTTTGATGAGTCGATGCAGACTAATAGACTTGAAGATGAGGCGAATTAGAGTTTCCTGCCTATCGGTCAACTTGGAAATGTATTGAGGAGAACAATCAGGTATTGTTGATTTCTGCTTTTGAGGGATAGAGAACAGGGTGGTGGCTAGTGATACGCCGATGGTGTGTAATTCCTGACGATCACCTGGATCTAATTTCGACGAAGGTGAAGAGTTGCAAGTGGGTGAGTCTGTGAAAGATGGTGCAAAGGTGTTATGATGTTGGATTATTGGAAGGCATAAAGGATGCGGTAGGGCGTGATCCACCTATGGTGTGTGACTATGTAGAGGTGTTCCCATGAGATATCAGTGATTTACCACTGTAGTGTGGAGTGTAACTTACTATCGACCTGGTACTCGAATGCAAACTCGATGTCGGTGTTTGCATACAGAATGTATGTTTCTCAATAAGTGAATTGAAGGAAATGCTGGGAGAATTGCTTGAGAAGAAGTTGTTCGACCGAGTGTTTCCCTGTGAGGTGCCCTTGTGATGTCGGTGAAGAGGAAAGATGGTATTATGAGATTGTGTGTGGATTTTAGACAGTGGAATAAAGTGACGATCTAGAATAAGTGTCTGCTTCCGAGGATTGAGGATTTGATGGATCAGTAGTAGACACCTATGTGTTTACCAAGATTGAATTGAGGTCTAGTTACCATCAGATTCGTGTTGAGTCTAATGGTGCTCCGAAGACGGCCTTCGGGACGAGGTATAGTGACTATGAGTATAATGTAATGTCGGTTAGTGTGTCTAATGCACTGGGTATTCATGGAGTATATGAATCAGAATTTTCTAGAGAGTTTGGATAAGCCTGTAGTGAGTTTTATTGACGATCTTCTGATATACTCTAAACTTGAAGAAGGGCATGCTGAGCATTTAAGGATTGTGTGGCAGGTGTTAGAAGAGAAGAAGTTGTAGGTGAAGCTGTCAAAGTGTGAGTTTGGTTGAAGGAAGTGGGTCTCCTTGGCCATGTGATTTCAAGTGGTGGGATTGTTGTTGATCCCTCTAAGATTGATGCTGTAATACAGTTGGAGACTCCGACGTCTGCTACCGAGATACGAAGTTTCTAGGATTGGCGGGTTAATGCCGCAAGTTTATTGGAGTTTTTCTAAGTCGGCATTACCTTTGACTCAGTAGACTTGAAGGAGTCAAGCTTTTGTTGGGGTGTAGCTTGTGAAGGAAGTTTTGTAGAATTGAAGAAGAGATTGATGACCGCTCCGGTGTTGGTTTTGACTAATCCGAGTGAATCTTTTGTGGTGTACAGTGATGCGTCAAAGATGGGTCTTAGTGGAGTAGTGATGAAGAATGGACAAGTTGTTGCCTATGCTTCGAGACATTTGAGAGTTCACGAAAGGAATTATCCTAAGCATGACTTAGAGTTGACCGCTGTGGTGTTGTGCTAAAGATTTGGAGACTTATCTGTTGGCTCTAAAGTTGAAATGTTCAGTGATCATAAGAATCTGAAGTACTTGTTTGATCAGGAAGAATTGAATACGAGGCAGAGAAGGTGGTTGAAATTACTGAAGGATTATGACCTTGATTTGAGTTACCATCCGGGCAAAGCAAATGTAGTGGCCGACGCGTTGAGCAGAAAGTCATTGCACATGTTGATGCTTATAGTGAGAGAATTGGAATTAATCAAACAGCTCCGAGATTTGAGTTTGGTGTGTGAAGAGACTCCTGACAGGGTGAAGTTAGGAATGTTGAAGCTGACAAGTGGTATTTTAGAGGAAGTCAGAGCGGGTCAGCAAGTGGATTGGAAGTTGGATGACTAATTGACTTTGATTAACCAAGGTAACAGAGGAGAATTCCAGATTGATGAGAATGGTGTGACGAGGTTTCGAGATAGAGTGTGCATTCCAGACGTTCCAGAAATCGAGGAAAGTATTCAGTAAGGAAGGATATTACTGATTTGACTTGTCAGAAGTAAAAAATTGAGCATCAGAAGCCTTGGGTATGATGCAATCGTTAAGTATTCCCGAATGGAAATGAGATAGTATGGTCGTGGATTTTGTGTCGGAGTGCCAAAAACTGAGGAAGGGAGTGATTTTATTTGAGCGATTGTGGATGGATTAATTAAATCGGCTCATTCTTACCGATGAAGATTAATCATTCTATGCAGAAGCCAGCTAAGATGTATATTGAGGAAATTGTGATACCGTCGAATGTTGTGTCGGATAGAGACCCGAGATTTACGTCGAAGTTTTGGAAGAGTTTACAAGATGCTTTGGGTACTAAGTTGAGGTTGAGTCCTGCTTATCATCCGCAGATAGACGGACAGACTGAGAGGACTATCCAATCTTTAGAAGATTTGTTGAGAGCTTGCGTGTTAGACCAAGGAGGAGCTTAGGACGACCATTTACCTTTGATTGAATTTACTTACAACAATAGTTTTCATGCGAGTATCGGTATGGCACAGTATGAAGCGTTGTATGGGCGAAGGTGTAGGACACCGTTGTGTTGGTATGAGTCGGGCGAGAGTGTTGTGCTCGGACCTGAAATTGTGCGAGAGACGACTGATAAGATTAAGACGATTCAAGAGAGGATGAAAGCTACGCAGAGCCGTCAGAAGAGTTATCATGATAAGCGAATAAAGGAACTGGAGTTTCAAGTGGGTGATCATGTATTTCTGAGAGTTACGCCGATAACTGGTGTCGGTAGAGCTTTGAAGTCGAGAAAACTTACACCGCGATTTATTGGTGCATATCAGAATTCTGAGAAGATCGGTGAAGTGGCGTATCGGATTACTTTACCACCGTCACTTACGAATCTTTATGATGTGTTTCATGTGTCTCAATTGAGGAAATACCTTCCGGATCCTTCGCATGTGATTCAAATGGATGACGTACAGGTGCGAGATAACTTAACTGTCGAAGCATTGCCAGTGCGAATCGAAGGTCGGGAAATGAAGCAATTGCGAGGCAAGGATATTGCCTTAGTGAATGTACTGTGGGGTGGACCAGCTAGAGACAGTTTGACTTGGGAACGCGAGGATCAGATGAAAGAGTCCTACCCGTTCTTGTTTGCATCAGGTAATTTTCGAGGGCGAAAATGCTTTTAAGTGGGGGAGAGTTGTAACGCCCCGAATTAATTAAAATATTTATTTAATTAATTTTATTATAGAATTGTGTGAATACTATGATTTTGGATGACCTTGATGAAAATTATAACCTATGTGGAGTTTGGAAATATTTGGAGAATTGTGGAGCAATAATTAATTAAAACCGTTTAATTAGAAAAATAGAGTAGAAATTGAGTTGGCTGAGAGTAAGGGTAATTTGGTCAAATGTGGAGGTTTAGTGAGGGCAATAGAGGAAAATCATAAAAGAGGTTTGAGGGTTTATACGGAGGAATAATGGTTTGGAATTTCACTGTTGCATTGCGTTTTGGAAAAAGAGGCAGAGAGGAGAGAGAAGCAGTTAGGCTTTGAGAATTTGCAGTGGAAGGATTGAAGAACACAAAGGGGATTCAAGGCTAAAGAATTATATCACGTATGGGGAGTGTAATTGTGTTATTATAATTGATTTAAGTATTAGGTAATTGTAGGGTGATTGATTGATTAATCGATGATGAATCGTGATGAGGGTTTTCGATTAGTAGAAGATATCGAGGACCAGATAAATGATTGACTTATGTAAGTAACTGAGAGATGAGAGTTTGTGATAAATTATAAAACCTGGATGATAGATGAATCAAGTGAATTGTGGAAACTCTGTACTGGAATTGTTATTTGGAATTGTATCGAAATTATTTACGGATTGGAAAAGGGAAGGAACAGTAAAAAGAAAAAAAAAGGGATTAGTAGGCACCTACATCAAAAGTGGCATCAGCCACTCACACTAAGGGTGGCGCAAGCCACCAAGTCTTGTGAGGGTGGCGTAAGCCACCAAATGCAATGGTAGGGTGGCGCAAGCCACCATTTAAGTGGGGGAATTGTTATTCAGTTTTCTAAAATCTGTAACTTTTGATTAGAAACTCCATTTTAAGTGCAGTTTGAAGTATTGGAAAGGTAATGGAACAGCCTATAACATAGTGAACTAATATAAACCATATAGTGTAATCCTATAATGAATGGGATAGGCTTAGTAATGAGGTTCTGTGCTGAGAGATCAGTAGGTACTGCATGTCTGTGTAAAATTGTATAATTTTTAATTAGCAATGATTTAATTGATATTGGGGATAATGAAATGATAATATTATGATGACGATGGGGAGATTATGAGGTTTGATATGTTATCATAATGTATTGATGTTTTGTGATGCAATTGTTAGTGGGTGTGTTGTGTGTGAAATCTATGATTTATGCCAGGAAGTGACTTTTGGTGTGGATTATATTAACATGCTACTGTTTGATCATGATATATGTGTTATGATATAAGTGAAAAGTACATGATAATTTTGATGATGATGATACTGTGTTGACTGTGATGATGGTGTTCTGCTGTGAGTGATGAATTATGGTGATTGATTATATGAATGATGATGCGTTTGACTAGCAGTGGTCGTGTTTTGTGAATTATTACGCATCATGCATTCATAGCATATTTTTAGGACGAATTTTCCAGTGAAGTTTGCAGGATGATATCTAGTGAAGTGGTAGGACTTATAGTCCAATGATGGCCTTAATCCCATAGTGTGGATTAAGTGCAAATTATGATGTGCTCTGGTTCCAAGCGGGAACCGATCCTATTGGTGGGGATCTCTGGGAGATTGAAGATGACTAAGTCATCAGTGAAGTTTCGGTACCGCATGCATGTCGTATTTCATAGCTGATGGCATTGCATCATGTTTATTCCGTGATGACTTTTGGATTGATTTTGACTTGTGCTATTATGACAGAAAAATGTGAGTTACTGTTGTGCTACATGTTATGATTACATGCTGTTATGAATAAATGTGTTATGAACAAAATGCTGTTGTGAATTATCGGCTATCATGAACACATGCTGCTATGTTATGGTTGTTTCAATAGTTATAACTACTATATCTCTTACTTATATATTTTATAATGATTACGATTTACTCACCCTGCCTGTTGAATGTTTCCCCTATCTGGGCAATGCGCAGGTGATCCGGAGTAGCATTTAGACGCATTGAAGATTTTAGCTTTGGAGTCAATTATTTTTATTTCGGTGGATTAAAAGGTGTCTTGCTCTGATATATGTAACATCGGGGGTTGGGATCGTCTGATCGGAACGATAATATTATTTCCTTGTTGTTTTGATTATCACTTGAGATTATGTGTTGTTTTTCTTGGTTTTCATATGATGCTACATTATGAGCTATTTGATTTTTTTCGAAGTTGTGATGAAATATTTTAATAAAGAGTTCGAGACTATTTTCCGCTGTGAAGTTTAAATTGAATGCTGATTTTTTTGAAGATTGATAGTTATGAAGTATTTTGAGAACCCGTGTTACGGAGCAAGAATATATTCATGATGTGATTTTATGAAATGAAGTGTGATACCCTTTTTGTGGAAATACTCTGATTATTTACTTAAATTATTACGTTAAAATGTCGTGGGGTAGAAGGGTGTTACAGTCTCAACCTCTGTTTTACTGGCGAACATTCTGATCTTAAAGGTAGATGATGTTCCACGATGTTTGTATCCAACCCTGGCATGTCTTGATAGGACCAAGCGAATACATCGGGGAATTCTTTGAGAAGCTTTGTCAAACTTTCTTTGACAGCTGGACTGAGCAGTGCCCCAATCTTGACCTCTTTTCTCTCTTCCTCTGAGCCCAAGTTGACCGTTTCAAACGGCTCTTTGTGAGGTTTAATGGACCTTTCCTCTTGTTTGAGTAGTCGAGAGATCTCTTCTGGAATTTCGTCATCAATTTCTTCTTCAGCCCCAAATACCGAGAATTCAAAGTTGGGAGAAGGCATCAGATCGTATGTTTCAACGGGGTTTAAAACAAGCAATCTGCATGACATGATGATTGTTTTTAGATGAGATGGAGAGAATTCAAAAGTGTGTGCAATGTTTTTTTTGGAAAACTGCTTGGTTTTATTATTTGAATTGTTTTTTAGGATTACCATTTTCTGAAAAAGCGAAAAGAGAAAACAACAATAAATGCAGAAATTACAGAACGACGTTTATTTTATTTATGATCTGTCGATTCTTGAAACTTCAGCCCTATAAAACAAAACTCCGTCGCTTTGGGTGAAGCGCAGAGGGATATTTACAGAAAGTGAGCCCTATCAAAACATCTTTTTCACCTGGGCAGGGTGAAAGGTTAAAACAAAGATGGTCATTACTTTGACTTATGAACGATCTTCGGAATATCGACTGCAATCCATTGGTGGCGAACTCCTCTGTGAATCACAAATTCTGGTACCTGCCTTGATTTGTCTTCAGAAATAACGCTGATTTCTGGCGGAGTAGGATCATTAGAATCTGTCTCCTAGGCAGTGTTTTCGTAGGAGGATTCCTCAATTGTATTTTGCATAGTATTTGTGCTTTCAGGTATATCTCCCCATCCAGTTGGCTGGATGTCTTCGAGCCTGATATGAGAGCTTTCAGGAGAGGTGTATTTGACCTTGAAGTCGTATTCACCACTCGGTTGTCCTAAGGTGTCCCACACTTCTTTAGAACTGGAGGAGTCATCCCTTTCGATGACGCTGACCTCAGGAAAAGCATAGTTGATGAATTCTAGTCCTGCAAGCTTTGAAAATTCATCGCCGTGCTGGATATTTTTTGAATGACCTGAGTGTTGTTCCTATGACATGGTGGGGACGCAGGTATTCTTTTCAATGATGCTCAGCTGATTTTCATTGTTCAGCTAATTTTCTTGCCCCAAGTCTCCTGGGTACGGCTACCAGATAGGCAGGCCATCCATTGTGCCATAATAGTTGTGGTCAAAGTTGTATTTCATCAGAGTGTCTTCCTCTAATGAATTGGGTGGAGCACGACATCCTTCAGGATCACAATCTCCATATATTGTTTTGACATCTGACCTTGGTATAAATCTCGGACTCTGTGTGAGATAGCAAAACGGAGTATGCACTTCTTCCTGAGAGATATAACCGTCCTCGTTAAGATAAGACTTCCATTCTTCATCTGTATCGGAGGAATCTTCCTCGTTGATGGTATGGACTTCTTGAGATATTGGGTGAAGGAACCCTCCACTGCGGAAGAAGTCCTGAATGGGATGAAGATTTTCATCGTTAGCAGCTGTCTGGGTGCAGGTTGCAGAAAAAACCAAGACCCTTCTTTGTTTTATTATCAGTAGGAATGACAAGTTGTCCCCATCCTTTTACATTGTTACTTTTGATCACTTCGAGAGCATCTTTGTATGAGGAAATAGAGGTTCCTTTCTCTGATTGATTCTCATTGCTCACCGAAAGTGCTTAGAACAGAGTCCCAAAAACCTCCTCGGGTTCTATACAAGTAGATAATGACAGGTTACTCACGATTAAGGCTTGCTCTCCGCAGACTATGACGAGTTGATTGTTCTTGATGAAATTCAGTTTCTGGTGTAGCGTCGAAGTGACTGCCCCAGCCTGGTGTATCCAAGGTCTTCCAAATAAATAGTTGTACACTGCCCGGACGTCCATGACCTGGAAAGGGACCTGGAAAGTGTGAGGACCGATAGTTATGGGAAGGTCGACTTCACTGATAACTGTTTTTCTAGACCCGTCAAATGCTTTGACGATGACCTCACCGCCTCTCATCGGAGATCCTTTGAATGATAGTTGCATTAGAGTGGACTTCGGCATGACGTTGAGAGCCGATCCAGTGTCTACCAGTACGCTGGCTAAGGCATCGTCCTGACAGTTAACTGTAATATTGAGTGCCATGTTGTGACTTTTTCCTTCCTCTGGAAAATCCTCATCGCTGAACCCTAAGTTGTTACAGGAAGTGATGTTGGAGATGATGCTGTCAAATTGTCTTATTGACACATCTTGTTCCACAAAGGCTTGCTCTAAGACTTTTTGTAGAGCCTCCCTGTGAGCTTCGGAACTGAGTAAAAGAGATCATACAAAGATCTTTGAAGGAGTTTGTAACAGTTGATCAACAATGTTATATTCACTCCTTTGGGTGAGCTTCAGCATCTCATCATTGTTTTTTGAAAGGTCGGGATCACTGGACTGATCGACCGGTGGATTGGAAGCTTCTGTATAAAGTTCCTTTTCTTTGTTAGGTTCTCCAACTCCTCCGTTGAAGATTCGACCGCTCCGTGTTACTCGACTGATGTCTGCAATATTCACGACGGAGGGTAATGGTCCTGGTAGATAGATAACTACAGGAGCCTTCTAATTTTTCTGACTGTCGTAGGAGAGACCCAATTGGTTTTATTTTAAACTCAAGGAGATGTCCAATTGGTTTTATTTTAAATTGGCGATCGCGCCGAGATTTTTGAAAATGTGTTGGGACTTATACAATGACAGAGGCCCAAACTATTTTGGTTTCAAAGAGGGATTGGGTCTTACACTCTATTAGAGGCCCAAAGATGGGTCTTATAGCTCAAGGAGAAGCCCAGGGATTCTTGTTAAAAAGGCGACGATCGTACCAAACTTTTTGACTGTATCGGGACTTATACAATACACTGAGGCCCAAAAAGGTTTTATTTACTAAGGGGTTGGGTCTTACACTCTATTAGAGGCCCAAAGTGTTTGAAAAAGATTTGTTTGGGTGAAAATCAAAGAAACCCTAATTTCATCATTTTTAAAAGTAAATTCTTAAAGAAAATCAAATAAAAATGATAAAATACCAAATAAGTTTGAATAAACAACTTGTGATTTTTGGTTGAGGTTTGAAAAATGATGTTTTAATCACAAGATGAATTAAAATTCATTTGGCTTTGATTTTCATGATGAAAATTCACTTTTAAAATGTTTAAAAACAATTAAAAATGGATTTATTCACAAAAATACCAACTATATTAAATAAATAATATACATTTGATTTTTTTTGTGGAATAAAATATTTTGGAGTATGAATAAGAAATGTGTAAAACAGAATTGGAAAATGATGATTTTTGCTATGTGAAAGAATTGGTTGAGTTTTGAAGATAAGAGAAAAAGGAAAGATGTCACAACATCATCTTCAACATCTCTTATGAGGCAAAAACCAGAACTGAAACTTTAGTTTTCAACATCTTTTTTTTCAAACTTCCAAGACTCATAACTCTCTCAATTTTTAACAAAATTAAAATCCGTAACAACCTATCTTGACCGATTTTTCGCAAGGAATCCAATGGTATCACTCATGCATACTAAAACTTAATGTACATAACGCACAAGGCAAACAATCAGAACTGTGCCTTAATTTTAAAACAACATAAACTCCACATATAAACATGTTAAAGTGCAAACAGTAGGAAGATCACAACAAACACATGAAGGACTACATTTTTGCTTCAAGAATTGATCAATAATGATGCATGTATATGGAATTTCAAAGTGTAACAACACTTACCGATTGGAGCAAGGTCCAATGCCTCTTCAATGTAATTACAGCAGTAAGAGGAAGATTCTATGAGCTTCCTTGATCCTCCAGTAGTGTGTTTGAATGCTTAGAGTGGATTGAAATGAGCTGGAACTGGTTGTGGTACCTCAACTTCAATTCTATCAAGAACTTGAGCAATTGGTTGGTGATTTGATGAATTTGATGTTCCAGATGTTGTGTTAGTGTTTAGATGACTCACATATGATGTTTATGAGGTGTGTGTGTGATTGGTTTGGACAGAAATGCTCTCTAACTCAAAACCCGATAGTGACTTACAAGAGAAGGTGTTTTTTAGAGTGAAAGAGAATTTGAGGAAAGCATCAGTTTGATGGCTTTAGTGTACTCTAACTGATCACAATTGATCTCTATTTATAGTAGAGTAAGTTTGTTTTGGCAGTAATAGTGAATGGCAACTGCTGCAGAGGTTTGACCAATGTTGATCAATGGGAATCCAAGTCTCCTCTAGCCATTGACTAGAGGTTAGAGCATAGGCCTGTAGTTCCCTAGTTCTTGGATATGTCTTGACCGAATTCAGTTAGAATTTGGCTCAGTTCATGCCACCTTGCTGAATGTATTGAATGCTTGAAAACAAAATTGGATATTTGGCATCTTTGTAGCTTTTTAGGTTTGGCATGCTACTTGTGGAATCTTGGACTTGGGAGGCTTGGGAATCAGAGCTTGTCCTTTGATTGTCCCCTCCTCAGGTGTGCAAAAGGATGACAAGACTTAAAAATTTGTGTGGCACAAGAAATATGCAAATTTGTCCCGAAACCTATCTTAAAAAATCAGCTGCAGCAAGCCTTGTTGTAAAATCCATAACTTCTTGCTCAAGAATGATAAATGGCTGTTCCAGGACTTTCTGGAAAGCTGAGATGACATACTTCAACTTTGATGTTCAGGGTTTTTCTTGAATTAACTTGGATCATGGAGAAAAACGTCCTTGAAGTTGGGACATTCTTGCTGGAAAAATATTAATGATGTCCTATGAAATGTTGAAACATTTGACAACTTTGAACATTAATAATTCCAAACTTTAATCACTTATATCTTTTAATCCATTATGATATTTTGAGTTGAAGTGAATTTCATATTTGATGCTTGTCTTGCATGGTGACAAAGCTTGAAAATTGCGTGGCACAAGAAAAAGTGCACAAAATCTGTCCTAAAAAAATAGCTACAGCAAGCCTTACTGTAAAGTCCATAACTTCCTGCTCGAGTATGATAAATGGACGTTCTACAACTTTCTGGAAAGCTGAGATGAAGTACCTCAACTTTGATGTTCAAGGTTTGTGGAGATAAGACTTGTAAAGTTGTCAAAAATGACCTTGAACTTGTGTGATCAAGTCTGTCCTAAAAGCTGTCTTAAATATTCTGTTTTATCAATGCCTTTTGCAGAGATCATAACTTTCTGCTCGAGAATGATAAATGGACGTTCTACAACTTTCTAGAAAGCTGAGATGACGTACTTCAACTTTGATGTTCAAGGTTTGTGAAGATAAGACTTCTAAAGTTGTCAAAAATGACCTTGTACTTGTGTGATCAAGTCTGTCCTAAAAGCTGTCTTAAAAATTCTGTTTTATCAATGCCTTTTACAGAGATCATAACTTTCTGCTCGAGAATGATAAATGGGCTTTCTAGGACTTTCTGGAAAGGTGAAATGACGTACTTCAACTTTCATGTTCATGACATGGCTTGAATAAACTTGGATCATGGAGAAAAACGTCCTTAAAGTTGGGACTTTCTTGCTGGAAAAATAATTAATGATGTCCTACGAAATGTCGGAACATCTGACATTAAGAATTCCCAACTTTGATCACTTATATCTTTCAATCCTTATGATATTTTGAGTTGATTCCTTCTAAAATGTTGAAGTATCAAATACCCTCTTTAAAAGTAGCCCTTACGCAAAATCAATGGATGCTTGGATCAATAGTTACAACCTTGAAAAGTTGTGCACTTGAGCATGATTTTAACTTAGAAAAAATTTCTAAGTTTCTTTCAATTTGATCAATTTTGCAAATTTGCGTGATTTCTTGATTTAAATTCGATCAAATGCAATCATCCATCATATTTTCTTGAGTAATGGCTTATGAAGCTCATAGTTGACCAAAAGTCAAACTTTGACTTTCTGCGTCAGTTGACTTTGTATGAACTTGAGGCTTGATCCACTTGGAATGTTGCATCTTTATGCTTGATTCTTGATGTGGGAGTCCTCTTGATCCTTTGTGGGTGTTTGAGAGATTAGACAAGTTGAAGATCATGTCATTCCTTGATTGATCCCTTGTCTAAGCGCTCTGAGAGGGCTTGAAACCCTAACTCTGGATTGTAATGAATGTTCACCCATCTTTGGGGAGACTAATGAGTGTGAAATGGTTCATCCATACTGTGATGGTGATTTGCACAATGATGAGAATCTTAGTGGTCAAAATTTGGGGTATGACACTTTTGTATACTTCGCTTCTGCTAGAAGTGGCATGTAGAATCTGTTCCTCTGGGATAGTGTGTACCACCGGTTGTGGTATAGACATTACGGCGGTAACTCTCGGCGCTTCAGTGACCTGAAGCTTGTAACCTTCAGGAGTTTCTGTTGTAACCCTTGCATCTTCATTTACCTGAAGTTTATAACCTTCAGGTCTGGAGGTTCCTGCTACGGCTTCCGGGTCTTTAGTGACTGGAGGTATATATCCTTCAGGTAAAAAATTGAAAGGCATGCCCCAGGGAAAACCTTTGGGCATATTGTACTGAGGATGAATGTCAGGTGTCTCAAATGCTGGTGTAGACATAATCTCTGAGATTGCAGTCCTTTGAGGTGGTTGATCTTGAGCTGCTTCCAGAGATTCAATCGTGTTGTGGAGTTTCTCCAAACTCTCCTTCAGAGTGTTGATTTCTTCTCTCAGCTCTCTGTTCTATTCTTCGAGATTGTCCATTTTCTTTTGCCAATTAGCCCGAGTATTGTACGAATGAGACAGTTTAACTCTAGAGTGAGACACATGTGTGAGACTCAATGACAAAGATGTGCTATGTGAGAATGATGAATGATATGCAAAGAATGAGAATGATCCTTTTTAGTTTTTTTTTAGTTTTTTAGTTTTCAAAAGAACTTTTAACAATTATGTTGCAAATATCATACAGTGGTGGAAACCTTTTATTAAACTCAAAAGATTGCAGTATTTTACAGGGAAAAGTACATTATTTTACAAAGTGCGAGAAGGAAAATTGGGCTTATGGATCCTGAGTTTTCTCTGAGGAAAGCTCAGATGCTGGTTCCTGAATTTTTATTTTCTTTGATCAGGCCCCTTCAATCGTTGTCGGGTCAATGATCCTTTTCTATGTGAAAGGAGAGAGTAAATTTCTTCATTCCTCCTGACTTTCTATAGCATGCTGCTCTAATATCTCAATCAGAGCATCCTTTTCCTTCAAAAGTTCTTGGATCTTTGTGCACTCCAAATTAATAATTTGATACTTGTTCTTCCAAGAGTTCTTCTCACGTTGGACTTTGTTAAGAGCGATCTAAAGTTTTTCCGCATCGGACATGAAATAAAGGACATATTCCTTTAAGGGGAAAACTTCTTGACGAGGGTAAGACATCTTCAGTTTGATTGCCCTAGTTTGCACCCAGTGGAGGTAAGGCTCTGCAGAGACGCAATTTGGCATTCCTAGGGACTCTCTCCCATTCCTATGAACATGTTTCCAGACATGCACTATTTCTTTCTTTAGTGCCCTATCATTTTCTCCTTCCTTGAAGAAAAGACCTTCCAGATGAATATTATGTGGTATATTCTTCATCGAGTATCCAAGTTGACGACGAGCTAAAATTGGATGGTAGTTGATCCCTCCCTTAGTACCAATGAGGGGTACATTGGGGAAACTTCCACATTTGTCGATGATTTTTATTCTGTCATAGATCCGATTGTACCAATCTATGTCAGAATTAGTAAGAGACATAATCCTTTGCGACCATCCCAGTCCACTATTGTGATCCCAAAAAGCAGCAGACTTGGGTAAGTGGGAAATAAACCATTTGTAGAGTAATGGTACACAACATGTGATCATCCCTCCACTGTACAAATTCCTTAAATGTACAGAGTGATAAGCATTTGTGAGCAAGGTTGGGATTGGGTTCCCAATTAAGAATATCTTGAAAGAATTAACATCGACAAAGTTGTCAATGTTGGGAAAGAGGAATAACCCATATATGAGTAGGACAAAGACATTCTCGAAAGCAGTTATATTTCCTATACTGGAAAAGTATAGGGCTTTCTCCATCAGGAATTTAGCTGGTAAACCATGGATTCCTCCCTTGGTAGTCATGTGAGTCCTGATATCTGACTCTTCCAATGAGGTTGCTCTTGCAATGGCTTGATATTTTGGAATTTCTTCCAGTCTAGAAAATGGATCTTGATTAGTGATAGGTAAATTAATCAGGTGAGAGTACTCTTCCAATGTTGGTGTGAGCTGATAATCTGGAAAAGTGAAGCAGTGGTATACTGGATCATAGAACTGAACTAATGTAGACAGGACTCCTTCTACCATGTGGACCTTCAAAACAGACAACAGTCCTCCGTGCTTAGCTCTGAAAGCTTCGGGATTAGTAATCATCCTTCCCAATTTCCTTAAGTTTTCCAGTTTTAGAACCTTGAAGGTGTACTTGTGCGTTTTTATTCTACCGAAATCCATAACGCAACTTCTGATATTTGCAATTATTGTTTTAGTTCTTTTAGAAAAAGATTTGTTTTCTTGTTAAAAAAGAGTTTTTTTAATGAATGAAATGGACGGATGCATGAATGCAGCAAACAAAAACATTTGAAAACATGGGTTTAAGGGTTCATCGCCACGAGCATGGAGCCATGGATCTACCCATCCCCAAGGTGTGTACTAAAGGTCACTTTTTGTACTTGTAGAACGGGTTCTAACAAAGGTTCCCAAAATCATTGACCCTTCTAAAAAATATTAACAGCAAACCGAATGACTCACGAGAGCTGCAATATCCCTAAGATGAATCTCCTTTGAGTGTAGTATCGCGTATTAACTATTCCTGATAGTCATCGCACTACCTAACAATGGTCAGGGATTTAAATGTCAACTAAACCCCAGTTTCAAGGGTTCCCAGCGGAAAAAGTAATGTTTTCACAACTTGCTCGTTCAACATCAGTAATTCAAAAGGGTACCTCCACTGGTTAGGCGGAGGGAACACATAGTTTATAATTGGAAGTTGGTAGTGTTAGTCCCCAAGGACTCGCTCCTTGTGTGCCTAGCATGAAAGCTCTCCCTAGAGGAGACATTTTCATAGATCTTGTTGTAACGTAGCTAGCCTGTCGCACTACTTGATTCATGAAGGGTGCGTGACTCTGGGAACCACTCTTAAAACCAATCTCTATATTGGTGGTTGTGTAGTGTTAGTCTCCAAGGACTCACTCCTTGTGTGCCTAGCATGAGGACCCCGCTCAGGAGAGACCTTTTTGCCACTCTCGTCGTAATGCATCTAGCCTGTTGTGTGACGTTGGTGCGATTAGTGTCTGTGATCCTGGGAACCTTATCTGTCAACGTAGGAACTATCCGATGAGTGAGTTTATGGGTAAAGAATCTAGAACTTTCCTAATAGAACCTACCTGTAGGGTTTCTTTGATCAGAGACTTTGGTTATCTACCTGTTACTCTGACCAACCTCAGAATTGATCCAACCTGTGATCCTGGATCTTGCATCTTGTATTGCATCCTGCATACATATCATTGCATTGCATTGCATAAGTTATGCATCTTACATTTCATTTCAGAAGCATAAACTCATTTCACCTTTCTCCATCTCCAGCAAATCAAGCCGATTCCTCGACATAAATACGCTACTCGAGCCAATACCAGAAGAATTATGAATCATATTCAACGAGACCATGCCGTCACATGTACAGGCAAGACCATCCGTGAAAGTTAGTGAAGGGGTTGCCGAAAACAAGCAGAACAGTCTCCAACTCTGAACGAGCTAATTCAAGCAACAATCAAGTCATGACAGGATGATCAGTTCCTCGAAGAAGGCAGTCATTATGCCATCCCGTCATTTGCATTATTGTATTTTGTTCTTGCATGTTCAAGCATTGCATGCTTTAAACATTGTCATTCGTATTTGGTCTTAATAATGTAGTGATTATGCATGTTCTGAATTAGTTATGCCGTATTCACTCATTTTTTCCATCTACTACAAAGCACAGACATATATTTATTCACTTCACTCTCTTCATCAAACTGTTGTTTAGCAATGATTGGAGGGAGGATGATGAAAACGAAATACCCATAACTGCAAATTGTATGCTTTCAGATAAAATCCTGCCGATGATGTACGTGCATTGTTTTAATCCCCCAAACACTGGAGAGACAAGGAGTTAATCCCTAGTTAACCACTTTGAGCCAAGAAGTAGCAGTTTCCATCGGATCTATAAACCCTTACACTCAACCTGGGGCAGGGTAGTGTTCAGTTAATCTGATTATGCACTCGAATCACAAAGCAAAATCCAAAAGACATGACGGTTGTTCTTCAATGACCCATGACTTGACAGTCACAATCCTCCAACAAAATTGAAAAAAAAAATTAAAATCACAAATCAAAAGCCTGCTAAATCGAACACCTCAAAAGGAGACTTAGGCAAAAATCAAGGTAATCCCGATGGATTTGAAAAGCGAAATCAGTCCATGCAAAAGTTAGGGATTAAAAAATGAAATCAAAAGAGGTCCTCAAATCCTCAACAAAAACAAAATAAGATCAAATGACCACCATATCAAAAGGTCACCAACGTCCATCCAAAACAAAATAAGGTGACTGCCATTTCGAGCAAACCTTGAATCATCACGCTTACACCGTCAACCCTTTTGGAAGACAATCATGTGTAGAATTAACTGAATGTAGGACTGGAGTTCATCACGAAGAAGGGGTGGGTACAAATCAACATTTGAGCCTAATATCCTTTGTTTCATAAACCATGAACCAAACCATGTTACAACCCTCGAAAGACCAAATTGAGGCGAGGTTTATTTTGAAAGCATACTACTACAAGGTTGCGTAAACTGACTCCCCACATATTTTCTAATCTTCAGCAGTGGCATCATTTTCCTTTCTATATATTTCACTCACTAGCTAAATTAGCACAACGTTTGGACTAACGGTTCATTCGTCTCACAATATCACATCACTCCAATAAAATGGCTTTTTCAAAACTTGCATGAGCATTACATTAAGATTACCATTTACAAATGAACAATTTTAACTGTATATTAGTGCTTGACATCCAAGAAACTCCAACAAGGGGAAATCAAAGAGAAACTTGAGCTTTCAGTAGAGTTGACCTGAATCAAGACTACTTCAAAACCCACCATCTGGGGAAAATCCTTCAACAACTCAATCAGGGGCAAGTCATCTCAGAAGCACATCAAAGCTCAACTTCCAACGCCCAAACTATTTCAGAACTGGTTAATCAGGGGCAAACCATTATCATGTTCAGACTGGGGCAGGATCCATTGCACAGGGAAAATCCTCTCTGTACCTTCAAGTTGGTCAAGCATGCCATATATTAACAATCATCAAGTTCAGAGCAAAAGCACAATCTTCATGAGGTGATCACGTCGCTACGCTCATTTTCAGGTCAACCTGACCCTCAAGAATACAAAAGTGGCAGTTTTCTCAGAAACGAACTTACGAGTTATCATCAAGTGATCAAACTCGCGGCATCGAGTTCATCTTTGTCTGCTTCAATCATGGCGTCTTCAAAGATCTGATGTCGAGGAAATCAATCCCTCCCACCACCCAAAGTCCAATCTGCATTGCCAACTACCAAAAGTCCACCATACTAGCACCCTCACAAAACATATCCAATCACCCGCCTGCAAACATATGCATTATACGCATCATATGCATCACATTCGACATCATGTGCATCATATGCATACGAAAACCAAAATACTTCCCCAACACCTGCATCTCCGCGCGTCAGCATTTGCATTGCGTTTCCATTCGATATGGAGCATCATTACAAAATTAAGCATTCATACATGCGTAATTCAAGATTCAGGATCAATTTCGAGATTCCAAGACGATCTTCAGCCTAGCCAAGGGCATCTTCATCCAGTCCGTGGACGTTTCCTCATGGAGTTGTTTCAAACTTTTGTTGATATTACTCACTTGACCTTTTACCAATAACCTTGCTATCATCCTTTTGGGGGTAGTCATTCCTGTTGATTCAACATAACCTTCATCCTTTTGGTGTTGGTGATTCTTAAAATGGGGAAGTTTTTATCATCCTTTTGGTGGTAGCAATTTGCGTTGTTTGATCGTGTTGTCAACCTTTTGGAGCCGGTGATCCGTGAATCTTTGGTTTGTGTATCATCCTTTTGGTGAAGGACAACCTCCGATATCGTTATGTATTTACTATTATCCTTTTGGTAATAGCAAGTCTTGTAGAACCTTACTTTCATACTTTTGGTGAAGGGTCATTGAGTCGTATGTGTTTACTATCATCCTTTTGGTGATAGGTCTGCCATCCTTTTGGTTTCAGAAATCTCGTCATATGTTTTCTATCATCCTTTTGGTGATAGATCCGTCATCCTTTTGGTGTCAGAGTCGTGTGTCTTCTATCATCCTTTTGGTGATAGGTCTGCCATCCTTTTGGTGTTAGAAATCTTGTCGTGTGTTTTCTATCATCTTTTTGGTGATAGATCCGTCATCCTTTTGGTGTCGGAGTCATGTGAGTTTATCTATCATCCATTTGGTGATAGATCCGTCATCCTTTTGGTGTTAGAAATCTGATTGTATGCTCACTATTATCCTTTTGGTAATAGCAAGTTTGGACCTCACTTTCATCCTTTTGTTGAAGGGTCGTTGCGTGTGTTCACTATCATTCTTTTGGTGATAGGCCCGTCATCCTTTTGGTGTCAGAGTTGTGTGAGTTCATCTATCATCCTTTTGGTGATAGACCCGTCATCCTTTTGGTGTCGGAAATCAGCGTGTATGCTTGCTATTATCCTTCTGGTAATAACAAGTTTGGACCTCAATTTCATCCTTTTGGTGAAGGGTTGTTGCGTGCGTACACTATCATCCTTTTAGTGATAGGTCCGTCATACTTTTGGTGTCGGATTCATGTGTCTTCTATCATCCTTTTGGTGATAGATCCTTCATCCTTTTGGTGTCGGAGTCGTGTGTCTTCTATCATCCTTTTGGTGGTAGATCCGTCATCCATTTGGTGTCGGAGTCGTGTGTCATTTATCATCCTTTTGGTGATAGAACCGTCATCCTTTTTGGTGACGGAGTCGTGTGTCATCTATCATCCTTTTGGTGATAGATCCGTCATCCTTTTGGTGTCAGAAATATATGTGTTTGCTTACTATTATCCTTTTGGTAATAGTGAGTCTTGACCTCATTTTCATCCTTTTGGTGAAGGGTCTTTGTGTGGGTGCTTACTATTATCCTTTTGGTAATAGCGAGCTTTGACCTCATTTTCATCCTTTTGGTGAAGGGTCTGTGTGTGAGTGTGCTTAATATTATCCTTTTGGTAATA
Organism: Lathyrus tuberosus; assembly: GCA_022829125.1. Taxonomy (NCBI): domain Eukaryota; kingdom Viridiplantae; phylum Streptophyta; class Magnoliopsida; order Fabales; family Fabaceae; genus Lathyrus; species Lathyrus tuberosus. The sequence continues at coordinate 6,611,656 of JALAZF010000072.1, forward strand.
GTGACCTTTGACCTCATTTTCATCCTTTTGGTGAAGGGTCCGTGTGTGTGCTTATTATTATCCTTTTGGTAATAACGAGTTTTGACCTCATTTTCATCCTTTTGTTGAAGGGTTTGTATGTGTGTGTGTGTGTGTGTGTGTGTGTGCTTACTGTTATCCTTTTGATAACAGCGAGTTTTGACCTCATTTTCATCCTTTTGGTGAAGGGTCGTGCATGTGGGCTCACTATCATCCTTTTCGTGATAGATCTGGCATCCTTTTGGTTTCAGATATCTTTGTGATATTTATCATCCTTTTGGTGATAGACCCGTCATCCTTTCGGTGTCGAAAATCATTAAGTGCTTACTATTATCCTTTTGGTAATAGTGAGCTTTGACCTCATTTTCATCCTTTTGGTGTAGGGTCTGTGTGTGTATTTATTCTTATCCTTTTGGTAATAGCAAGTCGAGTCATGTGAGTTTACTATCATCCTTTTGGTGATAAGTCTGCCATCCTTTTGATGTCAGTTATCTTTATGCGTGTGTTTACTATCATCCTTTTGGTGATAGGTTTGTCATCCTTTTGGTGTCATATTTTTTCTGTTATCATCCTTTTGGTGATAACAACCTGTGCAAGTTATTCAGTGTCCACTCGAGGGTTGACATTGATATGTTATTCCACCTCCCAAGCATTTTCTTTCTTTTCGAATAAATTTGTGGTCTTCTTCATATCTAATTGACTTCTACCTCGAAAGAATGAATGCGTAGCAGTTCATCTTACTCGGTTTAAGCCAATTAGATAGGGGCATCTGTCATACCCCAAATTTGTCCTACCTGTATATAACTTTCATCTTTACTTCCACCCACTAACTATTATTCAGAAAAATCAATAAAATATATTGTTTCTGCTTGCCTAATTTCAGTTTCCATTCAAGGGCATCAGGGTCAGGATGAATTGATTTAGATGGTGTGTGGCTAAAGATTCAATTAAGGTTTGTGCCAAATCAAGTCAGATGGTGTATGTATCAAGCTATCAGACTGTGTCCAGTTGTTAGTGCTTCATGGTTGGAAATCATCAAGGATAGGGCTTGGTGCTGATTCTAGACTACTGCATTGAGTTCAGGTCCATGAGGTGAAATCAAGTTGCAAAATATCCAAGCTTGGTGTATTTGGCTTCATGGTTTAAGTCAGTGCAAGATATTCATCCCTCGAGGTCTTATGTTGTCCATTGTTACTTGGTGTTCAAAAAAGAATTCAAGATGATATGATTCATTGAAAGTTCAAGATTGATTCCCTTTTGATCCAAGGCTTTAATTCAAGATTGTTTAATGGAGAATTCAGAGGTGTTCGAAATCGATTTTAAGTGAAAAGTTCAAGGTATTCAAGTGGTTTTAAAGTGTTGTCACATAGAAAATGCAAAATACTTGGTTTGCAGGCATGATTCAAGAGTAACGTGAAGCTGCAAGTATTAATGTGGAGGTGTAAATGACAAATTAGGCAAAGTTATGAATCATGAGGGTGCAAATAATGTTCTTCAAGGCCCATGAAATTTTTAATTACCAAAGATTCATTCCATTCACAAAATACATATATCACAAAAAGTCCATAGTCCATGGAATAAAAATTACAAAAGGAACTAAAGCTTATGGTTATGATTGAACACGCATGATTTACCACGGTTACTACATCCAAAAACCAAGCCCCACACTAAGCTACCTAGCCTCACCAAATAATTCCCAAGCAACTAATCACGACACGCATCCGTAACGTTTGCCATCAATTCTATCACGCAGCCAAAGCACGCAAATTGACTCCACGTTACACAGCCTTGCCAAAACCACAATGTAAAAAACCTGTAAATCAAAAGTGACATCAGTACCAGCCAAACACCCCATAAAGCCAAGCCAGTCAACAAGACATGAAAAGGAACACTGTAAAAGGAGGGTAACCATCATTGATTTTTTCTTACATAAAAACCACCTGTACATTCAGACAAGACAATAAGGAGGAGAACCTGCAAACAACATGAACAAAACCACCTCAGAAAAGTCCGAAAACGAAATTGAGAGAAATTGAGAAAAGTGGCAACGAAAAACAAATTCCACCACGTCATCATTGAATCACCTGCAGATGCAATTCTCATAGATTTGATAAAAAAACGAAGCATCACTCTAATCCCTTCCACGACCCCACAACATTAAAACGCAACAACAACAACAACAAAAATTCATGCACAGCTCTCCAATTACCTCTTCTTCATCCCCAAAACACCCTCAACTCTTTCTATATAACAAACTTTTCTTACTCTCATTGGCAATCTCTTTGAGCCAATATCACTCTATAAAAAATCTCCTCAAATCCTCAACCTCAAAACCATACGCAACCTCACTCTCAAATCGTTCTCAAACAACCACGCACAACAACGTTCCAAAACTGAAACCATTCTCAAATCACCTCACTCGAACCCAACGACACCTTTTCTCCTTCAAATCACCCTTCACGAATCCAAATCAAACCTCACTAACCTTTGTTTTTCAACCCATCTACAAAATCACACCCAACTGCATCAAAACCCATACGATCCAAAAACAGAATAGAAGAGGAGGAAGAAAGAAAACGATTGAAACACAAATCTGGAGAGATAAGGATTAGAGCGGAGGTGGTTGAGTTCGCTTCTTCTTCATTCTTCAGATCCCCTATTTTTATTGTTGGAACTTCTATGATAAATACGATGAGGAAGCTTTTCTTTTACGAAGCGTTTTTTAACGATTTTTTTTTTTTGAAACGCAAAAATAAAACTTTATTGATAACTGCACAAGAAGTGCTTGCTAGTACACCCAAACTACATTCTTGACAAAACACATGAACTACACCTGATCAATACTATCCACTGTATCATTGGGATACCACTACTCTTCTATACTATTACATTAAACCATACTGCAAGAATTGCTCCTGACCAATGAACTGTAAAAACCAAGACTCCTCAATCCCAACACCTTATAGTAATACTTAGTAATTCGAAACAGATACTCCCTGCGTACATTCTACTAATGCCAGCAGTCTCCCCTCCTAAAATTCTGATTCTCCAAGACTGTCAAAAGATGAAAACACACTACACAGTACTGATCTGATTCCACCATAAATTCTCAGCTAATCCATATTACCACACACCAATCCATTGCTCCAACCAAATCCCACCACTTGACTCCAATGCATGGTCCCAAACACCTCACACTCCCCTACTGCCACATTTCACTAGACACAACCTTTGCATTCTAGACTTCTAACTTACCCTTGCTCCTGTTAAACTTGAGTTTAGACACATCTGCCTCTACTCTGGCCCTGCATTCTACACCAAATTATACCAGTTCCATAATTTACTATTGCTGTTGTTGGCTGGATTCTCTGATGTTTAAGATGGCTTATTGGGGTACAGAACATCCAACAAAGTTGGACCTTATTGTTTTCCTGGTACAAGTCTTTCTGCTAGATGATGCACCACTGTAGTAGGTTTTGTTATTTGATTGAAAGAAGCACCAACTCACCCTGTATCCTTCAATTAGTACCTACTGCATCAAAACTATCGGACGCTTCCCCAGTATTTTCCTTTTCTTCCAACTGCCTTACCACCTGGAGCAGTACACCAAGCTTTACTTCCCCAATTCACTGATAACAAATTATTATCTGTATTGTTACTCCATGATTTTCGAATGGACATGTGACCATCAGAACTAGTCATATAATGAATTATTAGCTTCACAGCATATCCAAAATTATAAGTTCCATACACTTACACATCTCTTTTTATACTATCTTTCTCCCACCCCAGTCACTGCCATACTTATCCCTAATAACTCTTCCAATGCTCCTGATTTATCTCATCACTAGGCAACATAATGAGCACCATACCAATAAAACCTGAGGCACGATCAATACTTCCAATACTTCCCACATCCTCCTCAACTCAATTCTGTTTTTCCATTACTGATAAAAGATCATAATACCAACAATACACGAGCCCTAAATTATATTCTCCCACCTATCCGCCATACCACTCACTCATACTAGATGGAGCCCTGAATTATAATCTTCCAATACCTCCAGCATCCTCCTCAATTCACTTTCTGCTTTTCCGTTTCCGCTTTTCCTTATAGACTACTACCCTCCCCCTGCTCCTGTTTAATCTGATCACCAATACACCAGACTCTGCTCTGGGCTTACAAACCACACCAACCTGAACTTGCAAGGACCTGCACTCTACACACTATATTCAGCTTCCAATATATCTCCGATATTTGCCAAACCAGTCCTACCACTCCACCCCCCTTCACTGTATTTTGCCTTGATCACTAACCAGACATTATTCCTGCTGTCTTACGTTCACCCCAGGCATTCTCTAGGCTGTACAATCCATCGACTTATTCCATAAGAAAAACCTCGTATTTTCGCCTTCAACCAACTCCAAGCTAGAACCTGTATCTCCTCTATCCAATTCACTCTCCCATTATCATGTTGGTTGAATATCTTCTCGTCTCTACGTCGCCAAATAGACCATATACACGCATACCAAATTACCAAACCTCTTTCCTCACCCACTCTACCTCCACTAGCTATACCAACGAATTGTTGGAAATTCTGCTTAGTTGAATTATGTAAGACAAAGTCAACTCGGAGCCATCCTAGGATCTCGCTCCATGTTAACCAAGCCAACAGACATTCGAAGAAAATGTGAGCGACATTTTCCTCTTTACCGCAGCCAAATGGACATGAATTTTGAGATGCCACTAGGATACCCCTCCTAATTAGGTTGTCTAAACTAGGAACTCTATTCTGCCATATTCTCCAAACAAGTGTCGATACCTTGGTCGAAACAAGATTACTCCAAACAGCCTTCAGCTCTGTGTCATCACCTATTTGTAATGATGCCTCTTCCATGATTTTCTCGTACGCTTCTTTGACACTATACACTTCCTTACTCCATCTCCAACTATTTGCATCATTTTCTGCTAATACATTATTTGATACTCTGTGATGTAATTCTTCCACCTCCCTCCCATTTACCTCATTCAGTCCTCTCCACCAATCTCTAATACCATTTTCCTCCTTTTTAGTACTTTCAACCACCTCCCTTACTCTAATTTCCTTTACCTCAGACAGATTGAACAGCTCTGGGTACATCTCTTTCGGCTTCCTCCCCTCCAACCAAGGATCGTCCCAAAAGTCAGTTTCCCTACCATTTCCTATAACTCTAGCCAAATTTTCATCAAACCAGCTACTCTTGATCCACCCTTCCTCACTATCCACCATCTGCAGGTCTCTCCACCATAGAGAAGATAACCTATTAACATTACCACCCCCTGTTCTGTTCCACCCATATTTACTTTTTAGAATTCTCACCCATAACCTACTGTTTTCATTTATCAATCTCCATTTCCATTTACTAACCAGAGCCAAATTGAAAGCTTTCAGGTTTTTTATACCCAATCCACCTTTCTCTTTTTCTCTGCAGACCTTATTCCACTTAACCCAGTTAATACTTCTACCATCCAACTCACCTCCCCATAGGAAATTTTTAAACATCATCTCTAGTTTGTTAATGATACCAATAGGTGCCTTAAAGAATGATAGAAAATACACCGGAATCGCGCTTAATACGTGCCTTAGCAGGATGATACGTCCACCTACAGAAATGTGTTTATTATTCCATCTCGCCAATCTTCTTCTCACGTCTTCAATCACCGATTTCCACAGGCCTAATCTCTTATGATTTCCACCTACTGGCAGCCCTAGATATTTAAATGGGATTCCACTAATTTTGCAGTTAAGCACCTTGGCTGCCTCCCTCCTTGTTTATGTTCACACCCATTAGGGAGCTCTTATGGAAGTTCACCTTCAGCCCCGATACAACTTCAAACATCCTCAGAACTACCTTTATTGTCCAAATATTCCTCCAACTTCTTTTTCCCATTATTATAATGTCGTCCGCATACTGAACACGCGACACTCTCTCATCTCCTTTACAGAACTCGTATCCTTCAAACTTATTCTTCAATACACTCTTAGCCATCATCAAATTTAATCCTTCAGCAGCCACCAAAAATAGGAATGGTGATAACGGATCACCTTGTCTCAATCCGCGACCCAGCTTAATTTCATCAGTAGGACTGCCATTAATTAGAACAGACACTCTCGCAGACCTCATGCACTCATTCATCCACTTTCTCCACTTCGCATCAAACCCCATCATTTTCATCATATAATCAATGTAGTCCCACTCCACCGAGTCATAAGCCTTTTTGAAATCCGCTTTAAACAATATAGCTTCCCTTTTCCTCCTTCTTGCATCATCTACTAGTTCATTGGCAATAAGGATGCAGTCTCTAATTTGCCTCCCTTCTATAAATGCAAATTGAGTTTCACCTATTACTTTGTGTACCACCGTCTTTAATCTACTCGCGAGTAGTTTAGCTAACACCTTGTACATACTTCCCACCAGCGATATAGGTCTGTACTGTGATACCTTGACTGCGTTTTCGACTTTCGGTATTAAGGTTATGAAGGAACTATTAATTCCTTTAACCAGTTTCCCGTTCTCATGGAATTCAGCAATGAATCTCAGTAAGTCTCCCTTTATAATATCCCAAAATTATTTAATAAATCCAAAATTGATACCGTCGGGACCTGGGCTTTTCGTATCTTCACAATCCCACACTGCTTTTCTAACCTCCTCCTCCGAGAATGGGGCTGTCAGGAACTGATTATCCGCTGCGTCTATCTTCTTGAATTCAAAATCCTTCAACAGGGCCTTTTGCCCTCTATTGCTTTTATACATTTCAACAAAATATGTCACTGCCTCTCTTTTAATTCCGTCCACTTCATGTATTTTTAGCCCCTCATTTTCAAAACTCAATATTTCATTTTGCTTTCTTCTACCTGTTATGCAACGATGGAAGAACTTCGAATTAGCATCGCCTGATCTCAACCACTTCATTCGCGATTTCTGCCATAACATACTAGCCTTTAGCTTTGACATAGAGAGTAATTGTTCGGCATACTTTCTTCTCATACTCACTTCTTCTTCTGATAATTCTTCCCTCTCTCCCTTACGATCCAATTCGTTGGCACTCCTTTTTACTCCTGCAATCTTCTCATCTAAGTTATCGGTATGCGCCTTACTCCATTCTTTCAGCTTCATCTTTATTAACTTAAATTTTTCTCTTAAAACATACCCACCCCAACCTTGCACTTCTAGGTTCCTCCATGTTTCTTCAACGAATTTTGATATCCTTCTAGTTCTTTCCATCCCTCAAACAATTTTATCGGTTTTGGGCCCCAATTCACCACTTTATCGCTAAGCATGATCGGGCAATGATCGGACAAACTTTTTTCTAGACATTGCTGAGAGCTATTCGGCCAGTGATCCATCCATCCTTCTGAGACTAAAAACCTGTCAATGCGACTCAAAAAAGTACCTACTGAATTGGACCAAGTATACCTTCTTCCTCTTAAAGGCAGATCCACCAGGTCAGATTCCACGATAAATTCATCGAATTCCTCCATCTCCGCTCTTCTATTAAAATCTCCTCTACCTTTCCTTTCCGATTCCGACCTAATTTCATTGAAATCTCCTAATATACACCAAATTCCATCCACTTCAGTTTTCATTACATCCTTTAGGTCCTGCCACAACCTCCTCTTTCCACTTCTTTCACAAGGAGAGTACACGTTCACTATGTTCACCTTCAGATCCTCCTCACCCCACTTTCCTTTCACCCCAATGTAATTTACTCCTTTAATTTCTTCACATTTCCTGTATACCTTAGGGTTCCACATTAACAATAGCCCTCCTGATCTACCATCTGATGCTCCAAAACAGAATTCGCATTCGCTTGCTCCCCATATGTTCTTACACACAGAACCATTCAACTCGCTTAACTTCGTCTCTTGGACACCAATACAGTCAGGTTTCTCGGTTTTGATCAGATGTGCTATCTCTTTCTTTTTGACCAACCCCCCCAGCCCTCTTATGTTATAACTAATTAACTTCATTGATTCTTATTTATTTCCCTCCTTCTCCTTTTTTCTTCACCACCCTTCACCTTCCTCCCTGTTCTTCCCGTCTACCCTTGCTTGTCTCCTTCTTATCTGTTGATTCATTACTCACTACTCTTTCCACCACTCCTGCTTCACCCCCGACAATACGTACTTCGATTTCCTTAGCAAACTCTACTACCCCTTCTGATACTTTCCTTGGATCTCCGTGAGCTATCATCCAAGCCTTTAATTCATCTTCGGTAGATCTTCCTATAGATTCTTCTTGTTTCACCCTTTTCCTTTTTCTCAGTTTACCCGAAGGCCCTCCTGGTTGGATCCCCTTACTTTTCCTTAGTAACCTCTTCTCCTTAATGATTTGCTTTCTTCTTTTTCTTCTCTCCTTCGACCCTGCCTCACTTGCTATCTTAAGTGTTGTCTTCATAGTTTCTTCTCCTTCTTTTGATTTCTCCTTCTCTTTGTTCTTTATTCTGTTCACCTCCATGACCTCCTCTTCTTCCTTGCTTCGCTTTGCTGGACTCTTGCTTAATTCCAACATCGATCCCCCTCCTTCTGTCTTTTCTATTTCCTCAGTAATTATTTGCTCTGATTGACACTTCATAACTTCACTTTCTAATTCGTCCCATTTTTGACTTACTCTGCCAGTTGTTTTGTTTTCTTTAGCCACCCCCTATCCTTAATTGTACTATGGCTCACTGTACTCTCATCTCTAACTCTTTCTAACCGGGCCATAACTTGATTTTTAGGCCCATTTATTTTACCTTGATTGCCCACTCTAGCCTCGAGCCTCCTTTTCATTTCCTTTTTTCCTGAGTTATTTATTACTTCCTTATCCGACACCGCTGTCCCCTTCCTTTTCACTTTCTCTTTTTCTTTGGAAATAGAAACTTTTCTTGCGCAGCCCACTCTTCGTTTTCATTCATGATTGCCTCGAGATTCCTTTCCACGTCATTTGTTTCTTCCACCTCATCGTCTTCTTCCATCTGTCTCTCCCATAACATTTCGTCTTCCATCTCCGATTCTTCTTCTTCCTCACTGTTGAACTTCGTCAAGTTTACTTGTGGTTGCAGGATTAATGGAACAGTGTACTCTTCTTCTTCCATTTTGATGCTGAAGACTTGATTATTTATCATTACTTGCACTACTTTGTTTATCGTCTCCATGGATGTTGTTTTCACCAAGCATCTTGCGACGTCTAGCCTCTTTTTACTCTCAGTATTCATGTCCATAGCTATGACTTTACCCCTACTAAGACACACATTCTCGAAGAATTTCTTATTCCATACGTGGACGGGAACTCCTTATATTCTAACCCAAGTTTCTCTACCCTTCATCACTGCCTCCGGATGCCAGTTGTCAATTTTCTCGACCAGTGCTGGAAAAATTCTTTGGCCTCATTTACCAACGCTTCAAAATCTTCGTCATCTTGTACTTTAATAAACACCTTGTTACCGCCCAATGGAATAATCTCAAGCGAAAGTATTCCAATATCCATAATTTTTTGTTGCAACAATGGTACTTCATCCATGCTTTGTACTCTTCCTACGTACCCTTTCTCAGCCCACTTCAAATCTTCCTCTTCTGCTGTATATTTTAAACCCTTCCATTCTTTGTTCAGCTCTTCCCCCCGGTTCTTCCACTCGTTTTTCCTGCTGTCATTCTTCACCACGTTTGCGTAGCTTCGCCCTTCTATTCTCAACTTTTCGAATGCTATACTCCTTCTCGCGTCTCTTTTTTCCATCTTTCGTCCTTGATTTGTCCTCCCTTTCCTCTCTACCTCCTTACTCTTCTCCATATATAATGTATAATCTGTATTCTCCCTCTCCCCATTCTTCTGAGATTCCCTACTGAATTTTGATACATTTGCCCATATCTTGTATGAGTCAAACCAAACGGTCCTTAGTTGCTCCTCCAATCTGTTTTGGTTCTCCACTTCTGCATATCTCACGAATCCAAAAGGTTTTCTGAATTTGTTATTCTTGTTTGGGATGAGCAAATCCACAATCTTACCAAACGCAGAAAACTTTCTTTTGATCTCTGCTACAGATGTTTCCTTTGGGAAGTTAGTGAAGTAACAACTTGTGATATACTCCATTCTTCCTCCTTTGATTCCGACCTTATTATCCCTTCTATTTCTCCTGTTTCGTACCTGTATCCATCCTGAATCTTTTTCCTTGTCCCATTCGCTCCGGCGTGCTCCGATTCTAGCGCTGCTGCTCCATGCTTTTTTCTGGTCCATGATTTAGAGGACGTAACCACGTGTTTGATTCACTGCAGATCCAAACAAAGCCTTCTCTTTCAGTTAAATCTATTTCTTTTAACGATTTGTTGGTTGTTGTTGACTAAATAGTAAATACTGATGCTATCTGCAAACCTAAAGGGATCTCCATTTTCCCCCTTCTTTTAACTGAGTTTTGGGTCAGGGCTTTCAAGAGCCCGTGTTTGTTTTTTTATTTATTTATTTTCTTTCTTTCTTTGCCTTTTGAACCATGTAGAATGGTGATGATGGGCTTAATGCCCACATGATTCACCCACCTCACAATTTAGGCTATGCACCCCTTTTTTTTGCTTGTTAGTTCCAATTCCTTATTTTATCTCACTTTTTCGATTTAAATCTTTTTCAAAATTTTGATTTATTTAATTATCTTGGTGTTTTTCCATTAATTCATTATTCATGTTAATCCATTTATCTTATCGATTCATCTCATTATTGATTTGCTATTTTCTTTGTGGTCCATGAAAGTCTAATATCATAGATTGTTGATTTATCGATATAAAGTCTGGATTAAGATGAGACCGATTTTATTAACTTCTTTCATTTTCTTTTCATTTTCGATCGATGAAGTCTAAGTATTGCGAATGTTGGTTAATTGAGGTTGTTTAACCTTCATAATTTCAAATCTGTAGTGAATTATCATTGAGATCATTTTCTATACTTTGGGATCGTGATAGGTTACCTTCGATTAATCGACAAAAGTTTGTGATTAAGACGAGATCTTCCGCTTTTCTTTTCGTGTGACACGATTCCTTAGAGAATGATCCTCAATATTATTTCTCCATCGTGTTTAAACACACACATCATTGCTTGCGCGACCTCCTATAGCATGATCTTCATCATAGATCGTGCTATGATGGTTTAGCACTATAGTCGACCCGATTCATCCGATAAATGACAAATAATGATTAATCACTAACCACTAACTTTAATTTCCGTCAATATATTCTTGCTTTACTTTTCCATCGATATATCTTGCTCATATTGTTATTGTTCATATTCATATCGTATTCATCTTGTTCATATCTTGTTCATACTATTCGAAAACACAATAAAACAATCGAAACCCTAAAAGACTAAATTGGTGGACTGTGGTTACTTTTCTGAGCAATGGAACTTTGACCTTGTACAGAGACCCTAGCAAAGGAGATTTTGTCCGAGTCTTGCTCAAGGCTTAGTTTAGGACACCTCGCACACACACGGCTTCCTCTTGGGCTACCTGACAATGACCACATTTATTTTGTGCAATCCCGTGTAACTTACATGTACCCCGCTCCCATTCCAATGTATGCACTTTATTAGTTTTGCTTTGATTTTGGTTTTGTTTACTAGGAGCACCCCTAGGGACTAGCATAGACTAAACCATTTTCAAACTAACTCTTGATTCGTTGTCGAGCCCATTTTCAAAACACCCTTGTAAGTCGATTTCTCTTTAGCATCACCATCAACCTAATGCACACACTTGCACCTTTCGTGGTTTCGTTACTAGGAGTACCCCTAGGGACTAAGATCGATCCTCACCTCTTTTTGCAACCCATCCGATTCAATTTTTTATCAAACATTTTCTTAATCAACTTACGAAAGAAGGAGATTCTTGGAGTCTAGCATTCCTTGGATCTTAGAATGAATGGCTCTTGAGGCGCACACTTTAGGTTGTTTTTCATTCAACCTTTCGTCTCAAAACACTTAATCTTTATCAAACATTTTCGCAATCAATCACGAAAGAACTGAGTTCTTGGAGTCTCGCATTCCTTGGATTCTTGAGTGACTGCTCTCGAGGCACGCCCCTTGGGTTGTTTGTCATTCGATCTTTTGTCCCCAAAACTCAAACCCAATAACCCGTAGTTCCACGAACTACGGACGTTCTGATTCTTCATTCATTTGAATGTAAGATACGTAGGCACAAGATTGCGATGATCTTGGCAAACACAATTCCATATTTTTCTGTCATTCCGCGTCTACCTTCTATCCATCTTCCATTTTCCCCCATTTCAAACCTTCTCTCGTAGTCGAACTACGAGCGCTCTGATTCCTCATTCTCGTCTCAATGAGCATACGTAGGCAAAAGGGACCCACTCCTTGGCGAGCACCCTTTCCTAAAACCACCCATTTTCCCCTTAGCATATAATCCTTTTACCTTACCTTTTCGCTTTCCCCATTTAGAAGAAAACAAATAAGCTTAGCTAACGTTGAGTACAATGGATGTGAGGGGGTGCTAATACCTTCCTCTCACATAATCGACTCCCGAACCCAGAATGTGGTTGTGATGACAATGTTCTTATTCTTAAAGGTTTTCTCGATATTTTTGTTTCCCACTTTTGGGATAAATAAAGTTTTGTGTTGAAGTTGAATTAAATGTTATGTTCATGATGTTTTTATGTAATTCATGCTTAATCAAGTTGTACTAAGTTAATGTGAGTGTTTGTATGCAGCATGAACATGTGGGTTTGTTGTTTTTGGCCATGAATAACCTATTTTCGTGCTGCTAGAAATTTATATATATATATATATATATGGGAAATGCTTACGAGTGCCCCATGGACATTGGTTAAGGGATTAAAAAGGAAAGTTGAGCTTTTATTAAGAGATTATAAATACATGTTTTTTCTAAAAATATGTGTATTAAATGCTCTGAAAACATAAATAATTAATTTTTTTAAAAATCTTGTGTGTATTCAATGACCATATATATATCGAGGAAGTACTCATGGAATAGGGAGCCATGGATTCGTCATCATCAACTCCATCTCAATTTCTTTATCTCCAAGGTGAGTTCCATTAGTTAGTATAACATTGGGGGAAGAAAATGAAAACATTGGTGGATTAGGTTTTGTGTTAAAGTTGAATTAAATGTTGTGTTCATGATGTTTTGATGTAATTCATGCTTAATCAGGTTGTACTATGTTTATGTGAGTGTTTGTATGTTGCATGAACATGTGGGTTTTGAAGTATTTTTCCATGAATGACCTGTTTCGTGCTGCTGGAAATCCTTATTTATATATGGCTAACATATATATATATATATATATATATATATATATATATATATATATATATATATATATATATTTGGAGGAAGTACTCATGAAATGGGGAGCCATGGATTCATCATCATCAACACCATCACAATTTCTTTATCTCTAAGGTGAGTTCCATTATTTAGTATAACATTGGGGGAAGAAAAAGAAAACATTGGTGTGTTATGTTTCGTGTTGAAGTTAAATTAAATGTTGCGTCATGCTGTTTTGAGGTAATTCATTCTCTATCATGTTGTACTATGTTTATGTGAGTGTTTGTATGCTGCATGAATATATGGGTTTGGTGTTTTTGGCCATGAATGACCTGTTTTTGTGCTGCTGGAAATCCTTATATATATATATATATATATATATATATATGGAGGAAGTACTCATGGAATGGGGAACCATGGATTCATCATCATCAACTCCATCTCAATTTCGTTATTGTAATACCCCGTATTAATAAAGTGCTCAATTGGGTGTCAGATGAGATCAGATGAGTATATATCCGCTCTATCTTTAATAAATTGGATTAGTGGAATGCTCTAAATACTTTAAGTGTTATTAATTGGGATCAATAGAGCAACTGATGAACTCAGAAGAGATTAATTATTTTAGTTTAAGAGAGAATTTTAAGATAATTCTAATAATTGATCAATTGGTTTGAGATGACAAAATATCAATTGGAGATATTTTACTCTATTGGATTATATTATATAATAATAGTATTATATATATATATATATATATATATATATATATATATATATATATATATATATATATATTTGTTTAAGAGAAAGAAAGAAAAATAAGAAGTTGGTAAGAAAAGAAAAGGAAAAGAAGAAGAGAAAGAGGAAAAGAGGAAAAAAAATGCCATGGAAGAAGAAGAAAAGCTCATGGATCATCTTCATCGATTCATCATCTTCTTCAACCTCCTCTTCGATTATCAAGGTGGGTTCTAGTTAGAACTTTAGTTTTAGAGTTTTTGGAAAATGTTTGATTTAGGTTAGAGATGTGGAATAAATGGATTTAACGGTTAAAAATCGATATAATCTGTGTTGAATGATCACACTATGCATATGAACATTTGTTGATACTTGTTATGCTGTTTGGAACTGATTTGAGATGAAAATGGTGATTTTTGGGAAGGACTGTGGAAGGGGTTATTTTTCTGCATATCGCAGTGCGCGCTTAGCGCGGGTCTGCACGCTTAGCGCGGTCTGGAAAATTTGCAACCTCTCCAGGCAGTGAGGAGCGCACTTAGCGCGGGGTGGAGCCCGCTTAGCGCGACCTGGAGCAAAAATAAAACTGTTTTTCTAAAATCCATAACTTTTGATCCGTAACTCGGATCGAGACGTTCTTGGTACCGTTAGAAAGCAACGACGACCCTCTACCCAATAAAAAGTGAAAATATTGAGTATGATGTGGGATTAATTAATTAGTGGCAATTGAATGAAATTAATGTTTATGTGATATGTTGAAATCCATATCTTTTGGATCGTGAATCCGATCGACGCATAATTATAGCTGATGTAAAGCTGTGAAAATACCCTACGGGATAAAAGTGGAAGTATTGATTTTGGTACCCGATTAAATGAATTGGAGGGAACCCAAAAGTGATGTTTTATGTGATGTGTGATTATATGTATTTACTTGTAATATTTGTGTTATGCCATATCTATCTAATATTGTTGCTAAAATGAATGAGAGAATATGCATGTTAAAATGAATTAGGAAGAGTGAGGAAACTTTATCCCAAAACAAATGGTATAGTTAAGATTGTTATAATTCTAGGTGGTGAATAGAATTGTGATAAACTCTGGATGGCGACACTCGTGCATTCATTGATGAGTTCTGGCCTAGACTAGACAACTTAATGACAACGCTCGTGCAAAAGAGGCTGAGGCGTGTGTCCATTACTGAATGGTATAGAAATGAGTGAAACACTAGTATGGAACACGTGTAATTGTTATGTTTTATTGTTAAAGGCAAAAGAGGCCTAAAGGCATGAAAGGCCTAAAGGCTAATGTGGCCTAGAATTGTTGAATACAATTATGCTTGTATGTGAAATCACGAGATCATAACCATTATTCTATTATGTGCCATTTCATGAGTAACGAGCTCCTCTGTAATGAATGCACGATTTCTTGGTAGGTTTGATTCCCAATGTTATAGTACGAATGGAGCCTACGGGTAAAGAGACTTATGACGGTGTACGGGCCGTGTGAAGTGACGATTTAAGGTGATAATGTGTCCCTTATTTCCGAATCCATTTCGTATGCCAAGAAATCTACGAGGGTCCATGACTCGTTCCTACTTCTAGACGTAGAAGAGGGCGGGAGAGAGGGGATGCCTTGACAAGGTTAACGATAAGTGAATACTTTTGAGTAACGGGCTCAATAACGTGTTTCCATATAGTGTAAATTTGTGTACTCAAAGTCATTTCCCTTCCCCTTGACTTGAGTTAGGATTTGGCGAGAACCCTGTAAAGCCGAGAGAATCCATAAGATAGGGAACTCACTGAGATTTGATGTATCTCACCCCACTATTGTTGATTATTTTCAGGAGGTATTTGCAGGTTGGGTTTACAAGGGGAGCTATGCTTGGATGTTTCAAGAGAAGCTTAGTTGAGCTTATTTCGCTGTGTATTATTATTTCTTGTACAATGAGGAATATTGTATATTGATCTTAGATTTTATTATTTTGGCTAGTTTCCATGACTTGTGCCATATGTAGTATTTATGTTTTAGAATTGGACAAGTATGTGAATCATGCCAATAGGCACTTATGATGATGTCAGTACCAAATAAAAACACTTGTATGGTATTATTCTAGATAAGTATTATACAGGGCGTTACAGTTATCTCCAAGGTAAGTTCCATTAGTTAGTATAACATTGGGGGAAGAAAATGAAAACATTGGTGGGTTAGGTTTTGTGTTGAAGTTGAATTAAATGTTGTGTTCATGATGTTATCATATAATTCATGCTTAATCATGTTGTACTAAGTTTATGTGAGTGTTTGTATGCTTCATGAACATGTGGGTTTGATGTTTTTGGCCATGAATGACCTGTTTTCGTGCTGCTCTAAATCCTTATTTATATATGAGTAATATATACACACGTACTCACACACACACACACACACACAGATATATATGTATATATATATACATATATATATATATATATATATATATATATATATATATATATATATATATATATATGAGTGTTGGTATGCTGCATGAACATGTGGGTTTGGTGTTTTTGGCCATGAAAAGATTTCATCATACTTCCATTCAAGACTTCTTCAGAGAGATGCCATGTGATGTAGGACAATTTTGAGGTGCTGATGACTTTATTGAAAGAGGGACAAACTTCTCGGTAAGTGATTGTAGTTTGTCGATCCACCAAGAATTTCTGGTACAGAAACAAGATTCTTGAGAGACTGCCACTTGTTTGTCAGGTGTAAATTCTAAAGAGGGATAAACTTATCTTCAACGGGGATAGACAAGTTGCTCGGCGGGAGACTGTCGTTTGTTGATTAGTAGAGACTTCCTGGGGATGTGATTTTCTTTTTCGAGAGGTTTTGCTGAGAGGCTCTCACTAGGGGATTTATTTTTATCTTGGAAAGCAAAGTGTACTTCCGCTGGGAAGAGTGGGGTTTAATAGGTGCAAACACAGATCCCTTCTCAGTCTTTTAGAGGTTCAAGTTATCAAAATGGTCCTGGACCGAATTTAATCTAGGAATAAACTGGAGAGAGACTTTTTAAACAAGACACTTCCCAATGAGGAATGAACTCAAACTGGGAATTTATCCTATCCAAGTGTGCAGAGGAGGGCTGAAGCAAAAACTTCCACGAGGATCAAACTCAGTGGAGAATTGGAAAGGATATGCACTTTCTGCTTAAAGTTGACAACTCTATTGGAGAGAGGGAACTTACCACTTGGGAAAAACATGACCGTAATGAGTAAACCATGTTTAAGAGATGCTTATGAATATGAATTATGAGTTTAAATATGGATGGTGTATGTATGAATGTTATGTTTATGCTAAAAAAACAGACACGAGACAAGATTTGGTGATGAAAATAAACAAAACCGGGTACTCGGTCAATCTTGCATAGATGGAAGCATCACTAGATGTTAATTCTTGGAGTTGGCTAGAATTTTGGTAAAACAATGTTGATGTCATGGTTGATGTTTCAACATGAGTTTTTAACAGCCTTGTTATGTTTAGTTAACATTCTGGTTATGTTAAGTGTTTAAGGGTTGCAGTTTTGTGCTGATGTCAAACCCGATGTCATAACATCAGTTGACAGAACATCAGAAAACCATCTGTTGTGGTTTTTGTATTGCAGAATGTTAAGGTGTTGAAGAGTTAAAGTGCTGAAGAGTGATGTCACATGCGATGTCTTGACATCACTATACCAGAAACTTAAAACATCAGGTTGTGATGTTTTTAGGGTTGCACGCATTAGTTTGATTTGAGGAGATCTGTTAGTTAGATTGGATGCGAATTTATTGGAGAAGATTTATTCTGATACAATTAATTCGGCATATCTTGTGGAGAATAGTTTGTTACTATTTTTGTGCAAATAGACATGGAGAATTATTCCTATTTGTGTGGAGAAGATTGTTCCTATTTGTGTGGAGAAGATCTTGCAGCTGATTTAAAGAGAAGATTTAAAAGATACATAATATCCTGGAAATATTATGTGGAGCTGAATTTAATGCATAAAGATATGGAGAATATTTAGAGTTAATTATTGAAGATTTAAATTGAAGATTTGATTGAAGATCCAATTAATAGCAGAATCTGTTGGAGATTTGGAACAGAAGATTTGATATGATTTGAAGGCCCAAATCCAGTTGGGAAATAGGTTATAAATAGAAGCATTGTAACCTAGTTTTGGTAAGCCAGCCATCATGTAGATTATAAGGGCTGTGTTGGTTGATGAACCACCCGATTTGTGGGATGGTCATCGTGTTTATCTCGAAGCCTGTAGGTAAGAGATGTATTGTTCTTGGAGGAAGCTTTGAAGCAACTCCAAAGGGGTGTCATGGAAGTGTGTCTTCCAAAGTCTATGTGATAGAAAAGATTAGGAAATCAAGTTGTTGATGCAGTGACGGTGTAGTTGACTGCTAGACATCATTGAGATGATTGGAAGTGAGATGGAGTCTCTTACCTAGGGAGAACTTAGGTAGAAGGGTCATTGGGTAGGGATTAAATTAGGTAGATTGTCAACTGGTCTGTTGAGTCTGTAATTTGATACTACTAATAGTGGACTTCCTTCCTGGCTTGGTATGCCCCCAGATGTAGGTTAGTTGAACCGAACTGGGTGAACAATTGGTTGTGTTCATATTATGTTTTTATTGTCTTGTTCATGCAACAGAGTTTGATGTTGTGACATTGCACCTGACATCACATGTCTGTACCAGAATTTTAATTGGTATCAGAGCAGGCATCCTGTCTGTTTCTGGATGAGATATAGGGAAGATACTTTCTGGTTCATGAGCAAGGAAGTTAGTTATGGACTTGGTCAGTTCATATAGTTGTTTGTATGATCCCTTGAAGTGAAGGATGAACTATGCATAAAGAACTGCTGCTGTGAGTGTGTTGACACTTGGTTTCTGGTGGTGATGTGCAAGGATTATTGAGCAGTGCCTAAAGGTTGTTGAGAAGGAGTTTTGAGTTCCGCTGCATGGTATCTGATGTAACCCTGGTTGGTTCTTGTATCTCTGGTGGTGAGATTCTAGAAAGGTATGCTCTTGGAAAGACATTAGGGTTTGGTCTCCTCAACAGGATATTCTATGATGCTGCAGTTTGCATGAGG
This sequence comes from Lathyrus tuberosus, assembly GCA_022829125.1. Lineage (NCBI taxonomy): Eukaryota > Viridiplantae > Streptophyta > Magnoliopsida > Fabales > Fabaceae > Lathyrus > Lathyrus tuberosus. Next base: position 6,630,825 of record JALAZF010000072.1, read on the forward strand.
ATTATCTCTTATCTGTGTTGATCAAAAGGTGAATGTATCTTAGTAAAGATTGTATGACATAGAAGTTTCAGTTTTTTTAAGAAGAATATATTTTAAATAAGGCATTGAAGACCAATCTGTCCAGAACATTGATTCCTTCTTTAACAATGAAAGAAGAGGGTGGAGACAAAGCAAAAGAGTATCTTTGTCAAATCTTTCATGCGGGAGTGAAGGTCTTGATAAGTTATCTCTTAAGCTTAGTTGTGATGACCGAATGAGGAGGAAGTTTCATCAAGAAAGAAGCTGAGCTTAATATGTCAATTCTAATGTCTCGACATTGCGCTACACATGAGCAGTTTATTGTAAATGCTAAGTCAAGGACCTATTAGATTGTAGCTGTTTTGAAGAATCACTGAAGCTGTGAAGTTGAACATTTTTTTATGCTAGTTGAAGAGAAGGGAGAAGGCATCCAAGAGTTTGTGCAGTAGCAGGGCAATTCAGCCGGTGGTCAATTGGTGGTTGTTTGAGCTCTTTCAGTAGTGTGCTTTGAAGGATTCAAAGTAGCAGTTTTGTAGGTCTATTTTTGGAAGATGTTGATATGCTCTCGTATGTTCCCTGCAAAGAGATTTGTGTGAATGAATACGATTAGGAGATATGATGATGAAACATCATTTCAGTTCTTTGCTCAGAGTAGAGTAAAAGATCAAGACATTGACCTTATCTGGAAGAGTTTTGTGGTAGTCATGATGAGAAGATTCAGCAGATGGCAGTTACCTTGACTGGAGTTGAGTATTTTTCTGCTTTTGGGGATAGGCTTGCAACTAATGACAAAATACATAGACGGGAGACTATGTACATGTCTGTTGCAGGACTGTTGAAGTGTTAAGAATATACTTTTCTCTGTATGGCTCTTTATTGGTGATGTTGAAGACTTCATAATCTTGAGGGTTTCATCTTGGATCAGTTTAGCTAAGTGGTTGGGAGCATGGTGTTTGCTCTGGTTGTGAAGGTCGAGGATAAGTGGCAGTTATCTCTGGCTTACGGATCTACTAAGGAAAGTGGCAGTCTTTGGTATTGCTATGAGGTAGTCTTGGATTACCTATTTTCTGAAGATTCAGATGTGGTAGGATTGAAGTCTTTGGAGTTTCTGAGCAGGATGGAGGTTGTTTACTCAAACTTGATTGGTGAATCAAGTCTATGAGAGCATGGAAATCTGGTTCTGCAAAGGGAGGAGGTTTTTCTAAGTGGCAGAAGGAAGAGCTGAATTCAACAGCTGGATATCATAATGTTTTGACATCTAGCTTAACATCAGGAGTCTCATCTGGTAATGTGGCACATCAGCTTAAGATAGAGGTGATCTACAGTAGTGGAAGTTATGGATGCTTCAAAAAGATCGTTCTCATTGCAGTTTGCGGGAGCTGTAGGAAGGAGAAGATGTTACATGACCATAGCTTAGGGAGTCTAAGTGTGTTTGCTTTTGAGCAAGTGGAACATGTGCCTTGAAGATCAAGTTTCCTTGGTGGATCAGGATATCTTTGTGAGAGTTCTGACAAACGTGAAAAAGGTCAAAATGTGGCATTTGGCTGTTTTCATATGAGGATTCATGCTTGAGGTGATCAAACTGTGGCATTTGGTTGATCTCAGAAGTGAATTCGAAGAATCAAGATAATCAGAGTGTGGCAGTTGGTTATTATTGAGGATTGTCTTGGAACAAGTTACTCTTGGGAAGAAGGGTGATGAGTTGAAGACTCAAGGAGATTATTCTTCTTGAAGGTGGAGGAGAGGTTATTCTTTGGATTACTATGCAATAGTAAGTCCAGTTGGTGGAACATATCAAGAATCATGTGATAATGTCTTGGTATGTGGAAGATGCTCTAACTTGTGTTGGGACATTATCTGGTTGGATATCCTTGGTAAAGGATGATTATGCCCTGGTTCAAGAACTTGGTACCAACATTATGCCTAAGGAGTGTCTACATAGTCATACGGGAGAATGATGAAGTAGAAGGTCTGCCTTGGATGGAGAATGTAGAGAAGACTGAAGTAGATCAGGTATTGATTGCTTGAAAGTCTGAGGGTGGTTATTTATCAATTGATCCAAATGTCAGAGAATAGTTGATCAGCCTGGCAAGATGTGGTGTGTTGGAGCATGTGAAGATAACAAACCAAGAGGGTGTGTTAGTCTGTGGTGTTCAAGTTTTTTTTGGAGCTTCTTCTATGTGCAATGAGTCCTTTGAATGGTGATGGGTAACCTCATGATGGTTGATTGAGATGGTTGTCAGATCTGATGTTGGAACAACACTTCGAAGGTGTTGAGTTTTCAGCCAAGAAAGTTAGTTGTGCTCATGGTGGAGTATCAGGAGTGATCAGTGGTGTGAATTTATAAAAGAGGGATCAGCTAGTGCCACAAGTGTGCAGAAAAGAATGCCTTGTGTGAGAAGGTAATCTTTTTCTATTTAATAGTAGATACTTTGATGGGAGACTTAGTATCTGTCTATTAGTGATGATGTGCATGAGGGTAAATACTTTGACGGGAGACTTAGTATTTGTCTAGAGAATTATGCAAATCTGCAGTGTGGATATTTTTGTGTGGCCATGATGGAGTGGCTTGATATTTAAAGATGACAACCTGAGGTAGCCTTATCAGCTGACTGTATCAGAAGTGTGTGAATGAAGAAGTGAGCATCATCTGTTGGGAGCTTGGCAGTTGTCTGATGTGTGGATGGAATTCAGTTTTCTGAATTGTGTGAGAGCTTATTCCTCTCGGTTGTGATCAGGTGGTTGTGATTACCTTAATGAAATGCAGAAGATGTGAGCTGTTGCTGATGTCCTACATAATGCTACAACATCTTTGTCTGGTGTGAAGGTCTGAGACTGTGCGTATGAAGTTGGAAGAAGCAGAATTAGTGTTTGAAGTGGTATGATCTGATCAGAATGGCTGAAGAGGGAATTATGTGATTAAGCACTAAGTGAATGCGTTCAGCAGGTGAGTTGAACAGAGAGTGCGCTCTTGAAGACATGAAGATGAGTCTTATGTTTTCCATTCATTTAAGGTGTTCTTTTTGCAAAGGTGCACTGGTTATCTTAGATAGGGGGAGTTGATCTTTTCTCTGGTGATCATTGAAAGTAGTAGATGCTGAGTCTGGGTATATTGGTTGGATGATTCAGAGTTTGCCTTTGGAATTTTTTTGTGCTTGCTGCTATGTTCAGAGTTTGTCCAATTATGGCTAAAAAGGGGGAGAGTTAGCCTAGTGGTTGCCAAGGTGTGGTTGTGAAGCCTTTTCTGATATGGTGCAGCAGTTGAGGGGGAGAGTGTTTGAACAGCTGTGAGCTGGTTCTTGGTTTGAGGGGGAGTTTGCCCTATGTTGACGTGAAAGTGTTCGTTTCTGCTGCAAGTTGGTCCAAGTTGGTCTGATGTAGGCTGAAATTGTTTTAGCCAAAATTAGCCAAAGGGGAGATTGTTAATTCTTGGAGTTGGCTAGAATTTTGGTAAAACAATGTTGATGTCATGGTTGATGTTTCAACATGAGTTTTTAACAGCCTTGTTATGTTTAGTTAACATTATGGTTATGTTAAGTGTTTAAGGGTTGCAGTTTTGTGCTGATGTCAAACCCGATGTCATAACATCAGTTGACAGAACATCAGAAAACCATCTGTTGTGGTTTTTGTATTGCAGAATGTTAAGGTGTTGAAGAGTTAAAGTGCTGAAGAGTGATGTCACATGCCATGTCTTGACATCACTATACCAGAAACTTAAAACATCAGGTTGTGATGTTTTTAGGGCTGCACACATTAGTTTGATTTGAGGAGATCTGTTAGTTAGATTGGATGCGAATTTATTGGAGAAGATTTATTCTGATACAATTAATTCGGCATATCTTGTGGAGAATAGTTTGTTACTATTTTTGTGCAAATAGACATGGAGAATTGTTCCTATTTGTGTGGAGAAGATTGTTCCTATTTGTGTGGAGAAGATCTTGCAGCTGATTTAAAGAGAAGATTTAAAAGATACATAATATCCTGGAAATATTATGTGGAGCTGAATTTAATGCATAAAGATATGGAGAATATTTAGAGTTAATTATTGAAGATTTAAATTGAAGATTTGATTGAAGATCCAATTAATAGCAGAATCTGTTGGAGATTTGGAACAGAAGATTTGATATGATTTGAATGCCCAAATCCAGTTGGGAAATAGGTTATAAATAGAAGCATTGTAACCTAGTTTTGGTAAGCCAGCCATCATGTAGATTATAAGGGCTGTGTTGGTTGATGAACCACCCGGTTTGTGGGATGGTCATCGTGTTTATCTCGAAGCCTGTAGGTAAGAGATGTATTGTTCTTGGAGGAAGCTTTGAAGCAACTCCAAAGGGGTGTCATGGAAGTGTGTCTTCCAAAGTCTATGTGATAGAAAAGATTAGGAAATCAAGCTGTTGATGCAGTGACGGTGTAGTTGACTGCTAGACATCATTGAGATGATTGGAAGTGAGATGGAGTCTCTTACCTAGGGAGAACTTAGGTAGAAGGGTCATTGGGTAGGGATTAAATTAGGTAGATTGTCAACTGGTCTGTTGAGTCTGTAATTTGATACTACTAATAGTGGACTTCCTTCCTGGCTTGGTATGCCCCCAGATGTAGGTTGGTTGAACCGAACTGGGTGAACAATTGGTTGTGTTCATATTCTGTTTTTATTGTCTTGTTCATGCAACAGAGTTTGATGTTGTGACATTGCACCTGACATCACATGTCTGTACCAGAATTTCACTAGAGATTTTGAAGGAAGCACTCTACTGGGGAAAGGAACCAAATCTTATCTTAATTCCAACTTTCATCATAGGAAAAAGGAAGTTCACTCCTTACTGGAGGCGAAGGTTTGAGTACCTTAATTTGAAACAATGACCCGCCTCTTGGAGATGTTTGTGAGACTAGCCACAAAAGTACTTGATTTTGTATTTCGAGGCTTGATCATTCTTAGAGTAGCTGTTGATAGTCTTTCTCATGTCCATAAATCAAAGAAAGTTTCCATCTTTATTTTCAACGCAAAAGTAAAATACATTTTTTTTCAAGAATTAATATCAATAAATAGAAATGTTATTTTGCAAAGCACAATAAAATAAAAATTGAAATAAAATGGGCGAAAGGCTCAAATTTTCATTGATGGAATGGTAATCAGCCAAAAGCGTTATTCCATGGATCATTACAAAGTTAGGAAATGGTAATTTAAAGGGAAATGGCTACATTGAAATTGTAAGACCCTAATTTTTGACCCCTAAGATTCCACATATCATTCATATTTTCATTTGCATCTTTACCACAAACAAGATCACACATTGGTTCCCTCGTCCCTCTCATCTTTGGGTTTATGCCTTGCAGGGTTTATTGATCATCTGTGTGTTTCTTATTCACTTTATTACTTTATTTGTTTATATTTTACTAACCTTAACCAAAATCCAAAAATATTTTTTGTTTTCTTTCACTAACATTTTCAGGGGAAGAACATGTAAAACATGCCAAAATAACAGTCCCACAGCTCGAATGAATTTTATCTGAGAAAAGTCAAAGTTGATCTGCAATCATGTCAAATTTATCTGGTCAAGGATTCCCCCAAGTTTTAATTGATTATTATTCAAGAGACTCCAAGGTTCATGTGTCTATTTCCATGCCTTCTTTGACGAGCATAAGAATCGAGCCGAACCACAACTGTGTATTCAAAAGAAGTATTTTTCAAAATTTGCACTAAGTAACCGGTTATTATATAGTCTGTAACCGGTTACCCTCGTGGAAATTTGGAAAAATTCAGCAAATTCAAATTCAGTAATTTTCACACCAAATCTCAACCCTTGATCACATTTGGAATATTCTAGACCATCTCATTTTAATTCCCCTACATCACTTTGATCATTTCCTACCATACACCTTCACTAATCACCACTCTTTTATGAATTTCCCTCCAATTTTGAATTCCAATCCTAATTTTGATCATCCAAGCCTAATTCCAAGCCACCAAATTCCCAAGCCTAAACTCTATAAATAGAGGCCTCATTTCATTCATTTCACAAGCTTTTGAGAGCCAAATTCACCTTGCTAAAATTTTTCTTGAAGCTTTTGATAGCCAACAAACCTCTTGCAAATTCTCTCCCCAACCACAAAATTCACCAAAGCTCACTTTTCTTCTTTTGAAAGTTAATAAGAATTCACATTGAATCTTGTTCAACTTTGAGCTAAACTTTCATCCAAACTTGTTTTCTTCATCAATTCTCATAGATCAAGGCTTTGGTGTTTAGATCTTGAAGCAATTTGAAGGAATTTTCAGATTTAAAGTGGTAATTCATCTTTCACCATTGTTGAAGCTTCATCTTCATCTTCCATAATGTAGATCTTTGGAGATCTTTGTTACTTGATCCTTTGGATCTTGTAATTGTGTTTAATTGCTGGTTTTTGTTGTTATTTTACTTTGAATTTCGTGCAATTTCAATTCCATGATCACAAGGTGTTTGTAAAAAGTTTTGGAAGTGGATTATGCTGAATTTTGCACAATTTTCTGCATTCTGGTGCAGAGTAACCGGTTAGCAGATATGCAGTAACCGGTTACTCTGTGTTAATTTTGAAAAGCTGCGCTTATTTTGAACTAAGTAACCGGTTAGCAGATATTCAGTAACCGGTTACTTCGAAACAGAATGCATATTTTGCCTTGTTTTTGGGGCTGTTTTGGTTCCTTTTCCATTTTCTTCCCTTTCCTTTTGTTCTTAGCCTTAGATCACATAATTGTGTGGTTTAATTTGGCTTTCTCTTCATCTATTTCTCTTTTCTTTTGATCGATGAAAGTCTTATGGATAATAAAATTCCGTTGTTGAATTTTAATCAAGACTAGATCGCTACCTTCTTTTCTTTTCTTTTCGTGCGGTATTGCTTTCGAATGACGATTTACATATCGTTCATCTAGCATGCATTAACACAAAGAGCTATTGACCGACCTCATTGTAGGGTACTTACTCCGTAAATTAATCGACGATTGCTTAACATAGCGCAACATATGTCCCTTATCGGAAAACAATAAAAAATTATTGATTATTTGTCTTTTGGTTCAACACTTATGAGACTTGTTGTTATGAGGCTTTGGTATTATCAATCCTCTAATGAGTTCTCAATAATCTTGACTTAAGTGCAATTATTCAATTATTATTGATCACTTACTCTAACAACTAACAACTAATCACTAACTTCTGACTTCTACTTTTACAATTCCTTCTCGCTCCCAATCTCTCTTTTACTTTTATGCTCCATTATTATCATTTCATATCATGTTTATGTTTCCGCCATTTTTCCTTTGTCCGTTGGACACATGTTTATGCTTCCGTAATTTTTACTTTGTCTGTTGGACACATGTTTATGCTTATGCCTTTTTCTCTTTGTCCACTTGGACCAAAAACATTAATAAAGGCTAAAACCTCTAAAAAACTTGTTCTTCTAATCTTGGACTATGGTTACTATCCTTTGCAATGGACATGAAGTTTTGCACCTAGACCTTGGACATCCAATGCTATTCTTGGCCCCTTGGACTTAGAACTAGGACCTTTTCCCTTTGATTTGGAATTATGGTTCGAAGACTTTGAAGACTTGTGCTTTTGCTTGGTTTATGGTGAAGATAGCTACATTTGTGGTTAGATCTTTCTTATCCTTAGCTTTTACTTTGTGCTTTAGGATAGTCACTTCTTCTCCTCCCCATTCTTCAATTTTCAAAACTTTCTCCCTTTTTCAAAACTTTCTTGATTTCAAACTTTCATCTCTTTCATAATCAAACCTTGACTTTGTCAAGTGACTTTAGTCTTTTCTTTTCATTTCTTAACAAATGCTAAACTACATAAGCATATTGACACCTTTTTCAAAAGACTTTAAAAAACATCAAACTCGTTCAAACCTCTTTTTTTGTGCCCTTGTACACTTTTCCTTTAACTTTTTCAAAATTTTAGACATGATTCATATCTTTAAGCGGAAGTATTTGCCTGGAAATGACGACTTGTCTTTACATTTAAAATCAACCAAAACAAACAAATTTCATTCTTTGTACCATGAACTACGGGGTTTTTATCCTACATTGCACTTCGTGGGTACGTAGGCATGAGGTGACAAGTCTCTCCAAACAAAAAAATTTTAAAAATAATTTCTCTTCTCATCTCCTCAATCTTTTTCAAACAAAAATTTTTCAGACCAAAAAGCGTAGATATTTCAAAGGGTTCCTGTAGAGTACTATAGACGTTTTGGGTGCTAACATCTTCCCATTGCGTAACCAACCCCCCTTACCCAGTCTCTGTTCACTTGTTCTTGTTGTAGAGCTTGTGTAGGTTTTGTTCACTCTTTTTCTTTTCCTTTTTTGGGATAAAATAAAAGTGCGGTGACGACTCTTGCTTTTCGAGTTAAGTTAATCAATAGCTTACACTCACGATTTTGCCGCTACAGAAATATAATGACCACTATCCTTTTCACAACTTTGAATTTCGAGTATTCTTGAGCTTCTGTTGAAGGTGACTTGATTGAAGATTCTTTGACAGATGGCATTACTTTAAATGATCCAATTCTTGTTGGATGCAGTTACTTGCCATAAATCCCTAACTTTTGACTAGATTGCCTTTTCAGGTTTTCAATCTACCGGGATAGTTATTCTCTGTTTATGTCTCTAATTTTTGCTTGGACCGCCCTTTCGGGTTTTCAGTCCACCAAGATGCTCTTTTTTGCCTATGTTGCTCTTTCGGGTTTTCAACTTAGTGAGCAGTTCTTTTGTTTCTTTTTCGGCAAAGTATTTCTTGACTGTATCAACATTTGTAGGACGAGTGAACTCTTCACCATCCATAGTTGTGAGTATTAAGACACCGCCTGAGAAGGCTTTCTTGACAACATATGGGCCATCATAATTTGGAGTCCATTTCCCCTGGAGTCGGTGAGGAAAGATTGGATCTTTTTGAGCTTGAGGTCCCCTTCTCTGAATACCCTAGGTCAAACTTTTTTGTCAAAAGCTTTCTTCATCCTTTGTTGATATAACTGACCATGGCATAAAGCCGTCATCCTCTTTTCTTCGATTAGATTCATTTCATCGTATCTTCTTTGACACCATTCAGCTTCTGTTGGCTTGGCTTCCATCAATACTCATATTGATGGTGTTGGTTCTTGGATTGGCTAGAATTTTGGTAAAACAAAGTTGTGCAATGTTGATGTCACATGGGTGATGTCTTAACATTGAGTCTTAACATTGGTTTATGTTAAGTTCTTAAGTTGGATGTCTAATGTCACATGCGATGTTGTAACATCAGGTCTGCAGAAGATTAATAACATCAGGTTTAGTGATGTTGTTAGGGTTTGCGTTTTAGCTGGATATTGGGAGAGCTGTTAGTCTCATTGGTTGCGAATATCTTGGAGGAGATATTTTCTGTTACAAACAGATTTGATGTAGATTTATAGGAGTGTTTAAAGGCTGAAGATTTAAGAAGATTTTGAGAGAGAAAATCTGTTGAAGATTCAGTTTTAAATAACAAATCAGGTCAGATATTGTAGCAGGTCCAAGACCAATTCAGATGGCTATATAAAGCGCATCAACCAAAGGAAGAAGACACAAAAAGTAGACAGAAGAGTGAGAGCATAGACTGAGTGTCGATCATTGTCTTTGTACGAGTATTGTGTTAACCATTCAAGTGTGAATTGGTGAGTGCAATTTGTCCTCTCTAGAGCTGTGAAGCAAGAGAGTTTTGTAACTTGATCAAAGTTGTGAAGCAGGATCAAGGTGTTTCTCAAAGTGTTTGATCTTTGAGAGGTTTTAGGGATTGAGTAGTGTTCTCATACCTAAGTGGGCTCTTAGGTAGAAAGTTCATTAGTAGGAATTAAGTTTAGGAGATTGTCAACTAGGTTGTCGAGTCTGTAAATTAATTCTACAAGTAGTGAATTTCATCCCTGGCTTGGTAGCCCCCATATTAAGTTGTTGAACTAAACTGGGTAAACAATTCTGTGTGTACTCTACTGTTGTTTTACTTTGTCCATTGCAGAGCGTGTTGTTGTGACATCACACGTAATATCACATATCTGGTACCAGAATTTCAATTGGTATCAGAGCAGGCATCCTGCTCTGCATCTGGGTGAGATCTAGGGCTGATAATTTCTGGTAAAGATGGACAAGGAAGTTGGTGGATTTGTGAATAGACCCCCTATTTTGGATGGCTCTAATTATGATTATTGGAAACCAAGGATGATCACCTTTTTGAAATCCTTGGACAGCAGGGCTTGGAAGGCTGTCTTAAAAGAATAGAAAGCACTTGTTGTGTTTGAGAAAGATGATGCTGGGAAAGATAAAGAGGGCACCTCAAAGCTGAAGCCTGAAGAAGAATGGACCAAGGAAGAAGATGAGCTTGCCCTTGGTAACTCTAAAGCCCTAAATGCTATCTTCAATGGAGTTGATAAGAATATCTTTAGGTTGATTAACTCATGTGAAGTTGCTAAGGAAGCATGGGATACTTTGAAGACTACACATGAAGGATCATCTAGAGTTAAGATGTCAAGACTTCAGCTTCTAACATCAAAGTTTGAAAGTCTGAAGATGAAGGAAGATGAGACTATCCATGACTTCCACATGAGTATTCTTGAGCTGTCAAATCCATCCAGTGCTCTTGGAGAAAAGATGTCAGAAGAAAAGTTTGTAAGGAAAATCCTTAGGTCCTTTCCTAAGAGGTACAAGATGAAGGTGACTGCCATTGAAGAAGCACAAGACATCAGCCAGATGAGGGTTGATGAGCTCATTGGATCTCTTCAAACTTTTGAGCTTGGGTTGAATGAGGAAGAACCGGAAAAGAAGCCAAAGAGTATAGCCTTGGTTTCAAATGCTCAAGAAGAGAAAGGGAATAGTGCTGAATCCCAGGAGGATCTATCTCTGGCCATTGCTATGTTGGGAAGGCAGTTCAACAAGGTGTTCAAAAGAATGAACAAGAACTTCAAGCCTAATGTCAAGAACATCGCTTCTGACATCAGCAAGTCTAAGGAGAAGGATGAAGAGAAGACTGCTTAAGACAAGGGTGTTTAATGCTTTGAGTGTGAAGGTTATGGACATGTTAAGAAAGAATGTCCCACATTCCTGAAGAAGCAGAAGAAAGGAATGACAGTTTCTTGGTCAGACTCTGACAGTGAAAGTGAAGGAGAGTCAACCAAACATGTCAAAGCTTTAACTGGAACAGGTGTTTCTGATGGTGATTCAAGTGATGAGGAACTGACCTTTGAGGAGTTAGCATCCACTTATCAAGAGCTTTGTCTGAAGAGTGCAGAAATCTATCAAGAAAGTGAAAAACAGAAGAAACAGATTGTTCAGCTTGAGACTGCTAAAGCTGATTTGGAAAATGAAGTCTTATTGGTCAAAGCTCATCTTGATCATATGACCAAATCTGTTAGGATACTGAACAGTGGTACAGACACACTTGATAAGATCCTTCAGACAGAAAAGGTTGCTGGAGACAAGTCAGACATAGGATTTGTGGTTGAGGAAAAGGTATCCGCTGAAGCAAGCACTTCAGGAACCAAGAAGGAGATGTCTCAACATCACACAAAGAGACAGGATCCTAAACCTAAGCAGGTTGCTCATCCACAACCTCAAAATGTTGGGAAGAGGCATGCACATGGTCCTCAAAGGAAGGCATATGTTTCTGGAGCTAGGCAGTATATGCCTCCACAATATCATAAGAGTATGCATGCCTCTAGGTTCAAACAGAACATGTTCCATCAGATGTCTTAACATCAGGGAAACATGTATGGCTGTGGATATAATAATGCTGTGCCATATTATTATGGAAGAAGGAAGCCTCATCACCATAGAAGATAGCCAAAAAGACAGTGTCCTTACCATAGAAGACAGTCAAACTATGGGAGAAGAGGAAAACATTATGGGTGGCAGCCACAACAGTATCATCATCAAGGTGGCAGAAGGTTTAACCACTTCAGAAAAGACAGAGTTAGGTGCTTTTACTGTGGCAGATTTGGACACATGCAGTCTTCTTGTTTCAAGCTACATGGTTATCCCAAGTCTAACCCTCAACCCAGACAGAAGGTGAACAGGCCCAAGGTTGTTAAGCAGTGGGTTCCTAAAGAAGAGGTTAAATGTCTTTTGGCTCACATTTCAGATGGACACTCTACTAAGGATGGATGGTACTTTGACAGTGGTTGTTCAAAGCACAAGACTGGATTCAAAAATCAATTGGTGGATGTCAATTCTTGCTCATCAATTGATGTTACTTTTGGAAATGGAGAGAAAGGGGCGGTAAAAGGTGTTGGAAAAGTGAAGTGTCATGATGGACCTGATCTTGACAATGTGTTACTTGTCAAAGGCTTGAGTGCTAACCTGATTAGCATAAGTCAGCTCTGTGATGATGGATGTAAGGTCAGCTACACCAAAGATGAGTGTGTGGTGACAAATGAGCAGAATGAGGTAGTGATGAAGGGAATAAGATCCAGAGATAATTGCTTTCAATGGGTATCTCAAGTGGACAGCTTATCTGGTGATGTTAAGGGTAATGTTGTAACATCAGATTGTGACAACAAGTGTGAAAGTCTGCTGAAAGGCCAAATAGGGTTAATTACTCTTAATGTGAATCCTTTTAAAAATTTAAAAGGAAAGTTTATTTGGAGGGAGAAACTCATTGATTGGTCTTTAAGGGATACACAAAATCAGGCGCCATACCTTAGACCATCATTCCCTATTGTAGCAATATCACATTTCATCAAAGCTCATATCTCCCAACTGTTCGTCTCCTTCAACGAGAAGAATCATCTGTCTCTGAACCTATACTGCTTCAAGGGAACCAGGTCAAAACAGATGTCTTCTCCATCAAAGAAATCTGCCTCACAAAGCTCCTTGCGAGATAAAGCTAGGGTTTCTACAGAAGAAGGGACTGCAGAAGAAGCTTTGAATGTAGAACCCATCTCTATGATGCTCCCAAAGTCAGGTAAATCTAGACCTTCTAAACTTGTTTCAAAAAGGGCTGCGACTATCTTTAGAGATAATGAAACAAATAAGCTTGTTACTAGTGTTCTATTTAGTGGTAAAACAGCACCTAGGTCATCCACTTCTCATACTGTTGAAGAAAGAGTAGATGTTGACAAAAGCTTAGGTCAGATTGTCGATAAGATCTTTGAGAAAGGGCTTCCTATAAAGGCTATATCTAGACCACTGAGGCAAATGCCTACTGAACATTCTGAAAGGGAAAAGAGTGACATGCAATCTACTGAAACCAATCTCCACAGATTGGCTGTGTCAGTTATTGAAGATGCTGAGATTGAAGAAGAAGCAAAAGCTAAAAGAGAAAGGGATACGCATGTTGAAGAGGAAGTTGTTGTTGAACAAAATGTTGAAACATCACCTGCTAGAGATGTTACCCCTAGTCCAAGAGGCAAGAAGGATGCTGATGTGGTGGATGTTGTTGACTTGTCTGACAATGAAGTCATTGGAAATGCTGTTCCAAGTATTGCTAAGAGACTGAAGACAAGGAAAGGAAAGACTGTTGAATCCTCTCCAAAGAAGAAAACTGCTGTTGTTGGTCCTACAAAACCTTGGAGCAAGGTTGCTACATCCTCCAAAAAGAGGAAGATCAGGGAAGATTCTGATTCTGACTTTGATGTTGTGGATGATGTTCAAGACATCACTCCTGTCAGAAAAACAATTTTGAAGAGAATCTCTGACAAAGTCCCTGAAGTGCTAGTTGACAACATTTCCTTTCATTATGCCAGCAGTGCATCAATGTGGAAATTTGTATGTCAAAGAAGACTAGCCCTAGAGAGGGAGCTTGGGAAAGAAACTTTAGAGATGAAGGATATTATGGAGCTGATTACGGCTGCTGGATTGGTGAAGACTGTTTGTAGGTTCGCCAAGTGTTATGACAGTCTGGTTAAGGAATTCATTGTCAACATTCCTATAAATATCTCTGACAAAAGGAGTGGAGATTTCATGAAGGTGTATGTGAGAGGAAAGTGCATTATTTTCTCTCCTAGTACTATCAACAAGTATCTGGGAAGAGATGATGAAGAGTATAGTGAACTTGAGATGACTGATAATGAAATATGTAAAGAAATTACAGCTGGTCAGGTAAAGGTTTAGCCATTGAAAGGGAAGTTAAAGGCTAGTAAACTTAGCATCAAGTATGTCATTCTTCACAGAATTGGAGCAGCCAACTGGGTGCCAACAAACCACAAGACAACAATAGCTGTTGGATTGGGTAGGTTTATCTATGCTGTTGGGAAGAAGATCAAGTTTGACTTTGGAAGCTACATCTTTGAGCAAGTGGTAAAACATGCTGAAATAAATGCTATCAAGTTACCTATAGCATTCCCATCCCTTGTTTGTGGAATCATCTTGGAGCAACATCCTGAAACTTTAACAATTTCAGATATAGCTTGCAAGAGGGAGTCAGCCTTGTCCTTGCATCCTAAGTTGTTTGCTGGACATCATGTTCTAAACATTGTTGTAACATCAGATGCTGGTGGCAAAAAGAGTACCAAGGCTGAATTACTTGAAGAACTGAAGGCCACTTGCAAAGATCTTGATGAGGTCATTAGTACCAGCACAGCAAGAAAGATGAGGATAGAACTGTTGATAAAATCCTTGGAACAAGGTGATGGTGATAAAGGTGCTAATACTGAAAATTCAGAAACTGAAGATGGTGGAGATGGTGCCAGCTCTGATGAAGACTAGTTTCCTTGCTGCTTTTTTCTAGATAGTAGTTTAGTTTTATTTTTTGCTGTTTTTGATTCTGCACTTGATGTGCCTAATATGTAATTTAAATATTGTGCCTGTTTATGCACTATTTATGTTTTCGTTCTATGATTTGTCTTGTCTTGTTTGCTGACTTTAGAATGACAATGAGAGCTTGTTTAGGACTAACTGTAATAAATAGGACTTACATGTTGATGTTTGTCCAATTGTGGCTAAAAAGGGGGAGAGTTAGCCAAGAGTTAGTCAAGGTGTTGCAATGCCAAGAAGAAGAATTAGTCATTGTGCAATGCTAAGGAGTGCAGCTAGTGTGATGCTGAAATGTAGATATTGAGGGGGAGAGTTTTTGAATAGTTGTTGATATGCTGATTCTTGCTTTGAGGGGGAGCTTTCCCTATGCTGCTGATTAGTGCTTGAAGTCTGTGCAGCTGTTTGAAGAAATGCTGCTACTAGTTAGTGCTGAAGTATGTAGCAGAGTATTGGAGTGTGTGCAGCATGCTGAAAGCATTTTGAAGCTGTTTGAAAGAAGTGCTGCTAGGAGTTTTATACTAATTTTTTTCCGCTGCTGAAGTCTCTGATGTTGCAGAGTTTGTTTTAGCCAAAATTTGCCAAAGGGGGAGATTGTTGGTTCTTGGATTGGCTAGAATTTTGGTAAAACAAAGTTGTGCAATGTTGATGTCACATGGGTGATGTCTTAACATTGAGTCTTAACATTGGTTTATGTTAAGTGCTTAAGTTGGATGTCTAATGTCACATGCGATGTTGTGACATCAGGTCTGCAGAAGATTAATAACATCAGGTTTAGTGATGTTGTTAGGGTTTGCGTTTTAGCTGGATATTGGGAGAGTTGTTAGGCTCATTGGTTGCGAATATCTTGGAGGAGATATTTTCTGTTACAAACAGATTTGATGCAGATTTGTAAGAGTGTTTAAAGGCTGAAGATTTAAGAGGATTTTGAGAGAGAAAATTTGTCGAAGATTCAGTTTTAAATAACAAATCAGGTTAGATATTGTAGCAGGTCCAAGACCAATTTAGATGGCTATATAAAGCGCATCAACCAAAGGAAGAAGACACAGAAAGTAGACAGAAGAGTGAGAGCATAGACTGAGTGTCAATCACTGTCTTTGTACGAGTATTGTGTTAACCATTCAAGTGTGAATTGGTGAGTGTAATCTGTCCTCTCTAGAGCTGTGAAGCAAGAGAGTTTTGTAACTTGATCAAAGCTGTGAAGCAGGATCAAGGTGTTTCTCAAAGTGTTTGATCTTTGAGAGGTATTAGGGATTGAGTAGTGTTCTCATACCTAAGTGGGCTCTTAGGTAGAAAGTTCATTAGTAGGAATTAAGTTTAGGAGATTGTCAACTAGGTTGTTGAGTCTGTAAATTAATTCTACAAGTAGTGAATTTCATCCCTGGCTTGGTAGCCCCCAGATTAAGTTGTTGAACTGAACTGGGTAAACAATTCTGTGTGTACTCTACTGCTGTTTTACTTTGTCCATTGCAGAGTGTGTTATTGTGGCATCACACGTAACATCACATATCTGGTACCAGAATTTTAGATGGGATTTACACTTCTATGGGGAGCACGACTTCCATGCCATATACCAAAGAGAAAGGGGTTGCCCCTGTTGAAGTGCGGATGGATGTGCAATATCCATGAAGGGCAAATGGGAGCATCTCGTGCTAGTCTTTGTAAGGAATTAAACCAAGTTGACGTGTGTCCCATTTTCCTTTGATCTGATTTATAACCAAAACAAAGTCTCCATACACATCCAGATTCTTTATCCTTAAGTCAATGGCTTCTTTGAGACCCATGGTGCAGGCTTCATATCGGCCTCATTG
This sequence comes from Lathyrus tuberosus, assembly GCA_022829125.1. NCBI lineage: Eukaryota > Viridiplantae > Streptophyta > Magnoliopsida > Fabales > Fabaceae > Lathyrus > Lathyrus tuberosus. The sequence goes on from JALAZF010000072.1 coordinate 6,647,370, forward strand.
TTTGTACATTTGAATGTCAATCTGGTCGTGAAAGGAATGTGGGTACCATGGGGTGTAACAATGATTACCCCAATTTCATTTCCATAAGTGTTAACAGCCCCGTCAAATATTAATGCCTAACGAGATCCTGGCTCTGGTCCTTCGTCTGGTAACAGCTCATCACAATCTTTCATCTTAAGGTACATGACATCTTCATCGGGGAAGTCAAATCTGAGAGATTCATGATCATCAATTGGTTGGTGGGCCAGATGATCAACTAGAATACTTCCTTTGACAGCTTTCTGAGCATGGTACTCGATGTCGTATTTTGATAGTAACATCTGCCAATGGGAAATTCTTCCGTTTAAAGCAAGTTTTTCAAAGACATATTTGATCGGATCCATTTCAGAGATTAACCAAGTGGCATGACAAATCATAAACTGTCGAAGACGTTTAGAAGCCCAAGCTAAAGTGCAACAGGTTTTCTCAAGCATAGAGTACTGAGTCTCACAGTCCGTGAATTTCTTACTCAGGTAGTAAATGGAATACTCTTTTCTTTCGGTTCCGTCATGTTGGCCAAGTACAGAGCCCATGGAGTCTTCTAAGACTGTTAAGTATATAATCAGGGGTCTTCCTTCCACTTGAGGGGACAGAATAGGCGGCTTAAGCATATATTCCTTAATACTTTCAATAGCTTTTTGGAAATCTTCTGTCCATACACAGCCTTGATCCTTCCAGAGTAGTTTGAAAATTGGTGCGCATGTTGCAATCATGAGGAATATGAATATTGAAATGTAATTTAAATGTCCCAATTATCCACTTACTTGTTTCTCAGTTCTGGGCGAAGGCATTTCTTGAATGGCCTTGACTTTGTCGGGATCAACTTCAATTCCTTTTTGGCAAACAATAAAACCTAGGAGTTTTCCTGAACGGACACCAAATGTGCTTTTGTAGGGATTCAAGCGGAGTTTGAATTTCCTTAGATGTTGAAATAACTTTGATAAGTGATCTACGTGTTCTTCTTTAGTTTTGGATTTAGCAATCATGTCATCGACATATACTTCAATTTCTTTGTGTATCATGTCATGAAACAGAGTTGTCATTGCCCTTTGATAGGTTGTGCATGCATTCTTTAGACTGAATGACATCACTTTGTAGCAAAAGGCTCCCCAGGGTGTGACAAATGAAGTTTTCTCCATATTTTCTGGTGCTATTTTGATTTGATTATAGCCTGAGACTCCATCCATGAAGGAAAAGACTTTGAACTTTGCAGTGCTATCAACCAACATATCAATGTGTGGTAAGTGAAAGTCATCCTTCGGACTGGATTTGTTTAGATCCCTGTAGTCTACACGCATCCTGACTTTTCCATCCTTCTTGGGAGCGGGCACTATGTTGGCTAGCCATTAAGGGTATTCTGACGTGGCAAGGAAGCCTGCATCAATCTGCTTTTGAACTTCTTTCTTAATTTTGATGGCCATATCTGGGTGAGTTCTTCGTAACTTTTGTTTGGCTGGCGGACATTCTAGCTTTAATGGCAAATGATGCTCCGCAATGTCGGTATCCAACCCTGGCATATCTTGGTAGGACCAAGGAAACACATCTGGGAATTCTTTGAGAAACTTTATCATACTTTCTCTGACAATTGTACTGAGTAGTGCTCCAATCTTAACTTCTTTCCTTTCTTCTTCTGAACCCACATTGATCGTTTCCAACGGTTCTTTGTGGGGTTGAATGGATTTTTCCTTTTGTCTGAGTAATTGGGAGATCTTATCTAGAATTTCTTTGTCTTCTTCTTCTTCAGCTTCGAATACCGGGAACTCAAAGTTGGGAGAAGGCATTGTGTCATATCTTTCAATGGGGTTTCTTATGATTAATCTGCACATCGTGATTTTTCTTTTTAGACAACATATTAAAAATACAAGAGTGTGTGCAGTGTGTTTAGAAAATGTTTGTTATTTATTTTTGTTTGTTTTAGTATTACCATTTTCTGAAAAAAGAAAAAAAAACAATAAATGCGGGAATTCAGAATGACATATTTATTTATGATTTGTCGATTCTTGAAACACAGTCCCTATAAAACAAAACTCTTCCACTTTGGGCGAAGCGAAGAGGGAAACTTTATAGACAAATGGGAGGCCCTATAAAACATCCCTTCACCTAGGCAAGGTGAGAGGTCAAAATAAAGACGAGGCATTTACTTTGAGATATGAACAACATTCGGGACATCAACAACTACCCAATTGTGGCGAACTCATCTATGTATTACAAAGTCTGGTACATCCCTCCTAGGATTATCTTCAATAATGGTGGTGACTTCCGGTCGAGTAGGGTCAGTAGAGTCTTCTTCCCATGTAAAGTTATTAGAAGAAAGGTCTTCTGCTGTTTTTCCATATGTATTTTCATGTTCAGGAGAAACTCCCCATTCAGTTGGCTAGATGTCTTCATACTAAATGTGAGAACTTTCAGGGGCGGTATACTTTACTAGAAAATCAAACTTCCCGCTTGGCTGTCCCAAGGTATCCCAGTTCTCTGAGGAAACTGATGAATCGTCTTCTCCAATGGCGTTGATTTCTGGTAGTGCAAAGTTAATAAATTCTTGTCCAGCAGTGCATTCAAAAGAAGTATTTTATAAAATTTACACTAAGTAACCGGTTATCATATAGTCTGTAACCGGTTACCCTCGTGGAAATTTGGAAAAATTCAGCAAATTCAAATTCAGTAATTTTCACACCAAATCTCAGCCCTTGATCACATTTGGAATATTCTAGACCATCTCATTTTAATTCCCCTACATCACTTTGATCATTTCCTACCATACACCTTCACTAATCACCACTCTTTTATGAATTTCCCTCCAAATTTGAATTCCAATCCTAATTTTAATCATCCAAGCCTAATTCCAAGCCACCAAATTCCCAAGCCTAAACTCTATAAATAGAGGCCTCATTTCATTCATTTCACAAGCTTTTGAGAGCCAAATTCACCTTGCTAAAATTTCTCTTGAAGCTTTTGATAGCCAGCAAACCTCTTGCAAATTCTCTCCCAAACCACAAAATTCACCAAAGCTCACTTTTCTTCTTTTGAAAGTTAATAAGAATTCACATTGAATCTTGTTCAACTTTGAGCTAAACCTTCATCCAAACTTGTTTTCTTCATCAATTCTCATAGATCAAGGCTTTGGTGTTTAGATCTTGAAGCAATTTGAAGGAATTTTCAGATTTGAAGTGGTAATTCATCTTTCACCATTGTTGAAGCTTCATCTTCATCTTCCATTATGTAGATCTTTGGAGATCTTTGTTACTTGATCCTTTGGATCTTGTAATTGTGTTTAATTGCTAGTTTTTGCTGTTATTTTACTTTGAATTGTGTGCAATTTCAGTTCCATGATTACAAGGTGTTTGTAAAAAGTTTTGGAAGTGGATCATGCTGAATTTTGCACAATTTTCTGCATTCTGGTGCAGAGTAACCAGTTAACAGATATGCAGTAACCAGTTACTCTGTGTTAATTTTGAAAAACTGTGCTTATTTTGAACTAAGTAAGCGGTTAGCAGATATGCAGTAACCGATTACTTCGAAACATAATGCATATTTTGCCTTGTTTTTGGGGCTGTTTTGGTTCCTTTTCCATTTTCTTCCCTTTCCTTTTGCTCTTAGCCTTAGATCACATAATTGTGTGGTTTAATTTGGCTTTCTCTTCATCTATTTTTCTTTTCTTTTGATCGATGAAAGTCTTATGGATCATAGAATTCCGTTGTTGAATTTTGATCAAGACTAGATCGCTACCTTCTTTTCTTTTTGTGCGGTATTGTTTTCGGATGACGATCTACATATCATTCATCTAGCATGCATTAGCACAAAGAGCTATTGACCGGCCTCATTGTAGGGTAATCACTCCATAAATTACTCAGTGATTGCTTAACATAGCGCAACATACGTCCCTTATCGGAAAACAATAAAAATTATTGATTATTTGTCTTTGGGTTCAACACTTATGAGACTTGTTGTTAGGAGGCTTTGGTCTTATCAATCCTCTAATGATTTCTCTATAATCTTGACCTAAGTGAAATTATTCAATTATTATTGATCACTTGCTCTAACAACTAACAACTAATCACTAACTTCTAACTTTTACTTTTATAATTCCTTCTTACTCCCTATCTCTCTTTTACTTTTATGCTCCATTATTATCATTTCATATCATGTTTATGTTTCCGCCATTTTTCCTTTGTCCGTTGGACACATGTTTATGCTTCCGCAATTTTTACTTTGTCTGTTGGACACATGTTTATGCTTATGCCTTTTTCACTTTGTCCACTTGGACCAAAAACATTAATAAAGGCTAAAACCTCTAAAAAACTTGTGCTTCTAATCTTGGACTATGGTTACTATCCTTTGCAATGGACATGGAGTTTTGCACCTAGACCTTGGACTTCCAATGCTATTCTTAGACCCTTGGACTTAGAACTATGACCTTTTCCATTTGCTTTGGAATTATGGTTTGAAGACTTTGAAGACTTGTGCTTTTGCTTGGTTTATGGTGAAGATAGCTACATTTGTGGTTAGATCTTTCTTATCCTTAGCTTTTACTTTGTGCTTTAGGATAGTCACTTCTTCTCCTCCCCATTCTTCAATTTTCAAAACTTTCTCCCTTTTTCAAAACTTTCTTGATTTCAAACTTTCATCTCTTTCATAATCAAACTTTGACTTTGTCAAGTGACTTTACTCTTTTCTTTTCATTTCTTAACAAATGCTAAACTACATAAGCATATTGACACCTTTTTCAAAAGACTTTAAAAAACATCAAACTCGTTCAAACCTCTTTTTTTGTGCCCTTGTGCACTTTTCCTTTAACTTTTACATAAGTTTAGACATGATTCATTTCTTTAAGCGGAACTATTCGCTTGGAAATGACGACTTGACTTTACATTTAAAATCAACCAAAACAAACAAATTTCATTCTTTGTACCACGAACTACGGGGTTTTGATCCTACATTGCACTTCATGGGTACGTAGGCATGAGGCGACAAGTCTCTCCAAACACAAAAATCTTAAAAATAATTTCTCTTCTCATCTCCTCAATCTTTTTCAAACAAAAATTTTTCAGACCAAAAAGCGTAGATATTCAAAGGGTTCCTATAGAGTACTATAGACGTTTTGGGTGTTAACACCTTCCCATTGCGTAACCAACCCGCCTTACCCAGTCTCTGTTCACTTGTTCTTGTTGTAGAGCTTGTGTAGGTTTTGTTCGCTCTTTTTCCTTTCCTTTTTTGGGATAAAATAAAAGTGCGGTGGCGACTCTTGCTTTTCGAGTTAAGTTAATCAATAGCTTACACTCACGATTTTTCCGCTACATAAATATAATGACCACTATCCTTTTCACAACTTTGAATTTCGAGTTTTCTTGAGCTTCTGTTGAAGGTGACTTGATAAAAGATTCTTTGACAGATGGCGTTGCTTTAAATGATCCAATTCTTGTTGGATGCAGTTACTTGCCATAAATCCCTAACTTTTGACTAGATTGCCTTTTCAGGTTTTCAATCTACCAGGATAGTTATTCTCTATTTATGTCTCTAATTTTTGCCTGGACCGCCCTTTCGGGTTTTCAGTCCACCGAGATGCTCTTTTTTACCTATGTTGCCCTTTCTAGTTTTCAACTTAGTGTGCAGTTCTTTTGTTTCTTTTTTGGCAAAGTATTTCTTGACTGTATCAACATTTGTAGGATGAGTGAACTCTTCACCATCCATAGTTGTGAGTATTAAGGTACCGCCTGAGAAGGCTTTCTTGACAACATATGGGCCATCATAATTTGGAGTCCATTTTCCCCTAGAGTCGGTGAGGAAAGATTGGATCTTTTTGAGCATGAGGTCGCCTTCTCTGAATACCCAAGGTCGAACTTTTTTGTCAAAAGCTTTCTTCATCCTTTGTTGATATAACTGACCATGTCATAAAACCGTCATCCTCTTTTCTTCGATTAGATTCAGTTCATCGTATCTGCTTTGACATCATTCAGGTTCTGTTGGCTTGGCTTCCATCAATACTCTTATTGATGGGATTTCCACTTCTATGGGGAGCACGACTTCCATGCCATATACCAAAGAGAAAGGGATTGCCCCTGTTGAAGTGCGGATGGATGTGCAATATCCATGAAGGGCAAACAGGAGCATCTCGTGCCAGTCTTTGTAAGGAATTAAACCAAGTTGATGTGTGTCCCATTCTCCTTTGATCTGATTTATAACCAAAACAAAGTCTCCATACACATACAGATTCTTTATCCTTAAGTCAATGGCTTCTTTGAGACCCATGGTGCAAGCTTCATACTCGGCCTCATTGTTTGTACATTTGAATGTCAATCTGGCTGTGAAAGGAATGTGGGTACCATGGGGTGTAACAATGATTGCCCCAATTCCATTTCCATAAGTGTTAACAGCACCGTCAAATATTAATGCCTAACGGGATCCTGGCTTTTTTCCTTCGTCTGGTAACGACTCATCACAATCTTTCATCTTAAGGTACATGACATCTTCATCGGGGAAGTCAAATACGAGAGATTCATGATCATCAATTGGTTGGTGGGCTAGATGAACAGCTAGAATACTTCCTTTGACAGCTTTCTGAGCATGGTACTCGATGTCGTATTTTGATAGTAACATCTGCCAACGGGAAATTCTTCCGGTTAAAGCAAGTTTTTCAAAGACATATTTGATCGGATCCATTTCGGAGATTAACCAAGTGGTATGACAAATCATAAACTATCAAAGACGTTTAGAAGCCCAAGCTAAAGCGCAACAGGTTTTCTCAAGCATAGAGTACTGAGTCTCACAGTCCGTGAATTTCTTACTCAGGTAGTAAATGGCATACTTTTTTCTTTCGGTTCCATCTTGTTGGCCAAGTACAGAGCCTATGGAGTCTTCTAAGACCGTTAAGTATATAATTCGGGGTCTTCCCTCCACTGGAGGGCACAAAATAGGCGGCTTAAGCAGATATTCCTTAATACTTTCAAAAGCTTTTTGGAAATCTTCGGTCCACACACAGCCTTGATCCTTCCGGAGTAGTTTGAAAATTGGTGCACATGTTGCAATCATGAGGAATATGAATATTGAAATGTAATTTAAACGTCCCAATTATCCACTTACTTGTTTCTCAGTTCTGGGCGAAGGCATTTCTTGAATGGCCTTGACTTTGTCGGGATTAACTTCAATTCCTTTTTGGCTAACAATAAAACCTAGGAGTTTTCCTGAACGGACACCAAATGTGCTTTTGTAGGGATTCAAGTGGAGTTTGAATTTCCTCAGATGTTGAAATAACTTTGATAAGTGATCTACATGTTCTTCTTCAGTTTTGGATTTAGTAATCATGTCATTGACATATACTTCAATTTCTTTGTGCATCATGTCATGAAACAGAGTTGTCATAGCCCTTTGATAGGTTGCGCATGCATTCTTTAGACTGAATGACATCACTTTATAGCAAAAGGTTCCCCAGGGTGTGATAAATGAAGTTTTCTCCATATATTCTGGTGCTATTTTGATTTGATTATGGCCTGAGAATCCATCCATGAAGGAAAAGACTTTGAACTTTGCAGTGCTATCAACTAACATATCAATGTGTGGTAAGGGAAAGTCATCCTTCGGACTGGATTTGTTTAGATCTCTGTAGTCTACACGCATCCTGACTTTTCCATCCTTCTTGGGAGCGGGCACTATGTTGGCTAGCCATTAAGGGTATTCTGACGTGGCAAGGAAGCCTGCATCAATCTGCTTTTGATCTTCTTTCTTAATTTTGATGGCCATATCTGGGTGAGTTCTTCTCAACTTTTGTTTGACTGGCGGACATTCTGGCTTTAACAGAAAATAATGCTCCACAATGTCGGTATCCAACCCTGGCATATCTTGGTAGGACCAAGGAAACACATCTGGGAATTCTTTGAGAAACTTTATCATACTTTCTCTGACAATTGTACTGAGTCGTGCTCAAATCTTAACTTCTTTCCTTTCTTCTTCTGAACCAAAATTGTTCGTTTCCAACGGCTCTTTGTGGGGTTGAATGGATTTTTCCTTCTATTTGAGTAATCGGGAGATCTTATCTGGAATTTCTTTGTCTTCTTCTTCTTCAGCTTCGAATACCGGGAACTCAAAGTTGGGATAAAGCATTGTGTCATATCTTTCAATGGGGTTTCTTATGATTAATCTGCACAGCGTGATTTTTCTTTTTATATAACATATTAAAAATGCAAAAGTGTGTGCAGTGTATTACGAAAATGTTTGTTATTTATTTTTGTTTGTTTTAGTATTTCCATTTTCTGAAAAATGAAAAAAAAAGCAAAAATAACAATAAATGCGGGAATTCAGAATGACATCTTTATTTATGATTTGTCGATTCTTGAAACACAGGCCCTATAAAACAAAACTCTTCCGCTTTGGGCGAAGCGAAGAGGGTAACTTTATAGACAAATGGGAGGCCCTATAAAACATCCCTTCACCTAGGCAAGGTGAGAGGTCAAAATAAAGACGTGGCATTTACTTTGAGATGTGAACAACATTCGGGACATCAACAACTACCCAATTGTGGCGAACTCCTCTATGTATTACAAAGTCTGGTACATCCCTCCTGGGATTATCTTCAATAATGGTGGTGACTTCCGGTCGAGTAGGGTCAGTAAAGTCTTCTTCCCATGTAGAGTTATTAGAAGAAAGGTCTTCTGCTGTTTTTCCATACGTATTTTCATGTTCAGGAGAAACTCCCCATTCAGTTGGCTGGATGGCTTCATACAAAATGTGAGAACTTTCAGGGGCAGTATACTTTACTAGAAAATCAAACTTCCCGCTTGGCTGTCCCAAGGTATCCCAGTTCTCTGAGGAAACTGATGAATCGTCTTCTCCAATGGTGTTGATTTCCGGTAGTGCAAAGTTAATAAATTCTTGTCCAACAATTCGTGTGACTTCATCAAGATGATGATTTACATATTCAGGATTTTTCAGATACGGCCTCCATTCTTTCGAAGGAACAGATGAATCTCTTTCAGGGCAATTTAGTAGATATGAATTTTCTGGCTGGCTTTGATACCCTGGATCTTCCATGTTAGGCTCCCAGATGGGTAAATCATTTACAGGATCATCTGAGTTGTAGTCAAAGTTATTTTTCATCAGTGTATCGACTTCTTTAGGAGGAGCAAGGCATCCTTTAGTATCGTGATCTCTGTAGGCCATCCCGTTGTCTGACTTTGGTATATATCTGAAGTTCTGCCATGTACTGGAAAAGGGTATGTATGTCTCTTCTTGCGACATATAACCATCATTGTTGAAGTATGATTTCGATTCTTCATCTGGATCGGAAGAAGTGTCTTTAAAGTCATCTCCTTTGATGGTGTCCACTTCTTGAGAAATGGGGTGGAGGAGACCTCCGCTACGGATGAAATCTTGAATAGGACGAATGGCTTCGTCTTTCTTCGTAGCTTTGGTGAATGCTTGAGAGAAACCAAGGCCTTCTCTTGCTTTATTATCGGTAGGAATCACAACTTTTCCCCATCCTTTCGTGGTTCCATTTTCCATTACTTTGAGAGCGTATTTGTAGGAGGAAATGAATGCTCCTTTTTCTTGTCTGTCCTTTTTATTCATAGAGAGTTCCTGGAATTGAGTTCTGATGAGTTCTTGTCGTTCTACATAGGAAAATGATGATAAATTTCTTACAATCAAAGCCCATTCTCCATATATCGTAACCAATTTGTTATTCTTTACAAACTTCAACTTTTGGTGAAGTGTTGAGGTGACTGCTCCTGCTTCATGGATCCAAGGGCGTCCTAACAAACAACTGTATAGTGCTCGGATACCCATTACTTGAAAGCTGTTTTGAAAAGTGTGAGGACCAATGGTTATGGGAAGGTCAACTTCACCAATAACTATCTTTCTGGATCCATCAAAAGTTTTGACTGCAATCTCATTGCCTCTCATAGGGATGCCCCGAGAGGATAATCGTACAAGAGTTGATTTTGGCATGACATTCTGGGATGAACCAATGTCTACTAGTACGCTAGCTAGAGCATCGTCCATTGATAACGCTATTTTAGTGTGTCATGATGACCCTTTTTCACTCATGATTTTAGTTAAGTTTCATTAGGATTTATTTATATTTACTTGTTTTAGTATGTTATTACCTCAAGTGCACTAGGTGTACCTTTTATGGCTTTTCGTGTGTTTTTATTTTAAGAGAATCTGATAAAGGCAAGATGAGGCATGGCACACATATGATGCTAATGAAATGCAAATGATGTGGGATCTTAGGGTCAAAAATTAGGGTATGACAGTTGCCAAGAATGGATGTCCAAGAATCATTGACCCTTCTGAATCATTTATCATGTCAATCACCACAAAGTATGCGACGAAGGTCAAACCATTAACATGAACTTACACTTCTTATAAAATTTTAAGTGGTTCGGTGTCAGATGAGTCGGACATAGTAAGTGTCATGTTGCTCGGTATCATCTCTCCTATCTTCATCTCCTTAAATTTGCTCAGCGACATAACATTGATGCTCGATCCTATATCACATAAAGCATGTGGGATTTTTACCCCACCAATAGTTCATGCAATGTTGAACTCCCATTGATCCTTCATCTTTGGTGGCATTTCTGACGGTGTTGTCGTCTCCTCTTTCTCTGCCAGGTTGACCTATTCTTGAGTCAGCTTCTGCTTTCCACCTTTTAGCAATACCTCATAAACTTGGAAAACTTTGGAATTAATTCTAAATTTTCATGAAAAGAGATACTAACCTGAAGTTGTTTCAAGCATCTCAGCATCATCTTCAGGTACTCGTTTCTTCTTAATAATTGGGTAAGGTGGTTTCATGTAATCAGGTAAAGGTGGGTTTGGTTCACTCATGTTTCTCTCCTTTGTTCTATTCCACAAAGAGTTTTCATCTATGCATCGATCAAGGTTAACTTTTCACTTTTTTTGTCCCTTTTGAGGTTCCTTCTCCTTTATCTCAATTCCACCTTTATTTTTCTCAATTTCATCCTTTTGAACTTTTCCAACTTCACTCTCTTTAGTAACTACCCCAATATCGGTCTTCACAATCTTGCATGTTTCATTCTTAGGATTATCGACTTTGTTACTTGAGAATCCTCCACTCAAACTTGGTAAACCTACTAGTTGTCTTGACAACTGCCCAATTTGTGTCTCCAAATTTTCGATGGAAGCATCATGGTTTCTGCTCATGGTCTCATGGTTCTTATTCACCTGTTCCAATTTAAGTTGAGTGGCTTTCATAAAATTTTCCAAGGGTTCTTCCAACAGTGAGGGTTTCCTTTGGAAACTAGAAATTTGTTGATTTTGTTGCATATCTTGGTTACCACTGTGATTTTGATTGTTGCTCCAACACAAATTCAGATGATCTATCCATCCCGGATTGTAGGTGCTGGAATAAGGGTTGTTCTTTTGAAAATTAGAAAATTGGACCTCTTCACTTGACCCTTCCAAGGAACACTTTTCATTCTCGTGTCCTCCACCGCAAAAATTACACCTAAGTGCTTGTACCTGGCTCACGTTAGACTTATGTAAGCAGCTTTTAGCTAGCTGCTTATTTAACAATTCAATTTGATCTAATAAAGCAGTTTGAGTATCCACAGTTAACATGCCTTTGGGTGTCCCATCCATTTCAACTTTTACAGATCTTTCACTCTTAGTGTGGTACTCGTTCAAGCACATTTTTTCAATTAAATCTTTGACTTGTACTTCGGTCATCTGTCTAATTGCGCCTCCCACGGAAGCATACAACACCATGTGTGTTTGACTCTTTAGGCCTTTAATGAAACCTTGCATCTGCTCCATATTATTTAGATTATGGTTGGGGCATCTGCGTAGAAATAGTTTGAACATCTCCCATGAGTCATACAGGGACTCCACATCTTTTTGCTCAAAATTTAAAATTTTAGCCCTTCTCTCAATGAACTAGGTGGTGGTGAAAAATCTATCCATGAACTTATCCTCTATCTCCTTCCATGTTCGAATGGTTCCATTTGGAAGGCATAATAACCAATTTTTTGCCCTTCCAATAAGCGAGAAACCAAACAATCGTAACTTCACTTGGTCGTCTGTGACATTATCTATATTGTAAATCGAAGCGGTTTCGTAGAAACATGCAAGATGAGCTCACAGATCTATGATAGTGTTCCCGTCAAATGGGTTGTCTCTTAGACCTGAAATCACATAATTCTCAATATCAAAGTTAGCAGGGTCTTCCGAATCAAACCCTCTTAAAACCTGTCCATCGTCGGTCCTTATACAGTAGTCCCCAATCTTTTGGAGTGTTGGGGTAGCCATGTTATTCTCCTCTTCATAATATGAAGAAAGTGTTGGTGGATCTACTTCAGGTTGGTCTCCTTCAGCCAGAATTGTTTCTCTAGCTGCTTTTTAGAGAGCACACGCAATTCTTTCAATTTCTGGATCAAATGGTAGTAATGTCGATCCTAAACTGCGCATACACAAACAAAAAAAAACCTTAGTAGCACTATGATAAACAAGAAAATAATAAAAACTAGAAATAAAATAAACTTAGAAAAATAAACATTGCACAAAGCGTTGCCCTGTTGTAATCCATAATTCCCGACAACGACGCCAAAAACTTGATGACTTCTTGACAAGTGTACCGATAATGCCGCGGTAATAAAAAGATCGAACCCACAAGGATTGTGTTAGAACAAGACAAGATTTGTGCAATTTAAAGTAAAACAGTAAAGAAGAGGGGGTTTTTTACAAGTTTCAGTGGAATAAGTAAATAAACGAGAAAACAGTGTCACAAAAGCGGTCAAGTTGTGTATTAGAATCCCATTATCCTCTCTTGTTGATCTATCATGCCTTGTATTAATGGTCTTATCTTTATAATCTCATGACAAATTAACAAAAGCGTTATAGCCGGTCCCACACGAAATAATTCACTAACAACTACTCGGAGCTTTCTATTCATAGTCTTCCAGCGTAAGCAGTCTTAGGTGATGTATAGACCGTAAATTCCCTAAGCCACTACTTGGGGCCTCCTATCCCTAGTTAAACAGCGTAAGTGGAACGGTTGCCCTAGGTCCAACACATAGGCTACGGGGCAGGAATCCCTATGTGTTCAATATCAGATTAATAGAGTATCTCAAATAAAAAGCATTAAGAATAAGCAACAACTCAAGAAAACTATAATTAAAAGGATTCATACAAAGTCAAACCAACATATAATGGCAACAAGATTAAATAAGTTTCATCATCACACAACCTAACCTAGCAGAATTTAGCTACACATTATTTTGAAAATAATACCACAATCGTTAGATAGAAATAACATGAGAAGTCCCTTGAAGAGATGGCCTCCAGTGGCTTAAAATGCTCTAAAAATCTCCTTTTGTGCTCTCAAACTCATGCTTTCCTCTACAATTTTTGTAACCCATATCAAACAGCAGAAAATCCCCTTTTAAAGCAGTCAGAATGCGTAAAAAAAACCTAGAAAATCACCCATCGGGCGTATTATATAAGCATCACGCGTGCAATGCATTTCATTCGCCTCTATCGCGCACGCGATGGTGCGCATAATTATTCCAGTAGTTGTGTGAAAAACACTCCTTTTGCACCAGAATTTTCACTAAGTCCCATTCTTCAATACTTGCCTATTCTTCACTCATTCTTGGGTCTTTCTTCATCAATTTCGCTAATCTTTCGCTTGTTTTTCCCCGATTCTTCAACTAATTAGATGCAATGAAGGACTGTTATCAGGTTTCTAGATTAAAACTTTTTCGCTACCCAAGAACACAAACAACAAAGATTCCACAAAGGTAAAAGACACAATTATTTTTATTCTGGTTCTGTGTTAACTAAGCTACGTACAATCCACGTGCCAAAGAGGTTTTACCTTTTCAATAAGGACTTAATCAATTAATCAAAGACTTGATTACAAACTCAAAGACAACCTGTCTAAGTCTTAAAAATCCTAACTATAACCTAGTCTCTCAAGATATTTATTCGATGGTTAAGAATACAAGATTGTGTTTACAAAGTCGCTTCTAACATAAGCAAATACATTGATTAAAAATAGAGATTACATAAGAAATATATTCAGGAAACTGTTCTAAGTGTATGAACATGGTATTTTTCTTAGCGTGAAAACACTTCTTATTTTTTCTCTTGTCTTTCGTTAGTTTTCAAAACTTCAAAGACCTCTTTATATAGATGATGAATAGATTTGTTGGAGGATGGATTTGGAATATCCTCAATATCACAGTTGTATGAAGTTGCTTGATTCTACAATTATATGTTAGACGAGAGCTACAATCTAAAAGGGGATGTTGAATAGATCGTCAAATAAAAACTTTCTTTATAAAATTCTACTTTCAAAAGTATTTTTTTATGGCAAGAGGAAGTGAATCCGGATTGAATCTCGTGTATCTGAACCATTATTGGTAGAATCAGATATGTGTACAGGCCATAGTAAAATGAATTCTAAATATGAGAAAAGCAAACCAACAAGTTCAATATACTTTGTTTGAATATAAACCACACTAAAGTAAACGATTTCCAATGAGAAGTAAAATAAAACTTGCCTAAGGAATTTTTTCAAACACCTAGTGTGCATTCAAAATGTCAAACACTTGGTGTGCACAACACCAAGCTAAACTCTCTTTGTGTTGAAGGTGTAGCAAATCAATTACAATTGTTTAGATTGCAATGGTTCACAAAAAAAATTTTAAACACTTCAACCTAACTAGAATTTTCAACAATTCAAATTACACACTAAGGGTTATCAAAATTTAAAGAGAGAGAGAGAGAGAGGGAGAGAGAGAGAGAGAGAGAGAGAGAGAGAGAGAGAGAGAGAGAGAACATCAATATTTGTTTAGGTAGTTACCCGATTGTCTTCACTATGGGTATATATGCCTCAATTCGAAATCAAATTGAGATATTGTAATCAATCTTTGCAATATCAGTTTACAAGAGAAGTAGTAGAAATTCAAATCCCCAAACCCTATGTTTAATGTTTATCCAAGCTTCTTATCTCCCCTTGATATTAGCTAGATAAATTCACACAAGATCTCTAATTTGATCTTTCGATTACCGCAACTCCTTTGACCGAACCACTGTTCTTCATAGCTTTCACTCGGCTGAATCCAAATTGCAAAGTCTTACCCTAAGCCTTTCAGTTGATCCTTTGGTTACCGATATTGCTTTGCAATAACCCCCATTCTTCAAAGCTTCCACTCAGCTCAATACAAATGCAAAGACTTGTTCAAAAACCTCCAAATCAACCCTTGATCTTGGAGTAAAAATCCTAAAGGTTTTATACTTGAGACCCCTAAAAATTCTCAACCCAATTTAGATTTCACAAATCCTAAATTGAACATTATCACTCTCAATCAAAATCACTCAACAAGAATTATATGTGTAAATGTTTAATAAATGCTATGAATAAGAATGAAGATGAAGAACAATCTTTGTATCTTTCAGGTTTCAATACTTTGAAATAAGATGAATGAATGTATTTATGTGTGTGTGTGTGTGTGAAACGGGTAATGTAGCAGAAAATTCATGCAAGATCAACAAACAAATTTTCAGAAAAAATGACTTATGTCTCGCCTCATAGAATTCTATGCCTCGACTTATGAAGGACAGTGAGGAAATGGATTTTGAAACAATGGCTTATGCATGACGTCTAGGACTATGCGTTGAGTCATAGAAGAAAAATTTCTTCTATGTGTTGACCTATAGCTTCTATAGGTCGATGCATACTTTCATGCGAGCTTTCTTTCAAAATTTTGTTTTCATGCACTTACCCATGCATCGACCTTTAGCTCTATGATTCAATGCATACTGAGTTTAAAATTTTATGCACCTACCTGCTACATTTATGAGTTGATGCATGCTGAATGGAAAATTCTATGAACCTACCTATAACATTTATGAGTTGATTTATGTTGAATGAATAAATTTATGCAGCAACCACAACTAGATGACTTCGTCTTCGTTTACTTCTCCCCCTTTGACAACATCAAAAAAAGACAAAGACGAGAAATATGAGAAGTATCATGAAAACTACACAATAACATATAACACACTCAGGGGCATTGCAAAGATTAAACACGTCAACTATAACGCACTCACATAGAATTACGTCAATTGAACACAAAGATTAAACATAAAGAAACAACCAAATAGCCAAAAGTAGAAAATATGCATTACACAATTTTCATAAGAAGGTTGCATCAACATAACGTAATAATCATTGTAATACCCCAAAATTTTCCCTCTCATTGTTCATATCATTTAGCATATACTTTCATTGCAATTCATTCCATTCAAGCATAGAAAAATAAAGCATTGCATTCAGCATAGGACATGTGATCAAGGCGTCTTCCTGTGGTTTGAATCTTCCGTATTCAAAGAAGTATCAGTGTGCATTCAAAGATAAGGGGGTTCGCTTCAATCTCAAGTTATCGACATCAGTGGCTATTTCTCAGTGGTGTGCACCCAAGTTCAGGTTGTGTGTGGTGGATTTTGTCAGGTTATCAAATAATGGTTCGTGTGAGTGGCAAGATTGATCAAAGGCATCTATGACCATTTTATCAGAGGCTTATGAAATAAGTTTTGGATTGTTTTTGGATTCACTTGGTTATCCATTGGCTAAACCATGTTCTTATCCCCTTTTGATTTTCAAACTCATTATTCATTTCCATTATCCATTTATCCAATTTTAAACCATATTCTAAACCCTTAATCATTTTAGCCAATTTTCTTTCCACATTCAAATTCATTTGTCAATATCCCTATACAAACTCAACTCAAGGCTCATGAAAAAAATGCAAAGCCCACAATTGCCAATGGAAGGAAGGCTTCACAAGCCAATATGGAGTATCTTAAGAAAAATAGGCTTCATAAAGCTTTCAAAAATATCTCATATACGCCCAGGCTGCTGACAGAATATTTGGTTTGAGAAGGTTTTGTCACTTGGCTAAGTTCTCCCTAAATCATGCATGATTGGTGATGTTAATTGGAACCACATATTGTTGTGTATTCTGTTCAAGTAAAAGTGTGAGGGTTGGGTGTTATCCTTGCCATGAACCTTGGATTTCTTTCAAATAATAGTTTGAATTGTCTGCTCTGATTATTTAGCAACTCGAGCAGCAGAAAGTTATGAGAAATATAACAGGAAAACTTCGTGACAGGTGAATACTACTAGCAGAAAAAAATACACAACAGTGTTGGAAATAATTCATAACAGTGAGACAAGCTCATGGCAGCCTATAACAGAAATTGAAAAGCAATCACATGAAAAATTCAGCAGCAACATTCATAACAAAAAATGTGCAGAAATTACAACAGAGTTCCAACAAACCAATAACAGTTCAGAAACCAATTTCTAACTTTTTCTCTTAACAGAATTCTGAACCTTCACTAACAGTTTTCAAACTACATAACTAACCAATAACTTCTCACCAGAAAAATTCACAAATCTTCCCTAACAGATTTTCAATCACAGTTCACCAAGCTTCTAACAGAAGTTTCTAACAGAACTCCTAACTAATTCCTAACTGAATTTCAGATGAAAATACTATCATACCCTCACTGAATTCTGATATAAAAACCGGCACCATCTTCATTCTTGGGCTCTCTTCTTCATTCTGTGCAATTTCCAGGATTCTATTCTTCATTCTTCCATTTTCAGACATGACAAACTGTTTCACTCCACAAATTCACTTGCAAAATTCATCTTCAATCTTGATCCTTTTCTGACTCTCTCGGCTTCAATCTTCAAGCTTCCTCCACATCAAGCTTCATCAACAAGCTTCATCAACAAGCTTCAACAAAAGCCAAAACCAGAAGAAGAGAAGATGCAACAGAATTGAAACTTCTTTCGCTCCTAATTCATCACCATCACAAACCTTCACCAATTCATCAGTTCTTCAACATCAACAACTCTGCAACAAATCACAACAACGTCAGAACGTCAACAGCAGAAGCAGAAGGGAACAACAATGCGATTTCAAGAAGTGGAAGAAGAAGATCGAGCAGAAAAGAGAACGTAACGTGAAGAACGATTTTGAAGATCCAAATTCATCACGCAACAATGACAAGTGCGAACGCAACAACAACAAAAGAAGCAGTTCAATCAAAGAAGAAGAAGGAAATGAAGTGGAATTAACAATACCTCTGGTTTTTTATCCATATTCGCCGATTTGAAGAAGCACTGGACGTTTCTCCGGTAGGTAAGCTTTAATCTATCTGATATATATTCGTTCATCGGTGTCGTTGCTTAATTCTTGATGTGAACTCTTACTCCACGATTTAGCTTGCTTCAATCCGTAATTGTCGTTTGTGTGGCTTGCTTCAATTTGTATGTTTCTGGCGAATTTTGAGTCGAAGCAGAACGGTTGACGATGGTGATGGAGACATCGGAGAGGAGTAAGCGCAAGTTTCTGTTGAGTTTTCCGTTGCGGTGAGGTTCGGATGATGGCGAGTATGAATGAGTAAGACGGAGGGAGGCTGTGGTTTGCCGTCGGAGAATGAACTCGGAACAAGTCACGGTACGATTTGGAAAGAATAAGAAGCAAGGCGGCATCAGTGCTGCGAAGAGTGATCGTGAGATGATGATGTCGCGCCGCCGGAGAAGATCCAGGTCGATGGCGAGATTTGAAGGACGTTGAGGAAGAGGGAGGAGGTTGAATAGATGGTGCTGTGTGTGGTGTACGCGTCGTCGGCATGAGGGATTTAGGTGTGGTGATGCCATTGTTGTGGCTGATGAAGGAGAGGATGAGAAGCGAACAAGAGAAAGAGGATAGTGGTTGTGATGGTTGTTTAGTGAACTAGGTTTTTCTGATGTTGAAATTTAGTAAGCTTTTTCTATGGCTTTGTGAATTGGATCGGACCTAAAGCCTTGCTCCATGGAACCACTCTTTCCACACCTTCAATCACTCGTGACTCCCCTAGGCATGGGCTTTGCTGAAATCTCTTTTACCACCACCAAATTACTCTTGGAACCCCTCTTGTTCAC
Organism: Lathyrus tuberosus; assembly: GCA_022829125.1. Taxonomy (NCBI): domain Eukaryota; kingdom Viridiplantae; phylum Streptophyta; class Magnoliopsida; order Fabales; family Fabaceae; genus Lathyrus; species Lathyrus tuberosus. The sequence goes on from JALAZF010000072.1 coordinate 6,666,361, forward strand.
AATCGAAAAACCATGGGCCTAAGGCTTCAGGCCCATGCGCATGAGAATTCTGTCCACACCCCCAGAGCTCTTCGCACCTCCCTGGCAACGTGGAAAATTCTTGGGCCTGCTTTCTAAAATCCCAGCGCCTAGTCTCATTCTCACACACACAGAATCTGTTTACACCCCTCCTTATTATTTGTTTTTAATTGTTTGGATAATTGTTTTAGCTAGTAATTGAATACTAATTTTTAGAATTAGTTTTTAATTTGTTAGTTTTAGTTCTCAATTTTAGAATTAATTTCGTTTAATTAGAATTTAGAACTTTAATTAGAGGAAACTAAATTTTAATGTTTAGTTTTGACTTTAGAATGTGATTAGTTAGAATTAGATTTTTATTAGAAATCATTTGGAATTAATTTTAGGATTAATATTAGTTTTAATTCTAGATTTAACTTTAGGATTAATGTTTTTAAGATTTAGTTTAGATTTGCCTTGAACTAATTTTAGGATTAATTTTAGAATTAGACAAATTAACTTTTCTTGTTAGAATTTAATTTTGAGTTTTACTTAGCATTTTAACTCTAACTTGGTTATTGTTGATTAATTGTTGACCATAATTTCAATTGCTCATTGTTGATTAATTTCTGATTTCTCTTTTATGAATAGCATGATATAATGCTATGTGTAGAATTTTCTCACGTCCCTTTGGGATCCTAGCTCAACTTTAATTTTTGATTAAAGTGAGGTAGGATAAGCATTAGGTAGTACTATCCCTCTTTCTCTTTTAGTTTAAGAGTTCTCATACCACACTTGACATTAGGAACATCCATGTATGATAACTTTAGGGTTTGAGTCTTAGTCTCCCTCAGTAGATTTTACCTTTTTACCATTTAAGTCTTTCTCTCCTCATCTCAAAACAAAAAGCAAAAAACACTTAACAAAGGTTGACGCATATTGCATGTGAGTCTAGAACATGGGAAATGGGAGGAGGAGGGTTTCTCTCCACCTTCCTAGAATGTTTAGCATACGTCCTGTTAGGACGACCATGCGACGCATTCGATCCTATATCATAGACTTAAATACAATACGTGTTACTAAACACAAAAATAAGCAAAACACTTCTTCTTCAAAGACAAAAACAAACAAATTCTCTTCTCATCTCCTTCATTCTATTCCTTAAAGATTCGTCACGTCCATTCCACCGCAAACAGGTAACGCCTAAGTCTCCCTACAGCGAGCTGCAACACCTAACTGCTGGAACGCGCACTCTGACGTTTCCACTAAAAAAACACAAACAACTTTCCCTTAGCTGAGGGGAACTACGTCGCTCTGATTCTCACGTTCTCGATGAGATACGTAGGTAGTAGGGTAGGGCCCATTCGAGCACTTCTTTTATTTTCCCTACATTTGCTTCTTGTTCTTATTTTTTTCCCCTTTCCTTTCTACCTTTCTTTTCCAGTTCTCTAGCAGTGGAGCTCCAGTCGACGACACCCTTTGATCGAGACAAGCAAGCGTGGATCCCACCGGGTACGATGGACGTGTGGGGGTGATAATACCTTCCTCTCGCGTAACCGACTCCCGAACCCAGTTCTCTTGGTCGCAAGACCATGCTCTTTCCTTCCCTCAGGTTTATGCAGTGTTTCCTTTCCCTCTCTTGGGATAAATACACATTGCTGGCGACTCTATTTCCGCGCCACTTTCGCGTTTGTACTTGGATGAAAATCCCGGGAGCGACAATCATAAAGACAAATAAAATAGAAATTCATGAAGAAAAATTAAAACAACTAGGTCCACAATGATGCCTAACTAATGACCACATTCACGAAATCGACCTCTACAACCTCTACCACCACGAAACCAGGCAACACCATGCTCACTGTCTAACACATCACACATCTCACGATAAAATGAAAGATAATGATCATTGTTGTCATTTTGATCATGAATCATTTGATGAATACCAACTTGAGTTGCAACATGGGTTGAATCCATGTTTTGACGAATCTCATTGAATTGCTCCGTAGCATATGGAGTAAAACTATGAAAATTGTCATCCTGGGAAGATAAATGATCATGAATGGATTTGAAATGCTTCTCTTACGAACCCTCAAACTCATTACGCCTACAAGAATCCTCTTCATGGCGCTCTCGTTGCTCAATACGCATGGTTTCGAGCATGGCAAGAATGGATGAGTCATCCTAAGATGAGCAAATATCATAAAGGTTATCATAAGTGGTGCCATGTTGAGTCCATGAGTTTTCTTTCCATTGGCCCTAACCTTGTGAATCGTCAAATGTTTCTACACAACCTTGCCATTCAGGAGGATTTTCATTGGCCTGCTAAGAGTCCACCATGTCTTCATCCATATTCTGATCTGGTTCTTCTACATGGTGTTCATCAAGCATAGAAATACCAAATTCACTTGAGTCATCATAGGTATAGATTACCTTGAATGAGCCATTCATCTTATATTAGTACACCTTATTTGTGTTGTCCCAAATGTATCCCATATGAGTCGTTATTGTTTGGCTAAACTCTTGAGAGGGACCCAGAGAAATAAAGGTGAGACTTGGCACGGTGATCCCAAAATAATCCAAGATAGTTTGAATCAATGAACCATAGCACAAGGATTAACCTTTTCTATAATCCTTGATAGCAAACACCCTAGAGATAAATTAGTTTGGCCAATTTATCCTCATATTCATTTAAAGAACATAGAGTAGAAGTACCTCATTATGATCAATTCTATAATGTCTTCTTTTCTTAGGATACGAAATATGTGAGACAATCCAATGCAAGATAAGAGAATCTATTTTCAAGTATCCAGTAGTCACATTATTTGAATTCTCATCAGATCTTGGGGCCTTGACCATGGGATTTAGATGAGTTTTCTAATCATACATAATAGGGTGATCCTGATCAGTCACACATAGATCAAGATTTTGCAGAGAAATACCAAACATAGTTTTCCAAACATCAGTAGTGATATGATATGATTTTGAACCCATGTTGAACCGAAATGTTTCATCATCCCTATTTTTACCATCTAAACCAGCATAGAATATTAGAACTAAGTATTCAATGTAATTAGTACAACACCAAAAAAAAATAGATCAATTTTATGATACTTGATAAAGTCAACAACTTGAGGAATATTCAATCTAGAGGATACCTTAGGGTAATACACATGTAGTTTCACAACCGACCTATTCTTATAACACTTTTCAAAATCATCTAAACAAGAAGGATCTAGTAATGAAAGTGCAGTTACCCGAACAGATGTAGAAGTTAAAGCGACGTTCTTGCCCTTGTTACCTCTAGGAGCCATAGAAACTTGCTACACACATGGTGTTTGATAGAATACTTGAATGAGCAGAGCTCGAATTTGGGAGAAGTAAGTAATACCCATTGACCCAAACTTTTGAAGGTTGCTTAAACTCACCAAATAATAAGGAAATCAATCACATAACAACCCAGTTTTGCAAATAATCACAACGTAATATGCGAGTGGAAGAGATGTTGAAAAATGAAGTTTGAGTAAGAACCACTTCAATTTAGACTCTAATGATTATGAGAATGTGATGGAAGTGATAAAATTGATGGAGGTTAATAAAATTATATGTTAGGGTTTTGTTGGAGATTGAAGATGAAGAAGTTTTGTGGAAGATGAATTAGTTTCCAATAGGTGTTAGGAGTGTAAAGTCAGAATAAGTGGACACAATGTATGTTTATGCAAGAAAATGTGTTATACATAAACCTACAGATGCGATGCATCGACTCATAGGTGTCGTGTGTCGATTCATGCTGATGAGTTTTAAAAATAATTCTGAATGTGGTAGTATTGTTAAGTGCCAAATTGTGCATATTTTAGATAGTATTTTGTAGCCCTTTTCAATGATTTCCTTGATATTTTAGTAGTAAATCTTTTAGTTTTAGTGTAAATATGCAAGTTTCCAATTTTATTGTAAATATTGTGAATATTGATCATTTTGATGTTCTTTGACAGGTCTTCTTGCTTATATTTGATGATAGGAACAATTGGTGAAGGAAAGAAGGCCTAGAAAAGCATTTTCACAACTTTTTGTCGGTAACTCGCGCTTAGCGCGCTTTCTGGCACGAGCTTAGCGCGTTTATGATAGAGAGGTAGTAGCTAAGGATCCTTGACCGCGCTTTAAGGCGGTTTAAGTGTATATTAGGTGAGATCGCGCTTAGCGCGAGTGTAATAAATTTCATTCTTTCTAATTTTAATTTATCTCATTTTGGTAGGTATTCAAGCAAGGATATTTTGTCTTTATTGTATATAGAATTGAATAAGCTTTCCAACGCTTCCGACCGTGCGTCAATCAGAGTTATGGTTCGAAAGTTATGAAGAAAATAAGAATTGTGGTTTTGCTGATGGCGTTAAGCACCCTCATAGCGCGCCTAGCGCGTTTCGCGTCTTTTCAGCTCATATTTAAGTCACTTTTCTGCATTTTTAGGGTATGGTTTGGGTATTTTTTGCTCCCACTCCATCAAACATCATTTTTTCATAGGATTAGCTTAGAAAACAACTATGGAGCTTGCACACGGATGATCTGGGTTAAATTGATCATCGATCGGCACCGACAAACCGGGAGATTTTTTATTCATTTCTCTTCTTCTTTGTGTATTCTTCATTTGTTGGGTTTTGTATATGTATTTACTTTGATCTTATGTATATTTATTGCCCATAGCGTTGTATAAAATCTACTTTACAAATCTTTATCGGTGATTCTCCTTATTTTTTACTTTATGCTCGGGGTTTAGGTTGTGTTAGAGGTAAACATCACAAACCTTGATTAAGGATGATTATCTGTTAGTTTCTAGATACTAGAGATATATTTAGAGCTAATAATCTTTATGGGTATCAGAGCTTAATGCCTTCATGTTGTTTGAGTCAGGTGCGAGAGTGTCGACGAGAGTAATACGGTTGTTCTCTCAGCTCAGTGTGTCAGAGATGGACACTGTTGTGAGCGATGTTGGATGATATTGAGGAGTATTGTAGGTTGAGTATAACTGGTCGGTAAGTTTAAATTTGTGAGGAGAGGATTATATGCCTGCCGGATAAGTTTCTTCTCTCTAAAGAATGAATTCTTTTTGTGTTAATATTTACTTTTCTGTTTCTATGTTTGAAACATTTTAAACCAAACTCAGAATTGCAGAAACCGTCGAACGACAGTTCAATAACACCAATCTCTGTGGACAAGATAGATTCCCGAAAAAATACTTCCAAAAACTTTTATTGTTTGCCGCTTTCTGCATTCAGCAAAATGGCGCTGTTGCTGGGGATTGGTGTTTTTATTAGATCGCATTGCGATAGTTTCTTTGTTTTTGAGTTTTGTAGATATCGTATATATTGTCTATTTTCGCTTGTTTATATTTATAGTTGTATATGTTTACCGTATGTGTGAATTTTACATGTTTTGCATACTTGTGAATATAGTGTATATAATTGTTTCTCTTCTCGTTTTCCAAAAGTGTGGTTAAATGTGTAGTTCCGGTTAGAGCTCGAAGAGATGAGAGCAAAGGTGGGAGTGAAAGCATTTGGCCCATTCGAAGTAACGTGCTGGTTTGTAAATAATAGGCGTCAAGCTTACGACGTGAAACAGGCGCTTGTTGGGAGGCAACCTAACGATTCTTGAGTTTGTATAGTTTTATGTTCAGTAGTATAGTTAATATAAAGTGACAATGGATGGAGTGAATGAGAGAAAGAACCAATTTTGAAAAAAAAAATTTCCTGCCCGCGCTTAGCGCACCTTGTTTTGCAAAGAAAAAACTCTCATTTTCCATCCGCTTTCACCAATTTTGGTCTTTGTGTTTAGTTAGTTTTAATTGAATTTTGTTAGGCCGTTAGAATAAAATTTTGTGTTTGCTCTCAAGTTTTTTTTATTAGCTTGAAGATGCATTTTGTGATTTTCCAAGTTTGATCGTTTCAACTTGCGAATGTATGGTGATGATATTGTTAAGTTTTGTACACGTCCAAGGTATGTGTTTATCACTTTTCTAGATTTTAACATATTCATGATACTTAGGCTTTTTACAAACTTCCATGCCATTCATTCTTTTGTATATTTGTTCTTGATGTGAATCACTTTAGTTCCCACCCTTTTTGTGAGGAAGCATTCCATTGTTCATATATGCGCAGAGTACCAACATTCTTGTTCTAACTGGATTTTATTATGCTTAATTTTTTGTTTGTGTTGATTATACGAAACCATGAAAAGGATCAATGCATTTTGTTTCATTTTGAGCACAACTACCTAGCCAAATTGTCATTCACCTTGTGAGTGTGAGATCATTCGTAACCCCTTTATGCCTTTCTATCATTATCCATGTTGTTTGAACTTAATGTTTGTCTATGAGTATTGAATTCACTTTTTGTATGGATTTTGATTGATTTTTTTTTGTTGAACCCTCAACTTTGTGTTGTTGTATGGATTTTTTTACCTTTCCTTAGAAAGTAGGGAGTATTCATATGATGATGTGGTTGAATTCAAGTTGGGGAGAGAATAATTATTTACACATTGGTTGGTTTCTATGAGGTTGAAAAAGAAAAGAAAAAAGAGAAAAATATGAAAAAGACAAAAAAAGAAAGAAAAATAAAATCCTTGAGAAAGGAAACAAAAAGAGTTCAAATAATTTTACTAAATAAGTATTGTGTTTTGTGTAACACTTGCGATTTTGAAAGAAGTTGATTGGAATTTTGTGTTTGAGACTTTGTGAATTGATCACTCCCTTAGGTTTAAGCAAGTTTTTGTTTCAATTACCTTTAGAAATTGCCCCTTGTTTGTTTACCCGACCACGCTACAACCTTGAAAGTCCTTGTGAATCTTGCTTTTATGTTTTCAATATGATTGTTGGATGAGTGCATACTTTAATCTTTTGTTTGCAAGATTTGTGTGAGTGAAAAGTACCTCATTTTGTGTTTTTCATCTACCGATGATTGTTTTTGCTAGGTGTGATTCACCTTTGAACTTGTGTTGTTTTAGGATGTTTGGCATGATTTTTGTATTTAACATTTGTTTCGTGATTATGTTATCGTTGTAGTTTAGTGGTAAGTATTTGCTTTGCGTGTACGTTTTGGTGTTGCACCATACATTTGTTTTTTTTATCGAAACTTGTTGACTTGTGATTGCTTGGTTATTAATTTTGTTTCTTTGAGTTGTTTGATTCTTGTTTGAGGATAAACAAGTTTAAGTTGGGGAGAGTTGTTAAGTGCCAAATTGAGCATATTTTAGATAGTATTTTGTGGCCCTTTTCAATGATTTCCTTGATATTTTAGCAATAAATCTATTAGTTTTAGTGTAAATATGCAAGTTTCCAATTTTATTGTAAATATTATGAACATTGATCATTTTGATGTTCTTTGACAGGTCTTCTTGCTTATATTTGATGATAGGAATAATTGGTGAATGAAAGAAGGCCTAGAAAAGCATTTCGGTAACTCGCGCTTAGCGCGCTTTCTGGCGCGGACTTAGTGCGTTTTTGATAGAGAGAAAGTATCTAAGGATCCTTGACCGCGCTTAGCACGGACAGGACCGTGCTTAGCGCGCTTTAAGGCGGTTTAAGTGTATATTAGTTGAGATCGTGCTTAGCACGAATGTAATAAATTTCATTCTTTCTAATTTTAATTATCTCATTTTTATAGGTATTCAAACAAGGATATTTTATCTTTGTTGTATAGAGCATTGAATAAGCTTTCCAATGCTTCTGACCGTGCGTCAATCGGAGTTACGGTTCGAAAGTTATGAAGAAAATAAGAGTTGTGGTTTTGCTGATGGCGCTAAGCGCCCTCATAGCGCGGTTCCCGTCTTTTCAACCCCTATTTAAGTCACTTTTCAACATTTTTAGGGTATGGTTTGGGTATTTTTTGCTCCCACTCCATCAAACATCATTTTTTCATAGGATTAGCTTAGAAAAAATCTATGGAGCTTGCACATAGATGATCCGGGTTGGATTGATCATCGATCGGCGCCGACAAACCGGGAGATTTTTTGTTCATTTATCTTCTTCTTTGTGTATTCTTCATTTGTTAGGTTTTGTATATGTATTTACTTTGATCTTATGTATATTTATCGCCCATGGCGTTTTATAAAATCCGCTTTACAAATGCTCAATTTTGTGATATTAGAGGTCGACCTATAGCTATTATGGGTCGATGCATAGAGTTGCAAACTTACAAAATCATGCAAAAACTATCATTTTTCATGAATGAAATGATAAATAAGATGCTCAAATACAAATACTTCAAATGAAAGGACTAAATGGCATGAAATTAGTTGATGAGGAGATCAAACATGAAGTCACTATAAACATATAAACTAAGAACATTCAAGAGTACTCAATGAAATTTTTGGAAGTGAACACATTAATTTCATCATACATCATGTATATCATACAATTTTGAGCACAACAAACAATGGTTGTCAAACTCGCGGGTAGACTCGTAAACTCGTACGAGTTTACGAGTGTAGGAAGCAAGAACGAGTAAACTCACACGTGGAACATTTTTTTGATAGACTCGAGTAGACTCAGGTAGACTCACACAAACTCATATAAACTCGCGAGTCTATGGTGAGTTTACGAGTTTATAAGCTTTTCTAAATTTTCCTTATTTAAAAAAACCAAAAAGGTTCCAAATTACCAAAAGAAATTATTTTTCTAAAAGAGAAGACACTTATATTATTACTTATATTAGAATTAGAAACATATCTCTCCTAGTATCTTGTTATGAAAAAGTTCCTTCGTCCCTTTATCGACAGTGCAATCACGTTTGTCCATCTCTTATTTTGTTCACGTTTGTTGCCGTAAATTAATCCTTCGTTGTGTAAGTGTTCTCTTATATGTTTCACATGTATGCTTCTCTTGTATGTTCTTTTGTGTTATGCTCTCTTGTGTAAAGATGATGCACCATTTCATTTCAATCAGATCCACTGATGCGCCCATCCCCATGTATCAATTTTCACGGTTTAGAAGATTTATGATTTTACGACATAACAAACTTTTGTATGTCTTGCAATAATGTATTGATCACATGATTTTTTTTATAGGTTTTACTAACTAATTAATTATTAATAATAATTATAAATATCCTGCATGTACAAGTGTTGGAAGGATGTTCAAAGCCATTATCAATTAAGAAGAAATTAATCCTTTACGTCTTTAACTAACTTTTCTATTTTGTTTGTTATATTATTGAGTTTTTTTGTTAAGAAGTTTGTTATGGATTATGACATTTGAATATTGATGTTAATTGGTGTTTTATTATATATATTTGTGTCATGTATGAGATATTTCAAGGTTTATAAATATATGTGTGTGTGTGTGTGTGTCATGTATGTGTTACATACATGTTTTCGAAAGTTATTTTTAATTCTCCATAGACTCGTACGAGTCTGCGAGTCGAGTCTACAGACCCTTTATGAGTCTGAGTAGACTCACGAGTCTGACAACCTGATAAGTGCAAAATGTAACTATTTTTGTATATAAGTTTTGTTGCACTTATCGATACTTTTTGTTAATATTGTTCGAATAAACGTCGTTTTGGGTATAAATATGATAGTTAGTATATATTTGTGATTTTGATTCATTTATGTAGCGATTGATAGTTTTCCATTCATTTTGTAGGTAATTAAGCATTGTTAGAGCAATGAGTAATAAAAGCTCCAGGATGTGCCATTTGAAGCAATAAAAGGGAGTTGAAGGAAACGCAGAAACTTCAGGAAATTCGCTTTGCGAGTCTGCCAGCGAATGGCTGGCGAGTTCCCAGCGAAGGCTCCCAGAATTGGACATAGGAGAAAAGGACCAAAGTTCGCTTTGCAAACTGTTTAGCGAGCATTCGCTTTACGAATAAATCGTTCGCACTGCGAACTTCTGGAATTTTGCAGAGGCGGTTTACCATTTCAGAGGCACTTAAGTGCCATTTTTTGAGGCTCGCTTTGTGAGTAAAACGTTTGCTTACCGAACGTTACAGATTTTGTAATACTATAAGTTCATTTTCAGTCATTTTTTAGAGGATGTTTTGGGGTATTTGTTCCCAATTCATCAAATCTTAATTCTTTGTTAGTTTAGAGCTTAGAAAAGCATCAATGGAGGTTGCAACTCGACGATTGGGGGTGGATGATTCTTGGATCGTGATTGACACCGCGAGAGACTTTGATTCCTCTTCTCTCTTCCCTTTGTAGTTTCCATTTGTTGTGAGTTTGTATGTAAGTTTACCTTGGTTATATGTATATTTATTGCTCATGGTGTTGTATAAAACTCATTTTACAAATTAATGTTGATGAATGATTTCTTTATTTGGGTTTGAGTTGCGGTAGACATATCCTCGTTGAATCCGGATTTAGAATGAACATCTATTAGGTTCTAGACTCTAGAGATAGATTTAGGCTTAATATTCACTTGAGTATCGATTCTTAATGCTTCCGTGTGGTCGAGTTGCGTGAGACATCACCTCCGAGGCGATGCGGTTCTTCTCTCAACTTTGTGTTAGACATAACCTTTGTTGTGAGCGATACGTGATAATGTTGATGAGTGCTTTAGGTTGCGTGCAACTGAGTAGTAAGTTTGAGGATTTGATAGGGTAGATGAAATGTAAACTCGAGAGTTCTCTACTCTCCAAAGAATGAATTCTTTTTATTTTCATAAGTTTTTATTCTCACATTTAATTTAAACCCATTTTAAACCCAAACTCTTTAATATTTAAACTTTTGAACGACATTCTTTCCCTCGAACCGATCTCTATGGACACGACATAAATCCCGAAGGGAATTCTTCCGAAAATAAATATTTTTGCTTGACGCTTTACCGCTCTAACAAAATGGCATCGTTGTCGGGGATTGGTTTTGATATTGAATCACATTGCGACAGTTTCTTTGTTTTTGAATTTTGTAGATATCGTATATATTGTCTATTTTCACTTGTTTATATTGATACTTGTTTTGTTTTTATTTTCCATTATGTTTGTTTGAGTGTTGTATACATTTTGTTCCTGTAACGTTTGTTTAAGTTTTTGGTTAGGACACTTGCTTTTGGTTTGTACGGTGAGGCATCACCATGGCATGAAGGAAGGAAGTTGCTAGCTAAGCACTGTAAAGGCGTCGAGCTTGCGACGTAAAATAAGCATGTTTTATTGTTTTTAGTTTCTAATGTTTTTGTTTGTTGTCTGGACGCAAATTTTGGTTGGCTAATTTGAGGATGCATTTTGTGATTTTCCAAGTTTGATCGTTTCAACTTGCGGATGTATGGTAATGATATTGTTAAGTTTTGTACACGTCCAAGGTATGTGTTTATCGTTTTCTTGACTTTAGCATATTCATGATACTTAGGTATTTTACAAACTTCCATGCCATTCATTCTTTTGTATACTTGTTCTTGATGTGAATCACTTTAGTTCCCACCCTTTTTGTGAGGTAGCTCCATTGTTCATATATGCGCGGAGTACCAACATTCTTGTTCTAACTGGATTTTATTATGCTTAATCTTTTGTTTCTGTTGATTATAGAAAAGCATGAAAAGGATCAAGGCATTTTGTTAAATTTTGAGCACAACTACCTAGCCGAATAGTCAATTCACCTTGTGAGTGTGTGATCATTCGTAACCCCTTTGAGCTTTTTGATCCATGTTTTATTTGAACTTAATGCTTGTCTATGAGTGTTTAGTTCACTTATTTTTTAATGGATTTTGTTTTTTCTTGAACCCTCAACTTTGTGTTGTTGTATGAATTTTTACCTTGCCTTAGAAAGTAAGGATTATTCACATGATGATGTGGTTGAATTCAAATTGGGGAGATAATGATGGTTACTCATTGGTTGGTTTCTATGAGGATGAAAAAGAAAAGAAAAAAGAGAAAAATATGAAAAAGAAAAGAAAAGAAAAAAAAGAAAGAAAAAGAAAATCCTTGAGAAAGGAAACAAAAAGAGTTCAAATAATTGTGCTAAATAAGTATTGTGTTTTGTGTAACATTTGGGATTTTGGAAGAAGTTGATTGAAATTGTGTGTTTGAGTCTTTGTGAGTTGATCACTCCCTTAGGTTTAGGCAAGTTTTTATTTCAATTACCTTTATAAATTACCCCTTGTTTGTTTGCCTGACCACATTACAACCTTGAAAGCCCTTGTGATTCTTGCCTTCGTATGTTGAATGTGAATTTTTGGATGGTTGCATAATTTAGTCTATTGTTTGCATGATTGTTGTGTGAGTGATAAGTACCTCATTTTGTGTTTTTCATCTACCGATGATTGTTTTTTCTAGGTGTGATTCACGTTTGAACTTGTGTTGTTTTAGGATGTTTGGCATGATTTTTGTATTTTGCATTTGTTTCGTGACTATGTTATCGTCGTAGTTTAGGGATAAGTATTTACTTTGTGTGTACCGTTTTTCATTTGAACCATACATTTGTTTCCGTTTTTCAAAACCTGTTGATTTGTGATTCTTTGGTTATTGCTTTTGTGTTTTTAAGTTTGCTTGATTCTTGTTTGCGGACAAACAAGTTTAAGTTGGGGAGAGTTTGATAAGTGCAAAATGTAAATATTTTTGTATATAAGTTTTGTTGCACTTATCGATACTTTTTGTTAATACCGTTCGAATAAATGTCGTTTTGGGTATAAATACGTTAGTTAGTATATATTTGTGATTTTGATTCATTTATGTAACGATTAATAGTTTTCAATTTATTTTGTAGGTAATTAAGCATTGTTAGAGCAATGAGTAATAAAAGCTCTAGGATGTGCCATTTGAAGCAATAAAAGGGAGTAAAAGGAAATGCAGAAACTTTAGGAAATTCGCTTTGCGAGTCTGCCAGCGAACATTTGCTTAGCGAATGGCTGGCGAGTTCCCAGCGAAGGCTCCCAGAATTGGACAGGGGAGAAAAGGACCAAATTTTGCTTTGCGAACTGTGTAGCGAGCATTCGCTTTGCGAATAAATCGTTCGCACTGCGAACTTCTGGAATTTTGCAGAGGCGATTTAGCATTTCAGAGGCACTTAAGTGCCATTTTTTGAGGCTCGCTTTGCGAGTGAAACGTTCGCTTAGCAAACGTGACAGATTTTGTAATACTATAAGTTCATTTTCAGTCATGTTTTAGAGGATGTTTTGGGGTATTTGTTCCCAATTCATCAAATCTTCATTCTTTGTTAGTTTAGAGCTTAGAAAAGTATCAATGGAGGTTGCAACTCGACAATTGGGGTGGATGATTCTTGGATCGTGATTGACACCACGAGAGATTTTGATTCCTCTCCCCTCTTCCCTTTGTAGTTTCCATTTGTTGTGAGTTTGTATGTAAGTTTACCTTGATTAGATGTATATTTATTGCTCATGGTGTTGTATAAAATTCATTTTACAAATTAATGTTGATGAATGATTTCTTTATTTGGGTTTGAGTTGCGGTAGATATATCCTCGTTGAATCCGGATTTAGAATGAACATCTATTAGGTTCTAGACTCTAGAGATAGATTTAGGCTTAATATTCACTTGAGTATCGATTCTTAATGCTTCCGTGTCGTCGAGTTGCGTGAGACATCACCTCCGAGGCGATGCGGTTCTTCTCTCAACTTTGCGTTAGACATAGCCTTTGTTGTGAGCGATACGTGATAATGTTGACGAGTGTTTTAGGTTGCGTGCAACTGAGTAGTAAGTTTGAGTATTTGATAGGGTAGATGAAATGTAAACTCGAGAGTTCTCTACTCTCCAAAGAATGAATTATTTTTATTTTCATAATTTTTAATTCTCGCATTTTATTTAAACCCAAATTATTTAACGTTTAAACTGTCGAACGACATTCTTTCCCTCGAACCGATCTCTGTGGACACGACATAAATCCCGGAGCGAATTCTTCCGAAAATAAACATTTTTGCTTGCCGCTTTTGCCGCTCCAACACAACCTTGCAACAAACCCTAACATACGGCAAGGCACACAAGTAATCAATATAGTTTAAGATAAACTTAAGCACAAAGAGAGAAGTGAAACAATATTGCCTCTTAGACGAAAGACCGAAGTAGTAATCACTTACACTTCTGTAATTGCATTGCCAATGATGAAATCCTTTAGTTATTAACTTGGTTTTTTCCAATTCATTTTCAAAAATAAACTTGGTACCTATATATATATTGATGATCTCACGAATGTAGGAGAAAGTCCCATACAATGATTTTAACTCAAATAACATGCCCTTAGGCCAATGCTCATCAAAGAGGACAACTAAGTGATTCAAGATTGTGAGGGCTAAGGTCTCTTATCTATTTTGGTTTTAAAGATGTCAACAAATAAGATAGTCATTAGATTGTAATTTGAGCGTTATCACTTCATTATTGGGAAAATTGCATCTAACCATCAATGTTAATGTGTCTAAACATATAGGAAGAAGTCTACACAATTTCTACATGTGCATGATCATAATATTGATGTTTGGTATACTTGTTTCGAGTCTTGGTTAGCAAAAACATACAGAAAAACGAGTTTTTGAAAATCTGCATGTCATGAGTCGACCCAAGGTGAGCATGAGTCAACTCATGCTGTCTTGGACAATTTTTGTGAAATGTTCGGGTTAGCGCACGCTGACCCCCCCTGTTGCATGAGTCGACGCATGCTTCTGGAAATTTGTTTTTCTGCAAAATCTGTAGACTTGCGTCGACGCAAGGTGTGGATGGGTCGACGCATGGCTTCCAAATTTGCGCAGACAACCCTGCAGGAAAGCTCACGCCGACCCTCATTAAAAGGGCGATCGACCCAACTGTGCCTGAGCTGATTTTTCTGCATTAATTTTTTCTGTTATTTCTGTTACTTCATATTGTGGGTCACATTACTTATTATAAATAGTTGGGTCAGCTCACATTTCAAAACAACAAGAAACGTGAAAATTGATACTAATCTTTCTCTTCATCTTCATCTTCAACCTTGAGTAAACAAATAGTTACACATATCATTTTTGTTTGTGTCGCCCATTGTTTTGAAGTGATAACGTTCAGAATTAGGAAGTGTGTGATCTTCATTTCTGGGTTGAGAATTGGTAGGTGTTTCTTGAATAAAACCTTAGGTTTTATCCTTTAAGAATCAAAGGAGATTTTTGAGGTTTTTGTCCCAAACGGTTTCGTTCTACAGGGATTCAGCCGTCCGAAGGTAACCGAAGAACAGAGTATTCTTTCGGTTTAGTAGCTACAGTCAGAGGATCGTAGAAGAAAGGTTTGGGGATCAAATTGCGGAGAATTAAAGTCGGCCGAGTGAGGGTGACTGAAGAACGGTGGTTTCTTACAGTCTAGTAGCGTGGGACGGTGACTTGTTCAACCGAATTCGAGGCACTTGATTCGTCTTGAATCAAGGGAAGAGAAGACTCTGCATCAACAATCAAAGACGTTTGAGAGTTTAGATGTTCATAGTTCTTCTCTTGTATAAACAATTTGCAAACAGCAACATATATATATATATATATATATATATATATATATATATATATATATATATCAATTCCTGTTAGTTCTGCAGCTATGCAGTATTTGTGTTGGCTAAATTTTGTTAAAACCAATATGATAGCTTTATGTCACTAAAGTTATTTTAACATGCTGTTTTGTGTATCTGCCATAATAGTTTAGTTGCAGGTTGTGAAATGTCAAGGAGGATGTCTTGACATGTTGTTTTGCACTAAGCTGATATGAGTGTATGGTTGTTTTAAGGTGTTGCTGTTTTGCTGTCATGTGATGGTTAATCAAGATGTTGAAACAAGATGTTCTGGTTTACTGCATTCAACATGTCGGATAAGATGTCCTATGTTGTATCATTCGACATCGCGCCTGAGCTGAGCTGGACAGTTGAATTCTGTTTTGATTTAACAGATGCTGAATATTCTGTGAGTATTTAGTTATCCTATGTGGTGTCCAAAGTAATTGAGTTGAGATTTTGTGTTAGTTTTCGGATTTTCACTACTTTCTGAATATGGAGACATATTAGGAAATATTAGATTGAAGACCTATTTTCTTGGAGTTTATTTTGCAGATTTGTGAGCAGTCTATTTGCTGCGTTTTGAAGCCCAAATCCAGTTGGGATGTAGGTTATAAATAGGAGTGTTTGTAACCTGATTTGGTAACGATTCCAAGATGTAAAATTATTAGGGTTTCGTTCTTGTGAACCACTCTCTAGGAGAGTTGGTATGTGTGAACCACTCGGATTGTGAGATGGTCACTGTTCTCCTCGAAGCTTTTAAGCAAGAGTGAGTATTGTTCTTGGAGGAAGCTGTTAAGCAACTCTAAGTATTGTTCTTAGTCATGTGAGTCATGTCTAGGTATTAGCATATAAGTGTGTCTGCTAGTTTTCTGTGATTGAAGAGTTGTTGGAAATCAAGCTGTTGATGCAGTAGCTGAGGTGTTGACTGCTAGACATCATTCCGATGATTGGAAGTGAGATGGAGTCTCTTACCTAGGGAGGACTTAGGTAGAAGGGTCATTTGGTAGTGATTAAGTGAGTAGATCATCAACGGGTGTGTTGATTGTAGGGTCTACAAATTTATACTGCTAATAGTGGACTTCCTTCCTGGCTTGGTATGCCCCCAGATGTAGGTTGTTAAACCGAACTGGGTGAACAAATTCTGTGTGTTGATTTTATCTTTTCAGTATCGTGCTTATTGTTATATACCTTGCCATGTGTGTTCATGTCAGACCAGGTGTCGAATGACATGTTATAGGACATCTGAATTCTGCACATGTACCAGAATTTCAATTGGTATCAGAGCAAGCATCCTGTTCTATTTCTGGGTGAGATGCTAGGGAAGATACCTTCTGGTCATGGGAAAGGTAGGTTGTACCTACTGAAAAGTTGCTTGAACTTTAAGAAGTTTATTTTGTTGGTTGAATGGTCCCTAGAAGTGGAGGATGGACTGTTCATGACAGAGTGTGTATTGGACTTGTCTATTGTTATCAGGCTTGTAGCTTTGATGGTGAGCTGCTATGTGGTTTGATTTAATTTCATACTTATGGAGTGCCGTGTTTGTGCAAGGGTTATAGAGGAGTTTTCTGGTGTGTGTTCCGCTGCTTATATATATCTGATGGAAAATTCCTGGTGGTTTTGTGTGTTGAGGCTGCAACACTCTGATCTCCTCTTTAGGTGCAGAAGGATGGCATTCAACATCTTAAAGACAGACAGAAGGTCTGAATATCAGAAGGTTGAGAAGAAGATTCTTAAGATGTAGAGTATGCAGGTTCCTACTTGTGTGTATGGTCTGGTTTTGAAGGTTGATCAGATGCTGATGGTCGATCCTCGTGTGTCCCTTGCAAGAGATGTGTGTGGATTACTGTGGTTGTTGTCTCCAAAGTCATAGTAGATGGTTAATGTGATTTAGACTGATGTCGGAACTGATGTTGAAACATCATTTCAGTTCATTGCTTCCTCGGCCAAAGAAAGTTAGTTGTGCTCATGGTGGAGTATCAGGTCAAGCCATTTACCTAATCTGAAGTGATCAGTGGTGTGGATTAATAAAAGAGGGACCAGCTAGTGCCACAAGGGTGCTGGAAAAGAATGTTAGACCAGATCAAATTTCGTACCTTGTGTGAGAAGGTTACCTTATCACATATGATAAATAGCTTGACAACAGTTGAGTATTTGTCTGCTTTTGATAAGGATGTGCATCTAACCGATAGTGAATACTCTGACGGGAGCTAAGTGTTTATCTAAGATGTTGTGCTTTCAACTAATGACAATATACATTGACGGGAGACTATGTATAAGTCTGATGTAAAAGTGCAGGACTGCTGAAGTGTTGTGAATTTACTTTTCTCAATGTGGCTGTTTATTTCTCTTCGTGGTGTGTTGGTGTGTGACGACCTGAATTAGCTGCTGAATGTGTGATTCTTGGAGATCATCCTGGGTTCAAGGAACTCTGTGTTGATGTCCTACATGATATTGAAACTATCATGGTGGTTAAAAGAAGCTTGGGATTATAAAGATGAGATTGTGTGGCTATGGGGTAGTCTTGGACTACTTATTTTCTGAAGAATCAGATATGGCAGATTTGAAGTCTTTGGAGTTTCTGAGCAGGATGGAGGTTGTTTACTTAAACTTGATTGTTGAATCAAGTCTATGAGAGCATGTAAATCTGTTTCTGCAAAGGGAGGAGGTTCTTCTGAGTGGCAGAAGGAAGAGCTGAATTCAACAGTTGGATGTCATAATGTTCTGACATCTAGCTTAACATCAGAAGTCTCAGTTGGTGATGTGGCACATCAGCTTATGATAGGGTGATCTATAGGAATGAACAATAGGATGTTTCAAAGGATCGTTCTCATGGCAGTTTGCGGGAGCTGCAGGAAGGAGAAGATGTTACATGACCATGGCTTAGGGAGTCTAAGTGTGTTTGCTATTGAGCAATTGGAACATGTGACTTGAAGATCAAGTTTCCTTGGTGGATCAGGATATCTTTGTGAGAGTTCTGACAAACGTGAAAAAGATCAAAAGGTGGCATTTGATTGTTTTCATATGAGGATTCATGAATGAGGTGATCAAACTGTGTCATTTGGTTGATCTCAGAAGTGGATTCGAAGAATCAAGATAATCAGAGTGTGGCAGCTGGTTATTATTGAGGATTGTCTTGGAACAAGTTACTCTTGGTCAGAAGGGTGATGAGTTGAAGACTCAAGGAGATTATTCTTCTTGAAGGTGGATGAGAGTTTATTTCTCTAGCTCTGTGGATTACTATGCTAGTAAGTCCAGTTGGTGGAGCATATCAAGAATCATGGTGATGATGTCTTGGTGTGTGGGAGATGTTCTAACTTGGTGTTGGAACATTATCCGGGTTGGATATCCTTGGTGAAGGATGATTTTGCTCTGGTTCTGGAGCTTGGTGCCTATATTATGCCTAAGGAGCGTCTACATAGTCATACGAGAGAATGATGAAGTAGAAGGTCTGTCTTGGATGGAGAATGTAGAGAAGACTGAAGCAAATCAGGTATTGATTGCTTGAAAGTCTGAAGGTGAAGATACTCATCAATTGATCAGGAGTATTCCAAATTATCATACGGGAGAATGATAGGGAATAATTGCCTTTGGAGAGTTGGGTGAGAGAATATTGTTCCTGTGTTCTTGTGATCTTCTGTGATGTGATGTGTTTTTCGTTCTGGTTGTTTCTGGAGGGAGCTTGGAGATTCTGTTTTTATTTGGAATGTGGTGTTTTTCCTTAGTGCAGATGGATTCTGTTCATGATGTCAAGACTGATGTCTTAACATTTGCTGACAGAACATTCTGTTCAGAATGTTATGGTTTTTATCTCCAGAGAACACAAGCTTCTATCTGATTTATGTATTGTTTGCTTGAGGGTCAAGCAGTGGGTGAATGTGTTCAGCAGGTGTGTTGAACAGAGGGTGCGCTCTTGAAGACATGAAGATGCGTCTTGTGTTTTCCATTCATTTTGGGTGTTCTTCTTGCAATGGAGCATTGGTTATCCATGTCAGGGAGAATACTGTATACTGTCAGATTGTATAAGCTTCTGAGTTGGATGTGTTCTGCTACTGACTTGCTTGCTGTTGGTTGATTGTCCTTAGATGCATAATTGCTTGGTTTGGTATATTATGGCTAAAAAGTGGGAGAAGTAAGAAGTAGTAGTGTTCCTTGGTTGTTTCCTTGAGGGGGAGCTGGTTGTGTTATTCAAAGGTTGTATGGATATTGCTCTGGTGTGCTATTGCTTTGTCAAATATGGCTAAAAAGGGGGAGAGTGTGTGATTGCATGATGTGCTGATATCTGATGTTCTAACATTTATTTGTGATTACTAGTGTGAGTGGTGAGCTAGTTGTAAATGTTGTTGTGGAGTTGCTGCTGTGTGAGGTTGCGTATGTGTGCAGATGAAGATTGAGTGCTGATCTGCTTGTGTAGGTGTTACAGTGCTGATAATTGTTTTATCTGCTACTGATGTAAGTGACTATCTTCTGCTGCTGATATATTTGATATGATATGATGGTTTTAGCCAAAATTTTCCAAATGGGGAGTTAGTTAGTTCTGCAGCTATGCAGTATTTGTGTTGGCTAAATTTTGTTAAAACCAATATGATAGCTTTATGTCACTAAAGTTGTTTTAACATGCTGTTTTGTGTATATGCCATAATAGTTTAGTTGCAGGTTGTGAAATGTCAAGGAGGATGTCTTGACATGTTATTCTGCACTAAGCTGATATGAGTGCATGGTTGTTTTAAGGTGTTGCTGTTTTGCTGTCATGTGATGGTTAGTCAAGATGTTGAAACAAGATGTTCTGGTTTACTGCATTTAACATGTCAGAAAGATGTCCTATGCTGTATCATTCGACATCGCGCCTGAGCTGAGCTGGACAGTTGAATTCTGTTGTGATTTAACAGATGCTGAATATTCTGTGAATATTCAGTTATCCTATGTGGCGTCCAAAGTAATTGAGTTGAGATTTTGTGTTAGTTTTCGGATTTTCACTACTTTCTGAATATGGAGACATATTAGGAAATATTAGATTGAAGACCTATTTTCTTGGAGTTTATTTTGCAGATTTGTGAGCAGTCTATTTACTGCGTTTTGAAGCCCAAATCCAGTTGGGATGTAGGTTATAAATAGGAGTGTTTGTAACCTGATTTGGTAACGATTCCAAGATGTAAAATTATTAGGGTTTCGTTCTTGTGAACCACTCTCTAGGAGAGTTGGTATGTGTGAACCACTCGGATTATGAGATGGTCACTGTTCTCCTCGAAGCTTTTAAGCAAGAGTGAGTATTGTTCTTGGAGGAAGCTGTTAAGCAACTCTAAGTATTGTTCTTAGTCATGTGAGTCATGTCTAGGTATTAGCATATAAGTGTGTCTTCTACTTTTCTGTGATTGAAGAGCTGTAGGAAATCAAGTTGTTGATGCAGTAGCTGAGGTGTTGACTGCTAGACATCATTGCGATGATTGGAAGTGAGATGGAGTCTCTTACCTAGGGAGGACTTAGGTAGAAGGGTCATTGGGTAGTGATTAAGTGAGTAGATCATCAACGGGTGTGTTGATTGTAGGGTCTACAAATTGATACTGCTAATAGTGGACTTCCTTCCTGGCTTGGTATGCCCCCAGATGTAGGTTGTTAGACCGAACTGGGTGAACAAATTCTGTGTGTTGTTTTTATCTTTTCAGTATCGTGCTTATTGTTATATACCTTGCCATGTGTGTTCATGTCAGACCAGGTGTCGAATGACATGTTATAGGACATCTGAATTCTGCATATGTACCAGAATTTCAATTCCAATTGTGGAATTGGGGGCATAGGTACCCAAAGCGAGGACTATTGGGGAACTGCCTAATCAAATCGTGTTTGTTCTCTCTTTCCCTTAACTCTTTACGTTTGATATCATTCAAATTTGCGAAGTTTAAATTGATCGAAATTTCTGAGCTAGTGTTATATTAGGCTGTTAAATTGTTTTGTAAATTTGATACAATCCCTTGGATTGTATTTAGGAACAGCTCAACATCACATTACTTTGAAATCAGCACTTAATGTGTTAACGCACACCAAGTGTTCGATAATTTTGTTTCAACGCAAAATCCAATGTATTCGCAATTAACTGTTTGTCGATTTACCTCGTTGGGTTGGATTAACTATCAAGAAAATAAAACATTGTTGATTGCGTTTAAATTGTGTTAATCAATCTGAATTTTTCTCATCCATAATTCATTCCCAATTTTGTCGTGCATATCCGATCCCTCTAGTAGAGGTTCGTTGTAGATATAATTCAGTGGCCGCTTCCGTCAAACTTTTAAAACCAATTTTTGGAAAGCCATTTGCGTGTAAAACTTGAAGGATCTATTCAACCCCCTTCTAGATCCTAGCCATCGTCTAACAAGTGGTATCACAAGCTCCGGTTTATCTGGTGCTTCGGTAAAACTTCTTGGAATATGGCGAACAAACCTAAAGGGGCTTATAATAGAGCTCCAGTTTTTACAAGCATGAATTACATCTACTGGAAGGATTGTATGCGCGTCCATATAAATTCCATAGATCGGAAGGTTTGGAATGTTATCTTAAATGGTCCCATAGAAATTACAATGACCAATGCTGAAGGCGTTGTCGTTCCCAAACCCGAAGCTCAATGGAATGAGGAGGACGAGAAAAAGTACAGCTATGACTGGAAGGCTCGAAATATTTTGATCTCCTCTTTGGGAGTTGACGAATATTATCGAGTCTCTCATTGTGAAACGGCCAAAGCCATGTGGGATGTGTAACACCCCAGTTCCCATCGCGGATAAATAATACATAAATAAATCAGAGTGAATAAATTTTTTATCCTTAGACATAAACAAGGATGCCACATATAAAGAAAGAAAATACAATCCCTGCTCATACATTTGATACATAACACAATAAACTTATCCAATAAATCAGAATATCATCCAATAAACATCACTATAAACTTATCCAAACAAGTATGGAAGATACGATTCATATACTCCACAACCATAACATACACCACCTTCAAAATTCGTCCTGAGCTTGAAACAATTTATCCAAAATAGCTTAACAATCTCTG
The DNA here is from genome assembly GCA_022829125.1 of Lathyrus tuberosus. NCBI lineage: Eukaryota > Viridiplantae > Streptophyta > Magnoliopsida > Fabales > Fabaceae > Lathyrus > Lathyrus tuberosus. Next base: position 6,688,844 of record JALAZF010000072.1, read on the forward strand.
GTTACCACCTTTCATATCAATTCTTATTACGGGGTTCCAACTCACTCAAGGTTTCTGCTGACACAAGATCTCAACCCATAACAAAAGTAATACCTTCAAGGAACTTCAAATCGTTTGCAATTTATCACAATTCAAAACTCAAGCTATCCAGAACACAACCGCAAGTTTCCATACTACTCACTAATTAACACGCAACCTCATGCTATCATCCAAAAACACATCTGAAAACCTTGCACAACTGACGGCCCATCACTGTGGCTTCCTGCCAATTCCAGAACACTATTATCATAAACATAACAAACATCTTGGTCTCACTTCCTAAAAGTTCTCCTACTTACTTAGTAGATCTAAACCTCAAATCCTCACCTTCGTCAAATTTGAGTTCACACTCTACTCTCTGAGAACAACCTTTAACAATACCCAATCGTTCTCTCTCAATGATTTCCCAACTTGACCAACATACCAAAACCTCTAATCCGCCTCATCTTCCGACATAAGAATCTTCATCGACTCATCAAAAAAATCCGTAATCATTTTCTTAATTCCAAACAATTCATTGCACACACTATCAAAGCCGAAAAGACACGTATATTCCATCCAACATAATTCCCGTCTGCTATCAACAAGAGATTAAGGGTGATCAGTTCCTCAATTTTTCAATAGACAGCCGACGATCATGATGGGGCATAAACCGTCTTTGCCAAACTATAATAGCATTTCTTTCATCTTGTGCACAAAACTACCTCAGGCACAAATCCTTAGTTGACATAAACCTTACCTCCGCATTCCCTTCGGAACCGGGAACAACACTGTGCAAACAACACTTACAATCTTGCAACCAACGCTCCACAACTGAGGTAACTTGGAGAAGCACAAGCTTCTCCCCCACTTAGCTCATTCTAAATCCTACAGACAAGGAATTAGAAAAACTAGAAAGTACTGACAGTGTTTCACACACATATCACATACTAAGGAACAAACAACGTTGACAGTATTCAACTGCCACACCAACTGACTCAACAACTTGGCCGGACGGACCGACCTGCTCTAATACCACTAATGCAACACCCCAATTCCCATCGCGGATAAATAATACATAAATAAATCAGAGTGAATAAAATTTTTATCCTTAGATAGAAACAAGGATTCAACATATAAAGAAAGAAAATACAATCCCTGCTCATACATTTGATACATAACACAAAATGGAATAAACATAAAAGGGAAACTTTTTCCAACAAAAGGAAGGTTCAATTATGGAATAAAGCGGAAAGATCCATAACTGAATTGTTTTACAAAATAAATTGTTTTATAACATCAAAATGTACATACAAAGGAAATACAAAATAGATCCAACAAAGATATACATATAACAAAAGCGTTCCCCGACTCCCGTGTTACGTATCAGAGCAAACAGACCGACAAAAGGATGGAGAACTAATCTTCACAAAAGCCTCCAAAATACTAATCTGTAATTGCCTCATAGAGCAAAAAACCACAGCAGAAGGGTGAGAAATAACAACTAAATCCAGATTGCATAATAATATGCAAACACGTATGAATTCACATGCATAATTATTCTCACCACAAGCATCACATACGAATACCTATAGCATACCACAAACACATAACATATTTCTAATAATCCGACCACATAACATATATCACTTATACCAACATAATCACATATACACACATAAGGCATACCAAGGTTATGACATATGGAAACACACCACCACATCACATATATTCATATATAGCATACCATAGAGAATTAATACAATCATTGTAATGTACAACATCCCCACAAAACATAGCATAGGTCTATAGATAAAACATATCATCCATAACCAATGCATTTATCACAAATTCACATCAAATCACAAATGCTATCACAAGCTCAACAAATAATCAATCAATTCATAATTCCCCACACATAATCAATCCATTCATGATTTATGCAAATGCACAGAGACCGACACAACGACTCTATGCAATGCAATGCGGTACCAATCCATCCATCATTCTCATCATTAATTCACTCAGGAATTATTGGAATCATTGCTTGTTACTTAGTGTAACTCCCCATCGGGCAAACGATGTTCCCCGTTGCTTTAGGTCCTCTTTGTATAAGGCTCACGACGTTTATGGATCGCTTTAGGTCCTCTTTGTATAAGGCTCACGATCCGATCGCTTTAGGTCCTCTTTTTATAAGGCTCACGATCGTCTATAACATCGCTTTAGGTCCTCTTTGTATAAGGCTCACGACCGTTATAGAAGATTCCCTCTGGAATCGTTTCGTCGCTCACACCCACTAGGGCACACGACATCACAAGATGCATATCATGATGCTTGGCATACAATGACTCATGACAATCAAATGCATCTTCACAAATCAACAATATGGATTATCTCATCATCATTATTCATGCATTGGAAATCAATTCAAACAATGCATTTACGTGCCATAAGGCCACCTAATAACACACATTGAATTTCACATAACAATGCATTTCAACATAATCCATAAACCACAACAATTAGCATTTTAGCATATACACTCATATCAATTCACATCAAGAATTACTCACCATCAACCACAACAATCCTACAATCATACAATGATACTCACAACACTAGGATTCACGCCACGAAGGCTACCCACAACAACATACATTAATAACATACATTTGTATTCAATTCAACAAAGTATTTTGCCATTAGGCCACAAGCAACCACGACAATTATCACATGCTTCAACATCATATAAACCACATAAAAGCTCCACGTTATATAACAATAGCACAACACACGGTAAAACACCAACCGCACGTATTTAACGCGATAAAAACCAGACAACCCAAAACTTTTACAAAAACACGACTTAAATAAATCCTCTACTGACCTCCAAACTATTTTTAATAGAAAGAATATTTTATTAGCTTTCCAACGCTTCGAACGGCGACCGAAACGGACTTACGGTTTGAAAGTTATGAAGAAAACAAAATAGAAAAATCTGCCACTTCGCTCTAGTATTCGCTAGGCGAACCCTAGCGAACCAAGGTAGAGGAAAACCAACATAAAGTTCGCTATGCGAACCTCTAGTCGAACATTCGCCTGTTCCTTCGCTGTGGTTCGCTAGGCGAACCCGCGAAACCCAGAATTCACAGCAGCGTCAATATAGGTCATTTGGGACCAAAATCCATCATTTCTTCCACCCAAACCCTTCCAATTCATACCATAACAACCAAAACATGTCCCAACATAATCAACAAGTATTCTATGTAGTTTATATCGAGTTTCAACCATGAAAACATCGGTTTCTATCAATTGATCACAAATTATCAATGAGAAAAAGTTGTGAAACAACCAAAACAATTACAACAAACAACACATATACATACACAAGCAAGATATAATCGAAACTTCTCACCCTTACCCGATTAATCGCACTTGAAACGGAGTATTGAAGATTTCCACCTCTTTTCCTCTTCTCCGTTTCTTTCCTCTCCTTTTCCTTCTTTCTCTCTTTCTTTCCTTTCCCTTTCTTTTCTCTCTTTTTCTCTCCAATCTCTATTTATAAAAATATCTAATTTTTCTAAAATATCTAACCTCTCAAAATGACCATTTTACCCCTCAGCTCAAATATCTCGCAAACGCTCTCAAAATGCGATAAAACATAACAACGATGAAAAATAATATATTGCCAAATAAAAGTCAAGAATAAAATGATATAAAAACGAAAATAATTAAATCGACTCGAAATAAATAAGACAAAACGGGGCATTACAGGATGCTTTACAAGTAGCCCACGAAGGCACTAATGATGTAAAAATGACCCGTATCAACACACTAACGCAAGAGTTCGATCATTTTTACATGAAGCAAGGGGAAACCATTGCGGATATGCAAAAACGATTTACTCATATTATCAAAAAATTGCATGTACTTGGTAAACCAATTCCAAACGAGGTTGCTACTAATAAGATTTTGAGGTGTCTGAACCGAGAATGGCAGCCGAAGGTCACCGCGATCAAGGAGGCCAATAATCTAGCTACTCTAGACCTCACCACATTATTTGGCAAACTCGATGAGCATGAGCAAGTGCTCATTAGCCTTGAAAAACATGAGAAGAGTATAAAGAAGGAGAAAACAAAAGATACGGAAAAGAAGTCGATTGCCCTTAAGGCTTCTTGTTTAAAGTCCACATCTAAAGAGCAAAGTGATGATGAAACCAACAATGACAAAGATGATGACTCCGATGATGATATGAGTCTATTTGTGAAGAGAAACAATAGGTACGTTCGGAAGAATGAGATTCAACACTCGGATAAAAATCTAGTCAAATTTAGGAGGAAATCTAGAAATGAAGGAAATAAGAATGGCAAGGTTAAAGGAACGTGTTACAACTATGGAAAATCTGGGCACTACAAGCCAGATTGTCTATCACTCAAGAAAGACAAGGATAAGGATAAGGATAAGAATCGTCAACACAAAAAGTCAAACAAGTCTAGACGAGCATACATCGCTTGGGAGAGCGATAGCGAGTCGGAAAAAGATGACAACTCAAGTGACGAAAGTGAATTCGTTAATCTATGTCTTATGGCACGTCAAAGCAAGAAGAAAGAGGTAAAACACTCTAAATATGATCATTCTAAAAGTATGTCTCATTTAGAATTACAAAAGGCTTTTGATATGTTGCACCACGAGGCTAAGGAAGCTTTCAACGCTTAGCCTCGAACAAAAAGATTTTTAAATACTTGGAGAGAAAGGTTTCCAATTCCGAAAAGAAATTGGAAGCTCTTAAAAACTCCATGGTGGATGCATCAAAAGCTAAGATTGATGAGAATAAGTCTCCATGGTTCAAGTTTGGGGGCTGTGATACTTGTCATATTTGGAAAAAAGAAGTGAGAACCCTTAAGGCCAAATTAGACAAGGCTCTTAAGCCTAAAATTATGTTTGCTATTGATCTATCACATTATCAAGAAAGTATGAACAAAGTGTATCAAAAGTATACGTATGTGATTCGAGATAGAGATAGAAAAGGTAAATTCCAAATGAACCGTGATTGCCTATATTGTTGCAAGCCTGGTCATACTATTGCTAAATGTCATTTTAGAAGAATTCTTGTTACAAAAGGCATTTATCATTGGTTGCCCAAGTGCGATCTTGGTTTCACTTACCGCAAAGGACCCAATGAGAATTGGGTACCTACTCTCCCTTGATTGTTTTGTAGGTACAAAGTATTGAGAACACCGAAAGAAGATGGGTTCTGGATAGTGGTTGCTCAAGACATATGACAGGAGACATATCTTTTTTCATCGACTTTGTGGCGAAGAAAAAGGGGTTTGTCACTTACGGAGATAACAAAAAGGGACAGATTCTCGGCAAAGGTAGTGTAGGTAACCCCTCATCTACTACTATCTCTGATGTGCTGCTTGTGGAAGGCCTTAGACACAACCTTTTAAGCATTAGCCAACTATGTGACAAGAATTATAAAGTATCGTTTTCAAAAGATTGTTGCATAGTTGAAGATAGTGACAAAAAGAATGTGTTTAAGGGCTTGAGGGTGAACAACGTCTATATGCTAGACTTAAATGAGGTATCGTTGAATGGAGACAAGTGTCTAGTCACTATGAATGAAGATTCATGGTTGTGGCATAGACGGTTGGCTCACATCAATTTTGAGTTGCTTAACAAAATAGTCTCTAAAGACCTAGTCATTGGTTTGCCCAAAATCAAATTCACTAAGGATCACCTTTGTGATGCTTGCCAAATCGGGAAACAAACAAGGATCTCATTCAAATCTAAAGACATCGTTTCAACTATGAAACCCCTTGAGCTCCTCCATATGGACCTCTTTGGACCATCTAGGGTTAAAAGCCTACATGGTAACTATTATGGTTTTGTAATAGTCGATGACTTTTCTAGGTTTTGTTGGACCATTTTCTTAGCAAACAAGAGTGATACCTTTTCGGCCTTTGAGAGATTTGCTAAGTTATCTCAAAACAAGTTAAACACGAACATTGTGTCAATTAGAAGTGATCATGGGGGTGAGTTTGAAAACCATTTATTTGAAACGTTTTGTGAATCCCATGGAATTGATCATAATTTTTCCGCACCACGTACCCCTCAACAAAACGGGGTTATGGAACGTAAAAATAGCATTTTGGAAGAATTATGAAGGACTATGATCAATGAGAGTGGACTTCCAAAATACTTTTGGGCCGACGCCATTGGTACGACTTGTTACGTTTTAAATAGGGTGCTCATCCAGCCTATTCTAAACAAGACACCGTATGAACTTTTAAAAGGGCGTAAGCCAAATATTTCTCACCTTCATGTCTTTGGTTGCAAGTTTTTTGTGTTGAACAATGGAAAAGAGACACTTGGTAAGTTTGATGCCAAGGCCGACGAGGGTATTTTTCTTGGATACTCTCAGTCAAGTAATGCTTATAGAATTTATAATAAAAGGTTATGAATTGTTGAAGAGTTGGTACAGGTTACTTTTGATGATTCTTATCCGAGAAATGTCAGAGAAGGTAGTTCTTTTCATGGTGCATGTATATCTTCTGAAGACATACTCAAGGACACTGATAAAGGAACTGATCAGCCCGAAGCAGTGCGTATTGAGGTGGAAAAGGATAACCAACCTATGAAGAGTGAGGAGGATTATCCAACTAATGAAGATGACCTTCCTCCAGCATGGAAGTCTTCCAATGACCATCTAATCGACAATATCATCGGTGACATCTCTAAGGGAGTAACCACTCGCTCTAAACTTAGTAACTTTTGTTATTACTCCGCTTTTGTGTCACAAGTTGAACCTAAAAATGCAAAGGAGGCATTACTCGATGAGCATTGGTTCTTATTAATGCAAGATGAACTAAATCAATTCAGGAGAAATGAGTTTGGGACCTTGTCCCCCCTCCGCGAGATCATCGAGTAATCGGCACCCGATGGGTATTTAGAAATAAACTTGATGAAAATAGAGTTATAACACGAAATAAAGCGTGGCTTGTAGCGCAAGGCTATAACCAAGAGGAAGAAATCGACTATGAGGAAACTTATGCGCCGGTTGCCCGACTCGAGGCTATACGCCTTTTACTTGCTTATGCTTGCACTAAGAACTTCAAATTATTCCAAATGGATGTTAAAAGTGATTTCCTTAATGGATATATAAATGAAGAGGTCTATGTTGCCTAACCTCTGGGTTTTGAATCCCATGAATATCCTGATCATGTCTACAAACTTAAACGTGCTTTGTATGGACTTAAACAAGCCCCTAGGGCTTGGTATGAAGGTCTAAGCAAATTTTTACTTGATCAAGGATATTCAAGAGGAAAGATTGACACAACCCTCTTTATTAAACGTCAAGTAAAACACTTAATTTTGGTACAAATTTATGTTGACGATATTATCTTTGGGTTTACTAACATGACCTTGGTCAAGGAGTTTTCTAGTTTGATGCAGGGGGAGTTTGAAATGAGCATGATGGGGGAGCTCAACTATTTCCTCGGATTGAAAATCAAACAACTCGAAGAGGGCATGTTTGTGAGTCAAACAAAATATTGTCTTGAGCTTCTCAAACGCTTCGACATGCTAAACTGCAAGGCAATAGATACTTCTATGCCTACTTGTGCCAATCTTGATCGTGACAAAAATTGTAAGGATGTAGAGGTAAAGAAGTATCGAGGTATGATTGGATCTCTTCTTTATCTTACCGTATCACGATCCGACGTTATGTTCAGTGTATGCATGTGTGCGAGGTATCAAGCACGTCCCAAGGAATCCCACTTAAAAGCAGTTAAGCGCATACTTCGATACCTTTTCGGTACTCTAAAGTATGGGCTGTGGTATTCTAAAGGTAGTGTTTGTTTCTTAGTTGGCTATTCCGATTCCAACTTTGCCTGGTGCAAATCGGATAGGAAAAGTACTAGTGGCACGTGTCACTTTTTCGCAAATTCCTTGGTGAGTTGGCACAGCAAGAAACAGGTTTCCGTTGCTTTGTCAACAGCTGAGGCGGAATACGTTGCCGCCGGTAGTTGTTGTGCTCAAGTACTATGGCTTAAACAACAATTTCTTGATTTCAATTTAAAACTTGAGCGTATTCCCATTTTGTGTGATAACACTAGTGCTATTAACCTAACTAAGAACCCCGTATTAAATTCACGCACCAAGCACATTGAAATACGTCATCATTTCCTTAGGGATCATGGAGAGAAAGGTGATGTGGTCTTTGAGCATGTTGACACTAAAAATCAACTTGCTGACATCTTTACAAAACCACTAGCTACTGAGCCTTTCTTTCACATCCGTAGGGGACTAGGCGTTCTCGATATTTCGGATCGTGTTTGATAATTCTTTAAGATAGTAGCTCTTCACACACACATACACACACACACACACACACACACACACACACACACACATATATATATATATATATATATGCTTGTTTATGGTTTTGACTAACTATGCCAAGAGTTATTGAGCAATATGTGAGGGCTCTCATCATCGTTCATGGTCAAGGTAATATCGTTCTGCTTCATAAGTTTTCCTTAATATATGTACCATGTTGGATGTTCAAAATTGATGTTTATTACACATTTTAAGCATATATGATTCATTTGGATGTTTGAATTATGTGTTAGCATGTTTATTTATCATGTATTGATGCATATGTATGTAAAAACTTAAATTCTTCCATTTTATACTTGGGTGAGTCGACTAATGTGTTTCATGGGTCGACTCAAGAATGGTCCAATTTTTCAAGAGAAGTTGCATGTTGTATTTTGTGTTTTGATTGTATGACTTGTTCTTTTCTTGCATGATGTTTTGCTTTTGTTTTTCATTTAGGACTATGTTACTATTTTGCACTATTATGGAATGAATTATGTTTGCTTCTCATGTTCCGTGTTTATCCGTTTATACTATTGCATTAACTGTATCATATGTGGATGCTTGTTAGTGTCGCTGTTTTGCAAATTAGTGAATGAACCATTACTTGTTATGATGATATCTCTTTGACCACCTTCTTTACTCTTTTTTATGTTGTCAAAGGGGGAGAAGGATACTAGCAGCAGAAAATACTAAAGCAGCAGATATTAAAGTGTTAAAGATAGAGGGAGTTTCTCCGTTCTCAAATTACAATCAAGAGAAAGATAGACAGTGTTGCCATCATAAAAAAGGGGGGGTATGTGAGGGCTAAGGTCTCTCATCTATTTTAGTTTTAATGATGTCAACAAATAAGATAGTCATTAGATTGTAATTTGAGTGATATCACTTCATTATCGGGCAAATTGCATCTAACCATCAATGTTCATGTGACTAAACATATAGGAAGAAGTTTACACAATTTCTACATGTGCATGATCATAATATTGATGTTTGGTATACTTATTTCGAGTCATGGTCAGCAAAAACATACAGAAAAATGAGTTTTTGAAAATTTGCATGTCATGAGTCGACCCAACGTGAGCATGAGTCGACTAATGCTGTCTTGGACAAGTTTTGTGAAATGTTTGGGTTAGCGCACACTGACCCCCCTGTTGCATGAGTCGACGCATGCTTCTGGAAATTTAATTTTCTGTAAAATCTGCAGACTTGCGTCGACGCAAGGTGTGGATCGGTCGACGCATGGCTTCCAAATTTGCACAGACAACCCTGCGGGAAAGCTCGCGCAAACCCTCATTAAAAGGGCAGTCGACCCAACTGTGCCTGAGCTGATTTTTCTGCATTAGTTTTTTCTGTTATTTATGTTACTTCATATTGTGGGTCACATTACCCATTATAAATAGTTGGTTCAACTCACATTTCAAAACAACAAGAAACGTGAAAATTGATACCAATCTTTCTCTTCATCTTCATCTTCAACCTTGAGTAAACAAACAATTACACATAATCATTTTTGTTTGTGTCGCCCATTGTTTTGAAGTGATAACGTTCAGAATTAGGAAGTGTGTCATCTTCATTTTCTGGGTTGAGAATTGGTAGGTGTTTCTTGAATAAAACCTTAGGTTTTATCCTCCAAGAATCAAAGGATATTTTGGGGGTTTTTGGCACAAACCATTTAGTTCTACAGGGATTCAGCCATGCGAAGGTAACCGAAGAACAAAGTATTTTTTCGATTTAGTAGCTACAGTCGGAGGATCGTAGAAGAAAGGTTTGGGGATCGAATTGCAGAGAATTGAAGTCGGCCGAGTGAAGGTGACTGAAGAACGGTGGTTTCTTGCAGTCTAGTAGCGTGGGACGGTGACTTGTTCAACCGAATTCGAGGCACTTGATTCATCTTGAATCAAAGGAAGAGAAGACTCTGCATCAACAATCAATGACGTTTGAGAGTTTGGATGTTCATAGTTCTTCTCTTGTATAAACAATTTGCAAACAGCAACCTATATATATATATATATATATATATATATATATATATATATATATATATATATATATATCTCAATTCCAATTGTGGAATTGGGGGCAGAGGTACCCAAAGCGAGGATGATTGGGGAACTGCCTAATCAAATTGTGTTTGTTCTCTCTTTCCCTTAACTCTTTACGTTTGATATCATTCGAATTTGCGAAGTTTAAATTGATCGAAATTTCAGAGCTAGTGTTATATTGGGCTGTTAGATTGTTTTGTAAATTTGACACAATCCCTTGGATTGTATTTAGGAACAGCTCAACATCACATTACTTTGTAATTAGCACTTAGTGTGTTAACGCACACCAAGTGTTCGATAATTTTGTTTCAACGCAAAATCAAACGTATTCGCAATTAACTGTTTGCCGGTTTACCTCGTTGGGTTGGATTAACTATCAAGCAAATAAAACATTGTTGATTGCCTTTAAATCGTGTTAATCAATCTGAATTTTTCTCATCCATAATTCATTCCCAATTTTGTCGTGCCTATCTGATCCTTCTAGTAGAGGTTCGTTGTAGACATAATTCAGTGTCCGCTTCCGTCAAACTTTTAAAACTAATTTTTGGAAAGCCATTTGCGTGTAAAACTCGAAGGATCTATTCAACCCCCTATTCTAGATCCTAGCCATCGTCTAACAAAGATAAGAATTGAAACACAATTTAAGAGATAATAGAAAATACTTATCTAAAAGTGTATAGTCACACTTTTGGTCAAGATTCCAAGATGTTGTAGAATACTTCTTTTCTCTTGACATGATGGTCATATTTTTTTTTTCAAGTTCAACCATTTTCGAGTGGTCTATCCATCTTTGGTGACTTTGAGTATGTCTTCTAAAGATTTATCTTTATCAAAAGAACTTTCCTGACCTTGTATGGATATAATATATCACAAGTGATGTATTTAACCTTAATAATAGTAAGTATTCTCAAGCAATTATATTATCAAAGATAGTAATGAAAGGGTGATTTACTTACACTACCTTTTTCATTTTTCAGCACTTATATTTGTTAACTTCATAGGATACAACATCCTTCTTTTTTGCCACAAAGTCAATGAATAAGAAGATGTTACCTTTCATATTCCTTGAGCTTCCCTTGTTAAGACCCTATACTCTCTTCAAGGAGTCAAGACATTTTCCCTACAAAGTCAATCAATAATGCTAGGTACCAAAATTTCATTGGGTCCTTAACAGTTAGTGGAAATATTGTTGCACTTGGGAAACCATTGAAATACACCTTTAGGAACTAAAAATATCCTAAGTTTGCATTTAGCAATGGTATGGCCATTCTTACAACAATAGTGACAAATCAAGTGACGATGATAATGATTTTTACTATTAGATTCTTTTACAACAAAATTATACTTTCTGTATGGTTCATATAAAGATCTTTTGAATTTTGTTGGATTAATAGCGAAGGTGACTTTGGGTTCTAATGCCTTATGTATTTTGGCTTTTAGAATATTAAACTCTTTTTTCTAAATGTGACAATTTTCACAGCCAAACCAAGAAGGTTTTCAATTGGTTTTCTGTTTCTAAAATTTGAGCTTCATAATATGAAAATATTCTTTTGTTTGAAGCTAACCTTTTAAAAGCATCTACCGCTTCACCTTATAGATTTTCAAAAGCAATTTGTAATTCGTAATAAGACATTTCATCAATAGGTTCATATTTAGAATGAATTACATTCTTATCCGTGTTCTTGGAATTACTTACATTCTTCTTCTTTTGCTTGGTTATGAAGAAAAGATTTGTCATATCATCACTTTCACTTGAGCTAGCCACCTTGGAGGATTCACTATTGTTGCGGTGAGAATCGGATATCAAGCTATTAGTTAACTTGAATCACAAATCATGAAGTTCACCACCGAGCTTTGATTTATTCAAAGGAAAGGGTAAAGATCGAAGAAAACCCTAAGTACTCTATGTAACAACAAAGCTAGAGATCTAAAGTTCGGGGGTTGGTTATACCTAGGGAAGGTGCTAGCATCCTAAGTATCTGTAGTACTCTACAGGACCCTCTTGTTAGTATTTGTGCTATGCTATTGTTTGCTTGCTAAGGGAAATGTGCTAAGGTAAAGACCTATGGTATATACAAAGTATACTTGCCAAGACATCGCATATCGTGCCTACGTATCCTGACTAAGATGGAATCAGAGCATTCGTAGTTCACTTTACTAAGGATGAGGAACTCTTGACTCTGGTCAAAGTTCCAAGGGGAATAAGTGTTCATAACCATGACACTTAAATAGAGTTCACAAACTCTCTAAGTCTAAGTTGAAGGACTAATTAAGGAGTTGACTTTTAACAAAGTCAAAGGGGAGAGTGAGTACTCATAACAATGGTAATCACATAGAGTTAACAAACTCTAAACTTAATTCTAAGTTGTAAGACAAAATTGCTCTAACAAGGCCAAGAAAGGAAGATAGGTACTTATAACAATAGTACTTATGTAGGGTTTACAAACCCTAACTTAAAGTTAAGTTAAAGAAGGAAAATGGCTCTAACCAGGCCAAAGAAATGATCCTAACAAGGTCACAAAAGGGTAAGAAAGCAATTAAACTATCCTAGAGGTATGACTTACAAGTCTACAGGGGAAACCCTCCTTTGGAATAAGAGACATACAACTTGTAACAACAAGTAATTAAAGGATAAACCTTAAAGTAAGAATGATAACAATCAATGTTGAAAATGGCATTATGGACAAACATATGCTAAAGAGGATGATCAACTAATGATATAAACGAAGTATCAAAGATCAGTGACATGTCAAAAGTTGGTATCAACAAATGAAACACAAACATGCAAGAAACAAACCCTAACTTGAGACACCAATCAAAAATAGGAAAATGGCCAAATAAAATCAAACTAAAGACTCTAACTCAAGTCCATACCCTCAAGAATATGTGTGCAAAATATCATCAAAAGATTGGCACAAAAACTACATCAAAACCAACTAACAAGCTCATGACACTAAAATAATCGAGGCTTAACAAAACCCAACCAAAAGCTATCAAGACAAAGACATCAAAGCTCAACAAAAATACTCAAACATCCCATATTCATGTATTAAAAGTTGACAAAAAAATAATCTCAAGAAAACATGAGGAAGTCATCCAAACAAAAAACCCTAAATGTGAGGGGCATTTAGTAAACTCACTACACAAAATAAATTAAATAAACTAGTAAAATAATTAATAAAAATAAATAAAAATCATAAAAAATAAGTTAAGACAGAAATGTATTTAAAAAATATATTTTTTTGGTGATTTTTGAATAATTAGAAAATAAAAATAAAAAAATATTTAAAAGATAAAATAAAATAAAATAAAAAAGAAAAGGACAAGGGGGGGGGGGGGGGGTGAGTCCAGTAAAAAGGAAACAAAGGGGTTTCTTCAGAAACCCGTTTGGGCTCACCACCAGGGGGTGGCGATATCACTTTTACCCCAAACCCAATCCAAAAGGGAGTGAATGGATTCAATGGATAGAGTCTAAAGAGACTCTCCCATGCACCTTAACCTATGACCGTTAGATCCTAAGATCTGACTTTGTCAACCCATCACACGATCTGGATTGAGGATACACAGTTGACTAGGGTGGGCGTCGCGCAGGGAAGGCACAAGATGGCACACTCACTAGTGACAAGTATCCACATTGGGAACACTTGTCACTAACCCACTTTCTAACCCATGATATAAGGAACGGTAAAATAAAAAAAAAATATTTGAAGCCAAATAAGTTCAAAACATTCTTCTCACGTTTTTACTATTCTCTCACCCATTATGAACTCTGCAAGTGAAAACCGCCGGAGCCAAAAAAACTCGCCGGAGAAGGAGGCTGTTGGCAGCGGCGCCACCCTTCCTCTCCGGTCATAACCTCCAATACGCCCTAAACCTAGCTAAAACAACCATTCTGAGTTCGGATCCAAACTCAAATTTCACATATCTCCACTCTAAACACCTAAATCGCCACCCAAATCGAAAACCCTAGATCCTAAAATAATGAAACTCACCCCTCAAACGACACGAAAACACAAGGGAAAGAGGATAATAAGAAGAAATAAACTCAGAGACTCAAATGGGAACGCACAAGGGTCGGAGGAACAAACCAAGAAGAAGGTCGTTGATACACGCTCTGACGACACACAGAAATAAACTTCCACTTCTTTTTCGTTTCTGTTTACTCTCATTGTTCTCTATTCTTTTTGTCTCTTTTCTTCTGAACTTCCGCGAAACCGTTTTTGGAATACAAGAGGTTTTAGAGGTTCCAAGATTTTTGGTTTTTGTTGTTGGGGAAAGAAACATAAATTCAAAAGGTGAGTTATTTTTGGTGATTTCTAAAACTAGTTAGGTGGATAGAACGATGATGATGGGAAAGTTCTGATTGAATCCTCCTCCAGGTGATTGTGGGTGGGTTTTATTAAGTAGAGATGTTTTTTTATGTCTTCTTTTCCCTCTGATATTTGATTCTCTCCTCTTCCATTTTAAAAACAAAACCAAACTTGTCCATTAAGCTCTTTAAACTATCTTGTTGTGCAGGATATAACATAATTTTGGAGCATAGCAGGATTACTTTGGTTTTGAAGTTGATGTCACAGTCTGTGGGATTATTTTGATGTTGCAGGTTTGAGCAAGGCATGGTGTGGAGTTTTGCTGCAGAAATTTGGTCGTAGGCTTTATTAGTCAGGCTTGAAGCTATGTTGCAGCTAACAGATTTTTGGCAAGGTGTGCAGTGTGTTCAGGTTTATGCAGGTTGTAGAAGAATGATGAAGAGAATTAAACATGGTTTTGTTTGGAAGTGTAGTGTGTTGTCATTTTCTTGGTAAAAGTTGTAGAATTTGGAGGCTAGTGGTTTGTAGCATTGTGGGGCAGTTTTTCTGGAATGTAGTGATGAGTGTGGATGGTAGTGTTTGGACTGTATGAGCGCAGGTTTTTGATGCAGGGTGTGTAGCAGGTCTTGGTAGGAAATTTGAAGTGTTTGTGTATTGGTTTGAGGTGTAGAGGTCTTGATCTGATGTTGCAGCATTTCTTAGTATGTAGGATGTGTTGGACTTTTGCAATTATTTTGTTTTGGTGTGTATGTGTGATGGAGTGTGGTACAATTTGTTGTGTTGTGGGGCATGGAAGGAGGTACAGGCTTGGATGGTTGTTTTGTTGGTCAAAGTTCTTTTTTGTGTTTATTATTTTTTGTATTTTTTTTGGAATTGGACTTGGTAATAAAAAATGTGAATGGGCTTTATACGAAATTTGGAAAGGATTTTATGGAAATCGGTTAATTGATATAATGGATTATAAATGAAATGATTGGAATAGATGTTTTTTTTAGAAAATTGAATCTAAATGGATATTGAATATGAATTGGACATGACAAACAAATGGATTTTTATGGATTTATGGAATATTGGATATTTATGAGTGTGAATTAGATGTGGAAAATTGAATTTGAAATGGATATTTAAATAGTAATTAGTAATGATTTCGACAATGGTTTTAATGGATATGGAATAAAATGAAAAGGATAATGAAACAGTGGTTGGATATTGAATGGATTTAGAGTTGAAAATTGAAAACTGGATTAAAAAAATGGATAATGGTTATTGAATGGATATGGTTTTTGTAACGCGCCTCCACAACACTTAAGAACTTCACAAATGCACTTGACCGCCACAAATCCTGAACAACAACACAAACTCGAATCCATCTTGAAATGTTCTTGACTGGACAACAACCTGACGAATCCTCATACCAATAGTGAAAACCCTAACCACCCAATCAGTACTTGCATATTGAACCTGCTAGCCGCAAGAGACTCAACTGAACGACACTTGTTGATCATGAACATCAAAGGTGAGAAACACTAATATTACAGAATCCTGATCTATAATCTTTCCAGTCAATCCACAAATGAAACCTTATACAATGACACCCTTGTGGCGATTCAGAGAAGCTGAAGTCGTGCCTTTATAAACTTCTGATAAGAACTTCTCATGACAATTGAACACCTAACACCTCCGCCTCAAACTTGAGTACAAATAACCGAAAGAGACGACCTCTAAACAACATAAATCCCCCTCAGCAAAAACCTCCTATCCAAAACCCTAATTCCTAACTCTGAAGAATCTGGAGTCAAACCCTAATTCCCTAGGGGAGACAAGTCAAAACAAAAGCTGGTGATTTGGTTGGTTATGCAAAAATGGTTGACCTAAGATGCTTATGCAAAAGATGATGACATCTAAGGGGATACAATTTGGGGTATGACAGTTGCCCCTATTTAAATAACTTTACCGGATGGCATGAGCGATGACAATCCTCATAAAATCAAGGTGAAAGGTCTTCAAATACAGCAAACCGATAATTTTGCCCTTAGATACAATGCTATGCTAAGAACAAAAGAAACTATTTGAATGCTAACATGCCATGAACTCTAGCATGATGATATGATGATGTGACAATGCACAATGCAGACAAGAACATAAGCAAAGAGGGTAAAGGTCAACAACCAAACGTAAAAACTCTCTGGGGGTGACCAAGAAAACACCAAGGAATAGAAACAAACTAGGGAGGTCTAAAGTAAATTATCAATAGGTTCAAACATGACAGGCTGACACTTAGAAGCAAAAAATCCTCATTGGAGATAGAACCAAGATAGATGGTCTCCATTGGGGAATATCCAGAGCAATTAATCGACAGGTTCAGACATGACCGGATGACATGCTAGAACAAAGACGAGTATACAAACTCTTTACAGGGGATAAAACTAGAAAGAAATATGATCTCCACTGGGGATCCCGTCAAATAAAGGGTTGATCTTCTAACAAGAACCACTGGACTTTCAAACAATGTCAGTAAGCACTGGACTTTCAAATAATGCCAGTAACCACTGGACTTTAGATACTAATAACCATTGGATTTTAATCAATGCTAGTAACCACTGGACTTTCAAACAATGCCAATAACAACTAGACTTTCAGATACCAATAACAATTGGATTTTAAACAATGCCAGTAACCACTGGACTTTAAAATAATTCCAGTAACCACTAGACTTTCAGATACCAATAACAATTGGATTTTAAACAATGTCAGTAACCACTGGACTTTCAAACAATGTCAGTAACCACTGAACTTTCAGATACCAATAACAATTGGATTTTAAACAATGCCAGTAACCAATGGACTTTCAAACAATGCCAGTAACCACTAGACTTTCAGATACCAATAACAATTGGATTTTAAACAATGCCACTAACCACTGGACTTTGGGTACCAATAACCATTGGATTTAAAATGATGCCAATAACAATTGGACTTGAATACCAATGCTAGTAACCACTGGACTTTAAAAAGGAACAGGTGACGACCAGATTAACAGTACCAATAACAATTGGATTTTAAACAATGCCAACAACCACTGGACTTTCAAACAATGCTAGTAACCACTGGACTTTAGATACCAATAACCATCTGATTTTAAATAATGCCAGTAACCACTGGACTTTGGATACCAATAACAATTGGATTTTAAACGATGCCAATAACAGTTAGACTTGGATACCAATAACAATTGGATTTTAAATAATGCCAATAACCACTGGACTTTAAATACCAATAACCATTGAATTTTAAACAAGGCTATTAACCACCGGACTTTAGATACCAATAACCATTGGATTTTAAACAATTCTAGTAACCACTGGACTTTAGATACCAATAACCATTGGATTTTAGACAATGCCAGTAACCACTGGACTTTAGATACCAATAACCATTGGATTTTTGAAATGATACCAGTGACAACTGGATTTTGCAAGGATACCAATAACGATTGGATTTTAAACAATGCCAATAACAACTGGACTTCACAAGGATATTGGTAACAACTAGATGAACAAAAACGGATAACAGTAAACTTGAAAATGCCAATGACAATTGGATTTGCAAACAATGGTGTTTGTAACAACTAAACTTCACGGGAGCACTGGTAACAACCAAACAAACGATATAAAAAAGAACACTAGTAACAATCAGACTTCACAGTAGAAGCTGGTGACGACCAGACAAGAAAAATCAATAGAGAGCTAGTAATAACTAGACTTCAAAGGGGAGACTGGTGACAACCAGACATGCAATACCAATAAAGATTGGATTTGCGATGAGTTCCGATAACAATTGGACTTTTACCAGAGTCTGCTAGTGATGACTAGACTTCGAAGATGTGGTAACGACCGAATTCAACAATATCAATGACGATTGGATTTGCGACGAGCGCCAATAACAATTGGACTTTCACCAGAGACTGCTAGTAATGACTAGACTTTGAAGATGTGGTAACGACCGGATTCAACATTACCAATTACGATTGGATTTAAATACGAAGATGCTAGTGACGACTAGACTTCAAGGGAATATAGGTAACAACCATAGCTTTAATACAATGCTAGTGATAACTAGACTTTAGGCAGGAAATTGGTGATGACCAACGATCTTCAACATAGGTGCCAGTTACAATTGGGCTTGGGGAAGAAAATTGTGACAACCAAAGATCTTAACAAAGATGTCAATTACAACTGGACTCGGGGTAGAAATTGGTGACAACCAAAGATCTTAACAAAAATACCAGTTACAACTATACTTTATTGGGGATCTCACAAAAGAGATGCTGGCTGGTTGCTTTATGAGCAAATTTTCTCAAATAAAGAGAAAAACCATCAGAGTCTTCACCAACTTTCTCAAAGAGATGGCATTTGATAGAAGTAAACTAGACAAAGGATTTGCTGAGGAATCATCTCTTACAATAAAATCCTTGTAGAGAGAGTAACTCAAATAAAGAGAAACTATTTGTAAGGTCTTTGACAAAATCCTTCTGACAAACTTCGAGGGGAATAACAATTATAATTACAACAGGTTAAATAACACCAAATACGGATAAACTTCTCGAAAGAGATTGTTGCCTATCGCCGCATAAAACAAGCTTTTCCAAGAGATTGCCACTTGTTACTGCAAAATTTGAAGGAAACACCAAGGACAAATAAGGTTCCCAGGATAGACTGCCACTTATCGTTGCAATAATATCAAGGATCAAAGCAAACTTCTCAAGGAGACTGCCATTTGTTACATGGATTTTGAGTTATGGAATGATCAAAATCACAAAAAGTGAAAATGTCACTTTTTTCCAACACTTAGTGAAATTTTCACTAAGTCAGAATCTGCCTTCACTTTTTCCAAATGTAGGGCAATTTTTCACTTGGATCTAAAAGGTATCAAAACTAAATATGATCAAACAGTTGTTGTATCATGTGAGGGCTTTCCAAAATGGCCAAGAACATCACCAAATTCCACTTGGGCCATGAGATATGACAATGGCAATATGCCTTGCTGAAAACTGCCAAGGCCAGGCAGAATTTTGTATTTTTGCTTGATTTGATAAAATCAGATAATTCTAAGCCTTGTCATCATTTTGGACACATCTGAGGATCAAATCTAAAGGGGACAAACACTGAGCCAAGCCTCCAAAGTCCTTGGAACAAGAAGTAGCATGCCAAACCTAGAATTGCCTAAAAGAGGGACAAGACTCCAATTTTGGATTGGAGCATTCAATGCATACACAAAGGTGGCATGGACTGAGCCATTTGCAACTGAATTCAGTCAAGACTTATCCAAGACCAAGCGAACCACAGCCCTGTGCCCTAACCTCTAGTCAATGGCTAGAGGAGACTTGGATTCCAAAGTGCAACCATTGGCCAAACCTCTGATGCAGTTGCCATTCACTATTGATCCCAAAACAAACTTGCTCTGCTATAAATAGAGCTCATTTGTGCTCAGTTTGAGAACACCAAAGCCATCAAACATATGCTTTCCTCAAAATCTCTTTCTCTTGGCAAAATTGCCTTCTTAAGCAAGGTAACTCTAAGTTTTTGAGTTAGAGAGCATTTCCTTCATAACTCATGATCCTAACACCTCATAAACATCATATGTAGGTGATCCAAACTATCAAAAGTGACCTGTAACACCAAAATCACAAAGTCACCTCTCAAAACCTCAAAATAGGCCTTTTGTGCATTTTTTAAGCCATGTCTTAATTCAGTCACTTTCCAAACCAGATAAAACCTTAAACACACTCCAAATAACATCCTTGAACTGCCCCAAATGGTTCCCCCCATCTGGAACACCATTTGAGAGAGTTGCTATTTTGGTCATTTTAACCCCTTTTGTAAGAAAGGGCCAGTTTGTGTTTTTGCAGGTTCCAGCTGATTCCAACCATCCTAAAAGCTTCTAAGGGATCATTTGAGAGTGTCCAAAGCATCAAACCATTTCTGGAACAAAAAGTTTGGCAGATTGCACAGAAAACTCCAAAAGCTCAAAAAGAGGTAAGCATCATGACTTGAACTTTCCAAAATATGCATTGCTTTGAAGTCCACTGATCATACGCACCTCATACATGTTATATATGTTGTGTTTGAACCAATTCATCATGTAATTCATGCCTGTATCAAAGTGTAGCATAGAAAATGCAATTATAAGCCATTTTCAAAACCATTATCGGGTTTTGAGGAGGGAGTATGATCTGAAAAAAATACCACCACCATTAGATTCCTTGTGAAATTCTAGGCCAGATGCATATAAATTTTATCCCCAACCATTGAGAAATGAGAAAGTTATGGACCTTCCCGTTTCTTGGCAAAACTTGTCTTGCCTTGCCTTGGCCAGGCCTAGAAAACAAGGCATGCCTTGTATATTTGTGGTTTCACTTCAAGCAAATGATGTATCACCACCCCAGTGGAAGGCGCGCGCCCTATAACCTTGAGGTCGTGGGTTCAAACCCCACCCATGCCATTTCGTGTTTTCTCACATTTTTGCTATTTTTTCCAATATTTTCATGTTTTATTAATTAATTGGAAAATTAATAACTCCTTCAATTTTAATTATTTTTTATTGGTTCTTTTTGAAAAAAAACAAAAAAATGTTGACATATTTTATTCCACAAAAAAAATTAAGTTTATATTATTTATTTAATATAATTAGTATTTTTGTGAATAAATTCATTTTTAATGTTTTTAAACATTTTAAAAGTGAATATTTACTTTGAAAATCAAAACCAAGTGAGTTTTAATTAACCTTGTGATTAATCCCTCATTTTTCAAACCTTAAACAAAAATCACAGATGGTTTATTCAAACTTATTTGGTATTTTATTTGATTTTCTTTAAATATTTACTTTTAAAGAATAACAAATTAGGGTTTCTTTGATTTTCACCCTCATCAAACAATTTCAAACACTTTTGGGCCTCTAATAGAGTGTAAGACCCAATCCTTTGTAAATACAAACCTATTTTTGGGCCTCACTTATTGCATAAGTCCCGTTGTATTTCAAAAAGTTCGACGCGATCATCGTCGGTTGAAAAACAAACCCTGGGCCTCTCCTCGAGCTATAAGACCCATTCGAAATCATTGGGCCTCTATTAGAGTGTAAGACCCAACCCCCTTTGAAAACCAAACCATTTTGGGCCTCAATGCATTGTATAAAACCCACCGCGTTTTAAAAAATTCTCGACGCGATCGCCATTTTCAAACAAATGACCCTGGGCCTCTGCTTGAGCTGTAAGCCCCACCACTTGTACAAAAATAAATATTTTGGGCCTCTATTAGAGTGTAAGACCCAATCCCCTTTTAACAAAAACTTTTTGGGCCTCAGACATTGTATAAGTCCCCCTGCATTAAAAGAAAACCTCGGCGCGATCGCCAATAAAAAAACCAATCATCTGGGTCTACCCTCATGTTGTAAGCCCCATTCTTTTTCTTTAAACACTTGGGCCTCTTGAGAGAGTGTAAAACCCATCCCCTTGTACAGAAAACCTTTCTTGGGCCTTAGTCACTTGTATAAGTCCCTCTATACAAAACGACAGTGCGATCACTGATAAACCTTGGGCCCCTCCTTGAGATGTAAGCCCCAACATCTTTTCAAAATACTTTCTCCTTTAAATTTTGAATATACTGTTGTTTTCAATCTTTCTTTGTTAAACAACTAACCAAACAGCATGGAAGCTCTTCAATCGAGTAAGTGTTTATATGCTTTCTTTATCCGCTTTCATATACATATAACTGTATTGTGGGGCTGTTTCGCTGTAAGTCTTCTTTCATAAACTCATATCAACTGTGTAATACTAGTATAGATATTTAGAGTTTCCCCGGCAACTACGTCTAGCACTAAGCCCCGTTGGTCACTCTTAAATAGACAAAACTAGATCCCCCATAGGATTACCAGATACAGTCTTCCCTCCTCTTGGGGTTAAACAATATGGAGACGTGAAAGGAAGAATTCCCGGTGAACCCTTTCTCAGACTGTCACTCTTAGAAATTGTCAAAGAAACTCTACTCCCCAAAGATGATCTTTTCTCCTTGAATGGCATCTCTTGAGTTTCTTCCAAATTCTCGAACTTTCCTGGCTTGATCTATTCTCTGTGAATAGCCTGTCTTGAATTTCACGGGGTTTGGGGACCCACAGGCTTCCTAAAAGCATCCCCTCCTCCTCTTGGGCATTGTACAAGGACCCTATGGCTTCTTAGAAGTATTCACAGCCTCCTCTTAGACTTCGTATAAGGATTATTCCTTCAGGAAGAGAGCCTCCTCCTGGGCTTCGTACAAATTGTCCCTCGGCTTCTTAAAAGTTTCCAGCCTCTTCTTGGGCTTCGTACAAATTGTCCCGACGACCTCCTAGAGGTATAGGAACAGAAATTAGTCATCTTAATAGAACATTCTTTTAAAGAGTCTAGATCTTTCTACCGTGAACGTACTTCTACTGTTTCTTTAAGCATAGTACAAAAGACAAAACTCTAGACTTAGACAGTCTAATCTCCTTGAGTCTCGAAGGCATTCTCAAGTAGGGAAAAACACCTGTAGACTCGTACAATCTCCAATACCCTCTGGATTCCCCATTTCCTTAAAGAACAGGAAATAACCATGATCCTTTGATCAATCCCAAAGCATAGCCTTACCTTTAATCAGTCTCTTTATAAGAACTGATTTTCTCTTTTAACCAACTTACTGGACCTGTCACTCAACTGAAACAGCAATCCTTTTAGCCTCTATCTCGGGCTTCATACGAGATACAAAAAGACTCGCTTGTTGAGTCAACCTTTAGCCTCCATCTCGGGCTTCGTACGAGATACAAAAACACTCTCTTGTTGAGTATAAAAGACTCTTTTGTTGAGTCAACCTTTTAGCCTCTATCTCGGGCTTCGTACAAGATAAAAAAAGACTCTCTTATTGAGTCAATAATCCCTTTAGCCTCCATCTCGGGCTTCGTACGAGATACAAAAACACTCTCTTGTTGAGTATAAAATACTCTCTTGTTGAGTCAACCTTTAGCCTCCGTCTTGGGCTTCGTATAAGACACATATAAAAGACTCTCCTGTTGAGTCAACATTTAGCCTCCGTCTTGGGCTTCGTACAAGACACATCTAAAAGCACTCTCTTGTTGAGTCAACTTCTTTTAGCCTCCCTCTCGGGCTTCGTACGAGACACAAAAGCATCCTCTTCTTTAGTCAATATCCTCCTCTTAGGCTTTGTATAAGAAAAACCCCGGTTGAGTCAATCAACCTTTTAGCATCAAAACTATGCCTCGTTCACAGGATACAAACATCAACAACTCCTTTCATCTAATCGCTGTAAGCGGCAAGCCTCTGGATTATTTACATCCACGCCACTTGTAGCGAGCGAAACTGGACGTGTTTCTTAAACACTGTCGCTCTTTTGGGGGTACTACAGGTCGATTTATTTTTTATCCTATTGAGCTGACTAAGGAAGGGAAATAAATTTCTCCAATTAACCCTGATTGCATACCGAGTTTAAACAGCGGTCTGTTAGGTTACGGATGCGATATGGAAGTGGGGCCTCTTTCTTCTTTCTTTATTTATAACGGAACACCGGGAATGTTCATGGGTAGGGGGTTAGGACTGATACTTTTTAATTGATGTATATGGGTATGGGATTGTGGGTTTTTGTTAAGTGTGCTCGCTAAGATTTTTCTTTTAATCTTATGCCTACGTATTTCCGTTTACCAAAACAGGGAAATCAGAGCGATCGTAGTTCCTCCTATTCTATGGGAGGAAATGGGGTTTTGGTGTCTTGTTCAAAGCCTACGACGTAAAGCTAAAGGTGGTTTGTATCTTGTTTAAAGCCCAAGATATGAAGCTAAAGAGTCTATTTGTATCTTGTTCGAAGCCCAAGATGTGAAGCTAAAAGGGTGTTGACTTTAGAGAGAATTTGTCATCTCTAAAGGGGTCTGTTTGTCACAATTGTTGGGTAACTGGTTATAAAGGAGGATTACTTTAACTGGGATATGTGAATCCAGCAATGCCATAATTTCCTTTATATGGGTTTTTGACCTGAAGGAGAAGACTTTAATTCAATGTAGAGCAATGCCATCTTTCCTTAGGAATTTCTCATGCTAAAAGAGGGACAATGGCATGGATGTGGATGATCCAGAGGCTTGCCGCTTACAGCAATTAGATGACGGGAAATGAGTTATTGATGTTTGTATACTGTGAATGAGGCACAACTTTGATGCTAAAAGGTTGATTGGTTCAACCGGGGTTTCCTTATACAAAGCCTAAGAAGAGGCTATCAACCCAACAAGAGGGTGATTTTTGTGTGTCTCGTACGAAGCCCGAGAGAGAGGCTAAAAAGGTTGACTCTACAGGAGAATCTTTTATATGTGTCTTGTACAAAGCCCAAGATGGAGGCTAAAGGTTGGACTCAACAAGAGGGTCTTTTATACTCAACAAGAGAGTGTTTTGTATCTCGTACAAAGCCCGAGATGGAGGCTAAAGGTTGGACTCAACAAGAGAGTCATTTATACTCAACGAGAGAGTGTTTTGTATCTCGTACAAAGCTCGAGATGGAGGCTAAAAGGGTTTTTACTCAACAAGAGAGTCTTTTATACTCAACAAGAGAGTGTTTTTGTATCTCGTTCGAAGCCCGAGATAGAGGCTAAAAGGGATGTCTCAACAAGAGAGTCTTTGTAGATGTGTCTTGTACGAATCCCAAGACGGAGGCTATAGGTTGACTCAACAAGAGAGTCTTTTATACTCAGCAAGAGAGTGATTTTGTATCTCGTACGAAGCCTGAGATGGAGGCTAAAGGTTGACTCGACAAGAGAGTCTGAAAAGGTTAACTCCGCTGGGGAGAATCATTGTACAAAGCCCAAGAGGAGGCTAGGGTTACTGTTTCAGTTGAGTGACAGGTCCAGTATGCTGATTTAAAGAGAAAATTAGTTCTTATATGAGTAATGTTTTCACTCAGGGATTTGATTCGAGGATCAGGGTTATTTCCTATTCTTTAAGGAAATAGGAAATCCAAAGGGTATTGAGACTGTCCGAGTCTACGGGTTTCATCTCCTAGTTTTGAAAGGAGCTTGAGAATGTCTTTGAGACTCAAGGGAATTAGACTGTCCAAGTCTAGAGTTTCATTTTTTGTACTACGTTTAAGAAACAGCAATAGCAAGATCTAGACTTTTTGAAAGACTGTTCTATTAAGATGACTAATTTCTGTTCCTATACCTCTAGGAGGTTGTCGGGACAATTTGTACGAAGCCCAAGAGGAGGCTGGAAACTTTTAAGAAGCCGAG
Organism: Lathyrus tuberosus; assembly: GCA_022829125.1. Lineage (NCBI taxonomy): Eukaryota > Viridiplantae > Streptophyta > Magnoliopsida > Fabales > Fabaceae > Lathyrus > Lathyrus tuberosus. The sequence continues at coordinate 6,714,888 of JALAZF010000072.1, forward strand.
GGACAATTTGTACGAAGCCCAAGAGGAGACTATCATTCCCGGAGGAAGAAATCATTTATACGAATCCTAAGAGGAGGCTGTGAATACTTCTAAGAAGCCGACGGGTCCTTGTACAATGCCCAAGAGGAGGCGAGGATGCTTTTAAGAAGCCTGTGGGTCCCCAAACCCCGAGAAATTCAAGACACGATATTCACAGAGAATAGATTAAGCCAGGAAAGTTCGAGAATTTGGAAGAAACTCAAGAGATGCCATTCACGGAGAAAAGATCATCTCTGGGGAATAGAGTTTCTTTGACGATTTCTAAAGGTGACAGTCTGTGAAAGGGTTCACCGAGAATGTTGCGTTTCACGTATCCATATTGTTTAACCCCAAGAGGAGGGAAGATTGTATCTGGTAATCCTATGGGGATCTAGTGTTGTCTATTTTAAGAGTAATCAACATGGCTTAGTGCTAGACGTAGTTGCCGGGGAAACTCTAAATATCTATACTATTATTACACAGTCGATATGAGTTTATGAAAGAAGACTTACAGTGAAACAGCCCCACAATACAGTTATATGTATATGAAAGCGGGTAAAGAAAGCATATAACCACTTACTCGGTTGTAGAGCTTCCATGCTGTTTGGTTAGTTGTTCAACAAAGAAAGATTGAAAACAACAGTATATTCAAGATCAAAGGAGAAAGTGATTTTGAAAGAAAAATTGGGGCTTACAGCTCAAGGAGAGGCCCAGGTTTTTATCAGTGATCGCACTATCGTTTTATACAGAGGGACTTATGCAAGTGATTGAGGCCCGAGAAAGATTCTCTGTACAAAGGGATGGGTCTTACACTCTCTCAAGAGGCCCAAAAGATTTAAAGAAAAAGAGTGGGGCTTATAACATGAGGGTAGGCCCATATGATTTTTCGTTTGAAATGGCGATCACGCCGAGATTTTTGAAAACGTAGTGGGTCTTATACAATGACTGAGGCCCAAGATAATTTGGTTTTCAAAAGGGGTTGGGTCTTACACTCTAATAGAGGCCAAAAAGTTTTGAATGGGTCTTATAGCTCGAGGAGAGACCCAGATGGTTTATTTTAAACAGGCGACGATTGCGCCGAACTTTTCTTTTAACGCAGAGGGACTTATACAATATCTGAGGCCCAAAATTGTTTTGGTTAAAAGGGGATTGGGTATTACACTCTAATAGAGGCCCATGAGTGTTTGAAAATGATTTGTGAGGGTGAAAATCAAAGAAACCCTAATTTATTTTCCTTTAACAGTAAATATTAAAAGAAAATCAATGAAAAATACCAAATGAATTTGAATAAACCACTTGTGATTTTTATTTAAGGTTTGAAAAATGAAGTTTTAATCACAAGAGATATTAAAACTCATTTGGTCTTGATTTTTCAAGATGAATGTTCATTTTAAAATGTTTAAAAACAAATAAAAATGAATATATTCACAAAAATACTAATTATATTAAATAAATAATATAAACTTAATTTTTTTTGTGGAATAAAATATTTCAACATTTTTGTGATTTTTTGCAAAAACAACCAATAAAAAATAATTAAAATTGAAAGAGTTATTAATTTTCCAATTAATTAATAAAACATAAAAATATTGGAAAAAATGGCAAAATGTGAAAAAACACAAAATGGCATGGGTGGGGTTTGAACCCACGACCTCAAGGTCACAAGGCGCACGCCTTACCACTGGGGTGGTGATACATCCATTGTTTTGAGTGAAAACACAAATATACAAGTCATGCCTTGGTTTTAGGCCTGGCCCAAGGCAAGGCAAGGCAAGCTTTGCCTCAGAAACGTGAAGGTCATAACTTTCTCAATTCTTAATGGTTTGAGACAAAATTTATATGCATCTGGACCAGAATTTCACAAGGAATCCAATGGTGGTGGTAGTTTTTTCAGATCACACTCCTTCCTCAAAACCCGATAGTGGTTTTGAAAAAGGCCTATAATTGCATGTTCTTGCTACACTTTGATACACGCATGAATTACATGATCAATTGGTCCAAACACAACATATATAACATGTATGAGGTGTGCATGATCAGTGGACTTCAAAGCATTGCATATTTTGGAAAGTTCAAGTCATGAGGCTTACCTCTTTTTGAGCTTTTTGGAGTTTTTGTGCAATCTGTCAAGCCTCTTGTTCTAGAAATGATTTGATGCTTTAGACACACTCAAATGATCCCTTAGAAGCTTTTAGGATGATTGGAATCAGCTGGTACCTGCAAAAACACAAACTGGCCCTTTCTTGCAAAAGGGGTTAAAATTGACCAAAATAACAACTCTCTCAAATGGTGTTCCAGATGGGGGGAACCATTTGGGACAGTTCAAGGATGATATTTGGAGTGTGTTTGAGGTTTTATCTGGTTTGGAAAGTGACTGAATCAAGACATGGCTTGAAAAATGTACAAAAAGCCTATTTTGAGGTTTTGAGAGGTGACTTTGTGATTTTGTGATTACAGGTCACTTGTGAGAGTTTGGATCACCTACATATGATGTTTATGAGGTGTGTGTGTGTGATTGGTTTGATTGAAAAAGCTCTCAAACTCAAAAACTCAGAGTTACCTTGCTAAAGAAGGTATTTTTGCCTAGAGAAAGGGATTTTGAGGAAAACATCTGTTTGATGGCTTTGGTGTACTCAAACTGAGCACAAATAAGCTCTATTTATAGTAGAGCAAGTTTGTTTTGGGATCAATAGTGAATGGCAACTGCAGCAGAGGTTTGGCCAATGTTGGCAAATGAAAATCCAAGTCTCCTCTAGCCATTGACTAGAGGTTAGAGCACAGAGCTTTGGTTCCCTACTTGTTGGAGGAATCTTGACTGAATTCAGTTGCAAATGTGTCAGTCCATGCCACCTCTAAGCATCTATTAATTGCTCTAATCCAAAATTGGAGTCTTGTCCCTCTTTTAGGCAATTCTAGGTTTGGCATGCTACTTCTTGTTCCAAGGACTTTGGAGGCTTGGATCAGTGATTGTCCCCTTTAGATTTGATCCTCAGATGTGTCCAAGATGATGACAAGGCTTGAAATTGGCTGATTTTGGAAAATCGGCCAAAAATGCAAAATTCTGCCTTGCCTTGGCAGTTTTCAGCAAGGCAACTTGCCAATGTCATATCTCTTGGCTCAAGTTGAATTTGGTGATGTTCTTGGCCATTTTGGAAAGCCCTAATATGATACAACAACTATTTGATCATATTTGGTTTTGATACTTTTTGGATCCAAGTGAAAAATGTCTCTACATTTGGAAGAAAGTGAAGGCAGATTCTGACTTAGTGAAAATTTCACTTTTTCACTTTTTGTGATTTTGATCAATCCATAACTCAAAATCCATGAAGAATTGGAATGAAGTCCAGTTGAAGTTTCTGTAGAGGGCCATGAGATCTACAAATCAAGCTTTGGATGGGGAGAAATGGCTTTGTGGTTTAGGAGTTATGACCCTCCAAAGTCGGTACCCTTGCCACTTTGTTCATAACTTAGAAAATTTTCTAAGTTTTTATGGTTACCCCTTTTACAAGTTATCCCACTTTCTTTGATTTTTCTTGATGACTGATGATTAAAATCACACATTAACATCATTTTAGGGTTAAAAATCCATTTTTGTGAAAAATCTCAAAAAGTCAAAGTTGACTTTTGTGCACAGTTGACTTTTTATCCGATGAATTCCAAACTGTGCAATCCTTTAGGAAATCATGTCCTTGACCTAAATAAAACTTGATGGACATGTTTCATGGTTGTTATAGGGTATATTGAATCATGTCTTAGGGCTTGGGAGCATGTCCTGGTCAAAAGTCAAAGCTACAGTTGACTTTTTCCTAAAAACCCTAACTATGGTACTGATGAAATTGAGACTTGTTGCTCATGCTTCTTGGAACAATCCATTGTTGCAAATGGATCAATGTGGTGTATTAGAGACCCTCAAATCCTCTTTGAGGTCTTGGCTCATGATTTGTCTCAAAAGTCAACTTAGGGGTGAATTAGGTCAAGAAACCCTAATTCTTGATTTTTGATGTATGCATCCCCTGAGGTCAAATTGACTTGATACTTGGGTCCATGAGGTTACATGGAGTATATTAGGTTATGCTTTGATGCATTGGCTCATGCCCAGAGGAAAATTTCCAACTAGAGGCCCTGGTCGACCAAAACCCTAATTTGGTGACACTGGCGATCTTGAGGCTTGATCCACCTAGAAGGGAGCAACCTTGTGCTTAATCCTTGATGTGGGAGTCCTCTTGATCCATTGTGGATGTTTGAGAGGTTTAGACAAGTTGAAGATCCTGTCAATTCTTGATTGATCCTTTGTCTAAGAACTCTGAGAGGGCTTGAAACCCTAAGTTTGATGGTAGTGGATGCTCACCCATCTTTGGGGAGACTGATGAAGTATGATGGTTCATCCATATTGTGAGGATGATTTGGACAATGATGGGAGATCTTAGTGGTCAAAATTTGGGGTATGACACCATTGTCCCTCCTTTAGCATGAGAAATTCCTAAGGAAAGATAACATTGCTCTACACTGAGTTAAAGTCTTCTCCTTCAGGTTAAAACCCCCTATAAAGGAAATTATGGCATTGCTAGGATTCACATATCCCGGTTAAAGTAATCCTCCTTTATAGTCAGTCACCCGACAGTTGTGACAACCAGACCCCTTTTAGAGATGACAAATTCTCTCTAAAGACAACACCTTTTTAGCTTCACATCTTGGGCTTCGAACAAGATACAAGTAGACCTTTTCAGCTTCACGTCTTGGGCTTTGAACAAGACACCAAAACACCATTTCCTCCCATAGAATAGGAGGAACTACGATCGCTCTGATTTCCCTGTTTCGGTAAACGGGAATACGTAGGCATAAGATTGAAAGAAAAATCTTAGCGAGCACACTAATCCGAAGCCCCAAATCCTGTACCTTCACATATCAATCGAAAAGCATCAGTCTTAACCTCCCACCAATCGCCTGGGCACTATTTTAACAAAATAACCTAAGAGAGACCCACAATCTTTGTAGCATCTGTGAACCAACAGTCATCTGTTCAAACTCAGTTTGCAAGCAGGGTTAATTGGAGACATCTATTTCCCTTCCTTCATCAGCTTCAATAGGATAAAAAATGAATCGAGCTGTAGTACCCCAAAGCGATAGTGCTTCGCAACCACGTAAAAATTCGCGCTACACAACGGATGAGCCTTTGCTTCGAATCCGGTTTAGTGAGCAGATATTTGATAGCCGAATGATCAGTGTAGATTACCACTTTTGACCCTATTAGGTAAGAACGAAACTTATCAAGTGGGTATACAATCGCAAGCAATTATTTTTCGGTTGTGGTGTAATTTACTTGCGCCTCATTTAATACCTTGCTTGCGTAATGTATAGCATGAAAAGTTTTGTCCTTCCTTTGACCTAACACCGCTCCAACGGCATAATCACTCGCATCACACATTAGTTTAAAATTTAAAGTCCAATTTGGCGCACTGATTATTGGAGCAGTAATTAGTTTCTCTTTCAAAATTTGGAAAGCAATAAGACATTTATCGTCAAAGAGAAATACCTGATATTTGTTGAGCAAGTTACTCAATGGCCTTGCTACCTTTGCAAAATCTTTGATGAAACGCCTATAGAATCCCGCATTCCCCAAAAAGCTTCTGATTCCTTTGACGTTGGTAGGATGAGGCAAATTTTCAATTACTTCAATCTTTGCTTGATCGACTTCAAGGCCTTTGGAAGAAACTTTGTGGCCAAGCACAATTCCCTCCGTCACCATAAAGTTACACTTCTCCCAATTCAACACCAAGTTAGTCTTTACACACCTCTCAAGGACGGTTTCCAAATTCTTCAAACACAAATTGAAATATGCTCCAAACACGGAAAAATCATCCATAAACACCTCCATTGTCTTTTCTATGAGGTCAGAGAAGATAGCCTGAACACACCTTTGGAAAGTTGTCAGCGCATTACATAAACCAAAAGGCATCTTTCGATAGGCAAAAATGCCAAAGGGACAAGTAAAAGTCGCCTTCTCGTGATCCGCCGGGTCTAGTGCAATTTGATTATACCCCGAATATCCATCCAAGAAACAATAGAATTGTTGCCCGGATAACCTCTCGAGCATTTGGTCCATGAATGGAAGTGGAAAATGGTCTTTTCTTGTTGCGGTGTTCAACCTTCTATAATCAATACACATTCTCCACCCCGTCACAATCTTTGTTGGGATTAACTCATTCTTATCGTTTCGGATAACGGTCATGCCACCCTTTTTAGGAACAATGTGCACGGGGCTTACCCATGGACTAGCACAGATCGGGTAGATCATTCCCGCGTCCAAAAGCTTCACAACTTCTTTCCGAACAACCTCTTTCATAGTTGGATTCAAGCGGCGTTGTGGTTAAGTAACCGCCTTGAAATCCTCTTCCATAAGAATCTTGTGCATACAATAAGATGGACTAATTCCTTTAAGATCGGAAAGAACCCACCCAATAGCTTCTTGATTTCTTTTCAACACTTGAATCAAACAGGTCTCTTCTTTATCGGACAAAACATTGCTAATAATAACTGGATTATTCCCACTTTCATCAAGGAATGCATACTTCAAATTTGAAGGAAGCACTTTCAATTCAAGTTGAACTTTCTCATCACTTGGTTCTTTCTTCAATTCTTCATTCTCAACTTTCCACGGTTGTAATTCTTTGAGAGATTCAAGCTCTTTCAAACATTCCTCAAGAGCTCTTTCTTCTTCATCGGGAAACACTTCAAAAGAATCATCAAGAGCCATTTCCAAAGGAGACACTATATGAACATGCTTAGAAACCTCCAAAGTTGTTTCTTCAATTGCATCGATACGAAAGCAATCATGCTTGTCTTTGGAATGCTTCATTGCTTCGAATAGATTAAAAGATACCTCTTCATTTAGAACCCACACTTTCATAAGGCCATCATCAACATCTATCATCATGCGAGCGGTCTTCATAAAAGGCCATCCAATAATAAGAGGAGCATCCTCATCCTCTTCCATATCAATAACAATGAAGTCCACCGGAAAGAAAATTTTGTCAACTTTCACCAACACGTCTTGCGCCAACCCAATCGGATGAGTGGTAGATTTGTCGGCCAATTGCAATGTCATCCGGATGCCCTTAATTTCAATGTTCCCAAGCTTTTTCACAATAGATAATGAAATTATATTGATGCTTGAGCCCAAATCAATAAGGCCATTTCCAACAAAGACATTACCAATTGTAACGGGTAAGGTAACTCGCCCCGGATCGGCTTCTTTCTTTGGAAGAGTTCTTTGAATAATAGCACTACAATTTGCCGCAAGAACAACGGTTTCCGGCTCCGAATATTTCCGCCTCTAGATTTGGCGTACTTCGGCATTTGCTCTAGAGCTTCGGAAAAAGGGATGTTGATTTGTAGTTGCTTAAAGATATCGATGAATCTTGAGTATTGTCTAGCATTTTCTTTCCTTGTCGGCACATGAGGGTAAGGCATATTTTGAGTCGGTATCGGATTTATCATCTCCTTCCCCCTCTTAACTCTCACATGTTTCTCTTTTTTCTTCACTTCCTCCACACTCTCATTTTCAACTTCAACAATATCATAATTTTTCTTTTCAACTACAACATCATCACTATTTTTATTTTCAACTACTTCCTCATCACTATCCTCCTCAGCAATACCATCAATTTTTTCTTCTTCCACACTTTTGTCATTTTCTTTTGCTAACTGCTTCCCACTTCTAGTAACGATTACTTTACAATTCTCCTTCGGGTTTACTTGAGTATTTGCAGAGAATGAAGGACCCGATTGTTGCTTGGCTATTTGTTTCGCAAGTTGCCCAACTTGATTTTCGAGATTCTTTATCGCCGCATCGCTACTCTTTTGGTTGGCCATAGACATTTGAATGAATTGATTCAAAGTGTCTTCCAACTTAGAGCTAGGAACCGGAGGTGGTGGAGGTAGATAAGGATTTTGCCGGCTTGAAGAACCGCCACCATAACCTTGATTATTTTGATAGTTCCCCCTCGGTTGATATCCTTGATTGTTTTGGTAATGTTGTTGAGGGTTGCTGTGATAAGGTTGTTGTTGTGGTCTTCCTTGATAATCTCGTTGATTGTTCATGTAGTTCACTTTTTCAAATCCCGGTGGAGGACAAAATCCAGTGTCGTGCTCTCCTTTGCAAAGTTCACAACATGCAACTTGTTTACTCTTGCTTGGTTGCTCCTTCATTTCCTTAATTTGTTGAGTCAAAAGTTCCACTTGTTGAGATATAAGCTTGTTTTGCGCTAGGATTGCATCATTAGTTCCTAATTCAAGTACCCCGGGTTTCTTTTGCGAGTTGGTACGGTTTTGACTTTGAAGATCATTGAGAGCCATTCTATTGATGATATCCGTAGCTTCTTAGGCACTCTTTGATAACAAAGCTCCACCAGAAGTGGCATCCAATAATAACTTGCAATTTGGTTGGTGACCATTTCTGAAGATGTGAATTTGAGTTAAGTCGTCAAACCCGTGGCCTTTGCATTTTCGAATCATGGATTTAAATCTTTCTCATTCTTCATTTAGAGACTCATTAGCACCCTGAGAGAACACAGAAATCGCAGTTTTTGATTCCATAAAACGATTGTGAGAAAAGAACCTTTCTATAAATTTCTCCTCTAGAACATTCCAATCGGTCATCACAGCAGGAGTTTGGTCAAGATACCAATCCTTAGCTTTGCCTAGCAAAGCATGAGGAAATAGTCTCTTGAATAAAGGTAACTCTTGCGCTTGATCCACTCCGGCCGCTAACGCTATCTCGTAAAATTTGGTGAGAAAAGCGAAAGGGTCTTCATGATCCATTCCCGTGAACGGACTTCCATATAACAAATTCAGAGTTCCCGTTTTCATCTCAGCTTGCCTTCCATTATTTGCATTGTGAGCAAACTGAGCGGTGTGACGCGGACTATTTACACATGGTGTGGAAGCGGGTGGTGGTGGTGGTGGATGCTCCATGATTGGTGTGAACTGTGGAATTGGTGGTGGTGTAGAAGTCGAACCTTATCCTTGTTCTTGCCTTTGTCTAGCTAGTTTCCCCCTCCGTCTAGTTTTGCTATTGAGTCTACGAGCGGTTCTTTCAATCTCGGGATCGAATAGAAGTTGGTCTGCCGGTAGTTTCCCTCGCATAAACAAAGTCTGCACACTAAACAAAACAAATCAACAAGCACAAGAAATTTTTTTAACAAGTCTAAAACTTCACAACTATTGCAATGCTTGCAATATCAATTAACAATCCCAGGCAACGGCGCCAATTTGTTGAAATACAAATAGAGTAGGTTTTTTTTATCGTTCCACATAGATTGTTTAGAGATATCACCGTCGTTCTACAGTTGAATTCGTTTTAAACTTAAAGTAACAAAGGGTTTTGGTTGTTTTCAGTTGGAACGTTTGCATTCAAATTTAATTAATAAACGATAAAAAGAGTTGTTTTAACGATTTGTAAAAACATGCCAAGATTAGGGTTCGACAAACCATTTTGCACGGATAGGATCGATAAAGCTAATGAACTCGTTTAGACGATAAATGTAATCACATATCCTCCCAATATGTTTATCTCTAACACATATTGTGAGTTTTACCATTTTGATCCTTTGATGATCTCTCACTCAAACTATCAAAATGACAACATTCAAGTTCAATATTTATGAACATCAACTCACATAACTATCTCTAGCCAATGTGCATTGATGGATGAAAAACCTAGGTAAAGTGTAAGAACACATTTCTCAATAATGAACCAACACAAAGAATAAACCATAGAAACAAAGTTTTTCACCATACATTCATCATTCAAGAGTTCATAAGCTAGAATCAATACCTATACATATAAAAGAAAGGTTTGTCTACCTTCTAACCTTGACACAAAAGAGAAATTAGCTCTCCATTGACATGGAAGCTTTACAAACAAGAAGATAGAAAAGAGAACCAAGCATCAACGGCGATCTCTAGACAAATGATGCTCCGATTCTTCGAAAACAGGATACTACAGTGTTTACAATGTTTTTGCTCTAAGAAAATGAATAGTGATCCACAAAAAATCTGATCAATTCTATTTATAAGGGGATGAGAATCGCAGAGCGTGCTAAGCTCGCTGCACCGCGCTAAGCGTGGTCTCATTTATTGCTAAACCGCCTTAGAACCCTGGTTAGCGGGCTCCAGACCGCGCTAAGCGGGCTACCCACTGGAATTCACTTCTTCCTCGCGCTAAGAGCGCGCTTAGCGCGCTACAAGCATGCTCCAAAAATTGTTTTCTTCAAAACCTGCTTCTAAGGAGTCTTCCTTGCTCCAAGCTTTCATTGAAATGTTAAACCTACAATTATAAACACAAAAAGTTAAATAAATAAGTCTACTAATTCAATTAACTATACTACGGTTATTTACCGGAAACAATGGGAAAAAGCATCGATTATCAAATAAATATCACAAAAAGGTGCTAAAAACTAAACTAAATATTAACACATTTTAGCACCTAACAGTCTCCCCCTGAGGTGTTCAGATGGATAAATTTTTTTCTCATTTGCACAAATTGCTCAAATCGAGCAAAATGCACAAATCTGCCTTGCCATGACAGTTTGCAGCAAGGAACATTGCCATTGTCATATCTCATGGCTTAAGTGGAGTTTCATGTGGTTCTTGGCCATTTTGGAAAGCTCTCATATGATACAACATATGTGTGATCATAGTTTGTCTTGACACTTTTTGGATCCAAGTGAAAAATGCCCCTACATTTGGAAAAAAATGAAAGAAATTATGACTTAGTGAAAATTTCGCTAAGTGTTGGAAAAAAATGACATTTTCACTTTTTGTGATTTTGGTCATTCCATAACTTAAAATTCATGGAGAATTGGAAAAAGGTGTAGTTGAAGCTTTTGTAGTATGCCATGAGAGCTACAAATCCATCTTTGGATCAGCCAAAATGGTTGCTTGGATCTCATGTTATGATCCTTGGAAGTTGGTACCCTAGCCACTTTGTTCCATAACTTAGAAAATTTCTAAGTTTTTATGGTTACCCCTTTTACAAGTTATCCCACTTTCTTTGGTTTTTCTTAATGAATGTTGATTCAAATCACACATTAACATCCTTTTAGGGTTAGGGAACCATAATTGATCAAAAAATCAAAAAGTCAAACTTTGACCTTTGGGCACAGTTGACTTTTTATCAGATGAACTCCAAACTGTGCGATCCTCTATGAAATCAAGTCCTTGACCTAAATCAAACTTGATGGATTGATTTCATAGGTGTTATAGGGTATATTGAATCATGTCTTAGGGCTTGGGAGCATGTCCTGGTCAAAAGTCAAAGATACAGTTGACTTTTCCTTCAAAACCCTAATTGTGGTTCAGATGAAATTGAAACTTATTTCTCAAGCTTCTTGGATCAATCCATTATTGCAAATGGATCAATGTAGTGTGTTAGAGACCCTCAAACCATGTCTTGAGGTCTTGGCTCATTATTTGTCCCAAAATTCAACTTAGGGGTGAATTAGGTAAAGAAACCCTAATTCTTGATTTTTTAGTGAATGCATCCCCTGAGGCTAAATTGACTTGATGATTGGGCCCATGAGGTCCCTTGGAGTATCTTAGGTTATGCTTTGAAGCATTGGCTCATGCCCAGAGGAAAATTTCCATCTGGAGGCCCTGGTCGACCAAAACCCTAATTTGGTGACACTTGCTATCTTGAGGATTAACCCACTTGGAATGTTGCAACCTTGTGCCTAATCCTTGCTGTGGGAGTCCTCTTGATTCTTTTTGGATGCTTGAGAGGTTAGACAAGTTGAATATCATGTCATTCCTTGATTGATCCTTTTTCTAAAGCTCAGAGAGGGCTTGAAACCCTAATTATTGTTTGTGGTGAATGCTCACCCATCTTTGGGGAGACTGATGAGGCATGATGGTTCATCCATATTGTGATGATGATTTACACAATGATGGGAAATCTTAGTGGTCAAAATTTGGGGTATGACAGATGCCCCTATTTAATCTTCTTGGACCCGAAGGTGTGAATTGCGAAGGTGTTCGGGCATTCGGGGTGCAAGATGATTAAATATTGGAATACCCAAAATTTTGACGGTGGTTATGAATGGCAGTTTGCTCATCCATCTTCTTCCGTTAAGCAATGATGCTTAGAAAAGGTAAACTTCCCCTCGATCCTGGTCTTCAGCCAAGGAACTGGTCTCAGTTTCTGATATAAACTTCCTCTCGATCCTGGTTTCCTACCAAGGAATTGGTTTAAGTTTATGAAATAAACTTTCCCTCGATCCTGGTTTCCTACCAAGGAACTGGTCTAAGTTTCTGATATAAACTTCCCCTCGATCCTGGTTTCCTACCAAGGAACTGGTCTCAGTTTCTGATATAAACTTCCCCTCGATCCTGGTGTCCTACCAAGGAACTGGTCTCAGTTTCTTTTATAAATAAACTTTCTTGACAAGGGACGCCATGTGTAGCGGTTTTCCTCAAACTTCTCGCCGAATTTTCCTGGGGAGATGCCATTTAATGGGAAAAACTTTTGATGTCAGACTTGCTGGGGAACCCATTCGCGTGAGTTGTAGAGGTGCACAAACTTCTCTGTTGGAGATGCCATTTGTTGATTCTACTGGGGAAAACGAGTCTCTTGAGAGACTGCTTCTAGCTTGGGGATATTACATCATACTTTTCTTCGAGTCCTTCTCGGAGAAATGCCATACAATGTATCCCAAGTTTGAGGTGCTGATGACTTTATTAACATTGACTCCCTTGGAGAGAAAAATCAATGTGTTGCTGAGATTCTTTAGTTGTGAGGCTTTCTCTGGGGATTTTCCTTAATCCGAGAAAGCAAGGATATCATCTTCAATGGCGAAAAGTGATATTTTTCAAGCGTTTTCTTTTTTTCAGAGGTTCAAGTTATCAAAGTGGTCAAGGGATCCACTTCAATCCAGAAATAAACTGGAGGAGAGATCGTTTAGATGGTTCACTTCCTGACGAGGAAAGAACCGACGACTCGATTGAGAGGACTTTTATCACTTGGGGATAAGACTGACTAGAGTGATAGTGATGCAATATGAATGTGAATGTAAATCAATAATGCATGATGTATGTATGTTTATGCTGACAAAACTGACGTGACATACAGACTAGTAGATGAACATGACTGGATACTTGACCACAGTGGGAGATGAAAAGTATCACTGGTTCACGATAGCAATTATGCCTTGCTTAGGAGAGATAGTCCCTGTGGGGAACCACCGTTGGTCGGGCTTAGGAGGTAAGAACTCTGTCGGGGGTATCAAATGGGAAAGTCGTATCTGATACAGCTGATCCTTCATTCAGGCGCACTGGTTTAGAAGGAGTACTTTGATTCTACACTTTGAAGCTTAATCGCTTTTGGAGTAGCGATCGATGTTCTTTCGATGTTCAACAGTCAAAAGAATTGCCATCTTTATTTTAAAAGCAGAAAAATTTGACAAGTAAATTCATTTTTGTTTTATTTTAAGAATCGTTAATCATGTTAAAACGTCGTTCTGTAAAGCTAAAACAAATAAGAACTGCAAACAAAAGCACAAGGGCTCAAATTTTATTGATAGGATGGAAATTAGTCAAACGTGTGATTCCATAGAGTATTTACAAAGTTTAGAAAATGGTAATTTAAGGGAAAATGGCTGCATTGAAACATAACGACCACTACCCTTCTACCAACTTTGAATTCTGGACATCCTGAGCTTCCGTCGGAGATGACCTTGACTGGAGTTTTCTGATGAATGGCATGACTGCTACTGGGGGATTTGCCCCTGTTGGACGTAGTTACTTGCCATTATTCCTAACTTTTGCCTGGATTGTACTTTGAGATTTCCAATCCATCAGGATGATTTTTTACTATGTCTCTAATTTTTGCCTGGACCGCCCTTACGGGTTTTCAATCCATCGAGACGTTTTTTTTAATTTTTTTTAATTAGGCGAAGTATTGCTTGACTACGTCAACATTCGTGGGGTAGGAAAATTCCTCTCCATCCATGGTTGCAAGTCTCAAGGAGCCGCCTGAGAAGGCTTTCTTGACCACATAGGGGCCGTTATAATTCGGAGTCCATTTGCCCCGAGAGTCAGTGAGAAATGATTGTATCTTTTTTAGCACAAGGTCTCTTTTCCTGAAGATGTGAGGTCGAATCTTTTTGTCAAACGCCTCCTTCATCCTTTGTTGATACAACTGACCATGGCATAGAGCCGTTATTTTCTTTTATTCGATCAGATTTAGTTCATCGTGTCGAGTTTGACACCATTCAGCCTCTGTTAGCTTAGCTTCCATCAATACCCAGATTGATGGGATCTCTACTTTGATGGGGAGCACTGCTTCCATGCCATATACTAGAGAGAAAGGGGTTGCCCCTGTTGAAGTGTGGACAGATGTACGATAACCCTGAAGAGCAAAGGGTAGCATCTCGTGCTAATCCTTATAGGTTATGACCATCTTCTGAACAATCCTCTTGATGTTCTTGTTAGCCGCTTCTACCGCTCCGTTCATCTTGGGTCGGTAGGGAGATGAGTTATAGTGTTCGATCGTGAACTCAACGCACAACTCCTTCATCATCTTATTGTTCAAGTTAGATCCATTATCAGTAATGATTTGGCTAGGAACACCATAACAGCAGATGATATTGTTTTTGATAAATCGGACCACCACTTGTCGGGTTACATTAGCGTATGGCGCTGCTTCGACCCACTTGGTGAAGTAATCAATGGCTACCAGGATGAACCGATGTCCGTTCGAAGCCTTGGGTTCGATCATACCAATCATGTCGATTCCCCATATAGAAAAAGGCCACGGAGAAGTGAGAACTTTGAGATGCGTTGGCGGTACATGGATTTTGTCTGAGTATATCTGACACTTGTGACACTTCCTCATGTACTTGTAGCAGTCAGATTCCATGGTCAACTAGTAGTAACCTGCTCTTAGAATTTTTCTCGCCATCGTGTGTCCATTGGCATGAGTGCCAAAGGATCCTTCATGAATTTCTTTTATCAGCATGTATGCTTCTGGTTTGTCTACGCATCGGAGCAAAACCATGTCAAAATTTCTCTTATAGAGTGTGTCACCGCTCAGGAAGAAGCTGCCAGCCGGCCTTCTGAGGATTTTTCTGTCTTTCCTTAGTGCCCCAGGTGGGTACTCTTGTTTCTGAAGGAAGCATTTGATATCGTGATACCAAGCTTTGTCGTCTATGACTGCTTCGATCGTGAAGATGTAAGCGGGCCTTTCTAGGCGCATTATGTCGATCTTAGGTAGGTCGTTCCATTGATCTACACTGATCATGGAAGAGAGAGTGTCTAAGGCATCAACCCTGTGATTCTCGTCACGCGGGATATGATGAAACTCGATTTTGTTGAAGAAGGGTAGCAACCTTCTTGCGTAATCGTTGTAAGGAATCACTCCTGATTGATATGTGTTCCAATCTCCTTTGATTTGATTGATAACCATAGCTGAGTCGCCATATACATCCAAGTTCTTAATCCTTAAATCGATCGCTTCTTCGAGACCCATGATACAAGCTTCGTATTCGGCCTCGTTATTTTTGCACTTGAACGTTAGTCGTGCGGTGAAAGGAATACGGTTACCCTGTGGGGTTATGATGATTGTCCAAATTCTATTTCCATAAGGATTGACAGCTCTGTCAAAGATAAGTCCCCATTGGGAACCTGGTTCCGGCCCTTCACTGGGTAGTGGTTCATCGCAATCTTTCATTTTCAAATACATGACATCTTCGTCTGGGAAGTCAAACCCGACTGATTCCTGATCGTCAATCGGTTGATGAGCCAAATGATCGGCTAAAATACTTCCTTTAACGGTGTTCTGATCATGGTACTCTATGTCATATTCTGATAACAGCATCTGCCAACGGGCAATCCTTCCCGTGAGAGCAGGCTTTTCAAAGACATACTTGATTGGATCCATTTCTGAGATTAACCAAGTAGTGTGACGAATCATATACTGGCGAAGATGTTTGGCTGCCCAAGCCAGAGCACAACATGTTTTCTCAAGCATAGTGTACCGAGTCTCGCAGTCGGTGAACTTCTTGCTCAAATAGTTTATGGCATACTCTTTCCTTTTTGTTTCATCTTGTTGGCCAAGCACACAACCCATAGAGTCTTCCAAGACTGTTAAGTAGATGATCAGTGGTCTTCCTTCCACTGGAGGTGATAGAATCAGTGGGTTCAACATGTATTCCTTGATACTGTCAAAGGCGGTTTGGCAATCTTCTGCCCAAACACAGTCCTAGTTCTTTTTTAGTAAATTGCAAATTGGCGCGCATATCGCGGTCATAAGGAATATAAATCTGGAGATGTAATTCAGACGTCCCAAGAATCCTCTGGCTTGTTTTTTAGTTTTCGAAGAAGGCATTTCTTGAATGGCCTTGACCTTGTCAGGATCAACCTCAATTCCCTTCGGGCTGACGATGAACCCTAAAAGTTTCCCTGAACGGACACCGAAAGTGCACTTATTGGGATTCAAGCGGAGTTTGTATTTTCTCAACCGCTCGAATAGCTTTGATAGGTGGGTCACATGCTCCTCTTCTGTCTTAGATTTGGGAATCATATCATCGACATATACCTCGATATTTCCTTGTGTATCAAGTCATGAAACAGAGTAGTCATGGCCCTTTGATAGGTTGCCCCGGCGTTCTTCAAACCGAACGGCATCACCTTGTAACAAAATGTACCCCATGGGGTAATGAATGAAGTTTTCTCCATGTCTTTCGGCGCCATTTTTATCTGATTATAGCCCGAGAATCCATCCATGAAGGAGAATATTTTGAATTTTGCCGTACTGTCTACCAGCATGTCAATGTGTGGTAAAGGAAAGTCATCCTTTGGACTTGCTTTATTTAGACCCCTGTAGTCCACATACATTCTGACCTTTCCGTCCTTTTCCGGAACCGGTATTATGTTGGCTAACCATTAAGGATATTCTGACGTGGCGAGGAAACCCGCGTCAATCTGTTTCTGTACTTCCTCTTTGATTTTGATGGCCATGTCTGGGTGAGTTCTTCTCAACCTCTATTTTACTGGCGGACATTCCGATCTTAATGGTAGATGATGTTCCACGATGCTGGTATCCAACCCTGGCATGTCCTGATAGGACCAAGCGAATACATCAGGAAACTCTTTGAGAAGCTTTATCAAACTTTCTTTGACAGTCAGATTGAGCAATGCCCCAATCTTAATTTCCTTTCTCTCTCCTCCTGAGCCCAAGTTGACTGTTTCCAATGGCTCATTGTGAGGTTCAATGGACCTTTCCTCCTGTATGAGTAATAGGGAGATCTCTTCTGGAATTTCGTCGTCAACTTCTTCTTAATCCCCAAATACCGGGAATTCAAAGTTGGGAGAAGGCATTGGATCGTATGTTTCAATGGGGTTTAAAACAAGCAATCTGCATGACGTGATGATTGTTTTTAGAAGAGATAGAGAGAATGCAAAAGTGCGTGAAGTGTATTTTTTTTATAACTGCTTGTTTTTATTATTGAGTTGTTTTTTAGGATTACCATTTTCTGAAAAAAAAACGAAAAGAGAAAACAACAATAAATGCGGAAATTATAGAACGACGTTATTTTATTTATGATCGAGTCGATTCTTGAAACTACAGCCCTATAAAACAAAACTCTGTCGCTTTGGGCAAAGCGAAGAGGTAAATTTACAGAAAGTGAGCCCTATCAAAACATCCGTTTCACCTGGGCAGGGTGAAAGGTTAAGATAAAGACGACAATTACTTATACTTATGAGCAATCTTCGGAGCATCGACAACAACCCATTGGCGGCGGACTCCTCGGTGAATCACAAAGTCTGGTATCTTCCTTGATTTGTCTTCAGAAATAACACTGATTTCTAGTGGAGCAGGATCATTAGAATCTGTCTCCCAGGCAGAGTTGTCGTAGGAGGATTCCCTTGTTGTATTTTGCATAGTATTTGTGTTCTCAGGTAAATCTCCCCATCCAGTTGGCTGGATGTCTTCGAGCCTGATACGAGAGCTTTCAGGAGCGGTGTACTTGACCAAGTAGTCGAACTTGCCACTCAGTTGTCCTAAGGTGTCCCATACTTCTTTGGAACTGGAGGGGTCATCCCTTTCGATGACGTTGACCTCAGGAAAAAAATAGTTGATGAATTCTAGTCCTGCAAGCTTTGTAAATTCATCGTCGTGCTGGATAGGTTTTGAGTACCCTGAGTGTTGATCCCTTGATATGGTGGGGACACAGGTATTATTTTCTATGATGCTCAGTTAATAAGCATCGTTCAGCTGATTCTCTTGCCCCAGGTCTCCTGGATACAGCTGCCAGATAGGCAGGCCATCCATTGGTCCATAATAGTCGTGGTCAAAGTTGTCTTTCCTTAGAGGGTCTTCCTCTAATGAGTTGGGTGGAGCACGACATCCTTCCGGATCACAATCTCTGTATATCATTCTGACATCTGACCTGGGTATAAATCTCGGACTCTGTGTGGGATAGCAAAATGGCGTAGGCACCTCTTCCTGAGACATATAACCGTCCTCGTTAAGATAGGACGTCCATTCTTCATCCGTACCAGATGAGTCTCCCTCGTTGATGGTATGGACTTCTTGAGATATTGGGTGAAGGAAACCTCCACTGTGGAAGAAGTCCTAAATGGGATGAAGATTTTCATCGTTGGTAGCAGTCTAGGTACAGGCTGAATAAAAACCAAGGCCCTTCTTTGTTTTGTTATCAGTAGGAATGACAAGCTGTCCCCATCCCTTTGCATTATTACTGTTGATTGCTTCGAGAGCATCTCTGTATGAGGAAATCGACGTTCCTTTTTCTGATTGATTCCCATTGCTCACCGACAGTGCTTGGAACTGAGTTCCGACAACCCCCTTGGGTTCTACACAAGTGGATAATGAAAGGTTACTCGCGATCAAGGCTTGTTCTTCACAGACCGTGACAAGTTGATCTTTCTTGACGAACTTCAGCTTTTGGTGTAGTGGTGAAGTGACTGCCCCAACCTGGTGTATCCAAGGTCTTCCCAGTAAACAACTGTATGTTGCTCGGATGGCCATGACCTGGAAAGTGATTAGGAAAGTGTGCGGACCGATAGTTATGGGAAGGTTGACTTTGCTGATAACTATTTTTCTGGACCCGTCAAATGCTTTGACGACGACCTCACTGCCCCTCATCGGGGATTCTTTGAATGATAGTTGCATTAATGTAGACTTTCGCATAACGTTGATGGCCGATCCGGTATCTACCAGTACGCTGGCCAAGGCATCGTCCTGGTAGTTGACTGTGACGTTGAGCGCCATGTTGTGACTTTTGCCTTCCTCTGGCAATTCCTCGTTACTAAACCCCAAGTTGTTGCGGGAAGTGATGTTAGAAACGATGCTATCGAACTGTTTTATTATTACATCCTGTTCCATAAAGGCTTGCTCTAAGACTTTCTGCAGAGCCTCCCTGTGAGCTTCAAAACTGAGTAAAAGAGATAAAACAGAGATTTTTGAAGGAGTTTGCAACAGTTGATCAACAATGTTGTATTCACTCTTTTGGATGAGCTTCAGCATCTCATCATTGTTCTTCGAAAGGTCGGGATCATCGGATTGACCGACTGGTTGATTTGGAACTTCTGTTTGAGGTTCCTTTTCTTTGCTAGGTTCTCCAACTCCTCTGTTGAAGATTCGACCACTCCGTGTTACTCGACTGATGTCTGAAATATTCACGATGGAGGGTAATGGAGTTTCCTTTCCATTCTCAATTATTGTTGCATCGTACTTGTAAGGGACGCCTTATCTGACTTGTACAGTACTGGTCCCGGCAGATAGGGGTGGAAATAGGCTGGGCCGAGCTAGGCTTTGCCAAGCCTAAGCCTGGCCTGCCAAAAAAACTGAAGCCTAAGCCTGGCCTGTAGCCTGTCATAGGCTTATTTTTAGGCCTGAGCCTGGCCTTTTCTAAGGCCTGGATAGCCTGTTAGCCTACATAAAAGACTATTATTTTAAAAATATTTAAATAAGCAATTAAAATAATGTTTAAATAGACTAACAAGCTAAAAAATCAATGAGACTAAAAGTTTGTTTGCATTGACTTATTTTAACTTACCTATTAGCATAAGTTTTGTGAGACTGTTTGTTTAAGATAACTTACGAAAACAACTTATAACATTGTTCATAAGGTGTTTTCATCTTATTTTCATAAGTTATCCAAAATAACCAATTTTTATTTATGTATTTTAACTCAAAGTACAAAACATAACATAAGATAATAAAAAAATTATTCATATTTATTTAAATAGGCCGGCCTGTTAGGCTTAAAAGGTTTTTTTTATGGCCTGAGGCCTAGCCTTTTTAACTAAATATGCTTATAAAAAAGCCTAGGCCTTTTCTATTTAAAAAAATAGCCTGGCCTGACCTGAGCCTGTGTAGGCTAGCCTGTAGGCCCCTGTTATCGACCTGGCCTATTTCCACCCCTACCGGCAGATAGATAACTACAGGAGCCTTCTGATTTCTCTGACTGTCGTAACTTCAATCAGTTCCTGGTTAAGAATCTTCGATTCGTCAAGTAGAGGGATGATGGCGCAAACATCTTTGGTCCTTTCCCGATCAGAGAATACAACGACATCTTTGATTTGATCAGCGAAGTAGTCAGGCATCAAGTTGATGGACCCGAAACTGGACATGGTTGAATCTCTTTGCGGTCCAACTGACCTTGAAGGGCTAGTCGCACGAGGTAACATCCTTGATTATCTTCCGAGAAAACTCTACAGCGTTCATAGCTGTGTGGTGGCACCCGACCACGTCCGCTTTGAATGCAGTGTAACCTTACTTGGTCCGTTTTTACTGACCGAACATCCTGACTCCGATGCCTAGTAGGGTTCCCGTCGATCACACTGACTTGTTGCGTGTCTTCATCTAGATGGATCGGAATCCACTAGTGGTTTAACAAGTGTTGCAAAGTTCTTTGAACGAGAGCACATCCCTGGTCACTCTCGCGACATCCTTTACAGTTCTGATAATTATGTGAAGTGATAACGCGAAATTATATCGTGTATTTGACTTGACTTGCATGAATTTTAGTTATGATTTAATTGATTTTTCCCTGATTTATGTCCTATTATTCCCGTATTTATTTCCATTTTCAGGTACTCGAGTCGGATCGGAATTTATCAAGAAATGAAGAAAATATGGATGAATTGAAAAAGAAGTGAAGAAAATAGAAGAAAAATAAATATCAGAAAAAGAAGAAAAAGAAGTAAAAGAAAAAAAAAGAAAAAAAAGGGTGGGCCCACCACCACTCACAGAATGTGGCGCAAGCCACATTGTGGGGTGGCGCCCACCACCTTGGTCAAAAGTGTCACAAGCCACTTGTTGTGAGAGTGGGGAGGTGGCGCAAGCCACCTGTATGTGTGAGGAGAGGAAATCTCCCACTTCCCCTATTATTTCTCCAGTCTTCAGTTTTTCTCGGAAATACCGAGTCGTTCATCCGCTTCTCACGCTCACTCAACCGACGATTCCGAATCTTCGACCCAGTATAAAAAGAAAAGGAAGCCTCCATTTGGAGGGGGGATGAATTTTAGACAGAGTTTCCTTGCTTTAGAATTTCTTAGGCAGTTTTCATTCATGATGTAAACGGAATAGTTCTCCACATCGTGGGACTATTCCCAATATAGTCTTAGAATTTATTTCTGCATTAATTCATGTTTTGGATTTAAGTCAGCCAGTGTATTACAACTCCAGTTTCCGATTAATTACAGGTTCATTTACTTTTACAGCAATCTACTTTCTTGCTTTTATTTTCTGCCATTTATATTTATGCTTTATCTTTCAGCTATTGTTATCATTTTAAGCTTTTACCATTTTTCTTCAAACATGGCTTTAAATTATATTAAACCGCTTCTTATGTTTTTGTTTAATCTAAAAACCCAAAATTGCTTATTTTTTCTGTCATTATGTCTAGCTAAATAGTTTAGAGCCCAGCGTATGAGGACCGCCGTTACCAACGGGACTGGGTAGAAAATAATAGGTGCGAACTTATGATTAAAATTCTGTTTTGGTTTTAATTTCCAAGTCTAATTTAAATATATTTGTCACGAGAGAGAGAGGTTATTAACACGATTTTGTCACGAGAGTGAGAAATTAATTAAGGTTAGAGCCGGCACTGCGAAAGCGTGGGGGTCGAACCGGATAGTGGAAATTAGGCAACATATATAAATACAGCGAGAGCGCTTTAGATACGTTTAGGATATTATTGGCTTTCAAAATATATTTCCTAGTTACCGGGCGAGCGAGACCAAAATCTTGGGATTAGGGAACATGACTTTAGTTAATACCGCGAGAGCGTGAGGCGGAGTATTTAAGTCGGTATATTCTACTGAACTAAGTTATAGTTGTAATTAGTACCCGAATTCTACAAAGTCCTTTAGGAATGCGGAATCCATATTCCGACCTCTCTTTATTATCATATTTTCTAAGTTCATTTTTAGTTTTAGCTCTAGTTTCCTCTTGATTAAATATTCATCAGCCTTAGCTTTACAAAGCAATGATAGATTACAGTAAGTTGACATTGGTCTTTGTGGGTTCGACAATCTTTTATATTACTTCGATATTTCTGTGCACTTGCGGACGCATCAAGTTTTTGGCGCCGTTGCCAGGGACCAACAGTCAATATTGTTATTCCGTTGTTGCACCGTATAGACTAAGGCACTCATTACTATGTATCACCCAAATTTTTTCTACAATCACCACTCCCAGTATTTCGAGGAATCGCAAGAATCCCATAATGCCAACCTTGAAATACAAATGGAGAATTTCAATGCACCACTAACTCATTCTCACCCAAATTGCCTCTGTAACTACCAATCCCAACATTTTGAGGAGTCGCAAGAATCTCATAATTCCAACCTAGAAATATTAATGCAGGATTTCAATGCGACACTGACTCACTCCCAATATCTCAAGGAACCGCATCTAAATTTCCTCTACGATCACCATTCCCAATATTTCGAGGAAACACAAGAATCTGTTAATTCCAACCTCGAAACATTAATGGAGGATTTTGTAACGGTCCGTTTTTAATATTTCCTTTTCCCGTGCTTTTTGGTGTTAATTGGTCGAGTATTTATTTTTAATTGAGCAATATTTATGTTAATTGCTAATTGGTGTGAATATATGTTATTTTTGCACATTGTGTATTTTTACCGTTTTTGAGAGTTGCGGGGAAAATTGGAATATAGGGTATTTGACATATTTCATAATTAATAGTATTAGTTAATAATAGTTAGTTTAGATATTTATTAGAAATGTTTAGAATTTTTAAGTTAAGAAAATATAAAAGAAAATAGTTAGTATAAGTTTAGAAAAGTTAGTAAGAATTTCCAAAAGAGAAGAAAAAGAGAGAAGAAGAAAAGAGAAAAGAAAGAAGAAAAGAGAGGAAAACTTGTGAAGGAAGAAACCAATCTCCCGACTTTCTAGAACACGATTAAATCGGGTAAGGGTGCGAAACTCGGTTATTATATCATTGTGTATGATTATATATGTTTTGTGTGGATGTTTTGGATTGGTTTTCCATATGTTTCCGTTTATGCCGTATTGGACGAAATCGTTAGAAATCGATGTTTTTACGGTCGAAAAGTCGTATAAATACATGTGTTGGTTGGTTATATGTATGTGAGTTTCTGTTTAAAGTCTCATGAGGTTTGGATATGTTTCGGTTAGTTTTCGCTATGTTTCCGTTATTTTGTCCGTTTAGGTCGAATTGTAGGAAGTCGATAGGAACCGATGTTTTCACGGTTAGAATTCGAAATAAATTACGTAGTTGTATCGAGTAAGGTTAGGTCGTCGTATGTCGTGATTTTTATTCGATTTGATGATGTTTGAAAATTCTGGTTTTTGGAAGGTTGAAATTTAATCGAAAAATCGAACGTCGTAGAAATTCCGTTTATGTGTTCTAAAATGTTCTTATGTATTTGGTGGTTGCGCGTATATGTTTGTTTCGGTGAAAATGTTCGATTTAGTCGAGTTTTCGGGGATTCGGGAAAAGGACAGCAAAGTTGTAATTTGAAAAATCTGGTTTTTTTGTGAAAAACAGGGTTAGGGATCGATACATAATCCCAGGGATCGATCCCTACTGTGAAAATTGGGAAAAATGGAATTTTTACTACAGCAGGGATCGATACATGCGAGTTAGGGATCGATACATGAGGTCTTTATGTATCGATACATAAAGCCTATGTATCGATACCTACTGTGCTGAAGCAGAAATTCTGGTTTTTCGGGGAAATTTCGGAAATTCATATCTCTTGAACCGTAAGTCGGTTTTGATCCCCGTTCGAAGCGTTGGGAAGCTAACGAGATGTTCTTTCTAGGAAAAATAGTTTTGGGGTCTGAACCTGGTCCAATTGGTACAGTTTTTACGAACCGTTTCGTTGTGTCGGGCGTCCGATTTATGTTTCGCGTTATTTTGAAATATTCATATCTTGTTAACCGTTTATCGTATTTAAGAGTTCTTTATACCGAATCGAAGCTATCGATGAGTACTTGTTGATGATGGTAGAAAATATTATTTTTGGCCGACTTTTAGCCGACTTTTCCGAGAAACCGTAAAATGGAATTTTTGAGTTATTTTCTATATTGTGTGATAGAATGTGATATGTTATGAGATGGTTTGTGTGATGATTCTTTGATGGTATATTGGTGTTTGTGGCCATTTTGGGCAATTGTGTGCATTACTTTATATGTACTTGAAATGCATGATTTAATGTATGAGCTTTGATTGCCATGGGTCATTATATGACATGCATCATGTGGTAGACATTGTAGATCCCTTTGTGGGTGTAAACAATGCATGAAGACATTGTAGATCCCTTTGTGGGTGTAAACAATGCATGTTGAATTGTAGATCCCTTATGGGTGTAAGCAATTGTTGTATTGATCGTGTGCCTATTATAAAGGACTAAAAACGATCCATAACGTCGTATGCTTGGTGATAAGTGGTAGCGACGGGGAACATCGTATGCCCGACGGGGAGTTACCCTAAGTAACGAGCGATGATTCCAAGAGTTCCTGGGGGACTAATGGTACCGCATGCATAGAGTCGTGGTGTCGGTCTCTGTGCATTTGCATAATTCATTACATGAATGTTTATGTGTTGAATTTTGAGAAGGAATTGTTATGCATTGTGTTAATGTATAGGCTTGTGTGATTGATGTGTGAAATGGGGTTAATATGTCTTGTATTGTTTACAAGTATCATATTTGTATGGTGAGAATAATTGTGCATATTTTGCTAAGTGTTATATAATGATATGCAAGTATATTATAATCCTGTTTCTCACCCTTCTGCTGTTTTATAATGCTCTATGAGGCATTGCAGATTAGATGCTGGAGTCTTTTGCGAAGATTAGTGTCTTCGTCTTTTGTCTTTCCGTCGGCTCTGATATGTAACACGGGTAGTCGGGGTTCGAGTGTAGATGTTTTTTTGGCCTGTATCTAGAGGCTTTGTATGAACATGTATTTGACATACTTATCTTTTGAGATGACATCAGTTATGGATGTTCCGCTTTAATTCTGTAACTGAATGATGGTATTTTGGAACTGAGTTCCTATGTTTATATGGCTATCAGGTTGTTATATATCTATATGAGCAGGTTGTTTTAGTTCACGTTGGTGTGGCATCTCTGGCTATATCATGATAAATTATTCTTTGCTCTGATGTTTTATTTATAAGAATAGTTTATTCCGATTTTTGTACGGGGTATAGAAGGGGTGTTACATTAAGTGGTATCAGAGCCAATGTTTGGTTTGTCCGACCATGTTGTCGTGTCGGTTGTGTCTGGTTGGTCTGTTGCACTCTGTGGAGTGGTTGTTTAACCATAATTGGCTATCATTGGGAATGTTCAGATTATGGCGGCAAGACGTGACGCTGCTATGACTGCGGCCATGCAAGCTATGGCGCAAGCGATGCAGCATTTACCCAATGCTGCGGCGGACGAGGAGTCGCGTAGTATGGATAAGTTTCAGAAGAATAATCCACCGAGCTTCAAGGGTACTCATGATCCTGATGGAGCACAACTTTGGCTGAAGAAGATTGAGAAGATCTTCCGTTTCATTAAGTGTTCCGAGGAACAGAAAGTGCAGTATGGTACTCATGTGCTGGAAAAGGAGGCTGAGGACTGGTGGATAAATGCTTCTCAGAGGTTTGAGGAGGATGAAATTGTGGTTACTTGGGCTGTGTTCAAAGATGCTTTTCTGGAAAAGTATTTTCCGGAAGATGAGAGAGGTAAGAAGGAAATTGAATTTCTTGAACTGAAGCAGGATAATTCCTCTGTTGCGGATTATGCTGCTAAGTTTGAAGAACTGGTGAAGTTCTGTCCTAATTATAATACGGCTGGTTCTGAGAGGTCAAAGTGTTTGAAGTTTGTGAATGGCTTGAGGCCAGAAATCAAGCAAGGTATCGGTTATCAGGAGATAAGACAGTTTTCAGTGTTGGTGAACAAGAGTCGGATTTTTGATGAGGATAGCAAAGCACGTGCTACTCATTACAAGAATCTGAGTGATAAGAAAGGAAAGGGGCAGTTTAGAGGTAGGCCTTATGTGACTTCTGTTGATAGGGGGAAACAGAAGGCTACTTTTGATAGGAAGCCGAGTGGAGGAGGAATGAATTCTTCTGTGAAATGTTACAATTGTGGTGGTTTAGGTCATCGTATATCGGAATGTAAGAGGAATATGAATAATATGAATAGGTGTGCTAATTGTGGGTTGAAGGGTCATGTGGCTGCTGATTGTAGGAGGAATGCAATCAAGTGTTATAATTGTGGGGAGAATGGTCACTATAGTACAAAGTGCACGAAACCAAGACAAGCTCAAGCGGGCAGAAAGGTGTTTGCATTGGCTGGGACTCAAACTACGAATGCAGACCGTTTGATTAAAGGTACATGCTTTATTAATAGTACACCTTTAGTTGCTGTTATTGATACGGGAGCGACTCATTCGTTTATTTCGTCTGAGTGCGCGAAGCGTTTGAATCTTGCGTTAACTTTGATGGGTGCTGAAATGGTTATTGAGACTCCTGCTTCAGGGTCGGTAAATACATCTTTGGTGTGTATGAGTTGTCCTTTAACCATGTATGGTAAAGACTTTGTTATGGATTTAGTATGTTTGCCGTTGGTGGGATTAGACGTGATCTTGGGTATGAACTGGTTGCAATTTAATCGAGTTCATATAGATTGCTATCACAAATTAGTAAGGTTTCCTTCTATGGAAGATGATGAATTTGAGAGTTTCCTATCCACTAAAGAGTTGAAGAAACTTTTAGCGGACGAAGCTCAATTGTTTGGTTTGTTTGCATCATTGTCGGTGGAGAGTAAAGTTGAGCTTGATGTGTTTCCAGTGGTGTGTGAATTTCCAGGAGTATTTCCGGAAGATATTACGGATGTACCGCCGAAAAGAGAAGTTGAATTTTCTATTGATCTAGTTCCGGGTACTAGACCGATTTCGATGGCACCGTATCGTATGTCGGCATCGGAATTGGTAGAATTGAAAAAGCAATTGAATGACTTGTTGGACAAGAAATTTGTAAGACCAAGTGTTTCTCCTTGGGGTGCTCCGGTATTGTTGGTAAAGAAGAAGGACGGGAGTATGCGGTTATGCATTGATTATCGACAGTTGAACAAAGTGACAATTAAGAACAAATATCCGCTTCCAAGGATCGATGATTTGATGGACCAATTGGTTGGTGCGAATGTTTTTAGCAAGATTGATTTGAGATCAGGATACCACCAGATTCGTGTGAAAGGAGAGGATATTCAAAAGACGGCCTTTAGGACACGGTATGGTCATTACGAATACTCCGTGATGCCATTCGGAGTTTCTAACGCGCCGGGTGTGTTTATGGAATACATGAATCGTATTTTTCATGAACAGTTGGATCGTTTTGTGGTTGTGTTCATCGATGATATTTTGATTTACTCTAAGTCTCAAGAGGAGCATGAAGAGCATTTGAGAATTGTGTTGCAAATTTTGAAAGAGAAACAATTGTATGCTAAGTTGTCAAAATGTGAATTTTGGCTGTCGGAAGTAAGTTTCCTTGGACATGTTATTTCCGGTAGTGGTATTAGTGTTGATCCATCCAAGATAGATGCGGTGATGCAATGGGAGGCTCCTAGGTCGGTTACGGAGATTCGAAGCTTTTTAGGCTTGGCAGGTTATTATCGGAGGTTTATTGAGGGATTTTCGAAATTGGCACTTCCTTTGACGCAATTGACTTGTAAAGGAAAGGCTTTCATTTGGGATATTCATTGTGAAGAGAGTTTCAATGAGCTAAAGAGAAGGTTGACAACGACTCCGATCTTGATTTTGCCTAATCCTAATGAACCATTTGTTGTGTATTGTGATGCTTCATTGACGGGTTTAGGTGGTGTTTTGATGCAAGATGGAAAAGTTGTGGCATATGCTTCTAGACAATTGAGAGTGCATGAAAAGAATTATCCTACGCATGACTTGGAGTTAGCGGCCGTGGTGTTTGTTTTGAAAATATGGAGGCATTATCTTTATGGTGCGAGATTTGAAGTTTTTAGTGATCACAAGAGCTTGAAATATTTATTTGATCAAAAAGAGTTGAACATGAGACAAAGGAGGTGGCTAAAACTTTTAAAGGATTATGATTTTGGTTTGAATTACCATCCGGGTAAGGCAAACGTGGTGGCCGATGCTTTAAGTCGGAGGTTGTTACATATGTCCGCATTGATGGTGAAAGAGTGGGAACTTCTGGAACAATTTCGAGACTTGAGTTTGGTTTGTGAGCTTTCACATGAGAGTGTGAAGCTTGGTATGTTAAAGATCACTAATGATTTTCTGTTGTCTGTTATAGAGAAACAGAAGTTGGACTTGAAACTTGTTGATTTGTTGCTAGTTGGAAATCAAGAAGTGAACGGTGACTTTAAAGTGGATGATCAGGGTATTTTGAGATTCCGTGGTAGAATTTGTATACCGGATGATGCAGAGTTGAAAAAGATGATTCTTGAGGAAGGACACCGGAGTAGTATGAGTATACATCCTGGTGCTAATAAGATGTACCAAGATTTGAAGAAAATATTTTGGTGGTCTGGTTTGAAACGAGATGTGGCTCAGTTTGTTTATGCGTGTTTGACTTGTCAAAAGTCTAAGGTGGAACATCAAAAACCGAGTGGATTTATGCAACCGTTGGATATTCCGGAATGGAAATGGGATAGTATATCGATGGATTTTGTTACGGGATTGCCGAATACGCAAAGAGGTCATAATGCTATTTGGGTAATTGTTGATAGGCTTACTAAATCTGCTCACTTTATTCCAATTGATATTAGTTATCCTTTGGAGAAGTTAGCCGAGATTTATATTCTTGTGGTGGTGAAGTTACATGGAGTTCCTAAGAGTATTGTATCGGATAGAGATCCTAGGTTTACATCGAGGTTTTGGGAGAGTTTACAAAAGGCTTTGGGTTCTAAGCTAAGATTGAGTTCGGCTTACCATCCGCAAACGGACGGTCAAACCGAGAGGACGATTCAATCGTTGGAGGATTTATTGCGTGCTTGTGTACTCGAGCAAGGTGGTGCTTGGGATGGTTATTTGGCGTTGATTGAATTCACTTACAATAACAGTTTTCATTCAAGTATAAGTATGGCACCATTTGAGGCTTTGTATGGTCGGAGATGTCGAACACCTTTGTGTTGGCATGAAACCGGCGAGAGGACGATAGTTGGACCGGAAATGGTACAACAAACAACGGAGAAAGTGAAGTTTATTCGGGAGAAGATGAAAGCTTCTCAAAGTAGACAGAAGAGCTATCATGACAAGAGAAGGAAAGATCTTGAATTTCAAGAAGGCGACCATGTGTTTTTGAGAGTTACACCGGTTACGGGTGTGGGTCGTGCTCTGAAGTCGAAGAAGTTGACTTCTCGTTTTATTGGTCCATATCAGATATCCGAAAGAGTTGGTGCAGTGGCTTACAGGATAGCATTGCCACCGAATCTTTCAAATCTACATGATGTTTTCCATGTTTCACAGCTACGGAAGTATGTTCCAGATCCGTCTCATGTGATTCCGATGGATGAGGTTGAGGTAAGAGATAATCTTACGGTTGAGGTTTTACCGGTGAGGATTTTAGATCGCGAGTTGAAAAGGTTAAGAGGCAAGGAGATTGCACTTGTGAAAGTGGCGTGGGGAGGCGCTGCTGAGGGCAATTTGACTTGGGAATTGGAAAGTCGGATGCGGGAATCGTATCCGGAGTTGTTTGGATCAGGTAATATTTTCGAGGACGAAAATTTCTAAAGTGGGGGAGAGTTGTAACGGTCCGTTTTTAATATTTCCTTTTCCCGTGCTTTTTGGTGTTAATTGGTCGAGTATTTATTTTTAATTGAGCAATATTTATGTTAATTGCTAATTGGTGTGAATATATGTTATTTTTGCACATTGTGTATTTTTACCGTTTTTGAGAGTTGCGGGGAAAATTGGAATATAGGGTATTTGACATATTTCATAATTAATAGTATTAGTTAATAATAGTTAGTTTAGATATTTATTAGAAATGTTTAGAATTTTTAAGTTAAGAAAATATAAAAGAAAATAGTTAGTATAAGTTTAGAAAAGTTAGTAAGAATTTCCAAAAGAGAAGAAAAAGAGAGAAGAAGAAAAGAGAAAAGAAAGAAGAAAAGAGAGGAAAACTTGTGAAGGAAGAAACCAATCTCCCGACTTTCTAGAACACGATTAAATCGGGTAAGGGTGCGAAACTCGGTTATTATATCATTGTGTATGATTATATATGTTTTGTGTGGATGTTTTGGATTGGTTTTCCATATGTTTCCGTTTATGCCGTATTGGACGAAATCGTTAGAAATCGATGTTTTTACGGTCGAAAAGTCGTATAAATACATGTGTTGGTTGGTTATATGTATGTGAGTTTCTGTTTAAAGTCTCATGAGGTTTGGATATGTTTCGGTTAGTTTTCGCTATGTTTCCGTTATTTTGTCCGTTTAGGTCGAATTGTAGGAAGTCGATAGGAACCGATGTTTTCACGGTTAGAATTCGAAATAAATTACGTAGTTGTATCGAGTAAGGTTAGGTCGTCGTATGTCGTGATTTTTATTCGATTTGATGATGTTTGAAAATTCTGGTTTTTGGAAGGTTGAAATTTAATCGAAAAATCGAACGTCGTAGAAATTCCGTTTATGTGTTCTAAAATGTTCTTATGTATTTGGTGGTTGCGCGTATATGTTTGTTTCGGTGAAAATGTTCGATTTAGTCGAGTTTTCGGGGATTCGGGAAAAGGACAGCAAAGTTGTAATTTGAAAAATCTGGTTTTTTTGTGAAAAACAGGGTTAGGGATCGATACATAATCCCAGGGATCGATCCCTACTGTGAAAATTGGGAAAAATGGAATTTTTACTACAGCAGGGATCGATACATGCGAGTTAGGGATCGATACATGAGGTCTTTATGTATCGATACATAAAGCCTATGTATCGATACCTACTGTGCTGAAGCAGAAATTCTGGTTTTTCGGGGAAACTTCGGAAATTCATATCTCTTGAACCGTAAGTCGGTTTTGATCCCCGTTCGAAGCGTTGGGAAGCTAACGAGATGTTCTTTCTAGGAAAAATAGTTTTGGGGTCTGAACCTGGTCCAATTGGTACAGTTTTTACGAACCGTTTCGTTGTGTCGGGCGTCCGATTTATGTTTCGCGTTATTTTGAAATATTCATATCTTGTTAACCGTTTATCGTATTTAAGAGTTCTTTATACCGAATCGAAGCTATCGATGAGTACTTGTTGATGATGGTAGAAAATATTATTTTTGGCCGACTTTTAGCCGACTTTTCCGAGAAACCGTAAAATGGAATTTTTGAGTTATTTTCTATATTGTGTGATAGAATGTGATATGTTATGAGATGGTTTGTGTGATGATTCTTTGATGGTATATTGGTGTTTGTGGCCATTTTGGGCAATTGTGTGCATTACTTTATATGTACTTGAAATGCATGATTTAATGTATGAGCTTTGATTGCCATGGGTCATTATATGACATGCATCATGTGGTAGACATTGTAGATCCCTTTGTGGGTGTAAACAATGCATGAAGACATTGTAGATCCCTTTGTGGGTGTAAACAATGCATGTTGAATTGTAGATCCCTTATGGGTGTAAGCAATTGTTATATTGATCGTGTGCCTATTATAAAGGACTAAAAACGATCCATAACGTCGTATGCTTGGTGATAAGTGGTAGCGACGGGGAACATCGTATGCCCGACGGGGAGTTACCCTAAGTAACGAGCGATGATTCCAAGAGTTCCTGGGGGACTAATGGTACCGCATGCATAGAGTCGTGGTGTCGGTCTCTGTGCATTTGCATAATTCATTACATGAATGTTTATGTGTTGAATTTTGAGAAGGAATTGTTATGCATTGTGTTAATGTATAGGCTTGTGTGATTGATGTGTGAAATGGGGTTAATATGTCTTGTATTGTTTACAAGTATCATATTTGTATGGTGAGAATAATTGTGCATATTTTGCTAAGTGTTATATAATGATATGCAAGTATATTATAATCCTGTTTCTCACCCTTCTGCTGTTTTATAATGCTCTATGAGGCATTGCAGATTAGATGCTGGAGTCTTTTGCGAAGATTAGTGTCTTCGTCTTTTGTCTTTCCGTCGGCTCTGATATGTAACACGGGTAGTCGGGGTTCGAGTGTAGATGTTTTTTTGGCCTGTATCTAGAGGCTTTGTATGAACATGTATTTGACATGCTTATCTTTTGAGATGACATCAGTTATGGATGTTCCGCTTTAATTTTGTAACTGAATGATGGTATTTTGGAACTGAGTTCCTATGTTTATATGGCTATCAGGTTGTTATATATCTATATGAGCAGGTTGTTTTAGTTCACGTTGGTGTGGCATCTCTGGCTATATCATGATAAATTATTCTTTGCTCTGATGTTTTATTTATAAGAATAGTTTATTCCGATTTTTGTACGGGGTATAGAAGGGGTGTTACATTAAGTGGTATCAGAGCCAATGTTTGGTTTGTCCGACCATGTTGTCGTGTCGGTTGTGTCTGGTTGGTCTGTTGCACTCTGTGGAGTGGTTGTTTAACCATAATTGGCTATCATTGGGAATGTTCAGATTATGGCGGCAAGACGTGACGCTGCTATGACTGCGGCCATGCAAGCTATGGCGCAAGCGATGCAGCATTTACCCAATGCTGCGGCGGACGAGGAGTCGCGTAGTATGGATAAGTTTCAGAAGAATAATCCACCGAGCTTCAAGGGTACTCATGATCCTGATGGAGCACAACTTTGGCTGAAGAAGATTGAGAAGATCTTCCGTTTCATTAAGTGTTCCGAGGAACAGAAAGTGCAGTATGGTACTCATGTGCTGGAAAAGGAGGCTGAGGACTGGTGGATAAATGCTTCTCAGAGGTTTGAGGAGGATGAAATTGTGGTTACTTGGGCTGTGTTCAAAGATGCTTTTCTGGAAAAGTATTTTCCGGAAGATGAGAGAGGTAAGAAGGAAATTGAATTTCTTGAACTGAAGCAGGATAATTCCTCTGTTGCGGATTATGCTGCTAAGTTTGAAGAACTGGTGAAGTTCTGTCCTAATTATAATACGGCTGGTTCTGAGAGGTCAAAGTGTTTGAAGTTTGTGAATGGCTTGAGGCCAGAAATCAAGCAAGGTATCGGTTATCAGGAGATAAGACAGTTTTCAGTGTTGGTGAACAAGAGTCGGATTTTTGATGAGGATAGCAAAGCACGTGCTACTCATTACAAGAATCTGAGTGATAAGAAAGGAAAGGGGCAGTTTAGAGGTAGGCCTTATGTGACTTCTGTTGATAGGGGGAAACAGAAGGCTACTTTTGATAGGAAGCCGAGTGGAGGAGGAATGAATTCTTCTGTGAAATGTTACAATTGTGGTGGTTTAGGTCATCGTATATCGGAATGTAAGAGGAATATGAATAATATGAATAGGTGTGCTAATTGTGGGTTGAAGGGTCATGTGGCTGCTGATTGTAGGAGGAATGCAATCAAGTGTTATAATTGTGGGGAGAATGGTCACTATAGTACAAAGTGCACGAAACCAAGACAAGCTCAAGCGGGCAGAAAGGTGTTTGCATTGGCTGGGACTCAAACTACGAATGCAGACCGTTTGATTAAAGGTACATGCTTTATTAATAGTACACCTTTAGTTGCTGTTATTGATACGGGAGCGACTCATTCGTTTATTTCGTCTGAGTGCGCGAAGCGTTTGAATCTTGCGTTAACTTTGATGGGTGCTGAAATGGTTATTGAGACTCCTGCTTCAGGGTCGGTAAATACATCTTTGGTGTGTATGAGTTGTCCTTTAACCATGTATGGTAAAGACTTTGTTATGGATTTAGTATGTTTGCCGTTGGTGGGATTAGACGTGATCTTGGGTATGAACTGGTTGCAATTTAATCGAGTTCATATAGATTGCTATCACAAATTAGTAAGGTTTCCTTCTATGGAAGATGATGAATTTGAGAGTTTCCTATCCACTAAAGAGTTGAAGAAACTTTTAGCGGACGAAGCTCAATTGTTTGGTTTGTTTGCATCATTGTCGGTGGAGAGTAAAGTTGAGCTTGATGTGTTTCCAGTGGTGTGTGAATTTCCAGGAGTATTTCCGGAAGATATTACGGATGTACCGCCGAAAAGAGAAGTTGAATTTTCTATTGATCTAGTTCCGGGTACTAGACCGATTTCGATGGCACCGTATCGTATGTCGGCATCGGAATTGGTAGAATTGAAAAAGCAATTGAATGACTTGTTGGACAAGAAATTTGTAAGACCAAGTGTTTCTCCTTGGGGTGCTCCGGTATTGTTGGTAAAGAAGAAGGACGGGAGTATGCGGTTATGCATTGATTATCGACAGTTGAACAAAGTGACAATTAAGAACAAATATCCGCTTCCAAGGATCGATGATTTGATGGACCAATTGGTTGGTGCGAATGTTTTTAGCAAGATTGATTTGAGATCAGGATACCACCAGATTCGTGTGAAAGGAGAGGATATTCAAAAGACGGCCTTTAGGACACGGTATGGTCATTACGAATACTCCGTGATGCCATTCGGAGTTTCTAACGCGCCGGGTGTGTTTATGGAATACATGAATCGTATTTTTCATGAACAGTTGGATCGTTTTGTGGTTGTGTTCATCGATGATATTTTGATTTACTCTAAGTCTCAAGAGGAGCATGAAGAGCATTTGAGAATTGTGTTGCAAATTTTGAAAGAGAAACAATTGTATGCTAAGTTGTCAAAATGTGAATTTTGGCTGTCGGAAGTAAGTTTCCTTGGACATGTTATTTCCGGTAGTGGTATTAGTGTTGATCCATCCAAGATAGATGCGGTGATGCAATGGGAGGCTCCTAGGTCGGTTACGGAGATTCGAAGCTTTTTAGGCTTGGCAGGTTATTATCGGAGGTTTATTGAGGGATTTTCGAAATTGGCACTTCCTTTGACGCAATTGACTTGTAAAGGAAAGGCTTTCATTTGGGATATTCATTGTGAAGAGAGTTTCAATGAGCTAAAGAGAAGGTTGACAACGACTCCGATCTTGATTTTGCCTAATCCTAATGAACCATTTGTTGTGTATTGTGATGCTTCATTGACGGGTTTAGGTGGTGTTTTGATGCAAGATGGAAAAGTTGTGGCATATGCTTCTAGACAATTGAGAGTGCATGAAAAGAATTATCCTACGCATGACTTGGAGTTAGCGGCCGTGGTGTTTGTTTTGAAAATATGGAGGCATTATCTTTATGGTGCGAGATTTGAAGTTTTTAGTGATCACAAGAGCTTGAAATATTTATTTGATCAAAAAGAGTTGAACATGAGACAAAGGAGGTGGCTAAAACTTTTAAAGGATTATGATTTTGGTTTGAATTACCATCCGGGTAAGGCAAACGTGGTGGCCGATGCTTTAAGTCGGAGGTTGTTACATATGTCCGCATTGATGGTGAAAGAGTGGGAACTTCTGGAACAATTTCGAGACTTGAGTTTGGTTTGTGAGCTTTCACATGAGAGTGTGAAGCTTGGTATGTTAAAGATCACTAATGATTTTCTGTTGTCTGTTATAGAGAAACAGAAGTTGGACTTGAAACTTGTTGATTTGTTGCTAGTTGGAAATCAAGAAGTGAACGGTGACTTTAAAGTGGATGATCAGGGTATTTTGAGAT
This sequence comes from Lathyrus tuberosus, assembly GCA_022829125.1. Taxonomy (NCBI): domain Eukaryota; kingdom Viridiplantae; phylum Streptophyta; class Magnoliopsida; order Fabales; family Fabaceae; genus Lathyrus; species Lathyrus tuberosus. The sequence goes on from JALAZF010000072.1 coordinate 6,751,103, forward strand.
TCCGTGGTAGAATTTGTATACCGGATGATGCAGAGTTGAAAAAGATGATTCTTGAGGAAGGACACCGGAGTAGTATGAGTATACATCCTGGTGCTAATAAGATGTACCAAGATTTGAAGAAAATATTTTGGTGGTCTGGTTTGAAACGAGATGTGGCTCAGTTTGTTTATGCGTGTTTGACTTGTCAAAAGTCTAAGGTGGAACATCAAAAACCGAGTGGATTTATGCAACCGTTGGATATTCCGGAATGGAAATGGGATAGTATATCGATGGATTTTGTTACGGGATTGCCGAATACGCAAAGAGGTCATAATGCTATTTGGGTAATTGTTGATAGGCTTACTAAATCTGCTCACTTTATTCCAATTGATATTAGTTATCCTTTGGAGAAGTTAGCCGAGATTTATATTCTTGTGGTGGTGAAGTTACATGGAGTTCCTAAGAGTATTGTATCGGATAGAGATCCTAGGTTTACATCGAGGTTTTGGGAGAGTTTACAAAAGGCTTTGGGTTCTAAGCTAAGATTGAGTTCGGCTTACCATCCGCAAACGGACGGTCAAACCGAGAGGACGATTCAATCGTTGGAGGATTTATTGCGTGCTTGTGTACTCGAGCAAGGTGGTGCTTGGGATGGTTATTTGGCGTTGATTGAATTCACTTACAATAACAGTTTTCATTCAAGTATAAGTATGGCACCATTTGAGGCTTTGTATGGTCGGAGATGTCGAACACCTTTGTGTTGGCATGAAACCGGCGAGAGGACGATAGTTGGACCGGAAATGGTACAACAAACAACGGAGAAAGTGAAGTTTATTCGGGAGAAGATGAAAGCTTCTCAAAGTAGACAGAAGAGCTATCATGACAAGAGAAGGAAAGATCTTGAATTTCAAGAAGGCGACCATGTGTTTTTGAGAGTTACACCGGTTACGGGTGTGGGTCGTGCTCTGAAGTCGAAGAAGTTGACTTCTCGTTTTATTGGTCCATATCAGATATCCGAAAGAGTTGGTGCAGTGGCTTACAGGATAGCATTGCCACCGAATCTTTCGAATCTACATGATGTTTTCCATGTTTCACAGCTACGGAAGTATGTTCCAGATCCGTCTCATGTGATTCCGATGGATGAGGTTGAGGTAAGAGATAATCTTACGGTTGAGGTTTTACCGGTGAGGATTTTAGATCGCGAGTTGAAAAGGTTAAGAGGCAAGGAGATTGCACTTGTGAAAGTGGCGTGGGGAGGCGCTGCTGAGGGCAATTTGACTTGGGAATTGGAAAGTCGGATGCGGGAATCGTATCCGGAGTTGTTTGGATCAGGTAATATTTTCGAGGACGAAAATTTCTAAAGTGGGGGAGAGTTGTAACGGTCCGTTTTTAATATTTCCTTTTCCCGTGCTTTTTGGTGTTAATTGGTCGAGTATTTATTTTTAATTGAGCAATATTTATGTTAATTGCTAATTGGTGTGAATATATGTTATTTTTGCACATTGTGTATTTTTACCGTTTTTGAGAGTTGCGGGGAAAATTGGAATATAGGGTATTTGACATATTTCATAATTAATAGTATTAGTTAATAATAGTTAGTTTAGATATTTATTAGAAATGTTTAGAATTTTTAAGTTAAGAAAATATAAAAGAAAATAGTTAGTATAAGTTTAGAAAAGTTAGTAAGAATTTCCAAAAGAGAAGAAAAAGAGAGAAGAAGAAAAGAGAAAAGAAAGAAGAAAAGAGAGGAAAACTTGTGAAGGAAGAAACCAATCTCCCGACTTTCTAGAACACGATTAAATCGGGTAAGGGTGCGAAACTCGGTTATTATATCATTGTGTATGATTATATATGTTTTGTGTGGATGTTTTGGATTGGTTTTCCATATGTTTCCGTTTATGCCGTATTGGACGAAATCGTTAGAAACCGATGTTTTTACGGTCGAAAAGTCGTATAAATACATGTGTTGGTTGGTTATATGTATGTGAGTTTCTGTTTAAAGTCTCATGAGGTTTGGATATGTTTCGGTTAGTTTTCGCTATGTTTCCGTTATTTTGTCCGTTTAGGTCGAATTGTAGGAAGTCGATAGGAACCGATGTTTTCACGGTTAGAATTCGAAATAAATTACGTAGTTGTATCGAGTAAGGTTAGGTCGTCGTATGTCGTGATTTTTATTCGATTTGATGATGTTTGAAAATTCTGGTTTTTGGAAGGTTGAAATTTAATCGAAAAATCGAACGTCGTAGAAATTCCGTTTATGTGTTCTAAAATGTTCTTATGTATTTGGTGGTTGCGCGTATATGTTTGTTTCGGTGAAAATGTTCGATTTAGTCGAGTTTTCGGGGATTCGGGAAAAGGACAGCAAAGTTGTAATTTGAAAAATCTGGTTTTTTTGTGAAAAACAGGGTTAGGGATCGATACATAATCCCAGGGATCGATCCCTACTGTGAAAATTGGGAAAAATGGAATTTTTACTACAGCAGGGATCGATACATGCGAGTTAGGGATTGATACATGAGGTCTTTATGTATGTATCGATACCTACTGTGCTGAAGCAGAAATTCTGGTTTTTCGGGGAAACTTCGGAAATTCATATCTCTTGAACCGTAAGTCGGTTTTGATCCCCGTTCGAAGCGTTGGGAAGCTAACGAGATGTTCTTTCTAGGAAAAATAGTTTTGGGGTCTGAACCTGGTCCAATTGGTACAGTTTTTACGAACCGTTTCGTTGTGTCGGGCGTCCGGTTTATGTTTCGCGTTATTTTGAAATATTCATATCTTGTTAACCGTTTATCGTATTTAAGAGTTCTTTATACCGAATCGAAGCTATCGATGAGTACTTGTTGATGATGGTAGAAAATATTATTTTTGGCCGACTTTTAGCCGACTTTTCCGAGAAACCGTAAAATGGAATTTTTGAGTTATTTTCTATATTGTGCGATAGAATGTGATATGTTATGAGATGGTTTGTGTGATGATTCTTTGATGGTATATTGGTGTTTGTGGCCATTTTGGGCAATTGTGTGCATTACTTTATATGTACTTGAAATGCATGATTTAATGTATGAGCTTTGATTGCCATGGGTCATTATATGACATGCATCATGTGGTAGACATTGTAGATCCCTTTGTGGGTGTAAACAATGCATGAAGACATTGTAGATCCCTTTGTGGGTGTAAACAATGCATGTTGAATTGTAGATCCCTTATGGGTGTAAGCAATTGTTGTATTGATCGTGTGCCTATTATAAAGGACTAAAAACGATCCATAACGTCGTATGCTTGGTGATAAGTGGTAGCGACGGGGAACATCGTATGCCCGACGGGGAGTTACCCTAAGTAACGAGCGATGATTCCAAGAGTTCCTGGGGGACTAATGGTACCGCATGCATAGAGTCGTGGTGTCGGTCTCTGTGCATTTGCATAATTCATTACATGAATGTTTATGTGTTGAATTTTGAGAAGGAATTGTTATGCATTGTGTTAATGTATAGGCTTGTGTGATTGATGTGTGAAATGGGGTTAATATGTCTTGTATTGTTTACAAGTATCATATTTGTATGGTGAGAATAATTGTGCATATTTTGCTAAGTGTTATATAATGATATGCAAGTATATTATAATCCTGTTTCTCACCCTTCTGCTGTTTTATAATGCTCTATGAGGCATTGCAGATTAGATGCTGGAGTCTTTTGCGAAGATTAGTGTCTTCGTCTTTTGTCGTTCTGTCGGCTCTGATATGTAACACGGGTAGTCGGGGTTCGAGTGTAGATGTTTTTTTGGCCTGTATCTAGAGGCTTTGTATGAACATGTATTTGACATACTTATCTTTTGAGATGACATCAGTTATGGATGTTCCGCTTTAATTCTGTAACTGAATGATGGTATTTTGGAACTGAGTTCCTATGTTTATATGGCTATCAGGTTGTTATATATCTATATGAGCAGGTTGTTTTAGTTCACGTTGGTGTGACATCTCTGGCTATATCATGATAAATTATTCTTTGCTCTGATGTTTTATTTATAAGAATAGTTTATTCCGATTTTTGTACGGGGTATAGAAGGGGTGTTACAGATTTCACTGAAACAACAACTAATTCTAGGTTAGAATCTATGATGGAGCACTTTGTGGAGACACAAACTCTCCAGAATGAAGAGCTTAGAAGACAACATCTCGATACTTATGAAACCCTTAGGCAGATAAACACTATGGTCGAGTCCCTCGCGACTCACACTGAGGCATTGGAGACTCAAATCTCCCTGCTTGCACAGACACCTATAGGACCCTCCCCTGAGGAGTATATGGATGTTGTAACAACCATTAATGAAATACAAATCGAGAATCCCAAGGAGAGTGATAATGAGGGTGAGGAGAGTGATAATGAGGTTGAGGAGAGTTCTGGTGAGAAGAGAGTAGAGATTGAGAAAAATCCACCGACACCACCCAAAAGGGAGGTTGTTGAAGAAGTAGAAAAGGAAGCATTGAATGTCGTTCCTCCTCCATATACCCCACCAATTCCTGTCTCGCAAAGGTTTGTGGAAGCTAAGGTGGAATCCCAATCCAAAATGTATGCGGAGTGTCGTACCCTAATTTTTGACCCTAAGATCCCCGCCTTTTCTTGGCATAACATGTTAGGTCAATCATTCGTGCACGACTAACTACTTTACCTAGTTGTTGTCTGTTTGTTTCTTTTTAAGGACAGGTGCCGCTGCAGAAGATTCAAGATCCTGAAGGCTGTGTTGTGTGTGTGATTGTGGAGGCCCTCTGGTCCAACGTGATTGTGCCCTCACTCTTCTCGGTCCCTAAAAACCACTACCAAGCCTTTTCCCCCCTCAAGACTCCTCAACAGCTCTGGTGTATGTTTCGAGAAGATCAGGGTTGTCTTTTTATGATGCTAGAATTGTGCCAATTAAAGATCAGGTTACGCAAGTTGGTTTTCGGAATTCAAGTTGTCAGAAGTTTGGTTCGAAGTTTTTGATTTGTCAAGAATTTGGTCCAAATTAAGTTACGAATCCCAGTTCATATCATTTTAAAGTGATTAAGGTTCAAGTTCAAGATTCAATTCGCATTCACCAAATTTAGATGTCAAACTCCAAGATTCAAAGTGATACAAAATTCAAGGACTTTACAATTCAAACTCAATTCCAGATTCTATCCAAAAAGCATGTTCATACGCTACGAAATTCAATTTCAAGATACAAGGCGTAAGGCAAATAGTTTTGGTGTCATTATAAGCTGATAAAACAATTACGAAAAGAGTTGGTTCAAGATACACTAATTAATCCCAAGGTTTATGCTTTTCAAGGTGAGAATGTCAAAGTCTAAAAAGTCAAAGTTTGTAAGAGTTGAGAATGCCAATACAAGATTTCAAATTCTACTGTACTTAATCCAAAATTACAAGACATAAAGGGATTACATGTTGGGTTCGTTACAAATTCGAATTGATTACACTGTCCAATATTAAGGTCAAGGCCATGTGTACAAAGGCTGGGAACAATACAAGTATTTCATTGCAAATCCCAAAAAGGCATCATCACTTTAAAGCACGTTTGAATATTTCCAATCTTCCAGGAGAGCTTGCCAAATTTACGATGGTTGTGAGATTGATGGCCTGACAAGCACGAGTCCTGTTTGTTACCGTCATAACACTCAGGCTGATCCAAGAAGCTGCTGTGTACAAGAGAAAAAGATAGTCAGTGCCTAATTTTAGCTAAAGATATTACGGTTAACCTTGGAGCCCAAAACTTATGGAGAAAACCTATGACCCTTTTCAATATCTTCAGAATAATTGAATATCGTCAGGCAAATTTGTTACTATTACAAAATGACCAACATATTTGTTTGAGAAATGTTTCGGTATAGCCGGTACTGCACCACGTTCTGCTTGTAGCCGCCAAATTTGGATGAACCACCATCTTGCTCTACAGTTATTGATAGTAGTCATTGAAGATAGTTGTTTGTTTCTAAGACCAGCTATTGACGAAAATGCCGAAGGACAGAAGTATCCAAAAGAAATTGCTTCGTTGTTCCCTGAAAAGAATATCAGCAAAGATTGATCAAATAGCAAATTTCGATAAGCTTGCCGATGATGTCATTGAGCAGTACTCCAAAATCAAAGAAAATTCAGGTTTAATTTGAAAGAAATTAATCCAAAGTGCATTACATTTACATGTTGATAAGAACTAAAGAAGCCACCTAGAAGTCGTCTAATGGCCCCTGAAGACAACCCTGCAAACCCACAGGACAAGCTGGTTAAGCACCCACCTTCATCGAGGCCATTGAAATTCGGCATTCCAAGAAAAATGAAAATGGTGCTAGTAGCTTGTCAGCTCACGGAGACGGTTGTTAAGGATCAGTAACCACTAATCATATTAAGGTGGCAAGTGAGAGTCTTAACATTTGTCGGTGTCGGCGTGGCTGGCGTGGCCTTAATGTCAGACATATACTTTTCATGCAAGAATGGGTGTAGATAAAGGGACATTAGCATACTGTCATCAGCAGGAACATTTTGCATATGAACATAAACTATATACATGTTGATTTGAGTCATACATGGTGCACAAACCGTTTATTTCTTTTGCCTTAAGCAGTGTCACCACTAATGAGCTTTTTAAGTTGCAAGAGTACATGGACTTGCAAAGAAAGAGAAAAGACGGAACGTCTGCAAGCATTTAAACGCTCTCTCTTTATTGGATGCCAACACCCACGAGGTTGAGGAACACCGTCGGAAGTATAAGCTGTAAGGAAGAGAGAAAGAATCAAAACAGTGACAATTTCGAATATAGAAAATTCCAATAACAAGAGATCACAGAGAGAAAAGCAAGAATAATCCAGGTAGTATTCATTGGAAGAAGTCATCTCTGCTTGCGTAACCACCACCACTGCCACTTTGTCCAAACTTCCTTTTTCCTACGTTCATGAGTCAAAGAGGAATTTGTTAGCAAGGCTGCATAAGCGAACGAGCTGCTTGGTGAATGCAACGTCCATACGTCACAGAATATCACAAGAAGAGGTTGACGCTACACAAGGGTTGCGAAGAACAAATGCTTGATACGGAAGGTTTCGACTTTGGTGCGCCATGAAGATTTGCAACCTGCCATGAAGATCAAGAATTTTAGGAATTACAGAGGATTAGTGGTTGAGATTTATGCCCTCACACAACAAAGAAAATTCAATAAAAAAAACCATTTCATTACTTGAGATAGATCCCCAATTCAACTTTCTCTCAATTACATCTAATTCATCAATGCTCCACTCCATGTGAATTGTCCTCAGATCATGGACTTTCTACTGAAGCAAGAACCAAACACGATCAATTCTTTCCAAAACCAATCAGACGTATTCAAGACGAATTAAGTTGTTTCCAAAATTACACAACATGATATTCAATAATTTTCAAACATTTTGAGCTCATAAGGAAAGAATCGAATACAGTAAAGTCATTCAATACAAATTCGAAAAGTTTCCAAGAATACTATGACAGGCTGATTTAAACATGGAAGGGAATTCAAAACGCTGATAATTTGGTTTCCTCCAAAGAGGTTATAAAAGGGGACCGAACCATACAAATCAGGGGAAGAGACCAAAAAAAAAAAGTTCGAAACCAAGTCACAGAACCATCTCGCCAGAAAATTACACAAAAAATAATTCACCAATTCACAAACCAAGAAAACCATTCATCAAGAATCAGAAGAAAACCAAATATCGTTTTACACTGGTATATCAGAATTTCACCACGAATTCATACCCTCAATAATCAGTACACAATATCAATCCACCCCACCCGAAAATCAACAAACCTAGTATCAATTCATCACAACCAAACATCCATCCTTGCGCACCAGAACTCACTCGCACATCTAGAAAAGAGAACCCTCACGGAGATTTCAAGGGAAGCAAACATACACACACGACAGCAACCACACAAATGGTGCGGACACGGAGAGATAACACGTATACGAAGAAGATGGAGAAGAAAGAAGAGGACTTATCTGTACGCCGGCGGTCCGTGAAAGCTCGAAGGCCCTCACCATCTTCGACGACCTTTCCCTTTTATTCAATTTCTGTAATTTGTAATCGTGATAATGCTAATGAATTGGGGTATGGGATCGTTGGGATGAGGGTTTTGTTGCGTTTTTTTGATCGGGAGAGACGAGTAGAGAGATCGAGAGTGGCGGCGAGAGAAATTTAGGGTTCCAGAGCCCTTCCGTCGAGAGAGACGAAGAGACGAGAGAGTCTTGCTCTCTTTTTTTCTTTGTGGTTTTGAGTTTTGTTTCCGCACACACGCACCCACCATTTTATCACGCGCCTCACTTTTTTACACATCTGATCACACACATGCACATCTAACAGTTGCGATCTGAGGGTTTATCGTAGACACTTTCCCTTTGCGTAACACTGGATCCCTCCGTCCTTAGTTTTTTCTTTTAATAAGAGCAAATAACCTTTTAATAAATAAACATAAAACTTACTTTTAATAATAAAATTAAAATATAATATAACCTTTTCTTTAAAATAATAAAACCCTTTTTTAAATAAATAATAACCCTTTTATAATAAATTTGGTATAACATAATTTTTCTAACAAAATAAAACTCTTCTTTCATAACCTTTTTTTTTAATAGATTTTATTTTATAATAAAAAGATAAGACCTTTTTTAAAAGATAAACCTTTTTTTAAAATAATGAAATTTTTTTACTAAAATAATAAAATTAAAATCTTTTTTATAAGAGAAAAAAAAAACTTTATTAACTTTTCAATATAACTTTACAATCAAATAATAATAAAAACTTTTATTTATAAAATTGCTAAAATTAATTTGAAAACTCTTTAATAACTTTTTCTAATTAACTTTTTTAACATAACTTTGCAACTAAAATAGTAATTAAACCCTTTTAAATAAAAAAATCCTTAACTTTTTCAAATTAAAACATAAGTCTTTAATAATAAACCTTTTTTATAACAATTAAGTTAATAATCAAAATTAAAATCTTTTTTAATTGAAATAAAACCTTTTTTTATAATTTAGATTAAGATTTTTTTTATAATAATTTAAAACCTTCTCTTTAATAATAATAAAAATTAAAACCTTTTTTATTCAAAGACCTTTTTTTATAAATGATAATTGAATTAAAACTTTAATAATATAATTAAAATAGAATTCCTTTTATAATAATAATGAACCTAATTCTTTTTTTAATCACATTTAACTTTAATAATTAATTTAAACTTTCTCTTGAAATAATTATTAATTTAGCTTTCTATAATAATAGTAATCTCCAAATAACTTAATAATAAGTCTAAAAATTTTTTTCTTAACAATCGTCCCCCGATTAGAAATCTCTCGCGCCCGAGTGAAACGCTTGCTTGTTTATCTTTTCCTGATATCATGTCTTTGTATGTGTACTTTTGCTTCTTGTTATTATTTCTGTTCAAACCCTTTTCAAAACATTAAAAAATCCTCGATCCAACGTCGAGCCAATTTTCTACCCATATAAGTCGATCGCCTTAGGGCATCGCATTCGACCTACCGATCACTGGACATAAGTCTAGCATCACTTTGCTAGCACACTCGCCTAAATAACAATAATTAATCGCATTAATATCCAAGGGAAAATCCCATGCATGATAACCATGTTATTGTGCATGGTGCATATCATTTGCATCATAATCGATACCTTAAGATAAGTCAATTAGATAACTTAGGATAGATTTCCTAGGTTAGTCCCCCCTTAATTTTGATTCTTTAATCAAACTTTAGCCGACCTAATTTTCAACACAAGAGAATTAGATGTTAATCATCTCAAAGAAAGGGACATACAATCCCATACCCCACAAAATACAAACATTTTCAAAAAACTGTGGTGGTCTTTCTTAAGATGATGACTCATCTTCTCTCCTAAACCTTTAAAACATTTAGTATCCTTAATAAGGAACTACAAGTGCTCTGATTCCCTCCTGACAGGATATGTAGGCACAAGATGTGATATCTTGTCGAGCACACTTAGGATTAAAAATAATAAATCACATACCCTTAAACCCTTAGCAAAACAGATAACAAATAACATAAAATGAATCAAGAGGTTCCTGTAGAGTACTACAGATATCTAGGATGCTAACACCTTCCCTAGGTATAACCAACCCCCGAACTTAGAATCTTAGTGCATTTGCATTGCATTGTGGGTATTCGGTTTTTCTCCCTTCTCTTGGATAAAATCAAAGACCGGTGGTGACATTAAAAATGCGATCCTAGTTAACAAATAACTATGGTACCCAATCTTCACCCCGACAGAAATGGTGACTTCACTGGGGACACTCACAAGAGAGTTCCCCCTAACTTGATCTTTTGATGTTATCTGTTATATATTTGTTTTGCTGTTTGGAGGGATTCTTGAGTGGTGAGGAGTCCTAGACCCGGACATGAGTATAATTATAGGAGATGATATGGTCAAGGGTATTTGGACGGAGTCGATTCCTGAAAAGTCGAATTGAGAAAATCATCGCTCACTTTAGGTTCTTTTGAACTTAATATTGTTTGAACGAGTTCATTCCTGAAAACGGTATTAACTTCGACCAAGAACCCTTAAGACTGAGGACCGTAGCACCTTTAAACCCACTTGGCCTTTTAGAATGTAGTGGGGTGACTATGCGGGAGTCTATTTCCAAATAGTTGTCACGCGATTCTACACTCTGACGAGATTCTCTTGAGAATAATATTGACTAACAGAGTAATTTGGGAAGTCGATAATATCCAAAAGATGGATTGTAGACTCTGGGAACTTTTAGAACCCGTTCGGCAGGTACATTTGAAACCATACTACCTTATGGGATGGGTAGACCTCGACTCTGTTCACGCTCCTTCAAACCTAGGACTCTTGTGTATGTGTGCTTTGTGCTTTGCCTGTGTGTTTGCATCCTCGCATTGCATTAGCATCATATCATAAGGATTCATGGAACTTAGCCTTATTTGTAAACATCGTAAGAATATCATGGACTCTTAAAAAAACAAAAAGAAAAAAAAAACGTTGAAGTACACTTACAATAGTCATAACTTGGACGATCTAAGGAGATTGGAGACCTTGCGGCCAGACAAAGAAGAATTCAAGACAAGATAAAAAGTTATTCTACTGCCGCCTACCATTATTCCTGGGGACTAGTTGGTGACACCATATGAAGAATATTCTTAGCTGACCAAGTTACTATTTCAGGACAAAAGTTCATTTCCTATCTTAGGTTCATATAACTACAAAAGGAGGATATATTAGGAAAAAGCTATTTTTTGCAATAATCGGAAAGCTCAAGACGTCTTATTCCATTCTAAGTCATCGGTCAACACCCTGGAAATTGATCATGGACAAGCTTATTCTAGAAGAAACTCAGTTGGAAGAAAGTCAAGGACTCGAAGAAGACCGTTGGAAGAGTCTCCTTAGATCCATCATTATTAGCTTTTATTTAGCTTTTCCGTTATGACTATTGGAAAGTGTACCGACGCGTTGTTAATAAATCTGTTTTAATATTCCAGATATTGATTATCGTAACCGTTTTAATGATTTTTCTTTAAATCGAGTCTCTTGATATTCCATGATGATTATAAATAGCTGAGTTCCATGAATATTGTTGCATCATACGCATCTTTCACATTTGCATTTGCATTCCCTTTGCATTCCAGGTTCTCATCCGTGTCTCTTTTCTCAGACTCCGAGTCATTGATACAATACTCGAGCCGGTCGCAAGAAAAGAATGAATCGTTTGGAACAGGAAAACCAAGCACTCCGAGCGGAGATTGCCACCCTAAAGGCCAACATGGAAACTTTTTCCACTACTATGAAGAATCTGATAGACATTCAAGAGCATGAAAAGCAAGAACTTCGCGACGAGGTTGCAGACTTAAAGATTACCAAGAGGAGCCTGATGGATTTGGTCCAAGAGTTAGCCACATCCCAACGCCAGAATGGATTTTCTGCCTCCTCCACTGACCAACCAGTTGAACGAAGGGGCAAATTTTTGAACATCCCTGTGCTCTACGCTGATTTGTTCCCAACACTCTTACAATATGGTTTAATCAAGAAGGAAACTCCACTATCCATCCCGGTGACCCATGAGAATTATTTCAAAGCTGATGCCTTCTGTGCCTTCCATCAAGGGGCACCCGTCCATGACATCGAGGAATGTCATGTTTTGAAGAAGAAAGTGAAAGAGATGGTTCATAAAGGAATTTTGTCTTTCGAATTATGTGAACCCCAAGTTGAGATCCATCTCTCACTTGAACAAGAAGTAATCCTCTCCTTACACATGGTGGATAGATACATAGGATGGTTTTCTCCAGGCCATGTCTCGCCATATTTTAAGCTTATTTGCTATTTTCATATGTTAATTTTCTACGTTCGTTAATGCGTTTGTTTTGCGTGTAAGAATTCGTTTAATTTTGAACAATTAATGCAATGATAATGGTTGTCTTAAAGAAATCCATTCGTTTCACTCATTTTAAAATTACCTTTTCTATTTTATAATGCCAATGCTACCCAATCTCTTGCCTTGGCAGAGAATTGAATGGAGGATGACGAAATCAAGCGCAATTTCTCTTGTTGTATGCTTTTGAACAAAACTCTGCTGGTGATATAAGGCATTATTTCAAAAATCCTAAACACCGGAGATATAAGGAGATAAACCCTCGTTAACCCTCTTGAGCCTTTGAAGTAGTAGTTTTCTTCTACAAATCAAAAACCCTCATTCTTAACCTGGGGCAGGGTAATTTTCATAAAAATGAAGTGAACATTACAAAGATTGGGCTGGGCACAAACAAACTTTGAGCCTTATATCCTTTGTTTCTTAAATCGTGAACTAATCCATGATACAACCCTCAAAAGACCTTAGTGAAGCAGAGTTTATTTCAAAGGTATACTCATTGAGGTATCGTTTCCTGACTCCTATGAGCTATGCTCAAAAATTTGTGTTGGCATTATAAAATCGGTAATTCAACCACCAAAATATCTTTTAGTAAAATTTTCAAGACAAACATGGTGTTGCATCAAACAGTTTCAAAATTAACATTCTTCTACTTAACATTTGCCTGACATCGTAGAAATTAACATACGTGTGGCAATGATAAGCTAAAATTTAGAACTATTTCAAGGAGATGATAGTATCCAGGGACATGTCACCTGAAGACTTTGCTGAGCAGGGGCAAGTTGTTTCTCAGCTATTACTCCACAGTCCGAAGAACGAGTTTGAAGACTCAGAACACCGTTAATCCGGGCCAATTACGTCGAGATTTGACAATCTCTCCAAGAGTTTGAAAACATTGGGACAATTGGATGCCAAGTTTTCTATAAAATCCTCTTGAGATGACTTCTTCTCATAAACCATGTACCCTGGGGCATTTTGAGAAATGTAGATTACTTTTGATCCATTCACAACAACAATTATTCAAAATGACGACTACTACGCAGGCTATCAATACAGAGTTACATCAGTCCCACGACTTTATTCACTCATACCTCAAAGGGTTTCTATCCTAAGTGATGTGACGACTCCCCAGTAAGTTCTACCTCAGGTAGTCACAACTATTCCCCGATAAACCTCTACTTCAAGAAGTTATGACGCCTTTGATGCAAGACTCCTCCGACGGGCAGCCGAAGAATCCCCGGTGAACTTCTTCGGTTTCGAACTTCCCCAGCGAAGCAAGTGTTTATTTCACTCCTCATTAGACTATATCAATCTTCTCCAGTAAAGGCTGATGTTTATTTCATCCCCTCGAAGTTTATCTCTGACATTTCAACTATTATCGATTCCAGCTTCCCCGATGAAGTGGATATTTATTTTATCTAATTACAACGCTCATTCAGATTACTTCAGCTCGCAGTGGATATTTATTTTATCCCCCTCAAAGTCTTTTCGATCATGAGTTTGATTCGTTCCCAGTGAACCTTTCTCATCCTCAACAGCATCACAAGGTTCATCTCGACAATCCTAAGTGAAGTCACGATGTTCATCCCAAGTGGAGTGCTCTATTTTCCCCAGAGAAGTTTGAAGCTTTGAAGTGGGACATGTTTCCATATATGGCTTTCCATTCATCCCCAGTGATGCTTCTTATATTGCAAAGATTAGCCGAGTATCCGTATCGAGGTGCTTGTTTTCATCTCCAGTTTGTTTGCTTCTTTCGTTGTTTTGTCAGCATAAGCGTAGCATGGCATTCTTTCATGTAGATTCATGGCATGTGCGCATTTTCTTTGCATCTTACATTTCTTTGTGTTTGTTTGTTTGTTCTTTCACTTTGGTCGTGGTTATCCCCAAATGATCGGGTTTTTGTCTACTCCCTCCAAGTAGAATTGTCAGCCCTAGGCAGAAAAAACACATACTTTCTAATTCCCCACTGAGTTCGATCCTCGTGGAAGATGGTTGCTTTAGTTTTCTTTTCCATATTTGGATAAAGATAAACCCCGTTGAGTTCAATCCTTAATGGATGGAGTCTTGTTTGACCGTTTCTTTCCAGTTATTCCCTGGATCGAACTTTGGTCCCTGACAATCACAAATTTTGGACATCTCTGAGATGTTGAATTCGGAACGAGCGTGCATTTATTTTGCTCCTTGTCTCCCCAAGAAGAGTTTATTTGAAGATCTATATGGAAGATAGAATTATTTCACCAGCAGTATTATTACAACATTTTTAAGGGAGTTACACCCAGACAACAAGTAGCCGCTCTTTATTTGAGCAGTAAGGTTATCAGGTTTCCTAGTTGGATGACAAATGGCAGTCACCTCAAGGCAGTTCGTCTATCCCCAGGAGATAATCTTTTCTTTATGGACTACCCAATAAATCGGTAGCAGATAATCTTTTCCGCTGACTACCCAGTAAATCGGTAGCAGATGATATTTTCTTTGCTGACTACCCAGTAAATCGGTAGCAGGTAGTATTTTCTTTATGGACTACCCAGTAAATCGGTAGCAGAATTACTTTTCGACTACCCAGTAAATCGGTAGCGGATGTTTTATTTATTTACTACCCAGTAAATCGGTAGCAAGTAATATTTTCCTACCCAGTAAATCGGTAGCAAGTAATATTGTCAACTACCCAGTAAACCGGTAGCGAGTAATATTTTATTTATAAACTACCCAATAAATCGGTAGTAGAACTTTCTTTGCTGACTACCCAGTAAATCGACAGCAGGTAATATTTTCATCGTGGACTACCCAGTAAACCGATAGCAGATGATCTTTCTTTGTGAACTACCCAGTAAATCGGTAGTGGATATTCTATCCCCAAAGAGGAAACTGAGACCAGTCCGTGGCTTATGACCCGAGACGAGGGGAAGTTTATTATCCTTTAAACAGATTGCTTGATTATCAGAGGGTATTTTCCTGGTTATTCTCGGCAGTATATTTCCAGAAGACCTCGGCAGTAGGTATTTCATTTTTTAAATTCTCTGGTTATTCTCGGTAGTAGATCTCCAGCAGACTTCGACAAACAGTCGTTTCTTTCCAGGATCTCGGCAGTAGATTCCCTGGCTAACTCTAAACTTCGACCAACAGTCGTTTATTTCCAGAATCTCGGCAGTAGATTCCCTGGTTAATTTTAAACTTTGACAGACAGTCATCTCTTTTCTCAGTAGATCCCCCAGTTGACGCCTTTTCAATAAGACCTTGGCAGAAAGTATTCTCAAACGAAGTTCTAAGATTCCTCCGGTTGACCACTGAAGCAGAATCCTCAAGGAGATTTTGTTAGAAGATTTCATTGCAAGTTCAACAACCAGATGCTTAAGATACCTTGTGATTGTCAGTTGGTAGTCTTTGTCCCCCAGTGGAGTTAGATCTTTCCCCGTGGAGTTTTATCTCGCTGAGTCGTCCTCGTCGGGTCTTGCTCTCTTTGTGTTTTAGCCTCGATTATCCCCTGTGACTTGTTTCCTCACAGGATCTCTATTTTGCATATCATATCATCTCATGTCATATCATGTGCATCTTATGGCATCTTAGGGCCAAAAATTTGTGCATGTTTATATTTAAGTCCCTCCTATCTCGTCGAGACGAAGATTTTCAATCTCCATATCTCCGAATAGGAGAAACTTAAATAGGGGCATCTGTAGCACCCTAATTTTTGACCCTAAGATCCCTTCCTTTTCTTGGCATAACATGTTAGGTCAATCATTCGTGCACGACTAACTACTTTACCTAGTTGTTGTCTGTTTGTTTCTTTTTAAGGACAGGTGCCGCTGCAGAAGATTCAAGGTCCTGAAGGCTGTGTTGTGTGTGTGATTGTGGAGGCTCTCTGGTCCAACGTGATTGTGCCCTCACTCTTCTCGGTCCCTAAAAACCACTACCAAGCCTTTTCCCCCCTCAAGACTCCTCAACAGCCCTGGTGTATGTTTCGAGAAGATCAGGGTTGTCTTTTTATGATGTTAGAATTGTGCCAATTATAGATCAGGTTACGCAAGTTGGTTTTCGGAATTCAAGTTGTCAGAAGTTTGGTTCGAAGTTTTTGATTTGTCAAGAATTTGGTCCAAATTAAGTTACGAATCCCAGTTCATATCATTTTAAAGTGATTAAGGTTCAAGTTCAAGATTCAATTCGCATTCACCAAATTTAGATGTCAAACTCCAAGATTCGAAGTGATACAAAATTCAAGGACTTTACAATTCAAACTCAATTCCAGATTCTATCCAAAAAGATTGTTCATACGCTACGAAATTCAATTTCAAGATACAAGGCGTAAGGCAAATAGTTTTGGTGTCATTATAAGCTGATAAAACCATTACGAAAAGAGTTGGTTCAAGATACACTAATTAATCCCAAGGTTTATGCTTTTCAAGGTGAGAATGTCAAAGTCTAAAAAGTCAAAGTTTGTAAGAGTTGAGAATGCCAATACAAGATTTCAAATTCTACTGTACTTAATCCAAGATTACAAGACATAAAGGGATTAGATGTTGGGTTCGTTACAAATTCGAATTGATTACACTGTCCAATATTAAGGTCAAGGCCATGTGTACAAAGGCTGGGAACAATACAAGTATTTCATTGCAAATCCCAAAAAGGGCATCATCACTTTAAAGCACGTTTGAATATTTCCAATCTTCCAGGAGAGCTTGCCAAATTTACGATGGTTGTGAGATTGATGGCCTGACAAGCACGAGTCCTGTTTGTTACCGTCATAACGCTCAGGCTGATCCAAGAAGCTGCTGTGTACAAGAAAAAAAGATAGTCAGTGCCTAATTTCAGCTAAAGATATTACGGTTAACCTAGGAGCCCAAAACTTATGGAGAAAACCTATGACCCTATTCAATATCTTCAGAATAATTGAATATCGTCAGGCAAATTTGTTACTATTACAAAATGACCAACAGATTTGTTTGAGAAATGTTTCGGTATAGCCGGTACCACACCACGTTCTGCTTGTAGCCGCCAAATTTGGATGAACCAGCATCTTGCTCTACAGTTATTGATAGTAGTCATTGAAGAGAGTTGTTTGTTTCTAAGACCAGCTGTTGACGAAAATGCCGAAGGACAGAAGCATCCAAAAGAAATTGCTTCGTTGTTCCCTAAAAAGAATATCAGCAAAGAATGATCAAATAGCAAATTTCGATAAGCTTGCCGATGATGTCATTGAGCAGTACTCCAAAATCAAAGAAAATTCAGGTTCAATTTGAAAGAAATTAATCCAAAGTGCATTACATTTACATGTTGATAATAACTAAAGAAGCCACCTAGAAGTCGTCTAATGGCCCCTGAAGACAACCCTGCAAACCCACAGGACAAGCTGGTTAAGCACCCACCTTCATCGAGGCCATTGAAATTCGACATTCCAAGAAAAATGAAAATGGTGCTAGCAGCTTGTCAGCTCACGGAGACGGTCGTTAAGGATCAGTAACCACTAATCATATTAAGGTGGCAAGTGAATGTCTTAACATCTGTCGGTGTCGGCGTGGCTGGCGTGGCCTTAATGTCAGACATATACCTTTCATGCAAGAATGGGTGTAGATAAAGGGACATTAGCATACTGTCATCAGCAGGAACATTTTGCATATGAACATAAACTATATACATGTTGATTTGAGTCATACCTGGTGCACAAACCGTTTATTTTTTTTTGCCTTAAGCAGTGTCACCACTAATGAGACTTGTTAAGTTGCAAGAGTACATGGACTTGCAAAGAAAGAGAAAAGACGGAACGTCTGCAAGCATTTGAACGCTCTCTCTCTTCATAGGATGCCAACACCCACGAGGTTGAGGAACACCGTCGGAAGTATAAGCTGTAAGGAAGAGAGAAAGAATCAAAACAGTGACAATTTCGAATATAGAAAATTCCAATAACAAGAGATCACAGAGAGAAGAGCATGAATAATCCAGGTAGTATTCATTGGAAGAAGTCATCTCTGCTTGCGTAACCACCACCACTGCCACTTTGTCCAAACTTCCTTTTTCCTGCGTTCATGAGTCAAAGAGGAATTTGTTAGCAAGGCTGCATAAGCGAACGAGTTGCTTGGTGAATGCAACGTCCATACGTCACGAAATATCACAAGAAGAGGTTGACGCTACACAAGGGTTGCGAAGAACAAATGCTTGATACGGAAGGTTTCGACTTTGGTGCGCCATGAAGATTTGCAACCTGCCATGAAGATCAAGAATTTTAGGAATTACACAGGATTAGTGGTTGAGATTTACGCCCTCACACAACAAAGAAAATTCAATAAAAAAAACCATTTCATTACTTGAGATAGATCCCCAATTCAACTTTCTCTCAATTACATCTAATTCATCAATGCTCCACTCCATGTGAATTATCCTCAGATCATGGATTTTCTGCTGAAGCAAGAACCAAACACGGTCAATTCTTTCCAAAACCAATCAGACGTATTCAAGACGAATTAAGTTGTTTCCAAAATTACACAACATGATATTCAATAATTTTCAAACATTTTGAGCTCATAAGGAATGAATCGAATACAGTAAAGTCATTCAATACAAATTCGAAAAGTTTCCAAGAATACTATGACAGGCTGATTTAAACATGGAAGGGAATTCAAAACGCTGATAATTTGGTTTCCTCCAAAGAGGTTATAAAAGGGGACCGAACCATACAAATAAGGGGAAGAGACAAAAAAAAAAGTTCGAAACCAAGTCACAGAACCATCTCGCCAGAAAATTACACCAAAAATAATTCACCAATTCACAAACCAAGAAAACCATTCATCAAGAATCAGAAGAAAACCAAATATCGTTTTACATCGGTATTTCAGAATTTCACCACGAATTCATACCCTCAATAATCAGTACACAATATCAATCCACCCCACCCGAAAATCAACAAACCTAGTATCAATTCATCACAACCAAACATCCATCCTTGCGCACCAGAACTCACTCGCACATCTACAAAACAGAACCCTCACGGAGATTTCAAGGGAAGCAAACATACACACACGACAGCAACCACACAAACAGTGCGGACAAGGAGAGATAACACGCATATGAAGAAGACGGAGAAGAAAGAAGAGGACTTATCTGTACGCCGGCGGTCCGTGAAAGCTCGAAGGCCCTCACCATCTTCGACGACCTTTCCCTTTTATTCAATTTCTGTAATTTGTAATCGTGATAATGCTAATGAATTAGGGTATGGGATCGTTGGGATGAGGGTTTTGTTGCGTTTGTTTGATCGGGAGAGATGAGTAGAGAGATCGAGAGTGGCGGCGAGAGAAATTTAGGGTTCCAGAGCCCTTCCGTCGAGAGAGACGAAGAGACAAGAGAGTCATGCTCTCTTTGTTTCTTTGTGGTTTTGAGTTTTGTTTTCGTACACACACACCCACCATTTTATCACGCGCCTCACTTTTTTACACATCTGATCACACACATGCACATCTAACAGCTGCGATCTGAGGGTTTATCGTAGACCCTCTCCCTTTGCGTAACACTGGATCCCTCCGTCCTTAGTTTTTTCTTTTAATAAGAGCAAATAACCTTTTAATAAATAAACATAAAACTTACTTTTAATAATAAAATTAAAATATAATATAACCTTTTCTTTAAAATAATAAAACCCTTTTTTAAATAAATAATAACCCTTTTATAATAAATTTGGTATAACATAATTTTTCTAACAAAATAAAACTCTTCTTTCATAACCTTTTTTTTAATAGATTTTATTTTATAATAAAAAGATAAGACCTTTTTTAAAAGATAAACCTTTTTTTAAAATAATGAAATTTTTTTACTAAAATAATAAAATTAAAATCTTTTTTATAAGAGAAAAAAAAACTTTATTAACTTTTCAATATAACTTTACAATCAAATAATAATAAAAACTTTTATTTATAAAATTGCTAAAATTAATTTGAAAACTCTTTAATAACTTTTTCTAATTAACTTTTTTAACATAACTTTGCAACTAAAATAGTAATTAAACCCTTTTAAATAAAAAAATCCTTAACTTTTTCAAATTAAAACATAAGTCTTTAATAATAAACCTTTTTTATAACAATTAAGTTAATAATCAAAATTAAAATCTTTTTCAATTGAAATAAAACCTATTTTTATAATTTAGATAAAGATTTTTTTTATAATAATTTAAAACCTTCTCTTTAATAATAATAAAAATTAAAACCTTTTTTATTCAAAGACCTTTTTTTATAAATGATAATTAAATTAAAACTTTAATAATATAATTAAAATAGAATTCCTTTTATAATAATAATGAACCTAATTCTTTTTTTAATCACATTTAACTTTAATAATTAATTTAAACTTTCTCTTGAAATAATTATTAATTTAGCTTTCTATAATAATAGTAATCTCCAAATAACTTAATAATAAGTCTAAAATCTTTTTTCTTAACAATCGTCCCCCGATTAGAAATCTCTCGCGCCCGAGTGAAACACTTGCTTGTTTATCTTATCCTGATATCATGTCTTTGTATGTTTACTTTTGCTTCTTGTTATTATTTCTGTTCAAACCCTTTTCAAAACATTAAAAAATCCTCGATCCAACGTCGAGCCAATTTTCTACCCATATAAGTCGATCGCCTTAGGGCATCGCATTCGACCTACCGATCACTGGACACAAGTCTAGCATCACTTTGCTAGCACACTCGCCTAAATAACAATAATTAATCGCATTAATATCCAAGGGAAAATCCCATGCATGATAATCATGTTATTGTGCATGGTGCATATCATTTGCATCATAATCGATACCTTAAGATAAGTCAATTAGATAACTTAGGATAGATTTCCTAGGTTAGTCCCCCCTTAATTTTGATTCTTTAATCAAACTTTAGCCCACCTAATTCTCCACACAAGAGAATTAGATGTTAATCATCTCAAAGAAAGGGACATACAATCCCATACCCCACAAAATACAAACATTTTCAAAAAACTGTGGTGGTCTTTCTTAAGATGATGACTCATCTTCTCTCCTAAACCTTTAAAACATTTAGTATCCTTAATAAGGAACTACAAGTGCTCTGATTCCCTCCTGACAGGATATGTAGGCACAAGATGCGATATCTTGTCGAGCACACTTAGGATTAAAAATAATAAATCACCTACCCTTAAACCCTTAGCAAAACAGATAACAAATAACATAAAATGAATCAAGAGGTTCCTGTAGAGTACAACAGATATCTAGGATGCTATCACCTTCCCTAGGTATAACCAACCCCCGAACTTAGAATCTTAGTGCATTTGCATTGCATTGTGGGTATTCGGTTTTTCTCCCTTCCCTTGGATAAAATCAAAGACCGGTGGTGACATTAAAAATGCGATCCTAGTTAACAAATAACTATGGTATCCAATTTTCACCCCGACACGGAGGTATTGGAAAATATCCAAACCGATGCATCTTTGTTTGAGGTCATGCATAAAAATAGAAAATTTGAGGACCATGAAACTAGGGATATCATTACTGCTAAGAGGGTAAGTTTAGACTTTGAGGTGATGGATGAGATAACTAAGCCCAAACGTGAAAAACTAATAGTTAGGATAGATCCTGAACCACCACCACAAGTTCAAAAGAATGAACCACCCCATAGAAGGAAGAAAATAAAAGGAGAGGGATATGTGAGATGGCTTGATAAATGGCCATGGAAACCGAAGATTAACACTCCTAACCGTCGAGCTATCGAGGTTAAACAAAGCCCTGCGTGGGAGGCAATCCACGAGCTTTTAATTTAATATTTTACTGTTTGTGTTTGTAGAAAATAAAGAATTGTATCGCTTGTCACGTCTCAGCTACATTTAGGGGAAAGATCTCTAGATGACAATCCCTTAAGATGAGTTGGTGCCCACAGACATTCCTATGAATGTCTCTGCTAGTGGTGACACCAATGTTGAGTATGATAGGAGAGGGCATATCTCTCGCGTTCGTAACTCACCTCATCCTTGTCCTTCCGCATGGTCAGGTTCCACCTGAACACACCGCACCGTATTTTTCTAACATTTTTTTGCAGGTACTTCCTTCGGAAACAAATAGTATGATGAGCGGCTTCAGGAAAGTGAAGTTTCAGCAAATTCAGATAACTCGTAGTACAAGACGCCGGAGTAGAAGTGGCCAGCGAAGACAGGGACAAAATGGGAAGATTCAGAAAAAATTTGGTCGTGGCATTCATACAGGTTCTATCCTTCCTCTTTACCACCTTTTATCAAAACATTGAGGACAATGTTTGATTTAAGTGTGGGGGAGGAACATTTACCGCTTTCATTTTACTGTTTTCTAGTTAGATTTACTATTTTCCAGCATGATTTTAAAAAAAAATTCTGTTTTAAATGTTTCATCCGTCTGTGCATGTGCTGTCGAGTCTTTATGCTGATTTTATGTTGTTTATCGATTTCCCCATTCTCTAGAGTCATACCAAATATTTTGAAATTTTTTTAGTTAAAAATAGTGTTTCTTTTGAAAATCTTAGGTTACAAACGAAATTGAGGTTGAATTGTGAGACTTGGGAAAATTCCGCAAGATCGGTATCGTTCTAACACCGTGAGCCTCCCAATTATGGAAATCAATTTGAGTACTTGTTATGCCATAGCCTTAAGTTCTCAACCCTTTAGTAGCCCCTAAGTAGTTTATTTAACAGTCAGCACCATCCTAAGCACACACTAAGTAGGAAGCCGATGCAAATAAGTGTATGATCTCAGGCTTAAAAGGTAAACTAAGAAAAAAATGAATGAATGATGATGAATGCTCCTTCTAAGTTTGGTGATCCTCACCCGATCATTTAGCCCAACGGTGCAAACTTCTTTATTCTATTGATATTTAAGCCAATGTGCAAAAAGAAAAAAAAATGATGATAATGAGATCATAGTCACTAATAGGCTATCCTACCATGAGTGTGAAAGGATAACTGGCTTAATGTGATTGCGCCAGAATGAAAAGGGATAAAAGAAGGATGAGTGAGTTAGGCTTAGGTATAATGACATGACTCAGATTGGTTTGCATAGGAGGGAGGTTGATGACCGCAAAAGCGGAATTGTGTTGTTACGATATCCTTAGTGTGTGAGCAAGTACCTATCGATACAAACTTAACAGGAGTAGAGTTGGTAGCTTAGGATGAGTATCCGTATACACTATCTTTTCCCCCGAGTCATGGTTTGCTTGAGGAAAAACAAAGTTTTATGTGTGGGGGAGTTTGATAACGCGAAATTATATCATGTATTTGACTTGACTTGCATGAATTTTAGTTATGATTTAATTGATTTTTCCCTGATTTATGTCCTATTATTCCCATATTTATTTCCTTTTTCAGGTACTCGAGTCGGATCGGAATTTATCAAGAAATGGAGAAAATATGGATGAATTGAAGAAGAAGTGAAGAAAATAGAAGAAAAATAAATATCAGAAAAAGAAGTAAGAGAAAAAAAAAAGAAAAAAAGGGTGGGCCCACCACCACTCACAGAATGTGGCGCAAGCCACATTGTGGGGTGGCGCCCACCACCTTGGTCAAAAGTGGCGCAAGCCACCTGTATGTGCGAGGAGAGGAAATCTCCCACTTCCCCTATTATTTCTCCAGTCTTCAGTTTTTCTCGGAAATAACGAGTCGTTCATCCGCTTCTCACGCTCACTCAACCGACGATTTCGAATCTTCGACCCATTATAAAAAGAAAAGGAAACCTCCATTTAGAGGGGGGTGAATTTTAGGCAGAGTTTCCTTGCTTTAGAATTTCTTAGGCAGTTTTCATTCACGATGTAAACGGAATAGTTCTCCACATCGGGGGACTATTCCCAATATAGTCTTAGGATTTATTTCTACATTAATTCATGTTTTGGATTTAAGTCAGCCAGTGTATTACAACTCCAGTTTCCGATTAATTACAGGTTCATTTACTTTTACAGCAATCTACTTTCTTGCTTTTATTTTCTGCAATTTATATTTATGCTTTATCTTTTAGCTATTGTTATCATTTCAAGCTTTTACCATTTTTCTTCAAACATCGCTTTAAATTATATTAAATCGCTTCTTATGTTTTTGTTTAATCTAAAAATCCAAAATTGCTTATTTATTTCTGTCATTATGTCTAGCTAAATAGTTTAGAGTCCGGCGTATGAGGACCGCCGTTACCGACGAGGCTCGGTAGAAAATAATAGGTGCGAACTTATGATTAAAATTCTGTTTTGGTTTTAATTTCCAAGTCTAATTTAAATAGCTTTGTCACGAGAGTGAGAGCTTATTTAACACGATTTTGTCACGGGAGTGAGAAATTAATTACGGTTAGAGTCGGCACTGCGAAAGCGTGGGGGTTGAACCGGATAGTGGAAATTAGGCAACATATCTAAATACAGCGAGAGCGCTTTAGATACATTTAGGATATTATTGGCTTTCAAAATATATTTCCTAGTTGCCGGGAGAGCGATAGCAAAATCTTGGGATTAGGGAACATGACTTTAGTTAATACCGCGAGAGCGTGAGGCGGAGTTTTTAAGTCAGTATATTCTACGGAACTAAGTTATAGTTGTAATTAGTACCCGAATTCTACAAAGTCCTTTAGGAATGCGGAATCCATATTCCGACCTCTCTTTATTATCATATTTTCTAAGTTCATTTTTAGTTTTAGCTCTAGTTTCCTCTTAATTAATTATTCATCAGCCTTAGCTTTACAAAGCAACAATAGATTACAGTAGGTTGACATTGGTCTCTGTGGGTTCGATAATCTTATATATTACTTCGATATTTCCGTGCACTTGCGGACGCATCACAAAGTCAGAAAACCGAGCTGAACTTGCTTAGCATGTAATTCTACCAAGCTGGTATTCATTAAGCGAATATCGAAGATCTGAATCATGTTGATCTGATAAGGATTTTTATCATGGTAGTCCTGGATCCACCCAAGATCCATCTGACGTTGGAGGGCCTCTTGTATAAAAGAGCATCCCTTATTGTTTACTGAGCAAATCAGACAGGAATTGTAATCGTGGCGCGGCAGATTATGATACTGGCTTTGCCTTGAGTGCATTTCCACAAGGTTGGCATTCATCGTACGGATGTCGTGGCTCTGAATGATGTTGGAATTCGTATAAGTCATGCTGACCCCCCGAATTCGATGCTCTTGGATCCACCCGAGATCCAACTGTTCCTGTAGAGTTGATTGCACCACAGAACACCCTTGATTGTTCTTAGAGCAGATATCACACTGGTGATAGTTGTGAGGTGGTATATGGCCATACCCGCTCTGTCTGCAATGCATCTTGACCAAATTGGTCCTTAATAAGAGTACATCATGAATTTGATAGTTGTTGTTAGACTCTCCTTCTATCAAATTTACTGCAGCTTTCTCGTGTTGAGGCAACGGGTTCGTGAGAACATTCGGATTCGTATCTTTGAAAGATAAGACCCCGCTCCTAACAAGCTTTTGTACGTTGGATTTGAAACTGAGACAGTTTTCTATGTTATGCCCCGGTCCTCCTTGATGGTAAGGACAAGTCTGATCCGCTTTGAACCAAAAAGGCGGATTTTCTGGTACTGAAAGGGGAGACCTGGTTAGGACGTGCCCCTTGACCAGTAATAGTGGAAACAGTTCTGCGTACAACATCGGTATAGAGTCAAACCCTGGTGGTCGTGTTGTACAGTTGTTGTTGTACTGAGGACGAGCCTGCTGAAGAGGCTGTTGTGTCCTTTGCTAATATTGTTGTTGATTCGGTTGGCTTTGCGTAACCTGAGGTTGATACGTTGGAACAGGCGCAGGGTTAATAGTAGGAGTTACAGCTCTACTGGTTGGTAACGCCGCCTTTGCTTTCCGAGAGAGATATTTCCAATATCTTGCTCTTTTTTCTTATGGAGAGCATTACCGTATCTTTTTGTACTACTTGATGATCCAGCGTCTTTAACTAAATGTCCTTCTCGGACGGATTCCTCGAGACGAACTCCCATTCCTACCATCTCGGTGAAGTCACTGGGTGCACTGGTGACCATTCTGTCGTAATAAAACGAGCTCAAGGTTTTCAAGAAAATCTTTGACATCTCTTTTTCCTCGAGAGGTGGGAAAATCTGAGCGGAAATTTCACGCTATCTCTGAGCATACTCCTTAAAGGTTCCCTTATCCTTCTGCGACATGGCTCTGAGTTGATCTCTGTCTGTTGCCATGTCCAGATTATACTTATATTATTGAACGAAGGCAGCGCCAGGATCTCTGAAAGTTATAATCTTAGTGCGGTTTAAACCCATGTACCATTTGAGTGCGGCATCGGTTAAAGTATCCTGGAAGTAATGGATTAGTAGCTGGTGAGAGTTTATGAAGGAAATACTTGAATATGTGAGCAAAGATTTGATCAATAGGAGCAATCACCAAGAAGTTCAAGTAAGCCATATATTCAAGATGAATCAAAGATCAGATGAATATAGCCAAGGGTGAACAAAACCCTAAATGAAAATTTGTGAATATGAGCACATGAACAAGACATTCAAGCATGGTTGAATCAAGGGCTTTGGGGAATCCAAACTCAAGTGGAAGGCCTAGTCATGTATCAAGATGTTTTCAAAAGAATTAGTTGAACAAAACCCTAAGGTTTCAACTAAACAAAAATTTAATCGTGGTATTCTTCAAGAGAAATAACACCTAATCATGGTATGTATAAGTCAAGACAACATGTTATGTACTTTAAACAAGACTTAAACAAAGTATATTATGACCATAAAGACACATATGTACACTTAGGTCAAGAAAAGAAATCATGAAAAGGCATGAAAAATACTTTTAAAAACTACAAGTTTTCAACCTAATAAAAATGTCAAAAATAAATATTATTTGAAATTCTGGTATCAGACGTGTGATGTTAAGGTGTGATGTCACAACAACACACTCTGCACAATGGACAGCAATAACAGTAAAATAACACCAAGAATTGTTGACCCAGTTCGGTTACAACCAACCTACTCTGGGGCTACCAAGCCAGGGATGGAATTCACTACTTGTAGATATAATTTACAGACTCAACAACCCGTTGACAATCTCCTAAACTTATACTCTACTAATGACTTCCTACCTAAGAAACCACTTAGGTATGAGAACACCACTCAATCCCTTACAAACACTCAAAGAACCCACTTTGAGTACCCTTGATCTTACTTCACAGCTTCGATCAAATCACACAACTTTCTATTGCTTCACAGCTTCTAGAGAGGACAGAAACTAAACACCTATTCAACCCTAGAATAGTGTAAATACAACTCGTACAAAATACTCAAGACACTCAGCCTATGCTCTTGATCTTCTCTCTGTATTTCTGTCCCTTTTTTCCCTTTGGTCTTGTGCGCTTTATATAGCT
This sequence comes from Lathyrus tuberosus, assembly GCA_022829125.1. Classification (NCBI taxonomy): domain Eukaryota; kingdom Viridiplantae; phylum Streptophyta; class Magnoliopsida; order Fabales; family Fabaceae; genus Lathyrus; species Lathyrus tuberosus. Next base: position 6,778,816 of record JALAZF010000072.1, read on the forward strand.
CCTGAATTGGGCTTGGACTTGTCACAATATTTGATCAGATATGTTAATTAAAACTGAATCTTCAAAAAAGATTTTATCCCCAAAATCTTTTTAAATCTTTAACCTTTTAATTCTCTAACAGATCTGCAATCAAATCTCCCATGTAACAGAAAATATCTATCCCAAGATATTCTCATCCAATGAGTCAACTACTCTCCACAATTCCAGCTAACACGCGTGCCCTAACAACATCTGCACCTGCTGTTGTTAATTCTGCAGATCTGATGTTACAACATCACCTGTGTGACATCAGACATCCAACTTCAGCACTTAACTACTTAACACAACCCAGTGTTAAGACTTCAATGTTGCAACATCAGCACCTTGACATCAACATTGAATATACTTCGTTTTACCAAAATTTCAGCCAATCCAGGAACTAACAATCTCCCCCTTTGGCTAATTTTGGCTAAAACAACCTCTGCACTCTGCAATCAACTTCTGCACTCTGCACCTTCAGAGATTTCAGCAGCGGAATAATCTTCAGAAATTTGGAACTCATTAGCAGCAGTTTGACAATCTTCAAAGTCTTCATCACTTGATCTGCTGCAGCACCATCTTCATTATTGACAACAGCCAATTGGTGCTCCCCCTCTAAAACATGAACCAACATCACAGCTGTTCAGTCAAAACTCCCCCTTAATGCAGCAACAACCTTTTCAACTAAACACCTTTTATCAGCATCAATCTAACTCCCTCTGCATCACATTAGCAGCATATGGCAATAATACTCTTGACTATCTAGGCTATTTTCTCCCCCTTTTTAGCCACAATTAGGCAAACTTCTATAAGAATCCCTATTAACTATAGTCAGTACACCCTAGCTCTCATTGTTAGCCTTTCAGTTAGTAAACAGGCAAAACAAATCATAGAAGGAAACTAAAAACATAAACAGTGCATAAAACAACACAATATTCAAATTACAAAACCAAGCACATTAAGTGCTACAGAAAATAAAGCTAACCCTACTAAAATAGAAGGCAATCAGTAAAAGCTTGAGTCTTGAAAGCTGGGATCATCATTATCGTCTTCATCAATAACATCCTTCCTTGTGTTGACAGCTTCACCTTCCTTTGTTGCCAATCTCAGAGCCATGATAAGTCTTTCAAATTTTTGTTTCCTTTCAGAACTAACTCTTATGACTTCATCTAACTCCTTGCAAGCCTCCTCTAGTTCTATAATCAACCCAGTCTTGGCTGATGACTGTTGTGATGTTGAGGCAGACGTCTTGACATTGTAAGGTACATGTTTCACCTTGTGATGGAGTGACAAGGCAGGCTTCCTTTTACAAGCAACATCTGAATGCTGTAGAATTCCAGGATGTTGAGACAAGACAATCCCACAAATGAGAGAGGGAAAAGCAATGGGCATCTTTACAGCATTTGTAGCAGCATGCTTAATAGTATTATTATAGATGTAGGACCCATAGTTAATTCTTTGCTTTGCCCCAACAGCATAAATTATCTTCCCCAATTCAACAGAAATTGAGGTCTTGTGAATAGTAGGAACCCAGTTGGCAATACCTATTCTGTGCAGAAAAGCATATTTGACACTCAACAAACTGGCTAAGAGCTTTCCTTCTACGGGCCAAACATCTACCTGCCCATCAGTGATTTCTTTGCATATATCATTGTTAGAGGCCTCTAATTCCCCATAATCTTCCTTATTTCTTCCTAAGTAGGCATTGATCATCTCAGGAGAGAACCAGACACACTTTCCCCTGATGGTAACTCTTCTGAAGGTTCGGCTCTTGCTGTCATTTATCGATTCAGGTATATTAACTATGAATTCTCTGACCAGTCTATCATAGAAATTAGTCAACCCTGACACAGTCCTTATGAGACCAGCAAGCTTAATTAGGTCTATAATTTTAGTAGACTCTAAGTCTTTTGCTACTACCTCTCTTTCCAGAGCTATCTTTCTTAGGCTTACACACTTCCACAAGGATGCACTTCTGGCACTGTGAGGTGAGATGTTATCAGGCACTTGATTTGTAGCAGGGTTGATGTCTTGAGCATCACACTTAGAATCTGACTCTTCCCTGATTCTCCTCTTCTTGCCAAACTTGGCACCTTTGCTCCACGACTTGGGAGAGTCTGTAACTGAAGTCCTTTTCTTATCCTTCCTTTTTCCAATTCTATCATCATCAGATGAGTCCTCAATCTCTATAACCTCAACCGGTTCCTTTCCTTTACCCCTGTGGCTTTCATTCCTAGGGGACGATGTTCTAACATCCAAGCTGACATCAGTGTTATTAGGGTCTTCACCTTCAGCTTCTTGACTCAGGGCCTGTCTGTGAAAGTTTATGTCTTCATCTTGAGAGTCGACTTGTTCAGCAGGCATTTGCCTTAAGGCGACAAAAATCCCTTTCACCCGTACCCTTTCTCAAGGATTTTGGTGGCAATCTGTTCCAAGTGCTTGTCTACATCAAACTTCTCCTCAACAGCTTGAGAGGATGATGACCTAGCTTCAGGTTTATTCACCGTGGTCGAGGGTTTAGGGTTACCTGACTCGGGAAGCGCACTAGAAATTAGTTCTTCGGGAGAAACCCTAGTTCGTACCTGATCAGAGTTCATGGAAGGGACAAACATTGTTCCTTTGTGACAGACTAGGTTTGGAGAAAAACTTTCTATTCTGTTGAGATTTAGGGAGATGAAACGTTGCGATGAGAATGCTTTGGTAAGTCTTGATGTAGTACCAATATAGTAAGGCGCCTGATTTTGAATACTCTTTAAAGACCAATTACTAATTTTCTCCCTCCATAAAGACTTTCCTTTTAAAACATTCACATCTGAACTTGTTAACTCTGAGTGACCTTTCAGCATCCTGATATCATGGTTTGATGTTATAACATCAACTACAACATCACTAGTTGAATCTCCTTCAAGAGAGGTCCACTGATAGCAGTTGTCTTTGGTTCTGGCACCCTTCATAACAATCTGATTATGCTCATCAGAAACCACACACTCATGCTTAGTGTAGTTTACCTTGTAACCTTCATCACACAACTGGCTTATGCTAATCAAATTTGCACTTAAGCCACTGACAAACAGAACATTGTCAAGTTCAGGTTTACCATTACCTTGCACTTTCCCAACTCCTGCAACAACACCTTTTTCTCCATTGCCAAATATGACCTCATGAGAGGGACAAGGTCTAAGATCATCAACCATGGATCTACATCCAGACATGTGCTTGGAACACCCACTGTCAAAATACCATGTTCCTTCTTTATCACCCATGTGAGCCAATAAGCACTTCACCGTCTCCTTAGGTACCCATTGTTTAACAACTTTGGGCCTGTGCTCTCTCCATCTATTTTGAGGTTGAGGGTATCCATGCAGCTTGTAGCAAGAGTACTGCATATGTCCAAATCTTCCACAATAATAGCATCTCACCCTTTCATCTCTGAATCTTCTGCCATGATGAGATTGCTTATGCTGCCATCCATAATGTGATCTCCTCCTACCATACTTGCCCTGCCATCTATTATGTTGATTTCTTCTCGCATAATACGGCTGAGAATGTTGTTTCTTGGATTGTCTCCCATGATGGTGTGGCTTTCTTTTTCCATAGATATAAGGAACAACATTGGTGTATCCATAACCACAACCATACCAGTTGTCCTGATGTTGAGACATCTGACGAGACATCTGTTGTTTGATCTGAGCAGCTTGCATGCTCTCATGGTATTGCGGGGGCATATACTGACTAGCTCCCTGTGGCTGCTTTCTCTTCTGATAGGGACCAGTCTTCTTCTCAATCTTCTTAGGTTGTGAAACATCAGCTTTCTTAGGGGTAGGATCCTGCTTCTTTGGCTGATGTTGAGATGAAAGTTGTGACACTTCCTTCTTTGAACCTGAAGTGCTTCCTTCTGAAGGTCCCTTGTCCTCAGCCACATTAACCTATCCCAGCTTTGTCTCCAGCAGCTTTTTCTGACTGAAGGATCTTGTCGAGTGTGTCTGTACCACAACTCAGCATCCTGACAGACTTGGTCATTTGATCAAGATGAGCTCTAACTAGCACCACTTCATTTTCCAGATCAGTCTTTTCATTCTCTAGCTGAGCAATTTGTTGCTTGTGGCACTTGTTTTCTTGACAAATCTCAGCACTCTTTAAACATAGCTCTTGATAGGTGGATGCCAACTCCTCATAAGTTACTTCTCCATCACTAGAATCATCATCAGAAACCACAACTCCTGTTAAAGCTCTCACATGCTTTGCTGACTCGCTTTCACTTTAACTATCAGAGTCAGACCAGGAAACTGTCATGCCTTTCTTCTGCTTTTTCAAGAAGGTGGGACATTCTTTCTTGACATGTCCATACCCATCACACTCAAATCACTGCACTCCTTTATCTTGGGCAGTTTTCTCTTCATCCTTCTTGCTGGTGTCAGAAGTCATGTTCTTGACATTAGGCCTGGAGTTATTATTCATTCTCTTGAATACTTTGGTGAACTGTCTTCCCAACATCACTATGGCCTGAGACAGATCCTCCTGGGATTCAGATTTCTTCTCTTTCTCTTCTTCACCATTTATCACCAGGGCTATACTCTTTGGCTTCTTTTCTGGTTCTTCCTCATTCAACCCAAGCTAAAAGGTTTGAAGAGATCCAATGAGCTCATCAACTCTCATCTTGCTGATGTCTTGTGATTCTTCAATGGCAGTAACCTTCATCTTATACTTCTTAGGGAGGGACCTAAGGATCTTCCTCACAAGCTTTTCATCTGACATCTTCTCACCAAGAGCACTAGATGCATTGGCCAGCTCAAGACCACTCATGTGGAAATCATGAATGGTCTCATCATCCTTCATCTTCAGGCTTTCAAATTTTGATGTTAAAATCTGAAGTCTTAACATCTTGACTCTAGATGTTCCTTCATGAGTAGCCTGCAAGATATCCCATGCTTGCTTAGCAACTTCACAGGTATTAATTAACCTGAAGATATTCTTATCCACTCCATTGAAGATTGCATTCAGAGCTTTGGAATTTCCAAGGGCGAGCTCATCTTCCTCCTTGGTCCATTCTTCTTCAGGATTTGGCTTAGAGGTGCCTTCTCTATCTTTACCAGCATCATCCTTCTCACACATGACAGGAGCTTTCCATTCTTTAATAACAGCCTTCCAAGCCCTACTGTCCAAGGATTTTAAGAAGGTGGTCATCCTTGGCTTCCAATAGTCATAATTGGATCCATCCAAAATAGGGGGTCTGTTGACGAATCCTCCAACTTCTTTGTCCATCTTTTCACCAGAAAGTAACTTCCCTAGATCTCACCCAGAGACAGACAGGATGCCTGCTCTGATACCAATTGAAATTCTGGTATCAGACGTGTGATGTTAAGGTGTGATGTCACAACAACACACTCTGCACAATGGACAGCAATAACAGTAAAATAACACCAAGAATTGTTGACCCAGTTCGGTTACAACCAACCTACTCTGGGGGCTACCAAGCCAGGGATGGAATTCACTACTTGTAGATATAATTTACAGACTCAACAACCCGTTGACAATCTCCTAAACTTATACTCTACTAATGACTTCCTACCTAAGAAACCACTTAGGTATGAGAACACCACTCAATCCCTTACAAACACTCAAAGAACCCACTTTGAGTACCCTTGATCTTACTTCACAGCTTCGATCAAATCACACAACTCTCTATTGCTTCACAACTTCTAGAGAAGACATAAACTAAACACCTATTCAACCCTAGAATAGTGTAAATACAACTCGTACAAAATACTCAAGACACTCAGCCTATGCTCTTGATCTTCTCTCTGTATTTCTGTCCCTTTTTCCCATTGGTCTTGTGCGCTTTATATAGCGCCTGAATTGGGCTTGGACTTGTCACAATATTTGATCAGATATGTTAATTAAAACTGAATCTTCAAAACAGATTTTATCCCCAAAATCTTTTTAAATCTTCAACCTTTTAATTCTCCAACAGATCTGCAATCAAATCTCCCATGTAACAGAAAATATCTATCCCAAGATATTCTCATCCAATGAGTCAACTACTCTCCACAATTCCAGCTAACACGGGTGCCCTAACAACATCTGCACCTGCTGTTGTTAATTCTGCAGATCTGATGTTACAACATCACCTGTGTGACATCAGACATCCAACTTCAGCACTTAACTACTTAACACAGCCCAATGTTAAGACTTCAATGTTGCAACATCAGCACCTTGACATCAACATTGAATATACTTTGTTTTACCAAAATTCCAGCCAATCCAAGAACTAACATTATTTTTGGGATTTTTTGATGGATTCTTAAAATATATAAGATAAATAAGAAGTGTACAAAAAATTGGCCCAAAATAATTAATTTTGTTTGGTGAAAAAATTTGATGAAGTTGTGAAGAAAAGTAAGAAAAATAGTGATAAAAAAGAAGGAATGTCCCTCACAAGTGTTGAACTCGTGCCCTCAAGGTCATGGGCTTAAAACTTTACCAGCTGAGCCACGCACTATGGATTGACAAAGGATGCGTAGTAAAAATAATATAGAGTGTTTTAAGTTGAAAATGATTTAACAAATAAAAGCAAAAGGTCTAGGGCGAGGGGGATTTGAACCCCAGATCTTGTACACACAAACCTTGAAAACACATGCTCTAACCACTGGGGTGGTGATACATATGTTGATTTAATTCCAAAATAATAATAATAATATAGTAAAACTTCATTTTATATTGAAAAATGGCGTCATGGCCATCTTCATCTTCTTCCTCCATTCTTTCAATTTCTTGAAAACCTATCTCTCTTTATACTTAATGAAACGACACGATGTAAACATGAAAGTTGTTGAAAATTTAACAAGGAATTGAATGGTATCACTGAATTTCATTTATATTAACTGTATCTCACACAATTAAATTGAAATTAGTATGAACTCTAATTTAAATATTCAAAATGGAATCCTATATGTTCATGGTTTAATGTAATTAATTAAGGGAAAATAATCACCACATCATGACAAACATATATGTAACTCAAATGATCAAGAATGATGCATGAATCATATAGTTCAGTTTAGAGAAATTTACTTGCAAAAGTGAAAATTGAATTCCTGCTTGGAGGTGTTACAGAAGCAATTTGTTGATGCCAACAGCTTCCTTGACCTTCAAGGAATTTATTACAATGCTTGAATTGGTTTGAAATGTTCTGGAATTTTCTGTCCAAATCAAAATACAGCTTGGTGCAAGGTGGGATATGTAGTTGATGATTATGGTGTTACAGTTGGTAGATGAGCATTTGGATCACTTCTATATGATATATATGAAGTGTTTGGATGCCTGGAGTTGAAGTTCCAAATTCTCAATTATTTGGACTTTGAATTTTTGAGAGGAGAAGGATTTCTTAGAAAACAAGCTTCTTGCAATGTTTTGGTGTGATTTGAATGAAGGAAATGAGTCCTATTTATTGGAGAATGTCTCAGATATTTATGAAAAATCTTGGATTAGGATACATGCTATTATCCAATATGTGATGTCATGTATCCATTACTCGAGTGCCAAGGTACATGGCCTTCATTCTCACATGGATATCAATTTGGATCTCTTGAGCTTGATTCACTCATATTGCATCTCATCCCTTGGTGTTTTGATCATCCTTGGATAGATTGGAGTGGTTTTTTTGCAAATTCACTATAGCACTTTAATTCTAGAGGACAAAACTTCACTTCCTAGCTTTTGAATGATTTTTATCACATGCCAAGGGATAGAAATTTGAAATTTGTGTCGTTATCTTGCAAAGAACATGGTGCATGATGATTTTGTTGTTGATCTTGTGAAGAAATGTAGCCAAAACTCATTCGAAAATCGTGTGGCACAAGTATGTGTAGCAAATCTATCTTGAGAAATCAGTTGTAACATGGCCTCTTGTGAAAATCATATCTTCTTGCTCAAGTAAGATCAATGGAGGTTCTTGGCCATTTTGGAAAGCTGATATAACATACTTCAACTTTGATGTTCAAGGTTTGTCTTGAATCAATGTGGATCATGGAGAAAAAAACGGCCCTAAAGTTGACTTCAACATAAGACAAATCTTGTCTAAAATTTTTCTAGGCAAAACTACTGTTTTAGTCCCTTTAAGTTATTTTAAAATATCATATTAGTCCCTTAAGTTTTTTTGTAACGCTTTGGTCCCTTTTTAAAAATCTCCGTTACAATAAATTGCAAACTCATATACCATTTGAACTAGTTTTTCGTGCTGATCACGAATATGCAATCAAATTTATCAAACAAGTTACATTTCATGAGAATCAGGTAAAAATGGATGAAATACATAATGAAAAATCATCGATCCGACCAAAATTCACAATCAAACGCAAAACTAATTACATATTCGAGATCAGTGCGAAAAACCAGTTCATATGGCATATGAGTTTGTAATTTATTATAACAGAGATTTTAAAAAAAGGACCAAAGCGTTACAAAAAAAAACTTAAGGGACTAACTTGATATTTTAAAATAACTTAAAGGACCTAGACAGTAGTTTTGCCATTTTTCTAAGTGTCCAAGTTCAACAAGTGATGAATCTCCAACTTCATGGCTTCATATCTCTTAATCTGTGCATTTTTTAGGAATTCATCCTCAAGGACAAAGTTGTAGTATGTAACAAGCTCTTCAATTTGGTCTTTGGAGCAAAGAAAATGGTTACTTGGATTGGAATTTATGGCCTTGGCAAGTTGGACAAAACCCATTGAATTTCATAACTTAGAAAAAATTCAAATTCTTCAATGTTGCTCTTTTTACAAGTAACCTCATATTTCTTGATTTCTCTTTATTGATTATGATCCAAATCACACATTATCATCATTCTTGACTTGAGGAAACCATGTTTGACCAAAAACGTCAAAAGTCTAACTTGACTTTGATCATTGGTTGAATTTTTATCAGATGAACTTGAGCTTTGTGATCTTCAATGAAATCAAACCCTTGGGCTATTTGAACACTATGGATGGAATCCAAAGTTGTTTTTGAGTGTCTTTAATCATGTCCCAAATCTTGAACTCATATACTGGTCAAAAGTCAAAGGTGCAGTTGACTTTTCATTAGAAACCCTAGTTGTGGACCAGATGAATTTGAATTCTTGCATTGCGTATAAATTAAGCTCCTTGGATCTATCTAATCATATGAATGGACTAATATGATGCATTTGAGGTCCTTGAAACATGTCTTGAAGCATAGAATCATCCCCAGATGAAGAAAGTTAGTTGTGATCCTGATTAGGTCAAAACCCTAATTTTGGTGCACTGAGGATCTTGAGGCTTGATGGTTTTAATTTGATGAAACTTTGCACTTGATTATTGATGAGAGAAAAATCTTGACCTTCATGGATGAATGAGGGACTTGAGATGTTGAATATGATGCCCATCCTTTGGTAATTCCTCTGCTTGAGTCCTTGGGGGAGCACCTAACTTGTAAAGCAGTCAAGCACACACATCTTGTATTTGTAATGGGTTAATGATGCATGAAGACACACATATATGTAATGAAGAATTTTATCCAAATCATGTAAATGATGTGGCATCTTAGGGGTAAAAAATTAGGGTATTACACTGACCTCTTTGCGAGTTCGACCTTAGGTTCGACAGGTGAATGTGGGTTCACCCTCTTCCTTACTGGCCTTCTCGCTATTTCAACCTTAGGTTCGACAGGTGAAGGTGGCGAAAAGACTTTTTCTTTGGATTTCCTTTTGGTTACCTTTTTGCCTAAATATGGGTTTTGGTTGCTACTAGAACATTGCATCTCCCAGAACACTTTCTTTTAGCGTGGATACATGTGCCATTGTGTACGGGTCATGGGGGTTTTTTTCCTTATAATTGAGATTGTAAGGATGGTATTTGGTGGCCCAAGGGCTCTTCAGGTGTTTCCAAGTCGTGTTTAGAGTCAACACCTATCCATTCTTTTGGTTGGTGTCTGTTTTGTTGTGGGTGTGTATCCACTTCCCCACTAGCTCCTTCGACTGAGGCGTATAGGTATTGGGTGGACCTTCTTTGCGGCCTATGTCCTTATTTTGTGTCCTATAGGGGACACCTCTTTTGTTGAAATCATAGTTTGGCCTCGGTTGGGGCAATTTGCCCCCTTAGCAAGGTTGAGCCTTGGTTTTTTCAAGGCCTTTAGTAGCCTTTCTATCAAACACAGTGATGCACCTGGGGCACAACATCACCTTTGAGCCTTTTAGTTTTCATCGATTTAGGAAGTCGACAAACTCCTCCTCAGTAGTGGCGTAAACTACATTGACCTTCTCATCATAGTTCGATTCAAAGACCTCCATCTCCACATCGAAACTCTCAGGAGCCTCGACCATAAACACTTGAGTTGCTCAACATAGTTCACATCCTTGATTTGAAGAGGGTCATAATCCACCTGCATTGGGGCTTTAGACTTATCAACAAACTTTAGCTTTCCCTTGTTCAGTGCTCCTTGCACCAAATCCCTAAAAGGACACAATGAGAGGTTTTATGACCCAAAAAGTTATGAAACTCAAAATCCTATTTTCTTACGTTGCCTTAAAGGTGGCATTTTTAGTCACTTAGGGACTATGATTTGGCCATAAGTAACTAAAAGTTCAAAAATTACATCACACTTAGTCACGTCGAAGGTGTATGTTTTGGCGAAAAACTTGTCATTTTTTGGTTTGGCTTGATTCTTTCCGTCGGATGGTTTCAGGAGTTTACAAATGTAGGGAGGTTCTAGCTTAAGTTCTGCCATATTGATGTAATTCTCTTCGACCTCCTCGTATCCTACATCATACTCCTGGTCTCTTTCATCTGCCTCTATATAGGAAACCTTCTCTTTTTATGGAATTTGCTCTTTATGGCCTTCTTAGCCTTTAGGCGTTCAACCTGTTGAACTTGTCACACCAGTAAAAAACACAACCGGCGAGAAACTAGAACAGAAGAGTCGCCACCGAATGTTATTTATCCCAACGCAGGGAAAGGAAAAGATCGAAGAAACCTGAAGAGGGAGAAGACATGGTCATCGCAACCATAGTCCGAGTTCGAGAGTCGGTTACGCGAGGGTAAGGTATTAACACCCCCACGCGTCCATCGTACTCGATGGGATCCACGCTTGTTGTCTAATCAAAGGGTGAGTTATCTAAATCCTACTGCTAAATGGAAACAGAAAACAAAAGGGGAAAAAGAGACTCGATAGGACATCGCCGTCCTATGCCTACGTATTCCCTCGTGCAATGGGAAAGTCAGAGTCAACGTAGTTTGATGGAATACGCACTAAAGGGGGGAGGTTTCTCGCCAAGACATCGTCGTCTTGTGCCTACGTATCCTCAATCGAACAAGAGAGAGGAAATCAGAGCAGTCGTAGTTCGACCTACGGGAGAAAGGTGGAAGGGTGCTCGCCAAGACATCGTCGTCTTGTGCCTACGTATCCTCAATCTAACTAGAGAGAGGAAGTCAGAGCGTCCGTAGTTCGTGGGACTACGGAAATAAGTGAAAAGGGTGCTCACCAAGACATTGTCGTCTTGTGCCTACGTATCCTCAATCTAACCAGAGAGAGGAAATCAGAGCGTCCGTAGTTCGACCTACGGGTCAAAAAAGAGGGAAGGGTGCTCGCCAAGACATCGTCGTCTTGTGCCTATGTATCCTCAATCTAACCAGAGAGAGGAAGTCAGAGTGTTTGTAGTTCGTGGTAACGGCCACAACGGTTAAGTGTTTTTTATGAGCGACGTTAGGTTCGCGTCTGACAGTTAGGGTCGATGCCTGTTTGCGACTGAACGGAAGTAACGTTCACTTTTTTGAAAATGATTTGAAACCCAACAATCTCGAAGGATAAAAAGATTTGAATTTGTTTTTGTGTTTTTTAGACAGAAGTGAATTGAAGTTAGTTTGAAACTCACATTGCACTAAAGTCTATGACATAAGAACGAATGCGTCACAAATCGTCCCAAGATGGGACGTCCGCTAAACACTCTAGAAAAATGAAAGGAAACCCCTCTTTCTTCATTTCCTACGTACTTAAGGCTCATGGCGCACAATGCTCGTTGCCTTTATTAAGTGTCTTGACGGTTATTGACAAGAGAAGATAAGACTCAAAGTTGAAAAGAAAAAAACACTAAGGGAATTATATCCTAATGTTGTCATGCAAAAGTGGCCCTAAGGTTGAGGTAAGAGGGGAATATTCTACCTAATGTTAGCATACATGGTTTAAATCCTAATGTCTATCATACTCCAAGCTTAATCAAAGATTAAGTTGGACTAGGGAACCCTAAGGGAGCATGCAAGAATGGATCCAAGACTTGAACAAGTCTTTAGATCCAAGGGGGAATAAAAGAAGTGAGAGAGATGAAGGAGAAAATGAAAAATGAGATAAGAAACAAGGTAGGGCAGCAAGCACATTATGCATATCATATCCAATTCATATCACCAAACATGCTTCAAAAGATCAAACAATGAAGTTTAAGCAAACAAATAGAAATGAACAAGAAAGGGTGCAAGCAAACTTGCATTAGAATCACAATTGAACACCATTAATCAACGCACAAAGGATACATGAGAAAAGTAAGATGAGAATTAAGCAAGGTCAGAACTCAAGTCATGTCATGATCATCCAATTCAAACATGTAAGAAAGCTTCACATTAGCATGCATCATGAACCAAAGTAGCAACAATCAAATGCTAGTGAAATGCATCATGGAAATCAATCATTAAAGACCAAGTGAAGTGAAAAACATGAGGTGAATCCAAGTGGGCAGTAGCAAATGCATCCTCCATGAACCATAATCAAACTCAAATCAATCAATGAGGATTATCAAGTATCATATACAAAGCTTGTATCAAAACTATGCAAGTATGCAACAAAATTTGGTCCAAAATAATTCACATACTTCCATGCAAGTAATACAACACAAAAGATGATCAATGCACCAAGTTCCAAGGCAAATCAGAATCTTAAACATGCCTTATCAATCCAAGAAAGAACACCAAGCATCAAAGAGGTTCATGTCATTCAAAGGCACAAAATTAGGTCAAGAAGTGTGCATTAACATGCTCAAAACATCATTAAATGAAAGCATTAACCAAAAATAGCAAAGTGAATTAATAAAATCCCAAAAAATAATCAGAGATAATTTTAAACATCGAATTAACATGTACAAAAAGATTGGAAGAAAACTAGCTCAAGAACATGTCCAAAGGTGCTCCACAAGGTAAGGTATGCAAGTGATCGAGCATGGATCGAGGGTCAACAAAACTTGAATGGCAAGTCACTAAAAAGTAACTCAAACTAAGCCCTAACCATCCTCAAAACATCCTTATATCAAGGCCTTAAAGTGGCAAAAAAAAAAACAGCCTCAAAAGATGAGCAATGATCAACAAAATCCCTAACCCTAGATGAAGGGTATCATTGGAAACACACCTTCTAATTAAATCAAAATAAAATAATAAAAAGAAAATAAAAATGAAATAAAAATTATGAAAAATAAGTCAACACATTAGTTGACCAGAAAAGTATTTTTTGGTATTTTTGTAATGCTTTATCAATTAAAATAAAAAATGAAATTAAAAGTGAAAAAATAGAAAAGAAAATATATCAAAGACTAAACAAGGGGGGTGTATCACTAATCCTGATACAATTTGAAACCACCCAATGGCGCGTTGGGCCTCACCAAGGAGGGTGTGATCAGCAAAGTAATGCACGGTCCCAAACCACAAAACTATTAGAAAAAAACAAAAAAAAAAAGAAAGAAATGAAAGATGAAATGTAGTGTTTCATTAAAACACGAGTACATATCAGCAACCGGTCACCAATCATGTGCAAGTCAAAAAGTCAAATGTGACAAATCAGCATCACACATAAGATACCGGAGCCCTAGCTCTGGTCATCTTCTCCGGGAGGCTCGCCGGAGTTCCAGAGGCCAACATCACCAAATCACACAAACTCGAACATCAAATTGAAGAGAAACTCGCAAGGATTTCATATCTGGCATTGATTCATATTTATAATGGCTCTATAATGGTTAAATCATGGCACGAAAATTTTACACATAAACTGAAACTTCACAGAATCAAAACAACAATGCTCCAGACATGATCTATCAACGCATAAAACTCCAGATCTAACAATAACAAGTCAAAAATACTCAGGAAATGAGAGAATGGAGTTGATGAAATCTTACTTAACGGACAAGCTCTGTTGGCTCTTCAACATGTACCAAACTTGAGGAAAACTTCAATTTCTACTTCAGCAACCTTCCAGAACGATGAATCTACCCAGAAAATGAAATAATCTTCCAGCAATAGTGTGATTCGAAAACTTGAAAATTTTGAGAGTGAGAGAATTCTTTCTGATCTGAAACCGAGCCAATGAGACTCTCAGATCGTTTTTAGGGTTTTGGAGGTTTATATAGGGTGAGAGGCATATGAGTGAGGGGTGGAAAGTTTATTAGAAGTTTTGGTTTTGAAATTTGAGAAAAAAATAATGAGAGCATGTGCACGATAGTAGTGGCTTTTGGTGTGAGTTCATGAAGCATGAAAGAAGGGTGGTGGAGTCAGCACGTGAGCATGAGTGCATCACCAAGTTTTATGCAAGAATATCTTTTCCACTTTAGTGTAACAATTTCACTAATGGTACAAGGTTGGTACCAAGTGTGTGTGTCCTAACTTGGCATTATTTGGCAATGAATTTGGCACAAGGAGTGTGCCATAATTCGTATGATAAAAGGTATATTATGATGCTGGAAGAAATGTCCATCATCTATTACCAAGTAATGCCTTACACTACAATTCATGGCCATCATTTCCAATATTCATAACTTGGTAGATTTTGCACCACTTGTGACAAATGTGTAACTAATGAAAAATAGGAAGAATGGAGAGCAAAATTGGTGTTGAAAAGAAGTTGAAATGGTGCTTGGAAGTCAATGTAATATGGCCATGAACATTGGTGTATGGAGCTGCCAAAAATATCTTGGAAAAAAATCTAAGTTTGGAAAAACCATAAGTTGAAAATGTCCAACTTTGGGATGCCATAACTCATTCAAAAATGACCCAAATGACATGGTTCTTGTGCTCATTTTGAAGGAAATGTTTCATACTACAACTTTCATGTGGAAAATATTTGCAAATGAAGCCTTGAGCATGGTGAAAATTGGCTTTAAAACTGATTGAAAACTTGCCAAAAATGGTAAGTTTCTTAAATCCCTAATTTCCAAATTTAGTAACTTTTCCACATTCTTGTTTTTTTATGAATCCTTGAACATTTCTTGATCAAATCTCATCCATTGATCATATTTGACTTGAAAATCATCATGTTGACCTCAAAAAGTCAGGAGTTGACTTTTTCACTGCACAGTTGACTTTATCCCCAATCCTCCTGATTTTGAATCTCTTGAACAATTGAAACCCTTCTGAATCAAATTGATGGACAATCTTCCATTATTAGAAACTTGGGGACATTTGGAATACCATGGAATCAAGTTCTGCCCAAAAAATCAGAAATAAACTAATTTTATGGCAAACCCTAATTTTGGTGTCCATTGTTTAGGAGAAATCGACCCATGCTCAAAACCCAAATTCTTCTGAATATGATGTACATCCTTTTAAAAAATGATGAGATATTCCACTAGATGATGATAAAACTTCAAAGATCTTGCCCATTGGAGTGTTAAACTCAAGAATCCCAAAAACCCTAATTTGAGAATACAGGCTAGGAGGATGTGATTCCCTTGAAACCTCTTGCCACTTGCAATCATCTGATGAAATGATGGGCACATTAGGATGCCTTGAGGTCTAAGAATCCATTGTAGCTCAAGTAATGATGACATTAAGACCATCTCTCCTTTTGGTCTCTTGGACAATACACATGATCTCTTGCTTGAATTTTTTAAAAACATCTTCTTCTCTTGAGTTAACCTAGATACATTGATCCCATGCTAAGAACCAATGATATGCACAAAGGATAATGTAAAATGAGATGAATCATAAGCCAGTTAGTGTTAGAAACATGAAGGCAAATTTTGAGGTGTTACAGCTACCCCTATTCAAACTTCTTGGATCCGAGGGTATGGAAGCATAAGCTTTCAGACCGTCTAGATACACGGAGATTGAATACCAAAAGAAACCTGAAATTTGCAACCTGTGGGGAAATGAAAGGCAAAGTAATTGTCAGCTGAAGCTGGACTTAGAGATAGCGGATACCAACCAATAGTTGGGACTAGAGATACTAACCAATAGTTAGAATGCTAAGGACACCGACAAAAGTCGTACTCACAACAATAAGATAGACCAACCAATAGTTGGGATAACAAGGTACCAACCTATAGTTGGGATTAAAGATACTAACCAATAGTTAGAATGACGAAGGGCACCAACCAATAGTTGGGATAAAACATACTAACCAATAGTTAGGATGAAATAAGGGTACCAACCAATAGTTGGGAGAACAAAGGAGACCAACCAATAGTTGAGACTAAAGATACTAACCAATAGTTAGAATACCAAGGATGCCGACCAGAGGCGTACTCACAACAAAGATAGACCAACAAATAGTTGGGAAGAAATAGGAGACAAACCAATAGTTGGGATGAAATAAGAGACCAACCAATAGTTGGGATTAAAGATATTAACCAATAGTTAGGATAACGAGGACGCCGTCCAAAGGCGCACTCACCACAAAAGAGACCAACCAAAAGTTGGGACAAAAGATACTAACCAATAGTTAGGATAAAAGATACTAACCAATAGTTAGGATACAACAAAGGGGAGACAAATCCGCTGGGGAAAAGAGAAACCTAAATAGACAACTCTGCAGGGGAGCATGAGATAGTTCCTCCGGAAGGAAGCATAATGGGTAGGACGAATCCACCAGTTGGGGTATGTAAATAAACAACGTCTCATGAGCTATGCCACTTTCTGCCAAGAGAAGTTTGGCAAAGGATACCATACCTGGCTTATGCTTTGAATGCACATGTTTGAATTTTTTCTATGGCGTAATACTTCATACGAAATAGAAATGCTACGCGTTTGGGAGGATGTCATGCAAACGATGTTTATGCAATGCAAAAGAAGTGCTCTAGCAAAATAAATGCTGAAGACGAAGGCAACTCCACTGGGGATGACAAACTAAACTGTTCTCAGAATCAAAGACTCTGCTGAAAAAGTCACACAGAACGACCTTCCTGATCACGACCTCTATTAAAGATGGAACCCAATGAGAACTTCCCTCCGTTGGGGACTATAAATAACTCTCGTTGAAGATAGAACCCAAAACCTAAATCAGAAAAGCGCCAATAACAATTGGACTTAAGACCTGCTGGGGATGTCAACCACTGTTGAACAAACCACTGCAAAGATTACCGCCAAACTCTGCTTGGGGAGACAAGTCAATAATATCGAACCTGCTTAGGGATATCACTAAACTTAACCTACTGCTGGGGGAAATGACTTTACCCTCATCCTGCTGGGGATTAGAGCATACTGTTGCTGATGAACATATACTTCCTGAACGGCTGCGGAAAGTAGACACCAAGACTCTGTGGGGAAGATAATATCTTTTCCCGGGAAAGATACCCAACCAGCTTCTGTTGGAGATGCAACATTGTCCTTTCTGGTACAGGTGGCTTCTAAATACTTGCTGTGGAATAATAAACCAAACTGCCCTGGGGAAGCAATCCTCTGCACTCTTGCTGGGGAGAGTATGCTCTGTTGAGGATGATAAAACATCAGTGATTTCTGCTGGGGAGAGCAACTCTACTAGGGAGAAGAGAGATTAAATGGTCCTCATGTTAGGGAATGTGAAGATGTGTGAGCAACTGGGAAAGATTGTGCCAAATATGGTTGGGCTTTTGGTTTAGGCGTGATGCCAGGTTGATGGTGATTGGATTTCTAGGGAATTTATTCTTGGTTGCCAATGAAATTGGACTTTGAAGGTGGATGACCAGACGAGAAATGGCTTTAAAAGAGTAGACCACCAGATGAGAACTGGTGACAAAAGGTTAAGCTATCAGACAAGAACTGACCTCTTGTTTTTGGTATCAGGCGAGAACTGATTTTGTGGTTTGCCAAACCAGAACTGGACTTTGAAAAGGTGTTTACCAAACGAGAACTGGCTAAAAGAATAGGTGACTAGACGGGAACTAGTATTTGGTGAAGGGTAGGCCAGACGTCACCTGGCTTTGGGGTGATTTAGGTTACAAAGTTCTGACAGGTAACAGGTTCAGGCTTTGAGATGAAATCCAATGGCAAAATGTAAGGATATGAAGATTCCCAACAATGGAAGGATGTCCTTTACAGCAAGGCTTTTTCAGAAGGCCAAGGTTATTGGATGAGGTGATGACATGATTCCCCCGACACTCGTCTTGAACTCAACAGTTGCTGACGAAATTGCTTGAGTAGCTCTGAAAGCAATGAGAGGTTTTGCCCCAGTGTAGTTTAACTTGCCCCAGTCTGGTCCTCAGGAAGGTTCACCTTGAACGAAACTTGCCATGAAACGATCTCGAGATGGCTTTCCCCAGAATTTGCATCATGAAAATATTCGTCTTTGATTAACTGACTCTTGGAACAGTTGGCTTTAATGTACCCTGAATGTAGCTTGCCCCTAAATGAGCTTTGAGGCGACTTAACTTGTTCTGATCAAACACTGGAGGGATTCACCCTTAATCAGTAGATCCTCTGAGTGACCTGCCCCTGATTAGAAAGGTCTCGAGATGATTCACTTCTGATCAACCGGTTCTTGAATAATCTGCCCCATAATTAACCGATGCTCTGGGAGTTGCCTTAAACTGACTGATTCTATACTTGTCGGATGTCAATGTCCCAGATCCCAAGGACTACAAGGTCACTTAATTCTGATCAACTTTGCCGAATGATCCAGTTCTGTTTGATTACTCCTTGTTGGAATTAGCCCAATGTCAATTACCGACCTGCAATTAAACTTATTCGTTCACAAATGGCAATTTTAATGTGATGCTCATGCAAATCTGAATCAATCATTATTAGAAATGATGTGATAGTGTATGGCGAATGGACCATTAGTCCAAGCGCAGTGCTGATTTAGCTAGTGAAAGATACAACGAGAAGAAGATTAGCAAATTTTGTAGGAGTCAGTTTACGCAACCTTGCTGTAGTATGCTTTCAGAATAAACTCTGCCTCAATTAGATCTTTTAAGGGTTGTATCATGGCTTGGTTCACGGATATTAAAACAAAGGATGAAAGGTCCAAAGTTTGAGTATTACCCACCCCTTCTTCGTGATGATCTCCAATCCTACGTTCAGCTAACTTGGCACAAGCGCTCACCCTTCAAAAAGTTTACTGAATGGTACGAGTGATGGTTAAAGAACCCACAAGGTTTTCAAGGCGACAGTCACCCCTCTTGTCTTTGGTGTCTGTAGTCACACAACTTGTTCTGCTCGAGGATTTTTCTTTTGTAATCCTTTCCTTTTATTCTTTCATTATCCCTAACTTTTTCCTGGACTGATTCTTTTGAATTTTTTTTTATTTTGAAGTCCAGCGGGATGCCCTAATTTTTGCCTAAGTCACTTTTCAAGTTTTTTTTCTTTTTCGACTTAGCGGACTTTCTTTCTTTTTTCTTTTCTTTTTCTTTTTTTGAAACAAGACGTGTGACACTAGCTGCCTTGATTTCTCCGAAAGGGTTGTAACTGCCTCATTCCTCGCGGTGAGGGATATCCATTGTGGTTGGTGAGGTACGACCTCTTGAGAGGGATAAGATATGATTAGTCCTCGAATGGGGACACTCCTCTATGAAATTTGAACGCTCGGTCAAATTAACTGACAACTACCCTGCCCCAGGTTAAGATGTGAGGGTTTGAAAGTCCGAAGGAAACTCCTACTTCTAGGCTCGAAGTGGATAACTAGGGACTAATTCCTTATCTCTACAGTGTTTAGGGGCTTTGAAATAATGCCTGTACATCATCAGCAAGATTTTATCTGAAAGCATACGATCAGTAATTATGGGTATTCAGTTTTCGTCATCCTCCCTCCAAGCTTTGCTAAAAAACAGTGATAAAGTGAAGTGAGCAAGAAGTGTATGTGTCTGTGCAATGAGCAAATGTGACATGATTAATTCAGAAAATGCATAATCACTTCATTAATATTACCATTCAAAACGACAATGTTTAAAAACAAGTAGCAATTAACAGGAAAGAAACTACAAATGCAAATGGTAAAAATGTCCCAAGGACTGCCAATGTTGAGGACGTCTTCCTGTCTGGACCACTGGCTTTAGGAGATGACCCTTGAAGTCTTCGAACTCAAATAGATGAGGGGTTGACATGCGCCACCAAATTTCCCTCTGGAAAGGATATGTACCCCTTGTCAATCAACTGTTGTACCTTGGCTTGGAAGGCTTTGCAATCTTCGGTTGAATGCCCCATGGATCCTCCATGATATCCACACTGTACATGGGGATTGTACCCAAGAGGGTATGGTTCCGAAACAGGCTTCAGAGACTTGGGCTCTACCAATGAGTTTCGAACCAGATGTGGCAGAAGTTGACTGTACGACATAGGAACTGGATGAAGGGGACCATTCCTTCTTTCCAAGTTGTTACGTGGCCTATTCTGACTCTGGCGCTGATTATGATAATCTTGGTCATGGACTCGTTGATTTCCATGAGGAGCGACCCAAGGTTTCTGGTGTGGTGCCCTAGATAATGATTGCTGAGAAGATGAAGAACCAAAAGATTTCTCCGGTTCACCTTGAGAATATTCAACATCTACCATGACTGCATTGATTACATCCTCTTCTTCCTCTTGGGAACTGCTAAGGGATTCAGTTTCACTTGCCTGACTGCTTGAAACATCTTGAATTTTTCCACTCTTTAAGCCACTCTCAATATGTTCCCCAATTTCACCAGATCAGAGAAGTTTGATGTCCCACTACTAATCATTTTATCTAGGTATGGTCCTTGCAAAGTATCCATGAATAGGTAAACCAATTCTCTGTCTAGAAGCGGTGGTTGCACTCTGGAAGCTAATTCTCTCCATCTCTGGGCATAACCTCTGAAGGATTCATTGTTCTCTTGAGACAAGCTTTGCAACTACATGCGACTGGGAGCCATGTCAAGATTATATTCATACCGCTTCAGAAAAGCCTTAGCTAAGTCCAACCATGATCGGATGTGACCACTCTCTAACTGCATGTACCAACTCAATGAAGCCCCACTGAAACTGTCCTAAAAATAGTGAATCATCAACTTGTCATTGCGAACATACGAAGTCATTCTTCTGTAAAACATCACCAAATGTTGTCTTGGGCAACTATCCCCCTTGTATTTCTCAAACTTCGGCGCTTTGAAACCTGGAGGTAACATTAGGCCGGGTACCAGGCACATATCTGAAGCGTCAAGACCAGAAGTATCTTTAACTTCCAAGGCTTTGAGTTTCTCATCCAATACACGAAATCTTTCAGCAAACTCAAGAGCTCTCGGGTCCTTAGTTTTCATCACCGGGACCTCCTTTTAGGAATTCGGCATAGAGACTGCAAGACTCTGATAGTTCGTAGTATCAAGAGAAGAAGAATGTCCACCTCAGACAACAGACTACTCACGTAAACCCTGATTCTCAACAGAAAGTTGCACAGACTGAGCTTGAGTAAGATTGTTCACTTGTGGAAGATCCTCATCAAGCAGAAAACCATACAGTGGATTAGTCGTCACAGTAAAACCTGGTGGAAGATCACCATTCTGGAGGTTGTTCTTCGACATAGCTACCAACGGCTTCCAACTTGACCTTACTTCGTGACACTGCTTGACCTTGCTTCAAATACTTTGTCGTCTTCCAGCAGTTACCACTTGTTCAAAACGAGTACCGGGGAATCAACAGGCTGGCCACAGACAAAGGCAGGATGAGAGTTCTGACTGGTTGAAGAATGATATGCAAAATGCTGCAAATGTGTATGCAAATGCAATGCAGAAGACATGGGATCAAATCTTCCACAACTTCTGAATAACTGTTGTGCTGATGACTGGATAAGTTCATAAGGTCTGCTCTTGAAGAAAATACCAGAATACCATAATATCTGAATAACCAGAATACCAGAATGCTAGGCTGATAAGTTCACACTGATAAGAAAACCAGAATACCGGGTAGGATGAAGGTTACGGTTTCCTGCGAACCTGTAAACACCCAGCCCATTCTCACATGTGGGTTCTAGAAAAATCGAGGATCCTCAGAATCGGATTCTCATGTTAAGAAATGATGATACGGTCATCATTTCTGGTTTGGCATCATCATCACTCGATGAGGCCTCCACTGATTCCCCTAAAAAAGGCCACCCTATGATAAGTTCCCTGTTTCGGGTCCTCAGATCAAGAAGTATAATAAGTTTGCCATTTCTGGTCTGCCATTACTACCTCTTGGGAGGAGTGCCTCAACTGAGTCCTCGGGGAATGGTCGCCAGAGTTGACAGATCTCTAAGTCAACACTCTGAAATGCACAAGACGCGCAAATCAGAATATCTCCCAAGAAAACCTCGTCTGGATGTGGGTTTCATGTAAACCAAACGTACCAAGATGCTACGTAGGCCATACTACTTTCCACTCTAGTCCTATGTGTGTACTTAAGCTTGTGTATTGGGCTTATCTCTCATGAATCCGACCCACACAACAGCACAACAACAGCAGAGCAATATGATAACAGTAATCAAATGTGATAACTTCGGTAAAATACAGTAATATACAACAAATAATGCACAACAGTAAACACCCAATGAAATGAAAACAGACAAGCACTGGGATTGACTCGCATAGGGAACCAGAGTCCCCAACAGAGTCACCAGCTGTCGAACCTGCGAAAAACACAACCGGTGAGAAACTAAAATAGAAGAGTCACCACCGAACGTTATTTATCCCAACGCAGGGAAAGGAAACGATCGAAGGAACCTGAAGAGGGAGAAGACATGGTCATCACAACCATAGTACGGGTTCGGGAGTCGGTTACGCGAGGGGAAGGTATTAGCACCCCCACGCGTCCATCGTATTCGATGGGATCCACACTTGTTGTCTAATCAAAGGGTGAGTTATCTAAAGCCTACTTCTAAACAGAAACGGAAAACAAAAGGGGAAAAAGAGACTCGATAGGACATCGTCGTCCTATTCCTACGTATTCCCTCGTGCAATGGGAAAGTCATAGTCAACGTAGTTCGACGGACTACACACTAAAGGGGGGAGGTTGCTCTCCAAGACATCGTCGTCTTGTGCCTACGTATCTTCAATCGTACAAGAGAGAGGAAATCAAAGCAGTCGTAGTTTGACCTACGGAAGAAAGGTGGAAGGGTGCTCGCTAAGACATCGCCGTCTTGTGCCTACGTATCCTCAATCTAACCAGAGAGAGGAAGTCAGAGCGTCTGTAGTTTGTGGGACTACGGAAATGGGTGAAAAGGGTGGTCGCCAAGACATTGTCGTCTTGTGCCTACGTATCCTCAATCTAACCAGAGAGAGGAAATCAGAGCGTCCGTAGTTCGACCTACGGGTCGAAAAATAAGGAAGGGTGCTCGCCAAGACATCGTCGTCTTGTGCCTATGTATCCTCAATCTAACCAGAGAGAGGAAGTCAGAGCGTCTGTAGTTTGTGGAAACAGCCACAACGGTTAAGTGTTTTTTATGAGCGACGTTAGGTTCGCGTCCGACAATTAGGGTCGATGCATGTTTGTGACTGAACGGAAGTAACGTGCTCTTTTATGAAAATGATTTGAAACCCAACAATCCCGAAGGATAAAAATATTTGAATTTATTTTTGTGTTTTTTAGACAGAAGTGAATTGAAGTTAGTTTGAAACTCACATTGCACTAAATTCTATGACATAGGAACGAATGTGTCGCAAATCGTCCCAAGACTGGACGTCCGCTAAAAACTCTAGAAAAATGAAAGGAAACCCCTCATTCTTCATTTCCTACGTACTTAAGGCTCATGGCGCACAATGCTCGTTGCCTTTATTAAGTGTTTTAACGATTATTGAGATGAGAAGAGAAGACTCAAAGTTGAAAAGAAAAAAACACTAAGGGAATTCTATCCTAATGTTGTCATGCAAAAGTAGCCCTTAGGTTGAGGTAAGAGGGGAAGATTCTACCTAATGTTAGTAAACATGGTTTGAATCCTAATGTCTATCCTACTCCAAGCTTAATCAAAGATTACGTTGGACTAGGGAACCCTAAGGGAGCATGCAAGAATGGATCCAAGACTTGAACAAATCTTTAGATCCAAGGGGGGAGAAAAGAAGTGAGAGAGATGAAGAAGAAAATGAAACATGAGATACGAAACAAATTAGGGCAGCAAGCACATCATGCATATCATATCCAATTCATATCACCAAACATGCTTCAAAATATCACACAATGAAGTTCAAGCAAACAAATAGAAACGAACAGGAAAGGGTGCAAGCAAACTTGCATTAGAATCACAATTGAACAACATTAATCAACACACAAAGGATACATGAACAAAGTAAGATGAGAATGAAGCAAGGTCAGAACTCAAGTCATGTCATGATCATCCAATTAAATCATGTAAGACAGCTTCACATTAGCATGCATCATGAACCAAAGTAGCAACAATCAAATGCTAGTGAAATGCATCATGGAAATCAATCATTAAAGACCAAGTGAAGTGAAAAACATGAAGTGAATCCAAGTGGGCAGTAGCAAATACATCCTCCATGAACCATAATTAAACTCAAATCAATCAACGAGGGTCATCAAGTATCATATACAAAGCATGTATCAAAACTATGCAAGTATGCAACAAAATTAGGTCCAAAATGATTCACATAATTCCATGCAAGTAATACAACACAAAAGATGATCAATGCACCAAGTTCCAAGGCAAATCAGAATCTTAAACATGCCTTATTAATCCAAGAAAAAACACCAAGCATCAAAGAGGTTCATGTCATTCAAAGGCACAAAATTAGGTCAAGAAGTGTGCATTAACATGCTCAAAACATCATCAAATGAAAGTATCAACCAAAAATAGCAAAGTAATCCAATAAAATCCCAAAAAATAATCAGAGACAATTTTAAACATCCAATTAACATGTACAAAAATATTGGAACAAAACTAGTTCAAGAACATGTCCAAAGATGCTCCACAAGGCAAGGTATGCAAGTGATCGAGCATGGATCGAGGGTCAACAAAACTTGAATGGAAAGTCACTAAAAAGTAACTCAAACCAAGCCCTAACCATCCTCAAAACATCCTTATATCAAGGCCTTAAAGTGTCCAAACAAAACAACCTAAAAAGATGAGCAATGATCAACAAAATCCCTAACCCTAGATGAAGGGTATCATTGGAAATACACCTTCTAATTAAATCAAAATAAAGTAACAAAAAGAAAATAAAAATGAAATAAAAATTATGAAAAATAATTCAACACATTAATCGACCAGAAAAGTATTTTTTGGTATTTTTGTAATGCTTTATCAATAAAAATAAAAAATGAAATTAAAAGTGAAACAATAAAAAAAAAAAAAATCAAAGACTAAACAAGGGGGTGTATCAGTAATCCTGATATAATTTGAAACCACTCAATGGCGCGTTGGGCCTCACCAAGGAGGGTACGAACAGCAAAGCAATGCACGCGCCCAGACCACCAAATAATCAGAAAAAACAAACAGTAAAAGAAAGAAATGAAAGATAAAATGCAGTGTTTCATTAAAACACGAGTACACATCAGCAACCGGTCACCAATCATGTGCAAGTCAAAAAGTCAAACATGCCAAATCAGCATCACACATAAGATGCCGGAGCCCTAGCTCCGGTCATCTTCTCTGCGACGCTCGCCGGAGTTCCAGAGTCCAACATCACCAAATCACACAAACTCGAACATCAAATTGAAGAGAAACTCATAAGGATTTCATATCTGGCATTGATTCATATTTATAATGGCTCTATCATGGTTAAATCATGGCACTAAAATTTTACACATAAACTGAAACTTCACATAATCAAAACAACAATGCTCTATACATGATCTATCAACGCATAAAACTCCAGATCTAACAATAACAAGTCAAAAATACTCAGGAAATGAGAGAATGGAGTTTATGAAATCTTACTTAACGGAGAAGCTCCGTTGGCTCTTCCACACGTACCAAACTTGAGGAAAACTTCAATTTCTACTTCAGCAACCTTCCAGAATGATGAATCTACCCAGAAAATGAAAGAATCTTGCAGCAATAGTGTGATTCGAAAACTTGAAAAATTTGAGAGTGAGAGAATTCTTTCTGATCTGAAACCGAGCCAATGAGAGTCTGGGATTGTTTCTAGGGTTTTGGAGGTTTATATAGGGTGAGAGGCACATGAGTGAGGTGTGGAAAGTTTGTTAGAAGTTTTGGTTTTGAAATTTTGAGAAAAAAAAAACTAATGAGAGCATGTGCACGATAGTAGTGGCTTTTGGTGTGAGTTCATGAAGCATGAAAGAAGGGTGGTGGAGTCAGCACGTGAGGATGAGTGCATCACCAAGTTTTATGCAAGAATATATTTTCCACTTTAGTGTAACAATTTCACTAATGGTACAAGGTTGGTACCAAGTGTGTGTGTCCTAACTTGGCAATATTTGGCAATAAATTTGGTACAAGGAGTGTGCCATAATTCGTATGATAAAAGGTACACCATGATGCTGCAAGAAATGTCCATCATCTATTACCAAGTAATGCCTTACACTACAATTCATTGCCATCATTTCCAATATTCATAACTTGGTAGATTTTGCACCACTTGTGACAAATGTGTAACCAATGAAAAATAGGGGGAATGGAGAGCAAAATTAGTGTTGAAAAGAAGTTGAAATGGTGCTTGGAAGTCAATGTAATATGGCCATGAACATTAGTGTATGGAGCTGCCAAAAATATCTTGGAAAAAATCTAAGTTTGGAAAAACCATAATTTGAAAATGTCCAACTTTGGGATGCCATAACTCATTCAAAAATGACCCAAATGACATGGTTCTTGTGCTCATTTTGAAGGAAATGTTTCATACTACAACTTTCGTGTGGAAAATATTTGCAAATGAAGCCTTGATCATGGTGAAAATTGGCTTTGAAAGTGATTGAAAACTTGCCAAAAATGGTAAGTTTCTTAAAACCCTAATTTCCAAATTTAGTAACTTTTCCACATTCTTGATTTTTGATGAATCCTTGAACATTTCTTGACAAAATCTCATCCATTGATCATATTTGACTTGAAAATCATCATGTTGACCTCAAAAAATCAGGAGTTGACTTTTTCACTGCACAGTTGACTTTATCCCCAATCCTCTTGATTTTGAATCTCTTGAACAATTGAAACCCTTCTGAATCAAATTGATGGACAATCTCCATTATTAGACACTTGGGGACATGTGGAATACCTTGGAATCAAGTTCTGCCCAAAAAATCAGAAATAAATTGATTTTGTGGCAAACCCTAATTTTGGTGTCCATTGTTTAGGAGAAATCGACCCATGCTCAAAATCCAAATTCTTCTGAATATGATGTACATCCTTTTAAAAAATGATGAGATATGCCACTTGATGATGATAAAACTTCAAAGATCTTGCCCATTGGAGTGTTAAACTCAAGAATCCCAAAAACCCTAATTTGAGAATACAGACTAGGAGGATATGATTCCCTTGAAACCTCTTGCCACTTGCAATCATCTGATGAAATGATGGGCACATTAGGATGCCTTGAGGTCTAAGAATCCATTGTAGCTCAAGTAATGATGACATTAAGACCATCTCTCCTTTTGGTCTCTTGGACAATACACATGATCTCTTGCTTGAATTTTTTTAAAACATCTTCTTCTCTTGAGTTAACCTAGATACCTTGATCCCATGCTAAGAACCAATGATATACACAAATGGTAATGTAAAATGAGATGAATCATAAGCCAGTTAGTGTTAGAAACATGAAGGCAAATTTTAAGGTGTTACAGAACTCTATCAGCCAATTGAGCCATATCTTTCATATATTGGGTATCTAGTTTCTTCCTGATGGAGTATTCTAGAACCCTGTGACCATTTTGGCAAATTCATGCTCGAGCACTTGGTTAAAGCATATTTCTTTTCACAACCTGAACCTATATAGGTAATCATCAATTGACTCAGGCGCCTTGCGCCTTACACTACCCAATTCTTTGAGACAAATGTTTTACTGCCCCATATAAAATTGTTCATGGAACACCGTCTCAAACTGTTTCCAGTTATGTATAGAATGAGGAGGGAGTGTCGTGAACCATGTTAAAGCATTTTTTATCAGAGAATTTGGGAAAAATATCATTCCCGAATTCTCATTATTTGATATATCGCATTCTTCAGTTTGGTATCGAGCGATATGTTCGGGATTCAACTCGCTTATGTTTCCTAAAAACTTGGTGAACTTAGGGACTTTCCTCCCCATAAGGTTATCTTGTCGAACATTCCTGACTACATCTTCAACATCTTGGTTCCTATCCATCATAAATATCCCCGAGCTAACCTAACCTATTTGTTCTTCTCCTCACATAGTTACAGGGGGGTCTGACACGTCGATGTCCCCCTTGTTGTTGTTGCCCTTGATTAAAAAGAGCAACCCCATTGGCAGGCTTCCCTATTTGACCGGCTGGCAATATTTGAGGAATTGGTTGTTCCTGGGCCTGAGGGGTGCCGAAAAAATTGAATATTCGATCCATTTGATTGGCCAGTAATTAGTAACTCTAGTTAGTGTTATGAATTAGGAGGTTGAACACTGTACCAATTTGCTGAGTAAGCATATTAACCATCTCGTGGTTACTTTCATCCATTTGTTGTCTTACGGACAACATGGAATTTGTTGTCAAAGTAGACGCATTTGGGGGTTGCTAATGGCAGACCCTGACGCCACATATGGATTTAAAGGAGACATTATTGTTGCATTACTATCTGCATAAGTTGAAGTGTTGCTCTGTAATCCTGCCATTATAGCAGTTGGCATACCATAAGGGAAATCCCTTGACACCAGTGATATTGTGAAACATGGCATATAAGAAGGCCTAGGCTCTCCTAGAGGAGCGTGGGTGGGCCTGAGAGTCATTGGAATACTTGTTGCCACAGGCAATGAAACCACTACTTCTGGTGTCGACACTGCATTCGTTACTAGGGTGAGGATAGGTTCATTGGTCCCTATGAGATTTTTGTTCTCTGTGGTTGCCATTGTTGATGCAACAGGTTGTTCAGTATCTGGAGCTTTATTTTGGGGAAGTGACGTATTCTTAGGACAAACCATTTCGATTAAACTTTTACCACTCTTCAAGCGCATATAAATCCAGATGTAGAAAACATTATTCAATGAAAGACAAATTCATAACAAAGAAACAAAATGCAAACACTTTTTTCAAAGAAATAACTCAAAAAATTTCCCAAACAAGTCCCATTGAGTGTGCCAATTTGTTCACCGGTGTTTTTGGTAAACAATCACTTAGTTTTAATTTTAATGCTTGAAGCACCAAACTAGTCAATCTTGGGACAAGTTTGTGCTAGATTTCTAGGGAAATAAATTATGGATTATTGTTGTCAGATTATTTTGATTGAATTCTGATTATTTTGAAAAGATAGTTACGTTTTGTAAGTAAATGCACCAACTGATTTTGACTGGGTCGAAATTAGTGACATGAATATTAAATAAAACAAGTAAAAGCAAATTAAATGGAAAAGTAATTTATTTTCATAAGTGAAAAAGTGGTAGGCGAGTACATTTCTTAAAAAAAACTCGTTTCTTGCTTGTGTATGGGTACTTTGAGTGTATTGTTGAGTCCTAGCCCTTGAGGTTGGCATCAATTTTGGTAAAACTAACTCAGCAGAAAGATGTAGGACAAGATGTCCTAACATGATGAACTAACTGCAGGTTAAGATGTTAAACAAGATGTCCTATCAGGTGGATTCGAAATCTTTGTCTGTTACAGTTTTGGGATAACTGTTTTTGGTAACAGGTGTGATTGGAATATGACTTGATTCCAGGTGGCATCTGAGATTGTGGAATCAGAGATTCTGATTCTAAATGGAATATGCGGTTTCCTTGTAAGGAGACATTTTTGGAAACTTGGGATTGAATAAAGGATTAGGTCGCTGATTCTGAGGAGCAGAACTGTTGCGTTTTTGAAGCCCAAGTCTAGTTGTGTTTTGCAATATAAATAGGTTGGATTTAACCTAGTTTGTGTGTTGAATATTGCAGCTGTTTTTAGAAGTACTAGGTTTTGTACTTGTGTGAGCCTCTCATGTATTGTGTGAATACTTGAGAAGGACTGTTTATTTAGTTGTAATATTTTCAGTCACTGCTGTGATTGGAAGGGAAATGAGAAGGGTCTCATACCTAGGAGAGTCTTAGGTAGAAATCTAGGAAGGGTAGTTTTTAGGTCCTAAGTTGTAAACGTTGGAGTTTAGCTTAGAACCAATTCTACTTAGTGATTTCATTCCTGGCTTGGTAGCCCCCAGACGTAGGTGTTGTTGATCACCGAACTGGGTTAACAATTTTTGTGTGTTGTTTACATTCAGTAGTTTACTTTTGTTCTTCCTTAATCCTTGTGAGAAGCAGAGATCAAGTGTCACGACATCCTGTCTGACATCTTAGTGTTCTGCTTAACCAGAATTTCATGTATATTGAAGTTTATAATGATTTTTGCCACCCCGAATACTAACGATCTTCCAACGTTTAAATTTTTTTCCGTCCAACACATTATCTGTACATGCTTAACTATTCTTCGATTGATCTCCACATGTCCTTGGGATTTTGGATAAGACCAAAAGACAGTTATTTTAGTTTGAAATTTGAATTTTTTTTAGTCAAACCCCTTAGATTTGTCAAATTTGATGAGTCACCAAATCACTTGAAAATTCACTAAGTACCAGACCAGATTCTTCAATGTCGAATGTTGTTGTTTCTTCCTCCAAAGTCTTTGGTCGAAAGGCAATTTAACCTTCCCTTATGTTAGAGAAAATTCCGGCTGATTCCTTTGTCAAATTTCGCCGTTGGAATTTCTCGGCTAACAGTGTTGTTTGATCTTCTTTATTGGTTTAGCCTCGATGTGAGACATTTTCTTGATCTGATGCATATAGCGAAAGATGTGTGTGATAGTTTGATTAAAAGACTTCTAAACATTCAAGGTAAGAAAAAAGATTATTAGAATTCTCGTCTAGATATAGTGGGGATGGGTATACGACATCAATTAGTTCCAGAAGAATTAGGAAAAGGAACATATTTGCCCTGGGCATGTCACACTTTATTTAAAATGGGAAAAAATTGCGAGTGTTTGCTTGGTATTAAAGTTCCCCAAGGGTACTCATCAAATTTCAAGAAACTTGTATCAATAAAATATCTCAAGTTAATTGGCTTAAAATCACATGATTATCATTTTTTGATGCAACAACTTCTAGCAGTGGTTATATGTGTCATCTTACCAAAAAAAAGGGTAAATATAACTAGATTGTTCTTATTCTTTAATGCTATATGTAATAAAGTAGTTAATTTAAAAAAAATAGATGATTTGGAAGATGAGGCTGCAATAATCTTGTGTCAATTAGATATGTATTTCCTTTCATCATTTTTTGACATTATGGTTCACTTAATTATTGATTTAGTCAAGGAAATCGGATTTTGTGGTTCAGTTTATTTAAGGTGAATGTATCCAATAGAGCGATACATGAAGATCTTTAAAATATATATGAAGAATCCTCATCGTCTGAAAGCTTTGCTCATTGAAAGGTACATCATATCAGAAGTTGTTGAGTTATGTACAAACTATTTGTCAAAAGCAGACTCTATAGGAATTCCAAAGTCTCGTCATGATGGCAGATATGAAGGTAAAGCTACTTAAGGTTTAAATGTTAAGTCAATGGTTCAGGATGTAGTTCTTCAAGCACATTTGTATATATTAAGTAATTTATATGAAATTCAGCCTTACTTCTCTGCTCACAAAAGACTTACCAAGGAAAAGTACCCACCAAATGAGTGTTAAGTGGTTGTTGAAAGAGCATAACAAGAATTTCATAAATTAGTTTACTAAAATGATTTCTAATGATGATAGTGCATCCAAGATGATTAAATGAATGTCATACATGCCTAAATTTAATGTAGTAACTTCGACTTAGTGAATTTTCTTTTTATACAAAATTTAAAGTTGATCATAGTACAATGGAAAATACTAGGGTGATGGTTGAGGCCGAATCCATGTACTTCTTTAGTTCCAAAGATAAGAATTCTATAATGGCATCTAGACCCTACTTCGGGGTCATTGAGAAGAATTGAGAGATTGATTATGTTTTATTCAAAGTGCCTCTATTTAAATGCAAGTCGGTTGACAGTAACACTAATGTAGAAATTGATGAGTTAGGAATCACACGGGTAGACCTTGATAAGAAAAATTATATGACTTAACCATTCATCATGGCATCCCAACAAAAATAATTTTTTTATGTCACTAACACTTCTAAAAAAATATGGTCAATTGTTCTACAAGGAAAACACATACCTCATAGTGATGAAAATCATGATTTAAATTTTGATATTTCTGAGACCCCTTCTTTCGCAACATATGTGCCTACTTCATGTGAAATTGATACATATGATGTGCATGTAATTTATTATGATCATGAAGAAGGCATATGAAAAAACTAACAAGTAAATAATTTTTATTTTTTATTCATAATTTATTGTTTGTTATAATTTCTAAGTGTTTAGAGACAAGATACCAAAAGACGGGTCACGTTGTGCATCTTGCTTCCTTCAAATAACGAATCTAGTGCACAATAATTTATTGTTTGATGTAATGATGTGTAAAATGTATGTCGTTTTATTGCCATTATGGTTTTGATGTAATACATATTTATTATTCATAATAGTTGTCAATTTGATTTTGATTCACTAATTTATTGTTGTCTTGTTTCTGATATGTTTTGATTCACAAAAATACAGATTATAATAAAGATATTTTTGTAAAATAAAAATTATATTTAAAAAAAAAAATATTTCACAAAGGTTGGTTCTTTCAACCGTGGTGATATGTAGCGCGCTATTCACTTAAAAAAATGCTAAAAATAACATTGTTGGATATCGAACCAATGACCTTTTGAATTTTCACTACGGTTGAATATTTCAACCGTAGTAAAAAATAGCGCCCTATCTAATTTATTATCACGGTCAATAGCTCATTGTGGTAAGTACTAAGTATGTATCATGTATTAGATCATTTTTAATTCTTTAAAAAGTGGGTGCTTAGTTTATTGGAAAGAGAAAACAATGTTAAAAACATCTGAGCATGTTATATCCATTCAATAGAAGTTAAAATCAACATAATAACCATATGTTTTTATTAAATTTTTAATTATGTAATGATCTTCTATTAAGATGGCATGATTTTCTGGGCTTTTTGACGTGCTCTGATCCATTTTGAATGCTTTAAAAGAGGAAATTTGGTACTTTCTCAGGGGTTCTGAAATTTTACACATGAAGGAAACGTTTACAGCACCAGAGGACATATTTGGAAAGCATTTGGAGTCATTGTAGGCAAATTCTTCAAGGTATTTATAATTAAACAATCTAATTTGTATTTGGTATTGTAATTTGCACTATAGTAGTTAAATTTCTCTAGGTTAGGTTATGTTTTATGAACCTATTTTTATATTTTTGGATAATATGTTTGACTTGATATTGCATGAATAATTTGAGTTATAATTCTATTCAATCGAACCTTGTTCTTGATACCTTTTATGTGAGATGCTCTTTTATTCTGAATTTGGGCACATAGGAAATACCGACCATTATTTTATGTGTTGGACCTAGAACAATTGTTGTGCTTACACTGGTGGACTAGAGATACGAAACTCTGAGTTGTGGCTTAGGAATTAACTTTCTATTGCATTGCCTATTCTTACTTACGCTGGTGGACTAGGGATAGAAAACTCTGAGTATAGATCAGTGAGGTATACGCTAAGTGATTGAGTATATCGTTTTTATTAATTCGTTGTGGGATTATAGTGACGATATAATTCATGTAATACATCTAACATCAACAGTAGAGAAATAAGGAATTATATACACAACCTGATCGCTTTCGTATCATTGTCAGAACACTTTATTTTCTTTTCGAAATTAAAACTCGAACCCCCCCAATTCAGTATTTTCTATGCATTACACAATATGGTCTTGTTAAATAGTAGTCCTTGTGGATTCGATCTTTTTTTATTATTGTGACATTGTCGATACACTTGCCAAGAAGTCATCAATAGTACAAAGACTTATTGGGTCATTAAGATACCTTTGTCACACAAGACTTGATCTAGCATACAATGTATGTATGGTGAGAAGATTCATGCATAAGTCAAAGGTATCATATCTAGCAGCGACGAAGAAGATACTAAGGTATCTCAAAGGAACTCTCGACTGTGGCATTATGTTTCTTGCGTCTGATGAAGGAAAAGAATGCAAACTAGTGGGTTACACCAACTCAAGTTAGTGTAGTGATGTTGAGGATAGAAAATCCACAAGTGGTTATGTGTTTATGCTAGGTGGTGCACCAGCTGCTTGGAGCTCAAGAAAATAACTAGTAGTAGCATTATCGTCGTGTGAATCGGAGAAGAATCAGAGTACATAGTTGCTTCTCTTTGTACATGTCAAGAAACATGGATGGTGAATTTGGTTGAAGAAATTACAGGGAAGAATCATGGAGCAACTACCATGAAGATCGACAACATAGATGCTATAAATATGGTGAAGAATCAGATAGCACATGAAAGAAGTAAGCACATCGAAATGAGGTTCCATTATCTTCGAGAGCAGGTAGCAAATGGGAAGCTAAAATTGAAATAATGCAGAATTGAGAATCAGATTGCATACATCATGATAAAAAGTGTGCAAGTCGAAGTATTCAAAAGACTAAGAACAATGAATAATGTAGATAGCTTAGACACAATGAATTAGGTGGTGTGTTAAAAGTGTAATCCTTTGTGTTGAAGTAGTATTTCGACAGAGTTTGTTGTTATCGAAATGCTCTGCGCAGAAATTGTATAGCTTTCGAAATGTTGAAGAAGTGTGTCTTTTAGAGAAACTTAAGACTTAGCTTTATTTTGTGTTTTTAGCTGAGTTAGGTTAGTTGGAGATTATTTGGTGTGAAAGTAATCCCAGTCTATAAATAGGAGGTACCCTATCATTCTAAATGCAGTTGCATAGATAAAAGATTGAATAAACTTCAGTTTGAAGGAAGACAGAAACTCTGCATAAATATTCTCCCTCTTCCCCTTTTTCTCTCAAAACCCTAATTTTTCTTTTCTTCCCCAATTCATATTTTTTTTCTTCTAAAATTCTCGTGCCGCGGAATCATCTTTCAACCAAGGTGTGGTTGATTCACTCGAGTGAAGAGTGAAAAACAAGAGGAGAAATCAATCGGAAGAATTGATTCTTATTCATCAAGATTGATTCAAATTTCTCCAAATTTTAAATGAAATTCCAACATCAGGAATTCGTCAAAATTCCAACATCACCGCTAAATCAAAAGTCACACACATGCATCACTAGAAGAACTTATGCGTTGTCACAATGGCTTCTCTTCCTTTCTAGCCTTATGTATTTTTAGTCCATTATCTTAATTTTTAGAGTTGATTGTTGCGTAAAGACTTTTGCGATTTCAATCAATATAGATGTTGCGATATTGATTACGATCGTTGTAGTGTGAATTAATCACAATTTTTTCTTTAACCTGAACGGTGAATAACAGTATCGATATTGACACGTATCAATATTGTTTTGTCGTAGCAGTTTTTACAATCGCGGACTGTTTTTTAAAACCTTAGACAAGATCTTCATTACAAGACTACAAGACTCTGCATTAGAAAATTTCAAACTTTCTGCCCATAAAATAGAAACATGTTATTTTATTTCCTACAACATCCATCCACGGCAGAAACAAACCACCACAAACTTGCTCACTCATGCTCATACTACAAGCCCTCAGTAAAGGCCACCCCGGTGTTCTTCAACCAAACTTTACCTTGAATTAGTTGTGCTACTGTAAACTTGCTAGCTTCCGCTGCACTTGTGATGACATGATAACCAGGCCAATTCACTCTCTTGCTCGTACCTGCACCTGGTCCATTGTTCATGTACTCTCCATAGTACAAATTTTGCAAGAAGTCCTTACTCGCGGCATCCCATTCCGCCCATCCCGTCGGGTCAATGTGGCTGTCCAAAAAGGATTGCAACACAACAGTTCTAGAGAATTTCTTCCATGGGCGGCCAAGGAATGTTTTGATTGATCCGACAACGGGCTTAAGGTCTGCGCTTGGTGTTAGGTCACATTGTTGAATTGAAGTTCCTGTGTTCTGACCGGGGTCTTCTCGGCCTTGCGCTGTGAACATGTTGTTTTGGTTGCTCATGGGCTTTCGGGCCACTAACTTGCACTTCTGGAACACAACTGCTGCGTTTCCAAAGATGAAGTCGATGGTACCTGTAATGACTGAGTCGCGGTAAAATTGCCTGTTGGAGTGTGCGTAAAGAGTGTCTTGAAAGGCGTCAATGCGGCATCGGTTGATAACAGATTTGTCGGAGCCAACGCGGAGAGCCACTGCTTGGTGCTTTGCTGCGCCTGCCGAGTTTTGGAACCAAATGTCTTGTGCTATAAACGAATCCCCAACTGCAGCTGTAAAATTAAAGTCATATTATTATGTGGTTAATCTTCATATTGGGTAGGTATGAACCCGAGTGATGGTTTGAAAACTGATAATGTGTTTCTCTCAAGGTCTCAGATTTAAATCATGTCAGATATTAATAATTTTTGTGGGTGAATCTATACAAAGCTTTGCACTCTGCCTTTAAATGAGGTCCTCGCAAGTGGACGGTGAAATTGGTGCCTCTCAAATAGTCGATCCTAAGGACGGATGCCGAGTTTTTTTAAATAAAGGCTAGAATATGAACTTTGCAAAATAATTTTAATCATTTAGATCTAATACAAGGGGAAGGATACATACCAACAGTAGCACTTTTGAAGGTGGTTGTTCCATCGATGAAATTCAAGTTGCCTGTAATTATTGTTGCATCCATACCATCACCAACGAGCATCACATTGGTTTTTTTGGCGCCAATTTCTATGTTCCTTTCTTCACATAAATAACATATGTTGTCTTACCGTTGTCAGGTGCAGATGCCAGAGCCTCAGCCACAGTCTTGAACTTCCCACTCCCATCGGCAGCCACCACAACATTGGCCTTTATGTCCCCAACTGAGGACTCCAACAACCTCCTATCCTTGCTTGTAACCCACGATGGAAATTCCCCATTCAAAGTTTCATCAACAAATTGATCATGACTCTTTTGAGGAAAAACAGCAAGAAACACAGCAAGAGAAGATCTAGCCCTTGATATCAAGTCCTGAAGGTCACTTTCCATAACGACCCGAGATGTACCTTCTAACCCATCAAAACATGTTGCATGATTAGTGAGCACACTACTTAGCCATGTGTGTGCATCTTGTTGTGAGTCAATGTTATTTTTTGTCAGTGTCAACATTGAGTCCCAAACTCTGTCTATGGACAACTCCATCAGTTGTTCACAGTCCTTCAGAGCTGTCTCCTCTCTAGGACTGTTAACTCGGCGCTTAATAGCATCGACCGTGTGCATAGCTTTTTGAATGTGTGTGGTAGATTTGGTTAATAAAGACAAGAGTGT
The DNA here is from genome assembly GCA_022829125.1 of Lathyrus tuberosus. Classification (NCBI taxonomy): domain Eukaryota; kingdom Viridiplantae; phylum Streptophyta; class Magnoliopsida; order Fabales; family Fabaceae; genus Lathyrus; species Lathyrus tuberosus. Next base: position 6,816,475 of record JALAZF010000072.1, read on the forward strand.
ACTCAATTTGTGGTCTTTTGTGTTGGCCAAGGTTTGGCCTTGAAGTACTTCTGATACATGAGTTAAGCATGATTTTGTATCAACAGCATGCTCACACAGATTGGGAACTGATGAGAGGGGGAAGAAGGAGATAGGTTTGTTGAGATGAGAAGCAATAAGGGCTGATGAACTTATGATAGCAGCTAAAGAGAGGATTAACCAGAAAGTTTTGGGAAGTGATTTTCTAGGTTTGTCTAGCAAAGTTTCTTGGGTAGCCATATTGATAAACTAGCTAGTACTGGTTGCTGGTTATTTACTATGATATCTGTTAACTTCAGCATTCTTATATAGACACAAAAAATATTGTATTTTGTAGCAATAAAACAAATCCAAGAAAGCATATAGTATTTTAATAATTGTTTATATTTTTAGTTAGCATAATTGAGGTTTGGCACATGGTTCATTTCAAACCTCTAGCATACATCGCTGTAATGGTCTTATGATTAATATTATTTATTGTTTTTCTATAATAAAAGTCTAAATTGCTTTGCCATGTGCAAAGATTTTGATTTTTTTTTTTTGCTTGTGTCAATAATTAGGGGATTGGATAAACCTTAATAAAGAAAGTCAAGTGGAAGATACTACTAATTAAGTATACATTGAAGCTGTAGGTAGCTACAAAAGGCACAATTTTGTTATGTTTACATATTTATTATGTACATCAGCAAGTATTATTAGTAGAGACATCTCTATTATGTTTATATATTTATGTGGAACAAGAACACATTAAAATGGGCTAGTGTATACATCCTTGTCCGTCAATTCCGATAAAATATAATATTTGACCTTTAAAATTAGAATCTATATTTTGAAGAAATTGTTCACTAGACCAGCATACTTATTTATTTTGCAGAAATTTCAAAAACATTTTAAAAATTTTGATTTTAAAATTTGGACACACAAAATACAAGTCTAATAGAAAAAAAATTGAATTTTGAATTCTAGACGCACCTCAACACACTATAATAAACTCATTCTTAGAACGACAACCAATTCAAAGTCAAAATATTTTGTTGTTTAGGGGTATTTTACCAACTTCTAGCAATTTTGATTGTGTGTTTTGCAATCATAGTCGAGAATCCTTGTTTCATCTGCTTTTCTCTTGCTCCGTGGCTAAATTAGTGTGGAAGGAGGTTGTCGTGTGGATAGGTTTCTCGGATTACTCTAGCAACGATTGTATGGGGAGTTTTTTGGATTGGTATCGTTTTAGTAAATCTAAAAGGGTTAAATCTGGTAGGGAAGGTTGTTTATGGTTAGCTGTTTGTTGGAATCTATGGTTGCTCAGAAATGGCATAATTTTCAGAAGCACCGGTTGGAACGTTTTGGATAACGTTTGGAAGATCAAGCATACCGTGTGGAGGTGGTCTTTTATAGGAGACATTATCCATCCCAATTGTAATCTATATGAATTTGACAAAGATCCCTTGTTTTATTTGTCTTAGTTTCAATTGGTGGGTAATTTCTTTGTTTTATCGAGTGTCTACTCGTTTCTTTTGTAATCAGGTTTGAGTACCCTTTGTACTCCTTCAATATATTCCTTGCTTACAAAAAAAAAAGTCAAAATATGTTTGAATTTCAAAATAAAGATTCAACTTACAGATATTGAAGTTCTTGAAGTTCTGACGAATTTATTTAAGTATTCGGGCTTTGTCTTTTCCTCTTCTTTCTCTTACATTTGAAACCAAACAAATCAGTGTATAACAGAGCTCTCACTAGTGTCTACTCCCGTTCCAACATTGTTCCAATCTTTCTCTCAAGTTCTACTCATGTGCGTGCAAATTTAACATTTTCATCGACTTCTACGATCTCTACATTCAAGGTAAACACTTGCATCTCTCATATTTGGTAAGTTTCTCATATCCTTTTGTTTTTTTATTTGTTATGCATGTAATTCCTTAATAGGTTATACTTATGTTAAAATAGGATACATCCAATAGAAATGTAATATTTGTTTGGTCCTAATAAGATTTGGTATGAATTTGGGACATTTTAGGATTAGGGTATGTGCATGAACAGGTTATGCTCTGGATCATTTAGTCTAGATTTTAAAATCTGAGCCCTTTGTAGGGATAACAATATCTGAATTTTCTCTATTTTTCATTCTATTTTTTTATTCTGTTTCTAGTACATTCTTTCCTATTCTTTGATTATGATATGCCTTTCCTGTTTGATTATAGAAAAATGGTTGACGAACAACATAGATACAAAAATGGTCGATTGGTCCAACATGCTTCAACGCGCAGGGAGCAAGCTAAATTCTCGCGACTCGTAGTTAGAGAATTATCGGATGCTGCCGAGGGATCGTCTTCTCAGGTTCATGTATCTTCGACTCATGCTGAAAGACTTATTGCTTTTGTTCATGTTGATGACCTGATGTTGTCGCACAGATAGTTTTTTTGGAGGCCACAAAGACATTTCGCTACTTCCTATATATGCACATCATGCTACAGTTCACGTGTAGGAGGGAAAGGTATCATAAATGTTTAATTACTCTTCTAAACATTTGTTTTATACTAATTGAAATGCTTAGCATTAATGTATTTTATTTTGTAATACAGTGAGATGTTGAAATATATATAAAGCATGGTAGAAAGATAACAAAGATGTCACATCCTAATGAACCATCATTTCAAGATGTCTTTGAGCTATATGAGATGAAGGACATCAGTGGGACTAGATATGGTTATATTGAACATGATCTATTTTCTACATTTGGTGAGAGATGGCGTGCAGAAACTTCGTCATATGATATTCTAATCGGTTTGATGACTATCAATCTTGATGATGTATCATGTGTCATACATCTTACGATAACGAGAAGATTCTTATACCAGTCTATAATTAATAGACCTGGGGCCCTTGGCCTAATGGTGACACAATTAGGGGTTGGTCCAAGTAAATCCTGAGGGGAGATAGAAGACATCAGGGGATGCCATGCTATATTTTCATTCCTATTGGAAAATTATATTAACTAATTCAATATGGTTATGGATGATGCAGGAGATGAGGCACGTGTTGCCTATTATAGAGTGTCTGTATTTAGAACATAATTTCTAATTTTGGTTGGCAAGACATATTTCTGGACAAAAGTGTGGCATGTGTCGATGTTGTCTATATTAAATATTTCATGGACTTGGACAGAATTCACGAGTATAATTAGGGGACATCTTGTTTGGTTTATCTCTAGTCAAAGTAAGATAAAGGTAGTTTATGGACGATGAAACAAATGGCATGAAGAAACAGTTTATTTTTGTAATTAATTTACACCCTTACTAATACTAATTTCACAATACTTGTGCTAAATACTTGTGCTACACATTTGCTAATATTTCATCTAAACCATTTTCATACATGGATCCTCATTCATTCTCCAGGTATTGTCGACTGGGAGTGTGTCGAAAGCTATATTGAGGATTTGTCACGTGCGTGCTCGATTATCCCACTAAGGGATAATCCGACGACTGAGTCGTTCAAACTTGCTCTTGACCACATCCTGGAAGATGATATCAATTTCACAACCTAAGGTGAGCACCATCAGACACAATCATTGGAGGCGATATCATGGTACTTTGCATAGCTGGTTTATGGATCTCGACTTATGTACTCGCATCTACATAAGTGAGTATTACAGCAATAGGGTCGGCTTAACCAACCTAGAGTCCCCTTTCTAACTAAAATTGTAGGCCTAATTTAAAAAAATATATATACAAATGTAATAATTAAAAATGACACATCAAAAATATAATTATATATTAATAAAAACAAATTTAATTATAATAATTTTTACTTTTGATCAATCTCATTCTTTTATATAATGGATTTTTTTCATAACATTTTTTTTTAATTTATTGGATTTTAATTATAACATTTTTTTATGTCTATTAATATCAGTGAAAAAATTGAACTTTTCAAAATTTGGGGCCTCCCAAAATTTGGGGCCATGTATTGTTGAGCTTGTTGCTCTTGCATAGGGTCGGCCCTATGCAACAATCTTGATATTTGTAAGGTATACCTAGGGACCCTACATTTGTTGCTCCTGTCATTGTCCTCCATAGAGATGTTAATGTGATATTTGAAGAGTACCATAAGCATCAAGTGGTCGAGGATGTACATAGTGTAACAACTACTTGTCTATGGAGTATGATATATAGTTACATACAATGGTTTTATAATGTGTCATATCCTTACATGACACCAGAGCCAGAAGGAGATCCCTCTAGGCCAGTTCATCGGAAATTACTAGAAGAAGAACAAGGAAGGGTGAACCATGCCATGGATATATTACTTAGATTACATTGCATTGTTGTTATTGGGAGAAAGGCCATAACTAAATGTGAGTTTAAGGAAGGAACTTTTGAGAGTGTTACTCTATAGGAAATCTTAGAAGAGTCATCGAATGCATAGTAGTATTGGAGGCAGAGAAGGAACAAAGGCGTTAGATATATCCATTAGTTGTGTGTTTTTTATCTATAAACAATTTATCTTAGCTATGATTGACTTATGTGTGTGGTTTATTATGTGAATAATGTATGGTTTTTCAAATGATATGAAAAATCTTACTAGTTAACTTTAAGGGGTTTATAATATTGTTCAGGGTTTTGTCCAAATTTTGGAATCCAGATTCACCCCATTGTTATGAAATAAACAGTAAGGATATTTGTTCCAGGTAGGATTGTTCACATCCAATCCAATAAAAATAACAAATAACGAAACAAACAAAAAACAAAAACTAATAAAAAACAATCTTTTTATGATATGTTTGGACCACCTTATAGCATAACCAATCGTTTGGTTTAGTTTTTGATTGGATGTATGTGAATCGAACCGCTCCAAACCAAACTGAAGTATACTTTATAAAACCCAACTATATTTGTCTGTCTAGTTAACCCTATTTTATTAATATTTCATTCATGTAGCCACACGTAGAGAAACAGAACGCCGCCTCAGTTCTTTCCTTTTTTGTTTCCTCTCCCTCAAACCACCACCAACTTTCTTCAACCCATTTTCTTCCTCGCTCAAGCACTCTTCTCTCACTCTCGTTTCATCTCACTCAATTCTCTCTCTCTCTCTCTTTCTCTCTCTCTCTCTCTCTCTCTCTCTCTCTCTCTCTCTCTCTCTCTCTCTCTCTCTCTCTCTCTCTCTCTCTCTCTCTCTTTTCATCTCACCCAATTTTCTCTTTCGTTTCGTCTCCTTTAAACAATTGTTGCCTCCCTTAATCCTTCTTCCCTAACTCTTGCGACAGAAGACGACTCCATATTTGTTCAGTAAGTTTTTATATTTTCTATGTTCTAATTTATATTTTTTGTGTTCGATTTTAGCTTTTATTTGCTAGTTTTTCTGTTTTGATAAATTTTCTATTGTCTATTTTAAAGGAATGAGCCAAATAAAATTCTTTGATTATGTTGCTTCATCTAATCAATTTGACCTTATTAGCAACCTCAAGCAGGTATAAAATTTTATTTTTAATCAGCTTATTTTATCTTAGTAAATTTTGGTTAATGTTCTACAATGGTTATGGTTCTTGACTAAGGACATGTTTATTCTTTATTTCCTATTTTGTAGGGTGAAACAGTTGAACCCCCACCCCATTAGTGGAAAGTAAGGAAGTGAACAATGATGAAGAAAATTCTAATAAGAAAGAGAAAGTTGGAGAAGCTTCAACATTGGTCACATCGAACGATCCTAATGTTGTATTTGGAGATGCATGTAACAGAAAACCTATTAAACGTAAAACTTGGACTTGGAAAGATTTTAAAAAAATAGGATCAAAAGATAAGTGTAATTGGTGTGATGTATATGCTTCTTATTCACATAGAAATGATACTAGTAATTTGAAACACCATTTGTTGCACCAATGTAAAAAGTTTCCCAAAGAGTATATTGATCCCACTTAATAGACTATCGTTCTTCAACAACATAAAAAAGAAGAAGGGGATAGATTTTGTAATTTTACTACTGTCCATTTTGATACTAAGTCATGTAGGAAAGATTTAGCTAGGATGATAATTGTAGAGTTGCCTTTTAAGTTTGTTAAGGGTGCGAGATTTCTTCATTTTATGAGTGATGTGCAACTCAAACTCTCAATTCATAAAAGGATTCCAATCTCTAGAGATTGTTTGGATTGGTACATGAGTGAGAAACATAAGTTAAAAATTATGTTAAATAGATCAAACACTACTACAAAATACACCTAACGTAACATGTTATTACATTATCTATCAAGCCAACGTAGTAATAGCTCTTATTTAGGCGCCTGCATTTTTTTCTTTTATTAAAAGATATTTCACTAGAGTCCATATTTTATAATCGTAATGATATATTAAGGATTACAAGCTTCAATTCCCAGAACCAGAGTTTTCCTTTTTTGGTTACTAAATGGGTGTGTCACTTATAATCTTAATATTTATATTAAAATTAAATTATCTTTCACCACAGTCTAAAATAGAAACTTTTGTGAAATGTACCTACATTTAATCACGATCGTTTCTATCAATCGTGGTGAAAAGTATAAGCTATACTTAAGAGAAAATTCACTCTTTCAGCATAGAACAACAGTCTTTCTCATAAAACAAAACCTCCACACTCTCTCACGCCTTATCCTTATTCCATGACGCTTGCATACCACTTCCTCCCAAAACTCCAACGTATGTTCTTCAACTCTTATGGATCAAGGAAAGGTTTTACACAAAAATCATTTCTTTCACTTTCTCTTCACATTTCTGGTACGTAGACGTTTCCACCATTCACTTTCTCTTCGCTCTTTTATTGATAAAAGTTGTATGTTGTTGTTGATTTTATTTTTGTTGATAAAAGTTGTATGTTGTTATTTAAGGTATGTTGTTGTTGATAAAAGTTCTATGTTGTTGATGATTTTGTTTTTGTTAATAAACGTTCCATGTAATTTAGGGTATGTTGTTGATGATAAAAGTTGTATATTCTTGATTTTTTTTTGTTTTTGTTGAGCTATGTTGTATGTTGTTTAAGGTATGTTGTTATTGATAAAAGTTCTATGTTGTTGATGATTTTTTTATTGATAAAAGTTCTATGTTGTTTAGGGTATGTTTTTTATGATAAAATTGTATGTTCTTGATGTTTTGTTTTTTTAATCTATGTTGTATGTTGTTTAAGGTATGTTGTTGTTGATAAAAATTCTAAGTTGTTGATGATTTTGTTATTCTTGATAAAATTTCTATGTTGTTGATCGTTTTGTTTTTGTTGAGCTATGTAGTATATTGTTTAAGGTATGTTGTTGTTCATAAAAGTTCTATGTTGTTGATGATTTTATTTTTGTTGATAAAAGTTCTACATTGTTTACGGTACGCTGTTGATGATAAAAGTCATATGTTGTTGATGATTTTATTTTTGTTGAGCTATGGTATATGGTGTTGTTGATAAAAGTTCCATGTTGTTGTACATTGCAGCTTTCATTACGTTTAAACAATATGTCATAGAAGATGGTTTATTATATCATATGTGGTTTGAGTGTTTTTCCAACCCCTTACTGAATATATATATATATATATATATATATATATATATATATAGAGAGAGAGAGAGAGAGAGGACGTATCATATGAGAATGTCATTTTTATGTGAGAACATAAGAATGAATCTGAATCATTAGATTTTAAAATAAATGATGGAGATTATGTGTGGTTTTTTTTCTCTCTCCTCCATTATTAAAATAAATGATGGAGGAGAGAGGAAAAAAACCACACATAATCTCCACCATTTATTTTAAAATCTAATGGTTCAGATTCATTCTCATGTTCTCACATAAAAATGACATTCTCATATGATACGTTCTCTCTCTCTCTCTCTCTCTCTCTCTCTCTCTCTCTCTTTCTTTATATATATATATATATATATATATATATATATATATATACATCCTTTGAATTATTTTAGAAAATTATAATATGAGTTGTTAAGTTGTATTAGAAAAACAGCTTACACTTATCATTGTTTTTCAAGCTTTTTGTAGCCTATTATTTGTATTTTGCTCTTTAATGGTTAAAACTTGATTCAATGTTTCTAGCTCTTCAGCTATCACTTCCTTGACCTCTAATTTTTTCAACAAAGTAAATAATGTTTTGAAAAATCAAATAGAGGTGAAAGAAATCTTAGTAGAAGAATTAGAAGTATTGAAACAAGTTCTAATTGTTAAAGGGAAAAATGTAGATTGAAATACGATTGAAAGGTTATATATTTAGTGAGCACCTGGTAAAATAAGCATTCTAGATAATTTATAATAAACTCAAGTAAGCATATCACCACTGTTGGAATCGAGGACCGTAGTGGAATGTTGTGTGCTAAGTCTTTCTCCGCGGTTGGTACATAGAACCGTGGTGAAATGTATTAAAATCTGCAAAAACCCAAGTGCTAGGAATCGAACCTCTGACATCAACATCTTACTACAATTATTTTATACAACTGTGGTGGTATGTTATGCACTACTGTATTTTTACCACAGCTAGTAGACCATGGTGGTAAAGAATGCACATATAACCACACCTTACTTTACTACGAACCATCGTCCGTAGTAGAATCTTTATTCCAACCATGGTAAGATATGTAATCTGTAGTAGTGAAATTAATGTGTCTATCTAACAACTTATTGTTGGACATCTGTGAAACATTTGAGTTATCTTTGTCTTACTGCACGTTTCACTGATCATGATTGGAAAACCCATAAAAGGATTCTTAATTTCTATCCGATTGTGAATCACAAAGGATTGGCAATGGAAAAAAATTTGAAAAATGTTTGGATGAATGGCTAATAGGTAAAGTTTTCAACATTATGGTTTATAATTCTAGTTCTTATTATGTTGTTATCACTTACTTGAAAAATACAATGGATGATTGGAATTCACATCCATTGAAAAGGGAACATATGCATGTTTGCTATTTTTAACATATTTTGAATCTTGTGGTCCATGATGAACTAAAATACTATCATTCCTCAATCAGTAAGATTAGGAATGTAGTTACATATGTTCGTGCATCTTCGGGTCATATGGATAGTTTTAAAACTTGCATTAAAGAAGTTAGGTTACAAGAAAAGTCGAGTGTTCAGTTGGATGTTTCCACTAGGTGGAACACCACATATATTATACTTGAATGTGCATTGAAGTTTCATAAGGCATTTAAGAGATTGAGTGAGAAGTGAGCTGACTTTTGGTTAATGTAAGGTGGTATTCCAAATAATGATGATTGGAAGAATGCAAAATGTTTTGTTTAATTTTTTGAAAATATTTTTTGATATCACAAAGAAGGTGTCGGCTTCTACTTTTGCAACCTCTTCTCAATATTTCAATGAACACATCATGATATTGACTACATTCAAGAGGTGGGTGGAATTAAAAAGTTTAGACAACTTGCTTAGAAAGATGGCTGAAAATATGAAATCAAAATATGACAAATATTGGGGTGATGTTAAAAATATGAAACAAGGCATATGTGAAATACGTTGTTGAATCTTTGTGTTAAAAAACAGATGAGACATTATACAAAATATTTGATAGTTATAGGTTTTTTGTTGGTCAATGTCAAACTAAAAATCCTACGCATTCCTCTCGTGAACTGGAATTGGTAGAACATAAAGCACTAGAGGATGCATTTGCTTGGGAGGTTGAGATGGACATGAATCTTAATGAGACCACGCAGAAAAATGAAGTGCATTTGTATCTCATGGAGAAATTGGAGAAGAAAATTCCTCATTTTGATATCTTGAACTCGTGGAATGTGAATTCCAACAAGCATCCTATTCTTGATCAAATGACTAGAGATGTATTGGTGATGTCTGTGTCTACTATTGCTTTAAAGTTCGCTTTCTCTACCAAAGATAGAGTGTTTACTTTTTGTAGAATCTCTCTTACGCCAAAGATAGTTGAAGCTTTAACTTGTACACAAAATTTGTGTAAATCCTCCTAAATGTCAATAGATATTGAAAAGTTTGTGGGTGAGTTAGAAAATATGGAATTATATAAATTACATATAATTTGTATTTTTTTTGTCAAGATTTGTTATTCATACATATTGGTTAATATCTATCTTTGTTTTTATCTTGAATATGGTATATACTTTTATAGAACTTGCATCAATGCCACAATTGAATAAATATGTATTTGATATTGATTATGATTAGATGTTGCATTTTGAATTACTTTTGATATAGTATAATTGCATTGCTTACGTTAGTATGATCATATTGTTTATTTAGTTAGTTGTTGCTTGGTTTACTCTATTGATATATTTGTGTTTTTTTTAAGATAATTATAAAGAATGGTAAAAACTTTGTTTTGCATATTTTTACCATATATTTTTGTAATATACTGATTTTATTTACTCATTATATTTCTTAGAGTTTGAGAATTTACTGAATTTGTTTTGGGAATTTACTTTCTTCGCATATCACTTTTATTTTCCATTTTGGTAGTGAAGGAGGAAAGAACTATGCTAATTTATTTCCTATAAAATTTATTTAATGGTTTGCTTTGTCTTTACTGCAACTAATTTTATGACATCTCAGTTTTGCTTCAAATTTTCTTTGATTTCGAATTTTATTTTCTATATAGATGACAACTCAGTTTTGCTTCTAATTTTATGTTATTTTGTTATGTTCTATAGCATAGCTAAAATAAAATAAATGATGTTTGAAATTATGTTCTAGACCCTAATTTGTTGGAAGTTATTAGTGTAACACATCATGAATAAGAAAATTTGAAATGATGGTACGACTTTCAAGTTATTTTTTTCATTTTGATTTTATGAATATAATAACTATTATAAGCCTCTTATTTTTACAAATCTTATGTCACTATGCATAAATTCTCATGTCACTTTCCATAAGGATGCTTACTTTGATCTTTTTTCATAATTGATTCTTAGTAAAGCTGGTCTTTTTAGTGGAAATGAATGAGTATGCATTGGTATCTCATAAAAGAGCATTTAATTGGTTACAACAAAGCAAAAATACCTCTTGCAGCTAAGAAACAGGAAAAGCATCATGTGTGTAACCGGTTAATAAAATCATGTAACTGGTTACCATTGAAGGGGAATTATTTTTTGTAGCAGCTTTAATCGGTTAGAGATTAAGTGTAACCGGTTACAAGTCCAAATTTTCTATTTTTTCAATTATTTGCTTATGTGACATGTATCTTAATCATTATGTAATGTTTGTATAAATTCCTTAGAGACATCCTCATCAATAAAAATGAAAATATTCTCACCCTCAATTATCTCTCTCTCTCTCTCAATTTCCTCTTTCCCTCCCCACAGTCTAATTTTCTCAATCATTCATCAATCTTGTGGTTTCAAGTTCTAACATTTGGCATCAAGAGTCTGGTCCTGATCCACAAACACCTAGTGTGCAACATGAATTTGGTCTCCAATGAAAGAACCTCTGCAAATCTATTCATCCTTGATGCGACGAGTTACAACAAACAGTGCAAACAAATGAAAGTGTTGTTTGGCTACCCATATGTTATTGAAGTGAACAAGAACGGGGTGAATCCCTTTGTCCAAGGTGCAACGAATGCACAGGGAGCAATGCATAAGGAAGAGAAGAAGAAATAATTTAAGGTGCTATTTTTTATCCATCAATGTGTGGATGGTGACAACTTTGAGAAAGTTGGTGATTGCGAATCGTCAAAGCAAACGTGGAAAATCTTAGAGAAGATATACGTAGGGGCTGACAAGGCAAAGGTGGTGACGTTAGAAACTTGAATTGGTTCAAATGGAAGAAAATGAGACAATTAATGATTTCATAGCAAGAATCACTAGATTAGTGAATCAAGTGAAGGCATGTGGAGAAACATACACAGAGCACTATGTTGTCGCAAAAATCTTGCGTTCTTTGATGCTAAGATTTGACAAAATAGTTGTTGCGATTGAGGAATCGAAGGATCTTGTGATGATGAGCAAAGACGATTTGAAAAGCTCTCTTAAGGCTCATGAGCAAAGGATGGAGGAGAGAAATAAGATAAGGCAAAGGCAGAGATCTCTTTGCAAGCTCTCCTAAATGAGAAGGACAAGAGATCGAAAGGAAAATGGCCCATGAAGAGTAAATGGAATTTTCAGAATTTTGGTGGAAGAAATTCCCAAAGTTCCAAGAATTCTATTTGTCAAAGGGGTTAGAGCAGCTGCAACAAAAATGGTGGTCAAGGAAAATTTAAAGGTGAAAAGAAGAGGTTTGACAAAAGCAATGAGCAATGTTTTAAGTGTCAAAGGTTAAGTCATTTTGCAAGAGAGTGCAATGCAAACAAGAAGGAACCTCAAGGAGATGAAGCCAAGGTTGCAAGACAAGAGTTTGATGAAGAGAATACACTCTTGGTCATAATCACAAAAGGTGAATGCAACAACAACAGACTACGGGACAAAAACAACAACAATTCTGGGAATGCTACAAAAATAGGTTGTAACCGATTACATGAAAGTTGTAGTCGGTTACATGCAGAAGAAAATTTCATGGTGTTTGTGAAAGAAAACGAGTCCAGTGCAGCGAAGAATGGTATTTGGATTCTGGTTTTTCCACTCATATGACGGGTAGAAAGGAATGGTTTGTTAAAATCAATTGTACCATGAAGAACAAAGTGAAGTTCACGGATGACACCATTCTAGCGGACGATGGGATCGATGATGTTTTAATCATGAGTAGGGATGGTGGACATTCCTTGATAAAAGATGTATTGTACATTCCTGGAATCAAATGTAACCTTCTAAGTATTTGCCAATTGTTTAAGAAGGGTTACAAGATTCACGTGAAAAACAAGGGGCTACGCTTTATGTTAAATGCAGAATAGGGCAAGCAGCAAAAATATTTATTTTCGGAAAGAATTCCCTCCGGGATTTATGTCGTGTCCACAGAGATCGGTTCGAGGGAAAGAATGTCGTTCGACAGTCTCTCGCGTTTATTAGTTTGGATTAAAATAGTTTCAAACAAGAAAACATAAAAGTAAACATTAAAACAAAAAGAAATCATTCTTCAGAGAGAAAAACTCGTTCGGCAATGCATATAAATCACTCCTTACAAACTTAAACTTACCGACCAGTTATACTCCACCTACAATACTCCTCAATATCACCCAGCATCGCTCACAATAAAGGTTATGTCTAATGCAAAGTTGAGAAAACAACCGTGTTACCCTCGCCGATACTCTCGCACACTAGCTCAAGGCACGGAGGCATTAAGATTCGACGCCTATTGAAGATTGTTAGCTCCTAAATCTATCTCTAGAGTACAGAAACTAACAGATAACCATCCCTAATCGAAGTTTGTGAGGGTTATGTCTAACGCAACCCAAACCCCGCACATAAACCAAAAATCAGAGACAATCACCAATAAAGATTTGTAAAGCAAATTTCATATAACGCCATGGGCGACACATATACATGAGTTTACAACAAATACATATACACAACCCAACCATAAAGAAAAACACAAAGAAAAAGAGAAATGAACCAAACATCTCGCGGTTTGTCGGAGTCGGTCGACGATCAATCCACCCCGGTTCATCCGTGTGCAAGCTCCATAGTTGTCTTCTAAGCTAATCTACCAAAGAATGAAGTTTGATGAAGTTTGGAGACAAAAATCACCCCCAAACAACATAACATCTCAAAAATGAAGTAAAATGAATTAAATACAAAATTCTGGTTCAGACAAATTCGCCAGGCGGATTGAAAATTCGCCCAGCGGATTCCCCTTTTTCTCTCACACCAGCTGCGCAATAAAACAGCCTGGCAAAAAATATCTACATTCGCCTGGCGAATTTGGCGAATGAAAATTCTCCCTGCGGATGTCTCAAAACTCGTCTGGCGAACAAGACGCGAGCACAAGACAGCAGCAACTTGAATTTCCAACTTTTCTCTCGCCAGGGCCTCGCCCGGCGAAATTCTCAAATTCTCCCGGCGAATGGAAAATTTGCCTGGCGAATTTGACAGAACAACATTTTTCTGCTTTGTTTTATTTGTAACTTTTGAACCGTAACTCCATTTTTCGCCCGGTTTGAAGCGCTAGAAAGCTTATTCAATGCTATATACAACAATGGCAAGATATCCTTGATTGGATACCTACAACAATTGAGAAAAAATCAATTAAACTCAATGATATTTACACTATACATAATATATACACTAAAACGTACCGTAAACGTATTTATAAACAAATCGGGTTTTATTTGCACGATATTTACCACAAAGCATTGATAAGTGCAACAAAACATATATACAAAAATAGGTACAATTTGGACTTATCAAACTCTCCCCAACTTACCTAATTTTTTGTCCACAAACAAGAATCAAACAAACTTGAAAATGCACAAGCAATATCCAAAGAAAGGCGAATCAACAGGTTTTGAAAAAAGGAAAACAAATGTATGGTTCAAATGAAAAACGGTACACACAAAAAGTAAATACTTACCACTAAACTACGACGACAACATAATCACGAAACAAATGCAAAATACAAAAATCATGCCAAACGTTCTAAAACAACACAAGTTCCAAAGTGAATCACACCTAGTAAAAACAATCATCGGCAGATGAAAAACACAAAATGGGGTACTTTACACTCACACAACACTCATGCAAACAAAAGACTAAATTATGCATACATCCACAAATTCATATTGAACATACAAAGGCAAGAATCACAAGGACTTTCAAGGTTGTAACGTGGTCGGGTAAACAAACAAGGGGCAATTTCTAAAGGTAATTGAAACAAAAACTTGCCTAAACCTAAGGGAGTGAAAACTCACAAAGATTCACACACAAAATTTCAACCAACTTCTTCCAAAATCCCAAGTGCTACACAACACACAATACTTATTTAGCATAATTATTGAAACTCTTTTTGTTTCCTTTTTCAAGGATTTTCTTTTTCTTCTTTTTTCTTTCTTTTTCTCTTTCACAAATTTTTCTCTTTTTTCTTTTCTTTTTCAATCCACATAGAATCCAACCAATGAGTACACAATCATCCTCTCCCCAACTTGAATTCAACCGCATCATCATGTGAATACTCCTTACTTTCTAAGGCAAGGAAAAAATCCATACAACAACACAAAGTTGAGGTCCAAGAAAAAACAAAATCCATTAAAAAATAAGTGAACTAAATACTCATAGACAAGCATTAAGTTCAAATAAAAACATGGATCAAAAAGCTCAAAGGGGTTACGAATGATCACACGCTCACAAGGTGATTGACTATTTGGCTAAGGTGGTTGTGCTCAAAATGAAACAATTGCCTTGATCCTTTTCATGCATTCATATAAACAACATAAACAACAGATTCAACATAATAAAATCCAGTTAGAACAAGAATGTTGGTTCTCCGAATATATGAACAATGGAAGGCCACCTCACAAAAAGGTTGGGAACTAAAGTGATTCACAATAGAACAAGTATACAAAAGAATGGATGGCATGGAAGTTTGTAAAATGCCTAAGTATCATGAATATGCTAAAGTCAAGAAAGCGATAAATACATACCTCAGACGTGTACAAAACTTAACAAGATCATTTCCATACTTCCGCAAGTTGAAACGAACCAACTTGGAAAATCACAAAAGCATCCTCAAATAAGTCGACCAAAACTTGCAACCAAACAACAAACAAAACATTAGAAAAGAATAACTATAAAACATGCTTGTTTTACGTCGTAAGCTCGACGCCTTTACGGTGCTTAATTAGAAACTTCCTCTCTTCATGCCATGGTGATGTCTCACTACGCAACCAAAAGCAAGTGTCCTAACCAAATACTTGAACAAACGTTACGGGAACAAAATGTATACAAAACTTAAACAAACATAATGGAACAAGACAATATATACGATATATACAAAACTCAAAAACAAAGAAACTATCGCAATGTGATTCAATATCAAAACCGATCCCCGGCAACGGCACCATTTTGTTGAATGCAGAATAGGGCAAGCAGCAAAAATATTTATTTTCGGAAAGAATTCCCTCCGGGATTTATGTCGTGTCCACAGAGATCGGTTCGAGGGAAAGAATGCCATTCGACAGTCTCTCGCGTTTATGAGTTTGGATTAAAATAGTTTCAAACAAGAAAACATAAAAGTAAACATTAAAACAAAAAGAAATCATTCTTCAGAGAGAAAAACTCGTTCGGCAATGCATATAAATCACTCCTCACAAACTTAAACTTACCGACCAGTTATACTCCACCTACAATGCTCCTCAATATCACCCAGCATCGCTCACAATAAAGGTTATGTCTAATGCAAAGTTGAGAAAACAACCGTGTTACTCTCGCCGATACTCTCGCACGCTAGCTCAAGGCACGAAGGCATTAAGATTCGACGCCTAATAAAGATTGTTAGCTCCTAAATCTATCTCTAGAGTCCAGAAACTAACAGATAACCATCCCTAATCGAAGTTCGTGAGGGTTATGTCTAACGCAACCCAAACCCCGCACATAAAGCAAAAATCAGAGACAATCACCAATAAATATTTGTAAAGCAAATTTCATATAACGCCATGGGCGACACATATACATGAGTTTACAACAAATACATATACACAACCCAACCATAAAGAAAAACACAAAGAAAAAGAGAAATGAACCAAACATCTCGCGGTTTGTCGGAGCCGGTCGACGATCAATCCACCCCGGTTCATCTGTGTGCAAGCTCTATAGTTGTTTTCTAAGCTAATCTACCAAAGAATGAAGTTTGATGAAGTTTGGAGACAAAAATCACCCCCAAACAACATAACATCTCAAAAATGAAGTAAAATGAATTATGTTAGTTTTTGTATTGGCTGGAATTTTGGTAAAACAAAGTTGAACAATGTTGATGTCATATGTCTGATGTCTTAACAATTGTTTCTAACATTAGTTGTTGCAGGGTTGAAGTTTTATATGCTGATGTTAAACTTGATGTCTTGACATCAGTTATCAGAACATCAGAACATCGGGTTGTGATGTTTTAGGGCTGCGCGTGTTAGCTTGTTTTGAGGAGATCTGTTAGAGAGATTGGATGCGAATATCTTGGTGAAGATACTTTCAATCAGATATGGAGCAGATCATGTCATTAACATTAGGGCTGATTTGAAAAGATTTAAAAAGATTAGAAGGTCAAATCTGTTTTAAATCCTGTTTAATAACAAATCAAATCAGATATTTTTGGAATAGGTCCAAGCCCAAGTCAGAATGATATTTAAAGCAGCCTCAACCCTATGTTGGGAGGGAACGAAGACAGAGAGCATAGACTGAGAGTCAATTTGAGTTTCGTGTGTGTTTTGTAAACCATTCATGTTTGAATTGGTGTTACTGTTTTGAGTTGTAATTGGTTTCTCTAGAGCTGTTAAGCAAGAGAGAGTTGTTCTTGATCAAAGCTGTTAAGCAGGATCAAGGTGGGTTTTAAAGTGTAATCTTTGAATTATATCACTGAGGTGATTTAGGGAGTGAGTGGTTTCTCATATCTAAGTGGTCTCTTAGGTAGAAGTGTCATTGGGTAGTGATTAAGATTAGTAGATGTCAACTGGGATAGTTGAGTCTGTAATTTAATACTACTTATAGTGAATTTCCTCCCTGGCTTGGTAGCCCCCAGACGTAGGTAGTTAGACCGAACTGGGTGAACAATTCATTGTGTTGATTTACTGTTGTTATTTCCTTGTTCATATAGCAGATTGTGCTGTTGTGACATCACACTTAACATCACACATCTGATACCAGAATTTCAATTGGTATCAGAGCAGGCATCCTGCTCTGCATCTGGGTGAGATCTAGGGCTGATACTTTTTGGTGCAATGGACAAGGAGAGTGGTGGATTTGTGAATAAACCCCATATTCTAGATGGCTCTAATTATGACTATTGGAAACCACGGATGGTTACCTTCTTGAAGTCATTAGACAACCGGGCTTGGAAGGCTGTCTTAAAAGAATGGAAAGCACCTTCTATTGTTAAAAAGGATGGTACAACAAAGCTGAAACCTGAGGAAGATTGGACCAAGGAAGAAGATGAGCTTGCACTTGGAAATTCAAAAGCCTTGAATGCCATCTTTAATGGTATTGACAAGAACATCTTTAGGCTGGTAAACACTTGTGAAGTAGCTAAGGAAGCTTGGGATGTCTTGAAAACTACTCATGAAGGAACTTCCAAGGTCAAGATGTCAAGACTTTAACTGTTGACTACTAAGTTTGAAAATCTGAAGATGAAGGAGGATGAAATCATTCATGATTTTCACATGAATATTCTTGAGCTGTCCAATGCTTCTAGTGCTTTAGGAGAAAGAATGACTGAAGAGAAACTGGTAAGGAAGATTCTCAGATCCCTTCCCAAGAAATATAAAATGAAGATGACTGCTATTGAAGAAGCTCAAGACATCAGCAAGATGAGGGTTGATGAGTTGATTGGTTCTCTTCAAACTTTTGAGTTGGGATTGAATGAGGAGCCTGAAAAGAAGACCAAAAGCATAGCTTTGGTGTCTAATACTGAAGATGGTAAGAAGGAAACTCAGGAGGAACTGTCAAAAGCCATTGTTCTGCCGGGAAGACAGCTTAACAAGGTTCTAAAAAGGATAGACAGGAGCTACAAACCTAATGTCAAGAACATCACATCTGACACCAACAGATCAGGAGATCAGGGGAAGAAAACTAGAGATGAAGAAAAGACCAATAATGACAAAGGAGTTCAATGCTTTGAGTGTTAAGGGTATGGTCATGTCAAGAAAGAATGTCCTACTTATCTCAAAAAGCAGAAAAAGGGGTTATCTGCTTCCTGGTCTGATACTGATAGTGAGAGTGAATCTGAAGAAGAATCAGCTAAGCTTGTTAGAGCTATGATTGGGGTTTGTGAGTCAGATGATGATTCATGTGATGATGAGGTTGCTTATGAAGAGCTTGCTGCCTCTTATAAAGAACTGTGCATGAGAAGTGAACAAGTCTGTCTTGAAGGAGAAAAGCTAAAGAAAATCATAGTGCAGTTAGAAGCTAAAAAAACTGAACTAGAAAATGAAGTCAGTATGCTTAACTCTAAACTGGACTCTATGACCAAAACTGTCAGAATGTTGAACAATGGTACTGATGCTCCAGACAACATTCTTAGTATTGGAAAAACTGCTGGAGACAAAAGTGGTTTGGGATTCAACAATGGAGCAGCTTCTAATGTTGTTATTACCTTGTTCATATAGCAGATTGTGTTGTTGTGACATCACACTTAACATCACACATCTGATACCAGAATTTCAAATTAAATACAAAATTCTGGTTCAGACAAATTCGCCAGGTGGATTGAAAATTCGCCCTGCAGATTCCCCTTTTTCTCTCACACCAGTTGCGCAATAAAACAGCCTGGCAAAAAATATCTACATTCGCCTGGCGAATGAAAATTCGCCCGGCGGATGTCTCAAAACTCGCCTGGCGAACAAGACGCGAGCACAAGACAACAACAACTTGAATTTCCAACTTTTCTCTCGCCACAGCCTCGCCCGGCGAAATTCTCAAATTCGCCCGGCGAATGGAAAATTTGCCTGGCGAATTTGACAAAATAGCATTTTTCTGCTTTGTTTTATTTGTAACTTTTGAACCGTAACTCCATTTTTCGCCCGGTTTAAAGCGCTGGAAAGCTTATTCAATGCTCTATACAACAATGGCAAGATATCCTTGATTGGATACCTGCAAAAATTAAGAAAAAATCAATTAAACTCAATGATATTTTCACTATACGCAATATATACACTAAAACGTATCGTAAACGTATTTATAAACAAATTGGGTTTTATTCGCACGATATTTACCACAAAGCATTGATAAGTGCAACAAAATATATATACAAAAATAGGTACAATTTGCACTTATCACTTTATGAATGCAAACGGGGTTTTGGTCCTTAAAGATCCTATGGCTGCCAATAGAACTTTCAAGTTTGAATTGAAGTTTATGGAACATAGATGTATTGCTACAGCGGCAAGTCGAGAATAGTGGATATGGCACTATCGTCTTGGGAAACTCAATTTACGAGATCTCAAAGATTTGCAAAAGAACAAAATGGTAACGGGGTTGCTATTGATCAACATACCGGCTGAAATTTAGGAAGAATGTTTGCAAGTGAAGCAACATAAGGGTAAATTCAGCAAGTATGTCGGTTGTAGAACCAAGGATCACCTTGAGGTGATGTGTTCGGATGTGTGTGGGCCGATGCAATAAAATTCCATTAGTGGTAATAGATGTTTTGTCACATTCATCGATGCTCATAATAGAAATCTATAGACATACCTAATCAACAGTAAGTATGAGGTATTTGAAGTGTTTAAGAATTTCAAGTCCAGGGTTGAGAGGCAAAGCAGTCACAATCTCAAAGTGCTAAAAACAGATGGTGGAGGCGAATATATCTTAGAAGACTTTGAGAGGTTTGTGATCAACAAGGGATATTACATGATGTAGTAACACCTTATACACCTTAGCAAAATGGTGTTGCCAAAAGGAAAATTGATCGATCATGAACATGGTAAGAAACATTTTAAAGAGGAAGAACTTGTCAAAAGAGTTATGGGGAGAAGCGTTATCCACAACTACCTATTTGTTGAATATGTGTCCAACAAAGAAGCTTGAGAAAGTAACACCAGAGGAAGCATGGTTGGGATTCAAGCTGAATTTGAACCATTTGAGAGTTTTTGGTTTCGTGTCGTATAATTTTTCGGGTCAGCTTAGAAAGAAGCTAGATGATAAGGGAGAAATGATGATACTTGTAGGTTATCATGTTAATTGTAAGATGTAGGGGGTATTGTGTATCGTCTCCATAGAGATTGTTCTAATATAGGATGCTTGTCGTTCAATAGTTTACTGTTTCAAGAAAAGGGTTTTCACTGTTTGTTTCATAAATTGTCACGATTTAGTAGCAAAGAGTAAATTCTAAGATGTTTGTTTTAACAAAGTATATCAAAAGTAGTTTTCATCCACCCTAGCTTCTATATATTCTCTTAATCTTGCATGTGAAGTCGGATCCGATTAATATCATCATGTATTCTCTCAATATCGTCTATGTCTAGAACGGTGTCGTGAATATTATTGTATTCGTCATTAGATGATGTCTCACGCTAGAAACTGATACAATAATCGTTAAGAACAACACAAAGAAAATATTAACTCACTAATTTATGTCTAGAGTTTGTTTGTTAATAGATGAATATTTTAGATCAAGGTTCAAAAAATCTATGTCTAGAGTGATACAAATCAAGAATTGATCTTTAAGAGTAAAAACATTCATCATATATTAATAATCACTTGTTCACATACAAGGCCAATCAAAAGAAATACATAAAAGTTAAAATAGATTACCTCTACCTTTGATACAAAGGAAATTAGCTACCCATTACCATGGTAGCTTGCTTTACAAGTAATGAAGAATGCTCTACTAGCATCAAAGTCGAAAGATCGAGGATTGTTGCTCCAAAGCTTTGATCTTTACTCCTTTTGGAATTTCTAAGCTTCAAACCCTAAAATATCTTAACTAGATCTGAAAACTGAATAAAAGGAAGTATCTCCACAAAATATCTAGAAAGTACCCTTTTATACATGTCTTCAAAAAGGTGCCATCAAGTGCCACCGCGCTAAGCCAGCTCAGAGTGTGCTTAGCGCGGTCAGTAACAAAGGCAGAATAAATGCATAAGCGCGCTAAGCGCGGTCTTGGTCCCTTGACTACTGCCCCTTCATAAAATACATGCGGATCCTACGCTGAAAAACGTGCTAAGTGCGGTCTTGGTCCCTTGGCCAATGCCTCTTCATAAAAAGCGCGCTGATCCTACGCTGAAAAATGCTCTAAGCGTAGTTTGCCGTCAAATTGTCGCGAAAATGGTTTTCCAAACCTTCTTCCATCATCCACGGGCTCCAAGCATCACATCAAGTAAGAAAACCTATCAAAAAGCATCAAAATGATCATGATTCACGATATTTACACGCATAATAAAAAACTTGCGTATTTATACTAAAACTTATGGTTTCACTACTAATTTACCAAGGAATTAATTGGAAATGGCCACAAAATACTACCAAATATATACACAATTTGGCCCCGTCGCACCTCGAAAAATCATCAAAAATATGACCCTCGCGCAAATAGCGCGGAAGAAATTGTGGTTCGACAGAATCGCCACTGAACTTTATTTATCCCAATTAGGGAAAGGAAAATATCGAGAAAAACTTTAAAAGAGATAATAACATGGTCGTCGCAACCACATTATGGGTTCGGGAGTCGGTTACGTGAGAGGAAGGTATGCGCACCCCCTCACTTCTGTTGTACTCAATGGGAACCTCTTAATTCGAATTGTGATGAACGTTAACTAAGCTTATTTGTTTTCTTCTCAATGCGTAAGGGTAGGATAAAATGATTTGATGTTAAGGGGAAATGGGTGGTTATAAGATAGGGTGCTCGCCAAGGGTTGGGGCCCTTGTGCCTACGTATGCTCATTCGGACGAGAATGAGTAATCAGAGCAATCGTAGTTTAACTATGGCGTAATGTAGAAAAAGATGGAAGTGTGACGCAAACGGTGGAAAAAGAAAAAGGTAGCTCGCCAAGATCATTGCAATCTTGTGCCTACATATCTTTATTTGGACGAGAATGAAGAATCAGAGTATCCGTATTTCATGGATAACACCACAAAAAGAAAGGGGTTGAAGTTTGGTTTGGATGACGATTACTCGAAGCTTAAGAAAGGCTCATCGGGCCCAAGTAATGGAGAGAGTGAGTCAAAGGCTTGACTCTCTCTCTTTTTCATCTAAGGGTTTGAAAAAAGAATGATGGTTAGACGAATTGGAAGTGTTTTTGAGGCGTCAATTGCTCACACACAAGTAAGAGAATTCACACCTAAACAACTGAAGGGAGATCAAAGGCTCAACCCCCCATTTTTCACCTTGAAAAAAGTTGCGATAGTCATTAATTGTTTTGAAGTTTGATTGTGAAATTCGCTTGACGTTGGATCAAGGGTTTGATTGTATGCGAAGAGGTTGATTATGAGGCAAAAGGCACTCGACTTAGAGGTTTGTTTGAAAATGGCTCGACGGCGAATTGAGGGTTTGATTGAAAAATGGTGTGAATCGATCCTAGTCCTTAGGGGTGCTCCTAGTAACGAAACCACAACGGAATATGCAAGTGTGTGCGTTAGGTTTATGGGGAATGCTAATGAGCAATCGACTTACGGGGGTGTTTTGAAAATGGGCTCTACGACGAATCGAGGGTTTGATTGAAAAGAGGTGTGAATCGATCCTAGTCCCTAGGGGTGCTCCAAGTAACGAAACCATGATGAAATATGCGAGTGTGTGCATTAGGTTGATGGCGAATGCCAATGAGCAGTTGACTTACGGGGGTGTTTTGAAAAATGGATCGACGACGAATCAAGAATTAGTTTGAAAATGGTTTTGTCTATGCTAGTCCCTAGGGGTGCTCCTAGTAAACAAACCATAATCAAAGGCGAGTAAAGTGTATATATCGGAATGTGAGCGGGGTACATGTAAGTTACACGGGATTGCACTAAATAAAAGGTCTCATTGTCAGGTAGCCCAAGAGGAAGCCGTGTGCGTGCGAGGTGTCCTAAACTAAGCCTTGAGCAAGAGTCAGACAACAATCTCCAAGCTAGGGTTTCTGTACACAGTCAAAGTTTCTTTGCTTGGAAAAGTAACTAACAGTTCACCAATTGATTGTTTTAGGGTTTCGATCGTTATTAGTGTGTTTTCGAGTAGTATGAACAAGGTGTGAACAAGATATGAAAAATATGATAAGATATGAATATGAACAATATAAATACGAACAAGAATATAGACAAGATATATTGACGAAAAACTAAAGCAAGAGTATATTGACGGAAATTAAAGTTAGTGGCTAGTGATTAATCGTTAATTGTTATTGTATCAGATGAATCGGGTCGATTATAGCGCTAAAACATCGTAGCACGATCTAAGACGAAGATCATACTATAGGAGGTTGCGCAAGATGATGTTTGTGCTAAAATACAGTGGAGAAATGATATTGAGGATCATTCTCTAAAGAAATCGTGCCACACGAAAAGAAATGCGAATGATCTCGTCTTAATCACAGACTTGTGTCAATTAATCGAGGGTAACCTATCACGATCCCAAAGTATGGAAAATGATCTCAATGATCATTTTCTACAGATTTGAAATCATGAAGGTTAAACAACCTCAACCAACCAACATTTGTAATATTAAAGACTTTCATTGATCAAGACCGAAAAGAAAATGGAGTTGAAACGAAAAGAGAAATAAAATTGAATGAGATAGAAAAGAAAATGGTCTCATCTTAATTATGATTTTAAATCGATAAATCGACAATCTATGATTTTAGACTTTCATTGACCAAGATAAAATTGAAATAAAATAGAAATGAAAATGAAAACCAAAAGGTAATCAAAATAGAAATAATAAAGACATGGAAATAGTAAACCATGAACCAATCAAAATATTATAAAATAAGTGTTTTCAAAAAAAGTTATGAAAAAAATTCAAAAAGGAAATAAATATGAAAAAATAGAAAAAAGGAAAAGAGAATAAACAAATATCAAGAAGAGAGGGGGGCAGTGAGAAATACATGGGTTTAGAAACATTAAAAAAAGTGAGAATCATGTGGTCAGCTGAAGCCCATCATCTCCTTAAAATAAAATAAAAACTATAATCATTTATTCACGTTCAAGGAGATAAAAATAAAAATCATTAACCTAACATCTATCACATTCAAACAAAAGACAAGGGAAACAGGGCATGGCTTGCAGCGAAACAACAACAACATTTTCTTTGAATGAAAATGAATCGAAAAAACACCAAGAGGAATTCAACGCGTCGAGTTCGTCAAAAGAAATCAGAGGAGTAAATCAACACGGCCATGATACTTTCAACCTCCTTCTCGCTGTTTTTCGTTCGTCTCTTGCGCGACTCGTCCAAGTTCGGAGTCGTTTTGCTTAGGTTTGTGAGTTTTCACTTCAGATTTGTTGAATCTCCCTCTTCTTCTTGATTCCTTGTTCGGTTTCTGGTTCTGAAGTAATGGTTGTTGAAGGTTTTTTGTGGTTTGTATCAGTGTGTTTGGTTGCTGTGACTTGAGTGGGTTTGGGTTTTGTTGTTGATGCGGTTTGAAGGAATTTGAGGGAGGTAGTGAGTGGTTTTTTGTTGTTGTTGGTTTATGGTTGTTGAAGGTTTTGAGTGATGAAGGTTGAGCGGAGATTTGGGATCATTTCTGCAGCATAAAATTGGCTATTAAAGCTTGGTTTGTGAGTGAGTAAGAGGTTACATTTATAGAGTGAGAGGAGGTTGAGATTATTGTGACGTGTTATTTGGAAAGGTTTTGTGTTGCTGTTTTGATGACGTTTTTGACAAGTTTGTGTTGTGCGAAATGGTTTGTGCATTATGGAATGGAAGGTGGTTTGTGTGTTGTGGGACCTAGATGTGCGTTATGCTACTCATCATGATGGTTGTAATGGCTTGTGAGGTTGTACGACATGGTGTGTGTTTGGTTTAGATATTTGGAAAGTGTTATGCGTGTTGTGAAACTTTCCTTGCGTAAGGATTGTGTGATGGCTGGGGAAGTTATAGTAATGGCTGATGTTTTGTTGTGTAGGTTGGAATTACATGGGCCATGGCTTGGTAATTTTTGGCTCGAGACTTAGCAAGAGGCTTGTCTTAGTGTGTATGCGTTGCAGATAGTTCATGGGATAAAAATTGTTTTCGGCTTGTAGTGTATTAAATTGTGAAGGCAAGTCGTGTGATGGTTTTGTTGAAGCCTGAATTTTGTTTTACAACCTTGACAACATGAATAGCACGGGCCTCTTCCTTTTTTGTATTTATTTTGTAGTAATTTTGAATGGCCTTTGTACATGAGCTTGTAATTGAATGATTTCTTTTTGGTAATGGACTTTTATAAATGGGCTTTGTGACAATTCTTTTTGGAGCATTCTTGTAAATGGACTTTGAATGGTAATACTCTTTGTACCCTCCATAATTCTTGAACAATTTTTTTGGCCAATTCTTGAATTAACATACTTGAATCAAACTTGCAATTATTCTGAATAAATGGTCTGCCTGACTTGAACCAAAAATCAACCTTGAAGCCACTCTTCAACATCTGGAATTACTCCGGAAAGAATGAACATGAAATAATCTAGATTTTCAGATGCATCGGAACTTTGAAATAAATGAAATCACTTATGCATCGATTTCTGAATTTAACCCCTTAAGCATTGATAAACCAGATTTTTCAATTGATTGAAAAGAACAGATTCCATATGATTCTCCACCATAAACATCTGGGCACCACCTGATAACTTGATCCATACACAACTGACTTGAATTGGCACAAAAGCCCTAATTGAAACCTCAAGCACCAATCACTTGAATTATGCACACCCTAGCCTTGATCATGAAACAAACTCTTGTTTGACCAACATTATGTCAAAACCATATGAACTTCAATCCATACCACACACACATTTGACTTGATAGGCTTGCCCGACATCCAACTCATCCTTCAACAACTTGAGTTTAGACAATTAGAAAGATGAAAACATAAGCAACATATTTTTTGGATTTTTGAATAATGGTTGGTAGATGGAAATACAGGTGAAAGTAATATACAGGTAGGACAAATTTGGGGTATGACAGATGCCCCTATCTAATTGGCTTAAAACTAGAAAGATGAATTACCACAAGGTTCATACTTTCAAGGTAGAAGTCAATTAGACATGAAGAAGACTCCGAATTTGTCTGAAAAGAAAGAAAAATGCTTGGGAAGTAGAATAACAGATCAATGTTGACCCTTGAGTGGACACTAAAAAGCTTGCAAAGGTCATTATCACCAAAAGGACGATGAAATCATCATGATAGAAATTACTGACACCAAAAAGATGACAATAAGATCAAAACTGCGAATACTGCTGATGCCAAAAGGATATCAGTAAACAAAGTTGGTTATCACCAAAAGGATGATAATGAGCTCACAAAGACTTCAAAGATTGCCAACACCAAAAGGATGCAGGTTAAGTCAAAATGACAAAGATCTCCATCACCAAAAGGATGAGGGTTGGATCACAACACAGGTTTCCGACACCAAAAAGATGACGGATCTATCACCAAAAGGATGATAGTGAACACACATGAATTGCCATTACCAAAAGGATACTGGTAAGCACACACAGGTTTTCGACACCAAAAGGATGACGGATTTATCACCAAAAGGATGATAGTGAACACACGACTTGACCCTTCACCAAAAGGATGAAAATGAGGTCAAAGCTCGCTATTACCAAAAGGATAACTGTAAATGATTTTCGACACCAAAAGGATGACGGTTCCGTCACTAAAAGGATTATAGAAAGACACACACACACGATGACCCTTCACCAAAAGGATGAAAATGAGGTCAAGACTCGCTATTACTAAAAGGATAATAGCAAGCAAACATATACGATTCTGATGTTGTCGTTCACCAAAAGGATGACTCATAAACCAAAAAATCCACTAATTACCGACACCAAAAGGATGACGAGTCTACCACCAAAAGGATGATAGGAAACACATGGATACGACTCCTACACCAAAAGGATGACGAACCTATCACCAAAAGGATGATAGAGCACAGACGACTGCAATATCTGACACAAAAAGGATGACATACCTATCACCAAAAGGATGATAGTAAACTCACACGACATGACCCTTCACCAAAAGGATGAAAATGCAGTCATAAATCGCTATTACCAAAAGGATAATAGTAAATAAACACAGATTTCCGACACCGAAAGGATGACAGATCTATCACCAAAAAGATGATAGAAAGACACACGTAAACGATGGTCTTTCACCAAAAGGATGAAAATGAGGTCACAACTTACCACTACCAAAAGGATAATAGTAAGTACACAAAGATTACTGACACCAAAAGAATGACGGGTGTATCACCAAAAGGATGATAGAGATCACACGACTCCGATGACCTTTCACCAAAAGGATGAAAATGAGGTCACAACTTGCTACTACCAAAAGGATAATAGAAGGCACATAAATAAATACCTGACACCAAAAGGATGACATACCTATCACCAAAAGGATGATAGTAAAGACACACGACTCGACCCTTTACCAAAAGAATGAAAGTGAGGTCAAAACGCGCTATTACCAAAAGGATAATAGAAAGCAAACACAATGGATTTTCGACACCAAAAGGATGACGGGTCTATCACCAAAAGGATGACGAATCTATCACCAAAAGGATGATAGAGAACACACACACACCGAGATATCTGACACCAAAAGGATGACAAACTTATCACCAAAAGGATGATAGTGGACATACACACAATGACCCTTCACCAAAAGGATGAAAGTAAGGCCACAAGTTACTACTACCAAAAGGATAATAGTAAGCAAAATGATATCAAAGGATGTCATTCACCAAAAGGATGATACACAAACCAAAGGTTCACGGATCGCCAGCACCAAAAGGATGACGGTAAGATCAAACAACACAAGTTGCTACCGCCAAAAGGATGATAGGAACTCCCCAAATTCGAGGGCCACCAACACCAAAAGGATGAAGGTTCAAATGACATGAATGGCTACCACCAAAAGGATGATAGTAAATTTCTGATTTTGAGGATTGCCAACACCAAAAGGATGAAGGTTGAATTGAGTTGGCAAGGTTTGGCTACCACCAAAAGGATGATAGTAAGGCAATTGACAAAAGGTCAAGTTTGTTGGGGATATGATGAGCGAGGCTTATTTGGAGACATCAACAAAAGGTTGAGGCAAGAATTCACTTGAGGAATACCATCCTTATCAACAAAAGGTTGAAAGGAGCCAACTCACTAAGGAACGCCCAAGAGAAAAGTTGAATTTTGTTTGGAGAAAACCGCTGACTGGTTTTAGGATAGCAATTCCATCAACAAAAGGTTGAAGGGAACCAGATTAAAGGGGAACACCCACTGTCTCGGAGAAATGTTATTGGTTGAACTCGGGATGACAAATTCATCAACAAAAGGTTGAGGAGACAATTCAATGAGGAACGCCCACTGACTTGCTTAGAGATCACTGCTTCATCAATAAAAGGTTGAAATAACTTCATAAGGAACACCCATGAACTTGAAGAAGACGCCCCTGGCTGGGCTGATTATTTTCCTGAGCTTGATCAATAAAAGGTTGAACAACTTCATGAGGAACACCCACGGATTCGAGGAAGATGCCCTTGCCTGAGCTGAAGATCGCCTTGAAATCTTGTCTTGCTCAAAAAAAGGTTGAAAAAACTTCGTGAGGAACGCCCACATATTTAAAGAAAATGCCCTTGCCTGGGCTGAAGATCGCCTTGGAATCTCAAGATTGATCCTGGATCTTGACATGTGCATGTATGAATGCTTGATTTTGTAATGATGTTCCATATCGAATGGAAATGTACATGCAAATGCTGACGCACTGAGATGCAAGTGTTGGGGAAGTGTGATTTCAGTTTTGTATACATATGATGCACATGATGTTTATGATGACGAATGAGATGCATATGATGCGTGTGATTGCAGATGGGTGATTGGATATGTTTTGAAGGTTCCAGCATGGTGGACTTTTAGTAGTTGCCAATACGGATTGGACTTTGGGTGGTGGGAGAGTTCGATTTCCTCGACACTTAGTTCGTTGAAGACGACATTATTGAAGCAGACAAAGATATTCTCAAAGCCTTGAGCTTGATTCACTTGATGGTTTATCGTGTGTTTGTTCTGAGGGAACCATAACTTGCCTGAGGGTTAGGTTGACCTGTAACTGAGTGTAGCGACGTGATCAACTCATGAAGACTCTGTTTTTGCTCTGGACTTAGTGATTGCTAATGTCTAACAAGATATGCTCGACCAACTTGAAGGTACAGAAGGGATTTTCCTGCTGCAATGGGTCTTGCCCCAGCCTGAACATGGTAATGGTCTGCCCCTGATTAACCAGTTCTGAAGTGATTGAGCTTTGAGATGACTTGCCCCTGATCGAGCTGCTGAAGGATTTTACCCTGATTGAGTTATTGAAGTAGCCTTGTTTCGGGTCGACACCATTGAAAGTTCAAGTCCCTCTTTGATTTCCCCTTGTTGGAGTTGCTCTGATGTCTAGCACTGATTTGCGGTTAAAATTGCTCATTCACAAATGGTAATCTTAATGCAATGCTCATGCAAGTTTTGAAAAAGTGTCGTTTATTGGAGTGTCATGATAGTGAGACGAATGGATCGTTAGTCCAGACGTTGTGCTGATTTGCTTAGTGTGTGAAAGACATAGCAAGGAGAATGACACCAATGCTGAAGATTAGCAAATATGTGGGGAGTCAGTTTACGCAACCTTGCAATAGTATGCTTTCAGAATAAACCTTGCCTTAATTGGGCCTTTTGAGAGTTGTAATGTGGTCAGGTTCACAGTTTATGAAACAAAGGATAATAGGCTTGAAACTTAGTTTGTACCCACCCTTTCTTCGTGATGATTTCTAGTCCTACGTTCAGTTAATTCTACATATGTTTTTCTTAAAAAAGGGTTGATGGCATAAGGGTGATGATTCAAGGTTTGCTCGAGATGGCAGTCACCTTATTTTGGTTTTTGATGGATGTCAGTGACCCTTTGATTTCTCTATGGTGATCATTGTATCTTATTTTGTCTCTGTTGAGGATTCGAGTGCCTCTTTTGATTTTGTTTTTTATCCCTAATTTTTGCATGGACTCATTTTGCTTTTCGAGTCCATCAAGATTGCCTTGATTTTTACCTAAGTCTCCTTTTGAGGTGTTCGACTCAGCAGGCTTTTTATTTTTATTTTTTTTTCGATTTTGTCGGAGGATTGTGACTGCCAAGTCATTTGTTATTGAAGAACAACCGTCATGTCTTTTGGATTTTGCTTTGTGATTTGAGTGCGTAGTTGGGTTAACTGAACACTGCCCTGCCCTAGGTTGAGTGTAAGGGTTTATAGATCCAAAGGAAACTGCTACTTATTGGCTCGAAGTGGTTAACTAAGGATTAACTTCTTATCTCTCTAGTGTTTGGGGGATTGAAACAATGCTTGTACATCATCGACATGATTTTATCCGAAAGCATACAGTTTGCAATTATGGGTATTTCGTTTTCATCATCCTCCCTCCAATCATTGCTAAACAACAGTATGATAAAGAGAGTGAAGTGGATAATATGTGTAGGTGATTTGCAGTAAATGGAAGAAATGAATGAATACGACATAACTAATTCAAAACATGCATAGTCACTACATTACTAAAACCAAATACAAACGACAATGTTCAAAGCATACAGTACTGAAACAAACAAAGACAAAATACAAGAGTGCAAATGATGGAATGGCATGACGACTGCCTTCTTCGAGGATGAACTTGACTTGACTTGACTTGATGCTAGATCTAGTTTGGCGGCTGCAGAGGGTTGTTGATGACATTTGAGGACTTCCCATTGAATGTGAGAGCCTTCGAATCGATCAGGTCTTGAACTTTGTGTTTAAAGGCTCTGCAATCCTTGATCTGGTGTCCTGGAGCGCCCTTATGATACTCGAACTGAGGATTAGTATCATAGTCTGGAGGAATGACAGTTGGAGGAGCTAGGTCACTCAGAGTAATCACACTCTTTTCCAACAATCCAGCGAAGATATTAGCATATGACATAGGCAGGTGATCAAAGTTCCTTTCTGGCCTCCTTGTCTTTTGTTGATTAGGCTGACGATGTTGCTGAGTGGCTCGTTGTTGCTGATTTTGAGGAGGATACTGAGGCATTTGAGCTTGAACAGCTGGTTGATAAGGCATTGGAGCATATTGCACAGTAGCACCATACGGATACTGGAAGTATGGAACTTGAAAAGGCATTGGAGCGGGAGCTTGTTGTTGAGCTTGCCCTTTCTGAGCAGAGACGAAATTTGTTTCGCCCTCTTTATTTTTGTATTCGTTGAAAGGCTTCTTAGCTCCAGACTGACTGCTAGAACCTCCTTGGATCTTTCCACTCTTCAGACCTTCGATTCTCTCACCAACAATCACCAAGTCAGAGAATCCAACAGAAACACTACCAATCAGCATCTCATAGTATTGGCCTTGCAAGGTACCCATAAAGATGTCGATCATTTCACGGTCAACCAATGGTGGATGCATCCTTGCAGCTAGCTCTCTCCAGCATTGTGCGTACTCCTTAAAGGATTCGTTGTCATTTTGAGCCATACTATGAAGTTGAGTGCGATTCGGAGCAAGGTCAATGTTGTATTTGTATTGCTTGACGAAAGCATCAGCTAGCTCAGCCCAAGTGCGCACACTGCTACGCTCCAGTTGTATATACCACTCGAGTGATGCTCCAGACAAGCTGTCTTAGAAGCAATGGATCATCAATTTTTCGTCTCTGGCATAGGCAGCCATCTTGCAACAGTACATCTTCAGGTTAATGTTTAGACAACTGAGACCTTTGTACTTCGAGAATTCTGGCACTTTAAACTTGGGTGGAATGACAACATCTGGCACCAAGCACATTTCCAAAGCATTCAGAGAAGTTGAGTTGTGCCCCTCCATGACTAAGAGTTTTTCAGCTAGATCATGGCATATTTTAATGACTTCAGAATCCTGCGCAGTAGTAGGATTGAAAATTGGGATAGCAGCATGATAGTTTTGCACTTCATCATACCGATCTTGCAGATTTTCCTCAACATGAGGAATGTGAATCTGAGTGACAGCAGGTTGGCCTTACGGGATGGCTCTAACAGTAACTCCAGATGTTAGAAGTGGTTGAGAAATGGCTCCTTCAGTAGCATGAGCGAAGTTCGTAGGTATTCCATAGTTGATTGGATTTGGAACAGGAACTGACAGCCTTGAGGTGGATCCTTTTACAGAAACGTTGTTGTTGGCGGTAGCGGCTTCACGCAGTTTGTCTTCCTTTCTAGCCATCAAGATGGCTTCGAGAATCTGGTCGATATTGCCTTTTATAGAGTCTAACTCCTCTCTGAAGGCAGCTTGCTCTTGTTGAATCTGCTTCATCATGCATCTAATGTTGGCTCGAGTTGCGTACCGATGTCAAGGAATCAGTTTGATTTACTGGAAATGAAGGAAGGCGAAATGAGTTCCTGATCTTGAAATAAAATGCAAGATGCATAACTGATGCAATGCAATGCAATGACATGATATGATGCAATGCAAGATGCAATATCCAGGATCACAGGTACAACGGATTCTGAGGTTGGCCGGAGGTAACGGGTCAACAACCAAAGCTCAGATCAAAGAAAGCCCACTGGTAGGTTTCTAAGACGGGTAGGTGCCTAGAGTCATGGATCCGTCCTTAGATGATGTCTCACGCTAGCAACCGATACAATAATCGTTAAGAACAAAGCAAAGCAAATATAAACTCACAAATCTATGTCTAGATTTTGTTTGTTAATAGATGAATATTTTAGATCAAGGTTCATAAAATAAATGTCTAGAGTGATACAAATCAAGAATGGATCTTTAAGAGCAAAAACATTCATCATTGTTGCGGTGAGAATCAGATAACAAGCTATTAATTAACTTGCATCACACATCATGAAATTCACCACGAAGCTTTGATTTATCCAAAGGAAATGGTAAAGAACGAAAACCCTAGTAAGAGAACCTAGGTTCGGGGTTGGTTATACTAAGGGAAGGAATTAGCACCCTAAGTATCTGTAGTACTCTACAAGAACCTCTTGTTTATATTTGTATTATGCTAAAGTTGCTTGCTAAATGGAAATGTGCTAAGGTATAGAAAGACCTAGGGGTATATACACTAAGTTTGCTCGCCAAGACATTGCATCCTGTGCCTACGTATCTGACTAAAGAATCAGAGCAACCGTAGTTCACCTAACTAAGGGTGAGTTTGAGGAACCATTGACTATGGCCAAAGTTTCAAGGGGAATGGGTACGAGCTCATACAGAGTTTAAGAAACTCTCTAAGTCTAAGTTATAATATAAATGGCTATGAGGCCAAGGGGAAGCAGGGCGAAAATATTGAAAGCAAAGCTTGTGAGGATTGATTATTTTAGGAGAAGAGATTAATGGCTATCTCTTATGAAAGGATTGTGAAGGGTTAAAAGTTGGTGAAGGAGAATAGATTAATGGCTATCTCTTGAGAAGGCTAGGTTAAAAGGGAATGAAGTATTTATGACCTTACGGTCAATAGAGAGACTTTCCTTTGGAATAAGGGGAGAATAACAGTTTCTTAAGGGCAAGAAGTTTGTAGAGATATTTACATGAAAATACAATATCAAACAACAAAGTATCAAAGTGAAACAAAGCTTACAATGCCATACAAGGTTAGAACCCTATACGTTAGGCATTACTAGATCAAGATGAACATGGTATCATGACAAAAGGATCAAAGAAGTAAAAAGTATTCCTAATAGAAACTCTAAAAGGCCTTCCACTTCCAACATGAATAAGTACCTCAAAAATGTTAATTTTCACTAATT
Organism: Lathyrus tuberosus; assembly: GCA_022829125.1. Lineage (NCBI taxonomy): Eukaryota > Viridiplantae > Streptophyta > Magnoliopsida > Fabales > Fabaceae > Lathyrus > Lathyrus tuberosus. Next base: position 6,850,938 of record JALAZF010000072.1, read on the forward strand.
TCTTTTTATGTTCAAAAAGTAGATTCATTAAGGAGCATTTAGCAAAATGAATGAATGAAAAAAGATAAAAAATTGTTGAGTTATGAATGTTTGAAGTTTAAGTATAAACCATAAAAATAACATGTGATAAAAAAGGAGGCAAGGTTCCCCATGGATGTTGAACCCAGGTCCTTGCGCATACAGCCCCAAAACCTTGCCAAACCAACCAAAGTGCGTGTGTTTACAAGTATGGATAACACTTCAATATATGTGAAACAAAGATATTTTGAAAATTAAAACAAAAAGGACTGGGGCTAGGGGGATTCGAACCCTAGTCCTCATGGTCAAATGTGTGCGTATGTGTGTGCTTGCCACTGGGGTGGCTGTTTCATCCGGTCATAAACACCATTCCATAAATATATAAGCCTTCACGCATGTAAAACTAGGCACATGGCTGGTTTGCCACAAAACCCACAGAGAAAATGCTTAGAAATGCAGGTGCAAGTAGGAATCAACAAGCCATGCCAACGATCATTCAGAGTATGAAACAATTAAGAAGAACTACAATTGATCATACAAGTGGGCAGCCCTTAACAAACAAATGAAGGAAAACAATGTCAAACGAACACAAACCAAGTATCCCTATTAATATGAGCTAAATTAGATCAGTCTGGACATACATGGATTGATATTTGGTAATGCAGATATACATCAAAACAATGAGGTCAGGTTTATATGATAGAGCATGTTCAAGCTATCCTTGCAAAACATCATGTTACCAAGACAGATAGTGCACATATACTCAACATAATCATCATGAGTTCATATGGAAACTGGTTTGCAACAAAGAAACAATTTCATGAGTACCAAAGAGAAAGCATACACAAAGGCAAAGTAGGTTGAACATCAGTGAGGAAATCCAACCTTAACTATCAATTCATGTTCTCAAAGTGGCAAGAATGCAACATGACTTCAAGATAGCAAGTAGCACATGGTAAAACAATACAATCAACATTTCTTGTAACAGTAGGCATTCAAATAAACCAAGGCAATCCTAATGTGCATTGCAGTCTAAAAACAAACAAATGCAATGCCATACCAGTACTAAATTAGTCCATGTCTGTCAATGTTATCCATAAAGAGAGTGAATCAAACTATAATGCTGCCTATGAACAAAAGCAAATTCAAATATACACTCACAAATCCCATCCATGTGATCATTTGATTAAGGTGAAGGAAAACAATATACATGGCATGGCAGGTAGTAAGCTCAAGAAAATTATAATGCAACAGCTCTAAGTGCCTAATCCAAGTTAATTCGAGGGACAATGGGAAAACCTTTAAGGCATGGTAGACATGAGACTAGAAACAGATGTCCATGCATTTAGATGGCAATCATGAGTACTTCATCATTCAAGTATGTGATACGGGCTACCAATACCAATCCTATATATACTCAAACCTGGTACAGAACAAATCTAGCTACACTATAAGGCATGTACACATATGGTTGTTCAAAATAAGATGTCAAGTGATGACCTAGTGATCATGTGCAATATCAAACCAAAACAAGTGATTTGTAGCATGAAATAAATACAGACTGAGGATTAAGTATTTGGAGCAGTGGAAATGAATCATGGCACCAGTAAATATGGCATGGTGAGTACTCAAGTTTGATAATTACCAACAAAGAAAAAAAGTTTCAACCAGGCATGAATACATAACACACATATTGACAGAGTTAAAGTCAGGCTGTCACACATACCATGAATACAAAGTTTAGCAACCATACTCACATCTTAGACACACATCAAATGACAAGTTAAGGTTTGCATACATGTCCTGAACACAAAGCCTAGCATGATGGACATAGCATGACATCACAAAACAAAACCTCAAGAGATTATCAGTTTCATGCAATAGTTTTGGAATACAAAAAGCAACATGTCAAGATATAACAGGCTGTGAAATGTTGATAGGCACATGGTTAGATATGAGAGCAAAACTTAACACAAAGGAACATTATCAAATCCTTATTCTCAAATGACAAGTTTAGTTATGAACATGACTGGCACACATACTTGGACCAATGTCATATAGTAGGCTATACACAAGAAATTAAAACTTAAAGTATGGCAACAGTTACATAACTTAAAGAGATTAGCAGTTCATAAATCACTTAGCTCAAAACAAACATGTCATGGCTTGTGTACATATTGGGATGTAAGTGAGCACATGAATGGATAAAGATAGTACTTATGACACAATGAGTCAGAACCATACTTTCATGTTCAAGGACAAAACTTAACAAGTATCAACACAAGCAAACTCCTAGATACAAAGCATATCATGAGTGTACACTTACAAACTGACTACAAATCCAATATGACAACAATGATACCAATTATTTTTAGTGAAAAAACTGCTAGGTTCTCTTGCTAACAGGATTATGACCAATACTACATATATGGAATCAAACCCACAGTGGAGGCAAATGGTTTAATACAAGATTCATATATTACAAATATCTCAGGTCAACAGGTCAATGATCTTATTTCTTTTCATGATATCACCCAAGTACCCAAAAACAATCATAAGTCCATGAACCTTATTTTCATTCAACTGTGGGCAAAGTTACACATCAAGGAAATCAACATGAACTTAACAACCAAATGATGAACAAAACAAAGTGCACTATCATTACTTAATAGCTTAAGCATAGTAACAAGAACAAAACATCTACCTTAGCATATAAGCAGAACAATTGGACATCACCTTACCTCTTGATGGCAGTTCATGGATAAATGTTTTAGACATCAAACACACATGACTTTTAAAAAGAAATAAAACCAGAATGCCTTATATGATGTTCAAGATGAGAGCATTTGTAACAGAAATAGGATGATGATAATGTATACTAGCATGAACATGGAGTAGGGAGAAGGTGCTTACCAAGTGGAATATGTCCACTGCAACTTCAACAATGAAATGCTTTCCTTTTCTTTGAACTAGTGGCAAGCCCTCCAAGTACTTCTCCTTCCTTCTTCACTTGCAAGGATTACTTAGAGATATTTTAGGGTGTATTGTAGAAAGTGTTGGTCCCCAAATTGAGTAAAACAGCCTCCTATTTATAGGAGAGGCTTGAGAATCCAAGGCATGGCCAAATTTGCAACAAATGCCGAATCTTCCCTTTTTCCATCGTGTGAAGTCTTGCTTGCTGAGCCAAAATCTTAAAAGATCACTGCTTAATATGATGTGGTTAGTCTGAGAAATGAGGGTGATGTGATTGGACCAAGGCTCCATGAATAAACAAAGCATTCTTTCTTGAAAAGTTTTTCTGTCATAGATGTCCACTTGCATTACTTGATAAAACAAATATATTCTAAGACTTGCAACTTGCATTTTCGTGGCAAGGCTCAAATTGATCACAAAATTCACTTTTAAAACTCAGAAATGTGGAGCTTTGGTGCATAGGAGATGTTTTGAGTTAATATGCAAAAGTTGGTTTCTTGGGTTTTAAGAAATGAAACTTCCAACTTTGAGGCTTCGAAACTCCCAGCTCACTCAATGGATTGAGGATTTCTAGTACTTTTTGGAAAGCCCTCGATGCCCTCTACAACTTTCATGTTCAAGGATTTTTTATTTGAGGCTTGGAATTGTATGGAAAATTAGGTTAAAGTCGTGTGAAAACAATGGTGAAAAAGCTGAAATTTCACTAAGTCCCCAAGAGTGATTTATCTTCCATGTCTTGTAACTTAAAAACCATGCACTTTTTGAAAGAGGGTCCTCTAATATGTTTTGAAGATCATGGAAAGAGCTTCCATTTGAGCTTTGAGTCACTCAAATTTGATGTGTGGTTTGAAAGTTATGACTGTTTCAATTTTTGCACAAGTAGTGAAATTTCGACATTTGAAAAGTTTCATGAACCAATCCTTGCTTCCTTTGCAAGAAACCTTTTAAAACTTGATCTCTCATGCCTAAATCACCAATGAGATATGTCATGATGGATTGAGGACTTGGATGCTTCATTTTGGATCAAAATCTTGAGGATTAGGGCCTCAGTCAAAACCTTAATTTCACTGGTGAATGCACTTGAATGATCTCTGATGATCTTGCTTCTTCCATCACATCTAAAGCTCATAGATGGTCCTTAGGGATGTCTATTATCTCATGGAGTCAAGTCCTAGGGTTTGAGAACAAATCTTTATCAAAATCAAAGGCCATGATTAACTTGTCTTGACAAAACCCTAGTTGGATGCAGGGTGAACTTGTGGCTCAAGTTACTTGAATTTTTGTTGATTGAGACTTTTAGGATGTAGATGAGCTCAATAGTTGCATTTGGAGCCTTCTCTTCTTTAAGAGACTTTGTTCTCCTCTGGGTATAAGTCCTGGCCTTTCACAGAAGAAACAAGCTTGCAAAAATGAAATGGTTAGTTAACAATGCATAGATGCTTGAATCTAAATGTTTATGACATTTAAGGGGTAAAATTTGGGGTACAACAGTTGCCCCTATTTAAATAGCTTTACCGGATGGCACGAGGAATGAAAATCCTCGGGGCATCAAGGTGAAAGGTGTTTAAATATAGCAAATCGAAAATTTTGCCCTTAGATGGAATGCAGATGCTAAGGACCAGCAGCAGACATGCAAATGCTGACATGCCATGAACTTCTTGTATGATGATATGATGCCATGATAGTGCAAACATGCAGACAAACCAAACTCCAACAGAGATAAAGGTCAAACAACCACAGATGAGCTTACTGGGGAAGGATAAAGGTTAGTATCCATGAGGAAAACTCACTAGGGATACAGGCTAACCAACATAAGAGACTCAATGGGGAGACTCTGAGGAAACACTGGGGAAAATAAAAGCACACTCTTTACTGGGCATGGAACCAGAAAGAAGACATAATCTCTACTGGGGATCAGATAGACATCAACAACAGGTTTTCTAGGATTTTCTTATACATGAAGAGTTCAAACTAGATCTTCAAGAAAAAGCCAGAAAAGATAGAGAAAGGCATATCCGAAAAAACACCAGATGGCAAAAGAAACCAGACATCCAATAATGGCTTTGAATGAAGGGTACAAATCACAATATCTGGGAAAGCATCAGGTGAAAGTGAACAAATAGGGATCCAAGACAGCATTGGATGCAAAGAAACCAGTCATCCAATAATGGCTTTGAATGAAAGGTAAACTCATAATATCTGAGAAAGCACCAGATAAGAATGAGATAAAAATGTTAAATCTGAGAAGGCATCAGATGAAAGTGAGCAAATAAGGGTAATCCAAGAAGGCATTGGATAAAAGGACACCAGACATTCAATAATGGCTTTGAACGAAAGGTACAAATCACAATATCTAATGATGGCTTTAGATGAATGTGAGCAAAGACTCAATCTAGAAAACATCAGAAAGAGAGACATATCCGAAAAGGCATCAGATGGTAGAGAAACCAGACGTCCAATAATGGCTTTGAATGAAAGGTATAACTCACAATATCTAATAATGGCTTTAGATGAAAGTGAACAAAGACTCGATCTGAAAAACATCAGAAAAAGAGACACATCCAGAAATGCATCAGATGGTAAAGAAACCAGACATCCAATAACGTCTTTGAATGAAAGGTAAACTCACAATATCTGAGAAGGCATCAGATAAACGTGAGAAAGGTAGAGATCCAAGAAAGCATTGGATAAAAGGACACCGATCATCCAATAATGGCTTTGAATGAAAAGTAAACTTCTAATATCTAATAAGGCATCAGATGTAAATGAGACAAAAGGTGAAATCCAAGAAGGCTTTGGATAAAAAGAAACCACAACGTCCAAGAAAGCGTTGAACGAATATGAACAAAGAGGATACCCAAGAAAGCATTGGATAAAAGGAAATCAAAATATCCAAGAAAGCATTGGATGAATGTGAACTAAGGTGAAATCCAAGAAAGCATTGGATAAAAGGAATCACAATATCCAAGACAGCATTGAATGACTGTGAACTTTTAGGAATAACACTGAAAGTAAAGGCAAATCACTATATTCAGGAATGACATCAAATGACAGTGAGAAAAACATCCAGGAATGGCATTGAATGAACAGATAAGACTTTCAGAAATGTCACTGAAAGGTATCCAAGAAAATTTGATGAGGATTATAAAAGAGAGGTAAAACTTCCAGGAATAGCACTGGGAGAAACAAGAGGAACAAGATATCCAGGAATGGCACTGGAGATCACAAGAGACGGACATCCAGGAATGGCACTGGAGTGAGAGAATATGAAGATCCAGGAATAGCACTGGAATGAGAGAAGACAAACATCCAACAACAGGACTAGATGCTCAAGGAAACGACAACATTCAGGAATGGCACTGAATGAAAGGACAAATAATGTTTTGGTAGGGTAAGACGTGGATAACTACACGACCTCGGGAGAAATGCAAATGAGGATGAAACACTCATGCTATGCATATGGTATATGAATTATGCAGATGATATATGATCAAATGCAAATGTAGATGCAGAAATGCTGACGACACGACTCGATTCTTTTATGGAAAAGACAAGATTGGAAGACTGATTCCTCAACACGGAGATCACTGCCATTCTGTCTGGGACTAGAGATGCATCTGCTAAACACACCTCTACCATACTAATAAAATGTATCAAATGATGATCCTTGTAGGAAAGATGGAGGGCTGCTTGGGGATTCTTCAAGTAACTTGCCCCAGATTAGCTGACTGTTATACATGAACTGATCATTGCTTCAATTTGTCTGAGTCTTGACATGACTGTTTTACTGTACACTGGGAAAGCTTGCCCCAGTCTGAGTCTTGAAAAATTTTCTGGATAAACCAATTCTGAGAAGGACTTGCCCCTGAACAACAACCCTTGAACTGATTCTCAACAGGATCTGGAAGGAACTTGCCCCTGATTAGATCACCGACCAAGTTTCTTATTTGTTTGAAAATTCCTTGAGAGGAAAGCTAGTTTGCAAGCAAAAATGTTCATACAAACGTGGTAAATGCAAAGTTCATGCAACTTTTGAATTCAAAATCAATTTGCAAAACAAATGAATCACTGGTCTGAACCCGGCGGTTCAAGACATTTAAAAGTGAAGTTTAAGCAAAATGTGTAGCACCAAAACAATTAATCTGCAAAGATCTTTGGGAGTCAGTTTACGCAACCTTGCTGTAATATGCTTTCAAAAAAACCTTGCTTTAGTTAGGTCTTTTGAGGGGTGTTACGTGGCCTGGTTCACGGTTTATGAAACAAAGGATAAAGGCTCAAAGTTTATTTGCGCCCACCCAATCTACGTGATGAACTTCAGTCCTATGCTCAGTTAACTCAAACTTATGCACTCAGGTTCCCACAGGTTTGGAATTGCACTGATGATGATAATGGTGATGGTTCAGAAGTCAAGGGACTTGAGATGACAGTCACTGCTTCCTTACCAATGTTTGCCATTGAGGACTTTCAGGATGAAAATTTAAAGGTTTCCACTTTTTGGGTTGTCATACAAACTTTTTTTTTATATAAGGCAAGGTCATAAACTTCCCATATTTCTCAGCTATCACTCTGGGAACAACTTGTACTACATTTATTCATTTAATTTGGAAGAGTTGAAAGGTTTTGAACGTCTGGCTTAATGACTTGAAAGACATCTTCGACACTTGCTTGCTGTGTGCGAAGGAAAACTTGTGAGTGCAACTTTTTGTTGAAAGGTGTCTTGCATGAAACTCTTGTATTTGAATGCACAATCAAGTTACTGAGAACTACCCTGCCCCAGGTTAAGATTGCGGGTTTTTGTTTCTAAAGAAAAGAAACTCCTACTTCAAGGCTCAAAGTGGTTGACGGGGGATTATCTTCCTTATTTCTTCAGTGTTTGGGAGTTGAAACAATGCCTTACATCGTCAGCAAAGTTTTGATTTGAAAGTATACCAACAATAATTATGAGTATTTTGTTTTCATCATCCTCCTTCCAATCTTTGCATAATCAAAAGAAAGAGGAAAAAGAGATAGAATATTTTGCAAAAGAAAGCATAGAGATGTAGATAGCAGACAAAATGAATTGAATCAAAAGTTGCAATGCTCATTTCATTAATTTTGAAAGTACAAACATAATTTGAAAGCAAACAGATATTACAAAATAAGGAAAATGCAAACACCAAGAAACAAGGCCTAGTGACTAATCAAACACAAGGATGAGCTGTCATGTCTTTAAGAAGTAGCTGGGCTGAAGTCGACTGAAACTTCACTTGGCGTGCCCTGGCAGAGGGTTTCTCTGAACATCGGGATTGTCCTTAAAGGAGAGGATTTTGTTTCTCATCAGCTCTTGTACTTTAGCCTTCAATGCAAAGCAACCTTCCAAGTTATGGCCTGCACCACCTTGATGGTATTCACAATGAAGATCAACCCTATAGCCGGATGGAAGAGGATTTGGAGGAGGAGGCAAAGGCCTTGAAGTAACCAAACCTTGTTGAACCAAACCAGTATAAAGCTCGGTGTATGTCATGGGAATAGGATCAAATTGATTCCTATTAGGGTACAAGTTATGTCCTGCAGTTGGACGTTGGGAAGCTTGAGCTGGTCGTGGAGTAGTAACCACTGGAGTGACAGCAGCAACAGTAGGGTGAATAGCATACTTAGGTTGGGGACGAGGCCTTCTCACCTCAACCATTACAGCGTTAGTCTGATCTTCCTTTTTCCTCTGAAAGTTCCCATAGGATTTCTTCACACCATTGGAAGATTCAGCAGCTTTTGACACTTTTCCTTTCTTAAGACCTTCCTCGAGTCTTTGGCCGATAGTAACCAAATCAGTGAAATTGGAGGAAACACTTCCAATCATTTTTCCCAATAGAATGGGGACATGGTATCCATGAACATTCCAGTTAATTCTTTCTCGGCCAAAGGAGGTTCAACTTGGGAAGCCAATTCTCTCCAGCGCTGAGCATACTCCTTAAAAGATTCCTTCTCATGTTGAGTAATATTTTGTAGTTGGCGACGATCAGAAGCCATGTCAAGGTTATACTTATACTGCTTCATGAAGGCATTTACAAGATCTTGGAAGCAGTGAATGGAGTTTTGCTCAAGACCCATATACTATTTGAGTGATGCCCCACTCAAACTGTCCTGAAAACAATGTATAAGCAGCTTCTGATTTTTGGTATAAGCAGCCATCTTGCGAAGATACATGATAAAATGAGCCCTTGGACAAGAATGGCCCTTATATTTCACAAATTCTGGAGTTTTGAACTTAGCAGGCATAACAAGGTTAGACACTAAGCACATGTTGTCTGCGTCCATATTGAAGAAGTCAGTACCCTCAACAGCTTTAAGTCTTTTGTCTAAGGTCTGAAACTGCTCACGGATAACTTCAGGTTCAACAAAGTCTTCACAGTCTTCACCCTGAGAACTCGCACCATTGTACTCAAAGAGGAAATTCTCAAAAGAAGCTTGAACAGTCTGTGGAACGGAACGGACTATAGGTCTGGGCTCAGTGAAGACATGAGCTTGAAATATAGGCATAGTAGTAGAATCAATCGGCGGAGAATAGTTGTGTGGCAAACCAAACTCTGGCCAAGTTGAAGGTGGCATCTGAACAGGTGGAGGTTCAGCACTTGAAACTTCCTGGATGACAGTTCTTTGGGGAGGTTCTCCTCTAGCAATCAAAACTTGAAGCATCTCAGTGAATTTAGTCATACTTGACTTGAGGTCATCGATCTCCATTTGGACCTCAGCATTATGTGCCTCTTGCTCTGATATCTTGCGTCTGTAGTTAGCTCTAGTTCGGTATCGGTGTCGAGGAATCAGCTTGACGAATCACAGGTGACACTGGAAGATAGAGACCACTGGAGATGAGTCACTGAACAAACAGACACATACAATGAATCATGCAAAGAGCAAATGATATGCAATGCAATGCAAACAGGATGTAAAACACATGCAATAGGATCAAGGGTTTGAGATCACAGCATGGCGTCTGGGTAAAGAACCAACCAGCAGGGTGGTACTAGGGTTTTTGTATCTGTAAAACAGGGTTCTAAGAAGTTCCCAGAGTCAACAACCCATCTTTCGAATATTATCGATTTCCCGAATGACTCGGTAGTCAATAATATTCTCAAGAGAGTCTCGTCTGAGTGTAGTATCGCGCAGCAACCAATTCTGGAATAGACTCCCTCATAGTCCTCGTACTACATCCTAACAGGTCAATTGGGGTTATAGGTAACTACGGTTCTTGATATCAAGGGCACCTAGGTCGAGAGTAGCACATTTTCACGAATAGACTTGTTTAACATAATTAGACTCTCAAGAGGGCCTCAAATGAGTGATGGTGTCTCAAGTCAACTTTTTCGGGAATCGACTCCCTCAAAGTTTCCTTGAATATACCATCGTCCTGTAATAAGTGCACTCTCAAGTGCGGGTATAGGACATATCCTCACCACTCAAAGTAACCATCCTGCATATAGAAAGCCCAAGCACAGACATGTAAATATACAGATATGAATATACAAGTATACAAGCAAGCAAACATATAAATAACATAAATACAAACAAGATAGGCTTAACCCTCTTAGGGGACGTCCCCAGTGAAGTCGCCATTTCTGTTGCGGTGAGAATCGGGTAACAAGCTATTAATTAACTTGCATCACACATCATGAAATTCACCACCGAGCTTTGATTTATCCAAAGGAAAGGGTAAAGAACGAAAACCCTAATAAGAGAACCTAGGTTCGGGGGTTGGTTATACTAAGGGAAGGTATTAGCACCCTAAGTATCTGTAGTACTCTACAGGAACCTCTTGTTTATATTTGTGTTATGCTAAAGTTGCTTGCTAAAGGGAAATGTGCTAAGGTAAAGAAAGACCAAGGGGTATATACACTAAGTTTGCTCACCAAGACATCGCATCCTGTGCCTACGTATCTGACTAAAGAATCAGAGCAACCGTAGTTCACCTAACTAAGGGTGAGTTTGAGGAACCATTGACTATGGCCAAAGTTTCAAGGGGAATGAGTACGAGCTCATACAGAGTTTAACAAACTCTCTAAGTCTAAGTTATGATATAAATGGCTATGAGGCCAAGAGGAAGCTGGGTGAAAAGATTGAAAGCAAAGCTTGTGAGGATTGATTGTTTTAGGAGAAGAGATTAATGCCTATCTCTTATGAAAGGATTGTGAAGGGTTAAAAGTCGGTGAAGGAGAAGAGATTAATGGCTATCTCTTGTTTATGTTAAACAAGGGTTTAAGGGTTATAAGAGATTAATGGCTATCTCTTGAGAAGGCTAGGTTAAAAGGGAATAAAGTATTTATAACCTTACGGTCAATAGAGAGACTTTCCTTTGGAATAAGGGGAGAATAATAGTTTCTTAAGGGCAAGAAGTTTGTAGAGATATTTACATGAAAATACAATATCAAACAACAAAGTATCAAAGTGAAACAAAGCTTACAATGTCATACAAGGTTAGAACCCTATACGTTAGGCATTACTAGATCAAGATGAACAAGGTATCATGACAAAAGGATCAAAGAAGTAAAAAGTATTCCTAATAGAAACACTAAAAGGCCTTCCACTTCCAACATGAATAAGTACCTCAAAAATGTTAATTTTCACTAATTTCTTTTTATGTTCAAAAAGTAGATTCATTAAGGAGCATTAAGCAAAAAGAATGAATGAAAAAAGATAAAAAATGGTTGAGTTATGAATGTTTGAAGTTTAAGTATAAACCATAAAAATAACATGTGATAAAAAAGAAGGCAAGGTTCCCCATGGGTGTTGAACCCAGGTCCTTGCGCATACAGCCCCAAAACTTTGCCAAACCAACCAAAGCGCATGTGTTTACAAGTATGGATAACACTTTAATATATGTGAAACAAAGATATTTTGAAAATTAACACAAAAAGGATTAGGGCGAGGGGGATTCGAACCCCAGTCCTCATGGTCAAATGTGTGCGTATGTGTGTGCTTGCCACTGGGGTGGCTGTTTCATCCAGTCATAAACACCATTCCATAAATATATAAGCCTTCACGCATGTAAAACTAGGAACATGGCTGGTTTGCCACAAAACCCACTGATCAAATGCTTAGCAAGGCAAGTGCAAATAGGAATCAACAAGCCATGCCAACGATCATTCAGAGTATGAAACAATTAAAAAAAACTACAATTGATCATACAAGTGGCCAGCCCTTAACAAACAAATGATGGAAAACAATGTCAATCCAACACAAACCAAGTGTCCCTATTCATATGAGCTAAATTAGATCAGTATGGACATACATGGATTGATATTTGGTAATGCAGACATACATCAAAACAATGAGGTCAGGTTTATATGATATAGCATGTTCAAGCTATCCTTGCAAAACATCATGTTACCAAGACAGATAGTTCACATATACTCAACATAATCATCATGAGTTCATATGGAAACTGGTTTGCAACAAAGAAACAATTTCATGAGTACCAAAGAGAAAGCATACACAAAGGCAAAGCAGGTTGAGCATCAGTGAGCAAATCCAACCTTAACTATCAATTCATGTTCTCAAAGTGGCAAGAATGCAACATGACTTCAAGATAGCAAGTAGCGCATGGTAAAACAATACAATCAACATTTCTTGTAACAGTAGGCATTCAAATAAACCAAGGCAATCCAAATATACATTACAGTCTAAAAACAAACAGATGCAATGCCATACCAGTACTAAATTAGTCCATGTCTGCCAATGTTATCCATAAAGAGAGTGAATCAAACTATAATGCTGCCTATGAACAGAAGCAAATTCAAATATACACTCACTAATCCCATCCCTGCGATCATTTGATTAGAGTGAAAGAAAACAATATACATGGCATGGCAGGTAGTAAGCTCAAGAAAATTATAATACAATAGCCCTAAGTGCCTAATCCAAGTTAATTCGAGAGACAGTGGGAAAACCTTCAAGGCATGGGAGACATGAGACTAGAAACAGATGTCGATGCATTTAGGTGGCAATCATGAGTACTTCATCATTCAAGTATGTGATAAGGGCTACCAATACAAGTCCTATATATACTCAAACCTGGTCCCGAACAAATCTAGCTACACTATAAGGCATGTACACATATGGTTGTTCCAAATAAGATGTCAAGTGATGACCTAGTGATTATGTGCAATATCAAACCAAAACAAGTGATTTGTAGCATGAAATCAATACAGACTGAGGATTAAGTATGTGGAGCAGTGGAAATGAATCATGGCACCTGTAAATATGGCATGGTGAGTACTCAAGTTTGATAATTACCAACAAAGAAAAAAAGTTTCAACCAGGCATGAATACATAACACACATATTGACAGAGTTCAAGTCAGGTTGTCACACATACCATGAATACATAGTTTAGCAAACATACTCACAGCTTAGACACACATCAAATGACAAGTTAAGGTTTGCATACATGTCCTTAACACAAAGCCTAGCATGATGGACATAGCATGACATCACAAAACAAAACCTCAAGAGATTATCAGTTTCATGCAATAGTTTTGGCATACAAAAAGCAACATGTCATGATATAACAGGCTGTGAAATATTGATAGGCACATGGTTAGATATGAGAGCAAAACTTTACACAAAGGAACCTTATCAAATCCTCATTCTCAAATGACAAGTTTAGTTATGAACATGGCTAGCACACATACTTGGACCAATGTCATACAGCAGGCTATACACAAGAAATTAAAACTCAAAGTATGGCAACAGTTACATAACTTAAAGAGATTAGCAGTTCATAAATTACTTAGCTCAAACCAAACATGGCATGGCTTGTGTACATATTGGGATGTAAGTGAGCACATGAATAGATAAAGATAGTACTTATGACACAATAAGTCAGAACCATACTTTCTTGTTCAAGGACAAAACTTAACAAGTATCAACACAAGCAAACTCCTAGATACAAAGCATATCATGAGTGTACACTTACAAACTGACTACAAATCCAATATGACAGCAATGATACCAATTATTTTTAGTGAAAAAACTGCTAGGTTCTCTTGCTAACAGGATTATGACCAATATTACATATATGGAATCAAACCCACAGTGGAGGAAAATGGTTTAATACAAGATTCACACATTACAAATATCTCAGGTCAACAGGTCAATGATCTTATTTCTTTTCATGATATCACCCAAGTACCCAAAAACAGTCATAAGTCCATGAACCTTATTTTCATTCAACTGTGGGAAAAGTTACACATCAAGGAAATCAACATGAACTTAACAACCAAATGATGAACAAAAAAAAGTGAACTATCATTACTTAATAGCTTAAGCATAGTAACAAGAACAAAACATCTACCTTAGCATATCAGCAGAACAACTGGACATCACCTTACCTCTTGATGGCAGTTCATGGATAAATGTTTTAGACATCAAACACACATGACTTTTAAAAAGAAATAAAACCAGAATGCCTTATATGATGTTCAAGATGAGAGCATTTGTAACAGAAATAGGATGATGATAATGTATACTAGCATGAACATGGAGTAGGGAGAAGGTGCTTACCAAGTGGAATATGTCCACTGCAACTTCAGCAATGAAATGCTTTCCTTTTCTTTGAACTTGTGGCAAGCTCTCCAAGTACTTCTCCTTCCTTCTTCACTTGTAAGGATTACTTAGAGATATTTTAGGGTGTATTGTAGAAAGTGTTGGTCCCCAAACTGAGTAAAACAGCCTGCTATTTATAGGAGAGGCTTGAGAATCCAAGGCATGGCCAAATTTGCAACAAATGCCGAATCTGCCCTTTTTCCATCGTGTGAAGTCTTGCTTGCTGAGCCAAAATCTTCAAAGATAATTGTTTAACATGATGTGGTTAGGTGTGAGAAATGAGGGTGATGGGATTGGACCAAGGCTCCATGAATAAACAAAGCATTCTTTCTTGAAAAGTTTCTCTCTCATAGTTGTCCACTTGCATTACTTGATAAAACTAATATATTCTAAGGCTTGCAACTTGCATTTTCGTGGAAAGGCTCAAATTTATTACAAAATTCACTTTTAAAACTCAGAAATGTGGAGCTTTGGTGCATAGGAGAGGTTTTGAGTCAATATGCAAAAGTTGGTTTCTTGGGTTTTAAGAAATGAAACCTCCAATTTTGAGGCTTCGAAACTCCCAGCTCACTCAATGGATTGAGGAGTTCTAGTACTTTTTGGAAAGCCCTCGATGCCCTCTACAACTTTCTTGTTCAAGGATATTTTATTTGAGGCTTGGAACTGTATGGAAAATTAGGTTAAAGTCGTGTGAAAACAATGGTGAAAAAGCTGAAGTTTCACTAAGTCCCCAGGAATGATTTATCTTCCATGTCTTGTAACTTAAAAACCATGCATTTTTTGAAAGAGGGCCATCTAATATATTTTGAATATCCTGGAAAGAGCTTCAATTTGAGCTTTGAGTCACTCAAATTGGATGTGTGGTTTGAAAGTTATGACTGTTTCAATTTTTGCACAAGTAGTGAAATTTCCACATTTGAAAAGTTTCATGAACCAATCCTTGCTTCCTTTGCAAGAAACCTTTCAAAACTTGATCTCTCATGCCTAAACCACCAATGAGATATGTCATGATGGATTGAGGACTTGGATGCTTCATTTTGGATCAAAATCTCGAGGATTAGGGCCTCAGTCAAAACCCTAATTTCACTGGTGAATGCACTTGAATGATCTCTGATGATCTTGCTTCTTCCATCACATCTAAAGCTCATAGATGGTCCTTAAGGATGTCTATTATCTCATGGAGTAAAGTCCTAGGGTTTGAGAACAAATCTTGATCAAAATCAAAGCCATGATTAACTTATTTTGACAAAACCCTAGTTGGAGGCAGGGTGAACTTGTGGCTCAAGTTACTTGTGATGAAAGCCAGACACAGTTGAATTTTTGTTGATTGAGACTTTTAGGATGTAGATGAGCTCAATAGTTGCATTTGGAGCCTTCTCTTCTTTAAGATACTTTGTCCTCCTCTGTGTATAAATCCTGGCCTTTCATAGAAGAAACAAGCTTGCAAAAATGAAATGGTTAGTTAACAATGCATAGATGCTTGAATCTAAATGTTTATGACATCTAAGGGATAAAATTTGGGGTACACCAATCATATATTAATCATCTCTTGTTCACATACAAGGTCAATCAAAATAAATACATAAAAGCTAAGGTAGACTACCTCTACCTTTGATACAAAGGAAATTAGCTACCCATTATCATGGTAGCTTGCTTTACAAGTAATGAAGAAAGCTCTACTAGCATCAAAGTCGAAAGATCGAGGATCGATGCTCCAAAGCTTTGATCTTTACTCCTTTTGGAATTTCTAAGCTTCAAACCTTAAAATGTCTTATCTTGATCTGAAAAGTGAATAAAATGAAGTGTGTCCATAAAATATCTAGCAAGTCCCCCTTTTATACATGTCATCAAAAAGGTGCTATCACGTGCCACCGCATTAAGCCAGCTCAGAGCGCGCTTAGCGTGGTCAGTAACAAAGGCGACATAAATGCAGAAGCGCGCTAAGCATGGTCTGGGTCCCTTGGCTACTGCCTCTTCATAAAAAAACGCGTTGATCCTACGCTGAAAAATGCGCTAAGCGCGACTTGCCGTCAGATTGTCGCGAAAATGATCTTCCAAACCTTCTTCCATCATCCACAGGCTCCAAGCATCACATCAAGTAAGAAACCCTATCAAAAAGTATCAAAATGACCACGATTAACGATTTTTACATGCATAATCGAAAACTTGCATATTTATACTAAAACTTATGGGTTTACTACTAATTTACCAAGGAATCAATTGGAAAGGGTCACAAAATACTATCATATATATTGTTGTCTGCTTTCTAAGTGTTTACTCTAATTAATTATTTTAAAGCAAAGGTGTCACATGCAACTATACATGTATGTTTGATTACAGCAAGTGATAAAATAAGAGATCGTACCCACAGGGAGTGATAATGATGTAGCTTTGAGCTTTAAAGTATTCAATTCTTGTTTAAAACTAGTATGAGCACGGTAACAAATAATAATGGTAACAGCAAGAAAGTCACACTACAAACTAAAAACTTAAATAAAGAAGGATAAGATATCAGAAAGGATGATTGATGAGCTAAGATCCATTAATAAATTGTTGCTAAACATTTTCCATGATGTGAAGTGTCGTGTCTCAAAAGGTCAGAACGTGGTCTAGTGGTGTATTTCTGGCTTGTGGTCTCTCTCTTCATTGTTGAACATGGCTTGCTTTTATAGAATTTGAGAATAAGAATGGAAGTTTATAGGTCTTGGATCATGGGCTTTTGATGAAAATAAGGTTCAGCCCAAATCAAATCACAAATAGTTCCATTTGTCCTTTCTTCCTTCATGAACAAGCTACCAGGTACAGACAACATTTGGAGACAAGGCGTCTTTGGCAGGCTGCTACAGCAGGTAGTGGCGCAGAGCAGATGGTGGGAGGCTGGGTGCAGGATACGCTTTTGCAGGCGTGGTCCCCACTGTACCCTCTTTTGTCCTCTAGCTTCTTTGATCTTATCTTGATGCTTTAGCTCCTTCTTGACACGAATATCTGCCATGTATGCCCTAGTGATAGACATTCTTCCAAGCTCTTGGTGAATTTGCAATTAACAACTCTCATTATCTTTCTTCCTCTTATCTCCATTCTGCTCAGACTATGTCTTGAGGTGTCACGCCTCAGCTTGCCTAAATCTGATTTGCTTTAGGACCAAAAACACACAATAAACCATAAAAGGTTCAACTAGTGCACTAAGGACAAATACATACTCAAACGAGTGAAATACAAATAAATCTAATTAAACCTAGCTAAATTACTAACAGAAAGTGGATCATTATGACACACTAAAATAGTGTTATCACTCCCCCAAACTTGAACTATCACCTGTCCTCAGGTGATGCGACAGTGATTGACTAGAGAGATTTTCAAGAACACTTTAGGATCATAACAGTGAAGTGGCTTAACATTTGCTGGATGAATGGCCTTGACAAGGAAATTGTTGGTACAACTTAGCCTATTTTTATCCCAAAGATGTTGTCACCAAAGTGATTGAGACACCTATGAAATTCTGGCATATGCAAACAGCAGATGTCAAGACATTGTGCTACATAATCATTTAAACACAGAGGCGCAATAGCAGACTGATACCTTGAATATCAGAATTACAGAATCACAGATGTCACGACATTTGATCCAACATGTTTATCATGAACCCTATCAGAAAACGTAAATCTGCAGAATGATAAAGAACACAGCAATTGTTAACCCAGTTCGGTGCAACTCACCTGCATCTGGGGGATACCAATCCAGGAAGAGGACTTCACTATCTGTAGAACTGTTACAAAGCTAAACTCCCCCGTTTACAACTTTATCCTAATATTTACCCAATGAACATCTTTACCAAAGCTAAACTCTAACGTTTACAACTCTGATATGAGATACCTCACTCACTTCCCTTAATCACCAACTGTGATTTCTACATTATCCCTGTCAATACAGAAATCTGTCAAGCTTTCTTGACAAACAAGGTAACTCATATTTGCTTAAAAGCTTCATCCATGAACAATACACAATCCAATACCTCAAGGCTTATGGATCTATATGACACCTATATCTGCCACAATGCATCAACTGATACAAAGGGAGACTTATAACCTAGAGAGCCAACGACTCTCAAAACCCTAAACCCTTGTTTCTTACGTAAGAGAACTAGGTTACAAAAGGCATATCAAAACCTAGGTCTAAGTCTTCTATTTATAGGCTTCTGAAGTTTTGGGCTTCAATCTTTGGTCCTTGATCCATGCGCATTAACTCTTGGCAGATTTGTTACAGATTTAACACTTTCTAAACCAGTGCAGTACTTCAGGATGTCATGTCTTCAAGTTAAGAAATCTTCTTCGAGATCTTTGTTCAGGCCAGATTTCATCTTTATCATTAGAATTGTTTTACCAAAATTCTGTCAAACCAAAGGTGCTTTCAATCTCACCCTTTTGACAAATTTTGGCTAAAACACCTTTTAGTTTGAATGGCGGTTATGATTGGAATACTGAGCATGTTGGTGTACATGAGGAGGAAGATAACACAACCTTCCTCTTCCTAGGGTGAGTGAAGTTAAGAAAGGTCCAGGAGTTGAGACTCCTAAGGAGAGAAGAAGAAAGTCTAAAACACCAGAACACTGGACACTCTTTTCAAACACTCTCCCCTTCCAGAGATCAGTTGTAGACTTCGTGAATCTAAGTACATAAAGCATGTAACTCAGGTCACAAGACACAACTTGATCTTTAACTCAAGTCACAAGACACAAGAGGAAAGACAAGATGATAAAGCCAACACCTTGTTCAATGTTCTTGCAAAGCAACCGCACGAAAAACACACACATCCCCTGTACCCGAGACTCACACTCCCCCTTTTTAGCCAAACATTGACAAAGGTAACCAAGACATTCCCATACCCAACCAATACTAATCTAAACTTGAACAAAAGATATTTTGAACACACCACAAAGAAAACACAGTCTGAGACAAACTGCTCCAAGAACTCCCTTAAATACCCAAGAATTTCCTTCGAATGTAACGACTTATTGAAAATAACAATGGTCAATTCAATGAGGTCATTAATCTAAAGTTGTAACTTCATCAAAAACTAATTCGCACTGACCAACAGTGCTTTGACTGTTTCTTCTTTGAAGAAAACCATCCAGAAGTAATAAGCACGCATATTATCCACCGACCACAAAACCAGTTACTTTTACCGCTTGTCCTGACATCATGTCAGACATTGTCCACCAAAGAAAGCTTCTGTATTGACCAATATCTTCACAGTCTTAAGATCACAGTCTGCAGAGAAAAATAAATTCCCCCAGACTTAACCAATGATTCTTAAGCATCCAATAAGAACCATGTAACTTGCATTGCCAAGTCTCCCCCAACTTGCAACAATACAAATATGGCAAGACATCATTCTCGACATCTCATCCTCCCAGGATGGACCCATAATCACAGCTTGCTTGACGCACAATACAAACTGGAACTTCAACTGCACCTTCACAGTAATACATCTTAGATCAAGGAGCAACTCCCCTATCAAAGATAACCAGTGCCCCTCCATAGAAAACTAAGCTGATGAATGGAAAACATAAGACGCATCTTCATGTCTTCAAGAGCGCACCCTCAGTCCAAACTACCTGCTGAACACAATCATCAACCCTTTTATTGCTTCTTTTGACAATAACCAATAATCACTCACACATGAACGCCATCATGCTACCCGTGAGGAAATATTAGGATCACCATCCTACCATAACAAACTCTTGGATTGAGATCAAGGCTCCATTGATCCCTCTCATCCAGAAACTATCTATACACCACACGAGTTCCTTCTGAATTCTCATGTATAGACCTATTTGTTCCCTGAGACACAACCCAATTGAATCAGAATACTTCACATTCCTCAAAGAGACGCACAGGGCCCCTTATTTTGTTATAATGATGGCAAATATCGTATACATGCTCCAGAACTTCACATCTGCCAAACTGATCCACTACTAGCATGACTTGTAGCAAGGGGCAGTATCCCCTTCACAAGATTTTCCACTGACCTTACCAAGTCTAGCAACTGAGATAGATACCCCATAATCCAAGACAGTCATTCCTTCATCATTCTCCCGTATGATAACCTTGAATACTTCTGATTTTCTGGTGAATATCCATATTCAGACTTCCATGCAATCAACACATGATCCACTTCAGTCTTCTCCACACCATCCTCCCAAGGCAGTTCTTCTACTTCATCATTCTCCCGTATGACAAGATAGATACTCCTTAGCCAGGATGTAGCCAACAAGTTCCTAGACCAGAACTTAATAATCCTCCACCAAGGATAACCAACCCAAAAATTTTCTAACATCAGCTAGGACATTCTTCACACATCATAGACACCACACACCATGGTTCTTGATATGCTCCACCACTGGACTTACTATCAGCATAGTAATCCAAACTGAAGATCTTCAAACAACACTGCGCCACCAGCTTAAACAAAGAGAACTTCAAAAACCCAGAGAGAAATAAACTCTCATCCACCAAAAGAAGGTATACTTCCATCCTCAATCTAGAACTTCTACCACAAGCTCCAAGAGAATCAGATCCTCCTTATGTTTTCAACTAACTACTCTTCTGCACAAGAGCAATCAGTTTCAAACATCCTGCTTGAATGCACACTATGAAACCAACCAAATGCCACCTTTTGATTGATCTCACTCTTCTTCAGAACTCCCACAAGATACACTAATCTACCAATGAAATCAGATCTTCAAGTCACATGACCTACTTGCTCCATAGAAAGACATCTTGGATCTACCAAGCCTCTAGACATGTAATATCTTCCCATCCACAGCTCCCGCAAACTGCATGAGATAGACCTTTTTGAAGCATCCATAACTTCCATTCTCTTGTAGATCACCTTATCTTAAGCTGATGTGCCACATCACTAGCTGAGACTCTGATGTTAAGCTAGATGTCTAAATGTTCTGATACGACATCTAACTGCTGAATTCAGCTCCTCCTTCTGCCCCTTAGAAGAACCTCTTCCCTTTGCAGAACAAGAGTTCCATGCTCTCATAGTCTTGATTCAACAACCAAGTTTGAGTAGAAAACCTCCATCCTGCTTTGAAACTCCAAAGACTTCACACCTGCCAAGTCTGAATCTTCAGAAGATAAGTAGTCCAAGACTACACCATAGCCATACCAAAGAATGCCACTTTCCTTAGTAGAGCAGTTTGTAGAAAGTCAGAGATAACTGCCACTTAACTTTGACCTTCAAACTGAGCAAAATACCATGCTCCCAAGTACCTATATCAGAAATAAACTGATCCAAGCAGTAACCATCAAGATTATGATGTCTTCATCTTCATCTTCAACAGCATCAAAGTCCAGACCAGTTTCTTGCCAGGAAACTCTCCAGAGAATACATGCTTCTGTCACACCCGCTTGAAGCCCATTCTTAGGTCAACACCTAAGATAAAAACAGATGCTAAAGCGTATGCAGTACCCCTCCCATGATTCTGTACAAACTCTGATGATGAGATGTTCCAACATCTTGTTGAACATCAACAATCTTGACTATCAAGGATAATCAATTAAATACTTGTGAACTCCACAAATAGCAATTGATCTTATATCCTTCTCCAATAACCCTTCTTCACTGCTGTAGCTAAGCTCCACCAGATCACTTCATGAACACTTATCAAGTATTCAATCTTTTGCAAGTATCTTCTTTGACAAACAGTGTTGAGATATCAAGGTGGCCACCCTTGACTCAAGTAACTAAGATTCTCTCTAAACGAACCTTATTTACCTCAACAATTCTGAACGCTCCAATTAGATTAGATCCACCCTTAGGGTTAAGAGAGATGAATCCTTGCTTGCTGTTTTTGGATGGTAAAAATAAATCACCTCCACTTTCTTCAGATTGTGTTTCAAAGAAACACCTTCTAGTTAGAAGAATAACTAGAAGACTCCAGATGCACGACATAGACGCCTTTATGAGTGGACTTGAGAGAATTCTCAAGTATCTTTGACAACCTATCCGATTAATAATTTATCAAACTCCCAGAGCAAGAACTTGATAAACTTAAACTCAACTCCTCTCCTCTTCAACTGACTTCAACTGCACCAAGAAACCAAGCTTCCAAGTACCAAGTCACCATACCAGATATCTACCAACAACTCCCTTTATTCCATCGCTCCCGACTTTGGAATAAAAGAAAACATATATCTTCACATATAGAGGCCGGCAATTGAGATCTTCCACCAACTGTCTTCAGTAACAACTCCAGAATCCCATAATTCTAGAGCTCTTCCATCAGAAACACATGCAGCGGAACCACCAAGGAACAGATCCTGCTTGCCTTAATAAGATGTCAGAACATCTTATAAGACACCCCAATGTCATACCTCAAATTTGTCCTACCTGTATATAATTTTCATCTGTATATCCATCCACTAATCATCATTCAGAAAATTCAGAAAAAAAGTAATATATGTTGTTTCTAGTTGTTAAAGTGATTGAGGTTCAATGGTCAGACTAGGGTTTGTTGCTTGATCAAGGACAGGGTATGCATTATTTCAATGGTGTGTGTGGCTAAAGCTCTGATCAGGGTTTGTATTAGGCAATCCACATGTGTGTTGATCAAGTTATCGAACTGTGTTGAATTCAACAGCTTCATGGTTTAGAGGTTGTCAAGGACTAGATCATTTCCAATTCAGGGTTTTGGTGCATTTTGTGGTTTCAATTCAAGTGTGGTGTTAGTTTTTAAGTTCAATCAGTGTGCATTTGTGGATCTAAGTCAAGAATTCATCTTTATGATTCAAGTCCATAACCCATTTTCCTTTTCTTTTTATCCAAACCCATTATTCATCCGTATCCACTTCACATATCCATTTTACATATTCCTTATCCAATATCCATTTTCCATATCCAGTTTTTTTTAACTCACTAATCCAATTATCCATATCCAATGACCTTTCTTATTTTTTTCCCTTTCTCATACAAAATTCACAACTAAAAAAAATGGTTACAATTCAAAAGGGCCATGATACCAAAAGCCCATTGCAAAAAATAAAAGCCCATTGTCCTTTAGTACAACCAAAAGTGTCAATTGCTACAAAAGAAAAATGTATAAAAAATATATATAATAAGACGGGCCCATGCTAATTCACACGGTCCACGCTCCTTGCACATGAATTCCATTTCAACTTTACCACACTGAATACAAAATTGCAGACCAAAAAATAAAGGGGCTATGTTGATCCACCAACCTTCACGTTCAACTTTGCCACAAACCTTCACGTATCATAACAACGTGAAACAAACACAACACCCTGCGGACAGCCATGGTAATAAGAGACCACCTGCAATGTGAAACAAACCAATTCATAACTTGAAAAAATGCAGCACAACTACAAATGACAACCAACATAAAAAACAATAATCCACAAAACCGATTTTGAGACGTTTGAACACATACGACAAAAATCCTGCTAACCGTTACACACAACCCACAATTGAAACCGTACAATAGCCAACGCGACCAAAACGCAGCAGCAACTCATTCTCTTACCAGCTCACATAACCCTCTTCCCATTCTACCCTTCATTCCCTCTATAAATCCAACCCTCTCTCATTCCATAGAAGAAGCTCGAGAAGCCTTTAAAACTCTGCAGAAATTCATTCTCATCATTCTTCAACCTCCTTCATACCACTTCGACCCACCCTCATAAATATCAACCATCAACAGTGACGAACCTTCGTCCTTCACAACAAACCCTTCCCAAAACAACACCAATCGTAACCCAGTTTCAAGACCAATCACCCAAACACAACCCATAAACAACCACCCAATTGATCCAGAAGGAAGATGAAGAAGTAAGATCGAGCGAGACAAACAATTGAGAAACTAACCTGAAATCCAAAACCGCGAGCGAGCGAGGAAACACGAAGAAGGTGGGAAAGATTTTAGTGTGACGAATTTGTTGTTTAATTTGTTTTTGATTTACTGATTGTTGAGTGATTCATGACCTTTCCCTATGTTGGTGAAACAAAGTTTTTGACCGTTCTGCTTTTACGGTTTTGTTTTAATCTTCTATTAAAGAAAATAAGATTTGCAGTCGTGTGTGTTTTTGTTTCCACTTTGTTTAACATAATTTCCTTTTAATTTATGGAATAAATCATGCCTCTTATTTAACCGTGCATATTGTTATTGGGTTTCTCCTCTATGCACACCACCATATCACTATTCACGCCCCCTTTTGCTTACTGTTGTTTTTTGAGGTGGATGATGGGCCGTGACGCCCAAATGATTCTACATGGCTTCACACACCCTTTCCATCATGTTGCACCTCCCTTATTTTCTTTTCCTTTTGTCTTAAAATTTGAGTTTAAAAAAAAAAAAATAAGTTTTTACACTTAATTTGTAATATTAAGTTTATCTTGATTTTATTATTTCATGGTATTTCCATCTTGAGTTTCGATTTTATTTTTTGGGCCAATGATATAACAAAAGGTCATAGGTTGGTTGATTTATTCAAATCGACTAAATCTTGATCAATATGAGGCCATTTTTCTTTTTTATCGGTCAATGAAAATCTAAAACCATAGTTCATCGATTTATCGATTTAGAATCTTGGTAAAGATGAGACCTTTTTCATTTTCGATCTCTTTTCGATTTCCATTTCATTTCTTATTATCTTTTTTAATTTATTTTTCTTTTTTTATCGGTCGATGAAGATCTAAAACCAAAGATTGTCGATTTATCGATTTAAGATCTTGGTAAAGATGAGACCTTTTTCATTTTCGGTCTCTTCTCGATTTCCATTTCATTTCTTATTTTCTATTTTTGTTGGTCAATGAAAGTCAAATATCATAGATTATCGATTTCTCGATTAAATCTTGATTAAGACGAGACCACTTCGATTTATTTTTTATTTCCAGTTTCATTTCGCATTTTCTTCTATCTTCTTTTTCATTTTCGATCGATGAAGTCTTTCTATTCACGAATGTTGATGGTTGAAGCGATTAACCTTCATTATTTCAAATCTGTAGTGAGTGATCATCGAGATCTCTTTCTATACTTTGGGATCGTGATAGGTTACCTTCGATTAATCAACGAAAGTTTGTGATTAAGACGAGATTGTCACCTTTTTCTTTTCGTGTGGCACGATTCAATTGGAGAATGATCCTCAATATCATTTCTCCATCGTGTTTTAGCATAAAGATCAAATTGCGCATCCTCCTATAGTATGATCTTCATCATAGATTGTGCTACGATGGCTCAGCGCTACATTGGACCCGATTTATCCGATTAACCACAAACGTTACATTTCCGTCAATATTATCTTGATTTACTTTTATGCTAATATTATATCTTGTTCATATTATCTTGATTATATTATTGTTCATATTATCTTATTATCGTTGTTCATATCATATTCATACTTATTCATCTAACCCTCTTTTTGTTTCTCTGTTCATACTTTAATCAAAGCACAATAAAAATATCGAAACAATAAAACAATAAATTGGTGGACTGTTGGTTACTATCCTTTGCTTGGAGCTTTTGTCCGACTCTTGCTCAAGGCTTAGTTTAGGACACCTTGCACACGCACGGCTTCCTCTTGGGCTACCTTACAATGAGACCTTTTATTTCATGTCATCCCCTGTATTTTACATGTACCCCTCTCCCTATTCCGATGTACGCATTCGTTGTTTCTTTGATTGTGGTTTGTTTACTAGGAGCACCCCTAGGGACTAGCATAGACAACCCATTTTCAAACTAATTCTCGATTCGTCGTCGAGCCATTTTCAAACAAACCCATTTTCAACCGAACTCTCAATTTGTCGTCTAGCCATTTTCAAACAAACCCATTTTCAACCGAACTCTCGATTCGTCGTCGAGCCATTTTCAAACAAACCCATTTTCAACCAAACCCTCGACTCGTCGTCGAGCCATTTTCAAATCAACCTCTAACCAAACTTTTTTTTTTCAAACTAAACTCTTCCCACACAAATAAACCCTTGATCCAACATCAAGCGGATTCTTACAGTAAAACTGAAAAACAACTAACAACTATCGCAACTATTTTCAAGGTGAAAAATGGGGGTTCAAGTCTTTGATCTCTCTTTGGTTGTTTAGGTGTAGGTTCTCTTACTCGTGTGTGAGCAATTGACGCCTTTAAAACAAACCAACTCTCCTCTTTTCGTGGGCGTACCACGAACTACGACTGCTCTAATTCTTTATTCTCATCCGAGTAAAGATACGTAGGCAGAAGATTGCGATGATCTTGGCGAGCACACTACCATCTTTTTCCGTCAAACCCCGTAGTCGAACTACGATTGCTCTGATTACTCATTCTCATCTGAATGAGCATACGTAGGCATAAGATTGCGATGATCTTGCCCAGCACTCTATCCTAAAACCACCCATTTCCTCCTTAGCATCTTTTCCTTTTATCTTTACCTTTCCGCATTTATTTTTGAGAAGAAAATAAACAAACTTAGCTAACGAGCATCACAATTCGAATCAAGAGGTTCCCGTTGAGTACAACGGACGTGAGGGGTGCACGTACCTTCCCCTCACGTAACTGACTCCCGAACCTTGAATGTGGTTGCGACGACCATGTTCTTATCTCCCCCTTAAAGGTTTTCTCGATATATTCCTTTTCTTCTTTTGGGATAAATAAAGTTTGGTGGCGACTCTGTTGAACCGTTCCGCGCGAAGGGTCGTGTCTTCGATTAAGCGACTTTCTTCAAGGTGCGACAGCTGGCGACTCTGCTAGGGATATGTTTGCTCCATGCAAGAGAGAGTCAAGCCTATCTTGATTCGAATCGCGAGTTCGTTAGTTTTGTTTGTTTATTTTCTTCTCGTTTGCTTACTTACTTGCTTTCCTATTTTCTTATCTGTGTTACCTTTTGTGGCATTGTTGGAAGCGAAAACCCCGCTTGGAGTAGACTCCCTTGGAGATATTATCGTTTCGATGTTCCTTCGTCGCGATGGTAATGTTTTCGAGCATGAGTCGTTGATCCCAAGGACCATTAACCCATTTATTCATGGTGTTTTATAGTGTTAACTCTCTGTGAGTTAATACGAACGCCCCAATCAGATGAGATCCCTCGAACGTATTACTTCCTGACAGTAATATTTTCGACCTCGATCTAGGATTCTGAGAACCTACTTAGAACCCGTGTGTCGACGGTTGTGTAGTGGACGCCTCCGAGGAGTCTTTCTCATGGGGAAGAAACGAAGACCTCACCTATACGAGATTATTTCGAGGATATTATAATCAGATGTCTCTTCGTCTTGGTTATAATGTGTCGAAATATATCCATAACTCTAGGCGCACCTGTCTTAGAAACCTACCCGTGAGCTTTCTTGATCCTGGTTGTGGTTCTTGACCCGTTCCTCCGGCCAACCTCAGTACTGTGAACCTGTGATCTGCGATCCTGGATCTTACATCTTGCATTGCATCTCATGTCATTGCATTGCATTGCATCTGTTACGCATCTTGCATTGCATTTTTAACCTCATAATCTCACTTCAACTTCCTTCCTTCTCCAGTAAATCAAGCTGATTCCTCGACACCAGTACGCAACTCGAGCCAACACAAGACGAATGATGGAACAAATTCAACAAGAGTAAGCTGATTTCAGAGAAGAGTTGGACTCTATGAAGGGAAAGATTCACCAGATTCTCGAAGCCATCATGATGGCCAGAAAAAAAGAAGAATTGTGTGAAGCCGCTGCTACCAACAACAATGTGCCTGTGCAAGGGTCTACCTCAAGGCTCCCAGTTCCTGTTCCCAATCCAATCATGTTAGTTCTTGGATTGGCTGGAATTTTGGTAAAACAAAGTATGTTCAATGTTGATGTCAAGGTGCTGATGTTGCAACATTGAAGTCTTAACACTGGGCTGTGTTAAGTAATTAATTGCTGAAGTTGGATGTCTGATGTCACATAGGTGATGTTGTAACATCAGATCTGCAGAATTAACAACAGCAGGCTGTGATGTTGTTAGGGTTGCGTATTAGCTGGAATTGTGGAGAGCTAGCTGTCTCATTGGATGCGAATATCTTGGGATAGATATTTACTGCTGCATAGGAGATCTGTTGCAGATTTGTAGGAGATTTAAAAGGTTGAAGATTTAAAAAGATTTTAGGAGAAAATCTGTTTTAAATATTCAGTTTTAAATAACAAATCTGGGAGATATTGTAGCAAGTCCAAGACCAATTCAAGGAGCTATATAAAGCGCACAAGACCAAAGGAAAAAGCGACAGAAAAACCATTAAGAAGATCAGGAGCTGAAGGCTTAGTGTCTAGAGTTTGTTTAGAGTGCTTGTATTTACACTATTCTAGGGTTTGAATAGGTGTTGAGTTTCTGTCCTCTCTAGAAGTTGTGAAGCAATAGAGAGTGGTTGCTTGATCAAAGCTGTGAAGTAAGATCAAGGTTACTC
The DNA here is from genome assembly GCA_022829125.1 of Lathyrus tuberosus. Lineage (NCBI taxonomy): Eukaryota > Viridiplantae > Streptophyta > Magnoliopsida > Fabales > Fabaceae > Lathyrus > Lathyrus tuberosus. The sequence goes on from JALAZF010000072.1 coordinate 6,879,940, forward strand.
AAAGTGGGTTCTTTGAGTGTTTGTAAGGGATTGAGTGGTGTTCTCATACCTAAGTGGTTTCTTAGGTAGGAAGTCATTAGTAGAGTATAAGTTTAGGAGATTGTCAACGGGTTGTTGAGTCTGTAAATTATATCTACAAGTAGTGAATTCCATCCCTGGCTTGGTAGCCCCCAGAGTAGGTTGGTTGTAACCGAACTGGGTCACCAATTCTTGGTGTTATTTTACTGTTATTGCTGTCCATTATGCAGAGTGTGTTGTTGTGACATCACACCTTAACATCACACGTCTGATACCAGAATTTCAATTGGTATCAGAGCAGACATCCTGTCTGTCTCTGGGTGAGATCTAGGGAAGTTACTTTCTGGTGTAAAGATGGACAAAGAAGTTGGAGGATTCGTCAACAGACCCCCTATTTTGGATGGATCCAATTATGACTATTGGAAGCCAAGGATGACCACTTTCTTAAAATCTTTGGACAGTAGGGCTTGGAAGGCTGTTATTAAAGAATGGAAAGCTCCTGTCGTGTGTGAGAAGGATGATGCTGGCAAAGATAAAGAAGGCACCTCTAAGCCAAAGCCTGAAGAAGAGTGGACCAAGGAGGAAGATGAGCTTGCCCTTGGAAATTCCAAAGCTCTGAATGCAATCTTCAATGGAGTGGATAAGAATATCTTCAGGTTAATCAATACCTGTGAAGTTGCTAAGGAAGCGTGGGATATTTTGCAGGCTACACATGAAGAAACATCTAGAGTCAAGATGTCAAGACTTCAGATTTTAACATCAAAATTTGAAAGCCTGAAGATGAAGGAAGATGAGACTATTCATGATTTCCACATGAGTGTTCTTGAGCTGGCCAATGCATCTAGTGCTCTTGGAGAGAAAATGTCTGAAGAAAAGCTTGTAAGGAAGATTCTTAGGTCCCTTCCTAAGAGGTACAAGATGAAAGTGACTGCTATTGAAGAAGCTTAAGACATCAGCAAGATGAGAGTAGATGAGCTCATTGGATCTCTTCAGACTTTTGAACTTGGTTTAAATGAAGAAGAACCAGAAAAGAAGCCCAAGGGTATTGCTTTGTTCTCCACTCCTGCAGAAGATAAGGTAGTCAAAGATTCTCAGGAAGATTTGTCACAAGCCATTGCAATGTTGGGAAGGCAGTTCAACAAAGTGTTAAAAAGATGGAACAATAACTACAAGCCTATTGTCAAGAACAGTTCTTCTAACATCAGCAAGCCAAAAGAGAAAGATGAAGAGAAGACGGCCCAGGATAGAGGTGTTCAGTGCTTTGAATGTGAAGGGTATGGACATGTCAAGAAAGAATGTCCCACATTCTTGAAGAAGCAGAAGAAGGGCATGTCAGTTTCCTGGTCTGAATCTGATAGTGAAAGTGATGGTGAGTGAGCAAGGCATGCTAGAGCCTTAACAGGAACTGTTGTGTCTGATGATGATAGTGATGAAGAAATAACTTATGAGGAGCTAGCTTCTACTTATCGAGAGATGTGTTTGAAAAGTGCTGAGATTTGTCAAGAAAACAAGTATCATAAGCAACAAATTGCTCAGCTAGAGAATGAAAAAGCTGATCGGGAAAACGAAGTTGTACTAGTTAAGTCCCAACTAGATCAGATGACAAAATTCGTTAGGATGATGAACAGTGGTACTGCTGATCTTGATAAGATTCTTTAGTTAGAGAAAGCTGCTGGAGATAAATCAGGCTTAGGATATGTGGCCAGCACTTCAGGAACAAAAAGGGAGATGTCTCAACCTTTGTCTCAACATCAACCTACGAAACAGGGCCCTACCCCAAAGAAGGTTGTTCAGCCCCAGAATGCTGAGAAGAAGAAGGGTCCTCATCAGAGGAAGATACAGCCTCAAGGAGCTAGTCAGTATATGCCTCCCCAATATCACCAGAGTATGCAAGCTGCCAGGTTCAAACAGAACATGTCTCATCAGAGGTTTCAACATCAGGAAAACTGGTATGGTTATGCATACAACAATGCTGTGCCTTATTACTATGGCAGAAGAAAGCCTCATCACCATAGAAGACAACCTAAGAGACAGAATCATCAGTATAGGAGAAGAAAATTCAACTATGGAATAAGGAGACAACATTATGAGGGGCATCCACAACATTATCAAAGTGGGAGAAGATTTAACCACTTTAGAAATGACAGAGTCAGATGCTTCTATTGTGGCAGGATTGGTCATATGCAGTCCTCATGCTTCAAGCTTCACGGATATCCGAATTCTGCTCCTCAACCCAAACAGCAAGAGGTAAGGCCTAAGATGATGAAGCAATGGATACCTAAAGTTACCAGCTTGATAGCTCACACTTCCTTGAGGGTTTCTACCAAAGATGACTGGTATTTTGACAATGGGTGTTCAAGACACATGACTGGAGTAAAGAATATGCTTGTTGATGTGAAACCTCAATCCTCTGGCTATGTTACATTTGGTGATGGGATCAAAGGAGAGATAAAGGGGATTGGAAAACTAAACTGTGCTAGTACTCCCAAGCTGGAGAATGTTCTTCTTGTTAAAGGTCTAACAGCTAATTTGATTAGTATTAGTCAACTTTGTGATCAAGGATTCAAAGTAGACTTCACAAAGTCCGAATGTATGGTGAAAGATGACAAAGGAGAAGTCATTATGAAGGGAGCCAGATCTAAGGACAATTGTTATCTTTGGGTGCCGCAAAATTCAAATTCCTCCACGTGTGTGCTTGCTAAAGAAGATGATGTCTAAATCTGGCATCAGAAGTTGGGACATCTTCACCTAAAGGGAATGAAGAGAATTATCTCCTCAGAAGCAGTCAGAGGGATTCCCAAACTTAGTATTGAGGAAGGAAAGGTGTGTGGAGACTGTCAAAAAGGGAAGCAGACAAAAATGTCTCATCCGAAGCTTCAACATGACACCACCTCCAAGGTATTGGAACTCCTTCATATGGATTTGATGGGACCTATGCAGGTTGAAAGTCTGGGTGGAAAGAAATATGCTTATGTAGTTATGAATGACTACTTAAGATACACCTGGGTGAATTTCATCAAAGACAAATCTGAGGTTTTTGATGTCTTTAAAGAGCTCTGTCAAAAACTCCAAAGAGAAAAGGAGAGTAAGGTCATCAGAATAAGAAGTGATCATGGAAGAGAGTTTGAGAATAGCAAGTTTGAAGAATTTTGCTCGTCTGAAGGTATAAGTCATGCGTTTTCATCGCCTATCACCCCTCAGCAAAATGGAGTTGTTGAGAGGAAGAACAGAACTATACATGAGTCGGATAGAGCAATGATTCATGCCAAGAAACTACCTTATCACTTCTGGGCTGAAGCCATGAACACTGCCTGCTACATTCACAACAGAGTTACCCTGAGAAGAGGCACTTCATCCACTCTATATGAACTATGGAAGGGAAGAAAACCTAATGTCAAGTACTTCCACGTGTTTGGTAGTAGGTGTTACATCCTGGCAGATAGAGAGCAGAGAAGGAAATTAGATTCCAAAAGTGATGAAGGGTTATTTTTGGGGTACTCCATCAATAGCAGAGCATATCGGGTCTTCAACTCCAGGACCAAAGTAATGATGGAGTCAATCAATGTTGTGATTGATGATGAAGATAAGCATGAAGTTGAGGATGTCATAGAAGATGTTGGAACATCTGCTGATGAGGTAGCTGTTGAAGTTGAAGAAAGAAATCCTTCCCCAGGCACTGCTGATACTGAGCCTGAGCAACCTCAGAAGGATCCTTCTATCAGAATTCAGAAGGATCATCCTAAGGAGCTAATCATAGGTGATCCAAATTCTGGAGTAAGAACTAGGTCCAGAGAAATCATAGCTAGCTCGTGCTTCGTATCCAAAATTGAGCCAAAAAATGTCAAGGAAGCTCTGACAGATGAGTTTTGGATAAATGCTATGCAAGAAGAACTGGAGCAGTTCAGAAGAAATGAAGTCTGGGATCTTGTGCCAAGACCAGAAGGGGTGAATGTTATTGGAACAAAGTAGATCTACAAAAACAAGTCAGACGAGCTTGGAGTGGTCACAAGAAACAAAGCGAGACTTGTTGCACAAGGTTATACTCAAGTTGAGGGAGTTGACTTTGATGAGACGTTTGCTCCAGTGGCAAGATTAGAAGCCATCAGACTACTCTTGGGTATGGCTTGTAACCTAAGATTCAAGCTGTTCCAAATGGATGTGAAGAGTGCTTTTCTAAATGGCTATCTGAATGAAGAAGTCTATGTAGATCAACCTAAAGGATTCACTGATCCAAACTTCCCCAATCATGTGTTCAAACTGAGGAAAGCACTGTATGGCTTAAAACAAGCTCCAAGGGCCTGGTATGAGAGGTTGACAGAATTCTTAGTAGCAAATGGGTATAGAAAAGGAGGCATTGAAAAAACTTTGTTTGTCAAGGAAGAAGGCGGAAAATTAATGGTAGCCCAAATTTATGTGGATGACATTGTATTTGGGGGGATGACAGATGCTATGGTAAAACAGTTTGTCCAACAAATGCAATCAGAATTTGAAATGAGTTTGGGTGGAGAACTTAGCTACTTCCTTGGATTATAAGTCAGGCAAATGGAGGATTCTATCTTTATTTCTCAAAGCAAATATGCTAAGAGCATAGTAAAGAAATTTGGCCTGGATAAAGCCAATCACAAAAGGACACCTGCCCCCACCCATTTGAAGCTATCCAAGGATGAGAATGGAGTGAGTGTGGATCACAGCTTGTACAGAAGTATGATTGGGAGTTTACTGTATCTCACAGCAAGCAGACCTGATATTTCCTTTGCTGTTGGAGTGTGTGCTAGATATCAGTCTGATCCTAAGGTGAGTCACTTGAATCAAGTGAAGAGGATTCTGAAATATGTGAATGGCACAAGTGACTATGGAATGTTATATAGCCATGATTCTGGGACTGAATTAAAAGGATACTGTGATGCTAATTGGGATGGAAGTGCAGATGACAGAAAAAGCACTTCAGGAGGGTGTTTCTTTCTAGGGAACAATCTGATTTCCTGGTTCAGCAAGAAGCAGAATTGTGTATCTCTCTCAACTGCTGAAGCGGAGTATATAGCAGCAGGAAGTAGTTGTTCTCAGCTGGTCTGGATGAAGCAGATGTTGAGTGAATACAATGTTAAACAAGATGTTATGACACTATACTGCGATAATCTTAGTGCAATTAATATATCTAAAAATCCTATACAGCATAGTAGGACAAAGCACATAGACATAAGGCATCACTTCATAAGGGATCTGGTTGAAGAAAAAATTGTTACCTTGGAACATGTAGCCACAGAGAACCAGCTGGCTGACATATTCACTAAAGCCTTAGATGCAAACCAATTTGAAAGGTTAAGAAGCAAATTGGGAATCTGCATTTATGAAGACTAAATCTGCTAGAGGGGTTGTGGGCAGTTGGAGTGTTTCTGAAATTGTGTAGTCAACTGCCAGGTGAAGATTGTCTAATTGTGGATAAAAAGGGGGAGAAAATAGCCAAGAGAGTCAAGAGTAGCCAAGATAGTCAAGAGTATCAAAGAGTGTTACTACCAAATGCTGCTAATGTGATGCAGATATTAAGGGGGAGATAAATTGATGCTGCTAAAAGAAAAATGTGTTTAGACTGAGCTAGTGATGCAGAAGAGTGCAGACATCAAGGGGGAGAAAAGTGCTGCACATTGTGAGCTACTGAACAGCTGTGATGCTGGTTCATATTCTTGAGGGGGAGCACCAATTGGCTGTTGTCAAGAATGAAGATGGTGCTGCAGCAGATCAACCGATGAAGACTATGAGTGTTGTCAAACTGCTACTGATGGAGTTTCAAATTTTTGAAGTTATTCCCCTGCTGAAGTCTCTGAAGATGCAGAGTGCAGAGATTATTTTAGCCAAAATTAGCCAAAGGGGTAGATTGTTAGTTCTTGGATTGGCTGGAATTTTGGTAAAACAAAGTATGTTCAATGTTGATGTCAAGGTGCTGATGTTGCAACATTGAAGTCTTAACACTGGACTGTGTTAAGTAATTAACTGCTGAAGTTGGATGTCTGATGTCACATAGGTGATGTTGTAACATCAGATCTACAGAATTAACAACAGCAGGTTGTGATGTTGTTAGGGTTGCGTATTAGCTGGAATTGTGGAGAGCTAGCTGTCTCATTGGATGCGAATATCTTGGGATAGATATTTGCTGCTGCATAGGAGATCTGTTGCAGATTTGTAGGAAATTTAAAAGGTTGAAGATTTAAAAAGATTTTAGGAGAAAATCTGTTTTAAATATTCAGTTTTAAATAACAAATCTGGGAGATATTGTAGCAAGTCCAAGACCAATTCAAGGAGCTATATAAAGCGCATAAGACCAAAGGAAAAAGCGACGGAAAAAACATTAAGAAGATCAGGAGCTGAAGGCTTAGTGTCTAGAGTTTGTTTAGAGTGTTTGTATTTACACTATTCTAGGGTTTGAATAGGTGTTGAGTTTCTGTACTCTCTAGAAGCTTTGAAGCAATAGAGAGTGGTTGCTTGATCAAAGTTGTGAAGTAAGATCAAGGTTACTCAAAGTGGGTTCTTTGAGTGTTTGTAAGGGATTGAGTGGTGTTCTCATACCTAAGTGGTTTCTTAGGTAGGAAGTCATTAGTAGAGTATAAGTTTAGGATATTGTCAACGGGTTGTTGAGTCTGTAAATTATATCTACAAGTAGTGAATTCCATCCCTGGCTTGGTAGCCCCCAGAGTAGGTTGGTTGTAACCGAACTGGGTCAACAATTCTTGGTGTTATTTTACTGTTATTGTTGTCCATTGTGCAGAGTGTGTTGTTGTGACATCACACCTTAACATCACACGTCTGATACCAGAATTTCAAATCACTTATGGGATACCAATGAACTTTACTCCTGCTGCTGAAGGAGCCGTGTCTTGGTAATGTGCGCACTTGGGATGAGCTAGCTGATGCATTCGTCAAGCAATACAAATACAACACTGACCTTGCTCTGAACCGTACTCAACTTCAGAGTATGGCTCAAAAGGACAACGAATCCTTTAAGGAGTACGCGCAACGCTGGAGAGAGCTAGCTGCTTGAGTGCATCCACCTCTGGTTGACCGTGAACTGATTGACATCTTCATGGGTACCTTGCAAGGTCAATACTATGAGAAGCTGATTGGTAGTGTTTCTGCTGGATTCTCTAATTTGGTAATCGTCGGTGAGAGAATTGAAGAAGGTCTAAAAAGTGGAAGGATCCAAGGAGGTTCTAGCAGTCAGTCTGCAGCTAAGAAGCCTTTCAACGGATACAAGAAAAAAGAGGGCGAAGAAAATGCCGTCTTTGCTAAAAAAGGGCAAGCTCAACAAGCTCTCACTCCAATGCCTTATCCACTTCCCTACTTCCAGTATCCATATGTTGCTGCTGCGCAATACGCTCCAATGCCTTATCAGCCAACAGTTCAAGCTGTTCAAGCTCTAATGCCTCAACAACAGGCTCTTCAGCAACAATCCTACAATCAACAAGGGTATCAGTATCCTCCTCAATATCAACAACAGAGAGCTGCTCAACAACGTCAGCCTAATCAACAGAGGACAAGGAAGTCTGATAGAGACTTTGATCGTCTACCAATGTCATATGCTCAGATCTTTGCTCAATTTCTAGAAAAGAGGGTTGTTACTCCCAGAGACTTGGCTCCTCCAACTGTCATTCCTCCAGATTATGATGCTAATGCTCATTGTGAGTTTCATAAGGGTGCTCCAGGGCATACAATTGAGGACTGCAGAGCCTTCAAACACAAAGTTCAAGACCTGATTGATTCGAAGTTTCTCACATTCAATGGGAGGGCTCCTAATGTCATCAACAACCCTCTGCCACCGCCAAACTAGTGTCAGCATCAAGTCAAGTCAAATCAAGCCAAGTTCATCTCCCCGAAGAAGGCAGTCATGTTTCCATCCCATCATATGCATTCTTGTATTTTGTCTTTATTTGTTTAAGTACTGTATGCTTTGAACATTGCCTTTCATATTTGGTTTATTAATGTAGTAACTATGCATGTTTTGAATCAGTTATGTCGTATTCACTCATTTTTTCCATTTACTGCAAAACACTGTCATACCCAAAATTTTGACCACTAAGATTTCCCATCATTGTCTAAATCATCATCACAATATGGATGAACCATCATGCCTCATCAAATGCCTCAAGGGTTGTTGAGCATTCACTACAATCAAAATTAGGGTTTCAAGCCCTCTCTGAGTGCTTAGACAAAGGATCAATCAAGGAATGACATGATTTTCAACTTGTCTAGCCTCTAAAATATCCACAATGGATCAAAAGGACTCCCACTTCAAGGATTAAGCACAAGGCTGCTCCCTTCTTGGTGGATCAAGTCTCAAGATTGACAGTGTCACCAAATTAGGGTTTTGGTCGACCAGGGCCTCCAGATGGAAATTTTTCATCTGGGCACAAGCCAATGATCCAAAACATAACCTAATATACTTCATGGGACCTCATGGACCCAATCATCAAGTCAATTTTGCCTCAGGGGATGCATTCATCAAAAATCAGGAATTAGGGTTTCTTGACCTAATTCACCCCTAAGTTGACTTTTAGGGCAAATCATGAGCCAATACCTCAAGAGAGGGTTTGAGGGTCTCTAATGAACTATATTGATCCATTTGGAACAATGGATTAATCCAAGAAGCTTGAGCAACAAGTTTCAATTTCATCTGCACCACAATTAGGGTTTCGCGAGAAAAGTCAACTGTGCACAAAAGTCAACTTTGACTTTTTGAGATTTTTCACCAAAATGGATTTTTAACCCTAAAATGATGTTAATGTATGATTTGAATCATCATTCATCAAGAAAAAACAAAGAAAGTGGGATAACTTGTAAAAGGGCTAACCATAAAAACTTAGAAAATTAAGTTATGGAAAAAGTGACACTAATGTGCCAACTTTGGAGGACCATAACTCCTAAACCACAAGGCCATTGTTCCCAATTCAAAGCTTGATTTGTAGATCTCATTGCCCTCTACAAAAGCTTCATACTGACCTATGTCCAAATTCCTCATGGATTTTGAGTTATGGAGTGATCAAAATCAAGAAAAGTCACTTTGTTCCAACACTTAGTGAAAATTTCACTAAGTCAGATTTTTCCTTACTTTTTTCCAAATGTAGGGGGATTTTTACCTTGGATTCAAAAGAGATCAAAACCAAACATGTTCAAACAGTTGTTGTATCATGTAAGGGCTTTCCAAAATGGCCAAGAACATTACCAAATTCAATTTGAGTCATGAGATATGACATTGGCAAGTTGCCTTGCTGAAATCTGCCAAGGCAAGGCAGATTTTTACACTTTTGGTCGATTTTCCAAAATCAGCCAAATCCAAATGCTCCCATCCACTTGGACACCTCTGAGGATTGAATCTAAAGGGGACAATCACTGAGCCAAGCCTCCAAAGTCTTTGGAACAAGAAATAGCATGTTGAACCTAGAATTGCCAAAATAGGGACAAGACTCCAATTTTGGATTGGAGCATTCAATGGAAGCATCAAGGTGGCATGGACTGAGCCATTCTCAACTGAATTCAGTCAAGACTTATCCAAGACCAAGGGGACCAGCAGCCTGTGCCCTAACCTCTAGTCAATGGCTAGAGGAGACTTGGATTTTCATTTGCCAACATTGGCCAAACCTACTCAGCAGTTGCCATTCACTATTCCTTGCAAAACAAACTTGCTCTACTATAAATAGAGCTCAATTGTGATCAGTTTGAGTACACCAAAGCCATCAAACAGATGCTTTCCTCAAAATCTCTTCTTTCACTCCAATTTTGCCTTCTAAGGCAAGTCACTATCGGGTTTTGAGTTTGAGAGCTTTTCCAATCAAACCAATCACACACACACCTCACATACATCATATAGAAGTGATCCAAACACTCACATAACATCTGGAACACAGATTTCACAAAATCACCAGCCAATTGCTCAAGTTCTTGACAGATTTGCAGTTGGGGTACCATCTTAAGTTCCAGATCATTTCAATCCATTCCAAGCATTCATACACACTCCATGGCACCTAGGGAAGCTATCCAGATCATTAGAACCTAGCTGTAACACCTCCAACACAAATCACGATCACCAGCTGCAAGTGGTAAGCATGAGCTCTTCTAACTCTATGATCCATGCAATTTTTGTTGCACAATAATTTGGCCATATGTTCATAATCATGCATGGAACGTTTCCCCTCAATTAATTGCATTGTTTGAATCGTGTATCAAAAATCCTAGCCTTCATGCAGAAATTAGGGTTCTTGAGGATTTTTCGTGATTTCTTGTTTTATGCTTAATTTAAATGAAATTAATTGTCATAGACATGATTGTGAGGTTGAAACGAGTTGATTGGTATGTGGATTACATGATATGATTAAGTATTCAGTGAGATTGGAGAGAAAATGCAAATCTGGGCAAACCCATAACACGCGCGTGTTCTTGGTGTGTTCTTGGCGCCATTTTTTGAAAATTCAAATATTTGAATTTTGTGGTTTTATTTAATTGATTCAAAAATTAATTTCTCTATGAGTTTTAATGATTTTGAGTTGATTCTTTTTTTAATAATTCACAAAAATGTTAAAATATTTTATTTTCCCAAAAAATCCCAAAAATATTATTTATTTTGTATAATTGATATTTTTACAAAGAATTAATGTTTTAATTGTTTTTAACATTTAAAATATTTTTTCCACCTTAATTTTGCAACTTTTAATGCCTTCTAATTATTTTGTAGGTCAATACTTAATTTTTGAAGAATTAATCCAAGATCACAATTTGTTTTCCATATGTTAAGCAATTTTGATCATTTTAATTGAATTTTTATTCAATTAAATACATTTTTGAAAACAAATTAGGGTTTTGGATTAATTCAACCCTCATAAATCATTTTCAAAACACTTTGGGCCTCTAATAGAGTGTAAGACCCAATCCTTTTTTGACCAAATCATTTTTGGGCCTCAGTGTATTGTATAAGTCCCGATACCGTCAAAAACCAACGGCGCGATCGTCGCCTTTTGAAAAAAAACCTTGGGCCTCTCCTTGAGCTATAAGACCCATTCAAAACTTTTGGGCCTCTAATAGAGTGTAAGACCCAACCCCCTTTTAACCAAAACCATTTTTGGGCCTCACTTATTGTATAAGTCCCTCGGCGTTAAAAGAAAACCTTCGGCGCGATCGCCATTTTTAAACAAAAAAATCAATTGGGCCTACCCTCGTGTTATAAGCCCCACTCTTTTTTCTTTAAAACTTTTTGGGCCTCTTGAGAGAGTGTAAGACCCCTCCCTTTGTACAGAAAACCTTTTTGGGCCTCAGTCACTTGTATAAGTCCCTCTGTACAAATTCAAACAGTGCGCTCACTGATAAAACCTTGGGCCTCTCCTTGAGTTGTAAGCCCCAAATCTTTCTTTTTCAAAGCACTTTCTCCTTTGATTTTGAAATATACTGTTGTTTTCAATCTTTCTTTGTTGAACAACTAACCAAACAGCATGGAAGCTCTACTACCGAGTAAGTGTTTATATGCTTTCATTTACCGCTTTCATATACATATAACTGTATTGTGGGACTGTCTCGCTGTAAGTCTTCTTTCATAAACTCATATCAACTGTGTAATAATAGTATAAATATTTAGAGTTTCCCCGGCAACTACGTCTAGCATTAAGCCCGTTGATCACTCTTGAATAGTCAAAACTAGATCCCCATAGGATTACCAGACACAGTCTTCCCTCCTCTTGGGGTTAAATAATATGGAGACATGAAAGACAGTATTCTCGGTGAACCCTTTCATAGACTGTCACTTGTAGAAGTTGTCAAAGAAACTCTACTCCTCAGAGATGATCTTTTCTCCGTGAATGGCATCTCTTGAGTTTCTTCCAAATTCTCGGACTTTCCTGGCTTGATCTATTCTCGGTGAATGACATGTCTTGAACTTCTTGGGGTTTGAGGACCCATCGGCTTCTTAAAAGCACTCGTCAAGAAACTCTATTCCCCAGAGATGATCTTTTCTCCGTGAATGGCATCTCTTGAGTTTCTTCCAAATTCTCGAACTTTCCTGGCTTGATCTATTCTCGGTGAATAGCCTGTCTTGAACTTCTCGGGGTTTGGGGACCCATCGGCTTATTAAAAGAATCAGCCTCCTCTTGGGCATCGTACAAGGACCCACAGGCTTCCTAAAAGCAACCCCGCCTCCTCTTGGGCTTAGTACAAGGACCTCTCGGCTTCTTAGAAGTATTCACAGCCTCCTCTTAGGCTTCGTATAATGATCTCTTCCTCCAGGAATGATAACCTCCTCTTGGGCTTCGTACAAGGACCCGTCGGCTTCTTAAAAGCTTCCAGCCTCCTCTTGGGCTTCGTACAAATTATCCTGACGATCTCCTAGAGGTATAGGAACAGAACTTAGTCATCTGCATAGAACAGTCCTTTCAAAGAGTCTACTACTGTTTCTCAAAGCATAGTACAGAAGATGAAACTCTAGACTTGGACAGTCTAATATCCTTGAGTCTCAAAGACATTCTCAAGTGACCCCTTCGTTAAATAGGAAGAAAACCCGTAGACTCGGACAGTCTCAATACCCTTCGGATTTCCCACTTCCTTAAAGAACAGGAATAACCCGGATCCTCGAATCAAATCCTTGAGTACAAGTGTTGCTCATATAAGAACTGATTTTCTCTTTCAAAATCAGTATACTGGACCTGTCACTCAACTGAAACAGTCACCATAGCCTCCTCTTGGGCTTTGTACAATGATCCTCCCCAGCGGAGTCAAACAAAGTTTAGCCCCTCTCTCGGGCTTTATACGAGACACATAAGAGACTCCCTCGTTGAGTCAATCACCCTTTCGCCTCCATCTCGGGCTTTATACGAGATACAAAAAGGTTCTTATTGAGCCAAAAAAACAACAGCCTCCCTCTCGGGCTTCATACGAGATACAAAAAAACTCTCTTGTCGAGTCAAATAGCCTTCATCTCAGGCTTTATACGAAATACCAAAAGACTCTATCGTCGAGTCAAAAACTCTTTAGCCTCTCTCTCTCGGGTTTTATACGAGACACATATTAGCCTCCTCTTAGGCATTGTATAAGAAAACCACTGGTTGATCCAATCAACCTTTTAGCATCAAAATTGTGCCTCGTTCACAGTACATAAACATCAATAACTCCTTCCCCTCCATCTAATCGCTGTAAGCGGCAAGCCTCTGGATCATCTACATCCATGCCACTGTCCCTCTTTTAGCATGAGAAATTCCTAAGGAAAGATGGCATTGCTCTAAACTGAGTTAAAGTCTTCCCCTTCAGGTTGGAAATCCCCTTTAAAGGAAATTATGGCATTGCCGGATTCACACATCCCGGTTAAAGTAATTCTCCTTTATAAACAGTTGTGACATACAACCCCCTCTTTAGAGATGACAAATTCTCTCTAAAGACAACACCTTTCAGCTTCACATCTTGGGCTTTGAACAAGATACAAATATACTTTTTCAGCTTCACATCTTGGGCTTTGAACAAGATATATATCACCTTTCGCTTCACGTCTTGGGCTTTGAACAAGACACCAAAACAACCATTTCCTCCCATAGAATAAGAGGAACTACGAACGCTCTAATTTCCCTGTTTCGGAAAAACGGGAATACGTAGGCATAAGATTGAAAGAAAAATCTTAGCGAGCACACTAAACAAAAACCCAAAATCCCATACTCTCACATATCTATCAAGAAGCATTCGTCCTAACATCCTAAACGAGAGCCTAAAGCACCCCTTTTCAACAAAATAACCTAGGAGACACCCCGAATCTTTGTAGCATCTGTAAACCAACAGTTTTGACTGTTTAACCTCAGTATGCAAGCAGGGTTAGTTGGAGACATCTATTTCCCTTCCTTCTTCAGCTTCAATAGGATAAAAAATGAATCGAGCTGTAGACACCAAAGAGTGATACCGCTTCGCAACCGCGTCCAAAAATCACTCGCTACAGAAAAATGGCGACTCTGCTGGGGACTCTTCTTGTTCCCTAGGTAGAAACCTTGATGTCACTAGGATCTTAGGTCAAAACGCCGTTAATTTGGAATGAAACCACAGGATGGTGACTCCGCCGGGAAACCATTTTCTGTCAGGAACTTAAGATTCTTAGCTTTTAAAAGTCTAGGACATTAGGACAAATATATATACTGCTTTTCCTAATTGCTATACGTGTTTATTTTTCTGCTAATGGGAATGCGTGTGATGCCGCATGTGGAAAGATTGAGTATACACTTAAGATAAGTGGTGGCGACGAGGTCGACCATCAACCTCAGTGGAGGCTGACCAATGCAACCCATTCCCTTTCATAGGCAATGGGCCGATTGTGATGTCTGAGAAGCTGAGGAGCCAAACCCTTTTGTAGTGCGGAAACTATCGGAAATAGTTGTCACGCGATACTACCCTCATTTGAGGCTGGTGATCTATTCTCGGTGAATGGCACTTACTCTAAGATTGCTCTACAACTCGCTGGCGATCCGCTTGTTGTTTTACTTTCCTGGGAAGAGCTGATGATAATGAGTACAGGTACAAAAATCACCCTAGTATAAACCTTTGGGGATGGGTAGAGCCTTGACTTCATGACAACGACCCTCTGACCCCATGTTTTTTCTATGTTTTTGTGTGCTGCATTCATGCATTCATTTAAAACATTAAAACATTCAAAAAATTTCTCTTCTAGTCTCTCTGTTTTTCAAATTAAACTAAGACTGTGATTGCAAATATCAGAGAAAAGGATTGCGCTAATGGATTTCGGTAGAAGGAGAACTCATAAGTACACCTTCAGGATTCCAAAACTAGAGGATTTAAGAGGTTTGTCGAGAATGATCACAAACCAAGATGCCTTTAGAGCCAAGTACGGAGGTCTGCTACCTCTGTTAAGGGTCCATGTGATTGAGGGAATCATGGACGCGCTCGTTCAGTTCTACGATCCAGTTTATCCCTGCTTCACATTCCCGGATTACCAGCTAGCACCAATGCTGGAGGAGTATTCTCATCTGATCGATTTACATATCACTGATCGAGCTCCATTTTTTGGACTGGAAGAAATTCCAAAGAATCAGACCATTGCAAGAGCAATTCATTTGGACGAGTCTGAGGTCAAGACTCATCTGACCACTAAGGGTGGCATCCAAGGTTTGCCAGCCCAGTTCTTGACAAAGAAAGCCCTGTATTTTGCCAGTATAGGAAACGTGATTGCTTTTGAAAGCATCTTTGTCTTGCTCACCTACGGGTTATTTTTGTTTCCCAACATTAATAATTTCGTCGATATCAACTCCATTAAGGTTTTTCTCATTGGAAACCCTGTGCCGACTTTGCTCGCAGATGCGTATCATTCTGTACACTTGGGAAATTTGTACAACGGAGGGGAGATCACATGCTGTGTACCTTTGCTTTACAAATGGTTTATCTCCCACTTACCCAAGTCTGCTGCTTTCTGGGATTGCAAGAGTGCCTTACGGTGGTCGCAGAAGATCATGTCCCTCACCAACTCTGATATAGATTGGTGTAATAGGATCTATGATGGAATCAGAATCATTGATCGTTGCGGAAACTTCCCCAACATACCCCTTATAGGAACTAAGGGAGGAATCAACTATCATCTGATATTGGTTCGCCGTCAATTTGGATACCCGATGAGACACGTCCCACGGGGTGTTCATCTGGAAGGTATTTTCTTCAAGGAAGGAGAAAGTGACAGAGCACTAAAGACGGAAATAGTGCACGCTTGGAAAAATGTTCATAAGAAAGGACAAGAGTCTCTAGGAAAACCGGACTGTGTCTCGGTGGAGCCTTATCTCCACTGGGTACAAACTAGAGCTCTCAAGCTAAAGATGCCTTATCCTCGTTACAGAATTCTTCCGCCAAGGGAATCTGTCATGTACTTCATGACGGAAACTGAAAAGCTTCAGGTTACTCTCAACAAAGTTCAACGGGAGAGGAGGTCTTGGAAGAACAAGTACCGCACCCTCGATGTGGAGTGCATCAAAATACAGCAACTACTGAAAGCGAAAGATGCTCTGATTGAAATTTTAGAGCAACATGCTGTGGATAATCAGAATGACCAAAGGAATTTGCTCGCTCCTTTCACTTGGCAAAGGAATGACAACCCGACAACAGCCCAAGAGCCCCGTTCAAAGAAAAGGAAAGTACCAGAGTCAGCACCCGATTTCTCTTCAGAGAGGACTCGGGACCCATTAGCTTAGGTTTCTGTTTCTGCACCTTGTAATCTACTGTATTTCCATTTCTGTAATCCTTTAAATTCAATAAAAAGGGATTTCCCCACTGTTTGATATTTTCAATCTAATTGTCGAAGTTTATTTTGATTAAACCAAAAAATAATTAATATAATCATTGCATTCATCATTCTCACATCGCGTATTCTTCTTACCTACGAATCTCACGTTTGTGTCTCGATTCTAGAGTCAAACTGTCTCATTCGTATAATACTTTGGCCAATAGTCAGAAAAAGATGGATGATCTTGAGGAAGAAAACAGAGAGTTGAAGGAAGAGATCGACGCTCTGAGAGAGGATATGAGAAAGCTTCGTAACGACATGCAAGCCATGGCAGAAGCTCAGCTACAAAGAGCTGTGATCTCAGAGATCACCTCGACGCCCATAATGGAGAAGTATGATCCTAGGTATCAAATGCTGAAAGATCGTCCCTGGGGCATGCTTGTTAACTATATCCTGGAAGGATATGTTCTGCCGATCACTGAAGATCGGGGAATCACAACAGAAGCCGCTGGGCCTGAAGGTTACAAACTTCGGGAAAGCGAAGATGCCGGAGGCATATTGAAGACTCCTGAAGGTTACAAACTTCGGGAAATGCCAAGATTCACTGCCGTAGTCACGGTACCACCCCCTGTGGTGTACACTATCCCGGAAGGACAGATTCCGCCGATACCTTCTGGTAAGAAGGAAACTATGTTCGATAGAATGGATGAATTCTAGGAACAGTTCTTGGAAATGCAGAAAGAACTGCAAGCCATCCGCGACCAGGATCTATTTGGAAAGGACGCCGCAGACCTTTGTCTGGTCCCTAATGTGAAAGTTCCGCACAAGTTCCAAGTGCCTGACTTTGAAAAATACCAGGGTAACTCTTGCCCTCAAAGTCACTTGGTGATGTACGCTCGGCGAATGTTAGCTCAGACTGAGAATCAGGACCTACTGATTCACTACTTCCAGGATAGTTTAACCGGTGCCGCACTCAAATGGTACATAGGTTTAAACCGTAATACGATCAGTACATTCAGAGATCTTGGTACTGCCTTCGTCCAACAATACAAATATAATTTGGACATGGCACCGGACAGAGATCAACTCAGATCAATGTCACAAAAGGACAAGGAAACCTTTAAGGAGTACGCTCAGAGATGGCATGAAATTGCCGCTCAAATTTGTCCACTTCTTGAGGAAAAAGAGATGACAAAAATCTTCTTAAAGACCTTAAGCTCATTTTATTACGACAGAATGGTTGCCAGTGCGCCCAGTGACTTCACCGAGATGGTGGGCATGGGAGTTCGTCTTGAGGAAGCCGTCCGAGAAGGACGTTTGGCAAAAGACGCTGGATCATCAAGCAGTACAAAACGATACGGTAGTGCTCCCCCTAAGAAAAAAGAGCAAGATATTGGGAATATCTCTCTCGGAAAGCAAAGGCGACGTTATCAACCAGTATCAGCTGTAACTCCTACTATCAGCCCTGCGCCTGTTCCTACGTATCAACCTCAGGTTGCGCAGAGCCAACCTAATCAGCAAAGGACACAACAACCTCTTCAGTAGGCTCGTCCTCCATATAATAACAAACGTACAACACGACCATCAGGG
Organism: Lathyrus tuberosus; assembly: GCA_022829125.1. NCBI lineage: Eukaryota > Viridiplantae > Streptophyta > Magnoliopsida > Fabales > Fabaceae > Lathyrus > Lathyrus tuberosus. Next base: position 6,897,773 of record JALAZF010000072.1, read on the forward strand.
TTTGATACTATACCCATGTTGTATGCAGAACTATTTCCGTTACTACTAGCTAAGGGGCACATCCAGACTAAGTCTCCTCTTACAGTACCGGAAAATCCGCCTTTCTGGTTTAAGGTGGATCAAACTTGCCCTTATCACCAAGGAGGACCAGGGCATAACATCGAGACTTGTCTCAATTTCAAGTTTGACGTACAAAAGCTTGTTAGGAGCGGGGTATTATCCTTCAAGGATACAAATCCTAATGTTCTCATGAACCCGCTGCCTCAACATGAGAAAGCTGCAGTCAATTTGATAGAAGGAGAGACTAACGATGTCTATCAAATTCATGATGTACTCTTGTTGAAAACCAATCTGGTCAAGATGCATTGTAGACAGAGTGGATATGGCCACGTGCCACCTTATAATTATCATCAATGTGATATCTGCTCTAAAACTAATCAAGGGTGTTCTGTGGTGCAATCAGCTCTACAGGAACAGATGGATCTCGGATGGATCCAAGAGCACCGAGTTCGTGAGATTAACATGGTCTATACAAACTCCAACGTCATTCAGAACCACGACATCTGTGCAATGAATGTCAACTTGGTGGCGATGCACTCAAGGCAAAGCCAGTATCATAATCTGCCGCGGCAGGATTACAGTTCTTGTCTGACTTGCTCGGTAAACAAACAGGGTTGCTCTTTTGTACAAGAAGCCCTCCAACGTCAGATAGATCTTGGATGGATCCAAGACTACCATGATAGGAATCCCTATCAGATCAATATGGTTCAGATCTTTGATATTCACGTGATGAATACCAGCTTGGTAGAGTTGCATGCTGAGCAGGTCCGACTCGTATTCTTGATATCACATAATTATCACAGCTGTAAAGCGGGTTGCGAAAACGATCAGGGATGTGCCTTTGTCCAGGAAGTACTTCAGCACTTGTTAAATCATTGGTGGATGCCAATCTATATGGATGAAGATACTCAGCAAATTAGTATCAGTAACAAGAATCCTACTCGACGTCAAAGTCAGGATGTCCGATCTGTGGAAGCTAACCTAGTGAGGTTACATTGTATTCTAAGTGGGCGTGGCCAGGTGCCCCCACACAACTATGACCGTTGTAGTGTCTATTCGGAAAGTAACCAAGGGTGTTACCTTGTGAGAGCAGCTCTTCAGGGTCAGGTGGATCGTGGAGAGATTCGCCCATATCCGGGTTCTGGACCCATCAACTGGACGCCGAACTACCTTGCTGATCAAGTCGAGGATGTTGTCATAATCTCTGGTCCTCACCAGACCAGGGATGTTTTTGCCATCATCCCTCTACTTGACGAATCTAGAATTCCTAACCGGGAACGGATCGAGATTACTTATGATGGTCAGAAAAATCAGAAGGTTCCCATAGTCATCTATCTACCGGGACCACTACCGTATGAATCAACTAAGGCAATCCCTTACAAATACGGTGCAACGACAGTTGAAAATGGAAAGGAAATTCCATTACCCTCCGTTGTGAATATTGCAGACATCAGTCGTGTAACACGGAGCGGTCGAATCTTTAACCGAGGAGTTGGAGAACCTAACAAGGAAAAGGAACTTCAGACAGAAGCTCCCGATCCATCAGTCGGTCAATCTAGAAATCCCGACCTTTCAAAAAATAATGATGAGATGCTGAAGCTCATCCAAAGGAGTGAATATAACATTGTTGATCAGCTGTTACAGACTCCTTCAAAGATCTCGGTATTATCACTGTTACTCAGTTCAGAAGCCCACAGGGAGGCTCTACAGAAAGTCTTGGAGCAAGGCTTTATGGAACAGGATGTAACAATCAGACAGTTCGATAACACTGTCTCTAACATCACTTCCTGCAATAATTTGGGATTTAGTGATGAGGAATTACCCGAAGAGGGTCACCGTCATAACATGGCACTCAACATTACAGTTAACTGCCAGGACGATGCTTTGGCCAGCGTACTGGTAGACACAGGGTCAGCCCTGAATGTTATGCCGAAGTCCACTTTGATGCAATTATCATTCAAAGGCCCTCCGATGAGAACCAGCGAGGTCGTCGTCAAAGCGTTCGACGGATCCAGAAAAACAGTTATCGGCGAAGTTGATCTTCCCATAACTATCGGTCCTCACACTTTCCAAGTCACTTTCCAGGTCATGGACATCCGGGCAACATACAGTTGTTTATTAGGAAGACCTTGGATACATCAGGCTGGAGCGGTTACTTCCACCCTCCACCAAAAGCTAAAGTTCGTCAAGAACGATCAACTTGTCACAGTTTGTGGGGAACAAGCCTTGCTTGTGAGTAACTTGTCATCATCTGCTAGTGTAGAGCCCGAGGAGGTTATTGGAACTCAGTTCCAAGCACTGTCGATGAGCAAGGACAATCAATCCCAAGGAGGAACCTCGATTTCCTCATACAAAGATGCTATCAAAGCGGTCGAGAGTACCGACACAACCGGATGGGGACAACTTGTCATTCCTATTGACAATAAAACAAAGAAGGGTCTTGGTTTTTCTGCAACCTGTACCCGGACAGCTGCCAACGATGAAAGTCTTCATCCCCTTCAAAACTTCTTCCACAGTGGAGGTTTCCTTCACCCAGTGTCTCAGGCAGTACATGCTATCAATGAGGAAGATCCCTCTGACACAGATGAAGAATGGAAGTCCTACCTTAACGAGGACGGTTATATGTCTCAGGAAGAGGTGCCTATGCCATTTTGCTATCCCGCACAGAGTCCGAGATTTATACCACGGTCAGACGTCAAAATGATATATGGAGATTGTGATCCAGAAGGATGCCGTGCTCCGCCAAATTCATTAGAGGAAGACACTCTGATGAAAGACAACTTTGACCATAATTACTATGGCCCAATGGATGGTCTGCCAATGTGGCAACCTTACCCAGGAAACTTAGGGCAAGAGAGTTAGCCGAACAATGAAAATCAGCTGACCGTCATTGAACAGAATACCTGTGTCCCCACCATGTCATGGGATCAACACTCAGGTTATTTGGAAACTACTCAACGTGAAGATGAATTCGCAACGTTTGCAGGACTTGAATTCATCAACTATGCTTTTCCCGAGGTCAACGTCATTGAGAGAAATGACTCCTCCAGTTCCAAAGAAGTTTGGGACACCTTGGGAGAACCAAGTGGAAAATACGACTTCATGGTCGAGTACACTGCTCCCGAAAGCTCTCGTACCAGGCTCGAAGATATCCAGCTAACTGGATGGGGATATACAGCTAAGAGCACAAATACTATGCAAAATACAACAGAGGAATCCTCCTACGACAATTCTGCCTGGGAGACAGATTCCAATGATCCTACTCCACCAGAAATCAGCGTCATTTCTGAAGACAAATCGAGGAAGGTGCCGGACTTTTTGATTCACCGAGGACTTCGTCGCCAATGGGTTGTTGTCGATGTTCCGAAGATCGTTCATCAGTCAAAGTAATTGTCGTTTTTAACCTTTCACCCTGCCCAGGTGAAACAGATGTTTTGATAGGGCTCACTTTCTGTAAATTTCCCTCTTCGCTCCGCCCAAAGCGACAGAGTTTTGTTTTATAGGGCTGTAGTTTCAAGGATCGACTTATTCATTAATAAAATAACGTCGTTCTGTAATTTCCGCATTAATTGCTGTTTTCTCTTTTTGCTTTTTCAGAAAATGGTAATCCTAAAAAATAAATCAATAATAAAAACAAGCAGTAAAATAAAACACTGCACACACTCTTGCATTTTCTCTATCTCTTCTAAACATGAATCATCACGTCATGCAGATTGCTTGTTTTAAACCACGTTGAAACATACGATCCGATGTCTTCTCCCGACTTTGAGTTCCCGGTATTTGGGGCTGAAGAAGAAGTTAACAACGAAATTCCAGAAGAGATCTCTCGATTACTCAGACAATAGGAAAGATCCATTGAACCTCACAAAGAGCCGTTGGAAACGGTAAACTTGGGTTCAGAAAAAGAGAGAAAAGAAATCAGGATTGGGGCACTTCTCTGTCCAACTGCCAGAGAGGGTTTGATAAAGCTTCTCAGAGAATTTCCCGATGTATTCGCTTGGTCCTATCAGGATATGCCAGGGTTGGATACCAGCATCGTGGAACATCACTTACCATTAAGATCGAAATGTCCGCCAGTAAAGCAGAGGTTGAGACGGACTCACCCAGACATGGCCATCAAAATCAAAGAGGAGGTACAGAAACATATTGACGCGGGTTTCCTCGCTACATCTGAATATCCTCAATGGTTAGCCAACATCGTACCCGTTCCTAAAAAGGACGGAAAGGTCAGAATATGTGTTGATTACAGGGATCTGAATAAGGCAAGTCCAAAAGACGACTTTCCTTTACCACACATTGATATGCTGGTAGACAGCACAACAAAGTTCAAAATTTTCTCCTTCATGGATGGATTCTTGGGCTATAACCAGATCAAAATGGTGCCGAAAGACATGGAGAAAACTTCGTTCATTACCCCATGAGGTACCTTTTGTTACAAGGTGATGCCGTTCGGCTTGAAGAACACCGGGGCAACCTATCAAAGGGCCATGACTACTCTGTTTCATGACATGATACACAAAGAGATAGAGGTATATGTCGATGACATGATTGCAAAATCTAAGACAGAGGAGGAGCATGTGACCCACCTGTCGAAACTATTCGAGCGTTTGCAAAAGTACAAACTCCGCTTGAATCCCAACAAGTGCACCTTCGGTGTCCGTTCAGGGAAACTTTTAGGGTTCATCGTCAGCCAGAAAGGAATTGAGGTTGATCCTGACAAGGTCAAGGCCATTCAAGAAATGCCTTCTCAGAAAACTGAAAAACAAGTCAGAGGATTCTTGGGACGTTTGAACTACATCTCCAGGTTCATATTCCTTATGACCGCCACGTGTGCGCTGATTTTCAAATTACTCAAAAAGAATCAGGACTGCGTTTGGTCAGAAGATTGCCAAACCGCCTTCGACAGTATTAAGGAATACCTGTTGAATCCGCCGATTCTATCACCTCCAGTGGAAGGAAGACCACTGATCATTTACCTCACAGTCCTAGAGAACTCAATGGGATGTGTACTTGGCCAACAAGACGAAACCAAACGGAAAGAGTCTGCCATCTACTATCTGAGCAAGAAATTCACCGACTGCGAGACTCGGTACACGATGCTTGAGAAAACTTGTTGCGCTTTGGCTCGGGCAGCCAAACGTCTTCGCCAATACATGATTCGTCATACAACTTGGTTAATCTCAGAAATGGATCCAATCAAGTACGTCTTCGAAAAGCCTGCTCTCACGGGAAGAATTGCCCGTTGGCAGATGTTGCTATCAGAATATGACATTGAGTACCACGGTCAGAAAGCCGTTAAGGTAAGTATTTTAGCCGATCATTTGGCTCATCAACCGATTGACGATCAAGAATCAATCGGGTTCGACTTCCCAGATGAAGATGTCATGTACCTGAAAATGAAAGATTGCGATGAACCGTTACCCAGTGAAGGGCCAGAACCAGGTTCCCAATGGGGACTTATCTTTGACGGAGCAGTCAATCATTATGGAATTGGAATTGGGGCAATCATTGTTACCCCTCAGGGTACCCACATTCCTTTCACCGCCAGACTTACGTTCAAATGTACGAACAACGAGGCCGAATACGAAGCTTGTATTATGGGTCTCGAAGAAGCGATTGATTTAAGGATCAAAAACTCAGACGTATATGGTGACTCAGCCCTGGTTATCAATCAGATTAAAGGAGATTGGAACATATACCAATCAGGACTGATTCCTTACAAAGACTATGCAAGAAGGTTGTTACCTTTCTTTAACAGAGTCGAGTTTCATCACGTCCCTCTTAATGAGAATCACATGGCTGATGCTTTAGCCACTCTCTCTTTTATGATTAGTGTAGGTCAATGGAACGACCTACCTAAGATCGACATAATGCACCTTGAACGGCCCGCCTACATCTTCACGATTAAGGCAGTCATAGACGATAAACCTTGGTATCACGATATCAAATGCTTCCTTCAGAAACAAGAGTACCCACCTGGGGCACTCCAAAAAGACAGGAAAACCCTCAGAAGATTAGCTGGAAGCTTCTTCCTGAGCGGTGACACTCTTTATAAGAGGAATTTTGACTTGGTTTTGCTTCGATGCGTAGACAGACCAGAAGCGGACATGCTTATGAAAGAAATTCATGAAGGATCCTTTGGCACTCATGCCAATGGACACACAATGGCGAGAAAAATTCTAAGAGCAAGGTACTATTGGTTGACCATGGAATCCGACTGCTACAAGTACATGAGGAGGTGTCACAAGTGTCAGATATACTCCGACAAAATTCATGTACCGCCATCGCATCTCAAAGTTCTCTCTTCCCCGTGGCCCTTTTCCATATGGGGAATAGACATGATTGGCTTGATCGAACCTAAGGCTTCAAACGGACATCGGTTCATCCTGGTAGCCATTGACTATTTCACCAAGTGGATCGAAGCAGCGTCATACGCTAATGTAACCCGACAAGTGGTAGTCCGATTTATCAAAAACAATATCATCTTCCGTTATGGTGTTCCAAGAGAGATCATTACTGATAATAGATCTAACTTGAACAATAAGATGATGAAAGAGTTATGCGCAGAGTTCAAGATCGAACATCATAACTCATCTCCCTACCGACCAAAGATGAACGGAGCGGTAGAAGCGGCCAATAAGAACATCAAGAAGATCGTTCAAAAGATGGTTGTAACCTACAAAGACTGGCACGAGATGATACCCTTTGCTCTTCATGGTTATCGTACATCTGTCTGCACTTCAACAGGGGAAACCCCTTTCTCTCTAGTATATGGCATGGAGGCAGTTCTCCCCATGGAAGTAGAGATCCCATCAATCCGGGTATTGATGGAAGCTAAGCTCACCGAAGCTGAATGGTGTCAAAGCCGACACGACGAACTAAATCTGATCGAAGAAAAGAGAATAACGGCACTATGCCATGGTCAGTTGTATCAGCAGAGAATGAAGAAGGCGTTCGACAAAAAGGTTCGACCCCGCATCTTCAAGAAAGGAGACCTCGTGCTCAAGAAGATACAATCATTTCTCACTGATTCCCGGGGCAAATGGACTCCGAATTATGATGGCCCCTATGTGGTCACGAAAGCTTTCTCAGGCGGCGCCTTGAGACTCACAACCATGGACGGAGTGGAATTTACCTACCCCACGAATGTTGATGTAGTCAAGAAATACTTCGCCTAAACTAAAAAAAAAACGTCTCGGTGGATTGAAAACCCGAAAGGGCGGTCCAGGCAAAAGTTAGAGACATGGAAAAAAATCATCCTGATGGATTAGAAACATCATAGTACAATCCAGGCAAAAATTAGGGATAATGGCAAGTAACTATGTTCAACAGAGGCAAGTCCCTCGGCAACAGCAGTTATACCATCCATCGGAGGAAAATTCCAGTCAAGGTCATCTTCGACAGAAGCTCAGGATGTCCCGAATTCAAACTTGGTAGAAGGATAGTGGTCGTTATATTTCAACGTAGCCCTTTTCCCTGTAAATTACCATTTTCAAACTTTGTATATACTCTTTGGAATCACGCGTTTGGCTGATCTCCTTCTTATAAATAAAATTTGAGCCCTTGTGCTTTTGTTTGTAATTCTTATTTGTTTTAGCTTTACAGAAAGGCGTTTTAATATGATTAACGATTCTTGAAATGAAACAAAAATGAATTTACTTGTTAAAACTTTTTCTACTTTTAAATTAAAGATGGCAATTTATTTTGACTGTTGAACATCAAAAGAGCATCAATCGCTTCTCCGGAAGTAAGCAAACTTCAAAGTGCAGAATCAAAGTACTCCTTCTACGCCAGTGCGCCTGAATGAAGGATCAATAGTGTTGGATGCAACTATTCCATCTGATACCCTCGGCCGAGTTCTTATCTCCTAAGCCCGACCAACATAGCTCCCAACAAGGACTATCTTTCCTAAGCAAGGTGGAATTGCTATTCTGAACCAGCGGTACCGCTACACCCGTGATGGTCGTGTATCCAGTCTTGTTCATCTTTTAGTTTGTGTGTCGGGTCAGTTTTGTCAGCATATACATACATACATCATGCATTATTGATTTGCATTCACATTTCATATTGCATCACTATCACCCTAGTCGGTCTTGTCCCCTAGTGATAGAAGTTCTCTCAATCGAGTTGTCAGTTCCTGCCTCGTCAGGAAACGCTGTGTTTGAACAACCTTGCCTCCAGTTTATTTCTGGAAGGAGGTTGGCCCTTGACCACTTTGATAACTTGAACCTCTAAAAAACCAGAGGAACTGTCAGTCAGCATCGCTCTTCACCATTGAAGATGATATCCTTGCTTTCCCGGATTAAGGAAAATCCACAGAGAAAGCCTCGTAATCAGAGATTCGGCAGCATGCCAGTTTCGCTCCGAAAAGGCCGCTGATGAAAAGGTCATCGGCACCTCAAAATTAGACCCCATCATATGGCATTTCTCTGGGAAGATCCCGAGAAAAGTATGATGTAAGATCCCACGCAGAAGCAGCCTCTCAAGAGACTCACTTTCCCTAGATATAGTCGGCAAATGACGTCTCCAACAGAGAAGTTTGTGCAACTCTACAACTCAGACGACTGGGTTCCCCAGCAACTCTGACATCAAATTTTTTTCGTTAAATGGCATCTCCCCAGGAAAATTCGGCGAGAAGTTTGAGGAAAACCGCTACAAATAGCGTCCCTTGTCAATAAAGTTTATTGACAAAAGAAACTTAGACCAGTTCCTCGGTAGGAAACCTGGATCGAGGGGAAGTTTAAATCAGAAACTAAGACCAGTTCCTTGGTAGGAAACCAGGATCGAGGGTAAGTTAACAAAGGAAACTAAGACCAGCTACTTGGTTGAAGACCAGGATCGAGGGGAAGTTTACCTTTTCTAAGCATCATCGCTTAGATAAAGAAGATGAATGCGTAAGCTACCATTCATAACCACCATCAAAATTTCGGGTATTCCGATATTTAATCCTCTTGCACCCCGAATGCCCGAATACCTTCGTCATTCACACCTTCGTGTCCAAGAAGATTAAATAGGGGCATCTGTCATACCCCAAATTTTGACCACTAAGATTTCCCATCATTGTGCAAATCATCATCACAATATGGATGAACCATCATGCCTCATCAAATGCCTCAAGGGTTGTTGAGCATTCACTACAATCAAAATTAGGGTTTCAAGCCCTCTCTGAGTGCTTAGACAAAGGATCAATCAAGGAATGACATGATTTTCAACTTGTCTAGCCTCTAAAATATCCACAATGGATCAAAAGGACTCCCACTTCAAGGATTAAGCACAATGCTGCTCCCTTCTAGGTGGATCAAGTCTCAAGATTGACAGTATCACCAAATTAGGGTTTTGGTCGACCAGGGCCTCCAGATGGAAATTTTTCATCTGGGCACAAGCCAATGATCCAAAACATAACCTAATATACTTCATGGGACCTCATGGACCCAATCATCAAGTCAATTTTTCCTCAGGGGATGCATTCATCAAAAATCTGGAATTAGGGTTTCTTGACCTAATTCACCCCTAAGTTGACTTTTAGGGCAAATCATGAGCCAAGACCTCAAGAGAGGGTTTGAGGGTCTCTAATGAACTATATTGATCCATTTGGAACAATGGATTAATCCAAGAAGCTTGAGCAACAAGTTTCAATTTCATCTGCACCACAATTAGGGTTTCGCGAGAAAAGTCAACTGTGCACAAAAGTCAACTTTGACTTTTTGAGATTTTTCACCAAAATGGATTTTTAACCCTAAAATGATGTTAATGTATGATTTGAATCATCATTCATCAAGAAAAATCAAAGAAAGTGGGATAACTTGTAAAAGGGGTAACCATAAAAACTTAGAAAATTTTCTAAGTTATGGAAAAAGTGACACTAATGTGCCAACTTTGGAGGACCATAACTCCTAAACCACAAGGCCATTGTTCCCTATTCAAAGCTTTATTTGTAGATCTCATTGCCCTCTACAAAAGCTTCATACTGACCTATGTCCAAATTCCTCATGGATTTTGAGTTATGGAGTGATCAAAATCAAGAAAAGTCATTTTGTTCCAACACTTAATGAAAATTTCACTAAGTCAGATTTTGCCTTACTTTTTTCCAAATGTAGGGGGGTTTTTCACTTGGATTCAAAAGAGATCAAAACCAAACATGTTCAAACAATTGTTGTATCATGTAAGGGCTTCCAAAATGGCCAAGAACATTACCAAATTCAATTTGAGTCATGAGATATGACATTGGCAAGTTGCCTTGCTGAAATCTGCCAAGGCAAGGCAGATTTTTACACTTTTGGTCGATTTGCCAAAATCAGCCAAATCCAAATGCTCCTATCCATTTGGACACCTCTGAGGATTGAATCTAAAAGGGACAATCACTGAGCCAAGCCTCCAAAGTCTTTGGAACAAGAAATAGCATGTTGAACCAAGAATTGCCAAAATAAGGACAAGACTCCAATTTTGGATTGGAGCATTCAATGGAAGCATCAAGGTGGCATGGACTGAGCCATTCTCAACAGAATTCAGTCAAGACTTATCCAAGACCAAGGGGACCAGCAACCTGTGCCCTAACCTCTAGTCAATGGCTAGAGGAGACTTGGATTTTCATTTGCCAACATTGGTCAAACCTACTCAGCAGTTGCCATTCACTATTCCTTGCAAAACAAACTTGCTCTACTATAAATAGAGCTCAATTGTGATCAGTTTGAGTACACCAAAGCCATCAAACAGATGCTTTCCTTAAAATCTCTTCTTTCACTCCAATTTTGCCTTCTAAGGCAAGTCACTATCGGGTTTTGAGTTTGAGAGCTTTTCCAATCAAACCAATCACACACACACCTCACATACATCATATAGAAGTGATCCAAACACTCACATAACATCTGGAACACAGATTTCACAAAATCACCAGCCAATTGCTCAAGTTCTTGACAGATTTGCAGTTGGAGTACCATCTCAAGTTCCAGATCATTTCAATCCATTCCAAGCATTCATACACACTCCATGGCACCTAGGGAAGCTATCCAGATCATTGGAACCTAGCTTTAACACCTCCAACACAAATCACGATCACCAGCTGCAAGTGGTAAGCATGAGCTCTTCTAACTCTATGATCCATGCAATTTTTGCTGCACAATAATTTGGCCATATGTTCATAATCATGCATGGAATGATTCCCCTCAATTAATTGCATTGTTTGAATCGTGTATCAAAAATCCTAGCCTTCATGCAGAAATTAGGGTTCTTGAGGATTTTTCGTGATTTCTTGTTTTATGCTTAATTTAAATGAAATTAATTGTCATAGACATGATCGTGAGGTTGAAACGAGTTGATTGGTATGTGGATTACATGATATGATTAAGTATTCAGTGAGATTGGAGAGAAAATGCAAATCTGGGCAAACCCATAACACGCGCGTGTTCTTGGTGTGTTCTTGGCGCCATTTTTTGAAAATTCAAATATTTGAATTTTGTGGTTTTATTTAATTGATTCAAAAATTAATTTCTCTATGAGTTTTAATGATTTTGAGTTGATTCTTTTTTTAATAATTCACAAAAATGTTAAAATATTTTATTTTCCCAAAAAATCCCAAAAATATTATTTATTTTGTATAATTGATATTTTTGCAAAGAATTAATGTTTTAATTGTTTTTAACATTTAAAATATTTTTTCCACCTTAATTTTGCAACTTTTAATGCCTTCTAATTATTTTGTAGGTCAATACTTATTTTTTGAAGAATTAATCCAAGATCACAATTTGTTTTCCATATGTTTAGCAATTTTGATCATTTTAATTGAATTTTTATTCAATTAAATACATTTTTGAAAACAAATTAGGGTTTTGGATTAATTCAACCCTCATAAATCATTTTCAAAACACTTTGGGCCTCTAATAGAGTGAAGACCCAATCCTTTTTTTACCAAATCATTTTTGGGCCTCAGTGTATTGTATAAGTCCCGATACCGTCAAAAACCAACGGCGCGATCGTCGCCTTTTGGAAAAAAAACCTTGGGCCTCTCCTTGAGCTATAAGACCCATTCAAAACTTTTGGGCCTCTAATAGAGTGTAAGACCCAACCCCCTTTTAACCAAAACCATTTTTGGGCCTCACTTATTGTATAAGTCCCTCGGCGTTAAAAGAAAACCTTCGGCGCGATCGCCATTTTTAAACAAAAAAATCAATTGGGCCTACCCTCGTGTTATAAGCCCCACTCTTTTTTCTTTAAAACTTTTTGGGCCTCTTGAGAGAGTGTAAGACCCCTCCCTTTGTACAGAAAACCTTTTTGGGCCTCAGTCACTTGTATAAGTCCCTCTGTACAAATTCAAACAGTGCGCTCACTAATAAAACCTTGGGCCTCTCCTTGAGCTGTAAGCCCCAAATCTTTCTTTTTCAAAGCACTTTCTCCTTTGATTTTGAAATATACTGTTGTTTTCAATCTTTCTTTGTTGAACAACTAACCAAACAGCATGGAAGCTCTACAACCGAGTAAGTGTTTATATGCTTTCATTTACCGCTTTCATATACATATAACTGTATTGTGGGTTGTCTCGCTGTAAGTCTTCTTTCATAAACTCATCTCAACTGTGTAATAATAGTATAAATATTTAGAGTTTCCCTGGCAACTACGTCTAGCATTAAGCCCGTTGATCACTCTTGAATAGTCAAAACTAGATCCCCATAGGATTACCAGACACAGTCTTCCCTCCTCTTGGGGTTAAACAATATGGAGACATGAAAGACAGCATTCTCGGTGAACCCTTTCATAGACTGTCACTTATAGAAGTTGTCAAAGAAACTCTACTCCCCAGAGATGATCTTTTCTCCGTGAATGGCATCTCTTGAGTTTCTTCCAAATTCTTGGACTTTCCTGGCTTGATCTATTCTCGGTGAATGGCATGTCTTGAACTTCTCGGGGTTTGAGGACCCATCGGCTTCTTAAAAGCACTTGTCAAGAAACTCTATTCCCCAGAGATGATCTTTTCTCCGTGAATGGCATCTCTTGAGTTTCTTCCAAATTCTTGAACTTTCCTGGCTTGATCTATTCTCGGTGAATAGCCTGTCTTGAACTTCTTGGGGTTTGGGGACCCATCGGCTTCTTAAAAGCATCGGCCTCCTCTTGGGCATCGTACAAGGACCCACAGGCTTCCTAAAAGCAACCCCGCCTGCTCTTGGGCTTAGTACAAGGACCTCTCGGCTTCTTAGAAGTATTCACAGCCTCCTCTTAGGCTTCGTATAATGATCTCTTCCTTCGGGAATGATAGCCTCCTCTTGGGCTTCGTACAAGGACCCGTCGGCTTCTTAAAAGCTTCCAGCCTCCTCTTGGGCTTCGTACAAATTGTCCTGATGACCTCCTAGAGGTATAGGAACAGAACTTAGTCATCTGCATAGAACAGTCCTTTCAAAGAGTCTACTACTATTTCTCAAAGCATAGTACAGAAGATGAAACTCTAGACTTGGACAGTCTAATATCCTTGAGTCTCAAAGACATTCTCAAGTGACCCCTTCGTTAAATAGGAAGAAAACCCGTAGACTCGGACAGTCTCAATACCCTTCGGATTTCCCACTTCCTTAAAGAACAGGAATAACCCGGATCCTCGAATCAAATCCTTGAGTACAAGTGTTTCTCATATAAGAACTGATTTTCTCTTTCAAAATCAGTATACTGGACCTGTCACTCAACTGAAACAGTCACCATAGCCTCCTCTTGGGCTTTGTACAATGATCCTCCCCAACAGAGTCAAACAAAGTTTAGCCTCTCTCTCGGGCTTTATACGAGACACATAAGAGACTCCCTCGTTGAGTCAATCACCCTTTCGCCTCCATCTCGGGCTTTATACAAGATACAAAAAGGTTCTTATTGAGCCAAAAAAACAACAGCCTCCCTCTCGGGCTTCATACGAGATACAAAAAAACTCTCTTGTCGAGTCAAATAGCCTTCATCTCGGGCTTTATAAGAAATACCAAAAGACTCTATCGTCGAGTCAAAAACACTTTAGCCTCTCTCTCTTGGGTTTTATACGAGACACATATTAGCCTCCTCTTAGGCTTTGAATAAGAAAACCATTGGTTGATCCAATCAACCTTTTAGCATCAAAACTGTGCCTCGTTCACAATACACAAACATCAATAACTCCTTCCCCTCCATCTAATCGCTGTAAGCGGCAAGCTTCTAGATCATCTACATCCATGCCACTGTCCCTCTTTTAGCATGAGAATTTCCTAAGGAAAGATGGCATTGCTCTAAACTTAGTTAAAGTCTTCCCCTTCAGGTTGGAAATCCCCTTTAAAGGAAATTATGGCATTGCCAGATTCACACATCCCGGTTAAATTAATTCTCCTTTATAAACAGTTGTGACATACAACCCCCTCTTTAGAGATGACAAATTCTCTCTAAAGACAACACCTTTCAGCTTCACATCTTGGGCTTTGAACAAGATACAAATATACTTTTTCAGCTTCACATCTTGGGCTTTGAACAAGATATATATCACCTTTCGCTTCACGTCTTGGGCTTTGAACAAGACACCAAAACAACCATTTCCTCCCATAGAATAGGAGGAACTACGAACGCTCTGATTTCCCTGTTTCGGAAAAACGGGAATACGTAGGCATAAGATTGAAAGAAAAATCTTAGCGAGCACACTAAACAAAAACCCAAAATCCCATACTCTCACATATCTATCAAGAAGCATTCGTCCTAACATCCTAACCGAGAGCCTAAAACACCCATTTTCAACAAAATAACCTAGGAGAGACCCCAAATCTTTGTAGCATCTGTAAACCAACAGTTTTGACTGTTTAACCTCCGTATGCAAGCAGGGTTAGTTGGAGACATCTATTTCCCTTCCTTCTTCAGCTTCAATAGGATAAAAAATGAATCGAGCTATAGTAACAGAGCGATTGTGCTTCGCAACCACATCCAAAAATCACTCGCTACAAACACCGACACATTTATCCACTTCACTCTCTATATCAAACTGTTGTTAGCAATGATTGGAGGGAGGATGATGACAACAGAATACCCATAATTGCAAACCGTATGCTTTCAGACAAAATCTCGTCGATGATGTACAAGCATTGTTTCAATCCCCAAACACTAGAGAGATAAGGAGTTAATCCCTAGTAAACCACTTCGATCCGAGAAGTAGCAGTTTCCCTTGGATCTATAAACCCTTACACTTAACTTGGGGCAGGGTAGTGTTCAGCTAATCCAATTACGCCCTCAAACCACAAAGTAAAATCCAAAGACATGACGGTTGTTCGTCAATAACCCGTGACTTGGCAGTCATAATCCTCCAACAACAAAATCAAAAACAAAAAAAAAAGAAAATCAAAAGCCTGCTAAGTCGAGCACCTCAAAGGAGACTTAGGCAAAAATCAAGGCAACCCTGATGAACTCGACAAGCGAAATCAGTCCATGCAAAAGATATGGATCAAAAAACAAAAGAGGCCCTCGAATCCTCAACAAAAACAAAATAAGATCCAATGACCACCATATTAAAACCAAAGGGTCACTGACATCCATCAAAAACAAAATAAGGTGACTGCCAGTTGGAGCAAACCTTGAGCCATCACTCTTACACCGTTAACCCTTTTGGAATACAAACATGTGCATAATTAATTGAACGTAGGACTGGAGATCATTACGAAGAAGGGGTGGGTACAAACCAACCTTTGAGCCTAATATCCTTTGTTTCATAAACTGTGAACCAGACCATGTTACAACCCTTAAAAGACCTAATTGAGGAGAGGTTTATTCTGAGAGCATACTATTGCAAGGTTGCGTAAACTGACTCCCCATGTATCTGCTAATCTTCAGCATTGGTGTCATTCTCCTTGCTATATATTTCACACCATCAAAATCAGCACATGTTTAGGCTAATGGTCCATTCGTCTCACCATCACGACACTCCAATAAACAACTCTTTTTCAAAACTTGCATGAGCATTGCATTAAGATTACCATTTGTGAATGAGCAATTTTAACTGCAAATAAGTGCTAGACATTCAGGACAATTCCAACAAGGGGCAATCAAAGAGGAACTTGAACTTTCAGTGGTGCTGACCCGAAGCAAGACTCCCTCAAAACCCACAGTCTGGGGTAAACTCCTTCAACACCTCAATCAGGGGCAAGACGTCTCAAAGCATTTCAAAGTTCGACTTCCAAAGATCCAACTATGTCAATAACTGGTTAATCAGGGGCAGACCACTACCACGTTCAGACTGGGGCAAGACCAATTACAAATATCATATCCTCTCTGTATCCTTTCAAGTTGGATAAGCAGATCCTCCCAAACATTGGCAATCATCAAATTCAGGGCAAAAGTACGACCTTCATGAGTTGATCACGTCGTTGCGCTCATTTTCTGGACATCCTGACCATCAAGCACAAGTTGTGAAGTCATCTTCGTTTGCTTCAATCAAGGCGTCTTCAACGAAATGAGTGTCAAGGAAATCAAATCCCTCTCACCACCCGAAGTCAAATCCACATTGGCAACTACCCAAAAGTCCACCATGTTGGCACTCTTACAAAACATATCCAATCACCCATCTGTAATCATATGCATCATATGCATCCCAAAAAACCAAATCATACTTCCCCGCACCTGCATCTCCGCGCGTCAGCATTTACATTGCACATCATTACAAAATCAAGCATTCATATATGCATAAGTTAAGGTCCAGGATTAATCTCAAGACTGCAAGACGGTCTTCAGCCCAGCCAGGGGCATCTTCTTCAAATCCGTGAGTGTTTCTCATGAAGTTGTTCAACCTTTTGTTGACCAAGC
Organism: Lathyrus tuberosus; assembly: GCA_022829125.1. Lineage (NCBI taxonomy): Eukaryota > Viridiplantae > Streptophyta > Magnoliopsida > Fabales > Fabaceae > Lathyrus > Lathyrus tuberosus. Next base: position 6,914,606 of record JALAZF010000072.1, read on the forward strand.
TCAAGACAAGATTTCAAAGCAATCTTCAGCCCAGTCAGGGGCATCTCCTTCAAGTCCTTGGGCGTTCCCCAGTGAGTTGGTCCTTTCAACCTTTTGTTGACAAGAATGGTGTTCCTTAGTGGCTTCTTCCCTTCAACCTTTTGTTGATGCCTCCAAATAAATCTCACTCATCATATCCCCAGCAAACTTGACCTTTTATCAATTGCCTTACTATCATCCTTTTGGTGGTAGTAGCTTGTATTGATCCATCATCCTTTTGGTGTCGCTGATCCGTGAACTTGTGGTATGTGAATCATCTTTTTGGTGAATGACGGCCTTTGTCACCGTTTTGCTTGTTATTATCCTTTTGGTAGTAGTAAGTTGTGACCTCACTTTCATCCTTTTGGTGAAGGGCCACTGTGTGCGTGTGTTCTCTATCATCCTTTTAGAGGTAGGTCTGTCATCCTTTTGGTGTCAGATAGCTATGTGTGTGCCCTATTATCCTTTTGGTAATAGCAGGCTTTGACCTCATTTTCATCCTTTTGGTGGAAAGGTCTGTGTGTGTGTGCCCTATTATCCTTTTGGTAATAGCAGGCTTTGACCTCATTTTCATCCTTTTGGTGGAAGGGTCTGTGTGCGTATGTTACTATCATCCTTTTGGTGATAGGTCTGTCATCCTTTTGGTGTTAGATAGTTATGTGTGCCCTATTATCCTTTTAGTAATAGCAGGCTTTGACCTCATTTTCATCCTTTTGGTGGAAGGGTCTATGTGTGTGAGTTACTATCATCCTTTTGGTGATAGGTCTGTCATCCTTTTGGTGTCAGATAGTTGTGGGTGCCCTATTATCCTTTTGGTAATAGCAGGCTTTGACCTCATTTTCATCCTTTTGGTGAAAGGTCTGTGTGCTTGTGTGTGTGCCCTATTATCCTTTTGGTAATAGCAGACTTTAACCTCATTTTCATCTTTTTGGTGGAAGGGTCTGTGTGTGTATGTTATTATCATCCTTTTGGTGATAGGTCTGTCATCCTTTTGGTGTCAGATTCTTCTGTTATCATCCTTTTGGTGATAACGACCTTTGCAAGCAATCTGTTATTTCACCTCTCAAGCACTTATCTTTCTTTTCGGACAAATTCGTGGTCTTCTTCATATCTAATTGTCTCCTACCTCGAAAGAACGAACCCCGTAGCAGTTCATCTTACTCGGTTTAAGCCAATTAGATAGGGGCATCAGTCATACCTTAAATTTGTCCTACCTGTATATAATTTTCATCTGTATATCCATCCACTAATCATCATTCAGAAAATTCAAAAAAAAGTAATATATGTTGTTTCTAGTTGTTAAAGTGATTGAGGTTCAATGGTCAGACTAGGGTTTGTTGCTTGATCAAGGCCAGGGTATGCATGATTTCAATGGTGTGTGTGGCTAAAGCTCTGATCAGGGTTTGTATTAGGAAATCTGTAATACCCCAAATTTTGACCACTTAGATTTCCCATCATTGTGAAAATCATCATCACAATATGGATGTACCTTTATGCTTCATTAGTCTCCCCAAAGATGGGTGAGCATCCACTACAATCAAAATTAGCGTTTCAAGCCCTCTCTGAGTGCTTAGACAAAGGATCAATCAAGAAATGACATGATCTTCAACTTGTCTAATCTCTTAAATATCCACAATGGATCAAAAAGGACTCCCACTTCAAGGATTAAGCACAAGGCTGCTCCCTTCTAGGTGGATCAAGTCTCAAGATCGACAGTGTCACCAAATTAAGGTTTTGGTCGACCAGGGCCTCCAGATGGAAATTTTCATCTGGGCACAAGGCAATGATCCAAAACATGACCTAATATACTTCATGGAACCTCATGAACCCATGCATCAAGTCAATTTTGCCTCAGGGGATGCATTCATCAAAAATCAGGAATTAGGGTTTCTTGACCTAATTCACCCCTAAGTTGACTTTTGGGACAAACCATGAGCCAAGACCTCAAGACATGATTTGAGGGCCTCTAATATACCATATTGATCCATTTGGAACAATGGATTGATCCAAGAAGCTTGAGCAACAAGTCTCAATTTCATCTGCACCACAATTAGGGTTTTAAGAGAAAAGTCAACTGTAACTTTGACTTTTGACCAAGACATGCTCCCAAACCCTAATACATGATTGAATATACCCTATGACACCCATGGAACATGTCCATCAAGTTTGATTTAGGTCAAGGACATGATTTCCTGAAGAATTGCACAGTTTGGAATTCATCTGATAAAAAGTCAACTATGCACAAAAGTCAACTTTGACTTTTTGAGATTTTTCACCAAAATGGATTTTTAACCCTAAAATGATGTTGATGTATGATTTGAAACATCATTCATCAAGAAAAATCAAGAAAAGTGAGATAACTTGTAAAAGGGGTAACCATAAAACTTAGAAATTTTTCTAAGTTAAAAATAAAGTGGCAAAGGTACCAACTTTGGAGGACCATAACTCCTAAACCACAAGGCCATTTTTTCTCATCCAAAGATGGATTTGTAGCCCTCATTATCACCTACAAAAACTTCAACTACAAGTCATTCCAATTCATTAAGGATTTTGAGTTATGGAGTGATCAAAGTGGCTGAAAAGTGAAAATGTCACTTTTTCCAACACTTAGTGAAATTTTCACTAAGTCAGATTCTGCCTCACTTTTTGCCAAATGTAGGGGGATTTTTCACTTGGAATCAAAAGAGATCAAAACCAAACTTGTTCAAACAGTTATTATATCATGTAAGAGCTTTCCAAAATGGCCAAGAACATTGCCAAATTCAACCTACACCATGAGATACAACATTGCCAAGTTGCCTTGCTGAAATCTGTCAAGGCAAGGCAGAATTTGCAACTTTGGTCGATTTGCCAAAATCAGCCAAATTCAATTGCTCCTATCCACTTGGACACCTCAGAGGATTGAATCTAAAGGGGACAATCACTGAGCCAAGCCTCCAAAGTCCATGGAACAAGAAATAGCATGTTGAACCTAGAATGGCCAAAATAGGGACAAGACTTCAAATTTGGAATGAGGCATTCAATGAAACCATCAAGGTGGCATGGACTGAGCCATTCTCATCTGAAATCAGTCAAGACTTATCCAAGACCAAGGGGACCAAAGCTCTGTGCCCTAACCTCTAGTCAATGGCTAGAGGAGACTTGGATTTTCATTTGCCAACATTGGCCAAACCTACTTACCAGCTGCCATGCACTATTCCTTGCAAAACAAACTTGCTCTACTATAAATAGAGCTCAATTGTGGTCAGTTTGAGTACACCAAAGCCATCTAACAGATGCTTTCCTCAAAATCTCTTCTTTCACTCCAATTTTGCCTTCTAAGGCAAGTCACTATCGGGTTTTGAGTTTGAGAGCAATTCCAATCAAACCAATCACTCACACACCTCACATACATCACATATGAGCTGATCAAACACTTAGATTACTTCTGAAACATCAATTTCACAAAATCACCAGCTGGTTTCTCAAGGTTTTAACCAAAGTGCAGCTGAGGTACCACAAAATGATCCAGCCAATTTCAATCAAGTCCAACCATCCAAACACAATCCATAGGGTGTAGGGAACCTGTTCAGATCATCACCACTCATCTGTAACACCTCCAAATCAAAAATCACTTTGAACTTGTTGTCACGACTTGGAGGTAAGCACATACTTGCTCATCTCTCAATCTATGCATATTTCCTCGCACAATAATTTGGCCATATGTTCATAATCATGCATGGAATGTTTTCCCTCAATTAATTGCATTGTTTGAATCGTGTATCAAAAATCCTAGCCTTCATGCAGAAGTTAGGGTTCTTGAGGTCTCTTCGTGATTTCTTGTTGTATGTTTAATTTAAATGAAATTAAAGTACATAGACATGATCGTGAGGTTGAGGCGAGCATAATGATATGTGGATTGCATGATATGATTACGTATTCATGGAGATTGGATAGAAAATGCAAATCTGAGAAACCAAGAACACGTGCGTGTTCTTCAGCTTGTTCTTGGCGCCATTTCTAGAAATTCAAATATTTGAATTTTTTGATTTTGTTTAATTGATTCAAAAATTAATTTCTCTCTGAGTTTTAATGATTTTGAGTTGATTCTTTTTTTAATAATTCACAAAAATGTTAAAATATTTTATTTTCACAAAAAATCCCAAAAATATTATTTATTTCATATAATTGATATTTTTGCAAAGAATTAATATTTTAATTGTTTTTGACATTTTAAATATTTTTTCTACATTGATTTTGCAACTTTTAATGCTTTCTAATTATTTTGTAGGTCAATACTTAAGTTTTGAAGCATTAATCCAAGATCACAATTTGTTTTCCATGTGTTAAACAATTTTTGATCATTTTAATTGAATTTTTATTCAATTAAATACATTTTGAAAACAAATTAGGGTTTTGGATTAATTCAACCCTCATAAATCATTTTCAAAACACTTTGGGCCTCTTGAGAGAGTGTAAGACCCATCCCCCCTTGTACAAAAACTTTTTGGGCCTCACTCATTATATAAGTCCCTCTGTACAAGTAAACGGCGCGATCGTCGCCCGTTTAAAAATAAAAATCATCTGGGCCTCTCCTTGAGCTATAAGACCCATTCAAAACACTTTGGGCCTCTATTAGAGTGTAAGACCCAATCCCCCTTTTAACCAAAACATTTTGGGCCTCACTTATTGTATAAGTCCCTCTGCGTTAAAAGAAAACCTTGGCGCGATCGCCATTTTTAAACGAAAAATCATTTGGGCCTACCCTCGTGTTATAAGCCCCTATCTTTTCTTTAAACCTTTTTTGGGCCTCTTGAGAGAGTGTAAGGCCCATCCCTTTGTACAGAAAACCTTTTTGGGCCCCAGTCACTTGTATAAGTCCCGCTGTACAAAGTCAAACAATGCGCTCACTGATAAAACACTGGGCCTCTCCTTGAGCTGTAAGCCCCAAATCTTTCTTTTTCAAAGCACTTTCTCCTTTGATTTTGAATATACTGTTGTTTTCAATCTTTCTTTGTTGAACAACTAACCAAACAGCATGGAAGCACTACAACCGAGTAAGTGGTTATCGCTTTCATTTACTGCTTTCATATTATAAACTGTATTGTGGGGCTGCTCACTGTAAGTCTCCTTTCATAAACTCATATCTACTGTGTAATAATAGTATAGATATTTCGAGTTTCCCCGGCAACTACGTCTAGAACTAGGTGACGCCGTTTCATTTATTCGTAGAAATAGACGTCTAGATCCCCAATAGGAGCACCAGATACAGTCTTCTCTTCGGCTGTCCTCCTTAGGAATCGTCAAGAAGCTCTACTCCCCAAGATGAATGTATTCTCCGTGAATGGCATCTTTGAGTTTCTTCCAAATTCTCGAACTTTCCTGACTTGATCTATTCCTTGTGGATAGCTTGCCTTGAATGTCTCGGGGTTTGGGTACCCACTACGGTCATAATCTTGGACCTTAACTAAGGAACCCTCTTTCAAAGTTAAAAGTCGCTGGATAGTAAACCTCACACGTTTACCAGTGGTTTTTATCTTTAAAAGAGTTATCTCTCCTAATGGAAAGGAGATGATAGACCCACGGGCTTCTTAAAAGCATCGGCCTCCTCTTGGGCATTATTCAAGGACACTACGGCTTCTTAGAAGTATTCACAGCCTCCTCTTAGGCTTCGTATAATGATCTCTTCCTCCGGGAATGATAGCCTCCTCTTGGGCTTCGTACAAGGACCCGTAGGCTTCTTAAAAGTTTCCAGCCTCCTCTTGGGCTTCGTACAAATTGTCCCGACGACCTCCTAGAGGTATAGGAACAGAACCTAGTCATCCTCCTAGAACAGTCCTTTCATAGAGTCTACTACTGTTTCTCAAAGCATAGTACAAAAGAAAAAAACTCTAGACTTGGACAGTCTAACTTCCTTGAGTCTCAAAGACATTCTCAAGTGACCCCTTCGTTAAATAGGAAGGAAACCCGCAGACTCGGACAGTCTCAATACCCTTTGGATTTCCCGTTTCCTCAAAGAGAAGGAAATATCCCTGATCCTCAAATCAAATCCCTTAGTACAGTGTTGCTCATATAAGAACTGATTTTCTCTTTTAAAATCAGTATATTGGATCTGTCACTCAACTGAAACAAACCTTTAGCCTCCATCTCGGGCTTCGTACGAGATACAAAAACACTCTCTTGTTGAGTATCAAAGACTCTCTTGTTGAGTCAAACTTTTAGCCTCTATCTCGGGCTTCGTACGAGACACAAAGACTCCCTCGTAGAGTCAAACAAACAATAGCCTCTATCTCGGGCTTCGTACGAGACACAAAGACTCTATCGTCGGGTTAAAAACTTTTAGCCTCTCTCTCGGGCTTTATACGAGACACAAAATAGCCTTCTCTTAGGCTTTGTATAATGATTTTCCTAGAGGAAATTAGCCTCCTCTTAGGCTTTGTATAAGAAAACCACTGGTTGATCCAATTAACCTTTTAGCATCGAAGTTGTGCCTCGTTCACAGTACGCAAACATCAACAACTCCTTTTCTTTTATCTAATCGCTGTAAGCGGCAAGCCTCTGGATCATCTACATCCATGCCACTGTCCTTCTTTTAGCATGAGGAATTCCTAAGGAAAGATGGCATTGCTCTACACTGAGTTAAAGTCTTCTCCTTCAGGTTAAAACCCTTTCTTCGGAAATTATGGCATTGCTCGGATCCGCGTATCCCAGTTAAAGTAATTCTTCTTCTCCCCCTTTAGAGATGACAAATTCTCTCTAAAGTCGAGGCCTTTCGCTTCACGTCTTGGGCTTTAAACAAGACACCAAAACACCAAAAACACCCATTTCCTCCCATAGAATAGGAGGAACTACGAACGCTCTGATTTTCCTGTTTCGGTAAACGGGAATACGTAGGCATAAGATCGAAAGAAAAGATCTTAGCGAGCGCAATCAACAAAAAACCCAAATCCCATATCTCCATCAATCAAAAGCAGTAATTCAAAAACATTAGTCCTAACATCCTAATCCTTGTTCCTCGCCAGAAACCTTCTGCCCAGGTAAAAAAGAAAGAAAACAGTATTGGCAAAAATACAAATAACCAGTACAAAGGCCCCCCCACCCCACATTGATAGCATCCGTAACCTAACAGACTGCTGTTTAAACTCAGTATGCAAGCAGGGTTAATTGGAGACATCTATTTCCCTTCCTTATTCAGCTCACAATAGGATAAAAAATGAATCGACCTGTAGTTAAAGCTCAAACCGCAGAGAGCGACCAGCGCTTAAGAACCGAGTCCAAAATCGCTCGCTACAGAAAAATGGCGCCCACCGTGGGGCCAATCTCTTCAGCTTCTTTCCTTTTTCCTCCTTTTCACCTCTTTGGTTGATACCACAGATTGGGGCTTCCGCCGGGGAACCCATTTTCTGTCAGGAACTTAGGATTCATAGCTTTATAAGTCTAGGATGATTAGGACAAATATATATACTGCTTTTCCTAATTGCTATACGTGTTTATTTTTCTGCTAATGGGAATGCGTGTGATGCCGCATGTGGTGAGAATGAGTATACACTTAAGATAAGTGATGGCGACGGGGTCGACCATCAACCTCAGTGGAGGCTGACCAACGCAACCCATTCACTCTTCTAGCCAATGGACCGGTTGTTAAGTCTGAGAAGCTGAGGAGCCAAACCCTTTCGTAGTGCGGAAACTATCGGAAATAGTTGTTACGCGATACTACCCTCATTTGAGGCTGGTGATCTATTCTCGGTGAATGGCACTTACTCTAAGATTACACACAACTCGCTGGCGATCCGCTTGTTGTCTGCCTTCCTGGGAGGAGCTGATGATAATGAGTACAGGTACAAAAATCACCCTAGTATAAAACTTTGGGGATGGGTAGAGCCTTGACTTCATGACAACGACCCTTTGACCCCATGTTTTTTCTATGTTTTTGTGTGCTGCATTCATGCATCCATTTAATAAAACATTAAAACATTCAAAAAACTGTCTCTTCTAGTCTCTCTGTTTTTCAAATTAAACTAAGACTGTGATTGCAAATATCAGAGAAAAGGATTACACTAATGGATTTCGGTAGAAGGAGAACTCGCCAGTATACCTTCAAGGTTCCAAAACTAGGGCATTTGAGAAGGTTATCAAGGATGATCATTAACCCAGAGGCTTTTAGAGCCAAGCACGGTGGTTTGCTACCACTGTTAAGAGTCCATGTGATTGAGGGGATCATGGACGCGCTCATTCAATTCTACGATCCGGTTTATCACTGTTTCACATTCCCGGATTACCAGCTATCACCAACGCTGGAGGAGTATTCTCATCTGACTGATTTACATATCACTGATCGAGCTCCATTTTCTGGACTGGAAGAAATTCCAAAGAATCAGACTATTGCAATAGCAATTCATTTGGACGAGTCTGAGGTCAGGACTCACATGATTAGTAAGGGTGGCATCCAAGGTTTGCCAGCCCAGTTCTTGACAAAAAAGGCTCTATACTTCGCTAGTATAGGGAACGGGACTGCTTTTGAAAGCATCTTTGTCTTGCTCACCTACAGATTATTTTTGTTTCCCAACATCAATAACTTCGTCGATATCAACGCTATTAAGGTTTTTCTCATTGGAAACCCTGTGCCGACTTTGCTCGCAGATGCGTATCATTCTGTACACTTGGGGAATTTGTACAGTGGAGGGGAGATCACATGCTGTGTACCTCTGCTTTATAAGTGGTTTATCTCACACTTGCCCAAGTCTGCTGCTTTTTGGGATTGCAAGAGTGTCTTACGTTGGTCGCAGAAGATCATGTCTCTCACCAATTCCGATATAGATTGGTGTAATAGGATTTATGAGGGAATCAGAATCATTGACCGTTGTGGAAACTTCCCCAGCGTACCCCTCATAGGAACTAAAGGAGGAATCAACTATCATCCGATATTGGTTCTTCGTCAATTTGGATACCCGATGAGACACATCCCACTGGGTGTTCATCTGGAAGGTCTTTTCTTCAAAGAAGGAGAAAGTGACAGAGCACTAAAGATGGAAATAGTGCAAGCTTGGAAACATGTTCATAAGAAAGGACGAAAGTCTCTGGGAAAACCGGACTGTGTCTCAGTGGAGCCTTATCTCCATTGGGTACAAACTAGAGCTCTCAAGCTAAAGATGCCTTATCCTCGTTACAGAATTCTTCCACCGAGGGAAACTGTCATGTACTTCATGACGGAAACTGAAAGGCTTCAGGTTACTCTCAACAAAGTTCAAAAGGAAAGAAGATCTTGGAAGAACAAGTATCGCACCCTCGACGTAGAGTGTATCCAAATACAGCAACTACTAAAAGAGAAAGATGCTCTGATTGAAATTTTGGAGCAGTATGCTGTAGAGAATCAAGATGACCAAAGGAATTTGCTCACTCCTTTCACTTGGCAAAGGAATGACAACCCGACAACGACCCAAGCGCCCCGGTCAAAGAAGAAGACTCGGGACCCATTAGTTTAGGTTTCTGTTTCTGCACTTTGGAATCTACTGTATTTCCATTTCTGTAATCCTTTGAATTTCAATAAAAAAGGGTTTCCCCACTGTTTGATATTTGCAATCTAATTGTCGAAGTTTATTTTGATTAAACCAAAAAAACAACAATTAATATAATCATTGCATTCATCATTCTCACATCGCGTATTCTTCTTCCCTACGAATCTCACGTTTGTGTCTCGATTCTAGAGTCAAACTGTCTCATTCGTATAATACTCGGGCCAATCGTCAGAAAAAGATGGATGATCTTGAGGAAGAAAACAGAGAGTTGAAAGAAGAGATCGACGCTCTGAGAAAGGATATGAGAAAGCTTCGTAACGACATGCAAGCTATGGCAGAAGCTCAGCTACAAAGAACTGTGATCTCAGAGATCACCTCGACGCCCATCATAGAAAAGTATGATCCTAGGTATCAGATGCCGAAAGATCGTCCTTGGGGCATGCCTGTTAACTATATCCCGGAAGGATATGTTCCGCCGATCACTGAAGATCAGGGAATCGCAACAGAAGCCGCTGGGCCTGAAGGTTACAAACTTTAGGAAAGCGAAGATGCCAGGGGCATACTCAAGACTCCTGAAGGTTACAAACTTTGGGAAACGCCAAGACTTACTGCCGTAGTCACGGTACCACCCCCTGTGGTGCACACTGTCCCGGAAGGACAGATTTCACAGACACCTTCTGGTAAGAAGGAAATTATGTTTGACAGAATGGAGGAATTCCAGGAGCAGTTCTTGGAAATGCAGAAGGAACTGCAAGCCATTCGCGGTCAGGATTTATTTGGAAAGGACGCCGCAGACCTCTGCTTGGTCCCAAATGTGAAAGTCCCGCACAAGTTCCAAGTGCCCGACTTTGAAAAATACAAGGGTAACTCTTGCCCTCAGAGCCATCTGGTGATGTACGCTCGGCGGATTTCAGCTCAGACGGAGAATCAGGACCTGCTGATTCACTACTTTCAGGATAGTTTAACCGGTGTCGCACTCAAATGGTACATGGGTTAAACCGTACTATGATCAGTACATTCAGAGATCTTGGTACTGCCTTCATCCAACAATACAAGTACAATTTGGACATGGCACCCGACAGAGATCAACTCAGATCGATGTCGCAAAAGGAAAAGGAAACCTTTAAGGAGTATGCTCAAAGGTGGCGTGAAATTGCCGCTCAAATTTGTCCACCTCTTGAGGAAAAAGAGATGACAAAAATCTTCTTAAAGACCTTAAGCTCATTTTACTATGACCGAATGATTGCCAGTGCACCCAGTGATTTCACCGAAATGGTCGGCATGGGTGTACGTCTTGAGGAAGCCGTCCGAGAAGGACGTTTGGTAAAAGACACTGGATCAACGAGCGGTACTAAAAAATACGGTAGTGCTCTCCCTAAGAAAAAAGAGCAAGATATTGGGAATATCTCTCTCGGAAAGAAAAGGCGATGTTATCAGCCAGTAGCAGCTGTTACTCCTGCTATCGGCCCCCCGCCTGTTCCTATGTATCAACCTCAGGTTGTACAGAGCCAACCTGACCAACAAAGGACACAACAGCCTCTTCAGCAGGCTCGTCCTCCATATAACAACAACCGTACAATACGGCCACCAGGATTTGATCCTATACCCGTAACGTACGCAGAGCTATTTCCGTTACTGCTGGCTAAGGGTCACATCCAGACTAAGTCTCCCCTTTCAGTTCCAGAAAATCCGCCTTTTTAGTTTAAAGCGGATCAAACATGCCCTTATCATCAAGGAGGTTCAGGGCATAACATTGAGACTTGTCTCAATTTCAAATCCGACGTGCAAAAGCTTGTTAGGAGCGGGCTCTTATCTTTCAAAGATACGAATCCTAATGTTCTTACGAACCCGCTGCCTCAACATGAGAAAACTGCAGTCAATCTGATTGAGAAAGAGACTAACAATGTCTATCAAATTCACAATGTACTCTCATTGGGGACCAATCTGGTCAAGATGCATTATAGACAGAGTGGATATGGCCATGTGCCACCTCATAATTATCACCAGTGTGATATCTGCTCTAAAAACAACCAGGGATGTTCTGTGGTGCAATCAGCTCTACAGGAACAAATGGATCTTGGATGGATCCAAGAGCACCGAGTTCGTGGAGTTAACATGGTTTACACGAATTCCAACGTCATTCAAAACCACGACATCCGTGCGATGAATGTCAACTTGGTGGCGATGCACTCAAGGCAAAGCCAGTATCATAATCTGCCGCGACACGATTACAGTTCCTGTCTAATTTGCTCGGTAAACAAACAGGGATGCTCTTTCATACAAGAGGCCCTCCAGCGTCAGATGGATCTTGGATGGATCCAAGACTACCATGATAGGAACTCCTATCAAATCAACATGGTTCAGATCTTCGATATCCGCGTAATGAATACCAACCTGGTAGAGTTACATGCTGAGCAGGTCCAACTTGGATTCTTAATATCACATGACTATCAAAGCTGTAAAGCAGGTTGCGAAAACGATCGAGGTTGTACCCTTGTCCAGGAGGCACTTCAGTACTTGTTAAATCACTGGTGGATGCCAATCTATATGGACGAAGATACTCAGTAGATTAGTATCAATAATAGGAATCCTACTCGTCGTCAAAGTCAGGATGTCCGATCAATGGAAGTTAACCTAGTGAGGTTACATTGTATTCAAAGTGGGCGTGGCCAGGTGCCACCACACAACTATGACAGTTGTAGCGTCTGTTCGGAAAGTAACCAAGGGTGTTACCTTGTGAGAGCAGCTCTTCAGGGTCAGGTCGATCATGGATAAATTCGTCCATATCCCGGTTCAGGACCCATCATTTGGTCGCCGAACTACCTTGCTGAGCAAGTTGAGGATGTTGTCACGATCTCTGGTCATCACAGGACCAGTGATGTTTTTGCCATCATCCCTCTACTTGACAAATCTAGAGTTCCCAACCGGGAACGGATCAAGGTTACTTATGATGGTCAGAAAAATCAGAAGGTTCCCATAGTCATCTATCTACTGGGGCCACTACCGTATGAATCAGCTAAGGCAATCCCTTACCAATGCGGTGCAACAATAATCGAGAATGGAAAGGAAATTCCATTACCCTCCATCGTGAATATTGCAGACATCAGTCGTGTACCACGGTGCGGTCGAATCTTCAACCGAGGGGTTGGAGAATCCAACAAAGAAAAGGAACTTCAGGCGGAAATTCCTGATCCACCAGTCGGTCAATCTGGTAATCCTGACTTTTCAAAAGACAAAGATGAGATGCTAAAGCTCATCCAAAGGAGTGAATATAACATTGTTGATCAACTGTTACAGACTCCTTCAAAGATCTCAGTATTATCACTGTTACTCAGTTCAGAAGCGCATAGGGAGGCTTTACAGAAAGTCTTGGAGCAAGCCTTTGTGGAACAGGACGTAACAATCAGACGATTCGATAGCATTGTCTCTAACATCACTTCCTGCAATAATTTGGGATTTAGTGATGAGGAATTACCCAAAGAGGGTCGTCGTCATAACATGGCGCTCAATATCACAGTTAACTGCCAGGGCGATGCTTTAGCCAACGTACTGGTAGACACAGGGTCAGCCCTGAATGTTATGCCGAAGTCCACCTTGATGCAATTATCATTCAAGGGCCCTCCGATGAGAGTCAGCGAGGTCGTCGTCAAAGCATTCGACGGATCCAGAAAAACAGTTATCGGCGAAGTTGATCTTCCCATAACTATTGGTCCTCACACTTTCCAAATCACTTTCCAGGTCATGGACATCTGGGTAACATACAGTTGTTTATTAGGAAGACCTTGGATACATCAGGCTGGAGCGGTTACTTCAACCCTCCACCAAAAGCTAAAGTTCATTAAGAACGATCAACTTGTCACGGTTTGTGGGGAACAAGCCTTGCTTGTGAGTAACCTATCATCATCTGCTTGTGTAGAACCCGAGGAGGTTATTGGAACTCAGTTCCAAGCACTATCGGCGAGCAAGAATGATCAATCCGAAGAAGGAACTTCAATTTCTTCATACAAAGATGCTATCAAAGCGGTCGAGAGTGCCGATACAAAAGGATGGGGACAGCTTGTCATTCCCACGGACAATAAAACAAAGAAGGGTCTCGGTTTTTCTGCAACCTGTACCCAGACAGCCGCCAACGATGAAAGTCTTTATCCCCTTCAAAACTTCTTCCACAGTGGAGGTTTTCTTCACCCAGTGTCTCAGACAGTTCATGCTATCAATGAGGAAGATCCCTCTGACACAGATGAAGAATGGAATTCCTACCTTAACAAGGACGGCTATATGTCTCAGGAAGAGGTGCCTATGCCTTTTTGCTTTCCTACAGAAAGTCCGAGATTTATACCAAGATCAGATGTCGAAATGATCTACGGAGATTGTGATCCGGAAGGATGCCGTGCTCCGCCAAATTCATTAGAGGAAGACACTCTGATGAAAGACAACTTTGATCACAATTACTATGGCCCGATGGATGGTCTGCCAATGTGGCAGCCTTACCCAGGAAACTTGGGGCAAGAAAGTCAGCCGAGTAATGAAACTCAGCTGAGCGTCATTGAACAGAATACCTGTGTCCCCACCATGTCATAGGATCAACACTCAGGTCATTCAGAAACTACTCAACATGAAGATGAATTTGCAACATTTGCAGGACTAGAATTCATCAACTATGCTTTTCCTGAGGTCAACGTCATCGAGAGGGATGATTTCTCCAGTTCCAAAGAAGTTTGGGACACTTTGGGACAACCAAGTGGAAAATACGACTTTATGGTCAAGTACACTGCTCCCGAAAGCTCTCGTATCAGGCTCGAAGATATCCAGTCAACTGGATGGGGAGATACAGCTGAGAGCACCAATGCTATGCAAAATACAACAGAGGAATCCTCCTACGACAACTCTGCTTGGGAAACAGATTCCAATGATCCTGCTCCACCAGAAATCAGCGTCATTTCTGAAGACAAATCAAGGAAGGTGCCAGACGTTGTGATTCACCGAGGAGTTCGCCGCCAATGGGTTGCTGTCGAGGTTCCGAAGGTCGTTCGTCGGTCAAAGTAATTGCCATCTTTAACCTTTCACCCTGCCCAGGTGAAACGGATGTTTTGATAGGGCTCTCTTTTTGTAAATTTCCCTCTTCGCTTTGCCCAGAGCGAGTGAGTTTTGTTTTATAGGGCTGTAGTTTCAAGATTCGACTTGTTCATTAATAAAATAACGTCGTTCTGTAATTTTCGCATTAATTACTGTTTTCTCTTTTTGCTTTTTCAGAAAATGGTAATCCTAAAAAAAAACAATTCAATAATAAAAACAAGCAGTAAAATAAATACACTGCACACACTTACATTCTCTCTATCTCTTCTAAACACGAATCATCACGTCATGCAGATTGTTTGTTTTAAACCCCGTTGAAACATACGATCCGATGCCTTCTCCCAACTTTGAGTTCCCGGTATTCGAGGCTGAAGAAGAAAATGACGACGAAATTCCAGAAGAGATCTCCCGACTACTCAGACAAGAGGAAAGGTCCATTGAACCTCACAAAGAGCCGTTGGAAACGGTAAACTTGGGTTCAGAAAAAGAGAGAAAAGAAATCAGGATCGGAGCACTGCTCAGTCCAACTGTCAAAGAAAGTTTGATAAAGCTTCTCAAAGAATTCCCCGATGTATTCGCTTGGTCCTATCAGGATATGCCAGGGTTGGATACCAGCATCGTGGAACATCACTTACCTCTAAGATCGGAATGTCCGCCTGTAAAGCAAAGGTTGAGACGGACTCACCCGGACATGGCCATCAAAATCAAAGAGGAGGTACAGAAACAGATCGACGCGGGTTTCCTCGCTACATCTGAATATCCTCAATGGTTAGCCAACATCGTACCCGTTCCCAAAAAGGATGGAAAGGTCAGAATGTGTGTTGATTACAGAGATCTAAACAAGGCAAGTCCAAAGGACGACTTTCCTTTACCACACATTGACATGCTGGTTGACAGCACAGCAAAGTTCAAAGTATTCTCCTTCATGGATGGATTCTCGGGCTATAATCAGATCAAAATGGCGCCGAAAGACATGGAGAAAACTTCGTTCATTACCCCATGGGGTACCTTTTGTTACAAGGTAATTCCGTTCGGTTTGAAGAATGCCGGGGCAACCTATCAAAGGGCCATGACTACTCTGTTTCATGACATGATACACAAAGAAATCGAGGTATATGTCGATGATTTGATTGCAAAATCAAGAACAGAGGATGAGCACGTTGAACATCTGTCAAAATTGTTCGAACGTCTAAGAAAATTCAAGCTCCGCTTGAATCCTAACAAGTGCACCTTCGGTGTCCGTTCGGGGAAATTACTAGGGTTCATCGTCAGCCAGAAAGGAATTGAAGTTGATCCTGACAAGGTCAAGGCCATTCAAGAAATGCCTTCTCCGAAAACTGAAAAACAAGTCAGAGGATTCCTGGGACATTTGAACTACATCTCCAGATTCATATTCCTTATGACCGCGACATGTGCGCCGATTTTCAAGTTACTCAAAAAGAACCAGGATTGCGTTTGGTCAGAAGATTGCCAAACCGCCTTCGACAGTATCAAGGAATATCTGTTGAATCCTCCGATTCTATCACCTCTAGTGGAAGGAAGACCACTGATCATTTACCTCACAGTCCTAGAGGACTCAATGGGATGTGTACTTGGCCAACAAGACGAAACTAAACGGAAAAAGTCTGCCATTTACTATCTAAGCAAGAAATTCACCGACTGTGAGACTCGGTACACAATGCTTGAGAAAACTTATTGCGCTTTGGCTTGGGCAGCCAAACGTCTTCGCCAGTACATGATTCGTCATACTACTTGGTTGGTCTCTGAAATGGATCCAATCAAGTACGTTTTCGGAAAACCTGCTCTCACGAGAAGGATTGCCCGTTGGCAGATGTTACTATCAGAATATGACATAGAGTACCATGCTCAGAAAGTCGTTAAAGGAAGTATTTTAGCCGATCATTTGGCTCATCAACCGATTGACGATCAAGAATCAATCGGGTTTGACTTCCCAGACGAAGATGTCATGTATCTAAAGATGAAAGATTGCGATGAACCGCTACCCAGTGAAGGGCCAGAACCAGGTTCCTAGTGGGGACTTATCTTTGACGGAGCAGTCAATCATTATGGAAACGGAATTGGGGCAATCATTGTTACCCCTCAGGGTTCCCACATTCCTTTCACTGCTAGACTTACGTTCAAATGTACGAACAACGAGGCCGAATATGAAGCATGTATCATGGGTCTCGAAGAAGCGATTGATTTAAGGATCAAAAACTTGGACGTATACGACGATTCAGCCCTGGTTATCAACCAGATAAAAGGAGATTGGAACACATACCAATCAGGATTGATTCCTTATAAAGACTATTCAAGAAGGTTGTTACCATTCTTCAACAGAGTCGACTTTCATCACATCCCTCGTGATGAGAATCACATGGCTGATGCATTAGCCACTCTCTCTTCCATGATTAGTGTAGGCCGATGGAATGACATACCTAAGATCGACATCATGCGCCTTGAACGGCCCGCTTACATCTTCGCGATTGAAGCAGTCATAGACGACAGACCTTGGTATCACGATATCAAATGCTTCCTTCAGAAACAAGAGTACCCATCTGGGGCACTCAGAAAAGACAGGAAAACCCTCAGAAGATTGGCTGGAAACTTCTTCCTGAGCGGTGACACTCTTTATAAGAGAAATTTTGACATGGTCTTGCTCCGATGTGTCGACAGACCAGAAGCAGACATGCTCATGAAAGAAATTCATGAAGGATCCTTTGGCACTCATGCCAACGGACACACAATGGCGAGAAAAATTCTCAGGGCCGGGTATTATTGGTTGACCATGGAATCCGACTGCTACAAGTACATGAGGAGGTGTCACAAGTGTCAGATATACTCCGACAAAATTCATGTACCGCCATCACATCTCAAAGTTCTTTCTTCCCCGTGGCCTTTTTCCATACGGGGAATCGACATGATTGGTATGATTGAGCCCAAGGCTTCAAACGGACATCGGTTCATTCTGGTAGCCATTGATTATTTCACCAAGTGGGTCGAAGCAGTGTCATTCGCCAATGTAACCCGACAAGTGGTGGTCCGATTTATCAAAAACAATATCATATGCCGTTATGGTGTTCCAAGCGAGATCATTACTGATAATGGATCTAACTTGAACAATAAGATGATGAAAGAGTTGTGTACAGAGTTCAAGATCGAACACCATAACTCATCTCCCTACCGACCCAAGATGAACGGGGCGGTAGAAGCGGCTAACAAGAACATCAAGAAGATCGTTCAAAAGATGGTTGTAACCTATAAAGATTGGCACGAAATGCTACCCTTTGCTCTTCACGGTTATCGAACATCTATCCGCACTTCAACAGGGGCAACCCCTTTCTCTCTAGTATATGGCATGGAAGCAGTGCTCCCCATAGAAGTAGAGATTCCATCAATCCGGGTATTGATGGAAGCTCAGCTCACCGAAGCTGAATGGTGTCAAAATCGACACGACGAACTGAACCTGATCGAAGAAAAGAGAATCACGGCACTATGCCACGGTCAGTTATATCAACAGAGAATGAAAAGGGCGTTCGACAAAAAGGTTCGACCTCGTATTTTCAGAAAAGGAGACCTCGTGCTCAAGAAGATACAATCATTTCTCACTGACTCTCGGGGCAAATGGACCCCAAATTATGATGGCCCCTATGTGGTCACGAAAGCTTTCTCAAGCGACGCCTTGAGACTTGCAACCATGGACGGAGAGGAATTTGCCTACCCCACGAATGTTGATGTAGTCAAGAAATACTTCGCCTAAAAAAAAAAAAAAAAAAGCGTCTTGGTGGATTGAAAACCCGAAAGGGCGGTCCCGGCAAAAGTTAGAGACATGAAAAAAAATCATCCCGATGGATTGGAAATCTCATAGTACAATCCAGGCAAAAATTAGGGATAATGGCAAGTAACTATGTTCAACAGAGGCAAGTCCCTCAGCAGTAGTTACAGCATCATCTATCGGAGGAAATCTCCAGTCAAAGGTCATCTTCGACAGAAGCTCAGGATGTCCCGAACTCAAAGTTGGTAGAAGGATAGTGGTCGTTATGTTTCAACGTAGCCCTTTTCCCTGTAAATTACCATTTTCTAACTTTGTATATACTCTTTGGAATCACGCGTTTGGCTGATCTCCATCTTATCAATAAAATTTGAGCCCTTGTGCTTTTGTTTGTAATTCTTTACTTGTTTTAGCTTTACAGAACGACGTTGTTTAAACTTAATCAGCGATTCTTGAAATAAAACAAAAATAAATTTACTTGTTAAACTTTTTCTGCTTTTAAATTAAAGATGGCATTTCTTTTGACTGTTGAACATCAGAAGAACATCGATCGCTTCTCCCGAAGTAAGCGAACTTCAAAGTGCAGAATCAAAGTACTCCTTCTACGCCAGTGTGCCTGAATGAAGGATCAACAGTGTCGGATGCGACTATTCCATCTGACCTCTTCGGCCGAGTTCTTATCTCCTAAGCCCGACCAGCGTAGCTCCTAACATGGACTATCTCTGCTAAGCAAGGTGGAATTGCTATTCTGAAGGGATCAACTGTGTCAGAGACCTTGTTTCGTCTGACATCCTCGGCCGAGTTCTCATCTCCTAAGCCCGATCAACATAGCTCCCAACGGGACTATCTCTCCTAAGCAAGGTGGAATTGCTATTTTGAATCAACGGTACTTCTTCGCCCCGCGATGGCCGAGTATCCAATTGTGTTCATCTCTTAGTCTGTATGTTGCGTCTGTTTTGTCAGCATACATACATACATCATGCATTTTTTATTTACATTCACATTTCATATTGCATCACTATCACTCTAGTCGGTCCTGTCCCCTAGTGGTAGAAGTCCTCTCAATCGAGTTGTCAGTTCTTGCCTCGTCAGGAAATACTGTGTCTGAACAACCTCGCTTCTAGTTTAATTCTGGAAAGAAGTTGGTCCTTGACCACTTTGATAACTTGAACCTCTGAAAAGCCAGAGAAAACTTTCAATAAACATCACTCTTCGCCATTGAAGATGATATCCTTGCTTTCCCGGATTAAGGAAAATCCACAGAGAAAGCCTTGTGATCAGAGATTCGGCAGCACGCCAGTTTTGCTCCAAAAAACCACTGATGAGAAGGTCATTGGCACCTCAAAATTGTATCCCATCATATGGTATTTCTCTGGGAAGATCCCCAAGAAAAGTATAATGTAATATCCCCAATCAGAAGCAGTTTCTCAAGAAACTCGCTTTCCCCAGTAGAGACAAATGGCGTCTCCAACAGAGAAGTTTGTACAACTCTATAACTCAGACGACTGGGTTCCCCAGCAAGTCTGACATCGAAACTTTTTCCACTCAAATGGCATCTCCCCAGGAAAATTCGGCGAGAAGTTTGAGGGAAAACCGCTACTCATAGCGTCCCTTGTCAATAAAGTTTATTGACAAAAGAAACCGAGACCAGATCCTTGGTAGGAAACCAGGATCGAGGGGAAGTTTACTTAAGAAACTAAGACCAGTTCCTTGGTAGGAAACCAGGATCGAGGGGAAGTTTAAATCAGAAACTAAGACCAGTTCCTTGGTAGGAAACCAAGAACGAGGGAAAGTTGACAAAAGAAAACTGAGACCAGTTCCTTGGCTGAAGACCAGGATCGAGGGGAAGTTTACCTTTTCTAAGCATCATTGCTTAGCTAAAGAAGATGAATGCGTAAGCTACCATTCATAGACACCATCAAAATTTTGGGTATTCCGATATTTAATCCTCTTGCACCCCGAATGCCCGAACACCTTCGTCATTCACACCTTCGGGTCCAAGAAGATTAAATAGGGGCATCTGTAATACCCCAAATTTTGACCACTTAGATTTCCCATCATTGTGAAAATCATCATCACAATATGGATGTACCTTTATGCTTCATTAGTCTCCCCAAAGATGGGTGAGCATCCACTACAATCAAAATTAGGGTTTCAAGCCCTCTCTGAGTGCTTAGACAAAGGATGAATCAAGAAATGACATGATCTTTAACTTTTCTAATCTCTTAAATATCCACAATGGATCAAAAAGGACTCCCACTTCAAGGATTAAGCACAAGGCTGCTTCCTTCTAGGTGGATCAAGTCTCAAGATCGACAGTGTCACCAAATTAGGGTTTTGGTCGACCAGGGCCTCCAGATGGAAATTTTCATCTGGGCACAAGGCAATGATCCAAAACATGACCTAATATACTTCATGGAACCTCATGAACCCATGCATCAAGTCAATTTTGCCTCAGGGGATGCATTCATCAAAAATCAGGAATTAGGGTTTCTTGACCTAATTCACCCCTAAGTTGACTTTTGGGACAAACCATGAGCCAAGACCTCAAGACATGATTTGAGGGTCTCTAATATACCATATTGATCCATTTGGAACAATGGATTGATCCAAGAAGCTTGAGCAACAAGTCTCAATTTCATCTGCACCACAATTAGGGTTTTAAGAGAAAAGTCAACTGTAACTTTGACTTTTGACCAGACATGCTCCCAAACCCTAATACATGATTGAATATACCCTATGACACCCATGGAACATGTCCATCAAGTTTGATTTAGGTCAAGGACATGATTTCCTGAAGAATTGCACAGTTTGGAATTCATTTGATAAAAAGTCAACTGTGCACAAAAGTCAACTTTGACTTTTTGAGATTTTTCACCAAAATGGATTTTTAACCCTAAAATGATGTTGATGTATGATTTGAATCATCATTCATCAAGAAAAATCAAGAAAAGTGAGATAACTTGTAAAAGGGGTAACCATAAAACTTAGAAATTTTTCTAAGTTAAAAATAAAGTGGCAAAGGTACCAACTTTGGAGGACCATAACTCCTAAACCACAAGGCCATTTTTTCTCATCCAAAGATGGATTTGTAGCCCTCATTATCACCTACAAAAACTTCAACTACAAGTCATTCCAATTCATTAAGGATTTTGAGTTATGGAGTGATCAAAGTGGCTGAAAAGTGAAAATGTCACTTTTTCCAACACTTAGTGAAAATTTCACTAAGTCAGATTCTGCCTCACTTTTTGCCAATTGTAGGGGGATTTTTCACTTGGAATCAAAAGAGATCAAAACCAAACTTGTTCAAACAGTTGTTGTATCATGTAAGAGCTTTCCAAAATGGCCAAGAACATTGCCAAATTCAACCTACACCATGAGATACAACATTGCCAAGTTGCCTTGCTGAAATCTGTCAAGGCAAGGCAGAATTTGCAACTTTGGTCGATTTTACAAAATCAGCCAAATTCAATTGTTCCTATCCACTTGGACACCTCAGAGGATTGAATCTAAAGGGGACAATCACTAAGCCAAGCCTCCAAAGTCCATGGAACAAGAAATAGCATGTTGAACCTAGAATGGCCAAAATAAGGACAAGACTTCAAATTTGGAATGAGGCATTCAATGAAACCATCAAGCTGGCATGGACTGAGCCATTCTCATATGAAATCAGTCAAGACTTATCCAAGACCAAGGGGACCAAAGCTCTGTGCCCTAACCTCTAGTTAATGGCTAGAGGAGACTTGGATTTTCATTTGCCAACATTGGCCAAACCTACTTACCAGCTGCCATGCACTATTCCTTGCAAAACAAACTTGCTCTACTATAAATAGAGCTCAATTGTGGTCAGTTTGAGTACACCAAAGCCATCTAACAGATGCTTTCCTCAAAATCTCTTCTTTCACTCCAATTTTGCCTTCTAAGGCAAGTCACTATCGGGTTTTGAGTTTGAGAGCAATTCCAATCAAACCAATCACTCACACACCTCACATACATCACATATGAGCTGATCAAACACTTAAATTACTTCTGAAACATCAATTTCACAAAATCACCAGCTGGTTGCTCAAGGTTTTAACCAAAGTGCAGCTAAGGTACCACAAAATGATCCAGCCAATTTCAATCAAGTCCAACCATCCAAACACAATCCATAGGGTGTAGGGAAGCTGTTCAGATCATCACCACTCATCTGTAACACCTCCAAATCAAAAATCACTTTGAACTTGTTGTCACAACTTGGAGGTAAGCACATACTTGGTCATCTCTCAATCTATGCATATTTCCTCGCACAATAATTTGGCCATATGTTCATAATCATGCATGGAATGTTTTCCCTCAATTAATTGCATTGTTTGAATCGTGTATCAAAAATCCTAGCCTTCATGCAGAAGTTAGGGTTCTTGAGGTCTCTTCGTGATTTCTTGTTGTATGTTTAATTTAAATGAAATTAAAGTACATAGACATGATCGTGAGGTTGAGGCGAGCATAATGATATGTGGATTGCATGATATGATTACGTATTCATGGAGATTGGATAGAAAATGTAAATCTGAGAAACCAAGAACACGCGCGTGTTCTTCAGCTTGTTCTTGGCGCCATTTTTAGAAATTCAAATATTTGAATTTTGTGATTTTGTTTAATTGATTCAAAAATTAATTTCTCTCTGAGTTTTAATGATTTTGAGTTGATTCTTTTTTTAATAATTCACAAAAATGTTAAAATATTTTATTTTCACAAAAAATCCCAAAAATATTATTTATTTCATATAATTGATATTTTTGCAAAGAATTAATATTTTAATTGTTTTTGACATTTTAAATATTTTTTCTACATTGATTTTGCAACTTTTAATGCTTTCTAATTATTTTGTAGGTCAATACTTAATTTTTGAAGCATTAATCCAAGATCACAATTTTTTTTCCATGTGTTAAACAATTTTTGATCATTTTAATTGAATTTTTATTCAATTAAATACATTTTGAAAACAAATTAGGGTTTTGGATTAATTCAACCCTCATAAATCATTTTCAAAACACTTTGGGCCTCTTGAGAGAGTGTAAGACCCATCCCCCCTTGTACAAAAACTTTTTGGGCCTCACTCATTATATAAGTCCCTCTACACAAGTAAACGGCGCGATCGTCGCCCGTTTAAAAATAAAAATCATCTGGGTCTCTCCTTGAGCTATAAGACCCATTCAAAACACTTTGGGCCTCTATTAGAGTGTAAGACCCAATCCCCCTTTTAACCAAAACATTTTGGGCCTCACTTATTGTATAAGTCCCTCTGCGTTAAAAGAAAACCTCGGCGCGATCGCCATTTTTAAACGAAAAATCATTTGGGCCTACCCTCGTGTTATAAGCCCCTCTCTTTTCTTTAAACCTTTTTTGGGCCTCTTGAGAGAGTGTAAGACCCATCCCTTTGTACAGAAAACCTTTTTGGGCCCCAGTCACTTGTATAAGTCCCGCTGTACAAAGTCAAACAGTGCGCTCACTGATAAAACCCTGGGCCTCTCCTTGAGCTGTAAGCCCCAAATCTTTCTTTTTCAAAGCACTTTCTCCTTTGATTTTGAATATACTGTTGTTTTCAATCTTTCTTTGTTGAACAACTAACCAAACAGCATGGAAGCACTACAACCGAGTAAGTGGTTATCGCTTTCATTTACTGCTTTCATATTATAAACTGTATTGTGGGGCTGCTCACTATAAGTCTCCTTTCATAAACTCATATCTACTGTGTAATAATAGTATAGATATTTCGAGTTTCCCCGGCAACTACGTCTAGAACTAGGTGACGCCGTTTCATTTATTCGTAGAAATAGACGCCTAGATCCCCAATAGGAGCACCAGATACAGTCTTCTCTTCGGCTGTCCTCCTTAGGAATCGTCAAGAAGCTCTACTCCCCAAGATGAATGTATTCTCCGTGAATGGCATCTTTGAGTTTCTTCCAAATTCTCGAACTTACCTGACTTGATCTATTCCTTGTGGATAGCTTGCCTTGAATGTCTCGGGGTTTGGGTACCCACTACGGTCATAATCTTGGACCTTAACTAAGGAACCCTCTTTCAAAGTTAAAAGTCGCTGGATAGTAAACCTCGCACGTTTACCAGTGGTTTTTATCTTTAAAAGAGTTATCTCTCCTAATGGAAAGGAGATGATAGACCCACGGGCTTCTTAAAAGCATCGGCCTCCTCTTGGGCATTATTCAAGGACACTACGGCTTCTTAGAAGTATTCACAGCCTCCTCTTAGGCTTCGTATAATGATCTCTTCCTCCGGGAATGATAGCCTCCTCTTGGGCTTCGTACAAGGACCCGTAGGCTTCTTAAAAGTTTCCATCCTCCTCTTGGGCTTCGTACAAATTGTCCCGACGACCTCCTAGAGGTATAGGAACAGAACCTAGTCATCCTCCTAAAACAGTCCTTTCATAGAGTCTACTACTGTTTCTCAAAGCATAGTACAAAAGAAAAAAACTCTAGACTTGGACAGTCTAACTTCCTTGAGTCTCAAAGACATTCTCAAGTGACCCCTTCGTTAAATAGGAAGGAAACCCGCAGACTCGGACAGTCTTAATACCCTTTGGATTTCCCGTTTCCTCAAAGAGAAGGAAATATCCCTGATCCTCAAATCAAATCCCTTAGTACAGTGTTGCTCATATAAGAACTGATTTTCTCTTTTAAAATCAGTATATTGGACCTGTCACTCAACTGAAACAAACCTTTAGCCTCCATCTCGAGCTTCGTACGAGATACAAAAACACTCTCTTGTTGAGTATCAAAGACTCTCTTGTTGAGTCAAACTTTTAGCCTCTATCTCGGGCTTCGTACGAGACACAAAGACTCCCTCGTAGAGTCAAACAAACAATAGCCTCTATCTCGGGCTTCGTACGAGACACAAAGACTCTATCGTCGGGTCAAAAACTTTTAGCCTCTCTCTCGGGCTTTATACGAGACACAAAATAGCCTCCTCTTAGGCTTTGTATAATGATTTTCCTAGCGGAAATTAGCCTCCTCTTAGGCTTTGTATAAGAAAACCACTGGTTGATCCAATTAACCTTTTAGCATCGAAGCTGTGCCTCGTTCATAGTACGCAAACATCAACAACTCCTTTCCTTTCATCTAATCGCTGTAAGCGGCAAGCCTCTGGATCATCTACATCCATGCCACTGTCCTTCTTTTAGCATGAGGAATTCCTAAGGAAAGATGGCATTGCTCTACACTGAGTTAATGTCTTCTCCTTCAGGTTAAAACCCTTTCTTCGGAAATTATGGCATTGCTCGGATCCGCATATCCCAGTTAAAGTAATTCTCCTTCTCCCCCTTTAGAGATGACAAATTCTCTCTAAAGTTGAGGCCTTTCGCTTCACGTCTTGGGCTTTAAACAAGACACCAAAACACCAAAAACACCCATTTCCTCCCATAGAATAGGAGGAACTACGAACGCTCTGATTTCCCTGTTTCGGTAAACGGGAATACGTAGGCATAAGATCGAAAGAAAAGATCTTAGCGAGCGCAATCAACAAAAAACCCAAATCCCATATCTCCATTAATCAAAAGAAGTAATTCAAAAACATCAGTCCTAACATCCTAATCCTTGTTCCCCGCCAGAAACCTTCTGCCCAGGTAAAAAAGAAAGAAAACAGTATTGGCGAAAATACAAATAACCAGTACAAAGCCCCCCCCCCACATTGATAGCATCCGTAACCTAACAGACCGCTGTTTAAACTCAGTATGCAAGCAGGGTTAATTGGAGACATCTATTTCCCTTCCTTATTCAGCTCACAATAGGATAAAAAATGAATCGACCTGTAGTTAAAGCTCAAACCGCAGAGAGCGACCAGCGCTTAAGAAACGCGTCCAAAATCGCTCGCTACACAATCCACCCGAGTGTTGATCAAGTTATCAGACTGTGTTGAATTCAATTGCTTCATGGTTTAGAGGTTGTCAAGGACTAGATCATTTCCAATTCCGGGTTTTGGTGCATTTTGTGGTTTCAATTCAAGTGTGGTGTTAGTTTAAGTTCAATCAGTGTGCATTTGTGGATCTAAGTCAAGAATTCATCTTTATGATTCAAGTCCATAACCCATTTTCCTTTTCTTTTTATCCAAACCCATTATTTATCCATATCCACTTCACATATCCATTTTACATATTCCTTATCCAATATCCATTTTCCATATCCAGTTTTTTTTAACTCACTAATCCAATTATCCATATCCAATGACCTTCCCTTTCTCATACAAAATTCACAACTAAACAAAATGGTTACAATTCAAAAGGGCCATGATACCAAAAGCCCATTACAAAAAATAAAAGCCCATTGTCCTTTAGTACAACCAAAAGTGTCAATTGCTACAAAAGAAAAATGTATAAAAAAAATATATAACAAGATAGGCCCATGCTAATTCACACGGTCCACGCTCCTTGCACATGAATTTCATTTCAACTTTACCACACCGAATACAAAATTGCAGACCTAAAAATAAAGGGGCTATGCTGATCCACCAACCTTCACGTTCAACTTTGCCACAAACCTTCACGCATCATAACAACGTGAAACAAACACAACACCTTGCGGACAACCATGGTAATAAGAGACCACCTGCAATGTGAAACAAACCAATTCATAACTTGAAAAAATGCAGCATAACTACAAATGACAACCAACTTCAAAAACAATAATCCACAAAACCGATTTTGAGACGTTTGAACACATACGACAAAAATCCTGCTAACCGTTACACACAACCCACAATCGAAACTGTACAATAGCCAACGCGACCAAAATGCAGCAGCAGCTCATTCTCTTACCAACTCATATAATCCTTTTCCCATTCTACCCTTCATTCCCTCTATAAATCTAACCCTCTCTCATTCCATAGAAGAAGCTTGAGAAGCCTTTAAAACTCTGCAAAAATTCATTCTCATCATTCTTCAACCTCCTTCATACCACTTCGACCCACCCTCATAAATATAAACCATCAACAGTGATGAACCTTCGTCCTTCACAACAAACCCTTCCCAAAACAACATTAATCGTAATCCAGTTTCAGGACCAATCACCCAAACACAACCCATAAACATCAACCCAATTGATCCAGAAGGAAGATGAAGAAGTAAGATCGAGCGAGACAAACAATTGAGAAACTAACCTGAAATCCAAAACCGCGAGCGAGCGAGGAAACAGGAAGAAGGTGGGAAAGATTTTAGTGTGAAGAATTTGTTGTTTAATTTGTTTTTGATTTACTGATTGTTGAGTGATTCATGACCTTTCCCTGTGTTGGTGAAACAAAGTTTTTGACCGTTCTTCTTTGATGGTTTTGTTTTAATCTTCTGTTAAAGAAAATAAGATTTGCAGCCATGTGTGTTTTTGTTTCCACTTTGTTTAACCTAATTTTCTTTTAATTTGTGGAATAAATCATGCCTCTTATTTAACCGTGCATTTTGTTATTGGGCTTCTCCTCTATGCACGCCACCAGATCACTATGCATGCCCCTCCCCCCCTTTGCTTACTGTTGTTTTTTGAGGTGGATGATGGGTCGTGAGGCCCAAATGATTCTACATGGCTTCACACACCCTTTCCATCATGTTGCACCTCCCTTATTTTCTTTTCCTTTTGTCTTAAAATTTGAGTTTTTTAAAAAAAAAAACAAAGTTTTTTCACTTAATTTGTAATATTAAGTTTATCTTGATCTTATTATTTCATAGTATTTCCATCTTGATTTTCGATTTTATTTTTTGGGCCAATGACATAACAAAAGGTCATAGTTTGGTTGATTTATTCAAATCGACTAAATCTTGATCAATATGAGGCCATTTTTCTTTTTTATCGGTCAATGAAAATCTAAAACCATAGATCGTCGATTTATCGATTTAGAATCTTGGTAAAGATGAGACCTTTTTCATTTTCGATCTCTTTTCGATTTCCATTTCATTTCTTATTATCTTTTATTATTTATTTTTCTTTTTTTATCGGTCGATGAAAATCTAAAACCAAAGATTATCGATTTATCGATTTAAGATCTTGGTAAAGATGAGACCTTTTTCATTTTCGATCTCTTTTTTATTTCCATTTCATTTCTTATTTTCTATTTTTGTTGGTCAATGAAAGTCAAATATCATAGATTATCGATTTCTCGATTAAATCTTGATTAAGACGAGATCACTTCGATTTATTTTTTATTTCCAGTTTCATTTCGCATTTTCTTCTATCTTCTTTTTCATTTTCGATCGATGAAGTCTTTCTATTCACGAATGTTGATGGTTGAAGCGATTAACCTTCATTTTTTCAAATATGTAGTGAGTGATCATCGAGATCTCTTTCTATACTTTGGGATCGTGATAGGTTACCTTCGATTAATCGACGAAAGTTTGTGATTAAGACGAGATTGTCACCTTTTTCTTTTCGTGTGGCACGATTCAATTGGAGAATGATCCTCAATATCATTTCTCCATCGTGTTTTAGCACAAAGATCAAATTGTGCATCCTCCTATAGTATGATCTTCTTCATAGATTGTGCTACGATGGCTCAGCGCTACATTGGACCCGATTCATCCGATTAACCACTAACTTTACATTTCCGTCAATATTATCTTGATTTACTTTTATGCCAATATTATATCTTGTTCATATTATCTTGATTATATTATTGTTCATATTATCTTATTATCATTGTTCATATCATATTCATACTTATTCAACTAACCCTCTTTTTGTTTCTCTGTTCATACTTTAATCAAAACACAATAAAAATATCGAAACAATAAAACAATAAATTGGTGGACTGTTGGTTACTATCCTTTGCTTGGAGCTTTTGTCCGACTCTTGATCAAGGCTTAGTTTAGGACACCTTGCACACACACGGCTTCCTCTTGGGCTACCTTACAATGAGACCTTTTATTTCATGTCATCCCCTGTATTTTACATGTACCCCTCTCCCTATTCCGATGTACGCATTCGTTGTTTCTTTGATTGTGGTTTGTTTACTAGGAGCACCCCTAGGGACTAGCATAGAAAACCCATTTTCAAACTAATTCTCGATTCGTCGTCGAGCCATTTTCAAACAAACCCATTTTCAACCGAACTCTCGATTCGTCGTCGAGCCATTTTCAAACAAACCCATTTTCAACCAAACCCTCGACTCGTCGTCGAGCCATTTTCAAATCAACCTCTAACCAAACTTTTTTTTCAAACTAACCTCTTCGCACACAAATAAACCCTTGATCCAACGTCAAGCGGATTCTCACAATAAAACTCAAAAACAACTAAAAATTATCGCAACTCTTTTCAAGGTGAAAAATGGGGGTTCAAGTCTTTGATCTCTCTTCGGTTGTTTAGGCGCGGGTTCTCTTACTTGTGTGTGAGCAATTGACGCCTTTAAAATAAACCAACTCTCCTCTTTTCGTGGGCGTACCACGAACTACGACTGCTCTGATTCTTTATTCTCGTCCGAGTAAAGATACGTAGGCACAAGATTGCGATGATCTTGGCGAGCACACTACCATCTTTTTCCGTCAAACCTCGTAGTCGAACTACGATTGCTCTGATTACTCATTCTCGTCCGAATGAGCATACGTAGGCACAAGATTGTGATGATCTTGCTGAGAACTCTATCCTAAAACCACCCATTTCCCCCTTAGCATATTTTCCTTTTATCTTTACCTTTCCGCATTTATTTTTGAGAAGAAAACAAACAAGCTTAGCTAACGAGAATCACAATTCGAATCAAGAGGTTCCCGTTGAGTACAACGGACGTGAGGGGGTGCGCATACCTTCCCCTCACGTAACCGACTCCCGAACCCTGAATGTGGTTGCGACGACCATGTTATTATCTCCCCCTTAAAGGTTTTCTCGATATTTTCCTTTCCCTCTTTTGGGATAAATAAAGTTCGGTGGCGACTCTATCGAACCATTCCGCGCCTTTCGCGCGAAGGGTCGTGTCTTCGATTAAGCGGTTTTTTAAGGTGCGACACCCAACAAGAGAACTAGCCACTTCTCCTGCAGTTGTTGTAGAACCCCCTCAGCAACATGAACAACCAACGGGTTGTTACCTTCGATCCAGAACATCCATCTCATCCATTAATACACTTGAGTATGTCTCAGTTGATTGATCTGATCTTCAAAACTCCTCCTTGTTTAAACGCCAGAAAGTATCTCCTAAAGATCTCATCCAGAACCAGACATGATGCCTGCTCTGATACCAATTGAAATTCTGGCATATGCAGACAACAGATGTCCTAACACTTGTCAAGACATTGTGCTACATAATCATTTAAACACAGAGGCGCAACAGCAGACTGATACCTTGAATATAAGAATTATAGAACCACAGATGTCACAACATCTGATCCAACATGTTTATCATGAATCCTAACAGAAAACATAAATCTGTAGAATGGTAAAGAACACAGCAATTGTTAACCCTGTTCGGTGCAACTCACCTACATCTGGGGGATACCAATCCAGGAAGAAGACTTCACTATCTGTAGAACTGTTACAAAGCTAAACTCCCCGGTTTACAACTTTATCCTAACATCTACCCAATGAACATCTTTACCAAAGCTAAACTCTAACGTTTACAACTCTGATATGAGATACCCCACTCACTTCCCTTAATCACCAACTGTGATTTCTACAGCATCCCTATCAATACAGAAATCTGTCAAGCTTTCTTGACAAACAAGCTAACTCGGATTTGCTTAAAAGCTTCATCCAAGAACAATACACAATCCAATACCTCAAGGCTTATGGATCTGTGTGACACCTATATCTGCCACAATGCATCAACTGATAAAAAGGGAGACTTACAACCTAGAGAGCCAACGACTCTCAAAACCCTAAACCCTTGTTTATTATGCAAGAGAACTAGGTTACAAAAGGCATACAAAAGGCATATCAAAACCTAGGTCTAAGTCTTTTATTTATCGGCTTCTGCAGTCTTGGGCTTCAATCTTTGGTCCTTGATCCATGCACATTAACTCTTGGCAGATTTGTTACAGATTTAACACTTGCTAAATCAGTGTAGTACTTCAGGATGTCATGTCTTCAGGTTAAGACATCTTCTTCGACATCTTTGTTCAGGCTAAATTTCATCTTTATCATTACAATTGTTTTACCAAAATTCTGTCAAACCAATGGTGCTTTCAACCTACTGTCACGCCACTACTCTTCTGAAGAATGAGTTAACTTTCCTTTGTGATTCCCAATTGATTACTTCTGTGAATTAAGTTTTCTTCCTTTTGGGTCTTACGGTGGAGTTTTGCTCTGACTTTTCTGCTGACTTTTGACTATCACACTCACACCTTTCCAATTTTTATTTTCTTTCTTCTTTTTTTTCCTCTTTTTTTAGCACAACACCCCATCTTTTCACTCAACGGGATCTCACTAGTAATGAGTCCAACTGGCTATTGTGATGAAGGTGCTGGTTGTTCCTCCAGTTTCGGGCACATGAACTTTTTCAACAAGAGTGGTCTTTGCCACCTTTTTGCACACTTTTGTGTGTTTTATTAGCAACGATTGGGGTGTGCTCTGTTTTTTGTGAATAGCATAAATCTTTATAAAAATTGCCTCATCTTTCCAAAGTAATTCCCTAAGGCTTCATCTTGCTTCTCAATTTCCAACAATTAGGTTTCTAAATTTTTTTTTTACTAATTCAGCAGACTATCGGAGGCGGAACAGAAGTCATCAACTTCCTTCTGCAACAACATCCTAGAAAACAACTTGGCTTTGCATCACCAATTTACCAGCAGACTTATTACCCAGTTTTTTAAGCGCAAAATGAATATTTTTTCTGACCCTTGGTTGCTTTCTACTAATTTCTCATCTGTCCTAAAACACTACTCATGCAAATTGAATACAAAAAATAAAATAAACTACACCAAAAGAAATTAATCATAAACTAGTTGAGTTAATCATCCAAACAGCAAAATACCAAAATACCAAGATCATAAATCCATGGCCAAAACAGGGCCTCAAACATCAAGTCATGGCCAAAACATGGCCCCCCACAATACCAAACAATGATCCAAAACAAAACATCTCAGTAACAGCATAACAGCAAATAGAAGCAGAAAACAAAATAGAATATAGGGTAAAGAAAAAGAGGTTCAAGCTTTATCTGCCTCTCTCCCAAACTTAAAGTAAGGACAGTGTCCTCACTGTCAAGTGTCAAGGGGAGACAAGACTGCGCAAGTCTTTACAAGATACCAATTAGGCTCTAAGCCTGGTGCTTTTGCGCGTCGGCTGAACATCTCCCTTCTTCTTCTTTTTTATTTCCTACTTTGCTTTCTCCATCTCCTTAGCTTGATCTTTGACAATTTTCGGCACAACAATTTCTTCCTGGATTGGCTCCTCCAAAATAATCTTTTCCTTCTTTTTCATTTCTCTCTTTCTTGGGTTGGTCACCTTCTCTTTGACAATTTCTTCCTTATTCTCAACAACTGCGTTCACATGGGTCACAATAGGAGAAGTCACAGGTGTGACTGCTACTGCTTCCTCTTGGCTTGACTGACTGTCAGCCTCTTCACCTTCATTTTTTCCAGCAGCTTCTTTTCCTTTAGTCTTTAAGGATCCTGGAGAGGATTCCTCTGTTGTTGAATAGTATTTGGGCAGATTTTCATCTACCAGCTGGTCTTCATCTTAAATCAGATCTTCCTCCACTTTACTGTTATCTACTGCATTGTCTTGATTAATCTCTTCACTGTCTTTATCAGCTTCTTCAATTAACTCCTCTAAAAATCATCCTTTTCTATTGCACTCAATTCAGGGTCTGTTTGGTTTAAGTCAAAGTCCTTTGGGGGACTGTCCTCAAGGGACTTGACATCAGGGGTCTGAACATCAGGGTTTTCCTTCCGCTTCCACTCTTGTCTCACTTTTTTCTTCTTTGGAGACACTTCGGCTTTTTTGACTGCCTTACCACTTTTTTTCTTCTTCTTCTGCACAAGACTGTCTTGGAAAGACATGTCTTGACTTGTCTCTGCAACAACATCCTTACTTCTCTTTTTCTTCTCTCTTTTCTCTTCCTTGTTTTTGGATTTCTCCTTCTTTTTCATTTTCTTGTCTTTCTGAATTGACCTCTCTTCCACTTTATTCTCTTCTATCTCTCCCGGAATATGATTAGGAAAAACAGGAGGAACCAACATACTTGATGGAAATTTCAAAGCAACCGCTTTCTCTTGCTAATAGAACTTCTCTTTCTCAAACTTAAAATACTCCCTTTGATCTTTCTGCATCTACAGAATGACATCCAACATCATGTCTTCTCTTTGATGATCTTATGCAGCCTCTGTCTGTCGCACCTCCGCTGGTCTTTTTCTTCCCTTTGGCCTCATCAATGTTTGAATCAAAGCTTTATCTAATGCAACTTGTGGCTGCCTAGGTACTCCTTGTCTCCTGCACAACATAGTAATCACACAAGGAAAATACATCATTTCTTCATTCTTTCGCGAGCAGGCCTGGATCTCTTGCATGATGATTTTCCCAACATTGATTTTGCTTAATGAGGTGATGCAGTGAAGCAACGCAAGTCGTGTTCTACTCACGGTTTCATTATAAGCGGTGGGTTTCAGAGAATGCTTCACAAATTGGTACCACACTTTCACTGCAGGCAGCAGATCCATCCTTCTTACAGCTTTCTCAGAGCTTGATTTCACCCACTTGGACCCTGGGTTACATAGTGACTCCATAATCACATCATAATCTGCTTCGTCCAACTTTAACAACAAATCTTGATATTCATCAGCTGGCTCCTTGATATTCAACGCAAGATTCAAAGTAGCTTCATTATAGACAACCTTAGTACCTCTCACCACAACTTCAATCCTCTTGTGGCCAGGATCAGTGAGGTTTGAGTAGAATTCCTTCACAAGTGAAATGTTGTAGGGACCAAGTTGATGACATAGTTTCATCCACCCTAGCTTTTTTATTCTAGTTCCCAAATCTCCAGGAAGTCCCAAGTTCTCTTCTTGGTTGTCAAAAACGAAATCCCTTTCAGCATGAAAACCCATTTTGCTGAAATACTCCATGAAGCAGCGAGAAGCTTCACTATTGATGAACTTCTCGTATCCGTCTTGTTCTTCCTCCGAGTAAACAACATATGGCGTTGCATTTTTCCTTGCAGCCATCTTAACTCTTTTTCCAGTAGGGATCTCCATTGCTTTGGGGTGAAGGTGATTTAGGTTGAAATGGCGAGGAACAGACAAGAGGGAAGTTGAGATGGTGATGGGAATGTGAGAGAGAGAGTGTGAAATTTTGTGATAATGAAGTGGAATTGTTGGAAAGAGAAAAGTGAAAAGATATTTTTTGTGAAAATTAGGGCAAGAACTGAAAAGGCAGGTTGATGTAACGTATGGGAAAGAATTTTTTTTTTGAATTTTTGGCATGGAAAAGATATTGCTTGCTGCTGTGTCCCACCAGTCTTACGTGTCAGACTGGTCATCATGATTCCCTAGCTCAGGGCTCTAGGCGCGTGCAGTCCACCCAATTAATTTCTCTCTCCATCATTCAAACTCTTCAATTCCCATCCAATAAAATAAATAATTTGCCAACTCTGCATTTTATTTAATTTTCAGGACTTAGAAATATTTGCTTTGAATATCATTTGGTTCCTTTCTCATTTGTTACCGTACCATGGCCGTGACTCCAAATGCATGTTGTTGTCATGAAAAACTACTCAACTGTACAAAAATAAAAAGAAAATTTCATTAAGTTGGGCAGCCTCCCATTAGTTCTATTTTAAGGTCTTATAGCCTAACCAACACAAAATCACTTAATTCATGAAATAAATGGTTCCCCTAGGGTTGCTTGAAGGGTCACCAAAATAGGTTTTAATCCTTTGACCATTAACCTTGAATTTTTCACCATCTTTTTCATTCATCAATTCCAGAGCTCCATTAGGAAAAATTGTCACTAACTTGAATGGTCCTGACCATCTTGATTTTAATTTTCCAGGAAATAATTTCACTCTAGAGTTAAAGAGCAAAACTCTTTGACCTTCCACTAATTCCCTCTTCTGGCATTTCCTGTCATGCCATCTTTTGGTCTTTTCCTTATAGAGCTCAGCATTTTCATAAGAGAACAAACTATGCTCCTCTAACTCATTGAGTTGGAGCATTTTAGCTTGGCCAACTATTTTTAGGTTGAAATTTAGTTGCTTAACTGCCCAAAATGTTTTGTGGTCCAATTCTATGGGTAGATGACATGCCTTCCCATAAACAAGTCTATACGGAGACATGTCTAGAGGAGTTTTGTAGGCAGTTCTGTATGCCCAAAAAGCTTCGTCCAAATGCTTGGACCAATCCTTCAGTGTGGGGTTAACAACCTTTTCTAAAATCCTTTTAATCTTTCTATTAGATAGCTCCACTTGGCCGCTTGTTTGAGGATGGTAGGTTGTAGCAACCTTGGGTTTGATCTCATATTTTTCCATTAAATTCTCAAAAATTTTATTGCAAAAATGTGACCCACCATCACTAATGATTGCTCTAGGTGTGTCATGCCTTGTCAGAATGTTTTTAAGCAAAAATTTGGCCACAACTCTAGCATCATTAGTGGGTGTTGCTGCCGCCTCTATCCACTTACAGACATAATCCACAGCTACAAGAATGTATAAATTACCAAAAGATGGAGTAAAATGTCCCATTAAGTCAATGCCCCACACATCAAAAATTTCAATTTCAAGTATGTTGGTGAGTGTCATCTCTTGCCTCATGGAAATATTTCCTACCTTCTGGCACCTATCACATCTTTTAACTAGCTCATGAGCATCTTTAAAAAGGGAGGGCCAGAAATAACCTGATTGCAAGACTTTTGTAGCAGTTCTGGTTCCTCCAAAGTGTCCTCCGTATGGAGCTTCATGATAGGCAGACAAGATCTATCGTGCCTCTGTATGATCTACACATCTTCTTAGCAATTGATCTGCAACCTTTTTTTAAAGGAAATGTTCATTCCAAAAATAACTATTGACTGTATGAAAGAACCTTTTCCTTTGATGGAAGTTGAAATCAGGGGGCACATATCTGCTGACCAGATAATTCACTATATCAGCATACCATGGTGTCACGTCAGTGCTTATCAGAAGTAACTTCTCATCGGGAAAAGTTTCTTGAATGTCTCCACTGTTATTGCTTTGCACTTCTTCTGGTAATCTTGAGACATGATTAGCAACAGAATTCTCTATCCCATTCATGTCTCTAATCTCTAGGTCAAACTCTTGCAATAAGAGAATCCATCGTATGAGCCTTAGTTTAGCATCTTTTTTAGCAATCAAGTACTTGATATCTGCATGGTCTGTGTATACAATGACTTTTGTTCCGACTAAGTAAGGTCTAAACTTGTCAAATGCAAACGCCACAGCCAGCATCTCTTTCTCGGTTGTGGTGTAGTTGATTTATGCTTCAATCAAGGTCTTACTAGCGTAGTAGATGGTGTGAAAAACCTTGTTGTATCTTTGACCTAGTAAGCTCCATTAGCAAAGTCACTTGCATCACACATTAACTCGAAGGGTTTTGTCCAGTCAGGAGTCTTCACAATGGGTGCAGAGATGAGGGCTCTCTTCAACAGATTAAATGATTCCACACATTCTTGACTGAATACATATGGCACGTCATGCTGCAGCAGCTGGTATAGAGGTTTGATAATTTTTGAAGAATCCTAGATGAACCATTTGTAGAAGCCAGCATTCCCTAGAAAACTTCTGATTCCTTTTATGTTCACAGGGGGTGGAAATTTCTATATCACCTCCACTTTTTCTTGATCTACCTCTAAATCCTTCTTGGATATTTTGTTCCCAAGAACGATCCCTTCTTTTACCATAAAATGGCACTTTTCCAAATTAAGGACCAAATTATTCTCCTCACATCTAGCCAATACCAAATCTAAATTTTTCAAACACTTCTTGAATGATTCTCCAAAGTCAGAGAAATCATCCATGAATACTTCCATGGAATTTTCAATGATATCTGAAAATATTTCCATCATGTAGCGTTGGATGGTGGCTGGTGCATTGCACAGTCCAAACGACATTCTTCTGAAAGCAAACGTGCCATAAGGACATGTGAATGTTGTCTTTTCTTGGTCTTCTGGGGCTACGACAATTTGATTGTACCCAAAGTACCCATCTAGGAAATAATAGTATTCTTTTCTAGCCAATCTGTCCAGCATCTGATCAATGAAAGGGAGAGGGAAATGATCCTTCCTTGTTGCTTTGTTCAGCTTTCTGTATTCCATACCAATTCTCCAACCGGAAATTATTCTGGTGGGGATTAATTCATTCTTCTTGTTGACAATCACAGTCATGTCTCCCTTCTTTGGAACACATTGAATGGGACTTACCCACACACTATCAGAGATAGGGTAGAGAATTCCAGCATCCAACCACTTAATAATTTCTTTCTTGACAACTTCCTTCATAATTGGGTTCAACCTCCTTTGACTTTTAATGCTATTCTTAGCATTTTCTTCCAACCGAATTTTGTGCATGCAAATTGTTGGACTGATCCCCTTTATGTATGAGATCTGCCAAGCAATTACCTTTTTGTGCTTTCTTAACAATGCTAATAACTGCTCCTTCTGTTCTTCTTTCAAATCTGTAGCAATGATGACTGATAACTTCTGTCCTGCCTCCAGATAAGCATATTGCAAATGCTCGGGAAGTTGCTTCAGTTCCAGTTCAGGAGGTTCTTCTATGGAAGGTAGATGCTTCTTGTGACCAACAACTGTTGATTCTATTACTTCCACAGTTTCTTCCTCATGCTTCTTCATTGGACCATAAATGATTCCACCTTGTGGGTCTTTCTCTTCTTTTAATTTTCCTAGCTCTTGTTCGAATACATCATTAGTCTTGAGAAGGTTTTTATGAATTATTCCTTCCCAGCTGGATATCATGGAATAATCAACTATATCCTCTTCAGGATACTGTAGAGCATTGAGTACATTAAATACTACTTGTTGTCCATTGACTCTCATGGTGAGTTCTCCTCTTTCCATGTCAATCAAAGTTCTACCCGTTACTAAGAATACTCTTCCTAACAATATATGGGTTTCTTCATCAGCATCAAAATCCATGATAATGAAGTCAGGAGGGAAGAAAATTTTGTCAACCCTTACTAACACATCTTCTATCTTTCCTTGGGGCTAACAAATACTCTTATCTGCCAGTTGCAAAGTGATGGTTGTAGGCCTGACAGCTCCTATCGTTAACTTCTTAAAGATGGATAAGGGCATAAGATTAATGCTGGCCCCAAGATCACACATCGCTTTTCCACAGAAATTGTTTCCAATGGTGCATGGAATAGTGAAACTCCCAGGGTCTTTTAATTTAGGTGGAAGCTTGCCTTGCACCAACTGATTACACTCTCGAGTGAGCGCAATCGTGGCAAACTCTCCTACACTTTTTCTTCTGGTGAGCACATCCTTCATGAACTTTGAATAATTTGGAATTTGTTGAATGGCTTCAATTAATCGTATGTTGATGAGAAGCTGCTTCAGAATTTCCATGAACTTTCCAAATTATTGTTCTTCCTTGGCCCTCCTAATCCTTTGTGGAAAAGGTGGGGGTGGTCTTTCTTGAATAAACTTTAGCTTTCTGCAGGTGTCAGTCGTGACCTCCTACGTCTCTTGAGAAGTCAAATCTGCATTAGTAACCTCTTCATTCTGCTTCTGATGTTGAGTCGGTTCTCCATCAGTATTTTTTCTTGTTCCAGAACTGTCTGGCTCAGGCAATTCTGCACTTGCCTCTTTGTCCTTTGAGACGAATTCTTCAACTTCGTTTTCACTTCTCAGCTTGATGGCTTGGCATGTTTCGACATTCTTTACTCCAGCAGATGCAGTTGGAGTTTCAGTGGAACTTGGGAGAGTTCCCATGTTCCTTGAACTCAAAGCAGTGGCTATTTGACCTACTTGATTCTCCAAGTTTTTGATACTCACTCCTTGTGCTTGAAACTGATTCTTTGCTTATTGAATAAAAGACTTCAAAACATTCTCCAGCTGGTTGTTGCTCTGATTCCTACCACCGTAGTTAGGAGTAGGAAAACCAGGAGGAGCTTGTGATGTTGTTGTTGCTTGCGGCTTTGGTTGATTTTGATTATTACTCCAAGAAAAATTTGGATGGTTGCACCACCCTGGATTGTATGTGTTGCTGTAAGGATTGTTGTACCTATTGTTGTTGTTGCCAACATAGTTGACTGAAACAGGATTTGAAGAACATTCTTCAAACAGATGGGGTCCTCCACAGTAGACATAGGCAATCGCAGCCATGTCAGTAACCACCTTTACTGGCTCTGGTCTTGGTACTTCAGGAGTCATCATATTCTTCATCATCTGGTGAATTTGAGCCACCTGAGCAGCAAGAGCTGTTGTCTCAGTGATTTCATGAACTCCTGCAGGTTTTTTGTGAGTTGAGTTCACAAAAGCCCTAGTGACAGGCCACTGGCTGTGTTGGTCGTAATGCTCTTAATCAACTTGTAACCGTCTTCATAAGATTTAAACAAAAGAGCTCCACCACTGGATGCATCTAGCATATTCCTTGAGGATGGAATAAATCCATTGTAGAAAGTCTCAAGTTGAATGCAAATGGGAATCCCATGATGAGGGAATTCTCTTAGTAACTCTTTAAATCTTTCCCAAGCATCAAACAATGATTCGTCATTTCCTTGCCTAAATGAAGTAATCTCATTTCTCATCTTTACATTCTTTGAAGGAGGGAAGTATTTTGCTAGAAATTTTTCTACCAAAGTATTCCATGTAGTAATGGAATTTGGTTCTAAGGAATTTAGCCAACTCTTTGCTTTATCCCTTAGAGAATAAGGAAATAGCCTTAACCTAAAGGTATCATCAGTCACGCCAGGAATCTTGAAATTGTCAGCAACATCTAGAAATTGTCTCAAGTGCAAGTGTGGGTCTTCATAAGGAGAGCCTAAATATTGACCAGTGGTTTGGAGCATTTGGAACATCATAGGTTTGAACTCAAACTGTTGTGCAGTGATCCGTGGTCTAACAATACCAGTGCTCATAGCAGCTGGATCAAAGATAACATAGTCTCTGATGTTGCACGCCCGGTCATTGGCAATGCCAATGATGTGTTGCTCAGCCATGACACTTTCTGGTTGTGTCTCGTCTGATGATGATGAAGAAGATTCTTCGTCTGTCTCCATGTGCACTTCTTCCTCTGGTTCAGCCACGGCTGTTGTGGATGGATCTCCAGATGGTTGTTGAAAATGCAAAAATATCCTTCGTGCTCTTAGAATTCTTTTAGGTTCAGGATAACCACTGTAAACTGGTTGTAACGACTTGCGCATGCAATCGCTTAAACCTGTCATAACACCAAATCACAACAAAAAATTTAAAGGCTCAAATACAACTTTTAAACAAAAATAACAAATACAGTAGTTCAAAGTGTATCTACCACTCCCCGGCAACGGTGCCAAAAACATGTTGTCTGCTTTCTAAGTGTTTACTCTAATTAATTATTTTAAAGCAAAGGTGTCACATGCAAGTATACATGTATGTTTGATTGCAGCAAGTCATAAAATAAGAGATCGTACCCACAGGGAGTGATTATGATGTAGCTTTGAACTTTAAAGTATTCAATTCTTGTTTAAAACTAGTATGAGTGATCAGTGCATTTTAATGCACATTCTATTATGTTTGTACTTAGGAATTTCCTTAGTTTGTTTTGTTTATTTTAGTGTTTTATTATGTTTGTATAATTAAGTATTTGTTTGCCGTTAGTCTATTTTCGCATCTTATTTTCAGCTTTAGCGGTTATTTGATACTTGTCCACTGTTCGGATCATAACTGGAGCTTCGAGAATCGGATTTGCGCATTCAACCAAATGTTGGAAAGTTGAGAAAAAGAGCTACAACTTTCATGTTTTACACAGAAGCTGATTCGGAGTGTAGCACGCTCGAATAACTCGTTGAAGTCAGGACCCGAATTCTGCCTTTAAGAATATTTAGTTTTGGGCCGGGTTTTTTATGTTTTTCGACCCAGTTGAGTTAGAACCGGATTTTGTGTGCTTCCCTATACCTAGTAGCAGCCGTGCTACTGTTCAGGATGTTCTTTTCACTATTCACAATTTTACTTTGCTTTTTACTATTGTAATGGAGAACTGATTTCCGAAGGCAAATCTTGCTGCTTACGGGTTCCATCGCTTTGAGGTTATTCTAATACCAATTTAATTCTATTTCTGTTCAATTCTTCTCTATGAAGTCATTTGCTTAATTTGATTGCAATCGTTTGATTAATTCGATTGTGTTCATAAGATAGAATTGATTAAATTCGATTGTATCCATGTTCCTAAATTTAATTGCGTGTTATCGTTTGCTTAATTCGTTAACTCGTCATATTCTTAACCGTTTGCTTAATTCGGTAAACAGGAACATAATTCATTTGATTTTGATAAACGCTTGTCTAATTGATCTCATAATCGAATAGGATCGAAGCCCTTAGGGATTGGTGTTATAATAGCCGATGATAAGTCGGAACCCGGATCAGTAGGATTAGCCGTTTTAGCTTAATTGACAATCACTTATTTTAATCACTTTTTTTCTCTTGTTTTATAAATCGAAACTTAAACACCCCATAAACCTTTTCTTTAGTTGGTTGAAATAATACAAGAATCCTTGCGAATGATACTCGAGTTGTTGTTACCGCTAACTATTTTTCTAAAGATCACTCGTTTTAATCTGTGCACGATAGCGGAT
The DNA here is from genome assembly GCA_022829125.1 of Lathyrus tuberosus. Classification (NCBI taxonomy): domain Eukaryota; kingdom Viridiplantae; phylum Streptophyta; class Magnoliopsida; order Fabales; family Fabaceae; genus Lathyrus; species Lathyrus tuberosus. The sequence continues at coordinate 6,956,655 of JALAZF010000072.1, forward strand.
CAAATTAGCGTCGTTGCCAGGGATTCTTGTTGATGTTAGCCAATTTTAGGATTTTAATTTTAGAGTTTTGTTAGAGTTTTTTGTTTTTTGTTAGAGTTTTTTGTTTGTTTGTTTTTCCTTGTTGATTTTCAGAGTACCAGTGTAGTGATAAGAGTTTCAGTCTGTCAGGTAAGTTTGGAAGCTACTATTTCGATTCGCCTCGAAATTTTTCCAGAAAATCATAAAAAAAATCTATGAACAATACTCATTTAGAATAAAATTCTAAAAGAATTTGACCCTGAAAATCGCAAATTCCTTATTTTTCTATTTTATTTAATTTATTTTCTATTTTCATATTTTCAAAAAAATCCAAAATTTTTTGTAGAGATTTATTCTGATTTGATTTGATTTTTAGTTATATTTTCATCATTTTTAGATTTTATTTTATTCGCTTTTCTATTTTTTTCCATTCTTTTTCTTAATAGGGGCATTGTTGGTATTTTCCTAATTATTGCTGCATTGCTGAATTAGTTCTGTGTTTTCTTTTTGTTTGTTGATTTTTTTATTATTAAATTTAATATGACTAATCAAAGAACTCTTAGAGAACTTGTTGCCCATGATATGAATTATAATGATTTATGTATTGAATATCCTGATGTTACTGTTCCTTTCGAATGGAATTCTGGTTTAATACACTTGTTGCCAAGGTTTAATGGTCTTACAGGTGAGGATCCGAATAAGAATTTGAAGGAATTCTAGATTGTGTGCTCTACACCTTCCGGACCTTCACTAGAGGACCTTGTCAAGCAAATGGCTATAAATGATCTCCAGTTTCAGCAACGAACAGATTCTACTATTCAGGCTTTGCAGACACAGATTGGACAGCTTGTCACTTTAGTGAATTCCATGCAGCAAGCTCAAGAATCAAACCAACTACCCACCCAAACAGTAGTGAATCCAAAAGATTTATTGTCTAATTTAGTTGATGATACTTATCTTGAGTTGTTATCTGATTTTCCATCTTTATTAGATTATGATGATACTTACTCTTGCAATTTATGTACTGACACTAACGTTTGCTCTGTTTGTGCTGAGATTAATGATGCCTTGCAGGGTGATACTTTTCATGATGTCGTTTATGTGGCTGAGGCTCTTGACATCCCTGCTGCCCCGACCATGCCTTCCATTGAACAACCTCCTTCCTTAAGCTTAAACCACTTCATAATAATTTGAAATATGCTTATTTAGCGATGGATGAAAAGCTTCCATTTATAATTTCTTCTAACCTTGATTTTGATAAAAAAAAAAGCTTTTGCAGGTTTTTAAGAAACATAAGAAGGGAATTGGATGGACCTCGATGGAAGATGGAAGAAAATTAGTGAGGCAGCCCCTTAATCCTTTGATTCTTGATATTGGGGAAAAAGAGATCACTTTCACGTGCCCATTCGAAACTTTTACTTATCGAAGATTTTTCTTTGATCCTGGAATAAAAAAATAAGGCACTAATAAATATTTCAAGGTCAATGGATGCTACCCAAAGTTACTCAATGAGATCCCCACTTTAGAAGAAGAGACTGTAGAAGAGCTCTCTTTGGGAAAAGCTGCTTATGTGATCACCTATCCGCCTTGACTACTCGGGTGTGTTCTTTCCTTTCTCTCACTCTTATTTTATATTTTTATTCTTTCATTGAGGATAATGTGTGTTTTAAGTGTGGGGGAGGGAACCATTTATTTGTTTTGTTTTCTTTCTGCTTTTTTTGTTTTCTTTAAGTGAAAAAAAATTTTAAAAAAAATTACTTAGAAACACAATGCATCTTTTGAAATTTGTAGGCTATAGATTAATTTGAGGTTAGATTGTGGAGACTTGGGAAAAATTCATAAGATCGGTACCGTTTTAACACCTTAAGTCTCCCGGATATGGAAACCAATTTAAATACTTGTTATGACATAGCCTTGAGTTCTCATCCTTTAATAGCTCTTAAGTAGTTTATCTAGCAGTCAACACCATCTAGAAATCACACACTAAGTAATTAAGCTGATGCAAATAAGTGAATGATCTCGTGCTTAATAAGAAATCTAAATAGGAATCCGCCTTTTAAGTTAGGTGACCCTCACCCGGTCACTTAGGCTAACGGTTGTGAAACCTTTAAAAAAAAGAAAGAAAAAAAGTGGTTAATTTTGAAGCGTTGACAAGATATGGATCATAGTCACTAACATGCATATTTACCATGTGTGTGAATAGATAACAGGCTTAATGTGATTGCATTAGAATGAAAGAGAGCAAAAAGGAGGATGAGTAAGTTAAGCTTAAGCATAATAACATTATTCGGATTGGTTTGTATAGGATGGAGGTTTATGACCACACAATTGCGGATTTGTGTTCTTACGATATCCTTAGTGTGCAAAATCAGTACCTATCGATACAATCTTGACCGAAGAAGAGTTTGTGGCCTAGAATGAGTTTTCGAATGTTATTGTTTTTCATGAGTCTTGATACTATTTTGCTCGGAGTGCAAAAGTTCAAGTGTGGGGGAATTTGATCACTGAATTTTAATGCATATTCTATTATGTTTGTACTTAGGCATTTCCTTAGTTTTTTTTTATTTATTTTAGTGTTTTATTATGTCTTTATAATTAAGTCTTTGTTTGCCGTTAATCTATTTTCGCATCTTATTTTCAGCTTTAGCGGTTATATGATATCTGTCCACTGTTTGGATCATAACTAGAGCTTCGAGAATTGGATTTGCGCGTTCTACCAAACGTTGGAAAGCTGAGATAAAGAGCTACAACTTTCATGTTTTACGTAGAAGATGATTCGGAGTGTAGCAGGCTCGAATTACTCGTTGAAGTCAGGACCCAAATTCTGCCTTTAGGAATATTTAGTTTTGGGTCGGGTTTTTTATGTTTTTCGACACAGTTGGGTTAGAGCCGGATTTTGTGTGCTTCCTTATCCCTAGTAGCAGTCGTGCTACTGTTCAGGACGTTCTTTTCACTATTCACAATTTTACTTTGCTTTTTACGATTGTAATGTAGAACTAATTTCCAAAGGCAAATCCTGCTGCTTATGGGTTCCATCGCTTTGAGGTTATTCTAATACCAATTTAATTTGATTTCTATTCAATTCTTTTCTATGAAGTCATTTGCTTAATTTGATTGCAATCGTTTTCTTAATTCGATTGTGTTCATAGGATAGAATTGATTAAATTCGATTGTATGCATGTTCCTAAATTTAATTGCGTGTTATCGTTTGCTTAATTCGTTAACTCGTCATATTATTAACCGTTTGCTTAATTCGGTAAACAGGAACATAATTCATTTGATTTTGATAAGCGCTTGTCTAATTGATCTCATAATCGAATAGGATTGAAGCCGCTTCGGGATTAGTGTTATAATAGCCGATGATAAGTCGGAACCCGGATCAGTAGGATTAGCCATTTTAGCTTAATTGACACTCACTTATTTTAATCACTTTTTTCTCTTGTTTTATAAATCGAAACTTAAAACCCCCCCATAAACCTTTTCTTTAGTTGGTTGAAATAATACAAGAATCCTTGCGAACGATACTTGAGTTGTCGTTACCGGTAACTATTTTTTTAAAATCACTCGTCTTGATCCGTGCGCGACAGCGGATCAACGAGCAAGGTAACAAATAATAATAATGGTAACAGCAAGAAAGACACACTACAAACTAAAAACTTAAATAAAGAAGGATAAGATATCAGAGAGGATGATTGATGAGCTAATATCCATTAATAAATTGTTGCTAAACATTTTCCGTGATGTGAAGTGTCGTGCCTCAAAAGGCCAGAACGTGATCTAGTGGTGTATTTCTACAACATCAAAGCATACATAACTAGGGCAAGGGAACAAATGTCTAAGTATCACTTATAACCCTAAAATTTGTCTGGTTTTAGTTCTGCAAAATCTTTATGGTCTCAACTTCTTATCTCTAAGAAAGTTGAATTAAGTGAATATCTCTATCCTACTTTGTTAACCACTTTTGTTATGAAATCAGTATGTTGTTGGATCTCTCTCATCAACATACTTGTACCTTTTTCTAAGTTGATCATTCTAGGAAGCAGGTATATAGCAATATAAACACATAACAAAATAAGGCACTAGCAACACATCATTTCAATGTAAAAACAACTTTATATTAAATTCACTTTGCTCATCAAATACGAGTTTAGCTCATAATGAGCTGAGTATAAACTACTAGAATGAAAATACAAGACGACATATTCTTAACAAAAATGTAGAAAAGAAATGACAACCTAGTAATAACTTGAAGATCCTTTGCATTGGGTAAACAACATCAGACCTCAACAATCACGATAGTTCCAAGCAATGAGTACAGGATTAGATGAGAAGAAGAAATCTCTCTAATCGTCTTAATCCTCAAAGTAACTAAACTAAAACAGAAAATATGAGTGTGTGTTTTCTGGCTTGTGGTCTCTCTCTTCATTGCTCAACATAGCTTGCTTTTATAGACTTTGAGAATGAGAATGAAGTTGATGGGTCTTGGATCATAGGCTTTTGATGAAAATAAGGTTCAACCCAAATCAAATCACAAATAGTTCCAGTTGTCCCTTCTTCCTTCGTGAACAAGCTACCAGATACAGACATCATTTGGAGACAAGGCGTCTTTGGCAGGCTGCTGCAGCAGGTAGTGGCGCAGAGCAGACGACGGGTGGCTGGGTACAGGATGCGCTTTTGCAGGCGTGGTCCCATTATACCCTCTTTTGTCCTCTAGCTTCTTTGATCTTATCTTGATGCTTTAGCTCCTTCTTGACACGAATCTCTGCCACGTATGCCCTAGTGATATACATTCTCCCAAGCTCTTAGTGAATTTGCAATTAACAACTCTCATTATCTTTCTTCCTCTTATCTCCATTCTGCTCAGACTATGTCTTGAAGTGTAACGCCTCAGCTTGCCTTAATCTGATTTGCTTTAGGACCAAAAACACACAATAAACCATAAAAGGTGCAACTAGTGCACTAAGGACAAATACATACTCAAACGAGTGAAATATAAATAAATCTAATTAAACCTAGCTAAATTACTAACAGAAAATGGATCATTATGACACACTAAAATAATGTTATCATATATACACAATTTGGCCCTTAACATATCACTCTACCGGTGGTTACAAGTTGTTTTATGCATTAAATAGGAGGGTTGTGATCAACTGAGACGTCATTTTCGAAGAGATAAAGTCACTACAACAGCATGTAACCGGTTATGTAAATGTTGTAATTGGTTACAACTTTGAAAATTCACATTCTGCAGATACGGGAAGTGTAGAAACTCCTATTGTTGAAGCCCGAATTGAAGATTATGTTAGAAGATCAACAAGGAAAAGAGGTTTGCCTCAAAGAATCTAAGATTGTAAGTTGTTCCGAGACAACGAAGTCAATGATGATGGTTATTTCGCCCATTTTTCACTTATGGCCAAATCCAAACCTATTAAAATGGAAGAGGCTTTAAGTGATCAAAAATGGATTTGTGCTATAAAGGATGAGCCGGAATCTATTGATAAGAACAATACACTGGAGTTGGTTGATCTACCAGATGAAAAGAAGCCAATTGGTGTGAAATGGGTAAAATAATCAAGCATAAGGCTCGATTAGTTGCAAAGAGATTCTTACAAATAAAAGGCATATAATTTGAAGAGGTATTTACACCAATTGTAAGGATTGAAATCATTAGGCTAGTAATTGGTATTGCGAATAACAACAATGGGCCGATCTACCAGATGGACATCAAATTCGCAATTTTGTACGGACCGCTTAAAGAATAGGTGTATGTAGAACATCCCCCTGGTTTTGTTGTGATAAACCAATGGCTAAAGTTATACAAGTTGAAAAACATTGTACGGTTTGAAGCAAACCCCGAGAGATTAGAACAAGAGAATAGATGGTTTCCTAAAGGAGGTTGTATTTAAGAAATGTTTATCTGAGCATGGCGTGTATGTGAAGACAGATACAAGTGAACGAGTGATTATCCTTTGTCTATATGTAGACAACTTATTGATAACGGAAAACAACGGAAAGTGAATTTCAAAGTTCAATAGTGAACTTATGAAAGAATTTGAGATGATCGACATTGGCCTCATGACATACTTCCTTGCCATTGAGTTCCACAAGTACAAAAGGGGAATGCTCATGCGCCAAAGATGGCATGCACTTGAGATATTGAAGAAGTTTGAAATGGAGCATTGTAATGCTGTCATTACTCTGGATGAACCGAGATTACAATTATCAAAGAGTGAGGATGAGCAAGATATTGATCCAACCCAGTATAGGAGGCCGATTGGATCCTTGCGCTATTTGTGCAATACACGACCAAACTTGGCGTTTAGTACCGATATTGCGAGTAGATTAACGGGGATACCGAAGGTGTCTCACTTGGTAGCAGTCAAGAGAATGCTAAGATAATGCAAAGGGTCTATTGGTTGCATAATTCTCTTTCCCGCAATGGATATGGGGAGAAAATGAAATTTGCTCAATTTTACTGATTTCAATTGGTGCGGAGATAAAACTGATTGAATGTCTGCAGCTGCATACATCTTTATGTTTGGTGGAACACCAATCTCATGGTGTTTAAAGAAGGAACTAATAGTTTCACTCTCGTCTTGTAAGGCCGAGTATATTATCGCTTCGTTATGTGTGTGCCAAGCTGTGTGGTTTATGAATCTATTGAAGGAGATGAACAACAATAAGGTTGAGGTTGTTACACTCCTGGTTGATAATGTTTACGCGATTAATCTTGCTAAGAACTCAATTAGACATGGGAGGAGCAAGCATATTGAGATGAAATTTCACTAGATGTGGGAACTTAGTGAATTAAGGTTAAGATTGGGGTATTGTGGAAGTGAAGACCAAGTCGAAGATTTGTTGACTAAGGGAGCCATAAATGATGCGTTCAAGAGGTTGAATATGAACATGAGAATGGAAGCCTTAGAGCACTTGAATTAAGGTGGTGCGTTAAGAGTATTTTGATCATTAAAGTGTTGTAACTGGTTAACACGAGGGTGTAACCAGTTATAGCAAGGCAAAAATCTGCAACTGAGAAACAGAAAAGTATCGTGGGCATAACCGGTTAACATAATCACGTAACCGGTTACCACTGAAAGAGAATTATTTTTTTTAGCAACTATAACCAATTACAAGTTTAGTGTAATCGGTTACAGGTTCGAGTTTTCTGTTTTTTCAATTATTTGCTTTTATGACATGTATCCCAATTAGGGTTGACAATGAACCGAACCAACTCGAATATAGTTGAGAATTCGATTCGACAATTAAATCGTTGAACTCGGTTCATGAGCCAAATGAGCTGAATATGAGGGAAAAAACTAAGTCTGTTGGCTAAATGAGTTGAACTTGAACTATACATAGTTTCACTCGTTAGGTTCATGAATCAACACGATTACATATGAGAAGGATTATATTTTCTGTGAGAGTAGGTTTAAATATGTAATCCAAATCTTAGCTCTATATTTTCTTTTAATCTAACGGTTTTAATTGATAATTTATATTCACAAGTGAACAAAATATTTCAAAAAATAATTATACAAATAAAATCAACATCATATAAATTAAGTTTCTTAAGAAAATAGTTTAAAAACCAACATATATTTTCTAATTTAAAAAATATCTTCTAAATTTCTTTAAATTAAAAAAAAAAATCAAATATATCTTCTAAATTTCTTTTAATTAAAAAAATATCTTAAAAAAAAAATCTACATCATATAAAAATACCTTTAAATAAAAAAAGACATATATTTTTAATTTTCTTCAAACTATCTTTAAAAAAATAATACTTTTTGAAAATATGGATCATATACCTTTTATATTATTTTTATTATTTATTTTAATTAATTTAGATTCATGTATTTAAACATGCAATATTTACTAATCTTATAACTTTTAGTTTTTTCTTAATATTTTTTTATAAAAATAATAATAAACATCAAATATAAAAAAGAAAATAGATTTTAAAAAAATGTCTTTTTAGTTCGTGAAGCAAGCAGACTGATCCTAGCGAGATGAACCTAACAAATTGAATTGAATTGTTCGTAAACTTATAACAAGTCAAGTTTGAGCTTTAAAAAAAGTTTGTGTCAAACTCGAACCGAGATTTGAGCTGAACTAATTTTAACTAGTCGAGTTGATCTGAGACGAGTTCGACTTGACTCGACTCATTTCTAACCCTAATCCCAATCATTATGTAATGTTTGTATAAATGACTTGGAGACATCCTCATCAATAAAAAGGAAAATATTCTCACCCTCAATTCTCTCTCCCTCTCTCTTTCTCTCTCAATTTCTTTTTTCCCTCTCTACACTCTAATTTTCCCCATCATTTATCAATCTTGTGTTTCCAAACTCTAACAGTATCTACGTTAGCACTACCTCTCCAATAGAACTATTATGTGGAACAATGACTAGACATTAGATAATTCATAGTGATTTTAATGATAGTAGGCTATTTTCTAGAACTAACAGTTTATGTAATACAATCTATAAGGTTGTCACTAAAGTTTTAGTGAATAGATTGAGATTCCTTCCCAATGATCATATCGGCCCTTTCCAAAGGAGTTTCCTCCCTTTAATAATCGTCCAAATCTTTGAAGGGAGTTAGTTTTTCACAATTGAAGTGCCTGGTTATGCTATTTTTGGCACTGCTGAATTGAATTGTTTTAGTTTTAGGCATAAGGCATGCTTAAGGGTGTTTAAAACCGAATCAGCCTAATAGAAAACCACTAATCAAACCAACCAAATCGAAATCGCAAAAAACTGCATTTGCTTCGGATGTGTTTGGGTTATTTTTTAACAAAACCGCATGGTTCGGTTCAGTTTGTGGTTTGTATTTTGTAAACTGAACCAAACTAAACTAAAATGCATAACATTATTTCCCGAAGTTCACTTATCCCACATCCAACCCAAAACCCAAACCTATTATGCACTAGTCTTACGATTACAGACGATTTTCTCTTACTCACACTTAGTATTTCAATTTCATCCTTCTCTAATCTCTCCAAGTTGTATCACGTTTTTTTCTCATCTTCTTTGTCATGTACATCTCACTTGTCATACTCTAACATTTTCTCTTTTATGTTCTTTCTTTTTCATCTTCTCGTTTTTATGTTATTGTTCTCTCTTCTAAATACTTTTTTATCGCATCTTTCTTCTCTAATCTCGCATCTCTTCTATTCTTTCCTTTTCATCTTCTCTAATCTCTCATCTCCTTTTTTTCTATTTCATTATAATATTTTCGATATTATTTTATGCTACTATTTTATGGTTTTTATTCCACTTTTATTTAATCTGATTTTTGTATATTTAATGAGAAGTTATTGTCCAAATATGTTGAGTTTTGTTGTTATTTGGTAATGTATGAATAACTAAACACAAAGTTATGTTGTTCTCTATATGTTTATGTATGACTCAATAAAAATATTTAAAAAATCGAACTAACCGAACAAACCCAAAGTGCATTGGTTTGGTTTGGCTTGGTTGTGTTTTATTTTTAAAAGCCAAGCAAACCAAATTAAACCGCACACTTCTTCTCTTGATATTCAAATGACTTTTAGCGTTAAAATAACTCAAACTGCATTGCAAACACCCATAGACATTACTGCATTTAATTATTAATTAATTTTCTTTTGCTTGTTAAAAAAATCTAGGAATATTGCTTAATTTTGTTTTTACAAGTATTATGTAATATCTGAATAAAACCGAATCAATTGTGAAATTCTGGCCTAGCAGATAGCAGATGTCCTAACACATGTCACGACATTGTTCTCTGCATAACTTTAAAACAATGGCAGAATAAACAAGCTAATATCCAGAATATCAGCAACAGCAGTAAGACAGATGTTTCGACATCTGTTACAACATGTTAATCAAAACTGAACTGTAAATTACAGAATGATAAACAACACAGAATATGATGACCCAGTTCGGTGAAAATCACCTATATCTGGGGGCTACCAAGCCAGGAAGAAGAATCCATTATCAGTGGTATAGTTTTATGTAAACAAACTCTAGTTTACCTATCACTACCTGTCGCGGTGAGAATTGGATACCAAGCTATTATATTAACTTGAATCACATTTCTTTTTATTTCACCACCGTCTTTGATTTATCCAAAGGAAAGGTTCAAGAACGAAAAAAAACCTAAGTTAAGAGAATCTAAGTTCGGGGGTTGGTTACGCCTAGGGAAGGTGTTAGCATCCTAAACGTCTGTAGTACTCTACAGGAACCTCTTGTTTTATTTATGTTATTTATTGCTCGCTTGCTAAGGGTATGTGCTAAAGGAAAGGATCTAAAGGTCGATGGCGATGCTTAAAAAAGCAATCGACTTACAAGGGAAGAAAATGGCTCGATGTGGATCGAGAGTTTATTTTGAAAAAATGGTTTGGATAAATGGATAAGGTTGTAAAGGTAGAATAAACTATGACATGATAGTCAGCAGAGAAAAATCTTTCCTTTGGAATTGAAATGAACAGGCAAATCAAAAAGCGCACGAGAATAGGTATCAAAAATGGGGACTCAATCGCAGCCGAATGATCAAGATTAAATTATGAATTAACCTGATATTAAGTTGCATTCTACTCGACCTAATTAAACTAAAATTAATCAATATTAACTAAATTCTAGAAAATAAATAACTAAATGATTAATCCTAACCATATTTAATTAAAATCAGAATTAACTAAGATTAATTAGAAACTTAACCAATTAACTAAAATCTTAAGAATTCCAATTAATCAATTAACCAAAGTTTAAGAACTTAATTATTGTATAACAACTAAATTTAGAAATTAAATTATTATTTTGTAAAAAGAAATAAACAAAAAAAACTAAATTGTAAAGAACTAAATAAAAAAAAGAAAGGAACGTGGGCCTTGCACACACGGTCCATCCAGGAAAAAAAACAACAACTCTAAAGGCCATATGAACGAAATCCGAATTCAAACAAGCTCATACATTCTCTTTCTCTCCCATCGCTACTCTCATTATCTCAATTCTCTCTCACTCGCGCATGGTTCTCTCTCTGTACCATTTTTACTTTCACGAAACCCACCATTCTCTCTTCTCTCGGTTTGTTTCCTCTCTCACGGCTTAAATCTCTCATTCCCAACCTCTACTTTCTTTTTCCATGGTTTTCAAAATAGAATAAACACATCCATGCTCCCACATCCATCATCAATTCACGATTCAGAAAATCATTTTGGAACAATAAAAATGAAGCAAGACGACTTACCGGCGAGACTGAGACGCGTCTCGGTGATTTTCGTTGTGGAGGAGATGAAGTTGGAATCGACGAAACCCAGAGTTTCCAGGTGAAATTCGTGCTTCCCAAACTCTTGTTGTTCTGATGCCTTTCTCCTTCTTCTTCTCGTGCAACGCGCCGCCACATCCTTACACCGCTCGCGACCCTCAATTTGTACCCTTACTTCGGTGATGATGAGCGAAGAAGAAACTGTGGACGTCTTCAGGTACAAATTCGTCTCCTTCCGGCTGCTGGGATTTGTGTATGTAACGTTGGTCTATTCTGGTGTGTATGAGTTTTTGTATGATGCTGAACAATCAAGTATGTTGTGGTTTTTGGCAGTTTGACTCGTGGATGTATTGCCTTTGTGTGGGATTTTTGATGTGTGATTTGAAATGCCTATGTAATGTATTTGATGTTAGGATGATGAGGCTAGACGGGTTTTGGTATGGTGTACGGTTTGTTACTGTGAATGGCTTCGGTGGGAGTGTATGCGAGACTTGTGTTGGTATGGTGATGATTTTTCACTGTAAGTTCTTCTGCCCTGTGAATGAATTCTTGCCCTCTTTATATAGGCTTAGAAGAAATGCTATTAACTGATGAAGAATGATGACATTTCCATTTCAAATTAGAGCATGTTTGGACTGTTTTGGAATTAACTTGAATTGTGTCTGAACCTGTTTTTGATTCTTTCCTCTTTGAATGCTTGGATTGATGATGTTTGAAAGAGATTAAAACCATGTTTGCAACTTGTCTGAAGATTGTTTTTGGAAAAAAATTGGAATTGATTTAATCATGTCTGAAATCGGTTTTGAAATAAATGAATTGGACTTAATTGTGTTTGATACTTTCCACTTTGAAATAACCATGTTGGGTTGTGTCGGTTCACTTTCTTTTGGATAGCTGAAGAAAATTTATGAGAATGGTCTGCAGTAAATGTTTGGAATTTCTCATTGACGATCCGCTTTGAATTGTGCAGGTTTTGGCTTAAAGTATTGTGGATAAAATGATGGATTGGTGACGTGTGAAGCATAGACATTGGCAGTAACATTTTATGGACTTATTTTATGACTTTGTATTAAACAAGTCAAACGCCCTGTCTCTGAATGCTTAAAATGGACTAATGCACTTTTTTGCTTTTCTTGTGTGAAACACCGTGAAGGCTTTAGCTGGTATTGTAGCATGAAAAAAAAAGTGGCTTGGTTGTAGGCTTAATGAAGCATTTGGAATAGCAGCGTGTTTGAGGTGTAATTGTGCACTCACGTAGCAGCTGATCTGGGTAGTAGCTTGGAGAATTTTGAGTAGTAGTATGAAGAGGGCCAAGCCTTGTAATATTATTATTTCTTGACAATTTTTTTTTGTAATTGATAAATGGGCTCAATTATGTAACGTTTGAATTTTCTTGGCCTTTTTTGTAATGAACTTGAATAATGCTTAAATTAAAAAAAAATCCATATGAATGAACTTGTATTGAATATTATGCCTTGAATGATATTTGAAAACCTATAACTTGCATTACAAGTAAGTCATAGACCTTCCAACTTGCATGCTTGAATTCAAAATAATCCAACTTTACCACTTCAGAGCACCAACAAGAAAATCCAAACTCATCTCTCAAAAATGGTGATCCAATTTCATGAATAAATACACAATCTTGCTCGACCACATAATCTGAAATTTAGATGATGATGGAACTCAATACACGAACCATACCCTGAGAAATCCTTTAAAATAATGATACAACTTGTGATGCAGATTGCCACGGAAATCATAATCAATCCTCAAACGACTATGCTCAACACCGATGAACATGAAGCCTTAATTCTCCTTGAGACACATGGAAACTTCTGAGAAACTCTGAGGAAAATAACCAGTAGAAAACCTTAAGACTCCATTAATCAGAATCCGTTGATTACGTCTTGAGGTACTTGACTGAGAGAATAAACACAAACTCCACTTGAAATCAATGCTTCTGCACAAACCTGTTAGTAATAAAGCATGCAGATATGCGAAATGTTGCACAAAGAGGTGAAATCTTATGGTCAAAATTTTGGGTATGACACTACCCAATGGAGACTTTATCATTAGAAGTCACATCTAATTGATAAGAGAAACCCATCTCACTCCCTAAATCACAACCTATGATTATCTAACAGTTACAATCGACATCAACTGTATCATCCTACTTGAAAGACACCTCTTTCAATACAAAGTTCAGTCGAGCACTATCGACTAACAACACAACTTGGATTTGCTTCAAAGCTTCATCCAAGAACAATACACGATTCATTACCTACAGGTTTCTGAATCTGTACAAGCATCTATGTCTACCACAGTGTATCAAACTGATACAAAGGGAGACTTACAACACAAGAAAGCCTACGACTCTCAAAACCCTAAATCCTATTTTCTACTTTAAAAAGTGTTACAATAAGGATTAGTTGTTCACCCCTAGGTCTAAGTCTTCTTTTATAGCCTTCTGCTGCCTTGGGCTTCAGATTTTCTTTCCTTGGTCCACTGCCAATCGCGCCTTAAATCTTGGAACAGATTTAAAAACAAAATCTGTTGTGACAGTCATGATGTCGAGTCTTCATGCTGGGACATTTCATTCGACATCTTTGGTCTGGGGCAGAAACCTTCATGTTGGAACATCTTTCACAATATTATGTTTTACCAAAATTTAGTCAAATTCTTGGAGCTTTCAAACTGAATTGAAATAAACCACATAAACTAAATCTGATTGGATCGCATTTTTATCAATCATTCAAAAATCGAACTAAACCACATGTTCTTTGTATTTTTTAGATCCGATAACTTTTTGTCTCAAAACTAATCTTAATTTCCATAATTGAGTATTAGCGCTTGATCGGTTTCCATAATTAACTTAATAATCATGTGTTTCACATTAATACTTTTTTCATAACAAAAGTCTACATTGCTTTGCCATGTGCAAACATATTGAATATTTGCTTTTTCATCAATAATTAGAGATAAGATAAACGTTAATAAAGAAAATCAAGTGGAAGATACAAATTAAGTAGACATTAAAGTGGTATCTACAAATAGGGCAAGTGGGTAGATATTATTAGTCAAGCTATCTATAAATAATTAAATACAATTGAAGTTGTAAATTTGTAATCATTCTATTTTAAAAATATTAGTTTGTTCACTAGGTTTCTTTTCCTTTTTTGAATTTTGGTTCCCACTAATTTTGCTGACCTAATAGTGTTTAATTTGTTAAATTTAATATATATATATATATATATATATATATATATATATATATATATAATTTTCAAAGGAAAATGAAATGAGAAAATTGCGAGAAATAAAGAGAAGGTGGTGAAGTATTTAAACAAAAATGGCATAATGTAGTGGCCATATGAAATGCCGCATACAAACATGATTTAAAAAAATAAAAAAAAATAAAATAAACAAGAGGATGCGCCATTTCAAATGGCGCATGAGTTATGAGAGAAAGTAAATGCGTCGTTTCATATGTGTTGATCTACATGTACAAGCCAATCCAAATGGCGCATGAGTTCAAAACTAAGGGCATACGCTATTTCATTTGGCATATCTTCTTTAACTCCCTCTGAAACATAAAACATGATTATTTCGGTAAATAATTTGAAAATATGATTTATTTAGTATTTTATTTGAAAATATAGGTTATGTAAAAAAAATCATCTTATGTCATCTTAAATTTGTTAATATAAGCATTTTTTAAATCATTAAAATGAATCTTAAAAAAATATGAATAATTAAAATATTAAAAAAAAATTGGAGAACCAAAAAATAAATTTTAAAATAGAAGAATTAATTATTTTTTAATAGATGATTAAAAATATATTTAAGTCATATATTTACATCGATGAAAAAATTAATACGGAAGACATTATTGCACTATTAGTAGTAACCTTTAGTCAATCCACTTAAATTTAAATTTAGAGAGGTTCTTATGGTACTCCTTGGATTTATTAGCCACCATATGCGTTTCCTTAAATGCTCAAAGATGTCGGAAATATATTTCTGTAGGTATTTTTCTTACTCAACTTTAATTTTTTTTTCAGAGATACATATTTAGAATCACCATAAAACACATATTTTATTCGTTTTTGAGTCAGATCTCCAAATTTACAAATAAATTGTTTTTGAAGATATATCTTCGAAAATAATTTATTTATAAATTTGGGGGATATGATTCAAAAACGAATAAAATACGTGTTTTATGGTAATTCTGGAGATGTATCTCTTAAAAAATTTAAAGTTAAAAAAAAAATACGTCCGAAAATATATCTTTAAAACATGAAGGTATCTAAAGAAACGCGTATAATGACTAATAAACCAAAGGGGCGGGAAAAGAAATCCCCTAAATTTATTCATTGTATTTAACATTTCATGTTAGTGACCTTGTGCTTTTAAGAATAGAAAAAGATAAGCAATTTAAAAGAAAAACAACACAAGTCGAAGTTACTAAATTAAGTACGTATTAAAAAAGTAGCTAAAAGAGGTACAAGTGGGTAGACATTATTAGTAGATCCATCGACATATAATTTATTATATTAATTTATATATATTTATGTGCGTGCACAACCAGAAAAAAAGTTTTCATTTAATAAAAATAATATGGAAGACATTATTGCACTATTAACTTTTAGTTACTCCACTTAAATTTGTCCACTGTATTTAACATTTCTTGTTAGTGACCTTAGACTTTTAACTAGAATAGAGCAAAAGTTCACGTATGTACCCTACAAGAAGGAATAGAATAGAGCAAAAGTTTAAAGAAAGACAAGTCGAAGTTATTAATTGAATATATATTATGAGAGACACAAGTGGGTGATGGATCAAAGAGAAATATTATATTGGGTCAAACACATCTAAAGATTTAAGATTTATTCTAACAAATGAGATATTATATATTAATAAAAAATTTTAAGGTAATAGGTATATGAGTTATTTCACTTATAAAGTGTTCAACATCTACTTTTTTAAGTAATATAAGATATATACAACTCACATTTGTTTCTCAATAGTCTCCCCTCAATTATGAATACATTCATTATACTCTCCCACAAACAGAAGTTCTTTCATCAACATACTTGTACCGCTGTTGATAGTACTATAATCTTATCATGAGCACTTCAATGGGATACGTCGTCTGACCACCACAATGTCAAGAAGACTTTTGATACAAGGAGTCAGTCTCTTATTCGAACCAGACTCTAATACCACTGATGAGTTAACACGAGGGAGAACATCTACATTGGTCAAAGAAACACCTAAAGGTCAAAGACTCACCTAAACAAATGAGTGAAATACCACATATTCATCCGAAATCTTAAGGCAATGGGTGTATGAGACCTATCACTTATAAAGTGTTCAACCTCCATTTTTCTAAGCAATGTAGGACTTACACAACTCACACTTGTTTCTCAACAATCTCCCCCTCAAGTGTGAGTTCATCCATTATATGTCTTCCCTTAAGCGAAAACTTTTTCATCAACATACTTGTATCGCCATTGACAGACATCCCAGTGTCATCAAGGGTACTTCAATGAGACACGTCGTCTGACCACCACCATGTCAAGAAGAATTTTGATACAAGGAGTCAGTCCTTTAATCGAACTAGCCTCTTATACGATTGATGGGTTATCATGAGGGAGAACATTTACATTGGATCAAATAAGCACCTAAAGGTCAAAGACTAGCCCAAATAAATTGTTGTTCTTTTGTTTGGCTGTATTATGCAAAACAACATGGAGTGTACAAGATATTTTGGTGAAGAAAGGACATATGTGGGAAATGATGTTCCAACATGTGTGTAACATCTGGCATTTGTCAGTAGGACATGATTGTTGTTGTTCTGAGCGAAATTTCTGATTGTGCTTCAATCATATTTGTTGCTATCTTTTAGCAATATGTTAGTTAGAT
Organism: Lathyrus tuberosus; assembly: GCA_022829125.1. Lineage (NCBI taxonomy): Eukaryota > Viridiplantae > Streptophyta > Magnoliopsida > Fabales > Fabaceae > Lathyrus > Lathyrus tuberosus. Next base: position 6,973,854 of record JALAZF010000072.1, read on the forward strand.
TTGTTGGCAAATTGAATAAGATCAACTATAATTAATTGTAGATTTAAATTTAAATCAAAACAAACAAAATCTTTTTGTTGGATTTTTTTATAAAATAAATCAAAACAAAATCTTCTACAAATCTGGACGTGATCTCAAATCAAATGCCTATTTGGAAAAAATCCGACAAGTTGCATTATTATTTAAGAAGAGTCAACCATAACGTTTGAGGGGTGTGCGACTATTGAAGATATTTATGTTAGGGTTTCTATTTTAAATCTTTTGTTTGTGTTGTTGTTTGTGCACCACTCAAGCGCGTGCATTCTTATCTAAAGGCATCGAGTTTGGTTTGTTAATTGAGTTGTAATTCAACAATCAATATTCTGATTATTGTATTGATCACTAGGGTTAGTAATTGAGAGAGGGGCCTCATATTTAGGGGGAGTACTAATAAAAATACACTGGTAGAATTAAGAAGAAGGGTATTGAACAAGGGCTGTTCATCTAAGACACTTTGTACTAATTCTATTGAGATTGGATTTCCTTTGTTGGGTTGGAAGTCCCTCAGACGTAGGTGACCTTGCACTAAATTGGGTTAACAATTATCTTATGTTCTTTACTTGCTTTATGATTTATCATTCTGGTTTCTATTATCAATCAATTCTGGTTTAAGATGTTGAACACCTTGACTTAAGCATCTAGTTCAACATCTGTTCCCTTAAGAACATAATTTCAATTAGCATCAGAGCAGACACCCTATTCTGTTTGGGTGAGCTCTAGGGAAGACATTTCCTGTTCAAATGGACAACACTAAGAATGGAGGATCAATCAATAGACCACCTGTTTGAATGACACCAACTATGATTATTGGAATTCCAAGATGGTTGTTTTTCTTAAATACATGGGCAATAAAATATGGAAGGCTATTATTAAATTTTGGAAACATCATATGATTACCTCTCAAGATGAAACGTCAACCTTAAAGCCTGAAGCTGATTGGACTAATATTGAAGATGATTAAGCTCTTGGAAATTCTAAGGCCTTGAATGTTATTTTCAATTTTGTGGACAAGAACGTGTTTAGGTTGATTAACACATGTACTAAAGCCAAAGAAGCACAAGAGATTCTCAAAATTGTACATGAAGGCACCTCCAAAGTACGTATGTCATGGTTGCAGCTCTTCAAAACAAAGTTTGAGAATCTGAGAATGAATGAAGATGAATATATCTCTAACTTCAACATCAGGCTGCGTGACATTGCTAACACTTCTTTTGCATTAGGAGAGAATATGTGTGAAGAAAAGTTGGCCAGAAAAATCCTTCGATCTCTGCCTAAGAAGTTTGGTGTGAAGGTCACAGCTATTAAAGAAGCCCAAGATTTAAGCAATATCAAAGTTGATGAACTCATTGGTTCTTCACAAACCTTTGAGATGGATATAAATGACAAGTTTGAAAAGAAGAATAAAACTATAGCTTTTGTTTTAAACACTAAAGAGGTTGAAGATCAAGGTGAAGAAAGTCAATCATATGTTATAGCTCTTGTTGGGAGAAAGTTTAATAAAGCTTTAAGAAGGCTGGACATAAAATGGAGGACAAATGTCCAAGACAAGGTGTCAGATATCAATCTCTAGAGCAATAGCAGAGATGAAGACAAACCTAACAGAGGCAAAAGAGCACAATGTTATGAATGTAAAGAACTTAGTCACATTAAAGTCAAATGTCCTATGTTTCAAAATAAACAAAAAAAAAGGATTGTCAATCACTTGGTATGATTCTGATGATGAGAGTGAAGGTGAAATAGCTAACAAGGTGATGGCTTTCACTAGAAAATGGGACTATGGTAGTGAATCTAGTGATGAAGATATCTCAGAAGAAGAACTAGCCATAACTTACACACTTTTGTATGCCAAGTGGGAGGAAGCTTTCATGGTGTGAGAGAAACAAAAGAAAACCATAAGTATCTCATTCAAGAAAGAGAGAAACTTATCTAAACCATTGCAATTCTAGAAAAGGAAGTAACTTTGTTAAATTCCAAGCTTGAAAACATGAAAAAATATGTTCGTATTTTGAACAATGGTTCTGATACGTTAGATGAAATCTTGGAAGTTGGGGAAAAGCCTAGGAATATGAAGGCTATATGGTTTGACTACAACGCCATGAACAAGAAAATCAAAATCCCCACTAAGAAGTTTGTTTCCCTTTAGAATAATACTAAGTTTCATATGTTAGACCACATGTCACAACATCCAGTTCGACATGTGTGTTCTCATAACATATGAAACAAGAATTCATGATAGAGATGTCACTAATGTGGAAAATATGGTCACATAAGGCCTTATTGTTATCAGTTGTATGGATACCCTAAGTCTTATAATCATCCAAGTCTCAACAAAAAGAAATGGAAGAAAACTCAAGAAATAAAGGTGTGGAAACCCAAAGAAATAACCACAAGTCTTACAGCTCATACATCTCTTAGATTTTCCTCAAGAGAATATTGGTATTTTGATAGTGGATGTTCAAGGCACATGATTTGAGAAAGAACGATATTGAAGAGTTAAAGCCTTACTCTAATAGTTATGTTACTTTTGGTGATGGAGCAAGAGAAAAAATCAAGGGTATAGGCAAACTGGTCTATCCAGATCTCCCTAGCCATGATGATGTGCTACTGGTAGAAGGATTGGCTACAAACTTGATCAGTATAAGTCAACTATGTGATCAAGCTCTGAATGTGATCTTCAACAAAATAAAATGCATTGTTTCCATCAAATATCAAGAAGCGTTAATGAAAGGATCCAGATCTAAAGGCAACTGTTACTTGTGGGTATCTCAAAAAAAAATTCAGCCCTCAACTTGTTTAATATCCAAGGTAGATAAGACCAAACTATGGCACCAAAAACTTAGTCATCTCAACCTCAAGAGTATGAGAAAGATCATATCTGAAGGTGCTATCAGGGGATTGCCAAAACTCAAGATTGAAGAAGGGAAAATCTGTGGAGAATGCCAAATAAGGAAGCAGACTAAGATGTCCCACAAGAAGCTCCAACATCTTGCCACCAGAAAATTTTTAGTGTTACTTTATATGGACCTCATGGGGCCTATGCAAGTTGAAAATATGGGTAGGAAAAGATATGTCTTTGTGTGTGTGTGGATGATTTCTCAAGGTATACTTTGGTAAAATTTATTAAAGAAAAATATGACACTTTTAATGTCTTTAAAGTGTTATGTCAACATCTCTAAAGAGAAAAAAAAAGAGTGGAATAGTGAGGATAAGAAGTGACCATGTCGAAGAGTTTGAAAACTATAAGTTCTTTGAGTTTTGTTCATATGAAGGGATTGGTCATGAATTCTCAGCACCTATCACTCGACTTGCCTCTTCAATTCCTCGTTCTCTTTACGGAGCTCTTGATTGTCAACCCTAAGCTTGTTGTATTTCTCTATGGGTACAGAAGTAGGTTGCTTAATAACTAGCAGATACAAAAGAGCCTCCATGGGAAAAGGTAAGTAAAAGGTTTCAACCCTCTTCTTTATCCACTCCACATAAGGAGGATAAGCCACACAATCACTCTTCCCTAGAAATGGCTTTCCTTTCCGATGAATTTTGTACCAGGCCTTCATAGCTCTCTCCAACAACTCAGGATTATCAGCCACATAGGAGAATAGAGACACTTCTTCCTCCCTATCTCTTGGTTCATTTCTAAGAGCACACCCATATTGTCTTCTAGAAAGAGAAGGGTTATAGTTGATACCGCCTCTTACCCCTATAAGAGGTACATTGGGAAACTCTCCACAATTGTAGATCATCTCAGCACCAAGCAATTTTCTGTCAAACCAAGTGATGTCCTTAGCAAGAAGCCCCATTAACCTTTCTGACCACTTCAAACAATCCTTGGTATCTACAAATGCACCAACATGAGGGAGATGACTTGCAAACCACTCACAGAGAAGTGGGGCACAACAAAGAACAAGTCTACCTCTATTATTCTCATTCCTCATATGCACGGAGTGGTAAACATCACCAAGAAGAGTAGGTACTTGATTCCTCATCATAAAAAGATGAATGGCATTCATATCCATAAAGTCAGCTACATTGGGAAAGAGAACAATGCCATAGATACAAAGAGCAAGGATGGTGTTAAAAGTATTCCAGCTGCAAGCATTAGCATACACCTTGGTCTCACTTACCAGGAAACTCAAATGAAAACCCGATAGGCCCCCCTTAATCTTAAGGTTGGTTTCCACCACATATTTGCTCAAATAAAGAGTGACAACAATGTCCTGAGACTTAGGAACCTTCATAGAACTGTGGAACAACTCCTGATATTTTACTGGAATCCCTAAGATGAGAGAAAACTCCTCCAAGATAGGAGCTAGCTGATAGTCTCGAAATGTGAAGCATCTCAACAGAGGATCATAAAACTGAAGAAGAGTGTGAATGACCCATTTCTTATAAGTTATGACTGTGTGAAGTATACTAAGAATTTTCCCATAATCCTTCTTGAAATCTTCTCATTTTCCCGGGGTAGTACTAGCAACCAGATTATGAAGTGAACTCAGATTAGGTGACTGAAACTTATAGCTGATGGTGTGCTTTCTACCAATGTCCATCTGTAAAGGAGCTTCGGTAACCAGAATCAAAGATTATATAAAATCCCTGGAAATGAAGAAACATGTGTGTTAAAATGCAGCTATGGTATGATGATATGAATGCAAAGGAATGGGATCAAGGATACCACAAATTCTGGATACCTTTTGTACTAATAACGAAATAGGTTGAAGTTAACAGGTTTAAAAGTTCACCTATACAAGAAAACAAGAAAACCGGGTAGGATGAAGGTCAAAGTTTCCTGTAAAAATCCATCCCTTCTCACATGTGGGTTCTAGTCTTGAACAAGGGTTCCTAACGATCATCAGCTTCTCAGGCTCTCAGGTCGTGAAATAATAATACGTTCACAATTGCTTGTTTGGCATTATTACCCCTCAAGGAGGCCTCCACTAATTTCTAAAGAAAGGTCTCTAGAGTCATGAGTTCTCTAAGAAAAAAATATGTTTATTGCATAACATGCAGGACAGAGTATCCTCAAGAAAACCTCGTGTGAATATGGATATCGTGCCAACTATACGTATCAAACGCTACGCAAGTCAACACAAGTCCACTCTAATCCTGTGTGTTTACTCAAGCCTGGGTAGTGGACTCATCTCTCAGTAACAACCCATCCCCACAACACAACAATATCCAGAATAATATGAAAAGCAAGAGTAAAATGCAAATAAATAAGCAGGAAAAGTATATAGATAAACACCCAAAGAAAAGAAAATAGATAAGAGCTAGGACTGACTCACATAGGGAACTAGAGTCCCGAGTAAAGTCTCCAGCTGTCGCTATGCGAAAAACAACCGGCAAAGACACAGAGCCGCCATCAAAATTTATTTATACCAACGGGGAAAGGAAAACATCGAGAAAAACTTAGAAGGGAGAGAAAATGGTCTCGCAACCCAATTCGGCATTCGAGAGTCAATTACGCAAGAGGAAGGTATTAACACCCCTCGCGTCTGTTGTACTCAACAAGATCCACTCTTGTTGTTCTAATCAAAGGGTGTGTATATCTAAATCTTACTTGCTAAGAGAATGCATGAATGAAAAAGGAAAACAAAAGGGGCTCGCCAAGATCTCGCAATTCTGTTCCTACGTATTCCCTCGTGCAATGGGAAAGTCAGAGCAATCGTAGTTCAGAGGACTACGGTAAAAAAGAAGGTTTCTACGTATTCTCAACAGGAATGAGAAATTAGAGCGTCAGTAGTTCGTGGGACTACGGGTTGTTGGGTGTTTTTTATGGGTGATGCTAACGTTCATACTCTAGCAGTTAGGTTTTGCCGCTCCCCCGTGAGGAGACTTACGCTTTAGCCTGTATTTTGATAAAATGGAAATAACATGCCCTTTTTGAAAAAGTTTAAAGAGAAAATCCCGAAGGACAAAATGATTTGGATTTGTTGAAGTGTTTTTGTTAAAGTTTTGAAAAGAGTTTGAGACGCGTATTGTAATAACGTCTATGAAAATAGGAGCAAGTATTTTGTACAAATGATCCAAATGTCTAACGTACAAAATACTCTAAGAAGAGGTAAGGAAAAACTCCCGCTCGTCTTTTCCCATGTACTTAAGGCTCGTGACGTATCTACACATCGTATTTATTAAGTATTTTTGGATTTTGATGCAAGAAAATATTTGGATGCAAAAAAGAAAGAAAAATCTAGGGGAACTGGATCCTAATGTTATCATGCAAAGTGGTTCTAAGGTTGAAATCAGAGGGAAATTCTATCCTAATGTGATCATGCAAGAAGAACCTAGAGTTGAGGATGAAGGGAGATTCTACCTTAATGTTATCATGCTCGGATAAACATTCTAATGTCTACCTCTAATTCAAATTAATCAAGTCAAAAAACTTAATTGAATTGAATTAAAGGCTACCTAAGGGGACTTGCAAAAGCAACAAGCAAGCAAGCAATGAAAATCCATAAATGATAACACGCATCAACAAGTTCAAGCAAACATGCATTTGAACAAACCATGAAACTTAAGAAAATAAGAAATGCAAACAAATTGATCATAAATCCATGTAAGTATTGCAAAGGATACTATACAGCTCAATAAATATCCACAAATATTAACCATATCAAGCAATGGAGGATAGGAGTGGAATGGGATCAAAACAACCCTAAAACAACAAGAAAAACACAACAAGCATCAGGTGTAACCGGTTACCTGAATCTGGGTAACCGATTACCACATGTACAAAAGTAATTCCCAGAGCACGCAGCAAGGGTGTAACCGGTTACCTGATTCTGGGTATCCGATTACACTGTGTAAAATCAGCAAAAATAGAGCTGAAAAAGCTCTTTTCCAGAATCACTTATTTGCTGAAAATCAGAATGTTAGGTGTAGCATTGGGTTTTGTTACGCCACCACACACGCTTTTGGTGCTACTTTCTGATTTCTGTATTTATCCTATTAAACTTAAAAGGAAGGGGAAGATATCTCAAACTAACCCTGCGTGCAAATGTTTTCTTTAACAAATGCAAAAAGATCGAGGATCGGAGGTTGGTTATACAAAGGGAAGCTGTTAACACCCAGAGTATCAATAGTAATCAATAGGAACCTTTATTTGCATATGTTTTACTGTTGAATTGCTTGGTTGCTTAAATCCATTTATTGTTGAATAGGGAAAGTTTCTCCTTTGTGAAGGCTGAGGAATTGTTTTTGGGTTTTCTATTGTTTTTAGGAAGGTTCTGGACCTAACATTTTTTATTAGCGTGCTCCCAAAGATTTCACAATCTTATGCCTACGTATTCCCGTAAAAAACTTGGGGAAATCAGAGCGTTCGTAGTTCCTTCTATTCTATGGTAGGAAATTGTTTGGTGTCTTGTTCAAAGCCAAATATTGAACCTAAAAAAATGTTGGTGTCTTGTTCAAAGCCCAAGATAGAAGCTGGAAGTTTATTTGTGTCTTGTTTAAAGCCGAAGATTGAAGCTAAAAGAGTTTTTGTGTCTTGCTCAAAGCCCAAGATTGAAACTAAAGCTTTGACTGAGAGAGAATTTGTCATCTCTAAAGGGAGATATCTCACCTATTCATCACACACATTGAGGAATTGATTATATGGGAAGTTGCTTTAACTGGGATGTGTAGAATCTAGAGGCTTGCCACTTACATCACCTAGATGAAAGAGAATTTTTAGCCATGATAAAGGAGGGACTCCAGCTTGGATTTTGAATCAACAAGTGTGCCACTTACATTAATTATTTGGAAAAAGGTTTTTGATTATTTGTTTTAAAATGTGATGTATATAGGAAATATCTTCCTGTAGAGAGGACTCATGGTCTCATCTGTGGGGATGATGGACTCTGTGCCTTAATCAAAGCACGAGGTTGAAGCTAAAAAGGTTGAAAACTGACTCAAATGGGGAGTATTATATCTGTCTTGTACAAAGCCCAAGATTGAGGATGACTGGGAAAATCATTATATGAAGCCTAAGAGGAGGCTAACTCTTGCTGAGGATTATTTAATCCAGGAGAGGGTCTAAACTGTTTTGAGGAATCCAAAGGGAAACAAACTCTTGCTGGGGATTGGAGAAGAGTTGATTTATCAAATACCATGAGGCTATGATACTTTAGGGATTTGTTGATGGTAACCTGATCCTGGCTTGGGATTTTGAAGATGATAGCCAAACTTTGTTGAGGATCAGAACATCCTTAGAGGATAAGTTTGAAACCCTTAGAGGTTTAGACTCTCCTGGGGACTGGTGTAGGGATAGAGATGACTAGGATCTATTCTATGCTTTTAGGAAGACTGAGGGTCCTCATATGAAGCCCAAGAAGAGGCTAGGGATACTTCTAGGAAGCCTGTGGGTCCTTGTATTAAGCCCAAGAGGGGGCTAACTGTTGAGACTTTCCAATTCTAGGAAGAGTTCAAGAATGGTTTCACCAGGAAATAATCCTTTCTTTGTTGAACTGTTCCAGGGTTAAAGGGATTAAAGAAGAGGTTTCACCAGGAAATAATCCTCTCTTTATTGAACTGTTTCAAGGTTGATCAAATTGAACAAAGCCCAACAGGAGGCTATCTTCTGGGAAGATTCATTGTATGATGCCCAAGAGGAGGCAATGATGCTTGGATAAAGCCCAAGAGGAGGCTAACTGTATTCCTTTATACAGGGGGAACTAGTTACTTGAACTAAGTTATACTAACTGGAAGGATCTTATTGTTTGAACTAGTCTAAACTGGGGATGATGTAAATGCTAAGAGAGACTTAAAAAGATATGTACAAGTATATATGTAGACATATGAACAAGTATATAAACAAGTATTGATTGGATTGAGAAAAGTGGTGGGTCTTACACTCTGGATAGAGGCCCAAGTGTATTGTGATTGATCAGATGTTTTCTTCAAGATTGGATTAGGGTATTGAAGAAATTGAAGAAAGTTTTGATCTCAAGTAAGAGAGAAGCAAAAGATGTTAGGTCTTACACTCTAGATAGAGGCCCAGGTGATTATTTGTATCTTGTACAAAGCCCAGGATGAATGAGGCTAAAGATTTTCTATTTACAGAAGGGTGTTGGGTCCTACACTCTATTAGAGGCCCAAAGATTATTGTTTAAAACAAGGTTATGTACAAAGAGATGAGACTTACACTCTAAACAGAGGCCCAAGATTATTGTGAACACAATGATCGCACCGTGATTTTGAAAAGCGCGATGGGACTTATACTACAACAGAGAGCCAAGAAGTGGTTTATTTACAAAGAGGATTGGGTCTTACACTCTAATAGAGGCCCATGAGTGTTGAAATGAAGTTTGAAAGTTTGAATCAAAACAAAACCATAATTTCATATTTTTTAAAGATATTTTTCAAAGAAAAATCAAATAAAAATTGATAAAAATATCAACTAAAATCATTAATCATCTTATAAACAATGATTAAGGTTTATAAAAAAGTATTTTATCCACATAAATATTTAAAAGCATTTTGATTAAAAAATATCAATAAAAAAGAAATTATTTTTAAAATATTTAAAACAATTTGAAAAATAATATTTTTAATATATTAAAAATATATCAAATAAAAATTATTTTTTTGTGATTTTTTGTGGATTAAAATAATATATTTAAATGACATGTTTGAAAAAATGGGATTAAAAATAATTAATTTGATAAGGAAAATCAATATTTGAATTTATTTTTAAAACAATTTAAAATAATATATTAAATATATTAAAGATATATCAAATATAAAATATTTTTTAGATTTTTTTTTGTAAATAAATTATTTAAACATATAAACAATATTTGTGCAAAAAATCTTTTGAAATTGAATTAAATTGGACAGGGGAAATAATTTTTGAAAATAAATGAAAATATTAAAAATATTTAAAAATTAAAAAATTCAAATTATGGCGCGAAGAACATCTTCTTCTTCTTCCTCGTGCGTGCCACCATGACCGGATTTGCAAAACCTCTCATATCTCCCTCAATATGTAATGATTTTGCACGATGTGAACATGAAAGTTGTTTGTTTTTTAACAAGGAATTCAATGGTACTAATTAATTTCATTTCTTTTAAGTGTAGAGTGAGTTATCAAGTGATGAACAGATGAACCCTAATTCTTACAAGAACACTATGAAATCCTATACACAATTGATACATTGCAATTGATTGAGGGAAAACATTCTATATAAGTGCATAAACATGTTGGTAACTTGAAATATAAAAAATGATGCATGTTTCATGGAGTTTAAAAAGTTTAGGCTTAACTTGCAAGAGGAATTCAAATCCTCAGTTATAGGTGTTACAGAAGTGTCTTGATGATCTGGACAGCTTCCTTGGACCTCAAGGGTTGTGTTGAGATGCTTAGAACAAGTTGAAACCTTCTGGTTTGAGTAGCTCGAATCCAACTGTAGCTTGCTTGGGATGAGATGTGATCTTGGTGAATTTGATGTTACAGATGTGGTTTAAGTGTTTGGATCACTTATATATGATGTATGTCAGGTGCTTGCATCATTGGTTTGGATTGAATTGCTCTGGTTTGAGAAATTCGAATTTCACTCTCTAAAACTTATAACTTTGGAATGAAAGAGGGAAATGAGAGAAAACATGTGTTGTGATGTTTTGGGGTGGTTTGAATAATCAGAAATGATCCCTATTTATAGGAGGAGAAGTTTGTTTTTGGAGGAATAGTGAATGGATGAGAGAGCATGCTATTGTCCAATGGATTTTGTCATGTAGCATGACTTGAAGTCTAAGGTACTAAAGTCTCCTCTAGCATAGTTATATCTTGACTCAATTCAATTTTTGCAGGTTTGAACACTCATGGCTTTGGACTGAGTCTTGGCTGGTTTGTGCTTGCTTCATATCAATTCAATACATCACTTTAATGCAACTTGCCAAAACTTAAGTTCCATGGCTTGTCATCATGATTCTCACATGCTAAGAGATAAGCCCTTGACTCTTTGACTTTATGGTTCAGATTCCTCATCATTTATGTTGATATTAGACAGAAATCCAATGATGCAAGTGTCTAAAATTGGCTTAAGAAATCGTGGGATGCAAGTTATGTGTCAATGTTGTCTTAAAAACAGTTTGTATCAAGGCATGTTGTGAGTGTCATAACTTCTTGCTCAAGTTGAATTAATGGAAGTTCTTGTACTCTTTGGAAAGCTTGTATATCATACTTCAAATTTGATGTTTACATTTGGCCTTGATTCATCTTGTATCATAATGAAAAATACCTCCAAAGTTGGTCAAAACATGAGACATATTCTTCCTAAAAATTTCTAAGTGCCAAAGTCAAAATCTCATGAAACCATAACTTTATGGCCTTATAACTCAAAACCCATGCATTTTTTGACCATGGATCAGTAGGACACTTTTGTAGTATGTGATGAGAGCTTTCATTTGAGCTTTGGCTGGAAGAAAATGGTTGCTTGGATCACAAGTTATGGTCTTGCAAAGTTGGGTAAAAACCATTATTTTTCACAACTTGGTGAAATTTCAAGTTTCTCAAGGTTGCCCCTTTTGCAAGTAACCTCACTTTTCTTGATTTTTCTTTATTGATAATGATCCAAATCACAAGTTAACATTGTTCTTGGCTTAAAGAAGCCATGTTTGTCAAAAAATTCCAAAAGTCAAACTTGGTTTTGATCACAGTTGACTTTTTGTATCAGATGAAACTTGAACTTTGTGATCCTTTATGAAATAAAGTCCTTGGGCTAAATTGAACCTAATGTATGGATTCCAAAGGTGTTTTTGAGTGTCTTGAATCATGTCACAAGGTTTGAGGTCATGTTTTGCTAAAAAGTCAAAGATATGGTTTACTTTTTCTCAGAAACCCTAGTTTGTGGTTCGGATGAATTTTAATCCTTATATTGCTTATGAACCAAGTTCTTTGAATCAATTAAATCTTGTGAATGGATCAATATGATGTATTTGAGGTCCTTAAAGCATATCTTGAGGTCTTGGCTCATGCCTTGCTCCAAAAGTCAACTTAGGGACTGAATTAAGTCAAAACCCTAATTCCTGATTTTTGATAGATGCATCTCCTGAGGCTATTTTGAACTTATGAATGGACTCATGAGGTTCTTTTGAGCTTCTTGAATCATATATTAAAGTATTGGCTCATGCCTGGATAAAAATTTCTCTCTGGAGGCCTTGGTCGACCAAAACCCTGATTTGGTGACACTGATGATCTTGAGGCTTGATCAACTTGAAATGGTGAAATCTTGTGCTTGACTCTTGATGTGGGAGATCTCTTGATCCTTCATGGATGTTTGAGAGGCTTTACAAGTTGAAGATCATGCCAATTCTTGATTGATCCTTTGTCTGAATGTTTTGAGAGGGCTTGAAACCCTAATTCTTGGCTAGAGTGAACACTCAACAATCTTTGAGAGGATTGATGAGGTATGAAAGTACATCCATATTGTGGTGATGACTTGGATAATTATGTGAAGTCTTATGGTCAAAATTTAGGGCATGACAGATGCCCCTATTTAATCTTCTTGGATCTGAAGGTATAAATGACGAAGATATTCTGAGGTTCATGGTAAAAGAGGATTAAATATCAGAATACCCAAAATTTTGATTGTGGATGTGAATGGTAGCTAATTTGCACATCCATCTTCTTTTACTATGTAATATCACTTAGAAAAGGGTGAAACTTCCCCTCGATCCTATTCTTCAGCCACAGAACTAGTCTCAATTTCTTTTTGAAATAAACCTCCCCTCGATCCAGGTCTTCAGTCATGGACATGGTCTCAGTTTCTTTTGAAATAAACCTCCCCTCGATCCTGGTCTTCAGCTATGGAACTGGTCTCAGTTTATTTTGAAATAAACCTCCCCTTGATGCTGGTCTTCAACCATGGAAACGGTCTCAGTTTCTTGAAATAAACCTCCCCTCGATCCTGGTCTTCAGCCATGGAACTGGTCTCAGTTTCTTCTTGTCGAGTTCTTCTCTTGACAAGGAATACTTATATGTGAGGGTCTTCACCAAGCTTCTCTCTGAGGTTTATCAGGGAGATGCCACTTGATAGAGAAAATGAGCTTCATTGTATCTCTCTTCGAGACTTCTTCGGAGAGATGCTATTGGATGTAATTTAATTTTGAGGTGTTGATGACTTCCTCGAAAGTAGGATAAACTTCTAGGGGAGAGACTACCATTTGTTGACTTTATTCGGAGATCTATGAGGGCAAGAACAAACCTCTTTGTTTTGCAGATCGGTATAGATTTCTTGGAGGATGTGATGTCCATATTTCCAAGAGTCTTTTGTTAAGAAGCTTCCGCGGGGGATTTTCTTCGATCCAGGAAAGCAAAATATCATCTTCAGTGGCGAAGAGTGAAGTTCCAAAGGTGTATATCCAAATGTCTTCTTTCCTTTCAGAGGTTCAAGTTATCAAAGTGGTTGAGGATCGATTTCAATTCAGGAATACACTGGAGAGAGAGATTGTTTAGAAGATACATTTCCTGACGAGGAAAGAACTCAAACCGGGATTTTATCCTATCAAGTGTGGAAAGGAAAACAGACAACTCTAATAGAGAGAGAACATTTATCACTTGGGGATGAGTATGACCAAAGTGATTGTAATGCAATATGAATATGAATACGAATCAATTATGCATGATATATGAAATGTTTATGATGAAAAAACAGACATGACATACGGACTGCTGATGAGTGCACTGGATACTCAGCCACTCTAGGAATAAAATTTTCCCTGATATGTTGAGGAAACAAATTCCTGCTGCTGCCCTTTGCATATTCTTGGTAGTAATAAATTGAGGCTCCTGGGGAGTGGTAGGTGGGATTCTTCATCTTATAAATCTGAATTAATTGATCCTCCACTCGGGACATGCTGATCACACATAATATTTTGATTCTGCATTGTGTAGTTTGATTGCTTTCGGAGAAGCGGTCGGTGTTCCCTCTTGAGTTCATTAATCAAAAGGAAATTGCCATCTTTATTTTTAAAGCAGAAGTAAACAATTGAAATTTCAGTTTTTGAAAACAAAAAGTAAATTCAATTTTGTGTTTCAAGAATGTTAATCATATCAAAATGTCATTTTACAAAGCAGAATAAATGAGAATTGCAACCAAAGGGCACAAGGGCTGAAATTTTCATTGATAGAATGGTAATCAGACAAATGGGTGATTCCATGGAGCATTACAAAGTTTAGAAAATGGTAATTTAAAGGGAAAATGGCTACATTGAAACTTAATGACCATTATTCTTCTACCAACTTTGATTTCTGGGTATCCATGAGCTTCTATTGAAGGTGGCTTCTGATTGAGGATTTCTTGACATATTACGTTATTTCTGATGACCCAATCTTAGTCGGATGCCGTTACTTGCCATAAATCCCTAACTTTTGCCTAGATCTCCTTTTTCAAGTTTTCAATCCATCGGGATGATTATTGTTTATGCCTCTAATTTTTGCTTGGACCGCCCTTTCGGGTTTTTGGTCCACCGAGACGTTTTTTTCTTTTTTTATTTAGGCAAAGTATTTCTTGACTACATCAACATTTGTGGGGTAAGTAAACTCTTCTCCATCCATGGTTGTGAGTCTCAAGGCACCGCCTGAAAAAGACTTTCTTAACAACATATGGGCCATCGTAATTCGGAGTCCATTTTCCCCTGGGATCAGTGAAAAGTGACTGGATCTTTTTGAGCACGAGGTCGCCTTCCCTGAACACACGAGGCCGGACCTTTTTGTCGAATGCTTTCTTCATTCTCTGTTGATATAACTGACCATGGCATAAAGCTGTCATTCTTTTTTCTTCGATCAAGTTCAGTTCATCGTATCTGCTTTGAAACCATTCAACTTCGATTAACTTGGCTTCCATCAAGATTCTTATTGATGGTATCTATGCTTCTATGGGGAGTACGACCTCCATGCCATATATTAGAGAGAAAGGGGTTGCCCTTGTTGAAGTGTGGATGGATGTCCGATAACAGTGAAGAGCAAATGGCAGCATCTCATGCCAATCCTTGTAGGTTACAACCATTTTCTTAATGATCTTCTTGATATTTTTGTTAGACGCTTCTACCACTATATTCATCTTGGGTTGGTAGGGAGATGAGTTATGGTTTTTAATTTTGAACTCAGAACATAATTCTTTCATCATCTTGTTGTTCAGGTTCGATCCATTATCAGTAATGATATGGCTTGGAACACCATAGCGGCAAATGAGATTGTTCTTGATAAATCGGACCACAACTTGTCTGGTCACATTGGTGTATGATACTACTTTCACCCATTTGGTGAAGTAATCAATGGCTACTAGGATGAACCGATGTCCGTTTGAGGCATTGGGTTCAATCATGTCAATTCCCCATATAGAAAAAGGCAAATTGAGAAGAAAGAATTTTGAGATGCGTTGGCGGTACATGAATTTTGTCGACGTATATCTGACACTTGTGACACTTCCTCATGTACTTGTAGCAATTGGATTCCATTGTCAGCCAATAATATCCTGCTCTCAGAACTTTTCTTTCCATTGTATATCCATTGGCATGAGTGCCAAAGGAGCCTTCATAAATTTCTTTCATTAGCATGTTTGCTTCGTGTTTGTCCATGCATCTGAGCAAAACCATGTCGAAGTTTCTTTTGTAGAGCACATAATTGTTTAGGAAGAAGTTGCTAGCTAGTCTTCTAAGAGTCTTCCTATCTTTTCTTGATGCCCCAAGAGGGTATTATTGTCTTTGAAGGAAGCATTTGATATCATGGTACCATGGTTTGTCATCAATGACTGCTTCAACTGCAAATATATAAGCGAGCCTATCAAGGCGCATTATGTCAATCTTGGGTACGTCGTTCCATCGACTCACACTAATCATGGAGGATAGGGTAGCTAGTGCATCAGCCATGTGGTTTTCTTCGCGAGGGATGTGATGAAAATCAATCTTGTTGAAGAAGGGTAACAACCTTCTTGCATAGTATTTGTAAGGAATCAATCCTAATTGATATGTGTTCCACTCTCTTTTGATCTGATTTATAACCAGAGCTGAGTCTCTATACACATCCAAGTTCTTTATCCTTAAGTCGATAGCTTCTTCGAGACCCATGATGCAAGCTTTATATTCAGCCTCATTGTTTGTACACTTGAATGCCAATCTGGTGGTGAAAGGAATATGGGTACCCTGAGGTGTAACAATGATTGTGTCATACCCTAAATTTTGACCATAAGATTTCACATCATTGTGAAAATCATCACCATAATATGGATGTACTTTCATATACCCACTAACTTCTTCAAAGATTGTTGAGTATTTACCTCAACCAAGGATTAGGGTTCTGAAGCCCTCTTAGAGCATCCAGGCAAAGGATAAATCAAGAATTGACATGATCTTCAACTTTTCAAACCTCTCAAACATCCATGAAGGATCAAGAGGCCCCGCATATCAAGAATCTAACTCAAGATTGCAACATTTCAAGTTGATTAAGCCTTAAGATCACCAGTGTCACCAAATTAGGGTTTTGGTCGACCAAGGCCTCCAGGAAGAAATTTTCATCTAGGCATGAGACAATACTTCAACATATGATTCAAGAAGATCAAAGGACCTCATGAGTCCATTCATAAAGTTCAAAATAGCCTTAGGGGTGCATCTATCAAAAATCAGGAATTAGGGTTTTGACCTAATTCAGCCCTAAGTTACCTTTTGGGGTAAGGCATGAGCCAAGACCTCAAGATTTGCTTTAAGGACCTCAAATACATCATATTGATCCATTCACAATATTTAATTGATTCAAAGAACTTGGTTCATAATCAATGCAAGGATTCAAAATCATTTGGACCACAAACTAGGGTTTCTGAGAAAAAGTCAACCATGCCTTTGATTTTTGACCAAAACATGATCTCAAACCTTGGGACATGATTCAAGACACTCTAAAACACCTATGGAATCCATCCATTAGGTTTAATTTAGCCCAAGGGCTTAATTTCATAAAGGATCACAAAGTTCAAAATTCATCTGATACAAAAAGTCAACTGTGATCAAAACCAAGTTTGACTTTTGGGAGTTTTTGACAAACATTGCCTCTTTAAGTCAAGAACAATGTTAACTTGTTATTTGGATCATGATAAATCAATAAAAATCAAGAAACGTGAGTTACTTGCAAAAAGGGCAACCTTGAGAAACTCGAAATTTCACTAAGTTATGAGAAAAAGTTATTTTTACCCAACTTTGCAAGGCCATAACTTGTGATCCAAGCAACCTGTTTCTTTCATCCAAAGCTAAAATGAAAGCTCTCATTACATACATCAAAAGTGTCCTACTTATCCATGGTAAAAAAATGCCTAGATTTTGAGTTATAAGGCCATAAAGTTAGGGTTTCATAAGATTTGAACTTTGACACCTAGAAAAATTTTAGGCAGAATCTGTCTCATGATTTGTCCAATTTTGGAGGCATTTTCATTATTATCCAAAAGGAATCAAGAGCAAATGTAAACATCAAAGTTGAAGTATGATATACAAGCTTTCCAAAGAGTACAAGAACATCCATTGATTCCACTTGAGCAAGGAGTTATGAACCTCACAAGATGCCTTGATACAAACTGGTTTTTGATAGCATTGGCACATAATTTGTACCCCAGGATTTCTTGAGCCAACTTTGGACACTTGAATCATTGGATTTCTATCCAATATCAACATAAATGATGAGGAATCTGAACCATGAGGCCAATTAGTCAAGAACCCTGTCCCTTTGGCATGTGATCATTAATGTTACAAATCCAAAATCCAATATTGTCATATGGCATTAAAAGGATGCATTGAGGTGTCATGAACCAAGCCATATCAGTCTAAATGAGTCAAGCTTTAGCCAAGGATCAGAATACCTAAACCTGCAAAGTATAACTCAAGTCAACGGCTAGAGGAGACTTTGAACACATAGCCATATCCATTGGACAATAGGGTGATCCAGCCCCCATTCACTATTCCTTGCAAAACAAACTTCCTCTACTATAAATAGAGGTCATTTCTGATGTTTTAAAACACACCAAACAATACCAAAGCCTTGTTTCCTCACTTTCTCTCTCTTGCTTCAAAATTCAAGGTTTCAAGGATCAAACTTGAAATTTTTAAAACCAGAGCTTGAACCACCCAAACCACCATCCAAACACATCACAAATCATCCATTGGAGGTGTTCATACCTTCATCTTCATCTCACAACACTAATATCAGAAAGTCAACCATCAAAACCTCAAACTTTGACTTTTCTGCATTTTTCAAGCCATGTCTTGATTCAATCATTTTCAAAGCCAAACAACACTTCAAACACTCTCCAAATATCATCCTTAAGTTATTCCAACAAGTGTCCCCCAACTGTAACACCAATTGAAGGAGTTGCCATTTTGGCAACTTTTACCAATTTTGCAAGAAAGAGCCAGTTGCAGTTCCAGAGGTTTCCATTTGATTTGGAACATCCTAAAAGATTTTAACGGGTCTATAAAGATTGTCCAAGGCATTGGATTACTTCTATCAAAAGCATCTTGAAAGTTAGCAAGTGGAACTTCAAGAGGTAAGTGCATAACAACTTGAACTTTGTGAAATATGCATTGCTTTGATGTACATTGATCATGGACATGTCATACATATCATATTTCTTGCGTTTGAGCTGTTTTTCCATGCTATTATTGTTTGTACGAAGTTGTAGCATAGAACTTGCAAAATTTGGCCTATTCTGAAACCACTATCGGGTTTTAAAATGTAGGTATTTTTAGAAAATTCTAAAACCACCATTGGATTCCTCATGAAGTTCTAGGTAGGATCCATCTTTATTTCATCCATTTTCATGGAGAAATAAGAAAGTTATGGCCTTCTTGCAAAGGCACCAAAACTGGCCTCCCTTGGGCAAGAACCAGGCCATGGCGCCTTGACCTGGCATAGAAACCAAGTCACCCATATGTGTTTATGGGGTGGTTTTGATACACGGATGTATCACCACCCTAGTGGTAGCAGCGTGTGTTTTCAAGTGTGTTTGTGTTGGAGGGCGTGGGTTCAACACCCACCCATGTCATTTTGTCATATTTTTTACATTTTTCATATTTTTTGATATTTTCCTATTTTATTTTCAATAATTACTTTTATGAATCAATTTTAATTATTTTAAATTGATTTTTTGTACAAATATCACTCACACATTAAAAATATTTTATTCACCAAAAAAATATTTTTATTTGATATATTTTTAAATATTTTAAAGAATTTTATTTTAATTTGTTTTAAACATTTTAAATAATTTCTTTTTCTTGATTTTTCAAAACCAATTTGATTTTAAATCATCATGTGAATAAAACCTTATTTTCCAAACCTTAATTATAATCCATAACATGATTATTGGATTTATTTGGTATTTTTATCATTTTTAATTGATTTTTCCTCATTTTTAATTGATATTTTTCACTCATGGGCCTCTATTAGAGTGTAAGACCCAACCCCTCTATGTACATAAATAAATGTGGGGCCTCTGCTATAGTATAAGTCCCACAACGTCTTTTGGTATTGCAGTGCAATCACTGTTTTCAAATAAATCATCTGGGCCTCTCCTTGAGTATAAGCCCCAATCTTTTGTACATAAACTTTGTTTTAAACAATAAATGACCTCCATGGGCCTCTCCCTGAGTTGTAATACTTCTGTTTTCAAAATCATCTGTCTGTTTTAAACTATTTGAAAACCACCTGGGCCTCTCCCCGAGTATAAGACCCAATACCATTCTTTCATTCAAAAAATACACTAACTTGGGCCTCTTAATAGAGTGTAAGTCCCATCCTTTTTTTATATAATAAAGAAAAGATTCAAATTACACTGGTACTAAGAGGAGCATTATTCCCGGTGAAACTGCTCTTAGACCACTTGGGCCTCTCTTTGAGTTATAAGCCCCAAACATTTCTTTTCAATTCATTCAAATAACAACAACATTCTTTTAATTCAAATTCAAATTCAAAATTTTTTCAAAACTTACTTCAATTTCTCAAGACCCTAATCATACAGTGATAATCATTACAACCAATCACAATACACTTGGGCCTCTATCCAAAGAATAAGACCCACCACCTTTTTAATTTAATTCATACTTGTTTATATGATTGTTCATATATCTGTATATATACCTGTGCTTATCTGTTTAGGGTTCCCTTAGTAGTTAGGTCATCCTCAGTTCACACTTAGGTCAATCAGCAGGATACTTATAACTCAGTTCAATCAACCAGTTTATTCCTATACAAAGAAATTTATGTCCCCGTAGAGGATTAATTCCCGGTGAAACCTCTTTTGAATTTCTTCAAACCTTAGAACTGTTCAACAAAGAAAGGATTATTTCCCGGTGAAACGTTTCTTGAACTTTTCTTAGGCTTGGACCCACAGGCTTCCTAGAAGCATCCCAGCCTCCTATTGGTCTTAGTACAAAGACCCTCAGGCTTCCTAAAAGAATATGATAGAATTTAGTCATCTCTACTAGTTCAATCCTCAGGAAAGTCAAAAACCTGGAACATCCAATCATTCATGAGTTAGTCTTCATCTCTAGAACCCTCAGTCTCCTCTTGGGCTGCATACAAAGATCTTTCTCCCATCAGAGTCTGCCTCCGCTTAAGAGACTTGGGCTTCATACTAGGACCCTCAGGCTTCCTAAAAGCATAGGATAGATCCTAGTCATCTCTATCCCTACACCAGTCCCCAGGAGAGTCTAAACCTCTAAGGCTTTCAAACTTATCCTCTAAGGATGTTCTGATCCTAAAAAATTTTTGGCTTTCATCTTCGAAATCCCCAGCCAGGATGAGGTTACCATCCACAAATCCCCAAAAGTATCAGAGCCTCATGGTATCTGATAAATCAATTATTATCCAATCCCCAGCAAGAGTTAGTTTCCCTTTGGATTCCTCAAAACAGTTTAGACCCTCTCTTGGATTAAATGAATCCTCAGTAAGAGTCAGCCTCCTCTCAGGCTTCATGTAATGATTTTCCCAATCAGCCTCACTCTTGGGCTTTGTACAAGACATATATAATACTCCCCAGTTGAGTCAGTTTTCAATCCTTTTCTAGCTTCAACCTTGGGCTTTGATCAAGGCACAAAACTAAACATCCCCTCAGATGAGACCATGAGTCCTCTCTGTAGGAGGAAATTTCCTCTATACATCACATACCAAAACAAACAATCAAAACCTTTTTCCAAATAATTCATGTAAGTGGCACACTTGTTGATTCAAAATCCAAGTTGAAGTCCCTCCTTTATCATGGCTAAAAATTTCTCTTTCATCTAACTGATGTAAGTGGCAAACCTCTAGATTCTACACATCCAAGCCAGTGTTCCTCTCTTAGCATGAAAAGATTCATAAAGGAAAAGTGGCATTGCTCTACACTGAGTTAAAGCTTTTTCCTTCATGACATTTCAATTCTCCTATAAAGGAAGATGAGACATTGTAGGATTCCACACATCCCAGGTAAAGAAACTTCCCTTATAAATCAATCCTTCAATGTTTGTGATGAATAGGTGAGATATCTCCTTTTAGAGATGACAAATCCTCTCTCAGTCAAACCTTTAGCTTCAATCTCGAGCTTTGAATAAGACACAAATATTCCTTTAGCTTCAATCTTGGGCTTTGAACAAGACACCATATAAGTTTCTTTTTCCTCCCATAGAATAGGAGGAACTACGATTGCTCTGATTTCCCAATCTCTTTACGGGAATACGTAGGCATAAGATTGCGAAATCTTAGCGGGCACATAAATCAATAAAACCTTAGGTCAAGCAGCTTCCCAAAAACAATAAAAATAACCCAAAAACAACAAAATCATTCCCTCAGCCCTCACTGTAATACCCCGTAAATTTATAGACGCTCTGGTGAATATTATTATGATCAACTGGGTTCCGGAGTACTCTGAGTAATTATCTGATAAAATAATTAGAGTAAACTGACGAACTCAGAGTCGATTAAATTAATAGTATTTAACGTTGAGTTTTTATAATTTGATGTATTTGAGCTAATTTTGGACATTTAGTAGTGTTACTAAAAATGATAGTTTCTATACTATCTATTTTCTTTTCATTTTCCTTGGAAAAACAAACAAAAGATAGAAAAAAGGAAAAACCAAGGAAAAAGGAGGAGAAAGGAAAAAGAAGGAAAATGAGAGAAATTTCTTAAGAAGCTCAAGATCATCATCAAGCTTAAACTCTTCATCTATTCATCTCAGTATCAACCTCCTCGTCTAGTAATCCAGGTGGGTTCTAGTTAGACCCTTTAGAGTAGAGTTATTTTTGAGTTTAGAGTTAGATTGGAAATGGGGAAAAATGGGTATTTTGGTATTAAATCATGAATCTAACTGTTAAAATTCAATGTTTGATTATATGTTATGCTGGTTGTGATGTTATAACATGTTTTGATGCATTTTGATTGATGAAAATGGGATTTGGGGTTGATTTTGGATCAACCCGTAGCAGAAGAAATTCTGCAAGAACTTCTGCATTTTTCTCTGCCCATACGCGTATGGAGCATGTCAATACGCGTATGGGGCTTGTCATTACGCGTACGGCAAGGGCAATACGCGTATGGCAATTTTAAAAGGAATTTTCAAGGAAAAACGTCTCTGCCCATACGCGTACGGCCTTGGGCAATACGCGTATGGATGACCGAGCATTTTGAGCAATACGCGTATGGCTGGGCGAGAATCTTAGGCAATACGCGTACGGGGAGTGCCAATACGCGTACGGCCAGGAGAGTTGCAGAATTCTGCTGTTGTGATTTATTTTTCCGATCGATTGTTTACAATGCCGTAACTTTTTGTACGTAACTCAGATTGGAACAATTTTGATATCATTGGAAAGATAATAAAATGTACTTTCTTATTACATTGGTTTTAAGATTGTCGGCCGATTTAATTATATCGGGAATTATTAAATAGTGTCATTTTATCGACTTTTATCTGTTAATTGTGTGTAATTATTATTGACAACTTATGCATGTTAAAATATGGACTAGGCAGGGTGAGGATTATTACCAAAACTGTGTCGGAAGTGTGAATTGTTCCATGTGTGGCAACGCTCATGCATGAAAGGCCGAGGCGTGTGCATTCTGTTTATCAATAACCACTGTTTCTTGCGGTGTAGTTTCATGAGACTCGAGCACCTCCTATGAAACGTTATGCACAACTACTTGGCAGGTTTGAGTCCCGTGTTAAGTACGATTGGAGCCTACGGGTAAAGAGACTTGTGACGGTGTACGGGCCGTGAGAAGTGACGGATCACGGTGTACGGACCGGTGATCCCGAATCCAATCGTATGCCAAGTAGCTACAAGGATCCATGACTCGGATCGCCTTCTAGACGTAGAAGGGTACGGGGAAAGGGGATACCTCGGTATTGGTTATTGATATGTGAGTTCTTGAGTGTGCGGACTTAGAACGTACTTCGGTACTTTGTGAATCCTTGAGCTTACAGGCTCAAGAGGTACTTCGGTACTAGTGTGAGTTTACAGGCTCACCGTGACGGTTACTTGTGTGTGTGTACTCATGGTCCTTCCCCTTTCCCCTTGGACATGAGTTAGGACTTTGTTAGAACCTTGTAAAGCCGAGAGGACTTTAAGATAGGAAACTCACTGAGATTTGATGTATCTCACCCCACTGTTGTTGTTTACATCACAGGTTCTGCAGGTTCGGCGAAGGGTAAGGACAAGGTTATTTGACTTTCTTTACGGATCGTAGTTTTGTGATGGCATGGCTTCCGCTATGGCGTTATGTTTTGAGATCATTGTTTTGATCTAGTTCTTAGTTTTTACCATTTTGGAACATCTTGTATATGTAATGCCTTAGACTTTTAGGTGTATTTGTATTAGAGGCATTTATGTGTATAATGTGTTAACTAGGAACTTATTATGTTTCAGTACCAAAAGTGAAACTCATGTATAATATGTGATTTGATGCATGTATTAGTATGTGGTCTTTACAGTTGGTATCAGAGCAAGTCGTATCCTCGACCTAGCCATGAAATGGGATAAGTTTTCTTTCCGTTTCATATGCGGCGTGTCGCCATGGGTCTTGTCTGTTATATTTATGGTATTGAGTCTGATCAACTTAATCCTATTTGTATGGAATTCAGGAACATGGCTGATAGACGCAGAAAAAATCGTGGAAGACCAAGGACTACTCCAGCTGGGACGGTTCCGCAGGGTGATGAAGGGAATGCCCCTTTGTACCAATTTATGCAACAGATGCAGCAACAGCAGAATCAGTTCATGCAAGGAATGATGCAACAAATGGCTGATGGTCTGCATCCTCCAGTGGTTGTTTTGGAAGTTACAGGAGGAACCTACAGGGAATTTGTTCGTATGAATCCTCCGGAGTTTCAAGGAGGGCTAGATCCGGTGAAGGCACACGAATGGATAACAGGTATGGAACGGATTTTTCTGATAGTTCATTGCAGTGAGGAGAATAAGGTGGTCTTTGCTTCTCACTGGTTGAAGGGTCCTGCTATGAGGTGGTGGGAGAGCGCTTCAGCCTTGATGACAACTCAGGAGGTGCCGAAAGTGTGGGAACAGTTTAAGGTAATCTTTATGGAGAAATATTTTCCGAGTTCATTAAGGTCTCAAAAGGAGTTTGAGTTCCAACAGTTGAGACAGGGAAATTTATTAGTGGCTTCTTATGCGGAACAATTTGAGATCATGGCTGACTATTCTAGACAGGCCATGTATGCTCCTGATGAGAGGTGGAAGATAGATCAGTTTCTGTTTGGGTTAAGGGCTGAGATTTCACACAGCGTGTCCCAACGGGAATTTGCTACTTATGCTGAAATGTTAAGACAATGTTATGTGGCGAAAAATAGCTTGAAAAAGATACAAATGGAGGTGGATTCGAACAGGGTAACTCAAAGTGACCGTGGAAGGTCGAATCAATAGTTTAGGCAAAGGCAACAGTCTTCCAAAGGGAAGCAAGTACAGGGCTCTAGAACCAGTGTGCCTCCAGTATGTCGCACTTGTGGGAGGAGTCATTTTGGTAGGTGTTATTCGGATGGGATACGGTGTTATCAGTGTAACAAGATGGGTCATGTAGCGAGAGATTGTCCTCAGAGTAGGAATCAGGCACAAGGGAAGGCTACTAGTCGAGTATATACTCTGGATGCAAGGAAAGCAAAGGGTGATAATTCCTTGATTGCGGGTACGTGTTTTGTTAATGGTCAACCTTGTTTTGTTTTATTTGACTATGGGGCTACACATTCTTTTGTGTCTTTGAGATGTGTGAAGCGACTGGGGTTGCAAACTATTCCTTTGTTTCCTCCTATGGTGGTTACTACTGCCATGGATGAATTGGTTGAAACACCACTGATGTGTGAGAATTGTGTGTTGTCGGTGAACGAAAGAGTCTTCCAGATTGATCTTATTTGTCTGCCGCTTAAGAAAGTGGATGTTGTTCTGGGAATGGATTGGCTTTCAGCTAATTCGGTTTTTATCGGCTGTGAGGAGAAGTTAATTATTATTCCATCTGCTGAGACTACTTCGAAAGATGTATTATCAACGATTTTAGAAGGTACGGTGGGAATGGTAAACTTCTTGTTTGAGAAAGAGAAATCTGTTTTATTGGTTCTTACTAAGGAAGGAAGTAGTGAACAGCAAGTTCTGAGTATTCCAATAGTGTGTGAGTTTCCTGAAGTGTTTCCTGAAGATGTTTCTTCTCTTCCTCCGGAGAGAGAGGTTGAGTTCTCCATTGACCTGGTATCGGGAACGACTCCTATATCCGTTTCTCCGTATCGGATGGCACCGCTTGAGTTAAGAGAATTAAAGGACCAATTAGAGGACTTGATGTCTAAGCATTTTGTTAGGCCTAGTGTTTCACCGCGGGGAGCTCCAGTGTTATTGGTAAAGAAGAAAGATGGGGGAATGCGTTTGTGCATTGATTATCGTAAGTTGAATAAAGTTACCATTAAGAATAAGTATCCCTTACCAAGGATAGACGACTTGTTAGATCAATTAAAAGGAGCCTGTGTGTTCTCAAAGATTGATTTACGGTCGGGTTATCATCAGATTCGAGTGAAGAGTTCCGATGTGCCAAAGACTGCATTTAGGACACGTTATGGTCATTATGAATTCTTAGTGATGCCTTTCGGTGTGACTAATGCTCCAGCTGTTTTTATGGATTACATGAATCGAATATTTCAGGCGTACTTGGACCAATTTGTGGTAATCTTTATTGACGACATTCTTATTTATTCTCGTACTCCACAAGAGCACGGAGAACATCTGAGAATTGTCTTATCGGTATTGCAAGAGAAACAACTTTTTGCTAAGTTGAGCAAGTGTGAGTTTTGGATGTCGGAAGTTAATTTTCTTGGACATGTTATATCTCAAGGTGGTGTGGCAGTGGATCTATCGAAGGTAGAAGCAGTGATTAATTGGGAGAGACTGAGAAATGTTTCAGAAGTTAGAAGTTTCTTGGGATTGACGGGTTACTATAGAAGGTTTATCAAGGGCTTTTCTCAATTGGCCTTACCAATGACGAAACTTACTCGGAAGGATGTTACTTTTGAGTGGGATTCAGGTTGCGAACAAAGTTTTATGCATTTAAAGGAAAGTTTGAAGAGTTCTCCAGTATTGATTATTCCTGATCCTAACAACTCTTATGAAGTATTCTGTGATGCTTCTAAGAGGGGATTAGGGGGTGTTCTGATGCAAGGCGGTCAAGTGGCAGCTTATGCTTCTCGACAGTTAAAAGTTCATGAGAAGAATTATCCAACTCATGATTTGGAACTAGATGCTGTGGTGTTTGCACTGAAGGTGTGGCGTCATTATTTATATGGTGTACGTTTTGAAATGTTCAGTGACCACAAAAGTTTGAAGTATTTGTTTGACCAAAAGGAGTTGAATATGCGACAAAGAAGGTGGATGGAGTACTTAAAGGATTATGACTTAGAATTGAAGTACCATCCAGGAAAGGCGAATAAAGTAGCGGATGCTTTAAGTCGGAAAATGGTTCATAGTGCGGAATTGATGATTTTGGAGTATTCATTGTTGGAGAAGTTTAGAGATCTTAATCTCCAGTTTGTGTGGACTCCAAATGGTGTAATTATGGGAAATTTGAATGTCAATTCTACCTTAAGAGTTGAGATTCAACAGGCACAATTGTTAGAGGAAGAGTTACAAGAATTGTTACTTCAATCGGGTTTTACACAAGCAACTGATGAGATTATTTTGTTTAATCAACGGATTTGTGTTCCGAAAGATGGGGCATTGAAAAGGAAGATTTTAGACGAAGCTCATAAAGGTACTTTTACGATACATCCTGGTACTTCAAAGATGTATCGGGATTTAAAGAAGGATTATTGGTGGTCTGGGATGAAAAAGGATATAGCGGGATATGTGTCAGAATGTGCGGTGTGCCAACAGGTGAAGATTGAACACCAAAGACCGGGCAGTTTGTTACAACCTTTGGATATTCCAGTTTGGAAGTGGGATAGTATTTCTATGGACTTTGCAGTGGGTTTACCCCATACCCAAGGTGGGTATGATTCTATTTGGGTAATTGTAGATCGACTAATGAAATCTGCACACTTCTTAGCCGTAAAGACTACTTATAAGGCAAGTCATCTTGCAAGGTTGTTTATTGCTGAGATTGTGAGTTTGCATGGTATTCCTTCTAGTATTGTGTCCGATAGAGATCCGAAGTTTACTTCGAGATTTTGGAAAGTGTTCCAACAAGCGATGGGTACGAATTTGCGTTTGAGCACGTCGAATCATCCTCAAACGGATGGTCAGACTGAGCGAATAATACAAACGATGGAGGATATGTTAAGAGCTTGTGTGTTAGAGAGCAGAGGGAATTGGAAGGAACTTTTGCCGTTAATTGAGTTTTCCTATAACAATAGTTACCATGCGAGTATCGGTATGGCTCCTTATGAAGCATTGTATGGGAGAAAGTGTAGGACACCTTTGTGTTGGGCTGAAATTGGCGAAGGTAGAATTTTGGGACCCGAGATTATTCAAGAGACTACGAAAAAGATTCGAATGATCCGCGAGAAAGTTAAACAAGCACAAGATCGTCAAAAGAGTTATGCGGACAATCGTAGGAGACCTTTGGAATTTGAGGAAGGTGATCATGTATTTCTGAAAGTTACTCCAAGATTGAGATTGAAAGGACCGTTTAAGTCACGTAAGTTAAGTCCGAGATACGTGGGACCGTATCAGATTTTAGAAAGGATTGGTGAAGTTGCTTATAGATTAGCCTTACCACCCTCTCTATCCGAGATGCATGACGTTTTTCACGTATCTCAGCTCCGTAAGTTTATTCCTGATCCTCTTCAGCCAATTCTACCCAAATCAGTGGAAATTGAAGCGGATTTGACTTTTGAACCACAACCAAGTTGTATTGTGGGAAGGGAAACAAAAGTGTTAAGGAACAAAGATATTCCACTTGTTAAGGTGCAATGGGATATGACGCATCCGGGCGATGCTACTTGGGAACTAGAATCGGAAATGCGAGATTCTTATCCACATCTGTTCAGGTAATATTCTTAATTCAAGGATGAATTTCTATTTAAGGGGGGGAGGATGTAATACCTCGTAAATTTATAAACGCTCTGGTGAATATTATTATGATCAACTGGGTTCCGGAGTACTCTGAGTAATTATCTGATAAAATAATTAGAGTAAACTGACGAACTCAGAGTCGATTAAATTAATAGTATTTAACGTTGAGTTTTTATAATTTGATGTATTTGAGCTAATTTTGGACATTTAGTAGTGTTACTAAAAATGATAGTTTCTATACTATCTATTTTCTTTTCATTTTCCTTGGAAAAACAAACAAAAGATAGAAAGAAGGAAAAACCAAGGAAAAAGGAGGAGAAAGGAAAAAGAAGGAAAAGGAGAGAAATTTCTCAAGAAGCTCAAGATCATCATCAAGCTTCAACTCTTCATCTATTCATCTTAGTATCAACCTCCTCGTCTAGTAATCCAGGTGGTTCTAGTTAGACCCTTTAGAGTAGAGTTATTTTTGAGTTTAGAGTTAGATTGGAAATGGGGAAAAATGGGTATTTTGGTATTAAATCATGAATCTAACTGTTAAAATTCAATGTTTAATTATATGTTATGCTGGTTGTGATGTTATAACATGTTTTGATGCATTTTGATTGATGAAAATGGGATATGGGGTTGATTTTGGATCAACCCGTAGTAGAAGAAATTCTGCAGGAACTTCTGCATTTTTCTCTGCCCATACGCGTATGGAGCATGTCAATACGCGTATGGGGCTTGTCATTACGCGTACGGCAAGGGCAATACGCGTATGGCAATTTTAAAAGGAATTCTCAAGGAAAAACGTCTCTGCCCATACGCGTACGGCCTTGGGCAATACGCGTATGGATAACCGAGCATTTTGAGCAATACGCGTATCGCTTGGGGCAATACGCGTATGGCTGGGTGAGAATCTTAGGCAATACGCGTACGGGGAGTGCCAATACGCGTACGGCCAGGAGAGTTGCAGAATTCTGCTGTTGCGATTTATTTTTCCGATCGATTGTTTACAATGCCGTAACTTTTTGTACGTAACTCGGATTGGAACAATTTTGATATCGTTGGAAAGATAATAAAATGTACTTTCTTATTACATTGGTTTTAAGATTGTCGGCCGATTTAATTATATCGGGAATTATGAAATAATGTCATTTTATCGACTTTTATCTGTTAATTGTGTGTAATTATTATTGACAACTTATGCATGTTAAAATATGGACTAGGCAGGGTGAGGATTATTACCAAAACTGTGTCGGAAGTGTGAATTGTTCCATGTGTGGCAACGCTCGTGCATGAAAGGCCGAGGCGTGTGCATTCTGTTTATCAATAACCACTGTTTCTTGCGGTGTAGTTTCATGAGACTCGAGCACCTCCTATGAAACGTTATGCACAACTACTTGGCAGGTTTGAGTCCCGTGTTAAGTACGATTGGAGCCTACGGGTAAAGAGACTTGTGACGGTGTACGGGCCGTGAGAAGTGACGGATCACGGTGTACGGACCGGTGATCCCGAATCCAATCGTATGCCAAGTAGCTACAAGGATCCATGACTCGGATCGCCTTCTAGACGTAGAAGGGTACGGGGAAAGGGGATACCTCGGTATTGGTTATTGATATGTGAGTTCTTGAGTGTGCGGACTTAGAACGTACTTCGGTACTTTGTGAATCCTTGAGCTTACAGGCTCAAGAGGTACTTCGGTACTAGTGTGAGTTTACAGGCTCACCGTGACGGTTACTTGTGTGTGTGTACTCATGGTCCTTCCCCTTTCCCCTTGGACATGAGTTAGGACTTTGTTAGAACCTTGTAAAGCCGAGAGGACTTTAAGATAGGAAACTCACTGAGATTTGATGTATCTCACCCCACTGTTGTTGTTTACATCACAGGTTCTGCAGGTTCGGCGAAGGGTAAGGACAAGGTTATTTGACTTTCTTTACGGATCGTAGTTTTGTGATGGCATGGCTTCCGCTATGGCGTTATGTTTTGAGATCATTGTTTTGATCTAGTTCTTAGTTTTTACCATTTTGGAACATCTTGTATATGTAATGCCTTAGACTTTTAGGTGTATTTGTATTAGAGGCATTTATGTGTATAATGTGTTAACTAGGAACTTATTATGTTTCAGTACCAAAAGTGAAACTCATGTATAATATGTGATTTGATGCATGTATTAGTATGTGGTCTTTACAGTTGGTATCAGAGCAAGTCGTATCCTCGACCTAGCCATGAAATGGGATAAGTTTTCTTTCCGTTTCATATGCGGCGTGTCGCCATGGGTCTTGTCTGTTATATTTATGGTATTGAGTCTGATCAACTTAATCCTATTTGTATGGAATTCAGGAACATGGCTGATAGACGCAGAAAAAATCGTGGAAGACCAAGGACTACTCCAGCTGGGACGGTTCCGCAGGGTGATGAAGGGAATGCCCCTTTGTACCAATTTATGCAACAGATGCAGCAACAGCAGAATCAGTTCATGCAAGGAATGATGCAACAAATGGCTGATGGTCTGCATCCTCCAGTGGTTGTTTTGGAAGTTACAGGAGGAACCTACAGGGAATTTGTTCGTATGAATCCTCCGGAGTTTCAAGGAGGGCTAGATCCGGTGAAGGCACACGAATGGATAACAGGTATGGAACGGATTTTTCTGATAGTTCATTGCAGTGAGGAGAATAAGGTGGTCTTTCCTTCTCACTGGTTGAAGGGTCCTGCTATGAGGTGGTGGGAGAGCGCTTCAGCCTTGATGACAACTCAGGAGGTGCCGAAAGTGTGGGAACAGTTTAAGGTAATCTTTATGGAGAAATATTTTCCGAGTTCATTAAGGTCTCAAAAGGAGTTTGAGTTCCAACAGTTGAGACAGGGAAATTTATTAGTGGCTTCTTATGCGGAACAATTTGAGATCATGGCTGACTATTCTAGACAGGCCATGTATGCTCCTGATGAGAGGTGGAAGATAGATCAGTTTCTGTTTGGGTTAAGGGCTGAGATTTCACACAGCGTGTCCCAACGGGAATTTGCTACTTATGCTGAAATGTTAAGACAATGTTATGTGGCGAAAAATAGCTTGAAAAAGATACAAATGGAGGTGGATTCGAACAGGGTAACTCAAAGTGACCGTGGAAGGTCGAATCAATAGTTTAGGCAAAGGCAACAGTCTTCCAAAGGGAAGCAAGTACAGGGCTCTAGAACCAGTGTGCCTCCAGTATGTCGCACTTGTGGGAGGAGTCATTTTGGTAGGTGTTATTCGGATGGGATACGGTGTTATCAGTGTAACAAGATGGGTCATGTAGCGAGAGATTGTCCTCAGAGTAGGAATCAGGCACAAGGGAAGGCTACTAGTCGAGTATATACTCTGGATGCAAGGAAAGCAAAGGGTGATAATTCCTTGATTGCGGGTACGTGTTTTGTTAATGGTCAACCTTGTTTTGTTTTATTTGACTATGGGGCTACACATTCTTTTGTGTCTTTGAGATGTGTGAAGCGACTGGGGTTGCAAACTATTCCTTTGTTTCCTCCTATGGTGGTTACTACTGCCATGGATGAATTGGTTGAAACACCACTGATGTGTGAGAATTGTGTGTTGTCGGTGAACGAAAGAGTCTTCCAGATTGATCTTATTTGTCTGCCGCTTAAGAAAGTGGATGTTGTTCTGGGAATGGATTGGCTTTCAGCTAATTCGGTTTTTATCGGCTGTGAGGAGAAGTTAATTATTATTCCATCTGCTGAGACTACTTCGAAAGATGTATTATCAACGATTTTAGAAGGTACGGTGGGAATGGTAAACTTCTTGTTTGAGAAAGAGAAATCTGTTTTATTGGTTCTTACTAAGGAAGGAAGTAGTGAACAGCAAGTTCTGAGTATTCCAATAGTGTGTGAGTTTCCTGAAGTGTTTCCTGAAGATGTTTCTTCTCTTCCTCCGGAGAGAGAGGTTGAGTTCTCCATTGACCTGGTATCGGGAACGACTCCTATATCCGTTTCTCCGTATCGGATGGCACCGCTTGAGTTAAGAGAATTAAAGGACCAATTAGAGGACTTGATGTCTAAGCATTTTGTTAGGCCTAGTGTTTCACCGCGGGGAGCTCCAGTGTTATTGGTAAAGAAGAAAGATGGGGGAATGCGTTTGTGCATTGATTATCGTAAGTTGAATAAAGTTACCATTAAGAATAAGTATCCCTTACCAAGGATAGACGACTTGTTAGATCAATTAAAAGGAGCCTGTGTGTTCTCAAAGATTGATTTACGGTCGGGTTATCATCAGATTCGAGTGAAGAGTTCCGATGTGCCAAAGACTGCATTTAGGACACGTTATGGTCATTATGAATTCTTAGTGATGCCTTTCGGTGTGACTAATGCTCCAGCTGTTTTTATGGATTACATGAATCGAATATTTCAGGCGTACTTGGACCAATTTGTGGTAATCTTTATTGACGACATTCTTATTTATTCTCGTACTCCACAAGAGCACGGAGAACATCTGAGAATTGTCTTATCGGTATTGCAAGAGAAACAACTTTTTGCTAAGTTGAGCAAGTGTGAGTTTTGGATGTCGGAAGTTAATTTTCTTGGACATGTTATATCTCAAGGTGGTGTGGCAGTGGATCTATCGAAGGTAGAAGCAGTGATTAATTGGGAGAGACTGAGAAATGTTTCAGAAGTTAGAAGTTTCTTGGGATTGACGGGTTACTATAGAAGGTTTATCAAGGGCTTTTCTCAATTGGCCTTACCAATGACGAAACTTACTCGGAAGGATGTTACTTTTGAGTGGGATTCAGGTTGCGAACAAAGTTTTATGCATTTGAAGGAAAGTTTGAAGAGTTCTCCAGTATTGATTATTCCTGATCCTAACAACTCTTATGAAGTATTCTGTGATGCTTCTAAGAGGGGATTAGGGGGTGTTCTGATGCAAGGCGGTCAAGTGGCAGCTTATGCTTCTCGACAGTTAAAAGTTCATGAGAAGAATTATCCAACTCATGATTTGGAACTAGATGCTGTGGTGTTTGCACTGAAGGTGTGGCGTCATTATTTATATGGTGTACGTTTTGAAATGTTCAGTGACCACAAAAGTTTGAAGTATTTGTTTGACCAAAAGGAGTTGAATATGCGACAAAGAAGGTGGATGGAGTACTTAAAGGATTATGACTTAGAATTGAAGTACCATCCAGGAAAGGCGAATAAAGTAGCGGATGCTTTAAGTCGGAAAATGGTTCATAGTGCGGAATTGATGATTTTGGAGTATTCATTGTTGGAGAAGTTTAGAGATCTTAATCTCCAGTTTGTGTGGACTCCGAATGGTGTAATTATGGGAAATTTGAATGTCAATTCTACCTTAAGAGTTGAGATTCAACAGGCACAATTGTTAGAGGAAGAGTTACAAGAATTGTTACTTCAATCGGGTTTTACACAAGCAACTGATGAGATTATTTTGTTTAATCAACGGATTTGTGTTCCGAAAGATGGGGCATTGAAAAGGAAGATTTTAGACGAAGCTCATAAAGGTACTTTTACGATACATCCTGGTACTTCAAAGATGTATCGGGATTTAAAGAAGGATTATTGGTGGTCTGGGATGAAAAAGGATATAGCGGGATATGTGTCAGAATGTGCGGTGTGCCAACAGGTGAAGATTGAACACCAAAGACCGGGCAGTTTGTTACAACCTTTGGATATTCCAGTTTGGAAGTGGGATAGTATTTCTATGGACTTTGCAGTGGGTTTACCCCATACCCAAGGTGGGTATGATTCTATTTGGGTAATTGTAGATCGACTAATGAAATCTGCACACTTCTTAGCCGTAAAGACTACTTATAAGGCAAGTCATCTTGCAAGGTTGTTTATTGCTGAGATTGTGAGTTTGCATGGTATTCCTTCTAGTATTGTGTCCGATAGAGATCCGAAGTTTACTTCGAGATTTTGGAAAGTGTTCCAACAAGCGATGGGTACGAATTTGCGTTTGAGCACGTCGAATCATCCTCAAACGGATGGTCAGACTGAGCGAATAATACAAACGATGGAGGATATGTTAAGAGCTTGTGTGTTAGAGAGCAGAGGGAATTGGAAGGAACTTTTGCCGTTAATTGAGTTTTCCTATAACAATAGTTACCATGCGAGTATCGGTATGGCTCCTTATGAAGCATTGTATGGGAGAAAGTGTAGGACACCTTTGTGTTGGGCTGAAATTGGC
The DNA here is from genome assembly GCA_022829125.1 of Lathyrus tuberosus. NCBI lineage: Eukaryota > Viridiplantae > Streptophyta > Magnoliopsida > Fabales > Fabaceae > Lathyrus > Lathyrus tuberosus. The sequence continues at coordinate 7,008,535 of JALAZF010000072.1, forward strand.
GAAGGTAGAATTTTGGGACCCGAGATTATTCAAGAGACTACGAAAAAGATTCGAATGATCCGCGAGAAAGTTAAACAAGCACAAGATCGTCAAAAGAGTTATGCGGACAATCGTAGGAGACCTTTGGAATTTGAGGAAGGTGATCATGTATTTCTGAAAGTTACTCCAAGATTGAGATTGAAAGGACCGTTTAAGTCACGTAAGTTAAGTCCGAGATACGTGGGACCGTATCAGATTTTAGAAAGGATTGGTGAAGTTGCTTATAGATTAGCCTTACCACCCTCTCTATCCGAGATGCATGACGTTTTTCACGTATCTCAGCTCCGTAAGTTTATTCCTGATCCTCTTCAGCCAATTCTACCCAAATCAGTGGAAATTGAAGCGGATTTGACTTTTGAACCACAACCAAGTTGTATTGTGGGAAGGGAAACAAAAGTGTTAAGGAACAAAGATATTCCACTTGTTAAGGTGCAATGGGATATGACGCATCCGGGCGATGCTACTTGGGAACTAGAATCGGAAATGCGAGATTCTTATCCACATCTGTTCAGGTAATATTCTTAATTCAAGGATGAATTTCTATTTAAGGGGGGGAGGATGTAATACCCCGTAAATTTATAAACGCTCTGGTGAATATTATTATGATCAACTGGGTTCCGGAGTACTCTGAGTAATTATCTGATAAAATAATTAGAGTAAACTGACGAACTCAGAGTCGATTAAATTAATAGTATTTAACGTTGAGTTTTTATAATTTGATGTATTTGAGCTAATTTTGGACATTTAGTAGTGTTACTAAAAATGATAGTTTCTATACTATCTATTTTCTTTTCATTTTCCTTGGAAAAACAAACAAAAGATAGAAAGAAGGAAAAACCAAGGAAAAAGGAGGAGAAAGGAAAAAGAAGGAAAAGGAGAGAAATTTCTCAAGAAGCTCAAGATCATCATCAAGCTTCAACTCTTCATCTATTCATCTTAGTATCAACCTCCTCGTCTAGTAATCCAGGTGGTTCTAGTTAGACCCTTTAGAGTAGAGTTATTTTTGAGTTTAGAGTTAGATTGGAAATGGGGAAAAATGGGTATTTTGGTATTAAATCATGAATCTAACTGTTAAAATTCAATGTTTAATTATATGTTATGCTGGTTGTGATGTTATAACATGTTTTGATGCATTTTGATTGATGAAAATGGGATATGGGGTTGATTTTGGATCAACCCGTAGTAGAAGAAATTCTGCAGGAACTTCTGCATTTTTCTCTGCCCATACGCGTATGGAGCATGTCAATACGCGTATGGGGCTTGTCATTACGCGTACGGCAAGGGCAATACGCGTATGGCAATTTTAAAAGGAATTCTCAAGGAAAAACGTCTCTGCCCATACGCGTACGGCCTTGGGCAATACGCGTATGGATAACCGAGCATTTTGAGCAATACGCGTATCGCTTGGGGCAATACGCGTATGGCTGGGTGAGAATCTTAGGCAATACGCGTACGGGGAGTGCCAATACGCGTACGGCCAGGAGAGTTGCAGAATTCTGCTGTTGCGATTTATTTTTCCGATCGATTGTTTACAATGCCGTAACTTTTTGTACGTAACTCGGATTGGAACAATTTTGATATCGTTGGAAAGATAATAAAATGTACTTTCTTATTACATTGGTTTTAAGATTGTCGGCCGATTTAATTATATCGGGAATTATGAAATAATGTCATTTTATCGACTTTTATCTGTTAATTGTGTGTAATTATTATTGACAACTTATGCATGTTAAAATATGGACTAGGCAGGGTGAGGATTATTACCAAAACTGTGTCGGAAGTGTGAATTGTTCCATGTGTGGCAACGCTCGTGCATGAAAGGCCGAGGCGTGTGCATTCTGTTTATCAATAACCACTGTTTCTTGCGGTGTAGTTTCATGAGACTCGAGCACCTCCTATGAAACGTTATGCACAACTACTTGGCAGGTTTGAGTCCCGTGTTAAGTACGATTGGAGCCTACGCGTAAAGAGACTTGTGACGGTGTACGGGCCGTGAGAAGTGACGGATCACGGTGTACGGACCGGTGATCTCGAATCCAATCGTATGCCAAGTAGCTACAAGGATCCATGACTCGGATCGCCTTCTAGACGTAGAAGGGTACGGGGAAAGGGGATACCTTGGTATTGGTTATTGATATGTGAGTTCTTGAGTGTGCAAACTCAGAACGTACTTCGGTACTTTGTGAATCCTTGAGCTTACAGGCTCAAGAGGTACTTCGGTACTAGTGTGAGTTTACAGGCTCACCGTGACGGTTACTTGTGTGTGTGTACTCATGGTCCTTCCCCTTTCCCCTTGGACATGAGTTAGGACTTTGTTAGAACCTTGTAAAGCCGAGAGGACTTTAAGATAGGGAACTCACTGAGATTTGATGTATCTCACCCCACTGTTGTTGTTTACATCACAGGTTCTGCAGGTTCGGCGAAGGGTAAGGACAAGGTTATTTGACTTTCCCTAAGGATCGTAGTTTTGTGATGGCATAGCTTCCGCTATGGCGTTATGTTTTGAGATCATTGTTTTGATCTAGTTCTTAGTTTTTACCATTTTGGAACATCTTGTATATGTAATGCCTTAGACTTTTAGGTGTATTTGTATTAGAGGCATTTATGTGTATAATGTGTTAACTAGGAACTTATTGTGTTTCAGTACCAAAAGTGAAACTCATGTATAATATGTGATTTGATGCATGTATTAGTATGTGGTCTTTACACTCACAAAGGAGAAACTTTCCCCAATCAATAGCAAATAGACTTAAGAAAGCATTTCAAACAGTAAGAAAGTATGTGTAAATGAAGGTTCCTATATATTACTATAGATACTTTGGGTGTTAATAGCTTCCCTTTGTATAACCAAACCCCGATTCCGGATCTCTTTGCAATTGTAAGAAAAAAATTTGCACGCAGGGTTGGTTTAAGATATCTTCCCCTTCTTTTTAAGCTTCATAGGATAAATACAGAAATCAGAAAGTAGCGTTAAAAGCGGTAGTGGTCGCGTCACAAAAACCGGAGCTACAAATTTCCCTAATTCCATTTCCATAAGCATTGACAACTCCGTCGAATATTAGTCCCCATTGAGATCCTGGCTCTGGCCCTTCGTCTATTAGCGGTTCACCGCAATCTTTCATTTTTAGGTACATGAGATCCTCATCTGGGAAGTCAAATTTGATTGATTCCTGATTGTCAATCAGTTGATGAGCCAGATGATCGGCTAAAACACTTCCTTTGACGGATTTCTGAGCATGGTACTCGATGTCGTATTCTGATAACAACATCTGCCAATAGGCATTCCATCCCGTTAAAGCTGGATTTTCAAAGACATTCTTGATCGGATCCATTTCGGAGATTAACCAAGTAGTGTGACAAATCAAGTACTGTAAAAAACGTTTAGCTACCCAAGCTAGAGCGCATAAAGTTTTCTTGAGCATAGTGTATCGAGTTTCACAGTCTGTGAACTTCTTGCTTAAGTAATAAATGGCAGACTCTTTTCTATTTGTTTCATCATGTTGGCCAAGCACACAGCCCATGGAGTCTTCTAAGACTGTTAAGTAGATGATCAGTGGTCTTTCTTCCACTAGAGGAGACAGAATAGGTGGTTTTAACAGATATTATTTGATGCTGTCGAAAGCCTTTTGGTAATCATCTGTCCATATACAACTTTGGTTCTTTCTGAGTAGTTTAAAGATTGGCGCGCACGTCTCGTTCATGAGGAATATGAATCTCGAGATGTAATTGAGATGTCCCAAAAATCCTCTTACTTGTTTTTCAGTCTTTGGTGCAGGAATTTCTTGAATGGCCTTGACTTTGTCGGGATCAACCTCAATTCCCTTTTGGCTGACGATGAATCCTAAGAGTTTTCCTGAACGAACACCGAATGTGCACTTATTAGGATTCAAGTGGAGTTTGTATTTTCTCAGACGCTGGAATAACTTTGACAAATTTTCTACATGTTCTTCCTCTGTTTTAGATTTGGCAATCATGTCATCGACGTACACTTCAATTTCTTTGTGCATCATGTCGTGAAACAGAGTTGTCATAGCCCTTTGATAAGTTTCTCCTGCGTTCTTCAGACTGAACGACATTACTTTGTAAAAAAAGGTGTCCCGTGGGGTGATGAATGAAGTTTTCTCCATGTCTTCTGGAGCCATTCTGATTTGATTATAGCCCGAGAATCCATCCATGAAGGAGAATACTTTGAATTTTGCTGTGCTGTCAACTAGCATGTCAATGTGTGGTAGGGAAAAATCATCCTTTAGACTTGCTTTATTTAAATCCCTGTAGTCCACACATATTCGGACCTTTTCGTCCTTCTTGAGAACTGGCATTATGTTGGTTAGCCATTGAGGATATTCTAAGGTGGCGAGGAAACCTGCGTCTATCTGTTTCTGCACTTCTTCCTTAATCTTGATGGCCATATCTAGGTGAGTCCTTCTCAATTTTTGTTTGACCGGAGGACATTCTGGTTTCAGTGGTAAGTGATGTTCCACGATGTTGGTATCTAACCCTGGCATGTCTTGGTAGAACCAAGCAAACACATCTGAAAATTCTTTGAGCAATTCTATAGAGCCTTCTTTGACAGTTAGATGAAGTAATGCTCCAATTTTAACTTCTTTTCTCTCTTCTTCTGAATCTAAATTGACTGTTTCCAACGGTTCTTTATAAGGTTGAATGGATCTTTCCTCATGTCTAAGTAATCGAGAGATCTCATCTGGAATTTCTTCGTCCCCTTATTCTTCGGCTTTAAATACCGGGAACTCAAAGTTGGGAGAAGGCATTGGATCGTATGTTTCAATGGGGGTTTAAAACAAGTAATCTACATAACGTGATGCTTCTTTTTTTAGAAAAGGCAGAGAGAATGCAAAAGTGTGTGTAGTGTATTTTAAAAGATGCTTGTTTTATTTTGTTTTTGTTTTTTAGGATTACCATTTTCTAGAAAAGCGAAAAGTGAAAATAGCAATAAATGCAGGAATTTAAAATGACATTCTTTATTTATGATTTGTCGATTCTTCAAACACAACCTTATAAAATAAAACTCTTTCGCTTTGGACGAAGCGAAGAGGGACATTTACAGAAAAGCAAGCCCTATAAAGCATCCTTTTCACCCGGGCAAAGTGAAAGGTCAAAACAAAGACGAGACAATTACTTTGATTTATGAACGATATTCGGGACATCGACCGCAATGGCGACGAACTCCTTTGTGGATCACAAAGTCTGGTATTTTTCTTCCAGGATTATCTTTAGTAATGACACTGATCTCTGGCGGAGTTGGATCACTAGAGTCTTCTTCCCATGCAGCGTTTTCATAAGAGGAATCTTCTATTGTATTTTCAACAATATTTTTATTTTCGAGAGGATCTCCCCACCATGTTGGCTGGATGTCTTTATATCTGATGCGAGAGCTTTCAGGAGCAGTGTACTTCACTAGAAAGTTGTACTTGCCGCTTGGCTGCCCCAAGGTATCCCAAGTTTCTAAGGGGATAAATGAGTCATCTTCTTCAATGACATTGACCTCAGGAAATGCAAAGTTGATAAATTCTTGTACTGCGATTCTTGCAACTTCATTAACATGATGTTTGACATTTCCAGAGTTTTCCTGGTAAGGTTCCCACGACTTTGGGAGAACAAGTGGATTTTTCTCAAGGTCACTAAGCAGATATGCATTCTCTGGATGAATCTTTTGCCCCGAATCTTCCATGTAAGGTTTCTAGATGGGCAAATCATCCATGGGATCATATGAGTTGTAATCAAAGTTGTCTTTCATCAGAGTATCTTCTTCCAATGAGTTGGGTGGAGCACGACATCCTTCGGGATCACAATCTCCGTCGATCATTCTGACGTCTGATATTGGTATATATCTGGGACTTTGCTTTGGAAAGCAAAATGGCATATATGTTTCTTCCTAAGACATATAACCTTCATCATTGAAATAGGATTTCCATTCTTCATCTGTATTAGAAGAGTTATTCTCCTCGATGGTGTGGACTTCCTGAGAAATCGGGTGGAGGATGCCTCCACTGTGGAAGAAATCTTGAATGGGACAAAACCTTTCATGCTTTTTTGTAGTTTCGGTAAGTACTGAAGAAAAACCAAGACCTTTTCTCATCTTGTTATCAACAGGAATCACAACTTTCCCCCATCCTTTTATGTCACTGCTTCCTATTATTTGGAGAACGTCTTTGTACGAGGAAATTGACATTCCTTTTTCTTGATGATTCTCATATCTCATAGAGAGTGCTTGAAATTGAGTTCCAATGACCTCTTCTGGTTCTAAATATGAGAATGACGATATATTTCTTACAATAAAAGCTTATTCTCCGCATATTGTGACCAACTTGTTGTTCTTGACAAACTTCAGCTTCTGGTGAAATGTCGAAGTGACTGCCCCTGCTTCATCTATCCAAGGTCATCCTAATAAAAAACTGTATGCCACTCAGATGTCCATGACTTGGAAAGTGTGGGGACCAATGGTTATGGGAGGGTCGACTTCGCTGATAACTGTTTTCCTGGATCCGTCAAAAGCTTTGACTATGATCACACTTCCTCTCATCGGAGTACCTTGAAAAGATAGTCGTACCAAAGTTGACCTTGGCATGACGTTCAAGGATGAACATGTGTCTACCAATATGCTGGCTATAGCATCATCCTGGCAATTGACTGTTATATTGAGTGCCATGTTATGAGTCTTGCCTTCCTCTGGAAGTTCTTCATCACTGAAACACAAATTGTTGCAGGAAGTGATGTTAGAAATAATACTGTCAAACTGACCCACTGTTACATCTTGTTCTATAAAGGCCTATTCCAAGACTTTCTGTAGAGCTTCTTTGTGAGCTTCTGAACCGAGCAGGAGAGATAACACAGATATCCGAGAAGGAGTTTGTAATAATTGATCCACAATGTTGTATTCACTTCTCTGGATGAGTTTTAACATTTCATCGTTATTTTTCACATGCTTTGTGCTGCTGGATTGACCAACTTGTTAATTAGGAACTTCAGCTTGAGGTTCCTTTTCTTTTGCAGGTTCTCCAACTCCTCTGTTGAAGATTTGACCACGCCGCGTGACCCAACTGATATAAGCAATGTTGACAACGGATGGTAATGGAATTTCTTTTCCATCTTCTATTATGGTCGCACCGTACTTGTACGGAATAGATTTTTCTGAATTGTATGGTATCGGGCCTGGTAGGTAGATGACCAAAGGGGTTATTTGGATCTTTCGACTTCCAAAAGTAACCTCAATTGGTTCCAGCTCGGGACTGTTGGAAAATTTTCCACTGTTGAAAGGGATTCCCGAGTGCTTTGGCTCGTTGAGCAGAGGGATTATGGTGAAAACATCCTCGTTAATTCCATAATTAACATGCTCTCTTTCAATGAAGACTGTGATGGTTCTTTTGTCTAATAATTCTTGAATCTCATTCTGAACAAGGAGGCAACTATGTCAACTTTTGCGACATTTTCTGCAAGCCGAATGATCGTGGTGATTCGGACCAAAATAATTAAGTCCGCACAGGCATTTGTGAAATTTGACCAATGATGTTTCAATGTTTTTAAGGTCATAAACTGCGTGCTGTCTGGGGCAACCTTGCACCATATTGATTTACGGAGAATTTAGGCACAGTTGGGTTTCTCCTTGGTCTACTTGATTCTGGAGAGCTGCTTGCACGGTGTATCACCCTTGACTATTCTCTGAACATATTCGACAATGTTCATAATTGTGAGGTGGCACCCGGCCGTATCCGCTTTGTATGCAGTGCATCTTTACTAAATCTGTTTCCAGCAAGCGGTTCTCGCAGCTTTGGTGCCTGCCCGGATTTTCATTGGTTATGCTAACTTGTTGTGGGTTTTCATCCTGGTAGACTGGGAGCCACCAATGGTCTAATAGATGCTGAAGATTTCTTTTTACAAGCGCACAACCTTGATCATTTTTAGAGCAATCTTTGCAGTCCGGATAATTATGTGGTGACAAATGACCAAGTCTGACTTGTTTGGCATGCAATTCAACCAAGCTGGTATTCATTAAACGAATATCGAAAATATGAACCATATTGACTTGGTGATGATTACCTCCATGGTAGTCTTGGATCCATCCAAGATCCATTTGTCGCTGAAGTGCTTCTTGTACAGAAGAACGTCCTTGATTGTCTTTTGAACAAATTGGGAAAACATTGTAGTCGTGCAACGACAAATTGTGATACTGACTTTGTATTGAGTGCATTGCCACTAGATTGACATTCATCGCACGGATGTCATGGTTTTGAATAATGTTCGGATGTTGATAGGCCATATTTATCCCACGAAGCCTGTGATCTTAGATCCAGCCTAGATCCATCTGGTTTTGAAGAACTGCTTGTACAATGATGCACCCTTGATTGTTCTTGGAACAAATGTCACATTGATGATAGTTGTGGGGTGGCACATGGCCAAACCCCCTTTGCTTGCAATGCATTTTTACCAGATTTGTTCCTAGTAGGCGTACATCGTGAATTTGATAACTGCCGTCGGGTCCTTCATCTATCAAGTTTACTGAAGCTTTTTCATGTTGTGGCAACGGTTTCGTTTGAACATTCAGATTCGTATCTTTGAAAGATAAAACTCCGTTTCTGACGAGCTTTTGTACGTCAGATTTGAAGCTGAGGCATTTCTCAATGTTATGCCCCGGTCCTCCTTGGTGATAAAGGCAACATTGATCAGCTTTGAACCAATAAGGGGGATTGTCTAGCACTGTGAGAGGAGTCTTGGTTTGGACGTGCCCCTTGGCTAGCAAAAGTGGGAATAACTTTGTATATAACATTGGTATGGGGTCAAACTCTGGCGATTGTGGAAAACGATTGTTGTTATTGTATTGCGGGCGAGCCTGCTGAAGAGGCTGTTGCTGCCTTTGCATATACGGTTGTTGATCTAGCTGCCTCTGAGCAACCTGTGGTTGACATGCTGGGATCGGTGCGAGACTGAAAATAGGAGATACCGTTGCTACTTGTCAAGGTTGATACCTTCGCCTCTGCTTACTCTGCGAGATATTACTGATATCCTGTTCTTTCTTCTTTTGGAAAGCACTCCCATATCTCTTACTACTGCTGGATGGTTCTGAGTCCTTAACCAATCGGCCTTCTCGGACTACTTCTTCAAGGCGTACCCCTATGTCTAACATCTCGGTAAAATCACTGGGTGCACTGGCGACCATCCGGTCATAATAAAATGAGCTTAATGTCTTTAAGAAGATCTTCGTCATCTCTTTCTCCTCAAGAGGAGGACAAATCTGGGCGGCGATTTCACGCCATCTTTGAGCGTACTCCTTGAAGGTTTCTTTGTCCCTTTGGGACATAGCTCTGAGTTGATCTCTGTCAGGTTCCATATCCAAATTATATTTGTATTGCTGAACAAAAGCTGCCCCAAGATCTATGAAAGTACTGATCTTGGTACGGTTTAATCCCATGTACCATTTGAGCGCAACACCGGTTAAAATGTCTTGAAATTAATAGATTAGCAGTTGTTGGTTTTCTATCTGGGTAGACATCTTCCGGGCATACATTGCCAAATGACTTTGAGGATAAGAGTTGCCTTTGAACTTCTCAAACTCGGGCACCTTAAACTTGTGCAGTATTTTGACGTTTGGGACCAAACAGAGGTCAGCGGCATCTTTGCCAAATAATTCCTGTCCGTGAATGGCATGTAGTTCCTTCCGCATTTCCAAGAACCGTTCTTGGAATTTATTCAGTCTTTCGTACACTTCTTTTTCCATGCCAGCGGTGGCATGAAGAATTTATTCCTCTAGGATAGTATGTATCACAGGTTCTGGTATAGACATCACTGCATTAACTCTTGGTGCTTCAGTGACCTGAAGTTTGTAACCTTCAGGAATTTTTGTCATAACCCTTGCATCTTCGTTCACCTGAAGTTTGTAACCTTCAAGTCGGGAGGTTCCAGCTGTGGCTACCAGGTCTTCAGTGACCGATGGGATGTATCCCTCAGGTATGAAATTGAAAGGCATGGCCCAGGGAAAACCTTTAGGCATGTTATGTTGCAGAAGATTGACGGGTATCTCAAACGCTGGTGTAGACACAATTTTTGACATTACAATCTTTTGAGGTGGTTGATCCTGAGCTGCTGCCAGGGATTTAATCATGCTGTTGAGTCTTTCCAAAATTTCCTTCAGAGTGTTGACTTCCTCTCTTAGCTCTCTGTTTTCCTCCTCAAGATCGTCCATTTTCTTTTGTCGATTTGGCCCGAGTATTGTACGAATGAGACAATTTGACTCTAAAGTGCGACACGAGACTTTATGACAAAGATGTGTAATGCAAGAATGATGAATGATATGCAAAGAATGAGAATGATTTTTTTTTGTTTTCAAAAGAACTTTTAACCATTGTGTTGCAAATATCATACAGCGGTGGAAACCTTTTATTGAATTCAAAGGATTACAATATCTTACAGGGAAAAGCACATTATTCTACAAAGTGCAGGAAGGAAAACTAGGTCTATGAATCCTAAGGAATCCCTGACAAAGGTCCAGATGCTGGCTGCTGGTCCACTTTCCTATCCTTTGACCAGGTCTCCTCAATCATTGTCGGGTCGATGATCCTTTGCCATGTGAAAGGATATAGCAAACTCCTCTGTTCTTCTTGACTTTCTACAACATGTTGCTCTAATATTTCAATCAGAGTATATTTCTCCTTTAGTAACTCTTGAATATTGGTGTATTCCAAGCTGACAATCTGGCACTTGTTCTTCCAAGAGTTCTTTTCACGTTGAGTTTTGTTAAAAGCGACCTGCAGTTTCTCGGTGTCACTCATGAAATAGAGGACAAATTCTCTTAAGGGAAATACTTCTTGATGAGGGTAAGGCATTTTTAACTTAAGAGCCCTAGTTTGTACCATTGGAGATAAGGCTTTGCAGAGATGCAGTTTGGTTTTCCTAGAGATTCTCTTCCTTTCTTATGAACATGATGCCAGACATGCACAATTTCTTCCTTGAGTGCTCTGTCATTTTCTCCTTCCTTGAAGAAAAGACCTTCCAGATGAACGTTGTAAGGTACATTCTTCATCGGGTATCCAAGCTGACGACGAGCTAAAACTGGGTGATAATTGATTCCTCCTTTGGTAATAATGAGGGGTACATTAGGGAAACTTCCACATTTGTCAATGATCTTTATTCCGTCATAGACTCGATTGTACCAATCTATGTCAGAAAGGGTAAGGGACATAAGCTTCTTTGACCATCGCATACCACTTTTGAGCCCAAAAAACATCAGATTTGGGTAAGTGGGAAATAAACCATTTGTAGAGTAATGGTACACAACATGTAATCATTCCTCCGCTGTACAAATTCCTTAAATGTACTGAGTGGTAAACATCTTCCAGCAAAGTTGGGACTGGGTTCCCAATTAAGAATATCTTGATAGCGTTTATGTCGACGAAATTGTCAATGTTAGGGAAAAGGAATAATCCATAAGTGAGTAAAACAAAGTTATCCTTGAAAGCACTTATGTTTCCTATGCTAGCAAAGTACATGGCTTTTTCCAACAGAAACCTAGCTGGTAGACCTTGAATTCCTCCTTTGGTGGTTATGTGAGTTTTGATATCTGATATTTCCAAAGAGGTGACTCTTGCAATGACCTGATCCTTAGGGATTTCTTCCTGTCCATAGAATAGATCATGATCAGTGATGGGTAAATCAATCAGATGAGAGTACTTTTCCAATGTTGGTGTAAGCTGATAATCCGAAAATGTAAAGCAGTGGTACACCAGATCATAGAACTGAACCAATGTAGACAGGACTCCTTCCAATATGTTGACTTTTAAAAGAGACAAAAGTCCTCCGTACTTAGCTCTGAAAGCTTCCGGATTGGTAATTAACCTTCCCAATTTTCTCAGGTCTTCAAGTCTTGGACTTCTGAAGGTGTACTTATGATTTTTTCTTCTACCAAAATCCATAACGCGGTTTCTGATATTTACTGCACCTTTTTATTTTAGTTCCTTTTGAAAAAAGATTTTTTTTTATAGTTTTATTTTTATGAATGCACGAATGCAGCAAACACAAGTATATGAAAACATGGGTTTAAGGATTCATCGTCATGAGCATGGAGCGATAGATCTACCCAATCCCAAAGGGTATGTACTAGGGGTTCTTTTTTTGTACCTGTAGAATGGGTTCTAGCAAAGTTCTCAAAATCATTGACCCCTCTTAAGGATATTACCAGCAAACCGTCTGACTCATGAGAGCTGTAATATCTTTAAAATAAATCTCATCCGAACGTAGTATCGCGTATCAACTATTCCAGATAGTCACCGCACTACATCCTAAAAGAATGGTCAAGGTTAAATGCTTACTAATCCTCAGTTTCGCGGGTGCCCAGTGGAAAAAGTAATGTTTTCATGACTTGCTCGTTTAACATCAGTAATTCCAAAAGGGTACCTCCACTGATTTGGTAGACTTTCAAGTTAGCTTGGTCGGGATTCACTCCCTATAAGCCTTCTTGAGTCTGCCACCTCCTATCTTAAAATATGCTCTCAAGCCCACTGAGGAGTTTTTGACTCACCACATGTGTATTAATCACATTCCCAGATAACAGTAATTTAAACAAGTATGGTAGATAAGCAGATAGTATGATGGGAAATAGTAAATAATATCAAAATGAGAAAGCAAATAAACAGTAAAAATACAAAGTAAGGCTTAACGCTCCTAGAAAGAAAAATTAAATTCACCAGCAGAGTTGCCATTTCTCTGTAGCGTCGGTTTTTGTGACGTGACCACAACCGATTTTGGTGCTACTTTCTGATTTCTGTATTTATCCTATGAAGCTTTAAAGGAAGGTGAAGATATCTCAAACTAACCCTGTGTACAAATGTTTTCTTTAACAAATGCGAAGATATCGGGGATCGGGGGTTGGTTATACAAAGGGAAGTTGTTAACATCCAGAGTATCTATAGTAATCTATAGGAACCTTTATTTGCATATGTTTTACTGTTGAATTGCTTGGTTGCTTAAATCCATTTACTGTTGGATAGGGAAAGTTTCTCCTTAGTGAAGGCTGAGGAATTGTTTTTATTGTTTTTGGGTTTTCTATTGTTTTTGGGAAGGTACTGGACCTAAGATTTTTAATTAGTGTGCTCGCTAAGATTTCACAATCTTATGCCTACGTATTCCCGTAAAAGACTTGGGGAAATCAGAGCGTTCGTAGTTCATCCTATTCTATGGGAGGAAATTGATTGGTGTCTTTTTCAAAGCCTAAGATTGAAGCTAAAAGAATGTTTGTGTCTTGTTCAAAGCCTAAGATAGAAGCTGGAAGTTTGTTTGTGTCTTGTTTAAAGCCCAAGATTGAAGCTAAAGGAGTTTTTGTGTCTTGTTCAAAGCCCAAGATTGAAGCTAAAGGTTTGACTGAGAGAGAATTTGTCATCTCTAAAGGGAGATATCTCACCTATTCATCACAAACATTGAGGAAATGATTATAAGGGAAATTGCTTTCACTAGGATGTGTGGAATCCAGCAATGCCACATCTTCCTTTATAAGTCTTTTCATGCTAAAAGAGGGACATTGACATGGATGAGTAGAATCCAGAGGCTTGCCACTTACATCACTTAGATGAAAGAGAATTTTTAGCCATGATAAAGGAAGGACTCCAGCTTGGATTTTGAATCAATAAGTGTGTCACTTACATCAATTATTTGGAAAAAGGTTTTTGATTATTTGTTTTGAAATGTGATGTATAGAGGAAATATCTTCCTACAGAGTGGACTCATGGTCTCATCTGTGGGGATGATGGATTATTTGCCTGTATCAAAGCCCAAGGTTGAAGCTAAAAAGGTTGAAAACTGACTCAACTGGGGAGTATTATATCTGTCTTGTACAAAGCCCAAGATTGATGATGACTGGGAAAATCATTATACGAAGCCTAAGAGGAGGCTGACTCTTACTGAGGATTATTTAATCCAGGAGAGGGTCTAAACTATTTTGAGGAATCCAAAGGGAAACTAACTCTTGCTGGGGATTGGAGAATAATTGATTTATCAGATACCATGAGGCTCTGATACTTTTGGGGATTTGTGGATGGTAACCTCATCCTGGCTGGGGATTTCGAAGATGAAAGCCAAATTTTTTTTAGGATCAGAACATCCTTAGAGGATAAGTTTGAAAGCCTTAGAGGTTTAGACTCTCCTGGGGACTGGTGTAGGGATAGAGATGATTAGGATCTATCATATGCTTTTAGGAAGCCTGAGGGTCCTAGTATGAAGCCCAAGAGGAGGCTAGGGATACTTCTAGGAAGCCTGTGGGTCCTTGTATGAAGCCCAAGAGGAGGCTAACTGTTGAGACTTTCCAAGTCTAGGAAGAGTTCAAGAAAGGTTTCACCAGGAAATAATCCTTTCTTTGTTGAACTGTACTAGGGTTAAAGGGATTAAAGAAGAGGGTTCACCGGGAAATAATCCTCTCTTTATTGAACTGTTTCAAGGTTGATCAAATTGAACAAAGCCCAAGAGGAGGATATCTTCTAGGGAGATTCATTGTATGATGCCCAAGAGGAGGCAATGATGCTTGGATAAAGCCTAAGAGGAGGCTAACTGTATTCCTTTGTACAAGGGGAACTAGTTACTTGAACTAGTCTAAACTGGGGATGATGTAAATGCTAAGAGAGATTTAACAAGATATGTACAAGTATATATACAGACATATGAAAAAGTATATAAACAAGTATTGATTGAATTAAGAAAAGTGGTGGGTCTTACACTATGGATAGAGGCCCAAGTGTATTGTGATTGATCAGATGTTTTCTTCAAGATTGGATTAGGGTATTGAAGAAATTGAAGAAAGTTTTGATCTCAAGTAAGAGAGAAGCAAAAGGTGTTGGGTCTTACACTCTAGATAGAGGCCCATGTGATTATTTGTATCATGTACAAAGCCCAGGATGAATGAGGCTAAAAGATTTTCTATTTACAGAAGGGTGTTGGGTCTTACACTCTTTTAGAGGCCCAAAGATTATTGTTTAAAACAAGGTTATGTACAAAGAGATGAGACTTACACTCCTAACAGAAGCCCAAGATTATTGTGAACACAGTGATCGAACCGTGATTTTGAAAAGCGCAATGGGACTTATACTACAACAGAGGCCCGTGAAGTGGTTTATTTACAAATAGGGTTGGGTCTTACACTCTAATAGAGGCCCATGAGTGTTGAAATGAAGTTTGAAAGTTTGAATAAAAACAAAACTCTAATTTCATATTTTTTAAGATATTTTTCAAAGAAAAATCAAATAAACAATGATAAAAATATCAAATAAAATCATTAATCATGTTATAAACAATTAATAAGGAATTATTTTTAAAATCAGTTTGATTAAAAAATATCAAGAAAAAAGGAATTATTTTTAAAATATTTAAAACAATTTGAAAAATAATATTTTTAATATATTAAAAATATATCAAATAAAAATTATTTTTTGGTGATTTTTTGTGGATTAAAATAATAGGGTATTTAAATGACATGTTTTAAAAAATGGGATTAAAAATAATTAATTTGATAAGGAAAATCAATATTTGAATTTATTTTTAAAACAATTTAAAATAATATATTAAATATATTAAAAATATATCAAATATAAATTTTATTTTTATTTTTTTGTAAATAAATTATTTAAACATATAAATAATATTTGTGCAAAAAATCATTTGAAATTGAATTAAATTGGATGGGGAAAATAATCTTTGAAAATAAATGAAAATATTAAAAATATATAAAAATTCAAAAATTAAAATTATGGCGCGAAGAACATCTTCTTCTTCATCGCGCGTGCCACCATGACCGGATTTGCAAAACCTCTCATATCTCCCTCAATACGTAATGATTTTGCACGATGTAAACATGAAAGTTGTTTGTTTTTGAATAAGGAATTCAATGGTACCAATTAATTTCATTTCTTTTAAGTGTAGAGTGAGTTATCAAGTGATGAATAGATGAACCCTAATTCTTACAAGAACACTATGAAATCCTATACAAGATTGATACATAACAATTGATTGAGGGAAAACATTCTATATAAGTGCAGAAACATGTTGGTAACTTGAAATATAAAAAATGATACATGTTTCATGGAGTTTGAAAAGTTCAGGCTTACCTTGCCAGAGGAATTCGAATCCTCAGTTGTAGGTATTACATAAGTGTTTTGATGATCTGGACAGCTTCCTTGGACCTCAAGGGTTGTGTTGAGATGCTTAGAACAAGTAGAAACCTTCTATTTGAGTAGCTCGAATCCAACTGCAGCTTGCTTGGGATGAGATGTGATCTTGGTGAATTTGATGTTACAGATGTGGTTTAATTGTTTGGATCACTTATATATGATGTATGTGAGGTGTTTGCATCATTGGTTTGGATTGAATTGCTCTGGTTTGAGAAGTTCGAATTTCACTCTTTGAAACTTAGAACTTTGGAATGAGATGTGATCTTTGGAATTTCACTCTCATATCGACCAAAGCTTTGCACTTGAAATCACTACCTATAGTTATAGGTTGAACCACTCTTCCCGGATCTCCTTATTTTTGCGGAAGAATGTTTGGACAATAGCACTATAATTGGCATTGAGCTCAATGTTTTCCTTATCCGTGTACCTCTTTTTTTCGTAAGTATGTCTTTCATGAATTTCGCATACTTAGGCATTTGCTCTAGAGCCTCGGAGAATTGAATGGTTACTTGTAACCGATTAACCATATCCAAGAATCTCGCATAATTCTTTTCATTTTATTTTTTCATATGAGCAATAGGGTATGGTAACTTTTTTGTTGATCTTCTCCCTTATACTCCTTTCCTTTTTTTCAACTTCTCCTTTACATCATTCTTTTCAACTACCTTCTTTTCATCATTTTTATTCAACTTCCTCCACAATCTCATCCTCTTTTTTCACTTTCAACATTTTTTCAACTTCCCCACGAATTGTTCTTCCACTCCTTGTAAAGATGACCTTGCAATGCTCCTTTGGATTCACTTGAGTGTTAGCCGGAAAGGTTTCTTTATGTTGGTCGGCTAGTTGCTTGGACAATTGTCCAACTTGAGTCTCAAGATTCCGAATTTCCGCATCAGTAATTTTTTTAGTAGAGATGGAAATTTGCATAAATTGGTTGAAAGTCTCCTCAATCTTAGAGTCTCCTCCTTGGTTTTGTTGCGGTTGATTGTAATTTTGGTAAAGTTAGCGGTTTGAAGAACTAGACTCTTGCCTCCACCCTTGTTGGTAACCTTGGCTATTACCTCTCGGTTGGTAGCCTTGGTTATTGCTTTGATAGGGTGCTCTTGGTTGAAAACCTTGACTTTGGTTTCCCGCATAGTTGGCTTCTTCAACAACCAGTGGACAATAGCCTGTAGAATGATCGCCTTTGCAAAGTTTACAACTTTCTACATGTTGATTTTGGTGGGGCACTTATTGCATCTCTTTTATTTTTTGTGGAAGCTTTGACATTTACTTTGTCAACAACTCTACTTCTTGCGAAAGTAATTTGTTTTGAGCAAGAATAACATCATTTGTTCCCAACTCGATCATGCCCGGTTTTCTTCGAGGTTTGCCACGGTTTTGATTTCCTTGATGATCATTGAGTGCCATCCTATCAATAATGGCAATTGCATCTTCAGCGCTTTTGGACATTAATGATCCACCCGAAGTAGCATCCAACAAAGTCTTGTCAACCGATTGGAGCCCATTCCGGAAGAAGTGCACTTAAGTTAATTCATCAAAACCGTGACTTTTGTAACACCCATATATAAAATCCATACATCAAAGCATAAATTATATATATGAATCTAAGTATTTGGTATTGAAATACAATAAGGTCCTAGATAACACATTATACACATAAATGCCTTTATTACAAAACACCAAAGTCTAAGGCATTATGTATACAAGATGTTCCAAAATGATAAAATCTAAGAACTAGATCATAATAATGATCTCAAAATAACAACATAGCGGAAGCTAGCCATCAACATGCAAGGAAAGATCAAACGACCTTGTCCTTACCCTTCTCTGTACCTGAAGCACCTGAAATACATCAACAACGTGGGGTGAGATACATCAAATCTCAATGGGTTCCTATCATAAGTTCTCTCGGATAAATGGTTCTAATAATTCCTAACTCAAAGTCCGGGGCAAGGGAAGGACTCTCGAGTTCACACAATATAACTTTACACTATATGGAAACATGCCATGAGTTCATCAACTCACTAATATCACTAATCGATAACCATCCCGAGGTATTTCCTATTCCCGCCCGCTTCTACATCTAGAAGGCGACCCGAGTCATAAATCCTTGTAATCTATTTGACATACGAATGGATTCGGGTTCTACGGGCCATTAACCGTTATGAACCGTCACTTCACACGGGCCATTAACCGTCACAAGCATTCGCTCCATGGGCGCCATTCGTACAATACGGGGAATCAAACCTGCCAAGTAGTTGTGCATCCATTTCAGAGGAGTCCGAGACTCTTGAAACTACACTCAAGCCAAACAGGTTACGATTACATGATTACAACAAATAACACGATTGTATTCGACAATCACAAGGCTATAATGCCTTAAAGCTTCTCATGCCTTGCCAAAACAACAAGTCAACCACATGCTCCATAATAGTGTTTCATTCCATCAACTTCCTAGTCAAGCTAGGTTCATAAAAGTTAAGATGTATGTTTTCATCACTCTCCCTATTTCATTTTTATATTTAAAGTATATCCAATCATATCATGATAAACAACCTTAATTTAGGCAAACCACATCATGTTATAATAATAGAATAGTTTAACACAATTTAAAACACAATTTTCATCATTTCGAACATTTCTGATTATTTAATCGGTCAGTAAAATCAACATATTTTACTTCCATTGCGTAGAATATTTCCTCGGCTTTACATCGATATAAAGAACAATCGAAACCGATAAGGCAAACTAAAGTTATGAATTTTTCTGTCAAAAGTATAATTTTTCAACTCCCAGACCGCGCTCAGCGCGCAGAGGTCCGCGCTCAGCGCGCAAGCTCCTGCCTCGAGAGGTTTCAGAAAAACCAGACCGTGCTCAGCGGTCAAGACCACGCTTAGCGCGCAGGTCGCAACTCAGAAAAAAAATTCTGCGATAACAGAACTTATCCACCCTCCAAAACCATTTTAGGGCATATTTAGAAGTCAACAGAGGTTCAACATCACATTGATCACAAGGTTTGATCACCACTATCATCAAAACATATTATTTCATAAAAACCCAATTATTCTAAAACCCTAACATTTCAAAATCATCAAACATCACATAGAAACATGAAAACAATCATCCCCACATGATTCTATGAGCATACTAAACATTCATTTCAATTTCTAACCGATTATATCCGTTAAAACATCGATTTCTACGATTTCGACCTAAAACTCATAATACCAAAACACAAAGAAAATGGTTTCTAGCTAAACCCACCTCTAGAGACGATCAAGATGATGAAACTCAAGAAGTTTGGTGAAGCTTGGATGAAGATTGGTGATGAACTTGAAGCTTCTCTTCCAAAAACCTTGTTTTTCTCTTCTTCCTCTTTTCTCTCCTCTTTTCTTCTTTCTCTTACCAACTTTCTCTTTCTTTCTATCTTTTTCTTTTTAATCCAAATGAAAGAAAATATAAATATATATAGTAAGTATTATTAAAACACTACTACTAAATGTCCAAAAATGTCTCTAGAGTCCAATTAAATGATATGCCTCTGAAACAAATAATATTAATTGGATTAATTCAAAGTACCGAAGTTACTCTAATTATTTTATCAAATAATTTCTCAGAGCAACCGGACTCAGTTGGTCACAATGTAATATTATTCGGTGTAATAATTTACGGGGTATTACATCCTCCCCTCCTAAAATAGAAATTTGTCCTCGAATTTAAAGATTACCTGAATAAGTGAGGGTAAGCATCTCGCATCTCTGATTCAAGTTCCCAAGTAGCATCTCCCGGATGCGTCGCATCCCATTGTACCTTAACAAGAGGAATATCCTTGTTTCTTAACACCTTCATTTCTCTTCCCACAATACGGGTCGGTTGTGGTTCAAATGTCAAATATGCTTCTATCTCAATGGTATCCGGTAAAACCGGCTGAAGAGGATCTGGAACAAACTTGCGTAGCTGAGATACGTGAAACACATCATGCATTTCCGATAGGGAGGGCGGTAAGGCTAATCTATAAGCTACTTCGCCGATCCTATCTAAGATTTGATACGGTCCCACGTATCTCGAACTTAACTTACGTGACTTATACGGTCCTTTCAATCTCAACCTCGGAGTAACTTTTAAAAATACATGGTCACCTTCTTCGAATTCCAAAGGTCTCCTACGGTTGTCCGCATAACTCTTTTGTCGATCTTGCGCTTGCTTAATCTTCTCGCGGATCATTCGAATCTTTTATGTAGTTTCTTGAATTACTTCGGGTCCCAAAATTCTATCTTCGCCAATTTCCGTCCAACACAAAGGCGTTCTACATTTTCTCCCATACAATGCTTCATACGGAGCCATACCGATGCTCGTATGATAACTATTATTATATGAAAACTCAATCAACGGGAGTAACTCCTTCCAATTACCTTTACTTTCCAATACACAAGCTCTCAACATGTCTTCCATCGTTTGTATTGTTCGTTCAGTCTGACCATCCATCTGAGGATGATTAGACGTACTCAAACGCAGATTCGTACCCATAGCTTGTTGAAACACTTTCCAAAATCTTGAAGTAAACTTTGGATCTCTATCCGATACAATGCTTGAGGGAATACCGTGCAACCTTACAATATCTGCAATAAACAACCTCGCAAGATTACTTGCCTTGAAAGTAGTCTTCACGGCCAAGAAATGCGCCGACTTTGTCAACCGATCTACTATTACCCAAATCGAATCATAGCCACCTTGCGTACGGGGTAAACCTACTGCGAAATCCATAGAAATACTATCCCATTTCCAAACTGGGATTTCTAATGGTTGTAATAATCCACCCGGTCTTTGATGTTCAATCTTAACTTGTTGGCATACCGCACATTCCGACACAAAGACCGCAATGTCTCTTTTCATACCGGACCACCAATAGTCTTTCTTTAAATCGTGATACATCTTTGAAGAACCCGAATGTATAGTAAAAGCACCCTTATGCGCTTCTTCCAAAAATCTTTCTTTTCAAGGTCGCATCGTTCGGAACGCAAATTCTTTGGTTAAACATAATCATTTTATCGCTAGCGTGCACAAAACCCGGTTGACCTAGCATCTCTTGCAACTCCTCATCCAATAATTGTCCTTGTTGAATTTTAACTCTTAACGTAGAATTGACACTCAAATTCCCCATAATCACTCCATTAGGAGTCCACACAAAATGAAGATTCAAATCTCTAAACTTTTCCAGTAACGAATATTCTAACATCATTAATTCGGCCTTTCTCAAAGCTTTCCTACTCAAGGCATCGGCCACTTTGTTCGCTTTACCCGGATGGTATTTTAGCTCTAGATCATAATCCTTTAAATATTCCATCCACCTCCTTTGACGCATATTCAACTCTTTTTGGTCAAAGAGGTACTTTAAACTCTTGTGGTCGCTAAACATTTCAAAATGTACTCCATATAAATAGTGACGCCACACTTTCAAAGTAAACACCACCGCCGCTAATTCCAAATCGTGGGTTGGATAATTCTTCTCGTGAATTTTCAATTGTCGAGAAGCATAAGCCACCACGTGACTTTCTTGCATTAAAACGCCTCCTAGTCCCATCTTAGACGCATCACAAAATACCTCATACGACTTGCTAGGATCGGGAATAGTCAGAACGAGAGCTGTAGTCAATTTTTCCTTCAAACTCATAAAACTTTGTTCACACGCCGAATCCCACTCAAAGGGGCAATCCTTCCGAGTAAGCTTAGTCATAGGTAATGCTAATTGCAAAAAGCCTTTGATAAACCTTCTGCAGTAGCCTGCTAGACCCAAGAAACTTCTAATTTCCGATACATTCTTCGGTCTCTCCCAATTAATCACAGCTTCAACCTTTGACGGATCCACCGCTACACCACCCTGTGATATAACGTGACCAAGAAAACTAACTTCAGACATCCAGAACTCGCACTTGCTTAACTTGGCAAAAAGTTGCTTCTCTTGTAAGATCGATAAGACGATTCTCAAATGTCCTTCGTGCTCTTGTGGAGTACGGGAATAGATAAGAATGTCATCAATGAAGATCACAACAAATTAATCCAAGTAAGCTTGAAATAACCGATTCATATAATCCATAAAGACAGCTGGAGCATTAGTCACACCGAAAGGCATCACTAAGAATTCGTAATGACCATCGGGTCCTAAATGCAGTCTTAGGTACATCAGAACTCTTCACTCAGATTTGGTGATAACCCGACCTCAAATCAATCTTCGAGAACACGCAGGCTCCTTTCAATTGATCTAATAGGTCATTTATCCTTGGCAAGGGATACTTGTTCTTAATGGTGACTTTATTCAACTGACGATAGTCGATACACAACCTCATCCCACCGTCCTTCTTCTTTACCAACAAAATGGGGGCTCCCCACGGTGAAACACTAGGCCGCACAAAATGTTTCGCCATAAGTCCTTCTAACTGGTCCTTCAATTCCCTTAACTCCAAAGGCGCCATCCTGTACGGGGAAACAGATATAGGGGCCGTTCCCGGTACCAGGTCAATCGAAAACTCCACTTCTCTCTCCGGAGGAAGAGAAATGACATCTTCAGGGAAGACTTCGGAAAACTCACAAACAACTGGGATATCCGACACTTGAAGATCGGTACTACCCTCCTTAGTGATAACCAACAGAACCGATTTCTCTTCTTCAAACAAGAAATTTACCATAATAACCGTACCTTCTAGAATAGTTGTTAAGACATCTTTCGGGGTAGCATCAACAGATGGAATGATGATGAGCTTTTCTTCACACCCAATAAACACCGAATTAGCAGAAAGCCAATCCATTCCCAAAACAACATCAACTTTCCTAAGTGGTAAGCAAATAAGATCAATCTGAAAAACTCTACCGTCCACAGACAAAACACAGTTTTCACACATCGACGGTGTCTCAACTATTTCATCCATGGCGGTAGTGACCACCATAGGAGGAGACAAAGGAACGGACCGCAACCCAAGTTGCTTCATACATTGCATCGATACAAAAGAGTGTGTAGCTCCGCAATCAAATAGAACAAAACAAGGAAATCCGTTAACGAAGCACGTACCAGCAATTAAGGAATTGTCACTCTTCTTCTTCCTTGCATCTAAGGTATAAACCCTTCCTTGTGTCTGAGACCTATTCTGAGGATAATCTCTTTTCAGATGACCCACCTTCTGACATTGGTAACACTTCACATTGTCTATACCACACCTTCCATAATGCATCCTTCCACAAGTGCGACACACCGGAGGTGTACCCGCTCTTGAATCTTGAACTTGTTTCCCTTTGAAGGGTTGTTGTCTAGGCCTGAATTATTGGTTGGATCTTCCGCGATCCCCTTGATTCACTCTACTCGCAACACCCTCAGCTTGGACTTTCTTCAAACTATGCTCGGCCACATAGCATTGCCTTAAAACTTTAGCATAACTAGCCACATTCATACTACCTTGTGTCAATTGCTGAAATTCAAATTCTTTCTGAGTCCTCAATGAGCTCGGAAAATACTTCTCCATGAAAATAACTTTAAACTGTTCCCAAACCTTAGGCACTTCCTGAATAGCCATCAAAGCCGAAGCGCTTTCCCACCATCTCATAGCGGGACCCTTCAGTGAATGAGAAGTGAACAACACCTTGTTCTCTTCGCTGCAATGGACTATCAAGAAAATCCTCTCCATACCAGAAATCCATTCGTGAGCCTTCACGGGATCTAATCCACCATGAAATTCTGGGGGATTCATGCGGATAAAATCCCGGAATTTCCCACCTTCAGCTTCTGGAGCAACTGCCGTAGGATACAAACCTCCATTCATTTGTTGCACCATTTGCTGCATGAATAGTTTCTGTTGCTGCTGTATCTGTTGCATGAACTGATACAGAGGAGCATTGCCATCGCCGCCCGGCGGATTTGTCCCTTCAGGAGTGGTGCGGGGTCTACCACGAGTGTTTCTACGTCCTTCAGCCATGTTCCTAAAGGTCATACAAATAGGATTAAGTTGATCAGGCTCAATGCCATAAATATAACACTTAAGACCAATGGCGACACAACGTATATGAAACGGAAAGAATTACTTATACTATTTCATGGCTAGGTCGAGGATACGACCTGCTCTGATACCAACTGTAACACCCATATATAAAATCCATACATCAAAGCATAAATTATATATATGAATCCAAGTATTTGGTATTGAAATACAATAAGGTCCTAGATAACACATTATACACATAAATGCCTTTATTACAAAACACCAAAGTCTAAGGCATTACGTATACAAGATGTTCCAAAATGATAAAATCTAAGAACTAGATCATAATAATGATCTCAAAATAACAACATAGCGGAAGCTAGCCATCAACATGCAAGGAAAGATCAAACGACCTTGTCCTTACCCTTCTCTGTACCTGAAGCACCTGAAATACATCAACAACGTGGGGTGAGATACATCAAATCTCAGTGGGTTCCTATCATAAGTTCTCTCGGATAAATGGTTCTAATAATTCCTAACTCAAAGTCCGGGGCAAGGGAAGGACTCTCGAGTTCACACAATATAACTTTACACTATATGGAAACATGCCATGAGTTCATCAACTCACTAATATCACTAATCGATAACCATCCCAAGGTATTTCCTATTCCCGCCCGCTTCTACGTCTAGAAGGCGATCCGAGTCATAAATCCTTGTAATCTATTTGACATACGAATGGATTCGGGTTCTACGGGCCATTAACTGTTATAAACCGTCACTTCACACGGGCCATTAACCGTCACAAGCATTCGCTCCATGGGCGCCATTCGTACAATACGGGGAATCAAACCTGCCAAGTAGTTGTGCATCCATTTCAGAGGAGTCCGAGACTCTTGAAACTAAACTCAAGCCAAACCGGTTACGATTACATGATTACAACAAATAACACGATTGTATTCGACAATCACAAGGCTATAATGCCTTAAAGCTTCTCATGCCATGCCAAAACCACAAGTCAACCACATGCTCCATAATAGTGTTTCATTCCATCAACTTCCTAGTCAAGCTAGGTTCATAAAAGTTAAGATGTATGTTTTCCTCACTATCCCTATTTCTTTTTTATATTTAAAGTATATCCAATCATATCATGCTAAACAACCTTAATTTAGGCAAACCACATCATGTTATAATAATAGAATAGTTTAACACAATTTAAAACAAAATTTTCATCATTTCGAACGTTTTCTATTATTTAATCGGTCGGTAAAATCAACATATTTTATTTCCATTGCGTAGAATATTTCCTCGGCTTTACATCGATATAAAGAACAATCGAAACCGATAAGCGAAACTAAAGTTATGAATTTTTCCGTCAAAAGTATAATTTTTCAACTCCCAGACCGCGCTGAGCGCGCAGAGGTCCGCGCTCAGCGCACAAGCTCCTGCCTCGAGAGGTTTCAGAAAAACCAGACCGCGCTTAGCGCGCAGGTCGCAACTCAGAAAAAAACTTTTGCGATAACAGAACTTATCCACCCTCCAAGACCATTTTAGGGCACATTTAGAAGTCAACAGAGGTTTAACATCACATTGATCACAAGGTTTGATCACCACTATCATCAAAACATATTATTTCATAAAAACCCAATTATTCTAAAACCCTAACATTTCAAAATCATCAAACATCACATAGAAACATGAAAACAATCATCCCCACATGATTCTATGAGCATACTAAACATTCATTTCAATTTCTAACCGATTATATCCGTTAAAACATCGATTTCTATGATTTCGACCTAAAACTCATAATACCAAAACACAAAGAAAATGGTTTCTAGCTAAACCCACCTCTAGAGATGATCAAGATGATGAAACTCAAGAAGTTTGGTGAAGCTTGGATGAAGATTGGTGATGAACTTGAAGCTTCTATTCCAAAAACCTTGTTTTTCTCTTCTTCCTCTTTTCTCTCCTCTTTTCTTCTTTCTCTTACCAACTTTCTCTTTCTTTCTATCTTTTTCTTTTTAATCCAAATGAGAGAAAATATAAATATATATAGTAAGTATTATTAAAATACTACTACTAAATGTCCAAAAATGTCTCTAGAGTCCAATTAAATGAAATGCCTCCGAAACAAATAATATTAATTGGATTAATTCAAAGTACCGAAGTTACTCTAATTATTTTATCAAATAATTTCTCAGAGCAACCGGACTCAGTTGGACACAATGTAATATTATTCGGTGTAATAATTTACGGGGTATTACACCTTTGCATTTTCGTAACATGGATTTGAAGGCATTCTACTAAGGAATGAAAAATTATTCAAACTATTTGATAGAATCAAACTATTAGATGACAATTTAGAAGAGGCATTATCCAATAGAATCCATATTGAGCAATTTGGTGAGGTTCACAATATGAGTGGTTTAAGACTCGTGTAAAGATTTAGACCCAAAAGAGATCTGTGATCCAATCTGTATCAATTGTGTTCAATTTAATTTTAAGTTGAGATACAAGTAGCATGAATAGTGAGATATTATTAACACCTATCCTAACAGACAGGTATGGTACTGTTTAATCAACCATTGGGTCTTGACTGGTTTGCCCTAGTTTGACCTGATTCGGCTAGGTATGGACCGTACAATCTGACCCCATCTAGCAACTTTGGTCCTTAACTATCCCGTTTTGAAATTATAAGATTTGGATATAAAATACTAAAATCTCAGTCAATACCGATTCAAGACAAATTTGTTATTAATCCTCTGAAGAAACCTCTTTTGTCATGATATATCTCGTTTGGCTATAAACTATGTAGAAATCAATTTAGTATTAATACTTAACTTTCATGCCACTATACCATTTTAGTTGGAATGTTTCTCTATTTCATTCTACTATTTGAGTTAATTTTTATTTTCATTACACCAAAATTCAAGCATGTCTAGGATGCACTTTTGTGTTATATACTAATTCAACTTGTCATGAAAAATTAATTAATATAAGTGTGTCTTCAAAACTTACATGCTAATTTATCACGACAAACATATATTTAACATACTTCCAATTTGAAAACACACTTTCATTTAAAAGTGATGTTGTGAAATTTAGGTAAAACCACTATTTAGTACATTTAAATATATTATTGCTGATGACATAGCCTTATATATCACTGTTTATGGCAGTAGATTATATCAAAGTTTATAACAGGATGATTATATAACAGGAAGATATTATAACATGAATTTCCCATTAACACCTTCAATGACTTTATAATAGACATCAATTTTTGCAAAAAAAAATTGCATCCAACCAATTTTGGAGCA
This sequence comes from Lathyrus tuberosus, assembly GCA_022829125.1. Taxonomy (NCBI): domain Eukaryota; kingdom Viridiplantae; phylum Streptophyta; class Magnoliopsida; order Fabales; family Fabaceae; genus Lathyrus; species Lathyrus tuberosus. The sequence continues at coordinate 7,036,018 of JALAZF010000072.1, forward strand.
TCCAACTCTGATAATTTAATTGTCAATTAAAAAATTTGACGATGATAATGAAACAGAATTAATAAGAAGCATTAAGTCAGTTAAAATAATGAAATTGTAGTAATGATGCATAACATTTAGCATGACACTTCAAATGTATTAGCTAGCCTCCCATCATGACACTTGTAGTCACTAATTGCAATGACAGTTTCCTTAAAAAACTGAAGATTAAATCACACACACAAAAGTTGCTCATCATGATATCAATTATATATGTTTAAATTAATTATGTTCATTCACAAGCTAAAAACAGGAAATAATTACCAGTATCAATATCACGTGTTAGAGAATATTGCTTAGGTGGTGTACCTCGAAAAAGGACTTACTAAATAATAACAATATAATTGATGATTTCTCTTATGTCAGCTGTTTGTAGCAGTTATAGGCAATGGCGACCGATGCTACAACACATATAATGGCTAGAGCAGCTTAAGTATCTTCTTGCTCCCATTCGTCAAGCCATGCTGTCATAGTATGAAACTTGCTTGAAGCTCCTTCCCTGCTGCTGATCCGAGAAATCACTGCCCCGTTGCTCTTATTATTATCTGGTAAATGATTTTCCTCGGTCTCAATGACGTCAGGGATTGTTTTGTTATCCACTAATACCTGACTCTGACAAAAGGAAGAGTTTTCGTTTTCTTTGTAGTAGCTTACACCATTTGATTGGCAGTAGCTTGTGAAGTTGTCTCGAGATCCATTTGGTGCGGAGCTTTCTTCTAATTTTCCCATGCCATTCAACAGAAGCTTTTTTTCTTGATTTGTTATTTTCCCATCTTTGGATAAACCCATCTGACCTCTAATAGAAATATTCAAAGTAATAATGAATACAGTTATTATATCATACCATACCATGGCATGAATGAACATATAAGTTTAAATGCATAAAACAATAACAAAATAAGGAATGATAAAAAATAATCACCTCCATAATGAGTCTATAGTCTCTCCTTTCATGATATGTTGAAGCAATATCGGTACATCCTCCATGGAAATATATCCATACCTGGTCATATTAGGTGAGAAGAATTTATGTCAGCTAAATAATCAATATGCTAAACAATGATATCTCAACATTAAATTAATAAACAGAAAGTTCTACACACAAAAAAATGAAATTCGACATCCGTGCAAGTCTTCTCCTTACTAGTGGCCGGTGACATCTCCATTCATGTTTGATCCAAATATAATGACATTTCTTGCATACGTATGTCCTCCAACGTGCGAGCATGGGCTAACAAATGCTTTAGCTTGTTGACCATGTAACTTTATCTCTTCCCTAAATCGACTTATCAAAACCGGTCCACAAACTCCACATCTACGATCACGTGATCCATGTGAACACACAAAAACATATGAACCTTTCAACGTTTCATATGTTCCTGGTAGCCAATTTCCATCCTTCACAAAAACTTCTATTCACGAAACAACCTCATTGTTAGGCCAATTGAAGTTAAAAACAATTTTGAATCCATGATGTCATGCTCTGCTTTTCTCAAATAGATTCAATTGAATTGCATTTTCTGCATATCAACGTCATATTCATCACCCTTAATGCAATTGAATCCATGATTAAATAAATATGATCAAAAACTTTAATCTATAAAAACCTATTAAAAATTAAATAATCTTTCAAGTAATTTCTTAGTACTACTTGAAAAGATCATTACACAGATCAAACACTACATCACAAACAGCCCAACACTGTGAATTTGATGATTCTAAACAAAACCTCCAATCATGCGGTTCAAAAAAATACACTGCAAATAGCCTAGCACTACCTGCACCATTTAGCAGACCTCTAAACCACAAAAAATCTAATTACAATTCTGGTTGAAATTCAATCCAATTATAAATCTAAAACATATTGACTTTATATTATGAATTACTTCAAAAATAAAAAGTTTGTGTGGTAAAAGTACCTTATTTACTACCTGATGCTAGAGCCAAGACTCCCTCCTGTAGGGAAAACTATAAATGGATGAAGACTAAAGTAAAAAAATAAAGAACTTCAAGGAAAAACATCATTGGTGCAATTAATCAAACAGGTGGCATGCGTGTTCAGATACGATATAAACTCAATCCATAAAATTACTACAATATATATAGATTCCATCAGGAAAACCACTCAAAAAAATCACTCACTCAAACATAAATCAAAAGGAAAAGAAAAATTAAAATCAAAATATATTTTCACCATAAATTAAATCGGGAAAGGAATGAAAGATAATAAAACTATGAATGAGAGAGTGAAAGAAGAAGCTATTACAAAGGAAACCACTACAAAATTTGTAACAAATTAAGAAACTACATTAGAGATTCAAAAAAGGAGAACCTTTGAGGATGAACATGAGTGAATGTTTCATCAACTGTCACGCTCGATATGTGGTCCATGTTGACTGCTCGATCTGCATAAACAAAAAGAAAGGGTAAATTAAAAGAGAATACATAAGTGGGAAGAAAGAGGCGAAGAGAGAAAGAGAGACGAGGAGTAGGGTTTGATGGGGAAGAGGGGTGAGAGAAAACGTAAGAGAGACAGAGAAGTGTGGGAAATGAAAAAAGGTTTGAATTTAGAGAGAGTTCTAGCGTGGGAAGGGGGAACAACAATTTTTTGAGGATAGCCAAAGGTTGAACGACACATGGCAGCTCAGGAGAGTGTTTGCAGTGTATTATTTGTGCCATTTGTTAGTTAAAGAAATATCCTTTTGGTAGTGCAAATAAATTTTAGTGTAAGGGCAAAATGATACAGTCAGGCAATTAAACTTTGAAGGGTTTATAGTAGATTAAATTAAAGGTTGCCACATGTCAGGATCTGGTTGGTGTTGAGTTTCAATGAGTGATCTCTAATTGCATCCCTTCTCTATTTATGCTTAGCAAATTGGGCCTTAAAACCTTAATCCAAATTCTGCTTGCTTTTTGAGCACACTAGTCACAATTATTTGTGCCCCTTTATTATTTTAAACACCCTTTATCTTTTATTTTTATTTTTATTTTTATTAATTTTATTTAGTTAATTTAGATTAATTAATTTAGTCAATTAACGATTAAATACACATTTATTTAAATTAATCTTTTTCAATCAAAATACTTGATGAACATCAAGTTAATTTTCAAAACTCCTTCATCCATTTCAAAACAGTTTCATAATCAAATCAATTCTATACAACGCGAATCAAACACTTGATCAATATCAAGTTCTTTTTAAAATCAAACCAAAGCCATCTAACTTAATTACTTTAAATATTTTCATAAAACTTGGATTAAAAAGGACTAGTTGGACATAATGTTCAATCCTAGTGTCGAATACTTGGATACAAGCCATAATAGCTTGCCTGGTTGAGTATTTGTATTCCTCTTAAAATCCATCAAATGCGTCTCAAATATTTTTCATAATAAAATGGATTTAAAACGACTAGTTGGATATTATATCCAATCCTAGTCTCGAATACTTGGGTACAAGCCGTAATAGCTTGCCCGCTCGAGTATTTGTCTTTTGCTTAAAGTCCATCGAATGTGTTTCAAACCTTTTCGCTATAAAATGGATTAAAAAATATTAGTTGGATGTAATAGCCAATCCTAGTCCCTGAGTATTATGATACAAGCCGTAATAGTTTTTCTGTTTGAATATTTGTCTTCCACCTAAAAATTCAACCAATCCAACCTCTTTTCTGCCTTAGCGCGATGTCAAAACCTTTTTCATAAACGAAAGATGATCCGTTCATTCTGAGATTATGCAAACAAATCTTTGTTCCTACCATGCGCAAGAAGTAAGAATGTTTCCCACTTGAATGCGATGAGAACATAAATCTGTGAGATTCCCTATTATGTTGTCCCTTATGACGAGATTCAAATGTTCAATTCTCCATGTTTTGGGTAGAAAGTAATGTTTTCTACTCGAATGCGACTAAGTACTTTTCGCTAAAATCGACATATCATCAAACATTTTCTACCTAGAACTACATAGTCTTGAGTTCCCCATCGCACCTGGGGATACGTAAGAGCGAGATTGAATGTCTCGTCAGGTACCCTAATAAAAAACTTATTTTTAATCCTTTTATTTTTTTAAACTTTTAATAATTAGAAAAAAAAACAAAAGCTAACTCTCATATTCGCAAAGCTAACTAAATGGTTCACGTTGAGTACAATAGATGTGAGGGGGTGTTAATACCTTTCCCTCACATAACCGACTCTCGAACCCAAATTTGGTTGCAACAACCATTTTCTTTTTTCTATAAGGGTTTTATCGATGTTTTCCCTTTCCTTTTGGAATAAATAAACTTCGGTGGCTACACTGTTATCATTTTGGGCGTGCGAATGCCCATTATATTTTTTTCACTGCAACAATGAGGTATTTTATATTTCTCTAGTTAAACCATAATCATCAAGCTTTGAAAAGTTGTTACCACTGATCATTGTCATCATCAAAACTTCATACGAATTTTCTGCGGGATTTTCAGCTTTATACCTGCAAGCACATAGATCCTCACACACGTCTACCTCGAATTAGGTTTTCATTTAGTGGGGGAACGGGGAACCGAACCCTAGCCAGGAACGGCCCCAGTGACATCCAATAAAAATTTGAGGGGAGACCTCATCAGTTCACACCAAGATCTAGAGCTATGCCCTCAGGATCCTACGAATACACCTTACACTGGTAAAAAAAAGCATTACATTCTGAAAATGATAATATATGCACATATATTCTTCCATTACACCATTAATACACATGAAGTACATAAAAAAGGTGGCTGACATGGTTAATTTTGTAGACAAACTCTCTCTCTATTTTTGAGCATTTGATCTGGCCGAATTTGTTTTCTTGACACAACCAAAGGACGGTGGAAATGCTCTACTTCCTGCAAAGCATTCTAAAATGACTACAAATCTGCCTCAAGGGTGTCATACCCCAAATTTTGACCACTAATATTTCCCATCATTGTGCAAATCATCAGCACAATATGGATGTACCTTTGTACCTCATTAGTCTCCCCAAAGATGGGTGAGCATCCACTACAATCAAAACTAGGGTTTCAAACCCTCTCAGAGTTCTTAGACAAAGGATCAATCAAGGAATGACATGACCCTCAACTTGTCTTGCCTCTCAAATATCCACAATGGATCAAGAGGACTCCCACTTCAAGGATTAAGCACAAGGCTGCTCCCTTCTAGGTGGATCAAGCCTCAGGATCGCCGGTGTCACCAAATTAGGGTTTGGTCGACTAGGGCCTCCAGATGGAAAATTTCCTCTGGGTATGAGCCCATGCCTCAAAGAATATCCTAATATGCTCCATGGAACCTCATGGACCCAATCATCAGGTCAATTTAGCCTCAGGGGATGCATACATCAAAAATCAGGAATTAGGGTTTCTTTACCTAATTCACCCCTAAGTTGACTTTTAGGACAAATCATGAGCCAAGACCTCAAGGCATGATTTGAGGGTCTCCAACATACCACATTGATCCATTTGCAACAATGGATTGACCCAAGAAGCTTGAGCAACAAGTTTCAATTTCATCTGAACCACAGTTAGGGTTTCACGAGAAAAGTCAACTGTAGCTTTGACTTTTGACCAGGATATGCTCCCAAGCCGTAGGACATGATTCAATACACCATATAACACCCATGGAACATGTCCATCAAGTTTGATTTAGGTCAAGGACATGATTTCCTAAAGGATCGCACAGTTTGGAATTCATCTGATAAAAAGTCAACTGTGCACAAAAGTCAAACTTTGACTTTTTGAGATTTTTCATAAAAATGGTTTTTTAACCCTAAAATGATGTTAATGTGTGATTAGAATCATCATTCATCAAGAAAAATCAAAGAAAGTGGGATAACTTGTAAAAGGGGTAACCATAAAAACTTAGAAATTTTTCTAAGTTATGAAATAAAGTGGCAAGGGTACTAACTTTGGAGGATCATAACTCCTAAACCACGAAGCCATTTTCCCCATCCAAAGCTTAATTTGTAGCCCTCATGGCCCTCTACAAAAGTGTCAACTACACCTTATCCCAATTCATCATGGATTTTGAGTTATGGTTGGATCAAAATGGCTAAAAACCTAAAATTGACATTTTTCAGCACTTAGCCAAAATCTGCCTTATAATTTCAGCACAATGTCCCAACTTCAAGGCTGTTTTTCTCCATGATCCAAGTTGAACCAGGTCTAGGGCCAAACATCAAAGTTGAAGTACGTCATCTCAGCTTTTCGGAAAGTCCTAGAACGTCCATGTAGCATACTCGAGCAGGGAGTTATGGATTTTACAAAAAGGCTTGCTGCAGCTGAATTTTTCAAGGGCAGATTTGCACATTTTTTGTGCCACATGAATTTTCAAGCCTTGTCATCATTTTGGACACATCTAAGGATCAAATCTAAGGGGGATGATCTGATCCATGAGCCTCCCAAGTCCAAGGAACCAAAAATAGCATGCCAAAACCTAGAAATCCCTAAAAGAGGGACAAAACTCTAATTTTGGTTTGGAGCATTTAATGGATGCTTAGGGGTGGCATGAACTGAGCTTCCTCCAACTGAATTCAGTCAAGATTCCTCCAACAACTAGGGAACTAGCAGCCTGTGCTCTAACCTCAATTCAATGGCTAGAGGAGACTTGGATTCTCATTGGCCAACATTGGCCAAACCTCTGCTGCAGCCACAATTCACTATTGCTTGCAAAACAAACTTGCTCTACTATAAATAGAGCTCATTTGTGCTCAGTTTGAGTACACCAAAGCCATCAAACAGATGCTTTCCTCAAATTCTCTCTTTCACTCCAAAATGCCTTCTTTAGTAAGGAAATTCTGAGTTTTTGAGTTAGAGAGCATTTCCATCACAGCTCATGATCCTAACACCTCATAAATATCATATGTAGGTGATCCAAACTCTCACAAGTGACCTATAACACCAACATCACAAAGTCACCTCTTAAAACCTCAAAATGGCACTTTTTTGCATTTTTCAAGCCATGTCTTGATTCAGTCACTTTCCAAACCAGATAAAACCTCAAACACACTCCAAATATCATCCTTGAACTGTCCCAAATGGTGCCACACATCTGGAACACCATTTGAGAGAGTTGGCATTTTGGCCACTTTTGACCATTTTGCGAGAAAGTGCTCAACCTTGATCCAGAGGTTTCCAGCTAATTCCAACCATCCTAAAAGCTTCTAAGAAGTCATTTGAGGGTGTCCAAAACATCAAATCATTTCTGGAACAAAGCACTTGGTAGGTTGCCCAAAATCTCCAAAAAAGAGGTAAAATTCATAACTTGAATTCTTTGAATCATGTTTTCCTTTGTTGTCCACATACATGCATTATATTGAACAATTCTTGAAGAAAAAATGTAGTCCTTAATGTGTATGTTGTGATCCTCCCACTGTTTGCATTTTAACATGTTTATATGTGGAATTTTGGTTGTTTCAAAATCATGTCCAGTTCTGTTTTTTTTATTGGTGTGTTCTGTACATTAAGTTTTAGTGTGCATGAGTAACACCATTGGATTCCTTGCAAAAAATCGGCCAAGATAGGTTTTTACGGATTTCAATTCCGATGAAAATTGAGAGAGTTACGCGCGTTGGAAATTTGACGCGAAACGACGTCGAAAACTAACGCGCAGTTCTGGTTTTTTAATTGCTGCGTTTTATATGTTGAGTTTCCATGTGCGTGAGTAATATCATTGGATTCCTTGTGAAAAATTGGTCAAGATAGGTTTTTACGGATTTTAATTCCGATAAAAATCGAGAGAGTTACGCGTGTTGGAAATTCGACTCGGAACGATGTTTTCAAAACACATGCAGTTCTGGTTTTTTAATTTCTGCATTTTGTGTGTTAAGTTTCAGTGTGCATGAGTAACAACATTGGATTCCTTGCGAAAAATTGGTCAAGATAGACTCTTTCGGATCTTAATTCGGTTAAAAATCGAGAGAGTTACGCGCGTCGGAAGTTTGGCGCGAAACGATGTTTTCAATTGGTAGCAGTTCTGGTTTTTTAATTTCTACGTTTTGTACGTTGAGTTTCAGCATGAATATGAGATACCATTGGATTCCTCGCGAAAAATCGGTCAGGATAGGCTCTTCCGGATCTTAATTCCGTTAAAAATCGAGAGAGTTACGCGTGTTGGAAATTCGACGCGGAATGATATTTCGAATTAATAGCAGTTCTGGTTTTTCGATTTGCGTGTTTCGTACGTTGAGTTTCAGTGTATATGTGTGGTACCATCGGATTCCTTGCGAAAAATTGGTCAAGATAGGTACTTCCGGATTTTGATTCCGATAAAAATTGAGAGAGTTATGAGTGTTTGAAATTTGATAAAAAACGTGTTGAAAATTAAAGTTTCGGTACTAGTTTTTACCCCATAAGAAATGTCGGAGATGATATTGTGACATCTTTCCTCTTTTTCTTATTTTTGTTTTCAAAACTCAACCAATTCTTTTACATAGCAAAAAATCATCATTTTCCAATTCATACCCCATAATATTTTAATCCACAAAAAATCACAAAAAAAGTATTATTTTTAATATATTTAAAAATATTGTTTTGAATTGTTTTAAATGCTTTTAAAATGATTTCTTTTTCTTGATTTTTAAAACCAAAATGATTTTAAATATTTATGTAGATAAAATATTTTTTTCATAAACCTTAATCATTATTTAATGATTTTTATTTGATATTTTTATCATTTTTTTACTTAATTTTTCTTGGAAAAATGCCTTAAAAAAATGAAATTGGGGTTTCTTTGGTTTTCACCCTAACAAATCTTTTTCAAACATTTTGGGCCTCTATTAGAGTGTAAGACCCAATCCCCTTTTAACCAAAACAAATTTGGGCCTCACTTATTGTATAAGTCCCTCTGCGTTAAAAGAAAACCTCGGCGCGATCGCCTTTTTCAAACAGAAAATCAACTGGGCTTCTCTTTGAGCTGTAAGTCCCATTTCTTTTCATTTTTTAAACACTTGGGCCTCTAATAGAGTGTAAGACCCAACCCTTTTTTAACAAATATATTTTGGGCCTCAGTTATTGTATAAGTCCTGATACGTTAAAAATCTCGGCGCAATAGCCATTTTCAAACTGAAAATATTTTGGGCCTCTCCCTGAGTTGTAAGCCCCATCTTTTGTACAAAAATACACTTTGGGCCTCTAATAGAGTGTAAGACCCAACCCCTCTTTTTCATATTTTCTCATTTTTCATATTATTTTTTAATGATTTGGAAAATTAATAACTCCCTCAATTTTGATTATTTTTTATTGGTTCTTTTTCTGAAAAATCACAAAAATAGTAAAATATTTTATTCTACAAAAAATCAAATTTATATTATTTATTTAATATAGTTGGTATTTTTGTGAATAAATTCATTTTTAATTGTTTTTAAACATTTTAAAAGTGAATATTCATCTTGAAAATCAAAACTAAATAAGTTTTAAATCATCTTGTGATTAAAACCTCATTTTTCAAACCTTAACCAAAAATCATAAGTGGTTTATTTAAACGTATTTGATTTTTTGTCATTTTTTATTAATTTTCTTTGAAAAATTACTTTTAAAAAGTGAAAATTAGGGTTTCTTTGATTTTTAATCATACTCAAATGTTTCAAGACTCTTTGGGCCTCCAATAGAGTGTAAGACCCAATCCCTTTGTAAATACCAAAATTTTGGGCCTCAGTCACTTGTATAAGTCCCACGGTGTTTCCAAAAACTCGGCGCGATCGTCGCCCTTTTCAAAATTAACCATTGGGTCTACCCTCGAGTAGTAAGACCCATTTCTTTTCTTAAAACTCACTTGGGCCTCTAATAGAGTGTAAGACCCATCCCTTTGTACATAAATCCTTTCTTAGGCCTCAGCCACTTGTATAAGTCCCTCTGTACAAATCCAACAGCGCGATCACTGGTAAAACTTTTTGGGCCTCTCCTTGAGCTGTAAGCCCCAACCATTTTTATTTCAAAGCGCTTTCTCCTTTGATTTTGAATATACTGTTGTTTTCAATCTTTCTTTGTTGAACAACTAACCAAACAGCATGGAAGCTCTACAACCGAGTAAGTGTTTACCCGCTTTCATTTACCACTTTCATATGTATATAACTGTATTGTGGGGCTGTTTCACTGTAAGTCTCCTTTCACAAACTCATATATATATAACTGTGTTGTGGGGCTGTTTCACTATAAGTCTTCTTTCATAAACTCATATCGACTGTGTAATAATAGTATAGATATTAGAGTTTCCCTGGCAATTACGTCTAGAACTAGGCAAACTCTGTCTCTTCCCGCCCGACGTTCTCCCAGATATTGCACCAGACCTTTTATAACAATGATCTTAGATAACTAGGTCTATGAAATTTCCCCCTTGAACAGTTCAATATACAAAAGGCCATCGTTTCTCTGTGAAACCCCTTTTGGAATTGTTCACCCGCCTCCTCTTGGGCGTTATACAAGGACCCACAGGCTTCTTAAAAGCATCCCCGCCTCCTCTTGGGCATTGTACAAGGACCCTTCGGCTTCCTAGAAGTTTTTACAGCCTCCTCTTGGGCTTCGTACAAATTGTCCCTCGGCTTCTTAAAAGTTTCCAGCCTCCTCTTGGGCTTCGTACAAATTGTCCCGACGACCTCCTAGAGGTATAGGAACAGAAATCTTTCAAAGAGTCTAGATTTTTCTACCATGAACGTACTACTACTGTTTCGTTAAGCATAGTACAAAAGATAAAACTCTAGACTTGGACAGACTAATTTCCTTGAGTCTCGGAGACATTCTCAAGTAAGGAAACACCCGCAGACTTGGACAGTCTCAAATACCCTTTGGATTTCCCATTTCCTTAAAGAATAGGAAATAACCCTGATCCTCTGATCAATCCCAAAGCACAGCCTTACCTTTAATCAGTCTCTTTATAAGAACTGATTTTCTCTTAACCAACATACTGGACCTGTCACTCAACTGAAACAGAACCTTTAGCCTCCATCTAGGGCTTCGTACGAGATTCAAAGACTCTCTTGTTGAGTCAAACATTGTAGCCTCCATCTCGGGCTTCGTACGAGATACAAAGACTCTCTTGTTGAGTCAAACCTTTAGCCTTCATCTCGGGCTTCGTACGAGATACAAAATCACTCTCTTGTTGAGTATAAAAGACTCTCTTGTTAAGTCAAAACCTTTTAGCCTCCATCTCGGGCTTCGTACGAGATACAGAAACACTCTCTTGTTGAGTATAAAAGATTCTCCTGTTGAGTCAACCCTTTTAGCCTCTCTCTCGGGCTTCGTACGAGACACATAAAAACTCCTTCTTGTTGGGCCAATAGCCTCCTCTTAGGCTTTGTATAAGAAAACCCAGGTTGAGCCAATCAACCTTTTAGCATCAAAGCTGTGCCTCATTCACAGTATACAAACATCAACAACTCCTTTCCCTTCATCTAATCGCTGTAAGCGGCAAGCCTCTGGATTATTTACATCCATGCCACTGTCCCTCTTTTAGCATGAGAAATTCCTAAGGAAAGATATCATTGCTCTACACTAAGTTAAAGTATTCTCCTTCAGGTTGGAACCCCCCTATAAAGGAAATTATGGCATTGCCGGATTCACATATCCCGGTTAAAGTAATTCTCCTTTATAAACAGTTGTGACAAACAGACCCTCTTTAGAGATGACAAATTCTCTCTAAAGACAACACCTTTTAGCTTCACGTCTTGGGCTTTGAACAAGATACAAATAGACCATTCAGCTTCACATCTTGGGCTTTGAACAAGATATAGATCACCTTTCGCTTCACGTCTTGGGCTTTGAACAAGACACCAAAACACCAATTTCCTCCCATAGAATAGGAGGAACTACGAACGATCTGATTTCCCTGTTTTGGTAAACGGGAATACGTAGGCATAAGATTGAAAGAAAAATCTTAGCGAGCACACTAAACAAAAACCCAAAATCCCATACATCAATCAATCTGGCGCAGTATCCTAACCAAATTCCCCATGAATAGTCCCAGTTTTCCACCTTAATAAAGTAAGAAGAAAGAAAGGCCCCATTACCATATAGCATCCGTAACCTAACATACCGCTGTTTAAACTCAGTATGCAAGCAGGGTTAATTGGAGACATCTATTTCCCTTCCTTAGTCAGCTCACAATAGGATAAAAAATGAATCGACCTGTAGTAAACCCCAAAGAGCGACAGTGCTTAAGAACCGCGTCCAAAATCGATCACTACAGAAAATTGGCGCCCACTGTGGGGCCTCTCATTCTTTCTTAACGTTTAAAGTGAAAACCTTGGACAAATCTTTTTCATGGCGGTGGCCGCCACAGAAAAGTGGCGCCCACCGTGGGGTTCTTCTTTGGAAACTCAAGGTGAAAGCCTTGGACAAAACCTTCACTGGGAATTTCACTGGGAATGAGACTTTTTGTTGACTTCACTAGGATCTTAGGTCAAAACCTTTAAGTTGGGAAGGTACCACAGAATGGCGACTCCGTCGGGGGGCCATTTTCTGTCAGGAACATAGGATTCATAGCCTTTAAAAGTCTAGGACATTAGGACAAATATATATACTGCTTTTCCTAATTGATATATGTGTTTATTTTTCTGCTAATGGGAATGCGTGTGATGCCGCATGTGAAAAGATTGAGTATACACTTAAGATAGGTGATGGCGACGAGGTCGACCATCAACCTCAGTGGAGGCTTCCCAATGCAACCCATTCCCTCTCACAGGAAATGGGTCGATTGTGGTGTCTGAGAAGCTGAGGAGCAAATTAGTGGTTCGAAAACTATCAGAAATGGTTGTCACGCGATAACACCCTCTTCTAAAGGTTCTTCGAAAAAACATCACCTAGCACGGTTCCCGGCCCGCCGGTGTTTTCTCGACAAGAACTGATGATTTTGAGAGACAGGTACAAAAATCAGTAGTATAAACCTTTGGAATGGGTAGAGCCTTGACTTCATGACAACGACCCTTTGACCCCATGTTTTTTCTATGTTTTTGTGTGCTGCATTCATGCATTCATTTAAAAAAAAAAATTAAAATATTAAAAAAATCTTCTCTTCTAGTCTCTCTTTTTCAAATTAAACTAAGACAATGATTGCAAATGTCAGAGAAAAAGATTGCGCTCATGGATTTCGGTAGAAGGAGAACTCACCAGTACACCTTCAAGGTTCCAAAACTTGAGGATTTGAGAAGGTTAGTGAGGATGATCACTAACCCTGAGGCTTTCAGAGCCAAGTACGGAGGTCTGCTACCTCTGTTAAGGGTCCATGTAATTGAGGGAATCCTGGAGGCACTCGTTCAGTTTTACGATCCGGTCTATCAATGTTTCACATTCCCGGATTACCAGCTCGCACCAACGCTGGAGGAGTACTCTCACCTGACTGATCTACACATTACTGATCAAGCTCCATTTTCTGGACTGGAAGAAATTCCAAAGGGTCAGACCATTGCAAGAGCAATTCATTTGGAGGAGTCTGAGGTCAGGACTCACATGACCACTAAGGGTGGCATCCAAGGTTTGCCAGCCCAGTTCTTAACAAAGAAAGCTCTGTACTTTGCTAGTATAGGGAACATGACTGCTTTCGAAAGCATCTTTGTTTTACTCACCTACGGGTTATTTCTGTTTCCCAACATTGATAACTTCGTCGATATCAACGCCGTTAAGGTTTTTCTCATTGGAAACCCTGTGCCGACCTTGCTTGCAGACGCGTATCATTCTGTACACTTAGGGAATTTGTACAGCGGAGGAGAGATCACATGCTGTGTACCCCTGCTATACAAATGGATTATCTCCCATTTGCCTAAGTATGCTGCTTTTTGGGATCATAAGAGTGCCTTACGCTGGTCGCAGAAAATCATGTTCCTCACCAACTCTGACATTGATTGGTGTAATAGGATTTATGACGGGATCAGGATAATTGACCAATGTGGAAACTTCCCCAACTTACCCCTTATAGGAACTAAGGGAGGAATCAATTACCATCCAGTTCTCGTTCGTCGTCAATTTGGATACCCGATGAGGCATGTCCCACGGAGTGCTCATCTGGAAGGTCTTTTCTTCAAGGAAGGAGAAAGTGACAGAGCACTAAAGACGGAAATAGTGCACGCTTGGAAACATGTTTATAAGAAAGGACGGGAGTCTCTAGGAAAACCGGATTGTGTCTCGGTGGAGCCTTATCTCCACTGGGTATAAACTAGAGCTCTCAAGCTAAAGATGCCTTATCCTCGTCACGGAGTTCTTCCGCCAAGGGAATATGTCATGTATTCATGACGGAAACTGAAAAGCTTCAGGTTACTCTCAATAAAGTTCAATAGGAGAGAAGGTCTTGGAATAACAAGTACCGCATTCTCAACGTGGAGTGTACCAAAATACAGCAACTGCTGAAAGATAAGGATGCTCTGATCGAGATTTTAGAGCAACATGCTGTGGATAATCAGGATGACCAAAGGAATTTGCTCGCCCCTTTCACTTGGCAAAGGAATGACAACCCGACAACGGGCCAAGAACCCCGGTCAAAGAAAAGGAAAGTACCAGAATCAGCACCCGAGTTCTCCTCAGAGAGGACTCGGGACCCATTAGCTTAGGTTTCTGTTTCGTACCTTGTAATTTACTGTATTTCTATTTCCGCAATCCTTTGAATTCAATAAAAAGGGGTTTCCCCACTGTTTGATATTTGCAATCTAATTGCCGAAGTTTATTTTGATTAAACCAAAAAACAATTAATATAATCATTGCATTCATCATTCTCGCGCAACGTATTCTTCTTACCTACGAATCTCACGTTTGTGTCTCGGTTCTAGAGTCAAACTGTCTCATTCGTACAATACTCGGGTCAATCGTCAGAAAAGGATGGATGATCTCAAGGAAGAGAACAGAGAGTTGAAAGAAGAGATCGACGCTCTAAGAGAGGATATGAGAAAGCTTCGTAACGACATGCAAGCCATGGCCGAAGCTCAGCTACAAAGAACCGTGATCTCAGAGATCACCTCAATGCCCATAGTGGAGAAGAATGATCCTAGGTATCAGATGCCGAAAGATCGTCCCTGGGGCATGCCTGTCAACTATATCCCGGAAGGATATGTTCCGCCGATCACTGAAGATCAGGGAATCATAGCAAGAACCGCTGGGCCTGAAGGTTACAAACTTCGGGAAAGCAAAGATGCCAGTGGCATACCAATAACTCCTGAAGGTTACAAACTTCGGGAGGCACCAAGATTTGCTGCCGTAGTAACGGTACCACCCCCTGTAGTGCACACTGTCCCGGAAGGACAGATTCCGCAGATACCTTCTGGTGGAAACGAAAGCATGTTCGAAAGAATGAACGAGTTCCAGGAACGGTTCCTGGGAATGCAAAAGGAATTGCAAGCTATTCGCGGTCAGGATCTATTTGGGAAGGACGCCGCGGACCTCTGCTTGGTTCCCAATGTGAAAGTTCCGCACAAGTTCCAAGTGCCCGACTTTGAAAAATACAAGGGTAACTCTTGCCCTCAGAGTCACTTGGTGATGTACGCTCGGCGAATGTCAGCTCAGACAGAGAATCAGGATCTACTGATTCACTACTTTCAGGATAGTTTAACCGGTGCCACATTAAAATGGTACATGGGTTTAAACCGCGCCACGATCAGCACGGTCAGAGATCTTGGCACTGCCTTCGTCCAGCAATACAAGTACAATCTGGACATGGCACTAGACAGAGATGAACTCAGATCAATGTCGTAAAAAGACAAGGAAACCTTTAAGGAATACGCTCAGAGATGGCGTGAAATTGCCGCTCAAATTTGTCCACCTCTTGAGGAAAAAGAGATGACAAAGATCTTCTTAAAGACCTTGAGCTCATTTTACTACGACAGAATGGTTGCCAGTGCGCCCAGCGACTTCACCGAGATGGTGGGCATGGGGGTTCGTCTTGAGGAAGCCGTCTGGGAAGGACGTTTAGTAAAAGACGCTGGATCATCGAGTAGTACAAAACGATACGGTAGTGCTCTCCCTAAGAAAAAAGAGCAGGATATTGGGAATATCTCTCTCGGAAAGCAAAGGCGACGATATCAACCAGTAGCAGCTGTAACTCCTGCTATCAGCCCTGTGCCTATTCCTACGTATCAACCTCAGGTTGCGCAGAGCCAACCTAATCAGCAAAGGACACAACAACCTCTTCAGCAGGCTCGTCCTCAGTACAACAACAATCGTACAACGCGGCCACTAGGATTTGATCCTATACCCATGTTGTACGCAGAACTATTTCCATTACTACTGGCCAAGGGGCACATCCAGACTAAGTCTCCCATTGCAGTACCGGAAAATCTGCCTTTTTAGTTCAAAGCGGATCAGGCTTTCCATTATCATCAAGGAGGATCAGGGCATAACATAGAGAATTATCTTAATTTCAAATCCGACGTGCAAAAGCTTGTGAGGAGCGGGGTCTTATCTTTCAAAGATACGAATCCAAATGTTCTCACGAACCAGCTGCCTCAACACGAGAAAGCTGCAGTCAATTTGATAGAGGGAGAGTCTAACAACGTTTATCAAATTCACGATGTACTCTTGTTGAAAACCAATTTGGTCAAGATGCATTGTAGACAAAGTGGATATGGCCATGTGCCACCTCATAATTATCACCAGTGTGATATCTGCTCTAAAGACAATCAGGGATGTTCTGTGGTGCAATCCACTCTACAGGAACAGTTGGATCTTGGATGGATCCAACAACACTGAGTTCGTGGAGTTAACATGGTTTATACGAATTCCAACATTGTTCAGAATCACAACATTCTAGCAATGAATGTCAACTTGGTGGCAATGCACTCAAGGCAAAGCCAGTATCATAATCCGTCGCGGAACGATTACAGTTCTTGTCTGACTTGTTTGGTAAACAAACAGGGATGCTCTTTCATACAAGAGGCCCTCCAACGTCAGATGGATCTTGGATGGATCCAGGACTACCATGATAGGAATCCCTATCAGATCAACATGATTCAAATCTTCAATATTCGCTTGATGAATACCAGCCTGGTGGAGTTGCACGCAGAACAGGTCCGTCTCGGATTCCTGGTATCACATGATTATCAAAACTGCAGAGCGGGTTATGAGAGCGATCAAGGTTGTACCCTTGTCCAGGAAACACTTCAGCACTTGTTGAACCACTGGTGGCTTCCAATCTATATGGATGAAGACACCCAGCAAATTAGTATCACTAACGGAAATCCTACTAGATATCAAAGTCAGGATGTCTGGTCGGTGGAAACTGACCTAGTAAGGCTACACTGTATTCAGAGCGGACGTGGCCAGGTGCCACTACAAAACTATGAGTGGTGTGGAGTTTGTTCAGTGAATAATCAAGCATGCTACCTCGTGCGAGCAACCCTTCAAAGTCAGTTGGACCGTAAAGAAATTCAACCATGCTCAAGTTCTGGATCAGTCAACTATCTCGCTGATCAAATCGAGGACGTTGTCGTAATCTCCGATCATCAGAGGGCTAGGGATGTTTGTGCCATCATCCCTCTACTTGACGAATCGAGAGTTCCCAACCAAGAACGGATCGAAATTACTTATGATGGTCCGAAAAATCAGAAGGCTCCTACAATCATCTATCTTCCAGGACCACTACCGTATGAATCAACTAAGGCTATCCCTTACAAATACGGTGCAACAATAGTCGAGAATGGAAAGGAAATTCCATTACCCTCCGTCGTGAATATTGCAGACATCATTCGACTAACACAGAGCGGTCGAATCTTCAACAGAGGAGTTGGAGAACTCAGAAAAGAAAAGGAACCTCAGACAGAAGTTCCCAATCCACCAGTCGGTCAATCCAGTGATCTCGACCTTTTAAAGAACAATGATGAGATGCTAAAGCTCATCCAAAGGAGTGAATACAACATTGTTGATCAATTGTTACAAACTCCTTCAAAGATCTCGGTATTATCACTTTTACTCAGTTTAGAAGCGCACAGGGAGGCTCTACAGAAAGTCTTGGAGCAAGCCTTTGTGGAACAGGATGTAACAATCAGACAGTTCGATAGTATTGTCTCTAACATCACTTCCTGCAATAATTTGGGATTTAGTGATGAGGAATTAACTGAAGAAGGTCGCCATCATAACATGGCGCTCAACATTACAGTCAACTGCCAGGACGATGCTTTAGCCAGCGTACTGGTAGACACAGGGTCAGCTCTGAATGTTGTGCCGAAGTCCACTTTGATGCAATTATCATTCAAAGGCCCTCCGATGAGAACCAGCGAGGTCGTCGTCAAAGCATTTGAAGGATCCAGAAAAACGGTTATCGGCGAAGTCGATCTTCCCATAACTATTGGTCCTCACACTTTCCAGGTCATGGACATCTGAGCAACATACAGTTGTTTATTTGGAAGACCTTGGATTCACCAGGCTGGGGCGGTCACTTAGACGCTTCATCAAAAGCTAAAGTTCGTCCAGAACGACCAACTTGTCACAGTCTGTGGAGAACAACCCATGATTGTGAGTAACCTTTCACTATCTACCTGTGTAGAGCCGGAGGAGGTTGTTGGAACTCAGTTCCAAGTGCTTTCGATAGGCAAGGATGATCAATCTGAGGGGGGAACTTCCATTTCCTCGTACAAAGATGCTATCAAAGCGGTCGAAAGTACCAATACAACAGGATGGGGACAGCTTGTCATTCCTACTGACAATAAAACAAAGAAGGGTCTTGGTTTTTCTGCAACCTGTACCTAGACAACAGCCAGCGATGAAAGTCTTCATCCCATTCAGAATTTCTTCCACAGTGGAGGCTTCCTTCAACCAGTGACTCAAGAGGTACATACCATCAATAAAGATGATTCATCTGATATGGAGGAAGAATGGAAGTCCTATCTCAACGAGGACGGTTAAATGTCTCACGAAGAGGTGCCTACGCCCTTTTGCTTTCCTACACAGAGTCCGAGATTTATACCCAGGTCAGACGTCGAAACGATATATGGAGATTGTGATCCGGAAGGATGTCGTGCTCCGCCAAACTCATTAGAGGAGGACACTCTGATGAAAGAAAACCTTGACCATGACTACTATGGCCCGACGGATGGTCTGCCAATGTGGCAGCCTTACCCAGGAGACTTGGGGCAAGAAAATCAGCCGAACAATGAAAATCAGCTGAGCATCATTGAACATAATACCTGCGTCCCCACCAGGTAATGGGATCAACACACAGGTTATCCAGAAAATATCCAGCACGACGATGAATTTGTAACGTTTGCAGGACTAGAATTCATCAACTATGCTTTCCCTGAGGTCAACGTCATCGAGAGAGATGACCCCTCCAGTTCCGAAGAAGTGTGAGACACCTTGAGACAACCGAGTGGTAAATTCGACTTTATGGTCAAGTACACGTTCCCGAAAGCTCTCGTATCAGGCTCGAAGATATCCAGCCAACTGGATGGGGAGATACAGCTGAGAGTACAAATACTCTGCAAAATGCAACAGAGGAATTCTCCTACGACAACTCTGCTTGGGAGACAGATTCCAATGATCCTGCTCCACCAGAAATTAGTGTTATTTATGAAGACAAATCAAGGAAGGTGCCAGACTTTGTGATTCACCGAGGAGTTCGCCGCCAATGGGTTGCTGTCGATGTTCCAAAGATTGTTCATAAGTCAAAGTAATTGCCATCTTTGTTTTAACCTTTCACCCTGCCCAGGTGAAACGGATGTTTTGATAGGGCTCGCTTTCTGTAAATTTTCCCTCTTCGCTTCTCCCAAAGCCACAGAGTTTTGTTTTATAGGGCTGTAGTTTCAAGAATCGACTTGTTCATAAATAAAATAACGTCGTTCTGTAATTTCCGCATATATTGCTGTTTTCTCTTTTTGCTTTTCTCAGAAAATGGTAATCCTAAAAAACAACTCGATAAATAAAAACAAGTAGTAAAAGAAATACACTGCACACACTCTTGCATTCTCTCTATCTCTTCTAAACACAAATCATCACGTCATGCAGATTGCTTGTTTTAAACCCCGTTGAAACATACGATCCGATGCCTTCTCCCGACTTTGAGTTCCCAGTATTTGGGGCTGAAGAAGAAGTTGACGACGAAATTCCAGAAGAGATCTCCCGATTACTCAGACAAGAGGAAAGGTTCATTGAACCTCACAAAGAGCCGTTGGAAACGGTAAACTTGGGTTCGGAAAAAGAGAGAAAAGAAGTCAAGATTGGGGCACTACTCGGTCCAACTGTCAAAGAAAGTTTGATAGGGCTCAGCGACTCGAAACAAAAAAACATGGTGAGGCAAAAATAAAATATAGAGCACAGAGACTCAAAATGTACAAAGTGTAGGTGCAAACTTAAACTTTGCTAGGCGCCCTGAAGGCAAGAAGTAAATTCCCAGGGACTGAAATTCGATCTAGGACCAAGCTAGAAAGAAACGGTCAAACAAGACCTGCCATTGAAAAATGAACTCAAACGGCGATTTTATCTTATCCAAGCACGGAAAAAGATAACTGAAATAACCATCATCCACGAGGGTTGAACTCTGTGGGGGAAACTTAGCAAGAGATAGCACTTTCTGCCTAAGGCTGACGACTCTATTTGGTGAGATTGGACAATCCCAAACTTGGTGCAAACATAACCAAAGATAAGGATAAAGGGACAAGACAAACAGAAGGAAAACACGCACGAAAGCGATGCATATGATGTCATGCCATGCTTATGCTAATGCTGACAAAACGAAGAAAGAAAATAGGAGATGAAAGAAAACATCGAGGAAGCTCATCCATCCTCTGCACGAGAGATACATCTGTCAAGCTTGTACAAGATCCATATGTGGAGCCAAAAGTCAAAGCTTCAAACTTTCCAACTTCTCTGGGGAAATAGCAATCTTCTTGGGGATGTAATATTGTGAATTCACTTAGGGATCATCAAGATGAAATCTGATTATTCTGGATAAGAGTAAGATCCACTGGGAACGGATCAAACTCATGATCAGAGAGACTTCGATGAGGATAAAATAAATATCCACTATAACCTGAAGTGAGCTTAAATGAAGTAGTAGATGCCACGGGGATAAAATAAATATCCGCTATAATGGAGATAATCCGAAGTAGTGGTAGATGCTATAGATGAGGCATCATGGGGATAAAATAAATATCCACCGCTTCGTTAGGGAAGCTTGTACCAATATTGTAGTTGTAGACGTCAAGGTCTAGTCTTCAGTGGGGATGAAAGAAACATCCACTGTCGAGGAAAATCGCAATCTTAGAAAACATTGTGGAGTGAAATAAACACTCACTTCATCGGGGAACGTTGCGACCAATGATATTTATTGGGGATCCTTAGGTCAACCAAATGCTGGATTTTTGTACTGATCCTGTCATAATTGCTTGAAGGAGATCCACTGGGGAATTGTCATGACTTCTTAGAGTGAAAACTTGCTGGGGATTATCATTTCCTTTGGATCATTCTATGAGTCAGAGCAAATTCACGTTCTTTCTCAACAATTTTGAAAGAGTTCTTTTTTTTAGTTCAAAATTTCACTTTCAAAGTCAATATTAATGAATGAAATAAACTCAACGTAACATAACGTGACAAACTTGCAAAGCAAAAAGGTCTTATTTATTCATAAAATGGTAGCTTGCAAACTGTAAGAGCCCCATAGAGTATTACAATTGAAATTGGCAATAGAGTAAGGTTGCATTGGATCCAACGCCACCTATTAACCCTATAACCAAGACCCCAAAACTATGCTCTTGTCACAGCGGGTTCTTCATGCATAATACTTACGGACTGCATTAGAATTCACCAGATGTGCAAGTTCTTCTCCATCCATTGTGGTGAGTATCAACGATCCTCCTGAAAAAGCTGTCTTCACCACAAATGGGCCTTCATAGTTGGGTGTCCATTTTCCACGCATGTCTTTATGAACTGGCAAGATCTTCTTAAGCCCAAGCTCTCCTTCTCGGAATTCTCTGATTCAGACCTTCTTGTCAAAGGCTCTCTTCATCCGTTTCTGGTATAACTGACCGTGGCACATCGCAGTTAAGCGCTTTTCATCAATAAGGTTCAAGTGGTCAAATCTTTCTTGGATCCACTCTGCTTCATCCATCTTGGTTTCCATCATTTCCCTCAAAGATGGTAACTCTACTTGAAAAGGGAGGACTGTATCCATTTCATAAACTAGAGAAAAAGGGGTAGCCCCTGTTGATGTTCGCACTGAGGTTCTGTATCCGTGCAACGCAAAGGGTAACATTTCATGCCAGTCTTTGTACGTCTTTACCATCTTCTGCAGAATCTTCTTGAAATTCTTATTTGCAGCTTCCACGGCCCCGTTCATCTTAGGACGATAAGGAGAAGAGTTGTGGTGAGCAATCTTGAAAGTTTCACACAACTCCTTCATAGTTTTATTGTTCAGATTGGTTTCGTTGTCTGTTATGATTATGCTTAGAATCCCATAACGGCAGATAATGTTATTCTTGATGAAGCGGACTACCACCTGCTTGGTTACGTTGGCATAAGAGGCAACTTCTACCCACTTAGTGAAATAGTCAATGGCGACCAGAAGGAATCGGTGACCATTGGAGGCTTTAGGTTCAATTGCCCCAATCATGTCAATGCCCCACATTGAGAAAGGCCATGGCGACGACAAAACATTCAATTGCGTTGGGGGCAGATGCATCTTGTCCGCATAGATTTGACACTTGTGGCATTTTATGGCATACTGTATACAATCAGACTCCATAGTTAACCAATAATACCCAACTCTTAGAAGTTTCTTCGACATAGCATAACCATTGGCGTGAGTTTCGAATGACCCTTCATGAATCTCTTGAAGTAACATATCTGCTTCACGTTTGTCAACACATCTAAGCAGAACCATATCATAGTTACTCTTATACAACACGTCATTACTGAGAAAGAATTTAGATGCTAATCTTCTCAGAGTCTTCTTGTCAGGGTTTGTAGCGTTAGCCGGATATTCTTGATTTAGCAAATAATTCTTAATGTCATGGAACCAAGGTTTGTCATCAGTTTCTTCTTCAACTAGCTGACAGTAGGAGGGCTCAGTCTTTCTTTCAATTCGAATGAGAGTAGCTTCATTAACGAATCTGACCTTCCACATTGAGGCTAACATGGCTAAAGCATCAGCCACATGATTTTCAGACCTCGGAACATGTCGGAAAGTGACTTCATCAAAGTATTGGATCATTTCCACGATGTAAGCATGGTACGGAATTAACTTCTCATCTCGGGTTTCCCATTCACCCTTGACTTGGTAGATCACCAAAGCTGAATCTCTGCCCACTTCAAGAACTTTGATTCGGAGGTCGATAGCTACTTCAAGACCTAGAATACACACTTCATACTCTGCGATATTGTTTGTACATTCAAAATCCAACCTTGATGTGAATGGGGTGTATCCACCATATGGATTCTCCAAAACTGCGCCTATGCCATGTCCACTATAATTAGAAGAACCATCAAACATCATCTTCCACCGGGAACCTGGCTCGGGACCTTCATCAGGACCGGGCTCTTCATAATCTTTTACTATCATGATGTCTTCGTCAGGAAAGTCAAATTTCAAAGGTTCATAGTCTTCAACCGGTTGGTCTGCAGGGTAGTCCGACAAGATGCTTCCTTTAATAGCCTTTTGAGTCACATACTCGATGTCATGTTCGAATAACAACATATGCCAACGTGCCAATCTTCCAGTCTGAGCAGGCTTCTCAAAAATATACTTTATGGGATCCATTTTTGATATCAACAGAGTAGCGTGACAGATCATATATTGCCTAACACGTCTAGCGGCCCATGCTAGTGCACAACAAGTATTTTCCAATAGCGAATACCGGCTTTCACATTCAGTAAACTTCTTACTTAAATAGTAGATGGTGTGTTCTTTCTGTCCAGTCTCATCATGTTTCCCCAAGACGCAACCCATAGACTTCTCAAGAACAATCAGATACATGAATAAAGGTCTTCCAGGAACAGGAGGAATCAAAATAGGAGGTTCTTGCAAATAGCCCTTGATCTTCTCAAATGCTTACTGACAATCAGAATTCCGTTCAATAGTCTGATCTTTGCGGAGTAATTTAAATATTGGCTCACAGGTAGCAGTCATATTAGAAATGAATCTGGATATGTAGTTCAGGTGCCCAAGAAATCCTCTGACTTGTGATTCAGTTTGTGGAGAAGGCATTTCCTGAATGGTTCTGACTTTATCAGGATCCACTTCAATTCCTCGTTGACTAACGATAAATCCAAGTAACTTTCCCGACCTGACTCCAAAAGTACACTTAGCGGGATTCAACTTCAACTGATATTTCCTGAGTCGTTCAAATAGCTTCAACAAATGATCCAAATGGTCTTCTTCGTTTTGGGACTTTGCGATCATATCATCCACATACACCTCAATCTCCTTATGCATCATGTCATGGAAGAGAGTGACCATCGCTCTTTGATATGTTGCCCCCGCGTTCTTCAAACCGAAAGGCATAACTTTGTAACAATAGGTTACCCAAGGAGTAATGAAAGCAGTCTTTTCTCTATCTGCAGGGTCCATCTTGATCTGATTATAACCGAAAAAAACCATCCATAAAAGAGAACACTCCGAAGCGGGCTGTATTATCCACAAGTGTATCGATGTGCGGCAAAGGGAAATCGTCCTTCGAGCTTGCTTTGTTCAAATCCCTATAATCCTCACACATTCTAACTTTACCGTCCTTTTTGGGCACCAACACAATGTTGGCTAACCATTCCGGATATCTTGTTACTATCAGAAAACCTGCATCAAGTTGTTTCTTAACCTCATCTCGAATCTTCAGAGCCATGTCGGGTCTAGTTTTCCGAAGTTTCTGCTTTATCGGTGGACAATCTGGTTTAAGTGGCAACTTGTGAACAACAATATCAGTATCTAGACCAGGCATATCCTGATATGACCATGCGAACACATCAACATATTCCTCTAGCAGTTTGACCAATCTCTGTTTAACATCTGCCCCCATTGTTGTACCAATTTTGACATCTTTCTTTTCTTCATCGGAGCCAAGGTTAATAAAAACCACTTACTCTTTATGCGATTGAAGTTCAGCGTACTCATACTCGGCCCACTTGGCCAGTTCATTGGGAACTTCGAAATCTTCTTCACCCTCATCCTCAGC
Source organism: Lathyrus tuberosus (assembly GCA_022829125.1). Classification (NCBI taxonomy): domain Eukaryota; kingdom Viridiplantae; phylum Streptophyta; class Magnoliopsida; order Fabales; family Fabaceae; genus Lathyrus; species Lathyrus tuberosus. Next base: position 7,061,123 of record JALAZF010000072.1, read on the forward strand.
TTGATAGATGGGCGAGTCAAAGTTAGGGATGAGAGTAGGGTCATCGGATTCAACGTGGTTTAAATTCATTCTGCACATTTTAAAATAATTTGTCTTATTAAATGCACAAAGGACAGTGCAGATGAACTTAAATTCTTTAACTTATTGCCAATTTTTTAAAGTAATAACTCATGAATAAAACAAACAAAGATGATAAAATGCATTCATTGATAATTATTCGAAAGTGAAAAGAGTGGCCCAACAAAATGATCCAATAGCTTGGGGCGGAGCTATGGACTTATTGAAAATAACAAAATAAAAGACGACAAGTTACTTTGACAAAGGAATGGTCACTGGGATTTCTACTGCTTCCCAATTGCCAAGAGCAGCAGCACTTTTGAACACAAAATCACTTGAGTCTTCATCTTCATGATTATCTTCAATAGCATTAACTTGATAACCTCCGCTGATAAACACTTCATGAATTAGTCTCGGATAACTGGCGACAGATGTTGATCCTTTACTTTTAGTTAGTTTGTAACCCAACCCTTGATGATATGGATTTGTTGTAGCTTCTATGATTTTGCCCCAATCTTTGGGCACACCTTCTGCAATGGTAGACTTGATACTCTTAAAAGACGCGAAAGATGGATTACCTTTGCCCACTATTTCCTCAACTTCCAACATGACAGCATTGGCTATCTCAAGTGCTTGGAAAGAAGTTTCCAAAGCATCCTTGTCGGCCTCTATATAACTGAATGAAGACAAATTACTAACCATTAAGTCTTCTTCACCATGAACAATTACCAGCTTGTCGTCAATCACGAACTTCATCTTTTGATGTAGAGTCGAAGTTACAGCACCGACAGCATGGATCCAAGGTTTTCCAAGCAGACAACTATAACCGGGGTTAATATCCAACACCTGGAAAGTAATATTGAAAACATGTGGACCCACTAATATTGGTAGTTCAATTTCTCCCATTACAGCCCTTCGGGAACCGTTGAAAGCTTTAACTATAAGAGATGTAGGCCTCAATTATGCCCCTTTGTAAGCCAACTTGTTGAGAGCCCTCTTAGGTATCACATTTAAGGAAGAACCGGTGTCTACAAGTACTCTGGCTAAAGTATCTTCTTGACATCTCACAGATACATGCAAAGCTCGGTTATGGTTCTGACCTTCTCTTGGTAACTCCTCGTCACTAAAACTGAGGGTGTTACAAGCAGTAATGCTGGCAATCACACTATCAAATTGACCAGTGGTAATGTCTTGTGAAACGTGAGCTTAATCTAACAATTTCTGTAACGAAGCTCGGTGAACAGGTGAATGCATCAACAAGGACAAAATGGAGATTTTTGAAGGAGTCTGGTGAAGCTGGTCAACGACCTTATAATCCCTCCTTTTGATAATCCTCAAGAATTTAGTGTCTTCATCATTGGCAATAATTTCTTGTTCTTTATCTTTGTTGTTGGTAGGAACGGTAGTAACGGTTTCTTTTGGTGGAGCTTCAATGAAACGGGGAGTGTAAACACGACCACTTCGTGTCATCTTGCTTGCCCCAGCTATATTAGTTACATCTCTATCAACACTATTCACTTCTTCTCTTGGAATAGCCTTCCTATACTCTTTACCATACTTCCAGGGTACTGCTGTAAAGTCTTTGACTGGGGAAGGACAAGGTCTTTGAACAACAACCGGCTTCGGCGAACTAGTTACAAATGTAGTAGTAGAGTCTGGTATGTTGAAAATCGGTTTTGGCACACTAGAAGCAGACACTAGGGGACTTGATTCAGGAAAATTGAAAATGGGAACCTTACTATCTAGATCTGGGAAATTGAATATAGGCTCAATCACGGCAATCTCACTCTTTTTCTGTATGTTACTTACTCGTAAGAAACCATCATTGATCAAAATCTGAACATCATCTCGAACCATTTGACATCCTTTGACACTAGCCTCACAATCTTCACAATCTCTATGGCAAACCTTCACAAGACCAGCTTCGAATAACTTTGAATGAAAGGCCTTGAGAGGGGTTTTAATTTCTGCCACATCAAGAATTAAATTTTCCTCAGACGCTTCATCAATAGCATTAGCACTTCCATGCGTCGGCAACGGATTATTCTTAACATTTGGCTGAGTGTCACCAAAAGACAGAATCTTCTTTTCCATTAAATCTCTTACAAGATTTTTAAGAGCATAACAACCTTCCAAATCATGGCCGAGAGCTCCTTCATGGAATAAACAATGGGCGTTGGGATTATAGTTGGGTGGAAGTGGATTTGGAGGTGGACCCAAGGCTATGGTAGTTATCAAGCCTTGCTGCACCAAAGAAGGGTACAACTCAGTATAGGTCATCGGAATAGGAGGATGAGGTCTATATGGTCTTTTGGCTGGAGTATTCTGGCGAGGAGCGTTGGGCGCTCATTGATAATTGGGAGCGTTGGGCACTCGTTGATAATTTGGCGGAGTCTGGGCTGGCTGATAGGCATGAGCCGGTTGATACGCAGAAGACGTTTGATTAACAAATGGTTGGTAAACAGGAGCCGGTTGAATTGTCTGATAGGTAGGTGTGACATCAGCTACATAGAATTGTTGAGCAAACTGAACGGGGTAACCTTGTTGTTGATTATAGTTTGGTTTATGCTTCCAAGGATGACTTCTCCTTCTGCCGGTCATTACAACATTAGTCTCACCTTCTTTCTTTTTGTGAGGACTACTGGAAGATTTCTTACCGTGGTCCTTATTGGCACTTGGACTACTAGCAGGACTGGGCATCTTTCCACTTTTCAAACCAGCTTCTATTCTTACACCCACAGCGACGATATTAGAGAAATTGGCCGTTACACTTCCAACCATCCTTTCAAAGAATTCTGGGCGAACTGTATCAACAAACCACTCAGCTAACTCTTTCTCAGACAAGGGAGGTTCTACTTGTGAAGCAATCTCTCTCCACCTCTGGGCATATTCCTTAAATGATTCAGTGTTCTTCTGTGACATGCTTAGAAGTTGTCTGCGACCGGGAGCTAAATCCATATTATATTTGTAATGCTTGACAAAAGCGTCCAATACATCCTGAAAACACTTCACACGAGACTGATCTTAACTCAGATACCACTTCGACGAAACACCCTTCAGACTATCCTGGAAACAATGGATCATTAGCTTATCGTTTTTGACATGAGCAGCCATCTTACGATAATACATGATTAAGTGGCTTTTAGGGCATGTGGTTCCATCATACTGCTCAAAGTTCGGAGTCTTGAATTTCGGAGGAATGACCAAACCAGATACCAGACATGCTTCTCTAGCAACAGTGACAAATACTTGATCACCTTTTACTGCCCTTAATCTCTTATCAGAAGTGTCCATATTCTCCTTGAATTTCTCATGGTTCTCATCCCCAGCTTCAGACATATCAGGGACATCATAAACTTGTTGATTCTCATTGAAATATGGTTGTACACGAGTGTGCACAGCAGCTGGAGCAAATGTAGGGATCACCTGAGGAGCTTCAGTGATTAGAGGAACGACTTGGTGCACTTGCTGAACAATAGGAATTGCAGTAGGTGTAGGCACGAAACCAGGAGGTAAACCATATGGAGGCAAGCTTGCAGTAGTAACAACAGGTTGAGAATCCACAATAATATTGGAAATTTCAGAAACAACAGTGGTTTGGGTATCCATCTTTGCGCGTATAACATTCAGCACTTCCATGATCTGTCCTACGTTCTCGCGTAGGTCCTCCAATTCGTTACTGATGCGATCAAGTTCCTTATTGTGTTCCATCATCCTTCTTCGAGCTTAAGCTCTTGTGTTGTATCGGTGCAGAGGATTCAGGGTGACGAAACTGAAGATGAAACAACGGAAATAAGAAAAGGAAAGAAACATGCACACGCAGATGGTATGAAATGAAAATGCGATGTAACTATCAAGGAACTAAAAATTGTATTGCATTCATTGTAGATATTCAAAATAAAACATTTTATCAAAATTTCAAGAGCTAGTACACCTCCTGAGTTTTATTACATAAACCAACATAACACAAAGGAGCTAGGAGTCCAAACTGCTGGATGATGCCCCTTGTCTCCCACAGAGTTCTTCCATCAGCCTGTCGATCTGGTGTTGCATTCTTGCTTTATCCAGGGTAAGCCTCTCTATTTCATCCTTCAACTTTGGAATTTCATCTGATTGGACCACGGGAGGCTTGGGACGAGGATAAGGCATCCTCAAGGTTAGAGCCCTTTCACGCGCCCATGCTAGACATTCTTCAGTAATTGAGCAATAAGGATTTATTGTTGTCGTCATTCCTTGTCGATTGATGCGACGCCAAGCAAACATAATTCTGGTTTTCAATTCCAGGTTCTCTCCTTGATAGAGAAAAAATCTTGTTAGGTTTTCCGGATCAGGTACTTTTTCCATTGGGTTCCCCAGTTGACGACGGGCGAGCACAGGATTATAGCTGATACATCCCTTTGTACCAAGAAGAGGTACATTGGGAAAATCTCCACAGCTATGAATCATGGGGACTCCTCCATACATCGGATCATGCCAAACAACATCCGAGTGAGTAAGGGCCATGAGCTTCACCGGCCATTCTGAACCATCTTTCACATCCCAGAAACCAGTAGACCTCGGTAGGTACGAAATAAACCACCTATAGAGGATAGCGGTGCAACAAGTAATCCGACCATCTCCCTTCGAAGCCTTTGAATGGATAGCGTGGTAGGCATCGTCTAACAATGTAGGAACTGGATTTTTGAGCATGAAGATCCTTATGGCATGGACGTCAACAAAATCATCAACATTGGTAAATAAAAACAAACCGTAGGCCAGGAACGCGAAGATGTGCTCGAACGCTCCAGTGTTCCCCACACTAGAAAAGTGTCGAGCCTTCTCGAATAAGAATTGGGCAGGTAAGCCATCGATTCCTCCTCTGACCATAATGTGAGTCCGGATTTCCAGAAGCTTTATGCGGGTCGCCCTTGCGATATCTTCCTGGCTGGGCCTTCCTTCTCCTCCGGAGAACCGATGTGAATCTTTAACCGGGATCCCTAACAGGGCGGAGTACTCTTCCAACATGGGTGTCAGCTGGAAGTCTTATAAGATGAAACAGTGGTAAATTATGTCGTAAAGTTAGACCAACGTCTCCAACAGACTAGCAACTACTCGAACCTGCAGTAGCAGAAGGATTCTTCCATACTTCACGGTGAACGCTTCGGGATCTTTAACCTGACCTCCTAGTTCCCTTAGTTGTTCAACATCCGAAACCTTGAAGGTGTACGACAGAGCCCCCTTATTTCCGTAATCCATCGTACAATGCTTGCAAAACACAAAATTTCAAGTTCCTTGATAGAGAGAAATGAGAATGCAAATGCTATGCAACAAGATTCATGGAAACTCGACTATTTATAATCATCGTGGTATATTGAAAGGCGCGTTTTATTAATCATAAAAGTCGGTTACAAAAAAATGTCTGGGATACCGAAAGATGAAACCGTTAATTAAAACAAAATTTATTATAAAGCATCAGCACACTTTTCAAGAATCGTAACGGAAAAGCCAAATAAAAGCTAATGAAGAAAGATCTAAGGAGATTCTCCAAAAAGCCTTGTCTTGAGCTTCTTGATTTGTTCCTCCATCTGGCCTTTCTCCAAGATGAGCTTGTTGACAGTCACATTCTGAGGTGTTGATTGAGAGCTAGAAGAAGGCAACTCTTCTCGTGCTTTCCTTTTCTTGTAAGAAGTGACTGCTCCGTCCTTTACCTTGAGTTGTTGTTGAAGCTCTGCATTCTCTTCCACAACTATTTGGTACTTGGTCTTCCAAGCCTCCTCCATCTGTTGAGATTTGTCCAAAGCAATTTTCAACTTTTCTGCATCAGACGATAAGAATAAGACCGATTTTTCTTTTAGGACCATCGGCTCCTGGCGGTGATAAGGAATCTTCAACTCAATGGCTCTTTTCCGGACCCATTGGAGATAAGGTTCTAAAGAGACACAATTAGATTTCCCTAAGCTACTCTTATCCTTCTCGATCTTTTGTCTCCAAGCGTCCAAAACCTGCTTTTTTAATTCCTTGCTCAATTTCTCTCCTTCAAAATAAATGCTTTCCACGTGAGCACTGCCAGGCTTGTCTTTCAGAGGGAATCCTAGTTGTCTGCGGGCCAAGACTGGATTGTAGCTGATTAATCCATTAATGCTAAGGAGAGGTACATTGCCGAAATTTCCACAGTTGTCAGAGTGGGTAAGAGACATTATCTTCTGCGACCACCGCCCCTTCTTGAGATCCCAAAAGATATGTGCTTTGGGCAAGTGCGAAATAAACCACTTATACAACAGAGGGACACAATAGGTAATCATTCCTTTTCTGCGAGCATTCCTCAAGTGAACATAATAGTAGGCTTCAACCAACAAGGTCGGTACTGGATTCTTCTTCAAGAAAATTTTAATGGCATTGAGGTCCACAAAATTTTTGAAACTTGGGAATAAGAGAATACCATAGATGAGTAGGGCGAAAACCGCTTCGAAAGCGTCCTTATCTTGATGACTGGCATAATATCGGGCTTTGGCAATTAGAAACTCTGTAGTAAAGCCAGAAATTCCCCCTTTTGTAGTCATATTGGCTCGAATGTTAGCCAAATCCAAATATGTATACTTAGCGATCTCTTTTTCATCGGGGTCATTTGCAAAGATAGGAAAGGGAAAATTGTCCCGAATAGGTAAACCAATTATTTGAGAGTACTCTTCAAGTGTAGGTACAAGCTGATAATCTGGAAAGGTGAAACAGTGATACAGTGGATCATAGAACTGATGTAGGGTAGAAAGCAGTCCTTCATCAATCTTTGAATTTATCACATATAAAAGTCTCCCATATTTGCCTCTGAAATTCTCCTCATTTCTTAGCAAGGCTTCCAACCTCCTTAGATAATCCAAGTTAGGAATCTGAAAAGTGTACTTCATTGTATTCCTTCTTTCCGTATCTATAGTATCCTTACAATGTTTACAATCATAGTCAAGTTCTATGAATCTTTATGAAATGATGCTCATGAATGTATGCAACACACAAGGCACACAACACAAAGCACACATGAGCAAAAGGCAAAGGGCCCTAAGTTTGAAGGGTCACGGCATGGAGCCAAGGTCTACCCTCCCTAATAGGTGTGTACTATAGTTTCAAATGTACCTGCCGAACGGGTTCTACAAAGTTCCCAGAGTCTACAACCCATATTTCGGATATTATCGATTTTCCAAATCACTTGGTAGTCAATAATATTCTCAAGAGAATCTCGTCTGAGTGTAGTATCGTGTAGCGACTATTTCAAGAATAGACTCTCACATAGTCCCCGCACTACATCCTAATAGTCCAAGTTGGGTTAAAGGTAACTATGGTCCCCAGTCTCGATGGCCTTTAGTTCGAAATAATATCGTCTTCACGAATGGACTCGTTGAACAATATTAAATTCGAGAGGGCCTAAACTGAGTGGTGAAGTCTCAATTCAACTTCTTCAGGAATCAACTCCCTCAAAGTATCCTTGAATTCTCACCGTCCTATCATATTTTCACTCAAGTCCGGGTGTAGGACTTTATCTCACCACACAAATAGTAACCCAGAAAACCAGTACAATAGATAATAAGCAAACATAAGCAAGCAAATATAAGCAAGCAAATATAAGCAAGCAAATAAAGAAATATAACATAAGAGAAAAGCAAGATAGGGGAAACCCTCGACTTGTCCCCAGTGAAGTCGCCAGTTCTGTTGCGATGAGAATTCGATACCATAGTTATTGATTAACTAGGATCACATTTATTTAAATGTTCACCACTGTCTTTGATTTATCCAAAGGAAAGGTTCAAAAGCGAAAAAACCTAAAGATCTAAGGTTCGGGAGTTGGTTACGCATAGGGAAGGTATTAGCATCCTAAACATCCGTAGTACTCTACGGGAACCTCTTGTTAATACTTATGTTATCTATTACTCGCTTGCTAAGGGTGCTATGCTAAAGGCTGAAACCCTAGGGGTTAGTATCTAAGTATACTCGACAAGGTATCGCACCTTGTGCCTACGTATCCTCGGGAGTAGAATCAGAGTAATGCGTAGTTCTGAGAAGAGGAACTTCTTGACGTGGTCAAGGTTCCAAGGGGAGGTAATGTCTTGGTCAAGGCATTACATAGAGTGCGGCGACTCTAAAGTTGTAGGTTGGTTTAAGAGGGGTGGGATTGTAAATGTTCACGGCGGAGCATTTACTTGGAGTACGGCGACTCCGATCCTAAGGCTAAGATTCTAAATGTCTACGGCGAGACGTGGAGTACGGCGACTCCGAAACCTAAGTCCAAGGGTTCTAAAGTTAGTCTTATGACGTTTGAGTCAATATTAGGGTACCTTTCCTTTGGAATGTCGAGAGGGACTAACTTAATGATTATTTGTGCGCACTAGCAAAGTGGGCTAGTATAGTGTATGGTGACCAGAAAGGTTGAATGCGATGCCCGAAGGCGATTGACTTACATGGGTAGAAAATGGGCTCGACGTTGGATCGAGAGGTTTTTTATATTTTTGAAAGGGTTTAGACATACAACATGCATACATCAATATAAGCATATAAAGGCACAGACAGGGCATCAATCATGAACAACATACTAAATAAACATGCAAGCGTACACTTAAGTGCAAGGAGGGATCCTAAAAAGGCCACGATTATTAGGAAAAGAGTTGATTATTGAGGTTATGGATAAAAGTTTTATTATCTTTGAATTTTATGTAAGGATTATTTTTATTAGAGATTTCTTATTAAAAAAGGTTTAAATAAAAAAAAGTTCTTAATGTTATTTGATTTAAAAGTTATATTAATAAAGTTTAAAAAAAATCTATTATTAAAAGTTTAATATTAAAAGGTTCTTGTTATTATTTGTTTTAAAGTTTTTTTAAAGGAGTTATTTAAGGTGAACAAAAAGAGTTTTTTTTTAAACAAAAGAGTTTTAATTTTATATTTTTAAAGAACAATAGTTTTTTTTTAATAAAAAAATTTTTACTAAAAAAGATTTTTATTAGTTAATAAAAGTTACATATTTTTAGATTAAAGTTGATTAAAATTAAAGAAAAAATAAAAAAAGAAAAGAAACGGAGGGATCTGGCGTGGTCATGGAGAGAGGGTCCACGATGGACCCTCTGATCTCTACCGTGTGATGTGTGTGTGATGTGATCAGATGGATAAAATGGTGAGGGTGTAACATGGTTGTGTTGTGGAGTGTGTGTACATGATTAAAAGGAAAAGAAGAAAAAGGAGGAACACGAGCCTCTCATTCTCCCGTTCTCTTTCTCACCAATCTCTCAAAGATGAAATTAGGGTTCAAGAAAACCCTAGCCGCCGTTCATCTCTCATCTCTCCTATTTCTCACTCGATCAACCAAAATCAAGCAAACAAACATAAACCCCACCCCACACAGCCCTGATACCCCATTTCACTATTGATTGTGATTGTTACATGTTACAAAATGATGAATTTAAAGCAAAGCGGAGTAAAAAAGGGAGAAGGAGGCCGGCGACGCTGTGAACGGCTCCATGAATGGCTTTCAGGGAAGATTTCCTTCTTCTTCTTTACCTTCTTTTGCGTAATTGTTGTGGCTTGTATTGCTCTGGTTCTTCTCCTTCTCTGGCTTTAGATGGTGATGAATGGAACGTCTCTGAGTCTCTAGATTTGTGGGTTTGGGAAATATATTTGATTTTTTGTCGTTGTGGGTTTGATATGTGGACTCTGATTTTTTCATGTGATTCCTCTAGGGTTTTTTGTGTGATTATTTTTTCTGATGAAAATGCCCTTTATATAATGGCCAATGATGAATAACTAATTATGCCATTTGAAATCGATTAGGAAAATCTTGATGTGCCTGATATGATTATTGATTTGGAAATCATATTGAAAATTTGATTTTACTTCCTGCCTTGAAAACATTGATTTGTCTGATACGATCTTGATTTCTATTTGGAAAGTTTTGAAAATACGTGATTTCGAATATGATTTCTTATGATTTGCTTAGTCCAATTGGGAAAGAATTGGCTATTGGCGATGTCTTTACGATGTTGCCCTCAATTATTAATAGAAAATGATGAAAAAGAATTGATTCACCAAAACAACTCTGAGGCCAATTAGGAAACTCTTAAAATTGTCTGGACATGTTTCGATTATGTCTCTTTGGGAGATAACTGCTTGATTGATGAATCTCTTTCCAATTAATGCCTTCATGATTCACACGTGAAATTGACTTGTGTTTTTTTGCCTTTGCAGATAACATTACAACACTTCCTCTTTGGAGAATCAACCGCAGTTACCCTATTCTTATATCTCGGACCAAATCAAAAGTGGTATGGTGTCTTACTAATGGGTGCTTGTATAATTTCTTGAACAGGGGCGGCTAGGAAGCGAATGGTTGTGGCTATCTAACAGCCTGAGCTTGGTTACAACTTCAGATAAGGTTTGCCATAGAGGTTCGAGGCTTCATCGTAAAATGCTTGGTAAGTAACAATGGCGTGCCGTATGAGGCTTTGAATTGTAGATGAATTATGTAGTTGAATAGTTTTGAACATCACTTTGATGATGATTGTCGGCTGTATTAGAAATAGAATGAGGGTGTTTTGTGTTAGCAGCTTTTATAACTTAATTTTCTACCATAATCCTTTTATTGTGTAGGTTCTACCGGGAGGCTTTCCAAGAGACTTTCAAAAAACGTGTCAGCATTACCTTTCCAGTTATCAAAATCAAGGATGCTTGGTTGATGAACTCGTTCAAGGTGTATAAGCTCTCTCAAAGAGTTGTACTTTGAGGTATCGTCAAAACATCCTAAATTGTATACCTTATTTATCTTGATCAACTCAAGTAAATAGTCTGGTACATTTTTCGATTTGCAGTAGACTTTGACATAGTTCTATCGTCCGATTTAGCACAGAATCAATGTATATGTGGAAGAACACTCTAATTTCATGTGTGTCTTCTTTGCAGGGCAGCATATTGTATCTCAGGTTCTACTGGGAGGAAGAGCCATATGCAAGAATCTCAGACCATGCCAGTATTGACGGTGAGCTCGTAAACATGCTCTTGGATCATGGTAATCCATTTTTTCTACCCATTTCGAAAGATTTCAATGTTTAACTTGCGATAGCTTTCCTTACATAAAACAAGCTAGCACCTTCAACATTCGAGTTTGAATGCATATAAAGATTGCAATAGTGAGTTGCATATTAAGGTCAAGTCGAAAGATGCAAAAGTGTCTTGACTTAGGAATATTAGCAATTCTCTTAACTTTTGAACTTGCTTAGTAATCCTTACGTGACATATTGGTGCAGGATGTAGAGTCAAAGAGTGTTGAAAGAATGCTGGAAATTTCAGCTAGCTTATGAGTATTTGGCTTTATATTGGGACCAGAGTGTGGTTTTGTAGAAAGGTAATACGAACTTATTTTGAGAATGATCTTGTAACGAGCCTCTGTTTAAGTTAGAGATTTATAGCATGCTGAAATCCTTTTGTTTTGCCTAATTGCATCTCGTGTGGTCTGTCAGGATTTACGGCCACTTGATCGTAATGGGTCGCTTATTGTACAACCTATGATACACTACAACTCGTACATTTGGATGAGGCCAGTAGCAGCACATATTGAAATCACGACCTACGACCTCATGGAGAACTCATAAAATACCTTTGCTTGGAATATTTGTTTTAGGACTAGGATTTGCACCCTAGAAATTAGGATGTATCAAGACTTTGTAATATTGCGAGAACTTTGTCGTGTGAAGTACATTGAACTTTGAATTCTTCGAATCTCGAATTGTAATGGATTTTTTTAGAACACCTTGAGACCCTTTTTGTGAATCCGATTTGCAGTCCCATAAGGTATGCCTTTGAAACGTTGAACTTAGGACATAAAAGGCTCTAATTTGATGCATCAATATTACTATCAAACTGGCAGAGTTGCATGTTTCCAGGTTGTATGCACATAGCAAGCATAATGTTTCCCAAAAGTGCTTGCAACCGACCGTCACTTATAAGATTTGATGAACATTTAATTTCTTGAAAGAACTGAATTTGCATATTGATATAGGATGTAAACCTTGGAATGGCGTCTTAATCTCTTGACAGCCTTGAATGTTTGAACCCAAACTGAATTTAATGACATTACTTGGAGGCATTTCGAAATAACCTCCTACTCGATGAAACTTTTAATTTAACACTCAAAGCATAAATAACTCGTATCACAAGTGACAAATTTTTGAAATGGTTTTGACAATTAAGAATCCACCTCTTGCATCAGTTGCGTTCTTGGTTTGAACTTCGCAATCCAAACCTCAAATTCTTGGTAACTTCTCCACTTGATGACCTTAACACAAGAGTCGTGCATCAAAATTCTTAAAAACAATGATATTCCTTGTAATGCAACTCAATTCCGCATTTCAACTGGCTCCCCAAATGACCATGCTCAAAATCAAGGGATAGAAAACTCTAATCCTATTTAGGAAAACCTCTGAGAAATCTTGAAGACCCCTTGACTTTGTATGGACTAAAGGAACATAAGAATGAGGGCATATGCTTCCTCCTTCTCTGCAGGAATCCAACACAACTTGCAATGACTAGAGAACATTCATAGACACACACACGACACATCATTCAAGACTTTGGACCTTCTGTAGCAGTACCTTTACTCACAAACAAAACAAACGAGCAAAAACTAGGCAAAATGGTTAGTTATGCCCGGATGATTGGCCTAATATGTTATTCAGACGGATCAATGAATCTAAGGGAAAAATTTGGGGTATGACAGTTACTTTCCAACAAAAACTTGCTTATACATGCGACATGTAACACAAAAACTTTATTAACGGAAATTAACAAAATTATAGTTAAAGTTCATCTTATTAAGCAGCGGAAACTTCACCAAATTAATGAAGAAAACATAACATTTTTTGAAATGAACATACCCAACAAAAGTCAACAAAAATCAAATAACTAATGATAACTCAAATAACATAAATGTTCTGTAACCCAGTGTTACACTTTAGAGCAGACACCAACTCTACTAAATAAAATGGGAGACTTTATCTTCACAAACCGCAACTCCGCACTATTCTTGATTATCTGCACGTTACCCATGTAAAGGTAACATTCAAACAGAAGGGGTGAGATTCTCAAATCAACAAAATAAATGCATAATACACAAATAAAGGCATATAATCATTACACAAATCACCCTATCATCACAACATTAACACCATTACAATTTCCTACACAAGCAGACAATCATAAAATCCATAACACAACATAATGCAATGCAATGAGACTCTCAACTCAACTCAATGCATGTGGTACCAATTCGATCCCTTTTTCATGATCATAATTCCCGTCGAAATTTCTATATGTGTTGCTCACACCCCACATGGGCACACGAACACCCGTAATCGCTCACACCCCACATGGGCACACAATTACCTCAACAACAAAATCAACACGATTCTATTGCAAAGAATATAAATAAGGCGCTCACACCCCACATGGGAACACGACTTATCATACAACTTATGCAAATATGTTATGCATCAACGACAACATACAACGACAACCAATGCATATGACCATCATATAGCCAATACATCACATCACAATTGTCCAACACGCATCATATTGTCATACCCCAAATTTTGACCACCAAGATTTCCCATCATTGTGAAAATCATCATTATTATATGGATGTACTTTCATGCCTCATCAATCTCCTTAAAGATGGTTAAGCATTCACCACAATCAAGAATTAGGGTTTCAAGCCCTCTTAGAGCACTTAGACAAATGATCAATCAGGAAATGACATGATCTTCAACTTGTCTAACCTCTCAAACACCTATAAAGGATCAAGAGGACTCCCACATCAAGAATCAAGCACAAGGTTGCAACATTCCAAGTAGATCAAGCCTCAAGATCGCCAGTGTCACCAAATTAGGGTTTTGGTCGACTGAGGCCTCCAGATGAAACTTTTCATCTAGGCATGAGCCAATGCTTCAAAACACAACCCAAGATACTCCAAGGGACCTCATGGACCCAATTATCAAGTCAATTTAGCCTCGGGGGATGCATTTACCAAAAATCAAGAATTAGGGTTTCTTGACCTAATTCACCCCTAAGTTGACTTTTAGGACAAAGCATGAGCCAATACCTCAAGACATGATTTAAGGGCCTCAAATACACCAAATTTATCCATTTACATCAATAGATTGACCCAAGAAGCTTGGTTCACAAGTTTCAATTTCCTCAGGATCACAATTAGGGTTTCGAGGAAAAAAGTCAACTGTACCTTTCACAAGTTATTGATGTTGGGAAACAAACCATGGGACATGATTCAATACACCCTATAACACCTATGGAATCCATCCAATAGGTTTGAATTAAGTCAAAGACTTGATTTCACAAAGGATCGCACAATTTGAATTTCATCCAATAAAAAGTCAACTGTGCACAAAATCAAGTTTGACTTTTTGGGATTTTCCACAAATATGGTTCCCTTAAGTAAAAAACAATGTTAATATATGATATTGATCATCATCCATCAAGAAAAATAAAACAAAGTGAGGTTTCTTGCAAAAGGGGCAACCTTTAGAAACCAAAATTTTTCTAAGTTTTGGAATAAAAGTGGTTTTGGTACCAACTTCCAAGGACCATAACTTGAGATCCAAGCAACCATTTTGGGTGATCCAAAGCTGGATTTGTAGGTCTTGCTACACTCTACAAAAGCTTCAACTACCTCCAACTCCAATTCTTTATGGATTTTAAGTTATGGAATGATCAAAATGACAAAAACATGAAAATGACACTTTTTCCAACACTTAGTGAAAATTTGCCTAAGTTACCAGCCTTGAACATCAATGTTCATAGGGATTTTTCAGTTGGATCCAAATAGTTTCAAAACAAACTATGATCACACATGTTTTGTATCATATGAGGGATTTCTAAAAAGCACAAGAGCCTCCCATAACTCAACCTGAGCAGGGAGATATGAATCCCTCAAAATCACCATTTCCAACTGTCTTGGATAAGGCCGATTTTGTCAGATTTTGGCATTTTGCTCGATTTGGAAAAATTGAGCAACTCCAAGCCTTGTCATCCATTTGGACACATCTGAGGATAAAACAAAAGGAGAATGATCTGATCCCCAAGCCTCCAAAGTCCAAGAATCTACATTAGCCATAACAAACTTAAAATA
This sequence comes from Lathyrus tuberosus, assembly GCA_022829125.1. Classification (NCBI taxonomy): domain Eukaryota; kingdom Viridiplantae; phylum Streptophyta; class Magnoliopsida; order Fabales; family Fabaceae; genus Lathyrus; species Lathyrus tuberosus. Next base: position 7,076,331 of record JALAZF010000072.1, read on the forward strand.
GCTAAAAAGGTGCCAAGACTCCAATTTTGTTTCAATGTATTTAATGGATACACCAAGGTGGCATAGACTGACACATTTCTAACTGAATGAGTCAAGGATCAGCACTAAATCAAAGGATCATAGGCCTGTACCCTAACCTCAAGTCAATGGGTAGAGGAGACTTGAGATTCCTTTTGCTCAACATTGGCCAAAGGCCTGCTGCAGCTGCCAATCACTATTGCTTGCAAAACAAACTTACTCTACTATAAATATAGCTCATTTGTGCTCAGTTTGAGTACACCAAAGCACTACAACACTTGCTTTCCTCAAAATCTCTTTCTTTAGGCCAAAATGCCTTCTTTTGCAAGGTATCTCTGAGTTTTTGAGTTAGAGAGCAATTCCACCACAGCTCATGATCTAAACACCTCTAACATGTTGTATCTAAGCTGTTCAAACACTCTCTTGTGACCTAAAACACCAAAATCACAAAGTCCACTTCCAAAACCTCAAAATTGGACTTTTCTGCATTTTTCAAGCCATGTCTTAATTCAATCACTTCCAAAACCAAACCAAGCCTCAAACACACTCCAAATATCATCCTCAAAGTGTCCCAAATGGTTCCCCTCATCTGGAACACCATTTGAGAGAGTTGCCATATTGGTCACTTTTGCCCTTTTTGCAAGAAAGTGCCACAACTTGTTCCTGAGGATTCCAGCTGGTTCTAATCATTCTAAAAGCTTCTAAGATATCAATTGAGAGTATCCAAAGTATCAAAAAACTTCTGGCACAAGGAACTTGGCAGATAGCACAAAAAGCTCCAAGAGGTAAGTGCATGACAACTTGAACTCTTTGAATTATGCATTCCTTTGATGTCCATTGATCATAAGCATCTCATACATGTTGTATATGTTGTGTTTGAACCAATTTGCCATGTAATTCTTGCCTGTACCATGAGATAGCATAAAACATGCAAAATTAGGCCTATTTCAAAACCACTATCGGATTTGGAGGAGGAAACATTTTCTGAAAATTCCAAGGGCACTATTGGATTCCTCATGATATTCTAGGTCAGATGCACCTAAATTTTGTCCCAATCCATGGAGAAATGAGAAAGTTAGAGGCTTCACGTAAATTTCCCAAAAGCTTGCCTTGCCTTGCCCAGGCCTAGAAACAAGGCATGACTTATGAATTAATGGGGTGGTTTTGATACACGGGTGTATCACCACCCCAGTGGTAGCGCGCATGTGTGTTTGGCTTGATGGTCGTGGTTTCAAACCCACCCAAACCATTTTTGCCATTTTCTTTGTTTTTGCTATTTTTTCCATATTTTCATGTTTTTATTAATTAATTGAAAAATTAATTTCTCTGTCAATTTTAATTATTTTTTATTGATTCTTTTTTTGAAAATTCACAAAAACATTAAAATATTTTATTCCACGAAAATTTCACAAAAATATTATTTATTTCATATATTTGGTATTTTTGTTAAGAATTATATTTTTATTTGTTTTTAAACATTAAAAATATTTCTTTCTCTTGGTTTTGAAAAATTCAAATGATTTTTAAATCATCCCATGAATGAAACATGATTTTCCAAATATAAATCCAAAATTACAACCTTTTTCTTCACATATTTGATTATTTTAAAACAAAAAATTAGGGTTTTGATCACTATCACCCTAACAAATCTTTTCAAATAACTTTGGGCCTCTAATAAAGTGTAAGAACTAACCCCTTTTGTAAATATAAATAATTTTGGGCATCAGTCATTGTATAAGTCTCAATGTGTTTTCAAAATCTCGGCGCGATCGTCGCTTTTCAAAACATTTTCATCTGGGCCTACCATTGTGTTGTAAGTCCCATTTCTTTTCTTTTTTTCAAACTTTTGGGTCTCACCTTGAGTTGTAAGACACATCCCTTTGTACAGAAAACCTTTTTGGGCCTCAGTCATTGTATTAGTCCAAGTACAGTTTACAGAACAACGATACGATTACTGTTTTTCATCTGTGCCTCTCCTTGAGTATAAGCCCCAACAATCTTTTCAAAACAACTTCCCTCTTTATTTAGGTTCAAATCCATAGTTGTTATAAAAAATTTCTTTAATTTCTTGAACAACTAACCATACAACTGTTACAATGGAAGCTTGCTCGCCTGTATGTTTTATCAGCTTTCATTTACTTGCTTTCATATATATATATATATATATATATATATATATATATATATATATATATTATATACCTGTATTACTAGAAGCTTGCTTACCTGTAAGTCCTTCTTTCATATCCTTTTAAATACCTGTCATATAACAACTGTATATATACTAGTATATTTACTTAGAGTTTTCCCCAACAACTAGGTCTAGAACTAGGTAAAGCTAGTTAGTCACTCTTTCAATACAGTCAAAACTAGATCCCCCATAGGATTTCCAGATATAGTCTTGCCTTCTCTTGGGCTTAAACAATATGGAACAAAGAGAAAGGCATTATTCCCGATGAAACTTTTCTCAGACTGTCACTATTAGAAATTGTCAAAGAAGTTCATTTCCCCAGAGAGGATTAATTCTCGATGAAACCTCTCTTGAATTTCTTCAAACCCTAGAACTGTTCATTAAAGAAATGTTTATTCTCGGTGAAAATTTTCTTGAACTCTTCTTAAGTTTGGACCCACAGGCTTCCTAAAAGCATCCCCGCCTCCTCTTGGGCTTTGTACAAGGACCCTCTAGCTTCTTAGAAGTTCTCATGTCTTCTCTTGGGCTTAATACAGGGACCCTGAAGACCTCTTAAAGGTATAGGACATAACTTAGTCATCCTTTGCTAGAGCAGTCTTTCTTGAGTCAAAACCTCAGACTAATTTAGGGTTGATTCTCATCTCTTAAATCACCTGCCTCCTCATGGGCATCATACAAATATAAACTCTTCCATACCAGTAGAATTGGACAGTCTAATCCCTTCTTGGATCTCAAAGACATTCTCAAGTTCCTTACAAACATAGGAGAAACCCTGGTCATTTAATCAATCTCTAGTAGAGTTAAAACCCATAGGTTCTAAACCCAGTCTTCCTCCTAAAAATTCCCCAGCCAGGGTCAGTTTATCATCAGTATAACATTATCCCAAATTAGAACCTCAAGGCATCTGATATCTCAACCCTTCTGTAAACCCTCAGCAAGAGTTGATTCCCCCTTTGGACCTGCCTCTGGATCTTAATCATCCTCAGCAAAGATAGCCTCCTCTTAGGCTTTGTATAATGATCCTTCCTTCCCTCAGCACAGTCAGCCTCCTCTTGGGCTTTGTACAGATATTTTCCCCAGCTGAGCTAACCCTTTTCAGACTCTCTTGTTGAGTCAATTACTTTTCAGATTCTCTTGTTGAGTCAATCAATTTTCAGACTCTCTTGTTGAGTCAATCACCTTCCAATACTCTCTTGTTGAGTCAACCCTTTTAGCCTCAATCTTGGGCTTTGTACAAGACAGATAAAAACACTCCCTTGTCGGGTCAATATTTTTTTCAGCCTCCTCTTAGGCTTGGTATAATGATTTCCCCTAGCAGAAGTTAGCCTCCTCTCAGACTGTGTATAAAGATTTCTCCAGCTTGTTCAGCCTCAATCTTGGGCTTCGTACAAGACACTATATAAGTACTCTCTTGTTGAGTCAGTCATCTTTTTAGCCTCAATCTTGGGCTTTGTACAAGACATAGATAAGCTTTCTACAAAAAAGTCAAAATCTACATAACCTTCTCTTAAGCTCTGGATAAATATCTTCCCCAGCGGAGTCAATTCCTCCCAGCCTTCTTTTAGGCTTTGAGAAATAATATCCCTAAGCAGAGTCAGTCATCTTGTGAACCTCAATCTTGGGCTTTGTACAAGACAGATAATACTCTCCAGCAGAGTCAAAATATTTTCAGCCTCAATCTTGGGCTTTGTACAAGACACCTAAAATATCCTCAGCAGAGTCAGTAAAGTCTCTTGTCAGCCACAATCTTGGGCTTTGTACAAGACACCTAAAATATCCTCAGCAGAGTCAATAAAGTCTCTTGTCAGCCTCAATCTTGGGCTTTGTACAAGACAGATAAAGATTTCTTTCCCACATAGTCAATATTCTTTTCAGCCTCAATCTTGGGCTTTGTACAAGCACATATAAACCCTCCTCAGCGAAGTCAAAATCCCTTTTAGCCTCAATCTTGGGCTTTGTACAAGACAGACAAAATATATCCTTGGAAAAGTCAACCTTTAGCCTCCTCTTAGGCTTTGTATAATAATATCCCCCAAAGAGTCAGTCTCTTTTAGCCTCAATCTTGGGCTTTGTACAAGACATATATAAACACTCTCTTGTTGAGTCAGTCTTTTCCAGCCTCCTCTTAGGCTTTGTATAAGGACTTCCCCAGTGGAGTCAATCAATCTCTTAGCTTCAACCTTGGGCTTTGATCAAGGCACACAAAAATCAACATCCCCTCAGAGGAAATCAAACCTCTGTAGGAAAACATTTCTATATGTTATCACATTTCAAAACAAACAAATCAAACAAACCCTAATCCCAGATAACTATTGTAAGTGGCACACTTGTTGATTCAAATATCCAAGTTGTCGTCCATCTCTTATCCTGGTAAAACCCTTTCTTCCATCTAATTTCTGTAAGTGGCAAGCCACTGAGTTATTTACATCCACGCCACTTTCCCTCTCTTAGCATGAGAAATTCCTAAGGAAAAATAGCATTGCTCTACATTGAGTTAAAGTTTTCCCCTTTAGGACAAATCGCCTATAAAGGAAATTATGGCATTGCTGGATTCTCATATCCCAAATAAAGTAATCCTCCTTTATAAACAATCACCCAACAACTGTGATAAACAGACAAGATGTCTCCCCTTTAGAGATAACAAGTTCTCTCTCAGTCAAACCTTTTAGCTTCAATCTTGGCCTTTGAACAAGACACAAATACTCCTTTTAGCTTCAATATTGGGCTTTGAACAAGACACAAATATTCCTTTTAGCTTCAATCTTGGGCTTTAAAAAAGACACCAAAACCTATTTTTCCTCCCATAGAATAGGAGGAACTATGATTGCTCTGATTTCCCTGTTTCTTTAAACGGGAATACGTAGGCATAAGATTGCAAAATCTTAGCGAGCATACTAATAAAAAAGTTTAGGTCCAGTACCTTCACACCAATCAAAACTGAGGTCCAGTACCTCACCAAAATCATCAAAAACTCTCTCTCTCTCTCTCATATTTCCCAAGAAACTTTCCCAGCCCATCAACAGATAAACACCATCAAGTACAAAGCAGAACCTAAAACTAACAACCTGTGGATAACCACATATAGGATGGGTAACTGACAACTCCCCATTGTATAACCTGACTTCGAACTCCTCGGATCCCTTTAAGCGTTTTTCAGTTAAACATTCGCGTGCAAGGTTAGTTTTAGATAGCTTCCCTTTCCCTTCCAGCTTCACGGGATAAATAAGAAATCAGAAAGTAACACCTCTTCCTCCTACCATTGCGGTGATGAGGAACCCACAATTCTGCGATAAGGTGGTCGCGTCACCAACAAAAATCGAATGCTACAGGAAAATGGCGACTCTGCTGGGGACTGCCATTAGGATCTGTTTTACCTTAGTCATCATCGTCACCATTTTCCAACAGGAAAATGGCGACTCTGCTGGGGAATCATTTTATCTGTTTAGGATTATAGACTAGAATTCCTAAGCGGTCTAGGATGTTAGTTTTAGGAATGAATATATATATATATATATATATATCGCTTTTCCTACTTGATATCCGTGTTTATTTTTCTGCTAATGGGAATGCGAGTGATGCCGCATATGGAAAGTATGAGTGATACCTAAGATAGGTGATGGCAGAGACGGGCGGTCTCACAGGGAGTGAATCCCGAATAAGCTATCCCGGTAGACCATCAAATCAGTGGAGATACCCTTTACGGATTCAATGTCTAATGACTTCGGTTGTGAAAGCAGATTGTTCGATTGTGGTATCCATGAAACTTAGGATTTAGTAGATAGTAACCATGTGACTATTTAGTAGTGCGGTAACTATCAGAAATAGTTGTCACGCGATACTACACTCAATTGAGATTACTCTAAGATACTACAGCTCGCTCGGGTGAACCAGCTTCCTGTTGTTATCCCAAGGGGGGCCAATGATTGAGTACAGGTACAAAAATTCACCATAGTACAACCTTTGGGGATGGATGGAGCCATGACTCCATGCTCGTGACGTTGAACCTTTGAACCGTTGTTTTTTCTATGTTTTTGTGTGCTGCATTCATGCATTCATTTAAAAAACTCTTAAACAAAGAAAAGTTTCTTTTATCTTCTCTCCTTTTTTCAAATTAAACTAAAACAATGATTGCAAATATCAGAGGTAAATATTGCGTTATGGATTTTGGTAGAAGGAAGACGCACAAGTACACCTTCAAGGTTCCAAAACTAGAGAATTTAAGAGGGTTTGCAAGGATGATCACCAACCCTAATGCTTTCAGAGCTAAGTACGGAAGACTGCTCTCTCTGTTAAGGGTCTGTGAAGTTGAAGGAATCCTGTCAACGCTAATCCAGTTTTATGATCCGGTTTATCACTGTTTCACATTCTCGGATTACAGCTAGCACCAACACTGGAGGAGTACTCTCACCTGACTGTTTTACCCATCACTGACCAAGCTCCCTTTTCTGGACTGGAAGAAATTCCAAAGGACCAAATGATTGCAAGAGCAATCTATTTGGACGAGTCAGAAGTCAAGACTCACATGACCACTAAGAATGGAATCCAAGGTTTACCGACCAAGTTTTTGGTAGAGAAAGCCATGTACTTTTGCCAGTATAGGAAATATTACTGCTTTTGAAGATATATTTGTTCTACTCACATACAGGTTGTTCCTTTTTCCCAACATCGATAACTTCATTATTATTAATTCCATTAAGATATTTCTGATTAGAAACCATGTACCAACCTTGCTCGTAGATGCTTATCATTTTATACACTTAACGAATTTGTACAGCGGAGGAATGATCACATGTTGTGTACCTTTGCTTTACAAGTGGTTCACTTCCCATTTACCCAAGTCTACTGCTTTTTGGGATCATAAGAGTACTCTACGTTGGTCACAAAGAATCATGTCTCTTACCAACTCTGACATAGACTGGTATAATCAGATCTATGACGGGATAAGAATCATCGACCGTTGTGAAAACTTCCCTAATGTACCCCTCATAGGAACTAAAGGAGGAATCAACTATCATCCAGTTTTAGTTCGTCATCAACTCAGATACCCAATGAGACATATCCCGCGTAATGTTCATCTGGAAGGTCTTTTCTTCAAAGAAGGAGAAAATGACACGGCACTAAAGACAGAAATAGTGCATTCCTGGAAACATGTTCACTGGAAAGGAAGAGAGTCTCTAGGAAAACCAAACTATGTCTCTGTGGAATCTTATCTCCACTGGGTACAAACTAGAGCCCTCAAGCTGAGGATGCCTTACCCTCGTCAAGAAGTTCTTCCGTTAAAGGAATCTGTCCTTTATTTTATGTCTGATACGGAAAAACTCCAGGTCACTCTCAACAAAGTTCGACGGAAAAAGAAATCTTGGAAGAACAAATACTGTATTCTCAATGTAGAATGTACCAAAATGCAGGAACTGTTAAAAGAAAAGGATGCTCTGATCGAGATTCTAGAATAGCATGCTATAGAAGACCGAAGGAACTTGCTCGCTCCTTTCACTTGGCAAAGGACCGACAACCCGACAACGGCTCAAGAACCCCGATCAAAGAAAAGGAAAATACCAGAACCAGCACCTGAGCTCTCCTCAGAGAGGACTCAGGATTCATAAGCTTAGACATTTCCTTTTATAGCACTTTGTAAAATGTTGTATTTCCATTTCCGCAATCTTTCGAATTAAATAAAATGGGGTCTTCCCACTGTATGATATTTGAAATCTATTTGTTGAAGTTTCTTTTTGATTAAAATGAAAATTAATTAATATATAATCATTGCATATCATTCATCATTCTCACATAACGCATTCTTATTACCTTCGAATCTCACGTCTGTGTGACTATTCTAGAGAGTCAAATTGTCTCATTCGTACAATACTCGGGCCAATCGACAAAAGAAAATGGATGATCTCGAGGAAGAGAACAGAGAGCTGAGAGAATAAATCGACGCTCTGAAAGAAGATTGGAGGAAACTTCACAGTGACATGCAATCTCTGGCAAAAGGACTGTGATCTCAGAGATCACATATACGCCCATAGTGGAGACATATGATCCTCGGTACAACATGTCTAAAGATCATCCCTGGGGCATGCCTATCAACTTTATCCATGAAGGATACATTCCGCCGGTAATGGAAGACCCGAAAACTGCAGTAGGAACCACTGGGCCTGAAAGTTAAAAACTTCGGGAAAGCGAGGATGGAAGAGTCATGACAGTAACTCCTGAAGGTTACAAACTTCGGGATAGGGAATCACCAAAGGTCACCGCAGTAATGACTATACCACAACCTGTGGTACACACTGTCCCAGAAGGACAGATTCCACAAGTAATCTCTGGAGGAAACGAAATTATGTACGAAAGGATGAATGAGTTCCAGGAGCATTTCCTACAGATGCATAAGGAATTGCATGCCATTCGCGGCCAGGATCTATTCGGAAAGGACGCCGCAGACCTTTGTTTGGTCCCCAATATGAAAATCCCACACAAGTTCAAGGTGCCCGACTTTGAAAAATACAAGGGCAACTCTTGCCCTCAAAGTCATTTGGTGATGTACGCTTGAAAGATGTCAACTCAGACTGAAAATCAACAGCTACTGTTCCATTACTTTCAAGATAGTTTAACCAGTGCCGCATTCAAATGGTACATGGGATTAAAACGCACCAAGATCATCACTTTTAGAGATCTTGGCGCTGCCTTCGTTCAGCAGTATAAGTATAACCTGGACATGGCACCAGACAGAGATCAACTCAGAGCAATGTCGCAGAAGGACAAGAAAACTTTTAAGGAATATGCTTAGAGATGGTGTGAAATTGCTTCCCAAATTTTTCCCCCTCTTGAGGAAAAAGAGATGACAAAGATCTTCTTAAAAACCTTGAGCTCATTCTATTATGATCAAATGGTCGCCAGTGCGCCCAGTGACTTCACTGAGATGGTGAACATGGGAGTTCGCCTTGAAGAAGCAATCCGGGAAGGACGTCTGGTCAAAGATACAGGACCATCAAGCAATACCAAAAGATACGGTAGTTCTTTCCCTAAGAAAAAAGAGCAAGATATTGGTAATATCTCTCTCGGAAAGCAAAGGTGAAGGTATCAACCAGTAGCAGCGGTAACTCCTGCTATCAACCCTATGCCTGTTCCAACGTATCAACCTCAGGTTGCTCAGAGCCAACCAAATCAATAACAACATCAGCAAAGGACACAACAACCTCTTTAGTAGGCTCGTCCACAGTACAACAATAAAAACCGTACGACGCGACCACCAGGGTTTGACCCTATACCAATGTTGTACGCAGAACTGTTTCCACTACTACTTGTCAAGGGGCACGTCCAAACCAGGTCTTGTAACGCCCCGATTTGTTTAATTGTGTTTATTTATTTCATTTATGTGAATTTTGTGAAATGTGTGAATTTATTGTATTTTACCTGCTAATTGAGTTAATTGGTTAATTTCCCTGATAGGTAAAATATTTGAAATAAATTATAATTTCTTTTCAACTTTTATTTCCCGAAATATATTTCATCGCTGTTTATGTTTTATTGCATTTTGAGAGCGTTTGGGAGATATTTGAGCATAAGGACAAAATGGTTATTTGATTAGTTAGATATTTATATAAATAGAGAATTGAGAGAAAAAGAGAGAAAAGATAGTAGAGAAAGAGAAGAGAAAGAAGAGAAAGAAAAGAGAGGAGAAGGGGAAAATCGAAGAAAACTCCGTTTCAATCGCGACTAATCGGGTAAGGGTGAGAAGTTTCGATTATATCTTGCTTGTATATGTATATGTATGTATGTGGTTGAAGGTTTACTTGTTTTTCCATAGTTTTCATTTATAGGTTGAACATGATCAATATGAGTAGAAATCGATGTTTTCACGGTTGGAATGCGGAATAATTTGTGTAGTATAGTTGGGTGAGGATAGGAATTAATCGGGAATGGTTGTTTGTGTTTTCGAGTGATTTTGATCGAGTTTGGAGTTGGGATAAATTGATAAAATTATGTTTCAAAATATTTCAAAAATGTAAAATGTGTTGGATGGCCTTTTAATGGTGAAAATATTGTAGTATGTTGAATTCTGAGACCGGGGCTTTTTACGGAATCGAAATCGGAGGTCCGGAAGGCATTTAACGGTCGAAAACTGAGTTTTTAGCAGAATCTGCGCATTCATGCGCTAACCCCCAGAATTATACGTCGACTCATGATCTTCGTGCGCTGACCCGGGCGAAATTTCCAGGTTTATGCGCTGACCCCCAGCATCATGCGTCGACTCATGATCACAGAATTTTCCAAAATGTCAGATTTTGTTTTCTTCGTAACTTTTGAACCATAAGTCCGTTTTGACCGCCGTTCGAAGCGTTGGAAAGCTAATGGAATATTATTTATATTAAAAATGTTTTGGAGGGTAACAAATGATTTAATTAATTCTTGTTTTTGAGAAATAGTCGTGTTGTCGGGTTTCTATCGCGCTAAATGCGTGCAGTCGGTGTTTTATAGTGTGTTGTGCTATTGTTATATGATGTGGAGCTTTTATGTGGTTTATATGATGTTGAAGCATGTGATAAGTTGTTGTAATTTATGTAGCCTTATGGAAAAATAATTTGTTGAATTGAATACAAATGTATGGTATTAATGTATGTTGTTGTGGGTAGCCTTCATGGCGTGAATCCTAGTGTTGTGAGTATCATTGTATGATTGCAGGATTGTTGTGGTTGATGGTGAGTAATTCTTGATGTGAATTGTTATGAGTGTATATTATAAAGTGCTAATTGTTGTGGTTTGTGGATTTTGATGAAATGCATTATTTATGTGAAATTCAATGCGTGTTATTTGGTGGCCTTATGGCAAGTAAATGCATTGTTTGAATTGGTTTCCAATGCATGAATAATGATGATGAGATAATCCATATTGTTGATTTGTGAAGATGCATTTGATTGTCATGATTCCTTGTATGCCAAGCATCATGATATGCATTCTTGTGATGTCGTGTGCCCTAGTGGGTGTGAGCGACGAAACGATTCCCGAGGGAATCCTGCTGTAACGGTCGTGTGCCTTATACAAAGAGGACCGAAAGCGACGTTATGGACGATCGTGTGCCTTATACAAAGAGGACCGAAAGAGATCGGATCGTGTGCCTTATACAAAGATGACCGAAAGCGATCCATAAACATCGTGTGCCTTATACAAAGAGGATCGAAAGCGACGGGGAACATCGTTTGCCCGACGGGGAGTTACACTAAGTAACAAGCGATGATTCCAATAATTCCTGAGTGAATTAATGATGAGAATGATGGATGGAATGGTATCGCATTGCATTTTCATAGAGTCGTTGTGTCGGTCTCTGTGCATTTGCATAAATCATGAATGGATTGATTATGTGTGGAAAATTGTGAATTGATTGATTATGTGTTGAGCTTATGATAACATTGGTGATTTGATATGCATTTGTGATAAATGCATTGGTTATGGATGATACGTTTTATGTATAGACATATGCCATGTTTTGTGGGGATGTTGCACATCACAATGATTGTGTTACTTATCCATGATATGCTATATATGAATATATGTGATATGGTGGTGTGTTTCCATATGTCATAACTTTGGTGTGCATTATGTGTGAATATATTATTATGTTGGATTATTAGAAATAGGTTATGTGTCTATGGCACGCTATATGTATTAGTAGGTAATGCTTATGGTGAGAATAATTAGGCATGTGAATTAATATGTGTTTGCATATTATTATGCAATCTTGATTTAGTTGTTATTTCTCACCCTTCTACTGTGGTTTGTTGCTATATGAGGCAATTGCAGATTAGTAGTCTTGGAGGCTTTTGTGAAGATTAGTTCTCCATCCGTTTGTCAGTCTGTCTGCTCTGATACGTAACACGGGAGTCGGGGAACGCTTTTGTTATATATGTATACAATTGTTGGATCTATTTTGTATTACCTTTGTATGAACATTTTGATGTTATAAAATAATTTATTTTGTAAAATAAGTCAGTTATGGATCTTTCCGCTTTATTCCATAATTGAACTTTCCTTTTGTTGGAAACTGTTTCCCTTTTAGGGTTATTCCATTTTGTGTTATGTATCAAATTTATGAGCAGGGATTGTGTTTTCTTTCTTTAAATGTGACATCCTTGTTTATGTCTAAGAATAATAAATTTTTATTTACTATGATTTAGTTATGTATTATTTATCCGCGATGGGAATTGGGGTGTTACATAAGTGGTATCAGAGCAGGTCGGCCCGTCCGGCCAAGTTGTTGAGTCAGTTGGTGTGACAGTTGAATACTGTCGATGTTGTTTGTTCCTTAGTATGTGATATGTGTGTGAAACACTATCAGTGCTTTCTGGTTTTCTAATCCTTTGTCTTCAGGTGGGAGAATGAGATAAGTGGGAGAGAAGCTGGTGCTTCTCCAAGTTGCTTCAGGTGTGGAGCGTTGGCTCAGTGTGTTGTAGATTGCAAGATTGTAGGTGTTGTTTGGACAGTGTTGTTCTCGATTCCAGGGGGAATGCGGAGGTAAGGTTTATGTCAACTAAGGATTTGTGCCTTAGGTAGTTTTGTGCACAAGATGCAAGAAATGCTATTATAGTTTGGTAAAGACGGTTTATGCCCCATCATGATTGTCGGCTGTCTATTGACAAATTGAGGAACTGATCACCCTTAATCTCTTGTTGATAGTAGACGAAATTATGTTGGATGGAATGGACGTGTCTTTCCGGCTTTGATAGTGTGTGCAATGAATTGTTTAGAATTAAGAAAATGATTACGGATTATTTTGTTGAGTTGATGAAGATTCTTATATCGAAAGATGAGACGGATTAGAGGTTTTGGTATGTTGGTCCAGTTGGGAAGTCATTGAGAGAGAACGATTGGGTATCGTTAATGGTTGTTCTCAGATAGTAGAGTGTGAACTCAAATTTGACGAAGGTGAGGATTTGAGGTTTGTATCTGCTATGTAAGTAGAAGAACTTTTAGGAAGTGAAACTCAGATGTTTGTCATGTTTGTGATGATAGTGTTCTGGAAATTGGCAGGAAACCACAGTTGTCATACCCCAAATTTTGACCACTAAGATTCCCATCATTGTGCAAATCATGATCACAATATGGGTGTATCATTATGCTTCATCAGTCTCCCCGAAGATGGGTAGCATCCACTACAATCAAACTTAGGGTTTCAAGCCTTATCAGAGTTCTTAGACAAAGGATCAATCAAGGAATGACATGATCTTCAACTTATCTAAACCTCTCAAACATCCACAATGGATAAAAAGGACTCCCACTTCAAGGATTAAGCACGAGGTTGCTCCCTTCTAGGTGGATTAAGCCTCAAGATCTCCAGTGTCACCAAATTAGGGTTTTGGTCGACCAGGGCCTCCAGTTTGGAATTCTCCTCTGGGCATGAGACAATGCTTCAAAGCATAACCTAATATAATCCATGGAACCTTATGGGCCCAAGCATCAAGTCAATTTTGCCTCAGGGGATGCATTCATAAAAAATCAGGAATTAGGGTTTGTTGACCTAATTCACCCCTAAGTTGACTTTTGGGACAAATCATGAGCCAAGACCTCAAGAGAGGATTTGAGGGTCTCTAATATACCACATTGATCCATTTGCAACAATGGATTGATTCAGGAAGCTTGAGCAACAAGTCTCAATTTCATTAGTACCACAGTTAGGGTTTCGCGAGAAAAGTCAATTGTAGCTTTGACTTTTGACCAGGACATGCTCCCAAACCCTAAGACATGATTCAATACAGCCTATAACACCCATGGGACATGTCCATCAAGTTTGATTTAGGTCAATGACTTGATTTCCTAAAGGATTGCACAGTTTGGAATTCATCGGGTAAAAAGTCAACTCTGCACAAAAGTCAACTTTGACTTTTTGAGATTTTTCACAATTATGGATTTTTAACCCTAAAATTATGTTAATGTATGATTTGAATCATCATTCATAAAAAAAAATCAAAGAAAGTGGGATAACTTGTAAAAGGGGTAACTATAAAAACTTAGAAAATTTTCTAAGTTATGAACAAAGTGGCAAGGGTACCAACTTTGGAGGATCATAACTCCTAAACCACAAAGCCATTTCTCCCCATCCAAAGCTTTATTTGTAGATCTCATGGCCCTCTACAAAAACTTCAACTAGACCTCATTCCAATTCTTCATGGATTTTGAGTTATGGATTGATCAAAATCACAAAAAGTGAAAATGTCACTTTTTTCCAACACTTAGTGAAATTTTCACTAAGTCAGAATCTGCCTTCACTTTTTTCCAAATGTAGGGGGATTTTTCACTTGGATCCAAAAGGTATCAAAACCAAATATGATCAAACAGTTGTTGTATCATATAAAGGCTTTCCAAAATGGCCAAGAACATCACCAAATTCAATTTGAGCTAAGAGTTATGGTAGTGGCAAAGTGCCTTGCTGAAAACTGCCAAGGCAAGGCAGAATTTTGTATTTTTGGTCGATTTGCCAAAATACCCAATTCCAAGCCTTGTCATCATCTTGGACACATCTGAGGATCAAATCTAAAGGGGACAATCACTGAGCCAAGCCTCCAAAGTCCTTGGAACAAGAAGTAGCATGCCAAACCTAGAATTGCCTAAAAGAGGGACAAGACTCCAATTTTGGATTGAAGCATTTAATAGATGCTTAGAGGTGGCATGGACTGACACATTTGCAACTGAATTCAGTCAAGATTCCTCCAACAAGTAGGGAACCAAAGCTCTGTGCTCTAACCTCTAGCCAATGGCAATAGGAGACTTGGATTTTCATTTGCCAACATTGGCCAAACCTCTGCTGCAGTTGCCATTCACTATTGATCCCAAAACAAACTTGCTTTACTATAAATAAAGCTCATTTGTGCTCAGTTTAAGTACACCAAAGCCATCAAACAGATGTTTTCCTCAAAATCCCTTTCTCTTGGCAAAAATGCCTTCTTTAGTAAGGTAACTCTAATTTTTTGATTTTGAGAGCTTTTTCAATCAAACCAATCACACACACACCTCATAAACATCATATGTAGGTGATCCAAACTCTCACAAGTGACCTGTAATCACAAAATCACAAAGTCACCTCTCAAAACCTCAAAATAGGCTTTTGGTGCATTTTTCAAGCCATGTCTTGATTCAATCACTTTCCAAACCAGATAAAACCTCAAACACACTCCAAATATCATCCTTGAACTGTCCCAAATGGTTCCCCCCATCTGGAACACCATTTGAGAGAGTTGCTATTTTGGTCACTTTTAACCCCTTTTGCAAGAAAGGGCCAGTTTGTGTTTTTGCAGATACCAGCTGATTCCAATCATCCTAAAAGCTTCTAAGGGATCATTTGAGTGTGTCTAAAGCATCAAATCATTTCTGGAACAAGAGGCTTGGCAGATTGCACAAAAACTCCAAAAAGCTCAAAAAGAGGTAAGCCTCATGACTTGAACTTTCCAAAATATGCAATGCTTTGAAGTCCACTGATCATGCACACCTCATACATGTTATATATGTTGTGTTTGAACCAATTGATCATGTAATTCATACCTGTATCAAAGTGTAGCATAGAAAATGCAATTATAGGTCTTTTTCAAAACCACTATCGGGTTTTGAGGAGGGAGTGTGATATGAAAAAAACTACCACCACCATTGGATTCCTTGTGAAATTCTGGTCCAGATGCATATAAATTTTGTCTCAAACCATTAAGAATTGAGAAAGTTATGACCTTCACGTTTATGAGCCAAAACTTGCCTTGCCTTGCCTTAGGCCAGGCCTAAAACCAAGGCATGACTTGTATATTTCTGTTTTCACTCAAAACAATGGATGTATCACCACTCCAGTGGCAAGGCGCGTGCCTTGTGACCTTGAGGTCGTGGGTTCAAACCCCACCCTTGCCATTTTGTGTTTTTTCACATTTTGCCATTTTTTCCAATATTTTTATGTTTTATTAATTAATTGGAAAATTAATAACTCACTCAATTTTAATTATTTTTTATTGGTCTTTTTGCAAAAAAAAAATCACAAAAATGTTGAAATATTTTATTCCACAAAAAAATTAAGTTTATATTATTTATTTAATATAATTAGTATTTTTGTGAATAACTTCATTTTTTATTTGTTTTAAACATTTTAAAATGAACATTCATCTTGAAAAATCAAGACCAAATGAGTTTTAATATCTCTTGTGATTAAAACTTCATTTTTCAAACCTTAAACAAAAATCACAAGTGGCTTATTCAAATTCATTTGGTATTTTTCATTGATTTTCTTTTAATATTTACTTTTAAAAGAAAACAAATTAGGGTTTCTTTGATTTTCACCATCACAAATCATTTTCAAACACTCATGGGCCTCTAATAGAGTGTAAAACCCAATCCCGTTTTAAACAAAACAATTTTGGGCCTCAGATATTGTATAAGTCCCTCTGCGTTAAAAGAAAAGTTCGGCGCGATCGTCGCCCGTTTAAAAATAAACCATCTGGGCCTCTCCTCGAGCTATAAGACCCATTCAAAACTTTTGGGCCTCTATTAGAGTGTAAGACCCAACCCCTTTCTAAAACCAAATTATTTAGAGCCTCAGTCTTTGTATAAGACCCACTGTGTTTTCAAAATCTCGGCGCAATCGCCATTTCAAAATGAAAATCATCTGGGCCTACCCTCGTGTTATAAGCCCCACTCTTTTTCTTTAAACCTTTTGGGCCTCTTGAGACAGTGTAAGACCCATCCCTTTGTACAGAAAACCTTCTTGGGCCTCAGTCACTTGTATAAAGTCCCTCTGTACAAAATGACAGTGCAATCACTGATAAACCTTGGGACTCTCCTTGAGCTGTAAGGCCTAACACCTTTTCAAAATACTTTCTCCTTTAATTTTGAATATACTGTTGTTTCCAATCTTTCTTTGTTGAACAACTAACAAAACAACAAGGAAGCTCTACAACCGAGTAAGTGTTTATATGCTTCCTTTATCTGCTTTCATATACATATAACTGTATTGTGGGGCTGTTTCACTGTAAGTCTTCTTTCATAAACTCATATCAACTGTGTAATACTAGTATAGCTATTTAGAGTTTCCCCAGCAACTACGTCTAGTACTAAGCCCTGTTGATTACTCTTAAAATAAACAAAACTAGATCCGCATAAGATTACCAGATACAGTATTCCCTCCTCCTGGGGTTAAACAATATGGAGACGTGAAAGGCAGCATTCTCGGTGAACCCTTTCACAGACTGTCACCTTTAGAAATCGTCAAAGAAACTCTATTCCCCAGAGATGATCTTTTCTCTGTGAATGGCATCTCTTGAGTTTCTTCCAAATTCTCAAACTTTCCTGGCTTGATCTATTCTCTGTGAATAGCCTGTCTTTAATTTCTTGGGATTTGGGGACCCACAGGCTTCTTAAAAGCATCCCCGCCTCCTCTTGGGCGTTGTACAAGGACCCGTCGACTTCTTAGAAGTATACACAGCCTCCTCTTAGGCTTCGTATAAAATATTTCTTCCTCCGGAAATGATAGCCTCCTCTTGGGCTTCGTACAAATTATCCCTCGGCTTCTTAAAAGTTTCCAGCCTCCTCTTGGGCTTCGTACAAATTGTCCCGATGACCTCCTAGAGGTATAGGAACATAAATTAATCATCTTAATATAACAGTCTTTCAAAAAGTCGAGATCTTGCTACTGCTGTTTCTTAAATGTAGTACAAAAGATGAAACTCTAGACTCGGACAGTCTAATTCCCTTGAGTCTCAAAGGCATTCTCAAGTTCCTTTCAAAACTAGGAGATGAAACCCGTAGACTCGGACAGTCTCAATACTCTTTGGATTCCCCCCATTTCCTTAAAGAACAGGAAATAACCCTGATCCTCGAATCAAATCCTTGAGTACAAACAGTACTCATATAAGAATTGATTTTCTCTTTATCCAACATACTAGACCTGTCACTAAACTGAAACAGTTACATTGGCCTCCTCTTGGGCCTTGTACAATGATTCTCCTCAGTGGAGCTAACCTTTTCAGACTCTCTTGTTGAGTCAATCCCTTTTAGCCTCCATCTCGGGCTTCGTACGAGATACAAAATTATTCTCTTGTTGAGTATAAAAGACTCTCTTGTTGAGTCAATCACCCTTTAGCCTCTATCTCGGGCTTTGTACGAGATACAAAACACTCTCTTGTTGAGTATAAAAAGACTCTCTTATTGAGTCGATCACCTTTAGCCTCCATCTCGGGCATCGTATGAGATACAAATCACTCTCTTGTTGAGTATAAAAGACTCACTTGTTGAGTCAAACCCTTTTAGCCTCCGTCTTGGGCTTTATACAAGACACATATAAAAACACTCTCTTGTTGAGTCAACTCTTTTAGCCTCTATCTCGGGCTTCGTACGAGACACAAAAGCATCCTCTTGTTGGGTCAATAGCCTCCTCTTAGGCTTTGTATAAAGAAATCCCCGTTTGATTCAAGCAACCTTTTAGCATCAAATCATGCTTTGCTCACAATATACAAACATCAACAACTCCTTTTCCTTCATCTAATTGTTGTAAGCGGCAAGCCTCTGGATCATCTACATTCATGCCACTGTCCCTCTTTTAGCATGATAAATTCCTAAGGAAAGATGGCATTACTCTACACTGAGTTAAAGTCTTCTCCTTCAAGTCAAAAACCCTATAAAGGAAATTATGGCATTGCCGGATTCACATATCCTGGTTAAAGTAATTCTCCTTTATAATCAGTCACCCCTGACAAACAGACCACTTTAGAGATGACAAATTTTCTCTAAAGTCAAACACCCTTTTAGCTTCACATCTTGGGCTTTGAACAAGATACAAATAAACCCTTCAGCTTCACATCTTGGGCTTTGAACAAGATACAAATCACCTTCAGCTTCACGTCTTGGGCTTTGAATAAGACACCAAAACACCATTTCCTCCCATAGAATAGGAGGAACTACGATCGCTCTGATTTCCCTGTTTCGGTAAATGGGAATACGTAGGCATAAGATTGAAAGAAAAATCTTAGCGAGCACACTCAACAAAAACCCACAATCCCATACCCACATACATCAATTAAAAAGTATCAGTCCTAACCCCTACCCATGAACAATCCCGGTTTTTCACTCAAAGTAAGAAGAAAGAGGCCTCACTTCCATATCGCATCCGTAACCAAACAGACCGCTGTTTAAACTCGGTATGCAAGCAGGGTTAATTTGAGACATCTATTTCCCTTCCTTCATCAGCTTCAATAGGATAAAAAATGAATCGACCTGTAGTACCCCCAAAAGAGAGACATTGCTTAAGAAACACATCCAGTTTCGCTCGCTACAGAAAAGTGGCACCCACCGTGGGGCGAATTCTTTCATTTCTAAAGGTGAAAACCTTGGACAAGTCATTTTCATGGCGGTGGCCACCACAGAAAAGTGGCGCCCACCGTGGGGCCCTTTCTTTGATTTTCTTTCTTTCTTTCTTAAAGTAAAAGCCTTTGGCAAGTTATTTTATGACAGTTTCATCAGGGGATGTCATTATTGCTAGGATCAGCCTTCGCTAGGATCTTAGGTCAAAACCTTTAAATTAGGAAGGAACCACAGAGTGGCGCCTCCGCCGGGGAGCCATTTTCTGTCAGGAACACAGGATTCATAGCTCTTAAAAGTCTAGGACATTAGGACAAATATATATACTGCTTTTCCTAATTGATATTTGTGTTTATTTTTCTGCTAATGGGAATACGTGTGATGCCGCATGTGGAAAGATTGAGTATACACCTAGGAAAAAACCCCTTTAGTGGTGCGGAAGCTATCAGAAATAGTTGTCACGCGATACCACCCTCTTCTGAGGACTCTTCGAAAAAACACCACCTAGCATGGTTCTCGGCCCGCTGTGTTTTTCTCGACAAGAGTTGATGATGTTGAGAGACAGGTACAAAAATCACTAGTATAAACCTTTGGGACGGGTAGAGCCTTGACTCCGTGACACCAACCCTTTGACCCCATGTTTTTTCTATGTTTTTGTGTGCTGCATTCATGCATTCATTTAAAAAAAACATTACAACAAAGAAAACTTCTATTCTAGTCTCTCTTTTTCAAATTAAACTAAGACAATGATTGCAAATGTTAGAGAAAAAGACTGCGCTCATGGACTTCGGTAGAAGGAGAGCTCATAAGTATACCTTCAGGGTTCCAAAACTAGAGGATTTGAGAGGATTAGCGAGGATGATCACTAACCCTGAAGCTTTCAGAGCCAAGTACGGAGGTCTGCTACCTCTGTTAAGGGTCCAAGTAATTGAAAGAATCATGGATGCACTCGTTCAGTTATACGATAAGGTCTATCACTGTTTCACATTCTCAGATTATCAGCTCGCACCAACGCTGGAGGAATATTCTCATCTAATTAATTTACACATCACTGATCGATCCCCTTTTTCTGGACTGGAAGAAATTCCAAAGGATCAGACCATTGCAAGAGCAATTTATTTGGACGAGTCAGAGGTCAGGACTCACGTGACCACTAAGGGTGGCATACAAGGTTTGCCGGCCCAGTTCTTGACAAAGAAGGCCCTGTACTTCGCTAGTATAGGGAACGTGACTGCTTTCGAAAACATCTTTGTCTTACTCACTTACGGGTTATTTCTGTTTCCCAACATCAATAACTTCATCGACATCAACTCCATTAAGGTTTTTCTCATTGGAAACCCTGTGCCAACTTTGCTCACGGACGCATATTATTCTGTACACTTAGGGAATTTGTACAACGGAGGGGAGATCACAGGTTGTGTACCTCTGCTATAAAAATGGTTTATCTCCCATTTTCCTAAGTCTGCTGCTTTTTGGGATCAAAAGAATACTTTACGTTGGTCGCAGAGAATCATGTCTCTTACCAACTCTGACATAGATTGGTGCAATAGGATTTATGAGGGAATCAGGATCATTGACCGTTGTGGAAACTTCCCCGACGTGCCCCTTATAGGAACTAAGGGAGGAATCAATTACCATCCAGTATTGGTTCGTCGTCAATTCGGATACCCGATGAGGCATGTCCCGCGGAATTCTCATCTGGAAGGTCTTTTCTTCAAAGAAGGAGAAAATGACAGAGCACTAAAGATGGAAATAGTGCACGCGTGGAAACATGTTCATAAGAAAGGACGAGAGTCTCTAGGAAAACCGGATTGTGTCTCGGTGGAGCCTTACCTCCACTGGGTACAAACTAGAGCTCTCAAGCTAAAGATGCCTTATCCTCGTCACGGAGTTCTTCCACCAAGGGAGTCTGTCATGTACTTCATGACTGAAACGGAGAAACTCCAGGTTACTCTCAACAAAGTTCAGCGGGAGAGGAGGTCTTGGAAGAACAAGTATCGCACCCTTAATGTGGAGTGTATCAAAATACAGCAACTACTGAAGGATAAAGATGCCCTGATTGAAATTTTGGAGCAACATGCTGTGAATAATCAGGATGGCCAAAGGAATTTGCTCGCTCCTTTCACCTGGCAAAGGAATGACGACCCGACAACGGCCCAAGAGCCCCGGTCCAAGAAAAGGAAAGTACCAGAATCAGCACCCGGTTTCTCCTCAGAGAGGACTCGTGACCCCTTAGCTTAGGTTTCTGTTTCCGCACCTTGTAATCTACTGTATTTCTATTGTCGCAATCCTTTGAATTCAATAAAACAGGGTTTCCCCACTGTTTGATATTTGCAATCTGGTTGTCGAAGTTTATTTTGATTAAACTGAAAAAACACTTAATATAATCATTGCATTCATCATTCTCACGCAACGTATTCTTCTTACCTACGAATCTCACATTTGTGTCTCGATTCTAGAGTCAAACTCTCTCGTTCGTACAATACTCGGGCCAATCGTCAGAAAAAGATGGATGAGCTTGAGGAAGAGAACAGAGAGTTGAAAGAAGAGATCGACGCTCCGAGAGAGGATATGAGAAAGCTTCGTAACGACATGCAAGCCATGGCAGAAGCTCAGCTACAAAGAACTGTGATCTCAGAGGTCACCTCAATGCCCATAGTCGAGAAGTATGATCCTAGGTACAAAATTCCGAAAGATCGTCCCTGGGGCATGCCTGTTAACTATATCCCAGAAGGATATGTTCCACCGATCACTGGAGATCCGGAAACTTCAGCAGAAGCTGCTGGGTCTGAAGGTTACAAACTCCGGGAAAACGAAGATGCCAGAGGCATATTGAGGACTCCTAAAGGTTACAAACTTCGGGAAACACCAAGATTCACGGCCGTAGTCACGGTACCACCCCCTGTGGTGCACACTGTCCCGGAAGGACAAATTCCACAGATACCTTCTGGTAGAAAGGAAACTATGTTCAACAGGATGGACGAGTTCCAGGAATAATTCCTGGAGATGCAAAAGGAACTGCAAGCCATCAGCGGTCAAGATTTATTTGGAAAGGATGCCGCAGACCTTTGTCTGGTCCCCAATGTCAAAGTTCCGCCCATGCTCCAAGTGCCCAACTTTGAAAAATGCAAGGGTAACTCTTGCCCTCAGAGTCACTTGGTAATGTATGCTCGACGAATGTCGGCTCAGACAGAGAATCAGGACCTACTGATTCATTACTTCCAAGATAGTTTAACCGGTGCCGTACTCAAATGGTACATGGGTTTAAACCGCGCTACGATCAGCACATTCAAAGATCTTGGCACTGCCTTCGTCTAATAATATAAATACAATCTGGACATGGCACCAGACAGAGATCAGCTCAAATCAATGTTGCAAAAGGACAAAGAAACCTTTAAGGAATACGCTCAGAGATGGCGTGAAATTGCTGCTCAGATTTGTCCACCTCTTGAGCAAAAAGAGATGACAAAAATCTTCTTAAAGACCTTAAGCTTATTTTACTATGACAGAATGGTTGCCAGTGCACCCAGTGACTTCACCGAAATGGTCGGTATGGGGGTACGTCTCGAGGAAGCTATTCGAGAAGGACGTCTAGTAAAAGACGTTGGGTCATCAAGTAGTACAAAATGATATGGTAGTGCTCTCCCTAAGAAAAAAGAGCAAGATATTGGGAATATCTCTCTCGGAAAGCAAAGGCGACGTTATCAACCAGTAGCAGCTGTGACTCCTGCTATCAATCCTGCGCCTACGTATCAACCTCAGGTTGCGCAGAGCCATCCTAATCAACAACAATTGCAGCAAAGGACGCAACAGCCTCTTCAGCAGGCTCATTCTCTGTACAACAACAACCGTACAACGCGGCCACCAGGATTTGATCCTATCCCTGTATCCTACGCAGAACTATTTCCGTTACTACTAGCCAAGGGGTACATCCAGACTAAGTCCCCTCTTGCAGTACCAGAAAATCCGCCTTTTTGGTTTAAGGTGGACCAGACTTGCCCTTATCATCCAGGAGGATCAGGGCATAACATAGAGAACTGTCTCAGTTTTAAATCTGACATACAAAAGCTTGTTAGAAGCGGGGTCTTATCTTTCAAAGATGCGAATCTGAATGTTCTCACAAACCCGCTGCCTCAACACGAGAAGACTACAGTCAACCTGATAGAGGGAGAGTTTAACAATGTCTATCAAATTCACGATGTACTCTTGTTAAGGACAAATCTGGTCAAGATGTATAGTAGACAGAGTGGGTATGGCCATGTGCCACCTCATAATTATCACCAGTGTGATATTTGCTCTAAAAACAATCAGGGATGTTCTGTGGTGCAATCAGCTCTACAGGAACAGATGGATCTCGGATGGATCCAAGAGCACTGAGTTCGTGGAGTTAACATGGTTTACACGAATTCCAACGTCATTCAGAACCACAATATCTGTGCGATGAATGTCAACCTGGTGGCAATACTCTCAAGGCAAAGCCAGTATCATAATCTGCCACGACACGATTACAGTTCTTGTCTGACTTGCTCGGTAAATGAACAGGGATGCTCTTTTGTACAAGAGGCCCTCCAGCGTCAGATGGATCTTGGATGGATCCAGGACTACCATGATAGGAACCACTATCAGATCAATATGGTTCAGATCTTCGATATTCTCTTAATGAATACCAACCTGGTAGAGTTACATGCTGAGCAGGTCCGACTCGGGTTCCTGATTTCACATAACTATCAAAGATCTGATAGTGATTCAGCACTTATTAAATCACTGGTGGATGCCAATCTATATGGATGAAGATACTCAGCAAATTAGTATCAATAACAGGAATCCTACTCGGCTTCAAAGTCAGGATATCTGATTGTGGAAGTTAACCTAGTGAGGTTACATTGCATTCAAAGCGGGCGTGGCCAGGTGCCGTCACACAACTATGAATGTTGTAGAGTCTGTTCAGAAAATAACCAAGGGTGCTACCTTATGCGAGCAGATCTTCAGGGTCAGGTGGATCGTAGAGAGATTCGCCCATATCCGGGTTCTGGATCAATCAACTGGGCGCCAGACTACCTAGCTGATCAAATTGAGAACGTTGTCGTAATCTCCGATCATGAGAGGAACAGGAATGTTTGTGCCATCATTCCTCTACTTGACGAATCGAGAGTTCCCAACCAGGAACGGATCAAAATTCCTTACGACAGTCAGAAAAATTAGAAGGCTCCCATAGTCATCTATCTACCAGGACCACTACCGTATGAATCAACTAAGGCAGTCCCTTACAAATACGGTGCGACGATAATTGAAAATGGAAAGGAAATTCCATTTCCCTCCGTCGTAAATATCGCAGACATCAGTCGTGTAACACGGAGTGGTAGAATCTTCAACAGAGGAGTTGGAGAGTCCAGCAAAGAAAAGGAACCTCAGACAGAAGTTCCCAATCCACCGGTCGGTCAGTCCAGTAATCCCGACATTTCAAAAAACAATGATGAGATGCTGAAGCTCATCCAAATGAGTGAATACAACATTGTTGATCAGCTATTACAAACTCCTCAAAAGATCTCTGTGATGTCACTTTTACTCAGTTCAGAAGCCCACAGGGAGGCTCTATAGAAAGTCTTGGAGCAAGCCTTTGTAGAACAGGATGTAACAATCAGACAGTTCTGAAATTCTGGTATCAGACGTGTGATGTTAAGGTGTGATGTCACAACAACACACTCTGCACAATAGACAACAATAACAGTAAAATAACACCAAGAATTGTTGACCCAGTTCGGTTACAACCAACCTACTCTGGGGGCTACCAAGCCAGGGATGGAATTCACTACTTGTAGATATAATTTACAGACTCAACAACCCGTTGACAATCTCCTAAACTTATACTCTACTAATGACTTCCTACCTAAGAAACCACTTAGGTATGAGAACACCACTCAATCCCTTACAAACACTCAAAGAAACCACTTTGAGTACCCTTGATCTTACTTCACACCTTCGATCAAATCATACAACTCTCTTTGCTTCACAGCTTTAGAGAGGACAGAAACTCAACACCTATTCAAACCCTAGAATAGTGTAAATACAAGCACTTTAAACAAACTCTAGACACTAAGCCTTCTGCTCTTGATCTTCTGAATGTTTTCTGTACTTTTTCCTTTGGTCTTGTGCGCTTTATATAGCTCCTGAATTGGGCTTGGACTTGTCACAATATTTGATCAGATTTGTTAATTAAAACTGAATCTTCAAAACAGATTTTATCCCCAAAATCTTTTTAAATCTTCAACCTTTTAATTCTCCAACAGACCTGCAATCAAATCTCCCATGTAACAGAAAATATCTATCCCAAGATATTCTCATCCAATGAGTCAACCACTCTCCACAATACCAGCTAATACGCGTGCCCTAATAACATGTCCTGCTGTTATTAATTCTGCAGGTCTGATGTTACAACATCACCTGTGTGACATCA
The DNA here is from genome assembly GCA_022829125.1 of Lathyrus tuberosus. Lineage (NCBI taxonomy): Eukaryota > Viridiplantae > Streptophyta > Magnoliopsida > Fabales > Fabaceae > Lathyrus > Lathyrus tuberosus. The sequence goes on from JALAZF010000072.1 coordinate 7,102,307, forward strand.
GACATCCAACTTCAGCACTTAACTACTTAACACAGCCCAGTGTTAAGACTTCAATGTTACAACATCAGCACCTTGACATCAACATTGAATATCCTTTGTTTTACCAAAATTCCAGCCAATCCAGGAACTATCAATCTCCCCCTTTGGCTAATTTTGGCTAAAACAATCTCTGCACTCTGCAAACAACTTCTGCACTCTGCACCTTCAGAGATTTCAGCAGCGGAATAATCTTCAATCATTTGAAACTCATTAGCAGCAGTTTGACAATCTTCAAAGTCTACATCACTTGATCTGCTGCAGCACCATCTTCATTATTGACAACAGCCAATTGGTGCTCCCCCTCTAAAAACATGAACCAGCATCACAGCTGTTCAGTAGCTCATAAGGTGCAGCAATTTACTCCCCCTAGATGTCTGCTTGGCTGCACTCTTCAAATGTCAAAACTCCCCCTTTATGCAACTACACACCTTTTAGCAGCATCAATCTAACTCCCCCTTAATCTTTGCATCACATCAGCAGCATTTGGCAATAATCCTCTTGACTATCTTGGCTATGTTCTCCCCCTTTTTAGCCATAATTAGGCAAACTTCAGTTGGACGCCCTATTAACTATAGTCAGTATACCCTAGCTCTCATTGTTAGCCTCTCAGTTAGTAAATAGGCAAAACAAATCATAGAAGGAAACTAAAACCATAAACCGTGCATAAAACAGCACAATATTCAAAATACAAAACCAAGCACATTAAGTGCTACAGAAAATAAAGCTAACCCTACTAAAATAGAAGGCAATAAGTAAAAGCTTGAGTCTTCAGAGCTGAGATCATCATTGTCATCTTCATCACTAGCATCCTTCCTTGTGTTGACAGCTCCACCTTCCTTTGTTGCTAATCTCAGAGTCATGACAAGTCTTTCAAATTTTTGTTTCCTTTCAGTACTAACTCTTATGACTTCATCTAACTCCTTGCAAGCCTCCTCTAGTTCTGTAATCAACCCAGTCTTGGCTGATGACTGTTGTGATGTTGAAGCAGATGTCTTGACACTGTAAGGAACATGTCTCAACTTGTGATGGAGTGACAAGGCAGGCTTCCTTTTGCAAGCAACATCTGAATACTGTAGAATTCCAGGATGTTGAGACAAGACAATCCCACAAATGAGAGAGGGAAAAGCAATGGGCATCTTTACAGCATTAGTAGCAGCATGCTTAATAGTATGATCATAGATGTAGGAGCCATAGTCAATTCTTTGCTTTGTCCCTACTGCATAAATTATTTTCCCCAATTCAACAGAAATTGTGGTCTTGTGACTAGTAGGAACCCAGTTGGGAATACCTATTCTGTGCAGAACAGCATATTTGACACTCAACACACTGGCTAACAGCTTTCCTTCTGCGGGCCAAACATCTACCTGACCAGCAGTGATTTCTTTGCATATAACATTGTTGGAGGCTTCTAATTCACCATAATCTTCCTCATTTCTTCCTAAGTAGGCATTGATCATCTCAGGAGAAAACCAGACACACTTACCCCTTAGGGTAACTCTTCTGAAAGTTCGGCTCTTGCTGTCATTTATTGATTCAGGTATATTCACTATGAATTCCCTGACCAGTCTATCATAGCAATCAGCCAACCCTGACACAGTCCTTATGAGACCAGCAAGCTTAATTAGGTCAATAATTTCAGTAGATTCTAAGTCCTTTGTTACTACCTCTCTTTCCAGAGCTACCTTTCTTAGGCTCACACACTTCCACAAGGAGGCACTTCTGGCACTGTGAGATGAGGTGTTATTAGACACTTGAGTTGTAGCAGGGTTGATGTCTTGAACATCACACTCTGACTCTTCCCTGATTCTCCTCTTCTTGCCAGACTTGACACCTTTGCTCCATCACTTGGGAGAGTCTGTAACTGAAGTCCTTTTCTTATCCTTCCTTTTTCCAATTCTATCCTCATCAGATGAGTCCTCAATCTCTATAACCTCAATCGGTTCCTTTCCTTTACCCCTGTGGCTTTTATTCCTAGGGGACGATGTTCTAACATCCAAGCTGGCATCAGGGTTATTAGGGTCTTCACCTTCAGCTTCTTGACTCAGGGCCTGTCTTTGAAAGGTTATGTCTTCACCCTGTGAGTCGACTTGTTCAGCAGGGATTTGCCTTAAAGGGACAGAAATCCCTTTCACCCGTATCCCTTTCTCAAGGATTTTGGTGGCAATCTGTTCCAAGTGCTTGTCTACATCAAACTTCTCCTCAACAGCCTGAGAGGATGATGACCTAGCTTCAGGTTTATTCACCATGGTCGAGGGTTTAGGGTTACCTGACTCGGAAAGCGCACTAGAAATTAGTTCTTCGGGAGAAACCCTAGTTCGTACCTGATCAGAGTTCATGGAAGGTACGGACATTATTCCTTTGTGACAGACTAGGTTTGGAGAAAAACTTTCTATTCTGTTGAGATTTAGGGAGATGAAACGTTGCGATGAGAAAGCTTTGGTAAGTCTTGATGTAGTACCAATATAGTAAGGCGCCTAATTTTGAATACTCTTTAAAGACCAATTACTATTTTTCTCCCTCCATAAAGACTTTCCTTTTAAACAATTCACATCAGGACTCATTAACTCTGAGTGACCTTTCAGCATTCTGATATCATAGTTTAATGTTATAACATCAATTACAACATTACTAGTTGAATCTCCTTCAAGAGAGGTCCACTGATAGCAGTTGTCTTTGGTTCTGGCACCCTTCATAACAATCTGATTCTGCTCATCAGAAACCACACACTCATGCTTAGTGTAGTTTACCTTGTAACCTTCATCACACAATTGGCTTATGCTGATCAAATTTGCACTTAAGCCATTGACAAACATAACATTGTCAAGTTCAGGTCTACCATCACCTTGCACTTTCCCAACTCCTGCAACAACACCTATTTCCCTATTGCCAAATATAACTTTATGAGAGGGGCAATGACTAAGTTCAGCAAACATGGATCTATATCCAGACATGTGTTTGGAACACCCACTGTCAAAATACCATGTTCCTTCCTTAGCCTCTTTGTTATCCAAGTGAGCCAATAAGCACTTCACCTTCTCCTTAGGTACCCATTGTTTAACAACTTTGGGCCTGTGCTCTCTCCATCTGTTTTGAGGCTGAGGGTATCCATGCAGCTTGTAGCAAGAGTAATGCATATGTCCAAATCTTCCACAATAGTAGCATCTCACCCTTTCATCTCTGAATATTCTGCCATGATGAGATTGCCTATGCTGCCATCCATGATGTGGTCTCCTCCTACCATAACTGCCCTGCCATCTATTATGTTGATGTCTTCTCCCATAAGACGGCTGATAATGTTGTTTCCTGGATTATCTCCCATGATGGTGTGGCTTTCTTCTTCCATATACATAAGGAACAACATTGGTGTATCCATACCCATAACCATACCAGTTGTCCTGATGTTGAGACATCTGATGAGACATGTGCTGTTTGAACTGAGCAGCTTGCATGCTCTCATGGTATTGTGGGGGCATATACTGACTAGCTCCCTGTGGCTGCTTCCTCTTCTGATAGGGACCAGTCTTCTTCTCAATCTTCTTAGGTTGTGAAACATCAGCTTTCTTAGGGGTAGGATCCTGCTTCTTTGGCTAATGTTGAGATGAAAGTTGTGACACTTCCTTCTTTGAACCTGAAGTGCTTCCTTCTGAAGTTCCCTTGTCCTCAGCCACATAACCTATCCCAGCTTTATCTCCAGCAGCTTTTTCTAACTGAAGTATCTTGTCAAGTGTGTTTGTACCACAGCTCAGCATCCTAACAGACTTGGTCATTTGATCAAGATGAGCTCTAACTAGCACCACTTCATTTTCAAGATCAGTTTTTTCATTCTCTAGCTGAGCAATCTGTTGCTTGTGGCACTTATTTTCTTGACAAATCTCAGCACTCTTTAAACACAGCTCTTGATAGGTGGATGCCAACTCCTCATAAGTTACTTCTCCATCACTAGAATCATCATCAGAAACAACAGCTCCTGTTAAAGCTCTCACATGCTTTGCTGACTCGCCTTCACTTTCACTATCAGAGTCAGACCAGGAAACTGTCATCCCCTTCTTCTGCTTTTTTAGGAAGGTGGGGCATTCTTTCTTGACATGTCCATACCCTTCGCACTCAAAGCACTGCACTCCTTTATCTTGGGCAGTTTTCTCTTCATCCTTCTTGCTGGTGTCAGAAGTCATGTTCTTGACATTAGGCCTGGAGTTATTATTCATTCTCTTGAATACTTTGGTGAAATGTCTTCCCAACATCACTATGGCCTGAGATAAATCCTCCTGGGATTCAGAACTCTTTCCTTTATCATCCTCATTATTTGACACCAGGGCTATACTTTTTGGCTTCTTTTCTGGTTCTTCCTCATTCAACCCAAGCTCAAAGGTTTGAAGAGATCCAATGAGCTCATCTACTCTCATCTTGCTGATGTCTTGTGATTCTTCAATGGCAGTAACCTTCATCTTATACTTCTTAGGTAGGGACCTAAGTATCTTCCTCACAAGCTTTTCATCTGACATCTTCTCTCCAAGAGCACTAGATGCATTGGCCAGCTCAAGAACACTCATGTGGAAATCATGAATAGTCTCCTCTTCCTTCATCTTCAGGCTTTCAAATTTTGATGTTAAAATCTGAAGACTTGACATCTTGACTCTAGATGTTCCTTCATGAGTAGCCTGCAAGATATCCCATGCTTGCTTAGCAACTTCACAGGTATTAATTAACCTGAAGATGTTCTTATCCACTCCATTGAATATAGCATTCAGAGATTTGGAATTTCCAAGGGCAAGCTCATCTTCCTCCTTGGTCCACTCTTCTTCAGGCTTTAGCTTAGAGGTGCCTTCTTTATCTTTACTAGCATCATCCTTCTCACACATGACAGGTGCTTTCCACTCTTTAATAACAACCTTCCAAGCCCTACTGTCCAAGGATTTTAAGAAGGTGGTCATCCTTGGCTTCCAATAGTCATAATTGGATCCATCCAAAATAGGGGGTCTGTTGACGAATCCTCTAACTTCTTTGTCCATCTTTTCACCAGAAAGTAACTTCCCTAGATCTCACCCAGAGACAGACAGGATGCCTGCTCTGATACCAATTGAAATTCTGGTATCAGACGTGTGATGTTAAGGTGTGATGTCACAACAACACACTCTGCACAATGGACAGCAATAACAGTAAAATAACACCAAGAATTGTTGACCCAGTTCGGTTACAACCAACCTACTCTGGGGGCTACCAAGCCAGGGATGGAATTCACTACTTGTAGATATAATTTACAGACTCAACAACCCGTTGACAATCTCCTAAACTTATACTCTACTAATGACTTCCTACCTAAGAAACCACTTAGGTATGAGAACACCACTCAATCCCTTACAAACACTCAAAGAAACCACTTTGAGTACCCTTGATCTTACTTCACACCTTCGATCAAATCACACAACTCTCTTTGCTTCACAGCTTTAGAGAGCACAGAAACTCAACACCTATTCAAACCCTAGAATAGTGTAAATACAAGCACTTTAAACAAACTCTAGACACTAAGCCTTCTGCTCTTGATCTTCTGAATGTTTTCTGTACTTTTTCCTTTGGTCTTGTGCGCTTTATATAGCTCCTAAATTGGGCTTGGACTTGTCACAATATTTGATCAGATTTGTTAATTAAAACTGAATCTTCAAAACAGATTTTATCCCCAAAATCTTTTTAAATCTTCAACCTTTTAATTCTCCAACAGACCTGCAATCAAATCTCCCATGTAACAGAAAATATCTATCCCAAGATATTCTCATCCAATGAGTCAACCACTCTCCACAATACCAGCTAATACGCGTGCCCTAATAACATGTCCTGCTGTTATTAATTCTGCAGGTCTGATGTTACAACATCACCTGTGTGACATCAGACATCCAACTTCAGCATTTAACTACTTAACACAGCCCAGTGTTAAGACTTCAATGTTACAACATCAGCACCTTGACATCAACATTGAATATCCTTTGTTTTACCAAAATTCCAGCCAATCCAGGAACTATCAAGTTCGATAGCATTGTCTCTAACATCACTTCCTGCAATAACTTGGGATTTAGTGATGAGGAATTACCTGAAGAAGGTCGCCGTCATAACATGACGCTCAACATTACAGTCAACTGCCAGGACGATGCTTTAGCCAGCGTACTGGTAGACATAGGTTCAGCCCTGAATGTCATGCCAAAGTCCACTTTGATGCAATTATCATTCAAAGGCCCTCCGATGAGAACCAGCGAGGTCGTCGTCAAAGCTTTTGATGGATCCAGAAAAGCATTTATCGACAAATTTAACCTTCCCATAACCATCGGTCCTCACACTTTCCAAGTCACTTTCCAGGTCATGGATATCCGGGCAATGTACAGTTGTTTATTAGGAAGACCTAGGATACATCAGGCTGGGGCGGTCACCTCGACCCTCCATGAAAAGTTAAAGTTCGTCCAGAACAACCAGCTCGTCACGGTCTGTGGAGAACAAGCTTTGCTCGTGAGTAACCTATCATCATCTACTTGTGTAGAACCCGAGGAGGTTATTGGAACTCAGTTCCAAGCGCTCTCGGTGAGCAAGGACAATTAATCCGAAGAGGGAACTTCCATTTCCTCATACAAAGATGCTATCAAAGCGGTTGAGAGTACCAATACAAAAGGATGGGGACAGCTAGTCATTCCTACTGATAATAAAACAAAGAAGGGTCTTGGTTTTTCTACAACCTGTACCCAGACAGCTACTACCAGCGATGAAAGTCTTCATCCCATTCGGAACTTCTTTCACAGTGGGGGTTTCCTTCACCCAGTGCCTCATGAAGTGCATACCATCAATAAAGATGATTCCTCTGACACAGATGAGGGATGGAAGTCCTATCTTAACGAGGACGGTTATATGTCTCAGGATAAAACGCAGACTCCCTTTTGCTTTCCTACACAAAGTCCGAGATTTATACCCAAGTTAGACGTCAAAATGATATTTGGAGATTGTGATCCAGAAGGATGCCGTGCTCCACCAAACTCATTAGAGAAAGACACTCCGATGACAGACAACTTTGACCACGACTATTATGGCCCGATGGATGGCCTGCTGTAACACCCCAATTCCCATCGCGAATAAATAATACATAAATAACATCAGAGTAACTAAAAATTTATTTTTCCGACAGAAACAAGGATGTCACATTTAAATAAACAAAACATCATCCCTGCTCATAAATTTGATACATAGCGTAAAATAGATTACCCTCAATTGGGAAAGTTTTCTTTATAAAGGTAATACCAAATATATATTCAACAATTATATACATAAATAACATAATCGTTTCCCCGACTCCTGTGCTACGTATCAGAGCAGACACCAAGACCGACAACAGAACGGAGGGCTAGTCTCCACAAGAGACCTCCAGCAACTCTAATCTGCAATGCCTCATAGAGCATTATAAAACAGCAGAAGGGTGAGAAATAACAACTAAATCGAGATTGTATAATAATATGCAAACACACATTCAAACACATGTATAAATCATCTCACCCATACCATCACATACTAACACATATAGCATACCACAAATACAACATACCACACATAATCAATCGAATCATGATTTTCCACACATAACGCATCCATTCACAATTTTCACCACAATTCATCACAGCTCACTCATATACATCACAATGTACATATGTACAAAACCAAGCATATTCATCATGCACACTTCCACAATTCTTATCACTCCACATAAACATACATATTTATGTTTATTCATAAATGCACAAATATAGAGATGATAAATGCAAATCATAGAGACCGACTCACGACTCTATGCAAATGCAATGCGGTACCGACTCAATCATCTCAAGTTCACTCAGGAACTTCTGCTGGAACCATCGCTCGTTACCAAAGTAACTCCCCGTCGGGCCTATGATGTTCACCCACCGCTCACACCTCCACCAAGAGAGGCTCACGATGTTTATGGATCACTCACACCTCCACCGAGAGAGGCTCACGACCCGATCGCTCACACCTCCACCAAGAGAGGCTCACGATCGTCTACAACCATCGCTCACACCTCCACCGAGAGAGGCTCACGACCCGATCGCTCACTCCTCCACCAAGAGAGGCTCACGACGTTGTAGCGGATTCTCATTAGAATCCCTCAACACAAGAATGCACATCATTATGCTACACATGATAATGACACAAGGCATTCTTGAAATGCATACATGTATACAAACATTGTCATGCATTCATCTCTTACAATCACATACAATTCATCAATATGAATTATTTCACCAACTTTATTCATGCATTAGAAATCAATCCAACAATGCATTTTCTTGCCTTACGGCCACCAATTAGCATACATTGAACTTCACGTAAGCAATTCATTTTCACACATACATGTAATCATAAACATGCATATAAAACCAATTACAACATATCACATTCCTTTGCCTTTCGGCCACACTTTATCATCACAACATGTCATCACATGCACTATCATTACTCAACATCATACAAGGCATACACATTAATATCAATGCCACATTGTATGTTACACAACCAATATACACATCATCATATTCATGCATTGAAAACAATTCAAACAATGCATTTCATCACCTACCACAACAATCATACAAATCACAATGACTTCCACAAGGGATTCACACCACAAAGGCTACCCACGACACATGATAACAACATACATTGATATTCAATCAAACAATGTATTTTTACCACACAAGAACATCATTAATCACGCCTCGAAGTCTAATCCAAAACAATGCACATATTTGCCACAAGGCCACAAACTATCATCACAACATTTCATCATGTATATTCACATCATATAACGGTCTACAAGCTACACGTTACATGTCACAAGCATATATTATGCTAACACATCAATCGCACACATTGTACGCGATAAAAACCCGACAACCCAACACTTTTCCAAAACCACGACCTAAATAATTCATCTACTGCCCTCCAAACCATTTTTAATAGAAAGAGCTTTTCATTAGCTTTCCAACGCTTCAAACGGCGACCAAAACGGACTTACGGTTTGAAAATTACGACGAAAACAAAATTGGAAAATATCATGTTCGCTTCAGTATTCGCTAGGCGAACCCTAGCGAACCAAGGCAGTGGAAAACAGACATAAAGTTCGCTAGGCGAACCTTCTAGTGAACATTCGCCAGTTCCTTCGCTGGGGTTCGCTAGGCGAACCCGCGAAACCCAGAAATCGCAGCAGCGTCAACCTAGGTCATATGGGACCAAAATACATCATTTTTATCACCCAAACCCTTCTAATTCATACCAGAACAACCAAAACATGTTTAGACATAATCAACGAGTATTCTATGCGGTTTATATCGAAATTCATCCGTGAAAACATCGATTTCTATCAATTACTCCTAATTTTAATCGATAAGAAAAAGTCGAGAAACAACCAAAACAATCACAACAAACAACACATATACATACACAAGCAAGATATAATTGAAACTTCTCACCCTTACCCGATTAATTGCGCTTGAAACGGAGAATCTTTGATTTTCTTCTCTTTCTCCTCTTTTCTTTCCTCTTCCTTTCTATCTTCTCTTTTCTTTCTCTCTATTTTCTTTTCTCTCTTTTTCTTTCCACTTTCTATTTATAACAAAATATCTAACTACCCAAAATGACCATTTTGCCCTTACGCTCAAATATCTCCCAAACGCTCTCAAAATGCGATAAAACATAAACATACCGATGAAATATATTTCGGAAATAAAAGTTGAAAAGAAATAATAATTTAATACAACTATTTTATCTATCTGAGAAATTAACCAATTAGCAGGTATAATACCATAAATTCACACATTTCACAAAATTCAAATAAATGAAATAAATAAATAGAGTTAAACGAATCGGGGCGTTACAATTCTCCCCCACTTAGACATTTTCGTCCTCGAAAATATACTGAGACGAACAACTCTGGACACGACTCTCGCATCCGACCCACAAACCAACATGCCAACAAAAGGCACACCACGAATAACACAACTGACAAACCACCTCGCTAACAACGACTACAACAACGCCACGACAACGGCAACAACCACAACGACCAAATGCAATGCCCATACAATGCACTTGACCACCAACTCACAACTCAAAGAAAACCAAGATACCAACACACAGGTTCACTCTAGAACCGAAACACAACAAGAACATAAAATTCCACGACACCACAAGGTCTCAACAACATCAACAAAACCAGAACACCAACATCAATGCTACGATTCACCAATCGAACATGCAACCAAACATCCATCTACATAGTAGCCCATGGATAACATTTGAACCTTTCACCTAACACTTCCATTCTAAAACATCCAATGGTCTCTTCACTCCTAAATGGTCCCAATGTTCAACCTATGACCTCTTACAAGTCCCACACGCAAATACAAATTGTGCCGCACCACGCATCCGCTGCGAACTCTGATTACTCGTAACCATCACAATTACCAATTTCACGTCCAAAGTCTAACTCTTTCTCATTTTCACCAAAAATCACTGTTAATATACCCAACCGTACACTATCAGACGTCAATTCACACACCAACCCAAATCTCTAAATCCTCCCAAAAGTTCCCACTTTTTAACCATCAAAGCAGACATAAGTAAAACTTTCGACTTAACTCATCACGCACGACATAAACTTTACCAATAGGATAATTCGAGCCAAGTCATAACTAATCAGGAATTCCAATCATCCGACCGTGCCTCAATCCGAGTCACCAATCAAAAGTTATGCAGAAAACAAAATTACACGAACAGCACTGTTCGCTGGCCGAACCTCCCTCGCGAGCATTCGCTAGCTCCTTCGCTAGGCGAACATCCCTCGCGAGCATTCGCCAGCTCCCTCGCTAGGCGAATGTTCCAGCGAACCAACTGTTAGATAAAAACAGACACAAAGTTCGCTAGGCGAACCCTCTAGCGAACCTTCGCTCACGCCTTCGCTAGGCGAATACCCGTAGCGAACCTTCGCTACCCTTCACTGATTGGTTCGCTAGGCGAACCTGCGAAAACTCAGAATCCTTCAGCGTTGTTTGAAACCCCAAAATCCACATTTTTCAACCCAAAACATTTTCAAACCCACATAAATATGGAAGGTACGATTCCTCTACTCCACAAATATTACAGGCGCATTACTATCACCGAACAACATCACTGCACGTTGTAATGCCCAAACAAATCAACCCTCATTCAAACTTGTCCAGACTCACATTAAATCAATCAAAGCCTTAACTCACACCATTCACAACTCTTATCAAACATTCCATCCAATTGCGGTTTCACTCAAACTCAACCAAACCATTCCAGTTATCTATTCATGAAAGTGGACACTTATTCTCAATCGTTACCTTAATCAACTGTTAGTAACCCATACACAATTTCTTCTCTTAACAGTCCAAATTCCATAAATCCCCACGTGTAGCAACAACCATCCCAAAAGAACTCTCAAATAGTACAATCACACTTAAGGTTTTCTCAAAATTTCCATTAACGCTTTATAATTCCAAAGACTCCAAACCTCTCCAGAACTTTAAGTTTCGCTTTCCATAGTCTCAATACCAATACCATCATAATGCTTGTTATTCCATTCAATCATCTCTCCATTTTCTTACTACCCATACCGGGGCTCCCCAAGACGACACACTTGGCCTCACAATTCTCCTTTCCAGTAAATCTTCTAACTGCTCTATCAGTTCAGGTACTTGTAATACTAACATCCAATATTCCATCCGGGAATACATCTAAAAATTACGCACAACCGATAGCTCATCACTGTGTCCTTTCTGCTAATTCCTAGAAAACTATCGTCACAAACATAATAACATCTTAGTTTCACGTCCTAAAAGTTATTTTACTTACTTAGCAGATTCAACCTCAAATCCTTACCTTCGTCCAATTTGAGTTCACACTCTACTCTCTGAGAACAACCTTTAACAATACCCAATCGTTCTCTCCCAATGACTTCCCAACTTGACCAACATACCAAAAAAATGTCTAATCCGTCTCATCTTCCAGTATAAGAGTCTTCATCAACTCATCAAAGCAATCCGTAATCATTTTCTCAATTCCAAATAATTCATGGCACACACTATCCAAGCCGGAAAGACCCTCTATTCCATCCAACATAATTCCCGTCTACTATCAACAAGAGATTAAGGGTGATCAGTTCCTCAATTTGTTAATAGACAGCCGACAATCATGATGGGGCATAAACCGTCTTCACCAAACTATAATAGCATTCCTTACATCTCATACACGAAACTAACTAAGGCACCAATCCTTAGTCGACATAACCCTTACCTCCGCATTCCCTCCGGAATCGGGAACAACATTGTCCTAACAACACTTACAATCTTGCAATTCACAACACACTGGGCCAACACTCCACAACCGAAGCAACTTGGAGAAGTACCAGCTTCTCCCCCACTTACCTCATTCTAACTCCTGCAGACATCGGATTAGAAAACCAGGAAGCACTGACAATGTTTCCCACACATATCACGTACTAAGGGACAAACAAAAATGACAGTATTCAACTATCACACCAACTGACTCAACAACTTGGCCGGACGGAACGACCTGCTCTGATACCACTAATGTAACACCCCAATTCCCATCGCGAATAAATAATACATAAATAACATCAGAGTAACTAAAAATTTATTTTTCCGACAGAAACAAGGATGTCACATTTAAATAAACAAAACATCATCCCTGCTCATAAATTTGATACATAGCGTAAAATAGATTACCCTCAATTGGGAAAGTTTTCCTTATAAAGGTAATACCAAATATATATTCAACAATTATATACATAAATAACATAATCGTTTCCCCGACTCCCGTGCTACGTATCAGAGCAGACACCAAGACCGACAACAGAACGGAGGGCTAGTCTCCACAAGAGACCTCCAGCAACTCTAATCTGCAATGCCTCATAGAGCATTATAAAACAGCAGAAGGGTGAGAAATAACAACTAAATCGAGATTGTATAATAATATGCAAACACACATTCAAACACATGTATAAATCATCTCACCCATACCATCACATACTAACACATATAGCATACCACAAATACAACATACCACACATAATCAATCGAATCATGATTTTCCACACATAACGCATCCATTCACAATTTTCACCATAATTCATCACAGCTCACTCATATACATCACAATGTACATATGTACAAAACCAAGCATATTCATCATGCACACTTCCACAATTCTTATCACTCCACATAAACATACATATTTATGTTTATTCATCAATGCACAAATATAGATATGATAAATGCAAATCATGGAGACCGACTCACGACTCTATGCAAATGCAATGCGGTACCGACTCAATCATCTCAAGTTCACTCAGGAACTTCTGCTGGAACCATCGCTCGTTACCAAAGTAACTCCCCGTCGGGCCTATGATGTTCACCCACCACTCACACCTCCACCAAGAGAGGCTCACGATGTTTATGGATCGCTCACACCTCAACCGAGAGAGGCTCACGACCCGATTGCTCACACCTCCACCAAGAGAGGCTCAAGATCGTCTACAACCATCGCTCACACCTCCACCGAGAGAGGCTCACGACCCGATCGCTCACACCTCCACCAAGAGAGGCTCACGACGTTGTAGCGGATTCTCATTAGAATCCCTCAACACAAGAATGCACATCATTATGCTACACATGATAATGACACAAGGCATTCTTGAAATGCATACATGTATACAAACATTGTCATGCATTCATCTCTTACAATCACATACAATTCATCAATATGAATTATTTCACCAACTTTATTCATGCATTAGAAATCAATCCAACAATGCATTTTCTTGCCATACGGCCACCAATTAGCATACATTGAACTTCACGTAAGCAATTCATTTTCACACATACATGTAATCATAAACATGCATATAAAACCAATTACAACATATCACATTCCTTTGCCTTTCGGCCACACTTTATCATCACAACATGTCATCACATGCACTATCATTACTCAACATCATACAAGGCATACACATTAATATCAATGCCACATTGTATGTTACACAACCAATATACACATCATCATATTCATGCATTGAAAACAATTCAAACAATGCATTTCATCACCTACCACAACAATCATACAAATCACAATGACTTCCACAAGGGATTCACACCACAAAGGCTACCCATGACACATGATAACAACATACATTGATATTCAATCAAACAATGTATTTTTACCACACAACAACATCATTAATCACGCCTCGAAGTCTAATCCAAAACAATGCACATATTTGCCACAAGGCCACAAACTATCATCACAACATTTCATTATGTATATTCACATCATATAACGGTCTACAAGCTACACGTTACATGTCACAAGCATATATTATGCTAACACATCAATCGCACACATTGTACGCGATGAAAACCCGACAACCCAACACTTTTCCAAAACCACGACCTAAATAATTCATCTACTTCCCTCCAAACCATTTTTAATAGAAAGAGCTTTTCATTAGCTTTCCAACGCTTCAAACGGCGACCAAAACGGACTTACGGTTTGAAAATTACGACGAAAACAAAATTGGAAAATATCATGTTCGCTCCAGTATTCGCTAGGCGAACCCTAGCGAACCAAGGCAGTGGAAAACAGACATAAAGTTCGCTAGGCGAACCTTCTAGCAAACATTTGCCAGTTCCTTCGCTGGGGTTTGCTAGGCGAACCCGCGAAACCCAGAAATCGCAGCAGCGTCAACCTAGGTCATATGGGACCAAAATACATCATTTTTATCACCCAAACCCTTCTAATTCATACCAGAACAACCAAAACATGTTTAGACATAATCAACGAGTATTCTACGCGGTTTATATCGAATTTCATCCGTGAAAACATCGATTTCTATCAATTACTCCTAATTTTAATCGATAAGAAAAAGTCGAGAAACAACCAAAACAATCACAACAAACAACACATATACATACACAAGCAAGATATAATTGAAACTTCTCACCCTTACCCGATTAATTGCGCTTGAAACGGAGAATCTTTGATTTTCTTCTCTTTCTCCTCTTTTCTTTCCTCTTCCTTTCTATCTTCTCTTTTCTTTCTCTCTATTTTCTTTTCTCTCTTTTTCTTTCCACTTTCTATTTATAACAAAATATCTAACTACCCAAAATGACCATTTTTCCCTTACGCTCAAATATCTCCCAAACGCTCTCAAAATGCGATAAAACATAAACATACCGATGAAATATATTTCGGAAATAAAAGTTGAAAAGAAATAATAATTTAATACAACTATTTTATCTATCTGAGAAATTAACCAATTAGCAGGTATAATACCATAAATTCACACATTTCACAAAATTCAAATAAATGAAATAAATAAATAGAGTTAAACGAATCGGGGCATTACACCTGCCAATGTGGCAGCCGTATCCAGGAGACTTGGGGCAAGAGAATCATCCGAACAATGAAAATCAGTTGAGCATCATTAAACCGAATACCTGTGTCCCCACCATGTCATGGGATCAACACCCAGGGTATTCTGAAAATACCCCACACGACGATGAATTCGCAATGTTAGCAGGATTAGAGTTCATCAACTATGCTTTTCCTGAGGTCAACGTCATCGAGAGAGATGACTCCTCCAGTTCTAAAGACGTATGGGACACCTTGGGACAACCGAGTGGTAAGTTCGACTACTTCGTCAAGTACACCGCTCCCGAAAGTTCTCGTATCAGGCTCGAAGACATCCAGGCAACTGGATGGGGAGATCTACTAGAGAGCACAAATGCTATGCAAAAGGCAACAGAGGAATCCTCCTACGAAAATTCTGCCTGGGAGACAAATTCCAATGATCCTGCTCCACCAGAAATCAGCGTCATTTCTGAAGACAAATCAAGGAAAGTACCAGACTTCGTGATTCACCGAGGAGTTCGCCGCCAATGGGTTGCTGTCGATGTTCTGAAGATTGTTCATAAGTCAAAGAAATTGCCATCTTTAGCCTTTCACCCTGCCCAGGTGAAACAGATGTTTTAATAGGGCTCGCTTTCTATAAATTTCCGTCTTCGCTTCTCCCAAAGCGACAGAGTTTTGTTTTATAGGGATGTAGTTTCAAGAATCGACTTGTTCATTAATAAAAGAACGTCGTTCTGTAATTTCTGTGTTAATTGTTGTTTTCTCTTTTTGCTTTTCTCAGAAAATGGTAATCCTAAAAAACATCTCAAATAATAAAAATAAGCAGTAAAAGAAATACACTGCACACACTTGCATTTTCTCTATCTCTTCTAAACACGAATCATCACGTCATGCAGATTGCTTGTTTTAAACCCCGTTGAAACATACGATCCGGTGCCTTCTCCTAACTTTGAGTTCCTGGTATTTGGGGCTAAAGAAGAAAAGGACGACGAAATTCCAGAAGAGATCTCCCGACTACTCAGACAAGAGGAAAGGTCCATTGAACCTCATCAAGAACCGTTGGAAACGGTAAACTTAGGTTCGGAAAAAGAGACAAAAGAAATCAGGATTTTGGCACTGCTCAGTCCGACTGCCAAAGAAAGTTTGACAAAGCTTCTCAAAGAGTTTCCCGATGTATTCGCTTGGTCCTATCAGGATATGCCAGGGTTGGATACCAGCATCGTGGAACATCATCTACCGTTAAGGTCAGAATGTCCGCCAGTAAAACAAAGGTTGAGATGAACTCACCCGGACATGGCCATCAAAATCAAAGAGGAAGTACAAAAACAGATTGATGCAGGTTTCCTCACTACATCAGAATATCCTCAATGGTTAGCCAACATCGTACCCGTTCCCAAAAAAGACGGAAAGGTCAGAATGTGTGTCGATTACAGAGATTTAAATAAGGCTAGTCCAAAGGACAACTTTCCTTTACCTCACATTGACATGCTGGTAGACAGTACAGCAAAGTTCAAAGTTTTCTCCTTCATGTATGGATTCTCGGGCTATAATCAGATCAAAATGGTGCCGAAAGACATGGAGAAAACTTCGTTCATTACCCCATGGGGTGCCTTTTGTTACAAGGTAAATGCCGTTTGGTTTGAAGAACGCCGGGGCAACCTATCAACGGGCCATGACTACTCTTTTTTATGACATGATACATAAAGAAATCAAAGTATATGTCGATGATATGATTGCAAAATCTAAGACAGAAGAGGAGCATGTGACCCACCTGTCAAAGCTATTCGAGCGGTTGAGAAAGTACAAACTCCGCTTGAATCCCAACAAATGCACCTTTGGTGTCCGTTCGAGAAAACTTTTAGGGTTCATCGTCAGCTAGAAAGGAATTGAGGTTGACCCTGACAAGGTCAAGGCCATTCAAGAAATGCCTTCTCCGAAAACTGAAAAACAAGTCAGAGGATTCTTGGGACGTTTGAACTACATCTCCAGATTTATATTCCTCATGACCGTGACATGTGCGCCAATTTTTAAACTGTTAAAAAAGAATCAGGACTGTGTTTGGACAGAAGATTGTCAAACTGCCTTTGACAGTATCAAGGAATATCTGTTGAACCCACCGATTATATCCCCTCCAGTGGAAGGAAGACCACTGATCATTTACTTAACAGTCTTGGAAGACTCAATGGGGTGTGTACTTAGCCAACAAGATGAAACCAAAAGGAAGGAGTCTGCCATCTACTATTTGAGTAAGAAATTCACCGACTGTGAAACTCGGTACACGATGCTCGAGAAAACTTGTTGCGCTTTGGCTTGGGTAGGCAAACGTCTGCGCCAGTACATGATTCGTCACACTACTTGGTTAATCTCCGAAATGGATCCAATCAAGTATGTATTTGAAAAACCTGCTCTCACGGGAAGGATTGCCCATTGGCAGATGTTGTTATCAGAATATGACATAGAGTACCACGCTCAGAAAGCCGTTAAGGGGAGTGTTTTAGCAGATCATTTGGCTTATCAACCGATTGATGATCAAGAATCAATCGGGTTTGACTTCCCAAACGAAGATGTCATGTATCTAAAAATGAAAGATTGCGATGAACCGCTACCCAGTGAAGGGCCAGAACCAGGTTCCTAATGGGGACTTATTTTTGACGGAGCTGTCAATCATTACAGAAACGGAATTGGGGCTACTATCATAACACCTCAGGGTACCCACATTCCTTTCACCACCCGACTGACTTTCAAATGCACAAACAACGAGGCCGAATACGAAGCTTGTATCATGGGTCTCGAAGAAGCTATTGACTTAAGGATTAAGAACTTAGATGTGTATGGAGACTCAGCCCTGGTTATCAATCAGATCAAAGGATAGTGGAACACATACCAATCAGGGTTGATTCCTTACAAAGATTACAGGAGAAGGTTGTTACCATTCTTCAATAGAATCGAGTTTCATCATATCCCTCATGAAGAAAATCACATGGCTGGTGCACTAGCCACTCTCTCTTCCATGATCGTTGTAAATCACTGGAACGACCTACCTAAGATTGACATAATGCGCCTGTAGCGGATCACTTACATCTTCGCGATTGAAGCAGTCATAGACGATAAACCTTGGTATCACCATATCAAAGGCTTCCTTTAGTAACGGGAGTACCCACATGGGGCGTCTAGAAAGGACAGAAAAACCCTCAGAAGGCTGGCTGGAAACTTCTTTATGAGCGGTGATACACTTTATAAGCGGAACTTTGACATGGTCTTGCTCCGATGCATCGACAGACCAGAAGCAGACATGCTGATAAAAGAAATTCACGAAGGGTCCTTTGGCACTCATGCCAACGGACACACAATGGCGAGAAAAATTCTAAGAGCAGGGTACTATTGGTTGACCATGGAATCCGACTGCTACAAGTACATGAGGAGGTGTCACAAGTGTCAGATATACTCCGACAAAATCCTCGTGGACTTTTTCCATATGGGGAATCGACATGATTGGCATGATTGAGCTCAAGGCTTCGAACGGACATCGGTTCATCCTGGTAGCCATTGACTACTTCACCAAGTGGGTTGAAGCAGCGTCATACGCTAATGTAACCTGACAAGTGGTGGTCCGATTTATCAAAAACAATATCATCTTCCGTTATGGTGTTCTGGGCCAGATCATTACGGATAATGGATCTAACTTGAACAATAAGATGATGAAAGAGTTGTGTGTAGAGTTCAAGATCGAACACCATAACTCATCTCCCTACCGACCCAAGATGAACGGAGCGGTAGAAGCGGCTAACAAGAACATCAATAAGATTGTTCAAAAGATGGTTGTAACCTACAAAGACTGGCACGAGATGCTACCCTTTGCTCTTCACGGTTATCGTACATCCGTCCGCACTTCAACAAGGGCAACCCCTTTCTCTCTAGTATATGGCATGGAAGAGTGCTTCCCATAGAAGTAGAGATCCCATCAATTCGGGTATTGATGGAAGCTAAGCTTACAGAGGCTGAATGGTGTCAAAGTCAACACGACGAACTCAATCTGATAGAAGAAAAGAGAATAACGGTACTATGCCATGGTCAATTGTATCAACAAAGAATGAAGAGGGCGTTTGACAAAAAGGTTTGACCTCGCGTCTTCAGGAAAGGAGACCTTGTACTCAAGAAAATACAATCATTTCTGACTGATTCCCGGGGCAAGTGGACTCCGAATTATGATGGTCCCTATATGGTCAAGAAAGCTTTCTCAGACGGCGCCTTGAGACTTGCAACTATGGACGGAGAGGAATTTTCCTACCCCACGAATGTTGATGTAGTCAAGAAATACTTTGCCTAAAAAAACGTCTCAGTGGATTGAAAACCCAAAAGGGCGGTCCAGGCAAAAATTAGAGACATGATCAAAAATCATCCCGTTGGATTGGAAACCTCAAAGTACAATCCAGGTAAAAACTAGGGATAATGACAAGTAACTACGTTCAACAAAGGGGCAAATCCCTCAGCAGCAGTTACGTCGTCCATCAGAAAACTCCAATCAAGGTCATCTTCGACAGAAGCTTAGGATGCCCCGAAGTCAAAGATGGTAGAAGGATAGTGGTCGTCATGTTTCAATGTAGCCCTTTTCCCTTAAATTACCATTTTCTAACTTTGTAAATACTCTATGGAATCACGCGCTTGGCTGATTTCCATCCTATCAATAAAATTTGAGCCCTTGTGCTTTTATTTATAATTCTCATTTGTTTTAAGCTTTATAGAATGACATTTTAACATGATCAACGGTTCTTGAAACGAAACAAAAATGAATTTACTTGTTAAAACTTCTTCTGCTTTTAAACTAAAGACGGCAATTTCTTTTGACTGTTGAACATCGAAAGAACATCGATCGCTTCTCCAGAAGTAAGCGAGCTTCAAAGTGCAGAATCAAAGTACTCCTTCTAAACCAGTATGCCTGAATGAAGGATCGGCTATGTCATATGCGAATGCTCCATCTGACCTCCTCGGCCGAGTTCTTATCTCCTAAGCCCGACCAACTGTATTCCCCACAGGGACTGTCTCTCCTTAGCAAGGCAGAATTGCTACTTTTGGATCAACGGTACGACTTCGCCCCGCGATGGCCGAGTATCCCGTCATGTTCATCTTTTAGTCTGTATGTCGTGTCAGTTTTGTCAGCATATACATACATACATCATGCATTCTATTTGCATTCTCATTCATATTGCATCACTATTATTCCAGTCGGTCTTACCCCTAGTGATAGTTGTCTTCTCAGTCGAGTTGTCAGTTCTTTCCTCGATTAGCGAATGTTGCATTTGAATAATCTCTCCTCCAGTTTATTTCTGGATTGAAGTTGGGTCCTTGACCACTTTGATAACTTGAACCTCTGAAAGACCAGAGAACCTTCAACCGATGTCACTCTTCGCCATTGAAGATGATATTTTTGCTTTCCCGGATTAAGGAAAATCCCCAGAGAAAGCCTCTTAATCAGAGATTCGGCAATACAGCAGTTTTGGTCCGAAAAACCACTGATGAAAAGGTCATCGGCACCTCAAAATTGGATCCCATCATATGGCATTTCTCTGGGAAGACCCCAAGAAAAGTATGATGTAAGACCCCAAACTGAAGCAGTCTCTCAAGAAACTCGCTTTCCCCAGATAGAGTCAACAAATGGCATCTCCAACAGAGAAGTTTGTACACCTCTACAGCTCAGATGACTGGGTTCCCCAGCAACTCTGACATTAAATTTTTTTTCATCAAATGGCATCTCCCCAGGAAAACTCGACGAGAAGTTTGAGGAAAACCACTACACACAGCGTCCCTTGTCAAGAAAGTTTATTGACAAAAGAAACTGAGACCAGTTCCTTGGTAGGAAACCAGGATCGAGTGGAAGTTTAAATCAGAAACTAAGACCAATTCCTTGGTAGGAAACCAGGATAGAGGGGAAGTTTAAATCAGAAACTAAGACCAGTTCCTTGGCTGGAAACCGGGATCGAGGGGAAGTTTACCTTTTCTAAGCATCATTGCTTAGCAAAAGAAGAAGGATGCGTGAACGGTCATTCTTAACCACCATCAAAATTTTGGGTATTCCGATATTTAATCCTCTTGCACCCCGAATGCCCGAATACCTTCGTCATTCGCACCTTCGGGTCCAAGAAGATTAAATAGGGGCATCTTTTATACCCCAAATTTTGACCACTAAGATTTCCATCATTGTGCAAATCCTGATCACAATATAGGTGTATCATTATGCTTCATCAGTCTCCCCGAAGATAGGTAAGCATCCACTACAATCAAACTTAGGGTTTCAAGCCCTCTCAGAGTTCTTAGACAAAGGATCAATCAAGGAATGACATGATCTTCAACTTATCAAAACCTCTCAAACATTCACAATGGATCAAAAGGACTCCCACTTCAAGGATTAAGCACAAGGTTGCTCCCTTCTAGGTGGATTAAGCCTCAAGATCGCCAGTGTCACCAAATTAGGGTTTTGGTCGACCAAGGCCTCCAGTTGGGAATTCTCCTATGGGCATGAGCAAATGCTTCAAATCATAACCTAATATACTCCATGGAACCTCATGGGCCCAAGCATCAAGTCAATTTTGACTCAGGGGATGCATTCATCAAAAAATCAGGAATTAGGGTTTCTTGACCTAATTCACCCCTAAGTTGACTTTTGGGACAAATCATATGCCAAGACCTCAAGAGAGGGTTTGAAGGTATCTAATATACCACATTGATCCATTTGTAACAATGGGTTGATCCAGGAAGCTTGAGCAACAAGTCTCAATTTCATCAGTACCACAGTTAGGGTTTCGCGAGAAAAGTCAACTGTAGCTTTGACTTTTGACCAGGACATGCTCCCTAACCCTAAGACATGATTCAATACACCCTATAACACCCATGGGACATATCCATCAAGTTTGATTTAGGTCAAGGAGTTGATTTCCTAAAGGATTGCACAGTTTGGAATTCTTCGGGTAAAAAGTCAACTGTGCACAAAAGTCAACTTTGACTTTTTGAGATTTTTCACAATTATGGATTTTTAACCCTAAAATGATGTTAATGTATGATTTGAATCATCATTCATCAATAAAAATCAAAGAAAGTGGGATAACTTGTAAAAGGGGTAACCATAAAAACTTAGAAAATTTTCTAAGTTATGAACAAAGTGGCAAGGGTGCCAACTTTGGAGGATCATAACTCCTAAACCACAAAGCCATTTCTCCCCATCCAAAGCTTGATTTGTAGATCTCATGGCCCTCTACAAAAACTTCAACTAGACCTCATTCAAATTCTTCATGGATTTTGAGTTATGGATTGATCAAAATCACAAAAAGTGAAAATGTCACTTTTTTCCAACACTTAGTGAAATTTTCACTAAGTCAGAATTTGCCTTCACTTTTTCCCAAATGTAGGGGGATTTTTCAATTGGATCCAAAAGGTATCAAAACCAAATATGATCAAATAGTTGTTGTATCATATGAGGGCTTTCCAAAATGGCCAAGAACATCACCAAATTCAATTTGAGCTAAGAGTTATGGTAGTGGAAAAGTGCCTTGCTGAAAACTGCCAAGGCAAGGCAGAATTTTGCATTTTTGGTCGATTTTCCAAAATCATCCAATTCCAAGCCTTGTAATCATCTTGGACACATCTGAGGATCAAATCTAAAGGGGACAATCACTAAGCCAAGCCTCCAAAGTCCTTGGAACAAGAAGTAGCATGCCAAACCTAGAATTGCCTAAAAGAGGGACAAGACTCCAATTTTGGATTGGAGCATTTAATAGACGCTTAGAGGTGGCATGGACTGACACATTTGCAACTGAATTCAGTCAAGATTCCTCCAACAAGTAGGGAACCAAAGCTCTGTGCTCTAACCTCTAGTCAATGGCTAGAGGAGACTTGGATTTTCATTTGCCAACATTGGCCAAACCTCTGCTGTAGTTGCCATTCACTATTGATCCCAAAACAAACTTGCTCTACTATAAATAGAGCTCATTTGTGCTCAGTTTGAGTACACCAAAGCCATCAAACAGATGCTTTCCTCAAAATCCCTTTCTCTTGGCAAAAATGCCTTCTTTAGTAAGGTAACTCTGAGTTTTTGAGTTTGAGAGATTTTTCAATCAAACCAATCACACACACACCTCATAAACATCATATGTAGGTGATCCAAACTCTCACAAGTGACCTGTAATCACAAAATCACAAAGTCATCTCTCTAAACCTAAAAATAGGCTTTTGGTGCATTTTTCAAGCCATGTCTTGATTCAGTCACTTTCCAAACCAGATAAAACCTCAAACACACTCCAAATATCATCCTTGAACTGTCCCAAATGGTTCCCCCCATCTGGAACACCATTTGAGAGAGTTGTTATTTTGGTCACTTTTAACCCCTTTTGCAAGAAAGGGCCAATTTGTGTTTTTACAGGTACCAACTGATTCCAATCATCCTAAAAGCTTCTAAGGGATCATTTGAGTGTGTCTAAAGCATCAAATCATTTCTGGAATAAGAGGCTTGACAGATTGCACAAAACCTCCAAAAAAGCTCAAAAAGAGGTAAGCCTCATGACTTGAACTTTCCAAAATATGCAATGCTTTGAAGTCCACTGATCATGCACACCTCATATATGTTATATATGTTGTGTTTGAACCAATTGATCATGTAATTCATGCCTGTATTATAGTGTAGCATAGAAAATGCAATTATAGGTCTTTTTCAAAACCACTATCGGGTTTTGAGGAGGGAGTGTGATATGAAAAAACTACCAACACCATTAGATTCCTTGTGAAATTCTGGTCCAGATGCATATAAATTTTGTCTCAAACCATTAAGAATTGAGAAAGTTATGACCTTCACGTTTCTGAGCCAAAACTTGCCTTGCCTTGCCTTAGGCCAAGCCTAAAACCAAGGCATGACTTGTATATTTGTGTTTTCACTCAAAACAATGGATGTATCACCACCCCAGTGGTAAGGCACGCGCCTTGTGACCTTGAGGTCGTGGGTTCAAACCCCACCCATGTCATTTTGTGTTTTTTCACATTTTGCCATTTTTTCTAATATTTTTATGTTTTATTAATTAATTGGAAAATTAATAATTCACTCAATTTTAATTATTTTTGATTGGTTCTTTTTGTAAAAAATCACAAAAATGTTGAAATATTTTATTCCACAAAAAAATTAAGTTTATATTATTTATTTAATATAATTATTATTTTTGTGAATAACTTCATTTTTTATTTGTTTTAAACATTTTAAAATGAACATTCATCTTGAAAAATCAAGACCAAATGAGTTTTAATATCTCTTGTGATTAAAACTTCATTTTTCAAACCTTAAACAAAAATCACAAGTGGCTTATTCAAATTAATTTGTTATTTTTCATTGATTATCTTTTAATATTTACTTTTAAAAGAAAACAAATTAGGGTTCTTTGATTTTCACCCTCACAAATCATTTTCAAACACTCATGGGCCTCTAATAGAGTGTAAGACCCAATCCCCTTTTAACCAAAACAATTTTGGGCCTTAGATATTGTATAAGTCCCTCTGCGTTAAAAGAAAAGTTCGGCGCGATCGTTGCCCGTTTAAAAATAAACCATCTGGGCCTCTCCTCGAGTTATAAGACCCATTCAAAACTTTTGGGCCTCTATTAGAGTGTAAGACCCAACCCCTTTTGAAAACCAAATTATTTTGGGCCTCAGTCTTTGTATAAGACCCACTGTGTTTTCAAAATCTCGGTGCGATCGCCATTTCAAAACGAAAAATCATCTGGGCCTACCCTCGTGTTATAAGCCCCACTCTTTTTCTTTAAACCTTTTGGGCCTCTTGAGAGAGTGTAAGACACATCCCTTTGCACAGAAAACCTTCTTGGGCCTCAGTCACTTGTATAAAGTCCCTCTGTACAAAACGACAGTGCAATCACTGATAAACCTTGGGCCTCTCCTTGAGCTGTAAGCCCCAACACCTTTTCAAAATACTTTCTCCTTTAATTTTGAATATACTGTTGTTTCCAATCTTTCTTTGTTGAATAACTAACAAAACAGCATGGAAGCTCTACAACCGAGTAAGTGTTTATATGCTTTCTTTATCCACTTTCATATACATATAATTGTATTGTGGGCCTGTTTCACTGTAAGTCTTCTTTCATAAACTCATATCAACTGTGTAATACTAGTATAGCTATTTAGAGTTTCCCCGGCAACTACGTCTAGTCTTAAGCCCTGTTGATTACTCTTAAAATAGACAAAACTAGATCCTCATAAGATTACCAGATCCAATCTTCCCTCCTCTTGGGGTTAAATAATATGGAGACGTGAAATGCAGCATTCTCGGTGAACCCTTTCACAGGTTGTCACCTTTATAAATTGTCAAAGAAACTCTATTCCCCAGAGATGATCTTTTCTCCGTGAATGGCATCTCTTGAGTTTCTTCCAAATTCTTAAACTTTCCTGGCTTGATCTATTCTCTATGAATAGCCTGTCTTGAATTTCTCAGGATTTGGGGACCCACAGGCTTCTTAAAAGCATCCCCTCCTCCTCTTGGGCGTTGTACAAGGACCCGTCGGCTTCTTAGAAGTATACACAGCCTCCTCTTAGGCTTCGTATAAATGATTTCTTCCTCCGGGAATGATAGCCTCCTCTTGGGCTTCATACAAATTGTCCCTCGACTTCTTAAAAGTTTCCAGCCTCCTCTTGGGCTTCGTACAAATTGTCCCGATGACCTCCTAGAGGTATAGGAACAGAAATTAGTCATCTTAATAGAACAGTCTTTCAAAAAGTCTAGATCTTGCTACTATTGTTTCTTAAACGTAGTACAAAAAATGAAACTCTAGACTTGGACAGTCTAATTCCCTTGAGTCTCAATGGCATTCTCAAGTTCTTTTCAAAACTAGGAGATGAAACCCGTAGAATCGGACAGTCTCAATACCCTTTGGATTCCCCCCCCCCCCCCCAATTTCCTTAAAGAACAGGAAATAACCCTGATCCTCGAATCAAATCCCTGAGTACAAACAATACTCATATAAGAACTGATTTTCTCTTTATCCAACATACTGGACCTGTCACTAAACTGAAACAGTTACATTGGCCTCCTCTTGGGCCTTGTACAGTGATTCTCCTCAGCGGAGCTAACCTTTTCAGAATCTCTTGTTGAGTCAATCCCTTTTAGCCTCCATCTCGGGCTTCGTACAAGATACAAAAACACTCTCTTGTTGAGTATAAAAAGACTCTCTTGTTGAGTCGATCACCTTTAGCCTCCATCTCGGGCTTCGTACGAGATACAAATCACTCTCTTGTTGAGTATAAAAGACTCACTTATTAAGTCAAACCCTTTTAGCCTCTGTCTTGGGCTTTGTACAAGACACATATAAAAACACTCTCTTGTTGAGTCAACTCTTTTAGCCTCTATCTCGGGCTTCGTACGAGACACAAAAGCATCCTCTTGTTGGGTCAATAGCCTCCTCTTAGGCTTTGTATAAAGAAATCCCCGTTTGATTCAATCAACCTTTTAGCATCAAATCATGCTTTGCTCATAATATACAAACATCAACAACTCCTTTTCCTTCATATAATTGTTGTAAGCGGCAAGCCTCTGGATCATCTACATCCATGCCACTGTCCCTCTTTTAGCATGAGAAATTCCTAAGGAAAGATGGCATTACTCTACACTGAGTTAAAGTCTTCTCCTTCAGGTCAAAAACCCTATAAAGGAAATTATGGCACTGCCGAATTCACATATCCCGGTTAAAGTAATTCTCCTTTATAATCAGTCATCCCCGACAAACAGACCACTTTAGTGATGACAAATTTTCTCTAAAGTCAAACACCCTTTTAGCTTCACGTCTTGGGCTTTGAACAAGATACAAATAAACCCTTCAGCTTCACATCTTGGGCTTTGAACAAGATACAAATCACCTTCAGCTTCACGTCTTGGGCTTTGAACAAGACACCAAAACACAATTTCCTCCCATAGAATAGGAGGAACTGCGATCGCTCTGATTTCCCTGTTTCGGTAAACGGGAATACGTAGGCATAAGATTGAAATAAAAATCTTAGCGAGCACACTCAACAAAAACCCACAATCCCATACCCACATACATCAATTAAAAAGTATCAGTCCTAACCCCCTACCCATGAACAGTCCCGGTTTTTCACTCAAAGTAAGAAGAAAGATGCCTCACTTCCATATCGCATCCGTAACCTAACAGACCGCTGTTTAAACTTGGTATGCAAGCAAGGTTAATTGGAGACATCTATTTCCCTTCCTTCATCAGCTTCAATAGGATAAAAAATGAATCGACCTGTAGTACCCCCAAAAGAGCGACAGTGCTTAAGAAATACGTCCAGTTTCGCTCGCTACAACAGTGATGGGCCGTCAGTTGTGCATGGTTTCCAGATGTGTTTTTGGATGAAACATTAGAGTGTCAACTTGAAGAGGTCCAGCATGGTTGGTAAGGAAAAGGATGATAGCATGAGGTTGCGTGTTAATAAGTGAGTGGTATGGAAACTTGCAGTTGTGTTCTGGATAGCTTGAGTTTTGAATTGTGACGAATCGCGAACAATTTAAAGTTCCTTGATGGTATTACTTTTGTTATGGGTTGAGATCTCGTGTCAACAGAAACCTTGAGTGAGTTGGAACCTCGTAAGAAGAATTGATATGGAATGTGGTAACCAGATATTGTTAAGCTATTTTGGATAAATTGTTTCAAGCTCAGAATGAATTTTGAAGGTTGTATATGTTATGGTTGTGGAGTATATGAATCGTATCTTCCATACTTGTTTGGATAAGTTCATAGTGATGTTTATTGGATGATATTCTGATCTATTATAAAATCAGAAGAAGAGTATGTAGGGTGTTTGAGAATCAAGTTGCAAGTGTTGAAAAGAAAGAATTTTTTTTGCTAAATTATTCAAGTGAGAATTTCGGTTGAAAAATGTTAGTTTCTTGGATATGTGATTTCTGATGATAGTATTGTTATGGATCCATCGGAAGTGGATGCAGTTCTATAATGAGAGGCTTCAAAGTCGGTTAAGGGGATTAGAAACTTTTTAGACTTTAGTTGGTTATTACCGGAGGTTATGAAAGGCTTTTCCAAGCTAGCGTTTTCGTTACTTCAATTGACTTGCAAAGGGTAGGTCGTTTGTTTTGGATGTTCATTGTGAGGAAAGTTGGAGAGGGCTAAAGTAGAATTTGTCTACGGCTCCAGTTTTGATTATGCGTGATCCTAATAAACCGTTTGTGAGGTCTTTGATGAGTTTAGTCAGTGTGTTAATGCAAGCGGGTAAGGTCGTAGCCTATGCTTTACGACAATTGAGGATTCATAAAAGGATCTATACTATATAGGATTTGGAATTGGTTACGGTTGTATTGTGTTGGAAAATTTGGAGGTATTATCTTTATGGTTCTAGGTTCGAAGTGTTTAGTAATCAAAAGAATATTGAGTACCTGTTTGGTCGGAAAGAATATAGTATGAGACAGCGAGGATGGTTGGAATTTGTGATGAGTTATGACTTTAGCTGGAATTATCCTATTGGGGAAGTTAATGTTGTGCGTGATGAGTTAAGTCGAAAGTTTTTATACATGTCTGTTTTGATGGTCAGAGGCTTAGAATTATTTGAATAGTTCAGAGACTGGTGTCTGGTGTGTGAGATAACACAGTAGAGTGTGAAGTTGGGTATATTATAAATGAACTTTGATCTTTCTGGTAAATATAAAAGAGAGTCAGAAGTTGGCCAAGAAATTGATAGTTTTGATGGTTACAAGTAATCAGAGTGCGCAACGGAAGCGTGATGTGGCACAATTCGTATATGAGTGTGTGGCTGGTAAGAGTTCATAGGTTGAACATTATGAACAGGTAGGAATGATGAGACCATTGGACGTTGAGAATGGAAGTGTTAGGTGAAAGGTTTGAATATTATTCATGGGCTACTATGTAGATGGATGTTTTGGTTATATGTTCGATTGGTGAATCGTAGCATTGTTGTAATGATGTTGTGTGACAAGGATGTTGGTATTCTACTTTTATGGATGTTTTTAAGACGTTGTTTATGTCATGGAATGTTATGTTCTTGTTTCTGTTGTTGCCTCGTTTCCATGGTGATGGTTCGAGTGCGGGTAGCTAATTCCTTGTGGGGAATTAGGGGAGTGTTACCTATGGTGAGGGTAACGATCTTGTTGTGCTCTGGTTCTAGAGAGAACCTGTGTGTTTGTAACTTGGGTATTCCTTGAGTCGTGAGTTGGTCGTCAAGTGCATTGTATGGGCATTGCATCTTGTTGTTGTAGTAGTTGTTGTTAGCAAGGTGGTTTGTTAGTTGTGTTATTCTTGGTGTTGCCTTTAATGGCATGAGAGTGGGTTAGTCGGATGCGAGAGTCGTATCCGGAGTTATTCGTCTCAGTTATACTTTCGAGGACGAAAATTTCTAAGTGGGGGAGAGTTGTAATGCCCCGATTTGTTTAATTGTGTTTATTTATTTCATTTATGTGAATTTTGTGAAATGTGTGAATTTATTGTATTTTACCTGCTAATTGAGTTAATTGGTTAATTTCCCTGATAGGTAAAATATTTACAATAAATTATAATTTCTAATCAACTTTTATTTCCCGAAATATATTTCATCGCTGTTTATGTTTTATTGCATTTTGAGAGCGTTTGGGAGATATTTGAGCATAAGGATAAAATGGTTATTTGATTAGTTAGATATTTATATAAATAGAGAATTGAGAGAAAAAGAGAGAAAAGATAGTAGAGAAAGAGAAGAGAAAGAAGAGAAAGAAAAGAGAGGAGAAGGGGAAAATCGAAGAAAACTCCGTTTCAATCGCGACTAATCGGGTAAGGGTGAGAAGTTTCGATTATATCTTGCTTGTATATGTATATGTATGTATGTGGTTGAAGGTTTACTTGTTTTTCCATAGTTTTCATTTATAGGTTGAACATGATCAATATGAGTAGAAATCGATGTTTTCACGGTTGGAATGCGGAATAATTTGTGTAGTATAGTTGGGTGAGGATAGGAATTAATCGGGAATGGTTGTTTGTGTGTTTTCGAGTGATTTTGATCGAGTTTGGAGTTGGGATAAATTGATAAAATTATGTTTCAAAATATTTCAAAAATGTAAAATGTGTTGGATGGCCTTTTAATGGTGAAAATATTGTAGTATGTTGAATTCTGAGACCGGGGCTTTTTACGGAATCGAAATCGGAGGTCCGGAAGGCATTTAACGGTCGAAAACTGAGTTTTTAGCAGAATCTGCGCATTCATGCGCTAACCCCCAGAATTATGCGTCGACTCATGATCTTCGTGCGCTGACCCAGGCGAAATTTCCAAGTTTATGCGCTGACCCCCAGCATCATGCGTCGACTCATGATCACAGAATTTTCCAAAATGTCAGATTTTGTTTTCTTCGTAACTTTTGAACCGTAAGTCCGTTTTGACCCCCGTTCGAAGCGTTGGAAAGCTAATGGAATATTATTTATATTAAAAATGTTTTGGAGGGTAACAAATGATTTAATTAATTCGTGTTTTTGAGAAATAGTCGTGTTGTCGGGTTTCTATCGCGCTAAATGCGTGCAGTCGGTGTTTTACTGTGTGTTGTGCTATTGTTATATGTTGTGGAGCTTTTATGTGGTTTATATGATGTTGAAGCATGTTATAAGTTGTTGTAATTTATGTGGCCTTATGGAAAAATAATTTGTTGAATTGAATACAAATGTATGGTATTAATGTATGTTGTTGTGGGTAGCCTTCATGGCGTGAATCCTAGTGTTGTGAGTATCATTGTATGATTGCAGGATTGTTGTGGTTGATGGTGAGTAATTCTTGATGTGAATTGTTATGAGTTTATAGGTTCATGTGTTTACTTCCATGCCTTCTTTGACAAGCAAAAGAATCGAGTCGGAACCACAACAGTGCAACAAATTGCTCATTTTTCACAAATTTTACATAGAGTAACGGGTTATCATCTGGTGAGTAACGGGTTACTCAGTGTATTTTTACTTTATTTTTGAAAATTTGAACAGAGTAATGGGTTATCACCCGGCGAGTAACCGGTTACTTGCGTGCAGAATGGAAAAAAATTAAGTTTCATTGCACTTTTGAACCAATCTTAGCCCTTGATCACATTTGGAATATTCTAGACCACCTCATTTTAATTCCCTACATCATCATAATTAATTCCTACCATGTACCTCCACTAATCACCACTCTTTTGATAATTTCTCTCCAAATTCAAATTCCAAGCCTAATTTTCATTTCCAAACCAAATTCCAAACCACCAATTTTTCCAAGCCTAAACTCTATAAATAGAGGCTTCATTTCATTCATTTCACAAGCTTTTGATAGCCAAAAAACCTCTTGCAAATTCTCTTCCCAACCACAAATTTCACTAAAGCTCACTTTTCTTCTTTTGAAAGTTAACAAGAATTCACATTGAATCTTGTTCAACTTTGAGCTAAACCTTCATCAAAACTTATTTTCTTCATTAATTCATGTAGATCAAGGCTTTGGTGTGTGGATCTTGAAGTAATTTGAAGGAATTTTCAGATTTGAAGTGGTAATTCATCTTTCACCATTGTTTAAGCTTCATCTTCATCTTCCATAATGTAGATCTTTGGAGATCTTTGTTACTTGATCCTTTGGCTCTTGTAATTGTGTTTAATTGTTGGTTTTCACTGTTGTTTTACTTAAAATTTCGTGCAATTTCAGTTCCATGATCACAAGGTGTTTGTAAAAAGTTTTGAAAGTGGATCATGCTGAATTTTGCATAAATTTCTGCATTCTGGTGCAGAGTAACGAGTTACCCTCTGATGAGTAACCAGTTACTCTGTGTTAATTATGAAAAATTGCACTTATTTTGAACTAAGTAACCGGTTATCATCTGGTGAGTAACCGGTTACTCTGAGTCAGAATGCAGTTTTTGCCTTGTTTTTGGGACTGTTTTGGTTCCTTTTCCATTTTCTTCCCTTTTCCTTTGTTCTTAGCCTTAGATCACATAATATTATGGTTTAATTTGGCTTTCTCTTCATCTATTATTTCTTTTATTTTGATCGATGAAAGTCTTATGGATCATAGAATTCCTTTATTGAATTTTGATCAAGACTAGATCGCTACCTTCTTTTCTTTTCGTGCGGTATTGTTTTCGGATGACGATCTACATATCGTTCATCTAGCATGCATTAGCACAAATTGTAACACCCCCAATCTATACCCCCAAGCTATTAAAGCGATAAATAGAATTCAAAATTTCATCAGAGTATATTTAAAAATTCACGGCATAGACCGAGGGGATCGCATCAATTTGAAACAAAATACACATAAACTTGCCCATAAAGATATGCAACAATCAGGTAGCAATTAACAGAGGAACTTGGTTCCTACTACCCACAATTCAAATACAGAATAAAAGCAGAAAATCTGTACTGAAATCTCATATATATATATCATGAAAGGTTTGTCTGCCAAATACAATCATACATGTACAATCCAAAAGATACATATACATAATACAAAATAATCACACTCGATCACCCCGACTACCCGGTGCTACATATCAGAGCCGACTGACAAAAGAATGAAGACCTAAGCTTCACAAAAAGACCTCCAACATCTAATCTGCAATGCCTCATAGAGCATTAAAAACAACAGAAGGGTGAGAAACACAATCATAATATAATTGCATACAATTATATAGCACCAAAAATACACATATATACTGTTCTCACCCCACCTCATACCAGAATTCAAACACAAAACAACATAATGTATATTTCATATTTCCATCACCAAGGTATACCAACCATGCACAATACAAGTATCACCAACACATAAACATATATCAATTTATCCATTTCATCCACAATTCCACACATAAACAAACCATTAATGATTTATGCAAATGCAAGAGACCGACACAACGACTCTATGCATATGCACATGCGGTATCGACTTCCATCAATTCTCAACACCAGTTCACTCAGGAACTATTGGAACCATCGCTCGTTACTTAGTGTAACTCCCCGTCGGGCATACGATGTTCCCCGTCGCTTTCGGTCCTCTTTGTATAAGGCTCACGACGTTTATGGATCGCTTTCGGTCCTCTTTGTATAAGGCTCACGATCGTCTATAATCATCGCTTTCAGTCCTCTTATTTTTTTAAGGCTCACGATGTTATAGCGGATTCCCTCTGGAACCGTTTCGTCGCTCACACCCACTAGGGCACACGACATCACAAGAATGCACATCATGATGCTCAGCATACAATGACTCATGACATTCAAATGCACACATATACACATTCCATAATCATGCATATATCAACAAATACCACACATTGCATTTTCTTGCCCTTAGGCCACAATTCATCATCACAACATATATCACGTGCATCTTCATTTCACAACAACACATAAGTCATACAATTCATATCACAAGCATGTTGCATAATAACACGTCAAATGCACATCATTAAAACGGTAAAAGTCAACAAACCACACATTCCAAATTCCCGACATAATTAAATCGGACAACAATCTCAAAAACAATTTAATAAGCAAGAACAATTCAAAAGCTTTCTAACGCACCCAACCGCGCCCCAATCCGACTTACGGATCAAAAGTTATGAAGAAATCAAAATTGCACAAACAGCCATGTTCGCTAGGCAAACCCTCTAGCGAGCATTCGCTACCACCTTCGCTAGGCGAATGTCTAGCGAACCCACTATCAGATAAAAACAGACACAAAGTTCGCTAGGCTAACCCCTTGGCAAACCATGACAGCAACAACCAGAACCAAAAAGATACAAAGTTCCCTAGGCGAACAACGTTAGCGAACACTCGCTGATCTTCGCTAACTGGTTCGCTAGGAGAACCCGCGAAAACTCATTCGCTACTGCTTCGCCCCAGGTTCGCTAGGCGAACCAAGGAAAACCCAGAATTCTGCAGCGCTGTTTTGAAGTCCAAAAATCATATTTTTCACCCAAAAACTCTTCCAACACAAAATAATGAAATCAGAACGTAATCTAATCATGGTAACAAGTATTCTACCGCATTTACACAGATTTCTAACCGCGAAAACACGATTTCTATCGTTTATCACATTTCGACCTATATCTAAAAACCAATAAAACTTCCACACAAACATACATAATCATACACAATGATAAGATAATCGAGTTTCGCACCCTTACCCGATTAAATCGCGTGTAGAAAAGTCGGTTGATCGATTCCTAGATTTCCAAGTTTTCTCTCTATCTCCTTTTCTTTCTCCTTTCTTTCTTCCTCTTTTTCTTCTCTTCTTTTTCTTTCCTTTCTATTTTCTCTCTTTCTATTTCTATTTCAATGAAAAATATAATATCTACCCGACAAAAGACCAAAATACCCCTACACTCAGATATCTCGCAAATGTTCCCAAAACCCGATAAACTTAATCTCGATGAAAAATAACATATTTTCAAATAAAAGTCAGAAATAAAATAATATAATAATAAAATAATCAAAATGACTCGATTAAATAAAAATAACCAAAACTGGGGCGTTACACAAAGATCTATTGACCGGCCTCATTATAGGGTAATTACTCATAAATTACTCGGCGATTGCTTAACATAGCGCAACAGATGTCCCGTATCGAAAAATGATCAAAGATTGTTGATTATTTGTCTTTTGGTTCAACACTTATGAAACTTGTTGTTAGGAGGCTTTGGTCTTATCAATCCTCTAATGAGTTTTCATTAACCTTGACCTAAGTGCATTATTCAATCATTATTGATTACTTACTCTAACAACTAATCACTAACTTACTAACAATATTATTGTACTAATCTTGTTTATGTTTCCTTCTCGCTCCCTATCTCTCTTTTACTTTTATGCTCCATTATTATCATTCTCATATCATTGTTTATGCTTCCGCAATTTTTCCTTTGTCCGTTGGACACATGTTTATGCTTCTGCAATTTTTCCTTTGTCCATTGGACACATGTTTATACTTATGCATTTTTCTCTTTGTCCACTTGGACTAAAAACATTAATAAAGGCCAAAACCTCTAAAAAAACTTGTGCTTCTAATCTTGGACTATGGTTACTATCCTTTGCAATGGACATGGAATTTTGCACCTAGACCTTGGACTTCAATGCTATTCTTGGAACCTTGGACTTAGAACTAGGACCTTTTCCCTTTGCTTTGGAATTATGGTTCGAAGACTTTGAAGACTTGTGCTTTTCCTTAGTTTATGGTGAAGACAACTACATTTGTGGTTAGATCTTTCTTATCCTTAGCTTTTACTTTATGCTTTAGGATAGTCACTTCTTCTCCTCCCCATTCTTCAATTTTCAAAACTCTCTCCCTTTTTCAAAACCTTCTTGTTTTCAAAATATCACCTCTTTTATAATCAAACCTTGACTTTGTCAAGTGATTTTACTCTTTTCTTTTCATTTCTTAACAAATGCTAAACTACATAAGCATATTGACACTTTTCCAAAATACTTTAAAGAACACCAAACTCATCAATCTCTTTTCGTGCCCTGTGCACTTTCTCTTTTAAAACTTTTTCATAAGTTTAGACATGATTCATTTCTTTAAGCGGAATTATTCGCTTGGAAATGACGACTTGTCTTTACATTTAAAATCAACCAAAAAAACAAATTTCATTCTTTGTACCACGAACTACGGGGTTTTGATCCTACATTGTACTTCGTGGGCACATAGGCATGAGGCGACAAGTCTCTCCAAACACAATAATCTTAAAAACAATTTCTCTTCTCATCTCCTCAATCTCTTTTCAAACAAGCAATTTTTAAACCAAAAGCGTAGATATTTCAAAGGGTTTCTATAGAGTACTATAGACGTTTTAGGTGCTAATACCTTCCTTTAATGTAACCAACCCCCCTTACCCAAACTCTGTTTGTTCTTTTTTTTAGAACTCTTTTGGTTTTGTTCGCTCTTTTTCCTTTCCACTTTTTTGGATAAAATAAAAGTGCGGTGGCGACTCTTGCTTTTCGAGTTAAGTTAATAAATCGCTTACACTCACAATTTTGCCGCTACAGGCCTCTAATAGAGTGTAAGACCCAATCCTTTGTAAATACAAACCATTTTGGCCCTCAGACATTGTATAAAGTCCCACTGTATTTCAAAAAAACCACGGAACGATCATCGCCTTTTAAAATAAAATCATCTGGGCCTACCCTCGTGTTGTAAGTCCCATCTTTCTTTTTCAAAACATCTTTGGGCCTCTCCTTGAGTTGTAAGACCCAACCCCTTTGTATAGAAAAACCTCCTTGGGCCTCAGTCATTGTATAAGATCCATTATAGTTTACAAACAACAGTAAGATTACTGTTTTTCATCTGGGCCTCTCCTTGAGTATAAGCCCCGATAATCTTTTCAAAAACAACTTCTCTTTTGATTTAGGTTCAAATATACAGTTGTTATCAAAACTTTCTTTAATTTCTTTGGACAACTAACAATACAGCATGGAAGCTTGCTCACCTGTAAGTTTTTATCAGCTTTCCCTTACATGCTTTAATATATATATATATATATATATATATATATATATATATATATATATATATATATATATATATATATATATAACTGTATTGTGGGAAGCTGCTCCCCTGTAAGTCCTTCTTTCATATCCTTTTAAATACTTGTCATATATCAACTGTATATATACTAGTATATCTATTTAGAGTTTTTCCCGGAAACTAGGTCTAGACCCAGGTAAAGCCAGTTGGTCACTCTTTAATACAGTCAAGACTAGATCCCCATAGGATTTCCAGATACAGTATTGTCTTCTCTTGGGCTTAAACAATAAGGAACAAGGAGAAAGGCAGTATTCTCGGTGAACCTTTTCTCAGGCTGTCACTATTAGAACTCGTCAAAGAAATTCAGTTTCCCCAGAGAGGATTAATTCTCAGTGAATCCTCTCTTGAATTTCTTCAAACCTTAGAACTGTTCATTAAAGAAAAGATTATTCCCGGTGAAACTTTTCTTGAACTCTTCTTAAGTTTGGGACCCATAGGCTTCCTAAAAGCATCCTCGCCTCCTCTTGGGCTTTGTATAAGGACCCTTTGGCTTCTTAGAAGTTCTCATGCCTTCTCTTGGGCTTAATACAAGGACCTTGAAGCAAGGATGATATTTTAAGTGTGTTTGAGGTCTTATCTGGTTTTGAAAGTGACTGAATCAAGTCATGGCTTGAAAAATGTAAAAAAGTCCAATTTTGAGGTTTTGAGAGGGGACTTTGTGATTTTGGTGTTACAGGTCACATATGAGAGTTTGGACAGCTTAGATATGACATATGGGATGTGTTTGGATCATGAGCTGTGATGGAATGCTCTCTAACTCAAAAACTTAGAGATACCTTGCAAAAGAAGGCATTTTGGCCTAAAGAGAGAGATTTTGAGGAAAGCATCAGTTTGGGTGCTTCGGTGTACTCAAACTGATCACAATTGAGGCCTATTTATAGTGTGTCAAGTTTGTTTTGGCATCAATAGTGAATGGAGGACGCAACAGGCTTTTGGCCAATGTTATGCAAAAGGAATCTCAAGTCTCTCTAGCCATTGACTTGAGATTAGAGCACAGGCTTTGTAGTTTGGTTCAGAGATAAACTTGGACTGAATTCAGTTGGAATAGGCTCAGTTCATGCCACCTTGGTGCATCCATTGAATGCTTGAAAACAAAATTGGAGTCTTGACATCTTTGTAGCCTTTTTAGGTTTGGCATGGCTATTGTAGATTCTTGGACTTTGGAGGCTTGGGGATCTGATCATTCCATTCCTGTTTTATCCTCAGATGTGTCCAAATTGATGACAAGGCTTGGATTGATCAGATTTGGACAAATCGAGCAAAAGGCACAAATTCTTCCTTATAAAAATCAGTTCAGGATGCCATGTTCCAAGGATTGTATCTCCTTGCTCAAATGGAATTTGGGGATGATCTGGTACTTGTTGGAAAGCCCTCATGACATACTTTAACTTTGATATCCACCCCTAGACCTGGTTTGACTTGGATCAAGGTGAAAAATGTCCCTACATTTGGGAAAATGCGTGGCAGATTTTGACTTAGTGAAAATTTCACTAAGTGTTGGAAAAATGTCATTTTCATTTTTTTGTGATTTTTCTCAAACAATAACTCAGAATCCATGATGAATTGGAATGAGATCTAGTTGACATATTTGAAGTATGTAACATGAAATTTAATCTGAGCTTTGAATGGGAGAAAAATGCCTTAGGGTTTGGGAGATATGGCCTTGCAAAGTTGGTACCCTAGCTACTTTGTTCCATAACTTAGAAAAAATCTAAGTTTTTTATGGTTACCCCTTTTACAAGTTACCTCATTTTCTTTGATTTTTCTTGATGAATGATGATACAAATCACATATTAACATTGTTTTAGGGTCAAGGAACCATAATTGTGAAAAATTCCAAAAAGTCAAACTTGATTTTATGCACAGTTGACTTTTTATCGGATGAAATCCAAACTGTGCGATCCTTTGTGAAATCAAGTCCTTGACCTAAATCAAACCTAATGGATATATTCCATAGGTGTTTTAGGGTGTATTGAATCATGTCCCAAGGTTTGGGAGCATGTCCTGGTCAAAAGTCAAAGGCACCGTTGACTTTTTTCTTCAAAACCCCAATTGTGGTCCAGATGAAATTGAAACTTGTGAATCAAGCTTCTTGGATCAATCCATTGTTGCAAATGGATCAATGTAATGTATTGGAGACCCTCAAATCATGTCTTGAGGTCTTGGCTCAGGTTTTGTCCCAAAAGTCAACTTAGGGGTGAATTAGGTTAAGAAACCCTAATTCCTGATTTTTTTGATGAATGCCTCCCTTGAGGTTAAATTGACTTGATGATTAGGTCCATGAGGTCCCTTGGAGAATCTTAAGTTGTGCTTTGAAGCAATGGCTCATTCCCAGAGGAAATATTCCATCTGGAGGCCTCAGTCGACCAAAACCCTAATTTGGTGACACTAGCGATCTTGAGGCTTGATCCACTTGGAATGTTGCAACTTTGTGCTTGATTCTTGATGCGGGAGTCCTCTTGATCCTTTATGGGTGTTTGAGAGGTTTAGAAAAGTTGAATATCATTTCATTTCTTGATTGATCCTTTGTCCAAGTGCTCTGAGAGGGCTTGAAACCCTAGTCTTTGATTGTGGTGAATGCTCAAACATCTCTGCGGAGATTGATGACGCATGATGGTTCAGTCATATTGTGATGATGATTTGCACAATGATGGGAAATCTTAGTGGTCAAAATTTGGGGTATGACAGATGCCCCTATTTAATCTTCTTGGACCCGAAGGTGTGAATGGCGAAGGTGTTCGGGCATTCGGGGTGCAAGAGGATTAAATATCAGAATACCCGAAATTTTGATGGTGGTTATGAATTGCAGTTTCCTCATCCATCTTCTTTTGCTAAGCAATGATACTTAGGAAAGGTAAAAACTTCCCCTCGATCCTGGTTTTTAGCTACGGAACTGGTCTTAGTTTCTGAAATAATCTTCCCCTCGATCCTGGTCTTCTGCCAAGGAACTGATCTCAGTTTCTGATATAAACTTCCCCTCGATCCTAGTCTTCAACCAAGGAACTGGTTTGAGTTACTTTTGTCAATAAACTTTCTTAACAAGGGACGCTGAGCAGTAGAGGTGTTTAAACTTCTCTGTTGGAGACGCCATTTGTTGACTCTACTGGGGAAAACAAGTCTCTTGAAATACTGTTTTCTACTTGGGGATATTACATCATACTTTTCCTCGAGATCTTCTCGGATAAATGCCACGTGATGTAATCCAATTTGGAGGTGCTGATGACCTTTTTATCAGCGAATTTTCTGAAGAAGAACTGATGTATTGCTGAATCTTTGATTAAGAGGCTTTCTCTAGGGATTTTCCTTAATTCGGGAAATCGAAGATATCATCTTCAATGGAAAAGAGTGATATTTGTCGAATGTCTTCTTGCCTTTTCAGAGGTTCAAGTTATCAAAGTGGTCGAGAACTAGCTTCAATCCAGAAATAAACTAGAGGAGAGATTGTTCAGATGCAACATTGCCTGACGAGGAAAGAACTGACGACTCGATTGAGAGGATTTTTATCACTAGGGGATAAGACCGACTGGAGTGATAGTGATGCAATATGAATATGAATGTAAATCAATAATGCATGATGTATGTATGTTTATACTGACAAAACTGACATGACATACAGACTAGCGGATGAACACGACTGGATACTCGGCCACTGCTGGGGACGAAGAAGTACCATTTGGTTCAAAATAGCAATTCTGCCTTGCTTAGGAGAGATACTCCCTGGTGGAAAAACGTTGGTCAGGCTTAGGAGGTAAGAACTCGGCCAAGGATATCAGATGGAAAAATCACATCTGATACAATTGATCCTTCATTCAGGTGTACTGGTTCAGAAGGATTACTTTGATTCTGCACTTTGAAGTTTAATCGCTTTTGGAGTAGCGATCGATGTTCTTTCGATGTTCAACAGTCAAAAGAATTGCCATCTTTATTTTAAAAGCAGAAAAAGTTTGTGACAAGTAAATTCATTTTTTTGTTTTATTTCAAGAATCGTTGATCATATTAAAAACATCATTTTCTAAATCTAAAACAAATAAGATTTACAAACAAAAGCACTAGGGCTCAAATTTTATTGATAAGATGGAAATCAGCCAAGCGCGTGATCCCATAGAGTATTTTCAAAGCTAGAAAATGGTAATTCAAGGGGAAAAGGGCTACATTGAAACATAACAACCGTTATCCTTCTACCAACTTTGAATTCTGGACATCCTTAGCTTCTGTCGAAGATGACCTTGACTGGAGTCTCTTCTGCTGGATGGCATTACTGCTGCTGAGGGATTTGCCCCTTTGTTGGACGTAGTTACTTGCCCTGAATCCCTATCTTTTCCCTGGATTGTACTTTGAGATTTCCAATCCATCAGGATGATTTTTTTTCATGTCTCTAATTTTTTCCAGGACTGCCCTTTCGAGTTTTCAATCCACCGAGACGCTTTTTTTCTTTTTTCTTTTTATTTAGCCGAAGTATTTCTTGACTACGTCAACATTTGTGGGGTAGGCAAATTCTTCTCCATCCATGGTTGCAAGTCTCAAGGCACCGCCTGAGAAAGCTTTCTTGACTACATAAGGGCCGTCATAATTCGGAGTCTATTTGCCTCGGGAATCAGTGAGAAATGATTGTATCCTCTTGAGCACAAGGTCTCCTTTTCTGAATACACAGGGTCGAACCTTTTTGTCAAACGCCTTCTTCATCCTTTGCTGATACAACTGACCATGGTATAGTGTCGTTATTCGCTTTTTTTCGATCAGATTGAGTTCGTCGTGTCGACTTTGACACCATTCAGCCTCTGTTAACTTAGCTTCCATCAATACCCAGATTGATGGGATCTCTACTTCTACGGGGAGCACTGCTTCCATGCCATATACTAGAGAGAAAAGGGGTTGTCCCTGTTGAAGTGCGGGCTGATGTGCGATAACCGTGAAGAGCGAAGGGTAGCATCTCGTGCCAGTCTTTGTAGGTTACAACCATCTTTTGAACAATCTTCTTGATGTTCCTGTTAGCCGCTTCTACCGCTCCATTCATCTTGGGTCGGTAGGGAGATGATTTATGGTGTTTGATTTTGAACACAACGCAC
The DNA here is from genome assembly GCA_022829125.1 of Lathyrus tuberosus. NCBI lineage: Eukaryota > Viridiplantae > Streptophyta > Magnoliopsida > Fabales > Fabaceae > Lathyrus > Lathyrus tuberosus. The sequence continues at coordinate 7,144,464 of JALAZF010000072.1, forward strand.
AACTCTTTCATCATCTTGTTGTTCAAGTTAGATCCATTATTAGTAATGATCTGGCTTGGAACGCCATAACGGCAGATGAGATTGTTTTTGATAAATCGGACCACCACTTGTCGGATTACATTGGCGTATGATGTTGCTTCAACCCACTTGTTGAAGTAGTCAATGGCTACCAGGATGAACCGATGTCCGTTCGAAGCCTTGGGTTCGATCATGCCAATCATGTCAATTCCCCATATGTAAAAAGGCCATGGGGAAGAGAGAACTTTGAGATGTGTTGGCGGTACATGGATTCTGTCCGAGTATATCTGACATTTGTGACACCTTCTCATGTACTTGTAGCAATCGGATTCCATTGTCAACTAATAGTATCCTGCTCTCAAAATTTTTCTCGCCATTGTGTGTCCGTTGGCATGAGTGCCAAAGGATCCTTCATGAATTTCTTTCATCAGCATGTTTGCTTCTGGTCTGTCTACGCATCGGAGCAAGACTATGTCGAAGTTTCTCTTATAAAGTGTATCACCGCTCAGAAAGAAGCTGTCTGCCAATCTTCTGAGGGTCTTTCTGTCTTTTCTTAATTTCCACTACTACGAAAATCCCATTTTGCAACGGTTGGGAATGACATATAATGGCGCGGGCGAAGGCGTTGTTATGTAGATTGTTGTTGTAAGTTCCTCGTTTCTACAATGGTTTGGAAACCATTGTTGTATTATGGAAGTGTGCGATATATTGCAACGATTAGATATTTCAACCGTTGTAATATATATTAACTATCACAACGGTTATCAGTATGAACCGTTGTCATATATGTTAACTATCACAACGGTTATTTATCTCAACCGTTGTGGAATGTACCCTTAGTTTATTAAATACAAATGTATATTGCTTGTTTTACCATCCACCTTATTAAAGAAATACAACCATTAAAATTGGTAAAGAACTATATAATCTAAAAATTAAATTGTTCTTGTAAACTAACTTAAACCCACCACTGTTTTCCGAATTGCATCCATTTCATTCCGCACATTTTATGTTCCTTAACATAAAATTTATGGTTCGGTGGTCGGTTTCCTTCAATCCATCGATATCTTTTGTTATAGTTTACCTCATCATCGCCAAAAATCACCATGATTTTATCATATTAACAATGATCATGATCTTAACAACCACGGTGATTAGTGATGACGATGAGGTAAACTATAATAAAAGATATCGATGAATTGAAGCAAACGGACCATTGGACCATAAATTTTATGTTAAGGAACCTTAAATGTGCTGAATGAAATGGATGCAATTTAGAAAACATTGACATGATAAAGGTTGGTTTTCAAATACATCTTAATTTTCAGATTATAATGTTCTATAGCAATTTAACTGATTGCATTTTCAATAAAAGGATAGTGAAGCAAACGATATACATAGTATATAATAAACTAAATTTCATATACAATATCAGAATGAATTCATATATATGTACCTTATCAGAATGAATTCATATATAGGTACCACCATCATCATCACCATGTGAAACAAATCCTAAGAAGTGGGAAACAATGATGAAAATTTGTTAGTATTAAATTTAACTATATACAATATACATAGTATATATATAATAAACTAATGTTCTATATCAATTTAACTTATTGCATTTTCAATAAAAGGATAGTGAAACAAACAATGTACATAGTATATAATAAACTAAATTTCATATACAATATAAGAATGAATTCATATATATGTACCTTATCAGAATGAATTCATATATATATGTACCACCATCATCATCAGCATGTGAAACAAACCCTAAGAAGTGGGAAGCAATGAAGAAAATTAGTTAGTATTCAAAACAAAACAACCAAAAGTTGAAACAAAATCCTAAGAAGTGGGTCTGTACCATTACAATGAAGTTCACCTTGCTTGTGAAGCATTGAAGTCGAATCTGCACAAAATGAGAACAATCAACAAAAACAACATGAAGCAAACGAGATAATGGGAACTATTTAACAAAAGGATTGAAGTAGAAGACTACCTTATTTTCCATAAACAATATGTACATTACGCTTGCTACCGCCAGCATCATCACCATGTTCATCTAGTTTTAGATTCTGCAAGAAGAACTACAAGGAGGAAGAAGCTTAAATCAAAAGCTTCATACTTCTTGTATTTCTTCTCGCAGATTCTAAAAAAAGATGAAGTTTGGGTGCTAGGGTTTCGCTGTAAAGGAAACAGCGCGACTGTCAAAAAGGGAAAGTTAATTCCCTTATATAGGTAAATTTTTCACAACGTTTTCTTAAATAACCGTTATGATAGATTATATATTAATTTAATAATATCACAACGGTTAGTTATAATAACCGTAGCGATACCCCTTATACGTGGTACAAGGTTCGACACCAGGCAACAACACTTTCCTAAAATTACGCCTGGATTATAAGTGATATTGCTACGGTCATTACTTATAACCGTCGTGATATTATTAACCGTTGCACTTCCCAACGTATGAACGGTTTACAAGAAAATATAGTTCCAGAATATGGACAGTTTACAAGTTATCATCATTACAAGCATTAAACTATCAGTCTTTTCATCTTCAACCTCATCTATAAATAGACAATTTTACATATCTAAATAATATATTCTTCGTAACAATGAGTTCAACAAATGAGAATCCCAGAAACCTCAATGAGGAACGTCAGGTGCCAATCCAGGAGGTCGTCCAACCAGCAACTACCAACTTCAGGGATGCCTTAAGGGTAAGGAAGGATAAGAAGAAGAAGAAGAAGAAGCCGAAGAAGAAGAAGATAAAGAAGAAAAGGAGGCCTGTATATTATGATTCCGATGAGGGGAGTGAGGAGAGATGTCTAGATTATGAAGATTCATTTTATGCTATGGGCTCTGACAATGATCTTGATATGTAATATGTTTATCAATGTACTCTCAATGGAATATTAAAATAAAATTTTCTCTATATATGTTCATCTCTTACAGTTTTATTTTTAAAGTTATATATATACTCTATTGCACTTAAAAATACTAAAGAATATATTGCTGGGAATATACATCATACCTTACATGGCATTAGACATGTTTAAAAATTAATACATGTTTAAAATCTAAAAATATGACAAAAAATACATTGCTGTGAATCGAAGCGTGATACATGTAGTACAACGGTCTTCTAATACAAGCGTGTTAAAATGTAAAAATATGGAAAAAAAATATAGTAGCTGGGAATCGAAGCTTGTTACACAGCTTGTATTACAACGGTTATGTAATACAACCGTCGTTAAATATGGCGTTATAAATTTTTAATCCTGTTACAATGGTGGGATACGAAACCGTGGTAAACCTGGCGTCATTAAATGGGGTTTTCGTAGTAGTGGCCCCAGGTGGGTATTCTTGTTTCTGAAGGAAGCATTTGATATCGTGATACCAAGGTTTATCATCTATGACTGCTTCAATCGTGAAGATGTAAGCGGGCCTTTCCAGGCACTTTATGCCGATCTTAGGTATGTTGTTCCATTGACCTACACTAATCATGGAAGAGAGAGTGGCTAATGCATCAGCCATGTGATTCTCTTCACGAGGGATATGGTGAAACTCGACTCTGTTGAAGAATGGTAACAACCTTCTTGCGTAGTCTTTGTAAGGAATCAGTCCCGATTGGTATGTTTTCCAATCTCCTTTGATCTGATTGATAACCAGGGTTGAGTCGCCAAATACATCCAAGTTCTTGATCCTTAAGTCGATCGCTTCTTTGAGACCCATGATACAAGCCTCGTATTCAGCCTCGTTGTTGGTACACTTGAACGTTAATCGTGTGGTGAAAGGAATGTGGGTACCCTGAGGTGTTATAATGATTGCCCCAATTCCGTTTCCATAATGATTGACAGCTCCGTCAAAGATAAGTCCCCATTGGGAACCTGGTTCTGGCCCTTCACTAGGTAGTGGTTCATCGCAATCTTTCATTTTCAAGTACATGACATCTTCGTCTGGGAAGTCAAACCCAACTGATTCTTGATCGTTAATCGGTTGATGAGCCAAATGATCAGCTAAAATACTTCCTTTGACGGCTTTCTGAGCATGGTACTCGATGTCGTATTCTGATAACAACATCTGCCAACGGGCGATCCTTCCCGTGAGAGCAGGCTTTTCAAAGACATACTTTATTGGATCCATTTTGGAGATTAACCAAGTAGTGTGATGAATCATATACTGGCGAAGACATTTAGCTGCCCAAGCCAGAGCACAGTGTAGCGAGCGATTTTGGACGTGGTTCTTAAGCACTGTCGCTCTGGGGGGGTACTACAGGTCGATTCATTTTTATCCTATTGAAGCTGATGAAGGAAGGGAAATAGATGTCTCTAACTAACCCTGCTTGCATACTGAGTTTAAACAGCGGTCTGTTAGGTTACGGATGCTATCTGGTAATGGGGCCTCTTGCTTCTTACTTTGTTCAGAATGAAATACTGGGACCGTTCATGGGGAATTTTGTTAGGATACTGCGCCAAATTGGGTGAAGGCAGGGAACTTTAGGTTTTTAATTGGTGTGCTTGCTAAGATTTTTCTTTCAAACTTATGCCTACGTATTCCCATTTACCGAAACAGGGAAATCAGAGCGATTGTAGTTCCTCCTATTCTATGGGAGGAAATGGTGTTTTGGTGTCTTGTTCAAAGCCCAAGACGTGAAGCTAAATTGTTTGTTTGTATCTTGTTCAAAGCCCAAGATGTGAAGCTGAAGGGTCTATTTGTATCTTGTTCGAAGCCCAAGATGTGAAGCTAAAAGGGTGTTGACTTTAGAGAGAATTTGTCATCTCTAAAGAAGATCTATTTGTCACAACTGTTGGGTGACTGCTTATAAAGGAGAAATACTTTAACTGGGATATGTGAATCCAGCAATGCCATAATTTCCTTTATAAGGGATTTTTTAACCTGAAGGAGAAGACTTTAACTCAGTTTAGATCAATGTCATCTTTCCTTAGGAATTTCTCATGCTAAAAGAGGGGCAGTGGCGTGGATGTAAATAATCCAGAGGCTTGACGCTTACAGCAATTAGATGAAGGGGAAAAGGAGTTGTTGATGTTTGTATACTGTGAGCAAGGCATGACTTTGATGCTAAAAGGTTGATTGACTCAACCAGGGTTTCCTTATACAAAGCCTAAGAGGAGGCTATTGGCCTAACAAGAGGGTGTTTTTTATCTGTCTCGTACGAAGCCTGAGATAGAGGCTAAAAAGGTTGACTCAACAAGAGAGTGCTTTTTTCTGTGTCTCGTACGAAGCCCGAGAGAGAGGCTAAAAAGGTTTGACTCAACAAGAGAGTCCTTTATACTCAACAAGAGAGTGTTTTTGTATCTCGTACGAAGCCTAAGATGGAGGCTAAAAGGTTTGTTGACCCAACAAGAGGATCTTTTATACTCAACAAGAGAGTGTTTTTGTATCTCGTACGAAGCCCGAAATTGAGGCTGAAAGGAGAGGTTTGACTCAACAAGAGAGTCTTTTGGTATCTCGTACAAAGCCCGAGATGGAGGTTGTTGACTGGTGACTGTTTCAGTTTAGTGACAGGTCCAGTATGTTGGATAAAAGAGAAAACCAGTTCTTATAAAGAGACTAATTAAAGGTAATGTTGTGCTTTGGGATTGATCAGAGGATCAGGGTTATTTCCTGTTCTTTAAGGAAAGGGGAAATCCAAAGGGTATTGAGACTGCCCAAGTCTACGGGTGTTTTTCCCATTCTTGAAAGGGGCTTGAGAATGTCTTTGAGACTCAAGGGTCTTAGATTGCCCAAGTCTAGAGTTTTATCTTTTGTACTATGCTTAAGAGAAATTAAGAAACAGTACATTTGCGGTAGGAAGATCTAGACTCTTTGAAAGACTGTTCTATTAAGATAACTAATTTCTGTTCCTATACCTTTAAGAGGTCGTCGGGACAATTTGTACGAAGCCCAAGAGGAGGCTGGAACTTTTAAGAAGCCGAGGGACAATTTGTATGAAGCCCAAGAGGAGGTTATCTTCCCGGAGGAAGAATCATTATACGAAGCCTAAGAGGAGGCTGTGAAAACTTCTAAGAAGCCGACGGGTCCTTGTACAACGCCCAAGAGGAGGCGAGGATCCTTTTAGGAAGCCTGTGGGTCCTTGCACTAAGCCCAAGAGGAGGCTGATGAACAGTTCCAGAAGGGGTTTCACATGGAACAATGTCCTTCTGTATATGAACTGTTCAAGGGGGAAAAATTCTTAGATCTAATTATCTAAAATTGTTGTAAGGAGACGAGGTCTTGTCTAGTTTTAGACGTAGTTGCCGGGGAAACTCTAAATATCTATACTATTATTACATAGTTGATATGAGTTTATGAAATAAGACTTACAGTGAAATAACCCCACAATACAGTTATATACATATGAAAGCGGTAAATGAAAGCGGGTAAATACTTACTCGGTTGTAGAGCTTCCATGCTGTATTGTTAGTTGTTCAACAAAGGAAAGTTGAAAACAGTATATTACAAATTCAAAGGAGAAAGTGCTTTGAAAGGAAAATTGGGGCTTACAACTCAAGGAGAGGCCCATGGTTTTATCAGTGATTGCACTGTCGTTTTGTACAGGGACTTATACAAGTGATTGAGGCCTAGGAAAGATTTTAGGTACAAAGGGAATGTGTGACACCCCCTTTTATACCCCCAAGCTATTAAAGCGATAAAGAAAATACAAAATTTCATCAGAGTATATTTAAAATATCACGGTATAGATCGAGGGGTCACATCAATTTGAAATAAACACACAACACCTGCTCATACAGATATGCAACAATCTCAGGTAGTAATACACCCACAATCCAATTACAGAATATAAGCGGAAAATCCGTAACTGAATATCAACATATATATATATATATATATATATATATATCATGAAAGTTCATTCGTCATGTACAACCATACATGTACAATTCAAAAGATACATATACATAATTCAAAATAATCACAAACGGCCTCCCTAACTACCCGGTGTCACATATCAGAGCCGACCGACAAAAGAATGAAGACGCAAAGCTTCACAAAAAGACCTCCAGCAACTCTAATCTGCAATGCCTCATTGAGCATTATAAAACAGCAGAAGGGTGAGAAAAACAATCATATTACAGTTGCATATAATTATATATTATCACAGAAATGCACAAGTAAAATATTCTCACCACAATTGCACCACAATCAAATACAACACAACACAGTACAATTCTCAAGTATCAAAAACCACTACATATCAATCATACACAATACACTCATCATCAATACAATTACACATATTCCATCTCATCACTCACATTCACAATTCCATGCACAATTAATCCATGATTTATGCAAATGCACAGAGACCGACACAACGACTCTATGCACATGCCATGCAGTACCGACTTCCAATATTTCTCATCACTAGTTCACTCAGGAACTCTGCTGGAATCATCGCTCGTTACTGAGGATCACCCAAGTAACACCCCGTCGGGCCTACGATGTTCCCCGTCGCTTTAGGTCCTCTTGGTATAAGGCGCACGACATTTATGGATTACTTTAGGTCCTCTCGGTATAAGGCGCACAATCCGATCGCTCACACCCCACATGGGCACACGATCGTCTATAACCATCGCTTTAGGTCCTCTTATTTTTAAGGCGCACGATATATCAAATCGCTTTAGGTCCTCTTATTTTTAAGGCGCACGATGTTATAGCAGATTCCCTCTGGAATCAATCTGTCACTCAGGATGTCACAACAATGCATATCATGATGCTTGGCATACAATGACTCATGACATTTAATATGCACACATATACACATCCATAATCATGCATATATCAATAATTACCATACATCGCATTTTCTTGCCGTAAGGCCACCAACCATCATCGCAATATGTATTTCATACAATTTCATCACTCAATAGTACACAAGTCATACAATATTCACACCAACAGCATATTGCACATACACATCAAGTTCACACAATTAAACGACAAAAGTCGACAACAAAACAACGCATTCTCTAATTCTTGATATAATTTAATCGGCCAATAATTCTCAAACCATCATCATAATAAAGTACATTTTATAAGCTTTCTAACGCATCAAACCACGCCTCAAACCGAACCACAGATCAAAAGTTGTAAAGAAAACAAATTGGGAAAAACTGCTACATTCGCAGTGCGAAGCTCCTAGCGAGTCCTTCGCTACCTCATTCGCAGTGCGAATGTCCCAGCGAACCAAGGCAGAAGCAAAAATAGCCTAGAAAATTCCCACCGTTCGCAGTGCGAACCATCCCGCGAATGCTCGCTACCCCATTCGCAGTGCGAACCCTCCAGCGAACAGTGGCAGAATGAAAAACACTACAACGTTTGCAGTGCGAACATCACGCGAACGCTCGCCACCCATTCACTGGCCATTCGCAGTGCGAACCTGCGATTTCAGCAAAACCCAGCAGCGCACCAGTTCATCCAAAAATGATATTTTCTCAAACCAAACATTTCCAAAACAACATATAACAATCAGAACCTATTCAAATCATGATAACAAGTATTCTACTACGTTTACACCGATTTTCAACCGCAAAACCATCGATTTTTCATCATATCTCTCATTTCAACCTAGAACTCAAAGCTATGGAAAGACAAGAAACATCCAAGCAAACACATACATAATTATACACAAACATAGTATAATCGAGTTTCGCACCCTTACCCGATTTAATCGTGTTCTAGAAAGTCGGTTGATTGATTTCCAAGTTTTCCAAATTCTCTCTTTTCTTCTCTTCTCCTTTTCTTTTCTTCTTCTATTCTTTTCTTTCTCTTACTATTTTCTCTCTTTTTCTTTCTATTATATTCTAACTTAACAAAATAAATCAAAATGCCCAAATTACCCCTACACTCAAATATCTCGCAAATGTTCCCAAAAAGCGATAAAATATATTCACGATGAAAAATAACATACTTTCACATAAAAGTCAGAAATAAAATAATATAATAATAAAATACTCAAAACGACTCAAATAGATAAAACGGCAAAACTGACAAAATGACTGGGGCGTTACAACTCTCCCCCACTTAGAAATTTTCGTCCTCGAAAATCTTACCTGAGACGAACAACTCTGGATACGACTCCCGCATCCGACTCTCCAACTCCCAAGTCAAATTGCCCTCAGCAGCGCCTCCCCACGCCACTTTCACAAGTGCAATATCCTTGCCCGGCAACCTCTTCAACTCGCGATCCAAAATACTCATCGGCAAAGCCTCAACCGTAAGGTTCTCCCTTACCTCAACCTCATCCATCGGAATCACATGCGACGGATCCGGGATATACTTCCGAAGCTGTGAAACATGGAAAACATCATGCAAATTCGACAGACTCGACGACAACGCCACCCTATAAGCCATAGCACCCACTCTCGCAGATATCTGGTAAGGACCAATAAATCGAGAAGGAAGTTTCTTCGATTTCAATGCACGACCTACACCCGTTACCGGCGTAACCCTCAGAAATACATGATCACCCTCTTGAAACTCAAGATCCTTCCGTCTCTGATCATGATAACTCTTTTGTCTGCTCTGAGAAGCCTTCATTTTCTCACTAATAAACTTCACTTTTTCCGTAGTCTGCTGCACCAACTCCGGTCCAACCACCGTTCTCTCGCCCGATTCGTGCCAACACAACGGTGTTCGACACCTTCATCCATATAATGCTTTAAACAGTGCCATTCCAATACTCGAATGGAAACTGTTATTATACATGAATTCAATCAACGCAAGATAACTATCCCACGCACCACCTTGTTCCAAAACACACGCTCTCAACAAATCTTCCAAAGACTGAATCGTTCTCTCCGACTGCCCATCTGTCTGCAGATGATAAGCCGAACTCAACCTCAATTTAGAACCCAATGCCTTCTGTAGACTTTCCCAAAATCTCGAGGTAAACCTTGGATCTCGATCCGAAACAATACTTAACAGAACTCCATGCAACTTCACAATCACACTGATGTAAATCTCAGCTAACCGCTCCAAAGAAAAACTGATGTCAATCGGAATGAAATGAGCCGATTTAGTCAATCTGTCAACAACCACCCAAATAGCATTATGCCCTCGCTGTGTATTCGGCAACCCCGTTACAAAATCCATGGAAATGCTATCCCACTTCCACTCAGGAATATCCAACGGTTGCAACAAACCACTCGGTCTCTGATGTTCCACTTTCGACTTCTGGCACGTCAAACAAGCATACACAAAATGAGCCACATCCCTTTTCAATCCAGACCACCAGAAAATCTTTTTCAAATCTTGGTACATCTTGTTCGCTCCCGGATGTATACTCAAATTACTCTGGTGTCCTTCTTCCAAAATCATTCGTTTCAAATCCGAATCGTCCGGAATACAAATTCGCCCACGGAACCTCAACACACCATTAATATCCACTTGAAAATCACCACTCGCATCTTTTCCGTCAACCAACATCAAATCCACTAATTTCACATCCAACTTCTGTTTCTCGCTTACCGTCATCAGAAAATCATTAGTATCCTTCAACATACCCAGCCTCACACTATCCGACGACACTTCACATACCAAACTCAAATCTCTAAACGATTCCAAAAGTTCCCACTCCTTAACCATTAAAGCGGACATATGTAACGATTTCCGGCTCAATGCATCGGCTACCACATTAGCTTTACTAGGATGGTAATTCAAGCCAAAGTCGTAGTCCTTAAAAAATTCCAACCATCTTCGTTGCCTCATATTCAATTCCTTCTGATCAAACAGATATTTCAAACTCTTGTGATCACTAAAGACTTCAAACCTCGCACCAAAAAGATAATGCCTCCAAATCTTCAACACAAAAACCACAGCCGCTAACTCCAAGTCATGAGTAGGGTAATTCTTCTCATGCACTCTCAACTGCCTCGAGGCATACGCCACGACCTTACCGTCTTGCATTAGCACACCACCTAGACCAATCAAAGACGCATCATAATACACCACAAACGGTTCATTAGGATTCGGCAAAATAAAAATCGGAGCTGTCGTCAATCTTCTCTTCAGCTCATTAAAACTTTCTTCACACCGAATATCCCAAATGAACGCTTGCCCTTTACAAGTCAACTGGGTCAAAGGAAGTGCTAGTTTAGAAAAACCTTCAATAAACCTTCGATAATAACCGGCCAAACCCAAAAAGCTTCGAATTTCAGTAACAGATCTCGGAGCCTCCCATTGTAGAACTGCTTCTACTTTAGATGGATCCACCGAAATACCATTACCTGAAATTACGTGTCCAAGAAAACTCACTTCCGACAACCAAAATTCACACTTAGACAATTTGGCAAAAAGCTTCTTTTCCTTCAAAACCTGCAAAACAATACGCAAATGCTCCGCGTGCTCCTCCCGAGACTTAGAATACATCAATATGTCGTCAATAAACACAACAACAAATCGATCCAAATGCTCGTGAAAAATACGATTCATGTACTCCATAAACACACCTGGCGTATTAAAAACCCCGAACGGCATCATAGAATATTCATAATGACCGTAACGTGTCCTAAAAGCCGTCTTCTGAATATCTTCCTCTTTCACCCTAATCTGATGATACCCCGACCTTAAGTCAATCTTACTGAACACACAAGCACCAACCAACTGATCCATCAGATCATCAATTCTCGGAAGAGGATACTTATTCTTAATCGTCACCTTATTCAACTGGCGATAATCAATACACAACCACATACTTCCGTCTTTCTTTTTCACCAATAAAACTGGAGAACCCCAAGGAGAAACACTTGGTCTCACAAACCTCTTCTCCAACAACTCATTCAACTGCTTCTTTAACTCAACCAACTCAGATGCCGACATACGATAAGGTGCCATCGATACAGGTCTAGTACCAGGAACTAGATCTATAGAAAACTCCACCTCTCTCTCTCTGGTAGCAAGTCCGAAATATCCTCAGGAAACACTTCAGGAAAATCACACACAACCGGAAACACATCAAGTGAAACTTGACTATCCACAGTCAACGATGCAAACAACCCAAACAACTGAGCTTCCCCCGCCAAAAGTCTCTTCAACTCTTTGGTAGATAAGAAACTCGAGTATTCGTCTTCTTCAAGAGAAGGAAACCTTACTAGCTTATGATAACAATCAATATGAACCCGATTGAATTGCAACCAATTCATTCCCAGAACCACATCTAAACCTTCCAACTGCAAACGCACTAAATCCATTTCAAAGTCGTTACCATAAATGGTCAAAGGACAACTCAAACAAACCAAAGAAGTAGTTACTGACCCCATTGCTAGAGTATCAATAACCATTTCACCATCCATCAAAGACAACACAAGATTCAAACGCTTAGCACACTCAGAGGAAATAAATGAATGAGTCGCTCCAGTATCAATAATAGCAACTAAAGGCGTACTATTAATAAAACAAGTACCTATGATCAGACGATCTGCACTTGAAGTCTGAGTCCCCGCCAATGAAAATACCTTCCCACTAGTTGGAGCTTGCTTCGGTTTCTGAAACTTTGTACTAATATGACCAGGTCACCACAGTTGAAACACTTCACCACATTCTTCCGTTTACAATCAGCTATGACATGTCCGACACCTCCACAATTAGAACACTTTCTCACATCTTTCCTGCACTCAAACTGACGATGCCCCAACTCACCACATTTAAAACATCTCGGAGAATTAGACATACCTCCTCCACCTGACCTTCGATCAAAAGTACCCCTTTATTTACCTTTATCCGCTGGTGTTACATACGGACCACTACGAAATTGTTGCTTCCCTTTTCTGTCACTCACACTCTTGTAGTGAGTAGAACGAGCCTTACTATCCTCTTCATAAATCCTACAACATTCCACCAAATCAGAAAACCTTCTTATCCTCTGATAACCGATTGCCTGCTTAATCTCAGGACGCAATCCACTCTCAAACTTCACACACTTAGAAAACTCTGCAGTCGCTTCAGCATAATGAGGATAAAACTGCACAAGCTCCACAAACTTAGCAGTATAATCAACAACAGACATACTACCTTGTTTCAGTTCCAAGAACTCAATTTCCTTCTTTCCTCTAACATCCTCGGGAAAATACTTCCTCAGAAACTCCTGGATAAACAATTCCCAAGTAACTTCTTCATCCCCAGCTTCCAACACCTGACGAGTACTAACCCACTAGTCATCAGCTTCTTCCTGTAACATGTGAGTTCCCAGTCTCACCTTACTGTCCTCCGCACAATCCATAACTCGGAAAATCCTTTCAATCTCTTTCAACCAAATCTATGCACCATCAGGATCATGTCTCCCTTTGAAGACAGGCGGTCTGTTCTACCAGAACTCATCATTACCCGCAGCATTAGGTGCACCCTGCACAGCACGAGCCATAGCTTACATCGCAGCAGCCAAAGCAGCATCATTCCTACCAGCCATATTCTGTTCATTTCTAATAACAGAAGCTATGGTTAAACAAACAGCTCACTCCAAACGCCAACACCGACCAGGACTGACACAACCAGACACGAACTGACACGGACTGACTCTGATACCACTTAATGTGACACCCCCTTCTATACCCCCAAGCTATTAAAGCGATAAATAAAATACAAAATTTCATCAGAGTATATTTAAAATATCACGGCATAGATCGAGGGGTCACATCAATTTGAAACAAACACACAACACCTGCTCATACAGATATGCAACAATCTCAGGTAGTAATACACCCACAATCCAATTACAGAATATAAGCGGAAAATCCGTAACTGAATATCAACATATATATATATATATATATATATCATGAAATTTCGTTCGTCATGTACAACCATACATGTACAATTCAAAAGATACATATACATAATACAAAATAATCACAAACGGCCTCCCTAACTACCCAGTGTCACATATCAGAGCCGACCGACAAAAGAATGAAGACGCAAAGCTTCACAAAAAGACCTCCAGAAACTCTAATCTGCAATGCCTCATAGAGCATTATAAAATAGCAAAAGGGTGAGGAAAACAATCATATTACAGTTGCAAATAATTATATATTATCACAAAAATGTACAAGTAAAATATTCTCACCACAATTGCACCAAAATCAAATACAACACAACACAGTACAATTCTCAAGTATCAAAAACCACTACACATCAATCATACACAATACACTCATCATCAATACAATTACACATATTCCATCTCATCACTCACATTCACAATTCCATGCACAATTAATCCATGATTTATGCAAATGCACAGAGACCGACACAACGACTCTATGCACATGCCATGCTGTACCGACTTCCAATATTTCTCATCACTAGTTCACTCAGGAATTCTGCTGGAATCATCGCTCGTTACTGAGGATCACTCAAGTAACACCCCGTCGGGCCTACGATGTTCCCCTTCGCTTTAGGTCCTCTTGGTATAAGGCGCACGACGTTTATGGATTGCTTTAGGTCCTCTCGGTATAAGGCGCACAATCCGATCGCTCACACCCCACATGGGCACACGATCGTCTATATCCATCGCTTTAGGTCCTCTTATTTTTAAGGCGCACGATATATCAAATCGCTTTAGGTCCTCTTATTTTTAAGGCGCACGATGTTATAGCAGATTCCCTCTGAAATCAATTTGTCACTCAGGACGTCACAACAATGCATATCATGATGCTTGGCATACAATGACTCATGACATTTAATATGCACACATATACACATCCATAATCATGCATATATCAATAATTACCATACATCGCATTTTCTTGCCGTAAGGCCACCAACCATCATCACAATATGTATTTCATGCAATTTCATCACTCAACAGTACACAAGTCATACAATATTCACACCAACAGCATATTGCACATACACATCAAGTTCACACAATTAAACGACAAAAGTCAACAACAAAACAAAGAATTCTCTAATTCTCGACATAATTTAATCGACCAACAATTCTCAAAACCATCATCATAATAAAGAGCTTTCTAACGCATCAAATCACGCCTCAAACCGAACCACAGATCAAAAGTTGTAAAGAAAACAAATTGGGAAAAACTGCCACATTCGCAGTGCGAAGCTCCTAGCGAGTCCTTCGCTACCTCATTCGCAGTGCGAATGTCCCAGCGAACCAAGGCAGAAGCAAAAATAGCCTAGAAAATTCCCACCGTTCGCAGTGCGAACCATCCAGCGAATGCTCGCTACCCCATTCGCAGTGCGAACCCTCCAGCGAATAGTGGTAGAATGAAAAATACTACAATGTTCGCAGTACGAACATCACGCGAACGCTCGCCACCCATTCGCTGGCCATTCGCAGTGCGAACCTGCGATTTCAGCAAAACCCAGCAGCGCACCAGTTCATCCAAAAATGATATTTTCTCAAACCAAACATTTCCAAAACAACATATAACAATCAGAACCTATTCTAATCATGATAACATGTATTCTACTACGTTTACACCGATTTTCAACCGCAAAACCATCGATTTTTCATCATATCTCTCATTTCAACCTAGAACTCAAAGCTATGGAAAGACAAGAAACATCCAAGCAAACACATACATAATCATACACAAACATAGTATAATTGAGTTTCGCACCCTTACCCGATTTAATCGTCTTCTAGAAAGTCGATTGATTGATTTCCAAGTTTTCCAAATTCTCTCTTTTCTTCTTCTCTTCTTTTCTTTCTCTTACTATTTTCTCTCTTTTTCTTTCTATTATATTCTAACTTAACAAAATAAATCAAAATGCCCAAATTACCCCTACACTCAAATATCTCGCAAATGTTCCCAAAACGCGATAAAATATATTCACGACGAAAAATAACACACTTTCACATAAAAGTCAGAAATAAAATAATATAATAGTAAAATACTCAAAACGACTCAAATAGATAAAACGACAAAACTGACAAAACTAACCGGGGCGTTACAGAATGGGTCTTACACTCTCTCAAGAGGCCTAAAAATGATTGAAAGAAAAAGAATGGGGCTTATAACACGAGGGTAGGCCCGGATGATTTGTTTTAAACGGGCGATGATCGCGCCAAACTTTTGAAATACAACGGGACTTATACAACAAGTGAGGCCCAAAAGTTTTTGGTCTCAAAAAGGGATTGGGTCTTACACTCTATTAGAGGCCCAAGTGAGTTTTAGGAAAAGAAATGGGTCTTACTACTCGAGGGTAGGCCCAGGGTTATTTGCTTGAAAGCGACGATCTCACCGAAGTTTTTGAAAATACACAGAGGGACTTATACAATAAGTGAGGCCCAAAATGGGTTTATTTTACAAAAAGGCTTGGGTCTTACACTCTATTAGAGGCCCATGAGTGTTTAGAAAAGTTTGTTAGGGTGAAAATCAGTAAAACCCTAATTTCATCATTTTTTAAAAGTAATTATTCAAAGAAAATTAATTAAAATGATACAAATTCCAAATAAGTTTGAATAAACAACTTGTGATTTTGGTTTTAGGTTTGAAAAATGAGGTTTTAATCACAAGATGAATTAAAACCTATTTGGTGTTGATTTTCCAACATGAATATTTATTTTTAAAAGGTTTAAAAATAATAAAAATGAATTTATTCACAAAAATACTAATTATATTAAATAAATAATATAAATCTAATTTTTTTTTGGAATAAAATTTTTCAACATTTTTGTGATTTTTTGCAAAAAGAACCAATAAAAAATAATTAAAATTAAGTGAGTTATTAATTTCTCAAATCAATAAAAATAAATATGAAAAATAACAAAAAATAAGAAAAAGTGGTAAAAAAGAGATCTGGGGCGAGGGGAATTCGAACCCCAGACCTCTCGCTTGCCAATACACACAAAACTAGCTGATCAACCACTGGGGCACAATGCCAATTCAAATATAGTATGGCAAATGAAAAATATATAGAGAACTTGGTTGGAAAACCTGAAGAATGACGCCATGGCCATCTTCTTCCTCGAGCTCGTGCATGAAGCACCCTATCTCACTCATCTCTCAACCATTTGACATGATTCAAATACCAAACTCATGCGTTTTTTCACAAGGAACAAGATTGCAATACTTGATTTTATTTATTTTTCAGTGTATAGCAAATTATATCATCATGACCGTATGAACCCTAATTTTGTAAAAGCAATCGTGCAGACATGGTTATGAGGGCTATGATCAAATTTCTTGAGGGGAAACACTCAACATATGATGGCAAGCAAATGGCAAAAATATCATGCGAGGAAATATGCATGGATCATGAAGATGGAGTTTTGAGGTTTACCTTGATGCAAGCTGAAATGGAACTCTGCACAGATGGTGTTCCAGATGCAATTTGATGATCCCTACAGCTTTAATGGATGTTGTGGAGTGTGTTACAAGCTTTACAACACTCTGAAAACTTCTAGATCAAGTTGGAGAACTCCAACTGCATAATTGAGGCATAATGGCTTGGTTGAAGAGTGATTTTGAGCTAGGGGTGTTACAGTTGGTGTTTAAGTGTTTGGACACCTCAAATACATCATATGTGATGTGTCTGAGCAATTGGAATAGATTGCTTAGGGCTGCAACTCAAAACCCGATGGTGGTTGCTCAAAAACAAAGAAAATTGGCACTTAAGAGAGAATGAGAGAAAGAAGTGCTATAAAATGCTTTGGTGTGCCTTGAATTATCCATTGGAACCTCTATTTATAGGTGATCAACTCTTGTCTTGGAGGAATAGTGAATGACTGCTGGATCAGATCACCTTCAAAGGGATTGATTGAACATGAATGCCTCTTGCATTAGGTGTAATAGCTGCTCCAAATAGATCGGCTATGCCTTGACTGAAATCACATTCCTCAGTCATTTTAATTGTAGGTTAATCAGAGAACTTGACTGAGGAGAGTAAGAATCTTGAAAATGCACTATTCCACATTAATGCCCTTTGAATTCAAGGTAAAATGTGAGAAAATGCATGAACTTCAAGTTGGAAGATTCCTTGGCTTTGTGACTCAGCTTTGTAGGTTGGATCAGACGCATTGTGATTGGTTTGAGTACATGTGGCATAATGATCCTTGGTTTTGATTCAGAAATCGTGTGTGGCAAGCAAACATGCAAACTGATTTTTCCAAAACAGCTTGCAGCAGCATGACTTTGGGCATGGATTCCTCTTGGCTCAAGTTGAACCAATTCATGCTGAGATGCTCTTTGGATTCTTAGAAACATATGCAACAAAATTAATGTTTACCTTTGGACTTGATTCAGCTTGCAACTATGTGAAAATATATCACAAGTTTTGGTGTTTTCAACAAAATCCGCCTTGGCCAGAATTTTTCTAATTGTTGGAAAATGATGTATTTTCATGTTTTAGTCATTTTGGCCCACTCATAACTCAGAATCCACAATGAATTGGATTAAGGTGTAGTTGAAGCTTTTGTAGAGGGTAATGAGAGCTACAAATCCAGCTTTGGATGGGGGAAAATGGCCTTGTGGTTTAGGAGTTATGATCCTCCAAAGTTGGTACCATTGCCACTTTGTTCCATGACTTAGAAAATTTCTAAGTTTTTTATGGTTACCCCTTTTACAAGTTATCCAACTTTTCTTGATTTTTCTTGATGAATGATGATTCCAACCATACATTAACATCATTTTAGGGTTAAAAAACCATTTTTATGAAAAATCTCAAAAAGTCAAAGTTTGACTTTTGTGCACAGTTGACTTTTTGTCAGATGAATTCCAAATTGTGCGATCCTCTATGAAATCAAGTCTTTGACCTAAATCAAACTTGATGCATTGATTTCATAGGTGTTATAGGGTGTATTGAATCATGTCCTAGGGTTAGGGAGCATGTCCTGGTCAAAAGTCAAAGATGCGGTTGACTTTTCTTGCGAAACCCTAACTGTGGTTCAGATGAATTTGAAACTTGTTGCTCAATCTTCTTGGATTAATCCATTTTTGAAAATGGATAAATGTAGTGTGTTGGAGACCCTCAAATCATGTCTTGAGGTCTTGGCTCATGATTTGTCCCAAAAGTCAACTTAGGGGTGAATTAGGTCAAGAAACCCTAATTCCTGATTTTTGATGTATGCATCCCCTGTGGTTAAATTGACTTGGTGATTGGGTTTATGATGTCCCTTGGAGCATCATATGTTATGCTTTGAAGCATTGGCTCATGCCCAGAGGAAAATTTCCATCTGGAGGCCCAGGTCGACCAAAACCCTAATTTGGTGACACTGGCCATCTTGAGGCTTAATCCACTTGGAAAGTTGCAGCTTTGTGCTTGATTCTTGAAGTGGGAGTCCTTTTGATCCTTTGTAGATGTTTTGAGAGGTTAGAAAAGTTGAGAATCATGTCATTCCTTGATTTATCCTTTGTCTAAGAGCTCTGAGAGGGCTCGAAACCCTAACTATGATTGTAGTGGATGCTCACTCATCTTTGGGGAGACTCGTGAGGTATGATGGTTCATCCATATTATGATTATGATTTGCACAATGATGGGAAATCTTAGTGGTCAAAATTTGGGGTATGACAGATGCCCCTATTTAATCTTCTTGGACCCGAAGGTGTGAATGGCGAAGGTATTCGGGCATTTGGGGTTCAAGAGGATTAAATATCATAATACCCAAAATTTTGATGGTTGTTATGAATGGCAGTTTGCGCATCCATCTTCTTTTGCTAAGAAATGATGCTTAGAAAAGGTAAACTTCCCCTCAATTCTGGTCTTCAACCAAGGAACTGGTCTAAGTTTCTGATGTAAACTTCCCCTCGATCCTGGTTTCCTACCAAGGAACTAGTCTAAGTTTCTGATGTGAACTTCCCCTCGATCCTGGTTTCCTACCAAGGAACTGGTCTTAGTTTCTTTTTCAAACTTCCCCCGATCCTGGTTTCCTACCAAGGAACTGGTCTCAATTTCTGATTTAAACTTCCCCTCGATCCTGGTTTCCAACCAAGGAACTGGTCTTAGTTTCATTTTTAAACTTTCCCTCGATCCTGGTTTCCTACCAAGGAACTAGTCTCAATTTCTGATTTAAACTTCCCCTCGATCCTGGTTTCCTACCAAGGAACTGGTCGTAGTTTCTTTTGTCAATAAACTTTATTGACAAGGGACGCTATTTGTAGCGGTTCTCCTCAAACTTCTCGCCAAATTTTCCTGGAGAGATGTCATTCGAGTGGAAAAAGTTTCGATTGTAGAGAGGTACAAACTTCCCTGTTGGAGACACCATTTGTTGACTCTACTGGGGAAAACGAGTCTCTTGAGAGACTGCTTTCGCTTGGGGATATTGCATTATACTTTTCTCGGGATCTTCCCGGAGAAATGCCATAGGATGTGATCCAATTTTAAGCCACTGATGACTTCATTAATATTGACTTTTTGGAGAGAAAAATCAATGTGTTGTTGAGAGTCTGTTGTTGTGTGGCTTTCTCTGGTGATTTTCCTTGATCCGGGAAAGCGACAATATCATCTTAAATGGCGAAGAGTGACATTTGTCGAACGTTTTCTATGGTCTTTCAGAGGTTCAAGTTATCAAAGTGATCCAGGGCCGACTTCAATCCTGAAAATAAATTGGAGGAGAGAGATTGTTCATACGCAACATTTCCTGACGAGGAAAGAACTGACAACTCGATTGACAAGAGGACTATTATCACTAGGGGATAAGACCGACTAAAGTGATAGTGATGCAATATGACTGTGAATGTAAATCAATAATGCATGATGTATATATGTTTATGCTGACAAAACTGACGCGACATACAGACTAATGGATGAACATGATGGGATACTCGGCCACTGCGGGAGATGAAAAGGTATCCTGGTTCATGATAGCAATTCTGCGTTGCTTAGGAGAGATAGTCCCTGCGGGGAACACCGTTGGTCGGGCTTAGGAGGTAAGAACTCTGCTGAGGGTGTCAGACGGAACAATGGCCTCTGACACAGCTGATCCTTCATTCAGGTGCACTGGTTTAGAAGGTGTACTTTGATTCTGTAAGTTGAAGCTCGCTTACTTCTGGAGATGCGATCGATGTTCTTTCGATGTTCAACAGTCAATAGAAATTGCCATCTTTATTTTAATTGGAAAAATTTTACAAGTAAATTCATTTTTGTTTTATTTCAAGAACCGTTGATCATGTTAAAATGTCGTCCTGTAAAGCTAAAACAAATAAGAATTTCAAACAAAAGCACAAGGGCTCCAATTTTATTGATAGGATGGAAATCAACCAAACGCGTGATTCCATAGAGTATTTACAAAGTTAGAAAATGGTAATTTACAGAGAAAAGGGCTACATTGAAACATAACGACCACTATCCTTCTACCGACTTTGAATTTGGGGCATCCTGAGCTTCTGTCGAAGATGACCTTGACTGGAGTTTTTCTGATGGACGACGTAACTGTTGCCGAGGGACTTGCCCCTTTGTCGAACATAGTTACTTGCCATTATCCCTAATTTTTGCCTAGATTGTACTTTGAGGTTTCCAATCCACCGGGATGATTTTTGACCATGTCTCTAATTTTTGCCTGGACCGCCCTTTCGGGTTTTCAATCCACCGAGACGTTTTTTTTTTCTCTTTTTTTTCTTATTTAGGCGAAGTATTTCTTGACTAAATCAACATTTTTGGGGTAGGCAAATTCCTCTCCATCCATGGTTGCGAGTCTCAAGGCGCCTCCTGAGAAAGCCTTCCTGACCACATAGGGGCCGTCATAATTCGAAGTCCATTTGCCCCGAGAATCAGTGCGAAAAGATTGTATCTTTTTTAGCACGAGGTCTCCTTTCCTAAAGACGCGAGGTCGGACATTTTTGTCAAACGCCTTCTTCATTCTTTGCTGATACAATTGACCATGGCATAATGCCGTTATTCTCTTTTCTTCGATCAGATTCAGTCCGCCGTGTCGAATTTGACACCATTCAACCTCGGTTATCTTAGCTTCCATCAATACCCGGATTGATGGGATCTCTACTTCTATGGGGAGCACTGCTTCCATGCCATATACTAGAGAGAAAGGGGTTGCCCCTGTTGAAGTGCGGACAGATGTGCGATAACCGTGAAGAGCAAAAGGTAGCATCTCGTGCCAGTCTTTGTAGGTTAAACCATTTTTTGAACAATCTTCTTGATGTTCTTGTTAGCCGCTTCTACTGCTCCGTTCATCTTGGGTCGGTAGGGAGATGAGTTATGGTGTTCGATCTTGAACTCTGCACACAACTCTTTCATCATCTTATTGTTCAAGTTATATCCATTATCTGTAATGATCTGGCTTAGAACACCATAACGGCAGATGATATTATTTATGATAAAGCGGATCACCACTTGTCGGGTCACATTGGTGTAAGACGCTGCTTCGACCCACTTGGTGAAGTAATCACTGCCTACCAGGATGAACCGATGTTTGTTCGAAGCTTTGGGCTCAATCATGCCAATCATGTCGATTCCCCATATGGAAAAAGGCCATGGGGAAGAGAGAACTTTGAGATGCGTTGGTGGTACATGGATTTTGTCGGAGTATATCTGACACTTGTGACATGTCCTCATGTACTTGTAGCAATCAGATTCCATGGTCAACCAGTAGTACCCTGCTCTCAGAATTTTTCTCGCCATTGTGTGTCCGTTGGCATGAGTGCCAAAGGATCCTTCGTAAATTTCTTTTATTAGCATGTCCGCTTCTGGTCTGTAGACACATCGGAGTAAGACCATGTCAAAGTTTCTCTTATAGAGTTTATCACTGCTCAGGAAGAAACTGCCTGCTAGCCTTATGAGGGTTTTTCTGTCTTTCCTGGATGCCCCAGGTGGGTACTCCTGTTCCTGAAGGAAGCATTTGATATCATGATACCAAGGTTTGTCGTCTATGACTGCTTCAATCGCGAAGATGTAAGCGGGCCCTTCAAGGCGCATTATGTCGATCTTAGGTAGGTCATTCCATTGACCTACGCTAATCATGGAAGAGAGAGTGGCTCATGCATCAGCCATGTGATTCTCATCACGAGGGATGTGATGAAACTCGATTCTGTTGAAGACGGGTAACAACCTTCTCGCATAGTCTTTGTAAGGAATCAATCTTGATTGGTAAGTGTTCCAATCTCCTTGGATCTGATTGATAACCAGGGCTGAGTCGCCATATACATCCAAGTTTTTGATCCTTAAGTTGATCGCTTCTTCGAGACCCATGATATAAGCTTCGTATTCGGCCTCGTTGTTTGTACATTTGAACGTAAGTCTGGCGGTGAAAGGAATATGGGTACCATGAGGGGTAACAATGATTGCCCCAATTCCGTTTCCATAATGGTTGATAGCTCCGTCAAAGATTAGTCCCCATTGGGAACCTGGTTCTGGCCCTTCACTGGGTAGCGGTTCATCGCAATCTTTCATTTTCGAATACATGACATCTTCGTCTGGAAAGTCAAACCCAATTGATTCTTGATTGTCAATCGATTGATGAGCCAAATGATCGGCTAAAATACTCCCCCTAACGGCTTTTTGAGCATGGTACTCTATGTCATATTCTGATAGCAACATTTGCTAGCGGGTAATCCTTCCCATGAGAGCAGGCTTTTCAAAGAAATACTTGATTGGATCCATTTCGGATACCAACCAAGTAGTGTGACAAATCATGTACTGGCGAAGGCGTTTGGCTGCCCAAGCCAAAGCACAGCAAGTTTTCTCAAGCATAGTGTACCGAGTCTCGCAGTCTGTAAATTTCTTGCTCAAATAGTAGATGGCAGACTCTTTCCTTTTTGTTTCGTCTTGTTGGCCAAGTACACATCCCATTGAGTCCTCTAGGACTGTGAGGTAGATGATCAGTGGTCTTCCTTCCACTGGAGGTGACAGAATCGGCGGATTCAATAGGTATTCCTTGATACTGTCGAAGGTGGTTTGACAGTCTTCTGTCTAAACGCATTCCTGATTCTTTTTGAGTGATTTGAAAATCGGCGCGCAGGTCGCGGTCATAAGGAATATGAATCTGGAAATGTAGTTCAAACGTCCCAGGAATCCTCTGACTTGTTTTTCAGTTTTCGGAGAAGGCATTTCTTGAATGGCCTTGACCTTGTCAGGATCAACCTCAATCCCTTTCTGGCTGACGATGAACCCTAAGAGTTTCCCTGAACGGACACCGAAGGTGCATTTGTTGGGATTCAAGCGGAGCTTGTACTTTCTCAAACGCTCAAATAGTTTTGACAGGTGGGTCACATGCTCCTCTTCCGTCTTAGATTTTGCAATCATATCATCGACATATACCTCAATTTCCTTGTGTATCATATCATGAAATAGAGTAGTCATGGCCCTTTGATAGGTTGCCCCGGCGTTCTTCAAACCGAATGGCATTACCTTGTAATAAAAGGTACCCCATTGGGTAATAAATGAAGTTTTCTCCATGTCTTTCGGCGCTATTTTGATTTGGTTATATCCCGAGAATCCATCCATGAAGGAGAAGACTTTGAACTTTGTCGTGCTGTCTACCAGCATGTCTATGTGTGGTAAGGGAAAGTCGTCCTTTGGACTTGCCTTGTTTAGATCTCTGTAATCGACACACATTCTGACTTTACTGTTCTTTTTCAGAACCGGTACGATGTTGGCTAACCATTGAGGATATTCTGATGTAGCGAGGAAACCCACATCAATCTATTTTTGTACCTCCTCTTTGATTTTGACAGCCATGTCTGGATGAGTCCGTCTCAACCTTTGTTTTACCGGCGGACATTCTGATCTCAATGGTAGATGATGTTCCACGATGCTAGTATTCAACCCTGGCATATCCTGATAGGACCAAGCGAATACATCGGGAAACATTTTGAGAAGTTTGATTAAACTCTCTTTGGCAGTTGGACTGAGCAGTGCCCCAATCCTGATTTCTTTTCTCTCTTTCTCCGAACCCAAGTTTACCGTTTCCAACGGCTCTTTGTGAGGTTCAATGGACCTTTCCTCTTGTCTGAGTAATCGGGAGATCTCCTCTGGAATTTCGTTGTCAACTTCTTCTTCAGCCCCAAATACCGAGAACTCAAAGTCGGGAGAAGGCATCAGATCGTATGTTTCAACGGGGTTTAAAACAAGCAATCTGCATGACGGTATGATTTGTGTTTAGAAAAGATAGAGAAAATGCAAGAGTGTGTGCAATGTATATTTTTTTTACTGCTTGTTTTTATTATTGAGTTTTTTTTTAGGATTACCATTTTCTGAGAAAAGCGAAAAGAGAAAACTGCAATTAATGCGGAGATTACAGAACGGCGTTATTTTATTTATGAACGAGTCGATTCTTGAAACTACAGCCCTATAAAACAAAACTCTGTCGCTTTGGGCGAAGCGAAGATGGAAATTTACAGAAAGCGAGCCCTATCAAAATATCTGTTTCACCTGGGCAGGGTGAAAGGTTAAAGTAAAGATGGCAATTACTTAGACTTATGAACAATCTTCGGAACATCGACAGCAACCCATTGGCGGCGAACTCCTTGGTGAATCACAAAGTCTGGCACCTTCGTTGATTTGTCTTCAGAAATAACGCTGATTTCTGGAGGAGCAGGATCATTGGAATCTGTCTCCCAAGCAGAGTTGTCGTAGGGGGATTCCTTTGTTGCATTTTGCAGAGTATTTGTGCTCTCCGCTGTATCTCCCCTTCCAGCCGGCTGGATGTCTTCGAGACTGATACGAGAGCTTTCAAGAGAGGAGTACTTGACCTTGAAGTCGTATTTTGCACTCGGTTTTCCCAAGGTGTCCCATACTTCTTTGGAACTGGAGGAGTCATCCCTCTCGATGACGTTGACCTCGGGAAAAGCATAGTTAATGAATTCTAGTCCTGCAAACATTGCGAATTCATCGTCGTGCTGGGTATTTTCAAGATAACCTGGGTGTTGATCCCATGACATGGTGCGGATGCAAGTATTCTTTTCAATGATGCTCAGCTAATTTTCATTGTTCGGCTGACTTTCTTGCCCCAAGTCTCCTGGGTAAGGCTGCCACATTAGCAGGCCATCCATCGGGCTATAGTAGTCGGGGTCAAAGCTGTCTTTCATCGGAGTGTCTTCCTCTAATGAGTTTGGTGGAGCACGACATCCTTCCGGATCACAATCTCCATATATAATTTCGACGTCTGACCTGGGTATAAATCTCGGACTCTGTGCGGGGTAGCAAAATGGCGTAGGCACCTCTTCCTGAGACATATAACTGTCTTTGTTAAGATAGGACTTCCATTCCTCCTCTATATCAAAGGAGTCGCCCTCGTTGATGGTATGCACTTCGTGAAGCACTGGTTGAAGGAAACCTCCACTGTGGAAGAAATTATGATTGGGATGAAGACTTTCACCGTTAACAGCTGTCTGGGTACAGGTTGTAGAAAAACCAAGACCCTTCTTTGTGTTATTGTCAGTAGGAATGACAAGCTTCCCCATCCTATTGTATTGGTACTCACGACCGCTTCGATAGCATCTTTGTATGAGGAAATCGAAGTCCCCCCTTCGGATTGATCGTCCTTGTGTAGCGAAAGCGTTTGGAACTGGGTTCCGATTTCCCCCTCCGGTTCTACATAAGTGGATGACGATAAGTTGCTTACGAGCAAGGCTTGCTCTCCGCAGACTGTGACGAGTTGGTCGTTCTGGACGAACTTTAGCTTTTGGTGGAGGGTTGAAGTGACCGCCCCAGCCAGATGTATCCAAGGTCTTCCTAGTAAACAACTGTATGTTGCCCGGATGTCCATGACGTGGAAAGTGACTTGGAAAGTGTGAGGACCGATAGTTATGGGAAGGTCGACTTCGCCAATAACCATTTTTCTGGATCCGTCAAACGCTTTGATGACGACCTTGCTGGTTCTCATCGGAGGGCCTTTAAATGATAATTGCATCAAAGTGGACTTCGGCATAACATTCAGGGTTGACCCTGTGTCTACCAGTACGCTGGCTAAATCATCGTCCTGGCAGTTGACTGTAATACTGAACGCCATGTTATGACGGCGACCTTCTTCAGGTAACACCTCATCACTAAATCCCAAGTTATTGTAGGAAGTGATGTTAGAGACAATGCTATTGAACTGTCTGGTTGTTACATCCTGTTCCACAAAGGCTTGCTCCAAGACTTTCTGTAGAGCCTCACTGTGTGCTTCTAAACTAAGTAACAGTGATAATACTGAGATCTTTGAAGGAGTTTGTAACAGCTGATCAACAATGTTGTATTAACTCCTTTGGATGAGCTTCAGCATCTCATCATCGTTTTTTGAAAGGTCGGGATTACTGGATTGATCGACTGGTGGATCGGGAACTTCTGTCTGAGATTCCTTTTCTCTGTTGGGTTCTCCAACTCATCTGTTGAAGATTCGACCGCTCCGTGTTACTCGACTGATGTCTGCAATATTCACGACGGAGGGTAATGGAATTTCCTTTCCATTCTCGACTATTGTTGCACTGTATTTGTAAGGTATAGCCTCAGTTGATTCATACGGTAGTGGTCCCGGTAGATAGATGACTATGGGAACCTTCTGATTTTTCTGACCATCGTAAGTAATTTCGATCTGTTCCTGGTTAGGAACTCTCGATTCGTCAAGTAGAGGGATGATGGCACAAACATCCCTAGTCCTCTGATGATCGGAGATTATGACAACGTCCTCGATTTGATTATTGAGATAGTTGACTGATCCAGAACTTGAGCATGGTTAAATTTCTTTGCGGTCCAACTGACTTTGAAGGGCTGCCCGCACGAAGTAGCATCCTTGATTATCCACTGAGAAAACTCCACACCGCTCATAGTTGTGTAGTGGCACCTGGCCATGTCCGCTTTGAATACAGTGTAACCTTACGAGGTCTGTTTCCATCGACCGAACATCCTGACTTTGATATCTAGTAGGATTCCCATTAGTGATACTAATTTGCTGGGTGTCTTCATCCATATAGATTGGAAGCCACCAGTGGTTCAACAAGTGTTGAAGTGTTTCCTGGACAAGGGCATAACCTTGATCATTTTCGCAACTCGCTTTGCAGCTCTGATAATCATGGGATACCAGGAACCCGAGCCGGACCTGTTTAGCATGTAACTCGACCAGGCAGGTATTCATCAAGCGAATATCGAAGATTTGAATCATGTTGATTTGATAATGATTCCTATCATGGTAGTCTTGAATCCATCCAAGATCCATCTGACACTGGAGGGCCTTTTGTACAAAAGAGCATCCCTGTTTGTTTACCGAGCAAGTCAGGCAGGAATTATAATCGTGACACAGCAGATTATGATACTGGCTTTGCCTTGACTACATTGCTACCAGGTTGACATTCATCGCACGTGAAATTCTGGCACATGTGCAGAATTCAGATGTCCTATGACATGTCATTAGACATCTGGTCTGACATGAACACACATGGCAAGGTATATAACAATAAGAGTACTAAAAAGCATAAACAACACACAAAATTTGTTCACCCAGTTCGGTCTAACAACCTACATCTGGGGGCATACCAAGCCAGGAAGGAAGTCCACTATTAGCAGTATCAATTCGTAGACCCTACAATTAACACACCCGTTGATGATCTACTCACTTAATCACTACCCAATGACCCTTCTACCTAAGTCCTCCCCAGGTAAGAGACTCCATCTCACTTCCAATCATCGCAAGGATGTCTAGCAGTCGACAATCCGCCACTACATCAACAGCTCTTAACCTATACACCAATTCAGCAAGGAATGACACCTTTCCAAGACACAACTTAGACATGACACCCATGACTAAGAACAATACTTAGAGCTGCTTAATAGCTTCCTCCAAGAACAATATTCACTCTTGCTTAAAAGCTTCGAGGAGAACAGTGACCATCTCACAATCCGAGTGGTTCACACATACCAACTCTCTTAGAGAGTGGTTCACAAGAACGAAACCCTAATAATTTTACATCTTGGAATCGTTACTAAATCAGGTTACAATCACTCCTATTTATAACCTACATCCCAACTGGATTTGGGCTTCAAATCACAATAAAACTGATGTTAAAAATCTGCAATAACTTCTGCACCAAAATAGGTATTCAATCAAATCTTTCCTAAATTATCTCCATAATTTAGAGAGTCATTATTCTTCTTGATTCTGACTTGAATCTTCCAGACCAAACAAAACAGCGCCACATAGGATAACATAATATTTCGAGAATATTCTGCATCTGTTAAATCATAATAGAATTTAACTGCCTAGCTCAGCTCAGGCGCGATGTCGAATGATACAGCATAGGACATCTTATCCGACATGTTGAATGCAGTAAACCAGAAGATCTTGTTTCAACATCTTGATTAACCATCACATGACAGCAAAACAGCCACACCTTAAAACAACCATGCACTCATATCAGCTTAGTACAGAACAGCATGTCAAGACATCCTCCTTGACATTTCACAACCTGCAACTAAACTATTATGGCAGATACACAAAACAGCATGTTAAAACAACTTTAGTGACATAAAGCTATCATATTGGTTTTAACAAAATTTAGCCAACACAAATACTGCATAGCTGCAGAACTAACAAACTCCCCCATTGGCAAATTTTGGCTAAAACCATCATATCATATCAAATATATCAGCAGCAGAGGATAGTCACACACATCAGTAGCAGATAAAACAATTATCAGCACTGCAACACCTACACAAGCAGATCAGCACTCAATCTTCATCTGCACACATACAATCACACACTCTCCCCCTTTTTAGCCATATTTGACAAACCGAAAGCCAACAGGAAGAAATCCCATCAACAAACAGAAGCTCCCCCTCAACACCAGAAACAACCAACATCATACACAACCAGCATCAGCAACATCCAACAGCAGCACCAAAAACAAATTCAAACAGCATAACAGCTGCACAAACTACAAACTCCCCCTCAAAACTAGAATCACACCAGACAACTAGACAACTCCTAGGCTAACTTTCTCTTTTTGGCAAATAAAGCAACTAAGAAATAAGGGCAATCAACCAGTAGCAGAACACATCCAACTCAGAAGCATGTACAACTTTGACAACCCAATGACATGACCAAGATCAACCAGTCAAGTCCACCCATAACTAAACCAGTCACACAATGTCATGACATCTTGTCTGACATTACACCCTCACCAGAGGTACACTATCATAGATTTTTGAAACCACAACCAATCTTGATAAACAACTGAACTACTGTAGCAACAAATCCAAAACAGAAGTCCAACTCCCCCTATCTAAGTGTAATACCCCAAATTTTGACCACTAAAGTTTCCCATCATTGTGCAAATCATCATCACAATATGGATGAATCATCATGCTTCATCAGTCTCCCCAAAGATGGGTGAGCATCCAATACAATCAAAATTAGGGTTTCAAGCCCTCTCTGAGTGCTTAGACAAAGGATCAATCAAGAAATGACATGATCTTCAACTTGTATAATCTCTTAAACATCCACAATGGATCAAAAAGGACTCCCACTTCAAGGATTAAGCACAAGGCTGCTCCCTTCTAGGTGGATCAAGTCTCAAGATCGACAGTGTCACCAAATTAGGGTTTTGGTCAACCAGGGCCTCCAGATGGAATTTTTCATCTGGGCATAAGGCAATGATCCAAAACATGACCTAATATATTTCATGGAACCTCATGGACCCATGCATCAAGTCAATTTTGCCTCAGGGGATGCATTCATCAAAAATCAGGAATTAGGGTTTCTTGACCTAATTCACCCCTAAGTTGACTTTTGGGACAAACCATGAGCCAAGACCTCAAGACATGATTTGAGGGTCTCTAATACACCATATTGATCCATTTGGAACAATGGATTGATCCAAGAAGCTTGAGCAACAAGTTTCATTTTCATCTGCACCACAATTAGGGTTTTAAGGGAAAAGTCAACTGTAACTTTGACTTTTGACCAAGACATGCTCCCAAACCCTAATACATGATTGAATATACCCTATGACACCCATGGAACATGTCCATCAAGTTTGATTTAGGTCAAGGACATGATTTCCTGAAGAATTGCACAGTTTGGAATTCATTTGATAAAAAGTCAACTGTGCACAAAAGTCAACTTTGACTTTTTGAGATTTTTCACCAAAATGGATTTTTAACCCTAAAATGATGTTAATGTATGATTTGAATCATCATTCATCAAGAAAAATCAAGAAAAGTGAGATAACTTGTAAAAGGGGTAACCATAAAACTTAGAAATTTTTCTAAGTTAAAAATAAAGTGGCAAAGGTACCAACTTTGGAGGACCATAACTCCTAAACCACAAGGCCATTTTTTCTCATCCAAAGATGGGTTTGTAGCCCTCATTATCACCTAAAAAAACTTCAACTACAAGTCATTCCAATTCATTAAGGATTTTGAGTTATGGAATGATCAAAGTGGCTGAAAAGTGAAAAAGTCACTTTTTCCAACACTTAGTGAAATTTTCACTAAGTCAGATTTTGCCTCACTTTTTGCCAAATGTAGGGGGATTTTTCACTTGGAATCAAAAGAGATCAAAACCAAACTTGTTCAAATAGTTATTGTATCATGTAAGAGCTTTCCAAAATGGCCAAGAACATTGCCAAATTCAACCTACATCATGAGATACAACATTGGCAAGTTGCCTTGCTGAAATCTGTCAAAGCAAGGCAGAATTTGCATTTTGGCTCGATTTGCCAAAATCAGCCAATTTCAATTGCTCCAATCCACTTGGACACGTCAGAGGATTGAATCCAAAGGGGACAATCACTGAGCCAAGCCCCCAAGGTCCAAGGAACAAAGAATATCATGTTGAACCTATAATGGCCAAAATAGGGACAAGACTTCAAATTTGGAATGAGGCATTCAATGCAACCATCAAGGTGGCATGGACTGAGCCATTCTCATCTGAAATCAGTCAAGACTTATCCAAGACCAAGGGGACCAAAGCTCTGTGCCCTAACCTCTAGTCAATGGCTAGAGGAGACTTTCATTTCCATTGGCCAACATTGAGCAAACCTACTTACCAGCTGCCATGCACTATTCCTTGCAAAACAAACTTGCTCTACTATAAATAGAGCTCAATTGTGGTCAGTTTAAGGACACCAAAGCCATCTAACAGATGCTTTCCTCAAAATCTCTTTCTCTTGGTAAAAATGCCTTTCTTAGCAAGGTAGCTATCGGGTTTTGAGTTTGAGAGCAATTCTGCACAAACCAATCACTCACACACCTCACATACATCACATATGAGCTGATCAAACACTCACATAACTTCTGGAACATCAAAATCTCAAAATCACTTTCCATCCACACAAGTTTGAAGTGAAGTTGCAGCTGAGATGCTATAAACTGATCCAGTCCATTTCAATTCAATCCAAGTGTTCAAACACACTCCATATGGTGTAGGGAAGCTGTCCAGATCATCACAAGTTGCCTGTAACACCTCCAACTCAAAATCACATCTGCTCTTGCTGTCACGACTTGGAGGTAAGCACATACTTGGTCATCTCTCAATCTATGCATATTTCCTCGCACAATAATTTGGCCATATGTTCATAATCATGCATGGAATGTTTTCCCTCAATTAATTGCATTGTTTGAATCGTGTGTCAAAAATCCTAGCCTTCATGCAGAAATTAGGGTTCTTGAGCTCTCTTCGTGATTTCTTGTTGTATGTTTAATTTAAATGAAATTAAAGTACATAGACATGATCGTGAGGTTGAGACGAGCATAATGATATGTGGATTGCATGTTATAATTACGTATTCATGGAGATTGGATAGAAAATGAAAATCTGGGCAAACTGAAAAACGCGCGTGTTCTTGGTGTTGTTCTTGGCACCATTTTCATAAATTTGAATATTTGAATTTTGTGATTTTTGTTTAATTGATTCAAAAATTAATTTCTCTCTGAGTTTTAATGATTTTGAGTTGATTCTTTTTTTAATAATTCACAAAAATGTTAAAATATTTTATTTTATCAAAAAAATCCCAAAAATATTATTTATTTCATATAATTGATATTTTTGCAAAGAATTAATGTTTTAATTGTTTTTGGCATTTTAAATATTTTTTCTACATTGATTTTGCAACTTTTAATGCTTTCCAATTATTTTGTAGGTCAATACTTAATTTTTGAAGCATTAATCCAAGATCACAATTTGTTTTCCATGTGTTAAACAATTTTTGATCATTTTAATTGAATTTTTATTCAATTAAATACATTTTTGAAAACAAATTAGGGTTTTGGATTAATTCAACCCTCATAAATCATTTTCAAAACACTCATGGGCCTCTATTAGAGTGTAAGACCCAATCCTTTTTTTGACCAAATCATCTTTGGGCCTCACTTATTGTATAAGTCCCGATACCGTCAAAAAACAAACGGCGCGATCGTCGCCTTTTCAAAAATCATCTGGGCCTACCCTCGAGTAGTAAGACCCATTTATTCATCTCAAAACTCTTTGGGCCTCTTGAGAGAGTGTAAGACCCATCCCCCCTTGTACAAAACCCTTTTGGGCCTCACTCATTGTATAAGTCCCTCTGTACAAGTAAACGGCGCGATCGTCGCCCGTTTAAAAATAAAAATCATCTGGGCCTCTCCTTGAGCTATAAGACCCATTCAAAACACTTTGGGCCTCTATTAGAGTGTAAGACCCAATCTCCCTTTTAACCAAAACATTTTTGGGCCTCACTTATTGTATAAGTCCCTCTGCGTTAAAAGAAAACCTCGGCGCGATCGCCATTTTTAAACGAAAAATCATTTGGGCCTACCCTCGTGTTATAAGCCCCTCTCTTTTCTTTAAACCTTTTTTGGGCCTCTTGAGAGAGTGTAAGACCCATCCCTTTGTACAGAAAACCTTTTTGGGCCCCAATCACTTGTATAAGTCCCGCTGTACAAAGTCAAACAGTGTGCTCACTGATAAAACCCTGGTCCTCTCCTTGAGCTGTAAGCCCCAAACCTTTCTTTTTCAAAGCACTTTCTCCTTTGATTTTGAATATACTGTTGTTTTTAATCTTTCTTTGTTGAACAACTAACCAAACAGCATGGAAGCACTACAACCGAGTAAGTGGTTATCGCTTTCATTTACTGCTTTCATATTATAAACTGTATTGTGGGGCTGCTCACTGTAAGTCTCCTTTCATAAACTCATATCTACTGTGTAATAATAGTATAGATATTTTGAGTTTCCCCGGCAACTACGTCTAGAACTAAGTGACGCCGTTTCATTTATTCGTAGAAATAGACGCCTAGATCCCCAATAGGAGCACCAGATACAGTCTTCTCTTCGGCTGTCCTCCTTAGGAATCGTCAAGAAGCTCTACTCCCCAAGATGAATGTATTCTCCGTGAATGGCATCTTTGAGTTTCTTCCAAATTCTCGAACTTTCCTGACTTGATCTATTCCTTGTGGATAGCTTGCCTTGAATGTCTCGGGGTTTGGGTACCCACTACGGTCATAATCTTGGACCTTAACTAAGGAACCCTCTTTAAAAGCTAAAAGTCGCTGGATAGTAAACCTCGCACGTTTACCAGTGGTTTTCATCTTTAAAAGAGTTATCTCTCCTAATGGAAAGGAGATGATAGACCCACAGGCTTCTTAAAAGCATCGGCCTCCTCTTGGGCATTATTCAAGGACACTACGACTTCTTAGAAGTATT
Organism: Lathyrus tuberosus; assembly: GCA_022829125.1. NCBI lineage: Eukaryota > Viridiplantae > Streptophyta > Magnoliopsida > Fabales > Fabaceae > Lathyrus > Lathyrus tuberosus. The sequence goes on from JALAZF010000072.1 coordinate 7,179,025, forward strand.
CACAGCCTCCTCTTAGGCTTCTTATAATGATCTCTTCCTCCGAGAATGATAGCCTCCTCTTGGGCTTCGTACAAGGACCCGTCGGCTTCTTAAAAGATTCCAGCCTCCTCTTGGGCTTCGTACAAATTGTCCCGACGACCTCCTAGAGGTATAGGAACAGAACCTAGTCATCCTCATAGAACAGTCCTTTCATAGAGTCTACTACTGTTTCTCGAAGCATAGTACAAAAGATAAAACTCTAGACTTGGACAGTCTAACTTTCTTGAGTCTCAAAGACATTCTCAAGCACCCTTCGTTAAATAGGAAGGAAACCCGCAGACTCGGATAGTCTCAATACCCTTTGGATTTCCCGTTTCCTCAAAGAAAAGGAAATATCCCTGATCCTCAAATTAAATCCCTGTGTACAGTGTTACTCATATAAGAACTGATTTTCTCTTTTAAATCAGTATATTGGATCTGTCACTCAATTGAAACAGTTACAATAGCCTCCATCTCGGGCTTCGTACGAGATACCAAAATTCTCCCTAGTGGAGTCAAAACAACCTTTTAGCCTCTCTCTCAGGCTTTGTATGAGACACAAAAGATTCCCTCGCAGAGTCAATCACCCCTTTTTTTGCCTCCATCTCGGGCCTCGTACGAGATATAAATCCCTTAAGCAAGAGTCGAACTCTTTGCTAGCCTCCTCTTAGGCTTTGTATAACGATATGCCCCACTGGGTCAAAAACCTTTAGCCTCTCTCTCGGGCTTTGTACGAGACACAAAATAGCCTCCTCTTAGGCTTTGTATAATGATTTTCCTAGCGGAAATTAGCCTCCTCTTAGGCTTTGTATAAGAAAACCACCGGTTGATCCAATCAACCTTTTAGCATCAAAGTTGTGCCTCGTTCACAATACACAAACATCAACAACTCCTTTCCCTTCATCTAATCGCTGTAAGCGGCAAGCCTCTGGATCATCTATATCCATGCCACTGTCCCTCTTTTAGCATGAGAAATTCCTAAGGAAAGATGGCATTGCTCTACACTGAGTTAAAGTCTTCTCCTTCAGGTTAAAACCCTTTCTTCAGAAATTATGGCATTGCTCGGATCCGCGTATCCCAGTTAAAGTAATTCTCTTTCTCCCCTCTTTAGAGATGACAAATTCTCTCTAAAGTCGAGGTCTTTTAGCTTCACATCTTGGGCTTTGAACAAGATACAAACCACCTTTCGCTTCATGTCTTGGGCTTTGAACAAGACACCAAAAACCAATTTCCTCCCATAGAATAGGAGGAACTACGAACGCTCTGATTTCCCTGTTTCGGTAAACGGGAATACGTAGGCATAAGATCGAAAGAAAAGATCTTAGCGAGCGCAATCAACAAAAAACCCAAATCCCATATCTCCATCAATTAAAAACAGTAATTCAAAAGCATCAGTCCTAACATCCTAATCCTTATTCCCCGCCAGAAACCCTTTGCCTAGAAAAAAGAAAGAGAGAACCGTATTGGTGAAATACGAATAACCAGTACAAAGGTCCCCCCACATTGATAGCATCCGTAACCTAACAGACCGCTGTTTAAACTCAGTATGCAAGCAGGGTTAATTGGAGACATCTATTTCCCTTCCTTATTCAGCTCACAATAGGATAAAAAATGAATCGACCTGTAGTTTTAAGCTCAACCGCAGAGAGCGACCAGCGCTTAAGAACCGCGTCCAAAATCGCTCGCTACAGAAAAGTGGCGCCCACCGTGGGGCCGTTCAAAGTTAGATCTAGGCACGGTCATCCCCATTTTTCACAGAAAAGTGGCGCCCACCGTGGGGCCAGTTTTTATTTCTGTCTGTTTTCCTTGTAAAATGGCGACTCTGCTGGGGAGTCTCCTTTTCTGCCTTAGGGCATCATCCCCGTTTTCTACGGAAAATGGGAACTCTACCGAAGAGAAAGATTGACCTATGCTGGTCCATCTCTTAGGCAGGGAACCACAGATTGGGGCTTCCGTCGGGGAACCCATTTCTGTCAGGAACTTAAGATTCATAGCTTTATAAGTCTAGGATGATTAGGACAAATATATATACTGCTTTTCCTAATTGCTATACGTGTTTATTTTTCTGCTACTGGGAATGCGTGTGATGCCGCATGTGGTGAGATTGAGTATACACTTAAGAAAAGCCAACCTTTTTCGTAGTGCGGAAGCTATCGGAAATAGCTGTTACGCGATACTACCCTCATTTGAGGCTGGTGATCTATTCTCGGTGAATAGCACTTACTCTAAGATTGCACACAACTCACTGGCGATCCGCTTGTTGTCTGTCTTCCTGGGAGGAGCTGATGATAATGAGTACAGGTACAAAAATCACCCTAGTATAAACCTTTGGGGATGGGTAGAGCCTTGACTTCATGACAACGACCCTCTGACCCCATGTTTTTTCTATGTTTTTGTGTGCTGCATTCATGCATTCATTTAATAAAACATTAAAACATTCAAAAAAATTTCTCTTCTAGTCTCTCTGTTTTTCGAATTAAACTAAGACTGTGATTGCAAATATCAGAGAAAAAGATTGCATTAATGGATTTCGGTAGAAGGAGAACTCACCAGTATACCTTTAAGGTTCCGAAACTAGGGGATTTGAGAAAGTTAGCGAGGATGATCGTTAACCCAGAGGCTTTCAGAGCCAAGCACGGTGGTTTGCTACCACTGTTAAGAGTCCATGTGATTAAGGGGATCATGGACGCGCTCATTCAGTTCTACGATCCGGTTTATCATTGTTTCACATTCCCGGATTACCAGCTGGCACCAACGCTGGAGGAGTATTCTCATCTGACTGATTTACATATCACAGATCGAGCTCCATTTTCTGGACTGGAAGAAACTTCAAAGAATCAGACTATTGCAAGAGCAATTCATTTGGACGAGTCTGAGGTCAAGACTCACATGATTACTAAGGGTGGCATCCAAGGTTTGCCAACCCAGTTCCTAACCAAGAAAGCTCTGTACTTCGCTAGTATAAGGAACGGGACTGCTTTTGAAAGCATCTTTGTCTTGCTCACCTACGGGTTATTTTTGCTTCCCAACATCAATAACTTCGTCGATATCAACGCTATTAAGGTTTTTCTCATTGGAAACCCTGTGCCGACTTTGCTTGCAGATGCGTATCATTCTGTACACTTAGGAAATTTGTACAACGGAGGGGAGATCACATGATGTGTACCTTTGCTTTACAAGTGGTTTATCTCTCACTTGCCCCAGTCTGCCGCTTTTTGGGATTGCAAGAGTGTCTTACGTTGGTCGCAGAAGATCATGTCCCTCACCAACTCTGATATAGATTGGTGTAATAGGATTTATGAGGGAATCAGAATCATTAACCGTTGTGGAAACTTCCCCAACGTACCCCTCATAGGAACTAAAGGAGGAATCAACTATCATCCGATATTAGTTCTTCGTCAATTTGGATACCCGATGAGACACATCCCACTGGGTGTTCATCTGGAAGGTCTTTTCTTCAAAGAAGGAGAAAATGACAGAGCACTAAAGATGGAAATAGTGCAAGCTTGGAAACATGTTCATAAGAAAGGACGAGAGTCTCTGGGAAAACCGGACAGTGTCTCGGTGGAGCCTTATCTCCATTGGGTACAAACTAGAGCTCTCAAGCTAAAGATGCCTTATCCTCGTTATGGAATTCTTCCGCCGAGGGAAATTGTCATGTACTTCATGACGGAAACTGAAAGGCTTCAGGTTACTCTCAACAAAGTTCAAAAGGAAAGAAGGTCTTGGAAGAACAAGTACCGCACCCTCGACGTAGAGTGTATCCAAATACAGCAATTACTGAAAGAGAAAGATGCTCTGATTGAAATTTTGGAGCAGCATGCTGTAGAGAATCAAGATGACCAAAGGAATTTGCTCACTCCTTTCACCTGGCAAAGGAATGACAACCCGACAACGGCCTAAGCGCCCCGGTCAAAGAAAAGGAAAGTACCAGAGTCAGCACCCGGTTTCTCCTCAGAGAGGACTCGGGACCCATTAGTTTAGGTTTCTGTTTCTGCACTTTGTAATCTACTGTATTTCCATTTTTGTAATCCTTTGAATTTCTATAAAAAGGGGTTTCCCCACTGTTTGATATTTGCAATCTAATTGTCGAAGTTTATTTTAATTAAACCTAAAAACAATTAATATAATCATTGCATTCATCATTCTCACATCGCGTATTCTCCTTACCTACGAATCTCACGTTTGTGTCTCGATTCTAGAGTCAAACTGTCTCATTCGTATAATACTCAGGCCAATCGTCAGAAAAAGATGGATGATCTTGAGGAAGAAAACAGAGATTTGAAAGAAGAGATCGACGCTCTGAGAGAGGATATGAGAAAGCTTCGTAACGACATGCAAGTCATGGCAGAAGCTCAGCTATAAAGAACTGTGATCTCAGAGATCACCTCAACGCCCATCATAGAAAATTATGATCCTAGGTATCAGATACCGAAAGATCGTCCTTGGGGCATGCCTGTTAACTATATCCCAGAAGGATATGTTCCGCCGATCACTGAAGATCAGGGAATCGCAACAGAAGCCGCTGGGCCTGAAGGTTACAAACTTCGGGAAAGCGAAGATGCCAGGGGGATACTCAAGACTCCTGAAGGTTACAAACTTCGGGAGGCGCGAAGACTTACTGCCGTAGTCACGGTACCACCCCCTGTGGTGCACACTGTCCCGGAAGGACAGATTCCACCAACACCTTCTGGTAAGAAGGAAACTATGTTTGACAGAATGGAGGAATTCCAGGAACAGTTCCTGGAAATGCAGAAAGAGCTGCAAGCCATTCGCGGTCAGGATCTATTTGGGAAGGACGCCGCAGACCTCTGCTTGGTCCCAAATGTGAAAGTCCCGCACAAGTTCCAAGTGCCCGACTTTGAAAAATACAAGGGTAACTCTTGCCCTCAGAGCCATCTGGTGATGTACGCTCGGCGGATGTCAGCTCAGACGGAGAATCAGGACCTGCTGATTCACTACTTCCAGGATAGTTTGACCGGTGCCGCACTCAAATGGTACATGGGTTTAAACCGTGCCACGATCAGTACTTTCAGAGATCTTGGCACTGCCTTTGTCCAACAATACAAGTACAATTTAGACATGGCACCCGACAGAGATCAACTCAGATCAATGTCGCAAAAGGAAAAGGAAACCTTTAAGGAGTATGCTCAAAGGTGGCGTGAAATTGCCGCTCAAATTTGTCCACCTCTTGAGGAAAAAGAGATGACAAAAATCTTCTTAAAGACCTTAAGCTCATTTTACTATGACCGAATGGTCGCCAGTGCACCCAGTGATTTCACCGAAATGGTCGGCATGGGTGTACGTCTTGAGGAAGCCGTCCGAGAAGGACGTTTGGTAAAAGACACTGGATCAACGAGCGGTACTAAAAAATACGGTAGTGCTCTCCCTAAGAAAAAAGAGCAAGATATTGGGAATATCTCTCTCGAAAAGCAAAGGCGTCGTTATCAGCCAGTAGCAGCTGTTACTCCTGCTATCGGCCCCGCGCCTGTTCCTACGTATCAACCTCAGGTTGCGCAGAGCCAACCTGACCAACAAAGGACACAACAGCCTCTTCAGCAGGCTCGTCCTCCATATAACAACAACTGTACAACACGGCCACCAGGATTTGATCCTATACCTGTAACGTACGCAGAGCTGTTTCCGTTACTGCTGGCTAAGGGGCACATTCAGACTAAGTCTCCCCTTTAAGTTCCGGAGAATCCGCCTTTCTGGTTTAAGGTGGATCAAACATGCCCTTATCATCAAGGAGGTTCAGGGCATAACATTGAGACTTGTCTCAATTTCAAATTCGACGTGCAAAAGCTTGTTAGGAGCGGGCTCTTATCTTTCAAAGATACGAACCCTAATGTTCTTACGAACCCGCTGCCTCAACACGAGAAAGCTGCAGTCAATCTGATTGAGAAAGAGACTAACAATGTCTATCAAATTCACGATGTACTCTTGTTGAAAACTAATCTGGTCAAGATGCATTGTAGACAGAGTGGATATGGCCATGTGCCACCTCATAACTATCACCAGTGTGATATCTGCTCTAAAGATAACCAAGGATGTTCTGTTGTGCCAGCAGCTCTGCAGGAGCAGATGGATCTCGGATGGATCCAAGAGCACCGAGTTCGTGGAGTTAACATGGTCTCTACAGATTCTAAAGTCATTCAAAACCACGACATCCGTGTGATGAATATCAACTTGGTGGCGATGCACTCAAGGCAAAGCCAGTATCATAATCTGCCGCGGCACGATTACAGTTCCTGTCTGATTTGTTCGGTAAACAAACAGGGATGCTCTTTCATACAAGAGGCCCTCCAGCGTCAGATGGATCTTGGATGGATCCAAGACTACCATGATAGGAACTCCTATCAAATCAATATGGTTCAGATTTTCGATATCCGCGTAATGGATACCAACCTGGTAGAGTTACATGCTGAGCAGGTCCGACTCGGATTCTTAATATCACATGATTACCAAAACTGTAAAGCGGGTTGCGAAAACGATCGAGGTTGTACCCTTGTCCAGGAGGCACTTCAGCACTTTTTAAATCACTGGTGGATGCCAATCTATATGGACGAAGATACTCAACGGATTAGTATCATTAACAGGAATCCTACTCGTCATCAAAGTCAGGATGTTCGATCAATGGAAGATAACCTAGTGAGGTTGCATTGCATTCAAAGTGGGCGTGGCCAGGTGCCACCACACAACTATGACAGTTGTAGCGTCTGTTTGGAAAGTAACCAAGGGTGTTACCTTGTGAGAGCAGCTCTTCAGGGTCAGATCGATCACGGAGAAATTCATCCATATCCAGGTTCAGGACCCATCATTTGGTCGCCGAACTACCTTGCCGATCAAGTTGAGGATGTTGTCACGATCTCTGGTCATCACCAGATCAGGGATGTTTTTGCCATCGTCCCTCTACTTGAGGAATCTAGAGTTCCCAACCGAGAACGGATCAAGGTTACTTATGATGGTCAGAAAAATCAGAAGGTTCCCATATTCATCTATCTACCGGGACCACTACCGTATGAATCAGCTAAGGAAATCCCTTACAAATACGGTGCAACAATAATCGAGAATGGAAAGGAAATTCCATTACCCTCCGTCGTGAATATTGCAGACATCAGTCATGTAACACGGAGCGGTCGAATCTTCAACCGAGGGGTTGGAGAATCCAACAAAGAAAAGGAACTTCAGGCGGAAATTCCTGATCCACCAGTCAGTCAATCTGGTAATCCCGACTGTTCAAAAGACAAAGATGAGATGCTAAAGCTCATCCAAAGGAGTGAATATAACATTGTTGATCAACTGTTACAGACTCCTTCAAAGATCTCAGTATTATCGCTGTTACTCAGTTCAGAAGCACACAGGGAGGCTCTACAGAAAGTCTTGGAGCAAGCCTTTGTGGAACAGGATGTAACAATCAGACAATTCGATAGCATTGTCTCTAACATCACTTCCTGCAATAATTTGGGATTTAGTGATGAGGAATTACCTGAAGGGGGTCGTCGTCATAACATGGCGCTCAACATTACGGTTAACTGCCAGGGCGATGCTTTAGCCAACGTACTGGTAGACACAGGGTCAGCCCTGAATGTTATGCCGAAGTCCACTTTGACGCAATTATCATTTAAGGGCCCTCCGATGAGAGTCATCGAGGTCATCGTCAAAGCATTCGACGGATCCAGAAAAACAGTTATCGGCAAAGTTGATCTTCCCATAACTATTGGTCCTCGCACTTTCCAAGTCACTTTCCAGGTCATGGACATCCGGGCAACATACAGTTGTTTATTAGGAAGACCTTGGATACATCAGGCTGGAGCGGTCACTTCGACCCTCCACCAAAAGCTAAAGTTCGTCCAGAACGATCAACTTGTCACGGTTTGTGGGGAATAAGCCTTGCTCGTGAGTAACTTATCATCATCTACTTGTGTGGAACCCGAGGAGGTTATTGGAACTCAGTTCCAAGCACTATCGGTGAGCAAGAACGATCAATCCAAAGAAGGAACTTCAATTTCTTCATACAAAGATGCTATCAAAGCGGTCGAGAGTACCGATACGACAGGATGGGGACGGCTTGTCATTCCTATTGACAATAAAACAAAGAAGGGTCTTGGTTTTTCTGCAACCTGTACCCAGACGGCCGCCAACGATGAAAGTCTTCATCCCCTTCAAAACTTCTTCCACAGTGGTGGTTTTCTTCACCCAGTGTCTCAAACAGTTCATGCTATCAATGAGGAAGATCCCTCTGACACAGATGAAGAATGGAAGTCCTACCTTAACAAGGACGGCTATATGTCTCAGGAAGAGGTGCCTATGCCTTTTTGCTTTCCTACAGAAAGTCCGAGATTTATACCAAGATCAGATGTCGAAATGATCTACGGAGATTGTGATCCGGAAGGATGCCGTGCTCCGCCAAATTCTTTAGAGGAAGACACTCTGATGAAAGAAAACTTTGATCATAATTACTATGGCCCGATGGATGGTCTGCCAATGTGGCAGCCTTACCCAGGAAACTTGGGGCAAGAAAGTCAGCCGAGTAATGGAACTCAGCTGAGCGTCATTGAACAGAATACCTGTGTCCCCGCCATGTCATGGGATCAACACTCAGGTCATTCGGAAACTACTCAACATGAAGATGAATTTGCATCGTTTGTAGGACTAGAATTCATCAACTATGCTTTTCCTGAGGTCAACGTCATCGAGAGGGATGACTTCTCCAGTTCCAAAGAAGTTTGGGACACTTTGGGACAACCGAGTGGAAAATACGACTATATGGTCAAGTACACCGCTCCCGAAAGCTCTCGTATCAGGCTCGAAGATATCCAGTCAACTGGATGGGGAGATATAGCTGAGAGCACAAATGCTATGCAAAATGCAACAGGGGAATCCTCCTACGACAATTCTGCCTGGGAGACAGATTCCAATGATCCTGCTCTACCAGAAATCAGCGTCATTTCTGAAGACAAATCAAGGAAGGTGCCAGACTTTGTGATTCACCGAGGAGTTCGCCGCCAATGGGTTGCTGTCTAGGTTCCGAAGCTCGTTCGCCAGTCAAAGTAATTGCCATCTTTAACCTTTCACCCTTCCCAGGTGAAACAGATGTTTTGATAGGGCTCGCTTTCTGTAAATTTCCCTCTTCGCTTTGCCCGAAGCGAGTGAGTTTTGTTTTATAGGGTTGTAGTTTCAAGATTCGACTTGTTCATTAATAAAATAACGTCGTTCTATAATTTCCGCATTAATTGCTGTTTTCTTTTTTTGCTTTTTCAGAAAATGGTAATCCTAAAAAACATTCAATAATAAAAACAAGCAGTAAAATAAATACACTGCACACACTTACATTTTCTCTATCTCTTCTAAACACGAATTATCACATCATGCAGATTGCTTGTTTTATACCCCGTTGAAACATACGATCCGATGCCTTCTTCCAACTTTGAGTTCCCGTTATTCGAGGCTGAAGAAGAAAATGACGACCAAATTCCAGAAGAGATCTCCCGACTACTCAGACAAGAGGAAAGGTCCATTGAACCTCACAAAGAACCGTTGGAAATGGTAAACTTGGGTTCAGAAAAAGAGAGAAAAGAAATCAGGATCGGAGCACTGCTCAGTCCAACTGTCAAAGAAAGTTTGATAAAGCTTCTCAAAGAATTCCCCGATGTATTCGCTTGGTCCTATCAGGATATGCCAGGATTGGATACCAGCATCGTGGAACATCATTTATCGTTAAGATCGGAATGTCCGCCAGTAAAGCAAAGGTTGAGACGCACTCACCCGGACATGGCCATCAAAATCAAGGAGGAGGTACAGAAACAGATCGACGCGGGTTTCCTCGCTACATCTGAATATCCTCAATGGTTAGCCAACATCGTACCCGTTCCCAAAAAGGACGGAAGGGTCAGAATGTGTGTTGATTACAGAGATCTAAACAAGGCAAGTCCAAAGGACGGCTTTCCTTTACCACACATTGACATGTTGATTGACAACACAGCAATGTTCAAAGTATTCTCCTTCATGGATGGATTCTCGGGCTATAACCAGATCAAAATGGCGCCGAAAGACATGGAGAAAACTTCGTTCATTACCCCATGGGGTACCTTTTGTTACAAGGTAATGCCGTTCGGTTTGAAGAACGCCGGGGCAACCTATCAAAGGGCCATGACTACTCTGTTTCATGACATGATACACAAAGAAATTGAGGTATATGTCGATGATTTGATTGCAAAATCAAGAACAGAGGATGAGCACGTTGAACATCTGTCAAAATTGTTCGAACGTCTAAGAAAATTCAAGCTCCGCTTGAATCCCAACAAGTGCACCTTCAGTGTCTGTTCAGGGAAACTGCTAGGGTTCATCGTCAGCCAGAAAGGAATTGAGGTTGATCCTGACAAGATCAAAGCCATTCAAGAAATGCCTTCTCCGAAAACTGAAAAACAAGTCAGAGGATTCCTGGGACGTTTGAACTACATCTCCAGATTCATATTCCTTATGACCACCACTTGTGCGCCGATTTTCAAGTTATTGAAAAAGAACCAGGATTGCGTTTGGTCAGAAGATTGCCAAACCGCCTTCGACAGTATTAAGGAATACCTGTTGAATCCTCCGATCCTATCACCTCCAGTGGAAGGAAGACCACTAATCATTTACCTCACAGTCCTAGAGGACTCAATGGGATGTGTACTTGGCCAACAAGACGAAACTAAAAGGAAAGAGTCTGCCATTTACTATCTAAGCAAGAAATTCACCGACTGCGAGACTCGGTACACAAGGCTTGAGAAAACTTGTTGCGCTTTGGCTTGGGCAGCCAAACGTCTTCGCCAGTACATGATTCGTCATACTACTTGGTTGGTCTCCGAAATGGATCCAATCAAGTACGTTTTCGAAAAACCTGCTCTCACGGGAAGGATTGCCCGTTGGCAGATGTTTCTATCAGAATATGACATAGAGTACCACGCTCAGAAAGCCGTTAAAGGAAGTATTTTAGCCGATCATTTGGCTCATCAACCGATTGACGATCAAGAATCAATCGGGTTTGACTTCCCAGACGAAGATGTCATGTATCTAAAAATGAAAGATTGCGATGAACCGCTACCCAGTGAAGGGCCAGAACCAGGTTCCCAGTGGGGACTTATCTTTGACGGAGCAGTCAATCATTATGGAAATGGAATTGGGGCAATCATTGTTACCCCTCAGGGTTCCCACATTCCTTTCACTGCCAGACTTACGTTCAAATGTACGAACAACGAGGCCGAATACGAAGCATGTATCATGGGTCTCGAAGAAGCATTTGATTTAAGAATCAAAAACTTGGACGTATACGGCGATTCAGCCCTGGTTATTAACCAGATAAAAGGAGATTGGAACACATACCAATCAGGATTGATTCCTAACAAAGACTATGCAAGAAGGTTGTTACCCTTCTTCAACAGAGTCGACTTTCATCACATCCCTCGTGATGAGAATCACATGGCTGATGCATTAGCCACCCTCTCTTCCATGATTAGTGTAGGTCAATGGACTGACCTACCTAAGATCGACATAATATGCCTTGAAAGGCCCGCTTACATCTTCATGATTGAAGCAGTCATAGACGACAGACCTTGGTATCACGATATCAAATGCTTCCTTCAGAAACAAGAGTACCCATCTGGGGCACTCAGAAAAGACAGGAAAACCATCAGAAGATTGGCTGGAAACTTCTTCCTGAGCGGTGACACTCTTTATAAGAGAAATTTTGACATGGTTTTGCTCCGATGTGTCGACAGACCAGAAGCAGACATGCTCATGAAAGAAATTCATGAAGGATCCTTTGGCACTCATGCCAACGGACACACAATGGCGAGAAAAATTCTCAGGGCCGGGTATTATTGGTTGACAATGGAATCCGACTGCTACAAGTACATGAGGAGGTGTCACAAGTGTCAGATATACTCCGACAAAATTCATGTACCGCCATCGCATCTCAAAGTTCTTTCTTCCCCGTGGCCATTTTCCATATGGGGAATCAATATGATTGGTATGATTGAGCCCAAGGCTTCAAACGGACATCGGTTCATCCTGGTAGCCATTGACTATTTCACCAAGTGGGTCGAAGCAGCGTCATTCGCCAATGTAACCCGACAAGTGGTGGTCCGATTTATCAAAAACAATATCATCTGCCATTATGGTGTTCCAAGCGAGATCATTACTGATAATGGATCTAACTTGAACAATAAGATGATGAAAGAGTTGTGTGCAGAGTTCAAGATCGAACACCATAACTCATCTCCCTACCGACCCAAGATGAACAGAGCGGTAGAAGCGGCTAACAAGAACATCAAGAAGATCGTTCAAAAGATGGTTGTAACCTATAAAGATTGGCACGAGATGCTACCTTTTGCTCTTCATGGTTATCGCACATCTGTCCGTACTTCAACAGGGGATACCCCTTTCTCTCTAGTATATGGCATGGAGGCAGTGCTTCCCATAGAAGTAGAGATCCTGTCAATCAGGGTATTGATGGAAGCTCAGCTCACCGAAGCTGAATGGTGTCAAAGTCGACACGACGAATTGAACCTGATCGAAGAGAAGCGAATCACGACACTATGCCACGGTCAGTTGTATCAACAGAGAATGAAAAGGGCGTTCGACAAAAAAGTCCGACCTCGTGTCTTCAGAAAAGGAGACCTCGTGCTCAAGAAGATACAATCATTTCTCACTGACTCTCGGGGCAAATGGACCCCGAATTATTATGGCCCCTATGTGGTCACAAAAGCTTTCTCAGGCGGCGCCTTGAGACTTGCAACCATGGACGGAGAGGAATTTGCCTACCCCACGAATGTTGATGTAGTCAAGAAATACTTCGCCTAAACTAAAAAAAAACGTCTCGGTGGATTGAAAACCCGAAAGGGCGGTCCAGGAAAAAGTTAGAGACATGGAAAAAAAGGAATCATCCCGATGGATTGGAAATCTCATAGTACAATCCAGGCAAAAATTAGGGATAATGGCAAGTAACTATGTTCAACAGAGGCAAGTCCCTCAGCAGCAGTTACAGCATCATCTATCGAAGGAAATCTCTAGTCAAAGGTCATCTTCGACGGAAGCTCAGGATGCCCCGAATTCAAAGTTGATAGAAGGATAGTGGTCGTTATGTTTCAACGTAGCCCTTTTCCCTGTAAATTACCATTTTCTAACTTTGTATATACTCTTTGGAATCACGCGTTTGGCTGATCTCCATCTTATCAATAAAATTTGAGCCTTTGTGCTTTTGTTTGTAATTCTTAACTTGTTTTAGCTTTACAGAACGACGTTGTTTAAACTTAATCAGCGATTCTTGAAATAAAACAAAAATGAATTTACTTGTTAAAACTTTTTCTGCTTTTAAATTAAAGATGGCATTTCTTTTGACTGTTGAACATCAGAAGAACATCGATTGCTTCTCCCGAAGTAAGCGAACTTCAAAGTGCAGAATCAAAGTACTCCTTCTAGACCAGTACTCCTGAATAAAGGATCAACTGTACCAGAGACCTTGTTTCGTCTGACACACCTCGGCCGAGTTCTCATCTCCTAAGCCCGATCAACATAGCTCCCAACGGGACTATCTCTCCTAAGCAAGGTGGAACTGCTATTTTGGACAAATGGTACTTCTTCTCCCCGCGATGGCCGAGTATCCAATTGTGTTCATCCATTAGTCTATATGTCGCGTCTGTTTTGTCAGCATATACATACGTACTTCATGCATTTTTTATTTGCATTTACATTTCATATTGCATCGTTATCACTCTAGCCGGTCTTGTCCCCTAGTGATAAACAGTTTTCTCAATCGAGTTTGTCAGTTCTTTCCTCGTCAGGAAGTGTTGCGTCTGCACAATCTCGCCACCAGTGTATCTTTAGATCAGAGTCGGTACTTGGCCACTTTGATAATTTGAACCTCTGAAAGATCAGAGAACCTTCAACAGATGTCACTCTTCGCCATTGAAGATGATATCCTCGCTTTCCCGGATTAAGGAAAATCCACAGTGAAAGCCTCGTGATCAGAGATTCGGCAGCATGCCAGTTTTTCTCCGAAAGGACCGCTGATGAAAAGATCATCGGCCCCACAAAATTGGACCGCATCATATGGCGTTTCTCCGGGAAGATCCCGAGAAAAGTATGATGAAAGATCCCAAACGAAAACAGTCTCTCAAGAGACTCACTTTCCCCAGTAGAATCGACAGATGGCATCTCCAACAGAGAAGTTTGTACAACTCTACAACTCAGACGACTGGGTTCCCCATCAAGTCTGACATCAAAACTTTTTCCACTCAAATGGCATCTCCCCAGGAAAATTCGGCGAGAAGTTTGAGGAAAGCCGCTATGAATAGCGTCCCCTGTCAAGAAATTTTATTGACAAAAGAAACTAAGACCAGTTCTTAGTAGGAAACCAGGATCGAGGGGAAGTTTAAATCAGAAACTAAGACCAGTTCTTAGTAGGAAACCAGGATCGAGGGGAAGTTTAAATCAGAAACTAAGACCAGTTCCTTGGTAAGAAACCAGGATCGAGGGGAAGTTTAAATCAGAAACTAAGACCAGTTCCTTGGTAAGAAACCAGGATCGAGGGGAATTTTAAATCAGAAACTAAGACCAGTTCCTTGGTAGGAAACCAAGAACGATGGGAGGTTTATTTCAAAGGAAAACTGAGACCAGTTCCTTGGCTGAAAACCAGGATCGAGGGGAATTTTACCTTTTCTAAGCATCATTGCTTAAGAAGATGAATGTGTAAGCTACCATTCATAACCACCATCAAAATTTTGGATATTCCGATATTTAATCCTCTTGCACCCCGAATGCTCGAATACTTTCGTCATTCATACCTTCGGGTCCAAGAAGATTAAATAGGGGCATCTGTAATACCCCAAATTTTGACCACTAAAGTTTCCCATCATTGTGCAAATCATCATCACAATATGGATGAATCATCATGCTTCATCAGTCTCCCCAAAGATGGGTGAGCATCCAATACAATCAAAATTAGGGTTTCAAGCCCTCTCTGAGTGCTTAGACAAAGGATCAATCAAGAAATGACATGATCTTCAACTTGTATAATCTCTCAAACATCCACAATGGATCAAAAAGGACTCCCACTTCAAGGATTAAGCACAAGGCTGCTCCCTTCTAGGTGGATCAAGTCTCAAGATCGACAGTGTCACCAAATTAGGGTTTTGGTCAACCAGGGCCTCCAGATGGAAATTTTCATCTGGGCATAAGGCAATGATCCAAAACATGACCTAATATACTTCATGGAACCTCATGGACCCATGCATCAAGTCAATTTTACCTCAGGGGATGCATTCATAAAAAATCAGGAATTAGGGTTTCTTGACCTAATTCACCCCTAAGTTGACTTTTGGGACAAACCATGAGCCAAGACCTCAAGACGTGATTTGAGGGTCTCTAATACACCATATTGATCCATTTGGAACAATGGATTGATCCAAGAAGCTTGAGCAACAAGTTTCATTTTCATCTGCACCACAATTAGGGTTTTAAGGGAAAAGTCAACTGTAACTTTGACTTTTGACCAAGACATGCTCCCAAACCCTAATACATGATTGAATATACCCTATGACACCCATGGAACATGTCCATCAAGTTTGATTTAGATCAAGGACATGATTTCCTGAAGAATTGCACAGTTTGGAATTCATCTGATAAAAAGTCAACTGTGCACAAAAGTCAACTTTGACTTTTTGAGATTTCTCACCAAAATGGATTTTTAACCCTAAAATGATGTTAATGTATGATTTGAATCATCATTCATCAAGAAAAATCAAGAAAAGTGAGATAACTTGTAAAAGGGGTAACCATAAAACTTAGAAATTTTTCTAAGTTAAAAATAAAGTGGCAAAGGTACCAACTTTGGAGGACCATAACTCCTAAACCACAAGGCCATTTTTTCTCATCCAAAGATGGGTTTGTAGCCCTCATTATCACCTACAAAAACTTCAACTACAAGTCATTCCAATTCATTAAGGATTTTGAGTTATGGAATGATCAAAGTGGCTGAAAAGTGAAAAAGTCACTTTTTCCAACACTTAGTGAAATTTTCACTAAGTCAGATTTTGCCTCACTTTTTGCCAAATGTAGGGGGATTTTTCACTTGGAATCAAAAGAGATCAAAACCAAACTTGTTCAAACAGTTGTTGTATCATGTAAGAGCTTTCCAAAATGGCCAAGAACATTGCCAAATTCAACCTACATCATGAGATACAACATTGGCAAGTTGCCTTGCTGAAATCTGTCAAAGCAAGGCAGAATTTGCATTTTGGCTCGATTTGCCAAAATCAGCCAATTTCAATTGCTCCAATCCACTTGGACACCTCAGAGGATTGAATCCAAAGGGGACAATCACTGAGCCAAGCCTCCAAGGTCCAAGGAACAAAGAATAGCATGTTGAACCTAGAATGGCCAAAATAGGGACAAGACTTCAAATTTGGAATGAGGCATTCAATGGAACTATTAAGGTGGCATGGACTGAGCCATTCTCATCTGAAATCAGTCAAGACTTATCCAAGAACAAGGGGACCAAAGCTCTGTGCCCTAACCTCTAGTCAATGGCTAGAGGAGACTTTCATTTCCATTAGCCAACATTGAGCAAACCTACTTACCAGCTGCCATGCACTATTCCTTGTAAAACAAACTTGCTCTACTATAAAGAGCTCAATTGTGGTCAGTTTAAGGACACCAAAGCCATCTAACAAATGCTTTCCTCAAAATCTCTTTCTCTTGGCAAAAATGCCTTTCTTAGCAAGGTAGCTATCGGGTTTTGAGTTTGAGAGCAATTCTGCACAAACCAATCACTCACACACCTCACATACATCACATATGAGCTGATCAAACACTCACATAACTTCTGGAACATCAAAATCTCAAAATCACCTGCCATCCACACAAGTTTGAAGTGAAGTTGCAGCTGAGATGCTATAAACTGATCCAGTCCATTTCAATTCAATCCAAGTGTTCAAACACACTCCATATGGTGTAGGGAAGCTGTCCAGATCATCACAAGTTGCCTGTAACACCTCCAACTCAAAATCACATCTGCTCTTGCTGTCACGACTTGGAGGTAAGCACATACTTGGTCATCTCTCAATCTATGCATATTTCCTCGCACAATAATTTGGCCATATGTTCATAATCATGCATGGAATGTTTTCCCTCAATTAATTGCATTGTTTGAATCGTGTGTCAAAAATCCTAGCCTTCATGCAGAAATTAGGGTTCTTGAGGTCTCTTCGTGATTTCTTGTTGTATGTTTAATTTAAATGAAATTAAAGTACATAGACATGATCGTGAGGTTGAGACGAGCATAATGATATGTGGATTGCATGTTATAATTACGTATTCATGGAGATTGGATAGAAAATGCAAATCTGGGCAAACTGAAAAACGCGCGTGTTCTTGGTGTTGTTCTTGGCGCCATTTTCATAAATTTGAATATTTGAATTTTGTGATTTTTGTTTAATTGATTCAAAAATTAATTTCTCTCTGAGTTTTAATGATTTTGAGTTGATTCTTATTTTAATAATTCACAAAAATGTTAAAATATTTTATTTTATCAAAAAAATCCCAAAAATATTATTTATTTCATATAATTGATATTTTTGCAAAGAATTAATGTTTTAATTGTTTTTGGCATTTTAAATATTTTTTCTACATTGATTTTGCAACTTTTAATGCTTTCTAATTATTTTGTAGGTCAATACTTAATTTTTGAAGCATTAATCCAAGATCACAATTTGTTTTCCATGTGTTAAACAATTTTTTATAATTTTAATTGAATTTTTATTCAATTAAATACATTTTTGAAAACAAATTAGGGTTTTGGATTAATTCAACCCTCATAAATCATTTTCAAAACACTCATGGGCCTCTATTAGAGTGTAAGACCCAATCCTTTTTTTGACCAAATCATCTTTGGGCCTCACTTATTGCATAAGTCCCGATACCGTCAAAAAACAAACGGCGCGATCGTCGCCTTTTCAAAAATCATCTGGGCCTACCCTCGAGTACAAAGGCCTATTTATTCATCTCAAAACTCTTTGGGCCTCTTGAGAGAGTGTAAGACCAATCCCCCCTTGTACAAAAACCTTTTGGGCCTCACTCATTGTATAAGTCCCTCTGTACAAGTAAACGGCGCGATCGTCGCCCGTTTAAAAATAAAAATCATCTGGGCCTCTCCTTGAGCTATAAGACCCATTCAAAACACTTTGGGCCTCTATTAGAGTGTAAGACCCAATCTCCCTTTTAACCAAAACATTTTTGGGCCTCACTTATTGTATAAGTCCCTCTGCGTTAAAAGAAAACCTCGGCGCGATCGCCATTTTTAAACGAAAAATCATTTGGGCCTACCCTCGTGTTATAAGCCCCTCTCTTTTCTTTAAACCTTTTTTGGGCCTCTTGAGAGAGTGTAAGACCCATCCCTTTGTACAGAAAACCTTTTTGGGCCCCAGTCACTTGTATAAGTCCCGCTGTACAAAGTCAAACAGTGTGCTCACTGATAAAACCCTGGGCCTCTCCTTGAGCTGTAAGCCCCAAACCTTTCTTTTTCAAAGCACTTTCTCCTTTGATTTTGAATATACTGTTGTTTTTAATCTTTCTTTGTTGAACAACTAACCAAACAGCATGGAAGCACTACAACCGAGTAAGTGGTTATCGCTTTCATTTACTGCTTTCATATTATAAACTGTATTGTGGGGCTGCTCACTGTAAGTCTCCTTTCATAAACTCATATCTACTGTGTAATAATAGTATAGATATTTCGAGTTTCCCGGGCAACTACGTCTAGAACTAAGTGACGCCGTTTCATTTATTCGTAGAAATAGACGCCTAGATCCCCAATATGAGCACCAGATACAGTCTTCTATTCGGTTGTCCTCCTTAGGAATCGTCAAGAAGCTCTACTCCCCAAGATGAATGTATTCTCTGTGAATGGCATCTTTGAGTTTCTTCCAAATTCTCGAACTTTCCTGACTTGATCTATTCCTTGTGGATAGCTTGCCTTGAATGTCTCGGGGTTTGGGTACCCACTACGGTCATAATCTTGGACCTTAACTAAGGAACCCTCTTTAAAAGCTAAAAGTCGCTGGATAGTAAACCTCGCACGTTTACCAGTGGTTTTCATCTTTAAAAGAGTTATCTCTCCTAATGGAAAGGAGATGATAGACCCACAGGCTTCTTAAAAGCATCGGCCTCCCCTTGGGCATTATTCAAGGACACTACGGCTTCTTAGAAGTATTCACAGCCTCCTCTTAGGCTTCTTATAATGATCTCTTCCTCCGGGAATGATAGCCTCCTCTTGGGCTTCGTACAAGGACCCGTCGGCTTCTTAAAAGATTCCAGCCTCCTCTTGGGCTTCGTACAAATTGTCCCGACGACCTCCTAGAGGTATAGGAACAGAACCTAGTCATCCTCATAGAACAGTCCTTTCATAGAGTCTACTACTGTTTCTCGAAGCATAGTACAAAAGATAAAACTCTAGACTTGGACAGTCTAACTTCCTTGAGTCTCAAAGACATTCTCAAGCACCCTTCGTTAAATAGGAAGGAAACCCGCAGACTCGGATAGTCTCAATACCCTTTGGATTTCCCGTTTCCTCAAAGAAAAGGAAATATCCCTGATCCTCAAACTAAATCCCTGTGTACAGTGTTACTCATATAAGAACTGATTTTCTCTTTTAAATCAGTATATTGGATCTGTCACTCAATTGAAACAGTTACAATAGCCTCCATCTCGGGCTTCGTACGAGATACCAAAATTCTCCCCAGTGGAGTCAAAACAACCTTTTAGCCTCTCTCTCAGGCTTTGTATGAGACACAAAAGATTCCCTCGCTGAGTCAATCACCCCTTTTTTTGCCTCCATCTCGGGCCTCGTACGAGATATAAATCCCTTAAGCAAGAGTCGAACTCTTTGCTAGCCTCCTCTTAGGCTTTGTATAACGATATGCCCCACTGGGTCAAAAACCTTTAGCCTCTCTCTCGGGCTTTGTACGAGACACAAAATAGCCTCCTCTTAGGCTTTGTATAATGATTTTCCTAACGGAAATTAGCCTCCTCTTAGGCTTTGTATAAGAAAACCACTGGTTGATCCAATCAACCTTTTAGCATCAAAGCTGTGCCTCGTTCACAGTACACAAACATCAACAACTCCTTTCCCTTCATCTAATCGCTGTAAGCGGCAAGCCTCTGGATCATCTATATCCATGCCACTGTCCCTCTTTTAGCATGAGAAATTCCTAAGGAAAGATGGCATTGCTCTACACTGAGTTAAAGTCTTCTCCTTCAGGTTAAAACCCTTTCTTTGGAAATTATGGCATTGCTCGGATCCGCGTATCCCAGTTAAAGTAATTCTCCTTCTCCCCTCTTTAGAGATGACAAATTCTCTCTAAAGTCGAGGTCTTTTAGCTTCACATCTTGGGCTTTGAACAAGATACAAACCACCTTTCGCTTCATGTCTTGGGCTTTGAAAAAGACACCAAAAACCAATTTCCTCCCATAGAATAGGAGGAACCACGAACGCTCTGATTTCCCTGTTTCGGTAAACGGGAATACGTAGGCATAAGATCGAAAGAAAAGATCTTAGCGATCGCAATCAACAAAAAACCCAAATCCCATATCTCCATAAATTAAAAATAGTAATTCAAAAGCATCAGTCCTAACATCCTAATCCTTATTCCCCGCCAGAAACCCTTTGCCTAGAAAAAAGAAAGAAAGAACCGTATTGGCGAAATACGAATAACCAGTACAAAGGCCCCCCCACATTGATAGCATCCGTAACCTAACAGACCGCTGTTTAAACTCAGTATGCAAGCAGGGTTAATTGGAGACATCTATTTCCCTTCCTTATTCAGCTCACAATAGGATAAAAAATGAATCGACCTGTAGTTTTAAGCTCAACCGCAGAGAGCGACCAGCGCTTAAGAACCGCGTCCAAAATCGCTCGCTACAGAAAAGTGGCGCCCACCGTGGGGCCGTTCAAAGTTAGATCTAGGCACGGTCGTCCCCATTTTTCACAGAAAAGTGGCGCCCACCGTGGGGCCAATTTTTATTTCTGTCTGTTTTCCTTGTAAAATGGCGACTCTACTGGGGAGTCTCCTTTTCTGCTTTAGGGCATCATCCCCGTTTTCTACGGAAAATGGGAACTCTACCGAAGAGAAAGATTGACCTATGCTGGTCCATCTCTTAGGCAGGGAACCACAGATTGGGGCTTCCGCCGGGGAACCCATTTCTGTCAGGAACTTAAGATTCATAGCTTTATAAGTCTAGGATGATTAGGACAAATATATATACTGCTTTTCCTAATTTCTATACGTGTTTATTTTTCTGCTACTGGGAATGCGTGTGATGCCGCATGTGGTGAGATTGAGTATACACTTAAGAAAAGCCAACCTTTTTCGTAGTGCCGAAGCTATCGAAAATAGCTGTTACGCGATACTACCCTCATTTGAGGCTGGTGATCTATTCTCGGTGAATAGCACTTACTCTAAGATTGCACACAACTCGCTGGCGATCCGCTTGTTGTCTGTCTTCCTGGGAGGAGCTGATGATAATGAGTACAGGTACAAAAATCACCCTAGTATAAACCTTTGGGGATGGGTAGAGCCTTGACTTCATGACAACGACCCTCTGACCCCATGTTTTTTCTATGTTTTTGTGTGCTGCATTCATGCATTCATTTAATAAAACATTAAAACATTCAAAAATATTTCTCTTATAGTCTCTCTGTTTTTAGAATTAAACTAAGACTGTGATTGCAAATATCAGAGAAAAAGATTGCATTAATGGATTTCGGTAAAAGGAGAACTCACCAGTATACCTTCAAGGTTCCAAAACTAGGGGATTTGAGAAAGTTATCGAGGATGATCGTTAACCCAGAGGCTTTCAGAGCCAAGCACGGTGGTTTGCTACCACTGTTAAGAGTCCATGTGATTAAGGGGATCATGGACGCGCTCATTCAGTTCTACGATCCGGTTTATCATTGTTTCACATTCCCGGATTACCAGCTGGCACCAACGCTGGAGGAGTATTCTCATCTGACTGATTTACATATCACAGATCGAGCTCCATTTTCTGGACTGGAAGAAATTCCAAAGAATCAGACTATTGCAAGAGCAATTCATTTGGACGAGTCTGAGGTCAAGACTCACATGATTACTAAGGGTGGCATCCAAGGTTTGCCAACCCAGTTCCTAACCAAGAAAGCTCTGTACTTCGCTAGTATAAGGAACGGGACTGCTTTTGAAAGCATCTTTGTCTTGCTCACCTACGGGTTATTTTTGTTTCCCAACATCAATAACTTCGTCGATATCAACGCTATTAAGGTTTTTCTCATTGGAAACCCTGTGCCGACTTTGCTTGCAGATGCGTATCATTCTGTACACTTAGGAAATTTGTACAGCGGAGGGGAGATCACATGCTGTGTACCTTTGCTTTACAAGTGGTTTATCTCTCACTTGCCCAAGTCTGCCGCTTTTTGGGATTGCAAGAGTGTCTTACGTTGGTCGCAGAAGATCATGTCCCTCACCAACTATGATATAGATCGGTGTAATAGGATTTATGAGGGAATCAGAATCATTGACCGTTGTGGAAACTTCCCCAGCGTACCCCTCATAGGAACTAAAGGAGGAATCAACTATCATCCGATATTAGTTCTTCGTCAATTTGGATACCCGATGAGACACATCCCACTGGGTGTTCATCTGGAAGGTCTTTTCTTCAAAGAAGGAGAAAATGACAGAGCACTAAAGATGGAAATAGTGCAAGCTTGGAAACATGTTCATAAGAAAGGACGAGAGTCTCTGGGAAAACCGGACTGTGTCTCGGTGGAGCCTTATCTCCATTGGGTACAAACTAGAGCTCTCAAGCTAAAGATGCCTTATCCTCGTTATGAAATTCTTCCGCCGAGGGAAATTGTCATGTACTTCATGACGGAAACTGAAAGGCTTCAGGTTACTCTCAACAAAGTTCAAAAGGAAAGAAGGTCTTGGAAGAACAAGTACCGCACCCTCGACGTAGAGTGTATCCAAATACAGCAATTACTGAAAGAGAAAGATGCTCTGATTGAAATTTTGGAGCAGCATGCTGTAGAGAATCAAGATGACCAAAGGAATTTGCTCACTCCTTTCACCTGGCAAAGGAATGACAACCCGACAACGGCCCAAGCGCCCCGGTCAAAGAAAAGGAAAGTACCAGAGTCAGCACCCGGTTTCTCCCCAGAGAGGACTCGGGACCCATTAGTTTAGGTTTCTGTTTCTGCACTTTGTAATCTACTGTATTTCCATTTCTGTAATCCTTTGAATTTCAATAAAAAGGGGTTTCCCCACTGTTTGATATTTGCAATCTAATTGTCGAAGTTTATTTTAATTAAACCTAAAAACAATTAATATAATCATTGCATTCATCATTCTCACATCGCGTATTCTCCTTACCTACGAATCTCACGTTTGTGTCTCGATTCTAGAGTCAAACTGTCTCATTCGTATAATACTCGGGCCAATCGTCAGAAAAAGATGGATGATCTTGAGGAAGAAAACAGAGAGTTGAAAGAAGAGATCGACGCTCTGAGAGAGGATATGAGAAAGCTTCGTAACGACATGCAAGCCATGGCAGAAGCTCAGCTACAAAGAACTGTGATCTCAGAGATCACCTCAACGCCCATCATAGAAAACTATGATCCTAGGTATCAGATACCGAAAGAACGTCCTTGGGGCATGCCTGTTAACTATATCCCAGAAGGATATGTTCCGCCGATAACTGAAGATCAGGGAATCGCAACAGAAGCCGCTGCGCCTGAAGGTTACAAACTTCGGGAAAGCGAAGATACCAGGGGCATACTCAAGACTCCTGAAGGTTACAAACTTCGGGAGGCGCCAAGACTTACTGCCGTAGTCACGGTACCACCCCCTGTGGTGCACACTGTCCCGGAAGGACAGATTCCACCAACACCTTCTGGTAAGAAGGAAACTATGTTTGACAGAATGAAGGAATTCCAGGAACAATTCCTGGAAATGCAGAAAGAGCTGCAAGCCATTCGCGGTCAGGATCTATTTGGGAAGGACGCCACAGACCTCTGCTTGGTCCCAAATGTGAAAGTCCCGCACAAGTTCCAAGTGCCCGACTTTGAAAAATACAAGGGTAACTCTTGCCCTCAGAGCCATCTGGTGATGTACGCTCGGCGGATGTCAGCTCAGACGGAGAATCAGGACCTGCTGATTCACTACTTCCAGGATAGTTTGACCGGTGCCGCACTCAAATGGTACATGGGTTTAAACCGTGCCACGATCAGTACTTTCAGAGATCTTGGCACTGCCTTCGTCCAACAATACAAGTACAATTTGGACATGGCACCAGACAGAGATCAACTCAGTACAATTTGGACATGGCACCAGACAGAGATCAACTCAGATCAACTCAAAGGTGGCGTGAAATTGCCGCTCAAATTTGTCCACCTCTTGAGGAAAAAGAGATGACAAAAATCTTCTTAAAGACCTTAAGCTCATTTTACTATGACCGAATGGTCGCCAGTGCACCCAGTGATTTCACCGAAATGGTCGGCATGGGTGTACGTCTTGAGGAAGCCGTCCGAGAAGGACGTTTGGTAAAAGACACTGGATCAACGAGCGGTACTAAAAAATACGGTAGTGCTCTCCCTAAGAAAAAAGAGAAAGATATTGGGAATATCTCTCCCGGAAAGCAAAGGCGTCGTTATCAGCCAGTAGCAGCTGTTACTCCTGCTATCGGCCCCGCGCCTGTTCCTACGTATCAACCTCAGGTTGCGCAGAGCCAACCTGACCAACAAAGGACACAACAGCCTCTTCAGCAGGCTCGTCCTCCATATAACAACAACCGTACAACACGGCCACCAGGATTTGATCCTATATCTGTAACGTACGCAGAGCTGTTTCCGTTACTGCTGGCTAAGGGGCACATTCAGACTAAGTCTCCCCTTTCAGTTCCGGAGAATCCGCCTTTCTGGTTTAAGGTGGATCAAACATGCCCTTATCATCAAGGAGGTTTAGGGCATAACATTGAGACTTGTCTCAATTTCAAATCCGACGTGCAAAAGCTTGTTAGGAGCGGGCTCTTATCTTTCAAAGATACGAACCCTAATGTTCTTACGAACCCGCTGCCTCAACACGAGAAAGCTGCAGTCAATCTGATTGAGAAAGAGACTAACAATGTCTATCAAATTCACGATGTACTCTTGTTGAAAACCAATCTGGTCAAGATGCATTGTAGACAGAGTGGATATGGCCATGTTCCACCTCATAACTATCACCAGTGTGATATCTGCTCTAAAGATAACCAAGGATGTTCTGTGGTGCCAGCAGCTCTGCAGGAGCAGATGGATCTCGGATGGATCCAGGAGCACCGAGTTCGTGGAGTTAACATGGTCTCTACGAATTCTAACATCATTCAAAACCATGACATCCGTGTGATGAATATCAACTTGGTGGCGATGCACTCAAGGCAAAGCCAGTATCATAATCTGCCGCGGCACGATTACAGTTCCTGTCTGATTTGCTCGGTAAACAAACAGGGATGCTCTTTCATACAAGAGGCCCTCCAGCGTCAGATGGATCTTGGATGGATCCAAGACTACCATGATAGGAACTCCTATCAAATCAATATGGTTCAGATTTTCGATATCCGCGTAATGGATACCAACCTGGTATAGTTACATGCTGAGCAGGTCCGACTCGGATTCTTAATATCACATGATTACCAAAACTGTAAAGCGGGTTGCGAAAACGATCGAGGTTGTACCCTTGCCCAGGAGGCACTTCAGCACTTGTTAAATCACTGGTGGATGCCAATCTATATGGACGAAGATACTCAACGGATTAGTATCAATAACAGGAATCCTACTCGTCATCAAAGTCAGGATGTCCGATCAATGGAAGATAACCTAGTGAGGTTGCATTGCATTCAAAGTGGGCGTGGCCAGGTGCCACCACACAACTATGACAGTTGTAGCGTCTGTTTGGAAAGTAACCAAGGGTGTTACCTTGTGAGAGGATCTCTTCAGGGTCAAATCGATCACGGAGAAATTCATCCATATCCAGGTTCAGGACCCATCATTTGGTCGCCGAACTACCTTGCCGATCAAGTTGAGGATGTTGTCACGATCTCTGGTCATCACCATATCAGGGATGTTTTTGCCATCGTCCCTCTACTTGAGGAATCTAGAGTTCCCAACCGGGAACGGATCAAGGTTACTTATGATGGTCAGAAAAATCAGAAGGTTCCCATAGTCATCTATCTACCGGGACCACTACCGTATGAATCAGCTAAGGCAATCCCTTACAAATACGGTGCAACAATAATCGAGAATGGAAAGGAAATTCCATTACCCTCCGTCGTGAATATTGCAGACATCAGTCGTGTAACATGGAGCGGTCGAATCTTCAACCGAGGGGTTGGAGAATCCAACAAAGAAAAGGAACTTCAGGCGGAAATTCCTGATCCACCAGTCAGTCAATCTGGTAATCCCGACTGTTCAAAAGACAAAGATGAGATGCTAAAGCTCATCCAAAGGAGTGAATATAACATTGTTGATCAACTGTTACAGACTCCTTCAAAGATCTCAGTATTATCGCTGTTACTCAGTTCAGAAGCACACAGGGAGGCTCTACAGAAAGTCTTGGAGCAAGCCTTTGTGGAACAGGATGTAACAATCAGACAATTCGATAGCATTGTCTCTAACATCACTTCCTGCAATAATTTGGGATTTAGTGATGAGGAATTAGCTAAAGGGGGTCGTCGTCATAACATGGCGCTCAACATTACGGTTAACTGCCAGGGCGATGCTTTAGCCAACGTACTGGTAGACACAGGGTCAGCCCTGAATGTTATGCCGAAGTCCACTTTGACGCAATTATCATTTAAGGGCCCTCCGATGAGAGTCAGCGAGGTCATCGTCAAAGCATTCGACGGATCCAGAAAAACAGTTATCGGCGAAGTTGATCTTCCCATAACTATTGGTCCTCACACTTTCCAAGTCACTTTCCAGGTCATGGACATCCGGGCAACATACAATTGTTTATTAGGAAGACCTTGGATACATCAGGCTGGAGCGGTCACTTCGACCCTCCACCAAAAGTTAAAGTTCGTCCAGAACGATTAACTTGTCACGGTTTGTGGGGAACAAGCCTTGCTCGTGAGTAACTTATCATCATCTACTTGTGTGGAACCCGAGGAGGTTATTGGAACTCAGTTCCAAGCACTATCGGTGAGCAAGAACGATCAATCCAAAGAAGGAACTTCAATTTCTTCATACAAAGATGCTATCAAAGCGGTCGAGAGTACCGATACGACAGGATGGGGACGGCTTGTCATTCCTATTGACAATAAAACAAAGAAGGGTCTTGGTTTTTCTGCAACCTGTACCCAGACGGCCGCCAACGATGAAAGTCTTCATCCCCTTCAAAACTTCTTCCACAGTGGAGGTTTTCTTCACCCAGTGTCTCAGACAGTTCATGCTATCAATGAGGAAGATCCCTCTGACACAGATGAAGAATGGAAGTCCTACCTTAACAAGGACGGCTATATGTCTCAGGAAGAGGTGCCTATGCCTTTTTGCTTTCCTACAGAAAGTCCGAGATTTATACCAAGATCAGATGTCAAAATGATCTATAGAGATTGTGATCCGGAAGGATGCCGTGCTCCGCCAAATTCATTAGAGGAAGACACTCTGATGAAAGAAAACTTTGATCATAATTACTATGGCCCGATGGATGGTCTGCCAATGTGGCAGCCTTACCCAGGAAACTTGGGGCAAGAAAGTCAGCCGAGTAATGGAACTCAGCTGAGCGTCATTGAACAGAATACCTGTGTCCCCGCCATGTCATGGGATCAACACTCAGGTCATTCGGAAACTACTCAACATGAAGATGAATTCGCAACGTTTGCAGGACTAGAATTCATCAACTATGCTTTTCCTGAGGTCAACGTCATCGAGAGGGATGACTTCTCCAGTTCCAAAGAAGTTTGGGACACTTTGGGACAACCGAGTGGAAAATACAACTATATGGTCAAGTACACCGCTCCCGAAAGCTCTCGTATCAGGCTCGAAGATATCCAATCAACTGGATGGGGAGATACAGCTGAGAGCACAAATGTTATGCAAAATGCAACAGGGGAATCCTCCTACGACAATTCTTCCTGGGAGACAGATTCCAATGATCCTGCTCCACCAGAAATCAACTTCATTTCTGAAGACAAATCAAGGAAGGTGCCAGACTTTGTGATTCACCGAGGAGTTCGCTGCCAATGGGTTGCTGTCGAGGTTCCGAAGGTCGTTCGCCAGTCAAAGTAATTGCCATCTTTAACCTTTCACCCTGCCCAGGTGAAACGGATGTTTTGATAGGGCTCGCTTTCTGTAAATTTCCCTCTTCGCTTTGCCCGAAGCGAGTGAGTTTTGTTTTATAGGGCTGTAGTTTCAAGATTCGACTTGTTCATTAATAAAATAACGTCGTTCTGTAATTTCCGCATTAATTGTTGTTTTCTCTTTTTACTTTTTCAGAAAATGGTAATCATAAAAAACATTCAATAATAAAAACAAGCAGTAAAATAAATACACTGCACACACTTACATTTTCTCTATCTCTTCTAAACACGAATTATCACGTCATGCAGATTGCGTGTTTTATACCCCGTTGAAACATACGATCCGATGCCTTCTTCCAACTTTGAGTTCCCGTAATTCGAGGCTGAAGAAGAAAATGACACCAAATTCCAGAAGAGATCTCCCGACTACTCAGACAAGAGGAAAGGTCCATTGAACCTCACAAAGAACCGTTGGAAACGGTAAACTTGGGTTTAGAAAAAGAGAGAAAAGAAATCAGGATCGGAGCACTGCTCAGTCCAACTGTCAAAGAAAGTTTGATAAAGCTTCTCAAAGAATTCCCCAATGTATTCGCTTGGTCCTATCAGGATATGCCAGGATTGGATACCAGCATCGTGGAACATCATTTACCGTTAAGATCGGAATGTCCGCCAGTAAAGCAAAGGTTGAGACGCACTCACCCGGACATGGCCATCAAAATCAAGGAGGAGGTACAGAAACAGATCGACGCGGGTTTCCTCGCTACATCTGAATATCCTCAATGGTTAGCCAACATCGTACCCGTTCCCAAAAAGGACGGAAGGGTCAGAATGTGTGTTGATTACAGAGATCTAAACAAGGCAAGTCCAAAGGACGACTTTCCTTTACCACACATTGACATGTTGATTGACAGCACATCAATGTTCAAAGTATTCTCCTTCATGGATGGATTCTCGGGCTATAACCAGATCAAAATGGCGCCGAAAGACATGGAGAAAACTTCGTTCATTACCCCATGGGGTACCTTTTGTTACAAGGTAATGCCGTTCAGTTTGAAGAACGCCGGGGCAACCTATCAAAGGGCCATGACTACTCTGTTTCATGACATGATACACAAAGAAATCGAGGTATATGTCGATGATTTGATTGCAAAATCAAGAACAGAGGATGAGCACGTTGAACATCTGTCAAAATTGTTCGAACGTCTAAGAAAATTCAAGCTCCGCTTGAATCCCAACAAGTGCACCTTCAGTGTCCATTCAGGGAAATTGCTAGGGTTCATCGTCAGCCAGAAAGGAATTGAGGTTGATCCTGACAAGATCAAAGCCATTCAAGAAATGCCTTCTCCGAAAACTGAAAAACAAGTCAGAGGATTCCTGGGACGTTTGAACTACATCTCCAGATTCATATTCCTTATGACCGCCACTTGTGCGCCGATTTTCAAGTTATTGAAAAAGAACCAGGATTGCGTTTGGTCAGAAGATTGCCAAACCGCCTTCGACAGTATTAAGGAATACCTGTTGAATCCTCCGATCCTATCACCTCCAGTGGAAGGAAGACCACTAATCATTTACCTAACAGTCCTAGAGGACTCAATGGGATGTGTACTTGGCCAACAAGACGAAACTAAAAGGAAAGAGTCTGCCATTTACTATCTAAGCAAGAAATTCACCGACTGCGAGACTTGGTACACAAGGCTTGAGAAAACTTGTTGCGCTTTGGCTTGGGCAGCCAAATGTCTTCGCCAGTACATGATTCTTCATACTACTTGGTTGGTCTCCGAAATGGATCCAATCAAGTACGTTTTCGAAAAACCTGCTCTCACGGGAAGGATTGCCCGTTGGCAGATGTTACTATCAGAATATGACAGAGTACCACGCTCAGAAAGTCGTTAAAGGAAGTATTTTAGCCGATCATTTGGCTCATCAACCGATTGACGATCAAGAATCAATCGGGTTTGACTTCCCAGACGAAGATGTCATGTATCTAAAAATGAAAGATTGCGATGAACCGCTATCCAGTGAAGGGCCAGAACCAGGTTCCCAGTGGGGACTTATCTTTGACGGAGCAGTCAATCATTATGGAAACGGAATTGGGGCAATCATTGTTACCCCTCAGGGTTCCCACATTCCTTTCACTGCCAGACTTACGTTCAAATGTACGAACAACGAGGCCGAATACGAAGCATGTATCATGGGTCTCGAAGAAGCATTTGATTTAAGAATAAAAAACTTGGACGTATACGGTGATTCAGCCCTGGTTATTAACCAGATAAAAGGAGATTGGAACACATACCAATCAGGATTGATTCCTTACAAAGACTATGCAAGAAGGTTGTTACCCTTCTTCAACAGAGTCGACTTTCATCACATCCCTCATGATGAGAATCACATGGCTGATGCATTAGCCACCCTCTCTTCCATGATTAGTGTAGGTCAATGGACTGACCTACCTAAGATTGACATAATACGCCTTGAAAGTCTCGCTTACATCTTCATGATTGAAGCAGTCATAGACGACAGACCTTGGTATCACGATATCAAATGCTTCCTTCAGAAACAAGAGTACCCATCTGGGGCACTCAGAAAAGACAGGAAAACCATCAGAAGATTGGCTGGAAACTTCTTCCTGGGCGGTGACACTCTTTATAAGAGAAATTTTGACATGGTTTTGCTCCGATGTGTCGACAGACCAGAAGCAGACATGCTCATGAAAGAAATTCATGAAGGATCCTTTGGCACTCATGCCAACGGACACACAATGGCGAGAAAAATTCTCAGGGCCGGGTATTATTGGTTGACAATGGAATCCGACTGCTACAAGTACATGAGGAGGTGTCACAAGTGTCAGATATACTCCGACAAAATTCATGTACCGCCATCGCATCTCAAAGTTCTTTCTTCCCCGTGGCCATTTTCCATATGGGGAATCGATATGATTGGTATGATTGAGCCCAAGGCTTCAAACGGACATCGGTTCATCCTGGTAGCCATTGACTATTTCACCAAGTGGGTCGACGCAGCGTCATTCGCCAATGTAACCCGACAAGTGGTGGTCCGATTTATCAAAAACAATATCATCTGCCGTTATGGTGTTCCAAGCGAGATCATTACTGATAATGGATCTAACTTGAACAATAAGATGATGAAAGAGTTGTGTGCAGAGTTCAAGATCGAACACCATAACTCATCTCCCTACCGACCCAAGATGAACAGAGCGGTAGAAGCGGCTAACAAGAACATCAAGAAGATCGTTCAAAAGATGGTTGTAACTTATAAAGATTGGCACGAGATGCTACCTTTTGCTCTTCATGGTTATCGTACATCTGTCCGTACTTCAACAGGGGCTACCCCTTTCTCTCTAGTATATGGCATGGAGGCAGTGCTTCCCATAGAAGTAGAGATCCCGTCAATCAGGGTATTGATGGAAGCTCAGCTCACCGAAGCTGAATGGTGTCAAAGTCGACACGACGAATTGAACCTGATCGAAGAGAAGTGAATCACGACACTATGCCACGGTCAGTTGTATCAACAGAGAATGAAAAGGGCGTTCGACAAAAAAGTCCGACCTCGTGTCTTCAGAAAAGGAGACCTCGTGCTCAAGAAGATACAATCGTTTCTCACTGACTCTCGGGGCAAATGGACCCCGAATTATGATGGCCCCTATGTGGTCACGAAAGCTTTCTCAGGCGGCGCCTTGAGACTTGCAACCATGGACGGAGAGGAATTTTCCTACCCCACGAATGTTGATGTAGTCAAGAAATACTTCGCCTAAACTAAAAAAAAAATGTCTCGGTGGATTGAAAACCCGAAAGGGCGGTCCAGGAAAAAGTTAGAGACATGGAAAAAAAGGAATCATCCCGATGGATTGGAAATCTCATAGTACAATCCAGGCAAAAATTAGGGATAATGGCAAGTAACTATGTTCAACAGAGGCAAGTCCCTCAGCAGCAGTTACAGTATCATCTATCGGAGGAAATCTCCAGTCAAAGGTCATCTTCGACGGAAGCTCAGGATGCCCCAAATTCAAAGTTGATAGAAGGATAGTGGTCGTTATGTTTCAACGTAGCCCTTTTCCCTGTAAATTACCATTTTCTAAATTTGTATATACTCTTTGGAATCACGCGTTTGGCTGATCTCCATCTTATCAATAAAATTTGAGCCTTTGTGCTTTTGTTTGTAATTCTTAACTTGCTTTAGCTTTACAGAACGACGTTGTTTAAACTTAATCAACGATTCTTGAAATAAAACAAAAATGAATTTACTTGTTAAAACTTTTTTTGCTTTTAAATTAAAGATGGCATTTCTTTTGACTGTTGAACATCAGAAGAACATCGATTGCTTCTCCCGAAGTAAGCGAACTTCAAAGTGCAGAATCAAAGTACTCCTTCTAGACCAGTACTCCTGAATGAAGGATCAACTGTACCAGAGACCTTGTTTCGTCTGACACACCTCGGCCGAGTTCTCATCTCCTAAGCCCGGTCAACATAGCTCCCAACGGGACTATCTCTCCTAAGCAAGGTGGAATTTCTATTTTGGACAAACGGTACTTCTTCGCCCCGCGATGGCCGAGTATCCAATTGTGTTCATCCATTAGTCTGTATGTCGCGTCTGTTTTGTCAGCATATACATACGTACTTCATGCATTTTTTATTTGCATTTACATTTCATATTGCATCGTTATCACTCTAGTCAGTCTTGTCCCCTAGTGATAAACAGTTTTCTCAATCGAGTTTGTCAGTTCTTTCCTCGTCAGGAAGTGTTGCGTCTGCACAATCTCGCCACCAGTGTATCTTTAGATCAGAGTCGACACTTGGCCACTTTGATAATTTGAACCTCTGAAAGATCAGAGAACCTTCAACAGATGTCACTCTTCGCCATTGAAGCTGATATCCTCGCTTTCCCGGATTAAGGAAAATCCACAGAGAAAGCCTCGTGATCAGAGATTCGGCAGCATGCCAGTTTTACTCTGAAAGGACCGTTGATGAAAAGATCATCGGCCCAACAAAATTGGACCCCATCATATGGCGTTTCTCCGGGAAGATCCCGAGAAAAGTATGATGAAAGATCCCAAACGAAAACAGTCTCTCAAGAGACTCGCTTTCCCCAGTAGAATCGACAGATGGCGTCTCCAACAGAGAAGTTTGTACAACTCTACAACTCAGACGACTGGGTTCCCCAGCAAGTCTGACATCAAAACTTTTTCCACTCAAATGGCATCTCCCCAGGAAAATTCGGCGAGAAGTTTGAGGAAAGCCGCTATGAATAGCGTCCCCTGTCAAGAAAGTTTATTGACAAAAGAAACTAAGACTAGTTCTTGGTAGGAAACCAGGATCGAGGGGAAGTTTAAATCAGAAACTAAGACCAATTCTTGGTAGGAAACCAGGATCGAGGGGAAGTTTAAATCAGAAACTAAGACCAGTTCCTTGGTAAGAAACCAGGATCGAGGGGAAGTTTAAATCAGAAACTAAGACCAGTTCCTTGGTAAGAAACCAGGATCGAGGGGAAGTTTAAATCAGAAACTAAGACCAGTTCCTTGGTAGGAAACCAAGAACGAGGGGAGGTTTATTTCAAAGGAAAACTGAGACCAGTTCCTTGGCTGAAAACCAGGATCGAGGGGAAGTTTACCTTTTCTAAGCATCATTGCTTAAGAAGATGAATGTGTAAGCTACCATTCATAACCACCATCAAAATTTTGGATATTCCGATATTTAATCCTCTTGCACCCCGAGTGCTCGAATACTTTCGTCATTCATACCTTCGGGTCCAAGAAGATTAAATAGGGGCATCTGTAATACCCCAAATTTTGACCACTAAAGTTTCCCATCATTGTGCAAATCATCATCACAATATGGATGAATCATCATGCTTCATCAGTCTCCCCAAAGATGGGTGAGCATCCAATACAATCAAAATTAGGGTTTCAAGCCCTCTCTGAGTGCTTAGACAAAGGATCAATCAAGAAATGACATGATCTTCAACTTGTCTAATCTCTCAAACATCCACAATGGATCAAAAAGGACTCCCACTTCAAGGATTAAGCACAAGGCTGCTCCCTTCTAGGTGGATCAAGTCTCAAGATCGACAGTGTCACCAAATTAGGGTTTTGGTCAACCAGGGCCTCCAGATGGAAATTTTCATCTGGGCATAAGGCAATGATCCAAAACATGACCTAATATACTTCATGGAACCTCATGGACCCATGCATCAAGTCAATTTTACCTCAGGGGATGCATTCATCAAAAATCAGGAATTAGGGTTTCTTGACCTAATTCACCCCTAAGTTGATTTTTGGGACAAACCATGAGCCAAGACCTCAAGACATGATTTGAGGGTCTCTAATACACCATATTGATCCATTTGGAACAATGGATTGATCCAAGAAGCTTGAGCAACAAGTTTCATTTTCATCTGCACCACAATTAGGGTTTTAAGGGAAAAGTCAACTGTAACTTTGACTTTTGACCAAGACATGCTCCCAAACCCTAATACATGATTGAATATACCCTATGACACCCATGGAACATGTCCATCAAGTTTGATTTAGGTCAAGGACATGATTTCCTGAAGAATTGCACAGTTTGGAATTCATCTGATAAAAAGTCAACTGTGCACAAAAGTCAACTTTGACTTTTTGAGATTTTTCACCAAAATGGATTTTTAACCCTAAAATGATGTTAATGTATGATTTGAATCATCATTCATCAAGAAAAATCAAGAAAAGTGAGATAACTTGTAAAAGGGGTAACCATAAAACTTAGAAATTTTTCTAAGTTAAAAATAAAGTGGCAAAGGTACCAACTTTGGAGGACCATAACTCCTAAACCACAAGGCCATTTTTTCTCATCCAAAGATGGGTTTGTAGCCCTCATTATCACCTACAAAAACTTCAACTACAAGTCATTCCAATTCATTAAGGATTTTGAGTTATGGAATGATCAAAGTGGCTGAAAAGTGAAAAAGTCACTTTTTCCAACACTTAGTGAAATTTTCACTAAGTCAGATTTTGCCTCACTTTTTGCCAAATGTAGGGGGATTTTTCACTTGGAATCAAAAGAGATCAAAACCAAACTTGTTCAAACAGTTGTTGTATCATGTAAGAGCTTTCCAAAATGGCCAAGAACATTGCCAAATTCAACCTACATCATGAGATACAACATTGGCAAGTTGCCTTGCTGAAATCTGTCAAAGCAAGGCAGAATTTGCATTTTGGCTCGATTTGCCAAAATCAGCCAATTTCAATTGCTCCAATCCACTTGGACACCTCAGAGGATTGAATCCAAAGGGGACAATCACTGAGCCAAGCCTCCAAGGTCCAAGGAACAAAGAATAGCATGTTGAACCTAGAATGGCCAAAATAGGGACAAGACTTCAAATTTGGAATGAGGCATTCAATGGAACCATCAAGGTGGCATGGACTGAGCCATTCTCATCTGAAATCAGTCAAGACTTATCCAAGACCAAGGGGACCAAAGCTATGTGCCCTAACCTCTAGTCAATGGCTAGAGGAGACTTTCATTTCCATTGGCCAACATTGAGCAAACCTACTTACCAGCTGCCATGCACTATTCCTTGCAACACAAACTTGCTCTACTATAAATAGAGATCAATTGTGGTCAGTTTAAGGACACCAAAGCCATCTAACAGATGCTTTCCTCAAAATCTCTTTCTCTTGGCAAAAATGCCTTTCTTAGCAAGGTAGCTATCGGGTTTTGAGTTTGAGAGCAATTCTGCACAAACCAATCACTCACACACCTCACATACATCACATATGAGCTGATCAAACACTCACATAACTTCTGGAACATCAAAATCTCAAAATCACTTGCCATCCACACAAGTTTGAAGTGAAGTTGCAGCTGAGATGCTATAAACTGATCCAGTCCATTTCAATTCAATCCAAGTGTTCAAACACACTCCATATGGTGTAGGGAAGCTGTCCAGATCATCACAACTTGCCTGTAACACCTCCAACTCAAAATCACATATGCTCTTGCTGTCACGACTTGGAGGTAAGCACATACTTGGTCATCTCTCAATCTATGCATATTTCCTCGCACAATAATTTGGCCATATGTTCATAATCATGCATGGAATGTTTTCCCTCAATTAATTGCATTGTTTGAATCGTGTGTCAAAAATCCTAGCCTTCATGCAGAAATTAGGGTTCTTGAGCTCTCTTCGTGATTTCTTGTTGTATGTTTAATTTAAATGAAATTAAAGTACATAGACATGATCGTGAGGTTGAGACGAGCATAATGATATGTGGATTGCATGTTATAATTACGTATTCATGGAGATTGGATAGAAAATGCAAATCTGGGCAAACTGAAAAACGCGCGTGTTCTTGGTGTTGTTCTTGGCGCCATTTTCATAAATTTGAATATTTGAATTTTGTGATTTTTGTTTAATTGATTCAAAAATTAATTTCTCTCTGAGTTTTAATGATTTTGAGTTGATTCTTTTTTTAATAATTCACAAAAATGTTAAAATATTTTATTTTATCAAAAAAATCCCAAAAATATTATTTATTTCATATAATTGATATTTTTGCAAAGAATTAATGTTTTAATTGTTTTTGGCATTTTAAATATTTTTTCTACATTGATTTTGCAACTTTTAATGCTTTCTAATTATTTTGTAGGTCAATACTTAATTTTTGAAGCATTAATCCAAGATCACAATTTGTTTTCCATGTGTTAAACAATTTTTGATCATTTTAATTGAATTTTTATTCAATTAAAT
Source organism: Lathyrus tuberosus (assembly GCA_022829125.1). Taxonomy (NCBI): domain Eukaryota; kingdom Viridiplantae; phylum Streptophyta; class Magnoliopsida; order Fabales; family Fabaceae; genus Lathyrus; species Lathyrus tuberosus. The sequence goes on from JALAZF010000072.1 coordinate 7,216,123, forward strand.
ACATTTTTGAAAACAAATTAGGGTTTTGGATTAATTCAACCCTCATAAATCATTTTCAAAACACTCATGGGCCTCTATTAGAGTGTAATACCCAATCCTTTTTTTGACCAAATCATCTTTGGGCCTCACTTATTGTATAAGTCCCGATACCGTCAAAAAACAAACGGCGCGATCGTCGCCTTTTCAAAAATCATCTGGGCCTACCCTCGAGTAGTAAGACCCATTTATTCTTCTCAAAACTCTTTGGGCCTCTTGAGAGAGTGTAAGACCCAGCCCCCCTTGTACAAAAACCTTTTGGGCCTCACTCATTGTATAAGTCCCTCTGTACAAGTAAACGGCGCGATCGTCGCCCGTTTAAAAATAAAAATCATCTGGGCCTCTCCTTGAGCTATAAGACCCATTCAAAACACTTTGGGCCTCTATTAGAATGTAAGACCCAATCTCCCTTTTAACCAAAACATTTTTTGGCCTCACTTATTGTATAAGTCCCTCTGTGTTAAAAGAAAACCTCGGCGCGATCGCCATTTTTAAACGAAAAATCATTTGGGCCTACCCTCGTGTTATAAGCCCCTCTCTTTTCTTTAAACCTTTTTTGGGCCTCTTGAGAGAGTGTAAGACCCATCCCTTTGTACAGAAAACCTTTTTGGGCCCCAGTCACTTGTATAAGTCCCGCTGTACAAAGTCAAACAGTGTGCTCACTGATAAAACCCTGGGCCTCTCCTTGAGCTGTAAGCCCCAAACCTTTCTTTTTCAAAGCACTTTCTCCTTTGATCTTGAATATACTGTTGTTTTTAATCTTTCTTTGTTGAACAACTAACCAAACAGCATGGAAGCACTACAACCGAGTAAGTAGTTATCGCTTTCATTTACTGCTTTCATATTATAAACTGTATTGTGGGGCTGCTCACTGTAAGTCTCCTTTCATAAACTCATATCTACTGTGTAATAATAGTATAGATATTTCGAGTTTCCCCGGCAACTACGTCTAGAACTAAGTGACGCCGTTTCATTTATTCGTAGAAATAGACGCCTAGATCCCCAATAGGAGCACCAGATACAGTCTTCTCTTCGGCTGTCCTCCTTAGGAATCGTCAAGAAGCTCTACTCCCCAAGATGAATGTATTCTCCGTGAATGGCATCTTTGAGTTTCTTCCAAATTCTCGAACTTTCCTGACTTGATCTATTCCTTGTGGATAGCTTGCCTTGAATGTCTCGGGGTTTGGGTACCCACTACGGTCATAATCTTGGACCTTAACTAAGGAACCCTCTTTAAAAGCTAAAAGTCGCTGGATAGTAAACCTCGCACGTTTACCAGTGGTTTTCATCTTTAAAAGAGTTATCTCTCCTAATGGAAAGGAGATGATAGACCCACATGCTTCTTAAAAGCATCGGCCTCCTCTTGGGCATTATTCAAGGACACTACGGCTTCTTAGAAGTATTCACAGCCTCCTCTTAGGCTTCGTATAATGATCTCTTCCTCCGGGAATGATAGCCTCCTCTTGGGCTTCGTACAAGGACCCGTCAGCTTCTTAAAAGGTTCCAGCCTCCTCTTGGGCTTCGTACAAATTGTCCCGACGACCTCCTAGAGGTATAGGAACAGAACCTAGTCATCCTCATAGAACAGTCCTTTCATAGAGTCTACTACTGTTTCTCGAAGCATAGTACAAAAGATAAAACTCTAGACTTGGACAGTCTAACTTCCTTGAGTCTCAAAGACATTCTCAAGCACCCTTCGTTAAATAGGAAGGAAACCCGCAGACTCGGATAGTCTCAATACCCTTTGGATTTCCCGTTTCCTCAAAGAAAAGGAAATATCCCTGATCCTCAAATTAAATCCCTGTGTACAGTGTTACTCATATAAGAACTGATTTTCTCTTTTAAATCAGTATATTGGATCTGTCAATCAATTGAAACAGTTACAATAGCCTCCATCTCGGGCTTCGTACGAGATACCAAAATTCTCCCCAGTGGAGTCAAAACAACCTTTTAGCCTCTCTCTCAGGCTTTGTATGAGACACAAAAGATTCCCTCGGTGAGTCAATCACCCCTTTTTTTGCCTCTATCTCGGGCCTCGTACGAGATATAAATCCCTTAAGCAAGAGTCGAACTCTTTGCTAGCCTCCTCTTAGGCTTTGTATAACGATATGCCCCACTGGGTCAAAAACCTTTAGCCTCTCTCTCGGGCTTTGTACGAGACACAAAATAGCCTCCTCTTAGGCTTTGTATAATGATTTTCCTAGCGGAAATTAGCCTCCTCTTAGGCTTTGTATAAGAAAACCACTGGTTGATCCAATCAACCTTTTAGCATCAAAGTTGTGCCTCGTTCACAGTACACAAACATCAACAACTCCTTTCCCTTCATCTAATCGCTGTAAGCGGCAAGCCTCTGGATCATCTATATCCATGCCACTGTCCCTCTTTTAGCATGAGAAATTCCTAAGGAAAGATGGCATTGCTCTACACTGAGTTAAAGTCTTCTCCTTCAGGTTAAAACCCTTTCTTCGGAAATTATTGCATTGCTCGGATCCGCGTATCCCAGTTAAAGTAATTCTCCTTCTCCCCTCTTTAGAGATGACAAATTCTCTCTAAAGTCGAGGTCTTTTAGCTTCACATCTTGGGCTTTGAACAAGATACAAACCACCTTTCGCTTCATGTCTTGGGCTTTGAACAAGACACCAAAAACCAATTTCCTCTCATAGAATAGGAGGAACTACGAATGCTCTGATTTCCCTGTTTCGGTAAACGGGAATACGTAGGCATAAGATCGAAAGAAAAGATCTTAGCGAGCGCAATCAACAAAAAACCCAAATCCCATATCTCCATCAATTAAAAACAGTAATTCAAAAGCATCAGTCCTAACATCCTAATCCTTATTCCCCGCCAGAAACCCTTTGCCTAGAAAAAAGAAAGAAAGAACCGTATTGGCGAAATACGAATAACCAGTACAAAGGCCCCCCCACATTGATAGCATCCGTAACCTAATAGACCGCTGTTTAAACTCAGTATGCAAGCAGGGTTAATTGGAGACATCTATTTCCCTTCCTTATTCAGCTCACAATAGGATAAAAAATGAATCGACCTGTAGTTTTAAGCTCAACCGCAGAGAGCGACCAGCGCTTAAGAACCGCATCCAAAATCGCTCGCAACACTAAGATACCCAGTGCTCCTTTGCAAGAACACCTTAAATGAATGGAAAACATAAGACTCATCTATATGTCTTCAAGAGCGCACCCTCTGTTCAACACACCTGCTGAACGCATTCACTTAATGCTTGATCCTCAAGCAAACCAAGTACCAAACTAGTACCATTCATTTCACGAATGATGCTCCAAAAATCTTCAGCTCATTTGCTCCACAAGCACCAAACTGATCCACTTCTAGCATGTCATATTCACATCAGACATCCAAGACAATCCTTAACTCATCATTCTCCCGTATGATAAGATAAACACCTCTTAGACAAAAAGTGATCTCAGAATCCTACTCCAAGGATAACCAACCCAAAGATATTCTAACATTGGTTAGGACATCTTCCACACATCATAGACACCACACCTCATGGTTCTGGATATGCTCCACCACCGGACTTACTATCTTCATAGTAATCCAACTGAAGATCTTCAAACAACACTGCGCCACCAGCTTGAACAAAGAAAACTTCAGAAACCCAGAGAGAAATAAACTCTCATTCACCAAAAGAAGATATGCGTCAACCAAGAACTTCAACCACAAGCTCCCAGAGAACCAGAACCTCCTTACAAGTTCAACTAACTCCTCTTCTACGCACGAACAATCAGTTTCAATCATCCTCAAGTTCTAAAGCATAAACACACTGCCTTCCACTGAACTCTAAGTAAACTCCTCTTACCTAGAATTAATGACACATACCAAGACAAGTGTGACAACTCCCATCAACAATGACCCTCACAGAGCTCTTCCAAAATCTGCAGAGAGAAATAAATTCTCCCAACTACAAATAAAACTGTCCTTCAGACTCCTCCTCAGAAGCATGTGCGCACATGATCCAAACAATTTGCTTCACACATCAAAACACCATCCAGCAGCCTAATGTCATAGCATGTTATCTGACATTATATCCTCATAAGAGGCAACCAATCTCCACAAACATGCAAGCTTCACAATATATGCCCATTTGTAGCAAAATCCATAGACAAGTACCCCCCCTGTCATGGATAACCAATGCTTTAGATAGTGGTTAACCATTGAGCACCAGATCATCACACACTTGCTGAGCACAGTCAGATACTATACTCTCACTCCTAGAGAACACATCCAATTATCCTGACTGGTTTGACACTGCTCACAACCTCCACGAATTCTCAGCTTACTTAAAAGCTTTACTGAGATCTAATCTCTTCAAGAGAAGGAACAGCTCCAAAAAAAAACCTTCTGATCAAATCACCCCATCTGACACAATTCCTTTGCCATTACATCCACTAGTAGTTGTTGATACTAGTGAGGTCTTCAAAAATGGTAGTCATGCTTTTCCAGAACATACTACTAAAACCAAGATCAGAGTCTCCACATTCTAATTCACATAGTCAGAAACACCTCTTCTGAAAAAAATGCTTGATCATCCAACTCCAAGTGCACAAACTCAATCATCTTCCAAATAACCATCAACAATTATGATGTTACAATTGCTTCCCATCACCATTCTACAGCATCACCAACTGGACAACTCAATCACAATACTTTCCAGGGACAAATGTTAACCCAATAATCCCAGGTCAACGCCTAGGAGACTTTTGAGCGAATGTAGAACCCCTCCCATGATTCTTCAACCCTCTGATGAAAAGATGTCAGAACATCTGACAGAACGTCCCCAATCTTGAATCTCAAGGATAATCAATTAAATACTTGTGGATTTCACAAATAGCAATTGATCTTAAATCCTTATACAATAACCCTTCTTTACTGCTGTAGCTGAGCTCCACCAGATCATGTCATGAACACTTATAAAGTATTCAGTCTTGTTGCAAGTATCTTCTTTAATGACAATGTTGAGATACCAAGGCTGCCACTCTTGACTCAAGTAACTAAGACTTTCTCTGAACAAGTCTTCTTTACCTCAACAAATCTTCAATCAGATTGGATTCACTCTTAGGGTCAAGAGAGATGCATCCTTCCTTGCTGTTTTTGTGAAAGGTGAAAATAAATCACCTCCACGGTCTTCACCCCTATGCTTCCTAGGAAGCACCTCCTAGTCTGAAGAATAACTAGATAACTCCAGAACATGACTCAGTTACCTTGATTGGACTTGATCATTATATCAAGTGTCTTCAACGACTTAATCAACAAGAAATCATCAAACCCCTAGAGAATGAGTTTGATCATTCATCTTACCCTTCCTCTTCAATCTGACTTCAGCATACATGATGAAGCCACTCACTGATGTACCAAGTCATACAAGACTCAACCATCACAAAGACACCCCTCTGCTCCCGACTTTGGAATGCTATGTGACTTCACACCGGTTGGCATCTACAAGAACAGAAAACGAGTAAGGACAGCTACAATCTTCCTTCAATCATAACTTCCAGAATCCCATACTTCTAGAGCTCTTCAATCAGAACCTCATGCAGCGGAACTACCAAGGAAACAGGTCCTGCTTACCCTAATAAGATGTCAGAACATCTTATGAGACACATCAACAAAAGAACTAGCCACTTCTTTTGTAGTTGTTGTAGAATCTCCCTCAGCAATATGAACAACCAGGAATTTTCCATCAGATATATATATATGCAGTGGAATACACACCAGAAAACTCCTCTACAGCCTTCAGGTAAAACATAATAACCCACGTCACTCCATGTCAACATAGGTTTGAAAATAAATCAAACCACACAGTAGCTCACCACCAAAGCTACAAGCCTGATAGCAGACAGGTCCAATACACACCCTGTCATGAACAGTCCATCCTCCACTTCTAGGGACCATTCAAACAACAATATGAACTTCTCCAAGTTCAAACCCCTTTTCAGTAGGTACCACCTTCCTTGCCCATAACCAGAAAGTATCTTCCCTAGGATCTCACCCAGAAACAGAACAGGATGCCTGCTTTGATACCAATTGAAATTCTGGCACATGTGCAGAATTCAGATGTCCTATAAAAAGTCATTAGACATTTGGTCTGACATGAACACAGATGGCAAGGTATATAACAATAAGAGTACTGAAAAGCATAAACAACACACAGAATTTGTTCACCCAGTTCGGTATAACAACCTACATCTGGGGGCATACCAAGCCAGGAAGGAAGTCCACTATTAGCAGTATCAATTCGTAGACCCTACAATCAACACACCTGTTGATGATCTACTCACTTAATCACTACCCAATGACCCTTATACCTAAGTCCTCCCTAGGTAAGAGACTCCATCTCACTTCCAATCATCGCAATGATGTCTAGCAGTCGACAATCCGCCACTGCATCAACAACTCTTAACCTATACACCAATTTAGCAAGGAACGACACCTTTCCAAGACACAACTTAGACATGACACCCATGACTAAGAACAATACTTAGAGTTGCTTAACAGTTTCCTCCAAGAACAATACTCACTCTTGCTTAAAAGCTTCGAGGAGAACAGTGACCATCTCACAATCCAAGTGGTTCACACATACCAACTCTCCTAGAGAGTGGTTCACAAGAACGAAACCCTAATAATTTTACATCTTGGAATCGTTACTAAATCAGGTTACAATCACTCCTATTTATAACCTACATCCCAACTGGATTTGGGCTTCAAATCACAATAAAACTGATGTTAAAAATCTGCAATAACTTCTGCACCAAAATAGGTCTTCAATCAAATCTTTCCTAAATTATCTCCATAATTTAGAGAGTCATTATTCTTCTTGATTCTGACTTGAATCTTCCAGACCAAACAAAATAGCGCCACATAGGATAACATAATATTCCCAGAATATTCTACATCTGTTAAATCATAATAGAATTTAACTGTCTAGCTCAGCTCAGGCGTGATGTCGAATGATACAGCATAGGACATCTTATCCGACATGTTGAATGCAGTAAACCAGAACATCTTGTTTCAACATCTTGATTAACCATCACATGGCAGCAAAACAGCCACACCTTAAAACAACCATGCACTCATATCAGCTTAGTGCAGAACAGCATGTCAAGACATCCTCCTTGACATTTCACAACCTGCAACTAAACTATTATGGGAGATACACAAAACAGCATGTTAAAACAACTTTAGTGACATAAAGCTATCATATTGGTTTTAACAAAATTTAGCCAACACAAATACTGCATAGTTGCAGAACTAACAACACGGATATCGTGGTTTTGTATGATGTTAGAATTCATATAAACCATGTTAACTCCACGAACTCGGTGCTCTTGGATCCATCCGAGATCCATCTGCTCCTGTAAAGCTGATTGCACCACAGAACATCCCTGATTGTTTTTAGAGCAGATATCACACTGGTGATAATTATGAGGTGGCACATGGCTATATCCACAATGTCTGCAATGCATCTTGACCAAGTTGGCCCTCAATAAGAGTACATCGTGAATTTGATAGACGTTGTTAGACTCTCCTTCTATCAGATTGACTGCAGCTTTCTCGTGTTGAGCCAGCGGGTTTGTGAGAACATTTAGATTCGTATCCTTAAAAGATAAGACCCTGCTCCTAACAAGCTTTTGCACATCGGATTTGAAACTGAGACATTTCTCTATGTTATGCCCTGGTCCTCCTTGATGGTAAGGGCAAGTCTGATCCACCTTAAACCTAAAAGGCGGATTTTCCGGTACGGTAAGAGTAGAGTTAGTCTGGACATGCCCCTTGGCCAGTAGTAACGGAAATAGTTATGTGTACGATACGGGTATAGGGTCAAATCCTGGTGGCCGCATTGTACGATTGTTGTTGTATTGAGGACGAACCTGCTGAAGAGGCTGTTGTGTCCTTTGCTGAAATTGTTGCGAATGCGGTTAGCTTTGAGCAACTTGAGGTTGCTACGTAGAAACAGGCGCAGGGTTAATAGCAGGAGTTACAGCTGCTACTGGTTGGTAGCATCGCCTTTGCTTTCTGAGAGAGATATTCCCAATATCCTGCTCTTTTTTCTTAGGGAGAGCACTACCATATTTTTTAGTACCGCTTGATGATCCAGCGTCTTTTACCAAATGTCCTTCTCGGACGGCTTCCTCAAGACGCACTCCCATACCGACCATTTCGGTGAAGTCGTTGGGCGCACTGGCAACCATTCTGTCGTAGTAAAATGAGCTCAAGGTCTTTAAGAAAATTTTTGTCATCTCTTTTTCCTCAAGAGGTGGACAAATTTGAGCAGCAATTTCACGCCATCTCTGAGCCTATTCCTTGAAGGTTTCCTTGTCCTTTTGCGACATTGATCTGAGTTGATCTCTATCTGGTGCCATGTCCAAATTGTATTTATATTGTTGGACGAAAGCAGTGCCAACATCTCTGAACGTGCTGATCGTAGCGCGGTTTAAACCCATGTACCATTTTAAGGTGGCACCGGTTAAACTATCTTGAAAGTAGTGAATCAGTCGATCCTGATTCTCCGTTTGAGCTGACATTCGCCGAGCATACATCACCAAATGGCTTTGAGGGCAAGAGTTACCCTTGTATTTTTCAAAGTCGGGCACTTGGAACTTGTGTGGGACTTTCACATTGGGGACCAAGCAGAGATTTGCGGCGTCCTTCCCAAATAAATCCTGACCGCGAATGGCTTGTAGTTCCTTCTGCATTTTCAAGAATGGCTCCTGGAATTCATCCATTCTATCGAACATACTTTCCTTTCTCTCAGAAGGTATGTGTGGAATTTGTCCTTCTGGGACAGTGTGCACCACAGGGGGTGGTACCGTTACTACGACAATCAATCTTGGCGTTTCCCGAAGTTTGTAACCTTCAGGAGTCCTCATTATGCCTCTGGCATCCTTGCTTTCCTGAAGTTTGTAACCTTCAGGCCCAGCGGCTTCTGCTATGATTCCCTGATCTTCAGTGATCGGCGGAATATATCCTTCCGGGATATAGTTAACAGGCATGCCCCAGGGACGATCTTTCGGCATTTGATACCTAGGATCATACTTCTCCACTATGGGCGTTTAGGTGATCTCTGAGATCACAGTTATTTGTAGTTGAGCTTCTGCCATGGCTTGTATGTCGTTACGAAGCTTTCTCAGAGCGTCGATCTCTTCTTTCAACTCTCTGTTCTCTTCCTCGAGATCATCCATCTTTTTCTGACGATTGGCCCGAGTATTGTACGAATAAGACAGTTTGACTCTAGAACCGAGACACAAACGTGAGATTCGTAGGCAAGAGGAATACGTGACGTGAGAATGATGAATGCAATGATTATATTAATTATTTATTTTTTAATCAAAATAAACTTCGACAATTAGATTGCAAATATCAAACAGTGGGGAAACCCCGTTTTATTGAATTCAAAGATTGCGGAAATGAAAATACAGTAAATTACAAGGTGCGGAAACAGAAACCTAAGCTAATGGGTCCCGAGTCCTCTCTGAGGAGAACTCGGGTGCTGATTCTGGTACTTTCCTTTTCTTGGACCGGGGCTCTTGGGCCGTTGTCGGGTTGTCATTCCTTTGCCAAGTGAAAGGAGTGAGCAAATTCCTTTGGTCATCCTGATTTTCTACAGCATGTTGCTCCAAAATCTCAATTAGAGCATCCTTATCTTTCAGCAGTTGCTGAATTTTGGTACACTCCAAATTGAGAATGCGGTACTTGTTTTTCCAAGATCTCCTCTCCTGTTGAACTTTGTTGAGAGTAACCTGAAGTTTTTCCGCTTCAGTCATGAAGTACATGACAGATTCCCTTGGCGGAAGAACTCTGTGATGAGGATAAGGTATCTTTAGCTTGAGAGCTCTAGTTTGTACCCAGTGGAGATAAGGCTCCACCGAGACGCAGTCTGGTTTTCTTAGAGACTCTCGTCCTTTCTTATGAACATGTTTCCAAGCGTACACTATTTCTGTCTTTAGTGCCCTGTCATTTTCTCCTTCCTTGAAGAAAAGACCTTCCAAATGAGCATTACACGGGACATGCCTCATTGGGTATCCAAATTAACGACGAACTAAGACTGGATGATAATTGATTCCCCTCTTAGTTCCTATAAGGGGTACGTTGGGGAAGTTTCCACAATGGTCAATGATCCTGATCCCGTCATAAATCCTATTGCACCAATCTATATCAGAGTTGGTAAGAGACATGATTTTCTGCGACCAACGTAAGGCACTCTTATGATCCCAAAAAGTAGCAGACTTAGGTAAATAGGAGATAAACCATTTATATAGCAGGGGCACACAGCGCGTGATTATTCCTCCACAGTATAAATTCCTTAAGTGTACAGAATGATACGCATCTGCGAGCAAAGTCGGTACAGGGTTTCCAATGAGAAAAACCTTAATGGCGTTGATATCTACAAAGTTATCGATGTTGGGAAACAAAAATAACCCGTAGGTGAGCAAAACAAAGATGCTTTCGAAAGCGGCCGTGTTCTCTATGCTAGCGAAGTATAGAGCCTTCTTTACCAAAAACTTGGCTGGTAAACCTGGGAGCCCACCCTTAGTGGTCATGTGAGTCTTGACTTCCGACTCATCCAAATATATTGCCCTTGAAATGGTTTGATCCTTTGGAATTTCTTCCAGTCCAGAAAATGGAGCTCGATCAGTGATATGTAAATCAGTCAGGTGAGAATATTCCTCCAGCGTTGGGGCCAGCTGATAATCCGGGAATGTGAAACAGTGATAGGCTGGATCGTAAAACTGAATGAGTGCCTCCATGATTCTTTCGATTACATGGACCCTTAACTGAGGTAACAGACCTCTGTACTTGGCTCTGAAAGTGTCAGGGTTAGTGATCATCTTTGCTAGTCCTCTAAAATCCTCTAGTTTTGGAACCTTGAAGGTATACTTGTGAGTTCTCCTTCTACCGAAATCCATGAGCGCAATCTTTTTCTCTCTGACATTTGCAATCATTGTCTTAGTTTAATTTGAAAAAGAGAGACTAGAAGAGAAAATTTGTTTAATGCTTTTAAAATGAATGTATGAATGCAGCACACAAAAACATAGAAAAAACATGGGGTCAAAGGGTCGGCGACATGAAGTCAAGGCTTTACCCATCCCAAAGGTTTATACTAGTGATTTTTGTACCTGTCTCTCAAAATCATTGATTCTTGTGACGTTATTTCGAAGAACCTCAGAAGAGGGTAGTATCGCGTGACAATTATTTCTGATAGCTTCCGTACTACTGAAAGAGGTTTTTCCTATGTGTATACGCAATCTTTCCACATGCGGCATCACACGCATTCCCATTAGCAGAAAAAAAACACATATATCAATTAGGAAAAGCAGTATATATATTTGTCCTAATGTCCTAGAATTTTTAAGAGCTATGAATCATATGATCCTAACAGAATATGGCTCCCCGGCGGAATCGCCACTCTGTGGTACCTTCCCAATTTAAAGGTTTTTGACCTAAGATCCTAGTGAGGGCCGATCCTAGCAATAATGACATTCCCCAGTGAAACTGTCATGAAAATAACTTGTCCAAGGTTTTTACCTTAGATTGTAAGAAAGTCAATTGGGCCCCACGGTGGGCGCCACTTTTCTGTAGCGAGCGATTTTGGACATGGTTCTTAAGCACTGTCGCTCTGGGGGGTACTACAGGTCGATTCATTTTTTATCCTATTGAAGCTGATGAAGGAAGGGAAATAGATGTCTCCAACTAACCCTGCTTGCATACTGAGTTTAAATAGCGGTCTGTTAGGTTACGGATGCTATCTGGTAATGGGGCCTCTTGCTTCTTACTTTGTTCAGAATGAAATACTGGGACTGTTCATGGGGAATTTTGTTAGGATACTGCGCCAGATTGGGTGAAGGCAGGGAACTTTAGGTTTTTGATTGGTGTGCTCGCTAAGATTTTTCTTTCAATCTTATGCCTACGTATTCCCGTTTACCGAAACAGGGAAATCAGAGTGATCGTAGTTCCTCCTATTCTATGGGAGGAAATGGTGTTTTGGTGTCTTATTCAAATCCCAAGACGTGAAGCTAAATTGTTTGTTTGTATCTTGTTCAAAGCCCAAGATGTGAAACTGAAGGTTCTATTTGTATCTTGTTCGAAGCCCAAGATGTGAAGCTAAAAGGGTGTTGACTTTAGAGAGAATTTGTCATCTCTAAAGAAGATCTGTTTGTCACAACTGTTGGGTGATGATAACACGAAAATGTATCATGTATTTTCCTTGATTTACGACTAATAATTACGTTATTTCAGCTTAAGTTCCGATTATTCCGCGAGTATTCTAGTATTTTCGCAGGTATTTCATTGTCCAAGCTAAAAATGAGCAAAGTAGAAAAACATGAAGAAATGAGAAGAAAACAGAAAGAAATGACACAGAAAAAGCAGAAAAATAGAAAGTGGTGTGTGTGACGACCGTCACACAACCACCACGACCGTCATGGACTTCCTAACGCACCACGACCGTCACGTACACATAACAACTTATTACGTCCAGAACACATACGTGGACACGGAAGACCAATGCAGTCACGCACGTTCAACATCTTCTCCTGAATTCTCTCAACTTCAGCTTCAACTGCACATGAGCCAGTCTCCCTTGGACTTCTCAACGGAAAGTGAATGCTCCTATATTTTCTCCAACGTAAAGCAAAGGTTGGGCTATAAATACAGCATTCATTGAACAGCCCCGGAGAGAGATTTTTTACCCCGAATTGCTGCAGAATTCATTTTTTGAGAATTATTATTTTCCCCGCTTTCTTGTTTGTTCCCTTTTCCATTCTTTGTTCACCATTACCATAAATAGTGATAGTTTCTCACATCAAGGAGCTATCGCACAGTAGTTCGGATTTTTAATCTTGCCTTCATCATTTGTTGTTCCGGTACGATCGAGCAAAAGCCTACCGACTTGTGGAGGAATTGCTAGAAAGAAATTGTTGCTTATTTACCAGGTTTTTATCATTAATTTAATAACTGCATTATTATTTCCCATTGTCATGTCTTATTTATTGTTTTGCAGTTTATGTTTATTCTTGTTTGTTTTAATTAATATGTCTAGCTAAATCCATATTATCGGTATGTAATTAAGTTAACCAGAATGGATTTGATAAAAATAAGCTAAAACCATAAACAACTTAATTTCTGGCTGCGATTTCTTAATTAAAAATTGGACTTTTATTATGAGAGTTAAAAGGTAGCAAAGGTTAGGATTAAGACCACGAGAGTGTGAGATTTTAACCGGATAGCTAAAATCGGGCATTGGTTTTAAAAATAGCGAGAGCGCTTTAAAGTTAATTAGATTCTATTGGTTTTCAAAAAGTATTTTTAAACTCAAATGGGCTAGCGAGAGCAGACATTATGATTTAGGAGTATAGTCCGAAGCAATAACCACGAGAGTGTGAGGTGAGGGCTTTTAAACTGATATTTTCTACAGAAATATAATGTGACTTATTTTTATACGCTTAAGTTTTATTGAATCCACGATGGTATACTAAGTTACGTACTGATATCCTAATATCAACTAGTTTATTCCGAATTTTAGATTCCCTTTTGTTTCCCGTTTGAACTTAAAACCAAAACATCATCAGCCTTAGCTAAACATAGTAACAACCTGATAGCACTAGTTTGATTATCGGTCCTTGTGGGTTCGATATCTTTTAAAACTACGGGATAGACTGTGCGCTTGCAGTTAGTAATCCCGATAGACTCATAAAGTCGTGATCAAGTTTTTGGCGCCGTTGCTGGGGACTGATTTAGTCAATAGCGCAATTCATTTGTTGCGTCGTATAGACTAAGGCAACAAATTCCCTTATTTGTCGGTTGTATGCCAAGTACTTGCTCAAAAGGCGAAGACCTCACACGACCGACAGACGAACCTGAATGTCTTCTTAGCGTAAAAAGACGAATCCAAGAATACTGCCTAAACCACGAAATACCTTTTCCTTTATCAGAACCTGAATCTCAATCTGAATCCGAATCTGAAACAGAACTTGACTCTGAATCTGAATCAGAAGAAGACATGGCTGAAGGACCACAGAATCATCCTCTTAAGTATTATGCTACCCCATCTGAGCAAGAACCACATAACAGCATTGCTGCCCCCGCTATCAACCGAAACGATTTCGAGTTGAAACTGTCATTGCTGTCAGCCATACAACAACATCAATTTTCTGGAAATCCTACGGACGATCCTAATGAACATTTGACCAAATTTGTGCAGTACGCAGACACAGTGAAGGCAAATGGTATAACTGTAGACGCGATAAGACTATGTCTTTTTCCTTTCTCATTAAGAGACAGAGCTTGGGCTTGGTTGCAATCCTTGCCATCAAATTCCGTCACTACGTGGGATGAGTTGAAAAAGGTGTTCTTAGCACGATATTTCCGACCAAGCAAAACAGCTATGCTGAGAGCTCAAATTAATGGATTTCGACAAAAAGATACTGAGTCTCTTTACGATGCATGGGAAAGATACAAAGATATGATGAGGATGTGTCCGCATCACGGTCTTGAAGATTGGTTAGTCATCCATACGTTTTACAATGGTCTCTTATACAATAATGACAATAGATGCCGCCGTTGGTGGTACACTTATGGACAAACCCTATACCGAAACCTATCAACTCATCGAAAGCATAGCTCAAAACCATTACCAATGGGGAGGTGAGAGAACGCCAGTGGAAAAAGCCCAAATGAAAGGTGGATTGTACGAAGTTAGTAGTCTTGATCATGTCCATGCTAAGGTAGATGCCCTTACTCAAAAGATAGACAACTTGACCATAACACCCGCAGCCACCGTGGCTGCCGTAGCTCCAAACTACGAATTATGCGGAGTACCTGGACATGTTGCCCCCGAATGCCAAATTTTAGCAGGAGTCTCCGCTGATCAAGTGAATTATGCTCAAGGAAACCCATATGAAAATACCTACAATCCTGGTTGGAAGAACCATCCAAACTTTTCGTACAAGAATAATAACGCTCTGTATGCACTTGGCCAAGTGCCTGCTGTGCCACCAGGATATCAAAAACCTGCTGCTAACGTTCCCAACGTTCCTAGGAAGTCAAACCTTAAAATTATGATGGAGAACTTCATTGCTGCACAAGCTCAGCAAAACAAGGAGTTCCTTAACCAGAATGTTCACACTGGTGAGCAAATCAAGCAATTAGCCAACAAGGTTGACGCTCTAGCCACTCACAACAAAATGTTAGAAACACAAATCTCACAAGTGGCTCAACGACAAGCAGTTACCGCTGCCCCAGCTAGGAACCTTCCAGGTCAAACTCAAATTAATCCGAAGGGACATGCAAACGCTATAACACTTCGGAGTGGAACAGAACTAGAAGGACCCACTGACCCAAGAATCGAAAATCTAGCCATGTACCAAAAGCCTAGTAAGGAGTCTGAAAAGGAAGGCGAACCAAAGGAAAACGAGAAGGAAGATAATGGGAAAGAGGCCGAAGAGAAAGAAGAACCGTATGTGCCTCCTCCGCCTTATAAACCACCTATCCCGTATCCCTAAAGATTCGCTAAATATAAAAACATAGGGCAATTTAAGAAATTTGTTGAACTTCTGAAATAATTGAATGTCACAATACCTTTTACAGAAGCAATCACACAAATACCCTCATACGCTAAGTTCTTAAAAGAAATATTAACTAATAAGAAAAAGCTCAAGGATACTGAAACTGTTATGCTTACTGCAGAGTGTAGCTCTATAATCCAAAACAACATGCCTCCTAAGCTAAAAGATCCTGGTAGTTTCTCTATACCCTGTGTGATTGGAAAGTTTGTCATAGACAAAGCCATGTGCGATTTAGGAGCCAGCATCAGCTTAATGCCCTTATCTATTTGTAAAAGGCTCAACATGGGAGAACTGAGACCAACAAGAATGTCTGTACAACTAGCTGATAGATTGGTGAAATTTCCTCTAGGAATGCTGGAAAACGTTCCAGTACATATAGGACAATTCTATATTGCTACAGATTTCATAATCATGGACATCAAGGAAGACTCAAACATCCCTATCATTTTAGGAAGACCATTCCTAGCTACTGCTGGAGCCATCATAGATGTGAAAAAAGGAAAACAGACCTTCGAGGTTGGTGAAGAAAAAGTAGAATTCATCCTCTCACAATTCTTCAAAGCACCTGCTATAGAAGATTCGTGCTGCTTCCTAGCTGTAATTGAATGCGTTAAAGAAATGGAAAAACACCAAAACACGTATTCTGAAGTGCTGAGAATTCCGATGCCACCAATTTTTGAAGATGATAATTAGTGTGGTGAATACCAAGATAATAATCTAAGTGAATGTCTCGCACTCACTCCTGACCCTATGCCTTGCCCAAAGAAACCAGCTGTAGAACTGAAGACATTGCCCAAAGATCTAAGGTATGAATTCCTAGATACAGAACTCGAACGACCAGTTATAGTCAACGCAGATTTAGGACAAATAGAAACCGATAAATTATTGCATGTCCTGAGAAAGTACCCGACTGCCTTAGGCTATAACATCTCAGATTTGAAAGGAATAAGTCCC
This sequence comes from Lathyrus tuberosus, assembly GCA_022829125.1. Classification (NCBI taxonomy): domain Eukaryota; kingdom Viridiplantae; phylum Streptophyta; class Magnoliopsida; order Fabales; family Fabaceae; genus Lathyrus; species Lathyrus tuberosus. Next base: position 7,232,706 of record JALAZF010000072.1, read on the forward strand.
TTTATCTGTATGCATCGCATCATGCTTGAGGAAGACTGTAAAACCTCTAGAAAACATCAAAGACGAATCAATCCCATTCTGAGTGATGTCGTTAAGAGAGAAGTGTAAAAGCTGTTAGAAGTAGGAATCATATACCCAATATCAGATAGTGAATGGGTTAGCCCAGTTCATGTGGTACCCAAGAAAGGAGGTGTTATAGTCATCAATAATGAAAAAGGCGAATTTGTAGCACAACGTACTCAAATCAGATGGAGAATATGTATCAACTATGGGAAACTAAACAAAGCCACTCGTAAAGATCATTTCCCTTTACCCTTTATAGATCAAATGCTTGAACGTCTGGCTAAACACTCCCATTTTTGCTATTTAGACGGATATTCAGGATTTTTCCAAATTCCTATCCATCCTGACGACCAAGAAAATACTACTTTCACGTGTCCCTATGGAACCTTTGCCTACCGGCGAATGCCTTTCGGATTATGTAACGCACCCGCAACATTTCAGAGATGCATGATGTCCATCTTCTCTGACTTCTTAGACGGTATAATGGAAGTCTTTATGGATGATTTCTCTGTCTGTGGGGAAAGTTTTGAAGGATGTCTATCAAACCTCGAAATGGTGCTTGAACGGTGTGTAAGTGTCAACTTAGTGCTCAATTGGGAAAAATGCCATTTCATGGTCCGACAAGGAATCGTGCTAGGACATATAGTATCCGACAGAGGAATCGAAGTAGACAAAGCAAAAATCGAAGTTATAGAAAATCTCCAGCCACCGAAAACCGTTAGAGAGATAAGAAGTTTGTTAGGACACGCCGGTTTTTATCGACGTTTCATTAAAGATTTCTCTAAGATAACCAAACCCCTGACTGAGCTATTAATGAAAGATGTTGAATTCGTGTTTGATGACAAATGCTTGGAAGCATTTCAAACACTCAAGCAAGCGTTAATATTGTCATACCCCAAATTTTGACCACTAAGATTTCCCATCATTGTGAAAATCATCATCACAATATGGATGGGCCATCATACTTCATCAGTCTCCCCGATGGGTGAGCATCCACTACAATCAAGAATTAGGGTTTCAAGCCCTCTCTGAGTGCTTAGACAAAGGATCAATCAAGGAATGACATGATCTTTAACTTGTCTAACCTCTCAAACATCCACAATGGATCAAAAGGACTCCCACTTCAAGGATTAAGCACAAGGCTGCTCCCTTCTAGGTGGATTAAGTCTCAGGATCGACAGTGTCACCAAATTAGGGTTTTCGTCGACCAGGGCCTCCAGATGAAAATTTTTATCTGGGCACAAGCCAATGATCCAAAACATAACCTAATATACTTCATGGGACCTCATGGACCCAAGCATCAAGTCAATTTTGCCTCAGGGGATGCATTCATCAAAAATCAGGAATTAGGGTTTCTTGACCTAATTCACCCCTAAGTTGACTTTTAGGGCAAATCATGAGCCAAGACCTCAAAGGAGGGTTTGAGGGTCTCTAATGAACTATATTGATCCATTTGGAACAATGGATTAATCCAAGAAGCTTGAGCAACAAGTCTCAATTTCATCTGCACCACAGTTAGGGTTTTAAGGAAAAAGTCAACTGTAACTTTGACTTTTGACCAGGACATGCTCCCAAGCCCTATGACATGCATTAATATACCCTATGACACCCTTGGAACATGTCCATCAAGTTTTATTTAGGTCAAGGACATGATTTCATGAAGAATTGCACAGTTTGGAATTCATCTGATAAAAAGCCAACTGTGCACAAAAGTCAACTTTGACTTTTTGAGATTTTTCACCAAAATGGATTTTTAACCCTAAAATGATGTTAATGTATGATTTGAATCATCATTCATTAAGAAAAATCAAAGAAAGTGGGATAACTTGTAAAAGGGGTAACCATAAAAACTTAGAAAATTTTCTAAGTTATGAAATAAAGTTACAAAGGTACCAACTTTGGAGGACCATAACTCCTAAACCACAAAGCCATTTTCTCCCATCCAAGGCTTGATTTGTAGATCTCATTGCCCTCTACAAAAACTTCAACTAGACCTAATTCCAACTCCTCATGGATTTTGAGTTATGGAGTGATCAAAATCAAGAAAAGTCACTTTGTTCCAACACTTAGTGAAAATTTCACTAAGTCAGATTTTACCCTACTTTTTGCCAAATGTAGGGGGATTTTTCACTTGGATTCAAAAGAGATCAAAACCAAATATGTTCAAACAGTTGTTGTATCATGTAAGGGCTTTCCAAAATGGCCAAGAACATTACCAAATTCCATTTGAGTCATGAGATATGACATTGGAAAGTTGCCTTGCTGAAATTTACCAAGGCAAGGCAGAATTTGCATTTTTGCTCGATTTGCCAAAATCAGCCAAATCCAAATGCTCCTATCCACTTGGACACCTCAGAGGATTGAATCTAAAGGGGACAATCACTGAGCCAAGCCTCCAAAGTCTTTGGAACAAGAAATAACATGTTGAACCTAGAATGGCCAAAATAGGGACAAGACTCCAATTTTGGATTGGAGCATTCAATGGAAGCATCAAGGCGGCATGGACTGAGCCATTCTCAACTAAATTCAGTCAAGACTTATCCAAGACCAAGGGAACCACAGCCCTGTGCCCTAACCTCTAGTCAATGGCTAGAGGAGACTTGGATTTCCATTGGCCAACATTGAACAAACACCTGCTGCAGTTGCCATTCACTGTGGATCCCAAAACAAACTTGCTCTACTATAAATAGAGCTCAATTGTGATCAGTTTAAGTACACCAAAGGCCTACAACACTTGCCTTTCTCAAAAACCATTTCTCACTCTCAAAAATGCCTTTCTTAGCAAGTCACTATCAGGTTTTTCATTAGAGAGCAATTCCACTCAAACCAATCACACACACACCTCATATACATCATATGTGAGCTGATCAAACACTTAAACAACAACTGGAACACTGATTTCTCAGAATCACCAGTCAATTGCTCAAGGTTTTAACCAAAGTGCAGTTGAGATGCCATGAAGCGATCCAGCCATTCTCAGTCAAGTCCAAGCATTCAAACACACTCCATAGGGTGTAGGGAAGCTGTTCAGATCATCACAATTCATCTGTAACACCTCCTACTCAGAAATCAATTTGCTCTTGCTGTCACGACCTAGAGGTAAGCTTAAACTTGGTCATCTCTCAATCTATGCATATTTCCTCGCACAATACTTTTGCCAAATGTTCATAATCATGCATGGAATGTTTCCCCTCAATTAATTGCATTGTTTGAATCGTGTCTCAAAAATCCTAGCCTTCATGCAGAAATTCGGGTTCTTGAGGATTTTTCGTGATTTCTTGTTGTATGTTTAATTTAAATGAAATTAAATACCATAGACATGATCGTGAGGTTGAAACGAGTTGATTGGTATGTGGATTACATGATATGATTAAGTATTCAGTGAGATTGGAGAGAAAATGCAAATCTGGGCCAAGCTGAAACACGCGTGTGTTCTTCAGCTGTTCTTGGCGCCATTTTTCATAAATTCAAATATTTGAATTTTGTGATTTTATTTAATTGATTCAAAAATTAATTTCTCTCTGAGTTTTAATGATTTTGAGTTGATTCTTTTTTTAATAATTCACAAAAAAGTTAAAATATTTTATTTTCCCAAAAAATCCCAAAAATATTATTTATTTTATATAATTGATATTTTTGCAAAGAATTAATGTTTTAATTATTTTTGACATTTAAAATATTTTTTCCACCTTGATTTTACAACTTTTAATGCTTTCTAATTATTTTGTAGGTCAATACTTAATTTTTGAAGCATTAATCCAAGATCAAAATTTGTTTTCCATATGTTAAACAATTTTAATCATTTTAATTGAATTTTTATTCAATTAAAACACATTTTTGAAAACAAATTAGGGTTTTTGGATTAATTCAACCCTCATAAATCATTTTCAAAACATTTTGGGCCTCTAATAGAGTGTAAGACCCAATCTTTTTTTTGACCAAATCATTTTTGGGCCTCAGTGTATTGTATAAGTCCCGATACCGTAAAAAACAAACAGCGCGGTCGTCGCCTTTTGAAAAATAATCTTTTGGGCCTCTCCTTGAGCTATAAGACCCATTAAAAACTTTTGGGCCTCTATTAGAGTGTAAGACCCAACCCCCTTTTAATCAAAATCACTTTGGGCCTCAGATATTGTATAAGCCCCTCTGCGTTAAAAGAAAAACCTCGGCGCGATCGCCATTTCAAACGAAAAAATCATCTGGGCCTACCCTCGTGTTATAAGCCCCACTCTTTTTCTTTAAAACTTTTTGGACCTCTTGAGAGAGTGTAAGACCCATCCCTTTGTACAGAAAACCTTTTTTGGGCCACAGTCACATGTATAAGTCCCTCTGTACAAATTCAAACAGTGCGCTCACTGATAAAACCCTGGGCCTCTCCTTGAGCTGTAAGCCCCAAATCTTTCTTTTTCAAAACACTTTCTCCTTTGATTTTGAATATACTTTTGTTTTCAATCTTTCTTTGTTGAACAACTAACCAAACAGCATAGAAGCTCTACAACCGAGTAAGTGTTTATACGCTTTCATTTACCACTTTTATATACATATAACTGTATTGTGGGGCTGTTTCACTGTAAGTCTTCTTTCATAAACTCATATCAACTGTGTAATAATAGTATAGATATTTAGAGTTTCTCCCGGCAACTACGTCTAGCATTAAGCCCGTTGATCACTCTTAAATAGTCAAAACTAGATCCCCATAGGATTACCAGACACAGTCTTCCCTCCTCTTGGGGTTAAACAATATGGAGATATGAAAGGCAGCATTCTCTGTGAACCCTTTCATAGACTGTCACTCGTAGAAGTTGTCAAAGAAACTCTACTCCCCAGAGATGATCTTTTCTCCGTGAATGGCATCTCTTGAGTTTCTTCCAAATTCTCAGACTTTCCTGGCTTGATCTATTCTCGGTGAATAGCCTGTCTTGAATTTCTCGGGGTTTGGGGACCCACAGGCTTCTTAAAAGCACTTGTCAAGAAACTCTATTCCCCGGAGATGATCTTTTCTCCGTGAATGGCATCTCTTGAGTTTCTTCCAAATTCTCAAACTTTCCTGGCTTGATCTATTCCTCGTGAATAGCCTGTCTTGAATTTCTCGGGGTTTGGGGACCCACCGGCTTCTTAAAAGCATCGGCCTCCTCTTGGGCATTGTTCAAGGACCCACAGGCTTCCTAAAAGAAACCGTGCCTCCTCTTGGGCATAGTACAAGGACCCTACGGCTTCTTAGAAGTATTCACAGCCTCCTCTTAGGCTTCGTATAATGATCCCTTCCTCCGGGAATGATAGCCTCCTATTGGGCTTCGTACAAGGACCCATCGGCTTCTTAAAAGTTTCCAGCCTCCTCTTGGGCTTCATACAAACTGTCCCGACGACCTCCTAGAGGTATAGGAACAGAACTTAATCATCTGCATAGAACAGTCCTTTCATAGAGTCTACTACTGTTTCTCAAAGTACAGTACAAAAGATGACACTCTAGACTTGGACAGTCTAATCTCCTTGAGTCTCAAAGACATTCTCAAGTGACCCCTTCGTTAAATAGGAAGAAAACCCATAGACTTGGACAGTCTCAATACCCTTCGGATTTCCCACTTCCTTAAAGAACAGGAATAACTCGGATCCTCGAATCAAATCCTTGAGTACAGCATTGCTCATATAAGAACTGATTTTCTCTTTCAAAGTCAGTATACTGGACCTGTCACTCAACTGAGACAGTAACCTTAGCCTCCTCTTAGGCTTTGTATAATGATCCTTCTCCAGTGAAGTTAGCCCCTCTCTTGGGCTTTGTACAATGATCCTCCCCAGCGGAGTCAAACAACGTTTAGCCTCTTTCTCGGGCTTTGTACGAGACACATAAGAGACTCCCTCGTTGAGTCGATCACCCTTTTGCCTCCATCTTGGGCTTCGTACGAGATACAAAAAACTCTCTTGTTGAGTCAAATAGCCTCCATTTCGGGCTTTATACGAGATACCAAAAGATTCCCTCATTGAGTCAAAACCTTTTAGCCTCTCTCTCGGGCTTTGTACGAGACACATAATAGCCTCCTCTTAGGCTTTGTATAAGAAAGCCACTAGTTGAGCCAATCAACCTTTTAGCATCAAAGTTGTGCCTCGTTCACAGTACACAAACATCAACAACTACTTCCCCTCCATCTAACAGCTGTAAGCGGCAAGCCTCTGGATCATCTATATCCATGCCACTATCCCTCTTTTAGTATGAGAAATTCCTAAGGGAAGATGGCATTACTCTACACTGAGTTAAAAGTCTTCTCCTTCAGGTTAAAATCCCCTATAAAGGAAATTATGGCATTGCCGGATTCACACATCCCGGTTAAAGTAATCCTCCTTTATAAACAGTCGTAACATACAAAACCCTCTTTAGAGATGACAAATTCTCTCTAAGGTCAACACTTTTAGCTTCACATCTTGGGCTTCGAAAAAGATACAAATAAACCCTTCAGCTTCACATCTTGGGCTTTGAACAAGATACAAACCACCTTTCGCTTCACGTCTTGGGCTTTGAACAAGACACCAAAACCCCATTTCCTCCCATAGAATAGGAGGAACTACGAACGCTCTGATTTCCCTGTTTCGGTAAACGGGAATACGTAGGCATAAGATTGCAAGAAAAATCTTAGCGAGCACACTAAACCAAAACCCAAAATCCCATACTCTCATGTATCTATCAAAAAGCATCAGTCCTAACATCCTAATCCTTGTTCCCCGTCAGAAACCTGTATGTCAAAATAAACACAAGAAATCCCAGAGAGAAAACAGTATTGGCAAAAATACAAATAACCAGTACAAAGGCCCCTCACATTAATCGCATCCGTAACCTAACAGACCGCTGTTTAAACTCAGTATGCAAGCAGGGTTAATTGGAGACATCTATTTCCCTTTATTCATCAGCTCACAATAGAATAAAAAATGAATCGACCTGTAGTTAAAACTCAACCGCAGAGAGCGACCAGCGCTTCAGAACCGCGTCCAAAATCGCTCGCTACAAATATCAGCACCCATTATGCAACCCCCAGATTGGAATGAACCATTCGAAATCATGTGCGACACGAGTGATTATGCTGTAGGTGCAGTCCTAGGACAAAGAAAGGACAAAAAGCTTCACGCAATCTACTATGCCAGTAGAACCTTGGATCATGCACAAATGAACTACGCTACCACAGAAAAGAAACTCTTGGCTGTCGTGTTCGTATTGGATAAATTTCGTTCCTACCTAGTAGGAGCAAAAATAATCATCTACCCCGATCACGCCGCAATCAGGTACCTATTAAGCAAAAAGGACGCCAAACCAAGGCTTCTGAGGTGGATTCTACTCTTACAAGAATTCGACTTGGAAATCAAGGGCAAGAAAGGCACTGAAAATGTAGTAGCTGACCACCTGTCGAGAATGGAAAACATTCAACCAGAGCGAGTACCTATTAATGACGATTTCCCTTATGATAAACCCTTAGCCCAGTTAGAAAGTAATACAATTGAACAATCTCTGACTTATACTGATACAGAAACTAATGAAGTGGTATAATCTGTTTACACTAAGACCACGCTGCCATGGTATGCTGACTTTGTTAACTATCTAGCAGCTGGAGTACTGCCACCTATCTAACCTATCAACAAAAGAAGAAATTCTTCCACGACCTTAAACACTATTATTGGGACGAACCTCTTCTCTTCAAGAGGGGCGCCGATGGTATTTTCCGTCGTTGTGTACCCGAAGAAGAGGTGGAAGACATAATTTCTCATTGTCATTCAGCGCCCTATGGTGGGCACGCGAGCACTTCAAAGACTTGTGCTAAGATTTTGCAAGCTGGCCTCTTTTGGCCTACTCTATGGAAAGATGTCCATATCGCGGTTATAAATTGCGACCGGTGTCAACGCACTGGTAACGTCTCTAGACGCGATGAAATGCCTCAAAAGGGCATTCTAGAAGTAGAAGTCTTTGACGTGTGGGGAATAGATTTCATGGGACCATTTCCGTCCTCTTTTGGTAACAAGTACATACTCGTCGCTGTCGATTACGTCTCAAAATGGATCGAAGCTATAGCAGCTCCTACCAACGACGCGCGAGTAGTGAATAAGCTCTTTAAGAACATAATTTTTCCTAGGTTCGGTGTTCCGAGACTGGTAATCAACGATGGAGGTTCCCACTTTATTTCGAAAATCTTTGAGAAACTTCTATCAAAATATGGAGTCAAACACCGTGTAGCAACACCTTACCACCCCTAAACGAGTGGGCAAGTAGAGGTATCAAACCGAGAAATTAAACAAATTCTAGAAAAGACCGTTGCCACCTCCAGGAAAGATTGGTCTTCTAAACTAAATGAAGCTTTATGCGCTTATAGGACAGCCTACAAAACACCCATAGGAACCACGCCATTTAAGTTAGTCTATGGAAAATCTTGTCATCTGCCGGTAGAAATAGAGCACAAAGCCTATTGGCCTATTAAAACCCTCAATTTAAATTACGCTGCCGCAGGAGAAAAACAAATTTTAGATTTGCACGAATTAGAAGGACTAAGACTAGATGCTTATGAGAACGCCCGCATATATAAAGAAAGAACTAAGAGATGGCACGATAAGCACTTATCTAGAAAAGATATTAGTGTGGGCGACGTCATGCTCCTATTTAATTTGAGACTTAAGCTTTTTCCAGGAAAACTTAGATCTAGGTGGTTTGGTCCCTTTGAGGTTACCAAGGTCTTATTAAGTGGTGCAGTTGAAATAAAAGGTAGATCTAGTGAATCGTTCATCGTAAACGGACAACGTTTAAAACATTATCACTGCATAGACAATAGGGATTATTCAACTGGCAGAAATGCCTACATCCCCCGTAAACTAATGATTCATATAAATTGTCGAGTTCTCGACGTTAAATGAAGCGTTGAGCGGGAGGCAACCCGCGAGATTATTTTCTTTCCTTTTAACTCTCTTTTATTTTCATTTCTTTTTAAATTTCTTTACATTTTTCTTAACTCTATTTTCATTTCTTTTCGTTTCCTCGTACTTTCTTAATCTTACTTTCATTGCTTTTTCATTTTTATTTATTTTCTCAAAAAAAAAAATTTATGGAAACTGATGTGCTAATCTTATCATTATATGCCTCCAGGATTCTCATCTTTTTCCTACCTTCCTCCTTCTCCATTTGCTTTACTTTTCTGACTAACTGTTAAGATGGATAATGAAGACACCATGGTTGTGCTATTCAGGGACACTGTCCAATGGCACCGCTATGAGGTTCTCTCTCGCAGACCTATGGCCTTAACCAAATTCCCACATGGACCTACCATGACTGCCTTAGGTATAGGAGATAGCATAGACTTTATGTTTAGCCAAATAGGCTGGGAAGGTTTTGCTAGGAAAAAGCATTCGACTTACCACAGACTGACCCTAGAATTTCTAAGCTCATTGTCCTACAACCCTAACTATGGCATGGGATTTAATAGGGGTAATATAACCTTTAGGCTATTTGGGTACACGTGCCGCTTCAACATTAGAGAGATTACGGACCTGTTGGATTTCCCCAATGGACCCGACGTTTTTACCATGGCACGGGAGGATTTAGTAATGGAAGATGAACTGAACTTTTTCTGGAGTAGTATTTCAGGACGACCTCATCATGACCCGCACCCTATGGTGTCCACTGAAATTCATAACCCGGCCATAAGATACTTTCATATGATTTTAGCCTACACCCTTTTTGGAAAAGCCGAGAATGACACCCTAATCTCTAGAGATGAGTTATTTATCATGTTTTGTGTGTTTCAATCCCGACCAGTTAATGGAGCCACTTTTATGCTTGACAATCTCTGCAGGATTGCTCAAGCTGATCACGATCCCATTTTGATAGGTGGCCTTGTAACAAAAATTGCTGATGCCATGGGATTTAGAACACGGCTTTCCCGAGTGAACCCTCTAGGCGGATATAGGCCAATGAACATCACTTTCTGTTTTAACCGAGGACTCATTAAAAATCTTGGACCACCCCCATTTCAACTCCTGATCAATAATGAAGTTGTTTCACATTTTACACTGCCTGATCACAAGTGAACTAGTGTGCATAACCGCCATAACTGGCTATATGATTTAGATGAGCCACGGCCTGAAAAAGATCTTGGTAGTCATGTGTCTGACATTGAGATTGACCCTAAAACTCCTCCTCACTATCATGATTTCCCTGAGCATCCCATGAATAACACTGATACTGTCCCCCTGCTAACATCCATGCTACACTTGAAGCTTTCCGCACTGCACTTCAAGATATGAGAGATGAACTTCAACTTATCCGCCTTGATGTCATTAGTCTAATGGATACCACCGTCGAGGAATTTGATCATCTGAACCAGGCTGTGGAATCCTTGAAGAAGCAACGTGGCTAATATTGTCACACTACATTTTTCCATTTTATTGCTTTGCTTTTAATGTTTTTAGAACCATTTACTTTACTGTCATTTTCTTTTTAATGTCAAGGAACAAGGTTATTTCAGTTCAATTTCAACTTTAATACTCTACTGCATTTATACTTTGAATACACTACTATCATTTTCCAATGTCTTTAATAAAGCATTCGATTCGTATTCACTGCTAGTGGTTGTGTTGATGATGATATAATGTTCCTGCTCATTTTAATTTATTTCTGTCATTTTATATTTATTCCGACATTTATCTAGTATTTTACTGCTATTAATAATTGCCATGTTCCAATATATGTTATGTGCCAGTTTATATTAAGCTTTATGTAAAAATGCCAACTTTGTGAGCATGACGAGCGTAACGCCCTTGTCACGAACGTCACGCGTCTTACGACCGTGACAGGTCCGTGACGAACGTCCCACTTATTTATAACACGCCCTCTGTTTTATAACAGAGACCCATCCTCTTCATCTTCTTTTCTTTTCATTCTCTCTTCAACCGTCCCACTAACCATTATCTACATAAATTCCTCACATTAACCCCAATTTATCTCCACCATTTCATATTTCCGTACCCATTATTTAAGCAACACAAACTCATCCTCATTCTCACAAAACCCATTCTCACTATTACCCACTTCCTCCGTTTCACTTATTTCACATTGCATGCACCTTGGCTAGACGCACCAGACAAACTCTAAACTTATCAGCTATTAACTTCAGAGAGGGAGAGTCCGGTGACCGCCAAAGGGCTAATTACCTCAGCTTCTACCAACGCTCATTCCAACCGACGAGGTACGTCAACACTGCTAGCCTTGAAGAGTTGGGTATGCTTGAGGGTGTACGTTGGATGCTTCAAAATGCCGGTTTATGGCAGCTCTGTACACAAGGGCAGCCTACTTATGAAACTCTGACTCTTGAGTTTCTGAGTTTATTCGCTTATGTTACACCTCCTGGAGGTACAAACCAACTTACCGGTACAGCCACATTCCGAATGTTTGGTTCTGAGTATTCGGTGGGCCAAAACCGACTTGCCCAAATGCTTGGATTCCATCATGGTGAGAATGTCCATTGCCATGTACCTCAAGAGACATTGTCCCAGGAAGCTTTCAACCTTTGGAATCAAATTACAGGCATAGCTGCTACAAGCTGGGACAGCCTCAACGCAACTTACATTCATAACCCATCGATAAGATATTTTCACAGAGTTTTAGAACACACGATCTTTGCGAGGGATAGCAATCACAAAGTCAACTCCAAGGAGCTCTTTTTCCTTCGTTGTGTGTTCCTTCCTGAACCGATTAATGCAGCGCCATTTCTACTAGCTCACATCCAAGCCAGCTGTGCTAGAGGTTCTAAGCTTTTCTACTTCGGAGGTATTGTAACTTCTATCGCACTAGGCCTTAATCTGGGAGACAGACTTGCTAATTTACCTTCCATACCACCTGAGTTCCTAGATATCGAGTATTGTCACTCCTCCCACCTCATCAAAGCAAGGGAGGATGTACGATACCATCCAGTGGTCTGTACCAGAATCATTAGAAGCATCATCATGCCATGCCGAGACCGCATCGACCCACAAAAATAAGCAAATTGGCTTTTTGATCTCCATGCTCCTGAGCCTAATGCAGCTGCTCAAGAAAATCAAAACAACGAAGCAGTCGATGAAATAGAGAAAGAGATGGATCAGCAACCTCCTGAGAACCCACCACCTCCTGCCCAGGATCCTACATCATCCACCAGACATCGTCGTCGTGCCGATCCAGAGCCCGATCCCATCACTAATGAAGAAATCTTAAGGGGCATATGGCACCAAAACCAATTGGCTGCCCAAAGAGAGGAACAACAACAGACGCAGTATAATGAAATGATGAACCTTATGCGTCAAATACAACATGGGCAAGTCAACCAAGGCCAGTGGATAGACGATGTGATAGAAGAGATGGGTGCCCTAACGCTACGAGTGCAAGACTTACATGACTATATCCATCACGTAGGCATCAACCAAGGCCAACGGATAGACGATGTGATAGAAGAGATGGGTGCCCTAACGCTACGAGTGCAAGACTTACATGACTATATCCATCACGTAGGCATTCCAGATCATGTAGCACAGAATGGACGCGCTCGCACCCGAGGCAGAGGACGTGGACCTCATTAGATTTAGTTTTAGTTTATTTTTGTTTTCGTTTTTGTTTCGTTTCGTAGTTTCTATCTGCATTTATATCGAAACATTGAGGAAAATGTCCGATATAGTGTGGGAGAGGTACTTTATTTTCCCTTATGAATTCCCTTTCCGCATTTCCTTTCAAATAAACAAGCTTTTATATGAAATTTTCGTACATGTCAAAATTTCCCCACTTTATTTAACAAAAAAAAAATTTTGTGATCATTGCATAACTTAACATACCAAAACATAGGCTAGGTTAAGAAGTCGAGAAAAATTTAACAAGATTGATATCGTCTTGACACCTTAGACCTCTTGCATATGCGAGCTTAGTTTCAATATCCATTATACCGATACCTTCAGTTCTAGTTCTAAAGTAACCCCTAGTAGTTTATATTAGCAGTCAGCGGCGTCTTAAACACAAACCACGTGGAGAGCCGATGAAGATAAGTGTTTGATGCTGAATCATTAAATATCTTTCGTAATCTTTGTTGTTGTGAAAAATAGAAAAATGCACCAAACCTACGGTTGCAAAAGTATTACAAAAGAAAAGAAAGAATCCATTGTTGGTTAGTTCAGAGGGACCTGGTTCTGAACTCGGTAGGGCGAACTACGGTTCGATCCCCCACAACTTACGATTAGGATATATATAAAGGGTTACCACTCTTGTGTACCAGACCCCATGCTAGAAAGGATCATACTTCTCCACTATGGGCGTTGAGGTGATCTCTGAGATCACAGTTCTTTGTAGCTGAGCTTCTGCCATGGCTTACATGTCGTTACGAAGCTTTCTCATATCCTCTCTCAGAGCATCGATCTCTTCTTTCAACTCTCTGTTCTCTTCCTCGAGATCATCCATCTTTTTCTGACGATTGGCCCGAGTATTGTACGAATGAGACAGTTTAACTCTAGAACCGAGACACAAACGTGAGATTCGTAGGCAAGAGGAATACGTGACGTGAGAATGATGAATGCAATGATTATATTAATTATTTATTTTTTTAATCTAAATAAACTTCGACAATTAGATTGCAAATATCTAACAGTGGGGAAACCCCGTTTTTTTGAATTCAAAGATTGCGGAAATGAAAATACAGTAAATTACAAGGTACGGAAACAGAAACCTAAGCTAATGGGTCCCGAGTCCTCTCTGAGGAGAACTCGGGTGCTGATTCTGGTACTTTCCTTTTCTTGGACCAGGGCTCTTGGGCCGTTGTCGGGTTGTCATTCCTTTGCCAAGTGAAAGGAGTGAGCAAATTCCTTTGGTCATCCTGATTTTCTACAGCATGTTGCTCCAAAATCTCAATTAGAGAATCCTTATCTTTCAGCAGTTGCTGAATTTTGGTACACTCCACATTGAGAATGCGGTACTTGTTTTTCCAAGATCTCCTCTCCTGTTGAACTTTGTTGAGAGTAACCTAAAGTTTTTCCGCTTCAATCATGAAGTACATGACAGATTCCCTCGGCGGAAGAACTCCGTGATGAGGATAAGGCATTTTTGGCTTGAGAGCTCTAGTTTGTACCAAGTGGAGATAAGGCTCCACCGAGAAACAGTCTGGTTTTCCTAGAGACTCTCGTCCTTTCTTATGAACATGTTTCCAAGCGTACACTATTTTTGTCTTTAGTGCCCTGTCATTTTCGCCTTCCTTGAAGAAAAGACATTCCAGATGAGCATTACATGGGACATGCCTCATTGGGTATCCAAATTAACGACGAACTAAGACTGGATGATAATTGATCCCCTCTTAGTTCCTATAAGGGGTACGTTGGGGAAGTTTCCACAACGGTCAATGATCCTGATCCCGTCATAAATCTTATTGCACCAATCTATATCAGAGTTGGTAAGAGACATGATTTTCTGCGACCAACGCAAGGCACTCTTATGATCCCAAAAAGCAGCAGACTTAGGTAAATGGGAGATAAACCATTTATATAGCAGGGGCACACAGCACGTGATTATTCCTCCGCTGTATAAATTCCTTAAGTGTACAGAATGATACGCATCTGCGACCAAAGTCGGTACAGGGTTTCCAATAAGAAAACCCTTAATGGCGTTGATATCTACAAAGTTATCGATGTTGGGAAACAAAAATAACCCGTAGGTGAGCAAAACAAAGATGCTCTCGAAAGCGGCCTTGTTCCCTATGCTAGTGAAGTATAGAGCCATCTTTACCAGAAACTTGGCTGGTAAACCTGGGAGCCCACCCTTAGTGGTCATGTGAGTCTTGACTTCTGACTCATCCAAATAGATTGCCCTTGCAATGGTTTGATCCTTTGGAATTTCTTCTAGTCCAGAAAATGGAGCTCGATCAGTGATATGTAAATCAGTCAGGTAAGAATATTCCCTCAGCGTTGGTGCCAGCTGATAATCCGAGAATGTGAAACAGTGATAGACCGGATCGTAAAACTGAATAAGTGCCTCCATGATTCTTTCGATTACATGGACCTTTAACAGAGGTAGCAGACCTCTGTACTTGGCTCTGAAAGCGTGAGGGTTAGTGATCATCCTTGCTAGTCCTCTGAAATCCTCTAGTTTTGGAACCTTGAAGGTATACTTGTGAGTTCTCCTTCTACCGAAATCCATGAGCGCAATCTTTTTCTCTCTGACATTTGCAATCATTGTCTTAGTTTAATTTGAAAAAGAGAGACTAGAAGAGAAAATTTTCTTTGTTTAATGCTTTTAAAATGAATATATGAATGCAGCACACAAAAACATAGAAAAAACATGGGGTCAAAGGATCAGCGACATGAAGTCAAGGCTCTACCCATCCCAAAGGTTTATACTAGTGATTTTTGTACCTGTCTCTCAAAATCATTGATTCTTGTCGAGATAACATCAGCGGGCCGGGAACCGTGCTAGGTGACGTTATTTCGAAGAACCTCAGAAGAGGGTAGTATCGCGTGACAACTATTTCCGATAGCTTCCGCACTACTGAAAGAGGTTTTTCCTAGGTGTATACTCAATCTTTCCACATGCGGCATCACACGCATTCCCATTAGTAGATTAAAAAACACATATATCAATTAGGAAAAGCAGTATATATATTTGTCCTAATGTCCTAGAATTTTTAAGAGCTATGAATCATATGATCCTAACAGAATATGGCTCCCCGGCGGAATCGCTACTCTGTGGTACCTTCCCAATTTAAAGGTTTTTGATCTAAGATCCTAGTGAGGGCCGATCCTAGCAATAATGACATTCCCCAGTGAAACTGTCATGAAAATAACTTGTCCAAGGTTTTTACCTTAGATTGTAAGAAAGTCAATTGGGCCCCACGGTGGGCGTCACTTTTCTGTAGCGAGCGATTTTGGACATGGTTCTTAAGCACTGTCGCTCTGGGGGGTACTACAGGTTGATTCATTTTTTATCCTATTGAAGCTGATGAAGGAAGGGAAATAGATGTCTCTAACTAACCCTGCTTGCATACTGAGTTTAAATAACGGTCTGTTAGGTTACGGATGCTATCTGGTAATAAGGCCTCTTGCTTCTTACTTTGTTTAGAATGAAATACTGGGACTGTTCATGGGGAATTTTGTTAGGATACTGCGCCAGATTGGGTGAAGGCAGGGAAATTTAGGTTTTTGATTGGTGTGCTCGCTAAGATTTTTCTTTCAATCTTATGCCTACATATTCCCGTTTACCGAAATAGGGAAATCAGAGCGATCGTAGTTCCTCCTATTCTATGGGAGGAAATGGTGTTTTGGTGTCTTATTCAAAGCCCAAGACGTGAAGCTAAATTGTTTGTTTGTATCTTGTTCAAAGCTCAAGATGTGAAGCTGAAGGGTCTATTTGTATCTTGTTCGAAGCCCAAGATGTGAAGCTAAAAGGGTGTTGACTTTATAGAGAATTTGTCATCTCTAAAGAATATCTGTTTGTCACAACTGTTGGGTGATGATAACATGAAAATGTATCATATATTTTCCTTGATTTATGACTAATAATTACGTTATTTCAGGTTAAGTTCCGATTATTCGGCGAGTATTCTAGTATTTTCGCAGGTATTTCATTGTCCAAGCTAAAAATGAGGAAAGTAGAAAAACATGAAGAAATGAGAAGAAAACAGGAAGAAATGACAGAGAAAAAGCAGAAAAATAGAAAGTGGTGTGTGTGACGACCGTCACACAACCACCACGACCATCATGGACTTCCTAACACACCACGACTGTCACGTACACCTAACAACTTATTACGTCCAGAACACAGACGTGGACACAGAAGACCAATGCAGTCACGCACGTTCAACATTTTCTCCTGAATTCTCTCAACTTCAGCTTCAACTGCACATGAGCCAGTCTCCCTTGGACTTCTCATCGGAAAGTGAATGCTCCTATATTTTCTCCTACGTAAAGCAAAGGTTGGGCTATAAATACAGCATTCATTGAACAGCCCCAGAGAGAGATTTTTTACCCCGAATTGCTGCAGAATTCATATTTTGAGAATTATTATTTTCCCTGCTTTCTTGTTTGTTCCCTTTTCCATCCTTTGTTCACCATTACCATAAATAGTGATAGTTTCTCACATCGAGGAGCTATCGTACAGTAGTTAGGATTTTTAATCTTGCCTTCATCATTTGTTGTTCCGGTACGATCGAGCAAAAGCCGACTTGTGGAGGAATTGCTAGAAACAAATTATTGCTTATTTACCAGGTTTTCATCATTAATTTAATAACTGCATTATTATTTCCCATTGTCATGTCTTATTTATTGTTTTGCAGTTTGTGTTTATTCTTGTTTAATTTAATTAATATGTCTAGCTAAATCCATATTATCGGTATGTAATTAAGTTAACCGGAATAGATTCGATAAAAATAAGCTAAAACCATAAACAACTTAATTTCTGGCTGCGATTTTTTAATTAAAAATTGGACTTTTATTACGAGAGTAAAAGGGTAGCAAAGGTTAGGATTAAGACCACGAGAGTGTGAGATTTTAACCGGATAGCTGAAATCAGGCATTGGTTTTAAAAACAGCGAGAGCGCTTTAAAGTTAATTAGATTGTATTGGTTTTCAAAAAGTATTTTTAAACTCAAATGGGCTAGCGAGAGCAGACATCATGATTTAGGAGTATAGTCCGAAGCAATAACCACGAGAGTGTGAGGTGAGGGCTTTTAAACTGATATTTTCTACAGAAATATAATGTGACTTATTTTTATACGCTTAAGTTTTATTGAATCCACGATGGCATACTAAGTTACGTACCGATATCCTAATATCAACTAGTTTATTCCGAATTTTAGATTCCCTTTTGTTTCCTGTTTGAACTTAAAACCAAAACATCATCAGCCTTAGCTAAACATAGTAACAACCTGATAGCACTAGTTTGATTATCGGTCCCTGTGGGTTCGATATCTTTTAAAACTACGTGATAGACTGTGCGCTTGCAGTTAGTAATCCCGATAGACTCATAAAGTCGCGATCAGGTGACTGGTTATAAAGGAGAATTACTTTAACCGGTATATGTGAATCCAGCAATGCCATAATTTCCTTTATAGGGGATTTTTTAACCTGAAGGAGAAGACTTTAACTCAGTTTAGAGCAATGTCATCTTTCCTTAGGAATTTCTCATGCTAAAAGAAGGACAGTGGTGTAGATGTAAATAATCCAGAGGCTTGCCGCTTACAGCAATTAGATGAAGGGGAAAAGGAGTTATTGATGTTTGTATACTGTGAGCAAGGCATGACTTTGATGCTAAAAGGTTGATTGACTCAACCGGGGTTTCCTTATACAAAGCCTAAGATGAGGCTATTGGCCCAACAAGAGGGTGCTTTTTTTTATCTGTCTCGTACGAAGCTCGATATAGAGGCTAAAAGGGTTGACTCAACAAGAGAGTACTTTTTTCTGTGTCTCGTACGAAGCCCGAGAGAGAGACTAAAAAGGTTTGACTCAACAAGAGAGTCCTTTATACTCAATAAGAGAGTGTTTTTGTATCTTGTATGAAGCCCGAGATGGAGGCTAAAAGGTTTGTTGACCCAACAAGAGGATCTTTTATACTCAATAAGAGAGTGTTTTTGTATCTCGTACGAAGCCCGAGATGGAGGCTGAAAGGAGAGGTTTGACTCAACAAGAGAGTCTTTTGGTATCTCGTACAAAGCCCGAGATGGAGGCTGTTGACTGGTGACTGTTTCAGTTTAGTGACAGGTCCAATATGTTGGATAAAAGAGAAAATCAGTTCTTATAAAGAGACTGATTAAAGGTAAGGTTGTGCTTTGGGATTCATCAGAGGATCAGGATTATTTCCTGTTCTTTAAGGAAATGGGAAATCCAAAGGGTATTGAGACTGCCCAAGTCTACGGGTGTTTTTCCCATTCTTGAAAGGGGCTTGAGAATGTCTTTGAGACTCAAAGGTCTTAGACTGTCCAAGTCTAGAGTTTTATCTTTTGTACTATGCTTAAGAGAAATTAAGAAACAGTACATTTACGGTAGGAAGATCTAGACTCTTTGAAAGACTGTTCTATTAAGATAACTAATTTCTGTTCCTATACCTTTAAGAGGTCGTCGGGACAATTTGTACGAAGCCCAAGAGGAGGCTGGAAACTTTTAAGAAGCCGAGGGACAATTTGTATGAAGCCCAAGAGGAGGCTATCTTCCCGGAGGAAGAATCATTATACAAAGCCTAAGAGGAGGCTGTGAAAACTTCTAAGAAGCCGACGGGTCCTTGTACAACGCCCAAGAGGAGGCGGGGATCCTTTTAGGAAGCCTGTGGGTCCTTGCACTAAGCCCAAGAGGAGGCTGATGAACAGTTCCTTAAGGGGTTTCACATGGAATAATGTCCTTCTGTATATGAACTGTTCAAGGGGGAAAAATTCTTAGATCTAATTATCTAAAATTGTTGTAAGGAGATGAGGTCTTGTCTAGTTTTAGACGTAGTTGCCGAGGAAACTCTAAATATCTATACTATTATTACATAGTTTATATGAGTTTATGAAAGAAGACTTACAGTGAAACAGCCCCACACTACAGTTATATACATATGAAAGCGGGTAAATACTTACTCGGTTGTAGAGCTTCCATTCTGTATTGTTAGTTGTTCAACAAAGAAAAGTTGAAAACAGTATATTACAAAATCAAAGGAGAAAGTGCTTTGAAAGGAAACGTGGGGCTTACAACTCAAGGAGAGGCCCATGGTTATATCAGTGATTGCACTGTCATTTTGTACAGGGACTTATACAAGTGACTGAGGCCTAGGAAAGGTTTTTTGTACAAAGAGAATGGGTCTTACACTCTCTCAAGAGGCCCAAAAATGATTGAAAGAAAAAGAATGGGGCTTATAACACAAGGGTAGGCCCGGATGATTTGTTTTAAACGGTCGATGATCGCGCCGAACTTTTGAAATACAACGGGACTTATACAACAAGTGAGGCCCCAAAGTTTTTGGTCTCAAAAAGGGATTGGGTCTTACACTCTATTAGAGGCCCAAGTGAGTTTTAGGAAAAGAAATGGGTCTTACTACTCGAGGGTAGGCCCAGGGTTATTTGCTTGAAAGCGACGATCTCGCCGAAGTTTTTGAAAATACACAGAGGGACTTATACAATAAGTGAGGCCCAAAATGGGTTCATTTTACAAAAAGGCTTGGGTCTTACACTCTATTAGAGGCCTATGAGTGTTTAGAAAAGTTTGTTAGGGTGAAAATCAGTAAAACCCTAATTTCATCATTTTTTTAAAGTAATTATTCAAATAAACTTAATTAAAATGATACAAATTCCAAATAAGTTTGAATAAACAACTTGTGATTTTGGTTTTAGGTTTGAAATATGAGGTTTTAATCACAAGATGAATTAAAACCTATTTGTTGTTGATTTTCCAACATGAATATTTATTTTTAAAAAGTTTAAAAATAATAAAAATGAATTTATTCACAAAAATACTAATTATATTAAATAAATAATATAAATCTAATTTTTTTTGTGGAATAAAATATTTCAACATTTTTGTATTTTTTGCAAAAAGAACCAATCAAAAATAATTAAAATTGAGTGAGTTATTAATTTTTCAAATCATTAAAAATAAATATGAAAAATAACAAAAAATAAGAAAAAGTGGTAAAAAAAGAGATCTGGGGCGAGGGGGATTCGAACCCCTGACCTCTTGCTTGTCAATTCACACAAAACCAGCTGATCAACCACTGGGGCGCAATGTCAATTCAAATATAGTATGGCAAATGAAAAATATATAGAGAACTTGGTTGGAAAACCTGAAGAATGGCGCCATGGCCATCTTCTTCCTCGAGCTCGTGCATGAATCACCCTATCTCACTCATCTCTCAACCATTTGACATGATTCAAATACCAAACTCATGCGTTTTTTCACAAGGAACAAGATTGCAATACTTGATTTTATTTATTTTCAGTGTACAGCAAATTATATCATCATGACCGTATGAACCCTAATTTTGCAAAAGCAATCGTGCATACATGGTTATGAGGGCTATGATCAAATTTCTTGAGGGGAAACACTCAACATATGATGGCAAGCAATTGGCAAAAATATCATGCGAGGAAATATGCATGGATCATGAAGATGGAGTTTTTAGGCTTACCTTGATGCAAGCTGAAATGGAACTCTGCACAGATGGTGTTCCAGATGCAATTTGATGATCCCTACAACTTTAATGGATGTTGTGGAGTGTGTTACAAGCTTTAGAACACTCTGAAAACTTCTGGATCAAGTTGGAGAACTCCAACTGCATAATTGAGGCATAATGGCTTGGTTGAAGAGTGATTTTGAGCTAGGGGTGTTACAGTTGGTGTTTAAGTGCTTGGACACCTCAAATACATCATATGTGATATGTTTGAGCAATTGCAATGGATTGCTTAGGGCTGCAACTCAAAACCCGATGGTGGTTGCTCAAAAACAAAGAAAATTGGCACTTAAGAGAGAATGAGAGAAAGAAGTGCTATAAAATGCTTTGGTGTGCCTTGAATGATCCATTGGAACCTCTATTTATAGGTGATCAACTCTTGTCTTGGAGGAATAGTGAATGACTACTGGATCAGATCACCTTCAAAGGGATTGGTTGAACATAAATGCCTCTTGCATTAGGTGTAATAGCTGCTCCAAATAGATCAGTTATGCCTTGACTGAAATCACATTCCTCAGTCATTTTAATTGTTGTTTAATCAGAGAACTTGACTGAGGAGAGTAAGAATCTTGAAAATGCACTATTCCACATTAATGCCCTTTGAATTCAAGGTAAAATGTGAGAAAATGCATGAACTTCAAGTTGGAAGATTCCTTGGCTTTGTGACTCAGCTTTGTAGGTTGGATCAGATGCATTGTGATTGGTTTGAGTACATGTGGCATAATGATCCTTGGTTTTGATTCAAAAATCGTGTGTGGCAAACAAACATGCAAACTGATTTTTCCAAAATAGCTTGCAGCAGCATGACTTTGGGCAAGGATTCCTCTTGGCTCAAGGTGAACCAATTCATGCTGAGATGCTCTTTAGATTCTTAGAAACATATGCAACAACATTGATGTTTACCTTTGGACTTTATTCAGCTTGCAACTATGTGAAAAGATCTCACAAGTTTTGGTGTATTCAACAAAATCTGCCTTGGCCAGAATTTTTCTAAGTGTTGGAAAATGATGTATTTCCATGTTTTAGTCATTTTGGTCCACTCATAACTCAGAATTCACAATGAATTGGATTAAGGTGTAGTTGAAGCTTTTGTAGAGGGTAATGAGAGCTACAAATCCAGCTTTGGATGGGGAAAAATGGCCTTGTGGTTTAGGAGTTATGATCCTCCAAAGTTGGTACCCTTGCCACTTTGTTCCATGACTTAGAAAATTTCTAAGTTTTTTATGGTTACCCCTTTTACAAGTTATCCAACTTTTCTTGATTTTTCTTGATGAATGATGATTCCAACCATACATTAACATCATTTTAGGGTTAAAAAACTATTTTTATGAAAAATCTCAAAAAGTCAAAGTTTGACTTTTGTGCACAATTGACTTTTTGTCAGATGAATTCCAAACTGTGCGATCCTCTATGAAATCAAGTCCTTGACCTAAATCAAACTTGATGGATTGATTTCATAGGTGTTATAGGGTGTATTGAATCATGTCCTAGGGTTAGGGAGCATGTCCTGGTCAAAAGTCAAAGATGCAGTTGACTTTTCTCGCGAAACCCTAACTGTGGTTCAGATGAATTTGAAACTTGTTGCTCAAGCTTCTTGGATTAATTCATTGTTGCAAATGGGTCAATGTAGTGTGTTGGAGACCCTTAAATCATGTCTTGAGGTCTTGGCTCATGATTTGTCCCAAAAGTCAACTTAGGGGTGAATTAGGTCAAGAAACCCTAATTCCTGATTTTTTATGTATGCATCCCCTGTGGTTAAATTGACTTGGTGATTGGGTTTATGATGTATCTTGGAGCATCATAGGTTATGCTTTGAAGCATTGGCTCATGCCCAGAGGAAAATTTCCATCTGGAGGCCCATGTCGACCAAAACCCAAATTTGGTGACACTGGCGATCTTGAGGCTTAACCCACTTGGAAAGTTGCATCTTTGTGCTTGATTCTTGAAGTGGGAGTCCTTTTGATCCTTTGTAGATGTTTTGAGAGGTTAGACAAGTTGAGGATCATGTCATTCCTTGATTGATCCTTTGTCTAAGAGCTCTGAGAGGGCTCGAAACCCTAACTTTGATTGTAGTGGATGCTCACTCATCTTTGGGGAGACTCGTAAGGTATGATGGTTCATCCATATTGTGATGATGATTTGCACAATGATGGGAAATCTTAGTGGTCAAAATTTGGGGTATGACACACAGCAAGTTTTCTCAAGCATTGTGACAGGATAGGTGGGTTCAACAGATACTCTTTGATACTGTCGAAGGCAGTTTGGCAGTCTTCTGTCCAAACGCAGTCCTGATTCTTTTTTAGTAATTTGAAGATTGGCGCACACGTCGCGGTCATGAGGAATATAAATCTGGAAATGTAATTCAAACGTCCTAAGAATCCCCTGACTTGTTTTTCAGTCTTTGGAGAAGGCATTTCTTGAATGGCCTTGACCTTGTCAGGATCAACCTCAATTCCTTTCTGGCTGACGATGAACCCTAGCAGTTTCCCTGAGCGAACACCAAATGTGTACTTATTGGGATTCAAGCGGAGCTTGTACTTTCTCAGACGCCCGAAGAGCTTTGACAGGTGGGTCACATGCTCCTCTTTTGTTTTAGATTTGGCAATCATATCATCGACATATACCTCGATTTCTTTGTGTAACATGTCATGAAACAGAGTAGTCATGGCCCTTTGATAGGTTGCCCCGGTGTTCTTCAAACCAAACGGCATTACCTTGTAATAAAAGGTGCCCCATGGGGTGATGAAGGAAGTTTTATATCTCAGACTCTGTGTGGGATAGCAAAATGGCGTAGGCACCTCTTCCTGAGACATATAACCGTCCTCGTTGAGATAGGACTTCCACTCTTCATCTGTATCAGAGGAGTCACCCTCGTTGATGGTATGTACTTCTTGAGATACTGGGTGAAGGAAACCTCCACTGTGGAATAAGTTCCGAATGGGATGAAGGCTTTCATCGTTAGTAGCAGTCTGGGTACAGGTTGAGGAAAAACCAAGACCTTTCTTTGTCTGGTTATTAGTAGGAATGACAAGTTGTCCCCATCCTTTTGCATTGTTACTTTTGATCGCTTCGAGAGCATCTTTGTACGAGGAAATCGACGTTCCTCTTTCTGATTGATTGTCATTGCTCACCGAAAGTGCTTGGAACTGGGTTCCAACAACCTCCTCCAGTTCTACACAAGTGGATGACGATAAGTTACTCACGATCAAGGCTTGCTCTCCACAGACTGTGACTAATTGGTTATTCTTGACAAACTTCAGCTTTTGGTGAAGGGTTGAAGTGACTGCCCCAGCCTCGTGTATCCAAAGTCTTCCTAACAAACAGCTGTATGCTGCCCGGATGTCCATGACCTGGAAATTGACTTGGAAAGTGTGAGGACCAATAGTTATGGGAAGGTCGACTTCGCCAATAACCGTTTTTCAGGATCCGTCAAATGCTTTGACGATGACCTCACTGCCTCTCATCGGAGATCCTTTAAATGATAGTCGCATTAGAGTAGACTTCAGCATAACATTCAGAGCAAATCCGGTGTCTGCCACTACGCTGGCTAAAGCATCGTCCTGGCAATTGACTGTAATGTTGAGCGTCATATTATGATTCTGGCCCTCTTCCGGTAGTTCCTCATCACTAAACCCCAAGTTGTTGCAGGAAGTGATGTTGGAGATGATGTTGTCGAATTATCTTATTGTTACATCTTACTCCATAAAGGCCTGCTCTAAGACTTTCTGTAGAGCCTCCCTATGAGCTTCGGAACTGAGTAAAAGAGATAACACAAAGATTCTTGAAGGAGTTTGCAACGGTTGATCAACAATGTTGTACTCACTCTTCTGGATGAGCTTCAGCATCTCATCGTTGTTCTTTGAAAGGTCGGGAGTACTGGGCTGACCGACTGATTGATCAGGAACTTCTGTTTGAGGTTCCTTTTCTTTGCTGGGTTCTCCAACTCCTCGGTTAAAGATTCGACCGCTCCGTGACACTGGACTGATGTCTGCAATATTCACGACGGAGGGTAATGGAGTTTCCTTTCCATTCTCAATTGTTGTTGCACCGTATTTGTAGGGAATAGCTTTATCGAATTTGCACAGTACTGGTCCCTGCAGATAGATAACTACAGGAGCCTTTCGATTCTTCTGACCATCGTAGCTGGCCTTGATTGGTTCGAGGTTGAGAATTCTTCCACCATCAAGAGGAATTATTGATTCATGGAGTAGAGGGATTATGGCGCACACATCTTTGGCCACTTCTCATTTAGGGATTAAGACAACATCTTTGCCTTGATTAGGATGATAGTCTGACATTGAACCAGAGCTTAACCATGGTTGAACCTCTTTGTGGTCCAACTGACCTTGCAGGGCTGCTCGCACGAGGTAGCATCCTTGATTGTTCTCTGAGCAAACTCTACAACGCTCGTAGTTGTGTGGTGGCACCCAGCCACGTCCGCTTTATATGCAGTGTAACCTCACTAGATCTGTCTCTATTGATCGAACATCCTGATTCTGATGCCTAGTAGGGTTCCCGTTAATCATACTGACTTGTTGTGTGTCTTCATCTTGATAGATCGGAAGCCACCAGTGGTTCAACAAGTGTTGTAGTGTCCTCTAAACGAGTGCACATCCTTGGTCACTCTCACGACATCCCTTACAGTTCTGATAATCGTGAGAAATCAGAAAACTGAGTTGGACTTGCTTAGCGTGTAATTCCACCAAGCTAGTATTCATCAAGCGAATATCAAAGATTTGAATCATATTCACTTGATAATGACTTCTATCGCGGTAATCCTGAATCCATCCAAGATCCATCTGACGTTGGAGGGCCTCTTGTACAAGAGAGCATCCCTGATTGTTTACCGAGCAAATTAGACAGGAATCGTAATCGTGTCGTGGCAGATTATGATGTTGGATTTTCCTTGAATACATTGCCACCAAGTTGACATTCATTGCACGGATGTCTTGGTTTTGAATGATGTTGGAATTCGTATAAGTCATGTTGACTTCATGAATTCGGTGATCTTGGATCCATCCGAGATCCATCTGTTCCTGTAGAGCTTATTGCACCACAGAACATCCTTGATTGTTTTTAGAGCAGATATCACACTGGTGAAAATTATGAGGTGGCACATGATCATATCCATTCTGTCTACAATGCATCTTGACCAAGTTGGTCTTTAACAAGAGTACATCATGAATTTGATATTGTTGTTGATTCGGTTGGCTCTGAGCAACCTGAGGTTGATACGTTAAGACAGGCGTATGATTGATAGCAGGAGTTACAGCCGCTACTGGTTAGTATCGTCGCCTTTGCTTTCCAAGAGAGATATTACCAATATCTTGCTCTTTTTTCTTAGGGAAAGCACTACCGTATCTTTTGGTACTGCTTGATGGTCCAGCATTTTTAACTAACCGTCCTTCTCGGACTGCTTCCTCCAGACGAACTCCCATGCCCACCATCTCAGTGAAGTCATTGGGCGCACTGGCAACCATTCTGTCGTAGTAAAATGAGCTCAAGGTTTTCAAGAAGATCTTTGTCATCTCTTTTTCCTCTAGAGGTGGAAAAATCTGGGCGGCAATTTCACGCCATCTCTGAGTGTATTCCTTGAATGTTTCCTTATCCTTCTGCAACATTGCTCGAAGTTGATCTCTGTCCGGTGCCATATCCAGGTTATACTTATACTGCTAAACAAAGGCTGCCCCAAGATCTGTGAAAGTGACGATCTTAGTTCGGTTTAAACCCATGTACCATTTGAGTGCGGCACCAGTTAAACTATCTTGGAAATAGTGGATCAGTAGCTGTTGGTTCTCTGTCTGAGTTAACATTCTCCGAGCATACATCACCAAATGGCTTTGAGGGCAAGAGTTATCCGTGTACTTTTCAAATTCGGGCACCTTGAATTTGTGCGGAACTTTCACATTGAGGACCAGACAAAGGTCTGCGGCGTCCTTTCTGAATAGATCCTGACCGCGAATGGCTTGCAGTTCCTTTTGCATCTCCAAGAATTGTTCTTGGAACTGATTCATTCTGTCGTACATACTTTTGTTTCCCCCAGACGGTATCTGTGGAATCTGTTCTTCCGGGACAGTGTGTACCACGGGTGGTGGTATAGTCATTACAACAGTGACTCTTGGTGCTTCCCTCTCCCGAAGTTTGTAACCTTCAAGAGTTGTTGTCATGCCCCTTGCATCTTCACTTTCCCGAAGTTTGTAACCTTCAGGCCCAGCGGTTCCTGCTGTAGTTTCCGGGTCTTCCATGATCGGCGGAATATATCCTTCTGGGATATAGTTGAGTGGCATGCCCCATGGACGATCTTTAGGCATGTTATACCGAGGATCATACTTTTCCACTATCGGCGTAGATGTTATCTCTGAGATCACATTCCTTTGTTGTTGCATCTGAGTTGCTGCCAGAGCTTGCATGTCATTGTGAAGCTTTCTCAGATCTTCTTTCAGAGCATCGAGTTCTTCTCTGAACTCTCTGTTCTCTTCCTCGAGATCATCCATTTTCTTCTGTCGATTGGCCCGAGTATTGTACGAATGAGACAGTTTGACTATAGAATCGAGACACAAACGTGAGATTCGTAGGTAAGAAGAATGTGTTATGTGAGAATGATAAATGATATGCAATGATTATATTAATAATTTTTTTGTTTAATCAAAAGAAACTTCAACAATTGGATTGTAAATATCATACAGTGGGGAAACCCTGTTTTATTGAATTCAAAGATTGCGGAAATGGAAGTACAGTAATTTACAAAGTGATGTAAAAGGAAAAGTCTAGACTTATGGATCCTGAGTCCTCTCTGGGGAGGGCTCAGGTGCTGGTTCTGGTACTTTCCTTTTCTTTGATCGGGGCTCTTGAGCCGTTGTCAGGTTGTCATTCCTTTGCCAAGTGAAAGGAGTGAGCAAATTCCTTTGGTCATCTTGATTTTCTACAGCGTGTTGCTCTAAAATTTCGATCAGAGCGTCTTTTTCTTTTAACAGTTGCTGTATTTTGTTACACTCCACATTGAGAATGCGGTACTTGTTCTTCCAAGATTTCTTCTCCTGTTGAACTTTGTTGAGAGTAACCTTAAGTTTTTCCGTATCTGACATAAAATAAAGGACAAATTCCTTTAACGGAAGAACTTCTTGACGAGGGTAAGGCATCCTCAGTTTGAGAGCTCTAGTTTGTACCCAGTGGAGATAAGGTTCCACAAAGACACAGTCCGGTTTTCCTAGAGACTCTCTTCCTTTCCTATGAACATGTTTCCAGGCATGCACTATTTCTGTCTTCAATGCCCTGTCATTTTCTCCTTCCTTGAAGAAAAGACCTTCTAGATGAACATTACGCGGGATATGTCCATCGGGTATCCAAATTGACGACGAACTAAAACTGGATGATAGTTGATTCCTCCTTTAATACCTATGAGGGGTACATTAGGGAAATTTCCACAACGGTCAATGATTCTTATTCCGTCATAGATTCGATTGTACCAATCGATGTCAGAGTTGGTAAGATACATGATTCTCTATGACCAACGTAAATTAATTTTATGATCCCAAAAAGCAGCAGACTTGGGTAAGTGGGAAATGAACCATTTGTATAGCAAGGGTACACAGCATGTGATCATTCCTCCGTTGTACAAATTCCTTAAGTGTATAGAATGATAAGCATCTGCGAGCAAGGTTGGTACAGGGTTTCCAATTAGAAAAAATCTTAATGGCATTATATCAACAAAGTCATCAATGTTGGGAAACAGAAATAACCCGTAGGTGAGCAAAACAAAGATGCTCTCAAAAGCAGTCGCGTTCCCTATACTAGCAAAGTACAAAGCCTTCTTTATCAAAAACTTGGCTGGTAAACCTTGGATTCCACCCTTAATGGTCATGTGAGTCCTGACTTCTGACTCATCCAAATATATTGCTCTTACAATGGTTTGATCCTTTGGAATTTCTTCCAGTCCAGAAAAGGGAGCTTGGTCAGTGATGGGTAAATCAGTCAGGTGAGAGTACTCCTCCAGTGTTGGCGCCAGTTGGTAATCCGGGAATGTGAAACAGTGATAGACCGGATCATAAAACTAAATCAGAGTAGACAGTATTCCTTTAATTACATGGACCCTTAACAGAAACAGCAGTCCTCCGTACTTAGCTCTGAAATCATCAGGGTTGGTGATCATCCTTACCAACCCTCTCAAATCCTCTAGTTTTGGAACCTTGAAGGTGTACTTGTGAGTATTCCTTCTACCGAAATCCATAACGCAATCTTTTTTCTCTGACATTCGCAATCATTGTCTTAGTTTAATTTGAAAAAGAGAGACTAAAAGAGAAAATTTTTCTTTGTTTAAAGTTTTTTTAATGGAATGAATGGATGAATGCAGCACACAAAAACATAGAAAAAACATGGGGTCAAAGGTTCGGTGTCATGAAGTCATGGCTCTACCCATCCCCAAAGGTTATACTGGTGATCTTTTGTACCTGTCCTCAAAATCTTTGACCCCCCTTGGGATAACAACAGCAGGCTGGTTCACCCGAGCGAGCTGATGTATCTTAGAGTAATCTCAAATGAGGGTAGTATCGTGTGACAACTATTTTCGATAGCTTCCGCACTACAAAATAGTAACATGGTCTTAGCCTACTAAATCCTCAGTTTCATAGAATACCACAATCGAACAATCTGTTTTCAACAACCGAAGTCGTATAGGCATTGAATCTGCAAAGGGTCTCTCCACTGATTCGATGGTCTACCGGGGTCTCTTATTTGGGAGTCACTCCTTGTAAGATTACCCGTCTAATGACATCACTTATCTTAGGTGTCACTCAAACTTTCCAGATGCGGCATCACCCGCAGTCCCATTAGTAGAAAAATAAACACGAATATCAATTAGGAAAAGCGATATATATATTTATTCCTAAAACTAACATCCTAGACATCTTAAGAGCTATAATCCTAGTCCTATACAGACAATGACTCCTCATCAGAGTCACCATTTTACTGTGGAAATTGGGGACGATGATGACTAAGGTAAAACAGATCCTCATGTGACTCCCCAACAGAGTCGCCATTTTACTGTGTAAAATGGGGACGATGATGACTAACGTAAAACAGATCCTCATGTGACTCCCCAGTAGAGTCACCATTTTACTGTAGTAAGCAATTTTTGTCGGTGACGCGACCACCTTATCGCTGGGTTTTCCTCACCGCAATGGTATGAGGGGGTGCTACTTTCTGATTTCTTATTTATCCCGTGAAGCTGGAAGGGAAAGGGAAGCTATCTAAAACTAACCTTGCACGCAAATGTTTAACTGAACAAACGCTTTAAAGAGATTGGGGGTCCGGGGACAGGTTATACAATGAGGAGTTGTCAATTACCCATCCTATATGTGGTTATCCACAGGATATTAGCTTTAGGTTTCGCTTTGTACTTGATGGTGTTTATCCGTTAATGGGTTGGGAAAGTTTCTTGGGAAATACGAGAGAGTGAGTTTTTATTGATGTTCGGGTTACTCCCGATGTCTTTGGTAAGGTACTGGACCTAAGTTTTGATTGATGTGTGAAGGTACTGGACCTAGACTTTTTGTTTAGTATGCTCGCTAAGATTTCGCAATCTTATGCCTACGTATTCCCGTTTAAACGAAATAGGGAAATCAGAGCAATCGTAGTTCCTCCTATTCTAAGGGAGGAAAATGATGTTTTGGTGTCTTGTTCAAAGCCCAAGATTGAAGCTAAAAGGGTATTTGTGTCTTGTTCAAAGCCCAAGATTGAAGCTTAAAGGTCTGACTGAGAGAGAATTTGTCATCTCTAAAGAGGGATGGGACTTCCTCTGAGGGGATTGTTGATTTTTGTGTGCCTTGATCAAAGCCCAAGGTTGAAGCTAAGAGGTTGATTGACTACACTAGGGAAGTCCTTATACAAAGCCTAAGAGGAGGCTGGAAATGACCGACTCAACAAGAGAGTGTTTATCTGTCTTGTACAAAGCCTAAGATTGAGGCTAAAAAGAGACTGACTCTTTGGGGATATCATTATACAAAGCCTAAGAGGAGGCTATAAGTTTGACTTTTCCAGGGAAAATGTTCTATCTGTCTTGTACAAAGCCCAAGTTTGAGGCTAAAGAGGGATTTTGACTCTGCCGGGGAGGTTTGTATGTGTCTTGTACAAAGCCCAAGATTGAGGCTGAGATGGGAAATTTAACTGACTCTGGTGAGGATATTTTTATATGTGTCTTGTACAAAGCCCAAGATTGAGGCTGAAATGAGTTTGACTCTGCTTGGGAAATCATTCCTCAAAGCCTAAAAGAAGGCTGGGAGGAAATGACTCCGCTGGGGAAGATGTTTGTCCCAGGCTTAAGAGAAGGTTTTGAAGATTTATGTCTTGTACAAAGCCCAAGATTGAGGCGAAAAAGGTTTTAACTCAACAAGAGAATGCTTTTATTTGTCCTGTACGAAGCCCAGGATTGTGGCTGAACAAGCTGGAGAAATTATCATACCTAAGAGGAATTTGACTTCTGCTAGGGGAAATCCTTATATCAGGCCTACGAGGAGGCTGGAAAAGATGGACTCAACAAGGAAGTGTTTTTATCTGTCCTATAAAAAGCACAGGATTGAGGCTAAAAGGGTTAACTCAACAAGAGAGTGCTAAAAGGTGATTGACTCAACAAGAGAGTCTGAAAAGTTGATCGACTCAACAAGAGAGTCTGAAAAGTGATTGACTCAACAAGAGAGTCTGAAAAGTTGGCTCCGCTAAAGAGAATCATTTGTACAAAGCCCAAGAGGAGGCTAACTTCGCTGAGGAAGGATCTTTAAACAAAGCCTAAGAGGAGGCTAGCTTTCAGCCGAGGATTATTGAGATCCCTAGGCAGGTCCAAGTGGGGAAATCAACTCTTGCTGATGGTTTACAGAAGAGTTGAGATATCAGATACCTTGAGGTTCTGATTTGAGATAGTGTTATACTGATCCTAGTTGGGGAAATTTTAGGAGAGAGACTGGGTTTTAGAACCTACGGGTTTTAACTCAGCTGGGAATTGATCGGATGATCAGGGTTCCTCCTACGATCGTAGGGAACTTGAGAATGTCTTTGAGACTCAAGGGGATTTAGACTGTCTAAGTCTACTGGTGCGGAAGAGGGTTATCTTTTGTACGATACCCAAGAGGAGGCGGGTGCTTTTAAGGGATGAGAATCAACCTTAAATTGGTCTGTGATTTGACACTGGAAAGACTGCTCTAGCAAAGGGTGACTAAGTTCTGTCTTATACCTTTAAGAGGTCTTCAAGGTCCTTGTATTAAGCCCAAGAGAAGGCATGAGAACTTCTAGGAAGCCGGAGGGTCCTTGTACAAAGCCCAAGAGGAGGCGGGAATGCTTTTAGGAAGCCTGTGGATCCCAAACCAAGAAAAGTTCAAGAAATGCTATTCACCGAGAATAGATCATTTAGTGAAAGTTCTGAGGTTTGAAGAAACTCAAGAGATGCAATTCATCGAGAACAGATAAACTCCGGGGAGTAGAATTTATTTGACGATTTCTAATAGTGACAGCCTGAGAAAAGGTTCACAAAGAATACTGCCTTTCTCTTTGTTCCATATTGTTTAAGCCCAATAGAAGGCAAGACTGTATCTGGAATTCCTATGGGGAACTAGTTTTGACCGTATTAAAGAGTGACCAATATGGCTTTACCTAGTTCTAGACCTAGTTGCCGGGGAAAACTCTAAATAGCTATACTAGTATATATACAGTTGATATATGACAAGTATTTAAAAAGATATGAAAGAATACTTACCGTGCTTCCCACAATACAGTTATATATATGAAAGCGAATAAATGAAAGTTGTTAAAAACTTACAGGTGAGCAAACTTCCACGTTGTATTGTTAGTTGTTCAAAGAAACTAAAGAAAGTTTTGATAACAACATGTATATTTGAATCTAAATCAAAAGAGAAGTTGTTTTTGAAAAGATTGTTGGGGCTTATACTCAAGGAGAGGCCCCAAGGTTTAACAGTGATCACACCGTTGTTTTGAATATTGTATCGGGTCTTATACAACGACTGAGGCCCGAAGAGGTTTATTGTACAAAGGGATGGGTCTTACAACTCAAGGAGAAGCCCAAATTATTTGAAAAAGGAAAATAAATAAGACTTACAATAGGAGGGGAGGCCCAGATGAAAATGTTTTGAAAACGGCGATCGTGCCGAGATTTTGAAATCACAGTGGGTCTTATACAATAACTGAGGCCCAAGTTATTTTGGTTTCAAAAAGGGATTGGGTCTTACACTCTATTAGAGGCCCAAAGAGTTTGAAAATGAATAAAGATGGGTCTTATAGCTCAAGGAGAAGCCCAATTGATTTTCTTACAAAGGCGACGATCGCGCCGAACTTTTGAAAATATACAGAGGGACTTATACAATGTGTGAGGCCCAAAATTGTTTTATTTACAAAGGGGTGGGACTTACACTCTATCAAGAGACCCATGAGTGTTTGAAAAAGATTTGTTAGGGTGAAAATCAAAGAAACCCTAATTTCATTTTCTTTTAAAAGTAATCCTTTTAATAAAAATGAATAAAAATGACAAAAATACCAAATAAGTCTAAATAAACTACTTGTGATCTTTGGTTAAGGTTTGAAAAATGAGGTTTTAATCACAAGATGATTTAGGACTCATTTGATTTTGATTTTTAAGATGAATATTCATTTTTAAAAGGTTTTAAAACAATAAAAATGAATTTATTTACAAAAATACCAACTATATTAAATAAATAATATAAATCTGATTTTTTTGTGAAATAAAGTATTTTAACATTTTTGTGATTTTTTGCAAAAAGAACCAATCAAAAATAATTAAAATTGAGAGAGAACTTAATTTTTCAAATCATTTAAAAATAATATGAAAAAATGGAAAAAATAGTAAAAAGAGGGTCTGGGGCGAGGGGGATTCGAACCCCATACCTCCAAGTTGCAGTGCGCGCCTTCTACCACTGGGGTGGTGATACATCCGTGTATCAAAACCACCCCATGAATACATAAGGCATGCCTTGTTTTAGGCCTGGGCAAGGCAAGGCAAGGCTAGCTTTTGGGCCAAAAACGTAAAGATTGTAACATTCTTATTTCTCCATGGATTGGGACAAAATTTAGGTTTATCTTGCCTAGAATTTCACAAGGAATCCAATGGTGCCCATGGTTTTTTCAGATGAGGTCCCCATTTTAAAACTCGATGGTGTTTTTGAAATAGGCCTATAATTGCATTTTCTATGCTACCTCATGATACAAGCAAGGATTACATGGCCAATTGGTTCAAACACGACATATACAATATGCATGAGAGGTGTATGATCAGTGGACTTCAAAGCAATGCATATTTCAAAGAGTTCAAGTTGTGGTGCTTATCTCTTTGGGAGCTTTTTTGTGATATCTGCCAAGTTTCTTGTGGCAGAAACAATTTGATGCTTTGGACACTCTCAATTAATCCCTCAAGAACAAGTTTAAGCTCTTTCTTGCAAAAGGGGCAAAACTGACCAATATGGCAACACTCTCAAATGGTGCTCCAGATGTGGGGGACCATTTGGGACAGTTCAAGGATGATATTTTAAGTGTGTTTGAGGTCTTATCTGGTTTTGAAAGGGAATGAATCAAGACATGGCTTGAAAAATGCAAAAAAGTCCAATTTTGAGGTTTTGAGAGGGGACTTTGTGATTTTGGTGTTACAGGTCACATATGAGAGTTTGGATAGCTTAGATATGACATATGGGATATGTTTGGATCATGAGCTGTGATGGAATTGCTCTCTAACTCAAAAACTCAGAGATACCTTGCAAAAGAAGGCATTTTGGCCTAAAGAGAGAGATTTTGAGGAAAGCATCAGTTTGGGTGCTTTGGTGTACTCAAACTGATCACAATTGAGGCCTATTTATAGTGTGTCAAGTTTATTTTGGCATTAATAGTAAATGGAGGTTGCAGCAGGCCTTTGGCCAATGTTATGCAAAAGGAATCTCAAGTCTCCTCTAGCCATTGACTTGAGATTAGAGCACAGGCTTTGTAGCTTTGGTTCAGAGATAAAATTGGACTAAATTCAGTTGGAATAGGCTCAGTTCATGCCACCTTGGTGCATCCATTGAATGCTTGAAAACAAAATTTGAGTCTTTGCATCTTTGTAGCCTTTTTAGGTTTGGCATGGCAATTGTAGATTCTTGGACTTTGGAGGCTTGGGGATCAGATCATTCCCTTCTTGTTTTATCCTCAGATGTGTCCAAATTGATGACAAGGCTTAGATTGATCAGATTTGGACAAATCGAGCAAAAGGCACAAATTCTGACTTGTAAAAATCAGTTCAGGATGCCATGTTCCAAGGGTTGTATCTCCTTGCTCAAATGGAATTTGGAGATGATCAGGTACTTGTTGGAAAGCCCTCATGGCATAATTTAACTTTGATGTCCACCCCTAGACCTGGTTTGACTTGGATCAAGGTGAAAAATGTCCCTACATTTGGGAAAAAGCAAGGCAGATTTTGACTTAGTGAAAATTTCACTAAGTGTTGGAAAAATGTCATTTTCATGTTTTTTGTGATTTTGCTCAAACAATAACTCAGAATCCATGATGAATTGGAATGAGGTCTAGTTGACATATTTGAAGTATGTAACATGAACTTTAATCTGAGCTTTGAATGGGAGAAAAAGGCCTTAGGGTTTGGGAGATATGGCCTTGCAAAGTGAAGCTAAAAGTTCTATTTGTGTCTTGTTCAAAGCCCAAGACGTGAAGCTGAAAGACCTCGACTTTAGAGAGAATTTCTCATCTCTAAAGAGGGGGAGGAGAATTACTTTAACTGGGATACGCGGATCCAAGCAATGCCATAATTTCCGAAGAAAGGGTTTTAACCTGAAGGAGAAGACTTTAACTCAGTGTAGAGCAATGCCATCTTTCCTTAGGAATTTCTCATGCTAAAAGAGGGACAGTGGCATGGATGTAGATGATCCAGAGGCTTGCCGCTTACAGCGATTAGATGAAGGGAAAGGAGTTGTTGATGTTTGTGTACTGTGAACGAGGCACAACTTTGATGCTAAAAGGTTGATTGGATCAACCAGCGGTTTTCTTATACAAAGCCTAAGAGGAGGCTAATTTCCGCTAGGAAAATCATTATACAAAGCCTAAGAGGAGGCTATTTTGTGTCTCGTACAAATCCCGAGAGAGAGGCTAAAAGTTTTTGACCTAGTGGGGCATATCGTTATACAAAGCCTAAGAGGAGGCTAGCAAAGAGTTGACTCAGTTGGAGAATCTTTTATACTCAGTAAGAGAGTGTTTTTGTATCTCGTACAAAGCCCGAGAGAGAGGCGAAAAGGTTGTTTTGACTCCACTGGGGAGAATTTTGGTATCTCGTACGAAGCCCGAGATGGAGGCTATTGTAACTGTTTCAGTTGAGTGACAGATCCAATATACTGATTTAAAAGAGAAAATCAGTTCTTATATGAGTAACACTGTACACAGGGATTTAATTTGAGGATCGGGGATATTTCCTTCTCTTTGAGGAAATGGGAAATCCAAAGGGTATCGAGACTATCCGAGTCTGCGGGTTTCCTTCCTATTTAACGAAGGGGGTCACTTGAGAATGTCTTTGAGACTCAAGGAAGTTAGACTGTCCAAGTCTAGTGTGTCATCTTTTGTACTATGTTTTGAGAAACAGTAGTAGACTCTATGAAAGGACTGCTCTATTAAGATTGCTAAGTTCTGTTCCTATACCTCTAGGAGGTCGTCGGGACAATTTGTACGAAGCCCAAGAGGAGGCTGGAAACTTTTAAGAAGCCGACGGGTCCTTGTACGAAGCCCAAGATGAGGCTATCATTCCCGGAGGAAGAGATCATTATACGAAGCCTAAGAGGAGGTTGTGAATACTTCTAAGAAGCCGTAGTGTCCTTGAATAATGCCCAAGAGGAGGCCGATGCTTTTAAGAAGCCCGTGGGTCTATCACCTCCTTTCCATTAGGAGAGATAACTCTTTTAAAGATAAAAACCACTGGTAAACGTGCGAGGTTTACTATCCAGCGACTTTTAGCTTTTAAAGAGGGTTCCTTAGTTAAGGTCCAAGATTATGACCGTAGTGGGTACCCAAACCCCGAGACATTCAAGGCAAGCTATCCACAAGGAATAGATCAAGTCAGGAAAGTTCGAGAATTGGGAAGAAACTCAAAGATGCCATTCACGGAGAATACATTCATCTTGGGGAGTAGAGCTTCTTGACGATTCCTAAGGAGGACAGCCGAAGAGAAGACTGTATCTGGTGCTCCTATTGGGGATCTAGGCGTCTATTTCTACGAATAAGTGAAATGGCGTCACCTAGTTCTAGACGTAGTTTCCGGGGAAACTTGAAATATCTATACTATTATTACACAGTAGATATGAGTTTATGAAAGGAGACTTACAGTGAGCTGCCCCACAATACAGTTTATAATATGAAAGCAGTAAATGAAAGCGATAACCACTTACTCGGTTGTAGTGCTTCCATGCTGTTTGGTTAGTTGCTCAACAAAGAAAGATTAAAAACAACAGTATATTCAAAATCAAAGGAGAAAGTGCTTTGAAAAAGAAAGATCTGGGGCTTACAGCTCAAGGAGAGGCCCAGGGTTTTATCAGTGAGCGCACTGTTTGAATTTGTACAGAGGGACTTATACAAGTGACTGGGGCCCAAAATGGTTTTCTGTACAAAGAGATGGGTCTTACACTCTCTCAAGAGGCCCAAAAACGGTTTAAAGAAAAGAGTGGGGCTTATAACACGAGGGTAGGCCCAAATGATTTTTCGTTTAAAAATGGCGATCGCGCCGAGGTTTTCTTTTAACGCAGAGGGACTTATACAATAAGTGAGGCCCAAAATGTTTTTGGTTAAAAGGGGGATTGGGTCTTACACTCTAATAGAGGCCCAAAGTGTTTTGAATGAAAAAGAAATGGGTCTTACTACTCGAGGGTAGGCCCAGATGGTTTTTATTATTAAACGGGCGACGATCGCGCCGTTTACTTGTACAGAGGGACTTATACAATGAGTGAGGCCCAAAAAGTTTTTGTACAAGGGGGCATGGGTCTTACACTCTCTCAAGAGGCACAAAGTTTTGATATGAATAAATGGGTCTTACTACTCGAGGGTAGGCCCAGATGATTTTTGAAAAGGCGACGATCGCGCCGTTTGTTTTTTGACGATATCGGGACTTATACAATAAGTGAGGCCCAAAGATGATTTGGTCAAAAAAAGGATTGGGTCTTACACTCTAATAGAGGCCCAAAGTGTTTTGAAAATGATTTATGAGGGTTGAATTAATCCAAAACCCTAATTTGTTTTCAAAATGTATTTAATTGAATAAAAATTCAATTAAAATGATCAAAAATTGTTTAACATATGGAAAACAAATTGTGATCTTGGATTAATGCTTCAAAAATTAAGTATTGACCTACAAAATAATTAGAAAGCATTAAAAGTTGCAAAATCAATGTAGAAAAAATATTTAAAATGCCAAAAACAATCAAAATATTAATTCTTTACAAAAATATCAATTATATGAAATATATAATATTTTTGGGATTTTTTTATAAAATAAAATATTTTAACATTTTTGAGAATTATTAAAAAAAGAATCAACTCAAAATCATTAAAACTCAGAGAGAAATTAATTTTTGAATCAATTAAACAAAATCACAAAATTCAAATATTTGAATTTGAAAAAAAGGCGCCAAGAACAAGCTGAAGAACACGCGCGTGTTCTTGGTTTCTCAGATTTGCGTTTTCTATCCAATCTCCATGAATACGTAATCATATCATGCAATCCACATATCATTATGCTCGTCTCAACCTCACGATCATGTCTATGTACTTTAATTTCATTTAAATTAAACATACAACAAGAAATCACGAAGAAACCTCAAGAACCCTAATTTCTGCATGAAGGCTAGGATTTTTGATACACGATTCAAACAATGCAATTAATTGAGGGAAAACATTCCATGCATGATTATGAACATATGGCCAAATTATTGTGCGAGGAAATATGCATAGATTGAGAGATGACCAAGTATGTGCCTACCTCCAAGCCGTGACAGCAAGTTCAAAGTGATTTTTGATTTGGAGGTGTTACAGATGAGTTGTGATGATCTGGACAGCTTCCCTACACCCTATGGATTGTGTTTGGATGGTTGGACTTGATTGAAATTGGCTGGATCATTTTGTGGTACCTCAGCTGCACCTTGTTTGAAAATTTGAGCAACCAGCTGGTGATTTCATGAAATTGATGTTTCAGAAGTTATATGAGTGTTTGATCAGCTCATATGTGATGTATGTGAGGTGTGTGAGTGATTGGTTTATGGAGAATTGCTCTCAAACTCAAAACCCGATAGCTACCTTGCTAAGAAAGGCATTTTTGCCAAGAGAAATAGATTTTGAGGAAAGCATCTGTTAGATGGCTTTGGTGTACTTAAACTGACCACAATTGAGCTCTATTTATAGAAGAGCAAGTTTGTTTTGCAAGGAATAGTGCATGGCAGCTGGTAAGTAGGTTTGGCCAATGTTGGCAAAAGAAAATCCAAGTCTCCTCTAGCCATTGACTAGAGGTTAGGGCACAGAGCTTTGGTCCCCTTGGTCTTGGATAAGTCTTGACTGATTTCAGATGAGAATGGCTCAGTCCATGCCACCTTGATGGTTCCATTGAATGCCTCATTCCAAATTTGAAGTCTTGTCCCTATTTTGGCAACTCTAGGTTCAACATGTTATTCCTTGTTCCTTGGACCTTGGAGGCTTGGCTCAGTGATTGTCCCCTTTAGATTCCATCCTCTGAGGTGTCCAAGTGGATTGGAGCAATTGAAATTGGCTGATTTTGGCAAATCGAGCCAAAATGCAAATTCTGCCTTGCTTTGACAGATTTCAGCAAGGCAACTTGGCAATGTTGTATCTCATGATGTAGGTTGAATTTGGCAATGTTCTTGGCCATTTTGGAAAGCTCTTACATGATATAACAACTGTTTGAACAAGTTTGGTTTTGATCTCTTTTGATTCCAAGTGAAAAATCCCCCTACATTTGGCAAAAAGTGAAGGCAAATTCTGACTTAGTGAAAATTTCACTAAGTGTTGGAAAAAGTGACATTTTCACTTTTCAGCCACTTTGATCACTCCATAACTCAAAATCCTTAATGAATTGGAATGACTTGTAGTTGAAGTTTTTGTAGGTGATAATGAGGGATACAAATCCATCTTTGGATGAGAAAAAATGGCCTTGTGGTTTAGGAGTTATGGTCCTCCAAAGTTGGTACCTTTGCCACTTTATTTTTAACTTAGAAAATTTTCTAAGTTTTATGGTTACCCCTTTTACAAGTTATCTCACTTTTCTTGATTTTTCTTGATGAATGATGATTCAAATCATACATTAACATCATTTTAGGGTTAAAAATCCATTTTGGTGAAAAATCTCAAAAAGTCAAAGTTGGCTTTTGTGCACAGTTGACTTTTTATCAGATGAATTCCAAACTGTGCAATTATTCAGGAAATCATGTCCTTGACCTAAATCAAACTTGATGGACATGTTACATGGGTGTCATAGGGTATATTCAATCATGTATTAGGGTTTGGGAGCATGTCTTGGTCAAAAGTCAAAGTTACAGTTGACTTTTCCCTTAAAACCCTAATTGTGGTGCAGATGAAAATGAGACTTGTTGCTCAAGCTTCTTGGATCAATCCATTGTTCCAAATGGATCAATATGGTGTATTAGAGACCCTCAAATCATTTCTTGAGGTCTTGGCTCATGGTTTGTCCCAAAAGTCAACTTAGGGGTGAATTTGGTCAAGAAACCCTAATTCCTGATTTTTGATGAATGCATCCCCTGAGGCAAAATTGACTTGATGCATGGGTTCATGAGGTTCCATGAAGCATATTAGGTCATGTTTTGGATCATTGCCTTGTGCCCAGATGAAAATTTCCATCTGGAGGCCCTGGTCGACCAAAACCCTAATTTGGTGACACTGTTAATCTTGAGACTTGATCCACCTAGAAGGGAGCAGCCTTGTGCTTAATCCTTGAAGTAGGAGTCCTTTTTGATCCATTGTGGATGTTTAAGAGATTCGAAAAGTTGAAGATCATGTCATTTCTTGATTGATCCTTTGTCTAAGCACTCAGAGAGGGCTTGAAACCCTAATTTTGATTGTATTGGATGCTCACCCATCTTTGGGGAAACTGATGAAGCATGATGGTTCATCCATATTGTGATGATGATTTTCACAATGATGGGAAATCTAAGTGGTCAAAATTTGGGGTATTACAGATGCCCCTATTTAATCTTCTTGGACCCGAAGGTATGAATGACGAAGGGATTCGAGCATTCGGGGTGCAAGAGGATTAAATATCGGAATATCCGAAATTTTGATGATGGTTATGAATGGTAGCTTACGCATTCATCTTCTTTAGCTAAGCAATGATGCTTAGAAAAGGTAAACTTCCCCTTGATCCTGGTCTTCAGCAAAGGAACTGGTCTCAGTTTTCTTTTGAAATAAACCTCCCCTCGTTCTTGGTTTCCTACCAAGGAACTGGTCTTAATTTCTGATTTAAACTTCCCCTCGATCCTGGTTTCCTACCAAGGAACTGGTCTTAGTTTCTGATTTAAACTTCCCCTCGATCCTGGTTTCCTACCAAGAACTGGTCTTAGTTTCTGATTTAAACTTCCCCTCGATCCTGGTTTCCTACCAAGAACTGGTCTTAGTTTCTGATTTAAACTT
This sequence comes from Lathyrus tuberosus, assembly GCA_022829125.1. NCBI lineage: Eukaryota > Viridiplantae > Streptophyta > Magnoliopsida > Fabales > Fabaceae > Lathyrus > Lathyrus tuberosus. Next base: position 7,274,614 of record JALAZF010000072.1, read on the forward strand.
CCCCTCGATCCTGGTTTCCTACCAAGAACTGGTCTTAGTTTCTTTTGTCAATAAACTTTCTTGACAAGGGACGTTATTCATAGCGGCTTTCCTCAAACTTCTCGCCGAATTTTCCTGGGGAGATGCCATTTGAGTGGAAAAAGTTTTGATGTCAGACTTGCTGGGGAACCCAGTCGTCTGAGTTGTAGAGTTGTACAAACTTCTCTGTTGGAGACGCCATTTGTTTCAACTGGGGAAAGCGAGTCTCTTGAGAGACTGTTTTCGTTTGGGATCTTTCATCATACTTTTCTCGGGATCTTCCCGGAGAAACGCCATATGATGGGGTCCAATTTTGAGGTGTTGATGACCTTTTCATCAACGAATTTTCGGAGAAAAACTGGCGTGCTGCCGAATCTCTGATCACGAGGCTTTCTCTATGGATTTTCTTTAATTCGGGAAAGCAAGGATATCATCTTCAATGGCGAAGAGTGATGTTTAATGAGAGTTTTCTCTGGCTTTTCAGAGGTTCAAGTTATCAAAGTGGCCAAGTGTCGACTCTAATCTAAAGATACACTGGTGGCGAGATTGTGCAGACGCAACACTTCCCGACGAGGAAAGAACTGACAAACTCGATTGAGAAAACTGTTTATCACTAGGGGACAAGACCGACTCAAGTGATAGTGATGCAATACGAAATGCGAACGCAAATAAAATGCATGAAGTATGTATGTATATGCTGACAAAACAGACGCGACATACAGACTAATGGATGAACATAATTGGATACTCGGCCATCGCGGGGCGAAGAGGTACCGTTGATTCAAAATAGCAATTCCACCTTGCCTAGGAGAGATAGTCCCGTTGGGAGCTATGTTGATCGGGCTTAGGAGATGAGAACTCGGCCGAGGATGTCAGACGAAACAAGGTCTCTGACATTATTGATCCTTCGTTCAGGAGTACTGGTCTAGAAGGAGTACTTTGATTCCGCACTTTGAAGTTCGCTTACTTCGGGAGAAGCGATCGATGTTCTTCTGATGTTCAACAGTCAAAAGAAATTGCCATCTTTATTTTAAAAGCAGAAAAAGTTTTAACAAGTAAATTCATTTTTGTTTCGTTTCAAGAATCGTTGATTAAGTTTAAACAACGTCGTTCTGTAAAGCTAAAACAAGTTAAGAATTACAAACAAAAGCACAAGGGCTCAAATTTTATTGATAAGATGGAGATCAGCCAAACGCGTGATTCCAAAGAGTATATACAAAGTTAGAAAACGGTAATTTACAGGGAAAAGGGGCTACGTTGAAACATAACGACCACTATCCTTCTACCAACTTTGAATTCGGGGCATCCTGAGCTTCTGTCAAAGATGACCTTTGACTGGAGATTTCCTCCGATAGATGATGTAACTACTGCTGAGGGACTTGCCTCTGTTGAACATAGTTACTTGCCATTATCCCTAACTTTTGCCTGGATTGTACTATGAGATTTCCAATCCATCGGGATGATTCTTTTTTTTCATGTCTCTAACTTTTGCCTGGACCGCCCTTTCGGGTTTTCAATCCACCGAGACGTTTTTTTTTTAGTTTTAGGCGAAGTATTTCTTGACTACATCAACATTCGTGGTTTAGGCAAATTCCTCTCCGTCCATGGTTGCAAGTCTCAAGGCGCCGCCTGAGAAAGCTTTCGTGACCACATAGGGGCCATCATAATTTGGGGTCCATTTGCCCCGAGAGTCAGTGAGAAATGATTGTATCTTCTTGAGCACGAGGTCTCCTTTCCTGAAGACACGAGGTCGGACCTTTTTGTCGAACGCCCTCTTCATTCTCTGTCGATACAACTGACCGTGGCATAGTGCCGTGATTCGCTTCTCTTCGATTAGGTTCAGTTCGTCGTGTCGACTTTGACACCATTCAGCTTCGGTGAGCTTAGCTTCCATCAATACCCTGATTGACGGGATCTCTACTTTTATGGGAAGCACTGCCTCCATGCCATATACTAGAGAGAAAGGGGTAGCCCCTGTTGAAGTACGGACAGATGTACGATAACCATGAAGAGCAAAGGGTAGCATCTCGTGCCAATCTTTATAGGTTACAACCATTTTTTGAACGATCTTCTTGATGTTCTTGTTAGCCGCTTCTACCGCCCCGTTCATCTTGGGTCGGTAGGGAGATGAGTTATGGTGTTCGATCTTGAACTCTGCACACAACTCTTTCATCATCTTATTCTTCAAGTTAAATCCATTATCAGTAATGATCTCGCTTGGAACACCATAACGGCAGATGATATTGTTTTTGATAAATCGGATCACCACTTGTCAGGTTACATTGGCGAATGACTCTACTTCGACCCACTTGGTGAAATAGTCAATGGCTACAAGGATGAACCGATGTCCGTTTGAAGCCTTGGGCTCAATCATACCAATCATGTCGATTCCCCATATGGAAAAAGGCCACGGGGAAGAAAGAACTTTGAGATGTGATGGCGGTACATGAATTTTGTCGGAGTATATCTGACACTTGTCAATTCCCCATACCCGGCCCTGAGAATTTTTCTCGCCATTGTGTGTCCGTTGGCATGAGTGCCAAAGGATCCTTCATGAATTTCTTTCATGAGCATGTCTGCTTCTGGTCTGTCGACACATCGGAGCAAGACCATGTCAAAATTTCTCTTATAAAGAGTGTCACCGCTCAGGAAGAAGTTTCCAGCCAATCTTCTGAGGGTTTTCCTGTCTTTTCTGAGCGCCCCAGATGGGTACTCTTGTTTCTGAAGGAAGCATTTGATATCGTGATACCAAGGTTTGTCGTCTATGACTGCTTCAATCGCGAAGATGTAAGCGGGCCGTTCAAGGCGCATTATGTCGATATTAGGTATGTCATTCCATCGACCTACACTAATCATGGAAGAGAGAGTGGCCAATGCGTCAGCCATGTGATTCTCATCACGAGGGATGTGATGAAAGTCGACTCTGTTGAAGAAGGGTAACAACCTTCTTGCATAGTCTTTGTAAGGAATCAATCCTGATTGGTATGTGTTCCAATCTCCTTTTATCTGGTTAATAACCAAGGCTAAATCGCCGTATATGTCCAAGTTTTTTATCCTTAAATCAATCACTTCTTCGAGACCCATAATACATGCTTCGTATTCGGCCTCGTTGTTCGTACATTTGAACGTAAGTCTGGCAGTGAAAGGAATGTGGGAACCCTGAGGGGTAACAATGATTGCCCCAATTCCGTTTCCATAATGATTAACTGCTCCGTCAAAGATGAGTCCCCACTGGGAACCTGGTTCTGGCCCTTCACTGGGTAGCGGTTCATCGCAATCTTTCATCTTTAGATACATTACATCTTCGTCTGGGAAGTCAAACCCGATTGATTCTTGATCGTCAATCGGTTGATGACCTAAATGATCGGCTAAAATACTTCCCTTAACGGCTTTCTGAGCGTGGTACTCTATGTCATATTCTGATAGTAACATCTGCCAATGGGCAATCCTTCCCGTGAGAGCAGGTTTTTTGAAAACGTACTTGATTGGATCCATTTTGGAGACCAACCAAGTAGTATGACGAATCATGTACTGGCGAAGACGTTTGGCTGCCCAAGCCAAAGCGCAACAAGTTTTCTCAAGCATTGTGTACCGAGTCTCGCAGTCGGTGAATTTCTTGCTTAGATAGTAAATGGCAGACTCTTTCCGTTTAGTTTCGTCTTGTTGGCCAAGTACACATCCCATTGAGTCCTCTAGGACTGTGAGGTAAATGATCAGTGGTCTTCCTTCCACTGGAGGTGATAGAATCGGCGGATTCAACAGATATTCCTTGATACTGTCGAAGGCGGTTTGGCAATCTTCTGACCAAACGCAATCCTGGTTCTTTTTGAGTAATTTGAAAATCGGCGCGCATGTCGCGGTCATAAGGAATATGAATCTGGAGATGTAGTTCAAACGTCCCAGGAATCCTCTGACTTGTTTTTCAGTTTTCGGAGAAGGCATTTCTTGAATGGCCTTGACCTTGTCAGGATCAACCTCAATCCCTTTCTGGCTGACGATGAACCCTAGTAGTTTCCCTGAACGGACACCAAAGGTGCACTTGTTGGGATTCAAGCGGAGCTTGAATTTTCTTAGACGTTCGAACAATTTTGATAGATGTTCAACGTGCTCATCCTCTGTTCTTGATTTTGCAATCAAATCATCGACATATACCTCGATTTTTTTGTGTATCATGCCATGAAACAGAGTAGTCATGGCCCTTTGATAGGTTGCCCCGGCATTCTTCAAACCGAACGGCATTACCTTGTAACAAAAGGTACCCCATGGGGTAATGAACGAAGTTTTCTCCATGTCTTTCGGTGCCATTTTGATCTGATTATAGCCCGAGAATCCATCCATGAAGGAGAATACTTTGAACCTTGTTGTGCTGTCAACCAGCATGTCAATGTGTGGTAAAGGAAAGTCGTCCTTTGGACTTGCCCTGTTCAAATCTCTGTAATCGACACACATTCTGACCTTTCCGTCCTTTTTGGGAACGGGTACGATGTTGGCTAACCATTGAGGATATTCAGATGTAGCGAGGAAACCCGCGTCGATCTGTTTCTGTACCTCCTCTTTGATTTTGATGGCCATGTCCGGGTGAGTGCGTCTCAACCTTTGCTTTACTGGCGGACATTCCGATCTCAACGGTAAGTGATGTTCCACGATGCTGGTATCCAACCCTGGCATATCCTGATAGGACCAAGCGAACACATCGGGGAATTCTTTAAGAAGCTTTATCAAACCCTCTTTGACAGTTGGACTGAGCAGCGCTCCGATCCTGATTTCTTTTCTCTCTTTTTCTGAACCCAAGTTTACCGTTTCCAACGGCTCTTTGTGAGGTTCAATGGACCTTTCCTCTTGTTTGAGTAGTCGGGAGATCTCTTCTGGAATTTCGTTGTCATTTTCTTCTTCAGCCTCGAATACCGGGAACTCAAAGTTGGAATAAGGCATTGGATCGTATGTTTCAACGGGGTATAAAACAAGCAATCTGCATGACGTGATGATTCGTGTTTAGAAGAGATAGAGAAAATGTAAGTGTGTGCAGTGTATTTGTTTTTACTGCTTGTTTTTATTATTGAATGTTTTTTAGGATTACCATTTTCTGAAAAAGCAAAAGGAGAAAACAGCAATTAATGCGGAAATTATAGAACGACGTTATTTTATTAATGAACAAGTCGAATCTTGAAACTACAGCCCTATAAAACAAAACTCTGTCGCTTTGGGCAAAGCGAAGAGGGAAATTTACAAAAAGCGAGCCCTATCAAAACATCTGTTTCACCTGGGCAGGGTGAAAGGTTTAAAGATGGCAATTACTTTAACTGATGAACGACCTTCGGAACCTTGACGGCAACCCATTGGCGGTGAACTCCTCGGTGAATCACAAAGTCTAGCACCGTCCTTAATTTGTCTTCAAAAATGACGCTGATTTCTGGTGGAGTAGGATCATTGGAATCTGTCTCCCAAGTAGAATTGTCGTAGGAGGATTCCTCTGTTGCATTTTCCATAGCATTGGGGCTCTCGGTTGTATCTCCCCATCCAGTTAACTGGATATCTTCGAGCCTGATACGAGAGCTTTCGGGAGCGGTGTACTTGACCATGAAGTCGTACTTTCCACTTGGTTGTCCCAGGGTGTCCCAAACTTCTTTGGAACTGGATGAGTCATCCCTCTCGATGACGTTGACCTCAGGAAAAGCATAGTTGATGAATTCTAGTCCTGCAAACGTTGCGAATTCATCTTTATGTTGAGTAGTTTCCGAATGACCTGAATGTTGATCCCATGACATGGTGGGGACACAGGTATTCTGTTCAATGATGCTCAACTGAGTTTCATTACTCGGCTGACTTTCTTGCCCCAAGTTTCCTAGGTAAGGTTGCCACATTGGCAGACCATCAATTGGGCCATTGTAATTGTGGTCAAAGTTGTCTTTCATCAGAGTGTCCTTCTCTAATGAATTTGGCGGAGCACGGCATCCTTCCGGATCACAATCTCCGTAGATCATTTCGACATTTGATCTTGGTATAAATCTCGAACTTTCTGTAGGAAAGCAAAAAGGCATAGGCACCTCTTCCTGAGACATATAGCCGTCCTTGTTAAGGTAGGACTTCCATTCTTCATCCGTGTCAGAGGGATCTTCCTCATTGATAGCATGAACTGTCTGAGACACTGGGTGAAGAAAACCTCCACTGTGGAAGAAGTCTTGAAGGGGATGAAGACTTTCATCGTCGGCGGCTGTCTGGGTACAGGTTGCAGAAAAACCAAGACCCTTCTTTGTTTTATTGTCAATAGGAATGACAAGCCGTCCCCATCCTGTCATATCGGTACTCTCGACCGCTTTGATAGCATCTTTGTATGAAGAAATTGAAGTTCCTTCTTTGTACTGATCGTTCTTGCTCACCGATAGTGCTTGGAACTGAGTTCCAATAACCTCCTCGGGTTCCGCACAAGTAGATGATGATATGTTGCTCACAAGCAAGGCTTGTTCCGCACAAACCGTGACAAGTTGATTGTTCTTGACGAACTTTAGCTTTCGGTGGAGGGTTGAAGTAACCGCTCCAGCCTGATGTATCCAAGGTCTTCCTAATAAACAACTGTATGTTGCCCGGATGTCCATGACCTGGAAAGTGATTTGGAAAGTGTGAGGACCAATAGTTATGGGAAGATCAACTTCTCCGATAACTGTTTTTCTGGATCCGTCGAATGCTTTGACGACGACCTCGCTGACTCTCATCGGAGGGCCCTTGAATGATAATTGCATCAAAGTGTACTTCGACATAACATTCAGGGCTGACCCTGTGTCTACTAGTACGTTGGCTAAAGCATCGCCCTGGCAGTTAACTGTAATGTTGAGCGCCATGTTATGACGACGACCCTCTTGGGGTAATTCCTCATCACTAAATCCCAAATTATTGCAGGAAGTGATGTTAGAGACAATGCTATCGAATTGTCTTATTGTTACATCCTGTTCCACAAAGGCTTGCTCCAAGACTTTCTGTAGAGCCTCTCTGTGTGCTTCTGAACTGAGTAACAGTGATAATACTGAGATCTTTGAAGGAGTCTGTAACAGTTGATCAATGATGTTATATTCACTGCTTTGGATGAGCTTTAGCATCTCATCTTTGTCTTTTGAAAAGTCGGGATTACTAGATTGACCGACTGGCGGATCAGGAATTTCTGCCTGAAGTTCCTTTTCTTTGTTAGCTTCCCCAACCCCTCGGTTGAAGATTCTACCACTCCGTGTTACACGACTGACGTCTGCAATATTCATGACGGAGGGTAATGGAATTTCCTTTCCATTTTCAATTGTTGTTGCACCGTATTTGTAAGGGATCGGCTTAGCTGATTCATACGGTAATGGTCCCGGTAGATAGATGACTATGGGAACCTTCTGATTTTTCTGACCGTCATAAGTAACCTCGATCCGTTCCCGGTTGGGAACTCTAGATTCGTCAAGTAGAGGGACGATGGAAAAAACATCCCTGATCTAGTGATGACCAGAGATCGTGACAACATCCTCAACTTGATCGGCAAGGTAGTTCGGCGACCAAATGATGGGTCCTGAACCTGGATATGGATGAATTTCTCCATGATCGATCTGACCCTGAAGAGCTGCTCTCACAAGGTAACACCCTTGGTTACTTTCCGAACAGACGCTACAACTGTCATAGTTGTGTGGTGGCACCTGGCCACGCCCACTTTAAATACAATGTAACCTCACTAGGTTACCTTCCATTGATCGGACATCCTGACTTTGACGACGAGTAGGATTCCTGTTATTGATACTAATCTGCTGAGTATCTTCGTCCATATAGATTGGCATCCACCAGTGATTTAACAAGTGCTGAAGTGCCTCCTAGACAAGGGTACAACCTCGATCGTTTTCGCAACCCGCTTTACAGTTTTGATAATCATGTGATATTAAGAATCCGAGTCGGACCTGCTCAGCATGTAACTCTACCAGGTTGGTATTCATCATGCGAATGTCAAAGATTTGAACCATGTTGATTTGATAGGAGTTCCTATCATGGTAGTCTTGGATCCATCCAAGATCCATCTGACGCTGGAGGGCCTCTTGTATGAAAGAGCATCCTTGTTTGTTTACCGAGCAAGTCAGACAGGAACTATAATCGTGCCACGGCAGATTATGATACTGGCTTTGCCTTGAGTGCATTGCCACTAAGTTGACATTCATCACACGGATGTCGTGGTTTTGAATGACGTTAGAATTCGTAGAGACCATGTTAACTCCACGAACTCGGTGCTCTTGGATCCATCCAAGATCCATTTGTTCTTGTAGAGCTGCTTGCACTACAGAACATCCCTGGTTGTCTTTAGAGCAGATATCACACTGGTGATAATTATGAGGTGGCACATGGCCATATCCACTCTGTCTACAATGCATCTTGACCAGATTGGTCCCCAATGAGAGTACATCGTGAATTTGATAGACATTGTTAGTCTCTTTCTCAATCAGATTGACTGCAGCCTTCTCATGTTGAGGCAGCGGGTTCGTAAGAACATTAGGGTTCGTATCTTTGAAAGATAAGAGCCCGCTCCTAACAAGCTTTTGCACGTCGGATTTGAAATTGAGACAAGTCTCAATGTTATGCCCTGAACCTCCTTGATGGTAAGGGCAAGTTTGATCCACCTTAAACCAGAAAGGCGGATTTTCTGGAACTGAAAGGGGAGACTTAGTCTGGATGTGCCTCTTGGCTAGCAGTAACGGAAACAGTTCTGCGTACGTTACAGGTATAGGATCAAATCCTGGTGGCCGTGTTGTACGGTTGTTGTTATATGGAGGACGAGCCTGCTGAAGAGGTTGTTGTGTCCTTTGTCGGTCAGGTTGGCTCTGCGCAATCTGAGGTTGATACATAGGAACAGGCGCGGGGCCGATAGCAGGAGTAACAGCTGCTACTGGTTGATAACGTCGCATTTGCTTTCCGAGAGAGATATTCCCAATATCTTGCTCTTTTTTCTTAGGGCGAGCACTACCGTATTTTTTAGTACCGCTCGTTGATCCAGTGTCTTTTACCAAACGTCCTTCTCGGATGGCTTCCTCAAGACGTACACCCATGCCGACCATTTCGGTGAAATCACCAGGTGCACTGGCGACCATTTGGCCGTAGTAAAATGAGCTTAAGGTCTTTAAGAAGATTTTTGTCATCTCTTTTTCCTCAAGAGGTGGACAAATTTGAGCGGCAATTTCATGCCACCTTTGAGCATACTCCTAAAAGGTTTCCTTGTCCTTTTGTGACATTGATCTGAGTTGATCTCTGTCGGGTGCCATGTCCAAATTGTACTTGTATTGTTGGACGAAGGCAGTACCAAGATCTCTGAATGTACTGATCGTAGTACGGTTTAAACTCATGTACCATTTGAGTGCGGCACCGGTTAAACTATCCTGGAAGTAGTGAATCAGCAGGTCCTGATTCTCCGTCTGAGCTGACATCCGCCGAGCGTACATCACCAGATGGCTCTGAGGGCAAGAGTTACCCTTGTATTTTTCAAAGTCGGGCACTTGGAACTTGTGCGGGACTTTTACATTTGGGACCAAGCAGAGGTCTGCGGCGTCCTTTCCAAATAGATCCTGACCGCGAATGGCTTGCAGCTCTTTCTGCATTTCCAAGAACTGCTCCTGGAATTCATCCATTCTGTCAAACATAGTTTCCTTCTTATCAGAAGATGTTCGTGGAATCTGTCCTTCCGGGACAGTGTGCACCACGGGGGGTGGTACCGTGACTACGGCAGTAAGTCTTGGCATCTCCCGAAGTTTGTAACCTTAAGGAGTCTTGAGTATGCCCCTGGCATCTTCGCTTTCCCGAAGTTTGTAACCTTCAGGCCCAGCGGCTTCTGTTGCGATTCCCTGATCTTCAGTGATCGGCGGAACATATCCTTCCGGGATATAGTTAACAGGCATGCCCCAAGGACAATCTTTCAGCATCTGATACCTAGGATCATACTTTTCTATGATGGGCGTTGAGGTGATCTCCGAGATCACAGTTCTTTGTAGCTGAGCTTCTGCCATGGCTTGCATATCGTTACGAAGCTTTCTCATATCCTCTCTCAGAGTGTCGATCTCTTCTTTCAACTCTCTATTTTCTTCCTCAAGATCATCCATCTTTTTCTGACGATTGGCCCGAGTATTATACGAATGAGACAGTTTGACTCTAGAATCGAGACACAAACGTGAGATTCGTAGGGAAGAAGAATACGCGATGTGAGAATGATGAATGCAATGATTATATTAATTGTTTTTAGGTTTAATTAAAATAAACTTCGACAATTAGATTGTAAATATCAAACAGTGGGGAAACCCCTTTTTATTGAATTCCAAAGGATTACAGAAATGGAAATACAGTAGATTACAAAGTGCAGAAACAGAAACCTAAACTAATGGGTCCCGAGTCCTCTTCTTTGACCGGGGCGCTTGGGCCGTTGTCGGGTTGTCATTCCTTTGCCAAGTGAAAGGAGTGAGCAAATTCCTTTGGTCATCTTGATTCTCTACAGCATGCTGCTCCAAAATTTCAATCAGAGCATCTTTCTCTTTCAGTAATTGCTGTATTTGGATACACTCTACGTCGAGGGTGCGGTACTTGTTCTTCCAAGATCTTCTTTCCTTTTGAACTTTGTTGAGAGTAACCTGAAGCCTTTCAGTTTCCGTCATGAAGTACATGACAATTTCCCTCGGCGGAAGAATTCTGTAACGAGGATAAGGCATCTTTAGCTTGAGAGCTCTAGTTTATACCCAATGGAGATAAGGCTCCACCGAGACACAGTCCGGTTTTCCCAGAGACTCTCGTCCTTTCTTATGAACATGTTTCCAAGCTTGCACTATTTCCATCTTTAGTGCTCTGTCACTTTCTCCTTCTTTGAAGATATGTAATAGTCTGATTCTTTGGAATTTCTTCCAGTCCAGAAAATGGAGCTCGATTAGTGATATGTAAATCAGTCAGATGAGAATACTCCTTCAGCGTTGGCGATAGCTGGTAATCCGGGAATGTGAAACAATGATAAACTGGATCGTAGAATTGAATGAGCGCGTCCATGATCCCCTTAATCACATGGACTCTTAACAGTGGTAGCAAACCACCGTGCTTGGCTCTGAAAGCCTCTGGGTTAACGATCATCCTCGCTAACTTTCTCAAATCCCCTAGTTTTGGAACCTTGAAGGTATACTGGTGAGTTCTCCTTCTACCGAAATCCATTAATGCAATCTTTTTCTCTGATATTTGCAATCACAGTCTTAGTTTAATTTGAAAAACAGAGAGACTAGAAGAGAAATTTTTTGAATGTTTTAATGTTTTATTAAATGAATGCATGGATGCAGCACACAAAAACATAGAAAAAACATGGGGTCAAAGGGTCGTTGTCATGAAGTCAAGGCTCTACCCATCCCCAAAGGTTTATACTAGGGTGATTTTTGTACCTGTACTCATTATCATCAGCTCCTCCCAGGAAGGCAGACAACAAGCGGATCGCCAGCGAGTTGTGTGCAATCTTAGAGTAAGTGCCATTCACCGAGAATAGATCACCAGCCTCAAATGAGGGTAGTATCGCGTAACAACTATTTCCGATAGCTTCCGCACTACGAAAGGGTTGGCTTTTCTTAAGTGTATACTCAATCTCACCACATGCGGCATCACACGCATTCCCAGTAGCAGAAAAATAAACACGTATAGAAATTAGGAAAAGCAGTATATATATATTTGTCCTAATCATCCTAGACTTATAAAGCTACGATTCTTAAGTTCCTGACAGAAATGGGTTCCCCGACGGAAGCCCCAATCTGTGGTTCCCTGCCCAAGAGATGGACCAGCATAGGTCAATCTTTCTCCTCAGCAGAGTTCCCATTTTCCGTGGAAAACGGGGATGATGCCCTAAGGCAGAAAAGGAGACTCCCCAGTAGAGTCGCCATTTTACAAGGAAAACAGACAGAAAGAAAAACAAGGGCCCCACGGTGGGCGCCACTTTTCTGTGAAAAATGGGGACGACCGTGCCTAGATCTAACTTTGAACGGCCCCACGGTGGGCGCCATTTTTCTGTGGAAAATGGGACGACCGTGCCTAGATCTAACTTTGAACGGCCCCACGGTGGGCGCCACTTTTCTGTAGCGAGCGATTTTGGACGCGGTTCTTAAGCGCTGGTCGCTCTCTGCGGTTTGAGCTTTGACTACAGGTCGATTCATTTTTTATCCTATTGTGAGCTGAATAAGGAAGGGAAATAGATGTCTCCAATTAACCCTGCTTTGCATACTGAGTTTAAACAGAGGTCTGTTAGGTTACGGATGCTATCAATGTGGGGGGCCTTTGTACTGGTTATTCGTATTTCGCCAATACAGGTTTCTTTCTTTCTAGGGCTTAATGTTTCTGGCGGGGAACAAGGGTTAGGATGTTAGGACTGATGCTTTTGAAATACTGCTTTTGATTGATGGAGATATGGGATTTGGGTTTTTTGTTGATTGCGCTCGCTAAGATCTTTTCTTTCGATCTTATGCCTACGTATTCCCGTTTACCGAAACAGGGAAATCAGAGCATTCGTAGTTCCTCCTATTCTATGGGAGGAAATGGGTGTTTTGGTGTCTTGTTCAAAGCCCAAGACATGAAGCGAAAGGTGATTTGTATCTTGTTCGAAGCCCAAGATGTGAAGCTAAAAGGTCTATTTGTGTCTTGTTCAAAGCCCAAGACGTGAAGCTGAAAGACCTCGACTTTAGAGAGAATTTGTCATCTCTAAAGAGGGGGAGGAGAATTACTTTAACTGGGATACGCGGATCCGAGCAATGCCATAATTTCCGAAGAAAGGGTTTTAACCTAAAGGAGAAGACTTTAACTCAGTGTAGAGCAATGCCATCTTTCCTTAGGAATTTCTCATGCTAAAAGAGGGACAGTGGCATGGATGTAGATGATCCAGAGGCTTGCCGCTTACAGCGATTAGATAAAGGGAAAGGAGTTGTTGATGTTTGTGTACTGTGAACGAGGCACAGCTTTGATGCTAAAAGGTTGATTGGATCAACCAGCGGTTTTCTTATACAAAGCCTAAGAGGAGGCTAATTTCCGCTAGGAAAATCATTATACAAAGCCTAAGAGGAGGCTATTTTGTGTCTCGTACAAAGCCCGAGAGAGAGAGGCTAAAAGTTTTTGACCCAGTGGGGCATATCGTTATACAAAGCCTAAGAGGAGGCTAGCAAAGAGTTGACTCAGTTGGAGAATCTTTTATACTCAGTAAGAGAGTGTTTTTGTATCTCGTACAAAGCCCGAGAGAGAGGCGAAAAGGTTGTTTTGACTCCACTGGGGAGAATTTTGGTATCTCGTACGAAGCCCGAGATGGAGGCTATTGTAACTGTTTCAGTTGAGTGACAGATCCAATATACTGATTTAAAAGAGAAAATCAGTTCTTATATGAGTAACACTGTACACAGGGATTTTATTTGAGGATCGGGGATATTTCCTTCTCTTTGAGGAAACGGGAAATCCAAAGGGTATCGAGACTATCTGAGTCTACGGGTTTCCTTCCTATTTAACGAAGGGGGTCACTTGAGAATGTCTTTGAGACTCAAGGAAGTTAGACTATCCAAGTCTAGAGTGTCATCTTTTGTACTATGTTTTGAGAAACAGTAGTAGACTCTATGAAAGGACTGCTCTATTAAGATTGCTAAGTTCTGTTCCTATACCTCTAGGAGGTCGTCGGGACAATTTGTACGAAGCCCAAGAGGAGGCTGGAAACTTTTAAGAAGCCGACGGGTCCTTGTACGAAGCCCAAGAGGAGGCTATCATTCCCGGAGGAAGAGATCATTATACGAAGCCTAAGAGGAGGCTGTAAATACTTCTAAGAAGCCGTAGTGTCCTTGAATAATGCCCAAGATGAGGCCGATGCTTTTAAGAAGCCCGTGGGTCTATCACCTCCTTTCCATTAGGAGAGATAACTCTTTTAAAGATAAAAACCACTGGTAAACGTGCAAGGTTTACTATCCAGCGACTTTTAGCTTTTAAAGAGGGTTCCTTAGTTAAGGTCCAAGATTATGACCGTAGTGGGTACCCAAACCCCGAGACATTCAAGGCAAGCTATCCACAAGGAATAGATCAAGTCAAGAAAGTTCGAGAATTGGGAAGAAACTCAAAGATGCCATTCACGGAGAATACATTCATCTTGGGGAGTAGAGCTTCTTGACTATTCCTAAGGAGGACAGCCGAAGAGAAGACTGTATCTGGTGCTCCTATTGGGGATCTAGGCGTCTATTTCTACGAATAAGTGAAACGGCGTCACCTAGTTCTAGACGTAGTTGCCGGGGAAACTTGAAATATCTATACTATTATTACACAGTAGATATGAGTTTATGAAAGGAGACTTACAGTGAGCAGCCCCACAATACAGTTTATAATATGAAAGCAGTAAATGAAAGCGATAACCACTTACTCGGTTGTAGTGCTTCCATGTTGTTTGGTTAGTTGTTCAACAAAGAAAGATTAAAAACAACAGTATATTCAAAATCAAAGGAGAAAGTGCTTTGAAAAAGAAAGATCTGGGGCTTACAGCTCAAGGAGAGGCCCAGGGTTTTATCAGTGAGCGCACTGTTTGAATTTGTACAGAGGGACTTATACAAGTGACTGGGGCCCAAAATGGTTTTCTGTACAAAGAGATGGGTCTTACACTCTCTCAAGAGGCCCAAAAAGGGTTTAAAGAAAAGAGTGGGGCTTATAACATGAGGGTAGGCCCAAATGATTTTTCGTTTAAAAATGGCGATCGCGCCGAGGTTTTCTTTTAACGCAGAGGGACTTATACAATAAGTGAGGCCCAAAATATTTTTGGTTAAAAGGGGGATTGGGTCTTACACTCTAATAGAGGCCCAAAGTGTTTTGAATGAAAAAGAAATGGGTCTTACTACTCGAGGGTAGGCCCAGATGGTTTTTATTTTTAAAAGGGCGACGATCGCGCCGTTTACTTGTACAGAGGGACTTATACAATGAGTGAGGCCCAAAAAGTTTTTGTACAAGGGGGGATGGGTCTTACACTCTTTCAAGAGGCCCAAATTTTTGAGAAGAATAAATGGGTCTTACTACTCGAGGGTAGGCCCAGATGATTTTTGAAAAGGCGACGATCGCGCCGTTTGTTTTTTGACGGTATCGGGACTTATACAATAAGTGAGGCCCAAAGATGATTTGGTCAAAAAAAGGATTGGATCTTACACTCTAATAGAGGCCTAAAGTGTTTTGAAAATGATTTATGAGGGTTGAATTAATCCAAAACCCTAATTTGTTTTCAAAATGTATTTAATTGAATAAAAATTCAATTAAAATGATCAAAAATTGTTTAACATATGGAAAACAAATTGTGATCTTGGATTAATGCTTCAAAAATTAAGTATTGACCTACAAAATAATTAGAAAGCATTAAAAGTTGCAAAATCAATGTAGAAAAAATATTTAAAATGCCAAAAACAATCAAAATATTAATTCTTTACAAAAATATCAATTATATGAAATAAATAATATTTTTGGGATTTTTTGATAAAATAAAATATTTTAACATTTTTGAGAATTATTAAAAAAAGAATCAACTCAAAATCATTAAAACTCAGAGAGAAATTAATTTTTGAATCAATTAAACAAAATTACAAAATTCAAATATTTGAATTTGAAAAAAAGGCGCCAAGAACATGCTGAAGAACACGCGCGTGTTCTTGGTTTCTCAGATTTGCGTTTTCTATCCAATCTCCATGAATACGTAATCATATCATGCAATCCACATATCATTATGCTCGTCTCAACCTCACGATCATGTCTATGTACTTTAATTTCATTTAAATTAAACATACAACAAGAAATCACGAAGAAACCTCAAGAACCCTAATTTCTGCATGAAGGCTAGGATTTTTGATACACGATTCAAACAATGCAATTAATTGAGGGAAAACATTACATGCATGATTATGAACATATGGCCAAATTATTGTGCGAGGAAATATGCATAGATTGAGAGATGACCAAGTATGTGCTTACCTCCAAGCCGTGACAGCAATTTCAAAGTGATTTTTGATTTGGAGGTGTTACAGATGAGTTGTGATGATCTGGACAGCTTCCCTACACCCTATGGATTGTGTTTGGATGGTTGGACTTGATTGAAATTGGCTGGATCATTTTGTGGTACCTCAGCTGCACCTTGTTTGAAAATTTGAGCAACCAGCTGGTGATTTCATGAAATTGATGTTTCAGAAGTTATGTGAGTGTTTGATCAGCTCATATGTGATGTATGTGAGGTGTGTGAGTGATTGGTTTGTGCAGAATTGCTCTCAAACTCAAAACCCGATAGCTACCTTGCTAAGAAAGGCATTTTTGCCAAGAGAAAGAGATTTTGAGGAAAGCATCTGCTAGATGGCTTTGGTGTACTTAAACTGACCACAATTGAGCTCTATTTATAGTAGAGCAAGTTTGTTTTGCAAGGAATAGTGCATGGCAGCTGGTAAGTAGGTTTGGCCAATGTTGGCAAATGAAAATCCAAGTCTCCTCTAGCCATTGACTAGAGGTTAGGGCACAGAGCTTTGGTCCCCTTGGTCTTGGATAAGTCTTGACTGATTTCAGATGAGAATGGCTCAGTCCATGCCACCTTGATGGTTCCATTGAATGCCTCATTCCAAATTTGAAGTCTTGTCCCTATTTTGGCAACTCTAGGTTCAACATGCTATTCCTTGTTCCTTGGACCTTGGAGGCTTGGCTCAGTGATTGTCCCCTTTAGATTCAATCCTCTGAGGTGTCCAAGTGGATTGGAGCAATTGAAATTGGCTGATTTTGGCAAATCGAGCCAAAATGCAAATTCTGCCTTGCTTTGACAGATTTCAACAAGGCAACTTGGCAATGTTGTATCTCATGATGTAGGTTGAATTTGGCAATGTTCTTGGCCATTTTGGAAAGCTCTTACATGATATAACAACTGTTTGAACAAGTTTGGTTTTGATCTATTTTGATTCCAAGTGAAAAATCCCCCTACATTTGGCAAAAAGTGAAGGTAAATTCTGACTTAGTGAAAATTTCACTAAGTGTTGGAAAAAGTGACATTTTCACTTTTCAGCCACTTTGATCACTCCATAACTCAAAATCCTTAATGAATTGGAATGACTTGTAGTTGAAGTTTTTGTAGGTGATAATGAGGGCTACAAATCCATCTTTGGATGAGAAAAAATGGCCTTGTGGTTTAGGAGTTATGGTCCTCCAAAGTTGGTACCTTTGCCACTTTATTTTTAACTTAGAAAAATTTCTAAGTTTTATGGTTACCCCTTTTACAAGTTATCTCACTTTTCTTGATTTTTCTTGATTTTTCTTGATGGATGATGATTCAAATCATACATTAACATCATTTTAAGGTTAAAAATCCATTTTGGTGAAAAATCTCAAAAAGTCAAAGTTGACTTTTGTGCACAGTTGACTTTTTATCAGATGAATTCCAAACTGTGCAATTCTTCAGGAAATCATGTCCTTGACCTAAATAAAACTTGATGGACATGTTCCATGGGTGTCATAGGGTATATTCAATCATGTAATAGGGTTTGGGAGCATGTCTTGGTCAAAAGTCAAAGTTACAGTTGACTTTTCCCTTAAAACCCTAATTGTGGTGCAGATGAAAATGAGACTTGTTGCTCAAGCTTCTTGGATCAATCCATTGTTACAAATGGATCAATATGGTGTATTAGAGACCCTCAAATCATTTCTTGAGGTCTTGGCTCATGGTTTGTCCCAAAAGTCAACTTAGGGGTGAATTAGGTCAAGAAACCCTAATTCCTGATTTTTTATGAATGCATCCCCTGAGGCAAAATTGACTTGATGCATGGGTCCATGAGGTTCCATGAAGTATATTAGGTCATGTTTTGGATCATTTCCTTATGCCCAGATGAAAATTTCCATCTGGAGGCCCTGGTTGACCAAAACCCTAATTTGGTGACACTGTCGATCTTGAGACTTGATCCACCTAGAAGGGAGCAGCCTTGTGCTTAATCCTTGAAGTGGGAGTCCTTTTTGATCCATTGTGGATGTTTGAGAGATTAGACAAGTTGAAGATCATGTCATTTCTTGATTGATCCTTTGTCTAAGCACTCAGAGAGGGCTTGAAACCCTAATTTTGATTGTATTGGATGCTCACCCATCTTTAGGGAGACTGATGACGCATGATGGTTCATCCATATTGTGGTGAGTTGGGGCATCGTCAGTTTGAGTGCAGGGAGGATATGAGGAAGTGTACTAATTGTGGAGGTGTAGGACATGTTACTGCTGATTGTGCCAGGAAAAATGTGGTGAAATGTTTCAACTGTGGTGAACCTGGGCACATTAGTACGAAGTGTCCGAAACCGAAGCAGGCTCAATCTGGAGGGAAAGTGTTTGCATTGGCAGGAACTCAGACTTTAAGTGCAGATCGTCTGATCAGAGGTACTTGTTTTATTAATAGTACTCCTTTAGTTGCTATTATTGATACTGGGGCGACTCATTCGTTTATTCCGTCTGAGTGCGCGAAGCGTCTGAATCTTGTGTTGTCTTTAATGGACGGTGAGATGGTTATTGATACTCCAGCAATGGGGTCAGTAACTACTTCTTTGGTTTGTTTGAGTTGTCCTTTGACCATTTATGGTAAAGACTTTGAAATGGATTTAGTGTGTTTGCCGTTGGAGGGTTTAGATGTGGTTCTGGGTATAAATTAGTTGCAATTCAATAGGGTTCATATTTATTGTTATCATAAGTTGGTAAGGTCTCCTTCTTTTGAGGAAGACGAAGACTCGAGTTTCTTATCTACCAAAGAGTTGAAGAGACTTTTGGCGGATGAAGCTCAGTTGTTTGGGTTGTTTGCATCTTTGACTGTGGATAGTCAAGTTTCACTTGATGTGTTTCCTATTGTGTGTGATTTTCCTGAAGTGTTTCCTGAGGATATTTCGGACTTGCCGCCAGAGAGAGAGGTGGAGTTTTCTATAGATCTAGTTCCGGGTACTAGACCTGTTTCTATGGCACCTTATCGTATGTTGGCATCAGAGTTGGTTGAGTTAAAGAAGCAGTTGAATGAGTTGTTGGAAAAGAGGTTTGTAAGACCTAGTGTTTCTCCTTGGGGTGCTCCAGTTTTATTGGTGAATAAGAAGGATGGAAGTATGTGGTTGTGTATTGATTATCGCCAGTTGAATAAGGTGATGATTAAGAATAAGTATCCTCCTCCAAGGATTGATGATCTGATGGATCAGTTGGTTGGTGCGTGTGTGTTTAGTAAGATTGACTTGAGGTCAGGGTATCGTCAGATTAGGGTGAAAGAGAAAGATATTCAGAAGACGGCTTTTAGGACACGTTACGGTCATTATGAATATTCTGTGATGCCGTTCGGGGTTTCTAATGCGCCAGGTGTGTTCATGGAGTACATGAATCGTATTTTCCACGAGCAGTTGGATCGTTTTTTGGTGGTGTTTATTGATGACATTTTGATTTATTCTAAGTCTCGGGAAGAGCACGCGGAGCATTTGCGTATTGTTTTACAGGTTTTGAAAGAAAGAAAGCTTTTTTCCAAATTGTCCAAGTGTGAATTCTGGTTGTCGGAGGTGAGTTTTCTTGGGCACGTGATTTCAGGTAATGGTATTTCTGTGGATCCATCTAAAGTAGAAGCAGTTCTACAATGGGAGGCTCCAAGATCTGTTACTGAAATTCGAAGCTTTTTGGGTTTGGCTGGTTATTATCGAAGGTTTATTGAAGGTTTTTCTAAGCTAGCACTTCCTTTGACCCAGTTGACTTGTAAAGGGCAAGCATTCATTTAGGATATTCGGTGCGAGGAAAGTTTTAATGAGCTGAAGAGAAGATTGATTACAGCTCCGATTTTGATCTTGCCGAATCCTAATGAACCATTTGTGGTTTATTGTGATGTGTCTTTGATTGGTGTAGGTGGTGTTCTGATGCAAGAAGGTAAGGTCGTGGCTTATGCTTCAAGGCAATTGAGAGTGCATGAGAAGAATTATCCTACTCATGATCTTGAATTAGCGGCTGTGGTTTTTGTGTTGAAGATTTGGAGGCATTATCTCTACGGTGCAAGGTTTGAAGTCTTTAGTGATCATAAAAGTTTAAAATATTTGTTTGATCAGAAGGAATTGAATATGAGGCAACGTAGATGGTTGGAATTTTTGAAGGACTACGACTTTGGCTTGAATTACCATCCTGGTCAAGCTAATGTGGTAGCTGATGCGTTGAGTCGAAAATCATTACATATGTCCGCTTTGATGGTTAAGGAGTGGGAACTTTTGGAATTGTTTAGAGACTTGAGTTTGGTTTGTGAAGTGACGTCGGATAGCGTAAGGCTTGGGATGCTAACGATTACTAATGAATTTCTGATGACTGTTAGTGAGAAACAAAAGCTGGATGTGAAATTTGTGGATTTGATGTTGGTTGGAGAAAAAGATGCGATAGTGATTTTTAAGTGGATATTAATGGTGTTTTGAGATTCTGAGGTCGAATTTGTATTCCTGATGATGTGGAGTTGAAAAAGATGATTTTGGAGGAAGGACACCGGAGTAATTTGAGTATACATCCGGGAGCGAATAAGATGTATCAGGATTTGAAGAAGATTTTCTGGTGGTCTGGATTGAAAAGAGATGTGGCTCAGTTTGTTTATGCATGTTTGACTTGTCAGAAATCGAAGGTAGAACATCTGAGGCCTAGTGGTTTGTTGCAACCGTTGGATATTCCTGAGTGGAAGTGGGATAGCATTTCCATGGATTTTGTAACAGGGTTGCCGAATACACAGCAAGGGCATAATGCTATTTGGGTGGTTGTTGATAGGTTGACTAAAGCGGCTCATTTTATTCCGATTGACATCAGTTTTTCTTTGGAGAGGTTAGCTGAGATTTACATCAGTGTGATTGTGAAGTTGCATGGGGTTCCGTTGAGTATTGTTTCGGATCGAGATCCTAGGTTTACCTCGAGATTTTGGGAAAGTTTACAGAAGGCGTTGGGTTCTAAATTGAGATTGAGTTCGGCTTATCATCCGCAGACGGATGGTCAGACGGAGAGGACGATTCAGTCGTTGGAAGATTTGTTGAGGGCTTGTGTTCTTGAACAAGGTGGTGCGTGGGATAGTTATCTTGCATTGATTGAATTTACGTATAATAACAGTTTCCATTCAAGTATTGGAATGGCACCGTTTGAAGCATTATATAGACAAAGATGTCGAACACCGTTATGTTGGCACGAATCTGGTGAGAGAACGGTGGTTGGACCGGAGTTGGTGCAGCAGACTACGGAAAAAGTGAAGTTTATTCGTGAGAAAATGAAGGCTTCTCAGAGCAGACAAAAGAGTGTTCATGATCGGAGAAGGAAGGATCTTGAGTTCCAAGAGGGCGGTCATGTATTTCTGAGAGTTACACCGGTAACGGGTGTGGGTCGTGCATTGAAATCGAAGAAACTTACTTCTCGGTTTATTGGTCCTTACCAGATATCTGCGAGAGTGGGTGCTATGGCTTATAGGGTGGCGTTGCCGCCGAATCTGTCGAATTTGCACGATGTGTTCCATGTTTCACAGCTTCAGAAGTATGTTCCGGATCCGTCGCATGTGATTCTGATAGATGAGGTTGAGGTAAGGGAGAACCTTACGGTTGAGGCATTACCAGTTATGGTTTTGGATCGCGAGGTGAAGCGGTTGAGAGGCAAGGATATTGCACTTGTGAAAGTGGCATGGGGAGGCGCTGCTGAGGGTAATTTGACTTGGGAGTTGGAGAGTCGGATGCGGGAGTCGTATCCAGAGTTGTTCGTCTCAGGTATATTTTCGAGGACGAAAATTTCTAAGTGGGGGAGAGTTGTAACGCCCCAGTTTTGTCAATTTTTATTTAATCGAGTCGTTTTGATTATTTTATTATTATTTTATTTTATTTTCGACTTTTATTTGGAAATATGTTATTTTTCAATGTTATGATATTTTATCGGGTTTTGGGAACGTTTGCGAGACATTTGAGTGTGGGGGTATTTTGGTCATTTCATGATATTTTCCTTAAGTTAGAAAGAATAGAAAATAGAAAGAGAGAAAAATAGAGAGAAAGAAAAATAGAAGAAGGAAAAGGGAAAGAAAAGAGAAGAAGAGAAGAAATAGTGAGAAAAACTTGGAAATCAAGGAATCGATCTCCCGACTTTTCTAAACGTGATTAAATCGGGTAAGGGTGCGAAACTCGATTATTATATGCTTGTGTATGATTATGTATGTATGTTTTTTATTGTTATTGGATTGAAATGGAAAAAATATAGTAAAACCCATATTATGTAGAATTGATTAGAAATCGATTAAATTGTATCAGAAATTGTGTTTTCAGGTCTATTATTGTTGATACATGTTAGATATCTGTTGTTAGACATTGTATTGGTAATCTTTCTGGTGTATAGGTGAAAATGGAGGATTTTGGTTGGAAAAACGCAGAAAAATTCTGCAGAAAAATTTCTGGAATTTCCACTGCCCGTACGCGTATCACTCAAGGCAATACGCGTATTGGTCAAGGCAATACGCGTATGGCATTGAAGGAAACTGGGCAATACGCGTATGGAAGCTTCATTTTCCCGGCCATCTGTCCATTTGCGTATGGTACGCGTAACACTTCATGGCAATACGCGTTTGGTGTTGGCACTACGCGTATTGTACTTTTAAACGTGAATTTTGGGGAAAAATGGATTTCTGCCCATACGCGTATGACCTTGGGCAATACGCGTATGGAATGGCGAGGAATCAGGGCAATACGCGTATGGCTCAGGGCGATACGCGTATAGTCAGGAAAATTGTAAAATGGGGGTTTTTCGCGATGTCTTTTCTTGTTTAGTCCGTAACTTGTGTTCCGTTTATCTTATTTTTACATTCTTGGTATCGTTGTGTAGCTATTGAACTGTACTTTCTTATTATAATAATTTTGAAATTGTTAGCCGATTTAATTATGTCGGGAATTTGGAATAGTGTCAGTTTGTCGACTTTTGTCGTGGTAATGGTGCGTAGTTGATGTGTATCATGTAAGGTGCTGTTATATAAGGTAAATGCATGTGTTTAGATGGTGTGGCGATGATTTGTGGCCGTATGGCAATTAAATGCATTGTTTTGGGCTTATGTACAAAGTATGATTTTGTTGATGGAGATGAATGCATTTATATGTGTATTTGAATGTCATGAAGCTGGAAAGGAAAGGGAAGCTATCTTATTTATCCTATGAAGCTGGAAAGGAAAGGGAAGCTATCTAAAACTAACCTTACACGCAAATCTTTTCTTTAACAAATGCTAAGAGATTGGGGGGTCCGGGATCAGGTTATACAATGGGGAGTTGTCAATTACCCATCTTATATATGGTTATCCATAGATTGTTTAGCATTTTCTTCTGTTATCTACTTATCGGTGTTTATCTATCATGGGTTAGGAAAGTTTCTTCTTTGGGAGTGTTGAGAGAGTGTTTTTGTTGTTTTTGGGTTTTCCGATGTTTTTGGTAAGGTACTGGACCTAAATTTTTTGTTATGTGTGGTTGCTAAGATTTCGCAATCTTATGCCTATGTATTCCCGTTAAAGAAAAATAGGGAAATCAGAGCAATCGTAGTTCCTCCTATTCTATGGGAAGAAAGAGATGTTTGGTGTCTTGTTCAAAGCCCAAGATTGAAGCTGAAAGGTTATTTTGTCTTGTTCAAAGCCCAAGATTGAAGCTAAAGGGGTATTTGTGTCTTGTTCAAATCCCAAGATTGAAGCTAAAGGTTTGATTGAGAAAGAATTTGTCATCTCTAAAGGGAGATATCTCATATGTTTATCACAGTAGTTTGGTAACTTATTATAAAGGAGAATTACTTTAACTGGAACGTATGGAATCTAGCAATGCCATAATTTCCTTTATGAGGGATTTGTCTTAGAGGAGAAAACTTTAACTCAGTGTAGAGCAATGTCATTTTTCCTTAGGAGTCTTTCATGCTAAGAGAGGGACATTGGCTTGGATGTAAATAATCTATAGGCTTGCCACTTACAGCAATTAGATGAAAGAAGGGATTTACCAGGATAAGAGATGGACCACAGCTTAGATTTTTGAATCAACAAGTGTGCCACTTACAGCAGTTGTCTGGGTTTAGGGTTTGTTTGTTTGTCTATTTTGATGTGTGATATACAGAGAAGTATCTTCCTGCAGAGAGATTTTTTATTTCCTCTGAGGGAATGTTGGTTTTTTTTGTGTACCTTGACCAAAGCCCAAGGTTGAAGCTAAAAGGTTGACTCTGTTTAGGGAGTTTTATATATGTCTTGTACAAAGCCCAAGATTGAGGCTGAAAGAAAAAGATTGAATCTTTTGGGGAATATTTTGTCTGTCTTGTACAAAGCCCAAGATTGAGGCTAAAAAGAAATTGACTCTACTGGAGAGGTTTTATATGTGTATTGTACAAAGCCCAAGATTGAGGCAAGAAATTATTGACTGACTCAGCTGGAGAATATTTTATCTGTCTTGTACAAGGCCCAAGATTAAAGCTAAAAGAAGGTTGACTCCACTAGGGAATTTTTATTGGTGTCTTGTACAAAGCCCAAGATTGAGGCTAAAACTGCTGAGGGATGATCATTATACAAAGCCTAAGAGGAGGATGGTTGGGGAATTTCTTATATGAAGCCTAAGAGGAGGCTAACTTCTGCTGAGGATTATTGAGATCTAGAGACAGGTCCAAATTGGGGAATCAACTCTTGCTGGGGGAATGCAGAAGAGTTTAAGTATCAGATGCCTTGAGGTTCTGATTTAGGGTTTATTGATGATAATTTGACCCTAGCTGGGGGATTTTAAAGTGAAAGCTTAAAGATTGAGTTTGAAAACCTATGGAGGTTTTAACTCTGTTGGAAATTTAATGAGGTGATCAGGGTTTTTCCTGTGCTTTTAGGAAACCCGAGGGTTTCCTTGAGATTCAAAAGGAGGTGAGACTGTCCAAGTCTACTGGTATGAGAAGGTTGATCTTTGTATGATGCCCAAGAGGAGGCTGATATTTTAAGGGATGAGAATCTACCCTAAGTTGGTCTGATGTTTTGACTCTTGAGAGGACTGCTCTACAAATGATGACTAGGTTTTGTCTTATACATGTAAGAGGTCTGTTGGGTCCTTGTACTAAGCCCAAGAGGAGGATGAGAACTTCTAAGAAGCCTGAGGGTCCATGTACAAAGCTCAAGAGGAGGCTGGGGATGCTTTTAGGAAGCCTGTGGGTCTAAACCTAAGAAAAGTTCAAGAAAGGTTTCACCGGGAATAATCCTTTCTTTAGTGAACAGTTCTAGGGTTTGAAGAAATTCAAGAGACGTTTCACCGAGAATTAATCCTCTCTAGGGAAATTAATTTCTTGACAAATTTCTAATAGTGACAATCTTGAGAAAAGTTTCACCGGGAATAATGCCTTTCTCTGTTCCATGTTGTATAAGCCCAAGAGGAGGCAAGACTGTATTTGGAATTTCCTATGGGGAACTAGTTTTGACTGTGTTGAAAGAGTAACCACTGGTTTTATCTAAATTCTAGACCTAATTGCCTGGGAAAACTCTAAGCAAGATATACAGGCATATATATATATATATATATATATATATATATATATATACAGATGAAATATATAAGCAGGTATGTAAAAGAAAGCTGGTAGAACTTACAGGCGAGCAAGCTTCCAGTGTTATAAAAATAGTTGTATGGTTAGTTGTTCAAGAAATTTAAGAAAGCTTTGATAACAACTATGAATTTGAATCTAAATCAAACAAAGAAAGTTGTTTTAAAAGAGGGAGTTTGGGGCCTATACACAAGGAGAGGCCCAGATGACAAAACAGTGATCGCACCGTTGTTTTGAAAACTGTACTGGGACTTATACAATGACTGAGGCCCAAATTTATTGTATTTAAAAAAGAGATGGGTCTTACACTCTATTAGAGGCCCAAAGTTTATTTTTGTACAAGAGATGGGGCTTACAACTCCAGGAGAGAGTCCCAAATGAAAATTGTTTTGAAAACGGTGATCGCGCCGAGTTTTTTAAACGTATCGGGACTTATACAATGAAAGAGGCCCAAAAATGGTTTATTTAAAAAGGGATGGGACTTACACTCTATTAGAGGCCCAAGAGTTTTAAAAATAAGAGAGAATGGGTCTTACAACTCAAGGAGAGAGGCCCAGACGATTTTGTTTAAAAGGCAGTGATCGCGCCGCGGTTTTAGAAAACACGATGGGACTTATACAATGACTGAGGCCCAAAATTTATTTATGTGACAAGGGATGGGTCTTACACTCTATTAGAGGCCCAAAAGTGTTTGAAAAATATTTGTAAGGGTGAGAATAATTAAAACCCTAATTTGATTAAAAATTGTATTTTAATTTGAATAAAATTCAATTAAATGATCAAAATTATCCAACATGTGTGAAAAAAACAAGTTGTGATCTTGGTTAATGTTTGAAAAATCATGTTTAATGACATGAAAGATTGAAATTCATTTGGAATGAAAAGATCAAAGTGGGAATTTCATTTAAAAATGTTTAAAAACAAATACAATGTAATAAATTACAAAAATTCTAACTATATTAAATAAATAATATAAATTGGATTTTTTTTGCAGAATAAAATAATTTAACATTTTTGTGACTTTTTAAAAAAAGAACCAATCAAAAATGATAAAAAATGAGAGAGAAAATAATTTTTGAAATCAATTAAATAAAATATCAAAAATTCAAATATTTGAAAATTTGAAAAAGGGCGCCAAGAACACTTGTTCATGCCCGTGTGCCGTGTTTTGCCCAGATTTGCGTTTTCTCACTTTTCTCTCTGATTACTCAATGGTTTTGCACGATTCAAACACCAATCTTGCTCGTTTTTGAACAAGGATCACAACCATATAGATTAATTGCATTTATATTAAGTGTGGAGTGAGAAATCAGAAGATTAACTCAAGAACCCTAGTTTCAGCATGAACACTATGAAATTCCATATACGATTCATACATAGCAATTGATTGAGGGTTATTACTCTATATACATGCAGGAACAAGATGGTAACTCAAAAATTCATTTATGATGCATGTAATATGGAGTTTGAAGGTTTCAGGCTTACTTGAACTTGCTTGTGCAAGAGACTTTCGAATTTGGAGTTAGAGGTGTGCCAGATGTGTTGTGATGATTTGAACAGCTTCACTATACCCTATGGAGTGTGTTGGGAAGCTTTGACTTGATTGTAGATGCTTGGATCACTTCATGGCATCTGAGTTGCATATGAGCTTCAAGTGGATTTGGAGCTTTGTGATTTTGGTGTTACAGAAGTGTGAGGAGTGTTTGGTCAGCTCGCATATGTTGTATGGGATGTGTTAGAACAATTGGTTGTGATGGAATAGCTCTCTAATGAAAAATTTGATAGTGGCTTGCAAATGAAGGCATTTTTGGAGTGAAAGAGAGATTTTGAGTAAAACATCAGTTTGGGTGCTTTGGTGTACTCAAACTAATCATAAATGAGCTCTATTTATAGTATATCAAGTTTGTTTTCCAAGCAATAGCGAATGGCAACTGGTACAGGTCTGTGGCCAATGGTTGCATAAAGGAATCCAAGTCTTCTATAGCCATTGACTTGGCTCAGTGCAGCAGGTTATTGTTGCTTTGGTTCAGAGATAAGGCTTGACTCAATTCAGTTATCAATGTCTTGATACTTTCCACCTTGTGAATCCATTAAATGCATTGAAACAAAATTGGATTCTTTGATATTTTTAGCCTTTTTAGGGGACACATAGCTCATGTAGATCCTTGGACGTGGGAGGCTTGCGGATCAGACATTATCCCTTAGTTGTTATCCTCTGAGGTGTCCAAATGGATGACAAGGCTTGTAATTGCCTAACTTAGCCAATTCGAGCAAATAACCTATAATCTGCCTTGGGAAGAAACCATTCTTTGATGCAATGTTCCAAGGGTTGTAAATCCCTACTCAAATTGAATTTGGAGATGATCTAGTACTTGTTGGAAAGCAATCATGACATACTTTAATTTTGATGTTCACAAATGGACCTGGTTCAGCTGGGATCAAGGTTAAAAATGGCCTCAAAGTTTGGAAAAAGTGAAACAGATTCTGACTTGTTGAAAATTTTACTAAGTGTTAGAAAAAGTGGTCATTTCCACTTTTTGTGAGTTTGATCAATCCATAACTCAAAATCCATGAGTTTTGGAATCTCTTGTAGTTGGCATATTTGAAGTATGTAAGATGAACTTTCATTTGAGCTTTGGATGGGAGAAAAAGGCCTTGTGGTTTAGGAGTTATGACCTTGCAAAGTTGGTACAAAATCACTTTTGTTCCATAACTTAGAAAAAATTTGGTTTCTCATGGTTGCCCCTTTTGCAAGAAATCTCACTTTTCTTGATTTTTCTTGATGAATGATGATCAAAACCATACATTAACATTGTTTTTGACTTAGGGGAGCCATATTTGTGAAAAATTCCAAAAAGTCAAACTTGATTTTGGGCACAGTTGACTTTTTGTCAGATGAATTCCAAACTGTGTGATCCTCTATGAAATCAAGTTCTTGACCTAATTCAAACCTAATGGACGGATTCCATAGGTATTTTAGATTGTCATGAATCATGTCCCAAGGTTTGGGAGCATGTCTTGGTCAAAAGTCAAAGGTACAGTTGACTTTTTCTTCAAAACCCTAATTGTGGTCCTGATGAAATTGAAACTTGTGAATCAAGCTTCTTGGATTAGTCCATTGTTGTAAATGGATCAATGGTGTGTATTTGAGGCCCTCAAATCATGTATTGAGGTCTTGGTTCATGCCTTGCCTCAAAAGTCAACTTAGGGGTGAATTAGGTTAAGAAACCCTAATTCCTGATTTTTGATGATTGCTTCCCCTGAGGTTGTTTTGACTTGATGATTAGGTTCATGAGGTCCCTTTGAGTATCTTGGGTCATGTTTTGAAGCATTGGCTCATGCCCAGATGAAAATTTTCATCTGGAGGCCTTGGTCAACCAAAAACCCTAGTTTGGTGACACTGGCAATCTTGAGGTTTGATCCACTTGGAATATTGCAACTTTGTGCTTCATTCTTGATATGGGAGTCCTCTTGATCCTTTATGGGTGTTTGAGAGATTAGAAAAGTTGAAGATCATGTCATTTCTTGATTGATCCTTGGTCTAAGTGCTCTGAGAGGGCTCAAAACCCTAATTTTTGGTTGTAGTGAAAGCTCAACAATCCTTGAGGAGATTGATGAGGCATGATGGCATATCCATATTGTGGCAATGATTTGCATAATGATTGGAAATCTTAGTGGTCAAAATTTGAGGTATGACAGTTTCTTTTTGAAATAAACTTCCCCTCAATCCGGGTCTTCAGCCACGGATCTAGTCTTAGTTTCTTTTTGAAATAAAATTCCCCTTGATCCTGGTCTTCAGCCACGGAATTGGTCTCAGTTTCTTCTTGTCGGGTTCATTTCTCGACAAGGAACGCTATTTGTAGCGGTCTTCATCAAACTTCTCACCGAGTTTTACTGGGGAGATGTCGTTTGATGGAAAAATTTGATGTCAGCCTTGCTGGGGGAAACCCATTTGTCTGAACCGTAGAGGTGTTCAAACTTCTCTGTGGGAGATGCCATTTGTCGACCTACTAGGGAAAACTAGTCTCTTGAAAGACCGCTTTTTGCTTGGTGAGGTTACATCATACTTTCCTTCGAGGCATTTTCAGAGAAATGCCATGTGATGTAATCCAATTTTGAGGTGCTGATGAATTCATTGAAAACAATTTTTTCGGGGAGAAACCGCCGTATTGTCAAGAGTCTTCGGTTGAAAGGCTTTCTCTGGGGATTTTCTTTAATCCGGGAAAGCAAAAATATCATCTTCAATGGTGAAGAGTGATGTTCCAAAGGTGTCTATCGAATGTCTTCTTGCCTTTCAGAGGTTCAAGTTATCAAAGCGGTCGAGGACAGTCTCCAATCCATAAATAAACTGGGGAGAGATTGCTCAGACGATACATTTCCGGACGAGGAAAGAACTGACAACTTTATCATTGAGAGGGCATTTATCACTTGGGGATGAAAATGACCAGAGTGATATTAATGCAACAT
This sequence comes from Lathyrus tuberosus, assembly GCA_022829125.1. Lineage (NCBI taxonomy): Eukaryota > Viridiplantae > Streptophyta > Magnoliopsida > Fabales > Fabaceae > Lathyrus > Lathyrus tuberosus. The sequence goes on from JALAZF010000072.1 coordinate 7,304,638, forward strand.
ATGTATGAATATGAATCAATCATGCATGATGTATGTATGTTTATGCTGACAAAACAGGCACGACATACAGACTAGTGAGGAATGCAACTGGATACTCGGCCACTCTGGGAGATGGGGGTATCACTAGAGATTCTGAAAGTTGTACTTTTTCTCGAGAATAGATATTCCTGTGCCCGTTCTCATTTCTAGAGGTATAAACCTGCCAGGCATAGAAATTTGTTCTTGCTTTTCAGAGGTGGATCCTACTGAGAAGAAAAACCAATAATTGTTTTTCAAAGGTAAGAACTCTATCGGGGATTATAGATGTATCATTCCGACTGAAGTAGTTGATCCTTTGTTCAGGGTGTACTGGTCAAAAGAAGTACTTTGATTTGGCAGTTTGAAGTTAGACCACTACCAGAGAAGCAGTCGAAATTCCTTTTTGTGTTCATTAATTGAAAGGAATTGCCATCTTTATTTTAAAAGCAGTAGAAAATTTGAAAATTTATTTTTGAAAACAAAAGTAAGTTCGTTTTTGTTTCAAGAATGTTAATCATATAAACATGTCATTTTGCAAAGCAAAATAAATAAGAGTTGCGAACAAAAGCCCTAGGGCTCAAATTTTATTGATAGAATGGTAATCAACCAAGCGCGTGTTCCCATAGAGCATTACAAAGTTTAGAAAATGGTAATTTAAAGGGAAAGGGGCTACATTGAAACATAACGACCGCTATCTTTCCACCAACTTTGAATTCTGGACATTCTGAGCTTCTGCCGACGGTGACCTTGACTGAAGTTTTCCCGACGGATGACGTTGCATTTGAGGAGTCAATATTGTCGGATATAGTTACTTTCCATGTATCCCTAACATTTGCCTGGATTGTCTTTTCAGGTTTTCAACCCATTGGGACGATTTTCGCTTATGTCTCTAATTTTTTCCTGGACCTCCCTTTCGGGTTTTCAATCCACCAAGATGGTTTTTTTATTGAATTTAGTGAAGTATTTCTTGACTACATCAACATTTGTGGGGTAGGTAAACTCCTCTGCATCCATGGTTGCGAGTCTCAAGGCACCGCCTGAGAAGGCTTTCTTAACAACATAAGGGGCCATCGTAATTCGGAGTCCATTTGCCCCTGGAATCAGTGAGGAATGATTGTATCTTCTTGAGCACGAGGTATTCTTTCCTGAAGACACGGGGTCGAACATTTTTGTCAAACGCCTTCTTCATTCTTTGTTGATATAACTGACCATGGCATAAAGCCGTCATTCTCTTTTCCTCGATTAGGTTCAGCTCATCGTGTCGACTTTGACACCATTCAGCTTCTGTTAGCTCGGCTTCCATCAATACTCACATTGATGGTATCTCTACTTCTATGGGGAGCACTGCTTCCATGCCATATACTAGAGGAAAAGGGGTTGCCCCTATTGAAGTGCGGACAGATATGCGATAACCGTGAAGAGCAAAGGGAAGCATCTCATGCCAATCCTTGTAGGTTACAACCATCTTCTGAACAATCTTCTTGATGTTCTTGTTAGCCGCTTCTACCGCTCCATTCATTTTAGGTCGATAGGGAGATGAGTTATGGTGTTCAATTTTGAACTCAGCACACAACTCTTTCATCATCTTGTTGTTCAAGTTGGATCCATTATTAGTAATGATCTGGCTCGGAACACCATAACGGCAGATGAAATTGTTCTTGATAAATCGGACTACTACTTGCTTGGTCACATTGGTGTATGATACTGCTTCGACCCACACTACTACGAAAAACCCATTTAACAACGATTGGGAATGACATATAATAACGCGGGCGATGACGTTGTTTTGTAGATTGTCGTTGTAAGTTCGATGTTTCTACAACAGTCTGGAAACCGTTGTTGTATTCTGGAAAGCGTGCGTTATATTGCAACGGTTAGGTATTTCAACCGTTGTAATATATATTAACTATCAAAACGGTTATGAGTCTCAACCGTTGTGGAATGTACCCTTAGTTTATTAAATAAAAATGTATATTGCTTGTTTTACCATACACCTAATTAAAGAAATACAACCATTAAAATTGGTAAAGAACTATATAATCTGAAAATTAAACTGTTCTTGAAAACCAACTTAAGCACACCACTGTTTTCTGAATTGCATCCATTTCATTCCGCACATTTTATCTGAAGAAGAAGAAGAAGAAAGTCCTGGATTATGAAGATGCATTTGCAGCTATGGGCTCTGACATTGATAAATATATGTAATATATGATTATCAATGTACTCTTCTTATCTGGAATCTTAATAAAGTGTTCTTTTATATATACTCATCTCTTTCACTTTTATTTTTAAAGAAGTTATGATCAAACTATTTCAACCTATTCTCTTGCACTTAAAAATAGAAAAATAAAGATGAATTTTGAGTTTTGAGGTTAAATCCCCGTAACACTAACAATAGAAATAAAATATATGTTTAAAATCTAAAAATATATAAAAAAATGTAGTTGCTGGGAATCAAAGCTTGTTACACATCATGTATTACAACGGTGTTTTAATACAAGCGTGTTTAAAATGTAAAAATATGGAAAAAAAATGTAGTTGCTGGGAATCGAAGCTTGTTACACACCATGTATTACAATGGTTTTTTAATACGACCGTCGTTAAATATGGCGTTATAAATCAGCTGCAAAATTTTTAACCTATTACAACGGTGGGATACAAATCTGTTGTAAGCCTGGCGTTGTTGTTTTAGCGTTTTGTAGTAGTGCCATTTGGTGAAGTAGTCGATAGCTACCAGGATGAACCGATGTCCGTTAGAAGCTTTAGGTTCAATCATGCCAATCATGTCGATTCCCTGTATAGAAAAAGGCCATGGAGAAGAAAGAACCTTGAAATGCGTTGGCGGTACATGGATTTTGTTTGCGTATATCTGACAGTTGTGACACCTCCTCATGTACTTGTAGCAATCGGATTCCATTGTCTGCCAATAATATCATGCTCTTAGAATTTTTCTCGCCATTGTGTGTCAGTTGGCATGAGTGCCAAAGGATCCTTCGTGAATCTCTTTCATCAACATGTTTGCTTCTTGTCTGTCTACGCATCTGAGATAACCATGTTGAAGTTTTTCTTATAGAGTGTAATATCGTTCAGGAAAAAGTTGCCAGCCAATCTTCTGAGAGTCTTCCTGTCTTTTCTGGATGCCCCAGGTGGGTACTCCTGTCTTTGAAGGAAGCACTTGATATCATGATACCAGGGTTTGTCATCTATGACTGCTTCAATTGTGAAGATGTAAGTGGGCCTATCAAGGCGTATTATGTCAATCTTAGGTACGTCCTTCCATTGACTTACACTAATCATGGAGGATAAGGTGGCTAATGCATCAGCCATCTGATTTTCTTCACGAGGAATGTGATGAAACTCGATTCTATTGAAGAATGGTAACAACCTTCTCGAGTAGTCTTTGTAAGGAATCAATCCTGATTGGTATGTGTTCCACTCTCCTTTGATCTGATTTATAACCAGGGTTGAGTCTCCATACACATCCAAGTTCTTTATCCTTAAGTCAATTGCTTCTTCGAGACCCATGATACAAGCTTCGTATTCGGCCTCGTTGTTTGTGCATTTGAACGTAAATCTCGCAGTGAAAGGATTATGGGTACCCTGAGGTGTTACGATGATTGCCCCAATTCCATTTCCATAAGTATTGACAGCTCCGTCGAAAATTATTCCCCATTGGGAACCTGGTTCTGGCCCTCCGTTGAGTAACAGTTCATCACAATCTTTCATTTTTAAGTACATGACATCTTCATCTGGGAATTCAAATTCGACTGATTCTGGATCGTCAATCGGTTGATGAGCCAAATGATCGGCTAAAATACTTCCTTTGACGGCTTTCTGAGCATGGTACTCGATGTCATATTCTGATAACAACATCCGCCAACAGGCAATCCTTCCCGTGAGAGCAGGCTTTTCAAATACATACTTGATCGGATCCATTTCGGAGATTAACTAAGTAGTGTGACAAATCATGTACTGGCGAAGACGTTTGGCTGCCCAAGCCAGAGCGCGGCAAGTTTTCTCGAGCATAGTGTATCGAGTTTCACAATCCCTGAACTTCTTGCTTAAGTAGTAAATGGCATACTCTTTTCTTTTTGTCTCGTCTTGTTGGCCAAGCACACAACCCATAGAGTCTTCCAAGACTGTTAAGTAGGTGATCAGTGGTCTTCTTTCCACTGGAGGAGACAGAATAGGTGGATTCAACAGATATTCTTTGATGTTGTCGAAAGCTTTTTGGCAGTCTTCTGTCCATACGCAACTTTGATTCTTTCTGAGTAGTTTGAAGATCGGCGCGCATGTCGCGGTCATGAGGGATATGAATCTTGATATGTAATTCAGACGTCCAAAAAATTCTCTGACCTGTTTTTAGTCTTCGGAGAAGGCATTTCTTGAATGGCCTTGACCTTGTCAGGATCAACCTCAATTCCATTATGGCTGACGATGAACCCTAAAAGCTTCCCTGAGCGAACAATGAACATGCACTTATTGGAATTCAAGCGGAGTTTGTATTTTCTCAAACGCTCAAATAGCTTTGACAGGTGTTCCACATGTTCTTCTTCTGTTTTAGATTTGGCAATCATGTCATCGACGTACACTTCAATCTCTTTGTGCATCATGTCATGAAACAGAGTTGTCATGGCCTTTTGATAGGTTGCCCTCGCGTTCTTTATGCCAAACGGCATTACCTTGTAACAAAAGGTGCCCCATGGGGTGATGAATGAAGTTTTCTCCATATCTTTCGGCGCCATTTTGATTTGATTATAGCCCTAGAATCCATCCATGAAGGAGAAGACTTTGAATTTTGATGTGTTATCTACCAGCATGTCAATGTGTGGTAGGGGAAGTCATCCTTTGGACTTGCTTTGTTCAGATCCCTGTAGTCTACACACATTCTGACTTTTCCGTCCCTTTTTCAGAACTGGCACTATGTTGGCTAACCATTGAGGATATTCTTAGGTGGCGAGGAAACCTGCGTCGATCTGCTTCTGCAGTTCCTCCTTAATTTTGATGGCCATATTTGGATGAGCCCTTCTTAGTTTTTGTTTTACCGGGGGAAATTCTGTTTTTAGTGGTAAGTGATGTTCCACGATGCTGGTATCCAACCCTGGCATGTCCTGATAGAACCAAGTAAATACATCTGAAAACTCTTTGAGAAGTTTTATTAAACTTTCTCTGACTGTTGGACTGAGCAGTGCCCCAATCTTAACTTCTTTCTTTTCTTCTTCTGAACCCAAATTGATTGTTTCCAACGGCTCTTTATGAGGCTCATTAGACATTTCCTCTTGCCTGAGTAGTCGAGAGATCTCTTCTGGAATTTCTTCGTCCTCTTCTTCTTCAGCTTCAAATACCAGGAATTTAAAGTTGGGAGATGGCATTGGATCGTATGTTTCAATGGGGTTTAAAAAAACCAATCTGCATGACGTGATAATTCGTTTTTTAGAAAAGACAGAGAGAATGCAAGAGTGTGTGCAGTGTATTTTCTGAAAAACGCTTGTTTTTATTTTGGGTTGTTTTTAGGATTACCATTTTCTGAAAAAGCGAAAAGTGAAAACAGTAATAGATGCGGGAATTCAGAATGACATTATTTAGTTATGATTTTCCGATTCTTGAAACACAGCCCTACAAAACAAAACTTTGTCGCATTGGGCGAAGCAGAGAGGGGCATTTACAGAAAAGTAAGCCCTATAAAACATCCATTTCACCCGGGCAAGGTGAAAGGTCAAAACAAAGATGGTAATTACTTCGACTTATGGACGAATTTCGGGACATCGACTGCAACCCAATGGCAATGAACTCCTCGGTGAATCACAAAGTCTGGCACTTCCCTTCTTGGTTTGTCTTCAGAAATGGCACTGATTTCTGGTGGAGTAGGATCATTGGAGTCTTGTTCCCATGCAGAGATATCATAGGAAGACTCTTCTGTCGTATCTCCTATAGTGTTTTCACTCTCGAGAGGATTTCCCCATCCAGTTGGCTGGATGTCCTCGTATCTGATGTGAAAGCTTTCGGGAGCAGTGTATTTGACTAGAAATTCATACTTGTCGCTTGGCTGTCCCAAGGTATCCCAGGTTTCTATGGGTATAGATGAGTCATCTTCCTCAATGACGTTAACATCAGGAAAAGCATAGTTAATGAATTCTTGTCCTGCAATCTTTGCAAATTCATCACCATAGTGTTGGACATTTTTGAAATGTCCTGAGTAAGGATTCCATGACTCTGTGGGAACATGGGCATTCTTTTCAAGATTACTCAGCTAATAGGCATTGTCTGGCTGACTTTTTTTTCCCCAAGTCTTCCGTGTATGGCTTCTAGATAGGCAAGTCATCCAGGGGATCATAATAATCGTAGTCAAAGTTGTCCTTCATTAGATCGTCTTCCTCTAATGAGTTGGGTGGAGCACAGCATCCCTCAGGATCACAATCTTCATAGATCATTCGGACGTCTGGTCTTGGTATATATCTTAGGCTTTATTTTGGAAAACAGAATGGCATGTGCGTTTCTCCCTGAGATATATAACCGTTATCATTGAGATAAGACTTCCACTCCTCATCTGTGTCGGAGGAGTCGTTCCCATCGATGGCATGGACTTCCTGAGATACTGGATGGAGGAAGCCTCCGCTGTGAAAGAAATCCTGAATGGGACGGAAACTTTCATCCTTCTTGGTAGTCTGGGTACAGGTCGGAGAGAAACCGAGACCTTTTCTTGTCTTGTTATTAGTAGGAGTTACTATTTGTCCCATCCTTTTATGTCATTACTCCCGATCACTTTGAGAGCGTCTTTGAATGAGGAAATCGACGTCCCTCTTTCTTGTTGATTCTCATTGTTCACCGAGAGTGCTTGGAACTAAGTTCCAACAACCTCTTCTGGTCTACACAGGAGAATGATAAGTTGCTCACGATTAAGGCTTGCTCTCCACATATTGTGACTAATTTGTCATTCTTGATGAACTTCAGCTTCTTGTGAAGTGTCGAAGTGACTGCCCCAGCTTCGTGTATCCAAGGTCTTCCTAATAAACAGTTGTATGTTGCCCAGATGTCCATGACCTGGAAAGTGACTCGGAAAGTGTGAGGGTCGATGGTTATGGGAAGATCGACTTCGCCGATAACTGTTTTTCTAGATCCGTCAAAGGCTTTGACGATGATCTCACTGCCTCTCATCGGAGTTCCTTGAAAAGATAATTGAACCAAAGTTGACCTTGGCATGACATTTAAAGATGAACTTGTGTCTACCAGTATGCTGGCTAAAGCATCGTCTTGGCAGTTGACTGTGATATTGAGTGCAATATTATGGTTCTTGCCTTCTTCCGACAGTTCTTCATCACTAAATCCCAAGTTGTTGCAGGAAGTGATGTTGGAGATGGTGCTATCAAATTATCCTACTGTCACATCTTGTTCCTCAAAGGCTTGCTCTAAGACTCTCTGTAGAGCTTCTGTGAGCTTCTGAACTAAGCAAGAGAGATAATACAGATATTTGAGATGGAGTTTGCAACAATTGGTCCACAATGTTGTACTCGCTTTTCTGGATGAACTTTAGTATCTCATCGTTGTTATTTACAAGTTCTGGATTACTGGATTGACCGACTTGTTGGTTAGGAACTTCTGTTGGAGGTTTCTTTTCTTTGGTAGGTTCTCCAACTCCTCTGTTGAAGATCTGACCGCTCTGGGTAACTTGACTGATGTCGGCAATGTACACAACGGAGGGTAATGGAGTTTCTTTTCCATTTTTTATGGTCGTTGCATCGTACTTGTATGGGATAGGTTTTTCTGACTTGTACGGTATTGGACCTGGCAATTGAACAACCACTGGGGCTTTCTGGGCCTTTTGACCATCGTAGGCAACCTCAATTAACTCTAAGTTTGGAATCTTTCTATTGCTGAGAGAGACTTTTGACTCATTGAGTAGAGGAATTACGACACAAACATCCTTGGTTTTTCCATGATTGGAGGTTATGACAGAGCTTTTGTTTTGACCAGGGAGGTAATTTTGTATCATGTTGATTGATTTAGAATTTGAACATGGTCGAATCTCCTTCCGGTCTAACTGTTGTTGGAGAGCTGCTCGCACTAGATAGCATCCTTGGTTATTTTTCGAACATACTCTACAACGTTCATAATTGTGAGGTGGTACCCGACCGTACCAACTTTGTATTCGGTGCATCTTTACTAGATCTATTTCTATTGAGCGGATATCACGACTTTGATGTCTACCTGGATCCCCATCAGTCATGTTAATCTATTGTGTGTCTTCGTCCAGGTAGATCGGATGCCACCTGTGGTCCAATAGATTTTGAAGAGTCCTTTGCACAAGCGCACACCCTTGGTCATTTACGTAGCAGTCTTTACAATCTTGATAATCATGTGAAGCCAGAAAACCAAGTCTGACGTGCTTAGCATGTAATTCTACTATACTGGTATTCATCAGGCGTATGTCAAAGATTTGAACCATATTTACTTGATGGTTACTTCTTTCATGGTAGTCTTGGATCCATCCGAGATCCATTTGACGTTGGAGGGCCTCTTGTACAAAAGAGCATCCCTGATTATCTGTTGAGCAGGTTGGACAAGCACTGTAATCGTGCCGCGATAGATTGTAATATTGACTTTGTCTCGAATGCATCGCCACTAAATTGACATTCATTGCACGGATGTCGTGGTTCTGAACAATGTTGGGATGTGCATGGGCCATGTTTACTTCACAAATCCTGTGATCCTGAATCCAGCCCATATCCATTTGTTCTTGAAGAGCTGCTTATACTATGGCACACCCTTGATTGTCCTTGGAGCAGATATCAAACTGATGATAGTTGTGAGATGGCACATGGTCGTACCCGCTCTATTTGCAATACATCTTTACCAGGTTGGTTCCCAGTAAGCATACATTGTGAATTTGATAATTGTTAACAAGCTCTCCTTCTATCAAATTCACGGTAGTCTTCTCATGTTGCGATCATGGGTTCGTCTGAACATTTGGATTTGTATCCTTGAAGGATAAAACCTCGTTCCTGACAAGTTTCTGTACATCGGACTTGAAGCTGAGGCAATTCTCAATGTTATGTCCTATTCCTCCTTGATGGTAAGGACAAGTTTGATATGCTTTGAACCAAAAAGTGGATTTTTTGGTATTGTAAGAGGAGTCCTGGTTTGAACGTGCCCCTTGGCTAGTAGAAGTGGAAATAACTCTGCGTACAACATCGTTATAGGGTCAAACCCTGATGGTCGTGTTGTATGATTGTTATTATTATACTGCAGGCGAGCCTGCTGAAGAGGCTGTTGCAGCCTTTGATGATATTGTTGTTAATTTGGTTGGCTCTGAGCAACCTGAGGTTGATATGTCAGAGCTGGCGCTGGGTTGATAACGGGAGTTACCGCTGCTACCGGTTGATACCTTCGCATTTGCTTTCCCAGAGAGATATTACTGATATCTTGCTCTTTCTTCTTTTGGAAAGAACTATCATATCTCTTAGTACTGATGGATGGCTCTGCATCTTTGACCAATCTTCCTTCTCGAACTGCTTCTTCAAGGCGTACTCCCATGTTCACCATTTCAGTGAAGTCACTGGGCGCACTTGCAACCATCCAGTCGTAATAAAACGAGCTTAAGGTTTTTAGGAAGATCTTTGTCATTTCCTTTTCTTCGAGAGGAGGACAAATCTGGGCGGCGATTTCACGCCATCTCTGAGCATATTCTTTGAAATTTTCTTTGTCCTTTTGTGACATTACTCTAAGTTGGTCCCTATCTGGTGCCATGTCCAAGTTGTATTTATACTGCTGAACGAAGGATGCCCCGATATCTCTGAAAGTACTGATCTTGGAGCGGTTTAAACCCATGTACCATTTAAGTGCGGCACTGGTTAAACTGTCTTGGAAGTAATGGATTAGTAGCTGTTGATTGTCTGTCTGGGTAGACATTTTCTGAGCGTACATCACCAAATGACTTTGAGGGCAAGAGTTGCGTTTGAATTTTTCAAAGTCGGGCACCTTGAATTTTTGCGGTATCTTTACATTAGGGACCAAACAAAGGTCAGCGGAATCCTTTCCGAATAAGTCTTGACCGCGAATGGTATGCAGTTCCTTCTGCATTTCCAAAAATTGTTCCTGGAATTTATTCATCCTTTTGTATACGTCTTTGTTTCTGCCAGAAAATGCTTTCGGAATCTATCCTTCTGGGATAGTGTGTACCGATGGATGTGGTATAGACATTATAGTGGTGACTCTTGGCTCTTTAGTGACCTGAAGTTTGTTACCTTCAGGAGTTTCAGTTGTAACCCTTGCATCTTCATTTACCTGAAGTTTGTAACCTTCAGGTCTGGCGGTTCCTGCTATGGCTTCCGGGTCTTCACTGACCTGTGGGATGTACCCTTCATGTATAAAGTTGAGAGGCATGCCCCAGGGGAAACCTTTAGGCATATATTACTGGTGTAGATGTACCCTCCAAGATTACAGTCCTTTGATGTTGTTGTTCCTGGGCTGCTGCCAGGGATTGCATGTCGTGGTGGAGTTTCTCCAAACTCTCCTTTAGAGCGTTGATTTCTTCTCTCAGCTCTCTGTTATCTTCCTTGAGACAGTCCATTTTCTTTTATCGATTGGCCCGAGTATTGTACGAATGAGACAGTTTGACTCTAGAGTGCGACACATATGTGAGACTCAAAGACAAATATGCGTTATGTGACAATGATGAATGATATGCAAAGAATGATATATTTTTTAGTTTTTTGTTAAAAGAACTGTTAATAATTATATTGCAAATATCATACAATAGGGGAGACCCCTTTTATTGAACTTGAAAGATTGCAGTATTTTACAAAGAAAAGTACAGTATTTTACAAAGTGTTGTCAGGAAAATTAGGCCTATGGATCCTCAGTTCTCTCTGAGGAGAGCTCAGATGCTGGTTCCTGAACTTTTCTTTTCTTTGATTGGGCTTCTTCAGCCGTTGTTGGGTCGACGACTCTCTGCCATGTGAAAGGAGTGAGCAAATTCCTTCGTTCCTCCTGACTTTCCATGGCATGTTGCTCTAATATCTCAATCAGAGCATCCTTTTCCTTTAGTAGTTCCTGGATCTTGGTACATTCCAAATTAAGGATCTGGTATTTATTCTTCCAAGAGTTCTTCTCACGTTGAACTTTGTTGAGAGCGACCTAGAGTTTTTCTGCATCAGACATGAAATAAAAGACAGACTCCTTTAAGGGAAAAACTTCTTGACGAGGGTAAGGCATCCTCAGTTTGAGGGCTTTGGTTTGAACCTAGTGGAGATAAGGTTTTGAAAAGGAACAATTCGGTCTTCCCAGAGATTCTCTCCATTTCCTGTGAATATGTTGCCAAGCATGCACTATTTCTTTCTTTAGTGCCCTGTCATTTTCCCCTTCCTTGAAGAAAAGACCTTCCAGATGAGCATTATGTTGGATATTCTTCATCGGGTATCCGAGTTACCGGCGAGCTAGAATTGGATGATAGTTGATCCCTCCTTTAGTGTTAGTTCTTTAATTTTAAGGGTTGGCATTAATTTTGTAAAACAAATATTAGCAGCAATATTGTAATAGAGAATAGGATGTATAATCTTGCTAAGAAGAACAAGTACAGCCAGATGTTCTATTAAAGAGACTTAACATGTTGTGTTGAAGTTATTCAACAACTGGAACAACATGTCCTATCGAGATGTCCCATGCAGGTTCATTCGACATCGCGCCAGAACTGAGGAGAATGTATAATTCTGTTAGGTTTTAACTGATGCAGAATATTCTGGAGATAATATGCAAATTCCAGGTGGCGCTGAATTAAAAGGTTTGAAGATTCAAGTATGATTTTGAGAAGAATATGGGAAAATATACACTTTCTAAATATGGAGATATTTTAGGATGTTAAAGATTAAAGTCCTATTTTGTAGCAGAAGTTTCTGCTGATTTGTAGCAGCTCATTTGCTGTGTTTGTGTAGGCCCAAATCCAGTTGGGAATAGGTTATATATAGATGGTTTGTAACCTAGTTGTGTAACGCAACCAAAGATGTAAAGTTCTATTATTAGGGTTGGTTCCTGTACCACTCGATCTGTGAGTTGGACAGTTTGTTAGTGTGATTCTCGAAACTATTAAGTAAGAGGAGTATTGTTTTTGGAGGAAGCTTTTAAGCAACTCTAAGTTGTGTCTTGGAAAAGTGTCGTTCTTGATGAACTAGTGTATAGGTGAAGAGCTATTGATGCAGTGGCGGATTGTCAACTGCTAGACATCATTGCGATGATTGGGAGTGAGAAGGGTTTCTCATATCTAGAGAGGATCTAGGTAGAAGGGTCATTGGGTAGTGATTAAGTGATAAGTTATAAACAGGTAATTTAGCTTTGAATTGATACTACTGATAGTGGACTGCATCCCTAGCTTGGTAGCCCCCAGAGTAGGTGTGTTCGACCGAACTGGGTTAACAATTCTGTGTGTTTTGGTTATGCTTTTCAGTACTGTTTTTATACCTTGCCATGTGTGTGTTCATGTCAGACCAGATGTCGGATAACATGTCTTAGGACATCTGAATTCTGCACATGCACCAGAATTTCAATTGGTATCAGAGCAGGTCATTCTGCTCTATATCTGAATGAGATCCGAGGGAAGATACTTTCTGGTTCGTGGTCAAGGTAGAAGCCTTCTACTGAAAAGTTGTTTGAACTTGGAGTAGTTCATATAAGTGTGAGAGTGGTCCCTAGAAGTGGAGGATGGACTGTTCGTGACAGGCAGTAGCGTGTGCTGAAAGCTTGGAGTTTTGGTTGAAAAGCTGCTGCACTGTGGTTATGTTTGGTTTGATTTCAAACCTGCGGTATTGTGGTGTCACCTGGATTATGATGCTAGGGCTGATATGTGACACCTGAAGGTTTTGAGGAGTTTGTTTTTGATCCGCTGCGAATCTATCTGAAAACTCCTGAGGTTGTATCTGAGAAGGTTGTTCTTCTCTTAATGTATATCCTATGGTGACAGGATATGTGCAAGAATGATTCAACCTACTTTGTCAACGATACTTGAAGGTTATTATTCAAGTCCACTCATAAAGGCATTGATAGGTGAAGTTGTAAAAGATCTGAAGATAGTGAGAAGGAATTTACTTTTGCTTCTATTCCTAAAAAAGCTAATCTCTAGTCCCTGATCTCTTGATGTGTTCCTTGGAATGATGTCCTATCTTGTGTTAGAACATCACGTCAGAATTGTGCAGAATTCTGATGTCTATAGGAATGGCATAGCTGATGCTCTGGGTGCTGAACTAATGTGGGTTGATCACACGAGTTTGGAACCTACTCCTGATCTGGAAGAGGAGGCATCTGGGTGATTTGTCTAAGAAGGTTCTGGCCCTGGAACTTATCTTGGGTGGGTGAGTTGGTCAAGGTGTGATCAACATGTTACTCCTGAGGTCAGTTTATTTCCGGTCCTTGCTGCAGGAGTGGAGATCCTGAGATTCAAGAAGTAATATCTCTAGCAGACTTCTTGGACATGAAGGTCAAAGATCAAGGCCATGTTCTTTTTTGGAGGCATGTTCTGAATGATCTTGTAAAGCTAGATATGTATTGACTGTGGGTGCTTAGGATTGTTATGATCTAATCACAGTCTGTGCTGATATTGAAGGGAAGAATGTATGATTCTCTAAAGTGCTCTTGGCAGATTCTGAGGAAGAATAACTGATGTTTTGAAAGACTTTGAAGACATGTCTCAAGCCGTCTGAGTGATGAGAGTTGGATGAGAGAATACCACTCTCATGCTTCTGTGATGTGATAAGTTATGGTCCCAAGGCTTCAAAAGGGAAGTTTGGAGAATTTGTTTTGAAATGGGGTGTCTGTTTTCTTAGTTCAGCTGGATACTTTTCATGATGTCAAGACTGATGTCTTAACATCTGTTGACAGAACATTCTATTCAGAATGTTATGGTGTTTGTCTCCTGAGATCACAAGTCTCTACTTGATTCAAGTACTGTTATGAGGGTCAAGCAGTGGGTGAATGTGTTCAGCAGGTGTGTTGAACAAAGAGTGAGCTCTTGAAAACATGAAGATGTGTCTTATGTTTTCCATTCTTCAAGGTACTAAGAAGCACATGATAGGAGAAGTATGTTACAATTTTATGTAGCTGGACGTGTGATGTTAAGAGGGAGATTGGTAGTTATCTGAATTGTGTGAGAGTTTATTTCTCTCTGATTGTGATCAGGTGGTTGTGATTACCTGATTAAAATGCAGAAGGTGTGATCTTATATCCAATGTTGATGTCCTACATAATGTTACAACATCATTGGCTGTTGTGTATCCTGGATGAAGGTCTGGGACTGTGCTTATGGAGTTGGAAGAAGCAGCATTATTATCTGAAGTGGCAGTTCTGACATAATGTGGATTAAAATGGGCAGATTCTGATCTTGATGCTAAGTAGTTTGTTCTGGGAATACATGACTACTTTCATGATAAAGACTTCATTAGGTGCTTGGACAGAAGGGTATTGTCAGTGGTGAATGGCTGAAGGTTCTTCCAATACAAGTGAAAGGTGGTGGCAATCCTTATCTTGTGTTGTAAGAAATCTAAAGACATTTGTTATGGAATATGCGTGAAATTCCAAATCAAGTGGGCTTTTATTTTGGACTTGGTATAAACCTGGTGAGATTATGCTCAAAAAATACTAGAAGTGGCAGTTCTTGATGTTGAGAATGTGGCAATACCATTGGGCTATCATCTGGTGTCAAGTGTTCATCTTCATAAGGAGCTTTGGTTGTTCATGTCAGGGGGAGTTGAAGCTGTTGTCTATGGTGTGTTACTGCAAGGGTGCAGATTTCTTGTAGCATGTGCGCTGGTTAAGTCTGCAGTGTGATCTGAAAAGCAGACATTGTCTGATAAGATGTCAGAACATGGTACAGGACATGTTTTTCTTGAGCCAAACAAGGAATTACTCTGGACGGTGGTGTAAGGATAAGGCGAAACACGTGACTCTGCCTATGCATGGAACGTTATTGGCTTAATTTATGGTAAGATTCAGTTGAGAAACATTTAAGGCAGTCAAGGAGGTTTTTGGAAGGTAGGCATTGAATGTTGAATGGAGTTTTTGATACCCAAAATAGCGTTTCTTTGACCAAGAACCTTGATATATTCAAGGCTCGTTAATTCCTAAGTTACTGGTCATCTATTTATAGGGGCTGCTCTCTTCTCCTCCAGCCAAGTGAGTTTCTTGTTTCACTAGTTTTATGGCGTTTGTTCGTTTTTGGGTAAGTGTCACTTGGGTCTGGTTTTGTGAGGGCCTTCTTTGCCAAGTTTTGGCTAAAAAGGGGGAGAAAGGGTGTGTGAAATGGGTTATGCAGATGCCTGGTTCTGAGTCTACACTGAGTCTGCAGTCCAACTGTTTGCGAAGAGAGTGTTAAAATTCTTGAGTTGGTGTTGAGTTCCAATTGTGACTTGTGTCCTGAGTTATGAACACAGTTGTGACTTGTGTTCTGAGTTACCTGGGTTAATAGATTGATACTTCCTAAGTTTCATCTTATGCCATAGGTTGACTGGGGGCTTCTGATCAAGCAAGGTGTGCAGAAATCTCGTATGCCACCTTTGGTCCTTTGTGTTAAGACAGACGCTTCTTTTCTGGAGGAGTCTTCTACAATGAATCAGGGTCTGAGTTGAAAGGAAAAAGAAATGTGTTGTATTAAGGGGGAGTGTTAGAAATCTTCTTCCTCATGTACACCAGATATCTTCTTCCTCGTGTGCATAACTTCGGGACTTTCTACTTCTCACCTCCTGATGTGCTGCCTGAAGTGATTGTGGTGGGATGCTCGAAGGTGATGTTATGGAGTTCATAGAAATGCGCTGCCAAAAGAGTTGTCAGACATGATGTCCTAACATCATTCAAATATTCCTTAGAAGATGTTTCTCCAAGATTGTTGTTCGCAGTAGCAACTGATGGTTACTGGTAGGTTCAGTAGTTGCTGATGGCTACTGACAGTAGTATGGAATTGTGATTGCTGCTGAAATCTGAGTTGTAATATGTTTGTGTATTTGTTTTAGCCAAAATTTGCCAAAGGGGGAGAATGTTAGTTCTTTAATTTTAAGGGTTGGCATTAATTTTGTAAAACAAATATTAGCAGCAATATTGTAATAGAGAATAGGATGTATAATCTTGCTAAGAAGAACAAGTACAGCCAGATGTTCTATTAAAGAGACTTAACATGTTGTGTTGAAGTTATTCAACAACTGGAACAACATGTCCTATCGAGATGTCCCATGCAGGTTCATTCGACATCGCGCCAGAACTGAGGAGAATGTATAATTCTGTTAGGTTTTAACTGATGCAGAATATTCTGGAGATAATATGCAAATTCCAGGTGGCGCTGAATTAAAAGGTTTGAAGATTCAAGTCTGATTTTGAGAAGAATATGGGAAAATATACACTTTCTAAATATGGAGATATTTTAGGATGTTAAAGATTAAAGTCCTATTTTGTAGCAAAAGTTTCTGCTGATTTGTAGCAGCTCATTTGCTGTGTTTGTGTAGGCCCAAATCCAGTTGGGAATAGGTTATATATAGATGGTTTGTAACCTAGTTGTGTAACGCAACCAAAGATGTAAAGTTCTATTATTAGGGTTGGTTCCTGTACCACTCGACCTGTGAGTTGGACAGTTTGTTAGTGTGATCCTCGAAACTATTAAGTAAGAGGAGTATTGTTCTTGGAGGAAGCTTTTAAGTAACTCTAAGTTGTGTCTTGGAAAAGTGTCGTTCTTGATGAACTAGTGTATAGGTGAAGAGCTGTTGATGCAGTGGCGGATTGTCAACTGCTAGACATCATTGCGATGATTGGGAGTGAGAAGGGTTTCTCATATCTAGAGAGGATCTAGGTAGAAGGGTCATTGGGTAGTGATTAAGTGATAAGTTATAAACAGGTAGTTTAGCTTTGAATTGATACTACTGATAGTGGACTTCATCCCTGGCTTGGTATCCCCCAGAGTAGGTGTGTTCGACCGAACTGGGTTAACAATTCTGTGTGTTTTGGTTATGCTTTTCAGTACTGTTTTTATACCTTGCCATGTGTGTGTTCATGTCAGACCAGATGTCGGATAACATGTCTTAGGACATTTGAATTCTGCACATGCACCATAATTTCATTTAGTACCAATGAGGGGTACATTGGGGAAATTTTTGCATCTGTCAATAATTTGTATCCCTTTGTAAATCCGATTGTACCAATCTATGTCTGTATTGGTAAGAGACATAATCTTCTACGACCATCGCAGATTACTCTTGTGATCCCAAAAAGTAGCAGACTTGGGCAAGTGGGAAATAAACCACTTGTAGAGTAATGGTACACAACATGTGATCATCCCTCCACTGTACAAATTCCTTAAGTGTACAGAATGATAAGCATATGCGAGCAAGGTTGGTATTGGGTTCCCAATCAGAAATATCTTAACAGCATTAGTGTCGACGAATTTTTGATGTTGGGAAAAAGGAATAACCCATACGTGAGTAGAACGAAGACATCCTCGAAAGCAGTTATATTTCCTATACTGGCAATATAGGGCTTTCTCTATCAGGAATTTAGCTAGTAAACCCTGGATTCCTCCTTTGGTGGTCATGTGAGTCCTGACTTCTGACACATCCAAAGAGATTGCTCTTGCAATGGTTTGTTCTTTTGGAATTTCTTCCAGTCCAGAAAATGGATCTCGATTGGTGATAGGTAAATCAATCAGGTGGGAGTACTCTTCCAGTGTTGGTCTGAGCTGATAATCCGGGAATGTGAAACAGTGGTAAACTGGATCGTAGAACTGAATCGGCGTAGGCAGGATCCCTTCAGCCATGTTAATCTTCAAAAGAGATAATAGTCCTCCGTGCTTAGCTCTGAAAGCCTCAGGATTAGTAATCATCCTTCCTAATTTCCTTAGGTCATCCAGTTTTGGAACCTTGAAGGTGTACTTGTGCGTTTTTCTTCTTTCGAAATCCATAACGCAACCTCTTTGACATTTGCAATTATTGTTTTAGTTCTTTTGAAAAATATTTTTTCCGTTTTTGAAAAGAGTTTTTCTAATGAATGCATGAATGCAGCAAACAAAAACACTTGAAAACATGAGTTTAGGGGTTCATCGTCACGAGCATGGAGTCATGGATCTACCCATCCCCAAAGGTGTATACAAATTGGTCAATTTTTTGTACCTGTAGAACGGGTTCTAAAAGGTTTCCAAAATCATTGACCCCTCCTAGGGATATTAACAGCAAGCTGATTCACTCGAGCGAGCTGTAATATCCTAGGATGAATCTCTTTTGAGTGTAGTATCGCGTGTCGGCTATTCCCGATAGTCACCGCACTACCTAATGGTTTAAATGGTTAAATGTCTACTAAATCCTCAATGTCATGGGTGCCGCACTGGGAACACTATGCTTTCACGACGATCGGTCGTTCAACATTAGAAAATCCACACGGGTACCTCGACTGATTCGGTGGACTGCCAGGTCAGCTTGGTTGGGATTCATATCCTATAAGCCTTTCCTGGAGATGCCACCACTTATCTTAATGTTCTCTCAAACTTTCCACATGCGTATCAATCGCATTCCCAGTTAACAGAAATTTAAACACGGGTATCAAGTAATATGATAGTAAATGTAGCAGAAAGTAAATAAGCAGAGAAATATAAGCAAAGAAATTAAAGCAGAGATATTAAAGCAGAGAAATAAAAGCAAAGCAAAGCCTAAACCTCTTAGGAACTCTAGTCCTTGGACTCCCCAGCAGAGTCTCCATTTTTCTGTAGCGTGCAATTTTTGTCGGTGACGAGACCACCTTACCGCAATGGTTGGAATTGGGTGCAATTTTCTGATTTCTTATTTATCCTATGAAGCTGAAAAGGAAAGGGAAGCTATCTAAAACTAACCTTGCACGCAAATGTTTCCTTTAACAAATGCTATGATTGGGGGTTTGGGGTCAGGTTATACAAAGGGAAGCTATTAACACCCAGTGTATATATGGTTATCCATAGACTTTTTATTGCATTTTTTCTCTGTTAATTTGAAATGTTCTCTTGTGTTTATCTACACTAGCTTGGGAAATGTTTCTCCTTTGGGAGTCTTGAGAGAGTGTTTTTGTTGTTTTCGGGTTTTTCGTTGTTTTTGGGAAGGTACTGGACCTAAATTTTTTTATTTGTATGCTCGCTAAGATTTTGCAATCTTATGCCTTCATATTCCCGTAAAGATATCTGGGAAATCATAGCAATCGTAGTTCCTCCTATTCTATGGGAGGAAAAATGTTTGGTGTCTTGTTCAAAGCCCAAGATTGAATCTATCGGAGTGGTTGTGTCTTGTTTAAAGCCCAAGATTGAAGCTAAAGGTTTGACTGAGAGATAATTTGTCATCTCTAAAAGGAGATATCTCCTCTATTCATTACAAAAGTTGAGAAATTGATTATAAAGGGAAATTACTTTAACTGGAATGTATGGAATCCAGCAATGCCATAATTTCCTTTATTAGGGAAGTGTCCTAAAGGAAAAAAATTTAACTCAGTGTAGGGCAATGCCATTTTTCCTTCTGATTCTTCCATGCTAAGAGAGGGACATTGGCTTGGATGTAAATAATCGAGAGGCTTGCCACTTACAGCAGTTAGATGAAAGATGATTTTTGACCAGGATAAGAGAAGGACTCCAGCTTGCATTTTGAATCAACAAGTGTGCCACTTACAGGAATTATCTGGAAAAAGGTTGTAATTGTTTGTTTTGATGTGTGGTGTATAGAGAAAATATCCTTCTACAGAGAGAATTCTTGAATTCCTCTGAGGGGATGTTGATTTTTGTGTGCCTTGATCAAAGCCCAAGGTTGAAGCTAAAAGGTTGACTCTACTAGGGGAGTTCTTTATCTGTCTTGTACAAAGCCCAAGATTGAGGCTGAAAAAAGATTGACTCCACTGGGGAGGTTTATATCTGTCTTGTATAAAGCCCAAGATTGAGGCTGAAAGGAACTAACTCCACTGGGGAGGGTTTTATATTTCTTGTACAAAACCCAAGATTGAGTCTGACTCTACTGAGAAAAATCATTATATAAAGCCTAAGAGGAGGCTGGCTGGGGAAATTTTTATATGAAGCCTAAGAGGAGGCTGGCTTTTGCTGAGGATTGTTGAAATCCAGAGACAGGTCCAATATATATTGGGGAATCCAAAAGGAATATCAACTCTTGCTAGGGATTGAAGAAGAGTTGAAATATCAGAGGCCATGAGGTTCTAATTCTGTTAGGGATTTGTTAATGGTAAATTGACCCTGGCTGGGATTTTTTAACCTTGTTGGGGTCAAAGGGGTTTAAAGGTGAGTCTGAAAACCTATAGAGATTTTAAACTCTACTGGAGACTGATGTAGGGGTAGCCTGATCTAGGTTTTTCCTATGCTTTTTAGGAAACTTGAGGGTCTCTGTGAGATCCAAGAGGAAATGAGACTTTCCAAGTATACTTGAATGATGCCCAAGAGAAGGCTGAGACTGTCCAAGTCTCTCATGAAGTGGTAGGTTATAGTTGTAGAGAGAGATCTTTGTATGATGCCCAAGAGGAGGTTGGGGGTTTAAGGGATGAAGATCAACCCTAGAATGGTATGATGTTTTGGAATTTTGACTCTCCTGAGGATTGAATTAGTAGAGATGACTAATTTTTATCCTATACCTGTAGGAGGCCTTTGGGTCCTTGTACTAAGCCCAAAAGGAGGCTGAGAACTTCTAAGAAGCCTGTGGGTCCTTGTACTAAGCCCAAGAGGAGGCTTGGGATGCTTTTAGGAAGCCTAGGGGTCCAAACCAAAGAAAAGTTCAAGAAAGGTTTCACCGAGAATTAATCCTTTCTTTGCTTAACAGTTCTAGGGTTTGAAGAATTTCAAAAGAGGTTTCACCAGGAATTAGTCCTCTTTGGGGAAATGAATTCCTTGTACACATATACTTCTCAGTTTTGACAATCTTGGGAAAAGTTTCACCGGGAATAATGCCTTTCTCTGTTCCATATTGTATAAGCCCAAGAGGAGGCAAGACTGTATAGGGAATTTCCTATGGGGAACTAGTTTTGACTATGTTCAAGAGTAACCTCTGGTTTGATTTAAACTTAGACCTAACTGATGGGGAAAACTCTAAGCAAATATGTACAAGCATATATATATACAGACAATTATATATATATATATATATATATATATATATATATATATATATATATATATATATATATATACATTGAAGAAGATGTGGGGACTTAGCTTCTGAGAAGCAGCCCAAGCATAATGTGATCTGTTGTATTTATTACAACTGTATTCCCTCTTTTAGGGTTTCAAGAAATTGAAGAAAGTTTTGAAAAAAAAAGATTGAATTTGAATTTGAATTAAAAGAAAGTTGTTAAAAAGGATTTGTTTGGGGCTTATAGGTCAAGGAGAGGCCCACATGATTTATTTGATAACATTGATCGCACTGCGATACCGAAAGACGTTGTGGAACTTATACTATAGCAGAGGCCCAAAAAATGTTTTTGTATAAAAAGGGTTGGGTCTTACACTCTATTAGAGGACCAAAAGTGTTTAAAAAGAAGAAAGATGAGACTTATAACTCAGGGAGAGGCTTAGATGATTAATTTGAAAAGGCGACGATCGCGTCGTGATTTTGAAAACCACAGAGGGACTTATACAATGACTGAGGCCCAAAAAAGTTTTTGTGACAAGGGATGGGTCTTACACTCTACTAGAGGCCCAAAATTGTTTAAAAAGAAGAAAGATGGGACTTACAACTCAAGGAGAGGCCCAGATGAAAATTGTTTTGAAAATGACGATCGTGCCGAGATTTTTAAAACACAGTAGGACTTATACAATGACCGAGGTCCAAAATTATTTATGTACAAAGGGATGGGACTTACACTCTACAAAGAGGCCCAAAAGTGATTGAAAATGTTTGAAAAATTAAAATTAAGAGAAACCCTAATTTTAATAAAAATAATTTTCAAAGGAAATTAAATATAAAATATCAAATATATTTAAAAACAAGTGGTAAGCTTTGAAAAATATTTTGAAAAATCATGTTTAATCACATGAAAGCTTGAAATCCAATTGGTTTTGAAAAATCAAGGTGAGAATTCCAATTAAAAATGTTAAAAACAATAAAAATGAAATTATCTACAAAAATTCAAGATATATTAAATAAATAATATTAATTTAATTTTTTTGTAGAATAAAATAATTTAACATTTTTGTGACTTTTTAAAAAATTAACCAATTAAAAATGATAAAAAAAATGAGAGAGAAATTAATTTTTGAAATCATTTAATAAAAATATCAAATATTCAAAAATTTGAAATTTTGAAAATGGCGCCAAGGCCATCTTCTTCTTCCTCGTGTGTACCCGCCATAGCCAATTTGCAAAACCTCTCATATCTCTCTGATTACTCAATGAAAATGACTTTTATAAACATGAAAGTTGTGTATTTTTGAACACGGATTCCAATGATATAAATTACTTGCATTTATATTAAGTGTGGAGTGAGAAATTAAAAGATGAACTCAAGAACCCTAATTTCTTCAAGAACACTATGAAATCCTATACACGAAAGCTACAAAGCAATTGATTGAGGGGAATCACTCTACATAAGTGCAGAAACATGTTTGTAACTTGAAAACACATTTATGATGCATGGATTATAGAGTTTGAGAGTGCCAGGCATACCTCTTGCAAGAAGAATTTGAGTTCTATGTTGGAGGTGTTACAAATGTTGTGTAATGATCTGGACAGCTTCAATGGACCTAATACAAGGTGTTTGGAAGCTTGGAATGGATTGAAATAGCCTGGAACTTATTGTGGCACCTCAACTGCAAATAGGCCAAAAAGCTTGAGCAAATGGGGGCTGACTTTGTGATTCTGATGTTCCAGATGTGTTTTAAGGTTATGGATCACTCATATATGATGTATGTGAGGTGTTGGCATGATTGGTTTTGATTGAATTGCTCTCAAATTGAAAATTCGATAGTGACTTGAAAGAGAAGCAAAAATTTGGTTTTTAGTGAGATTTGGAGGAAAGCATGTATTGTTATGCTTTGGTGTGCTTGAATTGATCATAAAGAAGCTCTATTTATAGTAGATGAAATTTTGGTATCAGACGTGTGATGTTAAGGTGTGATGTCACAACAACACACTCTGCACAATGGACAGCAATAACAGTAAAATAACACCAAGAATTGTTGACCCTGTTCAGTTACAACCAACCTACTCTGGGGGCTACCAAGCCAGGGATGGAATTCACTACTTGTAGATATAATTTACAGACTCAACAACCCGTTGACAATCTCCTAAACTTATACTCTACTAATGACTTCCTACCTAAGAAACCACTTAAGTATGAGAACACCACTCAATCCCTTACAAACTCTCAAAGAGACCACTTTGAGTACCCTTGATCTTACTTCACAGCTTCGATCAAGCAACCACTCTCTATTGCTTCACAGCTTCTAGAGAGGACAGAAACTTAACACCTATTCAAACCCTAGAATAGTGTAAATACAACTCGTACAAAATACTCAAGACACTCAGCCTATGCTCTTGATCTTCTATCTGTATTTCTGTACCTTTTTCCTTTGGTCTTGTGCGCTTTATATAGCTCCTTGAATTGGTCTTGGACTTGCTACAATATCTCCCAGATTTGTTATTTAAAACTGAATATTAAAACAGATTTTCTCCTAAAATCTTTTTAAATCTTCAACCTTTTAAATCTCCTACAAATCTGTAGCAGATCTCCTATACAGCAGCAAATATCTATCCCAAGATATTCGCATCCAATGAGATAGCTTGCTCTCCACAATTCCAGCTAATACGCAACCCTAACAACATCACAGTCTGTTGTTGTTAATTCTGCAGATCTGATGTTACAACATCACCTGTGTGACATCAGACATCCAACTTCAGCAATTAATTACTTCACACAGCCCAATGTTAAGACTTCAATGTTACAACATCAGCACCTTGACATCAACATTGAATATACTTTGTTTTACCAAAATTCCAGCCAATCCAGGAACTAACAATCTCCCCCTTTGGCTAATTTTGGCTAAAACAATCTCTGCACTCTGCAATCAACTTCTGCACTCTGCACCTTCAGAGATTTCAGCAGCAGCAGCAGAATAATCTTTAAAACATTGAACCTCAATCAGCAGCAGTTTGACAGTACTCATAGTGTTCATTACTTGATCTGCTGCAACGCCATCTTCATTATTGACAACAGCCAATTGGTGCTCCCCCTCAAAAACATGAACCAGCATCACAGTTGTTCAGTAGCTCACAATGTGCTGCACTTTTCTCCCCTTAGATGTCTGCTTGGCTTCACTCTTTAATTGCCATGATATCTTCACTAGTTCAGTCAAAACTCCCCCTTTATAACTGCATTACCACTTTTCAACTAAACACCTTTTAGCAGCATCAAATTATCTCCCCCTTAATATCTGCATCACATTAGCAGCCTATGGCAATAATACTCTTGACTATCTTGGCTATCTTCTCCCCCTTTTTAGCCACAATTAGGCAAGCTTCTATAAGAAGCCCTATTAACTATAGTCAGTATACCCTAGCTCTCATTGTTAGCCTTTCAGTTAGTAAACAGGCAAAACAAATCATAGAAGGAAACTAAAACACAAACAGTGCATAAAACAGCACAATATTCAAATTACATAACCTAGCACATTAAGTGCTAAAACAAAGACAGAATATACAGCTAACCCTACTGAAATAGAAGGCAAACATTAAAAGCTTGAATCTTCTGAGCTGAGATCATCATTATCGTCTTTATCAACAGCATCCTTCCTTGTGCTGACAGCTTCACCTTCCTTTGTTGCCGATCTCAGAGACATGACAAGACTTTCAAATTTTTTTTCCTTTCAGTACTAACTCTTATGACTTCATCTAACTCCTTGCAAGCCTCCTCTAGTTCTGTAATCAACCCAGTCTTGGCTGGTGACTGTTGTGATGTTGAAGCAGATGTCTTGACATTGTAAGGAACATGTTTCAACTTGTGATGGAGTGACAAGGCAGGCTTCCTTTTGCAAGCAACATCTGAATGCTGTAGAATTCCAGGATGTTGAGACAAGACAATCCCACAAATGAGAGAGGGAAAAGCAATGGGCATCTTTACAGCATTTGTAGCAGCATGCTTAATAGTATGATCATAGATGTAGGAGCCATAGTCAATTCTTTGCTTTGTCCCAACTGCATAAATTATCTTCCCCAATTCAACAGAAATTGTGGTCTTGTGACTAGTAGGAACCCAGTTGGTAATACCTATTCTGTGCAGAAAAGCATATTTGACACTCAACAAACTGGCTAACAGCTTTCCTTCTACGGGCCAAACATCTACCTGACCAGCAGTGATTTCTTTGCATATAACATTGTTGGAGGCTTCTAATTCCCCATAATCTTCCTCATTTCTTCCTAAGTAGGCATTGATCATCTCAGGAGAGAACCAGACACACTTACCCCTGATGGTCACTCTTTTGAAAGTTCGGCTCTTGTTGTCATTTATCGATTCAGGTATATTAACTATGAATTCTCTGACCAGTCTATCATAGCAATTAGTCAACCCTGACATAGTCCTTATGAGACCAGCAAGCTTAATTAGGTCTATAATTTTAGTAGACTCTAAGTCTTTTGCTACTACCTCTCTTTCCAGAGCTATCTTTCTTAGGCTCACACACTTCCACAAGGATACACTTCTGGCACTGTGAGATGAGATGTTATCAGGCACTTGATTTGTAACAGGGTTGATGTCTTAAGCATCACACTCAGAATCTGACTCTTCCCTGATTCTCCTCTTCTTGCCAGACCTGGTACCTTTGCTCCACGACTTGGGAGAATCTGTAACTGAAGTCCTTTTCTTATCCTTCCTTTTTCCAATTCTATCATCATCAGATGAGTCCTCAATCTCTATAACCTCAACCTGTTCCTTTCCTTTACCCCTGTGGCTTTCATTCCTAGGGGACGATGTTCTGACATCAAGACTGACATCAGTGTCATCAGGATCTTCACCTTCAGCTTCTTGACTAAGGACCTGTCTTTGAAGATTATTGTCCTTACCTTGAGAGTCGACTTGTTCAGCAGCCATTTGCCTTAGAGGGATAGAAATCCCTTTGACCCGTATCCCCTTCTCAAGGATTTTGGTGGCAAGCTGTTCCAAATGCAAGTCTACATCAAACCTCTCCTCAACAGCTTGAGAGGATGATGACCTAGCTTCAGGTTTGTTTACCGTGGTTGAGGGTTTGGGGTTACCTGACTCGGGAACAACAATAGAAATGAGTTCTTCGGAAGAAACCCTAGTTCGTACCTGCTCAGAGTTCTTGGAAGGGACAGACATCGTTCCTTTGTGACAGACTAGGTTTGGAGAAGAACTTTCTATTCTGTTGAGATTTAGGGAGATGAAGCGTTGCGATGAGAATGCTTTGGTAAGTCTTGATGTAGTATCAATATAGTAAGGCGCCTAATTTTGAATACTCTTTAAAGACCAATTACTAATTTTCTCCCTCCATAAAGACTTTCCTTTTAAACAAGAATTCACATCAGGACTCACTAACTCTTTCAGCATCCTGATGTCATAGTCTGATGTTATAACCTCAACTTGAACATCATTAGTTGAATTTCCTTCAAGTGAAATCCACTGATAGCAGTTGTCTTTGGTTCTGGCACCCTTCATAACAATCTGATTATGCTCATCAGAAACCACACACTCATGCTTAGTGTTGTTTACCTTGTAACCTTCATCACACAACTGGCTTATGCTAATCAAATTTGCACTTAAGCCACTGACAAACTGAACATTGTCAAGTTCAGGTCTACCATCACCTTTCACTTTCCCAACTCCTGCAACAACACCTTTTTCTCCATTGCCAAATATGACTTCATGAGAGGGGCAAGGAATAAGTTCAGCAAACATGGATGTACATCCAGACATGTGTTTGGAACACCCACTGTCAAAATACCATGTTCCTTCTTTAAACTCTCTATCACCCATGTGAGCCAATAAGCACTTCACCTTCTCCTTAGGCACCCATTGTTTAACAACTTTGGGCCTGTGCTCTCTCCATCTGTTTTGAGGTTGAAGGTATCCATGCAGCTTGTAGCAAGAGTACTGCATATGTCCAAACCTTCCACAATAATAGCATCTTACCCTTTCATCTCTGAATCTTCTGCCATGATGAGATTGCTTATGCTGCCATCCATAATGTGGTCTTCTCCTACCATAACTGCCCTGCCATCTATTATGTTGATATCTTCTCCCATAATACGGCTGAGAATGTTGTTTCCTGGATTGTCTCCCATGATGGTGTGGCTTTCTTCTTCCATAGATATAAGGAACAGCATTGGTGTATCCATATTCATAACCATACCAGTTGTCCTGATGTTGAGACACCTGATGAGACATGTGCTGTTTGAACTGAGCAGCTTGCATGCTCTCGTGGTATTTTGGGGGCATATACTGACTAGCTCCTTATCGCTGCTTTCTCTTCTGATAAGGACCAGTCTTCTTCTTAGGTTGTGAAACATTAGCTTTATTAGGGGTAGGATCCTGCTTCTTTGGCTGATGTTGAGATGAAAGTTGTGACACTTCCTTCTTTGAACCTGAAGTGCTTCCTTTTGAAGTTCCCTTGTTCTCAGCCACATAACCTATCCCAGCTTTATCTCCAGTAGCTTTTTCTGACTGAAGAATCTTGTCAAGTGTGTCTGTACCACAACTCAGCATCCTAACAGACTTGGTCATTTGATCAAGGTGAGCTCTAACAAGCACCACTTCATTTTCCAGATTTGTCTTTTCATTCTCTAGCTGAATAATCTGTTGCTTGTGGTAATTGTTTTCTTGACAGATCTCAACACTTTTTAAACACAGCTCTTGATAGGTAGATGCTAACTCCTCATAAGTTACTTCTCCATCACTAGAATCATCATCAGAAACCACAGCTCCTGTTAAAGCCTCACATGCTTTGCTGACTCACCTTCACTTTCACTATCAGAGTCAGACCAGGAAACTGTCATGCCCTTCTTCTGCTTTCAAGAAGGTGGGACATTCTTTCTTGACATGTCCATACCCTTCACACTCAAAGCACTGAACTCCTTTATCTTGGGTGGTTTTCTCTTCATCCTTCTTGCTGGTGTCAGAAGTCATGTTCTTGACATTAGGCCTGGAGTTATTATTCATTCTCTTGAATACTTTGGTGAACTGTCTTCCCAACATCACTATGGCCTGAGATAGATCCTCCTGCGATTCAGAACTCTTTCCTTTTTCCTCTGCATCATTTGACACCAAGGCTATGCTCTTTGGCTTCTTTTCTGGTTCTTCCTCATTCAACCCAAGCTCAAAAGTTTGAAGAGATCCAATGAGCTCATCTACTCGCATCTTGCTGATGTCTTGTGATTCTTCAATGGCAGTAACCTTCATCTTATACTTCTTAGGTAGGGACCTAAGGATCTTCCTCACAAGCTTTTCATCTGAAATATTCTCTCCAAGGGCACTAGATGCATTGGCCAGCTCAAGAACACTCATGTGGAAATCATGAATAGTCTCATCTTCCTTCATCTTCAGGCTTTCAAAATTTGATGTTAAAATCTGAAGTCTTGACATCTTGACTCTAGATGTTCCTTCATGAGTAGCCTGCAAGATATCCCATGCTTGTTTAGCAACTTCACAGGTATTGATTAACCTGAAGATATTCTTATCCACTCCATTGAATATGGCATTTAGAGCTTTGGAATTTCCAAGGGCAAGCTCGTCTTCCTCCTTGGTCCACTCTTCTTCAGGCTTTGGCTTAGAGGTGCCTTCTTTATCTTTACCAGCATCATCCTTCTCACAAACAACAGGTGCTTTCCACTCTTTAATAACAGCCTTCCAAGCCCTACTGTCCAAGGATTTTAAGAAGGTGGTCATCCTTGGCTTCCAATAGTCATAATTGGATCCATCCAAAATAGGGGGTCTGTTGACGAATCCTCCAACTTCTTTGTCCATCTTTACACCAGAAAGTAACTTCCCTAGATCTCACCCAGAGACAGACAGGATGCCTGCTCTGATACCAATTGAAATTCTGGTATCAGACGTGTGATGTTAAGGTGTGATGTCACAACAACACACTCTGCACAATGGACAGCAATAACAGTAAAATAACACCAAGAATTGTTGACCCAGTTCGGTTACAACCAACCTACTCTGGGGGCTACCAATCCAGGGATGGAATTCACTACATGTAGATATAATTTACAGACTCAACAACCCGTTGACAATCTCCTAAACTTATACTCTACTAATGACTTCATACCTAAGAAACCACTTAGGTATGAGAACACCACTCAATCCCTTACAAACTCTCAAAGAGACCACTTTGAGTACCCTTGATCTTACTTCACAGCTTCGATCAAGCAACCACTCTCTATTGCTTCACAGCTTCTAGAGAGGACAGAAACTTAACACCTATTCAAACCCTAGAATAGTGTAAATACAACTCGTACAAAATACTCAAGACACTCAGCCTATGCTCTTGATCTTCTCTCTGTATTTCTGTACCTTTTTCCTTTGGTCTTGTGCGCTTTATATAGCTCCTTGAATTGGTCTTGGACTTGCTACAATATCTCCCAGATTTGTTATTTAAAACTGAATATTAAAACAGATTTTCTCCTAAAATCTTTTTAAATCTTCAACCTTTTAAATCTCCTACAAATCTGCAGCAGATCTCCTATGCAGCAGCAAATATCTATCCCAAGATATTCGCATCCAATGAGACAGCTTGCTCTCCACAATTCCAGCTAATACGCAACCCTAACAACATCACAGCCTACTGTTGTTAATTCTGCAGAACTGATGTTACAACATCACCTGTGTGACATCAGACATCCAACTTCAGCAATTAATTACTTAACACAGCCCAGTGTTAAGACTTCAATGTTACAACATCAGCACCTTGACATCAACATTGAATATACTTTGTTTTACCAAAATTCCAGCCAATCCAGGAACTAACAGTAGAGCAATTTTATTTTGGGAGCAATAGTGATTGGAGGCTGGATCACTCCAATATCAATTGAACTTGGTCATGTTGCCAAAGTCTCCTCTAGCCATTGACTTGAGTCAATCTTGCAGACTATGAGTCTTCTGTTGTAGGGATAAGGCTTGAATCATTTGGTTGATCATGGACTGATACATGCCAGCTCTATGCATCCCTTAAATGACTCATGACAAAATTGGAGTTTTTGGATTTTTGAACTTTGAATGTCACATGCCAAATGATGAGGTTTTTGACTTGCAAGGCTCTATGGTGTTGTAGCTCTGCAGAGATCATGTTCATTGCACTTTAGAAACTTGTCTTGTATGGTGACAAGGCTTGCCAAGTCATGGAAATGACAAAATCGTGTGGAATGTACAAGACTGTCTTGTAAAACCAGTCTTTAAGGTGTCATGTTTCCATTCTTATAACTCCCTACTCAAGTTGAATTAGGATGAGTTCTTGTACTCTTTGGAAAGATTGTATATCCTACTTTAACTTTGATGTCAAACTTTGGTCTTGAAACTTCTTGTATCATAATGAAAAATGGCCTCAAAGTTGGTGAAAAAGTGAAACAGATTCTGACTTGAAAATTTAACTAAGTGTTGGAAAAAGTGGTCATTTTCATGTTTTTGTGATTTTGATCAATCCATAACTCAAAATCCATGAGGATTTGGAATCTGATGTAGTTGACAATTTTTAAGTATGTAATGAGAACCTTCATTTGAGCTTTGGATGGAAGAAAAGGGCCTTGTGGTTTGGAAGTTATGACCTTGCAAAGTTGGTTCCAAATCACTTTTCTTCCATAACTTTGAAATTTTAAGTTTCTTATGGTTGCCCCTTTTCAAGTAACCCTATTTTTCTTGATTTTTCTTGATGAATGATGATCCAAACCATGAATTAACATTGTTTTTTACTTATGGAAGCCATGTTTATCAAGAAATTCAAAAAGTCAAACTTGGTTTTTAGGCACAGTTGACTTTTTGTCAGATGAATTTCAAATTGTGTGATCCTCTATGCAATCAAGTCCTTGACCTAATTCAAACCTAATGGATGGATTCCATAGGTGTTTTAGGGTATCTTGAATCATGCCCCAAGGTTTGGAAACATGTCTTGGTCAAAAGTCAAAGATACAGTTGACTTTTCGTCAAGAAACCCTAATTGGTCCAGATGAATTTGAATCCTTATACTGCTTACGAACCAAGTTCTTTGGGTCAATCCAATCTTGTAAATGGATCAACATGATGTATTGGAGATCTTCAAAACACTTCTTGAGGTCTTGGCTACTTAGGGGTGAATTAGGTCAAGAAACCCTAATTCCTGATTTTTGATGAATGCATCCCCTGAGGCTATTTTGACTAGATGATTGGTCTTATAAGGTCCCTTTAAACTCCTTAAATCATGTTTTGAAGTATTGGCTCATGCCTAGATGAAAATTTTCATCTGGAGGCCTTAGTCGACCCCCTAATTTGGTGACACTGGCGATCTAGAGGCTTGATCCACTTGGAATGTTGCAACCTTGTGCTTGATTCTTGATGTGAGAGACCTCTTGATCCTTTATGGGTGTTTGAGAGGCTAGACAAGTTAAAGATCATGTTAATTATTTATTTATCCTTTGTCTGAGTGCTCTGAGAGGGCTCAAAATCTTAATTCTTGGTTGTAGTGAATGCTCAACAATCCTTGAGAAGATTGATGAAGTATGATGGTACATCCATATTGTGGTGATGATTCGCACAATGATGGGAAATCTTGTGGTCAATATTTGGGGTATGACAAACATGCCACGACATTGTTCTCTACATAACTTTAAAACAAGGGCAGAATAATCAAGTTGATACTCTGAACATTAGCAACAGAAACACGACGGATGTTTCAACATTTGTTACATGTTAATCTATAACCAAATACTGAACTGTAAATTTGCAGAATGATAAATAACACAAGATATGTTAACCCAATGTGGTGAACAACAACACCTACATCTGGGGGCTACCAAGACAGGAAGAATAATCCACTACCAGTAGTACAGTTTTATGTAAACAACCTCTGGTTTACAGTAAACAACCTCTGGTTTACCTATCACTACCCAATGAAAACTTTATCATTAGAAGTCCCATCTAATTGATAAGAGAAACCCATTACACTCCCTTAATCACATCATGTGATATCTAACCGTTATAGTCATAATAATTGTATCATCCTACTTGAAAGACTCCTCTTTCAATATAAAGTTTTGCAAAGCACTCTTGACTAACAATCCTACTCGGATTCTATTGGATTTGCTTAAAAGCTTCATCCAAGAACAATATACAATTCATTACCTAACGGTTTCTGAATCTGTATAAACATCTATGTCTACCACAATGTATCAAACCGATACAAAAGGAGATTTACAACACAAGAAAGCCTACGACTCTTAAAACCCTAAACCCTTATTTTTACTTTTACAAAAGTGTTACAAGGATTAGTTTTTCAGCCCTAGGTCTAAGTCTTCTTTTATAGTCTTCAGTTGTCTTGGGCTTCGAAATATCTGTTTATTTCTTCCTTGATCCATGTTCTGATTGCTCCTTAAATTTTGGACCAGATTAGCAATAACCTGCTATATTAGGTCAAGATGTCGAGACACAAGCTAGGACATCTTGTCTGATAAGTCTTCTTCCATCAGACTTCTTCATGTTGGAACATCTTGCACAACATCATGTTTTACCAAAATTTGCTCAAATCTGCAGAGCCTTCAATCAGCCCCTTTTGACAAATTTTGGTTAAAACTCCTTAGGTAGACAAAGAAAGTCAGAACATCATTCAACTTCATCCAGAGAGTGGTGGTTATGATTGGCACACTTCTGAGGCTTCCACTTTCAGCTGATATCTCTAGCTGCCTGTTGGTGTACATGAGGAAGAGGATGTAACACACTCCCCCTCAAACCTATACTTGCAACGGATGGATAAATCTTCCTCTTAAGGGGCATAAGAGAACCCATAAGAAGATCCAGAAAGAGCTTAAGAAGAAATAGATGTATCATACGTAACACAGAGTCCATAGAGTATGTAACTCAGGTCACAAGACACAACCAACTTCATAACTCATATTACAAGGCACAAGGGAGATACTCAGAGAGGATGTTAGAACATCCCATCCAACATCCTTGCAAAACACCTGCAAGAATGGACTCCACACCAAAAAGGGTATCAGTTGTGTGTTGTAAGGACCAACACACAACCGAGATGAATACACACCCATTCTCCCCATTTTCAGCCAAAAATTGGCAAAATTAGCAAACACAATTCCATACCCACTTGGTACTTACCCAAACCCGGACAAAAGCCATGAAGACACCACCCAGAACAAGAACCACAACCTGAGAATCCAGAAGCAGCAACCCCCTTTAAATACCCAAGTAGTTTCTCTAGGAATTTACGGTCCATAGAAATTACCGTTGAGCAATTCAATGGAGAAATAAATTTAGATAGGTAAATTCCACATAAATGAATGTGCACCGCCTAACTAGGATTTGACTGTTTCAACTTTAGGATAAACCGTCCAAAGAATGCACATGTATCAAGACACATGTTTAACACGCCTTCTCTAAGACACACTATCCACCATCCAAGACACTCAACTTGGAAACAGCCACACGTCCTAAACAATGTTCTGACACCTTGTCAGAATTTGTTCAGTCCATCTTGTAAACTCTGAAGCATACTCACAATACCTTTCAATGAGCCCCAAGAATACTCCTTTCAACCAGAAGTAAAAAACACTGACCAAGATGTTAAGACATTTCTTCAAACATCTCCCAGTTAACAACAAAGTCTCCTATGAACCTTATCAAATTCTGCAGAGAAAAATAAATTCTCCCAGACACAAGCAGTGACCCTCAGGACACTCCCAAGAAGCTTGTACAACTCTAATTCAATCCATTGACATCCTAATGACAGAACCAAAATCAATCTGTCAAGTCTACCCAGAATTGTAACAGTAACACAACGTCACGACATCTTGTTTGACATTATACCCTCACCAGAGGTATTCTATCACAAACTGCTTGAAACCACAAACAATCTTGATAAAAAACTGCACTACTACAGCAACAGATCCTAGACAGAAGTCCAACTCCCCCTATCAAGGATAACCAGTGCTTCTTTGCAAAAATAACACCTTAAAGTGAATGGAAAACATAAGGCTCATCTTCATGTCTTCAAGAGCTCCCTCCTTGTTCAACACACCTGCTAAAGACATTCACTCACTGCTTGATCCACAAGCAATCTATGTACCACACTAGTACACCCAACAGACAGAAGTTTTCCCCTATCTTTTATAAATGATGCTCCTTCTAACAAGAAACACCCAAAATTACCACATGATATCACATAACCAACTTCATGCTCATATAGTGAGAAAGTACCAGGATCACATCCTTGTACCATAACTAAGAAACTCTTGGATTTAGACCAAAATCACCTTTGATCCCTCTCATCCTGAACCCATCCATACTCTGTACAAATATACCTTGAATTTTACAGCCATAGATATCCTTGTTCCTTGAGAAAAAATCTAATTGAACCTGGAATGCTTACATTCCTCAAAGAGACATACAAAATCTCTTAGTTTGTTAGCTAGCCCATATGTCCTTCACACTTGAAAAACATCAAGGACATGCTCCAGAAATCCTCAGCTTACTTGCTCCACAAGAACCAAACTGATCCACTTATTTCTAGAGTTACTTGCACCAGAAGAAACCACCTCCCCACAAGCATTCTGACCTCAACAAGAGTCAGAGTACCAGATAGACACCCCATGATCCAAGACACACTTCACCTCATCATTCTCCCGTATGATAAGTTATAACACTTTTGAATCAACTGGTGAATATTAGCTTCCACAATCTGAATTCCAAGCTCAAAAAACATGATGATGTTCTAACATCAGTTAGGACATCCGGATCATATCACAAACACCATACACTATGGTTCTTGATACAATTACCACTATACTTACTATTACATAGTAATTCAACTGAAGATCTTCAGAGAACACAACTCCTACCAGCTTGATCATCAAGAACTTCAAACAACTGTAGAGAGAAATAAACTCTCATACTCCCACCAAAGTAAGCTCCTTAAGTGAAGATCACTTCAACAATCAGCAAGCCAAGAGCAAAACCAGCTCCTCCTTTGGTCTTCAAACAACCTCCCTTCTCCACAAAGGTAATTTTTTCCAAGGACAAGATGTAACACACATCTTGGATTCAAGTGACTATGGTTAAACACAGCCAAGTGTCATAGCTTCCTCCATATCTCCAACCAAGAGTCTGGGTCTTCAGAAGACATCTTAGATACACTAAGACTATGAAATGTAGCCTCAACTAGCTTCTGTAATTCCCATACATTGCATAGGCTTTTTGGAGCATCCATTCCAATCATATCTGAGAAGATCACTTCCTCTCAAGATGATGTACCTCCACTATAGCCAGATCCCATAGAGGGAACAATGTGATGATAACCCTGATGTCAGAACATCTGGTTTTGACATCAATGTCATGGCTTCCAGATGATGAACTCAATTCTGTCTGATACAGTCTTGATCAACTTCCCTTCAGACATACCATCTTGAGAGACTTCTCCGTTTCTACAGAACAAGAGTTCCATGCTCTCGTAGACTTGATTAATATATCAAGTTTAAGTAGACAACCTTCATCCTGTGTTAATGATCCACAACCAATCTTAAGACCAGATACCTTGAAAAGCATCATCTTCAAGAACTCATCCTCAGAAGAACCAAACATGCCAAAGCATGATTCTTTAGGAAATAGTGCTCAACAACTACAAGAAATCCAGTTTTCTTTAAGAAGATAAGTCTTCAAGATGTCAGAGATATTGTCCTAGACACTTATCCAGAATCTCCATGTTTAAATGGATCACATGCTCTCAGCAGCTGCACTCCAATTCACCTAGATCGGAAATAAATTGATCCAAGCTATATTCATCAATATGTATTCATCTTCACTTCCATCAGCACCATATTCAAGATAAGCTTCCTTCCACGAAACTTCCAAGTCAGATTATGTGCCTCTACAGATCCAACCAGAAGAAGGTTCCCAAAACATAAGTTATTCCCCTTTCTTGTCATAGAGATTCACTCCTTGAATCAGCAAGATCCTGCACAAACTCTGCTGATGGGATGTTTCAACATCTGGTTGAACATCAGATCCTTATCTAACGATATCTTCATTGATGACCTTGACTGCTTCCAATATTGAACACCATACACATGGATAATCAATTAAATACTTGTGGATTTCACAAATAGAAATTGATCTTAAATCCTTGTTCAGAAGACCATACATCCAAGAGATATCAACACTTTAGGAATACCAATCAAGTATTCTTTAGTGTAGGTACCTTCCTTGCCAAGCAGAATGTTGAGACATCAAGACTGACACCCTTGACTCATGTTGACTTACCTGGCACAATCCTATGCATCTTCCTTGAGAAGAACCACTTTGTCATACCCTAATTTTTAACCCTAAGATTCTGTATTTTCGTTTTGCATCATTTACATAGCATATCACGCATTTCATCATGCATAATACTCAACTTATCAGTTGAAATAAATTTGTTGGAGTTACAGTCGAATTGGTCAAATAAAATTCAATTGTGTGTAAAATCAGTGGACAGAAAATTTCAAGATTGAGCCTGCAAACGTCAGTGATATTAATCGACCTTTCGCGTAGTTTAACCTGGCGTGCTCGTTTGAGTTTTTTGACCACTTTTTTTGGTCGCTTTTTGGATGGTTTAAGCCATTTAACCGGGTAAAATTTATTTTGGAATTTGGCCAAACGTTGTATTTTTCCAATACTTATATTTCGCGCTGATAATTTTGGTGCATCCATTTTCATTTTTCGAGTACTTTGATACCTGAGTTTTATTTATTTTTAATCTTTTTTATTTTTAATTTTTATTTAATTAATCATTTTAATTTATTTAATTAGGAATTAGTTTAGGTTTATTTTAATTTATTTATTTTGTGTTTAATTTAATTATTGCGTTTTCCTTTAAAAAAACACACAAACATTTTATTTTAACTCTTTTAATATACGTGTTCCCTAGATTTTAGAAAGTTTTAATCCATTTATTATATATTGATGGCATTGCAAAAGAAAAAGGTAAGAATCAAACATGATCAAGACAATTTCAAATTCTTTCCAAAACTCGTATCAAACATGTTTCCAACTATGAGTGGGAATAGGCCAGGCCAACTAACAGGGGCCTACGGCCTAGCCTACATAGGCTCAGGTCAGGCCAGGCTTTTTCTTAAATAGAAAAGGCCTAGGCTTTTTTATAAGCCTATTTAGCTAAAAAGGTTAGGCCACAAGCCGTAAGAAAAGCCTTTTAAGCCTATCAGGCTGACCTTTTTAAGAAAAACTCAATAAATTTATTATTATTGTATTCTATTTTGTACTTTGAATTAAAATACGAAAATAAAACTTAGTTATCTTGAAGAACTTGTGAAAATAAGTTGAAAAAATATTATAAACAATGTCATAAGTTGTTGTCATAAGTTTTTCTCATAAGTTATCTCCAACAAATAGTATCACCAAACTTATGCTAATAGGTAAACTTGAATAAGACAATGAAAACAAACATTTAATCTCATTGATCTTTTAATTTGTTAGTCTATTTAACATTAGTTGAATTTCTTATTTACAAATGTTCAAATGAAGTAGGCTTTTAAATAGGCTAGTAGGCCAATCAGGCCTTCGAAAAGGACAGGCTTAGGCCTAAAAAAAAGCCTATGATAAGCTACAGGCCAGGCTTAGGCTTTGAATTTTTTAGCAGGCCAGGCTCAGGCTTGGCAAAGCCTAGCTCGGCCCAGCCTATTCCCACCCCTATTTCCAACACAATAAAAGCCAAGATGGAAATTCATAAAAACAGGGAAACAAGGATTAATAATTCTTTCCAAAAATAATCCAACATGTTTTCTTCTAATCAATGAATCCAAGTCTATAAGAGGGAAACGAAAACATCAGTAGCTGACACTAGTAGATATTCATACAAAAATTCAGAGAAATATTCACAATCCACACGCATAACATTTAGCAGGAAAAACACATCACACCACAATCTGTGAGAAATTGAACCATCCGCTGACACCGACACGAATCTGATCCATACAGCCACTTTCAACACAAGCAGTCAACGTTTTTTCCGTCGTTTCGGTAATTTCTCTCCATGAATTGATTTTTTTCGTGATTGTATATTAATTTACTTTTGCATTTGTGTATGTTAAGTGTGATTTTATATATATTCATTTGGTGTGAAAAGTAGATAATTGTAGCTTGTTTTTGTTTGTAAATTGAATTTTTTTTCTCTTGATTTAAAACCGAGTAATGAACTGGTTTAACTTAGATCATAATTGCTTGCGTTGATTTTTTCTTTGGTGGAAAAGTTGATGAATATCAGAATTTAAGAGAGAGCCGAGTGAGGTTTCCGGGTTTGGAATGTTGTCACTCATTTTACTTGTGGCTATGGTGGCTTGCTTAAATAAATCCGCTCATGTTTTGAAACTGAATGGTGAGACGAGATTCATAGAGTTTTTTTTTCTTTGTTTCCACTGTAGATGTCGTTTGAGATAGAGAGGATTCAAGTTTTGTTTAGGAAATCAAGTGTGGTTTGGTTTTTTTTTTTTTATCTTTTTTTGTTATTTTAAATGTTAAAAAAGGTAACAGGATGCAGATAAAGTATCTCGTTCCCCGTGGCTAAATGATACACTTTTTTTTCTTTCAATTTTTTTATATTATTTATTTATTTTTATCATTTGTTTATTTTATTAGAATTAGACTTAGTTTTTTTTATTTTGTGATTTTTGTCCAAAAAGCTAATGATTTGGTTTTTTTTAACACATTTTTTGCTTCTTTGCTTTTTTTTAAATTTGTTTTTTATTAAGTTATTTCAAGTAATAGTTAATTGATTAATTTTTTATTATTTTTTATTGATGGGTCCTCTTTGTTTACACAATACTTTTCCGTGATTGTACTTTCAATTTGCTTTACGATGCTTTGTCGTGAACGTATTTGTTATTTGTTACTCGCAATGCTTTGCCGCGTATCTTGGTTTGCTGATTATATGATGCTTTTCCATGTATCTCTGTTGACTTTTGTTGTCTGATACCATGATGCTTTGCCATGTGTACTCTGTGTCTGTGTCTTGTCTGCTTGCCATTTGCATGATGTTTTTCCATGTGTCTGTTGTTGTCTTTAATCCTTGATGACTTAATCCAAGGGAAGGGATTGTATGTTGACTTATCGTCATTGTGCATGTCCCTCGTTTGTTCTTTACTTGTCTTAGTTGTTCTTGGTTTTAGAACCTGGCAACTCGTAGTCCGAACTATGGACGCTCTGATTTCTCAAAGTTCCTTTTGAGAATACTTAGGCACAAGGTCAATCCTTGGCGAGCAACCTTTTCCTTTTACTTTGTTTACCCTTATTGAGGGGAACTACGAATGCTCTGATTCTATTCCTGTCAGGATACCTAGGCACGAGATGTGATGTCTTGGTGAGCATACTTAGAAATAACATCGTAGGTCTCCCTTCTACCTTTTTACCTTTAGTAGACAAATAACAAATAACACAATAAAATAAGAGGTTCATGTAGAGTACTACAGATACTTAGGATGCTAGCACCTTCCCTAGGTATAACCAACCCCCGAACCTTAGATTCTCTTTTGCTTTGCATTGCATTGCATACTCATGAGTTTATTTGTTCTTTTTCCCTTCCCTTGGATAAATTAAAGATCGGTGGTGAATTAAGATTTGTGATTCAAGTTAATTAATAGCTTGATATCTGATAATCACCGCGACAGAAATGGCGACTTCACTGGGGAGCTACCTTAAGAGGGTTACCCCTAACTTGTTTTGTATGTGTTATTGTATATTTGTATATATTTGTCTGCTTGGGTTTTTCTGTATAGCAAGGTTATTACATCGTGTGGTGAGATAAGTCCTAACTCGGACTTGAGTGTACACCTATGATAGGATTGTGGTATAATCAATAGTTAATTGTTGGGAGTAGTCCTAACATGATTAATATATGATATAACCACGCTTAGTTGAGGCCCTTTTGGAATTACTGATGTCATGCGAGTAGTCGTATTGGCATTACTTTTTCTGACCTGGGAGTCCGTGAAGCTGAGGACTTTAGTATCCCTTCACCTCTTTTAGCCTTTTTAGGACGTAGTGCAGTCATCATCCAGGTGTAAACCTGTGGTGATTGTCATTTAATACTACACTCAGACGAGTTTATCTTGAGAATATTATTAGCTCGCATGAGTAGTTGTGTGAGCCGATAATATCTGAAAGATTTATCGATGACTCTGGTAACCTTGTTAGAACCCGTTGTGCAGGTGCTTTACCCCTAGTACACACCCTGTGGTTGGTTCTTCACCTAGAATCCACACTATGATCTTGAACCTTTGATCCTAGTCTGTGTGATTTGCATCCTATCTTGCATCGCATTGCATATCATTTGCGTCTTTGCATACATCCGTTTTATCTAGCAACTCATATCCAACTGTCTCTATCTTCCAGCGTTTCCTATCAGTCGTCAAACTGATTCCTCGACACAGATACAGGACTAGGGCTAACTATAGACGCAAGATGTCAGAACAAGAAACACACAACACAAAGATTCGAATGGAGATCGATGATCTTAAGCTAATCATGACTAAACTCACTGAGATGCTCCAAGTCTTGATTGCTAGAGGAGAGCAACCTCAAAGGACTGTCATCCAGGAGGTTTCAAATGATGATCCTCAACCTGTTCAGGTGCCACCTTCAACTTGGTCAGAGTTTGGTTTACCCCATAATTATTCCCCGCCTCTTGCATCTACTGCTATGATTGGTCAAACTGTCAGACCGACATTTCTAGCTCTATTTTTCGCTGAGCCTAGACCTGTGGTCCATACTGTGGTCGGGACTGTCCAAGCTCCCTTTGAGAATCCTCTCTATAAGTACAATACTTTCCGTGCTCAAGGTGAAGACCGCGAAGACTTTGTTGAATCTGAGGTTGTCTGTGAACAGTTTCAGACTATAGACAAGAGACTCCGAGCCGTTGAGGGTACTGACTTCTTTAGTGTGGACGCAGATAACACGTGTCTAGTTTCTGACTTTGTTATGCCTGCCAAATTCAAAATTCCCAAGTTTGTGAAATATAAGGGTCACTCTTGTCCAAGGGCTCATTTGGTCATGTACTTTCAAAAGATGGCTGCTTATACCAACAACCAGAAGCTGCTCATCCACTGTTTTCAAGACAGCTTAAGTGGAGATTCACTCAAATGGTATATGAATCTTGAATAAAATAGCATCCACTGCTTCTAGGATCTTGCTAATGCTTTTATGAAACAGTACAAGTACAACCTCAACATGGCTCCTGACCGTCGTCAACTTCAAAATATGTCTCAGAATGAGAAAGAGTCTTTCAAGGAATATGCTCAGCAATGGCGAGAACTCGCTTCTCAAGTTGAACCTCCTTTAGTAGAAAAGGAGCTGACTGGAATGTTCATAGACACCTTGTCTTCATTCTATTGGGAGAAGAAGATTGGCAGTGTTTCTTCTAACTTCACTGATTTGGTAACTATTGGCCAAAGACTCTAGGAAGGACTCAAAAATGGTAAACTGTCCAAGGCTGCTGAATCTTCTAATGGTGCGAAGAAATCCTATGGGAACTTCTAGAAGAAGATAGAAGACCATATCAATGTTTTCATGACTGAAGTGAGAAGGCCTCGTCTTAGACCTCAGCATGTTAATCACCCTACCATTGTTGTTGTTACTCATGTGGTTGCTGCTCCACGACCAGCTCAAGCTTCTCAACGTCCGGCTGAAGGGCAGAACCAGTACCGTAATAGGAATCAATTTGATCCTATTCCCATGACGTACACTGAACTTTATCCTGGTCTGGTTCAAAAAGGTTTGATTACCACAAAGACTCTGCCTCTTCCTCCAAATCCTCTTCCAGCGGGATTCAGATCTAATCTCCACTGTGCATTCCATGAAGGTGCCGCAGGCCACGATCTGGAAAATTGCTATGCACTAAAACCTAGAGTGTGTGATTTGATTAAGGTCGGAATCCTTAGCTTTCATGACAGTAATCCTAATGTTCAGAACAATCCTCTGCCCGAGCACGCCAAGTGAAGCTTCAGTCTACTTTAGCTCAACCATTTCCTAAAGACAGGACAACGCATCCTTGTGTTTAACTAGTCACTAGGCCATGTTTCTTGTTGGTTGCATTTTCCTTTCTTTGTATTATCTATTTGCATTCAAATTATGTTTGTACTTTCGTAATTAATGAAATGAGCATTGTAACTTTTTGATTCAATTCATTTGTGTTCGCTATTTACATCTTTATGCTTTCCTTTTCAAAAAATTATTTTATCTTTTTTCCACTTTGTTTTTTATTGTACAAAGATTAGAGGGAGGATGACGAAAATGTTATACTCATAATTGCTGGTATGCTTTTAAATAAACTTTGCTGACGATGTAAGGCATTGTTTTAATTCCCCTAAATACAGGAGAAATAAGGAAGTTATTCCCTTGTCAAACCCTTCGAGCCTAGAAGTTGGAGTTTCTTTCTTTACAAAAAAAACCCGCAATCTTAACCTTGGGATGGGTAGTTCTCAGTTTACTTGGATATGCTTTCATGCAAAACACCTATCATATAAAGGTTGCATCCGCAAATTTTCCTTCGAACATAGCAAACAGGTGTCAAAGTTGTCCTTCAAGTCAAAAACCGATGATGGTTCGCCATAATCATTAAGCCAGGAAGTCACTTTCTTTCAAAAAATAAAAATCAAAAAAGAAAAAGCCCGCTAAGTCAAAACCTATGAAGGAGACTTAGGCAAAACTGGGGCATCCCGCCGACTTTAAGATTCACAAGAAACAGTTCAGGCAAAAGTTAGGGATAATAAAAAGAGATCTTTAAATCCTTACCATGAAAGTCCTCAATGGCAAAAGCAACTAAATGTTATAGGGAAGTAGTAACTGCCATCTCAAGGGTCCCTTGACTTCTAAACTATTGTCATCACTATCATTAGTGCAATTCCCAACCTCTGGGAAGCTGAGTGCATAGTTTGAGTTAATTGAGCATAGGGCTGAAGGTCATCATGAAGATTGGATGGGTACAAATAAACTTTGAGCCTTTATCCTTTGTTTCTTAAACCGCGAACCAGGCCACGTTACAACCCTTGAAATACCTAACTGAAGCAAGGTTATTTTGAAAGCGTACTACAGCAAGGTTGCATAAACTGACTCCAAAAGATCCTTGCAAATCATGTTGTTTTGGAATCACATTTGTGCTTTTCACTTTAAATGTCTTGAATTGCCGTGTTCTGACTAATGGCTCATATGCTTTGCATCTTTCAAAAAAAAGATATTTTGATTTCAAAGGTTGCATGAACTTTGCATTAAAATTACCATGTTTGTATGAACACTTTTGTTTGTAAACTGGATTTCCTCTTCAGAAATTTTCAAACAGTTGAGAAACTTGGTCGGTGATCCTATCAAGGGCAAGTTCTTTCCAAATCCTGTTGAGAATCAGTTCAAGATTCGTGGTTCAATGCAAGTCCTTCTCAGAATTGGTTTATACAGAAAAAATTTCAAGACTCATGCTGGGGCAAGCCTTCCAAGTGCACAACAAAGCAATCATTTACAGAATTAGACAAGCTGAAGCAATGATCAGCTCATCTACAGCAGTCAGCTAGTCTGGGGCAATTTACTTGAAGAATCCCCAAGCAACTCTCCATCCTTCCTACAAGGGTCATCAACTTGATACAGTTTACCAGTGTGGCAGAGATATGCCCATCAGCATCTTTGGTCCCCAAGCAGAATGGAAGTGATCTCTGTGTGGAGGAATCAGTCTTCTAGTCTTGTCTTCTCCCCAAAAGAGTCGAGTTGTGTTTTCGGTATTTACATTTGCATTTGATTATATATCATAGCATAACTCATATACATATGCATAGCAAGAGTGTTTCATCCTCATTTGCATTCTCCATAGGTCGTGTTGTTATCCACATCTTACATTGTGGTCAAAGTCCAACT
Source organism: Lathyrus tuberosus (assembly GCA_022829125.1). Classification (NCBI taxonomy): domain Eukaryota; kingdom Viridiplantae; phylum Streptophyta; class Magnoliopsida; order Fabales; family Fabaceae; genus Lathyrus; species Lathyrus tuberosus. Next base: position 7,348,708 of record JALAZF010000072.1, read on the forward strand.
TACTTGGCACCTACCAAACAGATATTATCGTGTCTATACGACGGTCTTCCAGATATGACCTTTTCTTATCTGATGTTTCTCTAGATATGTCTGTTGGCTTTTTGCGTCCAATGCCATTCTTGGATGTCACACGTGTCTGTCTCTCTGATGCTTTACCAGATTGAGTCTTTTGTTCTGATGTTCTTCCAGAACTTATCTGATGTTTTTCCAAATTGATTCGTTTGTTCTGATGTTCTTCTAGAACCTATATGATGTTTCTCCAGATATACCCTTTTGATTCTGATGCTTTTCCAGAATCTATCCGAGGTTTTACCGAATTTGTTTATCTCTCTAATGTTTTCCCATAACCTATCTGATGTTTTTCCAGATATTTCCATTATGATTTGGATACCTTTCCAGAATTTGTTTTACTCCCTAGTGAGTTTCCAGATATATACCTTCGCAATTCTGATGCTTTTCCAGAATTTTGTTGCTTTTACCGTCTGATGATTTTCCAGATGTGTCTTTTGTTCTGATGTTTTTCCAAAACCTCCTTTGTGTCTATCTGACGTTCTTCCAGATACGACTTTGCTTCTGATGTTTTTCCAGCTGTGACTTTTGTTTTGATGTTTTTCTAGAACCTCCTTTTCTGTCTATCTAACATTCTTCCAGATACGACCTTGTTTATCTGATGTTCTTCCAGATATGATGTTGCTTATCTGATGTTCTTCCAGATATGTCTTCAAAATCTTTTCCCGTACATTTAATGCTTTTCTAAATGTTACGGACGTAGCTTCAGAATTTTTGTCTTCATTTAATGCTCTTCTAGATGTCTTCAATCTATTTCTGACTATGGTTAACAGCGGCTGAATGTTTTCTAGTATGTTTCCATTCTCAATCCAGTGCTTTTTTTGGATGTGTTACGGAGTTTATTCGATGTTTTTCCAAATATCTCTGATTATTACCTATTTTCCATAGTTTATTCAATGCTTTTCTGAATACCTCTGATGTTTGCTTGAATGTCCCTGATACATTTCCTTGAGTTCTCCTCAACTCATTCAATGATCTTCTAAATGTTGTGATTCTTTTCCATCCAGTTCCTTTCATGAATGATGACAGTTGATTCCCCAGTGGAGCTTATTCAATGCTATTCTGAATATCTCTGATGGATGTCTGTTTTTATATTCCAAAGTTCATTCAATGCTCTCCTGAATGCCATTGATGGTTGTTGTTGTACTTTCCCAGAGTTTTGTTCTATGAATTTCTGACAAAACCTCTGATGACTGTAACTCTTTCAGCATCTGATGCTTTCCCGAATGTCTATATCTCCATTCAGGTTTTGTCCCTCTTTTTCCAGGTATTATTGGATACTCTTTGTCACTTTGGCAGATGTCCATAATAACTTGTATTCCTCAGTTATGTCTCCTTGACACTTTTCCCATGTGGCATCTTTTCCGTCACAGATCCCCGTCTTGCATTTGTTTCATATCATATCATATCATAAGCATTTTGCAGCATCTTAGGGCCAAAAATTGTTCATATTTGTATTTAAGTCTATCATATCACTTTGAGACGGAGATCTCAATCTCTATATCTCCGGATAGAAGAAACTTAAATAGGGGCATCTGTCATACCCTAATTTTTTACCCTAATTCGTTTTGCATCATCTGCATAACATATCACGCATTTCATCATGCATAATACTCAATTTATCAGCTGAAATAAATTTGTTGGAATTACAATCGAATTGGTCAAATAAAGGTCAATTGTGTGTAAAATCAGTGGACAGAAAATTTCAAGATCAAGCCTGCAAACGTCGGTGATATTAATCGACGTTTTGCGTAGTTTAACATGACATGCTCGTTTGAATTTTTCGACCACTTTTTTCGGTCGCTTTTTGGACAGTTTAAGTCATTTAACCGGGTAAAATTTATTTCGGAATTTGACCAAACGTTGTATTTTTCCAATACTTATATTTCGCGCTGATAATTTTGGTGCATGCATTTTCATTTTTCGAGTAATTTGATACCCGACTTTTATTTATTTTTAATCTTTTTATTTTTAATTTTTAGTTAATTAATCATTTTAATTTATTTAATTAGGAATTAGTTTAGGTTTATTTTAATGAATTGATTTTGTGTTTAATTTAATTATTGCATTTTTCTTTTAAAAAAACACACAAACATTTTGTTTTAACTCTTTTAATATACGTGTTCCCTAGGTTTTAGAAAGTTTTAATCCATTTATTATATATTGATGGCATTCAAAAGAAAAAGGCAAGAATCAAACATGATCAAGACAATTTCAAATTCTTTCCAAAACTCGTATCAAACACGTTTCCAACATAATCAAAGCCAAGATGGAAATTCATAAAAACATGGAAACAAGGATTAATAATTATTTCCAAAAATAATCCAACATGTTTTCTTCTCATCAATGAATCCAAGTCTATAAGAGAGAGACGAAAACATCAGTAGCTGACACCAGTAGATATTCATACAAAAATTCAGAGAAATATTCACAATCCACACGCATAGCATTCATGAGGAAAACACATCACACCATAATCTATGCGAAACTGAACCATCCGCCGACACCGACACAAATATGATCCATACAACCACTTTCAACACAAGCAGTCGTCGTTTTCTTTCCGTCGTTTCGGTAATTTCTCTCCATGAATTGATTTTTTTTGCGACTGTATATTAATTTACTTTTGCGTTTGTGTATGTTAAGTGTGATTTTATATATATTCATTTGGTGTGAAAAGTAGATAATTGTAGCTTGTTTTTGTTTGTAAATTGAATTTTTTTTTGCTGTTGATTTAAAACCGAGTAATGAACTGGTTTAACTTAGATCATAATTGCTTGCGTTGATTTTTTCTTTGGTGGAAAAGTTGATGAATATCAGAATTTAAGAGAGAGTCGAGTGAGGTTTCCAGGTTTGGAATGTTGTCACTCGTTTTACTGGTGGCTATAGTGGCTTGCTTAAATAAACCAGCTCATGTTTTGAAACTGAATGGTGAGACGAGAATTATAGAGTTTTTTTTTCTTTGTTTCCACTGTAGATGTCGTTTGAGATAGAGAGGATTCATGCTTTGTTTAGGAAATCAAGTGTGGTTTGGTTTTTTTTATCTTTTTTCATTATTTTAAATCTTAATAAAGGTAACAGGATGCAGATAGAGTATCTTGTTCCCCATGGCTAAATGATACACTTTTTTTCTTTCAATTTTTTTATATTATTTTTTTTATCATTTTTTTATTTTATTAGAGTTAGACTTAGTTTTTTTTTATTTTGTGATTTTTGTCCAAAAAGCTAATGATTTGGTTTTTTTTACACATTTTTTGCTTCTTTGCTTTTTTTTTTAATTTGTTTTTTATTAAGTTATTTCAAGTAATAGTTAATTGATTAATTTTTTATTGATTGGTCCTCTTTGCTTACACAATGCTTTTCTGTGATTGTAATTTCAATTTGCTTCACGATACTTTGTCGTGAACGTATCTGTCATTTGTTACTCGCGATGCTTTGCCACGTACCTTGGTTTGCTGATTAAATGATGCTTTTTCGTGTATCTCTGTTGAATTTTGTCGTCTGATACTATGATACTTTGCCATGTGTACTATGTGTCTGTGTCTTGTCTGCTTGCCATTTACATGATGTTTTTCCATGTATCTGTTGTTGTCCTTAATCCTTGTTGACCTAATCCAAGGGAAGGGATTGTATGTTGACTTATCGTCAATGTGCATGTCCCTCGTTTATTCTTTACTTGTCTTAGTTTTTCTTGGTTTTTAGAACCTGGCAACTCATAGTCCAAACTACGGACGCTCTGATTTCTCAAAGTTCCTTTTGAGAATACGTAGGCACAAGGTCAATCCTTGGCGAGCAACCTTTTCCTTTTACTATGCTTACCCTTATTGAGGGGAACTACGAGTGCTCTGATTCTATTCCTGTCAGGATACGTAGGCACGACATGCGATGTCTTGGCGAGCATACTTAGAAATAACACCTTAGGTCTCCCTTTTACCTTTTTACCTTTAGAACACAAATAACAAATCACACAATAAAACAAGAGGTTCCTGTAGAGTATTGCAGATACTTAGGATGCTAGCACCTTCCCTAGGTATAACCAATCCCCGAACCTTGCATTCTCTTTTGCTTTGAATTGCATTGCATACTCATGGGTTTATTCGTTCTTTTTCCCTTCCCTTGGATAAATTAAAGATTGGTGGTGAATTAAGATTTGTTATTCAAGTTAATTAATAGCTTGATATTCGATTCTCACCGTGACACACTTCAACTGATCTGAAGAAATACTACCTTGCACGACATGGAAGGTGAAAATAAATCACCCCCAAATTCTTTAGGTTGATGATCCTCAGGACCATCCTTGATCCATAAGAGCAACCAGAAGCCTCCAGAATTCCATCTTTTCCAGAAACACCAGAACAAAAATAGTCCTCGTGACAAGAGATGCCTTTATGAGTGGACTTGAGAGAATTCTTAAGTGTCTTTGGAAACTTTATCATAACAAGGGTATTTACCAGTTTCATAAACCAAGAAATTGATAACCTAAACCTCTCCTCTTCTGACTTTAAAATACCTGAAGATACCAACTTTCCAAGTACCAAGACATCTAAAGGCAAACAACAACAAGCAACTCTCTCCATTCCATTACTCCCTGCTGGAACGGCTAGAACTTCAATAGATACTGACAACTTCATGAACAGAGTCTTCAATCTAGTTTTACCCACGTCCTTTCATCAGAAACACATGCAACGGAACACCAAAGAACACCTTCAACAGTCTTCAGATAAGATGTCAAGACATCTAATGAGACATCATGCAGAGAATAACCTCTTCACCAGCAACAGCTGAAGCATCTTCATAGCAGCAAAAGACAACCAACTAATAGCTGTCATCCTTGATCCAATACCAATCATCCAAAACCTTGAGAACAACATAATGAAAGGTCTGATCGCACAAACACACACCTTGTTTAAAGAACCAGAAATTATCTTCCAATATCTCATCCAAAAACAGACAAGATGCCTGCTCATATACCAATTAAAAATCTGGCATAGGAGATTGCAGATGTTGTAACAACATGTCATGACATTGTTCTCTGCATAACTTTAAAACAATGGCAGAATAATCAAGCTGATCCTCGTAACATCAGCAACAGAAACACGGCAGATGTTTCAACATCTGTTACAGCATGTTAATCAATAAGCAAACACTGAACTGTAAATTTGCATAATGATAAATAACACAAGATATGTTAACCCAGTTCGGTGAACAACAACACCTACATCTGAGGACTACCGAACCAAGAAGAAGAATCCACTATCGGTAGTATAGTTTTATGTAAACAACCTCTGGTTTACAGTAAACAAACTCTGGTTTACCTATCACTTCCCAATGAAAATTTATCATTAGAAGTCCCATCTAATTGATAAGAGAAACACATCTCACTCCCTTAATCACATCCTATGATATCTAACAGTTATAGTCATAATAACTGTATCATCCTACTTGAAAAACTCCTCTTTCAATACAAAGTTCAGCCAAGCGCTCTTGACTAACAATCCTACTCAAATTCTATTGAATTTGCTTAAAAGCTTCATCCAAGAACAATATACAATTCATTACCTAACGGTTTCTGAATCTGTATAAACATTTATGTCTACTACAAGGTATCAAACCGATACAAAGGGAGACTTACAGCACAAGAAAGCCTACGACTCTCAAAACCTTAAACCCTTATTTTTACTTTTACAAAAGTGTTACAAGGATTAGTTATTCAGCCCTAGGTCTAAGTCTTCTTTTATAGTTATCGGTTGTCTTGGGCTTCGAAATATCTGTTTATTTCTTCCTTGATCCATGTTCTGATTGCTCCTTAAATTTTGGACCAGATTAGCAACAACCTGCTATATCAGGTCAAGATGTCGAGCCACAAGCTAGGACATCTTGTCTGACAAGTCTTCTTCCATTAGACTTCTTCATGTTTGAACATCTTGCACAACATACTGTTTTACCAAAATTTGCTCAAATCTGCAGAGCCTTCAAGTTGAATTAAAGTTGTCGATCAGACCTGATAAGAAACCAGTGGAATAAAACCCAAGAAGGTTTGCACCAGAAACCATGTCAAAGATCAAAGCTGAAATCTAGAGATTGCTCTGGAAAAGTTCATCAGATCTGCCAGGCATGTCATATGGCTAGCTAATATTTTTCATTAGACTTTAGGAATCTTAATGTTGCCACTCCTAAAGACGAATATCAGATGCTAGTGGTTGAGATGTTGGTCGATTCGGTGGCTAGATTCGAATACCTCGGTCTTCTCGATGGATACTCTAGTTACAACCAGATTTTCATTGCAGAGGAAGACATAGCTAAACCAACATTTCAATGTCCAGGGGCCTTAGGCACATACGAATGGGTAATTGTGCCTTTTGGCCTGAAGAAGGCTGGTGCCACTTACCAGAGAGTAATGAACTCGATGTTTCATGACTTCATTGAAACATTCATGCAAGTGTACATAGATGACATAGTTATCAAATCTTAATCCGAGAATGGCCATCTTGACCATCTTCGACAGTCGTTCGAAATGATAAGGAAACTTGGTCTTAAGATAAGCCCATTAAAATGTGATTTTTGTGTTCGTGCAGGAGATTTTCTAGGCTTTGTTGTCCATAAGAAGGGCATAAAGATAAATTCAAACAAGACAAAAGCCATACAAAATACTAAGTCTCCAGCCAATAAAAAACTATTCCGATCCTTGTTTTTGAAAAATTAAATTTCTAAGAAGATTCATTTCAAATCTGAGTGGCAAGACAAAAGTATTCTCACCACTACTACGTTTAAAGAAAGAAAAAGGATTTAGGTGGGATCCAGAGTATCAGCAAGCCTTCGATGAGATTAAGAGGTACATGTCAAAGCCTCCAACATTGTTACCTCCCATGAGGAACAAAGCTACGAAGTTGTACATTGTTACATTTGATTCAACAACTGGGAGTATGTTAGCCCAAGAAGATGATGATGGTGTCGAAAGAGCCATATATTATTTAAGTCAAATCATGAATGATGCTGAGACTAGATACACTATAGTGAAAATATTGTGTTTCTCATTATATTTTTCTTGTACCAAACTCAAGCATTATTCACACTTTGACATAATTAAACACATGTTGTCGAAACCAATTTTACATAGCAGAGTTGGAAAATTGGCATTAATCCCAACTGAATATTCTTTAACTTACGTGCCCTTAAAGGCCATGAAAGGACAATTATTGTTGATTTCATCTTGGATCACGCAGTAACATAAATAGCACAAAACTATGTCGAGTTTTCGACATGGAAACTATATTTTGATGGTTCCACTCATTCTAAAGGAATGGGCATGGGAATCTTCATCATGTCCCCATAAGGAGTTCCAACTAAATATAAGTTAAAGATCAATAACCATTGTTCCAACAATGAGGTTGAATATGAAGCCTTGATAACAGATATTATAATATTATTAGACTTGGGGGAAACCACAATCGAGATCAAGAGTGACTCTGAACTGGTAATCAAACAGTTAACAAGAGAATACAAATGCATTAAAGATAATCTATTAATATACTTCGTCAAGGAAAATTCAATGCTTAAACGATTTATAAGTGTGGATATTGAAAATGTACCATGAATAAAAAACCAATAGGCCAATTATTTAGCCTAAGTAGCCTCAGTCTACAAGGTAGCAAAGAGAAAATTGAAGATCTTGACTGAGGTGAAAGACAAGCTGGTATAGACTAGCGTTATTCGACTAGAGTTGCAACGCCAAAAATTGTGGGGGCAGAGAAGTTACCATAAAATTTTGAAGAAAATTTTGAAACTTTTGCCATCGACAACATAGCAAACGACGAGTGGCGAAGGAAAATTATTGAGTTCCTTAGGAACCTGGCTGGAACAACCGATCGAAAAAAAAATACAAGGCATTAAGTTACATCATTATTGGGAATGAGTTGTTCAAAAAGACTCCATAACAAGTGTTACTCAAATGTATTAGTGAGAGAAAAGCTTAATTTTCAATTTATGACACCCACAACGGACCGTGCAGCGCTTACCAAGAAGGACGCAAAATAAAGTGGTTGTTATGTCGACAAGGGTTATATTGGCCCACCTTGTTGAAAGACTGAATTGAGTTTGCTCAAGGATGTCAAGAGTGTCAGAAACATGGAGGAATAGAACATGGCCATGGCCAATCAGGGGATGGGCGTTAGACCTCATAGGTTAGATCAAACATGTGTCTTTTAAAAGCCATAGATATGTCCTAGTGGGCATTGATTACTTCACAAAATGGGTCGTGGTAGTACCTTTGACTAACGTCGACCAAGACACCGTGATTGACTTCATACATAGTCATATCATGTGTAGATATGGAACTCCTGAAACCATAACAACTTACCAAGGTTCAGTGTTCGTCGGCAGAAAGGTAATGGAGTTTACCGCAGAGACAGTTATCAAATTCCTAACGTTGATCCCCTAGTACGCACTAGCTAACGGCCAAGTAGAGGCCATGAACAAATTTATCATAAGTTTGATAAAAAATAACATAGGACAAAAGCCAAGAAGTTCGCATAAAACATTGAGTCAAACACTTTGGGCTTGCAGAACTTCGCCCAAAGAGGCTACCAAGTCTACACCTTTTAGAATGATGTTTGGCCACGATGTAGTCTTACCTCCAGAGATATGCCTATAGTCTATAAGGATTAAAAGGTAAAATGAAATTCTATTTGACCATTTTTGGAGCATGATGATGGATGAGTTGGTCGACATGGACAAAGAAATACTACTTGCTTTAGATGCCTTGATGAGGCAAAAGAAGAAAATAGCTAAAACTTACAACAAAAAGGTTAATTTAAAAGTATTTTCAGACAAAGACTATGTTTGGAAATTTATACTTCCTGTTGACAAAAAAGACAGGTCTTTGGGAAAGTGGCCGCCAAAGTGGGCATTGAGAATAAATGGTTTGAAAAGTTATTTGACTCTAATGGCATATCCCATGACTTCTCCTGCCCTAGAACTCCACAGAAAAATGGAGTTGTAGAAAGGAAGAATAAAACATTGCAAGAGATGACCAGAACCATGATCAATGAAACTGATGTGGCTAAGCACTTTTGGCCAGAAGCTGTGAATACATCATGTTACATTCAGAATAGGATCTCTATCAGACCTATTTTGGAGAAGACTCCTTATGAATTGTGTAAAGGAAGAAAACTCAATATCTTTTAATTCCATCTGTTTGGATGCTCTTGTTTTATTCTGAATACTAAAGAGAATCTTAACAAGTTTGACTCTAAAGCACATAAGTGTATTATGTTGGGATACTCATAACGCTCTAAGGGCTACAGAGTATACAATACAGAAACACGTATTGTGGAAGATTTAATCCACGTTGGATTCGACAATAAGCTTGACTCAGAAAAGTCAAAGCTAATTGAGAATTTTGCAGATCTATAAATAACCCTTGCAGGTTCTGGAGAAAAGGCAAAAGACTCTTAGGACAAAGACTCAAAGAACGTTGATAAAGATACATCAGAAGCAACTGGATTTCCAGCAGTCTAGAAAAGCGAAGGCATTAACAAACCTTCTCTGAAGAATTGATCCTAGGAGACAAAGTTGAACCTATCAGAACAAGATCCACATTTAAACAAACTGAGGAAATACTCTTGGGATTGGTGTCTCTGATAGAACCAACCTCTTGTGAAGAAGCACTTCAGGACAATGAATGGATTATGGCAATGCAAGAAGAGCTAAGTGGGTGTTTAGAAACAAATTGAATGAGAAAGGAGAAGTTGTCAGAAACAAAGCACGAATGGATGCACAAGGTTACAGTCAACAAGAAGGTATTGACTGCAATGAAACCTTTGCTCTAGTTGCCAGGTTATAATTTATCTGTCTTCTAATCTCTTTTGTTGTTAATAATGGTATAACCTTATATCAAATGGATGTCAAAAGTGTGTTTCTAAATGGATACATTTTTGAAGAAGTATATGTTCACCAACCTCCAGGTTTTGAAAACATCAAGTTTCCAAAACATGTTTTTAAACTTAAAATTTCATTTTATGGTCTGAAACAAGCTCCCAGAGCTTAGTATGATAGACTAAGTTATTTTCTTTTAGAAAATAACTTTACCAGAGGCCAGGTGGACACTACTCTTTTCTGTAAAAACTTTGGAAATGATCTAATGATTTGCCAAATCTATGTAGATGACATAATTTTTGGTTATGCTAATCCATCTGTTTGTCAGGAATATTCTAAGCTAACGCAGGCAGAGTTTGAAATGAGCCTGATGGAAAAGCTAAAATACTTTCTGGGAATACAAATAAATCAAACTCCATAAACCACGTATATTCATAAAAGCAAATACACAAAAGAACTCCTAAAGAAATTTGTTTTGACAGATAATAAACCAGCAAAGACTCATATGCATCCTACATGCATTTTGGAGAAAGATGAGGTAACTAAAAAGGTTTGTCATAAGCTCTATCGTGGTATGATAGGCTCTCTTCTCTATCTGACTACTTCTCGTCCAAATATTTTATTTTGTGTATGTCTTTGTACTCTCTTTCAATCAGATCCAAAGGAAACTCACTTAGCAGTTGTTAAGACAATCCTAAGGCATCTAAAGGGGACATCTAACCTTGGATTTATGTGCAAGAAAACATCATAATACAGGCTATCGGGTTTTTGTGATGCAGATTACGCCAGAGATATATTAGAACGTAAAGTACTTCTAGAAACTGCCGGTTTCTGGGTGACAATCTCGTCTCATGGACAAGCAAAAGGATATCAACCATTGCTTTATCAACTGCTGGAGCAGAATATATCTCAACATCACTTTGCAGCACCTAGATGTTGTGGATGAAAAATCAACTTGAAGACTTCTAGTTATATGAGAGTAACATCCCTATCTTTTGTGATAATACAACTGCTATTTGCCTAAGTAAGAATCTTATTTTGTACTCTAGAGCTAAACACATAGAAATCAAACACCATTTCGTTAGAGACTATGTTCAGAAAGGGGTTATCGTTTTAAAATTCATAGATACAAACCATCAGTGGGTTGATATCTTCACAAAACCCTTAGCTGAAGATAGATTTATGTTCATTCTGAAACATTTAAAAATGGAATTTTGTCAAGAATGAGTTCTCCTTCTATTGTGTCCAACTTTTTCTCTAAAAAAAATATGATTATGACTATGTGAAAATACTTTTCTTTTAATCTTTATTTTCAATGATACTTCTACAAGTTAGAAGATGTCTTGGTCAGAAATATCTCAAGTCCGAAACCTCTTGGTATTCTTGACTCTGAGAACATCAAACCGTGTCTTTTCAAACGTATGGATATGATTCGCTGAGACACATATCTTTTCAAATAATAACTTACCGGTTGAGTGACACCTCGAGCGATAGGATGTCTTGAGATTAGGTTTTAAAGTCATCATTACCTATTTATTACTCTCCCTCTTGTTCATTTTCAATGTTTAGTAATCATTTTAAATATTTGTTATATATTCACTCTTCTCAGTCTCATACACTATGCTACTTCACTCCCCATTCTTATATTCCTTCAGAACCTATACCTACTTCTAACAATCCTCTTTCACCCGCTCTCTCCATCTCTACAACAAACACCACTCCAGCATTCCAAGATCTCACCAACATATCTGACCATTCTGACCCTACCTCACCTGATCTGAACATAGACCACCCCTTGCCCAATGCTTCTTCAGACTCTGACAAAACCCTTTCTGGTGAAACTGAATCTAATGAAGAAACCCATCCTGATCATCAGACCTCTGACCTTCAAACTTCTAGCCTAAACCTTGATGAAGTAATGTCTAGTTTCAAGGACAATGCATTAAAGAGATTAAAGAAGCTCTACGATGAGTCTTGCTCTAGCAATGATCGTTCTTATCTGGGTGCTAGCTGGAATCCGTTTAACTGGTGGATGGCTGTTGAGTTCCTCAAAATCAAGAATCTCTCGGTACAAGCCAGAGATAATTTTGTCAAGGAAGCAGAAGAAAGGTTAGAAGCTCAGAAGGTTGCTGAGAGAGAAGTTCCTGAGAGAGAAGTCGCTGAGAGAGAAGCCATTGAGAGAGAAGCTACAGAAAGAGAAGCTACAAAAAAGGTAACTGCTGAGAAAGACACTGCAGAAAAATCTAATCAGTCACTCGTTTCTGAATCTGATCTTTTTCCTCTGATGATGAAAACTCCAAAAGATATGCAGAAAGAACAACAATTGGTCAGAACAAGACTCGACAAGCAAGATAAAATCAACAACAACATTTAGAACTTGCTAGCTCAACTTGTTCAGAGGATCCTGTAAGAACAAGAGTTGTCTCTGCAAGTCATCTCTATGTTTTGATGATAACAATGAGTATTTGTGAAAGAACTATTTTATGTTCTAATTTTTGTTTATGTGCAGATCATAATTATTGAAGATATTAGATCAAGCAAACAATATCAAGATGTGCGTAAAAGATTACATGTGAGTTACTATGTGTAACACAAGTCGCAAGAGTGCTGAAGAAGCAAGTTTGCTTCTATATCTGATAACAATCAGAAAGATCCAAGGATGTCGATATTGTTATTGCAATGCTCTTGTGGATTATGTTCTGAACGTGTTTCGGATTCTGAAGAAAAGCGAAGCTCCCGAAGAAATAATCTTCTGAAGAACTAAGTGTTGAAGACTCTAATGACTTGAAGTTCTTAAGGCTGAAGGCTCTGAAAACCAAGTGCATAAAGACTCTGAAGACTTAAGGGATCTGAAGATTGAGGTTCTAAAGATCAAGGGCTAAAGACTCTGAAGACAACGTTCTGAATGAACAAGGTTCTGAAGACTCTGAAGACTTGAAGACAAAGGGTTTCAAAGACAAGTGCTGAAGTGATGAATACAAGGTTCTGAATGAACAAGTTCTGAAGACTGAAGACTTGAGATTTTGAAGACCCAACTATCACGTCTCTACTCATGCTTCAATCAAATACTATTAGAAGCCTCTGAAGATTAGAAGACAATGTTACCGTTAGCAAGGAATGTACATTGTACGAATATGCTTTATCCCACTACCTCTCCACTACCGTAAATTGTGGAAAAAGGACAAAGGTGGATGTACTATTTTCATCCTTGTTAACGACTCTCCTTAACGGCCAGCTGCCCTCCAACGGCTCTATTTTCTTTGGCTATAAAATGAAGAGAAGGCATTCGTATGTGTTGTTGGTTCGAGCACAATCAACCCATCAACTGTTGTTGGTGTCATCATCAGAACTCAACTGCAAATCATATACAACACATAGAATCATGTAGAAAGCAAGGAGTTGTTGCTCATATCTTGCTCAAACACTGTTGTGTAATTCTGTACTTAAATTAGGAGAATTCTGCTTGTTAAGAAGCACTCATGTAACCTCCAGAAAACCAATTCTATTTTTAGAATTAGTTGTTCCTCAAGTGATCGAGTGAAGATCAGTAGACTTGAGATGAATGATAGTCAAATCTCAAAGAGGACCGAGTGAAGGCCAGACTCTTGTGAGATCCCTCATGGAAGTCATTATTAAGAAAATCCTAGAAATATGGTCAGTGAACGTTATATCCGTTAACCGGATCACTGAATGTTTGACTGTAAAAATCCAGATAGGAGATCTTGCGAGATCAGATTCTATTAGGTCAATGTTCGTTATATCCATTTATTGGATCACTAAACGGTTCATTGTGGGTTAGTCACGACTGTGGTTGTGCAGGTTGTTAGTCACCGGCGGTAGCGCGTGCATCTGTAATCGGGTCTGATTATAGTGGATTAAGTCCTTGTGCTTAAGATGAAATCACCTTGGAAGGGTGGATTGGACTAGCTTGAGAGTTGCTCAAGTGAACCAGGATATATCGTGTGTTCTTTACTCTTGCTTATGCTTTGATTTATTGTTTATGTTTCTGTATCGGTTATCAGAACCTTGCATAGCAAGTCAGAACCTTGCAACTCAACTCTAATAAGCTTCCGCATTGCCAGTCTGAATCATGTATCGCTAATTTATATTCTCCTTGTTGCTTATGCTTCTGCATCGCATAGTCTGAATGATGCATCGCAAGTCAGAGTCTCTCAACGCAACTCTGATATTCTCTTAGCGCATTAACAATAAGAGGCGAAAAGTTTTTAAGAGTTAAAACACAATTCAACCCCCCTCCCCCTTTCTTGTGTCTTTCTCACACCTTCAATTGGTATCAGAGCCTGGTTCTGTTATTGATGGATATCAAACACTTAATAGTGTCAGAAAAAGATCCAGATATGGTGTGTAGAAATACTCTGGGTGAGATTTCAATCCACTTACAATTTCAGTATCAGTTCAGAAGATGACTGAGTACAAAATTGTAACCAAACAGATTACCTAAGCAAGTCACTGATTCTTGAAGTTTTGTAGTTGTCAAAAACAAAATCTTCTACACTGAAGCTTGGAAGAAGATTGAAGAATCAGCTGACAAGCTAGATTCATCAGATAAGAAGAAGTATCTATTGAATCCTTATCATTGAAAATACGCTTGGATAAACAACGTATTTGCTCAAGATTAAATCATCAGAAAAATGAGAAATCTTATTTACTGAAGATTAATTCTTTGTGAGTTATGAGATGTTTTCAAGAAACGGATTAGTCCACCCTTGACTTTCTCAATTTAAAGCTCATTAGGAATTTCTTCATGTGAAGAAGAAAGATTGTTGTTCTATGATTTTGAACATCATGATGAAGTCTGCAGAAGAAGCCAGAAAACTGAAGAATTCAATTTATTAGAAGTGATTCCTTCAGAACATCTGAAGCTTAACTATTCGAACTGTTAAAAACCTTAATGCAGACTTGATTAATGGTTCCTTGAGAAGCCTCGAAGAAAACTGAAGAATATTCAGAAAGAGGAAATCTAGTGATTCATCAGGAATCTGATTCAAAATGAATTCTGAGTATTAATTGAAGTAACATAGACAATTGAGTTCTGTTAACTTGAGATTCTATCTCAGTTGAACAAACTATAATTTGTCAGAATATTATCTGGTATCCATCTTAGATGTCCATGTTGCATAAATCCTGCATTCAGAAGATGGTTGGTAAGAAACAATGACAGAAGTCATCTATTCTGAGCCAAAAAGAATTTAAGACATTGATATTGTTCATAATGGAAAAAAAATTAGTAAACATTCTTTTCAGAAGCAGATGTGCTGACAATTCTCGATGAATTGACGAAGTAAGCTCAACATTGTAAGAACAAAATTGTCATTCAAACTGTGTCATGAGTTGCACTCAAAGTTTGATGATACTTGTATCTGAACGAGCTCTACATCTGTTCGAAGAAATGAAGTCAGAAGCTGTTAGGAAATTTCAAATAATTATCTCTAGCACATAACCTCTCAGCGGTTTATGTTTAAGCTAAGGAGTTAATGACCATCTGAAAACAAGTTTCTATTTAAAAGAAGCTTGATGAAAGATAGATGTTCTGATAATGAAGATCAGAATCTCTGCACTCTGAAGGTTGCTCTCAGAAGTCAGATGAATATTTCTAAACGGAAAAAGGAAAAGATCATCTTAAGAGAAGATTGATTCTAGTTCTCAGACTAGAGATCGGAGTTCAGAAGACACTGATATTCTTCAACGTCAGAATACAGAGAATTTCTGAAGAATGCGGGAATCAGCAAATACTCGATAGATCACTCTGAAGGAAGCAGAAGCTGAAAGATGATAATCAGAAGCTCAGAGTCAGAGTGGAAAGCACTCAGATAAAGAATCACGATGAAGATTTCAGATTCAGATTCTCTAAGGTATGACTCTCCTTATCAATGACTGATTAAATATTATTGCAAGTCCAAACTGTGAATTTTCTGATGAGTAAAAAATTTTAATGATCTGAAATATTCTCTCTTCCCAAGAAAAAATCCTTTGATCAAATCTCTGGACAGTGTGTGCACTCAATGTGACCTCAGTCATAATTGCGAATCTTGAGTAATCATGATATATCCCTGAGAACATAAGTTCTCTCGAAAATGAGCTAAAAATCTTTCGTATGACATAAGTAACTCTATTTAATATCTTTATGTCAGTTTCTGTTTTGCTATCTCTAATCGCTCATTGCATTCCAAATCTTATTTGGAATCTGGATAGTACTTCCCTTGTTATAAAGACTGTTCGCGTCATCTCCTTGAATTGAAATTCTTGTCACTTGATGTGTACTTGATCGTTATCATCCCTCAGTTAGGAACAACTCATTTTACCTATTTAGATGTATATAAGTCACCTATTCCTATCAAAAGATATCACACTCAATTCCTTCTATCATAAAACCATTAGTGTCAAAATTTTGTCTTCCATTTACCATCATGCCTCCACTAACCTTTCTAGGAAACAAAGACCTTCTTGAAATTATTTCTGAAAAACAATTTGTGATTGATGTTCCTCCTCTTACGAGTAACATTGCTAGCAGCCTAGTAGATGTATTATCTGCTCAACAGTGGATAAGATACTCCACCATGATGGAGAAACCCATTTACGTGAATCTAGTTAAGGAATTCTGGAAGCACGCATACCTTGATCATGAAAGTGGACATATCACTTCTTATGTTTTTGAAGTCCCCATCTCCATCACTCCCTTCTCAGTCACTCTCGCAACTGGATGTGAAAATGTTGGAATCACTGTTGATTTTGACAGAAATAAGTTCTTTGTTACTAATAGATTTGCCTTTCTTCATGACCTGTCATCGGGATATAAACCTTCCAATCCTGAAAATTTCCTACCCATTCCCAAAGCCTGGTACAAGCTCGTGCTGTCCAATTTCCTTCCCAGAGGAGAAAACCATGACATACTACGATATCATGACCATGAATTCATTTATTTTATGATGAATGATATTCAGATAAACCTACCACACACAATCTTCAACTGTCTCTGGAAATCCATCTATGAGTCCAGAAATCGTACAAAGTCTTACATTCCTTATGGAAGAGTTTTGTCTGAGATTTTCTTCAGAGAAGGAATAGTGAATATAATCAAAGAGACAATAGCAGAGGATGGTCCTGAAAACTTTCCAGAAAACTGCTTGTTGAAGACAAATTGTGAAGTCTTTAGTGACTAGGAAACAAGACTTATCTCTATTTAACAGTGTCTATTTTTGCATGTCCTTCTTGTGTTTGTCTAAATCTTATCTGTTTTGGTCATTGTACTCATGTAGGTTTGCCCTTAATTTATTTAGGTCTGATCAATAGTTAAATCTGTATCTGTGAACCTTTCTTAATTAATGAATTATTTCCTTTTCTGTTAGTAGATGGCTCATATTCTTAAGAATGCTTATTTCTCACATTTATTATATCACTTTGCACTGCTTAAAGTTGAATATGAATAATTCAAGAATCTGATATAATATTAAGAGAAATTTGAATTTATTTAAATCTAAAAATAAGTCTCGTATGCATTTTTACATGTATCTGTTGAAAGACATATGAAAGATTTTAAGTTCCTCGAGAAACCGCCATCATTAAAATGTGTCTGTCACCTTTCCCACTCATAGGAGAGCAGTTATCACCCACGATCGGTTGATATTCCCCCATTAAGAGATTAACTGCTCATTTTCTTTTCCCTTGTATCTATGTCTCTTAGCATACCCTAGGCAATCATAACTTACCTAGGAAATAGTAAATGCAAATCTTTTGTATCGATTCAGTCGTTACTTTCATTTAATTTCTTCCACTCTCATCCATTTATAAATAGTAGGAATTCCCCTTTCACCTTATTCCATCCTCAACCTAAACTGTCATCTTCCTAAGTCCTTATTTGAACTACAACTATGTCTGCTCCAACTTTTATTGGAAACATAGAAACCCTAGAAGTTATCTCAGAAAAATGACCAAACCTTGCTCGGCTCAAGGACTATGGTATGGACATAGTCAGGAGCATGCAAATCCAATCTTGGTCTGGTTACTACTCCATGTTAAACGGACCTATCTATCCTGTCCCTATAAAGGAATTTTGGAAATATGCCAGGATCAGCGATAACGGCAACACTGTCTGGTCGAAAGTTTATCGACTTCCAATTTCTATCACTATTTCCTCAATCGCGAAAGTCACAAACTGTGTCTTATCTGGAGTCACTATTAACGACTTTCAATATGATCTGGGTATGGTAGAAAAGTGCAGGATCCTTTTTGATGACTCAGCTTCTTTTGAACTAAACAATCCTGAATACCTTCTTCCTTCTGCCAAAAATTGGTTTAGATTCTCTCTAACTAATCTTCGCCCTCGAGCAACAGCAAGGAGCACTCTGTCTCATGATGACAGAATCTTTGTTTTTCTTTTGATGCATCACTTTAAGATTGATCTTCCCAAAACCATCTTCAATCACTTGAAACACTCTATTGAGGTTTCAAGAAAACAGATCCAATCCTACATTCCATATGGAAGGATTATATCTGAAATAATGCTTAAAGAAGCTTTCTGTGGATTGTTAAGCAGGATTGGACCAAAGCATACAATAACTGAAACAAGATGAGCTAGAGTGGACAATGTTGAAGACTTTGGTGATTAAAGTCTCAATTATGAGTGTCTAACAAGTTCTTGTTTTATAGTTAGTTCTAAGTTCTTGTGTTAGTAGTTTTATTTTGTTCTGTGCCTAATGTACTTTCCCAATCTAATGAATGAAATATCCTTTAAATCCATTCTTGAATGACCTACATGTCTTGGAGTTTCATTATCTTATTTAATCATGATTTAAAATGCTTAACATGCTCTAACTTTTTGATGATGTCAAAAAGGGGGAGAAATAGAATATATGATTTTGATAGATCTTAAGAGAATGAAGAACTCAAACAAATAAATGATTTAAAATGCATTTACCACTAACGTTTGTTTGATCTTAACCAAGGAACTCTGAAAAAGTTCACTAGGCATTCTTAAGACAGGTTAAGTTGAAAGAACTTTGTTTCAGTTCTTAAGAACTGTTAGTTCATATAATCGAAGTTGTACACTTCGTGAACATATGTTTAGAATCAGATTGACCCAGTACTATTCAGAAGTTGATAACTTTCTGAAAGTCCAAGTCATCATGATTTTGGTATCATATTGTTCAGAAGTTGTAGTTATAAGCTGTCTGAAATGTGATATTCAGAACATAAGAATCTAAAGCATAAGTCTTACTGAAAGCAGTCAAGACAAAGCCTACATTCAGAGATGCTTTTCAGAAGAACTGAGTAAATCAGAAGTTGAAGACTATCTGAAGAACCGGATAGAAGATCCAAGAAGAAGAAGACCTGCCAAGACAAACTCTGATACTCAAGAAGTATCCAAGATGAAGAAGTTCTGATAAACCAAGAATTGGTATCAGAATCAATCTACAATGATATCAGAGTTAGAATTAAGTTGTGAACTGTTATCAAAAGTTTTCATTAATATCAGACTCAGTATACAATGGTATCAGACTGAGAATCAAGATTACGTTGGTATCAGGTTCAGAATCAAGCTTCGATTGATCACAAAAATATCCTTCAATCAGATCAAGAATCAAGCTTTGACCTACCATCGAGTTCTAATAGAAACATGGTTCTGAGATGAAGGCCTGTTGTCTATTCAAACTCTGAAAAGTCATGATCTTAATTGGTGATCAAAATTGGTATATCTGAATCAAGATTCTAAAGATCCCAATATCTGAATTATAGCAATCAAGGGGAGACTACCCAGAAGATTCACATGTCAGAATTTATAATCTTAACCAAGTCTGAAACTCAGGGGGAGTTTCTCATCTGAAAGACAGATTCTATTTCTGATAAATAGCGTGGCTAAGTTATTAGAAGAGAACTGT
Source organism: Lathyrus tuberosus (assembly GCA_022829125.1). Taxonomy (NCBI): domain Eukaryota; kingdom Viridiplantae; phylum Streptophyta; class Magnoliopsida; order Fabales; family Fabaceae; genus Lathyrus; species Lathyrus tuberosus. The sequence goes on from JALAZF010000072.1 coordinate 7,368,546, forward strand.
TCTATCTCTGTGCTACATTGATTCTGCTGAAAAGTAGAAATTACTTCAGAAGACTCTGAAGTTATGAGGCTCTAATACGATGTCTAAAGGAAACAAGTTCTAAAGATCTGAAGACAAGAAGTTTTGATGAACAAGTCCAGATGCTGAAGACTTATGTCCTTCTAGACGATAGGGAAGTATTCCTTCTCTATTCTATGTTCTGACAACTCAAAATTATTATTCTGTGAGTCTTTGGATCAGATAAGATTCTAGATGATCACAAATAAAATTTTGGGGTTAACACATTCACGGGGAGTTATTGTTCCGGAATCTTAACATGTTATGATTGGTGATTACCTTGTATAAAATGTTCTATCAAAATACATGGTTTTGTCATCATCAAAAAGGGGGAGATTGTAAGAACAAGAGTTGTCTCTACAAGTCATCTCTATGTTTTGATGATAACAATGAGTATTTTGTGAAAGAACTATTTTATGTTCTAATGTTAATTTCTGTGCAGATCATAATTATTAAAGATATTAGATCAAACAAACAATATCAAGATGTGCGTAAAAGATTACATGTGAGTTACTATGTGTAACACAAGTCGCAAGAGTGCTGAAGAAGCAAGTTTGCTTCGGTATCTGATAACAATCAGAAAGATTCAAGGATGCCGATATTGCTGTTGCAATGCTCTTGTGGATTCTGTCCTGAACGTGTTTCAGATTATGAAGAAAAGCGAAGCTCCTGAAGAAATAATCTTCTGAAGAACTAAGTGCTGAAGACTCTAATGACTCGAAGTTCTGAATGATGAAGGCTCTGAAAACCAAGTGCAGAAAGACTCTGAAGACTTAAGGGATCTGAAGATTAAGGTTCTAAAGATCAAGGGGTGAAGACTCTGAAGACAACGTTCTGAGTGAACAAGGTTCTGAAATCTCTGAAGACTTGAAGACAAAGGGATTCAAAGACAAGTGTTGAAGTGCTGAAGACAAGGTTCTGAATGAACAAGTTCTGAAGACTAAAGACTTGAGATTCTGAAGACCCAACTATCACGTCTCTACTTATGCTTCAATCAAATACTATCAGAAGCCTCTGAAGATTAGAAGACAATGTTACCGTTAGCAAGGAAAGTACATTGTACGAAGATGCTTTATCCCACTACCTCTCCACTACCGTAAATTATGGAAAAAGGACAAAGGTGGATGTACTATTTTCATCCTTGTGTAACGACTCTATTCAATGGCCAGCTGCCATCCAACCGCTCTATTTTCTTTGGCTATAAAATGAAGAGAAGGCATTCGTATGTGTTGTTGGTTCGAGCACAATCAACCCATCAACTGTTGTTGGTGTCATCATCGGAACTCAACTGCAAATCATATACAACACATAGAATCATGTAGAAAGCAAGGAGTTGTTGCTCATATCTTGCTCAAACACTGTTGTGTAATTCTGTACTTAAATTAGGAGAATTCTGCTTGTTAAGAAGCACTCATGTAACCTCCAAAAAACCAATTCTATTTTTAGAATTAGTTGTTCCTCAAGTGATCGAGTGAGGATCAGTAGACTTGAGATGAATGATAGTCATATCTCAAAGAGGACCGAGTGAAGGCCAGACTCTTGTGAGATCCCTGATGGAAGTCACTGTTAAGAAAATTCTGGAAATATGGTCAGTGAACGTTATATCCGTTAACTCGGATCACTGAACGTTTGACTGTGAAAATCCAGATAGGAGATCTTGCGAGATCAGATTCTATTAGGTCAATGTTCATTATATCCATTTATTGGATCACTGAACGGTTCATTGTGGGTTAGCCACAGCTGCGGTTGTGCAGGTTGTTAGTCATTGGCGGTAGCCCGTGCATTTGTAATCGGTTCTGATTATAGTGGATTAAGTCCCTGTGCTCAAGGTGAAATCACCTTGGAAGGGTGGACTGGACTAGCTTGAGAGTTGCTCAAGTGAACCAGGATATATCGTGTGTTCTTTACTCTTGCTTATGCTTTGATTTATTGTTTATGTTTCTTTATCGGTTATCAGAACCTTGCATAGCAAGTCAGAACCTTGCAACTCAACTTTGATAAGCTTCCGCATTGCAAGTCTGAATCATGCATCGATAATTCAAATTCTCCTTGTTGCTTATGCTTCTACATCGCACAGTCTGAAGGATGCATCGCAAGTCAGAGTCTCTCAACGCAACTCTGATATTCTCTTAGCGCATTAACAATAAGAGGCGAAAAGTTTTTAAGAGTTAAAATACAATTCAAACTCCCCCCTTTCTTGTGTCTTTCTCACACCTTCAGATCCCTCCTCCTTCTCAACCTTTGACACTTTAGGCTTCCCTTTTGTCTTCTTTTATGTTTTGTTCTATGTTTTTCTCATTTGTACCGTTCATGCTTCATTTATAATATCACTTTAACTTTTTGATTATGACAAAAAGGGGAGTAAAATAAGTGATTATTTTGATACATATCTAATTCTCTAAATCTCATTGCTTATATTCTAACATAATGTATATGCAAAATATGTGAATTCCTTTTAGGAACTCTGAAAGTAGCTTATGGACCAAGCTCTGATAAAGTGTTGCAAAAGGTTCTGATAATCCAAGCTTTGACAAGTCAACCAGGTTCGGATATCCCTTTTCTTTGAAGATTTTATAAGTCGTAGACTCAGGGGGAGATTGAGAGCTCAAATAATTTGGACAAAATTTTGGTAAAACTCAGTGCTGAAGAAGATGTTTCAACATGAAGACCAAAGCTGAAGATTTCTACCAAAGAACAAAGATGTCGAAGAAGATGCCTCAACTTGAAGACTCGACATTCTGGACTCTTATAACATATTATTTTAAATCTGTTTCAAATATGTTCCAGGATCCCAGGCGTGCTCAGTAGTGGATCAATGAAAGATTTAAAGCCCAACTGAAGACTATAAAAGAAGACTTAGTCCTAGGGTTTTGATGAACCTTGAATGTAACAATTGTAACCTAGTTCTCTTGTGTAAAAATAAGGGTTAAGGGTTTTGAGAGTCGTTGGCTCTAGGGTTGTAAGTTTCCCTCTGTATCGATTTGATACAGTGTGGAAAACATAGGTACTGTACAGATTTAGAAGCCTTTAGGTAATGAATCTTGTATTGTTCTTGGATGAAGCTTTTAAGCAAATTCAAGTTAGCGTGTTGGTCAAGTATGCTTGACAGAATTCTGTATTGACAGGGATGATGTAGATATCACAGTTTGTGATTAAGGGAAGTGAGTGGTGATTCTCATATCAAAGAGGGTGTTCTTTGATAAGGATTTCATTGGGTAGAGATTAGGAGATAAAGTTGTAAACTGGGGAGTTTAGCTTTATGATAATTCTATAGATAGTGGAGTCTTCTTCCTGGATTGGTATCCCCCAGATGTAGGTGAATTGCACCGAACTGGGTTAGCAATTGTTGTGTTCTTTATCATTCTGCAGATTTACATATTTTGTTATTGGTATTGATAAACATGTTGGATCAGATGTCGTAACATCTGTTATTCTGCAAGTTCTGATATTCAAGGTATCAATCTACTGTTCTATTCTTTGTTTAAATGTTTATGCAGAACAATGTCTTGACATGTGTTAGGACATCTGCTGTCTGCAATGCCAGAATTTCAATTGGTATCAGAGCAAACATCCTGTCTGTTTCTGGATGAGATCTTTAGGAGATACTCTCTGGCGTTTAAACAAGGAGGAGTTTTGGAGATTAGATCATCAACTCAGACATACTCAAGGGTATTAATGGATGGGATGGATGTTCTGGATCGAAGGCAACAACCTGGTGGTTGTTCATGTTGCTGAGGAGGTTCTATAACAACTGCAGGAGAAGTGGCTAGCTCTCTTGTTGGGGTGTCTTGTAAGATGTTATGACATCTTATTAGGGCAAGTAGAATTTGTTCCTTGGTGGTTCCTTTGTATATGTTTCTGATGGAAGAGCTCTGGAATTATGGGATTCTGGAGTTGTTGCTGAAGACATATGGTGGAAGATCTCAATCATCGGCCTCTATAGTTGAAGATATCTGCATCTTTTTATTCCAAAGTCGGGAGTGATGGAATGAAGGGAGTTGTTGGAGGATGTCTGTTATGGTGACTTGGTACTTGGAAGCTTGGTTCCATGGTGCAGCTTGAAGTCAGTTGAAGAGGAGAGGAGTTGAGTTTAGGTTTAGCAAGTTCTTTCTCTAGGAGTTTGATAAATTATTGATCGGCTAAGTTGTCAAAGATACTTGAGAAATCTCTCAAGTCCACTCATAAACGCATCTCAGTCGTGAATCTGGAGTCTTCTAGTTATTCTTCTGACTATAAGGTGTTTCTGTGAAACACAAACCTGAAGAAAGTGGAGGTGATTTATTTTCACCATCCAAAAACAGCAAGGAATGATTCATCTCTCCTAATCCTAAGGGTGGATCCAATCTATATGGAGTTTTCAGAACTGTTGAGGTAAATAGGGTTCGTTCAGAGAGAATCTTAGTTACTTGAGTCAAGGGTGGCAGCCTTGGTATCTCAACAAGTTGTGTGTCAAAGAAGATACTTGCAAAAGTTTGAATACTTGATAAGTGTTCATGAAGTGATCTGGTGGAGTGTGGCTTCAATAGTGAAACAGGATTATTGAACAAGGATTTAAGATCAATTGTTATTTGTGTTACTCAAAATTATTTAATTGATTATCCTTGTATGTGAAGTTCAAGATTACTGGTGTTCTACACGATGTTGGAACATCTCTTCATCTGGTTTGCGCAGAATCATGGGAGGGGTACTGCATAAGCTTTTGGTTCTATTTCTCTTAGGTGTTGACCTAAGAATCTGCTCAGTATGGTGTGGGAGAAGCATCTGATCTCTGGAGAGTTTCCTGGCAAGAAACTGTTCTAGACAATGGTGATATGGAAGATGAAGAAGAAGACATCATAATCTTGATGGATAGTTCTTGGATCAGTTTATTTCTTATCTCAGAATATTGGAGTGCATCAGGTGTGTTCAAGTTGTTACTAGAAGCATCTGGTGTTTATCTGGAAAGTGTCCTGGCAAGAGACTTGCCGAGAATGGAGTGCTGGTGATGGCACATCTTGGATCAGTTTATTTCTGATCTTGGTACTTAGGAGCATGGGATCTTGCTTATTTTGAAGGTCAAGGTTAAGTGGCAGTTATCTCTAACTTTCTACAGACTGCTCTATTAAGGAAAGTGGCATTCTTTGGTATGGCTATGGTGTAGTCTAGGACTACTTTATCTTCTGAAGATTTAGATGTGGCAAGTGTGAAGTCTTTGGAGTTTCAAAGCAGTTATTCATCAAGTTGTGAGCTTGAAGGGAATACATGTGTTAAGTTTAAGCAGGATGGAGGTTGTATACTCAAACTTGGTTGTTGAATCAAGTCTATAAGAGCATGGAACTCTTGTTCTGTTAAAGGGAGGAAGTTCTTCTAAGTCGCATAAGAAGGAGCTGAATTCAGCAGCTGGATGTCGTATCAGGATGTTCTGACATCTAGCTCAACATTAGAATCTCAGCTGGTGATGTGGCACATCAGCTTAAGATAAGGTGATCTACAGGAGAATGGAAGTTATGGATGCTTCAAAAAGGTTTATCTCATGCAGTTTGCGGGAGCTGTGGATGGAGAAGATGTTACATTTTTAGAGGCTTGGTGGATCCAAGATGTCTTGCTATGGAGCGAGTAGTTCATGTAACTTGAAGATCAGATTTCATTGGTTGATCAGTGTATCTTGTGGGAGTTCTGAAGAAGAATGAGATCAATTAAAAGGTGGCATTTGGTTGGTTTCATAGTGTGCATTCAAGCAGGGTTCTTGGAACTAATTACTCTTGGGCAGAAGGGTAGTTGGTTGAAGATGTAAGGAGGTTTTGGTTCATCTTGGAGCTTGTGGTAGAAGTTCTAGGTTGAGGATAGAAGATTACCTTCTTTTGGTGGATGAGAGTTTATTTCTCTCTTTGGTTATCTGGAGTTCTTATTGATCAAGTTGGTGGCGCAGTGTTGTTTGAAGATCTTCAGTTGGATTACTATGCAGATAGTAAGTCTAGTGGTGAAGCATATCAAGAACCATGGTGTGTGGTGTCTGTGATGTGTGAAGAATGTCCAAATTGATGTTAGAACATTTTCTGGGTTGGTTATCCTTGGAGTAGGATACTAAGTTCTGAGTGTAGAACTTGACACTCACATCTTCTCTAAGAGGTATTTATCTTATCATATGGGAGAATGATGGGTAAAGGATTCTCTTGGAAGTTTGATGTGAATGGGACATGCTAGAAGTAGATCAGTTTGGTGCATGTGGAGTAAATGGGCTGAGGATTTCTGGAGCATGTATACGATATCTGACATCGTTAAGAAGATAACAACTAAGAGGTAAGGTATCTCTTTGAGGAATGTGGAGCATTCCAGATCAATTGGGTTTTATCTCAAGGAACATGGAGGTCTATACATGAGAATTCAAGAGGAATTCGTGTGGTGTATAGATGGGTTCAAGAAGAGAGGGATCAATGGAGCTTTGATCTTATTCCAAGAGTTTGTTGATTTAGGATGTTGATCCTAATGTTATCTCACGGGAAGCATGATAGTGTTCATGTGTGAGTGATTATTGGTTCTTGTCAGAAGAAGCAATAAGTGCAGTTGATGATTGTGTTCAGTAGGTGGGTTGGACAGAGGGTGCGCTCTTGAAGACATGAAGATGCGTCTTATGTTTTTCATTCATCGGCATAAGTGTTCATTGAAGGAGCACTGGTTATCTTAGATAGGGGGAGTTGCTCCTTGATCTAAGAAGTATTACTGCAGGGGTGCAGTTCTGAATCCAGGTTGCTTGGAGGTCAAGCAAATTGTGATTATTGTGAAGATGAGATGTCAAGAAGGATGCCTTGACATTGCTCTGCTGATGCAGACTGTGGGGTATTGATCAATACAGAAGTTTCTGGTAGACAATGACTGACATGATGTCAGGACATTGTTAAAGACATGTTTTTAAAGTAACTGGGTCATTATGGATGGTGGAAAACATGCGTGTACAAAACATGCTCTTCGGGTTTTGCAAAATCCTTGGATGATGTTCATTATAGGAGAAACAGTCAAAGTATTCTTGGGCGGTGCACTCTCGGTGTTGAAGAAGTCTCATTCGCTCTTAATGACCTTATTGAATTGACCCTTGGATCGTTAATTCCTATGAAGACCGCTTGGGTATTTATAGGAAAGCCTTGGTCACTTTTAGCTCAAGATATGAATCTAATATGTGTTCTCATGGCATTATTCAGAATTGTTCCTTGGTCGTGGTGTGTCTGGGCTGGCTTGTTACATTTTTTTTTGTCAATTTTTGGCAAAAAAAAAGGGGGAGAAGGGTTTAGTACCTCAGTCTCTTTTGTGTCTTGTGTCCTGAGTTAAGAATTAGACCTAGGAATTTCAGGAGTCTCAAATCTCTTGGGCATGTATGTGGATGTGTACTTCTAGATACCTCACTACTTCAGGGGGAGTCACATCAGTACTCTAATCTTAGCCGACACTCAGGGTGAAGAGATGTTAGGAACTTATAGGCATTAGGGTACAAAGAGTTTTAGCCAAAATTTGCCAAAAGGGGGAGATTGAAAGCTCAAATAATTTGGACAAAATTTTGGTAAAACTCAGTGCTGAAGAAGATGTTTCAACATGAAGACCAAAGCTGAAGATTTATGCCAAAGAACAAAAATATCGAAGAAGATGCCTCAATTTAAAGACTCGACATTCTGGACTGTTATAACATATTGTTTTAAATCTGTTTCAAATCTGTTCCATGATCCCAGGCGCGCTCAGTAGTGGATCAATGAAAGATTTAAAGCCCAACTGAAGACTATAAAAGAAGACTTAGTCCTAGGGTTTTGATGTACCTTGAATGTAACAATTGTAACCTAGTTCTCTTGTGTAAAAATAAGGATTAAGGGTTTTGAGAGTCGTTGGCTCTAGGGTTGTAAGTTTCCCTCTGCATCGATTTGATACAGTGTGGAAAATATAGGTACTGTACAGATTCAGAAGCCTTTAGGTAATGAATCTTGTATTGTTTTTGGATGAAGCTTTTAAGCAAATCCAAGTTAGCATGTTGGTCAAGTATGCTTGACAGAATTCTGTATTGACAGGGATGATGTAGATATCACAGTTTATTATTAAGGGAAGTGAGTGGTGATTCTCATATCAAAGAAGGTGTTCTTTGATAAGGATTTCATTGGGTAGAGATTAGGAGATAAAGTTGTAAACTGGGGAGTTTAGCTTTATGATAATTCTACAGATAGTGGAGTCTTCTTCCTGGATTGGTATCCCCCAGATGTAGGTGAATTGCACCGAACTGGGTTAATAATTGTTGTGTTCTTTATCATTCTGCAGATTTACATATTTTGTTATTGGTATTGATAAACATGTTGGATCAGATGTCGTAACATCTGTGATTCTGCAGGTTTTGATATTCAAGGTATCAGTCTGCTGTTCTATTCTTTGTTTAAATGTTTATGCAGAACAATGTCTTGACATGTGTTTAGACATCTGCTGTCTACAATGCCAGAATTTCAAGCTTGTTTATCTCAGGGGGAGTTCTCTAACTAAACTCTGATAATTTTTGCATATAATCTCGTACTCATTGTTCCATCAAAGTACATGATTTTGTCATCATCAAAAAGGAGGAGATTGTTAGAACAAGATTTTGGTTTTGCATATAATCTCTATTTTTTATGATAACAATGCATATATTTTATATGTAACAATTTTGTACTCTAATGTTTTTTTTAAGTGTGCAGATATAAAGTTTAATTTGATTATGGATAGCTCTCTAGAAATCTCATTAGAACTAATTCTGGCACGCCTCAAGAAATTACTTCAACCGCATCTGGAGAAACATTAGCAGTTCTGATGAATGCTAAATGTCTCTGGATAAGGAAAGTTATGTGCTTCTCAGATAAGTTTCGCTTCTAGCTCTAAAGTCAAGGCTCTGGGTTCTGAAGACTTGTTCACTCTCAGCTGAAAATCAAGATGTTGGTTCTGACAGAATCGCTCTAAGAATTCCATCAGAAGATAAGATCAAGACAAAACTTGCGCTGAAAGAATTCGTACAATAGTACAATCCCAAATTGTTAAAAACTGATTGAGTGCCAAAATTGTTAAGGAATGTTTGTGAGACTTTACTACTCCTCTCTCCCACGATCTTTGGTTTACCGTTATGGCAGCTGATGTTGAACCCTAATTTTTACCCCTAAGATTTCACACATCTCATTTGCATCTCATACCACAAACAAGATCACAATTTTTGTTTCTCCTGAGCATCTGTATTTTTTTTCTCACTTGCTTTATTATTTGTTTATGTTTATCTAACCTCTAACTAAAATACCAAAAATATGTCACATTTTGCTTCTTCTTCTCTTTGTGTGTTTAAGGTTTTACAGTTTTGTCAGTGGCAAAAGGCCTAACTTCAAGTCAGATGTGGTTGTTTGTTCATGATCCAGTTCAGATGGATGTTTGAACTAATCTTGGTCAAACTATCAAGCAATTGTTCCAAGTGTGAGTTATTTGCGCCAGTGGTTTATTTCTCAAGCAGTGTCTGTTCAAAGTCAAGATGTCTTGTGTTGAGATTCTTCAGTTTATCAAGCAGTGTTCTATGTGATGTCTGGTTCAAGTTATCATGACCAAAGAGATTCAGGAAATTATGGCAAAGATCAAATTTGATGGGCGATGTTTCAGTTACAAGTTATTCATTGGTCCAAGATTTTCTCCTTCACTTTATCAACGGTGTTGAGGTTAAAGATCAAAGTTTCATGGCCATGTGTAGAAAATATTGGTGGAGGTGCATATCCATTTTGGCTAAATCATTCATTATCCATTTAAGTTCAACTTCTTTTTCCTAACTAATTTCTCAGCCACTATCCATTTTATTCAAATAATAACAAATTCTATTCATAATCTGTTCTAGACTGGGCAGGCGCTGTGCCCCCAAAAGGGCAAGGCCCAATCCAATCCAGTCATTGGACAGGCCCAATAGCCAAGAGCTAGCCGTTGGGCAGGAACTAGCCGTTGGGCAGAAACTAGTCGTTGGGCATGTCCGCTTCACTCGCTAAGCAGTTCACGCGGTCAACTGTCTCCCCGAATCTCACGGAGACAGTTAGACCAGGTCAAAGGGCCACGCGCTTTGCCCTCCACTTGGAAATCCCTCATTAGTCGACCAGGCGCTTTGATCGCATAGGAAACCCTGGCCCCGCGCTGAGGATCTCCCCTATAAATACCCCCTCGCTTGAGAGGGGCAGGTATTCAATATCCACTACTTGAAATCTTTCTTGTGTACTTGCTTTCTCCTTTTTTACCAAACGCTTACTTTGGCATTGGAGTACCTTGCAGGTACCGCCCCCTCTTATCTCCTACAAGCATCATTACTTGTCCTACGCGAAGGTCACAACGATTCAGGATGATCATCTCCGATCAGTGGCGCCGTCTGTGGGAACCCTAGCTTCCCCGTCTTTTGATTCAAGATCCCTCCTTTTCACCTAAAAGACCAAAGCTCTCTCCAAAACTCCTTCCGATCATCATGGCCTCCACCAAGAATGATGTTGTCCTCCAAGAAGCGGCTATCGCCGCTATAGCTAATAACGCCGACCATATCCCCGCCGGATCTGCTTTCCCAGAAACTGACCAACGGGACGGGAAGACTGCGTCCCCGACCCCCGATGAAACAAAACCTCGGGCAGAAGCTGCTGACCATGTTTTCGAGCATATTCCGGTTCCGCAAAATGCTGACCCCAGCACGGTTACTCTCATAGACTCCCTCAATAGATCAAACCTCTTGATCTTCCAGCAAGGCGAAAAGATCAACGCTCTCGAGCACGTCCTCCAGGAGCGTCCGTCCTCGGAGAAGCCTCGCAACCCGTCTCCATGTCCTCGGTCTCCCCCTCAGAAACGGAGGCGTGACAGGTCCAGAAGCCTCTCCCCGGAAAGAAGACGATCAAGGTCGGCGGAGCCCTCGTCCGATCTCACACGAAGACAACACCGGTCTCCTCCGCAGAAGTCAAGGCGTTCCCCGGTGTCAAAGAAGTCCAGGCCCACAGGAAAGTACGAGCACCACCGGTCGCGCGGGCACTCTCCACGACGGAGCAGAAGTCGTGATCACAGCTATTCTCTTTCCCGTTCTCCGAGCACAAGCAGTGACGACGACGTACACGGACCTCTCTCACAAGAGATCATGGACACCAGAATTCCTCGTGGGTTGGAGAAGCCCCCTGCTCTAGCAACCTATGATGGGACCATTGACCCCAGCGAACACATAGAGAACATAGAAGTAATGCTCCATTACCACAACATGACCGGGGCCATAAAGTACAGACTGTTCCCGATCACACTAAAAAAGGGGGCAATGGCTTGGTTCAAGCGCCTTCCTCGAGGGTTGATCACATCATGGAGAGATTTGAAGAGCCGGTTTGCCCGGCACTTTACGACTTCCCGACGACATCCCAAGTCGGAGGCCGCCTTGGAAGCTATTATACAAGGCAAGGATGAATCCCTGCAGGCATATATCAAACAGTTCAACAAAGAAGCCGTGGAGGTCCGTACAATGGACCATATGAAGAAATAACTTCTCGAGAAAGGATTGAGACCCAAGATCGAGTTTCACAAAGCCGTGGGCATCGAGACTCCCCGCACGTTAACAGAGCTCCTCCGAAAAGCTGAAGTGTACATACAGTATGAGGAGAAGAAGGTCGCATACCATGCCCGGGACGTAAGAAATCGCGAAGGCGCACGGTCACCAAAAAAATATGAGCCGGAGACGTCCCGGCAAGGAAAAGAAAGGCGGCAAGACAATCGTCCCCGAGAAAGTAAAGGGCCTGCTGGCCAGTTCACGGAATATACCCTGCTTACGGCTCCCCGTGAACGCATTCTCTCCGAATACATCAATACTGAATTCAAGAAGGGGGCGTCAGATTCTCCAAACCGACGACGTCCAAAGGCAACGTCGATAAGAGCAAGTATTGTCGCTTCCACCGCAGCCACGACCACACAACCGAGGATTGTGTGCACCTTAAAGACGCAATAGAGATCCTCATCAAAGAGGGTCATTTGAAGTAATACGTAAAGAAAGGTGAGTCCTCCCGACGAGAGGCCTCAGATTCAAAGAAGGAGGCAGAATCGTCTCAATCCAGTCCTTCCCCGCAGGTCGCAATGTCCAATACGCGACCAGAGGACTTTGTCATTCCAGATTACCTCGAGGAGCCTTCCCGGATATCCGCCCACAGCACTTGGGAAGCATTCCCTGCAGCCATGGTTATCTCATGCGGGGGGCACAATAGGCAGATAGTAGGATCTGTCAAGAAGAAGTTCGAGCAGCTTATAAATTGCAGTCCTGACCGGTTGTCTATGCTTGAGAGAATCAAGGGGCGCTCCCAACCGATCATGTTTTACCGTGAGGAGCTGCTCGGTGGCTCTCCAAATTCTCACATTCCTCTAATCATCAGGGCCAAATTAGCAAACACCGATGTCAGAAGGATCCTGGTCGACCAGGGCAGTTCGGTGGATATTATGTACACTGGCTTGTTCCGCGCCCTTAACCTAGACCAGAAGAACCTCTCACCGTATGTGGGATCCGATTTGCAGGGGTTCAACAGAGCCACGGCCAGACCCTGGGGGTACGTGGAGCTGTCGGTCACATTCGGGGAAGAAGAGGCATCCAGGTCAATCAGGACCCAGTTTTTGGTGATTGATTACCCGTCGCTATATCAATGCATTTTGGGGAGACCAACCCTCATAGAACTGATTGTTGTTCCTTCAACCGTCCACCTCAAGTTAAAGTATTATACCGAGAAGGGTCACGTCGCAACTTTGCATGGGGACATAGAAGCTGCCCACAGATGCTTCGAGGCAGCGGCCAGGGGACAGAACCAGATTGGAGCAGCACCTAAAGTAGCCAAACGGACAAGGGATGAAGATCGTCCAACCGAAGATAGCCAACCAGACAAGAAGCCTGCACTCCCCGTGCAAACTATCGACCTTGACAGTCGAATTTCAGAGGACGGAAAGGAAGATAACGGTGAGGGTGCGCCAACGGGGACGACCAACTCCCCCACATCAGCCCTCATGCGACCAGTTCCAGATGGAGAATTCGAAGTCATCACCTTCAGCAACAACCCCAACAGAGGGGTGAAGATAGGTGCTGGACTGCCCGACGAGGTCAAGCTACAGCTGAAGAAGTGCCTGGACGACAACGCTGACCTGTTTGCCTGGAGTGCAGCAGACATGCCCGGCTTGGACCCTGAGACCGCGTGCCACCACTTGACCATTGATCCAGCTGCTCGCGCAGTCGTGCAACAAAGAAGAAAGGAATCTGACGAGAAGGCACAGGCTGCCGAAAAACTTGTACAAGACCTCTTAGAGGCAAAATTCATTTCAGAGGCCAGGTATACAACCTGGCTGTCCAACATTGTACTTGTGAAAAAACATAGTGGAAAATGGCGCATGTGCATTGACTACACCGATCTCAACCAGGCTTGCCCAAAAGATGCTTATCCTTTACCGAGCATAGATAAACTCGTAGATAACTCCGCAGGTTTCAAACTTTTGTCCTTCATGGACGCCTATTCGGGATACAATCAAATCCCTATGGCCGAAGAGGAGAAGATGTATACCGCATTCATGACCTCCTCGGGGAACTATTACTACAACGTAATGCCCTTCGGTCTGAAAAACGCTGGGGCCACGTACCAGCGCATGATGAACAAAGTCTTCCGATAAAAAATCAGGGACATGCTCGAAGTTTACATGGACAATATGATCGTAAATTCCCAAGAGGAATCCGATCATATGACTCACCTGCAAAAGGTTTTCGACTAGGCCAGGAAATGTAAAATGCGTTTTAACCCAGAAAAATGTGCCTTTGATGTACGGGCAGGAAGTTCCTCGGATTCTATCTCACCGAAAGGGGAATAAAAGCAAACCCAGATGAGTGTCGAGCATTCCCAGAGTTCCCCACGCCCAGGTCGAAGAAGTCCATACAATCCCTAAACGGGATGCTCGCCTCCCATTCTCGTTTCGTGGCCAAATCCACTCAGCACGCCCTGCCCTTCTTTAAACTCCTCAGGAAAGAGACCAGTTTCGAATGGACAGAAGAATGTGAGCAAGCCCTGGCCCACCTTAAGCGGGCTCTGTCTGAGCCACCTGTACTTTCTTGACCAGAATGCGGGGAAACTCTATACTTATACCTCTCTGTCGCCAGCAAAGCCATTAGTGTTGCTCTCATCCGCGAAACAACGGACGGGCAGAAGCCCATCTATTTCACCAGCAAGGCCTTACAAGGGCCAGAAGTCAGGTAGCGCAGATAGAGAAAGTCGACCTTGCTCTCATCACCACCGCAAGGTGGCTTAGACACTACTTCTTGGCCCACACCGTAGTTGTCCGCACGGACCAGGCCATCAGGAAGTTGCTATGCCGACCAGATATGGCTGGCATGATGCTTAAATGGTCCCTGGAGTTATCATAATTCAACATTCATTACGAGGGAAGAAAGGCCCTCAAGGCACAAGTTTTGGCCGACTTCGTGGCAGAAATGACGCTGCTACCGTCCCCGCCATGTGGAGCACATAAATGGACCGTTTACATAGATGGGGAATCCAGCCCCTCAGGTAGCGGAGCAGGTATCATCCTCGAAAACGAGGAAGGAATACTAATCAAAGTATCTCTACTCCTGTCCTTCCTTACATCCAACAACAAAGCCGAATATGAAGCCTTCCTCGCGGGACTATGGCTGGCCAAGGACATGGGCGCCAAGGAGGTAAAAATCTACACTGATTCCCAGCTCGTAGCGTCACAAGTACGTGGAGAATTTCAAGCAAAGACAACCAGCTGGCCGAATACCTGGCGCTGGTAAAGGAAAGAATTACAAAGTTCGATGCATGGGAAGTCCAGCACATCCCTCGCGAACGAAACACGCGAGCAAACATCTTGTCCAAACTGGCTAGCACCAGAAAGAAAGACGGAAATAAGTCCGTCATACAAGAGATACTCGCTCGACCTAGCATCGAGAAACCTTCCGAGCTGCTCGACGTCAACATCATTGGGGACACCCATTGCTGGATTACTCTCGTATACAACTACCTCACCAAAGGGGAGCTACCCGAGGACAGTAAAGAAGCTAGCATAACTAAACGACGAGTATGTTCATATGTACTGGTTGAAGACAAACTCTACCGAAGAGGATTCTTCATGCCCCTCTTGAAATGCGTCGAGGAGAGTAAGGTCCCCGAAATTCTACAAGAAATCCATGAGGGCATCAACGCGCAACACTTGGGGGGAAGATCCTTGGCACGAAAAGCCTTGCGAGTAGGATATTACTGGCCAACCATGTAGCACGACGCCAAGAAGCACGTCCAAAATGGTGACCGGTGTCAGCATCACGGCGACATGCACATGGCACGCCCAATGAATTGAAGACTCTATCCTCGCCATTGCCCTTCGCCTGGTGGGGGATGGACATATTCGGCCCCTTTACAATGCGGTCTTATCAAAACAAATTTCTAAACGTGGTCGTCGACTACTTTACGAAGTGGATTGAAGCCAAAGCCCTCGCCAAGATCACAGCCTTCAACATACTTCGTTTCTACAAAAGAAATGTCCTTGAATGGTTTAGGGTGCCCCAGGCCCTCGTGACTGACAACAGAACTCAGTTAACAGACAGAAAGTTCCAAGACTTCGTCGCCAAATTAGGCATGAAGCAGCACTTTACTTTCGTCGAGCATCCCCAGACCAACGGGTAAGTAGAGGCTGCGAACAGGGTGATCCTTCGTGGTCTAAAGCGAAGGCTGAGCGAATCCAAGAAGAGATGGGTCGAGGAGCTACATAGCGTGCTCTGGGCCTACAGGACAACACCGCAGTCCACCACCGGGGAAACCCCTTTCCAACTAGCCTACGGAACCGAGGCGGTGATACCGGTAGAAATCAGAGAACCTTCCAGACGAACAGAAGCTCCCCTCGACGAGGAGATGAATGACGAAGCCTTAAGAGAAGAGCTCGATCTGGTCAAAGAAATACGATCAGGAGCAGCTCTCTGCGAGGCCTCACTGAAACAACAAATAACCTTGCGCCACGATGCTAAGGTCATAAAGCGCGACTTCCCCATTGGCAGCTTGGTCCTGCGCAGAAACTAGAAAGATTCGAGCGAAGGAAAGTTGGCCGCAAACTGGGAAGGACCCTACAAGGTCAAGTCCAAAATGGGCACAGGAACATACTACTTAGAAACTCTGGACGGAGAACCATTTGCTCGACCATGGAATGCTGAAAAGCTCAAACAATACTACAGTTAAGCCCAACCACGAGGTCGGACTAACTGCCAACGAGATTACCCCGAATGGGGAGACGGCGCGGCCACAGGATCGTGCCCTAGTGAAGCATGATCCATTCTACAACGCCGGCCAGCTTCTGCTCATGGGACGAGCAGATCCTGAGCACAACGGGGATACCTCAATCGAGCTCCGCCGTTGCCACACCAATCATGCAGGACACTCAGCTCGCGATGGGAACAGTCCAAGCCTATGAGTTTAGTACCTCAATCGAGGTCCTAGTCTCATCGCTGGCAAAAACACCTTGCCCTCCTCGACGAGTTTCCCAGCCTGTCGAGCACAACAAAAGCAAGTCAAGCAAACGTCGATTCAAACAAGCATACATAAATAAATGCGACAAGAAATGTTAATAACATCGGCTACAAGGCCAAAATAAGTCAGGGTTACATCAAAAGGGCAGCGCCCAACAAAACATTACATCAAAAGGGCTCGCAGGCCCACAAAATACATGTACATTCAAAAAATATCCTAGCCAAACTAAACGACCTCACCGACACCCTCCACGGGGACCACCTCACCATTGACAACCACGGTGAGTAGACCCATTCCCTCGGTCAGCAGTTGGACGTCAGAATTGAGGGCCTTCACCTGCTCCAAAGTAGCATTGAAGCCAAACTCAGCTTCCCTCAGGTTGTCCTCCCCGAGGACACGGATCCTCTCAATCAGGTCCTTCCTCGTCTTCAAGGCCTTCTCGCCGTCGGTCTCGTCCTCACCCGCTGTTGATGACCCCTCCAGCTCTGTTATCCTCGCCTTCAAGCGGGCGTTCTCATCATTGACTTTCGTCACCTCCTCCTTCATTTGGGTCACCTCCTTTTGGAGCAGTATCTTGGCCTCCTGGTGACCATGCAGCTTCTTCAGCTCATTATATATCTCCACGTTCTCGCACTCCAAGTTATTGATCCTAGTTTTTGCCTCCCAAAGGTCGGAGCGATGAGCCATCTCTGCATCTCCAAGGGCCAACGCCGCTTCCAATATCCTGATCATTCCGGCTACATCCTGGAAGAGGAGCTTCCTCCGCGCCTATGGATCGGCGGACAGAATCATTAAGGCATCGAGATTTGGGACGACGACGGAGCTCTCCTCGTCGAACATCTTCCTCTGTTGATAGCATGCGGGCGACACAAACTTCCCTCCAGGAGAACCACCCGAGTAGCCCGCATGAGAGGCTCCAATATCATCCTGCTTCCTCTTGTGGGAAGAGTCAGGAGTTGGTGGTATGGAAGTCATCCCCGGGGTAGGGCCAGCGCCAGACACAAACTTCTCCAGCGTCGCTTGCTGCTTGGCCGCTCCGGCTTTGGGCATAGATGGCACCTTCTTCTGGACTTTGGCTGTCTGCGACCTCATTAAACGCTCCCTCATGTCGGCCATTTTCTCTACGAACACAAAAAGACAAGTTAGCAGATAGAAGAAGCTTAACAAATACGGGCACAAGAGCAAGTTATACCAAGAAGCTGGAAACGTCGTCATTTTCACACTCGAGGAGGGCCTTAGTGTTAATATAACAGCCTGCTCTTACGGGCACCCCATCGTCTTTGAGCAGCTCTTTACCATCTCTGTCCACCACGAAGGTCGGGGTGAAGCTCTCCACATAGGCATGGAGCACAGGGTATGACTCCTTGTCCGCCTCGCAGAGTTGGTCGTGCTTTACGAAGAACTAGTTGGTCCTATATCTGAAGTAGGCGAACACCCACTCCAAGGGGAACTTAGATACGGGCTTTTCAACTTGTCAACCATCAATGGTCACCGTCTCAAGCATAGATATAGACCTTTTGGCCGCTTCGGAGACAGGCTTCATAACCAGGAACCTGTCCTTGAAGTGTCGAACAGACTTTGAGTACTGCCAGAAGAGCCTGCACTGCTGTTTAAAGGACACCCAGCTTTGCTTCGAGCCCGTAGTGCTCCGTTGGAGTTGGAAGATACAAAAGAACAGATCCACGGTCGCCCCGACATGTAAGTAGCGACACACTAGCTCGAAAGCACGTATGAACGCCAGCGCATTTGGGTGGAGCTGAGCGGGGCACAACTCCAAGTGACGAAAAAGGGCCTCCTAGAAGTCGGTGAAAGGCAGCCAAAACCTAGCCTCCACGAAGGCAAACTCATGCATGGGGAACCGCATCCCCAGGTAAATCGAGCAGATCCTGTCATTTTCGGTCGGACAGATGGCCCTCCATTACATGGACGTATCCTCGGCCCGATCTTCCAGATAGGGGAACTCCCGAACCTCCTCCTCAGTAAACGTCAACTTGGTCGACAGGGGTTCGTGGGTTATCCATTTTAGGTCCCCCCCTCTCAACCTTGATGTTAGCATATTCGACGGCCTGCTCCGCCTCCTCTTGCGCGGCTTGGACGTCGGGCACGACTTCTTCACGAGGATTAGCCATTTTCACCTGAAAAGCAGAGGAAGAAAAGTGAATTCGACGAATAAGTTCAAATCCACCCTTCCACCACTAGTCAAGTGAAAGGGCGAGGAAGAAATCGAGGACAACCTCGAGCCCACTTTGACCGCGACTTAACACGATGACACTGTCCCCCTACGATGGGGACGAGTTTCCGCGACTTAATAAAAGAACTTGAGCTCTCACAAAGCAAGCTCGTCGCGCAAAGCCAGAGCTTCGCGTCGAACAGGCCTAGTGCCCGACTACAAACCTAAAACTAATCCTAACCAGAACCTATGAGAATCTACACCAAAACACACGATATTCATCCCATGTTCTTCATGAAATTTCCATAAATTCATGTGTTCATCGAAGAACACATGAATCTCCAACCGAAAAACTCATAAGTCGCCGGAAAATTCATGAAAATGAAGAACACCATTAGAAATATAGAAAAGATAACAACTTACTTGGGAACGAAGGGTTGGAGATGAAGGTATGAACGGAGACGATGAAGATCAGCGGCGGCGAAGAGGAACTCCGGCAAGGGGACAAATTGCAGAGCAAAGGAGGGGAAAGAAGAAATTTGTAAGAAGTGTACAAATGAACTCCCTCTCCCTCCTTTTATAGGCATTTGCTCATGGGGAAACGCAAAGGCCATCATTGCCTATACGGCTCTAGGTCTGACAGGGGATGCATGTCCACCACGTGTCAAAAGGAATCTTCGTTTGGCATTCCCAAGGGTTAAAGTTACATGCACCCAGTCTCTTGCTATTCCGCGAGCACATCTCCTCGCTGACACACGCGTCTCACACCTTCACAAAAGCCTGCCCGACATAAAAACGCCACTCCGGCGGACATCTTTACAAAAGCCTGCTCGACATAAAAATGTCCCTTTTACAAGATGCTCCCTGAGCACCAACATCTGGTCAGGAAGATCAAAACATCATCGCCGACCATCACTGTATTGGTAAAGGCGAAGAGCTTATCCCCAAACGCTAACCAAAGGTGACTTCAAATGGCTACCTTAAGTCCTCCCTCTTCACCAGAGCAAGGACTTGGGGGGCTCCTGTTCTGGACTGGGCAGGCGCTGTGCCCTCAGAAAGGCAAGGCCCAATCCAATCCAGCCATTGGATAGGCCCAATAGCCAAGAGCTAGTCGTTGGGCAGGAACTAGCCGTTAGGCAAAAACTAGTCGTTGGGCATGTCCCCTTCACTCGCTAAGCAGTTTGCGCGACCAACTGTCTCCCCGAATCTCACGGAGACAGTTAGACCAGGTCAAAGGGCCACACGCTTTGCCCTCCACTTAGCAATCCCTCATTGGTCGACCAGGCGCTTTGATCGCATAGGAAACCCTGGCCCCGCGCTGGGGATCTCCCCTATAAATACCCCCTCACTTGAGATGGGCGGGTATTCAATATCCACTACTTGAAAATTTTCTTATGTACTTGCTTTCTCCATTTTGACCAAATGCTTACTTTGGCATCGGAGTACCTTGCAGGTACCACCCCCCTCTTCTCTCCTACAAGCATTATCACTTGTCCTACGCGAAGGCCACAACGATCCAGTCTGATCATCTCCGATCATAATCCATATCCATTTCCATTAATCAATAATCCAAGTATTCCATATCTATTTTAATATCAAATTTTCCGCAATATCTATTTTTTTTATACCATTCATTTACCATTTCTACAAACACACGTCTAAAATTTCAAAGACCTTTACAAAATTACCAAGCCCATGATACACCACTTGCCAAAAATGATGCAACCTTGGATTGTTGAGAGCATTGTCAAGGTCAGCCTTGTTAACTAGAAGTGTGATAGTTTCAAAAGAATATATTTTCACGAGTTTGTTCACAAGACTTTGCTATGGAATCACTAATCCACCCAACATAATCATTGGTGCTGGACGCAACATATGTGAGAAAGTATATAAGAGAATATAAGTTTTAATTCACCTAATACAGTTCCACATACCCTTGGAGTCTTTTCCAAAGTCCTTCTCCTTTTAACGCGTGTAAAAATGGTTGCTAGAACTTTCAGCATTGACCAATTCTCAAGTCCATTCATGATATAGATAGTGATCATGAGGTACAAGATTTGCCTGAGGGATTGACAAAAAGAAATAGAATTATTCAAACAATCATAAGACAACTCTTATTTGCATTAGACGGTCTTCACTCAACTAATATTGTGCATAGGGATATTAAGCCACTTGGGAAGCTTGATTTTATTAGCATTATTCCTGTTTGCAAGCATGTGAGATGCTCATCAATAGATTGGCGCAATTTATTGGAATCATCTAAAATTTGCTCTTAATAAAAGAAAGCTAAAACTAGCAGCTGGGTGTGATGTCGTTCAAGCTTTAGAGTCTAGTTTATTTTGTACATTAAATAATTTACGTGAGGAAACAGGAAAGGTTTGAATGCGAACATTACACTGGAGAAATAGTCCATCGATCATGTCATGGCGTGGCTCCAAAGGATCTCATATCAATCTGTCAAATGGTTTCCTGTGTTGGTCAACAGTCAGTTGGAGGTTGTCATGCTGCTAAAGGTTTCGTTCGTAATTCTTTCTACTCTGGATTGTCAACTACCGAGATTTCGCTTCAGGATGAGTCACCTCTTCGAGTTAATTCGGTCTATGAAGAGTTTAAAACTAAAGTTACTGCTCTGTTTCTGGCTGCACATTCCGGAAACTTGACTCTCCTTCGTAAACTAATGAATGTGGGAGCTAATGTGAATGCGAGAATGTTCCATGGCTATGCTACAATAGCAACGGTGAGGGAAAGTCACCTAAATGTACTGGAGGTTCTTATCAATGGTGGCGCTTCACAGCTTGCATGTGAAGAGGTTTTACTTAAATCAATCTTGTCGTACGGGCCAGATTTGCTGAGCTACTTATGCAGTCCAATATAATCCGTCTTCGGGTTGCCGTTCGTGCCCTTTGTCTCTACTTGTTGCATGCTCAAATTCGTCAAATAGTGAGGATAACCGCTCCTTAACAGGAGCTGGCATTCAAACATGTGATGGAAGCAATGTTGGAAATAATTTACATCAGCATCAAGCCTTTGAAGCATCTGACATACTTGTAATACCGAAGCTGTTAGAAAACACAAATGACTCTAAGAGTGTGTTTGGATGAAGGATTTTGATGAGAAAAAGTAATTTTTTGAGGGAATTTGAAATGATTTGATCAAAATCTATTGTTTGGATAAAAAATATGGAGAATTGTTAAAATGATGTTAATTTATAGAGTATTTTATTTATGTTAAATTTAAAGAATTTAAAATGACACCAAAAAATAAAGAATTTCAAATTGCTTCTTAACTCTATATAATATGAATGTTAAATTGTTTATTATTAATTTTTCAAATTTTGCAAGATGATCCTCATATTTTATCAAAATTTCAAATTCACCCCTAAAATTTTCAAAAAATTGCAAATTAGTCCCTACTAATTTTCAAATTTTACAAATTGGTCCCTTCAAATTTTCAAAAATTACAAATTGGTCCATATTTTGCATATTTTAAATTTGACCCAAAAGTTTTAAAAATTATGAAAATGACCTCAAATTTTTTACATTGAATCATTTTTATACTCCATCCAAACAAAAGAATTTAAAAATAAATGAACTTCAATAAAATCATTTGAATTACTTAAAATTTTAAATTCCCTAAAAATTTTCAAATTCCTCGTCCAAACACACTCTAAGACTAGGTCACAAGGCATGGAAAATGGTGTTACTCTCATTCCCAATTTGACAGCAATACAACAGGCTGTAGTTCTAGCACATTGTCTTCTAATCGAAAAGAGTTCCCGACACGATGAATTGCAACGATGGGATATGGCTCCTTACATTGAGGCAATTGATTCCCAGCAGTTCTTTTACTTCATTTTACTACTTCTATGATGTCTTGCGTATTATATGGGAGTCATTGCGTAATCGAACAAAAGAGCGTGCATTACTGATGATGGATAACTTAGTGAAGCATATATATGAATCATCTCCATAAATTGCAGAAAGAATTCCTTTTAGTTATGGTGTTTATATGGCTAGTATTCCTGCTTTGAGAAAAGAATATGGTGAACTTCAGATTACTATATCAGGACATGAGCTGCAATTAATATACGGAAATGACGTGAGGAATTTTAGCAATTCAATATGCGAGTAAAATAAGCCACGTCACATATTCTACAAGTGAGTTGCGCACCAAAAGCTACAAAGTCAAAACGACTTGCACGTTGTGAAAACGACAGCTAATGAGTTTAAAGCGACACCAAATCTCAGCTTCAAGTCACACGCATAACACAAGCATTCAAAACACGGTGAAAATTTCAGAAACGGCATCAATTTCATTTTCAATTTCACTCCATTCACTCTATAAATACGACTCATACCTCACTTCATTCTTCAAGCTCGAGGAGCCAAAATCACTCTGAAAAAATTCCATCACAGCTTCCATAAATCACAACCTTCAATAACCTTCATATTTCTCAAAATTTCAATCTCTTCAATCTTCACCAACAATTACACAACAACAACTTCATCTCCCAATAACCCCAACTGATGCAAGAATAACAACTTCAGAAGTAGCGAGGTGAAGAGAGAGAGGAAGATTCGCAGAACAAACAAATTGAAGTTCATACCTGGAAGGATTCGATTCAGAGTAATTACTTCCGATTACATCACTGATTCTTCTTTCCTTTTGCCTCTTGTAATTTGAATTTTGTTGCAGACTCGATTTCAGTTTCGTGCCGTCAAATGAAGGTCGCACGTTTTATTGTCGGATTCATCTGAGGAAGTTGAAATACGAGTTCGAACAACTCGATTCATGGCCTTACCTTGAAGAGACCGGCAGCGTGACGGAAAAAAACGAAAGAAGAAGATACAGTACCGGCCTCGTCTTGAAGAAGAAGGAGATGATGAATTGTTCATTCTGATCCACTTTTGTTTGTTTAACAAATACGTCACCAATTTGAACACGGGCCTGGCCCGTTTATGATTTTTTTTCTACCTTCACCATTCTTTTTCAACTTGAACCTCCCATCTCATTTTTTTTAATATTCTTTTATAATTTTTTTTTTCTCATTCAATTTTCTTTACTAATTTTTTTAGTAACTTTTGAAACTAGATTTTAATTTTTATTTTAGTTCAAAATTTCTATTAAAAAATCATGTGATTTCATTTTAATCTTGATTTTTATTTTGAATTCTTATTTTGTTTAATTGTTGTTTGTTGTGTGGATCATAACATGTTAGATCCTTTTTTCTCCTTTTTTTTCTTTTGGTCGATGAGATCTCCAAATCGATGATTGTTGATTTTAAAAGATGTTTAATCTTCATTATTTCAAATCTATGGATGAATGATACTTTGGAATCATGATAGATTTCCTTTGATAAATCGATGTGAAATCTCGAATATGATTAGACCATTCCTTCTTTTCTTTTTGTGTGTCATGTTTTAGGAGAGTGATTTACATATCACTTCTCTAACATGTATTAATACGTAAAGTGCATTGATCGATCTCGAGTAGGGTGACTTCTATATAAGTTACTTGGCGATTGCTTAACATAGCACTACATTAGTCCCTCCCTCCGAATCAGAACTTGATCTTTCGTGGCCCAAACCTTTTGGTTGTGTAAGCCCAATGATGATTAATCTTTTGTATTAAGTTCAAAATCTTTGATGCTTGTTGTGTAGAGGCTTTGATTCTATCAATATTCTGACAAGTATTCATTAACCTTGACTTAAGTACATTGT
Source organism: Lathyrus tuberosus (assembly GCA_022829125.1). NCBI lineage: Eukaryota > Viridiplantae > Streptophyta > Magnoliopsida > Fabales > Fabaceae > Lathyrus > Lathyrus tuberosus. Next base: position 7,392,989 of record JALAZF010000072.1, read on the forward strand.
TTAATCATTATAGTTCAAGACGCGAGACGAAATAATTGGTTACTTTTGAAGGCTTATGGCATTATGGCCTTTGTTCTACTATTATGTATATACTACTACTCACTAACTTACTAACAATATTATTGTACTAATCTTGTTTATGTTTCCTTCTCGCTCCATATCTCTCTTTTATCCATTATGCTTCATTACTATCATCTCATATCATATCTTGTTTATGCTTTCGCAATTTTTCCTTTGTCTGTTGGACATATGTTTATGTTTATGCCTTTTTCTCTTTGTCCACTTGGACCAAAAAACATTAATAAAGGCCAAAACCTTTAAAAAAAACTTGTGCTCTTAATCTTGGACTATGGTTACTATCCTTTGCACGAGACATGGAATTTTGCACCTAGACCTTGGACTTCAATGCTATTCTTGGATCCTTGAACTTAGTACTAGGACCTTTTCCATTTGCTTTGGAATTATGGTTTGAAGACTTTGGAGCCTTGTGCTTTTGCTTGGTTTATGGTGAAGATAGCTACATTTGTGGTTAGATCTTTCTTATCCTTAGCTTTTACTTTATGCTTTAGGATAGTCACTTCTTCTCTAACCATTCTTCAATTTTCAAAACTTTCTCTCTTTTTCAAAACCTTCTTGCTTTCAAAACTTGCACCTCTTTCATAATCAAACCTTGACTTTGTTAAGTGATTTTACTATTTTCTTTTCATTTCTTAATAAATGCTAAACTACATAAGCATATTGACACCTTTTTCAAAAGACTTTAAAAAACACCAAACTCATCAAACTCTTTTTGTGCCTTATACACTTTCTCTTTCAAAACTTTTTTCATAAGCTTAGACATGATTCATCTCTTTTAGCGGAATTATTCGCTTGGAAATGATGACTTGTCTTTACATTTAAAAACAACCATAACAAACCTATTTTGTTATTTGTACCACGAACTACGAGGTTTTGATCCTATATTGCACATTGTGGGTACGTAGGCATGAGGCGACAAGTCTCTCCAAACACAAAAATCTTAAAAAATAACTTCTCTTCTCACCTCCTCAATCTCTTTTCAAACAAACATTTTCAAACCAAAAAGCGTAGATATTTCAAAGGGTTCCTATAGAGTACTATAGACGTTTTGGGTGCTAACACCTTCCCTTAGCGTAACCAACCCCCTTACTTAGACTCTATTCACTTGTTCTTGTTTTAGAGCTTGTGTAGGTTTTGTTCTCTTTTTTCCCTTTCCTTTTTTGGATAAATTAAAAGTGTGGTGGCGACTCTTGCTTTATGAGTTAAGTTAATCAATAGCTTACACTCACGATTTTGCTGCTACAACTGGTACTGATAGTGACATTTCTACCCTCCAACGTTCTACCATTGAGCCTATATAAAGGAGTCATTACTTCATTGCAAAAACAACGAACAACATTGCAAGAGTGAAAACGCAAAGTCTCAAAAGTCTATCAAGAGAGTATTCTCAAACACATAGAGTTGTTGCTCATATTTGTGTATAAAGATTGTTCTTTATTTTGTTTCATTCGCTTATTAGAAGCACTATTGTAAACACTTTCTATTGTAATCTCTTTGAAATTTTTTTCCTCAAGTGACTAAGTGTTAGTCTATATACTTGAGAGGGCTAAGGTGTTTTCTAACACTTAGACGAACTTTTGTAATCCTTCAAGATTAGTGGATTAAGTCCTTATTGAAGGCGAAGTCACCTTGGTCAGGTGGACAAGACGTAACCTCGTTATAGGAGAACTTGTATAAACCAAACATGTCACTCTCTTCTAGTTTGTATATCTTGTTGTTTGTGTTAAGTTTTTTTTTGTCGAAAAGTTTTGAAAAAACCCAATTCAAACCCCCTTTCTTGTGTTTTTCTCTATCTTCATTCTTTTCCAGAACCCTGCTTCTTCTGTCCAGACGATGAGTCGGAACGACCAACGGTCTTTCTTGCTCCTCTGAAATTTCCTTGACCATGATGCCTTTGTTTCCAGAGTCTGCTGACCCTTCTAGAAATTAGTGATAACTCATCATCATCATCTTCTGAGTCTTCATCAGAATCTTCTAATTCTTCCTTAACTTGATAAGTCATTGCCTTTTCAAGTTTAGACTTTAAGGCAACTGATTTACCTCGCTTCTGAGGTTCATCTCCTTCTAGCTCTATCTCATGACTTCTTAAAGAACTAACAAGTTTTTCAAAACTAATACTATTTAGATCTTTAGATAGCTTCAAGACAGTTACCATGGGTCTCCATTTCTTGGGAATACTTTTGATGATCTTTTTAACATGGTCAGCAGTTGAATATCCTTTGTCCATAACCTTAAGTCCTACGACCAACATCTGAAACCTTGAGAACATAGTCTCAATTGTTTCATTATCCTCCATTCTGAATGCCTTATATTTCTATATTAGGGCTAAAGCCTTTGTCTCATTTACTTGAGCGTTCCCTTCATGAGTCATTCTTAAGGAATCAAAGATGGACTTGGCAGTATCTCTGTTTGTTATCTTCTCATACTCGGTATAAGAAATAGCATTCAGCAATATAGTTCTTGCCTTATGATGATTTTTATAGTCCTTTTTTTGTTAATCACTCATAACACTTCTTGCTACTTTGTTACCTGCAACATCAACTGGGTGTGTGTAGCCATCAATTACAAGATCCCAAAGATCTACATCGTAACCAAGAAAGAAGCTTTTGATTCTATCTTTCTAATAGTCAAACTTATCACCATCAAAGACTGGTGGTTTGGCACTGTAATGATCTTTCTCATTGTTAATAACAGGAGCAGCAGCAACCATTGTTTCTCACACAAATAGGATCGGTAGTGAACACGGTAAAGTGTTGATAAAGCTTTTTATCACAATTAGAACCTGAGCTCTGATGTCAATTGAAGGTGTGAAAAACACAAGAAATGGGGGTTTGAATTGTATTTTTAAAACAAAAGTTTTTACCAACTCAAAAACTCAACAATCAAAAGATCGAACAATGAGAGAGACACAAGGATTTTTATCCTGGTTCGCTTGAAACTTAAAGTTAATCTAGTCCACCTGCCAAGTTTATTTCACCTTATACACAAGGACTTAATCCACTATAATCAACTAATTACAAATGCACTAGCTACAGCTGGTGACTAACAAACCACAAAGACAAACATTCAATGTTTTCTCAAGGATACTGACATAACTGGTCCCTCAAGGAACTACAAACAAACCATTTGAATACAAAGATGTGTTTACAAAGTGCTTCTTAGACAAGCAGATTTACACAATTGAAATACAGAAAATACTTAAAGAAAAAGTTTGCACAAGGTTGAAAGCTTTTCAAGTAGAAAACACTCTTGTTGTTCGGCAACTTTTCTGTAAGTCTCTAAGTCCCATATATATAGCATGAAAAAAAGGAACTGTTGGAGGGCAAATCAGGAATAGGAAAATGTAGTTGTCCACTAACGGAATAATGGCAGGTGTGTCAAATAGTATTGTCCTTTTCGCCCACAAAATCAGGTAGTGGAGGAACAATTTCGTTTTGTACCCTGCACTATTTCGATCACGTATCCTTTATCCTTATCTTCAAATTCATTGGCTTTTGATTAAAAGTTGATGAAGCATGAACAGAAGAGTCACGTAGCTTGAAATCAGAATCTTTAGAATCATCAATCAAAATCTTGATAACATCAGCGTCTGACTTGAGATCTTTAAAATCTTCAGCTAGAAACTTCAGAAGTTTGCCTTTCTTCAGAAGTTTGATGAACAGAGTTACTTCTAGAAGCAGAGACCAAGAGAACATTGCACCATCAACATAACGCCTTCTCGGAAGCTTCTTAGAACTGAATTAGTGTAGAAGCACATTTTGAAACACGATTTTTCAAAAAGTGACGACGTTGCACGTCATTTAGTCAGAATCAAAGCCGGCTGTTAAAGCTACACAATAACAAACCATTAGAGTACCAAAATTGTTCTCACACAAATACTACCTTGTTATCATCAAAACTCAAAGGTATAGATGCATAACCAAATCTCGTTCTAACATAGGGAAAGATGGTTGAAATGTAACGTGGATGCGGAGTTTAATAATCGTAGTGACACTTCTAATAGGGGTTGATGTGTGCGTGATCTCATTGGAAATTTCATTTCTGCAGGTGTGGCTTGGGATCCCGGAACTATGTTCATGTATGAACTTGAAGCTTTGTCTCTTAAAGAGGCAATCCACGAAGCCCTCGAATCTGGAAAATGTGGTTTTCGAAAGTGATTCCCAAAAAGTAGTTCAAGCCATTCACTCCAATCATAAGGGTGGCTTAGAGTTTTATTTTATTATTAATTCTATAAAAACTTTGTTATTTGTTAATCCTAGCTTTGAGGTAAAATTCAGTAGACGTCAAGCGAATATGGTTGTCTATTCTCTTGACAAGGTGTCCAATTCTTGGCCTAGACGTAATTTGATTAATGTAGCTTCTCCTTGTATTGAACGTTTTCTGATTAATGATATGCATTAAGTTTGTTTTGATAAAAAATAGACATAATGCATATATGTTTTTAACAACTCTTATTAATAATTTCGAAATATTAACACTTGTTAAAATAATTTAGAATTATTATTATTAGGGTTTAATTGTTATGCGTGTAAAAATATTTTACACTATCATTCAATAGGAATATATCATTTTGTCATATCATATAATTAGTTTAAAAATTTTAGTATAATTTAGCTGAATGCATGGTCGTTGATTGGCAATGTAAAAAAATTTACCCTATCAATATATCACTTTTATTATTATTATTATTATTATTATAAAAAATAAAGCGAAGCCAACTCTAAGAGAGCTTAGTAAATCTCATATAATTTCACCCGCAATCCATAAAACTCCCGCCCAAATCTCAATTTCTTCCACCCATCCTTGAGAAAATCCATTTTTCACTCTGTTAGCAAGAAATCAAAGAAACACCTCAAAATCTCACTCCCAATGACTCAAAACCCCACCACCCTCTTCCTCCTCCTCACCCTCACACTCACCCTCCTCCACTTCCCAACCACCACCTCCTCCACCGAACTCCTCTACTCCACCGCCACACAAACCCTCACCAACTCCAACTTCCTTTCCATGGCCCTCACACTCCGCCTAGCCTCCCCTTCCCTCCCTCCCACAACCTCCGCCACAATATTCGTCCCCTCCGACAACACCTTCCGCCGCCGTGGCCCCCTCCCTCTCTCCCTCCTTCAATATCACATCATCCCGTCAAAAGTCCCTCTCCATTATCTCACATACCTCCCAATCTCCACTCAATTACCCACTCTCCTCCCAAATTCACCTCTCACCATCACTTCCTCTTATCCTCACCTCTCCATTAACAACGTAACCGTCTCAACAACTACTCCTCTCTTCAAAAAACCCTCCCTCCTCATTCTTCCAATCCACGATTTCTTCAATTCTTCCTCCCTCTTTCTCCCCAAACCTATCCCCGAACCTCTCCTCCGTATCCTCCGATCCAACAACTGCTCCATAACCGCCACGTTATTCGAATCTCTATCCTCAGAACCATCCTTCGGCAGCTCGAAGAAAAAACTAACTATCTTCGCGCCATCTGATGAATCCGTTAGGAATGTAACTGATTATGACTTAACGGTTTTCAGGAAACATGTCGTTAACAGATTGATTACGTGGCGTGACTTGATTCGTCTTCCGGATGATACTCTGTTACCGACTCTTTTTGAAGGATTTGATATCAGAGTAAGTGTTTTTCCTCGTCTTCGATTGGTTAACGGTGTGAAAATTGTTGTTCCGAATATGTATCGTGGTGATTTCGTTGTTGTTCATCGTGTTGATAGATTGCTTGATTAAGGGACGTGCTGAATGTGATTGGTATATAGGTTTTTCTGATGAGGTGTATATTGATTCATAGATGAAAATAACTGAAAATGAATTTTTAGATGGTATAGTATAGCATGAATAGATAAATGAACTCCACTGATGTTGATAGTTTATCTGAAAGTATAGTTTTTAACGGCATGAATTGTGATTTACTTAGATGCGTACTTTCAAAGTGACTTTGTAGTGGAAAAAGTTCTTTGCTTAATGTAAGTTTTATTTGAGATATTTTTGCCATTACTCATTGCTGTCTATGAGTGTAAGCTAATTGATGAAAAGCAAAAGAAAATGAATTTAGGAAACAACACAAAACACACCCGGAAGAGTAACAAATTAAAGGGCAAGGTTTGGCTGATTTTAGGGAAAAACAGACCTTTAGTGGGAAGAAACCGCTTCATCCAATCTAAAGCACGAAAAAACCAAAAAATAAAAATAAAAATCAAAGAGCTACTGAACTATTGGTGGGCTGTTGGCAGCATAGGGATTGAACTCGATGATGTCTAAAGCAGGAGAGATGAATTCCTCGAGGAATATCAATTTGGTGATGTAGGAGTGGTTATCTCGCCCTTACAATACGCAGATGACACAATGTACATGGGGAAGAAAAGCTGAAAATATATATAGGTCATTAAGGTGACATTGTAGTTTTTTGAATTGGTGTACGAGCTAAAAGCTAATTTCTTTAAAAGTCTCATAGTAGGTGTTAGCATTCAACAAATTTGACTGGAAGAGGCAGCATATGTCCTACACCGTAAAGTCGGTTTGTTATCCTTTAAATATTTGGGCCTCCCAATTGGTGGTGACCGTCGTAGAGAGGCGATGTGGAAACTGGTGCTCGACGTTATTAGAAACAGATCACACAGATGGAATAACAAACACTTGTCAATTGGCAGCATGATTGTCTCGTTGAAATCAATCTTGTATGCATTGCTAGTCTTTTTCTTTTCCTTCTTAAAGATCCGTCAGGTATTATATCCAAAATCGAGTCTATTTGTAAAGATTTCTTTGGGGTGGAAGTGAGGAAACTAGGAAGATTAATTGGGTTCAATAGGATAAAGTTATCCTGAGACAAAAATTAGGGTGGGTTGGCCCTAAAAACTTAAGAGCATTTAATATGGTTTTATTTAGTAAATGAGAATGGAGACTCCGATGCGAAAAGGACAGTTTGTGGGTTAGAGTATTAGAGAGTAAATATGGCCTTACAAATGGTAGAGTAAATAGAGATGTTAGATTCTGCTCAGCATGGTGGAAAGACATCATATAAATTGAAAGTGGAGTTTGGGGCTTTAGACCAAATTGACTGTCAAAAAAGATGAGTGTAGATCTAGGAAACGGAGAAAATTCACTACTTTAGTTTGATCCTTGGTTGGATGGGGTGCCTCTTGTTAGTAGGTATCTAGAATTATTTTTGATATCAGAAGATAAAAATGCAACTATTAAGGAAGTTGTGGAGATTGAGTGGAAGGAGCAGAAGTGAAATTTTAGTTTGAGTAGGAGTTTATCTTGAGAAGAATTATTTTGGAGGCGGATCTTAAAATCGAAACTCAAGGAAATCGTGTGAGATTGAACTGTGTGGATAAGTGGTTATGGTCTTAAAGATAAGTATTATGTTAAAGATGCTTATTCAGTATTATTGGATGGGTCAGCGAATGAGGACCTTAGGAAATGATCTGTTGCTTGGAATGGATTGGTTTCTCTGAAGGTGGCAGTGCTAGCTTGGAGGCTGTTTTAACAAGATATGAGGACCTTAGGAAATGATCAGTTGCTTAGAATGGATTGGTTCCTCTGAAGGTGGTAGTGCTAGCTTGGAGGCTGTTTTCAAACAAGATACCGACTATGGATAATTTGGTGAAATGAGGTGTGTTGAATGGATCTCAAGCTGGTTGCACAAACAAATGCAGATCGGAAGAAAATTTATCTCATTGGTTCTTTGAATGTCCAAAAATTCGCCAGTCTAGAATAAGATTCTGTTGTGGCTAAATCAGCCATCGACACTACTTAATTCTGTATTGGCGAACTTTTCTCAATTTGCAGGTTTGATAAGGAGCAATAGAAAAAAAATAAGATTGTTTAAGCGTCATTTGGTTGTGTTCCTTGGATGCAGCAAAGTTAATATATTAATAAATGAATGGAAAATTTACCAGCGGAGGTGAAAGAGAGCATCGGGATAGATGTTAAGATATTAATTTTAATTTTCATCGTGTGAGTGTGAAATGTTTCATTTTCCCTCTACACCAATGGCTTATCTACCCTCTGGAATCTACCCTCTGGATTGCCTGAATTTGGTGCGGTAGTTGGGTCACTATTGAATGTGCGATATTATGATATGTCTTAGTTGTGAGGGTTAAGGTCTTTCATCTATTTCGGTTTTGATGATGTCAACAAATAAGTTAGGCATTAGATTGTAATTTAAGCGGTATCACTTCATTGTCGGGCAAATTGCATCTAACCGTCGTTTTTCATGCGTCTAAACATATAGGAAAATGTTTAACCTAAAATTACATGTGCATGATCATAATATTGATGTTTGGTATGTGTGTCTTGAGTCTTGGTCAGCTAAAACGTGTAGAAAAATGAATTTTTGAAAATATGCAGGTCATGGGTCAACCCAAAGTGAGCATGAGTCGATGCATGCTAGTCTAGACAAGTTTTTGAAATGTTCGGGAAGCGCATGCTGACCCCCCTGTTGCATGTGGTCGACGCATGCTTCTGGAAATTTGATTTTCTGCAAAATCTGCAGACTTGCGTCGACGCAAGGCGTGGATGGGTTGACGCATGGCTTCCAAATTTGCCCACACATCTCTGCGGGATAGCTCACGCCGACCCTCATTAAAATGGCAGTCGACCCAACTTTGCCTGAGCTGATTTTTCTGCATTAATTTTTTCTGTTATTTCTGTTACTTCATATTGTGGGTCACGTTACTCATTATAAATAGTTGGGTCAGCTCACATTTCAAAATAACAAGAAACGTGAAAATTTATACCAATCTTTCTCTTCATCTTCATCTTCAACCTTGAGTAAACAAACAATTACACATAATCATTTTTGTTTGTGTCGCCCATTATTTTGAAGTGATAACGTTCAGAATTAGGAAGTGTGTGATCTTCATTTCTGGGTTGAGAATTGGTAGGTGTTTCTTGAATAAAACCTTAGTTTTATCCTTCAAGAATCAAAGTGATTTTGGGGGTTTTTGGCACAAACCGTTTTGTTCTACAGGGATTCAGCCGTGCGAAGGTAACTGAAGAACAGAGTATTCGTTCGGTTTAGTAGCTACAGTCGGAGGATCGTAGAAGAAAGGTTTGGGGATCGAATTGCGGAGAATCGAAGTCGACCGAGTGAAGGTGACTGAAGAACAGTGGTTTCTTGCAGTCTAGTAGCGCGGGACGATGACTTGTTCAACCGAATTCGAGGCACTTGATTCGTCTTGAATCAAGGGAAGAGAAGACTCTGCATCAGCAATCAAAGACGTTTGAGAGTTTGGATGTTCATTGTTCTTCTCTTGTATAAACAAATTGCAAACAGCAATCTATATATATATATATATATATATATATATATATATATATATATATATATCTTAATTCCATTTGTGGAATTGGAGGCAGAGGTACCCATAGCGAGGACGATTGGGGAACTGCCTAATCAAATCGCGTTTGTCCTCTCTTTCCCTTAACTCTTTACGTTTGATAGCATTCGAATTTGTGAAGTTTAAATTGATCAAAATTTCTGAGATAGTGTAATCTTGAGCTGATAAATTGTTTTGTAAATTTGATACAATCTCTTGGATTGTATTAAGGATCAGCTTAACATCACACTATTTGGAAATCTGCACTTTGTGTGTTTACGCACACAAAGCGTTCGATAATTTGTTTCAAAGCAAAATTAAATGCATTTGCATTTAATTGTTTGTCAACCTATCTCGTTGGATTGGATTAATATCAAGCAAATAAAACATTGTTGATTGCGTTTAATTTTGTTGATTAATCTGAATTTTTTTTTCTCATCCGTATTTCATTCCTAGTATTGTCGTGCATATCCGATCCTTTTAGTAGAGGTTCGTTGTAGACGTGATTCAGTGGTTGCTTCCGTTAAAATTTTTAAAACCAATTTTTTGGAAAGCCATTTGCGTGTAAAACTCAAGGGATCTATTCAACCCCCTTCTAGATCCTAGCCATCGTCTACCAAGTGGTATGACGAGCTCCGGTTTATCTGGTGCTTCGGTAAAACTTCTTGGAATATGGCGAACGAACCTAAAGGGGCTTATAATAGAGCTCCAGTTTTTACAGGCGAGAATTACAGCTACTGGAAGGATTGTATGCTCGTCCATATAAATTCCATAGATCGGAAGGTTTGGAACGTTATTTTAAACGGTCCCATGGAAATTACAATGACCAATGCTGAAGGCGTTGTCGTTCCCAAACCCGAAGCTCAATGGAATGAGGAGGACGAGAAAAAGTACAGCTATGACTGGAAGGCCCGAAATATTTTGATCTCCTCTTTGGGAGTTGACGAATATTATCGAGTCTCTCATTGTGAAACGGCCAAAGCCATGTGGGATGCTTTACAAGTAGCCCACGAAGGCGCTAATGATATCAAAATGGCCCGTATCTGTTGGTTGCGGAATAGGGCAAGCAAGTAAAAAGATTTAGAAGTATTTTTTCGGGAATTATCGTGTCCACAGAGATCGGTGCTACTGAACTGCCGTTCGACAATTTAATTGTTAATGAGTTTGGGTTTTAAAATGCTTTAAAGCGTAAAAACAGAAAAGTAAATAAAAACATAAAAACAATTCATTCTTCAACAAGACGAACTTATCAAGCATACATATAATCCACTCGTCACAAACATAAATTTACCGACCAATTATACTCCACCTGCAATACTCATCAAAATCATCCAGCATCACTCACAACAGTGTTCATCTCTGACACACTGAGCTGAGAGACAACCGTATTACTCTCGTCGTCACTCTCGCGCACGACGCCTCGAAACACGGAAGACATTAAGTTCCGACACCCAAAAAGATTATCATGTAAATCTATCTCTAGCATCTAGACAATAGATATCCATCCCTAATCAAGATTTGTGATGTTTATCTCTAACACAACACAAATCCAAACATAAATGCAAAAAGATCAAGGAAGACATCGATAATGATTTGTGTCGCTCCCGGGATTTTCATCCAAGTACAAACGCGAAAGTGGCACCGAAACAAAGTCGCCAGTAATGTGTATTTATTCCAAGAGAGGGAAAGGAGACATTGCGTAAACCTGAGGGGAAAGGATAGAGCATGGTCTAACGACCAAGAGAACTGGGTTCGGGAGTCGGTTACGCGAGAGAAAGGTATTAGCACCCCCTCGTGTCCATCGTACCCGATGGGATCCACGCTTGCTTGTCTCGATCAAAGGGTGTTGTCAACTGGAGCTTCGCTGCTGCTGGAAAGGAAAAGGAACGGGAAAAAGGAAAAGGAAAAGAAGTGACTCGATAGGACGTACTCGGAGCCCTAGGCCTACGTATTCCCTCGGGAACGGGAAAGTCAGAGTCAACGTAGTTCGGACACGAACTAGGGGGAGGTTGCTCGCCAAGACATCGTCGTCTCGTGCCTACGTATCCTCAATCGGACGAGAAGGAGGAAATCAGAGCAGTCGTAGTTCGACCTACGGGTCAAAATGAGACAAAGAGGTGATAAAGAAAGGTTGTGCTCGGAGAGATCTCGCACGATCTCCTGCCTACGTATCTCCATTAACCAATGAAGAATCAGAGCGACGTAGTTCCCCTCAATAGGGATGGATTGTTTGTGTTTTTTAGGGAACGACTAATGTTCTAGCTCAGGTGTTGCAGCTCGCTGTATGGAGACTTAGGCGTTACCGTCTTGTAAGAGAACGAGGAGAAGCACGTTCGTACGTTGAGAATGAGTGAGATGAGAAAGGAATTCCCGAAGGAAAGACGTTATTGTTCGTTTTTGTCTTTTAAGAAAGAAGTGTTTTGTTTATTTGGTGTTTTGCAACACATATTGTATTTAAGTCCCTCGTGTAAGATCGAATGCCTCGCATATCGACCCAAGACAGGACGTACGCTAAACATTCTAAGAAAGTGAGAGAAGACCCCTCACTATCTCATTCTCACATGAAAGGGTCAAATACAATACATGTTATGCCTTTATTAAGTGTTTTTTATTTTTGTTTCAAGGTGAGAAAGATAGACTCAAGGTTAAGAAAGCTCTAAGGGAAACTAGATGTCCTAATGTTATCATGCAAAAGTGGCCCTAAGGTCAAGGTTTATAAGGGGGATGCTACCTATGTTAGCATGCATGGATTGCTATCCTAATGTCTCTCCTACCTCCGACTTAATCAAAAATTAAGTGGAGCGAGGAATCCTACGGGATCATGTCATCAGACAAGTAAACACAGGATGAATCAATCACAAAATGAAATAAAAGCAACTAAGGAGTAAACAGTGTCAGTAAACAACAATGTCACGCAATCAAAGTAAAAGGGGAGCTTTAGCCAAGGGGTCATATCAACAGAGGCAAACAAGCTAGCTGTGGTAAATAGGGGTACTAACCCAATGGTATCGAGAACCATGGAGAGCTGAATAAGAAAGGGGGAGATGTGAATCAGACCACATAAGCATCAGCATTGGTCAATGCGAGCTAAAGATAATGCGTGGGGGTTGGTTACGAACCCTATCTTCCACTTGACTGACTCGATAACAGGAGCAGGTGATGTTCAAAGCTTCAATCATGTAATGAGAGCTAATGAACGACTCAGCTAGAATTATGGGGGTTGATTGCGAACCCTACCTTCCGTCAATTGCCTCCTTGGAGGTCTTACCAGGGGAAATGGGAATGGGATGCCTCATAGAGGTCTTCAGGCACAATATTAAACAATCACAAACAGAGTCTCCTTTGAGGACTTCCATCATTGCCGGCCAAGTGGCACGGACTCCCAATCCTACTTCTCATGGCATAAAAAGGAAAAATGCGGAATTAGTAAAAGAGAAGAGAAGTGATACCGAACGGATATCAATCCGTAGCAACGCAAGCAAAGTATAAGCAAATCGGCCAACTTCTAGTGATCTAGCATAAATGAGCAAAAGTGTTAGAAAGTGAAACGGGTCCGTGAACGACATGGAACTAAATGCTCTTAAAAACAATAAAACAAGGCCATAAGCCATAAACAGCAGCAACAACAACGTTCCAACACCTGCATAGCTGTAAAAACTAGCAACAAGTAAAAACAATCTATAACAGCTACTATTTCCAGAACAGGATGGGTGTATATGCAGCCAGCCAGGATATCAACATTTTACAGCACCCTTTGTGAACAGCAGCTGTGTATACTACAGCAACTTCTATGTTTAGCTAATCAAGTGTAAAACACTACAAAACAAACTCAAAGGTTAGTCACAATTCAAATGGAAATTGTCAAATAAGAAGTAAATGAAATCAATATTAAAATGTAAACAACCATTAGTCAAAAACTATGCAAAACATATTAAAGGCTATTAACAAAGTTGACTAAATGAAACTATTAAAATACTAGTCAATGTTAGCATCTAGAATCTAAGCATAGTCAATGTTAGAAATTAGTTTCTAATTCTAAAACAATTAGTGAGCACTTAAGCCAAAAACAATTAATGCCATTAAGCAAAAAATGAGTAATGCAATTAAGCAAAAACAAATAGTGCAATTAAGCTAAAACAATTAGTGCGATTAAGCAAAAATATCAATTAGGATATGATTAAGCAATATCATCAATTGAGGATTCTAAATCTAATTAGCCTAAATCACTAAACTCTATTAAAATGTCAAGGAAAAGTCAAGATTAATCTCAAATTGAGGCCAAAATCGAATTAGGCTAAGATTAATTCCTAAATCCTAATTCTAATATTATGAATTAATTCTAAAGATCCTAAATCGATTAACAAAACAATTAAGTCAAAAATTCGATTAAGGAGCAATTAAGTCAAAAAACAATTAAGCAATTAAGCTAAAAAAATAATCGTCCAAAAACAATTATCGAAATCAAATTCCAATTAGTCGAATTAAAACTAACATCAATCTACCGTTAATCTACTACTAAACAAAGAAACAAGTCCATTAGAATCAATGTTAATCCGGATTAATTTCTAATCTAAAAAACCTAATTAAAGTCAATTTCTAATTGAAACTCAAAATCTACTTATCCACCAACCAATTAACCAAAATCTAATTAACCTAATTTTAATTAACTCAAAATTAGTCCTAAACTAGAGTTAAAATCTAAACTAATTATCCTAAACCCATTAGTCTAATTACTTGTTAATAAGACTAATTACCTAACCCTAATTGTAAAATTAAACCAAATTTAGAAGCTGAAGTAAACAGAAAAAGGGTACCGTAAGTGAACTAGGAGGTGCAGATAGTGCTTCCATGAAGTGTTGGACTTTACAATAGGCCCAGGAAACTCCCTTGTAGCCACGGGAGGTGCTGAACTGAAACGGGTGGTGCGAGAAGAATTTCCATCGGGATGAGGCCCAATTTACGCACATAAACCCGATTGAGAGCAATGTTGAAAGCTTAACCTAATTCCTCTTTTCTTTTACTCAGTGCTGCCGTTTCCACTCCTTCTCCTTCATTACCCCTCCGTCATTCTCGTTGTTCTTCTCTCCGAAACCACCGTCGCTGTTTTCTTATTCGTTCGCACCTTCACGTTCTTCTTCGTTCTCCTCAAACCACCCTATGCCTCAAACACCACTGTATTCTCTCCGTCTACAGTGCGCGGTATCTCCTCTTACGACGGCAGAGGTCCTCTCATCTCGGATTCTCCACCAACAATCTAAATACGAGTATGATTTCGTCTAATTCTCAACTACCTCTCCGAATCATTACCACAGAGCTCATGAACCCTAAGTCCCACAACCGAAATTAAGCGGTGAATGCACACTAATCACGTCTCAATTATGAGAGTTGTGACTTCTCAACGTGAATCCTAAGACCTGGCGACGATATCGGAGGATAAATAAGGGAGATACGCGAAGAGCATACCTTCGTAGTGTGGCCGTGATTGCAACGAGGAAGATGAAGTCCAAACCAGAATTTCGGAGACGCTCACGAGGTAAACAATCTTGAACTGTTCACCTATGCTATCGTGATTCTCCTCGTCTATTGCTTCGTCTTCTTCAATCAGCTTCTGCTTTGCGTGCGCGTTGTGAATCGTTCTTGTCGTGAAGTTCTCATGGTTGAATTTGTTGCTTTCTTTGAACGATTTAAGGTTCTTCGAAGTTGTGGCGATGTTAATTTGAATGGAGGATTCTGGATGATGAAGGTTGAAGCAGCAAACACCGGTTCTCAATTGTTAATAATTTCTTCTGGTTTTTGATTCTTGCTTTGAAATTTGTTGATGAAGGGTTGAAAGATACAATCTCGAATCGGCGTCTGCGTCGACTTCATAGGTAATGCTTCGATCTCCCTTTTTCCTCCATTATTTTCTTCTATAATCTTCGCTTTTTCTTCTTCTGTACGGTTATTGTGCAGTTTCTTGAAGATTGGTTGATGTCGAATTCTCAGTTTGCAAATTGCCTTGAAATTTGTTGCAGGTTCAACGGATTGATGATTGATGATGAAGGAAATTTAAGATGATAGATAATGGAGCTTGAAGGCGAATGGAGCTTTCTGGAGATTTGATGTAGAAGATGGAGGTTGTGGTTGGTGAATTGAAGATGAAGAATGGAGAAAGCTGTTACGGTACTATTAGAAGTTAGTTAGATTTTTCAGTTAGTAGTTCTGTCAACTGTTACCAGGTTTTTTCGGTTAGAAATATGGTTAGAGAGATTGGTTGTGAAGATTTCTGGGAATTTCCTGGTGAGGAATTCTTCAGTGAATTTGTACTGGCGTGTGATTTCTGGTAGGTTAGAAACCTGTTACGAGCGTTGGCGGCCTCTTGAATTTGCTCTTAGTTTCCGCATCCACGTCATATTTTTCGGCTATGTATTTTTAGTTTTCCTCTGCTGTCAAGAGAACTTGTTTCTGAATTTACTGCTATGAATTATCCGATAGTACTTGCAATGAAACAAAAATTTTGTAGCTGTTATGAAACTCATTACAATAAACTGAAATCCCAAGAATTCCGTGTGATTTTGTGGAATACTGAAAAAGCTCACTTCACGATTGAATCCTTTGGCCAAATTCAGAATATTCATGATAACTCTCTTATATTAGTAGTGAATACTGCCACCTGAATCATAGATTTCTTGATTTCATTGCTAGCTGCCTTTGAAGTTATGGAATTGAGATTAATATGAAGTAATGGTGCTTTTGTGTGAAGATTAGAGAACATTTGAGTATGGATTAGAATAGGCTTGAAAAGAAATATGGTTTCATGGTTTGGATAATTGGCCTTGAAAAAAAAGAATGATTATTTGGTTAAATTGGATAGAAAAAATAGAATGGGTTAAGATATTAAAATGAAATGGATATGGATTAAAAATGGTTATCAAGAAAAAAGAATGGATACAAACATGAGTTAAAATGAAATTTGCATCCTGGATCACAAGGAGTCCACATGACCGATCTTAACATACTTCGCCTCTTAAGAACATTGATCCCTCTGTACGTCTTTAATTCAAACCAGGCTTCATGTCCCAATCAACCTAGCCTTCACTGCGAATTCAATCTCAAATCCGCACTCATTTGCATTACAAGCAACATGCAGTAAGTAACTAAGAGGACAACACTGCAACAACTCGCTCTCTTGCACCACCATCAGAGGTCTTTGACATGAAAACCATAATCCTCCTTGAGATGCACTGATGAAACTGAAATGACCTGAGCATAGAAAGAAACAAACTCTGATTCACACCCATGAAACCCTGGCCCACTGTTTCTGATGAATCCTCTGAATAAGAAGATATTCATGATATTGTGAATTCAAACCGCTGCCTCAACTGATCACCTTTGGGTAGTGAAAACCAAAAACACCAGAAAATACTTGGACCCCATGTCTTAGAAGAGCCATGCAAATGTATGATTATGAGGTATGACCTAATGAGATGCAAAATGAAAAGAAACATAAGCCAGAAAAAGTAGGGCAAATTTTTGGGTGCTACAGCTGCCCCTATTCAATCAACTTGGGCCTGAAAGGATGATAGCAACTACTTTCAGACATTCAAGGTACAAGGTGATTGAATACAAAAATAACCGAGAAAATTTGCACTGTGAACGAAGAAGAAAAGGGATATAAACCCTTCTAGAAGCCTCAGTAAATAACTGCATAGATTGATACGACGTGTATCAAAATAGGGATACGGACGAGTATCAAAGACCATACAGACGAGTAGGGAAAGAAAACACGGACGAGTGTTGAAGGACACAGACGAGTGTTGAAGGTCAATACGGACGAGTATTGAAATATGAGGTTCAAACACAGACGAGTGCTGGAAGGACACAGACGGGTGTTACAGATCAATACGGACGAGTATTACAATAAGAGTTCAGACACGGACGAGTGTTGAAAGGACACGGACGAGTGTCAAAGGTCAACAATGCGAATGAGCACTGGACAATCATCAAAGGAACACGACGAGTGACCAAGTCAACGATACGGACGAGTATCGGACGATGATTAACAAGATACAGACGAGTATCTCAAAAGTCAATACGGACGAGTATTGGCTAAAAAGTTCAGACACAGACGAGTGCTGAAAGGACACGGACGAGTGTCAAAGGTCAACGATGCGGACGAGCATCGGATAATCATCAAAGGAACACGACGAGTGACCAAGTCGACGATACGGACGAGTATCGGACGATGATTAATAAGATACAGATGAGTATCTCCAAAGTCAATACGGACGAGTATTGCCTAAAAAGTTCAGACACAGACGAGTGCTGAAAGGACACGGACGAGTGTTAAAGGTCAACGATGCGAACGAGCATCGGACAATCATCAAAGGAACACGACGAGTGACCAAGTCGACGATACGGACGAGTATCGGACGATGATTAATAAGATACAGACGAGTATCTCAAAAGTCAATACGGACGAGTATTGGCTAAAAAGTTCAGACACGGACGAGTGCTGAAAGGACACGGACGAGTGTCAAGGATCAATACAGACGAGTATTGAAATATGCAGTTCCAACACGGACGAGTGTTGACAGGTTAAAACAAAAGACAACTCTTCTGGGGATTGAAACGTTAAACCGAACACAGACGAGCGTTAGGGGAACACGGACGAGTGTTTAAAATCAACACGGACGAAGTATTGAGGAACAACAAGAGGGCACAGACGAGTGTCAAAAGAACACGGACGAGCGTTGAAAGGACACGGACGGACATCCAAAGTCAATACGGACAGGTATTGAATTAACCCCGTATGATCAAGTGTTGGAAGCTTTGCTGAGGTTGTGTGACAATGTTTGGTCTGTGAATTGCTTTGGCTTGCAGGTAAATGGTTGAACTTGGCTTATGTTCGCATGCATATGTTTGAGTTTTGTCGTAATGCTCCACCTTAATGGAAATGCTACGCGTTTTGAGGATGCTATGCATACTATATGCAAAATGCAAAGAGGTCCTCAGCAGAATAGATGCTGAGGACAGGAAGGTAACTCTGCCGGGGAATAATGAGCTTACAGCAAACTCTGCTGGGGACACCATTCCCGAGTGTATCGTGTCAGGGAATGTCTCTTAAGAGAATTTTACAGAAGACCAAACATCTTGAAACTCTTGGACAAACATCGATACTTGAGCTAGGATGCAATAATTGGGAGGACACTCTACTAGGGATAATAGATCTGGAACACCTCCTGCCTGGGAATTTTCATGATGCTCCATGCTTGGGATGGACAACCACTTGCTTTTGCCCCAAGATACAAGTCTGATATGGAGAAAACGTCTCAAGATGATTTTACAGAAGATTCGACATCTCCAAACTCCTGGACTCTTACCGAGTCTTGAACATTAGCTGCGAGGCTACTCTGCTGGGGAGTTTGCGACCGTTATCGACACAGAAAATCTTGTAGCTATTGGAAGTCCTGAATAGGATAATCGACTTAATAAGATACAACACTACCCATTTGAAACCGACTTGTCAATATCGAATCGTCGTGCGGGACCGTCGGCCGAACGATGGATTCAATCAGTAAACGTTGTGACAAAAGAGTGAAATGAGAACCCTTTCCTGAGCATGAAGGCTTCGGTACTTCCATTTGACAATGTTGCTGGGGATCACGAAGCTCTGTAAATACGTTGGGGATGACCTCCTCCAAGAATAACTTTCCTGTTGAGGAACTGTCTGCTTGGGGATGAACGATCATTTGCGTTTCGCGAAAGGATGCCCACCTGCTTGGAGGGGAAGATCAAACCATCTCTACCCTGTCTAGGGACTCGAACTCTTGCTGGAGAAAGGCAAATCCAACTCCGGTTGGGGAAACCAAACCTTATGTCTCTCGCTAGGGAGGATACTTTGCCGAAGACAATACCGTCTTGGCTATTTCTGCCGGAGGCAACTAGCAATGCTAATACCTCACTGGGGAACGATACCCTCTGGCGCCTTGTCGGGGAAGAGAAAGTTCATGTTGGGAACTACTTTGGCGCTTCACACTTCTACTGATCGACTGCATGCCAAATATCACAAGCGAACTCCCGACTTGCCTCGTACCACATGGTCTATGGGGATAAATCGTCTCAAGAGGATTTTACAGAAAACCTGGCATTCAAAATGCCCCAGGGTATTCAAACTCTCGGAGAGATTTATAGATCTCGATGTAACTTCCCCAGACTGCATAATGTATGAAAGGATTTGTCTTGACAAAATTCGTAAAGGTTTGAAATACTCTGCCCCAGTATACTGAATCTTGAAGAGGTGCTTTTGATTAACCATCTTTTGGAGTAGGATAACTTCTCATGCTCTTGAGGTGGCCTGCCTCAATATAATCCTTGCAGTGATTTTGCCCCTGACTGATCTTAGAGAGATTTGTCAAATTGAGTTGATTGCCCCATATTACCCGTTTGTGGAGAGATTTATCGGATCTCGACATAATTGCCCCAGTTTGAATGCTTTTGGAGAGATTCAACGGATCTCAACGTGGTTGCCCCTAGTTTGGCTGAACTTTTAGAGATTTCTCGACGTGACTGCCTATGATTGACCGCTCTCTGAAAAGACCTTCTCAACATGACTGCCCCAGCTTGGCTACACATTGAAGAGATTTATCGACGTGATTACCCCAAATTAGATGAATCTTGGAATGGCTTGCCCATTTGGCGTGATCGTTTAATGGCTTGCCCCTGCTCAACGAAGTCTTCTGGCGTTTGCATCTCATCTTGATCAATCTTTCCATTGTAGAAACTTTCCTGATGTCCTGTACTTACTTGCAAGTAAAACCGATCGTTTTGAAAATGACAATTTTAATGCAATGCATATGACAGTTTTGAGATCCAAGTCTGTTCACTGGAAAAATATGGTGACATATAGTGAACGAATCACTTATCTGAATGTCACATCGATACCACTATGAATGGTAAGAAAGATCCTCTTGGGAGTCAGAACTGACGCGATATTAACCGAAGTATGCTTTCGAAACAACCCTGCTTCAATTAGGTCTTTTAAAGGTTGTAACGTGGCCTGGTTCACGGTTTGAGAAAGAAGGGATATAAGGCTCAAAGTTTTATTTTAACCCACCCATTCTTCTTGATGCTCTCCAGTCCTACGTTCAGCTAACTTGACACAAGCGCTCGCCTCTCAAAAAGATTTTATGATCTTTAAGGAACCCAAGAAACTGGTAATTTGAGACTCAATGCGGTTTTGGAGTAACAGTCACCCCTTTTGTCTTTTGTTCGTAGTCACACGACTTTGTTCTTGTTCGAGGATTTTCTTTTGGAATGCCTTTGTTCTTCACTTTCTCATTCTTTTGCTTTTTGATCCCTAATTTTTGCCTGGACTGATTCTTTTGAATCTTTAGATTTTGAAGTCCAGCGGGATGCCCTGACTTTTGCCTAAGTCGCTTGTTTTCAAGTTTCGACTTAGCAGGCTTTTTTTTCTTTTTCTTTTTTTTTATTCTTTTTTTTTCGGAACAAATTGTGTGACACTGGCTTGTCTTGACTTTGTTGAAAGGGTTGTGACTGCCTCACTCCTTGATTGTTGATGGATAACCATTGTGGTTTCTCATCTCTTGACCTCTTGACGGTGGAATAGAAGGTAATGGATCCTCAGATGCACACTCCTTTTGAAATTTGAACGCTTGGTCAAATTAACTGACACCTACCTTGCCCTAGGTTAAGATTGAGGGTTTTTTCATACGGAAAGAAACTCCGACTTCAAGGCTCAAATGGGTTAACGAGGGTCTATCTCCCTTATATCTCCAGTGTTTGGGGATTTGAAACAATGCATGTACATCATCAACAAGGTTTTTGTTCAAAAGCATACAATCAGAAGTTTTTGCGTCTTCGATTTCGTCATCCTCCCTAGGCTCCTGCTTAAACAAGCGTATTATATCGATAAAAAAATATGAGTGAACACGACTTGATTTAATCATAACATGCATATTCATTTCATTACCATTATTAATTAAAAACATACAAGTTTTACAAATGAGTTTGCACTTTAACAGAAAAGAAACTACAAATGCAAAGAAATGACATGATATAATGATTGCCAGCTTCGAGGAACTGGGACTTTCCAAGCATGATTCGCTAATGAGCTAGCCGTCTTCAGAATTGCTCTTTGAGGTCACTCTGATAACCACCTGCACAACTGCTCTCGGTGCCTTCTTCCATAACTTGGACTGATGGACCCACCTCCCTTACAACCTTCAGTTGAATGCCCCCGTGCCCCAGTTTTGTAGTCACAATGGGCGTCGACATCAAAACCTGGTAGGTAATGGAAAAGGCACTGGCTTCAATTTCTTCGACACTATTAATCCACCTTTAATCAAATCTTGCAATATCCGACTGTACGACATTGGCAACTGAGTGAAACGCCTCTCGGATTTCTTGGTCTTTGTCAGGCGTGCTGACGCGACTGACGACGATATGACCGTTGATTCTAAGAACTGACAACTGATGCACTTTCATTAGCTTGGAAGTTCGAGACGTCTTGCATCTTTCCATACTTGAGGAGGCTCTCGATACGTTCTCCCACCATTACCAGGTCAGACAATTTTGCCGCTCTATTGACAATCATCTTTTCCAAGTACGCACCTTGCAAGGTATCCATGAACTAATCTAACAATTCTCTATCCGAAAGTGGTGGTTGAACACGAGTAGCTAACTCTCTCCATCTCTGAGTATACCCTCTGAATGATTCATCATCTGCTTGAGACAATTCTTGCGAATGCAGTCGACTGTGAGCCATGTCAAGATTATAGTGGCATTGCTTCACGAAGGCGTTGGCTAAATCTGACCATGACTAGATGCGACCACTCTTTAACTGCATATACCAATACACTGATGCCCCACTCAGACTGTCTTGGAAACATTGAATCATGAGTTTGTTGTTGTGGACATAAGAGGTCATTCTTCGACAAAACATCACCAAATCTTGCTTTGGATAACCATTCCCTTTGTACTACTCAAACATCGGTGTCTTAAACTTTGGTGGCAACACAAGGCCAGGTACCAAACACATGCTTGAAGTAAACAACTCAAGAGTATCACGCCTCTCCAGGGCTTTAAGTTTCTCGTCCAATACACAGTATTTTTCGTCATCAATAGATCGTGGATCCTTAGGCTTCATCTTTGGAACTACCCCTTGGACATCTGGCACAGAGAATGCAAAACTGTTATAATCAGCATCATCAAGAGAAGATGAATGTCTGCCTCGGACAAAAGGACGTCCTTGCATAACTTGATTCTCAACAGGGATTCACACCGGTTGAGCTTGAGAAACCTTGTTCATTAGAGGTGGAATGACATTCTTAATTCTCTAAATATTGGCCCCTCCCCTTGTCATGGCGGCCACAACTTCCATTAGTTGGTCCAACTGAGTTTTCATCAATTCAACATCGGCCCTGGTCACAAGCTGATTCTGCTCTTCCGAGTTCATGATTCTCCCCAAAATATTGATTCAAGTCCAATACGAAAGTCGGGAAACCAACTGCAAGTCGAGTCAAAGGATGGATGAGCTCACTGTTCCGGCCAGGAGAAAGATATGCAAAATGATGCAAAAATGCAAATGCAATGCAATAATATGAATGTAATAAGACATAGGATCAAAGCTTCCATATATTCTGAATAAGTGTTGTGTTGTGCCGATGAATGAATAAGTTCACAGGTCTGCTCTGAAGAGAAATACTGGAATACCAAAATACCCGAATAATCAGAATGCCATGATTCCCAAAATATCGGCATAATCAGAATACCAGAATAATCAGAATACCAGAATGCCAGAATATCAGCATAATCAAAATACCATAATGCCATAATATCGGCATAATCAGAATGCCGACCTAATCAGAATACCGGGATAGTCACAATGTCAGAATACCATAATACCAGGCTGATGAGTCCACACTGATAGGAAAACCAGAATACCGGGTAGGTTGAAGATCAAGGTTACCTGCAAACCTATAAACAACCTGCCCTTCTCACGTGTGGGTACTAGGATGTTCAGTATCCCGGGCTCTCAGGTCGAGAAATGATGATACGTTCACCATTTCTGGTTTGGCATCATCATCAATCGAGGAGGCCTCAACTGATTCTCCAAAACGAAAGGTCCTCAGCTTCTGGCACTGAGGTCGAGAAGCAATAGTACATTCATCCCTCGGGGTACAATACTATCGCCAATCGAGGAGTGCCTCCACTGATTCTCTTTCCCAAAAGGAACACCTATGGCAAGTTCCCAGCATTGGGTCCTCGAATCGAGAATATGCAATGGGTTTGCCACAGAATGTGGTCTGCCACTGTCACATCTCGGGAAGAGTGTCGCGACTGAGTCCTCGGGGAAACGGTCACCAGAGTCGACAGCTCTCTAGATCAACACCCTAACATGCGCAAGACACACACGTTAGAATGCTTCCCAAGATAGCCTCGTCTGGTTGTGAATTTCGTGCATACCCAATGCACTCCAGACGGCACGTAGGTCCCACTACTCTCCACTCTAATCCTAAGCGTATACTCAAGCCTGTGTAATGGGCTTATCTCTCAGAAATCCCATCCCGCCAAACAGAAAACCAGCACAGTCCAATATAGCATAATATATCATATGAAATGAAAATGCTAAAATGCGGTAAATACAGTAAAGCAGTAAATAACCATACAATAAAACGGTAAATACAGCACAACAGTAAACCCCCAATGAAAGAAAAACAAACAAGTGCTAGGATTGACTCGCTAAGGAAACCAGAGATTATGGGTTCTTTTCCCCAGTAGAGTCGCCAGCTGTCACTCCCGGGATTTTCATCCAAGTACAAACGCGAAAGTGGCACCGAAACAGAGTCGTCAGCAATGTGTATTTATCCCAAGAGAGGGAAAGTAAACATTGCGTAAACCTGAGGGGAAAGGATGGAACATGGTCTCACGACCAAGAGAACTGGGTTCGGGAGTCGGTTACGCGAGAGGAAGGTATTAGCACCCCCTCGCGTCCATCGTACCCGATGGGATCCACGCTTGCTTGTCTCGATCAAAGGGTGTCGTCAACTGGAGCTTCACTGCTGCTGGAAAGGAAAAGGAACAGGAAAAAGGAAAAGGAAAAGAAGTGACTCGATAGGACGTCCTCGGAGTCCTAGGCCTACGTATTCCCTCGGGAACGGGAAAGTCAGAGTCAACGTAGTTCGGACACGAACTAGGGGGAGGTTGCTCGCCAAGACATCGCCGTCTCGTGCCTACGTATCCTCAATCGGACGAGAAGGAGGAAATCAGAGCAGTCGTAGTTCGACCTACGGGTCAAAAAGAGATAAAGAGGTGATAAAGAAAGGTTGTGCTCGGAGAGATCTTGCACCATCTCCTGCCTACGTATCTCCATTAACCAATGAAGATTCAGAGCGACGCAGTTCCCCTCAATAGGGATGGATTGTTTGTGTTTTTTAGGGAACGGCTAATGTTCTAGCTCAGGTGTTGCAGCTCGCTGTATGGAGACTTAGGCGTTACCGTCTTGCAAGAGAACGAGGAGAAGCACGTTCGTACGTTGAGAATGAGTGAGATGAGAAAGGAATTCCCGAAGGAAAGACGTTATTATTTGTTTTTGTCTTTTAAGAAAGAAGTGTTTTGTTTATTTGGTGTTTTGCAACACATATTGTATTTGACTCCCTCGTGTAAGATCGAATGCCACGCATATCGACCCAAGACAGGACGTACGCTAAACATTCTAAGAAAGTGAGAGAAGACCCCTCACTATCTCATTCTCACATGAAAGGCTCAAATACAATACATGCTATGCCTTTATTAAGTGTTTTTTATTTTTGTTTCAAGATAAGAAAGATAGACTCAAGGTTAAGAAATCACTAAGGGAAACTAGATGTCCTAATGTTATCATGCAAAAGTGGCCCTAAGGTCAAGGTTTATAAGGGGGATGCTACCTATGTTAGCATGCATGGATTGCTATCCTAATGTCCCTCCTACCTCCGACTTAATCAAAAATTAAGTGGAGCGAGGAATCCTACGGGATCATGTCATCAGACAAGTAAACACGGGATGAATCAATCACAAAATGAAATAAAAGCAACTAAGGAGTAAACAGTGCCAGTCAACAACAATGTCACGCAATCAAAGTAAAAGGGGATCTTTAGCCAAGGGGTCATATCAATCGAGGCAAACAAGCTAGCTGTGGTAAATAGGGGTACTCACCCAATGGTATCGAGAACCATGGAGAGCTGAATAAGAAAGGGGGAGATGTGAATCAGATCACATAAGCATCAGCATTGGTCAATGCGAGCTAAAGACAATGCGTGGGGGTTGGTTACGAACCCTATCTTCCACTTGACCGACTCGATAACAGGAGCAGGTGATGTTCAAAGCTTCAATCATGTAATGAGAGCTAATGAACGACTCAGCTAGAATAACGGGGGTTGATTGCGAACCCTACCTTCCGTCAATTGCCTCCTTGGAGGTCTTACCAGGGGAAATGGGAATGGGATGCCTCATAGAGGTCTTCAGGCACAATATTAAACAATCACTAATAGAGCCTCCTTTGAGGACTTCCATCATTGCCGGCCAAGTGGCACGGACTCCCAATCCTACTTCTCATGGCATAAAAAGGAAAAATGCGGAATTAGTAAAAGAGAAGAGAAGTGATACCGAACGAATATCAATCCGTAGCAACGCAAGCAAAGTATAAGTAAACCGGCCAACTTCTAGTGATCTAGCATAAGTGAGCAAAAGTGTTAGAAAGTGAAACGGGTCCGTGAACGACATGGAACTAAATGCTCTTAAAAACAATAAAACAAGGCCATAAGCCATAAACAGCAGCAACAACAGCGCTCCAGCACCTGCATAGCTGTAAAAACTAGCAACAAGTAAAAACAGTCCATAACAGCTACTATTTCCAGAACAGGATGGGTGTATATGCAGCCAGCCAGGATATCAACATTTTACAGCACCCTTTGTGAACAGCAGGTGTGTATACTACAACAACTTCTATGTTTAGCTAATCAAGTGTAAAACACTACAAAACAAACTCAAAGGTTAGTCACAATTCAAATGGAAATTGTCAAATAAGAAGTAAATGAAATCAATATTAAAATGCAAACAACCATTAGTCAAAAACTATGCAAAACATATTAAAGGCTATTAACAAAGTTGACTAAATGAAACTATTAAAATACTAGTCAATGTTAGCATCTAGAATCTAAGCATAGTCAATGTTAGAAATTAGTTTCTCATTCTAAAACAATTAGTGAGCACTTAAGCCAAAAACAATTAATGCTATTAAGCAAAATATGAGTAATGCAATTAAGCAAAAACAAATAGTGCAATTAAGCTAAAACAATTAGTGCAATTAAGCAAAAATATCAATTAGGATATGATTAAGCAATATCATCAATTGAGGATTCTAAATCTAATTAGCCTAAATCACTAAACTCTATTAAAATGTCAAGGAAAAGTCAAGATTAATCTCAAATTGAGGCCAAAAACGAATTAGGCTAAGATTAATTCCTAAATCCTAATTCTAATATTATGAATTAATTCTAAAGATCCTAAATCGATTAACAAAACAATTAAGTCAAAAATTCGATTAAGGAGCAATTAAGTCAAAAAACAATTAAGCAATTAAGCTAAAAAAATAATCGTCCGAAAACAATTATCGAAATCAAATTCCAATTAGTCGAATTAAAACTAACATCAATCTACCGTTAATCTACTACTAAACAAAGTTACAAGTCCATTAGAATCAATGTTAATCCGGATTAATTTCTAATCTAAAAAACCTAATTAAAGTCAATTTCTAATTGAAACTCAAAATCTACTTATCCAACAACCAATTAACCAAAATCTAATTAACCTAATTTTAATTAACTCAAAATTAGTCCTAAACTAGAGTTAAAATCTAAACTAATTATCCTAAACCCATTTGTCTAATTACTTGTTAATAAGACTAATTACCTAACCCTAATTGTAAAACTAAACCAAATTTAGAAGCTGAAGTAAACAGAAAAAGGGTACCGTAAGTGAACTAGGAGGTGCAGATAGTGCTTCCATGGAGTGTTGGACTTTACAATAGGCCCAGGAAACTCCCTTGTAGCCACGGAAGGTGCTGAACTGAAACGGGAGGTGCGAGAAGAGTTTCCATGGGGATGAGGCCCAATCTACGCACATAAACCCGGTTGAGAGCAATGTTGAAAGCTTAACCTAATTCCTCTTTTCTTTTACTCAGCGCTGCCGTTTCCACTCCTTCTCCTTCATTACCCTCCGTCATTCTCTCCGTTCTTCTCTCCGAAACCACCGTCGCTGTTTTCTTATTCGTTCGCACCTTCACGTTCTTCTTCGTTCTCCTCAAACCACCCTATGCCTCAAACACCACTGTATTCTCTCCGTCTACAGTGCGCGGTATCTCCTCTTACGACGGCGGAGGTCCTCTCATCACCGATTCTCCACCAACAATCTAAATACGAGTATGATTTCGTCTAATTCTCAACTACCTCTCCGAATCATTACCACAGAGCTCATGAACCCTAAGTCCCACAATCGAAATTAAGCGGTGAATGTGCACTAATCACGTCTCAACTATGAGAGTTGTGACTTCTCAACGTGAATCCTAAGACCTGGCAACGAAATTGGAGGATAAATAAGGGAGATACGCGAAGAGCATACCTTCGTAGTGTGGTCGTGATTGCAACGAGGAAGATGAAGTCCAAACCAGAATTTCGGAGACGCTCACGAGGTAAACAATCTTGAACTGTTCACTTCTGCTATCGTGATTCTTCTCGTCTATTGCTTCGTCTTCTTCAATCAGCTTCTGCTTTGCGTGCGCGTTGTGAATCGTTCTTGTCGTGAAGTTCTCATGGTTGAATTTGTTGCTTTCTTTGAACGATTTCAGGTTCTTCGAAATTGTGGCGATGTTAATTTGAATGGCGGATTCTGGATGATGAAGGTTGAAGCAGCAAACATCGGTTCTCAATTGTTAAGAATTTCTTCTGGTTTTTGATTCTTGCTTTGAAATTTGTTGATGAAGGGTTGAAAGATGCAATCTCGAATCGGCGTCTGCGTCGACTTCATAGGTAATTCTTCGATCTCCCTTTTTCCTCCATTATTTTCTTCTATAATCTTTGCTTTTTCTTCTTCTGTATGGTTATTGTGCGGTTTCTTGAAGATTCGTTGATATCGAATTCTCAGTTTGCAAATTGCCTTGAAATTTGGTTGCAGGTTCAACGGATTGATGATTGATGATGAAGGAAATTGAAGATGATAGATAATGGAGCTTGAAGGCGAATGGAGCTTTCTGGAGATTTGATGTAGAAGATGGAGGTTGTGGTTGGTGAATTGAAGATGAAGAATGGAGAAAGCTGTTACGGTACTGTTAGAAGTTAGTTAGGTTTTTCAGTTAGTAGTTCTGTCAACTGTTACCAGGTTTTTTCGGTTAGAAATATGGTTAGAGAGATTGGTTGTGAAGATTTCTGGGAATTTCCTGGTGAGGAATTCTTCAGTGAATTTGTACTGGTGTGTGATTTCTGGTAGGTTAGAAACCTGTTACGAGCGTTGGCGGCCTCTTGAAATTTCTCTTAGTTTCCGCATCCACGTCATATTTTTCGGCTATGTATTTTTAGTTTTCCTCTGCTGTCAAGAGAACTTGTTTCTGAATTTACTGCTATGAATTATCCGATAGTACTTGCAATGAAACAAAGATTTTGTAGCTGTTATGAAAATCATTACAATAAACTGAAATCCCAAGAATTCTGTGTGATTTTGTGGAATACTGAAAAAGCTCACTTCACGATTGAATCCTTTGGCCAAATTCAGAATATTCATGATAACTCTCTTATATTAGTAGTGAATACTGCCACCTGAATCATAGATTTCTTGATTTCATTGCTAGTTGCCTTTGAAGTTATGGAATTGAGATTAATATGAAGTAATGGTGCTTTTGTGTGAAGATTAGAGAACATTTGAGTATGGCTTAGAATAGGCTTCATGGTTTGGATAATTGGCCTTGAAAAAAAAGAATGATTATTTGGTTAAATTGGATAGAAAAAATAGAATGGGTTAAGATATTAAAATGAAATGGATATGGATTAAAAATGGTTATCAAGAAAAATGAATGGATACAAACATGAGTTGAAATGAAATTTTCATCCTGGATCACAAGGAGTCCACATGACCGATCTTAACATACTTCGCCTCTTAAGAACATTGATCCCTCTGTACGTCTTTAATTCAAACCAGGCTTCATGTCCCAATCAACTTGGCCTTCACTGCGAATTCAATCTCAAATCCGCACTCATTTGCATTACAAGCAACATGCAGTAAGTAACTAAGAGGACAACACTGCAACAACTCGCTCTCTTGCACCACCATCAGAGGTCTTTGACATGAAAACCATAATCCTCCTTGAGATGCACTGATGAAACTGAAATGACCTGAGCATAGAAAGAAACAAACTCTGATTCACACCCATGAAACCCTGGCCCACTGTTTCTGATGAATCCTCTGAATAAGAAGATATTCATGATAATGTGAATTCAAATCGCTGCCTCAACTGATCACCTTTGGGTAGTGAAAACCAAAAACACCAGAAAATACTTGGACCCCGTGTCTTAGAAGAGCCATGCAAATGTATGATTATGAGGTATGACCTAATGAGATGCAAAATGAAAAGAAACATAAGCCAGAAAAAGTAGGGCAAATTTTTGGGTGCTACAATTTGTAAAGCAAATTTCATATAATATTAAGATCAACAAAGATACATATGTTCATAGTAACTATACAATACCCAACAAAAAGAAATTACAAAGAGAAGAGAGAAGAGGAACCAAACATTTCTTGGTTTGTCAACACCAATCGACAAGAGATTCGACTCCGGATCATCCAAATGCAAGCTCCAATGATGTTTTCTAAGCTAATCTACAAGAAAAATGAAGTTTGATGGAGTTGGGAGAAAAAAATACCCAAAACCATCCCTAAAAATGTGTTTTTAACCCATATTTATTGTTATCATCATCGCAGATCGCGCTCAGCGCGCCTAAAAAATGGTCAAACCGCCTTAAAAGCGCGCTCAGCGGGCTTGGAGCGCGCAACCTGCTGCCTTGAAAAATGTTTCGGCCATAACTTGAGAACCGTAACTCCGTTTTTCGCCCGGTTCGAAGCGTTGCAAAGCTTATTCAATTTCGTATCTAACAATGCATAAATATCAACCAAATTGGTGATTTTTATTGTCCTCATTTTGAGCCTTATTCGTTGATGAGTTGCTCAAAATCGTGCGTTTGAAGCCGTGTCTTCGACACTTTATTGCTCATGCTCCAAATACACCTCAATACCTACAAAATGAGTAGAAAACTGTCAAATGGTACACAAATACACTAAAACTTGATTATATACTAAATACACACATTTACATACAAAGTGGGGTTTATTCGAACGATATTTAACAAAAAGTATAGATAAGTGCAACAAAACTTATATACAAAAATAGGTACATTTTGCACTTATCAACTCTCCCCAACTTACATAATTGTTTGTCCTCAAACAAAGCCAACAACTAAAGGAACAAACGCAATAACCAAAGAATCATGAATCAACAAGTTTTGAAAACGGAAAACAAATGCAATGATTCAACCAAAAATAGTACACACAAAGTAAATACTTACCACTAAACTTCAACGATAACATAATCACGAAACAAATGCTAAATACAAAAAATCATGCCAAACATTCTAAAACAACACAAGTTCAAATGTGAATCACACCTAGCAAAAACAATCATCGGTAGATGAAAAACATAAAATAAGGTACTTTCACTCACACAACAATCTTGCAAACAAAAGACTAAATTATGCATCCATCCAAAAATTCACATTGAACATACAAAGGCAAGAATCACAAGGACTTTTAAAGGTTGTAATGTGGTCGGGTGAACAAACAAGGAGTAATTCCTAAAGCTAATCGAAACAAAAACTTGCCTAAACCTAAGGGAGTGATCAACTCACAAAAGCTCAAGCGCCAAAATTTCAATCAAACTTCTTCCACAAACCCAAGTGTTACACAACAACACTACTTATTTAGCACAATTATTGAAACTCTTCTTGTTTCCTTTTTCAAGGATTTTCTTTTTCTCTTTTTTTTTTCTTTCCTTTTCTTTGTCACTTTTTTTTTCTTTTTTCTTTTCTTTTTCAATCCTCATAGAATCCAACCAATGAGTACACAATCATTCTCTCCCCAACTTAAATTCAACCACATCATCATGTGAATACTCCATACTTTCTAAGGCAAGGAAAAAATCCATACAACAACACAAAGTTGAGGTCCAAGAAAAAACAAAATCCATCA
The DNA here is from genome assembly GCA_022829125.1 of Lathyrus tuberosus. Taxonomy (NCBI): domain Eukaryota; kingdom Viridiplantae; phylum Streptophyta; class Magnoliopsida; order Fabales; family Fabaceae; genus Lathyrus; species Lathyrus tuberosus. The sequence goes on from JALAZF010000072.1 coordinate 7,424,731, forward strand.
AAAATAAGTGAACTAAATACTCATAGACAAGCATTAAGTTCAAATAAAAACATGGATCAAAAAACTCAAAGGGGTTACAAATTCTCACACACTCACAAGGTGAATTGACTATTTGGCTAGGGTGGTTATGCTCAAAATGAAAAAATGCCTTGATCCTTTTCATGCATTCATATAAGCAATACAAACAAAAGATTCAACATAATAAAATCCAGTAAAACAAAATTGTCGGTACTCCGAGCATATAACAATGGAAGGCTTCCTCACAAAAAGGGTAGGAACTAAAGTGATTCACATACGAACAAGTATATAAAAGAATGAATGGCATAGAAGTTGTAAAAGGCCTAAGTATCATGAATATGCTAAAGTCAAGAAAGCGATAAACACATACCTTGAACGTGTACAAAACTTTAAACACTATCATTACCATGCATTCGCAAGTTGAAACACTCAAAATCGGAAAATCACCGAATGCGACTTCAAGCAATCGAGCCAAAAATTTGAGTCCAAACAACAACAAAAGAATTAGAAAAATTACTAATAATTACTAATATATAAGGCCTTGGTGGAAGTGGGAAAAAGGGGGAGCCAAGTGAACAATTAAAAGAAATCATTGGCTCAGCACAGCAGAGCGCGCTGAGCGCGCAGGCCCGTGCTGAGCGCGCTACACCAGAACCAGAAAAATCAGTACAACAACAGGGTTCTGGTGTAGGCCTCCACTTAACACCTACACAATCTCATATACAATGAAAAAGTAATAACGGAACAAAAAAATGATAAAACACGCTTGTTTTACGTCGTAAGCTCGACGCCTATTATTTATACACACTTCTCCAAGTTGCCTCTTTACACGGTTAGCGCTCACCGACGACGAAACCTAACCAAACACTTAGCAAACGTGAAGAGAAACAAACATATACACTAAATTTACAAGTATGCAAAACATGTAAAATTCACAAATATGGTAAACATATACAAGTATCAATATAAACAAGTGAATATAGACAATATATATGATATCTACAAAACTCAAAAACAAATAAACTATCGCAATGCGGTTCAATAAAAACATCGATCCCCAGCAACGGCGCCATTTTGTTGGTTGCGGAATAGGGTAAGCAAGCAAAAAGATTTGGAAGTATTTTTCCGGGAATTATCGTGTAAAGCGTAAAAACAGAAAAGTAAATAAAAACATAAAAACAATTCATTCTTCAACAAGACGAACTTATCAAGCATACATATAATCCACTCGTCACAAACATAAATTTACCGACCAATTATACTCCACCTGCAATACTCATCAAAATCATCCAGCATCACTCACAACAGTGTTCATCTCTAACACACTGAGCTGAGAGACAACCGTATTACTCTCGTCGTCACTCTCGCGCACGACGCCTCGAAACACGGAAGACATTAAGTTTCGACACCCAAAAAGATTATCATTTAAATCTATCTCTAGCATCTAGACAATAGATATCCATCCCTAATCAAGATTTGTGATGTTTATCTCTAACACAACACAAATCCAAACATAAATGCAAAAAGATCAAGGAAGACATCGATAATGATTTGTAAAGCAAATTTCATATAATATTAAGATCAACAAAGATACATATGTTCATAGTAACTATACAATACCCAACAAAAAGAAATTACAAAGAGAAGAGAGAAGAGGAACCAAACATTTCTTGGTTTGTCAACACCAATCGACGAGAGATTCGACTCCGGATCATCCAAATGCAAGCTCCAATGATGTTTTCTAAGCTAATCTACAAGAAAAATGAAGTTTGATGGAGTTGGGAGCAAAAAATACCCAAAACCATCCCTAAAAATGTGTTTTTAACCCATATTTATTGCTGTCATCATCGCAGACCGCGCTCAGCGCGCTCAAAAAATGGTTAAACCGCCTTAAAAGCGCGCTCAGCACACAACCTGCTGCCTTGAAAATGTTTCGGCCATAACTTAAGAACCGTAACTCCGTTTTTCGCCCGGTTCGAAGCGTTGCAAAGCTTATTCAATTTCCTATCTAACAATACATAAATATCAACCAAATTGGTGATTTTTATTATCCTCATTTTGAGCCTTATTCGTTGATGAGTTGCTCAAAATCGTGCGTTTGAAGCCGTGTCTTCGACACTTTATTGCTCATGCTCCAAATACACCTCAATACCTACAAAATGAGTAGAAAACTGTCAAATGGTACACAAATACACTAAAACTTGATTATACACTAAATATACACATTTACATACAAAGTGGGGTTTATTCGAACGATATTTAACAAAAAGTATAGATAAGTGCAACAAAACTTATATACAAAAATAGGTACATTTTGCACTTATCAGTATCAACACACTAACGCAAGAGTTCGATCTTTTTTACATGAAGCAATGGGAAACCATTGCGGATAAGCAAAAATGATTTACTCATATTATCAACAAATTGCATGTACTTGGTAAACCAATTCCAAACGAGGTTGTTACCAATAAGATTTTGAGGTGTCTTAACTGGGAATGGCAGCCGAAGGTCACCGCGATCAAGGAGGCCAATAATCTAGCTACTCTAGACCTCACCACATTATTTGGCAAACTCGATGAGCATGAGCAAGTGCTCATTAGTCTTGATAAACATTAAAAGAGTATAAAGAAGGAGAAAACAAAAGATACGGAAAAGAAGTCAATTGCTCTTAAGGCTTCTTGTTCAAAGTCCACATCTCAAGAGCAAAGTGATGATGAAACCAACAATGACGAAGATGATGACTCCGATGATGACATGAGTCTATTTGTGAAGAGATACAATAGATACGTTCGGAAGAATGAGATTCAACACTCGGATAAAAATCTAGTCAAATTTAGGAGGCAATCTAAAAAGGAAGGCAACAAAAATGGCAAGGTTAAAGGAACGTGTTACAACTGTGGAAAATTCGGGCACTATCAGCCGGATTGTCCATCACTTAAGGAAGACAAGGATAAGGATAAGGATAAGAATCGTCAACACAAGAAGTCAAACAAGTCTAGACGAGCATACATCACTTGGGAGAGCGATAGTGAGTCAGAAATGGATGACAACTCAAGTGACGAAAGTGAATCCGTTAATCTATGTCTTATGACACGTCACAACAAGAAGAAATAGGAGCCAATGAGAATTGGGTACCTAATCTCCCTTGATTGTTTTTGTAGGTACAAAGTCTTGAGACCACCGAAAGAAGATGGGTACTGGATAGTGGCTGCTCAAGATATATGACAGGAGACATATCTCTTTTCATCGACTTTGTGGCGAAGAAAAAGGGATTTGTCACTTATGGAGATAATAATAAGGGACAGGTTCTCGGCAAAGGTAGTGTAGGTAACCCCTCATCTACTACTATCTCCGATGTGCTGCTTGTGGAATGCCTTAGACATAATCTTTTAAGTATTAGTCAACTATGTGACAAGAATTATAAAGTATATTTTTCAAAAGATTGTTGCATAGTTGAAGATAGTGACAAAAAGGATGTGTTTAAGGGCTTGAGGGTGAATTATGTCTATATGCTAGACTTAAATGAGGTATCGTTGAATGGTGACAAGTGTCTAGTCACTATGAATGAAGATTCATGGTTGTGGCATAGACGGTTGGCCCATATCAATTTTGATTTGCTTAACAAAATAGTCTCTAAAGACCTAGTCACCAGTTTGCCCAAAATCAAATTCACAAAGGATCATCTTTGTGATGCTTGTCAAATGGGGAAGCAAACAAGGATCTCATTCAAATCTAAAAACATCGTTTTCAACTATGAGACCCCTTGAACTCCTCCATATGGACTTATTTGGACCATATAGGATCAAAAGCCTAGGTGGTAACTATTATGGTTTTGTAATAGTCGATGACTTTTCTAGGTTTTACTGGACTATTTTCTTAGCAAATAAGAGTGATACCTTTTCGGCCTTTGAAAATTTTGCTAAGTTATCTCAAAACAAGTTAAACACGAACATTGTGTCAATTCGAAGTGATCATGGGGGTGAGTTTGAAAACCATTTGTTTGAAGCATTTTGTGAATCCCATGGAATTGATCATAATTTTTCCGCACCACGTACCCCTCAACAAAATGGGGTAGTGGAACGTAAAAATAGAATTTTGGAGGAACTTGGAAGGACTATGATCAATGAAAGTGGACTTCCAAAATACTTTTGAGCCGACGCCATCAGTACGGCTTGTTACGTTTTGAATAGGGTGCTCATCCGGCCTATTCTAAACAAGACACCGTGTGAGCTTTTAAAAGGGCGTAAGCCAAATATCTCTCACCTTCATGTCTTTGGTTGCAAGTGCTTCGTGTTAAACAATGGGAAAGAGACACTTAGGAAGTTTGATGCCAAGGCCGATGAGGGTATTTTTATTGGATACTCTCAGTCAAGTAAAGCTTATAGAATTTATAATAAAAGGTTACGAATTGTTGAAGAGTCGGTACACGTTACTTTTGATGAGTCTTATCCAAAAAATGTCGGAGAAGGTAGCTCTTTTCATGGTGCAGGCGCATCTTCAGAAGACATACTCAAGGACACTGATAAAGGAACTGATCAACCCAAAGCAGTGCGTATTGAGGAGGAAACGGATCACCAACCTATGAAGAGTGGGGAGGATCATCCAACTAATGAAGATGACCTTCCTCCAGCATGGAAGTCTTCTAAAGACCATCCAATCGACAATATAATCGGTGGCATCTCTAAGGGAGTAACCACTCACTCTAAACTTAGTAACTTTTGTTATTACTCCGCTTTTGTGTCATAAGTTGAACCTAAAAACACAAATGAGGCATTACTCGATGAGCATTGGTTTTTATCAATGCAAGATGAACTAAATCAATTCAGGAAAAATGAGGTTTGGGACCTTGTCCCCCCTCCGCGAGATCATCGAGTAATCGGCACCCGATGGGTGTTTAGGAATAAACTTGATGAAAACGGGGTTATAACACGTAACAAACCGCGGCTTGTAGCGCAAGGCTATAACCAAGAGGAAGGAATCGAGTATGAGGAAACTTATGCGCCGGTTGCCCGACTCGAGGCTATACGCCTTTTACTTGCTTATGCTTGCACTAAGAACTTCAAATTATTCCAAATGGATGTTAAAAGTCCTTTCCTTAATGAATATGTAAATGAAGAGGTTTATGTTGCCCAACCTCCGAGTTTCGAATCCCATGAATATCCTGATCATGTCTACAAACTTAAACGTGCTTTGTGCGGACTTAAACAAGCCCCTAGGCCTTGGTATGAACGTCTAAGTAAATTTTTACTTGATCAAGGGTATTCAAGAGGGAAGGTTGACACAACCCTCTTTATTAAACGTCAAGGAAAACATTTAATCTTGGTACAAAATTATGTTGACGATATTATCTTTGGGTCTACTAACATGACCTTGGTCAAGGAGTTTTCTAGTTTGATGCAGAGGGAGTTTGAAATGAGCATGATGGGGGAGCTCAACTATTTCCTCGGATTGCAAATCAAACAACTCAAAGAGGGCACGTTTGTGAGTCAAACCAAATATTGTCTTGAGCTTCTCAAACGTTTCGACATGCCAAACTGCAAGGCAATAGATACTCCTATGCCTACTTGTGCCAATTTTGATCGTGACGAAAATGGTAAGGATGTAGAGGTAAAGAAGTACCGAGGTATGATTGGATCTCTTCTTTATCTTACTACATCACGACCCGACATTATGTTTAGTGTATGCATGTGTGCGAGGCATCAAGCACGTCCCAAGGAATCCCACTTAAAAGCAGTTAAGCGCATACTTCGATACCTCTCCGGTACTCCAAATTATGGGTTGTGGTATTCCAAAGGTAGTGTTTGTTCCTTAGTTGGCTATTCCAATTCCGACTTTGCCGGGTGCAAGTTGGATAGGAAAAGTACTAGTGACACGTGTCACCTTTTCGCAAATTCCTTGGTGAGTTGGCATAGCAAGAAACAGGTTTCGGTTGCTTTGTCAACAACCGAGGTGGAATACGTTGCCGCCGGCATTTGTTGTGCTCAAGTCCTATGGCTTAAGCAACAATTGCTTGATTTCAATCTAAAACTTGAACATATTCCTATTTTGTGCGATAACACTAGTGCTATTAACCTAACTAAGAACCCCGTATTACATTCACGCACCAAGCATATCGAAATACGTCATCATTTCCTTAGGGATCATGTAGAGAAGGGTGATGTGGTCTTTGAGCATGCTGATACCAAAAATCAACTTGCTGACATCTTTACAAAACCACTAGCTACATAGCCTTTCTTTCACATCCGTAGAAAACTTGGCGTTCTCGACATCTCGGATCGTGTTTGATATTCCTCTAAGATAGTTGATCTTCACACACACACACACACAGATATATATATATATATATATATATATATATATATATATATATATATATATATATATATACTTGTTTATGTTGTTGACTAACAATGCAAAAGTCATTGAGCTATATCTGAGGGCCCTCATCTTTCATCATGATCAAGGTAATATTGTTCCGCTTCGTAATGTTCTTTTGTGTGTACCATGTTAAGTGCTTTAAAAATCGATGTTTATTACATATGTTAGCATATAGTACTCATTTGGATGTTTGATCTATGTGTTTGCATGTTTATTTATCCTATTTTGGGACTTTTGTTTGTAAAATTTAAGATTTTTCCATGTTTCACTATGATGAGTCGACCTAAGAATGCCATGGGTCGACTCATGAATTGAAAGTATTTGAATGAAAACAATCGGGTCAGCACATGCCTACCAGCGGTCGGCGCATCTTTAAATTTTTTCAATTCTTTCAAAAACACGTCAGATTGCGCCGGCGCATCCTATGCTACGGTTGACGCACACCTGACGAATTCTGAATCCCTTTTATTGGGAATGCACGCGCCGACCTAATGTTTCTCAATTGCACTACATATCTTCAATGCATATTACATTTCATCATTGCATGCCATAAAATCTGATTCTTCTTGGTCTTCTCCTCTCTTTCTCTTCCAAATTCCCATTAAAAATCCATCAAAGCTCTATTAAAACCCTAAAACTCAAAACCCACAAAGTTTGAATTCACAAGGTTTATAAGAAGGGGTTTCACAAGGTATTTGGAAGCAAGCACTTTATCAATTATTCATCATTTGATCACTGTTCACCGCACACTATTCATCATCTTCCTAATATCTTCAACAATGGCTTCTCGACGTGTAACTGGTAAACGGTCTACAAGAGCTTCAACTTCAAGAGCCAGAACTACTTCAACTCTGGTAAATGCTATGTCTCTACTCTCTGATGCTCTGTCTGAGTCTTTCAATGATGATTTCGGTAACCGTGCTATTATTCGACAACATGCATTCTACCCCTTTATGGCTCCTAAATATCATCTCACCGAGGTAATTGACATGCTAAATGCTCATAATTTTAATGAATTTCTTGAATGTGATGATAAGTTCAACTGCGATCTGGTTTGCTTGTTCTTTTGCGGGATTGAAGGAAAATTTGAAGGTACTGATTTTACGCACTCTATGAATAACGCGTCTCATTCTAAAAATGTTGTCTGGACTAGTTTGTTCAGTTTGGAAACTGATGAAAATCTTCCTAAAGTGACTGACACCAAGTTTGCTCCTAACTATGAGTTTAAAACTGCTTTGAACTCTATGTTGCGTGAACCATACTCAGATGTGAAGTTGCTCATTCCGGATATCGGTTACTTCGTTGTTTTGATGCTTTGCTTATATTTGTCGTTTAATTTGAGTTCCCTGGGCTATTAATCATCAATCACATGCTAGAGTATTTGATCTATGCATTTATTAAGTTGAATATGTATCCTAGCTGTGTGAATTGATTCAATTGTGTTTCTGACTTGATTCAAAGCATTTTTGTGCTTCCTGACTCAATTCAAGACTTTCATGACTCGATTCATGAAAGTGTCTTAAGCGTTCAATTTGGTTCTGTTTGCTCGAATCGATTCAACATCAGTTTTGAATCAATTCACATGACTGGAAATTCCAATTTGAATTGATTCAGTAAAGGTTTCGAATTGATTCAGCACGCTAATTTGAATTGATTCATTTTAGAGTTGACTCAAGTCACCTGCCCTAACTGAATCAAGTCATGGGAATTATGAATCAATTCACGCTGCTACTTTTAACTAACTTTTTGCACTTTTCTCTTTCATCTATAAATAGCGATTTCATTCCCTCATTTTAAGAGAGAGATCAAAATTTTTCTAGAGAGAAAACCTTTGCAAAAACACAACTTCCTTCTCCCTTCCAAATCTTCATCTTAATCATACCCATGGAAATTATTCTCTTGTGTTTGTGTGATGATTAATCTTAGGGAAACATTAGGGGTCTAATTGTTGGTTGAAGTGTGCAGATTTGCAAGAGGTGTTTTGGTCTTGGAAATTTCTAGGGTTGAAATTTCTTGAAGGAAAAAGAAGAAGAAGCTTTTCTCCATTGTTGTGGAGTTTTTCTACAGATTTGTCAACTTGTTGAAGAAAGGGATTCAAGGTTTGGAATTTCAAGATTGGGTAAAATTTGGGAAATTCATCAAGAGAGGAATCCTTCAAAAGTTGAAAATCAAGATCTTGGGTAAAGATCAAGTTAGCAGTGGTAGCTAGTTACAAGCAAGTTCGTACAAGAAGCAAGAAAGAAGATTACGTGGATTGTTATAATTTGTCTTTTTGCTTTTGTGGATTGTTGTAACAAAGAACCAAAATTCAATATTGTTTTAATGGAAGAAATAACTCTTCGATGGTTCTTCGTCGAAGACTAGATGTAGGTGCCTGCGAGGACGATAGCACCGAACTAGTATATATCCTGGTGCACTCTCTCCTTTTATCCCTATTTCTTTATCGTTTAAAATTGCATGCTTGGGTATCTGTTAAACTCATTGTTTTCATAGTTTTTGATTTGTAAAAGTTTAGGTTTGATTAGATTTTTTCTTCTAAAGGATATAGTTAATTGATTATAGAACATTGAATTTAGAATTGCCTTTAAAATTGAAGAATTGTTAAAGTCTTTAAGCATCTCGTTGAAACTTTAACCATTATTCAATTCAGTGTATTCTACCTCATTACAAACCTTTGTTGTAAGTATAGCACAAATTCTCTTCCAATATCATAAAAACTTTTCAAAACAAAATTTCACCATATCCGGTTCCGCTTGCGTAATCTGATTTTTTATAAAAGAAGGGATTTTTTAATTGTCTATTCAACCCCCTTCTAGACAAGTTACTCCATATTCAAACCAACAATTGGCATCGAGAGTTGGTTCTTTTGATAAGGTTTAACAACCTCAAAAGTTGATTGAGTATGGCGCAAATTGATCCGAAGGGAGCGTATAATAGAGCCCCGATTTTCACCGGTGAAAACTATGCATATTGGAAGGATTGTATGTACGTACACCTTATGTCCGTGGATGTACAATATTGGTTAGCCATCGAGGACGGACCCTATGTTCCTCAAAGAGTCGTTGATGGCGTACCAAGTGCAAAACCACCTAAGGATTGGAATGAGGCCGAAACTAAAAAGGCATCTTATGACTTGAAGGCGAGATATATACTAATTTCATCATTGAGCATGAACGTATATTTTTCAATTTCACATTGTAAGACAGCTCATGCAATGTGGAACGCTCTTAAAGTTCTCTATGGGGGAACCGAAGACGTGAAGCAATCTAAAATCAATACTCTAACAGAGGAATTTAAACTCTTCCGCATGGAACCCGGTGAAACCGTGGCCTCCATGCGGATGAGATTTTCCCATATAATCAATAAACTTGAGAATTTGGGTAAGACCACTTCTAATCAAGATTGTACTAATAAGATTTTGAGGTCTATGTGCAGGGAATGGCAGCGAAAAGTAACGGCTATCAAAGAATCTCATGACCTAAAAACCTTAGACATGTCAACCTTATTTGGTAAGCTCATTGAACATGAGCATGAACTAAAGAGACTTGAAGCAAGTGAAAGTAACATTAAGCGCAGGGATAAAAACAAAGAAGAGAAGAAGAACATCTCTTTAAAAGTCTCCACTTCCAAGGAAAAATTAGAGGTAGATGATGAGGACTCGAGTGACTCTTCGGAAGACAAAAAAATGGGATTGTTTATAAAGCGCTACAACAAGTATATGAGGAGAAATGGTCTAAAATACTCGGATAAGAATTTAATGAAGTTTTGGAAATCTAATCATTCAAAGAAATGGGATGATAAGAAGAAAGAAGAAAAACAAGTCACGTGCTACGAATGTGGAAAAGTTGGTCACTACAAAAAGGAGTGTCCAAGTTTGGCAAAGCACAAAGGAAAGAAACATTACCACAAGTCCAAAAGCCAAGGCAAGGGACGACGTGCGTATATTGCTTGGGAAAACGACGAAGACTCGTCATCATCCTCTTCGAGTTCGGATGAAGAAGTAGCTAATCTTTGTTTGATGGCTCGAAACAAGCACAAAGACTCCGATGTAAGTGACTCCGATTCTAACTCCTTACCTTCTTATAATGAATTGTCCGAGGCGTTCCATGAGATGCATGAAGATGCATTAAAAGCTTTTAAGAAAATACCCTCTCAAAAGAAAAAGATTTTAAAACTTGAGGGAGAAATCTTAAAACTTAACAATGCTCTTGAATCCTTGAAAGAGGACCATGCATCTTTAGTAAACGACCAATTGTGTATTCCTCCAACTCTATATGAAGAGGAAATTTTAGTTGAATGTATTACTTGCCCTTGTTTAAAAACTGAAATAGAAGATTTAAAGGGTCAAATAATACAATTAACTAGAGCTCCTACCGTTACATCTATGAGTTCAAGCGATGATGAGCAAAACTTTAGAAAACAAAGAAAGAAAAATGCTCATGTCACTAGAAAGAATAGAAAGAATGGTTCTTCTAGAGTTGTATGTCATTATTGTTGTGAAAAAGGACACATTAGGCCTAAATGCCACATTAGGAATGTGAAAATTCCAAATGGTATTATGGCATGGAGACCTAAGTGTCCTAGTGCTAACCCCTAAGGACCCAACACTAGTTGGGGACCTAAAATTCCTTGTTGATTATCTTGTAGGAATGTCTTACAGCAGCAAAAAGGATGTGGTTCCTCGATAGTGGTTGTTCAAGGCATATGACGGGAGACGCGTCATTGTTCATTGACTTCGTCAAGAAAGAGTGCGGCTTCGTTACATATGGAGATAACAACAAAGGTAAAATACTAGGAGAAGGTATTGTGGGAAATCCCTCCACAATCACCATAGACGGTGTTTTATTTGTTAAAGGGCTTAAACATAATCTCCTTAGAATAAGTCAATTATGCGATAAGGGTTACTCCATATCTTTTGACTCCCTTAATTGTATAATTGAACATAAGAGTGATAAGGATAAAATGTTTAAGGGTTTTAGAATTGATAACGTTTATATGCTCAATCTAGATGACGTTTCGAATATTGGCACCAAGTGTTTAGTCACCCGGAGTGAAGACTCTTGGTTGTGGCATAGACGCTTAGGCCATGTTCATTTTGATTTAATAAATAAAATAGCTTCTAAGAATCTAGTAATTGGTCTATCTAAAATAAAATTTTCTAAAGAAAAGCTTTGTGATGCATGCCAAATGGGAAAGCAAACAAGAGTGTCTATTAAATCCAAAAATTGCGTTTCCACTTCAAAACCTCTTGAGCTTCTCCATCTAGATCTCTTTGGTCCTTCTAGAACAAAAAGTCTAGGAGGCAATTACTATGGCTTTGTGATAGTAGACGATTTTACTAGATACACTTGGACTTTATTTTTAAGTCAAAAAGAAGAAACCTTATTTGTGAAATTTGCTAAGCTTATCCAAAACCGTTTAGATTTGAAAATAGTCACCCTAAGAAGTGACCATGGTGGCGAGTTTGTTAACCACCAATTTGAAAACTTTTGCAACGAAAGCGGAATAGCCCATAACTTCTCATGTCCGCGCACTCCTCAACAAAATGGTGTTGTGGAGCGCAAAACCCGTATTTTAGAAGAATTAGCATGGACTATGATAAGCGAAATGGGTTTACCTAAGTACTTTTGGGCTGATGCGATTAACACCGCATGTCATGTCTTGAATAGGGTATTCATTCGACCTATCCTAGAGAAGACACCCTTGAGTTACTTAAGGGTAGGAAACCTAACATTTCTTACTTTCGTGTCTTTGGTTGCAAATGTTTCATTTTAAATAATGGCAAAGATAAGCTTGGTAAGTTTGACGCAAAAGCGGATGAGGGCATCTTCTTAGGTTACTCATCATCTAGTAAGGCATATAGAGTTTTCAATAATAAAACTTTAGTGGTTGAAGAATCTATACACGTTGCATTTGATGAAACCAAACCCCAAAAGATGGGGAAAGGTATTTCTTCTGTTATTGATGTTTCAGGTTCTAGTACGGAAGATAAGATCGAAGATGACGCTCCAAAAGTGGATCCTCCGAAAGATGAGGACATTAATGATGATAAAGAGGAAAGTGAACACGAGGATGACAAACACGAGACCTCAAACCAACTTCCTCAAGATTGGATTGTCACAAAGGATCATCCGTTGGACAACATCTTAGGAGACATCAAAAGGGGAGTAAGCACGCGTTTACAATTAAATAATTTCTGTAATTATTCTGCTTTTATATCACAAGTTGAACCGAAAACAATTAGTGATGTTGTGACTGATGAGGGTTGGCTTTTTGCTATGTAAGAAGAACTCAACCAATTTAAAAGAAATGACGTTTGGGATTTGGTTAAACGTCCTAAAAATAAAACAGTCATAGGCACTAAGTGGGTCTTTCGGAATAAACTAGATGAAAACGGAATAATTACTAGAAACAAGGCAAGGCTAGTGGCAAAGGGGTATAATCAAGCCGAATGGATAGACTACAAGGAGACTTATGCTCCCGTAGCCCGACTTGAGGCTATTAGACTCCTATTGGCATTCGCATGTTGTCTTGATTTCAAACTATATCAGATGGACGTTAAGTCAGCTTTCCTAAACGGATTCATAAATGAAGAGGTAAACGTCTCTCAACCTCCGGGTTTTGAGGATCACGACAATCCCGATCATGTCTTTAAACTTAAGAGAGCCCTCTATGGCCTCAAACAAGCTCCTAGAGCTTGGTATGAGCGTCTTAGCGGTTTCTTGCTTGGAAAGGGATTTAGTCGTGGAACCGTAGATACCACTTTATTCATAAGACGTAAAGGAAAGCATGTTCTATTAGTTCAGATATATGTGGATGATATTATATTCGGCTCCACTAACGAATCTTTGTGTAGAGAGTTTTCTAACACAATGCAGGGCGAATTTGAGATGTCATTGATAGGTGAACTTACTTATTTCTTGGGACTCCAAATAAGGCAAACTGATAAAGGAACTTTCATCAGTCAAACAAAATATTGCTTGGAAGTCTTAAAGAAGTATGAAATGAACAATGCAAAATCAATATCCACACCAATGGCTTCAAATTTGCTAATTGACAAAGATGAATCGGGTAAAGAGTTCGACGTTACCAAGTATCGAGGTATGATTGGATCGTTGCTTTATTTAACTGCAAGTCGGCCTGATATCATGTTTAGCGTATGCACGTGTGCTAGGTTTCAAGCTTCCCCTAGAGAATCTCATTTTAAGATCATTAAACGCATTTTAAGGTATCTAAATGGTACTGCAAACCATGGTCTTTGGTTCCCTAAGGGAAGTGAGTGTAGTTTAGTAGGTTTTTCTGACTCTGATTTCGTAGTGTGCAAATCAGACAGAAAAGTACTAGCGGAACATGTCATATTTTCGGAAATTGTCTGATCTCGTGGCATAGCAAGAAGCAACATAGTGTTGCACTTTCAACCACCGAGGCAGAATATGTAGCCGCCGGTAATTGTTGTGCACAAGCCCTTTGGCTTAAGCAACAATTATTGGACTATGATTTAAAACTAGGTTGCGTTCCGATTAAATGTGACAACACTAGTGTGATAAACCTAACTAAAAACCCGGTACTGCATTCTCGCACTAAGCATATAGAAATTAGGCATCATTTTCTTCGCGATCATGTGGAAAAAGGTGACATAATTTTTGAATTCGTGGACTCTAAAAATCAGCTTGCTGATATTTTTACAAAACCTTTGTCCTCAGAGTCATTCCACAAGATTCGAAGAGAATTAGGGATTCTCGACCCTTCTTGCTTTGAATAAGTATCGATCTATTTTTATTTACTTTGCCGCATGATTTTATGTTATACTAACGGTTATTGTGCAGCAATTTCTTTCTTCAATTTCGTACGGTAAAATCTCTCTGATACCTTTATCTCTTTGTGTTATATCTGTTAAATTATTCTATCTGTGTAGCTTATCATGCGTGTTTAATATCTCTGTTATGTTTGTGTATAGATTTGCATCACATTTAATTTCTATGTTAATTGTGCATTTAATCTTATTTGCATCATGTTCATGTTTTCATAAATTTCATCATAGTGCATTGCATTTTTTTTCATTGAAATCTGTCTTGACTCAATTCCTGACTCAATTCGCAAAACTACCTAGATAGTGCTATTTCATTCTGTTTGCAGGAATTGATTCACACTATTTCGTGAATCAATTCATTCTTTTTTTCTTATTTCCTTTTTTTTAAAATTTTTTTTCTCTCTCTTATCCATCTTTCCTTGTTTTTCGGACTCTATTCTTTTCTTTATTTCCCAACAAATAAAAACTTCTTTTCTTTATTTTCTCTCATACTATTCAAACACTATTCTCTCTCATTGCACATTACCCAACAAATTTCTTTCTCTCTCTCTCCCCTATAACACGCCACCTTTCTCTCTCTCCTCTAACTCTCAACATTTTTTTTCACCCACCCTATATCCTCTCGCCACATCACCATCACTCCATTCCATTCTTTTTCTTTTTCCCAATTCCTCTCTATATCTCTTTCTCCAAGCCACCCTCATTTCCCAACCTTTTCAATTTTTTTTCTATATTTTCTCTCTCCCATTTTCCCTAATCTCTCTTACCACATTTTTCTCTCACCTTCCCATCATTCTTTCTCTTTCCCATATCCCCACCTACTATCTATATACTCACACTAATCAAGAACTTTTCTTATTTCTATCACACTTCCCCATTCCTTCCTTTCCCACCTTTTCAATTTCTTTTATTTTTTCTGCACATCATCATTTCCACACGCCTCCCATCATCACCCTTCCCATCAATTTTTTTTTCTCACACGCCACCCTACCCTCACCTTTCCAAATTAACACACGACCCCATGCTCTCTCCACCACTTCTTAATTTCATTTTTTTAGACTGCTTCCCACCTAACCCCTTTCTCTCCGAACTTTGTCTCTCAACATCACCATCAATTCCCACATTTTTTTTCGGTTCCCCCCCAAACACACATATTTCAAATTTCAAGTCCTTTCTTCTTTAAAATTCTCGGTCAAATCACCTTTTTTATTTTTTTTTTCTTTCCCCTTTTTTTCGTTTTTTTTTTCATTTTTTTTTCCGTATTTTTTTTCCTCGTTTTTTTATATCAGCCTTTTTTCTTTTTCGTTTTTTTTTCTCTTTTTATTCTACCTCTCTATTCCCTTTTTTTTTCTTTCATCTCTTCATCATACTTTCATCTTCATATTTCTCTATATTTCATATTGCACATTGTCTCCTCCATTATCTTGGCCTTAAGTTCAACATCCAATATGTCTCGCCAACTTGGTTCAGCAAGAGCAACAAAGAAACGGTCTGCCATTACCAGCCCATCTCAAGCTGAAGCTTCTCAAAGTCCTCCTATGACAGACAATACAGTTAAACTTCACAAGGTTCAAGCTTTGTTACCAATCAACCTTCACAAAATGTATCTTGAAAGGTTCTATGGAAAACCCTCATCTGGTTCAAATTACATCACTAAAGAAGGTTTCTTTTCCATTCTTGAGAAACACAACTTGGAAAATTTTTTACGCTTATCACATAAGTACAATGTTGAGCATATACGTGCCTTTTACTGCTGCGTTGAATCAATTGACAATGGCTCTGGTCTTAGTTGTAAGTTTAAAGACAAAACCATCACTTTCACAGCCCAGGATTTTAAAGATTCTTTTGGATTAGAAAACACTGGTTATGAATTCACTAGAGTGACCACGACATCTGAGTTTCAACGCACTCCTACGGTTACTCAAATTTCAAAAACTATCTACCACAACGACCTGCAATACTCAAATTTTACTGTCGGACAATTGAAAGTTGACTGCCGAATTCTTCATTGGGTAATAACGAAGATTTTAGTTCGTCGTAAAGATAATTTCGGTCGTGTTGATGAGTTTGATTTGTTCATGCTGTGGGTGCTTCTCAACAAAGAATCGGTAAATTGGGTTAAGTTCATAGTGAATATGGTAATGGAATGCAAATCAAGCGACTCCAAGCCTCTCTATTACCCCTCGTTCGTTCAACTTATACTGAACAAGGGCGGCGTGGCCTCTAAGCTAAGTGAACTATCTGATATTCCATCTAAGTTCAGTGATGCCACTCTTCATCTATTCAAGTATCATTTTGATTCCGAACGGAACGAATGGTACTATCAAGAGAAGTTTGCTCGGGTATATGAGACGTTTTCCATCAACCATGCCAATGCTCCGCAAGATCACATTCTCGCCGCTTCTTCTCGTCCGTCCGGTGCCCCCTCCTCCAATGCTCATAACACCGATGTTGTTACGCGAGCCGACTTGGATCGATGGGGCGAACACATCCTGGAGGAATAGCGGGTTTTATCTGTGCAGCAACAAGTGAAACTTGATCTTATCCTTGCCAAGCTTGTTGCATCCAACATCGGACCGTTTGAACCTGAGGACCATGATATGGAGGATCCGTAGTTTCTCATTTTGCATCTTATCATGTTGCATGTTATTTATATTTCGTTATGATTAAAACATGTCTAATTGTATTTTGGTTGTATGTCCATTAAAAACTTGTTATCTTCAACATTATCTTCTTCTTATCTAATGAATTGTGTATTATCGTTACATGTTAACATTGCTAGAGTGTGTAATTAGCTATGTGATACTACTAGTTGTTATTTCTGTTTTTCGTCCCTCTTCCTTTTTGATATTGTCAAATGGGGAGAATGGATTATCGGTTGACAACAATAACTTTTGTGGTTAAGTAATTATTGCAGGGGAAGCATGGCTCCGCATGGCTCAAATTAATTGGATTGCCAAGCATAAAAAAGGGGGAGACTGAAGTTGCTCATTCCGGATATCGGTTACTTCGTTATTTTGATGCTTTGCTTATATTTGTCGTTTAATTTGAGTTCCCTGGGTTATTAATCATCAATCACATGCTAGAGTATTTGATCCATGCATTTATTAAGTTGGATATGTATCCTAGCTGTGTGAATTGATTCAATTGTGTTTCTGACTTGATTCAAAGCATTTTTGTGCTTCCTGACTCGATTCAAGACTTTCATGACTCGATTCATGAAAGTGTCTCAAACGTTCAATTTGGTTCTGTTTGCTCGAATTGATTCAACATTAGTTTTGAATCAATTCACAAGACTGGAAATTCCAATTTGAATTGATTCAGTAAGGGTTTCGAATAGATTCAGCACGCTAATTTGAATTGATTCATTTTAGAGTTGACTCAAGTCACCTGCCCTAACTGAATCAAGTCATGGGAATTATGAATCAATTCACGCTGCTACTTTTAACTAACTTTTTGCACCTTTCTCTTTCATCTATAAATAGAGATTTCATTCCCTCATTTTAAGAGAGAGATCAAATTTTTTCTAGAGAGAAAACCTTTGCAAAAACACAACTTCCTTCTCCCTTCCAAATCTTCATCTTAATCATACCCATGGAAATTATTCTCTTGTGTGTGTGTGATGATTAATCTTAGGGAAACATTAGGGATCTAATTGTTGGTTGAAGTGTGCAGATTTGCAAGAGGTGTTTTGGTCTAGGAATTTTCTAGGGTTGAAATTTCTTGAAGGAAAAAGAAGAAGAAGCTTTTCTCCATTGTTGTGGATTTTTTCTACAGATTTGTCAACTTGTTGAAGAAAGGGATTCAAGGCTTGGAATTTCAAGATTGGGTAAAATTTGGGAAATTCATCAAGAGAGGAATCCTTAAAAAGTTTAAAATCAAGATCTTGGGTAAAGATCAAGTTAGTCGTGGTAGCTAGTTACAAGCAAGTTCGTACAAGAAGCAAGAAAGAAGATTACGTTTTTGCTTTTGTGGATTGTTGTAACAAAGAACCAAAATTCAATATTGTTTTAATGGAAGAAATAGCTCTTCGATGGTTCTCCGTCGAAGACTAGATGTAGGTGCCTGCGAGAACGATAGCACCGAACTAGTATATATCCTGGTGCACTCTCTCCTTTTCTCCCTATTTCTTTATCATTTAAAATTGCATGCTTGGGTATCTGTTAAACTCATTGTTTTCATAGTTTTTAATTTGTAAAAGTTTAGGTTTGATTAGATTTGTTCTTCTAAAGGATCTAGTTAATTGATTATTGTAAGAACATTGAATTTAGAATTGCCTTTAAAATTGAAGAATTGTTAAAGTCTTTAAGCATCTCGTTGAAACTTTAACCATTATTCAATTCAGTGTATTCTACCTCATTACAAACCTTTGTTGTAAGTATAGCACAAATTCTCTTCCAATATCATAAAAACTTTTCAAAACGAAATTTCACCATATCCGGTTCCACTTGCGTAATCTTATTTTTTATTAAAGAATGGATTTTTTAATTGTCTATTCAACCCCCCCCCCCCCCCCACCCCTTCTAGCCAAGTTACTCCATATTCAAACCAACAAGATGATGTTGTAGCAAACGAGCTGTTTCCAAAGAATGTTACAACAAGTCATTTAAAGTTTGTTGACCGCATTCTGCAGTGGATTGTTGCACACATTTTGCGACCCAAGAAAGATGGGTTCTCTAGAGTGGATAAAGGTGAGGTTCATCTTATCTACATTCTGAAGAACAAGATCAAAATTAATTGGCCATATTATTTCACATGCCGTATGTTTGCCCTTCGCGACTCCACAAAAGGTATGACTTTGGGCTATGCATCATGTATTCAAAATATTCTGGATAAGGCTGGTATCTCTGTTTCGAACATTCGCTATGTCCATATTTCATCTGAGCATCAATTTCAGTAAAAGACTCTGACCATGATGGGTTATGCTTGGGATCCAGTTGAAAATGAGTACACGTACAAATTTAGATCAACTCACCATTTTCCTAATGTTCCTGATGACATTGCGGAAGGACATGTCAATGAAAACCAAGATAATGCGGCATGGATGGGTAACAATCCTGATGTGAATATGGTGGACGAAGAAAATGAAGCATGGATGGGTAATTCTCAACCAAAGGAGAATTCTGCTGATCAAGGTTGGGGTCAATGGTAGAACAACAGTTGGACTGCACTTGGGGATGCTTATGTCCCTTCAAACTATGGTTGGCAACAAAGTGACGAATATGACCGGCAACAGCCTGAATATTCTATACCTCCGACTCTGCAGCCACAACAAGATTTCCAGGCCTCTGAAGAAATTATGGCCATGTTAAACCAGATGGACCTCGAACAAGAGCAATTTCGTGAATTACAAGATCAGAGGTACAATGCTCAGCAGGAGAGGTCCACTTCACTTTCCAATCAGTTGGCTGCTCATACACAAAACTTCACTAGGTTTGCTGATGCCTTCATGACCAGGTTCACTCATTTGGAAAATTCCATGACAATTCAGACTTAAAACCTGACCAACAGTCTAGGTATTCTCAACAGCACAGTGATAGAGTTGAATCAGTCTCTCGAGGAGCTGCCACCACAAGGCCACCAATACCGGGGAAGAGGTCACCCATTTAGGGGGAGGAGTCCATAGAGATTAACATCATTCTTAGTGCATCATATTACTTGTGTTTTGATTCTATGTCTTGTTGTTTGGTTGCATGTTATTTTGGTTTGTTTTAATTTGAACTATGTTTCAGGTTGTCCTTGACTTTATGTCTTAACCTATGGAATGAATTGTGTTTGCTTCTTGCGTTCCGTTTTTTATCCGTTTATTCTATTGCATTAACTGTATCATATGTGGATGCGTGTTAGTGTCGCTGTTTTGCAAATTGGTGAATGAACCATTACTTATTATGATGATATCTTTTTTACCACCTTCTTTTACTCTTTTTGATGTTGTCAAAGGGGGAGAAGGATACTAGCACAGCAGAAAATATTAAAGCAGCAGATATTGAGGTGTTAAAGATAGGGGGAGTTTGTCCGTTCTCAAATTACAATCAAGAGAAAGACAAACAGTGTTGCCATCATCAAAAAGGGGGAGTATGTGAGGGCTAAGGTCTTTCATCTATTTTGGTTTTAATGATGTCAACAAATAAGCTAGGCATTAGATTGTAATTTGAGCGATATCACTTCATTGTCGGACAAATTGCATCTAACCGTCGTTTTTCATGCGTCTAAACATATAGGAAAAGGTCTAACCTAAAATTACATATGCATGATCATAATATTGATGTTTGGTATGTGTGTCTCAAGTCTTGGTCAGCTAAAACGTGTAGAAAAATGAATTTTTGAAAATATGCAGGTCATGAGTAACCCCAAAGTGAGCATGAGTCGACGCATGCTAGTTTGGACAAGTTTTTGAAATGTTCGGGAAAGCGCACGCTGACCCCCCTATTGCATGCGGTCGATGCTTGCTTCTAGAAATTTGATTTTATGCAAAATCCGCAGACTTGCGTCGACGCAAGGTGGGATGGATCGACGCATGGCTTCCAAATTTGCGCAGGCATCCCTGCGGGATAGCTCACACCGACCCTCATAAAAAGGGCGGTCGACCCAACTTTGCCTGAGCTGATTTTTCCGCATTAATTTTTTCTGTTATTTCTGTTACTTCATATTGTGGGTCACATTACTCATTATAAATAGTTGGGTCAGCTCACATTTCAAAATAACAAGAAACGTGAAAATGTATACCAATCTTTCTCTTCATCTTCATCTTCAACCTTGAGTAAACAAACAATTACACATAATCATTTCTATTTGTGTCGCCCATTGTTTTGAAGTGATAACGTTCAGAATTAGGAAGTGTGTGATCTTCATTTCTGGGTTGAGAATTGGTAGGTGTTTCTTGAATAAAACCTTAGGTTTTATCCTCTAAGAATTAAGGTGATTTTGGGGGTTTTTGGCACAAACCGTTTCGTTCTACAGGGATTCAGTCGTGCGAAGGTAACCGAAGAACAGAGTATTCGTTCGGTTTAGTAGCTACAGTCAGAGGATCGTAGAAGAAAGGTTTGGAGATCAAATTGCGGAGAATCGAAGTCGACCGAGTGAAGGTGACTGAAGAACAGTGGTTTCTTGCAGTCTAGTAGCGTGGGACGGTGACTTGTTCAACCGAATTCGAGGCACTTGATTCGTCTTGAATCAAGGGAAGAGAAGACTCTGCATCAGCAATCAAAGACGTTTGAGAGTTTGGATGTTCATTGTTCTTCTCTTGTATAAACAATTTGCAAACAGCAATATATATATATATATATATATATATATATATATATATATATATATCAATTCCATTTGTGGAATTGGGGTCAGAGGTACCCATAGCGAGGACGATTGAGAAACTGCCTAATCAAATCGCGTTTGTCCTCTCTTTCCCTTAACTCTTTACGTTTGATAGCATTCAAATTTGCGAAGTTTAAATTGATCGAAATTTCTGAGATAGTGTAATCTTGAGCTGATAAATTGTTTTATAAATTTGATACAATCTCTTGGATTGTATTAAGGATCAGCTTAACATCACACTATTTGGAAATCTGCACTTTGTGTGTTTACGCACACAAAGCGTTCGATAATTTGTTTCAAAGCAAAATCAAACGCATTTGCATTTAATTGTTTGTCAACCTATCTCGTTGGATTGGATTAATATCAAGCAAATAAAACATTGTTGATTGCGTTTAATTTTGTTAATTAATCTGAATTTTTTTTTTCTCATCCGTATTTCATTCCTAGTATTGTCGTGCATATCCGAACCCTTTAGTAGAGGTTCGTTGTAAACGTGATTCAGTGGTTGCTTCCGTTAAAATTTTTAAAATCAATTTTTTGAAAAGCCATTTGCGTGTAAAACTCGAGGGATCTATTCAACCCCCCTTTTAGATCCTAGCCATCGTCTAACATTAGTAGCTGCTGGTCTGGTGTGACAGTTGGTGGTGAAGTCTGGCTCTTTTCTTGCTGTTTTGTTGGTTGAATTGTTGGAGGTAATCGGTTATTCAGAGGCAAGTTCGAGAGGCTTTTCTCTCTGTGCTGGTTCTTTTCTGTGTGATTTTACAGGTTTGCAGGCTTTTGTTGTCGACTCTGCGCTGCGTCTGCACTAAGGTTGCGCAGAATGCAGGAGTAGGTGGTTGGTTGTTGGTACGTTTCAGTATCATTCAGTTCAATGGTGTCGTGACTCTTTCCAGCATAGATTTTCGTAGACTGCATCACATCCATCCCATGTTCACTGCATACTGCTAGTGTCAGTTCAACATTCTCTCAGTAGCTTCTTGGACAACCTTATCTTTCCTTATGCTTAGTCTTAATTTAATAAATCTTTTTCCTTTAAAAAAAACTATTAGTGGAAATGAGAGGCCTGAGAGACGGCAAAATGTAGCATATCAAAATCATCAATGATTGGAAGCAAGTAGTTTATATAAAAATATATATCAAGGAGGTTGTTAAATGTCGAAGCTTTGTTAGACACCATCCATTCTAAACAAATGTAAAGTAATGCTAGCAAGCATGTGAGATGTATTGAGATATTGCATACTATCTAGTGGCTCACATTGCTCCTCATCTAATGGATGAGATTTTCTGTTTTATCCATTGGTCATTAGTTCACGATAGCACAATATATATAGCCATGTACCATCTCTTTGTAAATAGTTTTAACAGATTCAATATAATTTTCCATTGAGTTGGTTTCTTCTCCAACTGTTTTCTGTTATTCTCAAATTGTTTTCTGTTATGGAAATTCTTTCAATATGGTATCATTGAGCCTGTAAATCCATGGCTCCACCACCACGCAACACCGTCAACTCCGGTGGCTCCGGTGGCTCTCTCGACCCTATTTCAGATCCAACAAGCCCTTATTATGTTCATCCCAGCGACGACCCTTCTTCAATTTCCATTACTCCAGTTCTCAACGGTTCAAACTATCACAGTTGGGCACGATCCATGCGCAGAGCTCTCGGAGGGAAGATGAAATTCGACTTCGTCGATGGAACGATCCCTGTTCCCACTGATACATTTGATCCGAGTTTTCGCCCTTGGACACGTTGCAACATGCTCGTTCACCCATGGATCATGCGCTCAGTATCAGAATCCATTGGGCAATCCATCGTTTTCATGGAAAACGCCATTGATGTCTGGAACGATCTCAAAGAAAGATTCGCACAAGGAGATCTTGTCCGCATCTCAGAGCTACAACAAGAAATATACAATCTGAAGCAAGAAAATCGCACGGTAACTGAATTTTTTTCGCATCTTAAGATTCTTTGGGAGGAATTAGAAGTATATATGCCAATTCCCAACTGTAGTTGCCGTATTAGATGTTCTTGCGATGCTATGAAATTGGCTAGATTCAATCATGATCTTCTATACGTTATCTGTTTTCTAACTGGATTGAATGAAGAATTCAATGTAGTTAAGTCTCAAATTTTGCTTCTTGATCCTTTACCATCCTTAAACAAGATCTTCTCTATGGTCATTCAACATGAGCGCCAACTTAATCCTATCCAAAGTTCATCTGATGACTCCAAGATCTCTGTCAATGCTGCTGACAGTAGGAAGCACAATCCACGAAATTCAAGATATGGACAAAAAGTGTGCACCTTTTGTGGCAAAAATGGTCACACAATTGACACCTGCTATCGAAAGCATGGAGTTCCTCCTCATCTGCAACGAAACTCAAATTCCACAGCCCATAATATCAACACAGATAGTTCAGATACTATCCAATCAGCAGATAAATCTCAGTCTGCACCTCAACCTTCCCCTCAACTCACTACTGAGCAATATAACACTCTGGTATCTCTTCTCCAGGCTTTAAATATGAACACACCTACCTCTAATCAGGTTAGCTCGGTCAATTCAGCTGGTCACTCATCTGTTGTTAACACAGGTAACATTTCTATCCCCTCACCATCTGTCAATAACATTACTCTTGATACTTGGCTTGTTGATTCTGGGGCTAGTGATCACATTTATGGATCTCTTCATTGGTTTCACTCTATTCATGACATAAACCCTGTACATATAAAACTACCTAATGGAAATCATGCTCTTGCTAAGCAGATTGGTACCATTAGATTCACTCCTCTATTTTGCATCAAGAATGTTCTTTTTGTCCCACAATTTTCCTTGAATCTCATTTCAGTTTCAAAATTGTGTCATGATATGCCTTGTATTATAAATTTTACAAACTCCACTTGTCTTATTCAGGATCCTCATTCATTGAAGACGATTGGTTCAGCTAATTTCATTGAAGGACTTTACCACCTCAATCTGCAAGATAAGAGTTCACAGGCTGCAGCACAAATTTCTGTACACAATAATATCACTATACCAGACAATGCCATATGGCATTTTAGGTTAGGACACATTTCCAATTCTAGATTAGCTTTGTTACATTCTGAATTTCCTTTCATTGTTGTAGACCACAAAGGTGTATGTGATGTTTGTCACATGGCCAAACATAGAAACTTACCTTACCATACAAGTCTTAATAAAGCTGCTAAAATTTTTGATCTCATTCATTTTGACATTTGGGGTCCTATTGCCTCAAAATCTGTCCATGGTTTTTCTTATTTTCTCACTGCTGTAGATGATTTCAGTAGATACACATGGTTAACCCTCATGAAATCTAAGTCTGAAGCTCGACAAAATGTCATGAACTTTGTCCATTTAATTCACACACAACACAACACATCCATCAAAATTATTCGAACAGATAATGGACAGGAATTTTTTATGCTTCAATTCTATGAATCTAAAGGCATAATTCACCAAAGAAGTTGTGTTGAATCCCCCCAACAAAATGGTAGGGTGGAGAGAAAACATCAACAAATCTTAAACATAGGTAGAGCTTTGCTTTTCCACTCTAATCTCCCTAAAAAATTTTGGTGCTATGCAGTTTCACATGCTGTCTTCATTATGAACAGAGTGTCAAGCCCTCTCCTTAACAACCAATCCCCATACTTCCTAATGCATCAAAAATTACCTGATCTCTATGAACTAAAAGTCTTTGGTTCCTTAGTATATGCCTCTACTTTACATGCTAACAGAACCAAATTAGAACCTAGAGGCAGAAAATGCATATTTCTAGGGTATAAAATGGGCATGAAAGGTTCCATTTTATTTGATATAAACACCAAAGAAATTTTTGTATCTAGAAACACCAAACATCATGACAACATCCTCCCATACAACCCCACTTCTAAGCCACCTACTTCTAAGACTTCCCCCACTAACATTCCTGACACATTAATTCCCACACCTCTGCCTCTAGTACCTACAGAACCAGTTTCAATATCTCACTCAGACCCTTCCCCAACTTGCCCTGATGCCACAGACCTCATAACACCCATCCAAAGTAAACCATCTACTAGACAGAGACAACCACCCTCTTATCTAGCAGATTATGTGTGTAATGTCTCAAATGATTCACATGAACCAAAGTCTTCAGATACTTTCTATCCTATCTCTGATTTTCATTCATTCTCTCATTTGTCTCCTGCACATCATGCATTTTCCACAGCTATTACTCAGCATACTGAACCTAAAAATTACAAAGAAGCCAGTATGTCTGAATGTTGGTTAATGGCCATGAAATCTGAATTAGAGGCCCTCGAGAAGAATGGTACCTGGAAAATTGTTGATTTGCCACCTCATGTGAAACCTATAGGCAGCAAGTGGGTTTTTAAAGTCAAACATAGGGCTGATGGAACTGTTGAGAGGTATAAGGCACGATTGGTAGCTAAGGGCTACAACCAAATTGAAGGACTTGATTTTTTTGACACTTTCAGTCCTGTCGCGAAGCTCACCACAGTTAGAATGTTACTAGCTCTTGCTTCCATTCATAACTGGAACCTCCATCAATTGGATGTCAATAACGCATTTCTCCATGGCGATTTGCAAGAAGATGTTTATATGGCAATTCCTGATGGTGTGCAGTGTGATAAACCAAACAAGGCTTGCAAGTTACTCAAGAGTCTTTACGGTCTTAAACAGTCCAGCAGAAAGTGGTACGAGAAATTAACCTCCCTTCTAATCAAGGAAGGCTATAGACAATCCACTGTTGACTATTCCTTGTTTACACTAAAATCTGCAACTGATTTTACTGCACTCTTGGTATACGTAGACGATATAATCATGGCAGGTACCTCTCTTGCTGAATTCCAAAGAATTAAAGACATCCTTGACCATCAATTCAAAATCAAGGATTTAGGAATTCTCAAGTATTTTTTGGGTTTGGAGGTTGCTCATTCAAAATGTGGCATCACAATTTCCCAAAGGAAGTATTGTCTCGATCTACTCAAAGACTCAGGTCTCTTGGGATCTAAGCCTGCTAACAGTCCACTTGATCCATCTGTGAAGTTGCACCATGACAATGGCAAGCCCTTTGAAGACACAACAACTTACAGAAGACTTATTGGACGCTTGTTATATCTCAATACCACACGCCCTGACATCACGTTTGCAACTCAGCAATTAAGCCAATTCTTACACGCTCCCACTATGACTCATTTCAATGCTGCGTGCAGGGTTGTTCGATATTTAAAACATAATCCTGGCAGAGGCCTTCTTTTCCCTAGGAATTCTGAAGTTCAATTACTTGGATACTCAGACTCTGACTGGGCCGGTTGCCTTGATTCCAGGAAATCCATATCCGGTTATTGCTTCTTCATTGGGTCATCTATAATATCTTGGCGTGCCAAGAAGCAACAAACCATATCTAGATCCTCGTCTGAGGCTGAGTATAGAGCGTTTTCCACTGCCACTTGTGAGTTGATATGGCTATTACACTTACTTCAGGATCTGCATATCATGACCACGAGGCAACCTGTTCTCTATTGCGACAGCCAAAGTGCCCTCCACATTGCTTCCAACCCTGTATTCCACGAGAGAACCAAACACCTCGACATTGACTGTCACCTAGTCAGAGAGAAGGTACAAGATGGAACCCTTCGACTGCTTCCAATTACTACACAAGAACAGCTTGCTGACTTTCTCACTAAGGCTTTGGCAGCTCCTAAGTTCAACATGTTCATCTCCAAGCTTGGCATGATAGACATCTATAATGCTCAGCTTGAGGGAGGCTATTGAGATATTGCATACTATCTAGTGGCTCACATTGCTCCTCATCTAATGGATGAGATTTTCTGTTTTATCCATTGGTCATTAGTTCACGATAGCACAATATATATAGCCATGTACCATCTCTTTGTAAATAGTTTTAACAGATTCAATATAATTTTCCATTGAGTTGGTTTCTTCTCCAACTGTTTTCTGTTATTCTCAAATTGTTTTCTGTTATGGAAATTCTTTCAATAAGATGCACCAATTACCATAATGTAACGTGTTAGCCAAACTGAACACACTTTAACAACTAAGACAAGCTGTATGTATATATTGTCTCACCACTTGATGCTCCTATATATTCTTGATTCTGCAACACAGCACTACATTCTCTGTTAATGGGGACATAAAATGGATATACTTAGGGACAAAAAGTGTTTAAGAATTTAGATTAGCAACTAGCTACCTAGTACCTAACGAGTATCCCTACAGACATTCTATTGTATAGTGGCTTCTGAGGTGGCATCATGTTATTGTGAATGTGAATGTGAATGTGAATGTGAATGTGAATGTTTTTGGTAAATTTATTTCCTTACTATATTATTTCCATATCTATTTAAACAATGAATTCATTTGGTGGTTGGATACAAAATTGCCTCTCGACCAACAATAATAGCTTCTATCAAAACCATTCAACAATCTATTTGTTTATAGTAGTGGTAAGTTTATATATATTTTTATTAAGCTTTATATTTTTTTGAATAAGGTAAGTTTATATTTTTTTGTATAGTATAATATAAATTTTATTTTATTTTATCATAATATATATATTTATTACGACCAACCAGCGTCGAGTGTAATAGACAGAATTACAATTTTATAGCATTACCTTTTTTTTTTCATATGAAGGTTATTTTTTTAAAAGGCATATTTATAATGGAAAAGTTTTATTCAAGCACAAGATGTGCATAGAGCTAGTTTAAAATACAAATAAATATAATATCTTATATCCGGGTTACATGGTAGAACAGTCAAGGTTAGTGGTAAAATTAGTCCACCAAAAATTAAAATAAAAAATGCATAGGAAAAATGTTGACATAGTAAACAAAATGCAATAATTAGGTGTGTTCATTGGTTCGGGCAAATCCGAATCAAACCGGAATCCAAACCAAACTATTGTGTTTGGTTCGGACATTTTTTTAGTTCGGGTAAAAAATGAACCAAACCAATGAAACCCAATGTTAATTGGTTCGGGTAATGGATTTTCAAAATTCTACCCGCGAACCCGTCTACCCGAACCAATCATAATTAATTAGTATAATATATATCATCATTATCATGGAAACTAGAATGACACTACTACGAAAACCCCATTTAACGACGCCAGCTTTACCACGGTTTCGTATCCCACCGTTGAAACAGAATTAAAATTTTATACCGCCATATTTAACGACGGTTGTATTACATAACCGTTGTAATATAAGCTGTGTAACAAGCTTCGACTCCCAGCTCTATATTTTTTTCTCCATATTTTTACATTTTAACACGCTTGTATTAGAAGACCGTTGTACTACATGTATCACGCTTCGATTCACATCAATGTATTCTTTAGTATTTTTAAGTGCAATAGAGTATATATATATATATAACTTTAAAAATAAAACTGTAAGAGATGAACATATATAGACATAATTTTATTTTAATATTCCATTGAGAGTACATTGATAAACATATTACATATCAAGATCATTGTCAGAGCCCATAGCATAAAATGCATCTTCATAATCTAGACATCTCTCCTCACTCCCCTCATCAGAATCATAATATACATGCCTCCTTTTCTTCTTTATCTTCTTCTTCTTCGGCTTCTTCTTCTTCTTTTTCTTATCCTTCTTTACCCTTAAGGCATCCCTGAAGTTGGCAGTTGCTGGTTGGACGACCTCCTGGATTGGCGCCTGACGTTCCTCATTGAGGTTTCTAGGATTCTCATTTGTTGAACTCATTGTTACGAAGAATATATTATTTAGATATGTAAAATTGTCTATTCATAGCACCAGCTAGATGTACTATGATTGAATACATATGCGAAGTTACTATGTGTGCCTAAAGTCGCGAGAAGCATGAACGCTTCTTTATCTAATCATGATCAGCCAGATCCAAGGATGCCAAGATTGCTGTTGCAATGCTTTTGTGGATGCTCTCTGAAAGTGATTGAGATTCTGAAGATTGCGAAGCTTCTGAAGAAGTACACTCTGAAAGAACCAAAAGACGGAAGACTCCTATGACTTGAAGTTCTGATGGCTGAAGGCACTGAAGACCAAGTGCAGAAAGAATCTGAAGACTGATGAGTTCTGAAGATCAAGGTTTCAAATAAGAAGTTCTGAAGACTCTGAAGATTCGAAAGACTTGAAGCAGAAAAGGATAACGTTCTTAAAGACCAAGTGCTGAAGTTCTGAAGATTGATTCCTAATGGATTTCTTCAATCGACTGAAGACTTGAAGCATCAGATATTCTGCTATGAAGACTCTACTCATGCTTCATCAAATTAACATCAGAAGCCACTGAAGTTTTGAAGTCTAAATATTACCGTTGTGAGTTAAATGTACACACTGCCCAAGAAAAGATGTTCGGTCACTTCTTCCTCTGCAAAAAAAAGATATGCCAGTACAACTCATTATATCACAACGTCTCTTTTCCAAACAGCCAACAGTATTCTCTAACGGCTATATTTCTACTGGCTATTTAATGGAAAGAGTTTTTGCTTCTGATGTGTCGATCACTTGTAGAATCACGAACTGAATGTTCATCTACAAAATTGACCAAGTCATTATGAAGATAGCAACAACGATGAGTTCTCGTTGTAACACTTAACATATTCGGAGCTATTATTATTTCACCAATGGCGATTGTTGTTGAAACTCAAGAAGACAAATCAACACAACAACAACAATCAAACATAAGTTGTTGATGAAGAAGACAATATTGAAGATCTGTCAAGTCATCAACCTACCTTCTCGTCAAGACTACATTGAAGATCTGAAGCAAGGAGTTGCTGCTCATAGCTTGCTCAACCAAAAGACGAAGAAGAAGAAGATCTACAAGATGTCAACAATTGTAATATCTAAATACATCTTTGAAGTTTCTTAGGAAAGCAAGGAGCTGATTGCTCAAAACTTGCTTGAACACATGTGTGTGTTCTTTTTACTTAAACTTAGGAGAAACTTGCTTATTAAGAAGCACAATTTGTAATCTCCAGTTTGCCAATTCAACTAAATGAATTGAGACTCCTCAAGTGAACGTTATATTCATTAAGTTGAATCCCTGAACGGTTCAGCTGTGAGTTGAGGCCCTTGAGTAGATCATGTGCTGATCAAATACTTGAGATGACAATGGCTGGGTGTCATAGTGGAAAATCCTGAAATAGGGTCAGTAGCGTTATATTCATTAAGTTGAATCCCTGAACGTCTAGCTGTGAAAGCCTAGCAAAAGATCTTGAAGAGATTGTAACCTGCGGGTCAATGTTCGTTATATTCATTAAATTGAATCCCTGAACGATTCATTGTGGTGTTAGTCACAGTGCGGTTGTACAAGTTGTTAGTCACCGGCGTGGCCCGTGCAAGTGTAATCATGATTTGATTATAGTGGATTAAGTCCTTGTGTTCAAGGCAAAATCACCTGAGGAGGGTGGACTGGATTAGCCCGCGTGGTGAACCAGGATATACCATGTGTCCTTTACTCTCTTGCTTAATATCTCTATTTATTTTTCTGCATTGAATATCAGAACCTTATATTAAGCAAAGTCAGAACCTTGCAGCCTATCTCTGATAAGCTTCCGCGTTGCAAGTTCTGTATATCGCATCCTATGATCAGAACCAATATGGTTCTCATGTTCCATAGTTAAGAGATCAGAATCTCTCAACGAGAATTGAAGGTTCTTGAGTGTCTCTTTAACAAGATGCAAAAAGTTACAAAAAGAGTAAATACACAATTCAAACCCCCATTTCTTGTGTCTTTCTCGCACCTTCAATTGGTATCAGAGCTCCGGTTCTGTTATTGATTTACATCAAACACTTAACAGTGTCAGAAAAAGATCCAGATGTGGTGCATAGAAGTACTCTTGGTAAGATTGAAATCCACTTACAATTTCTGTAACAGTTCAGCAGTTAACAGTGTACAAAATTGTAATCAATCTAATTACTTCGTGAGCAATTCATTGATTCTAGATGAAGCCTCACTAGAATTGAAGAATCAGCTGATAAGATAAATTCAACAGATAAATGGCAGTATCTGTTGAAAGCTCATCCTGGAAATTACGTGTGGATAAAACCACGTATATGCTTAAAAGATGAATCATCAGAAAGCAAGAAATCTTGTTTGCTGAAGATTAATTCTTCATGAGTTTTTGAGATGTTTTCAAGAAACGGATTAGGTCCACCCTTGACTTTCTCATTTAAAACTCATTCTGAATCTCTTCATGTAAAGAAGAAAGATTGTTGTTCTAAGACTTTGAATTTCATAAAGAAATCTGTTAAAATCAGAATCTGAAAAAGTCAAATTATTAGAAATGATTCAATGTCAGAATCTGGAATGATAAAAAGACTAAGTGAAGAACTGAATCCCAAAGACTGAGTAAATACTTGATTCTGAAGGAACTCTCAAGCTTTAACTGGTTTAGTGATCAAGCTCCAACAACTTGAAATCATCCTAGTAAAAATTAAATGTTGATAATCTGATTGTCATCAGATCAAGTGTTCTCAGAACCACTTGAGCTATGAAATTAGATGTTATCATTCCAGATATCTAGGTTCTCCAACTGATGTCATAAAAGATGACGTTAATAATGTTCGGTTGAAGTTAACTCATAGATATGTGTGAACAACCCCAAATAAGTTGATCATCATTGTGAGAACAAGAAGGCTCATGCAAACCATGTCTAATGATGTACACATGGGGCGTGATGATGTTCTGAACAAGTTCTGAAACAACTTTGAGGAACAAAGTTAAATGTTGATATATCAATTCCTCCTTGAAATAACCTCTCAAAGGTTCTCACTAATCTTGTGAAATCAATCATCAGACGCAAACTGAATTCAGGCTATGAAAGGAGAACTCAACCTATTTTCAAAGTTTGTCGTTTAAGATTCAGATCCATATCTTAAGAACTGTATTAGAACTAAACAGGTTCTATGGATCAAGGAAATGAGAAGTGAGAAGCAATCAAAAACAGATGTAATCTGTTGATTATGAATGGGGTCATCAAATGAAACTTACTATTCACTCAGTACTGCTCCCACGCATATGAGTGTTAATTTTTCCTCAGAACATTCATTACATCGCCTGACCAAAAGGATTGCATGTAATTGGCTAAGTTCAGATGAAGCAGTCACTTTGATCATGCCAAGTCTTAATCTCGGTCATTATAACCTAGAGAACTGATGGACAAGGTTGAACTAGAAAAGAGAGAAAGTCGTAGTTCAATCAGGATCACTTTCCAAGAAAATATTCTTTTTCTTCAGAAGTCAGAACACAAGCGTATCTTGAAAAATCCAAGAACCCTCAGTAGTTCACTCACAAAAGGAAAGATCAGAGTCAAGATGAGAATGTATTCAGATTAGTCTGTAAAAATTTCCAGGTACCATCCTCCCTCACTTATGACTTACTTTCATAATAACAACCAGAACCACTCTATCAAACCCCCTTGATTATGAGGTGTTAAGTTTTGAGAAAGTAATTAGAAATTTTTTTTATATGCCTGCCTAGAAAATGCTATAGTATAAAGCGCCACACATGTAAGACTCTCCGCATCATGTCATTCACCCTGCTTGATTTTTTTTTAACCCACTAGTACACTCCAACTAGTACTCCTGTTCCAGACCTAACTCTCTCTCTCTCTCCTAGAGCCCCTTTATCTGACCTAGTTAGTCTATGAAACCTAAATGTTCATTTAAATGGCTGCACACTTCTGCATCCATCTAAATCTCCTTGGTTTACTCACATTGAATGATGTCTGTTCAGTCTTGGAATAGGGAAACGTGCTACCTTGACCAAAATAGCTCCTCACCTAAGCCACTGATCTTAAGCCAGAATAATCATGCTCTGACAAGTCAAGATTCCCCGTAAGTATTGGGAATAGTAGAAAACCCTGTTTGTCTGCATTCTCGACTATACGCCTTTCATACCTTGAAATTCGAAAGCTTGTCGTCTAGAATTAATGACCTCATAAAAACAGTTACTGCATCCACCTAACTCCTGCTAAGAATAAAATGCATATATATCTTTTTGATCTCCCCTAGAATTACAAACTGCTTAGCTGTCCTCACTCTTTAGACTTCTCCTAAGTATTCCAATCTTCTTAAGTCATTCTTAGCTACTGACTTATCCAGCTCAAACTTCTCCACTTGTCTATTTAAAACCATAGTTGTTCTAGAAGAATTCATCACTATCCCTTAGTCCTAACCTTCCTTTTATCCTCAATCTAAAATGAATCCAAGAACATTTTATGGCAATGATGATCTTCTTGAAGTCATCAATGAAAAACGACCAAATCCAATAGATACTACTAGTGACTTTCATCTTAGTATCCACTTCCAAAAATGGAATAGATACATTCATATGCTTGGAGGCTCAATTTATCCTACCCTCTTAAAATCCTTTTGGATTAATGCCTCCGTTAGCAGAAATGGTATGACTATCTCCTCTAGCATTTATGGTCTTCCAGTCACCATCAACGTCACAAAAATCTCTGAAGCCGTTAACTGTCCACTAGGAGGTGTCACTCACAACCATGCATTCATTCGATGCACCTCTGATGCTGAAATGCAATACATGTTTGATAAAGGATCGGTCCTTGAACCTACAAATCCTGAAAAACTTATGCCAATTGCCAAAGGATTGTTCAAACTCATCTTAACTAATATCAAGCCTCGCAACTCAAACAAAAACTTCCTGTACCATGATGATAAGCTCCTCATCATGTGTCTCCTTAGGCCAATTCCTATTGATATATCTCAAATAATCTTTGATCATCTAAAGGAATCAATTCTTATATCAAGAACAATGGATAATTCATTCATTCCCTACGGAAGAGTCATGTCTGAAGTTTTCTTCAAAGCTGGTATCGTGCAAACGATTTGCAGAATTCGGTGTGGACCAGACAATGTTCTAAATAGGAATCTTTGTGAAACCTTCGACAGCATATGGTTCTCATAAAAATAGAAGACTATTTGTCATACTTAGGCTAAGTTAGTAGTATGTAATAGTTTATCAAGATCACATGCTCATTCTGTAAGACAAATCTCTTGAAAGAAGAAAATATGCTTTCATCACTAGAAAATGTTAATACTCTCAGATACGCATTTATTGCAAATCTTTGACTCCGTCAAAAATCAATCAGAGTATCCTACGCGTGATCTCTTGTCTCTTTTTTCAAGACTGATAATCTGTTATACTCTGTGCTAGTCCTAATTCACAACCTAAGACGTGTAGGAATTGACAAACCTAATGATTATAGTCACGAGCATTTAATTGACTCTCCTTCGTTGCCTACTTAAGGCACCTCGTTCTCTCCTCTATTCATCATTCCAAACCATCCCAGTCAGTACCCTTCCTTAATATTTTCTCCAGGATGACCACCTCTCATCCTAAACCTACCAAATGTGAAATTGCTAAGTTAAGAGTCCTGAATGAATTCTCCGTGAGTACCAGCTCTCTCAAGGAACTTGGCTTCACTAGAACGTCTCCCGAATTAAGATGTCAGAACTGGGAAGGCTATCTTGCGATGCTTCCAGGTCTCATTTACACAGATCTTGTTAGAGAATTTTGGGTAAATACTTATGTGTTTTCTAACAAATATAACCAACACATCATTCAATTAGTTGTCTCTAAAATTCCAGTGGTAACTAAACCCTCTGTCATTGCAGAAGCAATCAAATGCGATGAAAATGGTGACACCACTGAAGACTATAAGGAAAGGAAAATCTTCAATGATCTCATCTACAATACTCATTGTGGAGATGGTCCCTCCAACTGCGTCTCCACACTCAAACCCTCAGCTAAGGTCAGGCATAAAATTATGGAAACGAACCTTCGGCCTAGAGAGATAGGAGAACAAGTGCTAACTCATTCAGATAGACTATTCATCTTCTGTCTGATCTACAGAAGAAAAATAAACCTTCCCCTAACTATGTTCAATCATTTAAAAGAACAAATTATGTTGGCTAAAAATAAACCCTCTCTCAGTATCCCGTATGGAAGAGTCATATCTCGAGTCCTAGAAATTCAAGATGTGGTTACCAGGCTAAACCACTTAGGAGAAACCACTGAATGTTCACCCATAGATCTTATAGATCTATCTGGAAAATCCTAAATAGAAATTAAGTTATAAGATTTATGCCTTGATATGCTATTTCCTACTCTATGTACTCTTATTAAGATTATAAAATGAAATATCTATGTTTTGATTATTTTGAATCTATCTAGCTAAAGCTCAACCTATGCTCTGCATTATGTTGATACTTCTATCTGATTGTTCACAAATGAAATGCTGTAATTAATCTCTACAGATGCTTTAATCCTTCAATTAAATACATACTGATTATAGATGTGACTCACTAAAATGAGTCTAAATGCTCCTTATCTAGTCAAATATGCAATATACTCAAATAGGAGAAATAAAGTTTTAATATGTAGGAAACTGAATATAAGAGATTATATGTCTAATTGCTCATATGCCCTGACACTTTTTGATGATGTCAAAAAGGGGGAGAAATATATTGATTTTGATTGAAAGAAGGAAATCTGAAAGCATGCAGAACTCAAACAAAGGAACTCAAAAAAAGTACTCATATAATATGCGTTGCTACTAACGTTTGTTGTTTGATGTTATCCGAGGAACTCTAAACAAGTTCACTAGGCATTCTAAGAAACAGGTTAAGCTGGAAGAATCAGATTCATCGTAATCCTTATCTCACTTAGCTCAGAAAAGAAGTAAGAAAACTTTGAAAGCAGTCAAGACAAAGTCTACATCTCAAGATGCTCACTCAGAAGATCTGTGCAAATCAGAAGTCAAGAACTGTCAAGAACTGTCTGAAGATCCGAATTGAAGATCCAAGAAGAAGTCGTTCTGATGTTTACCAAGAACCATTGGAAATGAAAACGATCTAGTATCAGACTAAATCAACAATTGGTAATCGGATTCAGTACACAAAGATTAGTATCAGATTCATCAATCAGAGCAAAAGCTGTGGATTACTGTCAAAATACCTGCATTGGTATCAATATCAGCACTCTAATGAATTACCTCTCAAGCGTATGAGAAGATATTCTTCACTTGGTATTATACTCAACATACTCTGGTATAAGACTCAGCACATCACATGGTAACAGATCAAAATTAAATCATGAGTATCAGATTCAGAATCAAGCGTTGATTGATCACTTTAATATTTATCTTCAATTGGTATCTGATCAAAAATCAAGCTTTGATATACTACTAAGTATGACGTTAACAAGGTTCTGAGATGAAGACCTGTGTTCAAAAGTCAAAACAGTCATGATCTACATTGGTGTTTAAAATCTTATCACCCAGAATTATAATTCTGAAGATCCCAATATCTGACGTATAGGAATTAGGGGGAGACTTCCCTGAAGATCAAATTGCAAAATCTCAAATCTTCACAAAGTCTGAAACTCAGGGGGAGTTTCTTTTAAAGATAGTGTCTGTCTCTAATAGATAGCAAGGTTACGTCTATCAGTCAAGAACTGTTCTGATCTTATGCTTAATGGAATCTGCTGAAAGTAGAAATGCTTCAGACGTCTCTGAAGATAGCAAGCTCTGATACGTCAACAAAGAAAACTGGGTTCTGAAGATCTGAAGATGAAAGTTCTGATGAACTAGTCCAGATGCTAAAGACTCTTCGTTTTCCTAAAGACAAGATAGAGAAGTAACTCTTTTTTATTCCTGTTCTGACAACTCAAGTTGTTACTATGTATATCTTTGGATTACATAAAATCCTAGATGATCTCAGATAAAACTTTGAGGATAACTCAATCAGGGGGAGTTGTTGTTCTAAACTCTGAATTTATTGGCATTGGTGATTACCTTGTATAAAATGTTCAATCAAAATACTTGGTTTTGTCAACATAAAAAAGGGGGAGATTGTGAGAGCAAGAATTGTCTCTACAAGTCAATCTATGTTTTGATGATAACAATAAGTATTTGTGAAAGAACAATTTTATGGACGTGTCTTGTGTGCAGATCATAAGAACTAAAGACATCAGAACCAACATACACCAGCTAGATGTACTATGATTAAATACATATGCGAAGTTACTATGTGTGACTAAAGTCGCGAGAAGCCAGAATGCTTCTTTATCTAATCATGATCAGCCAGATCCAAGGATGCCAAGATTGCTGTTGCAATGCTCTTGTGGATTCTCTTTGAAAGTGATTGAGATTCTGAAGATTGCGAAGCTTCTGAAGAAGTACACTCTGAAAGAACCAAAAGACGGAAGACTCCTATGACTTGAAGTTCTGATGGCTGAAGGCGCTGAAGAACAAGTGCAGAAAGAATCTGAAGACTGATGAGTTCTGAAGATCAAGGTTTCAAATAAGAAGTTCTGAAGAATCTGAAGACAGGCTCTGAAGATTCGAAAGACTTGAAGCAGAAAAGGATAACGTTCTTAAAGACCAAGTGCTGAAGTTCTGAAGACTGATTCCTAATGGACTTCTTCAATCGACTGAAGACTTGAAGCATCAGATATTTTGCTATGAAGACTCTACTCATGCTTCATCAAATTAACATCAGAAGCCACTGAAGTTTTGAAGTCTAAATATTACCGTTGTGAGTTAAATGTACACACTGCCCAAGAAAAGATGTCCGGTCACTTCTTCCTCTGTAAAAAGAAGATATGTCAGTACAACTCATTATATCACAACGTCTCTTTTCCAAACAGCCAATAATATTCTCTAACGGCTATATTTCTACTTGCTATTTAATGGAAAGAGTTTGTGCTTCTGATGTGTCGATCACTTGTAGAATCACGAACTGAATGTTCATCTACAAAATTGACCAAGTCATTATGAAGATAGCAACAACGATGAGTTCTCGTTGTAACACTTAACATATTCAGAGCTATCATTATTTCACCAATGGCGATTGTTGTTGAAACTCAAGAAGACAAATCAACACAACAACAATAATCAAACAGAAGCTGTTGATGAAGAAGACAATATTTAAGATCTGTCAAGTCATCAACCTACCTTTTTGTCAAGACTACATTGAAGATCTGAAGCAAGGAGTTGATGCTCAAAGCTTGCTCATCCAGAAGACGAAGAAGAGGGAGATCTACAAGATGTCAACAATTGTACTATCTAAATACATCTTTGTAGTTTCTTAGGAAAGCAAGGAGCTGATTGCTCAAAACTTGCTTGAACACATGTGTGTGTTCTTTGTACTTAAACTTAGGAGAAACTTGCTTATTAAGTAGGTCAATTTGTAATCTCCAGTTTTCCAATTCAACTAAATGAATTGAGACTCCTCAAGTGAACGTTATATTCATTAAGTTGAATCCCTGAACGGTTCAGCTGTGAGTTGAGGCCCTTGAGTAGATCATGTGGTGATCAGATACTTGAGATGACAATGGCTGGGTGTCATTGTGGAAAATCCTGAAATAGGGTCAGTAGCGTTATATTCATTAAGTTGAATCCCTGAACGTCTAGCTGTGAAAGCCTAGCAGTAGATCTTGAAGAGATTGGAACCTACAGGTCAATGTTCGTTATATTCATTAAATTGAATCCCTGAATGGTTCATTGTGGTGTTAGTCATTGTGCGGCTGTGCAAGTTGTTAGTCACCGACGTGGCCCGTGCAAGTGTAATCATGATTTGATTATAGTGGATTAAGTCCTTGTGTTCAAGGCAAAATCACCTGAGGAGGGTGAACTGGATTAGCCCGCGTGGTGAACCAGGATATATCGTGTGTCCTTTACTCTCTTGCTTAGTATCTCTATTTATGTTTCTGTATTGAATATCAGAACCTTATATTAAGCAAAGTCAGAACCTTGCAGCCTATCTCTAATAAGCTTCCGCAGTGCAAGTTCTGTATATCGCATCCTATGATCATAACCAATATGGTTCTCATGTTCCATAGTTAAGAGATCATAATCTCTCAACGAGAATTGAAGGTTCTTGAGTGTCTCTTTAACAAGATGCACAAAGTTACAAAAAGAGTAAATACATAATTCAAACCCCCCTTTCTTGTGTCTTTCTCGCACCTTCACAAATATCACACTGGTGATAGTTATGAGGTGGTACATGCCCGTACCCGCTCTCTCTGCGATGCATCTTGACCAGATTAGCCCTTAATAAAAGTACATCATGAATTTGATAGCTGTGGTTAGACTCTCCCTCTATCAAATTGACTGCAGCTTTCTCGTGTTGAGGCAACGGGTTCGTCTAAACATTTGGATTTGTATCCTTGAAGGATAAGACCCCGCTCCTGACAAGCTTCTGTACATCAGATTTGAAACTGAGACAGTTTTCTATGTTATGCCCTGGCCCTCCTTGATGGTAAGGACAAGTCTGATCCGCTTTGAACCAAAAAGGTGGATTTTCCGGTACTGTATGAGGAGGCCTAGTTTGGACGTGTCCCTTGACCAGTAGTAATGGAAACAGTTATGCGTACAACATCGGTATAGGGTCAAACCCTGGTGGTCGCGTTATACGGTTGTTGTTGTACGGAGGACGAGCCTACTAAGAGGCTGTTGTGTCCTTTGTTGATATTGTTGTTGATTCGGTTGGCTCTGAGCAACCTGAGGTTGATACGTTGTAACAGGCGCAGGGTTGATAGCAGGAGTTACAGCTGCTACTGGTTGGTAACCTCGCCTTTGCTTTCCGAGAGAGATATTGCCAATATCTTGCTCTTTTTTCTTAGGGAAAGCACTACCGTATCTTTTGGTACTGCTTGATGGTCCAGCATCTTTAATTAAACGTCCTTCTTGGACTGCTTCCTCAAGACGAACTCCCATGCCCACCATCTCGGTGAAGTCACTGGGCGCACTGGCGACCATTCGGTCATAGTAAAACGAACTCAAGGTTTTCAAGAAGATCTTTGTCATCTCTTTTTC
The DNA here is from genome assembly GCA_022829125.1 of Lathyrus tuberosus. NCBI lineage: Eukaryota > Viridiplantae > Streptophyta > Magnoliopsida > Fabales > Fabaceae > Lathyrus > Lathyrus tuberosus. The sequence goes on from JALAZF010000072.1 coordinate 7,465,140, forward strand.
CTCAAGAGGTGGACAAATCTGAGCGGAAATTTCACACCATCTCTGAGCATATTCCTTAAAGGTTTCCTTATCTTTCTGCGACATGGCTCTGAGTTGATCTCTGTCCGGTGCCATGTCCAGATTATACTTATATTGTTGAACAAAGGCAGCGCCAAGATCTCTGAAAGTGAATGATCTTAGTGCGGTTTAAACCCATGTACCATTTGAGTGCGGCACCGGTTAAACTATCCTGGAAGTAATGGATCAGTAGTTGTTGGTTCTCTGTCTGAGTTGACATCCTCCGAGTGTACATCACCAAGTGACTTTGAGGGCAAGAGTTACCCTTGTATTTTTCAAATTCGGGCACCTTGAATTTGTGCGAAACTTTCACATTGGGGACCAAACAAAGGTCTGCGGCGTCCTTTCCAAATAAATCTTGACCGCGAATAGCCTGCAGTTCTTTCTGCATCTCTATAATAGTTCCTGGAATTCCTTCATTTTATCGTTCATACTCTCATTTCCACTAGAAGGTATCTGTGGAATCTGTCCTTCCGGGACAGTGTGTACCACGGGTGGTGGTACAGTCATTACGGCAATGACTCTTAGTGCCTCCCGAAGTTTGTAACCTTCAGAAGTTATTGTCATGCCCCTGGCATCTTCGCTTTCCCGAAGTTTGTAACCTTCAGGCCCAGCGGTTCCTGCTGCAGTTTCCGGATCTTCCATGATCAGCGGAATATATCCTTCCGGGATATAGTTGAGTGGCATGCCCCAGGGACGATCCTTTGGCATGTTATACCGAGGATCATACTTTTCCACTATGGGCGTCGATGTGATCTCTAAGATCACAGTCCTTTGTTGTTGCATCTGGGCTGCTGTCAGAGATTGCATGTCATTGTGAAGTTTCCTCAGATCTTCTTTCAGAGTGTCGATTTCTTCTCTCAACCCTCTGTTCTCTTCCTCGAGATCATCCATTTTCTTTTGTCAATCGGCCCGAGTATTGTATGAATGAGACAAGTTGACTCTTGAATCGAGACACAAACGTGAGATTCGTAGGGAAGAAGAATGCGTTATGGGCGAATGATGAATGATATGCAATAATTATATTAATTATTATTTTTTATTTTAAATCAAAAGAAACTTCGATAATTGGATTGCAAATACCATACAGTGGGGAAACCCCATTTTATTAAATTCAAAGATTATGGAAATGGAAATACAGTAATTTACAAAGGGCTGTAAAGGAAATGTCTAAACTAATGGATCTTGAATCCTCTTTGAGGAGAGCTCAGGTGCTGGTTCTGTTATTTTCCTTTTCTTTGACCGGGGCTCTTGAGCCGTTGTCGGGTTGTCATTCCTTTGCCAAGTGAAAGGAGCGAGCAAATTCCTTTGGTCTTCTTGATTCTCTACAGCATGTTGCTCTAAAATCTCAATCAGAACATCTTTTTCTTTTAGCAATTGCTGTATTTTGTTACACTCCACGTTGAGAATACGATATTTGTTCCTCCAAGACCTCTTCTCCTGTTGAACTTTGGAGAGAGTAACCTGAAGTTTTTCCGTATCAGACATAAAATAAAGGACAGAGAATACGATATTTGTTCCTCCAAGACCTCTTCTCCCGTATCTCTTAAATCCTCTAATTTTGGAACCTTGAATGTGTACTTGTGAGTCCCCCTTCTACCGAAATCCATAACGCAATCTTTCTCTCTGACATTTGCAATCATTGTCTTAGTTTAATTTGAAAAAGAGAGACTAGAAGAGAAAATTTTCCTTTGTTTTAAGTTTTTTAATGAAATGAATGCATGAATGCAGCACAAAAACATAGAAAAAACATGGGGTCAAAGGTTCGGTGTCATGAAGTCAAGCCTCTACCCACCCCTAAAGGTTATACTGGTGATTTTTTGTACCTGTCTGCAAAATCATTGACCCCTCTTGGGATAACAACATCATGCTGGAATCTCCCGAGCGAGCTGATGTATCTTAGAGTGGTCTCAAATGAGGGTAGTATCGCGTGACAACTATTTCCGATAGCTTCCGCACTACAAAATAGTAACATGGTCTTAGTCTACTAAAATCCTCAGCTTCTCAGATAACCCAATCGAACAATCTGCTTTCAACAACCGAAGTCGTATAGGCATTGAATCCGTAAAGGGTATCTCCACTGATTCGATGGTTTACCGGGACCTCTTATTTGGGAGTCACTCCCTGTAAGATTACCCGTCTTGTGTCATCACCTATCTTAGGTGTATACTCAATCTTTCCAGATGCGGCATCACCCGCAGTCCCATTAGCAGAAAAATAAACACGGATATCAAGTAGGAAAAGCAATATATATATATATATATATATATATATATATATATATATATATATATATATTCATTCCTAAAGCTAACATCCTAGACCTCTTAGGAGCTATAATAATCCGAGTCCTAAACAATAAAATGCGTCCCCAGCAGAGTCGCCATTTTACTATAATAATCTGAGTCCTAAACAATAAAACGCTTCCCACAATACAGTTATATAAATTTGACATGTATTTAAAAGAATGAAAGAAGACTAACTATGCGCAGCTTCCCACAATACAGTTATATATATTAAAGCGAGTAAATGAAAGCAGATTAAATCTTACAGGTGAGCAAGCTTCCATGCTGTTTTGTTAGTTGTTCAAAGAAATTAAAGAAAGTTTTGATAACAACTGTATACTTGAATCTAAATCAACGGGGAATTTGTTTTGAAAAGATTGTTGGGGCGTATACTAAAAAAGATGCCCAAGTTTTAACAGTGATCACACCGTTATTTTGAATATCGTATCGGGACTTATACAACGACTGAGTCCCAACAAGGTTTTCTGTACAAAGGTATGGGCCTTACAACTCAAGGAGAGGCCCAAAGATTATTTTGGAAAAGAAAGATGGGACTTACAACATGAGGGTAGGCCCAGATGGTTTGTTTGAAAACGACGATCGCCCCGAGATTTTTGAAAACACAGTGGGTCTTATATAATGTCTGAGGCCTAACAGGGTATCTTATTTACAAGGAATGGGTCTTACACTCTATTAGAGGCCCAAAAGTATTTTTGTACAAGCGATGGGGCTTACAACTCAAAGAGAGGCCCAAGTGATTTTAAACTGGCGATCGCGCCGAGATTTTTTATCGTGTCGGGACTTATACAATATCTGAGGCCCAAAATGGTTTTTGTTAAAGAGGATTGAGTCTTACACTCTATTAGAGGCCCAAAAGTTTGAAAATGAACAAGGATGGGTCTTATAGCTCAAGGAGAAGCCCAGTTGGTTTTGTTAAAAAAGCCGACGATCGCGCCGAACTTTTGAAAATATACAGAGGGACTTATACAATGTGTGAGGCCCAAAATTGTTTATTTATAAAAAGGGGTTAGGTCTTACACTCTATTAGAGGCCCATAAGTGTTTGAAAAAGATTGATGAGGGTTGAATTAATCAAAACCCTAATTTTGTTTAAAATGCAATTAATTTTGTTTTAAAATTAATAAAAATTATTGAAAACATGTGAAAAATGAGTGGTGGTCTTGGATCAATGCTTCAAAAATCATGTTTTTATCCACAACATGATTAAAAATCAGTTAAGTTTGCAAAATTAAGAAAGAAAAAATATTTTAAATGTTAAAAACAAATAAAAATTAATTATTTTGCAAAAATATCAAGTATATGAAATGAATAATATTTTTGGGAATTTTTGGTAAAATAAAATATTTTAACATTTTTGTGAATTATTAAAAAAAAGAATCAACTCAAAATCATTAAAATTCAGAGAGAAATTAATTTTTTAATCAATTAAATAAAATCACAAAAATTCAAAAATTCAAATATTTGAAAAAGGGTGCCAAGAACACCTTGGTCTTGCCCGCGTGCTCTGTTCTTGGCTGATTTGCGTTTTCTTATCAATCTCATTGAATACTTGATGAAATCACACAATCCACATATCAATCTACTCGTTTTCACCTCACGATCATGTCTATGGTCTTTAATTTTATTTATTTTAAGCATGGAATAAGAAATCAAAGAGAAACCTCAAGAACCCTAAATTCTGCATGAAGGCTCAGAAATTCCACACATGATTCATACAAGGCAAGTAATAGAGGGGAAACATTCTATGCATGATTATGAACATTTGGCAAAAGTATTGTGCGGGGAAATATGCATAGATTAAGAGATGACCAAGTTTAGGCTTACTTGAAGGTCGTGGCAGCAAGAGCAATCTGATTTTTGAGTTGGAGGTGTTACAAATGAGTTGTGATGATCTGAACAGCCTCCCTACACCATATGGAGTGTGTTTAAATGTTTGGACTTGGTTGGAAATGCTTGGATCACTTCATGGCATCTCAGTTGCATATAGGCTTCAAGTGGATTTGGAGCTTTGTGATTTTGGTGTTCCAAATGGCTGGAAGTGGTTTGATCAGCTCAGGTATGATGTATATGAGGTGTTAGAGCAATTGGTTTGAGTGGAATTGCTCTTTATTGAAAAATTCGATAGTGACTTGCTAAGAAAGGCATTTTTGAGAGTGAGAGGATGATTTTGAGAAAAGCAAGTGTTATAGGCCTTTGGTGTACTCAAAATGATCAGAAATGAGGTCTATTTATAGTATGTCAAGTTTGTTTTGCAAGGAATAGGGAATGGCAACTGCAGTAGGCCTTTGGCCAATTGGATCACTTTGGAATCTCAAGTCTCCTCTAGCCATTGACTTGAGATTATAGCACAGGCCTATGGTTCTCTGATTCAAGGATAAGGTAGACTGAAGTGTTCATCTTTGCTCTGATACATGCCACCTCTAAGCATCCATTGAATGCTCCAAAACAAAATTGGAGTCTTGAAGCATCTTTGGCTTTTTAGGTTTGGCATGCTACTTGTAGTTCCAAAGACTTGGGAGGCTTATGGATCAGTGTTTGTCCCTCATTGGTCTCCCCTTGAGGTGTGCAGATGGATAAACTTGTTTGTTATTTGCACAAATTGATCAAATCGAGCCATAATGCACAATCCTGCCTTGTCATGACAGTTGCAGCAAGGCATGTTGCAGCTGTCATAATTCTTAGCTCAGATGGAATTTGATGGAGTTCTTGACCATTTTGGAAGGCTCTCATATGATACAACATATGTGTGATCATAGTTTGTCTTGACACTTTTTGGATCCAAGTGAAAAATGCCCTTACATTTTGAAAAAAGTGAAACAGATTCTGACTTAGTGAAAATTTCACTAAGTGTTGGAAAAAGTGGCATTTTCATGTTTTTGTCATTTTGGTCACTCCATAACTAAAAATCCATGAGGAATTGAAATGAGGTGTAGTTGAAACTTTTAAAGTATGCCATGAGAGCTACAAATCCATCTTTGGACCATCCATAATGGTTGCTTGGATATCAAGTTATGATCCTTGGAAGTTGGTACCCTAGCCACTTTGTTCCATAACTTAGAAAAATTCTAAGTTTTTATGGTTACCCCTTTTACAAGTTATCTCACGTTCTTTGAGTTTTCTTGATGAATGATGATTCAAATCACATATTAACATTGTTTTAGGGTTAAGGAACCTTGGTTGACCAAAAAATCAAAGAGTCAAACTTTGACTTTTTATACAGTTGACTTTTTCAACAGATGAAATCTAAACTGTGCGATCCTTTATGAAATCAAGTCCTTGACCTAAATAAAACTTAATAGATGGATTCCATAGGTGATATAGGGTGTATTGAATCATGTCCCAAGGTTTGGAGCATGTCCTGGTCAAAAGTCAAACATACAGTTGACTTTTTCTTCAAAACCCTAATTGTGGTTCAGATGAAATTGAAACTTGTGAATCAAGTTTCTTGGATCAATACATTGTTGCAAATGGATCAATATGGTGTATTGGAGACCCTCAAATCATGTCTTGAGGTCTCTGCTCATGTTTTGTCCCAAAAGTCAACTTAGGGGTGACTTAGGTCAAGAAACCCTAATTCCTGATTTTTGGTAAATGCATCCCCTGAGGTTAAATTGACTTGATGATTGGGTCCATGAGGTCCCATGGAGTATTTTAGGTTATGCTTTGAAGCATTGGCTCATGCCCAGAGGAAAATTTGCATCTGGAGGCCCTGGTCGACCAAAACCCTAATTTGGTGACACTGGCGATCTTGAGGCTTAATCCACTTGGAAGGTTGTAACTTTGTGCTTGATTCTTGATGTGGGAGTCTTCTTAATCCCTTATGGGTGTTTGAGAGGTTAGACAAGTTGAAGATCATGCCATTCCTTGATTGATCCTTTGTCTAAATGCTCTGAGAGGGCTTGAAACCCTAATTCCCATTTGTGGTGAATGCTCACCCATCTTTGGAGGAGACTGATGAGGTATAATGATACATCCATATTGTGGTGATGATTTACACAATGATGGGAATCTTGGTGGTCAAAATTTGGGGTATGACAATAGGTACGATTCAAGTAAAAAAATTAAGTGATTTGAATCAAGAACAATGAACATATGAGAACCCATTTGTGTGATTCGAGTCACACAATCTGTGATTCAAATAGCATGATTCAAGTCATAAATTTGGGTGATTGGAATTAGAGTTCCATAAGCAAAATATGAAAACTTCAGTTCAATGTGATTCGAATCAGACAGTCTTGTGATTCGAATCAAAGTGTTGTGATCCGAATCATGAAGCTCATGAATCGGATCATGAAAATGTAAAAAAATTTCCTGAGCTCCCTGTAAGTCTGATTCGAGTTATGTGAATATTGTGATTCGAATCACACTACCATAATCTCATTTTTGCAAAACTTCAAGTAATATTTGAGATTCTAGTAATGTCATGACAGGGATCATTCTCAAATATAATTTTTGATGCAAAAACTCAATAAATTTACTCAAAACATATTGCTTAACACTTTGATTTATGGATGCTTAAAACGAATTAAAAAAACAGAGATGCACAATTGGAGAGGAGACTCAATAGCTAAATAAAAAAAAAACAAAAGTTCAAAAGACAAGCGATCAAAACATTTAACCCATGAGACAGAGACCTGCAACACATAACTTCATTGATCGGTTTATTATAAAAGGGATAAAAGTAAGTATTGAGGTATTAAGGTAATGCACACATATGCAAATAATTTCCAAAACTCTTCTAAATTTTTTTGAACTTCTTGAAACCAATTCAAACAAGTATGGAATCAATTAAAAAATGTTTCTAATCAATTAAGAAAGCTAACTCACTGTCTAATCGATTAAGGATTTGGTCAAATTGATTAAAATAAAGAGAAACACATTCTAAACTATAAGAAAGGCCTTTAATATATCAAATTATATAGCTGTTTTAGGATTTTCTTTTCTAGATTTGGGTTGTCATTTTTTAAGGTAGCTTAATTGATTAAAAGTATTTTTTAATCGATTAAATCATTAATTTAATCTATTAATTGTTCCCCTTTTTATCCAAATCATTTCACATATGAGGATAACTTATTGTCATTTCATTTAACACCAAATTTCAAAATAACAAACCTCTCTATCATTTTCCACTCTCTTTATAATTTTTTTTAAGTAGAGTTGTCGTAATGTCAAAAGACTGAAAAGTCTTTTTTAGAGTTGTGTTGTATTGATGAGGTGTTTAACTTGTTTTATTTAAAAGTGTGACTCTCTTGTGTAATATCTTTGTAAAGAATTTTAAGGTTGCAAAATAAATCTGGAAAAAAAAAACATGAATGAAGGTTTTTAAGTCAAATATGTGTAAAAGTACTGTTTATTAGTTCTTGAGCTAAGAATGTGTAAAAACTATGCTTGTTGTTAGAAGATTTGTGGAATGATCATGTATAAAAGCTCCTATTGTTGTTGAAGGTGGTTAAGTTGAGCTTATAAAAGCTCAAGGTTATTTTTAATGAAACCCTCAAAAAAACAAAACTCTTGAATATAAGAGTAGTCAAATAGTTAGCCAAATGGTTGGAACCCACCAAAGATTCTAATCAACATGCAATCTCCACAACCATTTTTCTATGAAGGATAAATTGAATTCTTCCATCATCTAAACCCCTAACCAACCTACTTCCTTATTCAAACATACTTCATCCCATTTAATCTCATGTATCTTAGAAATATCCTCATCAACATAAAAAAAATACTTAAACAAGGATTTAATTAAATAAGTAATTCGTGTAATAGCCAAGAAGAATGAAAGAAAATAAATTAAAAGAGATGTCAAAACATATTTAGTAAGAACAGACGATATACATGGACTAATTTTGGCTCTTTCACTTCAATAACTTCTTTTTATTCTCTCCACCATAGAATTTCAGAACAAGTATAGACATGAACTATTCCCAATAGAGACCGATATAAAGCAAATGAACCATACCACTTTTATAATTTAGCATCACTAAAACCTTTATCAGCCACAAATCCACGATATTAACACTATCAACACACTCTTGTGAAAATTAACTTTAAAATTTAAGATCATTTCAAATTAGTATATTGAATTTATGATGTTTTTTTAGCTCTTTCACACATAATGAAACTTATCAAGTGATTTATTCTAAAATGAAAGTCATTGTCAATCTTATGCCCTGTAAAAAGGCCGATTTTAAGTGAAGTGAAGTGCTCAATACGCATGCACGAGATATTAAAGTCATTACACTACTAAGTTTAATGAAAAAGACACTAAGTTTAAAAAAAATAAAAAATAATATAGTAACTAAAGTCACATATTTTTAAGTTTAAAAAATAGAAAATTTTAAAATCAAATACTTTTTATTGAATTTAAATTCGAACACTTAGATCTAGTGGTTAATGTATAATTAAGCTAACATATTAAAATCATACCTAAAAAATGCAAAAATTCCGTCAAAATTTAAAATTTAGTCAAACACGTATCTTTAAAATATCTTCCAATTTTAAATTGAGTCAAATATGTAACTTTAAAATATCTACCAAGTTTAACTGTATCCCACTTTATGTCTAAACAATCTTTATGGTGCAAATTGATCGGCAGCGTCTAAGCGCAAGGGCCACGTGAAATTGTGGTTACTGGTTAGTAGTACTAGTACCCCATTCAAATTCAATGCACCGCTAAGTCGCGTCAACTCAAACAAAAATCAAAATGAGCAATTATTGATTTTTTCCACCTTATTTTATCTATAAAAATTAATAACAAACTCGTACATAAGTAAGTGATACGTTTTAGAGTATGATATCTTATTGGAGGCACATTTATTTGTATCTATAATAAAATAAAAGTTGAAAAAAGTTAAGAATAATAAATTTTTAATAGAAAGAGTAAAATATGTAAAAGATTAAATATAAATAAAAATGGTATGAATAGTATGATTAAAAAAACTATTTAAATTTTTATTATATAAATTAGTTTTTTTAGATTTTTATAAATAAGACAAGAGAATACAATTTTAAAATATTAACTCAATCTTTTTTAATAGATTCTCTAAATTATTTTCAAATATTTGAAAGAAAAAAATTGATAAATTTTCTTTATTTAATATTTGAATCAGTAGTAAAGTTATTATCGTTTATAACAATAGTATTTTTTTTTATATATAAAAATATTTTAATCAACAATGTCTTTTTTCCTGTTTATAAATATTATTTTTGTTTTCATATTATTTATAAAAATGTAAATCAATAGTAAAGTTATTTTCGTATATAAAGAAGTTTGAATCAATAATTTTATTTTTCTTATATAAATATTTTTTTTTTGAAAATACTTATAAAAATATTTGAAATAATTGTATTAACTAATTGATAAATGAAATTAAATCATTTTTAATATTATGTTTTATGGTTTATTATTAATTGTATGTAATATTTTATATTTTTAAAATAGAAAAATAAAATAAAATATATATTATAAAATTCTTAAATGCAAATTATAATATTTTAGTTTAGCTAAAATCATATTCTATTTTAAAATAGAATAATAAAATAAAATGAAAGTCATTGTCAATCTTTTTTCTATATAAATATTATTTTTGTTTTGATAATATTTATAAAAATATTTGAAATAATTGTACTAACTAATTGATGAATGACATGTATCTAAAAAAAATTTAATCAATTTAACTAATTTTATTTTTATTCCGTAATTGATGTGAAAACATTATAAATTAATTTATAAGACACTTTTATTTTTCTCGTATTTGAATCAATAACACACATTTTTCAATAAATATATATTTCTCTTATTTACATCAATGACATTTATTATATTATGTATTAAATATATTTTTTATTTTATAAAACTTATATATTGTTATATATTGAGTTATTATGAAAAAGATTCAAACTTTAATCCATAAATAACTATTTTACATTAACATAAATTAAATTTATGTAACATAATAATTTATTCAATATTTTAAATACACATAAAAATAGTTACTAAAAACAATGATGATGACATCTCAAATGATATGTTTTTTAAATTAAAAAATTATCATTGTTATATTTTTTACAATAATTAACATATAAATAAAAAATCAATAGTAATAACTAATATAATAGTTGACAGTCAATTGAGCATCATTCAATTACAGTAATAACTAATATGAAAACCAACCATGTAAATAAGGGAAGAGGATTTGCTATCTTTGGTTATTGGTAGGGGTGTTCAAAACCGAACCAACCCAATAGAAAACCGCAAACCAAACCAAACCAAACCAAAACCGCGAAAAACCGCATTTGGTTCGGGCCATCTTTTAACAAAACCGCACGATTCGGTTTGGTTTGCGGTTTGTATTTTGCAAACCGAACTAAACCAAACCAAACCGCATTATGTTATAACCCAAACTTCACTTATCCCACATCTAACCCAAAACTTAAACCCATTATGCCTCAACCTTACAATTACGAAATATTTTCTCTTACTCACACTTAACTTTTCAGATTTAATTTTCTTAAATCTCTCCTAATAGTATTGCGCATTCTTCTCATCTTCTTTGTCATGTACGTCTCACCTCTTCTACACTAATCTCTCATCTCACATGTTTTTTCTTTTTCATTTTATCATTTTTATGTTACTATTTTCTCTTCTAATTATATTTTTATCGAACATTTCTTCTCTAATCTCACATCTCTTATGTTCTTTTTTTTCATCTTCTCTAATCTCTCTTCTCCTCTATTTTCTGTTTTATCATAATATTTTTGATATTGTTTTATGCTACTATTTTTTTTCACTTTTGTTTAAATTGATTTTTGTATATTGAATGAGAACTTTTTGTCTAAATATGATGAGTTTTGTTGTTATTTGGCAATGTGTGAATGACTAAACACAAAGTTATGTTGTTCTCTATATATGTAAATATCACTCAATAAAAATCTTGTAAAAAACCGAACAAACCGAACCAATCCAAACCGCATTGGTTTGGTTTGGTCTGGTTCGGATTTTTTTTAAATGCCAACCGAACCAAACCAAACCGCATGCTTTTTTCTCTTGCGGTTCGGATGATTTTTAGCATCAAAACCGCCCAAACCGCACCGCGAACACTCCTAGTTATTGGTGACTTTGATGTCTTTGGTGTATTTTGGTGTATTTAAAACACAAATGAATAATTAAAATAATATATTTTGTTGAGAGAGAAAAAATGGCTAGAGAGAGATAGAGAGAAAGGCACAAAGATAACAACTTTCAAAGGCAGCCAATCCTTATCCGTAAATAAGTAGTATAAAGCTCCAAATATAAATCCTATTATAAGAACTCAGAAATAAAACAAACAAAGGAACATGTTTGTGCAAAAGATGAAACAAACACTCTGAATAACATAGAATGTCCAATACCATATAGACAACGAGATAACATCACCTACAATGCTAAAAGACAAAAATAAGGTTTTCCTTGACGAAGATCTAGAGGTAGGATCCTTGATGAGAATGAGAAAGTGTTGGAATCACATGAGTAGAACATGTAACAACTTCAGGTACTAGAAGAAAAATTTGAACTGGAAATTGCAATAGCCTTTGCTAATCTCCTAGAGTTGGGAAGGGGTTGGTGTGATATTTATCTTGATTTTCAAGAGGATTCAGTTATGGACATCTTGTTCAATGCAGATAATATCATGGAAGACATATACACTATCAACTCATACCTCTTGAGTTATCAGTAAATGAGTCTCGACCCAAGGAACTTGAAGATAATGTGTTTGTAGAAGAAACTAAGTGGGAAACACTACCCAATGGGAAATGAAATGAAGGACATAGAAACATTGTTTTATTCCCTGACTTGGGTCATATCATGCTTCACAATGATTAATCCATATATGTTGCATCTCCATGGAGTAATTCTACATTTTGACTAGCAAACAGAACCTAAAGTGTTATTAATAATGGAATATTTCTAAGTTGAAAATAAAGGATACAAACAAGTTCTACTAGTCTACCAAAGATTTCTTCATTTTTTGTAAGGAGTCTTCTTCTTTCTCCATAAAACCAATACTAACAAAAAAAACTTGTTGAATCACTGCATCAATAACACATTGTGCTCTATACCTATGTCATGTCCACTTGTTTTACCATTAGTGTTCAAAAATAAAATTTCATATTAGGAATGATAAAATTATAGTAAAACGTTGGAGCCTCAGATCCAATAATGGTCAAGTCAAGTATGACAACGACATCAAGAAAGATTAGAGTCATCATGACCTAAGGAAAGTTATAAGATTGATAACTTATTGACCAATTTTTTAGTAGTCAAAATAAGATATTCATAGTGAACTCCAATAATTATACCTTTGAGAATATGATCATGTCATATATGCCCCATTTCTTCCTGTATTGAGCCGTAACATTTTTTTCTCTTAGCTAGCCACTCCAAATAATCAACAAAAGGCGTGTGATCATTCTAAATTCACTTAGCCTTCCCTCTATGTCGAATCATTTAAAGGTGACGTGGAGTTTGTAGTAATCAACATAACTTATGAAAGATTCAAGAAATATCATTCATAAGGATAAATAAGCTAAGGAAGGTGTTGGGTAACTTGTATCGCAAGTTACTTAACAAATGTTGATAAACTAAGAGAAAATTAGAGAGTGGTTTAAGAAAAAGAGTTTATTGGTTATTTTGTATTTCAATTATAATGAGGATTGATATTTATAAACACACTAGCCACCTAAATCAAATTTAAAACAAATTATCTAAACCAATATGATATACCTAAAATTAATATACCCGCCTGGGTATATGATATATCCCCATGTATATTCTTAAAGCATTATGTCTAACTAAATCTAATATACCCGCCAGCGTATATGATATACCTCTTGGGTATATTCCTAAAGCATTCTGAATTAACCATAATACTCTTCCTAATATAGAAATGGCATGCTTCTCATTCCCATTAACTTCTTCAAACCTTCAAACATTTCTTCCTTGAGAGGTTTTTGTCAAAATATCAGTAATCTACAACTCAATTTTGCAATGTTTAATTCTTAATCTCTCTTTACTAACTTGGCCCCTAAGGAAATATTACATTCTTTCTATGTGCTTGCTCCTACCATGACTCATAAGGTGGTTTTCCAAATCAATTGCTAACTAATTATCCCTTAGAAACTTGATTTGCTCACAGTTGCTCACATTCAACTCTTCAAGCAACATCTCCAACCAAAGTGCTTGACAAGTAGCATAATAGGCTGTAATTACTCTGCCTCACATGAAAACAAAGCTACAATTTCTTTCTTCTTTGAAATCCATGAGACTGGTTATGATCCAAGCATGAACAAGTAGCCTGTTCTGATATTTATATCATCTTGATCACCACTCTAATGTGAATCAAAATAACCATACACATTGACATTCATTCTTGTGTTTTGTTGATTTGGCATGAGTACTCCATGGTCAGGTGCACCTCTAATGTACCTTAGGATCCTCTTGTGTTTTGTTGATTTGACATAGCCTTGGTTTCTCCATGAATCTACTAACCAAACTCACGCTATGGAAAATATCTAACCTTGTATAGCAAACATACCTCAATGAGCCAATGATCTGCTTGTACAAAGTGTTACCTATCAGTTCATCATATGACTCCTTCAATTTTGGTGTTGGCTTCATAGCTGTAATTTCATGATTGTAATTGCTCATCTCAAACCTCTTCAAAATGTCTTCTGCATATTTCTTTCGATGCAGGAAAACTCCTTGTTTGGTGTTCACAATTTCAATTCCTAGAAAATACGCCAAATTCTTAGGTATTACATTTCAAACTCATTCTCTATGCTTGCTTTGAACCTTGTCAATTATTTTTCATTTAAACTTGTATGCATCTACATAAATACATATGTATTACATTTCAAACTCATTCTCTATGCATCTACATAAATACACAAAATGACTTGGTCTTGTTCATTTGAGCCTTTGACATAGACACCATACTCTGATGTGTATTTATCGAACCCTAACTTGATTAAAAAGCTATAAATCCTTTTATTCCAAGCTCTAGGTGCTTGTTTCAATCCATACAAAGATTTTCTCAAGATATACATCATCTTCTCTTGTCGTTTTACTTTAAAACTTGGTGGTTGCTTCACATAAACTTCTTCCTCTAAAGGTCCATTGAGGGATGTAGACTTCACATCAAGTTAGCGCATCTTCCAAACTTTGTAAGCTATCATGGCTAGAACCAGTCTAATTTTTTCGAACATACCCACAGGTGCATAAACTTCATTAAAGTCTACTCCATATCTTAGAAGAAAGTCTTTTGCAACCAATCTTGCTTTATACTTGGCAATTACACCATCTGGTTTCAACTTCATCTTGTAATCCCGTCTTACATCAATTTCTTTCTTACTTAAGTTATCAACTGAATCACATGTGTTGCTTTTCTCAATGTCCTTGAGTTCCTCAACCATTACAGCTTTCCAATTTTCATCCTTTAGGTTTGCACATGATTGATTGGTTCTGACTCAGCCATCATTGTTTCTTCAATCAGCTCGCCATTTTTCCTGATTGCTTGATCAAGAAATCTCTTATAGTCATTCAATTTGACTAATGGAGCTCTAGTTCTGCTTGATCTTCTCACTTTTTGAGTTTGTGCAGGCTCAACCTGTGCAACCTGTTCCTCATCATGCAGAGTAGTTCTTACGTGGCTTGAACTTTCACCTTATTGCATTAGATTTTTTTTTTGAATTTTTAGCAAATTCCAATCTTTCCTTTCATCAAACTCCATATCTCTATTTATCACCACATTGTTCTTAGTTTGTGAGAACAACTTGTAGGCACATTTTGAATGATATCCAACCATAACCATAACTTGGCTTCTATCATTCAAATTTATTCTAAGTTGTTTAGGAACATGTCTAAAGCATAATGAGCCAAAGATTTTAAGATGACCAACACTTAACTTTAATCCTGACCAGGCTTCATGAGTTGTTTTGTTGTTCAACTTATTTTTTGGACATCTATTGATGATGTACATTGTAGTTGGAGTGGTTTCACCCTAGAAGTGCTTATGTATCTGCTTTGCTTTAAGTATACTTCTAGCCATAATCAAGATGTTTCTATTTCTCCTTTCAGCAATGTCATTGTGTTAGGTGTGTGTGGTGTTATCACTTCATTCTCAATATATTCCTTCTCACAAACTGAGCAAACTCAACTAAGGTATGCTCACCACCACCATCAGGTCTCAACATCTTGATGGTGTTTCCAGCTTACTTTTCAACCAGTAATTTAAATATCTTGAAATTGCTAAAAACTCTATTTTTCTTTTCCAACAAGTAAATCTACAAATGCCTAATGAACTCATCTATGAAATTAAAAAAAACAATAATTACCTCCCAGTGATTTTACTTTAAATAGGCCACACACATCTGAGTGCATAATCTGAAGCTTCTGTTGTGACTTCATTGGCAAGTCATGTTTGAATGACTTCTTGGTCTGGTTGGCTATGCAACATTTCTCACATAGCAGCTTTGGCCCTTTAATCCTTGGAAGTCCATACACATTCTTTTTCATGTGCATCAAGCTAAGACTCCTAAAATTGAGATGGTCAAATCTTTGATACCAAACTCAATTTTTATCTTCAGTTGTGGTTGATGCAAGACATTGCTGATCAAGGATATTGATTGTGACCTTGAATGTCCTGTTGGTTGACAAAGGCTCCCTCAAAGTTGGCCTAGACATTCATCAGACACCCTAAGTTCCCTTCCTTCCAGCTTCATTGTGCAATTCATGTCAAGCAATTGACCTAAGTTAATCAAATTACTTGCAATTGAAGGAACATACAAGACATCATTGATGATAGTTTCATGCTTATCCTTCCTTTTCACCCTAATGTTCCTCATTCCTTCTGATTTCACCATGTTATTGTCTACAAAATGAATTGATCTTCTAATTGATTCATCCAACTTGACAAACCAATTTTTGTTGCATGTCATATGATTATTTCAACATGTATCAAGGTACAACATATTTTTTTCTTTGAGGCCAAATATGTTACAGCCATCAAGATAAGATCTTCATATTCACTTCTACGATCATGAGAAAATTGAGCCACAACCTTGTCCTCACCATTGTCTTTGTTGAATTGGTATTCTCGTACATAATGAACAAACTTGTGACAGCAATAACATTGATACTCCTTCATGTAAACCTTATTCTTGACTTTATGATTTTGCCTTGGCTTCTTGAAGCCTTACCAGCATCACCATTATCATTCAACTTCTTCTTCCATTTTTCTTTCACTTTGTTATTCCTTGAGTATTTTCCTTTCATCTTCTTGAAGAACTTTGCTTGTAATGCCTGTTTAGATAACTTTTTTTTAAACTCTTTGTTTTAACCTCATCTAATGCGCCCCAAGAGATGCTTGCAATTCTTCAAGCTCCATCTCTGACAAGTCTTTTTTATTCTTTAATTACCACAACAATTTGATCAAACATGACTTGAAGAGACCTTAACACCTTCTCCACCTTCTGCATTTTAGAGGTCTTTTCTCCACATGACTTCATCTAATTCGTCAAATCCACCATCTCTAAGAAGAACTCAACAATGGTTTCGTCATCTTTCATCTGCAAGTTTTCATATTGCTTCCTAAAAGATTGCAACTTCACTTTCTTTAACTTTTTATCTCCACCATATAGCTTCTTGAGAGCATCCTAAACCTCCTTGGCCATTTCTTGCTCAATAATCTTCTCAAAGATATTTGAATTCACACATTGACGGATCAAGAATAAGCCTTTACCATCTTTATTGATCATTTCATGATAAGTAATCCTTTCTGTCTCAGTAGCATTTGCCTCTAATGCCAATAAACCATCATTCACGATTTCAAGCACATCTTGAAATCTGAGTATGAGTTTCATCTCTGCGCACCATCTCCCTTGAAAAGTGGTAAATTTGTTGGATGTAATGCTTCCATTAGATATAGCTAGAGATTAAGGACCAAACCGGACTCTGATACCAATTTGTTGGGTAAATTGTATCAAAAGTTACTTGACAAATGATGATAAATTGAGAGAAAATTAGAGGGTGATTGAGGGAAAAAAAGTTTATTGATTATTGTGTATTTCAATTGCAATGAGGTATGGTATTTATAGACACACTAGCCACCTAAATCAAATTTCAAACAAATAGTCTAAAATAGACAGATATATCTAAAAGTGATATATCCACCCATATATATTCTTAAAGCTATATGTTTAACTAAAATTGATATACCCCTAGATATATTCTTAAAGTAGTTTGAATTAGCAACAATAAAAGGAAGTAAGGTGAAATGTCCACTAGCTTTACAAAGTGTGCAAATTTCTTAAGTCTTTGTATGGTTTGAATTAGCTAGTATAAAATGGTATGAACAATTATTATACTTTCTTAAGACAACTGGACACACGTAGGTTTAATCATATCATACTATTTTCATTAGGAGAGCACACTTTCCTTTTAAAAATTTCTAGTATATGCTGATGGCATAGTCCCGATAGGAGATAATAAAAAAGAATTAGAAGTTGTCAAAATATGTCCTATAAGATGCCATTGGGATTAAGGGTTTAGGGTCCAAGTTTGTTTTCTAGGATTGAAGGTTGCACACTCTAAATAAGAAATTATTATGTGTCAAAAATTGTAATGTCTCAATTTTTTTATTGAAATTTGAACCTAGGTTGTAAGTCAAACAAGATTCCCATGGACCCTAGCAACATACTCCATCATATAGTAGTGTGCCTCAAATAGATGTATCAAAAAATAAAGCACTGATTAGAAAGCTACTTTGTTTTACCACTACAAAGACCTACAATTCCTTCGGTGTGTAACGCTCGAGTGAGTTCATAGATTCAACCACTTTAGCACATATCAAATATGTGACAAAGGTATTAAGACACCTTAAGAGAAATTCTGGTATTGATTTGTTTTTTCCTGTAATTCTGCATTCTATTTACTTGAATTCAATAATGCTGGCCATGGTGATTGCCTAAATACTAGAAAATCCATCACTAACTATTGTTTGTTCATTTTCCACTCTTTAATTTGTTAAAAAAACTAAGAACCAACATATTATATCTAAATCTCTTCAAAAGTCGAGTATAGAGCCATAACTGTAACCAATTATGAGCTAGTGAGCTACAATGACTGTCTTATTTGCTTGAAACTTGCACGTACAATGTCTCAAAATTCCGTAAGTATATTTTGATAAATAATTTGCTTTTCATATAGAATTTAATTTGTATTTTAATAACAAAAGTGATTTTTATATAGCATTCAATCGTGTTTTATATGATAACAAAACACGAATATAATGATTGTCATATTATAAATGAAAAATTATGATGTGATTGAATGGAATTATTCACTTTGTACTATTTTTCATGATTTAATATTTTAGTTTTTATTTAGTTATTCTTGACCTTAATGTCATTTGTGTGTTGACGATCATATGAATTGAACTTAGGTTCGTAGTGATTACTGACCCTAATGTTGTGAACCTAAAATATGATAATTATTTAAATTTAGTAATTGATTTAGGAATAAATAATTATAAGTTTATGATTGAGAAATTAACGAGTGTTCTTTTCTGTTTTTACTTCGAATTCACCTAAGAGATTAGAGAATTGTCTTAAAAAGAGTAAGTTATACACCAAGGAATTGAGTATAACGATTGTGTTGATTTATCACAATTCTAAAAAACCTCTTAAAAAAATAGACACAGTTACTAACAATGATAATCAATGGACTTGAAACAAAACCTAATCCCTTTATTAATATAGAATTTTCTAACAACTTTCTTTTAGAAAATTACTTCAAGAAAATAGACACTTAGTGTTCCGGACTGGACCAATGACTAGGCATGGCCCAATCCACTTCTGCTCCCAGAACGAACCAATTGCCTATGTCCAGCCAATATATGGCAGCATTTACCTTTCTGCCCCTCTACCAGACACATATGGTCAGAGGGTCCACAGGGTCACCTGCTCCTCCTCGGTATTCCAGCCTGTCATGCACGACTCTACCATCCAGAAATAGCCACAACGCCCGTGCCCGGAATTACGTCTTTTCCCGTGGCAACGACTAGTTTCGGGCACCTCTGCCCGTTCTAACGGCTAGTTTTTGGCAGTTACCTATTCTTCGGGAAACAATTATTTCACCTCGAAAATAGGGACCGTTGACCACGCGCTGGGGGCATTATAAAAAGCCTCTCATTTGAGAGGGTCAAGTATTCTAAATCATCCTAAGAAACACATACTTTTGTACTTGCCTTTTTCCTCTCCCGATTCTTACTTGAGCATCGGAGTGCCTTGCCTTTTTCCTAAGAAACACCCTTTCCTCATCATACACACCTAACATCACAGACGTCTTTCTTGGCCCACTTCAGGTTCTGATCAACCGTCAAGATCAGTCGCGCCGTCTGTGGGAACCCTGTTATCCCCATCTTAACACCCACCTTAGATTCAAGACGAAAATAACTCTCTGTCAAAGACTCCGATCATGGCAAGCCAAGATCACGTTCGTGATGCTCGCAACCCTGCTTTTCTCTCTATCAGTAAGACTGATACTGACGGGACTGAACCTTTCCTCGGAGGCGACGCCCACCATCTGAGAGATGGGGCCACTGCATCTCCCTCTCCCACTCGCACTGATCGTGTCGAACACCAGTCCTCCCTGGACATGTCAACAAAACCAACCTCTTAATCCTCCAACAAAACAAGAGGATTGAGGCCTTGGAAGAGTCTGCCCGACCAAGATCCCCTCAGCCGAGGAAAGATCGCCAACGATCTAGAAGTCCACCTCTCCGACGTGAAAGTGACTGTCTGGCACATCAGGAACCAGAGTCCCATGCCGTCTGGAAGCGTGAACACATTTCCCTGCGGAACCAGTATTCTCCAGGAAACAAGAGGACCAGGAGGGACCAGCGTTCACCCCCTGTCAGATCAAAGGGTCGGGCACGAACCCCGTCTCCCCGCAGAAATCACCGCTCAGTCCCTGAGCGAAGCACCCGCTCCCCATCATGGACCAGTACCAGCAGTGACGACAAGCCTCACTGCCCGTTGTCTCAGGAGATTATGGTTATGCGCCTCCCCAAGGGATTGGAGAAACCACCGTCTTTGGGAACTTACGATGGTATGACAGACCCTGACGAGCACATCGAAAATATCGATGCGCTGCTCGACTATCATGGCGTCCAGGGCGCCATAAAATGTCGTCTGTTCCTTACCACACTCAGGAAAGGAGCAATGACCTGGTATACACAACTACCTGACGAGTCCATCACCTTATAGAGGCAACTAGGGAGAATGTTTTCCAGATACTTCATGGCATCCCGCCGCCACCCAAAGACCGATGCCTCCCTTGAGGCCATTATTCAAGGGAAAGATGAGTTTCTCTGAGCGTACATCGAGAGGTTCAATAAAGAAGTGGTGCAGGTCCCCACCACCGATGACATGAAGAAGTTATTGCTCGAGCAATGGCTTCGTCCCCGCACAGAGTTCTCCAAAGCTGTTGGCATTGCTCCTCCCAGGACTCTGGACACCTTCCTCCTTAAGGCGCAAGCATATATCCAATACGAGGAGAAAGAGACGGCAAGCTCCGCCCGGGTCTCACGCCACCAGGAAAGGGCCTCCAAAAATGATGAGCCCTCGACATCTCGTCGGGGAGATAGAAGACGTGAAGATTGTCCCCGGGAATCCCGGGACAACAAAGGGCCATTCGGCTGCTTCCATGATTAAAATCCCCTAACCATCTCCAGGGAGAAAATCCTCTCCGAATGCGCCAACTCGGAGTTCAAACAAGCAGGGGTTTGATTCCCTAAGTAGATACCGGCCAAGTCGAACACTTACAAGTCGAAATACTACCATTTCCACAAGAGGCACGACCACACTACTGATGACTGCATCCACCTAAAGGATGCCATAGAGATACTGATCAAGGACGACCACCTGAATCAATTTACGAAGAAGAGGGAAACTCCCCGACAAGACGCCGAGGAGTCGAAGAAAGTCGAGGAAGAGGTGCCTTCCTCAGAAGAGACAAATCTTCAGGTCGCCATGAGAATATCGCGGCCTGAGGACTTCTATGTTCCTGAAGAGCTCAACGCTCCCCCTACTTCGCAGCCCATAGCCCGTGGGAAACTTTCCCCTCCGCCATGGTCATTTTCGGAGGGGGCTTCAACAAAGTCACCGTGGGCTCTGTGAAAAGGAAGTTCGAGCACCTGCTCAGCACGAGCTCCAACAAGAGTACAACACTCGTCAATGTCCGGGGAGAATCGGTCCCCATCTCTCTCTACCGAGAGAAACTCCTCGGAGGGGCCCTGAACTCAAGCATTCCACTGCTTGTAAGAGCCCAGATGGCAAATTTTGATGTTCGCCAAATCTTAGTTGACCAAGGCAGCTCGGTCGACATCATGTACTCGCAGCTGTTTTCAACCCTCCAGCTAGATGAATCGCACCTCACTCCCTACGTGGGCTCTGACCTACAGGGCTTCAACAGGTCAGTCACAAAGCCCTGGGGATATGTCGAGTTAATCGTGACTTTTGGATCTGCAGAGACGACCAGATCTATCAAAGTCTAATTCCTAGTTATCGACTACCTGTCTCTCTATTAGTGCATATTCGGGTGGCGAACCTTGGCCGAATTGGTGACCGTGCCATCAACTATTCATCTCAGAATGAAGTATTACACTTCTAAGGGTATGGTTGCCAGCTTACACGGGGATATCGAGGCTGCAAGGAGATGCTTCGAAGCGGCCACCAAAGGACTCAACACCATTGCTGCCAAGCCGAAGACTTCCAACAAGCCGGCATTGCCCAGCAGCTCCGAGGAAGCCAAGCCGCTGCCCCACGTCGACTCCATCGATCTCGAAAACCGCTTCTCTGAAGATGACCAAAAGGAGACCCAGACTTGCCCGAGCACCTGTCAACTTCGACCAACACCAACAACGACTCCTATCCAATGCGCTCGATTCCGGATGGCGAGTTTGAACTCGTCCTGCTCGGCGACGACCTTCAGCGAGGAGTCAAGATAGGGACCGGCCTCCCCGACATAGAGAGGAAACAACTCAAAGCTTGCCTTGAGAGAACGCAGACGTTCACCTGGAGCACCACGGAAATGCCCGACTTAGATCCTGCGATCGCCTGCCATCAACTCACAATTGACCCCGCTGCCAAGGCTGTAGCACAACGCATGAGAAAGCAGTCTCTGGAGAAAACAGAGGCTGCATAACAAGCTATAAAAGACCTCCTCGAGGCAAACTTTATTTCGGAAGCCAAGTACACCACTTGGCTGTCCAATGTTGTACTCGTCAAGAAATCTAATGGAAAGTGGCGTATGTGTGTTGATTATACTGATCTTAATAGGGCATGCCCTCAAGATGCCTACCCCTCCCCAATATAGATAAACTCGTTGATAATTATGCCGGTTTTAAATTGTTATCATTCATGGACGCCTATTCGGGAAACAACCAAATACCAATGGCGAAAAGTGACAAAAAATACACAGCCTTCATGACCGAGTCGGGCAACTATTACTACAACGTAATGCCCTTCAGCTTGAAAAACGCTGGCGCGAACTATCAAAGGATGATGAACAAGGTTTTCCGAGGAGAAATCGGCGACATGCTCGAAGTCTATATGGACGATATGATCGTGAAGTCCCACGAGGAAACCGATCACACGACCTATTTAAGAAAAGTCTTCGAGCAGGCCAGGAAATACCGGACGCGTTTCAACCCGGAGAAATGCACATTCGGGGTACGGGCGGGCACGTTCCTCGACTTCTATCTGACGAAACGAGGAATCGAAGCTAACCCCGACAAGTGCAGGGCCTTCTCCGAGTTTTCTTCGCCCAGCTCAAAGAAATCCATCCAATCCCTCAACAGGATGCTCGCTTCATTATCTCGTTTCGTGGCCAAGTCTGCCCAGCACGCACTACCCTTCTTCAAACTCCTCCGCAAGGAGGTAGAATTTGAATGGACTGAAGAATGCGACCAGGCTCTCCTCCACCTAAAACGAGCACTATCGGAAGCCGTGAGCGCCGCCCTCATCCGTGAGACGCCCGACGGGAAAAAGCCTATATACTTCACGAGGAAAGAATTACAGGGACTAGAGCTGAGATACCAATAAATAGAGAAGGTAGCTCTGGCCCTCATCAACGCCGCACGGAGACTAAGGCACTACTTTCTAGCCCACACAATCGTGGTCCGAACAGATCAACCCGTGAAGCAACTATTAGGACGTCTAAACATGACCGACAGAATGCTTAAGTGGTCATTGGAGCTATCCGAGTTCGACATTTAATATGAGAGCAGAAAGGCCCTCAGGGCCCAGGCGCTGGCCGACTTTATCGCAGAGATGACGTACTGATTCCCCCACGTGCGGGGCGCGCTAATGGACTATCTTCGTCGACGGGGCATCCAGCTCGGCAGGAAGCGGGGCAGGTATTGTAACGGTCTGTTTTTGATATTTCCTATTTTTGTGCTAATTGATGTTTTGTTATTGAGTCTTTTATTTAATTGAGCAATATTTATGTGAATGGTGAAGTTGGTGTTTTATTAGCCTCGTCGGGCGAAGTATGTGTCGCCGGGCGACGTGTACGTTTCTATGATGTTTTGGATTTTGTGTACTTAATAGATATTTATGATAATTATGATGTTGGTAAGTTAATATGTTGTTTTTACATATGTTGTATTTTTACCGTTTTTGGAGATTTCGCGGGAAAATTAAAATAGAGGGTATATTAGATATTTTATAATTAATGGTATTTAATTAATAGTTAGTTTTAATATTTATTAGAAGTGTAGATTTTAAGTTAAGAAAATATAATAAGTTAGTAAGTTAGAAAGTATTATAAGTTAAGAAATTATAATATAATGATAAGTTATAAGTTAAGAAAAAAATGAATATAAGTTAGAAAATAGGAAAAGGATAGTAAGAAAACCTCAAAGAGGAAGAATAGAGAGGAAGGAAGAAAAATGGAAGAAAAGTTGGAAAATTCACCAAACGAGCTTCGGGAATCGGTTTCTTATCGGGTAAGGGTGCGAAACTCGGTTATTATATCATTGTGTACGATTATATCCGTTTGTTTTTGAATTGTTTGGATTGTGTAGGAAAATATTGAGTTTAGGTTAGTTTTTGACATAATCGATAAAATCGGGAGTTTTTACGGATGAAATTCGAAACAAATTGTGTAGTTTATCCGAGTGAGGTGAGGCCGACGTTATAGACAATCGTTTCGTTAAAATCGGGTGATAATTGAAGATTTTGTGTTTTTGAGTTTTGAATATGTGTATGAATAGTGATTACGAAAAGTCGAGGAATCGAGTTTTTCTTGATCCTAATAGTTGCTATATGATGTAAATAGGTTGTATAACAATTTGTTTCATGAGAAATGATGGATTTATGAGGTTTTTATGTTGATTTTCGTGGCTGACAGCAACATTTTCGCAACAGCAGATTTTCTGGTTTTTTTTTACAGTATTTTCGCAACAGCATTTTCTGGTTTTGACAGCATTTTTGCAAAACTTCAAAAATTCATATCTTTTGATCTGTAAGTCGGCTTTAACCCCCGTTCGAAGCGTTGGAAAGCTAACGAGATGTTCTTTCTAGGAAAAATAGTTTTGGGGTCTGAACTTGGTCCAATCGGTACATTTTTTATGAACCGTTTCGTAGTGTCGTGCGTCCGGTTTATGTTTTTGCGTTATTTTGAAATATTCATATCTTGTTAACCGTTTATCGTATTTAAGAGTTCTTTATACCGAATCGAAGCTGTCGATGAGTACTTTTTGATGATGATAGAAAATATTATTTTTGGCCGACTTTTAGCCGACTTTTTCGGAAAACCGAAAAATGGAATTTTGAGTTATTTTTCAATATTGTAAGACATATTATGATATGTTATGAGATGGCTTGTGTGATGATTCTTTGATAGGAATTTGATGTTGTGGAATGGTATATTGGTGTTTGTGGCCATTTTGGGCAATTGTGTGCATTACTTTATATGTACTTGAAATACATGATTATTGTTAATACATGAGCATTTGATGTTGGCATGAGTCATTAATGTGTCAAGTATCATGATATGCATTCTTGCATTGGAAGATTCATAGATGAATCAGTTTTATCGTCTTACGCCCTGAAATAATGGTAGAAGCGATTAATCACAAATGATTGTGCGCCATGAAATAGTGGACTATGGCAATCGGATTGTGCGCCTTGAAATAGTGGACTAGAGCAATCCATAAACGTCGTACGCCCTGAAATAATGGTTTATAGCGACGGGGAACATCGTAGGCCCGACGGGGAGTTACTCTATGTAACGAGCGATGATTCCAAGAGTTCCTGGGGGACTAATGAATTACAAGGTTGGATTGGTACTGCATGCATAGAGTCGTTGTGTCGGTCTCTGTGCATTTGCATAATTCATTGTGTGAATGATTATGTGAGGAATTCTTGTGATAGAATTGCTATGCATTGTTTTAATGTATGTGCTTATGTGATTGGTGCGTGATTATTGATTTAATATGTCTTGTATTCTTTTACAAGTTTCATTAATGTGTGGTGAGAAATAATTGTTCATATTTTGCTAAGTGTTTATAATATTATGCAATTGTATTATAATCTTGTTTCTCACCTTTCTGCTGTGGTTTAATGCTGTAATGGCATTGCAGATTAGATGCTTGAGTCTTTTTATGAAGATTTGGTCTTCGTCTTTTGTCGTTCCGTCGGCTCTGATATGTAACACGGGTAGTCGGGGTTCGAGTGTTTATATGTAAACTTTTGGCATGTGTATAGTTGTGTGTATGAATATGAATATGACAAACTTATCACTTGTGATAACATCAGTTATGGATGTTCCGCTTTAATTCTATAACTGAATGCTGATATTTTAGAACGGAGTTCCTTTGTTTATAAAAACTATCCAAGTGTTATATATCTTTATGAGCAGGTTGTTTTTAGTTCACGTTGATGTGACATCTCTGTTTATATCTAAATGACTTAATCTTTGTTCTGATGTTTTATTATAAGATTATTTTTTTATTCCGTTTTTGTACGGGGTATAGAAGGGGTGTTACATAAAGTGGTATCAGAGCCAGTGTCTGTTTGGTCTGTCCGACCGTGTCTTTGTGTCGTTGTTGGACTGTTGCACTCTGTTGAGTGGTTGTTTAACCATAATTTGCTATCATTGGAAATGTTCAGATTATGGCGGGAAGACGTAATGCTGCTATGACTGCGGCCATGCAAGCTTTGGCGCAAGCGATGCAGAATTTGCCGAATGCTGCGGCGGACGAGGAGTCGCGTCGTATGGATAAGTTTCAGAAGAATAACCCACCGAGCTTCAAGGGTACTCATGATCCTGATGGAGCACAACTTTGGCTGAAGAAGATTGAGAAGATCTTCCGTTTCATTAGGTGTTCCGAGGAACAGAAAGTGCAGTATGGTACTCATGTGCTGGAAAAGGAGGCTGAGGACTGGTGGATAAATGCTTCTCAGAGGTTTGAGGAGGATGAAATTGTGGTTACTTGGGCTGTGTTCAAAGATGCTTTTCTGGAGAAGTATTTTTCGAAAGATGAGAGAGGTAAAAAGGAAATTGAATTTCTTGAACTGAAGCAGGATAATTCCTCTGTTGCGGATTATGCTGCTAAGTTTGAAGAACTGGTGAAGTTTTGTCCCAATTATAATACGGTTGGTTCGGAGAGGTCTAAGTGTCTGAAATTTGTGAATGGCTTGAGGCCAGAAATCAAGCAAGGTATCGGTTATCAGGAGATAAGACAGTTTTCAGTGTTGGTGAACAAGAGTCAGATTTTTGATGAGGATAGCAAAGCACGTGCTACTCATTACAAGAATCTGAATGATAAGAAAGGAAAGGGGCAGCTCAGAGGTAGGCCTTATGCTACCCCTGTTGATAAAGGGAAACAGAAGTTTACTTTTGATAGGAAGCCTAGTGGTGGAGGAATGATTTCTGCTGTGAAATGTTACAATTGTGGTGGTTTAGGTCATCGTATATCGGAATGTAAGAGGAATATGAATAATGTGGATAAGTGTGCTAATTGTGGTTTGAAGGGTCATGTGGCTGCTGATTGTAGGAGGAAGAATGGGGTTACATGTTATAATTGTGGGGAAGTTGGTCATGTTAGTACGAGGTGCACGAAACCAAGACAGGCTCAACCTGGAGGAAAAGTGTTTGCATTGGCAGGAACTCAGACTACTAATGCAGATCGTCTGATCAGAGGTACATGTCTTATTAATAGTAATCTTTTAATTGCTATTATTGATACTGGAGCGACTCATTCGTTTATTTCGATTGATTGTGCGAAACGTTTGAATTTGTTGACGTCGTCGATGAGTGGAGAGATGGTTATCCAGACTCCAGCTACGGGGTCGGTGACTACTTCTCTTGTTTGTTTGAGTTGTCCTTTGTCGATCTATGGTCGAGATTTTGTTATGGATTTGGTTTGTTTGCCGTTGAAGGATCTGGATGTGATTCTGGGAATGAACTGGTTGGAGTTAAATCGTGTTAATCTTGATTGTTATCTTAAGTTGGTGCGATTTCCTTCTCTTGAAGAAGAAAAGGAATCTGGTTTCTTATCTACCAAAGAGTTGAAGGAACTTTTGGCAGAGGAAGCTCAGTTGTTCGGGTTGTTTGCATCGTTGTCTGTGGAGAGTCAAGTTACAATTGAGAGTTTTCCTGTTGTGTGTGATTTTCAGTAGGTGTTTCCGGATGATTTTTCAGATGTGCCGCCAGAAAGAGAGGTGGAGTTTTCTATAGACCTAGTTCCTGGTACTAGACCTGTATCTATGGCTCCATATCGGATGTCAGCATCTGAGTTGGTAGAGTTGAAGAAGCAATTGAATGAGTTGTTGGAAAAGAGGTTTGTGAGGCCTAGTGTATCACCTTGGGGTGCACCTGTTTTGTTGGTTAAGAAGAAAGATGGGAGTATGCGTTTATGTATCGATTATCGTCAGTTGAATAAGGTGACGATTAAGAATAAATATCCACTTCCAAGGATCGATGACTTGATGGATCAACTGGTAGGTGCAAATGTGTTTAGTAAGATTGATTTGAGGTCAGGATACCATCAAATTCGGGTTAAAGAGGAGGATATTCAGAAGACGGCCTTTAGGACACGCTACGGGCATTACGAGTTTGCTGTGATGTCGTTCGGGGTTTCTAATGCGCCAGGAGTGTTTATGGAGTATATGAATCGTATATTCCATGAGAATTTAGATCAATTTGTTGTTGTGTTTATTTATGACATTTTGATTTATTCTAAGTCTCAGGAAGAACATGCGGAGCATTTGCGAATTGTGTTGCAGATTCTGAAGGAGAAGAGACTTTTTGCTAAGTTGTCTAAGTGTGAGTTCTGGTTGTCAGAAGTGAGTTTTCTTGGGCATGTGATTTCAGGTAATGGTATTGCGGTGGATCTATCCAAGGTAGAGGCAGTTCTACAATGGGAGGCTCCTAGATCTGTTACTGAAATTCGAAGTTTTCTGGGGTTAGCTGGATATTACCGAAGGTTTATCGAAGGTTTTTCCAAGTTGGCACTTCCGTTGACCCAACTGACTTGTAAGGGTAAGGCGTTTATTTGGGATATTCGATGTGAAGAGAGTTTCAACGAGCTGAAGAAGAGATTGACTACAGCTCCGATTTTGATCTTACCGAATCCTAGTGAATCGTTTGTGGTGTATTGTGATGCGTCTATGATTGGTTTAGGTGGTGTTTTGATGCAAGACGGTAAGGTGGTTGCTTATGCTTCGAGGCAGTTACGAGTTCATGAGAAGAATTATCCTACTCATGATTTGGAATTAGCTGCGATGGTTTTTGTATTGAAGATTTGGAGGCATTATCTCTATGGTGCTAGATTCGAAGTCTTTAGTGATCATAAAAGTTTGAAATACTTGTTTGATCAGAAAGAGTTGAATATGAGGCAGCTTAGATGGTTGGAACTTTTGAAGGACTGTGACTTTAGCTTGAATTACCATCCTGGTAAAGCTAATGTGGTAGCTGATGCTTTGAGTCGGAAATCTTTGAGTATATCTGCTTTGATGGTGAAAGAGTGGGAACTATTGGAGCAATTTCGAGACTTGAGTTTGGTATGTGAGCTTTCGCATGAGAGTGTGAAGCTGGGTATGTTGAAGGTTACTAATGATTTTCTGTTGTCTGTTAAAGAGAAACAGAAGTTGGATTTGAAACTTGTTGATTTGTTGCTTGTTGGGAATCAAGAAGTGAATGGTGACTTTAAAGTGGATGATCAGGGTATTTTGAGATTCCGTGGTAGAATTTGTATACCTGATGATTCAGAGTTGAAAAAGATGATTCTTGAGGAAGGACACCGGAGTAGTTTGAGTATACATCCTGGTGCTAATAAGATGTACCAAGATTTGAAGAGGATCTTTTGGTGGTCTGGTTTGAAAAGAGATGTGGCTCAATTTGTGTATGCGTGTTTGACTTGTCAGAAGTCAAAGGTAGAACATCAAAGGCCTGCAGGATTAATGCAACCGTTGGATATTCCTGAGTGGAAATGGGATAGTATTTCGATGGATTTTGTGACGGGTTTGCCTAATTCTCCGAGTAGGCATAATGCTATTTGGGTGATCGTGGATAGACTGACTAAATCGGTGCATTTCATTCTGATTGATATCAGTTATTCTATGGAGCGTTTGGCTGAGATTTATATCAGTGTGGTTGTGAAGTTACATGGCGTTCCGTTGAGTATTGTTTCTGATCGTGATCCAAGGTTTACTTCCAGATTTTGGGAAAGTTTGCAAAAGGCGTTAGGTTCTAAGCTGAGATTGAGTTCTGCTTATCATCCGCAGACTGATGGTCAGACGGAGAGAACAATTCAGTCATTGGAAGATTTACTGAGAGCTTGTGTTCTTGAGCAAGGTAGTGCTTGGGACAGTTTTTTTTCGTTGATCGAGTTCACGTATAACAATAGTTTCTATTCGAGTATTGGAATGGCACCTTTTGAGGCACTGTATGGAAGAAGATGTCGAACACCTTTGTGTTGGCATGAATCTGGTGCAAGTGCGGTAGTTGGACCGGAGTTAGTTCAACAGACGACGGAGAAGGTGAAACTTATTCGGGAGAAGATGAAAGCTTCTCAGAGTAGGCAAAAGAGTTACCATGATAAGAGGAAGAGGGATCTGGAATTTCAAGAGGGAAATCATGTGTTTTTTAGGGTTTCGCCGGTGACTGGTGTTGGACGTGCGTTGAAGTCGAGGAAGCTTACTTCGCGGTTTATTGGTCCATATAAGATATTCGAAAGAGTTGGTGCAGTGGCTTACAGAATAGCATTGCCACCGAATCTTTCGAATTTACATGATGTGTTTCATGTTTCACAGCTACGGAAGTATGTTCCAGATCAGTCTCATGTGATTCCGATGGATGAGGTTGAGGTAAGAGATAATCTTACGGTTGAGGTATTACCGGTGAAGATTTTAGGCCGAGAGTTGAAAAGGTTAAGAGGCAAAGAGATTGCACTTGTGAAAGTGGCGTGGGGAGGCGCTGCGGAGGGTAATTTGACATGGGAATTGGAAAGTCGGATGCGGGAGCCGTATCCGGAGTTGTTTGAATCAGGTAATATTTTCGAGGACGAAAATTTCTAAAGTGGGGGAGAGTTGTAACGGTCTGTTTTTTATATTTCCTATTTTTGTGCTAATTGATGTTTTGTTATTGAGTCTTTTATTTAATTGAGCAATATTTATGTGAATGGTGAAGTTGGTGTTTTATTAGCCTCGCCGGGCGAAGTATATGTCGCCGGGCGATGTGTACGTTTCTGTGATGTTTTGGATTTTGTGTACTTAATAGATATTTATGTTAATTATGATGTTGGTAAGTTAATATGTTGTTTTTACATATGTTGTATTTTTACCGTTTTTGGAGATTTCGCGGGAAAATTAGAATAGAGGGTATATTAGATATTTTATAATTAGTGGTATTTAATTAATAGTTAGTTTTAATATTTATTAGAAGTGTAGATTTTAAGTTAAGAAAATATAATAAGTTAGTAAGTTAGAAAGTATTATAAGTTAAGAAATTATAATATAATGATAAGTTATAAGTTAAGAAAAAAATGAATATAAGTTAGAAAATAGGAAAAGGATAGTAAGAAAACCTCAAAGAGGAAGAATAGAGAGGAAGGAAGAAAAGTGGAAGAAAAGTTGGAAAATTCACCAAACGAGCTTCGGGAATCGGTTTCTTATCGGGTAAGGGTGCGAAACTCGGTTATTATATCATTGTGTACGATTATATCCGTTTGTTTTTGAATTGTTTGGATTGTGTAGGAAAATATTGAGTTTAGGTTAGTTTTTGACATAATTGATAAAATCGGGAGTTTTTACGGATGAAATTCGAAACAAATTGTGTAGTTTAGTCGAGTGAGGTGAGGCCGACGTTATAGACACTCGTTTCGTTAAAATCGGGTGATAATTGAAGATTTTGTGTTTTTGAGTTTTGATTATGTATATGAATAGTGATTACGAAAAGTCGAGGAATCGAGTTTTTCTTGATCCTAATAGTTGCTATATGATGTAAATAGGTTGTATAACAATTTGTTTCATGAGAAATGATGGATTTATGAGGTTTTTATGTTGATTTTCGTGGCTGACAGCAACATTTTCGCAACAGCAGATTTTCTGGTTTTTTTTTACAGTATTTTCGCAACAGCATTTTCTGGTTTTGACAGCATTTTTGCAAAACTTCAAAACTTCATATCTTTTGATCCGTAAGTCGGTTTTAACCCCCGTTCGAAACGTTGGAAAGCTAACGAGATGTTATTTCTAGGAAAAATAGTTTTGGGGTCTGAACTTGGTCCAATCGGTACAGTTTTTACGAACCGTTTCGTAGTGTCGGGCGTCCGGTTTATGTTTTTGCGTTATTTTGAAATATTCATATCTTGTTAACTGTTTATCGTATTTAAGAGTTTTTTATACCGAATCGAAGCTGTCGATGAGTACTTTTTGATGATGATAGAAAATATTATTTTTGGCCGACTTTTAGCCGACTTTTTCGGAAAACCGAAAAATGGAATTTTGAGTTTTTTTTCAATATTGTAAGACATATTATGATATGTTATGAGATGGCTTGTGTGATGATTCTTTGATGGGAATTTGATGTTGTGGAATGGTATATTGGTGTTTGTGGCCATTTTGGGCAATTGTGTGCATTACTTTATATGTACTTGAAATACATGATTATTGTTAATACATGAGCATTTGATGTTGGCATGAGTCATTAATGTGTCAAGTATCATGATATGCATTCTTGCATTGGAAGATTCATAGATGAATCAGTTTTATCGTCTTACGCCCTGAAATAATGGTAGAAGCGATTAATCACAAATGATTGTGCGCCCTGAAATAGTGGACTACGGCAATCGGATTGTGCGCCTTGAAATAGTGGACTAGAGCAATCCATAAACGTCGTACGCCCTGAAATAATGGTTTATAGCGACGGGGAACATCGTAGGCCCGACGGGGAGTTACTCTATGTAACGAGCGATGATTCCAAGAGTTCCTGGGGGACTAATGAATTACAAGGTTGGATTGGTACCGCATGCATAGAGTCGTTGTGTCGGTCTCTGTGCATTTGCATAATTCATTGTGTGAATGATTATGTGAGGAATTCTTGTGATAGAATTGCTATGCATTATTTTAATGTATGTGCTTATGTGATTGGTGCGTGATTATTGATTTAATATGTCTTGTATTCTTTTACAAGTTTCATTAATGTGTGGTGAGAAATAATTGTTCATATTTTGCTAAGTGTTTATAATATTATGCAATTGTATTATAATCCTGTTTCTCACCATTCTGTTGTGGTTTAATGCTGTAATGGCATTGCAGATTAGATGCTGGAGTCTTTTTACGAAGATTAGGTCTTCGTCTTTTGTCGTTCCGTTGGCTCTGATATGTAACACGGGTAGTCGGGGTTCGAGTGTTTATATGTAAACTTTTGGCATGTGTATAGTTGTGTGTATGAATATGAATATGACAAACTTATCACTTGTGATAACATCAGTTATGGATGTTCCGCTTTAATTCTGTAACTGAATGCTGATATTTTGGAACGGAGTTCCTTTGTTTATAAAAACTATCCAGGTGTTATATATCTTTATGAGCAGGTTGTTTTTAGTTCACGTTGATGTGACATCTCTGTTTATATCTAAATGACTTAATCTTTGCTCTGATGTTTTATTATAAGATTATTTTTTTATTCCGTTTTTGTACGGGGTATAGAAGGGGTGTTACAGGTATCATCTTAGAAAACGACAAGGGAATTATTATCGAAGTCTCGCTTACCTTATCTTTCCCTACTTCCAACAATCAAGCCGAGTACGAAGCCTTCCTCGCCGGTCTACGCCTGTCCGAGGACTTGGGGGCCGAAGAAGTCGTCATCTGCATCGATTCTCAACTCGTGACCCTTCAAGTTCGAGGAGAATATCAGGCCAAGAACGACAACCTGTCCGAATATTTATCCCCGGTCAAGGAAAATATGACAAAGTTTTCAATAGTAGAAGTAAAACATGTTCCCCGCGAACATAATGTCAGAGCAGACGTGTTGTCTAAACTGGCGAGCACGAAGAAAAAGGGCGGAAATAAATCTG
Organism: Lathyrus tuberosus; assembly: GCA_022829125.1. Lineage (NCBI taxonomy): Eukaryota > Viridiplantae > Streptophyta > Magnoliopsida > Fabales > Fabaceae > Lathyrus > Lathyrus tuberosus. The sequence continues at coordinate 7,499,124 of JALAZF010000072.1, forward strand.
TCATCCAGGAGGTGCTTCCTCGACCCAGCATCGAGAAATCCTCCATGATCCTCGACGTGCAAGTCATCGGCGACAACAACTGCTGGATGGCCCTCGTTTATGATTACCCCGCTAAGGATGAACTCCCGTCTGACCCCAAACATGCCAGCATAGTCAGGCGCAGAACCTGCTCCTACGTCCTAATCGAAAACAAGCTCTACAGGCAAGGGTTCTCCATCCCTTTACTCAAGTGCGTTGAGGAAACTGTTATTTCGCCCCGAAAATAGGGACCGTTGGCCACGCGCTGGGGGCATTATAAAAACCCTATCATTTGAGAGGGTCATGTATTCTAAATCATCCTAAGAAACACATACTTTTGTACTTGTCTTTTTCCTCTCCTGATTCTTACTTTAGCATCGGAGTGCCTTGCAGGTACATCCCCTCCTCATCACACACACTTATCATCACAGACGTCTTTCTTGGCCCACTTCAAGTTCTGATCAACCGTCAAGATCACTTACCAATGGTGATAATCACCGGACTCGAAACGAAACTTAATCGCTTTATGAATACCAAATTTTCTAACAACTTTCTTCTAGCAATTTATTTTTGCAAGTTAAATATAAAATTCCTCCATATTTACTTTCATAGCACCTTAATCACCTTGTAAAATAATTCAATCCGCCTGGAGACAAATTTATGATTTTATTATTTATAATGAACACATTTGCTAATTAGTTAATAGTCATATTTAATCACGATGTAACTGTGACAATATTTTATGAAATCTTATTTAACCAAAATTTATGATAAGTTTTAAGTTCTTTGCAATAGCCATCTTGTCTTATACACCCTAAAAAAACGACTATGCTTACACACAATTTTCAATAAATGATTCTCTAGATAGACCTTTTGAACATTTTAAGCCTTAATTTGAAAGAGTGTATTGAGATATTAAAATGAAAATAAATTGTAGAGTTAGTTAACAACACATTTTCAATTTGTTAGTTGGTCACTATCCTAACATTTTTTCAACCATGGTTTTTTAAACTAAAAAATTTATTACATTAATGCATTCAATACATTCTTGATCATTTTTTTTTAACAGACAATACATTCTTGATCGTTGATTGAGATTAAACGATCCAAATTTTAAGTTCAATATTTTTATTTGAAATAAAATAAATTTTATATTTAAATTTAAGTAATTAAATCTTGTTTCAATAAAAATAAATATTTGAATGCTTAAATGCGGCAATCTATGAAGGTAGGGAATTTGATTTCGTTTCCACGTTAATCCATACTTATAAATACCTTCAATATCTCTTAATTCTGTTGGGGGAGTTTACTAGGGAGCATTGATACATAGTGTAGGACTAGGCACCTTTGTGAGAGACGTATCATTTGTCCACCTAAAATCTTAAGGTGATAGGTGAGTGGATTTTCCCATTTATAAATGCTCAAAGTCATCACATTCCTATCCAATGTGAGACTATTTCCCCACTTACACATGCTTATATCATTCCAATACGCCTCTTTAAGTGTGAGTCCACAATGTTTCCCCTTTTTTTATACTTGTACCGTCGTTGACACCTTTTTCAAGGCCCTTCTTATTAGGTATTTCGAATACACCTCTTCCTTGGGCATTTCGATTTCAACGGAACACCACTTCCTGGGCATTTCGATACAACTGGTCCCTTTCTCGAACCAAAGGCTCATGATACCATTTTGTTAGTGCGTGAGGCACTTTTAGTAAGGAGAGAAAGAGAGAGAATAAGGAAATAAAGATTTATACTATTGAATTGTGTAAATAATTATACAAGCTAGGACTATTTATATACAACCCTAATTGGGCTTGGGCTAACACAACTTGGATTATATCTAAATATTAAATCTAATTAAATCTAATTATATCAAATCAAATCTAATCTAATATTTCAACACACTCCCATAATCCAAGTTGTCGGGTCTACGCTAGTCATAGTCGATCTGAACTATTCCTAATTTCTTTCTTAAATTCAGGAATCTGTCGATCTTCAATCCTTTGGTGAAAATGTCGGCCAACTATGCTTCACTTGAGCAATGCCTAACTTCAAGTTCACCTAGATTTACCTTTTCCCTCAAGAAGTGAAATCTGGCTTCGATATGCTTACTCTTTCCATGCAAAACTGGATTCTTCGCCAGATTTATAGCTGACTTGTTGTCGATTTGCAACACAAGAGGTTTCTTCACTTCGACCTCCATTTCTTCAAGTACTGATCTGATCCAAATTGCTTGACATGCAGCATAGGATCCTGCTATATATTCAGCTTCACACGATGATAATGCCACCACAGGTTGCTTCTTCGAACACCATGAGATTGGGGCACCAAATACTTGAAAGAAATAACGAGTTGTACTTCTTCGATCTTCCTTATCTTCACACCAATAAGCAACTGAAAAGCAATTAACTATTTCTCCTTTGCCTTCAGAATCTCGTCGAAATAGAATTCTAAAATCTGTTGTTCCTTTTAAGTATCTCAGAATTCTTCTTGCAGCTTTCATGTGTGACACTCTTGATTCACCCATGAATCTGCTCACTAATCCGACTGCGAAACATATATCAGGTCGACTATTGCACACATATCTCAGAGATCCAACTATTTGTTTGAACAAAGTTACATCAACTTTGTCTTCCTCTCCATGCTTCTCCAACTTCACGTTTGGTTCGACAGGTGAGGATGCAGGATTCGAATCATCCATTCTGAATCTCTTGAGTATCTCTTTGACATACTTTCTTTGATGTAGCACCATACCTTGCTTCGACAGATGAAATTCCATGCCTAGGAAATAAGAGAATTTTCCCAGATCCGACATTTCAAATTCCTTCTTCATCAGCTCTTTGAACTTCGACAAGTTCTTCAGGCTATTTCCAGTTACTAACAAATCATCGACATATAAGCAGATGATTGTTATATCTTGTGCTACAACCTGAACATAGACACCATACTCAGACTTGCATTTGACAAATCCCAATTCAACTAAGTATGAGTCGATCTTCTTGTTCCATGCCCTAGGTTCCTGCTTGAGGCATAGAGCGCTTTATGCAACTTATATACTTTACTCGCTTCCTTTTGAATCACAAATCCAGGAGGTTGTGTGACATAGACCTTTTCGTCTAACGGACCATTAAGAAAAGCTGACTTCACATCAAAGTGAAATGTCGACCAACCTTGGTTACATGCCAATGCTACCACTAGTCGAACAGTCTCCAGTCTTGCTACTAGAGCAAATACTTCAGAGTAGTCAAGTCCTTCTCTTTGAAGAAACCCTCGAGCTACTAATCTTGCTTTATGTCTTGCTATCGACCCATCAACATTGTGTTTCAACTTGAACACCCACTTTACTTCGATAGCTTTTGTATGTGCTGGCAATTCGACTAACTCCCATGTGTTATTTCTTTTGATTGCCTGTAACTCTTCGACCATAGCTAACTTCCATTGTTGATTTTTTAAAGCTTCGTTATGGTTGATTGGTTCAACACCTGTAAGTAAAGCAAAATGAACTAATTCTCCATCTGGTGTGACTTCATCATCACCAGCCACTTCATAATCATGAAGTTTTGTTGGTGGAACTCTATTTCGCCGAGGTTTTTTCCTTGTTTCAGCCACAACCTCTGTGTCGGGAATGTCAGCAACTGCTTTTACTTCGACTTCGACTGGATTCTCAGCAATTCCTTCAACTTCGACTTCATCAGTTTCTTCGTCGAAATCAGAGCTCATCAATGACTTGTTAATTGAATTACTAGAATTCCAATCCCAGGTAGAATTTCATCAATCACAATATCTCGACTCAACACAATCTTCTCATTAATTGGATTGAATAGCCTATATACACCAATCTTATGATATCCTACCAGAATCATAGGTTCACTCTTGTCATCAAGCTTCCTTCTTCTTGCATCAGGAACATGCTTGTAACACATAGAGCCAAACACCTTCAGATGACTCACTGATGGTCGTTTGCCACTCCACACTTCTTCAGGAACCTTGTTCTTCAATTGTTTAGTAGGGCACCTGTTCAGGATATAAACTGCAGTCGAAACAACTTCACCCCATAAAGATTTTGGCAAATTCTTATGCTTGAGCATACATCTCGCCATATCCAATATGGTTTTGTTTCTTCTTTCAGCAATTCCATTATGTTGAGGAGTATAAGGAGCACTTATCTCATGATCAACACCATGTTTTGCATATAATTTTTCAAACATCTTCAAAGTGTATTCGCCACCTCTATCTGTTCGCAGAACTTTGATCCTCTTCTCACTCTGGTTTTCGACAAGCATCTTGAATCTCTTAAAGATTTCAAATACTTCATCCTTTCTCTTGATCACATAGATCCACAGCTTTCAACTAAACTCATCGATAAACGAAACAAAATATCTGTTTCCACCAATGGTATGTTCTTCGAACGGACCACATACATCTGAATGTACAACTTTGAGTATGCGGGATGATCTCATTGGCATAGTCGAAATGAAAGAATTTCTGGATTATTTTCTGACTAAACAACCTTCACAGAGTTTGTCAGGCATCTCAATACTTGGAATACCAGATACCATATCTTGAGTAATCAGCTGATTGAGTGATCGAAAGTTCAAATGTACAAACCTCAAATGCCACAACCAACTATCCTTGTGGTTGACAATAGTTTTTAGACATTGTACTTCAGTCAAATTAATCATGGTCTTAAACGTTCTGTTCTTCGACAACGAAGATTTCAAGACCAAATTGTTCTGGGTGTCGAACAATTTCAAAACTCCATCTTTCATGACAACTGAGAAGCCTTATTCGACCAGTTGTCCAACACTTAACATGTTGCACTTCATTCCAGGTACATAGAACACATCTCTGATCATAACTTTTGCTCCATTACTCAGTTGAAAGACTATGTTGCCAGTACCTTCTGCTTGCAACGAACTGTTATCAACAAGTTTTATCTTGCTCTTCTTCGACTCATCAAAATCTGCCAACCACTCCTTTCGACCAGTCATGTGATTTGAGCAGCCTGAGTCGAGGAACCAGATCTTGGATTCGACATGGTTATCTGCCACTGCAGCCATAACCACCATACCACATTCAGAATCATCTGAATCTTGGTGTGCAAGGTTCGCTCCTTCATCCTTGCCTTTTTTCGATCCATTGTCTTTCCTGTACCAACAATGTTTGGCCAAATGACCCCACTTTTCACAGTTATAACACTGCATACTTTTCTTATCTTCTTTGTCCTTTCGATAGTTTCCTCCTCCTCTTTTTGTGGATTCAGAAGCTCTATCTTCGACCTGATTCTTGTGAGGGTTCGACCAAGACTTCTTTCCTTGAGTCTTGTCGACTTTTCCTTTGAATTTGTTGGAATCACCATTCCTTTTCCATGACTGAGCCTGCAGTGCTTGTATCGAATCTTGAACTCCTTTTCTTTCGACAATCCTCATCTCATGCGCCTCCAACGAACCAACCAAGTCTTCCACTTTTAGGGTTTCAAGATTGTTGGATTCTTGAATAGCTACAATAACGTGATCAAAGTGAGAGGTCAACGTTCTCATTACCTTCTCAACTATCATCTTATCAATTATGGTTTTGCCACAACCCTTCATGAGATGAACGAGTTTATAAAACTTCGACACGTATTCTGCAACTTTTTCGTCTTCTCCCATCGACAACAACTCATATTGTCGACGCAAGGTTTGCAACTTGACAACCTTTACTTTCTCACCTCCTTCATAGTACTTCACTAGAATATCCCATGCCTCCTTCGCCGTTTCAACATGAGAGATTCTGTCGAAGTTAGAAGCATCGACCTCCGTCTGAATGCAATAAGAAACCTTGCAATCTTTCTTCTTGACTTCGTTGTGGCCTTTTTTCTATTCTTCGGTTGCATTTTCAGCCAACACAGGAACACCGCTGGTAACCACTTCTAGGGTATCATGGAAGCCAAATAAGGATTGCATTTGTTTTTTCCATCGGATCCAATTCTTACCGTCAAGCATTGGAAGAGAATTTGAAATGCTCTTATCACCAACCATCTTCGCAGCGGTTGATTCACTTGCCCTGGAAACACGATCTCTGACGTGAAGTTCTTGAACACTCGATCAAGAACAATAACCAGAAGCTCTGGATACTAATTTGTTGAATCAGACTCTGATACCATTTGTTGGGGGGAGTTTACTAGGGAGCATTGATACATAGTGTAGGACTAGGCACCTTTGTGAGAAACACACCACTTATCCACCAAAAACCTTAAGGTGATAGGTGAGTGGGTTCTTTCATTTATAAATGTTCAAGTCACCACATTCCTATCTAATGTGAGACTATTTCTCCACTTGTTCATACTTGCTTATATTATTCCAATAAATTCAACACAACTGAACATCATTTCAATCATTTTGTACTCAGTTTGTCCACTTTCCTATAGAAATTACATTTGAATATTACAGTAAAACCTTAACGAAATTGTACTAAGATTTGAATATTATACATTTATATCAAAAACTTTTTAATTTTTACTTATTTCTTAATGAGTGTCGTTTTATGTTTTAAAATAAAATCACTTTTACTTTCTAAAGTAAAAATAAAAATTATTTTTTAATCATGTCATCAAATTTTTATTAGTACATTATTTTCAAAGCATCATATTTTACTTTATATTAATGATGAATACACACATCAATAATTGCCGCAATAAAATAATTATTAAGAGTAATTTAATAAAACTGACGTGTTTAATTATCTATTAATTACTTTATTATATTTTTTAATTGCTGTCTAAAATTTTAATGTAATTTAGCTTAAAATATAATTTCAATGTACTTTGATAATCAGACACCCAAAATTAATTTTGATTTAACTAAACAATATAAATTAATAAGAATTAATTTTATCCAACTATTTTCAGACACAAATAAATTCATATTTATCAAACTTTTAATAAAAATAAAAAATTTCAAAATTAATTCTATTAAATCACCAAAAATAAATGTTTGAAACAAATAGTGGCAATCTCCGTGATTCAGCGAAACATGGACGTCCATTTCCGTAAAAAAACATCAACTACAACAAACCTTTATTAAACTCCCTCTTTCACTTTCTCTCTCCCTCACTCTGGCGTCTTCGAGTTGCATAGCGAAGTCGTAAAAGGTACTCTCTCTCTCTCTCTCTCTCTCTCTCTCGATCCCCAAATCTAGGGCTTCTTCTTTCTCTGCCAAATTTCATCAAATCACTGCCTCAATTTTCGTTACCAAATCTTCGTTTTCAGTACACTTCAATCTCTAAGCTCCTATTATTCTTCACATCTCTCTCTGCTGATTTCAGTTATTTCTTCTCAGTTTGTAAATGCGAGATTTAGATCTTTGATTTCTTTTTTTTCCTTATTAGTTTTCAATATATACTCTTTTTTTGTTCAATTTGTGTTTTTTTTTATTATTGAGCTTGTTACCTTCTTGATTTGATGTCAGATTTGTCACAGCGTGTAACTCTGATGGTTAATTGGTTATGATAACTTCAATATTGTGGGGAATTGCTTATAAGAAGCTTAATTATGTGGCAAAATTTAGTTTTTGTTTATTGTTTTTGTAAAAAAAGCGATGGAGAAAGAAGTAAAATTAGGAACTGGTGTGCTCAATCCTGGGTTTTAATAATGGATAATAAGATTTGAGATTCCTTTTTTTATTGTTTCTTTTATTGTGATTGTAACTTTTTTAAACATTTAAAATGGACAGAAAACTGATATCATTAATATCTTTGTTACCTATTTGCAGTTACATGAAGTTTGTGTTCAATATTGATTTAATTAAATAATTGAAGTGGGAATTATTGCTTGTAAGTTAGTCTTTGATTTTGTCATCTGTTTTAGATCTGGTTGAGCTTTTGAGCTCTGCCAGCACTAACTAATTTGCTGGTTATATTGATGTTTTAGGCTCTGTTTGGTAAAAATGGTTGTTAGCTGATAGCTTTTAGCTTCCGACTGATAGTTGGGGATGATTGGTAATTTATACCTGATGACTGGTAACTAATAAGTTAATTTGAATGTTTGGTGTTGATGACTGATAGCTAGGGATGATTAGTAATTTATAGCTGATGACGTGTAACTAATAAGTTAATTTGAATGTTTGGTAAATTAACAGTTACACCTTTTATTCTTTGCTTTTTGTTCTTCAAGAAAGAAGAGAACTTTTTTATTGATGTAGTTCTCTTTATCTTTTAATTGAAAGTTTACTATGGTTTGTTTCTCACTGTGTGGATGTGTGTATGTATGTATATAAGTTTAATGAAATTTATATACGCTGCTTCTAAAACTTAGTTTTGGTTTCAGAAGATGGACAACATGCACAGCTTCTGGCAGTTAGGGGATGAGCTTCGGGGCCACTCAAAAGCATCTGAGGATCACAAATGGCTAATGGTTGCTTCTAAGTTAGCTGAGCAGAGATCAAAGGCGGAGCGCTTTAACAACCTAGATCTTTCGAAGGGTCCCATTGAAACAAGGCCAAGGGATAAATTTGGGTTTCAGGAGGAGAACAAATTTGACACTCTTAACTTGAGCATGTTAAACCTAGAATCTAAATTTACTGAAAATATGAACAAAAGCTCGCTTCGGAATGGTGTTTACAATATGAATGCTGTGTACCAGAAAAGCAATGCAAACTTTGTGGGTAACATGAACAGTAACAAGTATAGCGGAAATGTTCAGCTCAACAAAGACCCACACAGCAACAACAATAACAACAATGAAAACAACACAAATGCTACTGACAAAAGGTTCAAGACTTTGCCTGCAGCAGAGACACTCCCACGCAATGAGGTGCTTGGAGGTTATATCTTTGTTTGTAACAATGATACAATGCAGGAAGACTTAAAACGTCAGCTATTTGGTGCGTCCCTAAGTTTGATATATATTTCAATCTTAATGATTATTATTCATATGCTTCCTGAAGACTGACTCTTCCAATATTTTTGGCAGGTCTGCCTCCCAGGTATCGAGATTCGGTCAGGGCAATAACACCGGGTTTACCTCTATTTCTTTATAATTATACCACCCATCAGCTGCACGGCATTTTTGAGGTGGGCTATGCTTATTTTCTCATAATATAGTTAATTTTGTTACTCTCCAGACCGTGCTTGGAAGTACCATATTTAAGGGATATGCAGGATTAAAATTGTATGCTTTTTAAAGGATATTGGTAAGATACTAGGATAACACCCAAGAACAGTTGGGTGCTATTTAATTGAAACCTATTCTTGTGGCTTAAGAGCTAGAAATCTCAGCCAAATACAGGCATGGCAATATCTCTTTATGTTGGAATTCAAAAACTTCAACATAGAGAAGCAATGGTATAGGGCATAGCTGGTGGTGGGATTACCTAATTCATTGAATGTAAATGAATTTGTTAAAATTTGGCCTTGTTGTTTTTGTCTCTCTCCATTACTTTGGTACTATTTTGCTATGTTCTTCTGACCAGAGATACATAACCAAATATCTTTGAAAATATATAGGTTCTTTCTTGGTTTCATTATTATCTTTTCCCTCATCAATCCTTTAAAGAAACGCCAAATGTGCTGTAGTCAATTTGCTAACTTTGAGACTTCTGGGTTGCAGGCAACATGTTTTGGGGGCTCTAACATAGATCCAACTGCATGGGAGGATAAAAAATGCAAAGGCGAGTCAAGGTTTCCAGCTCAGGTATAACATACAATTTTGTAGTGGAAGTTAATCCATATATTATTTTGTTTGGGAGATGTTGAATGAAGAATATTGTGTTCCTCATCTTTCACAGGTAAGAATCCGTGTCAGAAAAATTTGCAAGGCACTGGAAGAAGATTCATTCAGGCCAGTATTGCATCATTATGATGGTCCAAAGTTCCGCCTTGAGCTGTCCGTTCCAGAGGTATGAGGGAATATTGCTTTTCCATTTTCAAAAACGATACAGTATTTTATGATATCGGTTTCTAATGGGGTGTGATTCTGACTTTTTCCAGACCCTGGATCTAATGGATCTATGTGAACAAGCTGGTTCTGCAGCCTAAGCAAATAATCCATCATGCAAAATAATACATAGGTTTCAGTGTGTCTGCTGTGTGCTTTTGGCAGATTTTCCATATGAAGCGTAAGCTTGGAAAGTAGTGTTTGGCGGATCATATTTGGATAAGTTGGGGAGGTAACATGTTTGTCGAGAGTTCGAGCTATGTTCTAAATAAATGTTTGTTGTGTCCGCTGAAGCTGCATTGTAGCTATTGCATATACCATCTTATGATTGATTGCTATGGTATCATAGAGATGACTGTCTGTATTGTTGAAGTAAAGTGTGATGTTAAACCTAAAAAGAAAAAACATGTAAAAGCATTGTAATTGTGTACTTTTATATTGACTTGTTCGAAGTGATCTTATGTTTCATATATTTCAATAACTCTGATATTGATTATAGATCTGATCTATTTGATAATATTTTTCAATTTCGGTAAAATTAATTTAAACCTATCATTTAAAAAGTTATTGAAAAATATAATTGTACTAACACACCAATATATATTACACAGAAATGGAAGTTAAAGGGATAGCAACTGTAATGTAAACTCTTATCTTATGTGTTATGTTAAAAATATCTTTGATTTATAAATGTATACTACTTGAAATTAAGGTTGATTGAATGTCACATGGATTTCCCGAGTTGAATTGAGAGAATCTGTCTTATTTATGTATTCGGACTTCAATTTCATTCTCATTTATCGAAATAGAGATAATTACAAATGATAAATATATTTTATTAATTTAATTAATAAATTTGATTAATAAGTAATATATGTGTTTCCCTAATTTAATAAAGTTTATGTTTCAAATTGTATATATGGCATTTCAGTTGTTTTACACCCATTAAAGAATGTAAGTAATTTTCTATGGGATTAAGAAAATTTATAAAAGTACTTTTTTTAAATAATGATATGCAAGAGAAAAGTTTTAAAAATGTAAGATGAGATAGTAATAAATAGTCAAGAGTATAAAAATATGTAAAACGATGAATAATTTATGCACGTTAAATTTATAAAAAGATTGGGTGAAGGTTCTTGAAGTTTGTGTAAAAGTCTTAGAAGGTTTGTGGGTTCATCCTATGTAAAAATTCAAATTGCAGATGAAGGTAGGGGGTGAGGGGTGGCAATAAGCCAGACCGATAACAAGGGTCTACGAGTTTAGTCTACATAATTTTAGGTCAGACTAAATTTTTTTTTAAATGACTTTTTTATAAGCCTATTTAATTAAAAATATTAGACTTCATACAATAAAAAAAAATCTTTTAAGCCTAACATGCTAGCCTATTTAAATAAATATGAATATTTTTTTTATTATCATTATGTTATGTTTTGTACTTTGAATTAAAATACATAAATGAAAATTAGTTATTTTGGAGAATTTATGCAAATAAGATGAAAACACCTTATGAACAATGTTATAAGTTATTTTTATAAGTTATCTTAAACAAATAATCTCACAAAACTTATGCTAATAAGTACGTTAAAATAAGTCAATGTAATCAAATTTTTAGTCTCATTTGTTTTTTAGTTTGTTAGTCTATTTAAAATAACAGGCTTTTATGTAACAGGTTGACCAAACTTTAGAAAAGGTCAGACTCAAGCCTAAAAATAAGTCTATGACAGACTACAGGACAGACTTAAGCTTTAGTTTTTTTGGCAAGTCATGCTTAGGCTTGACAAAGCCTAACTCGGCCTAGCCTATTTTCACCCGTAGTTGAAGGTTGTTTTGCTGATACAATAAAAGCTCAAACTTGATTTTAGTGAAAATCTCAAAGAAAATTTTTTGGGAACTGAAATAAGCCAAATGATTTAGACCGAATTATCATACATCTCTGATGCAATCTTTCTATCCCTTATCTTCTTTACTTTCATTTTTTCATTTTCTTTCTATCATGTTTCTCTCCTTTTCCATTATTCCGATGTTATTCCACTGTTTGTTTTTACTGACGTAAACATTTTCAAAATCAAACAATTTTATAAATCTCTTTTGAATTTCGAATATCACAATTCATCCCTTTCTTGTTTTGGGAGTTACTTGATCAACAAGTAGAATCATATACTATCTTCTATTATAAGACTAATCGTTTCAAGATGTAGTATGATGACTTGAAATACTTCTTTTAGTAAAAGGATTTTTTATGAACACACTTCTACCATTTGATGGTGAAAGATTTATCATATATAAAAGAAGAATGATTTTTTTATTGAATATATTGATATTGATTTGCGGGAATAATGAAGTAGTGAATAAACTTAGAAATATGTGGACCACAAAAGAAAATAGAAAAGTGTAACAAGAATTTAAATCGAAGTACTTCAGGATAAGGGCGTTAAACACTAGAGATTACTACTATATTTATAACTATAGCACTACTAGAAAAGTGCGAGACACTCATAAAAAGATCTTTGAATGATCTACTGAGATCAATAGAGAAATAATGAAAACACTTTTTCAAGAAGTTGAGACACCAAGTAATAATGAAGAAAATATTTAAATATGGTTCTCAAATATTAAAACTCTTGGAAACAATTTTAAAAATGTTGTACCTAACGAATATCTAAGATTCAAGAACGATTATCATAAATCTGATTCAAAATGTGACTCCGAAGACATAAAAGATGTCAGGATAAATAAAATAAGAAGGAGATCATAAAAAAACTTAAACAATTAATTCAATTTCTCAAAGAATAAAAATTCAAATTCATATGAAGAATCATCCAAAGGCAAAGAGAATCTTGATATGTAATTTATCAAATAGTTATGAAACATGTAATTTATTGAGAAATAAAATTTAGGATATTTCTCAACACACCACCCATGTTTCTTATACACCATATGAGATTTCCATTTTGCCCCCAGATTCCGGATGTGCACATCCGGACGCACATTTTTTCAAAAAACGTTGATATGTTCCGGATGTGCACATCCGGAAGCATGAAATAACTTTATTTTTAACAAATATCGGATGTGTAGATCCGAAAAAAAGTGTAACTTAATTTTTTTCTTAATTTTTTCCTCTGTATCACCTTTTTTCGGATCTACACATCCGTTATTTGTTAAAAATAAAGCTATTCCATGCTTCCGGATGTGCACATCCGGAAAACATCAGCCTTTTTTGAAAAACGGTGCGTCCGGCTATGCACATCCGGAATCTGGGGGCAAAATGGAAATTTCACATGGTGTATAAGAAACATGGGTGGTGTGTTGAGAAATCCCCAAAATTTAAAGTTTACATGAAACTTTGATAAATTTTACTAAAGGCAAGGATAATCTTGATATGTTCTTATCAAATCAAAGAGCTATGTATAGCAAAGCCGGTTTAGGTTATCAATCAAGTAATAATGATAAATATTTTATAAGTATATGTCATACGAAGAAGAAAATAAATCACCTTGTTTATAATTGGTCATCTTGAACCTTATTGTTTTTGCAAACTATATGATTTAAGATGGTCTAAAGGATACATCTCCAATGAGACAATATATATTAAATTCACGAACGCTAAAGGACCAAAAAATATTTGGATACTAAAACAAAAAACCTAATTGTTGTGAATTGATGTCGTCAAGAACAAACCAAAATATGAGAAAAAGATTGAGTTTCTTGAACAAACACAAGAAACCCTATTAGGTTTTACAAAAGGGAGAGAAGAAGGAAGAATAAGAATAAGAATACAAATTGGTTAAATATGTTTTTCTATTCACTTACTCAATAAGGGTTCAAAGATTACAAGTGAATACCAACAATTAACCTCTCACAACAACCTGAGAGAACTAGTCTATTTATAGACTACTAAGCTAACTTAGGCAACAAGCTAACTTAACAATTGAGCTTACAAGCAAAGCCCAATTCGACATGCTAACTTAAACATAAAGCTAAAATATTTCGACAACATGCTTGAACAGACTTCGACTCCAGAATGCACAACTCCTGTCGAACAATGAAACTTCCCTTATCGACACTAGAGTTTGATCCAAAATACTACAAATCTCCACCTTGGAACAAACTCTACACTAACAAGGGAACAAACAAGTTTTTATCATGCAGTTTTATCAATTGCATCAAGTGGAAAAACTTGCTACTCGGCAATGTCTTGGTGATCATATCAGCATCATTGTCATCAGTCGAAACCTTCAGCACTTGAATTTCTCCACGCTCGATTATCTCTTTGACGAAGTGCAGCCTCACATTGATGTGCTTGGTTCACTCATGATAGGCTGAATTCTTTGACATGTGTATTTCACTTTGACTATCACATTTAATAATTATAACTCAAACTTGAAGTTTCAACTCCTTAGCAAAACCTTCAAGCTACAATGTTTCTTTCACGGCTTCAGTGAGAGTGATATATTCCGCTTCAGTGGTTTATAAGGCAACAACCTTCTAAAGTGTTTCTTTCCAACTGATTGTTGTCTCAAACATAGTGAACACATATCCAAAAATAGATTTTCTAGAATCTATACAACCTACATAATCAGAGTCGAAAAATTCTTCAATTTCGACTTTTCTATCATCACCACATGCTCCACCATAAATCAAGACTCTGCTCAGAGACCCATTGATGTACCTAAGAATCCACTTTAATGCTTGCGAGTGTGCCTTCCCAAGATTGGCCATATACCTGCTTACAAGGCTCACTCCGTACGCTATGTCTGGACTCGTACAAACCATAACATACATCAAAGAACCTACTATACTAGCATATGGAATGCTATTAATATAAGCTCTTTCGACTTCAATATTAGGACTTTGAGTCGTACTTAGCTTGTACTAAAGATTAGTCGGTGTTAGAACAGGCTTTGAATTCGACATACCAAACTTGTCAAAAATTTGAAGGTGAGAAAAATACACAAGAAGGGGGTTGAATTGTGTTCATTGTTTTTGCTTTGGTTCTGAACAAAGTTCAGATTCTAAACCATGTTCAAATTCTGTTTATAAGTTGAAGCAGAATAATAACAAAAGCAAATAAATAACAACAAAACACACAAAGATTTATCCTGGTTCCTCCCAAACTGAGAGTAGTCCAGTCCCCTTGTAGCACAAGAGTTTTTCCACTATAATCAAATCATGATTACAATTTCTTATGCCCTCAAGCATAAGACTTTTTTGCTCAGACCCTAAGCCCGAGACTTCCTAGACTTCTTGCTTAAATCCCTTATGTTCAAGACTTCCTGTTTAAATCCCACAGATTTAAGACTTCCTGCTTAGACCCTTAGCCCAAGACTTCCTGCTTAAACCCCTCAGGTTCAAGAATTATTGCTTAAATCCCACAGATTCAAGACTTCATGCTTAGATTCCATGAATCCAAGACTTCCATACTTAAACCCCTCAGGTTCAAGACTTTTGCTCATAATTCTCGAGTACATCCTTGCTCAAATTCCTCGAATCCAAGACTTCTGCTTAGACCTTCAGACCAAGACTTTTCATGCTTAATCAATAACTGATTAAGGCTTCATTGCTCAAACACATAGCAAGAGAATTACTTGGCTCAAGCTCACATCAAGAGATTTTGATGCTCAAGCACATAGCAAGAGACTTTCTTTCTAAACTACTAAACACATTCTGTTTAGCAGAATAGACAATAGGGTGTACTTGATACAATCAGAGGTACAGGGAAATAACCATAACAAAGATCATAGCTCTTAACATTTCTAAGAAATTCACTGTTTAATAAATCTTAAGGCTTTGTACAATTTACAATAATTAACAGAATTTATGCATCCTCGATTGTGTTGCCATTGTTGATCTTGTTATTCTTCAATTCTGATAGAAGTGTGAAACACTTCTTTCTTTTTGGCTCTCTTTCTTTATTTTCCTTGTTGATTCCAGATTGAATCTTCATCTACTTATATAGCAGTTACAAAATGATAGTCGTTGGAAGAGATAACTTATAAAAGTTTCTTTGTTACTCTATAGTACAAGAGACGCTGAAGATATATACACCAAAAGATCTTTATCCATTGCGTAAATCTTTTTACCATAACGTCTTCCTTGTGATCTTGTATTATAGATCCGTTGAGAGTGGATATCTGTAAAGCATGTCAACTCTTCTTGAGGCATGTGAACACAGTTCTAGCAGACAAACTGATTTGACATTGTAGCTTGCTTTCTGCAGTTCAGATAACTCAACTTTGTCACTGGTTCTGAATGATCACCAGAAGCTGATACATTCAATAAGTGTAGATATAATATATTTCTCTTCTGATGCTAATACCTTCAGCTTCAGTGTCTACGCCAACCTATATTATCAAACTTCACTTAAAGAACATTCTTCAGTTCTGAACCACCAGAAGCCAATAACTAAGATTCTCTCAAATGTGTCCTTATATCATATTCTGAATAGATTCTTCTTAAGCTTTGGAACCTGCATACTTAGAACACACATTAAATAAAAATGGTTCTAACAATCTTCCCCTTTTTGATGATGACAAACATAAGTATATAAGAACAATGTTGGGCTATTTTAATTTTCTTGGCAATATCAGAGTCTGAGGTTTTTAAGCTCCCCCCGAGTCTAATAGTCCAAAGGTTGAGGTTTGTAAGCTCCCCCTAAGTTCTATATTCAAGAAAACTAAAATATATCTCCCAGATAAAACAAATAACCGAAGTAACAAAATTATAAATGAACAACATTTAAAATTTGAAGGGTTTAGATTTTTATTAAATACTTCTATATCTTTCTTCCCTTTTTGCCACATCAAAAAGATTTAAACACAAAAGATAAAAGGACAGGAGAAGATACAACTAAAGAAAATATAAAAAAAAGCATTGTCCCAAGATGGCCAAAGATACTTTATAGGTTTTTAGAGTAGCTAGAGTCAAACAGAGTACCAATATCAGAAGACCAGTTTTTATTGGTGCAAGGATTCCATACTGTACATCAATGACTACTTAAGACACACTATAAAAGCAAATCGACATAGTTTCCTCAAGAATTCATCTAATTCACAAAAATATTTCAAGCAAAACTTAGTTATGAAGAGAAAATCTCATAACCAAATTCCTCAGAAGAGTGAAAAACAAGATTTTCAAGAGAGTTAAATTTGCTGATGAAGGCTGAAGCAGCAAGCGAGAAACGTTTGACAATCAAGGAACTTTATGCAAAACTTCATGCTGAGTGGCAAAAGAGAAACAAAAACAGAAGGAAGAGGAAGTGTTCAAACAAGATTGGCTGCCTACAGAGCACATACTTCAGGGTCGAATGTGCTTAGGAAGGCACCTAAGGATTCTTCCATTGAGGATGAAGATTCTTCTTCTGAAGATCAGGAAGCATGACAATTATGGAAGGAATTTGTTTGTAACACTGAGAAAGATAACTAAAGCAACAAAGAAGACTAGGGATAAACTAATTTATTGTACTGTCTTATCTATTCTCATGTAATTTTTCAATTGCAATGAAGTTTCCCTTTTTAAGTTTCCAACTATTTAAGCCAGCAAAAGCAAGTTTCATTCATTTTTAAATCAAGAGAGAAATATAAAACATTAACTGATGAAATATGTATAATGAACAACTCGATTAAACAAACTGAAATATAACAGGTTCATAAGCATGTCATTAAATAAATAAATAGGTTCTACATCCTAAACCTAAGGTTTCTTCAATAATTCCATGAATCTCTTGAGATCAGAACCAATTTCTTCTTGCCTAAGAAAAATAGACTTTTATTGAGCATCCATTGACAGTTGGTTAGTAGCCATCTGAACTATCATCAACTCTTGACATTCAGCAGCTGAAGCTACCTTAGCTTCGAGATTAAGAAGATGCTTCTGGCTAGATGTAGCGACTTCCTTAGAAAAGAAATTCTTCAGACTTTGAATGACTGAGTTGACAGACTTTCTAAAGTTTTCCCATCTAGCATCATAAGCCACAAGATCAGTAGAAGTGAACCCTTCTTCCATTATTGCTTTTGCCTCGTTATATAACCCAGTCATAAAAACTTCTAACTGAGAAAATACTGTTGGTGTAAGCCCTAAAGGCCAATACTTTTGGTACTTGTATCGAATTATTTATTAATAATAAAAGGCATTTCTTTATTATGTTTGTTTTTTCAAAGTGATAAAGTCCCTAGAATAGCTAGTTCGTTTAATGAAATACTAAGTGTGACTTAATCATGAGATTCCATTAAACATAAGGACACTATTCTTAAAGTATCCGTAGTCGAGCTTTAATGTGAAATGGGATAACCTTAAATCATTAAGACTATTATGTAGATAGACTGATGATCACATCTCATGGATCATGGATAAGGAGTTATCAAGTCTTAACATAGGTATGAATATTAGGAGTAATATTTATACTAGATTGACCCATTATGAGAGTACTACATAGAATGTTATGCAAAGTGTCATAAGTTACTCTCATGGCGATAGTGGTGTATACCACCCTTCGACCTGAAACCACTATGGACCCTATATGTAGAGTCAAGTACTTTATTGCTGATCAAACATTGTCCGTAATTGGATGACTATAAAGGCAGTTGATGGGTACTTCATAAAGCATGCTGAGGGACATGAGTGACCTAGATGGAATTTGCCCATCCTGCATAACAGGATAAATGTCTAAGGGCCCAATATTGAATTGAACAAGGATGACACGGTATATGCCTTGTGTTCAATATAGACATAAGGGCAAAAGGATAATTGTACATACAAGCACTATCACAAAAGGTTTTGTCAGATCACTTGACAATTTCGTGACTTGGGTAGCAGTGATGTGTTGCTAGATACCGCTCACTGTTTATTATGTTAAATGTATGATTTAATATAATTACCAATGTCGCGAAATCCTATAGGGTCACATACATAAGGACAGTTTGATAAGAGGTAGATTAAATAAGGCACACCGTAAGGTACGGTGTACTTAAGTAAATATGTAACACCGTAAGGTATGATGCACTTAAGTGGAATACGGATTGTGGTAAGGTACCGCGTGCTTAAGTGATATACGGTACATCATAAGATATGGTGTGCGTGCACTTAAGTGGGTTTTTTTAGCTTGCAGCCCACACAAGTGGTTCTATAAATATAACCCTTGTGCAGAAGCATAAATTTTTGATGAAAATTCAGTTGTGAAACCCCAGCCGTATTTTCCTTCTCTGTCTCTCTCTGTCTGTCTGTCTCTCTCTCTCTCTCTCACTCTCACTCAAAGCCTTCAATCGTAACAGCTAGCACTAAGACTGAAGGAAGCTGTTCGTGTGGACTGGGTAAAGGCGTTGTTCATCATACATCACTCGTGATCATTCCTTCAATTCAGAATCAAAGGTTTCATCGCCACAAGAGGTAACCATTCTATCACTGATCATGATCTTTCGTAAGGATCGGTAAAGGGAAATTTTAATTTCCGTTGCGTTTTGAATCGCGATTTCCCTTCAAGTACATGGTTAGGTAGAGGCTGATAGTTGGTTATATGCTGAGATGACATAGGTGAGTTTGTTTCATGCAGAATTTCATGAACGAATTCAACAGATTTTTCTTAACCTAAAGCATGGTTTGATGGAGATGAATGTTAAGTGGTTTCTTGATGATTTGATGGGAACGGTTGAGCTTAGTTATTTTCCTCTGGCTTTGGATCAGATTTAACACAATTAGTTTCATCATTAAGATGATTCTGTATTTTTTGATCTGTAATAGTTTTGGTGGAACTGTGTGAGGGCGACGCAACATTAAGAGGCTTAGCATCCAAAGCACTATCAGATTCAACAAGTTTTGGTGGAGGTGAGTCTGCTTGAATGCTAGGATTAAGACTGTATTGATTGGTTTGGTTAATGGGTTGGTCAAGTGCTATAACACTGTTGTTTTGTATTTTGTCTAGAGGGGTCTTTGAAAGAACAGAAAATTATGTACTTTCAGGGATGATTGATTGATAAGGTTGTATGGCCAAAATAAAGGTTTGGTTGGATTTAGCAGGTGATGGTGGGGGTGAATTTCTCAGTGAAGAATTAAGATTAAAGTTATTAACTGATTCAGCCTCAATACCTGATCCTGATGCTAATGAAACAAGTTCTAATGCAGCCTCAACCTCTTTGCCACTTGCAGCTGGGCTCTCATTCAATTAATTCCTAGATCCACCATCTTTTCTGTAGACACATCTTCCATTACTTCTTTTGGAGTATTTTCTTCTGCTTTCTTTGTTGGTGTAAGCCCTAAAGGCCATTACTTTTGGTACTTGTATCGAGTTATTTATTAATAATAAAAGGCATTTCTTTCTTATGTTTGTTTTTCCCGAATAATAAAGTCCCTAGAATAGCTAGTTTGTTTAATGAAATATTAAGTGTGACTTAATCATGAGATCCCATTAAACATAAGGACACTATTCTTAAAGTATCCGTAGTCAAGCTTTACTGTGAAGTGGGATAACCTTAAAGCATTAAGACTATTATGTAGATAGACTGATGATCACATCTTATGGATCATGGATAAGGAGTTATGAAGTCTTAACATATGTATGAATAGTAGGAGTAATATTTATACTGGATTGACCCGCTATGAGAGTACTACATAGAATGTTATGCAAAGTATCATAAGTTACTTTCATGGTGATAGTGGTGTATACCACCCTTCGATCTGAAACCACTATAGACCCTGGATGTAAAGTCGAGTACTTTATTACTGATCTAAAATTGTCCGTAACTGGATGACCATAAAGATAGTTGATGGGTACTCCACAAAGCATGCTAAGGGACATGAGTGACCTAGATGGAATTTGTCCATCTTGCATAATAGGATAAATGTTTAAGGGCCCAATATTGATCTGTGAAATTCTGGCCTTATGCAGACAGCAGATGTCCTAACAAATGTCAAGACATTGTGCTACATAATCATCTAAACTTGGAGGCGCAACTGCAGACTGATACCTTGAATATCAGAACAGCAGCCTCACAGATGTCACAACATCTGATCTAACATGTCAGTCAAGAACACATAAACAAAACTGTAAATTGCAGAAAGTTAAATAAGACAGTAATTGTTAACCCAGTTCAGTGCAATTCACCTACATCTGGGGGATACCAATCCAGGATGAAGACATCACTATCTGTAGAACTGTTACAAAGCTAAACTCCATCGTTTACAACTTTATACCTAACATCTACACAATGAACATCTTTATCAAGGGCTAAACTCTACGATTTACAACCCTGATATGAGATACCCCACTCACATCCTAATCACAACCTGTGCTATCTCTGTCTTCTGCCATCACAGAACCTGTCACGGTTTCTTGACCTTCAAGTTATCTTGGACTTGCTTCAAAGCTTCGTCCAAGAACCATACAACAACCATTACCTACAGGTTTCTGGTTGTGTCCCTGTACATATGCCTTCCACCATGCATCCCATAATACAGAGTGGAGACTTACAACTCCTAAGAGAGCCAACGACTCTCAAACCCTAAACCCTTATTCAACACAAAGGACTAGGTTAGAAAGTTACAAGTGATACAAACATACAGTTCCATGTAAACCCTAGGTCTAAGTCTTCATATATAGTCTTCAGTTGTCTTTGGGCTTTCAATCTTTTCTCCTGTGATTCCTTGATCCACTCTTGCAACAGAATAAAACCTGCTAACATAATAAGCCAGTCAGGATGTCGAGTCACCATGCTGGGACATCTCCTTCGACATCTTTTTCTTCTGCAGATTCTTCAATTATATTATAAAAATGTTTTAGCCAAAATTTAGTCAAACAATAGGTGCTTTCAATCTCCCCCTTTTGACAAATTTTGGCTAAAACATTTTCTTCTGCTTTCTACTGCTAGCAAGACTCCTATATCAAGACTCATCTTGAGAATTGATTGGAGCTAAGGCCTGAGAGAATCTCCCCCTCAACACATTTCCCTTCCTTCTAAGAGAGGTCCAGAAAGAAGTCTGAAAGGTTGAGAAAACAGAAGACTCCTCCAGAAAAGAAACAGCAGTTGTAGACTTCATAACACTGAGAGCATAGATTGCATAACTCAGGTAAAAAGACACAACCTGCTTCACAACTCAGATCACAAGACACAAGACAAAAAAATTTTGTTAAGATGTGTCATACCCTAAATTTTGACCTCTTTTATTGTGAATATTTTCGATTATCTGACTGAATTTTTTCATTTTTTTTGCTTCATTTGCACGTTATATTGTATATATTGTTCGAATTGTTCAATTTTTAGCCATTTAATCCAATTTCTCATTTTTGTTTTATTTTTCGTAAATAAAGATAAAAATATCAAAAAATATATGTATATGTATATATTTTATTTTTTGTAATATAAATATAATTTGTTTTATTTTATCCATAAATTAAAAAAAATTTAATTATGTATATATATGTTTGTTTCTCTCACGTTACTTTTTATGTATATATATATATATATATATATATATATATATATATATATATATATATATATATATATATATATATATATATATATATATATATAAACTATGTTTTGTTTTATTTTTGATATATGTATATTTACATTTTCTTTATATATAAATTCACAATTTTGTTTTAAATTTAAGTATGTTTTTTTATGAATTTTGTTTTAACCAAATTTGTTTCTTATGAGACAAGTAACATGGTCTTGTCTCCTTGACTCATTTTCAATAGCCAATGGTAGAAGAGACTCAAAAACATTGTCTAAGACTTTGAATTCTCATTCAACTCTTATCTTGAGATAGCTTAAGAGTTACACATTTTTTTTCCTATAAATAGAGCTTTCTTGCTCTTCACAATTCACACCAAACAAGTTTCTCCACTTGTTTCTCTCTTCTCTAATCCACATTTTTTCACATTCTTGAAAGGAAAAGAAAATTTTTGTTAACATATATCAAGGAGAGGGGTGCAGCGCCCTTTCTCCCATTTCAATTCTTTTCTGAAAATTCACATACAAAGGAAGCAACACTTCCCTCATCACTTTTACATTTTTTCACTTACTACACATACATTATACTATCTTTTACATAAAATTCTGCAGGTTTCAAATATGACTACAACAACTTGTGGAAAAAAATTCTGCAGCAAACAATAATTTGGTTCAACAACCAAGACTCAAATTGAAGAAGAACGCCCATAGTTGCAGCCATTACCGCAAAGCCGAACATCAACAAACCTGCAATTTCAATTTCAATTTTTTTTAACGAATCATAAGTGTAATTGCAGAAATTGTATCATAACATGTTTCAATTTTTTTCCTACAGGTTCAAAGATCAAAAGAGCAAAATAAATTCAATCAAATTAGAAGCAACAATCCAAAAGCTGCAGTGAATCAAAAGGAAGAAGAGTCATATACTGCAAAATCAATAGCAACAATTGTTGACGATGTCAAAACGCGAAATCAAAATTTAACAACAACACGCAAGAAGAAATTCAGCAATTTGAAACACAATTTCAATATCAATTTCAATTCCTAATCACAAATCAAATTTCAGAAATTCCAATTCCTATTTCAATCATCAATTCAATTTCAGGATTTCATCAATTTTCCTATTTCAAACCCTAACAATTTCATTTTTTTTTCTCTCTAACTGGTTTGAAATTAAAGAGAAATCAAAGGAACAATCAATCAAAGAAAAAGGAAAAAAAAGAAAGAACTCACCGCAGCGGATCAACGGAACGGAGGGAAACGCCGGAATCGCGTGCGGCCGGAAACACCGACGGATCAATTCGACCTGCAATCGCCGCGTCGCAGACGGAAGGAGTCGAATCGAAGCAGAACGGCCACGACGGAGGGAACCGCGCCAACGAAGCAAGGCCGGAGATCAGACGGAGGGAGTACCTGAACCGGCGCCGAAATTGCACGGAGACGGAGGGAGTTTGCACGCATAAGAGAGACTGAGAATCGCTTCAGAGCAAAAAAACCGTGCTTCTCAAAACAAACATGTTCAGGTTCTCTTCTATTTTAATATTTTTTCTGATTTTTATAATTTTTTTTCTTTTTATAAGTTTAAGTTTTTTATATATATTGGTTTGGGCCTAGCCCCACAAAATGGCTATCCCAACTCTCTAATTACTTATTACACACCCATGCTTCTTTTAAGTATTTCATTTTATTTTTATGTTTAATTAAATTTCTATTTTTACTAATTTTGTTTAAATTTAGTTAAATAAACAAAATATGTTGATCATTTTTAGATACTAATTTCTTTAAATCAATATGTTAATTAATTAATTTCATGATATATAATGTGCATGCCAATTTCTTTGTGAATTTATTTTGACATTTTTCTTGATCCCTGAAATACCATGCTCACGATTATTTATCTGATCATTCACTTTTAACCACGATGTTTTTTCCGTGATTGTATTTTTTCTGTATCTTCCACGATGTTTTGCCGTGTGTATGCTTTTATCTCACGATGTTCTTCCGTGTATATTTTATCTGTCACGATGTTTTACCGTGTATTTATTTATTCCACTATGCTTTGCCGTGTAATTATTTATTCCGTGATGTTTTGCCACGTATGCATGCTCCCTTAGGATCTCTTAGTTTAAACTTAATTTTCGATTAGGTTTGAAATAAGACAAACATTAGAATATTCAACCAAGCATGATAACTTTAGGTTAAATTTTCCCTCTCGCCGTCGTGCGATTTAAACTTTACTTTCTGTAGTTCGTGCCCCTTAGGAGTGAACTACGACCGCTCTGATTTCTCAAGATCCCGTTTGAGAATACGTAGGCATAAGACTGCAAAGTCTTAGCGAGCGACCTTTTTATTTTTATCTCTTTCAATCCGACGTTTTCCCGGATATCTGCAACCTTTTATTTTTTTCATCGTCTCTTTACATCCGACGTTTTCCTGGATATTCATATCACTTATTTTTAAAACAACCTTCCTTATGATTTAAATTCAAATACACATTTGTTATCAAAACTTTCTTACATTTCTTTGTTGAACAACTAACCAAACAGCATGGAAGCTCTACAACCGAGTAAGTGTTTATCCGCTTTCATTTAACCGCTTTCATATGTATATAACTGTATTGTGGGGCTGTTTCACTGTAAGTCTTCTTTCATAAACTCATATCAACTGTGTAATAATAGTATAGATATTTAGAGTTTCCCCGGCAACTACGTCTAGAACCAGACAAAGTCCCGTGTCCTTACATCCGATGTTCTCCCGGATATTTCACCCTTCTTTGACAATTATGATTTTCTTTTACAAACAATTTTAGACAACTAGATCTAAGAAATTTCCCCCTTGAACAACTCATATACAGAAGGCCATTGTTCCAAGTGAAACCCCTTCTGGAACTGTTCATCAGCCTCCTCTTGGGCTTAGTGCAAGGACCCACAGGCTTCCTAAAAGCATCCCGCCTCCTCTTGGGCGTTGTACAAGGACCCTTCGGCTTCTTAGAAGTTTTCATAGCCTCCTCTTGGGCTTCATACAAATTGTCCCTCGACTTCTTAAAAGTTATTTTCGCCTTCTCTTGGGCTTTGTACAAATTGTCCCGACGACCTCTTAAAGGTATAGGAACAGAAACTAGTCATCTTACTAGAGCAGTCTTTCAATTGAGTCTAGATATTGATCTCGGAAGCGTACTTTCTCTTACACATAGTACAAAAGACACACCTAGTAGACTTGGACAGTCTATATCCCCTCTTGAGTCTCAAAGACATTCTCAAGTTCCTTCTAAACACAGGAAAAACCCTTCCCTCTTTTTAAACATCCGAAGCTTTCCCGGATATTCCTTTTCTTTACATCCGACGTTTTCCTGGATATTCCTTTTCTTTACATCCGACGTTTTCCCGGATATTCCTTCTATTTACATCCGACGCTTTCCCGGATATTCCTTCAATTTCATCCGACGCTTTCCCAGATATTCCTTCTATTTTCCGATGTTTTTCCCAGATATTTATATCTTAATCTTTAATCTTTTCACTCTTTCAATCAATTCCCACAAACACCCTTTTAGCTTCATATCTTGGGCTTTGAACAAGATACCCAAATATCTTTTTTCCTCCCATAGAATAGGAGGAACTACGATTGCTCTGATTTCCCTATTTTCTTTAACGGGAATACGTAGGCATAAGATTGTGAAATCTTTGCGAGCACACTAAACAAAAAAACCTTAGGTCCAGTACCTTACCAAAAACATCAAAAAACCCGAAAACAACAAAAATATCTTTTCAACATCTCTCAACCTTCCCAAAGGAGAAACTTTCCCAACCCAAAACAGATAGACACCAGTAAGTAGAAAACAGTAGAACAGTAGAAAATTGCTAACAACCCATGGATAACCATGTATAGGATGGGTAATTGACAACTTCCCATTGTATAACCTGACCCCGATCTCCCCAATCTCTTAGCATTTGTTAAAGAAAACATTTGCGTGCAAGGTTAGTTTGAGATAACTTCCCTTTCCTTTTCAGCTTCATAGGATAAATAAGAAATAAGAAAGTAGCACCCAATCCCATCCGCAGGCGGATGCGGGCGGTCACAAAAACCGCGCTACAGAAAAATGGCGACTCTGCTGGGGACATTTACTAGGATTAGAATTCCTAAGAGGTCTAGGTTGTTTAGCATTTTCTATCTGTCTTTCAATGATTGCATATCATTTGCATAAGTCATACATACGTCCAGGTCATCGTCAATGCATTCCAAACCATCTATCTTTCAGTCGTCAAACTGATTCCTCATCACCGATACAGAACTGAAACTTTTATCAACTTCAGCTCAGTTACTTCCCAATGACAGGACAGCTCATCCTTGTGTTTGATTAGTCACTGACCTTGTTTCTGTCTATTTTGCATTTTCCTTGTTTGTATCATAGTTGCTTTCAAACTTGTTTATCTTTAAATGTCAGTTTTAATGAAATGAGCATGTACCATATTTTGATTCAAATCATTTGTTTATTTGTATCTTTATACTTTCTCTTTCATAAAACAAAAACTTTCAAAAAAAAATATACCTCATTTTCAAATTTTTGACCTTGCAAATATTTATGGGAGGATGATGAAAACATAATACCCATCATTGTTGTCGGTATGCTTTCAAATAAAAAACTTTGCTGAGGATGTAAGGCATTTTTTCAATTCCCAAACATTGGAGATATAAGGAAGATAATCCCTCGTTAACCCCTTTGAGCCTTGAAGTAGGAGTTTCTTTCTTTATAAAAAACCCGCAATTTTTACCCGGGGCAGGGTAGTTCTCAGTTTAATTTGGGTTGTGTATTCATATTCGGAAAGTTTACAACAAGCAGATGCTGAAAACATCTTTCAAATCAAAAGTCAATGATGGTCCGTCATAATCATCAAATCAAGCAGTCACTTTCTTTCTAAGAAGAAATCAAAAAAGAAAAAGCCCGCTAAGTAAAAAAAACTTAGGCAAAAACTAGGGCATCCCGCTGACTATAAATTTCAAAAAAAATAGGTCAGGCAAAAGTTAGGGATAATACAGAGAAGAGGTCCTTAAATCCTCGATTTTCAAAAAAAAATCCACAAAGACGAAAAACAATTAAATGTTGTAAAGAAGCAGTGGATGCTGTCTCAAGACTTCTGGACCATCGTCATCACTATCATCAGTACAATTCCAAATCCTTTTTGAACCTGAATGCACAATTTAAGTTTAACTGAGCATAGGATTAGAGAACATCACGAAAGGGGTGGGCACCAAATAAACTTTGAGCCTTTATCTTTCTTTCATAAACCGTGAACCAGGCCACGTTATAACCCTCAAAAGACCTAATTGAAGCAAGGTTATTTTGAAAGTATACTACAGCAAGGTGGAGTAAATTGACTCCAAAATCATTTTTTGCAAATCATTTGTTTTGGTATTATACCTTTGTTTTACCTTTTATTCAAAATATTTTAAACCACCGTGTTTTTAACCAGTAATCCATATTACTGTATTTTTTCCAAAAAACAATGATTTTGTTATCAAAAAATTTGCATGAACTTTGCATTAAATTTGCCATGTTTAAATAAACATTTTTTATTGCAAACTAGCTTTCCTCTCAAGGAATTTTCAAAACAGTTTAGAAACTTGGTCAGTGATCCTATCAGGGGCAAGCTCTTTCTAGAGCCTGTTAAGAATCAGTTCAAGATTTGTTCAGTGCAAGTCCTTCTCAGAAATTGGTTTATTCAGAAAAACTTTCAAGACTCATTACTGGGGCAAGCCTCCCTAGTATACAACATTTTTAGTCCCTAAGCAATGGCAGTGATCTCCGTGTTGAGGAATCAGTCTTGTCTTTCACTTCCCAAAAGAGTATAAACTTGTTGATTTCCACTCCCCAAAAGAGTATAAACTTGTTGATTTCCACTCCCCAAAAGAGTATAAACTTGTTGATTTTTCACTCCCCAAAAGAGTATAAACTTGTTGATTTTCCACTCCCCAAAAGAGTATAAACTTGTTGATTTCCACTCCCCAAAAGAGTATAAACTTGTTGATTTTCACTCCCCAAAAGAGTATAAACTTGTTGGTTTTCACTCTTCAAAGAGTCTAAACTTGTTGTCAGCATTTTCATTTACATTACATACATTTAATTATACATCATGACATTTTCATATACTATGCATTCAAGAGTGTTTTAATCCTCATTTGCATTCATCAGTGGTCATGTTATGATCAACATCTTACCTTTCTACAAAGTCCAACTTATTTGGCACCTATACTTTTATGTCTTATCTGATGTTCTTTCGGATATGTCTACCTGTTCTGATGCTTTTCCAGAACGTTTCTCTGTGTTTATATCCGATGTTCTTCCGGATATGTCTGTCTGCTCTGATGCTTTTCCAGAACGTTTCTCTGTGTTTATATCCGATGTTCTTCCAGATATGTCTGTCTGCTCTGATACTTTTCCAGAGCATTTCTCTGTGTTTACCCGATGTTCTTCCGGATGTATATTTTGGTTTTGAAGTTTTTCCAAAACCCGTTCTGATGCTTTTCTAGAACTTTCTTCATGTCTATCCGATGCTCTTCTGGATATGTCTCTTTTATTCTGATGCTCTTCCAGAAACTCTTTACATGTCTATCTGATGCTCTCCCAGATATGACTTTTTCTCATCGGATGTTTTTCCAGATGTAACTTTTGTTCCGATGTGCTTATCTGATGCTTTTCCAGATATTGCCATCATTCTGCCAGTCTTCTAAAAAATTTTCCCGTACATTTAACGCTTTTCTAAATGTTTCGGATTTACACTCAAAGTTATTTTTAATACATTCAACGCTTTTCTGGATGTCATTAATATATCTTCGAGTTTGGTCAACAAATCAATCCAATGTTTTTTTGGATGTGCCTGATTTATTTTCCAGACTTCATTCAATGCTCTTCTGAATGTCTTTGATAATCATGTCTGCTTGTGTTGCAAGATTTCATTCAATGCTCTTCTGAATGTCTCTTACGGTTGTTACTGTTCTTTTCCAGAGTTTTTCAATGCATTTCTGAAAACCTCTGATGACTGTAACCTTTCCCCCAGTAAAGTTACTTTCACTTTCTGGATGTTCCCACAATAAAATTAAACTTATTTCTCAGAAGTCTCTGACATATCCTCAGATCTGGTCTCGTTCCACATCTAATGTTTTTCTAGATGTTCTGATATATTTTCCAGAGTATGACACTCCTTTCGCATCTGATGCTTTTCCAGATGTTTGAATCTCTATTCCAGGGTTTATCCCTCTCTTTCCAAATACTACTGAATACTTTTGTCGCATCGGCAAATTTCCACAATATCTTACACCACCAAGAAAATTCGGTTGGTCTGTCTCCTGTGACATCATTCTCCATAGTGTTCAAAATCTTACATTCATTACATATCATTTCATCTGCATTCACGGTCAAAATTTTAGGTACTCTGATATTTAATCCTCTTATACCTCGAATGTCTAAAACTCTTTGCTATTCATACCTTCAGGTCTAAGAAGATTAAATAGGGGCATCTGTCATACCCTAAATTTTGACCTCTTTTATTGTGAATATTTTTGATTATCTGACTGAATTTTTTCATTTTTTTTGCTTCATTTGCACGTTATATCGTATATATTGTTCGAATTGTTCAATTTTTAGCCATTTAATCCAATTTCTCATTTTTGTTTTATTTTTCGTAAATAAAGATAAAAATATCAAAAAATATATGTATATGTATATATTTTATTTTTTGTAATATAAATATAATTTGTTTTATTTTATCCATAAATTGAAAAAAATTTAATTATGTATATATATGTTTGTTTCTCTCACGTTACTTTTTATGTATATATATATATATATATATATATATATATATATATAAACTATGTTTTGTTTTATTTTTATATATGTATATTTACATTTTCTTTATATATAAATTCACAATTTTGTTTTAAATTTAAGTATGTTTTTTTATGAATTTTGTTTTAACCAAATTTGTTTCTTATGAGACAAGTAACATGGTCTTGTCTCCTTGACTCATTTTCAATAGTCAATGGTAGAAGAGACTCAAAAACATTGTCTAAGACTTTGAATTCTCATTCAACTCTTATCTTGAGATAGCTTAAGAGTTACACATTTTTTTTCCTATAAATAGAGCTTTCTTGCTCTTCACAATTCACACCAAACAAGTTTCTCCACTTGTTTCTCTCTTCTCTAATCCACATTTTTTCACATTCTTGAAAGGAAAAGAAAAATTTTGTTAACATATATCAAGGAGAGGGGTGCAGCGCCCTTTCTCCCATTTCAATTCTTTTATGAAAATTCACATACATATACATAAGGAAGCAACACTTCCCTCATCACTTTTACATTTTTTCTCTGCAATTTTTTTCACTTACTACACATACATTATACTATCTTTTACATAAAATTCTGCAGGTTTCAAATATGACTACAACAACTTGTGGAAAAAAATTCTGCAGCAAACAATAATTTGGTTCAACAACCAAGACTCAAATTGAAGAAGAACGCCCATAGTTGCAGCCATTACCGCAAAGCCGAACATCAACAAACCTGCAATTTCAATTTCAATTTTTTTTAACGAATCATAAGTTTAATTGCAGAAATTGTATCATAACATGTTTCAATTTTTTTCCTACAGGTTCAAAGATCAAAAGAGCAAAATAAATTCAATCAAATTAGAAGCAACAATCCAAAAGCTGCAGTGAATCAAAAGGAAGAAGAGTCATATACTGCAAAATCAATAGCAACAATTGTCGACGACGTCAAAACGCGAAATCAAAATTTAACAACAACACGCAAGAAGAAATTCAGCAATTTGAAACACAATTTCAATATCAATTTCAATTCCTAATCACAAATCAAATTTCAGAAATTCCAATTCCTATTTCAATCATCAATTCAATTTCAGGATTTCATCAATTTTCCTATTTCAAACCCTAACAATTTCATTTTTTTCTCTCTAACTGGTTTGAAATTAAAGAGAAATCAAAGGAACAATCAATCAAAGAAAAAGGAAAAAAAGAAAGAACTCACCGCAGCGGATCAACGGAACGGAGGGAAACGCCGGAATCGCGTGCGGCCGGAAACACCGACGGATCAATTCGACCTGCAATCGCCGCGTCGCAGACGAAAGGAGTCGAATCGAAGCAGAACGGCCACGACGGAGGGAACCGCGCCAACGAAGCAAGGCCGGAGATCAGACGGAGGGAGTACCTGAATCGGCGCCGAAATTGCACGGAGACGGAGGGAATTTGCACGCATAAGAGAGACTGAGAATCGCTTCAGAGCAAAAAACCGTGCTTCTCAAAACAAACACGTTCAGGTTCTCTTCTATTTTAATATTTTTTCTGATTTTTATCATTTTTTTTCTTTTTATAAGTTTAAGTTTTTTATAAATATTGGTTTGGGCCTAGCCCCACAAAATGGCTATCCCAACTCTCTAATTACTTATTACACACCCATGCTTCTTTTAAGTATTTCATTTTATTTTTATGTTTAATTAAATTTCTATTTTTACTAATTTTGTTTAAATTTAGTTAAATAAACAAAATATGTTGATCATTTTTAGATACTAATTTCTTTAAATCAATATGTTAATTAATTAATTTCATGATATATAATGTGCATGCCAATTTCTTTGTGAATTTATTTTGACATTTTTCTTGATCCCTGAAATACCATGCTCACGATTATTTATCTGATCATTTACTTTTAACCACGATGTTTTTTCCGTGATTGTATTTTTTCTGTATCTTCCACGATGTTTTGCCGTGTGTATGCTTTTATCTCACGATGTTCTTCCGTGTATATTTTATCTGTCACGATGTTTTACCGTGTATTTATTTATTCCACTATGCTTTGCCGTGTAATTATTTATTCCGTGATGTTTTGCCACGTATGCATGCTCCCTTAGGATCTCTTAGTTTAAACTTAATTTTCGATTAGGTTTGAAATAAGACAAACATTAGAATATTCAACCAAGCATGATAACTTTAGGTTAAATTTTCCCTCTCGCCGTCGTGCGATTTAAACTTTACTTTCTGTAGTTCGTGCCCCTTAGGGGTGAACTACGACCGCTCTGATTTCTCAAGATCCCGTTTGAGAATACGTAGGCATAAGACTGCAAAGTCTTAGCGAGCGACCTTTTTATTTTTATCTCTTTCAATCCGACGTTTTCCCGGATATCTGCAACCTTTTATTTTTTTCATCGTCTCTTTACATCCGACGTTTTCCCGGATATTCATATCACTTATTTTTAAAACAACTTTCCTTGTGATTTAAATTCAAATACACATTTGTTATCAAAACTTTCTTTCATTTCTTTGTTGAACAACTAACCAAACAGCATGGAAGCTCTACAACCGAGTAAGTGTTTATCTGCTTCCATTTAACCGCTTTCATATGTATATAACTGTATTGTGGGGCTGTTTCACTGTAAGTCTTCTTTCATAAACTCATATCAACTGTGTAATAATAGTATAGATATTTAGAGTTTCCCCGGCAACTACGTCTAGAACCAGACAAAGTCCCGTGTCCTTACATCCGATGTTCTCCCGGATATTTCACCCTTCTTTGACAATTATGATTTTCTTTTACAAACAATTTTAGACAACTAGATCTAAGAAATTTCCCCCTTGAACAGCTCATATACAGAAGGCCATTGTTCCAAGTGAAACCCCTTCTGGAACTGTTCATCAGCCTCCTCTTGGGCTTAGTGCAAGGACCCACAGGCTTCCTAAAAGCATCCCGCCTCCTCTTGGGCGTTGTACAAGGACCCTTCGGCTTCTTAGAAGTTTTCATAGCCTCCTCTTGGGCTTCATACAAATTGTCCCTCGACTTCTTAAAAGTTATTTTCGCCTTCTCTTGGGCTTTGTACAAATTGTCCCTACGACCTCTTAAAGGTATAGGAACAGAAGCTAGTCATCTTACTAGAGCAGTCTTTCAATTGAGTCTAGATATTGATCTCGGAAGCGTACTTTCTCTTACACATAGTACAAAAGACACACCTAGTAGACTTGGACAGTCTATATCCCCTCTTGAGTCTCAAAGACATTCTCAAGTTCCTTCTAAACACAGGAAAAACCCTTCCCTCTTTTTAAACATCCGAAGCTTTCCCGGATATTCCTTTTCTTTACATCCGACATTTTCCTGGATATTCCTTTTCTTTACATCCGACGTTTTCACGGATATTCCTTCTATTTACATCCGACGCTTTCCCGGATATTCCTTCAATTTTCATCCGACGCTTTCCCGGATATTCCTTCTATTTTCCGATGTTTTTCCCGGATATTTATATCTTAATCTTTAATCTTTTCACTCTTTCAATCAATTCCCACAAACACCCTTTTAGCTTCATATCTTGGGCTTTGAACAAGATACCCAAATATCTTTTTTCCTCCCATAGAATAGGAGGAACTACGATTGCTCTGATTTCCCTGTTTTCTTTAACGGGAATACGTAGGCATAAGATTGTGATATCTTAGCGAGCACACTAAACAAAAAAACCTTAGGTCCAGTACCTTACCAAAAACATCAAAAAACCCAAAAACAACAAAAATATCTTTTCAACATCTCTCAACCTTCCCAATGGAGAAACTTTCCCAACCCACAACAGATAGACACCAGTAAGTAGAAAACAGTAGAACAGTAGAAAATTGCTAACAACCCATGGATAACCATGTATAGGATGGGTAATTGACAACTTCCCATTGTATAACCTGACCCCGATCTCCCCAATCTCTTAGCATTTGTTAAAGAAAACATTTGCGTGCAAGGTTAGTTTGAGATAACTTCCCTTTCCTTTTCAGCTTCATAGGATAAATAAGAAATCAGAAAGTAGCACCCAATCCCATCCGCAGGCGGATGCGGGCGGTCACAAAAACCGCGCTACAGAAAAATGGCGACTCTGCTGGGGACATTTACTAGGATTAGAATTCCTAAGAGGTCTAGGTTGTTTAGCATTTTCTATCTGTCTTTCAATGATTGCATATCATTTGCATAAGTCATACATACGTCCAGGTCATCGTCAATGCATTCCAAACCTTCTATCTTTCAGTCGTCAAACTGATTCCTCATCACCGATACAGAACTGAAACTTCAATCAACTTCAGCTCAGTTACTTCCCAATGACAGGACAACTCATCCTTGTGTTTGATTAGTCATTGACCTTGTTTCTGTCTATTTTGCATTTT
Source organism: Lathyrus tuberosus (assembly GCA_022829125.1). Taxonomy (NCBI): domain Eukaryota; kingdom Viridiplantae; phylum Streptophyta; class Magnoliopsida; order Fabales; family Fabaceae; genus Lathyrus; species Lathyrus tuberosus. Next base: position 7,533,701 of record JALAZF010000072.1, read on the forward strand.
CCTTGTTTGTATCATAGTTGCTTTCAAACTTGTTTATCTTTAAATGTCAGTTTTAATGAAATGAGCATGTACCATATTTTGATTCAAATCATTTGTTTATTTGTATCTTTATACTTTCTCTATCATAAAACAAAAACTTTCAAAAAAAAATATACCTCATTTTCAAATTTTTGACCTTGCAAATATTTATGGGAGGATGATGAAAACATAATACCCATCATTGTTGTCGGTATGCTTTCAAATAAAAAACTTTGCTGAGGATGTAAGGCATTTTTTCAATTCCCAAACATTGGAGATATAAGGAAGATAATCCCTCGTTAACCCCTTTGAGCCTTGAAGTAGGAGTTTCTTTCTTTATAAAAAACCCGCAATTTTTACCCGGGGCAGGGTAGTTCTCAGTTTAATTTGGGTTGTGTATTCATATTCGGAAAGTTTACAACAAGCAGATGCTGAAAACATATTTCAAATCAAAAGTCAATGATGGTCCGTCATAATCATCAAATCAAGCAGTCACTTTCTTTCTAAGAAGAAATCAAAAAAGAAAAAGCCCGCTAAGTAAAAAAAACTTAGGCAAAAACTAGGGCATCCCGCTGACTATAAATTTCAAAAAAAATAGGTCAGGCAAAAGTTAGGGATAATACAGAGAAGAGGTCCTTAAATCCTCGATTTTCAAAAAAAAATCCACAAAGACGAAAAACAACTAAATGTTGTAAAGAAGCAGTGGATGCTGTCTCAAGACTTCTGGACCATCGTCATCACTATCATCAGTACAATTCCAAATCCTTTTTGAACCTGAATGCACAATTTAAGTTTAACTGAGCATAGGATTAGAGAACATCACGAAAGGGGTGGGCACCAAATAAACTTTGAGCCTTTATCTTTCTTTCATAAACCGTGAACCAGGCCACGTTATAACCCTCAAAAGACCTAATTGAAGCAAGGTTATTTTGAAAGTATACTACAGCAAGGTGGAGTAAATTGACTCCAAAATCATTTTTTGCAAATAATTTGTTTTGGTATTATACCTTTGTTTTACCTTTTATTCAAAATATTTTAAACCACCGTGTTTTTAACCAGTAATCCATATTACTGTATTTTTTCCAAAAAACAATGATTTTGTTATCAAAAATTTTGCATGAACTTTGCATTAAATTTGCCATGTTTAAATAAACATTTTTTTATTGCAAACTAGCTTTCCTCTCAAGGAATTTTCAAAACAGTTTAGAAACTTGGTCAGTGATCCTATCAGGGGCAAGTTCTTTCTAGAGCCTGTTAAGAATCAGTTCAAGATTTGTTCAGTGCAAGTCCTTCTCAGAAATTGGTTTATTCAGAAAAACTTTCAAGACTCATTACTGGGGCAAGCCTCCCTAGTATACAACATTTTTAGTCCCTAAGCAATGGCAGTGATCTCCGTGTTGAGGAATCAGTCTTGTCTTTCACTTCCCAAAAGAGTATAAACTTGTTGATTTCCACTCCCCAAAAGAGTATAAACTTGTTGATTTCCACTCCCCAAAAGAGTATAAACTTGTTGATTTTTCACTCCCCAAAAGAGTATAAACTTGTTGATTTTCCACTCCCCAAAAGAGTATAAACTTGTTGATTTCCACTCCCCAAAAGAGTATAAACTTGTTGGTTTTCACTCTTCAAAGAGTCTAAACTTGTTGTCAGCATTTTCATTTACATTACATACATTTAATTATACATCATGACATTTTCATATACTATGCATTCAAGAGTGTTTTAATCCTCATTTGCATTCATCAGTGGTCATGTTATTATCAACATCTTACCTTTCTACAAAGTCCAACTTATTTGGCACCTATACTTTTATGTCTTATCTGATGTTCTTCCGGATATGTCTACCTGTTCTGATGCTTTTCCAGAATGTTTCTCTGTGTTTATATCCGATGTTCTTCCGGATATGTCTGTCTGCTCTGATGCTTTTCCAGAACGTTTCTCTGTGTTTATATCCGATGTTCTTCCAGATATGTGTGTCTGCTCTGATACTTTTCCAGAGCATTTCTCTGTGTTTACCCGATGTTCTTCCGGATGTATCTTTTGGTTTTGAAGTTTTTCCAAAACCCGTTCTGATGCTTTTCTAGAACTTTCTTCATGTCTATCCGATGCTCTTCCGGATATGTCTCTTTTATTCTGATGCTCTTCCAGAAACGCTTTTCTGGATGTCATTAATATATCTTCGAGTTTGGTCAACAAATCAATCCAATGTTTTTTTGGATGTGCCTGATTTATTTTCCAGACTTCATTCAATGCTCTTCTGAATGTCTTTGATAATCATGTCTGCTTGTGTTGCAAGATTTCATTCAATGCTCTTCTGAATGTCTCTTACGGTTGTTACTGTTCTTTTCCAGAGTTTTTCAATGCATTTCTGAAAACCTCTGATGACTGTAACCTTTCCCCCAGTAAAGTTACTTTCACTTTCTGGATGTTCCCACAATAAAATTAAACTTATTTCTCAGAAGTCTCTGACATATCCTCAGATCTGGTCTCGTTCCACATCTAATGTTTTTCTAGATGTTCTGATATATTTTCCAGAGTATGACACTCCTTTCGCATCTGATGCTTTTCCAGATGTTTGAATCTCTATTCCAAGGTTTATCCCTCTCTTTCCAAATACTACTGAATACTTTTGTCGCATCGACAAATTTCCACAATATCTTACACCACCAAGAAAATTCGGTTGGTCTGTCTCCTGTGACATCATTCTCCATAGTGTTCAAAATCTTACATTCATTACATATCATTTCATCTGCATTCACGGTCAAAATTTTAGGTACTCTGATATTTAATCCTCTTATACCTCGAATGTCTAAAACTCTTTGCTATTCATACCTTCAGGTCTAAGAAGATTAAATAGGGGCATCTGTCATACCCTAAATTTTGACCTCTTTTATTGTGAATATTTTCGATTATCTGACTGAATTTTTTCATTTTTTTTGCTTCATTTGCACGTTATATCGTATATATTGTTCGAATTGTTCAATTTTTAGCCATTTAATCCAATTTCTCATTTTTGTTTTATTTTTCGTAAATAAAGATAAAAATATCAAAAAATATATGTATATGTATATATTTTATTTTTTGTAATATAAATATAATTTGTTTTATTTTATCCATAAATTAAAAAAAATTTAATTATGTATATATATGTTTGTTTCTCTCACGTTACTTTTTATGTATGTATATATATATATATATATATAAACTATGTTTTGTTTTATTTTTGATATATGTATATTTACATTTTCTTTATATATAAATTCACAATTTTGTTTTAAATTTAAGTATGTTTTTTTATGAATTTTGTTTTAACCAAATTTGTTTCTTATGAGACAAGTAACATGGTCTTGTCTCCTTGACTCATTTTCAATAGTCAATGGTAGAAGAGACTCAAAAACATTGTCTAAGACTTTGAATTCTCATTCAACTCTTATCTTGAGATAGCTTAAGAGTTACACATTTTTTTTCCTATAAATAGAGCTTTCTTGCTCTTCACAATTCACACCAAACAAGTTTCTCCACTTGTTTCTCTCTTCTCTAATCCACATTTTTTCACATTCTTGAAAGGAAAAGAAAAATTTTGTTAACATATATCAAGGAGAGGGGTGCAGCGCCCTTTCTCCCATTTCAATTCTTTTCTGAAAATTCACATACATATACATAAGGAAGCAACACTTCCCTCATCACTTTTACATTTTTTCTCTGCAATTTTTTTCACTTACTACACATACATTATACTATCTTTTACATAAAATTCTGCAGGTTTCAAATATGACTACAACAACTTGTGGAAAAAAATTCTGCAGCAAACAATAATTTGGTTCAACAACCAAGACTCAAATTGAAGAAGAACGCCCATAGTTGCAGCCATTACCGCAAAGCCGAACATCAACAAACCTGCAATTTCAATTTCAATTTTTTTTAACGAATCATAAGTTTAATTGCAGAAATTGTATCATAACATGTTTCAATTTTTTTCCTACAGGTTCAAAGATCAAAAGAGCAAAATAAATTCAATCAAATTAGAAGCAACAATCCAAAAGCTGCAGTGAATCAAAAGGAAGAAGAGTCATATACTGCAAAATCAATAGCAACAATTGTCGACGATGTCAAAACGCGAAATCAAAATTTAACAACAACACGCAAGAAGAAATTCAGCAATTTGAAACACAATTTCAATATCAATTTCAATTCCTAATCACAAATCAAATTTCAGAAATTCCAATTCCTATTTCAATCATCAATTCAATTTCAGGATTTCATCAATTTTCCTATTTCAAACCCTAACAATTTCATTTTTTTTTCTCTCTAACTGGTTTGAAATTAAACAGAAATCAAAGGAACAATCAATCAAAGAAAAAGGAAAAAAAAGAAAGAACTCACCGCAGCGGATCAACGGAACGGAGGGAAACGCCGGAATCGCGTGCGGCCGGAAACACCGACGGATCAATTCGACCTGCAATCGCTGCGTCGCAGACGGAAGGAGTCGAATCGAAGCAGAACGGCCACGACGGAGGGAACCGCGCCAACGAAGCAAGGCCGGAGATCAGACGGAGGGAGTACCTGAATCGGCGCCGAAATTGCACGGAGACGGAGGGAGTTTGCACGCATAAGAGAGACTGAGAATCGCTTCAGAGCAAAAAAACCGTGCTTCTCAAAACAAACATGTTCAGGTTCTCTTCTATTTTAATATTTTTTCTGATTTTTATCATTTTTTTTCTTTTTATAAGTTTAAGTTTTTTATATATATTGGTTTGGGCCTAGCCCCACAAAATGGCTATCCCAACTCTCTAATTACTTATTACACACCCATGCTTCTTTTAAGTATTTCATTTTTTTTTTATGTTTAATTAAATTTCTATTTTTACTAATTTTGTTTAAATTTAGTTAAATAAACAAAATATGTTGATCATTTTTAGATACTAATTTCTTTAAATCAATATGTTAATTAATTAATTTCATGATATATAATGTGCATGCCAATTTCTTTGTGAATTTATTTTGACATTTTTCTTGATCCCTGAAATACCATGCTCACGATTATTTATCTGATCATTCACTTTTAACCACGATGTTTTTTCCGTGATTGTATTTTTTCTGTATCTTCCACGATGTTTTGCCGTGTGTATGCTTTTATCTCACGATGTTCTTCCGTGTATATTTTATCTGTCACGATGTTTTACCGTGTATTTATTTATTCCACTATGCTTTGCCGTGTAATTATTTATTCCGTGATGTTTTGCCACGTATGCATGCTCCCTTAGGATCTCTTAGTTTAAACTTAATTTTCGATTAGGTTTGAAATAAGACAAACATTAGAATATTCAACCAAGCATGATAACTTTAGGTTAAATTTTCCCTCTCGCCGTCGTGCGATTTAAACTTTACTTTCTGTAGTTCGTGCCCCTTAGGGGTGAACTACGACCGCTCTGATTTCTCAAGATCCCGTTTGAGAATACGTAGGCATAAGACTGCAAAGTCTTAGCGAGCGACCTTTTTATTTTTATCTCTTTCAATCCGACGTTTTCTCGGATATCTGCAACCTTTTATTTTTTTCATCGTCTCTTTACATCCGACGTTTTCCCGGATATTCATATCACTTATTTTTAAAACAACTTTCCTTGTGATTTAAATTCAAATACACATTTGTTATCAAAACTTTCTTTCATTTCTTTGTTGAACAACTAACCAAACAGCATGGAAGCTCTACAACCGAGTAAGTGTTTATCCGCTTTCATTTAACCGCTTTCATATGTATATAACTGTATTGTGGGGCTGTTTCACTGTAAGTCTTCTTTCATAAACTCATATCAACTGTGTAATAATAGTATAGATATTTAGAGTTTCCCCGGCAACTACGTCTAGAACCAGACAAAGTCCCGTGTCCTTACATCCGATGTTCTCCCGGATATTTCACCCTTCTTTGACAATTATGATTTTCTTTTACAAACAATTTTAGACAACTAGATCTAAGAAATTTCCCCCTTGAACAGCTCATATACAGAAGGCCATTGTTCCAAGTGAAACCCCTTCAGGAACTGTTCATCAGCCTCCTCTTGGGCTTAGTGCAAGGACCCACAGGCTTCCTAAAAGCATCCCGCCTCCTCTTGGGCATTGTACAAGGACCCTTCGGCTTCTTAGAAGTTTTCATAGCCTCCTCTTGGGCTTCATACAAATTGTCCCTCGACTTCTTAAAAGTTATTTTCGCCTTCTCTTGGGCTTTGTACAAATTGTCCCGACGACCTCTTAAAGGTATAGGAACAGAAACTAGTCATCTTACTAGAGCAGTCTTTCAATTGAGTCTAGATATTGATCTCGGAAGCGTACTTTCTCTTACACATAGTACAAAAGACACACCTAGTAGACTTGGACAGTCTATATCCCCTCTTGAGTCTCAAAGACATTCTCAAGTTCCTTCTAAACACAGGAAAAACCCTTCCCTCTTTTTAAACATCCGAAGCTTTCCCGGATATTCCTTTTCTTTACATCCGACGTTTTCCTGGATATTCCTTTTCTTTACATCCGACGTTTTCCCGGATATTCCTTCTATTTACATCCGACGCTTTCCCGGATATTCCTTCAATTTTCATCCGACGCTTTCCCGGATATTCCTTCTATTTTCCGATGTTTTTCCCGGATATTTATATCTTAATCTTTAATCTTTTCACTCTTTCAATCAATTCCCACAAACACCCTTTTAGCTTCATATCTTGGGCTTTGAACAAGATACCCAAATATCTTTTTTCCTCCCATAGAATAGGAGGAACTACGATTGCTCTGATTTCCCTGTTTTCTTTAACGGGAATACATAGGCATAAGATTGTGAAATCTTAGCGAGCACACTAAACAAAAAAACCTTAGGTCCAGTACCTTACCAAAAACATCAAAAAACCCAAAAACAACAAAAATATCTTTTCAACATCTCTCAACCTTCCCAATGGAGAAACTTTCCCAACCCACAACAGATAGACACCAGTAAGTAGAAAACAGTAGAACAGTAGAAAATTGCTAACAACCCATGGATAACCATGTATAGGATGGGTAATTGACAACTTCCCATTGTATAACCTGACCCCGATCTCCCCAATCTCTTAGCATTTGTTAAAGAAAACATTTGCGTGCAAGGTTAGTTTGAGATAACTTCCCTTTCCTTTTCAGCTTCATAGGATAAATAAGAAATCAGAAAGTAGCACCCAATCCCATCCGCAGGCGGATGCGGGCGGTCACAAAAACCACGCTACAAGATGTCAGAACATCTTAACCAACATTATTGCAAAATAATTGCAGGAATGTACGCAATCTCATACAACATCAGAAAACCATTCTCCCCCATTTTAGCCAAAACTTGGCAAAAGTGACCAAGACAGCTCCAAACCCAAATGCAACAGACCCAGATTTTGAAGAACCCCATCTATCACCAACCCTGAGAGAGTATTGAGACGAAGAAGGACAAAGTAATCCTATTTATAGCCGAGTTATTTCCTTAGGAAGTAACGAACTTCAAATAAAACGCCAGTAAATTCAAAGATCATTTATCGAGGCTAATAACTCTACTAATAACGCTTTGACCAAGACTACTTTGACAGTTTCTTCTTTTAAGAACACCGACCAGAGAACCCTTTACATGCAGACATGTTTTATAACAATGTCCTGACATCATGTCAGACATTGTCTATCTTCCAGGTTCTTCTTCTGATTTGACATCACAGAGATTTCTTTACACAAATATATGATCCCAGTCTGCAAGAGAAAAATAAATTCTCCCAGACTCAATCAATGATTCTTAAGCATCCAATAAGAACCATTCAAGTATGCATTGCCAAGTTTCCCACAACTTGCAACAACACTCTAATGTCAAGACATCCTCCTTGACATCTCAGTTTGCTTGACACGCAAATGTAAACTGGAATTTCCACTGCCTCCTCGCAGCAATTCATCTTAGACCAAGGGGCCTCTCCCCCTGACTAAGGTAACTGGTGCTCCTCAACTGAACACCCAAGCTAATGACTGGAAAACGTAAGACGCATCTTCATGTCTTCAAGAGCGCTTCCTCTGTTCAACACACCTGCTGAACACAACCATTAACTCATTATTGTTCCCTCTGACAAGAAACAATAATTACTCACACATGATCAATGTCATGCATCCCATGAGTACGTCTAAACAAATCATAACAAACTCTTGACTTGAGATCAAACTCCCATTGACCCCCCTTATTCCACAACCATCTTATACACCTCACGAACTCCTCTTGAATTCTCATGTATAGATATCACGTTTCTTGAGGCACAAACCAATTAAATTAGAATGCTTCCATTCCTCAAAGAGACGCGCAGGGTCCCTTAGTTTGTTATCACGATGTCAGCTATCGTATGCATGCTCCAGAACTTCACAGTGACTAAACTGATCCACTACTAGCATGACTTGCTCCAAGGGCTCAGAATGCCGTATGCAATATTTTCCACTGACCTCACCAGGCCAGCATTAGAGATAAACCCCCAATCCAAGACAGTCATTCCTATCATTCTCCCGTATAATAATCTAGAATACTTCTGATTTATGGTGAATCTCCACTTCTGAACACATCCAGGAAATAGACTTCCATGCAATCAACACATGATCCACTTCAGTCTTCAAACACTTACATCTTTCTTCCAAGGAACCCTTCTACTCCATCATTCTCCCGGATGATCATGTAGACACTTCTTGGACACGATGCAAGTAACTGGTTCATCACAGAACCTTAGATCCTTCACCAAGGATATCTAACCCAAGGATGTTCTAACATAAGTTAGAACATCTTCTGCACATCACAGACACCACACACCATGGTTCTTGATATGCTCCACTACTGGACTTACTATCAGCATAGTAATCCACACTGAAGATCTTCACACAACACTGAGCCACCAGCTTGAACAAAGAAGACGTCAGGAACCCAGAGAGAAATAAACTCTCAACCACCAAGAAGGTATGCTTCCATTCTCAACCCAGAACTTCTGCCACAAGCTCCCAGAGAACCAGAACCTTCAACAAATTCAACCAACTACTCTTTTACAAAAGAGCAATCAGTTTCAAGCATCCTGCTTGAACGCTCATTGCGAAGCCAATCAAATGCCACATTTTGATTATCCTCACTCATCTTCAGAACTCCCACAAGATACCCTGATCTACTAATGAAACCAGATCTTCAAGTCACATGAACTACTTTCCCAATAGCAAGACATCTTGGATTCACCAAGCCTCTTAGTCACGTAACATCTTCCCATCCACAGCTCCCGCTGCTTGAGACAAACTTTTTTGAAGCATCCACAATTATCATTCTCCTGTAGATCACCTTATCTTAAGTTGATGTGCCACTTCACCAACTGAGATTCTGATGTTGAACTAGATGTCAAAACATCTAGTTGTTGAATTCAACTCCTTCTTCTGCCACTTGAAAGAACTTCCTCCCTTTACAGAAATAGATTTCCATGCTCTCACAGATTTGATTCACCAACCAAGTTTGAGTAGATAACCTCAATTCTGTAGATTTTACAGTTATTCCATACAAGCTCACACCTTGATGAATACCTGCCAGTGCTTTTCCAAAGACTTCAAACCTGCCGCTGTCTGAATCTTCAGAAGGAATAGTTAGAAACTACCCCCATAGCTGTACCAAGGATGCCACATTTCCTTGAGTAGAGCCGTCTTCATGAAGTTGCTGATATTTCCACCTATATGAACTCCATGATGAGCATTATGGAATGCCCTAAAGTACCTGGATCAGAAATAAACCAATCCAAGTAGTCATCAAGATTATGATGTTATCATAGTCTTCCATCTCCATCTTCAACAACATCACCATCTGAACAAGTTATTCACAATACTTTCCAGGAACAGACGCTAAGCCAATAATCCCAGGTCAACACCTAGGAGACTCCTGAGCCAATGTAGAACCCCTCCCATGATTCTTCAAACCTCTGATGAAAAGATGTCAGAACATCTGACAGAACATCCTCAATCTTGAATCTCAAGGATAATCAATTAAATACTTGTGGATTCCACAAATAGCAATTGATCTTAAATCCTTGTACAATAACCCTTCTTCACTGCTGTAGCTGAGCTCCACCAGATCATGTCATGAACACTTGTAAAGTATTCAATCTTGTTGCAAGTATCTTCTTCAATGACAATGTTGAGATACCAAGGTTGCCACCCTTGACTCAAGTAACTAAGACTTTCTCTGAACAAGTCTTATTTACCTCAACAATTCTTCAATCTGATTGGATCCACTCTTAGGGTCAAGGAGATGAATCCTTCCTTGCTGTTTATGGATGGTGAAAATAAATCACCTCCACGTTCTTCAGATTGTGTCTCAAGGAAACACCTTCTAGTCAGAAGAGTAACTAGAAGACTCCAGATACACGACATAGATGTCTTTATGGGTGGACTTGAGAGAACTCTCAAGTATCTTTGACAACCTAGCCGCCCAAACATTTATCAAACTCCTAGAGCAAGAACCTGATAAACTTTTTAACTCAACACTTCTCCTCTTCAGCTGACTCCAAACTGTACAAGGAAACCAAGTTTCCAAGTACCAAGTCATCATACCAGATATCTGATCACAACTTCCTTCACTCCATCGCTCCCGACTTTGGAATAAAAGAATGCAGATACCTTTAAAATTATAGAGGCCGACGATTGAGACCTTTCACCAATTGTCTTCAGTAACAACTCCAGAATCCCATAATTCTAGAGCTCTTCCATCAGAAACACATGCAACGGAACCACCAAGGAAACAAATCCTGATTGCCCTAATAAGATGTCAGAACATCTTACAAGACACACCAACAAGAGAACTAGCCACTTCTCCTGTAGTTGTTGTAGAACCTCCTCAGCAACATGAACAACCACTGGGTTGTTCCCACAGATCCATACCATCCATTAATACTCGTGAGTATGTCTGAGTTGATTGATCTGATCCCCAAAACTCCTCCTTGTTTAAACGCCAGAAAGTATCTCCCATGGATCTCATCCAGAACCAGACAGGATGCATGCTCTGATACCAATTGAAATTCTGGCCTTATGCAGACAACAGATGTCTTAACAAATGTCAAGACATTGTGCTACATAATCATCTAAACTTAGAGGCGCAACTGCAGACTGATACCTTGAATATCAGAACATCATCCTCACAGATGTCACGACATCTGATCCAACATGTCAGTCAAGAACACATGAACAAAACTGTAAATTACAGAAAGTTAAATAAGACAGTAATTGTTAACCCAGTTCGGTGCAATTCACCTACATCTGGGGGATACCAATCCAGGATGAAGGCTTCACTATCTGTAGAACTGTTACAAAGCTAAACTCCCCCGTTTACAACTTTATACCTAACATCTACCCAATGAACATCTTTATCAAGGGCTAACCTCTACGATTCACAACCCTGATATGAGATACCCCACTCACATCCTAATCACAACCTGTGCTATCTCTATCTTCTGCCATCACAGAACCTGTCACGGTTTCTTGACCTTCAAGTTATCTTGGACTTGCTTCAAAGCTTTGTCCAAGAACCATACAACAACCATTACCAACAGGTTTCTGGTTGTGTCCCTGTACATATGTTTTCCACCCTGCATCCTATAATACAGAGTGGAGACTTAGAACTCCTAAGAGAGCCAACGACTCTCAAACCCTAAACCCTTATTCAACACAAAGGAACTAGGTTACAAAGTTACAAGTGATACAAACGTACAGTTTGATGTAAACCCTAGGTCTAAGTCTTCATATATAGTCTTCTGTTATCTTTGGGCTTTCAATCTTTTCTCCGGTGATTCCTTGATCCACTCTTGCAACAGAATAAAACCTGCTAACATAACAAGTCAGACAGGATGTCGAGTCACCATGCTGGGACATCTCCTTCGACATCTTTTTCTTCAGCAGATTCTTCAATTATATTATCAGAATGTTTTAGCCAAAATGTAGTCAAACAATATGTGCTTTCAATATGGACAAGGATGACACGGTATATGCCTTGTGTTCAATATAGACATAAGGGTAAAAGGGTAATTGTACACACAAGTACTATCACAAAAGGTTTTGTCAGATCACATGACATTTTCGTGACTTGGGTTGCACTGATGTGTTGCTAGATACTGCTCACTGTTTACTATATTAAATATATGATTTAATATAATTGTCAATGTCACAAAAACCTACAGGGTCACACACATAAGGACAAACTGATGAGAGATAAAATAAATAAGGAACACTATAAGGTATGGTGTACTTGAGAGAATTATGGAACACCGAAAGGTACAGTGTACTTAAGTGAAATATGGAACATCGTATAATATAATAATAAGAGTTATTATTATTATTATTATTATTATTATTATTATTATTATTATTATTATTATTATTATTATTATTATTATTATTATTATTATATGAAGCATTTAAGTTAGGCTTTTTAGCTTGCAGCCCACACAAGTGGTTCTATAAATACAACCCTTGTGTAGAAGCTTTCTGAACATGATGAAATTCAGTTGGTGAAACCCTGGCCGTATTTCTCTCTTTCTGTCTCTCACTCAAAGTCTTCATTCGTAGCAGTTAGAGTTGAGATTGAAGGCACTTCGTTTGTGTGGACTGAGTAGAGGCATTGTTCTTCATTCAACGCACGTGATCATTCATTCGGACATGCATCAAAATTGTTAATCACCACAAGAGGTAACCATTTCTATCACTGATCATGCTCATTCGTAAGGATCACTAAAGAGAAAATTTTAATTTCTGCTGTGTTTTGGATCGCAATTTCCCTTCAGTGGTATCAGAGCCACTTACGAAACCATAAATCTGGTAGATGTTTATTTTCTGTACTTTCTGATTTAATTCGATTAGAGCACATAATAAATTAAATAATAAAGAAAAATAATTTTTGGCATCATGTTGTGTATTATTTGGATGATTTGATGTTGACTATGCTTCGGAATCTGACTTTTTTATGGTGAAGCAGCGATACATCGATCATTCATAAGCTACACAAAAGTGATTGATCAATTTCATATAAGATATGAATAATCGGATGCAATGGCGGTCTATTTGATACACCTTTTGTTTCATCGATTTGATTTTTGTGATGATTGTATTTCATGTGATTGGTCAATCTTCTTTTGCTTCGGAATCTGACATTTGTATGGTGAAGCAATGGCATTTCGATCAATCGATTGTTACGATTTTGACAGTATAAATGAGTTGCATTAGAGTTTTTGACAGCACAAGAGTCGTGTTGTCAAGAGTTATTTTAAGGTTTAGAAAATTTTATATTATAATAATAATAATTGTTATTCTTTTTTTTTTTTGCTTATCACACTCTGGTTCCTAGGGGAAAGGGGCCCTAGTAATCCAGAGCTCGTGCGGAGAGGCATGCGCACTGGCCAAGCATGTTGTTCCGTACCTGGGAATCGAACCCGGTATTCCCCGGGTACGTCCTTGGATGGGGCTCCTTTGCCACTGGAGCACAACCGCTTGGTTATAATTGTTATTCTTATTATAAGTATTTTATTTTGTTTTATAATTTAATAACAAATGTTGTTATTGTTATTATAAATTACATACACATGTTGCAGTAATAGTAATGAGATGTTGTCTATATCATACAATAAGTAACATAAAAGTTATTATAACAATATTTATATGTAATATGTAATATGTATTACTATGTATACAATATGCTGTTTTCTTGTACCGAATTACTCATTCACAGTTACCTCATGGCTATTGTGTATATGTATAATGAAAAGTTTTCAAAAGAACATGATAAAGTATCATATTATTATTTAATTAAATAATAATAAATTGTTGTTATTATTTATTTTAAAATAATTTGGTATATGTTAATAACCAGACAGTAGAAACGCCAATTAACTCATGATTAATCGTCAAAGTTTAATTTAATTTATTTAATTAACAAAATTTAAATTCATAATGATAATAATAATAATAATAAAATGTGTTTATTATTGTTTTCTTGTGGTGATCAGTTATGACCTTAGTTTTCCTTTATTTTATTTTGGGATTTTAAAATACGACCTGCATGTCGTGCCTCTCTTTTAATCTCTTGATGTAATTTATTTTCTCATCTCACTCCCTGGTATGTAAAACGAGTATTCTTTGATGTAATGTAATGTTATGAAGAAAGAAAATAATACAAGATCAAAGGAGGACAACCTTGGAGATCTTGCTTGGAGAAGTGTAGATTGTTATTAGGTTTTGCTTAGGTTCTCTCATTGGCTTGGGAGAACAATTGCGCTAGGGGCCATAACTGTTTCATTTTGTATGTATGTTGATGCATGTGAGAGAAGATTTATATGATAAATAAGCTGATGAGATCAAACTAATTGAAAAATTCCCTCAAAATTGAATATTAAGTTCATGCTTTCCAAGTTTTAGAACTCATCAAGACTAGTGTCGAATAATGTAGGTTTCGCCTAACACTAGGTGCATGTTTTATATTGGTAAAGTGCGATGGGATAAATGTAATATCCAATTTCTAAAACAATGGGTCAAACTTAACTAAAAAAATTATAATAAGATTATATACGTTTAGAAGCAAGAGTTGAGAATGATCCACATGATGGATTAGAATAAGGAGTTATTCACCCAACTGAAAATATTCAAGAATTATATTAGATACAATTGGAAGGAGTTCCAACCTAAATAACTGATCTTTGTGTAATCAGCCTAACTGATTTTTGTGTAATCAGCCTAACGGTGACTTAAAACAAAGTGAAATATGGATCTCGATCCACTAGAAAATCTTCCAATGGGATTTTTCTGAATCAAATGGTGAGGGTCATTTGGTTTGAGTAAAATAATGGGAGCATATTTAATTAAAGGCCTAATTGAATATGTTGGTTTTAATTGATACTTATAATTTCACATTTTTTATGTAGATTACCATGACAACAAACACCTCTAACAATATTTTGCGATCAATCCTTGATAAAGAAAAATTGTTTGGGATAAATTTTATGGATTGGCACTGAAACCTGAGGATTGTCCTCAAACATGATAAAAAGTTGTATGTCTTAGAGACACCTGTTCCTGAAGAGGAGCCTCCTAGTTCTGCTCCTAAGGCTGAAAGAGATGTTTATAAGAAGCATGTCAATGATGCCAATGAAACTGCTTGCCTCATGCTGGCTACCATGAATTGTGAATTGCAAAAGCAACATGAAAGCATGGCAGCGTTCTATATGATCGAACACCTGAAGATGCTCTATCAAGAGCAGGCAAGGTATGAGAGATTTGAAGTTTCAAAAGCCTTTTTTCAAGGAAAGCTAGTCGAGGGAGCCTCAGTGGGTCCCAATGTACTCAAGATGATTGGGTATGTGAAGAACCTTGAAAGATGGGATTTTTTGCTAAAAAAGGAGCTTGCGGCTGATTTGATCCTGCAATCGTTGCCGGGGAGCTTCAGTCAATTTGTCCTGAATTTCAACATGAATGATATGGACAAAAGTCTTACAGAGCTGCTAAGCATGTTAAGAGCTACTGAGAAGAATCTGAAGTCAAAAGGGAAGTCCATTCTGATGGTCAGTAATGGAAAGAAGTAGAACAAAAGGCCCACCAAGCAGGGTGGTAAAGGGAAGGGCAAGGAAGTTGCCAGACCCAAACCTAATGCTCATGCTTTGAAGCCCAAATGAGGCATAACAAAGGATGACACTTGCTTCTATTGCAGTAAGACCGGACACTGGAAGAGAAACTACCCAAAGTACTTAGAAGATAAGAAGAATGGAGTGGAGAGTTTGGCTTTAGGTATTTTTGTTATAGAAATAAATTTATCTACTTCTGCCTCATGGGTATTGGATACTGGATTTGGTTCTCACATTTGTACTAATGTGCAGGGAATAAAAAGGAGTAGAGATGTTGCAAAAGGTGAATTTGACCTACGAGTTGGAAATGGAGCCAAGGTTTCTGCTTTAGCTGTAGGAGCTTACGTATTAACTTTACCTAGTGGTTTAATAATTCATTTAGAGAACTGTTATTATGTACCTGCAATTAGCAGTAATATTATTTCCGTTTCTTGTCTGGACAAGTTTGGTTTTTCATTCATAATAAAGAACAATTGTTGCTCCATTTATTTGAATGATATATTCTAGGCTACTGCACAATTGAATAATGGATTGTATGTCCTTGATCTTGAAATGCCAATTTATAACATTAATACTAAAAGGATGAAACCTAACGAGTTAAATCCAAGTTACCTTTGGCATTGTCGCTTAGGCCATATAAATGAGAGACACATATCCAAACTCCACAAAGATGGACTATTGGACTCTTTTGATTATGAATCATTTGATACATGCAGATCTTGTTTAATTTAAAAGATGACAAAGTCCCATTCACATGAAAAGGTGAAAAGGGTATTGATCTTTTGGCCCTCATACATACTGATGTATATGGACCACTGAACATACCAACCATATGAGGTTTTCAATATTTTATCACATTTATTGATGATTTCAGTAGATATGGTTATGTGTATTTAATGAAACACAAATCTGAATCCTTTGAAAAGTTCAAGGAGTTCAAAAATAAAGTAAAAAACCAACTATGTAAGAATATTAAAACTCTTCGATCAGATCGAGGCGGTGAATATTTAAGTCTAGAGTTTGATGACCATCTCAAAGAGTGTGGGATTCTATCCCAACTCACTTCTCCTGGAACACCATAATGGAATAGTGTATCTGAGAGAAGAAATCTAACCTTGTTAGACATGGTCCGTTCCATGATGAGTCACTCCGATCTTCCAAACTCCTTTTGGGGACATGCACTACTGACAACAGCTTACACACTTAACCGTGTTCCATCCAAAAGGGTTGAGAAGACACTATATGAGATATGGAGTGGTAAGAAACCACATATGTCACCAACCATAGAGATATGGATATCTCCTAACTGATACAAGTGATGTATTACTCATGGATCAAGATGAGCCTGTAACCTACCAAGAGCCATAACTGGTCCTGAGTCTGAGAAGTGGCTAGAAGTCATGAAATCTAAAATGGATTCCAAGTACACAAACCAGGTTTGGACCTTGGTAGAGTCTTCTGTAGGAGTTAATCCTATAGGATGCAAGTGGGTCTTCAAAAAGAAGACTGACATGGATGGTAAGGTGCATACCTATAAGGCAAGACTAGTTTCTAAAGGCTATAAACAAATTCATGGGGTAGACTATGATGAAACCTTTTCTGTACGTTCTGAGATTTTTGGATTGGCTGCATTTTGGTAAAATAACATGCTGTTAGCAAGAGGTTGAACCAGATGTTCTACCATGACATTCATACATCATGTTCTGCATGATGTTGTGTCATGTTCTAGGACATGTTACATCAGATAGCTAGGGCATGTCTATTTTGGTATTTTTAGTGTGATTTTTGAGTGTGTTCTAATTCACACACGTGTGTTTTTCATAGGAATATATTGTGAGATTTTCTATTTTGAAAAATTCTATTTTTTTTCCATACAAAGGATCCCTGAGCCTTTTTAGGAAACTTTTTATTTTGTTCCTATTATTGTGCAGGATGATTTGCAGCCAGCTTATACTAATTGTTGCTATTTGAAGCCCACATCCAGTAGGTATGAAGGCTATTTAAAGTGAAGAAAAACCCTATTGAAAGAAGAGAGAATAACGTGAGAATTTTGGGAATAAGGATTAGCCATTGTTTTGGTTGGTCTTTAGGTTTTTCTGTTTGTTAATTGTATGTCACTCATGTATCATCTGATGCATTGAGGCTGACTGATTATTCGTTGTCCACTCTAAAGCTTTTAAGAAAGAGTGTATTGTTCTTGGTTGAAGCTTTTAAGAAAAACTGAGTATTGTCTTGGAAGTGTGCCACTTCTATTGTTTGTTGTTGTTTATACAGTCACTGAGATTGGGACTGTTTGATTTCTTTGAGGAGATTAGGAAGGGAGAAGGGATTCTCATATCTAGATGGTGATTTCCAAGTAGAAGTTTGCACGGGTAGTGATTAGGTGATAAGTTGTAAATGGGGGAGTTTAACTTTGAACTAATACTATTAGTGGATTTGCTTCCTGGCTTGGTAACCCCCAGATGTAAGTGAGTTGCACCGAACTAGGTTAACAATTCTGGTGTTGTTTTTTTTATTTTTCTGTCATTTAAATTATGCATCTCTGTTTGTGTGATTAATCTGTTTTGATCCCAGTGTTGTGACATCTATCTCGACATCTGGTATCTACTTCCTAGAATTTCAATTGGCATCAGAGCAGGTCACCCTGTTCTGTTTTTGGATGAACTCCAGGGAGTTTGTATTCTGGTACTATAAACAAGGAAGGAGGAGGAAATGTTAATAGTCCTCCAATCTTGGATGGCACTAGTTATGACTATTGGAAGGCACGTATCGTGGCTTTCTAAAAATCTATGGATAGTAGAACTTGGAAGGCTGTCATCAAGGGCTAGGAGTACCCTGTGATTAAAGATAAAGATGGAAAAGAAACTTTAAAGCCAGAAGATGATTGGACCAAGGAGGAAGATGAGACAACTCTTGAAAACTCCAAAGCCTTGAATGATTTGTTCAATGAAGTTGACAAGAATATGTTTAGGCTGATTAACACTTGCACTGTGGCTAAAGATGTTTGGGAAATTTTCAAGACAACTCATGAAGGGACATCTAAGGCGAAGATGTCTAGGCTTCATCTTCTCACTACCAAATTTGAGAATATGAAGATGAGAGAAGATGAAAGTATTCATGAATTCCACATGAATGTGCTTAAAATAGCTAATGCCTTTAGTACCTTGGGAAAGAAGATATCAGAGGAGAAATTGGCGAGGAAGATTCTTAGGTCTCTTCCTAAGAAATTTGGCATGAAGGTCACAACCATTGAAGAGGCTCAAAACATCAGCAGTATGAGAGTTGATGAATTAGTGGGATCTCTCCAAACATTTAAACTGACCTTGAATGATAGGATTGAAAAGAAGAACAAAAGCATTGCTTTTGTTTCCAATGCTGAAGATAAAGAAGGATGGGCTAACCTGGATACTGATGAGGGACTGTCAAATACAATTGTTTTACTTGAGAAGCAATTCAATAGAATTCTAAAGAGAATGGATAGAAGGGGAAGACCAGGTGTCAAGGACATCACCTCTGACATCAGAAATAACTCTGATTCTCAAAAGAATACCATAACTGAAGAGAAGTCAAATCAAAATAAAGGGATTCAGTGCTATGAGTGCGAAGGCTTTGGTCAAATAAGGCCAGAGTGTCCCAACTATCTCAAAAAGAAAATAGGATTGGTTGTTTCTTTGTCTGATGATGATGAGTCAGAAGATGAATCCAACTCAGAAGCTGTTACTACTCTCTGGGGCAGATGGGCTGATGAAGTGGAAGTGTAACATCCTAATTTTCCATACCTTAAATAATATATCTGATTAGATTTGAGATTTTTACATCGCTAATTATTAAAATCTAATAATTGAAACTAGCACATATAATAATTAATTTATCAATTAATTACCCTTTATTTTTATTAGTAATATTATTATTCGATTTGAATATCATCGTTTCATTTTAAAAAATAAACTTTGAAATTAGTACTTAAAATACTTAACTTTAAGTTAATTAATTATTTATATTATTTTATTATTGTTGTTGTAATGTTATTATTTGATTTGATTTTATTTGAATATTATCATTTTACTCTACAAACTAATTAGTAAATAAAATGATCTTAAATTAATAAATATATCAAATAATTATCTTTGTTGTTGTTATTATTATTATTATTATTATTATTATTATTATTATTATTATTATTATTATTATTATTATTATTTTTATTATTATTATTATTATCATTTCATTTTTATAAAAGAAATATATATCTCATTTTTCTATTAATATTCTACATCATCTTATGTCATAAAACATTAAGATATCAAGTTCCCATACCTTTCTCATAAAGTATTTTCACAAAGTCATACTAGAACATCTAAAGAACTATTGATGTAATATTAATAAATATTTGATAAAGACATATTTACTAGCAAGAGTTGAAAAATTAGAAGGTATCGGCAAAAGAAGATACATTTATGTTATTTTAATATTTTGCAACTAGTATAAATAGGGGTCTTTCCCACCCCATTTTCATTCATTCATTCACAAATAATCTTTCTTACCTCTCTATTTCTTTCCTTCTCTAGTTTCTTCATATAGCAATATTAGTTTTAGTTATCGAGATTCTCACGGTGTCGGTTCGTAACTTTTAGAGTTATTTTGTGGTAAAAGTTCTTCTAAAGTTTCAAAGGAGTTTTATACGTCAAAGTTCTGCCCAAATCATTTTCATAAGTAACCGGTAAGCTATTATAATGTCCATTTTATTTTAATTATATTATTTTAAGTATGTTATTTATATAAATGTTATTTTAAAATTTCTATGCAAATTCCGTCCAGACGTCGAGATATTGAACTTATAAAGTCCAAAATAAATTTTACCATTTTAAGTCGTTATAATGCCTAAGTATTATTATAATTTAAATGTTATTAGGAATATACTCTTGATAATTTTCTAAAACAAACAAATTCAAAAGGAGGTATAGTCTATTTTATATTTGAATTTAATAATTATTTAAATATAATGGAGGTTATTATTAAATATTTTAATAAATAAATATTTCAAGTTGTAATGGAATTATGATTAATTAACCATAAATTATATTCTAATTATTTTATAAACTCCGTACAATGCAACAGTTATCGCAAATTAGGTTCTTAACATAGATCGGAGAAAACGCTCGTGGATTTTCAACAACACTCAACAACAAAAGGTGGGGGCAAGATTTCATATACGTTGAGACGGTTAGTGTAAAATAGCTTAATATATATGTGTGTAGTGGTGATCCAAGCCATACTTACGATAAATAAGTAAGGAGAGCCTATTCTCGAATAATGATTTTCACGAATCATTGAGGGAGGTTACGCTGACCTTAATTATTTATCATATGAATAATCTATGACAATTTGAGGTTGTATTGTGCTTGCATTGTTTGATTAATTGTCTAATTTGTTTATTTTATTTATACTTGAATGATTGTGACTGTTAGACTAAGAATAATGATTTATTAAGGAGAGAACAACATTACTAGATATTAAGCATTAGATCTCCAATAACATAAGGAAAATTGGATACATTGAGTAGTTGTATTTGGTTAGATTCTGGCTAAGGAAAGACTTGGTCAACCATGTCCTTTACGGTCCACCTCTTTTACCTGGGAAGTTAACCATACAATTATTCATTGTACAAAGTGAACTGATTATGTAGAGATAAGGATCATGCCAAGAAGAAATACGACAAGACACGTGATGGATTTGACACTCAACCTAAGTATCTAGATAATAAGTATAACCTTAACGGTTGATACGATATTTCCCAAGTATTAACTTAATACTTATGGTTGAGTGTTGCCACAGGATGATTGAGTGATCATATAGATTTGCATTAAGGAATGTGTAAGTCCACTGCCGTGCGGTATGGGACGCACGAGGTTGATCGGTCTCCTACAATCCTGACGGGGATTATTATCTATGCATGCTAGTGTAACACCATTCTAAACCCCACAGAATAATACATCATAAATCAGAGTAAGATAACATGCATCTCAAATAAGGGTGTCACATATAATTCAAACATCACACATACACCTGTCATGCTCGAAAACACTTAAATTAAACTCATGCTTTTCATATACTTTCACATAGCATGTAGCAGCGGAATCACTTTCATTCATAATGAAATTAATAAATAGTCCCATAAATAACTCATTCATATCACCACTTAGGCATGAAAGCCAAAACTTAACATAATTCAAATAACGATAGCAAAATAAAATAGAGTGCATAAAGTATCTCTCAAAACATAAATCAAAACGTTTCCAGTGTTACATGACCAGAGAATGACTTGACCCAAAATAAATAAGGAAAATAAAGTAAATAACTCCAACAGCTACCCTCGTGCTAGAAGCAACTCTACTCTTCAGTACCTGAGCGATGTCGTATAAAACATCATTCCAACAGAAGGGTGAGAAATCACATAATTATCGAAATCATATAATAATATATAACATAGCATACATGCATAGCATAAATATTCTCACACTTCAAATGCTTAGCATCACTCAAGCAACCATACTATTCATAAGTACATACTCACAAATCCACAATTTCACCAATTCATCAAATTCACATAATGCACATAATCTCATATTGCAATCATAGACACAATATGACTCAATACAAGACTCAAATGCAATAATCATGCATGTGGTACCAATTACTATTATTATTTTTCAGTTTTTACATTAAACTGGGTCCGTCCTCTAGACCAATAACACACAAAAGCCCGTCCTCTAAGCTTCAAACCCCTTTCTAGGTTTGGGACAAGTCACTAGTTCCCATAGAACTAACAAGCATTGCCTCTTGACTATAATGATGCATGTGAAAGTTCAACAACCATATGCAATTAAGACCATCCCTCAATCTTAACATCCATGCATATCTTCAATAATTCATCGTAATTGAATTACCACACAATTACACATACTTGCACATATTTATGAATAATCCACACACAATTCACTTTCAAATGGTATACAACACATTTTACAATACAACCACGAATGTATTATCATTACAACAAGCAATAACTATCATGTATCATGTTGTCATACACCAAAATATACTTATACAAGCACACACATAAGTATTCAATAAATTATCCACAAATAATTTCACAACCGGAAACAAACAGTGCAACAATTCATTAATAGATCATACACACAATTGACTTACCAAACATATTAGATATAAAAATATTGGGCAACCAATTATCTTATCTATACTATGTTATAGCTCTATTCATTAGCTTTCCGACGCTTCGAACGAGGACCAAAACGGACTTACAGATCAAAAGTTATGATCGAGACAATTTCGGGTATAAAATCCAGCAAGCTGACATGGCCCGTGGCACTCCAAAGTCAGAAAATCACATTTTTTCACTTAAAAATAGGGGGGCTAACACAGACACACGTGTCAGGGCCCAGAAAAACCTATTTTTACTGTCGGAGGCCTTCCGGACCTCCGATTTCGATTCCGTAAAAAGTTATAGTTCCAAAATTCAAAATACTACCATTATATGACAATTATAATAGACCACAACACATATTTAAGGATCCTACCATCATACATCATGTAATCATCAATTTCAAAATCATGGAAATTAAGGATTTTTATCCTAAATATGATACTATCCATCATACACTATCATACAATCCCATAACCATGTAAAGACCAACCCTTATCTTGGTTTCTTGATGAACTCTTGAGTTTCCTCCTTAGGTTTTCTTCTCCTCTTTTCCCCTTTTCCTTTTCTCTATGTTAGCTTCTTTTCTTCTTTTTCCCTTATTAACTCTATTTTTCTCTTTATATATAAAACCCTTATAACAACTAATTCTAGTAACTAATGGGCTTACTAATCATATCCTCACCTTTACTCTTCACATTCTCATCCAATAGCCCAATTATCTTATTTATACTATTTCTATATCATTTCCACCAAATAAAATAATCCAAATAAATTAATTACGCACAAAATCACACAATTAATTAATTAATATAATATATATAAATAATGACTAAAAATTGGGGTTACAACCCTCCCCAACTTAAAAGATTTTCGCCCTCGAAAATGACCCCAAACGAACAGATCAGGATAAGACTTTCTCATCTGACTCTCAAACTCCAAAGTCACGTTTTCACCTGCTGGTCCTCCCCAAGCTATCTTCACCAAGGCAATCTCTTTACCTCGAAGTTGCTTCAATTCCCGATCCTCTATCCGCGTAGGTGATGTCTCCATAGTCAGGTTATCTCTCACCTGAACATCATCTACTTGGACTACATGAGACGGATCCGCAATGTATTTCCTCAATTGAGATACATGGAACACATGTGGCAAAGCAACCTGGTAGGCCACCTTTCCTATTCTCTGCAAAATCAGGTATGGACCGATAAAACGCGGCGTTAACTTACGCGACTTCAATGCCCGACCAATACCAGTGACCAGAGTAACTCTAAGAAACACATGATCTCCTTCTTGAAATTCAAGTGCTTTCCTATTCTTGTCATGATAACTCTTTTGACGACTCTGAGAAATCTTCATCTTCTCATGAATCATCTTAATCTTATCAGTAGTTTGCTGGACTATCTCAGGTCCAACCACAACACTCTCTCCCGACTCATACTAACACAATGGCGTCCTACACCTCCTACCATACAAGGCTTAAAACGGTGCAATTCCAATACTCGAATGAAAATTGGTGTTGTAATTAAACTCATTTAAAGGCAAGTAGCTATCCCAAACACCTCCTTTTTCCAACACATAAGCTCTAAAAAAATCCTTAAGTGACTGAATCGTCCTCTCCGTCTGACCATCTGTCCGCGGATGATAAGCAGAACTCAACCGTAATTCGTACTTAAAGCACTTTGCAAACATTCCTAATATCTCAAAGTAAACCTCAGATCTCTATCCGACACAATGCTAGACAGAATACCACTAGTAAGCTTCAGCATACCAAGCTTAACTCCATGAGAAGTCTCCTCACAAACCAAACTCATATCTCAAAATTGCTCAATCATCTCTAACTCTCTTACCATCATCATCGACATATGCAAATATTTCCTACTCAATGCATCAGCTGCTACGTTTGCTTTACCCGGATGATAATTCAAACCAAAATCATAATCTTTCAGAAGTTCCAACCATCTTCCTCTGCCTCGAATTTAACTCTTTCTGATCAAAGGGATATTTCAAGCTCTTATGATCACTAAACACTTCAAATCTCGATCCGAACAAATAATGCCTCCAAAGCATCAATACAAACACAACAACAGCCAACTCTAAATCATGCGTCGAATGATTCATCTCATGCAATTTAAATTTCCTTGAAGCATAAGCTACAACTTACTGATGTTTCATCAACACACCTCCCAATCCCATCAACGAAGCATCACAATATACAATAAACAGTTCTTCCAGATTAGGCAAAATCATAACAGGAGCTGTCGTCAACCTTCTCTTAAGCTCTTGAAAACTTTCTTCACACTTTGCATCCCAAACAAAAGCTTGACCCTTCCTAGACAACTGCTTCAACGACAATGATAACTTGGTAAATCCTTCAATGAATTTATGACGATAACCTGCCAAACCAAGAAAACTTTTAATCTCAAAAACTGATTTCAGAGCTTCCCACTGCGATACAGCTTCAACCTTCAACGGATCAACTGCAATATCTCTACTCAAAATCACATGGCCAAGGAAACTCACTTCCTTCAACCAAAACTCGCACTTAGAAATTTTAGCATACATCTGCTTCTCTTTCAACACTAAGAACACAATTTTCAAATGCTCAACATGATCCTCTTCACTCTCCGAATAGATCAAAATATCATCAATGAACACAACTACAAACTTGCCCAAATACGGATGGAAAATCCTATTCATGTACTCCATAAGTACACCCAGTGCATCGGTCACACTAAACGACATCACAGAATACTCATAATGACCATACCTGGTTCTAAAAGCAGTCTTCTGAATACCTTCAGCCTTCACACGAATCTGATGATACCTAGACCTCAAATCTATCTTATTGAACACACTTGCACCAACCAAATGATCCATCAGATCATCAATCCTCGGAAGTGGATACTTATTCTTAATAGCCACCTTGTTCAATTGTCTATAGTCCATACAAAGCCTCATAAAACCTTCTTTCTTCTTAACCAACAAAACTGGTGCACCCCACGGTGACACACTCGGACGAATGAATCTCTTCTCAAGCAGATCTTTGAGTTGTCTCTTCAACTCTTTCAATTCTAATGCGGACATACGATATGGAGCCATTGATACCGAACTAGTTCCAGGAACTAAGTCGATCGCAAACTCCACTTCACGTTCCGACGGTAAATCACTTATCTCATCAGGAAAAACTTCCAAAAAATCATAAACAATTGGCAAAACACCAACTTCTCCACCTTCAATAATACTCAAAGTTTCCATCAACATAAATATCTCACCACCATCCTGCACTGACTCGTTCACTTGCTTAGCAGACATCAACATGTATCCTTCATTCCTAAGTTCAAGAAAAATAACCGTCTTATCAAAATAGTTGATATAAACATGGTTGAACTCCAACCAGTTCATTCCAAGGATAACATCAGATTGATCTAAGTGCAGACACACTAAATCAACTCCAAAATCCTTAAAAAAATACTCAACGGATAATTCAAACACACATATGGAGAAGTTACTGAACCCATAGCAGGAGTATCAATAACCATACCTCCATTCAAAAACATAAGACATTTGGATCTCTCAGCATTAGCAGTGTTATAATGAGGACAAAACTTAATCAACTCCTCAAATCTTGCTGCATACTCGGCCATAGTTGAGTTACCCTGCTTCAGCTCAAGGAACTCAATTTCCTTCTTCCCACACACATCTTCTGGAAAATACTTCTCCAGAAACGCTTCTTTGAAAATAGCCCAAGTAACCTCAACTTCCTCTTCTTCAAACCTCTGACGAGTATTACCCCAACAGTCCTCAGCTTCCTCTTCAAGCATATGAGTGCCAAACTGCACTCTCTGCGCATCTGAACAGTTCATGACCCAAAAGATTGGCAGATTGTTCCTCTGAAACTTCCCCAAAGCACGAAACTCACCATCATTGTTATTCCCAGCATTCACGTTGCCTTGCAGATTCTGCCCAATCGCTCCATCCAACATTGCCAAAGCTTCAGCAATTGCTTCGTCAATCTTGCCTGCAACCATTATTCTGAGAGTATCTAACAACAAACTCTCATTTAAACAAACAATACCGATAGTGTTACACACGCAAATCGAATATAAAAGGGAATAAACACATTAACAACTTGGTCAACAGACAGATCTTGCTCTGATACCACTAATGTAACACCCTTCTAAACCCTACAGAATAATACGCCATAAATTAGAGTAAGATAACATGCTTTGCAAATAAGGGTGTCACATATAATTCAAACATCACCACTTAGGCATGAAAGCCAAAACTCCACAAAATTTAAATAACGATAGCAAAATAAAATAGAGTACATAAGTATCTCTTAAAACATGAATCAAAACGTTCCCAGTGTTACATGACCAGAGCATGAATCGACCCAAAATAAATAAGGAAAATAAAGTAAATAACTCCAACAGCTACCCTCGTGCTAGAAGCAACTCTACTCTTCAGTACCTGAGCGATGTCGTATAAAACATCATTCCAACAGAAGGGTGAGAATTCACATAATTATCGAAATCATATAATAATATATAATACATAGCATACATGCATAGCATAATTATTCTCACACTTCAAATGCTTTATAAACATAGCATCACTCAAGCAACCATACTATTCATAAGTACATACTCACAAATCCACAATTTCACCAATTCATCAAATTCACATAATGCACATAATCTCATATTGCAATCATATACACAATATGACTCAATACAAGACTCAAATGCAATAATCATGCATGTGGTACCAATTACTATTATTATTTTTCAGTTTTTACATTAAACTGGGTCCGTCCTCTAGACCAATAACACACAAAAGCCCGTCCTCTAAGCTTCAAACCCCTTTCTAGGTTTGGGACAAGTCACTAGTTCCCATAGAACTAACAAGCATTGCCTCTTGACTATAATGATGCATGTGCAAGTTCAACAACCATATGCAATTAAGACCATCCCTCAATCTTAACATCCATGCATATCTTCAATAATTCATCGTAATTGAATTACCACACAATTACACATACTTGCACATATTTATGAATAATCCACACACAATTCACTTTCAAATGGTATACAACACATTTTACAATACAACCACGATTGTATTATCATTACAACAAGCAATAAATTTTATGTTGTCACACACCAAAATATACTTATACAAGCAGACACACAAGTATTCGATAAATTATCCACAAATAATTTCACAACCGGCAGCAAACAGTTAAACAAATCAATTAATAGAACGTATACACAATTGGCTTGCCAAACATATTAGATATAAAAATATTGGGCAACTAATTATCTTATTTATACTATGTTATAGCTCTATTCATTAACTTTCCGACGCTTCGAACGGGGACAAAAATGGACTTATGGATCAAAAGTTATGATCGAGACAATTTCGAGTATAAAATCTTGCGAGCTGACACGGCCGCCCGTGTCAGGGGACACGGCCCGTGGCACTCCAAAGTTAGAAAATCACGTTTTTGCACTTCAAAACATGGGGGTTGACATGGCCACCCGTGTCAGGGCCCAGAAAAACCCATTTTCACTGTCGGAGGCCTTCCGGACCTCCGATTTCAATTCCGTAAAAAGTTCCAATTCTAGAATTTGAAATACTACAATTATATGACAATTATAACAGAACACAACATATATTTAAGGATTCTATCAGCATACATCATGTAATCATCAATTTCAAAACTATGGAAATTAAGGATTTTTATCCTAAATATAATACTACCCATCATATAATCCTATATCCATGTAAAGACCCACCCTTACCTTGGTTTCTTGATGAACTCTTGAGTTTCCTCCTTAGGTTTTCTTCTCCTCTTTCCCCCCTTTTCCTTTTTTCTATGTTAATTTCTTTTCTTCTTTTTTCCTTATTAACTCTATTTTTCTCTTTATATATAAAACCCTTATAACAACTAATTCTAGTAACTAACGGGCTTACTAATCATACCCCCACCTTTACTCTTCACATTCTCATCCAATATGCCCAATTATCTTATTTCTATTATTTCTATATCATTTCCACCAAATAAAATAATCCAAATAAATCAATTACGCACAAAATCAAACAATTAATTAATTAATATAATATATTTAAATAATTACTAAAAATTAGGGTGTTACAGTTAGGCAAGGCAAGGTTCTTGTCCTGAATTCTCATGGACGATCGACTTATAACACCTAGACTCCATGTGAAGTTAGGTGGCGTAGCTCTTGGAAATTGGGAGTACGTTGGTGGCATGTGGTCTTGTGATATTTGATCTTGGTAAATGGGATATATATCATTGACATCGTTTAGTGGCCTGAGTCAGCATATAGTTCAGAGATGCATTAGAATAAATAGAGATAGAGTATATGTAATTATGGGTTAAAGATACGCTTGTTTGAATAATTGTGGTTGCCATATATATTATTATTTTACACACTCATTCCCACTTTTAAACTTGTGCATAAATCTTAGCCCTGTGTCCTTTTTATCTTGCATTTTAGGTTAATCTATGATGATTAGACGACGAGCTCAAATCTTGCTTACTTCCCGATAGTTCAGAAGGAAAGCATATGAAGTGACATGGAGATGGGTTACTATAACATCTAGATTAGGGGTTGTTAACGTTTTGTCAAACGCTGATCATATCCCTACTACTACAGTCAGTATAGGTGTTAGTCTTGTTGGACTTAGGAGGTCCTTTTTGTTATGCTTTCTTTTGGTTTCCTTTCTGTAGTTTTATTTTATGTTTTATCTATGTGGCAAGGACATTAGTCTTAACAATGTCAAGCTTTATGTAAAATATATTTGAAGCATATGTATGTGAAGCAATATGTTTTTAATTAATTCAGTCTTGTTATTTAAAAGTTTCAAATTTTCTGTATTTTTATTAAAGGTTTCATTAGAATTTCACTAGTGGGACATAAGCTGTCTCAGGAAGCATGTGATGAAAATGATCTTTATGAAGATCTGAATGTGGACTACAAGGAGGCCTGCAACAGATGTGAGGAATATCAGAAGATAGAGGAAAATCAGAGGAAGGTCATAACTGATTTGGAAAATGAGAAGAAGGAACTCTTAGGGATCGTCTCTCATCTTCAGAGTGAGATAACTCTCCTGAATTCCAAGCTCAGTGATGTTACATGATCCTTGAGAATGATGAAGAATATGGCTGATCAAATAGAAGATACAAAAGTCCATTATTATTATTCTGGTAACAGACAGAGAAGAATGCTTGAAGAAAACTATTTTCCTTCTGAAAGAGAGAGGAGGACAACAATGTTTAACCACATGTTACAACATTCTGGCAGACATAATGAACCTCAATATAATTCCCAATCTTGTTGGAGATGTCGTTACTGTGTAAAATATGGTCACATAAAGCCATTTTGTTATAAATTATATGGGAATTAAGTATCTTCAGTGGAGTCTAAGGAAAATCCAATTTGAAAGAAGAGAAGTATTACAGACAGGGGTGTGAATCTAATGGCTCACACATCCTTGAGAGCCTCAACTAGAGAAGACTGGTACTTTGAAAGTCGATACTCTAGATATATGACAGAGGTTCAAAAGCTGTTGATGGAAATTAGGTCTCTGCCTACAGGTGCTGTCAGATTTGGTGGTGGTGTTAAAGGATAGATAAAGGGAGTTGGTAAGTTGGTGGATGATGTAACGCCCGGTTATTTAATTAATTATTTAATTAAATATCTTCGTATTATTTGGGTGATTTGTGTTGGTTGTCGAAATGTCGTGTTAAGTTGTATGTTGGTTTTTGTCGAACTAATTTAATTAAGTTGATTTAAGTTGTAGAAATAATATAATGTTGGTAGATTAGATTTATAAAATCATTAGTGGGTTTACTTGTGGTTAGAAGTAGTATTAATGGGGGTGTAGTATTGAGGCCCAATAAAAACAAATAGAATAATAGTTTTATTAAATTAGGTAATTAGAATTGTGGGAAATTAGTAGTAGCCGTTACGGAGAAGAAGAAGAGGAGCAAGGGTTTGGAAACAATACGTAGAGGCTGCAAGCAGGAGAACCCAATCGGAGAGTAGAGCGACCTTCAATCCAAGGTAAGGGTGGGGTTCTGACTCTATAATGGGGTATTTGATGAATGATATGTGGGTTTGGGTTTGTAGAATTATTGCCTCTGTATGTGTTGTAATGGTTGTCGTGGATGTTGAAATACGTTGGTTGTTGATGAATCGGTTGTGGAAAAATTAGTCTATGTTGCTTCAGGGTATGATTTTATTTGTTTCTATTGTACTATGTTGGATGATTGGTCTGAAACGGTAAATGGGGAACGGGAATAGGAACCACCTTAGGAAGGGTGACGAGTGCCACCCGTTTTGTTTTTGAGAAGGTGGCGGCGGCCACTAAGGCATGTGGCTTGCGCCACTATGAGAAGTTGATGTGGCAGGAGCCACTAAGTGAGGTGGCTTGCGCCACCATTGGAATTGTGGTGGCTGGAGCCACTAGGCATGTGGCTTGCGCCACTATGAAGGAATAATGTGGCAGGAGCCACTATGTGAGGTGGCTTGCGCCACTAGGGATGTTTTAGGTGGCCAGAGACACTGATTCATGTGGCTTGCGCCACTAGTGGTGTTAGGTGGGGACCATGATGTGCTGCAGTCAATAGACCCTGTAATTACACAGTCAAACATTTCTAACCATTTGATCATGATCTAGTGGCTTTGATTTAAACAGGAATTATAAAATAAAATATAAATGGATTTTTATGAACTGTGTGATTAAGATCAAGCTGCTATGGATTCTTTTGACTATGTGATTGTGGGAAAATATTGACTGCAGGGGATTAATTTCCGTTTAGGTGGCCAGTGCCAGCAGTTTATGTGGCGTGCTCCACTTTAGACATTTTCGTGGCCAGGACCTTATTTATATGTTTTCCTGATTGGTTTTCTTCAATGAGAATAAATCCGTAACCCAGTTTTACATAGAGTTTGAATCATTGGAAAATACCTAGATAAATTCTGTGAATTGTTGATGATTGTCTGTCGTAATATCAGTAGCAGTGACAACTTATTAGAAGGATAATTAAAGCAGCATAGTGGTTAATCATAGCAGAACTTGTTGTAGAATAACAGTACCAAAATAGTCGTAATAATACTAAAGCAGAATAGAAACATTAGTAATTTTAGTCGGAGAATAATTAACCGGTTTTGGAAGTCTTGTCCGAATAAATTTGAGAAGCG
Source organism: Lathyrus tuberosus (assembly GCA_022829125.1). NCBI lineage: Eukaryota > Viridiplantae > Streptophyta > Magnoliopsida > Fabales > Fabaceae > Lathyrus > Lathyrus tuberosus. The sequence goes on from JALAZF010000072.1 coordinate 7,565,815, forward strand.
TTTGTGATATAAGATGGTTGGTAGAGAGTAGGATATAAGTTACCGTGATATCGTCGTGTTTAAGTTGTGAAGTTGTTGATATGAATTTATTGTTGCTGTTAAGTTGTAGGCCTATGGCCAATGTTGATTTGTTGTTGTTGTTAAGTTGTAGGCCTATGGCCAATGTTGATTTGTTGTTGCTGTTAAGTTGTAGGCCTATGGCCAATGTTGATTTGTTGTCGTGTGGTTACATAACTATTATTGTTGTCATTATGATATTCATGTTGAGTTGCATACATCGCATATCAAGTTGGAGCTGATGCTCGGTAAGTTGGCATGGATTGGCAAAAATTTAAGTTGAAGGCTTATGCCTTGTTGACGTCAATATTAATTGGCAAGTTTCTAAGTTGGGAGTTTTGCTCCAATGGTACCACATGCATGTGCATAGCTTAAGTCGCATTTCATGTTGCATAATTGTTGTTGTGTTGTTGGTTGATGTTGATAATAATGTTGTGAAGCAGTGATTTTTACATAATCTGAACTAATATATTATTTATCATATATCCGATTATATTGTGTGATATCTCACCCCTTCTGTGTATGGTGATGGTTTATACGCCATCCTGCAGGTAATCAGGAGTGAAGGTTGTCTACCTTCATTAGTTCGAGTCGGTGTCGTCGCTCTGATATGTAACACTCGGGGGGATGAACGATTGTTTTCTTTATTTCTAATTTTAGTATTGTTGCTGAATTTTAAGTTGGTTTTCATTAAAGACCTGAGGTCTTAGAGTTGTTTTGAACCAAACCAGATGTTATGGTATTTCAGTTGAATTTATGAATCCGTTGCGTATTAATAAAGTTGTTTTGTGTCAAAGATTGAATTATGTTCATCTGAGTATTAAGTGTTATGTATCCATGTTTATGCGGTTAAATGCCATTGTTTTTAAGTTGAAAATGTGGCATCCTATTTGAGTGTTGAAATTTCGAAACTTTGATTTATTATTATTCGATGGGTAAATGGGGTGTTACAGATGATGGATCACCTAGGTTGGAAGATGTTCTTCTTATGAAGGGACTAACTGTTAACCTCATCAACATTAGTCAACTGTGTGATCAAGGTTTGTTATCCATTTTCTCCAAGTCAAAATGCCTAGTCAAAGATGAGAAAAATGATGTACTGATGAAAGACATAAGGTCTAAAGATAACTGCTATCTTTGGGAACCTCAGATAATAGTGTACGCTTCCACATGTTCAAAAACTCAGGAAGATGAAGTGAAGCTATGAGACTAAAAACTTGGACACCTTTATCTCAAAGGAGTGAAAAAATCATGTCTGTAGGAGCTATTAAAGGAATGCCAGATCTAAAGATTGAAGATGGGAAAGTCTGTGGTGAGTTTGAAGTAAGAACGCAGATCCTGATGTCACAACCAATGTTGTGTCATCAGACTTCTTCAAGAACACTGAAACTTCTCCACATGGGGGTTGTTGGAATTATAGAGATTGAAAGTCTGGGTGGAAAGAAGTATTTTTATGTGGTGATGGATGATTTCTCTAGGTTTACATGGTTAAACTTTCTTAAAGAGAAATCATACATTTTTGAAGCTCTTATAGTTTTATGTCAAAGTGTTCAGAAGAAGCAGATGAGTAGGATTGTCAAGATCAGAAGTTATCAGGACCAGGAGTTCAAGAATTCAAAATTTACTGAATTTTGTGAGTCTCAAGACATCTATTATGGTTTTTCGTCTCATCTAGATGGAACATTTGAGCAGAAGACTTTGGATATACAAGAATCAGCTAAAGTCATGCTTCATGCTAAGGGCTTGCCATATCCATTTTTGGCTGAAGCTATGAATACAACTTGCTATGTTCATAATAGGGTCACTCTGAGAGAGGAAACTTCAATCACTCTCTATGAGCTATGGAAAGGATGAAATCCTATAGTGAAATACTTCCAATTTTTTGGAAGCAAAAGCCATGTTCTGACCAACAAAGATAAAAGGAGTAAGGTGGATTCCAGAAGAGTTGAAGGGATATTTCTAGGTTATTCTTCAAGCACCAGAGCTTTTAGAATATTTGAATCCAGAACTAAAATGACAATGGAATCTGTCAATATGATATTTGATGATTCAAAACAAAAGATGGATGTTGAGGACAATGTTGGAACATCCTCTGTGCAGATTGATGAGGCAGGAAGGGAAGAGAACTATAATTTCTCTAGAATTATGTCAGATAACTCTCAAGATACTTCAGGTCTCTCGGGTACAGGTCATTCATATCGAACCAAAGATCTTACGACAAGACACTCGATAAAAGAAAACATTACATAGTTTACAAATAAATTATCACTCTCATATGAGATAATTCCTACTGCCCAAGAGAAGAAAATCTTAAAATGCCCCCCTGATTCAGGAGATGCATCTCCAGACGCACCCCAAACACACACAACTTATGCCAATTCTTAGTGGCGCCCTAGGAGTATGAATTTTTTTGACCTGATGATGCATCTCCAGAGTTTGTCCATAGATGCATTTCCGTAACATTGTGAAACAAAAATAGAATTAGAAAACCAGAAAGTTGTATATTGACAGAATAAAATTTTTATTCATAATATAAAATCAGTATGACATAGATGATGTCAACATAAAATGAAACATTACATTTCAATATCCAGGTGGACGCTTCAACATCTTCACAATATCTTCGACCGATCTTGAAATCGTCGCTTCTAACTCGATCAAAATATTTGTTTCGAAACAGAAAAATGTATTCCATATATCCCTTACATCTGCATCCGTCTTCATCTCATAGTTGTTGTACTCAATCTTGTCGTCATTGTTAATTGACGGTGAATGATATTCAAGATTCATAATTTTTGGATGAGTGTTTTATGAACTTATTACGGATATACATCTCCGAAAATATCTGACATGTAAAAGTGACAAAAATTTTAAAATTGTACCCCAAACCTCCATAGATGCATCTTCGAAAAATCCATTGAACTGCTCAACTATCAATATATTTGTTAAAAATACTCGGATATGCATCTCCGAAATGATTTTTGTGTTAATTTGGGATGACACTTGTTTGGTGCGTCATAAAAGTGGCGCATGGTGCGTCCAAAGATATATCTCCAAAATCTGAGGGACATTATTCAATTTTCCATAGGGGATTTTTCTATTCCATAGAGTGAGATAAGAAATTCCCTAAATCAGACTCAGACTTGATAAAGTCTACCTCGGTCGAGTCTATTCCCATACCTACTTGCTAATAACTTTGTTGAAAATTCAATAAGACTTAATGATTTAAAAAAATAGAATTTTTTAAAAGTATGTGGATCCAGATCGATCCAAAAACTATTTGATCTCAATTTCACTAGTTGGCATAACAAAATTAAAGAAAATTTTGTTTATAAATTATATGATACTCAATTAAACAGAATGAGAGAGAACAAGTTCATGATTGTTGAAATTGATGCACATTTCAAGAACATTCTAGTAAAAATAAATGACAAAGTTTAGAAAAAACTAAAATAGTCTAAAGTTCTTACATGTTTCTAGATTGTTCAAAAAATTCTTGCAGATTAACTTATAGCCTAGAAAGATCTATGTCAATGTAATATAGAAAAGACAAACAAAAGCCTAGATAGTTCTATTCTAGAAACATCCTCAAGCACCTATAAATAGACAAGCATATGCGTAATTGTGTTAAAGCCTTTAAGGTCCAATGTCAATAACATTGGAGGCTTCACCATACTATTATTCTCCTCCTACAATAAGTCGATTACTTATGTGTTGCCTCTTGTTCCGTGTTACAATCAGTGGCGTAGACAGGACCCCAGAACAGGGGGTGCAAAATTTTATATTAATATTATAATAAAATTAATTTTTATTATATATATATATATATATATATATATATATATATATATATATATATATATATATATATATATATATATATATTGTGAAGTCAAGCTTCTTCAACATCATGTTTTGATGAAGACAACTACTATGTGCATTTATCAAATGATGAGAAAAAGCATCATGTTCAAGACTTAGCATTCAAGAAATTTACATTTCATGGAGGTATAATGACAATTCTAATCAAATACTAAAGTCTTAGATGCTCAATCAATCAAACATCATCGCATACTTCTTTCATGATCATGACATGTTTAGAATAGGCAATTCTCACTTTTTCACTGATGCAAATCGATTTACACAAAGGTACAATCGATTAGCACCTGCTATTGCCTAAAAACACTTTGCTGAAATTCTCACATTTTTTCACTGTGCAATCGATTTGCATATATGTGCAATCGATTGCATGCTGTAGTTTTTTTAAAATTTGATACGTTAAGCCATGTGCAATCGATTTGCACCTAGGTGCAATCGATTTGCACCTGAACAGAATTGAAAAATCACTATTTTTCATAACACCTCTTCATGCCTCTCTTCATGGAACCTTTTCATTATGCATTGGCATTTGTTCATGATATTTTTACAGTCATTACCATGTTTCATAAGGGTGTTATGTACTTATAAATACTTGAAATTTCAAATAAAAAATTCACCTCTTTCAATCAAACTTTCAAATTATCAAAATTCACTTTTCAAGTCTTTAACTTTCATTCAAGAAATTTTTTGCATACTTTCACATCATCCAAAACAGAAAACTCTTGAGCAATCTAACACTTTAGTGTTTGTGAATTATTATTGTTGAAAGAGAAGATCAATCTTGTGATTGATATATTCACGAATCAAGTTTCAAACACATCTACAAAAATTAAGATTTATTGTAAAAATCCTAAGTTCCCAGAATTGTTTGGATTTAGGTGTTAACTATAAGGAGAAGGATTATTTCTCTTATAGGGTTTGTTATATTCCTTGTTGTCCAGGTTTGTTGAAACAAGAGGTTGAGTTTGAGAGGATTGTTCTCATTTCAACTTGGTTGTAAAATCTAAGAGGTTGCTCTTGGTGTGATATTGTTAGAGTCTGTATAGAAAGGCTAGGATATTCTTGTCTTAGGATCTAAAATTATTAAAAATCTCTTTCATGTTGAAAGGGGACTGGAGTACTCTCGGTATGTGAGAGGAACCATGATATATCACCGTGTCATTTACTTTCCGCACTTTACCGCATTTCATCACTTAGTAACTTTAGGAAAGTAAAAATCAAATCCGTCGAAAAACTGAGAAAATATTCTAAGGAACCTAATTCACCCCCCCTCTTAGGTGTATTCCTACTTACAATTGGCATCAGAGCAGGCTATAGGTAACCTATTCCTTCAAGATTCAGTATGGCTTCCACAAGCGCAAATCCGATTTTTAAAGATGGCGGTAGTAGCAACAAGCCCCCTCTATTTTCTGGAGAATATTTTAACTTTTGGAAAATCAGAATAAGAGCACACTTAGAAGCATAAGGAGATGGAATATGGGAAACTGTTGAAAATGGTCCACATCAACCAATGAATGTAGTAAACAATGTTGCAACCTCAAAGATTAGAAGTTCTTAAACTGACGATGATAAAAAGAAAGTGCTCGATGAAAAGAAAGCCGTTAACATATTACAAAGTGCATTAAGTATGGACGAATTCTTCTGCATTTCACAATGTAAATCCGCGAAAGAAATTTGGGACATTTTGGTGGAAACTCATGAAGGAACCGCTGAAGTTAAACGATCTAGATTGAACACATTAAGTCAAGAATATGAGATGTTCAGAATGCAGCCCCGAGAATCAATCCTCGACTTGTAAAAAGGATTTGTGCACTTGACAAATCATTTGAAAGCACTCGGTAAGACTTCTACTAATGATGAATTAAATCTTAAAGTGCTTAGATCTTTAAATAGGGAATGACAACCAAAGGTGACGGCGATATCAGAAAAGAAAAGTCTTTCTACCATGATATCCACTTCCTTGTTCGGAAAACTTCAAGAGCGTGAATTAGAACTTGAAAGATTAGAGAAGCATGAAATACAAGTAAAAGATTCAAAAGACGTTGCCTTAAAGTTAAAAGTTAAAAATTATGACAACAATCAAGAGGATGAGTCCAATAGTGATGAAAATGATGATCTTATCAAGAAGTTTGAAAAGTTTCTCAGAAAAGAAAGAAAAAGGGTGACCATTAAAGGGGAAGCAACAAGGAAGATTAAATGCTTTGAATGTGGAGAAAGAGGACATGTTAAAAGTAAATGCCCTACACCTCAAAAGAAGAATAAATTCAAGAGAAAGAATCTTAAAAAGGAAAAGAAAGCATATGTAGCATGGAATGACAGTAAAATAAGTTCATCTTCAGATGAAGAACATATCATTCTTGCATTGATAGCAACACACCATTCCGGTGAAGAAGAAAAGGTTAGTAATAAAATATCTTCTTGTGATAATGATTCTTTAGGTGCTATTGAAGAACTCTTAAATGAATGCAAAGTATTGTATAAAACAATATCTTCACAAAAGAAACAAATTACATCTTTAGAAGAAAAAGTTGATATTATGGAAAAAGAAGCAAAAGATGAGAAACAAAAGAAAATTAGTGAAGAAAAACAAGAGTTGGTATGTAAAAATTGTGAATCACTTTATTTACAAATTGTTCAATTAAAAAGAGTCCTTGAAAGGTATGAAAAGGGACAAGTTGGATTGGAAAATGTTCTTAGCCAATAAAGGTATTCTAATGATAAAAGTGGGCTTGGTTATTCAAAATTTTCTAGACCAAGTTCCAACAAAACTATCTTTGTTAAAGCTAGTGATCAATTATCCAAAGAGAAAGTGTACAAACCAAAGGTTGTTCATCATTATCCTAAAAGGAAAAGATTTGTTACAAAGAAATCTCATACTCCTAGATATAGAAGTAATTTTGTTCCTACATGTTTTTATTGTGGTATAAGTGGCCATACACCTAATGCTTGCTATGTTAGAAATGTTAGTGTGGCAAGTGGGCATTATGTGTGGGTTAAGAAGGGAACTAACTATGATGGACCTAAAGCACATTGGGTACCAAATAAAACTTAATTTATTTTGTAGGTTTGCTTGAAGACCACTTCAAATCTATGCTTTGTTGATAAGTGGTTGTTATAAGCTTTTGATGGGAGGCATAAACTAACTTTCAAGTCTAGTTCGAAAGTCCAAGGGTTATTTCACATATGAGGAATACCTTAAAGGAATAATTCTTGACATTGACAAAGTTGAAGTACTAACTTTCACATCCATTGATATAACATCACGTTCACAAAAGATGAATGTTTGATGAAGTCACTTTTGAGGTGAAACTAATTGGTATAAATTGTTTTTACTTTCATTAAATTCTTTATGTATTATAAAACTTTTCCCATCCTTTTTGCTAATGACAAAGGGGATGTGTATGCTTTTCTCTAACAATTGTAGCCCAAAAGATGCAAATTCTTTATAAATCAAGGGAGAGCTTTGATCAACGGGGAGTTATCAAAGTTAGGGGGAACATTTACATAAGAAATTCTCATTCATTCTAAAAGATTCAAGCATCTCAATTTTCAATGGTTGTCATCATTAAAAAGGGGGAGAATGTGAAGTCAAGCTTCTTCAACATCATGTTTTGATGAAGACAACTACTATGTACATTTATTAAATAATGAGAAAAATCATGATGTTCAATACTTAGTATTCAAGAAATTCACATTTCATGGAGGTATAATGACAATTCTAATCAAATACTAAAGTCTTAGATGCTCAATAAATCAAACATCATTGCATACTTCTTTCATGATCATGACATGTTTAGAATAGGCAATTCTTACTTTTTCACCGATGCAAATCAATTTACACAAAGGTACAATCGATTTGCACCCGCTATTTCCTAAAAACACTTTGCTGATTTTTTCACATTTTTTCACTGTGCAATCGATTTGCATATATGTGCAATCGATTGCATGTTGTAGTTTTTTGAAAATTTGATACGTTAAGCCACGTGCAATCGATTTTCACATAGGTGCAATCGATTTGCACCTGGACAGAATTGAAAAATCACTATTTTTCATAACACCTCTTCATGCCTCTCTTCATGGAACCTTTTCATTATGCATTGGCATTTGTTCATGATATTTTTACAGTCATTACCATGTTTCATAAGGGTGTTATGTACTTATAAATACTTGAAATTTCAAATAAAAAATTCACCTCTTTCAATCAAACTTTCAAATTATCGAAATTCACTTTTCAAGTCTTTAAATTTCATTCAAGAAATTTTCTGCATACTTTCACATCACCCAAAATAGAAAACTCTTGAGCAATCTAACACTTTAGTGTTTGTGAATTATTGTTGTTGAAAGAGAAGATCAATCTTGTGATTGATATATTCACGAATCAAGTTTCAAACACATCTACAAAAATTCAGATTTATTGTAAAAGTCCTAAGTTCCAAGAATTGTTTGGATTTAGGTGTTGACTATAAGGAGAATGATTGTTTCTCTTATAGGGTTTGTTATATTCCTTGTTGTCCAGGTTTGCTGGAAACAAGAGGTTGAGTTTGAGAGGATTGTTCTCATTTCAACTTGGTTGTAAAATCCAAGAGGTTGTTCTTGGTGTGATTGTTAGAGTCTGTATAGAAAGGCTAGGATAGTCTTGTCTTAGGATCTAACATTATTAAAAATATCTTTAATGTTGAAAGGGGATTGGAGTACTTTCGTTCTGTGAGGGGAACCAGGATATATCACCGTGTCATTTACTTTCCGCACTTTACTGCATTTCATCACTTAGTAACTTTAGGAAAGTAAAAATCAAAATCGTTGAAAAATCGAGAAAATATTCTAAGGAACCTAATTCACCCCCCTCTTAGGTGTATTCCTAGTTACACACACACACACACACACACACACACACGCGCACACACACACACACACACACACACATATATATATATATATATATATATATATATATATATATATATCTGTATGTGTTCTGGACTGGACCAATGGCTAGACATGGCCCAATCCGCTTCTGCTCCAGAGCGGCCCAAATTACCTAAGTCCAATCCACAGAGGGGCAAAAGTTACCTTTCTGCCCCTCTAACCGGGCAAGGAATGCAACCTTCCTCCCCGGAATTACTGCCCGTCACGCACGGCTTCATTGCTCCCCAAACAGCTATGGGCAGGTGCCCGGAACTATGCCTATGCCCGACATAACGGCTAGTTTTGGGCACCCTATCTGACATAACGGCTAGTCTGGGTAGTTACTTATTCTTTGGGGAAAATGGTTATTTTGCCCCGAAAATAGGATCGTTGGCCACGCGCTGGGGGCTCTATATAAACCCTCTCAAGCGAGAGGGTCAGGTATCCAATATTCACCCTAAGAACTCATACTTCGTAGTTGCCCCTTTTCTTTGACCCTTTCTTACTTGAGCGTCGGAGTACCTTGCAGGTACACCCCTCATCTCCATACGACCAGCATCCCTGACGCACTTGGCGGCCCGATTCTACAGGATCTGATCCAGCCTTCACGATCAGTGGCGTCGTCTGTGGGAATCATTATTCTCCCCATCTTTCTTTCCTCAAAAACCGAAGATCAAAACAATTCTCAAACATCATCATGATCATGGCCTCCCAAGACCGCACCAAGGATGATCTCCAAACCACCATCCTCCCTGTCAACAAATTTGACGTTGACGGCCAGTCATCTCTCCTCCGAGATAACCGTTTCCTCAGGGACGAAGCCACTGCTCTCCTTCCCCTACCCCTGCTGATCGCAATAATGATCAACCTTCACTTGACGTCCAGCTCGTTCCTGTTCCGCCCAACGCCGACCCGACCGTGGCAGCCCTCTTGGAAGAAATCAACAAGACCAACACCCTGATCCTACAGCAAAACGAGAGGATTGGGATGTTATAAGAGTCCAACCATCCAAGATCCCCTCCTACGCGGAGGAACCAAAGACGACGAAGGAGCCCGCATCCCAAGAGATACATCGACTGAAGACTGCGCCAAGAGCCTGATCCTCGCGCACCCCAGAAGCGCGAACAAATCTCCCCGCGTGACCAGCCCACTCACGACCGCAAGAGGACTCGAAGGAACGAGCAATCTCCGCCGGTCAAGTCTAAAGGACGGGCCCGCTCACCTTCTTCTCGAAGGAACCGCTCACCTTCCCCTTGAAGGAACCGATCGCATTCTCCTCGAAAGAATCGCTCCCCTTCTCCCCGGAGGAACTGCCGCCGCGAGCATCCCATTCGGTCCCCGTCATACACCAGTTCTAGCAGCGATGACGAGCCTCGCGGCCCGTTGTCCCAGGAGATCTTGGCTACCCGTCTCCCAAAAGGCTTGGAGAAACCCCCGTCACTTGGCACGTATGACGGAACCACTGACCCCGATGAGCACATCGAGAACATCGATACGCTGTTAGACTACCGCGGCGTACGGGGCACCATTAAATCCCGACTGTTCCCGACCACGCTCCGAAAGGGAGCAATGACAAGGTACAAACAACTGCCCGAGGAGTACATTACCTCGTGGAGACAGCTGGGCAGGATGTTCTCATGGCACTTCACAGCATCTCGCCGCCACCCCCAAAACTGAGGCCTCCCTTGGAGCCATAATCCAAGGAAAAGATGAACCTCTCCGCGTATATATCGAGAGGTTCAACAAGGAAGCTGTACAAGTCCCTACAACGGACGAAATGAAGAAGTTTCTGCTCGAGCAAGGGCTCAGCCCAGGCTCCGAGTTTTCTAAAGCCATTGGCCTCACACCACCGAGGAACTTAGACGCCCTCCTCCTCAAAACCCAATCACACATTCAGTACGAAGAGAAAGTTGCGGCCAGCAACGTCCGAGCATCACGCCATCAGGAGAATGCTCGGGCATCCAGAGGAGAGGAAGCCTAGACATCTCGTCGGGGCGAACAGAGGCACGAGGATCGTCCTCGTGACTCCCGTGACAACAAGGGGCCCTCCGGGCGGTTCCATGACTACGCTCCCCTGACCGTCTCCTGGGAAAAGATCTTGTCCGAATGTGCCAATTCGGAGTTTAAGCAGGCAGGGGTCCGCTTCCCAAAGCAGCTGTCGAATAGACCAAACGTAGACAAATCAAAATACTGCCGTTTCCACAAAAGTCACGACCATACTACAGAAGACTGCATCCATCTGAAGGATGCCATTGAGATACTGATCAGGGATGGACACCTGAAACAGTTCGCCAAGAAGAAGGACACTCCTCGGTAGGACGCCCAGGAGTCCAAGAAGATAGAGGAGGAGATACCCTTCTCAGAAGACGCCAACATACAGGTCGCTATGTCCATATCGCGACCGGAGGACTTCTACGTCCCGGACGGGCTCAGCGCCCCTACTTATTTCGCGGCCCACAGCTCGGGGGAGACTTTTCCCTCCGCCATGGTCATATCTGGCGGGGGCTTCAACAAAGTCACTATGGGATCCATGAAACGCAAGTTCGAGCATTTGATCAACACGAGCTCCAATAAAGTGACCACGCTCGATCAGGCCCAGAAAGGCTCCGTACCCATCTCCTTCTACCTGGAAGAACTCCTCGGTGGATCCCCGAACTCGAGCATACCTTTGCTCGTCAGAGCTTGATTGGCGAACTTCGACGTTCGCAGAATCCTAGTCGACCAGGGCAGCTCGGTCGACACCATGTACTCCCAACTGTTCTCAACGCTTCAGCTGGACGAATCGCACCTTACCCCCTATATAGGGTCCGATTTACAGGGATTCAACGGATCAGTGACCAAGCCGTGGGGATACGTCAAATTATCGTGACCTTCGGATCAACTGAGATGACCAGATCCATCAAGGTGCAATTCCTGGTGATCGACTGCCCGTCGCTATACCTGTACATTTTCAGAAGGCCAACTCTGGCCGAGTTGGTAGCGGTACCCTCAACGGTCCACCTGAAGATGAAGTATTACACTTCGAAAGGAATGGTCGCCACCCTGCACGGGGATATCGAAGATGCACATAGGTGTTTTAAGGCAGCTACAAAGGGGCTCAACGCCATTGCATCCAAGCCAAAAGCATCGGGCAAGCCAACATTGCCAAGCAGCTCCGAGGAAGCCAAGCCGGTTCCCCAGGTCGACTCCATCGACATCGACAATCGCTTCCAGGAAGAAGACCAGCAGGAGGAACGAGCAGCTTCAGCTAACCCGTCCACATCGTCCGGCAGCGGCCCCCATCCGATGCGCCTAATACCGGACGACAACTTCGAGATCGTTCTGCTCGGCGATGACCCTCAGCGGGGAGTGAAGATTGGAGAAGATCTGCCCGACATCGCGAGGAAGCAGCTTAAGGCATGCCTTTACGAGAATTCCGACCTCTTCGCATGGAGCGCCGCCGAAATGCCCGGCTTGGATCCATCCGTCGCATGCCACCAGCTGAATATTGACCCGGCCGTCAAGGCCGTAGCACAACGTAGGAGAAAGCAGTCTCTGGAGAAGACGGAGGCTGCTGAAAGAGCTGTAAAGGACCTCCTCGAGGCCACATTTATTTTGGAAGCCAAGTACACCACTTGGCTGTCCAACGTTGTATTAGTTAAAAAATCTAATGGAAAATGGCGCATGTGCATTGATTACACCGATCTCAATAAGGCATGCCCGAAGGATGCCTACCCCTCCCCAATATTGATAAACTTGTTGATAATTCTGTTGGTTTTAAACTTTTATCGTTCATGGACGCCTACCCGGGCTATAATCAAATTCCGATTGCAATGTCCGACAAAAAATATACGGCCTTCATGACCGAATCGGGCAACTATTACTACAATGTAATGCCCTTCGGCCTGAAGAACGCCGGAGCAACGTACCAAGGAATGATGAACTAGGTATTCCGGAGAGAAATAGGCGGCATGCTCGAAGTCTACATGGACGACATGATCGTAAAGTCCCACGAGGAAACCGATCATACTACCCATTTGAGAAAGGTCTTCGAATAGGCCAGGAAATACAAAATGCGTTTTAACCCGGAGAAGTGCACGTTCGGTGTCCGGGAAGGCAAATTCCTCGGCTTTTACTTAACGGAATGAGGAATCGAAGCCAATCCCGACAAATGCCGAGCATTCTCCAAGTTTCCTACGCCCAAGTCCAAAAAATCCATCCAGTCCCTCAACGGGATGCTCGCGTCACTATCTCGTTTCGTGGCCAAGTCCGCCCAGCACGCCCTACCATTCTTCAAACTCCTCCGCAAAGAGGCAACATTCGAATGGGCCAAGGAGTGTGACGAGGCCCTTCTCCATCTGAAATGAGCACTCTCAGAGCCACCGGTCCTCTCTCGCCCGGACAATGGCGAAACGTTGTACCTGTACCTCGCCATAGCAACCGAAGCAATGAGCGTCGCTCTCATCTACGAGACACCTGACGGGCAGAAGCCCATTTATTTCACGAGCAAAGCGCTACAAGGACCAGAGTTAAGATACCAATAGATAGAGAAGGTGGCGCTGGCCCTCATCAACGCAGCCAGAAGATTAAGACACAACTTCCTGGCTCACACGATCGTGATTGGAACAGATCAACCCATAAAGCAGCTGCTCGGACGTTCAGACATGGCTGGTCGGATGCTCAAATGGTCGTTGGAACTGTCCGAATTTGACATCCAATACGAAAGCAGAAAAGCCCTCAAGGCCCAAGCTCTGGCCGACTTCGTCGCGGAAATGACATTCGCAGACTCCCCCGCGAGCGAAGCGCACAGATGGACCATTTTCCTTGACGATGCCTCGAGCTCGGCATGGAGCGGCGTGGGCATCATGCTGGAGAGCGACGAAGGAATCATTGTTGAAGTTTCACTCACCTTGCCCTTCCCAACCTCCAATAACCAGGCTGAATACGAGGCCTTCCTCGCAGGGCTACGCCTTGCCAAGGACCTGGGCGCAGAAGAAGTCGTCATTTGCACGGATTCACAACTCGTGGCCCTCCTGGTTCGGCGAGAATACCAAGCCAAAAATGACAACCTGACCGAATACTTGGACCTGGTCAAGAAGGAGATGGCGAAGTTCACAACAGTGGCAGTGAAACACGTTCCCCGCAAACATAGACGTGCTATCCAAACTAGCCAGCACAAAGAAGAAAGGCGGAAAAAAAATCCGTCATATAGGAAGTACTTCCTCGACCCAACATCGAGAAGGCCTCCCCAACACTCGACGTGCATGTGATCGGCGACAACAACTGCTGGATGACCCCTGTCTACAACTATCTCGCCAAAGACGAACTTCCGTCCGACCCAAAGGAGGCCAGCACAGTCACGAGAAGAGCCTGCTCTTACGTCTTGGTCAAAGATAAACTCTACAGGAGGGGATTCTCCATTCCGCTGCTCAAGTGTGTCGAGGAAGAAATGGTCGCGCACATCCTGCGCGAAATCCACGAAGGAATCAACACCCAATATCTCGGCGGAAGGTCACTTGCCTGAAAGGCCCTCTGAGCAGGGTACTATTGGCCGACTATGCAGCACGACGCGAAAGAACACGTGAAGAAATGCAATAAATGCCAACGACACGGGGACATGCACCTAGCTCCACCTAACGAGCTCAAGGCTATTTCCTCCCCGTGGCCATTTGCCTGGTGGGGGCTAGACATCCTAGGACCCTTCGAGGTAGGATCAAGCCAGAATAAGTACCTAATAGTGGGCGTAGACTATTTCACAAAATGGATAGAAGCGGAAGCTCTAGCCAAAATAACTGCCCTCAACATCCTGCGTTTCTACAAACGAAACATCCTTGCACGTTTCGGTATCCCCCAAGTGATAGTAACGGAAAACGGGACGCAATTCACGGACAGGAAGTTCCAAGACTTCGTCGTCCAACTAGGCACGAAGCAGCACTTCGCATCCGTCGAGCACCCTCAAACAAATGGGTAGGCTGAAGCAGCCAACCGAGTCATCCTTCGAGGCCTCAAGCGAACACTGGATGAAACAAAGAAGGCATGGGTCGAGGAACTGCACAGCATACTCTGGGCATACCGCATAACTCCACGCTCAACGACCGGGGAAACACCTTTCCGTCTAGCATACGGGACCGAGGTTGTAATTCCCATCGAAGTTCATGTGCCCTCTAGGCGGACAGAGTCGCCCCTAGACGAGGTGATGAAAGACGAGTCATTGCGAGAAGAACTCGACCTTGTCGAGGAAATCCGAACCGGAGCAGCCCTCTGCGAAGCCTTACTGAAACAAAAAATTACCATCAGGCACAACGCCAAGGTGTTACGACAAGAGTTCGACGTGGGAAACCTTGTTCTAAGAAGAAACCACAAAGACTCTTGAGAAGGCAAACTAGCAGCCAACTGGGAGGGGCCCTATCGCGTCCGAGCAAAAACGGAAAATGGGGCCTACTACCTGGAACATCTCACCGAGGAAGAACTTGCTCGACCATGAAACGCTGAAAAGCTAAAAAAATACTACAGCTAAATTCTCGATTCGACCCGTCACAACGACGGACGTCAGCTACCGACCACTATGCACGTCTAGGTACAAGCGTCGCATACGAATAAAGCAGAACCTCGCTCAGTAATGAGCCGGGTAACTGCTTGACAGCGGTCCTCGATCAAGCATCGCTGTTATCAAAGTACCATGACTGGCAGAACCCAACTCGCGATGGGACGTTCACACCGCAAACTCAGGCCTCAAACGCGACCTGAGCTCCGCACCCCCGCCAGGATATTCCCCGGCCGTTCGACCAGTTCCCCTCACTGTCGAACACATCTACAACGAGCAATCCCCCCAAATTATTCGCACAAGTCAAATACCCCCTATCATGGGCGGACATACATTCACAACGAGCATGAGTACAACACTTAGCGAAAAATAAAAGCAAGTAAATTCATGTAGATAACAGAATCGAACATATAATTACTTAACATGATAAGTGGCCACAAGGACCACGATTGTACTGGGTTACATCAAACGGGGGCCACGCCCCCAAGAAATAAATTACAACGATTACACGGCATGCATGCCGGACAAATTACAACATCAAAAATACAAACTCCTCACTCATCCACATGCTCGGCAGGCTCAGACTGAGGCCCCTGTTCCTCCGCGGGCTGATCCTCGTTATTCCCTTCAAGGAGAGCATCGGGCATGACGATCCATCCATCCTCAACGTGCGCCAGATAGTGGGTGCCCTCGACAGAAAAGTCAAGCTCAAGGTTCACCTCCCGCAGTTGACCCACGACGTTCCTGAAAGACTCCTCCGCGACGACAATACCATCGTCCTCGACTCATCATCACCCGGGGCATTGGTCGCCCTCAGCCGCTGAACCAGCTCCTCGGCAAATTTCTTCTCCGCCGCCAGCGTGGAGTTCTCCTTCTTCAACCAAACCACCTCCTCCTCAGCCTTCTTCCGAGCATCTTCAGCAGCCTTAGCTTCTTCTCTGAGGGACGCCATGGAAGCCTGAGCAGCGGTAAGTTCAGCCTCTGTTCCTGAGTCCCCTTCGGTGTAAACGGCCACCATCTCCAGCATCCTGACCAAGGCGGAAGCATCTTGAGCCACCAACGCCCTCTTGCTCGGGCGGTCCATGCTTTCCAAGCAAAGAGACTCCGCCCGAGGCACAATCAGAGAGTTCCCCTCGAAGAATTTCCTGTCATGGATGCAAGGAGGAAGCTCGAACTTCCCCTTCTCCGATGCCCGAGTGAGATCCACAGCGTCAGTGATTCTTGGCCGCTTGGATCGACCGGTCAAAGGAAGAGGAGACCCCCGGGGAGAAGGAGTAGGAGAAGAAGGGATCCCCGCAGGAGACTGCACGGGAGGAGGAACACGGGCACCAGCAAACCGAGACTTCGGAGGGGCTGCCCCAGCCTTGTTCCTCGCAAGACTATTCCTCACAACTCTGTCGTGGGCCTGAGGCATCTCACCTGCACAAACAAAATACGAGCATGTTAGATACGAGGAAAAGAAATGACGCGAACAAAATCTAAAGAACTAAGACTACCAAGCAGCTTCTCGGCATCCACGGGAGTCTTGCACTCCAGCAGTGCCTTAATAATGATAAATTGATGCTCAACCCTCTGGGTCCCGTCCTCCTTGAAGATCGGACTACCCTTGCTCGTCCAGCACTCAGCAAGCCGGAAGGAGTTGACCCACTTCACCAGCACCTCGTACGCCACGACGTTTTGCCCGCGTAGCTCGCTCGGTTGGAAGACATAGTCACCAGGCTTCTTGGCAAAGTGGTCAGGTGCCCAATGGATGGGAAACTTGTAGATTCTTCGCCCAATAAACTTCCCATCCTCGTCGTGCAGATCGTTCCCATCCTCGTCAACCTCGATCTCCCAGACGTATGTACTGTCTTGGGCAGCTTCGGACAGGGGCTCGACGACGTAATACCGTTCCTTAAATGTCCGTATCGACTCCAAAAACGGTTTGAACAACTTGCGGGGCTGCTTCAGAGAAACCCAGCCGTACTTCTTCCCCGACAGCTGTCGTTGGAGATGAAAGACAGTGAAGAACAAAGGAAGAGTAGCCCCTATGGAGAGATGCCCGCATACCAGCTCGAATGCCCGGATGAAGGCCAACGAGTTAGGATGCAGTTGCGTGGGGGCCAATTTTAAATGCACGAACACTGATTGTTGAAAATCAGTGAACGACAACCTCAAACCCAGCTCCTTGAAAGCATATTCGTACATGGTAAAACGGTCCCCGAAGTGCGTACAGACACGATCGTCCAAGGAAGGGAAGTGCACATTCCACTCTCCCTCCGGTCCAACCTCCGTGAAAATGTCCACCAAATACTTTACGAAAGTGGACACATGCTCGGCAGGTTTGGCCACCTCCCACTCCTCCGCGGAGAACCCAGTGACGTCCTCGTCCATGTCGTCCAACTCTTCCTCCTCCCCGACATTGCTGGAAGAACTCGAAGTCGTCAAACTCGAAGCCGTCGAGCTGCTATTATCTTCGGAGCCCGTTTCTTCCTCAGACGTGTCTATAATAACCTCTCTATCTGGCCCCGTCGCCATTACAATCACCTGAAAAGCAGAGAAGAAAGTGACTTCGACAGCAAATCAAATCCACCCTTCCACCGCTAAGTCAAGTGAAAGGGCGCGCAAAGGGTTGAGGACAACGTCCCCAGCCTAAGCCCTAACGTCAAAGGAAAAGCTGAAACCTCCCCGCGAAGAGACGCTCGAAACTAATCATCCCCGAGCAAGGAGCTTCCCCGCACTCACACCCAGTTTCCGTTTGAAGCTTCGCCGGAAATCGCTAACTTTCACCGGGATCTGGGAATGTTTTGCCGGAAAACTCATCACCCACTCAGAGGATGAACAGACACGGCGGTCACACATGCATAGCTGCCGCAACATCGCCGCGAACCACCCTCCTCGCTGAAACGCACCACTAATTCCGGCGACATGTCAGAGGTAGAAAAATGGCACAGCCACCGTCCACCACCAACAATCGCCGAAAAGTCACTCATTTCATCCTCTAAACCTAGTCCTAACCACATGCAACCTACCATTGACAACAAAAAGGAGTAAAACAAGCAAAGGATCAGAAAACTTACTTGATTTAAGTAGACAAAAGTAGCTGCTCAAAGCTTGAAGCGGTGGTCGGAGTAGGCAGACGGCGGTTACGGGCAAGAATGCTGAAGGAAACAGAGAGAAATCAGAGCAAAAAGCTCCAAATGGAACGATTTTCCCCTTTTTTATACAAAGGGGCACGTGCGAACATGCGCTCGTAGGCTATGATGGCTATCCACTAGCCATCATTGCCAATTAACTGCTACACGAAGCTCTAGGCACACGTGGCATCCAATCGTTTCCAATTCTGTCTGACCGTTACTCTCCCCGAACACCGGGCAATAAGGTCACGACCAAGAATTTCACGAACACCAGGGGTCACGAGCGCATTAAGACAATCCTCCTCGTCTTCAAACGACGACTCCATGCTAGCTCCCCGGAGCAACGAACTGTCCTTAAGTCATCACTCCCATGCTCGGGAGCAACGACTTGGGGGGCTCCTGTTCTGGACTGGACCAATGGCTAGACATGGCCCAATCCGCTTCTGCTCCAGAGCGGCCCAAATTACCTAAGTCCAATCCACAGAGGGGCAAAAGTTACCTTTCTGCCCCTCCAACCGGGCAAGGAATGCAACGTTCCTCCCCGGAATTACTGCCCGTCACGCACGACTTCATTGCTCCCCGAACAACTATGGGCAGGTGCCCGGTGTTAGATGATGGCTATGGATCTAGAAGGGGGGGTTGAATAGATCCCTTGAGTTTTACACGCAAATGGACTACAAAATTCTGTTTTAAAAATTTGTTTAACGGAAGCTACCACCGGATAGAACGTCTACAACGAACCTTCTACCGAAAGGATCGGATATGCGCGAATATATTGTGGATGAGAACGAAAGAGAAAAATTCAGTTCTGAATATTACACTTATAAACGCAGACAACAAATTATCACTTGCTTGATGTTTATACCGATCCAATGAGGTTAATTGATAAACAATTTAAAGCAATGTGTTCGAATTTTGCTTGGAAACAAATTATCAAACACGTAGTGTGCGTAAACACACTATGTGCAGAATTTCTATGGAGAATAATGTGCAGCTGCTCCAAAACACAATTCAATGAATTATATCGATTTAACAAAAACAGTTTAACAGCGTACTATTATTCTATGACAGAAATTACGATAGTTTGTAACGTCACAAAATCGAACAATACTGAAATGTAAAAGAGTTAAGGGAAAGAGAGAGAACACCCGAGATTTGATTAGGCAGTTCCCCAATCGTCCTCGCTTTGGGTACGTCTGCCCCCAATTCCGCAAAAGGAATTGAGATATATATATGTAGTTGTTACAATGTTTATTACAAGAGAAAACTATAAACATTCAAACCCCGATCGTCTTCGATCTTTGATGCAGAATTTTCTCTTCCCTTGATTCAAGATGAATCAAGTGCTCCGAATATGGATGATTCAATTACCGTCCCACGCTACTAAACCGAAAGAAAATTCCGTTCTTCAGTTACCTTCACTCGGTCAATTGAAATCTTCCAAGAATTCGAACCCAAACCTTCTTCCACGATCCTCTGATTATAGCTACTAAACCGAAACAGTTGCACTAATTTCCGGTTACCTTCGCCCAGCTGAATCCCTGTAGAAAGAACAGTTTGTACAAAACCCCCAAAATCTCCTCGATTCTTGGAGGACAAACCCAACTGGTTTGATTCAAGAAACACCTGCCAATATCTCAACCCAGAAGATGAAGATCACACTTCCTAAATTCTGAACGTTATCACTTCGATCAATGGGCGACACAAACAAAAATGATTATGTGTGATTGTTTGTTTACACAATGAAGAAGATGAAGATGAAGAGAGAACTGACATAAATTTTTCACGTTTCTTGTTCTATTTGAAAAATGAAGACCCAAAACTATTTATATGAAAAAATATGACCAAAAGAAATAACAGGAAATAACAGAAACGAATTTAAGTGAAAAAGCACAAAAAACAGTGTCATGCGTCGACCTCTGGATTCTATGCGTCGACGCATAGAAAGGCAATTTTGAGTTCTCAGGTTTATGCGCTTACCCGTGAGTTCTGGGGGTCAGCGCATGATTCTTGAGGTCGACGCATAAGTTCTGAGGTCAGCGCATGAAGGCCTATTTTTTTGAGAAATTTCATTTTTTGAATTATTTTCACCAGACCAAGGTCAAACACACATGCTAGACACTATTAAATCACTTTTGGACATTTATTTTTGAGGAGAATAGGATCCTATGCATCTAGACACATGACCAACAACGATAAGACTCTGTATGCCCGACACGTGAAGTGATACCGCTCAAATTACAATCTAATGCATTTGTTGACATCATTAAACAATATGACTAGAAGGATATCCCTCACATACTCCCCCTTTTTGATGATGGCAACACTTCCTTGAATGTCACGAGAGATGTAATTTGAGATGATCAATGCTCCCCCTGTCTTTAACATCCGGTTTAAACATTTCTGTAGCTTGTATTCTTCTCCCCCTTTGACAACATCAAAAAGACGAGAAGACAGTGGTCAAAATAGCATACGAAAATATGTATTGGATCATCAAATATTTGCAACAACAAAATAGTTATCAGCATCCACATATGATACCGCTAATGTAAACTAGTATTGATTAAATACGGAACAACGATATTAAAGCAAAACATTCACTTCATAAAGTTTGAAACATAACAGAAAAGTGCAGCACATGTCAAAATAACAGAAAGCAAACAACAAAACACAAATTCATGCACAACTAAACATGATGCCCTAAGGTTTATGGTCTCCTCCCCCTAAACGAATAACCTCGTCCCCTATGGTATTGACTTGGTGGTGGAAATTCCTCGAGTTGAAGGTTGAGGTCAATCAAGGTGCTATTGAGGTTACCGAGGCTGTTGGCCAAGTTTTGATTTTGCTGAGTCAGATTGGCATCCATTTGATTGAACCTTGTCATAGCAGCATTTGCAAAATTGTTGAAGTTGGTGGCATGAGACGATAATTGGTTAGACAGGTTGGTAAGCTGTTCCTGTTGAGTCAGGTATCGAGTTTCTGCTGCGCTTGAAATTCTTGATGTTGCAGAGACAACTCAGTCAGCCTTGCCAAAATTTCATCATTGGATTGTTGATAATGCTGAGACGGTGGAGTTGGTGGAGCAGAATTTTCTGGAAGCTGCCATTCAGAGTCAGCATCATAGGATGAAGGAACATACGCAGCACCAAGGTTGGTCCAGCTGTTTTGTTGCCACTGACCCTAGCCTTGATTGTCATAGGATTCTTCCGGTTGATATCCCATCCATGCCTCATTGTCTTCTTGATTGTCTTCTTCTTCTTCCGCTTGATTATCTTGCATGACAACGTCTTCCTGTATCACTACATTTTCATCATTACCAACATGATCTGCATTACCTTTACTTCCTTCATCCTCACTTGCTTCAAGATGGACAGGTTCAGGATGGGTAGCTCTCTGTCTATGGATGAACCTTCGCTCACGAGAGTTCCAATGGTAACCCATCATGGACAAAGTTCTGGCCATAAACTGTAGTTTAGCAGTAATGGGAACATGACAAATCTCTGGAATAGGAATGTCAAAGTGATTCAGAAAATTTGCCACAGCAGATGCATATCCAAGTGCTAAAAATTTGTTAGAGCTGCGAGTTGTGAACATCCTAGAAGCAAAGTAGTAAGGCCAGTTGATTTTGATCTTTTCCCTCAGGATATAGATAAGATGCACCTCCGCTTGTTCAACTCTTGAGTAGCCTCCTTTCTTAGGTCTCAAGATCCGAGAAACAATCCACTGAAGGATACGTTCTTTAAATTTCAGATGACCGGTGGTGACACTCTTAGGAAATGCTTCACTTGCCACATAATCAGCTGAATATGGTTCCCTCAACATAGAATTCAAAGCAGTTTTGAATGCATAGTCTTTAACAAAGGTTTTATCAGTAACCTTTGGGAGACTGTCATCAGTATTCAAAACAAACAATGTAGACCATATATCGTTTGTCACCTGATATTCTGCATTATTGATAGAGAACTTAAATTCAGCCCCACGAAATTTTCCCTTTATCCCACAGTAGAACAATCTAGTCAAGTCTTCACTGTACTTGTCATCAAATTCAACAAATTCATTCAGATTTTGAAAATTGATGAGTTCAGAAATTTCAGGAATGTGAAAATCTTGACCCATCAACGGATAAAAGCCATGTTGTCTGATAACAGTCCGGTTAGAAAATAATTCCGCAAACGGAGTGGCTAACCTTTCAGAAATTAAAGATTTAAAAGTTACCCGTTGTGCGGATGATCCTCTTGTTTGAGCTTGTTGTGAAGTGGATCCTCTTCCTCCTCTTGTACCAGCATTTCTTCTGGAAGCCATTGTTGAAGAAGAGTTGAAGGAAGATTATCAAACTTGATTGTTGCAGAGATAGAAGAGAAGATGTGTGAAATCCTTTGAGTACCTTGTTGTAGATATATAGAGAAATTTCTCTCTTGGTATTCCCTTCCCTTTTTCTAATTTATTAGGGTTTTGATGAGAGTTTAGTGGGGATTTATTGAGATTATTGAGGTTTAAAGGAGTAGAATAGGGAGAGATTGACCACAAAAGCTAATTAGATGACATGCAATAATCATAGTTTAATGTGCAATGAGAAAACATAGGAAGGTAAAGCATTTATAGGTCGGCGCACGCAACCCAGAAACATAAAGAAGTCTGAACGAATCCTTCATGCGTCGACCTGTGAACTTGTGCGTCGGCGCACGCTTCCTGAAAATTTTGAAAATTGCTTGACCATGTAGTTATGCGCTAACCCGAGAGTTTGATAGGTCAGCGCGTGAAATCATGCGTCGACGCATGGAAGTGTAAAAATGAAATTTTTTGCAAAATTCTTGTTCCAAGCAAATAAATACACATATACACACAGAACCAAACATTCGCATGAATGATAAGTGCTCAAAATGAAATAAACATCAAGATTAGAGTAAGTAACATGGCACAAAATGTTGATAAACCTCTATAAGTTGGAATGATATTACCTTGAACGTCATGACGGTGAGATCCCTCACATATGGATGAATTTCTCTTTGCATTGTTAGTTAAAAAAATGAACAAGCATATATATATATATGTGAAGATCATAATTCTAAAGGATATTTTGCACGATCCGAGATATCGAGAATGCCAAGTATATATATATATATATATATATATATATATATGTGAAGATCATAATTCTAAAGGATATTTTGCACGATCCGAGATATCGAGAATGCCAAGTTCCCTACAGATGTGAAAGAAAGGCTCGGTAGCTAATGGTTTTGTGAAAATGTCAGCAAGTTGATTCTTAGTGTCAACATGCTCAAAAATAACATCACCTTTCTCTACATGATCCCTAAGAAAATGATGGCGTATTTCGATATGCTTGGTGCGTGAATGTAGTACAGGGTTCTTAGTTAGATTAATCGCACTAGTGTTATCGCACAAAATTGGAATAAGTTCAAGTTTTAAATTGAAATCCAGTAATTGTTGTTTAAGCCATAGGACTTGAGCACAACAACTACCGGCGGCAACGTATTCCGCCTCGGCTGTTGACAGAGCAACGAAAACCTATTTCTTGCTGTGCCAACTCACCAAGGAATTTGCGAAAAAGTGACATGTGCCACTAGTACTTTTCCTATCCAACTTGCACCCGACAAAGTCGGAGTCAGAGTAACCAACTAAGGAACAAACACTTCCTTTGGAATACCACAACCCATACTTTGGAGTACCAGAGAGGTATCGAAGTATGCGCTTAACTGCCTTCAGGTGGGAGTCCTTGGGATGTGCCTGATACCTCGCACACATGCATACACTAAACATTATATCGGGACGTGATGCGGTAAGATAAAGGAGATACCCTATCATACCTCGGTACTTCTTTACCTCAACATTCTTACCCTTTTCGTCACGATCGAGATTAGCATTTGTAGGCATAGGAGTATCTATTGCTTTGCAATTCAGCATATCAAAACGTTTTAGTAACTCAAGACAATATTTTGTTTGACTCACGAATGTGCCCTCTTCAAGTTGTTTGATTTGCAATCCGAGGAAATAGTTGAACTCCCCCATCATGCTCATTTCAAACTCCCCCTGCATCAAACTAGAAAACTCCTTGACCAAGGTCATGTTAGTAGACCCAAATATAATATCGTCAACATAAATCTGTACCAAAATTAAGTGTTTTCCTTAACGTTTAATAAAGAGGGTTGTGTCAACCTTTCCTCTTGAATACCCTTGATCAAGTAGAAATTTGCTTAGACGTTCATACCAAGCCCTAGGGACCTGTTTGAGTCCGTACAAAGCTCGCTTAAGTTTATAAACATGATCAGGATATTCGTGTGATTCAAAACCTGGAGGTTGGGCTACATAAACCTCTTCATTTATATATCCGTTAAGGAATGCACTTTTGACATCCATTTGGAATAGCTTAAAGTTCTTTGTGCAAGCGTAGGAAAGTAGAAGGCGTATGGCCTCGAGTCGGGCAACCGGCGCATAAGTTTCCTCATAGTCGATTCCTTCCTCTTGGTTATAGCCTTGAGCTACAAGCCTAGCTTTGTTACGCGTTATTACTCCATTTTCATCAAGTTTATTCCTAAACACCCATCGGGTGCCTATTACTCGATGATCTCGCGGAGGGGGGACAAGGTCCCAAACCTCATTTCTCCAGAATTGATTTAGTTCATCTTGCATTGATAGATACCAATGCTCATCGAGTAACGCTTCCTTAGAGTTTTTAGGTTCAACTTGGGAAACAAAAGCAGAGTAATAATAAAAGTTACTAAGTTTAGAGCGAGTAGTTACTCCCTTAGAGATATCACCGAGAATGTTGTCAATTAGATGGTCTTTGGAAGACTTCCAAGCTGGAGGAAGTTCATCTTTCTTAGCATGATGATCATCCTCACTTTTCACTGGTTGGTGATCCTTTTCCTCCTTAATACGCACTGCTTCAGGCTGATCAATTCCCTTATCAGTGTCCTTGAGTATGTCTTCAGTAGGTACACCTGCACCATGAAAAGAACTACCTTCTCCGACATTTCTCGGATAAGACTCGTCAAAAGAAACATGAACCGACTCTTCAACTATACGTAAACTTTTATTATAGATTCTATAAGCTTTACTTGATTGAGAGTATCCAAGAAAAATACCCTCGTCAGCCTTGGCATCAAATTTGCCGAGAGTCTCTTTTCCATTATTTAACACAAAGCATTTGCAACCAAATACATGAAGGTGAGAGATGTTTGGCTTACGCCCTTTTAAAAGGTCATACGATGTCTTGTTTAGAATAGGCCGGATGAGAACCCTATTCAAAACGTAACAAGCCGTACTTATGGCGTCGACCCAAAAGTATTTTGGTAATCCACTATCCTTGATCATAGTCCTTCCAAGTTCTTCCAAAACTCTATTTTTACGTTCCACTACCCCATTTTGTTGAGGGGTACGTGGTGCGGAAAAATTATGATCAATTCCATTGGAATCACAAAATGCTTCAAATAAATGATTTTCAAACTCACCCCCATGGTCACTTCGGATTGACCCAATGTTTGTGTTCAACTTGTTTTGAGATAACTTAGCAAATCGTTCAAAGGCTGAAAAGGTATCACTCTTATTTGCTAAGAAAATTGTCCAGCAAAACTTAGAAAAATCATCGACTATAACAAATCCATAGTAGTTACCACCTAGGCTTTTAACCCTAGATGGTCCAAAGAGATCCATATGGAGAAGCTCAAGAGGTCTCATAGTTGAAACAATGTTTTTAGATTTAAAAGAGATCCTTGTTTGCTTCCCCATTTGGCACGCATCGCAAAGATGATCCTTTGTAAATTTAATTTTGGGCAAACCGATGACTAGGTCTTTAGAGACAATTTTGTTAAGAAAATCAAAGTTGATATGAACCAAGCGTCTATGCCACAACCATGAATCTTCATTCATAGTGACTAAACACTTGTCTCCATCCAATGATACCTCGTTTAAGTCTAGCATATAGACGTTATTCACCCTCAAGCCCTTAAACACATTCTTTTTGTCGCAATCTTCAACTACGCAACAATCCTTTGAAAAAGAGACTTTATAATTTTTGTCGCATAGTTGACTAATGCTTAAAAGGTTGTGTCTAAGGCCCTCCACAAGAAGTACATCAGAGATAGTAGTAGATGAGGGGTTACCTATACTACCTTTACCGAGAATTTGTCCCTTGTTATTATCTCCGTAGGTGACAAACCCCTTTTTCTTCGCCACAAAGTCGATGAAAAGAGATATGTCTCCGGTCATATGTCTTGAGCAGCCACTATCTAGAACCCATCTTCCTTCGGTGGTCTCAAGACTTTGTACCTACAAAAATAATCAAGGGAGAGTAGGTACCCAATTCTCATTAGGTCCTTTATGGTGAGTGAAACCAAAATTGCCTTTGGGCACCCATTGATAAATGCCCTTTGGAACAAGAAATCTTCAAAAGCGGCACTTAGCAATAGTATGACCGGGCTTACAACAATATAAGCAATCACGATTAGTTTGGAGTTTACCTTTGCTATCACTATCTCGAATCACATACGTGTATTGTTGATAAGGATTATTCATTGTTTCATGATAATGTGATCGATCAATAGCAAACGTAATCTTAGGCTTGAGAGCCTTGTCTAACTTGGCTTTGAGGGTTCTCACCTCTCTTTGCCAAATGTGACAAGTATCACAGCCCCCAAGGTCAAACCATGTATATTTATTCTCATCGATTTTAGTTTTTGATGCATTCACCATGGAGTTTTTAAGATCTTCCAATTCCTTTTGGGAATCGGAGACCTTTTTCTCCAAATAGGAAAAAATCTTTTTATTCGAAGCTAAGCGTTGAAATGCTTCCTTAGCTTCGTGGTGTAATGTATCAAAAGCTCTTTTTAATTCAGCATGAGACATATTTTGACAGTTTTCATATTTAGAGTGTTTTACCTCTTTTCCTTTGTTGTGACATGCCATGAGACAAAGGTTGACGGATTCACTTTCGTCACTTGAGGAGTCATCTTTCTCCGACCCGCTATCACTTTCCCAAGCGATGTATGCTCGTCGAGACTTGTTGGACTTTTTGTTTGAGCGACTCTTGTCATTATCCTTGTCTTTGTCTTTCTTTAAGGATGGATAATCCGGCTTGTAGTGCCCGGATTTTCCACAGTTGTAGCACGTCCCTTTTACCTTGCCATTTTTATTTCCTTCACTTCTCGATTGCTTACGGAACTTGACAAGATTTCTGTCCGAGTGCTGAATATCATTCTTACGAATATATCTATTGTATCTTTTCACAAATAAGCTCATATCATCACCAGATTCTTCATCTTTTTCGTTTTTGGCTTCATCATCACTTAGCTCTTGATGTGTGGACTTTGAGCAAGAAGCCTTGAGAGCTATCGACTTCTTCTCCGTATCTTTTACCTTCTCTTTCTTTATGCTCTTCTCATGTTTATCCAAGCTAATGAGCACTTGCTCATGCTCATCGAGTTTACCAAAGAGTGTTGTGAGGTCTAGAGTAGCAAGATTATTGGCCTCCTTGATAGCGGTAACCTTCGGTTGCCATTCCCTGCTAAGACACCTCAGAATTTTATTAGTAGAAACCTCATTAGGAATTGGTTTACCAAGAACATGCAATTTGTTGATGATGTGAGTGAATCGTTTTTGCATATCCGCAATGGTTTCCCCTTGCTTCATGTAAAACAAATCAAACTCTTGCGTTAGTGTATTAATACGAGCCAATTTAACATCATTAGTGCCTTCGTGGGCTACTTGTAAGGCATCCCACATAGCTTTGGCTGTTTCGCAATGGGAGACTCGATAATATTCATCAACTCCCAAAGAGGAAATGATCATATTACGAGCCTTCCAATCATAACTGTACTTTTTCTCGTCCTCCTCAGTCCATTGGTCTTCGGGTTTAGGAACGACAACGCCTTCCGTGTTAGTCATAGTGATTTCCATGGGACCGTTTAAAATAACGTTCCAAACCTTCCGATCTAAGGAGTTAATATGAACACGCATACAATCCTTCCAGTAGCTGTAGTTTTCACCTGTAAAAACTGGAGCTCTATTATAAGCCCCCTTAGGTTCGTTCGCCATGATCCAAGAAGTTTTACCGAAGCACCAGAATAAACCAGAGCTCGTGATACCACTTGTTAGACGATGGCTATGGATCTAGAAGGCGGGTTAAATAGATCCCTTGAGTTTTACACGCAAATGGACTACAAAATTCTGTTTTAAAAATTTGTTTAACGGAAGCTACCACTGGACAGAACGTCTACAACGAACCTTCTACCGAAAGGATCGGATATGCGCGAATATATTGTGGATGAGAACGAAAGAGAAAAATTCAGTTCTGAATATTACACTTATAAACGCAGACAACAAATTATCACTTGCTTGATGTTTATACCGATCCAATGAGGTTAATTGATAAACAATTTAAAGCAATGTGTTCGAATTTTGCTTAGAAAAAAATTATCAAACACGTAGTGTGCGTAAACACACTATGTGCAGAATTTCTATGGAGAATAATGTGCAGCTGCTCCAAAACACAATTCAATGAATTGTATCGATTTAACAAAAACAGTTTAACAGCGTACAATTATTCTATGACAGAAATTACGATAGTTTGCAACGTCACAAAATCGAACAATACTGAAATGTAAAAGAGTTAAGGGAAAGAGAGAGAACACCCGAGATTTGATTAGGCAGTTCCCCAATCGTCCTCGCTTTGGGTACGTCTGCCCCCAATTCCGCAAAAGGAATTGAGATATATATATATATATATATATATATACGTAGTTGTTGCAATGTTTATTACAAGAGAAAACTATGAACATTCAAACCCCGAACGTCTTCGATCTTTGATGCAGAATTTTCTCTTCCCTTGATTCAAGATGAATCAAGTGCTCAGAATATGGATGATTCAATTACCGTCCCACGCTGCTAAACCGAAAGAAAACTCCGTTCTTCAGTTACCTTCACTCGGTCAATTGAAATCTTCCAAGAATTCGAACCCAAACCTTCTTCTACGATCCTCTGATTACAACTACTAAACCGAAACAGTTGCGCCAATTTCCGGTTACCTTCGCCCAGCTGAATCCCTGTAGAAAAAACAGTTTGTACAAAACCCCCAAAATCTCCTCGATTCTTGGAGGACAAAGCCAACTGGTTTGATTCAAGAAACACCTGCCAATCTCTCAACCCAGAAGATGAAGATCACACTTCCTAAATTCTGAACGTTATCACTTCGATCAATGGGCGACACAAACAAAAATGATTATGTGCGATTGTTTGTTTACACAATGAAGAAGATGAAGATGAAGAGAGAACTGACATATATTTTTCACGTTTCTTGTTCTATTTGAAAAATGAAGACCCAAAACTATTTATATGAAAAAATATGACCAAAAGAAATAACAGGAAATAACAGAAACGAATTTAAGTGAAAAAGCACAAAAAACAGTGCCATGCGTCGACCTCTGGAGTCTATGCGTCGACGCATAGAAAGGCAATTTTGAGTTCTCAGGTTTATGCGCTTACCCGTGAGTTCTGGGGGTCAGCGCATGATTCTTGAGGTTGGCGTATAAGTTCTGAGGTCAGCGCATGAAGGCCAATTTTTTTGAGAAATTTCATTTTTTGAATTGTTTTCACCAGACCAAGGTCAAACACACATGCTAGACACTATTAAATCACTCGTGGACATTTATTTTTGAGGAGAATAGGATCCTATGCATCTAGACACATGACCAACAACGATAAGTCTCTGTATGCCTGACACGTGAAGTGATACTGCTCAAATTACAATCTAATGCATTTGTTGACATCATTAAAACAAGATGGCTAGAAGGATATCCCTCACACCCGGAACTATGCCTATGCCCGACATAACGACTAGTTTTGAGCACCCTGCCCGACATAACGACTAGTTTGGGTAGTTATCTATTCTTTGGGGAAAATGGTTATTTCGCCCCGAAAATAGGACCGTTGGCCACGCGTTGGGGGCTCTATATAAACCCTCTCGCTTGAGAGGGTCAGGTATCCAATATTCACCCTAAGAATTCATACTTCGTACTTGCCCCTTTTCTCCGACCCTTTCTTACTTGAGCGTCGGAGTACCTTGCAGGTACACCCCTTCCTCTCCATACGACCAGCATCCCTGACGCACTTGGCGACCCGATTCTACAGGATCTGATCCAGCCTTCACGATCAGTATGTGTGTGTGTGTTTGTGTGTTATGAATAATAGTAAATAGATGTGGATGTTCATTTACCCAAATTTCTATATTCCTTAACTCCTATGAGTTAATTTCTTAACCTTTGTGTATTCCCTAAGTTAATGGTTATTCATTGATCATGTACTATAAATAAGATCCACATTCCACTGTAAAAGGGACTTTTGCATAAGATAATATAATATCACTTTTCTTCTTCTCTTTGTCTCGTTCATCTCTATATCATTTTGATTAATTTCATAACACGTTATCAACACGAAACTCTACCATATGAATGTTAACTAATTGTCTAAGAAGTTATACAAATAATTTGATAATGAAGGTCTGACTATATGAAGCTTCAACATTGAGAAGGTAACATTATTATTTTTTGTTTCGTAATATATATTTCTAATTCTACCAATTATGTATTGATATATTGATAAGAAGAAAAAAATCAACAGTGATTTTCATGAATCCCAGAAGGATTGAATGAATAATGTTAAAATATCTTTGAAAGACTATAAAATAATATGTTTGTTATATAGTTCTTGAAGAACTTTCCAAATATCCTTGAAGGATAGAAAAATAATAATTTATTATATAGTTCCTGAAGAACTTATCAAGCATCCCTGAAGGAGAGCAACATAATAATTTATTATATAGTTTCTGAAGAACTTATCAAGCATCGTTGAAGGATAGCAAAATAATAACTTATTATAGAGTTATTGAAGAACTAATCAAGATCCCTGAATGATAGAAAAATAATAATTTATATAGTTCTTGAAGAAATTATATTACATCCCCAAAGGATTGCACGAAAAGTGTTTATCTTTATCATTGTTTGAAGATCTATGATCTGCCTCTCGAAAACATTATATATATTATAAAGGATCCTTAGAGGATTGTTCAAAGAATGAATTACTTTTATTCACTCATCAAAGAATGATTATCCATTGATGATTGATAAGAAAATGATTATCCTGTCTCCATTGATCACAATCGTATGTATCTGTGCAATTGTCGTTTGAAGCATATGTCGTATTATCCCCCGATTCAACATTCTTGTTACTTTTCTCACCATGCAAATTCCAACATATATAACTTCGATCAATTCCATGCCTCATTAAATGCGATGCCAACTGAACCGCGTCAACCCGACTCCCATAACAGCAATCCAAGCAAGGACATGTCATTCGACTAGGGTCTTTGGCATGCGCAACAGCAAACTTAACGAATTCTGATACCCCATTCTCATACTATTTCGACAATCGACTTGAAGACATCCATTTCTTATCCATGGTTTTACTAATTAAGCTAAACAAAAACAAAATAAAAACTATTTACTTGTAGGGAAGTTAACAGCTTCTGGACCAACACAGTGTAAGATTCTTGGAAACAATCAGACTTTCACTCTTCACAAGTAACCCCTATAGCAAATTCACTAAGTTAGAATTGATTGTGTATGCCAAATATAACAGGACAAATTTAGTATATAATAGGACAAACAAGATATATCGGAGAAACAAGTCAAAGTCTCAAGAATCAATTAATTTCAACAATCTCATTTTCATTTTCATCACTAACATACCAAATATAACAATTAATTTCACTATCATTTTCAATCAACAATTAGATTAAAATAAAGTAATCACTAAAAAGTATCCATCAACAATGTCATTATCATCAATTAATTTCAACAAATCATCACTAACATTCAACAGCAACTTACAAAATTAACACCAATTCCCAACATAAATCCACCACAAATATCACTATTTATCATCTTCAACTTTACTACAACAACAATTTCAAAATCAAATTCAAACAACAACCACAACAACACTAATTCACCAAATCGACAACAACCACATCAACACTTTGATACTATACTCTAACAACACTCATTTTTCTATAACACTCATTTTTCTAACAAACCTCATTTTGGTAATGGATATAACAACACTCAAACAAACTACATTTAAACTAACACTCATTTAAACTACATTCAAACTAACACTTTCAAACTAAAAACAAAACAAAAACATAACAACACTCATTCAAACTACATTCAAACTAACACATTCAAACTAAAAACAAAACAAAAACAAAACAAGATGCTCAAGAACAAACCCTCAAGAACAAACAAAAGAAACAATGACACTCACGGAAGAATGTCGGTCAGAGAAGATGGAGATACGAACAGAGGAACAATGCCGGTCAAAGAAGACCGACTGAGGAACAGTGCCGGTTAGAAAAGACAAACAGAGGAACACGGACGGAGAAGACGAACAGAGGAACACGGACGGAGAAGTCGTGTGAGAGAGGGAGAAGTCGCGAGAGAGAGGGAGAAAGAAAACATGTGTTAGGGCATTCTGAAAGAATGAAAAGTTTTTTAATATTTATAAAATAGTAACATAAGACAGCGGTTTTGGAAAGTGCTTTGTTATGTATTAGCTTTAGCAGCGCTTTTTCTCTAAAAGCGCTTTTGTTTTAATAGCGTATAGCAGCGCTTTTTAAAAACGCTTTCTAAAGTGTGCCTTTAGCAGCGCTTTCCTAAAAGCGCTTTCTAAGGTGTCACATTTGTATGGCTTTTAGCAGCCCTTTAAAGAAGCGCTTTCTAAAGTGGGGTTTAGACAGCTCTTTTTTTTCAGCGTGTTTTTTTTAAACATATAGCAGCGCTTTTGATTAAAAGCGCTGTCTATGTTGTGCTGCCAAAAAGCAATTTTGGCGTAGTGCTTCACTAGATTTTTTTCCCACTGGGTTTTTTCTTGTAAGGTTTTAACGAGGCATATCCTCAATGAACATCCAAGGGGGAGTGTTATGAATAATAGTAAATAGATGTTGTTCTGGACTGGACCAATGGCTAGACATGGCCCAATCCGCTTCTGCTCCAGAGCGGCCCAAATTGCCTAAGTCCAATCTACAGAGGGGGCAAAAGATACCTTTCTGCCCCTCCAACCGGGCAAAGAATGTAACGTTCCTCCTTGGAATTACTGCCCGTCACGCACGACTTCATTGCTCCCCGAACAGCTATGGGCAGGTGCCTGGAACTATGCCTGTGCCCGACATAACGGCTAGTTTTGGGCACCCTGCCAGACAGAACGGCTAGTTTGGGTAGTTACCTATTCTTTGGGGAAAACGGTTATTTCGCCCCGAAAATAGGATCGTTGGCCACGCGCTGGGGCCTCTATATAAACCCTCTCGCTTGAGAGGGTCAGGTATCCAATATTCACCCTAAGAATTCATACTTTGTACTTGCCCCTTTTCTCTGACCCTTTCTTACTTGAGCGTCGGAGTACCTTGCAGGTACACCCCCTCCTCTCCATACGACCAGTATCCCTGACGCACTTGGCAGCACAATTCTACAGGATCTGATCCAGCCTTCACGATCAGTGGCGCCGTCTGTGGAAATCATTGTTCTCCCCATCTTTCTTTCCTCCATCTTTCTTTCCTCAGAAATCGAAGATCAAAATAATTCTCAAACATCATCACGATCATGGCCTCCCAAGATCGCACCAAGGATGCTCTCCAAACCACCATCCTCCCCGTCAACAAATCTGACATTGACGGCCAGTCATCTCTCCTCCGAGATACCCGTTTCCTCAGGGACAGAGCCACTGCTTCTCCTTCCCCTATCCCTGCTGATCGCAACAACGATCAACCTTCACTTGACGTCCAGCCCGTTCCTGTTCCGCCCAACGCTGACCCGACCGTGGCAGCCCTCTTGGAAGCAATCAACAAGACTAACACCCTAATCCTACAGCAAAACGAGAGGATTGGGACGTTATAAGAGTCCAACCATCCAAGATCCCCTCCTACGCAGAGGAAACAAAGACGATAAAGGAGCCCGCATCCCCGGAGATACATCGACCGAAGACTGCGCCAAGAGCCTGATCCTCGCGCACCCCAGAAGTGCGAACAAATCTCCCCGCGTGACCAGCCCGCTCACGACCGCAAGAGGACTCGAAGGAACGAGCAATCTCCGCCGGTCAAGTCTAAAGGACGGGCCCGCTCACCTTCTCCTCGAAGGAACCGCTCACCTTCCCCTCGAAGGAACCGATCGCCTTCTCCTCGAAGCAACTGCTCACCTTCTCCGTGAAGGAACCGCTCCCCTTCTCCCCGGAAGAACCGCTGCCGCGAGCATCCCATTCGGTCCCCGTCATACACCAGTTCTAGCAGCAACGACGAGCCTCGCGGCCCGTTGTCCCAGGAGATCTTAGCTACCCGTCTCCCAAAAGGCTTGGAGAAACCCCCGTCACTTGGCACGTATGACGGAACAACTGACCCGGACGAGCACATCGAGAATATCGATGCGCTGTTAGACTACCGCGGCGTACGGGGCGCCATCAAATGCCGACTGTTCCCGACCACGCTCTGAAAGGGAGCAATGACAGGTACAAGCAACGGCCCGAGGAGTCCATTACCTCGTGGAGATAGCTGGCAGGATGTTCTCGCGGCACTTCACAGCATCTCGCCGCCACCCCAAAACTGAGGCCTCCCTTAGAGCCATAATTCAAGAAAAAGATGAATCTCTCCGCGCATATATCGAGAGGTTCAACAAGGAAGCTGTACAAGTCCCTACAACGGACGAAATGAAGAAGTTTCTGCTCGAGCAAGGGCTCCGCCCAGGCTCTGAGTTTTCTAAAGCCATTGGCCTCGCACCACCGAGGAATTTAGACGCCCTTCTCCTCAAAGCGCAATCACACATTCAGTACGAAGAGAAGGTTGCGGCCAGCAACGTCCGAGCATCAAGCCATCAGGAGAATGCTCGGGCATCCAAAGGAGAGGAAGCCTCGACATTTCGTCGGGGCGAACGAAGGCGCGAGGATCGTCCTCGTGACTCCCGTGACAACAAGGGGCCCTCCGGGCGATTCCATGACTACACTCCCCTGACCGTCTCCAGGAAAAAGATCTTGTCCGAATGTGCCAATTCGGAGTTTAAGCAGGCAGGGGTCCGCTTCCCCAAGCAGTTGCTGAACAGACCAAACGTAGACAAATAAAAATACTGCCATTTCCACAAAAGTCACGGCCATACTACAGAAGACTACATCCATCTGATGGATGCCATTGAGATACTGATGAGGGACGGGCACCTGAAACAGTTCACCAAGAAGAAGGACACTCCTCGGCAGGACGCCCAGAAGTCCAAGAAGATAGAGAAAGAGATACCCTCCTCAGAAGACGCCAACATACAGGTCGTTATGTCCATATCGCGATCGGAGAACTTCTACGTCCCGGATGGGCTCAACGTCCCTGCTTATTTCGTGGCCCACAGCCCGTGGGAGACTTTTCCCTCCGCCATGGTCATCTCTGGCGGGGGCTTCAACAAAGTCACTGTGGGCTCCGTGAAACGCAAGTTCGAGCATCTGATCAACACGAGCTCCAATAAAGTGACCACGCTCGATCAGGCCCAGAAAGGCTTCGTACCCATCTCCTTCTACTGGGAAGTACTCCTCGGCGGATCCCCGAACTCGAGCATACCTTTGCTCGTCAGAGCCCGAATGGCGAACTTCGATGTTCGCAGAATCCTAGTTGACCAGGGCAGCTCGGTCGACATCATGTACTCCCAGCTGTTCTCAACGCTTCAGCTGGACGAATCGCACCTTACCCCCTATGTAGGGTCCGATTTACAGGGATTCAACGGATCAGTGACCAAGCCGTGGGGCTACGTCGAACTGATCGTGACCTTCGGATCAGCTGAGATGGCCAGATCCATCAAGGTGCAATTTCTGGTGATCGACTGTCCGTCGCTATATAAGTGCAATTTCGGAAGGCCAACTCTGGCCGAGTTGGTAGCGGTACCCTCAACAGTCCACCTGAAGATGAAGTATTACACTTCGAAAGGAATGGTCGCCACCCTGCACGGCGATACCGAAGCTGAACGCAGGTGTTTCGAGGCAGCTACAAAGGGGCTCAACGCCATTGCGTCTAAGCCAAAAGCATCGGGCAAGCCAGCATTGCCAAGCAGCTCCGAGGAAGCCAAGCCTCATCCCTTGGTCGACTCCATCGACCTCGACAGTCTCTTCCAAGAAGAAGACCAGCAGGAGGAACGAGCAGCTTCAGCCAACCCGTCCACATCGTCCAGCAGCGGCTCCCATCCGATACGCCCAATACCTGATGGCAACTTCGAGATCGTTCTGTTCGGCGATGACCCTCAGCGAGGAGTGAAGATTGGAGCAGATCTTCCCGACATCGCGAGGAAGCAGCTCAAGGCATGCCTCAGCGAGAATGCCGACCTCTTTGCATAGAGCTCCGCTGAAATGCCCGGCTTGGATCCATCCGTCGCATGCCACCAGCTGACAATTGACCTGGCCGTCAAGGCCGTAGCACAACGTAGGAGAAAGCAGTGTCCGGAGAAGACAGAAGCTGCTGAAAAAGTTGTAAAGGACCTCCTCGAGGCCAAATTTATTTTGGAAGCAAAGTACACCACTTGGCTGTCCAACGTTGTATTAGTTAAAAAATCTAATGAAAAATGGCGCATGTGCATTGATTACACCGATCTCAATAAGGCATGCCCGAAAGATGCCTACCCCCTCCCCAATATTGATAAACTTGTTGATAATTCTGCTGGTTTTAAACTTTTATCGTTCATGGATGCCTACTCGGGCTATAATCAAATTCCGATGGCAATGTCTGACAAAAAATATACGGCCTTCATGACCGAATCGGGCAACTATTACTACAACGTAATGCCCTTCGGCCTGAAGAACGCCGGAGCAACGTACCAATGAATGATGAACAAGGTATTCCGGGGAGAAATAGGCGACATGCTCGAAGTCTACATGGACGACATGATCGTAAAGTCCCACGAGGAAACCGATCATACTGCCCATTTGAGGAAGGTCTTCGAACAGGCCAGGAGATACAAAATGCGTTTTAAGCCAGAGAAGTGCACGTTCGGTGTTCGGGCAGGCAAATTCCTCGGCTTCTACTTAACGGAACGAGGAATCGAGGCCAATCCCGGTAAATGTAGGGCATTCTCTGAGTTTCCTACGCCCAAGTCCAAAAAATCCATCCAGTTCCTCAACGGGATGCTCGCGTCACTATCTCGTTTCGTGGCCAAGTCCGTCCAACACGTCCTACCATTCTTCAGACTCCTCCGCAAAGAGGCAGCATTCGAATGGACCAAGGAGTGTGACGAGGCCCTTCTCCATCTGAAACGAGCACTCTCAGAGCCACCGGTCCTCTCTCGCCCGGACAATGGCGAAACGTTGTACCTATACCTCGCCTTAGCAACCGAAGCAGTGAGCGCCGCTCTCATCCGCGAGACACCTGACAGGCAGAAGCCCATATATTTCACGAGCAAAGCGCTACAAGGACCAGAGTTAAGATACCAACAGATAGAGAAGGTGGCGTTGGCCCTCATCAATGCAGCCAGAAGATTAAGACACTACTTCCTGGCTCACACGATCGTGATTCGAACAGATCAACCCATAAAGCAGCTGCTCAGACGACTAGACATGGCCGGTCGGATGCTCAAATGGTCGTTGGAACTGTCCGAATTCGACATCCAATACGAAAGAAGAACAACCCTCAAGGCCCAAGCTCTGGCCAATTTCGTCGTGGAAATGAAATTCGCAGACTCCCCCGCGAGCGAAGCGCACAAATGGACCATTTTTGTTGACGGTGCCTCGAGCTCGGCAGGGAGCGGCGCAGGCATCATACTGGAGAGCGACTAGGGAATCATTGTGGAAGTTTCACTCACCTTGTCCTTCCCGACCTCCAATAACCAGGCTGAATACGAGGCCTTCCTCGCGGGGCTACGCCTTGCCAAGGACCTGGGCGC
The DNA here is from genome assembly GCA_022829125.1 of Lathyrus tuberosus. NCBI lineage: Eukaryota > Viridiplantae > Streptophyta > Magnoliopsida > Fabales > Fabaceae > Lathyrus > Lathyrus tuberosus. The sequence goes on from JALAZF010000072.1 coordinate 7,604,253, forward strand.
AGAAGAAGTCGCCATTTGCACGGATTCACAACTCGTGGCCCTCCAGGTTTGGGGAGAATACCTAGCCAAAAAAAGATAACCTGACCGAATACTTGGCCCTGGTCAAGAAGGAGATGGCGAAGTTCACAACAGTGGAAGTGAAACATGTCCCCCGCGAACATAACGTGCGAGCAGACGTGCTATCCAAACTAGCCAGCACAAAGAAGAAAGGCAGAAAAAAATCCGTCATACAGGAAGTACTTCCTCGACCCAGCATCGGGAAGGCCTCTCCGACACTCAACGTGCAGGTGATCGGCGACAATAACTGTTGGATGACCCCTATCTACAACTATCTCGCCAAAGACAAACTTTCGTCCGAGCCAAAGGAGGCCAGCACAGTCAGGCGAAGATCCTGCTCTTACGTCTTGGTCAAAGATAAACTCTACAGGCGGGGATTCTCCATTCCGCTGCTCAAGTGTGTCGAGGAAGAAATGGTCGCGCACATCCTGCACGAAATCCACGAAGGAATCAACGCCCAACATCTCGGCGGAAGGTCGCTTGCCCGAAAGGCCCTCCGAGCAGGGTACTATTGGCCGACCATGCAGCACGACGCGATAGAACACGTGAAGAAATGTGATAAATGCCAACGACACGGGGAGATGCACCTAGCTCCGCCTAACGAGCGCAAGGCTATGTCCTCCCCGTGGTGATTCGCCTGGTGGGGCCTAGACATCCTAGGACCCTTCGTGGTAGGATCAAGCCAGAACAAGTACCTAATAGTGGGCGTAGACTATTTCACAAAATGGATAGAAGCGGAAGCTCTAGCCAAAATAACTGCCCTCAACATCCTGCGTTTCTATAAACGAAACATCCTTGCACATTTCGGTATCCCCCAAGCTATAGTAACGGACAATGGGACGCAAGTCACGGACAGGAAGTTCCAAGACTTCGTCGCCCAACTGGGCACGAAGCAGCACTTCGCATCCGTACAACACCCTCAAACAAACGGACAGGCTGAAGCAGCCAACCGAGTCATCCTTTGAGGTCTCAAGCGAAGGCTGGACGAAACAAAGAAGGCACGGGTCAAGGAACTACACAGCGTACTCTGGGCATACCGCACAACTCCACACTCAACGACCGGGGAAACACCTTTCCGTCTAGCATACGAGATCGAGGTTGTAATTCCCGTTGAAGTTCACATGCCCTCTAGGCGGACAGAGTCACCCCTAGACGAGGAGATGAACGACGAGTCATTGCGAGAAGAACTCGACCTTGTCGAGGAGATATGAACCGGAGCAGCCCTCTGCGAAGCCTCACTGAAACAAAAAATTACCATCAGGCACAATGCCAAGGTGATACGACGAGAGTTCGACGTTGGAAGCCTTGTTCTAAGAAGAAACCACAAAGACTCTCGAGAAGGCAAACTAGCAGCCAACTAGGAGGGGCCCTATCGCGTCCGAGCAAAAACAGAAAATGGGGCCTACTACCTGGAACATCTCACCGGGGATGAACTTGCTCGACCATGGAACGCTGAAAAGCTAAAACAATACTACAGCTAAATTCTCGTTTTGACCCGTCACAACGACGGGCGTCAGCTACCGGCCACTATGCACGTCTAGGTACAAGCGTCACATACGAATAAAGAAGAACCTCGCTCAGTAACGAGCCGGGTAACTGCTCGACAACGGTCCTCGATCGAGCATCGCTGTCGTCAAAGTACCATGACTGGCAGAACCCCAGCTCGCGATAGGACGTTCACGCCGCGAACTCAGGCCTCAAACGCGACCTTAGCTCCGCACCCCCGCCAGGATATTCCCCGGCCGTTCGACCAGTTCCCCTCACTGCCGAACACATCTACAACGAGCAATCCCCCCAAATTATTCGCACAAGTCAAATACCCCCTATCACGGGCGGACATGCATTCACAACGAGCATGAGTACAACACTTAGCGACAAACAAAAGCAAGTAAAATCATGCAGATGACAGAATCAAACATGTAATAATTTATCATAATAAATGACCGCAAGGGCCACGATTGTACTAAGTTAAATAAAACGGGGGCCACGCCCCCCAAAAATTAAATTACAACGGTTACACGGCACGCAGGCCGGACAAATTACAACATTAAAAACACAAACTCCTCACTCTTCCGCGTGCTTGGCAGGCTCGGACTGGGGCCCCTGGTCTTCTGCGGGTTGATCCTCGGTAAGGAGAGCATCAGGCATAACGATCCGACCATCTTCAACGTGCACCAGATAGTGGGTACCCTCGTCGAAAAAGTCAACCTCGGGATTCACCACCCACAGTTGAGCCACGGCGTTTTTGAAATACTTCTCCCCGACGACAATACCATCATCCTCGGCCGTCAGCAAACGGGCAACCGGCTCGGATCTTGTCTTCAATTCCTTCACGTCTTCCGGCTCATCGTCACCTGGGGCATTGGTCGCCTTCAGCCGCTGGATCAACTCCTCGACAGACTTCTTCTCCGCCGCCAGCGTCGATTTCTCCTCCTTCAACCGAGCTACCTCCTCCTCAGCTTTCTTCCGAGCATCGTCGGCACCCTTAGCTTCTTCCTTGAGGGACGCCATGGTAGCACGGGCAGTAGTAAGTTCACCTGACCAAGGCAGAAGCGTCCTGAGCCACCAACGCCCTCTTGCTCGGGCGATCCATACTTTCCAAGCGAAGAGACTCCGCCAGAGGCACAATCAGAGTGTTCCCCTCGAAGAACTTCCGATCATGGATGCAAGGAGGAAGCTCGAACTTCCCCTTCTCCGACGCCCGAGTGAGATCCACAACGTTAGTGATTCTTGGCCGCTTGGATCGACCGGTCAAAGGAAGAGGAGACCCCCAGGGAGCAGGAGTAGGAGAAGAAGAGGTCCCCGCAGGAGACTGCACGGGAGGAGGAACACGGACACCAGCAAACTGAGACTTCGGAGGGGCTGCCCCGACCTTGTTCCTCGCAAGAGCATTCGTCACAACTCTGTCGTGGGCTTGAGGTATCTCACCTGCACAAACAAAATACGAGCATGTTAGATACGAGGAAACGAAATAACGCAAACAAAATCTAAAGAACTAAGAATACCAAGCAGCTTCTCGGCATCCACGGGAGTCTTGCACTCCAGCAGTGCCTTAATATTGATAAATCGATGCTCAACCCTCTGGCTCCCGTCCTCCTCGAAGATCGGACTACCCTTGCTCGTCCAGCACTCAACAAGCCGGCAGGAGTTGACCCACTTCACCAGCACCTCATACGCCATAGCATCCTGCCCGCGTAGCTCGCTCGGTTGGAAGACATAGTCATCAGGCTTCTTGGCAAAGTGGTCAGGCGCCCAATGGATGGGAAACTTGTAGATTCTTCGCCCAATAAACTTCCCATCCTCGTCGTGCAGATCGTTCCCATCCTCGTCAACCTCGATCTCCCAGATGTATGCACTGTCCTGAGAAGCTTCGGACAGGGGTTCGACGACGTAATACCGTTCCTTAAATGTCCGTATCGACTCCGAAAATGGTTTGAACAACTTGCGGGGCTGCTTCAGAGAAACCCAACCGTACTTCTTCCCCGACAGCTGCCGTTGGAGATGAAAGACAGTGAAGAACCAAGGAAGAGTAGCCCCTATGGAGAGATGCTCGCATACCAGCTCGAACACCCGGATGAAGGCCAACGAGTTAGGATGCAGTTGCGTGGGGGCCAATTTTAAATGCACGAACACTGACTGTTGAAAATCACTGAACAACAACCTCAAACCCAGCTCCTTGAAAGCGTACTCATACATGGTAAAACGGTCCCCGAAGTGCGTACAGACAAGATCGTCCAAGGAAGGGTAGTGCACCTTCCACTCTCCCTCTGGTCTAACCTTCGTGAAAACGTCCACCAAGGACTTTGCGAAAGTGGACACATGCTCGGCAGGTTCGGCCACCTTTTATTCCTCCGCGGAGAACCCGTCGACGTCCTCATCCATGTCGTCCAACTCTTTCTCCTCCCGACATTACTGGAAGAACTCGAAGTCGTCGAACTCGAAGCCGTCGAGCTGCTATTATCTTCGGAGCCCGTTTCTTCCTCGGACGTATCTATAATAACCTCTCTATATGGCCCCGTCGCCATTACAATCACCTGAAAAGCAGAGAAGAAAGTGAATTCGGCAGCAAATCAAATCCACCCTTCCACCGCTAAGTCAAGTGAAAGGGCGCGCAAAGGGCTGGGGACAACGTCCCCGGCCTAAGCCCTAACGTCAAAGGAAAAGCTGAAACCTCCCCGCGAGGAGACGCTCGAAACTAATCATCCCCGAGCAAGGAGCTTCCCCGCACTCACACCCAGTTTTCGTTTAAAGCTTCGCCGGAAATCGCAAGGCTTCACCGGGATCTGGGAATGTTTTGCCGGAAAACTCATCACCCACTCAGAGGATGAACAGACACGACGGTCACACATGCATAGCTGCCACAACATCGCCGCGAACCACCCTCCTCGGTGAAACACACCACTAATTCTGGCGACATGTCAGAGGTAGAAAAATGGCACAACCATCGTCCATCACCAACAATCGCCAGAAACTCACCCATTTCGTCCTCTAAACCTAGCCCTAACCACATGCAATCTACCATTGACAACAAAAAGGAGTAAAGCAAGCAAAGGGTCAGAAAACTTACTTGATCTAAGTAGACGAAAGTAGCTGCTCGAAGCTTGAAGCGGTGGTCGGAGTAGGCAGACGGAGGTTACGGGCAAGAATGCTAAGGAAACAGAGAGAAATCAGAGCAAAAAGTTCCAAATGGAACGATTTTCCCTTTTTATACAAAGGGGTACGTGCGAACACGCGCTCGTAGGCCATGATGGCTATCCACTAGCCATCATTGCCTATTAACTGCTACACGGAGCTCTAGGCACACGTGGCGTCCCATCGTTTCCAATTCTGTCTGACCGTTACTCTCCCCGAACACCGGGCAACAAGGTCACGACCACGAATTTCACGAACCCCAGGGGTCACGGGCGCATTAAGACAATCCTACTCGTCTCCAAACGACGACTCCATGCTAGCTCCCCGGAGCAACGAACTGTCCTTAAGTCATCACTCCCATGCTCAGGAGCAACGACTTGGGGGGCTCCTGTTCTGGACTGGACCAATGGCTAGACATGGCCCAATCCGCTTCTACTCCAGAGCGGCCCAAATGGCCTAAGTCTAATCCACAGAGGGGGCAAAAGTTACCTTTCTGCCCCTCCAACCGGGCAAGGAATGCAACGTTCCTCCCCGGAATTACTGCCCGTCACACACGGCTTCATTGCTCCCTGAACAGCTATGGGCAGGTGCCCGGAACTATGCCTGTGCCCGACATAACGGCTAGTTTTGGGCACCCTGCCCGACATAACGGCTAGTTTGGGTAGTTACCTATTCTTTGGGGAAAATGGTTATTTCGCCCCGAAAATAGGACCGTTGGCCACGCTCTGGGGGCTCTATATAAACCCTCTCGCTTGAGAGGGTCAGGTATCCAATATTCACCCTAAGAATTCATACTTTGTACTTGCCCCTTTTCTCTGACCCTTTCTTACTTGAGCGTCGGAGTACCTTGCAGGTACACCCCCTTCCTCTCCATACGACCAGCATCCCTGACGCACTTGGCGACCCAATTCTACAGGATCTGATCCAGCCTTCACGATCAGATATGGATGTACATTTACCCAACTTTCTATATTCCTTAACTCCTATGAGTTAATTTCTTAACCTTTATGTATTTCCTAAGTTAATGGATATTCATTGATCATGTACTATAAATAAGATCCACATTCCAATATAAAAGAGACTTTTGCAGAAGATAATATAATATCACTTTTCTTCTTCTCTTTATCTCCTTCATCTCTATATCATTTTGGTTAATTTCATTATATATATATATATATATATATATATATATATATATATATATATATATATATATATAAAATAACATTGTGAGTTACCCTTTTCACATGGGAAAAAAAATCATATTTGAAACATTTGTAATTTTAACTAATACTAGTATTATTTATAATACTAGTACTACTCATTAACAATTTATTAATAAAAAAATGTCGAATCAATAGAAAAGTGATTTCTCCTTTCTATCATCGAATCAATAGAAAAGTGATTTCTCTCTTCTGGTATTAAATGAATATCAAAACAGAAGGTTTTCTGGCTTGTGGTGCAAAATTAAAAAAGTCAGGGGTGCAAAATATGAAATTATAAAATTATAGGTGCAAGCTTTAAGAATTTCGGGGGTTCACTTGCACCCCCTCAGTGCCATGTGGCTCCGCCCCTGGTTACACTATCCAACTACATTCTAATCTAACATTGGTATAAGAGTTTTTTACACTATTAAACTACATTCTAAATTATCATTATTCCTTCAAATACTAACGGTGGTTTTTTTTTCTGAGGTTGAGCTTCTAAAGAATAATAAGAGAAAAACACGAAAATGTATTGGCTTGAAATTACTAACAATTTAGTGTTGAGTTGCTGCTAGAGGTAACTAACAATTTAGTGTTCGGCCGACTCATTGATTATAAAGTAAGACTAATTATCAATGAAGTAGTAAAACATCAGAAGAATTGAATCACATTGATGACAGTAACGTTCTAGCTCTAATATGGTTTCAACCACATAACAATTCAAAGCACAAAGATGATTTGCTCAACTGTAGCACCAAAAACTAGAAAAACATGACAGAAAACTTGAAGCAATGATTTGCAAAATGAAACTAAAACTAGAAAACAAGACAAAAAACTGAAACAATTTAAAAACCATGTTCAAAAGCAAGACATCACTTGAAAAAAAATCTAAATAAAGAAAATTTGTGGTTCTTCTCGTTGCTGGTTTTGTCTTTAACGAGTTTCAACAGGTTCTCCAGCTTCTCTTGATGATCCTCAAGAAAATCAATATCTTTCTCTCCGCCATCCTCATCAAGCAAATTCATGCCCTCGGTGATTGCATTGTTGATCTCCTCACTTTCTTGAGGGGTCAGGTTTAAATTTTGATCATTCTTTAAAGCTTTCTTCATATTATAAAGACTTAAATCTAATGCATTCAGTACATTGGCCTTTTCTAAAAATTTCTCATCTTCCACCTTGTACTTCTCACCTTCTCCAAGCGCTTTTTTAATTTTTTTAGTAGACAAACTTTCTTTGTAGTGGTTTATGGTAATCTCATTCGTATTGCCGGTGGATTTCTCCGTAGCAGAAACAGTCAAAACACCATTTTCATCTATAGCAAAACATACATTGAAACCATAGCCACGAGGTGCAGGGGGAATACCCGAAAGTCTAAGGGTGTGTTTGTTATAATAGAAGATGGAAAGAGAGAGATATAGAAGAGAGAAGTAGAAGAGAAAGTTGTAATTTCTTCTGCTTGGATTGCAAAGAAGTTGAGAAGAGAGATTTGTTTTTGGTGGATCCCACAGCATTTTTGAGTCTTTCCTAAACAGCAAAGAAAATGAATAGTAGCGTTTAATTTTGTTTCAATTTCACTATTACCCCTTCCACTAGTCCTACACAATAGTAATAAATCTTATAATTATTATTAATTTTTTAAACAAAATTAATAGGCTTAGTTACTTAAATCTTCTAAAATTAAATTCATTCAATTAGTTAAATATTTAAAAATATAAATAATATGATTTCTTTTGATTATAATTATTATTTAATTTATTAATTAAAATCAAATAAAAATTAAATTGATTTGTACAAATACTTTATTATTTAGGGGCATATTTGTACTTTCACAAATAAATAATACTTCTTTCTTCTCTATTTCTCTTCTTTCTATCTTATACCAAACAATATATCAAATCTACTCTATTTCTCATCTCTTTCTCTCTTTTCACACTCTTTCTTACCTTTTTCTCTCTTCTCATACTCTCTTCACAACCAAACACACCCTAAAAGAACCGAGCAGATTGTTATCACTGGCTCTAGTTCTCTCACCCTCATAAACCTCAATCAAGACGTAAGATTGGTTATCTGCAACTGTTACAAAACCTTTTGTCATCCTGACGGGAATGCAAGTGTTCTTAGGAATCACCACACTCATGACATCTCCTAATGTAACCTTACCAAGAGACAGTGGTGTAACATCTCGCAGTACCATGTTCGGAACATTTTTAAAGCCTTCACTCAACAAAGCAGCCTGTACAGCAGCTCCATAAGCAACCGCCTCATCAGGGTTTATGCTCATACACAAATCCTCTCTGTCGAAAAATTCCTGTAATAGTTGTTGCACTTTGGGAATCCTAGAAGACCCGCCAACAATCACAACATCATTTACATTACTCTTATTCATCCCAGCATCCACAAGACAACTCTCAACTATTTTCATACACTTTTTAAAGAGGTCTGCATTGATTTCTTCAAACTTGGCACGAGTTATCGACGAAGAAAAGTCGAAGCCTTGGAATAAATAGTCCACCTCAACGGTTGCGACAGAAGCAAAAGAGAGCGTCCTTTTCGCCCTTTCGCATGCCGTTCTCAACCTCCTCAAGGCTTTTGGATTACCAGTAATATCAATTTTGTTCTTTCTCTTTAGTTGTTTTACAAAGTAGTTGACCATTCTGTTATCAAAATCTTCTCCTCCTAGGTGAGTGTTTCCGGCAGTGGCCTTAACTTGAAAGTCCGTGCCTTTTATTGTTAGGACAGACGCATCGAAAGTGCCACCACCAAGATCAAACACAAAAATATTGTTTTCACCAAGACATTTTGTTCTCTTGTTGAGGCCATATGCAAGAGCAGCAGCGGTTGGTTCATTAATCACTCGTATAACATTAAGGCCAGCCATGACACCGGCATCTATGGTGGCTTTTCGTTGGGAATCATTGAAATAAGCCGGCACAGTAACAACAGCATTCGTTACCGGGAACTCTACAAATTTCTCTGCAACTTCTTGCATCTTTGTGAGAACCATAGATGATATTTCCTCAGCACAAAAGTGTTTCTCTTCACCCTTGTATTGAACAACAATCACGGGTTTGTCATCGTCACCGGCAATGACTTTGAATGGCCACAAATTCAAATCATTTTGAATAACAGAATCACTAAACTTCCTCCCTATTAACCTTTTAGCATCTGAAAAAACAATATTAATAATTAAAAATAGACAGATAATATTAATAGCATTAGGTTAATAAAGTTTATCAGATAATAAAAATTCACCAAAGACGGTATTGGTTGGGTTAGAAGCAGCTTGATGCAAAGCAGCATCACCAATGAGCCTCTGATCATCCTTGAAAGAAACAAAAGAAGGTGTAATTCTATTGCCTTGATCATTGTGAATAATCTCAACCCTATTGTGTTCATCAAGCCACACAGCAACACATGAATATGTTGTTCCAAGGTCTATTCCCACAGCACATCCTTCATACTTTTTTGCCTTTTTTGCCATGTGAACTCTTGAAGTTTACTGATAGGTTCACAATCTCTCTTTAGATTTTGACTCACATTAACTTCCTTTTATTGTGGATTTTCTTTGTGTTGTGATAGGTTAGGTTAGGTTTTTACGAGGGGAGTGGGGGTTAGGTTTTCTTTGTGTTGTGATAGGTTAGGTTAGGTTTTTACGAGAGAAAGGTTCTTTGATATAATAATTTTATGCTAATTAATTAATAAAAAATTATAAAAATGAATATTATTTTAGATAGTAAAATTTGTTCTGCTAACTTTACAATTTTTTTTTAATATAATAAACTAAAAAGATTTGAATAAATGGGATGAACTCATGTTTCTATAACTACCAAATAAACTGGAACAACTTAACAATTTTAATATTTTATATTTGAGGCGCATCTGATACATGATTTTAAGGAAATAATAAAATACTATAATATATTATCAACACTTAAATTTGAGAAAACACAAAATTCAAAAGCAATTGAACTGCGACGATAACCGTTGAAACTGCTATAAATTTATAGAATATTTTTAAATATAATAAATATAAAAATGATAGAAGAATTTAAAACTTTAACATGTATACGAATTTATAATTATAATGTGTATAAAAATAATTGAAGAACCTAAAATAATTATGATACTAATATATTATGAAACATCTTGAAAAAACTAAAATAATAAAAAAAACTGATAAATATTTGCATGAAAACGTACATAAATTCATACATTTAGAAATATCTAATAAAAAGAGAGAAATTTTAAATTCATTTAAAATTTAATTTATTTTTTAATTGGATTAAGTGTTTCACGATGCAATTGTTTAGAGTTCATTGGATATTTTCTAACTTCTATAACTTAAGTATAGTGTGTAGGGCTGAAAATGAGTCGAGTCGAGCCGAACTCGCTTCAGCTCGGCTCGACTCGTTAAGAATTGGTTCAACTTAAATATCAGTTTGAGTTCGACACGAACTTTTTTTTAAGCTCAAACTCGACTCGTTATAAGTTTACGAACAGTTCGGTTCAACTCGTTAAGTTCATCTCGTTAGGTTCAGCTCACTTACTTCACGGACTTAAAAACTATTTTTTAAATCTATATTTTTTTTATATATTTGATACTTTAAAATAATATTTTTAAAAAAAAGAAAATGCTGAAATAAAATAAAAGTTATCAGATTGAAATATAATTTTGTCTAAAAAATATATTAATTCAAAAACTACACAACTTTCAAGAGATACATTTGAATGTCTAATTCAAAAACTACTCAATTGGAGTTTAAATTTGTCTAAAAAATCCACAAATTCATCTAAATATTTAGGAACCTTTACAAATTTAATGAAATAGTAGAGAAAAAATTACTAGAAATTGATACATTTCTATATGTACATCACTTGCCACCTTCAGTACACATGTTATTTTCAAATTTCATAAGACCTCCAACAAGGATGACTCTAAATGTAATTGTCAGCTTTACTACCATAACTAGTACAGAAGAGACAATGTAGGGTTAATATTTAGAGTAAATCTTTAAACCTACTCTTAAAGACAATATAATTATTCTCATATATAATCTAGTTGACTCATGAATCTAATGAGTCGAACTATGTATAGTTCAAGTTCAGCTCATTAGTTAACGAACTAAGTTTTTCGTTCATATTCAGCTCATTTGGTTCATGAACCTAGTTCAACGATTTAATTATCAAACCGAATTCCAAATTATTTTCGAGTTGGTTCGCTTCATTGTCAGCCCTAATAGTGTTTTTTTTCAATAAGCAAGGAATAATTATATTAAGCGAGAACAATGGGTTCTCGAACCCGCTAACAGAAAACCGAGACAGAGTTCGACAGAAAAGAAAATTACAATCCAATTACGCTTAAGATAAATAGAACAAAGGGAACTTGGAAAATTCATAAAAAGCATAATTGGTCCGAGTAATTTTCTCGATGAAAGACCATCTCCAGACTAAGGCTTTGATCTCCCAAACCGTATCCAAAACGTTCCAATTAGCGCTTCTAAAAGTAATACCATTTCGCAAAGTCCATAAGTACCACACGGTAGCCATCCAAATGCATCCTTCTCTCCCCTTCCTCACTCTACTCTTCTTACAAAAGGAAGACCACTTAAGAAAACTATGCTTAAGGTTAGAAGAGCTAAAGTCCCCGAAACCGATCCAATCCGCCATTTCCTTCCAAACCAAAGCCGCTACATCACAAGTCAAAAAGATATGCGACACCGTCTCAATGTCATTAGTGCACAAAACGCAGTCCATCCCACCTCCCGAAAAAGAACAACCACGAGGAACAAGGGAGTCTTTAGTAGGAAGTCTATCGATGAAACACCTCCACCCAAAAGCCTTGATTTTAAAAGGGACTACCATCTTCCAAAGTAATGAAAAAGCTTCATCAAAAATGTTGCTAGGACCAAGAGGAGTTCTATAATGACAAAGGAGATCATAAAAGCTTCTAACCGAATAACCTTGCGCCCTACAAGGATCCCACTCCACCGAATCTTTCCCATCCCCACTCGGACCAGCCAACTCAATAAGCGAGAGGAGCTGCTGCCCAGAATTCTCGCCTGGCTGATCCACCCCCGGCTGCTGAAGAAGACGGACCGAGGTGTCCATACCCCCGAGCCCTAATAGCGTGTAACAGCAACAACAACAACAATAATAATAATAATAATAATAATAATAATAATAATAATAATTATTATTATTATTATAAAATATAATTTACCTTTTTTAGTGAAGTAATGTTTTTAAAGTAGTTTATTTAAGTAAATTAATAATAATTTTTTCACTACGTCACATTTGGTACTTTAAAGCGTTTTTAAAGCTTAAGCTTTTAATGATCTCGACACAAATTAGATCTCTTGTACTTGGATATGAGTCATTCTTAACTCATCCAAACTTTATGTCAGAGGAGAACTCAACTAATTCTTAGGGTTACATATCAATCAAATAGATAGCAGAACTTTGATAAGCCATCTGAAATATTATTTACAGTTGCTCAAGAAATATGACAAGAAGAATTTGAAAACAATATTAATCTATATGGCATCAAAGATACTAATTGATAGATATAAAATCAAAGTTCAGATAGAGATGCAAAATATCGCGCTATAATAGAATATTTTCTTTATTTAATAGCAAGTAAATTTGATATTATGTTCAGCGTGTATATTTTTTTTATAGGCAATAGTATAATCATATATATAAGTATAAGGTAGTAGGGGTATCTCAACCCAACATACAATAATACAAATAGAAAAACACCTAGAATTCCTACATCCAAAAGTCCCCATCAAAATGATAGTCCCCAACAACACATAGCACTAAAATCCTACAGAAAATCGGTCGGACATTTAATCCATTCATATAGGTAACACTTTGGTTCACCTTTAGACGATAACGCTAGCCACCACCAAGAGAAATTAATAGAACGATGAATGATTTCTTCCTGGTCCCCAATAACGATATTGAAGTTTATTTGATTTCTACACCACCAAATACTCCAACACGTTGAAACCAAATTATACATGTCAACCTGCTCGATGTAACACCCTTCTAAACCCCGCGAAATAAATATAAATAATCAGAGTATTTATCATGCATCTCACAAAAGGGTGTCACGTATATTTTCAAAACATCACACTAGCATCTGACATGCTCATTAACACTTAAATGATTTCGTGCTTTTCAAAAACTTTCACTTAGCATGTAGCAGCGGAATCACTTCCATTAAGGATCTCATAACATTCAAGTCTCAAATAAACTTCCTTCATTAAATCAACTTAGGCATAAAAAGTCACTTCACCATAAAATTCAAATCAAATTAACAAATAAATAGAGTATACAATCGTATCTCTCAAAACATGAATCAAACGTTCTCCAGTGTTACAGAATCAGAGCACGACTCGACCCAAAATAAATAAGGAAGCTAAACAAGCTACTCCAAATAGCTATCCTCATACTAGCAAGTAACTCAAATCTTCAGTACCTGAGCGATGTCGTATAAAACATCATTCCAACAGAAGGGTGAGAATTCACATCAATATTGAAATTATAAGATAATGATACCTAAAGGTATACAAACATAATTATAATCATTCTCACACTTCAAAGTTTCATCAACAAGCATCATTCAAGTAACCATACCATTCACAATTTCGCCAATTCAACAAGTCACATACATACACATACTTCCATGTAACAAACATATATGCAATGTGACTCGATGCAAGACTCAATGCAACTCATGCCATGTGGTACCAACACTTGTTATTATTTTTCGGTTTTTACATTTAAACCGGGTCCGTCCCCTAGACCAATAACAAACAAAAGCCCGTCCCCTAAGCTTTCAAACCCCACTATAGGTTTGGGACAAGTCACTAGCTCCCACGGAACTAGCAAACATTGCCTCTTGACACAAATGATGCGTATGCAATCAACAACCATATGCAATTAAAACCATTCCCTAATCTTAATATCATGCATATCATCAATAATTCATCACGAACTAAGAGAGAGAAGCTCTCCCTTCCCTCTAAACCCTTGTGCCTCTTCTTCTTCCCTCTTTCCCTCTTCGTTTCTCCTTTTCTTCTATGCACCAGAACAATGTACCAAGTCCACTAAACTGCTCGTTCGAGTATCGCTATTCTCTTTGGTAGTTAGGTTCAACATTGTTAGATCGGTCTGTGTTTGGTTTAAAGTCCTAACCTTCGGGTTAGGGACCTTCCTCCCAGCGGGTCTTATTCCACAGTGTTGTCCCTTTTACCGTGGGTGGCGGTGTCTTTCGAAGCTGTTCTTCGGCGTCCTTCGGTGGTGTTGCTTGGCATTTTTGGTTTGATAGTTTAATTGTTTGTTATGGGCGAAAGAGAGATGGCTGGTGAGAGGCTAGGGGTTTGGGAGGTGGCTGCGAAGAAGAAGGGCCGTCGCGCGGTTTTAGGTCGAAGGTCTATCTGGAAGCACAGCTCAGGTAAAGGTATCGAAACTGATTTACGAGATGCGTCAACATTCTTCTTCACTGAATTCCCAGATTATTATGATGCAAGACACATGTTCAACACATTTAATGAGCATGGTTTAGTTTTAGAAGTGTTCATTCCGGGGAGAACAGATAGGAGAGGGAAGAGATTTGGGTTCGTTAGGTTCAAAAAGGTCGAAGACGAACATCTTTTTGCCATTAAGTTGGATAATATTATCCTTAATGGCCATAAGATTTTTGTTAACCTTCCTAGATTTCAGAGAGTTGAACATGTCGCTGGAGGCCATACGGATTTGCAGAACGTTGGAGTGGTTAAGAAATTACCTGTTGACTCTGTGGTTAAACCTATTCCAATTCCGGTTACCAAAGTCAGAGGAGAGGGAGGCAATTCGTATGCTCAAAAGGTCAGAGGGGGAGTTGAATGGAATAGGCGACATCAGAACCCTGTCCTTTTGGGGGATAAACCCAAGTTCGCACATTTGAGTTTCACCGTCAGTGACGAAGAATTGGAGAGATTCACTCAAGCATATGTGGGAGTTCTGGAGAGCCCTGGGTCAGCCATAGATGTCTTAGATACCTTCCAAATGGAGGGCTATTTTAACATTAAAGTCACACCTATGGGTACTCATCTTTGCTTACTGGAAGAAGAGAATCAGGGTGATATTGCAAAGTTGGTGGAAGAAGACAAAGAGTGGGTTGGTAGGTGGTTCTCTGATGTTCATATGTGGTCTCCATCTGATGTTGATCAGGAAAGGCTCACTTGGGTGAAGATTTTCAGACTACCGTGTCACGTTTGGGGCAAAATTTTTTTTAAGTTTCTCGCTGGTACTATTGGTGTTTTTGTCAAAATGGATGAGGACACGCAGAAACAAACCAGATTGGACGTTGCACATATTTTAATTCGAACGAAGTTCGCTCTGAATCTCAACGAAGTTATCTCAATTGATGTCAATGATATTACTTTTCGAATCAAAATCATCGAGGATTCCTTTGGACCTTTTACGAGGGATCATCGTATGCTGTAAAAGAGCCAGTTTGTAGACGATAGTTTTGAAGAAATTGCATCTACTTCTTCTGAGGAGGATCCCCTTCTGGATGTTTTCAATCCTGCTAGCTTCCAGTCAAAGGATTCTGAACCTATTCTTGAAGGTGATGTTCTGGGTGGGATTAATCTCAGAGATAAGTCATTAGGGTGTGTTGACGTGAACGATTCTCAAGGATTGGCGAGAACTGGAGGAAGTGTTGGCTCTAGGATCAGAAGTGACAATAGAGAAAATTCTAAAGCGGTTCACCATTCAACTCAGGACAGAGACTCTTCTTCATTCGAGTCTGAAGTAAGTGTGGGGAGTAGCGATAATGTGAACTCCAAGGAAGTCCTTGTGCCTTGCTCTTTAGAGGTTTTAAATAGAAAAGTTGGGTCTGTTGGTTTTGCGAACGCTAGAGAGGAGGACAAAACATCTAGTCTGGTAAGCACATCTGATGTGGAAATCCAGAAATTACAATCTGAACCAATGGGCGATAGTCGTGATAAGGTGGGTGATGTTTCGAATTTGAAGGTGTTTCCCAAGAAGAAGAAGGTGTTGATTGGCGATATTTATCAGAAGTTAAAAATTTCCTTCAAACCATCCTATTATGCTACCTTGCTCCAAGCTGATACTTCCTTCCCTGTTGGTTCTCCCTCCTCTTGTCATTCTGGTACCAACGCAGGGGACGATGATAATCAAATTTTGCCTCAGGGCCATTGTAATTCTCCTTCTATTGATAATTCAATTGGAGAGTCTGGTTTTCTTAATAGTAATTCTCGCATTAAGAAAAAGTTGGAAAATCTACCAATGAGAATTTGGGTTTCTATTAAAAAGTTGAGCATTGACGCGGAAGAAGACGACGAAGTTTTTGAGTCCATTTTACGCAGGATGGATGATCATGACAGAAAATCTAAGAAGTGTAAGAAGGTGGCAGCTAGTGAGTTTTCATGAATATAGTTTCTTATAATATTAGAGGGTGCGGGGGTGACTTCAAACGTAAAAGAATTAGCAACAATATTAAGAATGGTGGCGGTGAAGTCTATTTTATTCAGGAAACTAAATGTTCTTCAATGTCTGATGATTTGGTGTTTAGTTTATGGGGGAATAGGAACTGCCAATGGTCGGCTTGTGACTCCGTTGGTTTATCTGGTGGATTACTCACTATTTGGAAAGAAGGAATGTTCAAACCAATTTGCAGCTTTAATGGGAAAGGTTATCTGGGTATTCAGGTTGAGTGGCTTGATAGAAATGTTTATCTCCTAAATGTGTATTCACCTTGTTGCATTAAAGAAAAAAGGGAACTATGGTCCAAGATTCTTGATTTAAAATCTAAAGCAGATCCTGGAGAGTGGATAATAGGAGGTGATTTTAATGCAATTAGGAAATCGAGTGAACAATTTGGTTGCACGAGTCATAAGAGGAGATACATGGCTGAATTTTCAGAATTCATAAGTTTGAGTGGGTGTGTAGATCCTCCTATTTCTGGGGGTAAGTTTTCGTGGTTCAAATCAAAAGGCAGGTCGTGTCGTCGTCTCGATAGATTTCTCGTGTCACCTGGAATTTTGAATGGTTGGAATTCGGTAGTACAGAAGTTTAGGGAGTGCGACGTCTCTGACCATAGGCCAGTTTGGCTCACTGCCAAAATTATCAACTGGGGTCCTAAACCCTTCAAATTCATGTCGTGCTGGTTTGATCATCCTAGTTTCATGTCTTTTGTGAAAGAGCAATGGGAAGCTTGCGTAGTGGTCGGGAAGGCCTCGTGTGTTCTTTCCAGAAAATTCCAATTTCTGCGAGAGAAGTTGAGATGGTGGAATGCAAACATTTTTGGTTGGATTGATACTCGAATCAAGTTGGATGTAGGCATTATCAACGATGTGGAGGATTTGATTGGGCTGAACAATGACCAGTTAGCTACACAAGAGATTCATAAGAGGAATGAAGCCGAAGACGACTTATGGAAAAATTTGAGGATCAAGCATAGTATTTTAAGGCAAAAATCTCGTTCAAAGTGGATGCATGACGGGGATTTTAATACCAAATATTTTCACGCTGCCTTGAAATCTCGGCTGAATCTGAACTCAATTTCTTCTGTTTGTATTGATGACAGGCTGATCGAAGATGTGGATGGCGTTAAAACTGCTGTCAAAAATCATTTTCAAAAGAGGCTTAGTAGTTGCAGCTGCTCTAGACCTCTTCCACGCATTGGAGGCAACGAATTTAAACGTTTATCAGTACATGACAGTGAGGTGCTTGATAGAGAGGTAGACCTTTTTGAGATCAGACGCGCAGTGTTCGACTGTGGCGGTGACCGGAGTCCTGGGCCTGATGGTTTTACCTTTGAGTTCATCAAAAGGTGTTGGGATTTAGTTGGGCATGGTTTTTCTAAATGTATCCTTGAATTCTTTGAGGGTGAGAAGCTTCCTAAAGTTCTTGCCTCTTCTTTCTTGGTTTTTATCCCGAAAAATGACAGTTTGAAGAACTTGGATGATTATAGACCAATTTCTTTAGTTGGAGTTGTTTACAAAGTTGTGGCGAAAATTCTTGCTAATAGACTTAAAGGCATTATTGGTAGTATCATATCAAATTCTCAATCGGCGTTCATTGAAGGAAGAAATATCCTTGACGGCGTCTTATTGTTAAACGAAGTCATTGATTTAGCCAGAAGATCAAGGAGTGAGTTAATGCTTCTTAAGGTGGATTTTGCTAAAGCATATGATTGCGTCAAATGGAATTATTTGCGCGATGTTATGAAAATTATGGGCTTTGGAGAGAGGTCCAAAGAAATGGATAGTAGGTCCAAAATATGTCAATCCTCTTCTTCTCGTTTGAGAAATCTGGCCGCAGTGGCATTTAAAAAGATGAAAGAAAAGGTTCACAGAAGGCTCTCCATTTAAATATTCACACCAATATTGGTATACCTTCATGTTTGTCCAACTTGAAGGATGAAGTTGCCAAGGAGTCATTGCCAGGTGCTTCAAAATCTCTATCTCAAAGGCAGTGAAGGGAAGACGAAGACCCATGACTGAGAAAACGCATTCATAAAAGTGTATGGCACAACCGCCATACTTGTCACATATTCTTTCATCCTCATATGGACTTAAAATTCCCTAGTACGAAGGCAGACCAACTTTTATAAAAGTGTCATTAAGACCACCTGCTTTAGCAAAAGTAGAAACAATAAAAGAATATATAGGATCCATTCAAGAAGATGGAATATCCTTCTGAAACTTGTGATTTTTTTTTTGTGATTTCTTGTATATGTCACACTAACTTTACAGTTTCAGGGAAATAAAACACTAAAAAGAAGGTAATCAATAGACAAGAAAAAGAATGACTAATAAGAAAAAAAGCATTGGCACTTTTAAAGGAGGTTATATTCTAACATGCAAAAGGATTTTACCAAACACGTCTAACATCCACACGAAACACTCAGGAACTTTGATTTCTAAGAACCGTAACGATGATACCTCCTAAATAATTTACTGAAATATTTTTAAAAAATACTCTCTCTCCCATTAATTTTAGTATTAAATATAATTCATTTTAGAATGGAATATTTTTTGAAAACACTCTCTCTACCATTATGTTTAACTTTTGATATTAAATTTTATGTTTAAAATACAATTTTACTAATTTGATAATTATAAATTGAGAAATGCACGAATGTTTTCGAGGTACTGGTTAAGAGATAAAAAGATAAGTTGAACCTTCTTTAAGATATTTAAAACATATGTTTTTTTTCTAAAAATATATGTATTCAATACACTAAAAGTAAAAATAATTGATTTTTTTAAAGAATATTTGTCGTACCTCGAAAAAATGAGAACGACCTCGCGAAGCGCAATCGCACGCCCGCGGGATGGACTTAACAGAGTCGCCACCGATCTTTATTTATTCCATAGAAGGAAATGGAAAATATCAAATAAAAACCCCTAAAAGAAAAGATAAGAAATGGTCACCGCAACCATATTCTGAGTTCGGGAGTCGGCTACGCAAAGGAAAGGTATTAGCACCCCTCACGTCTGTTGTACTCAACGGGAACCGTTTAGTTAAGGTTAAATGTATGTTAGCTTAAGGTTAGTTTCTAGTCTTCTACTTAATGGGAAGGTAAATGATTACTGTTAAAGGAGAGAGAACCTAAAGAGGTTTTATTACTAGGGTGCTCGCAAAGACTCTGCAGTCTCGTGCCTACGTATCCTTATGAGGATGGAATCAGAGCAATCGTAGTTCACCTAACTACGTGAGGAACCATTGACTATGGTCAGAGTTCCAAGGGAAATGAGTATTCATGATCATGATACTCACGTAGAGTTAAAGAACTCTCTAATTTTAAGTTGTAATGGGATTGAATGGCTATGAGACTAAAGGGAAAATATCCTATAACTATGAGGTCAAGGGAAGATGTCAACTATGACTATGAGGTCAAGGATTGAAGGTGTTTTAGTTTCTTTATGAGAATCAAGATCTGTCCATAAAAATGGAGTTTTGAGTATGATTTGATGTATTTTAATAATGATGATCATCAAATGATCAAAGAGTTTATGCTAAAGTGTTAAACTCTAACACTCTCTATCATTCAAGATTAGTTTGAGAAAATTGTTTGTTGGACAACGAACATTGATAAAGATCAATGGTTTAAAGAGTTGTGCTAGAGTGCTAGACTCTAACATCTCTTAGTCCAAATTGTTATTGAGTGTTTTGAGGACGAAAGAAAGAAATGATTGGCTACCTCAATGTGCAAGACTTGAGACCAATCTTTCAAAGGGTTATGCTAGAATGCTAGATTCTACCAATCCTTTTCTTTCAAGTTTATTTCAAAAAGATTTGATGTACTTCGAAGTATTGATATCCTTAAAGAAGGATGGATTCTTGAGATGACGATTGACAAAGGTAAGAGGTGGCAAAACAAAAAAGGTGAAAGGTGGAAAATAGTAAAAGGTGGCTCGCCAAGAATTAGGATTCTTGTGCCTACGTATTCTCATTGAAGAATGAGAAATCAGAGCGTCCGTAGTTCTGAGTACTACGGGTTGTTAGTTGAAGTATATGAAGTGACTGGCGAACATCTGAGCAAATGTTCAAAGAGTTATGCCAGAGTGCTAGACTCTAACGGCTCTTATGCGTTCAAAATGTTGATGAAAAATATTTGATGGATAATGAACACTTGATGAAAATCAATTGTTCGAAGAATTGTGCCAAGATGCTAGATCCTGACGGCTCTTATTCATCCAAGTTATGATTAAGATTGTTTTGATGGACAACGAGCTTTGATGGTAAGAAAGCTCAAAAGGGTTATGTCAAGAGGCTAGATCTTAACGGTCCTTGTGTGTCCAAGTTAATATGAAAGTTGTTCGATGGACCATGAACGCTTGATGAAAATCAATTGTTCGAAGAGTTGTGCCAAGATGCTAGATCTTGACCGCTCTTATTCGTCCAAGGTTATTATGAAATTTTTTTTAAGACGAAAGAGGAGAATGAATAGCTACCCTAATGCGCAAGGCTTAGGACTAATCATTCGAGGGTTGTGCTAGAATGCTAGATTCCAACAATCCTCTTCTTTCATATTCTTTTGAAAAGGATTGATCGATTTGATTTCAATCGGTTTAGTATTAATTGAGTGAAGTTTTGAAATTGGTTTTGAAATTAACATCTTAATAAAATGACCATATCCAATGTCAAGGAAAAACTCTAAAACACTCCAAGGCAAACTTTCGAAAAGGCTCTCAAGACAAGGTTGATTTTCAAAAGAAGTACAAAAATAAGATTAGGCATATTTTTGGAATTTTTAGAAATAAATAAGATAATAAAATAAAAATGAAAATAAATTTATAGAAAATTAAATTAAGCATAAAAAGTATTTATGAATTTTTGGGGAATTTTTAATGAGGAAAACAAACTATTTTTTAATAGTGCAAAATTGAAATGAAAATATTTAAAACAAGAAATAAAACAGGGGGGTGCAAGTGGAAATCAGCCTGAACTAAAATTGCCTTGCTCTTACGTATATGGGCCTAACAGGGGGTGGCGTTAGCAGCATAACAAGCCAGGCCCAATAGGGTCCGAACCCACACGGTCTTGGGGATGTCCATGGTGCTCCTTTAAACGATACGGACACGTGGCTAGGTAAAGGCCCTCAGATCACGCTACAGTCAAAATAAACTTAGATCTAAAGGTTGATAATGGG
This sequence comes from Lathyrus tuberosus, assembly GCA_022829125.1. Taxonomy (NCBI): domain Eukaryota; kingdom Viridiplantae; phylum Streptophyta; class Magnoliopsida; order Fabales; family Fabaceae; genus Lathyrus; species Lathyrus tuberosus. Next base: position 7,625,823 of record JALAZF010000072.1, read on the forward strand.
CGTACATACGGTGGACACTCAGGGGATCACACTAGAACAGATATCATATGAAACACCGGTGACACTTGTCACCGGTCTACCTCTCCAACGCAACAAGCACTGTACACGTGGTTCTCAGATCAAAATGTGACAATGAAGAACAGGAGTGGTCAAAAGGAAACTCTCATAATTCTATGTTCTCTCTCTCTCTAAAAGAGCAAGAGCTCTGTCCTCTCTCTACAATACCTCCCACGGAACCCTAAATGGCTTGTCGGAGAAGATGGAGCGCGGCGGATGTAACGCCCCAGTTTTTGTCAGTTTTATTTAATCGAGTCTATTTGATTATTTTATTATTATATCATTTTATTCTTGACTTTTATTTGGCAATATATTATTTTTCATCGTTGTTTATGTTTTATCGCATTTTGAGAGCGTTTGAGAGATATTTGAGCTGAGGGGTATTTTGGTCATTTGGGTAGTAGATATTTTATATAAATAGAAAGTGGAGAGAGAAAAGATAGAAAGGAAAAGAAAAAGAGAGAGAAGTGAGAAAGAAGAGAAAAGAAGAACAAGAGGAGAAAAGTGGGAAAATGCTAGAAATCATCAAAATCAACGGTTAGGATTCGAATCGAACGGGTAAGGGTGTGAAATATCGTTATCTTAACTTTGTATACGATTATGTATGATTTCGTTTCGGTTGTTTTGGATCGTTTTCATATATTTTTCATTTTAGGTCGAAATGAATAAAGTCGATAAAAACCGATGTTTTCACGGTTAGAATTCGAAATAAATTACGTAGTTGTATCGAGGAAGGTTAGGTCGTCGTATAGCGTGCTTTTTATTCGATTTGGTGATGTTTGAAAATTCGGGTTTTTGAAAGGTTGAAATTTAATCGAAAATCGAACGTCGTAGAAATTTCGTTTATGTGTTCTAAATTGTTCTTATGTATTTGGTGGTTGCGCGTATGTGTTTGTTTCGAAGAAAATAATTGAATCGGTCGGATTTTCGGGCAAAATAGCCGAAATCCGTAGCGGCCCGCAGGGCATTTTCTGGTTTTCGGGGAAACTTCGGAAATTCATATCTCTTGAACCGTAAGTCGGTTTTGACCCCCGTTCGAAGCGTTGAAAAGCTAATGAGATGTTATTTCTAGGAAAAATGGTTTTGAGGTCTGAACCTGGTCCAATCGGAACAGTATTTTCGAAACGTTTCGTTGTGTCGGGCCTCCGGTTTATGTTTTTGCGTTATTTTGAAATATCCATATCTTTTGCGTTGTTTATCCGATTGAGGTGTTCTTTATATGGATGTGAAGCTAAAAATATGTTCTATGATTTGGTGAAGAAAAATATTATTTTTAGCCGACTTTTAACCGACTTTTCTGGTAAACCGTAAATCAAATTGTTTGGTTATTTGTGAAAACGTTCGGTTGCCGTTTGACACAATTGATTGAATGTATGTGGATTGTGTGTGATGAATGCATGACTATATTGTGAATATGTATGCATGTCAAGAGTGTCATGAGTCATGTTGTATGTGAAGCATCATGATGTGCATTCTTGCATTGTGGGGTTCTAAGATGAATCCGTTGTAACGTCGTAAGCCTTTTGAGAGGCGGGGGCACTAGTGCAAAGTGACGAATATAATTTTAAAATTTACACCCATTATACGGAAAACGGGTGTAAATAAGAAATATGGTGGCAAATTTGTAAATAAAATGTCATTTTAAGTATTAGTAGGTGACAATAGACAATCTATTTAAAAAAAAGGTGTAAATTAAAAATATTATTATAATAAATTAAAATCATTATTATAATCAAATCTCTATTATTCCCGTTAAAGATAAAACGGGTGTAAATTTAAATTGGCTAAAAAATTGTTTATTTTAATAATATTAAATATCAATCTTAAATATATTAATAAAACACAATATATTTTTTATGAGTTTAATTGATATTAACATATCCCTTTTTCTCATGAGTTTAATTGACTTTTCTTTCTCTTCTCTGTAGCCTCTTTTCTTCTCTTTCAAAACCCTTATTTTCCTTCTTTCGTACAACCTTCCCTTTTTCTTACTGCTACTCCTCGTTTCTTTTTAATTCAACCACACAAAATAGTAATCTTATTGGGCCTACTAATCATACCTCCTTATTTTCTATTTCTCACACAACAACTAAACCCAATTTAATTAAATAAATAGTCCAATTTAATAATATTATTTCTAATATTATTTCTCCGATTAAACTGACTAATTATTCGACTATCCACTGAACAACTCAAACAACATAATAATCCAATTTCTCCTCTTAGAATAATACCGACAAATTCCCAACTTCGACAATTTCCAATAAATAATTCCTTTAATAATTTAATTAAATAATTAATTAAATTCAGGGCGTTACAACTCTCCCCCACTTAGGATATTTTCGTCCTCGAAAATTTATCCGCCACAACCATCCTCAACGCGAATTCCGCATCTAACTCTCTGATCCTCAATTCGCGTTCGGCAACACTTCGACTACTACTTTCCCGATATAACAACAACTCAACCTGATATAAATCCAATGCCAATCATTCGACATCTCTATGACTTACTTGTTAACAATTTACCAACTACCTCAGAAATCTCTCGACTTATCAACACTTAAAGTAGTAACAACTATAACATGCTTATACGTGGAGATACAACCTCGCCTCATCATCTTGGCAACATAATCGCTACTAATTTATCAACTACTTCCACAATACATTGCAATATCAACTTTTAAGGTAGCAACAACCATAATACACTTATACGTGGATATTCAACGTTACATCTTCATACTAACAACATCTTTCGCATAAATCGAATACACAACTTCATCCCCATCAATGTACATGCCAATTATCAACAACCACCAACAACTCTATTCACCTCGTCGTATCACTCTTATAGTGACATCAACATACCCAACATAATCAACTTCGTAATGTTAGGTAATATTACTTCTTACTTACGGTGACCAGCAACAACATCATGACAACGAGAACACAATCACTATAACATCAACTTAACCGCATAACTCAACGAATATGCGCACCGCTCACCGTCAACCAACAACCATAATAACATACTTATAGAATCAGCAAAGTTTACGAGAAAGCATAGTACTCAGGCACATCACGCTTCAGCTGCGCGACTCTGATTATCCATCTTAAGTCACCATCTTATTAAAGTCCCCGTCAACCATGTGGGTTACAAGTCTTAATCTAGTTCGGACTCCCTTTTACATCCACCATAAAATCGTTGTTCACTTGCTATCCTCAATCCTTCACCTTGCGATGCTAACTCGCATATAAACCAATTATTTCGGGTTGATCAATACTCCTCAACTCTTTCCTGGCTACTCCTCTATTCATTCACACCCACTGGCGAACAACTATTCGTATGCTATAACATCCACCGCTTTACTCACCATCAAGATAACGAGGTATGTCTATACCACCCAACACGATTCCGTCCACTATCAACAGGAGATTAAGGGTGATCATTTCCTCAATTTGTCAATAGACAGCCGGCAACCATAATGGTGGCATAGATCATCATGACCCAACTACAATAGCGTCCTTTACCTTGTGCTCAAGATTACCTAAGCATACGGCTCCATCATTCCTCTAAGGCTTACAAACGTGTTCTTAATTTCTTTATTTCTAACTTCGTCAGCGATACACCACGTCCCAAAATCCAACACATATTCTCCTATACAAGTTAGTTGTACAACACAATCATTAAATATCCTTCTAGTACCGGAATCGCTACCACATAAAGTACCATCCAAATCGGTCCACTTCCACCGAAACATTTACCCAAGTTAAGAGATTTAACAACAATAACAAACCTTCTTCTATCTTCATAATTTCATAACTTCGATGATCCATATAGTTTCACACTTGATTCTCATTCCAATCACAATCTCAACAATACCATCTCATCATCTGGTTGGTGATAGAACTTCCAAAAATTTCCGACTCACGTCGACACATCTCGCCACTAACACACAATCCACTTTACTATTTAACCTTCCTCAAAGATTTCTATACTTTAATCATTTTTAACCATTATACGCCGCACTTCCATGTGCTCCTCCGACACTCTTACCTTCTTCCCATCACCAAACGTCTTTATACTTGACTTCATCTTACTATTTCCAGCAAGAATGATCTAACTTCCAACACGATTATCTTCTACATTACAGACCTCCCAGACACAAAATTATATTCCAAAATGAAGGGAATTTCATGTAGATTCCAGAACTTCAAGAATCTCTCGAATCCAAATTGCGAGTAAAAAGTTATCGTCCTTCCAATGGGACTGGTCAAGAGATCCCGTATGCAGAATTCTACAAATATCAGCACCAGACCCACACATTCAAACGCGTTTTTCTCCCTCTTCAAAAACTTTCTGAAGGCTAAATTTATATGCCAAGGGTAGGGAATTTCGTAAGCTTTCCAAAAAGTCCAGAATCGCTTCCATCAGAGTTACGAGTAGAAAGTGATGCCATTTTTACTGAAGGTTGTTCCATAAATAAGAAAATAAAAAAAAAACCGAAATTGGTGAACATGAGTTCTACCTCTTTCTCTTACTTCCAAACTCTTCGCATTTCCAACTACGACTCGCGGTACAAAAGATTCCAACAACTCCAACGATTTCTACAACCTTTTTCAATCACTTACCAATAATCCCACATCAAGGTCTACAGCAATCCGTCACTTAATCAGTGATCCAACATCGACATCTTACGCAAGGCTACTTAAACAACGACTCCACAGTTCACCAACAATGCTGGATATAGCAATTTTCTAAATTCCATCTTATAACAATCATCCTTTTTCCAAGACACTCCAACTTGTTAAACAACCAAAATCTTAAATCCATGTTATCTTTGAATTCGGAAAACAACAAAGCTTCAACAACACTTGCACTGTCGCCATCAGTAGCATACAGAACCGACATCTTACAACTGAAGCATATCTGAGAAGCACAACTTCTCCCCCACTTAGCATTCAAACCAACTCCTGCAAACAATCGACTAGAAAGCAAACAAGTACCGACAGTGTTTCACACACTTGTCGCGTACAAAGGAATAAACAACATTAGACAACATTGGCCGGACAGACCGACCTGCTCTGATGCCACTAATGTAACACCCCATTACTACCCGGTAATTATAAATAAAATCAGAGTCATCATATTCAACTTAAAACAGGATGCTACATTTTTCAACTTAAAAATCATTAACACAATAAATAATCATGAAAGATACATAACACGTTCAAGGAGAATTCATAAATCATCATGTAGTCTTCAAATAACTCAACTTTATAAAATACTTCGCATCAGATTCATAATCAAAGTTATAACATCTTTATCCAACAAAATCAAATTAAAAATAAAACAACAAGTACTCTTTAGCAATTCAACTTAAAAATTCAGCATTTAAACAACTAAGCAAAAACAAGACGTGCGTCATCCCCCCGTGTGCTACGTATCAGAGCGACAACCACCGAATCGAACTAAAGGTAAGCGGCTATTCCTCTTGATTGCCTGCACGTTGCCAACATAGGGACAACATTCAAACAAAAGGGGTGAGATATCGAATTTTATAAACGAAGTATGATAAATAATACATAGATAGGAATCATACAATTATCACCACTTCACATCAACAACGACACAACAATCCACAACAACTTGAAAAATGCAACTTTAATGCGACTCGGCTATGTTATGCATGTGGTACCATTTGGAGTAAAACTCCCTACTTTAAATTGCCAGTTTATCAAGGCATTAAGGCACAAGCCTTCAACTTTCAACTTTCAACTTGTGCCAATCCAGGCCAACGTGGTGTGAGCAACGACTCTGACATAAAATGCAATGTATGCTTTATGACATGCACAACTCATCAACATAGACAACTCAACAACATCCACAACATAATCAACTTAAAACAACATAACTACTTATACAACGTTGGCTATCAAGCCTACAACTTAAAACATGTCTGTATATCAGAACGAAACAATATAACTCAGCTATACCTGCAAATAAACTTTTTCGACATAATTTTAACAAACAAATCAACGAAAATCATCTACTAAACTACCCGATATACCCCGTCAATTTTCATTAAATTTCGGGCAACTAAATTTTCCGCCTAAATCGGCTAAACCGACTAAAACTGCATTATTTTCACTTCTGCTGTGAATACTAGTTTATTATAAAATTCTGTGACTTTTCTGGTTTCTAATATAATGCCCCTGCTATAGTTTAAACTTTCTGTCATGAAAATAAAAACAACATTTTTCTGTCAAACTTCAAAATACTACCTCTTCTGTCAAAACAAATCCATTATGTTTCTATTATAACCTGTCACATTGATATACAGTCCAAATATATTACACTATCAGTCCTACGCATTACTTCTAATTAATTTACTCACTAGGTGTATCACGTTTAACCATTAATTAATTTATTAATCAATCCATTAAACTGATTCACCTAATTTAATCACTGAATTAGTCACTCACAATAACATATAAGTGGTCCCACCTGGCATATGGCTCTCACTATGGATTTGGTAGCTCTCATCATGGATTTATGGTGGCTCTTAATTTGAATTATTAAAAAGTAGTAAGTCTGTAACTTAGTAAAAGTGGTAGAAACAAATACATTATCCACCTTTTATGGGTGACTTGCGCCACCCTATGCATGTTTCCTAGTGGCTTGCGCCACTTATATAGGAAGGGTAGTGGCTGGCGCCATGTACCCATGGCCCACGCCATGTGATATTTCTTTGTTTTGCATGGCCTACGCCACCCTTATCTGTGTGGTGGGTGGCTTGCGCCACCCGTGCATCTACAGTAACCAATTTTCGTCTCAACCAAATTTTTCCTAGTGGCTTGTGCCACTTATATAGGAAGGGTAGTGGCTGGCGCCATGTGCCCATGGCCCACGCCATGTGATATTTTTTTTGTTTTGGGTGGCCTGCGCCACCCCTCTCTGTGTGGTGGGTGGCCTGCGCCACCCGTGCATCTACAGTAACCAATTTTCGTCCCAACCAAATTTTTCCAGAAACAACAATTTCACTACAATGTTTACAAAATCAATCCAACGATAAAATTTAACAACATCGACTCATCAGTATTAACACAGAAACAACAACATTACAACAGCAGAATCACAATTCTACAACATCAATATCAATTTCCACACAGACAACAACAACTTATCAGAAAATCAATGGAAAACAGTCATATAATCCCCAACCCTTATATCATTCATCATAACCCGGTTATAATAGTCGAACCCACCCTTACCTTGGAATGACGGTCTCTCTATAATTATCCGGCCGAATCCGCTTCGCCGCAGCTTCCAACTTTTGCTCTGCAATTTTCTACGACCATTCTCCATGACTTTTCTTTCTCTTCTCTGCAGCCTCTTTTCTTCTCTTTCAAAACCCTTATTTTCCTTCTTTCGTACAACCTTCCCTTTTTCTTACTGCTACTCCTCGTTTCTTTTTAATTCAACCACACAAAATAGTAATCTTATTGGGCCTACTAATCATACCTCCTTATTTGCTTTTTCTCACACAACAACTAAACCCAATTTAATTAAATAAATAGTCCAATTTAATAATATTATTTCTCCAATTAAACTGACTAATTATTCGACTATCCACTGAACAACTCAAGCAACATAATAATCCAATTTCTCCTCTTAGAATAATACCGACAAATTTCCAACTTCGACAATTTCCAATAAATAATTCCTTTAATAATTTAATTAAATAATTAATTAAATTCAGGGCGTTACAACTCTCCCCCACTTAGGATATTTTCGTCCTCGAAAATTTATCCGCCACAACCATCCTCAACGCGAATTCCGCATCTAACTCTCTGATCCTCAATTCGCGTTCGGCAACACTTCGACTACTACTTTCCCGATATAACAACAACTCAACCTGATATAAATCCAATGGCAATCATTCGACATCTCTACGACTTACTTGTTAACAATTTACCAACTACCTCAGAAATCTCTCGACTTATCAACACTTAAAGTAGTAACAACTATAACATGCTTATACGTGGAGATACAACCTCGCCTCATCATCTTAGCAACATAATCGCTACTAATTTATCAACTACTTCCACAATACATTGGAATATCAACTTTTAAGGTAGCAACAACCATAATACACTTATACGTGGATATTCAACGTTACATCTTCATACTAACAACATCTTTCACATAAATCGAATACACAACTTCATCCCCATCAATGTACATGCCAATTATCAACAACCACCAACAACTCTATTCACCTCGTCGTATCACTCTTATAGTGACATCAACATAGCCAACATAATCAACTTTGTCAGGTTAGGAAATATTACTTCTTACTTACGGTGACCAGCAACAACATCATGACAACGGGAACACAATCACTATAACTTCAACTTAATCGCTCAACTCAACGAATATGCGCACCGCTCACCGTCAACCAACAACCATAATAACATACTTATAGAATCAACAAAGTTTACGAGAAAGCACAGTACTCTGGCACATCAAGCTTCAGCTGCGCGACTCTGATTACCCATCTTAAGTCACCATCTTATTAAAGTCCCCGTCAACCATGTGGGTTACATGTCTTAATCTAGTTCGGACTCTCTTTAACATCCACCATAAAATCGTTGTTCACTTGCTATCCTCAATCCTTCACCTTGCGACGCTAACTCGCCTATAAACCAATTATTTCGGCTTGTTCAATACTCCTCAACTCTTTCCTGGCTACTCCTCTATTAATTCAAACCCACTGGCGAACAACTATTCGCATGCTATAACATCCATCGCTTTACTCGCCATCAAGATAGCGAGGTATGTCTATACCACCCAACACGATTCCATCCACTATAAACAAGAAATTTAGGGTGATCAGTTCCTCAATTTGTCAATAGACAGCCGACAACCATAATGGTGGCATAGATCATCATGACCCAACTACAATAGCGTCCTTTACCTTGTGCTAAAGATTACCTAAGCATACTGCTCAATCATTCCTCTAAGGCTTACAAACGTGTTCTTAATTTCTTTATTTCCAACTTCGTCAGCGATACACCACGTCCCAAAATCCAACACATATTCTCATATACAAGTTAGTTGTACAACACAATCATTAAATATCCTTCTAGTACCGGAATCGCTACCACATCAAGTACCATCCAAATCGATCCACTTCCACCGAAACATTTACCCAAGTTAAGAGCTTTAACAACAATAACAAACCTTCGTCTTTCTTCTTAATTTCATAACTTCGATGATCCATATAGTTTCACACTTGATTCTCATTCCAATCACAATCTCAACAATACCATCTCATCATCTGGTTGGTGATAGAACTTCCAAAAATTTCCGACTCATGTTGACACATCTCGCCACTAACACACAATCCACTTTACTATTTAACCTTCCTCAAAGATTTCTATACTTTAATCATTTTCAACCATTATACGCCGCACTTCCATGTGCTCCTCCGACACTCTTACCTTCTTCCCATCACCAAACGTGTTTATACTTGACTTCATCTTACTATTTCTAGCAAGAATTATCTAACTTCCAACACGATTATCTTCTCCATTACAGACCTCCCAGACACAAACTTATATTCCAAAATGAAGGTAATTTCATTTAGATTCCAGAACTTCAAGAATCGCTCGAATCCGAATTGCGAGTAAAAAGTTATCGTCCTTGCAATGGGACTGGTAAAGAGATCCCGTCTGCAGAATTCTACAAATATCAGCACCAGACCCACACATTCAAACACGTTTTTTCTCCCTCTTCAAAAACTTTCCGAAGGCCAAATTTATATGCCAACGGTAGGGAATTTCGTAAGCTTTCCGAAAAGTCCAGAATCGCTTCCATCAGAGTTACGAGTAGAAAGTTATGCCCTTTTTACTGAAGGCTGTTCCATAAATAAGAAAATAAAAAAAAACCTAAATTGGTTAACATGAGTTCTTCCTCTTTCTCTTACTTCCAAACTCTTCGCATTTCCAACTACGACTCGCGGTTCAAAAGATTCCAACAACTCCAACGACTTCTACAACCTTTTTCAATCACTTACCAATAATCCCACAGCAAGGTCTACAGCAATCCGTCACTTAATCAGTGATCCAACATCGACATCTTATGCAAGGCTACTTAAACAACGATTCCACAGTTCACCAACAACGTTGGATATAGCAACTTTCTAAATTCCATCTTATAACAATCATCCTTTTTCCAAGACACACCAACTTGTTAAACATCCAAAATCTTAAATCCATGTTACCTTCGAATTCGGAAAACAACAAAGCTTCAACAACACTTGCACTGTCGCCATCAGTAGCATACAGAACCGACATCTTACAACTAAAGCATATCCGAGAAGCACAGCTTCTCCCCCACTTAGCATTCAAACCAACTCCTGCAAACAATCGACTTGAAAGCAAACATGTAACGACAGTGTTTCACACACTTGTCGCGTACAGAGGAATAAACAACATTAGACAACATTGGCCGGACAGACCGACCTGCTCTAATGCCACTAATGTAACACCCCATTACTACCTAGTAATTATAAATAAAATCAGAGTCATCATATTCAACTTAAAACAGGATGTCACATTTTTCAACTTAAAATTCATTAACACAATAAATAATCATGAAAGATACATAACACGTTCAAGGAGAATTCATAAATCATCATGTAGTCTTCAAATAACTCAGATTTATAAAATACTACGCATCAGATTCATAATCAAAGTTATAACATCTTTATCCAACAAAATCAACTTAAAAATAAAACAACAAGTACTCTTTAGCAATTCAACTAAAAAATTCAGCATTTAAACAACTAAGCAAAAACAAGACGTGCGTCATCCCCCCGAGTGCTACGTATCAGAGCGACAACCACCGACTCGAACTAAAGGTAACCGGCTATTCCTCTTGATTACCTGCACGTTGCCAACATAGGGACAACTTTCAAACAAAAGGGGTGAGATATCGAATTTTATAAACGAAGTATGATAAATAATACATAGATAGGAATCATACAATTATCACCACTTCACATCAACAACGACACAACAATCCACAACAACTTGAAAAATGCAACTTTAATGCGATTTGGCTATGTTATGCATGTGGTACCATTTGGAGTTAAACTCCCAACTTAAAATTGCCAGTTTATCGAGGCATCAAGGCATAAGCCTTCAACTTTCAACTTTCAACTTGTGCCAATCCAGGCCAACGTGGTGTGAGCAACGGCTCCGACATAAAATGCAATGTATGTTTTATGACATGCACAACTCATCAACATAGACAACTCAACAACATCCACCACATAATCAACTTTAAACAACATAACAACTTATACAACGTTGGCTATCAAGCCTACAACTTAAAACTTGTCTGTATATCGAAACGAAACAATATAACTCAGCTATACCTGCAAATCAACTTTTTCGACATAATTTCAACAAACAAATCAACGAAAATATCTACTAAACTACCCGACATACCCCGTCAATTTTCGTTAAATTCCGGGCAACTAAACTTTCCGCCTAAATCGGCTAAACCGACTAAAACTGCATTATTTTCACTTCTGCTGTTAATACTAGTTTATTATAAAATTCTGTGACTTTTCTGGTTTCTAATACAATGCCCCTGCTATAGTTAAAACTTTCTGTCATGAAAATAAAAAAAACATTTTTCTGTCAAACTTCAAAATACTACCTCTTCTGTCAAAAGAAATCCATTATGTTTCTATTATAACCTGTCACACTGATACACAGTCCAAATATATTACACTATCAGTCCTACGCATTACTTCTAATTAATTTACTCACTAAGTGTATCACGTTTAACCATTAATTAATTTATTAATCAATCCATTAAACTAATTCACCTAATTTAATCACTGAATTAGTCACTCAGAATAACATATAAGTGGTCCCACCTGGCATATGGCTCTCATCATGGATTTATGGTGGCTCTCATCATGGATTTATGGTGTTACTTTATTTGAATTATTAAAAAGTAGTAAGTCTGTAACTTAGTAAAAGTGGTAGAAACAAATACACTATCCACCTTTTATGGGTGGCTTGCGCCACCCTATGCATGTTTCCTAGTGGCTTGCGCCCCTTATATAGGAAGGGTAGTGGCTGGCGCCATGTGCCCATGGCCCACACCATGTGATATTTTTTTGTTTTGGGTGGCCTGCGCCACCCCTCTCTGTGTGGTGGGTGGCCTGCGCCACCCGTGCATCTACAGTAACCAATTTTCGTCCCAACCAAACTTTTCCAGAAACAACAATTTCACTGCAATGTTTACAAAATCAATCCAACGATAAAATTTAACAACATCGACTCATCAGTATTAACACAGAAACAACAACATTACAACAGCAGAATCACAATTCAACAACATCAATATCAATTTCCACACAGACAACAACAACTTATCAGAAAATCAATGGAAAACAGTCATATAATCCCCAACCCTTATATCATTCATCATAAACCAGTTATAATAGTCGAACCCACCCTTACCTTGGAATGACGGTCTCTCTATAATTATTCGGCCGAATCCGCTTCGCCGCAGCTTCCAACTTTTGCTCTACAATTTTCTACGACCATTCTCCATGACTTTTCTTTCTCTTCTCTGCAGCCTCTTTTCTTCTCTTTCAAATCCCTTATTTTCCTTCTTTCATACAGCCTTCCCTTTTTCTTACTGCTACTCCTCGTTTTTTTTTAATTCAACCACACAAAATAGTAATCTTATTGGGCCTACTAATCATACCTCCTTATTTGCTATTTCTCACACAACAACTAAACCCAATTTAATTAAATAAATAGTCCAATTTAATAATATTATTTCTAATATTATTTCTCCGATTAAGCTGACTAATTATTCGACTATCCACTGAACAACTCAAACAACATAATAATCCAATTTCTCCTCTTAGAATAAACTGGCAAATTCCCAACTTCTACAATTTCCAATAAATAATTCCTTTAATAATTTAATTAAATAATTAATTAAATTCGGGGCGTTACAGCCTCTTTGGAAGGCATCCTCCAAGGGAGGAACGAATCTCTCAGAGACTACATTGAGAGATTCAACCGAGAAGCTGTCGAGTTACACAATCAACGACATGAAGAAGTTCCAGATCGCGCGGGAACTGTGTTACGGGGCCGAGTTCGCCAAGTCTGTGGGAATCCATAGACCCCACAGCTTGGAAGACCTCCTCCACCGAGCCTAAACGTACATCGATTTCAAAGAGTCGGAGGCCGCCCACATCGCCCTTGACTCACAACACCGGGATGTAAACCGGGATGGCCCCCGCGGCCACCGAGATGAAGTAAACCGGGATGGCCCCCGCGGCCACCAAGGACTCTCGCGAGCAGAGGGGTCCAGCTGGCCGGTTTATGGAGTACACTCTGCTCAACGCTCCTTGGGAGCGAATTCTGTCTGAGTGCTCCAATTTGGAGTTTCAAAAGGGGGGTGTCCGCTTTCCAAAGCCGACACCCCCAAATCAAACACGGACAAGTCAAAGTACTGCACGTTCCATCGGAGCCATGGACATATCACGGAAGATTGCATCCACCTCAAGGATGCAGTAGAGATCCTGATCAAGGAAGGGCATCTAAAACAGTACGCCAAGAGGAACAACGCTCCTCGTCCAGATGCCCGGGACACTCAAAGTGTCAAGGAGACTACACCTCATTCTGGGGAGAACCGACTGCAAGTCGCCCTGAGTGTCACTCGACCTGAAGACTTCTGCATCCCCGAAGGGATCGAGTACGCTGAGGCAGTTCGCAGTATGTGGGCGAACTTCCCCCACCCCCCCCGAGGACCCTGTCACAGTCCGCAGCACATGGGAAAGTTTTCCCACGGCGATGGTTATATCCGGCGGGGGCTTCAACAAGGTTTCCGTCGGTTCAATCATGCGGAAGTTCGACGAGCTAGAATCTGCGACCTCATGACAAACTGCCATTTTTTAGAAGGTGCAAGGGAGGTCGAACCCCATCACCTTCTACCTCGAGGAGCTGCCGAGCGGGGCGTCCAACTCGACCATCCCTCTCCTGATCAGGGCGCAGATGGCAAACTTTGATGTTTGCCGAATCCTGGTCGACCAAGGGAGTTAGGTGGACATCATGTACGCCCACCTCTTCGAGATCCTCCAGCTTGACGAGAAGCATCTAACCCCTTACGTGGGCTCGGATCAACAGGGTTTCAACGACACCACCACCAGACCGTGTGACTATGTTGAATTGATGGTCACTTTCGGGAACGAGGACACTGCCCAAAAAGTCAAGACTCGCTTCCTCGTGGTAGAGTGCCCTTCCATCTACAACTGCATCCTGGAGAGAACAACTCTGGCCGAGCTCACGGCAGTACCATCTATAGTACATCAGAAGATGAAGTACTACACCGCACGGGGTCGGGTAGTCACCATTCGCGGGGACATTGAAGCTACGAGGAGATGCTTTGAAGCCGCGACCAAGGGACTGAGCTCGATAAATGTCTAGCCCAAGGCCGGAGATGAAGACATGAGCTTCCAAAAGTGTTTTGATGACGACATTGTCTCAAGTATCAAGATATATCAACAAAAAGAATGGTCAAAGGCATCAAGATCAAATAGTGAATTTTTAACTTATTCTTTATCAGGACTTGATGGTTACTAAAGATTGGATGCAAAAATTATGGTATAAATATTTAATCTCTATTTGGTAATATAAGTGTTCTAAATCATCTCTACTTCATGTCATGATCATTGGAAATTTTGTGTGCATCAAAGTTCTGTTAAGCATTCTGTTTTTAGCAATTTTTCAAAAACTGGCTTGAGTAATCGATTACCCAAAGGGAGTAACCGATTACTCTGTTGGAATTTTCAAAAAATTTGCACGTTGGAAGTAAGTAACCAATTACCCACTTGGAGTAATCGATTACCACTGAACCAGTGACAAAAATTCTTTAGTTTTTTTCATGTTTCTTGTTTCAAATTTCCTTCTAATGAACCATGACATCCTTTGACTATTTGCATCTATTTGTAGAGGTGTCTAGGCATTTTATAAACTCTCAATTTTCAGATTTTAATCTCACCTCCTTACAAAATTTCAAATCAATTACTCATTAACTTTCAATCCCCAAAAATATTTCTAAGTGTTCATCAAAATTTTTCTAAAGTGAAACTTTGCATAAAACTTCATTCTAAGCATCATAAGTTTCATTTGCATTCAAAGAACACTTGCATTATTGTCTTGAGTATTGAGTGCTACAAAGGAGAAGATCAATCTTGTGATTGATAAAGCATCAAGATTCCATCTATAAAAAATTCTTACAAAATTCAGATTTACATCTTTTTATGATATCTTAATTTCAAAATTGTTGGAATTATGTTCAGTTGGCTGTTATCCTTGTTATTCGGATTGTGGATACAAGAGGTCTATTGTGAGAGATTAGTTCTCGGTTGGACTTTAAACTTGTAAAATCCAAGAGGGTGTTCTTGGTGGTTTATTGTTAGTGTCTTGTATAGAAAGACTTGGAAGTGTCTTGTCTTGTTCTAACAATAGTGAATCTCTTTCAAGTTGAAATGGGACTGGAGTACTCTCGACCTGTGAGGGGAACCAGTATACTTCCTGGTGTTATTTACTTTCCGTCTTTACCGCATTTCATCACTTAATCTCTATACACCTAATTTACCCCCCTCTTAGGTGCATTTATAACTTACAAT
This sequence comes from Lathyrus tuberosus, assembly GCA_022829125.1. Classification (NCBI taxonomy): domain Eukaryota; kingdom Viridiplantae; phylum Streptophyta; class Magnoliopsida; order Fabales; family Fabaceae; genus Lathyrus; species Lathyrus tuberosus. The sequence continues at coordinate 7,641,614 of JALAZF010000072.1, forward strand.
TGGCATCAGAGCAGGTTAGGTAACCTGTTCCTACAAGATCCAGAATGGCTTCCGCAAGCATAAACCCGGTTTTCAAAGACGGTGGAAGTAGTAACAAGCCCCCACTTTTCTCTGGAGAGTATTTCGATTTTTGGAAGATTCGTATGAGGGCACATCTTGAAGCATAAGGAGAAGGTATATGGGAAGCTATTGAGAATGGTCCGCATAATCATGTGAATGTGGTCAATGGTGTTGGTACTGCAAAATTAAAGAGTACATATGATGAAGATGATAAGAAAAAAATTCTATATGAAAAGAAAGCTATCAATCTTCTTCAAAGTGCTTTAAGTATTGATGAGTTCTTTCGTGTTTGTCAATTAAATCGACAAAAGAAATATGGGATACTTTGGTAGAAATACATGAAGGAATAGCTGAAGTTAAAAGATCCAGACAAAACACTTTAAGTCAAGAATATGAAATGTTCCGAATGCAGTCCGGAGAATCCATTGTCGCATTACAAAAGAGATTTGTTCATTTGACTAATCACTTAATGGTACTTGGTAAAACATTCTCAAATGATGAATTAAATCTCAAAATTCTAAGATCATTGACTAGAGAATGGCAACCAAAAGTAACAGCAATATCGGAAAAGAAAAGCCTCTCTACAATGACTTCCGTATCTCTATTTGGTAAACTCCAAGAACATGAATTAGAACTTGGACAACTTGAAAAACATGAAATTCAAGACAAGAAGGCCAAGGGTATTGCATTAAAAGTAGATACAAAAGGAAAACAAAATGATGATTCATCGGAGGAAGACGAAAATTTCATGCTTCTAGTAAAAAGACTCGGTAAATTTTTTGGAAATAAAGACAAGTCTTTTTATGCTAAAAGAAAGAAACATTTTAAGAAAAAGGATGCTACCACTTCATCTCAAGATATCACATGTTATGAATGTGGAAAGTAAGGTTATATTAAGCCCGAATGTCCACAACTTGCAAAGAAAGGAAGTTTCAAAAGCAAGAAGGAATCAAAGAATAAAAAGGCATACATTGCATGGGAAGATAACGACATTAGTTCATCATCCGACTCGGAGAGTGATAAAAGTGCAAAACTAGCACTTATGGCTACACCCAATTCCGAAGATGAAAATGACGAGGTTAGTACTAAATTTTCTCTTTATGATAATGATGCACAAGAAGCTATAAATGAACTCTTGAGTGAATGTAAGGTCTTGTGTAAAACAATTTATTCACAACAGAAACAAATAACATCTTTAGAAGAAAAAGTCGGTGTTATAGAAAAAGAGTCAAAAGATGAAAAACAAAAGAAAACTAGTGAAGAAAAACAAGAGTTGGTATGTAAAAATTGTGAATCACTTTCTTTCCAAATTGTTCAATTAAAAAGAGTCCTAGAAAGATATAAGAAAGGACAAATTGGATTAGAAGAGGTACTTAGTCAACAAAGATATTCCAATGATAAGAGTGGACTTGGTTACTCAAAATTTTCTAAACGAAGTTCCAATAAAACAATCTTTGTTAAGGCCAGTGATCAAACTTCTAAAGAAAAAGTGAACAAACATAGGAATGTGCATCCTTATCCTAAAAAGAAAAAAACTCCTACAAAGAAAAATTTTTCTAACAAAAAATCCTATGTTCCTAGATATAAAAGCAATTTTGTTCCTACTTGTTTTTATTGTGGTATTATTGGCCATACACCTAATGCTTGCTATGTAAGAAACTTTAGTGTTGCAAGTGGGAATTATGCGTGGGTAAAGAAAGGTACTAATTATGAAGGACCCAAGGCTATTTGGGTACCTAACAAAACTTAATTTGTTTTGTAGTTTTGCTTGAAGACCACTTCAAATCTATGGTATCTTGATAGTGGTTGTTCGAAGAATATGACCGGAGATATAAATAAGTTTTCAAGTCTAGTGTTTAAGGCCAAGGGTTTTGTCACTTATGGAGATAACAATAAAGGAAAGATTCTCGGCGTAGGCAATGTTGGTGCACCACCTTTCACAACAATTGAAGATGTGCTTTATGTTGAAGGCTTAAAGCATAACCTTATTAGCATAAGCCAACTTTGTGACAAAAGATTCAATATCAAGTTCACTAAAGATAAATGTTTGATAGAAGACGAAGTCACTAATGAGGTAATGCTTAAAGGTAATAGAATTAATAATATTTTTATTATTTCCCTTAATGACACTTCTTTGAAGGTTAAATGTCTTATGGCAAGCAATAATGATTCATGGCTTTGGCACAAAAGGATTGCCCACATTCATATGGAGCATTTTACTAAATTAATTAAGCATGATTTAGTTATTGGTTTACCAAAGATAAAATATGTCAAAGATAAGTTGTGTGATGCATGTCAAAAAGGGAAACAAACCAAGTCAACTTTCAAATCTAAAGATCTGGTGTTCACTTCAAGGCCACTACAATTGTTGCATATGGACTTATTTGGTCCATCAAGAATAAGAAGTTTCGGAAGTAATGTATATGCTTTATTTATTGTTGATGATTTCTCTAGATATACTTGGACTTTCTCTTTAGTGCAGAAAAGTCATGCATTTAAGGCGTTCAAGAAATATGCAAAGCAAATTCAAAATGAGAAGTCCCTTTCAATTGCCTCCATAAGAAGCGACCATGGTGGAGAATTCCAAAATGCTTCCTTTGAAGAATTTTGTGAACAACATGGAATATCTCACAACTTCTCGGCACCAAGGACTCCTCAACAAAATGGAGTGGTGGAGAGAAAGAATAGGTTATTGGAGGAACTTGCAAGAACAATGTTTAGCGACTCAAATCTTCCAAAATATTTTTGGGCGGACGCGGTAAGCACGACATGTTTTGTAAGTAATCGTGTTAACATAAGACCTATTATAAAGAAGACTCCCTATGAACTTTTCAAAGGGAGGAAACCAAACATTGCTTACTTTCAAATTTTCGAATGCAAGTGCTTTGTCTTAAACAATGACAAAGACAATCTTGGTAAGTTTAATGAAAAATCGGATGAAGGTATATTTCTTGGCTATTCTCTTTCTAGTAAGGCTTATAGAATTTATAATAAAAGAACTTTAACAATTGAAGAATCTATGCATGTTAAGTTTGATGAATCTAACCCCTCCAAGGAGATATTGTTTTATGTGATGATGATGATGAAATTGTAGAAGTTCCTCAAGAAGATACTTTAAAAGAGAATCAAGTGGAACACCAAGAAGAACCAATTCAACAAGTGTCAAATGTATATGATCTACCCAAGGAATGGAGGACTCATAGAGATCATCCAATTGACAAAATTATTGGTGATATTAGTCAAGGTGTAGCAACAAGATTAAATCTGAAAGATGCTTGCTTAAACATGGCGTTTGTCTCATAAATTGAACCTTCCAAAGTTGGTGAAGCCTTAAGTGACGACCATTGGATTATTGCTATGCAAGAAGAGTTAAACCAATTCGAAAGGAATCAAGTTTGGGAACTTTTTCCTAGACAAAGTGATAAACACATCATCGGTACAAAATGGGTGTTTAAGAACAAATTTGATGAGAATGGAATAATTATTCGAAACAAAGCAAGGTTGGTGGCACAAGGTTACAATCAAGAAAAAGGCATTGATTTCGAGGAAACACTCGCTCCGGTTGCAAGGTTAGAAGCTATCCGTTTATTACTTGCTTATGCATGCTCATTAAATTTTCCGCTATACCAAATGTATGTCAAAAGCGCGTTCTTGAATGGCTACATCAATGAAGAAGTCTATGTCAAACAACGCCGGGCTTTGAAGACTTCAAGATTCCTTCACATGTCTTCAAGTTGAAGAAACCTCTTTATGGCTTAAAGCAAGCACCAAGGGCGTGGTATGATTGTCTAAGCAATTTTCTCTGTGAAAAGGGATTTGTAAAAGGCAAAGTTGACAAGACATTGTTCATTAAGAAAGTAAAAAGCTATACATTGTTAGTTCAAGTCTATGTTGACGACATCATATTCGGTTCAACGAACGAAGATCTTTGTAAAGGATTCTCATTGATGATGCAAGGAGAATTTGAGATGTCAATGATGGGAAAGATGAATTAATTTCTTGGACTTCATATCAAGCAACTAAAGGATGGTATCTTCATCAACCAATCCAAGTATTGCAAAGAATTATTGAAAAGATTAGACATGGATAGTTGCAAGGCTATGGCTACACCAATGGGATCCAGAACCTATGTTGATCAAGATGAATCGGGTGCTTCCATTGATATTACCAAGTATCGAGGTATGATTGGTTCATTATTATATTTGACGGCAAGCCGTCCTGACATAATGTTTAGTGTGTGTTTATGTGCCCGTTTTCAAGCAAATCTAAAGGAGTCACATCTCATCGCTGTGAAAAGAATCATGAAGCATCTCAAGGGAATGACGAACGTTGGTCTATGGTATCCGAAAGGTAGTATGTGTGATTTAGTTGGTTATTCTGACCGGATTATGCAGGTTTCAAAACTGATAGAAAAAGCACGAGTGGAACATGTCGCATCCTAGGAAGTGCATTAGTATCATGGTCTTGTAAGAAACAAACATGTGTTGCTCTCAGTACCGCAGAAGTGGAATACATAGCAGCAAGAAGTTGTTGTGCTCAGATTCTTTGGCTAAAGCAACAATTGAGTGATTACAGAATCAATCTCGAATGCATCCCTCTTCGGTGTGACAACACAAGTGCTATCAATATCACAAAGAATCCAGTCATGCATTCTCGTACAAAACACATAGACATTCGACATCATTTTCTCCGTGATCATGTGCTTAAAGACGATGTTGAAGTCTCATTCGTGGATACACATAATCAACTAGCAGACATCTTCACAAAACCGGTCACAAAAGAACCATTTTACAAGATTTGAAGAGAACTTGGCATTCTAGATGAAGGTGATGTATAAATCTTCAATAATTATTCATTATACATAATAATGAAGCCAAGGTACACATTGTTTTAATGTTTTAATTTTCTACAATATCTTTTTAAAATGTATTTTATCTGAAAAATATGCTTTTTTCTTAATTTTCTTCTAGTTTATCTAATTTTTATGATATGAGTTTGTCTCTCAAAGTTGCATTACTATGTGTATTAACATCTCCAATTTTTTTTTTTTTGAAAAATCACATATTTTATGAGTTGCAAAGCTACTGTTTTTCCACTTTTCATTCAAGTAATTGATTACTCAAAGGGAGTAACCGATTACTTCATCATTTCGCTGGTAAATTTATCTAAGTTGTGTCTAAGTAATCGATTACTCAAAAGCAGTAACCGATTACCATTGTAACTTTCAGAATTTTTTTTAAGCATTTTTATGTTTAAGTTACTGTTTTTATACTTTAAGACTTGTAGTTTGTCAACTTTATGGTATGTTGTTTTGAACTTAGTCTTGTTTGGTACTAGTACAATGTTTGGTATTTAAACACTATGTGTTTTATGAATGATAATGTTGGTTATGTATGTGTTAAGTAATGTTGTCATTATGTTTCATAATATTTGTTATTTTTGCTTACATAACATCCTTTTCCCATCCTTTTTTCTAATGACAAAGGGGGAGAAGAATTGTTCCATATTTTCTTGGTTTCTCTACACTAATAATGCAGAATTTTTAAGCTCCTTAAAAAGTGTTGGATTTAGGGGGAGAATCTATTAGGGGGAGATGTTACTAGAGAAACTTGCTTGGTCTTGCTTGTTTCAATTTTTTTCAAATTTATTGGGTTGTCATCATTAAAAACGGGGAGAATGAAGACATGAGCTTCCAAAAGTGTTTTGATGACGACATTGTCTCAAGTATCAAGATAGATCAACAAAAAGAATGGTCAAAGGCATCAAGATAAAATAATGAAGTTTTAACTTATTCTTTATCAAGACTTGATGGTTACTAAAGATTGGATGCAAAAATTATGGTATAAATATTTAATGTCTATTTGGTAATATAAGTTTTCTAAATCATCTCTACTTCATGTCATGATCATTGGAAATTTTGTGTGCGTCAAAGTTTTGTTAAGCATTCTATTTTTAGCAAATTTTTAAAAACTGGCTTGAGTAATTGATTACCCAAAGGGAGTAACCGATTACTCTGTTGGAATTTTCAAAAAATTTGCACGTTGGAAGTGAGTAACCGACTACCCACTTGGAGTAATCGATTACCACTGAACCAGTGGCAAAAATTCTTTAGTTTTTTTCATGTTTATTGTTTCAAATTTCCTTCTAATGATCCATGACATCCTTTGGCTATTTGCATCTATTTGTAGATGTGTCTAGGCATTATATAAACTCTCAATTTTCAGATTTTAATCTCACCTCCTTACAAAATTTCAAATCAATTACTCATTAACTTTCAATCTCGAAAAATATTTCTAAGTGTTCATCAGAATTTTTCTAAAGTGAAACTTTGCATAAAACTTCATTCTAAGCATCATAAGTTTCATTTGCATTCAAAGAACACTTGTATTATTGTCTTGTATATTGAGTGCTACAAAGGAGAAGATCAATCTTGTGATTGATAAAGCATCAAGATTCCATCTATAAAAAATTCTTACAAAATTCAGATTTACATCTTTGTATGATATCTTAATTTCAGAATTGTTGGAATTAAGTTCAGTTGGTTGTTATCCTTGTTATCCAGATTGTGGATACAAGAGGTCCATTGTGAGAGATTAGTTCTCGATTGGACTTTAAACTTGTACAATCCAAGAGGGTGTTCTTGGTGGTTTATTGTTAGTGTCTTGTATAGAAAGACTAGGAAGAGTCTTGTCTTGTTCTAACAATAGTGAAATCTCTTTCAAGTTTAAAGAACCAGTCTACTTCCTGGTGTTCTTTACTTTCCGTCTTTACCGCATTTCATCACTTAGCAACTTTTAGGAAAGTAAAATTCAGAATGGTCAAAAAATTGAGAAAAATCTCTATACACCTAATTCACCCCCCTCTTAGGTGCATTTATAACTTACAGGAGAGAAGTCAGTCTCGGATGTGGTGGAAAAGCCACTTCCTCCTGTCAATGCGGTGGACCTCGACTGTCGTTTTCCCGGAGAGCAGGAAGAAGGGGGGAAGCAAACAACGACCTCCCAGCTGAAGGCAACAGGCAGCCTCTCCACCCAATGCGCCCCATCCCAGATGGAGATTTAGAGCTCGTCGCCCTCAGAGACGACCCAGATAGGAGCGTGAAGATTGGGACCGGGCTCCCCGACATGGCGAAGAAGCAGCTGAAGACATGCCTCCAGGAGAATGCTAATTTGTTCGCGTGGAGCACTTCGGAGATGCCTGGGCTCGACCCAGAAGTTGCTTGTCATCAGCTCACTATAGATCCGACCGCTAGGGCCATAGTGCAATGTAGGCGTAGGCAGTTTCCCAAGAAAGCGTAGGCTGCTGAAAAAGCTGTAAAAGACCTCTTAGAGGCAAATTGTATTTCGAAAGCCAGGTACACGACCTGGCTGTCCAACGTTGTACTTGTCAAGAAAACTAATGGAAAATGGAGAATGTGTGTTGACTATACCGACCTTAACCGGGCGTGCCCGAAATTTTTTTATCCTTTGCCTAACATCGACTAGCTGGTCGACAACCCTGCAGGTTTCAAACTTTTGTCCTTCATGGACATCTACTCGGGGTACAATCAAATTCCCATGGCCAAGGCCGACAAGCAGCACACCGCCTTCATGACCGATTCAGGCAATTACTACTACAACGTAATGCCCTTCGGCCTGAAGAACGCCGGCGCAACCTACCAGCGGATGATGAACAAAGTCTTCCAGGGAGAGATCGACGACATGCTCGAGGTATACATGGATGACATGATCGTCAAGTCTGCAGAAGAAATCGACCATGCTGCCCATCTCACAAAGGTCTTTGACACTGCGAGAAAATGCAGGATGAGGTTCAACCCCGAAAAATGCACCTTCAGCGTCCGGGCAGGAAAGTTCTTCGGTTTTTACCTCACGAAATAGGGAATCGAGGCAAACCCCGAAAAATGCAGGGCGTTCTCTGAAATCCAAACCCCGAACTCGGAGAAGTCGATACAATCGCTGAATGGGATGCTGACCTTGCTTTCCCGCTTTGTGGACAAGTCCGCACAGTACGCACTCCCATTTTTCAAGCTTCTACGACAGAAAGCCACGTTCGAATGGATCGAGGAATGCGAGCTAGCGCTCCTCCACCTCAAACAAGTTATTTCACAACCTCCAGTCCTCTCCCAACCAGAGAACGGGGAGAGGTTATTCCTGTACCTCGCCATCACGAGCCAAGCAGTCAGCGCAATCGTTATCCGGGAAACCCCAGACGGGCAGAAGCCGATTTACGTTGTCAGTTAAGCCCTCCAAGGACCGAAGCTTATATACCAGCAGATCGAGAAGGCCTCCCTGGCTCTCGTCACCGTGGCCAGAAGGTTGCGCCATTACTTCTTGTCCCGCATGATCGTGGTGAGAACCGAGCAACCCGTACGACAACTCCTCCCCTGACCAGACATGGCGGGGAGGATGCTCAGATGGTCGCTCGAGCTCCCTGAGTTTGACATACAATACGAGGGGCGGAAGGCCCTGAAAGTTCTGGTTTTGGCAAACTTCGTGGCAGAAATAACCCTCCCAGAGCCTTCGACCAATGGATCCCAAAGGTGGACGATTTACGTCGACGGGGCATCCAGCTCGAAAGGCAGTGGAGTAGGCATCATCCACGAAAATGAGGAAGGTATCCTGATCGAAGTCTCCCTCACATTGTCTTTCCCGATATCGAACAATCAGGCCGAGTACGAGGCTTTCCTCGCCGGGTTACGCCTGGCAGAAGACCTCGGGGCCAAAGAGGTAAAAATATTCACAGACACCCAGCTCGTGGCATCCCAGGTACGGGGAGAGTACCAGGCCAAGAACGATAGCCTTATCGAATACTTAAACTTAGTGAAGGAAACAATGAAAAGGTTTTCCTCGGCGGAAGTACAACATGTACCACGCGAACACAACACTCGAGCAGACGTTCTATCAAAACTCGCGGGCACAAAGAAGAAAGGCATGAACAAACCCGTCATTCAAGAAGTGCTCTCTCGTCGGAGCATCGAGACTCCCGTCTCCACGAATGACGTGAATGCCATTGAAGATAGCCATAGCTGGATGAACCCGATGTGCGAGTACCTCCGCACGAGCAAGCTACCTGACAACCCTAAAAACGCCGGAGTGGTTAGGCGTCGGGCATGCTCTTATACGATCGTCGAAGACAAACTTTATTGACGCGGCTTCTAGATCCCTCTTCTCAGGTGCTTCGAGGAGTCCAAGGCCCCCGGTATTCTTTAGGAAATCCATGAGGGGATCAACGCACAACACCTCGGCGGACGATCTTTAGCCCGTAAAGCGGTACGAGTAGGATACTACTGGCCCACCATGCAGCAGGACGCCAAGGAGCACACCAAGAAGTGCGACAAATTCCAACAACACAAGGACATGCACCTGGCCCCACCCAGCGAGCTCAAAACACTGTCGTCCTGTTAGCTCCTAATTTCGACGCCTGACATTGGGATAGGGATTTCTTCCAAAAAAGAAAATATTTGAAGTGTTTATGAAGCTTCAACAGAAGTGTGGCTATGAGAAAGTATGGTCGAAATATAATCTTTTTGTAGAAGAGAGAAGGTTTAAAAGACTTAGAAATATTTCTAAGAGTTTTGGAATGGTTTTCGACGGAGGATAGGAAATGCCGTTCGACGCAAAGGATTTAAAAATTCAAAAAGAAGAGGGAACATTTACTTCTATCTAATTCTTAAGTGGGACAGGTGGCGTTCGTTCAAGAGTCCAGGACATGTACGATGCCAAATGTTTCGTCCTGATTGAAGACCTGTTAGTGGGTAGTTATTTTCTATCATTATAAATATCGATTTTTAGGAATAATTTTGTGTGTGTTCCATTGTATACAAAATTCAGTGTGCTCAAAGTACCAGCAGAGATAAACGAGTGTGTGAAAATGTATGTTGGAGTAACATCATTTTTTATGATTCAATGAAATTTACCAAGTTCGTTTTATTAAAAGTCTTTTTCATTTCATGCAAGTTAAGTTTACATTTTTACCAGCCTTTTCGACCTAGTTCTCTTTAAAAACCTTTTACTTTTTAGTTACTTTAAGTTTCTTGAAGAAATCTTTCTTTTCACTTCTTTACTCTGTAGAAATACATAAGTTTATAAAAGAAATCAATTTAGCACATGTCCTAGGATTTGGCACGCCCAGTGGGACCCGTGCAAAATAATATTTATTACAAAACATAGTCTTTGTGATTTGAATATCCTTTTTGTGTCAAGTACTTCGCTGTATGTTATTAAGAAGTGGAAAGGTAGCCACCAAAAACGAAGAAAGACCAAAAAGAAAATATACGAGGAAAATGGCAAGTATTAACCAGCCAAATAGTTCAAATCCTCAAACTACATCAGGTGTCAATGTAGATCAGTCCCATGGTCTTCGACTGGAAGACCCACCGTTCTTGCGTCTGTATCAGAAACTATGCCATCTATGGCAAGTTCGACACCAACACATTCTATTCCCCATACTAAACGAATTTTGATGTATGTTGGGCCAAGGGGACCCCCAGTAACCTCTCCTCCGATAGAAACGTCTACTTATCGACAGTTTCCACCACCAGGTTTTTCAATGCCCTTAAATGGTCGAGAACAACCTTATGGAATGCCAACTTCCATGATGATGAATTTACAAACCACACCCTCGGTGTATTCTGAGCCCATAATGTCATCACCTTTACAAGGGTCGGGGTCTGGAGTAAATATGGGTCGAAACTAATCTTTGGGAGTAGGATATTCAACCCAACTTCCAGGTTTGACGAACACCACTGCAGCCTATTTAAGGCAGCAAATGGATGAAAGCAACCATCAAATGGTCCATATGATGTCCCAAACCATGGGGGAGATTTTTCAACCTTTAATCCAAAATACTACCCAGACCAATCAGCAAATGGTTGCGCAGATAACGCGCCATGTAGATTTCTTTGGTGTGCCTAATCCTCCTCGACACCCTCAGAGAGAGTATATAGCAGCGAATCATGGGGTAGTATTCGAAGAGGACCCCACTATTAACCAAAACCAACAAAATCTAGGAAATATTCCTCAGGTAAACATGCCAAACCAGGTAGCAGTCGAACCTCCTAGGATTCAACAACCAGGGCCTGTAGGACAACAACAAAGAGTTGTTTTGGTGAATAGAAATCAGGATGTTGATAATGTCGTACAACAAGTTTGACGTAATGACATGGCAGCAGATAACAATCTGGCAGCCATGGTCGAAAGGATAATGGTTCAAAATAGGGTAAATTTTGGCTTGCGAAGGACAAATTACACATCTCCAATATCAGAGTATATTCTCCAGTCGGAATTACCCCCTAGAACAAAAGTCCCTAAGTTTACTAAGTTCTCTAGGGATACCACTGAATCTACTGTCGAACACGTGGCTAGATACGTGATAGAGGCTGGGGAAATTGCAAATAATGAGAACCTTCAGATAAAGTACTTTCCAAGTTCTCTGACGAAGAATGCCTTCACGTGGTTTACGACTTTGCCACCTAGTTCGATTCACAACTGGACCCAATTAGAACGATTGTTTCACAAATAGTTCTATATGGGATAAACGAAGATTAGTTTGAAAGAGTTGGCTAGTATAAAACGTAAATTCACAGAGCCAGTTTATGACTGAAGATGGCTGGTTTATACCTGAGTGAATCGCACATTCAAAGATACAACAGAGTCCCCACCGAACTTTATTTAGTCCCAAAGGACAGGTAAAATATCGATAAAACCCAAGGGGAAGAGAAACGGGAACGGGGGTCGGTTATGCGAAAGGAAGGTACTAGCACCTAACACATCCGTCGTACTCGACGAGAACCATTTTGTTTGCTTCTAGGCTTGGATGGGTTATCTATCTAAAGGCTTCTTGCTAAAGAAAGGAGAGAGAGAGAGAGAGAGAAGAAAGGGAAAAAAGAAAGAAAAGAAACAAAGTAAGGAAAGTGCTCGCGGAGGATTGTGGCCCTCGTGCCTACGTAACCTCATAGTGCAATGAGGAAATCAGAGCGCCGTAGTTCAGGGAACCAGGGGACAGAAAGAGGAAAGGAAAGAGATGGAAGTGTGCTCGCCAAGATCATCGCGATCTCGTGCCTTCATATCATACATTCGAGAGAATGCAGAATCAGAGCTTCCGTAGTTCGTGGAACTAAGACGGAAAAGAAAAAGGAAAGGAAAGGAAAGAAAAGTGGTGTCAAAACCAAGAACAAAGAAAGAAAGGAAACTCCGATGGGGATTCCAAAGAAACGGTGTCAAAACCATGGAAGGTAAAAGATTACAAAGGCTAACGACTGAGCTGGAAAAAACAAGAGTGGTGTCAAAACCAAGAAGATAACGAAGCAAAAAGATAACAAAGACTACACTGGGGAGAAGGAAAAAAAATTGCTGGGGACCAGAGGGTAGTGACCCTACTGGGGATCCAAAGAAAAAGAGTTCGGTATATTAACTGACTGGCAGTGGTTAACCGAGAAAGAGAATAAGGCTCTGGTAGGGGACAAGTTATTGGTGTTAACAGACAGGCTGTGATGAACCAAAAAGAGAGAGTACTGAACCAAGAGAAGGTGTTTGATTCTGAGGGAGTTTTAGTATTTTAACTGCTAAATAGTGGTTAATCGAAGAAAGAAGGGATTGTAACTCTGTGGGGACAGAGGAGCATTGGTTTTACCAAATGAACTGTGATTAACCAAGGAAAGAGGGTGTAGAACCAAGCAAAAGGTTGTGACCCAAAGGGGATGTTGGTATTGACTGAACAAACAACATTTGACCAACAGAAAGGTATTGAACCAAGAGAGGTTGCTAACCATTGAAGATTCAGTGTTAACAGGAAGAAACTGTGATTACCCAAAAAGAAGAGCGAGTGATTAACCAAGAGAATGTGATTAACTCAAAAAGGGGTTCAATATTTTAACAGGCGGACTGTGGTTAACTGAAGAAAAGGGTCATTAACCAAGAGGAGGTGATTAACCCAAAAGGAAACTCAGTGTGTTAACAGACGGACTGTGATTAACTGAGAAGGAGTGCAAAAATGGATGTTTTAACTGACAGGCAGTTGTTAACCAAGCAATGGGAGAAGAACCAAAAGAAGGTTGTGAACTCCGCAGGGATTCACGGTTTTAACAGACAGATGTGATTAACCGAAGAAAAGAGAATGAGACTCTTCAGGGGAATTAAAAGGCAAAGATTGACCACAAGAAGAGAGGAGTATTGAAACAAAGAGAGTTTGCTAGCGCAAGAACAATGATCTCAACCCAAAGAGGTGGTTGATCAAAAGGAGAGATTGAAAGAGATAAGAGTGATCAAGGATCGACTCGACTGGGGAAGAAGATACGCTACCGCCTGGAGTTAGAGGTGACTAAGCCAAACACAGGGTCATTTGTCCCCTATTTGAAGTAGTCAGAATGAGAGTAGGAATTCTCCCTTCTCATTCCTTCTCTAACACACAGGGTGTAGTGCAGAAGTTGAAACGGACAGAGTAATAACTCCAAGTTGTACAGTGCTCCAGAATTTTGTGAACTTGACAGCGTAACAGCTCTAATTTGTACAATGCTCTAATGCAGCGCATAGCGCGTCGTGTAAAACTCCAACTCCGCGGGGGGAAAAGAGAGAGAGCTCTAAAGGAAGCCTAAAGAGAGGAAAGGGGAAGGATCAATTAATCGAAACATGGTTTCGATCAATCAATCAAAGGGAAGTAATGCTGTAATTTTCCAAAAGATGAAAAATCATTAAAGCAAAAGAGGTGATTTATTGATTATACAAGATTAAGCTCATTCATGAAGAAAGAACTTAATGCAAAACAAAGAGAGGGGGTGCAAAACAGTACCACATGACATTGAAAATACAACAAAAACCATGTATCAAGTGATCAGAGATAGAGCAAGAATACTCATGTTCATACAATGCCAAAAATATGAACAAATTGAATAATCGAAAATGTGCATCGAAAGTTCATGAATATGCTTTAACGTGAAGTTAAATGACACTTAAAACATCCATAAAAATCAAGCATATCAATCCATGGAAGTTAGAATGAGAAAGCATGGCAAACACACTTGAAAATGCAAGAAAATGACCTTCTGGTTCAGTGTTAATCGATTAACGCTATTGCACTGCAAAGTGTTAATCGATTAACACTTGAAAAAGTGCAAAAAACACTGGTTAATCGATTAACACTATTGCACTGCAAAGTGTTAATCGATTAACACTGGACAAGGAGCAGAAAATCAGTTTTGAAAAGTGCTTTTCGCCAACTTTTTGATTGTGCAATCACTCCAATGCTAGGGTAAACAATTATGCACGAAAAATCAATTTTAAAAGCAGCAAATGAGCAACAATAGAATCAATTAAACAATCAAGATCATGGATCAAGCAATGGCTTAATCAATTCACATGCAACAACGTTGAAACTACATCATGAATGATACGAAAACGATCGAAACAGAAAAATAAAAGAGATCCACCAACCTACAAGGCTGAGATGTGCCTTGGTAAATGTTGCAAAGTGATCTTGATGAAGATAATCAAAGAAAACTAGAGGAATCTTCAATTATAGCCGAAACGTATCGAAACCGATCAAATTGCGACGAAAACTCCGAAATGAGGGTTATCACCGAAGAAGCTTGAATTAATCACTTGAGATGAATCCAAAAGCTACTGAAGCTCCACAAAATCCAATAGAATGGAGAGATGATGAAGGTTAAGCTCAAGAATAAGCACTTTCAAGGTGAAAGTAGCTTTTCTTCAATGGTGAATTAAGAGCTTTTGTGAGGTTTGGGAGTAGAATTGAGATGAAGATGAAGAAGTTGCAGAAACTTTGGAAAGAAATGTGGGAGAATTGAGAGTGAAGAAAGTGTGAATTTGTGTGAATGATTGTGGAGGATTTGTGAAATGAATGAAGCTTTGTTTATATAGACTTTTGGTTTGGAGTGTGAGAGGTTTGGAACTAGCTTTGGACTTAGCCTTGGGTTTTGAACTAGGCTAGGAGTTAGTTACACATGACTCACTGAGTCAAGGTAGTTAACTCGGTTAGTTAGGACTAACTCGGTAACAATCCCAATGTGAGCTCCAACATCCAAAGGTTGATATGCTTGGAAAACAAGGAACATGGTGCACTTAATTTAGAGTGATGCATTAGAGTAAATGCCCTTGGAATGTGTTGAATAGTCTTGACATGTCTAGAGATGTCTAGAATATTCCTCATGCTGCTAGAATACTGTAGAATCAAAGCCCAAAGTGTGTGCAAAGGTGCTGTCATGAAAAAATAGCAAATTGTGCCTATTCTGCATGTGTTAATCGATTAACACAATTGCACTGCAATTGGTTAATCGATTAACCAGGCCAAAATATGCCCAATTTGCCTAAAAATGGTGTTGTGGTCCCGGTTTCGATTTTCCACTCCTTGTATTGATGAATAGGCATAGAAACCCTCATTTTGTGCTTGTTTTGATGATGATGATAATCTTGTGAGGATGAGATTAATCGGGCTTGAGAAACCTGAAAATCCTGCAACAAGAAACACAAAGAGAAAAATGCAAATGCGTATGCTGACGATGCGAGTGCACATGCTTATGCAAAAGCGCAAAAGAGGAGGTCAAATTTCGGGTTACGATAGCTGCCCCTATTTAATCCTCTTGGACCTGAATGTATGAATTGCGATAGCATTTCGATGATTCAAGGTAGAAGGGGATTAAATAAAAGAGTATCTCGAAAATTTGCCCGACGGCGATGAAAAAGAGAGGTGCAAGTGTAAAGAATACTTGAAGTTTTGCTGAATATCTGCTGGAGAGATGAATTAGGCCAAAGGAAAGGGAGCATGCTCAATGCATATGCTATGTATGCGTCGATCTACATGATGCGTGACATTATGCAATGCAAAAGTGCAGGTTGAGGTAATGTGCGGTGGTTAGGCAAGGATTGTAGCAAAATGAGCTCGACATCCTCAGCTGGGGAGAAAACCGATCCTTCCGGAGAAAGGCCCATGAATGGTGACAATTTTGTTGGGGAAGAAACCGAAAAGTTTCAAACCTCTAGATTATCACCATTGTCTCTGCTGGGATGAAAGAATCTTGATGATCTTCCTGTCATGATTGACTTCGCTGGGAAATGGAACCAGGAAACTCCAAGCTCCAAATGACCACTGACTTTGATGTGGACACCCTGACTGACTCTGTCTGGGGAATTCACAAAGCTCGGAGGATCTTCTCTGCTTGGGGAAGACAAGGAACTGAACCGCACTGTAACAGTTTAGACATGCTGGGAATGATGTGCAACCCATGCTGGGGAAAATAACCACCAAGTCTCCGATTGAAATACATCATTCGGCCACTCTAATGGGGATATTACGGATTTGCTGGGAGCATAGGAAGTGAATGAACTTCTCCAAGAATCCCTAATGGCACTTGCTGGAGATGTGATGGCTCAGTAGGGGAAATAACAACCTCTTCAAAGAACCACTCACGATGCAAATCGGGCATTAGGCTTGCAAACGGATATTACCGATTATCTTGTAGGAATTACCAGTAAACTACGCAATGCATAATTCTTTCTCCATTGATTTTAGTTTTTTATTATTCTCAACGTTTTATGGTATTATGTGATCACAAATAATTGTTTAATTTGCAAACAAAATACTGAAAAGAAAACAATTGAGAAGTCAAATGATGCATTTTTATTGAAATGTAAAAAATGTTTGTACATAAGATGTGTACAAGGATGCAAAAATCCTTGATGAGGAAATTCACAAAAAATTGAAAAACAAATGTAAATGGCAAAGGGAAATCATGTTTTTCATTGATTACAACATTGACTACCCTCTACTGCAAGTCTAGGTTCCAACGCCTTGCACCAGTTGATGATGATTGGGCTGCTCTATTACCGTCTGAAATCCAGCTATGATGAAGAGAAGCTCAAGTGTTCACAGTCAATGCCTTTATCACTAATTTTTTCCAAGACATTTTTGTTTATTATTTTTTTTCCGTTCACCGGGATACCCATTTTTGCGTAAGTCGCCCTTGCGGGTTTTCAACTTAGCGGACTGTTATTGCTTTTTTCCATTGTCCCTAACTTTTACATGGACATTTCTTTTTCTTGGTCCACCGGGACACCCATTTTTGCCTAGATTGTCCTTGCGGATGTCAATCTAGCGGGCTATTATTCATTTTTTTCAGGCATAATATTTTTTGACTGTATCAGAGTTCACGGGCGATGGTAACTCCTCCCCATCCGTGGTAGTGAGGATCAGGGCTCCACCTGAGAAGGCCTTCTTGACAATAAAGGGGCCTTCATAATTGGGAGTGCACTTGCCACGTGGATCCGAGTGAACAGGTGAATACCTCTTGAGCACGAGTTCCCCTTCCTGGAACATTCGAGGGAGAACTTTCTTGTCAAAGGCTCGCTTGAGGAGTCTTTGATACAACTGACCATGACAAATGGATGTAAGGCGCTTCTCCTCGATGAGATATAGCTGATCATATCTGGATTGTACCCATTCGGCTTCGTCAAGTCCTGCTTTCATGATGACTCTGAGCGAAGGAATCTCCACTTCAAAAGGTAGAACAACCTCCATACCATACACAAGTGAATACGAAGTTGCCCCAGTAGAAGTGCGAACTGAAGTTCTGTAGCCGTGTAGTGCAAATGGAAGCATTTCATGCCAATCTTTGTAAGTGTTGACCATTTTTTGGACAATCCTCTTAATGTTTTTATTTGCTGCTTCGACGACACCATTCATCTTGGGCCGATATGGTGACGAGTTGTGGTGCTCGATCTTGAATTCTTGACACAACTCCTTCATCATTTTGTTATTCAGGTTGCTTGCATTGTCAGTGATGATGTTGCTAGGAATGCCATAGCGACATATTATCTCTTTCTTGATAAATCTGGAAACCACTTGTCGTGTAACGTTTGCATAAGAAGCAGCTTCAACCCACTTGGTATAGTAATCGATAGCAACTAGAATGAATCGATGACCTTTGGAAGCCTTCGGTTCGATCATTTCAATCATATCGATGCCCCACATGGAGAATGGCCAAGGTGAAGTCAAAACATTCAATGGAGTCGGAGGCACATGGATCTTGTGTCCATAGATCTGGCATTTGTGACATCTTTTGGCAAAGTTGTAACAATCTACCTCTATTGTTGTCCAATAATACTCAGCCCGAAGGATCTTCCTTGCTATAGCAGGACCTTTAACATGTGCACCCTCGCAACCCTTATGTATGGACTTTATGATTGTGTGTGCTTCATGTCTATCCATGCATCTGAGCAACACAGAATCATAATTCCTTTTGTATAGTACACCACCACTTAAGAAGAACTTGGCGCAGAGCCGCCTGAGAGCTTTTTTGTCAGTGATAGTAATACCCTCAAGATATTCCTGTTTTTCTAGATATCTCTTAATGTCGTAGAACCAAGGCTTGTCATCAGACTCGTCCTCGATTGCTAAACAATGCGCTGGTTCGTGAAAATGATCGATGCGGATAAAAGGAGCTTCATTCTTCAACTTGACCTTGAGCATGGATGCTAAAGTGGCAAGAGCATCAGCTAATTGATTTTCCTCTCTAGGAATGTGATGAAAAGTAATCTCATCAAAGTAAGGAATCAACTTTGCTATGTGTTGTTGGTACGGAACTAGCTTGGAATCCCGAGTCACAAAGTTCCTTTTGACTTGGCCAATAACCAAAGCAGAATCTCCATAGACCTCAAGAATCTTGATTCTCATATCAATTGCCGCTTCAATACCGTAGATACACGCTTCGTAATCAGCCATATTATTGGTGAACGCAAAGCATAACCTGGCAGTGAAGGGAAGATGAAAACCTGTCGGAGGGATGAGGATAACACCAATTCTACGACCTTTAGCATTGGAGGCACCGTCGAACACGAGCGTCCATCGCGCCCCTGGTTCGGGTCCTATGTTAGGGTCTGGAGTTTCATAGTCTTTGATAAACAGAACATCCTCATCTGGAATGTCAAACTTCATTTGTTGATAACCCTCTACAGGTTAATGAGCAAGGTAGTCAGACAAGACGCTCCCTTTTATTGCTTTCTGGGTAACATGTTGGATATCATACTCAGTTAACAACATTTGCCACCGAGCAATTCTTCCAGAGCCAGCAGGCTTTTCAAATATGTACTTTATCGGATCCATTTTGGATATCAACAAAGTACTATGGCAAATCATGTATTATCTTAGGCGTCGAGCGGCCCAGACCAGAGCGTAACAAGTTTTCTCCAAGAGTGAGTATCTGGTCTCACAATCAGTGAACTTCTTGCTCAGATAGTAAATTGCATGTTCTTTTATGCTAGTGTCATCATGCTAACCCATTACACATCCCATTGATTCATCGAGAACAGTGAGATACATGATTAATGGCCTACCAGGAACCAGCGGTACTAAGATCGGTGGTTCTTGCAAATATTGTTTTATTTTGTCAAATGCTTCTTGACAATCATCGTTCCATTCAACCGATTGATTTTTTCTTAGCAACTTGAATATTGGTTCACAGGTAGCCGTCAAGTGAGAAATGAACCTTGAGATGTAATTAAGTCTGCCCAGAAAGCCACAGACTTCTTTTTCTGTTTTGGCAGGCGGCATGTACTGAATTGCCCGAACCTTGTCAGGATCAACCTCAATGCCCTTCTGACTCCCAATAAAGCCCAATAGTTTACCAGATCGAACTCCGAAGGTACACTTCGCAGGATTCAACCGTAATCTAAACTTCCGGAGTCT
Organism: Lathyrus tuberosus; assembly: GCA_022829125.1. Classification (NCBI taxonomy): domain Eukaryota; kingdom Viridiplantae; phylum Streptophyta; class Magnoliopsida; order Fabales; family Fabaceae; genus Lathyrus; species Lathyrus tuberosus. The sequence continues at coordinate 7,661,366 of JALAZF010000072.1, forward strand.
GTCACACAGTTTCCTCAGATGAACCAGGTGATCATCTTCAGTTTTAGAGTTGTCATGGCACGTTGGTAAGTTGCCCCTGCATTCTTCATGGATCATATCGTGAAAGAGGGTTGTCATGACACGTTGGTAAGTTGTCCCTGCATTCTTTAAACCGAATGGCATAACTTTGTAATAATATGTACCCCATGGCGTGATGAAAGTAGTCTTCTCCATATCAGTTGGGGACATCTTGATCTAGTTGTATCATAAGAAACCGTCCATGAAAGAAAAGACAGAAAACTGTACAGTATTGTCTACCAAGACATCAATGTGAGGTAAAGGAAAATCATCTTTTGGGCTTGCTTTGTTGAGATCTCGATAATCCACACACATTATGAATTTCCCATATTTCTTTGGAACCGGGACGATGTTAGCAATCCATTCAGGATATTTGGAAGTGGCTAGGAACCCAGCATCAAGTTGTTTCTTTACCTCTTCTCTGATTTTGAGTGCCATGTCGGGTATAGTACTTCTGAATTTCTGCTTGACAGGAGGACATCCGGGCTTGAGTGGCAAGCAATGTTCAACGATGTTGGTATCCAACCCTGGCATATCTTGATAGGACCAGGCGAATATATCAACATACTCTTTGAATAGCTTGACCAACTCGGAGTGTACATGCTTAGCGAGGGATACACCAACCTTGACTTCTCTTCTGACCTCATCAGTACCAAGATTGACAACTTCAACTAGCTCTTTGTGTGGCTCAATCTCTCTATGCTCGTGCTCAAGGAGCCTTGCTAGTTCAGCCGGTAATTCACAATCTTCCTCACCATCTTCTTCGGCTTGGTTAATTGGAATTCCAAAATTACAACGGATGTTTGCCATATTGTTATCAATGCATTTATTAGTTCTGCATGTTTATGAATATGTTTAGAATGAGCTATTTTGAAAAGGTAAAATAAAAGAAACTTTTGCCATTTGTTTGTGAAAAATAAAATAAGGAATGAAGATAGAGCATGATTTTGAATGCAAAAAAACTCTTATTTATTAATCACATAATATTTCAAAAGCGTGAAGCCCATTACAAGCTACCCACTCGTCTCGGGCGAGGACGAGGGAAAAAAAACAAAATGCATTACATGTTATTTGGAAAAACCATAGGAATCACGATTGATATCCAATTGTTGAGCTTAAAACTCGGCGGACATTTGCGCACAAAGCTGGAAGTCTGATTGCCAGGACCAACATCATATGTAGCTGCCACGATGTCATCTTGTTGGAAACCCGCACTATTGAACTTGATCAAGTTGCATTGCTTCTGACCAGATGAACTAGATTGCCGACCAGGACGATAACCCAATCCAAATGGATCATGCTTCTCAACCACGTCAATCACGTGCCCCCGGCCTGGAAAGGCACCTCTCTGGACAGTTTCTTTGGCACTTTTGGCGGCTGCTAAAGTCATTAGTGGTGATCAACTTTGATTAGATGAAGTCGAGCTGACATCTTTGAACTCGAGACACTGCAAAGGCACCTCAACTATGCCTTCTTCAGTCTCGATGTATCGGAAAGATGACAATTCACTTATAATCAAATCCTCTTCACCACAGACGATGACCAACTAATCGTCGTACATGAACTTCAATTTCTAATGCAAAGTGGACGTGACTGCCCCTGCAGCGTGAATCCATGGTCGACCCAAAAGACAACTGTACGCAGGATTGATATCCATTACTTGGAAAGTAATGGTGAACAAATGCGGCCCAACCTTGATAGGTAAATCAACCTCTCCCATGACTTGCCTCCTAGAATCATCAAAGGCTCTGACAACTAAGGAGTTTGGCCTTATCTTAGTTCCCTCCACCAAAAATTGACTTAATGTGCCCTTAGGCATGACGTTAAGAGAAGAATCGGTATCAACTAGAACACGAGATAACAGGATGTCCATGCAAGTTACAGATATGTGCAGTGCTTTGTTATGGGTGGCTCCTTCAGGAGGCAATTCTGATTCATTAAAGCCCAAGTATCTGCTCGCAGCTATATTAGCCACTACATCATCAAAATCGACAACGGATATGTCATGCATAACGTGAGCAGTTTCAAGACCTTTAACAAAGCTGATCTATGCGCGGGCGAGCTCATGAGTAAGGACAAAATCGAGATCCTTGAGGGAGTTTGCCCCAGCTGATCCACAATTTTAAAGTCACTCTTCTTGATCAACTTTAGGAACTCTTGATCGTCAATTGTTTCTTTGTTCTTTGAAGCATCCTCAGACGGGATATTGGGCACTCGCACAACAATGGTTGATGCCCCTTGTTGAACCACAGGGGATACCGATGTGGGCGTCTCCTTGGGAGGAACAACTGTTAGGACTTGTACGGGCTTTGTGGTAACTTTCGGAGCAAACAATCGTCCACGACGAGTCATACCTCCAGCGGTTGTAATATTCACGATCTCAGATTCAGCAAACCTTATCTCTTGACCTCCAGAAAACACAGTAGACCCATACCTCCAAGGTACCTCCTTAGAATTCTGATATGGAAACGGCTTTGGCGGGTAAACGACAATAGGTTGTATCTTCTTCTTATGGGATTCCACAGGAACCTTCATATAGAGGATGGTGAATGGCTCGATAGTAACAACCTCTTCAACAGACTTAGACCTGCAAATTGCACTTCACCTCGGTTCATAAAAATTTGGACACAACCCTTCAGCCTTCGACACTGGTTAGGATTATTGTCACAGATCTGACATTTACCGTGCAATCCTTTCAACAACCCATGTTCATTCAATCTCTTGAAAACCACATTCATCGGAGTCTTTACCTCGTCAACATCCATGATCAATTCAGCCCTTGAACTATCCTCAATCATGTTCACTGCAGGTCTACCGTGATTGGGCAACGGATTATGCTGAATGTTAGGACCTTCTTCAGTAAAAGTCAAAATCTTTCGATCAATGAGTTCTTGAACCTTGGTTTTGAAAACAAAACAGTCTTCTGTTGCATGTCCTATGTATCTGGCATGATAGGCACAAGACACATTCGAATTATGCTTCAGACCAAACGGAGGAATTACAGGCGCAATCTCTTTGGGAGTAATTGCCCCTTGGTGGATCAAGTAAGGGAACAATTCAGTGTATGACACCAAAATTCTGTCGAAATTCGGACGCTTACGATTTCCTTGATGGTTGTTATTCTGACGGTTCTGATTCTGCTGATTTTTGTTGTTATGTTGATTCTGTTGTTGTTTCTGAGTATTCTGAATTGGTTGTTGCGGATAATACTGATATGGAAGTTGTTGATATTGTATAGCAGCAATGTATGGATATGGATAGTATGGCATGGGAGCCATGGGTGCTTGATACTGAGGAGAAACTTGAGCTGTTACAACGTTGGCTTCACCTTCATACTTCTTTGACAGACTGATCTGAGACTTCCTAGTATTTTTCTGCTGGGAAGCAGCACTCGAAATCTTTCCAGTCTTTAAACCGTTCTCAATCCGTTCACCAATGGTCACAACATCAGCGAAGTTCGATGAAGAACTACCCACCATTTTCTCATAGTAGGATTCTTGCAACGTGCCCATAAAGATGTCAACCAACTCATTGTCAGAGAGAGCAGGTCGTACACGAGATGCCATCTCACACCATCTTTGTGTATACTCTTTGAATGTTTCAGCTGAGGGCTGAGCCTGATTCTGCAACTGTAATCTGGTCGGCGCCAGGTCAAGATTGTATTTGTATTTCTTCACAAACGCTTCAGACAGATCCCTCCAAGTACAGATTTTTCTGCGTTCTAAGCCCATGTACCAATCCAATGAAGCACCAGACAAACTATCTTGAAAACAATGAACTAGCAATTCATCATTATCAATATAGGATGCCATCTTCCTACAGTACATCGTAATGTGACTACGCGGTCAACTCAAACCTTTATATTTTGGAAGCTCAGGTATCTTGAATTTCTGCGGCAATACAACATTTGGTACCAAACACAAGTCTTTGGCCTCCAAGCCAAAAGCAGAAAACCCCTCAATAGCTCTGATACGGTCTTCCAACAACTTGTAGTCAGTGGGTCTACTCTGATTTGCGGGCCTGAAAAAGAATCTGAGGATTTGGTAGCTGAGATACGGCAGGAGCGTGCACTTGTGGAGTAGAAAACTGAGATGGATATACCAAGCTCGGACTAACCATCTCACCAGTATTCGGACCCATCTGAACACAAAACGGATAATTCGGAGGAGGTACCACAACAGAAGAAGATGCCCCAGGATAGAGCATTCCAGGATGGACATTCTGAACAGCAGTTTGAGCAGCCTGAGATGAAACCGGAACATGAATGCGGCGACCCCTATACACATGCTCTTCTTCATCAGGAGCTTCAATGTCAGCCAACCCAGGAATCTGACAATTCTGACCATGAAAATTCTCATGATCGTCATTCACTATGGGAGGTGGAACCGGAGTAGGCATACCCCACGGATATGCAGCAGTATTCCCATTAGGCATGGGCTCAACAAAAGGCTGATATGGTACGAAGGCACTAATATTGTTTGCAATCTGAGGAGTGTAATTCGGAGGCATGCCCCATGGGAAACCAACTGGCATCTTGTTCACACTAGACTGAACAACAGGTTGATTCACAGGCTCAACGGACACTTCAACTGTAACAGGAGAAAGAACAACAGCATGAATAGTCGTAACAACAGGAGACACAGTGACAACGGTTGCATCAGTGGCAGTTACAACAACAAAGGTGGAAGTAGTAGCAGCATCCTTCTGAGCACGAAGGAGTTCCATGATAGCGTCCATGTTCGTCTGAAACTGGTACATCCGACCTTGGAATTGAGCCAGAGTTTCCTTATAAGCGGTGTTCTCAGCTTCGAAGTCAGCCATGATTCTGGATTTACGTGAGCAGGTAAAATACCGATGTCGAGTCGTCGTCTTGCTACAAGTGGAAGACGGACAAGGATGAGCAACTGTTTCGGATGAAGGGACGTGCATATGTGTGCAAATGAATGTATGATATGCATGCAAAACTAATTTTTTTAAATTCCAGGAATTCTTAAACTTATCTTTGTTGATAGTAATCATAAAGCATATAAGTAAAGGAATAAAATATAGAGATTGATAAGAAACTGCAGTCATTCAACAATAAGGGAAAGAAGTATCAATCAAGTACAAATCAAATATCTTCCTTTTGGGCTACAACAAAATCAGCATGGATCCTATCAAAGACCACTCTGCAAACAGATAAAAAGTGGAAAACGGGCCAAGGAAGATGGTGCGGCAATACATCAGCATATGCATCCCTCTACAACCCAGGCAAGTCCTCGAGTGTATGCTCAACGAATCTAGTTAGACGGTCGTGTCTCTCTCTCCAATACTTCGCATCCTTCATGAGGTTGCGCAACAAAGAATGGTTAGGTCCTTGAAGCATATCCTAAAGAAAGACCTCTTTCTAATCCAAGAGGTTCTGCAGATGACGGCTTTGTTGCTCGCAATAAGTACTCTCTGTACTGAGCTGCCTGATCTGTTCTCGGCTCTGATGTGCTTGATCTTGCAGCTTCTGAATCTCGCTGAAGACTTTTTCGAGCTTGGCTTGACACTGAGAATGGTTATTTGCTAACTGATTAGCACGGTCATGCTCACTCTGCCACTTTGTCTTGAACTCGGATAACTTCTCTCGAAGCTCTTCAAGTTGCTTTTTGTAGCTCAACTCATCCTTATGAGATTGATACTGGGTATCGGCAAGCTGCCTCTTTTTTGAAGTAAGTCCCTCATAGGTACTCTTTAAAGCATCACCCACTTTCCTTTGCTTGTTCTGTTCAACCTCTACCTTCTTGAGCATGCGCTCCCGCTTCTGATGGAGCTCAATCTGTAGGCTATCCTTCTCGGAAATGACTCTACCAAGGTTGAGATGAAGATCAACATTCTCCTTCTTCAACTTCTCAATAGTCAATTTTAGTTGATCAACCTCAGATGGAGGAACAATGGCAAGTGTAGGAAGCTTGGCATTCCTGGAAGGCTCAGGAGAGAATGGCAACAAGATCTCTTTGAGGCGCTCTTTGACCCAAAGTGTGTAAGCTTCCATGGCTATGCAATTCTTCTTACCCAAATCGGCTCTTCCCTCAAGATGAATCTGAGTCCAAGCAGCACTAAACCTCTTCAATAAACCCATGTCATCAACCCCTTCATGAAAGATGAACTCTTCCACTACCTCAGGATCTGGATCAGCAATCATAGGATATCCCAATTGTTGGAATGCAAGTCTCGGATTGAAGTTAATTCCACCCTTTGTACCCAAGAGAGGCACATTGGAGAATTTCCCACAATGAAGAATGATCCTGACATCGTCGTAGACTCGAGAATACTAAGAAATGTCATCAGTAGTAAGAGACATGATTCGTTGAGATCACTTGAGATTATCCTTATTCTCAACAAAGGGACCCTTCTGTGGAAGGTGAGACATAAACCATCGGTACAGCAGAGGAGCACAATAGACAATGGTTCCCTTCTTTTTTTCATTCTTCGAATGAATAAAATGATAGGTATCAGCACGAAGCGTCGGAACAGGGTTCTTGGACAAGAAGATACTGATGGCAGTCTGGTCAATGAAATCCTCCATGTTCGGAAACAAGACAATCCCATATATCAGCAGAGCAAGAACGTCGTTGAAATCCTTCCAGTTTCCATCCTTAGCAAAAGAAATGGCCTTGTCAACCAAGAACTTCGAAGCAAACCCTCGAATACCTTTCCCTTTGGTCTTGAGATTATCCTCCACATCCTTCTTACTAATGCAAAGAGCATCAGCAATAAGGGGAATCTTTGGACAACCACTAGTGTAGGCAAAAGGAACCTGTTTCTTGATCTCAACCCCCAGAATATAAGCATACTCCTCAAGTGTAGGTGCTAGCTGATAATCCTAAAATGTGAAGCACCTAAGTGGCGGGTCATAGAACTGAACCAAAGTACGAATAGCAGTGACGTTGACTTCAGTGTTGAGGATGGACAACAGATTACCATAAGTGTCTTTGAAAATCCCTTTGTTATCTCCAACCACAAGGGATGTTAAACCTCTCAAAATACCAAGCTTGGGCTCCACAAAATTGTAGCTGTCATACCCCAAATTTTGACCACTAAGATTCCCCATCATTGTGCAAATCATCATCACCATATAGATGGACCATCATACCTCTTTAGTCTCCCCAAAGATGGGTGAACATCCACTACAATCAAACTTAGGGTTTCAAGCCCTCTCAGAGCTCTTAGACAAAGGATCAATCAAGGAATGACATGATCTTCAACTTGTCTAACCTCTCAAACATCCACAATGGATCAAGAGGACTCCCACATCAAGGATTAAGCACAAGGCTGCAACAGTCCAAGTGGATTAAGCCTCAAGATCGCCAGTGTCACCAAATTAGGGTTTTGGTCGATCAAGGCCTCCAGATGGAATTTTTCCTCTGGGCATGAGCCAAAGGCTTTAAAGCACAACCTAAGATGCTCCAAGGGACATCATGAACCCAATCATCAAGTCAATTTTGCCTCAGGGGATGCATTCATAAAAAATTCGGAATTAGGGTTTCTTGACCTAATTCAGTCCTAAGTTGACTTTTGGGACAAAACATGAGCCAAGACCTCAAGAAATTATTTGAGGGTCTCTAATAAACAACATTGATCCATTTGCAACAATGGATTGATCCAAGAATCTTGATCAACAAGTTTCAAATTCATCAGAACCACAATTAGGGTTTCACGAGAAAAGTCAACTGTGCCTTTGACTTTTGACACAGGCATGCTCCCAAACCTTGGGACATGATTCAATACACTCTATAACACCTATGAAATCAATCCATCAAGTTTGATTTAGGTCAAGGACTTGATTTCATAGAGGATCGCACAGTTTGGAATTCATCTGATAAACAGTCAACTGTGCCCAAACGTCAAAGTTTGACTTTTTTTAATTTTTTGATCAATTATGGTTCCCTAACCCTAAAATGATGTTAATGTGTGATTGGAATCATCATTCATCAAGAAAAATCAAGAAAAGTGGGATAACTTGTAAAAGGGGTAACCATAAAAAACTTAGAAATTTTCCTAAGTTATGGAACAAAGTGGCTAGGGTACCAACTTCCAAGGATCATAACTTGTGATCCAAAAAACCATTTTGGTTAGTCCAAAGCTGGATTTGTAGCTCTCATGGTACTCCATAAAAGCTTCAACTACACCTCACTCAAACTCATTGTGGATTCTGAGTTATGATTGGATCAAAATCACTAAAAACATGAATGTACAACTTTTCCAACACTTAGACAAAATTCTTTCCAAGACAGATTTTGTTGAAACACCAAAACTTATGAGGTTTTTTCACATAGTTGGAAGTGGAATCAATTCCAAAGGTAAACATCAATATTGTTGCATATTTTGATAAGAATTCAAAGAGCTTATTAGCATGAATTGATCCAACCTGAGCCAAGAGAAATCCATGCCCAAAGTCATGCTGCTGCAAGTGTTTTGGAAAAATCAGTTTGCACTTTTGCTTGCTTTACACGATTTCTGATTCAAGACCAATGATCCCTATGCTACAGTCATCTAATCTGATCCTAATCCAAAGGATCCAACTTGCAAAGCTGAGTCCAAAAGCCAAAGGATCTTCCAACTTGAGATCAATGCATTTTGGCATATTATGCCTTGAATTCAAGGGCATTAATGTGGAATAGTGCACTTTCAAGATTCTCATTCTCCTCAATCAAGTTCTCTGATTAAACAACAATAAAAACATCTGAAGAATGTGGATTTGGTCAAGACATAGCCCTGCTCTTGGGAGGGGCTAGGTTACCTTGCATGAGAAGAAATGCCACCAAGCCAAAGCCATTGAATGTGATATGATCCAGCAGCCATTCACTATTCCTCCAAGACAAGAGTTGATCACCTATAAATAGAGGTTCCAATTGATCATTCAAATCACCCCAAAGCAACTTACAACATTGCTTTCTCTCATTCTCTCTTAAGTGCCAAATTTCTTTATTTTTTAGCAACCACCACCAGGTTTTGAGTTGCAACCTTAAGCAATCCATTCTAATTGCTCAAACACATCACATATGATGTATATGAGGTATTCAAACACTTAAACCATCCCGGTAACACCTTTAGCTTAAAACCACTCTTCAACCAATCCATTATGCCTCAATTCTGCAGTTGGATTCCTCCAACCTGATCCAAAGTTTTTCAAAGTGTTCCAAGGCTTGTAATTCACTCAACAACATCCATTGAAGCTGTAGGGATCATCAAATCACTTATGGAACACCCTTTGTACAGAGTTCCATTTCCGCTTGCATCAAGGTAAGCCTCAAAACTACATCTTCATGATCCATGCATATTTCCTCGCATGATACTTTTGCCAATTGCTTGTTATCATATGTTGTGTGTTTCCCCTCAATCTATTGTGGTCTACAATTCGTATATAGGATTTCCTTGAGTGCATGCCAATTTTAGGGTTCTTCAGGTTTTACCTTGTTATGTTCTGCTTCAATCCATTTCAACAAAATTGAATATTGCCATCATGATCCTTGTTAAAAAACACATGAGTTTGGTGTTTGAATCATGTCAAATGGATGAGAGACGAGTGAGATAGGGTGCTTCATGCACGAACTCGAGGAGGAAGATGGCCATGGCGCCATTCTTCAGGTTTTCCAACTAAGTTTGCCTTATGTTTTTCATTTGCCATGTATATAATGAATTGGCATTGCGCCCTAGTGGAAACACTAGTATGTTTGTGAGTATTAGTAAGCGAGAGGTCTGGGGTTCGAATCCCCCTCGCCCCAAACCTCTTTTTTATCACTTTTCCCTATTTTCTTATTTTACATATTATTTTATTAATGATTGGAAAAATTAATTTCTCACTCAATTTTTATCATTTTTTATTGGTTCTTTTTCTAAAAAATCACAAAAATGTTGAAATATTTTATTCCACAAAAAAATCAAATTTATATTATTTATTTAATATAATTGGTATTTTTGTGAATAAATTCATTTTTTTATTATTTTAAACATTTAAAAGTGAATATTTATTTTGAAAATCAAAACCAAATGAGTTCTAAATCATCTTGTGATTAAAACCTCATTTTTCAAACCTTAAACAAAAATCACAAGTGGTTTATCCAAACTTATTTGGTATTTTTATCATTTTTATTGATTTTCTTTAAATATTAACTTTTAAAGGAAAACAAAATTAGGGTTTCTTTGATTTTCACCCGCACAAATATTTTTAATAATCTTTGGGTCTCTAATAGAGTGTAAGTCCCAATCCTTTTGTAAATAAACCAATCGTGGGCCTCACTTATTGTATAAGTGCCTCTGAACAATTTCAAATGAACGGCGCGATCGTCGCCTTCTCAACAAAAACAATTGGGCCTACCCTTGTGTTGTAAGTCCCATTTTTCTTTTCAAAATAATCTTTGGGCCTCTAATAGAGTGCAAGTCCCAACCCCTTTGTAAATAAAACCATTTTCGGCCTCAGATATTGTATAAGACCCACTGTGTTTTCAAAAAATCTCGGCGTGGTCGCCGTTTTCAAACAAATAACCCTGGGCTTCTCCTTGAACTGTAAGTCCCATTTCTTGTACAAAAATAAATCTTTGGGCCTCTAATAGAGTGTAAGACCCATCCCCTTGTACATAAAAACTTTTGGGCCTCACATATTGTATAAGTCCCTCTGTACAGTATGAGATGTGCATGATTAGTGGACCTCAAAGCAAGGCATATTTTAAAGAGTTCAAGTTGAGATGCTTACCTCTTTAGGATCTTTTTGGGCAATATGTCAAGTGCCTTGTTCCAGAAATGTTTTGATGCTTTGAACACTCTTAAATGATCCCTTAGAAGCTTTTAGGATTATTGGAATCAGCTGGAAACCTTAGGAATGGAAATTGGCCCTTTCTTGCAAAAGGGGCAAAAGTGGCCAAAATAGCAACTCTCTCAAATGATGTTCCAGATGTGTGGAACCATTTGGGATAGTTCAAGGATGATATTTGGAGTGTGTTTGAGGTTTTATCTGGTTCTAAAGGTGACTGAATCAAGACATGGCTTGAAAAATGCAAAAAGGCCTTATTGTGGGGTTTTGAGAGGGGACTGTGATTTTGGTGTTACAGGTCACTTGTGAGAGTTTGGACAACTTCTACATGATGTTTATGAGGTGTGTGTGTGATTGATTTGGTTGGAATAGCTCTCAAACTCAAAACTCGATAGTGACTGGCCTTAGAAGGCAAAATTGGAAGTGAGAAGGAGATTTTGAGGAAAGCATCTGTTTGATGGCTTTGGTGTACTCAAACTGAGCACAAATGAGATCTATTTATAGTAGAGCAAGTTTATTTTGGCTTCAATAGTGAATGGAAACTGCTGCAGAGGTTTGGCAAATGTTGATCAATAGGAATCCAAGTCTCCTCTAGCCATTGAATAGAGGTTAGAGCACAGGCTGCTGGTTCCCTAGTTCTTGGATAAGTCTTGACTGAATTCAGTTGGAAAGGGCTCAGTCCGTGCCACCTTGGTGCATCCATTGAATGCTCCAAAACAAAATTGGAGTCTTGTCCCCTCTTTAGGGTTTTTTAGGCTTAGCATGCTACTTTTGGTTCCAAGGACTTGGGAGGCTGATGGATCAGTCTTTGTCCCTTCTTGGTCTCCCCCTGAGGTGTTCAGATGGATAAACTTGTTTGTCATTTGCACAAATTGCTCAAGAGCAAAATGCATAAATCTGCCTAATTATGAAAATTGCAGCAAGGCATATTGCCACTGTCATAACTCTTAGCTCAAATGGAATTTCATAGGGTTCTTGGCCATTTTGGAAAGCTCTTATATGATACAACACATGTGTGATCATAGTTTGTCTTGATACTTTTTGGATCCAAGTGAAAAATGCCCCTACATTTTGGAAAAAGTGAAACAGATTCTGACTTAGTGAAAATTTCACTAAGTGTTGGAAAAAGTTGCATTTCATGTTTTTAGTGATTTTGATCCAATCATAACTCAGAATCCACAATAAATTGGAGTGAGGTGTAGTTGAAGCTTTTGTATAGTGCCATGAGAGCTACAAATCCATCTTTGGATCAGCCCAAATGGTTGCTTGGATCTCAAGTAATGATCCTTGGAAGTTGGTACCCTAGCAACTTTGTTCAATAACTTAGAAAATTTCTAAGTTTTTTATGGTTACCCCTTTTATAAGTTATCCCACTTTTCTTGATTTTTCTTGATGAATGATGATTCCAATCACGTATTAACATCATTTTAGTGTCAAAGAACCATAATTGTGAAAAATCTCAAAAAGTCAAAGTTGACTTTTGTGCACAGTTGACTTTTTGTCAGATGAATTCCAAACTGTGCGATCCTCTATGAAATCAAGTCCTTGACCTAAATCAAACTTGATGGATTGATTTCATAGGTGTTATAGAGTGTATTGAATCATGTCCCAAGGTTTGGGAGCATGCTTGGGTCAAAAGTCAAAGGTACAGTTGACTTTTCCTGCGAAACCCTAATTGTGGTTCTGATGAATTTGAAAATTGTTGATCAAGCTTCTTGGATCAATCCATTGTTGCAAATGGATCAATATAGTGTTTTAGAGACCCTCAAATCCTCTCTTGAGGTCTTGGCTCATGTTTTGTCCCAAAAGTCAACTTAGCGGTGAATTAGGTCAAGAAACCCTAATTCATGATTTTTTATGAATGCATCCCCTAAGGCAAAATTGACTTGATGATTGGGTTCGTGATGTTCCTTGGAGCATCTTAAGTTGTGCTTTGAAGCATTGGCTCATGCCTAGAGGAAAATTCCATCTGGAGGCCCTGGTCGACCAAAACCCTAATTTGGTGACACTGGCGATTTTGAAGCTTAATCCACTTGGATTGTTGCAGCCTTGTGCTTAATCCTTGATGTGGGAGTCCTCTTGATCCATTGTGGATGTTTGAGAGGTTTAGACAAGTTGAAGATCATGTCATTCCTTGATTGATTCTTTGTCTAAGTGCTCTGAGAGGGCTTGAAACCCTAAGTTTGATTGTAGTGGATGCTCACCCATCTTAGGGGAGACTAATGAGGTATGATGGTCCATCCATATTGTGATGATGATTTGAACAATGATGGGGAATCTTAGTGGACAAAATTTGGGGTATGACAGATGTTCCTATTTAATCTTCTTGGACCCGAAGGTGTGAATGACGAAGGTATTCGGGCATTCGGGGTGCAAGAGCATTACATATCGGAATACCTGAAATTTTGATGGTGGTTATGAATGGTAGCTTACGCATTCATCTTCTTTTTCTAAGCGATGATGCTTAAAAAAGGTAAAACTTCCCCTCGATCCTGGTTTCCTACCAAGGAACTGGTCTCAGTTTTCTTTTGAAAATAAACTTCCCCTTGATTCTGGTTTCCTACCAAGGAACTGGTCTTAGTTGCTGAAATAAACTTCCCCTCGATCCTGGTTTCCTACCAAGGAACTGGTCTCAGTTGCTGAAATGAACTTCCCCTCGATCCTGGTCTTCAGCCATGGAACTGGTCTCAGTTTCTAATATAAACTTCCCCTTGATCTTGGCCTTCAGCCAAGGAACTGATCTCGGTTGCTGAAATGAACTTCCCCTTGATCCTGGTCTTCAACCAAGGAACTGGTCTCAGTTGCTGAAATTGCTGAAATGAACTTCCCCTCGATCCTGGTCTTCAGCGAAGGAACTGGTCTCAGTTTCTAATATAAACTTCCCCTCGATCCTGGCCTTCAGCCAAGGAACTGGTCTCAGTTTCTTTTGTCAATAAACTTTCTTGACAAGGGATGCTGTTCGTAGCAGTTTTTCCTCAAACTTCTCGCCGAATTTTTCCTGGGGAGATGCCATTTGATGGAAAAACTTTTGATGCCAGACTTGCTGGGGAAACCCATTCGTCTGAGCTGTTGAGGTGCACAAACATCTTTGTGGGAGACGCCATTTGTTAACTCTACCGGGGAAATCAAGTCTCTTGAAAGACTGCTTTTCGCTTGGGGGGTATTACGTCACACTTTTCCCGAGATCTTCTCGGAGAAACGCCATGTGATGCAATCTAATTTAGAGGTGCTGATGACCTTTTCGTCAGCGAATTTCTGGAGGGAAAACTTCTATATTGCCGAAGCTTTGATTATGAGGCTTTCTCTGGGGATTTTCCTTAATCCGGGAAAGTGAAGATGTCATCTTCACGCGAAGAGTGACATTTGTCGAAGGTCTTCTTGTTTTTCAGAGGTTTAAGTTATCAAAGTGGTCAAGGTGTCACCTTTAATCCAGAAATAAATTGGAGGAGATATCGTTTAGATGATTTACTTCCTGACGCAGAAAGAACTGACAACTCGATTGTGAGGACTTTTATCACTAGGGGATAAGACCGACTAGAGTGATAGTGATGCAATATGAATATGAATATGAATTTAAATCAATAATGCATGATGTGTGTATGTATATGCTGATAAAACTGATGCGACATACAGACTAATGGATGAACACGACTGGATACTCCGCCACAGTGGGAGATGAAAAGTATCACTGGTTCAGAATAGCAATTCTGCCTTGCTTAGGAGAGATAGTCCATGTTGGGAGCTACGTTGGTCGGACTTAGGAGATGAGAACTCTGTCGGGGGGTGTCAGATGAAACATGGTCTCTGACACAGTTGATCCTTCGTTCAAACATACTGGTTTAGAAGGAGTACTTTAATTCTACACTTTGAAGTTCGATTACTTCGTGAGAAGCGCTCGACGTTCTTTCGATGTTCAACAGTCAAAAGAAATTGCCATCTTTATTTTAAAAGCAGAAAAAGTTTAACAAGTGAATTCATTTTTGTTTTATTTCAAGAATCGTCAATCATGTTAAAACGCCATTCTGTAAAGCTAAAACAAATAAGAATTACAAACAAATGCACAAGGGCTCAAATTTTATTGATAGGATGGAAATCAACCAAGCGCGTGATTCCATAGAGTATTTACAAAGTTTAGAAAATGGTAATTTTAAGGGAAAAGGGCTATATTGAAACATAACGACCGTTATCCTTCTACCAACTTTGAATTCTGGACATCCTGAGCTTCCGTCGAAGATGACCTTGACTGGAGTTTTCCTGATGGATGGCATGACTGCTGCTGGGGGAGTTGCCCCTGTTGAACATAGTTACTTGCCATTAATCCCTAACTTTTTCCTGGATTGTACTTTGAGATTTCCAATCCACCAGGATGATTTTTTATTATGTCTCTAATTCTTTCCTGGACCGCCCTTTCGGGTTTTCAATCCACCGAGACGTTTTTTTTATAGTTTTTTTTTAGTTTAGTTTAGGCGAAGTATTTCATGACTACGTCAACATTTGTGGGGTAGGCAAATTCCTCTCCATCCATGGTTGCGAGTCTCAAGGCGTCGCCTGAGAAAGCTTTCTTGACCACATAGGGGCCGTCATAATTCGGAGTCCATTTGCCCCGAGCATCAGTGAGGAATGATTGTATCTTTTGAGCACAAGGTCTCCTTTCCTGAAGACGCGAGATCGGACCTTTTTGTCAAATGCCTTCTTCATTCTCTGTTGATACAACTGACCGTGGCATAGTGCCGTTATTCATTTTTCTTCGATCAGATTCAGTTCATCGTGTCTACTTTGACACCATTCATCCTCTGTTATCTTAGCTTCCATCAATACCTGGATTGATTGGATCTCTACCTCTATGGGGAGCACTGCTTCCATGCCATATACTAGAGAGAAAGGGGTTGCCCCTGTTGAAGTACGGACAGATGTGCGATAACTGTGAAGAGCAAAGGGTAGCATTTCGTGCCAGTATTTGTAAATTGCAACCATCTTTTAAACGATCTTTTTGATGTTCTTGTTAGCCGCTTCTACCGCTCCGTTCATCTTGGTTCGGTAGGGAGATGAGTTATGGTGTTCGACCTTGAACTCAGCGCACAACTCTTTCATCATCTTATTGTTCAAGTTAGATCCATTATCAGTAATGATCTGGTTTGGAACACCATAACGGCATATGATATTGTTTCTGATAAAGTGGACCACGACTTGTCGGGTTACATTGGCGTATGATGCTGCTTCGACCCACTTGGTGAAGTAGTCAATGGCTACTAGAATGAACCGATGTCCGTTCGAAGCCTTAGGTTTAATCATGCAAATCATGTCGATTCCCCATATAGAAAAAGGCCATGGGGAAGAGAGATCTTTGAGATGCATTGGCGGTACATTGATTTTGTCTGAGTATATCTAACACTTATGACACTTCCTCATGTACTTGTAGCAGTCGGATTCCATTGTCAACCAATAGTACCCCGCTCGTAGAATTTTTCGCGCCATTGTGTGTCGGTTGGCATGAGTGCAAAAGAATCCTTCATGAATTTCTTTTATCAGCATGTTTACTTCTGGTCTGTCTACGCATCGGAGCAAGACCATGTCAAAGTTTCTCTTATAGAGTGTATCACCGCTCAGAAAGAAGTTCTCTGCCAGTCTTCTGAGGGTCTTTCTGTCCTTTCTGGATGCCCCAGGAGGGTACTCTTGTTACTTAAGGAAGCACTTGATATCGTGATACCAAGGTTTGCCATCTATGACTGCTTCAATTGTGAATATGTAGGCGGGCCTTTCTAGGCGCATTATGTCGATCTTAGGTAAGTCGTTCCATTGACCTACACTAATCATGGAAGAGAGAGTGGCTAAGGCATCAGCCATGTGATTCTCCTCACGAGGGATGTGATGAAACTCGATTCTGTTGAAGAATGGTAACAACCTTCTCGCGTAGTCTTTGTAAGGAATCAGTCCTGATTGGTATATGTTCCAATCTCCTTTGATTTGATTGATAACCAGAGTTGAGTCGCCATAAACATCAAAGTTTTTGATCCTTAAGTCAATTGCTTCTTCGAGACCCATGATACAAGCTTTATATTCGGCCTCGTTGTTTGTGCACTTGAATGTCAATCGGACAGTGAAAGGAATGTGGGTACCCTGAGGTGTTATGATGATTACCCCAATTCCGTTTCCGCAATGATTGACAGCTCCGTCAAAGATAAGCTCCCATTGGGAACCTGGTTCTGGCCCTTCACTGGGAAGTGGTTCATCACAATCTTTCATTTTTAGATACATGACATCTTCGCCTGGGAAATCAAACCCGACCGATTCCTGATCGTCAACCGGTTGATGAGCCAAATGACCGGCTAAAATACTTCCCTTAACGGCTTTCTAAGCGTGGTACTCGATGTCGTATTCTGATAACAACATCTGCCAACAGGCAATTCTCCCCGTGAGAGCAGGATTTTCAAAGACGTACTTGATTGGATCCATTTCGGAGATTAACCAAGTAGTGTGACGAATCATATACTGGCGAAGACGTTTGGCTGCCTAAGTCAGAGCACAACAAGTTTTCTCCAGCATAGTGTACCGAGTTTCATAGTCGGTAAACTTCTTGCTCAAATAGTAAATGGTAGACTCTTTCCTTTTTGTTTCGTCTTGTTGGCCAACACAACCCATGGAGTCTTCCAAGACTATTAAGTAAATGATTAGTGGCCTTCCTTCCACTGGAGGTGATAGAATTGGTGGGTTCAACAAATACTCTTTGATACTGTCGAAGGCAGTTTGGCAGTCATTTGTCCAAACGCAGTCCTGATTCTTTTTGAGTAATTTGAAAATCAGCGCGCATGTCGCGTTCATGAGGAATATGAATCTGGAGATGTAGTTCAAACGTCCCAGGAATCCCCTGACTTGTTTTTCAGTATTTGGAGAAGGCATTTCTTAAACGGCCTTGACTTTGTCAGGATCAACCTCAATTCCCTTTTGGCTGACGATGAACCTAAGAGTTTCCCTAAACGGACGCCGAAGGTGTACTTGTTGGGATTTAAGCGGAGTTTATACTTCCTCAACCGCTCAAATAGTTTTGACAGGTGGGTAACATGCTCCTCTTCTGTTTTAGATTTGGCAATCATGTCATCTACATTTACTTTGATTTCTTTGGGTATCATGTCATGAAATAGAGTAGTCATGGCCCTTTGAGAGGTTGCCTCGGCGTTCTTTAAAACGAACGGCATTACCTTGTAACAAAAAGTGTCCCATAGGGTAATGAATGAAGTTTTATCCATGTCTTTCGGCGCCATTTTTATCGAATTATAGCCCAAGAATCTATCCATGAAGGAGAAGACTTTGAAATTTGTTGTACTGTCTACCAGCATGTCAATGTGTGGTAAAGGAAAGTCATCCTTCGGACTAGCCTTGTTTAGATCTCTATAATCGACACACATTCTGAACTTTCCGTCCTTTTTCGGAACTGGTATGATGTTGGCTAACCATTGAGGATATTCTTACGTGGCGAGGAAACCCGCGTTAATTTGTTTCTGTACCTCCTCTTTGATTTTGATGGCCATGTCTGGATGAGTTCGTCTTAACCTCTGTCTTACCGGTGGACATTCTGGTCTCAACGGTAGATGATGTTCCATGATGCTGGTATCCAACCCTGGCGTGTCCTGGTAGGACCAAACAAATACATCGGGAAATTCTTAGAGAAGCTTTGTCAAACTTTCTTTGACAGCTGGACTGAGCAGTGCCCCAATCTTGATCTCTTTTCTTTCTTCCTCTGAACCCAAGTTGACTGTTTCCAACGGCTCTTTGTGAGGTTTGATGGACTTTTCCTCTTTCTTGAGTAATCGAGAGATCTCTTCTGGGATTTCTTTGTCATCTCCTTCTTCATCCTCAAATACCGGGAATTCAAAGTTGGGAGAAGGCATCGGATCGTATGTTTCAACGGGGTTTAAAACAAGTAATCTGCATGACGTGATGATTTGTGTTTAGAAGAGATAGAGAAAATGCAAGAGTGTGTGCAGTGTATTTTTTTTACTGCTTGTTTTTATTATTGAGTTGTTTTTTAGGATTACCATTTTCTGAAAAAGCGAAAAGAGAAAACAACAATAAATGCGGAAATTACAGAATGACGTTTATTTATTTATTTATGATTTTGTCGATTCTTGAAACTACAGCCCTATAAAACAAAACTCTGTCGCTTTGGGCGAAGCGAAGAGGGAAATTTACAGAAAGTGAGCCCTATCAAAACATCAGTTTCACCTGTGCAGGGTGAAAGGTTAAGATAAAGACGGAAATTACTTTGACTTATGAACAAGCTTCGAAACATCGAGAGTAACCCATTGGCGGCGAACTCCTCGGTGAATCACAAAGTCTGGTACCTTCTTTGATTTGTCTTCACAAATTACGCTGATTTCTGGTGGAGCAAGATCATTGGAATCTGTCTCCCAGGAAGAATTATCGTAAGAGGATTCCTCAGTTGTATTTTGCATAGTATTTATGCTCTCAGGCAAATCTCCCCATCCAGTTGGCTGGATGTCTTCGAGCCTGATACGAGAGCTTTCGGGAGCAGTGCACTTGACCAAGAAGTCGTATTTGCCACTTGGTTGTCCTAAGGTGTCTCACACTTATTTGGAACTAGAGGAGTCATCTCTCTCGATGACGTTGACCTCGAGAAAAGCATAGTTAATGAATTCTAGTCCTGCAAACTTTGCAAATTCATCATCGCACTGGATATTTTCTGAATGACCTGAGTGTTGATCCCATGACAGGGTGGGGACGCAGGTATTTTTTCCAATGATGCTCAGTTGATTTTCATTGTTCGACTGATTTTCTTGCCCTAAGTCTCCCGGGTACGGCTGCCAGATAGGCAGACCATCCATCAGGCCATAATAGTCATGGTCAAAGTTGTCTTTCATCAGAGCGTCCTCCTCTAATGAGTTGGGTGGAGCACGACATCCTTCTGGATCACAATCTCCGTATATCATTTCGACATCTGACCTCGGTATAAATCTCGTACTTTGTGCCTGAAAGCAAAATGATGTATGCACCTCTTCCTGAGACATATAACCGTCCTCGTTAAGATAGGATTTCCATTCTTCATCTGTATCGGAGGAATCTCCCTCGTTGATGGTATGTACTTCTTGAGACACTAGGTGAAGGAAACCTCCATTATGGAAGAAGTTTTGAATGGGATGAAGACTTTCACCGTTAGCAGCTGTATGGGTAAGGATTGCATAAAAACCTAGACCCTTTGTTTTATTATCAGTAGGAATGACAAGCTGTCCTCATCCCTTTGCATTATTACTTTTGATCACCTCGAGAGCATCTTTGTACGAGGATATTGATGTTCCTTTCTCTAATTGATTCTCATTGCTCACCGAGAGTTCCTGGAACTGAGTTCCAACAACCTCCTCGGGTTCTACACAAGTGGATAGTGAAAGGTTACTCACGATCAAGGCTTGTTCTCCACAGACCGTGACGAGTTGGTCATTCTTGACAAACTTCAGCTTCTGGTGAAGTGTCGAAGTGACTGCCCCAGCCTGGTGTATCCAAGGTCTTCCTCATAAGCAACTGTATGTTGCCCGGATGTCCATGACCTGGAAAGTGACTAGGAAAGTGTGAGGACCGATAGTTATGGGAAGGTCGACTTCGCCGATAACTGTTTTTCTGGACCCGTCAAATGCTTTGAAGATGAACTCACTGCCTCTCATCGGAGATCCTTTGAATGATGGTCGCCTTAGGGTGGACTTTGGCATAACATTGAGAGCCGATCCGGTGTCTACCAGTACGCTGGCTAAAGCATCGTCCTGGCAGTTGACTGTGATATTGAGCACCATGTTGTGACTTTTGCCTTCCTCTGGCAATTTCTCATCACTAAACCCCAAGTTGTTGCAAGAAGTGATGTTAGAGATGATGCTATCAAACTGTCGTATTGACACATCCTGTTCCACAAAGGCCTGCTCTAAGACTTTCTGTAGAGCCTCTCTGTGGGCTTCGGAACTGAGTAAAAGTGATATCACTGAGATCTTTGAAGGAGTTTGTAACAGCTGATCAACAATGTTGTATTCACTCCTTTGGATGAGCTTTAGCATCTCATCATCTTTTTTGAAAGGTCAGGATCACTGGATAGACCGACTGGTGGATTAGAAGCTTCCGTTTAAAGTTCATTTTCTTTGTTAGGTTCTTCAACTCCTCGGTTGAAGATTCGACCACTCCGTGTTACCCGACTGATGTCTGCAATATTCACGATGGAGGGTAATGGAATTTCCTTTCCATTCTTAATTGTTGTTGCACCGTATTTGTAAGGGATAGCTTTATCAAACTTGTACAGCGCTGGTCCCGGTTGATAGATAACTTTAGGAGCCTTCTGATTTCTCTGACTATCGTAAGTAACTTCAATCAGTTCCTGGTTAGGGACTTTCTATTCGTCAAGTAAAGGGATGATGGTATAAACATCCTTGGTCCTTTCATGATCAGAGATTACTATGATGTCCTTAATCTGATCAGCGAAATAGTCTGGCATCTAGTTGATTGATCCAGAACTTGGACACGGTCGAATCTCCTTGGGAGCCAACTGACCTTGAAGGGCTGCTCGCACGAGGTAACATCCTTGATTATTTTCTGAGCAGACTCCACATCGCTCGTAGTTATGTGGTGGCACCTGGCAACGTCCGCTTTGAATGCAGTGTAACCTCACTAGATCTGTTTCCAGAGATCAGACATCCTGACTTTGATGCCTAATAGGGTTTCCGTTAACCACACTGATTTGTTGTGTGTCTTCTCTAGATAGATCGGATGCCACTAGTGGTGTAACAAGTGTTGTAAAGTTCTCTGAACGAGAGCTCAACCTTGGTTACTCTCACAACATACTTTACAGTTCTAAAAATTATGCGAAGTGAGAAAATTGAGTAAGACTTTCTTGGCGTGTAACTCCACCAAGCTGGTATTCATCAAACGAATATCGAAGATTTGAATCATGTTGATCTAATAGGGATTTCTATCATGGTAATCCTGGATCCATCCAAGATCCATCTGACGCTGGAGGGCCTCGTGTACAAAAGAGCATCCCTGTTTGTTTACCTAGCAAGTTAGACAGGAGTTGTAATCATGCCGTGGCAGATTATGATGTTGGCTTTGCCTTGAGTGGATTGCCACCAAGTTGACATTCATTGCACGGATGTCATGGTTCTGAATAATGTTGGAACTCGTATAAGTCATGTTAACTCCACGAACTCGATGCTCTTGGATCCACCCGAGATCCAATTGTTCCTGTAGAGCTGATTGCACCACAAAACATCCTTGATTGTTCTTAGAGCATACATCACACTGGTGATAATTGTGAGGCGACACATGGCCATATCCACTCTGTCTACAATACATCTTGACCAAGTTGGCTCTCAATAAGAGCACATCGTGAATTTGATTGCTGTTATTGGACTCTCCCTCTATCAAATTTACCGCAGCTTTCTCGTGTTGAGGCAACGGGTTTGTGAGAACATTTGGATTCGTATCCTTGAAAGATAAGACCCCGCTCCTAACAAGCTTTTGCACATCGGATTTGAAACTGAGATAGTTTTCTATGTTATGCCCTTGTCCTCCTTGATGGTAAGGGCAAGTTTGATCCGCTTTGAACCAAAAAGGCGAATTTTTCAGAATTGTAAGAGGAGCCCTGGTTTGGACGTGCCCCTTGGCCAGTAAGAGTGGATACAGTTCTGTGTAAAACACCGATATAGGATTAAACCCTGGTGGTTGCGTTGTACGATTGTTGTTATATGGAGGACGAGCCTGCTGAAGAGGCTGTTGTGTCCTTTGCTGATATTGCTGTTGATTCGGTTGGCTCTAAGAAACCTGAGGTTGATACGTAGTAACAGGCGCGGGGTTGATAGCATGAGTTATAGCTGCTACCGATTGGTATCGTCACCTTTGTTTTCCGAGAGAGATATTCCCAATTTCCTGCTCTTTTTTCTTAGGGAGAGCACTACCGTATCATTTTCTACTACTTGATGATCCTGCGTCCTTAACTAAACGTCATTCTCAGACTGCTTCCTCAAGATGAACTCCCATGCCCACCATCTCGGTGAAGTCACTGGGCGCACTGGCGACCATTCTGTTGTAGTAAAATGAGCTTAAGTTTTTCAAGAAGATCTTTGTTATCTCTTTTTCTTCAAGAGGTGGACAAATCTGGACGGCGATTTCACGCCATCTCTGAACGTACTCCTTAAAGGTTTCCTTGTCCTTTTGTGACATCGATATGAGTTGATCTCTGTCTGGTGCCATGTCCAGGTTATACTTATATTGTTGAACAAAGGCAGTGCCAAGATCTCTGAAAGTGCCGATCTTAGTGCGGTTCAAACCCATGTACCACTTTAATGCGGCACCGGTTAAACTATCCTGAAAGTAGTGAATTAGTAGCTCCTGGTTCTTTGTCTGAGATGACATTCGCCGAGCGTACATCACCAAGTGGCTTTGAGGGAAAGAGTTACCCTTGTACTTTTCAAAATCAGGTACCTGGAACTTAAGCGGAACTTTCACATTAGGGACCAAACAAAGGTCTGCGGCGTCTTTTCCAAATAAATTCTGACCGCGAAGGGCTTGCAGTTCTTTTTACATTTCCAGGAATTGTTCCTGGAACTCATTCATTCTATCGAACATACTTTCGTTTCCACCAGAAGGTATTTGTGGAATCTATCCTTCCGGGACAGTGTGTACCACGGGCGGTGGTATAGTCATTATGGTCGAGACTCTCGGTGCCTCCGGAAGTTTGTAACCTTTAGGAGTTGCTGTCATGCCCCTGGCATCTTCACTTTCCCAAAGTTTGTAACCTTCAGGCCCAGTGGCTCCTGCTGAAGTTTCTGGATCTTCAGTGATCAGCGGAACATATCCCTCCGGGATATAGTTGATAGGCATGCCCCAGGGACGATCTTTTGGCATTTTGTACCTAGGATCATACTTTTCCACTACGGGGGTTGATGTGATCTCTGAGATCACAGTCCTTTGTTGTTGCATTTGAGCTTCTGCTAGAGCTTGCATGTCGTTATGAAGCTTTCTCAGATCCTCTTTCAGAGTGTCAATCTCTTCCCTCAACTCTCTGTTCTCTTCCTCGAGATCATCCATCTTTTTCTGACGATTGTCCCGAGTATTGTACGAATGAGACAATTTGAATCTAGAATCGAGACGCAAACGTAAGATTCGTAGGTAAGAAGAATGCGTTTATGCGAGAATGATGAATGATATGCAATGATTATATTAATTATTTTTTTTTGTTTAATCAAAATAAACTTCAACAATAGGATTGCAAATATCAAACTGTGGGGAAACCCCGTTTTATGTAATTCAAAGGATTGCAGAAATGGAAATACAGTAATTTACATAGTGCTGTAAAAGGAAATCTAAACTTATGGGTCATGAGTCCTCTCTGGAGCGAGCTCAGGTGCTGGTTCCGGTACTTTCCTTTTCTTTGACCGGGGCTCTTGGGCCATTGTCGGGTTGTCATTCCTTGCCAAGTGAAAAGAGTGAGCAAATTTCTTTGGTCGTCTTGATTTTCTACAGCGTGTTGCTCTAAAATCTCGATTAGAGCATCTTTTTCTCTTAATAGCTGCTGTATTTTCTAGCGCTCTACATTGAGAATACGATACTTGTTCCTCTAAGACCTCTTCTCCTGCTGAACTTTGTTGAGAGTAACCTGAAGCTTTTCCGTCTCAGACATAAAATAAAGGAAAGAGTCCCTTAATGGAAGAACTTCCTGACGAGGGTAAGGCATCCTCAGCTTGAGAGCTCTAGTTTGTACCCAGTGGAGATAAGGTTCCACCGAGACACAGTCTGGTTTTCCTAGAGACTCTCTTCCTTTCCTATGAACGTGTTTCCAAGCATGCACTATTTCTGTCTTTAGTGCCCTGTCATTTTCTCCTTCCTTGAAGAAAAGACCTTCCAGATGAGCATTTTGCAGGACATGCCTCATCGGATATCCAAATTGACGACGACCTAAAATTAGATGATAGTTGATTCCTCCCTTAATTTCTATAAGGGGTACATTTGGGAAATTTCCACAACGGTCAATGATTCTGATCCCGTCATAGATTCGATTGTACCAATCGATGTTAGAGTTGGTAGGAGACATGATTCTCTGCAACCAACGTAAAGTATTCTTAGGATCCCAAAATGCAGCAGAGTTGGGTAAGTGGGAAATGAGCCATTTGTACTGCAGGGGTGCACAGCATGTGATCGTTCCTCCATTGTACAAATTCCTTAAGTGTACCGAATGTTAAGTATCTGCGAGCAAGGTCGGTACAGGGTTTCCCATCAGAAAAATCTTAATGGCGTTGATATCAACAAAGTTATCAATGTTGGGAAACAAAAATAACCCGTAGGTAAGCAAAACAAAGATGCTTTCGAAAGTGG
This sequence comes from Lathyrus tuberosus, assembly GCA_022829125.1. Taxonomy (NCBI): domain Eukaryota; kingdom Viridiplantae; phylum Streptophyta; class Magnoliopsida; order Fabales; family Fabaceae; genus Lathyrus; species Lathyrus tuberosus. Next base: position 7,686,558 of record JALAZF010000072.1, read on the forward strand.
CCACGTTCCCTATACTAGCTAAGTATAGAGCTTTCTTTGTCAAGAACTGGGCTGGCAAACCCTGGATTCCACCCTTAGTGGTCATGTGAGTCCTGACTTCTGACTCGTCCAATTAAATTGCTCTTGCAATGGTTTGGTCCTTTGGAATTTCTTCTAGTCCAGAAAAGGGAGCTTGATCAGTAATATGCAAATCAGTCAGGTGAGAGTACTCCTCTAGTGTTGGTGCTAGTTGATAATCCGGGAATATGAAACAGTGATAGACCGGATCGTAGAATTGGATTAGCGTGGACAGGATTCCTTCAATTACATGGACCCTTAACAAGAACAGCGGTCCTCCATACTTGGCTCTGAAAGCCTCGGGGTTGGTGATCATTCTTGCCAGACGTCTTAAATCCTCTAGTATTGGAACCTTGAAGGTGTACTTATGAGTTTTCCTTCTACCGAAATCCATTAGCGCAATCCCTTTATCTAACATTTGCAATCATTGTCTTAGTTTAATTTGAAAAAGAGAGACTAGAAGAGAAGATTTTTCTTTGTTTTAATATGTTTTTTAATGAAATGAATGCATGAATGCAGCACGCAAAAACATAGAAAAAATATAGGGTCAAAGGGTCGGTGTCATGAAGTCAAGGCTCTACCCATCCCCAAAGGTTTATACTGGTGATTTTTTGTACTTGCCCGCAAAATCATTGACCCCTCTTGGGATAACAATAGCAAGCGGATCGCCAGCGAGCTGATGCATCTTAGAGTGATCTCATATGAGGGTAATATTGCGTGACAACTATTTCCGATAGCTTCCGCACTACAAAATGGTTTCAGTCTACTAAAAACCTCAGCTTCTCAGATAACCCAGTCGACCACACTACTTTCAACAACCGAAGTCGTATAGGCAATGTATCTGCAAAGGGAGTCTCCACTGAGTTTGATGGTCGACCGGGGACTCTTAACTGGGATTCACTCCCTGCAAGATTACCCGTATAATGCCATCACCTATCTTAGGTGTATACTAAATCTTTCCACATGCTGCATCACACGCATTCCCATTAGCAGAAAAATAAACACAAATATAAATTAGGAAAAGCAGTATATATATTTGTCTTAATCATCCTAGACCTCTAGTCTTATGATCCTATACAGACAATGACTCCCCAGCAGATTCGCCATTTCTGTGACATTTTGTTGAATTTAAGGTTTCCAACGAAGATTGTAAGAAAGAGAACTTGGCCCTACGGTGGGCGCCATTTTTCTGTAGCGCGATTTTTGTGGTCTTGAATCACGATCGCTTGGGTACTACAGTTCGATTCATTTTTTATTCTATTGAGCTGATTAAGGAAGGGAAATAGATGTCTCCAATTAACCCTGCTTGCATACTGAGTTTAAACAGCTGACTGTTAGTTTACAGATGCTATTAAGATGTGGGCCCTTCTTCGGGTTATTTAGTTAAGACACGAATGTCTGGACTATTTGCGAGGTTTTTGGTAAGATGTTAGGATTTGGTGCTTTTGGGTTGATATATGGGGGTACTGGATTTTGGGTTTTTTGATTAGTATGCTCGCTAAGATTTTTGTAATCTTATGCCTACGTATTCCCGAAACAGGGAAATCAGAGCGATCATAATTCCTCCTATTCTATGGGAGGAAAAATAGGTTGTTTTGGTGTCTTGGTCAAAGCCCAAGACGTGAAGCGAAAGGTGATTTGTATCTTGTTCAAAGCCCAAGATGTGAATCTAAAGGGTTTTGGCTAAGAGAGAATTTGTCATCTCTAAAGAGGAGTTGTCGATGTTTGTATGCTGTGAACAAAGAACAACTTTGATGCTAAAAGATTGATTGACTCAACCGGGGTTTTCTTTATATGAAACCTAAGAGGAGGCGGGAAGTTTTACTTTTCTGGGGAAAACGTTCTTTATGTCTTGTACAAAGCCCAAGATTGAGGCTAAAAGGGATTTTGACTCCGCTGGGGAGAATGTATCTGGTATAAAGTCCAAGATGGAGGCAGAAATGGTTTGACTCAACAAGAGAGTACCTTTATCTGTCCTGTGTAAAGCCCAAGACGGAGGCTAAAAAGGTTGAATCAACAAGAGTGTCTTGAATGGGTGATTGACTCAACAAGAGAGTCTGAAGGTTGTTTGACTCAACAAGAGAGTCTTTTATACTCAACAAGAGAGTGATTTGCTGTCTCGTACGAAACCCGAGATTGAGGCTAAAAGGAGATTGACTCAACAAGAGAGTCTGGAGGTTGTTTGACTCAACAAGAGAGTCTTTTATACTCAACAAGAAAGTGTTTTATATGTCTTGTACAAAGCCCAAGACGGAGGCTAAAAGGAGATTGACTCAACAAGAGAGTCTTTTATACTCAACAAGAGAGTGATTTATATGTCTTGTACAAAGCCCAAGACGGAGGCTAAAAGGAGATTGACTCAACAAGAGAGTCTTTTATACTCAACAAGAGAGTGATTTATATGTCTTGTACAAAGCCCAAGACGGAGGCTAAAAGGAGATTGACTCAACAAGAGAGTCTTTTAAACTCAACAAGAGAGTGTTTTTATATGTGTCTTATATAAAGCCCAAGACGGAGGCTAAAAAAGGGATCGACTCAACAAGAGAGTCTTTTATACTCAACAAGAGAGTGCTTCTCTATCTCGTACGAAGCCCGAGATGGAGGCTAAAAGTGGGTGACTCAACAAGAGAGTCTTTTATACTCAATAAGAGAGTGTTATGTTATCTCGTACGAAGCCCGAGATTGAGGCTAAAAGGGGATTGACTCAACAAGAGAGTCTTTTATACTCAACGAGAGAGTGTTTTTATATGTGTCTTGCATAAAGCCCAAGACGGAGGCTAAAAGGAGATTGACTCAACAAAAGAGTCTTTTATACTCAACAAGAGAGTGTTTTTATGTGTCTTGTACAAAGGCCAAGACGGAGGCTAAAAGTGGTTGACTAAACAAGAGAGTCTTTTATACTCAACAAGAGAGTGTTATGCTATCTCGTACAAAGCACGAGATAGAGGCTAAAAAGGAGGTTGACTCAACAAGAGAGTCTTTTATACTCAACAAGAGAGTGATTTTCTATCTCATACGAAGCCCGAGATTGAAGCTAAAAAGGAGTTTGACTCAACAAGAGAGTCTGAAAAGGTTAGCTCCGCTAGAGAGAATCATTTGTACAAAGCCCAAGAGGAGGCTGCCTTACCGCTGTGGATTTTGGAGATGCTGAAGCAGGTCCAAGTATGGGGAACTCTCATGAGAGAGACTGGGTTTCGGAGTGATCGATGTTTCTTCCTATGTTTGAAAGGAACTTGAGAATGTCTTTGAGACTCAAGGGTCTTAGACTATCCAAGCTTAGAGTTTTATCTTTTGTACAATGCCCAAGAGGAGGCACGGGTATTAAGGGGTGAGCACTAACCCTACAACGGCCGGAGTTTTGACGCTGGAAAGACTGCTCTAGGAAAGGACGACTAAGTTCTGTCTTATACCTTTAAGAGGTGGTCAGGGTCCTTGTATTAAGCCCAAGAGAAGGCATGAGAATTTCTAAAAAGCCGAAGGGTCCTTGTACAACGCCCAAGAGGAGGCGGGGATGCTTTTAGGAAGCTTGTGGGTCCCCAAACCAAAATAAGTTCAAGACATGCTATTCACAGAGAATAGATCAAGCTAGGAAAGTTCGAGGATTTGGAAGAAACTCAAGAGATGCCATTCACGGAGAAAAGATCATCTCTGGGGAGTTAGAGTTTCTTTGACAATTTCTAAGGGTGACAGTCTGAGAAAGGGTTCACCGAGAATGCTGCCTTTCACGTTTCCATATTGTTCAACCCCAAGAGGAGGGAAGACTGTATCTGGAAATCCTATGGGGATCTAGTTTTGTTTGTATTTAAGAGTGACCAACAAGGCTTTACCTAGTGGTTGACGTAGTTGCCGGGCAAAATTCTAAATAACTATACTAGTATTACACAGTGGATATGTGACAAGTATATAAAAGGATGTGAAAGAAAACTTACACTGAAGCAGCCCCACAATACAGTTATATACATATGAAAGCGGTAAATGAAAGCGGATAAACACTTACCCGTTGTAGAGCTTCCATGTTGTTTTGTTAGTTGTTCAACAAAGAAAGTGTTGATAACAACATATATTTGAATTCAAAATCAAATGAGAAAGTGCTTTGAAAAAATTATTGGGGCTTACAGCTCAAGGAGAGGCCCAAGTTTTAACGATGATCGCACCGTTGTTTTGAAAACTGTACAGAGGGACTTATACAATATGTGAGGTCCAAAAGTTTTTATGTACAAGGGGTGGGTCTTACACTCTATTAGAGGCCCAATAAATTGTTTTTGTACAAGTGGTGGGGCTTACAGCTCAATGAGAGGCCCAGGGTGATTTTTGTTAAAGAGGCGACGATCGTGCCGAACTTTTTGACGGTATCGGGACTTATACAATACACTGAGGCCCAAACTATTTTGGTTTAAAAAAAGGGTTGGGTCTTACACTCTATTAGAGGCCCACAAGTGTTTGAGAAAAAGAATTAGGACTTATAGCTCGAGGAGAGGCCCAGATGATTTTGTTAAAAAGGCGACGATCGCGCTGTTGTTTTTTTTGAAAATACAGTGGGACTTATACAATAACTGAGGCCCAAAAGGCGGTGTATTTACAAAGAGGTTGGGTCCTACACTCTATTAGAGGCCCAAAGATGGTATTTAAAGAATGTGGCTTACAACTCAAGGAGAGGCCCAATTGGTTTTATTTTAAACTGGCAATCGCGCCGAGATTTTTGAAAATGTGTTGGGACTTATACAATGGCTGAGGCCCAAAAGTTTTTGTATTCAAAGAGGGATTGGGTCTTACACTCTATTAGAGGCCCAAAGAGTTTGAAAAAGATTTGTGAGGGTGAAAATCAAAGAAACTCTAATTTTGTTTTTCTTTAAAACTAAATATTTAAAGAAAATCAATAAAATGATAAAAATACCAAATAGATTTGAATAAACCACTTGTGATTTTTGTTTAAGGTTTGAAAAATGAGGTTTTAATCACAAGATGATTTAGAACTCATTTGGGTTTGATTTTCAAAATAAACATTCACTTTTAAATGTTTAAAAACAATTAAAATGAATTTATTCACAAAAATACTAATTACATTAAATAAATAATATAAATTTGATGTTTTTGTGGAATAAAATATTTCAACATTTTTGTGATTTTTTGAAAAAATAACCAATAAAAAATGATTAAAATTAAGGAAGTTATTAATTTTTCAAATTATTAAAAATAATATGAAAAATAATAAAAAAACGTGAAAAAACCATTAAAAAGGAGTCTGGGGCGAGGGAGATTCGAACCCCAGATATCTTGTGTACAGTGTGCGCACCTTACCACTGGGGTGGTGATACATCCGTGTATCAAACCCCAGCCACAAATATACAAGGCTTGCCTTGTTCTTGGGCTGGCCAAGGCAAGGCAAGGCAAGGTTTTTGGTCAGAAACGTGAAGGCCATAACTTCCTTATTTCTTCATGGATGGAGACAAAATTTATATGCATTTGGCCTAGAATTTCCTAAGGAATCCAATGGTGGTGGTGGTTTTTCCAGAAAATGAATCCTCCTCAAAACCCGAAAGTGGTTTTGAAATAGGCCATATTGTGCATTTTCTGTGCTACCTCTTGGTGCAGCCATGAATTACATGATGAATTGGTTCAAACACAACACATATAACATGTATGAGATGTGCATGATTAGTGGACCTCAAAGAAAGGCATATTTTAAAGAGTTCAAGTTGAAATGCTTACCTCTTTAGGAGCTTTTTGGGCAATCTGTCAAGTTCCTTGTTCTAGAAATGTTTTGATGCTTTGAACACTCTCAAATGATCCCTTAGAAGCTTTTAGGATGATTGGAATCAGCTGGAAACCTCAGGAATGAAAATTGGCCCTTTCTTGCAAAAGGGGCAAAAGTGGCCAAAATAGCAACTCTCTCAAATGATGTTCCAGATGTGTGGAACCATTTGGGATAGTTCAAGGATGATATTTGGAGTGTGTTTGAGGTTTTATCTAGTTTTAAAAGTGACTGAATCAAGACATGGCTTGAAAAATGCAAAAAGGCCTAATGTGAGGTTTTGAGAGGGGACTTTGTGATTTTGGTGTTACAGGTCACTTGTGAGAGTTTGGACAGCTTCTACATGATGTTTATGAGGTGTGTGTATGTGTGTTTGGTTTAGTTGGAATAGCTCTCAAACTCAAAACCCGATAGTGACTTGCCTTAGAAGGCAAAATTTTTGGAAGTGACAAGGAGATTTTGAGGAAAACATCTGTTTGATGGCTTTGGTGTACTCAAACTGAGCACAACTGAGCTCTATTTATAGTAGAGCATGTTTGTTTTGGCTGCAATAGTGAATGGCAACTACTGCAGAGGTTTGGCAAATGTTGATCAATAGGAATCCAAGTCTCCTCTAGCCATTGACTAGAGGTTAGAGCACAGGCTGCTGGTTCCCTAGTTCTTGGATAAGTCTTGACTGAATTCAGTTGGAAAGGGCTCAGTCCATGCCACCTTGGTGCATCCATTAAATGCTCCAAAACAAAATTGGAGTCTTGTCCCCTCTTTAGGGTTTTTTAGGTTTGGCATGCTACTTTTGGTTCCAAGGACTTGGGAGGCAGATGGATCAGTGTTTGTCCCTCCTTGATCTCCCCCTGAGCTGTTCAGATGGATAAACTTGTTTGTCATTTGTACAAATTGTTCAAATCGAGCAAAATACACAAATCTTCCTAGTTACGACAGTTGCAGCAAGGCATATTGCCACAGTCATAACTCTTAGCTCAAATGGAATTTCATGGGGTTCTTGGCCATTTTGGAAAGCTCTTATAAGATAAAACACATGTGTGTTCATTGTTTGTCTTGATACTTTTTGGATCCAAGTGAAAAATTCCCCTACATTTTGGAAAAAGTGAAACAGATTCTGACTTAGTGAAAATTTCACTAAGTGTTGGAAAAAGTGGCATTTCATGTTTTTAGTGATTTTGATCCAATCATAACTCAGAATCCACAATGAATTGGAGTGAGGTGTAGTTAAAGCTTTTGTATAGTGCCATGAGAGCTACAAATCCATCTTTGGATCAACCCAAATGATTGCTTGGATCTCAAGTTATGATCCTTGGAAGTTGGTACCCTAGCAACTATGTTCCATAACTTAGAAAATTTCTAAGTTTTTTATGGTTACCCCTTTTATAAGTTATCCCACTTTTCTAGATTTTTCTTGATGAATGATGATTCCAATCACACATTAACATCATTTTAGGGTCAAAGAACCATAATTGTGAAAAATCTCAAAAAGTCAAAGTTGACTTTTGTGCATAGTTGACTTTTTGTCAGATGAATTCCAAACTGTGCGATCCCTATGAAATCAAGTCCTTGACCTAAATCAAACTTGATGGATTGATTTCATAGGCGTTATAGGGTGTATTGAATCATGTCCCAAGGTTTGGGAGCATGCCTGGGTCAAAAGTCAAAGGCACAGTTGACTTTTCCCGCAAAACCCTAATTGTGGTTCTGATGAATTTGAAACTAGTTGATCAAGCTTCTAGGATCAATCCATTGTTTCAAATGGATCAATTAGTGTGTTAGAGACCCTCAAATCCTCTCTTGTGTTCTTGGCTCATGTTTTGTCCCAAAAGTCAACTTAGGGGTGAATTAGGTCAAGAAAGCCTAATTCCTGATTTTTTATGAATGCATCCCCTGAGGCAAAATTGACTTGATGATTGGGTTCATGATGTTCCTTGGAGAATATTAAGTTGTGCTTTGATGCATTGGCTCATGCCCAGAGGCAAATTCCATCTGGAGGCCCTGGTCGACCAAAACCCTAATTTGGTGACACTGGCGATTTTGAGGCTTAATCCACTTGGACTGTTGCAGGCTTGTGCTTAATCCTTGATGTGGGAGTCCTCTTGATCCATTGTGGATGTTTGAGAGGTTTAGACAAGTTGAAGTTCATGTCATTCCTTGATTGATCCTTTGTCTAAGAGATCTGAGATGGCTAGAAACCCTAAGTTTGATTATAGTGGATGCTCACCCATCTTTGGGGAGACAAATGAGGTATGATGGTCCATCCATGTTGTGATGATGATTTTCACAATGATGGGGAATCTTAGTGGTCAAAATTTGGGGTATGACAACCATTAATGTGGAATAGTGCACTTTCAAGATTCTCACTCTCCTTAGTCAAGTTCTCTGATTAAACAACAAAAAAACATCTGAAGAATCTGGATTTGGTCAAGACATAGCCCTGCTCTTGGGAGGGGATAGGTTGCCTTGCATGAGAAGAAATGCCACCAAGCCAAAGCCATTGAATGCAATCTGATCTAGACGCCATTCACTATTCCTCTAAGACAAGAGTTGATCACCTATAAATAGAGGTTCCAATTGATCATTCAAATCACCCCAAAGCAACTTACAGCATTGCTTTCTCTCATGCTCTCTTAAGTGCCAAATTTCTTTGTTTTTGAGAAACCACCATCGGGTTTTGAGTTGCAGCCTTAAGCAATCCATTCCAATTGCTCAAACACATCACTTATGATGTATATGAGGTGTTCAAACACTTAAACCATCTCTGTAACACCTTTAGCTCAAAATCAATCTTCAACCAAGCCATTATGCCTCAATTCTACAGTTGGATTCCTCCAACCTGATCCGAAGATTTTCAAAGTGTTCCAAGGCTTGGAATTCACTTAACAACATCCATTGAAGCTGTATGGATCATCAAATCACTTCTGAAACACCCTTTGTGCAGAGTTCCATTTCAGCTTGCATCAAGGTAAGCCTCAAAACTACATCTTCATGATCCATGCATATTTCCTCGCATCATACTTTTGCCAATTGTTTGTCATCATATGTTGAGTGTTTCCCCTCAATCAATTGTGGTTTACAATTCGTATATAGGATTTCCTTGAGTTCATGCCAATTTTAGGGTTCTTCAGGTTTTACCTTGTTATGTTCTAATTCAATCCATTTCAACAAAATTGAATATTGCCATCACGATCCTTGTTAAAAAACACATGAGTTTGGTGTTTGAATCATGTCAAATGGATGAGAGACGAGTGAGATAGGGTGCTTCATGCACGAGCTCGAGGAAGAAGATGGCCATGGCGCCATTCTTCAGGTTTTCCAACCAAGTTTTCCTTATGTTTTTCATTTGCCATGTATATAATGAATTGCCATTGCGCCCTAGTGGAAACACTAGTATGTTTGTGAGTATTGGCAGGCGAGAGGTCCGGGGTTCGAATCCCCCTTGCCCCAGACCTCTTTTTTATCACTTTTCCCTATTTTCTTATTTTTCATATTATTTTATTAATGATTTGAAAAATTAATTTCTCACTCAATTTTTATCATTTTTGATTTGTTCTTTTTCTAAAAAATCACAAAAATGTTGAAATATTTTATTCCACGAAGAAATCAAATTTATATTATTTATTTAATATTATTGGTATTTTTGTGAATAAATTCATATTTTATTGTTTTAAACATTTAAAAGTGAATATTTATTTTGAAAATCAAAACCAAATGAGTTCTAAATCATCTTGTGATTAAAACCTCATTTTTCAAACCTTAAACAAAAATCACAAGTGGCTTATCCAAACTTATTTGGTATTTTTATCATTTTTATTGATTTTCTTTAAATAGTTACTTTTAAAGGAAAACAAAATTAGGGTTTCTTTGATTTTCACCCTCACAAATCTTTTTAATAATCTTTGGACCTCTAATAGAGTGTAAGTCCCAATCCTTTTGTAAATAAACCAATTGTGGGCTTCACTTATTGTATAAGTCCTGTCATACCCCAAATTTTGACCACTAAGATTTCCCATCATTGTGCAAATCATCATCACAATATGGATGAACCATCATACCTCATCAATCTCCTCATAGATGTTTGAGCATTCACCACAATCAAGGACTAGGGTTTTAAGCCCTCTTAGAGCCTTAGACAAAAGACCAATCAAGGAATGACATGATATTCAACTTGTCTAAACCCCTCAAACATCCACAATGGATCAAGAGGACTCCCACATCAAGAATCAAGCACAAGGTTGCAGCATTCCAAGTAGATTAAGCCTCAAGATCGCCAGTGTCACCAAATTAGGGTTTTGGTCGACCAGGGCCTCCAGATGGAAATTTTCCTCTGGGCATGGGCCAATGCTTCAAAGCATAACTTAAGATGCTCCAAGGGACATCATGAACCCAATCATCAAGTCAATTTAACCTCAGGGGAAGCATTCATCAAAAAATCAGGAATTAGGGTTTCTTGACCTAATTCACCCCTAAGTTGACTTTTGGGACAAAACATGAGCCAAGACCTCAAGACATGGTTTGAGGGTCTCCAATAAACTACATTGATCCATTTGCAACAATGGATTGATCCAAGAAGCTTGATCCACAAGTTTCAATTTCATCTGAATCGCAGTTAGAGTTTTTGAAGAAAAAGTCAACTGTACCTTTGATTGTTGACCAGGACATGCTCCCAAATCTTGGGACATGATTCAATACACCCTATAACACCTATGAAATCAATCCATCAAGTTTGATTTAGGTCAAGGACTTGATTTCATAAAGGATCCCACAGTTTGGAATTCATCTGACAAAAAGTCAACTATGCACAAAAGTCAACTTTGACTTTTTGAGATTTTTCACAATAATGCTTCTTTGACCCTAAAATGATGTTAATGTGTGATTAGAATCATCATTCATCAAGAAAAATCAAGAAAAGTGGGATACTTTGTAAAAGGGGTAACCATAAAAAACTTAGAAATTTTATAAGTTATGGAACAAAGTAGCTAGGGTACCAACTTTAGAGGATCATAACTCCTAAACCACAAGGCCATTTTTCCCTAATCAAAGCTGGATTTGTAGCTCTCACGGACCTCTACACAAGCTTCAATTACACCTCATTCCAATTCATCATGGATTTTGAGTTGTGGAATGATCAAAATGGCTGAAAACATGAAATGTCACTTTTTCCAACACTTAGTGAAATTTTCACTAAGTCAGAATCTGTCTTGCTTTTTTTCCAAAAGTAGGGGGATTTTTCACTTGGATCCAAAAGGTATCAAGACCAACTATGATCACACATGTGTTGTATCATATGAGAGCTTTCCAAAATGGCCAAGAACTCCATGAAACTCCACTTAAGCCATGAGATATGACCATGCCAATATGCCTTGCTGCAAACTGTCATGGCAAGGCAGATTTGGGGATTTTGCTCGATTTGCTAAAATTTTGCAAAGGGCAAGCAAATCTATCCATCTGAACACCTCAAGGGGGGACCAAGGAGGGACAAACACTGATCCATCAGCCTCCCAAGTCCTTGGAACCAAAAGTAGCGTGCCAAACCTAGAAATGCCTAAAAGAGGGACAAGACTCCAATTTTGGCTTGGAGCATTTAATGGATGCACCAAGGTGGCATGGACTGAGCCCTTTCCAACTGAATTTAGTCAAGACTTATCCAAGAACTAGGGAACCAGCAGCCTGTGCTCTAACCTCTAGTCAATGGCTAGAGGAGACTTGGATTCCCATTGATCAACATTGGCCAAACCTCTGCAGCAGTTGCCATTCACTATTGCAGCCAAAACAAACATGCTCTACTATAAATAGAGCTCATTTGTGCTCAGTTTGAGTACACCAAAGCCCTACAACACTTGCTTTCCTCAAAATCTCTTTCTCTAGGCAAAAATTCCTTCTTTAGCAAGGTAACTCTGAGTTTTTGAGTTAGAGAGCAATTTCATCATATCTCATGATCCAAACACATCCAATATGTCATATATAAGCTGTCCAAACTCTCACAAGTGACCTGTAACCCCAAAATCACAAAGTCCCCTCTCAAAACCTCAAAAGTGGACTTTTGTGCATTTTTCAAGCCATGTTTTGATTCAGTCACTTTCCAAACCAGATAAAACCTCAAACACACTCCAAATATCATCCTTGAATTGTCCCAAATTGTTCCACACATCGGGACCATCATTTGAGAGAGTTGTTATTTTGGCCATTTTTGCCCCTTTTGCAAGAAATGATCAATTTCCATTCCTGAGGTTTCCAGCTGGTTACAACCACTCTAAAATCTTCTAAGGGATCATTTGAGGGTGTCCAAAGCATCGAAACATTTCTGGAACAAAGCACTTGGTAGATAGCCAAAAGCTCCAAAAAGAGGTAAGCATCACAACTTGAACTCTCTGAAATATGCCTTGCTTTGAAGTCCATTGATCATGCATCTCTTATACATGTTATAAATGTTGTATTTGCACCAATTTATCATGTAATTCATACCTGTACCAAGAGGTAGCACAAAAAATGCAAACCATGGCCTATTTTAAAACCACTATCGGGTTTTGAGGAGGATTTATTTTCTGGAAAAACCACCACCACCATTGGATTCCTTAGGAAATTCTAGGCCAGATACATATAAATTTTGCCTCCATCCATGGAGAAATGAGAAAGTTATGGCCTTCACGTTTCTAGCCAAAATCTTGCCTTGCCTTGCCTTGGGCCAGGCCACAAACAAGGCAAGCCTTGAATATTTGTGGTTGTGTTTCAATACACGGATGTATCACCACCCCAGTGGTAAGGCGCGCATGTTGTACACAAGAAGTCTGGGGTTCGAATCCCCCTCGCCCCAGACCCTCTTTTTGCTATTTTTTCCACTTTTTACTATTTTTCATATTATTTCTTAATGATTTGAAAAATTAATAACTTCCTCAATTTTATTTATTTTTTATTGGTTCTTTTTGCAAAAAATCATAAAAATATTGAAATATTTTATTCCACAAAAAAATCAAATTTGTATTATTTATTTAATATAGTTGGTATTTTTGTGAATAAATTCATTTTTAATTGTTTTTAAACATTTAAAAGTGAATATTTATTTTGAAAATCAAAACCAAATGAGTTCTAAATCATCTTGTGATTAACACCTCATTTTTCAAACCTTAAACAAAAATCACAAGTGGTTTATTCAAATCTATTTGGTATTTTTATCATTTTATTGATTTTCTTTAAATATTTACATTTAAAGAAAAACAAAATTAGGGTTTCTTTGATTTTCACCCTCACAAATCTTTTTTCAAAGTTAGTGGGCCTCTAATAGAGTGTAAGACCCAATCCCACTTTGAAACCAAAATAGTTTGGGCCTCAGTCATTGTATAAGTCCCAACACATTTTCAAAAATCTTGGCGCGATCGCCATTTTTCAAACAACTTAATGGGCCTCTCCTTGAGCTGTAAGCCCCACCACTTGTGCAAAAACAACTTAGTAGGGCCTCTAATAGAGTGTAAGACCCTATCCTTTTTGAAACCAAACCAATTTTGGGCCTCAGTTATTGTATAAGACTCACTGCGATTTCAAAAATCTCGGCGCGATCGCCATTTAAAACTATTTGGGCCTCCCCTCGTCTTATAAACCCCATTTATTTTCTTTAAAAAAACTCTTTGGGTCTCTAATAGAGTGTAAGACCCATCCCCTTGTACCTAAAACTAATTTGGGCCTCACTTATTGTATAAGTCCCTCTGTACAGTTTACAAGACAACGGTGCAATCATCGTTAAACCTTGGGCCTCTCCTCGAGCTGTAAGCCCCAACAACTTTTCAAAGGACTTTCTCCTTTGATTTTGAATATATGTTGTTACCAAAACTTTCTTTGTTGAACAACTAACCAAACAGAAGGTAAGCTCTACAACGGGTAAGTGTTTATCCGCTTTCATTTACCGCTTTCATATATAACTATATTGTGGGGCTGTTTCACTGTAAGTCTTCTTTCACAAACTTTTATATACTTGTCAAATATACACTGTGTAATACTAGTATAGGTATTTAGAGTTTTCCCCGACAACTACGTCTAGCACTAGGTAAAGCCTTGTTGATCACTCTTAAATACAAACAAAACTAGATCCCCATAGGATTTCCAGATACAGTCTTCCCTCCTCTTGGGGTTAAACAATATGGAGACGTGAAAGGCAGCATTCTCGGTGAACCCTTTTTCAGACTGTCACCCTTAGACATTGTCAAAGAAACTCTAACTCCCTAGAGATGATCTTTTCTTCGTGAATGGCATCTCTTGAGTTTCTTCCAAATTTTCAGACTTTCCTGGCTTGATCTATTCTTGGTGAATAGCATGTCTTTAACTTCTTGGGGTTTGGGGACCCACAGGCTTCCTAAAAGTATCCCCGCCTCCTCTTGGGCATTGTACAAGGACCCGTCGGTTTCTTAGAACTTCTCATGCCTTCTCTTGGGCTTAATACAAGGACCCTGACGACCTCTTAAAGGTATAAGACATAACTTAGTCCTCCTTTGCTAGAGCAGTCTTTCCAGCGTCAAAACTCCGGCTATTTTAAGTTTGATACTCATCCCTTAATGCCCGTGCCTCCTCTTGGGCATTGTACACTCTAGACTTGGACAGTCTAAGACCCTTGAGTCTCAAAGACATTCTCAAGTTCCTTTCAAACATAGGAAGCAACCCCGGTCTCTCTCATGAGATTTCCTCACACTTGGACCTACTTCAGGATCTCCAGAATCCACAGCGGTAAGACAACCTCCTCTTGGGCTTTGTACAAATGATTCTTCCCAGCGGAGCTAACCTTTTCAGACTCTCTTGTTGAGTCAAACACCTTTTAGCCTCCGTCTTGGGCTTTGTACAAGACATATAAAAACACTCTCTTGGCTCTCTTGTTGAGTCAATCTCCTTATAAGCCTCTGTCTTGGGCTGCGTACAAGACATATAAACACTCTCTTGTTGAGTATAAAAGACTCTCTTGTTGAGTCAAACCCTTTTAAGCCTCAATCTCGGGCTTCGTACGAGACAGTAAAACACTCTCTTGTTGAGTATAAAAGACTCTCTTGTTGAGTCAATAACCTTTTTCAGACTCTCTTGTTGAGTCAATCACTTTCTTGTTGAGTATAAAAGACTCTCTTGTTGAGTCAATAACCTTTTAGCCTCCGTCTTGGGCTTTTTACAAGACATATAAAATCACTCTCTCGTTGAGTATAAAAGACTCTCTTGTTGAGTCAACTTCCTTTTAGCCTCAATCTTGGGCTTTGTACGAGACAGAAATAACATTTTCCCCGGAAAAGTCAAACTTCTAGCCTCCGCTTAGGCTTTGTATAAGGAAAACCCCGGTTGAGCCAATCAACCTTTTAGCATCAAATTTGTGCCTTGCTCACATCATACAAACATCAACAACTCCTCTTTAGAGATGAAAAACTCTCTCTAACCATTTAGCTTCACATCTTGGGCTTTGAACAAGATACAAACCACCTTTAGCTTCACGTCTTGGGCTTTGAACAAGACACCAAAATAACTTTTTTTTCCTCCAATATAATAGGAGGAACTACGATCGCTCTGATTTCCTTGTTTCGTTAAACGGGAATACGTAGGCATAAGATTACAAAAAATCTTAGCGAACATACTAATCAAAGACCCAAATCCAGTACCCCCATATATCAACCCAAAAGCACCAAGTCCTAATATCTTACCAAAAACCTCGCAAATGATCCAGACATTCTGATTTTAAAAAAATAAACCGAAGAGGGACCCACATCTTAATCGCATCTGTAACCTAACAGACCGCTGTTCAAACTCAGTATGCAAGCAGGGTTAATTGGAGACATCTATTTCCCTTCCTTAATCATCTCAATGGGATAAAAAATGAATCGAACTGTAGTACCCAAGCGATCGTGACTCAGGACCACAAAAATCGCGCTACAGAAAAATGGCGCCCACCATGGGGCTGATAAAAAGAGACTTTCTTACAATCTTCGGTGGGAAACTTTAAATTCAATAAGATGTCATGAAAATGGTGACTCTGCTGGGGAGTCATTGTCTGTATAGGATCATAAGACTAGAGGTCTAGGATGATTAAGACAAATATATATACTTCTTTTCCTAATTGATATCTGTGTTTATTTTTCTGCTAATGGGAATGGGTGTGATGCCGCATGAGGAAAGATTGAGTATACACCTATGATAGTGTCATACCCCAAATTTTGACCACTAAGATTTCCCATCATTGTGCAAATCATCGTCACAATATGGGGGAACCATTATATTTCATCAGTCTCCCCAAAGATGGGTGAGCATCCACTACAATCAAAATTAGGGTTTCAAGCCCTCTCTGAGTGCTTAGACAAAGGATCAATCAGGGAATGACATGATCTTCAACTTGTATAACCTCTAAAACATTCACAATGGATCAAGAGGACTCCCACTTCAAGGATTAAGCACAAGGTTGCTCCCTTCTAGGTGGATCAAGCTTCAAGATCGCCAGTATAACCAAATTAGGGTTTTCGTCAATCAGGGCCTCCAAAGGGAAAATTTCCTTTGGGCATGAGCCAAGGATCCAAAACATAACCTATTATACTCCATGGAACCTCATGGACCCATTCATCAAGGCAATTTTGCCTCAGGGGATGCATTCGTCAAAAATCAGGAATTAGGGTTTCTTGACCTAATTCACCCCTAAGTTGACTTTTGGGACAAAACATGAGCCAAGACCTCAAGAGAGGGTTTGAGTGTCTCTAATACACTATATTTATCCATTTGTAACAATGGATTAATCCAATAAGCTTGAGTAACAAGTCTCAATTTCATCTACACCACAATTAGGGTTTCGCGGGAAAAGTCAACTATAACTTTGACTTTTGACCAGGACAAGCTCCCAAGCCCTAGGACATACCTCAATATACCCTATGACACCCATGGAACATGTCCATCAAGTTTTATTTAGGTCAAGTACATGATTTCCTGAAGAATTGCACAGTTTGGAATTCATCTGATAAAAATTCAACGGTGCACAAAAGTCAACTTTGACTTTTTGAGATTTTTTACCAAAATGGATTTTTAACCCTAAAATGATGTTAATATATGATTTGAATCATCATTCATCAAGAAAAATCAAGAAAAGTTGGATAACTTGTAAGAGGGGTAACCATAAAAACTTAGAAATTTTTCCAAGTTAAAAAATAAAGTGACGAAGGTACCAACTTTAGAGGATCATAACTCCTAAACCACAAAGCCATTTTTCCTCATCCAAAGATGGATTTGTAGCCCTCATTACCCTCTACAAAAACTTCAACTACAAGTCATTCCAATTCATTAAGGATTTTGAGTTATGGAGTGATCGAAATGGCTGAAAAATGAAAATGTCACTTTTTCCAACACTTAGTGAAATTTTCACCAAGTCCAAATCTGCCTTCATTTTTTTCCAAATGTAGGGGGATTTTTCACTTGGATTCAAAAGAGATCAAAACCAAACATGTTCAAACAATTGTTGTATCATGTAAGGGCTTTCCAAAACGGCTAAGAACATTACCAAATTCCATTTGAGTCATGAGATATGACATTGGCAAGTTGCCTTGCTGAAATCTGTCAAGGCAAGGCAGAATTTACATTTTTGCTCGATTTGCCAAAATCAGCCAAATCCAAATACTCCTATCCACTTGGACACATCTGAGGATTGAATCTAAAGGGGACAATCACTGATCCAAGCCTCCAAAGTCCTTGGAACAAGAAAAAGCGTGTTGAACCGAGAATTGCCAAAATAGGGACAAGACTCCAAATTTGGATTGGAGCATTCAATGGAAGCATCAAGGTGGCATGGACTGAGCCATTTTCATTTGAATTCAGTTAAGACTTATCCAAGACCAAGGGAACCAGCAGCCTGTGCCCTAACCTCTAGTCAATGGCTAGAGGAGACTTGAGCTTCTATTGGCCAACATTGAACAAACCTACTCAGCAGTTGCCATTCACTATTCCTTGAAAAACAAACTTGCTCTACTATAAATAGAGCTCAATTGTGATCAGTTTGAGTACACCAAAGCCATCAAACAGATGCTTTCCTCAAAATCTCTTCTTTCACTCCAATTTTGCCTTCTAAGGCAAGTCACTATCGGGTTTTGAGTTTGAGAGCTTTTCTAACCAAACCAATCACTCACACACCTCACATACATCATATAGAAGTGATCCAAACACTCACATAACATCTGGAACACTGATTTCACAAAATCACCAGCCAATTGCTCAAGTTCATGACAATTTTGCAGTTGAGGTGCCATCCTCAATTCCAAACCATTTCAATCCATTCCAAGCACTCAGACACATCACTTGGCACCTAGGGAAGCTATCCACATCATTGGAACCAAGTTGTAACACCTCCAACACCAAACACGATCACCAGCTGCAAGTGGTAAGCATGAGCTCTTCTAACTCTATGATCCATGCAATTTTTGCTGCACAATAATTTGGCCATATGTTCATAATCATGCATGGAATGTTTCCCCTCAATTGATTGCATTGTTTGAATCGTGTATCAAAAATCCTAGCCTTCATGCAGAAATTAGGGTTCTTGAGGATTTTTCATAATTTCTTGTTATATGTTTAATTTAAATGAAATTAATTGACATAGACATGATCGTGAGGTTGAGACGAGCATAATGATATGTGGATTGCATGTTATAATCAAGTATTCAGTGAGATTAAAGAGAAAATGCAAATCTGGCCAAGCCCAGAACACGCGCGTGTTCTTGGTGTGTTCTTGGCGCCTTTTTTCAAAATATGAATATTTGAATTTTGTGATTTTTATTTAATTGATTCAAAAATTAATTTCACTCTGAGTTTTAATGATTTTGAGTTAATTCTTTTTTTAATAATTCACAAAAATGTTAAAATATTTTATTTTCCCAAAAAATCCCAAAAATATTATTTATTTCATATAATTGATATTTTTGCAAAGAATTAATATTTTAATTTTTTTGACATTTTAAATATTTTTTCTACATTGATTTTGCAATTTTTAATGCCATCTAATTATTTTGTAGGTTAATACTTAATTTTTGAAGCATTAATCCAAGATCACAATTTGTTTTTCATATGTTAAACAATTTTGATCATTTTAATTGAATTTTTATTCAATTAAATACATTTTTGAAAACAAATTAGGGTTTTTGGATTAATTCAACCCTCATAAATCATTTTCAAAACTTTGGGCCTCTAATAGAGTGTAAGACCCAATCCTTTTTGACCAAATAATTTTTGGGCCTCAGTGTATTGTATAAGTCCCGATACCGTAAAAAACAAACGGCGCGATCGTCGCCTTTTGAAAAATAACCCTGGGCCTCTCCTCGAGCTATAAGACCCATTCAAAACTCTTGGGCCTCTAATAGAGTGTAAGACCCAACCCCCTTTTAACCAAAACATTTTGGGCCTCAGATATTGTATAAGCCCCTTCGCGTTAAAAGAAAATCTCGGCGAGATCGCCATTTCAAAAACAAACTTTGGGCCTACCCTCGTGTCATAAGACCCATCTCTTTTTCTTTAAACATTCTTGGGCCTCTATTAGAGTGTAAGACCCAACCCCCTTGTACAGAAAACCTTTTTTGGGCCCCAGTCACTTGTATAAGTCCCTCTATACAAATTCAAACGGTGCACTCACTGATAAAACCCTGGGCCTCTCCTTGAGCTGTAAGACCCAAATCTTTCTTTTTCAAAGCATTTTCTCCTTTGATTTTGAATATACTATTGTTTTCAATCTTTCTTTGTTGAACAACTAACCAAACAGTATGGAAGCTCTACAACCGAGTAAGTGGTTATTGCTTTCATTTACCGCTTTCATATACATATAACTGTATTGTGTGGCTGTTTCACTGTAAGTCTTCTTTCATAAACTCATATCAACTGTGTAATAATAGTATATATATTTAGAGTTTCCCCGGCAACTACGTATAACACTAGCATTAAGCCCGTTGATCACTCTTAGAAATAGTCTAAACTAGATCCTCATAGGATTACCAGACACAGTCTTCCCTCCTCTTGGGGTTAAACAATATGGAGACATGAAAGGCAGCATTCTCTGTGAACCCTTTCATAGACTGTCACTCGTAGAAGTTTTCAAAGAAACTCTACTCCCCAGAGATGATCTTTTCTCCATGAATGGCATCTCTTGAGTTTCTTCCAAATTCTCGAACTTTCCTGGCTTGATCTATTCTCGGTGAATGGCATGTTTTGAACTTCTCGGGGTTTGGGGACCCACAGGCTTCTTAAAAGCACTTGTCAAGGAACTCTACTCCCCAGAGATGATCTTTTCTCCGTGAATGGCATATCTTGAGTTTCTTCCAAATTCTCGGACTTTCCTGGCTTGATCTATTCTTGGTGAATGGCATGTCTTGAACTTCTCGAGGTTTGGGGACCCATCGGCTTCTTAAAAGCAATCGGCCTCCTCTTGGGCATCGTACAAGGACCCACAGGCTTCCTAAAAGCAACCCCGCCTCCTCTTGGGCTTAGTACAAGGACCCTACAGCTTCTTAGAAGTATTCACAGCCTCCTCTTGGGCTTCGTATAATGATCTCTTCCTCCGGGAATGATAGCCTTCTCTTGGGCTTCGTACAAGGACCTATCGACTTCTTAAAAGCTTCCAGCCTCCTCTTGGGCTTCGTACAAATTATCCCGAAGACCTCTTAGAGGTATAGGAATATAACTTAATCATCTTCATAGAACAATCCTTTCATAGAGTCTACTACTGTTTCTCAAAGCATAGTACAAAAGATGAAACTCTAGACATGGACAGTCTAATTTCCTTGAGTCTCAATGACATACTCAAGTGACCCATTCAGTAAATAGGAAGAAAACCCGCAGACTCGGACAGTCTCAATACCCTTCGGATTTCCCACTTCCTTAAAGAACAGGAATAACCCGGATCCTTGAATCAGATCCTTGAGTACAGTGTTGCTCATATAAGAACTGATTTTCTCTTTAAAATCAGTATACTGGACCTGACACTTAATTGAAACAGTAACCCTAGCCTCCTCTTAGGCTTTGTACAATGATTCTCCCCAGCGGAGTCAAAAAACGTCTAGCCTCTCTCTCGGGCTTTGTACGAGACATGTAAGAAACTCCCTCGTTGAGTCAATCACCCTTTCGCCTCCATCTCGGGCTTTATACGAGATACAAAAAGGTTCTTATCAAGCCAAACAAACAAACAACAGCCTCCATCTCGGGTTTCGTACGAGATACAAAAAAACTCTCTTGTTGAGTCAAATAGCCTTCATCTCGGGCTTTATACGAGATACCAAAAGACTCCATCGTCGGGTCAAAACCTTTTAGCCTCTCTCTCGGGATTTGTACGAGACACATATCAGCCTCCTCTTAGGCTTCATATAAGAAAACCACTGGTTGATCCAATCAACCTTTTAGCATCAAAGTTTTACCTCGTTCACAGTACACAAACATCAACAACTCCTTCCCCTTCATCTAATCGCTGTAAGTGGCAAGCCTCTGGATCATCTACATCCATGCCACTGTCCTTCTTTTAGCATGAAAAATTACTAAGTAAAGATGGCACTGCTCTACACTGAGTTAAAGTCTTCTCCTTCAGGTTAAAATCCCCTATAAAGGAAATTATGGCATTGCTAGGATCCGCGTATCCCAGTTAAAGTAATCCTCCTTTACAGTCAGTCAACCAACAGTTGTGACAAACAACCCCCTCTTTAGAGATGACAAATTCTCTCTAAAGTGGAAACCTTTTAGCTTCATATCTTGGGCTTTGAACAAGATATAAACCACCTTTAGCTTCACATCTTGGGCTTTGAACAAGATACAAATCACCTTTCGCTTCACGTCTTGGGCTTTGAACAAGACACCAAAACACCCATTTCCTCCCATACGCTCTGATTTCCCTGTTTCGGTAAACGGGAATACGTAGGCATAAGATTGAAAGAAAAATCTTAGCGAGCACACTAAACAAAAACCCAAAATCCCATACTCTCACGTATCTATCAAAAGCATCAATCCTAACATCCTAACCCTTGTTCCCCGCTAGAAAGTCCTAGAAAGAAAGAAAACCGTATTGGCGAAAATACAAATAACCAGTACAAGGCCCCCCACATTGATAGCATTCGTAACTTAACAGACCGTTGTTTAAACTCAGTATGCAAGCAGGGTTAATTGGAGACATCTATTTCCCTTCCTTCATCACCTTTAATAGGATAAAAAATGAATCGACCTATAGTAAGCTCAAACCGCAGAGAGCGACCAGCGCTTAAGAACCGCGTCCAAAATCGCTCACTACAGATAGGTGATGGCATTATAAGGGTAATCTTGCGGGGAGTGAATCCCCGTTAAGAGTTCCCGGTCGACCATCAAACTCAGTGGAGACTCCCTTTGCAGATACATTGCCTATACGACTTCGGTTGTTGAAAGTAGTATGGTCGACTAGGCTATCTGAGAAGCTGAGGTTTTTAGTAGGCTGAAACCATTTTGTAGTGCGGAAGCTATCAGAAAATAGTTGTCACGTGATACTAACCTCATCTAAGATCACTCTAAGATGCATCAGCTCGCTGGCGATCCGCTTGCTGTTGTTATCCCAAGAGGGGTCAATAATTTTGCGAACAGGTACAAAAAATCACCAGTATAAATCTTTGGGGGGGGGGGGGTAGACCCTTGACTTCATGACACCGACCTTTGACCCCATGTTTTTTCTATGTTTTTGTGTGCTGCATTCATACATTCATTTAAAAAACATTAAAACAAAGAAAAATCTTCTCTTCGAGTATTTTTTTAAAATTAAACTAAGACAATGATTGCAAATGTCAGAGAAAAGAGATTGCGCTAATGGATTTTGGTAGAAGGAAAACTCATAAGTACACCTTCAAGGTTCCAAAACTAGAGGATTTAAGAAGTATGGCGAGGATGATAACCAACCACGAGGCTTTCAGAGCCAAGTACGGAGGTCTGCTGTCCTTGTTAAGGGTCCATGTAATTGAAGGAATCTTGTCCATACTAATCCAGTTTTACGATCCGGTCTATCACTGTTTCACATTCCCGGATTATCAACTAGCACCAACACTGGAGGAGTACTCTCACCTGACTAATCTACATATTACTGATCAGGCTCCCTTTTCTGGACTGGAAGAAATTCCAAAGGATTAGACCATTGCAAGAATGATTTATTTGGATGAGTCAGAGGTCAGGACTCACATAACCACTAAGGGTGGAATTCCGGGTTTGCCAGCCCAGTTCTTAACAAAGAAAGCTCTATACTTTGCTAGTATAGGGAACGTGGCCGCTTTTGAGAGCATCTTTGTTTTGCTCACCTACGGGCTATTTTTGTTTCCCAACATCGATAACTTTGTAGATATCAACACCATTAAGATTTTTCTGATTGGAAACCCGTACCGACTTTGCTCGCAGATGCTTATCATTCTGTACACTTAAGGAATTTGTATAATGGAGGAATGATCACATGTTGTGTACCCCTGCTTTACAAATGGTTCACTTCCAATTTTCCCAAGTCTGTCGCATTTTGGGATCAAAAGAATACTTTACGTTGGTTGCAGAGAATCATGTCTCTTACCAACTCCGACATCGATTGGTACAATCGAATCTATGATGGGATCAGAATCATTGACCGTTGTGGAAACTTCCCAAATGTACCCCTTATAGGAACTTAGGGAGGAATTAATTATCATCCAGTTTTAGTTCATCGTCAATTTGAATACCCGATGAGGCATATCCCGCGTAATGCTCATCTGGAAGGTCTTTTCTTCAAGGAAGGAGAAAATGACAGGGCACTAAAGACAGAAATAGTGCATGCCTGGACACACGTTCATAGGAAAGGAAGAGAGTCTCTAGGAAAACCAGATTGTGTCTCGGTGGAGCCTTATCTCCACTGGGTACAAACTAGAGCTCTCAAGCCGAGGATGCCTTACCCTCGTCAGGAAGTTCTTCCATTAAGGCACTATGCCCTTTATTTTATGTCTGAGACAGAAAAGCTTCAGGTTACTCTTAGCAAAGTTCAGCAGGAGAAGAGGTCTTGGAGGAACAAGTACCGTATTCTCAATGTAGAGTGCAAGAAAATACAGCAACTGTTAAAAGAAAAAGATGCTCTGATTGAGATTTTAGAGCAACATGCTATGGAGAATCAGGATGACCAAAGGAATTTGCTCGCTCCTTTCGCTTGGCAAAGGAATGACAACCCGACAATGGCCGGAGAGCCCCAGTCAAAGAAAAGGAAAGTACCAAAACCAGCACCTGAGCTCTCCTCAGAGAGGACTCAGGATCCATTAGCTTAGATTTCCTTTCGCAGCACTATGTAAATTACTGTATTTCCATTTCCGTAATCCTTTGAATTCAATAAAATGGGGTTTCCCCACTGTTTGATATTTGCAATCCAATTGTCGAAGTTTACTTTGAATAAACAAAAACATATAATTAATATAATAATTGCATATCATTCATCATTCTCGCATAACACATTTTTCTTACCTACTAATCTCACGTTTGCGTCTCGATTCTAGAGTCAAACTGTCTCATTCGTACAATACTCGGGCCAATCGTCAGAAAAAGATCGATGATCTCGAGGAAGAGAACAGAGAGTTGAGAGAAGAGATCGACACTCTGAAAGAGGATCTGAGAAAGCTTCATAACGACATGCAAGCTCTAGCAGAAGCTCAAATGCAACAACAAAGGACTGTGATCTCAGATAGCACATCAACGCCCATAGTGGAAAAGTATGATCCTAGGTACAAAATGCCGAAAGATCGTCCCTGGGGCATGCCTATTAACTATATCCCGGGAGGATATATTCCGCTGATCACTGAGGATCCGAAAACTTCAGCAGGAGCCGCTGGGCCTGAAGGTTACAAACTTCGGGAAAACAAAGATGCCAGGGGCTTGACAGTAACTCCTGAAGGTTACAAACTTCGGGAGGCACCAAGAGTCTCGACCATAATGACTATACCACCGCCCGTGGTACACACTGTCCCAGAAAGGACAGATTCCACAGATACCCTCTGGTGGAAACAAAAGTATGTTCGACAGAATGAATGAGTTCCAGGAACAATTCCTGGAAATGCAGAAGGAACTGCAAGCCATTCGCGGTCAGGACTTTTTTGGAAAGGACGCCAAAGACCTTTGTTTGGTCCCCAATTTGAAAGATCCGCACAAGTTCCAGGTGCCCGACTTCGAAAAGTACAAGGGTAACTCTTGCCCTCAAAGCCCCTTGGTGATGTACGCTCGGCGAATGTCAGCTTAAACAAAGAACCAGGAGCTACTGATCCACTACTTTCAGGATAGTTTAACCGGTGCCGCATTAAAATGGTACATGGGTTTAAACTGCACTAAGATCGCCACTTTCAGAGATCTTGGCGCTGCCTTCGTTCAACAATATAAGTACAATTTGGACATGGCACCAGACAGAGATCAGCTCAGATCAATGTCACATAAGGACAAGGAAACCTTTAAGGAGTACACTCAGAGATGGCATGAAATTGCCTCTTAGATTTGTCCACCTCTTACCGCTTAGATTTGTCCACCTCTTGAGGAAAAAGAGATGACAAAGATCTTCTTGAAAACCTTAAGCTCATTTTATTACCACAGAATGGTCGCCAGTGCACCCAGTGACTTCACCGAGATGGTGGGCATGGGAGTTCGTCTTGAGGAAGTGGTCTGGGAAGGACGTTTAGTTAAATATGCTGGATCATCAAGCAATACAAAAAGATACGGTAGTGCTCTCCCTAAGCAAAAAGAGCAGGATATTGGGAATATCTCTCTCGGAAAGCAAAGGCGACGATACCAACCAGTAGCAGTCGTAACTCCTGTTATCAACCCTGCGCCTGTTCCTACGTATCAACCTCAGGTTGCGCAGAGCCAATCGAATCAACAGCAATATCAGCAAAGGACACAACCGCCTCTTCAGAAGGCTCGTCCTCAGTACAATAACAACCGCACAACGCGACCACCAGGGTTCGACCCTATACCAATGTTGTACACATAACTTTTTCTATTGTTACTGGTCAAGGGGCATGTCCAAACCAGGGCTCCTCTTACAGTACTAGAAAATCCGCCTTTTTGGTTCAAAGCGAATCAGACTTGCCCTTACCATCAAGGAGGACTAGGGCATAACATAGAAAATTGTCTCAGTTTCAAATCCGATGTGCAAAAGCTTGTCAGGAGTGGGATCTTATCTTTCGAGGATACAAATCTGAATGTTCTCAAGAACCCGCTTCCTCAACACGAGAAAGCCACAGTAAATTTGATAGAGGGAGAGTCCAATAACACCTATCAAATTCACGATATACTCTTATTGAGAGCCAACTTGGTCAAGATGCATTGTAGACAGAGAGGATACGGCCATCTGCCACCTCATAATTATCTTCAGTGTGATATCTGCTCTAAAAACAATCAAGGATGTTCTGTGGTGTAATCAGCTCTGCAGGAACAATTTGATCTCGGATGGATCCAAGAACACCGAGTTCGTGGAGTTAACATGACTCATGCAAGTTCCAACATCATTCAGAACCACGACATCCATGCAATGAATGTTAACTTAGTGGTAATGCACTCAAGCTAAAGCCAGTATCATAATTTGCCACGGCATGATTACACTTCATGTCTGACTTGCTCGGTAAACAAATAGGGATGCTCTTTTGTACAAGAGGCCCTCCAGCATCAGATGGATCTTGGATGGATCCAGGACTGCCATGATAAAAATCCCAATCAGATTAACATGGCTCAAATCTTTGATATTCGTTTGATGAATACCAGCTTGGTGGAGTTACACGCCAAGCAAGTTCAACTTGGTTTTCTCACTTCACATGATTATCTGAGCTGTACAGTATGCCGTGAGAGTAACCAGGGATGTGCTCTCATTCAAAGAACTTTGCAACACTTGTTAAACCACTGGTGGCTTCCGATCTATATGGATGAAGACATGCAACAAATCAGTGTGGTTAACGGGAACCCTACTCGGCATCAAAGTCAGGATGTTCGATCAATGGAAATAGACCTAGTGAGGTTGCTTTGCATTTAAAGAGGACGTGGCCAGGTGCCACCACATAACTATGAGCGCTGTAAAGTCTGCTCGAAAAATAACCAAGGATGCTACCTCGTGCGAGCAGCCCTTCAGAGTCAGTTGGACCGCAAAGAGATTCAACAATATTTAGTTCCGGGGTCTATCAACTGGACACCAGACTATTTCGCTAATTAGGTTAAGGACTTTGTCGTAACCTCTGATCATGAAGGGACCAAAGATGTTTGTACCATCATCCCTCTACTGGACGAATCAAAGGTTCCTAGCCAGGAATTGATTGAAATTACTTACGACAGTTAGAGAAATCAGAAGGCTCCTGTAGTTATTTATCTACCTGGACCAGTGCCGTATAAATCCAATAAGCCGATCCCTTACAAATACGGTGCAACAACAGTTGAGAATGGAAAGGAAATTCCATTACCCTCCGTCGTGAATATTGCAGATATCAGTCGAGTAACACGGAGCGGTAAAATCTTCAACAGAGGAGTTGGAGAACCTAGTAAAGAAAAGGAAGCTCTAACAGAAGTTCCTAATCCACCAGTCAGTCAATCTAGTGATCCCGACCTTTCAAAGAATGATGATGAGATGCTGAAGCTCATCCAAAGGAGTGAATACAACATTGTTGATCAGCAGTTACAAACTCCTTCAAAGATCTCTGTGTTATCTCTTTTACTCAGTTCCGAAGCCCACAGAGAGGCTCTACAGAAAGTGTTAGAGCAAGCCTTTATGGAACAGGATGTGTCAATACGACAGTTCGATAACATCGTCTCTAACATCACTTCCTGCAACAACTTGGGTTTAGTGATGAAGAACTGCCGGAAGAAGGGAAAAGTCACAACATGGCGCTCAATATCACAGTCAACTGCCAGGACGATGCTTTAGCCAGTGTACTGGTAGACACCAGATCGACTCTTAACGTCATGCCGAAGTCCACTCTAATGTGACTATCATTCAAAGGACCTCTGATGAGAGGCAGTGAGGTCGTCGTCAAAGCATTTGACGGATCCAGGAAAACAGTTATTGGTGAAGCCGACCTTCCCATAACTATCGGTCCTCACACTTTCCTAGTGATTTTCCAGGTCATGGACATCCGTGCAACATACAGTTGCTTATTAGGAAGACCTTGGATACACCAGGATGGGGCAGTCACTTCGACACTGCACCAAAAACTGAAGTTCGTCAAGAACGATCAACTCGTCACGGTCTATGGAGAATAAGCCTTGATCGTGAGTAACCTTTCATTATCTACTTGTGTAGAGTCGAAGGAGGTTGTGGGAACTCATTTCCAGGCACTTTTGGTGAGCAATGACAATCAATCAGAAAAAGGAACATCGATTTCCTCGTACAAAGATGCTCTCGAAGTGATCAAAAGTAACAACGCAAAGGGATGGGGACATCCTGTCATTCTTACTGATAATAAAATGAAGAAGGGTCTTGGTTTTTCTGCAAACTGTACCCAGACAGCAGCTAACGATGAAAGTCTTCATCCCGTTCATAACTTCTTCCACAGTGGAGGTTTCCTTCACCCAATGTCTCAAGAAGTACAAACTATCAACGAGGGAGATTCCTCTGACACAGATGAGGAATGGAAGTCCTATCTTAACGAGGACGGTTATATGTCTCAGGAAGAGGTGCCTACACCATTTTGCTATCCCGCACAGAGTCCGAGATTTATAACGAGGTTACACGTCGAAATGATATACGGAGATTGTGATCCGGAAGGATGTCGTGCTCCACCAAACTCATTAGAGGAAGACACTCTGATGAAAGACAACTTTGACCACGACTATTATGGCCCGATGGATGGCCTGCCTATGTGGCAGCCGTACCCAGGAGACTTGGGGCAAGAAAATCAGCCGAACAATGAAAATCAACTGAGCATCATTGAAAAGAATACCTGCGTCCCCACTACGTCATGGGATCAACACTCAGGTCATTCAAAAAATATCCAGCACAACGATGAATTTGCAAAATTTGCAGGACTAGAGTTCATCAACTATGCCTTTCCCGAGGTCAACGTCATCGAGAGAGATGTCTCCTCCAGTCCCAAAGAAGTATGGGACACCTTGGGACAACCGAGTGGTAAATACGACTTCATGGTCAAATACACCGCTCCTGAAAGCTCTAGCATAAGGCTCGAAGACATTCAGCCAACTAGGTGGGGAGATCCACTTGAGAGCACAAATATTCTGCCAAATACAACTGAGGAACCCTCCTACGACAACTCTTCCTAGGAGACAAATTCTAATGATCTTGCTCCACCAGAAATCAGCGTTATTTCTAAAGACAAATCAAGGAAGGTACCAGACTTTGTGATTCACCGAGGAGTTCGCCGCCAATGGGTTGCAGTCGATGTTCCGAAGATCGTTCATAAGTCAAAGTAATTGTCGTCTTTATCTTAACCTTTCACCCTGCCCAAGTGAAACGGATGTTTTGATAGGGCTCACTTTCTGTAAATATCCCTCTTCGCTTCGCCCAAAGCGACAGAGTTTTGTTTTATAGGGCTGTAGTTTCAAGAATCGACAAGTTCATAAATAAATAAACGTCGTTCTGTAATTTCCGCATTAATTGCTGTTTTCTCTTTTCGTTTTTCAGAAAATGGTAATCCTAAAAAACAATTCAAATAATAAAAACAAGCAGTAAAAAAAATACACTGCACACACTATTGCATTTTCTCTATCTCTTCTAAACACAAATCATCACATCATGCAGATTGCTTGTTTTAAACCTCGTTAAAACATACAATCTAATGCCTTCTCCTAACTTTGAATTCCCGGTATTTGGGGCTGAAGAAGGAGATGATGACGAAATTCCAGAAGAGATCTCCTGATTACCTAGACAACAGGAAAGGTCCATTAAACCTCACAAAGAGCCGTTGGAAACGGTCAACTTTGGTTCAGAGGAAGAGAGAAAAGAAGTCAGGATTGGGGCACTGCTCAGTTCAGCTGTCAAAGAAAGTTTGACAAAGCTTCTCAAAGAGTTTCCTAATGTATTCGCTTGGTCCTATCAGGATATGCCAGGGTTGGATACCAGCATCGTGGAACATCATCTACTATTGAAATCAGAATGTCCTCCGGTAAAACAGAGACTAAGATGGACTCATCCAGACATGGCCATAAAAATCAAAGAGGAAGTGCAAAAACAAATTGACGCGGGTTTCCTCGCCACATCAGAATATCCTCAATGGTTAGCCAACATCGTACCAGTTCCAAAAAAGGACGGAAAGGTCAGAATGTGTGTGGATTAAAGGGATCTAAACAAGGCAAGTCCAAAGGACGACTTTCCTTTACCGCACATTGACATGCTGGTTGACAGTACAACAAAGTTCAAAGTCTTCTCCTTCATGGATGGATTCTCGGGGTATAATCAAATAAAAATGGCGCCGAAAGACATGGAGAAGACTTCCTTCATCACCCCATGGGGGACTTTTTGTTTCAAGGTAATGTCGTTCGGTTTGAAAAACGCCGGGGCAACCCATCAAAGGGCCATGACTACTCTGTTTCATGACATGATACACAAAGAAATCGAGGTATATGTCGATGACATGATTGCCAAATCTAGAACAGAGGAGGAGCATGTGACCCACCTGTCAAAACTATTCGAGCGGCTGAGAAAGTACAAACTCCACTTGAATCCCAACAAATGCACCTTCGGTGTCGGTTCAGGGAAACTCTTGGGATTCATCGTCAGCCAGAAAGGAATTGAGGTTGATCCTGACAAAGTCAAGGCCATTCAAGAAATGCCTTCTCCGCGAACTGAAAAACAAGTCAGGGGATTCCTGGGACGTTTGAACTACATTTCCAGATTCATATTCCTCATGACCGAGACATGCGCGCCAATCTACAAATTACTCAAAAAGAATCAGGGTTATGTTTGGACAGAAGACTGTTAAACCGCCTTCGACAGTATCAAGGAATATTTGTTGAATCCACCTATCATGTCACCTCCAGTGGAGGGAAGGCCCCTAATCATTTACTTAATAGTCTTGGAAGACTCCATGGGTTGTATACTTGGCCAACAAGATGAAACCAAAAGAAAAGATTCTGCCATCTATTATTTGAGCAAGAAATTCACCGACTGCGAGACTCGGTACACTATGCTTGAGAAAACTTGCTGCGTTTTGGCTTAGGCAGCCAAACGTCTTTGCCGGTATATGATTCGGCACACTACTTGGTTGATCTCAGAAATGGATCCAACCAGATATGTCTTTGAAAAACCTACTCTCACGGGAAGGATTGCCCATTGGCAGATGTTGTTATCAGAATATGACATGGAGTACCATGCTCAGAAAGCCGTTAAGGGAAGTGTTTTAGCGATCATTTGGCTCATCAACCGATTGACGATCAAGAATCAACCGGGTTTACTTCCCAGACGAAGATGTCATGTATTTAAAAATGAAAGACTGCGATGAACCGCTACCCAGTGAAGGGCCAGAACCAGGTTCCCAATGGGGACTAATCATTGACGGAGTTGTCAATCATTATGGAAACGGATTGGGACAATCATCATAATACCTCGAGGTACCCACATTCCTTTTACCGCCCGACTGACATTCAAGTGTACAAACAACGAGGCCGAATACGAATCCTGTATCATGGGTCTCGAAGAAGCAATTGACTTAAGGATCAAAAACTTGGATGTTTATGGCGACTCAGCCCTGGTTATCAATCAAATCAAAGGATATTGGAACACATACCAATCAGGACTGATTCCACACAAAGATTACGCGAGAAGGTTGTTACCCTTCTTCAATAGAATCGAGTTTCATCATATCCCTCGTGAGGAAAATCACATGGCTGATGCATTAGCCAGCCTCTCTTGCATGATTAGTGTAGGTCAATGGAACGACTTACCTAAAATCGACATAATGCGCCTTGAAAGGCTCGCTTACATCTTCGCGATTGAAGCAGTCATAGACGACAAACCTTGGTATCACGATATCAAATGCTTCCTTCAGAAACAAGAGTTCCCACCTGAGGCACTAAGGAAAGACAGAAAAACCCTCAGAAAGCTAGCAGGCAGCTTTTTCTTGAGCGGTGACACACTCTATAAGAGAAACTTTGACATGGTCTTGCTCCTATGCGTAGACAAACCATAAGCAAACATGCTGATAAAAGAAATTCATGAAGGATCCTTTGGCACTCTGCATGCCAACAGACACACAATGGCGAGAAAAATTCTGAGAGCAGGGTACTACTGGTTGACCATAGAATCTGACTGCTACAAGTATATGAGGAGATGTCACAAGTGTCAGATATACTCGAACAAAATTCATGTACCGCCAATGCATCTCAAAGTTCTCTCTTCCCCATGGCCTTGTTCCATATGGGGAATCGACATGATTGGCATGATTGAACCTAAGGCTTCAAACGGACATCGGTTCATCCTTGTAGCCATTGACTACTTCACCAAGTGGGTCGAAGCAGCGTCATATGCCAATGTAACCCGACAAGTTCTGGTCCGATTTATCAAAAACAATATCATTTTCCGTTATGGTGTTCCAAGCCAGATCGTTACCGATAATGGATCCAACTTGAACAATAAGATGATGAAAGAGTTGTACGCAGAGTTCAAGATCGAATACCATAACTCATCTCCCTACCGACCTAAGATGAACGGAGCGGTAGAAGCGGCTAACAAGAACATTAAGAGGATTGTTCAAAAGATGGTTGTAACCTACAAAGACTGGCATGAGATGCTACCCTTTGCTCTTCACGGTTATCGCACATCTGTCCGCACTTCAACAGGGGCAACCCCTTTCTCTCTAGTATATGGCATGGAAGCAGTGCTCCCCATAGAAGTAGAGATCCCATCAATCCGGGTATTGATGGAAGCCAAGTTAACAGAAGCTGAGTGGTGTCAAAGTCGACATGACGAACTGAATCCGATTGGAGAAAAGCGAATAACGGCTTTATGCCATGGTCAGTTGTATCAGCAAAGAATGAAGAGAGCATTTGACAAAAAGGTTCGACCTCGCGTCTTCAGGAAAGGAGACCTTGTGCTCAAGAAGATACAATCCTTCCTCACTAATTTCCGGGGCAAATGGACTCTGAATTATGACGGCCCTTATGTGGTCAAGAAAGCCTTCTCAGGCGGAGCCTTGAGACTCGTAACCATGCACGGAGAGGAATTTCCCTACCCCACAAATGTTGACGTAGTCAAAAAATACTTCGCCTAAACAAAAAAAAACGTCTCGGTGGATTGAAAACCCGAAAGGGCAGTCCAGGCAAAAATTAGAGACATAATCAAAAATCATCCCGGTGGGTTGGAAATCTCAAAGTACAATCCAGGCAAAAATTAGGGATTAATGGAAAGTAACTACGTCTGATCAGTTCAACTCCTCAAGAGTAATGCCATCCATCAGAAGAAAAACTCCAGTCAAGGTCATCTTCGAAAGAAGCTCAGGATGCCCAGAATTCAAAGTTGGTAGAAGGATAACGGTCGTTAGGTTTCAATGTAGCCCTTTTCCCTTAAATTACCATTTTCTCAAACTTTGTAAATACTCCATGGAATCACGCGCTGGGCTGATTTCCATCTTATCAATAAAATTTGAGCCATAGTGCTTTTGTTTATAATTCTTATTTGTTTTAGCTTTATAGAACAACATTTTAACATTATCAACGATTCTTGAAATAAAACAAAAATGAATTTACTTGTCAAAATTTTTCTGCTTTTCAAAATAAAAATGGCAATTATTTTTTACTGTTGAACATCGAAAGAACATCGATCGCTTCTCCAGAAGTAATCGAGCTTCAAAGTATATAATCAAAGTACTCCTTCTAAACCAGTGCACCTGAATGAAGGATCAGTTGTGTCAGAGACCATGTTTCATCTGACACCCCCGACAGAGTTCTTACCTCCTAAGACCGGCCAAGATAGCTCCCAACAGGGAATATCTCACCTAAGCAAGGCAGAATTGCTACTTTTGGACCAACGATACCTCTTCGTCCCCCGCAGTGGCCGAGTATCCCGTCGTGTTCATCCATTAGTCTGTATGTCACTTCAGTTTTGTCAGCATATACATACATACATCATGCATTATTAATTTACATTCATATTCATATTGCATCACTATCACTCTAGTCGGTCTTATCCCCTAGGGATAAAAGTCCTCTTATCTATTGAGTTGTTAGTTCTTTCCTCGTCAAGAAGTGAATCCTCTAAGCAATCTCTCTCCAGTTTATTTTTGGATTGAAGTCGGTCTTCGACCACTTTGATAACTTGAACCTCTAAAAAATCAGAGAACCCTCGACAAACGTCACTCTTCGCAGTTGAATATGATGTCTTCGCTTTCCCGAATTAAGGAAAATCCATAGGGAAAGCCTCTTATTCAAAGAGTCGGCAATACAATCATTTTTCTCCGAAAAAAATCTGCTGACGAAAAGGTCATCAGCGCCTCAAAATTGGGTCACATCATATGGCATTTCACTGAGAAGATCATGAGAAAATTATGATGTAATATCCCCAAGCAGAAAGCAGTCTCTCAAGAGACTCATTTTCCCTAGTAGAATCAACAAATGGCGTCTCCAACAGAGAAGTTTGTACACCTCTACAACTCAGACGACTAGGTTCCCCAGCAACTCTGACCTCAAAATTTTTCCCATCAAATGGCATCTCCCCAGGAAAATTCGGCAAGAAGTTTGAGGAAAACTGCTACGAACAGCGTCCCTTATCAAGAAGTTTATGACAAAAGAAACTGAGACCAAATTCTTGGTAGGAAACCAGGATCGAGGGGAAGTTTACATCAGAAACTGAGACCAGTTCCTTGGTAGGAAACCAGGATCGAGGGGAAGTTTACATCAGAAACTAAGACCAGTTCCTTGGTAGGAAACCAGGATCGAGGGGAAGTTTATTTCAGAAACTGATACAAGTTCCTTGGTAGGAAACCAGGATCGAGGGGAAGTTTATTACTAAAGAAACTGAGACCAGTTCCGTGGCTGAAAACTAGGATCGAGGGGAAGTTTTACCGTTTCTAAGCATCATTGCTTAGCAAAAGAAGATGGATGAGCAAACTACCATTCATAACCACCATCAAAATTTTGGGAATTCCGATATTTAATCCTTTTGCACCCTGAATGCCCGAATACCTTCGCCATTCACACCTTCGGGTCCAAGAAGATTAAATAGGGGCATCTGTCATACCCCAAATTTTGACCATTAAGATTTCCCATCATTGTGCAAATCATCATCACAATATGGATGAACAATAATACCTCATCAATCTCCTCATAGATGTTTGAGCATTCACCACAATTAAGGACTCGGGTTTCAAGCCCTCTCAGAGCCTTAAACAAAAGATCAATCAAGGAATGACATGATATTCAACTTTTCTAAACCTCTCAAACATCCACAATGGATCAAGAGGACTCCCACATCAAGAATCAAGCACAAGGTTGCAGCATTCCAAGTGGATTAAGCCTCAAGATCGCCAGTGTCACCAAATTAGGGTTTTGGTCGACCAGGGCCTCCAGATGGAAATTTTCCTCTGGGCATGGGCCAATGCTTCAAAGCATAACTTAATATGCTCCATGGGACATCATGAACCCAATCATCAAGTCAATTTAACCTCAGGGAAGCATTCATCAAAAAATCAGGAATTAGGGTTTCTTGACCTAATTCACCCCTAAGTTGACTTTTGGGACAAAACATGAGCCAAGACCTCAAGACATGGTTTGAAGGTCTCCAATAAATTACATTGATCCATTTGCAACAATGGATTGATCCAAGAAGCTTAATCCACAAGTTTCAATTTCATCTGAATCGCAGTTAGGGTTTTTGAAGAAAAAGTCAACTGTACCTTTGACTGTTGACCAAGACATGCTCCCAAACCTTGGGACATGATTCAATACACCCTATAACACCTATGAAATCAATCCATCAAGTTTTATTTAGGTCAAGGACTTGATTTCATAGAGGATCGCACACTTTGGAATTCATCTGACAAAAAGTCAACTGTGCACAAAAGTCAACTTTGACTTTTTGAGATTTTTCACAATTATGGTTCTTTGACCCTAAAATGATGTTAATGTGTGATTTGAATCATCATTCATCAAGAAAAATCAAGAAAAGTGGGATAACTTGTAAAAGGGGTAACCATAAAAAACTTAGAAATTTTCTAAGTTATGGAACAAAGTGGCTAGGGTACCAACTTTGGAGGATCATAACTCCTAAACCACAAGCCCATTTTTCCCCATTCAAAGTTGGATTTGTAGCTCTCATGGCCCTCTACAAAAGCTTCAACTACACCTCATTCCAATTCATCATGGATTTTGAGTTGTGGAATGATCAAAATGGCTGAAAACATGAAATGTCACTTTTTCCAACACTTAGTGAAATTTTCACTAAGTCAGAATCTGTCTTTCTTTTTTTCCAAAAGTAGGGGTTTTTTCACTTGGATCCAAAAAGTATCAAGACCAACTATGATCACACATGTGTTGAATCATATGAGACCTTTCCAAAATGGCCAAGAACTCCATGAAACTCCACTTAAGCCATGAGATATGACCAGGCCAATATGCCTTGCTGCAAACTGTCATGGCAAGGCAGATTTGGGGATTTTGCTCGATTTGCTCAAATTTTGCAAAGGGCAAGCAAATATATCCATCTGAACACCTCAAGGGGGGACCAAGGAGGGACAAACACTGATCCATCTGCCTCCCAAGTCCTTGGAACCAAAAGTAGCATGCCAAACCTAGAAATGCCTAAAAGAGGGACAAGACTCCAGTTTTGGTTTGAAGCATTTAATGGATGCACCAAGGTGGCATGGACTGAGCCCTTTCCAACTGAATTCAATCAAGACTTATCCAAGAACTAGGGAACCAGCAGCCTGTGCTCTAACCTCTAGTCAATGGCTAGAGGAGACTTGGATTCCTATTGATCAACATTGGCCAAACCTCTGCAGCAGTTGCCATTCACTATTGCAGCCAAAACAAACTTGCTCTACTATAAATAGAGCTCATTTGTGCTCAGTTTGAGTACACCAAAGCACTACAACACTTGCTTTCCTCAAAATCTCTTTCTCTAGGCAAAAATGCCTTCTCTATGCAAGGTAACTCTGAGTTTTTGAGTTAGAGAGCAATTCCATCATAGCTCATGATCCAAACACATCCAATATGTCATATCTAAGCTGTCCAAACTCTCACAAGTGACCTGTAACACCAAAATCACCAAGTCCCCTCTCAAAACCTCAAAAGTGGACTTTTGTGCATTTTTCAAGCCATGTCTTGATTCAGTCACTTTCCAAGCCAGATAAAACCTCAAACACACTCAAAATATCATCGTTGAACTGTCCCAAATGGTTCCACACATCTGGAACATCATTTGAGAGAGTTGTTATTTTGGCCATTTTTGCCCCTTTTGCAAGAAAGGGCCAATTTCCATTCCAGAGGTTTCCAGCTGGTTCCAACCACTCTAAAAGCTTCTAAGGGATCATTTGAGGGTGTCCAAAGCATCAAAACATTTCTAGAACAAAGCACTTGGTAAATAGCCCAAAAGCTCCAAAAAGAGGTAAGCATCACAACTTGAACTCTCTGAAATATGCCTTGCTTTGAAGTCCACTTATCATGCATCTCTTATACATGTTATATGTGTTGTGTTTGCACTAATTTATCATGTAATTCATACCTGTACCAAGTGGTAGCACAGAAAATGCAAACCATGGCCTATTTCAAAACCACTATCCGGTTTTGAGGAGGATTTATTTTCTGGAAAAACCACCACCACCATTGGATTCCTTAGGAAATTCTAGGCCAGATACATATAAATTTTGCCTCAATCCATGGAGAAATGAGAAAGTTATGGCCTTCACGTTTCTAGCCAAAATCTTGCCTTGCCTTGGGCCAGGCCAAAAACAAGGCAAGCCTTGTATATTTGTGGTTGTGTTTCAATACACTGATGTATCACCACCCCAGTGGTAAGGCGCGCATGCTGTACACAAGAGGTCTGGGGTTCGAACCCCCCTCGCCCCAGACCCTCTTTTTGCTATTTTTTCCACTTTTTACTAGTTTTCATATTATTTCTGAATGATTTGAAAATTTAATAACTTCCTGAATTTTAATTATGTTTTAATTGTTCTTTTTGCAAAAAAATCACAAAACTATTGAAATATTTTATTCCACAAAAAATAAAATTTATATTATTTATTTAATATAGTTGGTATTTTTGTGAATATATTCATTTTTTATTGTTTTTAAACATTTAAAAGTGAATATTTATTTTGAAAATCAAAACCAAATGAGTTCTAAATCATCTTGTGATTAACACCTCATTTTTCAAACCTTAAACAAAAATCACAAGTGGTCTATTCAAATCTATTTGGTATTTTTAACATTTTATTGATTTTCATTAAATATTTACTTTTAAAGAAAAACAAAATTAGGGTTTCTTTGATTTTCACCCTCACAAATCTTTTTATAAACTTAGTGGGCCTCTAATAGAGTGTAAGACCCAATCCCGCTTTGAAACCAAAATAGTTTGGGCCTCAGTCATTGTATAAGTCCCAACACATTTTCAAAAATCTTGGCGCGATCGCCATTTTTCAAACAACTTAATGGGCCTCTCCTTGAGCTGTAAGCCCCACCACTTATGCAAAAACAACTTAGTAGGTCTCTAATAGAGTGTAAGACCCAATCCTTTTTGAAACCAAACCAATTTTGGGCCTGTGTTATTGTATAAGACCCACTGCGATTTCAAAAATCTCGGCGCGATCGCCATTTAAAACTATTTGGGCATCCCCTCGTGTTATAAGCCCCATTTGTTTTCTTTAAAAAAACTCTTTAGACCTCTAATAGAGTGTAAGACCCATCCCCTTGTACATAAAACTAATTTGGGCCTCACATATTATATAAGTCCCTCTGTACAGTTTACAAGACAACGGTGCAATCATCGTTAAACCTTGGGCCTCTCCTCGAGCTGTAAGCCCCAACAACTTTTCAAAGCACTTTCTCCTTTGATTTTGAATATATGTTGTTACCAAAACTTTCTTTGTTGAACAACTAACCAAACAACATGGAAGCTCTACAATGGGTAAGTGTTTATCCGTTTTCATTTACCGCTTTCATATATAACTGTATTGTGGGGTTGTTTCACTGTAAGTCTTCTTTCACAAACTTTTATATACTTGTACGTCCAATATCCACTGTGTAATACTAGTATAATTATTTAGAGTTTTTCCCGGCAACTACGTCTAGCACTAGGCAAAGCCCAGTTGGTCACTCTTAAATACAAACAAAACAAGATCCCCATAGGATTTCCAGATACAGTCTTCCCTCCTCTTGAGGTTAAACAATATGGAGACGTGAAAGGCAGCATTCTCGGTGAACCCTTTCTCAGACTGTCATCGTTAGACATTGTCAAAGAAACTCTAACTCCCTAGAGATGATCTTTTCTCCGTGAATGGCATCTCTTGAGTTTCTTCCAAATTCTCGGACTTTCCTGGCTTGATCTATTCTCGGTGAATAGCATGTCTTGAACTTCTAGGGGTTTGGGGACCCACAGGCTTCCTAAAAGCATCCCCGCCTCCTCTTGGGCGTTGTACAAGGACCCGTCGAATTCTTAGAAGTTCTCATGCCTTCTCTTGGGCTTAATACTAGGACCCTGACGACCTCTTAAAGGTATAGGATAGAACTTAGTCCTCCTTTGCTAGAGCAGTCTTTCCAGCGTCAAAACTTCGGCCATTTTAGGATTGATACTCATCCCTTAATGCCCGTGCCTCCTCTTGGGCATTGTACACTCTAGACTTGGACAGTCTAAGACCCTTGAGTCTCAAAGACATTCTCAAATTCCTTTCAAACATAGGAAGAAACCCTGGTCTCTCTCATGAGAGTTCCCTACACTTGGACCCACTTCAGGATCTCCAGAATCCACATTGGTATGACAACCTCCTCTTGGGCTTTGTACAAATGATTCTTCCCAACGGAGCTAACCTTTTCAGACTCTCTTGTTGAGTCAAACACCTTTTAGCCTCCGTCTTGGGCTTTGTACAAGACATATAAAAACACTTTCTTGGCTCTCTTATTGAGTCAATCTCCATTTAAGCCTTTGTCTTGGGCTGCGTACAAGACACATAAACACTCTCTTGTTGAGTATAAAAGACTCTCTTGTTGAGTCAAACCCTTTTAAGCCTCAATCTCGGGCATTGTACGAGACAAAAAAACACTCTCTTGTTGAGTATAAAAGACTCTCTTGTTGAGTCAATCACCTTTTTCAGACTCTGTTGTTGAGTCAATCACTCTCTTGTTGAGTATAAAAGACTCTCTTATTGAGTCAATCACCTTTTAGCCTCCATTTTGGGCTTTGTACAAGACATATAAAATCACTCTCTCGTTGAGTATAAAAGACTCTCTTGTTGAGTCAACTTCCTTTTAGCCTTAATCTTGGGCTTTGTACTCAAACTTCTAGCCTCCGCTTAGGCTTTGTATAAGGAAAATGCCGGTTGAGCCAATCAACCTTTTAGCATCAAATTTGTGCCTCGCTCACAGCATACAAACATCAACAACTCCTCTTTAGAGATGACAAACTCTCTCTAACCCATTAGCTTCACATCTAGGGCTTTGAACAAGATACAAACCACCTTTAGCCTCACGTCTTGGGATTTTAACAAGACACCAAAACAACATTTTTTTCCTCCCATAGAATAGGAGGAACTACGATCTCTCTAATTTCCCTGTTTCGTTAAACGTGAATACGTAGGCATAAGATTACAAAAAGTCTTAGCGAGCATACTAATCAATGACCCAAATCCAGTACCCCCATATATCAACCCAAAAGCACCAAGTCCTAACATCTTACCAAAAACCTCGCAAATGATCCAAACATTCTGATTTTAAAAAAATAAACCAAAGAGGGACCCACATCTTAATCGCATCAGTAACCTAATAGACCGCAGTTCAAACTCAGTATGCAAGCAGGGTTAATTAAAGACATCTATTTCTCTTCCTTAATCAGCTCAATAGAATAAAAAATGAATCGAACTGTAGTACCCAAGCGATCGTGACTCAGGACCACAAAAATCGCGCTACAAGTCCCTCTGAACAATTTCAAATGAACAACGCGATCGTCGCCTTCTCAACAAAAACAATTGGGCCTACACTTGTGTTGTAAGTCCCATTTTTCTTTTCAAAATAATCTTTTGGCCTCTAATAGAGTGTAAGTCCCAACCCCTTTGTAAATAAAACCTTTTTGGGCCTCAGATATTGTATAAGACCCACTGTGTTTTCAAAAAACCTCGGCACGATCGCCATTTTCAAACAAATAACCCTGGGCTTCTCCTTGAGTTGTAAGTCCCATTTCTTGTACAAAAATAAATCTTTGGGCCTCTAATAGAGTGTAAGACCCATACCCTTGTACATAAAAACTTTTGGGCCTCACATAATGTATAAGTCCCTCTGTACAGTTTACAAAACAACGGTGCGATCATCGTTAAAATTTGGGCCTCTCCTCGAGCTGTAAGCCCCAACAATCTTTTCAAAACACTTTACCCTTTGATTTTGAATTCAAATACATGTTGTTATCAAAACTTTCTTTGCTGAACAACTAACCAAACAACATGGAAGCTCTATAACGGGTAAGTTGTTATCCGCTTTCATTTACCGCTTTCATATGTATATAACTGTATTGTGGGGCTGTTTCACCGTAAGTCTTCTTTCATATCCTTTTATATACTTGTCACATA
The DNA here is from genome assembly GCA_022829125.1 of Lathyrus tuberosus. Lineage (NCBI taxonomy): Eukaryota > Viridiplantae > Streptophyta > Magnoliopsida > Fabales > Fabaceae > Lathyrus > Lathyrus tuberosus. Next base: position 7,728,027 of record JALAZF010000072.1, read on the forward strand.
TCCACTGTGTAATACTAGTATAGTTATTTAGAGTTTTCCCCGACAACTACGTCTAGAACTAGGTAAAACCCTGTTGGTCACTCTTAAATACAAACAAAACTAGATCCCTTGTAGGATTCTAGATACAGTCTTCCCTCCTCTTGGGGTTAAACAATATGGAACAAAGAGAACGGAAGTATTCTCGGTGAACCTTTTCTCAGACTGTCACCCTTAGAAATTGTCAAAGAAACTCTAACTCCCCAGAGACGATCTTTTCTCCGTGAATGGCATCTCTTGAGTTTCTTCCAAATTCTCGAATTTTCCTAGAATGATCTCTTCTTTGTGAATTGCATTTCTTGAACTTCTCTTGGTTTGGGGACCCACAGGCTTCCTAAAAGTATCCCCGCCTCCTCTTGGGCATTTTACAAGGACCCTTCTGCTTCTTAGAAGTTCTCATGCCTTCTCTTGGGCTTCATACAAGGACCCTGACGACCTCTTAAAGGTATAAGACAGAACTTAGTCATCCTTTGCTAGAGCAGTCTTTCCAGCGTCAAAACTCCGGCCGTTGTAGGGTTGATACTCATCCCTTAATACCTGTGCCTCCTCTTGGGCATTGTACAAAAGATAAAACTCTAGACATAGACAGTCTAAACCTCTTTGAGTCTCAAAGACATTCTCAAGTTCCTTTCACACATAGGAAAAAAACACCGATCACTCATGAGAGTTCCCCACACTTGGACCCGCTTCAGGATCTCCAGAATCCACAGCGGTAAGGCAGCCTCCTCTTGAGCTTTGTACAAATGATTCTCCCTAGCAGAGCTAACCTTTTCAGACTCTCTTGTTGAGTCAATCACTCTTTAGCCTCCGTCTTGGGCTTTGTACAAGACATATAAAAAACCCACTCTCTTGTTGAGTCAATCCTATTTTTAGCCTCTGTCTTGGGCTTTATACAAGACATATAAATCAATCTTTTGTTGAGTATAAAAGACTCTCTTGTTGATTCAACCTCCTTTTAGCCTCCATCTCGGGCTTCGTACGAGATAGAAAAACACTCTCTTGTTGAGTATAACAGACTCTCTTGTTGAGTCAATCCCCCTTTAGCCCCCCATCTTGGGCTTTGTACAAGACACATATAAAACACTCTCTTGTTGAGTATAAAAGACTCTCTTGTTGAGTCAATCTCCTTTAGACTCTCTTGTTGAGTCAATCAACTATTCAAGACTCTCTTGTTGAGTCAGCCTTTTTTAGCCTCTGTCTTGGGCTTTATACAGGATAGATAAAAGTACTGTCTTGTTGAGTCAAACCATTTCAGCCTCCATCTTGGGCTTTATACAAGATACATTCTCCCCAACGGAGTCAAAAGTCCCTTTTAGCCTCAATCTTGGGGTTTGAACAAGACAGAAAGAACATTTTCCTTCAGAAAAGTCAAACTTCCCGCCTCCTCTTAGGCTTCATATAAAGAAACTCCGGTTGAGTCAAACAACCTTTTAGTATCAAATTTGTGCCTTGCTCACAGCATACAAACATCAACAACTCCTCTTTAGAGATGACAAATTCTCTCTCAGCCAAAACCTTTTAGCTTCACATCTTGGGCATTGAACAAGATACAAACCACTTTTAGCTTCATGTCTTGGGCTTTGAATAAGACACCAAAACAATCTCTTTCCTCCCATAGAATAGGAGGAACTACGATCGCTCTGATTTCCCTGTTTCGACAATACGTAGGCATAAGATTACAAAAATCTTGGCGAGCATACTAATCAAAAACCCAAAATCCTGTACCTTCAGACATCAATCGAAAAGCATCAGACCTAACATCTTACCAAAAGCCTAGACACTATTTTTAAGCGAATAACCCTAAAGAAGAAACCCCTCTTGATAGCATCTGTAAACCAATAGTTTTGACTATTTAATCTCAGTTTGCAAGCAGGGTTAATTGGAGACATTTATTTCCCTTCCTTAATCAGCTCAACAGGATAAAAAATGAATCAAATTGTAGTTCCAAAGCGATAGTGATTCAAAACCACAAAAATCGCGCTACAGTAGCCAAAGATGCCACGACAACCATTACTCATCTCTATGACAATGTCAACAAAAGATAAGTCTTCGAATAACCTGGAAATGCATATGCAAAAATTAGTTTACATGATGATATGATATGCAACACAAGCATAAGAAGCCAGCACTGTCTGAATAATCTGGACATCTGCATATAATTTTGTGTTGGTACAACATAATTTGATGTGTCGGTGTAACATCTGATGTGCGTGAGAGAAAAGGTATGAAGTGGCTTGTTTTCCTGCAAAACCCATCCCCCTCACAGTTGTGAACTAGACACAACAAGGTGGTCCCTAGAAAGGTCGCCCAAACCATAGGACTGAGAATGAAAATCCCCCGCCGTAATGAATTCTCACAGGACGGAAGTATTCTCAAGTGAATCACGATCTGGGATGTGGCTCTCGTGATAACCCAACTGTAGCGAGCGATTTTGGATGCGGTTCTTAAGCGCTGCTGCTCTCTGGGGTTATTTTACTACAAGTCGATTCATTTTTTATCCTATTAAAGGTGGTGAAGGAAGGGAAATAGATGTCTCTAATTAACCCTGCTTGCATACTGAGTTTAAACAGTGGTCTGTTAGGTTACGGATGCGATCAATGTGGTGGGGCCTTTCTTGTGCTATTTTGACAGAATGACAGGTTTCTAGCGGGGAACAAGGATTAGGATGTTAGGACTGATGCTTTTGATGAGAGTATGGGATTTTGGGTTTTTGTTTTGTGTGCTCGCTAAGATCTTTTCTTTCGATCTTATGCCTACGTATTCCCGTTTACCGAAACAGGGAAATCAGAGCGTTCGTAGTTCCTCCTATTCTATGGGAGGAAATGGTATTTGGTGTCTTGTTCAAAGCCCAAGACGTGAAGCAAAAGGTAGTTTGTATCTTGTTCAAAGCCCAAGATATGAAGCTAAAAGGGTTTGTCTTTAGAGAGAATTTGTCATCTCTAAAGAGGGTCTGTTTGTCACAACTGTTGGGTGACTGGTTATAAAGGAGGATTACTTTAACCGGGATGTGTGAATCCGACAATGCCATAATTTCCTTTATATGGGTTTTTTAACCTGAAGGAGAAGACTTTAACTCAGTGTAGAGCAATGCTATCTTTCCTTAGGAATTTCTCATGCTAAAAGAGGGACAGTGGCATGGATGTAGATGATCCAGAGGCTTGTCGCTTACAGCAATTAGATGAAGGGGAAGGAGTTATTGATGTTTGTGTACTATGAACGAGGCACAACTTTGAGGGTAAAAGGTTGATTGGATCAACCAGTGGTTTTCTTATACAAAGCCTAAGAGGAGGCTATTATGTGTCTCGTACAAAGCCCAAGAGAGAGGCTAAAAGGTTTTTGACTCGACGATAGAGTCTTTTGGTATCTCGTATAAAGCCCGAGATGGAGGCTATTTGACTCAACAAGAGAGTTTTTGTATCTCGTACAAAGCCCGAGATGGAGGCTAAAATTTGTTTGGCTCAATAAGAACCTTTTTGTATCTCGTATAAAGCCCGAGATGGAGGCGAAAGGGGTGATAGACTCAACGAGGGAGTCTCTTATGTGTCTCGTACAAAGCCCGAGAGAGAGGCTAAACATTGTTTGACTCCGCTGGGGAGAATCATTGTTCAAAGCCCAAGAGGAGGCTATTGTAACTATTTCAGTTGAGTGACAGGTCCAGTATACTGATTTTGAAAGAGAAAATCAGTTCTTATATGAGCAACACTGTACTCAAAGATTTGATTCGAGGATCCGGGTTATTCCTGTTCTTTAAGGAAGTGGGAAATCCGAAGGGTATTGAGACTGTCCGAGTCTACGGGTTTTCTTCCTATTTAACGAAGGGGTCACTTGAGAATGTCTTTGAGACTCAAGGATATTAAACTGTCTGTGTCTAGAGTTTTATCTTTTGTACTATGCTTTGAGAAATAGTAGTAGACTCTTTAAAAGGATTGTTCTATGCAGATGACTAAGTTCTGTTTCTATACCTCTAGGAGGTCGTCGGGACAATTTGTACGAAGCCCAAGAGGAGGCTGGAAGCTTTTAAGAAGCCGACGGGTCCTTGTACGAAACCCAAGAGGAGGCTATCATTCCCAGAGGAAGAGATCATTATACGAAGCCTAGGAGGAGGCTGTGAATACTTCTAAGAAGCCGAGAGGTCCTTGTACTAAGCCCAAGAGGAGGCGGGGTTGCTTTTAGGAAGCCTGTGGGTCCTTTTACGATGCCCAAGAGGAGGCCGATGCTTTTAAGAAGCCCGTGGGTCCCCAAACCCCGGGAAATTCAAGACAGGCTATCCACGAGGAATAGATCAAGCCAGGAAAGTCTGAGAATTTGGAAGAAACTCAAAGATGCCATTCACGGAGAATACATTCATCTCTGGGAGTAGAATTTCTTGACAATTCCTAATGAGGACAGCCGAAGAGAAGACTGTATCTGGTGATCCTATTGGGGATCTAGGTGTCTATTTCTACGCATAAACGAAACGGCTTCACCTAGTACTAGACGTAGTTGCCGGGGAAACTCTAAATATCTATACTATTATTACACAGTTGATATGAGTTTAGGAAAGAAGACTTACAGCGAAACAGCCCCACAATACAGTTATATGTATATGAAAGCAGTAAGCGAAAGCGTGTAAACACTTACTCGGTTGTAGAGCTTCCATGCTGTTTGGTTAGTTGTTCAACAAAGAAAGATTGAAAACAACAGTATATTTCAAAATCAAAGGAGAAAGTGCTTTGAAAAAGAAAGATTTAGGGCTTACATCTCAAGGAGAGGCCCAGGGTTTTACCAGTGAGCGCACTGTTGTATTTGTACAGAGGGACTTATACAAGTGACTGAGGCCCAAAAAAGGTTTTCTATACAAAGGGATGGGTCTTACACTCTCTCAAGAGGCCCAAAAAGTTTTAAAGAAAAAGAGTGGGGCTTATAACACGAGGGTAGGCCTAGATGATTTTTCGTTTGAAATGGCGATCGCGCCGAGATTTTCTTTTAACGCAAAGGGACTTATACAATAAGTGAGGCCCAAAATGTTTTGGTTAAAAGGGGATTGGGTATTACACTTTATTAGAGGCCCAAAAGTTTTGAATGAGCCTTATAGCTCGAGAAGAGGCCCGGAAGGTTATTTTTCAAAAGGCGACGATCGCGCCGTTTGTTTTTTTCGGTATCGGGACTTATATAATACACTGAGGCCCAAAAATGATTTGGCCAAAAAAGGATTCGGTCTTACACTCTATTAGAGGCCCAAGGTGTTTTGAAAATGATTTATGAGGGTTGAATTAATCCAAAAACCCTAATTTGTTTTCAAAATGTGTTTTAATTGAATAAAAATTCAATTAAAATGATCAAAATTGTTTTACCTATGAAAAACAAATTGTGATCTTGGATTAATGCTTCAAAAATTAAGTATTGACCGACAAAATAATTAGAAGGCATTAAAAGTTGTAAAATCAAGGTGGAAAAAATATTTTAAATGTCAAAAATAATTAAAACATTAATTCTTTGCAAAAATATCAATTATATAAAATAAATAATATTTTGGGGATTTTTTGGGAAAACAAAATATTTTATCATTTTTGTGAATTATTAAAAAAAGAATCAACTCAAAATCATTAAAACTCAGAGAGAAATTGATTTTTGAATCAAATAAATAAAATCACAAAATTCAAATATTTGAATTTTCAAAAAATGGCGCCAAGAACACACCTAGAACACGCGCGTGTTCTGGGTTTGCCCAGATTTGCATTTTCTCTTCAATCTCACTGAATACTTGATCATATCATGTAATCCACATACCAATCAACTCGTTTTAACCTCACGATCATGTCTATGGCAATTAATTTCATTTAAGTTAAGCATAAAACAAGAAATCACGAAAAATCCTCAAGAACCCTAGATTCTGCATGAAGGCTGGGATTTTTGATACACGATTCAAACAATGCAATTAATTGAGGGGAAACATTCCATGCATGATTATGAACATATGGCCAAATTATTGTGCAGCAAAAATTGCATGGATCATAGAGTTAGAAGAGCTCATGCTTACCTCTTGCAGCTGGTGATCGTGTTTTGTGTTGGAGGTGTTACAGCTAGGTTCCAATGATCTGGATAGCTTCCCTAGGTGCTATGGAGTGTATCTGGATGCTTGGAATGGATTGAAATGGTTTGGAGCTGAAGATGGTACCTCAACTGCCAAACTGTCAAGAACTTGAGCAATTGGCTAGTGATTTTGTGAAATCAGTGTTCCAGATGTTACGTGAGTGTTTGGATCACTTCTATATGATGTATGTGAGGTGTGTGAGTGATTGGTTTGATTAGAAAAGCTCTCAAACTCAAAACCCGATAGTGACTTGCCTTGGAAGGCAAAATTGAAGTGAAAGAAGAGATTTTGAGGAAAGCATCTGTTTGATGGCTTTGGTGTACTCAAACTGATCACAATTGAGCTTTATTTATAGTAGATCAAGTTTGTTTTGCAAGGAATAGTGAATGGTAACTGCTGAGTAGGTTTGGCCAATGTTGGCAAATGAAAACCCAAGTCTCCTCTAGCCATTGACTAGAGGTTAGGGCACAGGCTGCTGGTCCCCTTGGTCTTGGATAAGTCTTGACTGAATTCAGTTGCTAAGAGCTCAGTTCATGCCACCTTGATGCTTCCATTGAATGCTCTAATCCAAAATTGGAGTCTTGTCCCTATTTTGGCAATTCTAGGTTCAACATGCTATTTCTTGTTCCAAAGACTTTGGAGGCTTGGATCAGTGATTGTCCCCTTTAGATTCAATCCTCAGAGGTGTCCAAGTGGATAGGAGCATTTGGATTTGGCTGATTTTGGCAAATCGACCAAAAGTGTAAAAATCTGCCTAGCCTTGGCAGATTTCAGCAAGGCAACTTGCCAATGTCATATCTCATGGCTCAAGTTGAATTTGGTAATGTTCTTGGTCATTTTGGAAAGCCCTTACATGATACAACAACTATTTGAACATGTTTGGTTTTGATCTCTACTGAATCCAAGTGAAAAATTTCCCTACATTTGGAAAAAAGTAAAGGCAGATTCTGACTTTGTGAAATTTTCACTAAGTGTTGGAACAAAGTGACTTTTCTTGATTTTGATCACTCCATAACTCAAAATCCATGAGGATTTTGGACATAGGTCAGTATGAAGCTTTTGTAGAGGGCAATGTGATCTACAAATCAAGCTTTGAATGGGGAGCAATGACCTTATGGTTTAGGAGTTATGGTCCTCCAAAGATGGCACATTAGTGTCACTTTTTCCATAACTTAGAAATTTTTCTAAGTTTTAATGGTTACCCCTTTTACAAGTTATCCCACTTTCTTTGATTTTTCTTGATGAATGATGATTCAAATCATACATTAACATCATTTTAGGGTTAAAAATCCATTTTGGTGAAAAATCTCAAAAAGTCAAAGTTGACTTTTGTACACAGTTGACTTTTTATCAGATGAATTCCAAACTGTGCAATTCTTTAGGAAATCATGTCCTTGACCTAAATCGAACTTGATGGACATGTTCCATGGGTGTCATAGGGTATATTGATTCATGTCCTAGTTCTTGGGAGCATGTCCTGGTCAAAAGTCAAAGTTACAGTTGACTTTCCTCGCGAAACCCTAATTGTGGTGTAGATGAAATTGAGACTTGTTGCTCAAGCTTCTTGGATCAATCCATTGTTCCAAATGGATCAATATGGTATATTAGAGACCCTCAAATCATGTCTTGAGGCCTTGGCTTATGATTTGTCCCAAAAGTCAACTTAGGGGTGAATTAGGTCAAGAAACCCTAATTCCTGATTTTTGAAGAATGCATCCCCTGAGGCAAAATTGACTTGATGCTTGGGTCCATGAGGTTCCATGGAGTATAGTAGGTTATTTTTTGAAGAATTGGCTTGTGCCCAGATGAAAAATTTCCATCTGGAGGCCCTGGTCGACCAAAATCCTAATTTGGTGACACTGTCGATCTTGAGACTTAATCCAGCTAGAAGGGAGCAGCCTTGTGCTTAATCCTTGAAGTGGGAGTCCTTTTGATCCATTGTGGATATTTTAGAGGCTAGACAAGTTGAAGATCAAGTCAATCTTTCATTGATCCTTTGTCTAAGGCTCCTAGAGGGCTTAAAACCCTAATTTTGATTGTAGTGAATGCTCAACAACCCTTGAGGCATTTGATGAGGCATGATGGTTCATCCATATTGTGATGATGATTTGCACAATGATGGGAAATCTTAGTGGTCAAAATTTGGGGTATGACAGATGCCCCTATTTAATCTTCTTGGACCCGAAGGTGTGAATGACGAAGGTATTCGGGCATTCGGGGTGCAAGAGGATTAAATATCGAAATACCTGAAATTTTGATGGTGGTTATGAATGGTAGCTTACGCATTCATCTTCTTTAGCTAAGTGATGATGCTTAGAAAAGGTAAACTTCCCCTCAATCCTGGTCTTCAGCCAAGGAGCTGGTCTCAGTTTTCTTTTGAAATAAACCTCCCCTCGATCCTGGTTACCTACCAAGGAACTGGTCTTAGTTTCTTTTGTCAACTTCACGTCGATCCTGGTTTCCTACCAAGGAACTGGTCTAAGTTGCTGTTGTAAACTTCTACTCGATCCTGGTTTCCTACCAAGGAACTGGTCTAAGTTTCTTTTGTCAATGAACTTTCTTGACAAGGGACGCTATACGTAGCGATTTTCCTTAAACTTCTTGCCGGATTTTCCTGGGGGGGGGGGGGAGATGCCATTTGATGGGAAAAAGTTTGACGTTAGACTCGCTGGGGAGCCCAATCGTCTGAATTGTAGAGGTACACAAACTTCTTTATTGGAGACGCCATTTGTCGACTCTATCTGGGGAAAATGAATCTCTTGAGAGACTGCTTCCGCTTGGGGTCTTACATCATACTTTTCTCAGGATCTTCCCGGAGAAATGCCATATGATGGGCTCCAATTTTGAGGTGCCGATGACCTTTTCATCAGCGGTTCTTTCAGAGAAAAATTGCCGTATTGCCGAAGTTCCGATTAAGGGGCTTTCTCTAGGGATCTTCCTTAATCTGGGAAAGCAAGGATATCATCTTCAATGGTGAAGAGTGACATTTGTCGATAGTTCTCCAGTTCTTCAGAGGTTCAAGTTATCAAAGTGGTCGAGGACTGACTCTAATCCAGAGATACACTGGAAGCGAGATTGTTCAAATGCAGCATTTTCTGACGAGGCAAGAACTAACAACTCGATTGATAGGACTGTCATCACTAGGGGACAAGACCGACTAGAGTGATAGTGATGCAATATGAATATGAATGCAAATCAAATGCATGATGTATATATTTTTATGCTGACAAAACTGACGCGACATACAAACTGACAGGTGAACACGACTGGATACTCGGCCATTGCGGGGCGAAGAAGTATCGTTGGTTAAGAATAGCAATTCCACCTTGCTTAGGAGAGATAGTCCCTGTTGGGAGCTACGTTGGTCGGGCTTAGGAGATAAGAACTCGGCCGAAGAGGTCAGATGGAATAGCCGCATCCGACACTGTTGATCCTTCATTCAGGCGCACTGGCGTAGAAGGAGTACTTTGATTCTGCACTTTGAAGTTTTCCTACTTCTGGAGAAGCGGTTGATGTTCTTTTGATGTTCAACAGTCAAAAGAAATTGCCATCTTTACTTTAAAAGCAGAAAAAGTTTTAACAAGTAAATTCATTTTGGTTTCATTTCAAGAATCGCTAATCATGTTAAAACGCCATTCTGTAAAGCTAAAACAAATAAGAATTACAAACAAAAGCACAAGGGCTCAAATTTTATTGATAAGATGGAGATCAGCCAAACGCGTGATTCCAAAGAGTATATACAAAGTTTGAAAATGGTAATTTACAGGGAAAAGGGCTACGTTGACACATAACGACCACTATCCTTCTACCAACTTTGAATTCTGGGCATCCTGAGCTTCTGTCGAAGATGACCTTGACTGGAGTTTTCCTCCGATGGATGTGTAGCGAGCGATTTTGGACGCGGTTCTTAAGCGTTGTTCGCTCTCTGCGGTTGAGTTTACTACAGGTCGATTCATTTTTTATCCTATTGTGAGCTGAATAAGGAAGGGAAATAGATGTCTCCAATTAACCCTGCTTTGCATATTGAGTTTAAACAGCGGTCTGTTAGGTTACGAATGCTATCAATGTGGGGGGGCCTTTGTACTGGTTATTTGTATTTTCGCCAATACGATTTTCTTTCTTTCTAGGACTTTCTGGCAGGGAACAAGGATTAGGATGTTAGGACTGATGCTTTTTGATAAATACATGAGAGTATGGGATTTTGGGTTTTTTGTTTAGTGTGCTCGCTAATATTTTTCTTTCAATCTTATGCCTACGTATTCCCGTTTACCGAAACAGGGAAATCAGAGCGTTCGTAGTTCCTCCTATTCTATGGGAGGAAATGGGTGTTTTTGGTGTTTTGTTCAAAGCCCAAGACGTGAAGCAAAAGGTGGTTTGTATCTTGTTCAAAGCCCAAGATATGAAGCTGAAGAGTCTATTTGTATCTTGTTCAAAGCCCAAGATATGAAGCTAAAGGTTTGACTTTAGAGAGAACTTGTCATCTCTAAAGAGGGGTTTGTATGTCACAACTGTTTATAAAGGAGAATTACTTTAACCGGGATTTGTGAATCCGGCAATGCCATAATTTCCTTTATAGGGGATTTCCAACCTGAAGGAGAAGACTTTAACTCAGTGTAGAGCAATACTATCTTTTCTTAGGAATTTCTCATGCTAAAAGAGGGACAGTGGCATGGATGTAGATAATCCAGAGGCTTGCCGCTTACCGCGATTAGATGAAGGGGAAAGAGTTATTGATGTTTGTGTACTGTGAATGAGGCACAACTTTTGATGCTAAAAGGTTGATTGGATCAACCAGTGGTTTTCTTATACAAAGCCTAAGAGGAGGCTAATATGTGTCTCGTACAAAGCCCGAGAGAGAGGCTAAAAGGTTTTGACTCGACAATGAAGTCTTTTGGTATCTCGTATAAACCCCGAGATGAAGGCTATTTGACTCAACAAGAGAGTTTTTTATATCTCGTACGAAGCCCGAGATAGAGGCTGAAATTTATTTGGCTCAATAAGAACCTTTTTGTATCTCGTATAAAGCCCGAGATGGAGGCGAAAGAGTGATTGACTCAACGAGGGAGTCTCTTATGTGTCTCGTACAAAGCCCGAGAGAGAGGCTAAACGTTGGTTGACTCCGCCGAGGAGCATCATTGTATAAAGCCCAAGAGAGGCTAGGGTTACTGTTTCAGTTAAGTGACAGGTCCAGTATGCTGATTTTGAAAGAGAAAATCAGTTCTTATATGAGCAACACTATACTCAAGGATTTGTTTCAAGGATCCGGGTTATTCCTGTTCTTTAAGGAAGCGGGAAATTCGAAGGGTATTGAGATTGTCCGAGTCTACGGGTTTCCTTCCTATTTTTGAAGGGGTCACTTGAGAATGTCTTTGAGACTCAAGGAGATTAGACTGTCCAAGTCTGGAGTTTTGACTTTTGTACTTTGCTTTGAGAAACAGTAGTAGACTCTTTGAAAGGATTGTTCTATGCATATGACTAAGTTCTGTTCCTATACCTTTAGGAGGTCGTCGGGACAATTTGTACGAAGCCCAAGAGGAGGCTGGAAACTTTTAAGAAGCCGATCGGTCCTTATACGAAGCCCAAGAGAAGGCTATCATTCCCGGAGGAAGAGATCATTATACGAAGCCTAAGAGGAGGCTGTGAATACTTCTAAGAAGCCGTAGGGTCCTTGTACTAAGCCCAAGAGGAGGTGAGGGTTGCTTTTAGGAAGCCTGTGGGTCCTTGCACGATGCCCAAGAGGAGGCCGATGGTTTTAAGAAGCCGATGGGTCCCCAAACCCCGAGAAATTCAAGGCAAGCTATTCACAAGGAATAGATCAAGTCAGGAAAGTTTGAGAATTTGGAAGAAACTCAAGAGATGCCATTCACGGAGAAAAGATCATCTCTGGGGTGTGAAGTTTCTTGACAAGTGCTTTTAAGAAGCCTGTGGGTCCCCAAACACCGAGAAGTTCAAGACATGCCATTCACTGAGAATAGATCAAGCCAGGAAAGTTCGAGAATTTGGAAGAAACTCAAGAGATGCCATTCACGGAGAAAAGATCATCTCTGGGGAGTAGAGTTTCTTTGACAACTTCTATGTGTGACAGTCTATGAAAGGGTTCACAGAGAATGCTGCCTTTCATGTCTCCATATTGTTTAACCCCAAGAGGAGGGAAGACTGTGTCTGGTAATCCTATGGGGATCTAATTTAGACTATTTCTAAGAGTGATCAGCGGGCTTAATGCTAGACGTAGTTGCCGGGAAAACTCTAAATATCTATACTATTATTACACAGTTGATATGAGTTTATGAAAGAAGACTTACAGTGAAACAGCCCCACAATACAGTTATATGTATATGAAAGCGGTAAATGAAAGAATAACCACTTACTCGGTTGTAGAGATTCCATGCTGTTTGGTTAGTTGTTCAACAAAGAAAGATTGAAAACAACAGTATATTCAAAATCAAAGGAGAAAGTGCTTTGAAAAAGAAAGATTTGGGGCTTACAGCTCAAGGAGAGGCCCAGGGTTTTATCAGTGATCGCACTGTTTGAATTTATACAGAGGGACTTATACAAGTGACTGGGGCCCAAAAAGGTTTTCTGTACAAAGGGATGAGTCTTACACTCTCTCAAGAGGCCCAAAATGATTGAAAGTGAACAAAGATGGGTCTTATAGCTCAAGGAGAGGCCCAAAAGTTTTGAATAAAAAGAGTGAAATGGGTCTTACTACTCGAGGGTAGGCCCAGTTGATTTTTCATTTAACATGGTGATCGCGCCGAGATTTTCTTTTAACGCAAAGGGGCTTATACAATATCTTAGGCCCAAAAGGTTTTGGTTAAAAGGGGATTGAGTCTTACACTCTATTAGAGGCCCAAGTGTTTTGAATGGGTCTTATAGCTCGAGGAGGGGCCCAAGGTTATTTTTCAAAAGGCGACGATCGCGCCGTTTGTTTTTTACGGTATCGGGACTTATACAATACACTGAGGCCCAAAAATGATTTGGTCAAAAAAAGGATTGGGTCTTACACTTTATTAGAGGCCCAAAGTGTTTTGAAAATGATTTATGAGGGTTGAATTAATCCAAAAACCCTAATTTGTTTTCAAAAATGTATTTAATTGAATAAAAATTCAATTAAAATGATCAAAATTGTTTAACATATGAAAAACAAATTGTGATCTTGGATTAATGCTTCAAAAATTAAGTATTGACCTACAAAATAATTAGAAAGCATTAAAAGTTGCAAAATCAAGGTGGAAAAAATATTTTAAATGTTAAAAACAATTAAAACATTAATTCGTTGCAAAAATATCAATTATACAAAATAAATAATATTTTTGGGATTTTTTGATAAAATAAAATATTTTAACATTTTTGTGAATTATTAAAAAAAGAATCAACTCAAAATCATTAAAACTCAGAGAGAAATTAATTTTTGAATCAATTAAATAAAATCACAAAATTCAAATATTTGAATTTGAAAGAAATGGTGCCAAGAACACACCAAGAACAGGCACATGTTCTGGGCTTGGCCAGATTTGTGTTTTCTCTCCAATCTCACTGAATACTTGATTATATCATGCAATCCACATATCATTATGCTCGTCTCAACCTCACGATCATGTCTATGTCAATTAATTTCATTTAAATTAAACATATAACAAGAAATCATGAAAAATCCTCAAGAACCCTAGTTTCTGCATGAAGGCTAGGATTTTTGATACACGATTCAAACAATGCAATTAATTAAGGGGAAACATTCTATGCATGATTATGAACATATGGCCAAATTATTGTGCGAGGAAATATGCATAGATTGAGAGATGACCAAGTATATGCTTACCTCTAGGCCGTGACAGCAAGAGCAAATTAATTTTTGAGTTGGAGGTGTTACAGATGAGTTGTGATGATCTGAACAACTTCCCTACACCCTATGGAGTGTGTTTGAATGCTTGGACTTGATGGAAATTGGCTGGATCACTTCATGGCATCTCAACTGTACTTTGGTTAAAACCTTGAGCAATTGACTGGTGATTCTGAGAAATCAGTGTTCCAGTTGTTGTTTAAGTGTTTGATCAGCTCATATGTGATGTACGTGAGGTGTGTGAGTGATTGGTTTGAGTGGAATTGCCCTCTAGCTCAAAATCCGATAGCTACATTGCTAAGAAAGGCATTTTTGCCAAGAGAAAGAGATTTTGAGAAAGGCAATTGTTGTAGGCCTTTGGTGTACTTAAACTGATCACAATTGAGCTCTATTTATAGTAGAGCAAGTTTGTTTTGCAAGGAATAGTGAATGGCAATTGCTGCGTAGGTTTGTTCAATGTTGGCCAATGGAAGTTCAAGTCTCCTCTAGCCATTGACTAGAGGTTAGGGCACAGGCTGCTGGTTCCTTTGGTCTTGGATAAGTCTTGACTGAATTCAAATGAAAATGGCTCAGTCCATGCCACCTTGATGCTTCCATTGAATGCTCCAATACAAATTTGGAGTCTTGTCCCTATTTTGGCAATTCTAGGTTCAACATGCTATTTCTTGTTCCAAAGACTTTGGAGGCTTGGCTCAGTGATTGTCCCCTTGATATTCAATCCTCATATGTGTCCAAGTGGATAGGAGTGTTTGGATTTGCACAATTTTGGCAAATCTAGCAAAAATGCAAATTCTGCCTTGCCTTGACAGATTTCAACAAGGCAACTTGACAATGTCATAACTCATAGCCTAAATGGAATTTGGCAATGTTCTTGGCCATTTTGGAAAGCCCTTACAAGATACAACAACTGTTTGAACATGTTTGGTTTTGATCTCTTTTGAATCCAGGTGAAAAATCCCCCTACATTTGGAAAAAAATGAAGACAGATTTGGATTTAGTGCCATTTTGATCACTCTATAACTCAATATCCTTAATGAATTGGACTTAGGTCTAGTTGAAGTTTTTGTAGAGGGTAATGAGAGCTACAAATCCATATTTGGATGAGGAAAAATGGCTTTGTGGTTTAGGAGTTATGATCCTCCAAAGTTGGTACCCTAGCCACTTTATTTTTAACTTAGAAAATTTTCTAAGTTTTTATGGTTACCCCTTTTACAAGTTATCCAACTTTTCTTGATTTTTCTTGATGAATGATGATTCAAATCACACATTAACATCATTTTAGGGTTAAAAATCCATTTTGGTGAAAAATCTCAAAAAGTCAATGTTGACTTTTGTGCACAGTTGACTTTTTATCAGATGAATTCCAAACTGTGCAATTCTTCATGAAATCATGTCCTTGACCTAAATCAAACTTGATGGACATGTTCCATGGGTGTTATAGGGTATATTGAGGTATGTCCTAGGGTTTGGGAGCATGCTTTGGTCAAAAGTCAAAGTTACGGTTGACTTTTTCCTTAAAACCCTAATTGTGGTGCAGATGAAATTGAGACTTGTTGCTCAAGCTTCTTGGATTAATCCATTATTCCAAATGGATCAATGTAGTTCATTAGAGACCCTCAAACCCTCTCTTGAGGTCTTGACTCATTATTTGCCCTAAAAGTCAACTTAGGGGTGAATTAGGTCAAGAAACCCTGATTCTTGATTTTTGATGAATGCAACCCCTAAGGCAAAATTGACTTGATGATTGGGTCCCTGAGGTTACATAGAGAATATTAGGTTGTGTTTTGGATCATTGGCTTGTGCCCAGATGAAAATTTTCCGTCTGGAGGCCCTGGTCGACCAAAACCCTAATTTGGTGACACTGTCGATCTTGAGGCTTGATCCACCTAGAAGGGAGCAGATTTGTGCTTAATCCTTGGAGTGGGAGTCCTTTTTGATCCTTTGTGTATGTTTGAGAGGTTTAGACAAGTTGAAGATCATGTCATTCCTTGATTGACCCTTTGTCTAAGGCTCTGAGAGGGCTTGAAACCCTAATTTTGATTGTAGTGGATGCTCACCCATCTTTGGGGAGACTGGTGAAATAAGATGGTTCCCCCATATTGTGATGATGATTTGCACAATGATGGGAAATCTTAGTGGTCAAAATTTGGGGTATGACAGATGCCCCTATTTAATCTTCCTGGACCCGAGGGTGTGAATGACGAAGGTATTCGGGCATTCGGGGTGCAAGAGGATTAAATATCGGAATACCCGAAATTTTGATGGTGGTTATGAATGGTAGCTTACGCATTCATCTTCTTTAGCTAAGCAATGATGCTTAGAAAATGTAAACTTCTCCTCGATCCTGGTCTTCAGCCAAGGAACTGGTCTCAGTTTTTTTTGTCAACTTCCCCTCGATCCTGGTTTCCGACCAAGGAACTGGTCTTAGTTTCTTTTGTCAACTTCCCCTCGATTCTGGTTTCCTACCAAGGAACTGGTCTTAGTTTCTGAAATAAACTTCCCCTCGATCCTGGTTTCCTACCAAGGACCTGGTCTTAGTTTCTGAAATAAACTTCCCCTCGATCCTGGTTTCCTACCAAGGAACTGGTCTTAGTTTCTTTTATCAATAAACTTTATTGACAAGGGACGCTATGTGTAGCGGTTTTCCTCAAACTTCTCGCCAAATTTCGCTGGGGAGATGCCATTTGACGGAAAAAGTTTTGATGTCAGAAACTCGAATCTGTTGAAGAAAGGTAGCAACCTTCTTGCATAGTCTTTGTAAGGAATCAATCCTGATTGGTATGTGTTCCAATCTCCTTTTATCTGATTGATAACCAAGGCTGAGTCGCCGTATACGTCTAAGTTTTTTATCCTTAATCAATTGCTTCCTCGAGACCCATGATACAAGCTTCGTATTCGGCCTCGTTGTTTGTACATTTGAACGTAAGTCGAGCAGTAAAAGGAATGTGGGTACCCTGAGGGGTAACAATTATTGCCCCAATTCCATTTCCATAATGATTAACTGCTCCGTCAAAGATAAGTCCCCATTGGGAACCTGGTTCTGGCCCTTCACTAGGTAGCGGTTCATCGCAATCTTTCATCTTTAGATACATGACATCTTCGTCTCAGAAGTAAAACCTCACTGATTCTTGATCGTCAATCGGTTGATGAGCCAAATGATCGGCTAAAATACTTCCCTTAACGGCTTTCTGAGCATCGTACTCTATGTCATATTCTGATAGCAGCATCTTCCAACGGGCAATTCTTCCCGTGAGAGCAGACTTTTCGAAAACATACTTGATTGGGTCCATCTCAGAGACAAACCAAGTAGTGTGATGAATCATGTATTGGCGAAGACGTTTGGCTGCCCAAGCCAAAGCACAACAAGTTTTCTCGAGCATCGTGTACCGAGTTTCGCAGTTGGTGAATTTCTTGCTTAGATAGTAAATGGCAGACTCTTTCCGTTTGGTTTCGTCCTGTTGGCCAAGTACACATCCCATTGAGTCCTCTAGAACTGTGAAGTAAATGATCAGTGGTCTTCCTTCCACTGGAGGTGATAGAATCGGAGGATTCAACAGATATTCCTTGATATTGTCGAAGGCGGTTTGGCAGTCCTCTGACCAAACGCAATCCTGTTCTTTTTTAGTAACTTGAAAATCGGTGCACACGTCGCGGTCATAAGGAATATGAATCTGGAGATGTAGTTCAAACGTCCCAGGAATCCTCTGACTTGTTTTTCAGTTTTTGGAGAAGGCATTTCTTGAATAGCCTTGACCTTGTCAGGATCAACCTCAATTCCTTTCTGGCTGACGATGAACCGAATGTGCACTTGTTGGGATTCAAGCGGAGCTTGAATTTTCTTAAACGTTCGAACAATTTTGACAGATGTTCAACGTGCTCACTCTCTGTTTTAGATTTGGCAATCATATCATCGACATATACCTCGATTTCCTTGTGTATCATGTCATGAAACAGAGTAGTCATGGCCCTTTGATAGGTCGCCCCGGCGTTCTTCATACCGAACGACATTACCTTGTAACAAAAGGTGCCCCATGGGGTGATGAACGAAGTTTTCTCCATGTCTTTCAGCGCCATTTTGATCTGGTTATAGCCCGAGAATCCATCCATGAAGGAGAAAACTTTGAACTTTGCTGTACTTTCCACCAGCATGTCAATGTGTGGTAAAGGAAAGTCGTCCTTTGGACTAGCCTTGTTCAGGTCTCTGTAATCAACACACATTCTGACTTTTCCGTCATTTTTGGGAACAGTTACGATGTTGGCTAACCATTGAGGATATTCTGATGTGGCGAGGAAACCCGTGTCAATCTGTTTCTGTACCTCCTCTTTGATTTTGATGGCCATGTCCGGGTGAGTGCGTCTCAACCTTTGCTTTACTGGCGGGCATTCCGATCTTAATGGTAAATGATGTTCCACGATGCTGGTATCCAACCCTGGCATATCCTGATAGGACCAAGCGATTACATCGGGAAATTCTCTGAGAAGCTTTATCAAACTCTCTTTGGCAGTTAGACTGAGCAGTGCCCCAATCCTGATTTCTTTTCTCTCTTTTTATGAACCCAAGTTTACCGTTTCCAACGGTTCTTTGTGAGGTTCAATGGACCTTTCCTCTTGTTTGAGTAGTCGGGAGATCTCTTCTGGAATTTTGTCATCATTTTCTTCTTCAGCCTCGAATACCGGGAACTCAAAGTTGGGAGAAGGCATCGGAACGTATGTTTCAACAAGGTTTAAAAGAAGCAATCTGCATGACGTGATGATTTGTGTTTAGAAGAGATAGAGAAAATGCAAGTGTGTGGAGTGTTTTATTTTACTGCTTGTTTTTTATTATTTGTTTTTTTAGGATTACCATTTTCTGAGAAACGAAAAGAGAAAACAACAATTAATGCGGAAATTACAGAACGACGTTATTTTATTAATGAACAAGTCAATCCTTGAAACTACAACCCTATACAACAAAACTTTGTCGCTTCGGGCAAAGCGAAGAGGGAAATTTACAGAAAGCGAGCCCTATCAAAACATTCGTTTCACCTGGGCAAGGTGAAAGGTTAAAAGACGACAATTAATTTGACTGGTGAACGACCTTCGGAACATCGACAGCAACCCATTGGCGACGAACTACTCTGTGAATCACAAAGTCTGGTACCTTCCTTGATTTGTCTTCAGAAATGACGTTGATTTCTAGTGGAGCAGGATCATTGGAATGTGTCTCCCAGGCAGAGTTGTCGTAGGAGGATTCCTCAGTTGTATTTTGCAGAGTATTTGTGCTATCAGCTGTATCTCCCCATCCAGTTGGCTGGATGTCTTCGAACCTGATACGAGAGCTTTCAGGAGTGGTGTACTTGACCATGAAGTCGAATTTTCCACTCGACTGTCCCAAGGTTTCCCACACTTCTTTCGAACTGGAGGAGTCATCCCTCTCGATGACGTTGACCTCGGGAAAAGAATGGTTGATGAATTCAAGTCCTGCAAACGTTGCGAATTCATCTTCATGTTGAGTAGCTTCTGAATGACCTGAGTGTTGATCCCATGACATGGTGGGGACACAGGTATTCTGTTCAATGATGCTCAGCTGATTTTCATTGTTCGGCTGACTCTCTTGCCCTAAGTTTCCTTGGTACGGCTGCCACATTGGCAGGCCATCCATTGGGCCATAGTAATTATAGTCAAATTGGTCTTTCATCAAAGTGTCTTCCTCTATTGAATTTGGCGGAGCACGGAATCCTTCCGGATCACAATCTCCATATATCATTTCGACGTCTGACCTTGGTATAAATCTCGGACTCTATGCGGGATAGAAAAATGGCGTAGGCACCTCTTCCTGAGACATATAATCGTTCTCGTTAAGGTAGGACATCCATCCTTCATCTATATCAGAGGGATCTTCCTCATTGATAGCATGAACTGTCTGAGACACTGGGTGAAGGAAACCTCCACGGTGGAAGAAGTTTTGAAGGGGATGAAGACTTTCGTCGTTGGCAGCTGTCTGGGTACAGGTTACAGAAAAACCAAGACCCTTCTTTGTTTTATTGTCAATAGGAATGATAAGCTGTCCCCATTCGGTTGTAATGGTACTCTGACCGCTTTGATAGCATCGTTGTATGAAGAAATGGAAGTTCCTTCTTTGAATTGATTGTCCTTGCTCACCGATAGTGCTTGGAACTGAGTTCCAATTACCTCCCCGGGTTCTATACCAGTAGATGATGATAATTTGCTTACAAGCAAGGCTTGTTCCCCATAAACTGTGACAAGTTGATCGTTCTTAACGAACTTAAGCTTTTGGTGGAGGGTTGAAGTAACCGCTCCAGCCTGGTGTATCCAAGGTCTTCCTAATAAACAAGTGTATGTTGCCCGGATGTCCATGACCTGGAAAGTGACTTGGAAAGTATGAGGACCAATGGTTATGGGAAGATCAACTTCGCCGATAACTGTTTTTCTGGATCCGTCGAACGCTTTGACGACGACTTCGCTGGTTCTCATCGGAGGGCCTTTGAATGATAATTGCATCAAAGTGGACTTCGGCATAACATTCAGGGCTGACCCTGTGTCTACCAGTACGCTGGCTAAAGCATCATCCTGGCAGTTAACTATGATATTGAGCGCCATGTTATGACGACGACCCTCTTCAGGTAAATCCTCATCAAAAAATCCCAAATTGTTGCAGGAAGTGATGTTAGAGACAATGCTATCGAACTATCTGATTGTTACATCCTGTTCCACAAAGGCTTGCTCCAAAACTTTCTGTAGAGCCTCCCTATGCGCTTCTGAACTGAGTAACAGTGATAATACTGAGATCTTTGAAGGAGTTTGTAATAGTTGATCAACAATGTTGTATTCACTCCTTTGGATGAGCTTCAGCCTCTCATCGTTGTTTTTCAAAAGGTCAGGATTACTGGATTGACCGACTGGTGGATCGGGAGCCTTCGTCTGAAGTTCCTTTTCTTTGTTAGGTTCCCCAACCCCTCGGTTGAAGATTCTACCACTCCGTGTTACTCGACTGATGTCTGTAATATTCATGACGGAGGGTAATGGAATTTCCTTTCCATTCTCAATGGTTGTTGCACCGTATTTGTAAGGGATAGCCTTAGTTGATTCATACGGTAATGGTCCCGGCAGATAGATAACTATGGGAACCTTCTGATTTTTCTGACCATCATAAGTAATCTCGATCCGTTCCCGGTTGGGAACTTTAGATTCGTCAAGTAGAGGGATGATGGCAAAAACATCCCTGGTCTTGTGATGACCAGAGATGGTGACAACATCCTCAATTTGATCAGCAAGGTAGTTCGGCGTCCAGTTGATAGGTCCAAAACCTGGATATGGACGAATCTCTCCACGATCCACCTGACCCTGAAGCGCTGCTCGCACAAGGTAGCATCCTTGGTTACTTTCCGAACAGACGCTACAACGGTCATAATTGTGTGGTGGCACCTGGCCACGCCCACTTTGAATACAATGTAACCTCACTAGGTTAGCTTCCACTGAGCGGACATCCTGACTCTGACGCCGAGTAGGATTCCTATTACTGATACTAATTTGCTGAGTATCTTCATCCATGTAGATTGGCATCCACCAATGATTTAACAAGTGCTGAAGTGCCTCCTGGACAAATGTACAACCTCGATCATTTTCGCAACCCGCCTTACAGTTGTGATAATTATGTGATACCAGGAATCCAAGTTGGACCTGTTCAGCATGTAACTCTACCAAGTTGGTATTCATTACGCGAATATCAAAGATCTGAACCATGTTGATCTGATAGGGATTCCTATCATGGTAGTCTTGGATCCATCCAAGATCCATCTAACGCTGGAGGGCTTCTTGTACAAAAGAGCAACCCTGTTTGTTTACCGAGCAAGTCAGACAGGAATTGTAATCGTGTCGCGGCAGATTATGATACTGGCTTTGCCTTGAGTGCATTGCCACCAAGTTGACATTCATTTCACGGATGTCGTGATTCTGAATGACGTTGGAATTTGTGTAGACCATGTTAACTCCACGAACTCGGTGCTCTTGGATCCATCTGAGATCCATTTGTTCCTGTAGAGCTGCTTGCACTACAGAACATCCTTGGTTGTCTTTAGAGCAGATATCACACTGGTGATAGTTATAAGGTGGCACATGGCCATATCCACTCTGTCTAGATTGCATCTTGACCAGATTGGTCTTCAACCAGAGTACATCATGAATTTGATAGACATTGTTAGTTTCTCCTTCTATCAAATTGACTGCAGCCTTCTCGTGTTGAGGCAGCGGGTTCGTAAGAACATTAGGATTTGTATCCTTGAAGGATAAGACCCCGCTCCTAACAAGTTTTTGCACGTCAGATTTAAAACTGAGACAGTTCTCTATGTTATACCCTGATCCTCCTTGATGATAAGGGCAAGTCTGGTCCACCTTAAACCAAAAAGGCGGATTTTTCGGTACTGCAAGAGGGGATTTAGTCTGGATGTGCCCCTTGGCCAGTAGTAACGGAAATAGTTCTGCGTACGATACGGGTATAGGATCAAATCCTGGTGGTCGCGTTGTATGGTTGTTATTGTATGGAGGACGAGCCTGCTGAAGAGGTTGTTGAGTCCTTTGCTGATTAGGTTGGCTCTGCGCAACCTGAGGTTGATACGTAGAAATAGGCGCAGGATTGATAGCAGGAGTCACAGCTGCTACTGGCTGATAACGTCGCCTTTGCTTTCCGAGAGAGATATTCCCAATATCTTGCTCTTTTTTCTTAGGGAGAGCACTACCGTATTTTTTAGTAGAGCTCGTCGATCCAGTGTCTTTTACCAAACGTCCTTCTCGGACGGCTTCCACAAGACGTACACCCATGCCTACCATCTCGGTGAAGTCACTGGGTGCACTAGCAACCATTCGGTCATAGTAAAATGAGTTTAAGGTCTTTAAGAAGATCTTTGTTATCTCTTTTTCCTCAAGAGGCGGAAAAATTTGAGCGGCAATTTCACGCCACCTTTGAGCATACTCCTTAAAGGTTTCCTTGTCCTTTTGCGACATTGATCTGAGTTGATCTTTGTCGGGTGCCATGTCCAAATTGTATTTGTATTGTTAGACGAAGGCAGTACCAAGATCTCTGAATGTGCTGATCGTAGTACGGTTTAAACCCATGTACCATTTTAATGCAGCACCGGTTAAACTATCCTGGAAGTAGTGAATCAGTAGGTCCTGATTCTCCGTCTGAGCTGACATCCGCCGAACGTACATCACCGGATGGCTTTGAGGGCAAGAGTTACCCTTGTACTTTTCAAAGTCGGGCACTTGAAATTTGTGCGGAACTTTCACATTGGGGACCAAGCAGAGGTCTGCGGCGTCCTTTCCAAATAGATCCTGACCGCAGATGGCTTGCAGTTCTTTCTGTATTTCCAAGAACTGCTCCTGGAATTCATCCATTCTATTGAACATAGTTTCCTTTTTACCAGAAGGTATCGGTGGAATCTGTCCTTCCGGGACAGTGTGCACCATAGGGGGTGGTACCGTGACTACGGCATTGAATCTTGGCGTTTCCCGAAGTTTGTAACCTTCAGGCCCAACGGCTTCTGTTGTGATTCCCTGATTTTCAGTGATCGGCGGAACATATCCTTCCGGGATATAGTTAACAGGCATGCCCTAAGGACGATCTTTCGGCATTTGATACCTAGGATCATAATTCTCCAATATGGGTGTTGAGGTGATCTCTGAGATCACCGTTCTTTGTAGCTGAGCTTATGCCATGGCTTGCATGTCATTACGAAGCTTTCTCATATCCTCTCTCAGAGCGTCGATCTCTTCCTTCAACTCTCTATTTTCTTCCTCAAGATCATCCATCTTTTTCTGACGATTGGCCCGAGTATTATACGAATAAGACAGTTTGACTCTAGAATTGAGACACAAACATGAGATTCGTTGGGAAGAAGAATACGTGATGTGAGAATGATGAATGCAATGATTATATTAATTGTTTTTTTGGTTTAATTAAAATAAACTTCGACAATTAGATTGCAAATATCAAACAGTGGGGAAACCTCTTTTTATTGAATTCAAAGGATTACAGAAATGGAAATACAGTAGATTACAAGGTGTAGAAACAGAAACCTAAGCTAATGGGTCCTGAGTCCTCTCTGAAGAGAAATCGGGTGCTGACTCTGGTACTTTCCTTTTCTTTGACCGGGGCTCTTGGGCCGTTGTCGGGTTGTCATTCCTTTGCCAGGTGAAAGGAGTGAGCATATTCCTCTGGTCATCTTGATTTTCCACAGCATGTTGCTCCAAAATTTCAATCAAAGCATCTTTTTCTTTTAGTAATTGTTGTATTTTGGTGCACTCTACGTTGAGGGTGCGGTACTTGTTCTTCCAAGACCTTCTCTCCTTTTGAACTTTGTTGAGAGTAACCTGAAGCTTTTCAGTTACCGTCATGAAGTACATGACAGATTCCTTTGGCGAAAGAATTTCGTGATGCGGATAAGGCATTTTTAGCTTGAGAGCTCTAGTTTGTACCCAATGGAGATAAGGCTCCACCAAGACACAGTCCGGTTTTCCTAGAGACTCCCGCCCTTTCTTATGAACATGCTTCCAAGCGTGCACTATTTCCATCTTTAGTGCTCTGTCGTTTTCTCCTTCTTTGAAGAAAAGACCTTCCAGATGAACACCCCTTGGGACGTGTCTCATCGGGTATCCAAACTGACGGCGAACCAACACCGGATGATAGTTGATTCCTCCTTTAGTTCCTATAAGGGGTACGTTAGGGAAGTTTCCACAATAATCAATGATGTTGGGAAACAACGTAAGGCCCTCTTACAATCCCAAAAAGCAGCAGACTTAGGCAAGTGGGAGATAAACCATTTATAAAGCAGAGGTACACAGCATGTGATCTCCCCTCCACTGTACAAATTTCCCAAGTGTACAGAATGATACGCATCTGCGAGCAAAGTTAGCACAGGGTTTCCAATGAGAAAAACCTTAATGGAGTTGATATCGACGAAGTTATTGATGTTGGGAAACAAAAATAACCCGTAGGTGAGTAAGACAAAGATGCTTTCAAAAGCAGTCACGTTTCCTATACTGGCAAAATACAGGGCCTTCTTTGTCAAGAACTAGGCTGGCAAACCTTGTATGCCACCCTTAGTGGTTATGTGAGTCCTCACCTCAGACTCGTCCAAATGAATTGCTCTTGCTATCATCTGATTCTTTGGAATTTCTTCCAGTCCAGAAAATGGAGCTCGATCAGTGATATGTAGATCAATCAGATGAGAATATTCCTCCAGCGTTGGTGCTAGCTGGTAATCTGGGAATGTGAAACAGTGATAAACCAGATCGTAAAACTGAATGAGCGCATCCATGATTCCCTCAATAACATGGACTCTTAATAGTGGTAGCAGACTTCCGTGCTTGGCTCTGAAAGCCTCAGGGTTAGTGATCATCTTTGCTAACCTTTTCAAATCCTCCAGCTTTGGAACCTTGAAGGTACACGTATGAGTTCTCCTTCTACGGAAATCCATTAGTGCAATCCTTTTCTCTGATATTTGCAATTACAGTCTTAGTTTAATTTGAAAAATAGAGAGACTAGAAGAGAAATTTTTTTGAATGTTTTAATGTTTTTTAAATGAATGCATGAATGCAGCACCAAAAAACATAGAAAAAACATGGGGTCAAAGGGTCGTTGTCATGAAGTCAAGGCTCTACCCATCCCCAAAGGTTTATACTAAGGTGCTTTTTTTACCTGTACTCATTATCATCAGCTCCTCCCAGGAAAGCAAAACAACAAGCGGATCGCCAGCGAGTTGTAGAGCAATCTTAGAGTAAGTGCCATTCACCGAGAATAGATCACTAGCCTCAAATGAGGGTAGTATCGTGTAACAACTATTCCTGATAGTTTCCGCACTACAAAAGGGTTTGGCTCCTCAGCTTCTCAGACATCACAATCGGCCCATTGTCTAGGTGAGAGAATGGGTTGCATTGGTCAGCCTCCACTGAGGTTGATGGTCGACCCCATCGCCATCACTTATCTTAAGTGTATACTCAATCTTTCCACATGCGGCATCACACGCATTCCCATTAGCAGAAAAATAAACATGTATAGCAATTAGGAAAAGCAGTATATATATTTGTCCTAAACATCCTAGACCTTTAAAGCTATGAATCTTAAGTTCCTGACAGAAATGGGTTCCCCGGTGGAAGCCCCAATCTGTGGTTTTTCACACAAGAGAAGAAAAAGGAAATCAGAATTAGGCCCCACGGTGGGCGCCATTTTTCTGTAGCGAGCGATTTTGGACGCGATTCTTAAGCGCTGGTTGCTCTCTGCGGTTGAGATTACTACAGGTCGATTCATTTTTTATCCTATTGTGAGCTGAATAAGGAAGGGAAATAGATGTCTCCAATTAACCCTGCTTTGCATACTGAGTTTAAACAGCGGTCTGTTAGGTTACGAATGCTATCAATGTGGGGGGGGGGGCCTTTGTACTGATTATTTGTATATTCGCCAATACAGTTTTCTTTCTTTCTAGGACTTTCTGGCGGGGAACAAGGATTAGGATGTTAGGACTGATGCTTTTTGATAGATACATGAGAGTATGGGATTTTGGGGTTTTTGTTTAGTGTGCTCGCTAAGATTTTTCTTTCAATCTTATGCCTACGTATTCCCGTTTACCGAAACAGGGAAATCAGAGCGTTCGTAGTTCCTCCTATTCTATGGGAGGAAATGGGTGTTTTTGGTGTCTTGTTCAAAGCCCAAGACGTGAAGCGAAATGTGGTTTGTATCTTGTTCAAAGCCCAAGATATGAAGTTGAAGAGTCTATTTGTATCTTGTTCAAAGCCCAAGATATGAAGCTAAAGGTTTGACTTTAGAGAGAACTTGTCATCTCTAAAGAGGGGTTTGTATGTCACAACTGTTTATAAAGGAGAATTACTTTAACCGGGATTTGTGAATCTGGCAATGCCATAATTTCCTTTATAGGGGATTTCCAGCCTGAAGGAGAAGACTTTAACTTAGTATATAGCAATGCTATCTTTCCTTAGGAATTTCTCATGCTAAAAGAGGGACAGTGGCATAGATGTAGATAATCCAGAGGCTTGCCGCTTACAGCGATTACATGAAGGGGAAATAGTTGTTGATGTTTGTGTACTGTGAACGAGGCACAACTTTTGATGCTAAAAGGTTGATAGGATCAACCAGTGGTTTTCTTATACAAAGCCTAAGAGGAGGCTAATATGTGTCTCGTACAAAGCTCGAGAGAAAGGCTAAAAGGTTTTGACTCGACGATGAAGTCTTTTGGTATCTCGTATAAAGCCCGAGATGAAGGCTATTTGACTCAACAAGAGAGTTTTTTGTATCTCATACGAAGCCCGAGATGGAGGCTGAAATTTGTTTGGCTCAATAAGAACCTTTTTGTATCTCGTATAAAGCCCGAGATGGAGGCAAAAGAGTGATTGACTCAACGAGATAGTCTCTTATGTGTCTCGTACAAAGCCCGAGAGAGAGGCTAAACGTTGGTTGACTCCGTCGGGGAGCATCATTGTATAAAGCCCAAGAGAGGCTAGGGTTACTGTTTCAGTTAAGTGACAGGTCCAGTATGCTGATTTTGAAAGAGAAAATCAGTTCTTATATGAGCAACACTGTACTCAAGAATTTGTTTCAAGGATCCGGGTTATTCCTGTTCTTTAAGGAAGCGGGAAATTCGAAGGGTATTGAGACTGTCCGAGTCTACGGGTTTCCTTCCTATTTTTGAAGGGGTCACTTGAGAATGTCTTTGAGACTCAAGGAGATTAGACTGTCCAAGTCTGGAGTTTCGTCTTTTGTACTATACTTTGAGAAACAGTAGTAGACTCTTTGAAAGGACTGTTCTATGCATATGACTAAGTTCTGTTCCTATACCTTTAGGAGGTCGTCGGGACAATTTGTACGAAGCCCAAGAGGAGGCTGGAAACTTTTAAGAAGCCGATCGGTCCTTGTACGATGCCCAAGAGAAGGCTATCATTCCCGGAGGAAGAGATCATTATACGAAGCCTAAGAGGAGGTTGTGAATACTTCTAAGAAGCTATAGGGTCCTTGTACTAAGCCCGAGAGGAGGCGAGGGTTGCTTTTAGGAAGCCTGTGGGTCCTTGCACGATGGCCAAGAGGAGGCCGATGCTTTTAAGAAGCCGATGGGTCCCCAAACCCCGAGAAATTCCAGGCAAGCTATTCACAAGGAATAGATCAAGTAAGGAAAGTTTGAGAATTTGGAAGAAACTCAAGAGATGCCATTCACGGAGAAAAGATCATCTCTGGGGATTAAAGTTTCTTGACAAGTGCTTTTAAGAAGCCTGTGGGTCCCCAAACCCCGAGAAGTTCAAGACATGCCATTCACCAAGAATAGATCAAGCCAGGAAAGTTCAAGAATTTGGAAGAAACTCAAGAGATGCCATTCACGGAGAAAAGATCATTTCTGGGGAGTAGAGTTTCTTTGACAACTTCTATGTGTGACAGTCTATGAAAGGGTTCACAGAGAATGCTACCTTTCATGTCTCCATATTGTTTAACCCCAAGAGGAGGGAAGACTGTGTCTGGTAATCCTGTGGGGATCTAGTTTAGACTATTTCTAAGAGTGATCAGCGGGTTTAATGCTAGACGTAGTTGCCGGGGAAACTCTAAATATCTATACTATTATTACACAATTGATATGAGTTTATGAAAGAAGACTTACAGTGAAACAGCCCCACAATACAATTATATGTATATGAAAGCGGTAAATGAAAGCAATAACCACTTACTCGGTTGTAGAGCTTCCATGCTGTTTGGTTAGTTGTTCAACAAAGAAAGATTGAAAACAACAGTATATTCAAAATCAAAGGAGAAAGTGGTTTGAAAAAGAAAGATTTGGGGCTTACAGCTCAAGGAGAGGCCCAGGGTTTTATCATTGATCGCACTGTTTGAATTTGTACAGAGGGACTTATACAAGTGACTGGGGCCCAAAAAGATTTTCTGTACAAACGGATGGGTCTTACACTCTCTCAAGAGGCCCAAAATGATTGAAAGTGAACAAAGATGGGTCTTATAGCTCAAGGAGAGGCCCAAAAGTTTTGAATAAAAAGTGTGAAATGGTTCTTACTACTCGAGGGTAGGCCCAGTTGATTTTTCGTTTAAAATGGCGATCGCGCCGAGATTTTCTTTTAACGCAAAGGGGCTTATACAATATCTGAGGCCCAAAAGGTTTTGGTTAAAAGGGGATTGGGTCTTAGACTCTATTAGAGGCCCAAGTGTTTTGAATGGGTCTTATAGCTCGAGGAGAGGCCCAAGGTTATTTTTCAAAAGGCGACGATCGCGCCGTTTGTTTTTTACGGTATCGGGACTTATACAATACACTGAGGCCCAAAAATGATTTGGTCAAAAAAAGGATTGGGTCTTACACTCTATTAGAGGCCCAAAGTGTTTTGAAAATGATTTATGAGGGTTGAATTAATCCAAAAACCCTAATTTGTTTTCAAAAATGTATTTAATTGAATAAAAATTCAATTAAAATGATCACAATTGTTTAACATATGAAAAACAAATTGTGATCTTGGATTAATGCTTCAAAAATTAAGTATTGACCTACAAAATAATTAGAAAGCATTAAAAGTTGCAAAATCAAGGTGGAAAAAATATTTTAAATGTTAAAAACAATTAAAACATTAATTCTTTGCAAAAATATCAATTATACAAAATAAAAAATATTTTTGGGATTTTTTGATAAAATAAAATATTTTAACATTTTTGTGAATTATTAAATAAAGAATCAACTCAAAATCATTAAAACTCAGAGAGAAATTAATTTTTGAATCAATTAAATAAAATCACAAAATTCAAATATTTGAATTTGAAAGAAATGGCGCCAAGAACACACCAAGAACACGTGCGTGTTCTGGGCTTGGCCAGATTTGCATTTTCTCTCCAATCTCACTGAATACTTGATTATATCATGCAATCCACATATCATTATGCTCGTCTCAACCTCACGATCATGTCTATGTCAATTAATTTCATTTAAATTAAACATATAACAAGAAAACATGAAAAATCCTCAAGAACCCTAGTTTCTGCATGAAGGCTAGGATGTTTGATACACGATTCAAACAATGCAATTAATTGAGGGGAAACATTCTATGCATGATTATGAACATATGGCCAAATTATTGTGCGAGGAAATATGCATAGATTGAGAGATGACCAAGTATATGCTTACCTCTAGGCCGTGACAGCAAGAGCAAATTAATTTCTGAGTTGGAGGTGTTACAGATGAGTTGTGATGATCTGAACAGCTTCCCTACACCCTATGTAGTGTGTTTGAATGCTTGGACTTGATGGAAATTGGCTGGATCACTTCATGGCATATCAACTGTACTTTGGTTAAAACCTTGAGCAATTGACTGGTGATTCTGAGAAATCAGTGTTCCAGTTGTTGTTTAAGTGTTTGATCAGCTCATATGTGATGTACGTGAGGTGTGTGAGTGATTGGTTTGAGTGGAATTGCCCTCTAGCTCAAAATCCGATAGCTACATTGCTAAGAAAGGCATTTTTGCCAAGAGAAAGAGATTTTGAGAAAGGCAATTGTTGTAGGCCTTTGGTGTACTTAAACTGATCACAATTGAGCTCTATTTATAGTAGAGCAAGTTTGTTTTGCAAGGAATAGTGAATGGCAATTGCTGCGTAGGTTTGTTTAATGTTGGCCAATGGAAGTTCAAGTCTCCTCTAGCCATTGACTAGAGGTTAGGGCACAGGCTGCTGGTTCCTTTGGTCTTGGATAAGTCTTGACTGAATTCAAATGAAAATGGCTCAGTCCATGCCACCTTGATGCTTCCATTGAATGCTCCAATACAAATTTGGAGTCTTGTCCCTATTTTGGCAATTCTAGGTTCAACATGCTATTTCTTGTTCCAAAGACTTTGGAGGCTTGGCTCAGTGATTGTCCCCTTGAGATTCAATCCTTAGATGTGTCCAAGTAGATAGGAGTGTTTGGATTTGCACAATTTTGGCAAATCGAGCAAAAATGCAAATTCTGCCTTGCCTTGACAGATTTCAACAAGGCAACTTGACAATGTCATAACTCATAGCCCAAATGGAATTTGGTAATGTTCTTGGCCATTTTGGAAAGCCCTTACATGATACAACAACTGTTTGAACATGTCTGGTTTTGATCTCTTTTGAATCCAAGTGAAAAATACCCCTACATTTGGAAAAAAATGAAGACAAATTTGGACTTAGTGAAAATTTCACTAAGTGTTGGAAAAAGTGACATTTTCATTTTTCAGCCATTTTGATCACTCCATAACTCAAAATCCTTAATGAATTGGACTTAGGTCTAGTTGAAGTTTTTGTAGAGGGTAATGAGGGCTACAAATCCGTCTTTGGATGAGGAAAAAAGGCTTTGTGGTTTAGGAGTTATGATCCTCCAAAGTTGGTACCCTAGCCACTTTATTTTTAACTTAGAAAATTTTCTAAGTTTTTATGGTTACCTCTTTTACAAGTTATCCAACTTTTCTTGATTTTTCTTGATGAATGATGATTCAAATCACAGATTAACATCATCTTAGGGTTAAAAATCCATTTTGGTGAAAAATCTCAAAAAGTCAAAGTTGACTTTTGTGCACAGTTGACTTTTTATCAGATGAATTCCAAACTGTGCAATTCTTCATGAAATCATGTCCTTGACCTAAATCAAACTTGATGGACATGTTCCATGTGTGTCATAGGGTATATTGATGTATGTCCTAGGGTTTGGGAGCATGTCTTGGTCAATAGTCAAAGTTACAGTTGACTTTTTCCTTAAAACCCTAATTGTGGTGCAGATGAAATTGAGACTTGTTGCTCAAGCTTCTTGGATTAATCCATTATTACAAATGGATCAATGTAGTTCATTAGAGACCCTAAAACCCTCTCTTGAGGTCTTGGCTCATGATTTTCCCTAAAAGTCAACTTAGGGGTGAATTAGGTCAAGAAACCCTAATTCCTGATTTTTGATGAATGCAACCCATAAGGCAAAATTGACTTGATGATTGGGTCCATGAGGTTCTATGGAGCATATTAGGTTGTGTTTTGGATCATTGGCTTGTGCCCAGATGAAAATTTTCCATCTGGAAGCCCTGGTCGACCAAAACCCTAATTTGGTGACACTGTCGATCTTGAGGCTTGATCCACCTTGAAGGGAGCGACTTTGTGCTTAATCCTTGGAGTGGGAGTACTTTTTGATCTTTTGTGTATGTATGAGAGGTTTAGACAAGTTGAATATCATGTCATTCCTTGATTGACCCTTTGTTTAAGGCTCTGAGAGGGATTGAAACTCTAATTTTGATTGTAGTGGATGCTCACCCATCTTTGGGGAGACTGGTGAAATAAGATGGTTCCCCCATATTGTGATGATGATTTGCACAATGATGGGAAATCTTAGTGGTCAAAATTTGGGGTATGACAGGATGGTGTAACTGCTGCTGAGGGACTTGCCTCTGTTGAACATAGTAACTTGCCTTTATCCCTAATTTTTGCCTGGATTGTACTTTGAGATTTCCAATCCATCGGGATGATTTTTTTTCATGTCTCTAACTTTTGCCTGGACCGCCCTTTCGAGTTTTCAATCCACCGAGACGTTTTTTTTTTTTTTTAGTTTAGGCGAAGTATTTCTTGACTACATTAACATTCGTGGGGTAGGAAAATTCCTCTCCGTCCATGGTTGCAGGTCTCAAGGCGCCGCCTGAGAAAGCTTTCGTGACCACATAGGGGCCATCATAATTCGAAGTCCATTTGCCCCGAGAATCAGTGAGAAATAATTGTATCTTCTTGAGCACAAGGTCTACTTTCCTGAAGATGCGAGGTCGAACCTTTTTGTCGAACGTCTTCTTCATTCTCTGCTGATACAACTGACTGTGGCATAGTGCCGTAATTTGCTTCTCTTTGATCAGGATTAATTCGTCGTGTCGACTTTGACACCATTCAGCTTCTGAAAGCTTAGCTTCCATCAATACCCGGATTGATGGGATCTCTACTTCTATGGGGAGAACTGCCTCCATGCCATATACTAGAGAGAAAAGGGTTGCCCCTGTTGAAGTGCGAACAGATGTTCGATAACCATGAAGAGCAAAGGGTAGCATTTCGTGCCAATCTTTGTAGGTTACAACCATCTTCTGAACAATCCTCTTGATGTTCTTGTTAGCCGCTTCTACCACCCAGTTCATCTTGGGTCGGTAGGGAGATTAGTTATGGTGTTTGATCTTGAACTCATCGCACAACTCTTTCATCATCTTGTTGTTCAAGTTAGATCCATTATCTGTAATGATCTGGCTCGGAACACCGTAACGGCAGATGAGATTGTTTTTGATAAAGCGGACCACCACTTGTCGGGTTACATTAACGTACGATGCTGCTTCGACCCACTTGGTGAAATAGTCAATGGCTACCAGGATGAACCGATGTTTGTTTGAAGCCTTAGGTTCGATCAAGCCAATCATGTCGATTCCCCATATGGAAAAAGGCAACGGGGAAGAGAAAACTTTGAGATGCGATGGCGGTACATGAATTTTGTCGGAGTATATCTGACACTTGTGACACCTCCTCATGTACTTGTAGCAGTCGGATTCCATGGTCAACCAGTAATACCCTGCTCTCAGAATTTTTCTCACCATTGTGTGTCCGTTGGCAAGAGTGCCAAAGGATCCTTCATGAATTTCTTTCATAAGCATGTCTGCTTCTGGTCTGTCCACGCATCGGAGCAAGACCAAGTCAAAATTCCTCTTATAAAGAGTGTCACCGCTTAGGAAGAAGCTGCTTGCTAGTCTTCTGAGGGATTTCCTGTCTTTTCTGAGTGCCCCAGATGGGTACTCTTGTTTCTGAAGGAAGCATTTGATATCGTGATACCAAGGTTTGTCATCTATGACTGCTTCGATCGTGAAGACGTAGGCGGGCCGTTCAAGGCGCATTATGTCGATCTTAGGTAAGTCATTCCGTTGACCTACGCTAATCATGGAAGAGAGAGTGGCTAAAGCGTCAGCCATGTGATTCTCATTACGAGGGATGTGATGAAACTCGACTCTATTAAAGAAAGGTAACAACCTTCTTGCATAGTCTTTGTAAGGAATCAGCCCTGATTGGTATGTGTTCCAATCTCCTTTTATCTGATTGATAACCAGGGCTGAGTCGCCGTATACGTCCAAGTTTTTGATCCTTAAATCAATCGCTTCTTCGAGACCCATAATACAAGCTTCATATTCGGCCTCGTTATTCATACATTTGAATGTAAGTCTGGCAGTGAAAGGAATGTGGGTACCCTGAGGGGTAACAATGATTGCCCCAATTCCGTTTCCATAATGATTGACAGCTTCGTCAAAGATAAGTCCCCATTGGGAACCTGGTTCTGGCCCTTCGCTGGGTAACGGTTCATCGCAATCTTTCATCTTTAGATACATGACATCTTCGTCTGGGAAGTCAAACCCGGTTGATTCTTGATCGTCAATCGGTTGATGAGCCAAATGATCGGCTAAAATACTCCCCTTAACGGCTTTCTGAGCGTGGTACTCTATGTCATATTCTGATAACAACATCTGCCAACGGGCAATTCTTCCCGTGAGAGCAGGCTTTTCGAAGACATACTTGATTGGATCCATCTCGGAAAACAACCAAGTAGTATGATGAATCATGTATTGGCGAAGACGTTTGGCTACCCAAGCCAAAGCGCAATAAGTTTTCTCAAGCATCGTGTACCGAGTCTCGCAGTCGGTGAACTTCTTGCTCAGATAGTAGATGGCCGACTCCTTCCTTTTGGTTTTGTCCTGTTGGCCAAGTACACATCCCATTGAGTCTTCCAAGACTGTGAGGTAAATGATCAGTGGTCTTTCTTCAACTGGAGGTGATAGAATCGGCGGATTCAACAGGTATTCCTTAATACTATCGAAGGCGGTTTGGCAATCTTCTGACCAAACGCAATCCTGGTTCTTCTTGAGTAATTTGAAAATCGGCGCACATGTGGCGGTCATGAGGAATATGAATCTGGAGATGTAGTTCAAACGTCCCAAGAATCCTCTGACTTGTTTTTCAGTTTTCGGAGAAGGCACTTCTCGAATGGCCTTGACCTTGTCAGGATCAACCTCAATTCCTTTCTGGCTGATGATGAACCCTTAAAGTTTCCCTGAACGGACACCGAAGGTGCACTTGTTGGGATTCAAGCGGAGTTTGTACTTCCTCAAACGCTCGAATAGTTTTGACAGGTGGGTCACATGCTCCTCTTCTGTCTTAGATTTTGCAATCATATCATCGACATATACCTCGATTTCTTTGTGTATCATGTCATGAAAAAGAGTAGTCATGGCCCTTTGATAGGTTGCCCCGGCGTTCTTCAAACCGAACGACATTACCTTGTAACCAAAGGTACCCCATGGGGTAATGAATGAAGTTTTCTCCATGTCTTTCAGCGCCATTTTGACCTGGTTATAGCCCGAGAATCCATCCATGAAGGAGAAAATTTTGAACTTTGCTGTGCTGTCTACCAGCATGTCAATGTGTGGTAAAGGAAAGTCGTCCTTTGGACTAGCCTTGTTCAGGTCTCTGTAATCAACACATATTCTGACCTTTCCTTCCTTTTTGGGAACGGGTATGATGTTGGCTAACCATTGAGGATATTCAGATGTAGCGAGGAAACCCGCATCAATCTGTTTCTGTACCTCCTCCTTGATTTTGATGGCCATGTCCGGGTGAGTCCGTCTCAACCTCTGCTTTACTGGCGGACATTCTGATCTTAACGGTAAGTGATGTTCCACGATGCTGGTATCCAACCCTGGCATATCCTGATAGGACCAAGCGAATACATCGGGAAATTCTCTGAGAAGCTTTATCAAACCCTCTCTGGCAGTTGGACTGAGCAGTGCCCCAATCCTGATTTCTTTTCTCTCTTTTTCCGAACCCACATTGATTGTTTCCAATGGCTCTTTGTGAGGTTCAATGGACCTTTCCTCTTGTTTGAGTAGTCGGGAAATCTCTTCTGGAATTTCGTTGTCAACTTCTTCTTCAGCCCCAAATATCGGGAACTCAAAGTTGGGAGAAGGCATCAGATCGTATCTTTCAACTAGGTTTAAAACAAGCAATCTGCATGACGTGATGATTCGTGTTTAGAAGAGATAGAGAAAATGCAAAAGTGTGTGCAGTGTATATTTTTTTACTGCTTGTTTTTATTATTGAATTGTTTTTTAGGATTACCATTTTCTGAAAAACGAAAAGAGAAAACAACAATTAATGCGGAAATTACAGAACGATGTTATTTTATTAATGAACAAGTCGATTCTTGAAACTACAGCCCTATAAAACAAAACTCTGTCACTTTGGGCGAAGTGAAGAGGGAAAATTTACAAAAATCGAGCCCTATCAAAACATCCGTTTCACCTGGGCAGGGTGAAAGGTTAAAGATGGTGTCATACCCCAAATTTTGACCACTAAGATTTCCCATCATTGTGCAAATCATCATCACAATATGGATGAACCATCATGCCTCATCAAATGCCTCAAGGGTTCTTGAGCATTCACTACAATCAAAATTAGGGTTTTAATAAGCCCTCTCAGAGCCTTAGACAAAGGATCAATCAAAGATTGACTTGATCTTCACCTTGTATAGCCTCTAACATATGCACAATGGATCAAAAGGACTCCCACTTCAAGGATTAAGCACAAGGCTGCTCCCTTCAAGGTGGATTAAGTCTCAAGATCGACAGTGTCACCAAATTAGGGTTTTGGTCGACCAGGGTCTCCAGATGGAAATTTTTCATCTGGGTGTAATACCCCAAAATTTGCTCTCCCTTTTTATCATCATTGCATGGCATTATCATTTATCATATCATATTCACCTCATTAGCATTGCATTGCATGTAACATAGAAAAATGAAGCATAGCATCCCTCTTACCATCAGGGCATGTGATCAGGTGGAAGGTGGACAATCAATGGATCCTTCAAAGCACAAAAAAGGTCAATCAAGTTTCTTCAAGGCAAGCCAAGGGTCTCTCATGTCTCATACTACCTTAATTGATCATCCACAACCTCAAGAAGGTGAGATTCAATAGGAGATTGAAGCACTACATCTTTCATTATGCAAGAGGTTAAAAAAACTAAAGGAAAACCCTCAAAAGAGATAGCTCATTGATCCAAAATCATCCTCAAGTGGCATATCTAATCATCCTTTAAGAGGATACACAACATACTTTGAGGAATTTAAAATTGAAGACTGCACATTTTTCTCCTAGGAGGAGGGCACCAAGACTAGGATTTCCAATTAAATCAGGTTATCCTTGATTTTTTGGACAAGACTTGATGTCATGTTATTCTATATGTCCTTGAGTGTATGGATGTGGAAAAGTGTCTCTCAATTGGTTTTGGAAGTGGTTCAATTGAAAGAAAGATAAAAAATCAGAGAATTTGGGGCCAAGTCAAATAATCAGGAGAAAAAGTCAACTCTTGACTTTTTGAGGCCAAATTCATGAAATTCATGTTATATGTGACCAATGTACAAAATTTGATCAAGAAACTCCAAAAGAATCATGAAAAAATCAAGAGGTAGAAAGTTGTCATTTTTGGAGTAAGAAGGGTTACTAAAAATAGTAATTTTGGACCACTTTGCACTACACTTTGAACCAAGGCCCTTTAAAATTGAAGCATCAAATGAAAATTCCACCAGGCCACAACAAAAGGTCTTGCTTTAAGCTTCAAATCCATGTGTAGAACATCCCCATTGGATAAATATTGAGATAGATATGGATGATCAAAGTTGGAGGAAAGTAGGCCAAAACCATGTCATGACCAAGGATTTTCAAGGCACGCGCGCAGTCATTTTCACAAGCATGTGGTGAGCCAAATGTCCACCCATTTTTCATCAAGATAAAAGCCTCAAATGGAAAAATTTTCAACATCAAAGTTGTTCTTTGTAGTGTCATCTTCAATATTGATGTTGGGAAAATTTTGAATTGATCAAGTTATAAGTGGGTTATAGTGGTCTCAAGATAGGTTGATTAGGCTGAACTTTCATGCATGTCACTTGCCATGCCATGTCTTGCTTTGTACGCATATGAGCCAGTTTGTTTTCCATCTGTTGGTGGTCATTTTTAGACATATTTGAGGCATCATTTCACTCCAATTTTCAAACCAACATTGTTGCCCAAGGTGTCCTCTTTCCAAAGAACTCATAAACTCACCAAGTCCTTCATTGAGTAGAGAGAAAAACTTCAACAAACTACCCTATGTTGGAACTGGTACATTGACAGCATGTTGCACAATTTGGTTCACTCATACTACAAACACTTCCACACTTTATTTCCACATTTGGTCAAACATATCACCTACACAATACACACTATCACGTGCCATACATGGGAATAGAAAGAACAAACTTGCTTAGCAAGTTTCTGATGCACAAGCTCTTGCTACACAACCGTGCCAATTCACTTTCTCCTTGCTCCCACCATAACTGTCATGAACCAACCTCACCCTATCACAATCCTCAATGACTCGCCCCTAACTAACTTGACTCAGTTAGTTAGGGTGCACTCAATTAACCAAGCTGTGACTCATTTAACTGGCTCACTAAACCATGGTTAAAGCTTACTATAAAACAAATCACACACTCTAACTTTAGTTCTAACTTCATTTTCTCACATTCAACTCAGAAACTCTCTCCATTCTCTCTCAATTTCTCCACATTGCAACTGATTTTCGAGCTCCATTTCATTCATCTTCCTCATCTTCATCTCAGAATCTCTCTGATTCTCTCTCCATTTTCATCACATTGCAACTGTTTTGAAGCTTGGATTTCAGCTCTTCTCCACTGAAGCATCATCCATTTTTGCATCTAAGCCTTTATTTGGCCAAGAGAAGCTCAAAGAGGAAGCAACATCTCTGGTTTTCTGAAGAACACATCAAGATCATAAATCTTCAGGTACGAATCTCTTCCATTATAGACATAATGTGAAGATGTTATCAGGTTCTTGATGCTTCCTATAAGCTCAAGAACTTGTCTGGCTAGTTGATAGGCCTTTAGAGGCATAGTTGAAATGTTAGGGCAAATCTTCCTCTGTTCGATTCTCTCATCTCATGAATGTTTTGTGCATTTTGTCTTTGGATTCGTGTTCTACATAAGTTCAGCATCATTTTGGTGTAATATTTGTGCATTTCTGTGAGATCCAAAGTTTGCAGGTGGTGGTTCTCGCCGGAGAAGGTGACCAGAGGTCCCTCTCCGGCCAGTTGGTTTTAATTGTTAGGGTTTACCAGGTTTCAATCTTGTCCGTCCAAGTTTCATGATCGTGCGGTCCAAGAGCTGACAGCACATTAAAATTCACGTGCAAATCATGTGCACAATTTCTGAATTGGACATGAGCCTTTATGCTATCTGCACCTCCTCATTTTAAGGCCCAATCATATTGAACTGATGTTTTGCTAAGTTCACACCCCCATTCATATTGCATTTTTATTTTATTTTCATTTTTTCTACACGTTTCATAATTGAATTTTAAAAATACCAAACTTCATCATAAAATTCCACAAAAATTCATGAGCCTTCTTAAAACATTTAGCAAATTTTTGATGATTTTAGTTTCTGATTTTATGACCTTTTGCCCCTATTCCACAATTTTCTTTGATTTTCTTTTGTATGCATTCTTAATGTGGTACATGATTTTGTTTAATTTTGTTCTTGATCATTAAAAATTATTTTGAGTTGCTTCTTTTTGTAGTGAGTCATTAACATCTTGAATTATGTTAAGTGATTTTTATGTGATTTTTTAGGTCCTGTTATGGCATGTTTTGATGTTCATCTTTGCATTACTTTGCATGTGCATCCAATTTGATTTAAGTGCATTGTATAAAGCCTTTTTGCCTTGAATTTTTACATGATACTTTGATATGTGATTCATCTCTGATTTGTGAACCTCAATACCATGTTTTCATAATTTTCATGAACTCATTTGATTTTTTTTTTAAATATCTCATTTGAAGCATTACAACATGTCATATCCTTGTAATCTTTGTGCATGTTTACATGATTGCTTTTGTGCATACTTGCATGATCATTTTCCTACTTTGTGAACTATTCATTTGACATTATAGGTCATTGGTACATATTATGTGTCATCATTGCATGTTCACTTTCATTTAAATTTTGTGTGTCCTTAATATGAAGTACTTGTGTTTTCTTTTGAATTTCCATTTCATTTCTTCTTCTACCACTTCTTAAATGTCTTGAGGTGTGATCCATGAATACTTGTGAGATGTTTGTGAATCATTTTAATTTCATTTCTATTCTGATCCTTGGATTACATGTTTCATTTAGGCATGTTTCTTCTCTTTCTTTTCACCTTTCATCTCCCTTTTCTTATGGTAGCATGTTCTAAGGTCATGGATGATGCTTGTTGGTTGTTTACTTGAACTTGCATGATAATGATCATTTGTTTTCCATATGATGTACATTATGGTTGTGACCAATAGGATTTGATTTCTCATCTAATTCTTTTGAGTTTTATGGTGCATTAAATGTTCTTTTACTTCTTATACTTCTTATACATGTTTACTAACCATGTAGGGGCTTTGGTAAGTTGCAATTGAGTGTGGATAAGGAATCCACATTCAAACTTCTTTCCTCTCATCTTTTACAATTCCATTTTTGTGTTTGTTAAGCACTTATGTGTTTTCTCTTAATAACTCATTACTTTCCCTTTTGAATTACAATTCATCTTCTACTTTAGAAGTGAATTGTTTAATTCATTCTTTCTTTAGACTTTAGGTTTTGAAACCTCACAAACCATTAGGATTACTCCCTTAACTAATCAATTAGGATTGAGTCTTAGTCCACATAGATTTTACCTTTCTCCTCTCTTGAGTCTCTCTTCTCATCTTAAAGAAAACTCAAAACATCTAATAAAGGTAGGCATTTATTGCATTTAGGCCTTTCATATAAAGAAAAGATTATAAGGGGTCTTCTCTTATAATCTTAGAATGTATAGCATATGGCCCATCTTGGGTCAATGTGTTAAACATTTGATCTTGTATGAGGGACTTAAATGCAATACTTGTTGAAGGTGCAAATAATAAAAACACTTCTTCATTCCATAATCAACAAAACACTTAATAAACACAAGTATGCTAGTGTGGTTGAACCTTGACAATTGGAACTAAGTGTGGGGGTCTTCTTCACTCTTAGTGTGTTTTCTTGTTCATTCCATCTTGGAATATGAGAATGTACACATTCCAATGACTAAGATTCAGATACACTGTCATATGCAAACAAATGAAAAAACTTCTAAAATACAAAACAAACAATAACGTCTTTCCTTCGGGAATTCTTTTCTCATCTCATTCACTCTCAGCGTATGAACGTGCTCCTACTCGTTCTCTTGCAAGATGGTAACGCACTCGGACCAGCGAGTCTGCAACACCTGAGCTAGAACGTTAGCCGTTCCTAAAAAAACACAAACAACTTTCCCTTAGGTGAGGGGAACTACGTCGCTCTGATTCTCATGTTCCCGATGAGATACGTAGGCAGTGGGGTAGGGCCCATTCGAGCACTTCTTTTATTTTCCCTACATTTGTTATTCTTTCTCCTTTCTTTCTTTCAGTTCCTTTTCCAGTATCCTTTTCTATCACCCTTTGATTGAACAAGCAAGTGTGGATCCCATCGGGTACGATGGACGTGAGGGGGTGCTAATACCTTCCTCTCACGTAACCGACTCCCTTACCCTTTCTCTTGGTCGCAAGACCATGCTCTATCCTTTCCCTCAGGTTTACGCAGTGTTTCCTTTCCCTCTCTCGGGATAAATACACATTGCTGGCGACTCTGTTTCGGTGCCACTTTCGCGTTTGTACTAGGATGAAAATCCCGGGAGCGACAGTTAGCGACTCTGCTGGGGAAGGGTTGACCTATTGCTGGTCCATCCTAAGTGAGTCAATCCTAGCGCTTGTTTGCTTTTCTTTCATTGGGTGTTTACTGTTGTGCTTTATGTTGCTGTTTATTTACTTTACTGTATTTACTGCACTTTAGCATTACATATCATATATTATATTGTGTTGCACTGTTTTTTCTGTTTGGCGGGATGGGATTTCTCAGAGATAAGCCCATTACACAGGCTTGAGTATACACTTAGAATTAGAGTGGAGAGTAGTGGGACCTACGTGCCGTTTGGAGTGCGTTGGGTGTTCACGAAATTCACAGCTAGACGAGGCTATCTTGGGACACGTCATGGTATGCGCATCTTGCGTATTCCAGGATGTCGATCTAGAGAGCTGTCGACTCTAGTGACTGATCATGAGGACCTTAGTGGAACCACCCCTCTTTAGTGGTGACAGTGGCAGACCACATTCTGTGGCAAACCCATTCGCACCCGAGGGGCCACTTTGGAACTTGCATAGGATGACCTTTATTTTCTAAGGGGAGTCAGTGGACGACCTCTTTGATTGGCATAGCATTGTATCCTACGGGCTGAATGTGCTATTGCTTCTCAAACCTCCGAAGCTGACAAGCCTTATTTTCTAAGAACCACATGTGAGTATGGGCGGGATGTTTACATGTTTGCAGGAAACCCAGCCTCCTACCTACCTTACTTGTGATTCTATGATGATTTCAGACATTGTATCCTATGACAGTGATTTGAGTGTTCATCTCAGATATTGCCGGATTCAGTACGGAGACACAGTGCACACAGTTCAATACAAACACAGACACTTGATTACCTGATCACATGCCCTTTTGCATTGCATTATCATATCATAACGGTTATGTTTGTCATTTTCAGGTGCATAATACATTTCTGATTCCAATCCATGGGTTCAATAGAGATCGTTGCCGAGAGAAAGAACAATGTGTCTTACAAGTTTCCAGACCCTGTCTTGGATTCATTGCTCAAAGTTATAGATATGGCTGGTCTGGGTATTCTTGATAGGTTTCAGAAGAGCTACGGGAATTTGGTTGGGATGGTCCGTACAATCACAAAGTATGAACATGATGCCTTGCACACTCTGCTGCAGTTCTACGAGCCTTCGTTGAGATGCTTTCTCTTTCCAGATTACATTTTGATGCCAACACTGGAAGAATTCTCATTTATTTTGGGAATTCCGATCACGCCGGCAATACCATTCTTCTCTGGTAGTTCCCCTAGCGTAAAAGAAATTGCTGCTGCGTTACAGATGGATCAAGCAGTGATAAAGAGTGGTGTGAGCAGTAAAAATGGAGTTAACGGATTTCATTTAGAATTTCTGTCTGGACAAGCTCAAGAGGCTGCAAATGCTAAAAATTGGACGGTTTACAATTCCATTCTGGCTCTCTGCATATATGGCCTAGTTCTCTTTCCCAATCAGCAAGACTTTGTGGATATGCAAGCAACGAGAGTTTTCGTCCTTAAAAATCCAGTCCCTACTTTGTTAGGAGATTTTTATCAGTCTGTGCATCACAAGAACGAGAAAAGAAGGGGAGGATCTGTTAGTTGTTGTACTCCACTGCTGAGTCATTGGTTTTTCAAACATTTGCCTCAGACAGGTGCCTTTGTGGAAACCAAAGATGTGGTGAAATGGTCTAAACGATTGATGGGTTTAACCGCGAATAACATTGTATGGTTTGACCACCGGTTGTTGAGAATAGAGCTTGTCACAAGATGCGGAAATTTTCCAAATGTACCTTTGATTGGCAGAAAAGGAGGGATCAATTATAATCCAGTTTTGGCCATCCGACAGTTTGGGTATGCTTCCAGGGATCCTCCTACAGAGCAAGATGTGGAAGAATCTTTATTCTTTACAGGAACTAAAGATGCGAAGGTGGTAGAAGTAGTAAATGCTTGGAAAGATAAGCATAAAATTGGAAAAGCAGTTTTTGGGAAAGGAGATTGTAGGTCTTATCCTGAATATGACAGATGGATTGAGACGAAAGTAAAGGAATTGCTTTTACCCTTTTCAAGGGGACCTCTTTTATGTTCAGTACAGCCAGAACAACCCACCATGGTGGCTATTGAAGAATGTGGGAAGTGGAAGAAAATGGTCAGAGAGCTGCAGATAGAGAATTCTGGAATGAGCAGATGTCTTCAGAAAGCTCTAGCTGACAACAAAGAGTTGGAAAATAGAGCATTGAAAGCGGAAAAAACCTTGGCTGACAAAGAGGAAGATTTTGATGACAGAGCTCGGTACTTCCAGAAACTTACTTTAGGAGTAGATGACACTAGTCAGGCTCACAAGATTACAAAATAGGCTTTAGCCCGAAGCAAGGATTCA
Organism: Lathyrus tuberosus; assembly: GCA_022829125.1. Classification (NCBI taxonomy): domain Eukaryota; kingdom Viridiplantae; phylum Streptophyta; class Magnoliopsida; order Fabales; family Fabaceae; genus Lathyrus; species Lathyrus tuberosus. The sequence goes on from JALAZF010000072.1 coordinate 7,772,170, forward strand.
TTAGCTCAACTTCGTCAAGCTTGGGATGAAGTCAGAATTGAAAATGCTGAGTTACAGGATCAGGCGAAGATTAAAGACGAGGAGCTTAGAAAGGCACATGAGCAGAGGAGAAAGTATCGGGAAAGTCTCGGTAAAAGTCAAGAACAGTTAGAAGAAGCTAGAAGCGAGCTGAAGAATACCAAGAAAGAGCTTGAAGAAGCCATGATAGAAAGAGAGATACTCAAGACGCAAGCTGGCATAAAGAGACACAAAGGAGTGTGTGATGACGAAGCTCTGATGCTGCATATGGGTTCTTTAACTGAAGCTCTTGAGAAAAGGGATGTCTTGATCAAAGAGATGATTGAAAAGCCGAATCACCAGCGTACCCGTATACTTTTTGAGGAGATCAAATACTCAAGTGATAAGCTGAAGGATGTGGAATTGTCAGACTGATGTTCTTTTCCTTGTATTTTGTTGTTAATGGTTACCATCAGGCTTGTTGATGGATCCATTTTTCCTTGTATTGCATTTGCGGATGAGCATTTCTTAAATATACTGGAATACTTTGTTGAATGAGTATGAGCAATTTATTCAGAATTACTCTTTATCAGATATCTGTACACAAGCACATGACCACGATACGTCTCTTTATATCACGGTTTCTGGTCTTCAGATTTCTGTGGTTTGGATTGGAATCAAGGTGTAAAGCACTTGGGAAATGACAAATATAACATTGCATGGCATTGCATATCATTCTGCATTTATGTTACTTGCTTTTCAGGTACTCGTTTTCGGGTCTCTAACCTTTATTTGGTTTCAGGCAGTATAGCTGAGAATCATATTCACCGATATTCAACGCGAAGAAATCAAGTAAGGATTATGGATCAAGTGCAAAGTGATTTGGCTGAAATGAGGGCGCGTATGGACCAGTTCATGACCCTCATGACTGGCATGGCGCAAAATCAGGAGAGATTGAGGCTTCTGGTGGAGCGTCCAGAAAATGGGCCCGAAGGTGATCAGCATGACAATTCACAGGTACATGGCATTCCTCCTCCCGGTGGCAACCCTCCTCCTGGTGGTAACAATCGGGGTAATGGAAATGGTAGGCATGTTGGCGTTACTCTTGAAGATCCTCTGGAAGACCAATTTACTCTGCTGGATGCTGATGTGGGTAATCATGGTGATCGAAGGTATGATGAGTTGGCAGAAAAGATCAGGGCCATAGAATGCAAGAACGCTATGGGCATTGATGTTACTAGCTTGGGGCTGGTCCCAGGAGTCAGAATTCCTCCTAAATTCAAACCTCCTACTTTTGATAAGTATCATAGCAATGCGTGTCCCCAAACGCATCTTCAAGCTTACTTTGGGAAGATTTCAGCCCATACGGAGGACGAGAAGCTATGGATGCACTATTTTCAGGACAGTTTGGCTGGAGCGTCCTTGACCTGGTATATGAAGTTGAATAGAGCCGCTGTGAAGAGTTGGAAAGATCTGGCAGAAGAGTTCCTGAAGCAATACCAGTACAATATTGACATGGCGCCCAACCGCACTCAATTGCAGGGGTTGTCACAGAATGCCAAGGAGAGTTTCAAAGAATATGCACAGAGGTGGAGGGAAATGGCTGCACAGGTTCAACCTCCCTTGTCGGATAGAGAAATGGCAGACATGTTTATGGGCACCTTGCAAGGGGCCTATCTTGATAGATTGGCTGCTTGTCCGTCAACTGGATTTGCTGATATTGTGATTGCGGGAGAAAGAATAGAAAGTCTGTTGAAACTTGGAAAGATCCAAGACGTAAGTGGGGTTGGCTCTTCTGGGACGAAGAAACCATTTGCTAGTAGCCAGAAAAGAAGAGAAGGTGATACGAATGCTGTGTTTAGAGGACGAGGCAGAGGGCGTTCTCAAGCTTATTATCAGGTAGATGCTGTAACAATCCCAACACCGTCTGTTCAGAAACAACAACCCCAACAACAAGTTCAGCAGCAACAACAACAACCTTTTTTCCAGCAAAGGTCTAGGTAGAGGGATCGTAAGATGGATCCTCTCCCTATGACTTATGCAGCGCTGTTACCCTAGCAACTCGAGTTAAAGTTGGTAGAACTCCGTACTATGAAAGCTCCTGCTGCTGGAAACCTGCCACCTAACTTCGATGATAATGCTCGTTGTGAGTTCCACTCAGGTGCTCAGGGGCACTCCATTGAAAAATGCTGGGCTTTCCACCATAAAGTAAAAGACTTGATTGATGCTAAAGCCATCAATTTCTCTCCCTCTCCTAATATTACTCAGCATCCCATGCCTGATCATAGTACAGCAAATGTGTACGCTATTGAAGATGGGAGGAGATTGAATCTGGTGGCAGACATCCATCAAGTGAAAACTTCTTTGTTGGTTGTAAAAGATCGTTTATTAAAGGGACAGGTGTTCCCGGGCTGTAATCAAGATTGTTCTGAGTGTATGAATCAGGAGAATGGCTGTAATAAGTTGAAGGTGGGTTTACAGAATCTGATCGATGAAGGATGTCTACAGTTCGACAGAGTCGTGAAAGACACTGACGAGGTATCAACCGTGACCATCTATTATACTCCCGCTGAGATTCAAATGTCGGTCAATGCAGTTCCCGTAGCAAGTGTTGCGCAAGAAAGGCCCAGTCCTGTCACTATCACGGTGCCAGGACCAGTTCCGTTCACATCCACGAAGGCTATCCCATGGCACTATGGGGCAGACGTGTATTACGAAGGTAAAAAGCAGGAAGTTGAGTCGTCAGTCAGCCCAAATGTTGATAATGTAGGGGGTATAGGGGGCTTTACAAGAAGCGGAAGGTTGTTCGCTCCCCAAACCTTGAGAAGTGATAAAGAGGTAGAAGCTGCAGCAAAGGCTAAGGGTAAACAGGTGGTTGAAAATGCGCCTACACCTGAAGCAGAGACAAAGATTACTTTTGATAAGGAGATGGAAGAATTCATGAAGATAATCAAGAAAAGCGATTATAAGATTGTGGACCAACTGAATCAGACCCCTTCAAAGATTTCAATCTTGTCACTATTGATGTGCTCTGATGCGCATCGGTAGGCGTTGTTGAAAGTATTGAAGAGTGCATACGTGCCACAGGAAATTACTGTTAATCAGCTCGAGGGCGTAATCTCCAATGTTAACGTTAGCCATGGCTTGGGCTTTACAAGTAGAGATTTGACTGCTGAAGGAAGAAACCACAATAAGGCTTTGCATATCACGATGGAGTGTAAGGGCGCAGTGTTATCTCATGTACTGGTAGACACTGGTTCATCACTCAATGTCTTGCCCAAGAAGGCGTTAATGAAGCTGGAAGTTGATGGTTTGATCTTGAGGCCTAGTGAATTGGTGGTCAGAGCATTCGATGGGACTAGACGATCTGTGTTTGGTGAAGTGGAGTTGCCCGTACAAATTGGACCGCAGGTATTCAAATCCACGTTCCATGTAATGGACATACAACCTGCATATAGCTGCTTATTGGGACGCCCTTGGAATCACGGAGCCGGGGCTGTTACTTCTACTTTACATCAAAAGCTGAAGTATGAGTTTGAAGGGCAGGTTGTGACGGTGTGCGGTGAAGAAGACATCTTTGTGAGTCACTTGTCCACGTTCAAGTACATTGAAATGGATGGGGAAATTCATGAGATGCTGTGCCAATCATTTGAAGCGGTCAATATTGACGATGCACCTGAGTCTTCTTCTGTACCAGTCGGGGCCGGTACCTCCATTTCATCTTACAAATAAGCTGTCGAGGTCGTCAGGGCAGGCAACGCCCAAGGTTGGGGCAGGTTGATAGAGACCCCAATGAAGGAAGACAAATTTGGTATTGGTTATCATCCCTCTACAACTTCAGATGCGGGGAGCAATGGACCCATTACTTTCAATAGTGGGGGAATTATCTACACGGACCAGTCTTGTGCAGCTACAGAGGATAGTGTTGACAGTGATTGTGACCTGGACAACTGGGTACGCCCTCATGCTCCGGGACAACAAGTGCAGAACTGGTCCGTTGAAGAAGTCATCCGGGTTACTCTTCAGACAGAGTAATTTTTCTTTGTTTTTTTCTAACCATAATGCATGTCAAAATCTTGCGCTCTGCCCAAGGCGTATAGATTCATTTGTAGGGCCACCCTGGTTGCATTTGCAATTTTTAATCATTAATAAAGGACGTTTTGCAATCAAATTTTGTTCTCTGTCTTTCAGTTTTTATTTTTGCACAAAAATAATAAAATGGCAATGTTTCATTTTCTTTTGTTTTTGCTTAAAAATAAATTCTAAAATAAGGCATGAACCCGTTCATGCAGACTTGATCCTCCAGATACCACTGATAACGATTTTGATATGGCTATGTATGACTTTGACAATCCGATTTATCAAGCCGAAGAAGGGGATGAGAAAGATTGTGAACTCCCTGAAGAACTGGCCAGATTGTTGAAACAAGAGGAAAGGGTCATCCAGCCTCACCAGGAGACTGTAGAAATCATCAATATTGGTACCAAGGATGCCAAGAAAGAGATTAGGATTGGTGCCAGCTTGCAAGCAGATGTGAAGAAAACTTTGACTGAAATGTTGCGCGAGTATGTTGACATCTTCGCCTGGTCGTATCAAGACATGTCGGGGTTGGATACGGATATTGTTGTGCACAGGCTGCCATTAAGTGAAGAATGTCCGCCAGTCAAGCAGAAACTTCGTCGGACTCACCCCGACATGGCTTTAAAGATTAAGGAGGAAGTCCAGAAGCAGTGGGATGCTGGGTTTCTTGCGGTGACTAAATATCCTCCGTGGGTAGCCAACATCGTGCCAGTACCGAAGAAAGATGGAAAAGTGAGAATGTGTGTGGATTATCGAGATCTTAATAAAGCTAGCCCGAAAGATGATTTTCCACTACCTCATATTGATGTGCTGGTCGATAATACAGCTCAGTTTTCAGTGTTCTCATTTATGGACGGTTTCTCCGGGTACAACCAGATCAAGATGGCACCTGAAGATATGGAGAAGACCACGTTCATTACTCCGTGGGGTACATATTGCTATAAAGTAATGCCTTTTGGGTTGAAAAACGCAGGGGCAACGTACCAGCGGGCGATGGTAACATTGTTTCATGACTTGATTCATAAGGAGATCGAATGTTATGTAGATGATATGATTGCCAAGTCGAGAACAGAAGAGGAACATCTGATTAACCTGAAAAAGCTGTTTGAAAGGTTGAGAAAGTTCCGTCTAAGATTAAATCCAAACAAATGTACTTTCGGTGTGCGGTCTGGAAAGTTGTTGGGTTTCATTGTGAGCGAAAAAGGAATTGAGGTTGATCCTGCTAAGGTGAAAGCAATACAAGAAATGCCTGAACCGAGAACAGAAAAAGAGGTTCGTGGTTTCTTGGGTAAATTGAACTACATTACAAGGTTCATATCTCACCTAACAGCCACGTGTGAACCAATATTTAAACTGCTAAGAAAGGATCAAACGGTCAGGTGGAATGACGATTGCCAAGTGGCATTCGATAAGATAAAAGAATATTTGCAGGAACCTCCAATTCTAATGCCTCCAGTTGAAGGGAGACCACTGATAATGTATCTGACAGTGCTTGAAGGTTCCATGGGTTGTGTTCTCGGTCAACATGACGAGACAGGTAGGAAGGAGCATGCTATCTACTACCTGAGCAAAAAGTTCAATGATTGTGAGTCCCGGTACTCAATGCTTGAAAAGACATGCTGCGCACTTGCATGGGCCGCTAAGCGATTGAGGCAATATATGGTCAGGCACACAACCTTGTTGATTTCAAAAATGGATCCTATCAAGTACATTTTCGAGAAACCAGCACTGACAGGCAGGGTTGCACGGTGGCAAATGGTTTTGACAGAGTATGACATTCAGTACACTTCCCAAAAGGCCATCAAAGGAAGTATCTTGTCAGACTATCTCGCACAGCAACCGATTGATGATTACCAACCCATGAAATTTGACTTCCCTGATGAGGACATCATGTTTCTCAAAGCTAAGGACTGCGAGGAACCACTCCCGGAGGAGGGGCCAGACCCTAAATCCAAATGGAGTTTGATGTTTGATGGGGCTGTCAATATGAATGGGTGCAGAGTTGGAGCAGTTCTTATCACGCCGGAAGGTGTTCATATGCCTTTCACTGCCCGAATAACTTTCGGATGCACCAACAATGAAGCAGAGTACGAAGCTTGTATAATGGGGGTCGAGGAGGCGATTAATCTACGGATTAAGACCCTTGATATATTCGGTGATTTAGCTTTGGTAATCAATCAAGTGAAAGGGAGTTGGTACACGCACCAAGCAAATCTAGTGCCGTATAGAGATTATACAAGGAGATTGCTGACATTTTTCACAACAGTGAAACTGTACCATATTCCTCGAGATGAGAATAGGTTCGCTGATGCCTTGGCCACTTTGTCTTCCATGATCAAAGTGCAAGGATGGAACCATGTACCTAAGATTGAAGTATCCCGCCTTGACAGACCTGCATTTGTGTTTGCGGTCAACGCAACGTCCGATGACAAGCCTTGGTACCATGATATTAAATGCTTCTTGAGCAATCAAGAGTACCCGCCCGGGGCATCGTCCAAAGACAGGAAGATGTTGAGAAGGCTAGCTGGTAGTTTCTTCTTGAACAAAGATGGCGTACTGTATAAGAGAAATTTTGACACGGTCCTGCTTAGATGTGTGGATAGACACGAAGCAGACCTGTTGATGATTGAAGTGCATGAAGGCTCTTTCGGTACCCATGCCGGAGGGCATGCAATGGCTAAAAAGTTGTTAAGATCGGGATATTATTGGTTGACTATGGAGTCAGATTGTTGCAAATATGCCCGCAAATGCCATAAATGCCAGATCTATGCAGACAAAGTGCATGTGCCTCCAAATCCGTTGAGTATCATGTCGTCGCCTTGGCCGTTTGCCATGTGGGGCATTGATATGATCGGAAAGATTGAGCCTACAGCTTCTAACGGTCATCATTTCATCTTGATGGCGATTGATTACTTCACCAAATGGGTTGAAGCTGCATCCTATGCCAATGTTACAAAACAAGTGGTAGCTCGTTTCTTAAAACGGGATATCATTTGCCGATATGGAGTTCCCGAAAGAATCATTACTGATAATGGTTCTAATTTGAATAACAAGATGATGGCTGAGTTATGCCGTGACTTCAAAATCAAACATCACAATTCTTCTCCGTACCGCCCAAAGATGAATGGCGCGGTCAAAGCGGCCAACAAAAATATCAAGAAGATTATGCAGAAGATGGTTGTCACGTACAAAGATTGGCATGAGATGTTACCATTGGCTTTGAATGGGTATCGAACGTCGGTACGCACGTCCACTGGGGCAACCCCATTCTCACTTGTATATGGTATGGAGGCAGTGCTACCGGTTGAAGTGGAGATTCCGTCCCTCAGAGTCATGATGGATGTTAAGCTAGATGAGGCTGAATGGGTACGAGCCAGATTTGATCAGCTGAGCCTTATTGAGGAAAAGCGATTGGCGGCTGTATGTCATAGGCAATTATACCAGCGCAGAATGAAGCAGGCATTTGACCAAAAGGTGCGTCCTCGGGTTTACAAAGTCGGAGATGTGGTACTCAAAAGGATCCTTCCTCCCAATACAGATCACAGGGGCAAATGGACTCCTAACTATGAAGGTCCATTCGTGGTTAAAAAGGTCTTCTCGGGCGGAGCCTTATTGCTTACAACCATGGATGGCGAAGACTTTTCATCCCCTGTCAACTCGGACGTAGTCAAAAAATACTTCGCATGAATAGACCCGCTGGATAATAAAAAAAAAAAAAAATCCAGGCAAAAAAGGGCATCCCGGCGAACCAAAAACAGAATAAGGTTCGGGCAAAAATTAGGGATATAATTGAAAAAAATTGTACACCCGGTAAGTTAAAAACCCTAAAGGGCAACTTAGGAAAAAAAGGGTATCCCGGTGGATCGAAAACCTGAAAGGGCGGTCCACGCAAAAGAGGGATGTAAGCGAATGACTACGGTCTAAGTTATCTGTACCCCATTACCGTTTGAACAACTGACATTCTGAAAGATAGGAATCAGTCTGATCATTCCTCAGAAGGCAAGGTCGGGGAGTTTTGAAGACATACTGGTCATAGCAGAATGGAAACTCAGTGCAATGCCGTTTTCACATTGCCATTAGGATAGTTTCTTTTCTCAATTTTCAGCGATCACCTCTTTCCAGGGATTGCTTCCTGATGTAATTGCCTATTCTGGGCTCTCAGTCAATAAATTGAATTTCAATAAAAAGCTTCCTATTTTTGTTTTACTGCTTTGTTTGCAAAAACGTCCTAATTTTTGATAAAACAATGCATGTGAAAACATGGTGGCCTTGCAATAACATGCGCAGAAAAGGTATTCGAAAATTACTCTGAAGGTTGAATAGTCCTGGATGGTGGATTCAAACCACGCAAAATTCCGGAGCATGTATGAGTACTTTGTTGTTGCAGGTAGCAGGTACAGATGATTTTAAGTACAAGACGAGTAATCATTTACCCCACACAAAAGACTGGGGAAATCACGGGTAAGGATGTCTGCGTTCATCGCTCGGTCGACGGTCGTTCATAACGGTTCGATATCAGTGAATTAAGTTCAACGGGGGGTACCGTCGTATCTCATTAAGTCGATTCTCTCATACAGTACTTCCAACAGTTACAAGCTTTCCTGTGTCGTTAACAGTCGCAAATTCCCCAAAAGAGTGGTCTCGCCGATACCGAAGCTGATGGTCATTATCCCCAGCGAAGTCGCAGGAGTTTGAAGAGGCTAAATCTTCTGTAAAATCCTCTTATGACATCCTCTTCGGGGACAAATTGTTGGTTTTCCCAAGCATGGGGCATGTTGTTTCCCCAGCCTGAAGTGTTGATCGCCCCCAGTAGAGTTTGATGGTCATTATCCCCAGTGAAGTCGCAGGAGTTTGAAGAAGCTAAATCTTCTGTAAAATCCTCTTATGACATCCCCTTTGGGGACAAATTGTTTGGTTCCCCAGCATGAAGTGTTGATCATCCCCAGTAGAGTTTGAGGACAGTTGGTCTTCTGTAAAATCCTCTCAAAAGGCATTCCCCAGCACGAGACGCTTTAAAGTAGTTCTCTCCAGCAGAGTTTGTTATAAACTCGTCATCCCCAACGGAATTGTCTGAGGGAAAGTTCGCCTAACATGGGGCATTGTGGTACTTGTCCTAAGCTCGACAGTCGTATTCCTCAGCAGACTACCGTGGATTTGCTTTGGGTTTCCCCAGCAGATCTTTAAGGACTCTTTCCTAACAAGTTGCAGTGGAATGGTATAACCAGGATTTGTATGTCCCCGACAGAGTAACCCTGATTCCTCGACAAGATTGTATCTCTGGTCATTGTATTCCCCACAGAGTTCAGTGTTGAGTCCTGTCAACAATAATCCCCAGCTAAGTTGTTCTTCTCCCCACTGGAGGCTTATTGATCAACAAAATCTATTTCGCGGCAGAGTGGTGATATATTCCCTCCCCAGCCAGGTTAGCAGTTTGGTGATATATTTCGCGGCAGAGTTTTAATGACCTTTTTTTTAGCAAAGAAAGTCATCCCCAAGCAGATGAAGTAATTCCTGGCAGATTTATCAAGCCCTATACTCCAAAGTCTAATTTATTTTTGGCAAGCTTGACAATTCGAAGCGGACGGATTGTTCATTCATTCTCCAGTGGAGATGTTATCCTTTCAGGAGTCTCCGAAGTCAAATCATTGGTCATTGCTCCTCAGCAGAGTCAGCAAAGATGTCTGACACAGATGCAGAGAGTAATACAATTTTGCAGATTCTGAAAGTCCAACAGTAGATTGGTAAAAGTCCGTCTTCGGGTGGCAAAAGTCCAACAGTGGATTGGCGAAAGGTCCATCTAAGGGTGGAAAATTCCGAAAGTCCAACAGTAGATTGGCAAAAGTCCGTCTTCGGGTGGCAAAAGTCCAACAGTGGATTGGCGAAAAGTCCATCTTCGGGTGGCAAAGCAGCTAAAAGTCCAACAGTGGATTGGCGAAAGGTCCATCTAAGGGTGGCAGAAGTCCAACAGTGGATTGGCGAAAGGTCCATCTAAGGGTGGCAGAAGTCCAACAGTGGATTGGCGAAAGGTCCATCTAAGGGTGGCAAATTCTAAAAGTCCAACAGTGGATTGGCAAAAGTCCATCTTTGGGTGGCAAAGCAGCCAAAAGTCCAACAGTGGATTGGCGAAAGTCCATCTAAGGGTGGAAAAAGTCCAACAGTGGATTGGCGAAAGTGCATCTAAGGGTGGCAAAAGTCCAACAGTGGATTGGAAAAAGTCCGTCTAAGGGTGGCAAAAGTCCAACAGTGGATTGGCGAAAGTCCATCTAAGGGTGGCAAAAGTCCAACAGTGGATTGGAAAAAGTCCGTCTTCGGGTGGCAAGAGTCCAACAGTGGATTGGCAAAAGTCCGTCTTCGGGTGGCACGAGGCTGCAAAGTCCACCAGTAGCGTGGCAGGCCAGTAGTCGTCTGGCATTGTACAAAAGACATTATCAAAGTCCATCAGTAGCATGGCAGGCCAGTAGTCGTCTGGAGTTGCATAAAAGACATTGTTAAAGTCCACCAGTAATGCGGCGAGCCAGTAGTCGTCTAGTGTCGTTCAAAAGACAGATGTCTCCGACAATGTTTCATTGAAGATTCAATCCAGCAATGTCGGGGGGTTTCTTCTTCATCATCCAGAGCAAATTTTTGGTTATATTTGGTATTCAATCACTATATACCTTGAAAGTCCGAAAGCAATCGCTTTCAGGCATTCAGGTCTACAGCGCTTGAATAGGGGCAGCTGTAATACCCTAAAATTTGCTCTCCCTTTTTATCATCATAGCATGGCATTATCATTTATCATATTATATTCACCTCATTAGCATTGTATTGCATGTAACATAGAAAAATGAAGCATAGCATCCCTCTTACCATCAGGGCATGTGATCAGGTGGAAGGTGGACAATCAATGGATCCTTCAAAGCACAAAAAAGGTCAATCAAGTTTCTTCAAGGCAAGCCAAGGGTCTCTCATGTCTCATACTACCTCAATTGATCAACCACAACCTCAAGAAGGTGAGATTCAATAGGAGATTGAAGCACTACATCTTTCATTATGCAAGAGGTTCAAAAAACTGAAGGAAAACCCTCAAAAGAGATAGCTCATTGATCCAAAATCATCCTCAAGTGGCATATCTAATCATCCTTTAAGAGGATACACAACATACTCTGAGGAATTTGAAATTGAAGACTGCACATTTTTCTCCTAGGAGAAGGGCACCAAGACTAGGGTTTCCAATTAAATCAGGTTATCCTTGATTTTTTGGACAAGACTTGATGTCATGTTATTCTATATGTCCTTGAGTGTATGGATGTGGAAAAGTGCCTCTCAATTGGTTTTGGAAGTGGTTCAATTGAAAGAAAGATAAAAAATCAGAGAATTTGGGGCCAAGTCAAATAATCAGGAGAAAAAGTCAACTCTTGACTTTTTGAGGCCAAATTCATGAAATTCATGTTATATGTGACCAATGTGCAAAATTTTATCAAGAAACTCCAAAAGAATCATGAAAAAATCAAGAGGTAGAAAGTTGCCATTTTTGGAGTAAGAAGGGTTACTAAAAATAGTAATTTTGGACCACTTTGCACTACACTTTGAACCAAGGCCATTTAAAATTGAAGCATCAAATGAAAATTCCACCAGGCCACAACAAAAGGTCTTGCTTTAAGCTTCAAATCCATGTGTAGAACATCCCCATTGGATAAATATTGAGATAGATATGGATGATCAAAGTTGGAGGAAAGTAGGCCAAAACCATGTCATGACCAAGGATTTTCAAGGCACGCGCGCAGTCATTTTCACAAGCATGTGGTGAGCCAAATTTCCACCCATTTTTCATCAAGATAAAAGCCTCAAATGGAAAAATTTTCAACATCAAAGTTGTTCTTTGTAGTGTCATCTTCAATATTGATGTTGGGAAAATTTTGAATTGATCAAGTTATGAGTGGGTTATAGTGGTCTCAAGATAGGTTGATTAGGCTGAACTTTCATGCATGTCACTTGCCATGCCATGGCTTGCTTTGCACGCATATGAGCCAGTTTGTTTTCCATCTGTTGGTGGTCATTTTTAGACATATTTGAGGCATCATTTCACTCCAATTTTCAAACCAACATTGTTCCCCAAGGTGTCCTCTTTCCAAAGAACTCATAAACTCACCAAGTCCTTCATTGAGTAGAGAGAAAAACTTCAACAAACTACCCTATGTTGGCACTGGTACATTGACAGCATGTTGCACAATTTGGTTCACTCATACTACAAACACTTCCACACTTTATTTCCACATTTGGTCAAACATATCACCTACACAATACACACTATCACGTGCCATACATGGGAATAGAAAGAACAAACTTGCTTAGCAAGTTTCTGATGCACAAGCTCCTGCTACACAACCGTGCCAATTCACTTTCTCCTTGCTCCCACCATAACTGTCATGAACCAACCTCACCCTATCACAATCCTCAATGACTCGCCCCTAACTAACTTGACTCAGTTAGTTAGGGTGCACTCAATTAACCAAGCTGTGACTCATTTAACTGGCTCACTAAACCATGGTTAAAGCTTACTATAAAACAAATCACACACTCTAACTTCAGTTCTAACTTCATTTTCTCACATTCAACTCAGAAACTCTCTCCATTCTCTCTCAATTTCTCCACATTGCAACTGATTTTCGAGCTCCATTTCATTCATCTTCCTCATCTTCATCTCAGAATCTCTCTGATTCTCTCTCCATTTTCATCACATTGCAACTATTTTGAAGCTTGGATTTCAGCTCTTCTCCACTGAAGCATCATCCATTTTTGCATCTAAGCCTTTATTTGGCCAAGAGAAGCTCAAAGAGGAAGCAACATCTCTGGTTTTCTGAAGAACACATCAAGATCATAAATCTTCAGGTACGAATCTCTTCCATTATAGACATAATGTGAAGATGTTATCAGGTTCTTGATGCTTCCTATAAGCTCAAGAACTTGTCTGGCTAGTTGATAGGCCTTTAGAGGCATAGTTGAAATGTTAGGGCAAATCTTCCTCTGTTCGATTCTCTCATCTCATGAAAGTTTTGTGCATTTTGTCTTTGGATTCGTGTTCTACATAAGTTCAACATCATTTTGGTGTAATATTTGCGCATTTCTGTGAGATCCAAAGTTTGCAGGTGGTGGTTCTCGCCGGAGAAGGTGACCGGAGGTCCCTCTCCGGCCGGTTGGTTTCAATTGTTAGGGTTTACCAGGTTTCAATCTTGTCCGTCCAAGTTTCATGATCGTGCGGTCCAAGAGCTGGCAGCACATTAAAATTCACGTGCAAATCATGTGCACAATTTCTGAATTGGACATGAGCCTTTATGCTATCTGCACCTCCTCATTTTAAGGCCCAATCATATTGAACTGATGTTTTGCTAAGTTCGCACCCCCATTCATATTGCATTTTTATTTTATTTTCATTTTTTCTACACGTTTCATAATTGAATTTTAAAAATACCAAACTTCATCATAAAATTCCAAAAAAATTCATGAGCCTTCCTAAAACATTTAGGAAATTTTTGATGATTTTAGTTTCTGATTTTATGACCTTTTTGCCCCTATTCCACAATTTTCTTTGATTTTCTTTTGTATGCATTCTTAATGTGGTACATGATTTTATTTAATTTTGTTCTTGATCATTAAAAATTATTTTGAGTTGCTTCTTTTTGTAGTGAGTCATTAACATCTTGAATTATGTTAAGTGATTTTTATGTGATTTTTTAGGTCCTGTTATGGCATGTTTTGATGTTCATCTTTGCATTACTTTGCATGTGCATCCAATTTGATTTAAGTGCATTGTATAAAGCCTTTTTGCCTTGAATTTTTACATGATACTTTGATATGTGATTCATCTCTGATTTGTGAACCTCAATACCATGTTTTCATAATTTTCATGAACTCATTTTATTTTTTTTTAAAATATCTCATTTGAAGCATTACAACATGTCATATCCTTGTAATCTTTGTGCATGTTTACATGATTGCTTTTGTGCATACTTGCATGATCATTTGCCTACTTTGTGAACTATTCATTTGACATTATAGGTCATTGGTACATATTATGTGTCATCATTGCATGTTCACTTTCATTTAAATTTTGTGTGTCCTTAATATGAAGTACTTGTGTTTTCTTTTGAATTTCCATTTCATTTCTTCTTCTACCACTTCTTAAATGTCTTGAGGTGTGATCCATGAATACTTGTGAGATGTTTGTGAATCATTTTCATTTCATTTCTATTCTGATCCTTGGATTACATGTTTCATTTAGGCATGTTTCTTCTCTTTCTTTTCACCTTTCATCTCCCTTTTCTTATGGTAGCATGTTCTAAGGTCATGGATGATGCTTGTTGGTTGTTTACTTGAACTTGCATGATAATGATCATTTGTTTTCCATATGATGTACATTATGGTTGTGACCAATAGGATTTGATTTCTCATCTAATTCTTTTGAGTTTTATAGTGCATTAAATGTTCTTTTACTTCTTATACTTCTTATACATGTTTACTAACCATGTAGGGGCTTTGGTAAGTTGCAATTGAGTGTGGATAAGGAATCCACATTCAAACTTCTTTCCTCTCATCTTTTACAATTCCATTTTTGTGTTTGTTAAGCACTTATGTGTTTTCTCTTAATAACTCATTACTTTCCCTTTTGAATTACAATTCATCTTCTACTTTAGAAGTGAATTGTTTAATTCATTCTTTCTTTAGACTTTAGGTTTTGAAACCTCACAAACCATTAGGATTACTCCCTTAACTAATCAATTAGGATTGAGTCTTAGTCCACATAGATTTTACCTTTCTCCTCTCTTGAGTCTCTCTTCTCATCTTAAAGAAAACTCAAAACATCTAATAAAGGTAGGCATTTATTGCATTTAGGCCTTTCATATAAAGAAAAGATTATAAGGGGTCTTCTCTTATAATCTTAGAATGTATAGCATATGGCCCATCTTGGGTCAATGTGTTAAACATTTGATCTTGTATGAGGGACTTAAATGCAATACTTGTTGAAGGTGCAAATAATAAAAACACTTCTTCATTCCATAATTAACAAAACACTTAATAAACACAAGTATGCTAGTGTGGTTGAACCTTGACAATTGGAACTAAGTGTGGGGGTCTTCTTCACTCTTAGTGTGTTTTCTTGTTCATTCCATCTTGGAATATGAGAATGTACACATTCCAATGACTAAGATTCAGATACACTGTCATATGCAAACAAATGAAAAAACTTCTAAAAGACAAAACAAACAATAACGTCTTTCCTTCGGGAATTCTTTTCTCATCTCATTCACTCTCAGCGTACGAACGTGCTCCTACTCGTTTTCTTGCAAGATGGTAATGCACTCGGACCAGCGAGTCTGCAACACCTGAGCTAGAACGTTAGTCGTTCCTAAAAAAACACAAACAACTTTCCCTTAGGTGAGGGGAACTACGTCGCTCTGATTCTCATGTTCCCGATGAGATACGTAGGCAGTGGGGTAGGGCCCATTCGAGCACTTCTTTTATTTTCCCTACATTTGATATTCTTTCTCCTTTCTTTCTTTCAGTTCCTTTTCCAATATCCTTTTCTATCACCCTTTGATTGAACAAGCAAGTGTGGATCCCATCGGGTACGATGGACGTGAGGGGGTGCTAATACCTTCCTCTCACGTAACCGACTCCCTTACCCTTTCTCTTGGTCGCAAGACCATGCTCTATCCTTTCCCTCAGGTTTACGCAGTGTTTCCTTTCCCTCTCTCGGGATAAATACACATTGTTGGCGACTTTGTTTCGGTGCCACTTTCGCGTTTGTACAAGGATGAAAATCCCGGGAGCGACACTCGGCACAAGCCAATGCTTCAAAACATAACCTAATATACTCCATGGAACCTCATGGACCCAAGCATCAAGTCAATTTTGCCTCAGGGGATGCATTCTTCAAAAATCAGGAATTAGGGTTTCTTGACCTAATTCACCCCTAAGTTGACTTTTGGGACAAATCATGAGCCAAGACCTCAAGAAATGATTTGAGGGTCTTTAATATACCATATTGATCCATTTGCAACAATGGATTAATCCAAGAAGCTTGAGCAACGAGTTTCAATTTCATCTGCACCACAATTAGGGTTTCGCGAGGAAAGTCAACTGTAACTTTGACTTTTGACCAGGACATGCTCCCAAACCCTTAGACATGATTCAATATACCCTATGACACCCATGGAACATGTCTATCAAGTTTAATTTAGGTCAAGGACATGATTTCTTGAAGAATTGCATAGTTTGGAATTCATCTGATAAAAAGTCAACTGTGCACAAAAGTCAACTTTGACTTTTTGAGATTTTTCACCAAAATGGATTTTTAACCCTAAAATGATGTTAATGTATGATTTGAATCATCATTCATCAAGAAAAATCAAAGAAAGTGGGATAACTTGTAAAAGGGGTAACCATAAAAACTTAGAAAAATTTCTAAGTTATGGAAAAAGTGACACTAATGTGCCAACTTTGGAGGACCATAACTCCTAAACCACAAGGTCATTGCTCCCCATTCAAAGCTTGATTTGTATATCACATTTCCCTCAACAAAATCTTCATACTGACCTATGTCCAAATTCCTCATGGATTTTGAGTTATGGAGTGATCAAAATCAAGAAAAGTCACTTTGTTCCAACACTTAGTGAAAATTTCACTAAGTCAGAATCTGCCTTTACTTTTTTCCAAATGTAGGGGGATTTTTCACTTGGATTCAAAAGAGATCAAAACCAAACATGTTCAAACAGTTGTTTTATCATGTAAGGGCTTTCCAAAATGACCAAGAACATTACCAAATTCAACTTGAGCCATGAGATATGACATTGGCAAGTTGCCTTGCTGAAATCTGCCAAGGCAAGGCAGATTTTTACACTTTTGGTCGATTTGCCAAAATCAGCCAAATCCAAATGCTCCTATCCACTTGGACACCTCTAAGGATTGAATCTAAAGGGGACAATCACTGTGCCAAGCCTCCAAAGTCTTTGGAACAAGAAATAGCATGTTGAACCTAGAATTGCCAAAATAGGGACAAGACTCCAATTTTGGATTAGAGCTTTCAATGGAAGCATCAAGGTGGCATGAACTGGACGTGGAGAGATTCACCCATATCCGGGTTCTGGACCCATCAACTGGACGCCGAACTACCTTGTCGATCAAGTCGATGACGTTGTCACAATTTCTGGTCATCATAGGACCAGGGATGTTTTTGGCATCATCCCTCTACTTGACGAATCTAGAGCTCCCAACCGGGAACGGATCGAGATTACTTATGATGGTCAGAAAAATCAGAAGGTTCCCATAGTCATCTATCTACCGGGACCACTACCGTATGAATCAACTAAGGCTATCCCTTACAAATACGGTGCAATAATAATTGAAAATGGAAAGGAAATTCCATTACCCTCCGTCGTGAATATTGCAGACATCAGTCGTGTAACACGGAGCAGTCGAATCATCAACCGAGGAGTTGGAGAACCTAACAAGGAAAAGGAACTTCAGACAGAAGCTCCCGATCCATCAGTCAGTCAATCCAGTAATCCCGACCTTTCGAAAAATAATGATGAGATGCTGAAACTCATCCAAAGGAGTGAATATAACATTGTTGATCAGCTGTTACAGACTCCTTCAAAGATCTCGGTATTATCATTGTTACTCAGTTCAGAAGCCCACAGGGAGGCTCTACAGAAAGTCTTGGAGCAAGCCTTTGTGGAACAGGATGTAACAATTAGACAGTTCGATAGCATTGTCTCTAACATCGCTTCCTGCAATAATTTGGGATTTAGTGATGAGGAATTACTCGAAGAGGGTCGCTGTCATAACATGGCGCTCAATATCACAGTTAACTGTCAGGACGATGCTTTAGCCAGCGTACTGGTAGACACAGGGTCAGCCCTGAATGTTATGTCAAAGTCCACTTTGATGCAATTATCATTCAAAGGCCCTCCGCTGAGAATCAGTGAGGTCGTCGTCAAAGCGTTCGACGGATCCAGAAAAATAGTTATCGGCTAAGTTGATCTTCCCATAACTATCGGTCCTCACACTTTCCAAGTCCCTTTCCAAGTCATGGACATCCGGGCAACATACAGTTATTTATTAGGAAGACCGTGGATACATCAGGCTGGGGCGGTCACTTCGACCCTCCACCAAAAGCTAAAGTTCATTCAGAACGATCAACTTGTCACAGTCTGCGGAGAACATGTCTTGCTCGTGAGTAGTTTATCATCATCTACTGGTATAGAACCCGAGGAGGTTATTAGAACTCAGTTACAAGCACTGTCGGTGGGCAAGGACAGTCAATCCCAAGGAGGAACCTCGATTTCCTCATACAAAGATGCTATCAAAGCGGTCGAGAGTACCGATACAAAGAAGGGTCTTGGTTTTTCTACAACCTGTACCCGAACAACTGCTAACGATGGAAGTCTTGATCCCATTCAGAACTTCTTCCACAGTGGAGGTTTTCTTCACCTAGTGTCTCAGGAAGTACATGCTATCAATGAGGAAGATCCCTCTGACATAAATGAAGAATGGAAGTCCTATCTTAATGAGGACGGTTATATGTCTCAGGATGAAACGCAAACTCCTTTTTGCTTTCCTACAGAGAGTCCGAGATTTATACCCAGGTCAGACATCAAAATGATATACGGGGATTGTGATCCGGAAGGATGCCGTGCTCCGCCAAATTCATTAGAGGAAGACACTCCGATGAAAGACAATTTTGACTACACCTACTATGGCCCGATGGATGGTCTGCCAATGTGACAACCTTATCCAGGAGACTTGGGGCAAGAGAGTCAGCCGATCAATAAAAATTAGCTGACCGTCATTGAACAGAATACCTGTGTCCCCACCAGGTCATTCGGAAACTACTCAACATGAAGATGAATTCGTAACGTTTACGGGACTTGAGTTCATCAACAATGCCTTTCCCGAGGTCAACGTCATCGAGAGAGATGACTCCTCCAGTTCCAAGGAAGTGTGGGACACTCTGGGAGAACCAAGTGGAAAATTTGACTATACGGTCAAGTACACCGCTCCCGAAAGCTCTCGTATCAGGCTCGAAGATATCCAGCCAACTGGATGGGGAGATACAGTTGAGAGCACAAATGCTATGCAAAATACAACCGAGGAATTCTCCTACGACAACTCTGCCTGGGAAACAGATTCCAATGATCCTGCTCTACCAGAAATCAGCGTTATTTCTGAAGACAAATCAAGGAAGGTGCCAGACTTTGTGATTCACCGAGGAGTTCTCCGCCAATGGATTGCCGTCGAGGTTCCAAAGATCGTTCATCAGTCAAAGTAATTGGCATCTTTAACCTTTCACCCTGCCCAGGTGAAACGGATGTTTTGATAGGGCTCGCTTTCTGTAAATTTTCCCTATTCGCTTCGCCCAAAGTGACAGAGTTTTGTTTTATAGGGTTGTAGTTTCAAGAATCGACTTGTTCATTAATAAAATAATGCCATTCTGTAATTTCCGCATTAATTGTTGTTTTCTCTTTTCGTTTTTCAGAAAATGGTCATCCTAAAAAACAATTCAATAATAAAAACAAGCAGTAAAAAAAAATACACTGCACACACTTTTGCATTTTCTCTATATCTTCTAAACACAAATCATCACGTCATGCAAATTTCTTGTTTTAAACCCAGTTGAAACATACGATCCGATGCCTTCTCCCAACTTTGAGTTCCCGATATTTGGGGCTGAAGAAGAAGTTGACAACAAAATTCCAGAAGAGATCTCCCGACTACTCAGACAAGAGGAAAGGTCCATTGAACCTCACAAAGAGCCGTTGGAAACGATCAATGTGGGTTTGGAAAAAGAGAGAAAAGAAATCAGGATTGGGGCACTGCTCAGTCCAACTGCCAGAGAGGGTTTGATAAAGCTTCTCAGAGAATTTCCCGATGTATTCGCTTGGTCCTATCAGGATATGCCAGGGTTGGATACCAGCATCGTGGAACATCACTTACCGTTAAGATCAGAATGTCCGCCAGTAAAGCAGAGGTTGAGACGGACTCACCCGGACATGGCCATCAAAATCAAGGAGGGGGTACAGAAACAGATTGACGTGGGTTTCCTCACTACATTTGAATATCCTCAATGGTTATCCAACATCGTACCCGTTCCCAAAAAGGACGGAAAGGTCAGAATGTGTGTTGATTACAGAGACCTGAACAAGGCTAGTCCAAAGGACGACTTTCCTTTACCACACATTGACATGCTGGTAGACAGCACAACAAAGTTCAAAATTTTCTCCTTCATGGATGGATTCTCGGGCTATAACCAGATCAAAATGGCGCCGAAAGACATGGAGAAAACTTCATTCATTACCCCATGGGGTACCTTTTGTTACAAGGTAATGCCGTTCGGTTTGAAGAACGCCGGGGCAACCTATCAAAGGGCCATGACTACTCTTTTTCATGACATGATACACAAAGAAATCGAGGTATATGTCGATGATATGATTGTAAAATCTAAGACAGAAGAGGAGCATGTGACCCACCTGTCGAAACTATTCGAGCGTTTGAGGAAGTACAAACTCCGCTTGAATCCCAACAAGTGCACCTTCGGTGTCTGTTCAGGGAAACTTTTAGGGTTCATCGTCAGCCAGAAAGGAATTGAGGTTGATCCTGACAAGGTTAAGGCCATTCGAGAAATGCCTTCTCCGAAAACTGAAAAACAAGTCAGAGGATTCTTGGGACGTTTGAACTACATCTCCAGATTCATATTCCTCATGACCGCCACATGTGCGCCGATTTTCAAATTACTCAAAAAAAACCAGGATTGCGTTTGGTCAGAAGATTGCCAAACCGCCTTTGACAGTATTAAGGAATACCTGTTGAATCCGTCGATTCTATCACCTCCAGTGGAAGGAAGACCACTGATCATTTACCTCACAGTCTTGGAAGACTCAATGGGATGTGTACTTGGCCAACAGGGCGAAACCAAAAGGAAGGAGTATGTCATCTACCATCTGAGCAAGAAGTTCACCGACTGCGAGACTCGGAACACGATGCTTGAGAAAACTTGTTGCGCTTTGGCTTGGGCAGCCAAACGTGTTCGCCAATACATGATTCGTCATACTACTTGGTTGGTTTCCGAGATGGATCCAATCAAGTATGTCTTCGAAAAGCCTGCTCTCACGGGAAGAATTTCCCGTTGGCAGATGTTGTTATTAGAATATGACATAGAGTACCACGCTCAGAAAGCCGTTAAGGGGAGTATTTTAGCCGATCATTTGGCTCATCAACCGATTGACGATCAAGAATCAACTGGGTTTGACTTCCCAGACGAAGATGTCATGTATTTAAAAATGAAAGATTGTGATGAACCATTACCCAGTGAAGGGCCAGAACCAGGTTCCCAATGGGGACTTATCTTTGACGGAGCAGTTAATCATTATGGAAACGGAATTGGGGCAATAATTGTTACCCCTCAGGGTACCCAAATTCCTTTCACTGCAAGACTTACGTTCAAATGTACGAACAACGAGGCCGAATATGAAGCTTGTATTATGGGTCTCGAAGAAGCGATTGATTTAAGGATAAAAAACTTGGACATATACGACGACTTAGCCTTGGTTATCAATCAGATAAAAGGAGATTAGAACACATACCAATCAGGGCTGATTCCTTATAAAGACTATGCAAGAAGGTTGTTACCTTTCTTTAACAGAGTCGAGTTTCATCACGTCCCTCGTAATGAGAATCACATGGCTGACGCTTTAGCCACTCTCTCTTCCGTGATTAGTGTAGGTCAATGGAACGACTTACCTAAGATTGACATAATGCGCCTTGAACGGCCCGCCTACGTCTTCACGATCGAAGCAGTCATAGATGACAAACCTTGGTATCACGATATTAAATGCTTCCTTCAGAAACAAGAGTACCCATCTGGGGCACTCAGAAAAGACAAGAAAACCCTCAGAAGACTAGCAAGCAGCTTCTTCCTGAGCGGTGACACTCTTTATAAGAGGAATTTTGACTTGGTCTTGCTCCGATGCGTAGACATACCAGAAGCAGACATGCTGATGAAAGAAATTCATGAAGGATCCTTTGGCACTCATGCCAACGGACACACAATGGCGAGAAAAATTCTGAGAGCAGGGTATTACTGGTTGACCATGGAATCCGACTGCTACAAGTACATGAGGAGGTGTCACAAGTGTCAGATATACTCCGACAAAATTCATGTACCGCCATCGCATCTCAAATTTCTCTCTTCCCCGTGGCCTTTTTCCATATGGGGAATCGACATGATCGACATGATTGAGCCCAAGGCTTCAAACAGACATCGGTTCATCCTGGTAGCCATTGACTACTTCACCAAGTGGGTCGAAGCAGCATCATACGCTAATGTAACCCGACAAGTGGTGGTCCGATTTATCAAAAATAATATCATCTGCCATTATGGTGTTCCGAGCCAGATCATTACAGATAATGGATCTAACTTGAACAATAAGATGATGAAAGAGTTGTGTGTATAGTTCAAGATCAAACACCATAACTCATCTCCCTACCGACCCAAGATGAACGGGGCGGTAGAAGCGGCTAACAAGAACATCAAGAGGATTGTTCAGAAGTCAGTTGTAATCTACAAAGATTGGCACGAAATGCTACCCTTTGCTCTTCACGGTTATCGCACATCTGTTCAAACTTCAACAGGGGTAACCCCTTTCTCTCTAGTATATGGCATGGAGGCAGTTCTCCCCATAGAAGTAAAGATCCCATCAATCCGGGTATTGATGGAAGCTAAGCTTTCAGAAGCTGAATGGTGTCAAAGTCGACACGACGAACTGAATCTGATCGAAGAAAAATGGATAATGGCACTATGCCACGGTCAGTTGTATCAGTAGAGAATGAAGAAGGCGTTCGACAAAAAGGTTCGACCTCGCATCTTCAGGAAAGGAGATCTTGTGCTCAAGAAGATACAATCATTTCTCACTGATTCTCGGGGCAAATTGACTCCGAATTATGATGGCTCCTATGTGGTCACGAAAGCTTTCTCCGGCGGCGCCTTGATACTTGCAACCATGGACAGAGAGGAATTTGCCTACCCCACGAATGTTGATGTAGTCAAGAAATACTTCGCCTAAACTAAAAAAAAAAATGTCTCGGTGGATTGAAAACCCGAAAGGGCGGTCCAGGCAAAAGTTAGAGACATGAAAAAAATCATCCCGATGGATTGGAAATCTCAAAGTACAATCCAGGCAAAAATTAGGGATAATGGCAAGTAACTATGTTCAATAGAGGCAAGTCCCTCAGCAGCAGCAGTTACACCATCCATCGGAGAAAACTCCAGTCAAGGTCATCTTCGACAGAAGCTCAGGATGTCCCGAATTCAAAGTTGGTAGAATGATAGTGGTCGTTATGTGTCAACGTAGCCCTTTTCCCTGTAAATTACCATTTTCAAACTTTGTATATACTCTTTGGAATCACGCGTTTGGCTGATCTCCATCTTATCAATAAAATTTGAGCCCTTGTGCTTTTGTTTGTAATTCTTATTTGTTTTAGCTTTACAGAATGACGTTTTAACATGATTAGAGATTCTTGAAATGAAACCAAAATGAATTTACTTGTTAAAACTTTTTCTACTTTTAAAGTAAAGATGGAAATTTCTTTTGACTGTTGAACATCAAAAGAGCATCAACCGCTTCTCCAGAAGTAGGCGAACTTCAAAGTGCAGAATAAAAGTACTCCTTCTACGCCAGTGCGCCTGAATGAAGGATTAACAGTGTTGGATACGACTATTCCATCTGACCTCTTCGGCCGAGTTCTTATCTCCTAAGCCCGACCAACGTATCTCCCAACAAGGACTATCTCTCCTAAGCAAGGTGGAATTGCTATTCTGAACCAACAGTACTTCTTCGCCCCGCGATGGCCGAGTATCCAGTCGTGTTCACCTGTTAGTTTGTATGTCGCGTCAGTTTTGTCAGCATAAACATACATACATCATGCATTTGATTTGCATTCATATTCATATTGCATCACTATCACTCTAGTCGGTCTTGTCCCCTAGTGATGACAGTCCTATCAATCGAGTTGTTAGTTCTTGCCTCATCAGAAAATGCTGCGTTTGAACGATCTCTCTCCAGTTTATTTCTGGAATGGAGTTGGTCCTTGACCACTTTGGTAACTTGAACCTCTGAAGAACCAGAGAACTCTCGACAAATGTCACTCTTCGCCATTGAAGATGATATCCTTGCTTTCCCGGATTAAGGAAGATCCCTAGAGAAAGCCCCTTAATCGAAACTTCGGCAATACGGCAGTTTTTCTCCGAAAGAACCGCTGATGAAAAGGTCATCGACACCTCAAAATTGGAGCCCATCATATGGCATTTCTCCAGGAAGATCCTGAGAAAAGTATGATGTAAGACCCCAAGCGGAAGCAGTCTCTCAAGAGACTCATTTTCCCCAGATAGAGTCGACAAATGGCGTCTCCAACAGAGAAGTTTGTGTACCTTTACAATTCAGACGATTGGGCTCCCCAGCGAGTCCAACGTCAAACTTTTTCCCATCAAATGGCATCTCCCTAGGAAAATTCGGCGAGAAGTTTGAAGAAAATCGCTACGTATAGCGTCCCTTGTCAAGAAAGTTTATCGACAAAAGAAACTTAGACCAGTTCCTTGGTAGGAAACCAGGATCGAGGGGAAGTTTACAACAGCAACTTAGACCAGTTCCTTGGTAGGAAACCAGGATCGAGGGGAAGTTTACAACAGCAACTTAGACCAGTTCCTTGGTAGGAAACCAGGATCGAGGTGAAGTTGACAAAATAAACTAAGACCAGTTCCTTGGTAGGAAACCAGGATCGAGGGGAGGTTTATTTCAAATGAAAACTGAGACCTGCTCCTTGGCTGAAGACCAGGATCGAGGGGAAGTTTACCTTTTCTAAGCATCATCACTTAGCTAAAGAAGATGAATGCATAAGCTACCATTCATAACCACCATCAAAATTTCGGGTATTCCGATATTTAATCCTCTTGCACCCCGAATGCCGGAATACCTTCGTCATTCACACCTTCGGGTCCAAGAAGATTAAATAGGGGCATCTGTCATACCCCAAATTTTGACCAGTAAGATTTCCCATCATTGTGCAAATCATCATCACAATATGGATGAACCATCATGCCTCATCAAATGCCTCAAGGGTTGTTGAGCATTCACTACAATCAAAATTAGGGTTTTAAGCCCTCTTAGAGCCTTAGACAAAGGATCAATCAAAGATTGACTTGATCCTCAACTTGTCTAGCCTCTAACATATCCACAATGGATCAAAAGGACTCCCACTTCAAGGATTAAGCACAAGGCTGCTCCCTTCTAGGTGGATTAAGTCTTAAGATCGACAGTGTCACCAAATTAGGGTTTTGGTCGACCAGGGCCTCCAGATGGAAATTTTTCATCTGGGCACAAGCCAATGCTTCAAAACATAACCTAATATACTCCATGGAACCTCATGGACCCAAGCATCAAATCAATTTTGCCTCAGGGGATGCATTCTTCAAAAATCAGGAATTAGGGTTTCTTGACCTAATTCACCCCTAAGTTGACTTTTGGGACAAATCATGAGCCAAGACCTCAAGACATGATTTGAGGGTCTTTAATATACCATATTGATCCATTTGCAACAATGGATTAATCCAAGAAGCTTGAGCAACAAGTTTCAATTTCATCTGCACCACAATTAGGGTTTCGCGATGAAAGTCAACTGTAACTTTGACTTTTGACCAGGACATGCTCCCAAACCCTAAGACATGATTCAATATACCCTATGACACCCATGTAACATGGCTATCAAGTTTGATTTAGGTCAAGGACATGATTTCCTGAAGAATTGCACAGTTTGGAATTCATCTGATAAAAAGTCAACTGTGCACAAAAGTCAACTTTGACTTTTTGAGATTTTTCACCAAAATGGATTTTTAACCCTAAAATTATGTTAATGTATGATTTGAATCATCATTCATCAAGAAAAATCAAAGAAAGTGGGATAACTTGTAAAAGGGGTAACCATAAAAACTTAGAAAAATTTCTAAGTTATGGAAAAAGTGACACTAATGTGCCAACTTTGGAGGACCATAACTCCTAAACCACAAGGTCATTGCTCCCCATTCAAAGCTTGATTTGTTGATCACATTGCCCTCTACAAAAGCTTCATTTTAACCTATGTCCAAATTCCTCATGGATTTTGAGTTATGGAGTGATCAAAATCAAGAAAAGTCACTTTGTTCCAACACTTAGTGAATATTTCACTAAGTCAGAATCTGCCTTTACTTTTTTCCAAATGTAGGGGGATTTTTCACTTGGATTCAAAAGAGATCAAAACCAAACATGTTCAAACAGTTGTTGTATCATGTAAGGGATTTCCAAAATGACCAAGAACATTACCAAATTCAACTTGAGCCATGAAATATGACATTGGCAAGTTGCCTTGCTGAAATCTGCCAAGGCAAGGCAGATTTTTACACTTTTGGTCGATTTGCCAAAATCAGCCAATTTCAAATGCTCCTATCCACTTGGACACCTCTGAGGATTGAATCTAAAGGGAACAATCACTGAGCCAAGCCTCCAAAGTCTTTGGAACAAGAAATAGCATGTTGAACCTAGAATTGCCAAAATAGGGACAAGACTCTAATTTTGGATTAGAGCATTCAATGGAAGCATCAAGGTGGCATGAACTGAGCTCTTAGCAACTGAATTCAGTCAAGACTTATCCAAGACCAAGGGGACCAACAGCCTGTTCCCTAACCTCTAGTCAATGGCTAGAGGAGACTTGGATTTTCATTTGCCAACATTGGCCAAACCTACTCAGCAGTTGCCATTCACTATTCCTTGCAAAACAAACTTGCTCTACTATAAATAGATCTCAATTGTGATCAGTTTGAGGACACCAAAGCCATCAAATAGATGCTTTCCTCAAAATCTCTTCTTTCACTCCAATTTTGCCTTCCAAGGCAAGTCACTATCGGGTTTTGAGTTTGAGAGCTTTTCCAATCAAACCAATCACTCACACACCTCACATACATCATATAGAAGTGATCCAAACACTCACATAACATCTAGAACACTGATTTCACAAAATCACTAGCCAATTGCTCAAGTTCTTGACAGTTTGGCAGTTGAGGTACCATCTTGAGCTCCAAACCATTTCAATGTATTCCAAGCATCCAGATACACTCCATGGCACCTAGGGAAGCTATCCATATCATTGGAACCTAGCTGTAACACCTCCAACACAAAACGCGATCACCAGGTGCAAGAGGTAAGCATGAGTTCTTCTAACTCTATGATCCATGCAATTTTTGCTGCACAATAATTTGGCCATATGTTCATAATCATGCATGGAATGTGTCATACCCCAAATTTTGACCACTAAGATTTCCCATCATTGCGAAAATCATCATCATAATATGGAGGAACCATCTTATTTCATCAGTCTCCCCAAAGATGGGTGAGCATCCACTACAATCAAAATTAGGGTTTCAAGCCCTCTCAAAGCCTTAGACAAAAGATCAATCAAGGAATGACATGATCTTCAACTTTTCTAACCTCTAAAATATCCACAATGGATCAAACGGACTCCCACTCCAAGGATTAAGCACAAAGCTGCTCCCTTATAGGTGGATCAAGCCTCAAGATCGACAGTGTCACCAAATTAGGGTTTTGGTCGACTAGGGCCTCCAGATGGAAAATTTTCATCTGGACACAAGCCAATGATCCAAAACATAACCTATGATGCTCCATGGAACCTCATGGACCAAATCATCAAGTCAATTTTGCCTCAAGGGATGCATTCATCAAAAATCAGGAATTAGGGTTTCTTGACCTAATTCACCCCTAAGTTAACTTTTGGGATAAATCATGAACTAAGACCTCAAGAGAGGGTTTGAGGGTCTCTAATGAACTATATTGATCCATTCGGAACAATGGATTAATCCTAGAAGCTTGAGCAACAAGTCTCAATTTCATCTGCACCACAATTAGGGTTTTAAGGAAAAAGTCAACTGTAACTTTGACTTTTGACCAAGACATGCTCCCAAACCCTAGTACATACCTCAATATGCCCTATGACACCCATGGAACATGTCCATCAAGTTTGATTTAGGTCAAGGACATGATTTCCTGAAGAATTGCACAGTTTGGAATTCATTTGATAAAAAGTCAACTGTGCACAAAAGTCAACTTTGACTTTTTGAGATTTTTCACCAAAATGGATTTTTAACCCTAAAATGATGTTAATGTGTGATTTGAATCATCATTCGTCAAGAAAAATCAAGAAAAGTTGGAAAACTTGCAAAAGGGGTAACCATAAAAACTTAGAAAATTTTCTAAGTTAAAAATAAAGTGGCTAGGGTACCAACTTTGGAGGATCATAACTCCTAAACCACAAAGCCATTTTTCCTCATCCAAAGATGGATTTGTAGCCCTCATTACCCTCTACAAAAACTTCAACTAGACCTAAGTCCAATTCATTAAGGATTTTGAGTTATGGAGTGATCAAAATGGCTGAAAAATGAAAATGTCACTTTTTCCAACACTTAGTGAAATTTTCACTAAGTCCAAATCTGTCTTCACTTTTTTCCAAATCTAGGGGGATTTTTCACTTGGATTCAGAAGAGATCAAAACCAAACATGTTCAAACAGTTGTTGTATCATGTAAGGGCTTTCCAAAATGGCCAAGAACATTACCAAATTCCATTTGAGTCATGAGATATGACATTGGCAAGTTGCCTTGCTGAAATCTGTCAAGGCAAGGCAGAATTTGCATTTTTGGTCGATTTGCTAAAATCAGCCAAATCCAAATGCTCTTATCCACTTGGACACATCTGAGGATTGAATCTAAAGGGGACAATCACTGAGCCAAGCCTCCAAAGTCTTTGGAACAAGAAATAACATGTTGAACCTAGAATTACCAAAATAGGGACAAGACTCCAAATTTGGATTGGAGCATTCAATGGAAGCATCAAGGTGACATGGACTGAGCCATTTTCATTTGAATTCAATCAAGACTTATCCAAGACCAAGGGAACCAGCAGCCTGTGCCCTAACCTCTAGTCAATGGCTAGAGGAGACTTGAACTTCCATTCGACAACATTGGCCAAACCTCTGCATCAGTTGCCATTCACTATTCCTTGCAAAACAAACTTGCTCTACTATAAATAGAGCTCAATTGTGATCAGTTTGAGTACACCAATGCCATCAAACAGATGCTTTCCTCAAAATCTCTTCTTTCACTCCAATTTTGCCTTCTAAGGCAAGTCACTATCGGGTTTTGAGTTTGAGAGCTTATCCAATCAAACCAATCACTCACACACCTCACATACATCATATAGAAGTGATCTAAACACTCACATAACATCTGGAACAGTGATTTCACAAAATCACCAGCCAATTGCTCAAGTTCATGACAGTTTTGCAGTTGAGGTACCATCTTCAACTCCAAACCATTTCAATCCATTCCAAGCATTCATACACACTCCATGGCACCTAGGGAAGCTATCTAGATCATTGGAACCTAGCTGTAACACCTCCAACACAAATCACAATCACCAGCTGCAAGTGGTAAGCATGAGCTCTTCTAACTCTATGATCCATGCATTTTTTGCTGCACAATAATTTGGCCATATGTTCATAATCATGCATGGAATGTTTTCCCTCAATTAATTGCATTGTTTGAATCGTGTATCAAAAATCCTAGCCTTCATGCAGAAATTAGGGTTCTTGAGTATTTTTCATGATTTCTTGTTATATGTTTAATTTAAATGAAATTAATTGACATAGACATGATCGTGAGGTTGAGACGAGAATAATGATATGTGGATTGCATGATATAATCAAGTATTCAGTGAGATTGAAGAGAAAATGCAAATCTGGCCAAGCCCAGAACACGCGCGTGTTCTTGGTGTGTTCTTGGCGCGTTTTTTGAAAATTTGAATATTTTAAATTTGTGATTTTATTTAATTGATTCAAAAATTAATTTCTCTCTGAGTTTTAATGATTTTGAGTTGATTCTTTTTTTAATAATTCACAAAAATGTTAAAATATTTTATTTTCCCAAAAAATCCCAAAAATATTATTTATTTTATATAATTGATATTTTTGCAAAGAATTAATGTTTTAATTGTTTTTAACATTTTAAATATTTTTTCCACCTTGATTTTGCAACTTTTAATGCTTTCTAATTATTTTGTAGGTCAATACTTAATTTTTGAAGCATTAATCCAAGATCACAATTTGTTTTTCATATGTTAAACAATTTTGATCATTTTAATTGAATTTTTATTCAATTAAATACATTTTTGAAAACAAATTAGGGTTTTGGATTAATTCAACCCTCATAAATCATTTTCAAAACACTTTGGGCCTCTAATAGAGTGTAAGACCCAATCCTTTTTTGACCAAATCATTTTTTGGCCTCAGTGTATTGTATAAGTCCCGATACCGTTAAAAACAAACGGCGCGATCGTCGCCCTTTTCAAAATAACCATGGGCCTCTCCTCGAGCTATAAGACCCATTCAAAACTTTTGGGCCTCTAATAGAGTGTAAGACCCAACCCCCTTTTAACCACAACATTTTGGGCCTCACTTATTGTATAAGTCCCTCTGCGTTAAAAGAAAATCTCGGCGCGACCGCCATTTTAAATGAAAAATCATCTGGGCCTACCCTCGTGTTATAAGCCCCACTCTTTTTCTTTAAACTTTTTGGGCCTCTTGAGAAAGTGTAAGACCCATCCCTTTGTACAGAAAACAATTTTTGGGCCACAGTCACTTGTATAAGTCCCGCTGTACAAATTCAAACAGCGCATTCACTGATAATACCCTAGGCCTATCCTTGAGCTGTAAGCCCCAAATCTTTCTTTTTCAAAGCAGTTTCTCCTTTGATTTTGAATATAGTGTTATTTTCAATTTTTCTGTGTTGAACAACTAACCAAACAGCATGGAATCTCTACAACCGAGTAAGTGGTTATTGCTTTCATTTACCGCTTTCATATACATATAACTGTATTGTGGGGCTATTTCACTGTAAGTCTTCTTTCATAAACTCATATCAACTGTGTAATAATAGTATAGATATTTATAGTTTCCCCGACAACTACGTCTAGCATTAAGCCCGTTGATCACCTTTAGAAATAGTCTAAACTAGATCCCCATAGGATTACCAGACACAGTCTTCCCTCCTCTTGGGGTTAAACAATATGGAGACATGAAAGGCAGCATTCTCTGTGAACCCTTTCATAGACTGTCACTCGTAGAAGTTGTCAAAGAAACTCTATTCCCCAGAGATGATCTTTTCTCCGTGAATGGCATCTCTTGAGTTTCTTCCAAATTCTCGGACTTTCCTGGCTTGATCTTTTCTCGGTGAATGGCATGTCTTGAACTTCTCGGGGTTTGGGGACCCACAGGCTTCTTAAAAGCAATTGTCAAGAAACTCTACTCCCCAGAGATGATCTTTTCTCCGTGAATGGCATCTCTTGAGTTTCTTCCAAATTCTCGAACTTTCCTGACTTGATCTATTCCTTGTGAATAGCTTGCCTTGAATTTCTCGGGGTTTGGCGACCCATCGGCTTCTTAAAAGCATCGGCCTCCTCTTGGGCATCGTACAAGGACCCACAGGCTTCCTAAAAGCACCCTCGCCTCCTCTTGGGCTTAGTACAAGGATCCTTCGGCTTCTTAGAAGTATTCACAGCCTCCTCTTGGGCTTCGTATAATGATCTCTTCCTCCGGAAATGATAGCTTTCTCTTGAGCTTCATACAAGGACCGATCGGCTTCTTAAAAGTTTCCAGCCTC
The DNA here is from genome assembly GCA_022829125.1 of Lathyrus tuberosus. Classification (NCBI taxonomy): domain Eukaryota; kingdom Viridiplantae; phylum Streptophyta; class Magnoliopsida; order Fabales; family Fabaceae; genus Lathyrus; species Lathyrus tuberosus. Next base: position 7,804,036 of record JALAZF010000072.1, read on the forward strand.
CTCTTGGGCTTCGTACAAATTATCCCGACGACCTCCTAAAGGTATAGGAATAAAACTTAGTCAGCTTCATAGAGCAGTCCTTTCAAAGAGTCTACTACTGTTTCTCAAAGCATAGTACAAAAGATGAAACTCCAGACTTAGACAGTCTAATCTCCTTGAGTCTCAAAGACATTCTCAAGCACCCCTTCAAGAATAGGAAGGAACCCCGTAGACTCGGACAGTCTCAATACCCGTTGGATTTCCCGCTTCCTTGAAGAATAGGAATAACCCGGATCCTTGAATCAAATCCTTGAGTACAGTGTTGCTTATATATGAACTGATTTTCTCTTTAAAATCAGTATACTGGACCTGTCACTTAACTGAAACAACATTTAGCCTCTCTCTCGGGCTTTGTACGAGACACATAAGAGACTCCCTCGGTGAGTCAATCACCCCTTTCGCCTCCATCTTGGGCTTTATACGAGATAGAAAAAGGTTCTTATTGAGCCAAACAAATTTTAGCTTCCATCTCGGGCTTCGTACGAGATACAAACAAAAAACTCTCTTGTTGAGTCAAATAGCCTCCACCTCGGGCTTCGTACGAGATACCAAAAGACTCCATCGTCGAGTCAAAACCTTTTAGCCTCTCTCTCGGGCTTTGTACGAGACACACAATAGCCTCCTCTTAGGCTTTATATAAGAAAACCACTGGTTGATCCAATCAACCTTTTAACATCAAAGTTGTGCCTCGTTCACAGTACACAAACATCAACAACTCCTTCCCTTTCATCTAATCGCTGTAAGCGGTAAGCCTCTGGATTATCAACATCCATGCCATTGTCCCTCTTTTAGCATGAGAAATTCCAAAGGAAAGATAACATTGCTCTACACTGAGTTAAAGTCTTCTCCTTCAGGTTAAAACCCCCTATAAAGGACATTATGGCATTGCTAGGATCCGCGTATCCCGGTTAAAGTAATTCTCCTTTATAAACAGTTGTGACATACAAACCCCCTCTTTAGAGATGAAAAATTCTCTCTAAAGTCAACACCTTTTAGCTTCATATCTTGGGCTTTGAACAAGATATAAATAGACCCTTTGTAATACCCCAAAATTCGCTCTCCCTTTTGGCATCCTAGCATAGCATTATCATATATCATATCATATCCATCTCATTAGCATTGCATTGCATATCTAACATAGAAAAATGAAGCATGGCATCCCTCTTACCATCAAGGCATGTGATCAAGGGAAAGGTGGACAATCAAGGAATCATTCAAGGCACAAAAAGGTCAAACAAGTTCACTCAAGGCAAGCCAAGAGGTCTTTCATGTCTCATACCATCTCAATGGATCATCCAAAACCTCAAGAAGGTGAGATTCAATAGAAGATTGAAGCACTACATATTTCACTATGCAAGAGATCCAAAAAATGAAGGAAAACCCTCAAAAGAGATGGTTCATTGGTTCAAAATCACCCTCAAGTAGCCTATCTCATCATCCTTTAAGAGGATACACAACATACTCTGAGGGATTTGAAATTGAAGACTGCACACTTTTCCCCCTAGGAGGAGGGTGCCAAAATTAGGATTTCCAATTAAATCAGGGTATCTTTGATTTTTTGGGAAAAACATGATGTCATGGTATTCTACATGTTCTTAAGTGTATGTGTGTGGAAAAGTGCCTCTCAATTGGTTTTAGAAGTGGTTCAATTGGAAGAAAGATAAAAAATCAGGGAAATTGGGGCTAAGTCAAATAATCAGAGGAAAAAGTCAACTCTTGACTTTTTGAGCCCAAAATCATGAAATTCATGTTATATGTGACCAATGCACAAAATTTGATCAAGAAACTCCAAAGGGATCATGGAAAAATCAAGATTTGAAAAGTTGCCATTTTTGGAAGAATTAGGGTTTCCAAAAATAGTAATTTTAGGCCATTTTGCACCAGAATTGGAACCAAGGCCATTCAAAATTGGAGCATCAAATGAAAATTCCACTCAGCCACAACAATAGATCTTGTTTCAAGCTTCAAATCCATGTGTAGAACATCTCCATTGGATAAAACTTGAGTGAGATATGATTGATCAAAGTTAGAGAAAAGTAGGTTCAAAACCAGGTCATGACCAAGGACTTTCAGGTCACGCGTGTGTCACTTTCACAAACACATGGTGGGCCAAATGTTTTGATCAATTACTCATGGTTAGAGGCCTCAAATGAAAAATCTTTCAACATGAAAGTTGTTCCTCTATGTGAGGTCTTCAAAATTAGTGTTCATGATTTTTTCATTTGATCAAAGGTCAAGAAGTTATGTTGAGCCCAATGTGCTTTGATCATGCTGAAATTCCATGTCGTGCATGCCTTGCCAACCAACCTTATGGCCACGCCTTATGTCAGTTCCAAACTTGTGTGTTATAAGTCATATTTCAACCTCTTCCAAGCATCATTCCAATTCATTTTTCATACCAAACATGTCGTATTACATTTCCTCTTTCAAATGAACCCAAAAACTCACCAATTCATTCATTGAGTAGAGAGAAAAACTTCCTCAAACCACCCAATATTCCACTATTGCATTGTTGGATTTGATGCATGACTTGGTTCAGACATCCATCAAACATCCTTTCCCTTATTTGAACACAACATGAACATTACACACACTACTACAGCCGTGCCTTGCATGGAAATAGAAAGAGAAAACTTGCTGAGCAAGTTTCTGATGCACAGCCTTGCCATTTCTCTTTCTCTTCACTTCCACCATAGCTTGCCATGAGTTGTCACCACCATATCCTTGCTCTCCCTAACTAACTTGACTCAGTTAGTTAGGGATGACTCACTTAACTCAACTGTGAATCAGTTAATTCACTCAGTTTAACCATGGTTAGCTCACACTATAAATAAAAACTTAACTCTCTAATTTCATTTCTAACACTCACTTTCCACTCTCACTTCCGAAACTCTCTCTTCTTCTCTCTCAATCTCACCATTGCCATTGATCTTCGAAGTTCACATTGTTCAATTCTCTCAAAAACTCTCTCTGATTCTCTCTCAATTTCACCACATTGCAACTGGTTTTGAAGTTTGGTTTCAATTTCTTTCCACTGAATCATCATCAACCACTACATCTAAGCCTTTATTTGGCCAAAAGTAGCTCAAAGAGGAAGCAGGATCTCTGGTTTTCTGAAGAATATCTCAAGGTCTCAAATCTTCAGGTACGAGTTTCCACCATTATAGACCTGATGTGAAAATATTTTCAGGTTCTTGTAGCTTCTTATAAGCTCAAGAACTTGTCTGGCTAGTTGATAGGCCTTTAGAGGCATAGTTGAAAAGTTAGGGCAAATCTTCCTCTGTTCGATTCTCTCATTTCATGAACTTTTTGTGTGTTTTATCACTGGATCCGTGTTCTCCTTTACTTCCTCTTCATTTTGGTATATCATTTGTGGAATTCTGGAAAATTTGAGGTTGCAAACGGTGGTTGTTGACCGGAGAAGATGACCGAAAGTCATCTCCGGCCGGTGGTTTCAGATGCTAGGGTTTTGGTGTGTTTTAATCGTGTCCGTTGATTTTTCATCATCGTGTGGCCATAGTGGTGCCAGCGCATTAAAATAAGCATGCCTTGCACGTGTTTGTTATTTTAATCAAAGTGACATGCGTGTGTTGTAGTGCATGATATGGAGTGTGGTCCTTCACGTGTGTGCCTTGGATTTAATTACTTTGACTTGCTTGTTGATTTGACCTGATCCAAGGGTGATGATTGTTTGACCTATGTTTGACTGAGAGTGCATGTTAATTAGTGTGTATTGTGCAGACTTGGACCTTGGGCTGATTGCTATTCGCACCCTATGTTTTTCAAGCCCAAATCATTTGAACTGAATAATTGCTATGCATGCACCCCTCCTTTATTTCCATTCCATTTTATTTTCTTCATTTTATGCACGTTTGCTTTCTAATTTTTGAAAATACTAAACAATATCATAAAATTCTATAAAAATTCATGAATATCATTAAGACATTTAGAAAATTTTTGAAATTTTTATTTCATGATTTTATGACATTTTTTCCCCTGTTGCACAATTTTCTTTGAATTTCCATTTGTGTGCTTTCTAAATGTGATACATGAATTTGTGGAATTTTGTTCTTGATCATTGTAGATTGTTTTGACATGATTCTTTTTGAATTGATTCATTAACACTTTGAAGCATGTTAGATGATTTTTTTTTTAGTTTTTAGATCATTTTATGACATGTTTGGATGCTCATCTTTGCACCACTTTGCATGATATTTCAACTTGACATAATTGCTTGGTTTGACATCATTTTGGTTTGAATTTTCACATGCTATTTTGATGTATGATTCATTTCTGATTTAGGCATTCTAATACCATGCTTGCATAATTTTCATAAGTCCATTTGATTTTTGTTAGATGCATTACATTTGAAACATAATAACTTGTCATATCATTCTAATTTTTGTGCATGTTTACATGATTTCTTTTGTACATATTTGTATGATCATTTGCATTTTGTGGGATATTCATGTGACATTATAGGTCATTTTTACATATTATAGGTCATCTTTTACATGTTCATTTCCATTTAAACTTTGTGCATTTTTAATATGTAGTATTTGCATTTTCTTTTGAACTTCCATTTCAATTCTTCTTCTTATATTACATCTTATGTCTTGATGTTTGATTCATGAATACTTGTGGGATGTTTATAAACCATTTTCCATTTAGTTTTAATTCTGATCCTTAGATTACATGTTCCATTTATGCATGTTTCTTCTCTTTCTTTTCATCTTTCATCTATCCTTTCTTATGAAAACATGTTCTAATGCTATGGATGATGATTGTTGATTATTCATTTGAACTTGTATGATGGTATTCACTTGTTGTCCATATGATGCACATTCTGGTTGTGATCTTAAGATTGGATTCTTCATCTCATTCTTTTGAGCTTTATGGTACATTGAGTGTTCTTTTACTTCTTATACTTTTTATGCATGTTTACTAATCATGTAGGGGCTTTGGTAAGTTGAAATTGAGTGTGGGTAAGGAAACCACATTCAAACTTCTTTCCTTTCATCTTTTACAATTCCATTTTGTGTTTTGTTAAGCACTTATGTGCTTTCTCTGATTAACTCATTACTTTCCCTTTTGAGTTACAATTCATCTTCCACTTTAGAAGTGAATTGTTTAATTCATTTCTTCTTTAGACTTTAGGTTTTGCAACCTCACAAAATTTTAGGATCACTCCCTTAACTAATCAATTAGGATTGAGTCTTAGTTCACATAGATTTTACCTTTCTCTCCTCTCTTGAGTCTTTCATCTTCTCATCTTAAAGAAAATTCAAAATACATAATAAAGGTAGGCATTTATTGCATTTAGGCCTTTCATATAAAGAAAAGATTATAAAGGGGTCTTCTCTTGTAATCTTAGAATGTGTAGCATATAGCCCATCTTGGGTCAATGTGTTAAACATTTGATCTTGTATGAGGGACTTAAATGCAATACTTGTTAAAGATACAAATAAAAAACACTTCTTCATTTCTTAATCAACAAAAACACTTAATAAACACAAGTATGCTAGTGTGTTTGAACCTTGACAATTGGAACTAAGTGTGGGGGTCTTCTTCACCCTTAGTGTACTTTCTTACTCATTCCATCTTGGAATGTGAGAATGTACACATTCCAATGACTAAGATTTAGATACACTATCTTATGCAAACAAATGGAAAAAACTTCTAGAAGACAAAAACAAACAATAACGTCTTTCCTTCGGGAATTCTTTTCTCATCTCCTTCAATCATTCCTTAAGGATGCGTCATTTCCGTTCTACCGCAAACAGGTAACGCCTAAGTCTCCCTACAGCGAGCTGCAACACCTAAACTGCTAGGACGCGAACGTTGATGTATTCCATTAAAAAACACAAACAATCCATCCCTAATGAGGGGAACTATGTCGCTCTGATTCTCATGTTCCCGATGAGATACCTAGGCAGTGGGGTAGGGCCCATTCGAGCACTTCTTTTTATTTTCCCTACATTTTTTTGTCTTTCTCTTTCCATTCCTTTTCCGGTTCTTTTTCCAGTATCATTTCTACCACCCTTTGATTGAAGCAAGCAAGCGTGGATCCCATCGAGTACGATGGACGCGTGGGGGTGCTAATACCTTCCCTGCGCGTAACCGACTCCCGAATCCAGTTCTCTTGGTTGCAAGACCATGCTTTTCCTTTCCTTCAGGTTTATGCGATGTTTCCTTTCCCTCTCTTGGGATAAATACACATTGCTGGCGACTCTGTTTCGGTGCCACTTTCGCGTTTGTACTAGGATGAAAATCCCGGGAGCGACAGCTGGCGACTCTGCTGGGGACAGGTTGACCTATAGCTGGTCCATCCTAAGCGAGTCAATCCTAGCGCTTGTTTACTTTTCTTTCATTAGGTGTTTACTGTTATCTTGTATTTGCTGTTTACTGTATTTATTACTTGTACCATATTTACAACATTGTAGCATTTACATTTCATATATTATACTGTGTTGCACTGTTCTGTCTGTTTGGCGGGATGGGATTTCTGAGAGATGAGCTCAGTACACAGGCTCGAGTATACACTTAGACTTAGAGTGGAGAGTAGTGGGACCTACGTGCCATCTGTGTACGTTAGGTAATCACGAAATTCACAGCTAGACGAGGCTATCTTGGGACCCATCATGGCGTGCGCATCTTGCGTATTCCAGGATGTCGATCTAGAGAGCTGTCGACTCTAGTGACCGATCATGAGGACCTTAGTGGAAACATCTCTCATTAGTGGTGACAGTGGCAGACCACATTCAGTGGCAAACCCATTCGCACCCGAGGGCCCACTTTGGAACTTGCATAGGATGACCTTTATTTTCTAAGGTAAGTCAGTGGACGACCTCTTTGATTGGCATAGCATTGTATCCTACGGGCTGAATGTGCTATCGCTTCTCAAACCTCCGAAGCTGACAAGCCTTGCTTTCTAGGAACCACATGTGAGTATGGGTGGGATGTTTACAGGTTTGCAGGTAACCTAGCCTCCTACATACCTTGCTTGTGATTCTATGATTATTTTAGACAGTGTATCCCATGACAGTGGTTTAAGTATTCATCTCAGATATATTGCCAGATTCAGTACAGAGACACAGTGCACACAGTTCAACACAGACACAGACACCTGGATACCTGATCACATGCCTTTTGCATTTGCATACTCATATCATAACAGGTTATGTTTGTCATTTTCAGGTACCTACCATATTGTCTGATTCCAATCATGAGTTCCCAAGAGGTTGAGGTTAAAAGGAAGAACAATGTGTCATATAAATCCCTGATCCCAAGCTGGATTCATTGAACAAGATGATAAACATGGCTGGTTCTGGCGTTCTTAGCACTTTTCAGAAGGAGTATGGAGAGCTGATTAAGATGGTATGTGCATTCACAAAGTATGAGAAGGATGGGTTGCACACTTTCTTACAGTTCTATGAACCATCAATGAGATGTTTCCTGTTCCCTGATTACATTTTGATGCCCACTTTGGAGGAATTCTCATTTATTTTGGGAATTCCAGTCACGTCTTCTATACCGTATTTTTCTGAAGGTGCTCTTACCCCTGAAGTAATTGCTGTTGTTCTACATTTGGACCTGTTTGTTGTGAAAAGTGGCCTGAGTAAACTTAAGGAAGATGAAGGATTTCATTTGGAGTTTCTTTTCCAACGAGCTCAGGAAGCTGCCAAGGCTAAAAACTGGACTACTTATAACACTGTGTTAGCTCTTTGTATCTATGGGTTGGTACTTTTCCCCGGTCAACCTGACTTTGTTGATATGCAGGCGATGAAAGTGTTCGTTTCGAAGAATCCGATTCCTACCCTGCTAGGGGATTTTTATTACTCCGTACACTACAAAAATGAGAAGGGAAGAGGAAGTCTGGTTAGTTGCTGTACCCAGTTGTTATGTCATTGGCTCTTCAAACATTTACCTCGAGCTGGTGCTTTCGTAGAAACTACTGAGACAATGAAATGGTCCAAGAGGTTGATAGGTTTGACTGCCAATAACATCATTTGGTTTGATCCCAAACTACTGACAGTAGAGCTTACTGTTAAATGTGGAAGTTTTCCGAATGTGCCTCTACTTGGAGGAAGAGGTGGGATTAATTACAACCCGGTGTTGGCTTAGACAATTTGGTTATGCTTTGAGAAATCCTCGTGCTGATGAAGAGATTGGTGCTTCTCTGTTTTTCGTGGGAACCAAGAATGAAAGAGTGCCAGAAGTAATCAATGCCTGGAAATTTAGGCAAAGAGCGGGAAAGTTGACTTTTGGCAAAGGAGATTATAGATCATACCCTGATTATGATGCTTGGATTGAGATAAAGGTCAAAGAGCTGTTACTACCCTTTTCAAGAGAGATTCTCTTATGTCCTGATCAACACTCCATGGTACCGGCTGAAGAGTGCGAGAAATGGAAGAAAATGGTTAGAGAGTTGCAGATAGAGAACTCTGGAATGAGCAGATGTCTTCAGAAAGCTTTGGCTGATAACAAAGATTTGGGGAAAAGAGCATTGAAAGCGGAGAAAATCTTGGCAGACAAAGAAGAAGATTTTGATGATAGAGCTCGGTACTTCCGGAAACTCACTTTGGGAGCAGATGATACTAGCCAGGCTCACAAGATTACAAAGCAGGCGCTAGCCCGAAGCAAGGAGTCATTAGCTAAACTTCGTCAAGTTTGGGATGAAGTCAGGATTGAAAACTCTGAATTGCTGACCCAATTAAAAGATAAAGATGAAGAGCTGAAGAAAGCACATGTAGAAAGAAGAAAATATCAAGAGGATCTTGGCAAAAGTCGAGAAGAGGCAAGGAATGCTGAAGATAAGCTGAAAATTGCCAACAAAGAGCTTGAAGATATCACAACAGAGCTGAAACTGGTTAAAATTCAAGCTGGAATCAAGAGGCGCAAAGGAGCCAATGAAGATGAAGCCTTGCTGATGCACATGGGCTCATTATCTGATGCGCTGGAGAAAAGGGACGTTGTAATCAAAGAGCTGATTGAGAAGCCACATCATCAGCGTACCTGTATCCTGTTTGAAGAGATCAAGTATTCCAGCCAGAAGCTGAAGGACGTAGAGCTATCAGATTAATGATTTTGTCATTTCTTTGTAATTTGCAATGGTTACCATCAGAATTGTTGATGGATCCATGTGACTATTTGGTTCTTTTTCTGTTGCTGAAACTATGACCAAATGTGCTTGAAAACTTTTGGGAATTTGTATGAAAGGAGATATTTCTGTTCACAATTTCTGGTCTTCAGATATATGTGATGTGATAAGATATCTGTACACTGACACACTACAAAATCACTACTTCTGGTCATCAGATATTTGTGATTGGCGTATATGAATATCTCTTCATGGCAAAACTCAATAATCATGATTTCTGGTCGTCAGGAATTCGTGGTTACGATTGGAATCAGGATATGAAAAGTATTTTGAAATGACAAACATAACTGTGCATTTGCATTTGCATATCATTTTTGCATTGCAGGTTTTCTTTTTTGCAGGCGCCTGCTAACCTTTATTTGGTTTTCAGGAACGATAGCTGATACCCCAGTTCACCGATATTCTACCCGACGCAATCAAGCAAGAGTCATGGAACAAGTTTAGACCGAGTTAGCTGATTTGAGGGGGAGGATGGAACAGTTCATGAACCTTATGCAGGGGATTGCTCAAGGACAGCAGGAGCTGAGGACCGGTCAGGAAAACATGAGGGTTGGTCAAGAAGCTATGAGAACCACTATTCAGAGGCTAAAGACTGAAATCCCAAATCGCAATGTGCACACTCCTCCTGTTGGCACTATCCCTGCTGGTGGGGTACATCTGGGATTTGATAATAATGAGGATGACCAAGATGACCAGTTCACTGCATTCAACAATGACATGGGTTTCTACAATGACGACCGGAAGTATGAAGGGTTAGATGAAAGACTCAAGGCTATTGAGAGCCAGAATCCTCTGGGAATTGACGTAGAAGACATCGGTCTCGTGCAGGGTGTGAGGATCCCTCCCAAGTTAAAGCTCCCTACATTGGATAAGTACAATGGCAGTACCTGTCCCAAAACACATTTGCAAGCTTACAATCGCAAGGTTGCTGCTTATACTGATGACCAGAAGCTCTGGATGTATTTTTTCCAAGATAGTCTTTCAGGCGCCTCCCTGGAATGGTACGTTAAGCTGGATAGGGTTCATATAAAGAGTTGGAAAGATTTGTGCGCTGCGTTTTTGAAGCAGTATCAATATAATTTGGATATGGCACCTAATCGTACTCAGCTGCAGAGTATGACTCAGGACCCAAAGGAGGGCTTTAAGCAGTATTCACAAAGATGGAGAGAATTGGCTGCACGAGTTCAACCACCTCTAGGTGACCCTGAGATGGCTGATATGTTCATGAGCATACTCCAGGGGCAGTATTTGGATAGATTGGCTGCGTGTCCTTCCACAGGGTTTGCTGACATTGTTGTTGCTAGGGAACGAATAGAGAGTCTGCTGAAGTTAGGTAAGATTCAAGACGTCAGTGGGACTGGTGCTTCGAGTTTGAGGAAACCCTTTGCTAATGGATCGAGGAAAAGAGAAGGGGAGTCCAGTGCTGTGCATAGAGGAGGGGGCAGAGGTAGGACTCAGTCCTATCATCAGGTGGATCCTGTAACCATTCTGGTTCCAGTAGGACAGCAAGCTCCAGATCAGCAAGCTAGACCCCGATTCCAGAATAATAGACCAAGGGACCGTAAGTTTGATCCCCTGCCTATGTCATATGCTGCTTTGTTACCACAACTGCTCAAAGAGAAGTTAGTTGAACTTCAGACCATGAGGCCGCTAGACATTGGAAAATTGCCTCAAGGTTATGATGCCAACGCTCGATGTGAATTTCATTCTGGTGCACAAGGTCACTCGATAGAGAAGTGCTGGGCTTTTCACCATAAGGTTCAGGACTTGATTGACGCAAAAGCTATTAATTTCTCTAAGCCGCCGAATGTTCGTGATAATCCAATGCCCCATCATGGAGGTGCAAGCATGAATGCTATTTCTGATGGTGAAAAACTGAATCTGATTACTGATGTGAATTTGGTAAAGACTCCGTTGTTGATTGTAAAAGCGCGTTTGTTAAAAGGAAAGGTATTTCCTGGATGTCGCTCTGATTGTGAAGATTGTTCTAGACAGATTAATGGCTGTAGTAAATTGAAAGTTGGACTGCAGGATCTTATGGACGAAGGAAGACTTCAGTTTAATAAGGTTGAGAAGGAAAAAGATGTTTCTGCCGTTACCATTTATTATAATCCAGTTGAGATACAGGTGCCTATTGAAGAGCCTGTTGCTATCATCGTGCCCGAGAGGCCGAGACCAGTTACGATTATGGTTCCTGAATCTGCTGCTTATGTGTCTAATATGGCAGTTCCATGGCAATATGGAACTGATACTCATCAAGGAGGAAGTTAGCTGAAAGCAGAGGCTGCCGTTGGTACCAGTGTTGAGAATGTCAGTGGACCAAGTGGTTTCACCAGAAGTGGTCGACTGTTTGCTCCTCATACTCTAAGGAATGATAAAGAGGCAGAAGCCGCTGCAAGAGCAAAAGGAAAACAGGTTGTTGATGACAAGGTGCCTGCTCAGGAAGAGGACCCTAAAGTCAATTTTGATAATGATGTTGAGGAATTTATGAGGATTATCAAAAAGAGCGATTACAAGATCATTGATCAGCTTAATCAGAAACCCTCTAAAATCTCGATATTATCCCTGTTAATGAGTTCAGATGCACACCAGGCTACTTTGTTGAAGGTTCTGAACATGGCATACGTTCCCCAAGAAATTACGGTGAATCAGTTGGAGGGAGTAATTTCTAATGTGAATGTGAGCCACGCGCTGGGGTTTACGAACAGGGATTTGACTCCAGATGGACGTAATCACAACAAAGCGCTGCACATCACACTTGAATGTAAAGGAGTTGTTTTGTCACATGTGCTGGTGGACACAGGTTCTTCCTTGAATGTGTTACCCAAAAAGGCCCTGATGAAAATTGAAGTAGATGGATTGGTTCTGAGACCCAGGGATCTGATTTTGAGAGCTTTCAACGGATCCCAAAGATCAGTGTTTGGAGAGGTAGAATTACCAATACAGGTTAGTCCACAGATATTCAAGATGATCTTTCACGTTATGGACATTCAGCCTGCTTACAGTTGTTTGCTAGGCCGACCGTGGATTCACGCAGCAGGCGCAGTTACCTCCACACTTCATCAAAAGCTCAAGTACGTATTCGAGGGTCAAGTGGTTACTGTTTGCGGTGAGGAAGATATATTTGTGAGTCATCTATCCACTTTCAAATATGTGAAAATGGATGGAGAGATTCATGAGACACTGTGCCAGTCTTTTGAAGCCCTGAATATCAACAACCTGCCAGAGTCTACTTCAGCAGCAGTGGTGTCAAATGTGCCAGTTGGGCTGAGTATATCAATTGCATCCTACAAGCGGGTCAGAGAAGTGGTTGAAAGCGGAAATGCCCAAGGTTGGGGTAAAGCTATCGACGTGTTCGTGAAAGAAGATAAGTTTGGCATTGGATACCAACCGGGCCGGACGCCAGTTCCCCGATTCCGTGGGCCAATCAATTTCAACAGTGGAGGAATTATCAACCCCAATTAATCTTGCTCCGCAATAGAAGATGACGCTGAAAGCTCATATTACCTGGACAGATGGGTGTATGCACTGGCTCCGGGCGGGGCGTTACAAAACTGGTCTAGTGAAGAAATCATTCATGTTGTACACCATTCAGAGTAATAATTCTTGTCTTTCATAATGCATGAAATCCCACACTCTGCCCAAGGTGTGAGGATCCATTTGTAGGGACACCATATTTTCTCATATAATGTCCAAGCATCAATAAAAAGGATGTTTTTGTTTACAAATTTGTGTTCCTTTATTCCTTCTTTATTTTTATTTTTGCACAAAGAAAATTAAAAATGATAATGCACTTTCTTTTCTTTTGTTTTCAAGCAAAAAATAATCTAAAATAAAGCATAAATCCAATCATGCAGACTTGATTCTGTGAATTCCTCTGAAAATGATTTTGTTATGCCCACGTATGATTTCGACAATCCGATCTATCAAGCCGAGGAGGAAAGTGATGAAGACTATGAACTCCCGGAAGAATTGGCTAGATTGTTGAAACAGGAAGAAAAGACTATTCAGCCTCATCAGGAAGCTCTTGAGGTTATCAAGATCGGTGCTAGTCTGCGGGCTGATGTAAAACAGGAGCTGATAGTCATGCTACGTGAATACGTTGACATCTTTGCCATGTCATATCAAGATATGCCAGGTTTAGATACAGACATAGTGTCGCTCCCGGGATTTTCATCCTAGTACAAACGCGAAAGTGGCACCGAACAGAGTCGCCAGCAATGTGTATTTATCCCAAGAGAGGGAAAGGAAACACCGCATAAACCTGAAGGAAAGGATAGAGCATGGTCTTACGACCAAAAGAAATGGGTTCGGGAGTCGGTTACGCGAGAGGAAGGTATTAGCACCCCCTCACGTCCATCGTACCCGATGGGATCCACGCTTGCTTGCTCGATCAAAGGGTGTAAGAAAAGAATACTGAGAAAGAAACTGAAAAAGAAATGGAAAAGGAAAGGAGAGAGAAAGAGAAACAAATGTAGGGAAAATAAAAGAAGTGCTCGCATGGGCCCTACCCCACTGCCTACGTATCTCATCGGGAACATGAGAATCAGAGCGACGTAGTTCCCCTCACTAGGGATGGATTGTTTGCGTTTTTTAGAGAACGGCTTACGTTCTAGCTCAGGTGTTGCAGGCTCGCTGGTCCGAGTGCGTTACCGTCTTGCACGAGAACGAGTAGGAGCACGTTCGTACGTTGAGAGTGAATGAGGTGAGAAGAGAATTCCCGAAGGAAAGACGTTATTGTTTGTTTTTGTCTTTTAAGAGTTTTTTCATTTGTTTGCATATGATAGTGTATCTGAATCTTAGTCATTGGAATGCGTACATTCTCACATCCCAAGATGGAATGGGTAAGAAAGCACACTAAGAGTGAAAAAGACCCCCACACTCAGTTCCAATTGTCAAGGTTCAAACACACTAGCATACTTGTGTTTATTAAGTGTTTTTGTTGATTAAGAAATGAAGAAGTGTTTTTTATTATTTGCACCTTCAACAAGTATTGCATTTAAGTCCCTCATACAAGATCAAATGTTTAACACATTGACCCAAGATGGGCTATATGCTACACATTCTAAGATTACAAGAGAAGACCCCTTATAATCTTTTCTTTATATGAAAGGCCTAAATGCAATAAATGCCTACCTTTATTATGTGTTTTGAATTTCCTTTGAGATGAGAAGATGAAAGACTCAAGAGAGGAGAAAAGGTAAAACCTATATGGACTAAGACTCAATCCTAATTGAAGATTAAAGGGAGCGATCCTAAAGGTTTGTGAGGTTTCAACCTAAAATCCAAAGAAAGAAAGAATTAAACAATTCACTTCCAAAGTAGAAGATGAATTGTAATTCAAAAGGGAAAGTGATGAGTTATTAAAAGAAAGCACATAAGTGCTTAACAAAACATGGAATTGTAAAAGAGAAAGGATAGAAGTTGAATGTGGATTCCTTATCCACACTCAATTGAAACTTACCAAAGCCCCTACATGGTTAGCACAATCACTTACAAGTAAAGTAAGAAAATATAATGAACAAATCAAATTCAAACAAGTTGACAAACAAAGTGAAATGAGATTGAATGCTATACATGCTTCCAAGTCAGAATGTAACTCATATTTACACAACCTAATGTTATCCTAAATGAGCATACTAAATCATGCAAACAAAATCTCAATCCAACAAGAAGCAAAGAAGAAAAGGTGAAGTGATGTGAATGTGGTTCATACTTGTGAAACAAGTGACTTAAGGTGCAAGATAAACATCAAACATGCAAAGATGAAACCCAAATGTCACAATCAGAAGTCAATTAACATGCTATACATCCTCAAACAAAACCACAACTCATGGCACAAGTGCCTTCATGATCAAGCAAACCAAACATGAGGCATGCATTCACAAAATGAACAAGTTAAACTTCATGCTTCAAACAAATAGCAAACATGCTTCAAAAATTATGACTTTCACCAATCAAACACCTTAAACACATGCCATTAACATATCAAGTCCACAAGCAATGAATCAGAACCAAAGTCACTCAACAATTAGGTCAAAGTCTCATGGAAGTTTCATGCATTCATGCTCAAAGCAACACATCAAAAGTCATCCAAAAAAGACTTAAAAATCATCTCATAAATCTCAAACATACCTCAACATATTGTGACCACAATGCAAAAAGAAAGGCATCAAAATCATTTTTTATGATCAAGAACAAAAATGCACAAAATCATATGTCACATTAAGTATGCATACAAATGGAAATTCAAAAGAAATAATGGAACAGGGGCAAAATGGTCATAAAATCAGAAAATAAAATCATGAAAAATTTCCTAAATGTCTTAAGAATACTCATGAATTTTTGTAGAATTTTATAATGTCATTTGGTATTTTTTATAAATGGAAAGCAAACATGTACAAAAAAAGGAAATAAAATAAAAACACGTGGAAATGGAAGGGGGTATGAACATAGCAATTGGACAGTGCAAACTGGTTTGGGCTTGAAAAAAGGGGGTGGGAATAACAATCTGGCTTAGGTCCACTAAGCGCGCAGTCTATAGTAATAGTGGTGGAGCCTCAGTCAAATGTTGACTCAATCAGAGCCACATGATTCGGTCAACAAATGATAATCATACAAGTAATCAGATCTAACGAATCAAAATGCACACGCATGTTAATAATGATGAACGCACGCACACCAAACCAAGTCAAAGTCAACATTCAGAGAGAGAGAGTCACGTGAGAGGCATGAGGTTCATTTATGTGCTGGCCACGTATACACCCTAGGATTGAAATGATCTAACGGTTGTGACATGTTCTGGTTCTAAAACCCTAGCAAACCCTCACCGGCCGGAGAGGGACCTCCGGTCACCCTCTCCGGCCACTCTCCGGCGCTGCAATCAACCAAACAATCCAGAAATTTATGCAATGCACATCAAAATATTCAGGAAGTCACGTAGAGCATGAATCTAGGATTAGTTTTCACAAACAACACACAAACAGAGAGAATAGAAGCAATGAACTTAGCCCTAGGTTTTGGATCTAAGCTTCTAAGAAGCTCTATCAACTAGCCAGATGGAGGAGTGCTCTTAGTGAGCTCAAATCATCACAACACGAGCTAGACAGAATGCAAATCGTGCCAAGAAAGTTTAGGATATTGAAACCTGAAAATGTAGGAAACTGTAGTTGAAAGAGAACCAGAGAAATGTGCTTCCTCTTTGATCTTCAACTGGCCAAATAAAGGCTCACAAATCCTTGCAAATATTGATGAAATTCAATATGCAGTGGAAGACTCTTCAATCTCTTCAATGCTACCAAGCTTCAATGTGTTCCAATGCTGTGTGATGTTGAAGCTTGAAGATGGATTCAGATGTAGATGATGATGAAATCGTGTGAGAGGAAGAGAAGCTTCAGAGAGAGAGCTTGCGAATTTCAGAGGAAAAATGAGAATGAAGTGTAGTTGAGTGAGAGTGTGAAAATGAAGTTGAAAACTGAATTGTGAAGTGAAGTTTGAATTTATATCATGAATTAACCATGGTTTAGTGAGTTGGTTAATTGAGTTGAGTGGGTTAAACTGAGTCATCCCTAACTAACTGAGTCAAGTTAGTTAGGGAGAGCAGTGCTATGGTGAAGATGGCTCATGGTGAGATATGGTGGGAGCAAGGAGAAAGTGAATTGGCACTGTTGTGTAGCAGGGGCTTGCGCATCAGAAACTTGGTAAGCAAGTTTGTTCTTTCTATTCCCATGTGTGGCACGTGATAGTGTGCATTGTGTAGGTGATATGTTTGGCCAAATGTGGAAATAAAGTGTGGAAGTGTTTGTGGTGTGTGTGAACCAGAATCCTGCAACATGCTATCAATGCATCCATTCCAACATAGGGTAGTTCGTGGAGGTTTTTCTCTCTACTCATTGAATGGTTTGGCAAGGTTTTGGAGTCATGGAAAAGAGGAGCTATCATGGAACAATATTGATGTTGAAAACAAGTCAAACGGAAGTGTACAAGGTGATGAAAAATTGCTTGAAACAAAAGGAATCAAAACTGGTGTATGGCGTAGTAATGGGGTTGGTTGGCAAGGCAACATGGCGCCTGGGTTTTCAGCATAACCAACATGACTTTGAACCCTTAAAACTATCTCATAACTTGATCAAACCAAAAATTGTCCAACATGAATATTGAAGATGACAATGCAATGAACAACTTTCATGTTGAAAAGTTTTCCATTTGAGGCCTTTAACCATGAGAAAAATGAGTGGACATTAGGCCCACCACATGTTTGTTAAAATGACCGCGCGCGTGCCCTGAAAATCTTGGTCATGACCTAGTTTTGAACCTACTTTGCTCAAACTTTGATCAATCATATCTCACTCAATTTTTATCCAATGGAGATGTTCCACACATGGATTTGAAGCTTAAAACAAGATCTTTCATTGAGGCAGAGTGGATTTTTCATTTGGTGCTCCAAATTTAAATGGCCTTGGCTCAAACTCTGATGCAAAATGGCCAAAACTTACTATTTTTAGTAACCCTACTTCACCCAAAAATGGCAACTTTCCACATCTTGATTTTTTTATGATTCCTTTGGAGTTTCTTGACCAAATTTTGCACATTGGACACATATAACATGAATTTCATGAATTTGGCCTCAAAAAGTCAAGAGTTGACTTTTTCCTCTGATTATTTGACTTTGCCCCAATTTCTCTGATTCTTGATCTTTCTTCCAATTGAACCACTTCTAAAACCAATTGAGATGCAATCTTCCACATACATACACTTAAGGACATATGGAATACCATGACATCAAGTTTTGTTCAAAAAATCAAAGATTCCCTGATTTAATGGGAAACCCTAGTTTTGGTGCCCACCTCCTAGGAGAAAAATGTGCAGTCTTCAAATCCAAATTCCTCAGAGTATGTTGTGTATCTTCTTAAAGGATGATGAGAAATGCCACTTGAGGATGATTTTGAATCAATGAGCTATCTCTTTTGAGGATTTTCCTTCAATTTTTGGACTTCTTGCATAGTGTAGGATGTAGTGCTTCAATCTCCCATTGAATCTCACTTCCTTGAGGTTTTGGAAGATCAATTGAGATAGTATGAGACATGAGAGACCTCTTGGCTTGCCTAGAGCCAACTTGATTGACCTTTTTGTGCTTTGAATGATCTCTTGATTGTCCATCTCCCACCTGACCACATGCCCTGATGGTAAGAAAGATGCTATGCTTCATTTTTCTATGTTAAATGCAATGCAATGCTAATGAGATGGATATGATATGATAAATGATAATGCCATGCTATGATGCCAAAAGGGGAGAGCAAATTTTGGGGTATTACAGCTGCCCCTATTCAAGCGCTGTAGACCTGAATGCCTGAAAGCAATTGCTTTCGGACTTTCAAGGTATATAGTGATTGAATACCAAAAATAACCAAAAATTTGCTCTGGGTGATGAAGAAGAAAAGGGATATAAACCCAACGAGACTGCTGGATTGAATCTTCGATGAAACGTCAGAGAGACCTGTCTTTTGAACGACGCCAGACGACTACTGGCTTGCCACACTGATGGTGGACTTTAATACTGTCTTTTTGAACGACGCCAGACGACTACTGGCTTGCCACACTATTGGTGGACTTTAATAATGTCTTTTATGCAACTCCAGACGACTACTGGCCTGCCACACTACTGGTGGACTTTGATAATGTCTTTTATGCAACTCCAGACGACTACTGGCCTGCCACACTACTGGTGGACTTTGGAAATGTCTTTTTGAACGACGCCAGACGACTACTGGCTTGCCACACTGATGGTGGACTTTAATACTGTCTTTTTGAACGACGCCAGACGACTACTGGCTTGCCACACTATTGGTGGACTTTAATAATGTCTTTTATGCAACTCCAGACGACTACTGGCCTGCCACACTACTGGTGGACTTTGATAATGTCTTTTATGCAACTCCAGACGACTACTGGCCTGCCACACTACTGGTGGACTTTGGAAATGTCTTTTTGAACGACGCCAGACGACTACTGGCTTGCCACACTACTGGTGGACTTTGCAGCTTCGTGCCACCCGAAGATGGACTTTTGCCAATCCACTGTTGGACTTTTGCCACCCGAAGACGGACTTTTGCCAATCCACTGTTGGACTTTTGCCACCCGAAGACGGACTTTTGCCAATCCACTGTTGGACTTTTGCCACCCGAAGACGGACTTTTGCCAATCCACTGTTGGACTTTTGCCACCCGAAGACGGACTTTTGCCAATCCACTGTTGGACTTTTGCCACCCGAAGACGGACTTTTGCCAATCCACTGTTGGACTTTTGCCACCCGAAGACGGACTTTTGCCAATCCACTGTTGGACTTTTGCCACCCGAAGACGGACTTTTGCCAATCCACTGTTGGACTTTTGGAATATGCCACCCTTAGATGGACCTTTCGCCAATCCACTGTTGGACTTTTAGAATTTGCAAAAATGTATTACTCTCTGCATCTGTGTCAGACATCTCTGCTGACTCTGCTGAGGAGCCATGACCAATGATTTGACTTTGGAGACTCCTGAAAGGATAACCTCTCCACTGGAGAATGAATGAACAATCCGTCTGCTTCGAATTGCCAAGCTTGCCAAAAATAAATTGGACTTGAAGAATAATAAATCTGCCAGTAATCACTTCATCTGCTGGGGGAACGAATTCTGGTCACAGCGGTTCCGCTGGGGATGAGAATTTATTTGCATGGCGTCTTGCTAGGGGAGAAAAGTCATAAAAACTCTGCTTGGGGATCTATCCAATCCAAGACCCTTTGTAGGGGTTATCCACCTTTTGACCCGGCTGGGGAAAGACTGTACCATCCTTGTTGAGGAATAGATTCTGCCGATCTTATAAACCTCTGCGGGGAGAACAACAACTCAGCTGGGGAGTATTGCTGACAAGATTCGATGCTGACCTCTGTGGGGGATCATTACCAGAGACACAATCTTGCTGGGGATCAGGGCTACTCTGCCAGGGATATGCGAATCCTGGTTAGAACATTCCCCTGCAACTTGCTAGGAAAGAGTCCTTAGAGATCTGTTGGGGAAACCCAAAGCAAATCCACAGTAGTCTGCTGAAGAATATGACTGTCAAGCTTAGGATAAGTACCACAATGCACCATGTTAGGCGAGCTTTCCTTTAGACAATTTCGTTGGGGATGACGAGTTTATAACAAACTCTGCTGGAGAAAACTGCTTTAAAGCGTCTCGTGCTGGGGAATGCCTTTTGAGAGGATTTTACAGAAGACCAACTGTCCTCAAACTCTACTGGGGATGATCAACACTTCATGCTGGGGAAACAAACATGCCCCATGCTTGGACAAAACAACAATTCGTCCCCGAAGAGGATGTCATAAGAGGATTTTACAGAAGATCTAGCCTCTTCAAACTCTTGTGACTTCGCTGGGGATAATGACCATCAGTTTCGGTGTCGACGAGACCACCCTTTTGGGGAACCTGTGACCGTTATCGGCACAGAAAAGCTTGTAGCTGTTGGAAGTACTGTATGAGAGAATCGACTTAATAAGATACAACGGTACCCAGTTGAATTTAATTCAATGATATCGAACCGTTATGAACGACCGTCGACCGAGCGATGAACGCAGACCTCCTTACCCGTAATTGCCCCAGTCTTTTGCGTGGGGTAAATGATTACTCGTCTAGAAGACATGATCCCGTGATCTCGCAAAGGCTTCAATTTTGCCTTTGAGCCTAGTATGAGGCTGCTACCTGCAAGCAAAGGATATGCACGTATGCCCCGTGCTGGATATGACTTCTGCAACAGAGAAAATCTAACTTGGAACCACCACTTGTTGGGGAGAAAAGTTTTGCTGCATCTCTTGTTGGGGGATGCCCTTTAAGAGGATTTTACAGAAGACTTGACATTCAAAACGCCTCAATGTCCTCGAACTCTTGTAGAGATTCGTCGGATCTCGACGTAACTGCCCCAGACTGCATGGATTACTTGGAAGAAGTCATCTCAAGAGGATTTTACAGAAGACTTGGCAAGCTCAATGCTTCAGTGTCTTCAAACTCTTGGAGAGATTCGTCGGATCTCGACGTAACTGCCTCAGACCGCCTGGATTACAGAGAAGAAGTCATCTCAAGAGGATTTTACAGAAGACTTGGCATGCTCAATGCTTCAGTGTCTTCATACTCTTGGAGAGATTCAATGCATTTCAAATTAGCTGCTTCAGATTGTATGGTCTACAAAGGAATTCGCCTTGAGAAGATTCATGAACAATCTCATATCACCGTGAGATATTCTGCCCCAATACTCTGAACCCTGGATAGGTTGATCAATCATCTGAATGGACTACCTTCTCACGCTCTTGGGATGGCCTGCCCCAATATGACCCTTGGAGTAGTTTTGCCCCTGGTCACTGATCTTCGAAGGAAGACCAAGAATGCCTGCATTTGTATGGATTTGAATCTCGAATTAATTGCCCAAGTTTGGCTGAACTCTGAAGAGATTTCTCGGCGTGATCGGCCCAAATTGGCTACACCTTAAAGAGATGGTTCGACGTGATTGTCCCGGATTGACTACGTCTTAGCACAATTTGTTGGGAAAGCTCCTGCTCAACAAAGTTTCCTGAGGAAGTACCATTGTATGTGGCTGTCCTTTGGGAGTTCCAGGATTCTCAACTCGGCAAGATTAAGCTTCTGGACTGAATTTCCATCTGTAAACTTCTTTTGATGTCGAACATATGTATGCAAGCAGAAAATGTTTTGTTCTGAGAATGAAAATTCTAATGCAACACACATGTTAATCTTGAAGTTTTACTGAAAAAGATGTCGCAAACCCTTTGTGAGCGGATCACGGATTAGGATACGACATTAATTTTTGAATGAAAGAATGCAATGCACATGCAACACCAACAAAGCTCTTTTAGCATAACTCAGGGGAGTCAGGAACATTATCTCTTGGTAGTATGCTTTTGAAATAACCCTGTTTCAATTAGGACTTTTGAGGGTTGTATCGTGGCCTGGTTCACGGTTTTTGAGAAAAAGGCTTATGGCTCAAAGTTTATTAGTGCCCACCCGCTCTTCGTGATGTTCTTCATTCCTACATTCAGCTAATTTGCACAAGCGTTCGCCTCTCAAAAAGATTTTGTGATCTTTCAGGAATCCATGCATCTGATGGTTCAACACCTAATGAGGCTTTGGAGTAACAGTCACCCCTTTTGTCTTTTGTTCGTGGTCACACGACTTTGCTCTTGCTTGAGGATTTTCTTTTGTAATCCTTTTGTTTTTCGCTTTCGCGTTCTTTTGCCTTTTTTTTTTTATCCCTAACTTTTGCCTAAGTTGCTTGTTTTCAAGTTTAAACTTAGCGGGCTTTTTCATTTCTTTTTTTTTTATTCTCTTTCTTTTTTCTTGAACACGTCGTGTGACACTGGCTTGTCTTGACTTGATTGGAAAGGTCGTGACTGCCTCACTCTTTGATTGTTGATGGATAACCATTGTGGTTTCACATCTCTTGACCTCTCAGCGGTGGATTAAAAGGTAATGGATCCTTAGATGCACACTCCTTTTGAGGTTTGAACGCTCGGTCAAATTAACTGACGCCTACCCTGCCCCTGGGTTAAATGTGAGGGTTTTTTCGTACGAAAGAAACTCCTACTTCAAGGCTCAAAGGGGTTAACGAGGGTCTATCTCCCTTATATCTCCAGTGTTTGGGGAGTTGAAACAATGCCTGTACATCCTCAACAGGGTTTTTATTCAAAAGCACACAATTAGAGATTTCTGCATTTTCAGATCATCATTCTCCCTCAGAGAGTTTAAGCAAGATAATTGGTATCGCAATGCACATATACAAACTTATGAGTGAATACGAATGGATTACTTCAGGAAAAACATGCGCGCTTTATTAGGATTAACATAAAAAGAAAAACATATTTCATGCATGCATACAAATGTTTTTGACAAACATAAAAAGCTACACATGAGAATGCAGTAAAGAAGCTAAATGATTGTCCTTGTTGAGGAGGCTTGACTCCGTCTGGACTTATTGATTCTGAAGATGTTTTTGCAAACTGGGTGCTCAATCTGATGAAGAAAATTCAATTTATGTGCCACCCATCTGGTGTGATAACCTTTGAGTCGATCACGTCTTGCACCTTGTCTTTACCTTTACCTCTGAAAGACTTACAATCTTCAATTAAATGGTCAGGTGCCCCAGGATGGTAGTCATACCTGGCATTTGGCATTGAAACCCCAAAGGAAGCTTTGTCGGAGATGATCCTGATGCGACTAGCTCAACCAGTTTGAATTTGAGCAAACAAGGAAACCCGTTGCGCGTACGACATCGAAATGGGATCAAACTTCTTCTCAAGTTGTTCTGGCCTTTGCCCATATGCTCTGCCCCTAGGACTCTCTTGGGGAGATGGAGTTGGAAGCTGACAAGAGATATCTGGAGGAAAGAAATTGATAAATAAGGCTGATAGATAAGGTTGCTCGCAAAGATCTTGCACGATCTCCTGCCTACGTATCTCCATTGGCTAATGAAGAATCAGAGCGACGTAGTTCCCCTCACCAGGGATGAGGATTGCTTTGTTTCCTTAACACCGCATTCTGGATTTCTGTAAGCGGGCCCATCTGAGACTTCACCCGGTTGACTTCTTCTCTCAGCAGTTTCTGACCTTGGGACAATGCTTGAATGTCCACCATAAAATGCCCCACCTGGGCCCTCCTCTCAGTCACTTTTGCTCGGATTTGTTCCATAACTACCCTCTGATTGTTATGATTTGAGTGGTGGGAGAAGTCAAGTTGGCCGTTTCTGAAGAGAATACCCGGTCAGAATGAGAAATCCGCTCCGGAACACCTGTTATGCATATGAGTATGAGAATGCAATGCAGAATGCCATGTTCGAATATTTCCAAGGGATCATTATGCTTTAATACGAAAAAATATTTTTGGAAAAAACATAAGAAATGAATGGAAATGCTCAGTGGCAAGTCTCAAAGTTAATATCCCTTGGAAATACGAGAACATGTATGCGCAAATGATGATGCAGATGCAACAGACATGGGATCAAAGCTTCCATATAATCTGGATAACTGCCGTGCTGCTGGCTGAATAAGCTCATAAGTCGGCTCTGAAGAGAATACCGGAATACCAAAATACCGGCTAATCAGAATACCAGGATGCCGGGATATCGGCATAATCAGAATACCAAAATAAACAGAACACCGACGTGATCAGAATACAGTGATGCCAGAATATCGGTATAATCGGAATACCAGAATAAACAGAACACCGGCGTGATCAGAATACAGTGATGCCAGAATATCGGCATAATCAGAGTGCCGGGATAATCGGAATATAATAATACCAGGCTGATGAGTCCACACTGATAAGAGAACCAAAATACCAGGTAGGATGAAAGTCAAGGTTACCTGCAAACCTGTAAACAACCCGCCCCTCTCACATGTGGGTACTAGGATGTTCAGTATCCCGGGCTCTCAGGTCGAGAAATGATGATACGTTCACCATTTCTGGTTTGGCATCATCATCAATCGAGGAGGCCTCAACTGATTCTCCAAAACGAAAGGTCCTCAGCTTCTGGCACTGAGGTCGAGAAGCAATAGTACATTCATCCCTCGGGGTACAGTACTATCGCCAATCGAGGAGTGCCTCCACTGATTCTCTTTCAAAAATAAGGCCATCCTATGCAAGTTCCAAAGTGGGCCCTCGGGTGCGAATGGGTTTGCCACAGAATGTGGTCTGCCACTGTCACCACTAAAGAGGGATGTTTCCACTAAGGTCCTCAATGATCGGTCACCAGAGTCGACAGCTCTCTAGATCGATATCCTGAAATGCGCAAGATACGCACGTCAGAACATGTCCCAAGATAGCCTCGTCTGGCTGTGAATTTCGTGAATACCCAACGCACTCCAAACGGCACGTAGGTCCCACTACTCTCCACTCTAATCCTAAGTGTATACTCAAGCCTGTGTAATGGGCTTATCTCTCAGAAATCTCATCCCGCCAAACAGACAAAACAGCGCAACACAATATAATATATGATATGTAATGCTAAAATGCAGTGAATACAGTAAAGTAAATAAACCGCAAAATAAAGCACAACAGTAAACACCCAATGAAAGAAAAGCAAACAAGTGCTAGGATTGACTCGCTTAGGATGGACCAGCAATAGGTCAACCTATCCCCAGCAGAGTCGCCAGCTGTCGCTCCCGGGATTTTCATCCTAGTACAAACGCGAAAGTGGCACCGAACAGAGTCGCCAGCAATGTGTATTTATCCCAAGAGAGGGAAAGGAAACACCGCATAAACCTGAAGGAAAGGATAGAGCATGGTCTTACGACCAAAAGAAATGGGTTCGGGAGTCGGTTACGCGAGAGGAAGGTATTAGCACCCCCTCACGTCCATCGTACCCGATGGGATCCACGCTTGCTTGCTCGATCAAAGGGTGTAAGAAAAGAATACTGAGAAAGAAACTGAAAAAGAAATGGAAAAGGAAAGGAGAGAGAAAGAGAAACAAATGTAGGGAAAATAAAAGAAGTGCTCGCATGGGCCCTACCCCACTGCCTACGTATCTCATCGGGAACATGAGAATCAGAGCGACGTAGTTCCCCTCACTAGGGATGGATTGTTTGCGTTTTTTAGAGAACGGCTTACGTTCTAGCTCAGGTGTTGCAGGCTCGCTGGTCCGAGTGCGTTACCGTCTTGCACGAGAACGAGTAGGAGCACGTTCGTACGTTGAGAGTGAATGAGGTGAGAAGAGAATTCCCGAAGGAAAGACGTTATTGTTTGTTTTTGTCTTTTAAGAGTTTTTTCATTTGTTTGCATATGATAGTGTATCTGAATCTTAGTCATTGGAATGCGTACATTCTCACATCCCAAGATGGAATGGGTAAGAAAGCACACTAAGAGTGAAAAAGACCCCCACACTCAGTTCCAATTGTCAAGGTTCAAACACACTAGCATACTTGTGTTTATTAAGTGTTTTTGTTGATTAAGAAATGAAGAAGTGTTTTTTATTATTTGCACCTTCAACAAGTATTGCATTTAAGTCCCTCATACAAGATCAAATGTTTAACACATTGACCCAAGATGGGCTATATGCTACACATTCTAAGATTACAAGAGAAGACCCCTTATAATCTTTTCTTTATATGAAAGGCCTAAATGCAATAAATGCCTACCTTTATTATGTGTTTTGAATTTCCTTTGAGATGAGAAGATGAAAGACTCAAGAGAGGAGAAAAGGTAAAACCTATATGGACTAAGACTCAATCCTAATTGAAGATTAAAGGGAGCGATCCTAAAGGTTTGTGAGGTTTCAACCTAAAATCCAAAGAAAGAAAGAATTAAACAATTCACTTCCAAAGTAGAAGATGAATTGTAATTCAAAAGGGAAAGTGATGAGTTATTAAAAGAAAGCACATAAGTGCTTAACAAAACATGGAATTGTAAAAGAGAAAGGATAGAAGTTGAATGTGGATTCCTTATCCACACTCAATTGAAACTTACCAAAGCCCCTACATGGTTAGCACAATCACTTACAAGTAAAGTAAGAAAATATAATGAACAAATCAAATTCAAACAAGTTGACAAACAAAGTGAAATGAGATTGAATGCTATACATGCTTCCAAGTCAGAATGTAACTCATATTTACACAACCTAATGTTATCCTAAATGAGCATACTAAATCATGCAAACAAAATCTCAATCCAACAAGAAGCAAAGAAGAAAAGGTGAAGTGATGTGAATGTGGTTCATACTTGTGAAACAAGTGACTTAAGGTGCAAGATAAACATCAAACATGCAAAGATGAAACCCAAATGTCACAATCAGAAGTCAATTAACATGCTATACATCCTCAAACAAAACCACAACTCATGGCACAAGTGCCTTCATGATCAAGCAAACCAAACATGAGGCATGCATTCACAAAATGAACAAGTTAAACTTCATGCTTCAAACAAATAGCAAACATGCTTCAAAAATTATGACTTTCACCAATCAAACACCTTAAACACATGCCATTAACATATCAAGTCCACAAGCAATGAATCAGAACCAAAGTCACTCAACAATTAGGTCAAAGTCTCATGGAAGTTTCATGCATTCATGCTCAAAGCAACACATCAAAAGTCATCCAAAAAAGACTTAAAAATCATCTCATAAATCTCAAACATACCTCAACATATTGTGACCACAATGCAAAAAGAAAGGCATCAAAATCATTTTTTATGATCAAGAACAAAAATGCACAAAATCATATGTCACATTAAGTATGCATACAAATGGAAATTCAAAAGAAATAATGGAACAGGGGCAAAATGGTCATAAAATCAGAAAATAAAATCATGAAAAATTTCCTAAATGTCTTAAGAATACTCATGAATTTTTGTAGAATTTTATAATGTCATTTGGTATTTTTTATAAATGGAAAGCAAACATGTACAAAAAAAGGAAATAAAATAAAAAAACGTGGAAATGGAAGGGGGTATGAACATAGCAATTGGACAGTGCAAACTGGTTTGGGCTTGAAAAAAGGGGGTGGGAATAACAATCTGGCTTAGGTCCACTAAGCGCGCAGTCTATAGTAATAGTGGTGGAGCCTCAGTCAAATGTTGACTCAATCAGAGCCACATGATTCGGTCAACAAATGATAATCATACAAGTAATCAGATCTAACGAATCAAAATGCACACGCATGTTAATAATGATGAACGCACGCACACCAAACCAAGTCAAAGTCAACATTCAGAGAGAGAGAGTCACGTGAGAGGCATGAGGTTCATTTATGTGCTGGCCACGTATACACCCTAGGATTGAAATGATCTAACGGTTGTGACATGTTCTGGTTCTAAAACCCTAGCAAACCCTCACCGGCCGGAGAGGGACCTCCGGTCACCCTCTCCGGCCACTCTCCGGCGCTGCAATCAACCAAACAATCCAGAAATTTATGCAATGCACATCAAAATATTCAGGAAGTCACGTAGAGCATGAATCTAGGATTAGTTTTCACAAACAACACACAAACAGAGAGAATAGAAGCAATGAACTTAGCCCTAGGTTTTGGATCTAAGCTTCTAAGAAGCTCTATCAACTAGCCAGATGGAGGAGTGCTCTTAGTGAGCTCAAATCATCACAACACGAGCTAGACAGAATGCAAATCGTGCCAAGAAAGTTTAGGATATTGAAACCTGAAAATGTAGGAAACTGTAGTTGAAAGAGAACCAGAGAAATGTGCTTCCTCTTTGATCTTCAACTGGCCAAATAAAGGCTCACAAATCCTTGCAAATATTGATGAAATTCAATATGCAGTGGAAGACTCTTCAATCTCTTCAATGCTACCAAGCTTCAATGTGTTCCAATGCTGTGTGATGTTGAAGCTTGAAGATGGATTCAGATGTAGATGATGATGAAATCGTGTGAGAGGAAGAGAAGCTTCAGAGAGAGAGCTTGCGAATTTCAGAGGAAAAATGAGAATGAAGTGTAGTTGAGTGAGAGTGTGAAAATGAAGTTGAAAACTGAATTGTGAAGTGAAGTTTGAATTTATATCATGAATTAACCATGGTTTAGTGAGTTGGTTAATTGAGTTGAGTGGGTTAAACTGAGTCATCCCTAACTAACTGAGTCAAGTTAGTTAGGGAGAGCAGTGCTATGGTGAAGATGGCTCATGGTGAGATATGGTGGGAGCAAGGAGAAAGTGAATTGGCACTGTTGTGTAGCAGGGGCTTGCGCATCAGAAACTTGGTAAGCAAGTTTGTTCTTTCTATTCCCATGTGTGGCACGTGATAGTGTGCATTGTGTAGGTGATATGTTTGGCCAAATGTGGAAATAAAGTGTGGAAGTGTTTGTGGTGTGTGTGAACCAGAATCCTGCAACATGCTATCAATGCATCCATTCCAACATAGGGTAGTTCGTGGAGGTTTTTCTCTCTACTCATTGAATGGTTTGGCAAGGTTTTGGAGTCATGGAAAAGAGGAGCTATCATGGAACAATATTGATGTTGAAAACAAGTCAAACGGAAGTGTACAAGGTGATGAAAAATTGCTTGAAACAAAAGGAATCAAAACTGGTGTATGGCGTAGTAATGGGGTTGGTTGGCAAGGCAACATGGCGCCTGGGTTTTCAGCATAACCAACATGACTTTGAACCCTTAAAACTATCTCATAACTTGATCAAACCAAAAATTGTCCAACATGAATATTGAAGATGACAATGCAATGAACAACTTTCATGTTGAAAAGTTTTCCATTTGAGGCCTTTAACCATGAGAAAAATGAGTGGACATTAGGCCCACCACATGTTTGTTAAAATGACCGCGCGCGTGCCCTGAAAATCTTGGTCATGACCTAGTTTTGAACCTACTTTGCTCAAACTTTGATCAATCATATCTCACTCAATTTTTATCCAATGGAGATGTTCCACACATGGATTTGAAGCTTAAAACAAGATCTTTCATTGAGGCAGAGTGGATTTTTCATTTGGTGCTCCAAATTTAAATGGCCTTGGCTCAAACTCTGATGCAAAATGGCCAAAACTTACTATTTTTAGTAACCCTACTTCACCCAAAAATGGCAACTTTCCACATCTTGATTTTTTTATGATTCCTTTGGAGTTTCTTGACCAAATTTTGCACATTGGACACATATAACATGAATTTCATGAATTTGGCCTCAAAAAGTCAAGAGTTGACTTTTTCCTCTGATTATTTGACTTTGCCCCAATTTCTCTGATTCTTGATCTTTCTTCCAATTGAACCACTTCTAAAACCAATTGAGATGCAATCTTCCACATACATACACTTAAGGACATATGGAATACCATGACATCAAGTTTTGTTCAAAAAATCAAAGATTCCCTGATTTAATGGGAAACCCTAGTTTTGGTGCCCACCTCCTAGGAGAAAAATGTGCAGTCTTCAAATCCAAATTCCTCAGAGTATGTTGTGTATCTTCTTAAAGGATGATGAGAAATGCCACTTGAGGATGATTTTGAATCAATGAGCTATCTCTTTTGAGGATTTTCCTTCAATTTTTGGACTTCTTGCATAGTGTAGGATGTAGTGCTTCAATCTCCCATTGAATCTCACTTCCTTGAGGTTTTGGAAGATCAATTGAGATAGTATGAGACATGAGAGACCTCTTGGCTTGCCTAGAGCCAACTTGATTGACCTTTTTGTGCTTTGAATGATCTCTTGATTGTCCATCTCCCACCTGACCACATGCCCTGATGGTAAGAAAGATGCTATGCTTCATTTTTCTATGTTAAATGCAATGCAATGCTAATGAGATGGATATGATATGATAAATGATAATGCCATGCTATGATGCCAAAAGGGGAGAGCAAATTTTGGGGTATTACACATAGTTGTGCATAGACTACCATTGAAAGAGGACTGTCCACCGGTCAAGCAAAAGCTGCGCAGAACTGTAGCGAGCGATTTTGGACGCGGTTCTTAAGCGCTGGTCGCTCTCTGCGGTTGAGCTTAAAACTACAGGTCGATTCATTTTTTATCCTATTGTAAGCTGAATAAGGAAGGGAAATAGATGTCTCCAATTAACCCTGCTTGCATACTGAGTTTAAACAGCGGTCTGTTAGGTTACGGATGCTATCAATGTGGGGGGCCTTTGTACTGGTTATTTGTATTTCGCCAATACGGTTCTTTCTTTCTTTTTTCTAGGCAAAGGGTTTCTGGCGGGGAATAAGGATTAGGATGTTAGGACTGATGCTTTTGAATTACTGCTTTTAATTGATGGAGATATGGGATTTGGGTTTTTGGTTGATTGCGCTCGCTAAGATCTTTTCTTTCGATCTTATGCCTACGTATTCCCGTTTACCGAAACAGGGAAATCAGAGCGTTCGTAGTTCCTCCTATTCTATGGGAGGAAATTGGTTTTTGGTGTCTTGTTCAAAGCCCAAGACGTGAAGCGAAAGGTGGTTTATATCTTGTTTAAAGCCCAAGATGTGAAGCTAAAAGGTCTATTTGTGTCTTGTTCAAAGCCCAAGACGTGAAGCTGAAAGACCTCGACTTTAGAGAGAATTTGTCATCTCTAAAGAGGGGGAAGGAGAATTACTTTAACTGGGATACGCGGATCCGAGCAATGCCATAATTTCCGAAGAAAGGGTTTTAACCTGAAGGAGAAGACTTTAACTCAGTGTAGAGCAATGCCATCTTTCCTTAGGAATTTCTCATGCTAAAAGAGGGACAGTGGCATGGATGTAGATGATCCAGAGGCTTGCCGCTTACAGCGATTAGATGAAGGGAAAAGGAGTTGTTGATGTTTGTGTACTGTGAACGAGGCACAGCTTTGATGCTAAAAGGTCGATTGGATTAACCAGTGGTTTTCTTATACAAAGCCTAAGAGGAGGCTAATTTCCGCTAGGAAAATCATTATACAAAGCCTAAGAGGAGGCTATTTTGTGTCTCGTACAAAGCCCGAGAGAGAGGCTAAAAGTTTTTGACCCAGTGGGGCATATCGTTATACAAAGCCTAAGAGGAGGCTAGCAAAGAGTTCGACTTTTGCTTAAGGGATTTATATCTCGTACGAGGCCCGAGATGGAGGCAAAAAAAGGGGTGATTGACTCTACGAGGGAATCTTTTGTGTCTCATACAAAGCCTGAGAGAGAGGCGAAAAGGTTGTTTTGACTCCACTGGGGAGAATTTTGGTATCTCGTACGAAGCCCGAGATGGAGGCTATTGTAACTGTTTCAGTTGAGTGACAGATCCAATATACTGATTTAAAAGAGAAAATCAGTTCTTATATGAGTAACACTGTACTCAGGGATTTAATTTGAGGATCAGGGATATTTCCTTTTCTTTGAGGAAACGGGAAATCCAAAGGGTATTGAGACTATCTGAGTCTACGAGTTTCCTTCCTATTTAACGAAGGGTGCTTGAGAATGTCTTTGAGACTCAAGGAAGTTAGACTGTCCAAGTCTAGAGTTTTATCTTTTGTACTATGCTTCGAGAAACAGTAGTAGACTCTATGAAAGGATTGTTCTATGAGGATGACTAGGTTCTGTTCCT
The DNA here is from genome assembly GCA_022829125.1 of Lathyrus tuberosus. NCBI lineage: Eukaryota > Viridiplantae > Streptophyta > Magnoliopsida > Fabales > Fabaceae > Lathyrus > Lathyrus tuberosus. The sequence goes on from JALAZF010000072.1 coordinate 7,836,252, forward strand.
ATATCTCTAGGAGATCGTCGGGACAATTTGTACGAAGCCCAAGAGGAGGCTGGAAACTTTTAAGAAGCCGACGGGTCCTTGTACGAAGCCCAAGAGGAGGCTATCATTCCCGGAGGAAGAGATCATTATACGAAGCCTAAGAGGAGTCTCTGAATACTTCTAAGAAGCCGTAGGGTCCTTGAATAACGCCCAAGAGGAGGCGGGGTTGCTTATAGGAAGCCTGTGGGTCCTTGTACGATGCCCAAGAGGAGGCCGATGCTTTTAAGAAGCCCGTGGGTCCCAAACCAAAGAAAAGTTCAGGAAAACTCTTTTAGAGTTAAAACCACTGGTAAACGTGCGAGGTTTACTATCCAGTGACTTTAACTTTTAGAGAGAGTCCGAACCGTTCGGCGGTTTGAAGAAATTCAAGAGAAGTTTCACCGAGAATAATTCATCTCTGGGGGATAGAATTTCTTGAAGATTCCTAAGGAGGACAACCGAAGAGAAGACTGTATCTGGTGCTCCTATTGGGGATCTAGGCGTCTATTTCTACGAATAAGTGAAACGGCGTCACCTAGTTCTAGACGTAGTAGCCGGGGAAACTCGAAATATCTATACTATTATTACACAGTAGATATGAGTTTATGAAAGGAGACTTACAGTGAGCAGCCCCACAGTACAGTTTATAATATGAAAGCAGTAAATGAAAGCGATAACCACTTACTCGGTTATAGTGCTTCCATGCTGTTTGGTTAGTTTTTCAACAAAGAAAGATAAAAACAACAGTATATTCAAAATCAAAGGAGAAAGTGCTTTGAAAAAGAAAGATTTGGGGCTTACAGCTCAAGGAGAGGCCCAAGGTTTTATCAGTGAGCGCACTGTTTGACTTTGTACAGCGGGACTTATACAAGTGACTGGGGCCCAAAAAGGTTTTCTGTACAAAGGGATGGGTCTTACACTCTCTCAAGAGGCCCAAAAAGGTTTAAAGAAAAGAGTGGGGCTTATAACACGAGGGTAGGCCCAGATGGTTTTTAATTTTAAACGGACGACGATCGCGCCGTTTACTTGTACAGAGGGACTTATACAATGAGTGAGGCCCAAAAAGTTTTTTGTACAAGGGGGGATGGGTCTTACACTCTCTCAAGAGGCCCAAAAAGTTTTAAAGAAAAATAAATGGGTCTTACTACTCGAGGGTAAGCCCAGATGATTTTTGAAAAGGCGACGATCGCGCCGTTTGTTTTTTGACGGTATCGGGACTTATACAATAAGTGAGGCCCAAAGATGATTTGGTCAAAAAAAGGAATGGGTCTTACACTCTAATAGAGGCCCAAAGTGTTTTGAAAATGATTTATGAGGGTTGAATTAATCCAAAACCCTAATTTGTTTTCAAAAATGTATTTAATTGAATAAAAATTTAATTAAAATGATCAAAAATTGTTTAACACATGGAAAACAAATTGTGATCTTGGATTAATGCTTCAAAAATTAAGTATTGACCTACAAAATAATTAGAATGCATTAAAAGTTGCAAAATCAATGTAGAAAAAATATTTAAAATGCCAAAAACAATCAAAATATTAATTCTTTACAAAAATATCAATTATATGAAATAAATAATATTTTTGGGATTTTTTGTGAAAATAAAATATTTTAACATTTTTGTGAATTATTAAAAAAAGAATCAACTCAAAATCATTAAAACTCAGAGAGAAATTAATTTTTGAATCAATTAAACAAAATCACAAAATTCAAATATTCAAATATATGAAAATGGCGCCAAGAACAACACCAAGAACACGCGCGTTTTTTCAGTTTGCCCAGATTTGCATTTTCTATCCAATCTCCATGAATACGTAATTATAACATGCAATCCACATATCATTATGCTCGCCTCAACCTCACGATCATGTCTATGTACTTTAATTTCATTTAAATTAAACATACAACAAGAAATCACGAAGAAACCTCAAGAACCCTAATTTCTGCATGAAGGCTAGGATTTTTGATACACGATTCAAACAATGCAATTAATTGAGGGAAAACATTCCATGCATGATTATGAACATATGGCCAAATTATTGTGCGAGGAAATATGCATAGATTGAGAGATGACCAAGTTTAGGCTTACCTCCAAGTCGTGACAGCAAGAGCAAATCAAATTCTGGGTTGGAGGTGTTACAGATGAGTTGTGATGATCTGAACAGCTTCCCTACACCATATGGAGTGTGTTTGAACACTTGGATTGAATTGAAATGGACTGGATCAGTTTATGGCATCTCAACTGCAACTTCACTTCAAACTTGTGTGGATGGCAAGTGATTTTGTGAAATTGATGTTTCAGATGTTATGTGAGTGTTTGATCAGCTCATATGTGATGTATGTGAGGTGTGTGAGTGATTAGTTTGTGCATAATTGCTCTCAAACTCAAAACCCGATAGCTACCTTGCTAAGAAAGGCATTTTTGCCAAGAGAAAGAGATTTTGAGGAAAGCATCTGTTAGATGGCTTTGGTGTACTCAAACTGACCACAATTGAGCTCTATTTATAGTAGAGCAAGTTTGTTTTGCAAGGAATAGTACATGGCAGCTGGTAAGTAGGTTTCCTCAATGTTGGCCAATGGAAATGAAAGTCTCCTCTAGCCATTGACTAGAGGTTAAGGCACAGAGCTTTGGTCCCCTTGGTCTTGGATAAGTCTTGACTGATTTCAGATGAGAATGGCTCAATCCATGCCACCTTGATGGTTCCATTGAATGCCTCATTCCAAATTTGAAGTCTTGTCCCTATTTTGGCCATTCTAGGTTCAACATGCTATTCCTTGTTCCTTGGACCTTGGAGGCTTGGCTCAGTGATTGTCCCCTTTGGATTCAATCCTCTGAGGTGTCCAAGTGGATTGGAGCAATTGCAATTGGTTAATTTTGGCAAATCGAGCCAAAATGCAAATTCTGCCTTGCCTTGACAGATTTCAGCAAGGCAACTTGCCAATGTCGTATCTCATGGTGTAGGTTGAATTTGGCAATGTTCTTGGCCATTTTGGAAAGCTCTTACATGATACAACAACTGTTTGAACAAGTTTGGTTTTGATGTCTTTTGATTCCAAGTGAAAAATCCCCCTACATTTGGCAAAAAGTGAAGCAGAATTCTGACTTAGTGAAAATTTCACTAAGTGTTGGAAAAAGTGACTTTTTCACTTTTCAGCCACTTTGATCACTCCATAACTCAAAATCCTTAATGAATTGGAATGACTTGTAGTTGAAGTTTTTGTAGGTGATAGTGAGGGATACAAATCCATCTTTGGATGAGAAAAAATGGCCTTGTGGTTTAGGAGTTATGGTCCTTCAAAGTTGGTACCTTTGCCACTTTATTTTTAACTTAGAAAAATTTCTAAGTTTTATGGTTACCCCTTTTACAAGTTATCTCACTTTTCTTGATTTTTCTTGATGAATGATGATTCAAATCATACATTAACATCATTTTAGGGTTAAAAATCCATTTTGGTGAAAAATCTCAAAAAGTCAAAGTTGACTTTTGTGCACAGTTGACTTTTTATCAGATGAATTCCAAACTGTGCAATTCTTCAGGAAATCATGTCCTTGACCTAAATCAAACTTGATGGACATGTTCCATGGGTGTCATAGGGTGTATTCAATCATGTATTAGGGTTTGGGAGCATGTCTTGGTCAAAAGTCAAAGTTACAGTTGACTTTTCCCTTAAAACCCTAATTGTGGTGCAGATAAAAATGAAACTTGTTGCTCAAGCTTCTTGGATCAATCCATTGTTCCAAATGGATCAATATGGTGTATTAGAGACCCTCAAATCATCTCTTGAGGTCTTGGCTCATGGTTTGTCCCAAAAGTCAACTTAGGGGTGAATTAGGTCAAGAAACCCTAATTCCTGATTTTTGATGAATGCATCCCCTGAGGCAAAATTGACTTGATGCATGGGTTCATGAGGTTCCATGAAGCATATTAGGTCATGTTTTGGATCATTGCCTTGTGCCCAGATGAAAATTTCCATCTGGAGGCCCTAGTCGACCAAAACCCTAATTTGGTGACACTGTCGATCTTGAGACTTAATCCACCTAGAAGGGAGCAGCCTTGTGCTTAATCCTTGAAGTGGGAGTCCTTTTTGATCCATTGTGGATGTTTAAGAGATTAGACAAGTTGAAGATCATGTGATTTCTTGATTGATCCTTTGTCTAAAGCTCAGAGAGGGCTTGAAACCCTAATTTTGATTGTATTGGATGCTCACCCATCTTTGGGGAGACTGATGAAGCATGATGGTTCATCCATATTGTGATGATGATTTTCACAATGATGGGAAATATAAGTGGTCAAAATTTGGGGTATTACAGATGCCCCTATTTAATCTTCTTGGACCCGAAGGTATAAATGACGTAGGGATACGAGCATTCGGGGTGCAAGAGGATTAAATATCGGAATATCCGAAATTTTGATGGTGGCTATGAATGGTAGCTTACACATTCATCTTCTTTAACTAAGCAATGATGCTTAGAAAAGGTAAACTTCCCCTCGATCCTGGTTTTCAGCCAAGGAACTGGTCTCAGTTTTCTTTTGAAATAAACCTCCCCTCGTTCTTGGTTTCCTACCAAGGAACTGGTCTTAGTTTCTGATTTGAACTTCCCCTCGATCCTGGTTTCCTACCAAGAACTGGTCTTAGTTTCTGATTTAAACTTCCCCTCGATCCTGGTTGTCTACCAAGAACTGGTCTTAGTTTCTTTTTTCAATAAACTTTCTTGACAAGGGACGCTATTCATAGCGGCTTTCCTCAAACTTCTCGCCGAATTTTCCTGGGGAGATGCCATTTGAGTGGAAAAGGTTTGGATGTCAGACTTGCTGGGGAACCCATTCGTCTGAGTTGTAGAGGTGCACAAACTTCTCTGTTGGAGACGCCATTTGTCGATTCTACTGGGGAAAGCGAGTCTCTTGAGAGACTGTGTTCGTTTGGGGTTACATCATACTTTTCTCGGGATCTTCCCGGAGAAATGCCATATGATGGGATCTAATTTTGTGGGGCTGATGACCTTTTCATCAGCGGTCCTTTCGGAGCAAAACTGGCATGCTGCCGAATCTCTGATCACGAGGCTTTCTCTGTGGATTTTCCTTAATCCGGGAAAGCAAGGATATCATCTTCAATGGCGAAGAGTGATGTTTATTGAGAGTTTTCTCTGGCTTTTCAGAGGTTCAAGTTATCAAAGTGGCCAAGTGTCGACTCTGATCTAAAGATACACTGGTGGCGAGATTGTGCAGACGTAACATTTCCTGATGAGGAAAGAACTGACAAACTCGATTGAGAAACCTGTTTATCACTAGGGGACAAGACCGACTCAAGTGATAGTGATGCAATACGAAATGCAAACGCAAATAAAATGCATGAAGTATGTATGTTTATGCTGACAAAACAGACGCGACATACAGACTAATGGACGAACACAATTGGATACTCGGCCTTCGCGGGGCAAAGAAGTACCGTTGATTCAAAATAGCAATTCCACCTTGCTTAGGAGAGATAGTCCACGCGGGGAGCTATGTTGATCGGGCTTAGGAGATGAGAACTCGGCCGAGGATGTCAGACGAAACAAGGTCTCTGACACAGTTGATCCCTTTATTCAGGCATACTGGCTTAGAAGGAGTACTTTGATTCTGCACTTTGAGGTTCGATTACTTCTGGAGAAGCAATCGATATTCTTCTGATGTTCAACAGTCAAAAGAAATGCCATCTTTAATTTAAAAGCAGAAAAAGTTTTAACAAGTAAATTCATTTTTGTTTTATTTCAAGAATCGCTGATTAAGTTTAAACAACGTCGTTCTGTAAAGCTAAAGCAAGTTAAGAATTACAAACAAAAGCACAAGGGCTCAAATTTTATTGATACGATGGAGATCAGCCAAACGCGTGATTCCAAAGAGTATATACAAAGTTAGAAAACAGTAATTTACAGGGAAAAGGGCTACGTTGAAACATAACGACCACTATCCTTCTACCAACTTTTAATTCGGGGCATCCTGAGCTTCTGTCGAAGATGACCTTTGACTGGAGATTTCCTCCGATAGATGATGCTGTAACTGCTGCTGCTGAGGGACTCGCCTCTGTTGAACATAGTTACTTGCCATTATCCCTAATTTTTGCCTGGATTGTACTATGAGATTTTCAATCCATCGGGATGATTCTTTTTTTTCCATGTCTCTAACTTTTGCCTGGACCGCCCTTTCGGGTTTTCAATCCACCGAGACGTTTTTTTTTTTTTAGTTTAGGCGAAGTATTTCTTGACTACATCAACATTCGTGGGGTAGGCAAATTCCTCTCCGTCCATGGTTGCAAGTCTCAAGGCGCCGCCTAAGAAAGCTTTCGTGACCACATAGGGGCCATCATAATTCGGGGTCCATTTGCCCCGAGAGTCAGTGAGAAATGATTGTATCTTCTTGAGCACGAGGTCTCCTTTTCTGAAAATACGAGGTCGGACTTTTTTGTCGAACGCCCTTTTCATTCTCTGTTGATACAACTGACCGTGGCATAGTGCCGTGATTCTCTTCTCTTCAATCAGGTTCAGTTCGTCGTGTCGACTTTAACACCATTCAGCTTCGGTGAGCTTAGCTTCCATCAATACCCGAATTGATGGGATCTCTACTTCTATGGGAAGCACTGCCTCCATGCCATATACTAGAGAGAAAGGGGTAGCCCCTGTTGAAGTGCGGACAGATGTGCGATAACTGTGAAGAGCAAAGGGTAGCATCTCGTGCCAATCTTTATAGGTTACAACCATTTTTTGAACATACTTCTTGATGTTCTTGTTAGCCGCTTCTACTGCTCCGTTCATCTTGGGTCGGTAGGGAGATGAGTTATGGTGTTCAATCTTGAACTCTGCACATAACTCTTTCATCATCTTATTGTTCAAGTTAGATCCATTATCAGTAATGATCTCGCTTGGAACACCATAACGGCAGATAATATTGTTTTTGATAAATCGGACCACCACTTGTCGGTTACATTGGCGAATGACGCTGCTTCGACCCACTTGGTGAAATAGTCAATGGCTACCAGGATGAACCGATGTCCGTTTGAAGCCTTGGGCTCAATCATACCAATCATGTCGATTCCCCATATGGAAAAAGGCCACGGGGAAGAAAGAACTTTGAGATGTGATGGCGGTACATGAATTTTGTCGGAGTATATCTGACACTTGTGACACCTCCTCATGTACTTGTAGCAGTCGGATTCCATGGTCAACCAATAATACCCGGCCCTGAGAATTTTTCTCGCCATTGTGTGTCCATTGGCATGAGTGCCAAAGGATCCTTCATGAATTTCTTTCATGAGCATGTCTGCTTCTGGTCTGTCGACACATCGGAGCAAGACCATGTCAAAATTTCTCTTATAAAGAGTGTCACCCCTCAGGAAGAAGTTTCCAGCCAATCTTCTGAGGGTTTTCCTGTCTTTTCTGAGTGCCCCAGATGGGTACTCTTGTTTCTGAAGGAAGCATTTGATATCGTGATACCAAGGTATGTCGTCTATGACTGCTTCAATTGCGAAGATGTAAGCGGGCCGTTCAAGGCGCATGATATCGATCTTAGGTATGTCATTCCATCGACCTACACTAATCATGGAAGAGAGAGTGGCTAATGCATCAGCCATGTGATTCTCATCACGAGGGATGTGATGAAAGTCGACTCTGTTGAAGAAGGGTAACAACCTTCTTGCATAGTCTTTGTAAGGAATCAATCCTGATTGGTATGTGTTCCAATCTCCTGTGATCTGGTTGATAACCAAGGCTGAGTCGCCATATACATCCAAGTTCTTAATCCTTAAATCGATCGCTTCTTCGAGACCCATAATACATGCTTCGTATTCGACCTCGTTGTTCGTACATTTGAACGTAAGTCTGGAAGTGAATGGAATGTGGATACCCTGAGGGGTAACAATGATTGCCCCAATTCCGTTTCCATAATGATTAACTGCTCTGTCAAAGATGAGTCCCCACTGGGAACCTGGTTCCGGCCCTTCACTGGGTAGCGGTTCATCGCAGTCTTTCATTTTTAGATACATGACATCTTCGTCTGGGAAGTCAAACCCGATTGATTCTTGATCGTCAATCGGTTGATGAGCCAAATGATCGGCTAAAATACATCCTTTAACGGCTTTCTGAGCATGGTACTCTATGTCATATTCTGATAGTAACATCTGCCAACGGGCAATCCTTCCCGTGAGAGCAGGTTTTTTCGAAAACCTACTTGATTGGATCCATTTCGGAGACCAACCAAGTAGTATGACGAATCATGTATTGGCGAAGATGTTTGGCTGCCCAAGCCAAAGCGCAACAAGTTTTCTTAAGCATTGTGTACCGAGTCTCGCAGTCGGTGAATTTCTTGCTTAGATAGTAAATGGCAGACTCTTTCCTTTTAGTTTCGTCTTGTTGGACAAGTACACATCCCATTGAGTCCTCTAGGACTGTGAGGTAAATAATTAGTGGTTTTCCTTCCACTGGAGGTGATAGAATCGGAGGATTCAACAGGTATTCCTTAATACTGTCAAAGGCAGTTTGGCAGTCTTCTGACCAAACGCAATCCTGGTTTTTTTTCAGTAATTTGAAAATCGGCGCACAAGTCGCGGTCATAAGGAATATGAATCTGGAGATGTAGTTCAAACGTCCCAGGAATCCTCTGACTTGTTTTTCAGTTTTCGGAGAAGGCATTTCTTGAATGGCCTTGACCTTGTCAGGATCAACTTCAATCCCTTTCTGGCTGACGATGAACCCTAGTAGTTTCCCTGAACGGACACCGAAGGTGCACTTGTTAGGATTCAAGCGGAGCTTGAATTTTCTTAGACGTTCGAACAACTTTGACAGATGTTCAACGTGCTCATCCTCTGTTCTCGATTTTGCAATCAAATCATCGACATATACCTCGATTTCTTTGTGTATCATGTCATGAAACAGAGTAGTCATGGCCCTTTGATAGGTTGCCCCGGCATTCTTCAAACCGAATGGCATTACCTTGTAACAAAAGGTACCCCATGGGGTAATGAACGAAGTTTTCTCCATGTCTTTCGGCACCATTTTGTTCTGGTTATAGCCCGAGAATCCATCCATGAAGGAGAATACTTTGAACTTTGCTGTTCTGTCAACCAGCATGTCAATGTGTGGTAAAGGAAAGTCGTCCTTTGGACTTGCCTTGTTCAGATCTCTGTAATCAACACACATTCTGACCCTTCCGTCCTTTTTGGGAACGGGTACGATGTTGGCTAACCATTGAGGATATTCAGATGTAGCGAGGAAACCCGCGTCGATCTGTTTCTGTACCTCCTCCTTGATTTTGATGGCCATGTCTGGGTGAGTGCGTCTCAACCTTTGCTTTACTGGCGGACATTCCGATCTTAGCGGTAAGTGATGTTCCACGATGCTGGTATCCAACCCTGGCATATCCTGATAGGACCAAGCGAATACATCGGGGAATTCTTTGAGAAGCTTTATCAAACCCTCTCTGGCAGTTGGACTGAGCAATGCTCCGATCCTGATTTCTTTTCTCTCTTTTTCTGAACCCAAGATTACCATTTCCAATGGCTCTTTGTGAGGTTCAATGGACCTTTCCTCTTGTCTGAGTAGTCGGGAGATCTCTTCTGGAATTTCGTTGTTATTTTCTTCTTCAGCCTCGAATACTGGGAACTCAAAGTTGGAAGAAGGCATCGAATCGTATGTTTCAACGGGGTATAAAACAAGCAATCTGCATGATGTGATGATTCGTGTTTAGAAGAGATAGAGAAAATGTAAGTGTGTGCAGTGTATTTATTTTACTGCTTGTTTTTATTTTTGAATTGTTTTTTTTTAGGATTACCATTTTCTGAAAAAGCAAAAAGAGAAAATAGCAATAATGCGGAAATTACAGAACGACGTTATTTTATTAATGAACAAGTCGAATCTTGAAACTACAGCCCTATAAAACAAAACTCACTCGCTTTGGGCAAAGCGAAGAGGGAAATTTACAGAAAGCGAGCCCTATCAAAACATCCGTTTCACCTGGGCAGGGTGAAAGGTTAAAGATGGCAATTACTTTGACTGATGAACGACCTTCGAGACCTCGACAGCAACCCATTGGCGGCGAACTCCTCGGTGAATCACAAAGTCTGGCACCTTCCTTGATTTGTCTCCAGAAATGACGCTGATTTCTGGTGGAGCAGGATCATTGGAATTTGTCTCCCAGGCAGAGTTGTCATAGGAGGATTCCTCTGTTGTATTTTACATAGCATCTGTGCTCTCAGCTGTATCTCCCCATCCAGTTGACTGGATATCTTCGAGCCTAATACGAGAGCTTTCGGGAGCAGTGTACTTGACCATAAAGTCGTATCTTCCACTTGGTTGTCCCAGAGTGTCCCAAACTTATTTGGAACTGGAGAAGTCATCCCTCTCGATGACGCTGACCTCGGGAAAAGCATAGTTGATGAATTCTAGTCCTGCAAACGTTGCAAATTCATCTTCATGTTGAGTAGTTTCCGAATGACCTGAGTGTTGATCCCATGACATGGCGGGGACACAGGTATTCTGTTCAATGACGCTCAGCTGAGTTTCATTACTCGGCTGACTTTCTTGCCCCAAGTTTCCTGGGTAAGGCTGCCACATTGGCAGACCATCCATCGGGCCATAGTAATTGTGGTCAAAGTTGTCTTTCTTCAGAGTGTCTTCCCCTAATGAATTTGGTGGAGCACGGCATCCTTCCGGATCACAATCTCCATAGATCATTTCGACATCTGATCTTGGTATAAATCTCGGACTTTCTGTAGGAAAGCAAAAAGGCATAGGCACCTCTTCCTGAGACATATAGCCTTCCTTGTTAAGGTAGGACTTCCATTCTTCATCTGTGTCAGAGGGATCTTCCTCATTGATAGCATGCACTGCTTGAGACACTAGGTGAAGAAAACCTCCACTGTGGAAGAAGTTTTGAAGGGGATGAAGACTTTCTTCGTTGATAGCTGTCTGGGTACAGGTTGCAGAAAAACCAAGACCCTTCTTTATTTTATTGTCAGTGGGAATGACAAGTCGTCCCCATCCTTTTGTATCGGTACTCTCGACCGCTTTGATAGCATCTTTGTATGAAGAAATTAAAGTTCCTTCTTCGGATTGATTGTCCTTGCTCACCGATAGTGCTTGGAACTGAGTTCCAATAACCTCCTCGGGTTCCACGCAAGTAGATGATGATAGGTTACTCACAAGCAAGGCTTGTTCCCCACAAACTATGACAAGTTGATCGTTCTTGACGAACTTTAGCTTTTGGTGGAGGGTTGAAGTAACCGCTCCAGCCTGATGTATCCAAGGTTTTCCTAATAAACAACTGTATGTTGCCCGGATGTCCATGACCTGGAAATTGATTTGGAAAGTGTGAGGACCAATAGTTATGGGAAGATCAACTTCGCCGATAACTGTTTTTCTGGATCCGTCGAATGCTTTGACGACGACCTCGCTGACTCTCATCGGAGGGCCCTTGAATGATAATTGCGTCAAAGTGGACTTCGGCATAACATTCAGGGCTGACCCTCTGTCTACCAGTACGCTGGCTAAAGCATCGCCCTGGCAGTTAACCGTAATGTTGAGCGCCATGTTATGATGGCGACCCTCTTCAGGTAATTCTTCATCACTAAATCCCAAATTATTGCAGGAAGTGATGTTAGAGACAATGCTATCGAATTGTCTAATTGTTACATCCTGTTCCATAAAGGCTTGCTCCAAGACTTTCTGTAGAGCCTCTCTGTGGGCTTCTGAACTGAGTAACAGCGATAATACTGAGATCTTTGAAGGAGTCTGTAACAGTTGATCAACAATGTTATATTCACTCCTTTGGATGAGCTTTAGCATCTCATCTTTGTCTTTTGAAAAGTCTAGATTACTAGATTGACCGACTGGTGGATCAGGAATTTCTGCCTGAAGTTCCTTTTCTTTGTTGGATTCTCCAACCCCTCGGTTGAAGATTCGGCCGCTCCGTGTTACACGACTGATGTCTGCAATATTCACGACGGAGGGTAATGGAATTTCCTTTCCATTCTCGATTATTGTTGCACCGTATTTGTAAGGGATCGCCTTAGCTGATTCATACGGTAGTGGCCCCGGTAGATAGATGACTATGGGAACCTTCTGATTTTTCTGACCATCATAAGTAATCTCGATCCGTTCCTGGTTGGGAACTTTAGATTCGTCAAGTAGAGGAATGATGGCAAAAATATCCCTAATCTGGTGATGACCAGAGATCGTGACAACATCCTCAACTTGATCGGCAAGGTAGTTCGGTGACCAAATGATGGGTCCAGAACCCGGATATGGACGAATTTCTCCATGATCGATCTGACCCTGAAGAGCTGCTCTCACAAGGTAACACCCTTAGTTACTTTCCGAATAGACGCTACAACTGTCATAGTTGTGTGGTGGCACCTGGCCACGCCCACTTTGAATACAATGTAACCTCACTAGGTTACCTTCCATTGATCGGACATCCTGACTTTGACGACGAGTAGGATTCCTGTTATTGATACTAATCTGCTAAGTATCTTCGTCCATATAGATTGGCATCCACCAGTGATTTAACAAGTGCTGAAGTGCCTCCTGGACAAGGGTACAACCTCGATCATTTTCGCAACCTGCCTTACAGTTTTGATAATCGTGTGATATTAAGAATCCGAGTCGGACCTGCTCAACATGTCACTCTACCAGATTGGTATTCATTACGCGGATATCGAAGATCTGAACCATATTGATTTGATAGGAGTTCCTATCATGGTAGTCTTGGATCCATCCAAGATCCATCTGACGCTGGAGGGCCTCTTGTATGAAAGAGCATCCCTGTTTGTTTACCGAGCAAATCAGACAGGAACTGTAATCGTGCTGCGGTAGATTATGATACTGGCTTTGCCTTGAGTGCATCGCCACCAAGCTGACATTCATCACACGAATGTCGTGGTTTTGAATGACGTTGGAATTCGTGTAAACCATGTTAACTCCACGAACTCGGTGCTCCTGGATCCATCCGAGATCCATTTGTTCCTGTAGAGCTGCTTGCACTACCGAACATCCCTGGTTGTCTTTAGAGCAGATATCACACTGGTGATAATTATGAGGTGGCACATGGCCATATCCACTCTATCTACAATGCATCTTGACAAGATCGGTCCCCAATAAGAGTACATCGTGAATTTGATAGACATTGTTAGTCTCTTTCTCAATCAGATTGACTGCAGCCTTCTCATGTTGAGGCAGCGGGTTCGTAAGAACATTAGGATTCGTATCTTTGAAAGATAAGAGCCCGCTCCTAACAAGCTTTTGCACGTCGGATTTGAAATTGAGGCAAGTCTCAATGTTATGCCCTGAACCTCCTTGATGCTAAGGACATGTTTGATCCGCTTTAAACCAAAAAGGCGGATTTTCCGGAATGGAAAAGGGAGACTTAGTCTGAATGTGCCCCTTAGCCAGCAGTAACGGAAATAGCTCTGCGTACAACATGGGTATAGGATCAAACCCTGGTGGTCGTGTTGTACGGTTGTTATTATATGGATGACGAGCCTGTTGAAGAGGCTGTTGTGTCCTTTGTTGGTCAGGTTGGCTCTGCGCAACCTGAGGTTGGTACGTAGGAACAGGCGCGGGGTCGATAGCAGGAGTAACAGCTGCTACTGGCTGATAACGTCGCCTTTGCTTTCCGAGAGAGATATTCCCAATATCTTGCTCTTTTTTCTTAGGGAGAGCACTACCGTATTTTTTAGTACCGCTCGTTGATCCAGTGTCTTTTACCAAACGTCCTTCTCGGACGGCTTCCTCAAGACGTACACCCATGCCGACCATTTCGGTGAAATCACTGGGCGCACTGGCAACCATTCGGTCATAGTAAAATGAGCTTAAGGTCTTTAAGAAGATCTTTGTCATCTCTTTTTCCTCAAGAGGTGGACAAATTTGAGCGGCAATTTCACGCCACCTTTGAGCATACTCCTTAAAGGTTTCCTTTTCCTTTTGCAACATTGATCTGAGTTGATCTCTGTCGGGTGCCATGTCCAAATTGTATTTGTATTGTTGGACGAAGGCAGTACCAAGATCTCTGAAAGTACTGATCGTAGTACGGTTTAAACCCATGTACCATTTGAGTGCGGCACCGGTTAAACTATCCTGGAAGTAGTGAATCAGCAGGTCCTGATTCTCCGTCTGAGCTGACATCCGCCGAGCGTACATCACCAGATGGCTCTGAGGGCAAGAGTTACCCTTGTATTTTTCAAAGTCGGGCACATGAAACTTGTGCGGGACTTTCACATTTGGGACCAAGCAGAGGTCTGCGGCGTCCTTTCCAAATAGATCCTGACCGCGAATGGCTTGCAGCTCTTTCTGCATTTCCAAGAACTGTTCCTAGAATTCCTCCATTCTGTTAAACATAGTTTCCTTCTTACCAGAATGTGTTGGTGGAATCTGTCCTTCCGGGACAGTGTGCACCACAGGGGGTGGTACCGTGACTACGGAAGTAAGTCTTGGCGCCTCCCGAAGTTTGTAACTTTCAGGAGTCTTGAGTATGCCCCTGGCATCTTCGCTTTCCCGAAGTTTGTAACCTTCAGGCCCAGCGGCTTCTGTTGCGATTCCCTGATCTTCAGTGATCGGCGGAACATATCCTTCCGGGATATAGTTAACAGGCATGCCCCAAGGACGATCTTTCGGTATCTGATACCTAGGATCATACTTTTCTATGATGGGCGTTGAGGTGATCTCTGAGATCACAGTTCTTTGTAGATGAGCTTCTACCATGGCTTGCATGTCGTTACGAAGCTTTCTCATATCCTCTCTCAGAGTGTCGATCTCTTCTTTCAACTCTCTGTTTTCTTCCTCAAGATCATCCATCTTTTTCTGACGATTGGCCCGAGTATTATACGAATGAGACAGTTTGACTCTAGAATCGAGACACAAACGTGAGATTCGTAGGGAAGAAGAATACGCGATGTGAGAATGATGAATGCAATGATTATATTAATTGTTGTTTTTTTGGTTTAATCAAAATAAACTTCGACAATTAGATTGCAAATATCAAACAGTGGGGAAACCCCTTTTTATTGAAATTCCAAAGGATTACAGAAATGGAAATACAGTAGATTACAAAGTGCAGAAACAGAAACCTAAACTAATGGGTCCCGAGTCCTCTCTGAAGAGAAATCGGGTGCTGATCCTGGTATCTTCCTTTTCTTTGACCGGGGCGCTTAGGCCGTTGTCGGGTTGTCATTCCTTTGCCAAGTGAAAGGAGTGAGCAAATTCCTTTGGTCATCTTGATTCTCTACAGCATGCTGCTCCAAAATTTCAATCAGAGCATCTTTCTCTTTTAGTAGTTGCTGTATTTGGATATACTCTACGTCGAGGGTGCGGTACTTGTTCTTCCAAGACCTTCTTTCCTTTTGAACTTTGTTGAGAGTAACCTGAAGCCTTTCAGTTTCCGTCATGAAGTACATGACAGTTTCCCTCGGTGGAAGAATTCCGTAACGAGGATAAGGCATCTTTAGCTTGAGAGCTCTAGTTTGTACCCAATGGAGATAAGGCTCCACGGAGACACAGTCCGGTTTTCCCAGAGACTCTCGTCCTTTCTTATGAACATGTTTCCAAGCTTGCACTATTTCCATCTTTAGTGCTCTGTCACTTTCTCCTTCTTTGAAGAAAAGACCTTCCAGATGAACACCCAGTGGGATGTGTCTCATCGGGTATCCAAATTGACGAAGAACCAATATCGGATGATAGTTGATTCCTCCTTTAGTTCCTATGAGGGGTACGCTGGGGAAGTTTCCACAACGGTCAATGATTCTGATTCCCTCATAAATCCTATTACACCAATCTATATCAGAGTTTGTAAGAGACATGATCTTCTGCGACCAGCGTAAGACACTCTTGCAATCCCAAAAAGCGGCAGACTTGGGCAAGTGAGAGATAAACCACTTGTAAAGCAAAGGTACACGGCATGTGATCTCCCCTCCGCTGTACAAATTTCCTAAGTGTACAGAATGATACGCATCTGCGAGCAAAGTCGGCACAGGGTTTCCAATGTGAAAAACCTTAATAGCGTTGATATCGACGAAGTTATTGATGTTAGGAAACAAAAATAATCCGTAGGTGAGCAAAACAAAGATGCTTTCAAAAGCAGTCCCGTTCCCTATACTAGCGAAGTACAGAGCCTTTTTTGTCAAGAACTGGGCTGGAAAACCTTGGATGCCACCCTTAGTGGTCAGGTGAGTCCTGACCTCAGACTCGTCCAAATGAATTGCTCTTGCAATAGTCTGATTCTTTGGAATTTCTTCCAGTCCAGAAAATAGAGCTCGATCAGTGATATGTAAATCAGTCAGATGAGAATACTCCTCCAGCGTTGGTGCCAGCTGGTAATCCGGGAATGTGAAACAGTGATAAACCGGATCGTAGAACTGAATGAGCGCATCCATGATCCCCTTAATCACATGGACTCTTAACAGTGGTAGCAAACCACCGTGCTTGGCTCTGAAAGCCTCTGGGTTAACGATCATCCTCGCTAACCTTCTCAAATCCCCTAGTTTTGGAACCTTGAAGGTATACTGGTGAGTTCTCCTTCTACCGAAATCCATTAGCGTAATCTTTTTCTCTGATATTTGCAATCACAGTCTTAGTTTAATTTGAAAAACAGAGAGACTAGAAGAGAAGTTTTTTGAATGTTTTAATGTTTTATTAAATGAATGCATGAATGCAGCACACAAAAACATAGAAAAAACATGGGGTCAGAGGGTCGTTGTCATGAAGTCAAGGCTCTACCCATCCCCAAAGGTTTATACTAGGGTGATTTTTGTACCTGTACTCATTATCATCAGCTCCTCCCAGGAAAGCAAAACAACAAGCGGATCGCCAGCGAGTTGTGTGCAATCTTAGAGTAAGTGCCATTCACCGAGAATAGATCACCAGCCTCAAATGAGGGTAGTATCGCGTAACAGCTATTTCCGATAGCTTCCGCACTACGAAAAAGGTTGGCTTTTCTTAAGTGTATAATCAATCTCACCACATGCGGCATCACACGCATTCCCAGTAGCAGAAAAATAAACACGTATAGCAATTAGGAAAAGCAGTATATATATATGTCCTAATCATCCTAGACTTATAAAGTTATGAATCTTAAGTTCCTGACAGAAATGGGTTCCCTGGCGGAAGCCCCAATCTGTGGTTCCCTGCCTAAGAGATGGACCAGCATAGGTCAATCTTTCTCTTCGGTAGAGTTCCCATTTTCCGTAGAAAATGGGGATGATGCCCTAAGGCAGAAAAGGAGACTCCCCAGCAGAGTCGCCATTTTACAAGGAAAACAGACAGAAATAAAAACAAGGGCCCCACGGTGGGCGCCACTTTTCTGTAGCGAGCGATTTTGGACGCGGTTCTTAAGCGCTGGTCGCTCTCTGCGGTTGAGCTTAAAACTACAGGTCGATTCATTTTTTATCCTATTGTGAGCTGAATAAGGAAGGGAAATAAATGTCTCCAATTAACCCTGCTTGCATACTGAGTTTAAACAGCAGTCTGTTAGGTTACGGATGCTATCAATGTGGGGGGCCTTTGTACTGGTTATTCGTATTTCGCCAATACGATTCTTCCTTTCTTTTTTCTAGGCAAAGGGTTTCTGGCGGGGAATAAGGATTAGGATGTTAGGACTGATGCTTTTGAATTACTGCTTTTAATTGATGGAGATATGGGATTTGGGTTTTTGGTTGATTGCGCTCGCTAAGATCTTTTCTTTCGATCTTATGCCTACGTATTCCCGTTTACCAAAACAGGGAAATCAGAGCGTTCGTAGTTCCTCCTATTCTATGGGAGGAAATTGGTTTTTGGTGTCTTGTTCAAAGCCCAAGACGTGAAGCGAAAGGTGGTTTGTATCTTGTTTAAAGCCCAAGATGTGAAGCTAAAAGGTCTATTTGTGTCTTGTTCAAAGCCCAAGACGTGAAGCTGAAAGACCTCGACTTTAGAGAGAATTTGTCATCTCTAAAGAGGGGGAAGGAGAATTACTTTAACTGGGATACGCGGATCCGAGCAATGCCATAATTTCCGAAGAAAGGGTTTTAACCTGAAGGAGAAGACTTTAACTCAGTGTAGAGCAATGCCATCTTTCCTTAGGAATTTCTCATGCTAAAAGAGGGACAGTGGCATGGATGTAGATGATCCAGAGGCTTGCCGCTTACAGCGATTAGATGAAGGGAAAAGGAGTTGTTGATGTTTGTGTACTGTGAATGAGGCACAACTTTGATGCTAAAAGGTCGATTGGATTAACCAGTGGTTTTCTTATACAAAGCCTAAGAGGAGGCTAATTTCCGCTAGGAAAATCATTATACAAAGCCTAAGAGGAGGCTATTTTGTGTCTCGTACAAAGCCCGAGAGAGAGGCTAAAAGTTTTTGACCCAGTGGGGCATATCGTTATACAAAGCCTAAGAGGAGGCTAGCAAAGAGTTCGACTTTTGCTTAAGGGATTTATATCTCATACGAGGCCCGAGATGGAGGCAAAAAAGGGGTGATTGTCTCTACGAGGGAATCTTTTGTGTCTCATACAAAGCCTGAGAGAGAGGCGAAAAGGTTGTTTTGACTCCATTGGGGAGAATTTTGGTATCTCGTACGAAGCCCGAGATGGAGGCTATTGTAACTGTTTCAGTTGAGTGACAGATCCAATATACTGATTTAAAAGAGAAAATCAGTTCTTATATGAGTAACACTGTACTCAGGGATTTAATTTGAGGATCAGGGATATTTCCTTTTCTTTGAGGAAACGGGAAATCCAAAGGGTATTGAGACTATCTGAGTTTGCGGGTTTCCTTCCTATTTAACGAAGGGTGCTTGAGAATGTCTTTGAGACTCAAGGAAGTTAGACTGTCCAAGTCTAGAGTTTTATCTTTTGTACTATGCTTCGAGAAACAGTAGTAGACTCTATGAAAGGATTGTTCTATGAGGATGACTAGGTTCTGTTCCTATACCTCTAGGAGATCGTCGGGACAATTTGTACGAAGCCCAAGAGGAGGCTGGAAACTTTTAAGAAGCCGACGGGTCCTTGTACGAAGCCCAAGAGGAGGCTATCATTCCCGGAGGAAGAGATCATTATAAGAAGCCTAAGAGGAGGCTCTGAATACTTCTAAGAAGCCGTAGGGTCCTTGAATAACGCCCAAGAGGAGGCGGGGTTGCTTATAAGAAGCCTGTGGATCCTTGTACGATGCCCAAGAGGAGGCCGATGCTTTTAAGAAGCCCGTGGGTCCCAAACCAAAGAAAAGTTCAGGAAAACTCTTTTAGAGTTAAAACCACTGGTAAACGTGCGAGGTTTAGTATCCAGTGACTTTAACTTTTAGAGAGAGTCTGAACCGTTCGGCGGTTTGAAGAAATTCAAGAGAAGTTTCACCGAGAATAATTCATCTCTGGGGGAAAGAATTTCTTGACGATTCCTAAGGAGGACAGCCGAAGAGAAGACTGTATCTGGTGCTTCTATTGGGGATCTAGGCGTCTATTTCTACGAATAAGTGAAACGGCGTCACCTAGTTCTAGACGTAGTAGCCGGGGAAACTCGAAATATCTATACTATTATTACACAGTAGATATGAGTTTATGAAAGGAGACTTACAGTGAGCAGCCCCACAGTACAGTTTATAATATGAAAGCAGTAAATGAAAGCGATAACCACTTACTCGGTTGTAGTGCTTCCATGCTGTTTGGTTAGTTGTTCAACAAAGAAAGATAAAAACAACAGTATATTCAAAATCAAAGGAGAAAGTGCTTTGAAAAAGAAAGATTTGGGGCTTACAGCTCAAGGAGAGGCCCAAGGTTTTATCAGTGAGCGCACTGTTTGACTTTGTACAGCGGGACTTATACAAGTGACTGGGGCCCAAAAAGGTTTTCTGTATAAAGGGATGGTTCTTACACTCTCTCAAGAGGCCCAAAGAGGTTTAAAGAAAAGAGTGGGGCTTATAACACGAGGGTAGGCCCAGATGGTTTTTAATTTTAAACGGGCGACTATCGCGCCGTTTACTTGTACAGAGGGACTTATACAATGAGTGAGGCCCAAAAAGTTTTTTGTACAAGGGGGGATGGGTCTTACACTCTCTCAAGAGGCCCAAAAAGTTTTAAAGAAAAATAAATGGGTCTTACTACTCGAGGGTAGGCCCAGATGATTTTTGAAAAGGCGACGATCGCGCCGTTTGTTTTTTGACGGTATCGGGACTTATACAATAAGTGAGGCCCAAAGATGATTTGGTCAAAAAAAGGATTGAGTCTTACACTCTAATAGAGGCCCAAAGTGTTTTGAAAATGATTTATGAGGGTTGAATTAATCCAAAACCCTAATTTGTTTTCAAAAATGTATTTAATTGAATAAAAATTCAATTAAAATGATCAAAAATTGTTTAACACATGGAAAACAAATTGTGATCTTGGATTAATGCTTCAAAAATTAATTATTGACCTACAAAATAATTAGAAAGCATTAAAAGTTGCAAAATCAATGTAGAAAAAATATTTAAAATGCCAAAAACAATCAAAATATTAATTCTTTACAAAAATATCAATTATATGAAATAAATAATATTTTTGGGATTTTTTGTGAAAATAAAATATTTTAACATTTTTGTGAATTATTAAAAAAAGAATCAACTCAAAATCATTAAAACTCAGAGAGAAATTAATTTTTGAATCAATTAAACAAAATCACAAAATTCAAATATTCAAATATATGAAAATGGCGCCAAGAACAACACCAAGAACACGCGCGTTTTTTCAGTTTGCCCAGATTTGCATTTTCTATCCAATCTCCATGAATACGTAATTATAACATGCAATCCACATATCATTATGCTCGCCTCAACCTCACGATCATGTCTATGTACTTTAATATCATTTAAATTAAACATACAACAAGAAATCACGAAGAAACCTCAAGAACCCTAATTTCTGCATGAAGGCTAGGATTTTTGATACACGATTCAAACAATGCAATTAATTGAGGGAAAACATTCCATGCATGATTATGTACATATGGCCAAATTATTGTGCGAGGAAATATGCATAGATTGAGAGATGACCAAGTTTAGGCTTACCTCCAAGTCGTGACAGCAAGAGCAAATCAAATTCTGGGTTGGAGGTGTTACAGATGAGTTGTGATGATCTGAACAGCTTCCCTACACCATATGGAGTGTGTTTGAACACTTGGATTGAATTGAAATGGACTGGATCAGTTTATGGCATCTCAGCTGCAACTTCACTTCAAACTTGTGTGGATGGCAAGTGATTTTGTGAAATTGATGTTTCAGATGTTATGTGAGTGTTTGATCAGCTCATATGTGATGTATGTGAGGTGTGTGAGTGATTAGTTTGTGCATAATTGCTCTCAAACTCAAAACCCGATAGCTACCTTGCTAAGAAAGGCATTTTTGCCAAGAGAAAGAGATTTTGAGGAAAGCATCTGTTAGATGGCTTTGGTGTACTCAAACTGACCACAATTGAGCTCTATTTATAGTAGAGCAAGTTTGTTTTGCAAGGAATAGTACATGGCAGCTGGTAAGTAGGTTTCCTCAATGTTGGCCAATGGAAATGAAAGTCTCCTCTAGCCATTGACTAGAGGTTAAGGCACAGAGCTTTGGTCCCCTTGGTCTTGGATAAGTCTTGACTGATTTCAGATGAGAATGGCTCAATCCATGCCACCTTGATGGTTCCATTGAATGCCTCATTCCAAATTTGAAGTCTTGTCCCTATTTTGGCCATTCTAGGTTCAACATGTTATTCCTTGTTCCTTGGACCTTGGAGGCTTGGCTCAGTGATTGTCCCCTTTGGATTCAATCCTCTGAGGTGTCCAAGTGGATTGGAGCAATTGCAATTGGTTGATTTTGGTAAATCGAGCCAAAATGCAAATTCTGCCTTGCCTTGACAGATTTCAGCAAGGCAACTTGCCAATGTCGTATCTCATGGTGTAGGTTGAATTTGGCAATGTTCTTGGCCATTTTGGAAAGCTCTTACATGATACAACAACTGTTTGAACAAGTTTGGTTTTGATGTCTTTTGATTCCAAGTGAAAAATCCCCCTACATTTGGCAAAAAGTGAAGCAGAATTCTGACTTAGTGAAAATTTCACTAAGTGTTGGAAAAAGTGACTTTTTCACTTTTCAGCCACTTTGATCACTCCATAACTCAAAATCCTTAATGAATTGGAATGACTTGTAGTTGAAGTTTTTGTAGGTGATAGTGAGGGATACAAATCCATCTTTGGATGAGAAAAAATGGCCTTGTGGTTTAGGAGTTATGGTCCTTCAAAGTTGGTACCTTTGCCACTTTATTTTTAACTTAGAAAAATTTCTAAGTTTTATGGTTACCCCTTTTACAAGTTATCTCACTTTTCTTGATTTTTCTTGATGAATGATGATTCAAATCATACATTAACATCATTTTAGGGTTAAAAATCCATTTTGGTGAAAAATCTCAAAAAGTCAAAGTTGACTTTTGTGCACAGTTGACTTTTTATCAAATGAATTTCAAACTGTGCAATTCTTCAGGAAATCATGTCCTTGACCTAAATCAAACTTGATGGACATGTTCCATGGGTGTCATAGGGTGTATTCAATCATGTATTAGGGTTTGGGAGCATGTCTTGGTCAAAAGTCAAAGTTACAGTTGACTTTTCCCTTAAAACCCTAATTGTGGTGCAGATGAAAATGAAACTTGTTGCTCAAGCTTCTTGGATCAATCCATTGTTCCAAATGGATCAATATGGTGTATTAGAGACCCTCAAATCATCTCTTGAGGTCTTGGCTCATGGTTTGTCCCAAAAGTCAACTTAGGGGTGAATTAGGTCAAGAAACCCTAATTCCTGATTTTTGATGAATGCATCCCCTGAGGCAAAATTGACTTGATGCTTGGGTTCATGAGGTTCCATGAAGCATATTAGGTCATGTTTTGGATCATTGCCTTGTGCCCAGATGAAAATTTCCATCTGGAGGCCCTGGTCGACCAAAACCCTAATTTGGTGACACTGTCGATCTTGAGACTTAATCCACCTAGAAGGGAGCAGCCTTGTGCTTAATCCTTGAAGTGGGAGTCCTTTTTGATCCATTCTGGATGTTTAAGAGATTAGACAAGTTGAAGATCATGTCATTTCTTGATTGATCCTTTGTCTAAAGCTCAGAGAGGGCTTGAAACCCTAATTTTGATTGTATTGGATGCTCACCCATCTTTGGGGAGACTGATGAAGCATGATGGTTCATCCATATTGTGATGATGATTTTCACAATGATGGGAAATCTAAGTGGTCAAAATTTGGGGTATTACAAGAACGAAACCAGAAATGGCTTTGAAGATCAAGGAGGAAGTACAGAAACAGTTGGATGCAGGTTTTCTGGCAGTAACCAACTATCCTCCCTGGGTGGCCAACATAGTACCGGTGCCGAAGAAAGATGGCAAAGTCAGAATGTGCATGGATTACAGGGATCTCAACCGGGCGAGCCCTAAAGATGATTTTCCACTCCCTCATATTGATGTGCTGGTTGACAATACAGCTCAGTTTTCAGTGTTCTCATTTATGGATGGATTCTCCGGGTATAATCTGATAAAGATGGCGCCTGAAGACATGGAGAAGACGACATTCATTACCCCGTGGGGTACCTTCTGTTACAAAGTAATGCCTTTTGGGTTGAAGAAAGCAGGGGCAACTTATCAAAGAGCAATGGTGACGTTATTCCACGATCTAATTCATAAAGAGATCGAGTGCTATGTGGATGACATGATTGCTAAATCAAAGACAGAAGAGGAACATCTGATCAACTTGAAGAAGTTGTTTGAGAGGTTGAGGAAATTCAGGTTGAGACTAAATCCTAACAAGTGTACTTTCGGCGTGCGGTCAGGAAAATTGCTTGGTTTCATCGTCAGTGAAAAATGAATAGAGGTCGATCCTGCTAAAGTGAAAGCTATACAAGATATGCCTGTACTGAGAACTGAGAAAGAAGTTCGTGGCTTTCTAGGGAGATTGAACTACATTTCAATGTTCATATCTTACCTAACTGCCACCTACGAACCAATATTCAAAATGCTAAGAAAAGATCAAACGGTCAGGTGGAATGATGATTGTCAAAATGCATTCGATAAGATAATAAGATATTTGCAGGAACCTCTGATTCTGATACCTCCAGTTCAAGGGAGACCACTGATCATGTACTTGACGGTGCTCGAAGGATCCATGGGTTGTGTTCTCGGTCAACACGACGAGACGGGTAGGAAAGAACATGCTATCTACTACCTGAGCAAGAAGTTTACCGATTGTGAATCGCGTTATTCAATGCTTGAGAAGACATGCTACGCACTCACATGGGCCGCCAAGCGATTGAGACAATATATGCTCACACATACAACCCTGTTGATCTCAAAATTGGATCCGGTCAAGTATATTTTTGAGAAACCAGCGCTTACAGGCAGAGTTGCAAGGTGGCAGATGGTACTGACAGAGTACGATATTCAATTTACTTCGCAAAAGGCAATCAAAGGAAGTATACTGTCAGATTATCTTGCACAACAACCTCTTGATGATTATCAGCCCATGAGGTTTGATTTCCCTGATGAGGACATCATGTTTCTCAAAGCGAAAGACTGCGAGGAACCACTTCTGGAGGAGGGGCCTGACCCTGAATCCAAATGGAGTTTGATGTTTGATGGGGCAGTGAACATGAATGGGTGCGGAGTTGGTGCAGTTCTCATTACGCCAGAAGGTGTTCATATGCCCTTCACTGCCCGAGTAACTTTCGGGTGTACCAACAATAAAGCAGAATACGAAGCTTGCATACTAGGGATTGAGGAAGCTATTGATTTACGAATCAAGACCCTTGATATCTTTGGTGATTCAGCACTGGTAATCAATCAAGTAAAGGGAACTTGGCACACACATCAGCAGAATTTGATTCCGTATAGAGATTATACGAGGAGATTGTTGACATTCTTTACAACTGTCAAACTATACCATGTTCCCAGAGATGAAAATAAGTTTGCAGACGCCTTGGCCACTATATCTTCAATGATCAAAGTGCATGGTTGGAACTTTGTGCCCAGGATTGATGTATCTCGTCTTGATAGACCTGATTTTGTGTTTGAGGTTGATGCAGTGTCTGACGACAAGCCTTGGTACCATGACATTAAATGCTTCTTGAAAAATCAAGAATACCCGTCTGGGGCATCTTCCAAAGACAAGAAGACATTAAGAAGGCTAGCTGATAGTTTCTTCTTGAACAAAGATGGCGTGCTGTATAAAAGGAATTTTGACACGATTCTGCTCAGATGCGTGGATAGACACGTAGCAGACCTGTTGATGATTGAAGTGCACGAAGGCTCTTTCGGTACTCATGCCGGAGGACATGCGATGGCTAAGAAATTGTTGAGATTGGGGTATTACTGGTTGATAATGGAGTCAGATTGCTGCAAGTATGATCGTGAGTGCCATAAATGCCAGATCTATGCAGACAAAGTACACGTTCCTCCCAATCCGTTGAGTATCATGTCCTCTCCGTGGCCCTTTGCAATGTGGGGCATTGATATGATCGGGAAAATTGAGCCTACTGCTTCAAATGGCCATCGTTTCATCTTGGTCGCCATTGATTACTTCACTAAATGGGTTGAAGCAGCGTCTTATGCCAATGTCACTAAGCAAGTAGTGGCCCGTTTCTTGAAACGAGATATCATTTGTCGATATGGAGTTCCCGAAAGAATCATTACTGATAATGGTTCTAATTTTAATAATAAGATGATGGCCGAGCTATGCCGGGACTTCAAAATCGAACATCACCATTCTTCTCCGTACCGCCCGAAGATGAATGACGCGGTCGAAGTGGTCAACAAAAATATC
Source organism: Lathyrus tuberosus (assembly GCA_022829125.1). Classification (NCBI taxonomy): domain Eukaryota; kingdom Viridiplantae; phylum Streptophyta; class Magnoliopsida; order Fabales; family Fabaceae; genus Lathyrus; species Lathyrus tuberosus. The sequence goes on from JALAZF010000072.1 coordinate 7,862,075, forward strand.
AAGAAGATTGTGCAGAAGATGGTTGTCACGTACAAAGATTGGCATGAGATGTTACCATTGGCTTTGCATGGGTATCGAACATCAGTCTGCACGTCCACTGGGGCAAAACCATACTCGCTTGTATACGGTATGGAGGCAGTTCTACCGGTCGAAGTTGAGATTCCTTCTCTCCGAGTATTGATGGATGTTAAGCTAGATGAAGCTGAATGGGTGCGAGCCAGAGTTGATCAGCTGAGCCTTATTGAGGAGAAGCGATTAGCAGCAGTATGTCATGGCCAGCTATATCAGCGCAGAATGAAGAGGGCATTCGATCAAAAGGTTCGACCTCAAGTTTACAAGGTCGGAGATGTGGTAATCAAGAGAATACTTCCTCCGAGTACAGATCACAGGGGCAAATGGACTCCTAATTATGAAGGTCCATTCGTGGTTAAAAAGGTTTTCTCAGGCGGAGCCTTATTGCTGACAACCATGGATGGTGAAGACTTTTCATCCCCTGTTAATTCAGATGCAGTTAAAAAATACTTCGTATAAAGAGACCCGCTGGATATAAAAAAAAAAAAAAAGAATCCAGGCAAAAAAGGGCATCTTGGCGAACGAAAAACAGAATAAAGGTTCGGGCAAAAGTTAGGGATATAATTGAAAAAATTGTACGACCGGTAAGTTGAAAACCCGAAAGGGCAACTTAGGCAAAAATGGGTATCCCGGTGGATTGAAAACCTGAAAAGGCGATCCACGCAAAAGAGGGATTAAAGCGAATGACTGCAGTCTAAATTAATCTGTACGTTCTCTGCTCTTCAGCGAACTAGCAAAATTCCAAAGGAGGAATTGGTCCGACCACGAGCTTCCGAAGGCGAAGATAATCAAGAGAGTTGGAATGCATACTGGCTATAATAGAATCAGAAATCAGTTGGAACTCAATTTCTGCATTATCATTAGGATAGATTTCTTTTCTCAATTTTATGGCAATCGCCGCTTTCAGGGGTTTGCTTCCAATTGTAAATTCGCCGATTTCGGCATTTCATCAATAAAATTGAATATTCAGTCACAAGCTTTTATTTTCATTTTTACTGTTTTGTTTGCAAAAACGTCCGATTTTTGATAATAAAACATTGATTTGAAAATATCTTGGCCTTGCAAAAACATGCACAACAAAGACAATTAAAACTACTTTGCTTGTTGGACAATCTTGGATGGTGGACTCAAAAGACCATGCAATATCCTGGGGCATGTGCATATATTTTTTTGTTTCAGGTAATGAGTACGATCGATCCAAGCAGCACGGTCGTAACCACGAATAGATGTTTGCTATGACTTGATACTGTTATATCTTATTAAGTCGATTCTTCCATTCAAGATTTCTCACCGTGTGTTATGACAACGACAGCCGAAGATGGAATTCTTCTGTGTCGATAACGGTTATTAATGCAGTGAACACTCCAGGTCGATAACAAGTACCACTCCTCCGATACCTCGTAGACGATGCAAAGGGCAGTTCAAGAGCGAATATTCAGAAGTTGAAGAACAGAGTGTTCGTATAAGAGTTTGAAAACGCTTGGTTTTCTATAAAATCCTCTTAAGAGACGAAACTTCTCGCAGTAGCTTTCCTTGTGGCGTTTATTCTCAGCAGGATTTACCAGCAAGTGGAGGTATATTTCCCGCAGATTTCAGCATGTGAAATTTATAAAAGAATAATCCCCAGCGGAGTTATTGACCATCCCAGGCACGGGGCATTTTGAATTTCCCCAGCAAAAGATATTCCCAATCTATTATCCCCAGTAGAGTTTGAAGACGTTTGGTCTTCTGTAAAATCCTCTCAAAAGGCATTCCCCAGCAAGGTCTAAAAAGATAGACAAAATCTCTTCTTCAGCAAGATGTCAACATATGATATTACCCAGCAGGTGGTGTAATTCTCAGCAATGCTCAGTTACAATCCAAAGTCTAATTTATTTTTGGCATGCGTACAGTTTGTTCATGTTATTCCAGCAGGTGGAATAATCATTTGGCAATTTTGAGCTTCCAACGACAGTTTGGTAAGCACCGAAGTCCAACGACGGTTTGGCAAAGCTTCCAACGATAGTTTGGTAAGCACCGAAATCCAACGACAGTTTGGCAAAGCTTCCCACGACAGTTTGGTAAGCACCGAAGTCTAACGACAGTTTGGCAAAGCTTCCAAAGCCGGTTTGGTAAGCACTGAAATCCAACGACAGTTTGGTAAAAGCTGTAAAAGTCCATCTGAAGATGGCAAGTTTGAGATCCCAAATGCCGGTTTGGTAATCCTTGAAGTCCAACGACAGATTGGCAGAAATCCAGCACAAATTGGTGAAAGTCCAACGACAGTTTGGCAGAAAGTCCAACGACAGATTGGCAGAGCAGCTAAAGTCCATCGACGGTATGGCAAGCCAGTAGTCGCCTGGCGTCGTTCAAAAAGACATTGTTGAAAGTCCATCAACGGTATGGCAAGCCAGTAGTCGTCTGGCGTCGTTCAAAAGACATTGTTGAAAGTCCATAGACGGTATGGCAAGCCAGTAGTCGTCTGGCGTCGTTCAAAAGACAGATCTCTCCGACGGCGTTTCATTGAAGTTTCAATCCAGCAGTCTTGTTGGGTTTATATCCCTTTTGTTCTTCATCATCCAGAGCAAATTTTTGGTTATATTTGGTATTCAATCGCTATATACCTTGAACGTCTGAAAGCAATCGCTTTCAGACATTCAGGTCTTCAGTGTTTGAATAGGGGCAGCTATAATACCCCAAAATTTGCTCTCCCTTTTGGCATCCTAGCATAGCATTATCATATATCATATCATATCCATCTCATTATATTTGCATTGCATATCTAACATAGAAAAATGAAGCATGGCATCCCTCTTACCATCAAGGCATGTGATCAGGGGAAAGGTGGACAATCAAGGAATCATTCAAGGCACAAAAAGGTCAAACAAGTTCACTCAAGGCAAGCCAATAGGTCTTTCATGTCACATACCATCTCAATGGATCATCCAAAACCTCAAGAAGGTGATATTCAATAGAAGATTGAAGCACTACATATTTCACTATGCAAGAGATCCAAAAAATGAAGGAAAACCCTCAAAAGAGATGGTTCATTGGTTCAAAATCACCCTCAAGTAGCCTATCTCATCATCCTTTAAGAGGATACACAACATACTCTGAGGGATTTGAAATTGAAGACTACACATTTTTCCCCCTAGGAGGAGGGTGCCAAAATTAGGGTTTCCAATTAAATCAGGGTATCTTTGATTTTTTGGGCAAAACTTAATGTCATGGTATTCTACATGTTCTTAAGTGTATGTGTGTGGAAAATTGCCTCTCAATTGGTTTTAGAAGTGGTTTAATTGGAAGAAAGATAAAAAATCAGGGAAATTGGGGCTAAGTCAAATAATCATAGGAAAAAGTCAACTCTTGACTTTTTGAGCCCAAAATCATAAAATTCATGTTATGTGTGACCAATGTACAAAATTTGATCAAGAAAATCCAAAGAGATCATGGAAAAATCAAGATTTGAAAAGTTGCCATTTTTGGAAGAATTAGGGTTTCCAAAAATAGTAATTTTAGGCCATTTTGAACCAGAATTGGAACCAAGGCCATTCAAAATTGGAGCATCAAATGAAAATTCCACTCGGCCACAACAATAGATCTTGTTTCAAGCTTCAAATCCATGTGTAGAACATCTCCATTGGATAAAAATTGAGTGAGATATGATTGATCAATGTTAGAGCAAAGTAGGTTCAAAACCAGGTCATGACCAAGGACTTTCAGGTCACGCGCGTGTCATTTTCACAAACACATGGTGGGCCAAATGTTTTGATCAATTACTCATGGTTAGAGGCCTCAAATGAAAAATCTTTCAACTTGAAAGTTGTTCCTCTATGTGAGATCTTCAAAATTGGTGTTCATGATTTTTTCATTTGATCAAAGGTCAAGAAGTTATGTTGAGCCCAATGTGCTTTGATCATGCTGAAATTCCATGCCATTCATGCCTTGCCAACCAACCTTATGGCCACGCCTTATGTCAGTTCCAAACTTGTGTGTTATAAGTCATTTTTCAACCTCTTCCAAGCATCATTCCCATTCATTTTTCATACCAAATATGTTCTATTACATTTCCTCTTTCAAATGAACCCAAAAACTCACCAATTCATTCATTGAGTAGAGAGAAAAACTTCCTCAAACCACCCTATATTCCACTATTGCATTGTTGGCTTTGATGCATGACCTGGTTCAGACATCCATCAAACATCCTTTCCCTTATTTGAACACAACATGAACATCACACACACCACTACAGCACGTGCCTTGCATGGAAATAGAAAGAGCAAACTTGCTGAGCAAGTTTCTGATGCACAGCCTTGCCGTTTCTCTTTCTCTTCACTTCCACCATAGCTTGCCATGAGTTGTCACCACCATATCCTTGCTCTCCCTAATTAACTTGACTCAGTTAGTTAGGGATGACTCACTTAACTCAACTGTGACTCAGTTAATTCACTCAGTTTAACCATGGTTAGCTCACACTATAAATAAAAACTTCACTCTCTAATTTCATTTCTAACACTCACTTTCCACTCTCACTTCCGAAACTCTCTCTTCTTCTCTCTCAATCTCACCATTGCCATTGATCTTCGAAGTTCACATTGTTCAATTCTCTCAAAAACTCTCTCTGATTCTCTCTCAATTTCACCACATTGCAACTGGTTTTGAAGTTTGATTTCAATTTCTTTCCACTGAATCATCATCAACCACCACATCTAAGCCTTTATTTGGCCAAAAGTAGCTCAAAGAGGAAGCAGGATCTCTGGTTTTCTGAAGAATATCTCAAGGTCTCAAATCTTCAGGTACGAGTTTCCACCATTATAGACCTGATGTGAAAATATTTTCAGGTTCTTGTAGCTTCTTATAAGCTCAAGAACTTGTCTGGCTAGTTGATAGGCCTTTAGAGGCATAGTTGAAAAGTTAGGGCAAACCTTCCTCTGTTCGATTCTCTCATTTCATGAACTTTTTATGTGTTTTATCACTGGATCCGTGTTCTCCTTTACTTCCTCTTCATTTTGGTATATCATTTGTGGAATTCTGGAAAATTTGAGGTTGCAGACGGTGGTTGTTGACCGGAGAAGATGACCGGAAGTCATCTCCGGCCGGTGGTTTCAGATGCTAGGGTTTTGGTGTGTTTTAATCGTGTCCGTTGATTTTTCATCATCGTGTGGCCATAGTGGTGCCAGCGCATTAAAATAAGCATGCCTTGTACGTGTTTGTTATTTTAATCAAAGTTACATGCGTGTGGTGTAGTGCATGATATGGAGTGTGGTCCTTCACGTGTGTGCCTTGGATTTAATTGCTTTGACTTGCTTGTTGACTTGACCTGATCCAAGGGTGATGATTGTTTGACCTATGTTTCACTGAGAGTGCATGTTAATTAGTGTGTATTGCGCAGACTTGGACCTTGAACTAATTGCTATTCGCACCCTATGTTTTTCAAGCCCAAATCATTTGAACTGAATAATTGCTATGCATGCACCCCTCCTTTATTTCCATTCCATTATATTTTCTTCATTTTATTGACGTTTGCTTTCTAATTTTTGAAAATACTAAACAACATTATAAAATTCTAGAAAAATTTATGAATATCATTAAGACATTTAGGAAATTTTTGACATTTTTATTTCATGATTTTATGACATTTTTTCCCCTGTTGCACAATTTTCTTTGAATTTCCATTTGTGTGCTTTCTAAATGTGATACATGAATTTGTGGAATTTTGTTCTTGATCATTGTAAATTGTTTTGACATGATTATTTTTGAATTGATTCATTAACACTTTGAAGCATGTTAGATGATTTTTTGTTTATTTTTTAGATCATTTTATGACATGTTTGGATGCTCATCTTTACACCACTTTGCATGATATTTCAACTTGACATAATTGCTTGGTTTAACATCATTTTGCTTTGAATTTTCACATGCTATTTTGATGTATGATTCAATTATGATTTAGGCATTCTAATACCATGCTTGCATAATTTTCATAAGTCCATTTTATTTTTGTTTGATGCATTACATTTGAAATATAATAACTTGTCATATCATTCTAATTTTTGTGCATGTTTACATGATTTCTTTTGTACATATTTGAATGATCATTTGCATTTTGTGGGATATTCATGTGACATTATAGGTCATTGTTACATATTATAGGTCATCTTTTACATGTTCATTTCCATTTAAACTTTGTGCATCTTTAATATGTAGTATTTGCATTTTCTTTTGAACTTCCATTTCAATTCTTCTTCTTATATTACTTCTTATGTCTTGATGTTTAATTCATGAATACTTGTGGGATGTTTATAAACCATTTTCCATTTAGTTTCAATTCTTATCCTTAGATTACATGTTCCATTTATGCATGTTTCTTCTCTTTCTTTTCATCTTTCATCTATCCTTTCTTATGAAAACATGTTCTAATGCTATGGATGATGATTGTTGATTATTCATTTGAACTTGTATGATGGTATTCACTTGTTGTCCATATGATGCACATTCTGGTTGTGATCTAAATATTGGATTCTTCATCTCATTCTTTTGAGCTTTATGGTACATTGAGTGTTCTTTTACTTCTTATACTTTTTATACATGTTTACTAACCATGTAGGGGCTTTGGTAAGTTGAAATTGAGTGTGGGTAAGGAATCCACATTCAAACTTCTTTCCTTTCATCTTTTACAATTCAATTTTGTGTTTTGTTAAGCACTTATGTGCTTTCTCTGATTAACTCATTACTTTCCCTTTTGAGTTACAATTCATCTTCCACTTTAGAAGTGAATTGTTTAATTCATTTCTTCTTTAGACTTTAGGTTTTGCAACCTCACAAACATTTAGGATCACTTCCTTAACTAATCAATTAGGATTGAGTCTTAGTTCACATAGATTTTACCTTTCTCTCCTCTCTTGAGTCTTTCATCTTCTCATCTTAAAGAAAATTCAAAATACATAATAAAGGTAGGCATTTATTGCATTTAGGCCTTTCATATAAAGAAAAGATTATAAAGGGGTCTTCTCTTGTAATCTTAGAATGTGTAGCATATAGCCCATCTTGGGTCAATGTGTTAAACATTTGATCTTGTATGAGGGACTTAAATGCAATACTTGTTGAAGATACAAATAAAAAACAGTTCTTCATTTCTTAATCAACAAAAACACTTAATAAACACAAGTATGCTAGTGTGTTTGAACCTTGACAATTGGAACTAAGTGTGGGGGTCTTCTTCACCCTTAGTGTACTTTCTTACTCATTCCATCTTGGAATGTGAGAATGTACACATTCCAATGACTAAGATTTAGATACAATATCATATGCAAACAAATGGAAAAAACTTCTAAAAGACAAAAACAAACAATAACGTCTTTCCTTCGGGAATTCTTTTCTCATCTCCTTTAATCATTCCTTAAGGATGCGTCATTTCCGTTCTACCGCAAACAGGTAATGCCTAAGTCTCCCTACAGCGAGTTGCAACACCTAAACTGCTAGGACGCGAACGTTGACGTATTCCATTAAAAAACACAAACAATCCATCCCTAGTGAGGGGAACTACGTCGCTCTGATTCTCATGTTCCCGATGAGATACGTAGGCAGTGGGGTAGGGCCCAATCGAGCACTTCTTTTTATTTTCCCTACATTTGCTTGTCTTTCTCTTTCCATTCCTTTTCCGGTTCTTTTTCCAATATCATTTCTATCACCCTTTGATTGAAGCAAGCAAGCGTGGATCCCATCGAGTACGATGGACGCGTGGGGTTGCTAATACCTTCCCTGCGCGTAACCGACTCCCGAATCCAGTTCTCTTGGTCGCAAGACCATGCTTTTCCTTTCCTTCAGGTTTATGCGGTGTTTCCTTTCCCTCTCTTGGGATAAATACACATTGCTGGCGACTCTGTTTCGGTGCCACTTTCGTGTTTGTACTAGGATGAAAATCCCGGGAGCGACACCCTTCAGCTTCATATCTTGGGCTTTGAACGAGATATATATCACCTTTCGCTTCACGTCTTGGGCTTTGAACAAGACACCAAAAACACCATTTCCTACCATAGAATAGGAGGAACTACGAACACTCTGATTTCCCTGTTTCGGTAAACGGGAATACGTAGGCATAAGATTGAAAGAAAAATCTTAGCGAGCACACTAAACAAAAACCCAAAATCCCATACTCTTATGTATCTATCAAAAAGCATCAATCCTAACATCCTAATCCTTGTTCCCCGCTAGAAAATCCTTGGATGAAAGAAAACCGTATTGGCGAAAATACAAATAACCAGTACAAAGGCCCCCCACATTGATAGCATTCGTAACCTAACAGACCGCTGTTTAAACTCAGTATGCAAAGCAGGGTTAATTGGAGACATCTAATTCCCTTCCTTATTAAGCTCACAATAGGATAAAAAATGAATCGACCTGTAGTAAACTCAACCGCAGAGAGCGACCAGCGCTTAAGAACCGCGCCCAAAATCGCTCGCTGCAGAATGTTTCCCCTCAATTAATTGCATTGTTTGAATCGTGTATCAAAAATCCCAGCCTTCGTGCAGAATCTAGGGTTCTTGAGGATTTTTCGTGATTTCTTGTTTTATGCTTAATTTAAATGAAATTAATTGCCATAGACATGATCGTGAGGTTAAAACGAGTTGATTGGTATGTGGATTACATGATATGATCAAGTATTCAGTGATATTGAAGAGAAAATGCAAATCTGGGAAAACCCAGAACACGCGCGTGTTCTTGGTGTGTTCTTGGCGCCATTTTTTGAAAATTCAAATATTTGAATTTTGTGATTTTATTTAATTGATTCAAAAATTAATTTCTCTCTGAGTTTTAATGATTTTGAGTTGATTTTTTTTAATAATTCACAAAAATGTTAAAATATTTTATTTTCCCAAAAAATCCCAAAAATATTGTTTATTTTATATAATTGATATTTTTGCAAAGAATTAATGTTTTAATTGTTTTTGACATTTAAAATATTTTTTCCACCTTGATTTTGCAACTTTTAATGCCTTCTAATTATTTTGTAGGTCAATACTTAATTTTTGAAGCATTAATCCAAGATCACAATTTGTTTTTCATATGTTAAACAATTTTGATCATTTTAATTGAATTTTTATTCAATTAAAACACATTTTGAAAACAAATTAGGGTTTTTGGATTAATTCAACCCTCATAAATCATTTTCAAAACACTTTGGGCCTCTAATAGAGTGTAAGACCCAACCCCCTTGTACAAACCATTTTGGGCCTCACTTATTGTATAAGTCCCTCTGTACAAGCAAACAGCGCGATCGTCGCCTTTTTAAAAGTCAACTGGGCCTCTCCTCGAGCTGTAAGCCCCATCACTCATTCAAAACTCTTGGGCCTCTAATAGAGTGCAAGACCCAATCCTTTTTTGGCCAAAACATTTTTTGGGCCTCAATGTATTGTATAAGTCCCGATACCGTCAAAAACAAACGGCACGATCGTCGCCTTTTAAAAAATAACCTTCTGGGCCTCTCCTCGAGCTATAAGACCCATTCAAAACTTTTGGGCCTCTAATAGAGTGTAAGACCCAATCCCCTTTTTACCAAAACATTTTGGGCCTCAGATATTGTATAAGCCCCTTCGCGTTAAAAGAAAATCTCGGCGTGATCGCCATTTTTAACGAAAAGTCATCTGGGCCTACCCTCGTGTTATAAGCCCAACTCTTTTTCTTTAAAACTTTTTGGGCCTCTTGAGAGAGTGTAAGACCCATCCCTTTGTATAGAAAACCTTTTTTGGGCCTCAGTCACTTGTATAAGTCCCTCTGTACAAATACAACAGTGCGCTCACTGGTAAAACCCTGGGCCTCTCCTTGAGTTGTAAGCCCCAAATCTTTCTTTTTTAAAGCACTTTCTCCTTTTATTTTGAAATATACAGTTGTTTTCAATCTTTCTTTGTTGAACAACTAACCAAACAGCATGGAAGCTCTACAACCGAGTAAGTGTTTACACGCTTTCGTTTACAGCTTTCATATACATATAACTGTATTGTGGGGCTGTTTCGCTGTAAGTCTTCTTTCATAAACTCATATCAACTGTGTAATAATAGTATAGATATTTAGAGTTTCCCCGACAACTACGTCTAGTACTAGGTGAAACCGTTTCGTTTATGCGTAGAAATAGACACCTAGATCCCCAATAGGATCACCAGATACAGTCTTCTCTCCGGCTGTCCTCATTAGGAATTGTCAAGAAACTCTACTCCCAGAGATGAATGTATTCTCCGTGAATGGCATCTTTGAGTTTCTTCCAAATTCTTGAACTTTCCTGGCTTGATCTATTCCTCGTGGATAGCCTGTCTTGAATTTCTCGGGGTTTGGGGACCCACGGGCTTCTTAAAAGCATCGGCCTCCTCTTGGGCATCGTACAAGGACCCACAGGCTTCCTAAAAGCAACCCCGCCTCCTCTTGGGCTTAGTACAAGGACCTCTCGGCTTCTTAGAAGTATTCACAACCTCCTCTTAGGCTTCGTATAATGATTCTTCCTCCGGGAATGATAGCCTCCTCTTGGGCTTCGTACAAGGACCCTTCGGCTTCTTAAAAGCTTCCAGCCTCCTCTTGGGCTTCGCACAAAATGTCTCGACGACCTCCTAGAGGTATAGGAACAGAGCTTAGTCATCTGCATAGAACAGTCCTTTCAAAGAGTCTACTACTGTTTCTCAAAGCATAGTACAAAAGATAAAACTCTAGACACGGACAGTCTAATATCCATGAGTTTCAAAGACATTCTCAAGTGACCCCTTCGTTAAATAGGAAGAAAAACCGTAGACTCGGACAGTCTCAATACCCTTCGGATTTCCCACTTCCTTAAAGAACAGGAATAACCCGGATCCTCGAATCAAATCCTTGAGTACAGTGTTGCTCATATAAGAACTGATTTTCTCTTTCAAAATCAGTATACTGGACCTGTCACTCAACTGAAACAGTTACAATAGCCTCCTCTTGGGCTTTGTACAATGATTCTCCCCAGCGGAGTCAAACAACGTTTCGCCTCTCTCTCGGGCTTTGTACGAGACACATAAGAGACTCCCTCGTCGAGTCAATCACCCATTTCGCCTCCATCTCGGGCTTTATACGAGATACAAAAAGGTTCTTATTGAACCAAATAAATTTTAGCCTCCATCTTGGGCTTTGTATGAGATACAAAAAACTCTCTTGTTGAGTCGAATAGCCTTCATCTCGGGCTTTATACGAGATACCGAAAGACTCTATCGTCGAGTCAAAAACCTTTTAGCCTCTCTCTCGGGCTTTGTACGAGCCACATAATAGCCTCCTCTTAGGCTTTGTATAATAAAACCACTGGTTGATCCAATCAACCTTTTAGCCTCAAAGATGTGCCTCGTTCACAGTACACTAACATCAACAACTCATTCCTCTTCGTCTAATTGCTGTAAGCGGCAAGCCTCTGGATCATCTACATCCATGCCAATGTCCCTCTTTTAGCATGAGAAATTCCTAAGGAAAGATGGCATTGCTCTAAACTGAGTTAAAGTCTTCTCCTTCAGGTTAAAAAACCCATATAAAGGAAATTATGGCATTGCCGGATTCACACATCCCGGTTAAAGTAATCCTCCTTTATAACCAGTCACCCAACAGTTGTGACAAACAAACCCTCTTTAGAGATGACAAATTCTCTCTAAAGACAAACCCTTTTAGCTTCATATCTTGGGCATTGAACAAGATACAAACTACCTTTCGCTTCACGTCTTTGGCTTTGAACAAGACACCAAAACAACCATTTCCTCCCATAGAATAGGAGGAACTACGAACGCTCTGATTTTCCTGTTTAGGTAAACAGGAATACGTAGGCATAAGATCGAAAGAAAAGATCTTAGCGAGCACACAAAACAAAAACCTAAAATCTCATATATTTATCAAAAAGCATCAGTCCTAACATCCTAATCCTTGTTCCCCGCCAGAAACCTGTCATTCTGTCAAAATAGCACAAGAAAGGCCCCACCACATTGACCGCATCTGTAACCTAACAGACCGCTATTTAAACTCAGTATGCAAGCAGGGTTAATTGGAGACATCTATTTCCCTTCCTTCACCAGCTTTAATAGGATAAAAAATGAATCGACCTGTAGTAAAATAACCGAGAGAGCGACAACGCTTAAGAACCGCGTCCAAAATTGCTCGCTACAGATGGCAATTACTTTGATTGGCGAACGACCTTCAGAGCATCAATAGCGACCCACTGGCGGTGAACTCCTCGGTGAATCATAAAGTCTGGTAACTTCCTTGATTTGTCTTCAAAAATAACACTAATTTCTGGTGGAGCAGGATCATTGGAATCTGTCTCCCAGGCAGAATTGTCGTAGGAGGATTCCTATGTTTCATTTCGCATAGCATTTGTGCTCTCAACTGTATCTCCCCATCCAGTTGGCTGGATATCTTCGAGCCTGATACGAGAGATTTCGGGAGCGGGGTACTTGACCGTATAGTCAAATTTTCCACTCGGTTGTCCCAAGGTGTCCCACACTTCTTTCGAACTAGAGGAGTCATCTCTCTCGATGACGTTGACCTCGGGAAAAGCATAGTTGATGAATTCAAGTCCTGCAAACGTTGCAAATTCATCGTCATGTTGAGTAGTTTCTGAATGACCTGAGTGTTGTTCCCATGACATGGTGGGGACACAGGTATTCTATTCAATGACAGTCAGTTGATTTTTATTGATCAGCTAACTCTCTTGCCCCAAGTCTCCTGGATATGGTTGCCACATTGGCAGACCATCCATCGGGCCATAGTAGGTGTAGTCAAAATTGTCTTTCATCGGAGTGTCTTCCTCTAATGAATTTGGCGGAGCACGGCATCCTTCCGGATCACAATCCCCGTATATCATTTCGATGTCTGACCTGGGTATAAATCTCGGACTCTCTGTAGGAAAGAAAAAAGGAGTTTGCGTTTCGTCCTGAGATATATAATCGTCCTTGTTAAGATAGGACTTCCATTCTTCCTCTGTGTCAGAGGGATCTTCCTCATTGATAGCATGTACTGCTTGAGACACTGGGAGAAGAAAACCTCCACTGTGGAAGAAGTTCTGAATGGGATGAAGACTTCCATCGTTAGCAGTTGTCCAGGTACAGGTTGCAGAAAAACCAAGACCCTTATTTGTTTTATTGTCAATAGGAATGACAAGTTGTCCCCATCCGGTTGTATCGGTACTCTCGACCGCTTTGATAACATCTTTGTATGAGGAAATCGAGGTTCCTCCTTGGGATTGATTGTCCTTGCCCACTGACAGCGCTTGGAACTGAGTTCCAATAACCTCCTCGGGTTCTATACCAGTAGATGATGATAAGCTACTCACGAGCAAGGCCTGTTCTCCATAGATTGTGACAAGTTGATCGTTCTGAACGAACTTTAGCTTTTGGTGGAGGGTCGAAGTGACCGCTCCAGCCTGATGTATCCAAGGTCTTCCTAATAAATAACTGTATGTTGCCCGGATGTCCATGACCTGGAAAGTGACTTGGAAAGTGTGAGGACCGATAGTTATGGGAAGATCAACTTCGCCGATAACTATTTTTCTGGATCCGTCGAACGCTTTGACGACGACCTCGTTGATTCTCATCGAAGGGCCTTTGAATGATAATTGCATCAAAATGGACTTCGGCATAACATTCAGGGCTGACCCTGTGTCTACCAGTATGCAGGCTAAAGCATCGTCCTGGCAGTTAACTGTGATATTGAGCGCCATGTTATGACGGCGACCCTCTTCGGGTAATTCCTCATCACTAAATCCCAAATTATTGCAGGAAGTGATGTTAGAGACAATGATATCGAACTGTCTAATTGTTACATCTTGTTCCACAAAGGCTTGCTCCAAGACTTTCTGTAGAGCCTCCCTGTGGGCTTCTGAACTGAGTAACAGTGATAATACCGAGATCTTTGAAGGAGTCTGTAACAACTGATCCACAATGTTATATTCACTCCTTTGGATGAGCTTCAGCATCTCATCATTATTTTTCGAAATATCGGGATTACTGGATTGACCGACTGATGGATCGAGAGCTCCTGTCTGAAGTTTCTTTTCCTTGTTAGGTTCTCCAACTCCTCAGTTGAAGATTCTACCGCTCCGTGTTACACGACTGATGTCTGCAATATTCACGACGGAGGGTAATGGAATTTCCTTTCCATTTTCAACTGTCGTTGCACCGTATTTGTAAGGGATATCCTTAGTTGATTCATACGGTAGTGGTCCCGGTAGATAGATGACTATGGGAACCTTCTGATTTTTCTGACTATCATAAGTAATCTCGATCCATTCCCAGTTGGGAGCTCTAGATTCGTCAATTAGAGGGATGATGGCAAAAACATCCCTGGTCCTATGATGACCAGAGATTGTGACAATGTCCTCGACTTGATCGGCAAGTTAGTTCGGCGTCCAGTTGATGGGTCCAGAACCCGGATATAGGCGAATCTCTCCACGATCCACCTGACCTTGAAGAGCTTCTCTCACAAGGTAACACCCTTGGTTACTTTCCGAACAGACACTACAACGATCATAGTTGTGTGGTGGCACCTGACCACACCCACTTTGAATACAATGTAACCTCACTAGGTTAGCTTCCACAGATTGGACATCCTGACTTTGACGCCGAGTGGGGTTTCTGTTATTGATACTAATTTGCTGAGTATCTTCATCCATGTAGATTGGCATCCACCAATGATTTAACAAGTGCTGAAGTGCCTCCTGGACAAGGGTACAACCTCGATCATTTTCACAACCCGCTTTACAGCTGTGATAGTCATGTGATAACAGGAATCCGAGTCGGACCTGTTCAGCATGTAACTCTACCAGGTTGGTATTCATCACGCGAATATCAAAGATCTGAACCATGTTGATCTAATAAGGATTCTTATCATGGTAGTCCTGGATCCATCCAAGATCCATCTGACGCTGGAGGGCCTCTTATATGAAAGAGCATCCCTGTTTGTTTACCAAGCAAGTCAGACAGGAACTGTAATCGTGCCACGGCAGATTATGATACTGGCTTTGCCTTGAGTGCATTGCCACCAGGTTGACATTCATCGCACGAATGTCGTGGTTCTGAATGACGTTGGAATTCGTATAGACCATATTAACTCCACGAACTCGGTGCTCTTGGATCCATCCGAGATCCATCTGTTCCTGTAGAGCTGTTTGCACTACAGAACATCCTTGATTGTTTTTAGAGCAGACATCACATTGATGATAATTATGAGGTGGCACATGGCCATATCCACTCTGTCTACAATGCATCTTGACCAGATTGGTCTTTAACTAGAGTACATCGTGAATTTGATAGACATTGTTAAATTCTTTCTCAATCAGGTTGACTGCAGTTTTTTCATGTTGAGGCAGCGGGTTTGTGAGAACGTTGGGATTCGTATCTTTGAAAGATAAGAGCCCACTCCTAACGAGCTTTTGCATGTCAGATTTGAAATTAAGACAATTCTCTATGTTATGCCCTGGTCCTCCTTGATGATAAGGGCATGTCTGATCCACCTTAACCCAAAAAGGCGGATTTTCTAGTACTGTAAGAGGAGACTTAGTCTGAATGTGCCCCTTAGCCAATAGTAATGGAAATAGTTCTGCGTACAACATGGGTATTGGATCAAACCCTGATGGTCGTGTTGTACGGTTGTTGTTGTATTGAGGACGAGCCTGCTGAAGAGGATGTTGTGTCCTTTGCTGATTAGGTTGGCTCTGCGCAACCTGAGGTTGATACGTAGGAATAGGCGCAAGGCTGATAGCAGGAGTTACAGCTGCTACCGGTTGGTACCGTCGCCTTTGCAATATGAGAGAGATATTCCCAATATCTTGCTTTTTTTTTCTTAGGGAGAGCACTACCGTATCATTTTGTACTACTCGATGATCCAGCGTCTTTTGCCAAACGTCCTTCTCGGACGGCTTCCTCAAGACGAACTCCTATACCCACCATCTCAGTGAAATCACTGGGCGCACTGGAAACCATTCTATCATAGTAAAATGAGCTTAAGGTTTTTAAGAAGATCTTTGTCATCTATTTTTCCTCAAGAGGTGGACAAATTTGAGTGGCGATTTCACGCCATCTCTGAGCGTACTCCTTAAAGGTTTCCTTGTCCTTTTGTGACATTGATCTGAGTTAATCTCTGTCCGGTGCCATATCCAAATTGTATTTGTATTGTTGGACAAAGGCAATACCAAGATCTCTGAATGTGCTAATCGTAGCACGCTTTAAACCCATGTACCATTTAAGTGCGGCACCGGTTAAACTATCCTGAAAGTAGTGAATCCATAGGTCCTGATTCTCCGTCTGAGCTGACATTTGCCGAGCGTACATCACCAAGTGACTTTGAGGGCAAGAGTTACCCTTGTACTTTTCAAAGTCGGGCACTTGGAATTTGTGCGGAACTTTCACATTGGGGACCAGACAAAGGTCTGCGCGTCCTTTGCAAATAGATCCTGACCGCGAATGGCTTGCAGTTCCTTCTGCATTTCCAAGAACTGTTCCTGGAACTCATCCAAATGGTCAAACATAGTTTCCTTTTTACCAGAAGGTATCTATGGAATCTATCCTTCCGGGACAGTGTGCACCACAGGGGGTGGTACCGTGACTACGGCAGTGCGTCTTGGCATTTCCCGAAGTTTGTAACTTTTAGGAGTCTTCAATATGCCTCTGGAATCTTCACTTTCCCGAAGTTTGTAACCTTCATGCCCAGCGGCTTCTGTTATGATTCCCTGATCTTCAGTGATCGGCGGAACATATCCTTCCGGGATATAGTTAACAGGCATGCCCCAAGGATGATCTTTTGGCATTTGATACCTAGGATCACACTTCTCCACTATGGGCGTTGAGGTGATCTCTGAGATCACAGTCCTTTATTGCTGAGCTTCTGCCATGGCTTGCATGTCGTTACGAAGCTTTCTCATATCCTCTCTCAGAGCATCGATCTCTTCTTTCAACTCTCTCTTTTCTTCCTCAAGATCATCCATCTTTTTCTGAAGATTGGCCCGAGTATTTTACGAATGAGACAGTTTGACTCTAGAACCGAGACACAAACGTGAGATTCGTAGGTAAGAAGAATATGTAATGTGAGAATGATGAATGCAATGATTATATTAATTGTTTTTTGGTTTAATCAAAATAAACTTCGACAATTAGATTGCAAATATCAAACAGTGGGGAAACCCCTTTTTATTGAATTCAAAGGATTACAGAAATGGAAATACAGTAGATTACAAGGTGCGGAAACAGAAACCTATGCTAATGGGTCCCGAGTCCTCTCTGAAGAGAAATCGGGTGCTGACTCTTGTACTTTCCTTTTCTTTGACCGGGGCTCTTGGGCCGTTGTCGGGGTGTCATTCCTTTGCCATGTGAAAGGAGCGAGCAAATTCCTTTGGTCATCTTGATTATCCATAGCATGTTGCTCCAAAATTTCAATCAGAGCGTCCTTATCTTTTAGTAGTTGTTGTATTTTGATACACTCTATGTCGAGGGTGCGGTACTTGTTCTTCCAAGACCTCATCTCCCTTTGAACTTTGTTGAGAGTAACCCGAAGCTTTTCAGTTTCTGTCATGAAGTACGTGAGAGATTCTCTCGGCGGAAGAATTCTATGATGCGGATAAGGCATCTTTAGGTTGAGAGCTCTAGTTTGTACCCAGTGGAGATAAGGCTCCACCGAGACACAATCCGATTTTCCTAGAGACTCCCGTCCTTTCTTATGAACGTGTTTCCAAGCGTGCACTATTTCCGTCTTTAGTGCTCTGTCACTTTCTCCTTCCTTGAAGAAAAAACCTTCCAGATGAACACCCCGTGGGATGTGTCTCATCGGGTATCCAAATTGACGACGAACGAGAAGTGGATGGTAATTGATTCCTCCCTTAGTTCCTATAAGGGGTACGTTGGGGAAGTTTCCACAACGGTCAATGATCATGATTCCATCATAAATCCTATTACACCAATCTATATCAGAGTTGGTGAGAGACATGATCTTCTGCGACCAGCGCAAGGCACTCTTATGATCCCAGAAAGCAGCAGACTTAGGCAAATGAGAGATAAACCATTTGTAAAGCTGAGGTACACAGCACGTGATCTCCCCTCCGCTGTATAAATTCCCTAAGCGTACAGAATGATACGCATCTGCGAGCAAAGTCGGTACAGGGTTTCCAATGAGAAAAACCTTAATGGCGTTGATATCAGCGAAGTTATTAATGTTGGGCAACAAAAATAATCCGTAGGTGAGTAAAACAAAGATGCTTTCAAAAGCAGTCCCGTTCCCTATACTAGCGAAGTACAGAGCTTTCTTTGTCAAGAACTGGGCTTGCAAACCTTGTATGCCACCCTTGGTAGTCATGTGAGTCCTGACCTCAGACTCATCCAAATGAATTGCTCTTGCAATGGTCTGATTCTTTGGAATTTCTTCCAGTCCAGAAAATGGAGCTTGATCAGTGATGTGTAAATCGATCAGGTGAGAATATTCCTCCAGCGTTGGTGCTAGCTGGTAATCCGGGAATGTAAAGCAGTGATAAACCGGATCGTAGAATTGAACGAGCACGTCCATGATTCCCTCAATCACATGGACCCTTAACAGAGGTAGCAGACCTCCGTATTTGGCTCTAAAGGCCTCTTGGTTTGTGATCATTCTCGCCAAACCTCTTAAATCCTTTAGTTTTGGAATCCTAAAGGTGTACTTATGAGTTCTCCTTCTACCGAAATCCATTAGCGCAATCCTTTTCTCTGATATTTGCAATCACAGTCTTAGTTTAATTTGAAAATCAGAGAGACTAGAAGAGAAATTTTTTGAATGTTTTAAAGTTTTAAATGAATGCATGAATGCAGCACACAAAAACATAGAAAAAACATGGGGTCAAAAGGTCGTTGTCATGAAGTCAAGGCTCTACCCATCCCCAAAGGTTTATACTAGAGTGATTTTTGTACCTGTACTCATTATCATCAGCTCCTCCCAGGAAAGCAAAACAAGAAGCGGATCGTCAGCGATTTGTAGAGAAATCTTAGAGTAAGTACCATTCACCGAGAATAGATCACCAGCCTCAAATGAGGGTAGTATCGCGTGACAACTATTTTCGATAGTTTCCGCACTACAAAAGGGTTGGCTCCTCAGCTTCTCAGACATCACAATCGGCCCATTGCCTATGAGAGGGAATGGGTTGCATTGGTCAGCCTCCACTGAGGTTGATGGTCGACCTCGTCGCCATCACTTATCTTAAGTGTATACTCAATCTTTCAACATGCGGCATCACACACATTCCCATTAGCAGAAAAATAAACAGGTATAGCAATTAGGAAAAGCAGTATATATATTTGTCCTAAACATCCTAGACCTTTAAAGTTATGAATCCTAAGTTCCTGACAGAAAATGGGTTCCCTGGCGGAAGCCCCAATCTGTGGTATTCACACAAGTGAAGAGAAAAAAGGTTAGAGACGTCCCAACGGTGGGCGCCACTTTTCTGTAGCGAGCGATTTTGGACGCGGTTCTTAAGCGCTGTCGCTCTCTGGGGTTAGTTTACTACAGGTCGATTCATTTTTATCCAATTAAAGCTTATGAAGGAAGGGAAATAGATGTCTCCAATTAACCCTGCTTGCATACTGAGTTTAAACAGCGGTCTGTTAGGTTACGGATGCGATCAATGTGGTGGGGCCTTTCTTGTGCTATTTTGACAGAATGACAGGTTTTTGGCAGGGAACAAGGATTAGGATGTTAGGACTGATGCTTTTGTTGAGAGTATGGGATTTTGGGTTTTTATTTTGTGTGCTCGCTAAGATATTTTCTTTCGATCTTATGCCTACGTATTCCCGTTTATCGAAACAGGGAAATCAGAGTGTTCGTAGTTCCTCCTATTCTATGGGAGGAAATGGTATTTGGTGTCTTGTTCAAAGCCCAAGACGTGAAGCGAAAGGTAGTTTGTATCTTGTTCAAAGCCTAAGATATGAAGCTAAAAGGGTTTGTCTTTAGAGAGAATTTGTCATCTCTAAAGAGGGTCTGTTTGTCACAACTGTTGGGTGACTGGTTATAAAGGAGGATTACTTTAACCGGGATGTGTGAATCTGGCAATGCCATAATTTCCTTTATATGGGTTTTTTAACCTGAAGGAGAAGACTTTAACTCAGTGTAGAGCAATGTTATCTTTCCTTAGGAATTTCTCATGCTAAAAGAGGGACAGTGACATGGATATAGATGATCCAGAGCCTTGCCGTTTACAGCAATTAGATGAAGGGGAAGGAGTTGTTGATGTTTGTGTACTGTGAACGAGGCACAGCTTTGAGGCTAAAAGGTTGATTGGATCAACCAGTGGTTTTCTTATACAAAGCCTAAGAGGAGGCTATTATGTGTCTCGTACAAAGCCCGAGAGACAGGCTAAAAGGTTTTTGACTCGACGATATAGTCTTTTGGTATCTCGTATAAAGCCCGAGATAGAGGCTATTTGACTCAACAAGAGAGTTTTTGTATCTCGTACAAATCCCGAGATGGAGGCTAAAATTTGTTTGGCTCAATAAGAACCTTTTTGTATCTCGTATAAAGCCCGAGATGGAGGCGAAAGGGGTGATTGACTCAACGAGGGAGTCTCTTATGTGTCTCGTACAAAGCCTGAGAGAGAGGCTAAATGTTGTTTGACTCCGCTGGGGAGAATCATTGTACAAAGCCCAAGAGGACGCTATTGTAACTGTTTCAGTTGAGTGACAGGTCCAGTATACTGATTTTGAAAGAGAAAATCAGCTCTTATTTGAGCAACACTGTACTTAAGGATTTGATTCGAGGATCCGGGTTATTCCTATTCTTTAAGGAAGTGGGAAATCCGAAGGGTATTGAGACTGTCTGAGTCTACGGGTTTTCTTGCTATTTAACGAAGGGGACACTTGAGAATGTCTTTGAGACTCAACGATATTAGACTGTCCGTGTCTAGAGTTTTATCTTTCGTACTATGCTTTCAGAAACAGTAGTAGACTCTTTGAAAGGATTGTTCTATGCAAATGACGAAGTTCTGTTCCTATACCTCTAGGAGGTCGTTGGGACAATTTGTACGAAGTCCAAGAGGAGGCTGGAAGCTTTTAAGAAGCCGACGGGTCCTTGTACGAAGCCCAAGAGGAGGCTATCATTCCCGGAGGAAGAGATCATTATATGAAGCCTAAGAGGAGGCTGTGAATACTTCTAAGAAGCCGAGAGGTCCTTGTACTAAGCCCAAGAGGAGGCGGGGTTACTTTTAGGAAGCCTGTGGGTCCTTGTACGATGCCCAAGAAGAGGCCGATGCTTTTAAGAAGCCCGTGGGTCCCCAAACCCCGAGAAATTCAAGACAGACTATCCACGTGGAATAGATCAAGCCAGGAAAGTCCGAGAATTTGGAAGAAACTCAAAGATGCCATTCACGGAGAATACATTCATCTCTGGGAGTAGAATTTCTTGACAATTCCTAATGAGGACAGCCGAAGAGAAGACTGTATCTGGTGATCCTATTGGGGATCTAGGTGTCTATTTCTACGCATAAACGAAACGGCTTCACCTAGTACTAGATGTCGTTGCCGGGGAAACACTAAATATCTCTACTATTATTACACAGTTGATATGAGTTTATGAAAGAAGACTTACAGCGAAACAGCCCCACAATACAGTTATATGTATATGAAAGCAGTAAACGAAAGTGTGTTAACACTTACTCGGTTGTAGAGCTTCCATGCTGTTTGGTTGGTTGTTCAACAAAGAAAGATTGAAAACAACAGTATATTTCAAAATCAAAGGAGAAAGTGCTTTGAAAAAGAAAGATTTGGGGCTTACAGCTCAAGGAGAGGCCCAGGGTTTTACCAGTGAGCGCACTGTTGTGTTTGTACAGAGGGACTTATACAAGTGACTGAGGCCCAAAAAAGGTTTTATGTACAAAGGGATGGGTCTTACACTCTCTCAAGAGGCCAAAAAAGTTTTAAAGAAAAAGAGTGGGGCTTATAACACGAGGGTAGGCCCAGATGATTTTTCTTTTGAAATGGCGATTGCGCCGAGATTTTCTTTTAACGCGAAGGGACTTATACAATAAGTGAGGCCCAAAATGTTTTGGTTAAAAGTGGATTGGATCTTACACTCTATTAGAGGCCCAAAAGTTTTGAATGGGTCTTATAGCTCGAGGAGAGGCCCGGAAGGTTATTTTTCAAAAGGCGACGATCGTGCCGTTTGTTTTTACGGTATCGGGAGTTATACAATACACTGAGGCCCAAAAATGATTTGGCCAAAAAAGGATTGGGTCTTACACTCTATTAGAGGCCCAAGGTGTTTTGAAAATGATTTATGAGGGTTAAATTAATCCAAAAACCCTAATTTATTTTCAAAATGTGTTTTAATTGAATAAAAATTCAATTAAAATGATCAAAATTGTTTAACATATGAAAAACAAATTACGATCTTGGATTAATGCTTCAAAAATTAAGTATTGACCTACAAAATAATTAGAAGGCATTAAAAGTTGCAAAATCAAGGTGGAAAATATATTTTAAATGTCAAAAACAATTAAAACATTAATTCTTTGCAAAAATATCAATTATATAAAATAAACAATATTTTTGGGATTTTTTGGGAAAATAAAATATTTTAACATTTTTGTGAATTATTAAAAAAAGAATCAACTCAAAATCATTAAAACTCAGAGAGAAATTAATTTTTGAATCAATTAAATAAAATCACAAAATTCAAATATTTGAATTTTAAAAAAATGGCGCCAAGAACACGCGCGTGTTCTGGGTTTGCCCAGATTTGCATTTTCTCTTCAATCTCACTAAATACTTGATCATATCATGTAATCCACATACCAATCAACTTGTTTTAACCTCACGATCATGTCTATGGCAATTAATTTCATTTAAATTAAGCATAAAACAGGAAATCACGAAAAATCCTCAAGAACCCTAGATTCTGCATGAAGGCTGGGATTTTTGATACACGATTCAAACAATGCAATTAATTGAGGGGAAATATTCCATGCATGATTATGAACATATGGCCAAATTATTGTGCAGCAAAATTTGCATGGATCATAGAGTTAGAAGAGCTCATGCTTACCTCTTGCAGCTGGTGATCGGGTTTTGTGTTGGAGGTGTTACAGCTAGGTTCCAATGATCTGAATAGCTTCCCTAGGTACTATGGAGTGTATCTGGATGCTTGGAATGGATTGAAATGGTTTGGAGCTGAAGATGGTACCTCAACTGCCAAACTGTCAATAACTTGAGCAATTGGCTAGTGATTTTGTGAAATCAGTGTTCCAGATGTTATGTGAGTGTTTGGATCACTTCTAAATGATATATGTGAGGTATGTGAGTGATTGGTTTGATTGGAAAAGCTCTCAAACTCAAAACCCGATAGTGACTTGCCTTGGAAGGCAAAATTGGAGTGAAATAAGAGATTTTGAGGAAAGCATATGTTTGATGGCTTTGGTGTACTCAAACTGATCACAATTGAGCTCTATTTATAGTAGAGCAAGTTTGTTTTGCAAGGAATAGTGAATGGAAACTGCTGAGTAGGTTTGGCCAATGTTGGCAAATGAAAATCCAAGTCTCCTCTAGCCATTGACTAGAGGTTAGGGCACAGGCTGCTGGTCCCCTTGGTCTTGGATAAGTATTGACTGAATTCAGTTGCTAAGAGCTCAGTTCATGCCACCTTGATGCTTCCATTGAATGCTCTAATCCAAAATTGGAGTCTTGTCCCTATTTTGGCAATTCTAGGTTCAACATGCTATTTCTTGTTCCAAAGACTTTGGAGGCTTGGCTCAGTGATTGTCCCCTTTAGATTCAATCCTCAGAGGTGTCCAAGTGGATAGGAGCATTTGGATTTGGCTGATTTTGGCAAATCGACCAAAAGTGTAAAAATCTGCCTAGCCTTGGCAGATTTCAGCAAGGCAACTTGCCAATGTCATATCTCATGGCTCAAGTTGAATTTGGTAATGTTCTTGGTCATTTTGGAAAGCCCTTACATGATACAACAACTGTTTGAACATGTTTGGTTTTGATCTCTTTTGAATCTAAGTGAAAAATCTCCCTACATTTGGAAAAAAGTAAAGGCAGATTCTGACTTAGTAAAATTTTCACTAAGTGTTGGAACAAAGTGACTTTTCTTGATTTTGATCACTCCATAACTCAAAATCCATGAGGAATTTGGACATAGGTCAGTATGAAGCTTTTGTATAGGGCAATGTGATCTACAAATCAAGCTTTGAATGGGGAGCAATGGCCTTGTGGTTTAGGAGTTATGGTCCTCCAAAGTTGGCACATTAGTGTCACTTTTTCCATAACTTAGAAATTTTTCTAAGTTTTTATGGTTACCCCTTTTACAAGTTATCCCACTTTCTTTGATTTTTCTTGATGAATGATGATTCAAATCATACATTAACATCATTTTAGAGTTAAAAATCCATTTTGGTGAAAAATCTCAAAAAGTCAAAGTTGACTTTTGTGCACAGTTGACTTTTTATCAAATGAATTCCAAACTGTGCAATTCTTCAGGAAATCATGTTCTTGACCTAAATCAAACTTGATGGACATGTTCCATGGGTGTCATAGGGTATATTGATTCATGTCCTAGGGCTTGGGAGCATGTCCTGGTCAAAAGTCAAAGTTACAGTTGACTTTCCTCGCGAAACCCTAATTGTGGTGCAGATGAAGTTGAGACTTGTTGCTCAAGCTTCTTGGATCAATCCATTGTTCCAAATGGATCAATATGGTATATTAGAGACCCTCAAATCATGTCTTGAGGCCTTGGCTTATGATTTGTCCCAAAAGTCAACTTAGGGTGAATTAGGTCAAGAAACCCTAATTCCTGATTTTTGAAGAATGCATCCCCTGAGGCAAAATTGACTTGATGCTTGGGTCCATGAGGTTCCATGGAGTATATTAGGTTATGTTTTGAAGCATTGGCTTATGTCCAGATGAAAAACTTCCATCTGGAGGCCCTGGTCGACCAAAACCCTAATTTGGTGACACTGTCGATCTTGAGACTTAATCCACCTAGAAGGGAGCAGCCTTGATCTTAATCCTTGAAGTGGGAGTCCTTTTGATCCATTGTGGATATGTTAGAGGCTAGACAAGTTGAAGATCAAGTCAATATTTGATTTATCCTTTGTCTAAGGCTCCAAGAGTGCTTAAAACCCTAATTTTGATTGTAGTGAATGATCAACAACCCTTGAGGCATTTGATGAGGCATGATGGTTCATCCATATTGTGATGATGATTTGCACAATGATGGGAAATCTTAGTGGTCAAAATTTGGGGTATGACACCAACGCGCAAAACGCAGGCCTCACGATCATCCACATAAACTTTAATTTCTTTGTGAATCATATCGTGGAAGAGCATCACCATGGCACGCTGATATGTTGCTCCAGCGTTCTTTAAACCAAACGGCATCACCTTATAGCAAAATGTGCCCCAAGGGGTAATAAATGTAGTTTTCTCCATATCCTCCGGTGCCATCTTGATCTGGTTATATCCGGAAAACCCATCCATGAAGGAAAACATAGAGAATTGAGCCGTATTATCTACCAACACATCAATGTGTGGTAGCGGAAAATAATCTTTTGGACTCGCCCTGTTAAAATCTCGATAATCCACGCACATTCTGACTTTGCCATCCTTCTTAGCGACTCATGGCAGATAACTAGTAACAGCTAGAAACCCCGCATCCAACTGCTTTTGCACCTCCTCTTTGATCTTGATGGCCATTTCAGGTTTGGTTCTCCGAAGCTTCTGCTTGACAGGAAAACAACCCTCTTTCAGCGGCAATCTGTGCAGCACGATGTCTGTATCCAACCCCGACATATCTTGATAAGACCATGTGAAGATGTCAACATACTCTCGCAACATCTCAATCAGCTCTTTCTTTGCATTCTCTGCCAGGCTTGCCCCTACTTTGACATCTTTCTTTACCTCTTCAATACCGAGATTGACAACTTCTATAGATTCCTGATGAGGCTGAATGGCTCTTTCTTCCTGTTTCAATAATCTAGCCAACTCTTCAGGAAGTTCACAGTCTTCCTCGTCCCCCTCTTCAGCTTGGTATATTGGATAATCGAAGTCATAATAAACCATAGCAGGGTCGTCATCAACAAGATCCAGAGTATTATTTCTGCATGAATGATAATTCATGCTTTTAGAAATTGGTTTTTTGAAAGGAACAGAAAGAAAAAGAAAAAATGCACAAAAAATGCGAAGAAAACATTGCCATTTTATTTAAAAATAACAAAATGAAAAATAGGGAACACAACTTTGAATACAAAACGTCCTTTTATTAATGATAAAAATTTGTATGAGAACAAATGGGGGCCCTACAATGAAGTCACTATGCCTTGGGCAAAGAATAGGACCTTTGCATGCTTAATAAAAGAAAACATAGAAAATTACTTATTTGGCAGAGTAACTTGGATGAGATCCTCTGAAAACCAATTGTTCAGCTTCATTCCTGGGGCACGGGGACGCACCCAATTATCCAGGTCACAGTCACTATCTTCACCGTCTTCAATTGCTGCACAAATCTGGCTGGGATGTATGACTCCTCCACTTGAGAAAATAACTGGCCCTTGGCGCTCTTGACCCTGTAGTAGTGGAACTCGAGGAGGTTTATAACCAATTCCACTCTTATCATCCTTGAAAGGTAGCTCAATTACTTGTCCCCAACCTTCGGTATGACCAGACTGCACCACTTCTAAAGCATGGTTATACGAAGTCATAGAAGCTCCCACCCTTGCCTCACCAGAAGGAGAATCTCTCACCATATTCATAGTTTCAAATTCCTGACAGAGATTTTCGTGGATTTCTTCGTCCATCTCCACATACTTGAAGGATGACAGATGACTAATGAAAATATATTCTTCTCCGCATACCGTAACAACCTAACCATCAACTACAAATTTTATCTTTTGATGCAAGGTTGAAGATACGGCCCCAGCAGCGTGGATCCATGGACGACCCAATAGACAACTATAGGCTGGTTGGATGTCCATCACATAAAACACCGTATTAAAGACCTGGGGTCCGATCTGGACAGGTAGCTCTACTTCTCCAAACACTGATCTCTTTGAACTATCAAATGCTTTCACCACTAGATCACAAGGCCTCAGTATAACTCCTTCCACATCCAACTTTGCTAATGCTTTCTTAGGCAACACATTGAGGGACGAACCAGTGTCCACCAATACATGGGATAGCATAGCACCTTTACATTCCATTGATATGTGGAGAGCCTTATTGTGGTTCCTTCCTTCTGGCGTTAAGTCAAAATATGTGAACCCTAAATCGTTACCGGCGTTAACATTGGAAATCACACTTTTAAGCTGGTTCACTGATATTTCTTGTGGTACGTACGCCATGTTTAGGATCTTTAACAACGCGTTCCTATGCGCTTCGGAGCATAGCAACAATGACAATATGGAGATCTTAGAAGAAGTCTGATGTAGATGGTCAACGATCTTATAATCGCTCTTTCTAATTATTCTCATGAATTCCTTAACATCTTTCTCCAATGACTTATCAGATTCTGCCTCTGGCAATGGTTCATCACCTATCACCTGCTTTCCTTTGGTCCTCGTTAATGCTTCATTATCGTCTTTCCTGAGTGTCTGAGGAGCAAAAAGCATTCCGCTGCGAGTGAAACCACCCATTCCCCCAACATTTCCGATACTTGAACCACTTTCTTTAGGAGTCTGCCCCTCTTGCCTCCGTCCTTGGCTATTAGTTCCATAGTACCACGGAATCGCAACCTTGTTCTCATTTGGGACGTGACTGGGAACAATTATAGCTATAGGAGCTACTCGTTCAGGCGCAGACGTCTGTACAGGAGCAGGCGCCGGAATTTCCACAGGATCAAAGTAGATTGTAATAGTAGAAACTTCATCATCATTCTTTTTCAACTGATCAAATTGTAAACATCCTTCATCCATCATGCTCTGAAGGCTATTTCTCAACTTCACACAACCGTTATCAGCGATCAAACAATCTTCACAACTTTTTGAACAACCAGGAAATACAGTCCCTTTCAGTAGGCGATCTTTCACAACTTTCAACAGAGTATTGACATCATTAATATCCCTCACCAGATTCAAATCTCCATCTTCTTCAATGGAATTCACCCCTGGTCCATCATGCGAAGGCATGGGATTTTGAATTACATTAGGCCTCGGAGCAAAATTAATAGCCTTTGAATCAATAAGATCTTGAACCACATGTTTGAAAGCCCTGCAATTTTCCACATTGTGACCTGGTGCGTTTGAGTGAAATTCACACTTTTCATTTGCATCGTACCCAACGGGTAAGTTGCCCACTAGGGGAGCCAAAGTCCTCATTTGTACCAACTTCAAATGAAGTAAATGCTGTAGCATTTGTGAGCATGTCATAGGGAAAACATCAAAATGTCGGTCATTCATTCTCTGTCTTGGGCGATACTGCCTCTGAGCTGCAGGTTGAGCCTTAGTATCTGGAGTTGGAATAGTTATAGATGTTGATTGGTGATATGTACCCTGTCGTCCTCGACCTCTCCCCCCTTGTGCATATGCAGCATTAGCGTCACCTTCATGCTTTCTGTTATTGTTACCAATCACTTGAATTTAACAGAAAAACAATACACGTTGAAGCGTTCCATAATGAATTTAAAGCAGGAAATACATCAAGATAGTGGATCCATCAACAAGCCTGATGGTAACCACAGTACATCAACAAAGCTATATTAAGAAAATGAGCACATAAGTTCAAACATCTAACTCCAAATCTTTCAGTTTTTCACTAGAATGCTTGATTTCTTCAAAAAGGATTCTAGTGCGCTGATGACCCGAACTCTCAACCAACTCTTTGATCAAAATGTCTCTATGTCATACCCCAAATTTTGACCACTAAGATTTCCCATCATTGTGCAAATCATCATCATAATATGGAGGAACCATTATATTTCATCAGTCTCCCCAAAGATGGGTGAGCATCCACTGCAATCAAATTTAGGGTTTATAGCCCTCTTAGAGCTTTAGATAAATGATCAATCAAGAAATGACATGATCTTCAACTTGTCTAAACCTCTCCAACATCTACAATGGATCAAGAGGACTCCCACTTCAAGGATTAAGCACAAGGCTGCTTCCTTTTAAGTGGATCAAACCCCAAGATCGCCAGTGTCACCAAATTAGGGTTTTGGTCGGCCAGGGCCTCCAGATGGAAATTCTCCTCTGGGCATAAGCCAATGCTTCAAGGCATAACCTATGATGCTCCAAGGGACAACATAAACCCAATCATCAAGTCAATTTTACCTCAGGGGATGCATTCATCAAAAATCAGGAATTAGGGTTTCTTGACCTAATTCACCCCTAAGTTGACTTTTAGGGAAAATCATGAGCCAAGACCTCAAGAGAGGGTTTGAGGGTCTCTAATATACTATATTGATCCATTTGGAACAATGGATTAATCCAAGAAGCTTGAGCAACAAGTCTCAATTTCATCTGCACCACAATTAGGGTTTCGCGAGGAAAGTCAACTGTAACTTTGACTTTTGACCAGGACATGCTCCCAAGCCCTAAGACATGATTCAATATACCCTATGACACCCATGGAACATGTCCATCAAGTTTTATTTAGGTCAAGGACATTATTTCATAAAGGATTGCAAAGTTTGGAATTCATCTGATAAAAAGTCAACTGTGCACAAAAGTCAACTTTGACTTTTTGAGATTTTTCACCAAAATGGATTTTTAACCCTAAAATGATGTTAATGTATGATTTGAGTCATCATTCATCAAGAAAAATCAAAGACAGTGGGATAACTTGTAAAAGGGGTAACCATAAAAACATAGAAAAATTTCTAAGTTATGGAAAAAGTGACACTAATGTGCCAACTTTGGAGGAACATAACTCCTAAACCACAAGGCCATTGTGCCCCATTCAAAGCTTGATTTGTAGATCTCACTGCCCTCTACAAAAGCTTCATACTGACCAATGTCCAAATTACTCATGAATTTTGAGTTATGGAGTGATCAAAATCAAGAAAAGTCACTTTGTTCCAACACTTAGTGAAAATTTC
The DNA here is from genome assembly GCA_022829125.1 of Lathyrus tuberosus. Classification (NCBI taxonomy): domain Eukaryota; kingdom Viridiplantae; phylum Streptophyta; class Magnoliopsida; order Fabales; family Fabaceae; genus Lathyrus; species Lathyrus tuberosus. The sequence continues at coordinate 7,892,141 of JALAZF010000072.1, forward strand.
ACTAAGTCAGATTTTACCCTACTTTTTGCCAAATGTAGGGGGATTTTTCACTTGGATTCAAAAGAGATCAAAACCAAACATGTTCAAACAATTGTTGTATCATGTAAGGGCTTTCCAAAATGGCCAAGAACATTACCAATTTCAATTTGAGCCATGAGATATGACATTGGAAAGTTGCCTTGCTGAAATCTGCCAAGGCAAGGCAGAATTTGCATTTTTGATCGATTTGCCAAAATCAACCAAATCCAAATGCCCCTATCCACTTGGACACCTCTGAGGATTGAATCTAAAGGGGACAATCACTGAGCCAAGCCTCCAAAGCCTTTGGAACAAGAAATAGCATGTTGAACCTAGAATTACCAAAATAGGGACAAGACTTCAATTTTGGATTGGAGCATTCAATGGAAGCATCAAGGTGGCATGGACTGAGTCATTCTCAACTGAATTCAGTCAAGACTTATCCAAGACCAAGGGAACCACAGCCCTGTGCCCTAACCTCTAGTCAATGGCTAGAGGAGACTTGGATTTCCATTGGACAACATTGGCCAAACACCTGCTGCAGTTGCCATTCACTGTGGATCCCAAAACAAACTTGCTCTACTATAAATAGAGCTCAATTGTGATCAATTTGATTACACCAAAGCCATCAAACAGATGCTTTCCTCAAAACCTCTTTCTCTTGGCAAAAATGCCTTCTTTAGCAAGGCAACTTTGAGTTTTTGAGCTTGAGAGCTTTTCCATCACAATCAATCACACACACACACCCCTCATATATATCATATGTAAGCTGTGCAAACTATCACAAGTGACCTATAATCACAAAATCACAAAGTCACCTCTCAAAACCTCAAAATAGGCTTTTTTTGCATTTTTCAAGCGATGTCTTGATTCAGCCACTTTGCAAACCAGATAAAACCTCAAACACACTCCAAATATCATCCTTGAACTGTCCCAAATGGTTCCCCCCATCTGGAACACCATTTGAGAGAGTTGCTATTTTGGTCACTTTTAACCCCTTTTGCAAGAAAGGGACTGTTTGTGTTTTTGCAGGTACCAGTCAATTCCAATCATCCTAAAAGCTTCTAAGGGATCATTTGAGTGTGTCTAAAGCATCAAATCATTTCTGGAACAAGAGGTTTGACAGATTGCACAAAAGCTCCAAAATCTCAAAAAAAGAGGTAAGCCTCACAACTTGGAATCTTTGAATCATGCAATGCTTTGAAGTCCACTGATCATAAACATCTCATACATGTTGTATATGTTGTGTTTGAGCTAATTCACCATGTAATCCATGCTTGTACCAAGTTGTAGCATAGAAAATGCAATTATAGGTCATTTTCAAAACCACTATCGGGTTTTGAGGAGGGAGTGTGATCTGAAAAAACTACCACCACCATTGGATTCCTTATGAAATTCTGGTCCAGATGCATATAAATTTTGTCTCAAACCATTAAGAATTGAGAAAGTTATGACCTTCACGTTTCTGAGCCAAAACTTGCCAAAACTTGCCTTGGGCCAGGCCTAAAACCAAGGCATGACTTGTATATTTGTTGTTTTGTTTCAAACAATGGATGTATCACCACCCCAGTGGTAAGGCGCGCGCCTTGTAACCTTGAGGTCTTGGGTTCAAACCCCACCTATGCCATTTTGTGTTTTTTTCACATTTTGCCATTTTTCCAATATTTTCATGGTTTATTAATTAATTGGAAAATTAATAACTCTTTTAATTTTAATTATTTTTGATTGGTTCTTTTTGCAAAAAATCACAAAAATGTTGAAATATTTTATTCCACAAAAAATTGAGTTTATATTATTTATTTAATATAATTAGTATTTTTGTGAATAAATTCATTTTTATTTGTTTTTAAACATTTTAAAATGAATATCCATCTTGAAAAATCAAGACCAAATGAGTTTTAATATCTCTTGTGATTTATACCTCATTTTTCAAACCTTAAACAAAAAATCACAAGTGGTTTATTCAAACCTATTTGGTATTTTTCATTGATTTTCTTTAAATATTTACTTTTAAAGAATAAAATTAGGGTTTCTTTGATTTTCACTCAAACAAATCATTGTCAAACACTTTTGGGCCTCTATTAGAGTGTAAGACCCAACCCCCCTGTGTACAGAAAACTTTTTGGGCCTCATTCGTTGTATAAGTCCCTCTGTACATTTTCAAATAAACGACGCGATCGTCGCCAGTTTAAAATTAACCATCCTGGGCCTCTCCTCGAGCTATAAGACCCATTCAAAACACTTGGGCCTCTATTAGAGTGTAAGACCCAATCCCATTTTAACCAAAACCTTTTGGGCCTCAGATATTGTATAAGCCCCTTCGCGTTAAAAGAAAATCTCGGCGCGATCGCCATTTTAAACGAAAAGTCAACTGGGACTACCCTCGTGTTATAAGCCCCACTCTTTTTCTTTAAAACCTTTTGGGCCTCTTGAGAGAGTGTAAGCCCCATCCCTTTGTACAAAAAACCTTTTTTGGGCCTCAGTCACTTGTATAAGTCCCTCTGTACAAAAACAACAGTGCGCTCACTGATAAAACCCTGGGCCTCTCCTTGAGCTGTAAGCCCCAAATCTTTCTTTTTCAAAGCACTTTCTCCTTTGATTTTGAATATACTGTTGTTTTCAATCTTTCTTTGTTGAACAACTAACCAAACAGAATGGAAGCTCTACAACTGAGTAAGTGGTTATCGCTTTCATTTACCGCTTTCATATACATATAACTGTATTGTGGGGCTGTTTCACTGTAAGTCTTCTTTCATAAACTCATATCAACTGTGTAATAATAGTATAGATATTTCAAGTTTCCTTGGCAACTACGTCTAGAACTAGGTGACGTCGTTTCGTTTATTCATAGAAATAGACAACTAGATCCCCAATAGGAACACCAAATACAGTCTTCTCTTCGGCTGTCCTCATTAGGAATTGTCAAGAAACTCTACTCCTAGAGATGAATGTATTCTCCGTGAATGGCTTCTTTGAGTTTCTTCCAAATTCTCGAACTTTCCTGACTTGATCTATTCCTTGTGAATAGCTTGCCTTGAATTTTTCGGGGTTTGGGGACCCACGGGCTTCTTAAAAGCACCGGCCTCCTCTTGGGCATCGTACAAGGACCCACGGGCTTCTTAAAAGCAACCCCGCCTCCTTTTGGGCGTTGTACAAGGACCCGCCGGCTTCCTAGAAGTATTCACAGCCTTCTTTTAGGCTTCGTATAATGATCTCTTCCTCCAAGAATGATAGCCTCCTCTTGGGCTTCGTACAAGGACCCGTCAGCTTCTTAAAAGTTTCCAGCCTCCTCTTGGGCTTCGTACAAATTGTCCCGACGACCTCCTAGAGGTATAGGAACAGAACTTAGTCATCTGCATAGAACAGTCCTTTCAAAGAGTCTACTACTGTTTCTCAAAGCATAGTACAAAAGATGAAACTCTAGACTTAGACAGTCTAATCTCCTTGAGTCTCAAAGACATTCTCAAGTGACCCCCTTCGTTAAATAGGAAGAAAACCCGTAGACTCGGAAAGTGTCAATAATCTTCGGATTTCCCACTTCCTTAAAGAAAAGGAATAACCCGAATCCTCGAATCAAATCCTTGAGTACAATGTTGCTCATATAAGAACTGATTTTCTCTTTCAAAATCAGCATATTGGACCTGTCACTCAACTGAAACAATAACCATAGCCTCCTCTTAGGCTTTGTATAATGATCCTTCTCCAGTCAAGTTAGCCTCTCTCTTGGGCTTTATACAATGATTCTCCCCAGCGGAGTCAAACAATGTTTAGCCTCTCTCTCGGGCTTTGTACGAGACACATAAGAGACTCCCTCGCTGAGTCAATCACCCCTTTCGCCTCCATCTCGGGCTTTGTACGAGATACAAAAAGGTTCTTATTGAGCCAAAAAAATTTTAGCCTCCATCTCGGGCTTCGTATGAGATACAAAAAAACTCTCTTGTTGAGTCAAATAGCCTTCATCTCGGGCTTTATACGAGATACCAAAAGACTCCATCGTCGAGTCAAAACCTTTTAACCTCTCTCTCGGGCTTTGTACGAGACACATAATAGCCTCCTCTTAGGCTTTATATAAGAAATTCACTGGTTGATCCAATTAACCTTTTAGCATCAAAGTTGTGCCTCGTTCACAGTACACAAACATCAACAACTCTTTCCCCTTCATCTAATCGCTGTAAGCGGCAAGCCTCTGGATCATCTATATCCATGCCACTGTCCCTCTTTTAGCATGAGAAATTCCTAAGGAAAGATGGCATTGCTCTAAACTGAGTTAAAGTCTTCTCCTTCAGGTTAAAATCCCCTATAAAGGAAATTATGGCATTGCTAGGATCCGCGTATCCCAGTTAAAGTAATCCTCCTATATAGTCAGTCACCCAATAATCGTGACAAACAGACCCCCCTTTAGAGATGACAAATTTTCTCTAAAGTCAAACCTTTAGCTTCACATCTTGGGCTTCGAACAAGATACAAATAAACTCTTCAGCTTCACATCTTGGGCTTTGAACAAGATACAAACCACCTTTCGCTTCACGTCTTGGGCTTTGAACAAGACACCAAAACAACCATTTCCTCCCATAGAATAGGAGGAACTACGAACGCTTTGATTTCCCTGTTTCGGTAAACGAGAATACGTAGGCATAAGATTGAAAGAAAAAAATCTTAGCGAGCACACTAAACAAAAACCCAAAATCCCATACTCTCATATATCTATCAAAACCATCAGTCCTAAACATCCTAATCCTTGTTCCCCGCCAGAAACCTGTTATTCTGTCAAAATAGCACAAGAAAGGCCCCACCACATTGATCGCATCCGTAACCTAACAGACCGCTGTTTAAACTCAGTATGCAATCAGGGTTAATTGGAGACATCTATTTCCCTTCCTTCATCAGCTTTAATAGGATAAAAAATGAATCGACCTGTAGTAAACTCAACCACAGAGAGCAACCGCGCTTAAGAACCGCGTCCAAAATCGCTTGCTACAGAAAAATGGCGCCCACCGTGGGGCCTGTCTCTATTTTTCTTCTTTCCTCTCTTCACTTGTGTGAATACCACAGATTGGGGCTTCCGCCGGGGAACCCATTTTCTGTCAGGAACTTAGGATTCATAGCTTTAAAGGTCTAGGATGATTAGGATAAATATATACACTGCTTTTCCTAATTGCTATACATGTTTATTTTTCTGCTAATGGGAATGCGTGTGATGCCGCATGTGGAAAGATTGAGTATACACTTAAGATAAGTGATGGCGACGAGGTCGACCATCAACCTCAGTGGAGGCTGACCAATGCAACCCATTCTCTCACCTAGACAATGGGCCGATTGTGATGCCTGAGAAGCTGATGAGCCAAACCCTTTTGTAGCGCGGAAACTATCAGGAATAGTTGTTACGCGATACTACCCTCATTTGAGGCTGGTGATCTATTCTCGGTGAATGGCACTTACTCTAAGATTGCTCTACAACTCGCTGGCGATCTGCTTGTTGTTTTACTTTCCTGGGAGGAGCTGATGATAATGAGTACAGGTACAAAAATCACCTTAGTATAAACCTTTGGGATGGGTAGAGCCTTGACTTCATGACAACGACCCTTTGACCCCATGTTTTTTCTATGTTTTTGTGTGCTGCATTCATGCATTCATTTAAAAAAAATTAAAACAAGAAAAAAATCTTCTCTTCTAGTCTTTCTCTTTTTCAAACTAAACTAAGATTGTGATTGCAAATATCAGAGAAACGAATTGCACTAATGGATTTCGGTAGAAGGAGAACCCATAGGTATACCTTCAAGGTTCCAAAGCTGGAGGATTTAAGAGGTTTGGCGAGAATGATCACAAACCAAGAGGCTTTCAGAGCCAAGCACAGAGGTCTGCTACCACTATTAAGAGTCCATGTGATTGAGGGAATCATGGATGCGCTCATTCAGTTTTACGATCCGATTTATCACTGTTTCACATTCCCGGATTACCAGCTCGCACCAACTCTGGAGGAATATTCTCATCTGACTGATCTACACATTACTGATCAAGCTCCATTTTCTGGACTGGAAGAAATTCCAAAGAATCAGACCATTGCAAGAGCAATTCATTTGGACGAGTCTGAGGTCAGGACTCGCCTAACCACTAAGGGTGGCATCCAAGGTTTGCCATCCCAGTTCTTGACAAATAAAGCCATGTATTTTGCCAGTATAGGAAACGTGACTGCTTTTGAAAGAATCTTTGTCTTGCTCACCTACGGGTTATTTTTGTTTCCCAACATCAATAACTTCGTCGATATTAACTCCATTAAGGTTTTTCTTATTGGAAATCCTGTGCCAACTTTGCTCGTAGATGCGTATCATTCTGTACACTTGGGAAATTTGTACAGCGGAGGGGAGATCACATGCTGTGTACCTTTGCTTTACAAATGGTTTATCTCCCACTTACCCAAGTCTGCTGCTTTTTGGGATTGTAAGAGTGCCTTACGTTGGTCGCAGAAGATCATCTCCCTCACCAACTCTGATATAAATTGGTGTAATAGGATCTATGATGGAATCAGAATCATTGATCGTTGTGGAAACTTCCCCAACGTACCCCTTATAGGAACTAAGGGAGGAATCAATTACCATCCAGTTCTCGTTCATTGTCAATTTGGATACCCAATGAGACACGTCCCACGGGGTGTTCATCTGGAAGGTCTTTTCTTCAAGGAAGGAGAATGTGACAGAGCACTAAAGACAGAAATAGTGCACGCTTGGAAGCATGTTCATAAGAAAGACGAGAGTCTTTGGGAAAACCAGACTGTGTCTTGGTGGAGCCTTATCTCCATTGGGTACAAACTAGAGCTCTCAAGCTAAAAATGCCTTATCCTCGTTACAGAATTCTGCCGCCGAGGGAATCTGTCATGTACTTCATGACGGAAACTGAAAAGCTTCAGGTTACTCTCAACAAAGTTCAAAAGGAGAAAAGGTCTTGGAAGAACAAGTATCGCACCCTCGACGTAGAGTGCATCAAAATATAGCAATTACTAAAAGAAAAAGATGCTCTAATTGAAATTTTGGAGCAACATGCTGTAGAGAATCAAGATGACCAAAGGAATTTGCTCACTCCTTTCACCTGACAAAGGAATGACAACCCGACAACGGCCCAAGAGCCCCGGTCAAAGAAAAGGAAAAAACCAGAGTCAGCACCCGATTTCTCTTTAGAGAGGACTCGGGACCCATTAGCTTAGGTTTCTGTTTCTGCACCTTGTAATCTACTGTATTTCCATTTCTGTAATCCTTTGAATTTCAATAAAAAGGGGTTTCCCCACTGTTTGATATTTGCAATCTAATTGTCGAAGTTTATTTTGATTAAACCAAAAAATAATTAATATAATCATTGCATTCATCATTCTCACATCGCGTATTCTTCTTACCTACGAATGTCACGTTTGTGTCTCGGTTCTAGAGTCAAAGTGTCTCATTCGTACAATACTCGAGCCAATCGTCAGAAAAAGATGGATAATCTTGAGGAAGAAAACAGAGAGTTGAAAGAAGAGATCGACGCTCTGAGAGAGGATATGAGAAAGCTTCGTAACGACATGCAAGCCATGGCAGAAGCTCAGCTACAAAGAACTGTGATCTCAGGGATCACCTCAACGCCTATAGTGGAAAAGTATGATCCTAGGTATCAAATGCCGAAAGATCGTCTTTGGGGCATGCCTGTTAACTATATCCCAGAAGGATATGTTCTGCCGATCGCTGAAGATCAGGGAATCACAACAGAAGCCACTAGGCCTGAAGGTTACAAACTTCGGGAAAGCGAAGATGCCAGAGGCATACTGAAGACTCCTGAAGGTTACAAACTTTGGGAAACTTCAAGATTCGCTGCCGTAGTCACGGTACCACCCCCTGTGGTGCACACTGTCCCGAAAGGACAAATTCCGCCAATACCTTCTGGTAAAAAGGAAACTTTGTTTGATAGAATGGATAAATTCCAAGAGCAGTTTCTGGAAATGCAGAAGGAGCTGCAAGCCATTCGCGGTCAGGATTTATTTGGAAAGGACGCCGCAGACCTCTGCTTGGTCCCCAATGTGAAAGTTACGCATAAATTCCAAGTGCCCGACTTTGAAAAGTACAAGGGTAACTCTTGCCCTCAGAGCCATCTGGTGATGTACGCTCGGCGGATGTCAGCTCAGACGGAGAATCAAGACCTACTGATTCACTACTTTCAGGATAGTTTAACCGGTGTTGCATTAAAATGGTACATGGGTTTAAACCCTACTACGATCAGCACATTCAGAGATCTTGGCACTGCCTTCGTCCAACAATACAAATACAATTTGGACATGGCACCCGACAGAGATTAACTCAGATCGATGTCGTAAAAGGACAAGGAAACCTTTAAGGAGTATGCTCAAAGGTGGCGTGAAATTGCCGCTCAAATTTGTCCGCCTCTTGAGGAAAAAGAGATGACAAAGATCTTCTTAAAGACCTTAAGCTCATTTTAATATGACCGAATGGTTGCCAGTGCACCCATTGATTTCACCAAGATGGTGGGCATGGGCGTACGTCTCGAGGAAGCCGTCCGAGAAGGACGTTTGGTAAAAGACACTGGATCGACGAGCGGTACTAAAAAATACGGTAGTGCTCTCCCTAAGAAAAAAGAGCAATTATCATTCAAAGGCCCTCCGATGAGAGTCAGCGAGGTTGTCGTCAAAGCATTCGACGGATCCAGAAAAGCGGTTATCGGCGAAGTTGATCTTCCTATAACTATTGGTCCTCACACTTTCCAAGTCACTTTCCAGGTCATGGACATCCGGGCAACGTATAGTTATTTATTAGGAAGACCTTGGATACATCAGGCTGGAGTGATTACTTCAACCCTCCACCAAAAGCTAAAGTTCGTCAAGAACGATCAACTTGTCACGGTTTGTGGGGAACAAGCCTTGCTTGTGAGTAACTTGTCATCATTTACTGGTATAGAACCCGAGGAGGTTATTGGAACGCAGTTCCAAGCACTGTCGGTAAGCAAGGACAATCAGTTCAAAGAAGGAACTTCGATTTCTTCATACAACGATGCTATCAAAGCGGTCGAGAGTACCTATACAAAAGGATGGGGACAGTTTGTCATTCTTATTGACAATAAAACAAAGAAGGGTCTTGGTTTTTCTGCAACCTGTACCCAGACAGCTGCCAACGATGAAAGTCTTCATCCCCTTCAAAACTTCTTCCACAGTGGAGGTTTCCTTCACCCAGTGTCTCAAGCAGTACATGTCATCAATGAGGAAGATCCCTCTGACACAGATATGGAATGGAAGTCCTATCTTAACGTGGACGGTTATATGTCTCAGGAAGAGGTGCCTATACCATTTTACTATCTTGCACAGAGTCCGAGATTTATACCAAGGTCAGATGTCAAAATGATATATGGAGATTGTGATCCGGAAGGATGTCGTGCTCTGCCAAATTCATTAGAGGAGGACACTCTGATGAAAGACAACTTTGACCACATTTACTATGGCCCGATGGATGGCCTGCCAATGTGGCAGCCTTACCCAGGAAACTTGGGACAAGAGAGTCAGTCGAACAATGAAAATCAGCTGACCGTCATTGAACAGAATACCTGTGTCCCCACCATGTCATGGGATCAACATTCAGGTCATTTAGAAACTACTCAACATGACGATGAATTCGCAACGTTTGCAGGACTCAAATTCATCAACTATGCTTTTCCTGAGGTTAACGTCATCGAGAGGGATGACCCCTCCAGTTCCAGAGAAGTTTGGGATGCCCTGGGACAACCAAGTGGAAAATACGACTACATGGTCAAGTACACTGCTCCCGAAAGCTCTCATATCAGACTCGAAGATATCCAGCCTACTGGATTGGGAGATACAGCTGAGAGCACAAATTCTATGCAAAATACAACTGAGGAATTCTCCTACGACAACTGTAATACCCCGTAAATTATTTTGCTCTGGATAATATTAGTTGTGATCAACTGAGTCCCAGTGTACTATGATAAATTATCTGCGGAGATAACTAGGGTAACTGTCAGAGTTAGAGTAAATCCAATTAATATTATCTGACTCAGAGGTATTTAAATATTTGGACTTTAGAGACTTTTCGGACAACTAGTAATGTTGCTAATTGATGATGTTTTTCCCTATATTATTTTCTTTCCTTTCATTTTCCAAGGAAATAGATAGAAAGGATTTTGGAGAGAAAGAAAAGAGAAGGAAAGGAAGAGAAAAGGAGAAAAAGTTCAAGAGCAAGATCATCATCATCTCATCATCAAATCTTCATCCAATCATCTTCAAGTCTTCACCACCTTCATCTCTTCAAGGTGGGTTCTAGTTAGATGCTTTTGTTTTAGACTCTCTTAGATTCTAGGACTTAGGTTAGAATTGTAAGGAAATTGGATAAATTGCAAATCTTGGAAATTAACGGTTAAAATGTGTTATAAACTTAGTAGTGTGGGTTATAGGAGTGTAGAATCGTTTATAATTGATTGTATGATGTTGGAATATGTTTTGGTGGGGTTTTGGAGCCATGGGAGATCAGGTGTTACGCTGATGAAGTTTTTGAAATTCCCAGATTCGCACTGTGAATCCCCCAGCGAAGGGGAAATCGTGGATTCGCTGGAAGTTCGTACTGCGAATGCAAAGGCGAGCGTTCGCCAGTGGGTCGCCAGTGGTTCGCACTGCGAACCTTATATTGTTTTGCCACTGCCTTGGTTCGCCAGAGTTCGCACTGCGAATGGTGCAGCGAACAGGTGTTGGCTAGGCGTTTGCTGGACGCTTCGCACTGCGAATGAAGTAGCGAGTGTTCGCTGGCTTCTTCGCAATGCGAACATAGCAGAACATCCAATTTGTTTCTTGCATAACTTTTGACTCGGTTATCCGTTTTGCATATTCTTGATATCGTTGTGAAGCTAGGAACGTATTCTAGCTGATGGTAGTGAGAAACATCTGGTTATTTCCCGATTAAATGAATCGGAGGGAACCATAAATTGGTGGAAAATGTTACATTATGTGTTTCCTTTATGTACGTTGTGGAAATACGAATTAGGTAGGGTGAGGAATATTACCATAAACAGTGTCGACAAATGTAGATGGAACAAACACTAGTATGGAACATGTGTGTTAACCTTTATGGTTATGCGAAGGCGTTATGGCCTTGTGATCGTCGACTACGATCACGTTTGTGAGTGTTATCACGTAATCGTAATCGGTTATTTTGTGAGTGCGTTTCATGGGTCTCGAGCTCCTCTGAAACATGTGCACAACTACTTGGCAGGTTTGATTCTCGCATGCAGTACGAATGGCACTCTGGTAGGTATGCTTGTGACGGTTAATGGCCTGTGTGAAGTGATGGGTCATAACGGTTAATGGCCCGTAGGACCCGAATCCATTCGTATGTCAAGTAGGTTACCAGGATCCATGACTCGGGTCGACTTCTAGACGTAGAAGCGGACGGGAAAAGGGGATGCCTTGGTGTGGTTAACGATTAGTGATAGTGTGAGTTGATGAACTCATGACATGTTTCCATATAGTGTGTGTGTACTCAAGGTCACTTCCCTTTCCCTTTGACTTGAGTTAGGCTTATTAGAAACTTGTAGAGCCAAGAGGACTATAAGATAGCGAACTCACTGAGATTTGATGTATCTCACCCCACTGTTGTTATTTACATCACAGGTTCTGCAGGTTCGGCCAAGGGTAAGAATAAGGTGGTTTGACTTTTCCTTACGAATCGTAGCTTTTGAGATGGCATGGCTTCCGCTATGGCGCTTTATTTTGAGATCATTATATTGATCTAGTTCTTAGTGTTTTTGGACATCTTGTGTATGTTATGCCGTAGACTTTAGAACTTTTTATTTAGGGAATTTAATGTATACAATGTGTTAACTAGGAACTTGTACACATATATTTCAGTACCAAACGTATTATTCATGTATGATATATGCTCTGATGTATGTATGTATTGGAACGCAGTTCCAAGCACTGTCGGTAAGCAAGGACTATCAGTTCAAAGAAGGAACTTCGATTTCTTCATACAACGATGCTATCAAAGTGGTCGAGAGTACCGATACAAAAGGATGGGGAAAGTTTTTCATTCTTATTGACAATAAAACAAAGAAGGGTCTTGGTTTTTCTGCAACCTGTACCCAGACAGCTGCCAACGATGAAAGTCTTCATCCCCTTCAAAACTTCTTCCACAGTGGAGGTTTCCTTCACCCAGTGTCTCAAGCAGTACATGCCATCAATGAGGAAGATCCCTCTGACACAGATATGGAATGGAAGTCCTATCTTAACGAGGACGGTTATATGTCTCAGGAAGAGGTGCCTATACCATTTTGCTATCTTGTACAGAGTCCAAGATTTATACCAAGGTCAGATGTCGAAATGATATATGGAGATTGTGATCCGGAAGGATGTCGTGCTCTGCCAAATTCATTAGAGGAGGACACTCTGATGAAAGACAACTTTGACCACAATTACTATGGCCCGATGGATGGCCTGCCAATGTGGCAGCCTTACCCAGGAAACTTGGGACAAGAGAGTCAGTCGAACAATGAAAATCAGCTGACCGTCATTGAACAGAATACCTGTGTCCCCACCATGTCATGGGATCAACATTCAGGTCATTCAGAAACTACTCAACATGACGATGAATTCGCAATGTTTACAGGACTCGAATTCATCAACTATGCTTTTCCTGAGGTTAACTTCATCGAGAGGGATGACCCCTCCAGTTCCAGAGAAGTTTGGGACACCCTGGGACAACCAAGTGGAAAATACGACTACATGGTCAAGTACATTGCTCACGAAAGCTCTCGTATCAGACTCGAAGATATCCAGCCTACTGAATGGGGAGATACAGCTGAGAGCACAAATGCTATGCAAAATACAACTGAGGAATTCTCCTACGACAACTCTACTTGGGAGACAGATTCCAATGATCCTGCTCCACCAGAAATCAGCGTTATTTCTGAAGACAAATCAAGAAAGGTACCAGACTTTGTGATTCACCGAGGAGTTCGCTGCCAATGGGTTACCGTCGAGGTTCCGAAGGTCGTTCATCAGTCAAAGTAATTGCCATCTTTTAACCTTTCACCCTGCCTAAGTGAAACGGATGTTTTGATAGGGCTCGCTTTTTGTAAATTACCCTCTTCGCTTTGCCCAAACCGATAGAGTTTTGTTTTATAGGGCTGTAGTTTCAAGGATCGACTTGTTTATTAATAAAATAACATCGTTTTGTAATTTCTGCATCTATTGTTGTTTTCTCTTTTTGCTTTTTCAGAAAACGGTAATCCTAAAAAACAATTCAAATAAAAACAAGCAGTAATAAAAAAAAATACACTGCATACACTTGCATTTTCTCTATCTCTTCTAAACACGAATCATCACGTCATGCAGATTGCTTGTTTTAAACCCTGTTGAAACATACGATCCGATGCCTTCTCCCAACTTTGAGTTCCCGGTATTCGAGGCTGAAGAAGAAAATGACGACAAAATTCCAGAAGAGATCTCCCGACTACACAGACAAGAGGAAAGGTCCATTGAACCTCACAAAGAGCCGTTGGAAACGGTAAACTTGGGTTCAGAAAAGGAGAGAAAAGAAATCAGGATTGGGGCACTGCTCAGTCCAACTGCCAAAGAGAGTTTGATAAAGCTTCTCAGAGAACTTCCCGATGTATTCGCTTGGTCCTATCAGGATATGCCAGGGTTGGATACCAGCATCGTGGAACATCATTTACCGTTAAGATTGGAATGTCCGCCAGTAAAGCAAAGGTTGAGACGGACTCACCCGGACATGGCCATCAAAATCAAAGAGGAGGTGCAAAAACAGATTGACGCTGGTTTCCTCGCTACATCAGAATATCCTCAATGGTTAGCCAACATCGTACCCGTTCCCAAAAAGGACAGAAAGGTCAGAATGTGTGTCGACTACAGGGACCTGAACAAGGCTAGTCCAAAGGACGACTTTCCTTTACCACACATTGACATACTGGTAGACAGTACAACAAAGTTCAAAGTCTTCTCCTTCATGGATGGATTCTCGGGTTATAACTAGATCAAAATGGTGTTGAAATACATGGAGAAAACTTCGTTCATTACCCCATGGAGCACCTTTTGTTACAAGGTAATGCCGTTCGGTTTGAAGAACGCCGGGGTAACCTATCAAAGGGCCATGATTACTCTGTTTCTTGACATGATACACAAGGAAATCGAGGTATATGTCGATGATATGATTGCAAAATCCAAAACAGAGAATGAGCACGTTGAACATCTGTCAAAATTGTTCGAACGTTTAAGAAAATTCAAGCTCCGCTTGAATCCCAACCAGTGCACCTTCGGTGTCCGTTCAGGGAAACTACTAGGGTTCATCGTCAGCCAGAAAGGAATTGAGATTAATCCTGACAAGGTCAAGGCCATTCAAGAAATGCCTTCTCTGAAAACTGAAAAACAAGTCAGAGGATTCCTGGGACGTTTGAACTACATCTCCACATTCATATTCCTCATGACCGCCACATGTGCGCCGATTTTAAAATTACTTAAAATGAACCAGGATTGTGTTTGGTCAGAAGATTGCCAAACCGCCTTAGACAATATTAAGGAATATCTGTTGAATCCTCCGATTCTATCACCTCCAGTGGAAGGAAGACCACTGATCATTTACCTCACAGTTCTAGAGGACTCAATGGGATGTGTACTTGGCCAACAAGACGAAACTAAACGGAAAGAGTCTGCCATTTACTATCTGAGCAAGAAATTCACTGACTGCGAGACTCGGTACACGATGCTCGAGAAAACTTGCTGTGCTTTGGCTTGGGCAGCCAAACATATTTGCCAGTACATGATTCGTCATACTACTTGGTTGGTCTCCGAGATGGATCCAATCAAGTATGTATTTGAAAAACCTGCTCTCACGGGAAGAATTGCCCGTTGGCAGATGTTGTTATCAGAATATGACATAGAGTACCACGCTCAGAAAGCCGTTAAGGGAAGTATTTTAGCCGATCATTTGGCGCATCAACCGATTGACAATCAAGAATCAATTGGGTTTGACTTCCCAGACAAAGATGTCATGTATCTAAAGATGAAAGACTGTGACGAACCGCTACCCAGTGAAGGGCCAGAACCAGGTTCCCAATGGGAACTTGTCTTTGACGGAGCAGTTAATCATTATGGAAATGGAATTGGGGCAATCATTGTTACCCCTCAGGGTACCCACATTCCTTTCACTGCTCGGTTAACATTCAAATGTACGAACAACGAGGCCGAATACGAAGCATGTTTCATGGGTCTCGAAGAAGCGATTGATTTAAGGATCAAAAACTTGGACGTATACGGCGACTCAGCCCTGGTTATCAATCAAATAAAAGGAGATTGGAACACATACCAATCAGGATTGATTCCTTACAAAGACTATGCAAGAAGGTTGCTACCTTTCTTCAACAAAGTCAAGTTCCATCATATCCCTCGTGAAGAGAATCACATGGCTGATGCATTAGCCATTATCTCTTCCATGATTAGTGTAGGTCAATGGAATGACATACCTAAGATCGACATAATGCGCCTTGAACAGCCCGCTTACATCTTCACAATTGAAGCAGTCATAGACGACAAACCCTGGTATCACGATATCAAATGCTTCCTTTAGAAATAAGAGTACCCACCTGGGGAATCCAGGAAAGATAGAAAGACCCTCAGAAGATTGGCTGGAAACTTCTTCCTGAGCAGTGACACTCTCTATAAGAGAAATTTTGACATGGTCTTGCTCCGATGCGTAGACAAACCAGAAGCAGACATGTTGATGAAAGAAATTCATGAAGGATCCTTTGGCACTCATGCAAACGGACACACAATGGCGAGAAAAATTCTAAGAGCAGGGTACTATTGGTTGACGATGGAATCCAACAGCTACAGGTACATGAGGAGGTGTCACAAATGTCAGATATACTCCGACAAAATCCATGTACCGCCATCACATCTCAAAGTTATTTCCTCCCCATAGCCATTCTCGATATGGGGAATCGACATGATTGGCATGATTGAGCCCAAGGCTTCAAATGGACATCGGTTCATTCTTGTAGCCATTGACTACTTCACCAAGTGGGTCGAAGCAGCGTCGTACGCCAATGTAACCCGATAAGTGGTGGTCCGCTTTATCAAAAACAATATCATCTGCCGTTATGGTGTTCTGAGCCAGATCATTACTGATAATGGATCTAACTTGAACAACAAGATGATGGAAGAGTTGTGCGCAGAGTTAAAGATTGAACACCATAACTCATCTCCCTACCGACCCAAGATGAACGGAGCGATAGAAGCGGCTAATAAGAACATCAAGAAGATCGTTCAAAAGATGGTTGTAACCTACAAAGACTGGCACGACATGCTACCCTTTGCTCTTCACGGTTATCGCACATCTGTCCGCACTTCAACAGGGGCTACCCCTTTCTCTCTAGTGTATGGCATGGAAGCAGTGCTCCCCATAGAAGTAGAGATCCCGTCAATCCGAGTATTGATGGAAGCTAAGATCACTGAAGCTGAGTGGTGTCAAAGTCAACACGACGAACTGAATCTGATTGAAGAGAAATAAATCACGGCACTATGCCATGGTCAGCTGTATCAACAGAGAATGAAGAAGGCGTTCGACAAAAAGGTCCGACCTCGTGTCTTCAGAAGAGGAAACCTCGTGCTCAAGAAGATACAATCATTTCTCACTGACTCTCGGGGCAAATGGACCCCAAATTATGATGGCCCCTATGTTGTCACGAAAGCTTTCTCAGGCGGCGCCTTGAGATTTGCAACCATGGACGGAGAGGAATTTTCCTACCCCACGAATGTTGATGTAGTCAAGAAATACTTCGCCTAAACTAAAAAAAAAATGTCTCGGTGGATTGAAAACCCGAAAGGGCGGTCCAGGCAAAATTTAAAGACATAAGCAAAAATCATCCCGATGTGTTGGAAACATCACAGTACAATCTAGGCAAAAATTAGGGATAATGGCAAGTAACTATGTTCATCAGAGGCAAGTCCCTCAGCAGCAGCAGTTACATCATCTGTCAGAAAACTCCAGTCAAGGTCATCTTCGACAGAAGCTCAGGGTGCCCCGAATTCAAAGTTGGTAGAAGGATAGTGGTCGTTATGTTTCTACGTAGCCCTTTTCCCTGTAAATTACCATTTTCTAACTTTGTAATTACTCTTTGGAATCACGCGTTTGGCTGATCTCTGTCTTATCAATAAAATTTGAGCCTTTGTGCTTTTGTTTGTAATTCTTATTTGTTTTAGCTTTACAGAACGACGTTGTTAGCATGATTAACGATTCTTGAAATAAAACAAAAATGAATTTACTTATTAAAACTTTTTCTGCTTCTAAAATAAAGTTGGAAATTTCTTTTGACTGTTTAACATCAAAGGAACATCGACCGCTTCTCCAGAAATAAGCGAACTTCAAAGTGCAGAATCAAAGTACTCCTTCTAACCCAGTACGCCTGAATGAAGGGATCAACTGTGTCAGAGACCTTGTTTCGTCTGACACGCCATGGCATAGTTCTTACCTCCTAAGCGCGACCAACGGTAGCTCCCAACAGGGACTATCTCTCCTAAGCAAGGTGGAATTGCTATCTTGAACCAGCGATATTTCTACACGCCCCGCGATGGCCAAGTATCTAGTCGTGTTCACCTGTCAGTTTGTATGTCGTGTCAGTTTTGTCAGCATATACATACATACGTCATGCATTATTGATTTGCATTCACATTTCATATTGCATCACTATCACTCTAGTCGGTCTTGTCCCCTAGTGGTATAAGTCTTCTCAATCGAGTTATCAGTTCTTGTCTCGTCAAGAAGCGCAGCGCCCGAATAATCTCGCCTCCAGTTATTTCTAAATTGGAGATAGGCTCTGGACCACTTTGATAACTTGAACCTCTGAAACATCAGAGAGCCCTCAGTCAACATCACTCTTCGCCATTGAAGATGATATCCTTGCTTTCCCGGATTAAATAAAATCCACAGAGAAAGCCTCGTAATCAGAGATTCGGCAGCACGCCAGTTTCGCTCTGAAAAGATTGCTGATGAAAAGGTCATCGGCACCTCAAAATTGGACCCCATCATATGGTATTTCTTCGGGAAGATCCCGAGGAAAGTAAGATGTAAGATCCCAAGCGACAACAGTCTCCCAAGAGACCTGCTTTCCCCCTAGTAGAAACAAATGGCGTCTCCAACAGAGAAGTTTATGCAACTCTACAACTCAGATGACTGGGTTCCCCAGCAAGTCTGACATCAAAAGTTTTTCCGTCAAATGGCATCTCTCCAGGAAAATTCGGAGAGAAGTTTGAGGAAAATCGCTACACATAGTGTCCCTTGTCAATAAAGTTTATTGACGAAAGAAGCTTAGACCAGTTCCTTGGTTAGAAACCAGGATCGAGGGGAAGTTTATTTCAAAAGAAACTAAGACCAGTTCCTTGGTAGGAAACCAAGAAAAAGGGGAAGTTTAATTCAGAAACTAAGACCAGTTCCTTGGTAGGAAACCAGGATCGAGGGGAAGTTCATCTCAAAAGAAAACTGAGACCAGTTCCTTGGCTGAAGACCAGGATCGAGGGGAAGTTTACCTTTTCTAAGCATCATTGCTTAGCAAAAGAAGATGAATGCGCAAGCTGCCATTCATAGCCGTCAAAATTTCGGATATTCCGATATTTAATCCTCTTGCACCCCGAATGCCCGAATACCTTCGTCCTTCACACCTTCGCGTCCAAGAAGATTAAATAAAGGCATCTGTCATACCCCAAATTTTGACCACTAAGATTTCCCATCATTGTGCAAATCATCATCACAATATTGAGGAACCATTATATTTCATCAGTCTCCCCAAAGATGGGTGAGCATCCACTGCAATCAAATTTAGGGTTTATAGCCCTCTCAGAGCTTTAGACAAATGATCAATCAAGAAATGACATGATCTTCAACTTGTCTAAACCTCTCCAACATCTACAATGGATCAAGAGGACTCCCACTTCAAGGATTAAGCACAAGGCTGCTTCCTTTTAAGTGGATCAAACCCCAAGATCGCCAGTGTCACCAAATTAGGGTTTTGGTCGGCCAGGGCCTCCAGATGGAAATTCTCCTCTGGGCATGAGCCAATGCTTCAAGGCATAACCTATGATGCTCCAAGGGACAACATAAACCCAATCATCAAGTCAATTTTACCTCAGGGGATGCATTCATCAAAAATCAGGAATTAGGGTTTCTTGACCTAATTCACCCCTAAGTTGACTTTTAGGGCAAATCATGAGCCAAGACCTCAAGAGAGGGTTTGAGGGTCTCTAATATACTATATTGATCCATTTGGAACAATGGATTAATCCAAGAAGCTTGAGCAACAAGTCTCAATTTCATCTGCACCACAATTAGGGTTTCGCGAGGAAAGTCAACTGTAACTTTGACTTTTGACCAGGACATGCTCCCAAGCCCTAAGACATGATTCAATATACCCTATGACACCCATGGAACATGTCCATCAAGTTTTATTTAGGTCAAGGGCATTATTTCATAAAGGATTGCAAAGTTTGGAATTCATCTGATAAAAAGTCAACTGTGCACAAAAGTCAACTTTGACTTTTTGAGATTTTTCACCAAAATGGATTTTTAACCCTAAAATGATGTTAATGTATGATTTGAATCATCATTCATCAAGAAAAATCAAAGAAAGTGGGATAACTTGTAAAAGGGGTAACCATAAAAACTTAGAAAATTTTCTAAGTTATGGAAAAAGTGACACTAATGTGCCAACTTTGGAGGAACATAACTCCTAAACCACAAGGCCATTGTGCCCCATTCAAAGCTTGATTTGTAGATCTCATTGCCCTCTACAAAAGCTTCATACTGACCAATGTCCAAATTCCTCATGAATTTTGAGTTATGGAGTGATCAAAATCAAGAAAACTCACTTTGTTCCAACACTTAGTGAAAATTTCACTAAGTCAGATTTTACCCTACTTTTTGCCAAATGTAGGGGGATTTTTCACTTAGATTCAAAAGAGATCAAAACCAAACATGTTCAAACAGTTGTTGTATCATGTAAGGGCTTTCCAAAATGGCCTAGAACATTACCAAATTCAATTTGAGCCATGAGATATGACATTGGAAAGTTGCCTTGCTGAAATCTGCCAAGGCAAGGCAGAATTTGCATTTTTGCTCGATTTGCCAAAATCAGCCAAATCCAAATGCCCCTATCCACTTGGACACCTCTGAGGATTGAATCTAAAGGGGACAATCACTGAGCCAAGCCTCCAAAGTCTTTAGAACAAGAAATAGCATGTTGAACCTAGAATTGCCAAAATAGGGACAAGACTTCAATTTTGGATTGGAGCATTCAATGGAAGCATCAAGGTGGCATGGACTGAGCCATTCTCAACTGAATTCAGTCAAGACTTATCCAAGACCAAGGGAACCACAGCCCTGTGCCCTAACCTCTAGTCAATGGCTAGAGGAGACTTGGATTTCCATTGGACAACATTGGCCAAACACCTGTTGCTGTTGCCATTCACTGTGGATCCCAAAACAAACTTGCTCTACTATAAATAGAGCTTAACTGTGATCAGTTTGAGTACACCAAAGCCATCAAACAGATGCTTTCCTCAAAACTTCTTTCTCTTGGCAAAAATGCCTTCTTTAGCAAGGCAACTTTGAGTTTTTGAGCTTGAGAGCTTTTCCATCACAATTAATCACACACACACCTCATATATATCAAAACCTGTAATATCATAAGTGACCTGTAGTCACAAAATCACAAAGTCACCTCTCAAAACCTCAAAATAGGCTTTTTTTGCATTTTTCAAGCCATGTGTTGATTCAGCCACTTTCCAAACCAGATAAAACCTCAAACACACTCCAAATATCATCCTTGAACTATCCCAAATGGTTCCCCCCATCTGGAACACCATTTGAGAGAGTTGCTATTTTGGTCACTTTTAACCCCTTTTGCAAGAAAGGGACTGTTTGTGTTTTTGCAAGTACCAATCAATTCCAATCATCCTAAAAGCTTCTAAGGGATCATTTGAGTGTGTCTAAAGCATCAAATCATTTCTGGAACAAGAGGTTTGACAAATTGCACAAAAGCTCCAAAATCTCAAAAAAAGAGGTAAGCCTCACAACATGGAATCTTTGAATCATGCAATGCTTTGAAGTCCACTAATCATAAACATCTCATACATGTTGTATATGTTGTGTTTGAGCTAATTCACCATGTAATCCATGCTTGTACCAAGTTGTAGCATAGAAAATGCAATTATAGGTCATTTTCAAAACCACTATCAGGTTTTGAGGAGGGAGTGTGATCTGAAAAAACTACCACCACCATTGGATTCCTTATGAAATTCTGGTCCAGATGCATATAAATTTTGTCTCAAACCATTAAGAATTGAGAAACTTATGACCTTCACGTTTCTGAG
Organism: Lathyrus tuberosus; assembly: GCA_022829125.1. Lineage (NCBI taxonomy): Eukaryota > Viridiplantae > Streptophyta > Magnoliopsida > Fabales > Fabaceae > Lathyrus > Lathyrus tuberosus. The sequence continues at coordinate 7,913,571 of JALAZF010000072.1, forward strand.
CCAAAACTTGCCTTGGGCCAGGCCTAAAACCAAGGCATGACTTGTATATTTGTTGTTTTGTTTCAAACAATGGATGTATCACCACCCCAGTGGTAAGGTGCGCGCCTTGTAACCTTGGGGTCTTAGGTTCAAACCCCACCTATGCCATTTTGTGTTTTTTTCACATTTTGCCATTTTTTCCAATATTTTCATGGTTTATTAATTAATTGGAAAATTAATAACTCTTTTAATTTTAACTATTTTTTATTGGTTCTTTTTGCAAAAAATCACAAAAATGTTGAAATATTTTATTCCACAAAAAATTGAGTTTATATTATTTATTTAATATAATTAGTATTTTTGTGAATAAATTCATTTTTATTTGTTTTTAAACATTTTAAAATGAATATCCATCTTGAAAAATCAAGACTAAATGAGTTTTAATATCTCTTGTGATTTATACCTCATTTTTCAAACCTTAAACAAAAAATCACAAGTGGTTTATTCAAACCTATTTGGTATTTTTCATTGATTTTCTTTAAATATTTACTTTTAAAGAATAAAATTAGGGTTTCTTTGATTTTCGCTCAAACAAATCATTGTCAAACACTTTTGGGCCTCTATTAGAGTGTAAGGCCCAACCCCCCTGTGTACATAAAACTTTTTGGGCATCATTCGTTGTATAAGTCCCTCTGTACATTTTCAAATAAACGACGCGATCGTCGCCAGTTTAAATTAACCATCATGGGCCTCTCCTCGAGCTATAAGACCCATTCAAAACACTTGGGCCTCTATTAGAGTGTAAGACCCAATCCCCTTTTAACTAAAACCTTTTGGGCCTCAGATATTGTATAAGCCCCTTCGCGTTAAAAGAAAATCTCGGCGCGATCGCCATTTCAAACGAAAAGTCAACTGGACCTACCCTCGTGTTATAAGCCCCACTCTTTTTCTTTAAAACCTTTTGGGCCTCTTGAGAGAGTGTAAACCCCATCCCTTTGTACAGAAAACCTTTTTTGGGCCTCAGTCACTTGTATAAGTCCCTCTGTACAAAAACAACAGTGCGCTCACTGATAAAACCCTGGGCCTCTCCTTGAGCTGTAATCCCCAAATCTTTCTTTTTCAAAGCACTTTCTCCTTTGATTTTGAATATACTGTTGTTTTCAATCTTTCTTTGTTGAACAACTAACCAAACAGCATGGAAGCTCTACAACCGAGTAAGTGGTTATCGATTTCATTTACCGCTTTCATATACATATAACTGTATTGTGGGGCTGTTTCACTGTAAGTCTTCTTTCATAAACTCATATCAACTGTGTAATAATAGTATAGATATTTCAAGTTTCCCCGGCAACTACGTCTAGAACTAGGTGACGCCGTTTCGTTTATTCGTAGAAATAGACAACTAGATCCCCAATAGGATCACCAGATACAGTCTTCTCTTCGGCTGTCCTCATTAGGAATTGTCAAGAAACTCTACTCCCAGAGATGAATGTATTCTCCATGAATGGCATCTTTGAGTTTCTTCCAAATTCTTGAACTTTCCTGACTTGATATATTCCTTGTGAATAGCTTGCCTTGAATTTTTCGGGGTTTGGGGACCCACGGGCTTCTTAAAAGCACCGACCTCCTCTTGGGCATCGTACAAGGACCCACGGGCTTCTTAAAAGCAACCCCGCCTCCTCTTGGGCGTTGTACAAGGACCCGTCGGCTTCCTAGAAGTATTCACAGCCTCCTCTTAAGCTTCGTATAATAATCTCTTCCTACGGGAATGATAGCCTCCTCTTGGGCTTCGTACAAGGACCCGTCGGCTTCTTAAAAGTTTCCAGCCTCCTCGTGGGCTTCGTACAAATTGTCCCGACGACCTCCTAGAGGTTTAGGAACAGAACTTAGTCATCTGCATAGAACAGTCCTTTCAAAGAGTCTACTACTGTTTCTCAAAGCATAGTACAAAAGATGAAACTCTAGACTTGGACAGTCTAATCTCCTTGAGTCTCAAAGACATTCTCAAGTGACCCCCTTCGTTAAATAGGAAGAAAACCCGTAGACTCGGACAGTCTCAATACCCTTCGAATTTCCCACTTCCTTAAAGAAAAGGAATAACCCGGATCCTCGAATCAAATCCTTGAGTATAGTGTTGCTCATATAAGAACTGATTTTCTCTTTCAAAATCAGCATACTGGACCTGTCACTCAACTGAAACAATAACCATAGCCTCCTCTTAGGCTTTGTATAATGATCCTTCTCCAGTGAAGTTAGCCTCTCTCTTGGGCTTTATACAATGATTCTCCCCAGTGGAGTCAAACAACGTTTAGCCTCTCTCTCGGGCTTTGTACGAAACATATAAGAGACTCCCTCGTTGAGTCAATCACCCCTTTCGCCTCCATCTCAGGCTTTGTACGAGATACAAAAAGTTTCTTATTGAGCCAAACAAATTTTAGCCTCCATCTCGGGCTTCTTACGAGATACAAAAAACTCTCTTGTTGAGTCAAATAGCCTTCATCTCGGGCTTTATACGAGATACCAAAAGACTCCATCGTCGAGTCAAAACCTTTTAGCCTCTCTCTCGGGCTTTGTACGAGACACATAATAGCCTCCTCTTAGGATTTATATAAGAAAACCACTGGTTGATCCAATCAACCTTTTAGCATCAGAGTTGTGCCTCGTTCACAGTACACAAACATCAACAACTTTTTCCCCTTCATCTAATCGCTGTAAGCGGCAAGCCTCTGGATCATCTACATCCATGCCACTGTCCCTCTTTTAGCATGAGAAATTCCTATGGAAAGATGGCATTGCTCTAAACTGAGTTAAAGTCTTCTCCTTCAGGTTAAAATCCCCTATAAAGGAAATTATGGCATTGCTAGGATTCGTGTATCCCGGTTAAAGTAATCCTCCTATATAGTCAGTCACCCAACAGTCGTGACAAACAACCCCCCTTTAGAGATGACAAATTCTCTCTAAAGTCAAACCTTTAGCTTCACATCTTGAGCTTCGAACAAGATACAAATAAACTCTTCAGCTTCTTGGGCTTTGAACAAGATACAAACCACCTTTCACTTCACGTCTTGGGCTTTGAACAAGACACCAAAACAACCATTTCCTCCCATAGAATAGGAGGAACTATGAACGCTCTGATTTCCCTGTTTCGGTAAACGGGAATACGTAGGCATAAGATTGAAAGAAAAAAATCTTAGCGAGCACACTAAACAAAATCCCAAAATCCCATACTCTCATATATCTATCAAAAGCATCAGTCCTAAACATCCTAATCCTTGTTCCCCACCAGAAACCTGTCATTCTGTCAAAATAGCACAAGAAAGGCCCCACCATATTGATCGCATCCGTAACCTAACAGACCGCTGTTTAAACTTAGTATGCAAGCAGGGGTAATTGGAGACATCTATTTCCCTTCCTTCATCAGCTTTAATAGGATAAAAATGAATTGACCTGTAGTAAACTCAACCGCAGAGAGCGACCGTGCTTAAGAACCGCGTCCAAAATCGCTCGCTACACTCTCCTCTTCAGAGCTTCGGCCAATGAATCTGCGTGCATCAAGAGAGCTTCATCAGTACTCACTTCCTTAAAACTTTTCACCCCAGCTTGTATCTTGAGTCTCCCCATCTCCGTCATGGCATCCTCGAGCTTTTTCTTAGACATTTTCAGTTCATCATTAACATTTTTCAGCAGCTCTTGGCTTTTTCCAACGTCTTCCCGATGCTTTCTCCGTTGTTCATGCGCTCTAAGAAGTTCATCGTCTTTGGCCTTTGATTGCTCGCGCAACTCTGCATTCTCTACTCTGACCTCATCCCAGGCTTGCCGAAGCTTGGCTAGCGTGTCTTTGGTCTGGGCTAAAGCCCGCTTGGTCTTCTTATGAGCTTGAGTTGCAGCATCGGCACCCTTACTGATTTTTCAGCTTCTTGGGTTTTCTATTCCAACCTTTTGTTGGTATATAGCGCTTCTTGCAGACGACTGTTCAACTAAGAATTCTCTTCTTAAAGCTTTTCCACCAAAGCTTGCAACTTGTCGAATTCTTCCACAGTGACAGTACTTCTTTCTTTCTCATCATTTGGATACAGAAGGGGCGCATCACCAAAAGGCAAGTGAAAATCTTCAACTCTTTTCTTCACCCACTCTTCATATGATGGATAAGCCCGATTGTTGGGTTTGCCTAGAGCAACTTTCCCTTTCTTCATTACACTAACCCAACTTTCAGAAGCTTTTTGTGTTGTTTCCTAACCATCTGATGTGTGGAAATACAGGGACTCCTCTACATCTCTCTTAATGGGCGGACCCGTCAGAGCATACCCAAATTGCTGGACGGCCAAAGAAGGATTGTAGTTGATTCCCCCTTTTCTTCCTATTAGTGGAACATTAGGAATCTCACCACAACTGTGGATAATATTCTTGCCAACTAGCCCATGGTCTACCCATATGATGTCCTTGGCAACCAGTCCCATTAAACGCTGACTCCATTCTAGAGAATATTTAGAATCCACAAAAGCTCCTGATTGCAGTAAACGACTTGCAAACCACCTGTAGAACAAAGGTGCTCAGCAACGAACTATCCCTCCTCTTTTCTTTTCATTTCTGTTGTACAAGGAGTAGTGAAGATCTCCCAACAGTGTTGGTACCAGATTTTTCATCATGAATATCCGATTGGCGTTCGTATCAATGAAATCAGGCTCGTTGGGGAACAATACAATACCATATACACACAGGGCTAGCAAGGCATTAAAAGTAACCCAATTCCCGTCTTTCGCAGCCTCCAGAGCCTTCTTTACCAAATACCCCAGCTTGTAACCTCAAAGCTTTCCTTTGTTGGAGATATTGGCTTCTAACTCTGACTTGCTCAAATAAAGAGCATCAGCTACTTTTCCAAAGTCAAGATCACCCACAGACCCAAAGAAAGGAGGCTCCTCCTTAATAGCAATCCCTAACATGCTGGAATACACCTCTAAGGTAGGGACCAACACATAATCTGGAAATACAAAACACCTCAGAGGCGGATCGTAGAACTGCATCAACGTATGGAGACCCCTGTATTCATACTCACTGACATTGTAGACAACAGAGAAAATCCACCCATATTTCTCTTCAAAAGCTGCTCGCACTTCAGGGCTCGCCATTCCCTTCAGGGCAATAATATGGCCTAGAGTAGGCGTGAGGAACTTGTAACTGATGATACTCTTCCTCTCTTTAGTATTCATCCTTGTGAGAACCTGCTGACTGGAATCAGGAGTAAAATATGCACCTGGAAATGAAAAACATGTATGTTAGGATATGTAAATGCAATGCAAAGGGCATGGTATCAAGGTGCCAAGTGTCTGTGCTGGATTGTGAACGGTGTCAGTGTATCTCTAAGAACAATATAGAACCATAGATAAAGATCATCTGAATACAATAGGATGAATTCTCCTTTTGTGGAATGATAACAGAAAACCGGGTATGTAGGAGGTTATGGTTACCTGCAAACCTGTAAATAACCTACCCTTCTCACGTGTGGGTACTAAGATCCTCAGTATCTCGGGCTCTCAGGTCGAGAAATGATGATACGTTCACCATTTCTGGTTTGGCATCATCATTAATCGAGGAGGCCTCAACTGATTCACAAAAATGAAAGATCCTCAGCTTCAGGCACTGAGGTCGAGAAGCAATAGTACATTCATCCCTCGCGGTACAGTACTATCGCCAATCGAGGAGTGCTTCCACTGATTCTCTTTCAAAAAGGACATCCTATAGCAAGTTCCCAGCATTGGGTCCTCGGATCGAGAATGTACAATGGGTTTGCCACGGAACGTGGTCTGCCACTGTCACATCTCGGGAGGAGTGCCGCAACTGAGTCCTCGGGAATGGTCACCAGAGTCGACAGTTCCTCAAGAGAATAACTACTGGCCTACATAACATGCAGTAGCAAAAAGCTCCTGATAGAACCTCGTCTGGTTGTGGGTCTCATGAACAACAATACGTGGTCACCACCACGCAAGCGTCATGACTATCCACTCTAATACCTATGTGTATACTCAAGCCTGGGTAGTGGGCTTATCTCTCAGAACACCCTGCCCACCAAACAGAAAACAACAGCACAGTCCAGCATAATAATGATATGTAATGCAGTAAATGCGATAAATACAGTAAAGTACAGTAAAGCGGTAATACAGTAAATAGCAATACAGTACAATAGTAAATACAGCTAAACACAGCACCATGGTAAACACCCAATGAAAGAAAACACACAAGCGCTAGGATTGACTCGCTAAGGAAACCAGAGATTCTGGGTTCGTTCCCTAGCAGAGTCGTCAGCTGTCGCTCCCGGGATTTTCATCCTAGTACAAACGCGAAAGTGGCACCGAAACAGAGTCTCCAACAATGTGTATTTATCTCAAGAGAGGGAAAGGAAACACTGCATAAACCTAGAGGAAGGAAAGAGCATGGTCTTGCGACTAAGAGAACTGGGTTCGGGAGTCGGTTACGCGAGAGGAAGGTATTAGCACCCCCTCGCATCCATCGTACCCGATGGGATCCATGCTTGCTTGTCTCGATCAAAGGGTGTAAGGAAATGATACTGGAAAAGGAACTGCAAGTTGGAGAACTGAAAAAAGAAAGGAGAGAGAAAGAGAAAAAAATGTAGGGAAAATAAAAGAAGTGCTTGAATAGGCCCTACCCCACTGCCTACGTATCTCATCGGGAACATGAGAATCAGAGCGACGTAGTTCCCCTCACCTAAGGGAAAGTTGTATGTGTTTTTTAGTGGAATACATCAATGTTCGCGTCCTAGCAGTTTAGGTGTTGCAGCTCGCTGTATGGAGACTTAGGCGTTAACTGTTTGCGGTAGAACGGAAATGACGCGTCCTTAAGGAATGAGTGAATGAGATGAGGAGAGAAATTCACGAAGGAAAGACGTTATTGTTTGTTTTTGTCTTTTAAGAAGAAGTGTTTTGATTGTTTTTGTTTTTATAACGCATATTGCATTCAAGTCTATCGTATAAGATCGAATGCATCGCATGGTCGTCCTAACAGGCCGTATGCTAAACACTCTAGGAAGGTGGAGAGAAATCCTCCTCCTTCCATTTCCCACACTTTAGGTTTAAGTGCAATACATGTTATGCCATTATTAAGTGTCTTTTACTTTTTTTTTGAGGTGAGAAGAATAGAGACTCAAATGGAAACAAAGGTAAAATCTAATGTGGGGGACTAAGATTCACCCTAGTGTTAGCATGCTTGGAGATCCTATAGTTAATGTGGTTTAAGAAAACCTAATCCTAAGAGAAAGGAGAAGAAGAGCAAAAGAAGCAACTTACTTCCAAGGTGGAAGTTAAGTTGATCTTAAAGAGGGATGAAGAAGAAGTTATTCAAGGAAAGCATAGAAATGCTTATCAAGATCACAAGTTGAAATATTAAAAGAAATAAGAGAAGATGAGAAGGAGAAGTGTATGTGGAAACATGTCCACACACTTACTTACCATGTGCACCTACATGAAAAGGTTAGTTCACACGAATTACAAGTAGTGAAAGATGGAAAGTATAATAAACAATGATTAGACATATTAAAATCCAATGAATTATGATCCTAAGAGTTAAGAATCATTCAAGTTAAGAACCTAAACCAAAAGAGAATCCTCTAAAATTAAAAGATCTAACACATACAAACCATGCACAATCAAAGCACTAAACATCAAAGAAATGTACTTATGAAAGGAATAGATGAAGAATGAGTGGAAATGCAAAGTGATCATGTAATAATGCTTCACAAAATATCAAAGTCAGAACCACATACTATTTATAAATGTCTCATCAAGCACATGAATCACCATACCAAACATGGATAAAAGAATACAAGGAGAAGAGATAAGAGGAAGTAGAAGTAAGGAGAAGTGAAACATGTTCAATTAGATACACAAAATGACATATCAAAGATGCATAATATGTGAAATGATTAATGAATGCATATGGGCAGTGGCATAACATTGATGAGATGTAAATGGAATGAGGGAAATGGCATACAAAATGCAAGCACAACATATGTAAAGCTCAAGAAGAGATAAGAGGTGGAAACATGTCAAAGTTTCAAATTAAAATGCATAAACTCAAATCAAATGCCAATACCAATCAAAATGACCTATAATGAAACAAATATGACCTACAATATCATACAAATGACCTATAAAATATGTACAAACAAATCATAATGGGATGGCATAAATGCTTACCTAAAACTAGAGTTTAGATGTTAGCAAAATTTCACAAAAGGTCCTCTAATCTAACAAGCATAAACAAATGGAAAATAAAATTTTAAAATCCTGAAAATAGAACATAAATCAACTAAGTCAGAATTTAATCACATGTAAAAAGCATAGCACAAAAGTCAACAAGAAATGCGCTCAAATGAGTTCACAACTTCACCTTGAAACACATCCATAGCAAGCTCAAATATGCCCATCAAAACACAAGAGAAAAATAAGTTAAAAATGTAAACAAAATATTTTTATATGATTCAGTATGTTATTTAACCAATGCAAAAAGAATGAACAAAAAATGTTGTGCGAGATGGGAGAAATAAAATGTACAAGTGCAAGTATGAAAGAAGAGTTCAATTGAAAAAGAAATTGAAACAAAATTATGAAAATATGGTCCAACATTATTAAAATCCGAATTAAAAATATTGGAAAATTATTTAAATGGGTTAATAACACATGTGAATTATTTCGGAATTTTTGGAGTTTATATGGTATTTTTAAAAATCAAAATTGGAAATAATATGGAAAAGAAATAAAAATGCGAGAGGAATTAGAATGGGGGTGCAACGTAAGTATTTTACAGCTTAAAAGAAAGAAATGGGCTTAGGATGGAGGTGCAAATAGCATAAATGAGCTCAACCCACAAAGCGTGTGCGTGTGTGATAGTGTGCGTTTCAGTTAATATGCGGATTCAATCTCAGCCCTAGGATCACACAGTCAACATTTAATCAAGTCAATCACAGGAATCTAACAAATCAGCACGCATGAACACCACAGCTACCGTATACTCACACACACGTGAACACCTGGGGAGGTAAAAAATAGCACGTGAGAAGTAAATGGCACTCATTAATGCGCTGCTGCTTTTCTACTGGTCCGCCGAAAAGTGCAATGGTTGCACCAACCAAATTGCCACATGCGGTTCCTCTCTCTCTCCCTATCATTACTTCATAATTGTTTAATCATTAATTAATCAAGAACACATCCAATGATTTGTGGACACATCACCATCTTCATCATTAGCTCATGCAAAAGAGATTAAAACTCATACAAAACCACACAAAAACGCATGATTTTTTACCAATCTTCTACCTCAAATAACTCCATCAATTCTTAACGAAATTTAACAAAATAAAATACCAAACTGAAGCCCAAACTTCATATATCATGAATATGCTAATTAAATCTCAAAAATATCATTCTAACATCAAGAAAAATGGCACGAAAGTGACATGTTCAAACACAAATTTCACAAAAATCACCAAATCACATAAAATCCAAGTTGAACAACCAATGGTGTGCCAGCATTTCAGGACTTCCAGATGCAATGCATGATTACTAATTTCACATTATAAATCCCTAAAATCATGATGAAATAAAGCAAAAGTTTCAAGATCCCTAACCTTGTGAGATGCACTTTGTGTTTTAGAAATCCAAGAACTTCTTGCAAGATCTTCAAATCAACACTTTAAGCCAAATAAAGGCTAAAACCATATCCTATGCTTGATTACAGTAGAAATTTAGAGTGATGAGTGAAACTTGAGATTTCTTCAATGGTGGATTCAATAAAATCTAATGCATACAGTAGAAAGAGGAAGTTATGGAGGTGATGCTGCTCAAAGAATCTTCGAAAATGATGGAGAAATGAGAGCAAAATCCTGATCGGAACTCTTGAGAGTGAGAGAGAAACTTCAGATTTCTTGAGAGAGATTGTGATGAAAACGTGAGAAAATGTGTGAGATCAGAGAGAGAATGGAGAGAAAACTTGAGAATGATTTCTGAGGATGTGAAAAATGAGAGAGAGAGTGGAATTGTGTGTGAATTTTCTTATATAGGTTGAGTTAAATGGTAACCATGGTGGTTAATTGAGTTGGTTAAATGAGTTGGAGTTGGGTTAACTGAGTCCAACCTAACTAACTGAGTTGAGTTAGTTAGGGGGTGAGTTGTGAAGGGTTGGCTAAGGTGTGGGTGAGTCCATGGAGTGTATGGTGAGGTTGAAAGTGAATGGTGGTGATGTTAGTATGTAGGAGAATATTTGGCTTAAAGAGGAAGTAAAGAGTGGGAAAATGTGTAGTGTTGTGGTATACGTGTGAACTGAACAACAACACCAATGTTGCAGCATGGTTTTAATGCAACCAAGGGATTTTGGTGATGAATATCTCTCACTTTAATGAATGGAAATGTGTGATTTTGGTGGCAAATGAAAGAATAGACATGGGAGAATAATTTTGATGTTGAAATGAAATCAAATGGTGGTTGGTAAAATGGTGTAAAATGGCTTAGAACATAGGAATGTGGGACTGCATTATGGGCACGCACGACCTGCATGGTATGCATGGCTATGGCTTGTGAATTTCAGCATGATCACATCAACTTTGGACCCTTATAACTCCATCATACCTTGCTCAAATGTAAAAATGTCCAACATCAAAGTTGAAGAGGACATTGAGATGAACAACTTTGATGTTCAAAATTTTTTCATTTGAGGCTTCCTTCAGTGAGAAAAATGGCTTGAAATTTGGCACACCAAGTGTTTGACAAAATTATGGCGCATGGGCCTGAACTTGCCTTGCCATGACTTGGTTTTTGACATAGTTTTGTCAAATTTTGATGGATCATAACTCCCTCAATTTTGATCCAATGGAAGAGTTATTTATATGGATTTGAAGCTTAGAACATGAACTTTAATTGGGTCAACTTGGGCCTGAAGTTTGGAGCTTTTATCTTGAATAAAGAGAGCCTCAAAGTGTGGTGTAAAATGGTCTAAACTTGCCATTTTTGGACACCCTAAGTTTCTAAAAATGGCAACTTTGCAAATTTCTTGATTTTCCATGATTCCTCCATCATTTCTTGATCAAATCTTGTCCAATGAATATATGTAACTTGAATTTCATGATTTTGACCTTAAAAAGTCAGGAGTTGACTTTTTCCACTGCACAGTTGACTTTTCCCCAATTCTCCTGATTTTGAATCCTCTGACCAATTGAAACCTTTCTGAAACTAAATGATGAGCAATTTTCCATCCATATACACATAGGAGCATAAGGAATACCATGAGATCAAGTTTTGTCCAAAAAATCAGAAATAAACTGACTTTATGTCAAACCCTAATTTTGGTACTTCCAATGATACACTGCCCAATCTTCCTGATAAATTCCCAACTTCCAATGATTTGGGGAATCAATTGAGATGGCATATGATATAAGAGACCCTTGAGGCTTGCTTGAAGACCCTTGGCCTTTATTCTCTTGCTTTTCTCTGGCTTTCCATTATTCCCACCTTGAAGCACTAGATACCATGCCTTGCAACCAATGATATGCAACTTATGACCTACTATGGAATGCAAATGAGTAAAGCATAGACCAATTTATTGAGAAAACATGAGGGCAAATTTTGAGGTACTACACAAAGATTCGGGGTCTCTCCTAGGTTATTTTGTTAAAAAAAAGTGTTTTAGGCTATCAGTTGGAATGTTAGGACGGATGTATGAAAGTATGGGATTTTGGGTTTTTGTTTAGGGTGCTCGCTAAGATTTTTCTTTCAATCTTATGCCTACGTATTCCCGTTTACCAAAACAGGGAAATCAGAGCGATCGTAGTTCCTCCTATTCTATGGGAGGAAATGGTGTTTTGGTGTCTTGTTCAAAGCCCAAGACGTGAAGCTAAAGGTAGTTTGTATCTTGTTCAAAGCCCAAGATATGAAGCTAAAGAGTCTATTTGTATCTTGTTCAAAGCCCAAGGTATGAAGCTAAAAGAGTTTGACTTTAGAGAGAATTTGTCATCTCTAAAGAGGGGTTTGTATGTCACAACTGTTTATAAAGGAGAATTACTTTAACCGGGATTTGTGAATCTGGCAATGCCATAATTTCCTTTATAGGGGATTTCCAACCTGAAGGAGAAGACTTTAACTCAGTTTAGAGCAATGCCATCTTTCCTTAGGAATTTCTCATGCTAAAAGTGGGACAGTGGTGTGGATGTAAATAATCCAGAGGCTTGCCGCTTACAGCGATTAGATGAAGGGGAATGAGTTGTTGATGTTTGTGTACTGTGAACGAGGCACAACTTTGATGCTAAAAGGTTGATTGGATCAACCAGTGGTTTTCTTATACAAATCCTAAGAGGAGGCTAATATGTGTCTTGTACAAAGCCCGAGAGAGAGGCTGAAAGGTTTTGACTCAACGAGGGAGTCTTTTGGTATCTCGTATAAAGCCCGAGATGGAGGCTATTTGACTCAATAAGAGAGTTTTTTTTTTGTATCTCGTACGAAGCTCGAGATAGAAACTAAAGATGGTGACTCACCAATAGAATCTTTTATACTCAACAAGAAAATGATTTTGTATCTCGTACGAAGCCCTAGATGGAGGCTATTTGTTAGCTCCGCTGGGGAGAATCATTGTATAAAGCCCAAGAGAGAGGCTATGGTGCTGTTTCAGTTGAGTGACAGGTCCAGTATGCTGATTTAAAGAGAAAATCAGTTCTTATATGAGTAATGTTTGCACTCATGGATTTGTTTCGAGGATCGGGGTTATTTCCTGTTCTTTAAGGAAATGGGAAATCCAACGGGTATTGAGACTGTCCGAGTCTACGGGGTTCCTTCCTATTCTTGAAGGGTGCTTGAGAATGTCTTTGAGACTCAAGGAAATTAGACTGTCCAAGTCTAGAGTTTCATCTTTTGTACTATGCTTTGAGAAATAGTAGTAGACTCTTGGAAAGACTGTTCTATTGAGATGACTGATTTCTGTTCATATACCTTTAGGAGGTCGTCAGGACAATTTGTACGAAGCCCAAGAGGAGGCTGGAAACTTTTAAGAAGCTGAGTGGTCCTTATATGAAGCCCAAGAGGAGGCTATCATTCCCGGAGGAAGAAATCATTTATACGAAGCCTAAGAGGAGGTTGTGAATACTTCTAAGAAGCCGACGGGTCCTTGTACAACGCCCAAGAGGAGGTGGGGATGCTTTTAGGAAGCCTGTGGGTCCCAAAACCCCGAGAAATTCAAGACAGGCTATTCAAAAAGAATAGATCAAGCCAGGAAAGTTTGAGAATTTGGAAGAAACTCAAGAGATGCAATTCACGGAGAAGAGATCATCTCTGGGGAATAAAGTTTCTTGACAAATGCTTTTAAGAAGCCTGTGGGTCCCCAAACCCTGAGAAATTCAAGACAGGCTATTCACAAAGAATAGATCAAGCCAGGAAAGTTCGAGAATTTGGAAGAAACTCAAGAGATGCAATTCACCGGAGAAGAGATCATCTCTGGGGAGTAGAGTTTCTTTGACAACTTCTACGAGTGTCAGTCTATGAAAGGGTTCACTGAGAATGCTTCCTTTCATGTCTCCTTATTGTTTAACCCCAAGAGGAGGGAAGATTGTGTCTGGTAATCTTATGGGGATCTAGTTTTGACTATTTAAGAGTGATCAACGGGCTTAATGCTAGACGTAGTTGTCGGGGAAACTCTAAATATCTATACTATTATTACACAGTTGATATGAGTTTATGAAAGAAGACTTACAGCGAAACAGCCCCACAATACAGTTATATGTATATGAAAGCAGTAAATGAAAGCGTATAAACACTTACTCGGTTGTAGAGCTTCCATGTTGTTTGGTTAGTTGTTCAACAAAGAAAGATTGAAAACAACAGTATATTTCAAAATCAAAGGAGAAAGTGCTTTGAAAAAGAAAGATTTTGGGCTTACAGCTCAAGGAGAGGCCCAGGAGTTTATTAGTGAGCGCACTGTTGAATTTGTACAGAGGGACTTATACGAGTGACTGAGGCCCAAAAATTGTTTGCTGTACAAAGGGATGGGTCTTACACTCTCTCAAGAGGCCCAAAAAGTTTAAAGAAAAAAGAGTGGGGCTTATAACACGAGGGTAGGCCCAGATGATTTTTCGTTTAAAATAGCGGTCGCGCCGAGATTTTCTTTTAACGCAAAGGGGCTTATACAATATCTGAGGTCCAAAGTTGTTTTGGTTTAAAGGGGATTGGGTCTTACACTCTAATAGAGGCCCACAAGTTTTGAAATGGGTCTTACTACTCAAGGGTTGGCCCAGAGTTTGTTTTTCAACGGACGATGATCGCGCTGAACTTTTTGAAATACAACGGGACTTATACAATAAGTGAGGCCCAAAAAGGTTGTATTTTCAAAGGGTTGGGTCTTACACTCTAATAGAGGCCCAAAGTGTTTTGAAGATGATTTATGGGGTTGAATTAATCAAAAACCCCAATTTGTTTTCAAAATGTGTTTTAATTGAATAAAAATTCAATTAAAATGATCAAAATTGTTTAACATATGGAAAACAAATTGTGATCTTGGATTAATGCTTCAAAAATTAAGTATTGACCTACAAAATAATTAGAAGGCATTAAAAGTTGCAAAATCAAGGTGGAAAAAATATTCAAAATGTCAAAAAACAATTAAAATATTAATTCTTTGCAAAAATATCAATCATATGAAATAAATAATATTTTTGGGATTTTTTGGGAAAATAAAATATTTTAACATTTTTGTGATTTATTAAAAAAAGAATCAACTCAAAATCATTAAAATTCAGAGAGAAATTAATTTTTGAATCAATTAAATAAAATCACAAAATTCAAATATTTGAATTTGAGAGAAATGGTGCCAAGAACAGCTGAAGAACACGCGCGTTTTTCAGTTTTGCCCATATTTGCATTTTCTTTCCAATCTCACTGAATACTTGATCATATCATGCAATCCACATACCAATCAACTTGTTTCAACCTCACGATCATGTCTAATGCAATTAATTTCATTTAAATTAAGCATAAAACAAGAAATCACGAAAAATCCTCAAGAACCCTAAATTATGCATGAAGGCTGGGATTTTTTATACACGATTCAAACAAAGCAATTACTTGAGGGGAAACATTCCATGCATGATTATGAACATTTGGCAAAAGTATTGTGCGAGGAAATATGCATAGATTGAGAGATGACCAAGTTTAGGCTTACCTCTAGGTCGTGACAGCAAGAGCAAATGATTTCAGAGTAGGAGGTGTTACAGATGAATTGTGATGATCTGAACAGCTTCCCTACACCCTATGGAGTGTGTTTGAATGCTTGGACTTGATGGAAATTGGCTGGATCACTTCATGGCATCTCAACTGCAACTTGGTTAAAACCTTGAGCAATTGACTGGTGATTCTGAGAAATTAGTGTTCTAGATGTTGTTTAAGTATTTGATTAGCTCACATATGATGTATATGAGGTGTGTTTGTGATTGGTTTGAGTGGAATTGCTCTCTAATGAAAAACCCGATAGTGACTTGCTAAGAAAGGCATTTTTGAGAGTGAGAAGTGGATTTTGAGAAAGGCAAGTGTTGTAGGCCTTTGGTGTACTTAAACTGATCACAATTGAGCTCTATTTATAGTAGAGCAAGTTTGTTTTGCAAGGAATAGTGAATGGCAACTGCTGAGTAGGTTTGGCCAATGTTGGCAAATGAAAATCCAAGTCTCATTGACTAGAGGTTAGGACACAGGTTGCTGGTCCCCTTGGTCTTGGATAAGTCTTGACTGAATTCAGTTGCTAACGGCTCAGTCCATGCCACCTTGGTGCTTCCATTGAATGCTCCAATCCAAAATTGGTGTCTTGTCCCTATTTTGGGCAATTCTAGGTTTAGCATGCTATTTCTTGTTCCAAGGACTTTGGAGGCTTGGCTCAGTGATTGTCCCCTTTAGATTCAATCCTCAGATGTGTCCAAGGTGATGACAAGGCTTGGAATTGGCTGATTTTGGCAAATCGACCAAAAGTGCAAAAATCTGCCTTGCCTTGGCAGATTTCAGCAAGGCAACTTGCCAATGTCACATCTCATGGCTCAAGTTGAATTTGGTGATTTTCTTGGCCATTTTGGAAAGCTCTTATATGACAAAACAACTGTTTGATCATATTTGGTTTTGATACTTTTTGGATCCAAGTGAAAAATGTCCCTACATTTGGAGAAAAGTAAGGCAAAATCTGACTTAGTGAAATTTTCACTAAGTGTTGGAACAAAGTGACTTTTCTTGATTTTGATCACTCCATAACTAAAAATCCATGAGGAATTTGGAAATAGGTCAATATGAAGCTTTTGTAGAGGGCAATGAGATCTACAAATCAAGCTTTGGATGGAAAAAAATGGCTTTGTGGTTTAGGAGTTATGATCCTCCAAAGTTGGTACCTTTGTCACTTTTTTTCATAACTTAGAAAATTTTCTAAGTTTTTATGGTTACCCCTTTTACAAGTTATCCCATTTTTTTTTCTTGATGAATGATGATTCAAATCATACATTAACATCATTTTAGGGTTAAAAATCCATTTTTGTGAAAAATTTCAAAAAGTCAAAGTTGACTTTTGTGCACAGTTGACTTTTTGTCAGGTGAATTCTAAACTGTGCAATTCTTCAGGAAATCATGTCCTTGACCTAAATCAAACTTGATGGACATGTTCCATGGGTGTTATAGGGTATGTTGAATCATGCCTTAGGGCTTGGGAGCATGTCCTGGTTAAAAGCCAAAGTTACAGTTGACTTTTCTCGCGAAACCCTAATTGTGGCTCTGATGGAATTGAGACTTGTTGCTCAAGCTTCTTGGATCAATCCATTGTTGTAAATGGATCAATGTGGTATATTAGAGATCCTCAAATCATGTCTTGAGGTCTTGGTTCATGATTTGTCCCAAAAGTCAACTTAGGGGTGAATTAGGTCAAGAAACCCTAATTCTTGATTTTTGATGAATGCATCCCCTGAGGCAAGATTGACTTAATGATTGGGTTTATGAGGTTCCATGGAGCATATTAAGTTATGTTTTGGATCTTTGGCTTATGCCCAGATGAAAATTTCCATCTGGAGGCCCTGGTCGACCAAAACCCTAATTTGGTGACACTGTCGATCTTGAAGCTTGATCCATCTAGAAGGGAGCAACCTTGTGCTTAATCCTTGAAGTGGGAGTCTTCTTGATCCAATGTGGATGTCTGAGAGGTTAGACAAGTTGAAGATCATGTCATTTCTTTATTGATCATTTGTCTAAGAGCTCAGAGTGGGCTTGAAACCCTAATTTTGATTGTGGTGAATGCTCAACAATTCCTTAAGGAGATTGATGAGGCATAAAGGTGCATCCATATTTTGATGAGGATTTACACAATGATGGGAATGTTAATGGTCAAAATTTGGGGTATGACATGACCCAAAGGGGATGTTGGTATTGACTGAACAAACATCATTAGACAACCAGAAAGGTATTGAACCAAGAGAGGTTGCTAACCATTGAAGATTCGGTGTTAACAGGAAGAAACTGTGATTACCCGAAAAGAAGAGTGAGTGATTAACCAAGAGAAGGTGATTAACTCAAAAGGGGTTCAGTATTTTAACAGACGGACTGTGGTTAACTGAAGAAAAGGGTGATTAACCAAGAGGAGGTGATTAACCTAAAAGGAAACTCAGTGTGTTAACAGACGGACTGTGATTAACTGAGAAGGAGTGCAAAAATGGTTGTTTTAACTGACAGGCAGTAGTTAACCAAGCAAAGGGAGAAGAACCAAAAGAAGGTTGCGAACTCCGCAGGGATTCATGGTTTTAACAGACAGACTGTGATTAACCGAAGAAAAGAGATTGAGACTCTTCAGGGGAATCAAAAGGCAAAGATTGACCACAAGAAGAGAGGAGTATTGAAACAAAGAGAGTTTGCTAGTGCAAGAACAATGATCTCAACCCAAAGAGGTGGTTGATCAAAAGGAGAGATTGAAAGAGATAAGAGTGATCAAGGATCGACTCGACAGGGGAAGAAGATATGCTACCGCTTGGAGTTAGAGGTGACTAAGCCAAGCACAGGGTCATTCGTCCCCTACTTGAAGTAGTTAGAATGAGAGTAGGAATTCTCCCTTCTCATTCCTTCTCTAACACACAGGGTGTAGTGCAGAAGTTGAAACTGACAGAGTAACAGCTCCAAGTTGTAGAGTTGTTCGCCTTGAAATTTAGCAAACAACCTATGGTCTTCTAATTTGTGGAATTAGTTTACTAACAAGACCGACCACACAAATCCTAGGACACAGTGCTTTAAAAATGCTGATAATTTGAGTAAAACCCTAACCTTTTCATCATTGTTTTATTATTGTTCTCACAGTTGGTAATTTTTTACTAACTAAAATAAATAGAACTTGGAATTGGTAAATAACTGGTGAAATGAAAGTAACGTGACAAGAATAAAATTTGCAGAATCTTAAAGAGTATTGTAAACAAACTTAAATTTCATTAAGAATTGCAAGTAATAAACTGGTGTTTTTCTCAAACGTACATTTTTTCCATAATGACTCGTTTCTCTCACACGGTTACTTTGAATAATTTGAATAACTTGTACAATTTTGAAATGCACACACTTTTTTCATACTATGACTACCTATTTATATACAAACCAAACAACTGTCGATAACAACTATTTCCCCTAAATTTGACAAATGGCGTCTTGCATGCTTCCTTGCCTTGGATATGCTCCACGCGTCTGATTTCTTCAACTGCATCTCCCTCTCAATTTTGAATTTCAAACTATCTGACGAAATACCTCTCCAACTCAAGTTGTCGAAATAATGAACTTCTTTATTACTTAGACAAATTCGCATCACTTGTTCCAGTTTCCAAACCGTCTTCGACTAGCTTTTAATTTAGCATCAAATCTTGAGTCGAAATATTTCGACCAGATCCTTCTACTTTTTGTTTTCCAATTAATCCATGTCGTCGAAAATAGCAGTCTACAAATTGCCCCCCAATAAATGCCTTTTCAATTATCAATGAGAAAAGCATTTTTTGCCAACCTGATTCGACGCCTTCAGTAATTTACCAAATTGACTGTTCCTATGATTGGACACCTATGACGTTAGGATCATCATTACACTTTTCTGAAACGTCTCTTCAGCCCACGTTTCTGACAATTTTCATCATCACTACCCTAATCCCTAGTAAATAGTGGGCGACCAACTCAACTGCCACCGTTTCAGTCCATCTACTCACAGCTACCACGTGCCCCATGATCTCTCCAAATTAAAAGATTTCTGAATCTTAACTGCTTCATTCACCTCTTTTTACCATCTATAAATAAGTCAAAAACTTCTTTTTCAGCCTTTTACGCTTCTTCTTCCTCTTGAGTACACCCTTTCAGCGTTTCTTCATATTCTCTGAGTTTCTCTGCAACTTCTTTCCTCCAAACATGGCGTCTTCCGCAGCTCCAACAACTTCCAACAAAGCTCCAAAAAACTCTAAAGATTTATCACCTGTCCATAAAATATTTGGCCCAAAGGTGGTGGGAAACCAACAATATGTGCCTGAACCTCCTAATCAAGAAAAAAAAGGCGCATTTTTCAATCCCAAGTACTTATCCCTATTCTAATTTCTGGTAAATCATATGCAATGCTAGGGCCTTTGCCTGATTTAAAATTATATCCAGTGAAGGTAAAAGAATTTTTTCCAGCTTATCATCGTTATAAACCCATAACTAATGGGGTTAAACCTAGAACTGATAAAGAAAAGGCCATAGATGAGAAATCCACTGTTGATGGCAAAGGCTCACCCTATGAAGAACCCATAAGCTTAGAATATCTGAACCATGCCAGAATTTTTAAATCTTGTCCCTTGTCGAAAGACCCCTCTGATTATTTAGCTTGGCTGGCGAAGATTGAAAAATTTAAGGCTGACTTTTGGAAAGACATAGGTATTTTTGACTTGATTCAACTGTCGAAAGAAGGACCAGGTTACTGCCCAAATATGCTCCTCTCTTCCCTCTACTTCTGGGATAGTACTTATAACAATTTCCATCTTCCTTGTGGGATGGTTACCCCTACCCTATTCGACGTAGCTTCCATCACTAGCCATAGCCCATTAGGAGTAGACTCTGACCCCAACGTTTTATCTGATGATTCTATAGGATTCGACACGAACAAGGCCACCTTCACAGCTTACATTTCCAATTATCATGATAAAAAGACTAAGGAAGTCTCTGATCAGGAACATGTAGCTTTCCTGGCCCTCTGGCTGTCGAGATGTGTCTTTTGCTCCAGGTCACTCCAAGTTGCCAAACGTTACTTTACTATGGCAAATCAGCTTCATGCTGGGCATCGATTATGCCTGAGTGAAATGATCTTAGCAAATCTTTATAAATATCTGGGCGAAGGTGTTACTTCCCTTAAGACCATCAAGGACAAAGGCAACCTTCATTTGTCAGGACCATTTTGGCTTATGCAATTATGGCTTAATGCCACTTTTGAAGCCTCTCTCCCTATCAAAAATCCTGTGAATGAAGAAGCCTTGAGGGACAGGAGGGTCGAAGGGACTAGATTGGTGCAACTGACACCCACTGACGAAGGACTGAGCCTCCAATAAGCTTTTACTAGTTACGTCATGATGTTCGTCATGATGAGCCTCCAAAATGGTTCACTAGAAGACTACCTGAGGAGTCGAAAATTGAAGAAGATGATTTCCACAATGTCTGGGAATCCTTCCTGACACCTAGACTTCTAGCGTCCATAATTAGCCCTGGAAAGTCAAAGATCTCTTTGGTTGTTTACCAGCCCAACTTTGTCTCTCGACAGTTTGGGTTAATTCAGATACAACCTAAACCCCTCTTTTCCAGAAAAGGTTCTCTCATTCACTGCAACATGTTCCACAACGAAGATAAGTGTTCAGAATTATTGAAGAAGTATTCTAACCTCGTCAAGATTCAACCAGTAGTCTTTCGACCGTCCTTCCTTTGTACTCAGGAATTCGATGAATGGTGGAAAGATTACTACACCATCCAGTTTTTTGACGTGCCTTCCTTCAATATCCAGCTAACTAAAGCTTTTACACTTGTGTAGGACAAGACAAAGAAAGGTATTTCGAGACACGTCAAGGAAATCCAAGCATTCCAGGAATACTTTGAAACTGCTTATAAGCCCAATGAACTTAGTCGAACCATAAGCGATGCAGCAGTTACTTTGAAACAAAAATTTATGAGCAAACTGGATGACTTTAAACTACCTCCATACATTCGACCAGATCAACGTTATGAGTTAGCTTTCAATCTTCATCCACCAAAGTTTCCCCCTCTACCTTCTGTTGAATTTGGTGTGGCTCTTAGCCCTGTGTTTCTAGATTGGTTCATTTGCGGGGATTCGATGAAAATTCTTCTCCAAAATTACCAAAAACGCGCTAAGCGAGTGGTTCCGACTAAGTACACCTTGGACAATTTCAAAGGTCACCTTCATATTTGCATAGAACATGTTCGGGTGGAAACTCCAATACTTGAAGGTGTGGAATGGGGAGACCTTCGACATCCTTTACTTATTATTCACTCATATTACTTCAAACATTATCTCTAATTTCTTCCTTTTTCCTTTAGCTTTGAAAATAACTGCCAAGAAACCAGCTGTTGAAGGTTCGACTGCAGGAGTTGAGGAAGGCCCTCAAAACACAACTAAAGAACCTCTGGAAAGAGTATAACTCTATTTATTAATTCGCCAATATTATTATTATTTTGTTTTAAATGCTAATTAAACTTTGTTGCCATTTTCAGGGAAGCCGAAGACCTCCCCTGATGCCGAAGAAAAGAAAAGAGCAAGAAACTGAAACTCCTACTGTTGAATCTGGTGACGAGTCTCCCGACCAGGTACAACCTTCAAAGAAAAAGAAAAAGGTATCGAAACCTCCCCCACAAAAGTCCTCTACTGTCATAACACTGGAGAAAACTCCCCCAACAAGTCCAGTTGTGCAAGTTTCACCCATTCCTGAAGAGAGTGAAAATCCCGGCTTTGAAACTGTTATCCCCCAAGTACGTTCTGATATTCGACAGCTAAACTCTTTCCTTATGGTCATACTTATTTTTTTCTTAACTTGATTTATCTTTTCAGGTCTAAGTTGATACACATGGACACCCTCTTGTCCAAGAACTTCCAAAGACCAGCAGTGATCCCACCTATAAACCTACCAGTCTTTCAAAGCAGTCTCCAAAAGGTTTGACAAAGGAACCTGCGACAGAGGTTAGCCAACCAGTTGCTACTCTCCAACAACAACATCCTGGTCAAGACAGGATAGGAGAAGAAACCATCCCCAAGAATGACATCTTAGTCGAAACTGGTGGGGAAACTGAAATGGCCAATGAAACCTTGATCACAGAAGACCATCCTGATGATAATTCTCCCATTCATTTGAAGCAGGATGATGAAGATAAGGATGAGGAGACTGGCTCTGATGTCGAAAAAGAAGAAGAGACTGAAGATGATAGAGAACCCACTCCAAGAATTGCTGCTGACGAGGAAAAAGAACGTGACACGCAGAACTCCCCCAAACATGCTAAGACTGGTTCGCCAAATACTACTTTGACTAACTTATCTCACGAAGAACTTGAGAACATGAAGGTGCAGCGGCCCTTAGAATATTTGAAAGTTATGCTCAACACACGTCGCACCTTCTATGACTCTTCCCATAGCAGTTCGACCACCTTAGGGGCTGTTTCTGGTGCCAAATCTATGAATGCTATACTAGCCCAAATTCGAGAACAAATCCTTGACGTGGACCTGTTTCAGCTTTTGGAGGATGATTCGTCTGCTTAGTTCAACCATAAGAAAATCCTGAAGCAAGTCAATCTTTTGGAAGCTCCTGCTAAAATAACTGACGTTGTGGTGGACTTAACCACACTGATTGACCTGGTAGTAGCATACTTCAACCGACTACGAGATTATTCAAAAAAGATAGAAAACAAGTCAGAAACTCAACTTGCTGAATGGGATACCGTTCCAGCCTCCACTAATAGAGTGACTGAACTGGGAGAACTTTCTGAAAAGAACAAGAAAGAAGCTGCTAGTTGTGACGAAAACATTCTGAAGTGGGAGAAACAAATAGCTGCGCTCCAAAAGAAAATTTCCCAGGCGAAAAAACGCAAGAAGGAACTGCAATAGGTCAAGCAAGATGAAATTGACAAAGAACTAGAAGTGGGAGTACACCATGCTGATAGAGCTTAAACATTAGGCAAAGAAATCAAAGAGCTTTCGACCAGCAAAGCTCTTTGTGAATGTCGAATTCAGATCCAACAGTCGAAGTTCAACAAGTTGAAGAAATCTTTTTCTAATTTAAAGTTGTAATGTTACTTAGCCCTTTGAGGCCTATTAGTTTATCTGTAATGACAATTAAGTCATTTGTTTGGCGAATTTCACCAACTTGTATTATTTATTTTCGTAACATTATTCCATCGTTATTTTAATTTCCTGCAACATGGGTCTATATTTTTTCAAATATTTCCCATTTATTTTCCGTACTCTTTTATCCTTTTCTAGTCCTCAACTTCATATGCGCCATTCAAAAATACTTTAACAATCTGAAAAGGTCCTTCCCACTTGGGGGACTATTTCCCCATTAATTTATCTTTTCGATCCATAGGAAGAATAACTTTCCAGACGAGATCACCAATTGAAAAAGCTTTATTATTTACCTTTTTATTGTAAGATTTTTCTACTCTTTCCTTTTGGCTTTTCAATAAATCTAGCGCTTTTAACCTTTCTTCATCCAAATCGACTAACTCATTTATCATCATGTTCCAATATGAATCTGATGGAATCTCATGATGTCTTTGAATTTAAGTCGATTGCAAATATATCTCAACTGGCAAGACTGCGTCATGGCCATACGTTAGTCGAAAAGGGGTTGCATTTGTAGCTTCCTTAGGGGATGTTCGACAAGCCCATAGAATTTGATCCAAAGTCATGTGCCAATGTTTAGGCTTTCTTCCAACATACTTCTTTATCAAACTGATTATGACTTTATTTGCTGCTTCGACCATTCCATTGGCCTGAGCGTAATAAGGCGTTGATTTAAGATGCTTGATGTCATACCCTAAAATTTGCCCTGTCATTTTCATATCATTTGGCATGTGCTTTCATTTCATTGCATTGCATTCAAGCATAGAACAATAAAACATAAAGCATTGCATTGCATCTTGCATAAGGGCATGGGATCGGGTGTTTCTCAAAGGTGTTGATCATCCAAAGTAAGGGAACAGGGGCCAAGGGTCTTCAAACAATCCTCAAGGGTCTCTTATATCATGTATCATCCCACTTGATCTCACAAGGCATTGGAAGAGGAGAATTCATCAAGTAGATTGGACAGCTCATCACCTCCTATCGAAAACAGTCAAAATTAGGGTTTTGGATTCAAGTGGTCTCCTGATGAAATTTTGATTCAAACTTGATCTCAATGTTTTCTACATGATATTAAGTGTCTAAGGATGGAAGATTGGCAATTGGTTCATTTCAGAAGAGGTTCAATTGATCAGAAGATTGATAATCAAAAAATTGGGGAAAAAGTCAACTGTGCAATGAAAAAGTCAACTCCTGACTATTTAAGGTCAAATTCATGAAATTCAAGTTATATATGTTTATTGGACAAGATTTGATCAAGAAATGATGGAGGAATAATGAAAAAATCAAGAAATCACAAAACTGCCAAAAATGGAAACTTTAGGGTTTCCAAAAATGGCAAGTTTTCAAGATAAAAGCTCCAAATCTCAAGCCCAAGTTGAGCCAATTGAAGATCACACTCAAAGCTTCAAATCCATATAAAGAACTCTTCCATCGGATCAAAATTGAGGGAGTTATGATCAATCAAAGTTTGGTAAAATAAAGGCAAATCTCAAGTCATGGCAAGGCAAGTTCAGGCCTCTAGGCCATAATTTCATCGAACAGTTGGCGTGCCAAATGTCAAGCCAATTTTCTCCATCAAGAAGGCTTCAAATGAAAAATTGTTGAACAGTAAAGTTGTTCATCTCCATGCCCTCTTCAACTTTGATGTTGGACATTTTTTCATTTGAATAAGTTATGAAGTTCATACGAGGGCTCGAACATAGGGGTTTCATGCTGAAAGTTCACAAGTCACAAGGACTTGCTTGCAGCCCAAGTCACACACCCATACACTAGTTGTGGTTCCTTGTTTTCCAAGCAACCGAGTTGATCCTAACTAACCGAGTTAACTAACTTGACTCGGTGAGTTGGGTCTAACTAACTCCGACCCTAGCTCCAAACCCAAACCTCATTCCAAACCTCATTCCAAACCTCTCATACTCCAAACCTAAAATCTATTTAAGAGATGCTTCACTCATTTTCAAGGACCTTCAACCATTTTTCTCAAATTTCTCACATTTCACTCTCAATTCTCTCTCATTTCTCTCTTCACTTTGCTACAACTTCTACTTCTCTCTTCCAAAACCACACACAAAAGCTCTTATTTCTTGTAGAATAATCACTTTTTACATTGAAAAGTGATTAATTCTTGAGCTAAACTTCATCTCTCAGTTTGCATTGGTTGGATTTTCTGGAATTTCAACTCGTTCTTCTTCAATCCAAAGGTTTCTCACCATTTATTTTGGTGCAAGTTGGATTTTGGTGGATTTTCGCGATTTGGTTCGGTTTCGACGCATTTCGGCTATTGATTGAAGAATCAATGGTTTTCTTTCATTTTCTGCACCAAGATTACTTTGCAACAATTACCAAAGCAAGTCTCCGCTTTGTAGGTTGGTTTTCACTAACTCTCCACTCGTTTTAGCTTATTCGCAACTTATTCGTTGTAGATCTTTGTGGATTTTTGATTTGGATTCATATGCTAGAATTTGGTTCTTGATGTTGTTGATTATTGAATCCAATTGATGTTTGTTGACTGTCATTCAATTTAATTTCGTGCCTAATTGATTACATGTCCATTTGGAAGTTTGGAGAAGTGATTTGCTGCTGAAAAGTGCTTTTGAAACTAGTTTTTTAGCCACTGACCCAGAGTAACCGGTTACTCACCGTTTGTTAACCGGTTAACATGTGTATTTTTGCGTAAACTGTTTGATTTTTAACTAAGTAACCGGTTACTCACCGTTTGTTAACCGGTTACTCTAGGACAGAATATGTATTTTTGTGAATTTTCTTGCTTGTTTGAGGTCCTTAACATGTTTAAACTTCATGGATCAATGCATTGATGATTGGTGGATTATTTTTTAGATATCTTAACTCACGCCATAGTACGAACTTGATTTTACGACACGCGTGCCTTTGTTTTTCATCATTGAGCATAATGTTTGCATTGTAGATTAATTGATGTGATGAACACATGATGCACACACTTTGAGCTTATTAATTGCTAGTTGATGTTATGTTGCTGGAATTACTATGCGCATGTTCATTTGCTTTCCGTTTCAAGAGATGTATACTTGTTTTTGACTTGCTTATATTCTTGACAATGTGTATTCTTTTGTAATGTGCATTATAAAATGTTCGATTTCAAGGATTGTTCACCATGAGTTGTAATGTGATTGTGATCGTGTCTGTTTGATGAATATGCAAGGCTTGATGCATGATAATGGTTGTTCATGATTGAAATTGTTTGTTAATGCATGCTGTCTCTAATCTTCCACTGCTGCCTATACACATATATGATGTAGTATGTGCTGCCAAATGCTTGTTACACCCATTTTGTATGCTGAACATGAGTTGTTGTTTGCTGTTTGGTATATGAAGCTGAATTTACTGCTGTTCTGTTGCATGAGGGCTGTAATAGCTGTTGTTTTCATTATTTCCTTCCATTGGCTTGTTTGACCAAGTTCTTTTACTTAGGATTTTTTGTGAATAGTTTTTTAACTAACCTTTTCATGTAGGTGCAAATGGTAAGTAAGTGTGTGGATATGCTTCCACACGCACTTCTTTCTTTCATCCTCTCTTATTTCTTTTAATAATTAAAATTGTGATTTTTGATAAGCATAGACATGCTTTCTTTGAATAACTTCTTCTTCATCCCTCTTTAAGATCAACTTAACTTCCATCTTGGAAGTAAGTTGCTTCTTTTGTTCTTCTTCTCCTTTCTTTTAGGATTAGGTTTCTTAAACCTCATTAACCATAGGATCACCATGTATGATAACATTAAGATTGAGTCTTAGTCTCCCTCATTAGTTTTCACCTTTTGCTCCTTTGAGTCTCTTCTTCTCATCTCAAAACAAAAAGAAAAAAACACTTAATAAAGTTTAAACGTGTATTGCGCATGAGCCTTAAATGTGGGAAGTGAATAATGGGGGGGGGTTCCCTTCATTCTTCTAGGGTACCTAGTGTACGTCCTGTTGGGGACGATACGCGATGTATTCGTTCCTATGTTGTAGACTTGGGTGCAATGCAAGTTACAAAAACAATCAAAACACTTCTTGCTTAAAAGACAAAAACCAAATAATAAAGTCTTTCCTTCGGGAATTATTTTCTCATCACACTCATTCTCAACGTATGAACGTGCTTCTCCTCGTTCTTTTGCAAGACGGTAACGCCTAAGTCTCCATACAGCGAGCTGCAAGACCTAAGCTAGAACATTGGTCGTTCCTTAAAAAACATAAACAATCCATCCCTAGTGAGGGGAACTACGTCGCTCTGATTCTCATGTTCCCGATGAGATACGTAGGCAGTGGGGTAGG
The DNA here is from genome assembly GCA_022829125.1 of Lathyrus tuberosus. Taxonomy (NCBI): domain Eukaryota; kingdom Viridiplantae; phylum Streptophyta; class Magnoliopsida; order Fabales; family Fabaceae; genus Lathyrus; species Lathyrus tuberosus. Next base: position 7,941,221 of record JALAZF010000072.1, read on the forward strand.
GCCCATTCGAACACTTCTTTTATTTTCCCTACATTTGTTTCTTGTTCTCCAGCTAGCAGTTCCTTTTCCAGTATCCTTTCCTTACACCCTTTGATGGAAGCAGCAAGCGTGGATCCCATCGGGTACGATGGACGCGTGGGGGTGCTAATACCTTCCTCACGCGTAACCGACTCCCGAACCCAGTTCTCTTGGTCACAAGACCATGCTCTTTCCTTCCCTTCAGGTTTATGCAGTGTTTCCTTTCCCTCTCTAGGGATAAATACACATTGCTGGCGACTCTGTTTCGGTGCCACTTTCGCGTTTGTACTTGGATGAAAATCCCGGGAGCGACAACTGGCGACTCTGTTGGGGATCTTCCAGAATCTCTGGTTTCCTTAGCGAGCCAATCCTAGCACTTGTCTGTTTTTATTTCATTGGGTGTTTACTGTTGTGCTGTATTTACTATTGTACTGTATTGCTACTTACTGTATTACTGCTTTACTGTATATTACTGTATATACCGCATTTTTGCATTTTTATTTCATATGCTATATTATGCTATGCTGGACTGTGCTGTTGTTTTCTGTTTGATGGGCAGGGTGTTCTGAGAGATAGCCCACCACCCAGGCTTGAGCATACATATAGGTATTAGTGTGGGTGGACGTGTCACTCCCGTGGTGTTTGGCCACGTGTGGGTGTTCACGAGACCTACAACCAGACGAGGTTCTATCCGGAGCTATCTGCTACTGTATGTTTGATACAGGCTAGTAGATATTCTCTGGAGGAATTGTCAACTCTGGTGACCATTCCCGAGGACTCAGTCGCGGCACTCCTCCCGAGTTGTGATAGTGGCAGACCATACTTTGTGGCAAACCCATTGCACATTCTCGATCCGAGTACCCAATGCTGGGAACTTGCTATAGGATATCCTTTTTGAAAGTGAATCAGTGGAGGCACTCCTCGATTGGCGATAGTACTGTACCCTGAGGGATGAATGTACTATTGCTTCTCGACCTCAGTGCCAGAAGCTGAGGACCTTTCATTTTGGAGAATTAGTTGAGGCCTCCTCGATTGATGATGATGCCAAACCAGAAATGGTGAACGTATCATCATTTCTCGACTTGAGAGCCCGGGATACTGAGGATCTTAGTACCCACATGTGAGAGGGGCGGGTTGTTTACAGGTTTGCAGGTATTTTGGTTCTCTTATCAGTGTGGACTCAACAACCTGGTATTATGGTATTCGATTATTCCGGCACCCTGATTATGCCGATATTCTGGCATCCCCGTATTCTGATCACGCCGGTGTTCTGTTTATTCTGGTATTTTGATTATGCCGATATCCCGGCATCCTGGTATTCTGATTAGTCGGATATTCTGGTATTCCGGTTTTCTCTTCAGAGCCGACCTATGAACTAATTCGGTCACCAGCATAGCAGTTATCCAGATTATATGGAAGCTTTGATCCCATGTCTGTTGCATCTGCATCATCATTTTCGCATACATGTTCTTGTATTTCCAAGGGATATTAACTTTGAGACTTGCTACTGAGAATTTCCATCTATTTCTTGGGGTTAGTGTAAGGAAATTTTTTTGAATCAAAGCATAATGATTCCTTGGAAATATTCAAACATGGCATTCTGCATTGCATTCTCATACTCATATGCATAACAGGTGTTCCAGAGCGGATTTCTCATTCTGACTTGGTATTATATCCAGGACGGCCAACACGACTTCTTCCAACTACTTGATTCACTACCATCAAGGTTCAGATAGGGAACAACTCCGAGCGGAGGTGACTGAGATGAAGGCCTAACTGGGGCATTTTTTGGTGGACATTCAGGCGTTGTCCCGAGGTCAGGAACTGTTGAGAGAAGAAGTTAACCAGATGAAGACTCAGATGGGCCAGGTTAAGGAAATTCTGAATGAAGTGTTAAGAAAGGAAAACAATCAAGTGCCCGCTTCCGCAGTAGAGGTTCTCACTCCTCCTATCTCTTTGGGGTCTCCTCTAGACCATGGATTTCCTTGTGAATCCTCTCCACCATCAGAGCTTTTTCATCACCAACTGTTTCTTGAGTGTCTTAAGCAAGAGAAGACTGAGAAGAAGTTTGATCCGATCCCGATGCCATACGCTCAGTTGCTTCAGCACTTGCTCAAGTTTCAGCTAATTGAATTGATTGCTGCGGGACCTCCACACACCAAGTTTTGTATGGGTTCCAGTGTCCATGATAGGTGTGAATTCCATTCAGGGGTACCTGGTCATAATGTTGAAAATTGTAAGATGCTCAAGTATAAGATCCAAGAGCTTATTGATTCAGGGGCAATTGAGTTTGCTCCCATCAGCACTGTCAATTGAAGAGATGTTCCTCCAACTGCTGCTAAAGAGGTGGATATTCTTTCCCCCTCTCAGGGACCTTCTTCAATCTAGAAGCCTTGGGTTCTGAAACTACCGCATCTGCAAATCACAGCTGGGACCCTCCCGGTTGCATCCTTTCATCATCAACAGAAGCAAGAAAGGGTTTTTGATCCTCTAACGATGTGTCATGCCAAATTACTTCAGCAACTGATTCAATTAAGATTGATTGAGCTCTGAAAGTTGACGCCTTCTCCTGCAAAGCTTCCAAAAGGATGGGATGCTAATGCTCATTGTGATTTTCACTCAGGGGAACCAGACCATGATATTGAGGGGTGTAGAGCATTCCAGCACCAAGTACAAGACTTAATTGACTCCAAAGCAATCAAGTTTGGACCAGCTGGCTTGAAGGTATCAGGTGATCTTACGCCAGTAGCTGCAAAGGAAGTGAGTATTCCTTCCCCTTCTCTAGGGTCTACATCAGGTCACGGGTGTATTCCTCAGCTTCAGGTTTCAAAGTCATCACGTCAGCAACTTTTGTTTGTTCCTCGGCCAAATATGGAAAGAAAAGTACAGGGGCAGACTAGGCACCCTAATCAGCATTGGCAGCAAAATCGTCAGCAACAGAGGCAACAAGGACTTAGGAGGCCTGAGAGAGTGTCTACTCCAATTCCTATTTCTCAAAGCCAACTTCTTGCTCGTCTTCTCCAAGGCTCTTTGATTCAGCTGGGCAATGTCACGCCCGTGCCGTTTCCTTTTCCTCCGGATTATGACATGAATACCAGGTGCGAGTTTCACTCGGGAACGTTTGGACATACAATTGACAATTGCAGAGTGTTCAAACATAAGGTGCAAGACTTGATTGACTCAAAGGTTATCACACCAGACGGGTGGCCCATAAATTGAACTTTCTTCATCAGATTGAGCACCCAGTTTGCAAAGACATCTTCAGAATCAATAAGTCCATACGGAGTCAAGCCTCCTCAACAAGGATAATCATTTAGCTTCTTTACTGCATTCTCATGTGTAGCTTTTTATGTTTGTCAAAACATTTGTATGCATGCATGAAATATGTTTTTCTTTTTATGTTAATCCTAATAAGGCGCGCATGTTTTTCCAGAAGTAATTCATTCGTATTCACTCATAAGTTTGTATATGTGCATTGCCATACCAATTTTCTTGCTTAAACTCTCTGAGGGAGAATGATGATCGGAAAACACAAAAATCTCTAATTGTGTGCTCTTGGATAAAACCCTGTTGAGGATGTACAGACATTGATTCAAATCCCTAAACACTGGAGATATAAGGGAGATAGACCCTCGTTAACCCTTTTGAGCCTTGAAGTAGGAGTTTCTTTTCGTATGAAAAACCCTCACAGTCAACCCAGGGGCAGGGTATGCGTCAGTTAATTTGACCGAGCGTTCAAATTTCAAAAGGAGTGTGCATCTGAGGATCCATTACCTTCTATTCCACTGTCAAGAGGTCAAGAGATGTGAAACCACAACGATTATCCATCAACAATCAAAGAGTGAGGCAATCGCAACCCTTTCAACAAAGTCAAGACAAGCCAGTATCACACGATTTGTTCCGGAAAAAAGAATGAAAAAAACGAAAAAGCCCGCTAAGTCGAAACTTAAAAACAAGCAACTTAGGCAAAAGTTAGGGCATCCCGCTGGACTTCAAAATCTAAAGATTCAAAAGAATCAGTCCAGGCAAAAATTAGGGATAAAAAAAAGGGCAAAAGAATGCGAAAGCGAAAAACAAAAGGATTAAAAAAGAAAATCCTCGAGCAAGAACAAATTTGTGTGACTACGAACAAAAGACAAAGGGGTGACTGTCACTCTAAAGCCTCATTAGGTGTCAAACCATCAGATGCATGGGTTCCTTAAAGATCACAAAATCTTTTTGAGAGGCGAACGCTTGTGCAAATTAACTGAACGTAGGACTGGAGAACATCACGAAGAGTGGGTGGGCACCGATAAACTTTGAGCCTTAAATCTTTTTTTTCTCAAAACCGTGAACCAGGCCACGATACAACCCTCAGAAGTCCTAATTGAAACAGGGTTATTTCAAAAGCATACTACCAAGAGATAGCGTTCCTGACTCCTATGAGTTGTGCTTAAAGATCTTTGTTGGTGTTGCATGTGCATTGCATTTTTTCATTCAAAAATTAATGCCGTATCCTAACCCGTGATCCGCTCACAAAGGGTTTGCGACATCTTTTCAGTAAAACTTCAAGATTAACATGTGTGTTGCATTAGAATTTTCATTCTCAGAATAAAACATTTTCTACTTGCATACATTTGTTTGACATCAAAAGAAGTTTACATATGGAAATTCAGTCCAGAAGCTTAAGCTTGCCGAGTTGAGAATTCCTGAAACTCCCAAAGGACAGCCACATCCAGTGGTACTTCCTCAGGAAACTTTGTTGAGCAGGAGCTTTCCTAACAAGTTGTGTTAAGGCGTAGCCGATCTGGGGAAATCACGTCGAATCATCTCTTTAAGGTGTAGCCAATCTGAGCCAATCACGTTGAGAAATCTCTTCAGAGTTCAGTTAAACTAGGGCAATCACTTCGAGATTCAAATCTCTCCAAAGGCAGGAATTCTGGTCTTCCTTCGAAGATCAGTAGTAAGGGGAAAAACCACTTCAAGGTTCATAATGGGGCAGGCCATCCCAAGAGCACGAGAAGTTAGTCCATCCAGACGCTTGATCAACCTATCCAGGGTTCACAGTATTGGGGCAGAATATCTCACGGTGATATGAGATTGTTCATGAATCTTCTCGAGGCGAGTTCCTCTGTAGACCATACAGTCTGAGGCAGTTACGTCGAGATCCGACGAATCTCTCCCAGAGTTTGAAGACATTGAGGCATTTTGGATGTCAAGTCTTCTGTAAAATCCTCTTGAGACAATTTCTTCTTGTGGACCGTGTTGGTCTGGGGCAAGTGAAAGAAAAACTGTTGTTCACGCGTATGCAGTCAATAAGACAAAAGGTTTGCAACAAAGGGGCATTCCAACCCAAGACATTTGTGGTCCCTTGTTTTCAGCAGGCTTCATTAATCATGTTCCCAGCAAGAGATGCCTCAAAACTTTTCTCCCCAACAAGTGGCAGTTCAAGGTTGGAATTTCTCAGTTGCAGAAGTCGTATCCAGCACGGGGCATATGCACATATCTTTTGCTTGCAGGTAGCAGCCTCGTATTAGGCTCGAAAGCAAGATTGAAGCAGTTTCAAAAACCCGAGAACATGGGCCATTTCTTCTAGACAAGTAATCACTTATTCCCATGCAGAAGACTGGGGCAGGCAGGTTCAAGAAAAGGTTCACATGTCACCTTTTGTCACAATGTTTACTGATTGAGTCCATCTTCGGCCGATGATCGGTCACGGCGATTCTATATCGACAAGTTAATCTCAACTGGGTAGTGTTGTATCTTATTAAGTCGATTCTCCTATTCAGTACTTCCAATAGCTACAAACTTTTCTGTGTCGATAAAGGTTGTAAATTCTCCAGTAGAGTTGCCTCGCTGTTAATGTTCAAGACTCAACGAGTGTCCAGGAGTTTGAAGATGCCAAGTCTTCTGTAAAATCCTCTTGGGACGATTTCTTCAGATCAGTCGCGCAATCTGGGGCAAAAGTGAGTTGGTGACCCTCCCAAACATAGGGAATCATAAAATTCCCCAGCGAGATGCGTTCCAGATCTATTATCTCCAGTAGAGTGTCTAGCTCAAGTCTCGGCATTTGCCTAAGAGTTTGAAGATGTGTGGTCTTTTGTAAAATCCTCTTAAAGGACATTCCCCCAGCGAGAGACGCTTTGAAGCGGTTCTCCCCAGCAAAGTTTGTCGTCAACTCATTATCCCTAGTGGAGTCGTCAAGCAGAAGGTTTGCCTAGCATGGGACATTGTGGCTCTTATTCTAAGCTCGACAGTTTTGTTCCTCAACAGATTACAATGAATTTCCTGTGTGTTCTCCCAGCAGATCTAAGGACTCTTTCCCAGCAAGTCACGACAGAAGGTCTTCTAACCAGGATTTGTGTATCCCTGACAGAGTAATTCCGGTCCCCAGCAAGATCGTATCTCTAAGTATTTGTACTCCCCACAGAGTTCAGCATTGAGTCTTGTCAACAATACGCTCCAGCTGAGTTGTTTTTCTACCCTGCAGAAGTTTAGCAGGTCAACAGAATCTTTTCCTCAGCATATTCTCCTTGGGTTTGATAGATCTCCAAGCAGAGTTTTAATGACTTGTCTTTTTCAGCAGAGTGTTATTACATTATTTCCCCAGCCAAGTCAGAAAATTCTCATCCCCAGCGGAGTTGCTATGACCAGAATTCGTCCCCAGGCAGATGAAGTAGTTCCTGGCAGAGTCATCATTTTCAAAATCTCAAAGTCCAGTTTATTTTTGGCAAGCGTGACAATTCGAAGCAAACAGATTGTTCATTTATTCTCCAGCAGAGATACCATCCTTTCAGGAGTCTCTAAGGTCAAAATCATTGATCATTGTTCCTCAGCAGAGTCAGCAGGGATGTCTGACGTGCATGCAAAGCGTTATCCAGTATTGGAATTTTGTCAAAGTCCAACCGCAGATTGGTAAAAGTCCATCCAAGGGTGGTAAAACATCAAAGTCCAACCGTAGATTGGCAAAAGTCCACCCAAGGGTGGCAAAGCAGCAAAGTCCAACCGTAGATTGGCAAAAGTCCATCCAAGGGTGGCAAAGCAGCAAAGTCCAACCGTAGATTGGCAAAAGTACATCCAAGAGTGGTAAATCAGCAAGTCCAACTGTAGATTGGCAAAAGTCCATCCAAGGGTGGAAAATCAGCTGCAAGTCCAACCGTAGATTGGCAAAAGTCCACCCGCAGTGTGGCAATTCAGTAGTCGTCTGACTCCATTAAAAAAGACAGTTGTAAGTCCAACCGTAAATTGGCGAAAGTCCACCCATAGTGTGGCAGGTTAGTAGTCGTCTTACTCCATTCAAAAAGACAGTTGTAAGTCCAACCGTAGATTGGCGAAAGTCCACCCGCAGTGTGGCAGGTCAGTAATTGTCTGACTCCATTTAAAAAGACAGTTTCAAGTCCAACCGTAGATTGGAGAAAGTCCACCTGCAGTGTGGCAGGTTAGTAGTCGTCTGATTCCATTTAAAAAGACAGTTTCAAGTCCAACCGTAGATTAGCGAAAGTTCACCTATAGTGTGGCAGGCCAGTAGTCGTCTGGCGTTGTCCAAAAGACGTTGCTAAAGTCCACCCGTAGTGTGGCAAGCCAGCAGTCGTCTGGTGTTGTACAAAAGACATTGCTAAAGTCCACCCATAGTGTGGCAAGCCAGTAATCGTCTGGTGTTGTACAACAGACATTGCTAAAGTCCACCTGTAGTGTGGCAAGCCAGTAGTCGTCTGCCGTTGTTCAAAAGACATTGCTAAAGTCCACCCGTAGTATGGCAAGTTAGTAGTCGTCTGGCGTCGTTCAAAAGATATCTCTTCAGTGTTATTCTTCACCCTCAAAGTTTTATTCAAGCAAAGTTCATTTGGTTGGGTTTATATCCCTTTTCTTCTTCTCCACAGAGTGCAAATTTTCTGGTTATTTTTCGTATTCAATCCCTCCATAATTTGAAAGGCTGACAGCAATCACTATCATCCATTCAGGTCTACAGTGATTGAATAGGGGCCGCTGTCATACCCTAAAATTTGCCCTCTCATTTTCATATCATTTTGCATGTGCTTTCATTTCATTGCATTGCATTCAAGCATAGAAAAATAAAACATAAAGCATTGCATTGCATCTTGCATAAGGGCATGGGATCAGGTGTTTCTCAAAGGTGTTGATCATCCAAAGCAAGGGAACAGGGGCCAAGGGTCTTCAAACAATCCTCAAGGGTCTCTTATATCATGTATCATCCCACTTGATCTCACAAGGCATTGGAAGAGGAGAATTCATCAAGTAGATTGGACAACTCATCACCTCCTATCGAAAACAGTCAAAATTAGGGTTTTGGATTCAAGTGGTCTCCTGATGAAATTTTTATTCAAACTTGATCTCAATGTTTTCTACATGATATTAAGTGTCTAAGGATGGAATATTGGCAATTGGTTCATTTCCGAAGAGGTTCAATTGATCAGAAGATTGATAATCAAGAAATCGTGGAAAAAGTCAATTGTGCAGTGAAAACGTCAACTCCTGACTTTTTAAGGTCAAATTCATAAAATTCAAGTTATATATGTTCATTGGACAAGATTTGATCAAGAAATGATGGAGGAATAATGAAAAAATCAAGAAATCACAAAACTGCCAAAAATAGAAACTTTAGGGTTTCCAAAAATGGCAAGTTTGGACCATTTTGCACCACACTTTGAGGCTCTCTTTCTTCAAGATAAAAGCTCCAAATCTCAGGCCCAAGTTGAGCCAATTGAAGATCACACTCTAAGCTTCAAATCCATATAAAGAACTCTTCCATCAGATCAAAATTGAGGGAGTTATGATCAATCAAAGTTTGGTAAAATCAAGGCAAATCTCAAGTCATGGCAAGGCAAGTTCAGGCCTCCAAGCCATAATTTCATCGAACAGTTGGCGTGCCAAATGTCAAGCCAATTTTCTCCATCAAGAAGGCTTCAAATGAAAAATTGTTGAACAGCAAAGTTGTTTATCTCCATGCCCTATTCAACTTTAATGTTGGAAATGTTTTCATTTGAACAAGTTATGAAGGTCATACAAGGGCTCGAACATAGGGGTTTCATGCTGAAAGTTCACAAGTCACAAGGTCTTGCTTGCAGCCCAAGTCACACACCCATACACTATTTGTGGTTCCTTGTTTTCCAAGCAACCGAGTTGATCCTAACTAACCGAGTTAACTAACTTGACTCGGTGAGTTGAGTCTAACTAACTCCGACCCTAGCTCCAAACCCAAACCTCATTCCAAACCTCTCATACTCCAAACCTAAAATCTATTTAAGAGATGCTTCACTCATTTTCAAGGACCTTCAACCATTTTTCTCAAATTTCTCACATTTCACTCTCAATTCTCTCTCATTTCTCTCTTCACTTTGCTACAACTTCTACTTCTCTCTTCCAAAACCACACACAGAAGCTCTTATTTCTTGTAGAATAATCACTTTTTACATTGAAAAGTGATTAATTCTTGAGCTAAACTTCATCTCTCGGTTTGCATTGGTTGGATTTTCTGCAATTTCAGCTTGTTCTTCTTCAATCCAAAGGTTTCTCACCATTTATTTTGGTGCAAGTTGGATTTTAGTGGATTTTCGCGATTTTGTTTGGTTTCGACGCATTTTGGCTATAGATTGAAGAATCTCTGGTTTTCTTTCATTTTCTGCACCAAGATTACTTTGCAATAATTACCAAAGCAAATCTCCGCTTTGTAGGTTGGTTTTCACTAAGTCTCCACTCGTTATAGCTTATTCGCAACTTATTCGATGTAGATCTTTGTGGACTTTTGATTTGGATTCATAAGCTAGAATTTGAATCTTGATGTTGTTGATTATTGAATCCAATTGATGTTTGTTGACTGTAATTCTATGTAATTTCGTGCCTAATTGATTACATGTCCATTTGGAAGTTTGGAGAAGTGATTTGCTGCTGAAAAGTGCTTTTGAAACTAGTTTTTTTGGCCACTGACCCAGAGTAACCGGTTACTCACCGTTTGTTAACCAGTTAACATGTGTATTTTTGCGTAAACTGTTTGATTTTTAACTAAGTAACCGGTTACTCACCGTTTGTTAACCGGTTACTCTGGGACAGAATGTGTATTTTTGTGCATTTTCTTGCTTGTTTGAAGTCCTTAACATGTTTAAACTTCATGGATCAATGCATTGATGATTGGTGGATTATTTTTGAGATATCTTAACTCACACCACAGTACGAACTTGATTTTACGACACGCGTGCCTTTGTTTTTCATCATTGAGCATAATGTTTGCATTGTAGATTAATTGATGTGATGAACACATGATGCACACACTTTGAGCTAATTAATTGCTAGTTGATGTTATGTTGCTGGAATTACTATGCGCATGTTCATTTGCTTTCCGTTTCAAGAGATGTATACTTGTTTTTGACTTGCTCATATTCTTGACAATGTGTATTCTTTTGTAATGTGCATTATAACATGTTCGATTTCAAGGATTGTTCACCATGAGTTGTAATGTGATTGTGATCGTGTTTGTTTGATGAATATGAAAGGCTTGATGCATGATAATGGTTGTTCATGATTGAAATTGTTTGTTAATGCATGCTGTCTCTAATCTTCCACTGCTGCCTATACACATATATGCTGTAGTATGTGCTGCCAAATGCTTGTTACACCCATTTTGTATGCTGAACATGAGCTGTTGTTTGCTGTTTGGTATATGAAGTTGAATTTACTGTTGTTCTGTTGCATGAGGGCTGTAATAGCTGTTGTTTTCATTATTTCGTTCCATTGGCTTGTTTGACCAAGTTCTTTTACTTAGGATATTTTGTGAATAGTTTTTGAACTAACCTTTTCATGTAGGTGCAAATGGTAAGTAAGTGTGTGGATATGCTTCCACATGCACTTCTTTCTTTCATCCTCTCTTATTTCTTTTAATAATTCAAATTGTGATTTTTGATAAGCATAGACACGCTTTCTTTGAATAACTTCTTCTTCATCCCTCTTTAAGATCAACTTAACTTCCATCTTGGAAGTAAGTTGCTTCTTTTGTTCTTCTTCTCCTTTCTTTTAGGATTAGGTTTCTTAAACCTCATTAACCATAGGATCACCATGTATGATAACATTAAGATTGAGTCTTAGTCTCCCTCATTAGTTTTCACCTTTTTCTCTTGAGTCTCTTCTTCTCATCTCAAAACAAAAAGAAAAAAACACTTAATAAAGGTTAATTGTGTATTGTGCATGAGCCTTAAATGTGGGAAGTGAATAATGGGGGGGTTTCCCTTCATCCTTCTAGGGTTACTTAGTGTACGTCCTGTTGGGGACGATACGCGACGTATTCGTTCCTATGTTGTAGAATTGGGTGCAATTCAAGTTACAAAAACAATCAAAACACTTCTTGCTTAAAAGACAAAAAACAAATAATAACGTCTTTCCTTCGGGAATTCTTTTCTCACCTCCCTCATTCTCAACGTACGAACGTGCATCTCCACGTTCTCTTGTAAGACGGTAACGCCTAAGTCTCCATACAGCGAGCTGCAACACCTGAGCTAGAACATTGGTCGTTCCCTAAAAAACACAAACAATCCATCCCTAGTGAGGGGAACTACGTCGCTCTGATTCTCATGTTCCCGATGAGATACGTAGGCAGTGGGGTAGGGCCCATTCGAGCACTTCTTTTATTTTCCCTACATTTGTTTCTTGTTCTCCAGCTAGTAGTTCCTTTTCCAGTATCCTTTCCTTACATCCTTTGATGGAAGCAGCAAGCGTGGAACCCATCGGGTACGATGGACGCGTGGGGGTGCTAATACCTTCCTTACGCGTAACCGACTCCCGAACCCAGTTCTCTTGGTCATAAAATCATGCTTTTTCCTTCCCTTCAGGTTTATGCGGTGTTTCCTTTCCCTCTCTGGGGATAAATACACATTGATGGCGACTCTGTTTCGGTGCCACTTTCGCGTTTGTACTTGGATGAAAATCCCAGGAGCGACACTTGAACCCCGTTTCCTTCGCAAATGCTTGCATATTCTTACCAGTGAACACAGATCCCTAATTTGTTGTTATTGTTTCTGGGATCCCAAACCTATAAATGATATGTTTCTGGATAAATTCAATTACTGCTTCCTGATCCACATTCACCAAAGGTATGGCTTCGATCCACTTTGTAAAATAATCGGCCCCAACCAAAATATATCTCTGGCTTTTTGAAGAGGCCGGTCGAATTTCTCCAATTAAGTCCAAAGCCCAACCTCTAAATGGCCAAGGCTTTATTATAGAATGTAATTCGCTTGCAGGAACATGTGGTATCCCTGCGTGTACCTGACATTCTTGGCAACCTTTGGCAAATTCGACGCAATCTTTTAACATAGTTGGCCAATATACTCCTTGTCAGAATAATAGCCATTTCATCTTATGTCCAGCTTGATGTGCACCACATGCCCCATTATGCACATTCGACAAGGCTATGTGCGCTTCAGCTTCGCTTAAACACTTCAGCAATATCCCCTCTGGAGTTTTCTTGAATAATTCATTTTCAAAAAGCACATAACTTAAAGCTCGATACTTGACTATTCGTTCAACTGGTCTATTTGGGTTTTGTAAGTATTCCCTGATAGGTTTCCTCCAATCTTCAACCCTTGAATCATCCACGTTATAAATCTCAAAGTTTTCTTCGTCAGCGTATCCTAGCTTTATTGTCTCCAGATCCGATGGGGATAACCTAGTTGACAAGACTCTTCCTCTTACTTCGATGGCTTTCTGCAATTTCTCTTTGGACACTTTGTATCCGGAGGCTATTTGTGCTAAATCATTTGCCTCCTAGTTTCCTATTAGAGGAATATGTCGAACTGTAACCATATCGAACTTCTTCAATAGTCGATTAGCTACTACGAAGTACATGATCAAATTTTCTTTGGCACACTTGTACTCCTTGGTTATTTGCTTTACTACTAACTCAGAGTCTCCCATTATTTCGACTCTAGTTGCCCCCAATTCCAATAAAATTTCAAGTCCTGCTATTAAAGCTTCGTATTCGACTTCGTTATTTAAACACATTCCTTCGACTTTATACTTGAATTTTGTTGGAATTCTTTTAGGAGAAATAATCAAAACTCCTACACCAGTTCCATTCTTATGACTAGAACCATCGAAATATAACTTCCATGGCTCTATTTCGACATAGTCCACAGACTCTTTGTTTATGGCATGGTCGACTATAAAATCATCCACCACTTGTCCTTTGACAACTTTTAATGGTAAGTATGTCAAGGAATATTCAGTTAATGCTAAAGCCCATTTTCCAATCCGACTATGCAAAATTGGTTTAGATAACATATGTTTTATTACGTCGAAATGGGAAGAAACATAAACATCAACTGGTTTTATATAGTGCTTTAACTTCATACATGAAAAGTATACACATAAACACAACTTTTCGATCACACTATATCTAGTTTCTGCATCATTTAAGACTCTACTGAGGTAATAAATGGCTCTATCGACACCATTTTCATCCTCTTGGGCTAACATACTCCCTAATGTCATATCTGACGCGGCTATGTACAGCCTCATGCTTCTACTTCTACAAGGTGACATCAAAATAGGGGGACGCGTCAAGTACTCTTTGATTTTGTCGGAGGCATCTTGTTGCTCTTGCCCCCATGCAAAGTTTTCCTTTTTTAGTCGAAGTAGAGGAGAGAAGGCTTGCGTCTTCCAACTAAGGTTGGAGATGAACCTTCTGAGAAAATTAATCTTCCCAAGTAAAGACTGCAATTCCTTCTTTGTTGATGGCTCTTTCGCCTCCATTATTGCTTTGGCCTTGTTTTGGTTTATTTCGATCCCCTTCTTGTGGACCACAAAGCCTAGGAAGTCTCCCGCCTGCACACCAAACACACATTTGAGAGGATTCATTTTTAGACCATACTTCCTCATCCTTTCAAAGGACTGTCGAAGGTGGTCAATGTGACTTTCTCCTGAAATAGACTTAATAACAATGTCATCAATATAAATCTGCATAAAAGTCTCAATAAAATCGTGAAAAATCAAATTCATTGCTCGCTGATAAGTTACTCTAGCATTTTTCAAGCCAAAAGGCATCACCACCCATTCGTAGGTGCCTAAGGCTTCAGGACATCGAAATGCTGTCTTACGGACATCCTCTTCTGCGATAAAAATCTGGTTATATCCAGAGTATCCATCAAGCATACTCAGGTATTCATGGCCTGCGGCAAAATCAACAAGCATTTCCGCCACTAGCATAGGATATTCATCCTTTGGGGTAGCTGAATTCAAGTCTCGAAAATCAATGCATACCCTTAACTTGCCATTTTTCTTTATTACTGGAACTATGTTAGCAATCCATTCGACATACTTGGTCGTACGGATGAATTTACATTTGAGAAGCCTTTTGACTTCCTCTTTGATCTTCGACAGGATCTCTGGGGCAAAAGACCTTGGAGTTTACTTCACAGGCTTTCTCCCAGGCATTATGGGCAGTTGCAATTCGACCAAACTCCTGTCTAGGCCAGGCATTTCGTCATAGTCCCATGCAAAACAATCTTTAAACTCTTTCAACAGCTGGACTATTTCGACTTTGAGCTGGGGATCAACTTTTGCACTTATGTAGGTTGGCCTTTTTTCTGCCCCCAATCCCAAGTCGATTTCTTCAAGCAGATCCTGCGCCACCATCTTCATATCTGTTGACAAAGGATCCTTCTCGAAGCCCAAAGGCTCATCGTCGTAAATGGCATCAAGCCTTTGATTTTGCCATTCGCCCAATTCTCCATCGAGCGGACTTTCATCAAAGTCCTTGTGAGGACATTGTTGGTCGTCTTCGACCTGATTGGCTTCGACAACCATGTACTTCACTTCGGCCTCTAGAGCCGCTTTGATTTTGTTCTCAGCTATATAAGCTGAGATCTTTTCGAGCACTAGTGACTCACTCATTGTCACTGAACTCGCTACCCCAGCCAGTTGGTTGTATGTGTGCAGTTCCAAAGATGTAATTCGCCTCACCAACCACCTCCCTATCCCATTGGAACCCATGCGTGGGATGGAGGTATAACGAACAGAAAGCATTATCAGTTTCTGTCAGGTCGAATGTGGCTGGACTGCAAGGAGCAATGTGGGCCAAGTTTCTGTCGAAACTTCGGTGATCAACGTGGTTTACATTAGCTAGAAAATAGCTATGATCAGCCTCTATGTTCTCCACTATTCCATCAGTGCGCTAGATTGTTTTCCTTAAATGTATTGACGAAGGAACGACACCTATGCCGTGTATCCATTCTCTCCCCAAGAGGAGATTGTAATTTGCCTTTGAAGCTATCACCATAAACATCGACGGCCTAGTAATTGTTCCGACTGTCAAATCTACCTGTATTACACCCATTATTGTCCCTACTTTTCCTTCATAGTTCGACAAAACCATGTTGTGGGGCTTGGTGTCTGAATCGTCTTTGCCAATCTTTTTCAGCATGCAGTTCGGCATTAGATTTACTGCCGCTCCTCCATCGACTAGGATTTTATTTACCCCCACATTTCCCACCTTTCCTTTTATGAATAAAGGTTTAAGGTGGCTTCGCATGGAATCGTCTGGCCTTTCAAAAAACGTGTTTTGCTCCTCAACGTATCCGTTATTCATTATATAGTAGCACACTGGTCTGTGCCTTGTGGTTTCACTTTCGATGACTTCCTCTTCTTCTTCGACCTCCATCACCTGATCGTACTCCCTAGGGAGCACTGAGACTACGTTGCACATAACATCGAAGGACGCCTCTGATTCTGATTTGAAGTCATCAGTCATTTCGTCATCTCTGTTTATATCTTCTTTCGACAACACTTGTTCAGGTACACTACGTTGTTCATTGTCTATGGACTCCTCTCTCTGACTCACAGTTTGGATGTTGCTGCTAGTTTCTGGCTTACTTTTTTCTGCAGCCTCTCTCTTCGCCTTCTTTCGCCTTTGAAACCTCCTCCATTGAGATTTCGACATTGGGTTCTTACCCTTCTAATCCTCTAAAGGGTAAGGAATTCTCCTGGGCTTCTCACTTTCTTTCTTCCCTGTCAACGAGGAGCCCCTTTGCACCTCAAAGTTCTTCCATTTCTTTTGGCCCTGAGCCTAGAGAATTGGTTGAACCCACTTATCATCTGGGACTTTGTTTGTGGGTTTGAAGGTGTTTGGATACCTTCCTCCCAGCATTTGCTTGTTCTTATCCCCCCTTCTAGGGTCGAATCTCTCCTTTCTTGAAGATGGTACTTCCCCCCAATTTCCTCTCCTTTTAGCCCTCTCGATTCCTTCCAAGTTTTCTGCTGCCTTCTTGTCGAAGACAGCACTGCAACGAGGGCATAACATCGCGTCATATCTTTTCTTCTGGCATCTTTGAATAAACTCTACCAAATTCTCTTCTTCTTTTGGGTATGCCACCCTCTGGAACTCTTCTCGTCGACGCTCCTCGTCGATTTGCACTGGGACTTTCTGGGATACTTCCACCATGTTCACATTGGCGGTTGGCTCAGTCGCAATGCTCAATTTTTTCATTCTCATGTTGAGGCCTTCGTCAACCTCATGTTTCTTCTTAGCTAGGTCGAAATCTTCATGATCACCTTTTGTGTGAATCTTCAAAGGCAAGCCTTTGACATCATGTTGGCAGTAAAACTCGACCACTTTCTCCTTAGGGTCTTCCATTATCTGTCGAAGAATCCCTACAGCAACTGGTTTGCAGGAACCTTCAGTAGTCCCTCTGTTGGTTTGGGTGAAGCCATCAGCAGCTTCATCTTTGACTTTATCAAGAACTTCAGCAATTTCCGTATTAATGTTATTGAGGCCCTCAGTGGCCTTGTTGTTAATGTCACTGAAGCCTTCAGTAGCTTCACTGTTGATGCAGTTTTCTATAATTCCTTCATCAAGGTGTTCAGCAACCTTGATCATCACCGGCTGGTTTATGAAGTCATTGGAGACCTTTTCGACATCACTTTCATCAGTGGGGATCTCTGTGATCTCCACCATATTTACATTGTTGTCGAAGCCTTCAGTGGCCTCGATCATCTCAAAGCTGTAGTCGAAACCTTCTTCAGCCTCCACCATATTCACTATGAATGGTTCAGCATAATGGGCTTCTGCCACCTGCATTGGATTAGAATCAATTTTCATCTGCGACTTTGATTTGTTGTCGAATTTGAGTCTTCCATCGCGAATTGCATTCTGCACCAAATCCCTTAAAAGGAAACATTGAGACGTTTTATGACCCAAGAAATTATGGTACTTACAAAAACCTCTCTTCTTTTGTTGTTCTAGAGGAGACACTTTTGTACCAGGTGGCACTATCAGTTGGCCATCCTTGACTAATAAATCGAATATTTCGTCACACTTGGTAACGTCGAACGTATAAATCCTTTTGGGGAAATTATCATTCTTTTCAGACTCGACTGGGTCCTTCCCATTCAACGGAGCCAAAACTTTACAAGCATATGGCAGACCCTGTTTCAGTTCTGCCAAATCAATTTCCTGCTCGTTGAAATTTGGTGATTCACTTTCGTCCTCATCTTGACACACTCCGACATAAGTCACTCTCTCTTTTTTATTCTTATTGGCTATAGCTTTTTTAGCCTTTAGTCTTTCGACCTATCTAACTCTATCAGCCAATTGGGCCATGTCTCTCAAATATTGTGTGTCTAATTTCTTTCTGATCGAATAATCAAGGCCACCTGCGGCCATTTCGACCAACTCATGTTCAGGCACTTGTGTGAAACATCTTGCCTTAAGCATCCTAAACCTATTCAAGTAATCATCAATTGGCTCAGAGAATTTTCTCTTGAAGCTAGCCAATTCCTTCAAACTTATCTTTGTTTGTCCCATATAAAATTGTTCATGGAACAATCTCTCCAACTGGGTCCATGTATGGACCGAACTTGCAAGCAAAGATGTAAACCAAGTAAAAGCATTTTTCGTCAGAGAACTCGAAAAATATTTTATTTTCAAGTTCTCATTATGCGCTATTTCGCCTGCTTCGATCAAGTACCGGGCCACATGTTCGACTGTCGATTCACTCGTGTCTCCTGAAAACTTAGTGAACTTGGGGACTTTCCATCTTGGGGGTAAATCTTCCTGCAATATATATTCAGATAATGGTGATGTGTAACTAGGCCTCTGTAGTCCTACATTTACCCCATTTCGAGCCATTATTCTTTTGACCATGGCTGCTAAATTATTTTCTGCTGGCCTGTTATTACAACGTATTCGTTGCACAATATCATCAGCATTTTGATCCCTATTTACTAACACCCTCACAGGTTCTTGCTGAACAGCAATTTCGGCCCCGGGTGGTTCGACCACTACTTCCTGGTCTCTAGGGTTCGCTTGAGGAACATTTATTTGTCTTTGGTTTATAGTAGGTTCCTCTTTGACGACTATCCTTGGGTTCTGGACTACCTGCTCTCTTTGAGTGGGTTGGGGAACGCCAAAAAAATCGGCAATACGTGCCATTTACGCTGCCAATTGTTGGTTCGTTTGAGTGGTATTTTGAATCAATGGGTTAAATACAACTCCCATTTGTTGAGTCAACATCTGAACCATGTCATGGTTACTCTCATCTATTTGTTGCCTAATCACTTACGCAGAATTATTAGTGATACTTGGCATATAGGTCTGATACCCTGTTGCCAAAGGCTGACTCATTCTCCCTATATGGTTTGCGCCAGATCTTGATCCTTGCAAAGGCGAAGTTACATTAATCATGGGATCTGTATATATTGGTGACGCATTATGTAAACTTGCCATCACCGTAGCTGGCATTCTAATGGTTGATCTCGGTTTAATGGAGGCATCGTAAAACAAGACACAAAAGGCCTGTACGTGCTTCCTGGAGGAGGGGTGTCATTTGTTGCATTTGAGACCCCATAGTAGAAAAACTTGGCGCATTTTGGGGGATCGAATGCACAGGCGTCGAACGCGCTGTTGATGGCATAGCCTCTGATACTGATATTGAGGCCGTATTGCCCCCAATCGAAGGATTAGGGGGTGGTACTTCATTATTCGTAGGATTCTGGTTGTTAGGCGGATTTCGAATCGCCATTCTGCGTACTCGTCTCCTTCTCGGTCTTTCGTCGTTATTTTCGGCAATCTTACCGCTCCTTAATTTCATACAACAAAACAAAGACGACTACAAAGGAAAAGAAAATTTAAAAATAAAGGTTTAAAAAATTTTCAAAACGCACAAGGTCCCACTGGACGTGCCAATTTGTTCGCCTTGAAATTTAGCAAACAACCTCGGGTCTTCTAATTTGTGGAATTAGTTTACTAACAGGACAGTGCTTTAAAAATGCTGACAATTTGAGTAAAACCCTAACCTTTTCATCATTGTTTTATTATTGTTCTCACAGTTGGTAATTTTCGACTAACTAAAATAAATAGAACTTGGAATTGGTAAATAACTGGTTAAATGAAAGTAACGTGACAAGAATAAAATTTGCAGAATCTTAAAGAGTATTGCAAACAAACTTAAATTTCATAAAGAATTACAAGTAATAAACTGGTGTTTTACTCAAACGTACATTTTTTCCATAATGACTCGTTTCTCTCACACGGTTACTTTGAGTAATTTGAATAACTTGTACAATTTTGAAATGCACACACTTTTTTCAAACTATGACTACCTATTTATATACAAACCAAACAACTGTCGATAACAACTATTTCCCCTAAATGTGACAAATGGCGTCTTGCATGGTTCCTTGCCTTGGATATGCTCTACGCGTCTGATTTCTTCAACTGCATCTCCCTCTCAATTTTGAATTTCAAACTATCTAACGAAATACCTCTCCAACTCAAGTTATCGAAATATGAACTTCTTTATTACTTAGAGAAATTCACATCACTTGTTCCAGTTTCCAAACCGTCTTCGACTAGCTTTTAATATAGCATCAAATCTTGAGTCAAAATATTTTGACCAGCTCCTTCTACTTTTTATTTTCCAATCAATCCATTGTCGTCAAAAATAGCAGTCTATAACAGTGCTCCAGAATTTTGTGAACTGGACAGCGTAACAGCTCTAATTTGTACAGTGCTCAAATGCAGCGCGTAGCGCGTCGTGCAAAACTCCAACTCTGCATGGGGAAAAGAGAGAGAGCTCTAAAGGAAGCCTAAAGAGAGGAAAGGGGAAGGATCAACTAATCGAAACATGGTTTCGATCAATCAATCATAGGGAAGTAATGCTGATAATTTTCCAAAAGATGAAAAATCATTAAAGCAAAAGAGGTGATTTATTGATTATACAAGATTAAGCTCATTCATGAAGAAAGAACTTAATGCAAAACAAAGAGAGGGGGTGCAAAACAATACCACTTGACATTGAAAATACAACACAAACCATGTATCAAGTGATCAAAGACAGAGCAAGAATCCTCATGTTCATACAATGCCAAGAATATGAACAAATTGAATAATCGAAAATGTGCATCGAAAGTTCATGAATATGTTTTAACCAGAAGTTAAATGACACTTAAAACATCCATAAAAATCAAGAATATCAATCCATGGAAGTTAGAATGAGAAAGCATGGCAAACACACTTGAAAATGCAAGAAAATGGTCTTCTGGTTCAGTGTTAATCGCTTAACACTATTGCACTGCAAAGTGTTAATCGATTAACACTTGAAAAAGTGCAAAAAAACACTGGTTAATCGATTAACACTATTGCATTGCAAAGTGTTAATCGATTAACACTGGACAGGGAGCAGAAAATCAGTTTTGAAAAGTTCTTTTGGCCAACTTTTTGATTGTGCAATCACTCCAATGCTAGGGAAAACAATTATGCACGAAAAATAAAGTTTAAAAGTAGAAAATGATCAACAATAGAATCAATTAAACAATCAAGATCATGGATCAAGAAATGACATAATCAATTCACATGCAACAACGTCGAAACTACATCGTGAATGATACGAAAACGATCGAAACAGAAAAATGAAAGAGATCCACCAACCTACAAGGCTGAGATGTGCCTTGGTAAATGTTACAAAGTGATCTTGATGAAGATAATCAAAGAAAACCAGAGGAATCTTCAATTATAGCCGAAACGTATCGAAACCGATCAAATTGCGACGAAAACTCCAAAATGAGGATTATCACCGAAGAAGCTTGAATTGATCACTTGAGATGAATCCAAAAGCTACTGAAGCTCCACAAAATCCAATAGAATGGAGAGATGATGAAGGTTAAGCTCAAGAATAAGCACTTTCAAGGTGAAAGTAGCTTTTCTTCAATGGTGAATTAAGAGCTTTTGTGAGGTTTGGGAATAGAATTAAGATGAAGATGAATAAGTTGCAGAAACTTTGGAGAGAAATGTGGGAGAATTGAGAGTGAAGAATGTGTCAATTTGTGTGAATGATTGTGGAGGATTTGTGAAATGAGTGAAGCTTTGTTTATATAGACTTTTGTTTTGGAGTGTGAGAGGTTTGGAGCTAGCTTTGGACTTAGCCTTGGGTTTGGAACTAGGATAGGAGTTAGTTAGACTTGACTCACTGAGTCAAGGTAGTAAACTCGGTTAGTTAGGACCAACTCGGTAACAATCCCAATGTGAGCTCCAACATCCAAAGGTTGATATGCTTGGAAAACAAGGAACATGGTGGACCTAATTTAGAGTGATGCATTAGAGTAAATGCCCTTGGAATGTGTTGAATAGTCTTGAAATGTCTAGAGATGTCTAGAATATTCCTCATGCTGCTAGAATACTGTAGAATCAAAGCCCAAAGTGTGTGCAAAGGTGCTGTCATGAAAAAGCAGCAAATTGGGCCTATTCTGCCTGTGTTAATCGATGAACACAATTGCACTGCAATTGGTTAATCGATTAACCAGGCCAAAATATGCCCAATTTGCCTAAAAAATGGTGTTGTGGTCCCAGTTTTGATTTTCCACTTCTTGTATTGATGAATAGGCATAGAAACCCTCATTTTGTGCTTGTTTTGATGATGATGATGATAATCTTGTGAGGATGAGATTAATCGGGCTTGAGAAACCTGAAAAATCCTGCAACAAGAAACACAAAGAGAAAAATGCGAACACGTATGCGGACGATGCGAGTGCACATGCTTATGCAAAAGTGAAAAAGAGGAGGTCAAATTTTGGGTTACGACAATGACTACTTTTATAGATTCCGACTGCTCAAAGCTAGATGATTTACGCAAGTACCAGAGCATGAGTTAGTCGAAATGGCCACTGGAGGCCTTCATTATTCTATTAGAAAGAAGTTAGATACACAGTATCTAAGAGATATGGCCCAATTAGCCGATAGAGTTCGATAGTTAGAACGCTTAAAAGAGGAAAAGGCTAGGGCGAATAAGAATAAGAAGGTGTCTTACGTCGAAGTTAATGATGACGATGAAATTTATTATGATGAGCTTGTTAGTTTTGACGAAGGCAAGATCGATCTCGATGAATTGAAATAAGGCCCACCTTACTCTTGTAAGTTGTTGGCACCTTCGAATGGGAAAAATCCTGTTGAAACTGAGAAAAATGGTAAATTCCCCCAAGAAAACTTATACTTTCGACGTTACTAAATGTGACAAAATTTTCGATTTTTTAGTTAAGGACGGTCAGATGATAGTGCCACCTGGTGCTAAATTGCCTCCTTTAGAATAAAGGAAAAAGAGAGGGTTTTGTAAATATCATAATTTCTTGGGTCATAAGACTTCTCACTGTTTTCTTTTCAAAGATCTTGTTCATAACGCAATCCAAGAGGGAAGGTTGAAGTTTAGAGAGAAGTCCAAGAATCAAATGAAGATCGATTTAGACCCCCTGCCAACAGCTAATGCTTATTATACTGAGCCAACAGAGATCCATATGGTCGAGGTTGCTGAAGGCCTCAACAATAAGGTTAATATGGTCGAAATCACTGATCATTTCAACGAGGCTGTAGTTATGGTCAGGATAACTGAAAATCTTGACCAAGAAATCTTGAAGAGCTTTGCTGATGTCGAGGGATTCAATAACAACACTACTGATGGTGTTGAGGTCAATGAAGACGCCAATAAGGGGATTGCTGAGGATTCCAAGTGGACGTTGGTAACAAAAGAAACTGCTGATGGTTTCATTCAGATGGATAAGGCTGCTGAGGGCCTGCAAGAGAAGATGTGCAAACTCGACATTACTGAGGATGTTAAAATGGAAGTTAATATGGTGGAAATTTCTGAGGAGGTACCAACGGAAGTCACTGATGAACACGGACAAGAAGAGTACAATAAAGTGGCCTTCCTGAATAAGGAAGAAAATTTGGTCGAATTTATACACAGGTGCCATAGGAAGGGATTTAAGGTTATGCTATGCCCCAGGTGTAGCGCTGTGTTCGACAAAAAAGTTGCGCAGAATCTGGAGGGAGTGTGGAAAGCTAAGAAAAAGTGGGAGAAGACTAATCATGGCCCTAGGAGTTTCGACCCAAGGAGGTCTGCGTGGAACCAGGCACAGTCAAAGGTTAGAACACCAGGAGCAAGGCCTGCTACATTCAAACCATTTGTTGAATTGTCTAATGGTAAATGGATAAAACCAAATGAGAATAGGGTAAAGGTCAACAAAAATGGAAGGATTTTGACGTTAATAGAGGCTATTCTCTTACTTATTATAGCGTGCGATTTTTGTCGGTGACACGACCACCTTATCGCAATGGGATTTCCTCACCTCAGTGGGAGGAACGTTGGTTGCTACTTTCTGATTTCTTATTTTATCCCGTGAAGCTGGAAGGGAAAGGTAAAGCTATCTAAAACTAACCTTGCGCGCATTTGTTTAACTGAACAAACGCTTGACAGAGATTGGGGAGTTCGGGGTCAGATTATAGAATGGGGAGTTGTCAATTACCCATCCTATACATGGTTATCCATGAGATGATAGTTTAGGTTCTGCTTTGATACTTGACTGTGTTTGTCTATGAATGGGAAAGTTTTTGTGGATTTCTATGAGAGAGAGAGTATTTTTGGTAAGGTACTGGACCTAAGGTTTTTTACTAGTGTGCTCGCTAAGATTTCACAATCTTATGCCTACGTATTCCCTGTTACGAAGTATAGGGAAATCAGAGCGATCTTAGTTCCTCCTATTCTAAGGGAGAAAGAGATGCCTAGTGTCTTGTTGATAGCCCAAGATTGAAGCTAAAGGTGGTTTGTTTGTGTCTTGTTTAAAGCCCAATATTGAACCTAAAAGGTTTGACTTAGAGAGAATTTGTCATCTCTTAAAAGAGATATCTCATCTGTTAATCACAATGGTTTGAGTGATTGATTATAAAGGAAGAATTACTTTAACTTGAATGCATGGAGACCAGCAATTCCATAATTTCCTTTATAGGGGATTTGTCCTGAAGGAAAAAACTTTAACTCAGTGTGAGCAATGCCATTTTTCCTTAGGAATTCATGCTAAAAGAGGGACATTGGCTTGTATATTTGTATCCAAAGGCTTGCCACTTACAACAATTAGATGAGGTTTTAAACAATATAATGAGGGATAAACAGCTTGGATGTTTGAATCAATAAGTGTGCCACTTACAGCAGTTATTTGGAATTAGGGTTTTGTTTTGATGTGATTATACAGAGAATTATCTTCTTGCATAGATTTTGATTTCCTCTGAAGGGATGTTGATTTTTGTGTGCCTTGATTGAAGCCCAAGGTTGAAGCTAAGAGGTTGATTGGATTCCACTGGGGAAATCATTATACAAAGCCTAAGAGGAGGCTGGGAAAGACTGACTCAACAAGAGAGTGTTTATTTGTGTCTTATACAAAGCCCAAGATTGAGGCCGAAAGATATTTGACTCTTTGGGGAAAAGTTTTATCTGTCTTGTACAAAGCCCAAGATTGAGGCTAAAGATTATGACTCTACTGGGAGGAAATTTATGGGTGTCTTGTACAAAGCCCAAGATTGAGGCTGAAAGAGATTTGACTCTTGGAGAATATATGTCTTGTACAAAGCCCAAGATTGAGGCTGAAAGGGCATGACTCTGTTTCGGAGACCAACCAAGTAGTATGACAAATCATGTACTGGCGAAGACGTTTAGCTGCCCAAGCTAAAGCACAACAAGTTTTCTCAAGCATAGTGTACCGAGTTTCACAGTCGGTAAATTTCTTGCTTAGATAGTAAATGGTAGACTCCTTTCTTTTGGTTTCGTCTTGTTGGCCAAGTACATAACCCATCGAATCTTCCAAGACTGTCAGGTAAATGATCAGTGGTCTTCCTTCCATTGGAGGTGACAAAATTGGTGGGTTCAACATATATTCTTTGATACTGTTGAAAGCTTTCTGGAAATCTTCTGTCCATACACAATCTTGATTCTTTCTGAGCAGTTTGAAGATTGGCGCGCATGTCGCGGTCATGAGGGATATGAATCTCGAGATGTAGTTCTATCGTTCCAAGAATCCTATTACTTGTTTCTCTATTTTAGGTGAAGGCATTTCTTGAATGGCCTTGACCTTGTCAAGATCAACTTCAATCCCTTTCTAGCTGACGATGAACCCTAGGAGTTTTCCTGAGCGAACACCGAATGTACACTTGTTAGGATTCCAACGGAGCTTGTATTTTCTTAGACATTCGAACAACTTTGACAGGTGTTCAATGTGCTCTTCCCCTGTTTTTGATTTGGCAATCATATCATCGACATACACTTCGATTTCTTTGTGCATCATGTCATGAAACAGAGTTGTGATGGCCCTTTGAATGGTTGCCCCGGTGTTCTTCAGACCAAATGACATTACCTTGTAACAAAAGGTTCCCCATGGTGTGATAAAGGAAGTTTTCTCCATGTCTTTCGGCACCATTTTGATCTGATTATAGCCCGAGAATCCGTCCATAAAGGAGAATACTTTGAACTTTGATGTACTATCTACCAGCATGTCAATGTGTGGTAAGGGGAAGTCGTCCTTTGGACTTGCCCTGTTTAGATCCCTGTAGTCTACACAATTCTGACTTTTTCGTCCTTTTTCGGGACTGGCACTATGTTAGCTAGCCATTGAGGATATTCTGATGTGGCAAGGAAACCTACGTCGATCTGTTTCTGCACTTCCTCTTTGATTTTGATAGCCATGTCCGAGTGAGTTCTTCTCAACCTTTTCTTTACTGGCAGACATTCTGACTTTAACGGGAAATGATGTTCCACAATGCAGGTATCCAACCCTGGCATGTCCTGATAGGACCAAGCAAATACATTGGGAAATCCTTTGAGAAGCTTTATCAAATCTTCTTTGACTGTCATACTGAGTAGTGCTCCAATCTTAACTTCTTTTCTTTCTTTCTGTGAACCCAAATTTACTGTTTCCAACGGCTCCTTGTGAGGCTCAATAGACTTTTCCTCTTGTCTGAGTAATCGGGAGATCTCTTCTGGAATTTCTGCGTCCTCTTCTTCTTCAGCCTCAAATACTGGGAATTCAAAGTTGGGAGAAGGCATGGGATCGTATGTTTCAACGGGGTTTAAAATAAGAAATTTGCAAGGGGTGATGATTCGTTTTTAGAAGAGATAGAAAAAAATGCAAGAGTGTGTGCAGTGTAGCTTCTGAAAATTGCTTATTTTTTCCTTTTTTTAATTGAGTTGTTTTAGGATTACCATTTTCTAAAAAAATGAAAAGAGAAAACAACAATAAATGCGGGTAATTACAGAATGACATTTATTTATTCATGATTTCTCGATTCTTGAAATTACAGCCCTATAAAACAAAACTCTGTCACTTTGGGCGATGTGAAGAGGGACATTTACAGAAAAGAGAGCCCTATAAAAACATCAATTTCACCTGGGCAGGGTGAAAGGTTAAAACAAAGATGGCAATTACTTAGACTTATGGACGACTTTTGAAACATCAACAGTAACCCACTGGCGACGAACTCCTCAATGAATCACAAAGTATGGCAACTTCTTTCTTGGTTTATCCTCGGAAATGACGCTAATTTCTGGCGGATCAGGATTATTGGAAACCTCTTCCCAGGCAGAGTTATCGTAAACGAACTCTTCTGTTGTATTTTCTACGGTATTTTCACACTTAAGGGAATCCTCCCAACCAGTTTGCTGGATATCTTCGAGTTTGATACGAGAGCTTTCAAGAGCAGTATATTTGACTAAGAAGTCGTACTTGCCGCTTGGCTGTCCTAAAGTGTCCCACACTTCAGCGGGAGAAGAGGAGTCATCTTCCTCGATGACGTTGACCTCTGGAAAAGCATAATTGATGAACTCTTGTCCCGCACACTATGTAGGTTCATCGTAGCGATGAGTGTTTTCAGAATAGCCTAAGTAATGATCCCATGACTGAGTGGAGATGCGTGTATTCTTTTAAATGTTTCTCAATTGATATCCCTCGTTGGGCTGACTCTTTTGCCCCATGTCATCTGGGCATGGCTGCCAAATAGGCAAGTCATCCATTGGGTCATAGTAGTCATAGTCAAAGTTATCTTTCATCGGATCGTCTTCTAATGAGTTAGGTAGAGCACGTCATCCCTTGGGGATCACAATCTCCGTACATCATCTTGCCGTCTGATCTTGGTATGTATCTCGGACTCTGTGTGGGAAAGCAAAATGACGTATGTGCCTCTCCCTGAGACAGGTAACCATCCTCGTTGAGATAAGATTTCTATTCTTCATCCATATCGGTGGAGTTACTCTCATTGATAGTGTGTACTTCTTGAGACACTGGGTGAAGGAATCCTCCGTTGAGGAAGAAATCCTGAATGGGATGAAAACTTTCGTCTTTCTTAGCAGTCTGGGCGCAAGTCAAGGAAAAACCAAGGCCTTTCCTTGTCTTGTTATCCATAGGAATCATAATTCGTCCCCATCCTCTTATGTTATCGCTTTTGATTACTTCGAGACCATTTTTGTATGAAGAAATCGATGTTCCTTTCTCAGGTCGATTCTCATTGCTCACCAAAAGTGCTTGGAACTGAGTTCTAACAACCTCCTCTGGTTCTACACAAGAAAATGATGATAAGTTGCTCATGATTAAAGTTTGCTCTCCGTATACTGTGACTAGCTTGTCATTCTTGACGAACTTCAGCTTCTGGTGAAGTGTCGAAGTGACTGCCCCAGCTTCGTGTATCCAAGGTCTTCCTAATAAACATATGTATACTGCCCGGATGTCCATGACCTGGAAAGTGACTTGGAAAGTGTGAGGACCAGTGGTTATTGGAAGATCTACTTTGCCGATAACTATTTTTCTGGATCCATCAAAGGCTTTGACAATGATCTCACTGCCCCTCATCGGAGCTCCTTGAAACGATAGTCGTACCAAAGTTGATTTTGGTATAACATTCAAAGATGATCCTGTGTCTACCAGTACGCTGGCTAAAGCATCGTCCTGGAAGTTGACTGTAATGTTAAGAGCCATGTTATGATTTATGCCTTCTTCCGGCAGTTCCTCATCACTAAATCTCAAATTGTTGCAAGAAGTGATGTTAGAAATGATATTGTCGAACTGTCCTACAGTTACATCTTGTTCTACGTAGGCTTGCTCTAGAACTTTCAATTGAGCTTCCCTGTGAGCTTCGGAACTGAGTAGGAGAGATAATACAGAGACTCTAGACGGAGTTTGCAACAATTGGTCTACAATGTTGTACTCACTCTTTTGGATGAGCTTCAACATCTCATCGTTGTTCTTTAAAAGTTTGAGATTATTGGACAACCCGATTTGCTGATTTGGAACTTCTACCTGAGTGTCTTTCTCTTTGCCAGGTTCTCCAACTTCTCGTTTGAAGATTCGGCCACTCCGTGTGACACGACTGATGTCGACAATGTTTATGACATAGGGTAATGGAGTTTCCTTTCCATTCTCGGTTGTTGTAGCAGCGTACTTATAAGGGATAGCCTTATCTGAACTATACGGTATTGGTCCCGGTAAATAGATCACCACTGGAGCCTTTTGATTTCTCTAACCATCAGACTCAGCCTCAATTGTTTCGAGGTTGAGAGTCTTTTTATTGTCAAGAGTAATTTTCGACTCGTCGAGCAGAGGAATTATGGCGCAAACGTCTTCGGCCATTTCATGATTGGAAATGATGACAACATCTTTGCTTTGATCAGGAAGATAGACTTGTATCACATTGATCGATCTGGAACTTGAACAAGGTCGGATCTCCTTTTGGTCCAACTGATTTAGAAGAGCTGACCGCACAAGATAACACCCTTGATTGTTCTCTGAACAAAATCTACAGCGTTCATAATTATGTGGTAGCACCCGGCCACGTCTGCTTTGTATATAGTGCATTTTGACCAGATCTGTTTCCCTCGAGCGGTCATCTTGACTCTGATGTCTACTAGGATTCCCGTCAGTCATACTGATCTTCTGTGTAGCTTAGTCCAAGTAAATTGGAAGCCAGCAGTGCTCCAATAAGTGTTGGAGTGTTCGTTGGACAAGTGCACAGCCTTGATCATCCTCTTGACACTCTTCACAATCCTGATAATTATGTGAAGCCAGAAAACCGAGCATGACTTGCTTAGCATGCAGTTCTACCAGACTAGTGTTCATCAAGCGTATGTCGAATATCTGTACCATATTGACTTGATGAGTATTTCTTTCCTGATAATCTTTGATCCATCCAAGATCCATCTGACGTTGAAGGGCCTCTTGAACAAAAGAGCATCCCTGATTGCTTGTTGAGCAGATCGAACATGCATCATAATCGTGTCGTAGCAGATTATGATATTAACTTTGCCTTGAGTGCATGGCTACCAAATTGACATTCATCGCAAGGATGTTGCGGTTCTGAACAATGTTGGGATTTGAATGAGCCATGTTGACTTCTTATATTCTATGATCTTAAATCCATCCTAGATTCATCTGTTCCTGTAGAGCTAACTGTACTACAAAACATCCTTGATTATTCTTTGAGCAGATATCACACTGGTGATAATTGTGAGGCGGTACGTGACGTACCCACTCTGCATGCAATGCATCCTGACCAGATTGGTCCCCAACTGGAGTACATCGTGAATCTGATAACTGTGGCTAAATTCCTCTTCCTATCAAATTTACAGTAGCTTTGTCGTGTTGTGGCAACAGATTTGTCTGAACATTTGGATTAGTATCTTTGAAAGATAAGACCCCTTTCCTGACAAGTTTCTGTGCATCAGATTTGAAACCGAGACAGTTTTCGATATTGTGCCCCGATCCTCCTTGATGGTAAGGGAAAGTTTGGTCTTCTTTAAACCAAAAGGGCGGATTTTCTCGTACCATAAGAGGAGACTTAGTCTAGATGTGCCCCTTGGCCAGTAATATTGGAAATTGTTCCGCGTACAACATGGGTATAGGGTCAAACCCTGGTGGTCGTGTTGCACGATTGTTATTGTTGTACTGGGGACGAGCCTGCTGAAGAGACTGTTGAGTCCTTTACTGGTACTATTGTTGATTAGGTTGATTTTGAGCAACTTGAGGCTGATAAGTCAGAACTAGCGCAGGGCTAATAGCGGGAGTTATTTCCGCTACTGGTTGATATCATCCCTTTGTTTTCCTTAGGAGATATGGCTAATCTCCTGTTCCTTCTTTTTCAAAAAAGCACTACCGTATCTTTTGCTACTGCTGGAGGGTTCAGCCTCTTTCGCTAACCGTCCTTCGCGAACTGCCTCTTCTAGGCGTACTCCCATGTTTACCATCTCAGTGAAATCACTGGGCGTACTGGCGACCATTCGGTCGTAGTAGAATGAGCTTAAGGTTTTCAAAAAGATCTTTGTCATCTCTTTTTCTTCAAGAGGTGGACAAATCTGGGCGCCAATTTCATGCCATCTCTGAGCGTATTCCTTAAACGTCTCTTTGTCTTTCTGAGACATTGCTCTGAGTTGATCTCTATCCGGTGCCATGTCCAGGTTATATTTGTATTGTTGGATGAAGGCGACACCGAGATCTCTGAAAGTATTGATCTTAGTGCGATTTCAACCCATGTACCATCTGAGAGTGGCACCAGTTAAAGTGTCTTGAAAATAATGGATCAGTAGCTGTTGATTTTCTGTCTGAGTTGACATCTTTCAAGCGTGCATCACCAAGTGACTTTGAGGGCAAGAATTGCCTTTGTACTTCTTAAATTCGGGGACCTTAAATTTTTGCGGGATTTTGACATTCAGGACCAAGCATAGGCCGACAGCGTCCTTTCCAAATAAATCCTGACCACGAATGGCATGCAATTCCTTTTGCATCTCTAAGAACTGTTCCTGGAACACGTTCATTTTTCCGTACATCTCTTCGTTTCCACTAGAGATCGTCTGTGGAATTTGTCCTCCCGGGACAGTGTGTACCACTGCTTGTGGTATGGTCATTACCGTTGTAACTCTGGGTTCCTCAGAGCCCTGAAGTTTGTAACCTTTAGGAATTCCTGTCGTAAATCTTGCGTCCTCACTTTCCCAAAGTTTGTAACCTTCAGGACCAGTGGCCCCTGGGATAAAGTTAAGAGGCATGCCCCAGGGACGACCCTTAGGCATGTTGTACCGTGGATGAATCTCATGTGTCTCCACTATGGGCGTAGATGTGATCTCCGAGATCACAGTCCTTTGCTGATGTTGCTCCTGAGCCACTGCCAGGGATTGCATATCCCTGTGAGGTTTCTTCAGATCGTCCTTTAGAGCATTGATTTCTTCTCTCAGCTCTTTATTCTCTTCCTCGAGATCGTCCATTTTCTTTTGTCGACTGGCCCGAGTATTGTATAAGTACGACAATTTGACTCTAGAATCGAGACGTATGCATGAGACTCGAGAGAATGCGTTATGTGAGAATGATGAATGCAATGACATATTTTTTTAGTTTTTTAGCTTTAATAAAAAAGAAACTTTAAATAAATTGCAAATATCTTACAGAGAGGGAAAACCCCTTTTTATTAAATTCAAGGATTGCGATACATTACAAAGAAAAGTACAGTATTTTACAAAGTGCTGGTAAAAGGAAGAATCTAAGCTTAAGGGTCCTGAGTCCTCTCTGAAGAGAGTTCAGAAGCCGGTTCTGGTAGTTTCCTTTTCTTCGATCGAGGTTCTTCAATCGTTGTCGGGTTATCAGTTCTTTGCCAGATGAAAGGAGTGAGTAAATTTCTTTGATTTTCCCGACTCTCTACAGCATGTTGCTCTAATATTCCGATCAGAGCATCCTTTTCTTTTAACAGTTCTTGGATTTTGATACACTCCACATTGAGAGTTCGGTATTTGTTTTTCCAGGAGTTCCTTTCTCGTTGAACTTTGTTGAGAGTAACCTAGAGTTTTTCTGTTTCAGACATGAAATAAAGGGCAAATTCCTTTAGGGGAAAAACTTCTTGACGAGGGTAAGGTATTCTCAGCTTGAGAGCTCTAGGTTGCACCCAGTGGAGATAAGGCTCCAAGGAGATACAATCCGGTTTTCTGAGAGACTCTCATCCTTTCGTGTGAATGTGTTGCCAGGCATTCACTATCTCTTTCTTAAGTGCTCTGTCATTTTCTCCTTACTTGAAGAAAATACCTTTCAGATGAACATTTCGCGGGATATGTCTCACCGGGTATCCAAATTGACGACGGACTAAAATTGGATGATAATTAATTCCACCTTTAGTTCCTATGAGGGGTACATTAGGGAAGTTTCCACATCGATCGATGATTTCTATACCCTCATAAATCCTATTTGACCAGTCTATGTCCGAGTTCGTGAGAGACATGATTCTCTGCGACCAATGTAAAATGTTCTTATGATCCCAAAAAGCAGCAGACTTGGGTATATGGGAAATGAACAACTTGTAACGCAAGGGTACACAACACGTGATCATTCCTCCGACGTATAAATTCCTTAAGTGTATCGAATGATAAGCATCTACGAGCAAAGTTGGTATAGGGTTTCTAGTCAGAAATATCTTAATGGCATTGATATCGGCGAAGTTATCGATGTTGGGAAAGAGAAATAATCCGTAGGTGAGTAAAACAAAGATATCCTCAAAATCGGTTAGGTTTCCTACACTGGAAAAGTATAGGGCTTTCTTCGTCGGGAACTTAGCTAGTAAGCCCTGGATTCCTCCTTTAGTGGTTAAATGAGTCATGACCTCTGACTCGTCCAAATAAATTGCTCTTGCAATGATTTGTTCCTTTGGAATTTCTTCCAGTCCAGAAAAGGGAGTTTAGTCAGTAATGGGTAA
The DNA here is from genome assembly GCA_022829125.1 of Lathyrus tuberosus. Taxonomy (NCBI): domain Eukaryota; kingdom Viridiplantae; phylum Streptophyta; class Magnoliopsida; order Fabales; family Fabaceae; genus Lathyrus; species Lathyrus tuberosus. The sequence goes on from JALAZF010000072.1 coordinate 7,974,243, forward strand.
TTCAATCAGATGAGAGTACTCCTCTAAGGTGGGCATCAGTTGGTAATTCGGGAAGGTGAAACAGTGATTGACCGGATCGTAAAACTGAATCAGTGTAGATAGAATTCCTTCAACTACATGGACCCTTAACAGAGACAACAGTCCTCCATGCTTGGCTCTGAAAGCCTCCGGGTTGGTAATCATCCTTGCCAACTTTCTTAAATCCTCTAGTTTTGGAACCTTGTAGGTGTACTTGTGCGTCTTTCTTCTATCGAAATCCATAATGCAATCCTTCTGATATTTGCAAATCATCATTTAGTTTAATTTTGAAAAAAGAGATTATTTTCTTGTTTGTAAAGAGTTTTTTAGATGAATGCATGAATGCAACACACAAAAACATAGAAAAAACATGGGTTCAAAGGTTCAGCATCACGAGGATGGAGACATGGCTCTACCCATCCCCAAAAGGTTGTACTATTTTGGTGATTTTTGTACTTGTAGAATGGGTTAATGTTCTCAAAAATCACTGACTTAATCTGGAGATATCAAAAGCAAGCTGGTTCACCCGAGCGAGCTATAGTATTCCAGAAGAAATCTCAAATTGAGTGTAGTATCGCGTATCGACTATTTCCGATAGCCACCGCACTACCAAAAGGCAACATGGTTAATGTCTACTAAATCCTCAGTTTCACGGGTCACCGCACCATGATATTGTCTACTTTCACAACAATCGGTTGTTCAACATAGTATCACACGGGTACCACCACTGATTAGATGGTCTACCAGGTTTGCTTATTCTGGAATCACTCCCTATAAGACCCGATGTCTATGCCATCACTTATCTTATGGTTTCTCTCAAACTTTCCAGATGCGACATCACTCGCATTTCCAATGACAGAAAAAATAAACACGGATATCAAGTAGGAAAAGAAATATATATATAGTATTGATTCCTAAAACTAACATCCTAGACCTCTTAGGAACTATAATCCTAGTCCTAGACAGACTTCCTAAATCCCCAGCAGAGTCACCATTATTCTGTAGCGTGCGATTTTTGTTGGTGACGCGACCACCTTATCGCAATGGGATTTCCTCACCTCAGTGGGAGGAATGTTGGTTGCTACTTTATGATTTCTTATTTTATCCCGTGAAGCTAGAAGGGAAAGGTAAAGCTATCTAAAACTAACCTTGCACGCATTGTCGCTCCCGGGATTTTCATCCAAGTACAAACGCGAAAGTGGCATCGAACAGAGTCGCCAGCAATGTGTATTTATCCCAAGAGAGGGAAAGGAAACACCGCGTAAACCTGAGAGAAAGGAAAAGCATGGTCTTACGACCAAGAGAACTGGGTTCGGGAGTCGGTTACGCGCGGGGAAGGTATTAGCACCCCCACGCGTCCATCGTACCCGATGGGATCCACGCTTGCTTGTCTCGATCAAAGGGTGTAAAGAAAGGATACTGGAAAAGGAACTGAAAGAAAGAAAGGAGAAAGAAAAGAAAAGGAACAAGAAACAAATGTAGGGAAAATAAAAGAAGTGCTCGCATGGGCCCTACCCCACTGCCTACGTATCTCATCGGGAGCATGAGAATCAGAGCGACGTAGTTCCCCTCAATAGGGATAATTGTTTGTGTTTTAGGGAACAACTAACGTTCTAGCTCAGGTGTTGCAGGCTCGCTGGTCCGAGTGCGTTACCATCTTGCAAGAGAACGAGAAGGAGCACGTTCGTACGCTGAGAGTGAATGAGGTGAGAAAAGAATTCCCGAAGGAAAGACGTTATTGTTTGTTTTTGTCTTTTAGAAGGAAGTGTTTTGGATTTGTTTGCATATGATAGTGTATTTAAGTCTTAGCCATTGGAATGTGTACATTCTCACATTCCAAGATGGAATGGGTAAGAAAGCACACTAAGAGTGAAGAAGACCCCCACACTTAGTTCCAATTGTCAAGGTTCAAACACACTAGCATACTTGTGTTTATTAAGTGTTTTTATTGATTATGAAATGAAGAAGTGTTTTTTATTTGTTCCTTCAACAAGCATTGCATTTAAGTCCCTCACACAAGATCAAATGTTTAACACATTGACCCAAGATGGGTTATATGCTATACATTTTAAGATTATAAGAGAAGACCCCTTATAATCTTTTCTTTATGTGAAAGGCCTAAATGCAATAAATGCCTACCTTTATTAGATGTTTTGAGTTTTCTTTGAGATGAGAAGATGAAAGACTCAAGAGAGAAGAAAAAGGTAAAATCTATGTGGACTAAGACTCAATCCTAATTGATTATTAAAGGGAGTGATCCTAATGGTTTGTGAGGTTTCAACCTAAAGTCTAAGGAAAGAAAGAATTAAACAATTCACTTCTAAAGTAGAAGATGAATTGTAATTCAAAAAGGGAAGGTGATGAGTTGGTAAAAGAAAGCACATAAGTGCTTAACAAAACACAAAATGGAATTGTAAAAGAGATGAAAGGAAAGAAATTTGAATGTGGATTCCTTATCCACACTCAATTGCAACTTACCAAAGGCCCTACATGGTTAGTAAACATGTATAAGAAGTATAAGAAGTAAAAGAACATGTAATGCATCATAAAACTCAAAAGAATTAAATGAGAAATCAAATCCTAGAACCACAACCAGAATGTACATCATATAGAAAACCAATGATTACTATCAAGCAAACTCAAGTGGATAGGCAACAAACATCATCCATGACATTAAAACATGATATCATAAGAAAAGGGAGAATGAAAGATGAAAAGAAAAAGAAGAAATGTGCATAAATGGAACATGTAATCCATGGATCAGAATTGAAATGAAATGAAAAATGATTCACAAACCTCTCACAAGTATTTATGAGGCACATCAAGACTTTTAAGAAGTGATAGAAGAAGTAGGATTGAAATGGAAGTTCAAAAGAAAACACAAGTACAAACACCACATGTTAAAGGTGCACAAGGTTTAAATGAAAGTCAACATGCAAGGATGGCATATAATATGTACCAATGACCTATAATGTCAAGTGAATAGTTCACTAAAGTATGCAAATGATCATGCAAGTATATACAAAAGAAATCATGTGAACATGCACAAAGATTACAATGATATGACATGCTATTATGCTTTAAAGGTATTGCATTAAACAAAAATTAGATGGCCTCATGAAAATTATGAAAACATGGTTTAAGGATACACAAGTCATAAGTGAATCATATACCAAAATAGCATACAAGAAACCAAGGCAAAATGATGTCAAACAATGCATTTAGGTCAAATTGGATGCACATACCAAGTAACACAAAAATGAACACCAAACATGTTATGAAATGACTAAAAAAAATCAAATAAAAATCATTCAACATACTTCAAGATGATAATGACCCAATGCAAAAAGAAGAGCATCAAAACAATTTTTAGTGATCAAGAACAAAATTAAACAAGATCATGTACCACATTAAGAATGCACACCAAAGAAATTCAAAGAAAAATTATGGAGCAGGGGTAAAAAGGTCATAAAATCAGAAAATAAAATCACCAAAAATTTTCTAAATGTTGTAATGACACTCATGAATTTTTGTGGAATTTTATGATACTATTTAGTATTTTTAAAAATTAAAAAGCAAACGTGTAGTAAAATGGAAAAAATAAAATGCAATGCCAAAAGGAATGGGGGTGCGTGACTAGTAATTACTCAGTTCAAATTACATTGGGCCTTAAACAAGGGGGTGTGGATATCAGTTTAGCCCCAAGGTCCAAGTCTGCGCAGAACACACTAACAAACAAACACTCTCAGTCAACAAAATTGACTCACTCATGGCCATTGGATCAAGTCAAGGTCAAACGAAAGTCAAAGTAAATGAAATCAACGCACATGCATGAGTGTCTACCCTAGCTACCATACGTTGCAACACATAGAGCTTAAGTGAATTCAGAAACAATGCACATGACATGCACATGCGTTTTAATGTGCTGGCACATTCTAGACCACACGATTGGAACACATCAACGGCTATGATTAAAACACACAAAACCCTAACACTTAAGACCACCGGCCGGAGATGACCTCCGGTCACCTTCTCCGGTCATGCACCACCGTCTGCAACTCCATAATTTCCAGAATTCCACAAAAACTATACCAAAGTGAAGAGCAACTCACGTAGATTAACAAAATACTCATAAAAACAACAAAACATACACACATAGCAAGAACAGAGGGGATGAATATGTGCCCTAACTTTTGGATCTAAGCCTTTACAAGGCCTATCAACTAGCCGGAGTGAGAAATGCTCCTAATGAGCTCATATCATCATGAAATCATCATAATAATCAACAAAACGTGAGAGAAAAGTTTGTGAGTTTTGGAACCTGATCTTGCAGTTCTTGTGGAGTTTGAGAAAACCAGAGAGAACACTTGCTCTTCAACCTTGGAGCTTCAATATTAAGCAAAATAAATGCTGATGATTCACGAGTAGATGAAGGAGATTGAAGATTGCAGTGATGCTAAGCTTGCAGAAATGGAGTTGTTCTTGTTGTTCTTGATTCAACCACACTCAATGGAAGAACTATGGAGTTGAAATCGTGGAGAAGCAAACTCAGAGAGAATGAGAGAGTAGAAGAGAGAGTTTCTGAAGTGAAATGTGTGAGAAATGAAGTTGTCTGAGAAATGTGAGTGAAATTTGATTTTATAGTGTGAGTTAGAAATGAACCAGAGGTGGTTAAGTGAGTGAGTCAACTGAGTCCAAGTTGAGTTAACTGAGCTGCCTCTAACTAACTGAGCCAAGTTAGTTAGGGCGAGTCAGCTGTGGGTGTGCTATAGTGGTGGAGGTCCATGGTGTTATGGTGGAAGTGAAAATGAACTGACATTGCACGGCTGTCTCACCAAACTTGTTCAGCAAGTTGCTTTTTTCTATTTTCGTGCATGGCACGTGCTCATGTGCATGGACATGTGATGAGTGTTTGGTTAAATGAAGAAAGAGTTGGAGGGTGAGCAATGCACGAGCAAGCTGAGACAACAACAACAACATTCATTTTTTCTGGTTTTTTATGACAGTTTGGAAATAATGCAAACATGGATGTTTAATGGTGATTTTCTCTTGGCATTGTGGATGATTTGGTGTGTTTTTGGAGTCATTGGAAAGAGGGCACATAGTGCTACAAGTTTGGTGTGAAAAAGGAATTGAAATGATGCCTCAAACATGCTCCAAAATGACTATGAACTTAAGCACACAAGATTGGCTGATGGGCGCACCAGGTGGTCGATTGGCAAGGCTGGCATGGCACGAAATTTCAACATAACCACCCTAACTTGAGACCAATATTTCTCCCTCATAACTTGATCAAATGGAATTTTGTCCAACATGAAACTTGAAGAAGACATTACAAGGAACATTTTTGATGTTGACAAGTTTTGAAAATGAAGCCTCTAACCATGAGAAAAATAGGTGTACATTTCGCCCACCAACTGTTTGTTAAAATGACTGCGCGCGTGCCCTAAAAATCTTGGTCATGACCTAGTTTTGAACCTACTTTGCTCAAACTTTGATCAATCATATCTCACTCAATTTTTATCCAATGGAGATGTTCCACACATGGATTTGAAGCTTAAAACAAGATCTTTTGTTGTGGCCGAGTGGAATTTTCATTTGATGCCCCAATTTTAAATGGCCTTGGCTCAAACTCTGATGCAAAATGGCCAAAACTTGCTATATTTAGTAACCCTTCTTCATCCAAAAATGGCAACTTTTTACATCTTGATTTTTTCATGATTCCTTTGGAGTTTCTTGATCAAATTTTGTACATTGGACATATGTAACATGAATTTCATGATTTTGGGCTCAAAAAGTCAAGAGTTGACTTTTTCCTCTGATTATTTGACTTGGCCCCAATTTTCCTGATTTCTGATCTTTCTTCCAATTGAACCACTTCCAAAACCAATTGAGAAGCAATTTTCCACCTCCATACACTTAGGGACATATGAAATACCATGACATCAAATTTGGTCCAAAAAATCAAAAATTCCCTGATTTTATTAGAAACCCTAGTTTTGGTGCCCCCCTCATAGGAGAAAAATGTGCAGTCTTCAATTTCCAATTCCTCAGAGTATGTTATGTATCCTCTTAAAAGATGATGATATATGCCATTTGAGGATGATTTTGGATCAATGAGTTATCTCTTTTGAGGGTTTTCCTTCATTTTTTGAACCTCTTGCATAGTGAAAGATGTAGTGCTTCAATCTCCCATTGATTCTCTCATTCTTGAGGTTGTGGATGTTCCATTGAGATAGTATGAGACATGAAAGGCCTCTTGGCTTGCCCTGAGGAAACTTGATTGCCCTTTTTGTGCTTTGAATGATTCCTTGATCGTCCACCTTCCACCTGATCACATGCCCTGATGGTAAGAAGGATGCTATGCTTCATTTTTCTATGTTAAATGCAATGTAATGTTAATGAGGTGGATATGATATGATAGATGATAATGCCATGCTATGATGACAAAGAGGGAGAGCAAATTTTGGGGTATTACAGCTGCCCCTATTCAAGCGCTGTAGACCTGAATGCCTGAAAGCAATTGCTTTCGGACTTTCAAGGTATATAGTGATTGAATACCAAATATAACCAAAAATTTGCTCTGGATGACGAGGAAGAAACTCCCCCGACATTGCTGGCTTGAATCTTCAATGAAACATTGTCGGAGAAAACTGTCTTTTGAACGACACCAGACGACTACTGGCTTGCCACACTGCTGGTGGACTTTAATAACGTCTTTTATGCAATTCCAGACGACTACTGGCCTGCCACGCTACTGGTGGACTTTAGAAATGTCTTTTTGAACGACGCCAGACGACTACTGGCTTGCCACACTACTGGTGGACTTTGCAGCTTCGTGCCACCCGAAGACGGACTTTTGCCAATCTACTGTTGGACTTTTAGAATTTGCCACCCTTAGATGGACCTTTCGCCAATCCACTGTTGGACTTTTGCCACCCGAAGACGGACTTTTGCCAATCCACTGTTGGACTTTTGCCACCCGAAGACGGACTTTTGCCAATCCACTGTTGGACTTTTAGCTGCTTTGCCACCCGAAGATGGACTTTTGCCAATCCACTGTTGGACTTTTGCCACCCGAAGACGGACTTTTGCCAATCCACTGTTGGACTTTTAGAATTTGCCACCCTTAGATGGACCTTTCGCCAATCCACTGTTGGACTTTTGCCACCCGAAGACGGACTTTTGCCAATCCACTGTTGGACTTTTGCCACCCGAAGACGGACTTTTGCCAATCCACTGTTGGACTTTTGCCACCCGAAGACGGACTTTTGCCAATCCACTGTTGGACTTTGCTAACGTCTTTTAACAATGCTAGACGACTACTGGCTTGCCACACTACGGGTGGACTTTCGCAAAATTCCAATACTGGATTACACTCTGCATCCGTGTCAGACATCTCTGTCGACTTTGCTGAGGAACAATGATCAATGACTTGACTTTTAGAGGTTCCTGAGAGGATAGTATCTCTGCTGGAGAATGAATGAACAATCCGTCTGCTTCGAATTGTCAAGTTTGCCAACAATAAATTGGACTTGAAGAATAATAAATCTGCCAGTAATCACTTCATCTGCTGGGGGAATGAATTATGGTCACAGCGACTCCGCTGGGGATGAGAATTTCTTTGCATGGCGTCTTGCTAAGGAAGAAAAGTCATAAAAAAACTCTGCTTGGGGATCTATCCAATCCAAGACCCTTTGTAGGGGTTATCCACCTTCTGACCCGGCTGGGGAAAGACTGTACCATCCTTGTTGAGGAATAGATTCTGCCGATCTTATAAACCTCTGCGGGGAGAACAACAACTCAGCTGGGGAGTATTGCTGACAAGATTCGATGCTGAACTCTGTAGGGATATCCTTACCAGAGTTACGATCTTGCTGGGGATCAAGGCTACTCTGCCGGGGACATGCGAATCCTGGTTAGAACATTTCCTTGCAACTTGCTGGGAAGGAGTCCTTAGAGATCTGCTGGGGAAATCCAAAGCAAATCCATGGTAGTCTGCTAAGGAATACGATTGTCGAGCTTAGGATAAGTACCACAATGCCCCATGTTAGGCGAGCTTTACCTTAGACAATTCCGTTGGGGATGACGAGTTTATAACAAACTCTGCTGGAGAAAACTGCTTTAAAGCGCCTCGTGCTGGGGAATGCCTTTTGAGAGGATTTTACAGAAGACCAACTGTCCTCAAACTCTACTGGGGATGATCAACACTTCATGCTGGGGAAACAAACATGCCCCATGCTTGGACAAACCAACAATTTGTCCCCGAAGAAGATGTCATAAGAGGATTTTACAGAAGATTTAGCCTCTTCAAACTCCTGCGACTTCGCTGGGGATAATGACCATCAGTTTTGGTATCGACGAGACCACTCTTTTGGGGAACTTGTGACCGTTATCGACACAGAAAAGCTTGTAGCTGTTGGAAGTACTGTATGAGAGAATCGACTTAATAAGATACAACGGTACCCAGTTGAACTTAATTCAATGATATCGAACCGTTATGAACGACCGTCGACCGAACGATGAACACCGACCTCCTTACCCGTAATTGCCCCAGTCTTTTGCGTGAGGTAATTGATTACTGGTCTTGTGCTTAAAATCATCTGCACCTGCTACCTGCAACAAAAGAATATGCACACATGCCTCGAATATTGCGTGGCTAGAATCCATCATCCGGGAGTATTCAACATTCAAAGTAATTTCAAATGTTTTTTCTACGCATGTTATTGCAAGGCCGCCATGTTTTCAAATGCAATGTTTTATAAAAAATTAGGACGTTTTTGCAAACAAAGCAATAAAACAAAAATAGAAAGCTTTTTATTGAAATTCAATTTATTGACTGAGAGCCCAGAATAGGCAATTACATCAGGAAGCAATCCCTGGAAAGAGGTGATCACTGAAAATTGAGAAAAGAAACTATCCTAACGGCAATGTGAAAACGGCATTCCACTGAGTTTCCATTCTGCTATGACTAGTATGTCTTCAAAACTCCCCGACCTTGCCTTCTGAGGAATGATCAGACCGATTCCTATCTTTCAGAATGTCAGTTGTTCAAACGGTAATGGGTACAGATAACTCAGACTGTAGTCATTCGCTTAAATCCCTCTTTTGCGTGGACCGCCCTTTCAGGTTTTTGATCCACCAGGATACCCTTTTTTGCCTAAGTTGCCCTTTCGGGTTTTCAACTTACCGGGTGTACAATTTTTTTCAATTATATCCCTAATTTTTGCCCGAACCTTATTCTGTTTTTGGTTCGCCGGGATGCCCTTTTTTGCCCGGATTTTTTTATTTTTATTATCCAGCGGGTCTATTCATGCGAAGTATTTTTTGACTACGTCCGAGTTGACAGGGGATGAAAAGTCTTCGCCATCCATGGTTGTAAGCAATAAGGCTCCGCCCGAAAAGACCTTTTTAACCACGAATGGACCTTCATAGTTAGGAGTCCATTTGCCCCTGTGATCTGTATTGGGAGGAAGGATCCTTTTAAGTACCACATCTCCGACTTTGTAAACCCGAGGACGCACCTTTTGGTCAAATGCCTGCTTCATTCTGCGCTGATATAATTGCCCATGACATACAGCCGCCAATCGCTTCTCCTCAATAAGGCTCAACTGATCAAATCTGGATCATACCCATTCAGCCTCATCTAGCTTAACATCCATCATGACTCTGAGGGACGGAATCTCTACTTCAACCGGTAGCACTGCCTCCATACCATATACGAGTGAGAATGGGGTTGCCCCAGTGGACGTGCGTACCGACGTTCGATACCCATGTAGAGCAAATGGTAACATCTCATGCCAATCTTTGTACGTGACAACCATCTTCTGTACAATCTTCTTGATATTTTTGTTGGCCGCTTCGACCGCGCCATTCATCTTTGGGCGGTACGGAGAAGAATTGTGATGTTCGATTTTGAAGTCCCGGCATAACTCAGCCATCATCTTGTTATTCAAATTAGAACCATTATCAGTAATGATTCTTTCGGGAACTCCATATCGGCAAATGATATCCCGTTTTAAGAAACGAGCTACCCCTTGTTTTGTAACATTGGCATAGGATGCAGCTTCAACCCATTTGGTGAAATAATCAATTGCCACCAAGATGAAACGATGACCGTTAGAAGCTGTAGGCTCAATCTTCCCGATCATATCAATGCCCCACATGGCAAACGGCCAGGGCGACGCCATGATACTCAACGGATTTGGAGGCACATGCACTTTGTCTGCATAGATCTGGCATTTATGGCATTTGCGGGCATATTTGCAACAATCTGACTCCATAGTCAACCAATAATATCCCGATCTTAACAACTTTTTAGTCATTACATGTCCTCCGGCATGGGTACCAAAAGAGCCTTCGTGCACTTCAATCATCAACAGGTCTGCTTCGTGTCTATCCACACATCTAAGCAGGACCGTATCAAAATTCCGCTTGTACAGCACGCCATCTTTGTTCAAAAAGAAACTACCAGCTAACCTTCTCAACGTCTTCCTGTCCTTAGCGGATGCCCCTGGCGGGTATTCTTGACTTTTCAAGAAACACTTAATGTCATGAAACCATGGCTTGTCATCAGATGCTGCGTCAACCGCAAACACAAATGCAGGTCTGTCAAGGCGGGATACCTCAATCTTAGGTACATGGTTCCATCCCTGCACTTTGATCATGGAAGACAAAGTGGCCAAGGCATCAGCGAACCTATTCTCATCTCGAGGAATATGGTACAGTTTCACTGTTGTGAAAAATGTCAGCAATCTCCTTGTATAATCTCTATACGGCACTAGATTTGCTTGGTGCGTGTACCAACTCCCTTTCACTTGATTGATTACCAAAGCTGAATCACCAAATATATCAAGGGTCTTAATCCATAGATTAATCGCCTCCTCGATCCCCATTATACAAGCTTCGTACTCTGCTTCATTGTTGGTGCATCCGAAAGTTATTCGGGCAGTGAAGGGCATATGAACACCTTCCGGCGTGATAAGAACTGCTCCAACTCCGCACCCATTCATATTGACAGCCCCATCAAACATCAGACTCCATTTGGACTCAGGGTCTGGCCCCTCCTCCGGGAGTGGTTCCTCGCAGTCTTTAGCTTTGAGAAACATGATGTCCTCATCAGGGAAGTCGAATTTCATGGGTTGGTAATCATCAATCGGCTGTTGCGCAAGATAGTCGGACAAGATACTTCCCTTGATGGCCTTTTGGGAAGTGTACTGAATGTCATACTCTGTCAAGACCATTTGCCACCGTGCAACTCTGCCTGTCAGTGCTGGTTTCTCGAAAATATACTTGATAGGATCCATTTTTGAAATTAACAAGGTTGTGTGCCTAACCATATATTGCCTCAATCGCTTAGCGGCCATGCAAGCGCACAACATGTCTTTTCAAGCATTGAGTACCGGGACTCACAATCATTGAACTTTTTGCTCAGGTAGTAGATAGCATGCTCCTTCCTACCTGTCTCGTCATGTTGCCCGAGAACACAACCCATGGAACCTTCAAGCACTGTCAGATACATTATCAGCGGTCTCCCTTCAACTGGAGGCATTAGAATTAGAGGTTCCTGCAAATATTCTTTTATCTTATCGAATGCCACTTGGCAATCGTCATTCCACCTGACCGTTTGATCTTTCCTTAACAATTTAAATATTGGTTCACACGTGGCTGTTAGGTGAGATATGAACCTTGCAATGTAGTTCAATCTACCCAAGAAACCACGAACCTCTTTTTCTGTTCTCGGTTCAGGCATTTCTTGTATTGCTTTCACCTTGGCAGGATCAACCTCAATTCCTCTTTCGCTCACAATGAAACCCATCAACTTTCCAGAACGCACCCCAAACGTGCACTTGTTTGGATTTAATCTCAGACGGAACTTTCTCAACCTTTCAAACAGCTTTTTCAGGTTAATCAGATGTTCCTCTTCTGTTCTCGACTTGGCAATCATATCATCTACATAACATTCGATCTCCTTATGAATCAAGTCATGAAACAATGTTACCATCGCCCGCTGGTACGTTGCCCCTGCATTTTTCAACCCAAAAGGCATTACTTTATAACAATATGTACCCCACGGAGTAATGAACGTGGTCTTCTCCATATCTTCAGGTGCCATCTTGATCTGGTTGTACCCGGAGAACCCGTCCATAAAGGAGAACACTGAAAACTGAGCTGTATTATCGACCAGCACATCAATATGAGGTAGTGGAAAATCATCTTTTGGGCTAGCTTTATTAAGATCTCGATAATCCACACACATTCTCACTTTTCCATCTTTCTTCGGTACTGGCACGATGTTGGCTACCCACGGAGGATATTTTGTCACAGCAAGAAACCCAGCATCCCACTGCTTCTGGACTTCCTCCTTAATCTTTAAAGCCATGTCGGGGTGAGTCCGACGAAGTTTCTGCTTGACTGGCGGACATTCTTCTCTTAATGGCAGCCTGTGCATGACAATATCCGTATCCAACCCCGGCATGTCTTGATACGACCAGGCGAAGATGTCAACATACTCGCGCAACATTTCCGTCAAAGTTTGCTTCACATCTGCTTGCAAGCTGGCACCAATCCTGATCTCTTTCTTGGTGTCCTTGGTACCAATATTGATGATTTCTACAGTCTCCTGATGAGGCTGGATGACCCTTTCCTCTTGTTTCAACAATCTGGCCAGTTCTTCAGAGAGTTCACAATCTTTCTCATCCCCTTCTTCGGCTTGATAAATCAGATTGTCAAAGTCATACATAGCCATATCAAAATCGTTATCAGTGGTATCCGGAGGATCAAGTCTGCATGAACGGGTTCATGCCTTATTTTAGAATTTATTTTTAAGCAAAACAAAAGAAAATGAAACATTGCCATTTTATTTTTGTGCAAAAATAAAAACTGAAAGACAGAGAACAAAATTTGATTGCAAAACGTCCTTTATTAATGATTAAACATTGCAAATGCAACCATGGTGGCCCTACAAATGAATCTATACGCCTTGGGCAGAGCGCAAGATTTTGACATGCATTATGGTTAGAAAAAAAAAAAAAAAACAAAGAAAAATTACTCTGTCTGAAGAGTAACCCGGATGACTTCTTCAACGGACCAGTTTTGCACTTGTTGTCCCGGAGCATGAGGGCGTACCCAGTTGTCCAGGTCACAATTACTGTCAACACTATCCTCTGTGGCTGCACAAGACTGGTCCATGTAGATAATTCCCCCACTGTTGAAAGTAATGGGTCCCTTGCTCCCCGCATCTGAAGTTGTAGAGGGATGATAACCAATACCAAATTTGTCTTCCTTCATTGGGGTCTCTATCAACCTGCCCCAACCTTGGGCGTTGCCTGCCCTGACGACTTCGACAGCTTGTTTGTAAGATGAAATGGAGGTACCGGCCCCAATTGGTACAGAAGAAGACTCAGGTGCATCGTCAATATTGACTGCTTCAAATGATTGGCACAACATCTCATGAATTTCCCCATCCATTTCAATGTACTTGAACGTGGACAGGTGACTCACAAAGATGTCTTCTTCCCCGCACACCGTCACAACCTGCCCTTCAAACTCATACTTCAACTTTTGGTGCAAAGTGGAAGTAACAGCCCCGGCTCCGTGAATCCAAGGGCGTCCCAATAGGCAGCTATATGTAGGTTGTATGTCCATTACATGGAACGTGGATTTGAATACTTGTGGTCCAATTTGTACGGGCAATTCCACCTCACCAAACACAGATCGTCTAGTCCCATCGAATGCTCTGACCACCAATTCACTAGGCCTTAAGATCAAACCATCAACTTCCAGCTTCATTAATGCCTTCTTGGGCAAGACATTGAGTGATGAACCAGTGTCTACCAGTACATGAGATAACACTGCGCCCTTACACTCCATCGTGATATGCAAAGCCTTATTGTGGTTTCTTCCTTCAACAGTCAGATCTCTACTTGTAAAGCCCAAGCCATGGCTAACATTAACATTAGAGATTACGCCCTCGAGCTGATTAACAGTAATTTCCTGTGGCACGTATGCACTCTTCAATACTTTCAACAACGCCAGCCGATGCGCATCAGAGCACATCAATAGTGACAAGATTGAAATCTTTGAAGGGGTCTGATTCAGTTGGTCCACAATCTTATAATCGCTTTTCTTGATTATCTTCATAAATTCTTCCATTTCCTTATCAAAAGTAATCTTTGTCTCTGCTTCAGGTGTAGGCGCATTTTCAACCACCTGTTTACCTTTAGCCTTTGCTGCAGCTTCTGCCTCTTTATCACTTCTCAAGGTTTGGGGAGCGAACAACCTTCCACTCCTTGTAAAGCCCCCTACACCCCCTACATTATCAATATTTGGGCTGACTGACGACTCAACTTCCTACCTTTTACCTTCGTAATATACATCTGCCCCATAGTGCCATGGGATAGCCTTCGTAGATGTGAACGGAATTGGTCCTGGCACCGTGATAGTGACAGGACTGGGCCTTTCTGGCGCAACACTTGCCACGGGAACTGCATTGACCGGCATTTGAATCTCAGCGGGAGTGTAATAGATGGTCACGGTTGATATCTCATCAGTGTCTTTCATGACTCTGTCGAACTGTAGACATCCTTCATCGATCAGATTCTGTAAACCCACCTTCAACTTATTACAGCCATTCTCCTGATTCATACACTCGAAACAATCTTGATTACAGCCCGGGAACACCTGTCCCTTCGATAAACGATCTTTTACAACCAACAAAGAAGTTTTCACTTGATGGATATCTGTCACCAAATTCAATCTCCTCCCATCTTCAATAGGTTACACATTTGCTGCACTATGATCAGGCATGGGATGCTGAGTAATATTAGGAGCGGGAGAGAAATTGATGGCTTTAGCATCAATCAAATCTTGTACTTTATGATGGAAAGCCCAGCATTTTTCAATGGAGTGCCCCTGAGCACCTGAGTGGAACTCACAACGAGCATTAGCATCGAAGTTAGGTGGCAGGTTTCCAGCAACCGGAGCTTTCATAGTACGGATTTCTACCAACTTTAACTCGAGTAGTCGGGGCAACAGCGCGGCATAAGTCATAGGGAGAGGATCCATCTTACGATCCCTCTGCCTAGACCTTTGCTGGAAAAAAGGTTGTTGCTGTTGAACTTGTTGTTGGGGTTGTTGTTTCTGAACAGACGGTGTGGGGATTGTTACAGCATCTACCTGATAATAAGCTTGAGAACGCCCTCTGCCTCGTCCTCTAAACACAACATTCGTATCACCTTCTCTTCTTTTCTAGTTACTAGCAAACGGTTTCTTCGTCCCCGAAGAGCCAGCCCCACTCACATCCTGGATCTTTCCAAGCTTTAACAGACTTTCTATTCTTTCTCCCGCAATCACGATATCAGCAAATCCAGTTGACGGACAAGCAGCTAATCTATCAAGATAGGCCCCTTGCAAGGTTCCCATAAACATATCCGCCATTTCTCTGTCTGACAAGGGAGGTTGGACCTGGGCAGCCATTTCCCTCCACCTCTGTGCATATTCTTTGAAACTCTCCTTGGCATTCTGGGACAACCCCTGCAATTGGGTGCGGTTGGGCGCCATGTCAATATTGTACTGGTATTGCTTCAAGAACGCTTCTGCCAGATCTTTCCAACTCTTCACAGCAGCTCTATTCAACTTCATATACCAGGTCAAGGACGCCCCAGCCAGACTGTCCTGAAAATAGTGCATCCATAGCTTTTCGTCATCCGTATGGGCTGAAATCTTCCCAAAGTAAGCTTGAAGATGCGTTTGGGGACACGCATTGCCGTGATACTTATCAAAAGTAGGAGGTTTGAATTTGGGGGGAATTCTGACTCCTGGGACCAGCCCCAAGCTAGTAACATCAATGCCCATAGAGTTCTTGCATTCTATGGCCCTGATCTTTTCTGCTAACTCATCATACCTTCGATCACCTTGATTACCCACATCAGCATCCAGCAGAGTAAATTGATCTTCCAGGGTATCTTCAAGAGTAACACCAGCATGCCTACCATTTCCATTACCCCGATTGTTACCACCAGGAGGAGGGTTGCCACCGGGAGGAGGAATGCCATGTCCCTGTGAATTGTCATGCTGATCACCTTCGGGACCATTGTCTGGACGCTCGACCAGAAGCCTCAATCTCTCCTGATTTTGCGCCATGCCAGTCATGAGGGTCATGAACTGGTCCATACGCACCCTCATTTCAGCCAAATCACTTTGCACTTGATCCATGATTCTTACTTGATTTCTTCGCGTCGAATATCGGTGAATATGATTCTCAGCTATACTGCCTGAAACCAAATAAAGGTTAGAGACCCTGCAACGAGTACTTGAAAAGCAAGTAACAAAAATGCAAAATGATATGCAATGCCATGCAATGCCATGTTTGTCATTTCCGAGGTGCTTTATACCCTGATTCCAATCCCAACCACAGAAATCTAAAGACCAGAAATCGTGATATAAAGAGACGTATCGTGGTCATGTGCTTGTGTGCAGCTATCTGATAAGGAATAATTCTGAATAAAATTGCTCATACTCATTAAACAAAGTATTCAAGTACATTTAAGAAGGGCTCATCCGCAAATGCAATACAAGGAAAAATGGATCCATCAACAAGCCTGATGGTAACTATTAATAACAAAATATAAGGAAAAGAACATCAGTCTGACAATTCCACATCCTTCAGCTTATCACTTGAGTATTTGATCTCCTCAAAAAGTATACGGGTACGCTGGTGATTCGACTTTTCAATCATTTCTTTGATCAAGACATCCCTTTTCTCAAGAGCTTCATTTAAAGAACCCATATGCAGCATCAGAGCCTCGTCATCACACACTCCTTTATGTCTCTTTATGCCAGCTTGCGTCTTGAGTATCTCCCTTTCTATCATGACTTCTTCAAGCTCTTTCTTGGTATTCCTCAGCTCACCTCTAGCTTCTTCTAGCTGTTCTTGACTCTTACCGAGGCTTTCCCGATACTTTTTCCTCTGCTCATGCGCCTTTTCAAGCTCTTCGTCCTTAATCTGCAACTGTTCCTGTAATTCAGCATTCTCTATCCTAACTTCGTCCCAAGCGTGCTGAAACTTTGTTAACTTTTCTTTGGTCTGTGCTAACGCCTGTTTGGTTTGCTTGTGGGCTTGAGTAGCATCATCAGCACCTTTACTAATCTTCCGGAAATGTTGGGCTCTTCCAGCAAAGTCTTTTTCTTTTGCAGTTAGGATTTGTTCAGCATCTTGGGCTTTTCGCTCCAGCTCTTTGTTGGCATGTAGAGCATTCTGAAGACGGCTACTCAACTCGGAATTCTCTCCTTGGAGCTTTTTCACCAAGGCTTGCAACTTGTCAACTTCTTCCACAGTAGCAGTGCTTCTTGCTTTCTCATTCTCTGGATACAAAAGGGGTGCCTTACCAAAAGGCAAGAGAAAATCTTCAACTCTTTTCTTCACCCATTCTTCATATGCTGGATAAACCCGGTTGTTAGGCTTGCCTAGAGTAACTTTTCCCTTTTTCAGTATGCTACCCCAGCTTTCAGAAGCTTTCTGTGCTGCTTCCCAACCATCTGATGTATGAAAATAGAGGGACTCCTCCACATCTCTCTTAATAGGCGGACCTGTCAGGGCATACCCAAATTGTCGAATGGCCAAAGAAGGATTGTAGTTAATCCCACCCATTCTTCCTATCAGTGGAACGTTAGGGAACTTACCACAGCTGTGGATAATATTCTTGCCAATCAGCCCATGATCTACCCATATGATGTCCTTGGCCACCAATCCCATTAAACGCTGTTTCCACTCTAGAGAATCTTTGGAATCCACAAAAGCCCCTGATTGTGGTAAACGGCCTGCAAACCACTTATAGAACAAGGGTGCACAACAACGAATTATCCCTCCTCTTTTCTTTTCGTTTCGGTTGTACAACGAGTAGTGAAGATCTCCCAGTAGCGTTGGCACCGGGTTCTTCATCAGGAATATTCGTATAGCGTCCGTATCAATGAAATCCGACTCGTTGGGAAACAACACTATGCCATATATACAAAGGGCTAGCAAAGCATTAAAAACAAGCCAATTCTTGCCTTTAGCTGCTTCCTGGGCCTTCTTAATCAGATATTCCAGCTTGTAACCACAAATCTTTCCTTTGTTGGAGACATTGTCGCCTAACTCTGATTTGCTCAAATAAAGAGCACCAGCCACCTTTCCAAAGTCAAGATCCCCCACTGATCCAAAGAAAGGGGGCTCCTCCTTGATAGCAATCCCCAACATGTTGGAATACTCCTCCAGGGTAGGAACCAACACATAGTCTGGAAATACAAAACACCTCAGAGGCGGATCATAGAATTGCATCAACGTATGGAGACCTCTGGCTTCATAATCACTGACATTACGGACCATAGATAAAATCCACCCATATTTCTCTTCAAAAGCTTCTCGTACTGCAGGGCTCGCCATCCCCTTCAGCATAACAATAGGGCCTAAAGTAGGCGTAAGGAACTTATAGCTGATGATATTCTTCCTTTCTTTAGTGTTCATCTTTGCATGGACCTGATGACTGGAATCAAGGGTAATATATGCACCTGGAAATGAATAAACATGTATGTTAGGATATGATAATGCAATGCAAAGGGCAATGTGATCAGGTAATCAGGTGTCTGTGCTGAACTGTGAACGGTGTCAGTGTAGCTCTGAGACTAATATAGAACCATAGATAAGAACCATCTGAATACAATAGGATGAAACTTCCTTTTTGTGCAATGAAGATAGAAAACCGGGTATGTAGGAGGTCATGGTTACCTGCAAACCTGTAAACAACCCGCCCTCCTCACATGTGGGTACTAGGATGTTCAGTATCCCGGGCTCTCAGGTCAAGAAATGATGATACGTTCACCATTTCTGGTTTGGCATCATCATCAATCGAGGAGGCCTCAACTGATTCTCCAAAACAAAAAGGTCCTCAGCTTCTAGCACTGAGGTCGAGAAGCAATAGTACATTCATCCCTCAGGGTACAGTACTATCGCCAATCGAGGAGTGCCTCCGCTGATTCTCTTTTAAAAAGGGATGTCCTATAGCAAGTTCTCAGCATTGGGTCCTCGGATCGAGAATGTGCAATGGGTTTGCCACGGAATGTGGTCTGCCACTGTCACAACTCGGGAGGAGTGCCGCAACTGAGTCCTCGGGAATGGTCACCAGAGTCGACAGTTCCTCAAGAGAATAACCACTGGCCTGCATAACATGCAGTAGCAGAAAGCTCCTGATAGAACCTCGTCTGGTTGTGGGTCTCATGAACAACAATACGTGGTCACCACCACGCAAGCGTCACGACTATCCACTCTAATACCTATGGGTGTACTCAAGCCTTGGTAGTGGGCTCATATCTCAGAACACCCTGCCCGCCAAACAGAAAATAACAGCACGATCCAGCACAATAATGATATGTAATGCAGTAAATGCGATAAATACAGTAAAGCAGCAATACAATAAATAGCAATACAGTACAACAATAAATACCGCAAACAAAATACACCCAATGAAAGAAAAGCAAACAAGCGCTAGGATTGACTCGCTAAGGAAACCAGAGATTCTGGGTTCGTTCCCCAGCAGAGTCGCCAGCTGTCGCTCCCGGGATTTTCATCCAAGTACAAACGCGAAAGTGGCACCGAACAGAGTCGCCAGCAATGTGTATTTATCCCAAGAGAGGGAAAGGAAACACCGCGTAAACCTGAGAGAAAGGAAAAGCATGGTCTTACGACCAAGAGAACTGGGTTCGGGAGTCGGTTACGCGCGGGGAAGGTATTAGCACCCCCACGCGTCCATCGTACCCGATGGGATCCACGCTTGCTTGTCTCGATCAAAGGGTGTAAAGAAAGGATACTGGAAAAGGAACTGAAAGAAAGAAAGGAGAAAGAAAAGAAAAGGAACAAGAAACAAATGTAGGGAAAATAAAAGAAGTGCTCGCATGGGCCCTACCCCACTGCCTACGTATCTCATCGGGAGCATGAGAATCAGAGCGACGTAGTTCCCCTCAATAGGGATAATTGTTTGTGTTTTAGGGAACAGCTAACGTTCTAGCTCAGGTGTTGCAGGCTCGCTGGTCCGAGTGCGTTACCATCTTGCAAGAGAACAAGAAGGAGCACGTTCGTACGCTGAGAGTGAATGAGGTGAGAAAAGAATTCCCGAAGGAAAGACGTTATTGTTTGTTTTTGTCTTTTAGAAGGAAGTGTTTTGGATTTGTTTGCATATGATAGTGTATTTAAGTCTTAGCCATTGGAATGTGTACATTCTCACATTCCAAGATGGAATGGGTAAGAAAGCACACTAAGAGTGAAGAAGACCCCCACACTTAGTTCCAATTGTCAAGGTTCAAACACACTAGCATACTTGTGTGTTATTAAGTGTTTTTATTGATTATGAAATGAAGAAGTGTTTTTTATTTGTTCCTTCAACAAGCATTGCATTTAAGTCCCTCACACAAGATCAAATGTTTAACACATTGACCCAAGATGGGTTATATGCTATACATTTTAAGATTATAAGAGAAGACCCCTTATAATCTTTTCTTTATGTGAAAGGCCTAAATGTAATAAATGCCTACCTTTATTAGATGTTTTGAGTTTTCTTTGAGATGAGAAGATGAAAGACTCAAGAGAGAAGAAAAAGGTAAAATCTATGTGGACTAAGACTCAATCCTAATTGATTATTAAAGGGAGTGATCCTAATGGTTTGTGAGGTTTCAACCTAAAGTCTAAGGAAAGAAAGAATTAAACAATTCACTTCTAAAGTAGAAGATGAATTGTAATTCAAAAAGGGAAGGTGATGAGTTGTTAAAAGAAAGCACATAAGTGCTTAACAAAACACAAAATGGAATTGTAAAAGAGATGAAAGGAAAGAAATTTGAATGTGGATTCCTTATCCACACTCAATTGCAACTTACCAAAGCCCCTACATGGTTAGTAAACATGTATAAGAAGTATAAGAAGTAAAAGAACATGTAATGCATCATAAAACTCAAAAGAATTAAATGAGAAATCAAATCCTAGAACCACAACCAGAATGTACATCATATAGAAAACCAATGATTACTATCAAGCAAACTCAAGTGGATAGGCAACAAACATCATCCATGACATTAAAACATGATATCATAAGAAAAGGGAGAATGAAAGATGAAAAGAAAAAGAAGAAATGTGCATAAATGGAACATGTAATCCATGGATCAGAATTGAAATGAAATGAAAAATGATTCACAAACCTCTCACAAGTATTTATGAGGCACATCAAGACTTTTAAGAAGTGATAGAAGAAGTAGGATTGAAATGGAAGTTCAAAAGAAAACACAAGTACAAACACCACATGTTAAAGGTGCACAAGGTTTAAATGAAAGTCAACATGCAAGGATGGCATATAATATGTACCAATGACCTATAATGTCAAGTGAATAGTTCACTAAAGTATGCAAATGATCATGCAAGTATATACAAAAGAAATCATGTGAACATGCACAAAGATTACAATGATATGACATGCTATTATGCTTTAAAGGTATTGCATTAAACAAAAATTAGATGGCCTCATGAAAATTATGAAAACATGGCTTAAGGATACACAAGTCATAAGTGAATCATATACCAAAATAGCATACAAGAAACCAAGGCAAAATGATGTCAAACAATGCATTTAGGTCAAATTGGATGCACATACCAAGTAACACAAAAATGAACACCAAACATGTCATGAAATGACTAAAAAAAATCAAATAAAAATCATTCAACATACTTCAAGATGATAATGACCCAATGCAAAAAGAAGAGCATCAAAACAATTTTTAGTGATCAAGAACAAAATTAAACAAGATCATGTACCACATTAAGAATACACACCAAAGAAATTCAAAGAAAAATTATGGAGCAGGGGTAAAAAGGTCATAAAATCAGAAAATAAAATCACCAAAAATTTTCTAAATGTTGTAATGACACTCATGAATTTTTGTGGAATTTTATGATACTATTTAGTATTTTTAAAAATTAAAAAGCAAACGTGTAGTAAAATGGAAAAAATAAAATGCAATGCCAAAAGGAATGGGGGTGCGTGACTAGTAATTACTCAGTTCAAATTACATTGGGCCTTAAACAAGGGGGTGTGGATATCAGTTTAGCCCCAAGGTCCAAGTCTGCGCAGAACACACTAACAAACAAACACTCTCAGTCAACAAAATTGACTCACTCATGGCCATTGGATCAAGTCAAGGTCAAACGAAAGTCAAAGTAAATGAAATCAACGCACATGCATGAGTGTCTACCCTAGCTACCATACGTTGCAACACATAGAGCTTAAGTGAATTCAGAAACAATGCACATGACATGCACATGCGTTTTAATGTGCTGGCACATTCTAGACCACATGATTGGAACACATCAACGGCTATGATTAAAACACACAAAACCCTAGCACTTAAGACCACCGGCCGGAGATGACCTCCGGTCACCTTCTCCGGTCATGCACCACCGTCTGCAACTCCATAATTTCCAGAATTCCACAAAAACTATACCAAAGTGAAGAGCAACTCACGTAGATTAACAAAATACTCATAAAAACAACAAAATATACACACATAGCAAGAACAGAGGGGATGAATATGTGCCCTAACTTTTGGATCTAAGCCTTTACAAGGCCTATCAACTAGCCGGAGTGAGAAATGCTCCTAATGAGCTCATATCATCATGAAATCATCATAATAATCAACAAAACGTGAGAGAAAAGTTTGTGAGTTTTGGAACCTGATCTTGCAGTTCTTGTGGAGTTTGAGAAAACCAGAGAGAACACTTGCTCTTCAACCTTGGAGCTTCAATATTAAGCAAAATAAATGCTGATGATTCACGAGTAGATGAAGGAGATTGAAGATTGCAGTGATGCTAAGCTTGCAGAAATGGAGTTGTTCTTGTTGTTCTTGATTCAACCACACTCAATGGAAGAACTATGGAGTTGAAATCGTGGAGAAGCAAACTCAGAGAGAATGAGAGAGTAGAAGAGAGAGTTTCTGAAGTGAAATGTGTGAGAAATGTAGTTGTCTGAGAAATGTGAGTGAAATTTGATTTTATAGTGTGAGTTAGAAATGAACCAGAGGTGGTTAAGTGAGTGAGTCAACTGAGTCCAAGTTGAGTTAACTGAGCTGCCTCTAACTAACTGAGCCAAGTTAGTTAGGGCGAGTCAGCTGTGGGTGTGCTATAGTGGTGGAGGTCCATGGTGTTATGGTGGAAGTGAAAATGAACTGACATTGCACGGCTGTCTCACCAAACTTGTTCAGCAAGTTGCTTTTTTCTATTTTCGTGCATGGCACGTGCTCATGTGCATGGACATGTGATGAGTGTTTGGTTAAATGAAGAAAGAGTTGGAGGGTGAGCAATGCACGAGCAAGCTGAGACAACAACAACAACATTCATTTTTTCTGGTTTTTTATGACAGTTTGGAAATAATGCAAACATGGATGTTTAATGGTGATTTTCTCTTGGCATTGTGGATGATTTGGTGTGTTTTTGGAGTCATTGGAAAGAGGGCACATAGTGCTACAAGTTTGGTGTGAAAAAGGAATTGAAATGATGCCTCAAACATGCTCCAAAATGACTATGAACTTAAGCACACAAGATTGGCTGATGGGCGCACCAGGTGGTCGATTGGCAAGGCTGGCATGGCACGAAATTTCAACATAACCACCCTAACTTGAGACCAATATTTCTCCCTCATAACTTGATCAAATGGAATTTTGTCCAACATGAAACTTGAAGAAGACATTACAAGGAACATTTTTGATGTTGACAAGTTTTGAAAATGAAGCCTCTAACCATGAGAAAAATAGGTGTACATTTCGCCCACCAACTGTTTGTTAAAATGACTGCGCGCGTGCCCTAAAAATCTTGGTCATGACCTAGTTTTGAACCTACTTTGCTCAAACTTTGATCAATCATATCTCACTCAATTTTTATCCAATGGAGATGTTCCACACATGGATTTGAAGCTTAAAACAAGATCTTTTGTTGTGGCCGAGTGGAATTTTCATTTGATGCCCCAATTTTAAATGGCCTTGGCTCAAACTCTGATGCAAAATGGCCAAAACTTGCTATATTTAGTAACCCTTCTTCATCCAAAAATGGCAACTTTTTACATCTTGATTTTTTCATGATTCCTTTGGAGTTTCTTTATCAAATTTTGTACATTGGACATATGTAACATGAATTTCATGATTTTGGGCTCAAAAAGTCAAGAGTTGACTTTTTCCTCTGATTATTTGACTTGGCCCCAATTTTCCTGATTTCTGATCTTTCTTCCAATTGAACCACTTCCAAAACTAATTGAGAAGCAATTTTCCACCTCCATACACTTAGGGACATATGAAATACCATGACATCAAATTTGGTCCAAAAAATCAAAAATTCCCTGATTTTATTAGAAACCCTAGTTTTGGTGCCCCCCTCCTAGGAGAAAAATGTGCAGTCTTCAATTTCCAATTCCTCAGAGTATGTTATGTATCCTCTTAAAAGATGATGATATATGCCATTTGAGGATGATTTTGGATCAATGAGTTATCTCTTTTGAGGGTTTTCCTTCATTTTTTGAACCTCTTGCATAGTGAAAGATGTAGTGCTTCAATCTCCCATTGATTCTCTCATTCTTGAGGTTGTGGATGTTCCATTGAGATAGTATGAGACATGAAAGGCCTCTTGGCTTGCCTTGAGGAAACTTGATTGCCCTTTTTGTGCTTTGAATGATTCCTTGATCGTCCACCTTCCACCTGATCACATGCCCTGATGGTAAGAAGGATGCTATGCTTCATTTTTCTATGTTAAATGCAATGTAATGTTAATGAGGTGGATATGATATGATAGATGATAATGCCATGCTATGATGACAAAGAGGGAGATCAAATTTTGGGGTATTACATGCATTTGTTTGAATGAAAAACGCTTGACAGAGAATTGGGGAATTCGGGTTTAGGTTATACAATGGGGAGTTGTCAATTACCCAACCTATACATGGTTATCCATGAGATGATAGTTTAGGTTCTGCTTTGATACTTGATTTTGCTTGTCTGTGAATGGGAAAGTTTTTGTGGATGTCTGAGAGAGAGAGAGAGTATTTTTGGCAAGGTACTGGACCTAAGGTTTTTGATTAGTGTGCTCGCTAAGATTTCACAATCTTATGCCTACGTATTCCCTGTTATGAAGTATAAGGAAATCAGAACGATCGTAGTTCCTCCTATTCTAAGGGAGAAACAGATGTTTGGTGTCTTGTTCAAAGCCCAAGATTGAAGCTAAAGGGGGTTTATTTGTGTCTTGTTCGAAGCCCAAGATTGAAGCTAAAAGGTTTGTCTTAGAGAGAATTTGTCATCTCTAAAGAGAGATATCTCATCTGTTAATCACAATGGTTTGAGTGATAGATTATAAAGGAAGAATTACTTTAACTAGAATGCATGAAGACCAGCAATGCCATAATTTCCATTATAAGGGATTTGTCCTGAAGGAGAAAATTTAACTCAGTGTGAGCAATGCCATTTTTCCTTAGGAATTCATGCTAAAAGAGGGACATTGGCTTGGATATTTGTATCCAAAGGGTTGCCACTTACAACAATTAGATGAGGTTTTAACCAGGATAATGAGGGACAGACAGCTTGGATGTTTGTATCAACAAGTGTGCCACTTACAACAGTTATCTGGAATTAGGGTTTTGTTTTGATGTGATTATACAGAGAAGTATCTTCCTGCAGAAATTTTGATTTCCTATGAGAGGATGTTGATTTTTGTGTGCCTTGATTGAATCCCAAGGTTGAAGCTAAGAGGTTGATTGGATTCCACTGGGGAAATCATTATACAAAGCCTAAGAGGAGGCTGGGAAAGACTGACTCAACAAGAGAATGTTTATTTGTGTCTTGTACAAAGCCCAAGATTGAGGCTGAAAGAGATTTGACTCTTTGAGGAAAAATTTTATCTGTCTTGTACAAAGCCCAAGATTGTGGCTAAAGATTATGGCTCTACTGGGAGGACATTTATGGGTGTCTTGTACAAAGCCCAAGATTGAGTCTGGAAGAGATTTGATTCTTGGAGAATATCTGTCTTGTACAAAGCCCAAGATTGAGGCTGAAAGGGTATGACTCTGTTTAGGGAGTGTTTAATATCTGTCTTGTACAAAGCCCAAGATTGAGGCTGAAGATTACTGAGGAATTATCATTATACAAAGCCTAAGAGGAGGATGAAAAGATCTTGACTGACTCTACTATAGGATTTTATATGGGGTGTCTTGTACAAAGCCCAAGATTGAGACTGACTATTGAGGAAAAATTATTATACAAAGCCTAAGAGCAGGCTGGTTATGGAAATTTCTTATATAAAGCCTAAGAGGAGGCTAACTTCTGCTTAGTATTATTGAGATCCAATGACAGGTCTAAATTTGGTAATTCAACTCTAGTTGGGGATTACAGAAGAGTTGAGATATCAGATGCCATGAGGTTCTGATTCGGTTGGGGATTTTGCTAATATTGAATTAACAATAATTGACCCCTGACTGGGGAAAATTAAGGGAAGGTTTAAAGATCGAGTTGTGAAACCTGTTGAGATTTCAACTCTGTTTGGAGTTTTAATGGGATAATTAGGGTTATTTCTTGTTTTTTAAGGAAAAGGTTTCTAGGAAATCGAAAGGGGATGAGGCTGTCCAAGTCTATTGGTATTGAAGAGATTGGTTCAATGATGGGGAGTGATCTTTGTATGATGCGCAAGAGAAGGCTGAGATGTTAAGCGATGAAGATCAACCCTAAACTGGTCTGATGGTTTGACTCAGAAAGACTACTCTAGCAAAGGATGACTAGGTTATGTCCTATACCTTTAAGATGTCTCTTGGTCCTTGTACTAAGCCCAAAAGGAGGCATGAGAACTTCTAAGAATCCTGAGGGTCCTTGTACAAAGCCCAAGAGGAGGCTGAGGATGCTTTTAGGAAGCCTGTGGGTTCAAACTTAAGAATGTTCAAGAAAGGTTTCACCGAGAATTAATCATTTCTTTAGTGAACAGTTATAGAGTTTGAAGAAATTCAAGAGTAGTTTCACTGGGAATTAATCCTCTCTGGGGAAATTGAATTTCTTTGAGAATTTCTAATAGTGACAGTCTGAGAAAAGTTTCACCGGGAATAATGCCTTTCTCTTTGTTCCATTTTGTTTAACTCCATGAGAAAGAAAGATTGTATCTAGTAATCCTATGAGGATCTAGTTTTGACTGTCTTGAAAGAGTGACCAACTGGCTTTACTTAATTCTAGACTTAGTTGTCGGGGAAAACTCTAAGCAGATATACAAGTATATATATAGTTGATATATGACAAGTAATTAAAAGGATATGAAAGAAGGACTTACAGGTGCGCAAGCTTCTAGCAATACACTTATATATATATATATATATATATATATATATATATATATATATATATATATATATATATATATATATATATAAGGGTGTAAAAGGAAGCAGATAAAAACTTACAGGTGAGCAAGCTTCCATAACTGTAATGGTTAGTTGTTTAAAGAAATTGAAGAAAGTTTTGATAACAACTATGAATTAAAAGAAACAGCTATCTTAAAACATAAGCTTGAGGCTTATTCAACAAGAGATGCCCAGATGAGTTATTTGATAATATTGAAACAGAATGTATTATTAACATATGGTGTGGAACTTATACCATAACAGGGGCCCAAGGTTTTTGTAATTTACAAAGAGGGTTGGGTCTTATAATCCATTAGAGGGCCCAAAGATCATTTTTTTTACAAAAGAGGGGGCTTACAACTCAAGGAGTGGCCTAGATGATAACAATGATCGCACTGTTTATTTTGAAAACTGGATTGGATCTTATACAATGACTGAGGCCCAAATTTATTTATGTACAAATGAGGGTTGGGTCTTACATTCTATTAGAGGGCCCAAAGATCATTTTTTTTTACAAAAGAGGGGGCTTACAACTCAAGGAGTGGCCCATATGAAAACAATGATCGCACTGTTTATTTTGAAAACTGGATTGGGTCTTATACATTGACTGAGGCCCAAATTTATTTATGTACAAAGGAGGGTTGGGTCTTACCGTCTATTAGAGGCCAAAAAAGTATTTTAATAAAAAGAAATGAGACTTATAGCTCAAGGAGAGGCCTAGTTATTTTTTATTTGAACTGGCGATCGCGCCGAGATTTTTTACAATGCAGTGGGTCTTATACAATGACTGAGGCCCAAAATTGGTTTTGGTCAAAAAGGGAATGAGTCTTACACTCTATTAGAGGTCCAAAAAGTATTTTAAAGATTTGTTAGGTTGAGAATGATTAAAACCCTAATTTTGATTAAAATGTATTTTAATTGAATAAAAATTCAAATAAAATAATCAAACATGTGAAAAAAGGTTTATGATCTTGGATTTATATTTGGAAAATCATATTTCATTCATGGGATGGTTGAAAAATCATTTGAATGTTGCAAAACCAAGAGAAAACAATATTTTTAATGTTAAAAAAACAAATTCTTTACAAAAATATCAAATATATGAAATAAATAATATTTTTGTGAAATTTTCATAGAATAAAATATTTTAATATTTATATGAATTTTGAAAAAAAAGAAATAATAAAAAATAATTAAAATTGAGGGAGAAATTAATTTTTGGATTAATTAACAAAAACATGAAAATATTGAAAAATAGTAAAAAAATGAGAGAGTGGTAAAAAAGGTATGGGTGGGTTTGAACCCACCACCTCACACACAAACACACATGCGCGTTACCACTGGGGTGATGATACATCTGTGTATCAAAACCACCCCATAAATACATAAGGGGTGTCAAGTTTTCAGGCCTGGCCAAGGCAAGGCAAGACAAGTTTTGGCAATTTACGTGAAGTCTCTAACTTTCTCATTTCTCCATGGATTGGGACAAAATTTAGGTGTATCTGACCTAGAATTTCATGAGGAATCCAATGGTGGTCTTGGAATTTTCAGGAAGTGTCTCTATTTTAAAACCCGATAGTGGTTTCAAAATAGGCCTAGATTTGCATGTTCTATGCTATGTCGTGGTACAGGCAAGAATTACATGACAAATTGGTTCAAACACAACATATACAACATGTATGAGATGTTTATGATCAATGGACATCAAAGGAATGCATAATTCAAAGAGTTCAAGTTGTCATGTACTTACCTCTTGGAGCTTTTTGTGCTATCTGCCAAGTTCCTTGTGCCAGAAGTAATTTGATGCTTTGGACACTCCCAATTGATCCCTTAGAAGTTTTTAGGATGATTAGAACCAACTGGAATCCTTAGGAACAAGTTTTGGCTCTTTCTTGCAAAAGGGGAAAAAATGACCAATATGGCAACTCTCTCAAATGGTGTTCCAGATTAGGGGAACCATTTGGGACAGTTCAAGGATGATATTTGGAGTGTATTTGAACCATTTTTTGGTTTTGAAAGTGACTGAATCAAGACATGGCTTGAAAAATGCAGAAAAGTCAAGTTTTGAGGTTTTGGAGGTTGACTTTCTGATTTTGGTGTTTCATGTAACACCCTTCTACCCCACATACAATACACGGTAAAATAATCATTTAAAATCAGAGTACAACATAGAAAGGCGTCGCATTTTAATCTTAAAACACCATGATAACAATCATGCTCCGTAATATGGGTTTTTCAACAATTTAATTCAAAACATCGCAGCGGAATAACTTTATTTCAATCAAATCAAACTTCAAAACATCATAAAGAAAACGATAATAGCATCCATTAAACCAAGTAAAATAGAACTCAGAGGTTCACAATGTTCCCGACCCGATGTTACATAATCAGAGCAAGACACACCCTCTACTCAACTAAAAGAAAACTGACTCCAAAGCTAACTCTTCACGCACTGCGAACTAATCTTGGTTATCTGCACGTTACCCACGTAGAGGCAACATGAAAACAGGCAGGGTGAGTAATCACAATTCAATATAAATCATATAAAGAAAAGACATTAACAGGGCAACAGTTGTTTTTATCATATGCTACAGCGACTCACCCAAAACATCTTATAAAACATCACATCACCAATATCACTCATATGCAATCATGCAATGCCACCAAGAATGAAATGCAACATCATAAAAATGCATGTGGTACCAAATCGTCATAATAATGGACACTAGGACATCAACCCTCCACAAGGGAGCACGTCACAAAATACTCCAATCCGCACAATGGGATTGAAGCCACCAAAATAACGGACCGAAGTCCCATCATAGAATGCCATGAATGCATGATGCAACAACATCGTCATAATCATCAATAAAATCATCATTTGCATCAACATTCATATCAATATTCCTCGTACTCATCAATACAACATCTATTCAATCAATCACATGAATCATACTAGCTACAGGTTCTCACACATCCTAATTCTGTCATCATTTTCATCACTAAATAATCATCATATAACACATCAACACATAGTTGAAATTTACAGCAACATCACAACATTACTAAACATACATATATATATATATATATATATATATATATATATATATATATATATATATCTAATTTCCACTTAATTTCAGTAATTAAAACACATTTTTCGCTCCAGGAAGTCGCGTTAAGCGCGCCCGCCACTGCCTCGAAGGGACAATTATTCTCCAGATTGCGCTAAGCACGCTACACCGCGCTAAGCGGGCTCTGCGATTTTGCGACTAAAACTCTGCGATAACAGCACTTCTTCATCTGCGATTCAACACCCCTAAACCAGATTTATTCCTCAAATTACCACAGATTATGTTATTATAACCTATAACTATCACATATACGTCAATAACAACAGTCATTACATAGAAAATCATCAAAATCCATCATCCCTAACCTCCAATTCCTAGGTTTTCCCCCAAAACCCCAATCACCCACCAACACCTAATCTTTATATCAAAATATTGAAAAGTGATACTCCCCATACCTTAGAGTCTTGATTCTTTCGATCTTCTCTTGAAGTTTCACTGGAAATTCCTCTATGCCCTAGCCTCCTCCACTCTTCTTGTGTTCTTCAGAGCACTCTTTTCTTTCTTTCAACCAAAATAACACGAATAATGAAAACTCCCCTCACTATTCCTTGTTTTAACTCAAAATACCCCTAAATATGCTCTTCCCATCTTACCCTCACTTATCCTTCACCAATGACCACCATACCCTCAAGGCTTCTAACACTCTTATTTTAAATAATAATAATAATTTCAATAATGTGATACAATTATTCATACCATCAATATTATTAATATAACTCCACCAAAATGCTCATGCAACACAACAACATGTCATCAAATTACCTTATATTCACAAATAATTAATAAATAACTAAATATGAATTTCGGGCGTTACATTTCATGTCACAAGTGAGTGTTTGAACAACTTAGATATGACATATTGAATGTGTTTGGATCAAAGACTATGATGAAATTGCTCTCTAACTCAAAAGTTAAGTTGTTACTTGTAAAAGAAGGAAAATGTGAGTGAAAGAGAGAAATTACAAATAGATGACAAGGCTGTACTTGCCTGATTTTTCCAAATCTAGCAAAATTACACAATTCTGCCTTGTACAAGGCAGTTAGAAATGGCCATTTTGAGAAGATCATATCTCCTTGCTCAAATGGAGTTATGAGAGCCTCTTATGCTTTTTAAAGAGCCCTCATATGATACAACACATGTGTGATCATAGTTTGTCTTGAAACTATTTGGATCCAATTGAAAAAATGCTCATGAACATTGATGTCCAAAGATGCTAACTTAGGCCGATTTTCACTAAGTGTTGAAAAAGTGTCATTTCTTCATTATTGTCATTTTGATCACTCCATAACTAAAAATCCATGAAGAATTGGAGTTTTTTGTAGTTGAAGCTTTTGTAGAATGTAATAAAATCTACAAACCAGGCTTTGGATCATTCAAAATGGTTGCTTAGATCAGAAGTTATGGCCCTTGGAAGTTGGCACCAAAACCATTACATTTAGTAACTTAGAAAATTTTCTAAGTTTTTTCAAGGTGACCCCTTTTACAAGTTATCTTGATTTCTTGATCAATTCTTGTTCAAATGACATTATAAATCATATTTTGTGAAAATATGAATCATAAGGATCATTTTTGTCAAAAAAGTCATGTTTTGACTTTTGGCTCCGGATCGGTTCCGCTAATAAAACCTTAATTCCCGACTTTTGGGGAATGCATCCTCTGAGGGTGTTTTAACTTTGCCAATGGATCCCTAGGGTTATGTTGAGCATATTTAGTCATGTGTGGAAGTATTGGCTCATCCTTTTGTGAAAATCTCACCCTAGGGGTCCCAGTCGTCCAAAACCCTAATTCGGCGATACTGGGTGTTTCGAGGCCCCTTCCTCTTGGAATGTCACAACTTTGTGCTTGATTCTTGATATGGGAGTCCTCTTAATTTATTATGGAGGTTTAAAGAGGTTAGACAAGTTGAATATCATGTCATGTCTTGATTGATCTCTTGTTTAATTGTCCTGGGAGGGCTGGAAACCCTAATTATTGATTATTGTGAATGCTCAACAATCCATGGGGAGATTGATGAGGCATAATGACACATCCATATTTTGATGATGACTTGCACAATGATGGGAAATCTTGGTGGTCAAAATTTGGGGTATGACACGTATCGCAAAGAGTTTCAATCTTCTAACGAATCGGCCCACATTTCAGAAAATTCTAAAGGGAAAAATCCCATGTCGAGGTCGCAGTGGAGGAGAGAACAGCGAAGGAGGAAAGCCCAAAGGGAGGCCGAGTCGAAGGACAAAGCTGAGTCTAGCACAAATTTACCTGCCGAGAGTAACAGAAAGGGAAAGAAAGGAGTTGTCGAAAGGTTGCCCATTGGGTGAAAACTATTCAAAACTGAAGTCGAAATGGCCAGAGAAAAACATGATCAGGCCATAGCAGAAGATGAGATGATGACAGACAATTTTGACTCAGATTCTGATGCTTCGTTGGACATCATCGTGAATGTGGTTTCAGTACTGCCTAGGGAATTCGACCAGATTATAGAGGTCGAAGAGATTGATGCCTACACAGAAGCAGAAATGGCGGCACACAAACCCGTGTGCTACTATATACTGAACAATGGCTGCGTCGAAGAGCATAATGCCTTTTTTGAGCGGCCAGACGAGGCTATGTGTAACGCCCCAGTTTTTGCCAGTTTTTTTTTATTGAGTCTTTTTGATTATTTTATTGTTATTTTCGACTTTTATGTGGAAATGTGTTATTTTTCATCGTAATTATATTTTACCGCGTTTTGGGAACATTTGCGAGATAATTGAGTGTGGGGGTATTTTGGACATTTCATAGATATTTTTGATAAGTTAGTAAGAAAAGAAAAGAAAAGAATAGTAAAAGGAAAGAAAGAAAAATAGAGAGAAAGAAAGTGGAAGAAAGGAAAAAGAGAAGAAAAGAGGAGAAGAGAGAAAATTGGAGAAAGAGTGGAAAAATCATCAAGAACAAGTTCTAGAGTCGATTAAATCGGGTAAGGGTGCGAAACTCGATTATTCTATGAGTGTATACGATTATCTATTTGTGTTTGCTTGGATGTTCTTGCCTTTCCATAACTTTTGAATTCTAGGTCGAAACGAGATAAACGAGTAGAAATCGATGTTTTTACGGTCGGAAATCGATATAATTTGCGTTGCATGATTACTTGGTGTTTATGAATCATTGTTGATAATTGTTTTGCTGTTGGAATTGATTTGGAGTGGAAAATGAGGTTTTTGGGGGTTTTGGATCGTGTAACCCGTAACAACATTTTTTTGGTTCTGGTGTGATTCGCTAGGCGAATTTGGGATTCGCCAGGCGGATTGGGTTTCGCCACTAGCTCGCCGGGCGAAGTGCTGGCGAAGACAGATTCGCCAGGCGAATTCGTAAGTCGCCAGGCGAATTAGGAATTACAGAAAGGGGGTAGCTTCTGTAACTTTTGGTTTTTTTTCTAAATTGGTGACTCGCCACTGGCTCGCCAGGCGAAAGGCTGGCGAATGGGAAGTCGCCAGGCGAATTACCACGTGGCCAGGCGAATTTGACTGTTTCTTAATAAATTCTTAGTTTTTGAAAATTCATAACTTTTGTTCTGTTTATCCGATTTTTGCATTTTTGGTGTCGTTGGAAAGCTTATAAAATGTACTTTATGATTATGATGGTTTGGAAATTGTTGGCCGATTTAATTATGTCGGAAATTGGGAATAGTGCCGATTCTTGACTTTTGTCGTTTTAAATGGTGCGTATTTGACGTGTATTATGTTATCTGTTTGTACTTTGGATGGGTATGCTTTATGTGCTATTGTGAGGATGACTTGTGGCCGAAAGGCAAGACATGCTAAGTGTGGTAATTGATTATATCTGCATGATTATTGATGTGTGTGAGTATGCAATGTGAATGTCATGAGTCATTGTATGCCAAGCATCATGATGTGCATTGTTGAACGTCCTGAGTGACGGTTTGGTTCCCGAGGGAATCTGCTATAACATCGTGGGCCTCGAAAATATGAGGCGTTGCTTGAGGACTTAAAGTGATGGGTATAGACGATTGTGGGCTCCTTTGGAGACTTAAAGCAATCCTTAACGTCGTGGGCCTCGAAAATATGAGGCGTTGCCTGAGGACTTAAAGCGACGGGTGAACATCATAGGCACGACGGGGAGTTACTTGAGATTCTCAGTAACGAGCGATGGTTCCAATAGTTCCTGAGTGAACTGATGATGAGACAAGAGACATTGGAAGTCGGTACCGCATGGCATGTGCATAGAGTTGTTGTGTCGGTCTATGCGCATTGCATAAATCATGAGTTAATTGTGTATGAATTGTGATTATGAATGATTGAGTGTAGTGGTATTTGATACGTGAGAATTATGCTGTATTATGTTATATTTGATTGTGATGCGATTGTGGTGAGAAGTTGGTATTTGTGCACTTTTGTGTTAATATATAATTTTATGCAATTATATTATGGTTGTTTTTCTCACCCTTCTGCTGTTTTATAACGCTCTATGAGGCGTTGCAGATTAGAGTTGCTGGAGGTATTCTTTTTGTGAAGCGTTGCGTCTTCATTCTTTTGTCGGTCGGCTCTGATATGTGACTCCGGGTAGCTAGGGTGGCCGTTTGTGATTGTTTTGTATATCTGATGATATATTTTGGTTGTACATGTATAACTTGATGTATGACAGACATGTTTATATGTATATATGTATATATATGTTATTCAGATTTTAGATTTTCCGCTTTTATTCTAATTTCTGAAAAGTGGGTGTAAGGAACAAAGTTTCCTCTGTATGATTGCTACCCTATAGTTGCATATCTTTATGGGCAGGTGTTGTATGTTATGTATTTGTTACATTGATGTGATTTCCCCTTTCTATGCCGTGTTTTCAAATGTACTCTAATCAAATTTCGAATTTTCTTTTACCGCTTTAATTGTGTGATTTGGGGGTATTAGATTGGAGGCGTCACATTAAGTGGTATCAGAGCCAGTCCGTGTCAGTTGTGTCGTTTGTGTCGGTTGTGTCTGGCATATTGGGCGAGTTGTGTTGAGCAAGTTGTGGTTTAACCATAGTTTCTGTGTTTGGACGAACAGAATATGGCTGGTCGTAATGATGCTGCTTTGGCTGCGGCGATGCAAGCTATGGCACGAGCTGTGCAGGGTGCACCGAATGCTGCAGGAAATGATGAGTTTAGAAAGAATGAGCCACCGGTCTTTAAAGGGGAACATGATCCGGATGGTGCGCAAATTTGGTTGAAAGAGATTGAGAGGATTTTCAGGGTGATGGATTGTGACGAGGAGCATAAGGTGAGGCTGGGCACTCATATGTTACATGAAGAGGCTGACGACTGGTGGATCAGTACTCGTCAAGTGTTGGAAGCGGAGGAGGAGGAAGAAGAGATTAGTTGGGAAGTGTTTAGCCGAGAGTTTCTAAGGAAGTATTTTCCCGAGGATGTCCGAGGAAAGAAGAAGATTGAGTTTTTGGAACTAAAACAAGGTAATTTGTCTGTTGTTGAATATACTGCTAAGTTTGTGGAACTTGTGCAGTTTTATCCTCATTATGTGGAAGCGACTGCTGAATTTTCTAAGTGTGTGAAGTATGAAAGTGGATTACGTCCTGAGATAAAGCAGGCAATTGGTTATCAGAGGATTCAAAGGTTTGCTAATTTGGTGGAATGCTGTAGGATTTATGACGAAGATAGTAAGGCTCGTTCTGCTCACTATAAAAGTGTAAGTGACCGGAAAGGGAAGCAACAGTTCCGTGGTGGTCCGTATGTGTCACCGGCTGATAAAGGTAAATAGAGGGGTAATTTTGATCGTAGGTCAGGTGGAGGTGGTATGTCTAATTCTCCTAGGTGTTTTAAATGTGGTGAATTGGGTCATCGCCAGCATGAATGTAGGAAGAATGTGATTAAGTGTTCTAATTGTGGCGGTGAAGGGCATGTTTTAGCTGATTGTAAAAGGAAGAATGTGGTGAAATGTTACAATTGTGGGGAACCTGGTCACATTAGTTCGAAGTGTCCGCATCAGAAGAAAGCTCCGACTAGTGGCAAAGTGTTTTCGATGGCGGGAACTCAGACCTCAAGTGCAGATCGTCTGATAAGAGGTACTTGCTTTATTAATAATATGCCTTTAATTGCTATTATTGATACTGGAGCGACTCATTCATTTATTTCGTCTGAGTGCGCGAAGCTTTTGAATCTTGTGTTGTCTGTGATGGATTTTGAGATGGTTATTGATACTTCAGCGATGGGGTCAGTAACTACTTCTTTAGTTTGTCTCAGTTGTCCTTTAGCCATTTATGGTAAAGACTTTGTGATGGATTTAGTGTGTTTACCATTGGAAGGTTTAGATGTGGTGTTGGGAATGAACTGGTTGCAATTTAATCGGGTGCACATTGATTGTTATCATAAGTTAGTAAGGTTTCCTTCTCTGGAGGAAGATGAAGACTTGAGTTTCTTGTCTACTAAAGAGTTGAAGAAACTTTTAGCGGACGAAGCTCAGTTGTTTGGATTGTTTGCATCTTTGTCGGTGGAGAGTAAAGTTGAGCTTGAAGTGTTTCCTGTTGTGTGTGATTTTCCTGAAGTGTTTCCTAAGGATATTTCAGATGTACCGCCAGAGAGAGAGGTAGAGTTTGCAATAGATCTAGTTCCTGGTACTAGACCTGTTTCTATGGCACCTTATCGAATGTCGGCGTCTGAATTGGTGGAGTTGAAAAAGCAGTTGAATGAGTTGTTGGAAAAGAGGTTCGTGAGGCCAAGTATTTCTCCTTGGGGTGCTCCAGTTTTGTTAGTGAAAAAGAAGGATGGGAGTATGCGATTATGTATTGATTATCGCCAGTTGAACAAAGTTACGATTAAGAATAAATATCCGCTTCCAAGGATTGATGATCTGATGGATCAGTTGGTTGGTGCTTGTGTATTTAGTAAGATTGATTTGAGATCGGGGTATCATCAGATAAGAGTGAAAGAAGAGGATATTCAGAAGACGGCCTTTAGAACATGTTACGGTCATTATGAATATGCGGTGATGCCGTTCGGGGTTTCTAATGCGCCTGGTGTGTTTATGGAATACATGAATCGTATTTTTCACGAGCATTTGGATCGTTTTGTGGTTGTGTTTATTGATGATATTTTAATCTATTCTAAGTCTCGGGAAGAACATGCAGAGCATTTGCGTATTGTTTTGTAGGTTTTGAAGGAAAGGAAGCTTTTTGCCAAATTGTCCAAGTGTGAATTCTGGTTGTCTGAGGTGAGTTTTCTTGGACACGTAATTTCGGGTAATGGTGTAACTGTGGATCCATCTAAAGTAGACGCAGTTCTACAATGGGAGGTTCCTAGATCCGTTACTGAAATTCGAAGCTTTTTGGGTTTGGCTGGTTATTATCGGAGGTTCATTGAAGGGTTTTCTAAGCTAGCATTACCTTTGACCCAGTTGACTTGCAAGGGTCAGGCGTTCATTTGGGATATTCGGTGTGAGGAAAGTTTTAATGAGCTGAAGAGAAGATTGACGACAGCTCCGATTCTTATTTTACCTAATCCTAATGAGCCATTTGTGGTATATTGTGATGCGTCCTTAATTGGTTTGGGTGGTGTTTTGATGCAGGAAGGTAAAGTTGTAGCTTATGCTTCAAGGCAATTAAGAGTTCATGAGAAAAACTATCCTACTCATGATCTTGAATTAGCGGCTGTAGTTTTTGTGTTGAAGATTTGGAGGCACTATCTCTATGGTGCGAGGTTCGAGGTCTTTAGTGATCATAAAAGCTTGAAATATTTATTTGATCAGAAAGAGTTGAACATGAGGCAGCGGAGATGGTTGGAATTCTTGAAAGATTACGACTTTGGCTTGAATTAGCATCCTGGTAAAGCTAATGTAGTAGCCGATGCATTGAGCCGGAAATCGTTGCATATGTCCGCATTGATGGTGAAAGAGTTGGAACTTTTGGAATCGTTTAGGGATTTGAGTTTGGTATGTGAAGTGACTTCGGATAGTGTAAGGCTTGGAATGTTGAAAGTTACTAATGAATTTTTGTTGTCGGTAAGTGAGAAACAGAAGTTGGATTTGAAATTCGTTGATTTGATGATGAATGAAAATGTGGATTTCAAGGTTGATAATTTTGGTGTTTTGAGATTCCGTGGTCGTATTTGTATACCTGATGATGCGGAGTTGAAAAGAATGATTTTGGAGGAAGGACACCGAAGTAATTTAAGTATTCATCCGGGAGCGAATAAGATGTACCAAGATTTGAAGAAGATTTTCTGGTGGTCTGGTTTGAAAAGAGATGTGGCTCAGTTTGTGTATGCATGTTTGACTTGTTAGAAATCGAAAGTGGAACATTTGAGACCTAGTGGTTTGTTGCAACCGTTGGATATTCCTGAGTGGAAATGGGATAGCATTTCGATGGATTTTGTGACGGGATTACCAAACTCTCAGCGAGGGTATAATGCTATTTGGGTGATTGTGGACAGGCTGACTAAATCGGCGCATTTTATTCCGATTGACATCAGTTTTTCTTTGGAACGGTTAGCTGAGATCTATATCAGTGTGGTTGTGAAATTGCATGGGGTTCCATTGAGTATTGTTTCTGATCAAGATCCTAGGTTCACATCGAGATTTTGGGAGAGTTTACAGAAGGCTTTGGGTTCTAAATTGAGGTTGAGTTCGGCTTATCATCCGCAGACGGATGGTCAGACCGAAAGAACTATTCAGTCGTTGGAGGATTTGTTGAGAACGTGTGTTTTGGAACAAGGTGGTACGTGGGACAGTTATCTTGCATTGGTTGAGTTCACGTATAATAACAGTTTCCATTCTAGTATCGGAATGGCACCTTTTGAGGCTTTATATGGACGAAGATGTAGAACACCGTTGTGTTGGCACGAAACTGGTGAGAGTTCTGTGGTTGGACCAGAATTAGTGCAACAGACGACAGAAAAGGTAAAGTTTATTCGTGAGAAAATGAAGGCTTCTCAGAGTTGACAAAAGAGTTATCATGATCGGAGACGGAAGGATCTTGAGTTTCAAGAGGGTGATCACCTATTTCTGAGGGTTACGCCGGTAACGGGTGTTGGTCGTGCTTTGAAATCTAAGAAGCTTACTTCTCGATTTATTGGTCCTTACCAGATATCTACGAGAGTGGGTGTTGTAGCGTATCGTGTGGCATTACCGCCGAATCTGTCGAATTTGCACGACGTTTTTCATGTTTCACAGCTACGGAAGTATGTTCCGGACCCTTCACATGTGATTCCTATGGACGAGGTTGGGGTAAGGGATAACCTTACGGTCGAGACTTTACCAGTTAGGATTTTGGATCGCGAGGTGAAGCGGTTGAGAGGCAAAGAGATTGCACTTGTGAAAGTGGCGTGGGGAGGCGCTGCTGATGGTAATTTGACGTGGGAGTTGGAGAGTAGGATGCGGGAGTCGTATCCAGAGTTGTTTGTTTCAGGTGAGATTTTCGAGGACGAAAATTTCTAAGTGGGGGAGAGTTGTAACGCCCCAGTTTTTGCCAGTTTTATTTTATTGAGTCTTTTTGATTATTTTATTGTTATTTTCGACTTTTATGTGGAAATGTGTTATTTTTCATCGTAATTATATTTTACCGCGTTTTGGGAACATTTGCGAGATAATTGAGTGTGGGGGTATTTTGGACATTTCATAGATATTTTTGATAAGTTAGTAAGAAAAGAAAAGAAAAGAATAGAAAAAGGAAAGAAAGAATAATAGAGAGAAAGAAAGTGGAAGAAAGGAAAAAGAGAAGAAAAGAGGAGAAGAGAGAAAATTGGAGAAAGAGTGGAAAAATCATCAAGAACAAGTTCTAGAGTCGATTAAATCGGGTAAGGGTGCGAAACTCGATTATTCTATGATTGTATACGATTATGTATGTGTGTTTGCTTGGATGTTCTTGTCTTTCCATAACTTTTGAATTCTAGGTCGAAACGAGATAAACGAGTAGAAATCGATGTTTTTACGGTCAGATATCGATATAATTTGCGTTGCATGATTACTTGGTGTTTATGAATCATTGCTGATAATTGTTTTGCTGTTGGAATTGATTTGGAGTGGAAAATGAGGTTTTTGGGGGTTTTGGATCGTGTAACTCGTAACAGCATTTTTCTGGTTCTGGTGTGATTCGCCAGGCGAATTTGGGATTCGCCAGGCGGATTGGGTTTCGCCACTAGCTCGCCGGGCGAAGTGCTGGCGAAGACAGATTCGCCAGGCGAATTCGTAAGTCGCCGGGCGAATTTGGAATTACAGAAAGGGGGTAGCTTCTGTAACTTTTGGTTTTTTTTCTAAATTGGTGACTCGCCACTGGCTCGCCAGGTGAAAGGCTGGCAAATGGGAAGTCGCCAGGCGAATTACCACGTGGCCAGGCGAATTTGGCTGTTTCTTAATAAATTCTTAGTTTTCAAAAATTCATAACTTTTGTTCTGTTTATCCGATTTTTGCATTTTTGGTGTCGTTGGAAAGCTTATAAAATGTACTTTATGATTATGATGGTTTGGAAATTGTTGGCCGATTTAATTATGTCGGAAATTGGGAATAGTGCCGATTCTTGACTTTTGTCGTTTTAAATGGTGCGTATTTGACGTGTATTATGTTATCTGTTTGTACTTTGGATGGGTATGCTTTATGTGCTATTGTGAGGATGATTTGTGGCCGAAAGGCAAGACATGCTAAGTGTGGTAATTGATTATATCTGCATGATTATTGATGTGTGTGAGTATGCAATGTGAATGTCATGAGTCATTATACGCCAAGCATCATGATGTGCATTGTTGAACGTCCTGAGTGACGGTTTGGTTCCCGAGGGAATCTGCTATAACATCGTGGGCCTCGAAAATATGAGGCGTTGCCTGAGGACTTAAAGCGATGGGTATAGACGATTGTGGGCTCCTTTGGAGACTTAAAGCAATCCTTAACGTCGTGGGCCTCGAAAATATGAGGCGTTGCCTGAGGACTTAAAGCGACGGGTGAACATCGTAGGCCCGACGGGGAGTTACTTGAGATTCTCAGTAACGAGCGATGGTTCCAATAGTTCCTGAGTGAACTGATGATGAGACAAGAGACATTGGAAGTCGGTACCGCATGGCATGTGCATAGAGTTGTTGTGTCGGTCTATGTGCATTGCATAAATCATGAGTTAATTGTGTATGAATTATGATTATGAATGATTGAGTGTAGTGGTATTTGATACGTGAGAATTATGCTGTATTATGTTATATTTGATTGTGATGCGATTGTGGTGAGAAGTTGGTATTTGTGCACTTTTGTGTTAATATATAATTTTATGCAATTATATTATGGTTGTTTTTCTCACCCTTCTGCTGTTTTATAACGCTCTATGAGGCGTTGCAGATTAGAGTTGCTGGAGGTATTCTTTTTATGAAGCGTTGCATCTTCATTCTTTTGTCGGTCGGGTCTGATATGTGACTCCGGGTAGCTAGGGTGGCCGTTTGTGATTGTTTTGTATATCTGATGATATATTTTGGTTGTACATGTATAACTTGATGTATGACAGACATGTTTATATGTATATATGTATATATATGTTATTCAGATTTTAGATTTTCCGCTTTTATTCTAATTTCTGAAAAGTGGGTGTAAGGAACAAAGTTTCCTCTGTATGATTGCTACCCCATAGTTGCATATCTTTATGGGCAGGTGTTGCATGTTATGTATTTGTTACATTGATGTGATTTCCCCTTTCTATGTCGTGTTTTCAAATGTACTCTAATCAAA
This sequence comes from Lathyrus tuberosus, assembly GCA_022829125.1. Lineage (NCBI taxonomy): Eukaryota > Viridiplantae > Streptophyta > Magnoliopsida > Fabales > Fabaceae > Lathyrus > Lathyrus tuberosus. Next base: position 8,016,517 of record JALAZF010000072.1, read on the forward strand.
TTTTGAATTTTCTTTTACCGCTTTAATTGCGTGATTTGGGGGTATTAGATTGGAGGCGTCACACAATGAAAAACAATTTAAAGCCTCTATTCATCACTGGGAAAGTCGAGAATGTGCCAGTAAACAAGATTTTAGTCGACCGTGGCGCCACAGTAAATTTAATGCCGCACTTTATGCTAAGGAAGATTGGCAAATTCGACACAGACACCAAACCACACAATATGGTGCTGTCAAGTTACAAAGGGAAAGTTGGCACCACCCTTGGTGTTATTCAGGTCAATCTAACTATTGGAACGGTCACAAGGCCTACCGTTTTCATGATAGTCGAAACCAAGGTGAATTATAATTTGCTTTTGGGGAGGGAATGGATACATGGAATTTGGGCTGTACCTTCTTCCATGCACCAAAGGATCACCATATGGAGGCTAGATGGCATTGTTGAAAACATCGAAGCCGATCAAGGGTATTTTAAAGCTCCGATCAATCACCTTGAAGGAAGCCAGTTTGATAAACACTTGGCCAATATTGCTCTATGCAGTCTGGCCGATTTTACTTTTACCCCAGATGATGAGGCATATTGCTCATTGCTTCTGGATCCTGTCAATGGATTTCGATGGGATATGGAAGTAGTAGGTGAGGATGACTTGGCATATCCTGCGCCTGTACCAGGAATAACCCCAACAGGTTGGGGAAGTGAGTTCAGTGAGGATGTCTGAACTCGAAGTGATGAGAAATATTTCACCTTATATAGCCGAGAACAAGTTACAAGCGGCCTTAGAGGCTGAAGTTAAAAACATATCTGATAAGGACATCACTAATTCAAGCGAAGGAGGTCCTGGCAAGGATTTCGAACCAGAACCACCTAATCAGGTTCAGGATAAAGAACAGAGGCTCGCATTATTTATGATGACGAGCCTTTGGGTTTCAAGAAGGATCCATTGGAAAATAACATTCGAATGCTAGCGCAAGATCCACTTAAAGAAATCGACCTGGGAGAGGGGGCAGTGAAAAGGCCTACTTACATCAGCGCCAACATTACTCCACAACTCAGATTCAAAGTAATCCAACTATTGAAAGAGTTCAAAGACTGTTTCGCATGGGATTATGACGAGATGCCTGGTTTGAGTAGAGAATTGGTCGAGTTAAAGCTATCAATCAAGTCTGGAAAGAAGCCGGTCAGCAAAATCCTAGACGGTTTGCACCAGCAATCCTTTCGAAGATAAAAAAGGAGGTCGAAAGGCTTCTTCGTTGCAAATTTGTTTGAACGGCCAGGTATGTCGAATGGCTTGCAAACATAGTGCTTGTTATAAAAAAGAATGAGACTTTGAGGGTATGCATAGATTTCAGGGATCTGAATGCTGCAACCCCAAAGGACGAATACTCAATGCATGTGGCGGAAATGTTAGTCGATTCTGCCACTGGCCATGAATACCTGAGCATGCTCGACGGGTATTCTGGGTATAACCAAATATTTATTGCTGAAGATGACGTCCCTAAAACGGTATTTTGAGGCCCTAGGGCCTTAGGCACCTACGAATGAGTAGTTATGCCTTTTGGCCTAATAAAAGTTGGGGCAATATATCAAAGAGCAATGAATGCAATCTTCCATGACTTCATTGAAACTTTTATGCAAATTTACATTGATGATATTATTGTGAAGTCTCTTTTAGGGAAGAACCATATTGACCATCTTTGACAGTCATTGGAAAGAATGCGAAGACATGGTCTTAAAATGAATCCTCTCAAATGTTCTTTTTGTGCGCAGGAGGGAGACTTCTTAGGCTTTGTGGTCCACAAGAAGGGGATCGAAATCAATAAAAAAATGACTAAAGCCATCATAGAAGCGAAAGCGCCATCAACAAGAATGGAATTGAAGTCGCTGTTAGGAAAGATTAACTTCTTGAGAAGATTTATCTCAAATCTCAGCGGGAAGACTCAAGCCTTTTCACCTCTACTCTGATTGAACAAGGAAGGATTCGACTGGGGTAGCTCAACAGGAGGCTTTAGACAAAATCAAAGAATACTTGAGTTACCCTTCAATATTGGCACCGCCTTGTCGAAGTAGGAGTATGAGATTATACATGTCTACGTCGAACAAAACCTTAGGGAGCATATTGGCTCAAGAGGATGAAAATGGCGTCGAAAGAGCCATTTATTACCTTTGTCGGGTTTTGAACGATGCGGAAACTAGGTATAACATGGTTGAGAAATTATGTTTATGCTTGTATTTCTCTTGTACAAAATTAAAGCAATATATAAAGCCAGTTGATGTTTATGTCTCGTCTCATTTTGATATTATTAAGCACATGTTATACAAACCTATTTTGCATAGTCGAATTGGTAAATGGGCCCTGGCATTGACTGAATATTCCCTAACGTATAGACCTTTAAAGGCCGTTAAGGGACAAGTGGTAGCAGACTTTATTGTCGACCACTCCATAAATGAGAATGTGTCGAATTATCTTGAACTTGAACCTTGGAAATTATATTTTGATGGTTCAAGTCATAAAGATGACACAGGTGTAGGATTCTTGATTATTTCTCCTAATAAAATCCCAACAAAATTTAAATATAAAGTCGAAGGTATATGCTCGAACAACAAGGCTGAATATGAAGCCTTGATCACCAGACTTGAAATTTTGTTGGAATTGGGGGAAACTCGAGTCGAAATAATAGGAGTTTCAGAGTTAGTCATGAAACAAATTACAAGGGAATACAAGTGCGTGAAAGAGAATCTCATCATGTATTTTGTTATAGTCAATAGACTACTCAAACAGGTTATCACCATTAGACTTGGAAGCTACAAAGTTAGGATATGCTGACAAGGAAAATTTTGAAATTTTGGCTGTGGATAATTTGATGGACGAAGACTGGAGAAAACTAATAGTGGATTACTTGCAGAATCCGACATCATCCACTTAGCGAAAAACCAGGTATCGTGCTTTGAGCTATGTTCTTTTGGGTAATGAATTGTTTAAAAAGACTCCTGAAAGAGTCTTGCTTAAGTGCCTAAGTGAGTCAGAAGCGTATTTAGCCCTTTCGACTGTCCATGGAGGGGCATGTGGGGCACATCAGGTAGGCCAAAAGATGAAATGGTTGTTGTTTCGACAAGGCATGTACTGGCCTACCATGTTAAAAGACTGCATTGAATTTCCTAAAGACTGTCAAGAGTGCCAAGTGCATGCAGGTATACAACATGTTCCTGCGAGCGAATTATACTCTATAGTCAAACCATGGCCCTTTAGAGGTTGGGCTTTGGATTTGGTTGGCGAGATTCGACCAGCATCATCTAAGAGTCAAAGGTACATTTTGGTAGGTATTGGTTATTTTACGAAATGGATTGAGACCATGCCTTTACCAAATGTTGACCATGATGATGTAATCGAATTTATTAAGAAACACATCATCTACAGATTTGGAATCCCAGAAACTATTACAATGGATCAGGGATCTGTTTTCACTGGTCGAAAGATGCAGGAATTTTCTAAAGAGATGGGATTCAAGTTGTTAACCTTCACACCCTATTATGCTCAGGCTAATCATCAAGTAGAAGCAACAAATAAGGTAGTGATTGGGTTAATTAAGAAACATGTGGGAAAGAAGCCGAGAAATTGGCATAAGACATTGGACCAGGTTCTCTGGGCAAGTCGAACTTCGCCCAAAGATGCAACTAATACTACTTCTTTTTTATTGACTTTTGGCCATGATGCAGTTTTACCTGTAGAAATCTACTTACAATCAACAAGGATTCAAAGGCATCATGAGATCCCTTTTGAGTCTTATTGGAATATGATGTTAGATGAGTTGGTAGATTTGGATGAAGAAAGGCTTAATGCCTTGGAGTTATTGAAATGGCAGAAGAAAAGGGTGGAAAAAGCCTACAATAAAAAAGTTAAAGTCAAGAGGTTTTCGCCTGGAGAATTGGTTTGGAAGGTAATTTTGCCTATGGATCAAAAGGTTAGGTACTTAGGAAAATGGTCCCCTAAGTGGGAAGGACCTTTTCAGATCATACAAGTATTTTCAAATGGTGCTTATGAGGTTGAAGAATTAGGCGAGGATAAAAGAATCTTGAAAGTTAATGGTAAGTATTTGAAAAAATATAAACCTGTACGTCAAGAATTAAAGATTATTTATGAATAATCGCAGAAAATGAGTTGAAGTTAAAATAGAATAAAATTGCCAGAATGGCTCAATTCATTACATAAAAGCCTCAAAGGGCTGAGAAACATTGTGCTAGAAATAAATAAATTGAAACTGCAAATTAAAAAGGACGTTTGTTCTTTATCTCAAGGTATTTCGACTTTTTGAGCTCAAGGCGTCTCTCGCATGAGTTTTTGTCGAGTTTCAGCGCTGCAACCTCTCCTTCCAACTGTCGAGCTTTGTAAAGAAATTCCAGGGGGAACTTTAATTCTTTGACTATTTCAGAGTCACTAGAGTCTCGCAGTTCAGCGTTGCGTTGTTCAGCTTTGGGGATTTTGGTTTGCAGTTCCTCAATTTGTTTTTTTCAGTTAACAATATCTATTTTATTGTCCTCAATCTCCTTAGCATGTTGCTCCTTCATCTACTCCAACTCTCCGACCCTAGCTTCTAATTCAGCAGCCGCTATCCACGCAGCAGCCTCACTCCTAGATTTGGTTTCAAGTGCACTATTAATCCAAGGAAGTTGTTTTAGGTCGGTGGCAACTAGATCAATCAAAGTACCAAGTTCCAAAATGATGGGGGCAATTTCAGGGGAACAGTTTTAAGATTAACTTGTTTGAGTAAAGCCTTCAATTAAAGAGAGGCTGTGGCATCAGATTGCAGGAGTTTGAAGAGGTCACCTTTGAATACTTTTTCTTTAATCTTTAAAAGGGCCTCATTTAGAAGCTTGCTCAAAGGTTGACCTCCAGAAGCTGTCAAAGCACTTAAACTGTTATCAGAAGAACTGTCCCGTTTGCTGAGAACAATTTTTAGGTATTCACAAGGGTTGGTGGCCTTAAGGCGTTTAAGATCATCCTCAAAGTAAGCAAAAATTGTTTATGTCGAAAGTTTGGCACTATCTGCAGTCACAACAACTTTAGGGGTAGTAGTATATTCTTTTTGGACTTGCTCTTCGGCAGGTTCATTGTTGGCTCTATCTTTGGCTTCTTTTCCATTTCCACCATCATCTTCTTGGTCATCATCATCATCATTGTCATTACCTTCATCATCATTATCATTTCCACCAGCCTCAGTGTGGAACATTGACTGGTCTTCTTCTTCTTCTTCTATTTCTTCCTCTTGGGCAACAGCCTCTGGGTCAGCATTAGTTGGGTATTGGTCACCCACGAGTTTGACCATTGGGGAGCCACTGCCAGAAGACTTCTCACCTAGAGTGTGAACTTCATTCATAGCCACTGTCTCTTTATTCACTCCTTCAAGTTTGTCTTGTTCTTGATTTTCCTGCTCAGAACCACTTGTTTGAGATTGTTGTGCAGAGGAAGTTGGGACTTCTTTCGAAGCAGACATGTTGGCTGGGGCAGGAAGAGTAGTAGTTAGAGGAGGAGAGTTGGTTGTTAGTCGGGTTGAAGTACCTGTACCCTAAAATGATAATTTATTTAGGTTAGAATTGAAATAAAAGAATGTCAATGAAATAAAACAGTTTACATGAGAATAAAAACTACTTTGAGCTCTTCGACTCCATGACTGGAGTTATCACTTTCAAGTTGACCTGAAGCTGCCTTCGATGCAGTAGATGCTTCAGAGACCTTCGCTACCTTTACTTTAGGTTGGCTCGAAGTATCAGTAATCTTGAGTTGCGTCTTCCTCTTCTTGATTAGTTAATCATCAGGAGGAGATTGGTCCTCATCATCTGATTCAACCACAATCTGGGGAGTAGCTTTTCTAGATTTTTTCTTTTGAGGTGTTGGAGGTGGTCTTCGAGAACTCAGAGGAAAAATCAAAATATTAGAAGATATAACCATGCACAGTACAAGGAAAGTTGAGAAGTAAAAAATTACCCTTGTGGATAGTTCAATTTCTTCTTCATTTGGTCTCTTTGCTGCAGGTTTCTTTATTTTTACAGTTGCAGATGAGCAAAATAGTAACAAGTCAGTAAGAGCAGTTAAGTAAGAGAGATGTAAAATTCGACAATCCTCATTCCACACCTTCATAGATTTCGGATTCGATGCGAACATCTTCGATACCGATATGAAGTGGTCTTTTGAAACTATCTAAGGTGTACTTAGTCGGAACCACCCGCTGAGCTTATGGTTTCAATTGTTGACGAAGGATCTTTATAGAATCCCCGCAGACGAACCAGTCTGGAAATGGAGAGGCAATTGCCACTCCAAAGTCAACAGACGGCGGTCGAGGGAATTTTGGAGGAAACATATTGAAAGCCATTTCATAACATTACTCAGGAGGAGCGTACGAAGGTATCTTTAAGTTCTCCATTTTCATTAAAAAAATTTCCTTCAAAGTGACAGCAGCTTCACGGATGGTTCGACTAAGATCATCTGGGCGATAAATAGTTTCAAAGTATTTTTGGAATGATTGGATTCCCTTGATGTGGGTAGAATTACCTTTCTTAGTTTTCTCCTGCACAGAGAGAAAAGCGCCGTCAATCAGCTTTGTAAAGGAAGCAAAATCAAAAAACTTTTTAGCGTAGTACTTCGACCACCACTGGTAAAATTCTGAGGTGCAGAGGTAAATAGGTTCAAATTTGACTGGAGTGAGGAATGCTCTGTATGCATAGCGAGCCATTTGTATGGCGGCCAGTTCTTCAGTGTAACAGGTGTGATGGAGAAGGACATGCCCTTTCTTCTCTTAGAAACATTATGGAAGGGTTTGAACCAAACCAAATTGTAGAGAAACCAGATTAGACTGGTAGGCAATCAAAGAGACTATACCTCTTCCAGGGTTCAGTCGAAGGGGCAGAAGTCGAGGAGTTAGAAAAGCCTCATAGATTAGTTTTGATTCTTCCTCCTGGGTTTTGTCGGCTGTGGGGAAAGGCCTGCTGAACCACTCAGGACCATAGTTCCTTCGAGAAAAAGGAGCCATGTTTGAAGTGAACTCGTGGCGCCTAGCGAACATTTTGATGAAGCTGAGGAATGTCTCCCTAAGAAATTGACATTCTTCAGTAGGGGTTAAATGAACGAAGCGGGTCCCTTCGACTCTCTGCTCTTTGATTTCCTTGGCCTCCTATTCGACTGGTCCTTTGTTTGGGAGACTAGCTTTGAAGGAAGCATTCAGCCAAAGTTGAAGAAGCCAAAAGGGTCCTGATAGTAACCGTTTCCCTCTTGTAGCTAGCCCTTGGGTTTGGGTAACCCCTTCACTTAAGGAATCACAGAGGTGCCCTAGAATCATCTCACTCAGACAGATATCTCGACCATAATGAATCTGGGTGGCAAGTGTTAGAAATTTTCTGGCTACTTGCAAAGATTTCGAACAAAATACGCAGTGCGACATCCAGACAGCCAAAAATGCTATGTGTTCCCGATCAGTAACATCAGTGGTTTTGGGGTCATAGTAATGTTTGATAAAGTTTGTATAGGTAGGCTTAGCAGATTTAAAACCTATATGGTCTTCAGAATCTAACTCTTGATCATATGGTTTTCCGGTTGGTTTTAGCCCAGGAATAACAGCTACGTCGAATAAAGTTGCGGTCATCATCCCACAAGGGAGATGGAAGGTATAATGAGTACCGTCCCAGAAGTAAAGGGACGAGACCATCATGGTCGAACAATATGTGGATCCTATTTTCGACAGCATGATGAGGTCATAAATTCCTAAGTCTTTCCATGATCAGGCCTTAACCTTTACTATTTTGGTTAACCAGCTTAAATAAAGATCAACATCTTTGAACGACAGAGTTGCCCTAAAGATCCTAGATCCGTCGTTCATGTACCTTAAGTCTATATTGTTAAGAGCCACAACATCAGGGGTGTCAGTTTATACTTTAGATTTGTTGGCTTGCCCTATAAATTTTGTCTTGTGGTATGAGGGGAAGTAATCGCTAATTTTCTCAAAATCAGTATCTGGGGCGGATAAAGGACCAGATAATGCATGTGGTTTTCTAGAAACAAGAATAGGAATTAGTACCCGAGATTCCTAGATGGCCCTTTTCTCCTTCTCAAGTGATTCCAAGATGCATTGTTGGTTTTTCACTATCTTGGGCCCAGCAAGCGTTACGAAATGAGGAAGCAGAGATTGGGTCTTGGGCTCCTTAGGTTTTTGGGTTCTCCTAGAGTCTTTAACGTTGGAGGTTGAAGATGCCATGAATGAAGAACAAAGAAAGTTGGGTTTTTGTTTTTCTGAAGAGTAAGGAAGCTGAGAAGAAAGCGAAGAGTTTGGAAGAGTGAAAAAGAAAAAAAATGATGTGGAAGAAGCTATTTAAAGGACGCGGAAGATCAAAAGACCTCAAATCAACATTAAATGGTTAATGTTATGGTGGGACACATGTTTCTCTAGGGATAATGGATGGGACGGTGGTAGTTACTTCCTATACCCCACTATTTCCTAGGTTTTAGGATGAGTGATGATGGCTAGTGATTTTGTGTGCTTTGAGGGATACTTTTCAAAGACTATCATGATGATCATGACATTATGGAGTGGTTCAGAAGAAACTAAATAGTTGAAACGTGGGGGTTCAAATTGTATCAATATCATTGTGAGAAGAAACAAGGCGTCAAGTGTTATATCAAAATATATCCCTTTTTCTTCAGTAATGTCGAAAAATACATTTATGGGGGGCAACTTGTTAGCTCCTAATTTCGACGCCTGACATTGGGATCTGGATTTCTTCTAAAAAATAAAATATTTGAAGTGTTTATGAAGCTTCGACAGAAATATGGCTATGAGAAAGTATGGTCGAAATATTATCTTTTTGTAGAAGAGAGAAGGTTTAAAAGACTTAGAAATATTTCTAAGAGTTTTGGAAAGGTTTTCAACCGAGGATAGGAAATGTCGTTCGACGCAAAGGATTTAAATTCAAAATGAAGAGGGAATGGTTAATTCTATCAAATTCTTAAGTGGGACAGGTGGCGTTCATTCAAGAGTCCAAGACATGCACGATGCCAAGTGTTTCGTCCTGATTGAAGACCTGTTAGTGGGTAGTTATTTTCTATCATTATAAATAGCGAGTTTTAGGAATAATTTTGTGTGTGTTCCATTGTATACAAAATTCAGTGTGCTCAAAGTACCAGCGGAGAGAAACGAGCGTGTGAAAATGTATGTTGGAGTAACACCATTTTTTATGATTCAATGCAATTTACCAAGTTCTTTTTATTAAAAGTCTTTTTCATTTCATGCAAGTTAAGTTTACATTTTTACCAGCCTTTTCGACCTAGTTCTCTTTAAAAACCTTTTACTTTTTAGTTACTTTAAGTTTCTTGAAGAAATCTTTCTTTTCACTTCTTTACTCTGTCGAAATACATAAGTTTACAAAAGAAATCAATTTAGCACATGTCCTAGGATTTGTGTGATCGATCCAGCAAGTTACTCAGTTTTTACATAAAATTGATAGACTAGCGGTTGTTTGCAATTTTTCCAATCAAACACGTCCCTGTGACTGTTTGCGTGGTGGGGGATGGATATCCTCGGGCCCTTCGTGGTGGGGTCGTACCAAAACAAGTACCCGATCGCCGGCGTGGATTATTTCAGGAAGTTGATCGAGGTAGAAGCCTTGGCCAAAATCATAGCTCACAACATACTACGTTTCTACTAGAGAAACATACTCACCCGGTTCGGCGTGCCCCAAGCAATTGTCACCGACAACGGAACACAGTTCACCGACAAGAACTTCCAAGACTTCGTCACCAAACTGGGCACGAAGCAACACTTCACGTCGGTCGAGCATCCTTAAATAAACGGACAAGCTGAAGTGGCGAACAAAGTGATCCTGCGAGGACTGAAACGCCGATTGGGCGACGCCAAGAAACGGTGGGTCGAGGAGTTGCACAACGTCCTCTGGGCATACAGAACGACCCTGCACTCCACTACTGGAGATACTCCCTTTTGCTGGACGTATGGAACGGAGGCGGTGATTCTCGTGGAAATAAGGGAGCCCTCGAGAAGAACGGAGTCTCCCCTCGGCGAGGATACCAATGATGAGACCCTTAGGGAGGAGCTCAACTTCGTCGAAGAGATAAGGTCGGGCGCATCCCTCCGTGAGGCCTCACTTAAACAGATGATAACCTTGCACTATAACGACAAAGTTATTAAGCATGATTTTAAGGTAGGCACCCTTGTCGTACGAAGGAACCAGAAAGATTTGCGAGAAGACAAGCTTGCCGCAAACTGGGAGGGCCCCTGACGCGTCCGTGCGAAAACGGGGACAGGAGCCTACTACCTCAAAAATCTACACGGGGAGGAACTTGCTCGACCATGGAATGCTGATAAGCTTAAATAGTACTACAGTTAAACACTGCCCACGACACGGCTACGACGCGACCACGGGGGCGCACTAAGGTACAAGGGCGACCCCCTTCCACGAAACAAGAAGACAAGGGCCCACGTTGTGTGTGTATGAGTATCCTTTTTCCGACGAGGACACCTCGACCAAGGTCCAGCATCACTGTACCGAGTAGGCAGAACACCCAGCTCGCGATGTGAAGTTCACGCCACAAATCTAAGACCTCGACCGAGATCTTAGCCTCGTCGAAGGTCGGAATACGACTCCGACCACTCGACCAGTTCTCTACACTGTCGAGGATCAACAAAGTCGAGCAGAACCCGCAATTACTTAGATAAAAGAAAAATAGATATATCATCAAACATACAAACATCAAACACATAGATAAGAAAAAGACAAAGCATTAAACCGGGCAGAAGCCCATCGTGCGAATTATACATACAAAAATGTCATAAAGCCCCTGGCACGTAGGTCGGGTAGTTACAAAAATCACGGCGCACAGGCTGAACCAAACAATGTCAAAAGAAAATTGGCATGCAGCCAAACAGGCTAAACAAAGAAAAACTAAGAGGTTGTGGTTCCCTCGGGCTGCCCGTCCGCCATAGTGTCTTTGTCATCGTCCTCTTCATTGGACACCGGGGGAACAATTTGACCATCAACTACCTCATGGAAGGGGCCACTTCCTTCGATGACAAGGTTAGGATTCAATATCCGAAGTTGCCCCACGGCTCTAGAGAAGCCCAGCGCGACAGACTGGTGAACATCCTGCTCGGTCTGCCACAGCTTCGTAATCAAGTCAGCCCGAGAGATCAACAGCGTATCTTGTTCAGTTTCCTCCTCTGCGGGTCGTACAACCTGTTCCAGCTCAGCTATTCTCGCCAGAATATTCTTCTTCTCTTCGGCAGTATTTGTCAACTTTCCTTCCAACTGGCCCCAAAGCTCGACCTCAGCCTCATTCTGCTTTTTGCACCCCACAAGGTATTTGCCCAGCTTCTGCATCTCGGCCCCGACAAACTTGAAACGGTATTGCAACTTGGTTAGCTCTGACGACAGACAGGTATCGTCATTCAAGACCAATGATGTAACACAAAACCACATCACCACTGCCATGTCGTCTTCCATATCTTTCCTCCTTGAAACCCGGTCAGCACCCAAGATGGCCCGGGCTTCAGGTGCACTGACAATAGGGGAGTTGGCTCCGAAAAAGAAGTTGGGCCTCAAGTGGCAGGGCGGGACCTCCAATTTTTCACGAGGAGGGATCTCAGTAAGGTCGACCTAGACCTGATCGCTAGTCCGTTGTCTTTTCGGAGACCCTTGTGAGGTAGGAGATTGGTTGCACTGAGGAGAGCCAGAAGAATCCCCGGATATCGGAACAGGGCCTTGTTCCTGCTGCCGAATCTGTTCGACTAGTCCTTTCCCACCTTTCTTTGAATCTCGAGTGGAGGTCAGCTTCCTCACACATTCTTCCAGGCTCGACATGGCACCTGCAAAAAGAGTAATCATCAGTGAACCACAGTAGAAATAATAAACGGACCCCGAGTCAAAGATATGCCCGCTACCTAAAAACCGAAGAGCCTCTTCCTCGGTATCACACTCGAGGAGGGCCTTCGTATTTTTAAGTCGGGCCTTTGTAAGTATCTCCCTGTGGTCATTGTTTATGAAGTTCCCGTCCGATGTCACCAGCTTCGCCTGACTGAAACCGACGACAAATTCCACTAACTTCTTATAGGCCAGCCGGTCCCTTTCACCTAATGCACTGGAGTGAACGATATAACTCTTTGTGCTCAGCTTGAAGTGCTCCTCTATCCATTCCAGGGGGCACTTCGCTTTGAGGACCTCCCTCCGTCGACCACCTTCTATCTCTACCGTCCTACGGTTGTATAAGGTATCAGTGGCCGCATGAGTAAGAGGCTTGATGACATACCAGCGGGTTTTGAAGTTCCGGACAGAATCCATGTATGCCCAAAACAAACTCTTCGGCTGTTTAAACGACACCCAGGTGTGACGGCCCTCCACCGTTTGTCAGTGTAAGTAGAAGTTTCGGAGAAATAGGGGGACGGTGGCCTCGACATCAAGATATTTACAAACAAGATCGAAGGCCCGCACAAAGGCAATGGCGTTTGGATGGAGTTGGGAAGCCGCCAACTGTAACCAAGAGAACACTCCCATGTGGAAAACACTGAAGGGAAGACGTATGCCCGCCTCCTGAAACGCGAACTCGTACATGGGAAATCGAATCCTTTGAAACGTCGAGCATATTCGGTGATACTCTAGTGGCCTATATTCCTGCCAACTCAGCGGGGAACCCTCGTAGACATCCTCGATGGTGGTAAAGGCGCCGGGATTACCGGGGATAAATAGTGAAGGGAAGCCCAAAGGTTCCTCCGTGACCAAGTCCTCGGGAGATCGAGCAGCACTCTCCAGCGCCACAGGGGAGTCGGGTTCATCGTCCATTTCAATATTCCCTTCAATCCACCAGGTAGCCATTTATTACCTGAAAAAGCAGAGGAAACAGGTGAATTCGATATCCTAGATCAAATCCACCCTTCCACCGCTTATCAAGTGAAAGGGAGAAAATGGGATGCGGGGTGGAACGACTATCCGACCACGATGACCGGGAAATGCGCATGTGTGTTCGGTATCCCTGTCACGTGTCCCCGTAACACTCACCCAGCATCCTTGGGACATTCATCGAATGTTCCCGGGACCTTCAGCAGGTCCCCGACGCCTTCGTCCCGTGTCCCCGGGAAATTCATCACCTTTCTTCAGGACCTTCAACAGGTCCCCAGGATATTCATCCCACTCCCCGCAGCATACATCAGAAATCTAAAGGGAGCCCGCCGTTTTCGCCGGAAACTCCGCGGCCTCCCCGGGAACTTCATCAGTTCACCGGAAGAACCACTGTAGAAAATGTAAAATGGAAAGAAAGGGATAGAAACTTACTTGTGTAACACCCTTCTAAACCAACAATTATTTCACATACGTATGGAAATTAAATCAAATAAAATCACCACTCAAGGGTGTCACACTTCACAAAGGCATCATAATTATTTTCCTGCTCCGTAACACGGGTTACAACATATAGGAATAACAACTTATTTTGGATCAACACCTCCTTTAAAACAAAAACGTCGCAACGGAATTATCGTCATAAAATACAATCTCCTTTATAAAATAACTCATAATAATTTAATCTCATCAAAATTAGAATTTAAAACAACTCAACATCTTCAAAATCCTCATGAAACATGTTAATCAAAGTAACACAATATTTCAAAAAAAAGCGTTCCCAACCCCGATGTTACATAATCAGAGCAAGACACACCCTCTACTCAACTGAAAAGAAAACTGACTCCAAAGCTAACTCTTCACGCACCACGAACTAATCTTGGTTATCTGCACGTTACCCACATAGAGGCAACATTCAAACAGGCAGGGTGAGTAATCACAATTCAATATAAATCATATAAAGAAAAGACATTTACAGGGCAGCAGTTGTTTGTATCAAATACCACAGCGACTCACCCAAAACATCATATAAAACATCACATCACCAATATCACTCATATGCAATCATGCAATGCCACCAAGAATGAAATGCAACATCATAAAAATGCATGTGGTACCAAATCATTATAATAATGACCACTAGCCCATCAACCCTCCAAAGATCCCCGTCAATAGGATCGATTCCGCATTTGGAACCAGAGCACGTCATAATTACCTCATATCCGCACAATGGGAATGAAGCATCGTCACAGTGTATGCATATGAATGTATGATACACAACATCACTAATCATCATCATCAATTAAACATCATAATGTGCATCATCATTCATCAATCCTCGTATACGTCATATCATCACATATTCGTCAAACAATCATCAAAACATCATCGTTTACTCATCAGTAACATCATCAAAAATCATCATATAACACGTCAACACATAGCAGCAATTTACAGCAACATCACAGCATTAATATAATATAAAACAGATATTTTCCATAAATTTTAAGTCAATAAAATAATATTTTTTAGCCCCAGGTCGCGCTAAGCGAGACCCACCCGCGCTAAGCGCCCTACTCACTGCCTCGAGGAGGCGAAATTCTCCTAGACCGTGCTAAGCGCGCTAGGCCGCACTAAGCGCCCTCTGCGATTTTGGCAGAAAAACCCTGCGATAACAACACTTCTCCATCTACGATTCAACACCCCTAAACCAGATTTTATCCTTAAATCATCATAAATTATGTTATTATAACCTATATCTATCACATATACATCAATAACAACAATCATCCCATAGTAAATCATCAAAATCCATCATCCCTAACCTCCAATTCCTAGGTTTTCCCCCAAAACCCCAATCACCCACCAATACCTAATCTTTATATCAAAATATTACAAAGTGATACTCCCCATACCTTAAAATATCGTCTCCTTCGACCTCTCTTGAAGTTTCACCGGAATTCTTCTATGCCTTAGCCTCCTTCTCACTTGTTCTTCAGAGCACCTTTGCCTCTTCCTCAAAAATAATACGAATAATGAGTTCCTTTCACTATTTTCTCTTAAAATACCCCTAAATGTGCTCTTCCCATTATACCCTCACTTATCCATCCCTAATGACCAACATACCCTCAATACTCCTACTTCTATTATTTTAAATAATAAACAATAATCTGAATAATACTATATGATTATTCTTACTATTAATATTATTAAAACAATTTCACCACAATGCATCGTGCCACATAACCACATATCGTCAAAAATCACCTTATATCCTCAAATAAGCAACAATTAATCATAATCAAATTTGGGGTGTTACAACTTGTGACGGTGGGTGCGAGTTCTGGTGCGGAGGTGTACAATGGCGAGACGGCGGCGGAAGCTAGAAGAAGAGGAGAGAAACTTAGAGCCAAAAAGAGGGAGCGAAAAGAGGGGAACATGCAAATGGCAGGGGCTGATCCCTATTAATGAGGCTCTCACGGGTCGAGCTTTCACCAGCTGGTCCTCCCCACAGAACTTTCACCAAAGTAATCTCTTTACCTCGCAGTTGTTTCATTTCTCGACCATCGACATGCACCGGCAATACTTCCACAGTCAGGTTATCCCTCACTTTTACATCATCCATCTGAATCACATGCGACAGATCCGGAATGTACTTCCTCAATTGAGACACATGGAACACGTCATGCAAATTATCTAGTGACGGCGGTAAAGCAATTCGATAGGCTACCTCTCCTATCCTCTACGATGTCTGATATGGACCAACAAATCATGGAGTGAGCTTCCTAGACTTCAAAGCTCGACCCACACCCGTCACTGGCGTCACTCTCAAAAACACGTGATCTCCCTCTTGGAATTCAAGTGTTTTCCTCCTCTTATCATGGTAACTCTTCTGACGACACTACGAAGCTTTCATCCTTTCTTGTATCTTCTTAATATTCTCAGTCGTCTCTTGCACAATTTTAGGTCCGAGTACCGCACTCTCGCCCGATTCATACCAACACAACAATGTCCTACGCCTTCTCCCATACAAAGCTTCATAAGGAGCCATTCCAATACTAGCATGAAAACTATAATTGTACGTGAACTCAATCAAAGGCAAATGGCTATTCCACGATCCTCCATGATCCAACACATAAGCCCTCAACAAATCCTCCAAAGATTGGATAGTCCTTTCTGTTTGACCGTCCATCTGTGGATGATAGGCATAACTAATCCTCAACTTAGTACCCAAAGCATCTTGCAAACTCTTCCAAAACCTCGATGTAAACCTCGGATCTCTATCCGACACAATACTCGAAGGTACCCCATGTAACTTCATAATTTCATCGATGTACAATTCCGCTAATTTTTGCATGGAATAATTAATCTTCATCGGTAAGAAATGAGCCGACTTAGTTAATCTATCTACAATCACCCAAATTGAATCATTTCCCTTAGCAGTCTTCGGTAATCCTACCAAAAAATCCATGGAAATACTATCCCATTTCCACTCTGGAATCCTCAATGGCTGCATCATACCTAAAGGCTTCTGATGCTCAACCTTCGACTTCTGACAAGTCAAACACGCATAAACAAACTCCGCAACATCCTTCTACATACCTGGCCACCAAAACAACTTCTTCAGATCCTGGTACATCTTCGTAGCACCGGGATGAATACTCAGTCTACTTTGATGTCCTTCTTCTAGAATACTCTTCTTGATTTCTGGAACATCTGGAACACATACTCTATCTCAAAACCTCATCACACCATTCTCATCAATCTGGAAGTCACCTTCGTTACCTTGGTTAATCAAAGTCAATTGGTCAACCAACTTTAAATCGGATTGTTGTCCCACTCTGATTCTTCCAGAATACTACTAGTCAACCTCAACATTCCCAACTTCACACTGTCAGGAGTCGCTTCACATACCAAACTCAGATATCTGAATTGTTCAATTAATTCCAATTCTTTCACCATAAGCATTGACATATGTAATGACTTTCTGCTCAATGCATCGGCCACTACATTTGCTTTGCCCGAATGATAACTCAAATCAAAATCAAAATCCTTCAACAACTCTAACCACCTTCTCTGCCTCAAATTGAATTCCTTCTGATAAAATAAGTACTTCAGACTCTTATGATCACTAAACACCTCAAATTTAGAGCTAAACAGATAATGTCTCCAAATATTCAACACAAACACCACCGCGGCTAATTCCAAGTCATGTGTAGGATAATTCCTCTCATGAACTCACAATTGTCTCTAAGCATAGGCAACAACTTGTCCATTTTGCATCAATACTCCACCAAGACCCATCTTCGACGCATTACAATACACTACAAAAGACTCACTCGGATTAGGCAAAATCAACACTGGAGCAGTAGTCAATCTCTTCTTCAATTGCACAAAACTCTCTTTGTAAGCTACATCCCACACAAAAGTTTGACGCTTTTGAGTCAACTGAGTCAACGGTAGTGCCAACTTAGAAAAGCCTTCGATAAACTTGTGGTAATAACCCGCTAATCCTAGAAAACTGCGTATCTCAGTAGCAGACTTCGGAGTCTCCCACTGTAATACAACATTAATCTTAGAAGGATCAACAACAATACCACCACTTGAAATCACATTGCCAAGAAAGCTTACTTCCTTCAACCAGAACTCACACTTTGACAGCTTTGCATACAACTTCTTCTCTTTCAACACTTGCAACACAGTCCTCAAATGCTCGGCATGTTCTTCTTCAGATCTAGAATATATCAAGATGTCATCGATAAACACTACCACAAACTTATCCAAATACTCATGAAAAATCTGATTTATGTACTCCATGAACACACCAGGTGCATTAGATACACCAAAAAGCATCACAGTGTATTCATAGTGTCCATACCTCGTCCTGAAAGCCGTCTTCGGAATATTATCAGGCTTAACTTGGATCTGATGATAACCCGATCTCAAATCAATCTTGCTGAACACACAGGTACCTACTAGTTGATCCATCAAATCGTCGATTCTCGGTAGCGGATACTTATTCTTAATAGTCACTTTATTCAGCTGCCGATAATCAACACACAACCTCATACTCCCGTCTTTCTTCTTCACTAACAACACAAGAGCACCCCATGGAGAAACACTTGGTCAAACAAACCTCTTCTCAAGCAACTCTTCCAACTGTTTCTTCAATTCACTTAGCTGAGAAGCTGACATCCGATAAGGAGCCATCGACACTGGACTCGTACCTGGTATTAATTCCACTGTAAACTCCACCTCACGCTCTGGAGGTAAATCACTGATGTCATCTGGAAACACCTCTGGGAATTCACAGACAACCTGCAACTCCACACTCACAGCTTCACGATCAATTTGCAATGATGCAAACATTGCAAACACCAAAGCTTCAACTTCTTGAAGTTCGTCTACTTGCTTAGCATACAAGAACATCAACTCCCCACTATTATCGATCTCAGGAAACTCTACAGTCTTGTTATAACAATTGATATGAACACGGTTGAACTCCAACCAGTTCATTCCAAAGATCACGTCAATTTGGTGCAAGGGTAGGCACACCAAATCCATCACAAAACTCTTCTCCAAAATCGTCACAGGACATCTCAAACACACAAGGGCAGTAGTAACAGAACCATTAGCTGGAGTTTCTATTACCATATTCCCATTCATATCAGATAACTTCAAACTTAATCTATTAGCACATTCAAGCGAGATAAAAGAATGAGTAGCACCAGTATCAATAATAGCAACCAACTCGATATTATTAATAAGACAAGTACCTCTAATCAGGTTGTCCTTCTCTGGAACTTCTGTACCACTCAAAGCAAACACACATCCACTGGTCTGGGTAGCAGTAGTAGACTTCTTTGGCTTTTGACATTGAGTACTGATATGACCTTTCTCACCACAATTGAAATAGGTCAGACCTTTGCCTTTGCATTCAGTAGCTCTATGCCTTTTCTTACCACATCGATAGCACCTCACCACATTATTGTTGCACACATCAGCACGGTGACCTTGCTCACCACACTTATGACACTTTCCAGAAGCGGGAGCTGCTCCCGCACTTGTCTTCTTCCCATCTGAAGCCTTCTGCTTCTCTTTGTCAGCTAAAGTTGTATAAGGCTTGCCCCTATACTGCACTTTCTTCTCACTCAACTGCTTGTAGTGAGCAGATCAAGCTCGACTGTCCTCATCGTAGATTCTGCTCTTATCAACCAACTCAGCATACCTGAGGATCTGCTGATACCCAATACCCTGCTTAATCTCTAGTCACAACCCAAGTTATCATAGTTCCAATATCCGTAAGTCTTTAACGGGTGTTATCCTACCAGTCCTCAGCTTCCTCTTCCAGCATATGCATTCCGAACTGAACCTGTTGCTCATCAGAACACCCCATCTGTAACACCCCAATTCCCATCGCAGATAAATAATACATAAATAAATCAGAGTAAATAAAAATTTATTCTTAGATAGAAACAAGGATGCCACATTTAAAGAAAGACAACATAATCCCTGCTCATAAATTTGATACATAACACAAAATGGAATAAATATAATTCAGGAAGCATTTTCCAACAAAAGGAAAGTTCAATTATGGAATAAAGCGGAAAGATCCATAATTGACTTGTTTTACAAAATAAATGGTTTTATAACATCAAAATATTCATACAAAGTTAATACAAAATAGATCAAACAAATGTATACATATATAACAAAAGAGTTCCCCGACTCCCGTGTTACGTATCAGAGCAGACAGACCGACAAAAGGATGGAGAACTAATCTTCACAAAAGCCTCCAAGACTACTAATCTGCAATTGCCTCATAGAGCAACAAACCACAACAGAAGGGTGAGAAATAACAACTAAATCAAGATTGCATAATAATATGCAAACACATATAAATTCACATGCATAATTATTCTCACCACAAGCATCACATACTAATACATATAGCATGCCACAGATACATAACATATTTCTAATAATCCAACCACATAGCCTATATCAATTATACCAACATAATCACATATTCACACATAAGGCATACCAAAGTTATGACATATGGAAACATACCACCACATCACATGTATTCATATATAGCATATCATAGATAATTAATACAATCATTGTAATATACAACATCCCAACAAAACATAGCATGTGTCTATACATAAAACATATCATCCATAACCAATGCATTTATCACAAATGCATATCAATCATGCTCAATACATTTATCACCAGTGTATATCAACTCATCAATGCTATCACGAGCTCAACACATAATCAATCAATTCACAATTTTCCACACACATAATCAATCCATTCATGATTTTCCACACATAATCAATCCATTTATGATTTTTCACACATAATCAATCCATTCATGATTTTTCACACATAATCAATCCATTCATGATTTATGAAAATGCAGAGAGACCAACACAACAACGCTATGCAAATGCGGGTACCATCCATCCATCATTCTCATTATTAATTCACTCAGGAATTATTGGAATCATCGCTTATTACTTAGTGTAACTCCCCGTCGGGCAAACGATGTTCCCCTTCGCTTTAGGTCCTCTTGGTATAAGGCTCACGAAGTTTATGGATCGCTTTAGGTCCTCTTTGTATAAGGAGCACGATCCGATCGCTTTAGGTCCTCTTTGTATAAGGCTCACGATCGTCTATAACGTCGCTTTAGGTCCTCCTTGTATAAGGCTCACGACCGTTATAGAAGATTCCCTCCGGAATCGTTTCGTCGTTCACACCCACTAGGGCACACGACATCACAAGAATGCATATCATGATGCTTGGCATACAATGACTCATGACAATCAAATGCATATACAACCATGTGAACCTTCTCAACATCAATAATCATACATTGCAATCAAACCCAAAACAATGCATTTCATCATAATCCACAAACCACAAAAATTAGCATTTTTGCATATACACTCATATCGATTCACATCAAGAATTACTCACCATCAACCACAACAATCACAACAACTTATCACATGCTTCAACATCATACAAACCACAACATTCCCACAAAACATCATAACAACATACATTGATATTTAATCAAACAATGTATCTTACCACACAACAACATCATTTTCACATGTATCAACATCATATAAACCACATAAAAGCTCCACGTTATATAACAATAGCACACCACACTGTAAAACACCAACCGCACGCATTTAACGCGATAAAAACCCGACAACCCAACACTTTTACAAAACCACGACTTAAATAATTCAACTACTGCCCTCCAAACCATTTTTAATGGAAATAATATTTCATTAGCTTTCCAACGCTTCGAACGGGGGTCAAATCGGACTTACGGTTCAAAAGTTATGGGTTTTCAAAGTTTTTCACAATTTTTACATTGGTTAATCGATTAACCTTATATTAACTATATTTGGTTAATCGATTAACGCTGTAACAGAAGCTGAAAAACCTGCGTTTATTGACACAAAAATCCTCCAAAATCATCCAAAAACATCCCAATCATACCAACAAGTAATCCCGACTAAATCATATCTTTTCCCGACTATTCTACGCGAACTATTCCGCATTCAAACCGTAAAAACATCGATTCCAATCAATTGTTCATCAATTTATCAAATGTAAAAACATTGTAAAAACAAGAAAACATTCAAACCATCACACACATATACATATACAATCGCAATATAATCGAAACTTCTCACCCTTACCCGATTAATCGCGCTTGAACGGATGATTTCTTCTATTTATATAACAATAGCACACCACACTGTAAAACACCAACCGCACGCATTTAACGCGATAAAAACCCGACAACCCAACACTTTTACAAAACCACGACTTAAATTATTCATCTACTGCCCTCCAAACCATTTTTAATAGAAATAATATTTCATTAACTTTCCAACACTTCGAACGGGAGTCAAAACGGACTTACGATTCAAAAGTTATGGGTTTTCAAAGTTTTTCACAATTTTTACATTAGTTAATCGATTAACCTTATATTAACTATATTTGGTTAATCGATTAACGCTGTAACAAAAGCGAAAAACCTGCATTTTTTGACACAAAAACCCTCCAAAATCATCCAAAAACATCCCAATCATACCAACAAGTAATCCCGACTAAATCCTATCATTTCCCGACTATTCTACGCGAACTATTCTGCATTCTAACCGTGAAAACATCGATTCCAATCAATTGTTCATCAATTTATCAAATGTAAAAACATTGTAAAAACAAGAAAACATTCAAACCATCACACACATATACATATACAATCGCAATATAATCGAAACTTCTCACCCTTACCCGATTAATCGCGCTTGAACGGATGATTTCTTCTATCCCAAGTTTTCGTCTCCTTCTCTTTTCCTTTCTCTTCCTTTCTTTCCTTTCTCTTCCTTTCTTTCCTTTTTCTTTCTTTTCTCTCTTTTTCTCTCAAATGTCTATTTATAAAATATTTAAACTCCTAAAAAGACTATTTTACCCCTCAGCTCAAATATCTCGCAAACGCTCTCAAAACGCGATAAAACATAATAACAATGAAAAATAATATATTGTCAAATAAAAGTCAAGAATAAAATAATATTAAAACTAAAATAATTATATAGACTCGATTAAATAAATAAGACAAAACGGGGCATTACAATTCTCCCCCACTTAGACATTTTCGTCCTCGAAAATATAACTGATACGAACAACTCGGGATACGACTCTCGCATCCGACTAACAAACTATCATGCCAATAAAAGGCACACCACGAATAACACAACTGACAAACCACCTTGCTAACAGCAGCTACAACAATGACACGACAACGACGACAACTACAATGACAAGATGCAAATCCCATACAATGCACTTGACGACCAACTCACAACTCAAAGAATACCCAAGTTATGAACACGCAGGTTCACTCTTGAATCGAAACACAACAAGATCGTTACCCTCACCCTAGGTAACACTCCCCTAATTCCCCACACAGGAATTAGCTACACGCACTCGAATCATCACGACGGAAACGAGGCAACAACACAAACAAGAACATAAAGTTCCACAACCCAACATCATTTCAACAACCCCTACATAACCACAATACCAACATCCTTGTCACACAACAATAATACAACAATGCTACGATTCACCAATCGAACATACAACCAAAACATCCATCTACATAGTAGCCCATGAATAATATTTAAACCTTTCACCTAACACATCCATTCTGAAACGTCCAATGGTCTCATCACTCCTACATGTTTCCAATGTTCAACCTATGAACTCTTACAAGTCACACACGCATATACGAATTATGCCACATCACACTTTCGTTGCGCACTCTAATGACTCATAACCATCAAAACTATCAATCTCACGTCCAAAGTCTAACTCTTTCTCATATTCACCAAAAATCACTGTTCACTTTTAATATACCCAACTTCACACTCTGATGTGTTATCTCACACACCAGACACAAGTCTCTGAACTGCTCAAATAATTTTAATTCTCTGACCATCAAAACAGCCATATGCAAAGACTATCGACTTAACTCTTCAGGCATAACATTAGCTTTTCCCGAAGGATAACCCAAGCCAAATTCATAACTCGTCACGAATTCTAGCCATCCTCGTTGTCTCAAACTCTATTCCTTCAGACCAAACATGTACTCTAAACTCTTGTGATTACTAAACACTTCGAACCTAGAACCGTAAAGATAATACCTCCAAATATTCCAACACAATACACCCGCAACCAATTCCAAATCCAGAATAGTATAGATCCTTTTATGAATCCTTAATTGTCGTAAAGCACAAGCCACGACTTTACTCTCTTGCATTAACACACTGACTAAACTCATCAAAGACACATCACACTACCTCCCAAACAGTTTGTTAGGATCACGCAGAATCAAAACTGAAGCCGTAGACAACTTCTACTTCAGCTCTCTGAAACTTTCCTTACAACGAACATCCCCAAACAAACGACTCACCCTTGCAAGTCAATCGAAGTAACGAAAACGCTAACTTGGAAAAGCCTTCCGTAACCTCCGGTAATAACCAACTAAAGTCCAAAAAGATTCTAATTTCCTTAACCAACTTCGGAGCCTCTCATTGTAGAACTGTATCTACTTCCGATGAATCCATAACCATACTCTCATCTGAAATAACATATCCAAGAAACTAACCTTTTTCAACCCAAATTCTCACTTGAATAACTTAGCATAAAACTTCGTCTCTTTTCAACACTTGTAATTCAATTCTCAAACACTCTATCTGTTCTTCCTCTAAGTTTATAACAGATCCGAATATCCTGAATCAAAACCACTACGAACTTATCCAAATAAATATGGAAGATACGATTCATATACTCCACAACCATAACATATACAACCTTCAAAATTCATTCTGAGCTCGAAACAATTTATCCAAAATAGCTTAACAATCTCTGGTTACCACATTCCATATCAATTCTTCTTACAGGGTTCCAACTTACTCAAGGTTTCTGCTGACATGAGATCTCAACCCATAACAAAAGTAATACCATCAAGGAACTTCAAATCGTTCGCAATTCGTCACAATTCAAAACTCAAGCTATCCAGAACACAACCACAAGTTTCCATACTACTCACTGATTAACATGCAACTTCATGCTATCATCCTTTTCTTTACCAACCATGTTGGACCTCTTCAAGTCAACACACTAATGTTTCATCCAAAAACCCATCTGAAAACCATGCACAACTGGCGGCCCATCACTGTGGCTTTCCTGCCAATTTCCAGAACACTATCATCACAAACATGAAAAACATCTGAGTTTCACTTCCTAAAAGTTCACCTACTTACTTAGCAGATCCAAACCTCAAATCTTCACCTTCGTCAAATTTGAGTTCACACTCTACTCTCTGAGAACAACCATTAACGATACCCAATCGTTCTCTCTCAATGACTTCCCAACTGGACCAACATACCAAAACCTCTAATCCGTCTCATCTTCCGATATAAAAATCTTCATCGACTCGTCAAAACAACCAGTAAGCACTTTCCTTAATTCCAAACAACTCATTGCACATACTATCTAAGCCGGAAAGACACGTCTATTCCATCCAACATAATTCCCGTCTGCTATCAACAAGAGATTAAGAGTGATCAGTTCCTCAATTTGTCAATAGATATCCGACAATCATGATGGGGCATAAACCGTCTTTACCAAACTATAATAGCATTTCTTGCATCTTGTGCACAAAACTACCTAAGGTACAAACCCTTAGTTGACATAAACCTTACCTCCGCATTCCCTCCGAAATCGGGAACAACACTGTCCAAACC
Organism: Lathyrus tuberosus; assembly: GCA_022829125.1. NCBI lineage: Eukaryota > Viridiplantae > Streptophyta > Magnoliopsida > Fabales > Fabaceae > Lathyrus > Lathyrus tuberosus. The sequence goes on from JALAZF010000072.1 coordinate 8,041,750, forward strand.
ACACTTACACTCTCGCAATCTACAACACACTGAGCCAACGCTCCACACCTGAGCAACTTGGAGAAGCACCAGCTTCTCCCCCACTTATCTCATTCTAAATCCTGCAGACAAGGGATTAGAAAGCCAGAAAGTACTGACAGTGTTTCACACACATATCACATACTAAGGGACAAACAACATCGACAGTATTCAACTGTCACACCAACTGACTCAACAACTTGGCCGGACGAACCGACCTACTCTGATACCACTAATGTAACACCCCAATTCCCATCGCGAATAAATAATACATAAATAAATCAGAGTAAATAAAAATTTATTCTTAGACAGAAACAAGGATGCCACATTTAAAGAAAGACAACACAATCCCTGCTCATAAATTTGATACATAACACAAAATGGAATAAATATAATTCAGGAAGCTTTTTCCAACAAAAGGAAAGTTCAATTATGGAATAAAGCGGAAAGATCCATAATTGACTTGTTTTACAAAATAAATGGTTTTATAACATCAAAATATTCATACAAAGTTAATACAAAATAGATCCAACAAATGTATACATATATAACAAAAGCGTTCCCCGACTCCCGTGTTACGTATCAGAGCAGACAGACCGACAAAAGGATGGAGAACTAATCTTCACAAAAGCCTCCAAGACTACTAATCTACAATTGCCTCACAGAGCAACAAACCACAGCAGAAGGGTGAGAAATAACAACTAAATCAAGATTGCATAATAATATGCAAACACATATAAATTCACATGCATAATTATTCTCACCCCAAGCATCACATACTAATAAATATAGCATGCCACAAATACATAACATATTTCTAATAATCCAACCACATAGCCTATATCAATTATACCAACATAATCACATATTCACACATAAGGCATACCAAAGTTATGACATATGGAAACACACCACCACATCACATGTATTCGTATATAGCATATCATAGATAATTAATACAATCATTGTAATGTACAATATCCCCACAAAACATAGCATATGTCTATACATAAAACATATCATCCATAACCAATGCATTTATCACAAATGCATATCAATCATGCTCAATACATTTATCACCAATGTATATCAACTCATCAATGCTATCACGAGCTCAACACATAATCAATCAATTCACAATTTTCCACACACATAATCAGTCCATTCATGATTTTCCACACATAATCAATCCATTCATGATTTTTCACACATAATTAATCCATTCATGATTTTTCACACATAATCAATCTATTCATGATTTATGAAAATGCAGAGAGACCGACACAACGACTCTATGCAAATGCGGTACCATCCATCCATCATTCTCATTATTAATTCACTCAGGAATTATTGGAATCATCGCTTATTACATAGTGTAACTCCCCGTCGGGCAAACGATGTACCCCGTCGCTTTAAGTCCTCTTGGTATAAGGTTCACGACGTTTATGGATCGCTTTAGGTCCTCTTTGTATAAGGCTCACGATCCGATCGCTTTAGGTCCTCTTTGTATAAGGCTCACGATCGTCTATAATGTCGCTTTAGGTCCTCTTTGTATAAGGCTCACGACTGTTATAGCAAATTCCCTCTGGAATCGTTTTGTCGCTCACACCCACTAGGGCACACGACATCACAAGAATGCATATCATGATGCTTGGCATACAATGACTCATGACAATCAAATGCATATATAACCATGTGAATCATCTCAATATCAATAATCATGCATTGCAATCAAACCCAAAACAATGCATTTCATCATAATCCACAAACCACAACAATTAGCATTTTAGCATATAAACTCATATCAATTCACATCAAGAATTACTCACCATCAATCACAACAACTTATCACATGCTTCAACATCATACAAACCACAACAATCCCACAAAACATCATAACAACATACATTGATATTTAATCAAACAATGTATCTTACCACACAACAACATCATTATCACATGCATCAACATCATATAAACCACATAAAAGCTCGACGTTATATAACAATAGCACACCACACTGTAAAACACCAACCGCACGCATTTAACGCGATAAAAACCTGACAACCCAAAACTTTTACAAAACCACGACTTAAATAATTCATCTACTACCCTCCAAACCATTTTTAATAGAAATAATATTTCATTAGCTTTCCAACGCTTCGAACGGGGGTCAAAACGGACTTACGGTTCAAAAGTTATGGGTTTTCAAAGTTTTTCACAATTTTTACATTGGTTAATCGATTAACCTTATATTAACTATATTTGGTTAATCGATTAACGTTGTAACAGAAGCTGAAAAACCTGTGTTTTTTGACACAAAAATCCTCCAAAAACATCCCAATCATACCAACAAGTAATCCCGACTAAATCCTATCATTTCCCGACTATTCTACTCGAACTATTCCGCATCCTAACCGTGAAAACATCGATTCCAATCAATTGTTCATCAATTTATAAAATGTAAAAACATTAAAAAAACAAGAAAACATTCAAACCATCACACACATATACATATACAATCGCAATATAATCGAAACTTCTCACCCTTACCCGATTAATCGCGCTTGAACGGATGATTTCTTCTATCCCAAGTTTTTCTCTCCTTCTCTTTTCCTTCCTTTTCCTTTCTTTCCTTTCTCTTTCTTTTCTCTCTTTTTCTCTCAAATCTATATTTATAAAATATCTAAACCCCTAAAAATACTATTTTACCCCTCAGCTCAAATATCTCACAAACGCTCTCAAAACGCGATAAAACATAATAATGATGAAAAATAATATATTGTCCAATAAAAGTCAAGAATAAAATAATATAAAAAAAATAATTAAATCGACTCGATTAAATAAATAAGACAAAACGGGGCATTACACCATCACGCGGAAGATCTTCTCGATCGCCTTCAGCCACTTGTGTGCACTTGCTGGATCATGCGTTCCCACATAAGTCGGTGGATTGTTCCTTTGAAACTTCCCCAAAGCACGAAACTCATCAGGAGCTCCACCATTTGGATTCAGCTGCGCCACCACATTAGCAACCGCCAACAAGGTTAGAAGAACTAAAACGCATCACCAATTGTACGATCATTTCTTCCAGCCATCCTGCACACCGCCAACAAGGTTAGAAGAACTAAAACATCGACAGTGTACACACACTCGTCGACTGACAGGGACAAACATCAAGTAAAAGCCTGGCCGGACGGACCGACCTGCTCTGATACCACTAATGTAACACCCTTCTAAACCAACAATTATTTCACATACGTATGGAAATTAAATTAAATAAAATCACTGCTCAAGGGTGTCACACTTCATAAAGGCATCATAATTATTTTCCTGCACCGTAACACGGGTTACAACATATAGGAATAACAACTTATTTGGATCAACACCTCCTTTAAAACAAAAATATCGCAGCGGAATTATCGTCATAAAATACAATCTCCTTTATAAAACAACTCATAATAATTTAATTTCATCAAAATTGGAATTTAAAACAACTCAACATCTTCAAAATCCTCATGAAATATCTTAATCAAAGTAACACAATATTTCAAACAAAAGCGTTCCCAACCCCGATGTTACATAATCAGAGCAAGACACACCCTCTACTCAACTGAAAAGAAAACTGACTCCAAAGCTAACTCTTCACGCACCACGAACTAATCTTGGTTATCTACACGGTACCCACGTAGAGGTAACATTCAAAAAGGCAGGGTGAGTAATCACAATTCAATATAAATCATATAAAGAAAAGACATTAATAGGGCAGCAGTTGTTTGTATCAAATACTACAGCGACTCACCCAAAACATCATAAAAAACATCACATCACCAATATCACTCATATGCAATCATGCAATGCCACCAAGAATGAAATGCAACATCATAAAAATGCATGTGGTACCAAATCGTCATAATAATGGACACTAGGCCATCAACCCTCCAAAGATCCCCGTCAATAGGATCGATTCCGTATTTAGAACCGGAGCACGTCATAATTACCTCATATCCGCTCAATGGGAATGAAGCGTCGTCACAGAGTATGCATATGAATGTATGATACACAACATCACTAATCATCATCATCAATTAAACATCATAATATGCATCATCATTCATCAATCCTCATATACGTCATATCATCACATATTCGTCAAACAATCATCAAAACATCATCGTATACTCATCAGTAATATCATGAAAAATCATCATATAACACGTCAACGCATAGCAGCAATTTACAGCAACATCACATCATTAATATAATATAAAACAGATATTTTCCAAGAATTTTAAGTCAATAAAATAATATTTTTCAGCCCCAGGTCGCGCTAAGCGAGCCCCACCCGCGCTAAGCGCGCTACTCACTGCCTCGAGGAGGCGAAATTCTTCCAGACCGCGCTAAGAGCGCTAGGCCGCGCTAAGCGGCATCTGCGATTCAACACCCCTAAACCAGATTTTATCCTTAAATCATCACAGATTATGTTATTCTATCCTATATCTATCACATATACATCAATAACAACAATCATCCCATAGTAAATCATCAATATCCATCATCCCTAACCTCCAATTCCTAGGTTTTCCCCCAAAACCTCAATCACCCACCAACACCTAATCTTTATATCAAAATATTGCAAAGTGATACTCTCCATACCTTAGAATATCGTCTCCTTCGACCTCTCTTGAAGTTTCACCGGAATTCTTCTATGCCCTAGCCTCCTTCTCACTTGTTCTTCAGAGCACCTTTGCCTCTTCCTCAAAAATAATACGAATAATGAGTTCCTTTCACTATTTTCTCTTAAAATACCCCTAAATGTGCTCTTCCGAATATACCCTCACTTATCCATCCCTAATGACCAACATACCCTCAATACTCCCACTTCTATTATTTTAAATAATAAACAATAATCTGAATAATACTATATGATTATTCTTACTATTAATATTATTAAAATAATTTCACCACAATGCATCGTGCCACATAACCACATATCGTCAAAAATCACCTTATATCCTCAAATAAGCAACAATTAATCATAATCGAATTTGGGGTGTTACAACTTGTGACGGTGGGTCCGAGTTCCGGTGCAGAGGTGTACAATGGCGAGACGGCGGTGGAAGCTAGAAGAAGAGGAGAGAAACTTAGAGCAAAAAAGAGGGAGCGAAAAGAGGGGAACGTGCAAATGGCAGGGGATGATCCCTATTAACAAGGCCCTCACAGGACTCGAGGCGTCCCTAGGCACTCGAATACCCTAGCCTTAGCCTAGCCTCCCTATGTAATAATGGCGAGTGACATGTGGTACATGGATTCCTGCATGCGTCCTTTCGTTTGCTTTGGTGCCAGAGTACACAACTTCTCATCTCCCTGCATCGTCTCCCAACAACAACATAGGAAACTTGGGCAGACTTCAAGATCCCTGCCTGCCTAGCATCCCGTGTTCTTGGCCCTGCCGTTGTCACCAGCTCATTATTACGAGGACACTACCCCTTTTAACGAGTCTCCCCAATAGAGGATTACCCGTAGCTATCAGACGTCCACCTCCAACCTGGCCCTTCGAGCACGCCTACTGTGTCCTCGACATATGGGCTAACCCTTAAGTAATTACTCCAAAACTTCGGAGCAACGACTTGGGGGGCTCATATTCTGGACTAGGCCAGCGCCTGTCCATCAGTCGGGCAGGCTCAACCCAATGCTCTGAAGTGGCCCAACGAGGCCCAAGTTTACCTAATGTCGAGCACGCTCATACCTCCTCCTCGTCGAACACGTGCCAGATAAACACTGTCGAGTAGATACTTCCTGCTACGAGGAGAGGTCACGACTCTCCTCCCCGTTCTCCACGTGCACCTCCCCGTGAGGACACGTCATCATGTAACTTCCCACCTCCGAAAAAGTCGGTATGTCCACCTTCCGGAGATCTCGGGACCGTTACCCCAGGGCGAAGACCACGTGCTGGTCTTCACTACGCCACAAAAGCCCTGGCAGTTATTTACACTTGGCTAGGGCGCAAGGCCCAATGTAGATGACCGTTGGCCCCGCGCTGGGGCAGCCTATAAATACCCTCTCTCATGAGAGGGTCAGGTTACATTGCATTCTAACCTTCACTCTAGCTTTTTCGTACTTGCTTACTCTTGTCCTTGCTTTGGCATCGGAGTACCTTGCAGGTTGTTTACCATGAAAATTGGTAAACAACCGCTGATCTTCCAAATCTAACTTTCGTGACTCACACGATCGATCAGATTGATCCTAGGACATGTGCTAACAATTGATTTAAAGTAAATTCTATAAAACAAAGCACTTCGATAGTGTTCATAAATGAAAGTTTGTCTAACATGTGATAAAAAAGATGTGTAAGAACTCTAAGTCGAAAAGGTAGAAAATGTAAAGGAAAGGTCGAAAGTATAACAGTAAGACGAAATGGAGAAACATAACTTGCATAAAGTAAAAGATAAACTCTTAATAAAAGAGTGAAAGAAATTGCATTGAAATGGAAAATGGTGTTTACATCACGTACATTCTCACAAGACTCGTTTCTCTACACGCGGATACTTTGAGTAAATTTGGAGTAACTTGTACAAATTGAACACAACACACCGAATCCTATTGCTAGAACTCCTATTTATAATAATTAAACTAACTGCTGTTAACTGCCGAAACAATTAACATACGACAAGTGTTGCGCTGCATGCTTCTTATCCCTGGATGTGCGCCACTTGTCTCTTTCAGGAACGGACAAGAATAACTACTCCCTCCTTTATTTGAATTTGAATCACTTCATGTCAAATACCATCAGTAGTATCGGTCGAATGTTATTTCCAAATACTTGGAAATATTTCTAAGTCCCATGCTTATCTTTTCCTTATGCAAGCATACCTTCGACTTAGGCCCCAACATGAAGATCCAGTCGAAACTCCTTTAAACTTCTTCAAAGAGTTTAACACCTCAATTAATTCCTCTAACTTAATATAGGCGTCGAATTTAGGAGCTAACAAATTGCCCCCCGAAAATGTCCTTTTCGACAGTACTGAAGGAAAGGTCATTTTTTTATAGTGTCCATTCGACGCCATCTTTCGACCCTACATAGGTGTTGACATAACTGACTAACCCACGTCCCAAGAAACTTTTCTGTTTCTTTTCAATCAGCTTTATGATGTCATAGCCAATTATTATTATATCTAGAACATCTCCTTGGAAATCACATCAAATCACGAACCATCATCACCTTTCCTAGAGTCTAGGAGATCGTGGGTCTAAGGAGTAACTGCTACCTCCCCTACTTTCGCTCCTGGGAGGACGCGTGTCCCACTATATCTAGCCCCTTAATGATGATTAGTGGCCTCTTAGTATTTTTTTAAATACTTTATAAATAGTTTCTTCTGAAACTATTTTCACTTTTTCAATCTCCAAAGTACTCACTAAGCATTTCTTTCTCTTTCCCAAAACTTTCAACTCTTTATCTTTAGCAAACCCATTTTCTTCAATTTTTCAACAATGGCGTCCTCAAACACCATCACTAAGGATCCAAAGAAAGGCCAGAAAGTTAAAGGTGCAAAAAACACTCTGCTACTTCCTCCTTTCACTACACTGAGCGGACCCAAGATGGTGACGAATCAGCAATTTAAGCTGTTTAGATGGATCTAGGCTGTTTAGAGCAACCACGTATTTTAAGGATTCTGACCTCTACTTAAATTGGTTAACCAAAGTAGAGAAGGTCAAAGCCCAAACTTGGCAAGATTTGGGAATTTGTGACCTAATTATGATGTCGAAGACAGGTCCTGCTTACTGTCCGACCTTGTTAACATCGTCCTTATACTTCTGGGATAATACCCATGACACTTTCCATCTCCCTTGTGGAATGATGACCCCTACCCTCTTCGACATAGCTGCTATTACAGGGCTAAAACCACATGCGATAGTCTATGATCCTGAGGTAGATGCCCAAGATACCATAGGGTTCTCGACCACAAAACACACCTACACGCACTTCATGAACCACTATCATGATAAACAGGATAACACAGTAATGGATCAAGAACACATAGCATTTCTGGCTATGTGGCTTTCTCGCTATGTTTTTTGCACAAAGTCCTTACAAGTGGCCAGGAAATACCTAACTCTGGCCAATCAATTACACAATGATCGAGGTATTTTCCCGAGTGAAATGATATTGGCCAGCTTGTACGAATCCTTGAGTGAAGGTGCTACTCGCCTCAAAGATCAAGAAAGCACCGAGAACCTCTTGTTGTCCTCACCATTTTGGATGCTCCAACTTTGGCTCAATGCCACCTTCGAAGCCAGTCTTCCTAACAAAGGAACTGTGGATGAAGAGGCTGCAGAAATTAAGGAGAGGCGAGTCGAATGGACTTGATTGGTGAAGCTAACCCCTAACGAAGAAGGGAAGATACTTAGGGCATCCTTTTCTGGCTTCATCAAAATGTTTTCCAAACGCTACGAGTTCACACCAAGGATGTCCTTGTTTGTTAAAAGAAAATACGGTCCTGAATGGTTCACCAGGCCTTTTCCTCCTCCATTCAAGAAGCATGAAGAAGAATCGAAGCTTGTCTGGGAAGCTTTTCTAATCCCTCAACTCATTCTTCATCGACTCAACCTGCTGAGGGGCCAAACAACTTTGATGGCCTACTAACCAAATCTTATCTCTCGACAATTTAGTTTGGTTCAAACTCTACCCAAGTGCTTGTATGAGAAGAAGGTCCATGTGATACTTCATCACACTAGTTATGACGCCATAGAAAGTTCAACACACCTTGCTCGACATGCTCACAGATCGTTCCTTACTCCTGTCTACTTCGAACCCACTCATCCCTGTACTCAAGAGTTCGATGACTGGTGGTCGAAGCACTATACTGTTGATCAGGATTTTGTTGATGTGCAGGAGAAGACCAGGAAAGGTAAATCCACTCATATCTAAGAGATTCAAGCCTTCCAAAAGTACTTTGAAACTGTTTATCGACCAGATGACATTAGTCGAACCATCCGCGAAGCCGCATTTACACTGAAGGAGAAATTTTTAAATAAAATGGAGAGTTTGAAACTCCCTTCATACGTTCCTCTTGAGAAACGCTATACAGTGGCTTTCGAACTATTTCCTCCAAAGACTCCTTGACTGCCCACTGCTGATTTTGGAGTGGCTCTTGCCCCTCCATTTCCAGACTGGTTTGTCTGTGGGGATTCGATAAAAATCCTTCGACACCAAGAAAAACCCAAGGCTCAGCGGGTGGTTCCGACTAAGAATACGCTAGACAGTTTCAAAGGACACCTTCATATTGGTATCGAAGATGTTCACATCGAATCCGAAATACTTGAAGGTTTGGATTCTTCAATTTTATGTTCTCTCATTTGAACTTAATCATTACTGACTTGTGGCAATTTTGTTTGTTTTGCAGCTGCACCTAAGAAGAGTACACCTTAAAAACTGGTCGAAGCAAAGACTGAAGGCAGTAAGGTACATCACACAACTTTTCCCTTTTGTTGATGAGTAGTTCTTTCCTCTTATGCCTTACACTATTTCAGGCTTCCCGCAAACAACCTCCGACACCTCAAAGGAAGTCGAAGAGGGGCACTGCCCATATCGTTGTTGATTCAGAGGATGATAACCAATCTCCTCCTGAAGATTTAAAAATAAAAAAGAGAAAGAAACCAACCCAAGATACAGATGCTGCTGCTGGCCAATCTGAGCCTAAAGTGGCCAAAGTTTCCAAGAAGATAACCACTACCAGTGGTGCTGCAGAAACTTCTTCTGGGGATACCTCTAAACTGGTTGCGGACCATGTTGAAAGTAATAATTCTAGCCCTGGTGCTAAAGGTGTCAAGGTAACTATCCTTTCACATTTATTTAAACTGTTTACCTTGTTTCTCTTTGACCTGACTTGCTTCGACTTAACTCAGGCTGATGCAAGTGGCTCAAAACCACCAGTGACTAAGCCTTCCTCTCCAGCCACTATTCTGAATAGTCAAGGTGAGCCTACATACCATCCTACTTCTGACTTAGGCTCTGGAAGGAGTTCACTAGATGAAATTAATAAACCTGGCTTTGAAACAGTTCCTCCTTCGCCAACAAAAACTACTACTCAGCAGTCTCAGACAGATGGTTCCAACCATGATGAAGATGATGGTCAGAAGAATTTTGAAACAGAAAACCTAGGGACCATCGCCATGGATGAAGATAAAACCCTGGTCGATGAGGATGGCTCACCAGTGGACGAGATCCTTGGGACTGAAAATGCTGATCCAGAGGGAAGTGAAGAGATGGAGGAGGATGAAGAGACAATGCACCAATCTGAGCTTAATGGCAACAGTGATGGAGATAATGATGACAAAATGGATGAAGATGAAGAGGAGGAAGACAAAGGTGAGGAAAAGAAGGCTAATGAAAGACCTGATAATGATTTGACTCCTATCGGAGCCACCACTACTCCAGCAACTACAATTGCTACTGAAGGCAAGATAGCCTCAACTGTATATGGAGAAGGCCTTTCTGAAAAGGAACTCGATGCCTTGAAGGTCAACGACCCTCGATATTACATAAAGATCCTCCTTGGCAGTCGAGGAAATTCCTCTGACAAGACTCCTAGTGTTTCAACTGCCTCTAAGGATCAACCTTCGAGCAAGCCTGAGGACATCATCCTCCTGAAGATCAAAGAAAAGATTTTTAAGGGTGACCTTTTCACACTCTTACAGATGGATCATGTCACTCATATTTCTATGAAAAATCTCCTTCAACAAGTCGACATCCACACCATTTCTCCTAAATCTGCCTACATCATTTTAGAGCTTGGCACTATGATCGATCAAGTATATGCTGACGTCAAATGACTGCCTCAAATTGAGAAGGCAATTTCAACCAAATCTGGAAGTGAGGCTGCCGCTTAGGCCTCTGCCACTGAATCTGAAAATAAGGTAGCAGAACTGGAGGAAACTAAAGAGAAGAACAAGCAAAAGATCAACGTTAATGATCAAAACATTGCCTCCTGGGAGCGAAAAATCAAAAAGCTTCGAGCTAAGATCTCTAAGGCCAAAAAGCGCATCGCTGAGCTGTATGCCTTTGATGACTCTGGCTTGTCGAAGGAACTAGACAATGTCATAACTTTTTCTCAGGAGGCTCGACAACTGGAGAAAGAGATTGTACGCTTAAGATCTAACAAGACCTTGTGTGAGAAGAGCCTTGAACTCCAGAAGTCGATATATTTGAAGATGAAAGAGAATATCCCTTTTTAGCTTGTAATTTCTTTGTAATATTTTCCTTTAAGTACAATGTTCCATAGCCCCTTGAGGCTTTTTTATGTAATGATTTTTTAAGCCATTTTGGCATTCATGAATACCATTGTTGGCTTTGCCTTTTTTACGTCGAATTACTCTTTAGCAATTTTAATTTCTTGAAGTGATGGTTTATATTTTTTTCGAATACTTGCCATTTACATTCAAGATTCTTTTATCCTCGTCTAATTCTTCGACTTCGTAGGCCCCATTAGAAAATACTTGCGTAATTTGAAACGGGCCTTCCCATTTTGGGGACCATTTGCCCAAGGCTCTGACCTTTCTGTAACACCCTGTATAATATTTATCTAGAATAATACCATAAAAGTGTTTTATTTGGTACTGATGCCATCATAAGTGCCTAATGGCGTAATTCACATATTTGACCATTCTAAAAAAAATAAACAATCTATGGTACAAGATATGGAAATTAGCCAAAACAACAAAAACTAAGATCAATATACAATATCCTCAATTGTATACAACAAATACACAGCGGAAAAACAAAAGCTACGCTTCTCTTGAAACATCCGAGTATAGATCCACTTGTAAATCAAACCTGCAAATACCTCCTGAAAATAATCAACAATAGTGGGTTGAGATACATCAAATCTCAGTGAGTTCCCTATCTTATGGATTCTCTCGGATTTACAAGGTTCTATCAATCCAAACTCAAGTCAAGGGGAAGGGGAATGACCTTGAGTTCACAATCTCACAATCTTACACTATATGGAAACACGTTACGAGTCCGTTAACTCGAAAGTATCACTAATTGATAACCTTATCAAGGCATCCCCTTTTCCCGTCCCCTTTTACGTCTAAAAGTCTAAGCGAGTCATGGATCCTCGTAATTACTTGGCATATGATATAGATTCGGAGCTAAGGGACCATTATCGCCTTAGTCGTCACTTCACATGGTCCGTACACCATCACAAGTCTCTTTACCCGTAGGCTCTATTCGTACTATAACATTGGGAATCAAACCTACCAAGTAATGGTGCATTCATTACAGAGGAGCTCGTTACTCATGAAATGGCACATAATAGAATAATGGTTACGATTTCATGATTTCACATACAACCATAATTGTATTCAACATTTCTAGGCAACATTAGCCTTTAGGCCTCTTTTGCCTTTATCAAATTAACATAATAAATACACGTGTTCCATACTAGTGTTCACTCTCTCCTAGACCACTACTCGTCACGGATGCACCTTTCTACACCAAGTGCCCGAGCATCGCGATCTAGGTTATCTACTCTAGGCCAGAACTCGTCAAGGATGCACCTTTCTACATCAATGCACGAGCGTCACCATACAGAGTTTTTATCAATTCCTAGCCATTACTAGGTTCCACTATTATGTTGTTATGGGGTAAGGTTTCCTCACTCTTTCTATTCCGTATTTTAACATGCACTCTCTCTCGATCATGTTTAACAACAATATTAGACAAAGCATATTACAATGACATTTTAGAATTTCATATAATAATTCAATCATAGGTTATACAAAGCATATCACAATTGTATAATAGAATCACATATGATGATTCAATCACAAGTAATATCACCCTTAGGTTCCCTCCGATTTATTTAATCAGGTATCGAAATCAGTATTTTCCACTTTCATCCCGTAGGATATTTCCACAGCTTTACATCGGCTGTAATTATGCCTCGATCAGATTCACGATCCAACAGATATGGATTTCAACATATCACATATCATTACTTTCCTTCTTTTTTCCACTAAATAATTTATCCCACATCATACCCTTTTTATTGGGTAGAGGGTCGTCATGGCTTTCTAACGGTACCAAGAACGTCTAGATCCGAGTTACGGATCAAAAGTTATGAAGGAAACAAAACGCGACAATCTGTCATGTTCGCTAGGCGAATCCCCAGCGAGCATTCGCTTCCGCATTCGCTGAGCGAAGCTCCAGGCAAAATCACCAAAACAGAACCAAAACAACACAAAGTTTGCTAGGCGAACAACTGGCGAACCTTCACCTTTCCCTTCGCTGCCGGGTTCGCCTACAAAACCATTCGCTTTCTCCTTCGCCCCAGGTTCGCTAGGCGAACCATACGAAACCCAGAATCTCAGCAGCGCTGTTATGGATCAAAATCATCATTTCTTCACCCAACACACTTCCAATTCATATTATATCAACCAAAACATGTCCCAACCATAACAACAAGTATTCCCGATTATATTACTTAGTTTATTTCATGTTTTATCCGTTAGATTTCATTTTCTCTCAAATCTAACCTAAGTTCAAATCATAGATTTCTAGACCTTAGAGTGTCTAACTAGAACCCACCTGATAATCGAAGAGGAGTTTGAAGAAAATGATGATGAATCTAAGCTTCTTCTTCTTCTTCCAAGATTTTCTCTTCTTCTTTCTCTTCTTTCCCTTTTTCTCCTTTCTCTTCTTCTTACTATCTTTTTCCTTTTTCTTTTTCTTATATATATATATATATATATATATATATATATATAATACTAATATTATATTATATAATTAATCCAATCGAGTAAAATATCTCCAACTGATATTTTATCACCTAACACCAATTGATCAATTATTAGAGTTACCTTAAAATCCTCTCTTAAACTAGTAATTATTAATCTAATTCTTTCATAAAATAATTGATCTCTTCAGAGTTCACCAGTTGCTATATTGATCCCAAATAACAATACTTAAAACACTTAGAGAATTCCATTAATCCAATTATCCTAAGATAGAGTACACAAAAGCTCATCTGATCTCATCTGATATCCAATTGAGCATTTAAATAACATAGGGTATTACACTCTCCCCCCCTTAAATTGAAATTCGCCCCTGAATTTCCTCTATTCAACAATAACTACAACTTGTATCACTGCCTTAGTTCTACACTTAACTTTACTTCCATTCAAATTTCTGACGTATTTCGATTCCAACTTAACTTCACAGACCAAAATCCTTATTTTCACAATTCTCCAACTCCACTTCCTTAGTCATACTCTTGTTCCAATATCGAGTTAACTTCTAACTTTTCTTTTTCCGTAATTCATATGTTGTTTCTTACTAAAAGACTTGGTCATATCTTACCTTCGAAAGAAATATACCATTATATGCTCTTCTACTAAGTCACAACACAAAACCATAATACCTTATCTTGGTTTAAGGTAACAAACACTCATCAAATCTTTGCGATGTAATTCAGTGATTTCTTAAATTCCTGTAATCACCAACGAGTTTTCCTTTCATAAATCCTTTAACGTTCAAACCCACTTCATAAATTGTCAAACGACTCCTTTACCAGTTCCATCTGGTCTGATACTAAACATTGCAACCATTACATCCGTTAATTCACCTCTTTTGTATCACCCCAAAAGTTAACACAATTAGAACAAGATCTTCTTATTTTCATTCTTACAAGCAACGATCTTTCAAATCCCTAATATTCTGACTGAACCCCTTCGTCTGTTACCTTCCACTGCGTAACCCAAATTATAACAGTGGAACACCACGGATTCTCAAGCACTACCAAGTAGCTAACAGTCAATGGAGAAACACACTCGTCCATTGGGGTCCTTACTAACCAACGGTACAATAAACTTACTGGCGTCCTATGGTAAAACAATTTCCTCGTCATTACACAATATTATAACATCGGCCCAACACTCTCCAAACGATAGGTGCAGGATTACACTGTTGCAGTAGTAACATATACAACTCCAAATCCGGTCTAAACTCGAAACAATTCATCCAAAATAGTTTAACAACCTCCGGTTCTGGTTACTATATTATGTAACAATCCTTCTTACGGTTTTCCGACTCACTCAAGGTTCCTTGTTGACACGAGATCTCAAACAGTCATATGTAACACCATCACGTAACCTCAAACATATGCAAGTCACCACTTATCAAAACTTAACCCATTCAAAGAGAAATTGTGAGTTTCCATACCACTCACCAGTTCTCATACAATACTCCACACGCACATACGCCGTCGAAATCAATACCACGCTTCTTAGTTAAGTCCTCATCTCTCAATCGTTCTGTTCCATATATTATTCAAGTTACATGCTTAACTTCGGGACGTCCAATCCTTACTCGTACTTGGAAGGATAACTTTCAAATTTCATTCTCTTGGTAAAACACAACTGCACACAACTGGTACCCCTCTCACGGAGCCTAAATCCAATACCATGAACACACAGAAGTTAACAATTACTAACTCGGATCAACCGTTCATACCTTACTAATACCATAATTACACATCGAAATATATTCCTTGCACGATCACTACTTCGTGAGTATTTTCCAACTTTGTCCTTAAGACTCGCAACAGTAATACACCTAAAACCTTCTCATACTCTACACAGTTCCCAAGATTATTCCCCAAAGTCAACTTTCTTGTTGCCTGAACAAATGGCCAACTACGCAACACCTTTCCAGAAGTCACGATTTCAAAACACAAATTCGTCCTTCATTTACTTGAAGTCTCGTTCTCCATTCCCACAATACTCTCCACTCGGAGCAACATAAAGTAACAAAACGCAGATGATAGTTCCTACGGGATTCCATAATTTACACACAGGTTAATCGATTAACCATCTGAACTAATCGGTTAACTCCTCAAAATTCAGCACAAAATACCATCCTTGCACGTGTTAATCGGTTAACCCCATTGTGTTAGTCGGTTAACACTGCTGCAGAATCTAAAAACCAGTTTCCTCTTAATTCAAAGCATTCCTTACTCAAACCATCGATCTGATTTGTTCTATCTTGGAATATCATTCTTAACTCGGGGCTTCTTAACTTGTATTACATTCACCAACCATGATTCACTCAAGGTAAAACCGACAAAGTCAAAACATGCAAACGACACACTCCAACCAAGTGACAAGTCCAAATTCCAAATTCTGACGCAGTCACACTACAATTTCTCGATAGAATAGTTCATTTTCTGTTCAAATAACTACACTAACGGGAAGTCAATAAAGACGACGTTCTAGGGTATTAGCCACCACCATACTTGATTTGTCCACAAGCAAAACCAAACACGCAACCATTAACGGTATCACAAATTGGCGGACACAACATGTCAGCACACAACCTTTTTCTCTCACTTGAGTTTCTTTGGAGAGAAATAATACGACAACATCCTTAGTCCAACAAAAGGTAAATTCTGAATATTCCAATCATTCCCAAATACATAAGTCTCTCTATACTTGAAAATAAATCAAGGAAATGCATCCTCTTGAAGAACTTTTCCATCACTACATACACATTAACCAGGATTTCTTACCCTTCACTATCCATTACACATCACACTTACACCAAATTACTTAATGGAAGATTCGCAACTGACAATTCTCATCAACTATCTACAAAAATCTTCCGATATAAATCGTTCCATGATTTACACTTAGTCCGTAATAAGTCTTGATTTGCTTCTCGTTGTTTTACCACAATCTTGCTTCTTAAAATACAATATTCACTGTTCCACAAAGTACGCCCTTTCACACTTGTCTCAAGAATAAGAATCCATCACGTACGCTTGTGACCACGGTGCTACCACTATGCTTGTTCTTAATACCAAGGTGTAACTTTCTCATTTCACATTATATTACTAGGGTCCTCACAGGTGAATCATCCATGATTACACTTCCTTAATTTTAGCTTTAACAACATCTTAATAATTCCATCACACATTCGTCAAAAATACGTTCCGTTATCACTTCCTCATAACATACCATTGATACCGTTTTCTACATCGTGCTTACTTTCGCTCTCCATTTTAATCCTCTTAGGTCCAAATATAAAACCATATTACTAAGATTCCCTTAAATCTAAGGTACTCACTTTGTTTCTTAAAGCAACTTCTTCTGGTCCGTAATACTACACTTTCTGCTACTAAATGAAGCTCATTCTTTCTCCAACACAATACCTTAAACGGTTCCTTGGGTAAGTTAACAAATTCCGAATTCCAAATTGGTCTTTTACTGAAAACAGAAAACCTGAAGTATTATCCTGGACTAGACCCCCCTTCATAACTGAAGATACACAATTTATCTCATACTCTTCGTCCGACACATACTTATTTCACTT
Organism: Lathyrus tuberosus; assembly: GCA_022829125.1. Taxonomy (NCBI): domain Eukaryota; kingdom Viridiplantae; phylum Streptophyta; class Magnoliopsida; order Fabales; family Fabaceae; genus Lathyrus; species Lathyrus tuberosus. The sequence goes on from JALAZF010000072.1 coordinate 8,059,142, forward strand.
AAAGCATGTAAACACATCCTTGTGTTTCTTCTCACACTTCTCTACTACTTTAGGTTCCCATAAAAGTCGAACGTCCTTGACCCTCAACTTTTAACTAGTTGAAAGACATTGCTCCGAACACATTCCTTAAGGTACTCTCGTCCATTCAGGACACCTTAGCGACCTTAGAATAGAACACCAATAGTTATCTCACTTTCGGACCTTACGTCACACGTTTCACAAAAACAACTTTTCTTATTCACATAATGAGATTTCTTGAAATCCTCATTCATACCAATGGTCAATCCAGTTCTACTAGCGACTTTATGTATTCCTCAATATCTCAACCAATCGTCCAATAGAGATTCTTAACTTTTGGACTCCATCCATTCCAAAGGATTACTTGAACAACACATCAATCTTAAATTCCATGCTACCCAAAGCACAACTTCTACCATAACCTCACTGAGCTGACCAAAACTCATTACTACTAACTCTTAGCTTGAGCTTACCCTCAAAACACAAGTTCCGACAACACTTCGGAGTCCTCGCGGTCACTCAACCATTATTCTACCTATCACATACATAGCATTTGGTTGAACAGGCCTAACACTACATAGTATGATATTAAGAGTCATGTTGGCAAGACACACTTAAGAGGCAGGAATATATTTACTTATGATGTTTCAAGGCTAGGTCGAGGATACGACCTGCTCTGATACCAACTGTAACGCCCTGTATAATATTTATCTAGAATAATACCATACAAGTGTTTTATTTGGTACTGACACCATCATAAGTGCCTAATGGCGTAATTCACATATTTGACCATTCTAAAAAAAAATAAACAATCTATGGTACAAGATATGGAAATTAGCCAAAACAATAAAAACTAAGATCAATATACAATATCCTCAATTGTATACAACAAATACACAGCGGAAAAACAAAAGCTAAACATCCGAGCATAGCTCCACTTGTAAATCAAACCTGCAAATACCTAATAATCAACAATAGTGGAGTGAGATACATCAAATCTCAGTGAGTTCCCTATCTTATGGATTCTCTCGGCTTTACAAGGTTCTATCAATCCTAACTCAAGTCAAGGGGAAGGGAAATGACCTTGAGTTCACAATCTCACAATCTTACACTATATGGAAACACGTTACGAGTCCGTTAACTCGAAAGTATCTCTAATTGATAACCATATCAAGGCATTCCCTTTTCCCGTCCTCTTTTACGTCTAAAAGTCAGAGCGAGTCATGGATTCTCGTAATTACTTGGCATACGAGATGGATTCGAAGCTAAGGGACCATTATCGCCTTAGTCGTCACTTCACATGGTCCGTACACCGTCATAAGTCTCTTTACCCGTAGGCTCCATTCGTACTATAACATTGGGAATCAAACCTACCAAGTAATGATGCATTCATTACAGAGGAGCTCGTTACTCATGAAATGGAACATAATAGAATAATGGTTACGATTTCATGATTTCACATACAACCATAATTGTATTCAACATTTCTAGGCCACATTAGCCTTTAGGTCTCTTTTGCCTTTTTCAATTTAACATAATAAATATACGTGTTCCATAATAGTGGTCACTCTCTCCTAGACCAATACTCATCACGGATGCACCTTTCTACACCAAGTGCCCGAGCATCGCCATCTAGGTTATCTACTCTTGGCCAGAAGTCGTCAAGGATGCACCTTTCTACATCAATGCACGAGCGTCGCCATACAGAGTTTCTATCAATTCCTAGCCATTACTAGGTTCCACTATTATGTTGTTATGGGGTAAGGTTTCCTCACTCTTTCTATTCCATATTTTAACATGCACTCTCTCTCGATCATGTTTAACAACAATATTAGAGAAAACATATAACAATGACATTTTAGAATTTCATAAAATAATTCAATAATAAGTTATACAAAGCATATCACATTTGTATAACAGAATCACATATGATGATTCAATCACAAGTTATATCACCCTTAGGTTCCCTCCGATTGATTTAATTGGGTATCGAAATCAATACTTTCCACTTTCATCCCGTAGGATATTTCCACAGCTTTACATCGGCTGTAATTATCCTCGATCAGATTCACGATACAAAAGATATGGATTTTAACATATCACATATCTTTACTTTCCTTCATTTTTCCACTAAATAATTTATCCCACATCATACCCTTTTTATTGGGTAGAGGGTCGTCAAGGCTTTCTAACAGTACCAAGAATGTCTCGATCTGAGTCACGGATCAAAAGTTAAGAAGGAAACAAAACGAGACAATCTGTCATGTTCGCTAGGCGAATCCCCAGCGAGCATTCGATTCCGCCTTCGCTGAGCGAAGCTCCAGGCGAATTCACCAAAACAAAACCAAAACGACACAAAGTTCGCTAGGTGAACAACTGGCGAACCTTCGCCTTTCCCTTCACTGCCGGGTTCGCTAGGCGAACCCTCGAAACCATTCGTTTTCACCTTCACCCCAGGTTCGCTAGGCGAACCATGCCAAACCCAGAATCTCAGCAGCGCTGTTATGGGTCAAAATCATCATTTCTTCACCCAACACACTTCCAATTCATATTATATCAACCAAAACATGTCCCAATCATAACAACAAGTATTCTCGATTATATTACTCAGTTTATTTCACGTTTTATCCGTTAGATTTCATATTTTCTCAAATCTAACCTAAGTTCAAATCATGGATTTCTAGAACTTAAAGTGTCTAACTAGAACTCACCTGATAATCGAAGATGAGTTTGAAGAAGATGATGATGAAACCAAGCTTCTTCTTCTTCTTCCGAGATTTTCTCTTCTTCTTTCTCTTCTTTCCTTTTTTCTCCTTTCTCTTCTTCTTACTATCTTTTTCCTTTTTCTTTTTCTTATATCATATATATATATATATATATATATATATATATATATATATATATAATACTAATATTATATTATATAATCCAATAGAGTAAAATATCTCCAATTGATATTTTATCATCTAACACCAATTGATCAATTATTAGAGTTACCTTAAAATCCTCTCTAAAACTAGTAATTATTAATCTGTTTCTTTCATAAAATAATTGATCTCTTCAGAGTTCACCAGTTGCTCTATTGATCCTAAATAACAATACTTAAAACACTTGGAGAATTCCATTAATCCAATTATCCTAAGATAGAGTACACAAAATCTCATCTGATCTCATCTGATATCCAATTAGGCATTTAAATAACATGGGGTATTACATTTTCGGTCCATAGGCAGGATTACCTTCCAAACTAAATCCCCAGGGGAAAAGGTCTTAATCTTAACCTTTTTGTTGTAAGACTTCTGCACTCTTTTCTTTTATCTCTTTAGCAGTTCCAAAGCGTTAAGTCTCTCTTCGTCCAAATCCACCAATTCATCTAACATCATATTCCAATAAGACTCAGAAGGAATTTTATGATATCTTTGGATCCTTGTTGATTGAAGGTAGATTTCGACAGGTAATATTGCATCATGACCAAAAGTCAATCGAAATGGAGTAGTGTTAGTTGCTTCTTTGGGAGAAGTTCGACATGCCCAGCGGATCTGGTCTAATGTCTTATGCCAATTTCTAGGTTTCGTTCCCATGTGTTTTTTGATCAAACCAATCACCACTTTATTAGCTGCTTCGACCTGACCATTAGCCTGAGCATAATAAGGTGTAGAGGTTAAGAGTTTGAAACCCATTTCTTTAGCAAACTCTTGCATTTTTCGACCACTAAAGACTGATCCTTGATTTGTTGTAATCGTCTCTGGGATTCCAAACCAAAATGTATCTCTGATTTTTGGACGATGCTGGTCGAATTTCTCTAATCAAATCCAAAGCCCAACCTCTAAAAGTCCATGGTTAGACTATGAAATGTAGCTCACTTGCAGGAATATGTTGTATGCCAGCATGAACTTGACATGACATCCCTTGGCGGATTCAATGCAATCCTTTAACATGGTAGGCCAATACATGCCTTGTCGAAACAAAAGCCATTTCATCTTATGACTTACTTGATGTGCCCCACATGCCCCACTATGGATAGTCAAAAGGGCAAGATATGTCTCTGATTCACTCAGGCATTTAAGTAAGACTCCCTCAGGGGTCTTTTTAAATAATTCATTACCTAGAAGAACATAACTTAAGGGTTGATACCTGACCTTTCGCTCTGTGGATGCTGTTGGATTCTTTAAGTATTCGACTATGGGCTTCCTCCAGTCTTTGTCCGTCAAGCTGTCTATCGCAAAAATTTCAAAATTTTCTTCATCAGCGTATCCAAGCTTCGTCAATTCTAAATCTGATGGGCATAATCCAACAGACACAACTTTACCTCTAACTTCGATTGCCTCTTGTAACTTCTTCGAAACTTTATACCCAGAAGCAATCTGAGCCAAGTCATTGGCCACTTGATTCTCTAGTCGAGGTATGTGTCGAATGCTTACTTCTTCGAATTTCTTCAGTAGTCTGTTGGCTATTACAAAGTACATGATAAGATTTTCCTTAACACATTTGTACTCCTTTGTAATTTGCTTTATAACCAACTCTAAGTCTCCCATTATTTCGACTCGAGTTGCCCCTAATTCTAACAAAAGTTCAAGTCCTGCGATTAGGGCCTCATACTCAGCCTCGTTGTTAGAACAAAGTCCTTCGACCTTGTGCTTGAATTTTGTTGGAATTTTATTAGGAGAAATAATTAGCACACCTACGTCTGTTCGATCTTTATGGCTAGAACCATCGAAGTATAGCTTCCAAGATTCTAGTTCGACGTAATTCAAAGCGCTTTCATTTATGGAGTGGTCGACTATGAAGTCCGCCACCACTTGTCTTTTAACAGCCTTTAAAGGCTTATATGTTAAAGAATATTCAGTTATTTTTAGTGCCCATTTACCAATTCGACTATGCAAAATAGGTTTGGACAACATATGTTTAATAACATCAAAATGAGACGAAACGTAAACATCAACTGGTTTTATATATTGCTTTAATTTTTTACCAGAAAAATAAAAGCATAAGCATAATTTTTCGAAAATGATATACCTAGTTTCTGCATCATTCAAAACTCTACTAAGGTAGTAGATGGCCCTTTCGACGCCATTCTCATCCTCTTGAGCCAACATGCTCCTTAAGGTTTTGTCTGACGCAGCTATGTAGAATCTCATACTCCTATTCCTACAAGGTGGTGAAAGAATTGGGGGATGACTCAGGTATTCCTTGATCTTGTCAAAGGCTTCCTATTGAGCTTTCCCCCATTCGAACCCATCTTTGTTAAATCGAAGTAAGGGTGAAAAGGTCTGCATTTTTCCGCTTAGGTTCGATATGAACCTTCTCAAGAAGTTAATCTTGCCCAGCAGTGATTGCAACTCCTTTTTTGTCGATGGCGCTTTTGCCTCCATGATGACTTTGGTCTTATTATGATTGTTCTCGATCCCCTTTTTGTGGACCGCAAAGCCTAAAAAATCCCCTGCCTGCACACCAAACTCACATTTAAGAGGATTCATTTTAAGACCATGTTTTCTCATCCTTTCAAAGGACTGTCGAAGATGGTCTAAGTGACTCTCCCCTGAAATAGACTTAACCACAATATCATCAATATATATTTGCATAAAAGTCTTTATATAATCACGGAAGATCGAGTTCATTGCTCGTTGATATGTTTCCCCAGCGTTTTTTAGGGCAAAAGGCATTATTACCCACTCGTAGGTGCCTAAGGCTCCGGGACAACGAAAAGATGTCTTGGGGACATCATCTTCAACAATGAATATTTAGTTATACCCAGAGTACCCATCTAACATACTAAGTTACTCATGTCCTACGGCAGAATCGACTAGCATTTCTGCCACAGGCATAGAATATTCATCTTTTGGAGTTGCAGAATTTAGATCTCTAAAGTCTATGCAAACTCTTAAAGAACCATTCTTTTTAATAACAGGTACAGTGTTAGCTAACCATTCGACATACCTGGAAGTGCAGATTAATTTGCATCTAAGCAGTCTTTCGACTTCCTCTTTTATCTTTGAGAGAATTTCTGGTGCAAACCGTCTTGGATTCTGTTTGACTGGCTTCTTCCCAGGCTTGATTGGTAGCTTATGCTCGACCAATTCTCTACTCAAACCAGGCATCTCATCATAATCCCAGGTGAAGCAGTCTTTAAACTCCTGCAGCAACTGGGTGACTTCGACCTTAAGTTGTGGGTCAAGATTGGCACTGGCATATTTTGGCCTTCTGGTTGCCCCCTCTCCTAGGTCGATCTCTTTTAGTGGATCCTGTGCTAGCATCTTAATGTTATTTTCCAATGGATCCTTTTCAAATCCCAAAGGCTCATCATCATAGATGGCATCTAGCCTCTGACCTTGTTCTACACCCTGGACCTTATCATGTGGTTCTGGGTCAAAGTCCTTACCAGGACCTTCTTGATGGAATCCAGAATTGGCTTCGCCAGCCATATATTCATTGGCAACTTCCAAAGTCGCTTGTAGTTTGGTTTCAGCCACATAGGCCGAAATTCTTTTCAATGCTTCGAACTCAGTCATTATCACTGAATTCACTTCCCCGCCCTGTGGGGTCTACTGCAAGCATGCCAAGGTATGAGAGCCTTTCTCCTGGCACCTCCTTACCCAACAGAAACCGTCGACGGGTTGCAGGTATAATGAGCAAAATGTCTCATCATCTGGGTCAAACTCAAAGTCTGTTGGGCTGCAAGGGACAATAATAGCCAAGTGCTTGTCGAACTGACGTCTGTCGACATGATTTATCGGTGCTTTAAAATGCCCCTGGTCAGCTTCAATGTTCTCGACTATGCCACCCGGCCCTCTAGATGGTAATCCTTTGATGAATCGAAGATGGCACTGCCCCAATGCCATGTATCCACTCTCGTCCTAAGAGCAGATTGTAGTTGGCTTTAGTTTCCACTACCATGAAGACAGTAGGCCTAGTAATTGTCCCAACTCTCAAGTCAACTTGTATAACACCCAGTGTATAGCCTACTTTTCCTTCATAATTTGAAAGAACCATATTATGTGTCTTAGTATTAGTATCATACTTACAAATTTTGTTTAATAAGAAATGTGGCATCAGGTTTTTTGTTGCGCCACAGTAAACTAATATCTTGTTTACTGGTACGTTCTCAACTTGTCCACTGATGTAGAGAGGCTTTAGGTGGCCTTTCATCGCCTCAGTAGGTCATTCGAAGAAGGCGTTCTGCTCTTCAACGCACCCATTATTCATGACATAGTAGCACACAGGCTTATGTGCTGCCATCTCTGCTTCAGTGCAGACATCTAAATCCTCAACCTCTGTAATTCTGTCAAAATCCCTAGGCATTACAGACACCACATTGACTATAATGCCGAGGAAAGTATCAGACTCAGAGTTGAAGCTGTCTGTCATTTCCTCATCATCTTCGACAATCTTCTCATGTTTGTCCTCTTGGGAGGAAAACAATTTTCGCCCCACGGGCACTTTTTCAGCAATCTTTATTTGGTCCCCTCCGTTATTATCAGTAGGAACATTGGTACTGGACTCTCCTTGGTCCTTTGACTGAGCCTCCCTGAGAGCTTTCCTTCTACATTATTCTCTCCTCCATTGTGATCGAGTCATCAGATTCTTCCCTTTGTAGTTTTCAGAGATGTAAGCCGATTTGTTGGAAGTCTGACACTCCTTTCGATACTCAATTGAGGAGCCCCTGTCCATGTCAAACTTCTGCCATTCTTTCTGACCTTTTTCCCTGCCTTCGACAGGTTTCATCCAGCTTCCCATTGGTTCATTTCTTGTTGGTTTGAACATGTTGGGCTTGGTCCCTGGTAACTGCATTCTTCCTCCCACTTGCTTTGAAGAGGACCTTCTAGGATCAATACCCCTTTGACCATGAGATGTTCTCTGCTCCCTTCTTTCTTTTGTATTTCTAACCCCCTCAAGATTATGGGCAGCTTTCTGGTCAAATATTGCGCTGCATCTAGGGCACAACATAACCCCTGACCCCTTCTTTTGGCAGCGGTGAAGGAAGTCAATGATAGTCTCTTCCTGTTTTGGATACGCCAATTTTTTATGTTCTTCTTGGCGACTTGCTTCATCAACCTCCATGGTCTTTTGTTGTGTAATCTCGACCATATTTATGTCCATGTCGACATCAGCACTAAGATCTAGCTTACAGAAGTCTACATGGCCTTCAGCAGCCTTGTCCATCTTAGCGAAACTATCAGTAGTTTCTTTAGTAACCAGCATCATGTTGGAATCTTCAGTGATCCCATCGTCCAAGCCATCAGTAGCTTTGTCAAAGCCATCAGCGGCCCCGCTCATTAGTTTCTCCATGTCATTGATGTCAAATTCAGACTAGAACAGAATCGTTGGTGAAGTCCTCAGTAACTTCCACCATATTGATTGAGCATTCGAGGTTATCAGCAACTTCGACCATCTGCACCTATGTGGGCTCAGCATAGTGGGCATCCACTGTTTGCAACGGATCAAAGTCAACTTTCATTTGACTTTTTCTCTTTTCTCCGAATTTCAGCATGCCCTCTTGGATAGCGTTTTGCACCAAATCCCTGAAAAGAAAACACTGAGAAGTTTTATGACCCAGAAAATTATGGTACTTACAAAATCCCCTCTTTTTTCTTTGTTCTAAAGGTGGCATTTTAGTCCCAGCAGGCACTATCATTTGTCCATCCTAAACTAACAAATCAAAAATTTCATCACACTTAGTGATGTCGAAAGTATATGTTTTCTTTGGAAACCTATCATTCTTTTTCAGATTCGACAGGATTTTTCCCATTCGAAGGAGCTAACATTTTGCAAGCATATGGAGGATCCTGCTTCAATTCAGCAACATCTATCTCACTTTCGTCGAACTGCAATGGTTCATCATATAAACCTTCGACATCCTCATTATATTCAACATAGGCTACCTTTTTACTCTTAATTAACTTAGCCTTTTCATCTTTCAGATGTTCTAACTGTCGAACCCTATCAGCCTGTTGGGCCATATCCCTCAGATATTGGGTGTCCAACTTTTTTCTAATAGAGTAATCAAGGCCACCGGCGGCCATTTCGACCAATTCATGTTCTGGCACTTGTGTAAAACACCTAGCCTTAAGTAATCGAAACCTCTTCAGGTAATCATCTATTGGCTCAGTAAACTTTCGTTTTATGCTAGCCAATTCCTTCAAACTAATCTTGGTTTGCCCCATGTAGAATTGCTCATGGAACAAACGTTCCAACTGAGTCCAATTATGGATTGAGTTAGGAGGTAGGGTTTTAAACCAAGTGAAAGCATTTTTGGTAAGAGAGTTTGGGAAATATTTTATCCTAAGGCTTTCGTCACTTGCAATCCCTTCTACTTCAATCATGTATTGGGCTACATGTTCGACAGTAGATTCGGTGGTATCTCTTGAGAATTTGGTGAACTTTTGGACCTTGGTCCTAGGAGGTAATTCTGACTGGAGAATGTAATCTACTATTGGTGATGTATAGTTTGGCCTTGTAAAACCAAAATTTACCCCATTTCGAGCCATTCTCCTTTCGACCATGGCTGCTAGGTTGTTATCTGCTGTTATGTTGTTACGTCGAACTTGTTGCACAACGTGATCAGCATCTTGGTTTCTATTTACTATGATTACCCCCTGTTCCCTCTCTACAGGAATTGGCACTTGGTTCATATGTGGTTCGAGTCTAGGGGGTTTGACTATTCCCTAGTTTCTTGGATTCCCCTCAGGTATGTTCCGTGGGTTCTACTGGGGAATGGTCTCCCTAATAACCGCACCTTGATTTTCTTGTATATATTCTCTTGGTGGGTGTCGAACAGGGGCGGGTACACCCATAAACTCAGCCATACACGCCAATTGCGCTGCTAGTTGTTGGTTAGTATGGTTAGTGTTTTGGATCAAAGGCTGGAAAATTTCCCCTATAGTTTGGGACAAGGTTTGTACCATTTGTAGGTTACTCTCATCCATTTACTGTCTTAAACATGCTATAAAATTATTTGTCAGACTAGGACCTTGGATGGAATATCCTACACCTACACTTTGACTATTTCGACCCATATTTATCCCAGATCCCAACCCTTGTAATGGCGAAGATATTACATTTTCTGAGAACACTGGGGGGCATTTTGGAGGCTTTGCATCACTGACGTTGGCATTCCATAAGGTGGATTCCTTGGTAATGGTTGTGAAAACCCTAGAGGAGGAAAATGCCTAAACGTCGAAGTTCCTCCTGGTGGAGTTTGGGGAATAGATCCCTGTGGCCCAATGTACTCTACAACGGGTTGAGTATAAGACCTCGTATATGTCGACCCTGATCCTGCCATTTATGGCATTGGTTCAGACATAACAGGTGGTACTATCTGCCCTCCTGTCGAAGGGAGTGGGGGTAGCACCACGTCGCTCCTAGACACATTTTGAGGACCAGTGGTACTATGTTGGACATTCGAATTACTCGATTGAGGATTAGAACCACTCACTTGGGGGTTTTGATTAATTGGCTGACTAGTATTCGTCGCCATTTTTCTCGTGTATCTTCTCCTTGGTCTCTCTTCGTTTGTGGTTGCTTCTTTACCACTTCTTAATAACATAAAACGAAGTTTTCACAAAGGAAAAGACTGATGAATGCAGATTTTCAAAACAGAGAAAAATCTTTGTGAAAGTTAGCACTGTCCCACTGGGCGTGCCAATTTGTTTACTGTGAAAATTGGTAAACAACCGTTGATCTTCCAAATCTAGCTTTGGTGACTCACGGGATCGATCAGATTGATCCTAGGACATGTGCTAACAATTGATTTAAAGTAAAATCGATAAAACAAAGTACTTCGACAGTGTTCATAAATGAAAGTTTGTCTAACATGTGATAAAAAAGATGTGTAAGAACTCTAAGTCGAAAAGGCTGAAAAATGTAAAGGAAAGGTCGAAAGTATAATGGTAAGACGAAATGCAGAAACATAACTTGCATAAATTAAAAGATAAACTCTTAATAAAAGACTGAAAGAAATTGCATTGAAATGGAAAATGGTGTTTACATCACGTACATTCTCACAAGACTCGTTTCTCTACACGCAGATACTTTGAGTAAATTTGGAGTAACTTGTACAAATTGAACACAACACACCGAATCCTATTGCTAGAACTCCTATTTATAATAATTAAACTAACTGTTGTTAACTGTCGAAAATATTAACATACGACAAGTGTCGCGCTGCATGCTTCTTATCCCTGGATGTGCGCCACTTGTCTCTTTCAAGAACGGAGAAGAATAACTACTCCCTCCTTTATTTGAATTTGAATCACTTCGCGTCGAATATCGTCGGTAGTATCAGTCGAATTTTATTTCCCAATACTTGGAAATATTTCTAAGTCCCATGCTTATCTTTTCCTTATGCAAGCATACCTTCGACTTAAGCCCCAACATGAAGATCGAGTCGAAACTCCTTTAAACTTCTTCAAAGAGTTTAACACCTTAATTATTTTCTCTAACTTAATATAGGCATCAAATTTAGGATCTAACAAGGTACATAACCCCCCCCCCCCCCCTCCCCCCCTCCCCCCCCCCCCCCCCCCGCCGTTTACTCTCATCCATTTACTGTCTTAAACATGCTATAAAATTATTTGTCAGACTAGGACCTTGGATGGAATATCCTACACCTACACTTTGACTATTTCGACCCATATTTATCCCAGATCCCAACCCTTGTAATGGCGAAGATATTACATTTTCTTGAGAACACTAGGGGCATTTTGGAGGCTTTGCATCACTGACGTTGGCATTCCATAAGGTGGATTCCTGGTAATGGTTGTGAAAACCCTAGAGGAGGAAAATGCCTAAACGTCGAAGTTCCTCCTGGTGGAGTTTTGGGGAATAGATCCCTGTGGCCCAATGTACTCTACAACGGGTTGAGTATAAGACCTCGTATATGTCGACCCTGATCCTGCCATTTATGGCATTGGTTCAGACATAACGGGTGGTACTATCTGCCCTCCTGTCGAAGGGAGTGGGGTAGCACCACGTCGCTCCTAGACACATTTTTGAGGACCAGTGGTACTATGCTGGACATTCGAATTACTCGATTGAGGATTAGAACCACTCAACTTGGGGGTTTTGATTAATTGGCTGACTAGTATTCATCGCCATTTTTCTCGTGTATCTTCTCCTTGGTCTCTCATCGTTTGTGGTTGCTTCTTTACCACTTCTTAATAACATAAAACGAAGTTTTCACAAAGGAAAAGACTGATGAATGCAGATTTTCAAAACAGAAGAAAAATCTTTGTGAAAGTTAGCACTGTCCCACTGGGCGTGCCAATTTGTTTACTGTGAAAATTGGTAAACAACCGTTGATCTTCCAAATCTAGCTTTGGTGACTCACGGGATCGATCAGATTGATCCTAGGACATGTGCTAACAATTGATTTAAAGTAAAATCGATAAAACAAAGTACTTCGACAGTGTTCATAAATGAAAGTTTGTCTAACATGTGATAAAAAAGATGTGTAAGAACTCTAAGTCGAAAAGGCTGAAAAATGTAAAGGAAAGGTCGAAAGTATAATGGTAAGACGAAATGCAGAAACATAACTTGCATAAATTAAAAGATAAACTCTTAATAAAAGACTGAAAGAAATTGCATTGAAATGGAAAATGGTGTTTACATCACGTACATTCTCACAAGACTCGTTTCTCTACACGCAGATACTTTGAGTAAATTTGGAGTAACTTGTACAAATTGAACACAACACACCGAATCCTATTGCTAGAACTCCTATTTATAATAATTAAACTAACTGTTGTTAACTGTCGAAAATATTAACATACGACAAGTGTCGCGCTGCATGCTTCTTATCCCTGGATGTGCGCCACTTGTCTCTTTCAAGAACGGAGAAGAATAACTACTCCCTCCTTTATTTGAATTTGAATCACTTCGCGTCGAATATCGTCGGTAGTATCAGTCGAATTTTATTTCCCAATACTTGGAAATATTTCTAAGTCCCATGCTTATCTTTTCCTTATGCAAGCATACCTTCGACTTAAGCCCCAACATGAAGATCGAGTCGAAACTCCTTTAAACTTCTTCAAAGAGTTTAACACCTCAATTATTTTCTCTAACTTAATATAGGCATCAAATTTAGGATCTAACAAGGTACATAACCCCCCCCCCCCCCCCCCTCCCCCCTCCCCCCCCCGGCCGTTTCATCACCACCGGAGTTGCGGAGCTCACGACGGTGCTGGCCACTAATCTCCTTTCTGATTAGGTACGATCATAAACTAACTTAAAAAGGGAAAAAAAAGAGGATTTGAAGAATAAAAAAGAAAGAATAAAATGTAGTCTTGTCATGTAAAAGAAAGCAATATTGTACTTTATTCTATTTTTATTGTCCACTTAGTTTTTCATCGATTATCTACTTAATTTGTTTTCATTCTCTCTCATTATTTTTGTTTTCGATGGTTAAAGTATAAAAATTACCATATTTTAATTGGATTAAATAGAGAGAAGTTGATTATGAATTTAAACTAAGTTAAATTTATGCCACTGACATTATGAAATCAAATAGAAATCAAATATTTAAAATAAAGAATAATTATTTAAAATAAGGAATAATTAGATTAGAATAGAAAAAAAAAATAACAATAAAAAACAATAGAGATAAAATGGAAGACAAAGAGGGAGATAGTACTTCTTTTTTCTCGGGAACACCATGCTTGTAGCCAAATCCAAACCTCTGTTTAGCCTTAATTAAAATTGAGAAGAAATATGAGAGAGACTTTACATCAAAGTTGATATGATAATTGCATTAGGTTGGATGTGTTTTGAATGAGAAATTTATTTGTATTGGTTACGAACAGAATAAGTTAGAAAAATATTTGTTTCTCATAAGTTATTATTGAAAGAGAAATAATTGAATGGTAATTGCATTAGGTTGGATGTGTTTTGAAAAAGAAATTTATTTGTATTGGTTACGAACAGAATAAGTTAGAAAAATATTTGTTTCTCATAAGTTATTATTGAAAGCGAAATCCTTGAATGGAAAATGGGAAAGTGAGCAAGCAATTTCTCTTATTATGAAATTGGATAAGTGAGGAGAAGAAGTTAAAAGAGAAGTTATGACAAAGGTATATTTTGTGTAATTGTGTTTTGAATAATAAAAGTTATTAAAAATACTTATATTGTTATTGTGTTATGAATAGAGAAGTTATTAACTCTTAATTAATCAGTAACCAATTAATAGATTTGAATTATTTAAAAAAAAAGATAATTTTGGAAGAAAAAAAATACATATACTGTTATTGTGTTATGAATAGAGAAGTTATTAACTCTCAATTAATTGGTAACCAATTAATAGGTTTGAATTATTTAAAAAAAAGGGTAATTTTAAAATAAAAAAAAATAGGCCAGCCCAAAGACTTTTATCCCCTATATATATATATATATATATATATATATATATATATATATATATATATATATATATATATATATAGATTAGCAGTAGTAGTAGTATGGTTAAAAAGTGGTGAGAGATTGAATATTTTGAAAGGAAGAGAGAGGTTATTATTAGGCTTAAATAATGTTTTCGTCCCTGTAAGTTGGCGAGTTTTTGGTTTTCGTCTCTATATCTTTTTTTTTTCGGATTTAGTCCCTATATCTTACTTTTTGTTGGTGTTTGGTCCCTATAGAGGTTTCCTGCGGATTTTGAAACCTTTGGATTTTCCTGCGGATTTTGGCTTTAGGGACTAAACACCAACAAAAAGTAAGATATAGGGATTAAAATCGAAAAAAAAATACAGGGACGAAAACCAAAAACTGGCCAACTTACAGGGACGAAAATATTATTTAAGCCTTATTATTATTATTATTATTATTATTATTATTAGAGGTTTTGGAGGGAAATTTAGTGGGAGAAGTTATAGGATTATAGAATAGTATAGATAGATAAATTATTATTATTATTATTATTATAAGGCTTAAATAATGTTTTCGTCCCTGTAAGTTGGCGAGATTTTGATTTTCGTCCCTGAATCTTTTTTTTTCTCAGTTTTAGTCCCTATATCTTACATTTTGTTGGTGTTTAGTCCCTACAGAGGTTTCCTGCGGATTTTTGTTTTTAGGAAAATCCGCAGGAAACCTTCGGATTTTCCTGCGGATTTTGGCTGAAGGGACTAAACACCAACAAAAAGTAAGATATAGGGACTAAAACCGAAAAAAAAAGATTCAGGGACGAAAACCAAAAACTCGCCAACTTACAGGGATGAAAACATGATTTAAGCCTTATTATTATTATTATTATTTACCACACATCTAAAAGGTCTTTTATCCAGTACCAAAACCCTTTCACCCCTCTTAGGATTGGAGACTGTTCCATAGGGGGGACAAAACATGATCCATGTTAGTGACATGGAGTGTTAGGGGCATGACCAATCCAGCAAGGCATAGAGAGATAAGCTCCTATACCTCTGGTTTTAATGTGCCTATTTGTGCCTTGTTGGAAACACGTGTGAAGGAACATAAGGCTGACAGAGTGAGAGGTAAATTTGATAAAAATTGGAACTTTGTTGACAATTACAATAACCATCCAAATGGTAGAATTTGGATCCTTTGGAAACAGAAAGATGTTGATATTAGGGTTATGAAAACAGGTGACCAATACATTCATATAGAAGTATATGGATTGAACTAAAACATTCTTTATACTCTAACTGTTGTATATGCCTATAACCTATTGGAGCTTAGGAAGCAATTATGGCAGGATATTGAAAATCTTAACAACAGTGTGAGAGGACCATGGCTAATCATGGGAGATTTTAATAACGTGACTAATAGTTAAGATAGACTTGGAGGAAATGCAGTAACTAAAGCTGAATATAGAGATCTCATTGAGATGATGCAAAATGTAGGAGTCTATGAAGCTATTAACCAAGGAAACAACTATATCTGGTCTAATAAACACACAACAAGGACAATCTATTCTAGAATAGATAAGGTATTAGGGAATGTTGATTGATACAATCAATTCCATGATACTTATGTGACTACTCTTGCCCCTAATATCTCAGACCATAACCCTATAAAAATTTGCAGAAATCAGCAGACAATGAAAAGAGGGGCAAGGTTTAAGTTTATGAACTGCTTAACTACTAACCCCTCTTTTTCACAGGTAGAGCAATGCAACTGGCAACATAATGTACAAGGAAGACCTGTGCATAAGTTGTGGCAGAAGTTAAAGAATCTGCAGAAGGAGTTAAAGCCTATGATGAAGCAATATACTGAGATCCAAACACAAATTACTCAGACAAGACAAGAATTACACCAACTGCAAGACACACAAAGATATGAACTTCACAATGGGGAGCTCATGGAAAAAATCAAGATGTGTACAGCCAAAATAACACAGCTCAACCAAATTAAAGAAAATGTGCTGAGACAAAAAGCAAAGATAAATTGGCTCCAACTGGGGGGTGGGAACAATGCTTTTTTCCATGCTACAGTGAGACATAAAAACAAAGATAAAGGTCTATACAAGTTGACAAGTTTGAATGGTACATTGTTGAGCACACATGAAGAGATAGAACAGGAGATTGTTATTTTTTGCACCAGTCTAGTTGGCACCACCTCCACCAATCTAAAGGCCATTGATATAGCTGCTATGAGAAAAGGAAAAACTTTGAGTAGAGAAAATGCTCATCAGTTAATTTAACCTGTGAAGGACAATGAGATTTGGGAAGCCCTAAACTCCATTGGTAACAACAAAGCTCCAGGGCTTGATGGATACAATGCATACTTTTACAAACAAACCTGGCAGACAATCAAATATGATGTTAGAGAGGCTGTAAAAGAGTTCTTTGACACTAGTACAATGCATAAAGCTACTAATTGTGCCTTAGTTACACTAATTCCAAAATCCCCTAAGGCAAAAACAATTAAGGATATGCGACCTATTGCATGCTGCAGTACCACTTACAAGATAATCTCAAAAATCATGACAACTAGGCTTGGCAAGGTTACTTGTAGAATTATTGAAGACACACAGGCTGCATTTGAGCCTGGAAGAACAATTCAGGATAATGTTATGTTGGAACAGGAGCTTATTAGGGGATATAACAGAAAACACATCACACCTAGGTGCATGATCCAACTTGATATCCAAAAAGCATACGACAGAATTGATTGGATGGCTCTGAAAAACATTATGCAGGAAATTGGTATACCTCATACTTTCAGCAACTGGACCATGGCTTGTGTGTCAACTATATCATACAGGTTTTATATTAATGGGATACCCTCTAAAATGGTGGTAGCTAAGAGAGGCCTGAGACAGGGAGACCCCCTCTCTCCTTTACTATTTGTCATTATCATGGAATACATGCACAGAGTTCTGCAGAGATTAAAACACAATCCAAATTTCAACTTCCACCCTAAGTGTGAGAAGCTAACAATCATTAACCTCTTTTTTGCAGATGATATTTTGCTATTCACTAGAGGTGATATTATCTCTTTACAACTGATCATGGGAAAAGTGCAAGAATTTTTAGCAGCAATAGGTTTAATGATGAGCAAACCAAATAGCAAAATATATTATGGAGGAGTGGATGAGTATACAAGGCAGATCATGCAACAGGAAACAAATCTGACAGAAGGAGCCATGCCATTCAGATACCTAGGAGTTCCCCTCAATAGCAGGAAGTTGACAGTAACCAATTGTCAACCTTTGATAGAGAGGATGGTCAAACGAATTAGACATTGGAGTACCAGGATGTTATCATATACAGGTAGGATCCAACTGGTTAGAAGTGTGTTATTTGCAATATCAAACTACTGGATGCAGGTTTTCCCTCTCCCCAAAAAGATAATTCACCATGTGGAAGGCCTTTGTAGAAGGTTTGTATGGACTGGTAAAGATAATGCAAGTAAGAAAGCTCCAATTTCTTGGGATCATATATGTGATCCTATATCTGTAGGAGGGAAAAATATCATTTCCTTGGAGTGCTGGAATAAAGCCACTATAGGAAAACTTCTTTGGAACATAGAAAATAAGAAAGACATACTTTGGATTAGATAGTTGCAAACACATTGCATGAAGGAGACTGCTGTGGAGAATTACCAACCTAACAGTGTTAGCTCATGGTTGATTAGAGAAATTTTCAAGCACTAGGATACCATAAGGCAATCAAGATCTTGGCAACAATTCAAGACCACGGGTATCTATCGTACCAGGGCCATGTATGAAGAAATGAGAGGGCCTAAAATAAAAGTGACATGGAGATGTCTCATGTACAACAACCTAGCCAGACCAAGAGCTATTTTCATCTTATGGATGCTATGCCAAGAAAGACTCATGACAAAGGACAGACTAGCAAGATTTGGCATGACCATAGATGGGATTTGTTGCTTCTGCCGGGAAAAGGAAAGCTGCAGTCACCTGTTTTTTGAATGTGCACATACCAGCCATGTTCTGCAGCAAACTCTGATTGCATATGGAGTTAATCACAGACCAAGTAAATGGGACCAGGAAATGCTTTGGATAACTGATATGACTCGCGGCAAGGGAAACAAGGCCAGAATTATCAAATGTGTAATAACTAAGATAGTATATCATGTATGGGCTGCTAGAAACTATATTCTCTTTCAAGATGCACAGCCTGGTGTATTGGATAGCAAAAATGTCAAGGATGTGATTCATACTAGACTAGAAATGAATGTCAAGATTATGGAATATTGTAATGGGAAGGGATATCATTAGATAGTTTATTTTCTGTGATAACTATTTGTCAACTTGAAGCCTGGACCCATTTGTGGCCGGCTTGATTGTATCTGTTTTTTTGGGCATTAATAAATTTTTCTTCCAAAAAAAATTATAGGATTATAGAATAGTATAGATATGATCTTTTGAATATGAGAGAGTAACGGTTACCAAAATAGAAAGTGAAAGTAAGCTGTAAAAAAAAGATAGTAAAATGTACCAAAAAAATAATAAACTATAGTTTATGAAAAAAGAAAAAGGAAAGAAAAGAATGATTGTAATGCAAACTATATAAGGAGTGAAAATTGGTTAGAAATAATGGATAGTGGAGATTGATTTGAAAGAGTGGAGAGCAGTTACTAAAATTATGGGAGTGAAAAAGTTATAATATTTTTATTTAATTAATTATTTAAGTTTTTAGAATTAAATTAGAAACGTGTTTCATATTTAATTTTTGACTTAAATAATGTTTTCGTCCCTGTAAGTTGGCGAGTTTTTGGTTTTCGTCCCTGTATCTTTTTTTTTCGGTTTTAGTCCCTATATCTTTCTTTTTGTTGGTGTTTAGTCCCTACAGAGGTTTTCTGCGGATTTTCCTGCGGATTTTCTTGCGGATTTTGATTTTTAGGAAAATCTGCAGGAAAATCCGCGGGAAACCTTCGGATTTTCCTGCGGATTTTGGCTTTAGGGACTAAACACCAACAAAAAGTAAGATATAGGGACTAAAACCCAAAAAAAAAGATACAGGGACGAAAACCAAAAACTCGCCAACTTACAGGGATGAAAACATTATTTAAGCCTTAATTTTTTGAAATTTTATTAATTAATTACTAATAATTATTTATTATAATTTATTATTATTATTATTATTATTATTATTATTTAGATTTATTAATATAAATTTTTGCGGGATTTATTTAATATTACTAGTGGAGGTGGTTTGTATAATTTTAATTTTAATTAATTATTTAATATTATTATTATTTATCATAAATTATAAATTTGTAGAAGTTAAAATACCAGTTTTAACCTTAAAATTTTCGGTGGGAAAAATTGATGGAAGAAGTTATAGGATTATAATTTAGTATGATACTAGATGTATTCGAAATCAATAAGACTTAGTACAAAATAGGCCCCAATCTCTAAGAGCTGGACAAAGTTAAGACACCTCGCATACAAAATATTAGTGGGATTTAGAATTTAGGGATTTGAAATTGAGAGAGAAATAATAGTGAGAGAGATATTGAGGGTGAGAATTATAATTGACCTTAACCACAAATGAGAGCTCAAAAAGCTATTTATACATTATATACAAAATCATTGGGAAAATACAAAACAAATTAAAAATAAGCTAAAAACACTAAAAGCATCCACTGACTCTCTGTGAACAGTGGGTAACCGATTACCACATATCTGGTAACCGGTTACACCAACTGAAATGACAGAAAAACTATTTTCTAACACACCACCTCATTTGAGAGTTGGTCTAAGTCCACCATGCTCAAGTTCATCTTCAACCCCTTGAACAATTCGTTTGTTACACCCTTAGTCAACAAATCTGCCACTTGGTCTTCTCTTCGGCAATATCCCAATCTTAGCTTGCCTTCACTCACTAGCTCCCTCAAATAATGAGACCGCTGTTGAAATATTATATTAGATTTGATTTGATTAGATCTAATATTTAAATATAATCTAAGTTGTATAAGCCCAAGCCTAATTAGGGTTTTATATAAATAGTCATAGTATGTATCATTATATGTAACAATTCATTCAATAATATCAATCCTTGTTTCTTTATTCTCTCCTCACTAAAAGTGTCTCACACACTAACAAATTAGTATCTAGAGCTTCGGTAAGATTCTTGATTGTGTTTTCAAGAATCACTCGTCAGAGATTGTGTTTTCGGGATCGTGAATTATTATTGATCAATTGCTGCAAAGATGAATGGTAACAGAAATTTACCAAACTCCATTCCAACTCTTTACGGTAAGAATTGGCTTCGGTGGAGAAAACAAATGCAATCTCTATTGGGATTTCATGAAACCCTAGAAGTGGTTACTAATGGCGTTTCTGCGCTTGGTGAAGATGCAACCGAAGCACAGAGAACCGCTCACAAGGATGCCAAGAAGAAGGATTGTAAAGCGGCATTCTACATCCAATCGGTGGTTGATGCGACTAATTTTGACATAATCACTCATGTAGAATCGGCGAAGGAGGCGTGGGATATTCTTGTCAAGTACTATGAAGGAGGCGAGAAAGTTAAAGTTGTCAAGTTGCAAACTTTGTGACGACAATATGAATTGTTGTTAATGGGAGAAGATGAAAAGATTGCAGGCTATGTGTCGAAGGTGCAAAAACTCGTCCATCTCATGAAGGGTTGTGGTGAAACCCTAACTGGTAAGATGATAGTTGAGAAGGTAATGTGTATGTTGACCTCTCAATTTGATCATGTTATCGTAGCTATTCAAGAGTCCAACAATCTTGAAACCCTAAAATTGGAAGATTTGGTTGGTTTGTTGGAAGCGCATGAGATTAGGATTGTCGAAAGGAAAGGAGTTCAAGATTAGATACAGACGCAATTGTGGAAGAAGAATGGTGGTTCCAACAAGTTCAAAGGAAAATTGACAAGACTCAAGGTAAGAAGTCTTGGTCGAATCCTCACAAGAATAAAATCTATGATGGAACTTATGAATCCTCGAAAAGAGGAGAAGGAAAATCCTATCAGAAAGAAAAAGTAGATAAAAAAGTTGTATAGTGCTATAACTGTGAAAAGTATGGTCACTTGACAAAGCATTGTTGGTATAGGAAAGACAAGGGTTCGACAAAAGGCAAGGACGAATGAACGAACCTTGCACATTAAGATTCAGATGATTCAGATGATATGGTGGTTATGGCTGTAGTTGCAAATGACCATGTCGAATCCAAGATCGTGTTGCTCAACTCAAACTATTTGAATCACATGACTAGTAAAAAAGCATGGTTAGTAGATTTCGACGAGTCAAAGAAAAGTAAGGTGAAACTTGCTGATGATAGCTCGTTGCCAACAAAACATACTCTAACAACATAGTCATTCAAATGAGTAATTGAGTAAAAGCCTTGATCAAAGATGTACTATATGTCCCTGGAATAAAGTGCAATCTGCTAAGTGTTGGACAACTGGTCGAAAATTGGTTCTCAGCGTTTATGAAAGATGGAGTCTTAGAACTTTTCGACATTCAGAATAACTTGGTCTTGAAATTTCCTCTGTCGAAGAATGGAACATTTAAGACCATGATCAGTTCAAATGAGGTACAATTTTTTGAAATAGTTGTCGACCACAAGAATAGTTGGTTGTGGCATCTGAGGTTTGGCCATCTGAACTTTAGGTCTCTAAATCAACTGATCACTCAAGATATGGTAATTGGTATACCAAGTCTTAAGATGCCTGACAAACTCTACAAAGGTTGCCTAGTCGGAAAGCAGTCTAGGAAGTTTTTTGTTTTGACTATGCCAATGAAATAATCCTGTATACTCGAAGTTGTACATTTAGATGTATGTGGTCCTTTCGAAGAGCATACACTTGGTGGAAACAGGTATTTCGTCTCATTTGTCGATGAGTACAGTCGAAAGCTCTGGATCTATGTGATCAAACGAAAGGACAAAATATTTGAAATCTTTAAGAGATTCAAGATACTTGCCAAAAACCAGGGTGAAAAGAAAATTAAAGTTCTGCGAACAGATGGAGATGGAAAATACACATCCAATATATTTGAAGCATTATGTGTAGAACATGGTATTGATCATGAGATAACTGCTCCTTATACTCCTTAACATAATGGAATGGAAGAAAGAAGAAACAGGACCATATTGGACATGGCGAGATGAATGCTGAAGAAGAAGAATTTTCCAAAATCCTTATGGGGAGAAGCTTTTTCGACTGCTGTTTATATTCTAAACATGTGCCATACCAAGAAGCTAAAGAACAAGGTTCCTGAAGAAGTGTGGAGTGGAAAAACACCATCAGTGAGTCATCTGAAGGTGTTTGGCTCTATTTTCTACAAGAATATTTTTGATGCTAGGAGAAGGAAGCTTGACGATAAGAGTGAACCTATGGTTCTGGTAGGATATCATAAGACTATAGCATACAGGTTGTTCAATCTAATTAATCAGAAGGTTGTGATGAGTCGAGACATTGTGATTGATGAAAATTGTGCCTGGGATTAGAATTCTAGTAATGCAATTGACAAGACACTGATGAGCTATGATTTCGACGAAGTAAGTAATGATGTCGAAGTCGAAGACATTGTTGATACTCAAGTCTAAGAAGAAGTCGAAGCAGTTGTTAACATTCTCGACACAGTTGAAGTAGAAGAGGATATGGCTGGCACAAGTCAGATACCTCAAAGAACTAGAGCTTGTCCAGCAAGACTTCAAGACTATGAAGTGGTTAGTGATGATGAAGTCACAATAGATGGGGAACTAGTCCATTTTTCTTTACTTGCAAGTGCTGAACGAATCAACTATAGTGAAGCCTTCAAAGATAAACATAGAAGTCTGCTATGGTCGAAGAGTTACAAGTAATTAAAAGAAACAACACATAGGAGTTAGTCGAATTTCCAGCTCATACAAAAGCTATCAAAGTAAATTGGCGTTCAAGTTGAAGCACAATGTTGATGGGTTGATATTAAGGCATAAGGAGAGATTGGTAGCTCGAGGGTTTCTCTAGAGAGTGGGACTCGACTACTCTGAAGTATTTTCACCTGTCGCAAGATTGGAAACTTTTGACTAGTGGTGGCCTTGGCATGCAAGCAAGGCTGGTCAACATTTCACTCAGATGTGAAATCAGCATTTTTGAATGGACCTTTAGAAGAAGAGGTGTATGTTACACAACCTCCTTGGTTTGTGATTCAGGAGGAAGCAAGTAAAGTATACAAGTTGCACAAAGCGCTCTATGGTCTTAAGCAGGCAACTAGGGCATGGAACAAGAAGATCGACTCATACTTGATTGAATTGGGATTCGTAAAATGCAAATCTGAGTATGGTGTCTATGTTCAAGTTGTGGCACAAGATATAACAATAATCTGCTTATATGTCGATGGCTTGCTAGTAACTGGAAATAGCCTCAAGTTGTGGCACCTGAGGGACATCAGAATAAGCTGGAGAATATGTTGAAACTAATTAATGCCAAAACCAGTATTAAGAAGAACCACAAAATTTCTCTATTTAGATTACTTTTCAAATGATGTCTTGCTTTAGAAAATGTTTTTTAAAAGTTTTCTTTTTTGTACATCTATATTCAAACTGATATCAGCCTGTCATAGTTAAACTCTCAATTATAAGAATTTTGTATGTTACCTTCAGCAGCAATCCAACGCCACAATATTACTAATTTCAAACCATTAACTTTTTGTGTTCTTCTCGTATTAATCTTTTCCAAACTCAACGCCAATTATTTTGCATGGTCCCGCACTCTCTTTTTTTTATAAGCAAATGTATTATGAAGGAATACCAAGTGTATTCCAAACCAATCAGACTTAGTACAAAATAGGCCCCAATCTCTAAGAGTCGGACAAAACTAAGACGCAATGCCTACAAAAAATTAGCAGGCATTTACATCACTCATAATAATTACATATATATTTATGATTTGATGACACACCTAGCCACCACAAAGAATTGTTGGAACAAAGAACAACTCGATTGGGTTAACAATGGTGGAATTTAGAATTTAGAGATTTGAAATTAAGAGAAAAATAATAGTGAGAGAGATATTGAGGGTGCGAATTATAATTGACATTAACCACAAAAGGCTATTTAAGGATGGGAGAATGTAATACCCCGTATTTTTATTGCTCTAGATAATATTAGTTGTGATCAACTGAGTTCCGATGTACTCTGAGAAATTATTTGCAAAAATAATTAGAGTAACTGTTGAGCTCAGAGCAAATCTAATCAATATTATATGACTCTGAAGTGTTTAATTATTGGAACTTTAGAGACTATTTGGACAATTAGTAGTGTTACTAATTAATGATATCTTACTGTTGTACCCCAAATTTTACCCTTAGATCCATTGATCTTTTGCATGTCATCTTAGGTCAATCATATTGCATTAGCTAACCCTTTTACCAGGTTTTGTTTGTTTTTGTTTCAATTGTGAATCGGGTTTTATTTTAAGAGGATTCAAGGGTTGATCAGTCAAGATTTTGGATGGAGCATTGAATCAAGCAAGTTTCTCATGTTCAAAGAGATATCTCCATGACCTTCTCCATAACAATCTTTTATCCACCTTATTCACCCTCAATTGTCATTCTTAATTCCAAACCAATTTCAATAGTCGTCTATTAACCAAATATTTATCCAATTTCATTTCTATTTGTCAAACCATAACCATTTCACCTACCAAAATTCACCTATTATTTATTTTCTTTCCTAAACCATTTCTTTTTATTTTGCTATAACAAAAAAGAAGAGAAAACCAAGCCATAAAAACATTTGATCTTTCAGCCCATCTCATAAGCCCATTTATGTTACAAAATCAATGTTACAAAATTTTATTTGAAGTGAGAAGAATCATTTGCTGAGGACCAATAGAATGCGTGCAAAATAGCTTTGACTTTTCAACTTATTTCACTCAGCCAATGAAAGGATGTCACATGTCTTGGAAAGAAGCAAAGTGACCAAAACATTTTCCTCTCTTTCTTCATGTCTTCGTGTTTCAACAGAATGGAGAAGAAAATTTATGCTCCAAGAGGATTTGTGTCCTAGTTCAACGCAAGCTATTACTACAACTCATAATCCTTGGCGCGCTTTTTCATTTTTTGAAATCTCCAAATCACTTCCCTTTCAAGCTTTCACACTTGGGTTCATTAAAGTTGCTCTGAAGATTTACTTGATTCAGCATAAGGACTGCCCTCGCCTACAGACATCTTGGTGCAATCCCAACCATTGCCTCATTTGATACCCACTCTTATGACAACAAAGAAGGAGTTTTCAAGCAATACACAAAATTATTAAATTTGCCCTGCATCTCTGAGGTTCTTGTGCAGCAAGGGAAGCGTGTTTTTCTCCAAGGATTGACCGGATTTGAATTTGAAAGGAAACCGTTGCAAACCCTAATCACTTACGCAGCATACCATGTGTTTGTCCATTGGTCTCAAAGAACCAAAGCCAACCTGCTCAGCCTATAAAAGGAGGTCACCTCAACACTTGAAACTCACCAACGATTTTCACAAAGCACTCAAAAAAATCTCTGAGTCTTAAGTTTCACGAGCAAGAAAGGAGAATGGTTGCTTTGGAGTTCTCTTGCTAGTTCAGAAAGGAAAGCATTCAGCACACCATTTGAAGGTGCAGTGGACGTTACTCCACTTGGTAACTACTCTTTCCCTTTCAATATCCATGCTCAACTGATATCATCATATCATGTCTCAAACATAACTGTTGTAATGTGCTTTATGTTGTTTTTTTTTCATACATCTATAACTTGCTAGTGTGTATTTGAATCTGCTTAACTGTTTGACCATGGCTTGATATTATGAAGTAAGTTTGGTTTTGTTTGCTTTGCTAATGTATTTAGATAGACATGATGCTGTCTTATGTTCTAAGTTATTATACCTGAGATATCATTATAGTGCATTGGTTTTGTTCGTTAACTGGCTGCAAGCATGTGAAGTTTCATTTTGGTATTGTACTGTCAAAACTCAGATTGGATAGAAATGCTAACTTACCTATATGTGTCTTGATGTTTGGATGAGTTGAGATCCTTGAATTTTAGTTCCATACTTATTTCTGATATGCTCATAACTTTTATGATGGATGAACCTATCTATCACTTTTATTGCTATGTGTAATGTTTGATTGAATGTTGCTAAATTACTTTCATTAAAATGCCACTGGTTTTCTTTTTCTGTCATCATCAATGGATGATCATTTTTTATACTTAAAATCATGGCCTTGTTTTCCAAACTTTGTTATTGTTGATGTTTGTTGTATTTAAGTGTTGACACTTTTGGTATTCATGAATTGGTTTACATCTTGATATGCACTACTCTACCATGGCATGATATTTGTTGACTTATGTGCTTGATGTTTGGTCTTTGAACTGCTAAAATGATTGATGTTGACTTGTCTAACTTGAAATCTGTTGCTTTTTTTTTAAGTCAAGTTTTGATGATCTAACCATATTCTTGTAAATGCAACATCATTTGTTTGGATCTGTGCACTATGTTGTTACTTGGTTATCTATTGGTGTTTAAATTGATACATCTAAACTGCTGTCTTGTTAGAATTAAGTAGTTAGATGCATGCTGAATGTTTACTTGTTGTGTACAACTTGCTGCTATGATAAATTCAAGAATGTTATTCCAAGCATGTTCATCTTTGTTCCACCAGTCTTTTGGTACATCATCTTCCATGTTTATATTGCTGTTATTGTGATTTGTGACCAGTTTGTAGGCCTAGAATCCATGTTAGGTATGTCTTACCATGTTTGAAACTTGTATTGTCCATATGCCGCTGTTATTAGTATGTTGTACTTGGTGTCCCCAATATATGTGAAAGCTTTAAGTGTTCAAGTAGGATATGTGTTGATTGTTGATCTGCTTGTCTGTCATGTATCCAAAATTGTTCAAGTTACTGCATTATCATATCATTAAGTATACGTGCAAACTCCATGTATAAATTGTTATGTTCAAAAGCTATGGAATAACATTCCCAATAATGACTTGTGTGTGAAATAGATGTTGCTCTGCCCTATCAAATAACAATTAGCTTAGGTGTTGTTGCTTTGCTGAGTTTTCATGCCATGCAATGCTTTAATTAGTTGCTTCTAGGACCAACAACCTTAGACAGATTTGTGAATCTACTGAACTCCTTGTTTGATGCCATTTCCCTTGGTTGCTTTCTAAATGTCATGCTTAATCTGAACCAATTTGGTATGTTGATACCTTCCAAAGGCCAGTGAATTGAACATTGCTAAATCTCTCATGGTTTGTATGCCCTATGTTGTCTTTTCTTTTATGTGTTGCTACAGTCATTATTACTCTGAACTTCCATATTGTATGTTGATATTGTTAAGTTTCAATACCTGAAATAACATGCTCTGTTCTGCTGACATGATTGAGTTGCTGTTGAACATAGAAATCATGCTATTAAAACTGTTTGCATCATATCTGACCATGTATTTGCCAATGTATCACCATGCTATTACTTTGAGTGAATGATGTTGTTACCTTGTTCCATTGCATTTCTTGCCCCTTTGTCAATTAACCATATCGATATATGTAATCTGATCCTAAAACAGCTTTGCTTTCTTTCATTCAACATGCTAAGTATTTAACTTTTGATATTCATGAAATCAACCTAATACCATGTTGTTTTTAATCCTTAATCCGTATGAATGTTTGGTTATTTGCATCCAAGACATGTCCTTTTATGATTCCCATTCAATGTGTAATGAGATTGCTGAACCCTTTCGTGCAAAACCAATGTATAAACTTGTTATCTCCTATGTTCAGAGATGTCTCATCATTTTGGTTGTATGTTTGCATTAAACAAAGTAAGTGCTTGCGTGGATGTTTGGTTTGCGCGTTCTTGGCATTGCTTGATATTTCTATGTTCAAAATTCATATATCATTGAGAGTTTAATCAAATGCCTCCCTCCTTTACTGTTAATATGCGTTCTACAATCTGTTGAGATTAAGGGCATGGCGTGTTGTTTCTGTATGAGCTGACTGCTATTTAGGTTTGTTTGTTTTGTTTCTTCTGATTTATGCACGCGCGAAGGGTTATGTATTTATTAAGTTATGTTTTATACCGGATGAAACAGCCACCCCAGTGGCAAGCACACACATACACACTCGCCTTTGACCCTTGGGACTGCGGTTCGAATCCCCCTTGCCCCAGTCCTTTTATTTTATTTTTCCAATTTACTTCGCTTCACATATATATCATTGCTGCCATTATATGTTCAGAGCGCGCGTATAGCTAGTTTGGTATTGGTTTTGGACTGGATGCGTAGGGTCCTGGGTTCTACACCCATGGGGACCTTTCCTTGTTTTTTTTATAACATGTTGCCTCATTTTCTTTTAGTTTACACTTTATTTTCAAACCTTCACAATTTATTTGTTTTCCATCCTTTTTCTTCCATTCTTTTTGCTATTTGTTTCTAATCAATTTCACTTGTTGAATATAAAAAGAAATGTTGAAAATATTTAATCTTGCTGGCTTTTATTCTTGTAGAAGTTGGAAATTCTCTTTTAGGGTTTTTATTGCACTATTTCATTATGTTATCCTTGTCTATTTTGTTTAAGCAATGTTTAATGTATTTAATTTCAACTTTACATAATGTTATAAACTTTGTCTCATACTAATATCTTGTTCATGAATCTTTACATCATCATATTAAATTCATATAACTCTTTACTTCATAGTAATTTTAAAACTGTTATCTTCCCCCATTCCAAAGGAAAGTCCTCCTAAATTGACTCATTAGTCATTAAACAAACAACCCTACCTTAACCTCGTGAGAGCTTATCCCATTTCTTGGCCTCATGAGAGCCACGAAATCATAACTTAGCAATAGGTTAGAGTTTTGAACTCTATGTGATTCTCCCAATCATGAGAATTCACTTTTCCCCTATAACTTAGATATAGAGAGTTATCGTGAACTCTAAAATGAGCTCATACTCATTTCCCCTTGGAACTTTGGCCATAGTCAATGGTTCCTCATTCATCCTTTAGTTAGGTGAACTACGGTTACTCTAATTTCACTCCCGTCAGGATACGTAGGCACAAGACGCGATGTCTTTGCGAGTATACCTAGATACTAACCCCTAGGGTTTCAGCCTTTAGCATAGCACCTTTAGCAAGCGAGTGAAAGATAACACAAACAAACAAGAGGTTCCTGTAGAGTACTACAGATATTAAGGGTGCTAATACTTTCCCTTAGTATAACTAACCCCCGAACCTTAGATCTCCCCCTTTAGGTTTTTTTTTCGCTCTTGAACCTTTCCTTTGGATAAATCAAAGTCGGCGGTGAATTCAAAGAAATGTGATGCAAGTTAATTAATAGCTTGTTATCCGATTCTCACCGCAACAGAAATGGCGACTTCACTGGGGACAGACATTTTTAGGGTTAATCCAACCTTGTTTTTGCTTGTGTTATTTATGCTTGCTTGCTATGTCTGTATATATCTGTATGATTACCTGTATATATGCTTTGCTTGAGATCTTTTGTTGGCATGGTTCTTGAGTGGTGAGATAAATCCTAACCCGAATTTGAGAGCACTTATGATAGGACGATGGTATATTCAAGGAGGCTTTGAGGGAGTCGATTCCTGAAAAAGTTGATTTGAGACACCATCACTCAGTTAAGGTCCTCTTGAGAGTCTAGTCACGTTGAACGAGTCTATTCGTGAAAACGTTCTACTCTCGACCTAGGTGCCCTTGATATTGAGGACCCTAGTTTCCAAACCCCACTTGGCCTTTTAGGATGTAATGCGGTGACCATGATGGAGTCTATTTCTGAAATGGTTGTCACGCGATACTACACTCAGATGAGATTCTCTTGAGAATTTTATTGATTACCAAGTCATTTGGGAAGTCGATAAAATCTGAAAGATGGGTTGTCGACTCTGGGAACTTCTTAGAACCATGTTCAGCGAATGAAAACCAGTAGTACATACCAATGGGAAGGGTAAACCTTGGCTCCATGATCAAACCTAGACCCTTTGCTTGTGTGTATTTGTGGATTTGTGTGTATCTTTGTGTATGCTTTGCATTCAAGCATCATAAGCATTCATGGCGCATCTTATTCATGGAACTCAAATTTCTTTTTATTGAAATATCAGAGGGATATCATGGACAGTTCAAGAAGGAATACCATCAAATACATTTTCAAGAGTCCAAAATTGGATGACCTAAGGAGATTGGAATATTTGCTAATAGACCCAGAGGGATTCAAAGACAGATATGGGAAGTTGTGGGTTTTGCTGAAGAAAAACATTGATGAAGGACTCCTCTCAACTCTGCTTCAGTTTTACGACCCAAAGTATCACTGCTTCACGTTTCCTGACTACTAACTCTTACCTACCCTTGAGGAGTACTCTCAGATAATTGGTTTGTCTATCAAGGAAGATTCCCCATTTCCTATCTTCGAAAAGGATCCCAAAGAGGAAGAAATAGCCAAGAAAACTCATCTAGAGTTAGTTAACATCAGAAGCAATTTAACTTCCAAGGGAGGAATTTTTGGGTTAACTGCTAAGTTTTTGTTTGAAAATTCTCGTTATTTTGCTAAATACTCCAACCGGGATGCCTTTGAAGCTGTTTTTGCATTACTTATCTATGGACTTTTCTTGTTTCCAAATATTGACAACTTTGTGGATCTGAATGCAATCAAAATCTTCTTGAAACAAAATCCAGTACCTACCCTACTTGCTGAAGCTTATCACTCAGTCCATACAAGAAATGCTCATGGTAACGGACAAATTACTTGTTGTGTCCTTATGTTGTATAGATGGTTTATTTCGCATCTACCGAAGGTAGGCGCATTCTGGGATTCCAAGAAAGGATGGTGGTCCCAGAGAATTATGGCACTCTCCCATGCAGACATTGACTGGTATAATCGGGTGTATGATGGAATTCTGATTACAGATAGCTGTGGAAACTATGGTAACGTGCCTCTTCTTGGGATAAGAGGTGGAATTAGCTATAACCCTGTATTGGCACGACGCCAATTAGGGTACCCTTTGGAGGATAAACCTCTTAGTGTTCATTTGGAAAACATCTACTTTGAAGAATATGACAAGAACGAGGAGCAGAAGAAGTTGATCTTAAACGCTTGGGGTAGCAAGCGTAAAAGTGGAAGGAGTTCTTTGGGAAAACCTAACTGCGTGTCATTGGAGCCCTACCTCCAATGGGTCTGAAGAAGAGCCATCGAGTTAAAGATGCTCTACAAGAGGCAGGAACCAGTTGCTTTGAAGAGTGAGCCTGTCCTATACTTTATATCAAGAGAGGAAGAGCTGGAGATTTCTTTAAGACAAGCCTAACTGTCAGAGGAAGCCTGGAAACTCAAATATCAAGTGGTTGTTGAAGAAAACCTATTGAAATTCTGGTACATGTGCAGAATTCAGATGTCCTAAGACATGTTATTCGACATCTGGTCTGACATGAACACACATGGCAAGGTATAAAAACAGTACTGAAAAGCATAAACAAAACACACAGAATTGTTAACCCAGTTCGGTCTAACACACCTACTCTGGGGGCTACCAAGCCAAGGATGAAGTCCACTATCAGCAGTATCAATTCGAATCTAAACTACCCATTTACAGCTTATCACTTAATCACTACCCAATGACCCTTCTACCTAGATCCTCTCTAGATATGAGAAACCCTTCTCACTCCCAATCATCGCAATGATGTCTAGCAGTTGACAACCCGCCACTGCATCAACGGCTCTTTACTTATACAACAATTCAACACGAAAGATACACTTCCAAGACAAAACTTAGAGTTACTTAAAAGCTTCCTCCAAGAACAATACTCCTCTTACTTAACAGCTTCGAGGATCACACTCACAAACTGTCCAACTCACATGTTGAGTGGTACAGCCATACCAACTCTCCTAGAGAGTGGTTCACAAGAACGAAACCCTAATAATTTTACATCTTGGAATCGTTACAAAACTAGGTTACAGAGCATCTATATATAACCTATTCCCAACTGGATTTGGGCCTTCAAAATCGCAGCAAATAAGCTGCTACAAATTAGCAGAAACTTCTGCTACATAATAGGTCTTCAATCAATTCCTTCCTAATTTATCTCCATAATTAGAAAGTCATTATTCTTTAATATTCTTCTTGATTCTGACTTGAACCTTCCAGACCTATAAAACAGCGCCACATAGGATAACATAATATTCCTAGAATATTCTGCATCTATTAAATAATAACAGAATTTAACTGTCCAACTCAGCACAGGCGCGATGTCGAATGATTCAGCATAGGACATCTTATCCGACATGTTGCTCCAGATGATGAGAACTTCTCATCTCAACATGTCTCAGCATACAATAGGACTTCTTGCTTAACCTGTTCTTCTTAGCAAGTAATCACGTCCTATTAAACATATTGATGCTCCAAGAACGACAGACCATGATTTTCTATCACCAATAACATAATGTAAACACACGTCAGTCTTCAAAAAATACGCAATATGTCTGACTCTGTCATGACATAACCATGCACTCATACTAGCTTAGTGCAGCACAACATCACACTTGACATTTCCACAACCTGCAACTAAACTATTCTGGCAGATACACAAAAGTACATGTTAAAACAACTTTAGTGACATAAAGCTATCATATAGGTTTTAACAAAATTTAGCCAACACAAATACTGCATAGCTGCAGAACTAACAATCTCCCCCTTTGGCAAATTTTGGCTAAAACCATCATATCATATCAAATATATTAGCAGCAGAAGATAGTCACACACATCAGTAGCAGATAAAACAATTATCAGCACTGCAGCACCTACACAAGCAGATCAGCACTCAATCTTCAACTGCACACATACACAACCTCACACAGCCACTCACACTAACTCAGAGAAGTTAGAACATCATATAGAACATCATATGTCAGCAGCACACTCATCTCCCCCTGACTCCAGCCAGCTTCCCCTCAAGGAAACAACCACGGACACTGGCTACTACTACTTACTCAGCACAGGCGCGATGTCGAATGATTCAGCATAGGACATCTTATCCGACATGTTGCTCCAGATGATGAGAACTTCTCATCTCAACATGTCTTAGCATACAATAGGACTTCTTGCTTAACCTGTTCTTCTTAGCAAGTAATCATGTCCTATTAAACATATTGCTGCTCCAAGAACGACAGACCATGATTTTCTCTCACCAATAACATAATGTAAACACACGTCAGTCTTCAAAAAATACGCAATATGTCTGAATCTGTCATAACATAACCATGCACTCATACTAGCTTAGTGCAGCACAACATCACACTTGACATTTCCACAACCTGCAACTAAACTATTCTGGCAGATACACAAAAGTACATGTTAAAACAACTTTAGTGACATAAAGCTATCATATAGGTTTTAACAAAATTTAGCCAACACAAATACTGCATAGCTGCAGAACTAACAATCTCCCCCTTTGGCAAATTTTGGCTAAAACCATCATATCATATCAAATATATCAGCAGTAGAAGATAGTCACACACATCAGTAGCAGATAAAACAATTATCAGCACTGCAGCACCTACACAAGCAGATCAGCACTCAATCTTCAACTGCACACATACACAACCTCACACAGCCACTCAGACTAACTCAGAGAAGTTAGAACATCATATAGAACATCATATGTCAGCAGCACACTCATCCCCCTGATTCCAGCCAGCTTCCCCTCAAGGAAACAACCACGGACACTGGCTACTACTACTTACTTCTCCCCCTTTTTAGCCATAATATGCCAAACCAAGCAACTATACATTTAAGGGAAATCAACCAGAAGCAGGAAAAAAAAAGTAGTATTACTCCCCCTGACGTGGATAACTAGTGCACCTGAATGGAAAACATAAGACGCATCTTCATGTCTTCAAGAGCTCACTCCCAGTCCAACCACCTGCTGAAGCACATTAATTTTGGCACCACAATCCCTTCTGACAAGAAAAAGTAGTCACTCACACATGAAGTTACATCATGCTATACGTGAGGAACATAAGGATCACCATCCTCCTTGAAACAACCTGAGAGCCACAAAAACTTCAAATCCACAAAACTTCAAAACCATAAAAACCACATCACAGAAGATCACAGGAACAGTATTCTTTCACTCAACTCTCCAAATGCAATCATTCCCTATCATTCTCTCCTGAGTATCTTCACCTTCAGACTTTCAAGCAATCAATACCTGATCTGCTTCAGTCTTCTCTACATTATCCATCCAAGGCAGACCTTCTACTTCATCATTCTCCCGTATGACTATGTAGACGCTCCTTAGGCATAATATAGGCACCAAGCTCCAGAACCAGAGCAAAATCATCCTTCACCAAGGATATCCATCCCGGATAATGTTCCAACACCAAGTTAGAACATCTCCCACACACCAAGACATCATCACCATGATTCTTGATATGCTCCACCAACTGGACTTACTAGCATAGTAATCCACAGAACTAGAATAATAAACTCTCATCCACCTTCAAGAAGAATAATCTCCTTGAGTCTTCAACTCATCACCCTTCTGCCCAAGAGTAACTTGTTCCAAGACAATCCTCAATAATAACCAGCTGCCACCCTCTGATTATCTTGATTCTTCGAATCCACTTCTGAGATCAACCAAATGCCACAGTTTGATCACCTCATTCATGAATCCTCATATGAAAAAGCCAACTGCCACAAATTGTCTTCTTCACGTTTGTCAAAATTCTCACAAAGATATCCTGATCTACCCACTGAAATTGATCTTCAAATCACATGTTCCACACACTTAGAATCTCTAAGTCATGTAATATCTTCTTCTTCTTGCAGCTCCAGCAAACTGCCAAGAGAGCAATCTTTATGAAGCATTCAATTTTCATTCCTGTAGATCATCCTATCTTAAGCTGATGTGTCACATCACCAACTGAGACTTCTGATGTTAAGCTAGCTGTCAGAACATTATGACATCCAACTGTTAAATTCAGCTCTTCCTTCTGCCACTCAGAAGAACCTCCTCCCTTTGCAGAAATAGATTTCCATGCTCTCATAGACTTGATTCACCAATCAAGTTTTAGTAGACAACCTCCATCCTGCTCAGAAACTCCAAAGACTGAATCTTCAGAAAATAAGTAGTCCAAGACTACCCCATAGCAATACTAAAGAATCTCACTACCCTTAGTAGAACCGTTAGTAGAAAGCCAGAGACAACTGCCACTTATCCTTGACCTTCATAACCAGAGAAAACACCATGCTCCAAACCACTTAGATCAGACATAAACTGATCCAAGCTGTAACCATCAAGATTATGATGTCTTCATAGTCTTCCATCTTCATCTTCAACAGCACCACCATCTGGATAAGTCATCCACAGATGCTAAGAAAATAATCCCAGGTCAACACCTAGGAGACTTTTGAGCCAATGTAGAACCCCTCCCATGATTCTTCAATCCTCTGATGAAAAGATGTCAGAACATCTGACAGAACATCCCCAATCTTGAATCTCAAGGATAATCAATTAAATACTTGTGGATTTCACAAATAGCAATTGATCTTAAATCCTTATACAATAACCCTTCTTCACTGCTGTAGCTGAGCTCCACCAGATCATGTCATGAATTCTTATAAAGTATGACAATGTTGAGATACCAAGGATGCCACTCTTGACTCAAGTAACTAAGACTTTCTCTGAACAAGTCTTCTTTACCTCAACAAATCTTCAACCATATTGGATTCACTCTTAGGGTCAAGAGAGATGCATCCTTCCTTGTTGTTTTTGTAAAAGGTGAAAATAAATCACCTCCACGGTCTTCACCCCTATGCTTCATAGGAAGCACCTCCTAGTCTGAAGAATAACTAGATGACTCCAGAACATGACTCAGTTGCCTTGATTGGACTTGATCATCATATCAAGTGTCTTCAACAACTTAATCAACAAGAAATCATCAAACCCTTAGAGCATGAGTTTGATAATTCAACTTACCCTTCCTCTTCAATCTGACTTCAGCATACATGATGAAGCCACTCACCCATGTTCCAAGTCATACAAGACTCAACCATCACAAAGACATCCCCCTGCTCCCGACTTTGGAATGCTATGTGACATCACACAAGAACAGAAAACGAGTAAGGACAGCTACAATCTTCCTTCAATCATAACTCCAGAATCCCACACTTCTAGAGCTCTTCAATCAGAACCTCATGCAGCGGAACGACCAAGGAAACAGATCCTGCTTGCCCTAATAAGATGTCAGAACATCTTATAAGACACATCAACAAAAGAACTAGCCACTTCTTTCGTAGATGTTGTGGAATCTCCCTCAGCAATATGAACAACCAGAAATTTTCCATCAGATATATATATGCAGCGGAACACACACCAGAAAACTCCTCTACAGCCTTCAGGCAAAACATAATAACCCATGCCACTCCATGTGCAATAGGTCAACATAGGTTTGAAAATAAATCAAACCACACATAACCACAACACAGCAGCTTTTCAACCAAAAACTCCAAGCCTTCAGCACATGCCACTGCCTGTCACAAACAGTCCATCCTCCAGTTCTAGGGACCATTCTCACAACTATATGAACTTCTCCAAGTCCAAACAACTTTTCAGTAGAAAGCTTCTACCTTGAACATGAACCAAAAAGTATCTTCCCTCGGATCTCATCCAGATACAGAACAGAATGACCTACTTTGATACCAATTGAAATTCTGGTACATGTGCAGAATTCAGATGTCCTAAGACATGTTATTCGACATCTGGTCTGACATGAACACACATGGCAAGGCATAAAAACAGTACTGAAAAGCATAAACAAAACACACAGAATTGTTAACCCAGTTCAGTCTAACACACCTACTCTGGGGGCTACCAAGCCAGGGATGAAGTCCACTATCAGCAGTATCAATTCAAAGCTAAACTACCCGTTTACAGGTTATCACTTAATCACTACCCAATGACCCTTCTACCTAGATCCTCTCTAGATATGAGAAACCCTTCTCACTCCCAATCATCGCAATGATGTCTAGAAGTTGACAACCCGCCACTGCATCAACGACTCTTTACCTATACAACAATTCAACACGGAAGATACACTTCCAAGACACAACTTAGAGTTACTTAAAAGCTTCCTCCAAGAACAATACTCCTCTTACTTAACAGCTTCGAGGATCACACTCACAAACTGTCCAACTCACATGTTGAGTGGTACAGCCATACCAACTCTCCTAGAGAGTGGTTCACAAGAACGAAACCCTAATAATTTTACATCTTGGAATCGTTACAAAACTAGGTTACAGAGCATCTATATATAACCTATTCCCAACTGGATTTGCGCCTTCAAAATCGCAGCAAATAATCTGCTACAAATCAGCAGAAACTTCTGCTACATAATAGGTCTTCAATCAATTCCTTCCTAATTTATCTCCATAATTAGAAAGTCATTATTCTTTAATATTCTTATTGATTCTGACTTGAACCTTCCAGACCTATAAAACAACGCCACATAGGATAACATAATATTCCCAGAATATTCTGCATCTGTTAAATCATAACAGAATTTAACTGTCCAGCTCAGCACAGGCGCGATGTCGAGTGATTCAGCATAGGATATCTTATCTGACATGTTGCTCCAGATGATGAGAACTTCTCATCTCAACATGTCTCAGCATACAATAGGACTTCTTGCTTAACCTGTTATTCTTAGCAAGTAATCACGTCCTATTAAACATATTGTTGCTCCAAGAACGACAGACCATGATTTTCTCTCACCAATAACATAATGTAAACACACGTCAGTCTTCAAAAAATACGCAATATGTCTGAATCTGTCATGACATAACCATGCACTCATACTAGCTTAGTGCAGCACAACATCACACTTGACATTTCCACAACCTGCAACTAAACTATTCTGGCAGATACACAAAAGTACACGTTAAAACAACTTTAGTGACATAAAGCTATCGTATAGGTTTTAACAAAATTTAGCCAACACAAATACTGCATAGCTGCAGAACTAACACCTGGAACTCCAGAAACAACTACAGGCCAAGAATGAAGAGTTACTTTTATGCAAGAAGAGAAAAGCCCAGGAAGATCCAAGTTCCTCTAACACTCATCCTCCCACTTGGAAATCCATCATCGACAACCTCGTCACAGAAAGGGACCAAATGGAGAAAGAAATCACAAGACTCAACATGAGACTCTTAGGAGAATCTCCTTAGGACTTTCTAGCTTTTATTTAGCTTTGTGTTTAGGGCTTTTGAAAGTGTATCAACTCTTGTAATTCACCTTTTTATTAATGAGAATGAGGTCTTTCGATATCTTTTGATATGCTGCAAGTGTCTGAATTCCATGAAACGTTGCATTGCATCTTGCATTCTTTGCTAAACTATCAAGATACTAATTTTGTTTTGCAGATTTTGTAGAAATGGATGTTGCAGGGAAAAGAGTCTGGCCTTATTTCTTTGAACTCCTAGAGTTGGAACAGTTGTTATGGTTAGGAGATATGGTTGAAGACCAGTCAGCCTTCGCTGATAGATATGGGTGTATCATTCCACTGATGAGAGTACCAGTGACTGTAGGGCCCCTTGAAGTTTTTGTCCAGTTGTATCATCCTGCATACTGCTGTTTCATGTTTCCTGAATTCCAGTTGGTGCCAACCCTAGAGGAATTCTCCGCTATGATGGGAATTCTTGTCAGAGAAGCTCTCATCTTTTCTGGGATTAAAGAAATGCCCTCCGCCAGAGATATCGCCAGAGCAACCAGAATCAGATTGTCTGACATCCAGGCTAATTTGACTTACAAAGGAGGAAAGCACGGACTTCCCACCCAGTTCTTGCTAGAAAAGGCGCTTTACTTCAAGAACAGAGGAAATACCGCATTGTTTGAGTCAACTTTCGCTCTGCTACTCTACGGCTTGTTCTTGTTCCCAAATGCAAAGAACATTGTGGATGTTCAAGCTATCCAATTATTCACGATCAACAATCCGGTCCCAACACTGCTAGCTGATGTCTACCACGCCATTCAAACCAGGTATACAAGAGGTTGTGGGCAAATTGTCTGTTGTGTGGCTCTTTTCTATAAGTGGTTTAAAACCTACTTGCCAAAGACACCAGCCTTTTGGGAGGTTCAGGACTGCAAGATTTGGTCCAAGAAGCTGATGGAATTGAAGCATACCGACATCGAATGGTATGATTCAACCGATGAAGGAATTATTATAATCCATAGCTGTGGGGATTGCCCCAATGTGCCTCTTATAGGGAGAAACAGTTGTATCAATTACAACTCTGTCCTTGCCCGCCGTCAGCTGGGTCATCTAAAGGAAGGAATTCCAGATGATGAGCATATGCAGATGATGTTTTATGATGAGAAGGAAGGGTTTGAGATGAAGATGCGATTGGAGCGCGCCTGGCGCCAAATTAACAGACAACTTTGGAAAGTTGAATGCCCAGTCACTGAGGCCGATTTACAATGGTCTCGTGACATATCTCGTGTAATGATGAAGCCACTTCCTCGTCACGAATCACCCTCAAAGGCAAAGCAGAGGACAGTGGAAGCTTTAGGAGAACTGGCCCTTGCGAGGGAGGAGACAAAAGAACGTATCAGTAAATTGATGAGATTGATTCATGGAGGGGAATGACCATCAACCAGCAGATCCAATCCTTAGTTTCTTTGATATTACCGTTGTTATTTCCTTTGTTGTTAATGTTCCCTTTCGTATTGATGTATTTCTACTTATGTACTTGAAGTATGAGGACACACTGCTCCTGATGTAATACTCACCAGATTCTTGAATAAAGAAGTTTATTTTGTTGGAGATTCTATTGTCTACATTATTTGCAAAACTTTCTTTGGTTTCTTGATAGTTTAGCTTGCATTTGCATTTGCATCCTCATTTACATCATCATGTGCTTTTTTTCCTTGTCTTTATCTCATATCACCGTGTTCTCTCCACTTGAATCGTCACACTGAATTTCCGACACAACTACAACACTCGGGCCCAAGCTCGATTCAGGATGTCAGAGGCATACGGAGAAATGGACAGAGTCAACAACGAATTAAATGAGATACAAGGAGGGATGGGACAAATCCTCGAGGCTATCAATGTTATGAGAGCAAAAATGGACACCCAGGTCACTGTGGTCTCCAAAATCATCACTACAATGGTAGAACCTCCTATTGCCCCTG
This sequence comes from Lathyrus tuberosus, assembly GCA_022829125.1. NCBI lineage: Eukaryota > Viridiplantae > Streptophyta > Magnoliopsida > Fabales > Fabaceae > Lathyrus > Lathyrus tuberosus. The sequence continues at coordinate 8,099,754 of JALAZF010000072.1, forward strand.
TCATGAACCATACGTTGGGCATGCCAGGTGATTTTATCCGTGCTACAGTTCCTTTGTCAACTCAGTAAATAGTTCCTCTAGTCAATGAGACTCTGCAAGCTATTCCGACATTCGCTCCACCAGTAGTACAAACACAAGTGCATCCGGTTTTCCAAAACCATCATCCTTACGATTACGTTGATGTGTCAGAAGAAGGGGATGATCGAAATGAGAAATTGAGAGAGAGTGTCGAGACAATGCAAAGAAAAATGAAAGCAATGGAGTTAAGTAATGCATTTAGCACTGACATTAAGGATATGTGCTTGGTTTCAGACTTGGTAATTCCACCCAAGTTTAAATTGCCAAATTTTGAGCTGTATTCAGGGGCCATATGTCCCAAATCCCATCTGATCATGTACTATCGAAGAATGGCTGCGCACGTACGTAATGACAAGCTAATGATCCATTGTTTCTAACACAGTTTAAAGGGAGTTGCTGGTAAATGGTATTTAAGCCTAGACCAGTCCCAAGTCCATTATTTCCAGGATGTGACTGATGCCTTTGTAAAACACTACAAGTACAATATGGATCTAGCCCCTGACCGTAGGCAGTTATTGAGTATGGCCCAGAGCAGTACTGAATCCTTCAAAGAATATGCACAATGATGGAGGGAAACGGCATCTCAAGTCGAACCACCATTGACCGAGAAGGAGTTAGCTGATTGGTTTGTAGACACAATGAAGCCTGAATTTTATAAGAGAATGATCAGCAGTGTCAGTGCTAATTTTGCTGATATTGTTGCAGTTGGCGTGAAGGTGGGGGCAGGATTAAAGAGTGGAAAGGTAGTCATTTCTTCGAGCAGTCCAATTGGCGCCAATTCTAAGAAATCTCCTAGTCACTCCCATAAAAAGAGAGAAGGGGAAACTAATGTCGTCATGGCAGGCAATAAACAGAGCCCTAGATGGAAGCAACCAATGTATCAGCAACACTCGAGTCCAAACCTCTCTCAACATCCAATCTATTCATTGCAGTATGCTCAGCAACCTTACATAGCTGCTGTTGCACCTACTTTCAACCACCAAGCAGCGCAGCAGGCGCCAACCTACCAACAAACAGCTTACCAGCAATGGCCTAAAAACCAGAATTATCAACAACCAAGACAACAGGTTCCACAGCAGAATTCTCCCCACAAAAGGCAGGGAGGAAAGCCAACGTTTCCACCTATACCAATGTCCTATACGGAGCTCTACCCTTCCTTAGTGGAGCAAGGACTGATCGTTACTAGACCTTTGGGACCACCAACCGAGAAGTCTATGCCATTCTTCAATCCCAATGCGAATTGTGCTTTTCATCAAGGAGGGGCTGGTCACAATTTAGAGGGTTGTTTAGCGTTGAAAAATGTAGTGAAGAGGATGATGGAGAAGAATATCCTATCATTTACTGATAATCAACCGAATGTGAAAAACAATCCTTTACCTACTCATGGGTCTACTAATGCCATCGAAGATGAAAAGGATGAGATATTGGTTTTGGACGCAACAAAGATCAAAACTCCTATCAAGGCTTTTCATGCTAAGTTATTTAAAGCTGGGTTAGTTAAAGTCTGCCATGACGGATATGAGGAATGTAACGTCAGTATCAAAGGCTACCGTTTAGTCCAAGACGATATTCAGTTTTTGATCAATGAAGGGTTCCTACAGGTGTTCAGCAAAGAAAAGGAAAGTAAAGTTGCAGCAATCGAACCTGTGTTTAACCTACCGAAGCCAAGAGAGCAAGTATCCGGGTCCAATATACCTAAATCTGGGTCCGTGGTTCCTGTATTTAATAAAACAGTACCAGTTTTTAACAATCCTGAGTCTGTTGTTGCTTCCACTGTCAATCATTTCAAGCAATGTGACACCCGACAACCTATTCCATTTAGTTTCAGAGGGACCATGGTCGTACCATGGGTCTATGAGAATGTCATGGGTAACAAAAGATGAGAAGACGTGATTCCAAGGAAAGCGGTGGGAATCGCTGTTGAAGACGTAGTTCCAAGGAAAGAGGTGGGAACTACTGTTGAAGATGTAACCAACATAGTTGGAACCAGAAGGATAACCCGAAGCGACAGAGTATATACTCCTTCTTTCAAAGAAACTACACACGGAGAAACCATTGTCCCCATACTGCCTAAAGACAAAAGAAAAGAGGTAATTTCTAAAGAAGAAGACGAAGAGTTCTTAAGGATTATCAAGAGGAGTGATTACAAAGTGGTGGATCAGCTCCATCAGACTCCATCCAAGATTTTGATCTTGTCTTTGTTAGTCAATTCGCCTGTTTATAGATCAGCTTTGCAGAAGGTATTAGCTCAGGCACACGTAGCCTAAGATATAATAACTGGACAGTTTGACCATGTCGTCGCCAACATTACAGCTTGTAATACTCTCAGCTTCAGTGACGAGGAGTTACCTCGAGCGGGAAGGAATCATAATCTTGCCTTACATGTATCAATGAAATGTCAGGAAGATACGATGGCCAGAGTTCTGGTAGATACCGGTTTGTCCTTGAATGTCTTACCAAAAATAACTCTTTAGAAGTTATCTTACCAAGGAGCTATGATGAGACCCACTTCACTCATTGTTAAAGCCTTTGATGGCTCAAGAAGATTAGTGATGGGTGAGATTGAATTGCCTATTTTGATTGGTCCTCAAGTATTCAATATCCTTTTCCAAATCTTGGATATCAACCCTGCTTACAGTTGTTTGTTAGGTAGACCATGGATCCACGAGGCCGGCGCTGTGACCTCTACCTTGCATCAGAAGATGAAGTTCGTGGCCGAAGAGAAATTAGTTATCATACACGGGGAAGAAGACCTAATGGTTAGCAACCTATCCTCATTTCGTTATATTGAAGCAGGCGAAGATGCTTTGGGAACTTCCTTCCAGGCCCTTGAGATAGAAAATGCCGTTATGCTTGATGATAAGGAACCAGTAGCCTACGGTTGTCCATCTTTTGTTTCTTTCAAAAGCATTCAATCTGCTCTACGAGGAGGAGTACCTGAAGGCTGGGGCAAGATCGTCAAAATCCCAGAAAGAGAGAAGTACCAAGGGTTGGGTTACAAACAAACTCTTGAGGGAAGAGCTGCTCCAACAAAGGGAAAACCAAGGACCATTCAAGAGGTGTTTGTCAGTGGAGGACAGCAGGTCCATGCCATTAATGAAGATGCTGAAGACGAAGACATCAGCCATTTGGTTTTTCAGTGTGACACCGCTTTAAGTAATTGGGAAGCTATTGAGATCCGTACTTTTTACCCTATGCCTGAGTAATTTGTTTTCTTTTGTTGATGTTTTCAATTCCGCAACCTTGCCCGAGGCTATCGGATTGTTTTGTATGGGCCACCGCTTTTAAATCTTAATCAATGAAAGTGTTTGTTTTTTTAAAATTCCTTGTCTTTATTCTTAAGAAAAATGGCAATCTTTTCAAAACTACAAACTTCTTTTTCTTGCGTTCATGTTTGTGCATTTTTAATAAAATAAATCCCTCCATCATGCAGAGTGAATCCTAAACCTGTTGTATTCAATGATCCTACTCTCACTATCGACTTTGATTTGCCTATTTATCAAGCTGAGGAAGAGACAGATTACGAGGTTCCCGATGATTTGGCAAAAATATGTGAGTATCAGTACACGGATCTCCAGCCGCATGAAGAAAAAGTTGACATCATCAACTTTGGCACCGAAGAAAAGAGGAGAAAGGTCAAGATTGGGGCAACACTTAGGGTAGAAATCGGGCAATAGCTAGTACTGCTTTTGGAAGAATATGTAGATGTGTTTGCTTGGTCTTATCAAGACATGCCTGGATTGGATACAGACATAGTAGTTCATAAGCTACCACTCAAGCCTGAATGTCCACCTGTGAAACTGAAGCTCTGTAGAAGTAGACCTGATATGGCTCTCCAAATCAGAGATGAGGTTAAGAAGCAACTGGATGCAGGATTCTTGGCAGTTTCGAAATATCCATAATGGGTGGCCAACATCGTGCCAGTAATGAAGAAAAATGGTAAAGTTCGAATGTGCGTAGATTACAGGGATCTCAACAAAGCTAGTCCCAAGGACGATTTTCCTCTGCCGCACATCGACACCCTTGTAGATAATACAACCAAGTTTACAGTTTTCTCCTTCATGGACGGTTTCTCTGGTTACAATCAAATTAGAATGGACCCAGCTGATATGGATAAAACCACATTCATTACCCCATGGGGAACCTACTACTACAAAGTCATGCCCTTTGGTTTGAAAAACGCAGGGGCAACCTATCATAGGGCTATGGTGACCTTATTCCATGACATGATCCACAAGGAAATTGAAGTGTACGCGGATGATATGATTGCTAAATCTCATAGCGAAGAGGAACATTTGGATTATCTTTTAAAGTTATTCAAAAGACTCCAGAAATATCAGTTGAAGTTGAATCCGGCCAAATGTACTTTCGGTGTCAGGTCAGGAAACTTGCTTGGTTTTATCGTCAGTCAAAGAGGAATTGAAGTAGATCCTGACAAGGTCTGAGCCATTCAAGAAATGCCAGCTCCGCAGACCGAATCTCAAGTAATAGGGTTTCTGGGTCGTTTGAACTACATATCCAGATTTATATCCAACATGACTCCTATTTGTGAGCCGATCTTCAAATTGCTCCGCAAAGATCAGACTGTAGAGTGGAATTCTGATTGCCAACAAGCTTTTGAAAAACTCAAGAATTATCTGCAAGAACCACCCGTTTTGGATCCTCATGTTCCCGGAAGACCTCTCATTATGTACATGACTATTTTAGAAGGATCCATGGGTTGTTTATTGGGCCAACGAGATAAAACTGGTCGTAAAGAGCATGCCATTTATTACTTGAGCAAAAAGTTCAATGATAGCGAAAGCCGTTATTCACTGCTTGAGAAAACCTGTTGTGCTTTAGCATGGGCCGCCAAATGTTTGAGGCAGTATTTGATATGTCACACTACTTTGTTGATCTCGAAAATGGATCCAATAAAGTACATCTTTAAGAAGCCTGCTCAGACAGAAAGACTTGCCGATTGGCATATGCTATTGTCAGAATATGATATCCAATATATCCCTCAGAAGGCTATCAAGGGAAGTGTATTATCAGAGTACCTTGCGGATCAGCCTGTTGAAAATTATGAACCTCTCAAGTTTGATTTCCCGGATGAAGACATCATGGTGGTAAAAGATTGTGAAAAGCCCGACCCTGATGAAGGTCCTGAGCTCGGTTCCAAATGGAAGATGATGTTTGATGGTTCTTCCAATTTCAAAGGACACGGTGTAGGAGTTGTATTAATAAACCCCGATGGTGGTTATACTCCTTTCACAGCAAGGTTGGACTTTGGATGCACGAACAATATTGCCGAGTATGAAGCATGTATTTTGGGCCTAGAAGCTGCAATTGACCTTGGAATCAACGTTCTTGAAGTCGTAGGGTGATTCTGCCTTGGTCATTTACCAAGTCAAGGGTGAATGGGAAACTAAGGATGAAAAGCTCGTTACATACCGAGCTTACATTATGGAATTGATTAAGTGCTTTGATGATATCACTTTCCGTCATGTACCTCGCACTGAAAATCAAATAGCTGATTCCCTAGCCATGTTAGCTTCAATGTGGCAAATCAGGTTTCACAATGAAGCACCACTCATCAGTATCGAGTGCAAGACCGAACCCGCTTATTGCCAGTCAGTTGAAAAAGAGACAGTTGAAAAACCGTGGTTTCACGACATCATGAATTATCTGAAGACTCAGGAGTACCCTATCAATGCTTCTGGTCTTGATAAGAAAACTCTGCGAAGATTGTCATCCAAATTCTTCCTCAGTAACAACTTACTTTACAAGAGGAATCATGACATGGTCCTGCTAAGATGTGTTGATAAACGAGAAGCAGACCCGTTGATTCTCGACATTCATGAAGAAACGTTTGGTACTCACGCTAATGGGCATGCCATGGTGAAAAAGAACTTGAGAGCTGGATATTATTGGTTGACTATGGAAGCTGACTGTATCCGATACGCCAGAAAGTGTTATAAGTGTCATCTCCATGGCCTTTCTCTATGTGGGGCATCGACATGATTGGAGCTATTGAGCCGAAAGCTTCTTATGGACATCGTTTCATTCTAGTGGCCATCGATTATTTTACCAAGTGGGTCGAAGCCGCTTCCTACGTCAATGTAACCAAGCAAGTGGTTGCTCGTTTCATCAAAAATAATATCATTTATCGTTATGGAATCCCCAACAGGATCATAACTGAAAATGGGACGAATTTGAACAACAAGACAATGAAAGAGTTATGTGACAATTTCAAGATTGAACATCGCAATTCTTCACCTTACCGTCCCAAGATGAACGGAGCTGTTGAAGATGCTAACAAAAACATCAAGAAAATCCTGCAGAAGATGGTCAAAACTTATAAGGATTGGCACGAAATGTTACCATTTTCCTTGCACGGATACAGAACTTCGGTTCGATCCTCAACAGGGGCAACCCCTTTTTCTCTGGTATATGGAATGGATGTTGTCCTCCCTATTGAAGTGGAAATACCGTCTTTAAGAATCATGATGGAAACTAACCTTGACGAAGTTGAATGGGTCAGAGATAGATATGATCAACTTAACCTCATCGACGAGAAGCGACTAACTGCTATGTGTCACGGTCATCTATATCAGAAAAGGATGAAGAGAGCTTTTGACAAGAAGGTCCGTGTTTGGGAATTTCGAGAAGGAGAGCTTGTACTCAAGAAAATCCTGCCATCTCAAAGGGATGCTCGCGGAAAATGGGCACCCAACTACGAGGGTCCATTTGTGGTAAAGACTGTGTTCTTAGGAGGTTCTTTACTCCTCACAACAATGGATGGTGAACAACTCGCACACCCTGCAAATGCCGATTCAGTACGAAAATATTACGCCTGAAAAACATGCTAAGTCGAAAACCCGAAAGGGCGGTCTAGGCGAAAGTTAAAGACAAAGGGGTCTCGTTGTATCAGAAGGGGTTGTCACCTACATCCCAAAGTGCATGAAGAAAATCCAGGCCCATTTGTCCTCATCAGCAAAAGAATTCTAGGATTTTTAGTCATTAGGGATGGTAGTGGTCATTGAATATGATGTAATCCTTTCCTAAATTTCCATTTTTCAATTGTAATGATCCTTGGAACTTCACTATTGGCAAGTTACCATTCTAATGAAATCAGATTTTTGAGCCATTCTTCGTTTGATATTTATCATTACTCTGATATTTTCCTTGTTATGCAAAATTTCACTTATTCATTAACAACAGTTTTAAAAGCGGAAAATGTTTTGAAAACATTAAATTCGCCTTTCTTTGTTACTAAAAGAGGATTGGCAATACTTTCCTGAATTAAACATTTCGACAACGGCTGACCACTAATGCAAAGGACTTCTCACTAGTATCTTCACGAGATGTTTGTTGAAAAGATGATTCCCCAGCGAATTAAGGTTGTTCCCACATTGGCTTCAAGACTGACTACCTACTCAGATTTCGGTGTGATTCCCTGTAGAAGACACAGTGTCTTTCCTTTTGTGGTCCCCTGTTCGTTGTCTCTTGTCTGAGTCGTTCCTTTCATATCATTAAGCATTTGCATCATACCATAGCATTGAGCATCTTTGCATTTGGGTGTTTTGTTTGTGGGGTATTTATCCCTCTCTTTTTTTCCTTTTTGTTGGTCTTTGGATCTTTGTCTTTGTTTTGCTTGCATCCGGTTTTTCACCTTTGTGCGCCAGATTTTGACTCTTTGTGCAGTATTCCCCAAGAAGTCTAACCTGCAACCCCAATACTGATCTATCTGATACTTAATCACCTTATTTGGATACCTAAAGTCCAGTAATTGCTGGCATCATTTAAACCAGGTCAGATGTGAACCTAAACTTTAGGTTATCGTGAACCCGTTGTTTGAAACCAGGTCAGATTTGAACCTAAACTTCAGATTATCGTGAACCCGTTGTTTAAAACCAGGTCAGATTTGAACCTAAACTTCAGGTTATCGTGAACCCGTTGTTTAAAACCAGGTCAGATGTGAACCTAAACTTCAGGTTATCGTGAACCCGTAGTTTGAAAATAGGTCAGATGTGAACCTAAACTTTAGGTTATCGTGAACCCGTTGTTTAAAACTAGGTCAGATGTGAACCTAAACTTCAGGTTATCGTGAACCCGTTGTTTAAAACCAGGTCAGATGCGAACCTAAACTTCAGGTTATCGTGAACCCGTTGTTTAAAACCAGGTCAGATGCGAACCTAAACTTCAGGTTATCGTGAACCCGTTGTTTAAAACCAGGTCAGATGTCAACCTAAACTTCAGGTTATCGTGAACCCGTTGTTTGAAACCAGGTCAGATGTGAACCTAAACTTCCGGTCAGATGTGAACCCGTTGTTTGAACCCTGGTCCATTTTGAACCTTAACCAAAATTTAAAATCCAACTCATACTGGTACCCAAACAAAATCCAGCTCATACTGGTATTCAAAATCCAATTCGTTCATGAATCATTAACCTTATTCCCAATTGAAATCCAGTTGTCGTTTATCATCTGGCGCGCAGAGTTCGTCCCTGTCTTTTTTGGTTTTTCTTGAAGATCCCATTTGAACTCTTCAGTATAAGAAAATCCCAGAAAATATTTTAGCGAGTGTCTATCCTTTTATTTCAAACTGATCCCCGGTGAATATCATGTCTTCTTTCTGGTTTCATGCCCAGTAAGAATTCGCCTTTTTTTCCCAGTATCGTCCGGTCACTGTGAACCTGCCGTCCATCTCGCTGGATCTTCCATAGTGGAGATTGCCTTCCTGGTTTCTATCTCCGGTAAGGACCTGTAGGGGTTTTCCCTCGGTTTCTTTTTTTCTCTCCCCTGTGAGTCTCTTTTGTTCGTTAGCCTGTATCCCCAGTGAGTTTTCCTCATGGATACTAACCTTCATCCTTCCCCTCGGGGCTCACCTGTGCTTGTTTGCTGTCTTTTTGTCCTTTGGTGTCCCGTTTTGTCTGCATCTTTGCACATCATGGCATCATATCATCATACTAGTAGCATTGCATGTCGGTGCATCTAAGGGCAAAATTTTCGGTTATCTGTATTTAAATATCTTTCACCATGATTTCATGAGGATTTTCATCTCTCATGTCATCCGGTGAAGATATTTAAATAGGGGCAACTGTTGTATCCCAAATTTTACCCTTAGATCTATTGATCTTTTGTATGTAATCTTAGGTCAATCATATTGCATTAGCTAACCCTTTTACCAGGTTTTGTTTGTTTTTGTTTCATTTGTGAATCAGGTTTTATTTCAAGAGGATTCAAGGGTTGATCAGTCAAGATTTTGGATGGAGCTTTGAATAAAGCAAGTTTCTCATGTTCAAAGAGATATCTCCATGACCTTCTCCATAAGAATCTTTTATCCACCTTATTCACCCTCAATTGTCATTCTTAATTCCAAACCAATTTCAATAGTCATCTATTAACCAAATATTTATCCAATTTCATTTCTATTTGTCAAACCATAACCATTTCATCTACCAAAATTCACCTATTATTTATTTTCTTTTCTAAACCATTTCTTTTTATTTTGCTATAACAAAAAAGAAGAGAAAACCAAGGCATAAAAACATTTGATCTTTCAGCCCATCTCATAAGCCCATTTATGTTACAAAATCAATGTTACAAAATTTTATTTGAAGTGAGAAGAATCATTTGCTGAGGACCAATAGAATGCGTGCAAAATAGCTTTGACTTTTCAACTCATTTCACTCAGCCAATGAAAGGATGCCGTGTGGCTTGGAAAGAAGCAAAGTGACCAAAACATTTTCCTCTCTTCCTTCATGTCTTCGTGTTTCAACAGAATGGAGAAGAAAATTCATGCTCCAAGAGGATTTGTGTCCAAGTTCAACGCAAGCTATTACTACAACTCATAATCCTTGGCGCACTTTTTCATTTTTTGAAATCTCCAAATCACTTACCTTTCAAGCTTTCACGCTTGGGTTCATTAAAGTTGCTATGAAGATTTACTTGATTCAACATAAGGACTGCCCTCGCCTGCAGACATCTTGGTACAATCCCAACCATTGCATCATTTGATACCCACTCTTATGACAACAGAGAAGGAGTTTTCAAGCAATACACAAAATTATGAAATTTGCCCTGCATCTCTGAGGTTCTTGTGCAACAGGAGAAGCGTGTTTGTCTCCAAGGATTGACCGAATTTGAATTTGAAAGGAGACCGTTGCAAACCCTAATCACTTACTCAGCATACCATGTGTTTGTCCATTGGTCTCAAAGAACCAAAGCCAACCTGCTCAGCCTATAAAAGGAGGTCACCTCAACACTTGAAACTCACCAACGATTTTCACAAAGCACTCAAAAAAATCTCTGAGTCTTAAGTTTCACGAGCAAGAAAGGAGAAGGGTTGCTTTGGAGTTTTCTTGCTAGTTCAGAAAGGAGAGCATTCAGCACACCATTTGAAGGTGCAGCGGACATTACTCCACTTGGTAACTACTCTTTCCCTTTCAATATCCATGCTCAACTGATATCATCATATCATGTCTCAAACATAACTGTTGTAATGTGCTTTATGTTGTTTTTTTTTTTCATACATCTATAACTTGCTAGTGTGTATTTGAATCTGCTTAACTGTTTGACCATGGCTTGATATTATGAAGTAAGTTTGGTTTTGTTTGCTTTGCTAATGTATTTAGATAGACATGATGTTGTCTTATGTTCTAAGTTATTATGCCTGAAATATCATTATAATGCATTGGTTTTGTTCGTTAACTGGCTGCAAGCATGTGAAGTTTCATTTTGGTATTGTACTTTCAAAACTCAGATTGGATAGAAATGCTAACTTACCTATATGTGTCTTGATGTTTGGATGAGTTGAGATCCTTGAATTGTAGTTCCATACTTATTTCTGATATGCTCATGAGTTTTATGGTGGATGAACCTATCTATCACTTTTATTGCTATGTGTAATGTTTGATTGAATGTTGCTAAATTACTTTCATTAAAATGCCACTGGTTTTCTTTTTCTGTCATCATCAATGGATGATCATTTTGTATACTTAAAATCATGGCCTTGTTTTCCAAACTTTGTTATTGTTGATGTTTGTTGTATTTAAGTGTTGACACTTTTGGTATTCATGAATTGGTTTACATCTTGATATGCACTACTCTACCATGGCATGATATTTGTTGACTTATGTGCTTGATGTTTGGTGTTTGAACTGCTAAAATGTTTGATGTTGACTTGTCTAACTTGAAATCTGTTGCTAGTTTTTTTTATGTCAAGTTTTGATGATCTAACCATATACTTGTAAATGCATCACCATTTATTTGGATTTGTGCACTATGTTGTTACTTGGTTATTTATTGGTGTTTAAATTGATACATCTAAACTGTTGTCTTGTTAGAATTAAGTAGTTAGATGCATGCTGAATGTTTACTTATTGTGTACAACTTGCTGCTATGATAAGTTCAAGAATGCTATTCCAAGCATGTTCATCTTTGTTCCACCAGTCTTTTGGTACATCATATGCCTTGTTTATATTGCATTTATTGTGATTTGTGACCAGATTGTAGGCCTAGAATCCATGTTAGGTATGTCTTACCATGTTTGAAACTTGTATTGTTCATATGCCACTGCTATTAGTATGTTGTACTTGGTGTCTCCAATATATGTACAAGCTTTAAGTGTTCAAGTAGGATATGTGTTGATTGCTGATCTGCTTGTCTGCCATGTATCCAAAATTGTTCAAGTTACTGCATTATCATATCATTAAGTATACTTGCAAACTCCATGTATAAACTGTTATGTTCAAAAGCTATGGAATAACATTCCTAATAATGACTTGTGTGTGAAATAGATGTTGCTCTGCCCTATCAAATAACAATTAGCTTAGGTGTTGTTGCTTTGCTGAGTTTTCATGCCATGCAATACTTTAATTAGTTGCTTCTAGGACCAACAACCTTAGACAGATTTGTGAATCTACTGAACTTCTTGTTTGATGCCATTTCCCTTGGTTGCTTTCTAAATGTCATGCTTAATTTGAACCAATTTGGTATGTTGATACCTTCCAAAGGCCAGTGCATTGAACATTGCTAAATCTCTCATGGTTTGTATGCCCTATGTTGTCTTTTCTTTGATGTGTTGCTGCAGTTATGCTTACTCTGAACTTCCATATTGTATGTTGATATTGTTAAGTTTCAATACCTGAAATAACATGCTCTGTTCTGCTGACATGATTGAGTTGCTGTTGAACATAGAAATCATGCTATTAAAACTGTCTGCATCATATCTGACCATGTATTTGCCAATGTATCACCATGGTATTACTTTGAGTGAATGATGTTGTTACCTTGTTCCATTGCATTTCTTGCCCCTTTTTCAATTAACCATATGGATATATGTAATCTGATCCTAAAACAGCTTTGCTTTCTTTCATTCAACATGTTAAGTATTTAACTTTTGATATTCATGAAATCAACCTAATACCATGTTGTTTTGAATCCTTAATCCGTATGAATGTTTGGTTATTTGCATCCAAGACATGTCCTTTTATGATTCCCAATGAATGTGTAATGAGATTGCTGAACCCTTTCATGCAAAACCAATGTATAAACTTGTTATCTCCTATGTTCAGAGTTGTCTCATCATTTTGGTTGTATGTTTGCATTACACAAAGTAAGTGCTTGCGTGGATGTTTGGTTTGCGCGTTCTTGGCATTGCTTGATATTTCCTATGTTCAAAATTCATATATCATTGAGAGTTTAATCAAATGCTTCCCTCCTTTACTGTTAATAAGTGTTCTTCAATCTGTTGAGATTAAGGGCATGGCGTGTTGTTTCTGTATGAGCTAACTGCTATTTAGGTTTGTTTGTTTTGTTTCTTTTGATTTATGCACGCGCGAAGGGTTATGTGTTTATAAAGTTATGTTTTATACCGGATGAAACAGCCACCCCAGTGGCAAGCACACACATACACACTCGCCTTTGACCCTTGGGACTGGGGTTCGAATCTCCCTCGCCCCAGTCCTTTTATTTTATTTTTCCAATTTACTTCACTTCACATATATATCATTGCTGCCATTATATGTTCAGAGCGCGCGCATAGCGTGTTTGGTATTGGTTTTGGACTGGATGCGTAGGGTCCTGGGTTCTACACCCATGGGGACCTTTCCTTGGTTTTTTTATAACATGTTGCCTCATTTTCTTTTAGTTTACACTTTATTTTCAAATCTTCACAACTTATTTGTTTTCCATCCTTTTTCTTCCATTCTTTTTGCTATTTTTTCTAATCGATTTCACTTGTTGAATATAAAAAGAAATGGTTGAAAATATTTAATCTTGATGGCTTTTATTCATGTAGAAGTTGAAAATTCTCTTTTAGGGTTTTTATTGCACTATTTCATTATGTTATCCTTGTCTATTTTGTTTAAGCAATGTTTAATGTATTTAATTTCAACTTTACATGATGTTATAAACTTTGTCTCATCCTAATATCTTGTTCATGTCTCTTTACATCATCATATTAAATTCATATAACTCTTTACTTCATAGTAATTTTAAAACTGTTATCTTCCCCCATTCCAAAGGAAATTCCTCCTAAATTGACTCATGAGTCACTAAACAAACAACCCTACCTTAACCTCGTGAGAGCTTATCCCATTTCTTGGCCTCATGAGACCCATGAAATCATAACTTAGCAATAGGTTAGAGTTTTGAACTCTATGTGATTCTCCCCATCACGAGAATTCACTTTTCCCCTATAACCTAGATTTAGAGAGTTATCGTGAACTCTAAAATGAGCTCATACTCATTTCCCCTTGGAACTTTGGCCATAGTCAATGGTTCCTCATTCATCCTTTAGTTAGGTGAACTACGGTTACTCTGATTCCACTCCCGTCAGGATACGTAGGCACAAGACGCGATGTCTTTGCGAGTATACCTAGATACTAACCCCTAGGGTTTAAGCCTTTAGCATAGCACCTTTAGCAAGCGAGTGAAAGATAACACAAACAAACAAGTGGTTTCTATAGAGTACTACAGATATTAAGGGTGCTAATACCTTCCCTTAGTATAACCAACCCCCGAACCTTAGATCTCCCCCTTTAGGTTTTTTTCGATCTTGAACCTTTCCTTTGGATAAATCAAAGTCGGTGGTGAATTCAAAGAAATGTGATGCAAGTTAATTAATAGCTTGTTATCTGATTCTCACCGCAACGCTTACTATATCATTTCCTTTCCACCCTTTTTCCACACTTAGAAGCAAAGAAGGAAAAAGGTAGAAAGAAGTTAGAGAGAAGGAAGAGGAAAGGAAGGAAAAAGATGAGAAAACCCTAAGAGCTCAAGATCAAGAATCATCATCTATTCTTCACCAAATCATCTCATCTTCTTCATCATCATCTTCTAATCAAGGTGGGTTCTAGATAGATGCATTAGTTGTAGAGTTCTTGAGTTCTAGAGTTAGGTTTGGTTTAGGGAGAAAATGAATAATCTTGCTAAAATCATGAATCTAACGGTTGAAAATAAATATAAATGGCATAGTATACTCGGAGTATGCATACGAACATTGTTGATACTTGTTTGTGCTATTTGGGAATGTTTTGGGTTGAGAACGGGTGAATTTTATACCAAAGAGACCATGAAAACGCAGCTGAGAATTGCTGACTCTGTTGCGGGGAGTCAGGCAGTGCTCAGAGCGCCGGGCGATGCGAGGCGAGCTCCCTTGCTTCGCCGGGCGATGACCAAGAAGCGCAGCGTGGAACACTTCTGTAACTTCTGAGTTTTTGGAGAGGGATTTACGCCCCTGCTTCGCCGGGCGAAGAAGAGGCGAAGGGGCACTGCCGGATGAAAAACATAGCGTCGGGCGCTCCTGGAAGTTTTTCAAATGTTTTCCCTTTCTTTTAAATTCCATAACTTTCGACTCCTTGAACCGAGTTAAATGTTCTTGGTACTGATAGAAAGTTGTTAAAATAATCTATATGATGAAGGTGAAAAATGTCGGTTTTCTTGCCCGATTAAATAATCGGAGGGAATCCAAAAGTGGTACAATTATGTGGAATTATCATATGTAATTCTATTGTGCAATTATAATATGATTTGCTTATCCTATTTTTGTTTAAACATGATTGTGAGCGATTATGCATGCTAAAATGAAAATGAAATAGGAAGAGTGAGGAAACCTCAACATGAGACTATAGTAGAATCTAGTAGTGAGACTAGAAATCGGTAGAAAACTCTATATGGCGATGCTCGAACATGTGTTGTAGCACGGTACATCCTTGCCGAGTAATGGTCTAGATGAGAGTGAAACACTAGTATGGAACATTAGTGAACCTAGTATAGGTGAGAAGGCGAATGGGGCTTTGTGATTGTCGAATACAATCACGCTTGTGTGAGAAATCATGTAATCGTAACCGTTTCCCCTGAGTTGTAGTTTCATGAGTCTTGGACTCCTATAAAACGTATGCATAATTACTTGGCAGATTTAATTACTTGACGGTTCATGGTTAACAGGCCGATGATCCCGAATCCATTTCATATGTCAAGTAAGTTACGAGGATCTATGACTCGGGTCGCCTTCTAGACGTAAAAGCAGACCGGAAAAGGAGATGCCTTGGTAAGTTCATTGATTAGTGATATTTTGAGTTAGTGAACTCATGACATGTTTCCGTATAGTGTGAGAATTGAATTGTGAACTCGAAGTCCCTTCCCTTTCCCTTGGACTTGATTTAGGATTGATTAGAACCTTGTAAAGTCGAGAGAATCCATAAGATAGGGAACTCACTGAGATTTGTTATCTCACCCCATGTTGTTGATTATATTACAGGTACTACAGGTTCCACGAAGGGTAAGCATAAAGTGGTTTGACTTTTCCTTACGAATCGTAGATTTTGGGATGGTATGGCTTCCGCTATGACGTTTATTTTGAGATCATTACTATGATCTAGTTTTTAGTTTATTTTGGGAGATCTTGTATATGTTATGCCTTAGACTTTTAGTATTTTGTATTTTGGGCATGTAATGTATACAATGTGTTAACTAGGAACTTATGGTATTTCAGTACCAAAACTTGGATTCATGTATAATATATATGCTTTGATGTATGTTGTTATATATGGGTGTTACAGTTGGTATCATAGCAGGTCGTATCCTCGACCTAGCCATGAAATAGTATAAGTATTTCTTTCCGTTTCATATGCGTTGTGTCACCATTGGTCTTAAGTGTTATATGTATGGCATTAAGCCTGATCAACTTAATCCTATCTGTATGACATTTAGGAACATGGCTGACGGATGCAGAAGAAATCGTGGCAGACCCACAACTACTCCAGCTGGGACGAATCTACCAGGCAGCGATGAGTATGTCCCATGGCCCTAGTTCTTACAACAGATGCAGCAACAGCAGAACCAGTTCATACAACAGATGGTACAACAGATGAATGGGGGTCTTAATCCTTCAGTGGTTGTTCCAGATGCTGTAAGTGGAAGCTTTCGGGATTTCATCCGCGTGAATCCTCGTGAATTTCATGGTGGACTCGATCCAGTGAAAGTTCATGAATGGGTGGCTGGTATGGAGAGAATCTTTCTGATAGTCCAGTGTAGTGAAGAAAACAAAGTGGTATTTGCTTCCCACTTGTTGAAAGGTCCTGCTATGAGGTGGTGGGAAAGTGCGTCAGCTTTGATGACTATCCAAGAGGTGCCTAAAGTCTAGGAGCAATTTAAGGTTGCGTTTATGGAGAACTACTTCCCTGGATCTTTGAGGACTCAGAAGGAGTTCGATTTCCAACAGTTGAGGCATGGTACTTCGACTTTGGCTGCTTATGCTGAGAAGTTTGAAGTCATGGCTGCTTACTCTAGGCAGGCTATGTATGCTCCGGATGAGAAGTGGAAAATTGACCAGTTCCTTTTTGGATTGAAAGCTGAGATTTCTCACAGTCTGTCTCAGAGAGAGTTCACTAGTTATGCTAAATTACTAAGGCAGTGTTATGTGGCTGAGAATAGTTTGAAGAGAGTTCAGGAAGAAGGAGATTTGCATAGGTTGAATCAGAATGATCGTGGAAGATCCAACCAACAGTTTAGGCCGAGGCAACAAGCTTTCAAGGGAAAACAAGTTCAGAATGCTAGAGCAAGTGTACCTCCTGTGTGTCGTACTTGTGGCAAGAATCATTATGGTAGGTGTGGTTTTGAAGGGTTGAAATGTTATCAGTGTCAGAAAGTTGGCCATATGGTGAGAGATAGCCCTCAGAATAAGAATCAGGTACAAGGAAAGAGTATCGGTCGAGTTTACACTTTGGATGCAAAGAAAGCAAAGGGCGATAACTCTTTGATTGTTGGTACGTGTTTCGTTAAGGGGATTCCTTGTTTTGTATTATTTGATTGTGGAGCGACACACTCTTTGGTGTCAATGCAATGTTTGAAGCGGCTTGGGTTGCAAGCTATTCCTTTATCTCCTCCCATGGTGGTTACTACTGCCATGGACGAGGTCGTTGAAACGCCTTTAATGTGCGAGAACTATGTTTTGTCAGTGGATGGGAGAGTTTTTCAGATTGATCTTATTTGTTTGCCGCTTAAGAAAGTAGATGTTGTTTTGGGAATGGATTGGCTTTCTGCTAATTCGGTTTTCATCGGGTGCGAGGATAAGTTAATCATCATTCCATCTACTGAAGCTACTCCGAAGAATGTATTAACAACTATTTTAGAAGGTACGGTTGGAATGATAAATTTCTTGTTTGAGAAGGAAAAATCTATTCTTTTGGTTCTAACTAAGGAGGAGAGTAGCAACCTACAAGTTTTGAGTATCCCTATAGTCTGTGAATTTTCAAAAGTTTTCCTCGAGGATGTCAATTCTCTTCCTCCGGAGAGGGAAGTGGAATTTTCTATTGACCTGATACCGGGAACGGCTCCTATATCTGTTTCTCTGTATCAGATGGCACCACTTGAATTAAGGGAATTGAAGGATCAACTGGAAGAGTTAATGGCTAAACATTTTGTCCGACCCAGTGTTTCACCCTGGGGAGCTCCAGTGTTATTGGTAAAGAAGAAGGATGGTGGAATGCGGTTGTGTATTGATTACCGACAGTTGAATAAAGTCATCATCAAGAATAAGTAATCGTTACCAAGGATAGACGATATGTTAGATCAATTGAAAGGAGCTAGTGTGTTCTCGACGATTGATTTACAGTAGGGTTATCATCAGATCTGTGTGAAGAGTTTGGATGTATCAAAGACCGCGTTTAGAACCCGTTATGCCCATTATGAATTCTTAGTAATGCCTTTCGGTGTGACGAATGCTCCGACAGTTTTTATGGATTATATGAATCGGATATTCCAAGCTTACTTGGACCAATTTGTTGTGATCTTCATTGACAACATTTTTATTTATTATCGTACTCCACAAGAGCACGGAGAACATCTGAGAATTGTTTTATCAGGGTTACAAGAGAAGCAACTTTTTGCTAAGTTAAGCAAATGTGAGTTCTGGATGTCAGAAGTTAAATTTCTTGGTCACGTTATTTCTCAAGGTGGTGTGGCAGTAGATCTGTCAAAGGTAGAAGCAGTGAATAATTGGGAGAGACCAAAGAATGCTTCAGAAGTCAGAAGTTTCTTGGGATTGGCAGGTTACTATAGAAGGTTCATCAAAGGTTTTTCTCAGTTGGCCTTGCCAATGACAAAACTTACTCGAAAAGATTTTGCTTTTGAGTGGGATTTGAGTTGTGAGCAAAGTTTTATGAAATTGAAGGAAAGATTGACGATTGCTCCTGTGTTAATCATTCCTGATCCTAACAACCCTTACGAAGTATTTTGCGATGCTTCTAAGATGGGATTAGGAGGTTTTCTGATGCAAGGCAGTCAAGTGGTAGCTTATGCTTCCCGACAATTGAAAGTTCGTGAGATGAATTATCCAACTCATGATTTGGAACTAGCGGCGGTTGTGTTTACACTGAAGGTGTGGCATCATTATTTGTATGGTGCGCGTTTTGAAATGTTCAGTAACCATAAAAGTTTGAAGTATTTATTTGACCAGAAGGAGTTGAATATGCGGCAAAGAAGGTGGATGGAGTACTTAAAGGAATATGACTTAGAATTAAAGTATCATCCAGGAAAGTCGAATAAAGTAGCAGACGCATTAAGTCGGAAGGTGGTTTATAGTGCAGAGTTGATGATGTTAGAGTATGCCTTATGGGAAAAGTTTAGGGATCTAAATCTTTAATTTATTTGGACTTCTAATGGCATGATTATGGGAAATTTGAATGTTAATTCTACTCTTAGAGAGGAAATTCAACAAGGAAAAATGTTGGATGAAAAGTTGCAAGAAGTGTTAGTTCAACCGGGTTTTGTACGAGTTACCGATGAAATTATTTTGTTTAACCAAAGGATCTGTGTTCCGAATGATGCGGTGTTGAAAAGGAGGAGTTTAGAGGAAGCACATAAAGGTGCCTTTACTATACATCCAGGTTCTTCGAAGATGTACCAAGACTTAAAGAAGCACTATTGGTTGTCCGGTATGAAAAGAGATATTGCGGTGTATGTATCAGAGTGTACAATATGCCAACAAGTAAAGATTGAGCATCAGAGACCGGGAGGATTGTTACAACCTTTAGAAATTCCGGTGTGGAAATGGGATAGTATTTCTATGGACTTTGCAGTTGGATTACCCCGTACTCAAGGTGGATATGATTCTATTTGGGTGATTGTGGATCGGTTAACGAAATCTGCGCGTTTCTTAGCCGTAAAGACTACCTACAAAGCAAGTCATCTTGCAAGGTTGTTTATTTCGGAAATTGTGAGGTTGTATGGTATTCCTTCTAGTATTGTATCCGATAGAGATCCGAAGTTTACTTCGAGGTTTTGGAGAGCTTTTCAACAAGCTATGGGAACGAAGTTGTGCTTGAGTACGTCGAATCATCCACAAACGGATGGTCAGATGGAACGGACGATACAAACAATGGAAGATATGTTAAGAGCTTGTGTACTTGGAAGTGGAGGAAATTGGATAGAACTTTTACCGCTGATCGAGTTTTCATATAATAATAGTTATCATGTGAGTATTGGTATGGCTCCTTACGAGGAATTGTATGGAAGGAAGTGTAGGATACCTTTGTGTTGGGTAGAAGTTGGTGAGGATAGAATTTTAGGACCGGAGATAATTTAACAGACTACGGAAAAGATTAGAATGATCCGTGATAAAGTTAAACAAGCGCAAGATTGCCAGAAAAGTTATGCGGATAACCGAAGGAGACCTTTAGAATTTGATGAAGGTGATCACGTATTTTTGAAGGTTACTCCGAGATTGAGATTGAAAGGACCGTTTAAGTCGTGAAAGTTAAGTCCGAGATACGTGGGGCCATATCAAATTTTAGAAAGGATTGGTGAAGTAACTTACAGATTAGCCTTACCGCCTTCTCTGTCAGAAATGCATGATGTTTTTCATGTGTCTCAGCTTTGCAAGTTTGTCCCAGATCCTCTTCAGCCAATTCTACCAGATATAGTTAAGATAGAAACAAATTTAACGTTTGAACCTCAACCGAGTCATATCACAGGAAGAGAAACTAAGGTGCTGAGGAATAAAGAGATTCCTATTGTGAAAGTTCAGTGGGATGAGACACATCCGGGCGATGCAACATGGGAACTAGAATAAGAGATGCGATATGCTTACCCTCATCTTTTCAGGTAATCTTTAAATTCAAGGACGAATTTCTATTTAAGGATGGGAGAATGTAATACCCCGTATTTTAATCGCTCTAGTTAATATTATTTGTGATCAACTGAGTTCCGGTGTACTCTGAGAAAGTATCTGCAAAAATAATCAGAGTAACTGTTGAGCTCAGAACAAATCCAATTAATATTATCTGACTCTGAAGTGTTTAATTATTGGAACTTTAGAGACTATTTGGACAATTAGTAGTGTTACTAATTAATGATATCTTACTATATCATTTCCTTTCCACCCTTTTTCCACACTTAGAAGTAAAGAAGGAAAAAGATAAAAAGAAGTTAGAGAGAAGGAAGAGGAAAGGAAGGAATAAGAGGAGAAAACCCTAAGAGCTCAAGATCAAGAACCATCATCCATTCTTCACCAAATCATCTCATCTTCTTCATCGTCATCTTCTAATCAAGGTGGGTTCTAGATAGATGCATAAGTTATAGAGTTCTTGAGTTCTAGAGTTAGGTTTGGTTTTGGGAGAAAATGAATAATCTTGCTAAAATCATGAATCTAACGGTTGAAAGTCGATATAAATGGCGTAGTATAATCAGAGTATGCATACAAACATTGTTGATCCTTGTTTGTGATGTTTGGAAATGTTTTGGTTTGAGAAGGGGTGAATTTTGGACCAAAGAGACCATGAAAACACAGCTGAGAGTTGCTGCCTCTGGTGCGGAGCGTCGGGCGGTGCTCAGAGCGTCGGGTGACGCGAGGCGAGCGCCCCTGCTTTGTCGGGCGATGACCAAGAGGCGCAGCGTGGAACACTTCTATAACTTCTGATTTTTTGGAGAGGGATTTACGCCCCTGCTTCGCCGGGCGAAGCAGAGGTGAAGGGGCGCCGCCGGGCGAAAAACTTAGCGCCGGGCACTCCTGGAAGTTTTTCAAATGTTTTCCCTTTCTTTTAAATTCCATAACTTTCGACTCCTTTAATCGATTTAAATGTTCTTGGTACCAATAGAAAGCTGTGAAAATAATCTATATGATGAAGGTGAAAACTGTCGATTCTTGCCCGATTAAATAATCTGAGGAAATCCAAAAGTGGTACAATTATGTGGAATTATCGTATGTAATTCTATTGTGCAATTAAAATATGCTTTGCTTATCCTATGGTTGTTTAAACATGATTGTGAGTGATTATGCAAGCTAAAATGAAAATGGAATATGAAGAGTGAGGAAACCTCAACATGAGACTATAGTAGAATCTAGTAGTGAGACTAGAAATCGGTAGAAAACTCTAGATGGCAATGTTCAGACATGTGTTGTAGCACGGTACATCCTTGCCGAGTAATGGTCAAGATGAGAGTGAAACGCTAGTATGGAACATGGGTGAACCTAGTATAGGTTAGAAGGCGAATGTGGCCTTGTGATTGTCGAATAAAATCACGCTTGTGTGAGAAATCATGTAATCGTAACCGTTTCCCCTGAGTTGCAATTTCATGAGTCTCGGACTCCTCTGAAACGTATGCATAATTACTTGGCAGGTTTGATTCCCGCGTGTGGTATGAATGGAGCCTATATGGTAAAGAGACTTGAGATCGTTAATAGGCCATGAGAAGTGACGGTTCACGGTTAACAGGCCGATGATCCCGAATCCATTTCAGATGTCAAGTAAGTTACGAGGATCTATGACTCGGGTCGCCTTCTAGACGTAGAAGCGGATGGGAAAAGGAGATGCCTTGGTAAGGTTATCGATTAGTGATATTTTGAGTTAGTGAACTCATGACATGTTTCCATATAGTGTGAGAATTGAATTGTGAACTCGAAGTCCCTTCCCTTTTTCTTGGACTTGAGTTAGGATTGATTAGAACCTTGTAAAGCCGAGAGAATCCATAAGATAGGGAACTCACTGAGATTTGTTATCTCACGTCATGTTGTTGATTATATTACAGGTACTATAAGTTCCGCGAAGTGTAAGGATAAAGTGGTTTGAATTTTCCTTACGAATCGTAGCTTTTGGGATGGCATGGCTTTTGCTATGACGTTTATTTTAAGATCATTTCTATGATCTAGTTCTTAGTGTATTTTGGGACATCTTGTATATGTTATGCCTTAGACTTTTAGTATTTTGTATTGTGGGCATGTAATGTATACAATGTGTTAAGTAGGAACTTATGGTATTTCAGTACCAAAACATGGATTCATGTATAATATATATGCTTTGATGCATGTTGTTATATATGGGTGTTACACTACCCAACTTCTTCAATAGATTCTTGAGCCACGTAACTTGACACACGATACCGCAATATACTCTGCCTCACAAGACGAGAGTGCTACCACCGGTTCCTTCTTCAAACACCAAGAGATTGGTGTCCTACCGAACATAAAGATGTATCCAGCCGTCGAGTTTCTATCATCCTTATCTTCACACCAATTGGAATTGGTGAAAGTAAGTAAATCATATTTTCGGTCCTTATCCGTTGTGGAAAAGATAATTCTATAGCCAAGAGTTCCTTTAACGTATCTAAAGATCCTCTTGATCGTTGTCAAGTGAGACACCTTCGGACTCTCCATGAATCTACTAGCAATACTGACACTAAATGCCAAGTCTGGTCGCGTATTACACACATACCATAATGATCCAATCAATCTCCTATATTGCGTTGGATCCACATCTTGTTCATCCTCACTCTTGGACAGCCGCAACCTTGCTTCACATGGTGTAATGGCCGCATTACCATGCTCCATTTCACACCTTTTCAAAATCTCAAGAGCATATCTCCTTTGGTGCATGAGCAGTCTCATTTTTTACTTATGGAACTCTATGCCAACGAAATATGTCATGATACCAAGGTCCATCATCTCAAATTCATCCATAAGTTCACTTATGAACTTGGAGATAAACTTCACACAGCTGCCGGTTGTCGCAACTGCGAAAAACAACCGGCGGAAACATAACAGAAGAGTCGCCACCAAACGTTATTTATCCCAACGCAGGGAAAGGAAATAATCAAAGAAAACCTAGAAGAAGGGAAAGACATGGTCATCGCAACCATAGTCCGGGTTCGGGAGTCGGTTACGCGAGGGGAAGGTATTAGCACCCCCACGCGTCCATCGTACTCGATGGGATCCACGCTTGTTGTCTTATCAAAGGGTGAGTTATCTAAAGTCTACGGCTAAACAGAAATGGGGGAAAAACAAAAACGAACTTGCAAGGATTATCACAATCCTATGCCTACATATCTTCGTGGATTAACGAAGAATCAGAGTCGACGTAGTTCGACGGACTACGCACTAAAAGGGGAAGGTTGCTCGCCAAGACATCGTCGTCTTGTGCCTATGTATCCTTAATCGGATGAGAAAGAGGAAGTCAGAGCAGTCGTAGTTCGTGGTAACGACCACAATGGTTAAGTGTTTGTTATGAGCGACGTTAAGTTTGCGTCTGGCAGTTAGGCTCGATGACTGATTGCGACAAAACAGAAGTAACGCGCACTTTTCTGAAAATGATTTGAAACCCAACAATCCCAAAGGATGAAGAAATATTTGAACTTTGTTTGTGTTTTTTAGACAGAAGTGAATTAAAGTTAGCTTGAAACTCACATTGCACTATAGTTTATGACATAGGAGTGAATTCCTCGCATGGTCGTCCCCCAATGGGACGTATGCTAAACACTCTAGAAAAGTGAAGGGAGACCCCTTATTCTTCATTTCCCATGTACTTAAGGCTCATGGCGCACAATGCTCGTTGTAGTTATTAAGTGTTTTGGACTTATTTTTGAGATGAGAGGAGAAGACTTAAAGTTGAAAGAAAAACACTATGGGAACTCCATCCTAGAAGTTATCATGCAATTGTGGCCCTATAGTTGAGGTAAGAAGGGGAATTATACCTAATGTTAGCATACATGGATTAGCTCCTAATGTCTATCCTACTCCAAGCTTAATCAAAGACTAAGTTGGACTAGGGAATCCTAAGGGGACATGCAAAAGCAAATCTAAGACTTAAACAAGTCTGAAGATTTAGGGGAGGAGAAAGAAGTAAGAGATGAAGGAGAAGATGCAACAATAAGCAACTCAAGAGATGAGATGAGCACAAGTAATGAGCAATGAGACCAACATCAAATGCACACAATTCAAATCAAACCTCAAGAATGGAATTCATAACAATTAGGCAAGACAATGCACTAATGAATACACCAATGACTTAATACCAAACAAGAAGCATAATCAACCATCAAACAAAGTGAAGTGAGGTCAAATGATATGAGAAACAAAATGGGGCAGCAACCAAGTCATGTCACATTCATCTCATGTTAATGATCAGAGCAAGAGCAAGAGAGTTCAAGGCATGCATCTTAAGCATAAACAAATATTTGTTCACAAAAAGATCATGTAAGGCACACCTCAAAAGGACAAACATGTGAGATTAGGGCATGAACTCAAGCAAGGTAGTAGCATAGCCATGTATATCAATCCAAACATCCACTCATGAATGGCAAGAAGAAACATCAAGGATCAACTTCAAAGCATGTATCAAAATTAGGCAAACATATACCATGATCATCCTCAAAGGAAAACAAGTGTTCAAGCAAGGTATAAGGCACAAATGATCAAAATTATGCATACCATTACATCAAGGTCAGAATCATACTCAAATGTATCACATCACATTAATTTCCAAAAGATTACATAAGTTCAACAAGTTATTGTCCACCAGTGAACAAGTATGCATCATGAACATGCTTCATGAATGAAAACAAATCAACAATCGGAAGATCGTGCATCAAAGATTCACATACATAAAGCAAATAGAGGATAAACAACCCTAGAAAATTCCACAAACATGCATAATACAAAGCCATGAGGTTTAGAGGTGGAATAGGTATCAATACATGCTTCCAAACAAGCCAAAAACACAAAAGCTACAGGTGCAAATCGATTGTAACAGGATGCAAATCGATTGCACAGCTCCAGAATCACATTTCTAGTCAAATTAAACAGGTGCAATAGAATGCATCAGGATGCAAATCGATTGCACAGCTCCAGAACAGCAAAAATCACTTTTCAGAAGCACTTTTTCAGCACCAACTCAAGGTTCAAATGCAACATGTAATAGCATGTAATTGTGCATGAAATTCATATCAATTAACATCAAATCAACATGCATTGAATCAATCAAACATCAATAATAATAATCAAAGTAATCAATGGATCAATTATCACCAAAAATCATAAGATCTTCATTGCATAAGTTGAAATTAAGCTAGATCAAGCATAGATCTAAGAAAAACTAACCTACAAAGCTGAGAATTGCTTTGGTAAGTGTTGCAAACTAAAATTGATGAATCAAAGCAAGGAACCCATAGATCTATGAAGCTTTATCAAGAACACTTGAAGATCCAAGCAATAATCCAAAAATAAGCAAAAGTTCTCCAAGAATTGATTCCAAAACCTTAAATCTAGATCCAAACAAGTTGCTACTGCAGAATTGAATAAAGAATGAGAAGGTGATGGAGGTTTAGCTCAAGAATTCACAAATTCCAATGAAGAATTTGTGAATCTATGAACATAAAGCTTTGATGAGAGGTTGAAGATGAAGATGGAGAATGAAAAAGTGAGAGAGAATTGAGAGAAAGTGAGTGAGAAGTGTAGAAAAATCAGAAAAATGGAGTGTAGTTGTGTGTGGTTTGGAGCAAATTGGTTTAAATGTGGTTTTGGTTTGGAATGAAAGTGAGGTTTAGAGTGTGGGTTTGAATTTGGAATGGGTTTTTGGTTTGGAATGAGGAATGGAAAACCGTTTGAATTGAGGAGGGAAAGTGAAATTAATTTGGAAATGAACTGATATTTTTAAGCATTCTAAATCCTTCTACTGATATAGCATTGATCCCAAGTGAATGTAGTGCATTGCAAACCGATGTAGTGCTGAAAAATGAAGGTTTTGGGCAAAGTTGTCACAATGCAATCGATTGTACAATAGTGAAAATCGATTGCACATCTTCACAGGGAAAAAATGAAGCATCCTAGAGGGGAGCAATCGATTGTACACTTATGAAAATCGATTGCACCAAGGCAAAAGTGTAAAAATTGCCTCGTTGTGACTTGTTTTGAGTCCTACTCCTTATTTGAACCTTAGGCACTGATAATTCCCTTGAATGATGCCTGAAAAATGATAGAGAACCTGTCTGGAACAAGATCAAATTAACCCTGCTTTATGTTATTGAAATTGAAATAATCAACCCGTCGCTTGAGAAAAATAAATGCCTGATGCCTCTGATGATTGTGCAAACTCGTTGAGAGACTTTGATGAATATGAACCCTTATTGTTTGAGTGGTGGTGATATTAAGAACATCTCTTCCTTTTGGTATCTTGAACAATATTCCTCTATGCACACATGATCTCTTGCTTGAACCTCTGAAAAACAGACTCTTCTTTAGAGTTAACCAATATACCTTGATCCCATGCTTAGAGCCAATGATATGCACAAATGATAATGCAAAATGAAATGAAACATAAGCCAGTTAGTGTTAGAAAAATTAGAGCAAATTTTGGGGCGCTACAGCTCCTTCTATTAAATCAACTTGGACTTGAAGGAATGACAGCAACGACTTTCAGACAGTCAAGGTACACGGAGATTGAATACCAAAAGAACCCAAAATTTTGCACTCTAGGGGGGAATATATTATGAAGTGTTGGCCAACCAAAGAAGGACTCAAACTGGGGATGCCACTCGAAAGCGGACTTGAAAGGGATGCCGGCCGCAGGCGGACTCGCAATAAAATGGTTCAAGAACACAAAGGTAGGCCAACACACAGGCGGTCTCATAACCAAAGGTTACCATCACAAGATGGATTTTCAAAAGAAAGGCCGACACTCAGGCAGTCTCATATCCAAACACAAAGATAGGCCGACACTCAGCCGGTCTCATAACCATAGGTTAACATCATAAGATGGATTTTCAAAAGGAAGGCCGACACTCAGGCGGCATCATATCCAAACAGAAAGGTAGGCCGACACTCAGGAAGTCTCATAACCAAACACAAAGGTATGCCGATACTGAGGCGGTCTATTAACCAAAGGTTACCATCATAATATGGATTTTCAAAAGGAAGGTCGACACTCAGCCGGACTCATATCCAAACACAAAGGTAGGCCGACACTCAAGTGGTTTCATAACCAAAGGTTACCATCACAAGATGGATTTTCAAAAGGAAGGTCAACACTCAGGCAGTCTCATATCTAAACACAAAGGTAGGCCGACACTCAGGTGGTCTCATAACCATAGGTTACCATCACAAGATGGATTTTCAAAAGGAAGGCCGACACTCAGGCGGCCTCATATCCAAACACAAAGGTAGGCCGACACTCAGGAAGTCTCATAACCAAACACAAAGGTATGCCGATACTGAGGCGGTCTATTAACCAAAGGTTACCATCACAATATGGATTTTCAAAAGGAAGGTCGACACTCAGCCGGACTCATATCTAAACACAAAGGTAGGCCAACACTCAGGTGGTTTCATAACCAAAGGTTACCATCACAAGATGGATTTTCAAAAGGAAGGTCAACACTCAGGCGGTCTCATATCCAAACACAAAGGTAGGCCGACACTCACGCGGTCTCATAACCAAACACAAAGATAGGCCGACACTCTGGAAGTCTCATAACTAAAGGTTACCATCACAAGATGGATTTTCAAATGGAAGGCCAACACTCAGGCGGTCTCATATCCAAACACAAAAGTGGGCCGACACTCAGGCGGTCTCATAACCAAAGGTTACCATCACAAGATGGATTTTCAAAAGGAAGGCCGACACTCAGGCGGTCTCATATCCAAACTCAAAGGTAGGCCGACACTCAGGCGGTCTCATAACCTAAAGTTACCACCACAAGATGGATTTTCAAAAGGAAGGCTGACACTCAGGCGGTCTCATAACCAAACACAAAGGTAGTCCGACACTGAGGCGGTCTCATAACCAAAGGTTACCATCACAAGATGGATTTTCAAATGGAAGACCGACACTCAGGCGGTCTCATATCCAAACACAAAGGTAGGCCGACACTCAGGCGGTCTCATCACCAAAGGTTAGTAGAATCAACAGATCTACAAAGGTGACTCCACTAGGGAAAAAAGCAATCTAAAGAGACAACTCTACATTGGAGTACAAGCATGATGAACGAATTCATCATCAACTTCACCAGGGATAACGTAAGATTGAATCTCTTGAACTATACTGTTCTGCTGGGGAAAAGCCCTGAAAAGAAGATATCAAACCTGGCATATGCTTCGAATGCATATGTTTGAATTTTTTATGGCGTAATGCTCTATACGTAATGGAAATGCTACGCATTTGGAGAATGTCAAGCAAAGATGCTTATGCTATGCAAAAGAGGCACCTCAGCAAAATAAATTCCGAAGATGCAAAGGCAACTCCACTGGGGATGACAAACTGAATTGTCCTAATGGTCACAAACCATACTGAGGAAGAAAAACTGAACAGTCTTCCTGATTAAAACCTCCGCTAAAGATGACACCCGAAGAGAACTCCCACTCCGTTGGGGATTAAAAATAACCCTCGAAAATAGAACCCACAATGACTTCCCGTACACTGGGAATCAAGAATGATAACTACTGAAGATAGAACCCAAAATAAACTGCTGCAGAAAAGGTGTCAATAACCATTGGACTTAGAAAATGCCGTGGATGTCAACCACTTCTGACTAAACCGTTGAGATAACTAACATCAAACTCTGCTTGGGGCGTGAGGTCAATAACATCGAACCTGCCGAAGACTATCATTGAACTTAACCTGTTGCTGGTGAAGTGGCTTTAACCTGCTGGGGGATAATAGCATGCCTTTGCTAGCGAGATTACCCTTTCGGACTTGATGATGAAAGTAGACACCACGAGAATGTGGGGAATATAAGATCTCTGCCAATGAGAGACAATTAGCAAGGCTCCTACTGGAGATGCAGCATTATCCTGCTTAAGACGGTCGACTTCTGAATACTCGCTAGGGAGTAATAAACCATTCTGACCGAGGGAAAAAAATCATATACACTCATGCTGGGGAGAGATAAATTATCAATGCTCTGCTGAGGATGCTAGATCTTCTATGCTAGAGAGAAAATCTACTAGGGAGAAGAGACCATGCCACCCTGCCGACACACATCAAACAACAAAATGTTCAAACATGCGAAATAACCACTCCACCAGGGACAACAAACTGAACCGTCTCTATGGTCATAAACTCTGCTCGAGAACCCAACCAAACCTCCCTTTTGTAAGGGTCACAAGCACCTGCTGAAGGGAAGCACCACCGACAATTGGCTTTTGACCTGCTGTGGAGAGCTAACCACCACCCACAAATCTGCTTGGGGAACGACGATTGACGATATCAGCTTTGCTAGGGGATAACATTCTACCCTTACTCCTTTGGGTGGACGAAACCACTTTACCACAAACTCGAGAAACACCGACCCAACACTATTGACTTGTACGGGGAATATGAATTCATGTAGAAAAGCAATAACCTTCACCAACCTGGCCGGGGAGAGTAAACTTCTGAACTCTTGCTGGGAAGAATAATCAAAGTTTTTATAATGACCTTCCATGAACGATAAAACTTCAACTATCTCTGCTAAGGGCGAATGTCGATTCAAACTCCTTGTCACGAAAATATATCTTTTGGCGTGCCTTGCTGAGGTAGAGAAACCCCATACTGGGAACTACTTTGGCACTTCACGCTTCTGTTGATCAACCACATGTTGATTACCATGAGCTAACAATGGCTCTTTTAACTCCCCACCTGCCTTAGACCACAGGGTCTATTGAAAGAAATCATCTTAAGAGGATTTTATAGAAGACCTGGTGTTTACAATGCCCCCATGGTCTTCAAACACTTGAAGGGATTAATCGAATCTCGACGTAAGTGCCCCGGACTACATGATCCATGAAGGAACTTGCCTTGAGAGGATTCGTAATAAAATGAAATACTCTGCGTCAGTATTTTGAACCTTGAAGAGGTACTTTCGATTAACCATCTTTTAGAGAGGATACCTTCTCGTGCTCTTGAGGTGGCCTGCAAGCAGAAAATGTTTATTGTGAGAATGATAATTCTAATGCAACAAACATGTTAACCTTGAAGTTTTTACTGAAAAGATGTCACCAGACCTCGTGAACGAATCGCTAGTTAAGATGCGACATCGATTTTTTTGAATGGAAAACAATACGCACATGCAATACCAACAAAATGTTATTAGCACAACTCATGGGAGTCAGGAACGCTATCTCTTTGAAGTACGCTTTCGGAATAACCCTGCTTCAATTAGGACTTTTAAGGGTTGTAATGTGGCCTGGTTCACGGTTTTAGAAAAAGGATTTATGGCTCAAAATTTTGTTTGTACCCACCCATTCTCCTTGATGTTCTCCAATCCTACATTTAGTTCATTTGGCATAAACGCCCACCTTCCAAAACGTTAATGCGTGTCATCAGCGATGGTTAAGGTGCCCACAACATTTTCAGAGTGGCATTCACTCCTTTCGTCTTTGGTGCCTGTAGTCACACGACTTGCTTTTGCTCGAGGGTTTTTTTATCTCCCTGATTTTGCCTGGACCAAATTCTTTTGAATTCTTTGTTTTTAATTTTAGGTCCAACGGGATGCCGTAACTTTTTCTTAAGTCATTTGCTTCCCATCTTTTGACTTAGTGGGTTTTATTTCTCCTTTTTCTTTTTATGCCCCCCCCCCTTTTTTAGCAAATCGTGTGACACTGGTTGTCTTGATTTTCATGAAAGGATTGTGACTGCTTCACTCCTTGCGGTGAGGTGTAACCATTGTGGTTTCACACCCCTTGACCTCCTGATATGTGAGGAATGAAAAGTGATGGATCCTCAGACGCACACTCCTTTTGAAATTTGGACGCTCGGTTAAATCAATTGACAATTACCTTGCCCCTGGGTTAGATGCGAGGGTTTTTTTTTTCAAATGAAAAGAAACTCCTACTTCGAGGCTCGAGGGGGTTGACATGGGTCTATCTCCCTTATATCTCCAGTGTTTGGGGATTTGAAGCAATGCCTGTAAATCATCAACAAGATTTTATTCTAAAGCGTATAACCAAAGATTTTGCATTTTTACTTCATCATCCTCCCTCCAAGATTTTAAGCAAGAAAGTTAGCATCACAATGCATACAAACATTTATGAATGAATAAGAATAGAACACTTTGAGAAAAACATATTCATTGCATTAAAATCATCGTTAAAAAACATACAAGTTTTTACATGCAAACACAGTATTAATAAACAATGAAAAATTACAAATGAAAATGCAGTAAAGAAGTTGGAAATTGCCATTGTTGAGGAGACTTGACTCTGCCTGGACTTATTGCTTCTGATGACGTATTTGCAGTATGAGTGCCTCTTCGGGAGGCTTCAATTGAAATGAAGACCATCTGCTACGAAAGTAATGACCCCCTGCATCAATCAGATCTTGCACCTTGTGCGGGAGCGCCTTACAATCCTCAGTTGAATGCCCCCGTGCCCCAGCATGGTATCCACATCGACCATTGGCATTAAACCCTGGTGGATATGGAGGAATCATCGGATCTGGTGTCTTTGGCATGATCAACCCTCTTTGGATCAAATCTGCCAATATCTGACCATACAACATTGGTAGCACAGTAAATTGTCTCTTTCTGGCCTTCCGTCGACCCCCTTGGGAACTATTCTGCTGCTGATTCCGATTTGGGTGTTCCTCTGGCTCAGGCACTTTCCTCCTCAGACCTAGTCGAGGAGTAGGCAGCAGTTGCTAATGTGGCGATTCTAGAACCAAGGATTGAAAAACGTGCCCCTGACTGGATGTAGCTTCAGGAAAGAAAATTGGGATACTCACTTCTTTTGTTGCAGCAGGAATAAGACCACCTTGTATGCTCACGCTGCTCCACGTGAACTCAATTGTCTTTGAAACAATCAAATTTTGGACTTGGTGCTTAAAAGCATTGCATTCTTCCATATTATGCTCCGGTGCCCTAGAATGGAAATCACAATGGGCACTTGCATCATAATCTGGTGGGGGAATGCCAGTAAGCGGAGCCAGCGTCCTAAGTTCAACCAATTAAAGCTGAAGTAGTGGATTCAGTAGTTGAGAATACGGCAATGGTGGAGTCTCGAAGTGCCTGTTCATCTTTAGTATATCCTGATACAGACGAAGAGAACCATTCTGTTGTTGAAATGCAGTCGGGATGGCTACGGTGGCAATCTGCTTTGTACAAGGCATAGGAGGCGGATCAAAGATCCTTTCAGTCTGCTTTGGCCTCTGTGCATACCTCTTAATCTCGGGATTGTTTGGAGATGGATATTGAAGGCAAAGTTTTGGAACCTCAGGTTGTGGAGGGGATTCACGAGGCTATCCATGATCTAGAGAAGATCCCAAGGAGGTGGGAGTAGTAAGGACTTCTGTTGCAGAAGCGAGCACATGATTATTTTCCTTCCTTAACACCGTATTCAAGATTTCCATAACCAGGCTCATCTGAGTCTTCATCTGGTTGACTTCCTCTCTTAGAAGTTTCTGACCTTGGGACATGGCCTGCACATCCATCATAAAATGTCCCATCTGGATCTTCATCTTAGTCACTTCTGCACGGAGTTGTTCCATGGCTATCCTCTGATTATCAGAAGTTGAGTAGTGGTGATAGGTCAAGCCGACAATTCTGAAGATAATACCAAGTTAGAATGAGAAATCCGCTCTTGAGCACCTGTTATGCATATGAGTATGAGAATGTAAATGTCATGTGATGCAAATGCAAAGACACGGGATCAAGGTATCTATAAACCCTGGATAATTGATGTGTTGTTGACTGAATAGGTTCAAAATTCTGCTCTGAAGAGAATACCGCAATACCAGAATATTCAAATAATCAAAATACCAAAATACTAAGATATTGGGATGATAAGTCCACACTGATAAGAAAACCAGAACACCGGGTAGGATGAAGGTAGAAGTTACCTGCAAACCTGTACACACCAAGACCCTCTCACATGTGGGTTCTAAAACCGAGGATCCTCAGCATCATGGACTCTCAGGTCGAGAAATGATGATACGGTCACTGAAAGCTCCTAGAGTTTGACTAAATTTTGGTAAAACATATCAATAATAAAGATGAAGAAATTGTCAAGATCAAAGATGTCGAAGAAGATGTCCTAACAGCAAGATACAACATCCTGGACTGATTTAGCAGGATTTAAATGTGTAACAAATCTGTCCATGATTTGCTGCGCTTTTTAATACTGGATCAAGGATCAAAAATAGAAAGGCCAAGACAGAAGACTATATATATGAAAACTTAGACCTAGGGTTAAATACGCCTTAGAACACCTGTTGTAACCTTGTTGTCTTGCGTAAGAAACAAGGGTTTAGGGTTTTGAGAGTCGTTGGCTCTCTAGGTTATAAGTCTCCCTTTATATCTATTGATACATTGTGGTAGATATAGGTGTCACACAGATCCATAAGCCTTGAAGTATTAGATTGTGTATTGTTCTTGGATGAAGCTTTTAAGAAAATCCGAGTTAGCTTGTTTGTCAAGTAGGCTTGACAGATTTTTGTATTGACAGGGACGATGAAGAAATCACAGTTGGTGGTAGAGGGAAGTGAGTGGGGTATCTCATATCAGGGTTTTAAACATTTGAGTTTAACCTTGGTAAAGATGTTCATGGGGTAGATGTTAGGGATAAATTTGTAAATGTGGGAGCTTTACTTTGTAACATTCTACACGATAGTGAAGTCTTCTTCTTGGATTAGTATCCCCCAGATGTAGGTGAGTTTTCACCGAACTGGGTTAACAATTACTGTGTTCTTTATCATTCTGTAGATTTACGTTTTCTGTTAGGGTTCATGATGAACATGTTGGATTAGATGTCATGACATCTGTGAGGGTGCAGTTCTGATATTCAAGGTATCAGTCTGCAGTTGCGCCTCAAAGTTTAAATAAATTATGTAGCACAATGTCTTGACATGTGTTAGGACATCTGCTGTCTGCAGACTCTAGAATTTCAATTAGTGTCAGAGCAGGCATCCTGTTTGGTTCTGGATGAGATCCATGGGAGATACTTTCTGGAGTTTAAACGAGGAGGAGTTTTGGAGATCAGATCAATCAACTCATACATACTCAAGGGTATTAATGGATGAGATGGATGTTCTGGATCTAAGGGAGCAACCAGGAGGTTGTTCATGTTGCTAAGGAGATTCTACAACAACTACAGGAGAAGTGGCTAGTTCTCTTGTTGGTGTGTCTTATAAGATGTTTTGACATCATATTAGGGCAAGCAGGATCTGTTGCTTGGTGGTTCCGCTGCATGTGTTTCTGATGGAAGAGCTCTAGAATTATGGGATTTTGGAGTTGTTACTGAAGAAATTTGGTGGAAGGTCTCAATCGTCGGCCTTTATATTTGAAGATATCTGCATTCTTTTATTTCAAAGTCGGGTGCGATAGAGTGAAAGGAGTTGTGGTTAGATATCTGGTATGATGACTTGGTACTTGAAAGCTTGGTTTCCTGGTGCAGTTTGGAGTCAGTTAAAGAGGAGAGGAGTAGAGTTAAAGTTTATCAGGTTCTTGC
This sequence comes from Lathyrus tuberosus, assembly GCA_022829125.1. Lineage (NCBI taxonomy): Eukaryota > Viridiplantae > Streptophyta > Magnoliopsida > Fabales > Fabaceae > Lathyrus > Lathyrus tuberosus. Next base: position 8,135,004 of record JALAZF010000072.1, read on the forward strand.
TCTAGGAGTTTGATTAATGTTTGGTCGGCTAGGTTGTCAAAGATACTTGAGAATTATCTCAAGTCCACTCATAAAGACATCTATGTAGTGTATCTGGAGTCTTCTAGTTAATCTTTTGACTAGAAGGTGTTTCCTTGAAACATAATCTGAAGAACATGGAGGTGATTTATTTTCACCATCCAAAAACAGCAAGGAAGGATTCATCTCTCTTGACCCTAAGAGTGAATCTAATCTGATTGAAGATTTGTTGAGGTAAATAAGATTTGTTCAGAGAAAATCTTAGTTACTTGAGTCAAGGGTCGCAACCTTGGTATCTCAACATTGTCATTGAAGAAAATACTTGCAACAAGATTGAATACTTTATAAGTGTTCATGACATGATCTGGTGGAGCTCAGCTACAGCAGAGAAGAAGGGTTACTATACAAGGATTTAAGATCAATTGCTATTTGTGGAATCCACAAGTATTTAATTGATTATCCTTGAAAGTCAAGATTGAGGATGTTCTGTAAGATGTTCTAACATCTTTTCATTAGAGGCTTGGAGAATCATAGGAGGGGTTCTACATTCGCTCAGAAGTTTCCTAGGTGTTGACCTGGGATTATTGGCTTAGCATCTGTTCTTGGAAAGTATTGTGAATGACTTGTCCAGATGGTGATGCTGTTGAAGATGGAGATGGAAGACTATGAAGACATCATAATCTTGATGGTTACAGCTTGGATCAGTTTATTTATGATCTAGGTGCTTTGGAGCACGGTGTTTTCTCTGGTTGTGAAGGTCGAAGATAAGTGGCAGCTATCGCTGGATTTCTACTGACGGCTCTACTAAGGGAAGTGGCATTCTTTGGTATTGCTATGGGGTAGTCTTAGACTACTTATTTTCTGAAGATTCAGATGTGGTGGGTTTGAAGTCTTTGGAGTTTCAAAGCAGGATGGAGGTTGTCTACTCAAATTTTGTTGTTGAATCAAGTCTATGAGAGCATGGAAATCTATTTCTGCAAAGGGAAGAGGTTCTTCTAAGTGGCAGAAGGAATAGCTGAATTCAACAATTGGATGTTATAATGTTCTGACATCTAGCTTAACATGAGAAGTCTCAGCTGGTGATGTGGCACATCAGCTTATGATAAGGTGATCTACAGGAGAATGAGAGTTAGGGATTCTTAAAAAAGGTCTATCTCATGAAGTTTGTGGGAGATGTTGATGGGAAGATGTTACATGACTAAGAGGCTTGGTGGATCCAAGATGTCTTGCAATAGGGAAAATAGTTCGTGTGACTTGAAGATCTGATTTCATTAGTAGATCAGTGTATCTTGTGGGAGTTCTGAAGATGAGTGAGGTCAATCAAAAGGTGGCATTTGATTGGTTTCACAATGTGCGTTCAAGCAGGATGCTTGAAACTTATTGCTCTTGAGCTCAAGAGTAGTTGGTTGAAATTGTATGAAGGTTTTGGTTCTCTGGGAGCTTTTGTCAAAAGTTATAAGTTGAGAATGGAAGCATACCTTCGTTGGTGGTTGAGAGTTTATTTCTCTCTGGGTTTCTGAAGTCTTCTTTATTCAAGTTGGTGGCGCAGTGTTGTGTGAAGATCTTCAGTGTAGATTACTATGCTGATAGTAAGTGCAGTAGTGGAGCATATCAAGAACCGTGGTGTGTGGTGTCTATGATGTGCGGTAGATGTCCTAACTGATGTTAGAACATCTTTGGGTTGGATATCCTTGGTGAAGGATTTCAGGTTCTGTGAGGAACTGGTTACTTGGATCGTGTCCAAGAAGTTTCTACATGATTATCCGGGAAAATTATGGAGTAGAAGGGTTCTTTGGAATGAGGATGTAAGTGTTTGTGAAGACTCAAGTGGATCACGTGTTGATTGCATGGAAGTCTGTTTCGTGAATGCGTTCAGAAGTGGAGATTCACCATAAATCAGACGTATTCCAGGTTATCATACGGGAGAATGATAAGGAATGACTGTCTTGGATTGTGGGGGTGTTTATCTCTAATGCTGGCCTGGTGAGGTTAGTGGAAAATCTTGCATAAGGGATTGGTGCCCTGAGAGCAAGTCATGCTAGTAGTGGATCAGTTTAGCCGTTGTGAAGTTCTGGAGCATGCATACGATAGCTGACATCATTAAAACAAACTAAGGGACCCTGTGCGTCTCTTTAAGGAATGGAAAGCATTCTGATTCAATTGGTTTGTGCCTCAAGCAACGTGATGTCTATACATGAGAATTCAAGAGGAGTTCGTGTGGTGTATAAGATGGTTGTGGAATGAGGGGGATCAATGGGAGTTTGATCTCAAGCCAAGAGTTTGTTATGGTTTGTATACACGTCCTCACAGGATGCATGACATTAATCATGTGTGAGTGATTATTGTTTCTTGTCAGAGGGAACAATAAAGAGTTAATGGTTGCGTTCAGCAGGTGTGTTGAATAGAGGGTACGCTCTTGAAGACATGAAGATGCGTCTTATGTTTTCCAGTCATTAGCTTGGGTGTTCAGTGGAGGAGCACCAATTACCTTAGTCAGGGGGAGAGGCCCCTTGGTCTAAGATGAATTGCTGCAAGGATGCTGTGGAAATTCTAGTTTGCATTTGTGTGTCAAGCAAACTGAGATGTCAAGGAGGATGTCTTGACATTGGAGTATTGTTGCAAGTTATGGGAAACTTGGCAATGCATATTTAAATGGTTCTTATTGGATACATAAGAATCATTGATTGAGTCTGGGAGAATTTATTTTTTTCTTGCAGAATGGGATCATAATTTTGTGAAGATTTCTCTGTAATATCTTTTCAAAAGAAGAATCTCGAAAGAATAGACAATGTCTGACATGATGTCAATACATTGTTATACAACATGTCTGCATGTAATGGGTTCTTTGGTCGGTTCTCTCAAAAGAAGAAACAGTCAATAGTCTTGGCCAGTGTGCATTTAGTAGAGTTATTGGCGCTTTGAATTGACCAGTGGTTTGTTCGATGGTTCGTTTCTTTCAAAGGAAATTGCTTGCTATAAATAGGATTGTTATGACACTTCTTGGTCTCATAAATCCTTCTTTTCAAGTGAGTGTTCGATGACATTTTTCAAGATCTAGATGAGTTGTGTCTGGATATGGAGCTGTCTTGGTCACTTTTGCCATGTTTTGGCTAAAAAGGGGGAGAAGAATAGTGTTCTAGTTTTTGGGTTCATTCGAGCAGTGGGGGTGCAAGAATGTTGGAGGAAGATGTTTTATCATCTTAAATTATTAATTTCTTGTTTTTGTGTCTTGTGATCTGAGTTGTGAAACAGGTTGTGTATTGTGACCTGAGTTACGTAATTCTTGTACTCTGTGTTACAAAGGCTACAACTGGTGTTTCTTTTCTGGTGGAGTCTACTACACTGGTTCTGGATCTTTCTTGGAAGCAAAAGGAAATGTGTTGAGGGGGAGATTTCTTCAAACTTCAATCAATTCTCTAGATGGAGGAGTCTTACTGATGGCAGAATACAGAAGAAGATGTTTTAGCCAAAATTTGTCAAAAGGGGGAGATTGAAAGCTCCTAGAGTTTGACTAAATTTTGGTAAAACATATCAACAATAAAGATGAAGAAACTGCCAAGATCAAAGATGTCGAAGAAGATGTCTTAACAGCAAGATACGACATCCTGGACTGATTTAGAAGGATTTAAATGTGTAATAAATCTATCCAAGATTTGCTGCGCTTTTTAATACTGGATCCAGGATCAAAAATAGAAAGCCCAAGACAGAAGACTATATATATGAAGACTTAGACCTAGGGTTAAATATGCCTTAGAACGCCTGTTGTAACCTTGTTGTCTTGCATAAGAAACAAGGGTTTAGGGTTTTGAGAGTTGTTGGCTCTCTAGGTTGTAAGTCTCCCTTTGTATCAGTTGATACACTGTGGTAGATATAGGTATCACACAGTTCCATAAGCCTTGAGGTATTGGATTGTGTATTGTTCTTGGATGAAGCTTTTAAGAAAATCCGAGTTAACTTGTTTGTCAAGTAGGCTTGATAGATTTTTGTATTGACATGGACGATGAAGAAATCACAGTTGGTGGTTGAGGGAAGTGAGTGGGGTATCTCGTATCAGGGTTCTAAACGTTTGAGTTTAACCTTGGTAAAGATGTTCATGGGGTAGATGTTAGGGATAAAGTTGTAAACGTGGGAGTTTAACTTTGTAACAGTCTACACGATAGTGAAGTCTTCTTTCTGGATTGGTATCCCCCAGATGTAGGTGAGTTTGCACCGAACTGGGTTAACAATTACTGTGTTCTTTATCATTCTGCAGATTTACGTTTTCTGTTAGGGTTCATGATGAACATGTTGGATCAGATGTCGTGACATCTGTGAGGGTGAAGTTCTGATATTCAAGGTATCAGTCTGGAGTTGCGCCTCCAAGTTTAAATAAATTATGTAGCACAATGTCTTGACATGTGTTAGGACATTTGCTGTCTGCATAGGCCAGAATTTCAGTCACCATTTTTGGTTTGGCATCATCATCAATCGAGGAGGCCTTAACTGATTCCCCTCAAAATGTCATCCTATAGCAAGTTCTCAGCCTCAGGTCCTTGGATCAAGAAGCATAATGGGTTTGCCATTTCTGGTCTGCCATTATTACCTCTTGGGAGGAGTGCCTCAACTGAGTTCTCGGGAATGGTCGCCAGAGTCGACAACTCTCTAGGTTACATTCTATCATTTTCCCCAATGCGCAGGATAGAACATTACCAAAGAAAACCTCGTCTAGATGTGGAATTTTCATGTATACTAAGTCTAGCCAAATGCCACACAAGTCACGCTACTTTCCACTTTAATCCTAGATGTATACTCAAGCCTGGGTATTGGGCTTATCTCTCATGGAACCAACCCACCCAATAACACAACAACAGCAGAGCAGTATGATAACAATAATCGAATGCGATAAATGCGGTAAAATACAATAATATATAGCAAATAATGCACAGAAATAAACACCCAATGAAATAAAAACAACCAAGCGCTAGGATTGACTTGCATAGGGAACCAGGCATCCCCAGCAGAGTCACCAGCTGTCGCAACTACGAAAAACAACCGGCGGAAACAGAAGAGAAGAGTCACCACTGAACATTATTTATCCCGACGCGTGGGAAAGGAAACGATAGAAGAAAACCTAGAAGAAGGGAAAGACATGGTCATCGCAACCATAGACCGGGTTCGGGAGTCGGTTACACGAAGGGAAGATACAAGCACCCCTACGCGTCCATCTTACTCGATGGGATCCACGCTTGTTGTCTAATCAAAGGGTGAGTTATCTAAAGTCTACGGCTAAACAAAAATGGGGGAAAAACAAAAACAAACTCGCAAGGATTATCGCAATCCTATGCCTACGTATCTTCGTGGATGAACGAAGAATCAGAGTCAACGTAGTTCGACGTACTACGCACTATAAGGGGAAGGTTGCTTGCCAAGACATCGCCGTCATGTGCCTACGTATCCTTAATCGGACGAGAAAGAGGAAGTCAGAGCAGTCGTAGTTCGTGGTGTAATGCCCCAGTTTTAGTTAGTTTTATTTAATTGAGTCGTTTTGATTATTTTATTATTATATTATTTTATTTCTGACTTTTATTTGAAAATAAATTATTTTTCATCATTGTTTATGTTTTATCGCGTTTTGAGAGCGGTTGCGAGATATTTGAGTTTAGGGGTAAAATAATCTTTTTAGAGGATTAGATATTTATATAAAATAGAAAGTGGAGAGAAAAAGAGAGAAAAGAAAAAGAAGAGAAAGAAAAGAGAAGGGAAGAAAGGAAGAGGAAGGGAAAAAGAGGAGAAGAGGAAAATCGAAGAGAACTCTGTTTCGAGCGCGATTAATCGGGTAACGGTGAGAAGTTTCGATTATATCCTGCTTGTATATGTATATGTATGTGTATGTTTGAATGTTTACTTGTTTCTCTTAGTTTTTTCGGTTATAGGTCAAAAACGCGTAAACGAGTAGAAATCGATGTTTTCACGGACGGAAATCGATATAAATTGTGTGGTATGATCTCTATATGTTTATGAACCATTGCTAATAATTATTTTGTGTTGGAAGAGTTTTTCGGTGAAAAATATGATTTTGGACCTCAAAATAGCGCTGCAGAATTTCTGGGTTTTCCTTGGTTCGCCTAGCGAACCTGGGGCGAAGCAGTAGCGAATGAGTTTTCGCGGGTTCGCCTAGCGAACCAGTTAGCGAAGGTCAGCGAATGTTCGCTAACGTTGTTCGCCTAGCGAACTTTGTATCTTTTTGGTTCTGGTTGTTGCTGCCTTGGTTCGCCAAGGGGTTCGTCTAGCGAACTTTGTGTCTATTTTTATCTGATAGTGGTTTCGCTGGACATTCGCCTAGCGAAGGTGGTATCGAATACTCGCTAGAGGGTTCGCCTAGCGAACATGGCAGTTTGTGTAATTTTGTTTTCTTCCTAACTTTTGATCTGTAAGTCCGATTAGGGTGCGGTTGGGTGCGTTAGAAACCTTGTGAGTTGTTCTTTCTTATTAACATGGTTTGCGGATTGTTGGCCGGTTTAATTATTTTGGAAATTTGGAATGTGTCGTTTTGTCGACTTTTGCCGTTTAATTGTGTGTAATTGATGTGTTATCATGCAATATGCTTTTAATATTCATCGTATAGCTTGTATGTTGTTATATGATGTGAATACATGAGATGAGTGTTGGTGATGATGGTTTGTGGCCGTATGGCAAATAGATGTGTTGTTTTGGTTTTGACTTCAATGTGTGATATTGTATGTTGTTATGATGTGTTGTGGGTAGCATCTGATATGTGAATCCCTTGTGCAAAGAATTGTGATGATATGATTGTGGTGGTTTATGGCTTGTGATGAAGTACATTGTTTATCTGAAAATTCAATGTATGTTGTTGGTGGCCTTTATGGTTTGAAATGCATTGTTTAAATTGATTTGCAATGCATGAATGTGATGATGTTGATTAATTCATATGGTTGAATTGTGAATGTATGGAATTGATGAGTTGAAATATATGCATAATTATGGTTGCATATATGTGTGAAGATGCATTTGATTGTCATGAGTTCTTGTGTGTCAAGCATCATGATATGCATCTTGTACGATCGTGTGCCCATGTGGGGTGTGAGCGATCGGATCATGTGCCCATGTGGGGTGTGAGCGATCCATAAACGTCGTGTGCCCATGTGGGGTGTGAGCGAAGGATTGGTTCCAGAGGGAATCCGCTATAACGCCGTGTGCCCATGTGGGGTGTGAGCAATGATTATAGACAATCGTGTTCCCATGTGGGGTGTGAGCGATCGGGTCGTGTGTCCATGTGGGGTGTGAGCAATCCATAAACATCGTGTGCCCGTGTGGGGTGTGAGCGACGGGGAACATCGTATGCCCGACGGGGAGTTACATTAAGTAACGAGCGATGATTCCAGTAGAGTTTCTGAGTGAACTAGTGATGAGAAATGATGGATGGATGGTACCGCATATGCATTGCATAGAGTCGTTGTGTCGGTCTCTGTGCATTTGCATAAATCATGAATGGATTGATTATGTGTGAGAAATTGTGATATGCATTTGTGTGATATGCATTGGTGTTAAATGGATTGTGCCTGATTGATATGTATTTGTGAATGGAGTAATTATGTGTTGAGTTTGTGATTTTATTGGTGTTAGATGTCAATCTTGATATATTTGAGTATGAATTATTTGGCATTTTTCATGACTTTTCATGTGGAATAGGTTGATTGTAGTGTGAATTGATGTTGTTGTGCATTATTTGAAATATACTTGCGGTGCTTGTAATTTGTGTGCTAAATGTGCAGAAATAGGAGTGAAAAGATCAAAGTTTGAAGACCCAAAGAAATAGTGCAAGCTGCCAAAGAATTGAAATCAACAACAGTATTCGCTAGGCGAGTGTTGGCGAAGGTGCCGGCGAAGGTTCGCCTAGCGAACGTCAGCGAGGATGCCAGCGAGATGGTGGCAGAAAGTGTGCAAAACTTACAGTAGGAAAACTGGGTAAATTCGCTGGGCGAGTAGGCCAGCGAATGCTCGCTGATATGCTCGCGGGGCGAATGTGCCAGCGAAGGGTGGCAGAAACTTTCCATTTTGAAAACACCCAAGCTTCGCTGGGGCGAAGGTTGCAGCGAATGCTCGCGAAGCGAATGTTTTGGTTCGCCTAGCGAACCCACGATAATTCTGAGGGGCGGTTTAAGTCTGAGGCACTTAAATGTGCCATATTTTTGGGCATTCGCTAGGCGAATGAATGCCTTCGCTGGGCGAATGGTGCTGTTAGGAAAAGTGTATAAATAGAATTGTTACTTTTTGGAATGGATCTCTTGCTCATTTTTACATTAGAATTAAGTTTTTACAGTATTTTGTTCAGAAAAGCTTGTATTTTCATTGGAGAAGCTGATTTTGCATCCATTCTCGATTATTCGTTGTGGATGCTCATTCATCTCCTCTCTTTACTTGTCATCCAAGCTACCATGAGAAGTGGTAGCTAATCACTCAATGTTGAGGTTAGATGTAGTTGATTCTATTTTTATGTATTGATATTGATCTCTTGTATATGAACAAAGTCTTTGATCAATGTAGATGATGTTGTTTTCTCTTAATGATCCATTTGTGAATTGTTTTGCTCTAGACATAGACTTTACAACTCTTGACCTAACAATTTCATCTCTTGAAAACCAAACTCTAGACATAGATTTGGGATTTGCTATTCGCATTGTATTGATCATAAAGATCGTTGTTTAGACTGTTAGCGTGAGACATCATCTAACGGTTTAAACCACGGTAATCACGACGTCGCTTTAGAAATAAACCCCGTCGGGAGGATACGCGGTTATATTGATTGGAAACCGAGTTCATATGCTTGATTAATTGTTTATACATGAATAGGATTGATGAAACCTAACCTTAACATGCTTTTACAAAAATCTTTGTGACCTAATTAATCTTTGCTACAAGTGAATGATAACAACAAGTGAAACTTTTGAAAACCTTAACTTAGAATATCACAACTATTGAACTGCAAGCATCAAATATCCGACAATCCCTGTGGAGACGATAACAAAAACCCACACTGATACTCTTCTAACAAATTGGCGCCGTTGCCGGGGATTGTTAGTTGATATTGCAAGCATTGCGATAGTTGAGTTATTGTAAGCTGTTACCGCTTTATCTTGAACTTGTTAATCTGTTTGTTAGTGTGCAGACTTAGTTTATGCGAGGGAAACTACCGGCGGACCAACTTCTTTTCGATCCTGAGATTGAAAGAACCGCTCGTAGAATCAATAGCCGAACTAGAAGAAGGAGGCAGCTAGCGAAACAGAGGCGAGAACAAGAGGAAAGTACATCTGCACCACCACCATTTCCACACATACTTCCAATTATGGAGGGAGATCCACCACCACCACCACCACCTGCTTCTAGGCCTTGTACAAACAGTCTGAGGCATAATGCTCAGTTCGCCCGTCATGCAAACAACGGTCGTCATGCTGAGATGAAGACCGGAATCCTCCAACTGTTATACCAAAGTCCCTTTACAGGTATGGATCATGAAGATCCTTTCACCCATTTGACAAAATTTTATGAAATCGCTGGCGCGACGGGTGCAACGGAAGCAGAAGAGGAGTCTCTGTTCAAGAGACTATTCCCGCATTCCCTCATTGGGAAGGCCAAGGAATGGTACCTTGATCAGTCAACTGCCATCATGACTGATTGGAATGCTTTGGAAGAAAAATTTTTGGAAAGATTCTTTCCGCACACTCGGTTCATGGAAGCGAAGACCGCTATAGCGGTATTCACACAAGGAGCTAACGAATCTCTCAACGAAGCTTGGGAGAGATTCAAATCAATGTTACGAAAGTGCAAAGGCCATGGTTTCGATGAATTGTCACAGATTCATATATTCAGAAATGGGCTGCAGCTAGTACACAAAACCTTGTTGGATGCCACCGCGGGTGGGTCTTTGTTAAGCAAAACTGCTGCGGAAGCCACAGCTATCATTGATAAAATGGCCTTGAACGATCATCAAGGTAGTCACAATCGTGGACCTGCTCAACGAACGCCGGGTGTATTGGAATTAGGAACAAGTGACGCTATCCTTGCACAAAACAAATTGTTATCACAACAGGTTGAGCTGTTAACAAAGCAAATGTCTAAGCTGCCTCAACAATTCAAGGAGATGCATGAATCTTCAAGTAAAAAGGTGCAAGTGTTAGTGTGTGAGTTATGCAGAGGTGACCATTTGACCGGTTATTGTCCTCCGGTTGTGGAGGAAGCGAACTATGCGGGAAATCAAGGTTACCAACCCCGTCCTCCGTATCAACAAGGCAACCAAGGTTACCAACAACGTGGTAACCAAGGTTATCAACAACCATGGAGACCGCAAGAAGCCGGGCCATCAAACCGTCAACCTTACCAAAATTACACCCAACCTCCGCAAGCTCCCGTTGGAAATACAAATATGGAAGATACTCTAACACAATTTATGCAAATATCCATGTCTAATCAAAAGAATACAGATGCTGCGATAAGGAACCTCGAAACACAAGTCGGGCAATTATCTAAACAATTGGCCGATCAACAAAAAGGTCCCTTTACGGCAACTACTCTTCCAAATCCGAAAGATTGTAAAGCGATTATTACAAGAAGTGGACGTGAGATTGACATGAATGTGGGTAAAAGAGTAATGGAGGAGGAGGTTGTGGTTGAAAAAGAACAAGTGAGTGAGGAATTAGAAGTAGAAAAGAATGTTGAGGGTGTTGTAGTTGAAAAAGAGATAGAAAAAAATGAGAGAGAAAAAAAAGAGAATGAGAGAAAAATTGATAATGAGGAAAGAGTGAAAAGAACGAAAAAAGGAAAAGAGCCGGTGAGTAATATTCCGATACAACACTTACCTTATCCGCATGCTCCTACAAGGAAAGATAGTGCAAGGCATTATACTCGGTTTATGGATATTTTTAAACAGTTACAAATAAATATCCCATTTTCCGAGGCCTTGGAACAAATGCCCAAATACGCTAAATTCATGAAGGACATCCTTACGAAGAAGAAAAGATACACAGATCAAGAAACTATTATGGTGGATGCGAGTTGTAGCGCAATCATTCAACGGACTCTCCCTCGGAAAGAATGTGATCCGGGAAGAGTTACATTGCCGGTTACGATTGGAAACATGTATGTGGGCAATGGGTTGATTGATTTGGGTTCTAGCATCAACTTGATACCATTATCGATTGTGAGACGCTTAGGCCATATGGAATTAAGGTCCACTCAAATGACTTTGCAACTCGCCGATAAATCCACTAGCCGTCCTCATGGTGTAGCGGAAGACGTGTTGGTCAAGGTGGACAAATTTTTGTTTCCAATTGATTTTGTTGTCATTGAAATGGATGAGGATGAGGATGCACCTTTGATTCTTGGAAGGACTTTCATGAAAACTGCCCGTATGGCAATTGACATGGACGATGGTCTCATGAAAGTGAGAGTCCAAGATGAAGAGGTTTGTTTTAATCTTTATGATGCAATGAAGCACAAGAAGGATAAGGGTGATTGTTTTCGAATTGATGTAACGGAAGAGGCAAGTTCGGGGGTGACAAATCAAATTCATGTCATTGAACCGTTACAAAGAGCTTTAGATGAGTCCTTGGAAATATTCTCGGTTGAAGAAGAACAAGCTTTAGAAGAGTGTTTATTAGAACTTGAAGCTTTGGATGAAATGCAACCATGGGAATATGAAGAGGAGATTCTAAAAAAATTAGTTAATGATGATGAACCACCCAAAATTGAATTGAAAATGTTACCTTCCAACTTGAAGTATGCTTTCCTTGATGACGGAGGGAATAAACCGGTGATCATAAGTAATATTTTGTCTGAAAATGAGGAAAACCGATTAATTCAAGTGCTGAAAAAGAATCAAGATGCAATGGGATGGACATTGTCCGATCTCAAAGGCATTAGTCCTTCATATTGCATGCACCGTATTTTTATGGAGGAGGATTTTAAACCGGTTGCTCAACCTCAACGCCGCCTTAATCCAATCATGAAAGAAGTGGTTAGAAAAGAAGTGGTGAAAATGTTGGACGCCGGAATAATTTACCCTATTTCCGACAGCCCGTGGGTTAGTCCGGTGCATGTGGTGCCAAAAAAAAGTGGAATGACGGTGGTTCGAAATGACAAAAATGAGCTTATTCCAACAAAGACTGTTACCGGGTGGAGGATGTGTATCGACTACCGTAGGTTGAACAAAGCTACGAGAAAAGATCATTTTCCTTTACCTTTTATGGATCAAATGCTCGAACGTCTCTCCGGTCAAGAATTTTATTGTTTTTTGGATGGTTATTCGGGTTATAACCAAATCATTGTTAACCCGGATGATCACGAAAAAACTGCTTTTACATGTCCGTTCGGAATCTTTGCTTATAGGAGGATGCCGTTTGGATTATGTAATGCACCGGCTACTTTTCAGCGGTGTATGCAAGCTATCTTCGCAGACTTGATCGAAAAGACAATCGAGGTCTTTATGGATGATTTCTCAGTTTTTGGGCAATCGTTTGATTTGTGCTTGAAAAATCTGGATACGGTGTTGGAGCGGTGCGTGGAAACTAATCTGGTTCTTAACTGGGAAAAATGCAACTTCATGGTTAAAGAGGGAATTGTGCTCGGGCACAAAGTGTCTTCAAAAGGCCTGGAAGTTGATAAAGCTAAAGTGGACTTAATCGAGAAATTACCACCGCCGATGAATGTCAAAGGAATACGGAGCTTTCTTGGGCATGCCGGGTTCTACCGGAGATTCATCAAGGACTTCGCAAAGGTCGCGAAGCCGTTGAGCAACTTGCTTGTCCAAGGTAAGGTTTTTGACTTTGACGAGTCATGTCTTTTTGCTTTTAATTTTTTGAAAAACAGTTTAACAACTTCACCGATAATCGTTGCACCAAACTGGAAAATGGATTTTGAATTAATGTGCGATGCTAGCGATTATGCGGTGGGGGCTGTTTTGGGACAAAGAAAAACGAAGGTTTTCCACGCTATACATTATGCGAGCAAGGTGCTAAATGAGGCTCAAATTAACTATGCGACAACTGAAAAAGAGTTGCTCGCCATAGTGTATGCGTTGGAGAAGTTTCGTTCTTATTTGATTGGTGTGAAAGTCATCGTTTACACTGACCATGGCGCTATAAGGTATCTGCTTACCAAACCTGATTCTAAGCAGAGGCTTATTAGGTGGATCCTTTTGTTACAGGAATTTGATCTTGAAATTCGTGACAAAAAGGGATCCGAAAATTTGGTAGCAGATCACTTATCTCGTTTGGTAAACGTTGAGGTAACCAAGAATGAATTTGAGGTAAAAGAGGAGTTCCCTGATGAAAAACTTTTTAGAGTGCAAGTTAGACCGTGGTTCGCCGACATGGCTAACCACAAAGCCACCGGATTGATACCGGACGGTCTAACGCACCACCAAAAATGGAAATTTTTGTCTGATGCCAAGTCATTTGTATGGGATGAACCCCATTTATTTAAACTTGGTGTCGACAACCTCCTCAGAAGGTGTGTGTCAGTGGAGGAAGCCACGAGTATTTTGTGGCACTGTCATAACTCTCCTTACGGAGGACACTTTAATGGGTTGAGAACGGCCACTAAAGTCCTACAATCGGGCTTTTATTGGCCGTCCTTATTCAAAGATGCGCATGCGCATGCCCTTAGTTGTGACAGGTGCCAGAGAAGCGGCGGTATTTCACAGCGGCAAGAAATGCCATTACAAAATATGTTAGAAATCGAAGTTTTTGACTGTTGGGGGATCGACTTTGTCGGTCCATTCCCATCTTCATTTTCTAATGAATATATTTTGGTCGCTGTGGATTACGTTTCCAAGTGGGTAGAGGCGATAGCTTGCGCTAAAGCCGATGGAAAAACAGTGGTAAAATTTTTGAAGAAAAATATTTTTGCATGTTTTGGTACTCCTCGAGTGTTAATAAGTGATGGAGGATCTCACTTTTGTAACACTCAGCTTGACAAAGCTTTGGAGCAGTATGGTGTGAAGCACAAGGTTGCTACACCATATCATCCACAAGCTAACGGTCAAGCAGAGGTATCTAATCGTGAAATTAAATGGATTTTAGAGAAAACGGTCTCGGCCTCGAGAAAAGATTGGGCCAACAGATTAGATGATGCTTTGTGGGCGTATCGGACCGCTTTTAAGGCTCCGACCGGTCTCACACCGTTTAAAATGGTCTATGGTAAGAATTGTCACTTGCCGGTAGAGTTGGAGCACAAGGCGTTTTGGGCCTTAAAATTTTTGAATTTTGATCCAACTCTAGGCGGGGAAAGAAGAAAAGTGCAATTACACGAGTTGGATGAATTGCGCCTTTAGGCGTACGATTCCAATAAATTGTATAAGGATCGTGTCAAGTCTTACCATGACAAAAGAATTGTCATCAAACATTTTGAGGTCGGACAGCTGGTCTTATTGTTCAATTCTCGATTAAAATTGTTTCCCGGAAAATTACGATCTAAATGGTCCGGACCTTTTCGGATTGTGGAAATCAAGCCCTATGGAGCAATCGTAATTGAGGACACAAAGTCAAAGGAAAGTTGGACTGTCAATGGACAGAGGCTGAAAGTTTATCTTGGAGGAGATTTCGAGCGGAATCCCGCCATTGTTCCCTTCCGCGATCCGTGAGATTGCGGTGGACCGTCGAGCTTAGCCGACGTTAAACAAGCGCTGGTTGGGAGGCACCCCAACATTGTAAGTATTTCTGTTATTTCTGTTTTGAGAATGTTTAGATATCACTATGATGCTTAAAAAATTGTGGCACAGTTTGGAAAAATTTTGAAAATTCTGGTCTTGTTCGCTGGTGTTCGCCTAGCGAGCTGGGGCGAGCATTCGCTGGCATTCGCTCCGCGAACCCAGCGAGGCAGACCAACCCAAGTTCCTGCCACATCAGAAAAAAAATGGATTGTGGGTGGGCCACCAAATTGGGCCCAAGACCCACTTTGAACTCAGAATAGAGGGGGGAAAACCCTAGCCTCTTGACATCTTCATCATTTCCCTCCGTGTCATTCTTTTCCTTTTATTTCCTCTTGTACACTTCAACACTCATCTCCTTCTACTTTCCAATTGCCCTAATCCACCATTAACAGTGCGAAATTCAGGTTTGTTTACTCTTTACAATTTATTTCTGTAAGCATTGTTTATGTTCTTAATTGATCAATATGGGTTTTGTGAAAAATTGGTATACTCTGTCATGTTACTTTTGTCTTGCATGTTAGAAACTACATAAGCAATATGACTAGAGTAGTATTTGAAATTAGGAGATGGGAGAGGGACTGTTTGTAACTGTGTTTTTCTGAAGAATCGCGCCTTCGCTGGTTCGTTCGCCTCGCGAGTCTGCGCGAGCATTCGCCATACTTCGCCTAGCGAGTCTGGCGCGAACAGAGGTAGATTTTTATTTTTTTTTACTTGTCAATACAGAGCTCTGGCTGGTTGTTTTTAGTTGCTAATGCGTTTGTTGCCCTTGTTTGGTTTCATTGTTTGTTATGTGCAGATGGCACCAAAAATGGCGATTCACGCGGCTAAGAAGCGAAAGGCTCAAACCTCCAGACAGGTGCCCGTGCGATTTGACGAAGAACGATTCAGGGGAGCTAAGCAGGCTGCCAGGTACGAGACCCTTGAAAGAAAGACCATCCTTCCGGAGAAAAGATTCCTTCTTAGTGATCGAGGAAGTTACCGAACAATTGATGCACTTTTTGTGGCAAAGAAGTGGGATCGTCTAATGATGCCGCTGGATGGGTACAACATTGAAATTGTTCGGGAATTTTTTGCGAATGCATTACCGGATGATGGTGAAAGATTCAGTTGGGCCTCTTGGGTTAGAGGTACTGTTGTGAGGTTTGATCGTAGGATGATCAACACTGTTTTGGGAGATCCTTTACCGTTGGTTGGGACTGAGATCGATGCCTATCATCGAGACTTGCATCTTCATCGTGAGATTGAGAAGATGACTCGGGATTTACTTCTTGAAGGTAAGGAAGTTGCGTGAAATTCCTCTGGGGTACCGGTTAGGTTCAGAAGGGTGGACATGCTGCCCTTGGTTTAGGTTATTTTGTTGTTTGTGCTCACTAACATTTGTCCCAGGTCGCATCATAGTACAGTTCCTATTGCTCTGGCTCATCTTATCCACAGCATTCAGCAGAATGTCCAGATTGACGTGGCCCGCATCATTGCGGATGAAATCAGGGCAGTTGTGTTAAGTGGTTCGGGAGGTATGGCGGCGCGCAAGAATGCCCCGCTTATTTTTCCATGTCTGATCATGTCCTTGTGTGCTCACGCTGGTGTTGATATGCCAGCCCGCAGGCAGGTCACTATTCCATCTGCTATTGATGATCGGTATGTGGATAAGTTCTGTAAGGCTAGAGGGATGGTTGGAGCCTCTTCTAGTGCTGGTGCTGATGATGTTGCTGAAGCTGAGGAGGGTTCTGAGCCGGCAACGCCGGCCTACTATCCATATCAGCAGGAGATCTGCAATTATAACTGGGATTGGATGGCTGCCCAGCAGCGTGCTATGACGGATATTCATGATTCCTTGCAGGCTCTTCAGTTGCAGATCCGTGACCCTTCTTCTGAGCATCTTATAATGACTAGGGAGCAGTTCCTAGTGCATGCTGGTTGGCCTGAGGCCAGGCCAATATTTGGAGGGGGTGAGGACGATGCTGATGATGATTAGGCTACTTCTGCTGGAGATGAGGAGGAGGACATGGACGATGATGATGAGGAGGATTGATTTTTTTTTGTGATCTTAGACTTGTGTACTTCCTTTGGTCTCCAAAGTGAAGTTTTCTTATATTATGTATTTTTCAGCTTTTACTAGTCAAGTATTAATGTACTCGTACCCGTGTGGTACTTTTTGAATTATGTAGGTGTTTTATACACCAGGCACTTTATGATATTATTAGTAATCATTATGGTTTGTAGTAACAAATTTTTGTTTCGCTTTACTAATAATTGTTGGTTTTTAATTATAGTAGTAAGTGTGTTTTTGTATGTGTTATTTTGATTTTTCTTCTTTAATGGTGGAACTTTGTGGAAGTAGGTTGGACTCTTGGGATTAAAGAGAAATTCCTCCAAGATGTGAGGGATATGATAGTACCGTAAGCATTGTGTTGCGACAAGGTATATCGTTACCTTGATTCAAGAATTTTTTATGCTTTAGAATTTTGTGTCTTGGGCAAGTGTAAATGTGTTTCATGTTACAACTTCTTTTGAATACATATGTCATTTTAGGATCTGAAACTAGTAAAGTGAGAAGCCTCAAAATTGTATTATATGTCAAGGAGTGTTGATGAATGTTGTCTTTAGTTTTAATTCATGCCTTATCTTGTGATCGTGTGATTTTGTGGAAGTAGGAGAAGTGATCAAGGCAATTTTTGTTAGTGAGCACAACTATGCCCAAATATTAATTTACCTGTGAGTAGTAAGCATTCGGTAGCCCCTTTGAGCCGAAACAGTTAGAACTCAATTGAATGATGAACTTGTTTTATGTACATAATTTGCTAGTTTGGTTCATCATTGAATTTGGTGAGTTTCTAACATTTTCTTCTTGAACCTTTGTAAATTGTTTATTTTGACTTCCTTGCCCTAAAAAGCAAGGAACATTCACTTTAGGTGGAGTTGAAAATGAGTTAGGGAGAGAATAAAAAGGAAGATAGGTGCATTACTCCTAATTATGAAAAGAAAAAAAAATTTCAAGCAAGCATGTCAAAACAAGAGTGTGAATATATTGTACAAAAGAGAAAATGCTTGCTTGAACGAGAAAAAATAATAGAATCAATAAGTGTGCACGGTAGTTTGTGAAGGTGGAATGACAATTTGGTGAAATGAAGTGTGTTGTGTAAATATGTACATAGTGAATGTTCTTTTGCGTCGGCAATTTCGTTTCAAAGACCTTTAGAAATGTCCCTTTTTTGTTCACCCGACCAAGCTACAACCCTTGAAGTCCTTAGTGATCTTTTACTTCCATAATTTCTGTTATGATCATTGAGATATGATATGAATTGCTTAGTATTGCATCATTTGTCAAGTGAGTTTAATTGTCCCGTGCTTGTACGCACGTTTGCCTTCAATCCTATTTCGAAGAGGAGTGTAGAATGACATGTGTATGATAAGTTAGTTGTCTCTTGAAGCATTGTTGAAATTGTTTAAGAGTCAAGTTCTTTTTCATGATTGGTTCTTGAATTGTGTAATTGATGCATTGTTGTGATCACTGTTTAGCTGAGCCATTTTCGTATCTTGGTTGGATTTAATCCTCGAGAAAATCCTCGTGAGAGGCATACTTTGCTTGAGGACAAGCAATGAGTTAGTTGGGGAGAGTTTGTTAGATGTCAATCTTGATATATTTGAGTATGAATTATTTGGCATTTTTCATGACTTTTGATGTGGAATAGGTTGATTGTAGTGTGAATTGATGTTGTTGTGCATTATTTGAAATATACTTGTGGTGCTTGTAATTTGTGTGCTAAATGTGCAGAAATAGGAGTGAAAAGATCAAAGTTTGAAGACCCAAAGAAATAGTGCAAGCTGCCAAAGAATTGAAATCAACAACAGTATTCGCTAGGCGAGTGTTGGCGAAGGTGCCGGCGAAGGTTCGCCTAGCGAACGTCAGCGAGGATGCCAGCGAGATGGTGGCAGAAAGTGTGCAAAACTTACAGTAGGAAAACTGGGTAAATTCGCTGGGCGAGTAGGCCAGCGAATGCTCGCTGATATGCTCACGGGGCGAATGTGCCAGCGAAGGGTGGCAGAAACTTTCCATTTTGAAAACACCCAAGCTTCGCTGGGGCGAAGGTTGCAGCGAATGCTCGCGAAGCGAATGTTTTGGTTCGCCTAGCGAACCCACGATAATTCTGAGGGGCGGTTTAAGTCTGAGGCACTTAAATGTGCCATATTTTTGGGCATTCGCTAGGCGAATGAATGCCTTCGCTGGGCGAATGGTGCTGTTAGGAAAAGTGTATAAATAGAATTGTTACTTTTTGGAATGGATCTCTTGCTCATTTTTACATTAGAATTAAGTTTTTACAGTATTTTGTTCAGAAAAGCTTGTATTTTCATTGGAGAAGCTGATTTTGCATCCATTCTCGATTATTCGTTGTGGATGCTCATTCATCTCCTCTCTTTACTTGTCATCCAAGCTACCATGAGAAGTGGTAGCTAATCACTCAATGTTGAGGTTAGATGTAGTTGATTCTGTTTTTATGTATTGATATTGATCTCTTGTATATGAACAAAGTCTTTGATCAATGTAGATGATGTTGTTTTCTCTTAATGATCCATTTGTGAATTGTTTTGCTCTAGACATAGACTTTACAACTCTTGACCTAACAATTTCATCTCTTGAAAACCAAACTCTAGACATAGATTTGGGATTTGCTATTCGCATTGTATTGATCGTAAAGATCGTTGTTTAGACTGTTAGCGTGAGACATCATCTAACGGTTTAAACCATGGTAATCACGACGTCGCTTTAGAAATAAACCCCGTCGGGAGGATACGCGGTTATATTTATTGGAAACCGAGTTCATATGCTTGATTAATTGTTTATACATGAATAGGATTGATGAAACCTAACCTTAACATGCTTTTACAAAAATCTTTGTGACCTAATTAATCTTTGCTACAAGTGAATGATAACAACAAGTGAAACTTTTGAAAACCTTAACTTAGAATATCACAACTATTGAACGGCAAGCATCAAATATCCGACAATCCCTGTGGAGACGATAACAAAAACCCACATTGATACTCTTCTAACAATTGGTGAATTGATATGCATTCATGTTAAATGCATTGGTTATGAATGATATGTTTTGTGCATAGACATATGTATTGGGTGTGAACATGCGGTTATGTGGGGATAACTGATATATGCTATATGTTGTGGTGATGAGGTGGTGTGGTTCCATATGTCATAATTTGTGGTTGGATTATGTATGATATATTTTGAATTTGTGGCATGCTTTATGTGTTAGTATATGATGGCTTGGGTGAGATGACTTATACTTGTGTTTGAATGTGTGTTTGCTTATTATTATGCAATCTTGATTTAGTTGTTATTTCTCACCCTTCTGCTGTGGTTTGTTGCTCTATGAGGCAATTGCAGATTTGTAGTCTTGGAGGCTTTTGTGAAGATTAGCCCTCCGTTATTTTGTCGGTCTTGGTGTCTGCTCTGATACGTAGCACGGGAGTCGGGGAACGATAATGCTATATATGTATACCTTTGTTAGATTTATAATTGTATTACCGTTGTATATATATTTTGGTGTTAGAAAATAATTTATTTGTAAAACAAGTCAATTATGGATCTTTCCGCTTTATTCCATAATTGAACTTCATTTTGTTGGAAAAAGTTGCCCTTTGAGGTTTGCTCCATTTTGTGTTATGTATCAAATAAATGAGCAGGGATTATGTATTCTTTCTTTAAGTGTGACATCCTTGTTTTCTATTGGAAAAATAAATTTTTATTTACTCTGATTTATATTTGTGTTATTTATTTGCGAAGGGAATTGGAGTGTTACATTAGTGGTATCAGAGCAGGTCGGTCCGTCCGGCCAAGTTGTTGAGTCTGTTGGTGTGACAGTTGAATACTGTCGGTGTTGTTTGTTTCTTAGTACGTGATATGTGTGTGGAACACTGTTAGTACTTTCTAGTTTTTCTAGTCCTTTGTCTGCAGGATTTAGATTGAGATAAGTGGGGGAGAAGCTGGTACTTCTCCAAGTTGCTTCAGTTGTGGGTTGGCTCCGTGTGCCGTTGATTGCAAGATTGTAAGTGTTGTTTGGACAGTATTGTTCCCGATTCTGGAGGGCATGCGGAGGTAAGGTTTATGTCGACTAAGGATTGGTGCCTTAGTTAGTTTTGTGCATGAGATGTAAGGAATGCTATTATAGTTTGGTAAAGATGGTTTATGCCCCATCATGATTGTCGACTGTCTATTGGCAAATTGAGGAACTGATCACCCTTAATCTCTTGTTGATAGCAGACGGAAATTATGTTGGATGGAATAGGCGTGTCTTTCCGGCTTTGATAGTGTGTGAAATGAGTTGTTTGGAATTTAAGGAAATGATTACGGATTTTTTTGATGAGTCGATGAAGATGCTAATATCGGAAGATGAAATGGATTAGAGGTTTTGGTATGTTGGTCCAGTTGGGAAGTCATTGAGAGAGAATGATTGGGTTTTATTTAAGGACTACTTCTCAGAGAGTAGAGATTAAACTTAATTAGACGAAGATGAATAGTTGAGGCTTATATCTGCTAAGTAAGTAGGAAACTCTTAGTAGATGGGAACAAGATGTTTGTTTTGTCTGCGATGGTAGTGTTCTGGAAATTGGCAGGAAGTCACAGTGATGTCCGTCAGTTGGGCATAGTTTTCAGATGTGTTTTTGGATGGAACATTAAGGTGTTGTCTTAGAGAGCTCCAGTATTGTTGGTAACAAAAGGAAGGATGATAGAATGGAATAACAAGTATAATGGTATTGAGACTATGGGAAGCAAAAACTTAGAGTTCTGGTGAGTTCGGAGTCTTTGGAGTTTTAAGGCATTAACAGCAATTGTGAGGAAACCCTTGTGGGTGGGTGTAACATTGCGTTTGAGAATTATTTTTGGTTGGTTGTTGATACAAGTTGGAATTTGTGGGATTGGACGGTCAAGAGAAGAAAAAAAATTGGGTATGGATTAATGACAGTTGAATAAGGTAACGATTGAGAATAAGTGTCCACTTTCGGGAATAGATGATTGGAATGGTTTGGTTGAGTTTGATTGAAATTACAATTGTTTGGAATGTTTGATAAGAGTGGTGAATTGTGTGAGTTGAGGCTTTGATCGATTTAATGTGACTTGTTAGGTTTGTTATCCTCGGAATAGGTTGTTATTTACTCGGTTAAGCTTGTATGTGAGTAACCAGTTACCCAGTGAAAAGTTTTGCAAAAGCTTTAAGGATTTATATCATTTGGATTTTGGTTGGGAATTGTAACGTACAGTGATGGTATTTGGGGTTAGTAATGCGTCTCTAATGTTTACGGAGTAGAGGAATCGTATCTTCCATATTTAATTGGATAAGTTCGTAGTGGTTTTGATTGAGGATATTCGGATTTGTTATAAACTCAGAGGAAGAACGAGTAAAGTGTTTAAGATTTGAATTACAAGTGTTGAAAAGAGACGAAGTTTTATGCTAAGTTATTCGAGTGAGAATTTTGGTTGAAAAGGGTTAGTTTCTTGGAAATGTTATTTCAGATGAGAGTATGGTTAATGGATCCATCGGAAGTAGATGTAGTTCTACATGAGAGGCTTCGAAGTTGGTTAAGGAGATTAGAAACTTTTGGACTCAGTTGGTTGTTATTACAGGTTATGGAAGACTTTGTTAAGTTCGTACTTCTGGTATCTCAGTTGACTTGCAAAGGGTGAGTCGTTTGTTTGGATGTTCGTTGAGTAAGTTTTGGTGAGCTGGAGTAGAAGTTGTCTACGGTTTCAGCTTTGATTTTGTGTGATCCTAATAAACCGGTTGTGGGATATTGTGATGTGTCTTTGATGAGTTTCGTCAGCGTGGTAATGCAAGAGGGTAAAGCCGTGGCTTATGCTTTACGACAATTGAGGATTCATAAAAGGATCTATACTATTCTGGATTTGGAATTGGTTGCGGTTGTATTGTGTTGGAATAATTAGAGGTATTATCTTTATGGTTCTAGGTTCGAAGTGTTTGGTAATCACGAGAATATTGAGTACTTGTTTGGTCTGAAGGAATAGAGTATGAGACAACGAGGAGGGTTGGAATTCGTGATGAGTTATGAATTTGGATTGGATTATCTTTGGGAAAAGTTAGTGTCATGCATGATAAGTTAAATCGAAAGTTGTTATGCATGTCTGTTTTGATGGTCTGAGAATTAAAATTATTTGAGCAGTTCAGAGACTTGTGTCTGGTGTGTGAGGTAACACAGTAGAGTGTGAAGTTGGGTATATTAAAAGTGAATAGTGATTTTTGGCAGAGATGAGAAAGAGTTAGACTTTGGACGTGAGATTTGTAGACTTGATGGTTTCGAGTAATTAGAGTGCGCAGCGGAAGCGTGAAGTGGCACATTTTGTATTTGAGTGTGTGGCTTATAAGAGTTCATAGGTTGAACATTGGAAACATGTGGGAATGATGAGACTATGGGACATTTCAGAATGGAAGTGTTAAGTGGAAGGTTTAAATATTATTCATGGGCTACTATATAGATGGATGT
Source organism: Lathyrus tuberosus (assembly GCA_022829125.1). Taxonomy (NCBI): domain Eukaryota; kingdom Viridiplantae; phylum Streptophyta; class Magnoliopsida; order Fabales; family Fabaceae; genus Lathyrus; species Lathyrus tuberosus. Next base: position 8,158,240 of record JALAZF010000072.1, read on the forward strand.
TTTGGTTGTATGTTCGATTGGTGAATTGTAGCATCGTTGTAATATTGTTGGGTCGTGGAACTTTATGCTCTTGTTGTGTTTCGATTCGAGAGTGAACCTGTGTGTGTTCGTAACTTGGTTGTCTTTGCGTCGTAGGTTGGTTGTCAAGTGCATTGTATGGGCTTTGCATCTTGTCGTTGTAGTTGTCGTCGTTGTCGTGTCGTTGTTGTGGTTGTTGTTAGCACGTTGGGTTGTCAGTTTGTGTTATTCGTGGGGTGCCTCTTATTGGCATGTTAGTTTCTTGGTCGGTGGCGTGAGTAGTGTCCGGAGTTGTTCGTCTCAGTATATTTTCGAGGACGAAAATGTCTAAGTGGGGGAGAATTGTAACGCCCCAGTTTTAGTTAGTTTTATTTAATTGAGTCGTTTTGATTATTTTATTATTATATTATTTTATTTCTGACTTTTATTTGAAAATATATTATTTTTCATCATTGTTTATGTTTTATCGCATTTTGAGAGCGGTTGCGAGATATTTGAGTTGAGGGGTAAAATAGTCTTTTTAGAGGATCAGATATTTATATAAAATAGAAAGTGGAGAAAAAAAGAGAGAAAAGAAAAAGAAGAGAAAGAAAAGAGAAAGGAAGAAAGGAAGAGGAAGGGAAAAAGAGGAGAAGAGGAAAATCGAAGAGAACTCCGTTTCTAGCGCGATTAATCGGGTAAGGGTGAGAAGTTTCGATTATATCCTGCTTGTATATGTATATGTATGTGTATGTTTGAATGTTTACTTGTTTCTCTTAGTTTTTTCGGTTATAGGTCGAAAACGCGTAAACGAGTAGAAATCGATGTTTTCACGGACGGAAATTGATATAAATTGTGTGGTATGATCTCTATATGTTTATGAACCATTGTTAATAATTATTTTGTGTTGGAAGAGTTTTTGGGTGAAAAATATGATTTTGGACCTCAAAACAGCGCTGCAGAATTTATGGGTTTTCCTTGGTTCGCCTAGCGAACCTGGGGCGAAGCAGTAGCGAATGAGTTTTCGCGGGTTCGCCTAGCGAACCAGTTAGTGAAGGTCAGCGAATGTTCGCTAACGTTGTTCGCCTAGCGAACTTTGTATCTTTTTGGTTCTGGTTGTTGCTGCCTTGGTTCGCCAAGGGGTTCGCCTAGCGAACTTTGTGTCTATTTTTATCTGATAGTGGTTTCGCTGGACATTCGCCTAGCGAAGGTGGTATCGAATACTTGCTAGAGGGTTCGCTTAGCGAACATGGCAGTTTGTGTAATTTTGTTTTCTTCCTAACTTTTGATCTGTAAGTCCGATTGGGGTGCGGTTGGGTGCGTTAGAAACCTTGTGAGTTGTTCTTTCTTATTAACATGGTTTAGGGATTGTTGGCCGATTTAATTATGTCGGAAATTTGGAATGTGTCGTTTTGTCGACTTTTGCCGTTTAATTGTGTGTAATTGATGTGTTATCATGCAATATGCTTTTAATATTCATCGTATAGCTTGTATGTTGTTATATGATGTGAATACATGAGATGAGTGTTGGTGATGATGGTTTGTGGCCGTATGGCAAATAGATGTGTTGTTTTGGTTTTGACTTCAATGTGTGATATTGTATGTTGTTATGATGTGTTGTGGGTAGCATCTGATATGTGAATCCCTTGTGCAAAGAATTGTGATGATATGATTGTGGTGGTTTATGGCTTGTGATGAAGTGCCTTGTTTATGTGAAAATTCAATGTATGTTGTTGGTGGCCTTTATGGTTTGAAATGCATTGTTTGAATTGATTTGCAATGCATGAATGTGATGATGTTGATTAATTCATATGGTTGAATTGTGAATGTATGGAATTGATGAGTTGAAATATATGCATAATTATGGTTGCATATATGTGTGAAGATGCATTTGATTGTCATGAGTTCTTGTGTGTCAAGCATCATGATATGCATCTTGTACGATCGTGTGCCCATGTGGGGTGTGAGTGATCGGATCATGTGCCCATGTGGGGTGTGAGGGATCCATAAACGTCGTGTGCCCATGTGGGGTATGAGCGACGGATTGGTTCCAGAGGGAATCCGCTATAACGTCGTGTGCCCATGTAGGGTGTGAGCGATGATTATAGACGATCGTGTGCCCATGTGGGGTGTGAGCAATCGGGTCGTGTGCCCGTGTGGGGTGTGAGCGATCCATAAACGTCGTGTGCCCATGTGGGGTGTGAACGACGGGGAACATCGTATGCTCGACGGGGAGTTACATTAAGTAACGAGCGATGATTCCAGCAGAGTTCCAGAGTGAATAAGTGATGAGAAATGATGGATGGTACCGCATATGCATTGCATAGAGTCGTTGTGTCGGTCTATGTGCATTTGCATAAATCATGAATGTATTGATTATGTGCGAGAAATTGTGATATGCATTTGTGTGATATGCATTGGTGTTAAATGGATTGTGCCTGATTGATATGTATTTGTGAATGGAGTAATTATGTGTTGAGTTTGTGATTGGATTGGTGAATTGATATGCATTCATGTTAAATGCATTGGTTATGAATGATATGTTTTGTGCATAGACATATGTATTGGGTGTGAACATTCGGTTATGTGGGGATAACTGATATATGCTATATGTTGTGGTGATGAGGTGGTATGGTTCCATATGTCATAATTTGTGGTTGGATTATGTATGATATATTTTGTATTTATGGCATGCTTTATGTGTTAGTATATGATGGCTTGGGTGAGATGACTTATACTTGTGTTTGAATGTGTGTTTGCATATTAGTATGCAATCTTGATTTAGTTGTTATTTCTCACCCTTCTGCTATGGTTTGTTGCTCTATGAGAAAATTGCAGATTTGTAGTCTTGGAGGCTTTTGTGAAGATTAGCCCTCCGTTCTTTTGTCGGTCTTGGTGTCTGCTCTGATACGTAGCACGGGAGTCGGGGAACGATAATGTTATATATGTATACCTTTGTTAGATTTATAATTGTATTACCGTTGTATATATATATATTTTTTGATGTTAGAAAATAATTTATTTGTAAAACAAGTCAGTTATGGATCTTTCCGTTTTATTCCATAATTGAACTTCATTTTGTTGGAAAAAGTTTCCCTTTGAGGTTTGCTCCATTTTGTGTTATGTATCAAATAAATGAGCAGGGATTGTGTTTTCTTTCTTTAAGTGTGACATCCCTGTTTTCTGTCAGAAAAATAAATTTTTATTCTCTGATTTATATTTGTGTTATTTATTCGCGAAGGGAATTGGGGTGTTACACGTGGTAACGACCACAATGGTTAAGTGTTTTTTATGAGCGACGTTAAGTTCGCGTCCGGCAGTTAGGCTCTATGCATGTTTGCGAAAACGGAAGTAACGTGCTCTTTTCTGAAAATGATTTGAAACCCAACAATCCCGAAGGATGAAGAAAGATTTAAACTTTGTGTTTTTTAGACAGAAGTGAATTGAAGTTTGTTTGAAACTCACATTGCACAAAAGTCTATGACATAGGAGCGAATGCGTCGCATGGTCGCCCCCAATGGGACGTATGATAAAAACTTTATAAAAGATAAGGGAGACCCCTAATTCTTCATTTCCCATGTACTTAAGGCTCATAGTGCACAATGCTCGTTGTAGTTATTAAGTGTTTTGGACTTGTTTTTGAGATGAGAAGAGAAGACTCAAAGTTGAAAAAAAAAACACGAAGGGAACTCAATCCTAGAAGTTATCATGCAATGGTGGCCCTATAGTTGAGGTAAGAAGGGGAATTCTACCTAATGTTAGCATACATGGATTAACTCCTAATGTCTATCCTACTCCAAGCTTAATCAAAGATTAAGTTGGACAAGGGAATCCTAAGGGGACATGCAAAAGCAAATCTAAGACTTAAACAAGTCTTAAGATTTAGGGGAGGAGAAATAAGTAAGAGATGAAGGAGAAGATGCAACAATAAGCAACTCAAGAGATGAGATGAGCACAAGTAATGAGAAATGAGACCAACATCAAATGCACATAATTCAAATCAAACCTCAAGAATGGAAGTCAAAACAATTAGGCAAGACAAAGCACTAATGAATACACTAATGACTTAATACCAAAGAAGAAGAATAATTAACCATCAAACATAGTGAAGTGAGGTCAAATGATATGAGAAACAAAATGGGGTAGAAATAAAATCATGTAACATTCATCTCATGTTAATGATCAAAAGAAGAGCAAGAGAGTTCAAGGCATGCATCTTAACCATAAACAAACATTTGTTCACAAAAAGATCATGTAAGGCACACCTCAAAAGGACAAACATGCGAGATTAGGGCATGAAATCAAGCAAGGAAGTAGCATAGCCATGTATATCAATCCAAACATCCACTCATGAATGACAAAAAGAAACATCAAGGATCAACTTCAAAGCATGTATCAAAATTAGGCAAACATATACCATGATCATCCTCAAAGGAAAACAAGTGTTCAAGCAAGGTATAAGGCACAAATGATAAAAAATTTGCACACCATAGCATCAAGGTCAGAATCATACTCAAATGTATCATATCATATTCATTTCCAAAAGATTACACAAGTTCAACAAGTTATTGTCCACATGTGAACAAGTAAGCATCATGAACATGCTTCAAGAATGGAAACAAATCAACAATCGGAAGACGTTCATCAAAGATTCACATACATAAAGCAACTAGAGGTTAAACAACACTAAAAAATTCCACAAATATGCATAATACAAAGCCATGAGGTTTAGAGGTGGAATAGGTATCAATACATGCTTCTAAACAAGCCAAAAACACAAAAGCTACAGGTGCAAATCGATTGCAACAGGATGCAAATCGATTGCACAGCTCCAGAATCACATTTCTAGTCAAATTAAACAGGTGTAATCAATTTCATCAGGATGCAAATTGATTGCACAGCTCCCGAACAGCAAAAATCACATTTCAAAAGCACTTTTTCAGCACCAACTCTGAGTTGAAATGCAACATGTAATAGCATGTAATTGTGCATGAAATTCACATCAATTAACATCAAATGAACATGCATTGAATCAATCAAACATCAACAACAATAATCAAAGTAATCAATGGATCAATTATCACCAAAAATCACAAGACCTACATTGCATAAGTTGAAATTAAGCTAGATCTAGCATAGATCTAAGAAAAACCAACAGACAAAGCTGAGAATTGCTTTGGCAAGTGTTGCAAACAAAAATTGATGAATCAAAGTAAGAAATCCAGAGATCTATGAAGCTTTATCAAGAACACTTGAAGATCCAAGCAACAATCCACAAATAAGCAAAAGTTCTCTAAGAAGTGATTCCAAAACCTTGAATCTAGATCCAAACAAGTTGCTACTGCATAATTGAATCAAGAATGAGAAGGTGGTGGAGGTTTAGCTCAAGAATTCAAAAATTCCAATGAAGAATTTGTGAATCTATGAATATGGAGCTTTGATGAGAGGTTGAAGATTAAGATAGAGAATGAAAAAGTGAGAGAGAATTGAGAGAATGTGAGTGAGAAGTGTAGAAAAATCAGAAAAATGGAGTGTAGTTGTGTGTGGTTTGGAGAAAATTGGTTTAAATATGGTTTAGGCTTGGAATGAAAGTGAGGTTCGGAGTGTGGGTTTAAATTTGGAATGGGTTTTTGGTTTGGAATGAGGAATGGAAAACCATTTGAATTGTGGAGGGAAAGTGAAATTAATTTGGAAATGAACTGATATTTTTAAGCATTCAAGATCCTTCTACTGATATAGCATTGATCCCAAGTGAATGTAGTGCATTGCATACTGATGTAGTGCTGAAAAATAAAGGTTTTGGGCAAAGTTGTCATAGTGCAATCGATTTCACAATAGTGCAAATCTATTGCACATCTTCACAAGGCAAAAATGAAGCATCTTGGAGGGGTGCAGTCGATTGCACACTTTTGCAAATCGATTGCACCAAGGCAAAAGTGTAAAAATTGCCTCTTTGTGACTTGTTTTGAGTCCTGCTTCTTATTTGAATCTTAGCCACTGATAATACCCTTGAATGATGCTTCAAACATGATAGAGAACCAATCTAGAACAAGATCAAACTAACCCTGCTTTATGCTATTGATTCTGAAATAATCAACCCGTCTGCTGAGAAAAATAAATGCCTGATGCCTCTAATGATTGTGCAAACTTGTTGAGAAACTTTGATGAATATGAACCCTTGTAGTTTGAGTGGTGGTGATATTAAGAACATCTATTCCTTTTGGTATCTTGAACAATATTCCTCTATGCACACATGATCTCTTGCTTGAACCTCTGAAAAACACACTCTTCTCTTGAGTTAACCAAGATACCTTGATCCCATGCTTAGAGCCAATGATATGCATAAATGATAATGCAAAATGAAATGAAACATAATCTAGTTAGTGTTAGAAAAAGGAGAGCAAATTTTGGGGTGTTACACCGGTAATCAATATATCATTAACATACAAGCAAAGAATGATCATGCCATCATTCTCATCCATTTTCACATACACTCCATGTTCGGACACACACCGCTTAAAGCCAATATCAATTAAAAATTCATCAATGCGTTTGTTCTAAGCTTTTGGAACTTGTTTCAAACCATATAATGCTTTATGCAATTTGTAGAACATCAATTCTTGATTTTTCACTACAAATTTGGGTGGCTGCTCAACATAAACCTCCTCATCAAGTGGACCGTTCAAAAACAAAGATTTGACGTCCATTTGATATATCGTCCAATCGTTATTATTCACAATGCCAACAACCAATTGGATGGTTTCTAGTATATCCACAGGTGAAAACACCTCCTCAAAGTATATACCTTCACGTTTCAAAAATCCCTTTGCTACCAATCGAGCTTTATGTTTTATCACCTTGCCTTTGGGATTTGCTTCACTTTATAGACCCATCGAACACCAATTAGCTTCTTTCCAATCGGTAAATCAACCAACTCCCAAGTACCATTTTTTCCAATAGATTCCAACTCATTCTTCATTGAACAAATCTATTTTGGATCGCTTAGAGCCTCTTCCATGTTCACCGGTTCGGATTTGGCCATAAGCACAAAGTGGATGAAATCACCATCATTATTGATTTTATTGTCTCGGAATCTCTCACATTCTTGGAGTCTTTGAGGCAACACCCTTTGCCTTGTTGATCGTCTAACATTCTCTTCATTTCGGTCCTTGATAAGTGGTTGCACAACTGTTTCGAAACTGACTGGATCAGAAAAACAAACTTGGGAAGCTGTTTTTCCTACATGTAATCGGTTACACCAGAATGAACTGGATGAGTGTAACCTATTACACTAGGGCCTGCATGCCTTATTTCATAATAAATCACATTGCGGCTGATCACTATTTTTCGATTCCGTGCATCAAATAGCTTATATCCATCAGTAGGATGATATCCAACCAATAACATTTCCTCTCCCTTGTCATCCAACTTCTTTCTAAGTTTACCTGTCACATGTCGATATGCCATCGAACCGAAAAATCTCAAATAGCTTAGATCGGTTTGGATCCAGACCATACCTCTTCGAGTGTCAGCTTCTCAAGCTTCGTAGTAAGGCACCTATTCAGCAAATAGGTGGTTGTAGAAACCGCTTCTCCTCAAAAATTTAGATCCCCAAAATTGTAGTGTCATAACCACTATTCTCTACTTGCCACTGTAGCTAAACACCTATGTTCCAAAACTTTCAGCTCCGCCTTGAAAGTTCTATTGGCAGCCATAAGAGCCTTAAGGATCAAAACACTGTTTGCATCCACAACGCGTAAAACCTTGTCTTCCATTCAAATTTTGTAACCCCTTTCAAGAAATTGGCCAATACTCAAGAGGTTACATTTAATTCCCGGAATGTACAAGACATCTTTGATCATATAATGTCCATCGTTCTTCTTTTTTATCAAAACATCACCGTCACCTTTGGCCGCAAGAGTGGTATCATCAGCGAATTTTACTCTACTTTTTGCGGCTTGATTGATTTGTACAAACCAATCATTCTTACCTGTCATATGCGTAGAATAAACCAAATCCAAGTACCACTCCTCGCTGTATTGGATTCCATCTCGCATCGTAACCATAACTTTTCCATTTTTGTATTTTTCAACAGAATTTGCAAAAACTCTGCTACATTTTTTAGCAGAATTTCCAGCACCTCTGCCACTGCTACAATCTCCTTGGGTGGTCATCACTAAGAGCGTATTCTCCTATTCTACCTATTGCCTTTCAACCTTAGCTTCAACTCCTTGGGAATCCCTTTGTTTTGCACTATATTCCCTTGATAAATGTCCAAGTTTTTGACAATTCCAACACTCACTTTTACTCTTGTCAACCTTTAGTTTTCTGCCTCTACCGTTGCTTTGATCACCATATCTATTGCAGATGCTCTTTGCCTTTTTCCCCATCAAAACCTTTGAATTTTGTGGATTTTTTCACCCCAATTATAGAAATTTTGCTTCCCTCTCGATGCACATTTTCCTTTCGATCTTTTACTCTTCTCATTGAACCGAGCTTGCAAAGCGATCTCCCCCTTTGCCTTGTCACTACTCCTCTTATCCATTCGTTGCTCATGAGCCTCAAGAGAGCCTTGTAGCTCCTTTTTTCTCATCTTTGCAAGGTCCTTCAATTCCTCAATCGCTACTACAATGTTGTCGAATCTTGGTGTCAACGAACACAAAATCTTCGAAACAACATTCTGCTGCGTTGTAGTTTCTCAACATGACTTAATTTGGTTTACCAAATGAGTCATTCTTGTAAAATAATCACTTATTATTTCTTTCTACTACATTTGAAGTAATTCGAATTTGACGTTTGTGAGTTTATAACCTCACCACATTGGCTTTGTCAGCCACTGCATAAGCCTATTCCAAGATCTCCCAATCTTGCTTATCCGAATCGCAATCGCCTATTTTTTCGAAGTTGTCACTATCGACACAAGAGTGAATCAAGACAAGTGACTTGTAATCTTTCTTCTTCTCTTTCTTGAATGTAGCCTTCTGATCATCTGTAGCTTCTTCCCTAAGTGGTGTAACTCCATTGTTGATAACTTCAAGAACTTCTTGATACCCAAATAGAACTTTCATTTGTTTGGGTCATTTGTCATAGTTCTTCGAATCAAGAATCGTTAGGTTGGTGGTACTCTATCTTTGGAAACAATATTCATCGTTGCAGCGAATTAATGGATCAGAACCAATGCTCTTCATGTCAAATGTTGGAACAAAAAACAACTAGATTGGGTTAACAATGGTGGAATTTAGACTTTAGGGATTTGAAATTGAGAGAGAAATAATAGTGAGAGAGATGTTGAGGGTCAGAGTTATAATTGACATTAACCACAAATAGGAGCACAAAAGACTATTTATACAACATGTACAAAATGATTGGGAAAATACAAAACAACTTAAAAATAAGCTAAAAACAAAAAAAATCCAGTGTAACCAGTTTCCATATTTGGAGTAACCGGTTACCACAAAACCTCCAAGCCATTGACTCTTTGTGAACAATGGGTAACCGGTTACCACATATCCGGTAACCAGTTACGCCAACTAAAATGACATAAAAACTATTTTCTAACAAGAATATTCCACAATTCTATAAAAAAATTCTTCATGATTCCCAATCGCTTCACTAAACATAATTTGATTTCTCACCCACCATAAACACCAACAAATGCAAAACCAAATCATAGTTGCTGTTATTTTCGAAGTCCTCCCCACCACCCTCACAAACCATTTTAGTAAATGGTCACAACAGTTTGTTGCAACAAACCCATAAACACCAACTCATTCAAACATCTCCTTCCAAACTAAGTAAACTCGCAGATAAGAAACAAAATTAAATTATTAATTAAAAATTAAAATAAAATTTATTTAAAACAACAAATCGGACCAGTATCGAAGTGCTCGAAAAAATAAAATGAATACACCAAAATGATCAGCGCGAAATAAGCGTATTGGAAAAATACAGCGTTTGGTCAAATTTCGAAATAAATTTTACCCAGTTAAAAGGCTTAAATTGGTCAAAATGCGACCGAAAAGCAGTCGAAAAATTCAAACGAGCACCCTAGGTTAAATTACCCGAAACGTAGATTAACATGACTGACGTTTGCAAGGCCGATTTTAAAATTTTTCGTCCACTGATTTTACGCACAATTGACTTTTAGTTTGACCAATTTGGCTGTAATTCTAACAAATTTATTCCGGCTGATAAATCGAGTATTATGTGAGGTCAAATGCAAGTTAAAATATACAGATGGTGCAGGATGAAAATTAAGTCGGACGAATGCAAATTTAAAAATGTCTGGTCAAAATTTGGGGTATGACAGTATTAACTAAAACAAATTTTATTCGCTACTATGTGAACAACAATGCGGTAAGGAATTGTCTTCCAAAGATAATCAGGATCTGGTTGAAATCTGCTTCAAATATCATCAATTTCATTTTGAAGAAGGTAAGTTAAAGTTTTGTTAATATGACACTTTAAGTAGAAGCGGTAGCTGCATGACACTTCAAACAAAAGAATTCATCTCTAAGAATGTGATATCCAAATCTAACATGATAGGGAAAAGAACAAAATATTTAAATGAAGCTGTTAATGAAATTATATTCACAGAGACAATAGATGTTCTATAAATCGATATTTCTTAATATACCTTGAAATATATTGAAAACCACCTTAAGAAAATCCTCAAGTTCTCCCATGATCTTTATACATGAAAGAAAACATTTCACTTCTACATCACCATTATCATCATCATCGTCTCAAAAATCATCATCATTATCATCATCTCAAAAATCATTATCATCATTAGAAAAACACAATGAGCTTTGAATCGAATTGAATAAAACACAAATATAACTTCTCAAATTCAAATACAGATCAAAAAGATAATGAAACAAAATAGTATTATTAAACCAAAAATTGAATTATCATAATCATCAATAAAATTCGATTATCAAAATAGTACTATTTAAAATTTTAGCTAAAAATCAATAAAAAGATACAAAAATAATAATAATCAGAGAGTGCAAATGAGAACAATCCAAATTGAAATTCAAAAAAGTAAAAAAAAAAAGTTAATTATGAAAAGAAAGAAGAAAAAGGAATAGTCACATTTCTCTACTTTCAAAATCCAAACGACTAACCGAAGTGGCAAGGCTCACTACTACGGAAAACCCATTTAACAATAGTTGGAAAATACATATAATCACGCATATCAAGGTGTTGTTATGTAGAGTGTTGTCGTAAATGTGCTACTTATAATCACGGTTCTGGTACTGTTGTTGTATTCTGGAAAGCGTGCGGTATATCATAACAGTTATGCTTAACAACCGTTGTGATATATATAGTAGTGGGTTTGAAACCCAACAACATCAAATAAATTACATTAGATCACGGTTAATGTAGAAAACTGTTGTGAAACGTACCCATAGTTTATTATATACCAATGTATATTGCTTGTTTTACCATACACCTCATTAAAGAAATACAACCATTAAAACTGGTAAAGAACTATATAATCTGAAAATTAAACTATTCTTGAAAACCAACTTAAACACACCACTGTATTCTGAATTGCATGCGTCTCATCGCGCACATTTTATGTTCTTTAACACATATATGGTTCAATGGTTTGATTCCTTCAATGCATCAATATCTTTTATTATAGTTTACCTCATCATCGTCACTTATCATCGCAATTGTTATGATGACTTATCATCATAACAAGCATTATCTTAACAATCACAGTGATAAGTGACGACGACGAGGTAAAGTAGAATTGTAGATATTGATATGTTGAAGGAATCAAACCATTGAACGATATATTATGTGTTAAGGAACATAAAATGTGCAGAATGAGATGTATGGAATTTGGAAAACATTGATTGATATATGTTGGTTTTCAAATACATCTTAATTTTCAGATTATAAGTTTCAATGTCAATTTAAATGATTGCATTTTCATTAAAAGGTTAGTGAAAAAAACAATATACATAGTATATAATAAACTAAACTTCATCTCTTGTCAACCTGTATAAGAATATAAAGAACAAAATATTGCTAAGTCACAAGAAGCCTCTTTCTTGTGACTTAGCAATGTTTTGTTTTTGTTTTTAGAATATTTTTCAACAACAACACAACAAATCCATGCAACACAATAAAAAAACATATATTATTTTAGCATAAACCATATGTACCTTATCAACTCATACTATACGCTTGCTACCACCATCATCATCACCATTTATCATCTTTACTATACAACTTCAGCTATTTCAAATAAAATAAAATTGTTAGTATTCAAAACAAATTTAGCTATAGTTGAAACAAAACCCTAAGTGGGACTGTAACCAATCAATATACATTGAGTCAATAACACACCACTAATTGAAATAATCATGGAACTGTAACAAATCAAGATATATCAAGTCATCTAGTTTGTGATGCCATGAAGAAAATATATAAGGTGGATGAAGTTTATACAATAACTTCATACTTCTTATATATATTTTTCCATGGCAACAAAAACCATATGAACCATCACCATACTATACGCTTGCTACCACCATATGCTTGCTACCACCATCATAATCATGTATCTACAAGGAAACACAACAAATTTCAAACTTAACCATAAAACATCAACAACATAATGTTTCTACGGCATCCTAAAAACGAACCCTAAAACAATAATCCTAAATTTTAAACATCAAAAACATCCATAAGAAGAGTAGAAAGAAGAGAGCAGGAGAACATACCATCTTCGCCGCCGTAGAAGTTTGCGCCGAACGTTGCTCCCATCAGATATCCTTTAAGCATGTTTCGCCATTCACTTGTTACAATATTGGTTAAGATTCATGAGAAGAGAGGGTTGTGTTAGGGTTTTCTTTAGAGAGAAACGACTGTTATGAACTGAGCAACAGATACTTTTGTTTATATATTAAAAAATATCACTTTTTGTCAAGGTTTTCAAGAATAAGTGTAATTATATTTTAAATAATAGTAAATTATATCACAACGGTTACTCATAATAACCGTAGTGATATCCCTTTTATTATTTATTTAAAAATAAATAAAAAAGAAATTAGCGTCTTAACATTAAATGAATAAAATTTTTTAGGGCGTTGAGGTTCGAACCCATGAAAGATAGTTGTATCATATCGGTTATAACGTCAACCGTTATTATACCATAAAAATGTATAATTAAAAAATAAAATAAAATGTTAGCGCATGAGTTTAGAGATGTCACCACGATGTTTGGAAGAACCGTGGTGACTTGGGCGTTGTTGTTTGCACATTTTGTAGTAGTGACTCCTGATCCTAATCGAATGCATAATCGAAGTAATGATCTCATCATAACTGTGTTCCTGTAAAAATAATATGATGTAACATATGAGAAAACAATTCACTCGTGAATATTGTTAGCAATGATAATGTTATAGTTATATCAACATTAACAATAAAAGACAAATAATATAATACTCGGATTTTACTTGCTTCTAATAGTTGTCCATTCATTCTAATTGCAACATTTGTGCCATTGAAGATCACACCTGGCATCTCTTGTACAGTGAACAGGAATCCAGCTTAGTTCGCTATTTCAGAAATAGGGAATATCTACATGATCAGAGGAGAGGATCTCAAGTTTTTTAATAGTATTCCCCAAAACAAACAGTTTTCTCATTCTATGTGGACACAAGCAACATAGGATTTTCAAAGGAACTAAAATGGAAGAACATTCACAACATTGAAGTCCTCCTTTATTCATTTTTATTGGTGGCTCTTTTGAATCTCATGAGTTTTACTGTTTAGCTACAGACGTATAATTAAGTAAAATACATGGATGAATCTTCTTAAAATCATCAAAAATATAAATCATAAACTTACTCATAGTCATGATAATGTTATAGTCATTATAATGTTAGTGAGAATCCTCTACAACATTTTATCAAACATATGGTGTGCATATACAAAACTGAAATAAAGCTACATAAAATTGAATGATTAAGATGTGATTACTAACCTTCATTTTAGTGTTGGGTGGAAAATTTTGATTTTCAAAATAAGATACGAAATGAAGACAACAATTCTCGATCGATTGACTACATCAAAAACAGAATTTCTCAAGGAAAAGAAAAGGTTGAAAACAAAAAGATTAACAAAGTAAATCTTACTGAAACAAAATCAATCATTAAACCTGAAAAAAGCCTAACAGAACGAAGATCAACATTTCCTTATATTCAACATCGGATCCCATTTTCTTCTTTCCAGCCTCACTGCTCAAAGGCTCGTCATCGATTAACAGTGAAGATACTCGAGTTTAACGAAGACTATCGAGTTTAATGGATCTGCAAAGGCAAAGTCATTGTGCGTCAATCTGAAAGGACGACAATAAGTTCAGTGGTGGCAGATAAGTCGCCTGGGGAATTTTCAAGGTGTCGTATGCGATGGCCGAAAAAAGTGTGTAGTTCGTCGGTGGAGATGGAAATGGCAGTTGTGACTCACTTCTTCTTATTATATTTTTTATTTTGTTTTTATTGTGTGATCACTATTTTGGTAATTGTTGAGTTGTGATGAATGAAGAAGAAAATGGTTTTGTTGTTGTATGTGGTTGTTGCTATTGAATGGAAGAAGAAGGTGATAGATTTGTGGAAAGAAGAAGGAAGATGAAGGGTTTATGGAAAGAAGAAAGAAGAAGTAGTGTGTTGAAGATTTTAACATTAATAAGCATGTTAATGAATTAGAAGTATTGAAAGTTGTGCGACTCTTCAGTTTTCAAGTTACTTAAAATTAACCATTTTGTTGTTTCCCACGTAAAAGCTATATGAGGAATGTCTTTTCAATTAACCAAATAATTAACTAAAATAATATAATTGATAAAAAATTAACACTTCAGCTCTCATAAATGCCAAATGCTTAAGGTTGAAACAAGTATGTAATTAGACTCTAATACTCCCAGATTAATGAAAAATTAGACATGTAATCATAATGGTTAATTTGGAATTTTCGATCCTATTCTTTTATAGTTAGATAGAAGATTATTAATCACAAAACTAAGATCTTGTGTATCTTAATTAAAACTTCTACATCCATACTAAACTTGACCAGAGTAGGACTTAAGCAAGACCATATAACGTGTTTGTTTGCGTGACATATTTATATTCATATTACTGTCTTTTAAAATTTGATAGGAGTTAAAGAATTCAAAACACACATAAAAAATGGTGGTTAAGACGCTTGATCTTATTTTAGTTATTTATGGTCTCGATACACGTGAAATTTTTGCCATCATTTCCAACATTTGTATTTAAAAAATTGTTTTTGAGTCTGTCAACCAAACTTAATCGTTCCGCTTCTGCTTCCTAATTTTACCTTAATTTTTCTTCTTCAGATTTTCTCGTTTACTTAATACATAACACAATAACTAACACAGAATCTCTGGTCAACATTACCAAGTAAGTAAACATAATACCTAACACAGAATTTCTGGTCAACATGTAAGTAATTCAGAAGAACTAGGTATGTCATATTCAACATGTAAGTAAACATAATACCTAACATAAAAAATCTGGTCAACATTACCAAGTAAAACATAATCCTATTTGTAGTCTTCCATTCTTTTTGGAAGCTTAAAGGTTACAAAAACATCCTTTACAATCTCATCATTTTCACTGTCATACTCAGTAGACAATTTATCACTGTCATTCTTTTCAATGTCACTTAAACCTCTCAAATTGTCCAGATTGACCTCACCATCATTATCATCACCTTCATCCCTAACAATAACCTTTTCCTTCCCTTTCCTCTTACCTTTCCCCTTCCTTTCCCCTTCCCCTTCCCTTTTCCCTTACCTTTTCCCCTTACCTTTCCCTTGCCTTTTCCCTTCTCCTTACTTGTTGTATTCACTTCATCCTCATCAATTGTTATCTCTCCATCAATACCTATATCATTCTCTGAGTCTTCAAAATTAACATTCAAAGCACTATCATCACTTCCATCTTCTGGCACATCTCCATGGTTACATATAACTACCTCATCTTGTTCTTGGTTACAGTTCAATCCTTCATTGATTTCATCTACTCCAACATTCATCCCTACACCCACATTCTCCTCAATTTCACAGGTGGTCCCCACATCATCCATATTGTAACAGTTTGTCTCCTCTTGACCCACATTCTCCTCAATTTCACAGTTGGTACCCATATGACCCACATTTTCCTCAATTCTAACATTCTCTTCAATCCCAACATTCTCCTTAACTTCATCAATTGTTGTCCCCTCTTCCACCATATCTTCACCTAGTATGGTCCCACCTTCATTATTTCCCCTTTCATATACTTCATTAACCACATCTTCAGCCACTATGGTCCCATCTAGATTATTAACCATATCAGCCCCTTCACCACACATATCTTCACCCAATATGCTCCCATGATCTGGTAGTGAGAGTATATGCTCCTCAATAACATCAAGTTCAGATACAGGATATATAACATACAAATGGCATTCCCCAATTAACACTGCAATTGTTCTCATCCAATCAGTCCCCTTATCATTTTCCAACAGAACTATATCATTAGCAAACATCTCATCATAATACCAAAACATATCTATAGTAGGGTAACCTAACTCTCTTAACTTGTCTAATATTTTAAAGTAACTCCAATAATCAGGATCAATATCCCATATCTCCTCTAACCCTTCATAACCTGACTTGGTAAAATTTACAAACTCCCTAGAAAACTCACCAGAATGATGAACAACACACTTAAACCTACTCTACATGACCTAATCAACCTACATATAGTATCAGAAGTACTAAGTAAGTTAGGTATAGAAGAAAGTTAACATTTTTAGTAACATATTTGTGCAAGTTTGTACCTTAGAGTTTTTCTGCAAACGAATGAAAGAACAAAGTTCTTCTTCTTCGTTCTTATTCAATGGAGGGTTGTTGTCAATAGTGTCGCTATCGTCGTCTTCAATGAACTTCGTCTTCAAACAAGGGTTGTTGTAAACAATGTAGCTGCTATAGTACTCTCTAAACTCGAGCTTTCATCCAACAATGTAAGTATGCCCTAATACGTTTCATCTTCTTAAAATGGATAATAAGTGTAATTTAAATTCCACATCATCCATTAAAATAAATACAGAATATCCACCTAAGCCATTTAAAGTCCAGCAATGCATATTCTAACGTTTTTCCAACCAAAAGAAACAAAAAGGACTATTGTATATATAACGGAGTATAAGTTAGTGGATCATAATGTAACGTTTTTTTTCTTAAGGGACCAAAGCGAAACAATGACTAAAGTTAGGTATTAAGCCTATATATATATATATATATATATATATATATATATATATATATATATATATATATATATATATATATATTAGTTTAAATGAATGTAACACATCAGTATCCATGCGAACATACGTGTAGCCAGACCAAAATCCATAAGAACGCACGAGTTATAACATTTTTTTGTATAATTAAAGAGAATAAAAGTAAATATATTTAAAACAACGTATGAATCCAAACACGGGCAAAATGTGTTTATTTATGTTACTAATATTTACTTATACAATTAAAACAATATTTACAAATACTATGTTATTAGTTGATTTTTATAAAACTAAATGATTGCATCAATATTTTTATATATAATGGAAAAACCGAATTAATATTACATAAAAATATACGGCTGATCCAAATATATGTATATATGGGAAAACTATATTTATGCTACAAATAGTAATAAAAATATGTTTTTCTTTTGAAAATAATAAACTTTTTTGGTTAAATAATTTTGTCTTTATCTTTTTTCATTCTTATTATTATATTTTAAAAACAAAAACGCATAATACACCCGAACATGTGCGAGCACACGTGTATTTATACCAGAATCGTCCAAACGCACGAGTTATTACATTTTTTGTATAATTAAAGAAAATAAAATAAAATAAATTTAAAATAATGTATGAGGCCAAACACGGGAAAATTATTTTTATTTATGTTACTAACATTTATTTATACAATTAAAATGCAATTTACAAATATTAGGTTATTAGTTGATATTTATATAACTAAATAATTGCATAAATATTTTTAAAAATAATGTCAAAACAAAATTATTATTTGTATACTAGAAAATATCTAGTTGATCCAAATATTTGTGTATAAGAAAAAATTATATTTATGCTACAAATATAAATACAAATATGTGTTTCTTCTACAAATAATAAACTTGTGAGCGACATCACTTGGAAGGTAAAATTTACGGTTTGGCAGTGGTCTTTTCTAGAAGATATTACTCAATCCAATTGTAATTTGTATGAATTCAACAAAACCCCTTTGTTTTATTTATCTTAAGCTTCAATTGGTTGGTAATTTCTTAGCGTTGGCGAGTCTCAGCTCGTTTCTTTTGTAAACAGGTTCAAGTACCATTTGTACTCGCTTTAATTTTGAACTTGCTTTATAAAAAAAAATAGGCAAAATAATCTTTTTCGTCCTTTAACTTTACACCAAGGTCCAAAATGGTCCCTTAACTTTAAAAAGTGCCGATTTCGTCCTTTAACTTTTTAAAAAGTGGCAAGTTAGTCCTGCCGTTAGTCTGACCAAACGTCTGTTTATATTTACTTACGTGGCAGGTGACTTGGAATTTGTTTATCGTCTTCTTCCTTGGTTGTGCATTCTGCAGACGCCCATTCTTCTTCCTTGTTAGGGCAAACTCAAATCATCT
Organism: Lathyrus tuberosus; assembly: GCA_022829125.1. NCBI lineage: Eukaryota > Viridiplantae > Streptophyta > Magnoliopsida > Fabales > Fabaceae > Lathyrus > Lathyrus tuberosus. The sequence continues at coordinate 8,176,965 of JALAZF010000072.1, forward strand.
TCCATCCTTACAATTTTTTTCCAAAGCAAAAGCTAGGGTTTAGGGAAAATGAAATCGGGTACTTCTTCTTCTTCTTTGAGCAAGAGAAATGCAGAAAATGGGGATTCAACAGTCAGTGGAAATCGTTGGAGGAAGCCCTCTTGCTATTGTGGATACATGGCTATTCTGCAAAGGGCAAAAACAGTGAAGAACATGGGAAAGTTATTTTGGGGTTGTCCCAATTTTAAGCAAAATGGATGCAATTACTTTGGTTGGTACCATGAAGATGCATTTGATGAGAAAGAAGAGCTTTTAATGCATAGGATTGGGGTGGCTGTAAAGGGATTAGATGAGGCAAAAAAAGACATTGAAGAACTTGGGAAAAAGCTGATGAATATTGATGCTGAAATGAAGATGATGATGAAGTGGAAAAAAATATGGAATTTGTTGTTTCTAATTGTTATTGTTGTAATGTTATTTAGGTTGAATTAGGTCACTTATGTTGTGTATGTGAAAGTATGTTTTGTCCCCATTTAAATGTATTCTGGTTTGAATGTTGTTTGTAAGGTTGAATGTTGTTTTTGAATGTTTTATTAATGAAAAAGATTTGCTGTTATATTGTATCATTTGTAATATTTGGACATGACCTATAATATTTGGACATGACCTATAAGTGTATGGTACATGACCTATAATTTGGAGTTGTAATATTCTGAATGTTATTGCCCTATAATTGGGACTTATATCAGATTGACCTATAACAGATTCAAAACAGGTTTATAACAGAAACATAATTACAAACTGGTTCATAAAAGGTTAAGAACCATAACAGCATTCTTATTGATTACATAACAGACCAGAAACATAACTAAAAACAGGTTCATAACAAGTTCAGAACCAAAATAACATTCTTGTTCATTACATCACAACCTTAAAAGTGAAAACAAAAAACAGGTTCACTTCATAACAAAAACCACAAAACCATAGTGACTAAAACACCTAATCCTAAATATGTCTAGGGATTCTTCTTTGCAGCTGTTCTCTTGGTGGGAGTAGATCTTCTAGTGACTGGACCAACAGCATTCTTTGATGCAGACAGTCTGGTTGTAGGGCCTGGTGGAATAAATGGCCTTGGAGCTTTTTTCACTGGTAGCTTCTGAGTCTTCCCCTTTGCAGGACCATGAGTCTTCTGAGCAGTAGATTCTTGGGCAGTTTGAGATGCTTGACTGGGTTGCACAGCAGGCTGAGTAACAGTTTGAGTAGATTCTTGGGCAGAGTTTTGAGTACTCTGTTGGGCAGCCTGACTACTTGTGTCCTTACAAGTGGACTTGTAGTGCCCTGATTTCTTACACCTACTGCACTTCACCGAGAAACCAGTTCTTCTCATCTTGTTATCAGATCCATCAATCTCTCCTTGTTCTAAATGTCTCCTCTTTTTGGGCCTACCAGGCATCTTCTTGAACTTGGGTGGTTGCACATCAGGATATGGTGTCTTAACCCACAAGTTAGACCCATTAACAGGGTAGATGACATGTTTATAAACTGCCTTGTATTTTGAAACTCTATAGTATTCAGGGATGTAACTTTCTATCCTGAAATTCCTACTCTTCATAGCAGACAATGCATGCACACATGGGAGTCCTGTAAGTTCTCATCTTCTGCATGAACATACATGGTCTTTCAGGTTCACAACATACTTATCAGCCTGATTCTCCAAGTGCCTTACTTCAAACATATGCTCATCAGACATCCTAAAGAACCAAAGAAAACAGAACAAATGATTCACTTGCATGCCATTGTTAATTCAACTGAATAATTACTAGTGTATTGAGCTGACATACCTTACAAGCCAATTGTTGGTGTAGGTGCTTGTGATATCAAGTTTCTTTCTAATATTAGGCAATATGTCATTCTCATCCAAAGTACCAAACCTCATTCTGTTGATAGCCCATCTCTCCATCATGTAGATTCTTATGTCTTCAAGCATAGTGATTAAAGGTTTGGCCCTTGCCTCAAGAATCACACTATTGAATGATTCAGACATGTTGTTGAGAACAGCATCACATTTGTTTTTAGTCCTGAAGTATGACCTACTCCAAAACCTTGGTGGGGTATTAATCATATGCTTAAAAGCTTCCTCATTTATAGCCCTCATTCCCTTCATCTCTCTTTCCCATGCTTGTGGGTAAGTTGATTTGGCAGCCTTCCATATAATATCCTTCAACATTTTGCCAGGAAACCTCTTCCTAAAGTTGTTGTACAGATGCCTAACACAAAACCTGTGCTCCACCCTAGGCAATAGCTCTTCCATAGTGGGTAACAGCCCCTGCAATAGGAAAAACATAAGAAACACATAAGGAAAAATATAAGAAAAAGCTAAGGAAAATGATAAGAAAAACTTGCCTTTTGTTGGTCTGATATGAAGGTGTAAGTCATGCATTGCTCTTTGCCTCCAAGGTCATCAATTAAGAGCTCTAAGAACCAAGTCCAGCTGTCCTTGTTTTCACCCTCCACAACTGCATATGCTATGGGAAGCATCTGATCATTAGGATCCCTCCCTATAGCAGCTAGAATCTGGCCTCCACACAACCCCTTGAGAAAACATCCATCTAAACCTATTACATGTCTGCACAGCTTAAAGCTTTCTTTACATGCAGCATAGCATACATATAGCCTTCTAAAGCATGGTCTATGATCCTCAACACCTTCTGGTACAGGATCCACTTTGAGCTTCACAGTTGATCCAGGATTGGCTCTTAACAATTCATGACAGTAGTCATACACCCTTGTGCAATCCCCCAAGAATGATCCATCAACAAAATCCCTTGCAGCAAACCTTGCTCTTATTGCCTTTGTTTTGTTCACCCCAACATTCCATTTTTTTTGGGCCTTTTCTTTGATATCCTTTATCTTCAACTTTGGATTATTTTTCAAGCTATTTTGGATTCTTTTACTCAACCATTTGGTACTCATCAGTTTCACATTATATTCCCTACTGCAACTATGCTCATCAACCACTTTCCTAAGTTGCCAAGTGTCTTCATTGGGCAGCTTGCTACAGTATGCCTCCCAATTACAACCATCTTTGCATTTAGCCCTTACCCTAACTTTGTCATTCTTTACAAACCTAAGATTTCTACCATTCTGCACAGCATAAGTAGTTATTGCCTCCTTAAAGTCACCCTTTGAACTAAAATAGACTCCCACATCCCACTTGTAATCAGCCATGTCTTTTGGTTGTCTAAAAATAGGATGTTTTTTTCTTGGAAGTCCAATACTTTCATCACTATCACAACCACTCTCCATGTCAGCAGCATCATTGTCACTGCCTTTATCTTCACCAGCCTTCCCTTTGTGTTTATGAACTTTGCTACTACCTTCAATTTCATCATGAATTAGGGATTCAACTTCATCCTGCTCAACCTCATCAAACCCATCAGACTCATCATCAAAAGCCACATCTTGTGCACTATCATACTTGTAGTCCTCATCTTCACTATCATCAGTACTTAAACCATCATCAACTCCATCTTCCACTTCTTTCTCAACATTCACTTCTTTCTCAACAGTCACTTGTTCCTCAACATTCACTTGTTTCTCACCAGTCACATGTTCCTCAACATTCATACCTTGTTCCTCTGCATTAACTTGTTCATCACCATTAAATTGTTCATCACCATTATCTTGTTCCTCTACAGTAACTTGTTCTTCTACATTAACCTGAACAGGGGTGGTATTTTCACCATGAACAACTTCATCAACCAGCTTACTAAGTAACTCCTCCACCTCATCCACAATTTCTTCAGGGCCCTCACCAACTATGTCATCCACATCAACTTTGTCACAGTAGTCAGGTTGAGACAACGTGTGTTGAATGTAAATATCAACACGTTTGTGAACCCTATACAGGTCTGCTATTTCTAATGCACCCTTGTCATTAATTAGTGCATTCATACCAAACTGCGGATCCTTGTAGTAGATTATTTCAAACTCCCTATAACCCAAATCTTTTAACACACCCACTAGCTCAAAATAACTCCATCTGTCTACATCTACCCTCAAATCATCAACTACACCATTCGCATATACAGTCAGACCCTCATCAGTAAATTCCCCACTATGATGAATTTTGAGTTCAATAATTTCATCCATGATACCTAACCAGACCAAAATATCTACAAAATTAGGGTTTACCCTATCAAATCTACAAGAAGACTAAAACTGAATACGAACCCTAATTTTCGTAACTTTTAACCCTAACAAATATGAAAGACGAATTAACTAACCGTTTGATCAATGGCAGATGAAGATCTTCACTCCTTTTCGTCTGGAACCGTCTCGTCTGGTGAGAAATCGTTCGTTTTGCACAGCGTCTTCTCCAATTCGCATGCCCTAGCAGAGTGCTACACCACTGAGAAGGAGATTGAATGGACTTTTCATTTTCTGAAGATCAATTAGAACATTCAACACTTCCACGTCACAGCCATATCTCCCACGTGGACAACATTATCAAAAAGGGACTAACGGAAGCTAACAGAAGGATAAACGTGGCACGTTTTAAAATGTTAAAGGACTAAATCGCCACTTTTTAAAGTTAAGGGACCAACTTGGACCATGGAGTAAAGTTAAGGGACGAAAAATGTTATTTGCCCAAAAAAATAATAATAAACTTTTTTGGATTAAATAATTTTGTCTTTCAATTTTTTCATTTTTATTACATTTTAGAAACAAATGCGTGTAACATATCCGTAGCTGTGCGAACGCTTGTGTATCACACTAGTTTCTATGAAATATCAACGATATTTATTTATGATTTCAAAAACTATCATTTTTTTTAATCTTATAAAAATTAAAAAGAAATTGATTATATTGGATAATATCTTATATCTTTGCAAATATATGAGTTTTAAATAAAATTACAAATAAATCAAGTATTTAACAAGTTATTATTATTTTCTTAAATATTGAACTTTAAATTTATTTATAAAATTTCAATTATAAATGCCATATAAGTATTATTTTATTATTATTTGTGTCTTTAAACTATAATTATCAACCACTGGTGTATCCTAAAAACCTAATTGAAATCTTACCAAAAAAAGGGTTTCCTAATTGAAATATCTATATGCGTTATAAACTTGACTAGAGGACTTATGCAAGACTATATAACATGTTTGTTTGTGTGACATATTTATATCTATTACGCCATTTAAAATTCAAAACTCGCACACTATCACGGTGGTTACGCTCGAGTGGTCTTCTTCCTATCTTGCCTTTATTTTTCTTCTTCAGATTCTCTCGTTTACTTGAAAGATCACATGGCAAAAAAGCACGAAGGATGTGCTGTGGGAATAGATCTTGGAACAACATATTCGTGTGTTGCTGTGTGGCTTGATGAGCACAATAGAGCGGAGATAATACACAATGAACAAGGAAACAGAACTACACCTTCTTTTGTTGCTTTCACTGATGATCAAAGGTTGATTGGTGATGCTGCTAAGAATCAGGCTGCCACCAACGCAGAAAACACAGTCTTTGGTAAATCTCTATTTCTATCCGTTCATAATTTCATATTTATTAGAGATAAATTTAATAGTATGTTATTAGTTTGTTAGGGTTTGTTAGGGTTGTTATTAGTTTGTTAGGGTTTGTTAGGATTGTTATTAGTTTATTAGGGTTTATCATATTTTAAGCTCTGAAAGATAGATCATCCGCGTATACATATTTAATATTGTTGTTATTGCATTGATATGTTAAATGAATGGTGAGACTGAGAGTTTATTACTAATATTTTTTTTTTCAGATGCTAAGAGATTAATTGGCAGGAAGGTTAGTGATTCTGTTGTAAAAGAAGATATGATGTTGTGGCCATTCAAGGTCATTGCCGGTGTCAATGACAAACCCATGATTGTTGTAAAGTACAAAGGTCTAGAGAAGCAGCTATGTGCTGAGGAAATTTCATCAATGATCCTCACAAAAATGCGGGAGGTTGCAGAGAAATTTCTAGAGTCTCCCGTAAAGAATGTAGTTGTTACAGTGCCGGCTTATTTTTGCGACGCTCAGCGAAAAGCTACGGTAGATGCTGGTGCCATTGCTGGTCTTAATGTTATACGGATCATCAATGAACCAACTGCTGCTGCTCTTGCGTATGAACTTGATAAGAGATCTAACTGTGTTGGAGAAAAAAATATTTTCGTTTTTGACCTTGGTGGTGGCACTTTTGATGTGTCCATCTTAACAATCAAGGATAAGGTCTTCCAAGTCAAGGCCACGGGCGGAAACACTCACCTCGGAGGAGAGGACATTGATAACCGGATGGTGAACTACTTTGTTGATGAGTTTAAGAGGAAGAACAAAGTGGATATTTCTGGGAGCCCTAGGGCTTTGAGGAGGTTGAGAACTGCTTGTGAAAGGGCAAAAAGGGTACTCTCTTTTTCTGTTGTCACCACGGTTGAGGTAGATTCTTTATTTCAAGGTATTGATTTCTTTTCATCAATTACTCGTGCAAAGTTTGAGGAAATCAATATGGATATTTTTAACGAGTGTATGGAGACGGTCAAAAGTTGTCTTACAGATGCTAACATGGACAAGAATACTGTAAATGAGGTTGTTCTTGTTGGTGGGTCTTCTAGAATTCCCAAAGTGCAGCAACTATTGCAGGAATTTTTCAACGGAAAGGATCTGTGCATGAGCATAAACCCTGATGAGGCGGTTGCTTATGGAGCAGCTGTACAGGCTGCTTTGTTGAGTGAAGGCTTTAAAAATGTTCCAAACTTGGTGCTGCGTGATGTTACACCACTGTCTCTTGGTACGGATATAATAGGAGATGTCATGAGTGTGGTGATTCCTAAGAACACTTGCATTCCCGTCAGGATGACAAAAGGTTTTGTAACAGTTGCAGATAACCAATCTTCCGTCTTGATTGAGGTTTATGAGGGTGAGAGAACTAGAGCCAGTGATAACAATCTGCTCGGTTCTTTTACTCTTTCAGGTATTCCCCCTGCACCTCGCGGCTATAGGATCAATGTATGTTTTGCTATAGATGAAAATGGTATTTTAACTGTTTCTGCTACGGAGAAATCCACTGGCAACATGAATGAGATTACCATAACAAATTACAAAGAAAGGTTGCCTGCTGACGAAATTAAAAAATTGATTGAAGAAGCCGAGAACTACCGTATTGAAGATAAGAAATTCCTAAAGAAGGCTAAAGTAATGAATGCTTTAGATTACTGCGTTTACAAGGTGAAGAATGCTTTAAAGCAACCAGACCTTAATTCAAAGCTTCCGTCTAAAGATATCGACATGATCAATTCTGCAATTACGGCATCCTCAAATTTGCTTGATAGTAGCCAGCAGGTTGAAATTGATGTTCTTGACAGTCATCTGAAGGAGCTTGAGAGTATGTTCGAACGCATTACTACAGACAAGAAGGAATAGTTTTCATTTTAGTTTTTTTTTTGTAACTGTCTTGCTGTTTTCTGTAAGTGTAGACTGAAAACAGTACTACGATTATCAAACAATTGAGGTTTGATAGTTTTTGCTTGTTTTCCCTACAAATTAACCTCAAGGTACCTTTATCTCATTGAATTATTTTTATCTTTCTGGATTATATCTATAGTTAGTTGAGATCTCTCAGGAGCTTTTTATTTATTCCTGATAAGCAAATAGGTTGTGATTTTTAATATGATTTGAATATAATTTTATAAAGCTATCATCACAAGAATATATAACACCAATACTGCAATTACATATTTGCTTGATGAGAATAACCAGCACAATGAAATCGATGTTGTTGAGGATCATCTGAAAGAGCTGGAGAGTATGTTTGACCTAATTAAGTAGTCAAAACTCAAAACTAAGTAGTTTTGGTTTTCTGTTAAAATTTTATGTTTTGTTTTCCTTTGGACTTGTTATTTCAATTGTTCTTGTAGACTTGTAAATTGTATGCATAAGAAACATAAACTCACCGCTCCTATAACTATTTTTGTTAATATGTAGATTAATAAGGCTATTTTAAAAGTTTCATTGGCTTAATGCATTGAGTGGAGTTATAAATCTTCATGTTAATTTATGTATGCTGTTGGAAGAGACTGAGAATTTTATTTTCTTGTTTCACAAATTTCATGACATTTATCACACATGTTTGAGTTAAGATGGTTGAGAAAGTGTGTGGGAGATGGTTAATGTGTAACAGATTTTGTATGTGTATAAATAGCTCTATTGTAACAGATTTTGTATGTTTTTCTGATAACTGAATAATAGAATGAGAGCACAAAGCTCTATTTCTATCTCTCTCTCTTTTGTTAATTATGATTCATGAGTGTTTGAGAGACTTGATATGGTATAAGTAGATCTTTGAATCAATCCTTGGTTGTTTTCTTTATCTCAAGGTTTGATTCGCCTTCTTCTGCATTCTCTTTTGGCTCAATTGTATTTGTTTTCTTCGTTTCAAGAAATCATGGAGGCTCAATTTCATAATCTTTTCTTCGTTCATCACTCACATCAGCTCACGCTAGTTCTTGTTTCGCATCTCTTAACAGAGGATAATTATCCTTTGTGACGGTGTTCGATGCTAATTGCTCTTGGAGCCAAAAACAAAATCAACTTGGAATGTATGGTGTATGAGAAATGGTATTTTATTCAAAGAAGGTGTGTGTAAAGTTTCCGACCTTGTTTGGGAGATCAAGATCACGGCTTGGAGGTGGTCTTGTATAGGAGAAATTAATTATCTAAATTATAACTTTTATTATTTTTGTAAAGATCCGTTGACCTTTTTGGATAGAGTTTCAATTGATAGTTAATCTCTCTTGTTCTTTTGGATCCAGATCTTTTTGGTAATCGAGTTAGAGTACCCTACTACTCTTTTAATATACTTCTTGCTTGCAAAAACAAAACAAAAAACTTTGTTTATTCTTGAATTCACTTTTCAAAGCACTCACTGCCAACATTATTCACTCTTCCACTGCGGCCATTACCACAAATTTTTTTTACTCGGTTAAAAATGTGGGTTTAACTTTGGTTTCTTATGTGAGATAACAAAGAATGTCATGAAAAGGGCGTCAATTTATTTCTCGGTTGAAATTACACTCAAGGGAGTGATTTATTGGTCATGGATTCGATTCTCAATCGCCACATTTTTATAATTTTTAAAACTGGCTGGCTCGCCCCACTTGTTCTCTCGGTTATATGAAAAATTGGGGTATTAGATTCAATCTTACTACCTTAGTTTAATAAAATAATTGAGGGCTGAAACATTGTTATTTTTCTTGTATATATTCGTTTTAACATGTATTACAGAATCTATTTTGCCCATTTTTAAAGCAGAAAGAGGGTACATTTTATGCATTTCTGAAACAAAAACATTGTATCAAAAATATTCATTATTTGTACCACTTGTATAGTCAAAATGGTTTACACCTTATATTTTTACAATAAAACTAATAAAATGATTAACCAACAAAAGAAAAAAAAAACAAAATGCAAATTCTTGAACGGCTGTCCAAAAGTTTTCTTTTATGAGTTTCGTAACAGGTCTTTAAGCAGTATAATTTGAACCACATTTAAAAGAAATTAGGATAATTAGTAAGAACATTAAATCTTTAAATTATTGATCTCAACAACAACAATAACAACAACAACATTCAAACTTAATATCAAGAGCATGCATCAATAACTACAACTAACACAAATAATTAATAATCATATATGACTGTCACAAAGAATAACACTTACTGTAGAGGTTTTTAATTTTCAGACTTTTACTTCTAAATCCATGTAACATATGGTAATGGTATCCTTCGACATCTCTACATGTTTGAAAAAAATAAATTGTTAGATGATAGGTTTCGAGATAGAGACGGGATGAATAGATCACAAATTTTACAACAAAAAACTTTTGTAAAAAATATGTTTTCAAAATATGGTGCAGCGGTAAAACGACCAAGATCGAATCGTCTAACCGAGCTTACTATCGAAAAGCAATATATGTATCCCAAACAAAATGGAGTGATAATGAACATAAATTTTCAACAAAGATCAAGCTATGAATCAATTAAATGCAATGCTAATCGTACCTCGTATATCCAATGAACCAAAATACACTCAAAATACGCATATACAATTTATCGAACACTTGATGTGCAATCGATAGCGATTGGAAATATAATTCGTTTTGTTGATGTTAAAAGTCAATCACAATCAAAGTGATTGTGATTATATTAACAACAACACTTTTAAAATATAATAGAAAAAAATTTCCAATCGAATTGATCGAACAACTATGAACTCGATAAATTGTGAAATCAACAATGAAAGTGATAAAGAGATAAAGAGAGATACCAAGATTTGTTTTGGCAGTTCCCCAATCGGCCTCGCTATGGGTACGTCTGCCCTCAATTTAAATTCGAATTGAGATAGTGATATTAACCTTTTCTTTGCAAAATCGTTTATACAAGAGATGAAGAATGCAAACCCCAAAAACCCTATTATATTGTGTTGATTCTTCCACCTCCAACCCTTGATCAAACCTTGATCAAGTGACCAACAATGCGGCTACAATCCTCGGATTATCCCGAGCACGCAATTTAATGAAATCCAAGATTCCCGAACATAATTCACTGTCTCGCACTACTCCATTGCAAAGAAACCACCTTGTCCCAAGGCTTTCACTCAATCGAATCTGTGTTGAAGTGATCTTGTCCAAAACCTTCAAATCAACTCGATCTTGAAGGAAAACTCCACCATGGTTTTCTTATTTGAAACACACGAAGTTTCCAACCCAAGATTCTTGGTTACACCAAACCTAATTGGATGTTATCAACCCTAATCTAGATTGTCACCCAATTGAATAATGATTATGTGTAGTTCAAGTGTGTGTATGCATAAAAGAAGGGATGAAGATGATGGGCAACTTTGTAATCTGGTTTTGTTTAGGTTTTATTCACTAGGAAACCTTACCTAGAGGAAGATGCATGTATGAGTATATATAGGTATGTGAAGAAATGGGCAAAAGGAATGCAAAAAGTTCGAGCAAGGGAAAAACATATAGGTCGGCCTATGGAAGCAATGGGTCGGCCTATGCAGGTTGTTCAGGTCGGCCTATGAAGGTCATAGGTCGGCCTATCAGATAGTTTGAAAGAATATGTTGGTGCGGTAAAGCGGAAAGCAACAAAATGATTTGGAAGTATTTTTTCGGGAATTTATCGTGTCCACAGAGATCGGTGATATTGAACTGCCGTTCGACAATTTAAATGTTAATGAGTTTAGGTTTAAAATGGTTTTAAACATAGAAACAGAAAAGTAAATATTAACATAAAAACAATTCATTAATCAGAAAGAAGAAACTTATCTGGCATGCACATAATCGAATCCTCACAAACTTAAACTTACCGACCAGTTATACTCAACCTACAATACACCTCAATATCATCTAGCATCGCTCTCAATAGTGTTCATCTCTGACACACCGAGCTGAGAGAAAAACAGTATCACTCTCGCCGACACTCTCACACTCGACTCAAATAACACGGAGGCATTAAGCTCCGACACCCAAATAGATTGTTAGCTCTAAATCTATCTCTAGCATCCAGAAACTAACAGATAATCATCCCTAATGAAGGTTTGCGATGTTTATCTTTAACTCAACCCAAACCCCGAGCATAAAGTAAAAATCAGAGACAATCATCGATAAAGATTTGTAAAGAAAATTAAATATAATGTCATGGGCTATAAATATACATGAAATCAAAGTAAATACATATACAACAACCCAACAAAGAAGAAATACACAAAGAAGAAGAGAAATGAACCAAACATCTCACGGATTGTCAAAGCCGATTGATGAGAAATCCACCCCGGATCATCCGTGTGTAAGCTTCAATGTTGTTTTCAAAGCTAATCTACTGAAAAAATGAATTGGATGGAGTTGGGAGCAAAAAACCCCAAAACCATAACCTAAAAAAATGTGTTTTTATGCCTTATATGGTGTTTCTGTCCGCCCAGTTTCACCCGGCGGAATTCTAGGTCGCCCGGCGGCGAAAGGCGACTTATTTTGTAAGTTATCCAGCATTGTTCTGGATCGCTCAGCCCTGCAATGTACCGCTCGGCGCTGCTGGGGCGCAGCTGACAGTAGACAGCAAAAATCCAGCACTGTTTTGGCCATAACTTTCGAACTGTAACTCCGTTTTCGCCCGGTTTGAAGCGCTGTAAAGCTTATTCAATGCTCTATACAACAATGGCAAAATCTTATTCGTTGAATACCTACAAAAATGAATGGAAAGCAATTAAACTCAATGATATTTACACGATACGCAATATATACACTAAAACGTAAAGTAAACGAAATTACAAACAAAGCAGGGTTTATTCGTATGATATTTAACAAAGAGTATAAATAAGTGCAACAAAAGTTATATACAAAAATAGGTACATTTTGCACTTATCAAACTCTCCCCAACTTACATAATTGTTTGTCTTCAAACAACGCCAACCAACTTAAAGAAACAAAAGACGAAAATCCAAGAATCACGAATCGACAAGTTTTGAAAACGGAAAACAAATGTATGGTTCAAAACAAAAACGATACACACAAAGTAAATACTTACCACTAAACTACGATGATAACATAGTCACGAAAGAAATGCAAAATACAAAAATCATGCCAAACATTCTAAAACAACGCAAGTTCAACCGTGAATCACACCTAGCAAAAACAATCCTCGGTAGATAAAAAACACTAAATGAGGGACTTTTTACTCATACAACAATCTTGTAAACAAAAGACTAAATTATGCAACCATCCAAAAAATCATATTGAAAACATAAAAGCAAGAATCGCAAGGGCTTTCAAGGTTGTAGCGTGGTCGGGTAAACAAACAAGGGGCAATTTCTAAAGGTAATTGAAACAAAAACTTGCTTAAACCTAAGGGAGTGATCAACTCACAAAGTTTCAAACACCAAAATTTCAATGAAACTTCATCCACAATCCCAAGTGTTACACAAAACACAATACTTATTTAGCACAATTATTTGAACTCTTTTTGTTTCCTTTCACAAGGATTTTCTTTTTCTTTCTTTTTTTTCTTTTCTTTCTTTCTCATATTTTTCTCTTTTTTTTTCTTTTTTTTTCAACCTCATAGAAACCAACCAAGGAGTAAACAATCATTCTCTCTCCAACTTGAATTCAACCACATCATCATGTGAATACTCCCTACTTTCTAAGGCAAGGCAAAAATTCATACAATAACACAAAGTTGAGGGTTAAAAAAAACAAAATCCATTCAAAAATAAGGGAACTAAATACTAATCGACAATCATTAAGTTCAAATAAAACATGGATCAAAAAGCTCAAAGGGGTTACGAATGATCACACGCTCACAAGGTGAATGACTATTTGGCTAGGTAGTTGTGCTCAAAATGAAACAAAATGCCTTGATCCTTTTCATGCTTTCATATAATCAACACAAACAAAAGATTAAGCATAATAAAATCCAATTAGAATAAGAATGTTGGTACTCCGTGCATAAATGAACAATAGAAGGTTTCCTCACAAAAAGGGTGGGAACTAAAGTGATTCACATCAAGAACAAGTATACAAAAGAATGAATGGCATGGAAGTTTGTAAAATTCCTAAGTATCATGAATATGCTAAAGTCTAGAAAGCGATAAACACATACCTTGGACGTGTACAAATCTTAACAATATCATTACCATACATCCGCAAGTTGAAACGATCAAACTTGGAACATCATCAAATCTCCTTAAGCTACTCAAAACAAGTTCATTGACAAACACGAAAACTATTAATATGAACAAACTGAAAAACCGGCAAAAATTGTCTAAACAAATTTAAAAGTGAAGACTTGAATTTTAAGAGCTGGTCCGATTTAAATTTGTTTAGACAATTGCACCAAACTACATAAACTTAACAACAACAAAAGAAAATAACACAACATGCTTATTTTACGTCGTAAGCTCGACGCCTTTACAATGCTTAGCTAGCAACTTCCTTCCTTCATGCCATGGTGATGCCTCACCGCGCAAACCAAAAGCAAGTGCCCTAACCAAACACTTAAACAAATGTTAATATACAAGTATCAGTATAACAAATGAAAATATACAATATATACGATATCTACAAAACTCAAAAAAAAAAACTATCGCAATGCAAGTTCAATAAAAATCAGTCCCCGATAACGGCGCCATTTTGTTGGTGCGGTAAAGTGGCAAGCAACAAAAAGATTTGGAAGTATTTTTCCGGGAATTTATCGTGTCCACAGAGATCGGTGATATTGAACTGTCGTTCGACAATTTAAATGTTAATGAGTTTGGGTTTAAAATGGTTTTAAACATAGAAACAGAAAAATAAATATTAACATAAAAACAATTCAATAATCAGAGAGAAGAAACTTATCTGGCATGCACATAATCGACTCCTCACAAACTTAAACTTACCGACCAATTATACTCAACCTACAATACTCCTCAATATCATCTAGCATCGCTCTCAATAGTGTTCATCTCTGACACACCGAGCTGAGAGAAAAAATGTATTACTCTCGCCGACACTCTCCCACTCGACTCAAATAACACAGAGGTATTAAGCTCCGACATCCAAATAGACTGTTAGCTCTAAATCTATCTCTAGCATCTAGAAACTAACAGATAATCATCTCTAATGAAGGTTTGCGATGTTTATCTCTAACACAACCCAAACCCCGAGCATAAAACAAATATCAGAGACAATCATCGATAAAGATTTGTAAAGTAAATTAAATATAACGCCATGGGCGATAAATATACATGAGATCAAAGTAAATACATATAAAACAACTCAACAAAGAAGAAATACACAAAGAAGAAGAGAAATGAACCAAACATCTCGCGGATTGTCAGAGCCGATTGATGAGAAATCCACCCCGGATCATCCGTGTGCAAGCTTCAATCTTGTTTTCTAAGCTAATCTACTGAAAAAATGAATTGGATCGAGTTGGGAGCAAAAAACCCCAAAACCATAACCTAAACAAATGTGTTTTTATGCCTTAAATGGTGTTTCTGTCGGCCCAGTTTCGCCCGGCGGAATTCTGGGTCGCCCGATGGCGAAAGGTGGCTTATTTTGTAAGTTATCCAGCATTATTTTGGAGCGCCCGACCCTGCAATGTACCGCCCGACGCAATTTCGCCTGGCGCTGCTGAGGCACAGCTGACAGTAGACAACAAAAATCCAGCACTGTTTTGGCCATAACTTTCGAACCGTACCTTCGTTTTTTGCCCGATTTGAAGCACTGGAAAGTTTATTCAATGTTCTATACAACAATGGCAAAGTCTTATTGCTTGAATACCTACAAAAATGAATGTAAATCAATTAAACTCAATGATATTTACACGATACGCAATATATACACTAAAACGTAAAGTAAACGAAATTACAAATAAAGCAGGGTTTATTTGTATGATATTTAGAAAAAAAAAGTATAGATAAGTGCAACAAAACTTATATACAAAAATAGGTACATTTTACACTCATCAGAAGACCTGTGGGCAGATCCTACAGGCTTTAATAATGATCCATTGGAGCCGACATGAAGGATCTATGTATCGGCCTATACTAAAGCTAAGGCACGTATAGGTCGGTCTGAAATGACTAGAATGCCCAAAAACAAGTTTTTCAATGCATATATGATGTTGACTCCTTTTCAAACTCGTTTAAATGCTTCCTAATGCCAATATGCACATCTAAAATGGGAGGATATCGTTCAATATACATAACGTTATGCTTTCCTAGTTTTGACATCACTCAAAATACTAAAGCACTCACATATTCCCCCTTTTTTATGATGGAAAAACATTAGAAGATGTGTTTAGTGAGGTTGTTGTCTTTTTGAAGACTCCCCCTGAATATGTGCATCAGCCTTCATCTTGTGTATACTTCTCCCCCTTTGACAACAACAAAAAGAGAACAAGCAAATAATTAGAAGTATCAATAATCACAAACAAACACAAAATACCACACAGAGGCAATTTGTAAAGAGAAGAACATCAATATGAAAGCATTCACATAGAATGATATACACATTGATTTAGAATGCCTAAACATAAATACAATCACACCAAGGAACAATAGAACATAATTGCCACTATAATGCTAAATAAGATAACAGAACATGAACAATGAAGGATATAACATAAAGACAAACCCTTGGCCTGCTACAAAAGCGACACGATTACGTGACATATGCTTTTGGTGCTCTCGAAATGCTACACACGCATGTGCTCTAGCAAGGCGATAAACAAAGTCATCACCATTCAAACCAAAAACAGAGATGAAACCATAATTGTGACACATAACAAGAATTAATTTAACGTCATAACATGTTTAACTAAAGTTAATGAAATAATACATAACAGGTCAAATGCACTAAAGAAAATGTTTCAAGTATATAAAAAATAGCACAACATCACTATAAGCATATAATTGATAAAGATCAATGGTAATGTTTGAAAGTGAGAGTTGATAAACTACTTCATTTATCAAGGATATTAGCCATTTGAAGTACTAGTAACAACAAGAGAACTCACTAAGCAAGAGAAATAAAAAGGAACAATATTACCTCTCATGTAGATTAATGAACCATGCACTCTTATGAGATGAAACTCCCAATGAAGGTTAGAGTAAGAGTATATAAAGTGCATGCAAGAAAATGATATACTAGGTAAGATTAGAGATATCGAGTATCACCAATTCCCTCAGGATGTTGAAAATGGTTCGGTTGCAAGTGATTTTGTGAAAATATCCGCAAGTTGATGTTTACTATCAACATGCTCGAATACGACATCACCTTTTTTAACATGATCACGAAGGAAATGATGGCGAATCTCAATATTCTTAGTGTGTGAATGTAGCACCGGATTCTTGGTTAGATTGATAGGGTTAGTGTTGTCGCACATAATGGGAATACGTTGAAAATTTATATCAAAATCAAGTAATTGTTGCTTGAGCCACAAGTTTTGGGAGCAACAACTACCGACAACAACATATTCCGCCTCAGCGGTTGATAACATAACAGAAACTTATTTCTTGCTATGCCAACTTACTAAGGCATTTGAAAACATGTGGCATGTTCCACTAGTGCTTTTCCTATCCGATTTGCAACCGAAAAAATCAGAGTCGGTGTATCCAACCAAGTTACAATTGCTTCCTTTAGAATACCAAAGTCCATATTGAGAAATACCGTGAAGATACCTAAGAATACGCTTTACGACTTTAAAGTGGGATTCCTTAAGAGCCGGTTGATAACAGGCACACATGCATACACTAAACATGATATCTGGCCTAGATGCGGTAAGATATAAAAAAAAGACTATCATACCTCTATATTTCTTCACATCTACATCCTTACCATTTGAGTCCATTTCCAAATTACCATTTGTGGCCATAGGTGTATCGATAGACTTTGCATCTTCCATGCCAAGCGCTTTAGCAATTCTTTGCAATACTTCGTTTGACACACCAATGTACCTTCTTTCAATTGCTTGATTATAAGCCCAAGGAAGTAATTCAACTCCCCCATGACGTTCATCTCAAACTCTCCATGTATAAGCTTAGAGAACTCTTCTACAAGTTGCATATTAGTTGATCCAAATATAATATCATCAACCTAAACTTGAACTAGAAAAGTGTGCTTCCCTTGTCGCTTAATGAATAGAGTAGTATTTACTTTTCCCCTTGAATCCCTTTGCGCTTATACCAAGCCCTAGGGGCTTGCTTGAGACCATACAAAGCTCTTTTGAGCTTGTACACATAGTTTGGATACTCATGACTTTCAAAATCGGGAGGTTGAGCTACATACACTTCTCCATTAATAAATCCATTTAGAAACACACTTTTCACGTCTATTTGATATAACTTGAAATTCTTAGCGCAAGCATAGGCTAACAAAAGACGTATAGCCTCAAGTCGAGCTACCAGAGCATAAGTTTCCTCATAATTGATGTCGTCCTCTTGGTTATTGTAACACCCCAAATTTTGTAAGAATATTTTAATTTATTTAAATATTATATTCGTGAATTTTGGTAAATTTTGGTGATTCGGGTTGATGTCGGTGATTTTGTGAAGTTTTGGTTATTTAATTAAATAATAGTATATATTATGAGATATAATGTATTATTATTTATTCTAAATAATATTAAAGGAATTAAGGGTAAGACGGACTTTTGATGAGGATTAGTGAGGGTATTATGGAGAAAGCCTAATTTAGAAGCCCAAGGGTTAGAGTGAATATAAAAGGAGGATTTTGAGAATAGGTTTCACTTTTGGTTAACCGTGAAAAGAAGGAAAGAAGGGAGAGCTCTGAGGAAAAAGGGAAAAGGCGAGGAATTCGTGAAGGTTTCCAAAGGCTCAAGAGAGAACACTTCGGATCGACAATCTAAGGTATGGGGAGTAATTACCTTTCATTGTTTTCAATATAGGATTCGACGTAATTGAAGTGGATGTTTTGGGTTTGAGGGTTTATGGGGTTTTTGTGATGAATTGATGATTTTAAGGGTATTTTTGTGAATCGATTAATAATGTTGAATTGTACTGGTAAAATAGACCTAAGGGCTGGTTTCCCTGTCGATGTTGTTTCGACCTTGTGGTGAAAAGGGATATATGGAGTTTATGGGAAGCTTGAGAGTTTGTGAAGGTTTAGGGGATTTAAGGTTTCCCGCAATGTTCCGAATCGACCTAATAGACGTAGGTTTTATGCCTTTGATTTCCGTGATGCATTAGGATTGTTGTAGGGATGTTTTTGGGTCATTTGGGGTTGTAATCGCAGGTACCCTTAAGGTTGTGGAGCTACTGATGCGTAGCAGCGATTTGCGGTAATCGCAGGTTCGCTAAGCGAACCATTCCTTCGCAAGGCGAATGTTCGCCAAGGCTCGCAAAGCGAGCAGCGCAACGAATGCGCGATAACTTGAGTGTGGGTATTGGGATGATTCTGAAGTGAAATTGGAGATTCGCTGGAAGTCTCGCAAAGCGAACTTCCCAGCGAGGGGCTTCGCATAGCGAATGAACCAGCGAGTATGACAGATGGTGTTTTCTTGAGTTTTAGCGTGATGACTGTGAGATTCACTGACCGCTTCGCAAAGCGATGGTCCCAACGAACTGGTTCGCCTAGCGAACTCAGTAGCGAACGTCTGCTGTTCGCAATGTTTTGTTTATGTTGCTGTGCCGTTTTGATGCTTTGATGATGTAATTTTTATGATGATTTTCCATGGTGTTGCTGATGATTATATGACGATGTTTTGGTGATTACTTGACAAATATGTGCTGACATGATTTATATAAGAATTGATGAAAGATGACGATATGATATGACTGAGGAATTGTGAGAGATTTATATATGTGATGTTTCATTTTTAAATGATGATATGATGTTCTTGATGATTATTAGGTGTTTATGTGATGATAAAATGACGATGTGAAGTACCATGAGTATATTGATGATTTTACATGACTATCTTGATGCGTGTATTGATGATTCGACGATGATGATTCATGATGTTTTTTACGAATACATGATGATATAATTAACATGAGGTTTTGATGAATGATGATGTATATGATGGCTTTTATTGATGAATGATGATGCACATAATGATGTTTATTTGACGATGGTGATTATTTATGTTGTGCATCATGCATTCATATGCATACTCTGTGACGATGCTTCATTCCCATTGTGCGGATATGAGGTGAATATGACGTGCTCCGGTTCCATTGCGCAATCGATCCTATTGATGGGGATCTTTGGAGGGGTGATGGCCTAGTGTCCATCGATTATGACGATTGGTACCACATGCATGAGTCTTGTTGTGCATTTGCATTAATTGGCATTGTTGTATTTTATGATGTTGTTTGTGATTTTGATGTTTCCTTGTGATGACCCTGAAGATGTTGTATATGAAGATAATGCCATTTTATGTATATCTTGTTTTATATTGATTATTATGAATTGTGATTACTCACCCTGCCTGTTTGAATGTTGCCTCCACGTGGGTAACGTGCAGGTGATCTAGCTTAGATGTAGATGCCCTCGAGACTTTTGACGTTATTGCTTTTGGTCGATGAAGAGGGTCTTGCTCTAATAGTGTAACATCGGGTTGGGTCGTCGAGTCGAATCATGTTGATTTATTTGTTGTTATTTGATGTTATGGTTTATTATAAAACCTTTTTTATTATTTGTGGTTATGGTGGTTCTACTGCTACTTCTGAGGTCCTTTTGTTGAAAAACCTTTATTTGAAATTTTGAGTTCTGCTGCCATGTGAAGACTTTTGATTTATTTTAAGGAAAAACCTTTTGTTTACAGGACAAGTGTATTATTTTAAATTAAATGAGAAATATGCACCCTTTGAGGTGATTTTGATGTTTTACTCTGAAACTTGAGTTGTTTCTGCTGCAACATTTTGGGGATAGAAAAAGGGTGTTACATTAGTGATATCAGAGCTGGTCGGGCCGTCCGGCCAGGTTGTCTAATGTTGTTTGTTTCCCTAGTGTGCGACATGTGCGTAAAAATACTGTCGATGCTTGTTTTGTTTTCCATTTGCAGGTTGGGAATGAAACAAGTGGGGGAGAAGATGGTGCTTCTCCAAGGTGTTTCGAGTGTGGAGCGTTGGCTAAGTGTGGTATTGGACGCTGCGATAGTTGGTGGTGATAGTTTATACCGCCTCATGATATCCGATGTTATTGACAAATTGAGGAAATGATCACCCTTAATCTCTTGTTGATAATAGACGGGATAATGTTGGATGAGATAGACGTGTCTTGCGAACTTGAGTAGTGTGCGCAGTGAATTGTTGGGGTTAAGTCGAGTGCTTACGGATTGTTTTGATGAGTCGATGTAGACTAATAGATTTGAAGATGAAGCGAATTAGAGTTTCTTGCCTGTCGGTCGAGCTGGAATATCTCAAGGAGAACGATCAGGTATTGTTGATGTCTACTTTGTGAAGGATAGAGAACAGGGTGGCGACTAGTGATATGCCGGTGGTGTGTAATTCCTGAGGACCACCTGAATCTAATTTCGACGAAGGTGAAGAGTTGTTTGTTCTGTGAAGCAAGTGGGTGAGTCTGTGAAAGATGGTTCAAAGGTGTTATGAGGTTGGATTATTGGAAGGCATAAGGGATGCGGCGGTGTGTGATCTACCTATAGTGTGTGACTATTTGGAGGTGTTCCCATGAGATATCAGTGATTTACCATTGTAGTGTGGAGTGTAACTTGCTATCGACCTGGTACTCGATGCAAGCTCGATGCCGGTGGTTGCATACAGAATGTATGTTTCTGAATAAGTGAATTGAAGAAACAGTTGAAAGAGTTGCCTGTTCGACCAAGTGTTTTTCCGTGGGGTGCTCATGTGCTGTTAGTGAAGAAGAAAGATAGAAGTATAAGGTTGTGTGTTGATTATCGGCAGTTGAATAAAGTGACGATCTAGAATAAGTTTCTGCTTCCGAGGATTGAGGATTTGATGGATCAGTTAGTAGGTGCATGTGTGTTTACCAAGATTGATTTGAGGTCTGGTTATCATCCGATTCGTGTTAAGTCTGATGGTGTTCCGAAGAAGGCTTTCGGGATGAGGTATGGTGACTATGAGTATACTGTGATGTCGTTTGGTGTGTCTAATGTACCTGGTAATCATGGAGTGTATGAATCGGAATTTTCTTGAGTATTTGGATAAGTTTGTAGTGAGTTTTATTGACGATCTTCTAGTAGACTCTAAATCTGAAGAAGAGCATGTTGAGCACTTGAGGACTGTGTTGCAGGTGTTGAAAGAGAAGAAGTTGTAGGTGAAGCTGTCGAAGTGTGAGTTTTGGTTTAAGGAAGTGAGTTTTCTCGGCCATGTGATTTTAAGTGGTGGAATTGATGTTGATCCTTCTAAGATTGATGCAGTGTTGTAGTGGGAGCCACCGAGGTCTGCTACTGAAATACGAAGTTTCTGAGATTGGAGGGTTACTACCGCAAATTTATGGGAGTTTTTCTAAGTTAGAATTATCTTTGACTCAGTAGACTCGAAAGGGTCAAGCTTTTGTGTGGGATGTAGCTTGTGAAGAGAGTTTGGTAGAATTGAAGAAGAGATTGATGACCGCTCCGGTGTTGATTTTGACTAATCCGAGTGAATCTTTTATGGTGTGCAGTGATGTTTCGAAGATGGGTCTTGGTGGAGTATTGATGCAGAATGGACAAGTTGTTGCCTATGCTTCGAGACAATTGCGAGTTCATGAGAGGAATTATCCTACACATGACTTGGAATTGGCCGCGGTGGTGTTTGTGTTGAAGATTTGGATACATTATCTGTTTGGCTCTAAATTCAAAGTGTTCAGTGATCATAAAAGTCTGAAGTACTTATTTAATCAGAAAGAATTGAACATGAGGCAGAGAAGGTGGTTAGAACTATTGAAGGATTTCGATTTTGATTTGAGTTATCATCCGGGAAAAGCAAATGTGGTGGCTGATGCGTTGAGCAGAAAGTCATTGCATATGTCGATGCTTATGGTGAAAGAGTTGGAATTAATTGAGCAATTCAGAGATTTGAGCTTGGTATACGAAAAGACCTCTGACAATGTGAAGTTGGGAATGTTGAAGTTGACTAGTGGTATTTTGGAAGAGATCAGAGAGGGACAACAATCTGACTTGAAGTTGGTTAACCAGTTGACTTTGATCAACCAAGGTAACGGAGGAGAATTCCGAATTAACGAGAATGGTGTGATGATGTTCAGAGACAGGGTGTGTGTTCCAGATGTCCCAGATAGTAAGAAGAGCATTCTGGAAGAAGGACGTCGAAGTAGGTTGAGTATTCATCCCGGTGCTACGAAGATGTACCAAGATTTGAAAAAGTTGTTTTGTTGGCCAGGTATGAAGAAGGATGTCGCGGAGTTTGTTTATGCGTGTTTGACTTGTCAGAAGTCAAAGGTTGAGCATCAGAAGCCTTTAGGTATGATGGAGCCATTGAGGATTCCAGAATGGAAATGAGATAGTACTTCCATGGATTTTGTGGTGGGATTGTCGAAGACTGCTAAGGGAAATGATTCAATTTGGGTGATCATGGATAGATTAACTAAGTCGGCTCATTTCTTGTCGATGAAGGTTAATCATTCTATGTCGAAGCTAGCCGAGATGTATATTGAGGAGATTATGAAGTTACATAGGTTACCTTCGAGTATTATGTCGGATAGAGATCTGATATTTTGTCGAGGTTTTGGAAGAGTTGCAAGATGCTTTGAGTACTAAGTTGAGGATGAGTTCTTTCTATCATCCGCAGACGGATGAACAGACATAGAGGGTTACCTAGTCTTTAGAGGAATTGCCGAGGGCTTGTGTGTTGGGTCAAGGTGGATCGTGAGATGGTCATTTGCAGTTTTCTTGCTAGTGTTGGAATGATATTGTATGAAGTTTTGTGCAGAAGGGGGTGTAGGACTCCATTGTGTTGGTATGGGTTGGGCGAGAGTGTTGTACTCGGACCTGAAATTTTGTAAGAGACAACTGCAAGGGTTAAGAGGATCTAAGAAAGAGGAAAGTTGGACTTGAGGTGGGGAGATCAGATGAGGGGGTCGTATCCGACTCTGTTTCCTTGAGGTAATTTTCGAGGGCGAAAATTCTTTAAGTGGGGGAGAGTTGTAACACCCCAAATTTTGTAAGAATATTTATTTAATTTATTTAAATATAATATTTGTGAATTTTGGTGAATTTTGGTGATTCGGGTTGATGTCAGTGATTTTGTGAAGTTTTGGTTATTTAATTAAATAATAGTATATATTATGAGATATAATGTATTATTATTTTGGCTAAAATACAGTTTTGGTCCCCCTGTTTGTCAAAATTCACGGTTTTGGTCCCCCTATTTTTTTTTAACAGTTTTGGTCCCCCACACCCTCACTGTTCATGTACGGACAGGTACTGTTCATGTACGGACTAGTTACTGTTCATCATTTTTTTGGGCCAAAATTGGGGTGGGGGACCAAAACTGCTAAAAAAAATAGGGGGACCAAAATCGTGAATTTTGACAAACAGGGGGACCAAAACTGTATTTTAGCCTATTATTTATTCTAAATAATATTAAAGGAATTAAGGGTAAGACAGACTTTTGATGAGGATTAGTGAGGGTATTATGGAGAAAGCCCAATTTAGAAGCCCAAGGGTTAGAGTGAATATAAAAGGAGGATTTTGAGAATAGGGTTCACTTTTGGTTAACCGTGAAAAGAAGGAAAGAAGGGAGAGCTCTGAGGAAAAGGGGAAAAAGCGAGGAATTCGTGAAGGTTTCCAAAGGCTCAAGAGAGAACACTTCAGATCGACAATCTAAGGTATGGGGAGTAATTACCTTTCATTGTTTTCAATATAGGATTCGATGTAATTGAAGTGGATATTTTGTGTTTGAGGGTTTGTGGGGGTTTTATGATGAATTGATGATTTTAAGGGCATTTTTGTGAATCGATTAATAATGTTGAATTGTACCGGTAAAATAGACCTTAGGGCTGGTTTCTCTATCGATGTTGTTTCAACCTTGTGGCGAAAAGGGATTTATGGAGTTTATGGGAAGCTTGAGAGTTTGTGAAGGTTTAGGGGATTTAAGGTTTCCTGCAGTGTTCCGAATCGACCTAATAGACGTAGGTTTTATGCCTTTGATTTCTTTGATGCATTAGGACTGTTGTAGGGATGTTTTTTGGTCATTTAGGGTTGTAATCGCAGGTACCCTTGAGGTTGTGGAGCTACTGATGCGCAACAGTGATTTGCTGTAATCGCAGGTTCGCTAAGCGAACCATTCCTTCGCAAGGCAAATGTTCGCCAAGGATCGCAAAGCGAGCAGCGCAGCGAATGCGCGATAACTTGAGTGTGGGTACTGGGATGATTCTGAAGTGAAATTGGGGATTTGCTGGAAGTCTCGCAAAGCGAACTTCCCAGCGAGGGGCTTCGCATAGCGAATGAACCAGTGAGTATGACAGATGGTGTTTTCTGGAGTTTTAGCCTGATGACTGTGAGATTCGTTGACCACTTCGCAAAGCGAAGGTCCCAGTGAACTGCTTCGCCTAGCGAACTCAGTAGAGAACGTCTGCTGTTCGCGATGTTTTGTTTATGTTGTTGTATATGATGAATGATGATGAGAATTGATGATTACTTGACGTATATATGCTGACATGATTTATATGAGAATTGATGAATGATGACGATATGATATGACTGAGGAACTGTGAGAGATTTATATAAGTGATGTTTCGTGATTAAATGATGATATATGTTATTGATGATTATTAGGTGTTTATGTGATGATAAAATAACGATGTGAAGTACCATGAGTATATTGATTATTTTACTTGACTATCTTGATGCGTGTATTGAAGATTTCACGATGATGATTCATGATGTTTTTGACGAATACATGATGATATAATTAACATGAGGTTTTGATGAATGATGATGTATATGATGGCTTTTATTGATGAATGATGATGCACATAATGATGTTTATTTGACGATGGTGATTATTTATGTTGTGCATCATGCATTCATATGCATACTCTGTGACGAAGCTTCATTCCCATTGTGTGGATATGAGGTGAATATGACGTGCTCCGGTTCCATTGCGCAATCAATCCTATTGATGGGGATCTTTGGAGGGGTGATGGCCTAGTGTCCATCGATTATGACGATTGGTACCACATGCATGAGTCTTGTTGTGCATTTGCATTAATTGGCATTGTTGTATTTTATGATGTTGTTTGTGATTTTGATGTTTCCTTATGATGACCCTGAAGATGTTGTATATGAAGATAATGCCATTTTATTTATATCTTGTTTTATATTGACTATTATGAATTGTGATTACTCACCCTGCCTGTTTGAATGTTGCCTCCACGTGGGTAACGTGCAGGTGATCCGGCTTAGATGTGGATGCCCTCGAGACTTTTGAGGTTATTGATTTTGGTTGATGTAGAGGGTCTTGCTCTGATAGTGTAACATCGCGTTGGGTCGTCGAGTCGAATCATGTTGATTTATTTTTTGTTATTTAATGTTATGGTTTATTATAAAACCTTTTTTATTATTTGTGGTTATGGTGGTTCTGCTGCTACTTCTGAGGTCCTTTTGTTGAAAAATCTTTATTTGAAAACTTTGAGTTCCGCTGCCATGTGAAGGTTTTTGATTTATTTTAAGGAAAAACCCTTTGTTTACAGGGAAAGTGTATTATTTTGAATTAAATGAGAAATGTGCACCCTTTGAGGTGATTTTGATGTTTTACTCTGAAATTTGAGTTGTTTCTGCTGCAACATTTTGGGGGTAGAAAAAGGGTGTTACAGTTATAGCCTTATGCCACTAGTCGGGCTTTATTGCGGGTTATCACCCCGTTTTCTTCAAGTTTGTTCCTAAAAATCCACTGGGTGCCAATTACTTGATTATCTTTAGGACGAGGGACAAGGTCCGAAACGTCGTTTCTTTTAAATTGATTTAGTTCATCTTGCATGGCCATATGCCAATGCTCATCATGCAATGCATCTTTAGAATTTGTAGGCTTTACTTGAGACACAAAAGCAAAGTGATAATAGAAATTACTTATCTTAGAGTGAGTAGATACTCCCTTTGTGATGTCTCCAAGTATGTTGTCGATAGGGTGATCGTTTGATGTCTTCCAAGTTAAAGGTAGACCTTCGACTACAGGTGGACTTTATTCCTTTTCCTCTTCATCGTTGTCATCTTCTTTCTTCTCATCATCTACCTCTTTAGGTTCATCAATCCCTTGTTCAGTTCCATTGAGAATATCTTGAGAGGACACACCTACATCATGAAAAATAACACCTTTCCCAACTTCTTTTGGATGAGACTCATTAAAGGTAACATGTACGTATTCCTCAACTATAAGCAATCTCTTATTATAAACCCTATATGCCTTACTAGATTGTGAGTATCAGAGGAAGATACATTCATCGGCTTTTGCATCAAATTTTCCAAGATTATCTCTATTATTGTTCAAAACATAACATTTACATCCGAAGGGATGAAGATGATGGGAAACTTTGTAATCTGGTTTCGTTTAGGTTTTATTCACTAGGAAACCTTGTCTAGAGGAAGATGTATGTATGAGTATATATAGGTATGTGAAGAAATGGGCAAAAGGAATGCAAAAAGTTGGAGCAAAACAGAAATTTTTGGATGGGAAAAACATATAGGTCGGCTTATGAAAGCAATGGGTCAGCCTATGAAGTCCATAGGTCGACTTATCAAGCAGCCTGTGAAGCGACGTGTGGGCAGAGCCTACAGGCTTTAATACTGCTCCATGGGAGCTGAGCTGTAGGATTTATTTGTTGGCCTATACTGAAGCTAAGGCTCGTATAGGTCGGCATGTTCATGCATAGGTCGACGTGAAATGACTTGAATGCTCAAAAACAAGTATTTCAATGCAAATATTATGTTGACTCCTTTTCAAACTCACTTAAATGCTTCCTAATGCCAAGATGCACATCTAGAATGAGAGGATACCATCTAATATACATAGCGTTATACTTTCCTAGTTTTGACATCACTCAAAATACAAAAGCACTCACATAAAAAACGTGTTTTGCTTGGAATGCTATGATGAATGGTTCGTTTACATAAGATGTCTTTCGGAGACTAGCCCATGTGAATCCTAAATCATCAGTTTGTATACTAGTGTTACTTTCAATCCACTTGCACTTAAATAAAGGAACTTTAAAAGTAACATAATCTATCTCTAAAATCTCCTCAATGACCCCAATGTACGCTCTAAATATCAATACAAGATTGTTATCTTTGGATCTAGAGAAGTACATGTATTCAACTTCAATCATAAACTCACTATTTTGCATGACAATACGATCATCCTTTGATTTTGTATAGAATGTAAATTTTGTGGGTTAAATAAGTATTAGGTCCCTGAAAATAACCCAACATTCAAGTTTGGTCCCTAGAAAAATTTTCTTCAAGGTTTGTTCCTCCTAAAGTTTTCCGTTTCTAATTGTAGTCCCTCCCGTTAGTTTCCACTAACGGAGGATGATGTGGCACGCCAAGTGTGCAATAATTCCTTGCCAACTGTGTATTCTTATGCCACGTCAGAAATGATTTTCTCCTTCTATCCAACTTAATAAAAGCACCAATCATTTGCCAACAAAACTTCTTCTCTCTCCGCCTATCCCTCTCCTTGAATACTTCTCTCTCTCTGCAACTAAACAAATGCCTAAACCCTAAAAACCCACTGTTCTCCTCCGTCCAAGGCCGCAGCTACAAGATCTGAGACGAGGTGTTCGTACCTTCGCGATGATGACGTTAATGGCGACTCGTTAGGTACTCTGTTTCTCTCTTCTCTTACTTCTGTTTGCGAATTCTTCTACCTTTAATTTGCGAATTTTTCTTCTCCTTTCCGGTTTGGATCCGTTGCAAATCGATTGTGTGTTCTATTGATGAATGTTGTTGCAGGTTCTTCAATTTGGTGAAAGAATCTTGATGAAGGTTGTTGCGATATGCATGGATTAAGCGCCGGATGCGATCAAATGAAGAAATTTGGAAAATCTTCCCATCTTCATGGCACGTTTCTTATCGGTTGTGTATCCTATTTTGCAAGAAAACAAGGTATGGTATTTATTTGTCTGTAGAAACCTTTTTAACGTAATTTTTGCGGCAGTGGATTTCTTATGCCTTACATGCATTGTGCAAAGGCACGGCCATAGTGAGAAATGATTACTTCTAGTTTGTTGTAAAATGATATTTTAATTTATTGAATGGATTTCCCTCTGTTTCATTCTGAATTTCCAACGTCAATTTAATCGACTCTCAAAGCTGAGACACTTTTGCTGTGTATACTTATATATATGCTTTTACAGAAGTTAACGGGATTAAGCATTTTGCAGCACCTATACCAAACTCAGTTTAGGGTTATTCCATAAAAAAAATATTGTTGTGCTTATGTGACCTGTCTCTGCAGGAAACAACTTGAGGACATTCTTTCTAATTTAAAGGAAAAGCCAGATGTTGGGACTTTGTTGTTGGTAAGCCATCAAATGATGAATATATTTTCATTGCTGTTCTGATAACTGCTTCACCTGCTTTGCTTGGGAAACTGATTTGGGTTGAACTGAAAACACTTAGACTTTTATGTGTTATTTCAAGTATTTCATATATTAATTTGTTGCAGGCTTTACAACGAACTTTAGAGTTTGAGGATGAATTGGCTGAGAAATTTGGGGGAGGCACTCAAAACAGAGAGATTGGGAATGAGATTGAAGAAATAGGAAGAGGTGCTAATTCTAGTAATAATGCTTCAGATATCCGGAAGAAGTATGAAAAAAGGCTTGCTGCACATCAAGGAAGTAAGAGTGAAGTATGTACACGGAGGTCTCTGAGGTGTTGTCACAATGCTTTTGGAAATAACCTTTCTGGTTTGTGTTCCTGTAGTTTTTCTTGCATTTCTTGTTCACTTTTATCTCATGCAGCTCTTTATTCAATAATCTTAAGTCTGTCATGCCGAGTTTATTTGTACAGAAAAACTCAATATTCTACATTAGGATATTACTCCATGTTTAAATTTTCAAATCTTGTGTTGTGGTTATTTTCTCCTACTTATTTTCTCAATTAAAACCCTTAAAATTTCTGGACTAATATTTTCTTAATTTCATAATTCCCGTTCCTTTGATCCTGAGTTTGGGCTTAGCCGTCAACTCTGGGTCAAATAGTTGTCCCTAAGTTAATTTACTAATTATTTCATATTTACCAAAATGGGAAAGTTGGAACTGAGAAATATGCTAGTATTTCATGGTCAAATTCTCTATATGTCAAGGCAGGATTTTCATTAACAATTTGTATTGATTTTCTGTTGGATTGTTTTGATTTAGTGTAGGCAAGAAGCAGGCTGAGGAAGAAGTCAAGAAAGTGAGTGCTAAGAAACAAAAGGTTCTCTGAGGTTATTGCTAAGCAAAAGAAGGAAGTTGTGGTTCAGAAAGCTAAGGAGGAAAGTAGTTCAGAGGAAGATTCCTCTGCAATAGTAGACTAGATAGTTTAGTTATGAACATTCTATTTTTTAGTGTATAGTTTTTTTTCTTCCTTTTTTGTGTAGCTAGTGATTGATGATTGTAAAATCCTCATTTCTTAAGTTTCTGTTTAGAAATCTATTCGTTATTGAAAGCTTAATTTGAGAAGCTTTGTAGCTTAATTTTGTAAGGTGAGTGTTCAGTATGAATGGAAAAAGAATCTGGAGGTTTTATGAATTAGCTAGAACTTAGCTATGAATTAGCTACAAAAATGCTATGTTTAAATTAGCTAGAGATTAGCTATGAATTAGTTAGAAAGTAGCTGCAAATTACCTACAATTTCTGGATTCAAATATGATATAATTATAAAAAAAAAAATTGAAACTATTGCCACGTGGCATACATGTCAGCAATTTTTGCCACGTTGGCATTGCCACATGTAAGCCGCGTCATCAAAAAATTTCCACATGGCGTGCCACATCATCCTCCGTTAGTGGAAACTAACGGGAGGGACTACAGTTACAAACGGAAAATTTTAGGAGGACCAAACCTTGAAGAAAATTTTTTTAAGGACCAAACTTGAATGTTGGGTTATTTTCAAGGACCTAATACTTATTTAACCCAAATTTTGTAATGTCGTATACACTCTAAGTTATTACATTAACCTTAGACATATATGACATCCATTTAATTGTCTCAGAGGAATTTTTATTTTTAGAAACCCTTTCGTTAAACCAAATTATGAAAGTTTTGTTATGCTTTGTAAACATCAAATTTTCACTCATTTAGTGAAATATTTTCTTCATAAGACTTTTGTGAGCAGACAAGTATGGTTGAACTTCATAAATGTTATTCAATATATACAAATGTGCTTGAAGAACTACATATAGTTTCTGTAATACCCAGTATTTAATAAAATGCTCTAAATAATATTAGTTGAGATCAACTGGGTTCCAGTGTGCTTTGAGAGTTATCTGTTGAGATAATTAGAGTAACTAATGAACTCATAGTTGATTTAATTAATATCTGACTCTGAGATTTTATTAATTGGTACATTAGAGATATTTTGGATACCCTCAATTTTGGACATTTAACTATAAACTTAATTAAAATTTTAATTAAACCTAATTAAACAAAAAGATTATTTTACTAAAGTAAATAAATAAATAAACAAAAATCGGCTAAAAATGATTAAACAGTCTTCCAAGGACCTTGGTATAATCCCAACCTAACCTGTGAATTCCATATGGGAGCTGAAGGGCATGATTTGGATAATTGCCGAGCTTTAGAATATTTTGTGCAAGAATTAATCCATGACAAGGACTTGATCTTTGAAGAAGACCACCCAAGGACTGAATGCAAATTTCGTACTGGGACTATCGGACATCCCATTGAAGAATGCAAAGAATTTGAAAAGAAGCTGCTAAGCTTGTTAAAGAATCTGAAACCTCAGAAAGGTACTTCAGACGTTGGTGCCTCAACTCTTGAAGCAAGGGGCAAAGGACCTGCAAGGCCTCTCAAAGTTCTATACCACAAGGAGCAAGTGATTGGTGATGAAGACGTTTCCCCGTTTGTACCCGGAAACTAAAATCTTTGGAACGATTCGCCAAAGTTGGTTGTGTTTTATATTTCAGCTGTATTTCCTTTAATTGTATTGGCATTTGCTTATGAGCTTTGTTGTACCGTTAAATTGGCAACGTTAATGAAATTTTTATGCATCTTTTGGTTAAGTCCATTCGTTTCACTCATTTATTCTTGTGTTCACAAATCTATATCTTTTTCACCCCTTTTTCAAAGCAAAGATTAGGGAGGATGATGAAAACCTCATATTCATAATTGCTGTGGTATACTTTCAAATTAACCTCGCCGAGGATGTAAGGCATTGTTTCAATACATCCCTTGTTAACCCCTTTCGAGCCTAGAAGTTTCCCTTCTTTGCACAAAAAACCCTTAAAATCTCAACCTTGGGGCAGGGTAGTTCTCTGTCTAACTCGGTTATGCATTCAAACGCGAGCGCTTCACATAAGGCGCCGGTCAGCTTTCAAATCAAGTGACTTCCTATTTTCGAAGATTTGAACGTATATCTTGAGTTAACTCTGCGTAGGATTTGAACCGTTATCTTTTGTTTCATAAACCATGCACCAAACCACATTACAACCCCTAAAAGACCTAATTGAAGTAAGGTTGTTTTGAAAAGCATACTACAGCAAGGTTGGATAACCTGGCTCCTAGTAATCTTTGCTATTCTGCGTGTGTTGATCACTTCTTCTGGCATTTCATAAATGATCAGATCCACCTTTGTTCTTGATTGAACCAATCAGCGTGTGCTTCCATCAAAGCTTCGTTTTCAAAACTTTGCATTAAATTTTGCCAATTTTAATGAATAACGCTTGTTTGCAATACCGTTCAATGACATGGAATCCCAACAAACGTGGTCGGTCAAGGAATTAAACTTGATAAGGAAAATTTGACTCAGTCAGGGGCAACCAAGTGAGAGTTGACAGATCAGGGGCAAAACGCTGCAGCTCAGAATATTGGGGCAAATATTCTCGGGATCATCTTATGACAAGTTTTGACTTTAGTAACCTACCGGCAGGGGCAGATCCGTTCCCCAGTAATTTCTACTACAGTGGGAATATCTCAAGTATAACTAAATAGAAACAGCTACGTCGAGATTCAAGTTGGAAGATTTTGAAGTATCTGATTATTTCAAGTCTTCCGTAAAATTCTTTTGATTATTCAAGTTGGAAGATTTTGAAGTATCAGATTATTTTAAGTCTTCCGTAAAATTCTTTTGATTATTCAAGTTGGAAGATATTGAATCATCTGGTATTTCATTTCTTCCGTAAAATTCTTTTGATTATTCAAGTTGGAAGAAGTTGAAGTATCTGATATTTCATTTCTTCTGTAAAATTCTTTTGATTATTCATCCCTTAATCTGGGGCAGTTATGCCGAGAACTCTCCAAGAGTTTGAAGATATTGAAACACCCTGTATGCCAATTCTTCTATAAAATCCTCGTGTTATCGTATGGGCCGTCTAGTCTGGGGCAGATAAGATTTGAAGGTGGTAGTTATGCCAATGGAATGCATAATTACTCTGTTAGCTCCCCATCAAGTTGCTACATCAGCTGATTTTGACGAGCTCCCAATGGATTTATTTCCCCAACAAGGAAAAAGAACTTTCCGAATCTGCTCAACATTTGTCTAAGCTAGGTTTTCACCTTTGAGTACCGGACCCCAGCTCTTTATGCAGGAATCCCAAGAGAAGCTCAGATTTTGCTACAATTGGAGTTTTTTAGTCACTAGAGTTGTTATTGAATACAATAACTTCGTCATTTTTATCTGATTCTTGGAAGCGGAATTTCTAAGGGAACCCAAAGATAAATTAAGTTTTACTCTAGAATTAAGGCGTTTCGGAATCAATTTGTGCAAGAAAAGATTAGCAGTACTATTCTTGGCATTGGATCTGCCATCTCCAGTGGAAAGAAGATTGTCTTGGTTATCCTTGATGTTTGGATTTCGGGGTGTTGGCCTGCGCTGTCCTTTCTTCTTTTTCTGTTTTGCGTCATTCGCGTCGTTTCTAGCATATAGCTAAGCATATGAATTCCCCTCGCATCTTTGCATTTCTTTGTGCTCTGTTTTACTTGCGGTCTTTTATTCTGCCTGTCTTTATTTCCCCAGTGAAGTAAAGACATTCCCGGTTTGCTTTGTGTCGTGCTTGTTCGGTCTTAACCTTTGCGCGCCAGATTCGAATCTTTAAAATCTTTTTCTGTTTCCCAAGAAGTTTAACTTTAAAGGATTTTTAAAGCTGTTCTTGTTTGAATCATGTCAAACTTGAACTTGGACTTTGTTTGAATTGTGTCAAGCATTATCTTATGTGTTCTTGTTTGAATCGTGTCAAACTTGAACTTGGACTTTGTTTGAATTGTGTCAAGCATTGTCTTCTGTGTTCTTGTTTGAATCGTGTCAAACTTGAACTTGGACTTTGTTTGAATCATGTCAAGCATTGTCTTCTGTGTTCTTGTTTGAATCGTGTCAAACTTGAACTTGGACTTTGTTTGAATCGTGTCAAGCATTGTCTTCTGTGTTCTCGTTTGAATCGTGTCAAACTTGAACTTGGACTTTGTTTGAATCGTGTCAAGCATTGTCTTCTGTGTTCTTGTTTGAATCGTGTCAAACTTGAACTTGGACTTTGTTTGAATCGTGTCAAGCATTGTCTTTTGTGTTCTCGTTTGAATCGTGTCAAACTTGAACTTGGACTCTGTTTGAATCGCGTCAAGCATTGTCTTTTCTGTTCTGGTTTGAATCGTGTCAAACCTGAACAGAGTCTTTGTTCGAATCGTGTCAGACACTGACCCCCTTTGTTTTAAAACCGTTCTTGTTCGAATCGTGTCTAACTTGAATTGGGACCTTGCTTGAATCGTGTCAAGCACTGTCTTTTGTTTTAAAACTGTTCTTGTTCGAATCGTGTCGGACAATGAACCCTTATCTTATTTCTTTGCTAAAAATGCTTTAAGCTAAAGTTTCTTGGAACAATTTTATTCAAACTTTAAGACTCCTATCTGGTGCGCAGGGTTAGTCTCTGCTTTCCTGGCTCTTTCTGAAGATCCCATTTTGAACTCTTCAGTTTAAGATCCCCAGGAAGTTCACGCCGGGTTGTTTGTCTCTTTTGGGCTGATCCCTGTTGATCATGTTGTTTTCTTTCTGGTTTCGTGCCCAGAAAGGGTGTGGGTTTGTTTTGTCCCCAGTAGTCCATCTCCCTGGATCTTTCCCCAGTGGAGATTGTCTTTTAGTTTTTCCCCAGTGTTTCTTTGGAGTCTCCCCAGTGAGTCTCTTCTGTTGGTTATCCTGTATCCCCAGTGAGTATTTGCTTGTGGATACTAGCTTTCGTCTTTCCCCGGCGAAGCTTTCTCTTGTGTGTTTGCTTCCTGTTGTCCTGGTGTCTGGTCTGCCTGCATCTTTTGCATTCCTGGCATCATATCATCATTTTAGAGTTCATGGCATGTCAGCATATGCATGTCTGTCGTTTGTCCTTAGCATTTGCATTCCATCTAAGGGTAAAATTTTTGGTTTGCTATATTTAAATACCTTTCACCTTGATGCCTTTGGAACCTCCGTTCCTCGTGCCATCGGGTGAAGCTATTTAAATAGGGGCAACTGTTGTACCCTAAATTTTTACCCTTAGATGTCATCCAGCTTTTGTGCATCTTAGGAGCATCTCTGCATTGTTTGAACTAACCTTTATCTTGTAGTTTGTTTCTTTGTGATCAAATTAGGTTTACACATCATCATGAGGCTCCACAAGTTGTTTGAAGCAAGTCAAGTCACCAGAGGACATCCAATGCAAGGATTGTGGAATTAGGGTTTCCAGTGAAGAAGTCACTAAGGAATTGGCTCTATCAAGTCAAGATTTGTGTGGTTCACTCACCATATGAAGTCATCTACATTCAAAGACATCATCCAACAAGAATTCAAGGTTTGTACATCCTCAACAAGAGAAGATTGAGCCTCAGTCTCACTGTGCCTCCAAACTAGGGTTTCTATGGCATTTATCAGTTAACAGCTTTGATCTTCATCAAGATGATCTCCCAAGCCTTAATTCTTGGTTTTATTGGTTTATCAACATCCTCAAGAGTCTCCTAAGACCTTTGGATGAGAAGGAAGAAGAAAGATTACAAGATCTAACCTCAGTGCATTCACAGTCAAATTTAGAGTTTGACTGAAGCCCTAATCTTTTGGAATTTTGGATCAATTGAGGAATTATTGGTTCTAGTCATCATATTTTCTCTCAAGGAGTATACAAAGTATTCATATCAAGTTTCATGAGGTTTCTTGCAAGGGAAGTAGGGTTTTGACCAAAGAATGTGTCATTTGTGAGATTTTTCCCCTAATAGCCTATTTTGAAAGGACCATAACTCCTAAACCATACATCCAATTGGAGTGGTTCAAAGCTCATTGGAAAGCTGTTTCCAAGATCTTCAATTTGTTCCATATGAAGTTTTGTCTAAAAATGCTTGGATTTTGAGTTATGGAGCTTACAAGGCATTTTGGCCAAACACTTGGAAAATTTTTCAGCATGTTTCATCACTCTTTCTCTCAACTTTGGAGCTACTTTTCACCCATTTCCATTTGGATTCAAGTCTTGAGTCCCAAATGAAAGTTGTAGAGCTTGTTGAGAGCTTTCCAATCATATGTGGAATGTCTCAAGGGGATAAACCGTTCTCAAGTTATGAATTATTTAAGAAGGGCACTTAAAGTTGTTAAAACTCAACACTTAGAATTTTTCCAAGTTTCTTTTGGACAGTTTTGAGGACACGATTTTTAAGCCACTTTGCTACCATTTCAAGGCTTTATTTCAACAATCTTCCAACATCAATATTGAAGTATCATCCAAGAGCTTTCATTTGAACCCAAGAGCATGGATTTTGGATCACTAGTTTGAGAGATATAATTTGGACAATATGGCCATACGAAATATTTTTGCACCAAGTTGCTTCAGATTTTTTTGAGTTTGAATTTTAAACCTCTCTCTCCAAGTACGCCCTGCAGACCTAGCATATCTTTCCAACATCACCTTTCATCCTTAAAGCACGCTGCCCATGCTTTGCTTTTGTACTTTTTTGCAAGCTACCACAAGTGTATCCATCGTGTACATCTTTGAACCAAAGGACACAAGCCATATATGCTGCTTTTCTGACTTATTTGGTATCAAAAGAGAAATTCACTTGGCTCTATGTGCTCAGAAAAACCACAGCCATTCTCAAAATCTTTTCCACGATATTTCTCTCCAAAATAAACTTTTGGCACGTTGGATTATCTCTCCCTCGGACCAGTTGATTTCCCTATAAAAGAAACCCTTCCTCCACTTCATTTCAACACACAATCACCAACAACAACACTAAAAAACACTCTAAGATTTGTCTTCTGAAAAGAGAACGAGGAGCTAGCTGGGAGAAGGAGAAAGCTCTTGCAACTCACGAGGAAAGGAGGTAGGTCCTTCAAACTTCATTTACCACGTTCAGCATGCCATGATAACTATTATATCCATGTTACACCATCTATGTTTTTTTTTTTTTACGTTCAAGATGCTTGCAATATATATCATATGAACTGCATGTTGAGTTTGATAAAACTCTAAATAGTTTCCCTAACATTTTAATCATTTTTATCATGAATGCTTGTGTTGAACATGTTGGTTAGAACGTTTCTAAGTCTTGTGTGGTTAAAGTTATTCATGTTACTAGGCTTATATATACTGCTTCTGTTTAAACGATGCCATGATATTTATTATGTAGGTCAAGCTTTTATATATTGTTAAGATTTTATGTTGTTTGGTTTGGATTAAGAAGAATTCTATGTTGACCATAATGCCATCTCATTTATATCTAGAACTAAACTTACATGAACACATTTTGGATACTATTGTTGCCCTGTTTCTAATATATATGCATGATAATGATACATGTTGTATGCTGTTTCATTTTTTGTTGCAATGAATGATATGTGGAGGTTGCTGTTAGGTTTATTTGCTTTTCATGGATGAAGTTTAGAACCGATGATAATACTCATTATGTGTATGTTTGACTTGCAACAATGCCAAATATTGTTTGATACTATCTCTAAACCTGTTTTGCTTTGGATGTTGTCTGAATGTTCCTACTGGTTTGGTTTTGTTCTTGGAATATGTGTTTCAATTGTCACGGTTTATGCCTCTGTGAATGGAGCATAGTTTTGTTATCATTTTTAAAGTTTGGATGCTTTTGCCTTCTGCTCACCAACACCTTGTTCACACACGAGTTCAGTTAAACCATTTGAATTTGTTTTGCTCAAAATAACATGTTGATATCATGCTAGAGTATTTTGATTGAAGTCTTACTATAATGTTGAACTGATGGTTTGAATGTACTGACTGTTTTGGTTTCATTTCCAACTCATGCTAGTTTTGTAGCTCTTAATGTTTGTTATCATGTATTAGAATACAAGAGTTGTGTTTATCATATAGCATGCTGATTGATGATTTTGGAACAACATGTTAATTTGAAGCATATCTGGATTCATCACCTTTTTTAACTAGCTGACATCTTTTTGGACCTTGGTTTTCCATTAATGACTGCTCATGTCGTAACCATCATCTTGTTTAACTAATGAATGCATCTTATTCTATGTTCAAAATGCTCCACGTTGGTATTTTATCTTGTGTTATTTGGTTAAGTTTTAGTAGAATTAGAATGCTTAGAAGTTGAGTAGTTAAGTATTGTTGTTTGGTTTGAAATACGTTGAGGCTTAGCATGCTGCATGTGTTCTTTAATTCCATGCGTAGATACTAATTGGTGGTTGACTTTTGTTTTATGTTATTTAAATGATAGCAGTTTATGATCCTGCATTGTTTTTTTCCAACTCCATGCGTGATTGGTATTGGGTGGTTTGCTATTTTGAACACGATAGCAGTTATGTCTGCATGTTTTCCTCTTTTCCCATGCGCAATACTTTTTGGGTGATTTGTTTGGGTTTTTGTCCTGTTGTGCTTTAATTATCACGTATCACCACATATCATTTATCACGTATCACCACATATCATTTATCACGTACCACCACTATCTTGTTACTGCATACACGTGCTTGCTTCTTTTTTTTATTATATTTTCCATGTATGTTGTGTTTATATGTTAATGGTTCTGCACTTATGAACGGATGTATCTGCCGTCCCAACGGTTCACCATATGCCATGCCTTTCGCCTTTCACCCCAATGTCCCAGGTTCGATCCAGCGGATCAACCTTTTGGCATTTTTTTCCTTTTTCGCCTTGCCTTGTCTTTCTCTCCCTAGGTCTTGCGCCCAATGCTACCCATACCCCCATATTCTGGCCCAATTATTTTCCTTTGTTTTTTTAACTGAACCAATTACTTAAATGCACCCCCTGCGTATTTAATCTCTTTTTTTCTATTTTATTTTGTTTTGTTTAATGTTTAAATTTAATTTCAATCTAATCTTATGTGGTTAATTAATATGTTCCCTAATTGTTAACTATAATTTTAATATCAAATTGTATTAATTGTGCTATTTGTTATTTTTAATCATGCTGTTAATTCTTGAACTATCAATTTGTGTCTTAATTTTGAGATTTTCAATATGTGGTTAAATGTTAATTTCTAATGTTAATTATCCATGTGTAGTCAATTTTTCAATTACCTTATGTGTTCTAATTGTTAATTTCAATTGCCTTGTCAATTAATTATCAATTTTTGGTTTAATTATCAATATCATCTTTAAGCATCCTTGTTTAATTCTTGAATTAATATTATCCATGTTGATTGGCCATATGCTTGACTTTTATATTGTCATCCTTAATCATTCTCTATGTTTGTCTTCCTAAAGATTGAAGCATATTGATTGTGTTCTTTTAATCATCCTTTATGTTTGTCTTCCTAAAGATTGAAGCATATTGATGTCTTCTTTTAATCATGTTCATCTTATCCATGTCTTACTCATGAAACATATTGCCATCCTTATGCTTATGTTGTTTTATCTATTATATCATGTCTTATTTATTGTTGTTATCAACTGTTTTTCCCCATTCCAAAGGAAGGTGAATAGTGTTGACTCTTAAAGTCATGGCCCCCATATTAACCTAGTAACCTCTTAGGAAGAAACTTTGTTTCTTGGCCTCATCAAGGGCCATGGAATCATAACTAGCTTTAGGAGAGAGTTCTTACACTCTCAGTGATATTCATCATAATGAATTTATCACTTCCCCTACTGACTAAACTTCAACATAGGTCCATTACAACTAGATCTAGAGAGTTCCTATACTCTACAATGAGCTTGTACTCATTTCCCCCCTGAATATTAACGATAGTCATTCATTCAGTAGAAGTAGAACTACGCATACTCTGATTCTATTCCCGAGGATACGTAGGCGTAAAGTGCGATGCTTTATCGAGTATACTTAGATACTAACCCCTAGGGTTTCAAGCCTTTAGCATAGAACCTTTAGCAAACATAAGATAACATTTAACAAGAGGTTCCCGTAGAGTACTACGGACGTTTAGGGTGCTAATACCTTCCCTAGGCGTAACCAACCCCCGAACCTTAGATCTTTCCCTTTAGGTTTTTCTAACGATCTTGAACCTTTCCTTTGGATAAATCAAAGTTGGTTGTAAAAGAAATATGATGCAAATTAATTAATAATTTGTTATCCGATTTTCACCGCAACAGTTTCGTTTAGGTTTTACACTAGTACCTTACTAGGAAAAGATACATGTATGATTATATATATGCATGGGGAAAATATGCAAAAGGGATGCAAGAAAAGATTAAGACAAAAACAAAATTTGAGTTTTTAAAAGCTGTAGGTCGGCCTGTCAAGGTCAATAGGTCAACCGATATAGGTAACAGATCGACCTGTAGAGGTCTTAGGTCAGCCTATCTTAGGCGACTTGAAGGCAATGGCCACAATCTTCATTCTTAGAGCGTGGAGGTCGGCCTATCCAAGCTATGTGTCGACCTATACTGAATAAAAAGCTTCTATAGGTCGACCTAAACTCGTATGTGTAGGTCTATGCAACATTTTCAACACTTAAAACTCATTTTTGATGCATGAAACATGCCTAAGGTATTTCCAATCATTTTCAAACTTATTTGTATGCATCCTAATGCTAAGATGATCAATGCACATCTAGACATTGGTTGATATCGTTCAATGTACAAAAATGCTAAATTTCCTCCTAGTTTTGACATTATTCAAAACATGACTAGATGGAAGAATGCACTCACATACTCCCCCTTTTTTATGATGGTAAAATGAGAAATCGTATAGAAGTTGCATTTTTCTTTGGTACAGTGAATAGGTCCCCTTGAATGTGTGCATTATCAGCTCCATAATCTTCCCCCCTTTAACAACATCAAAAAGAGATAAGTAATCCATTAGAAGTATAACATAAATACACATTTCACATTTATATAATACTACACGGAGGAAATTGCAAAGAATAAGTGGTGCACTCACATACAACACATATGTAAATAACACAAGCTTAATAAACACACCAACAATACTCATATTTATTCATTTGATAAATCATAGTACAAGTAATGCATAAAACATAAACCAAACAACATTACAACAAACCAAACAGAATTGAAAATGCATGGAGACACAAAAGAAAAACTAGATGCATGACCAACATGAAGCAAATTGTAAGACACATGACAGGAACGACTCAAAATTCGCACACCACTGTCTTTCACGCCTTCCAGGCCTCACTCCATGAAACCAGCCTTGACCATCACTTTCAAACTGACGGTCCATAAAGTCACACATTACTTGATTGAAATGTGTATAATGATGGTGGTCTTCATTTTATGCAGCAATCATGTGATCGACCGTTTCAATGGTAGTAGTTGTATTTGCATCCATTTCGTCCTTTAAAGAAACCAACTTATCAGTTACAAAAGATACAAAATCCTCAAAGTTCGCAACTTGAATCTTTATGTGTTCTTGCATAGTGCGGAGCTATTCCATTTGAGTATCTTATTTGATCAACATATTTTGAAGAAGTGTTCTAATGGAGAATTGATCTCCATGGATATCATCATTCCTTTGACCAGTTTCATGGTCCACATTGTGCACAGGTTCATCATCTGCAACATGCGGTTCGGTAGTGGAGTCAGCAAATTCTGTAGGATCATCAAAGGTGTACACCTTCCGTCCATTTTTACCCATCCTAAGGTAATATAATTGACATTCCTCATACCAAAAGTACCTCATATTAGTTGAGGTGTGTTTGGAAATTTTTTGAACTAGACCAGGTGATATGAGCAACATGTTTGACATGCCAATATTGAAGAAGTTCAAAATTTT
Organism: Lathyrus tuberosus; assembly: GCA_022829125.1. Lineage (NCBI taxonomy): Eukaryota > Viridiplantae > Streptophyta > Magnoliopsida > Fabales > Fabaceae > Lathyrus > Lathyrus tuberosus. The sequence continues at coordinate 8,218,803 of JALAZF010000072.1, forward strand.
GGAGATCATAGACATGTAGTAGAAGGAAGTACCTTTATTACACTCTTTGATTATGAACATTCGGTAGACGAAGTAATGCGGCCATTTGATACGAATCTTGCGTAGAAGAATATACACAAGATGGATTTCAACACTATCTACTCTTGAGTACCCTCCTTTCTTTGAGCAAAAAATGTGTGAAAGCAACTATCATATCCCATTTTTGACCGAGCATTTTAAAACTTTCATTCATCAGACTTAATTTTCACTTTGCATCATCTACATAGCATAACACGCCCTTCATCATGCATAATGCCTAAAATGTCGGCCAGAATAAACTTGTTGAATTTACAGCAAAATCGGTCAAACTAAATGTCAACTGTGCGTAAAATCAATGGATGAAAAGTTCCAAAATTGAGCTTGCAGGCGTCAAATATATTAATCTACATTTCGTGTAGTTTAACTTGGCGTGCTCGTTTTTATTTTTGATGACTTTTTGACCACATTTGATCAGTCTGAGCATTTTTACCATTCCAGATTTATTTCAAAATCTGACAAAACGCTATATTTTTTCGAGTTGTTTATTTCGCGCTGATAATTTTGGTGCAGTCGTTTTTATTTTTCGAGCACGTTGGTACCCGACTTTTATTTTATTTTTATCCTTTTATTTGACCCTTTTTAGTCAAAATTGTTTGTGATTTTTAATTAAATTTCTGAATTCTAGTTTTGATTTATTTTTATTTATTAGATTACTTTAATATTTATTCTTATTCTTTTTATTTTATTTTCAAACCATTCTTGTTCATTAAGTTTCCTAGAGGAGAATATTGTCTTTTTATAAAAAAAAATAGGAAACCTAATCCATATATATATATATATATATATATATATATATATATATATATATATATAGCATTGTTGTGGCAAGAGGAGACCAACCCAATCTCAAGAACATGCGGCGCCCTCACTCTTCAATCAATAGTCTCTCTCTTTTCAAATAGAAAGTAAATTAAAAAAAAACAGGAGTTGGGACTCGTTTCCTAGAAAAAAAATTTGTTCTTCATGGCCATGACACTAAATACAAACCACACTTCTTAAACCATTTTTCCACTGTTCATCTTTTTCATATACACACGTTAACCAACAACAACATATACACTATTCATTTCTTACTTCCACAAACTTTACTTTTCATCCCTTTTAACAGATCATCATCTTCATCGCCATGTTTGTAACACCCACATATAATATCATACATCAAAGCACAAATACTATACATGAATCCAAGTGTTTGGTACTGAAATACCATAAGTTCCTAGTTAACACATTGTATACATTACATGCCCAAAAATACCTAATACAAAAAACTATGGCACAATGTATACAAGATGTTCCAAGGCACTAAGAACTAGATCAAAACAATGATCTTAAAATAATCTCCACAACGGAAGTCTTGCCATCCCAAAAAGCCAAGGAAAGTAAGGATAATCAAACGGCCTATCCTTACCCTTTGCGGAACCTGCTGTACCTGTAATATAATCAACAACATAGGGTGAGATATTAAATCTCAGTGAGTTCCCTATCTTATTGGTTCTCTCGGCTTTACATATAACCATGTTTCAAACTCACCATCACAAAGAGCATTGAAGTAGCTTTCCAACGCTTCCGACCATGCCTCAATCCGAGTTACGGATCAAAAGTTATGAAGGAAACAAGATGAGAAAATCTGTCATGTTCGCTGCCATGTTCGCTAGGTGAACCCTTGGGCGAACAAAACAGAACAAAAAGGGCATAAAGTTCTCTAAGCGAACTCTGGGCGAACATTCGCCTTCCCTTCGCCTTGGGGTTCGCTAGGCGAACCCTCGAGGAACCTTCGCTTTTCCCTTCGCCTTGGGTTCGCTAGGCGAACCCTGCAAATCCTAGAATTCCCAACAGCGTTGAAATAGGTCATTTGACCCAAGCACTCTCATTTCTTCACCCAAAACACTTCCAACTCATACTCTATCAACCCCCAATCATAACTCGACTATATTACGCAGTTTATATCGCATTTCATCCATTAGATTTCATTGATTTACCCGTTTAATCATTTTCTCTCAAATCTAACCTAAGTTCTAAACATATATTTCTAGAACTTAAAGTGTCTAACTAGAACCCACCTCAATACTAGATGATGATGAAGATGCTGAGATGATTTGATGAAGAAGAGATAATGATCCAAGCTCTTGCTCTTCTCTTCCAAGTTTCTCCTCTTTCTTTCCTTTCTCTTCCTTCTTTCTACTTCCTCTCTCTATTCTTTCTATTCTTGTGACCAATGAAGAGGAAAGGAAAAGGTTATGATATGTAGAGATATCATTTAGTTAGTAACACTAACTTAAATGTCCAATTTGCCTCTAATGTATCACTTGATAAAAATCCCAGGGTCAGATAATATTAATTTGACCTGCTCTGAGCTCATCAGTTACTCTAATTATTTTTGCAGATAATTTTCTAGAGTACACCAAAACCCAGTTGATCACAACTAATATTATCCAAAGCAAAATAAAATACGGGGTATTACAATGTTCACAACCAAAAACTTAACTTCAACATCATATGTCTTCATCCTTCACATAAAACCATAGTGTATCTTTCATCTTCACATAGCCCAACTAACATCAACAACACATATCACCACCTCTATCCATTGGCCAAGCTAACCTTCATCTTGCCTCATCCTCCAACAACACCGATTCACCTCCATTCCCGTCGATCAATCAACACCACCAAACCATCACCATGCGAGTTCACACTCACCAAACCTCTCCACCATATAACATCACCATCATTGTGTTATGTTAAACCCACCTCCTTCCTCAACTTTGTTTCTTCACCTTTGATCTGCCATCTTCATCGAGTCAATATCATCACCTCATCTTCATCAACTCTCTCATAAACTAACCCACCAATAAAATCACTTTTCCCTTCAACCTTGCACCCATTTCCATGTGGTAGTTCCATCACCTCAACCACCAAGCTTGGACAAACACGGTCCAAGCCTTCCCTCTTCTTCAAACCACCTCACTGTGAACAACGGAAACCGCCTCCGCTCATTATCAACAACAATCAATCGCACAACCTTTTTTCCATCATTTTCCTCCACAATCTGCAATAACCATTCTGCTAGAAACCCTAAACACAACCCAATCGACAATTCCTTCTTCTCCCTATCACCACTGAAAAACCTTTTGCTCGCTGCATATACTTGCCACAAAGCCTCTAAACCCAACACGCAAGACAACCTGTTGTTTTTTCCAGTGATTCACGAAACCTCCGCCGGTGACGTACCACAAATGTCTCCCATATCACCACCTTTGAGCATATCTGACGCCGCCGCGGTAAGATTTTCTTAGTCTTGATTTTACCTGATAAACATGTTGTATGAAGAACAAGATGATTCATGTATGTTGTGATTGGGTTTTCTTTGTAATGCTTATGAGAATTTTTTTTTAATCGAGAGAAAAGTACAGAAAAGGTGAGTGAGAAAGAGAGAGAAATATGAAAACGTGAATAGGAGAGAGAGGAGGAGTTCCATGCTTCTGTTTTTCAAATTGGGCTATGTTGACTTTAACAAAAACAAATTAGACTTACCTTTCTTTAGAACTAGATAGGTTAGAGATCAGGTTTTTTGTCCCCCTCATTTTTGTACCTATTTTCTTTTAAATATTTTATCTGAGTATTTGCTTAAAAAAATTGGGCTATGTTGTGTGATTCACTTTCATTAGTTTTTAATTTAGGATAAAAATATGATTTTCATTTTGTTTGTCTTTGCCATGGTTTTATTTTTTTTATTATTTTTTAATTACATGACATATGTCCGCTCCTCATTGGTTCTACTAATCGTTTAAATTTTTTTGAATAGTTGATGGGTGAGGCGTGTATTTCCAGTTCAACATGAGTGTTTTATTTTTAATTTTTAATTTTTAATTTTTAATTTTATTATTATTATTATTATTATTATTATTATTATTTTATTTTTATTTTCTTTTTATAATTAGGGTTAGTAGAAGTTATTGGTTTAGGCCCAATTGAGTTTTGATGTTCACACTCTTTGATATGTTTGCAATTATGTCCAAGTGTTGTATCCGCCTCATGATTTTATTTTAATCTCATTTGGATTTGTTTTACATTTTTATTGTTTCTTATTAATTAAGAAATCTTTTCTTAATTAATAGTTGAATTTTTTTATGTTCTAATTAATAGTAATTATTTAGATTATTTAGTTTAGTTACTTTCATTTAAATAAAAATCTCAAAAAAAAAAATTTCGTATTTAGTTTTTGTGAATTAATCCTTTCAATTTTTTATTTAAGTTTAAAATTTAATTGTTTAGGTTTTAATCTTTGATCACGTAGATCTTAATTTTTCTTATTTAGTTTCTTTATCAATTTGACTTCTAACCTTGTGGACTTGTGACTTGGATCCTTTTGTTTGGATACTAGGCTATATTTGTTTGATCTTATAATCTCGATTCTTATATTGACTATGTCGTTGCCCATTATCTTGTGCTCATCATCATTCATTAACTCATGCATCTTTTGTTATGTCATTTTATTTCTCTTTTGTTCTATTAAAAAAAAACAAAAATATGATTCTCTATTGGTGACCTAAGAGATTGATCTTCACGGACTTTGTGTTTGACCATGGCTTGAATTGGAATATTTTAGACAACTTTGGAACTCTGTATTTTGACCTTAGCTTATCATGGAGCATCCTTAGGGATTCAATGTCTTAATCATCAAGAGTCTGGTTCGTAGCACTATCTTCAAGCAAAAGGGAGACTTGTAACCTCCGATTTTTACTTCGATTTCATAGCTTAGGACACTTTGCACACACACGGCTTTCTCTTGGGCTACCTGACAACGAGACCCTTTATTTTTCGCATCTACTTCCCCTGTGTTTTTCCATGTATCCCTCTCCCCATTTTGATGCACTTTATTTACTTTCTTGTTCTTCTTTGGTTGTGGTTTTTGCGTGCTAGTTACTCATTATGAGCTAGGACCGACCAAGCCCTAAAGCATTATTGATCCCAATATCAAGTTCTACCTCACTCTTGTAAGTCAATTGCCTTGTGCATCGCCATCAACCTTACCCTATACCTGTTAGGACCTCCTTTCCATTTAGTTCAAACCCTCACCATTTCGAACACCAATAAACCCTTGATCCAACATCAAACGGCATTTTCTCAATCAAATAAAAAACACTTAATAATTATGAAACACTTTTTTCAATATAAGATGAAAAATGAGCGGAGTGTAGTCAACGTCTCCCCCAGAATGAGGATCCGAGATGTAGTTCCCATGGTTTGAGTTGTCGTCATCCTAAAGTCAACCAAACAAACCATAGTCCCACGAACTACGGACGCTATGATTCTTCATTTCGTTCAAACGAAGATACGTAGGCACAATGACCCCAATCCTTGGTGAGCACTGTAACGCCCCGATTCCGATTATTCCCATTTTGTTGAGTCTTTTATTTAAATTGAGTGATAAATTATTTTATTTGTGAAATTGGTGTGTTAATATGCTATGTTGACATTTTATGATATTTTACCATTTTTGAGAGTTTTCGGGGAAATTAGAATGGAGGGTATTTTGGACATTTCTCAATTAATGATAAGTTAGAAATTTAGTGGAAATAGAATTATGTGAGAAAATGAATTAATTGAATTTGAGTAGAAAATAAGAAAAGAAAATGAGATAAGAAGAAGAAATAGGAGAGAAAGAGAAAGCAAAGAAAAATAGAGAGAAAAAGGAGAGAAAGAAAGAGGAAGAAGAGAAAAGAGAAGAAAACTTGGAAAAACCTAGAAAACCATCAAGAACAATCATCTAGCAAGCTTGGAATCCGGGTAAGGATGTGAAATCTTATTATCTCATCAATGTATATCATTATGTATGATTATGTATGTGTTTGTTTGTCGTTTTGATGGATTGTATGAGAAATAGAACAAAACCCATTTGTGTAGAAAGTGTTAGAATTCGATTAATTCGTATTGGAAAGGATGCTTTCGTGTTCCTTGTTGTTGATACATGATTGATATATGTTGTTGTACTTCAAATTGGTATTTTTCTGAGTTTAAATGATGAATTTGGAGGAGTTTGGATGAAAAACGCAGAACCAAGTTCTGCAGAATTTTTCTGCATTTGCCCTGGCCGTACGCGTATGGGGCATGTTCATACGCGTATGAGCCTAGGCGTTACGCGTATCATTGGCTTGTTTTTGGGCCATTACGCGTATGGAATGTGACTTTTCCCGGCCATGTGGTGATACGCGTATGGTGCTGGGCATACGCGTATGGACTTTTAAACGTGAATCTTGGGGGAGAAATGACTTCTGCCCATACGCGTATGGGCCTTGGCAATACGCGCATGGGATGGCGAGGAAGCAGGGCCATACGCGTATGAGAAGGGCCATACGTGTATGGTCAGGACAATTGTAAAATGGGACTTTTCAAAATATCGTTTTCGTTTTTCTTTCGTAACTTGAGTTCCGTTTATCCGATTTTTACATTCTTGGTATCGATATGTAGCTATTGGGCTATAGTTTCTTATGGTGAGGAGTTTGGGGCTGTTAGCCGATTAAATAAGTCGGAAAAGTCGGGAATAGTGTTATTTAGCGACTTTTACCGTTTTGAATATGTGTCTTGGATGTGAATCATACAATAGTGCATTGATGTGAATATATATAGATTGTATGTGATTGTATGAGATGAATGTATGAATATATTGTGAATATGTATGCATTTCAAGAATGCCTTGAGTCATTTTGTATGTGAAGCATAATGATGTACATTCTTGTTGTGAGTCATTCTAATGAGAATCCGTTGTAACGTCGTGTGCCTATGTGAGGTGTGAGCGACAATTACAAACGATTGTGTGCCTAGGTGAGGTGTGAGCAATCGGGTCGTGTGCCCGTGTGGGGTGTGAGCGATCCGTAAATAATGTTGTTGTGTGGTAAAATACACTGTTTGATTGAATATCAATGTATGTTGTTATGATGTGTTGTGGGTAGCCTTTGTGGTGTGAATCCCTTGTGGAAGTAATTGTGATTGTATGATTGTTGTGGTTTGTGATGATATGCATTGTTTATGTGAAATTCCAATGTATGTGGTTGGTGTGACGCCCCCAATCTATACCCCCAATTAACAGGCAATTAAAGCACTAAAAGAAAATTCGAAATTTCGTCAGAGTATATTTGAAATACGGCATAGAAAGGGGAATCACATCAAAGTAACCAAACATAGCATAACATGCAACACCTGCCCATAATGATATGCAACTGTGGGGTAGCAATCAAACAGAGGAAACTTTGTTCCTTGCACCCACTTTTCAGAAATTAGAATTAAAGCGGAAAATCTAAAATCTGATTAACATATATACATATACACATATAAACAGTTTGTCATACATCAGGTAGCATATGTACAACCAAAATATATCATCAGATATACATAATAATAGCACGCGGCCACCCTAACTACCCGGAGTCACATATCAGAGCCGAGCGACCAAAATAATGAAGACGCAACGCTTTACAAAAAGGAATACCTCCAGCAGCTCTAATCTGCAACGCCTCATAGAGCGTTATAAAACAGCAGAAGGGTGAGAAAAACAACCATAATATAATTGAATAAAATTATATATATAAACACAAAAATGTACAAGTAACACAGTCTCACCACAACCACGTATAACATAATACCGCACAATTCTCAACCATCAAATACCATTACACACCACACATATACCATACAATCATCAATCACATTCACAAATTCACACACAATTAATTCATGATTTATGCAATGCATGTAGACCGACACAACGACTCTATGCACATGCCATGCGGTACCGACTTCCAATGTCTCAGGTCTCATCATCAGTTCACTCAGGAACTATTGGAACCATCGCTCGTTACTGAGAATCTCAAGTAACTCCCCGTCGGGCCTACGATGTTCACCCGTCGCTTTAGGTCCTCAGGCATCGCCTCATATTTTCGAGGCACACGACGTTAAGGATTGCTTTAAGTCTCCAAAGGAGCCCACAATCGTCTATAACCACCGCTTTAGGTCCTCAGGCAGCGCCTCATATTTTCGAGGCACACGATGTTATAGCATATTCCCCTCGGGAATCAAACTGTCTCTCAGGACGTTTCCACAATGCACATTATGATGCTTGGCATACAATAACTCATGACACTCACATTGCATCCATGCACATATTCATAATCATGCATATATCATCAAATACAACACTTAGCATTTTCTTGCCTTTCGGCCACAATTCATCCCCACAACAGCACATAAGGCATACATATCCAATTCACCAACTTATAACATAATACATGTCAAATACGCACCATTTAAAACACCAAAAGTCAAGATTCGACACTATTCACATTTCCCGACAAAATTTAATCGACTAACAATTCTCAAAACCTAATAATCACAAAGTGCGTCTCGATACCTTTCCAACGACACCAAGAATACAAAAATCGGATACTCGGAACAAAAGTTACGGACAAAACCGAAAGCACATTTTGAAAAATCACATTTTTGCAAATCTCCTGTCCATACGCGTACCACCTATTCCCATACGCGGATTGACAGAGCAATTTTCCTTCACAAAACCACGTTTCACAAATCCATACGCGTATTGGCCTCGCCCATACGCGTATCACCAGAGGGCCGGTAAAACATGCAAGTTCATACGCGTATTGCCCCCAAAACAGCACAATGTTACGCGTATCACCTGGTCTCATACGCGTATTGGCAAGCCCCTTACGCGTATGGCCAGGACAGACCTAGAAAAATTCTGCAGAACATTTTCTGCGTTTTTCCACCCCAATCATACAATTTCTTCACCTAAAACTCAGAAAAACAGCAATTTGAAGTGTAATAACATACCACAAACATGTATGAACAATCAACAATGCATTCAACAAGATTTTTACCACAATCAAATTCATTCCTAATCAATTTTTACACAATCTAGGTTTTACTAATATTCTCCAAATCAATCCAAAAACAAAAGCAAAACACATACATAATCGTATACAATCATAGAATAATCGAGTTTCGCACCCTTACCCGATTTAATCGACTTTACAACTTGCTCTTGATGATTTTTCCACTCTTTTCTTCAATTTCTCTCTTTTCTCTCTTCTCCTCTTTTCTTGTTTCTCTTTTTTCTTTCTATTTTTCTTTTTCTTTCTATCTTACTAACTTAATGAAAATAAGTGGGAAAAGACCAAAATATCCCCACACTTAAATATCTCATAAACGATCCCAAAACGCGATAAAATATATTCCCACCGAAAAATAACATATTTTCACATAAAAGTCAAAAATACAATAAAATAATAATAAAATAATCCAAAAAGACTCAATAAAATAAAATTGGCAAAACGGGGCGTTACAGTTGGTGGCCTTTATGGTTAAATGCATTGTTTGAATTGTTTTCAATGCATGAATAATGATGATGAGTTGAAATATATGCATGATTATGGTTGCATATATGTGTGAAGATGCATTTGATTGTCATGAGTTCTTGGGTGTCAAGCATCATGATAGGCATCTTGTAATGTCGTGTGCCCATGTGGGGTGTGAGCGACGGATTGGTTCCAAAGGGAATCCGCTATAACGTCGTGTGCCCATGTGGGGGTGTGAGCGATGATTATAGACGATCGTGTGCCCATGTGGGGTGTGAGCGATCGGGTCGTGTGCCCGTGTGGGGTGTGAGCGATCCATAAACATTGTGTGCGTATGTGAGGTGTGAGCAATGAGTGAACATCGTAGGCCCGACGGGGAGTTACATTGGTAACGAGCGATGGTTCCAATAAGTTCCTGAGTGAACTTGAGATGATTGAGTTGGTACCGCATTGCATTTGCATAGAGTCGTAAGTTGGTCTCTATGATTTGCATTTATCATCTTTATAATGGTGCAATGATGAATAAACATGAATAAGTATGTTTATGTGGAATGATAAGAATTGTGAAAGTAGGCATGATGAATATGCTTGGTTTTGTATATATATACATTGTGATGTATATGAGTGAGTTGTGATGAATTGTGGTGAGAATGTAGAATATGTGTATTTTTATGCTAAGATATATAATTATATGCATTGTTATTATGATAATATTTCTCACCCTTCTGCTGTTTTATGATGCTCTATGAGGCATTGCAGAGTAGGTATGCTGGTGGTCTTTTGTGAAGCGTGTCTTCATTCTTTTGGTCGGTCGGCTCTGATATGTAGCACCGGGTAGCTAGGATGTATATGATTTTTTGTGATACATTTGTATATGTATCTTGTTGATGAATGTTTATGTAAACATGAATTATGTTGGTGGATAATACTTGATGATGATGATGATATATATATATATATATATATATGTATATATGTTTGATGTTATTCAATGTTTAGATTTTCTGCTTTTATTCTAAATATTGCAATGTGGGCGTAAGGACTAAGTTCCTCTGTTGCAAAGTTACCCCACTGTTGCATATCAATTGTTGAGCAGGTGTTGAATGTTTTAATTTCATGTATAATGTGACATACCTCTTTTATACTATGTTTATAATTATACTCTGGCAGAATTTTTAATAGGTGCCTAAATGATTATGTGATTATTTGGGGGTATAGAAAGGGGGTGTTACAAGCACCCTAATAAAATAAACGATCCAGTCCATATTCTATTTCCTTCCTAATAACTTGAGATAACCTAACTTTTATGCAAACACGGACACACAGCTAACCTAACGGTTCCCGTTGAGTACAACGGACGTGATGGGTGCTAACACATTCCCCTTCTGTAAGCGACTCCCAAACTCATATAATTGGTTGCAATGACCACATTTTTATCTTTCGTTTTAGGGGTTTTATTCGATGTTTTCCCTTTCCCCTTATGGGAATAAATAAAGATCGATGGCGACTCTGTTAAGTCCATCCCGTGGGCGTGAGATTGGGCTTCGCGAGGTCGTTCTTATTTTTTGAGGTACGACACCAACCATAACAGAATCCTTGGAACCATCTTCAGTTGAATGACAACCAGTGTTATGACAGTCCTCTGACCTATGTGCATTAGGCATCTCCTTCATATGCATATTCCACTCGAAATCCCAATGAATGTCGAAGCCCATTACCAATAGATCAAGCTCTTCCTCAGCATCAGGATAACTTATGGAGATATCAAATTTCTTCTTCCATATATCATCAGTAACCTCATAGACACTATTACCAATTGTGAATTTGAAAGAGGATTTGTTCCGATCATGCAGGACGGAGTAGAACACGCAGACAAGGTCTTTATTGTAATCTTGTGACAGTTGTAGAAAGTAGTTTATCTACTGGTGCTCGACAAGCCGAACAACCTATGGAATGTCCAGGAATCCAACCACCACTGGTTTCCACTCATGTTAATTCATGATAAGATGGTGTTGATGTTTTTCTGCGAATTTTACAATGCACTCAACCGAAACCAAAGAGAACACAATATCAGGAGCAGCTGAAGAAGCAACACTTTTTCCCTTGTCTCTAGAATCACTCTTATTTTTCACACTTTTGGATGCCATTGAAAAAAATTCGGACTGATTTCATATACAATGATTTCGTATGTTAGAGAGAAACTAAAAATGAGATGTGATTTGAAGCATGAAGAGTGAAGGCAATTTATATAGAATAAAGAATGATGACTAATAATGATACCTTGAAAAGTGGAAGGTTGAAGAAATTAATTGAAATGATTTTAATGACAATAGTGGATGAATTTGATTAGTTTGAGAGTTACAAGACTGAGTGGAGTTTGGAAACACAACAAACACAAGTTCATGATCCTTCAATGAATGTAGAGAAATAAAAAAATTTGGTCAAATGTGTCTTAATTCGACCCTTTTAGTGCCATAGTGTAACCTAAAACTGATATGCGTCTATACATGCTAAAACAATCACAGGAAATTCATTATGTGTCGACCTATACGAAGATGTGTCGACCTATATTGTAACCCTTTTGAAAAAATTACCAAAATTAATTATTATAGGTCGACCTATATGACACTGTGTCGACCTCTACTGTTGCTAGTTGAAAAAAATACTAAACACACTTATAATAGGTCAACCTGCACGACTTTGTGTCGACCTGAGTAGCATAAAAAATTTAGGATTAACTTAATTTGAATTTGTAGAAACCAAGAAAGACTCAAGTTGACTCATGCACAATAACTTGATGAGAGACACATGCATGTGATAGATTTTTATGGTTTGTTTGCTAGACTCAGGCAATCCTGAAAATTCAAGCATGAATTGGTTCAAGGTAAAGATGAAATATGAAGACATTTGAGTATAGTTACTATAAATATTTAAAATGCAACACCTGATAGTCACATTTGAGATTTTTGGAAGTAAACACATATCACAAATATCCTACACATAACCCATCACATACCTTTGAGAAATAAGCAGGTAAAAGAAATAATTAATTACGAAACAAGAAAAAAGATTGAAACGATATTACCTCACTGTACATACGACGGAGGATGCACTTGCATTCCACGAGGAAATTTGAACGAAAGTTGAAATAAATGCAATACATGCCACAAAACTCAATCGATACCAAAATGCTCTTACCACTTTTCTGCTTGTACAAGTATTTGAAAGTGTGACTAATAATGTATTCAATAGGTGATTGACTTGATGATTATCCTTGATGTTGGACTCTCAATCATGCTCAATCATGATGATTATCTTTCTCCTCTTCATGTTTCATCATCTTAGGTTGATCACTCCTAATTTAATGTACTTGAGTATGTATTACTGAAGATAGACCTACATCATTGAACATAATACCTTTATGACACTTCTCGGATAGAGCATCAGTAGTCATTAACACAATTTTACCAATTAAATAAACACTAAGAGTTAACCTATTTGGCAACACCCTCCGTCTTGCTTGTCACATAGATCAACATAATAAGGACATGTCATCGTGTTGTGCCTTGATGCTCCTTGAACGAGATCCCATACTCTCTTCATATAGCCAAGACATTTTTCCAGCATGGTTAACAAACATTGTTAGGTATCCAACCTTCATTGGGTCCTTGGGGGTTAATGAAACCTTGGTTGCATTTAGGCAACCATTGAAAGGCCCCTTTAGGAACAAAGAGTTTCATAAAATTGCACTTAGAAATGGTGTGGCCCTTCTTGGAACAATAATAACAATACAAATTATAAGAAGATAACCTTTTTCTATTTGGTTTCTTTTGAACATAATTATACCTTCTATAAGGATTATGAGAAGGCATGTCATACTTAGAAGTATATATAGCAAAAGTAACCTTGGGTTGCAAAGCCTTATCCAATCTGGCTTTGAGAGTTCTTGACTTCTTTTGCCAAATCTAACAAGTTTCACAACCAAACCATGAAGGTTTAGCATCCTCATGTTTGTCCTCTAGAATATCTAAGATATACATCCTTAGAGCTTCCATACTCTTTTCATTTCTAAAATCTTAGCTTATAAGTGAGAAAGCTAAGTCGTGAGAAAAAGACTCTTGTAATTGAGAAAAAGCTAAGTCGTGAGAAGCTTGAAGTTTTGAGTGACTTATAACCTTTTTATTTCCTTTGTTTGCCATATAGCAAAGCTTGGCCGATTCAACACTTGAAGTAGAGCTATCATCACTTGAAGAATGACTCTCGCTCTCCCAAGCGGCATAAGCTCTTCTAGACTTACTAGATTTCTTATGATGACCTCTATCTTTACCCTTGTTAATTTTTAGGACATTCTGGCTTGTAGTGACTAGATTTGCCACAATTGTAGCAAGTACTTCTAGACTTATCCTTTTTGCTCTCATATTCTTTTGAAGATTTCGATAACCGTAATGATTTACCATGGTTCTTGTTGGGATATTTGTCACCATGTTTCCACATTTATTTATTGAACCTCTTTATAAACAATCCCATATCTTCTTTGTTGGATTCATTTTCATCTTTATATTCACAATCCCTAAGCTCATCATGTGAGAACCTTGAGCTAGAAGTTTTTAGAGCTATGGACTTCTTCCCTTCTTCTTTGTCTTTGCCTTTGTCCTTCTTCATTTTCTTTTCTTGCTCATTTTCATATTTTGCTAAACAAGTGAGTTCTTGCTAATTCTCTTCTAATTTTCCAAACAAAGTCATGAAATCAACCACCTTTAGATCGTTTTCATATTTAATAGCGGTGACCTTAGGTTGTCATTCCCTACTTAAACATCTCAACACTTTATTAGTAGCAAGTTCAATGGAAACAGACTACCTAGCGCATTTAATCGATTTATAAGATGTGTGAACCGTTTTCGCATATCCGCAATAGTTTCCCCATGCTCAATACGAAATAACTCAAACTCTTGATTTAATGTGTTGATCCTAGCTTGTTTGACATCATTAGTACACTCATGGGAAACCTCTAATGCATCCCACATAGCCTTGCCGGCCTCACAATGAGTGTTGTACCCCAAATTTTACCCCTTAGATGTCATAACATTTTGCATTGACATTTAGATTCAATCATCTATGCATTGTTAACTAACCATTTTATTCCACTAGTTTGTTTCTTTTGTGAAAAGCCCGGACTTACACAAAGAAGAGGGCAAAGCCTCCTGAGCTAAGCTCTCATCTGATTCAAGGAGGAAAAGACAATTAAGGCTCCAAATGCAACCATGTGAGCTCACCCACATCCTAGAGGTCTCACTCAACAAGAACTCAAGCGTGACTGGCTCTCACAAGTTCACTCTGCCTCCAATTAGGGTTTTGCCAAGACACGACAGTCATGGCCTTTGATTTTGATCAAGAGTTGTTCTCAAACCCTGGGACATGACTCCATGTGATAGTAGACATCCTCAGAGACTACCTATGGGCCTTATATGTGATTGAAGAAGCAAGATCATCAGAGATCATTCAAGTGCATTCACTAGTGAAATTAGGGTTTTGACTGAGACTCTAACCTTTGAGATTTTGATCCAAAATAAAACATCCAAGTCCTAAATCCACCATGACATGTCTCATTGATGAGTCAAGACATGAGAGATCAAGTTTTAAGAAGTTTCTTGTAAAAGAAGCTAGGTTTGGTTCATGAAACTTTTCAAATGTGGAAATTTCACTACTTGTGCAAGAATTGAAATAGTCATAACTTTCAAACCACACATCCAAATTTAGTGAATCAAAGCTCAAATGGAAGCTTTTTCCATTATCTTCAAAACATATTAGAGGACCCACTTTCAAAAAATGCATGGTTTTTAATTTACAAGACTTGGAAGATAAATCACCCTTGGGGACTTGGTGAAATTTCAGCTTTTTTCCCTTAATTTGCACACAACTTTAACCCAATTTTTCATGTAGTTCCAAGCCTCAAATCAAAAATCTTTGGACATGAAAGTTGTAGAGGGCATTGAGGGCTTTCCAAAAAGTACTAGAACTCCTCCATCCATTGAGTGAGCTAGTAGTTTCGAAGCTTCAAAGATGGAGGTTTCATTTCTTAAAACTCAAGAAACCAACTTTTGCATATTGACTCAAAACCTTCTCTAACCACCAAAGCCTCATGTTTCTGAGTTCTAATGTTGGATTTAAGTTTGATCCAAGCCATGCCACGAATTTGTAACTAGGTTGGCATTAAAATAATGTTTATGTCATGTTTATGCAACTTGTACAAGGAGAGAGAAACTTTTCAAGGGAAACAAGTATTGTTTATTCATTGAGCCTCTCACCAATCACTTCTCACCAGCTTAGGTAGACCTAACCACATCAGTGTTCAGAGATATTTGGAGATTTTGGTTCAGCAAGCTTGGTATCTCACGATGGAAAAGGGTAATGTTGGCATTTTGTACAACTTTGGCCATGCCTTGAGTTCTTGGCTCTCCCCTATAAATAGGGGCTGTTTCTATTCAGTTTAGACACCAACATTATTCACATACTCACTCTAAAAAAGCTTCTGAGTTCAAAGCCTTGTAAGTGAGAAGGGGGAGGAGGATAGCTTTAGTGGCTGCTGTTTGTTCAGAGGAAGAAAGCTAGTTCATATTCGTTGAGGGTGCAGTGGACATATTCCACTTGGTAACTTTCTTCTCACACTCCATATTCATGCTCATACTCATTTATTTTTCCATCATGTTTTTGTTATGAACATTCATGTAATATTTGTTCTGGTATTTTTCCAACTGTTCCTAATGCAGAGTAATTGTGTGCATAACCAAACTTTTGGTTTTCCATATTAATCATGTCTTGGAGGCTTTAGTTTGTTGTTACTCATATGTTATGTTTTGAACATGACAGTGGTAAGTAGGGATGTTATGCCTATGTAGTGTAGTTATCTTCACTATCCTTAGTTCTTAGTATACTGGCTGAGAGGTAATGAATCTCATGTGTGTTATTTACTGACCTGCTGTTGAAACTTTGGACTGCCTTAAACCTGTCCATTTCATGATATGCCAAACTGTTTGGATTTTGATGGCATGGTAAACAATAATTTTTGCTCATGTTTCCTTAAAGGATAATCTGAGGTCTCATTGTTGAGTTTTGTTAAGTTTTGTTAACATGGGGAGAGAAGGAGAATAAGGGATTGGTATGCTTGGAGCTTTCCAATTTGTGTTAACCTTATCTGTGTATAATGCTATCAGTCACAATTACTTTGTTTCCATGCTCTTTTTTACTTTAAACTTAGTGCCATTTGTTTTTCTATTCATGTTTTGCTACAAGTAATTGAATGCTATGGTCTTGTTGCTATCAGCCATAGTTGGTAAGGCACAAGTTTTGTTTTCTTAAACTCACATTGATGCCTTGGATTGACGTTAATTTAATAATGTGATGATGGCATCTTCTTGCTAAGATTGGTATGCTTCTAAAACACCTCAAAGCATATGTGGTGTTAGAACAAGATTTCTGTTTATGGATGTCTTGATGTTCCTATTTATCTCATTATCATGCATTTGACTTATCTTGATGCTATGTTTGTCCTGAGATTGCTCTTTTGCACTGCTATTACTGGTCAAATTCTTTCTGGTTTTCATGTTTTTTGATGAAAATCACTCCATGCACTGTTTGAGTGTATATTAGGACTAGATTGAACCTTGTATCAGGCCAGACTGGTTTTATGAGCCAAAACAAGTATGGAACATCTTTTGTTATCCATATGTTAGCCAATATTCATGTTCAGGCTGGCTTTAGACAGACATAACCATAACTCTGATGTGTCCTCATTTCATGATAAATGTGTGTGCCTAAGATGTCAATAATGTGGTTAGAATGTTTGGATTGGCATGAATATTTGACAAGCTTTAATGATGTTTCTTTGCTTATACCATGTCATGATCATATTGTTACCATCTTAATTGGTTTGTTTCTTGCATATTGATCAAGTAATCATATGGACAGGATTATTGAACTCATGTAAAGTTGTTAACACTATGAGTCTTTGAGTTTGTCTCTTTTCATATCAGCCTGCTAAATTGAGTCTTTATTTATAACATGAAAGATGTGAACTGATATTACTTTAGCACTGTTCTTATTTTGTTGCTGTAAATCACATAGATTAGTAGAATGTCATGAATGTTTGAGTTGTCATGACATGCCTATTCTCACATCCTTGTACTGATATAAATGAACATAGCATTGCCCTTGTTTTGTTGCTTTGGACCACATATATGGTAGAATGCCATGAATATTTAAGTATATGTTGTCATGATGCAGAGCTGGCCTTGTCCTCATGCTATTACCATGTAGTTTGTTTATCTGACATTTGAGACTTTATGTTCATATGCTCAGTTCTATTTAGCAAAATTGTGTTATCTTTTTAAAAACAAAATCATGAATTCCAGGGTGAATGTACAATGATGTTCTTAGGTATATTGAAGTGATTGAAAGTGTTGAATGTATGACATCTTTTGCTCTCCATAGGCCATCTACATCAAACTGATTATCATGATGAGTTTGGAACTGCATTGTCATATTTCAAATGTTCATATGTCTGGAATGTCTTATGTTGTCTATATCATGTTAGTTTTGGGTTTGAATAGCATGAAGGCTAATGTTGAGACTATGTTAGGTGCCAATTTTCTGATTTTTGTCATGCTGTTAGCACATAACTCCCTGTTTACCATGTTTTGGTCTGGCTGCCATTATCAGTTTTGTTAGCACTCTTAAGTTAATAATCTTGAGAATAACACCACTTAGGATGTGAGGCTTTTGGTGCCATTTGCCTTGAGTATACAACATTCCCTTACTGCAGCTTGTATGTTGCTCACTTCATGATTTTCCAAGTTGACAACGTGTGGGTTGCCAATTGACAGATGAAGTTTTGCTTCATTACCCTTTAACTTGTAACTCCAAGTTCAAAATGGTATAAATTTCCTTGCTGTCATATTGTGTTTTTCTGCATTGAAGTTAAAATTTCAACATATGATGCACTGCCATAATCCAAGGGTGTTCTTATTAAAAATTTTCATATTTAAAGGTGCTCTTTGATTATGTTAAGTTGTCTTTGGTTCTGCTATGGATTTCAAGGCATGAATGGAATGTTGTTTGTTTTACTGAATACATAGTTTGTTGTTACCCTCAAGTTGTGTAGATGGAATGACATAGAGTTTTGTTAGGAATCAAGTTGAAGCAATTAGCATTTGTTCTCACATTTGCTCTCTTTGTCCATAACTATAAACATAGCACTTTGATATCACATGAATATTGACTGTTTGGTTTGGTCTTATGAGTATTTTGGTTATTGATGAAATCATGAGCACACTTGTTGAATTTTGGTTTTTCCCTTTGAGATTTCATTCACTTCGCCTGATAAGTTTAAGTATTTGTGGGGTGGGCTCATACATTGGATGTATGGCCACCCCAGTGGTAAAAACACACGCGCATATACCACAAGGACTGGGGTTCGAATCCCCCTCGCCCCAGTCCTTTTGTTTTTATTTTCTGAAAGCGTTTTTGTTTTATGTATGTTGTATTATTGCCATAACTTGTCAATACGCGCGCAATGGTAAGGTTGGTGAATGTTTTGGGCTGCAACCATCATGGCACGGGTTCAATACCCATGGGAGCCATTTCCCTAGTTTTTATCACATGTTTATTTTGTATTTTTTTTAATTCATGCCTTGTTTTCGAGAGATTATAACTTGCTCATTTTTCACTATTTTTTGTCCATTCTTTTTGTAAAGTATTCCTTAATGTGTCTATTTTTTGAAAGTGAGAAGAAATTGGTGAAAACAAATACTTTTGAGGTATCTATTAATGTTGGAAGTAAAGGGCCTTTTTAGGGTTTTTCCATGAACATCTTGACTTCTCTTGATTCTTTCATCATATTATTTTGTTCATCTTGATTGAATGATGCCTAATGCATGTGGTTCAAACATTGTATGGTGTTGTGAGCTTTGTTTCACTTTGATACCTTGTTGTTTGATGTTTTGTTTTCATGTAAATATCTTTACAAACTTCTTGCCCCTAAGAATTGTTACTTTCCCCTTCTTCCAAAGGAAAGTCTCTCTATTGACCTCAAAGTCATAGATAGCTCATTACCCTCTTAACCTAGCCTTAGGTTTGGAGTCGCCGCACTCCACGTAGGTGTCTTGCTGTCAGATCCTACTTTCCCGTGAACACTTCATCCCCTGTTAATCTAGCCTTCCCAAGAGATAGCCATTAATCTCTTATAACTCTTAAACCTCTCTTTAACCTTCGCAAGCGATAGCCATTAATCTCTTCTCCTTCATAATCCCTTTATAAGAGATAGCCATTAATTTCTTCTCCTAAACAATCAATCCTCACAAGCTTTGCTTTCAAGCTTTTCACCCTACTTTCCCTTGGAACCTTGACCACAGTCAAGAGTTCCTCATCCCCATTGAGGTGAACTAAGGTTGCTCTGATTCTTTAGTCAGATACATAGGCACAAGATGCGATGTCTTGGCGAGAAAACTTAGTGTACATACCCATAGGTTTTTACCTTTACCTTAGCATAGTTCCCTTAGCAAGCAAACATAACATAACACAAACACAAACAAGAGGTTCCTGTAGAGTACTACAGATACTTAGGGTGCTAATACCTTCCCTTAGTATAACCAACCCCCGAACCTAGATTCTATTTTTTAGGGTTTCGTTCTTTACCCTTTCCTTTGGATAAATCAAAGCTCGGTGGTGAATTTCAAAGTTTTGCGATGCAAGTTAATTAATAGCTTGTTATCCGATTCTCACCGCAACAGAAATGGCGACTTCACTGGGGACACTCCCTTACGAGGGTTAAGCCTATCTTGTTTGTATTTGTGTTATTTATATGTTTGCTTGCTTGTATACTTGTACATTATTTATATATGTATATACATACCTGTTGTGCTTGGGTTTTCTGTTTGGCAGGGTTGCTACTATTGAGTGGTGAGATAAGTCCTACACCCGGACTTGAGTGCACTTATGATAGGACGATGGTATATTCAAGGAGACTTTGAGGGAGTTGATTCCCAAAAAAGTTGACTTGAGACACCATCACTCAGTTGAGGCCCTCTTGAGAGTTTATTCATGTTGAACGAGTCTATTCGTGAAAACGTTACTACTCTCGACCTAGGTGCCCATGATTCTGATGACCATTAGTTACCTTTAACCCCACTTGGCCTTTTAGGATGTAGTGCGAGGACTATGAGGGAGTCTATTCCCGAATTGGTTGCTATACGATGCTACACTCAGACGAGATTCTCTTGAGAATATTATTGATTACCGAGTCATTTGGGAAATCGATAATATCCGAAATATGGGTTGTCGACTCCGGAAACTTCTTAGAACCTTGTTCTACGGATACAAGAACCCTAGTATACACCCTGTGGATGGTTCTTTACCCAGACTCAATGCTGTGATCTCGAACCTTTGATCCTGCTGCATGTGTTTTGCATCCTGTTCGCATTGCATTGCATATCATTTGCATCTTTGGATGTTTCATTGCATATGTCTATTTGTCCAGTGGCTCATTTCTAGCTGTCTCTATCTTCCAGTGTCACCTGTGAGTCGTCAAGCTGATTCCTCGACACAAATACCGGACTAGAGCTAACTATAGACGCAAGATATCAGAGCAAGAGGCACACAATACTGAGGTCCGAATGGAAATAGATGACCTTAAGTCAAGCATGACTAAACTCACTGAGATGCTTCAAGTTTTGATTGCTAGAGGAGAGTCTCCCAAAAGAACTGTCATCCAGGAAGTTTCAAGCGCTGAACCTCCATCGGTTCAAATGTCGCCTTCAACTTGGCCAGAGTTTGGTTTACCTCCCAACTACTCTCCACCGATTACATCTACTGCTATGCTTGTATTTTAAGCTCCTGTTTTCGCCGAGCCCAGACCTACAGTCCATGCCGTTCCACAGACTGTTCAAGCTTCTTTTGAGAACCCCCTCTTTGAGTACAATGCTGCCAGTGCTCAGGATGAAGAGCCTGGAGACTTTGTTAAATCTGAAGTTATCCGTGAGCAGTTTCAGACCTTAGACAAAAGACTCAAAGTTGTTGAGGGTACTGACTTCTTCAATGTGGATGCAGACAACATGTGCTTAGTATCTGATCTTGTTATGCCTGCTAAGGCCAAAACTCCAGAATTTGTGAAATATAAGGGGCACTCTTGCCCAAGGGCTCATTTGGTCATGTATCTTCGCAAGATGGCTGCTTACACCAGAAATCAGAAGCTACTTATCCACTATTTTCAAGATAGTTTAAGTGGAGCATCACTCCAATGGTATATGGGTCTCGAGCAAAACTCCATCCACTGCTTCCAAGATCTTGTAAATGCCTTCATGAAGCAGTATAAGTATAACCTTGACATGGATCCTGATTGCCACCAACTGCAAAACATGACTCAGCATGAGAAGGAATCTTTTAAGGAGTATAATCAGCACTGGAGGGAGTTGGCTTCCCAAGTTGAACCTCCTTTGGCTGAGAAAGAATTGACTGGAATGTTCATGGAATCCCTGTCCTCGTTCTATTGGGAGAAGATGATTGGAAGTGTTTCCTCCAACTTCACTGATTTGGTTACCATCGGCCAAAGACTCGAGGAAGGTCTTAAGAAAGGAAAAGTGTCAAAAAATGTTGAATCTTCCAATGTTGTGAAGAAATCCTATGGGAACTTTCAGAGGAAAAGGGAAGATCAGACTAACGTTGTAATGGTTAAAGTGAGAAGGCCTCATCCCCAACCTCAGTATGTTATTCACCCTACTATTGCTGCTATCACTCCCGTGGTTAGTGCTCCACGACCAGCTCAAGCTTCCCAATGTCCAACTGCAGGACAGAACCAGTACCGTAATAGGAATCAATTTGATCATATTCCCTTGACATACATCGAGCTTTATCCTGGTATGGTTCAACAAGGTTTGATTACCACAAGGCCTTTGCCTCCTCCTCCAAATCCTCTTCCAGCCGGCTATAGGACTGATCTTCATTGTGAATACCATCAAGGTGGTGCGGGTCATAACTTGGAAGGTTGCTTTGCATTGAAGGCTAATGTACAAGAGCTTATGAGAAACAAAATCCTCTCCTTTAAGGACAATCCCAATGTTCAGAGCAATCCTCTTCCAGGGCACGCCAAGTAAAGCTTCAAACGACTTCAGCTCAGCTACTTCTTAAAGACAGGACAACTCATCCTTGTGTTTAACTAGTCACTCGGCCTTGTTTCTTGTTGTTTGCATTTTCCTTATTTTGTACTGGCTGTTTGCCTTCAAATTATGTTTGTACTTTCGTGATTAGTGAAAAGAGCATTGCAACTTTTGATTCAATTCATTTTGTCCACTATTTACATCTTTATGCTTTCTTTTGCAAAATATTTTATCTCTTTTCCACTATTTTTTGATTATGCAAAGATTGGAGGGAGGATGACGAAAACATTATACCCATAATTGCCGCGGTATGCTTTCAAATAAACTTTGCCGACGATGTAAGGCATTGTTTCAATTCCTAAACACTGGAGAAATAAGGAAGATAATGAAGGTGTGAAAAACACAAGAAAGGGGGGGGGGGGTTTGAATTGGTTTTTCAAAATAAAATTGTTTCTTTAGGTTAACTTACCCTTTTATAAGACTCTTCATTTTAACAATAAAAACCTTTGTTAAAACACAACAAGATAACACGTTATGTTTATACTAGTTCACTCGAGGAACACTCAAGTTAATCTAGTCCACCCGCCAAGGTGATTTTCCCTCTCTCAACGAGGTCTTAATCCACTATTCAATCAAATCAGTACAATGCACAAGCTAGAATGCTGGTGACTAACACAACCTCTAAAACTCTCAGGTTTTAGACTTCTCAAGTAATACAACCTCACAGGTATTACTCAAGGAACACCCTCTAAGACAACACGTCCTAGGCTTCTCCATAAATAGAACTACACGGTCTTTCTCAAGGAACACAAACCTAAGTTTGAAATAAATTTCGTTTACAGAAAAGTGTTTCTTATACAAGCTAAAAATGTAAACAAGTTTCGTCCAGAATGACTTAAGAAAGATTTGAGTTGGTGAGTATTTTTCAGTAGCGTTCGTGTGTATCTTTCTTCGAGTCTTTTGCTTCTTTATATAGCCGTGTAGAAAGAGCCATTGAAATGTGATCATGATAGCTATCTAGGCTAGCGGCTAGAAGCGTGAGGACAGATAAAAACTTTTGCGTCCTGTGCGTCCTGTCTTGTCAGACTATCTTCGTTTATACCGTTGCACTGTTACCAAGATATTTTTGCTTGAATTAAGGTACAACTGTACTATGTAGCTTTGTCTTCTTGGCTTCTCAACTTCAGAGGCTTTTTACGAGCATGAGTCAGAAGGGAAAACGTAGCTTGGTTCTTGAGATTTTCAAGTCTTCGAATCCTTAGAGCAGTGCCTTCAGAGTCTTCAGCACTTGGTCTTCAAAACCTTGTTCGCTTGGTGTGTTGTCTTCATATCTTCCGAGGCTTCTGATAGTATCTGGTTGAAGCATGAGTAGAGACTTGATTAGGTCTTCAGAACTTTGATCAGAGAGCATAAGTCTTCAGCATCTGGACTTCGTTCAATCAGAACGTTTATCTTTAGATCATCTGAACTCGTCCCTTTTTCTTTTTGTATCAGAGTCTTGTGAATCTCAGATTATCTTGAATTGAGTTCTGCTTTTCAAGTGTATAGGAGAAGTATTTTCCTTTAAGCATTGTGTTCGTGCCAATTTACGGAAGCATTACCTATTTGTTAAGTTCTCAAAAATATCAAACATTAGTTGTACAAAATTGTTCATACCGAAATACTCGTTTGATATCATCAAAACTTAGAGATAAAATTGCAGAACCAAATCTTGTTCTCACAATCTCCCCCTTTTTTATGATGACAAAATTATGTATTTTGATGACACAATTTTGATATATATAATGCAGGGACAATAATAGATTCTAAAGATAGCTTATCCTTCGTATGAAGTACTCCCCCTGAGTCTTAGACTTGATGAATTTCTGTGCTTGGGCTCCCCCTGATTTTACTAGGTCATGAGCTCTTAGTCTTGATTTGGATCAGAATTCCTGAAAAAATAAAAACAATCTAATAGAAATAACACTTTATCTGTTAGCATGTAAACATCGTTGTTTTTCAGAGATAGACTATGGAATCAAAATATCACATTCATATTACTTCTCCCCCATTTTGTCATTGATCAAAAAGATTAGTGGTTCAAGAGTGAAGCATGCTCTGAAGATTTGCATTGATAGTTTTTTGTTCCTCAAATTTTTCTCTAAACTTCTGTTGTTCTTCTCTGATTTCTCCAATTGCGTTTTCTAAACGCTTTACAGTAGGATCAGATGTGGAAACAACTGTAGCATCTTGCTTGGCCTTTTCTATGGCTTCAGCTTCTTGTGCTGCTCTGGCCTCTTCAGCAGCCTTATCTGCTAGAAGTCTTGCTTCCTCAGCAGTCTTTTCTTCAACTTCTTTCTGTTTAGCAGACAAGAACTTGAGTACCCTGATCCGCTCTTCAGCTTCCGCTCTTTCCTTTTCCCGTTGAATTCCAGTAGTTATGGTTGCGTCTGAGAAGCTTACAATTCTTGCAAGTTCAGTATCCAACCATTTCTGGAAGTATTGACAAAAGCTTTCAAGTTCCAAGGGTTTGACACATATGTTGATTTCTTCTCTTAATTTTGCAAACTTCCTTAATGCCTTGTCACGAACTTGACTTATGCATTCTTCAAAAGAGGTTGGAAGCGGTATGTCATAGATAACCAAAGCAAGGTCAGGCTTGGCAGAATTTGTTCCAGGTGGTGCTTGCTGAGATGAAACGATCTCAGTAGGAGCATGTTCATTGATTTATTGATCAACAGGAGATGTCACTTCTAGAGTGCTTGAACCTATGAGTGATTCAGGGGTGACAATCTCTAGAGATTCAGAGATTATATCCTCAAAGATAGACTTAATGCTGAGGACTTGAGATTCAGATATTAGGTTCATGGAGCTTTGTTCATTTGGCTGAATGATTGACGAGACTATTGACGAGGTGTAGGTTGGAGTGGCTTTTGTCGAGATAGGGGTACTGATTGATGGAGAGGAAATTTGTGGAATGAAAATTGTTTTAGTTACAGGAATATAGACTAGAGGTGGTGGAATTGAAAAAGATGGAGGTTTGACTCTGACTTGTGGATGTGAAGTGGAAATGGAGATAGTTTGTTGTGAAGATGGAATAGAGACTGATTCAGCTCTAGAAACAGGTAGAGCAGAATCAGACTTACTCGTTTTCTCTAATGTAGAGGTTAGAGTAGCAGCCTTGGAGAATTTTGATTTGTCATTTTTCTTCCTTTTCTGAGGCTCAGAATTAACAGCAACTTGCTTTCTTTTCCTTCTGAAGGACTCTGCAAGAGTTAGTTCAGGAGAAGGTTCATCAGCCTCTTTAGTTTGCTCCCCTATTTCTTTGTCAAGTTCAACTTCTTCATTCTTGACCTCAGATACATCATATCCTCGTGCTTTCATTGCGTCTACAAATGCAGCAACTTCTTCAATGCGGTCACTTCTATAATAGGTAGAATAATCTGGCACTATGATTTTGCGTATGAATAAGTCCTCAGAGATAGAAAAAGGTTCCACTCTTTATTAATTATTCTCATATGCTTAAGTGTTGTGGCATTGACTGATTCTCTAATTGTTGTAGTCAGATCTTCTGTGTGTTGAACTTCTGTAACCAGAGTGTCCACTATACCACTTTCATAGAATATGTTTGAAATCATTCTTCCAAAAGGAATGTACTTAGGTATTTCACGTTTAGGTTCACCTGTTGTTCTTGTCTTCTTCACCATATCTCAGATAGTAAAATAAGATGGAGGGTAAGCACATCCTTTCCTTGGTGAGCAAATAATATAGCATATACTTCTGATTTGCATTGAAGTAATTTGCAGCATATGATGAAGGTCTTGGGTTGATGCAACCAAGAATGATCTTGTGCCAGATTTTTAGATTTACATGCAGGTCTTCTCTCCTATACACTATTTTCTTTGGTTGATAGTTGGTGTAAATGGCTGGGTTGATATCCTTTTTCATAAATGGGAATTTATTGACCCTTCCATAGACTTTCTTGTTTCTCAGAAATTCTAGTTTATAGAGTTTAGCAATTGATTTCTCGGTGATGACAATTTTTCTTCCCAAGACATAAGAGACGACATGAAGTTTGTCACAATCAGCTTGTCTCCAAAAATCTTTTACGAGTGCTTCAAAAACTGGACCTTTAAGCCTGTTAAATAAATTATTCCAACCTTGAGCTTCTACATCATTAATCAGATTAAATCCATTTTCGGCAAGATTCTCAAAATCTACATGTAGTTCCTTGAGTACAAGTAGATTCTAAAGATTACAGGTAATTGTGGCTTCTCTTTAAGTTACATGATCTTTGTCTATCTTAGAAGACTGTGATGAAGAAGGAGTAACTGTCGCTGTTGCTGTAGACATTGTTGAAGTAATGGACGGCGTTAGTGACGAGGATGATGACCCTTTCGATGGATTCAAGGATGCTTCTGTTTCTTTGAAGAAATTGACAGTTTCTCGTTGAATGTGATTCATCATGATGATAGTTAAGATCGGAGAGGATGAAAATAGGGATTGAGTTTGTTCGAGGGAGAAAAAGAGAGATTTAGGGTTTTAGAGTTTCCGTTTGAGTGAGAGTGGGAATAGGAATGGTTTTTGAAAGTTTTAAAGAGATAGACATCGTACAGGGGATAAGTGAATAAATGTAATAAAGTTTTGAGTCAATCTCAAGAAAATTAATGTTCGTTTGATTTGGATAAGTAAAGTGATTTAGAAATGATCAAATCACATGCAAAAATTATTTTCTAATAAAATGGCACGTCATGATTGACTGGACAACTCTGAAAAATTATCAGAACTATGAAACCTATTTCACAAGTGGTTCTGAAAAACTCAAAATAATTGTTTTCTCTGACTAAACACATTTAGTTCTGAAGTATCTTTACTCTGGACAGTAGTCCATTTTTAGATGTTTTAAAATAATTTGAAATCTATCTTCAGCCAAGGGTTTTGTAAAAATGTCAGCCCATTGATGGTCTGTATCAATAAACTTTAAGCATAAGGTTCCCTTCTGAACATAGTCTCTGATAAAATGGTGTTTTATTTCAATGTGTTTAGCCCTAGAATGTAAAATTGGATTTTTACTTAAACAAATAGCAGCAGTATTATCACAGAAGATATGGATGTTACTCTCATATATCTGATAGTCTTCCAGCTAATTTTTCATCCAAAGCATTTGTGTACTGCATAGAGAAGCGGAGATGTATTCTGCTTCCACTGTAGAGAGAGCAATTGTAGATTGCCTCTTGCTTGACCATGAGATTAAGTTGTTCCCGAGGAACTGGCAGTTTCCTGATGTGCTATTTCTTTCCAATCTGTCTCCAGCATAGTCTGCATCGTAGTAACCAGAAAGAGTGTACTCTGATGTTTTCTCATACATCAAGCCAAGGTTAGTTGTTCCTTTCAGATACCTTAGAATTTGGTTAACAACAGTTAAATGAGATTCTCTTGGATCTGATTGGAATCTAGCACATAAATGTACACTGAATAATATATCAGGTCTAGAAGCAGTTAGATATAAGAGAGAGTCTATCATACCACGATAGAGCTTCTGACAAACCTTAACTCCTGTTTCTTCCTTTCTCATGATACATGTTGGATGCATTGGTATTTTAGCTGTATTACAATCCATCATGTTGAATTTCTTCAGAAGTTCCTTCGTGTACTTACTTTGATGAATGTAAGTGGCTTCTGGTTTCTGATCGATTTGAATTCCCAGGAAGAACTTTAACTCACCCATCAGACTCATTTTAAATTCTGCTTGCAATAACTTTGAAAATTCTTCGCATAAAAAGGGGTTAGCAGAACCAAAAATGATATCATCAACGTAGATTTTAACTATAAGAATATCATTCTTATATGTTTTACAGAAGAGAGTTGTGTCAACCTTTCCTATGGTGAAATTGTTTTCTAAAAGAAATTTGCTCAATCTATCGTACCAAGCTCTGGGAGCTTGTTTTAAACCATAGAGTGACCTTTTGAGTTTAAAAACAAAATCTGATTTTTCTGAATTTTCAAAACCAGGAGGTTGTTTGACATAGACTTCTTTTGATATATTACCATTTAAGAATGCACTCTTAACATCCATTTGATATAGGGTGATGTTATGATTTACTGAAAATGAAATTAGTAACCGTATTGCTTCAAGTCTGGCGACCGGAGCAAAGGTTTCGTTGTAATCAATTCCTTCTTGTTGATTGCATCCTTGAGCAACAAGTCGTGCCATGTTTCTGACAACTTCTGCCTTCTCATTTAGCTTGTTCCTGAATACCCACTTGGTTCCAATTACATGAACATTCTTAGGTTTTGGAACTAGATCCCAAACATCATTCTTTGAGAATTGATTAAGTTCTTCTTCCATAGCCAGAATCCAGTCCTTGTCCATAAGAGCTTCTTCAACTGTAGCTGGTTCGATCAACGACACCAATCCTAAGAGTGTTTCTTCTGATGGTCTGAAGGCTGATCTGGTTCTGATTGGAGCGTCCTTGCTACCCAAAATTAGTTCCTCAGGATGAGATGTAGACATTCTTCTTTTCGTTTGACGTGGAGTATTCTGAGTTACATCAATAGTGTCTGGAGTAGGATCTTGTTGTTCTTTAACTTCATATGCCTTTTCTTTAGGTTCTGAAAAGCTAATTTCCATATCTGCAAGTTTTTCAACTAGCTCTGGCTTTTCAGAGTCAGGCTTGTCATCGAATTTAACATGAATTGATTCTTCCACAATCCGTGATTCTGTGTTATAAACTCTGTAACCTTTTGAGTGTTCAAAGTATCCTAACAGCAGACACTTCTGTGCTTTGGAATCAAACTTGCCAAGATTCTCCTTAGTGTTTAACATAAAACAGGTACATCCAAATGGGTGAAAATAGGAAATGTTGGGAATTTTATTCTTCCTCAACTCATAGGGAGTTTTATTCAAGAGAGGTATAATAGAGATTCTATTTTGAATATAACATGTTGTGTTAATTACTTCTGCCCAAAAGTGCTTAGCCATGTCTATTTCTTGGATCATGGTGCGAGCCATTTCTTGTAAAGTTCTGTTATTTCTTTCTACAACTCCATTTTGTTGCGGAGTTCTAGGACAAGAAAAATCATGAGATATTCCATGTGAATCAAAAAGTTCTTCAAAATCCTTGTTTTCAAATTCTCCACCATGATCACTTCTGACTTTAACTATTTTGCATTTTTTCTCATTTTTGTACTTGAGTGCAGAAGGAAGCAAACACAGAATGTGACTCATCCTTGTGTCTCAAGAATTTTACCCATGTCCAACGACTATAGTCGTCAACGATGACTAGTCCGTATTTCTTTCCCTTGATAGAAGTAGTTTTCACTGGTCCAAATAGATCAATGTGAAGAAGTTCCAGTGGTCTAGAGGTAGAAACAATATTCTTTGCTTTAAACTAAGTTTTTGAAAACTTGCCTTTCTAACATGCTTCACAAAGAGCGTCTGAAGAGTACTTCAGAGTTGGCAAACCTCTGACAAGTCCAAGCTTGTTCAGTTGAGAGATTTTTCTCAAGCTAACATGGCCAAGACCTCTGTGCCAGACCCATTGCTCTTCATTTACAGACAGAAGACATTTTACATTCTGATGTTTTAAATCTGATAATTTAGTTTTGTATGTAGTGTTCTTCCTCTTACCATTGAACAGGACAAATCCATCCTTTTGACATACAGCTTTACAGGATGTTTGATTAAAAATGACTTCATAACCATTGTCACTAAGTTGACTAATTGACAATAGATTATGCATTAGAACTTCAACTAACAGAACATTATTAATAGAAGGAAGCTTACCATTTCCAACAGTTCCGGAGCCAATAATTCTTCCTTTCTGATTTCCTCCGAAACCGACGACACCTCCGGGCTTAAGTTTCAGATCTTGGAACATATGCCTTTCTCCCGTCATGTGTCGCGAGAATCCATTGTCTAGGTACCATGACTGATGTTTCAATGGTGCCATTAAGGATGTCTGCAACATAAATTATCTTATTCTTAGGTACCCATTTTGTGGGTCCTTTCACATTAGCTTTTCCAGAGGTTCTGACACCTTTGTACTTCCTTACATAGGAAAAATAGTGTGGAATTTGTTCATGGTGTTTAAGTTTAGGAGTTTTCTTTAGTGTCTGTGTTTGTGTAGTGATAGATTTTGAACCTTTTTGTTCAGAACATTTCAAGATAGTGCCAGAGGGCACAAAATGTTTGGACAGAGGTATTATCTTGACACTCTTGGTCTCATCACATGGTTGTGATGGTCTTGAATATCCCAGACATCTGCTACCATTCCTAGATCATTGAAGCCATTTTACTTCTGTCTATGCTTTTAGCGAGAAAGTGTTGGAAGGCTCTATCATACTTGACTACTTCATTAGTATTGGTTATGTTAGAGGTGATTTCTTCTTCTAACCTAGAGACTTTACTTTTTAATGTAGCATTCGATTTTTCTTGAGAAAGTAGTTTTTCATTTAATTCAAAGATGGTTTGTTTGCTTTTAGTAAGATCTTCTGAAGGAACCACAAGAGTCTTCTTCAGAGTTTTGTGTTTTCTTCGAAGAGTTTGATATCTTTCCATAAGTTCATATAATCCTATTTCAAGTTCAGAGCGAGATAGGGAAGAAAGTACCTCTCTTTCGTCGTCCGAGTCGGATTGTTCTCCTTCTGATAGAACATCGTTAGTTTTATCCATGAGTGCTACGTTAGCATGTTCTCCTTCAGAATCATCTTCGGACTCTGAATCATCCCAAGTTGCCATAAGACCTCTTTTAGCTTTCTTAGGTCTTTCATCTTTCTTAAACTTTGGACAGTCATTTTTTATATGTCCAAGTTCCTTGCATTCAAAACACGTAACGTCTCTTCCATAAGTTCTCCTTTGACCATATGTAGACTTAGATTTTCTTCTTGGTCCTCTGAACTTATTTCTTCTGTATTTCCATAGTTGACTAATTTTCCTTGATATGAGAGATATGTCATCTTCGTCTGATTCTTCTTCAGATTCTTCCACTTTCTCCTCTGCTTGATACGCCTTTTTATTTTCAGATTTAGCTTTTAGAGCAATGGATTTGCTTTTCTTTTGAGGTTCATCTTCTTGGAGCTCTATTTCATGACTTCTTAAAGAACTGATTAGTTCCTCAAGACTTATACTATACAAATCCTTTATTAGTTTCAAGGCAGTCACCATTGGTCTCCATTTGACAAGTAGACTTCTGATAATTTTCTTGACATGATCAGCAGTAGAATAGCCTTTGTCCAGAACTCTAAGTCCTGCAACAAGCATCTGAAATCTTGAGAACATGGTTTCCACAGATTCATCATCTTCCATCTTGAAGACCTCATATTTTTGAATTAGTGCAAGAGCCTTCGTTTCCTTGACTTGAGCATTTCCTTCGTGAGTCATACGAGGAGAGTCAAAGATAGACTTTACAGTTTCTTTGTTTGTAATTTTTTCATATTCTGTATAAGAAATTACGTTTAACATAATCGTTTTTGCTCTGTGATAATTTTTGTAAGTTTTCTTCTATGCACCTGTAAATGCACTTCTATTAATCTTTTTGCCTATAGAATCTACAGGGTGACTGTAGCCATCAACTACCAGATCCCATAGATCTAAGTCAAACGACAAAAAGTAACTTTCGATTCTATCTTTCCAATAGTCAAAATTTTCCCCATCAAATATAGGAGGTTTTGCACTACAAGAATCTCTTTCATTCACAATAACACTTGTCTCAACATTTGGTGTAGCCATTGTTTTTCACACTTAGATCGGTACTGAACACTGTTAAGTGCTTGATAAAAATTCAACCTTTTTATCACCTCAGAATCGGAGCTGTGATGCCAATTAAAGGTGTGAAAAACACAAGAAAGGGCGGTTTGAATTGGTTTTTCAAAATAAAATTGTTTCTTTAGGTTAACTTACCCTTTTATAAGACTCTTTCTTTTAAAAATAAAAACCTTTGTTCAAACACAACGAGATAACACGTTATGTTTATACTAGTTTACTTGAGGAACACTCAAGTTAATCTAGTCCACCCGCCAAGGTGATTTTTCCTCTCTCAACGAGGTCTTAATCCACTATTCAATCAAATCAGTACAATGCACAAGCCAGAATGCTGGTGATTAACACAACCTCTAAAACTCTCAGGTTTTAGACTTCTCAAGTAATACAACCTCACAGGTCTTACTCAAGGAACACCCTCTAAGACAACACGTCCTAGACTTCTCAAGAAATACAACCACACGGTCTTTCTCAAGGAACAGAAACCTAAGTTTGAAATAAATTTCGTTTATAGAAAAGTGCTTCTTATACACGCTAAAAATGTAAACAAGTTTCGACCAGAATGACTTAAGAAAGATTTGAATTGGTGAGTATTTTTCAGTAGCGTTCGTGTGTATCTTTCTTCGAGTCTTTTGCTTCTTTATATAGCCGTGTAGAAAGAGCCATTGAAATGTGATCATGATATCTATCTAGGCTAGTGGCTAGAAGCGTGAGGACAGATAAAAAATTTTGCGTCCTGTGCGTCCTGTCTTGTCAGACTATCTTCGTTTGTACTGTTGCACTATTACAAAGATATTTTTGCTTGAATTAAGGTACAACTGTACTATGTAGTTTTGTCTTCTTGGCTTCTCAACTTCAGAGGATTTTTACGAGCATGAGTCAGAAGGGAAAACATAGCTTGGTTCTTGAGATTTTCAAGTCTTCGAATCCTCAGAGCAGCGCCTACAGAGTCTTCAGCACTTGGTCTTCAGAACCTTGTTCGCTTAGTGCGTTGTCTTCATATCTTCAGAGGCTTCTGATAGTATTTGGTTGAAAATGAGTAGAGACTTGATTGGATGGATACTGAACACTGTTAAGTGCTTGATAAAAATTCAACCTTTTTATCACCTCAGAATCGGAGTTGTGATGCCAATTGAAGGTGTGAAAAACACAAGAAAGGGGGGTTTGAATTGGTTTTTCAAAATAAAGTTGTTTCTTTAGGTTAACTTACCCTTTTATAAGACTCTTTCTTTTAACAATAAAAACCTTTGTTCAAACACAACAAGATAACACGTTATGTTTGTACTAGTTCACTTAAGGAACACTCAAGTTAATCTAGTCCACCCGCCAAGGTGATTTTGCCTCTCTCAACGAGGTCTTAATCCACTATTCAATCAAATTAGTACAATGCACAAGCCAAAATGCTGGTGACTAACACAACCTCTAAAACTCTCAGGTTTTAGACTTCTCAAGTAATACAACCTCACAGTCTTACTCAAGGAACACCCTCTAAGACAACACGTCCTAGACTTCTCAAGAAATACAACCACACGGTCTTTCTCAAGGAACACAAACCTAAGTTTGACATAAATTTTGTTTACAGAAAAGTGCTTCTTATACAAGCTGAAAATGTAAACAAGTTTCGACCAGAAAGACTTAAGAAATATTTGAATTGGTGAGTATTTTTCAGTAGCGTTCGTGTGTATCTTTCTTCGAGTCTTTTGCTTCTTTATATAGCCGTGTTGAAAGAGCCGTTGAAATGTGATCATGATATCTATCTAGGCTAGCGGCTAGAAGCGTAAGGACAGATAAAAACTTTTGCGTCCTGTGCGTCCTGTCTTGTCAGACTATCTTCGTTTGTACCATTACACTGTTACCAAGATATTTTAGCTTGAATTAAGGTACATCTGTACTATGTAGCTTTGTCTTCTTGGCTTCTAAACTTCAGAGGCTTTTTACGAGCATGAGTCAGAAGGGAAAACGTAGCTTGGTTCTTCATATTTTCAAGTCTTCGAATCCTCAGAGCACCGCCTTCAGAGTCTTCAGCACTTGGTCTTCAGAACCTTGTTCGCTTGGTGCGTTGTCTTCATATCTTCAGAGCTTCTGATAGTATTTGGTTGAAGCATGAGTAGAGACTTGATTAGGTCTTCAGAACCTTGATCAGAGAGCATAAGTATTCAGCATCTGGACTTCGTTCAATCAGAACCTTTGTCTTCAGATCTTCCGAACTCGTCCCTTTTTCTTTTTGTATTAGAGTCTTGTGAATCTCAGATTATCTTGAAATGAGTTCTGCTTTTCAAGTGTATAGGCGAAGTATTTTACTTTAAGCATTGTGTTCGCCACAATTTACGGAAGCATTACCTATTTTTTAAGTTCTCAAAAATAATAAACATTAGTTGTACAAAATTGTTCATACAGAAATACTCATTTGATATCATCAAAACTTAGAGATAAAATTGCAGAACCAAATCTTATTCTCACAGATAATTCCTTGTCAAAACCTTCGAGCCTAGAAGTGGGAATTTTCTTTCTTTACAAAAAACCCGCAATCTTACCCTTGGGCAGGGTAGTTCTCAGTTAACTTGGTTGTGCATCCATATAAAATACCTTTCATATAATGGATGCATTCACAAATTTTCCTTCGCACACAGCAAGCAAGTGTCGAAAATGCCCCCAAGTCAAATACCAATGATGGTTCACCGAAATCATTAAGTTGTTTAGTCACTTTCCTTACCCAAAGAATGAGCCGAGTCCCTTTCAAGGAAAAAGCTAAGAAAGATGGGAAGCTCATGCCCTTGCCTTTAAAAAAAAACAAGAGAAAAAAAAAGTTTGTATGACAACCCAAAAAGAGGAAACCTTTAAATTTTCATCCTGAAAGTCCTAATAGCAAACATTGGTAAGGAAGCAATGACTGTCATCTCAAGTCCATTGACTTTTGGACCATCATCATTATCATCATCAGTGAAATGCCTAGACTATGGGAATCTGAATGTATATCATGTTTTAACTGAGCTTAGGATTGGAAGTTCATCACGAAGATTGGGAGGGTACAAATAAACTTTGAGCCTTTATCCTTTGTTTCTTAAACCATGAACCAAGCCACGTTACAACCCTAAAAAGACCTATCTGAAGCAAGGTTATTTTGAAAGCATACTACAGCAAGGTTGCGTAAACTGACTCCCAAAGATCTTTGCAGGTCACTACACTTGTGCTTCACCTTTCACTTTTAAATGTCTTGAACCGCCGTGTTCAGACCAATGACTCATTTTGTTTTGCATCTTTCAAAAAAATGATTTGATTTCAAAAGTTGCATGAACTTTAAAATTACCATGTTCGTACAAATACTTTTGTTTGCAAACTGGCTTTCCTCTCAAGGAATTTTCAAACAATTAAGAAACTTGGTCGGTGATCCTATCAGGGGCAAGTTCTTTCCAAATCCTGTTGAAGAATTAGTTCAAGGGTTGTTGTTCAGGGGCAAGTCCTTCTCAGAATTGGTTTATCCAGAAGATTTTTCAAGACTCGGACTAGGGCAAGCTTTTAAGAGCCCCGTAAAGCAGTCATTACAGAATCAGACAAACTGAAGCAATGATTAGTTCATCTACAACAGTCAGCTAAACCGGGGCAAGTTACTTGAAGAATCCCAAGCAGCTTTCCATGATCATCACTTGATACAGTTTACCAGTGTGGCAGAGATATGTCCAGCAATAGAATCTCTAGTCCCCAAGCAGAATGGCAGTGATCCCCGTGTTGAGGAATCAGTTTTCTAATCTTGTCTTCTCCCCAAAAGATTCGAGCGATGTCGTCATCATCTGCATAATTCATATACATATGCACATCATGAGTGTTTCATCCTCATTTGAATTTCTCTCGAGGTCGTTGTCATACCCCAAATTTTGACCACTAAGATTCCCATCATTGTGTAAATCATCATCACAATATGGATGGACCATTATACCTCATTAGTCTCCCCAAAGATGGGTGAGCATTCACTACAATCAAACTTAGGGTTCCAAGCCCTCTCAGAGCTCTTAGACAAAAGATCAATCAAGGAAAGACATGATCTTCAACTTGTCTAAACCTCTCAAACATCCACAATGGATTTAGAGGACTCCTACCTCAAGGATTAAGCACAAGGCTACAAAATTCTGAGTGGATTAAGCCTCAGGATCGCCAGTGTCACCAAATTAGGGTTTTGGTCGACTGAGGCCTCCAGATGGAAATTTTCCTCTAGGCATTAGCCAATGCTTCAAAGCACAGCCTAAGATACTCTAAGGGACCTCATAAACCCAATCATCAAGTCAATAGAGCCTCAGGGGATGGATTCATAAAAAATCAGGAATTAGGGTTTTTTTGACCTAATTCACCCCTAAGTTGACTTTTGGGACAAAACATGAGCCAAGACCTCAAGAGATGATTTGAGGGTCCCTAACACGCTACATTGATCCATTTGCAACAATGGATTGATCCAAGAAGCTTGAGCAACAAGTTTCAAATTCATCAGAACCACAATTAGGTTTTCGCGAGAAAAGTCAACTTGCCTTTGACTTTTGACCAGGACATGCTCCCAAACCTTGGGACATGATTAAATACACCCTATAAAATCTATGAAATCAATCCATCAAGTTTGATTTAGGTCAAGGACTTGATTTCATAGAAGATCGCACAGTTTGGAGTTCATTTGACAAAAAGTCAACTGTGCGCAAAAGTCAACTTTAACTTTTTGAGATTTTTCACAATTATGGTTCTTTGACCCTAAAATGATGTTAATGTGTGATTGGTATCATCATTCATCAAGAAAAATCAAGAAAAGTGGGATAACTTGTAAAAGGGCTAACCATAAAAACTTAGAAATTTTCTAAGTTATGGAACAAAGTGGCTAGGGTACCAACTTTGGAGGATCATATCTCCTAAACCACAAGGCCATTTTTCCCCATTCAAAGCTGGATTTGTAGCTCTCATGGCCCTCTACAAAAGCTTCAACTACACCTCATTCCAATTCATCATGGATTTAGAGTTATGATTGGATCAAAATGGCTGAAAACATGAAATGTCACTTTTTCCAACACTTAGTGAAATTTCCACTAAATCAGAATCTGTTTCACTTTTTCCAAAATGTAAGGGCATTTTTCACTTGGATCCAAAAAGTGTCAAAACAAACTATGATCACACATATGTTGTATCATATGAGGGCTTTCCAAAATTACCAAGAACTTCACTAAACTCAATCTGAGCAAGAAGTTATGACAATGGCAATATGCCTTGCTGCAACTATCATAACAAGGCAGATTTGGGGGTTTTGCTCGATTTGCTCAAATTTTGCAAAGGGCAAGCAGGTCTATCCATCTGAACACCTCAAGGGGGACCAAAGAGGGACCAACTCTGATCCATAAGCCTCCCAAGTCTTTTGAACCAAAAGTAGCATGCCAAACCTAGAAATGCCTAAAAGAGGGACAAGACTCCAATTTTGTTTTGGAGCATTCAATGGATGCACCAAGGTGGCATGGACTGAGCCTCTTCCAACTGAATTCAGTCAAGACTTATCCAACAACTAGGGAACCACAGCTCTGTGCTCTAACCTCTAATCAATGGCTAGAGGAGACTTGGATTCTCATTGATCAACATTTGCCAAACTTCTGCAGTAGTTGCCATTCACTATTGCAGCCAAAACAAACTTGACACACTATAAATAGAGCTCATTTGTGGTCAGTTTGAGTACACCAAAGCCATCAAACAGATGCTTTCCTCAAAATCACTTTCTCTAGGCAAAAATACCTTCTTTAGCATGGTAACTCTGAGTTTTTGAGTTAGAGAGCATTTCCATCATAGCTCATGATCCAAACACATCCAATATGTCATATCTAAGCTGTCTAAACTCTCACAAGTGACCTGTAACACCAAAATCTCAAAGTCCCATCTCAAAACCTCAAAATAGGACTTTTGTACATTTTTCAAGCCATGTCTTGAATCAGTCACTTCCCAAACCAGATAAAACATCAAACACACTCCAAATATCATCCTTGAACTGTCCCAAATGGTTCCCCATATCTGGAACACCATTTGAGAGAGTTGCTATTTTGGCCACTTTTGCCCCTTTTGCAAGAAAGGGCCAGTTTCCATTCCTGAGGTTTCCAGCTGGTTCCAACCACTCTAAAAGCTTATAAGGGATCATTTGAGGGTGTCCAAAGCATCAAAACATTTCTGGAACAAAGCACTTGGTAGATAGCCCAAAAGCTCCAAAGAAAGGTAAGCATCACAACTTGAACTCTCTGAAATATGCCTTGCTTTGAAGTCCACTGATCATGCATCTCTTATACGTGTTATATGTGTTGTGTTTGTACCAATTTGTCATGTAATTCACACTCGTACCAAGAGGTAGCACAGAAACTGCAAAACATGGCCTATTTCAAAAGCACTATCGGGTTTTGAGGAGGATTTGTTTTCTGGAAAAACCACCACCACCATTGGATTCCTTAGGAAATTCTAGGCCAGATGCATATAAATTTTGTCTCCATCCATGGAGAAATGAGAAAGTTACGGCCTTTACGTTTCTAACCAAAATCTTGCCTTGCTTTGCCTTGGGCCAGGCCAAAAACAAGGCAAGCCTTGTATATTTGTGGTTGTGATTCAATACACGGATGTATCACCACCCCAGTGGTAAGGCGCGCATGCTTCACACAAGAGGTCTGGGGTTCGAATCCCCCTCGCCCCAGACCCCCTTTTTAATGTTTTTTCCACTTTTTTATTATTTTTCATATTATTTTCAATGATTTGAAAAATTATTAACTCCCTCAATTTTAATTATTTTTTATTGGTTCTTTTTGCATAAAATTGCAAAAATGTTGAAATATTTTATTCCATAAAAAAATCAAGTTTATATTATTTATTTAATATAGTTGGTATTTTTGTGAATAAATTCACTTTTAATTGTTTTTTAAACATTTTAAAATTGAATTCTCATGTTGAAAATCAAAACCAAATGAATTTTAATTCATCTTGTGATTAAAACATCATTTTTCAAATCTCAACCAAAAATCACAAGTTGTTTATTCAAACTTATTTGGTATTTTATCATTTTTATTGATTTTCCTTGAGAATTTACTTTTAAAAATGATGAAATTAGGGTTTCCTTGATTTTCACCCAAACAAAACTTTTTAAATAACCTATGGGCCTCTAGTAGAGTGTAAGACTTAACCCTTTTTGAAAACCAAAATGATTTGGGCCTCAGTGTATTGTATAAGTCCTGACACCATCAAAAAGTTTGGCGCGATCATCGCCTTTTTAACAAAAACCCATGGGCCTCTCCTTGAGTTGTAAGCCACATCTCTTGTACAAAAATAACCTCTTTGGGCCTCTAATAGAGTGTAAGACTCAACCCCCTTTTAACCAAAACTTTTTGGGCCTCAGACATTGTATAAGTCCCTCCGCGTTAAAAGAAAAATCTCGGCGCAATCGCCAGTTCAAAAATCAAATCATCTGGGCCTACCCTCGTATTATAAGCCCCATTCCTTTTCTTTAAACACCTTTGGGCCTCTTGAGAGAGTGTAAGACCCATCCCTTTGTACAAAAAACCTTTTTGGGCCTCAGTCACTTGTATAAGTCCCTGTACAAATTCAAAACAACAGTGCAATCACTGATAAAACCTTGGGCCTCTCCTTGACCTATAAGTCCCAACAATCTTTTCAAAACACTTTCTCCTTTGATTTTGAATCCAAATATATGTTGTTATCCAACTTTCTTTGTTGACAGACTAACAAAACAGCATGGAAGCTCTACAACGGGTAAGTGTTTATCCGCTTTCATTTACCACTTTCATATGTACATAACTGTATTGTGGGGCTGCTTCACTGTAAGTCTGCTTTCACATCCTTTTATATACTTGTCATATATCCACTGTGTAATACTAGTATAGTTATTTAGAGTTTTCCCCGGCGACTACGTCTAGCACTAGGTAAAGCCCTGTTGATCACTCTTAAATACAAACAAAACTAGATCCCCATAGGATTACCTGATAGAGTCTTCCCTGCTCTTGGGGTTAAACATTATGAAACAAAGAGAAAGGCAGTATTCTCGGTAAACCCTTTCTCAGACTATCACCCTTAGAAATTGTCAAAGAAACTCTAACTCCCCAGAGATGATCTTTTCTTCGTGAATGGCATCTCTTGAGTTTCTTCCAAATCCTGGAACTTTCATGGCTTGATCTATTCTCGGTGAATAGCATGTCTTGAACTTCTCTTGGTTTGGGGACCCACAGGCTTCCTAAAAGCATCCCCGCCTCCTCTTGGGCGTTGTACAAGGACCCTTCGGCTTCTTAAAAGTTCTCATGCCTTCTCTTAGGCTTAATACAAGGA
The DNA here is from genome assembly GCA_022829125.1 of Lathyrus tuberosus. NCBI lineage: Eukaryota > Viridiplantae > Streptophyta > Magnoliopsida > Fabales > Fabaceae > Lathyrus > Lathyrus tuberosus. The sequence goes on from JALAZF010000072.1 coordinate 8,259,461, forward strand.
CCCTGACGACCTCTTAAAGGTATAAGACAAAACTTAGTCATCCTTTGCTCGAGCAGTCTTTCCAGCGTCAAAACTCCGGCCGTTGTAGGGTTGGTACTCATCCCTTAATGGTCGTGCCTCCTCTTGGGAATTGTACAAAAGATAAAACTCTAGACTTAGACAGTCTAAGACCCTTGAGTCTCAAAGACATTTTCAAGTTCCTTTCCAACATAGGAAGAAACCCCGGTCTCTCTTGGACCCGCTTCAGGATCTTCAGAATCCACAGTGGTAAGGCAGCCTCCTCTTGGGCTTTGTACAAATGATTCTTCCTAGCAGAGCTAACCTTTTCAGACTCTTTTAGCCTCCATCTCGGGCTTCGTACGAGATAGAGAAACACTCTCTTGTTGAGTATAAAAGACTCTCTTGTTAAGTCAATCCCACTTTTAGCCTCCGTCTTGGGCTTTGTACAAGACATATAAATCACTCTCTTGTTGAGCATAAAAGACTCTCTTGTTGAGTCAACCTCCATTTAGCCTCCATCTCGTGCTTCGTACGAGATAGAAAAACACTCTCTTGTTGAGTATAAAAGACTCTCTTGTTGAGTCAATCTCCTTTTAGCCTCCATCTCGGGCTTCGTACGAGATAGAAAAACACTCTCTTGTTGAGTATAAAAGACTCTCTTGTTGAGACGACCACTTTTAGCCTCCGTCTTGGGCTTCATACAAGGCACATATAAAACACTCTCTTGTTGAGTATAAAAGACTCTCTTGTTGAGTCAACCACTTCTAGCCTCCGTCTTGCGCTTTGTACAAGACATATAAATCACTCTCTTGTTGAGTATAAAAGACTCTCTTGTTGAGTCAATCTCCTTTTAGCCTCGATCTCAGGCTTCGTACGAGACAACAAATCACTCTCTTGTTGAGTATAAAAGATTCTCTTGTTGAGTCAAACAACCTTCAAACTCTCTTGTTAAGTCAATCACCTATTCACGACTCTCTTGTTGAGTCAACCTTTTTTTAGCCTCCATCTTAGGCTTTATACAGGACAGATAAAAGTACTCTCTTGTTGAGTCAAACCATTTCAGCCTCCATCTCGGGCTTTATACAAGATACATTCTCCCCAACGGAGTCAAAATCTCTTTTAGCCTCAATCTTGGGCGTTGTACAAGACAGAAAGAACATTTTCCCCAAAAAAGTCAAACTTCTAGCCTCCTCTTAGGCTTTGTATAAAGAAAACCCCGGTTAAGTCCATCAACCTTTTAGCATCAAAGTTGTGCCTTGCTCACAGAATACGAACATCAACAACTCCTCTTTAGAGATGACAAATTCTCTCTCAACCTTTTAGCTTAACATCTTGGGCTTTAAACAAGATACAAACTACCTTCAGCTTCATGTCTTGGGCTTTGAACAAGACACCAAAACACCTTTTTCCTCCAATAGAATAGGAGGAACTACGATCGCTCTGATTTCCCTGTTTCGGGAATACGTAGGCATAAGATTGCAAAAATCTTAGCGAGCACACTAATCAAAAACCCAAAATCCAGTACCTTCATATATCAACCCAAAAGCATCAAATCTAAACACATTACCAAAAACCTCACAAATGGTCCAAACATTCTATTCTTAACAAAATAACCGAAGAGGGGCCCACATCTTAATAGCATCTGTAAACCAACCGTTTTGACTGTTTAAACTCAGTATGCAAGTAGGGTTAATTGGAGACATCTATTTCCCTTCCTTAATCAGCTTAACAGGATAAAAAATGAATTGAACAGTAGTGCCCAAGCGATAGTGATTTAAGACCACAAAAATCGCGCTACAGTCGTGTCGTTATCCACGTCTTACCTTACCAAACCGTTACCTGTCCTTTTCATTCAGTGCCATTCCTGAATGTCGTCATTTCCTTGAGCATCTAATCCTGTTGATAGATGTTGGTCTTCTCTCATTCCAGTGTTATTCCTGGATCTTTATATTCTCTCACTCCAGTGCCATTCCTGGATGTCTATCTCTTTTGATCTCCAGTGCCATTCCTGGATATCTTTTTCCTCTTGTTTCTCCCAGTGATATTCCTGGAAGTTTTGCCTCTCTTATGTAATTCCCATCAAATTTTCTTGGATGTCTTTCAGTGCCATTCATGAAGGTCTTATCTGTTCATTTAGTGCCATTCCTGGATGAGTTTTCTCCTTTGCATTCAGTGTCATTCCTGGATATCTTTCTAATTATCATTCGATATCATTCCTGAATATAGTGATTTGCCATTACTTTCAGTGTCATTCCTGAAAGATCACAGTTATTCAATACTTTCTTGGATATTGTAATTATTTTTATCCAATGCTTTCTTGGATCTCTACCTTTCTCACTTTCATCTGATGCCTTCTCAGATATTATGAGTTTACCTTTCATTCAAACCCATTATTGGATGATCAGTTTCTTTGCATCCAATGTTGTCTTGGACCCCGGTTTGTTCACTTTTATCTAAAGCCATTATTAGATATTGTGATTTGTACCCTTCATTCAAAGCCATTATTGAATGTCTGGTGTCTTTTTATCCAATGCTTTCTTGGATCTCTACCTTTCTCACGTTTATCTGATGCTTTCTCAAATATTGTGATTTGTACCTTTCATTCAAAGCCATTATTGGATGTCTGGTTTCTTTACCATCTAATGCTTTTCCGGATGTGTCCTCTTTCTGATGTTTTTCCAGATCGAGTCTTTGTTCACTTTCATCTGATGCCTTCTCAGATATTGTGATTTGTACCTTTCATTCAAAGCCATTATTGGATGACTGGTTTCTTTGCATCCAATGCTTTATTGGATCCCTGCTTTGTTCACTTTCATCTGATGCCTTCTCAGATATTGTGATTCGTACCTTTCATTCAAAGCCATTATTGGATGTCTGGTTTCTTTTGACCATCTGATGTTTTTCCGGATGTGCCTTTCTCTGTCTTTTCTTACTTTTCTTGAAGATCCCGTTTGAACTTTTCATTATAAGAAAATCCCAGAAAATCTTTTGTTGATGTCGGTCTTTTTATTTCAAATTAATCCCCATAAGAGATCATGTCTTCTTTCTGGTTCCATGCCCAATAAAGAGTGTGCTTTTATTTTCCCCAGTGTTTCCTCAGAGTCTCCCCATTGAGTCTCTTATGTTGGTTAGTCTGTATCCCAGTGAGTTTTCCTCATGGATACTAACCATCATCCTTTCCCAGTAAGCTCTATGTGGTGGTTTGCTCTTTATCTTTGGTGTTTTGCTTGCCTGCATATTTGCAATATCATCATATTATCATACTAGAAGTTCATGGCATGTCAGCATTTGCATGTCTGCTGCTTGTCCTTAGCATCTGCATTCCATCTACGGGCAAAATTTTCGGTTTGCTATATTTAAACAACTTTCACCTTGATGCCCCGAGGATTTCCATTCCTCGTGCCATCCGGTAAAGCTATTTAAATAGGGGAAACTGTTGTACCCCAAATTTTACCCCTTAGATGTCATAACATTTTTCATTGACATTTAGATTCAATCATCTATGCATTGTTAACTAACCATTTTATTCCACTAGTTTGTTTCTTTTGTGAAAAGCCAGGACTTACACTAAGAAGAGGGCAAAGTCTCCTGAGCTAAGCTCTCATCTGATTCAAGGAGGAAAAGACAATTAAGGCTCCAAATGCAACCATGTGAGCTCACCTACATCCTAGAGGTCTCACTCAACAATAACTCAAGTGTGACTGGCTCTCACAAGTTCACCCTGCCTCCAATTAGAGTTTTGCCAAGACAAGACAATCATGGCCTTTGATTTTGATCAAGAGTTGTTCTCAAACCCTGGGACATGACTCCATGTGATAGGAGACATCCTCAGAGACTACCTATGGGCCTTATATGTGATTGAAGAAGCAAGATCATCAGAGATCGTTCAAGTGCATTCACCAGTGAAATTAGGGTTTTGACTGAGACTCTAACCTTTGAGATTTTGATCCAAAATGAAACATCCAAGTCCTCAATCCATCATGACATGTCTCATTTATGATTCAAGACATGAGAGATCAAGTTTTAAGAAGTTTCTTGCAAAAGAAGCAAGGTTTGGTTCATGAAACTTTTCAAATGTGGAAATTTCACTACTTGTGCAAGAATTGAAACAGTCATAACTTTCAAACCACACATCCAAATTGAGTGACTCAAAGCTCAAATGGAAGCTTTTCCATGATCTTCAAAACATATTAGAGGACCCCCTTTCAAAAAATGCATGGTTTTTAAGTTACAAGACTTGGAAGATAAATCACCCTTAGGGACTTAGTGAAATTTCAACTTTTTTCCCTTAATTTGCACACAACTTTAACCCAATTTTTCATGTAGTTCCAAGCCTCAAATCAAAAATATTTGGACATGAAAGTTGTAGAGGGAATTGAGGGATTTCCAAAAAGTACTAGAACTCCTCCATCCATTGAGTGAGCTGGGAGTTTCGAAGCTTCAAAGATGGAGGTTTCATTTCTTAAAACTCAAGAAACTAACTTTTGCATATTGACTCAAAACCTTCTCTAACCACCAAAGCCTCAAGTTTCTGAGTTCTAATGTTGGATTTAAGTTTGATCCAAGTCATGCTACGAATTTGTAACTAGGTTGGCATTAAAATAATGTTAATGTCATGTTTATGTAACTTGTACAAGGAGAGAGAAACTTTTCAAGGGAAACAAGTATTGTTTATTCATTGAGCCTCTCACCAATCACTTCTCACCAGCTTAGGCAGACCTAACTACATCAGTGTTTAGAGATATTTGGAGATTTTGGTTCAGGAAGCTTGGTATCTCACGATGGAAAAGGGCAATGTTGGCACTTTGTACAACTTTGGCCATGCCTTGAGTTCTTAGCTCTCCCCTATAAATAGGGGCTATTTCTATTCAGTTTAGACACCAACATTATTCACATACTCACTCTAAAAAAGCTTCTGAGTTCAAAGCCTTGTAAGTGACAAGGGGGAGGAGGATAGCTTTAGTGGCTGCTGTTTGTTCAGAGGAAGAAAGCTAGTTCATATTGGTTAAGGGTGCAGTGGACATATTCCACTTGGTAACTTTCTTCTCACACTCCATATTCATGCTCATACTCATTTATTTTTCCATCATGTTTTTGTTATGAACATTCATGTAATATTTGTTCTGTTATTTTCCAACTGTTCTTAATGCAGAGTGATTGTGTGCATAACCAAACTTTTGGTTTTCCATATTAATCATGTCTTGGACGCTTTAGTTTGTTGTTACTCATATGTTATGTTTTGAACATGATAGTGGTGAGTAGGGATGTTATGCCCATGAAGTGTAGTTATCTTCACTATCCTTAGTCCTTAGTATACTGGCTGAGAGGTAATGAAGCTCATGCGTGTTATTTGCTGACGTGTTGTTGAAACTTTGGACTGCCTTAAACCTGTCCATTTCATGATATGCCAAACTGTTTGGATTTTGATGGCATGATAAACAATAATTTTTGCTCATGTTTCCTTAAAGGATAATCTGAGGTTTCATTGTTGAGTTTTGTCAAGTTTTGTTAACATGGGGAGAGAAGGAGAATAAGGGATTGGTATGCTTGGAGCTTTCCAATTTGTGTTAACCTTATCTGTGTATAATGCTATCAGTCGCAATTACTTTATTTCCATGCTCTTTTTTTCTTTAAACTTAGTGCCATTTGTTTTGTTATTCATGTTTTGCTACAAATAATTGAATGCTATGGTCTTGTTTCTATCAGCCATAGTTGGTAAGGCACAAGTTTTGTTTTCTTAAACTCACATTGATGCCTTGGTTTGACACTGATTTAATAATGTGATGATGGTATCTTCTTGCTAAGATTGGTATGCTTCTAAAACACCTCAAAGCATATGTGGCGTTAGAACAAGATTTCTGTTTAGGGATGTCTTGATGTTCCTATTTATCTCATTATCATGCATTTGACTTATCTTGATGCTATGTTTGTCCTGAGATTGCTCTTTTGCACTGCTAGTACTGGTCAAATTCTTTCTGGTTTTCATGTTTTTTGATGAAAATCACTCCATGAACTGTTTGAGTGTATATTAGGACTAGATTGAACCTTGTATTAGGCCAGACTGGTTTTATGAGCCAAAACAAGTTTGGAACATCTTTTGCTATCCATATGTTAGCCAATATTCATGTTCAGGCTGGCTTTAGGCCATTTCATGATAAATTTGTGTCCCTAAGATGTCAATAGTGTGATTAGAATGTTTGGATTGGCATGAATATTTGACAAGCTTTAATGATGTTTCTTTGCTTATACCATGTTATGATCATATTGTTACCATCTTAATTGGTTTGTTTCTTGCATCTTGATTAAGTAATCATATGGACAGGATTATTGAACTCATGTAAAGTTGTTAACACTGTGAGTCTTTGAGTTTGTCTCTTTTTATATCAGCCTGCTAAATTGAGTCTTTATTTATAACATGAAAGATGTGAACTGATATTACTTTAGCATTGTTCTTGTTTTGTTGCTATGAATCACATAGATTAGTAGAATGTCATGAATGTTTGAGTTGTCTTGACAGACCTATTCTCACATCCTTGCACTGATATAAATGAACATAACATTGCTCTTGTTTTGTTGCTTTGGACCACATATATAGTAGAATGCCATGAATATTTGAGTATATGTTGTCATGATGCAGAGCTGGCCTTGTCCTCATGCTATTACCATGTAGTTTGCTTGTCTGACATTTGAAACTTTATGTTCATATACTCAGTTCTGTTTTGCAAAATTGTGTTATCTTTTTAAAAACAAAACCATGAATTTTAGGGTGAATGTGCAGTGATGTTCTTTGGTATATTGAATTGATTGAAAGTGTTGAATGTATGACATCTTTTGCTCTCCATAGGCCATCTACATCAAACTGATTATCATGATGAGTTTGGAACTGCATTGTCACAATTCAAATGTTCATATGTCTGGAATGTCTTATGTTGTCTATATCATGTTAGTTTTGGGTTTGAATAGCATGGAGGCTAAGGTTGAGACTATGTTAGGTGCCAATTTTCTGATATTTGTCATGCTGTTAGCACATAACTCCCTGCTTACCATGTTTTGGTCTTGCTGCCATTATCAGTTTTGTTAGCACTCTTAAGTTAATAATCTTGAGAATAACACCACTTAGGATGTGAGGCTTTTGGTGCCATTTTCCTTGAGTACACAATATTCCCTTGTTGCAGCTTGTATGTTGCTCACTTCATGATTTTCCAAGTTGACAACGTGTGGTTTGCCAATTGACAGATGAAGTTTTGCTTCATTACCCTTTAACTTGTAACTCCAAGTTCAAAATGGCATAAATTTCCTTGCTGTCATAATGTGTTTTTCTGTATTGAAGTCAAAATGTCAACATATGATGCACTTCCATAATCCAAGGGTGTTCTTGTTAAAAATTTACATATTTAAAGTTGCTCTTTGATTATGTTAAGTTGTCTTTGGTTTTGCTCTAGATTTCAAGGCATGAATAAAATGTTGTTTGTTTTACTGAATACATAGTTTGTTGTTACCCTCAAGTTGTGTTGATAGAATGACATAGAGTTTTGTTGGGAATCAAGTTGAAGCAATTAGCATTTGTTCTCACATTTGCTCTCTTTGTCCATAACTATAAACATATCGCTTTGATATCACATGAATACTGACTGTTTGGTTTGGCCTTATGAGTATTTTGGTTATTGATGAAATCATGAGCACACTTGTTGAATTTTGGTTTTTCCCTTTGAGATTTCATTCACTTCGCCTGATAAGTTTAAGTATTTGTGGGGTGGGCTCATACATTGGATGTATGGCCACCCCAGTGGTAAGAACACACGCGCATATACCACAAGGAATGGGGTTCAAATCCCCCTCGCCCCAATCCTTTTGTTTTTATTTTTTGAAAGCGTTTTTGTTTTACATATGTTGTATTATTGCCATAACTTGTCAATACGCGCACAATGGTAAGGTTGGTGAATGGTTTGGGCTGCAACCATCATGGCACGGGTTCAATACCCATGGGAGCCATTTCCCTAATTTTTATCACATGTTTATTTTGTATTTTTTTTTAATTCATGCCTTATTTTCGAGAGATTATAACTTGCTCATTTTTCACTATTTTTTGTCCATTCTTTTTGTAAAGTATTCCTTAATGTGTCTATTTTTTGAAAGTGAGAAGAAATTGGTGGAAAAAAAAATACTTTTGAGGTATCTATTAATGTTGGAAGTAAAGGGCCTTTTTAGGGTTTTTCCATGAACATCTTGACTTCTCTTGATTCTTTCATCATATTATTTTGTTCATCTTGATTGAATGATGCCTAATGCATGTGGTTCAAACTTTGTATGGTGTTGTGAGCTTTGTTTCACTTGTATACCTTGTTGTTTGATGTTTTATTTTCATGTAAATATCTTTACAAACTTCTTGCCCATAAGAATTGGTACTCTCCCCTTCTTCCAAAGGAAAGTCTCTCTATTGACCTCAAAGTCATAGATAGCTTATTACCCTCTTAACCTAGCCTTAGGTTTAGAGTCGCCGCACTCCACGTAGGCGTCTTGCTGTCAGACCCTACTTTCCCATGAACACTTCATCCCCTGTTAACCTAGCCTTCCCAAGAGATAGCCATTAATCTCTTATAACTCTTAAACCTCTCTTTGACCTTCGCAAGAGATAGCCATTAATCTCTTCTCCTTCACAATCCCTTTATAAGAGATAGACATTAATCTCTTCTCCTAAATAATCAATCCTCACAAACTTTGTTTTCAAGCTTTTCACCCTACTTTCCCTTGGAACCTTGACCACAGTCAAGAGTTCCTCATCCCTATTGAGGTTAACTATGGTTGCTCTGATTCTTTAGTCAGATACGTAGGCATAAGATGCGACGTCTTGGCGAGCAAACTTAGTGTACATACCCATAGGTTTTTACCTTTACCTTAGCATAGTTCCCTTAACAAGCAAACATAACATAACACAAACACAAACAAGAGGTTACTGTAGAGTACTACAGATACTTAGGGTGCTAATACCTTCCCTTAGTATAACCAACCACCGAACCTAGATTCTATTTTTTAGGGTTTTCGTTATTTACCCTTTCCTTTGGATACATCAAAGCTCGGTGGTGAATTTCAAAGTTTTGCGATGCAAGTTAATTAATCGCTTGTTATCCGATTCTCACCGCAACAATGAGAAATACGATAGTACTCATTGTCGCAACTGCGAAAATCAACCGGCGGGAAAGACAGAAGAGTCGCCACCGAACGTTATTCATCCCGACGCAGGGAAAGGGAACGATCAAAGAAAACCTAAAGAAGGGAAAGACATGGTCGTCGCAACCATATCCTGGGTTCGGGAGTCGGTTACTTGAGAGGAATGTATTAGCACCCCCTCGCGTACATCGCACTCGATGGGATCCACGCTTCTTGTTCTGATTAAATGTGTAGGTATCTGAAGCTCCGCTGCTAACTGGAAAGAAATTGAATGAGAAACAGAGAAATGGGGAAAGAAAAGAAAAGGTGACTCGATAGGACATCGCCATCCTAGGCCTACGTATTCCCTCGGGAATGGGAAAGTCAGAGTCAACATAGTTTGGAAGACTACGGGTGGATAGGGGAAAATTGCTCGCGAAGACATCGTCGTCTTATGCCTACGTATCCTTAATCGGTCAGGAGAGAGGAAATCAGAGTAGTCGTAGTTCGATCTACCGGTCTTTGTTGTTTATTGTTTTTAGGTGGATGACGCTAACGTTCGCGTTCTAGCAGTTTAGGTGTTGTCACTCGTTATGTGGAGATTTACGTGTTTACCTGTTTGCGGTAGAACAGAAATAGTGTATCCTTACGATTGAAGTGAGTGAGATGAGAAAAAAATCCCGAAGGAAGACGATTGATTTATTTTTGTCTTTTAGAAGAAGTGTTTTGATTTTTTTTGTTTGCGATATGTATCGTGCTAAAGACTATGACATAGGAGCGAATACCTTGCAAGGTCGCCCCCAACGGAATGTTTGCAAAACACCCTAGAAGAGTAAAGGAGACCTTCACTAATCATTTCTCATGTTCTTAAGGCTCATGGCGCACTCCACATACAATAGTTGTTAAGTGTTTTTGCTTTTCATTTTAGGAGTGAGGAGAGAGATTCAAATGGTTAAAAGAAGACTCTAAGGGAATCTCTATCCTAGAAGTTGTCATGCAATCATTAATCCTATAGTTGAGGTTAGGAAATGGAATCTCTACCTATGTTAGCATACTTGGATTGGTAACCTAATGTCTTTCCTACTTTGAACCTAATCCAAAATTAGATTCAAGCTAGGAACCCTAAGGGAACATGTGATCATACATAAGTAAACATTAGATGATTCAATCACAAAATAAAGAAGTAATGAAGAAATGAGATGAAATAGAAGTCATGTAAGTGTGGACAATAATGTAAAGTAATACAAGTACTTAGCACATTCAAACCAAGCTCAACTATTAGATAGTTGAAAGAAAAATGCAAAACTATGCACTAGTGCACATGCAAATGTCCTAAGACTACACTAGAAGTAATGTCAATCAATTAACAAAAGGAAATGGATCCTAAAGGGGTGAGAAACTACATAGGTCAGTAGATATGACCTATTATAGTCAACTCATGTTAGTGTCCTAAGAAAGCTTAAAAGAATTCAAGTTATGTACCATACTCAACTCAAACAAATGTCATTACAATGTTCATGTAAGATACTTTTCAAAAGCTCAAACATGTAAACTTAAAGGAAGAAACCGCATGGGGAAGTAGCATTTCATGTCATAATCAATGCAAAGTGATGTTTAAGAAGTCAAGAAATGATCATTAAATCCACATCAATTCATGTTCACAAGATTGGGCAATTCTACACAAAGATGTCACCTATATCATGTATCATTCACTTATGAACATACAATGAACAAGCAAGCATGAAGTTTACATTTGAATTACCTAAGTCAAAAGTTAAAACATGTATTTAATGTTTAAAATTAACGTCAATTTGTCACAAAAGTTCATGTCAAACACATTCTCAAAAGTTAGTGCAAGTAAGGAACAAAATCCACCCTAAGCATCCTCTAAAAGCATGTGAATTGTCAATCATGTAAAGAATGAACAAAGTCAAGTCAATGGAGTGTAAAATCACACAAGGCAGTACCAAGTGACCTATAATATCTCACAATTAGGACACAAAAACATTGAGCAAAAATGGCATACAAAGGCTCAAGCAAAGGTTGTCAAAGTTGATGGTACACATGTTCAAGTTCACCCAAAAGTAATATCAATTAAAGGTCACCAAAAAGACCTATAAAGTGGTATTGAAAGGCTTTAACTCATGCTAGAACAAGTGCAAATCAATGATTGCATAAATGCATCATCAAATCCAATCACTTAGGTAAGCATTAAACAAAAATCGGGTATGCACTTAGGGTTCAAAGGAAGCATATAGATCATGATAAAAAGTCAACATCAAAGCATCATAATGGTGTACAAAATATCCTCATGAATGTGCTTAAAAATGTCAAGGAAAATGGCTCAAGAGAGGTGACACATAGGCATCAAGTTTACCCTAATTCTAGCACACATAAAAAACACTAAACATGAAATGAAGTATTCATGAAAAATAGTTAGGGACCTTGAAAAATTATGGGAATTTAACCCTAACAGGATAAGGTCAGTGTCTCAACATGTCCAAAAAAATAGGCTCAATAATATGCACAAATGATGATCAAACAATGTCACACATAGGGTAAGATACAAGGCAAAGATCACTCAAGACAAGCCATGAAAAAGGCACTCAAAATGCATCAAAAAATGATGGAAAAAATCCAAATTGATCATCAATATGTCATACAGTCACATGATTAATGGCATACAAAAATTGAGGTTCAAACTAGTTGGGAAAAAATGATTTCAAGTCATTATGTGCAAGGTATGTCATTTTATACACATTCCCAAACAAAATTCCAAACCAAATATTGAAAATATCAAAAATTTAAATTAAAAAATATCAAAAATTAATTAACATGTTCAACATCACACATGAATATTTTTGGAATTTTTTGATGAAGGAAGGTTTTTTTCAAAATGCAAATTGTAACATGTACCACAAAAAATAAGAAAAAATAAACAAAAGAACTAGCCAGGGGTGCATCCAAAGCAATTCTCATGTTCAAATCATACATAGGCCAGAACCTGTGGGGTGCGTATAGCAAAGCGCGCTGGGTCCATTTCAAAATTCAACAAAAACCAAAAACTGATTTTATTATTATTTCTTATTATTTCAGAAAAAAAAATAAAAAGAAGAGAAATGAAATATGCACGTGTTGTATTACATCACCACTTCATTAATGTGCTGGCAGTATGGCATTGGTGGAATTCAAATGGAATACACGTTGGCTAAGACTAATACGCGTGGATCAGAAAAAAATACATGGCCCGGTCATTGCATGACACGCACACACCTGTTAACTAGGGTTGAAAAGATCAAACGCTGGAGATGACCTCCGGTCGTCTTCTTCGGTGGGAAACCATCGTCGACTGTGCTAGATTTTTGCAGAAATGAAAAAAAAAGGACCACCATCTTACTCGAAATTCCACGCTGGTCATGAATATGTCCTTAGAATTCTCATTCAACATCTCTATAAAGAAAACCGAGCAGAATAATTTATGCCCTAGCATTCTGAAACTTCACATCTTGGCCCTAAGTCTAACCAAAAACATTGCCTATGTTCGTAGGACTTTAGATGCAACAATCTTGCATGATTCTAACCACATAACTTACCTTAAAATGATGCAAGAAAGTTCAATAAAACTAACCTGTTGTGAGCTTCAAATCACTTGTTACTAAAAACTTCCTGCAAGTCTTGAGATCTACCTCAGGAAGCAAAATAAATGCTTTGTGATATTGGAATCTAACTTAAAATAGACTTTCTTGATGCTGATGAATGATGAATTCGCAAGTGGAGTTATGATGCTTCCAGCTTAAGAATGGTGTATACAGAAGTTAGAGGGAATTGTGGTGATGGAGATTGTGGAAAGAAAATGGAGAAAGCTTCCAAAATGATAAGGTTTCGAAGCTCTAAAGTTGAGAGCTTCAATGGAATTTTTGATATCTGATTTGGTGGAAATGAAGTAATTGAATTCTATTAGGGTGTTAAGAGCTTTTATACATGTGGTTAGAGGCTTGGTAAAGGGTTAATCATAGTTAGAAAGTCAGTTAGAGTGTTGTTAAGAAAGTTTCAAAAATGAGAGGTTATGTGAGCACACGAGTTAGATGGTTTAGTGAGTGTATGGATCATTGTTATGGTGCATTATTATGGTAATGGTATTGATGATGTGAATATGAGCTGGTATTGGTACAAGCAGCATGATAACTTGCTTGTTAAGTTTGTATTCTCTTGCATATACATATGAGGTAAGTGTAGTACATGGTATGCATGGTGTAAGCTTATGCATGGCTTAATGAGGTAATGAGGGTGACATGAAGTTATGCGCATGGTGTATTGAGTTTGCAATTTGAATTAGAATGTCAAGGTGTGGTTACTTGAGAAATATGCTGACAAGGGTGATTTTGACATGGCATAACTTAATGATTATGGGACCAATTTGTAATGCCTTGGTATCCTAGGAAAGGTGGCATTTGATAGAGTAATTTTGATGTTTGAATCTAGTTGAATGAAGGTCTAAAACATGTTGAAAATCAGCCTTGAAGATCACATGACCTGAGTTACCATGCTTTGCCAAGAAAGTCTAGGTCGTTTTGCACTTTTGACAACTTATAAACCTTGATCTTTGGATGATTATATCTCCATGGATTTTGGTCCAATTTCCATGTTCTTGGTACTAAATTGAAGAGGGCACTTGATACAACAACTTTGATGTGGGATGGAAGTTGAATTGAAGTCTAAAAACTCATGAAAAGTGGCCATGAAAGTGGTGTGACACAAGCTGTCTAACATGCCAAAAATTTTCTAAGTTATTTTCATTTTTCACAACTTGAATGTCCCAACTTTGAAGCATCATAACTTTTGATCTAGACATCCAAATGGAACATTCTTTATATGGTTGGAAAGGTGAAAAATCACTCTACAAATTTCATGTTTGAGGGAATTTGGAATGGAGCTTGCATCATGATGAAAACTGGCCATGAAGTTGGCTGCAAACCATGGAGAACTTTCCTAAAATGGAAAGTTTCTAAAACCCTAGTTTTCCAAAATTGGTAACTTTTCACACAAGCTTGATTTTGATGAATCCTTTGGTATTTCTTGATCAAATATCACCCATTGATCATATTTGACATGATGAACATAAGTTTGACTTCAAAAAGTCAAGAGTTGACTTTTTCATTGATCAGTTGACTTTATTCCCCATTTGACTGATTCTCAATCATTTGGCCAATTGAAATCCTTCTGAATGGAATTGATGGTCCATACTCCACTCCAAGATACTTGAGAACATATAGAATACCATGGAATCAAGTCTTGCCCAAAGAATCAGAAATAAACTTATTTTAGGCAAAACCCTAGTTTTGGCCCCAAAAGTTAGAAGATGTTGACTGATGGTCAAAACCCTAATTCCTCTGGAGAGAATGGAGAATCCTTTGAACCAAGATATTCTATGTGATAGGATGATGTTGACTTCAATATCCTTGCCCATGAAGGTGTCACATGCCCAAAGAAGCAAACCCTAATTTGAGGATCAAGAGATAGGAGAGAGTGATCCTCTTCAAATTTCTTGCAAGTTCCAATCTCCTGATGAAATGGTGAACCAAGTATGATGTATTCGGGCATGAGAATCCTTTGTAGCATTAGAGATTGAATAACCAATGATAGAAACCTCTCATCCCATACCTTGGGAAATCCAATTATGCATGCATACTATTTAGGACCTAAATGAAATGCACATATATGTGAAGCATAAGCCACTTATTGATGGTATAAATAGGAGGGAAAATTTTGGGGTGTTACACACATTAACACCCAAAGAGGATGTGAGAATATTTTTTGCCTTCCAATTATGCGACCAAAATTTCCAATCATTAGCATCCCATTGTGCTTATGGTTTAGGTACGGTAATATCTTCATTGGTCATAGTTATTTCATTCAGACCATTTTTGATGGCGTCCCATATACCTTTGTCAACGGAGTTGACATGTATACACATACAAGCTTTCCAATAGCCATAATTTTTGCCTGTGAAAATTGGTGTTCTGTTGTACGATCCCTTAGGTTTGGTAGCCATTCTTCTAAAAAGTAAATCTTAAGCATGAAATTAACCGGAGCTCTTGATACCACTTGTTAGAAGATAGGCTTCGATCTAGAGGGGTTGAATAGATCATAAATTTAAAAACAAAACTTTTGGAAAAATTGTTTTCAAAAGTTTTATGGCATAGTGGAAACAACCCAAATCGAATCGTCTAACTGAACCTAATATCAAAAAGCTCGGATATGCATAACGTAAACCATTTGGATGATGATGAACATAAATTATTTCACAACGATTAATTCAAAAATCAATTAAAATACTCAAAGGCAATTTATTGACCACTTTATGTGCGATTGATAATATTTGGAAATTCAATTTCTTTTGTTGATGTTAAAAACAATCACAATCAAAGTGATTATGATTATATCAACAACAACACTTTAAAAGATAATTGAAAAACAATTTCCAATCGAATTAATCAAAACAATAATGAACTCGATAATTTACAAGAACAATAATTTAAAGAGATATAGAGAGAGATGGAGAGATAGAGAGACACACACAAAGATTTGTTTAGGCAGTTCCCCAATCGGCCTCGTTATGGGTACGTTTGCCTTCAATTCGAAATCGAATTGAGATATTTACAATTAACCTTATCTTTGCAAAAATGTTTATATAAGAGATGAAAAACTTTAATCCCATAAACCCTATGGTTTGAGGTTAATTCTACCACCTACAAACCCTTGTTTAAAGTTTGATCAAATCACCAACAATGCTGCTATAATCCACCAGTTCTTGACTACTTGCTTCCAAGATCTCCTTGTCTTCAAGGTTTTCGCTTGGTCGGATGAATCCCTAGAACACACTTGTTGAACCCAAGATTCATTAACACGATTCAACGTCTTGCGCTACTCCCTTACGAGGAACCACCTTATCCCAAGGCCTTCACATGGTCGAATATGTTTTTCCGTGATCTTGTCCAAAACCTTCAAATCACATTGATCTTGGTCGAATCTGTATTTGTTTTCTTATTTGAAACACACAAAGATTCCAACCCATTATTCTCAGTTACTCTAACCTAATTGGACGTTATCAGCCCTAATCTAGAATGTCGCCCAATCAAAAAATGATTATGTGTAGTTTGATTGTTTGTATGCATAAAAGAGAGGTTAAAGATGTTACGAATGCTTTGTAATTCTAGTTTCGTTTAGGTTTTACACTAGTACCTTACTAGAAAAAGATGTTGTATGCGTATATATATGCATGGGAGGAAATAGGCAAAAGGGATGCAAGAAAAGAATAAGAGGAACACAAAATTTGAGTTTTTGAAAGTTGTAGGTTGGCTTATTAAAGTAATAGGTCGTCCTGTCAAGTTCAATAGGTCGGTCGGTATAGTCAACAGGTCGACCGGAACTCATATGTGTTGGCCTATGAAACATTTTCAACACTTAAAACTCATTTTTGATGCATGAAACATGCCTAAGGTATTTCCAATCATTTTCAAACTTATTTGTATGCATCATAATGCTAAGATGATCAATGCACATCTAGACTTTGGTTGATACCGTCCAATGTACAAAAACGCCAAATTTCCTCCTAGTTTTGACATCATTCAAAACATGACTAGATGGAAGAATGCACTCACACATCTGTCATCCAATTTTGTCTAGCCTTCTTAAAGCTTTGTTAAATTTTCTCCCTAAAAAGGCTATAACATCTGGTAGAATTTCTTAAACCTTGATCTTCATCTTCTTCAGTGTTGGATACAATATATATTTGTTCTTCTTTTCAAATTTATCATTAAAGTCGTCTCAAATGTTTGTAAAGAACCAACAAGTTCATCTACTTTGATGTTGCTTAAGTTTTGGGCTTCTTCAATAACTATGACCTTCATATCAAACTTCTTAGGTAGAGATCTGATGATTTTTATGGCCAGTTTTTCTTCAGATATCTTCTCTTCTAAGCAAAATAAGTGTTGACAATGTTATGCAGTCTGATGTTGAAATCATAGATGAATTCGTCTCCATTCATTCTCATATTCTCAAACTTTGTAGTGAGGAGCTGCATCCTTGACATTCTAACCTTAGATGTGCCTTCATGAGCAGTTTTGAGAATCTCCCAAGCTTCTTTGGCTTCAGTATATGTGTCAATCAATCTCAATGTTTTTTCCACAGTATTGAAAATAGCAATCAATGCCTTGGAGTTTCCATGAGCTTCATCATCTTCGGTATTTGTCCAATCAACTTTAGGATTTAAGGTTTATTTTCCATCTTGTGATGTAATCACATGATGTTTCCAACCTTTTATAATAACTTTTGATTATTTTATTGTCCATGGATTTGAGAAAAGAAACCATCTTGGATTTCCAATAGTTAGAGTTGGTGTCATCAAATACAGGTGGTCTATTGACAAATCCTCCATCCTTAGTGATGTCCATTTGAACAGAAAATATATCCCCTAGAGCTCACCCAAACTAAACAGGGTTCTTACTCTAATTACAATTGAAAATTTGTTCTTAAAGGGACATATGTTGGACCAGGTTTCTAAGCAAACGTGTCCAACATCAAACCAGAATTGACAAATAAGTGATAAACAATATGATAAATTTAAAGCAATAAAGAACACAACTGATTGTTAACCAAGTTCAGTGCAACGTCACCTATATCTAGGGGGCTTCCAACCCAAGAAAGAAAATTTACTCTATAATAAAATTAGTACAAAGTGTTTTATATGAACAACCCTTTGTTCAATACCCTTCTTCTTAATTCTACCCATGTATTTCTGTTTAGAACTCCACCTAAATATGAGACTCATCTCACTTTCTCTCAACCATTAACCCTAGTGATCAACATAATAATCAGAATATTGATTGTTGAATTACAACTCGACTAACAAATGAAACTCTATGCCTTTGGAAATGAATGCAGGCGCTAGAGTAATGCCCAAACAATAACCCAAACAAAAGACTCAAAAAAGTAACTCTAACACAAAGATCTTCAATACTTGCACACTTAAAACGTTACGTTTGAGTCTTAAATAATAATGCAACTTTTTGGCTTTTCTCCAATGGGAAAAAAGATTTGATCGCGTCCAGATTTGTAGAGGATTTAGTTTTGATTTGTTTTTCATAAACCTCATAAAAAAGATTTGATTTGTTTGAATTCAAGTTTATCTCTAACATATTTGATTTGATCCTTTTAATCTCCCTAACAAATCTAATTAATGCATTGCTAAAAGATAACAATAAATCTGATTGAAACCTAACAAAAAATTACGCTCACAACAACAACTACATTGGCATGCTGACAAGGGCCCGATGTTGCACACATATGCTGGAACATCTGGTCCCACATGTTTCCTTTCTTCACCAAAAGATCTTGTACATTCCATGTTGTTTTTCATAATGCAACCAATCCAAAAAGGAACAACATAATAAATCACCAAAAGATGTTTTTTATATCTAGTTGATCAAGAGAGTGTTCAATTGATTAGGAGACTTTTCTAAATTGTGTAATCGAGTAGATATTTTTCCTAATGAATTAGACAATGTTCAATCAAGTTTATAATCAACTGTGACGGTCTCTTAATGACTGGTAACGACTTAATATCAAAACCTTCCATTTTTGCCCTTAATAATCGATTATTTAAGGAGCCAAACGATTAGCTTAATCAATTAGGTGAGTTACAAGGCCCGTGGATTGTTTATAAATTTACAATATGCCTTGGCCTATTAATAGAATGTTCCTTTATCTATCCAGAAAACGTGAAAAACCTGCCTTTTCATTTCTCTCATCATCTCTCTAAATCTCTCATATTTTAGCCATCATGCTTTGAGAGTGCTCTTGAGTCTAATGAAGAATATTTTTATGGGTGAGGGCAAAATTTTAAATTTAGATAGAGTGAAATTTCTATTGAGTAAATAATTATTACATAGGAAGTTGTTATTTTGGTTGTGAGTTAAACAAGTTAAGAAATTTTTTTTTTGTATTTGGGAAATTATCTTAGTCTCCAATTGGTTCGTGAGCTCTGTCATTGAAGAAAAAACTTTCATTTGGTTTGTGAAGATCACCCTGTAAAAATCTCCACAACAGTTCTTGAGCTTAATCTGGTTAAAAGCTTTATTTGTTCGAGACCAACTCATGTAAAACCCACTAGGTTAAAAATATTGAAGGTTTACCCAAGAAGACTTAATAATGTCCCCAATAATTGTTCTTGAGAGTATCCACTATGCTTGCGAACTTTTAGAAGGTTTTGCCCACAAACTCCCTTATGCAAAAAAAAAAGTTTCAAGGTAACTTCTAACCAAACATCTATTTTGATTACTTTGAATTTTTGTTGCATATTTAATCAATTATTTTACAAAATGGTTTTAAACACTGATTTCTCAAATGATTTTATTTTAAATTATTATTTTCAAACCTCCATAATTCACCCCCTATTCTATGTATGGTGGACATCATCAATGGGGTGCCGTCTTGTAACAATTAAAATATAAACTATTAGTTACTTTTAATTAATCAGTTATAAATAAAAACTACTTAAAATAAATTATTTATATGTAGTCTAAGCTACCACCTCCATATCACCTACAACACAAACACTTTTATCAATCTGAGGAGGAACCTCGATATCATCCTGAGGAGGAACCTCAATATCATCTTCAGAAGGGACCTCTGCATCATCAACAATGGTAACATCCAACTTGACATCAAGATCTTTGGCCTGTTTAGCTCTACCACCTCTACGTTGTAAAGTGTGGGGCAATCGGGACGACAATGTCCTTCTACGGTGAAAATCGGTGGGAACTAGTCTACCCGCTCTAAGTTATAACTAGTCTCCGTAATCTCCACAACCTTTACCAAAGCATTCTACAACTGCTCTATCGGTCAATCTAGAAACAATCTTGTTGTCTCTTCATCTATTCCTCACTACGGCAAAAAATTTAAAAGATAAAAAACATAAAAAATGAACTAAATTTTTTAAAATCTGAAAAACTACCATGTATTTACCGATATTTTTGAAAAATACGATAACTTGCATAAATTTTTACTGACATTTTTTAAAATTATCAATACGCATATATGCATTTTTGTCAACAATTTTTAAAATGCCGATAAAAATGCATGTAGGATACCAAAATACGAAAATTCTTAGATAGACACAGACATAATACGTGGATTTACATACAGTCAATCACAATTTTTTTAATTAATAAAAAAATAAAAGAAAATTTTATCTCGCCTTCGATATCACAATCACCCCATGATTTCAATTTAAAAAAATTAAATTTTAAATAAATTAAAAATTTTCTCTCTCCTTATTGGTTGTTTATAAGAATATGAATATAGGCTTGTTTCCATGTAAGAATTTCTCCCAAAATACATGCAAAATTTTGAACTTACATTTCGAAAATATCATAAAAAAGCTTTTTTTTTTTTAAATCCCATATAAATACTAAATTGTCAATATACATATATAAATTCAAAATATATGGGCTTTTTCAATTTCTACAAAAAATAACAATATGAATAATTAAAGTTGTAATTTTTAAGTGTCATAAAAATAGGTGCTTTCTTAATACACCACCCAAGTTTCTTAGGCACCACGTAAAATTATTTTTTTACCCCCTTATTCCGGATGTGCACATCCGGACGCACCAATTTTTTAAAAAACCCTGAGGTCTTCCGGATGTACATATCCGAAAACAATTCTGATGTGCACTTCCGGAAGAATATCTTATAACTTCGCGCCAGACCTTCTTCCTCCCCTCATTCTTCACTTTTTCATTTCCAAACTCCCTCAAACTCTCTCAAACCCTCAAATTTTCAATCACCTCGAATCTCGATTATTTCCTCTCAAGTTCGGCACAAAGTCACATCTACAACGAGCAAGAGTCTCCAAATCCTTTGTATCTCATATTAATCGGTAAGTTTTAAAATTTTAGAGTTATGGAGTAATTTTCAAGTAATCGATTTAGAGTTGATATTTAGTGGTAGAAATTGTTAGGTTGAATGAAAAACATAGGTTATAGTCAATGTAGGACTTGTGTAATGCTTCATACGGACGATCAGGGCATTAAAATGCCCTTTTGCATGGTACAGTGGCCATGGCTGCCATTTTTAGCCTTCAAAATACGTACCGGAAGTGCAGATCTGGAAATATTGTAATGTTTATTATTCTGAGTGTTTCCGAACGTGCACATCCGGAAGTACTCAATGTTAAAAATTCAGTGTTCTTCCGGATGTGCACATCCGGAAGGTTTTTTTTTAGTTTGTTTGTTTGCTTAATTATTTTTAAAAAATTCTAATTTTTTTAATGCTTTGCAGATTAGATGGCTGGCAGAGACGATCGTATCATACATGGGCGAACAACACAACACGCATCTGTCCGACGTGAGCGGATGCAGTCTACAGCCGAGGCTTCCGGCGCAGAGGGAGTCCCTGTAGCCCCTACAGCTGAGGGACATCCTACACCGCACCCTACACCACAACCATCCACATCACAGGTTCATGCCACTCCCCCGTCAGCTGTCGCTTCAACATCTTAGAGGCGTCGGATTTCTACTGGTACCTCATCAGTGTCCCAGCACGCACGCATGCCTCGGTGGGAGACTCCAGCTCCATCAGCTGCTCCTCCTCGTTCCCCTGTTCCTATTCCTATTCCAGAGGGTGATCACCCAACACATGATGGTGTTGACGACGATGACGATTTCGATGAGTTGGGCGGTTACCCCGGGGGACCATCTGATATGTCCCTACTTGTGGGGTACGCTGAGCATACTGCCAGATTTGTCTGGCAAGGACAGGTAACCTTATTCGGTTTATTTATAGAATTGTTTACGTTGAAAATATTTTCATTTGTAACATTGTTTTATTTGGAAATTTTCAGGTGAAGGATCCCCAGAAGTTCTATAACCATGGGGGCAAGGTTATAGACACGATTGAGATGCTACCAGAGGATGAGTGGTCCACGTCTGCACTTGTGGAGTCTGGTCTTTGAGGCCTGTCTAGGATTGGGTATTCCCAGATCTAGTACGAAATCCTAATGGCATTTGTTGAGAGATGGCACCCTGAGACATCCTCATTCCATCTACCGTACGGAGAGATCACGATCACGCTGGACGACATCTCGCGCCTCTTACATCTACCGATCACGGGTACCCTTCTCCGTCACGGTAGGATGACGAAGGCGGACGGCATGGAGTTGTTGGTTACAGAGCTTGGGGCTAGCGCAGAGAAGGCACATGCGGAGGTGCAAAATTTGAGGGGCGCACATGTCAGGTTCTCGTTTCTGATGGATAGATTTGGTGAGGCGCTTGCAGAGGCAGGACGGGCAGCAGGTGCTCCAGCTGAGGTGGAGATCCACAGGACGCGTGCCCTGAGATGCTACTACTTGTTTTTTCTGGGCACGCAGGCCTTTGTGGACACCAGCTCCTATTATGTTGATATCGTGTACCTCAGGTACCTTCTGGATCAGACAAAGATCCATGGGTACAACTGGGGGCGGCTGCGTTGGCATTCACCTATTCCAGGCTCTCTGATGGTTGCCGCTGGGCAGCCAAGACTGTGGCAGGCAACTGTACGCTATACGTGATAACAATCTAATATTCTAAGTGATTTTTTCATTTCTTTTCTTTCTGTATTCATTATAATGTTTGACACCCATGTTATGTTTTCCATTTCAGGCGTGGATTTTACAGCACGTTCCCTACATTACTGGTTGGGGGAGTGTCCAGGGGTACACTGAGGATATGCCACGTGCTGCTGCATTTGTCCTGCTCAGAGGGAACCAGGCGCCGGACCCCTTCAGAGTGTATCTAGATCAGATGGCTGCTGAGAACGTTTTGTATTGCCCCTATGCCGATCACCGTGTGACGCACCCGTTCAATGACGTTTGTTTGTTCTCAGGATGGTGGCCAAGCAGTTCGACCATTACTGCCCGATACTTGCCGGAGCGCGTCATGCGTCAGTTCAGTTACACGCAGACAATCCCTAGGATGCCTCATGAGTCTGCTGCTCTAGGCTTGACCCACAGGTAGATAGATGAGTTATATGCTGACTACCAGTTCCAGTTGGTACCGAAGGAGGCTCGGGCGACCAAAGTGGAGACAGACTAGAGTGTTGCTGCCGGGTACATCGTGTGGTTCTACACCGTCTCACACCCATGCATGGTGCCCACTACTGAGGGATCGCCACCCATACCTGCTCATCAGGAGATATTAGAGGAGCGGCAGTCTCAGCTGGACCATACTCGGGATGTCCTACCACGCTGTCGTTAGATAGTACAGATAGGGCAGCAGGCCATTGAGGCCGATCACCTCCCTGAGGGCTCTGGTGCCAGACTTGCCGTGGATAGGATGATTGCGATTGTTGGGGGGGAACTTCAGTACCGCAGACATCGATCCAGGTTGGGGGGTAGGGGCAGAGGAGCAGGGGAGCCAGGAGAGATCCTTCGCCATACGCAGTAGTTTTTTTTATGTATCATATTAATATTACATGTATGCACTGTATTTTGACAGACGTTTATTATATATATATATCATTTTATTTTATATATGGATGTTGTTAAATGTATATTAAGTTGCGACGATTTATTAACATAAGCGACCAAGCAAAAAAACCGATTTAAAAAAAATATAAAGTTCTGCTGTTTTCCGGATCTGCAAATTCGGAATGTTTCCAGATGTGCACTTCCGGAACGCGTCAGCGTTTTTAAAAAAATTGGTGTGTCCGGATGTGCACATCCGAAATCAGGGGGCAAAAATGGAAATTCAGGTGGTGCCTAAGAAGGTTGGGTGGTGTGATAAGAAATTGCCTAAAAATACTACTCATAGGGTGTATGGTACAAAGAAAAGAGTGCAAATTCTTCAATTTTACCTTTTAAAACCAGAAACTTTTTAGAAAATACTTTTAAAATTAGTTTCTTTTACTTAAAAAATTACCCTATAATTCAATTAAGACTTTGGCCTCTCTAATTATTGAATATTTATTTTGTTTAAAATTTCATAGATATTTCTTTCTAAAAAAACACTGTAAAACGAGAAATAGTAGAAAATAAAAGCAAGGAAGTCAAATCCTAAAATGACAATGGTGCCAAGCTTGAATATGGTAACTAGTCACGCGTCGCCTTTGAAAACTACATTTTTTTGCTACATAACAACATTCTGCCACTTGCAATTACACTCCTTAAACTTCAACACACCACATTAATTCAAGTGATGCAGGTCTACCATTCCCATATGCTCATCTTCAACCTCTTGAAGACATCATTCGTGACCCCTTTCGTCAACAAATTTGCTACTTAATCCTTGCTTATGCAGTATCCGTAATGTAACCTCCCTTCAATAACTAGTTTCCTCAAATAATGGAACCTAATCTCTATGTGCTTGCTCCTCCCATGTGAAATTGGGTTTTAAGAAATATTAATCACGAAAACATTGTGAACTAAGAGTGTGACAACATCACCCTCACATAGATGCTCGATATGCACATAACGAAGCAACGATATACTCGGCCTCACAAGATGATAGTGCAATCACCGGTTCCTTCTTCGAACACCATGAGATTGGTGTCGCACCAAACATAAAGATGTATCCAACTGTAGACTTTTGATCATCCTTATCTCCGAACCAATTGGAATCATTGAAACCGAGCAAATCTCATTTTCTGCCTGTATCCGCAGCGGGAAAAAGAATTTTGGATCCAACAGAACCTTTAACATAGCGGAAGATCCTCTTGACTGTTGCCAAGTGAGACACCTTCGGTCTCGCCATGAATTTACTCACAATACCGACATTAAATGCTAAGTCTGGTCACGTATTGCACAAGTACTGCAATGATCCAACAAACCTCCTATATTGAGTTGGATCAACATCTTCCTCATCTTCAATCTTGGACAACTGCAACCTTGGTTCTGCGGGAAAAATGGCAGCATTACAATGCTCCATTTCACAGTTATTCAATATCTCAAGATCATATCCCCTTTGATGCATTATAAGTCCCAATTTTGACTTGTGGAACTCTATGCCTAGGAAGTATGTCATGATACCAAGGTCTGTCCTCTCGAATTCTTCCATAAGTTCTCTCTTAAACTCTAAAATACTCTCCTCATTGATGTTCATAATCAATAAATCATCCACATATAGACCTAGGATGATTACTCCATGACTTCCATACGTCTTCACGTACACTTCATGCTCCGATACACATTTCTTGAGGCCAATGTCTTTTAGGAAACCATCAATTCTTTTATTTCAAGCTCTTGGAGCTTGCTTCAAGCCATATAGTGCCTTCCTCAACTTGTAGAATTTCATCTCTTGATCTTTAACAACAAAACCAGAGGGATGTCCTACATATACCTCCACTTTAAGTGGTCCATTCAAAAACGGCGACTTTACATCCATTGAGATGCCCAAGGCGATAGTGCCACACCCACTCTTCACGACTTGCTACAATAGTAAGACATCTATGTTCCATAACTTTCAACTCAACCTTAAAGGTTCTACTGGAAGTCATAGGCGCTTTAAGGACCAAACCTCCATTTGCATCCATAACGCGCAACCTTCTTTTCCATATGAATCTTGTAATCCTTCTCAAGTAATTGGCTAATACTTAGAAGATTACACTTGATTCCCAGAATATACAAGATATCTTTGATCAAGGAATGTCCACCATACCTTCTCATGATCAAAACATCACTGGTCCCGTCGGCCATTAGAGGGGTGTCATCTGCAAACTTTACTTTGTTCTAATGGCGCAATTGATTTTGACAAACCAATCCTTTCTTCTCGTCATATGAGTTGAACATCCTGAGTCCAAATACCACTCCTTACTGCATTGAACTCCTTTCACACTCATTATGGCATTTTCCCCTTCATGCAACTAGTCAACCATATCATTTAACCAACTACTGCCCAAAAATTCTACATTTTTTAGCTACTGCAACTGCTATCTCTCACCTGTTTACAATTGTTATTTGCCTCCGTGATCATGATCAAGGGTGTATTTTCTTCATCAAACTCTTGTCTTGCAACATTGGCTTCATCCCCTTGAGATTCCTTCTTGTTCGCATGACATTCCTTCGCATAATGCCCGAACTATTGACACATGTAGCATTGCTCATTGCTCTTATCAAATCTCTTTCTTTCAACGCTATAGTTGCCTTGACCCTCATGTTTGTTGTAGATGTTATCACCCCTTTGACTATTCGAATTCTTTGAATTTTGGGACTTTTTTCTTCCAAAATTCTGAAAGTTTTCTTTGTTCTTCGCATGCCATTTTCCCTTCGATCTCATTTCTTTCTCATTGAAATGAGCTTGCAATGGGATCTCCGCCTTTTCCTTATCGATATTTTGCTCTTGCATCCTTTGCTCATGAGCTTTGTAACACCCCAATTACCATCGCGAATAAATAATACATAAATAAATCAGAGTGAATAAAAAGTTATTTTTCCAACAGAAACAAGAATGCCACATTTAAAGAAACAAAACACAATCCCTGCTCATAAATTTGATACATAACACAAAATGGAATAATCATAAAAGGGAAACTTTTTCCATTTAAAAGGAAAGTTCAATTATGGAAAGATCCATAACTGCATTGTTTTACAAAATAAATCATTTTATAACATCAGAATATTCATACAAAGGTAATACAAAACATATCCTACAATTGTATACATATATAACAAAAGCATTCCCCGACTCCCGTATTACGTATCAGAGCAGACTGACTGACAAACGGATGGAGAACTAAGCTTCACAAAAGCCTCCAAGATACTATAATCTGCAATTACCTCATAGAGCAACAAACCACAGCAGAAGGGTGAGAAATAACAACTAAATCAAGATGCATAATAATATGCAAACACATATAAATTCACATGCATAGTTATTCTCACCACACGCATCACATACCATATGTCTATACATAAAACATATCATCCATAACCAATGCATTTATCACATATGCACATCAATTCACCAATTCAAACATAAATCTCAACACATACTCAATCAATTCATGATTTTCCACACATAATCAATCCATTCATGATTTTCCACACATAATCAATCCATTCATGATTTATGCAAATGCAAAGAGACCGAAACAACGACTCTATGCAAATGCAATACAGTACCGTTCCATCCATCATTCTCATCATTAGTTCACTCAGGAACTATTGGAATCATCACTTGTTACTTAGTGTAACTCCCCGTCGGGCAAACGATGTTCCCCGTCGCTCACACCTCTTTGTATAAGGCACACGACGTTTATGGATCGCTCACACCTCTTTGTATAAGGCACACGACCCGATCGCTCACACCTCTTTGTATAAGGCACACGATCGTCTATAATCATCGCTCACACCTCTTTGTATAAGGCACACGATGTTATAGCAGATTCCCTCTGGAATAGTTTCGTCGCTCACACCCACTAGGGCACACGACATCACAAGATGCATATCATGATGGTTGGCATACAATGACCCATGACAATCAAATGCATACATATACACATCCATGTGAACCACTCCAACATCCTTAATCATGCATATACAATCAAACACCACACAATGCATTTACTTGCCCTTAGGCCACAAACCATCATCACAACATTTCATCACATGCATTTACATCACACAACAGCACACAAGTCATACATTATATATCAAAAGCACATTGCATGATAACACATCAATTACACGCAATTACAACGGTAAAAGTCCACAAAACGACACATTTCCAAATTCCCGACACAATTAAATCGGCCATCGGTCTCAAAACCATTTTAATAAGAAAGAACATCTCAATAGCTTTCTAACGGTACCAAGAATGCCTCGATCCGAGTTACGGATCAAAAGTTACGGCATCAGATGCAAAATCGGGAACCATTCTACACCCTCTCTGGTCATACGCGTAATGCCTTAGGCCATACGCGTACTGCCCAGCTCGCTCGCCCATTCCATACGCGTAATGCCCAAAGTGCTACGCGTATGGGCAGAGACTAATTTCTCCCTAAAAATTCCACTAAAACTCCATACGCGTAATGCCTCACTTGATACGCGTAATGCCTTGCCAAGTACGCGTACCATTACGCAAATCAGCAGAAGGCCGTGAAAAATGTGTTCCATACGCGTATTGCCCTCATTTCCCCCTTGCCATACGCGTATTGCCCAAACCAATACGCGTAATGCCAAGCCTGATAAGCGTATGGGCAGCGCAACCCAGAATTTTTCCTGCATAATTCCTGTTACGAATTTCACCCCAAAACCTCTCCAAATCTCATCTAAACACTTCCAAATCACAATATATCAGCCCAAACATGTTCCAATCCTAACAACAAGTATTCTACGCAGTTTATATCGAGTTTCGACCGCGAAAACATCTATTTCTATCAATTGTTCATCAATTTATTAATGAGAAAAAGTTGTGAAAAAAACCAAAACAAGTATTATACACAAGCAAGATATAATTGAAACTTCTCACCCTTGCCCGGTTAATCGTGCTTGAAACGGAGTTATGTCGATTTTCCTCTTTCTCCTCTTCTCTCTTTTTCCTTCTCTTCCTTTCTCTCTTCTCTCTTTCTATTTTCTCTCTTTTTCTCTCCACTTTGTATTTTATGAAAAATAACCAAGCAAAAAGACCAAAATACCCCTACTCTCAAATATCTCGCAAACGCTCTCAAAATGCGATAAAACACAATAACGATGAAAAATAATATATTGCCAAATAAAAGTCAAGAATAAAATAATATAAAAATGAAAATAATTAAATCGACTCGATTAAATAAATAAGACAAAATGGGGCGTTACAATTCTCCCCCACTTAGACACTTTCGTCCTCGAAAATATAACCGATACGAACAACTCCGGATACGTCTCTCGCATCCGACTAACAAATCCGGAATAGTATAGACCCTTTTTATGAATCCTCAATTGTCATAAAGCATAAGCCACGACTTTACCCTCTTGCAGTAACACACAGACCAAACTCATCAAAGACACATCCCCATACTTCACAAACGGTTGATCAGGATCACGCAGTATCAAAACTGGCGCCGTAGACAACTTCTACTTCAGCTCTCTGAAACTTTCCTCACAACGAACATCCAAAACAAACGACTCACCCTTTGCAAGTCGACTGAGATACCAGAAGTACGAACTTAGCAAAGTCTTCCATAGCCTGCACTAACACCCAACTAAGTCCAAAAATTTCTAATCTCCTTAACCGACTTTGGAATCTCTCAATGTAGAACTGCATCTACTTCCGATGGATCCCTAACCATACTCTCATCTGAAATAACAAAATAACATATCCAAGAAAACTAACCTTTTCAACCCAAATTCTCACTTGAATAACTTAGCATAAAATTTCGTCTCTTTTCAACACTTGTAATTCAAATCTCAAACACTCTACATGTCCTTCCTCCGAGTTTATAACAGATCCGAATATCCTCAATCAAAGCCTCAACTCACACAATTCACCATTCTTATCAAACATTCCAACCAATTGTAATTTCACTCAAACTCAACCAAACCAATTCAGTTACCTATTCATAAAAGTGGACACTTATTCTCAATCGTTACCTTATTCAACTGTCAGTAATCCATACACAATTTCTTCTCTTGACAGTCCAAATTCCATAAATCCAAACATGAAGCGACAACCAACCAAAAAGAAATCTCAAATATTACATCCACACCTAAGGGTTTTCTCAAGATTTCCATTAATGCTCTAAAACACCAAATGTAACACCCCCTTTCTATACCCCGAAATAATCACATAATCATTTAGGTACATATTAAAAATTTCGTCAGAGTATAATTATAAACATAGTATAGAAAAGGTTTGTCACATTATACATGAAATTAAAACATTCAACACCTGCTCAACAATTGATATGCAACAGTGGGGTAACTTTGCAAACAGAGGAACTTAGTCCTTACACCCACATCTCAATATTTAGAATAAAAGCGGAAAATCTAAACATTGAATAACATCAACCATATATACATATATATATATATATATATATATATATATATATATATCATCAAGTATTATCCACCAACATAATTCATGTTTACATTTACATTCATCAACAAGATACATTTACAAATGTATCACAAAAGAATCGTATACATCCTAGCTACCCGGTGCTACATATCAGAGCCGACCGACCAAAAGAATGAAGACACGCTTCACAAAAGACCACCAGCATACCTACTCTGCAATGCCTCATAGAGCATCATAAAACAGCAGAAGGGTGAGAAATATTGTCATAATAACAATGCATATAATTATATATCTTAGCATAAAAATACACATATTCTACATTCTCACCACAATTCATCACAACTCACTCATATACATCACAATGTATATATATATATATATATGCAAAACCAAGCATATTCATCATGCATACTTTCACAATTCTTATCATTCCACATAAACATACATATTCATGTTTATTCATCAATGCACAATTATAAAGATGATAAATGCAAATCATAGAGACCGACTCACGACTCTATGCAAATGCAATGCGGTACTAACTCAATCATCTCAAGTTCACTCAGGAACTTATTGGAACCATCGCTCATTACCAATGTAACTCCCCGTCGGGCCTACGATGTTCACCCATTGCTCACACCTCACATAGGCACACAATGTTTATGGATTGCTCACACCTCACATAGGCACACAATCCGATTGCTCACACCCTACATGGGCACACAATCGTTTGTAATCATCGCTCACACCTCACATAGGCACACGACGTTACAACAGATTCTCATAGAATCACACAACACAAGAATGTACATCATTATGCTTCACATACAAAATGACTCACGACATTCTTGAAATGCATACATATTCACAATATATTCATGCATTCATCTCATACCATCACATACAATCTATATACATTCACATCAATGCACTATTGTATGATTCACATCCAAAACACACCAAATAAAACGGTAAAAGTCGCTAAATAACACTATTCACGACTTTCCTACATAATTAAATCGGCTAACAATTTCAAAAACATCATTATAATAAAGTACATTTCATAAGCTCTCTAACGCATCAACCCACACCTCAAGCCGAAACACAGATCAAAAGTTACAGAGGAAACAAATTGGGAAAACTGCTACATTCGCAGTGCGAAGCTCCTAGCGAGTCCTTCGCTACTTCATTCGCAGTGCGAGTGTACCAGCGAACCAAGGCAGAAGCAAAATAGCATAGAAAATTCTCATCGTTCGCAGTGCGAACACCCCAGCGAATGCTCGCTACCCCATTCGCAATGCGAAGCGCCCAACGAATCAAGTCAGAAGCTAGCGCATCCTTCGCTACTCCATTCGCAGTGCGAACACTCAGCGAACGCTCGCTACCCACTCGCTAGCCATTGATGAGATAATAAGATTTCACACCGTTACCTGATTAAATCATTTCCTAGAAGTTGTTTTGAAGATTTCCAAGCTTTTCCTCTTTTTCTCTCTTTTCCCCTTTTCTTCTCTTTTCTCTTCTTCCTCTTTCTTTCTCTCCTTTTTCTCTCTATTTCTCTTTTCTTTCTCTTTCTCTCCTATTTCTTCTTATCTCTTTTTCTTCTTTTCTTTATTTTCTACTTAAATTCAATTAATTCATTTTCTCACATAATTCTACACTTAATTACTTTTCTACCAATTTTACTAAATTTCTAACTTATCATTAATTGAGAAATGTCCAAAATACCCTCCATTCTAATTTCCCCGCAACCTCTCAAAAACGGTAAAATATCATAACATGTCAACATAGCATATTAACACACCAATTTCACAAATAAAATAATTTATCACTCAATTTAAATAAAAGACTCAACAAAATGGGAATAATCGGAATCGGGGCGTTACAACTCTCCCCTACTTTAGAAATTTTCGTCCTTGAAAATATTACCTGATTTAAACAAATCCGGATACGACTCTCGCATCCTACTCTCTAGTTCCCAAGTCATATTGCCTTCCGCAGCACCTCCCCACGCTACTTTCACAAGCGCAATATCCTTGCCTCTTAGCTTCTTAACTTCACGGTCCAAAATCCTAATCGGTAAAGCTTCAACCGTAAGGTTATCTCTCACTTCAACCTCGTCCATAGGAATAACATGTGACGGATCCGGAACATACTTCCGAAGTTGCGAAACATGCAATACATCATGCAAATTCGAAATATTCGGAGGCAACGCCACACAGTAAGCCACAGCACCAACTCGTGCAGAAATCTGATACGGACCAATAAAACGAGAAGTCAACTTCTTCGACTTCAAAGCACGACCCACACCCGTAACCGGCGTAACTCTCAAAAACACATGGTCGCCTTCTTGAAACTCAAGATCTTTCCTTCTCTTGTCATGATAGCTCTTTTGTTTACTTTGAGAAGCTTTCATCTTCTCACAAATAAACTTCACTTTCTCCGTCGTTTGTTGTACCATCTCCGGTCCAACTATCGTCCTCTCACCGGTTTCATGCCAACACAAAGGTGTTCGACATCTCCGACCATACAAAGCCTCAAATGGTACCATACCTATACTTGAATGAAAACTATTATTGTAGGTGAACTCAATCAATGCCAAATAACTATCCCAAGCACCACCTTGCTCGAGCACACAAGCACACAATAAATCCTCCAACGATTGAATTGTCCTCTCGGTTTGACCATCCGTTTGCGGATGATAAGCCGAACTCAATCTTAGCTTAGAACCCAAAGCCTTTTGTAAACTCTCCCAAAACCTCGACGTGAATCTAGGATCTCTATCCGATACAATACTCTTAGGAACTCCATGTAACTTCACAACCACAAGAACATAAATCTCGGCTAACTTCTCCAAAGGATAACTAATATCAATTGGAATGAAGTGAGCAGATTTAGTAAGCCTATCAACGATTACCCAAATAGCATTATGACCTCTTTGAGTATTCGGCAATCCCGTAACAAAATCCATCGATATGCTATCCCATTTCCACTCCGGAATGTCCAACGGTTGCATCAATCCACTAGGCTTTTGATGTTCCACCTTAGACTTTTGACAAGTTAAGCACGCATACACAAATTGAGCCACATCCCTCTTTAATCTGGACCACCAAAAGATTTTCTTCAAATCTTGATACACTTTATTCGCTCCCGGATGAATACTTAAGTTACTTCGGTGTCCTTCTTCCAATATCATCTTTTTCAACTCCGCATCATCGGGAATACAAATACGACCACGGAATCTCAAAACTCCAAAATTATCAACCTTGAAATCCTCATTATCACTCATCATCAAATCAACGAACTTCAAATCCAACTTTTGTTTTTCACATACGGTTACAAGAAAATCATTCGTAACATGTAGCATACCAAGTCTCACACTTCTCGGCGTCATTTCACAAACCAAACTCAAGTCTCTAAAATTCTCCAAAAGTTCCCATTCTCTCATCATCAATGCGGACATATGTAAAGACTTCCGACTCAAAGCATCGGCCACCACGTTTGCCTTACCCGGATGGTAATTTAAACCAAAATCATAATCCTTCAAAAGCTCTAACCACCTACTTTGTCTCATGTTCAATTCTTTTTTATCAAATAAATATTTCAAGCTCTTGTGATCACTAAAAACTTCAAATCTTGCACCATAAAGATAGTGCCTCCAAATTTTCAAAACGAACACCACGGCCGCTAACTCCAAGTCATGCGTAGGATAATTCTTTTCATGCACAATCAATTGTCTTGAAGCATAAGCCACAACTTTTCCATCTTGCATCAAAACACCACCTAAACCAACCAATGAAGCATCACAATACACAACAAATGGTTCCGTCGGATTTGGAAAAATCAAGATCGGAGTCGTTGTCAGCCTTTTTTTTAGCTCATTGAAACTCTTTTCACAATGAATATCCCAAATGAAAGCCTTTCCTTTACAAGTCAATTACGTTAACGGAAGTGCCAACTTCGAAAATCCCTCAATAAACCTCCGATAATAACCCGCCAAGCCTAGAAAGCTTCGAATCTCCGTAACCGATCTAGGAGCCTCCCATTGTATCACCGCATCAATCTTGGATGGATCAACACTAATACCACTACCGGAAATAACATGTCCAAGAAAATTTACTTCCGACAACCAAAATTCACATTTCGACAACTTAGCATACAATTGTTTCTCTTTCAAAATTTGTAACACAATCCTCAAATGCTCTTCATGCTCCTCTTGAGACTCAGAATAAATCAAAATATCGTCGATGAACACAACCACAAAACGATCTAACTGTTCATGAAAAATACGATTCATGTATTCCATAAACACACCCGGCGCATTAGAAACCCCGAATGGCATCACGGAATATTCGTAATGGCCATACCGTGTCCTAAAGGCCGTCTTTTGAATATCCTCTTCTTTCACACGAATCTGGTGATATCCCGATCTCAAATCAATCTTGCTAAAAACACTCGCACCAACCAATTGGTCCATCAAATCATCGATCCTTGGAAGCGGATACTTGTTCTTAATTGTCACCTTGTTCAATTGTCGATAATCAATGCATAACCGCATACTCCCATCCTTCTTCTTTACCAACAATACTGGAGCACCCCAAGGAGAAACACTTGGTCTTACAAATCTCTTGTCCAACAAGTCATTCAATTGCTTCTTCAATTCTACCAACTCCGATGCCGACATACGATACGGTGCCATCGAAACCGGTCTAGTACCCGGAACTAGATCAATAGAAAACTCAACTTCTCTTTCCGGCGGTACATCCGTAATATCCTCCGGAAACACTTCTGGAAAATCACACACCACTGGGAACACATCAAGCTCAACTTTACTCTCCACCGACAATGATGCAAACAAACCGAACAATTGAGCTTCGTCCGCTAAAAGTTTCTTCAACTCTTTAGTGGATAGGAAACGCTCATCTTCATCATCTTCCAAAGAAGGAAACCTTACTAACTTGTGATAGCAATCTATATGAACTCGATTAAATTGCAACCAGTTCATACCTAAGATTACGTCCAATCCCTCCAACGGCAAACACACTAAATCCATAAGGAAGTCTTTACCATACATGGTCAAAGGACAACTTACACACACCAAAGACGTAGTTACCGACCCTGAAGCAGGAGTCTCAATAACCATCTCACCACCCCAAGAAGTCATAAACAAATTGAAACACTTAGCGCACTCATGAGAAATGAATGAATGAGTCGCTCCCGTATCAATAATAGCAACTAAAGGCGTACTATTAATAAAGCATGTACCTTTAATCGAACGGTCTGCACTAATAGTGTCCATTCCCGCTAATGCAAACACCTTTCTGCCCGCTTGAGCTTGTTTCGGCTTAGCACACTTAGTGCTAATGTGACCCACTTCTCCACAATTATAGCACTTCACCACATTCCTTCTACAATCGGTAGTAGCATGCCCAAGGCCTCCACAGTTAGAACATTTCACCACGGTCTTCCCACACTCAAATGATTTATGACCCATTTCACCACCCTTGTAACACTTAACAGAACCGGAACCTCCTCCTCCAGATCTCTTCTCAAAGTTTCCCCTATGCTTGCCCTTATCAACGGGTATCACATAAGGTCCACTTCTAGCTTGTTGCTTTCCCTTCCTCTCATTCAAACTTTTGTAATGTGTAGAACGAGCCTTGCTATCTTCCTCGAAGATTCTACAACATTCCGTCAAATCTGGAAACCTTCTTATCCTTTGATATCCCACAGCTTGTTTAATCTTGGGACGCAAACCATTCTCCTACTTAATACACTTTGAGAACTCAACAGTAATTGCAGCATAGTGAGGATGGAATTGAACCAACTCCACAAACTTAGCAGTATAGTCCACCACGGACATACTACCTTGTTTCAGTTCAAGGAACTCCATCTCCTTCTTCCCTTTCACACTTTCAGGGTAATACTTCCTCAAGAACTCGGTACGAAATAAATCCCAAGTTATCTCTTCATCATCCACCTCAAGAACTTGACGCATACCGACCCACCAATCGTCGGCTTCTTCCTTCAGCATGTGAGACCCAAGCCTCACCTTATTCACCTCCGCACAGTCCACGACTCTGAAGATCCTTTCAATCTCTTTCAACCAAATTTGAGCACCATCGGGAACAAATCTTCCTTTGAAGACCGGTGGTTGATTCTTCCTGAACTCGTCATTAGCATTCACGTTTGGTGCACCTTGCACCGCCCTAGCCATTGCTTCCAAAGCAGCAGCCATCGCATTGTCGTTCCTACCAGCCATATTCTGATCATTCCCAAAAAGGACAACAAGTTTAAACAACAGTTCAACCATCACAACCACAAGACAGACACAACTGACTCAACACTGGCTCTGATACCACTTAATGTAACACCCCCTTTCTATACCCCCAAATAATCACATAATCATTTAGGTACATATTAAAAATTTCGTCAAAGTATAATTATAAACATAGTATAGAAAAGGTTTGTCACATTATACATGAAATTAAAACATTCAACACCTGCTCAACAATTGATATGCAACAGTGGGGTAACTTTGCAAACAGAGGAACTTAGTCCTTACACCCACATCTCAATATTTATAATAAAACCGAAAAATCTAAACATTGAATAACATCAACCATATATATATATATATATATATATATATATATATATATATATATATATATATATCATCAAGTATTATCCACCAACATAATTCATGTTTACATAAACATTCATCAACAAGATACATGTACAAATGTATCACAAAACAATCATATACATCCTAGCTACCTGGTGCTACATATCAGAGCCGACCGACCAAAAGAATGAAGACACGCTTCACAAAAGACCACCAGTATACCTATTCTGCAATGCCTCATAGAGCATCATAAAACAGCAGAAGGGTGAGAAATATTATCATAATAACAATGCATATAATTATATATCTTAGCATAAAAATACACATATTCTACATTCTCACCACAATTCATCACAACTCACTCATATACATCACAATGTATATATATATATATATATATATATGCAAAACCAAGCATATTCATCATGCATACTTTCACAATTCTTATCATTCCACTTAAACATACATATTCATGTTTATTCATCAATGCACAATTATAAAGATGATAAATGCAAATCATAGAGACCGACTCACGACTCTATGCAAATGCAATGCGGTACCGACTCAATCATCTCAAGTTCACTCAGGAACTTATTGGAACCATCGCTCGTTACCAATGTAACTCCCCGTCGGGCCTACGATGTTCACCCATTGCTCACACCTCACATAGGCACACAATGTTTATGGATTGCTCACACCTCACATAGGCACACAATCCGATTGCTCACACCCCACATGGGAACACAATCATTTGTAATCATCGCTCACACCTCACATAGGCACACGACGTTACAACGGATTCTCATTAGAATCACACAACACAAGAATGTACATCATTATGCTTCACATACAAAATGACTCACGACATTCTTGAAATGCATACATATTCACAATATATTCATGCATTCATCTCATACCATCACATACAATCTATATACATTCACAACAATGCACTATTGTATGATTCACATCCAAAACACACCAAACAAAATGGTAAAAGTCGCTAAATAACACTATTCATGACTTTCCGACATAATTAAATCGGCTAACAATTTCCAAAACATCATCATAATCAAGTACATTTCATAAGCTCTCTAACGCATCAAACCACACCTCAAGCCGAAACACAGATCAAAAGTTACAGAGGAAACAAATTGGGAAAACTGCTACATTCGCAGTGCGAAGCTCCTAGCGAGTCCTTCGCTACTTCATTCGCAGTGCGAGTGTACCAGCGAACCAAGGCAGAAGCAAAATAGCCTAGAAAATTCTCATCGTTCGCAGTGCAAACACCCCAGCGAATGCTCGCTACCCCATTCGTAATGCGAAGCGCCCAGCGAATCAAGTCAGAAGCTAGCGCATCCTTCGCTACTCCATTCGCAGTGCAAACACTCAGCGAACGCTCGCTACCCACTCGCTAGCCATTCGCAGTGCGAACCTGCGTTTTCAGAAAAACCCAGCAGCGCACCAGTTCATCGGAAAATCATGTTTTCACCACCCAACACATTCCAAACTGTCATATAATCATCAAAACATAATTCAATCATGATGACAAGTATTCTATTACGTTTACACCGATTTTCAAACCGTAAAACCATCGATTCCACACAAAAATCTCAATTTCAACCTAGAACTCAAGCTATGGAAAACAAGAAAACATCCAAGCAAACACATACATAACGATATACATTGATGAGATAATAAGATTTCACACCCTTACCTGATTAAATCGATTCCTAGAAGTTGTTTTGAAGATTTCCAAGCTTTTCCTCTTTTTCTCTCTTTTCCCTTTTTCTTCTCTTCTCTCTTCTTCTTCTTTCTTTTTCTCCTTTTTCTCTCTATTTCTCTTTTCTTTCTCTTTCTCTCCTATTTCTTCTTATCTCTTTTTCTTCTTTTCTTTATTTTCTACTTAAATTCAATTAATTCATTTTCTCACATAATTCTACACTTAATTACTTTTCTACCAATTTTACTAAATTTCTAACTTATCATTAATTGAGAAATGTCCAAAATACCCTTCATTCTAATTTCCCTGCAACCTCTCAAAAACGGTAAAATATCATAACATGTCAACATAGTATATTAACACACCAATTTCACAAATAAAATAATTTATCACTCAATTTAAATAAAAGACTCAACAAAATGGGAATAATCAGAATCGGGGCGTTACACCAAAGGCTCCAAACCTCACCAGAACTCTAAGTTTTACTTTCCATAGTCTCAATACCATTATACACATCATGCTTGTTATTCTGTTCAATCATCCATCCTTTTTGTTACTAACAATACTGGAGCTCTCTAAGACAACACCCTAATGTTCCATCTAAAAACACATCTGAAAACCATGCACAACTGACGGCCCATCACTGTGACATCCTGCCAATTTCCAGAACACTATCATCACAGACAAAACAAACATCTTAGTCCCATCTACTAAGATTTTTCTACTTATTTAGCAGATATAAACCTCAACTATTCACCTTCGTCCAATTTGAGTTCACACTCTACTCTCTGAGAACAACCATTAACGATACCCAATTGTTCTCTCTCAAGGACTTCCCAACTGAACCAACATACAAAAACCTCGAATCCGCCTCATCTTCCGATATAAGAATCTTCATCGACTCAACAAGACAATCTGTAACCATTTTCTTAAATTCCAAACAACTCATTGTACACACTATCAAAGCCGGAAAGACACGTCTATTCCATCCAACATAATTTCGTCTACTATCAACAAGAGATTAAGGGTGATCAGTTCCTCAATTTGTCAATAGACAGCCGACAATCATGATGGGGCATAAACCGTCTTTACCAAACTATAATAGCATTTCTTGCATCTTGTGCACAAACCTACCAAAGGCACAAATCCTTAGTCAACATAAACCTTACCTCCGCATTCCCTCCGGAATCGGGAACAACGCTGTCCAAATAACACTTACACTCTTGCAACTAACGCTCCACAACTGAAGCAACTTGGAGAAGCACCAGCTTCTCCCCCACTTATCTCATTCTAAATCCTGTAGTCAAAGGATTAGAAAACCAGAAAGTACTGACAGTGTTTCACACACATATCACATACTAAGGGACAAACAACATCGACAGTATTCAACTGTCACACCAACGGACTCAACAACTTGGCCGGACGGACCGACCTGCTCTGATACCACTATTGTAACACCCCAATTCTCATCGCGAATAAATAATACATCAATAAATCAGAGTGAATAAAAATTTATTTTTCTGACAGAAACAAGGATTCCACATTTAAAGAAAGAAAACACAATCCCTGCTCATAAATTTGATACATAACACAAAATGGAATAATCATAAAAGGGAAACCTTTTCCATATAAAAGGAAAGTTCAATTATGGAATAAAACGGAAATATCCATAACTGCCTTGTTTTACAAAATAAATCATTTTATAACGTCAGAATATTCATACAAAGGTAATACAAAACAGATCCTACAATTGTATACATATATAACAAAAGCGTCCCCGACTCCCGTGTTACGTATCAGAGCAGACTGACTGACAAACGGATGGAGAACTAAGCTTCACAAAAGCCTCCAAGATACTAATCTGCAATTGCCTCATAGAGCAACAAACCACATCAGAAGGGTGAGAAATAACAACTAAATCAAGATTGCATAATAATATGCAAACACATATAAATTCACATGCATAGTTATTCTCACCACACGCATCACATACCATATGTCTATACATAAAACATATCATCCATAACCAATGCATTTATCACATATGCACATCAATTCACCAATTCAAACATAAATCTCAACACATACTCAATCAATTCATGATTTTCCACACATAATCAATCCATTCATGATTTTCCATACATAATCAATCCATTCATGATTTATGCAAATGCAAAGATACCGACACAACGACTCTATGCAAATGCAATGAGGTAGAGTTCCATCCATCATTATCATCATTAGCTCACTCAGGAACTATTGGAATCATCACTTATTACTTAGTGTAACTCCCCGTCGGGCAAACGATGTTCCCTGTCGCTCATACCTCTTTGTATAAGGCACACGACGTTTATGGATCGCTCACACCTCTTTGTATAAGGCACACGACCCGATCGCTCACACCTTTTTGTATAAGGCACACGATCGTCTATAATCATCGCTCACACCTCTTTGTATAAGGCACACGATGTTATAGCGGATTCCCTCTGGAATAGTTTCGTCGCTCAGACCCACTAGGGCACACGACATCACAAGATACATATCATGATGCTTGGCATACAATGACCCATGACAATCAAATGCATACATATACACATCCATGTGAACCACTCCAACATCCTTAATCATGCATATACAATCAAACACCACACAATGCATTTACTTGCCCTTAGGCCACAAACCATCATCACAACATTTGATCACATGCATTTACATCACACAACAGCACACAAGTTATACGATATATATCAAAAGCACATCGCATGATAACACATCAATTACACGCAATTACAACGGTAAAAGTCGACAAAATGACACATTTCCAAATTCTCGACACAATTAAATTGGCCATCAGTCTCAAAACCATTTTAATAAGAAATAACATCTCAATAGCTTTCTAACGGTACCAAGAATGCCTCGATCCGAGTTACGGATCAAAAGTTACGGCATCAGACGCAAAATCGAGAACCATTCTACACCCTCTCTAGTCATACGCGTAATGCCTTAGGCCATACGCGTACTGTCCAGATCGCTCGCTCATTCCATACGCGTAATGTCCAAAGTGCTACGCGTATGGGCAGAGACTAATTTCTCCCCAAAAATTCCACTAAAACTCCATACGCGTAATGCCTCACTTGATACGTATAATGCCTTGCCAAGTACGCGTACCATTACGCAAATCAGCAGAAGGCCGTGAAAAATGTGTTCCATACGCGTATTGCCCTTATTTCCCCCTTTCCATACACGTATTGCCCAAACCAATACACGTAATGCCAAGCCTGATACATGTATGGGCAGCGCAACCCAGAATTTTTCCTGCTTAATTCCTGTTACGAATTTCACCCTAAAACCTCTCCAAATCTCATCTAAACACTTCCAAATCACAATATATCATCCTAAACATGTTCCAATCCTAACAACAAGTATTCTACGCAGTTTATATCGAGTTTCGACCACGAAAACATCTATTTCTATGAATTGTTCATCAATTTATTAATGAGAAAAAGTTGTGAAAACAACCAAAACAATTACAACAAACAACACATATACATACACAAGCAAGATATAATTGAAACTTCTCACCCTTACCCGATTAATCGTGCTTGAAACGGAGCTATGTCGATTTTCCTCTTTCTCCTCTTCTCTCTTTTTCCTTCTCTTCCTTTCTCTCTTCTCTCTTTCTATTTTCTCTCTTTTTCTCTCCACTTTCTATTTTATGAAAAATAACCAAGCAAAAAGACCAAAATACCCCTACTCTCAAATATCTCGCAAACGCTCTCAAAATGCGATAAAACACAATAACGATGAAAAATAATATATTGCCAAATAAAAGTCAAGAATAAAATAATATAAAAATGAAAATAATTAAATCGACTCGATTAAATAAATAAGACAAAATGGGGCGTTACAAGCTTCAAGAGAACTTTGCAGCTCCTTTTTGCTCATCGTCACGGGATCCTTCGACTCATCAATCGCCATAACTATGTTGTCAAATCTAGGTGTTAACGAACGCATATAAGATTTTACCCACAACATACTTCTCCGTCATGGTTTCTCCGCATGCCTTCACTTGGTTTACCAACTGAGTGATTCTCGTCACGAAATCATTAATTGTTTCCTTCTCTATCATTTGAATTAATCCAAGCTGTCGTTTGTGAGTTTGTAACCTCACCATTTTCGCTTTGTTAGTCCCTGCATAAGCTTTGTCTAAAATCTCCCATGCTTGCTTCGATGAATCGCAATCGCCAACTTTCTCGATTATCTCTATTTACATATTAATGAATCAAGAACAACGCCTTGAAATCTTTCTTCTTTTCTTCCTTGTGCAATGATTATTGCGCTTCTTTTGCATTTGCTTGGAGAGGAGTAATACAATTCTTGATCACCTCAAGAATATCTTGATACCCAAACAACACCTTCATTTTTTTGCACCACTTGTCATAGTTCTTTGTAACACCCCCTTTCTATACCCCCAAATAATCACATAATCATTTAGGCACATATTAAAAATTTCGTCAGAGTATAATTATAAACATAGTATAAAAGAGGTTTGTCACATTATACATGAAATTAAAACATTCAACACCTGCTCAACAATTGATATGCAACAGTGGGGTAACTTTGCAACAGAGGAACTTAGTCCTTACACCCACATCTCAATATTTAGAATAAAAGCGGAAAATCTAAACATTGAATAACATATAACATATATATACATCATCAAGTATTATCCACCAACATAATTCAGGTTTACATAAACATTCATCAACAAGATACATGTACAAATGTATCACAAAAGAATCATAATCATCCTAGCTACCCGGTGCTACATATCAGAGCCGACCGACCAAAAGAATGAAGACACGCTTCACAAAAAGACCACCAACATACCTACTCTGCAATGCCTCATAGAGCATCATAAAACAACAGAAGGGTGAGAAATATTATCATAATAACAATGCATATAATTATATATCTTAGCATAAAAATACACACATTCCACATTCTCACCACAATTCATCACAATTCACCCATATACATCACAATGTATATATATATATCAAGCCAAGTATATTCATCATGCATACTTCCACAATTCTTATCATTCCACATAAACATACATATTCATGTTTATTCATCAATGCACCATTATAAAGATGATAAATGCAAATCATAGAGACCGACTCACGACTCTATGCAAATGCAATGCGGGTACCGACTCAATCATCTCAAGTTCACTCAGGAACTTATTGGAACCATCGCTCGTTACCAATGTAACTCCCCGTCGGGCATACGATGTTCCCCGTCGCTCACACCCCACATGGGCACACGACGTTTATGGATCGCTCACACCCCACACGGGCATACAACCCGATCGCTCACACCCCACATGGGAACACGATCGTCTATAATCATCGCTAACACCCCACATGGGCACACGACGTTATAACGGATTCCCTCTGGAACCAATCCGTCGCTCACACCCCACATGGGTACACGACGTTATAGCGGATTCTCATTAGAATCACACAACACAAGATTGCACATCATTATGCTTCACATACAAAATGACTCAATACTTTCTTGAAATGCATACATATTCACAATATATTCATGCATTCATCTCATACAATCACATACAATCTATATACATTCACATCAATGCACTATTGTATGATTCACATCCAAAACACACATTCAAAACAGGAAAAGTCGCTAAATAACACTATTCCTGACTTTCTGACATAATTAAATCGGCTAACACTTTGCAAATCATTATAATAAGAAAGTACAGCTCAATAGCTTCACAATGATACC
Source organism: Lathyrus tuberosus (assembly GCA_022829125.1). Classification (NCBI taxonomy): domain Eukaryota; kingdom Viridiplantae; phylum Streptophyta; class Magnoliopsida; order Fabales; family Fabaceae; genus Lathyrus; species Lathyrus tuberosus. The sequence continues at coordinate 8,303,805 of JALAZF010000072.1, forward strand.
AAGAATGTAAAAATCGGATAAACGGAACAAAAGTTACGGACGAAAACGAAAACACATTTTTGAAAAATCTCATTTTACCAATTGTCCTGTCCATACGCGTATTGCCCTGAGCCATACGCGTATGAGCAGAGACTCATCTTTCCCAAAGTTCTCGTGTAAATGCCCGTACGCATAATGCGCAACCTCGTACGCGTATTGCCCTAAAATGCTACGCGTAACATACGCAAATGGGCAGATGGCCGAGAAAAATAACATCCCATACGCATATTGGCCCATGGCTCGCCCACCATACGCGTATTGCCAAGGTTCGTACGCGTATGAACATGCCCCATACGCGTATGACCTGGAAAAACCAGAAAAATTCTTCTGCATAATTTTGTTCTACGGGTTACTCCCAAAATCATCCCAAATTCCACCTACACACCAGAAAATTACAAATACCATGTCTAATGACAAGTATCTATCATATACCAACAATTTTGGACACTAAACACATGATTTCAACCACATTTAATCGATTTTCAAGCAATTTTAAAAAATATGGGTTTATGCAAAAACTCATAAAAATCCACAACAACAACAATACAATCATACATAGTGATACACATTGATAAGATAATAAGATTTCACACCCTTACCCGGATAATTCGATTCCTAGAAGTTGTTTTGAAGATTTCCAAGCTTTTCCTCTCTTTTCTTCTCTTTTCTCCTCTTCCTCTTTCTTTCTCTCCTTTTTCTCTCTATCTTTCTTTTCTTTCTCTTTCTCTCCTATTTCCTCTCCTTATCTCTTTTTCTTTTCTATTTCTTATTTTCTACTCAAATTAAATTAATTCATTTTCTCACAAAATTCTATTTCCACTAAATTTCTAACTTATCATTAATTGAGAATTGTCTAAAATACCCTCCATTCTAATTTTCCCGAAAACTCTCAAAAACGATTAAATATCATAACATGTCAACATAGCATATTAACACACCAATTTCACAAATAAAATAATTTATCACTCAATTTAAATAAAAGACTCAACAAAATGGGAAATAATCGAAATCGGGGCGTTACAACTCTCCCCCACTTTAGAAATTTTCGTCCTCGAAAATATTACCTGATTCAAACAACTCCGGATACGACTCTCGCATCCTACTCTCTAGCTCCCAAGTCATATTGCCTTCCGCAATGCCTCCCCACGCTACTTTCACAAGCGCAATATCCTTGCCTCTTAGCCTCTTAACTTCACGGTCCAAAATCCTAATCGGTAAAGCTTCAACCGTAAGATTATCTCTCACTTCAACCTCGTCCATAGGAATAACATGTGACGGATCCGGAACATACTTCCGAAGTTGCGAAACATGGAATACATCATGCAAATTCGAAAGATTCGGAAGCAACGCCACACGGTAAGCCACAACACCAACTCGCGCAGAAATATGATACGGACCAATAAAACGAGAAGTCAACTTCTTCGACTTCAAAGCACGACCCACACCCGTAACCAGCGTAACTCTCAAAAACACATGGTCGCCTTCTTGAAACTCAAGATCTTTCCTTCTCTTGTCATGATAGCTCTATTGTCTACTTTGAGAAGCTTTCATCTTCTCACGAATAAACTTCACTTTCTCCGTCGTTTGTTGTACCATCTCCGGTCCAACTATCGTCCTCTCACCGGTTTCATGCCAACACAAAGGTGTTCGACATCTCCGACCATACAAAGCCTCAAATGGTGCCATACTTATACTTGAATGAAAACTATTATTGTAGGTGAACTCAATCAATGAAAAATAACTATCCCAAGCACCACCTTGCTCGAGCACACAAGCACGTAATAAATCCTCCAACGATTGAATTGTCCTCTCTGTTTGACCATCCATTTGCGGATGATAAGCCGAACTCAATCTTAGCTTAGAACCCAAGGCCTTTTGTAAACTCTCCCAAAACCTCAATGTGAATCTAGGATCTCTATCCGATACAATACTCTTAGGAACTCCATGTAACTTCACAACCACAAGAACATAAATCTCGGCTAACTTCTCCAAAGGATAACTAATATCAATTGGAATGAAGTGAGCAGATTTAGTAAGCCTATCAACGATCACCCAAATAGCATTATGACCTCTTTGCGTATTCGGTAATCCCGTAACAAAATCCATCGATATACTATCCCATTTCCACTCCGGAATGTCCAACGGTTGCATCAATCCACTAGGCTTTTGATGTTCCACCTTAGACTTTTGACAAGTTAAGCACGCATACACAAATTGAGCCACATCCCTCTTTAATCCGGACCACCAAAAGATTTTCTTCAAATCTTGATACATCTTATATGCTCCCGGATGAATACTTAAGTTACTTCGGTGTCCTTCTTCCAATATCATCTTTTTCAACTCCGTATCATCGGGAATACAAATACGACCACGGAATCTCAACATTCCAAAATTATCAACCTTGAAATCCTTATTCTCATTCACCATCAAATCAACGAACTTCAAATCCAACTTTTGCTTTTCACATACGGTTGCAAGAAAATCATTCGTAACATGTAGCATACCAAGTCTCACACTTCTCAGCGTCATTTCACAAACCAAACTCAAGTCTCTAAAGTTCTCCAAAATTCCCATTCTCTCATCATCAATGCGGACATATGTAAGGACTTCCGACTCAACGCATCAGCCACCACGTTTGCCTTACCCGGATGGTAATTCAAACCAAAATCATAATCCTTCAAAAGCTCTAACCATCTTCTTTGTCTCATGTTCAATTCTTTTTAATCAAATAAATATTTCAAGCTCTTGTGATCACTAAAAACTTCAAATCTTGCACCATAAAGATAGTGCCTCCAAATTTTCAAAACAAACACCACGGCCACCAACTCCAAGTCAAGTGTAGGATAATTCTTTTCATGCACTCTCAATTGTCTTGAAGCATAAGCCACAACTTTTCCATCTTGCATCAAAACACCACCTAAACCAATCAATGAAGCATCACAATACACAACAAATGGTTCCGTCGGATTTGGCAAAATCAAGATCGGAGCCATTGTCAACCTTCTTTTTAGCTCATTGAAACTCTCTTCACAATGAATATCCCAAATGAAAGCCTTTCCTTTACAAGTCAATTACGTTAACGGAAGTGCCAACTTCGAAAATCCCTCAATAAACCTCCGATAATAACCCGCCAAGCCTAAAAAGCTTCGAATCTCCGTAACCGATCTAGGAGCCTCCCATTGCATCACCGCATCAATCTTGGATGGATCAACACTAATACCACTACCGGAAATAACATGACCAAGAAAACTTACTTCCGACAACCAAAATTCACATTTCGACAACTTAGCATACAATTGTTTCTCTTTCAAAATTTGTAACACAATCCTCAAATGCTCTTCATGCTCCTCTTGAGACTTAGAGTAAATCAAAATATCTTCGATGAACACAACCACAAAACGATCTAACTGTTCATGAAAAATACGATTCATGTATTCCATAAACACACCCGGCGCATTAGAAACCCCGAATGGCATCACGGAATATTCGTAATGACCATACCGTGTCCTAAAGGCCGTCTTTTGAATATCCTCTTCTTTCACACGAATCTGGTGATATCCCGTTCTCAAATCAATCTTGCTAAAAACACGTGCATCCACCAATTAGTCCATCAAATCATTGATCCTTGGAAGCAGATGCTTGTTCTTAATTGTCACCTTGTTCAATTGTCGATAATCAATGCATAACCGCATACTCCCATCCTTCTTCTTTATCAACAATACCGGAGCACCCCAAGGAGAAACACTTGGTCTTACAAATCTCTTGTCCAACAAGTCATTCAATTGCTTCTTCAATTCTACCAACTCCGATGCCGACATACGATACGGTGCCATCAAAACCGGTCTAGTACCCGGAACTAGATCAATAGAAAACTCAACTTCTCTTTTCGGCGGTACATCCGTAATATCCTCCGAAAACACTTCTGGAAAATCACACACCACTGGGAACACATCGAGCTCAACTTTACTCTCCACCGACAATGATGCAAAAAAATCGAACAATTGAGCTTCGTCCGCTAAAAGTTTCTTCAACTCTTTAGTGGATAGGAAACTCTCATCTTCAACATCTTCCAAAGAAGGAAACCTTACTAACTTGTGATAGCAATCTATATGACCTCGATTAAATTGCACCCAGTTCATACCCAAGATTACGTCCAATCCCTTCAACGGCAAACACACTAAATCCATAATGAAGTCTTTACCATACATGGTCAAAGGACAACTTACACACACCAAAGATGTAGTTACCGACCCTGAAGCAGGAGTCTCAATAACCATCTCACCACCCCAAGAAGTCATAAACAAATTCAAACGCTTAGCGCACTCACGAGAAATGAATGAATGAGTCACCCCCGTATCAATAATAGCAACTAAAGGTGTACTATTAATAAAGCATGATTCTTTAATCAAACGGTCTGCACTAGTAGTGTCCGTTCCCGCTAATGCAAACACCTTTCCGCCCGCTTGAGCTTGTTTCGGCTTAGTACACTTAGTACTAATGTGGCCCACTTCTCCACAATTATAGCACTTCACTATATTCCTTCTACAATCAGTAGTGGCATGCCCAAGGCCTCCACAGTTAGAACATTTCACCACAGTCTTCCCACACTCAAATGATTTATGACCCATTCCACCACACTTGTAACACTTAACGGAACCGGAACCTCCTCCAGATCTCTTATCAAAGTTTCCCCTATGCTTGCCCTTATCAACGGGTGTCACATAAGGTCCACCTCTAGCTTGTTGCTTTCCCTTCCTCTCATTCAAACTTTTGTAATGTGTAGAACGAGCCTTGCTATCTTCCTCGAAGATGCTACAACATTCCGTCAAATCCGTAAACCTTCTTATCCTTTGATATCCCACAGCTTGCTTAATCTCGGGACGCAAACCATTCTCATATTTAATACACTTTGAGAACTCAGCAGTAATTGCAGCATAGTGAGGATGGAATTGAACCAACTCCACAAACTTAGCAGTATAGTCCACCACGGACATACTTCTTTGTTTCAGTTCAAGGAACTCCATCTCCTTCTTCCCTTTCACACTTTCAGGGTAATACTTCCTCAAGAACTCGGTACGAAATAAATTCCAAGTTATCTCTTCATCATCCACCTCAAGAATTTGACGCATACAGACCCACCAAACGTCGGCTTCTTCCTTCAGCATGTGAGACCCAAGCCTCACCTTATTCTCCTCCGCACAGCCCATGACTCTAAAGATCCTTTCAATCTCCTTCAACCAAATTTGAGCACCATCGGGATCAAATCTTCCTTTGAAGACCGGTGGTTGATTCTTCCTGAACTCGTCATTAGCATTCACGTTCGGCGCACCTTGCACCGCCCTAGCCATTGCATCCAAAGCAGCAGCCATTGCATTGTCGTTTCTACCAGCCATATTCTGATCATTCCCAAAAATGACAACAAGGTTAAACAACAGTTCAACCATCACAACAACGAGACAGACACAACTGACTCAACACTGGCTCTGATACCACTTAATGTAACACCCCCTTTCTATACCCCCAAATAATCACATAATCATTTAGGCACATATTAAAAATTTCGTCAGAGTATAATTATAAACATAGTATAAAAGAGGTTTGTCACATTATACATGAAATTAAAACATTCAACACCTGCTCAACAATAGATATGCAACAGTGGGGTAACTTTGCAACAGAGGAACTTAGTCCTTACACCCACATCTCAATATTTAGAATAAAAGCGGAAAATCTAAACATTGAATAACATATAACATATATATACATCATCAAGTATTATCCACCAACATAATTCATGTTTACATAAACATTCTTCAACAAGATACATGTACAAATGTATCACAAAAGAATCATAATCATCCTAGCTACCCGGTGCTACATATCAGAGCCAACCGACCAAAAGAATGAAGACACGCTTCACAAAAAGACCACCAGCATACCTACTCTGCAATGCCTCATAGAGCATCATAAAACAGCAGAAGGGTGAGAAATATTATCATAATAACAATGCATATAATTATATATCTTAGCATAAAAATACACACATTACACATTCTCACCACAATTCATCACAATTCACCCATATACATCACAATGTATATATATATCAAGCCAAGCATATTCATCATGCATACTTCCACAATTCTTATCATTCCACATAAACATACATATTCATGTTTATTCATCAATCCACCATTATAAAGATGATAAATGCAAATCATAGAGACCGACTCACGACTCTATGCAAATGCAATGCGGTACCGACTCAATCATCTCAAGTTCACTCAGGAACTTATTGGAACCATCGCTCGTTACCAATGTAACTCCTCGTCGGGCATACGATGTTCCCTGTCGCTCACACCCCACATGGGCACATGACGTTTATGGATCGCTCACATAAATGTACCATATTCCCTTTGGCCAAATTTAAAATATTACCTTTTCAATGCAATAATCATTTTTTTGCAGAAAGTTTTGATCTTATACATTGTGATTTATGGGGTCCATATGGAAAACCTACTTATGAAGGTAAATTGTATTTTCTAACAATTGTTGATGATTTCAGTAGATTTACTTGGATTTATTTGTTATTAAATAGATCTGATGCTCCTATCAAGAACTAACAGTTCTTTCACTTAGTCAAAACTCAGTTTGGCCAAGTGATCAAATTTATAAGAACTAATAATGCAAAAGAGCTAGCCGTGGCCAAGTTTCTTCAAGAACAAGGCACCATCCATCAACTAGCATGCCCATATAGACCTGAGCAAAATTATATAGTAAAAAGGAAACATTAGCATCTGTTTAATGTAGCAAGATCCTTGATGTTTCATGCCAACTTGCCAATTAGATTTTGGGGTGACTGCATAGCAATAACTACATTCATCATAAATATAACACCTTCCAATGTTGTTAAAGGCAATTCTCCCTTTGAGCTTCTATATGGTAAACTTCCTACATATTCTGAATTTAGTGGATTTTGGATGCCTTTGTTATATTTCCACCATACCTCAACACAGAAATAAGTTTACACCAAGAGCCACCCCTTGTGTGTCTTAGGCTACCCTGCTGGATATAAAGGCTTCAAGGTATATATAACCTGACATCCAAAACTTTTCATGTATCTAAAGACATTGTTTTTCATGAAGACTTTTTTCCCTTTCAATCCATAGCTGACAATAACCCTATTGATCCTTTTCAAAAGCTTGTGCTTCCTAACCCTATCATTGATCATGATTGTTGTACCCCAAATTTTTACCCTTAGATGTCATCTTCATTTGTGCATCTTAGGTCAAGCATCTCTGCATTGTTTGAGCTAAACCATATCTTGCAGTTTGTTTCTTTATGTTCAAATTAGGTTTGCACATCACCATGAAGCTCCACAAGTTATTTTGAAGCAAGTCAAGTCAACAAAAGATCTCGAGTGCAAGAACTTTGAAATTAGGGTTTTGCTCTGAAGAAATCACTGAGAAATTGGCTCTATCAACTCAAGATTTGTGTGGTTCACTTACCACTTAAGGCCATCTACATCCAAGAGACATCATTCAACAGGAATCCAAGGTCTATTGGTCCTTAACAAGAGAAGTTTGAGCCTCAGCCTCACTATACCTCCAAATTAGGATTTCTGTGACACCTGTCAGTCAATGACTTTGATTTTCATCAAGATGAACTCCCAAACCCTAATTCTTGATTCTATTGGTTTATAAACATCCTCAAGAGTCTCCTAAGACCTTTAGATGAGAAGGAAGAAGCAAGTTTACAAGATCTGACCTCAGTGCATTCATAGTCAAAATTAGGGTTTGACTGAAACCCTAATCTTTGGGAATTTTGGTTCAAATGAAGTGTCAATGGTTCTAATCATCATAGATTGTCTCATGAGGTATTCAAAGCATCAAGGTCAAGTTTCATGAGGTTTTTTGCAAGAGAAGTAGGGTTTTGCTGATGAAAGATTTCATATGTGAGATTTTCCCTCTAATAGCACAATTTGAAATGACCATAACTCCTAAACCACACACTCAATTGGAGTGACCCAAAGCTCATTGGAAAGCTCTTTTCAAGATATTCAATTTGTTCCATATGGCTTTCATCCAAAAATGCTTGGTTTTTGAGTTATGAAGCTTGCAAGATAATCTGACCCAACACTTAGAAAATTTTCAACACTTTTCTTCACATTTTTCTCTAACTTTGACCTCATTTTTCACCCGTTTCCACTTGGATTCAAGACTTGGGTCCCAAATGAAAGTTTTAGAGCATGATGAGAGCTTTCCAACCATATGTGGAACATCTCATTTGAATGAGCCAATCTCAAGTTGTGGTTCTTTAAAGTTGGGTGTTTCAAATTAGAAAATTCAATAACTTAGAAAAAATTTCTAAGTCCTTGTTGCCAAACCATGCGCATGACTTTGTGGAGATTTTTCTCATAATTACAAACCTTATCTCAAAGAGCTTGCCACATTAAAAATGAGCCATCAAGTGTCCACTTCACATAGAACCAAAAATCCCAATATTTGGTGGAGTAGTCATCAAGTTATGTCACCCTAAAGTTGGCATGTTGTAATGTCACCACTTAGAAAATTTCAGATTTTAACTCTTTGTTACACCAAGCCTTGTCACGATTTATTTTACATGTTTTAAGCTCAATATCAATCTATCAACAACATCAAAGCCACTCTACTTTATGCCAACTTTCAAAGGGTTCAAGAGTCATTTCATTTGGTGCATTTGACAAAGAACCATCGTGTGGCAAAGTCCATGACATGGTTTTATTTCCACTTCACAATGTGCTTTCATTTTGAACTAAATCTGACCACAAGCTCAAAGTACATTGTACTGATCCTTTCTTATCATCTTCCAACATCCCTTTTATCCACAAAACCCGTGAATACCAGCTCTCAAAGTAAAGCTACTTTGTACTTTACAAGTTGACATACAAAGTAAAAGTGTGGACCATCATATAAATTGACCTTTATACCACAACCTTTGGTCTCTGCTCCTTCCTTTTCTGACTTAGACCTTAACTCAAGCAACCTTCACAACTTCACTTGGCTCAAGACTAAAAGTTGAAAGAGGGCCATGCGTGTAGTATCATGTTGGAGATATTTCTCCCTTGTGCCAAGCCAATGACCACTGAGTTTTCTATGCAAATGAACCACCAGTTCGCCTATAAAAGGCAGCCACATCTTCATTTCAAGATCAACACTACACTTCAGAATACATCACAAAGGCACTAGAAACTTGTGATTATTTTTCCTTGAGATCAAGAGAAGAGTAGAAGCATTCCACCTACAGTCCACCAGTTCAGAAAAAGGACTTGAGTTTACAAAGGATCTTCAGATTTCCAAGTAAAGGGGCAGTGGACTTACTCCACTTGGTAAGTCCATCTTTCTCTTCCTTAATACTCATGATTCCATGCCATATACATAACTGTGAGTGATTTCCATAATGTTATCATTTTTGCACTCTATATTTAGGTCAGTTTTAGTGATAATGTGAATGATGGTGTGTGAGTTGTATGATGTATTATGGAACTGCCAGTTTTGATAGGTCAGAACATTTGAGGTTCATGTCTTAATGCTAAATTTTGAATACTTGAAGGTACTCTCAGGATACCTATGTTGTACAAAGTTTAGGTTAAACAACATGAAAGTTTTCTTGGATTTGTGTTGGTATGATAAGTTTTTGGTCTCACTCTTTCCCTCTATACCTATAATCAGATGTTCATATGCATGAGTGTGTTTGAGTTGCTGACACCATGAGAGTTTATTTGGATTTGCATTGGCAAGCATGATGAGTGTTTGCTCACTGCCCCGTAACTCATAATATCATGCTCACATACAAGTTTAGTTAAATCCCACATTAATTATGTTGATAAACTTTTTACTCTTAATGGCATGTTGAAAAATAATGTTGGGTTATGTGTTGCTTCTTAAAGCTGCCATTCTTGATAGTTTGATATTGGTGCCTTTTGATGAAGTTTGATTGCTTGAGAGTGCTCATATTGTCATATTATGCTAGAATGTATTGAATGTAAAGGTTTGTTTCCATGCTATCATGTCTATACTTAATGGTCTTGAATGCCTCTGCCATGTCCATATAATGCAGTTATGTTGTTTTGAGTTGATAGCTTAAACGACTGTTTAGTGTATGGTGATGCTGTTGAGTTTTATTTCATTTTGTTTGCCCTATTTCCATGCTGATTCCATGTCACTTTAGAATGATATTATGAGTTCAATATGAGTTTGAATTGGCATTCTGGTGCTTGATAATATGAGTGGAAATGTTGAATGTATGTGTTAACTTTGCACTGCCAGTTTAGAATTTTGGTGCGTATGTTGTGTGTATTGTCATGTTGAAGTATAAAAACTTTAAGATATTTTCAAGGTACTTACTGTGTGTTAATTCAAGTGACCTAACATGAAGTTTCATATGTTGGTTTAAAGTTGAAACAGAGGGTGGTTTCTCATCCTTTTATGAACTGAGTTTTGATATTGAACAATTGATTTCCTTTGCTTCCTGCTCTTAATGTGGTCACTATCTTGTTTAGATTAGGGTTTATTATTATTCTAGGCTTTGAATGCTTCAATCCGGTATGTTATTTCATGGTTTTTGGTTATGTTTTGAGGCAGTAATCTTGGATGGAAGTTTGATGTTTGCTTTGAGGTTTCAAAATGGAAAACACGAGGGTTTGTTGTTTCTGCATGTTTTGATTCTTCATGCGTGCTTATGATTGGCTATTAGTGTAGTTTTGTCGTGTTGTGATTTTAAATGACCCTGACCAATTGATTTATTTATGCTACACATTCAGATTCATGTAGCATGCGTTTGTTTTTTTTATTTATAGCATTTATGAACTTCATTGGAATATATGTTTTTGGGGTGGGCGTGTACACTGGATGTATAGCCACCCCAATGGTAAAACCGTGCGCGCGTTTAGAAGGATATCTGGGGTTCGAATCCTGCCCCAGACCATCCTTTTGTGTTTTTTTTCCTTGCCTTTTGCAGCCATTTTCGCCTGGGCCTGTGTGCTATCACCACCCCCCTTTGGCCCACCATCAGCTCCTTTGCATTTTTAAACTAGTCCAGTTTACTTATGCACCACCTTGCGTTTTGTTTCCTTTTTTTTTTTAATTTTTTTTCTATTTCAAATATTTTCATTTCATTTCAAACTTTTTTAAAAAAACTTTTTTATTTTATTTATTTTAATTAAAACTTTTTCTTTATTTCAAAACTCCAAAAGTATTTTAATCTTTATTTAATTTTAATTATCTATTTATTTCTTAATTGTTTATTTAAGATTAATTATTAATATGTGAATGTTAAATTACCCATCTTTGGATTAATGGTTAACTTTATGTATGAGTCATCTTTATTGATCATTTGAGTGTTTATTCACTAATTATTGTTTAAGTCTTAAACAAAATTTATTCCATGTTTGATTTATCATGTGTTTAACTTTGATGTGAACTTTGTTCTTCTTTAAATATCATCTTTGATTAATATCATGGTTCTTTATCTTGTAATGGTTTCTTGTGATTTGTCTTCCTTAAGATTAATACATATTGATTTGTCTTTGTTTACATGTCTCTATGATGTCCATATCCATGCTTTAATACTTCTTGCCATACTCATGCTATTGTGGTTATATTATTCATCTTTATTAATATCTCTTGTTATCATATCCTACAACTGTTATTATCCCCATTCCAAAGGAAGGTGATTAATGTTGACTCTTAAAGTCATAGCCCCCATCTTACCTTAGTAGCCTCTTAGGAGATGACTTTCACTTCTTGGCCTCCTAAGAGCCAATAAGTTATAACTAGCCTTAGGAGAGAGTTCTTACACTCTTGGTGATATTCATCCTAATGAATACTCACTTTCCCTATTGACTAAAACATAACATAGGACCATTATAACTAGATTTAGAGAGTTCTTATACTCTACAATGAGGTCACACTCATTTCCCCTCTGAATATTGACCACAGTCAATCATTCAGTAGAAGTAGAACTACGCATACTCTGATTCTATACCCGAGGATACATAGGCACAAAGTGCGATGCTTTGTCGAGTATACTTAGATACTAACCCCTAGGGTTTCAACCTTTAGCATAGAACCTTTAGCAAACATAAGATAACATTAACAAGAGGTTCCCGTAGAGTACTACGGACGTTTAGGGTGCTAATACCTTCCCTAGGCGTAACCAACCCCCGAACCTTAGATCTCCCCTTTAGGTTTTCTAACGATCTTGAACCTTTCCTTTGGATAAATTAAAGTCGGTTGTAAAAGAAATATGATGCAAGTTAATTAATAGCTTGTTAATCGATTTTCACCGTGACAGAAATGGCGACTTCACTGGGGACACTGCAAACTTACTGCATTTCTAGAGGGTTAAGCCTATCTTGTATTTATGTTATTTATGTTTGCTTGTTTTATTTATATCTGCTTATATACCTGTCATATTTGCCTATATATTTGTATATTTGTTCTATGGGTTGACATGGTATCTATGAGTGAGATAAGTCCTAACCCAGACTTGAGAGAACACATATGTTTAGGAACCGTGGACATAGTCAAGGGAACTTCGAGGGAGAAATCCCAAAGGAGGGAACTTGAAGTCCACACTCTGTTGAGGCCCTTTTGAATGTAGTAGAATGTTACGCGAGCAATCGTGAATGCGTTACTACTTTCAATTTGGTGCCAGAGATATTGAGGACCTTTAGTTACCCTTTACCCCTACTTGGCCTATTTAGGACGTAGTGCGAGGACTGTGAGGGAGCAATCCCAAATGGTTGCTACGCGATACTACACTCAGATGAGACTCTCTTGAGAATTTTATCGATCACCGAGCAATTGGAAAGTCGATAAAATTCGAAAGATGGGTTGTCGACTCTGGGAACTTTTTAGAACCTTGTCTGGCAGGTGAAAACCATAGTACATACCGTTGGGATGGGTAGACCTTGGACTCCATGCTCGTGACTCTTAACTTAGGTTTCTCTGTGTGCTTTGTGCTTATCTGTATATGTGTGTTTGTTGCATTCATCCTTGCATCATATGCATTGTGTCTATTCAAGGGATTCAACTTTGTTTTGCAAACTTTATAGGATGGATTTTGAAAAAAGGAAAACGAAGAAGTACACCTTCATTAGTCCAAAATTGGAAGATTTAAAGAATCTGAGTAAGCCAATCAATGAATCATCAACGTTCCAAGACAAGAATGGGAAGATTTTCTCTCTGATGAAGACCAAGATGGTAGATGGGATGCTCCCTACTCTCATACAGTTTTATGATCCCATGTATCATTGTTTCACTTTTCCGGATTATCAGTTAACGCGTACGCTCGAGGAGTATGCTATTCTAGTTGGTATTCCCATCACTCCAAGCCCTCCTTACTCTGGTTTGGAAAGGACGCCTAAGGAGAAGGAAATTGCAGAAGTGGCTCATCTCAAGCTGTCAGAAGTCAAGGCTAACTTGGTTGTCAAGGGAGGACTTTTTGGGTTACCTGCTAAGTTTCTAATGGAGAAAGCCAGTTATTATGCTAGCATGAAGAATATGGTGGATTATGAAGCTGTTATGGCCCTTCTCATCTATGGGTTATTTCTGTTTCCCAACATTGAGAAGTTTATTGATATGAATGCAATCAAGATCTTCATCATTGGAAATCCAGTTCCAACCCTACTTGCAGATGCCTACCATTCAGTGCATTTAAGGACTGCTCATAAGGGAGGGATGGTAACATGCTGTGCCACACTGTTGTATAAGTGGTTTATTTCCCACTTACCCCGTTCTAAGACCTTTTGGGATCTCCAAGATGGACTTCTTTGGTCAGAAAAGATCATGTCTCTCACCAACACCGATCTAGAGTGGTACCACCCATTGCTCAAAGGCAAAGATATGATTGTTAGCTGTAGAGGATTTGCTAATGTACCTCTTCTTGGCACAAAAGGACGCATAAGCTACAATCCAGCTTTGGCTTGCCGTCAACATGGTTATTCTATGGAAGCTAAGCCTAACAACATCTACTTGGAAGGTTTTTTCTTTGAAGAAGATAAGGACCCTGTGCTTAGGGAAAATATGGCTCACGCTTGGCGTCATGTTCACACGAGAGGTATCTCTGCTTTGGGGAAACCTGAGTGTTTGGATTCAGAATCCTACACTCAGTGGGTGCAAAAGAGAGCTGTTAAGTTGAAGATGCCGTATGATCGTCATGATCCTATCCCATTAGCTCCCAGAGATCCTGTTCTTTACTTCACAAGCAATGAGGACGAATTGAAGATCCGGCTGGCTCAAGCAGAACGAGAAAGGAATGCATGGATGAACAAGTATCAAATTCTTGACTTTGAGATGAATGAACTTCAGAAGAGTCTCAGGAGGAAGGAAGGAGAATCTGTCAGAAAGAGGAAGGCGCAGGGAGATTTATTTTCTCCTAGCACATCATCTCCACCAGAACCATGGAAGTCACAGTTGGCCAAGCTCGCTGTTGAGAATGAGAGGTTGCAGAAGGAAAACCAAAAGCTCGCCATGAGATTAATGGGAGAAGACTGATTGGATGGTTTAGAACTTAGTTTTCTTTATTTCGTACTCTGTATTTTGGCTTTTGAAGGTGTAAACGTCTCTTTTTGTAATCCAAAACTTTATTATCAATGAAATGAGATGAGATTTTTTCTTCTAAGAAAGGTGTTCCTTAAAATTTGCAAAAATACAATGTTGAGTTCCTTGAATTACACCCATCATGCTGCATTGCATTCTGCTAAGCTATCAAGACACTAAACTTTATTTTGCAGACTTTGTAGAGAATGGAGGCTACCAAGAAGATAAACTGGCCCTTTACTTTCCTGATCCCTAACGTTGAGCAGCTGATTGAGATTGGAGGAAGAATTGAAGACCCACTAAGTTTCATCGAGAAGTACGGAGACCTTCTGTCCCTAATGAAACTACAGGTGAAGGAAGGATTGCTGGAAACCTTGGTGCAACTGTATCATCCCACATACCGTTGTTTCATATTTCCTAATTTCCAACTGGTTCCAACCATAGAGGAGTATTCAGCTATGATGAGTTTACCAATTCAGCATCATCCTCCATTTTCTGGTGTGGAAGGGGAATTCCTTAACCAAGAGATTGTTGCAGGGTTAAGGGTCCGAAAGAGGCATATACGAGAGAACATGACTACTAGGAAGGGTATCGTGGATTACCAGCTCAGTTTTTGATTGAAAGGGCTCTTCACTTTCAAGAAAAGGGAGACTCTATAATGTTTGAATCAATTTTTGCTCTGCTAGTGTACGGGTTATTCCTGTTTCCCAATGTCGAAGACTTCGTTGATGTCCAGGCTATCCGAATCTTTATGAGCCAGAACCATGTCCCTACTCTATTAGCTGATATGTACTTCTCAATTACTACATAATTCATGAAAGGAGAAGGTATGATTGTCTGTTGTGCTCCACTGCTCTATAAGTGGTTCATTTCATATTTTCCTGCAACTCCAACATTTTGGGAGGTAAGAGACAGCGCCCTTTGGGCTAAGAAGCTGATGGAGCTAGAACGTTATGCTATCAGGTGGTATGATTCGGATCCAAGAGGGACCCTTATGATTGTAAGCTGTGGAGACTATCCCAACGTGCCGCTCATGGGACGGAATGGCTGCACCAACTACAATCCGGTGCTCGCTCGTTGCCAACTTGGTCATCCCATTGAGGAACAACCAGATCCCAAGGAGCTAGAGTTAATCTATTATGGGTATGGAGAGGGATTTGAAGACAAACTCAAGATGGGGCACGCCTAGTTCCACATTAATCAGCAGAGGTGGACCACTGCTGGTCTTGTCACAGAAGCTCATTTGAAATGGGCGCAAGTGATTTCGCTCAGCATAAAGAATCCTTTTCCATACTACGAGACACCTGCGAGTGCCAAGCAGAAGAGGATGGAGTTGTTGGGAGAGCTGACTGTTAAGAAGGCCAGAACCAAGCAGCGCATCAAGGAGATCATGAAAGGGATCAGCGAAGGCGAAGGGCCCTCCCATTTAGAGTTGTAGCTTTTAAGTTTCCTATTTTATGATCAGTTGTTGTAATCCTGTTTTAAGTTGTATTTCTTTTAATGTAATTCGAACAGTGGTTGTAATATTTTCTTTTTGTAAGCACTTGTATTATCTTTCAATGGGAAGGAGTTTATGTTGTTGGTAATCCTATTGTTTACACTGTTTGCAAATAATTTTTAGTTCTTGATGGTTTAGCCTGCATTTGCATCTCATTTGCATCTTCGCGTGTGCATGTGCATTCTTCCGTGTCTCATCGTCGTTTTATCTTCTTCAGAACCGTCACCCTGAATTTTCTACATCGTTACAACACCCGGGCACAGGCTTAAAGAAGAAGAATGTCTGAGAATTGCGAGAATTTGGATCAAGTTAACGACGAACTCAACGAATTGAGAGTAGGAATGGGGCAGATCATGGAAGTTTTGAATGTTATACGAGCAAAGATGGATACGCAGGTCACCGTAGTCTCAGAAGTCGTTGCTACAACTGTAGAGCCACCGGTTATACCTGTTGTGGACCCTACTATAGGGATGCCATTTGATTTTATACGAACCACGGCTCCTCAATCTACGCAACAAGCCATGTCGTTGTTTAGTGAGAATCAGCAAGCTATTCCAACTTATGCTCCACCTGTGGTGCAGACCCAGTTCCAACCTGTTTTTCAGAATCAGCATCATTTTGATTATGACAATATATCTGTGGAGGAGGAAGATCGTAATGAGAATTTGAGAGCAAGTGTGGAGGTTATGCAAAGGAAGTTGAAGGCTATGGAGGGCAGTAATGTCTTAAGTACTGACCTCAAGGACGTGTGTTTGGTTACATATCTGGTAATCCCACCGAAGTTCAGGCTGCCAGGTTTTGAATTGTATTCCGGTGCTACTTGCCCCAAAGCGCATTTAGTCATGTACCTCCGGAGAATGGCTACGTACATGGACAACGATAAGCTATTAATACATTGTTTCCAAGATAGCCTGAAGGGCGCCGCTGCAAAATGGTACCTAGGTTTGGACCAGTCTCAGATCAAGTGTTTTCAAGACGTAATGGACGCCTTTGTGAGACATTATAAGTATAATTTAGATCTAGCTCCGGATCGTAGACAACTGCTGACTATGACTCAAAAGAACACCGAGTCGTTCAAAGAGTACGCTCAAAGATGGAGGGAGACGGCCTCGCAGGTTGAACCGCCGTTGACAGAAAAAGAATTAGCTGATTGGTTTATGGATACCGTAAAGCCTGAATTTTATGAGAAGATGATCAGTAAGATTGGTGCTAATTTTTTTTTTATATTATTGCCATTGTTGTGAAAGTAGAAGCGGGCTTGAAGAACGGAAAAGTAGCTAGTTCACCTAGTAGTTCCACTAGTAACAGTGCCAAGAAGTCTCTGGGTAATTTTCATAAGAAGAAAGAAGGTGAGACTAATGTTGTTATGTCAAAGAGTCAGAATCCCAGATGGAAACGATCTCTCTTTCAACAATAACCAGGTCCTAGTTTTCCTCAACAACCGATTTACCCATGGCAGTTCGCACAACAACCTTACGTGGCGGCTGTTACACCCACTTTTAACCATCAGGTGATGCAACGAGTTCCTGTTCCCCAGCCACCGAATCAACAGTAGTGGCTGAGAAATCAAAATCAAAATTACCAGCAGAAGAGGCGGCCAGCGCCACAAAAAAATACCCCTTAAAGGAGACATGTGGTGACACCAAATTTTCCACCTATACCTGTAGCGAGCGATTTTGGACGCGGTTCTTAAGCGATGGTCGCTCTCTGCGGTTTGAGCTTTGACTACAGGTCGATTCATTTTTTATCCTATTGTGAGCTGAATAAGGAAGGGAAATAGATGTCTCCAATTAACCCTGCTTTGCATACTGAGTTTAAACAGCGGTCTATTAGGTTACGGATGCTATCAATGTGGGGGGGCCTTTGTACTGGTTATTTGTATTTTCGCCAATACGGTTTTCTTTCTTTCTAGGACTTTCTAGCGGGGAACAAGGGTTAGGATGTTAGGACTGATGCTTTTGAATTACTGCTTTTGATTGATGGAGATATGGGATTTGGGTTTTTTGTTGATTGTGCTCGCTAAGATCTTTTCTTTCGATCTTATGCCTACGTATTCCCGTTTACCGAAATAGGGAAATCAGAGCGTTTGTAGTTCCTCCTATTCTATGGGAGGAAATTGGTTTTTTTTTGGTGTCTTGATCAAAGCCCAAGACGTGAACCGAAAGGTGGTTTGTATCTTGTTCAAAGCCCAAGATGTGAAGCTGAAGGGTCTATTTGTGTCTTGTTCAAAGCCCAAGACGTGAAGCTGAAGGGCCTCAACTTTAGAGAGAATTTGTCATCTCTAAAGAAGGGTTTGTCTGTCACAACTGTTGGGTGACTGGTTATACAGGAGAATTACTTTAACCGGGATACGCGGATCCTAGCAATGCCATAATTTCCTTTAAAGGGGATTTTAACCTGAAGGAGAAGACTTTAACTCAGTGTAGAGCAATGCTATCTTTCCTTAGGAATTTATCATGCTAAAAGAGGGACAGTGGCATGGATGTAGATGATCCAGAGGCTTGCCGCTTACAGCGATTAGATGAAGGGGAAAGGAGTTGTTGATGTTTGTGTACTGTGAACGAGGCACAACTTTGATGCTAAAAGGTTGATTGGATCAACCAGTGGTTTTCTTATACAAAGCCTAAGAGGAGGCTAGTATGTGTCTCGTACGAAGCCCGAGAGAGAGGCGAGAAGGTTTTAACTTGACGATGAAGTCTTTTGGTGTCTCGTATAAAGCCCGAGAGAGAGGCTAAAAGGGGTTGATCCTACAAGAGGATCTTTTATACTCAACAAGAGAGTGTTTTTGTATCTCGTACGAAGCCCGAGATGGAGGCTAAAAGTTTGATTGGCTCAACAAGAGAGCCATTTTTTGTATCTCGTACGAAGCCCGAGATGGAGGCTAAAGGTTTGACTCAACGAGGGAGTCTTTGTATCTCGTACGAAGCCTGAGATGGAGGCGAAAGGGGTGATTGACTCAACGAGGGAGTCTCTTATGTGTCTCGTACAAAGCCCGAGAGAGAGGCTAAAAGGTTTGACTCCGCTGGGGAGAATTTTGGTATCTCGTACGAAGCCCGAGATGGAGGCTAAACGTTTGCTTCGCTGGGAAGAATCATTGAACAAAGCCCAAGAGGAGGCCATTGTAACTATTTCAGTTGAGTGACAAATCCAGTATACTAATTTTAAGGAGAAAATCAGTTCTTATATGAGCAACACTGTACTCAGGGATTTGATTTGAGGATCAGGGATATTTCCTTCTCTTTGAGGAAACGGGAAATCCAAAGGGTATTGAGATTGTCCGAGTCTGCGGGTTTCCTTCCTATTTAACGAAGGGGTCACTTGAGAATGTCTTTGAGACTCAAGGAAGTTAGACTGTCCATGTCTAGAGTTTCATCTTTTGTACTATGCTTTGAGAAACAGTAGTAGACTCTATGAAAGGACTGTTCTATGAGGATGACTAAGTTTTGTTCCTATACCTCTAGGAGGTCGTCGGGACAATTTGTACGAAGCCCAAGAGGAGGCTGGAAACTTTTAAGAAACCGACGTGTCCTTGTACTAAGCCCAAGAGGAGGCTATCATTCCCGAAGGAAGAGATCATTATACGAAGCCTAAGAGGAGGCTGTGAATACTTCTAAGAAGCCGTAGGGTCCTTGTACGAAGCCCAAGAGGAGGCGGGGTTGCTTTGAGGAAGCCTGTGGGTCCTTGTATGGTGCCCAAGAGGAGGCCGATGCTTTTAAGAAGCCCGTGGGTCCCCAAACCCCGAGAAATTCAAGGAAACCTATTCACAAGGAATAGGTCAAGTCAGGAAAGTTCGAGAATTTGGAAGAAACTCAAAGATGCCATTCACGGAGAAGACATTCATCTTGGGGAGTAGAGTTTCTTGACAATTCCTAATGAGGACAGCCGAAGAGAAGACTGTATCTGGTGATCCTATTGGGGGGTCTAGCTGTCTATTTCTACGAATAAACGAAACGGCGTCACCTAGTTCTAGACGTAGTTGCCGGGGAAACTCTAAATATCTATACTATTATTACACAGTTGATATGAGTTTATGAAAGAAGACTTACAGCGAAACAGCCCCACAATACAGTTATATGTATATGAGTTTATGAAAGGAGACTTACAGTGAAACAGCCCCACAATACAGTTATATACATATGAAAGCGGTAAATGAAAGCGGGTAAACACTTACTCGATTGTAGAGCTTCCATGCTGTTTGGTTAGTTGTTCAACAAAGAAAGATTGAAAACAACAGTATATTCAAAATCAAAAGAGAAAGTACTTTGAAAAAGAAAGATTTGGGGCTTACAGCTCAAGGAGAGGCCCAGGGTTTTATCAGTGAGCGCACTGTTTAATTTGTACAGAGGGACTTATACAAGTGACTGAGGCCCAAGAAAGGTTTTCTGTACAAAGGGATGGGTCTTACACTCTATTAGAGACCCAAGTGAGTTTTAAGAAAAGAAATGGGTCTTACTACTCGAGGGTAGGCCCAATGGTTAATTTTGAAAAGGGCGACGATCGCGCCGAGGTTTTGGAAACACCGTGGGACTTATACAAGTGACTGAGGCCCAAAATTTTGGTATTTACAAAGGGATTGGGTCTTACACTCTATTAGAGACCCAAAGAGTTTAAAGAAAAGAAATGGGGCTTACAACACGAGGGGAGGCCCATAGTCTTTATTTTCAAGATGAATATTCACTTTTAAAATGCTTAAAAACAATTAAAAATGAATTTATTCACAAAAATACCAACTATATTAAATAAATAATATAAATTTGATTTTTTTGTAGAATAAAATATTTTACTATTTTTGTGATTTTTCAGAAAAAGAACCAATAAAAAATAATCAAAATTGAGGGAGTTATTAATTTTCTAAATTATTAAAAAATAATAAGAAAATATAAAAAAGAGGGGTTGGGTCTTACACTCTATTAGAGGCCCAAAGTGTATTTTTGTACAAAAGATGGGGCTTACAACTCAAGGAGAGGCCCAAAATATTTTCAGTTTGAAAATGGCGATCGCGCCGAGATTTTTAACGTATCGGGACTTATACAATAGCTGAGGCCCAAAATTGTTTCGTTAAAAAAAGGGTTGGGTCTTACACTCTAATAGAGGCCCAAGTGTTTAAAAATGAAAAGAAATGGGACTTACAGCTCAAAGAGAAGCCCAGTTGATTTTCGTTTGAAAATGGCGATCGCGCCGAATTTTTCTTTTAACGCAGAGGGACTTATACAATAAGTGAGACCCAAAATTGTTTTGGTTAAAAGGGGATTGGGTCTTACACTCTATTAGAGGCCCAAAGAGTTTAAGAAAGATTGGTTAGGGTGAAAATCCAAGAAAACCCCAATTTCATTTTTTAGGCATTTTTCCAAGAAAAATTAAGTAAAAAATAATAAAAATATCAAATAAAATAATTAAATAATGATTAAAGTTTGATGAAAAAAATATTTTATCAACATAAATATTTAAAATCATTTTGGTTTTAAAAATCAAGAAAAAAAAGAAATCATTTTAAAAGCATTTAAAACAATTTAAAAAACTATTTTTAAATATATTAAAAATAATACTTTTTTTTTTTTTTTGGATTAAAATATTATGGGGTACGAATTGGAAAACGATGATTTTTTGCTATGTGAAAAAAATTGGTTTAGTTTTGAAAATAAAAAGTAAGAAAAAGAAGAAAGATATCAAAATATCATCTCCGACATTTCTTTTGGGGTAAAAACGAGTACCGAAACTTTAATTTTCAACACGTTTTTATCAAATTTCAAACACTCATAACTCTCTCAATTTTTATCGGAATCAAAATCCGGAAGTACCTACCTGACCGATTTTTCGCAAGGAATCCGATGGTATTACTCACGTGCACGGAAAATCGACGTACAAAATGCAGAAAAAACTGCTATCGTTTTAAAAATATAGTTTCGCGCCGAATTTCCAACACGCGTAACTCTCTCGATTTTTATCGGAATCAAAAGCCGGAAGTACCTACCTGACCGATTTTTCGCAAGGAATCCAATGGTATTACTCACGCACACGGAAAATCGACGTATAAAACGCAGAAATTAAAAAACAAAAACTGCTATCGATTAAAAACATCGTTCCGCGTTGAATTTCAAACACGCGTAACTCTCTCGATTTTTAACCGAATCAAGATCCGCGAAAGCCTATCCTGACCTATTTTTCGCAAGGAATCCAATGGTATTGCTCACGCACGCCGAAACTCAACGTACAAAACGCAGCGATAAAAAAACCAGAGCTGCTGCGTTGTTAAAAACATCGTTTCGCGTAAAATTTCCAACTCGCGTAACTCTCTCGATTTTTAACCGAATCAAGATCCGCAAGAGCCTATCTTGACCGTTTTTTCGCAAGGAATCCAATGGTATCACTCATGCACAGGGAAAATCGACACACAAAACGCAGAAATTAAAAAACAAAAACTGCTATCGTTGTTTTCGACGCCGTTTCGCGTAAAATTTCCAACGCGCGTAACTCTCTCAATTTTCATCGGAATTGAAATCCGTAAAAACCTATCTTGACCGATTTTTCGCAAGGAATCCAATGGTGTTATTCACGCACTCGGAAACTTACTATACAAAGCGAAAAAAATAGAACCGCTATCGTTAATTCGACGCTGTTTCGCTTAAAATTTCCAACGCGCGTAACTCTCTCAATTTTCATCGGAATTGAAATCCGTAAAAACCTATCTTGACCGATTTTTC
Source organism: Lathyrus tuberosus (assembly GCA_022829125.1). NCBI lineage: Eukaryota > Viridiplantae > Streptophyta > Magnoliopsida > Fabales > Fabaceae > Lathyrus > Lathyrus tuberosus. The sequence continues at coordinate 8,326,625 of JALAZF010000072.1, forward strand.
GCAAGGAATCCAATGGTGTTACTCATGCAAACTAAAACTTAATGTATAGGACACACCAATCACAAAAAATCAGAACTGTACATGTTTTAAAATAACCAAAATTCCACAAAACAAACATGTCAAAAATGCAAATAGTGGGAGGATCACAACATACACATTAAGGACTACATATTTACCTCAAGAATTGTTCAATATGATGCATGTATTTGGACAACAAAGGAAAGCATGATTCAAAGAATTCAAGTTGTGAATTTTACCTCTTTTTTGGAGATTTTGGGTAACTTTCCAAGTGCTTTGTTCCAGAAATGATTTGATGCTTTGGACAACCTCAAATGACCTCTTAGAAGCTTTTAGGATGGTTGGAATCGGCTAGAAACCTCTGGAGCAAGTTTGTGCACTTTCTCGCGAAATGGTCAAAAACGGCCAAAATGCCAACTCTCTCAAATGGTGTTCCAGATGTGTGGCACCATTTGGGATAGTTCAAGGATGATATTTAGAGTGTGTTTGAGGTTTTTCTGGCTTGGAAAGTGACTGAATCAAGATATGGCTTGAAAAATGCAAAAAAGTGCCATTTTGAGGTTTTGAGAGGTGACTTTGTGATGTTGTGATTACAGGTCACTTTTGATGGTTTGCACAGCTTACATATGATATATATGAGGTGTGTGTATGATTAGTTTGAGTGGAATTGCTCTCTAGCTCAAAAACTCATAATTTCCTTACTAATGAAGGCATTTTGGAGTGAAAGAGAGAATTTGAGGAAAGCATCTGTTTGATGGCTTTGGTGTACTCAAACTGAGCACAAATGAGCTCTAATTATAGTGGAGCAAGTTTGTTTTGGGATCCACAGTGAATGGTGGCTGCAGCAGGTGTTTGTTCCATGTTGGCCAATGGAAATCCAAGTCTCCTCTAGCCATTGACTAGAGGTTAGGGCACAGGCTACTGGTTCCCTTGGTCTTGGATAAGTCTTGACTAATTTCAGATGAGAATGGCTCAGTACATGCCACCTCCAAGCATCCATTAAATGCTCCAAACCAAAATTAGAGTTTTGTCCCTCTTTTAGGGATTTCTAGGCTTTGGCATGCTTTTCTTTGTTCCTTGGACTTTGGAGGTTCATGGATCAGATCATCCCACTTGGATTTGATCCTTAGATGTGTCCAAACTGATGACAAGGCTTGAAAATTCGTGTGGCACAAAAAATGTGCAAATTTGCCTTGAAAAATTCAGCTTCAGCAAGCCATTTTGTAAGATCCATAACTCCCTGCTCGAGTATGCTATATGGACGTTCTAGGACTTTTTGGAAAGCTTAGATGACGTACTTCAACTTTGATGTTTAACATTAGACCCGGTTCAACTTGGATCATGGAGAAAAACAGCCTTGAAGTTGGGACATTGTGCTGAAAAATGTCAATTTTAACTTTTTAGCCATTTTGATCCAAGCATAACTCAAAATCCTTAATGAATTGGACTTAGGTCTAGTTGAAGTTTTTGTAGAGGGTAATGAGGGCTACAAATCAAGCTTTGGATGGGGAAAAATGGCTTTGTGGTTTAGGAGTTATGATCCTCCAAAGTTGGTACCCTTGCCACTTTTTTTTCATAACTTAGAAAAATTTCTAAGTTTTTATGGTTACCCCTTTTACAAGTTATCCCACTTTCTTTGATTTTTCTTGATGAATGATGATTCCAATCACACATTAACATCATTTTATGGTTAAAAAACCATTTTTATGAAAAATCTCAAAAAGTCAAAGTTTGACTTTTGTGCACAGTTGACTTTTATCAGATGAATTCCAAACTGTGCGATTATTCAGGAAATCATGTCCTTGACCTAAATCAAAATTGATGGACATGTTCCATGGGTGTTATAGGGTGTATTTAATCGTGTCCCGCGGCTTGGGAGCATGTCCTGGTCAAAAGTCAAAGCTACAGTTGACTTTTCTCGCGAAACCCTAACTGTGGTTCAGATGAAAATGAAACTTGTTGCTCAAGCTTCTTGGGTCAATCCATTGTTGCAAATGGATCAACGTGGTATGTTGGAGACCCTCAAATCATGTCTTGAGGTCTTGGCTCATGATTTGTCCCAAAAGTCAACTTAGGGGTGAATTAGGTCAAGAAACCCTAATTCCTGATTTTTGATGTATGCATCCCCTGAGGCTAAATTGACTTGATGATGGGGTTTATGATGTTCCACGGAGCATTTTAGGTTATGCTTTGAAGCATTGGCTCATGCCCAGAGGAAAATTTCCATCTGGAGGCCCTAGTCGACCAAACCCTAATTTGGTGACACTGGCGATCCTGAGGCTTGATCCACCTAGAAGGGAGCAAACTTGTGCTTAATCCTTGAAGTGGGAGTCCTCTTGATCCTTTGTGGATATTTGAGAGGCTAGACAAGTTGAAGATCATGTCGTTCCTTGATTGATCCTTTGTCTAAGAGCTCTGCGAGGGCTTGAAACCCTAAATCCTGTTTGTAGTGAATGCTCACCCACCTTTGGGGAGACTAATGAGGTATGATGGTCCATCCATATTGTGATGATGATTTGCACAATGATGGGAAATCTTAGTGGTCAAAATTTGGGGTATGACAGAACAACCGGGCGACCATTTTTCTGTAGCGAGCGATTTTGGACGCGGTTCTTAAGTGCTGGTCGCCCTCTGCGGTTTGAGCTTAAACTATAGGTCGATTCATTTTTTATCCTATTGTGAGCTGAATAAGGAAGGGAAATAGACGTCTCCAATTAACCCTGCTTTGCGTACTGAGTTTAAACAGCGGTCTGTTAGGTTACGGATGCTATCAATGTGGGGGGGCCTTTGTACTGGTTATTTGTATTTTCGCCGGTACGGTTTTCTTTCTTTCTAGGACCTTCTAGCGGGGAACAAGGGTTAGGATGTTAGGACTGATGCTTTTGAATTACTGCTTTTGATTGATGGAGATATGGGATTTGGGTTTTTTGTTGATTGCGCTCGCTAAGATCTTTTCTTTCGATCTTATGCCTACGTATTCCCGTTTACCGAAACAGGGAAATCAGAGCGTTCGTAGTTCCTCCTATTCTATGGGAGGAAATTGGTTTTTGGTGTCTTGTTCAAAGCCCAAGACGTGAAGCGAAAGGTGATTTGTATCTTGTTCAAAGCCCAAGATGTGAAGCTGAAAAGTCTATTTGTGTCTTGTTCAAAGCCCAAGACGTAAAGCTGAAGGACCTCAACTTTAGAGAGAATTTGTCATCTCTAAAGAAGGGTTTGTCTGTCACAACTGTTGGGTGACTGGTTATAAAGGAGAATTACTTTAACCGGGATACGCGGATCCTAGCAATGCCATAATTTCCTTTAAAGTGGATTTTAACCTGAAGGAGAAGACTTTAACTCAGTGTAGAGCAATGCTATATTTCCTTAGGAATTTCTCATGCTAAAAGAGGGACAGTGGCATGGATGTAGATGATCCAGAGGCTTGCCGCTTACAGCGATTAGATGAAGGGAAAAGAGTTGTTAATGTTTGTGTACTGTGAACGAGGCACAGCTTTGATGCTAAAAGGTTGATTGGATCAACCAGTGGTTTTCTTATACAAAGCCTAAGAGGAGGCTATTGGCCCAACAAGAGGGAGTTTTTATGTGTCTCGTACAAAGCCCGAGAGAGAGGCTAAAAGGGTTGACTCAACAGGAGAATCTTTTATACTCAACAAGAGAGTATTTTTTGTATCTCGTACGAAGCCCGAGATGGAGGCTAAAAGTGTTTGACTTAACAAGAGAGTCTTTGTATCTCGTACGAAGCCCGAGATGGAGGCTAAAAATTTGACTCAACAAGAGAGTCTCTGTATCTCGTATGAAGCTCGAGATGGAGGTTGTTGTTTATTTGGATCAATAAGAACCTTTTTGTGTCTCGTATAAAGCCCGAGATGGAGGCAAATGGGGTAATTGACTCAACGAGGGAGTCTCTTATGTGTCTCGTACAAAGCCCGAGAGAGAGGCTAAATGTTGTTTGACTCCGCTGGGGAGAATTTTGGTATCTTGTATGAAGCCCGAGATGGAGGCTAAACGTTTGCTTCACTGGGAAGAATCATTGAACAAAGCCCAAGAGGAGGCTAAGGTAACTGTTTCAGTTAAGTGACAGGTCCAGTATACTGATTTTAAAGAGAAATCAGTTCTTATATGAGCAACACTGTACTCAGGGATTTGATTTGAGGATCAGGGATATTTCCTTCTCTTTGAGGAAACGGGAAATCCAAAGGGTATTGAGACTGTCCGAGTCTGCGGGTTTCCTTCCTATGTAACGAAGGGGTCACTTAAGAATGTCTTTGAGACTCAAGGAAGTTAGACTGTCCATGTCTATAGTTTCATCTTTTGTACTATGTTTTGAGAAACAGTAGTAGACTCTTTGAAAGGACTGTTCTATGGAGATGATTAAGTTCTGTTCCTATACCTCTAGGAGGTCGTTGGGACAATTTGTACGAAGCCTAAGAGGAGGCTGGAAACTTTTAAGAAGCCGACGGGTCCTTGTACTAAGCCCAAGAGGAGGCTATCATTCCCGAAGGAAGAGATCATTATACGAAGCCTAAGAGGAGGCTGTGAATACTTCTAAGAAGCCGTAGGGTCCTTGTACGAAGCCCAAGAGGAGGCGGGGTTGCTTTGAGGAAGCCTGTGGGTCCTTGTACGATGCCCAAGAGGAGGCCGATGCTTTTAGGAAGCCCGTGGGTCCCCAAAGCTCGAGAAATTCAAGGCAAGCTATTCACAAGGAACAGATCAAGTCAGGAAAGTTCGAGAATTTGGAAGAAACTCAAAGATGCCATTCACGGAGAAGACATTCATCTTGGGGAGTAGAGTTTCTTGACAATTCCTAATGATGACAGCCGAAGAGAAGACTGTATCTGGTGATCCTATTGGGGGTCTAGCTGTCTATTTCTACGAATAAACGAAACGGCGTCACCTAGTTCTAGACGTAGTTGCCGGGGAAACTCTAGATATCTATACTATTATTACACAGTTGATATGAGTTTATGAAAGAAGACTTACAGCGAAACAGCCCCACAATACATTTATATGTATATGAGTTTATGAAAGGAGACTTACAGTGAAACAACCCCACAATACAGTTATATACGTATGAAAGCGGGTAAACACTTACTCGGTTGTAGAGCTTCCATGCTGTTTGGTTAGTTGTTCAACAAAGAAAGATTGAAAACAACAGTATATTCAAAATCAAAGGAGAAAGTGCTTTGAAAAAGAAAGATTTGGGGCTTACAGCTCAAGGAGAGGCCCAAGGTTTTATCAGTGAGCGCACTGTTGAATTTGTACAGAGGGACTTATACAAGTGACTGAGGCCCAAGAAAGGTTTTCTGTACAAAGGGATGGGTCTTACACTCTATCAAGAGGCCCAAGTGAGTTTTAAGAAAAGAAACGGGTTTCACTACTCGAGGGTAGGCCCAATGGTTAATTTTGAAAAAAGGCGACGGTCGCACCGAGGTTTTGGAAACACCGTGGGACTTATACAAGTGACTGAGGCCAAAATTTTGGTATTTACAAAGGGATTGGGTCTTACACTCTATTAGAGGCCCAAAAAGTTTAAAGAAAAGAAATGGGTCTTTATTTTCAAGATGAATATTCACTTTTAAAATGCTTAAAAACAATTAAAAATGAATTTATTCACAAAAATACCAACTATATTAAATAAATAATATAAATTTGATTTTTTTGTAGAATAAAGTATTTTACTATTTTTGTGATTTTTCAGAAAAAGAACCAATAAAAAATAATCAAAATTGAAGGAGTTATTAATTTTCCAAATTATTAAAAAATAATAAGAAAATATAAAAAAGAGGGGTTAGGTCTTACACTCTATTAGAGGCCCAAAGTGTATTTTTGTACAAAATATGAGGCTTACAACTCAGGGAGAGGCCCAAAATATTTTCAGTTTGAAAATGGCGATCGCGCCGAGATTTTTAACGTATCGGGACTTATACAATAGCTGAGGCCCAAAATTGTTTCGTAAAAAAAAGGGTTGGGTCTTACACTCTAATAGAGGCCCAAGTGTTTAAAAATGAAAAGAAATGGGACTTACAGCTCAAAGAGAAGCCCAATTGATTTTCGTTTGAATATGGCGATCGCGCCAAAATTTTCTTTTAACGCAGAGGGACTTATACAATAAGTGAGACCCAAAATTGTTTTGGTTAAAAGGGGATTGGGTCTTACACTCTATTAGAGGCCCAAAAAGTTCGAAAAAGATTTGTTAGGGTGAAAATCCAAGAAAACCCCAATTTCATTTTTTGGGCATTTTTCCAAGAAAAATTAAGTAAAAAATGATAAAAATATCAAATAAAATCATTAAATAATGATTAAAGTTTATGAAAAAAAATATTTTATCAACATAAATATTTAAAATCATTTTGGTTTTAAAAATAAAGAAAAAAAAAAAGAAATCATTTTAAAAGCATTTAAAACAATTTAAAACACTATTTTTAAATATATTAAAAATAATATTTTTTATTGTGATTTTTTGGATTAAAATATTATGGGGTACGAATTGGAAAACGATGATTTTTTTGCTATGTGAAAAAAATTGGTTGAGTTTTGAAAATAAAAAGTAAGAAAAAGAGAAAAGATATCAAAATATCATTTTCGACATTTTTTGGGGTAAAAACGAGTACCGAAACTTTAATTTTCAACACGTTTTTATCAAATTTCAAACACTCATAACTCTCTCAATTTTTATCGGAATCAAAATCCGGAAGTACCTACCTGGCCGATTTTTCGCAAGGAATCCGATGGTATTACTCACGCGCACGGAAAATCGACGCACAAAATGCAAAAAAATTGCTATCGTTTTTGAAAATATCGTTCCGCGCCGAATTTCCAACACGCGTAACTCTCTCGATTTTTATCGGAATCAAAATCCGGAAGTACCTACCTGACCGATTTTGTGCAAGGAATCCGATGGTATTACTCACGCACGTGGAAAATCGACGTATAAAATGCAGCAATTAAAAAACAAAAATTGCTATCGATTAAAACATCGTTCCGCGTTGAATTTCAAACACGCGTAACTCTCTCGATTTTTAACCGAATCAAGATCCGCAAAAGCCTATCCTGACCGATTTTTTGCAAGGAATCCAATGGTATCGCTCACGCACACCGAAACTCAACGTACAAAACGCAGCGATAAAAAAACCAGAGCTGCTGCGTGTAAAAACATCGTTTCGCGTAAAATTTCCAACGCGCGTAACTCTCTCGATTTTTAACCGAATCAAGATCCGCAAAAGCCTATCTTGACCGATTTTTCGCAAGAAATCCAATGGTGTTACTCACGCACACGGAAAATCGACGCACAAAACGCCGAAATTAAAAAACAAAAACTGCTATCGTTGTTTTCGACGTCGTTTCGCGTAAAATTTCCAACGCGCGTAACTCTCTCAATTTTCATTGGAATTGAAATCCGTAAAAACCTATCTTGACCGATTTTTCGCAAGGAATCCAATGGTATTATTCACGCACTCGGAAATTCACTGTACAAAGCAAAAAAAAAGAACCGCTATTGTTAATTCGACGCCGTTTCGCGTAAAATTTCCAACGCGCGTAACTCTCTCAATTTTCATCGGAATTTAAATCCGTAAAAACCTATCTTGACCGATTTTTCGCAAGGAATCCAATGGTGTTACTCATGCAAACTAAAACTTAATGTATAGAACACACCAATGAAGAAAAGACAGAACTGAACATGGTTTCAAAACAACCAAAATTCCACATAAAAACATGTCAAAATGCAAACAGTGGGAGGATCACAACATACACATTAAGGACTACATATTTACCTCAAGAATTGTTCAATATGATGCATGTATGTGGACAACAAAGGAAAGCATGATTCAAAGAGTTCAAGTTGTGGATTTTACCTCTTTTTTGGAGATTTTGGGCAACCTTCCAAGTGCTTTGTTCCAGAAATGATTTGATGCTTTGGACAACCTCAAATGACCTCTTAGAAGCTTTTAGGATGGTTGGAATTGGCTGAAAACCTCTGGAGCAAGTTTGTGCTCATTCTCGCGAAATGGTCAAAAACGGCCAAAATGCCAACTCTCTCAAATGGTGTTCCAGATGTGTGGTACCATTTGGGACAGTTCAAGGATGATATTTAGAGTGTGTTTGAGGTTTTATCTGGCTTGGAAAGTGACTAAATCAAGACATGGCTTGAAAAATGCAAAAAAGTGTCATTTTGAGGTTTTGAGAGGTGACTTTGTGATGTTGTGATTACAGATCACTTTTGATGGTTTGCACAGCTTACATATGATATATATGAGGTGTGTGTGTGATTAGTTTGAGTGGAATTGCTCTCTAGCTCAAAAACTCATAATTTCCTTACTAATGAAGGCATTTTGGAGTGAAAGAGAGAATTTGAGGAAAGCATCTGTTTGATGGCTTTGGTGTACTCAAACTGAGCACAACTGAGCTCTATTTATAGTAGAGCAAGTTTGTTTTGGGATCCACAGTGAATGGTAACTGCAGCAGGTGTTTGTTCCATGTTGGCCAATGGAAATGCAAGTCTCCTCTAGCCATTGACTAGAGGTTAGGGCACAGGCTGCTGGTTCCCTTGGTCTTGGATAAGTCTTGACTAATTTCAGATGAGAATGGCTCAGTACATGCCACCTCTAAGCATCCATTAAATGCTCCAAACCAAAATTGGAGTTTTGTCCCTCTTTTAGGGATTTCTAGGCTTTGGCATGCTTTTCTTTGTTCCTTGGACTTGGGAGGTTCATGGATCAGATCATCCCACTTGGATTTGATACTTAGATGAGTCCAAACTGATGACAAGGCTTGAAAATTCGTGTGGCACAAAAAATGTGCAAATCTGCCTTGAAAAATTCAGCTTCAGCAAGCCATTTTGTAAGATCCATAACTCCCTGCTCGAGTATGCTATATGGACGTTCTAGGACTTTTCAGAAAGCTTAGATGACGTACTTCAACTTTGATGTTTAACATTAGACCTGGTTCAACTTGGATCATGGAGAAAAACAGCCTTGAAGTTGGGACATTGTGCTGAAAAATGTCAATTTTAACTTTTTTGCCATTTTGATCCAAGCATAACTCAAAATCCTTAATGAATTGGACTTAGGTCTAGTTGAAGTTTTTGTAGAGGGTAATGAGGGCTACAAATCAAGCTTTGGATGGGGAAAAATGGATTTGTGGTTTAGGAGTTATGGTCCTCCAAAGTTGGTAGCCTTGCCACTTTTTTTCATAACTTAGAAAAATTTCTAAGTTTTTATGGTTACCCCTTTTACAAGTTATCCCACTTTCTTTGATTTTTATTGATGAATGATGATTCCAATCACACATTAACATCATTTTAGGGTTAAAAAACCATTTTTATGAAAAATATCAAAAAGTCAAAGTTTGACTTTTGTGCACAGTTGACTTTTTATCAGATGAATTCCAAACTGTGCGATTCTTCAGGAAATCATGTCCTTGACCTAAATCAAAATTGATGGACATGTTCCATGGGTGTTATAAGGTGTATTTAATCGTGTCCCACGGCTTGGGAGCATGTCCTGGTCAAAAGTCAAAGCTACAGTTGACTTTTCTCGCGAAACCTTAACTGTGGTTCAGATGAAAATGAAACTTGTTGCTCAAGCTTCCTGGGTCAATCCATTGTTGTAAATGGATCAACGTGGTATGTTAGAGACCCTCAAATCATGTCTTGAGGTCTTGGCTCATGATTTGTCCCAAAAGTCAACTTAGGGGTGAATTAGGTCAAGAAACCCTAATTCCTGATTTTTGATGTATTCATCCCCTGAGGATAAATTGACTTGATGATGGGTTTTATGATGTTTCATGGAGCATTTTAGGTTATGCTTTGAAGGAATGGCTCATGCCCAGAGGAAAATTTCCATCTGGAGGCCCTAGTCGACCAAACCCTAATTTGGTGACACTGGCGATCCTGAGGCTTGATCCACCTAGAAGGGAGCAAACTTGTGCTTAATCCTTGAAGTGGGAGTCCTCTTGATCCTTTGTGGATATTTGAGAGGCTAGACAAGTTGAATATCATGTCATTCCTTGATTGATCCTTTGTCTAAGAGCTCTGCGAGGGCTTGAAACCTTAAATCCTGTTTGTAGTGAATGTTCACCCACCTTTGGGGAGACTAATGAGGTACAAAGGTACATCCATATTGTGCTGATGATTTACACAATGATGGGAAATCTTAGTGGTCAAAATTTGGGGTATGACAATACCGATGACCTACACAACATTGTATCCTTCTCTGGTGGAGCAAGGATTAGTTGTTACTAGGCCGTTGGGGCCACCATCTGAGAAGTATCTGCAGTTCTTTAACCCCAATGCAACTTGTGCTTTCCATCAAGAAGGGGTGGGTCATGAGTTAGAAGGATGTTTGGCATTAAAGAATCTGGTGAAAAGTCTGATGGAGAAAAACATTTTGTCTTTCGCTAATAACCAACCAAACATGAAGAGTAACCCCTTGCCAGTGCATGGGTCAACTAATGCTATCGAAGACGAGAATGATGAAGTGTTGGTCTTAGATGTAGCAAAGATTAAAACTCCCATGAGATCGTTTCATGCCAAGTTGTTTAGCGTCGGTTTGGTCAAAGTTTGCCATGAGGGTTGTGAAGAGTGTGATGGTAGTAGTGAAGGGTGTCAGTTAGTTCAAGATGATATTCAGCAGTTGATTAATGAAGGTTTCTTACAGGTTTTCAGAAAAGAAAGCAGAGTAGCAGTGATTGAACCAGTGTTTAATTTGCCAAAGCAAGTGCCAGTGTTTGACGAAGAGGAGTGCGTATCAGTAGTTCCTGTGTTCAACATTCCAGGGGCAAGCACTGTGAGTCCCATGTTTAAACAATCAGTTCCAAGATTCAACAAACCCGAAGTTGTTTCTCTTGTTAATCATGCCAAGCGAAATGATTTCCCAAGACCAGTCCCATTCAGGTTCAGAGGAACCAAAGCGTTACCGTGGATCTACGAAGACATTACAGATGGTAGGAAGAAGTAGGAAATGATCCCAAGGAAAGAGGTGAGGGTCGTTATAGAAGAACTACTCCCAAGGAAGGAGGTGGGGGTTGATGAGAAAAATGTGTACAGTATAGTAGGAACAGGGAAAATGACGAGGAGTGGAAGGATTTATACTCCTGTGAACAAAGAAGTGTAAAGTAAAGAAGGTAATATTCATGTACCCGCCAATGACAAGGGTAAAGAAGTGATCTCCAAAGAAGATGACGAAGAATTTCTCAGAATAATAAAAAGAAGTGACTATAAGATTGTGGATCAGCTCCACCAGACCCCATCAAAAATTTCCATTTTATCTCTGTTGATTAATTCACCAGTCCACCGATCAACACTGCGGAAAGTATTGCCCCAGGCTCATGTAGCTCAGGATATTACCGCCGGGCAGTTTGATCATGTTATCGCTAACATTACTGCATGCAATACACTCAGCTTCAGTGACGAAGAGTTGACCCAAGCGGGTCGGAAACACAATCTTGCGCTACACGTATTAATGAAATGTCAGGAGGACACGTTGGCTAGAGTCCTTGTGGATACAAGATCTTCTCTGAATGTTTTACCAAAAATAACTCTCGATAAGTTTGTATACCAAGGAGGAATAATGAGACCCACGTCACTAATTGTCAAAGATTTTGATGGTTCACGTAGATCTGTGATGGGAGAAATTAAGCTACCTGTTTTGATTGGCCCTCAGGAATTCAATGTTCTGTTTCAAGTCTTAGATATTAATCCTGCCTATAGCTGTCTGCTAGGAAGGCCCTGGATCCATGAGGCTGGCGCTGTCACCTCAACCCTACATCAGAAAATGAAATTTGTGATTGATGATAAGTTGGTCATTGTGCATGGGGAAGAAGATTTGATGGTTCGTAATCTGTCGTCCTTCGGTTACATTGAGGCTGATGAGGACGCGTTGGAGACTTCTTTCCAGGCCCTGGAAATAGCTAATGCAGTTGTGATTGACAATGAGAAGACGGTGGTACCAGAGTATCCATCCTTTGCTTTGTATAAAAGTATCCAGTCTGCCCTTCAAGAAGGCGTGCCCGCAGGTTGGGGCAAAGTTATTGAGGTTGAGAAGAGGGACTGACACCAAGGGTTGGGTTACAGACCAACTCCAAAAGATGTGGCTGCTTCAGGTATAAGAAGAAGAGGGATGAAGATAAAGACTGTGCAGGAAACATTTGTCAGAGGTGGACATCAGGTCCACGCAATTATTGGAAGTGCTGAAGAAGAGGAATATATTGATCGTTTGGTTTTTCGCCAGGAAGGCGCGTTAAGCAATTGGGAGTCTGTTGAGATCCCAACTGTGTACCCAGAACCATAGTAACTTGTTTTGATTTGTTATTTTCATTTCCCTAGTCTTGCCCAAAGCTAGTGGATTATTTTGTACGGACCTCCGTTTTCAATATCTTAATCAATGAAATGACATTTTGCTAAAATTCTCGTTGTCTTTACTTTATTGCATTCCGTTTCTAAAAAATGGCAATCTTTTCAAAACAAAAACATCTTCATCTCGCATGTTCTTGAATTGTTGTGCATTTTAATAATATAAGTCATTCTATCATGCATAATGAATCATAAACCTATTGTATTCAATGACCCTGCTCTCACCATTGACTTCGACTCCCCTGTCTATCAAGCTGAGGAGGAGGAAGATTACGAGGTGCCCAAGGATCTAGCAGATATGTGTGATTACCAATATACGGATCTCCAGCCCCATGAAGAGCAGGTGGATGTCATCAATCTTGGCACTGAGGAAGAGAAGAAAGAGGTTAAGATTGGGGCATCACTGAAGCCAGAAATTAGACAGCGGTTGATTTCACTCCTTGAAGAGTATGTGGATGTGTTCGCTTGGTCCTACCAAGACATGCCTGGTTTAGATACAAATATTGTGGTCCACAAGTTACCACTCAAGCCTGAGTGCCCTCCAATAAAACAAAAGCTTCGCAGAAGTCATCCTGACATGGCCCTCAAAATACGAGATGAAGTTAAGAGACAGTTGGATGCCATATTTTTAGCAGTTTCCAAATACCCAGAGTGGGTGGCTAATATTGTTCCAGTTATGAAGAAGAATGGAAAGGTACGAATGTGCGTGGATTATAGGGATCTTAATAAAGCTAGTCCCAAGGATGATTTTCCTCTACCGCATATCAACATGCTGGTAGACAACACGACTCGTTTCACAATGTTCTCATTTATGGATGGTTTTTCAGGCTACAATCAGATTAGAATGGATCCAGCTGATATGGACAAGACTACTTTCATCACCCCGTGGGGTACTTATTGTTACAAGGTTATGCCTTTTGGATTGAAGAATGCCGGGGCAACTTACCAGATAGCTATGGTGACCCTGTTCCATGATATGATCCACAAGGAGATTGAAGTGTACGTGGACGACATGATAGCCAAATCACAGAGTGAGGAGGAGCACGTAGACCATTTGTTAAAATTGTTTAAGAGACTTCGAAAGTATCAGTTGAGGTTAAACCCTGCAAAGTGTACCTTTGGAGTCAGATCTGAGAAGTTATTGGGTTTCATTATTAGCCAGAAGGGCATTGAAGTGGATCCAGATAAAGTGCGAGCAATTCAAGAAATGCCAGCTCCGCAAACCGAGTCTCAAGTCAGAGGATTTTTGGGCCGTTTGAATTACATCTCCAGGTTCATCTCCAACATGACTCCGATATGTGCACCAATTTTCAAATTACTCCGTAAGAACCAGCCAGTAGAATGGAATGCTGACTGTCAACAAGCTTTTGAGAAACTTAAAAGTTATCTCCAAGAACCTCATATCCTGATTCCTCCGGTTCCCGGAAGACCTCTCTTTATGTATTTGACTGTTTTGGAAGAATCTATGGGCTGTGTTTTGGGACAGCATGACGAGACTGGCCGGAAAGAACATGCAATTTATTATCTGAGTAAGAAGTTTGCAGATAGTGAAAGCCGTTACTCACTACTTGAAAAGACTTGTTGCGCTTTGGCTTGGGCCGCCAAACGTTTAAGACAATACCTGATTTGTCATACTACCTTGTTGATTTCCAAGATGGATCCAATAAAGTACATTTTCAAGAAACCTGCTCAAACAGGTAGACTTGCCCGCTGGCACATGTTATTATCTGAATATGACATTCAGTATGTCACTCAAAAGGCCATTAAAGGAAGTGTTCTTTCAGAATATCTTGCCGATCAACCCGTTGAAGACTATGAACCACTCAAGTTTGATTTCCCGGACGAGGATATTATGGCAGTGAAAGATGGTGAAGAGTCAAGCTCTGAAGAAGATCTCAGGGCCGAGTATAGGTGGAAGATGATGTTCGACGGTTCGTCTAATTACAAGGGGCATGGGGTAGGTGTTGTTATAATTAATCCTGAAGGTGGCTACACCCCTTTTACAGCTAGATTGGATTTTGGGTGTACGAATAATATTGCTGAGTATGAAGCTTGCATTCTAGGTCTGGAAGCTGCAATCGATCTTGGAATCTGTTTTCTTGAAGTTATGGGTGACTCTGCTCTAGTCATCTATCAAATCAGAGGCGAGTGGGAAACAAAAGATGAGAAGCTTATCCCTTATCAGGCATATACTTTGGAGTTGATTAAGTGTTTTGATGAGATAACTTTTTGCCATGTGCCACGTACTGAGAATCATGTGGCTGATGCTTTAGCAACACTGGCTTCAATGTGGCAAGTTAGATTTATCAACGAAGATCCAGTAATCAGTATTGGAAGGAGGACCGAGCCTGCCTACTGCCAGTCTATTGAAGAGGAATCAGACGGCAAACCTTGGTTCCATGACATTTTGAACTTCCTAAAGAATCAAGAATATCCGGCCAACACCTCCGTTCTTGATAAGAAGACTCTGTGAAGATTGTCAGCCAAGTTCTTCATCATCAATGGTGTACTGTACAAAAGGAATCATGATATGGTTTTGTTAAGACGTGTCGATAAGAGAGAAGCAGACTTGCTGATCCATGATATCCATGAAGGAGCTTTTGGCACTCATGTCAATGGACATGCCATGGTTAAGAAGATTTTGAGGGCTGGATACTATTGGTTGACTATGGAGACTGATTGCATCCAGTACGCTAGAAAATGCCACAAATGTCAGATTTATGCGGAAAAAATGCATGTTCCTCCTACTCCGTTGAATGTGTTATCATCGCCCTGGTCGTTCTCTATGTGGGGCATCGACATGATTGGGGCGATTGAGCCTAAGGCGTCTAATGGACATCGCTTCATTTTGGTGGCTATAGATTACTTTACCAAGTGGGTGGAAGCCGCCTCTTATGCGAACGTGACTAAGCAAGTAGTTGCTCGCTTCATTAAGAACAACATCATTTATCGTTATGGGATTCCGAGCAGAATCATAACTGACAACGGAACCAATTTGAATAACAAAACCATGAAGGAGTTGTGTGATAACTTCAAGATTGAACACCATAACTCTTCACCGTATCGTCCGAAGATGAATGGAGCGATCGAAGCTGCAAACAAGAATATCAAGAAAATTCTTCAGAAAATGGTCAAAACATATAAGGATTGGCATGAGATGTTGCCATATGCACTACATGGATATAAAACGTCCGTCAGAACATCAACAAGGGTAACCCCTTTTTCGTTGGTATATGGAATGGATGTTGTCCTCCCTATAGAAGTTGCGATACCTTCTATGAGGATATTGATGGAAACAAAGCTTGATGAACCTGAATGGGTTCAATAAAGATACGATCAGCTAAATCTAATTGACGAGAAGCGCCTGACAGCCATGTGTCATAGTCATTTGTACCAGAAGAAGATGAAGAGAGCATTTGATAAAAAGGTTCGCATTCGGGAATTCCGAGTAGGCAAATTGGTACTTAAGAAGATTCTGCCGTCACAGAGAGACGCCCGTGGGAAATGGGCACCCAATTATGAAGGTCCATTCATAGTCAAGACAGTGTTTTCAGGAGGGTCTCTATTTCTTACAACTATGGACGGTGAACAGCTTGCGCATCCTGTGAATGCTGATCCGGTGCGGAAGTATTATGCTTGAGACAAGGACACCTCACCGGTATCCTGGGATCCCCAAGGAAGCTCAAGTTTTTATATGACTAGAGTCCTTAATCATTAGGGTTATTATTCATTGAATACAATGTAACCTTTGACAAATTGCCATTTTGTTGCATTTGTAATATTTCATGGGACTCTGCTATTTGGCAAGTCACCATGTTTCAATGAATATCAGCTATTGAACCATCTTCTTGTTTAATACGCTATCATCTTTATTTTGCAAAACTTTGTCATTTTCACTTGATTTTTGAAAACGGAAATGTTGCAATCTCTAAGAAAACACAAAGATAAACTAAGTTTTACTCTGGAATTAAGACATTTTGGAATCAAGTTTGTACATGAAGAATTAGCAGTACTGTATTTCTGGCATCGATCTGCCATCTCCAGTGAAATGAAGATTGCCCCGGTTATCCTTGATGTTTGGATTTCAGGGTGTTGGTGGTGTTATCTTTTCTTCTCTTTGTTTTTGCGTTGCTCGCGTCGTTTCTCGCATGTAGCTAAGCATACGCATCATACCTTGGCATCTTTGCATCCTTGTGCATTGTTTTGCTTATGGTCTTTTGTTTGTGCCTGTCTTTATTTCCCCAGTGAAGTAAGGACATTCCCGATTTTTCTTTGTTTGTGTCGTGCTTGTTCGGTCTTCACCTTTGCGCGCCAGATTTGAATCTTTACAGCTTTTCTGTTTCCCAAGAAGTCTGACCTCTTGTTTTAAAACATGTTCTCATTTGAATCGAGTCAAACCTGAACCGAGTCTTTGTTTGAAAACATTGCCTCTTGTTTTAAAACTGTTCTTGTTCGAATCGAGTCGAACCTGAACCTAGTCTTTGTTTGAACCGAGTTAAACACTGACCATCTCTGAGTTTTTTGTTTAAACCGTTCTTGTTTGAATCGAGTCAGACCTGAACCGAGTCTTTGTTTGAATCGAGTCAAACATTGCCTCTTATTTTAAAATTGTTCTTGTTTGAATCGAGTTAAACCTGAACCGAGTCTTTGTTTGAATCGAGTCGAACATTGCCTCTTGTTTTAAAATTGTTCTTGTCTGAATTGAGTCATACCTGAACCGAGTCTTTGTTTGAATCGAGTCAAGCATTGCCTCTTGTTTTAAACTTTCCCTGTTTGAATCGAGTTGAACAGTGGACCGAAAGCTCGAGTTATCGTGAGCTCGTTGTTTATCCTTTATCTCAGCTTTCAGTTGTTCTTGTTTGAATCGAGTCAAACATGAACCTTTGCCCTTGACTTTTAAAACATTTTAAGCCAAGCTTCTTGGAACAATTTTCTTTTTCAAGACTCCTATCTGGTATGCAGAGTTTGTCTCTGTCTTTCTGGCTTTTCTTAAAGATCCCATCTTGAACTCTTCGGTATAAGAATCCCCAGGAAGTCTTAGCTTGGTTGTCTGTTTTTTAGGCTTATCCCCGGATCAGGTTTTTCTTTCTGGTTTCATGCCCAGGAAGAGTGTGGGTTTGTCTTGTCCCCAGTAGTCTATCTCCCCGGATTTTCTTTCCCCAGTGGAGATTGTTTTTTGGTTTTTCCCCAGTGTTTCTTTGGAGTCTCCCCAGTGAGTCTCTTTTGCTGGTTAGCCTGTATCCCCAGTGAGTTTTTCTCATGGATACTAGCTTTCGTCTTTCCCCGGTGGAGCTTATCTTGTGTGTTTACTTTCTGTTGTCCCTGGTGCCTGGTCTATCTGCATCTTTGCACCATCTTGGCATCATATCATCATTTTAGAAGTTCATGGCATGTCAGCATTCGCATGTCCGTCGCTTGTCCTTAGCATTTGCATTCCATCTAAGGGCAAAATTTTTGGTCTGCTATATTTAAATACCTTTCACCTTGATGCCCCTGGAATCTCCGTTCCTCGTGCCATCTGGTAAAGCTATTTAAATAGGGGCAACTGTTGTACCCCAAATTTTTACCCTTAGATGTCATCTTTATTTGTGCATCTTAGGTCAAGCATCTCTGCATTGTTTGAGCTAACCCATATCTTGTATTTTGTTTCTCTGTGTTCAAATTAGGTTTGCACATCACCATGAAGCTCCACAAGTTGTTTTGAAGCAAGTCAAGTCAACAAAAGATCTCCAGTGCATGAACTTTGAAATTAGGGTTTTGCTCTGAAGAAATCACTGAGAAATTGGCTCTATCAAGTCAAGATTTGTGTGGTTCACTTACCAGTTAAGGCCATCTACATCCAAGAGACATCATTCAATAGAAAACCAAGGTCTATTGGTCCTTAACAAGAGAAGTTTGAGCCTCAGCCTCACTATACCTCCAAATTAGGATTTCTGTGACACCTGTCAGTCAATGACTTTGATTTTCATCAAGATGAACTCCCAAACCCTAATTCTTGATTTTATTGGTTTATCAACATCCTCAAGAGTCTCCTAAGACCTTTAGATGAGAAGGAAGAAGCAAGTTTACAAGATCTGACCTCAGTGCATTCACAGTCAAAATTAGGGTTTGACTGAAACCCTAATCCTTGGGAATTTTGGTTCAAATGAAGTGTCAATGGTTCTAATCATCATAGAATGTCTCACGAGGTATCCAAAGCATCAAGGTCAAGTTTCATGAGGTTTCTTGCAAGAGAAGTAGGGTTTTGCTCATGAAAGATTTCATATGTGAGATTTTCCCTCTAATAGCACAATTTGAAATGACCATAACTCCTAAACCACACACTCAATTGGAGTGACTCAAAGCTCATTGGAAAGCTATTTTCAAGATATTCAATTTGTTCCATATGACTTTTCATCCAAAAATGCTTGGTTTTTGAGTTATGAAGCTTGCAAGATAATCTGACCCAACATTTAGAAAAATTTCAACACTTTTCTTCACATTTTTCTCTAACTTTGACCTCATTTTTCACCCGTTTCCACTTGGATTCAAGACTTGGGTCCCAAATGAAAGTTTTAGAGCATGATGAGAGCTTTCCAACCATATGTGGAACATCTCATTTGAATGAGCCAATCTCAAGTTGTGGTTCTTTAAAGTTGGGTGTTTCAAATTAGAAAATTCAATAACTTAGAAAAATTTTCTAAGTCCTTGTTGCCAAACCATGCGCATGACTTTGTGGAGATTTTTCTCATAATTACAAACCTTATCTAAAAGAGCTTGCCACATGAAAAATGAGCCATCAAGTGTCCACTTCACATAGAACCAAAAATCCCAATATTTGGTGGAGTAGTCATCAAGTTATGTCACCCTAAAGTTGGCATGTTGTAATGTCACCACTTAGAAAATTTCAGATTTTAACTCTTTGTTACACCAAGCCTTGTTACGATTTATTTTACATGTTTTAAGCTCAATCTCAATCTGTCAACAACATCAAAGCCACTCTACTTTATGCCACCTTTCAAAGGGTTCAAGAGTCATTTCATTTGGTGCATTTGACAAAGAACCATCGTGTGGCAAAGTTCATGACATGGTTTTATTTCCACTTCACAATGTGCTTTCATTTTGAACTAAATCTGACCACAAGCTCAAAGTACATTGTACTGATCCTTTCTTATCATCTTCCAACATCCCTTTTATCCACAAAACCCGTGAAAACCAACTCTCAAAGTACAGCTACTTTGTACTTTACAATTTGACATACAAAGTAAAAGTGTGGACCATCATATAAACTGACCTTTATGCCACAACCTTTGGTCTCTGCTCCTTCCTTTCCTGACTTAGACCTTAACTCAAGCAACCTTCACAACTTCACTTGGCTCAAGACTGAAAAGTGGAAAGAGGGCCATGCGTGTAGTATCATTTGGAGATATTTCTCCGTTGTGCCAAGCCAATGACCACTGAGTTTTCTATGCAAATGAACCACCAGTTCGCCTATAAAAGGCAGCCACGTCTTCATTTCAAGATCAACACTACACTTCAGAATACATCACAAAGGCACTAGAAACTTGTGATTATTTTTCCTTGCGATCAGGAGAAGAGTATAAGCATTCCACCTGCAGTCCACCAGTTCAGAAAAGGGACTTGAGTTTACAAAGGATCTTCAGATTTCCAAGTAAAGGGGCAGTGGACTTACTCCACTTGGTAAGTCCATCTTTCTCTTCCTTAATACTCATGATTCCATGCCATATACATAACTGTGAGTGATTTCCATAATGTTATCATTTTTGCACTCTATATTTAGGTCAGTTTTAATGATAATGTGAATGATGGTGTGTGAGTTGTATGATGTATTATGGAACTGCCAGTTTTGATAGGTCAGAACATTTGAGGTTCATGTCTTCATGCTAAATTTTGAATACTTGAAGGTACTCTCAGGATACCTATGTTGTGCAAAGTTTAGGTTAAACAACATGAAAGTTTTCTTGGATTTGTGTTGGTATGATAGGTTTTTGGTCTCACTCTTTCCCTCTGTACCTATAATCAGATGTTCATATGCATGAGTGTGTTTGAGTTGCTGACACCAGGAGAGTTTATTTGGATTTGCATCCGCAAGCATGATGAGTGTTTGCTCACTGCCCCGTAACTCATAATATCATGCTCACATACAAGTTCAGTTAAATCCCACATTGATTATATTGATAAACTTTTTACTCTTAATGGCATGTTGAAAAATAATGTTGGGTTATGTGTTGCTTCTTGAAGCTGCCATTCTTGATAGTTTGATATTGGTGCCTTTTGATGAAGTATGATTGCTTTAGAGTGCTCATATTGTCATATTATGCTAGAATGTATTGAATGTAAAGGTTTGTTTCCATGCTATCATGTCTATACTTAATGGTCTTGAATGCCTCTGACATGTCCATATAATGCAGTTATGTTTTTTTGAGATGATAGCTTGAACGACTGTTTGGTGTATGGTGATGCTGTTGAGTTTTATTTCATTTCGTTTGCCCTATTTCCATGCTGATTCCATGTCACTTTAGAATGATATTATGAGTTCAATATGAGTTTGTATTGGCATCCTGGTGCTTGATAATATGAGTGGAAATGTTGAATGTATGTGTTAACTTTGCACTGCCAGTTTAGAATTTTGGTGCGTATGTTGTGTGTATTGTCATGTTGAAGTATAAAAACTTTAAGATATTTTCAAGGTACTTACTGTGTGTTAATTCAAGTGACCTAACATGAAGTTTCATATGTTGGTTTAGAGTTGAAACAGAGGGTGGTTTCTCATCCTTTTCTGAACTGAGTTTTGATTTTTAACAATTGATTTCCTTTGCTTCCTGCTCTTGATGTGGTCACTATCTTGTTTAGATTAGGGTTTATTATTATTCTAGGCTTTGAATGCTTCAATCCGGTATGTTATTTCATGATTTTTGGTTATGTTTTGAGGCTGTAATCTTGGATGGAAGTTTGATGTTTACTTTGAGGTTTCAAAATGGAAAACACGAGGGTTTGTTGTTTCTGCATGTTTTGATTCTTCATGCGTGCTTATGATTGGCTATTGGTGTAGTTTTGTCGTATTGTGATTTTAAATGACCCTGACCAATTGATTTATTTATGCTACACATTCAGATTCATGTAGCACGCGTTTGTTTTTTTTATTTATAGCATTTATGAACTTCATTGGAATATATGTTTTTGGGGTGGGCGTATACACTGGATGTATAGCCACCCCAGTGGTAAAACCGTGCGCGCGTTTAGAAGGATGTCTGGGGTTCGAATCCTGCCCCAGACCATCCTTTTGTGTTTTTTTCCTTGCCTTTTGTAGCCATTTTCGCCTGGGCCTGTGTGCTATCACCACCCCCCTTTGGCCCACCACCAGCGCCTTTGCATTTTTAAACTAGTCCAGTTTACTTATGCACCCCCCCTGCGTTTTGTTTCCTTTTTTTTATTTTTTTTATTTTTTTTCTATTTCAAATATTTTCATTTCATTTCAAACTTTTTTAAAAAAACTTTTTTATTTTATTTATTTTAATTAAAAATTTTTCTTTATTTCAAAACTCCAAAAGTATTTTAATCTGTATTTAATTTTAATTATCTATTTACTTCTTAATTGTTTATTTAAGATTAATTATTAATATGTGAATGTTAAATTACCCATCCTTGGATTAATGGTTAACTTTATGTATGAGTCATCTTTATTGATCATTTGAGTGTTTATTCACTAATTATTGTTTAAGTCTTAAACAAAATTTATTCCATGTTTGATTTATCATGTGTTTAACTTTGATGTGAACTTTGTTCTTCTTTAAATATCATCTTTGATTAATATCATGGTTCTTTATCTTGTAATGGTTTCTTGTGATTTGTCTTCCTTAAGATTAATACATATTGATTTGTCTTTTTTTACATGTCTCTATGATGTCCATATCCATGCTTTAATACTTCTTGCCATACTCATGCTATTGTGGTTATCTTATTCATCTTTATCAATATCTCTTGTTATCATATCCTACAACTGTTATTATCCCCATTCCAAAGGAAGGTGATTAATGTTGACTCTTAAAGTTATAGCCCCCATCTTACCTTAGTAGCCTCTTAGGAGATGACTTTCACTTCTTGGCCTCCTAAGAGCCAATAAGTTATAACTAACCTTAGGAGAGAGTTCTTACACTCTTGGTGATACTCATCCTAATGAATACTCACTTTCCCTATTGACTAAAACATAACATAGGACCATTATAACTAGATTTAGAGAGTTTTTATACTATACAATGAGGTCACACTCATTTCCCCTCTGAATATTGACCACAGTCAATCATTCAGTAGAAGTAGAACTACGCATACTCTGATTCTATACCCGAGGATATGTAGGCGCAAAGTGCGATGCTTTGTCGAGTATACTTAGATACTAACCCCTAGGGTTTCAACCTTTAGCATAGAACCTTTAGCAAACATAAGATAACATTAACAAGAGGTTCCCGTAGAGTACTACGGATGTTTAGGGTGCTAATACCTTCCCTAGGTGTAACCAACCCCCAAACCTTAGATCTCCCCCTTTAGGTTTTCTAACGATCTTGAACCTTTCCTTTGGATAAATCAAAGTCGGTTGTAAAAGAAATATGATGCAAGTTAATTAATAGCTTGTTATCCGATTTTCACCGCGACAATGATGAAAGTGACATTGATCAAGATCTTGATCCTCCCCATGATGAACCTATTCTGCCTATACCACCTTCACCTTAAATTATCATGATAGTTCCGACTCTAAGGAGGTCTAATAGAACTCATAGAGCTCCAACTATCCTGTCAGACTATGTATGTCATACTCCTTATCATATAACTCACTCACTTATGACAAACTAGCCAATCCTTACAAGAATTTTGTCATGAATGTCTCATCTGTCTTTGAACCACAACATTACCATCAAGCTGGCTAAATCCTTGAATGGTGTAGAGCTATGTCTGAGCAAATAACAACTCTTGAATCCAACCATACTTGGTCTATCTAGCCTCTACCACCTGGCAAGAAATCCATTGGATGCAGATGGTTTTACAAAACAAAGTTTAATGCAGATGGCTCCTTGGACAAATATAAATTGGTAGCCAATGGTTACACTCAGCAACCTGGCCTTGACTTCATAAAAACTTTCTCTCCAGTTGCTAAACTGATATCTGCCATAGTCATTCTTAGTCTGGCAACTGCTCAAAACTAGAAGCTAGTTTAGTTGGATATAAAAAATGAATTTCTAAATGGTGACCTGTTTGAGGAAATCTATATGGATTTGCCACTTGGCTATCTAAGTGAGGGGGAGAACATGGTGTGCAAGCTACACAAATTCTTATATGGACTAAGGCAAGCCTCAAGGCAATGGTACCACAAATTTTCCACAACAATTATGCAACATGCACTACGCCAAAATTGCTTTTCCACAACACTACATAGACAGCGCTTTTTATCAAAAGCGCTGCTATATGTGTTAAAAAAACACGCTAAAAAAAAACGTTGCCTAAAGGCCTACTTTAGAAAGTGCTTCCTAAAAGCACTGCTAAAAGCCATACAAATGTGACACCTTAGAAAGCGCTTTTAGGAAAGCGCTGCTAAAGGCACACTTTAGAAAGCGCTTTTAAAAAGCGCTGCTAAAGGCCTTACGTAGGTCACACATTAGAAAGCGCTTTCTAAAAGCGCTGCTATAGGCAATTAAAAAGAAAGCGCTTTTAGAGAAAAAAACGCTGCTAAAGCTAATACATAAGAAATCGCTTTCCAAAAGCGCTGTCTTATGTTATTATTTCATAAATATTAAAAAAAAATTCATTATTTCAGAACGCCCTATTCATTTGTTTTCTTTCTCCCTCTCTCTCGCGACTTCTCCCTGTAACGCCCCAGTTTTGTCCGTTTTATTTAATTGGGTCGTTTTGATTATTTTATTATTATATTATTTTATTTTTGACTTTTATTTGGATATATATTATTTTTCATCGCTGTTTATGTTTTAGCGCATTTTGAGAGCGTTTGCGAGATATTTGAGCTGAGGGGTAAAATAGTCTTTTGGGAGTTTAGATATTTTATATAATTAGAAAGTGGAGAGAAATAGAGAGAAAAGAAAAAGAAGAGAAAGAAAAGGAGGAGAAAGAAAGGGAGAAGAGGAAAACCGGGAAAACTCCGTTTCAAGCGCGATTAATCGGGTAAGGGTGAGAAGTTTCAATTATATCTTGCTTGTGTATGTATATGTGTTGTTTGTTGTAATTGTTTTGATTGTTTTGCGACTTTTCATATCGATTGGAATTAGGAGCGATTGATAGAAATCGATGTTTTCGCGGATGAAATTCGATAAAAACTTAGTAGAATACTCGTCGTTAGGTTTGGATCATGTTTTGGTTGTTATAGTATGTTTTGGAAGTGTTTGGGTGGAAGAAATGAGGGTTTTTGACCCAAAATGACCTAAGTTATCGCTGCTGGAAATTCTGAGTTTCGCAGGTTCGCACTGCGAGTCCCAGCGAATGAATCAGCGAACGTTCGTTAGCCGTTCGCATTGCGAACGTGACAAAATTTCCGATTTTGTTTCCTTCATAACTTTTGATCCGTAAATCGGATTGAGGCACGGTCGAATGCGTTGGAATGCTCTTTCAATGCTCTTTGTGATAGTGGAATAGGATCATATGTTTAAGCTTTGGATTGATAAGAAAAATATGGAAAAGTGATGTATGTGTGAAAAGTGTGTTTTATGTTTCTACCGTAACTCCCGAATCGCGAGTCCGATTGATGTGGGACTTGAAGCAATAGATAGATAACATAATATGCTATTAAATGGTGATGTTAGACCATGATTTAACCAAGAATATTTGGTAGAGGATAATTAGTGATTTGTAGGTTTTGTTGTGTTTGTTTGTGTTTGATGCGGTATGTTATCGTCATATAAATGTGGATCTTTTGGGCTATCTATATGATGTTGATGCATGTGATAATGATGTTGCTATGATGTGTTGTGGGTAGCCTTTGTGGTGTGAATTCCTTGTGGAAGTAATTGTGATTGCATGATTGTTGTGGTTTATGATAAAATGCATTGTGTATGTAAACTTCAATGTGTGTTATTTGGTGGCCTTATGGCAAGTAAATGCATTGTTGGAATTGATTTGCAATGTATGAGTGTGATGATGTTGATTAATTCATATGGTTGAAATGTGAATCATACAATAGTGCATTGATGTGAATGTATATAGATTGTATGTGATAGTATGAGATGAATGCATGAATATATTGTGAATATGTATGCATTTCAAGAATGTCTTGAGTCATTTTGCATGTGAAGCATAATGATGTGTATTCTTGTGTTGTGTGATTCTAATGAGAATCCGCTATAACGTCGTGTACCCATGTGGGGTGTGAGCGATGATTATAGACGATTGTGTGCCCATGTGGGGTGTGAGCGATCGGGTCGTGTGCCCGTGTGGGGTGTGAGCGATCCATAAACATTGTGTGCCCATGTGAGGTGTGAGCAATGGGTGAACATCGTAGGCCCGACGGGGAGTTACAGTGATGTAACGAGCGATGGTTCCAGCAGATTTCCTGAGTGAACTTGAGGTGATTGAGTCGGTACCGCATTACATTTGCATAGAGTCGTAAGTCGGTCTCTATGATTTGCATTTATCATCTTTATAATTGTGCATTGATGAATAAACATGAATATGTATGTTTATGTGGAATGATACGAATTGTGAAAGTATGCATGATGAATATGCTTGGTTTCGTATATATATACATACATTGTGATGTATATGAGTGAGTTGTGATGAATTGTGGTGAAAATTGTGAATGGATGTGTTATGTGTGGAAAATCATGATTTGATTTATTATGTGTGATATGTTTTGTATTAGTGGCATGCTATATGTGTTAGTATGTGATGGTATGGGTGAGATGATTTATGCATGTGTTTGAGTGTGTGTTTGTATATTATTATGCAATCTTGATTTAGTTGTTATTTCTCACGCTTCTACTGTTTTATGATGCTCTATGAGGCATTGCAGATTAGAGTTGCTGGAGGTCTTTGTGGAGACTAGCCCTCCGTTCTGTTATCGGTCTTGGTGTCTGCTCTGATACGTAGCACGGGAGTCGGGGAAACGCTTATGTTATTTATGTATATAATTGTTGAATATATTTGGTATTACCTTTATATGGAAAAGTTTCCCAATTGAGGGTAATCTATTTTATGCTATGTATCAAATTTATGAGCAGGGATGATGTTTTGTTTATTTAAATGTGACATCCTTGTTTCTGTCGGAAAAATAAATTTTTAGTTACTCTGATTTTATTTATGTATTATTTATTCTCGATGGGAATTGGGGTGTTACATTAGTGGTATCAGAGCAGGTCGGTCCGTCCGGCCAAGTTGTTGAGTCAGTTGGTGTGACAGTTGAATACTGTCGTTGTTGGTTGTCCCTTAGTACGTGATAGGTGTGTGAAACACTGTCAGTACTTTCTGGTTTTTCTAATCCTTTGTCTTCAGGATTGAGAATGAGATAAGTGGGGGAGAAGCTGGTACTTCTCCAAGTTGCTTCAGGTGTGGAGCGTTGGCTCAGTGTGTTGTGAATTGCAAGATTATAAGTGCTCTTTGGACATTGTGGTTCCCGGTTCCGGAGGGAATGCGGAGGTAAGGTTTATGTCAACTAAGGATTTGTGCCTTAGGTAGTTTTGTGCAGGATGCAAGGGATGTTATTATAGTTTGGTAAAGGCGGTATATGCCCCATCATGATTGTCGGTTGTCTATTGACAAATTGAGGAACTGATCACCCTTAATCTCTTGTTGATAGTGGACAGGAATTATGTTGGATGGAATAGACGTGTCTTTCCGGCTTCGATAGTGTGTGCAATGAATTGTTTGGAATTAAGGAAGTGGTTACGGTTTGTTTTGTTGAGTCGATGAAGATTCTAATACCGGAAGATGAGATGGGTTAGAGGTTTGATGAGTTTTGGAGTTTTTAAAGTTATAGGGCATTTATGGAAATCTTGAGAAAACCCTTAGGTGTGGATGTAATATTTGAGAGTTCTTTTTGGTTAGTTGTTGCAACATGTTGGAATTTGTGGAATTGGACGACCAGGAGAAGAAATTGTGTATGGATTACTGACAGTTGATTAAAGTATCGATTGAGAATGAGCGAACCTTGCCCTGTTTCAGTTCTGTTTGGATTCGCCAGGTGTTCGCACGACGAAGGCCACAGCGAAGGTTCGCATGAGGTTCGCACTGCGAACGAAGTAGCGAAGGATTCGTTAGCTCCTGACTTGATTCGCTGGGTGCTTCGCAATGCGAATGGGGCAGCGAGCATTCGCTGAATGGTTCGCACTGCGAACGATGGAAATTTTCTAGGCTTTTTGGCTACTGACTTGGTTCGCTGGGACATTCGCACTGCGAATGGAGAAGCGAAGGATTCGCTGGGTTGTTCGCATTGCGAACATGGCAGATCTTTCCAAATTGTTTCTTTCATAACTTTGGCTTCGTTTACCCGATTTAAATGTTCTTTGTATCGTTGTGGAGCTATGAAAGAGCTCTATGTTTTGGAAAGTGGAAATATTATTTATGGAATGGATTTTTGGTCGATTATTGGGTTTAATCGGAATTACATAAAACGGAACTGTTAAAATGTTAAAAGCTTCAAGCCATGCGTCTGGAGTGTTTGTGGAGTGGATGAATCGTATCTTCCATATTTAATTGGATAAGTTCGTAGTGGTTTCGATTGAGGATATTAGGATCTGTTATAAAACTCAGAGGAAGATCAGGTAGAGTGTTTGAGATTTGAACTACAAGTGTTGAAAAGAGATGAACTTTTATGCTAAGTTATTCAAGTGAGAATTTGGGTTGAAAAAGGTTAGTTTTCTTGGATATGTTATTTCAGAGGAGAGTATGGTAAAGGATTCATCGGAAGTATATGTAGTTCTACATTGAGAGATTCCTAAGTTGGTTGTTATTGCAGGTTATGGAAGACCTTGTTGAGTTCGTACTTCTGGTATCTCAGTTGACTTGCAAAGGGTGAGTCGTTTGTTTTGGATGTTCGTTGTGAGTGAGTTTTGTGAGCTGAAGTAGAAGTTGTCTACGACTCCTGTTTTGAGTCTTGGTGATCCTGATGAACCGGTTGTGAGGTATTGGGATGTGTCTTTGAAGAGTTTAGTCAGTGTGTTAATGCAAGATAGTAAAGTCGTGGCTTATGTTTTACTACAATTGAGGATTCATAAAAGGATTTATACTATTCAGGATTTGGAATTGGTTGCAGTTGTATGGTGTTGGAAATTTGGAGGTATTATCTTTATGGTTCTAAAGTTCGAAGTGTTTGGTAATCGCAAGAGTTTAGAGTACTTGGTGGGTCTGAAGGAATAGAGTATGAGACAACGAGGATGGTTAGAATTTATGATGAGTTATGACTGTAGTTGGAATTAGCCTGTTGGTAAAGCTAAGGTTATGTCTGACGAGTTAAGCCGAAAGTTTTTATGTAAGTTTGTTTTGATGGTCAGAGAATTAGAATTATTTAAACAGTTCAGAGACTCGTGTCTGGTATGTGAGATAACACAGTAGCGTGTGATGTTGGGTATATTAAAGTGGATAGTGATTTTTGGAGAATATGAGAAAGAGTTAGACTTTGGACGTGAGATTGATAGACTTGATGGTTTCGAGTAATCAGAGTGCGCAACAGGAGCGTGATGTGGCACATTTCGTATATGTGTGTGTGACTTGTAAGAATTCATAAGTTGAACATTGGGAATAGGTAGGATTGGTAAGACTATTGGACGTTTCAGTATGGAAGTGTTAGGCGGAAGGTTTAAATATTATTCGTGGGCTACTATGTAGATGGATGTTTGGTTGCATGTTCGATTGGTGAATCGTAGCATTGTTGTTGGTGTTCTGGTTTTGTTGATGTTGTTGAGACCTTGTGGTGTCGTGGAACTTTATGTTCTTGTTTGTGTTGTTGCCTCGTTTCCATGGTGATGGTTCGAGTGTGTGTAGCTAATTCCTGTGTGAGGAATTAGGGGAGAGTTGCCTAGGGTAGGGTAACGATCTTGTTGTGTTTCGGTTCTAGAGTGAACCTGTGTGTTGGTATCTTGGTTTTTCTTTGAGTCGTGAGTTTGTCGTCAAGTGCATTGTATGGGCTTTGCATCTTGTCGTTGTAGTTGTCGTGTCGTTGTTGTAGTTAGCAAGGTGGTTTTTCAGTTGTGTTATTCGTGGTGTGCCTTTTGTTGGCATGTTGGTTTGTTAGTCGGATGCGAGAGTCGTGTCCGGAGTTGTTCGTCTCAGTATATTTTCGAGAACGAAAATTTCTAAGTGGGGGAGAATTGTAACGCCCCAGTTTTGTCCGTTTTATTTAATTGGGTCGTTTTGATTGTTTTATTATTATATTATTTTATTTTTGACTTTTATTTGGATATATATTATTTTTCATCGCTGTTTATGTTTTAGCGCATTTTGAGAGCGTTTGCGAGATATTTGAGCTGAGGGGTAAAATAGTCTTTTGGGAGTTTAGATATTTTATATAATTAGAAAGTGGAGAGAAATAGAGAGAAAAGAAAAAGAAGAGAAAGAAAAGGAGGAGAAAGAAAGGGAGAAGAGGAAAATCGGGAAAACTCCGTTTCAAGAGCGATTAATCGGGTAAGGGTGAGAAGTTTCAATTATATATTGCTTGTGTATGTATATGTGTTGTTTGTTGTAATTGTTTTGATTGTTTCGTGACTTTTCGTATCGATTGGAATTAGGAGCGATTGATAGAAATCGATGTTTTCGCGGATGAAATTCGATAAAAACTTAGTAGAATACTCGTCGTTAGGTTTGGATCATGTTTTTGTTGTTATAGTATGTTTTGGAAGTGTTTGGGTGGAAGAAATGAGGGTTTTTGACCCAAAATGACCTAAGTTATCGCTGCTGGAAATTCTGAGTTTCGCAAGTTCGCACTGCGAGTCCCAGCGAATGAATCAGCGAACGTTCGCTAGCCGTTCGCATTGCGAACGTGACAGAATTTCCGATTTTGTTTCCTTCATAACTTTTGATCCGTATATCGGATTGAGGAACGGTCGGATGCGTTGGAAAGCTCTTTCAATGCTCTTGGTGATAGTGGAATAGGATCATATGTTTAAGCTTTGGATTGATAAGAAAAATATGGAAAAGTGATGTATGTGTGAAAAGTGTGTTTTATGTTTCTACCGTAACTCCCGAATCGCGAGTCCGATTGATGTGGGACTTGAAGCAATAGATAGATAACATAATATGATATTAAATGGTGATGTTAGACCATGATTTAACCAAGAATATTTGGTAGAGGATAATTAGTGATTTGTAGGTTTTGTTGTGTTTGTTTGTGTTTGATGCGGTATGTTATCGTCATATAAATGTGGATCTTTTGGGCTATTTATATGATGTTGATGCATGTGATAATGATGTTGCTATGATGTGTTGTGGGTAGCCTTTGTGGTGTGAATCCCTTGTGGAAGTAATTGTGATTGCAGGATTGTTGTGGTTTATGATAAAATGCATTGTGTATGTAAACTTCAATGTGTGTTATTTGGTGGCCTTATGGCAAGTAAATGCATTGTTGGAATTGATTTGCAATGTATGAGTGTGATGATGTTGATTAATTCATATGGTTGAAATGTGAATCATACAATAGTGCATTGATGTGAATGTATATAGATTGTATGTGATAGTATGAGATGAATGCATGAATATATTATGAATATGTATGCATTTCAAGAATGTCTTGAGTCATTTTGCATGTGAAGCATAATGATGTGTATTCTTGTGTTATGTGATTCTAATGAGAATCCGCTATAACGTCGTGTACCCATGTGGGGTGTGAGCGATGATTATAGACGATTGTGTGCCCATGTGGGGTGTGAGCGATCGGGTCGTGTGCCCGTGTGGGGTGTGAGCGGTCCATAAATATTGTGTGCCCATGTGGGGTGTGAGCAATGGGTGAACATCGTAGGCCCGACGGGGAGTTACAGTGATGTAACGAGCGATGGTTCCAGCAGAGTTCCTGAGTGAACTTAAGATGATTGAGTCGGTACCCGCATTGCATTTGCATAGAGTCGTAAGTCGGTCTCTATGATTTGCATTTATCATCTTTATAATTGTGCATTGATGAATAAACATGAATATGTATGTTTATGTGGAATGATACGAATTGTGAAAGTATGCATGATGAATATGCTTGGTTTCGTATATATATACATACATTGTAATGTATATGAGTGAGTTGTGATGAATTGTGGTGAAAATTATGAATGGATGTGTTA
The DNA here is from genome assembly GCA_022829125.1 of Lathyrus tuberosus. Lineage (NCBI taxonomy): Eukaryota > Viridiplantae > Streptophyta > Magnoliopsida > Fabales > Fabaceae > Lathyrus > Lathyrus tuberosus. Next base: position 8,358,245 of record JALAZF010000072.1, read on the forward strand.
TGTGTGGAAAATCATGATTTGATTTATTATGTGTGATATGTTTTGTATTAGTGGCATGCTATATGTGTTAGTATGTGATGGTATGGGTGAGATGATTTATGCATGTGTTTGAGTGTGTGTTTGCATATTATTATGCAATTTTGATTTAGTTGTTATTTCTCACCCTTCTGCTGTTTTATGATGCTCTATGAGGCATTGCAGATTAGAGTTGCTGGAGGTCTTTGTGGAGACTAGCCCTCCGTTCTGTTATCGGTCTTGGTGTCTGCTCTGATACGTAGCACGGGAGTCGGGGAAACGATTATGTTATTTATGTATATAATTGTTGAATATATTTGGTATTACCTTTATATGGAAAAGTTTCCCAATTGAGGGTAATCTATTTTATGCTATGTATCAAATTTATGAGCAGGGATGATATTTTGTTTATTTAAATGTGACATCCTTGTTTCTGTCGGAAAAATAAATTTTTAGTTACTCTGATTTTATTTATGTATTATTTATTCTCGATGGGAATTGGGGTGTTACACTCCCTCCGCCGTGTCTCCCCTTCTCTCGCGACTTCTCCCTCCGCACTCCTCTGTTCGTCTTTTCCGACTGGCGTTCCTCTATCCGTCTTCTCCGACCGGCGTTCCTCTGTCCGTCTTCTCCGACCGGAACTGTTCCTCTGTTCGTATCTCCATCTTCTCCGACCGGCATTCCTCCGTGAGTCTCACTGTTTCTTTTGTTTGTTCTTGAGTTTCAGTGATTATTTAATGTTCTTGAGCTTGCTATATAGTGCCTTTTGTTTGTTCTTGAGGGTTTGTTCTTGAGCAACTTGTTTTGTTTTTGTTTTGTTTTTAGTTTGAATGTAGTTTGAATGAGTGTGGTTATATTATAGGAAATTATATCCATTACAAAAATGAGGGTTGTTAGAAAAATGAGTGTTATAGAAAAACGAGTGTTGTTAGAGTATCAAAGTGTTGATGTGGTTGTTGTCGATTTGGTGAATTAGTGTTGATGTGGTTGTTGTTTGAATTTGATTTTGAAATTGTTGTTGTAGTAAAGTTGAAGATGATAAATAGTGATATTTGTGGTGGATTTATGTTGGGAATTGGTGTTAATTTTGTAAGTTGATGTTGAATGTTAGTGATGATTTGTTGAAATTAATTGATGATAATGACATTGTTGATGGATACTTTTTAGTGATTACTTTATTTTAATCTAATTGTTGATTGAAAATGATAATGAAATTAATTGTTATATTTGGTATGTTAGTGATGAAAATGAAAATGAAATTGTTGAAATTAATTGATTCTTGAGACTTTGACTTGTATCTCCGATATATCTTGTTTGTCCTATTATATACTAAATTTGTCCTGTTATATTTGGCATACACCATCATCACTAACTTTGTGAATTTTCTATAGGGGTTACTTGTGAAGAGTGAAAGTCTGATTGTTTCCAGGAATCTTACACTGTGTGGGTCCAGAAGCCGTTGACTTCCCTACAGGTAAATAGTTTTTATTTTGTTTTTGTTTAGCTTAATTAGTAAAACCATGGATAAGAAATGGATGTCTTTAAGTCGATTGTCGAAAGAGTACGAGAATGGGGTATCAGAATTCGTTAAGTTTGTTGTTGCGCATGCCAAAGACCCCAGTCGAATGACATGTCCTTGCTTGGATTGCTGTTATGGGAGTCGGGTTGACGCGGTTTAGTTGGCATCGCATTTAATGAGGCATAGAATTGATTGAAGTTATACATGATGGAATTTGCATGGTGAGAAAAGTAATGGGAATGTTGAATCGAGGAATAATACGACCTATGCTTCAAACGACAATTGAACAGATACATACGATTATGATCGAGTCGAAGAGATTGCAGAATCACTTGAAGAAGATCTTAAGGATTGTCCTAAAATGTTTGAGAGGTTGGTAAGCGATGCAGAGAAACCGTTGTATAATGGTTGCACTAAATTCACAATATTGTCTGCGGTATTAAAGTTGTACAACGTAAAGGTGGGCAATGGATGGTTGGATAAAAGTTTCACAAAGTTATTAGCTCTTATGAAAGATATGCTTCTAGAGGATAATGTTCTTCCCAATCGAACATATGAGACCAAAAAGATGTTGTGCTCTATTGGCATGAGCTATGATAAGATACATGCCTGTCCAAACGATTGCGTTTTGTTTCAAAATGAGTATGCATCGTTAAATGAGTGTCCTAAATGTGGTGTATCTCGATATAAGAAAAAGTTGTCTCCAGCAAAAGTCTTATGGTATTTTCCTATAATTCTGAGATTTAGACGCATGTTTCGTAGTGAAACTGATGCAAGACACTTGACTTGGCATGTAGATGAAAGAATTATTGATGGAAAGTTTCGACATCCGGCAAATTCACCACAGTGGATGAAACTTGATGATGATTATCCTGAATTTGGAAAAGAAGCAAGAAACCTTCGCTTGGCATTATCTACTGATGGAATGAACCCACACGGTCTTCAAAGTATCTCACATAGCACAAGGCCTGTGATTATTATGATTTATAACCTACCTCCATGGCTATGTATGAAGCGTAAGTACATGATGTTATCTATGTTAATTTCTGGGCATAAACAACCAGGGAATGACATAGACGTATACTTGACACCCTTAATCGAAGATTTAAAGACTTTGTGGGAGAACGGTGTGGAGGTTTATGATGGATATAGGAAAGAAAGTTTCAACTTGAGGGCGATGTTGTTTGGCACAATTAATGATTTTCCAGCATACAGAAATCTATCAGGGTATAGCATAAAAGGTCAATGTGTGTGTCCTATTTGTGAAGATAAAATAGATTGGACGCGATTAGAGTTTGGTCAGAAGAATGTCTTTCTCGGTCATCGTAGATTCTTAAATTCTAATCATCATTACCGTGGGTGGAGAAAAGCCTTCAATGGAGCCCCAGAACAAGGTAGAGCTCACCAATATTGACAGGTGATCAAATTTTTGAAAAGGTGAAAGATGTGAGTATTCAGTTTGGCAAGCCTTATGCACATACGCTTGTTAAGAGTGGGTGGAAGAAGAGGTCAATTTTTTTTAAATTGCCATATTGGAAGTCGTTGTATGTAAGACATTTTCTCGATGTTATGCATATTGAAAAAAATGTATTTGACAATGTTATTGGTACGTTACTCAATATACAAGGAAAGTCTAAGGATGGCCTTAAACTAAGACAGGACTTATAGCGACGGGGATAAGAACTGAATTAGGACCCTTGAAGAAAGGAAGTCGAACATATCTACCACCTGCTGCCTATACTCTATCTAGAAAGGAGAAAAAAGTATTGTGTAAGTTTCTAAGTGAAGTTAAAGTTCCAGTAGGATACTCTTCAGATATTAGAAGACTTGTGTCTATGAAAGACCTCAAGTTAAAGAGTTTAAAAACGCATGATTGTCATGTTATAATGGAACATTTTCTACCAATAGGTATACGTTCTATTCTTCTAGAAAAAGTAAGAAGCGCAATAACTAAATTGTGTTCTTTCTTCAAGTCAATTTGCAGTAAGGTGATCGATCCTGCGATCTTACCAACATTGCAAAAAGAAATAGTTATTACTTTGTGTGAGCTTGAAATGTATTTTCCTCCCTCGTTTTTTGACATAATGGTACATCTAGTTGTACATCTTGTGAAAGAGACACAATTATGTGGACCAACTTATATGAGATGGATGTACCCTGCTGAACGTTATATGAAAATATTAAAAGGGTATGTGAAAAACCGAAGTCGACCCGAGGGTTGTATTGCTGAAGGATACATTGTTGAAGAAGCGATTGAGTTTTGTTCTGAATATCTATCCATTGTTCAATCAATTGGACTCCCCAAATCTCGTATTGTCGAAAAAAAACAAGGAAAAAAGTTAACTGGAAATAAAGTTGTGACAGTATCAAGGGTCGAACGGGATCAAGTGCATTTGTATGTTCTGTACACTGAGAACGAGGTTGAGCCGTATGTTGAAATGCATAAGGATGTTCTCCGAGGTTTAAATCCAAATAGAAATGAAAATTGGATAGTACGAGAGCACAATCAAAGTTTTATACCTTGGTTTAAGGATCATATTTATTCAAAGTATTATTCATATCCCGCTTCAATAACAGAAAGGTTGCGATGTTTGGCATATGGTCCAAGTTTGGTTGAGTTTTCTTATAGCGCATACGCAATTAATGGATACACATTTTATACCAAAGAACAAGATGATAAAAGTACTATGCAAAATAGTGGTGTCACCGTGGTAGCTGAAGCAATGCACATTTCAAGTGTGAAGGACTTAAACCCCAAATTTGCAAATCTGTCATATTTTGGGGTTATCGAGCGCATTTGGGTGTTTGATTATGAGAAGTTTCAGATTCCTATATTTGGTTGCAAGTGGGTTGAAAATAATAATGGCATACGAATGGATAAGTCAGGATTTTTGCAAATGGATCTTAATAGGGTGGGGTACAAAGATGAGTCTTTTATTCTAGCCTCTCAAGCTAAACAAGTGTTCTATGTCACTGATCCGACAAGTACGAAATGGTCTATAGTGTTTTTATCTAACAAAGTAATTGATGAAAACATTAGAGATCAAGGTGATATTGATGTTGAGATTGAATCGTTTACTAGAAATGATCAAGATGAGAATATTCTAGTAAATGAATCATATATTAGAAATGATCATGATGAGGGTATTTGGATCAATCCAACCGCCCGTGTTGTTAAGAGACGAGTAGAACATATTCCAACCAAAAAAAGAAAGAGACATTAGTGCAAAAGGTACTATTTCGTGTCTATTATTTAATAAGTTGAACAATTTATTTACACATTTCAATCAAAATAGTCTAATGTTTATTATGTTTTTATTTAAGGTTCTTGTATGACAAATTGATGCCCGAGAATCAATTGTCAAACAGATTCTATTTCGTGTCTTCCGGCCGTATAATACTGACAACGGGTTAGATTTTCATTCTAATTTCATTCTAATATTTGTATCTTTTACGTAGAAAATTTCCATCTAAACTTTTGTTTTTTTTACAGTGGTCACTGGTTTGTTGGTTGCTATTAATCCGATCACAAAGAGAAGCTCGAGTATCACAGTCTAAAGCAAACAACATTACATGGATCAGAGTGGAGGTATATTAATTTACACAATTTTGCTTATAATAGTGATGATACTTGATAAAACAAGACAACTATATATTATTATTTGTTTTTATTTTGTTAGAGCAATACAAGTATAGATTGCGGCTATTACGTTTTGAGGTTTATGAGAGAAATCGTTCATTTGGATCAAATAGAGATTCCAATCATGGTATGGATTTATAACTTAGGATTTATTTTAATATTTATCGAATATTTCATATAATTTATTACTTTTAACTAAATCATGCATATTATGTTTTATTATGTAGTACTTTGATTAATACAAGTGTGCTCATTACTCGAAAGATAAATTGGAAGAAATCAAGGAGGAATTGTGTGAATACTTTATTGAGAAAAGAATCATATAAGGTATGAAAGTTGTTGTGTTGATATATATCAAATGGTTTATGTGTTGAATTATTATGGTGTATATATTTTGGATTATAATGGTATATAATGCCTATGTTTGAATAAAAGCTTGTTTGTTGAAATAAAGGCTCAATGGTTGAAATATAAGGCCTATGTGTTGAAATAAAGGCTTGTTGAATGTCATATAATGCCTATGTGTTTGAAATAAAGGCTTGAATTATATAGGTTTATGGAATTATTTCCAAAAATATGCTTTCTAAAAAAGAAAGAATAGGTAGCGCATTTAAATAAAAAACGCTTCCTAAATTCAGATTTTTAAAAAAGTACTTTTAAAAAGCACAATTTACGTGAAGAAAAGACATCGCTTTTCCGAAAAAGCGATGCCTATAGTACACAATAGAAAGCGTTTTCCATTAAAAGTGCTGCCTTAAAGTGAAATAAAAAATACATTAGACAGCGCTTTAAAAAGCGTTGTCTAAAGGGGGACAATAGAAAGCGCTTTTTCCTGAAAAAACACTGCCTAAAGATGCCAATAGAAAGCATAAAAGGCCAGAAAAAGCGCTGCTAAAGGCCCACTTTAGACAACGCTTTTCTAGAAAAAGCGCTGCTAAATGCCTACTTTAGAAAGCGCTTTTCCAGAAAAAGCGCTGCTAAATGCCTACATAAGGCGGTGCTTTTGCATAAAACAAAAGCGATGTCTTTACCTATAGCAGCGCCACCTTAGGCAGCGCTTTTAAGCGCTGTTAAAAGCAAAAAAAAACGCTGTCTTTTCTCTTCCGTGGCATAGTGATGGATTCCAACAATCATCTGCTGATCACTCATTGTTTACAAAGGCACGGGTACATCTGTGATAGCTCTCTTGGTATATGTTGATGACATAATGCTTGCTAGCCCAAGTCTCAATTTAATCCAAGAGACTTAAACACTTCTCCAAAGTATGTTCAAACTGAAACTCCTTGGAGACCTAAAATACTTCCTTGGCTTAGAGATTGCAAGATCTAGTAAAGGAATTCATCTATGCGAAAGGAAATATACATTGCAGCTTCTTATTGACACGGGTTTTACAGATGCCAAGCCAGCTTCTCTACCTATGGATCCTAGCATCATTTACAATGATGAAGAAGGACCTCTGCTTGAAGATGTGTCTTAATATAGAAGAACAATTGGGAGATTGATGTATCTTACCATTTCAAGGCCTGACATCTCTTTTGCAGTCAACAAGCTCAGTCAATACATGGCTAAACCTAGACAGTCACACTTAAATGGGATCCATAATTTGCTTCAATACCTGAAAGGCACTCCAGGCCAAGGGATCTTATTCTTTGCAAACCAATCTCTCCATATTTCAACATATTCAAATGCAGATTGGGGAAGCTGCATCACTGCTAGAAAATCAACTATAGGATTTTGCATCTTCATTTGTGAATCCTTAGTAGCTTGGAGATCCAAGAAGCAAACAACAATATCAAAATCATTTGCTGAAGCAGAATAGAGCCTTGGCATCCACCACAATTGAACTTTTATGGTTGAAACAGTTGCTAAGGGCTTTTGACATAAATGTTTCCACATGCAAAGTCTTCTGTGACAACACATCTGCCATCCAAATGGCAAGTAATCCCATGAGCCATAAAAGAGCCAAACATATTGACATTGACTGTCATTTCATTCGTGAACATGTGTCTACAAACTTCATCAAGCTAATCCATATTCCTTTCAAATATCAACTTGCGGATCCCCTCACCAAAGCTCTTCCAAGGAACTCATTTCTTCACTTGACAACCAAGTTGGAAATATGCAACATATACCACCCAATTTGAGGGGGAGTATTATGATATAGCCATGATTGTAATAAGTAATAAGTAATTAATATGGTTTGTTAAATAACTAACTAACTATAAGTTAGTTATAAAGTGTAACTACCTTCATTACTACATTGTCTTGCTATATAAGCTAGCTTACCCCTTGTAATATTGCAGTCCAATTAATGAAGCTATCATCTTCATCTTCATATTCTATTCCATGCATACATGACTGTATACTATAATACTGATCCCTGGACAAAACATGAATTTCTTCAAACATAGCCAATTTAACTATTCAAATTGATTCAAATTGTTGCGAATCCTATTGTTCATGAGTGCACCAAATCGTTTCTCTAAATTTTTAATTATTAATCCTAGATGTTTTAACTACAATTTATACAAAGGAAGAACAATGCAAAAGGTATCAAGATCAAATTTATTGACAAAGTTCAAGTACTCTCTATAAACTAATAATAACTATTTTAAATAATCAATCCCTGCTATTTCTGTACAGCATGTAACATCTCATTTCATTGCAAGCAGTTTTGTGTGCTAAGAAAAAACACTTGTAATTCGTTTATGGTGTTAGTGTGTTTGGCACATAATAACCTTATATAAAACTTTCACGGTACTTCAAGTTCAATCTTAAAACCGCAAACACTAACAAAAGATTAAAAGAAATACACACAGAATACCATAATTGTAACAAAGTATGTAACCAAACTTAACAATAAACTCCAACATAATGCATAAAAAATCTGAAATTCATAGACAAAAGAAACACTTAAAAGCTCATCAACCAGAGTCACTTTCTTCATCAGAGTAACTTTGATTAATCTTCTTCAATGCAGAATCAAATATGCTCTCAAGCTCCTTCAAAAAATCCACAAACACAAACGTTTCTCGGTCCTGCTTATCATCGATCAACATTTTTCCCTTCACCATTGCAGCATTGATCTTCATTTTATCAGTTAAGCTAAGCATGGAAGTAACACTGCCATCCTTCATTACTTTCCTCATGTTATACAGATAATCCTCTAAAACATTCATTGCTTTCACTTTCTTCATAAACTTCATGTCTTCAGCCTTGAACTTCTCGGCGTCTTCTATCATTCTCTCAATTTCTTCAGCCGAGAGTCTTCCATTTTCTTTCATTATCGTAATTGCTTGCTTATTACCACTAGTTTCTTCCTCAGCCGAGACGTTTAATATGCCATCAGCGTCAATAGCAAAGCATACATTAACAGGAAGGCCCCGAGGCGCAAGAGGAACTTTGAGTACAAATACACCAAGCAAGTTGTTCTCACTCGCAACCATTCTCTCACCCTCGTAAACATCAATTGAGACACCGGGCTGGTCATCTTCACATGTGTGGTATACTTGTTTCTTCTTTACAGGAATTGTAGAATTTCTTGGAATCAATACACTCATAACATCTCCTTTTACCATTATACCAAGTGACAGTGGTATAACATCTCGCAGCACTAAGTTCGGAACAGACTTTATGCCGGCAGTCAGCAAGGCAGCCTGGACAGCTGCACCATAAGCAACAGCCTCATCAGGGTTGATGCTCAAACATAGATCCTTTCCATTGAAAAAGTCTTGCAATAGCTGCATCACTTTAGGAATCCTAGAACTACCGCCAACAAGAACAACATCATCTATATCTTTCTTATCGATTTTAGCATCAGTAAGGCAACTTTCAACGGTTTCCATACATTTCTCAAAGAGATCCATATTGAGTTGCTCGAACTTAGCACGACTGATGGATGAACACAAGTCAATACCTTCAAATATAGCATCTATATCAATTGCGGTCTCGCTGTCAAATGAAAGTATCCTTTTTTCCTTCTCACAAGCTGTCCTTAATCTTCGAAGAGCCTTTGAGCTCCCACTTATGTCCTTCTGATGTTTCCTCTTGAACTCCTTCACGAAGTGGTTAACCATTCTGTGATCAAAGTCTTCTCCTCCAAGATGAGTATCTCCCGCGGTAGCCTTAACATCAAATTCATTTTTTTTTTTATTGTAAGAAGCGACACATCGAAAGTTCCACCACCGAGATCAAAGACGAAAATATTTCTCTCTTCAACAGAATTGGCTCTCTTCTGAAGGCCATATGCAAGAGCAGTAGCAGTAGGTTCATTGATGATCCGAATTACATTGAGTCCGGCAATGGCACCAGCATCTTTTGTGGCTTTTCTCTGAGAGTCATTGAAATAAGCCGGCACAGTGATTACTGCATCTTTAACCTTTGACTCCAAAAACTTATCTGCTATCTCCTTCATCTTTGTAAGAATCATCGCTGAAATTTCCTCCGCATCAAAGCACTTTTCTTCATTTTTGAAATTAACAACAATCACAGGGTTGTCATCATTCCCAGCAACAACCTTAAATGGCCACAACTGTAGATCATTCTGAATAACCGAATCACTATGTTTCCTTCCAATCAACCTCTTTGCATCTGCAAAATTTAAAATATTTGTATTGTATTATAATAACAATAACTAAATTAAATAACAAACCATGCAGTAAAACAAAAGATAAATTACCAAAGATAGTGTTGACTGGATTTGAAGCAGCTTGATTTTTTGCAGCATCACCAATCAACCTTTGAGAGTCAGTAAAAGCAACAAAAGAAGGTGTGGTTTTGTTTCCTTGTTCGTTGTGAATTATCTCAGCTCGGTTGTTTTGTTCCTGCCATACAGCAACACAAGAATATGTTGTGCCAAGGTCAATTCCAATAGCAGGTCCCTCATATTTCTTTGCCATTTTCTTTCAAGAGAATGGATACTTTTTTCAAATTCACACTTTGGAAGATTAAGAGACGTGTCTTGTTGGTTTTTATGTATTTATGTCTTCCTATTAGAACTCATGACTGTTATTGTTCCTATAAATAAATTCTCATAGATTACTCCAATTTTTGTTTTCCCGAGTAATACTCTAACGGGAACTTGGGATGAAAAGTGAAACTGTTCAGCTTCTAATAGCTATAGAGAGCTAGGTAGCGAGTGAGTGCATATTATGTTCTTCATGGAAACAAGTGAAGATTTTAGTAGTACTCATACGCAAGTTTACTTGTTGGTGTATATTATTATAGTCTATCATTTCCTAAAAGCACACATAAAAAACATCTATCTCAAAATTAATTTTAACTTTGACAAAAATTCAAATATGTGACATTTCATTTATTTAGGAGTGTTCATTGTTTTGGACAAATCCGAATCAAACCGCAATTCAAACCAAACCATGGTGTTTGGGCTGGGCATTTTTTTAGTTCGGGCAAAAACCGAACCAACCCAATGAAATCCAATGTTAATTGGTTCGGGCAACGGATTTTCAAAATTCTACCCGCGAGCCCGTCTACCCGAACCAACCATATTAATTCACATAATTTATATCATTATTATGGAAACTAGTATAAGATGTTCAACTTTAAAAAGGAAGAAAAATGAAACATCATTTATGAAATTCATAATCTATATGAAAACACGAAAAAAAAATATAAAATATATATTATTATAGAAAATTTGTGGATGTACATTAGAAAATTTTAAAAATATTTTCGCATATTTGTTTCTAATATATCCGATCAATCCAATCCAAACCAACACGTTATTTCTCAGTTTGGTTCGGTTTGGGTTTTATAGAAAAAATGTGAAAATCCAATCCAAACCAATCCATATATTCTTGATCGGTTTGGGCATCGGATTCACTCAAAACCGAACCAAACTGGCCCGCGAACACCCCTACATTTATTCATCTTAAAAAAACACCTTAAAATTATATAAAATAATATTTAAATATTTAACATAAGAGAAATTAATAGAATGAGAAGAAATTGTGAAATAAAACAGAAAACAATTAAATATTAATTTGATTATATTAACGTATAATATTTAAAAAATATAAGATTTAGTAAGGTAAAAAAAATTAGTTTGTTGTTTGGGAGTGAGATAACATAAATATTAATATAAATTTTAAAAATTTATAGTTATGCAAGATTTTAATGTGAATTTTTTAGGGAAATTACCATGTTTTTCAAATAAATTATCATAATAACCAACTTTTTCATATAATTTCTAAAGTAACCCATTTTCAAAAAAAAAAATGGAACGAAGAGGTGTTGCCATATAAATTGGCGCCTTCAATTAAAAAACAAGAGATGTCACCAATTGAATTGGCGACGACATATGGTTTTGCCAATCCAATTGGAAACTGCAAGCATTGCTTATGAGGAGACGTCATTTCGCCTGGCGCATGTGTACAATACCTAAGTGGAGGTGCAAATTCATCTGTCTACTATGTGTTTGATGCTTTTTTAGTATAAATAGAGGTGCCTTCCACTATTTAATCCATACCTCATCTCATATTCTTCTTATCTTTTGATCAGTAGCTCTATCACGATTGTTAAAAGAAATGGGCATTATGTTGTTCGAGAACGAAGTCTTCGATGAATATGCGTGTTTGGGACACCCAAATTGTTTAATAACTTTCATACGCCAAATTTGTCCTACCTTTTTTTACTTTCTTGTCTCAAGCATTTGCACTACATATATTTTATTCCTTGGGGCTGGTCATTTGGCCTCTGGCCATGATCATTCATAATACCAATTATATTAATTTTTTTTCTCTTAGGAGCTTGCATTTGATCTTAATTTTCAACCTAGCTTAGAATCTCATGTCACTTTTACTCACGTCATCTTGCATTGGTTAATAAGTGAGTTTGTTTTAAGAGGTGCCTTATGTGTCTTCTAGGCTTGGAAGTTTGATATCATTTTTAACATTGATTTTGAATTTTTAAATAAGAGTTTTTCTTGGCATGGCATATTAGGTTTGTTTGATGTATTAGAACAATATATTCCAATTGTTTTAGAGTAATATGCATCTTTAACTCAGTTTGCCTTGATGTTTTAAGTCTCTTATTCTTGTTTACATGGGCATTTATGAAGGTGTGAGAAAAACACAAGAAAAGGGGTTTGAATTGGGTTTTTAAAAATGAAAGCTTTTTATGAAACTCAAACAGAAATCACAAAGAAACTAAACAAGAGAGAAAGACACACGATATATCCTGGTTCACTTGAAAACTATCAAGCTAATCCAGTCCACCCGCCAAGGTGATTTTTCCTTATACCCAAAGACTTAATCCAATATAATCAACTAATTACAATCTGCACTAGGAACCACTGGTGGCTAACAACCACAAAGACTAACTGTCAAAGTCTTCTTAAGGATTCTGACTTAACCAGTCCCTTAAGGAATTACAAACAACGGTTTGTGAAAGATAAATGTTTACAATGAAATGCTTCTTCTCAAGCAGATATAAACACAATGAATATCTTCAAAAGACTTAAAGAAAATTTGCACACAGTATGAATTTTTCGTTGTTGTGTTCTTGCGTTGTTATGTTGTAGTTCTTCTTCACATTTTTCTTCGAGTTATCAAGTCCTTATATAGCCAGTAAAAGATCCGTTGAAGGGCAGATCAGGAATATCCTTGAGTGAGCTGGCAACTTGAAAGAATGTCGTTAAGTAGGGATGAAAATCGTACACAAAAGTTTTCCTTTTCACCACAAAATCAGGGTAGTGGAATGGTAATGGAATGGAACGTTTTGATATGTACTATGTACTATTTCCGTCGTAAACTTTTGATCTTATCTTCTATACATCAGAGGCTTCTGGATAGAGATGTTTGAAGCATGAGTAGAAGAGTTGATCACCGGGTCTTCAGAGTCTTAAGTCTTCAGAGTCTTCAGAACTTGTTCACCAGAACCTTGTCTTCAGAATCTTTAGCAGTTAGTCTTCAGAACCCTTAGTCTTCAGAAACTTAAGTCTTTAGAGTCTTCAGAACTTTGTTCAGCAGAACCTTGTCTTCAGAGTCTTTAGCACTTAGTCTTCAGAACCCCTAGTCTTTAGAAACTTAAGTCTTCAGAGTAAATCATCAGAGTCACGATCAGAGGCAGAATCCAAGAGAGCATTGCAGCAGCAACATGTTGTCTTTTTAGAATCTGTCTGAATGTGAGTAGGTACAGAAGCAGACTTGCTTCTTTGGAGGAGAAGCGACTTTTGCCATACCAGAATGACGTTGCATATGGTCTCTATCAGAGTCAGAACTTGTTTATTAAAACTTCATAATAACAAACCGTTATAGTACCAAAATTGTTTTCACACAAATACTACCTTGTTATTATCAAAACTCAGAGATAACCAGCAGAACCAAATTTTGTTCTAACAATTTACACTAAAAATTGTCATTAGCATATATTGGTCTAAAGGAGAATATGTCACATTTTCAAATAACAAGTTTTTGCATCTACACTACTTCTATTCCCAAATAATACAAGGATGAAAATTTGAAACTCAAAAGGATTCCAAGTAAACTTAAAGAGCATTAGAAGATATGAGAGTGCAAAGTTAGGCATTGTAAAATTGATTAAATGAGGTACGAATGCAAGTTACACAAAGAATGCCAAGGTTCATTTGAATTCAAAATTCAAGGGCTATTACACTATTGCAAGCAAGTTACACGAGGTACAAAGTTCTAATCCTACAAGAGAAGTCCAAAACTTAGCAAATTACAAACAAAAAAAAGTTGGTGCTTCATGAATTAGCAATGCCTCCTCTAAGTTTCAGTGCCATAACTCATGCATCTTCATGCTAAGATACCTCATGCCAAGCTACCTCACCAAGCTCCTCATGCCAAGATCAATATACATGGAAGGAAAATGAAACAAATGATTAGCACAAAATACAAAAGGAAAGCAGACAATACAAAGAACAAATACATAATTCAAACCAAATAATGTCAACAAATTAAAATTCAGTGAAAAAATAAGCAAGTCACAATTCATGCAAAATTATGTCAGCAACAACAACACAAGGGAAGGTTCAAGTTCATGACACAAAATGTTCACAGCAGAAATTCACATAGCAAAATATCATTTTCAAAGGGGACCACAAAATTCACATCAGAAAATCACAAGAAATTCACATACAATCAAATGAGGACCACCAAGTTTATAGAACGGCAGAAAAGACAAAAGAGAGAACAACAAAATTTCGCTCCACTTTTTGAGAATCCCACATAATCAGGGTCTGTACACATAAAGCTCAAACAGATTCATTCTACCTCATCCTATTTCCTAATAACCTCACACAAGCAAGGAAGAATCCCACACGTACCTTAATCACAAATTCTGACCCTAAAAATTAAGCATTCACTTTTCATTTCCAAAACACAAGAAAAACCCTAAACAAATCTTCTACATTGATCAATTCCCTAACCTAACCACTCAGAGCTCAAGTTTTATTGTTCATCTTTTATTTTCACATTGAAAATCAAAGGTTGAAGAGCTAAAGCCCTCACTCACATTCACTCTTTCAGTATGCAACATCATGCGCAGAGAGGTAACAAGTATACAAGAAGAAGAATAAGAAGAAGAGCGGGCATAGAATAACGAAGGAGAAAAAAAACTTACCTCTTTGAGTCGCGTCGGAATTGCATCGGACTTGCTCTGATTAGGTAGAGCCTCTGTTGTTGCTTCAATGCCCTCTTATTATTGCTTAGTTGCTTCATGATTGTGTATATTTAGGGTTTATATTTGTGGTCTTTGGTTGAGTGCGTTAGGTTGAGAATTTGAGGCATCTGAGCTTGGATTTAAACTCAGAGACTTTGATTTAGTGGTTGTGGGTTTAAGTTGTGTCTTCGCTAGAGAAGACGGCGGTGGCCACCACGCGCCACCATTTTCTCCAGTGACCCTTAGGGTTTCGACGAGGGTGTTAGTTGCAGAGAATTAAATATGATTGAGAGAGAGAGAGAGAGAGAGAGAGAGGGAGAGAAATGCGTAGTGAGAGAAGAAAAGGGAAATGCTCCCTCAGTTCCTTTTTAAGTGTCATTTTTTTACTTTTAACACATACCAAGAAAACTAATCATTATAGTTACATTTCAAACAACAACTCTCCTTTTACCTATAATACCCCTAATTATTTATTACATTCATCTTACTTTTTTTCTTTCTGTAATGATTACCTAAGGGTAATTTTGACAAAAGTGTAATCAATACTACCTTAAACTTTACAAATGACAATTAAAAAGAAACAAAAAATTATTCTAAAAATGACACTTAAAAAGGAATGGAGGGAGTAATGATCTGATTTTCACTCTTTCCATGTTTTAATTCCCCATTGACATATCATTTTGGTGGTGAGGCCAAGGCGGTGACACTTGTCACTGCACATACAAGTGTCATTGGTGTGGTGACTTATTTGTATGTTTTCGTGCGTGCTGCCCTATAGCCCTTACCGTGCGCCTCCTTTATGGCCATTAATTTGAGTCAAATCATTGAAATTGCATCAATCAGACGTACCAGATTTGTTCAGCAGTCAACCAAAGTTGACTAGGGTTTTTGTGAACCCCTTTAAAGCGTGGGCTCAGTCCTTGGTGGGCCTTGGGGTTCTTACTCTTAACACCCCCTGTTTACTTCCTAGCATAGGCCCATTTGGCCTTTTTTTCTTGTTGTTTTCTTTTTCTTATTTTATTTTTCTTAATTTCTTTTATTTGGTTTTATATTTTTATCATATGTTTTAAAAAAATCTAAAAAATATTTTAAATATTTTAATTTAATATTAATTAATTAGATTACTAATTAATTCTATTAAATATTTATATTTAACTTGGTTAATAATTTTTCCCTTTGCTTGTCTTATTTTAATTGTGATGCTTGCTCAAATGTCATTTATGATTTTGCTTACATCTTTCTACCTATGTCATGATGCATTTTGATGTCATTTCTCATTTTCGTAATTCAAACCCTTTTCAAACTAATTCTTGATTTAATATCAAGTCCTTTTCAAACACCTTTGTAAGTCTATCGTTTCTATGATCGCCATCAACCTTACATAGCTTCCTCTTGTCCTTTCATACAATGAAACTTGATTTGCTTTTTTAGATTCTCATTTGCATTCATTTGTGTGATGGATTTAATTTAATGGTTTGGTACTATCCCCATTTGACAAAATGTACCCCCACTCCCATGATGTGTAATAATTTTACCGCTTTCTCTTTGGTTACTAGTATCTTAGGTAGCCTTAATGCAAGAATAAAATCAATCACCCTCTTTTTAAAAGAGCACAAATAAGCTTGATCCAACGTCAAGCATTTTTCATAAAAAAAATTCAATAGGATTTCCACCACCATTTACCCTTAACCAATTCTACTCCATTTTGCATTCACCCTTTGTAAGACGATTGCTTTTTGCATCGCCGTCAACCTTCCCATTGACCAAAACATTTTTCTTAATTAACCAAAGAAACCCTTGATCCAACATCAAGTGGCTTTTTTAAGCAAAATCAAAACACAATAAAATACGAGAAGAATTGTTCGCCACGAGCCTTAAGTGGTGGATAAGGGGCGAGAATGGAGCTTTCCTACACTCACTCTGATTATTTTAACACAAAATGTTTGGCTTGGTAGCTCAAAATAATCTCCTTTATCCATAGTCTTTAGTGCAATTCAACTAAAAAACAATATATTCCAATATCCTAAAAAAGATATCAACTCATCAAACTTGTTTTTGTGCCCCGTGGCACCACTTCCTAAACCCTTTTTAAGGTAATAAAATCAACCAACACAAAGTTATCTTTTTACTCTGAACTACGAGCTCTGACTTCCTCATTTTGATACGTAGGCACGAGGATTCCCATCCTTGGCGAGCACCCTAATAAAAAACTTCCATTTCCCTCTAGCAAGCTCTTGAGACACCAACACCCTTTCACGCTTAGACAACTTAGATGGTTCCCATCGAGTACGATGGATGTAGGGGTGCTCATACCTTCCCCTTATATAACCGACTTTCGAACCCAACCATGGTTGCGATGACCATACCCTATCCTTTTCCTTTTGTGGGTTTCTCGATGTTTTTCCTTTCCCCTTATGGGAATAAATAAAGTTCAATGATGGCTCTCCTAAGTCCATCCGTGATCGTGCATCCATTGCTCATCGCAAAAAACATATTTTTTGAGGCACGATAGATGGAGACTCTCCTGGGGACTGGCTTTGTTCCCTAAGCAAGTCAAGCCTAGTCTAGGTTGCTTCCTTCGCATGTTTAGGTGTTTGTTTCTTTTCTTTGCTTGCTTATATTCCTTTCTTTTATTTATTTCCATATTTTGTATTATCTGTGGTTCTTTGGCACTTTGGGCATTGGATAAGTACTTTGATTGCAAACCTTGAGGGAAAGGCTCTATATCTGAGTCTAGGGTATAAACCTAAGATAAAAGAGGTTGAGTAGTATGGGCACCCGAGGAGCTTTCCTCGTACTGTTCGATATTAGAACCTCGCTTGGAGTAGATTCTATTGAGAATGTTGATGACTGTCAAGCTTTTGGCATTGACGATCAATGTTTTCATTGAGATCTATGACTCTAAGGACCTAAATAGAACCTTGAACCATTAGCCAAACTAGGATTGATGGTCACGTAGTATGGGGCACCGAAAAGCTTTTCTCGTGTAGTTTGATATGGATATCTCATTCGAAATAGATTTCCTTGATGGAGTTGTTTCCTGGCAATGATTGACATACGCAATGAACAGTCAAGGAAGTCCATGACTCTGAAATCCTTGTATAGAACTCGATGTCAATGGTCGCGTAGTATGGGATCTCGAGAAGCTTTTCTCACGTGATTCGATACGAAGATCTCACCCAAAAGAGAATTATATGATGGAGTCATCAACCGACATGCTTATGTCATGTGTGATGAAAAGTCATATAGATCCATGACTTTGGGGTTTCCTTTTTTAACCCTAGAGCCTACCCTGTGAGATCCTTGTAAGGAGAGTAATCAAAGCATCTTCCATTCGTGCCTCGATTGTTGAAGTCGCTTGTTTGGAAACCCTCTAATCATTCATTCATGCATACATTCATCATATAAAAACAAAAACAACAAAGACAAAGATCTCAGTCTCTTATGTTTGTTGCAGATCAAAAGTATTTACCAAAGCAATCATGACAATCCAGATTCCCAGAAAGAATACTTTCACTTTCAAGTTCAAGGAACTAAAGATCGAAAGTTTGAAGGAACTGAGTTCCAAGATCACCGCCATCAAGCACACCAAGTTTCACTCCAACTTTCGGAGAATCTTAGAAGTGTTAACCGAGGAGATGGACATTGATGCTCTTACTACCCTCGCAGAATATTATGACATTCCACTCTGCTGCTTTACTTTCTTCGATTTTTGGATTGCTCCTACCTTGGAGGGGTTTGAAAAGCTCTTGGACCGTTCCATTAAGGATTACAACCCCTTCCTATAGATTGAAGAAGACCTCACCATGTCCAAAGTGGCCTCAGCTTTGGGTACTCATGTTGACACAGTGGTAACCGATCGGTCACATAAAGTAGGGTTCTCGAGGAAATTCTTGGAGGAAAAATCGTGGGAATGTGTTAAAGAAAAGAAGTGAGTTGCTTTTGGAACTATTTTGGAGCTTCTTGTTCATGGAATTATGTTGTTCCGAAAATTGGAGAGGTTTACAGATTGCTCAGTTATGCATATTTTTTTTGCTGGCAATCCTATTCCTTTCTTGTTGGCATACTTCTACCATACTATTTATACTTGACATGAGAAGAAAGGTGGAACATTCCTTTGTTGTGCTCCATTGTTGCATATGTGGATGAGAATGCATATGCCTCAAAAGGGTCCCTTTGTGGCTAGGCAACTCTTATGGTCTCAAAGGTTCGCCTCACTCACTGCTAACAACATCATCTAGTACAAGAGAGATTGGAACATCAAGAGTGTGGTTCTCAGTTGTGGAGGGTTTCTTAATGTGGCTTTAGTAGGGGTACATGGTTGTATCAACTATAACCCTGTGTTACTCAAGAGACAACTTGGACTTTCCATGGATGGTCCTCCTGAAGATAAGCATCTATTGCCTTTTGTCATTAATGACGTAGCTCCCACAAATCCTGGCGTGAGAAGAGTTAGGAGTGCGTGGACAAAGGTTACTCAAAGTAATCCAGATCTAAGGACGAACATCGCTGTTAGATAAGCATATGTTAGATGGGTGAAAGAGAGGGCTCAAATTGCTAAACTCCATTTCTTCTTTGACTCATCAGCTTTTCCTCCAATGCTAGAACCCGAGTTAGTTTTACCTGAAGTCTTGGATAAGCTTAATGACAAAATTAAGGAACTTGAACTAGAGAATGCGCAATTGCGAGTCCAACTCGGTCGAACCAAGCAAAAGAGTAAAGCTTGGGAAGATAAGAGTAAGTAATTGAAAGAAAAGGTTGAAAGCAGCAGGAAAAGGATCAGAGATGAGGAGTATAAAAGGAACTGGGTTGAAGACGTTCTTGTGGGAGCCAATGCTGATTTAGATTACCGAAATGACGAATTAGGTCTAGCCAAGCTCATCATCCGAGACTTGGAAAAGGATGTGGATACATCGAATAGGATGAAGAGAGATGCAAGGATTGGCTACGAAGCGTAAATCCAAGATGTGAAGAATGCCCTTAAAGGACAAAAGGATAGTTTAGCATGAGAGAGGTTGGAAAAGGAAAGGAATCATTGAGAATACCTTCATGAGAAATTCTAACTAGACAGAGCTATTAAACAAATCCAAGATTTGAGGTCTGGAAAAGCTTATCAAGAACTGGTAAAGGCAAGCACTCATTAGATGGATAAATGCAAAGGGGTTGAACCTGCAATAGGTGAAAGGGATGTTGTTATTGCTAACCATTAAGCCATGTACATAGAGTGGAAACACAAATTCATGAACTTGGTTGGCTTTTTGAACTTTGCTAGTCAAGAGCTCCCTGAAAGAGGTAGATTTAATAATGTTCCCTAAGAATACTCCTCATTAAGTCTTCAATTGTATCAAGTTCGGCAAAAAGCTGATAGAAGAACTAACTACCGACTTGGAAGCAATTCTCAAAGCTCAAGGGGTCACTTTTAGGGTTGCTTGGTAGTCCGATGTTGAAGATTCAAGAAGATTGTTGTTTTCCTATTATTTCTTTGTAGCTTGTTTCAAAAAGACATAATTATTTTGTATTTGAATTTGAGTTCCATGAATGAATGAAATGATGAAGTTTATGTTTCCTTACTGATATGTGCTTATGTGTCTCTTTATTATGATTGTGGTGTTAAATGCTTAATATTCTTAACAATAAGATGACCAACAACTTTGTAAATAAACATACATGCATTCATGCATTCATTCTCAAAAACAAAAACAAAAAATCATACACACTACCATTTTTCCTCTAGAGAATCTAACTACCCGACATCGGTACCAGACACGCCAAAATTACAACATGACACTGGAACAAATTAAATCCAATCAAATGACGATGAGGACTGACTTCGACTCTCTTTGAGGGAAGATGAACCAACTGCTAGAAGCCATGCTGGCGCTGGCTCAAAAGGAAAGCGTTGCTGAGGCTGCTACTGAAGCCAAGAAGCTTGTCGATCAAGTTGGCTCGTCAGGGGTGACTAAAGAGGGTGATATTCCCATCCCTACTCCTATGATTAATGTGGATCCCCTTGAATTTTCTGTTGCGTATGCTCAATGTGGATCTGTGGCTGACATGGACGAACAATATGATGCTTTTTACATACCTCCACCAGTTGTTCCTACTGCTACAACCCTTTATGATCCTGCTGTTGAAAGGCTTAGAGCCTTAGAGAAGAAGGTCAAAGCTATGGAGGGAACCAACATCTTTGGGTCATTTGCTACAAACATGAGCCTTGTTTCAAATTTGGTTATCCCGGCCAAGTTCAAAACACCTGTTTTTGAGAATTATAAAGGCCATACATGCCCAAGAAGCCATTTGGTGATGTATTTTAGGAAAATGGCTACCCATATTGATAATGACAGACTGCTTATCCACTGTTTCCAAGACAGTTTAAGTGGTGCGTCAATGAAGTGGTATATGAGCTTAGAGCAGAGACAAATTCAGAGTTGGGATAATTTGGATGATGTTTTTCTCTGCGAGTACAAGTATAACTTGGACATGGAACCTGATCGCATGCAACTATATGGCATGTCGATGAAAGAAAAGGAATATTTTAAGGAGTATGCCCAACGATGGAGAGAACTGGCTGCTCAAGTAGAGCCACCATTGCCCGAGAAAGAGATGACTGGGATATTCGTGAATACATTAAATGACCCCTTCTTTGATAGGCTAGTAAACAGTGGAGCCTCTGGATTTGCTGATTTAGTTACTATTGGTGATCGAGTTGAGAAGGGTTTGAAGGATGGAAAAATCCAATTCAGTATTGGGGATCTGATGCATCGAAGAAACCTTATTCCAACTTCCAAAAGAGGAAGGAATGGGAAACTAATGTTGTTATGATAAGGTTGTTATGAGAGGTAGAGTCCCTCAAGATATTCTGTACCAACAGGTGGCTACTATTGCCCAAGTTCTATACCAACAACCCAACAACAATAGGCGTATCAACAACAACCTTATCAACAAGCTCCTCCACAACATCCCCTACAACAATACCAATAGAATGCCCCTACCCTGCGACAATTTTGAAAAAGAGCCCTGAGAAGGCATATTGATCCAGTACCTGTACCGTACAGTCAAATCTTCCCTTATTTGTACCACGGGGAATTATTGCCTCTGAGGGATCTACGTCCAGCCACCTCTACTTACCCTTTTGGATACGATGCTAATACTCACTGTGAGTTTCATAAGGGTGTCCTTAGTCATACCATAGAAAACTGATATGCCTTCCAAAATTGTGTGCAAGAATTGGTTGAATCTAAGGACCTAACCTTCTCTCCAAGAGGTCCCAATGTCAAGACTAATACCATGTCCACGCATGGAGGTGCAACTATTAGTCCCTTGGAGGAGGATGGTGAATAAGAATTGATCAAAAAAGTTGAAGACATCCAGGCCCTTATTGTTGTGATAGGGGCACAATTGAAAAATTGTGGTTTAATCCCGTTAAATGATGAAGCCGGTGATCCAACTGATAAAGACATTTGAAAGCATATGCAAGAGCTCATAATCAGGGTATAATCCAAATTAGACGCCCTGATAAAGGAAAGAAGAAAGTGAAGATTGTGGCTGTAATTGATATCCCTTATGATTTTCCACAAGGTAAAGTTCCTGCTACACCATTGGTCATTCAATATCCTGTTCCCTTTCCATATGAAAGTGACCAAGCCATTCCCTAAAATTACGAGCCCAGAGTTTTTAAACAATGGCAAGAGTATAGACCTTTGAGTATCAATTAGCAAAATGTGACATCCATCGTAGGGCCGGGTGGAATAACTCGTATTGGTCGGGTATTCGCACCAAAGACATTTGAAGCGCATGCCAATGCTAAGGGGAAGGAAACTGCCAAACAAATCACAATTCCTATTCCTAGCACTGAATCACAAGAAAAGCCCTCATCTCTAAAGGCTGCGTTCACACAGAAAGAAGCTGAATAATTTATGAAGATCATCAAGAAAAGTGACTACAATGTAGTCGATCAGTTGAACCACATGCCTACTAAAATATTTATGCTTGCCTTATTGCTCAGTTCCGAGGCACATAGAGCATCTCTGTTAAAAGTCTTGAGCGCTGCACATATCACGAAAGATATTATTGTGGCTCAATTTGATGATGTAATAGCCAGTGTGACCACTGGTAATTTCCTTGGATTCAATGATGATAAGCTTCCTTCTGAAAAGAAAAATCACAATAAAGCCCTACATATCTCCATAAGATGTGTGGACACATTATTATCAAGAGTATTAGTGGACACTAGTTCTTCATTAAATGTAATCCCTAAGACTTCTATAGTGAAGCTGCCCTTAGAAGGAATCGACATGAAGCCTAGCACTCTGATAGTGAAGGCATTTGATGGCTCAAGACGAGCAGTCATAGGGGAAGTGGATTTGCCAATCAAAATAGGATCAAATGTCTTCACCATCACTTTCCAAGTGATGGATATCCACCCTAGATATAATTTCCTACTGAGAAGACCGTGCATCCATGCTGTAAGGAAAGTCACATCAACTCCACACCAAAAATTGAAGTTTATCACCAATGATAAAATGGTTGTGATTGGGGAAGATGAAGACATTCTGGCGAGCCACCTGACGTCTTTCCTCTATATTGATGTTGAAGGTGAAACTGTTGAAACACCCTTCCAGTCTTTTGAAGTGGTGAGTGTGCTAACAGTACAACGAATGCCCAGTCAACAAGGATTAGAGCCGTCCATGGCCTCCTGGAAGGGAGCCAAAGCTATGATAGAGAATGGGAATGCCTAAGGCTGGGACAAGTTGATTGAAGTGAATGAAAAGAAAGACAAGTTTGGGCTGGGATATCAACCATCTTCAAGCGCAACGTTGGTGCCATCCGGTAAAAAGCAGATCCCTCCCGTTGAGGAAACATTTATGAGTATTGATCATATCTTTGGTCGTCGTGTGGCGATGATAACTGAAGATGATCATGATGAAGCAACATCTAGCTGGATCCGTCAAGCCGAACTCAGAGAGAAGCTCAAGAATTGGAGGACTATTGAAATCCCTCAATTCTTTTTACCACCAAAAGTAATTTTAGTGTTTTTGTGAAAACCATATGCTCTGCCCAAGGCATAGTGGCATGTTGTAAGGGCCTCCCATATGTTTTTAAACTTTGATTATCATTAATAAATTGACAATTTGCATTCAATTTCGTTCATTTTCTTTTACAATAAATGGCAATATGTTCATGCACGAACTTCTTAAAATAAACTGCATAAATCATAACATGCAGAAACACCACTAAGGTCCTTCATAACGACACTACTATGAGCCTATATGACTTTGATTATATGATCTACCATGCTTAAGACGAAGGCGAGGAAGGTTGTGAACTCCCTAACGAGCTAGCTAGACTACTCAAACAGGAAGAAATGGTCATCCAACCGCACGAAAAAGACGTTGAAGTTATCAATCTAGGGTCCGAGGAGGACCAAAGAGAAGTAAAGACAGGAGCCTCTCTTCAAGCTTCAATCAAGACAAAACTGATAGAGCTTCTTCGTGAGTATAG
Source organism: Lathyrus tuberosus (assembly GCA_022829125.1). Lineage (NCBI taxonomy): Eukaryota > Viridiplantae > Streptophyta > Magnoliopsida > Fabales > Fabaceae > Lathyrus > Lathyrus tuberosus. The sequence goes on from JALAZF010000072.1 coordinate 8,382,562, forward strand.
TGATGTAGTTGCTTGGTTATATCAAGATATGCCTAGGCTGGATACTGATATTTTCGTGCACAAGTTTCCGCTCAAGGAAGAATGTCTTGCTGTCAAGCAAAAATTGAGGAGAACTCATCTAGATATGACCCTCAAGATCCGAGAGGAAGTGAAAAAACAATTCGACGCTGGATTCCTAGTTGTAGACAAGTACCCACAATGGGTTGCCAATATTGTGCCGGTACTGAAGAAAGATGGAAAAGTCCACATGTGTGTTGACTATCAAGATTTTTAAAAGAGCTAGTCCCAAAGATGACTTCCCATTACCTCATATTGACGTATTGGTTGGTAATACAACTTAATTCTCAGTATTTTCTTTCATGGATGGTTTCTCTGGATACAATTAAATCAAAATGGATCCAAGGGATATGGAGAAGACAACATTCATCACTCAATGGGGAACCTTTTACTACAAGGTGATGCCTTTCGGATTAAAGAACGTTGGGGAAACATATCAACGAGCAATGATGACTCTCTTTCATGACATGATTCATAAAGAGATTGAGGTGTATGTCGACGATATGATTCTCAAGTCTCAAACTAAAGAGGAACACTTAGTCAATCTGTAAAAACTATTTGTCCGATTGAGAAAGTCTTGACTAAGACTTAACCCCAACAAGTTTACATTTGGGGTTTGCTTTGGAAATTTATTAGGTTTCATCGTGAGCCAAAAAGGAATTGAAATGAATCTTGACAAGGTCAAAGCCATTCAAAATATGCCTGCACCTAAAACACAGAAAGAAGTTTGTAGTTTCTTGGGGAGACTGAATTACATTGCTAGATTCATCTCACATCTCACCGCTATTTGCAAACCAATCTTCAAGCTTTTGAGGAAAGATCAAGCGATTGAGTGGAATGATGACTACTAAGAAGCCTTCGACAAAGTCAAAGAATATTTGCAACAACCACCAATCTCGATACCTCCTGTTCCAGAGAGGCCACTTATCATGTACTTAATTGTGCTCGATGAATCCATGGGTTGTGTGTTGGGGCAACAAGACGAGATTGGCAAGAAAAAGCATGCCATTTATTATCGCGACAAGAAGTTCAACGACTGTGAGACAAGTTACTCATTGATCGAAAAGAATTGTTGTGCACTTGCATGGCCAGCTAAGGGTCTCAGACAGTATATGTATTCCATACCACATCTTTGATTTCTAAGATGGATCCTATCAAATATATATTTGAAAAACCAGCTCTCACTGGCAGAATCGCTCAATATAAAATGCTTTTATCAGAGTATGATAATCAATATGTTATGCAAAAGGCCATCAAGGGTAATGTGGTAGCGGATCATCTTACCCATCAATCGATGGAAGACTATCAGCCTTTGAAATTTGACTTTCCAGATGAGGACATTATGGTTTTAAGAGACTATGAGGAGCCTGGATATGACAAAGGACCCGAACCAGGGGAGCGATGAACCCTTATGTTTGATGGTGTTTCTAATGCTTATGGTCATGGAATTAGGGCAGTGCTAACATCTCTCAAGAATTTTCACCTACCGTTTACAACCAAGCTTTGCTTCGAATGCACGAACAACATGGATAAATATGAAGCTTGCATACTGGCATTAGAGGAAGCCATTGACTTGAGTATCAAAACCCTTGATGTTTTTGGAGACTCTGCCATGGTAATACACCAAATCAAAGGTGATTGGGAAACAAGACACGTCAACTTAGTTCCATATCAGATTATTTGTCAAAATTACTCCTCAGATTCAATGATATCACTTTCACTCATGTGCCTCGAGAAGAGAATTAAATGGCGGATACTCTAGTAACTTTAGCATCCATGTACAAATTGATATGGCCCAATCATCGGCCATCCATTGATCTCAGATGCTTTGAGGAGCCTGCTCATTGTTTGACCACTGTAGAAGAGTCAGACGACAAACAGTGGTTCTATGATATCAAACGCTACCTTAGAAAGTAAGAATACCCAGGAGGTTCTATGAGCATAGACAAAAGAACCTTGAGAAGACGGGCATCTAATTTCTTCCTAAATGGAAATGTGTTGTACATGCGGAATCATGACATGGTCTTGCTCAGATGCATGGAAAAACATGAAGCTAATCAATATTTGAAAGAAATACATGAAGGATTCTTTGGCATCCATGCAAGTGGACATGCGATGGAAAAGAAGATCCTAAGAGCAGGCTATTATTGGCTAACTATGGACACTAATTGTTATCATCACGCCCGAGCTTGTCACAAATGCTAAATATATGATAACAAGGTCCATGTACCTTTTACCCCTCTAAACGTCCTGACTTCACCATGGCTATTCTCTATGAGGGGAATATGCATGATTAGGATGATTGAACCGAAAGCTTCAAATGGACACCGCTTCATATTAGTCACCATATACTACTTCACTAATTGGGTCGAAGCTACGTCTTACGCCAATGTTACCAAGCAAGTGGTTGCTCGCTTCTTGAAGAACAACATCATATGTAGATATGGGGTTCTCAACCGAATCATCACTGATAATGGGTCCAATCTCAACAATAAAGCAATGAAGGAGTTATATGCAAGTTTCAAAATCGAACACTACAATTTGTCACAATACAGACCCAAGATGAATGGAGTCGTCGAGGCAGCTAACCAAAACATCAAAAAGATCATCTAGAAAATGGTGATCACATATAAGGAATGGCATGAAATGCTACCTTTTGCATTGCACAGCTACCGCACCTCAGTGCGTACTTGAACATGGGAAACTCCTTACTCATTGGTTTATGGTATCGAAGCAGTCCTTCCTATGGAAGTTGAAATTTTCTCAATGAGAGTCTTAATGAAGGCTAAGTTAGATGAGGCGGAATAGGTCCAAACAAGGTTTGATGAGCTCAACCTTATAGAGGAAAAGTGCTTTACAACATTATGTCATGGTCAGCTCTACCAGAGGCATCTGAAGAAAGCTTTTAACAAGAAGGTGCACCCTCAAACATTCCAAGAAGGTGACTTGGTACTCAAGAAGATCATGTCAATGTAAAACGAATCTAGGGGCAGGTGGATACCGAATTATGAAGGACCTTATGTTGTAGTAAGAGCATTCTCTAGTGGTGTTTTAACTCTTGCAACTATGGATGGTGACTGTCGCGACCGGTAAAATGACAGAGTCGCCATCATCCTTTATTCGTCCTAAGAGACAGAAACATAATGATAAAACCTACAAACTAAGGGTGAGATGCTAAGTTCGGGAGTTGGTTAAGTGAGTAGAAGGTGTTGTGTAACACCCAATTTAATTATTTAGTCGCGTTGTAATTATTTTGTGTGTTGTTTGTGAATTTATTGTCATGGTTAAGGTTATGTGTGTTAAGGTGGGTGAGAGAGCTTAGTAGAATGACTTAGTCGGAATTAAAGGCTAGGAGAATGTGGTAGTAATAATAATATGAATAAGGAGACATTCTATTAATGTAATATTGGTTGTATTAATAATAATAGTATTATGATGATTATTAATATTAATATTATTATAATTATTCACCTTATTATTATTGGAATTATTATTGGGATTATTATTATTGTTATTATTATTACTATTATTAAGATAATTAAGAAATAAAACATGATTAGAGTAATTAGTGGATGAGTTACAGTCAGTTTTGGTTTCACGTGAAAAGAGAAGGAAAAGAGAGAAGAAAAGCTAGGGCTAGAGAACAAGAGGAATTTTCCACCATTGTTGAAGGATCAAGCTCAGATTTCAGGTAAGGGGGGAGAATGGGATTCAATATAGGTGATCTGAACATGAGAGGGTAGTGAGGGGTCCTTTCCCTATTAGGATTCTGTACATTTTTCATCTTCTTGATATGATGCATGATTGTGTGATTGTTGCTGCAATTTCGTATTTGAGTATTGCCTGATATGAATCCATGTGTGTACTGATGTTGATGTAGAATTTGTGTAAAAATGTTTGTTGTTACTGTGGTTACTATGAAATTGGATCTAGAAAAATTATGGGTTTTGAGGGTTAACGAAAGTAGGTTCTAAATTATAGAAAACTTGAGAAAATGGTAGAATAATGAGATAGAATTAAGATTTGAAATGGAACTGAAATAAAGATGATTTTGGGTCTAAAATAGGAGCTTGAAAGTGCTCTAATGGGGGAAATTTTGCACTGATTCAAAATCTTGAATTTTGGCATGCTCACTGGCCATACGCGTATGGGGGGAGGCCATAAGCGTATGAGGGGACACTCCCAGGGGCATATGCGTAGCATACCCGCCCTGTCCCGTGGCCAGCACGACCTTCTGCCCATATGCGTAGGGTGTAACACCCGAATTCCCATCGCAAATAAAATAATACATAAATAAAATCGGAGTAACTAAAAATTTATTTTTCCGACAGAAACAAGGATGCCACATTTAAATAAACAAAACCTCATCCCTGCTCATAAATTTGATACATAGCATAAAATAGAGTACCCTCAAGGGGGGAACTTTTTCCATAATAAAGGAAATGTCAATTATGGAATAAAACGGAAAGTTCCATAACCGACTTGTTTTACAAAATAAACTGTTTTATACATCAAAATATTCATACAAAATATATCCTACAAATATATACATATATAACATAATCGTTCCCCGACTCCCGTGCTACGTATCAGAGCAGACACCAAGACCTAAGCAACGGAAGATCTAACTCTTCCACTTGCCTCCACGCCTCTAAAGCTGACAATCTGCACTATGCCATAAAAAGCATATTCCAGCAGAAGGGTGAGAAATAACAACTATAACAAGTTTGCATAATAATATGCCACAACACAGATAATTCACATATATAATATTTCTCACCACATACATCACATACTAACACATATAGCATGGCACCAAAACATAACATATCACACATAATAAATCGAATCATGATTTTCCACACATAACACATCCCTTCACAATTCTCACCATAATTCATCACAAGTCACTCATATACATCACAATGTATATATCTATACAAAACCAAGCATATTCATCATGCACACTTTCACAATTATTATCATTCCACACAAACATTCATATTCATGTTTATTCATCAATTCTCAATTATAGAGATGATAAATGCAAATCATAGAGACCGACTCACGACTCTATGCAAATGTAATGCGGTACCGACTCAATCATCTCAAGTTCACTCAGGAACTTCTGCTGGAACCATCACTCGTTACCAAAGTAACTCCCCGTCGGGCCTACGATGTTCACCCACCGCTCACACCTCCACCAAGAGAGGCTCACGACCCGATCGCTCACACCTCCACCAAAAGAGGCTCACGACCCGATCGCTCACACCTCCACCAAGAGAGGCTCACGATCATCCATAACCATCGCTCACACCTCCACCAAGAGAGGCTCACGACGTTATAGCGGATTCTCATTAGAATCCCTCAACACAAGAATGCACATCATTATGCTACACATGATAATGACTCAAGACATTCTTGAAATGCATACATATTCACAATATATTCATGCATTCATCTCATACAATTATATACCATCTACATACATTCACAATTCAACAATATGAATTATCTCCTCATCATTATTCATGCATTGAAAACAATTCAAACAATGCATTTCATCACATACCACATACCACAACAATCATACAATCACAATTACTTTCACAAGGGATTCACACCACAAAGGCTACCCACAATCCGATTGCTCACACCTCACCTAGGCACACAATCGTTTGTAATCATCTCATACAATCACATACAATCTATATACATTCACATCAATGCACTATTGTATGATTCACATCCAAAACACATATTGAATTTCACATAAGCAATGCATATTATCACAAACCACAACAACAAACCACGAACCAACACTTATCATATATATTCACATCATATACCAGCACACAAGCCATACGATACATATTAAAAGCATATAGCACGGTAAAACACCGACCGCACGCGTTTAACGCGATAAAAACCTGACAACCCAAGACTTTTCCAAAACCACGACCTGAATAAATCATCTACTGCCTTCCAACCCATTTTTATAAGAAAGAACATTTCATAAGCTTCCTAACGCTTCAAACGGGGACCAAAACGGACTTATGGTTCAAAAGTTATGAATTTTCAAAGTTTCAGAAATTTTCCCTTTCGCCCAGACCTGCGCGCTGAGCGCCCGACCTGCGCGCTGAGCGCGAAACCTGCTACGAATTTCAGCCTTAAAAACACCATTTTTAGACTTCCGGACATCCGTTTTCGATTCCGTAAAAAGCTGCGATCTCAGAATTCGACGTACTACAATAATTTCACTATTAAAAAGCCATCCAACACATTTTTCCATTTTTGACATATTTTAAAACATAATTTTATCATTGAATTCTAAATTCGAACTCGATCGAAACCGCGGGAAACCACGCAAACAACCATTCCCGATTAAACCCAAACCTTACCCGACTACACCACGCAACTTATTCCGAGTTTCAACCGTGAAAACATCGATTTCCACTCATTTCTATCATTATTGCCCTAACTCTCACAAACTATCTCATTCAATCCAAAACTCTCTAAATCATACCAACGAGTACTCTCGATTAAACCCAAACATTACTCGACTATTCTACACGATCTATTCCCAATTCTAACCGCAAAAACATCAATTTTCATTAATTGTTCATCAATTTATCAATTAGAGAAAAGTTGTGAAAACAACCAAAACAATTACGCAAACAACACATATACATACACAATCGAAATATAATTGAAACTTCTCACCCTTACCCGATTAATCGCGATTGAGACGGAGTTTCTTCGATTTTCCTCTTTCTCCTCTTCTCTCTTTTTCCTTCTCTTCTCTTTCTCTTCTTTCCCTTTTCTTTCTTTTCTTTTTCCTTTCTCTCTCTTTTCTCTCTATTTCTCTTTTTATAACAAATATCTAACTACCCAAAATGACCATTTTGCCCTTACGCTCAAATATCTCCCAAACGCTCTCAAAATGCGATAAAACATAAACATACCGATGAAATATATTTCGGGAAATAAAAGTTGAAAAGAAATTGTAATTTATTGCAAATATTTTACCTATCAGAGAAATTAACCAGTTAACTCAATTAGCAGGTAAAATACAATAAATTCACACATTTCACAAAATTCACATAAATGAAATAAATAAATACAATTAAACAAATCGGGGCGTTACATAGGGTACGCGTAAGAGATGCCAGACAGTATGCGTATTGGTGAGGCAATACGCATATGGGGAGACTGAAGGGGTTTTGAGAGAGGGAGTGACCTCTGGTCATACGCGTAGGGTACGCAGGCCTGGGGTGAGCGAGTAGGGCCATACGTGTATGCATAGGGGCAATACACGATGGGCATTGTGTGTGCATAATTTTTCTATTTTTGCGATTTCGGTCCCGATTTCGCGTGTAATGCAATTTCCTTGATCTGTAAGATGTGGGTTTTGATAAGTATGCTCGCTAAGATTTCGCAATCTTATGCCTACGTATTCTCGTTATGAAAATAGGGAAATCAGAGCAATCGTAGTTCCTCCTATTCTATGGGAGGAAAAGATGGCTGGTGTCTTGTTCAAAGCCCAAGATTGAAGCTAAGGGTTGAGTATTTGTGTCTTGTTCAAAGCCCAAGATTGAAGCTAAAAAGTTTTGACTGAGAGAGAATTTGTCATCTCTAAAGGGAGATATCTCATCTGTTAATCACAGTTGTTTGGGTAACTGATTTATAAAGGAGCATTACTTTAACTGGAATGCATGGAGTCCAGCAATGCCATAATTTCCTTTATAGGGAATTTAACTTGAAGGAAGAAACTTTAAATTTGTGTAGAGCAATGTCTATTTTCCTTAGGAATTCATGCTAAGAGAGGGACATTGGCTTGGATGTAAATAATCCAGAGGCTTGCCACTTACAACAATTAGATGAAAGAAAAGGGGTTTACCAGAACAAGAGATGGACTACAACTTGGATTTTTGAATCAACAAGTATGCCTCTTATAGCAGTTATCTGGGATTAGGGTTTGTTTTGATTTTCTGTTTTGGTGTGTGATTATACAGAGAAATGTCTTCCTACAGAGAGATTTTGATTTCCTCCGAGGGGATGTTGATTTTTGTGTGCCTTGATCAAAGCCCAAGGTTGAAGCTAAGAGGTTGATTGTTTCCACTGGGGAGATCATTATACAAAGCCTAAGAGGAGGCTGGAAGATGACTGACTCAACAAGAGAGTATTTATTTGTGTCTTGTACAAAGCCCAAGATTGAGGCTGAAAGAGAATTGACTCTTTAGGGAAAAAGATTTTATCTGTCTTGTACAAAGTCGAAGATTGAGGCTAAAGGGATTTACTCAGTTGTTGATTATTTAGGTGTCTTGTACAAAGCCCATGATTGAGGCTAAAAAGAGTTATGACCCTGCTTAGGGAATTTTAATATTTGTCTTGTACAAAGCCCAAGATTGAGGCTGAAAATTATGACTCCACTATGGAGGACACTTTTGGGTGTCTTGTACAAAGCCCAAGATTGAGGCTGAAAAATCCTGACTGACTCAGCTATAGGATATTTATATGGTGTCTTATACAAAGCCCAAGATTGAGGCTGAAAAGTTAACTGACTCCACTGGAAAGATATTTTTGGGGTGTCTTGTACAAAGCCCAAGATTGAGGCTGAAGGTTGTTAAGGGATGATCATTATACAAAGCCTAAGAGGAGGCTGGTTGGGGAATTCCTTATATGAAGCCTAAGAGGAGGCTAACTTCTGCTAAGGATTATTGAGATCCAGAAACAGGTCCAAATTTGGGGAATTCAAATCTTGCTGGGGATTACAAAAAAGTTGAGATATCAGATGCCTTGAGGTTCTGATTCTTTTGGGAATTTTGTTAATGGTGAATCAGTAGTAATTGACCCTGACTGGGGAAAATTAAAGTGAGGGTTTAGAGATTGAGTTTTGAAATCTGTGGGGGGTTTTATCTCTGCTTGGAGATTGATCAGGTGATCAGGATTTTTCCTATGCTTATGAAGTTTGAAGGTTTCTTTGAAATCTAAAAAGGGATGAGACTGTCCAAGTCTATTGGTATGGAGAGGTTGGCTCTCTGCTAGAGGATGATCTTTGTATGATACCCAAGAGGAGGCTGAGATGTTAAGGGATGAAGGTCAACCCTAAATTTGTTTGATACTTTGACTCAGGAAGACTGCTCTATCAAAGGATGACTAGGTTATGTCTTATACCTTTAAGAGATCTCTGGGTCCTTGTACTAAGTCCAAGAGGAGGCATGAGAACTTCTAAGAAGCCTGAGGGTCCTTGTACAAAGCCCAAGAGGAGGCTAGGGATGCTTTTAAGAAGCCTGTGGGTCCAAACTTAAGAATGTTCAAGAAAGGTTTCACCGGGAATTAATCCTTTCTTTAGTGAACAGTTCTAGAGTTTGAAGAAATTCAAGAGAAGTTTCACCGGGAATTAATCCTCAATGGGGAAATGAATTTCTTTGACAAGTTCTAATAGTGACAGTCAGAGAAAAGTTTCACCGGGAATAATGCCTTTCTCTTTGTTCCATATTGTATAAGCCCAAGAGGAGGCAAGACTGTATTTGGAAATTCCTATGGGGAACTAGTTTTGACTGTGTTGAAAGAGTGACCAACTGGCTTTAATCTAATTCTAGACTTAATTGTCGGGGAAAACTCTAAGCAGATATACAAGTATATATACAGTTGATATATATGACAAGTATTTTAAAAAGAGGGTAGAAGGACTTACAGGTGAGCAAGCTTCCAGCAATACAGACAAATATATATATATATATATATATATATATATATATATATATATATATATATATATATATATATATATATATATATATATATATATGTGCAAGTATGTAAAAGAAAGCTGATAAAAACTTACAGGTGAGCAAGCTTCCGTAGTTGTATTGTTTGTTGATCAAGAAATTGAAGAAAGTTTTGATAACAACTATGAATTTCAATTGGAATTAAAGAACAAAGTTGTTTTGAAACAGAAGTTTGCGGCTTATTCAACAAGAGATGCCCAGATGACTTATTTGATAACATTGATCATACTGTAATATAACAGATGTTGTGGGACTTATACTATAGCAGTGGCCCAAGGTTATTGTATTTTACAAAGAGGATTGGGTATTACACTCTTTTAGAGGCCCAAAGTTTACTTTTGCACAAAAGATGGGCTTACAACTCAAGGAGAGGCCCATTGAAAGACAATGATCGCACTATCATTTTGAAAACTGTATCGGGACTTATACAAATGACTGAGGCCCAAATTTATTTATGTACAAAGGGGGTTGGATCTTACACTCTATTAGAGGCCCAAAAGTGTTTTAAAGAAAAGGAATGGGACTTGCAACACAAGGGTAGACCCAGTTGATTTTGAAATAAAATGGCGATCGCGCCGAGATTTTTGAAAACACAATGGGTCTTATACAATGACTGAGGCCCAAAATATTTTGGTTTTAAAAATGGGTTGGATCTTACACTCTATTAGAGGCCAAAAGTGTTTTTTAAAAAGTTTTGTGTGGGTGAAGATAATCAAAACCCTAATTTGATTTAAAAAATGCATTTTAATTGAATAAAAATTCAATTAAAATGATCAAATTTATCAAACATGTGTGAAAAACAAGTTGTGATCTTGGATTAATGTTTGAAAAATCAAGTTTTATTCATGGAATGATTTGGAAATCATTTGAATTTGCAAAATCAAGAAAAAGAAATATTTTTAATGTTTAAAAACAAATAAAAATATAATTCTTTACAAAAATACCAAATATATGAAATGAATAGTATTTTTGTGAAATTTTTATGGAATAAAATATTTTAACATATTTGGGAATTTTTAAAAAAAGAACCAATCGAAAATAATTAACATTGAGTGAGAAATTAATTAATAAAAACCATAAAAATGTGGAAAATAGCAAAATTGGGAAAAATTGCAAAATGGTCTGGGTGGGTGTTAAACCCACGACCTTGCAACCAAACACACATGCGCGCTACCACTGGGGTGGTGATACATCCGTGTATCAAAACCACCCCATTAACATATATGGGTGACTTGGTTTTTAGGCCTGGCCAAGGCAAAAAACCAAGTTTTGGTGGATTTGCATGAAGGATCTAACTTTCTCATTTCTCCATGGATTTGGACAAAATTTAGGTGCATCTTGCCTAGAATTTCATGAGGAATCCAATGGTGCCTTTAGATTTTTCAGAAGATGTCTCTATTTTAAAATCCGATAGTAGTTTCAAAAAATACCAAGATTTGCATGTTCTATGCTAACACATCATACAAACACTAATAGCATGGTAATTTGGTTCAAACACAACATATATGATATGTATGAGATGTCTATGATCAGTGGACTTCAAAGCAATGCATAATTCAAAGAGTTCAAGTTGTCATGCACTTACCTCTTGAAGGTTCTTGTGCTAACTGTCAAAAACCTTGTGCCAGAAGTAATCCAATGCTTTAGACACTCTTGATTGATCCCTTAGAAGCTTTTAGGATGATCAAAACCAGCTGGAACCTTCAAGAACAAGTATTGCCTCTTTCTTGCAAAAGGGGCAAAAATGGCCAAAATGGTAACTCTCTCCAATGGTGTTCCAGATGAGGGAAACCAATTGGGACAGTTTAAGGATGATATTTGAAGTGTGTTTGAGGCTTTGTTTGGTTTTGAAAGTGACTGTATCAAGACATGGCTTGAAAAATGCAAAAAAAAAAGTCAAAATTTGAGGTTTTGGAGGTTGACTTTTTTATCTTGGTGTTTCAGATCAAGTGTGATTGTTTGAACAACTTAGACATGACATATTGAATATGTTTGGATCATGAGCTGTGGTGGAATTGCTCTCTAACTCAAAAACTCAGTTGTTACTTGCAAAAGAAGGCAAATATGGAGTGAAAGAGAGAATTTGGAGAAAGCAAGTGTTGTAGTGCTTTGGGGTACTTGAACTGATCAGAAATGAGCTCTATTTATAGTAGAGAAAGTTTGTTTTGAAAGCAATAGTGAATGGCAACTTGGATAGTTCCTTGGCCAATTATAGTATAAAGGAATCTTTAGTCTTCCATTGTCATTGATTTGAGGTTAGGGCACAGGCCTGTGGTCCTTTGGTTCAGAGTTGAATCTTGACTCATTCAGTTAGGATTTCCTCAGTTCATGCCACCTTGATGCATCCAATGAATGCATTGAAACAAAATTGGAGTCTTTGAACTTTTTAGCCTTTTTAGGTTTGTTATTGGTACATGTAGATTCTTGGACTTGGGAGTTTTGTGGATCAGATCTTTTCTCTTGGATGTTATCCTCTGATGTGTCCAAATGGATGACAAGGCTTGGAGTTGTTCAAATTAGCTAACTCGAGCAAAATGCACAAATCTGCCTTGTAAAAATCAGTCCATGATGCCATGTTCCAAGGGTCGTATCTCCCTACTCAAATTGAATTTATAGATGATCTGGTACTTGTTGGAAAGCCCTCATGGCATACTTCAACTTTGATGTTCACCAATCGACCTGGTTCAACTTGGATCAAGGTGAAAAATGTCCCTATATTTTGGAAAAAGTAGGGCAGATTCTGACTTATTGAAAATTTCACTAAGTGTTGGAAAAAGTGTTATTTTCATGTTTTTGTGATTTTGATCAATTCATAACTTAAAATCCATGAGGATTTGGAATCTCTTGTAGTTGACACTTTTAAATTATGTCAGATGGACTTTCATTTGAGCTTTGAATGGGAGAAAAAGGCCTTAGGGTTTGGGAGATATGACCTTGCAAAGTTGGTACCAAATCCATTTTGTTCCATAACTAAAAAAATTTAAGTTTCTCTAAGTTGCCCCTTTTGCAAGTTAATTCACTTTTCTTGATTTTTCTTGATGTATGATGATCAAAACCATACATTAACATTATTTTTGACTTAGGGGAGCCATATTTGTGAAAAATTCCAAAAAGTCAAACTTGATTTAGGGCACAGTTGACTTTTTGTCAGATGAATTCCAAACTATGGGATCCCATATGAAATAAAGTCCTTGACCTAATTCAAACCTAATGGATGGATTCCATAGGTGTTTTAGGGTATCTTAAATCATGTCCCAAGGTTTGGGAGCAAGTCTTGGTTCAAAGTCAACGGTGCAGTTGACTTTTTATCAGGAAACCCTAATTGACCCAGATGAATTTGAATCTTTGTGAGGCTCGTGAACCAAGTTCTTTGAATTAATACATTCTTGTAAGTGGATCAATATGATGTATTTGAGGTCTTCAAAACATTTCTTGATGCCTTGGATCATGTCTTGCTCCAAAAGTGAACTTAGGGGTGAATTAGGTCAAGAAACCCCAATTCCTAATTTTTAGGAATGCATCCCCTAAGGCTAAATTGACTTGATGATTGTGTTCATGAGGTCTCTTTAAGTATCTTGGGTTGTGCTTTGAAGCATTGGCTCATGCCCAGATGAAAACATTCACTTGGAGGCCTTGGTCGACCAAAACCCTAATTTGGTGACACTGGCGATCTTGGGGCTTGATCCACTTGGAATGTTGCAACCTTGTGCTTGATTCTTGATGTGGGAGACCTCTTGATCCTTCTTGAATGTTTGAGAGGCTTGACAAGTTGAGGATCATGTCCATTCTTGATTGATCCTTTGTCCAAATATTCTAAGAGGGCTCGAAACCCTAATTCCTGGTCGTGGTAGGTGCTTAACCATTTTTGAGGAGGTTAATGAGGCATGATGATACACCCACATTGTGGTGATGATTTGCACAATGATGTGAAATCTTAGTGGTCAAAATTTGGGGTATGACAGTATTCAGGCTCGTTGTTTGTGCAATTGAATGTCAACCTGGCAGTGAAAGGAATGTGGGTACCCTGATTCTGGCCCTTCACTGGGTAGTGGTTCATCACAATCTTTCATTTTAAGATACATGACATCTTCATCCGGGAAGTTAAATCCGACTGATTCCTGATCGTCAATCAGTTGATGAGCCAAATGATCGACTAAAATACTCCCTTTGACGGCTTTCTAAGCATGGTACTTAATGTCGTATTCTGATAACAACATCTGCCAATGGGCAATCCTTCCCGTGAGAGCAGGTTTCTCAAAGACATACTTGATTGGATCCATTTCGGAGATTAACCAAGTAGTGTGACAAATCATGTACTGGCGAAGACGTTTGGCTGCCCAAGGCAGATCACAGCAAGTTTTCTTGAGCATAGTGTACCGAGTTTCACAGTCAGTGAATTTCTTGCTTAAGTAGTAAATGGTAGACTCTTTTCTTTTTGTTTCTTCTTGTTGGCCAAGTACACAACCCATCGAGTCTTCCAAGACTGTTAGGTAAATGATCAGTGGTCTTCCTTCCACTGGAGGTGATAAAATTGGTGGATTCAACAGATATTCTTGATACTGTCGAAAGCTTTCTGACAATCTTCTGTCCATACGCAACTTTGATTCTTTCTGAGTAGTTTGAAGATTGGTGAGCAAGTCGCGGTCATGAGGGATATGAATCTCGAGATGTAATTCAGACGTCCCAGGAATCCTCTGACTTGTTTCTCTATTTTTGGAGAAGGCATTTCTTGAATGGCCTTGACCTTGTCCAGATCAACTTCAATTCCTTTCTGGCTGACGATGAACCCTAGGAGCTTTCCTAAGCGAACACCGAATGTGCATTTCTTAGAGTTCAAACGGAGATTGTATTTTCTTAGACGTTCGAACAATTTTGACAAATGTTCAACGTGTTCCTCCTCTGTTTTTGATTTGGCAATCATATCATCGACATATACTTCGATTTCCTTGTGCATCATGTCGTGAAACAGAGTCGTCATGGCCCCTTGATAGGTTGCCCCGACGTTCTTCAAGCCGAACGACATTACCTTGTAACAAAAGGTGCCCCATGGGGTGATAAAGGAAGTTTTCTCCATGTCTTTCGGCGCCATTTTGATCTGATTATAGCCCGAGAATCCGTCAATGAAGGAGAAAACTTTGAACTTTGTTGTACTGTCTACCAGCATGTCAATGTGTGGTAAGGGGAAGTCATCCTTTGGACTTGCTTTGTTCAGATCCCTGTAGTCTACACAGATTCTGACTTTTCCGTCCTTTTTTGGAACTGGCACTATGTTAGCTAGCCATTGAGGATATTCTGAGGTGGCAAGAAAACCTGCGTCGAACTGTTTCTGCACTTCCTCCTTGATTTTGATAGCCATATTCGGGTGAGTTCTTCTCAACCTTTGTTGTACGGGTGGACATTCTGACTTCAACGGTAAATGATGTTCCACGATGCTAGTATCCAACCCTGGCATGTCCTGATAGGACCAAGCGAGTACATCGGGAAATTCTTTGAGAAGCTTTATCAAGTCTTCTTTGACTGTCGGACTGAGCAGTGCTCCAATCTTAATCTCTTTACTTTCTTCCACTGAACCCAAGTTGACTGTTTCCAATAGTTCTTTGTGAGGATCAATAGACATTTCCTCTTGTTTGAGTAATCGGGAAATCTCTTCTGGAATTTTGAAGTCCTCTTCTTCTTTAGCTTCAAATACCAGGAATTCAAAGTTGGGAGAAGGCATTGGATCGTATGTTTTAATGGGGTTTAAAACAAGCAATCTGCAAGGCGTGATGATTTGTTTTTAGAAGAGATAGAGAGAAATGCAAGAGTGTGTGCAGTGTATTTTTTGAAAAATGCTTGTTTTTATTTTGGGTTGTTTTAGGATTACCATTTTCTGAAAAGCGAAAAGTGAAAATAGTAACAAATGCGGGAATGATAGAATGACATTTATTTATTCATGATTTTGTCGATTCTTGAAACTACAGCCCTATAAAACAAAACTCTATCGCTTTGGGCGAAGGCATTTCTTGAATGGCCTTGACCTTGTCCAGATCAACCTCAATTCCTTTCTGGCTGACGATGAACCCTAAGAGTTTTCCGGAGCGGACATCGAATATGCACTTGTTTGGATTCAAGCAGAGTTTGTATTTCCTCAGACGTTCAAACAATTTTGACAAGTGTTCAACGTGTTCTTCCTCTGTTCTATATTTTGCAATCATGTCATCGACATACACTTCGATTTCTTTGTGCATCATGTCATGAAACAGAGTTGTCATGGCCCTTTGATAGGTTGCCCCGACATTCTTCAAACCGAACGGCATTACCTTGTAACAAAAGGTGCCCCATAGGGTGATAAAGGAGGTTTTCTCCATGTATTTCGGCGCCATTTTGATTTGATTATAGCCCGAGAACCCGTCCATGAAGGAGAAGACTTTGAATTTTGCTGTACTGTCTACCAGCATGTCAATGTGTGGTAAGGGGAAGTTATCCTTTGGACTTGCTTTGTTCAGATCCCTGTAGTCTACATACATTCTGACTTTTCCCTCCTTTTTCGGAACTGGCACTATGTTAGCTAGCCATTGAGGATATTCTGAGGTGGCAAGAAAACTAGCGTCTATCTGTTTCTGCACTTCCTCCTTGATTTTGATAGCCATATCCGGGTGAGTCCGTCTCAACCTTTGTTTTACAAGTGGACATTCTAATTTCAACGGTAAATGATGTTCCACGATGTTGGTATCCAACCCTGGCATGTCCTGATAGGACCAAGCAAACACATCTGGAAACTCTTTGAGAAGCTATATCAAGTCTTCTTTGACTGTCGGACTGAGCAGTTCCCCAATCTTGACTTCTTTCCTCTCTTCCTCTGAACCTAAATTGGCCGTTTCCAACGGCTCCTTGTGAGGCTCAATAGACATTTCCTCTTGTCTGAGTAATCGGGAGATCTCTTCTGGAATTTCTGTGTCCTCTTCTTCTTCAGCTTTAAATACCGGGAATTCAAAGTTGGGAGAAGGCATCAGATGTATGTTTCAATAGGGTTTAAAACAATCAATTTAGACTTATGGATGACTTTTGAGACATCGACAGTAACCCATTGGCGACGAACTCCTCGATGAATCACAAAGTCTGGCACCTTCTTTCTTGATTTGTCCTTAGAAATGACGCTGATTTCTGGCGGAGCAGGATAATTGGAGTCTTCCTCCGAAGCAGCGTTGTCATAAACGAACTCTTCTGTTGTATCTTCTTTAATGTTTTCACTCTCGAGAGGATCTCCCCATCCAGTTGGCCGGATGTTCTCATATTTGATGCGAGAGCTTTCAGGAGCGGTGTATTTGACCAAGAAGTCATACTTGCCACTCGGTTGTCCTAAAGTGTCCCATACTTCAGTGGGAGAAGAGGAGTGATCTTCCTCAATGACGTTGACCTCTGGAAAAGCGTAGTTGATAAACTCTTGTCCTGCAGTCCTTGCAGGTTCATCGTTGTGTTGGGTATTCCCTGAATATCATGAGTAATGATCCCATGACTGGGTGGGGACGCATGTATTCTTTTCGATGTTGCTCAACTGATATGCCTCGTTGGGCTGACTCTTTTGCCCCAAGTCTTCCGGGAGTGGCTGCCAGACAGACAAGTCATCCAGTGGGTCATAATAGTCATAGTCAAAGTTTTCTTGCATCGGATCGTTTTCCAATGAGTTAGGCGGAGCACGGCATCCCTCAGGATCACAATCTCCGTACATCATCTTGACGTCTGATCTTGGTATATATCTCAGACTCTGTGTGGGAAAGAAGAATGGCGTACGTGCCTCTCCCTGAGACATATAACCATCCTCGTTGAGGTATGACTTCTACTCTTCATCCATATCGGAGGAGTCACTTTCATTTATAGTGTGTACTTCTTGAGACACTGGGTGGAGAAATCCTCCACTGTGGAAGAAGTTATGAATGGGACGAAAACTTTCGTCTTTCTTGGCAGCCTGGGTACAGGTCGAGGAGAAACCAAGACCTTTCCTCGTCTTGTTATCTGTGGGAATCACCAGTTGTCCCCATCCTTTTGCGTTATCACTTTTAATCACTTCAAGAGCGTCTTTGTATGAGGAAATTGACGTCCCTTTTTCTGATCGATTCTCATTGCTCACCGAGAGTGCTTGGAACTGAGTTTCGACAACTTCCTCCAGTTCTAAATAGGAGAATGATGATAAGTTGCTCTCGATTAAGGCTTGCTCTCCGTAGACTGTGACTAGCTTGTCATTCTTGATGAACTTCAGCTTCTGGTGAAGTGTCAAAGTGACTGCCCCAGCCTCGTGTATCCAAGGTCTTTGTAATAAATAGTTGTATGCTGCCCGGATGTCCATGACCTGGAAAGTGACTTGGAAAGTGTGAGGACCGATGGTTATGGGAAGATCTACTTCGCCGATAACTATTTTTCTAGATCCGTCGAAAGCTTTGACAATGATCTCACTGCCTCTCATTGGAGCTCCTTGAAATGATAGTTGTGTCAAAGTAGATTTTGGCATAACATTCAGAGATAATCCAGTGTCAACCAGTACGCTGGCTAAAGCATCGTTTTGGTAGTTGACTGTAGTGTTAAGCGCCATATTGTGATTTTTGCCTTCTTCCGGCAGTTCCTCATCACTAAATCCTGAGTTGTTGCAAGAAGTGATGTTGGAGATGATACTGTCAAACTGTCCTACCGTTACATCTTCTTCCACAAAGGCTTGCTCTAAGACTTTCTGTAGAGCTTCCCTGTGAGCTTCGAAACTAAGTAGGAGAGATAATACAGAGATTCTAGATGGAGTTTGCAACAGTTGGTCTACAATGTTGTAATCACTTTTCTGGATGAGCTTCAGCATCTCATCATTGTTCTTTGAAAGTTCGGGACTACTGGATTGCCCGATTGGTTGATTTGGAACTTCTGTTTGAGGTTCCTTTTCTTTGGCGGGTTCTCCAACTCCTCTTTTGAAAATCCGGTCGCTCCGTGTGACTCGACTGATGTCGGCAATGTGTACGACGGAGGGTAATGGAGTTTCCTTTCCATTTCCGATTGTTGTTGCACCGTACTTGTAAGGGATAGCCTTATCGGATTGGTACGGTATTTGTCCTGGTAAGTAGATCACCACAGGAGCCTTTTGATTTTTCTGACCATCGTAGGAAGCCTCAATTGGTTCAAGGTTGAGAATCTTTCTACTGTCAAGAGACTTTCGACTTGTTGAGTAGAGGGATTATGGCGCATACGTCTTTGGCCATTTCATGCTTGGAAATGATGACAACATCTTCGCTTTGATCAGGAAGATAGTCTTTTATTGGAAGCCACCAGTGGTCCAATAAGTGTTAAAGTGTTCTTTGGACAAGCGCACATCCTTGGTCATCCTCTCGACACTCTTCACAGTCCTGATAATCATGTGAAGCCAGAAAACCGAGCCTGGCTTGCTTAGCATGTAGTTCTACCAGACTGGTATTCATCAAGCGTATGTCGAATATCTGAACCATATTGACTTGATGGTTATTTCTTTCCTGGTAATCTTGGATCCATCCAAGATCCATCTGACGTTGAAGGGCCTCTTGTACCAAAGAGCATTACTGATTTCTCGTTGAGCAAATCGAACAGGCATCATAATCGTGTCATGGCAGATTATAATATTGACTTTACCTTGAGTGCATTGCCACCAAATTGACGTTCATCGCAAGAATGTTGCGGTTCTGAACAATGTTGGGGTTTGCAAAGGCCATGTTGACCTCCCAGATTCTGTGATCTTGAATCCATCCTAGATTCATCTCTTCTTACAGAGCTAATTGCACTACGGAACACCCTTGATTATTCTTTGAGCAGATATCACACTGGTGATAGTTATGAGGTAATACATGACCGTACCCGCTCTGTCTGTAATGAATCCTTACCAGATTGGTTCCTAATAGGAGTACGTCGTGAATTTGGTAACTTCAGCTAAATTCTTCCTCTACCAAATTTACTGCAGCCTTATCATGTTGTGGCAACGGGTTCGTCTGAACATTCGGATTAGTATCTTTGAAAGAAAATACCCCATTCCTGACAAGTTTTTGTACGTCAGATTTGAAGCTGAGATAGTTTTCGATGTTGTGCTCCGATCCTCCTTGATGGTAAGGGCAAGTTTGATCCGCTTTGAACCAAAAGGGCGAATTTTCCGGTACTGCAAGAGGAGACTTGGTCTGGACGTACCCCTTGGCCAGTAACAGTGGAAAAAGTTTTGTGTACAACATAGGTATAGGGTCAAACCCTGGTGGTCGTGTTGTACGATTGTTATTGTTGTATTGAGGACGAGCATGCTGAAGAGGTTGTTGTGTCCTTTGCTGATACTGTTGTTGACTAGGTTGGTTTTGAGTAACCTGAGGCTGATAAGCTGGAATCGGCGCAGGGTTGATAGCGGGAGTTATTGTCGCTACTGGTTGGTACCTCCGCATTTGCTTTCCTTGGGAGATATTGTTGATCTCCTATTCTTTCTTTTTTCCGGAAAGCATTACCATACCTTTTGGTACTACTGGAGGGTTCAGCCTCTTTGGCTAACCGTCCTTCTCGGACTGCCTCCTCGAGGCGTACTCCCACGTTTACCATCTCGGTGAAATCACTGGGTGCATTGGCGACCATTCGGTCATAGTAGAATGAGCTCAAGGTCTTCAGAAAGATCTTTGTCATCTCTTTTTCCTCAAGAGGTGGACAAATCTGGGCGGAAATTTCACGCCATCTCTGAGCATACTCCTTAAATGTCTCTTTGTCTTTTTGAGACATCGCTCTGAGTTGATCTCTATCCGGTGCCATGTCTAGGTTATACTTGTATTGTTGGACGAAGGCAGCGCCGAGATCTCTAAAAGTATTGATCTTGGTGCGGTTTAAACACATGTACCATCTGAGAGCGGCACCAGTTAAACTGTCCTAAAAATAACTTATTAGTAGTTGTTGATATTCTGTCTGAGTTGACATCTTTCGAGCGTACATCACCAAATGAATTTGAGGGCAAGAATTTCTTTTGTACTTTTCAAAGTCAGACACCTTGGAGAGGTCGGCAGCGTCCTTTCCAAACAAGTCCTGACCGCGAATGGCATGTAGTTCCTTCTGCATCTCCAAGAACTATTCTTGGAACAAATTCATCTTTTCATACATGTCTTCGTTTCCACCAGAGATTGCCTGTGGAATCTATCTTTCCAGGACAGTGTGTACCACTGATTGTGGTATAGTCATTATAGTTGTGACTCTTGGCGCTTCAGTGCCCTGAAGTTTGTAACCTTCAGGAGTTGCTGTCATAAACCTTGCGTCTTCACTTTCCCGAAGTTTGTAAACTTCAGGACCAGTATGTCCTACTACAGTTTCCGGGTCTTCCATGACCGGCGGGATGTATCCTTCAAGGATAAAGTTGAGAGGCATGCCCCAGGGACAAACCTTAGGCATGTGGTACCGAGGATGATTCTCATGTGCCTCCACTATGGGCGTAGATATGATCTCCGAGATCACAGTCTTTTGCTGATGCTGCTCCTGAGCTGCTGCCAGGGATTGCATATCACTCTGAAGATTTTCATATCTTCCTTCAGAACGACAATTTCTTCTCTCAGCTCTCTATTCTCTTTATCGAGATCATCCATTTTCTTATGTTGATTGGCCCGAGTATTGTATGAGTACGAAAATTTGACTCTAGAATTGAGACACGTGCATGAGACTCGAGAGAATGCGTTATGTGAGAATGATGAATGCAATGACATTTTTTTTTAATTTTTGTTTTAATAAAAAAGAAACTTCAAATAAATTGCAAATATCATACAGAGAGGATGATTGCAGTATGTTACAAAGAAAAGTACAGTATTTTACAAAGTGTTGTAAAGGAAATATCTAATGCTCAAGGATCCTGAGTCCTCTCTGAAGAGAGATCAGATGCCGGTTCTGGTAGTTTCCTTTTCTTCGATCGGGGTTCTTCAACCGTTGTCGGGTTATCAGTCATTTTCCAAATGAAAGGAGCAAGTAAATTTCTTTGATTTTCCCGACTCTCTACAGCATGTTGCGATAATATTTCAATCAGAGCGTCCTTTTCTCTTAACAGTTCCTGAATTTTGATACACTCCACATTGAGAGTTCGATACTTGTTTTTCCAAGAACTCTTCTCTCGTTGAACTTTGTTGAGAGTGACCTGGAGTTTTTTCGTTTCAGATATAAAATAAAGGGCAGATTCCTTTAACGGAAAAACTTCCTGACGAGGGTAAGGCATCCTCAGCTTGAGGGCTCTAGTTTGCACCTAATGGAGATAAGGCTCCAAGGAGATACAATCTGGTTTTCCTAGATACTCTCGCCCTTTTCTGTGAATATGTTGCTAGGCATGCACTATTTCCTTCTTAAGTGCTATGTCATATCCTCGAAAGCAGTTATGTTTCCTACACTGGAAAAGTATAGGGCTTTCTCAATCAAGAATTTAGTTGGTAAACCCTGGATTCCTCCCTTAATGGTTATGTGAGTCCTGACCTCTGACTCGTCCAAATAGATTGCTCTTGCAATGATTTGTTCCTTAGGAATGTCTTCCAGTCCAGAAAAGGGAGCTAGGTCAGTGATAGATAAATCAATTAGGTGAGAGTACTCCTCTAGGGTTGGTGTCAGTTGGTAATCCGAAAAGGTGAAAAAATGGTAAACCGGATCATAAAACTGAATTAGCATAGACACAATTCCTTTCACTACATGGACCTGTAATAGAGACAACAATCCTCCGTGCTTAGCTCTGAAAGCCTCAAGGTTGGTAATCATCCTTGCCAACTTCCTTAAATCCTCTAGTTTTGGAGCCTTGAAGGTGTACTTGTGCGTCTTTATTCTACCGAAATCCATAACGCAGTCTCTGATATTTGCAATTTATTGTTTAGTTTTAATTTGAAAAAGATTTTTTTCTTGTTTGAAAAGAGTTTTTTAGATGAATGCATGAATGCAGCACACAAAAACATTGAAAAGACATGGGTTCAAAGGTTCAGCGTCACGAGCATGGAGTCATGGCTCTACCCATCCCCAAAGGTTGTACTATTTTGGTAATTTTTGTACCTGTAGAACGGGTTAAGGTTCCCAAAAATCACTGACCTCTCCTGGAGATAACAACAGCAAGCTATTTCACCCAAGCGAGCTATAGTATCCTAGAAGAAATCTCAATTTGAGTGCAGTATCGCGTATCAACTATTCCCGATAGTCACCGCACTACTAAATGGCCATATGGTTAATGTCTACTAAATCCTCAGTTTCACGGGTCACCGCACTATGATAGCATCTACTTTCACAACTAACGGTTGTTCAGCATAGTATCACACGGGTACCTCCACTGATTCGATGGTCCACCAGGTTCAACTTAGTCTGGAATCACTCCCTATAAATGTTCTCTGTGTATGCCATCACTTATCTTATGGTTTCTCTCAAACTTTCCAGATGCGTATTAATCGCATTCCCATTGACAGAAAAAATAAACCCGGATATCAAGTAGCAAAAGCAGTATATATATAGTATATAATTCCTAAAACTAAACATCCTATACCTCTTAGGAATTCTAGTCTTAATGTGACCTCCCCAGCAGTGTCGCCATTTTTCTGTAGCGTACGATTTTTGTCGGTGACGCGACCACCTTATCGCCATGGGATTTCCTCACCTCAATGGGAGAAACGTTGGGTGCTACTTTTTAATTTCTTATTTATCCCGTGAAGCTGGAAGGGAAAGGGAAGCTATCTAAAATTAACTTTGCACGCGAATGTTTAACTGAACAATCACTTAAGAATGATTGGGGAGTCCGGGGTCAGGTTATACAATGGGGATTTGTCAATTACCTATCCTATACATGGTTATTCATGGGATGATAGTTTTAGGTTCTGCTTTGTACTTGATGGTAGTTGTCTGTGGATGGGAAACTTTCTCCTTTGTGGATGGGTTTCAGAGAGAGAGAGTATTTTTTTTTGTTTTTTGGGTTTTCCGATGTTTTTGATAGGGTAAGGGACCTAAGGTTTTTGATAAGTATGCTCGCTAAGATTTCACAATCTTATGCCTACGTATTCCCGTTATGAAAACAGGGAAATCAGAGCAATCGTAGTGCCTCCTATTCTATGGGAGGAAAAGATGTCTGGTGTCTTGTTCAAAGCCCAAGATTGAAGCCAAGGGTTGAGTATTTGTGTCTTGTTCAAAGCCCAAGATTGAAGCTAAAAAGTTTTGACTCAGAGAGAATTTGTCATCTCTAACGGGAGATATCTCATCTATTAATCACAGTTGTTTGGGTAACTGATTTATAAAGGAGCATTACTTTAACTGGAAAGCATGGAGTCCAGCAATGCCATAATTTCCTTTATATGGAATTTGTCCTGAAGGAAGAAACTTTAACTCTGTGTAGAGCAATGCCATTTTTCCTTGGGAATTCATGCTAAGAGAGGGACATTGGCTTGGATGTAAATAATCCAGAGGCTTGCCACTTACAGCAATTAGATGAAAGAAATGTGGATTTTTGAATCAACAAGTGTGCCTCTTATAGTAGTTATCTGGGATTAGGGTTTGTTTTGATTTTCTATTTTGGTGTGTGATTATACAAAGAAATGTCTTCCTGCAGAGAGATTTTGATTTCCTCTGAGGGGATGTTGATTTTTGTGTGCCTTGATCTAAGCCCAAGGTTGAAGCTAAGATGTTGATTGATTGTTTTAGGGAGATCATTATACAAAGCCTAAGAGGAGGCTAGAAAAGGCTGAGTCAACAAGAGAGTGTTGATTTGTGTCTTGTACAAAGCCCAAGATTGAGGGTAAAAGAGAAATTGACTCTTTTGGGGAAAAATTTTATCTGTCTTGTACAAAGCCCAAGATTGAGGCTGAAGGGATTGACTCAGTTGGAGAGTATTTAGGTGTCTTGTACAAAGCCCAAGATTGAGGATAAAAATTAAGAATCTGTTTAGGGAATTTTTATATCTGTCTTGTACAAAGCCCAAGAATGAGGCTAAAAGATAAATTGACTCTTTTGTAGAATATTTATATGGTGTCTTGTACAAAGTCCAAGATTGAGACTGAAAAGTTATGACTGATGATTATACAAAGCCTAAGAGAAGGCTGACTGGGGAATTTCTTATATGAAGCCTAAGAGGAGGCTAACTTCTGCTGAGGATTATTGAGATCCAGAGACAGGTCCAATATTGGGGGATCAACTCTTGCTCGGGATTACAGAAGATTTGAAATATCAGAGGCCATGAGGTCCTGATTCTGTTTGGGATTTTTGTTAATGGTAAATTAACAGTAGTTGACCCTGACTGAGGAAAAATTTAGAGTGAGGGTTTAGGATTTGAGTCGTGAAACCAGTGGAGATTTTAACTCTGCTTGGAGATTGATCAGGTGATCAGGATTATTTCCTGTTCTTTAAGGAAATTTGAAGGTTTCTGTGAGGTCCAAGAGGAGAAAAGATTATCCAAGTCTACTGGTATGGAAAGATTAGCTCTTAGCTGGAGCATTGTCTTTGTATGATGCCCAAGAGGAGGCTGAAATGTTAAGGGATGAGAATCAACCCTAAATTGGTTTGATGTTTTGACTCAGTAAGACTACTCTAACAAAGGATGACTAGGTTATGTCTTATACCTTTAAGAGGTCTCTGGGTCCTTGTACTAAGCCCAAGAGGAGGCATGAGAACGTCTAAGAAGCCTGAGGGTCCTTGTACAAAGCCCAAGAGGAAGCTGGGGATGCTTTTAGGAAGCCTGGGGGTCCAAACCTAAGAAAAGTTCAAGAAAGGTTTGTAGCACCCCAAAATTTGCTCTCCTTACTTTAGTACTAACTGGCTTATGTTTCATTTCATTTTTGCATTATCATGTGTGCATATCATTGGTTCTTAGCATGGGGTCAAGGTGTCTGAGGCAATTTCAAGAGGAGAAGATGTTCTTCAAAGGGTCAAGCAAGAGAGTTCAAGTGGATCACTTCCTCCTAACCAGTGCAGAAATTAGGGTTTTGAGATTCTTGGGTTTATTGCTCCAATGGGCAAGCTCCTTGGGTTTTTATCATCACTAAATGGCACATCTTATCTTTTTTGGAGAGGATACACATCATATTCAGAGGAATTTGGATTTGGAGACTGTACTATTTCCTCCTAGACTAAGGGTACCAAAACTAGGGTTTGCTATAAAGTCAGTTTATTTCTGATTTTTTGGGCAAGACTTGATTCCATGGT
Source organism: Lathyrus tuberosus (assembly GCA_022829125.1). Lineage (NCBI taxonomy): Eukaryota > Viridiplantae > Streptophyta > Magnoliopsida > Fabales > Fabaceae > Lathyrus > Lathyrus tuberosus. The sequence goes on from JALAZF010000072.1 coordinate 8,408,544, forward strand.
ATTCCTTGGGTCCCTAAGTATCTAGGAATGAAAGATCGTCCATCAGTTGGGTTAATGAGAAGTTCAATTGGCCAATGGATTGGGAATCCGGAGAATCAGAAGAAAAGTCAACTGTGAGAGGAGAGTCAACTGTGAAATTTTGAGGTTCTCTTCAAGGTTTTCAAGGTCTCACATCCTTATATGGTCTTCAAGAGTATAGTTTCATGTCATTTATCAAGATTAAGGGTTGGTGCAAAAGTTACTAAATATGGAAATGACCTATAATTTGAAAGTTTCCTTTTTGGGCAAGTTCCTACACTACATTCACCTTGACTTTTCATCATCAAAGAAGCTTCAAATGAATTTTTTCTTCAACATGAAAGTTGAAGATCTTTTTCTCCTCTTTCCAACAAGTACTAGTGGGTCTCCATATCATTTGTGAAACTCAAGTTATGATCAAAAGAAGGCAAAGTGGTTTTTAGGGTTTCTCATGATTCCATTTTCACAACTTTGGCATAATGACCTATAATTTATTCCATTGCTTCATGTCACATGCTAACATCAAAAGGCACTCCTCAAGGATCATTTTTAGCCCTTTGAATCAAGTGAATCCATGGTATATTCTTCACTTATTCTCCATTATGCCAAATTGCCAAATTATTAAAAACTCATGAATCAAATGGTTTCAAGGCCCAAATCAAACTCAGGTGTAATTAGCAATTCAAACATGGGTGATCCATCATGAAATATTTGGATATCCATGAATGGAAGGAGGTGTATCTCACATAATGTAATTTTTCTAAAATCATCCAAAACTCTTTAACAAAGGAATTTCCAAGGCCCAAACCATTATCAGTGAGAAACCCTAGAGTATTTAAGCCAATTCATGCACTGGTTAGGTTTCACACACGTGCTTTTGGAGGAGAACAAGAACGTGAACCCTAAAGCTTCTCACATTCGTATCTCTCAATCTACAAGGAGTTTTCACAAAATTCTTTCACCATCAGAACCCTTGGGATCTCTAGAGCACGAACCAACCACCCTTTGAAGCTAACAGTGGAGATACGTGTTGCACCATCTCAGGTTAGTGATGATTTTCATGATCATAAAACTCTCCTTTTTTATGCGCATATTGATGTGTGATTATCACTGATAACCCTGATATAATTTGTTTTGGGTTTGGACGTGTGTATTGCTTGTATGGTGAGTTTAAAGTTTTGAACCCTAACATATTTCTCATCGTTTTTCATTGTACATTGGTTATTTGAAATTTTTGATTGCATATTTGGAATCCTCACATTTTTCTGATCAAAATAGTGTATTCGCATGAAATTTCTGGGCAAGTTTTGAGTTACACGTGACGGAGGGGGCGGCCGGAGCTAGGGCTCCGGCGACTGGTGTGGTGGTCCGGCGAGATTAGGGCTGGAGGTAGAAGACGTAATCGCAGCCCTCCATTCTGGCAATCCAACGGCCCTCATAGTGCCACGCTTTTTTTATTTTGTTTTTTATTTTATTTGATTGCATGTTATTTACCCCACGCGTGTTACCGTGTACACCCAATTAGTTTCTCTCATTTTAATTACCTTTTATTTATGTTGACTAACCCTGGGTGTCTGATCCATCATGTGGCTGTGGTTGTGACAACAAATAAAAAAGGACATGTGCCTGACACATGGGAGTGTACGGTGTTCAGTTTGCTTTGGTGTGTGTGCGTACAGGGTTAGTGTAGTGTACTGTGTGATCATGACCGTTGATCATTATTACTATTTGATTTGTTTGACTGATTAAGGCGCGTGGGATTCATCCAAGGGCAGGTATGCAGTCAACCATTGACTAAAGTCCACCCGTGGACTCTTTTTTTATTTTATTTTTTTTCTGATGGATTAAACGCTGGGCCTTATTATTCGCACCCCCATTTTCCAGCCCATTATCCTTCCAACTTGTTTTATTACTGAACGCACCCCCCTTTGCATGTTTCAATTTATTTATTTCATTTAATTTATTGCATTTCATTTTTAAATTTTAAAAATAGTTATATGCATTTAAAAATTCCTAGAAAATTCATGCATCATTTTTATAATTTTATAAAATTTTCACAAATTTTATTTTATTATTTTATTTTATTTTTATCATCTGAAATAAATATTGGTTTATTTTCTTTTTGAATTATTTCATTCTGCACACATTGCATTGTTTATTTTATTTCTCTGCATCCATAAAACATTATTAATTCATTCTTATTGTACTTTTTCACCAACACATTTAATTGCATTAAAATATATTTCTATCATTTTTAAAATCATCTCATATTGCATTTTGGTCCTTTCCTTTTGCATATTGAACTATATTTCTCATCTGACTTTGCATAATTGTTTGAGTGACTAACATCTTGAATTTTTGCAGGAGTTTTTGATATATTGTTGGTTCCTGGTTGAGTAATGTTGATAATTAATTTGGAAATTTTAGAAGTTGTTTGGCTAATTATTTAATTGCTCTTAGTTTGAGGCCTGCTTGTATGCATACCCTTGATCTTGTCTGGTTATTTGTTTGAGAAGGCACTTGTGCCATTATTTTGGGATTGTGTTTTTTATTTCAGAAACCATGTCTGGTTGTTATTGGTCACTTGATTTCCATTATATGTCATTGCTTAGGTTTCATTTATCTCATTCCTTTTACTTATGGTTGTTTCGTACTAACCTTTCATGCAGGGACTAAGGTAAGTTATTTAAGGATGTGGATAATCATCCATGTCCACCTTACTCTTTCTTTCTCTCATATTTTCTTTTCTTTAGGCTTAGGTTGTCGTTAAACCTCACTAACCGTAGGTCTACCATGCATGATAACATTAGGACTCTTAGTTTCCCTTTAGAGTTTCCTTTGTGTCTTCTCTCTTCCCATCTCAAAACTCCTTGAAAATACTTAATAAAGATAAATTGTATTGCGCACGAGCCTTAAACGTGGGGAATGAGAAATGAGGGGCTTCCTCTCATCTTTCTAGAGTGCTTAGCGAGCGTCCTGTCTTGGGACGATGCGTTAAGTATTTTCCCCTGTGCCCTAGACTTTGGTGCAATGCAAGTTATGAATTAATTTAAGTCACTTCTGTCCTAAAAAATACAAACAAATTTCAAACCTTTTTGTCCTTCGGGATTGTCAAACTAAAGGCTATTTTCAAAAAGGGCACGTTACTTTCCGTCTGAGTCGCAAACGGGCATCGACCCTAACTGCCGGACGCGAACTTAACGTCGCTCATAAAAAACACAAAATGAACTTGGTCCGAACTACGTTGACTCTGAATTCCCCATTGCACAAGAGGGGTACGTAGGCCTAGTACGTTGACATCCTACCGAGTCGGTCTTTGTCTTTCCCCTCTCCCGTCTTAGCACATCCATAGATGATAGGATAACTCACCCTTAGAATAGACAACAAGTGTGGATCCCATCAAGTACGATGGACGCGTGGGGTGCTAGTACCTTCCCCTCGCGTAACCGACTCCTGAACCCAGGTTATGGTCGCGATGACCATTCCTTTCCCTCTTCCTCATGTTTGTACGGTGTTCCCTTTCCCTCTCTTGGGATAAATTTACACGGCTGGCGACTCTGTTTTTCCGCGCCACTCTCGCGTTTGTACCTAGATGAAAATCCTGGGAGCGACAGCTGGCGACTCTGCTGGGGATCTGGTTGACCTATGCTGGTCCATCCCTAAGCGAGTCAATCCTAGCGCTTGCTTATCTTTGTTCTCTTTGGGTGATTTTGTTTTTGTTTTGCTTTATTTGTTGTATTTTATTTTTACCGCATTTTCTGCATTGCATTTCATTTTTATTACTGTCATATTGGATATTGTTGTTTTGTGCTGGCTGTTTCTGTTTTGCAGGTTGGGTTGTTCTGAGAGATAAGCCCAATACCCAGGCTTGAGTACACCCTAGGACTAGAGTGGAGAGTAGTGGGACCTACGTGCCCGCTTGGTACGTTTGTGTGTTCATGAAATTCACAACCAGACGAGGCTATCTTGGGACGCATTTTAACGTGTGTGTCTTGCGCATGTTAGGATGTCGATCTAGAGAGCTGTCGACTCTGATGACCGATCATCGAGGACCTTAGTGGAAACATCCCTCTTTAGTGGTGACAGTGGCAGACCATATTCTATGGCAAACCCATTTGCACCCGAGGGCCCACTTTGGAACTCGCATAGGATGGCCCCTATCTTTTGAAGAGAATCAGTGGAGGCACTCCTCGATTGATAATAGTACTGTACCCCGAGGGATGAATGTACTATTGTTTCTCGACCTCAGTGCCAGAAGCTGAGGACCTTCCGTTTTGGAGAATCAGTTGAGGCCTCCTCGATTGATGATGATGCCAAACCAGAAATGGTGAACGTATCATCATTTCTCGACCTGAGAGCCTGAGATACTGAACATCCTAGTACCCACACGTGAGAGGGGATGGGTGTTTGCAGGTTTACAGGTAACCGAAACCTTCAACCTACCCGATTTTTCTGGATTTCTCATCAATGTTTGATTATCTGGGTTCCTGGTTATCTCAGTGGTTCGGTATTTTGGAATTCTGGTTTTTTGGGTTGTGGTTCTTGTTCAGTTAACAGCACAGCACATCCAGCAGTGTTGCCTTGATCCCATGTGTGCATTTGCATCCTAACATGTTTATTCATTTGCAGGGTTGCATCCTAACCTTGATTCTGGTTTCTGAAGACTATCGAGGATGAGTACTGAGAAGAAAAAGAATATCATAAGATACAAGTTCCCGTCACTTATTCTGGATCCTATTCACAAGGTTATTTCTATGGCAGAACCTGGGGAATTGGCACTTGTGGACTTTGATGACATGCCGTAGTTCTCTTTCTCTCTATTGTATTAGGATCACCACCAGGCTTGTTGGTTGGGATCCATGATTATTGTGTTCAGACTTATTATCTCGAGCTGTGATCGTTGACATCTAGTTTTCCTCTGGTTTTCTTAATATATGAGCAGAAGTCTCGTTCTATCTTATTGTTAAACTGTAATCAAGGGGTGAATCGCCCTGCGAATTTTTAAACATGTTCATTTGCATTCGCATATTCATAATCATTTTGCATAACAGGTGTTCATCTCTGGCGTTCTTACTTGGTTCTCCTCCTCAGTACAGGATTGCGGATCAACACATTCACCGGTATTCTACCAGACAAGATCAGAAAAGACTCATGGATCAACTACAAGCTGAGATGACTGAGATGCGGACCCGCATGAACCAATTCATGGATTTAATGCAGGGGATTGCTCAGGGCCAAGAGCAGTTAAGAACTGTTGTCCAACCACTGATTGCAAGGATTGATGACAAAGCTGTCCTTCATGGAGGAGTCCATACTGGTGTTATTGGTACTAATGTTTAGAATGGCCCTCCGGGCGGAGGTATTCCTATTTCTGGTGTTGTGATCCCTCCAGGCGGGGCTGAAAATGTCGGGGGAGGTGGTATTGGTGTCTGTGCTATTCATGGCCGTCAGTTTGATGATATTCAAGATGATGCATTCTCTGTGCCAGGTGGGGATGCTAGTTCCCAGATTGATACTAATCAGAGATTCAGGTTGATTGAGGAACAACAGAGGGGTATTGCCAATCAAGATTCTGTGGGTATGGATTTAGAGGATTTGGGGCTGGTTCCAGGCGTTGTTATCCCGCACAAATTTCAGACTCCTACCTTCGAAAAGTACAATGGTGCGACTTGCCCAAGGACTTACGTCAGGGCATACACGAGTAAAATGGCTGCTCACGCAAAGAACAAAAAGTTGATGATGCATTGCTTTCAAGATAGCCTATCTGGGGCATCCCTGGAATGGTATATGCAGCTAGAGAGGAAAGACGTTCGTAGCTGGAGAGAGCTGGCAGGGGCATTTATTAGACACTATCAATATAACACTGATATGGCTCCCAATCGTACACAGCTGCAGAATATGTCTCAAAAGAGCAATGAAAGCTTTAGAGAGTACGCCCAGAGGTGGTGTGAATTGGCTTCCCGAGTTCAACCTCCGATGTTGGAAAGAGAGCTCGTTGAGATGTTCATGGATACGCTTCAGGGGCATTATTATGAGAAATTGGTTGGATGTTTGTCAACTGGATTTTCAGGTCTTGTATTGGCAGGGGAAAGAGTTGAAAACGACATCAAAACGGGAAAGATTCAAGTTGCTCCCGGTTATTCTGAAAATGCGAAGAAACGTTACAGGGGAGAAGAAGGAGAGACTAATGTTGTTTAGTACCAACGACCTTATGCTCCTCAACAACAAAAGTATCAGCGTCAGAGCCAGCATATGCCGTGCAATAACTTGGAAAGAAGGAATGCTCCTCTTCATCCAGTTCCCATGTCGTACAGTCAACTATTGCAACACCTGGTTTGAAACTCATTGGTGGAGCCTAAGACTTTGAAGCCTGTTCCAGAACCATACCCTCCGGGGTACAATCCCCATGTGCAATGTGGATATCATAGAGGATCTATGGGGCACTCAACCGAAGATTGCAAAGCCTTCCAAGCAAAAGTGCAACAATTGATCGACAAAGGGTACATATCATTTCCAGAAGGAGACTTGGTTATGCACGTCGACCTCTCATCTATTTGAAGACTTCAAGGGTCATCTCCTAAAGCCAGTAGCCCAAACGGAGTCAAGTCTTCTCAACAACGGCAGTCATCAGTTTCTTTACTGCATTTTCATTTGTAGTTTTTCATTTCTCGTTAAAGCATTATATGCATGTAGAAACTTGTTTGTTTTTAATGACGATCATAATAAAATGAGCATGTTTTCCTTGAAGTAATCCATTCGTGTTCACTCTTAAATGTTTATATGCACTGCAATACCAATTTTCTTGTTTAGAACTCTTGAGGGAGGGTGATGAGACGAAAACGCAAAATCTTCGGTTGTATGTTCAAGGATAGAACCCTGTTGAGGATGTACAGGCATTGTTTCAAACCCCCAAACACTGGAGAGATAAGGAGATAGACCCTCGTTAACCCCTTTGAGCCTTGAAGTAGGAGTTTCTTTCGTACGAAAAACCCTCATACTTAACCCAGGGGCAGGGTAGGCGTCAGTTAGTTTGACCGAGCGTTCAGATTTCAAGGAGAGTGTGCATCCGAGGAACCATTACCTTCTATCCCACCGTCAAGAGGTCAAGAGATGTGAAACCACGATGGTTATCCGTCAACAACTAAGGAGTGAGGCAATCACAACCCTTTCAAGCAAATAAGACAACCAGTGTCACACGCTCTGTTCAAAAAGGGGAATAAAAAGGAAAAAAGAAAAGCCCGCTAAGTCGAAACTTGAAAACAAGCGACTTAGGAAAAAGTTAGGGCATCCCGCTGGACTTCAAAAGAGTCAGTCCAGGCAAAAATTAGGGATCAAAAAAAGCAAAGGAAAGAAAAGCGAAAGGCGTTACAAAAGAAAATCCCCAAACAAATTCGTGTGATTATAGACACAAAAGATAAAAAGGGGTGACTGTCATTCCAAAACTTCCTTAGGTGTCAAACCATTAGTGGCATGGGTTCCTTAAAGATCACAAACCTTTTGAGAGATGAGCGTTTCGGTCAGATAAACTGAACATAGGACTGGAGAACATCACGAAGAGTGGGTGGGCACCGATAAATTTTGAGCCATAAATCCTTTTTCTGAAACCGTGAACCAAACCACGTTACAACCCTTAAAAGTCCTAATTGAAACAGGGTTTATTCCGAAAGCGTACTTCAACAGGATAGCGTTCCTGACTCCTATGAGTTGTGCTAATAAGATTTGATGGTATTTTTGGTGCGCATTGTTTTGCCATTCATAAATCAAGGTCGCATCCCTGCTAGTGATTCGTTCACAAAGCTTGGCGACGCATTTTCAATAAAGCTTCAAGGTTAACATGAGTGTTACATTAGAATTGTCATTCTCATAATAAACATTTTCTGCGTGCATGTGTTTGATATCAAAGAAGCTTACACAGTGAACGTCAGTCAAGAAGCTTGATCCGGCCAAGTTGGGATGGTGAAAACTCCGAAGGACAATCATATCAAAGGGCATGCTGCCAAGAGACTCAGTGTAGAGCGGGCTTTCCCCAGTAAGTCGTGTTAAGATGTAGCTAATCTGGGGCTGTCACGTCGAGAAATCTCTCTGAAATTTAGATTATGAAGACTGGGGCAGTTATGTCGAGATATGATAAATCTCTCCAAGAGTTTGAAGACACTGGGGCAGTGCGAATGCCCGATCTTCTATAAAATCCTCTTGAGATGATTTCCTTCATTAGACCTGGTGGTCTGGGGCAAGTGAAAAGTTCAAAGAGCCGCTTATGACCATAAAGACAAGTCAAGTTGCAGGGCAACAGGATTGTACATCCCCAGCAGTTGGCTCTCCCCAACATTGAGATTGCTCCTTCCCCAGCAAGACAAACTTTCCTCAGCAGAGCAGACCTTCCCCAGCAGGATAAACTTTCCTCAGCAGAGCAGACCTCCCCCAGCAGGAGATCTGCAAAGTATTTTCTCTGAATCAAGACGTTATCTCCCCACAGAATCAGGGTTTTCACTTCCCCCATCCAGTCAGGAAGCGTGCTTTCGCCGACAATGTCATATTCTAGTCCCTAGCAAGGTGGGAGTAAAGTCATTCTCCCCACCAGCAGGCTAAGTTCAGTAGTATCCCCAAGCAGGATGGTATTATGGGCTGGCATCCCCTGGCAGGTTCTGAGCCCAATTGGATATTAGCAATCTTTAGTAACAGACTTCCGGTTCCGTTATTGGCGTCCATTCTCAACTCCCCCAGCAGAGGAGAAATCTCATATTTTGGATGTTACCTTCAGTGAAAGACAGGCGTGGCCCCCGGTAGTTCTTTCGGGATTTCATCCCCAGCAGGAGTCGTTGATCTGAAGAGTCGATCAGTATGACCCTTCTCAGCAGAGTTCCTGGATTCAGAGGATAATTTATTTTTGTCATCCCCGGCTGAATTGGTCTTTTCTCTCCAGCATTTATTTTGCTGGAGAGACCCCTTTTGCATATCATAAGCATTTGCATTGCATCCTCAAACGCGTAGCATTTCCACTTCGTGTGGAGCATTACGACAAAATTCAAACATTTGCATTCGAAGCATAAGCCAGGTTTGATGCTTTCCTTGCCAGTTCTCTTTCCCAGCAGAGATGGCATAACTCAGGAGATTTTGGAGGGATGCGTTCCTCATACTTGTGCTCCCCGACAGAGTCTTTTATTTAGACTTCTCCTTTCCCCAGCGGAGTCATCTTATCTGTGGATCGTGAGTCCATTAGAAGTTTGCCTTGGATTGGCCAATCTCCTTTGTAAATCCAGTTCTCGTCTGGTAGTCAGTTCTCGTCTTACTTACTTGGTGAAACCCAGTTCTCGTCTAGTAGTCAGTTCTCGTCTGACTTATTCTGTAAATCCAGTTCTCATCTGGTAGTCAGTTATCGACTGACTTATTTGGTGTAAACCCAGTTCTCGCCTGGTAGTCAGTTCTCGTCTGACATCTCTTTTGTAAACCCAGTTCTCGCCTGGTAGTCAGTTATCGTCTGACATCTCTTTGTAAATCCAGTTCTTGTCTGGTAGTCAATTCTCGTCTGACTTACTTGGTGAAACCCAGTTCTCGTCTGGTAGTCAGTTCTCGTCTGACTTATTCTGTAAATCTAGTTCTCGTCTGGTAGTCAGTTCTCGGCTGACTTATTTGGTGTAAACCCAGTTCTTGCCTGGTAGTCAGTTCTCGTCTGACATTTCTTTTGTAAACCCAGTTCTCGCCTGGTAGTCAGTTCTCGTCTGACATCTCTTTTGTAAACCCAGTTCTCGCCTGGTAGTCAGTTATCGTCTGACATCTCTTTGGTAAATCCAGTTCTCGCCTGGTAGTCAATTATTGTCTGACCTATTATTGTGGTAGTCAGTTCTCGTCTGGCTTATTTCGTGAAACCCAGTTCTCTTTATCAGCAGAGATAGCAATCTTTTGAAGATTTTCCTCGTCAGTTCCCTTTATCAGCAGGGATGGCATTTATTCTGCTAGTTCTCTTTATCAGCAGAGATAGCAGTCCTTTGAAGATTTCCTTTGTCAGTTCTCTTTATTAGCAGAGATGACATAACCTGGGAGAGTTTTGTTTCACGTTATCCCCGGTGAACTCCACTTTATGTTGGTTATCCTTTGCAGGTATAATTGAGGTTGTATTCGTTTCGTGGGTGCGATTGAGGTCGTATTTGTCATATTTAGTGGGTATGGTTGAGGTCATACTCCTTATTTTTTCAGCACGCTCCATTTCATTATTCTCACCATTAGCAAATTTCCGGGGCTCTTTTGGTATTCAATCCCCATGTATCCTGGAATGTCTAAGAGTCGTCGCTACCATACCTTCAGGACCAAGTTGATTGAATAGGGGCAGCTGTAGCACCCCAAAATTTGCTCTCCTTACTTTAGTACTAACTGGCTTATGTTTCATTTCATTTTTGCATTATCATGTGTGCATATCATTGGTTCTTAGCATGGGGCCAAGGTGCCAGAGGCAAGTTCAAGAGGAGAAGATGTTCTTCAAAGGGTCAAGCAAGAGAGTTCAAGTGGATCACTTCCTCCTAACTTGTGCAGAAATTAGGGTTTTGAGATTCTTGGGTTTATTGCTCCAATGGGAAAGCTCCTTGGGTTTTTATCATCACTAAATGGCATATCTTATCTTTGTTGGAGATGATACACATCATATTCAGAGGAATTTGGATTTGGAGACTGTGCTATTTCCTCCTAGACTAAGGGTACCAAAACTAGGGTTTGCTATAAAGTCAGTTTATTTCTGATTTTTTGGGCAAGACTTGATTCCATGGTATTCCTTGGGTCCCTAAGTATCTAGGAATGAAAGATTGTCCATCAGTTGGGTTCATGAGAAGTTCAATTGGCCAATGGATTGGGAATCAGGAGAATCAGGAGAAAAGTCAACTGTGAGAGGAGAGTCAACTGTGAAATTTTGAGGTTCTCTTCAAGGTTTTCAAGGTCTCACATCCTCATATGGTCTTCAAGAGTCAAGTTTCATGCCATTTATCAAGAATCAAGGGTTGGTGCAAAAGTTACTAAATATGGAAATGACCTATAATTTGAAAGTTTCCTTTTTGGGCAAGTTCCTACACGACATTCACCTTGACTTTTCATCATCAAAGAAGCTTCAAATGATTTTTTTCTCCAACATGAAAGTTGAAGATCTTTTTTTCCTCTTTCCAACAAGTACTAGTGGGTCTCCATAATATTTGTGAAACTCAAGTTATGATCAAAAGAAGGAAAAGTGGGTTTTAGGGTTTCTCATGATTCCATTTTCACAACTTTGGCATAGTGACCTATAATTTATTCCATTGCTTCATGTCACATGCTAACATCAAAGGGCACTCCTTAAGGATCATTTTTAGGCCTTTGAATCAAGTGAATCCATGGTATATTCTTCACTTATTCTCCATTATGCCAAATTGCCAAATTATTAAAAACTTATGAATCAAATGGTTTCAAGGCCCAAATCAAACTCAGGTGTAATTAGCAATTCAAACATGGGTGATCCATCATGAAATATTTGGATATCCATGCATGGAAGGAGGTGTATCTCACATAATGTAATTTTTCTAAAATCATCCAAAACTCTTTAACAAAGGAATTTCCAAGGCCCAAACCATTATCAGTGAGAAACCCTAGAGTATTTAAGCCAATTCATGCACTGGTTAGGTTTCACACACGTGCTTTTGGAGGAGAACAAGAACGTGAACCCTAAAGCTTCTCACATTCGTATCTCTCAATCTACAAGGAGTTTTCACAAAATTCTTTCACCATCAGAACCCTTGGGATCTCTAGAGCACGAACCAACCACCCTTTGAAGCTAACAGTGGAGATACGTGTTGCACCATCTCAGGTTAGTGATGATTTTCATGATCATAAAACTCTCCTTTTTTATGCGCATATTGATGTGTGATTATCACTGATAACCCTGATATAATTTGTTTTGGGTTTGGACGTGTGTATTGCTTGTATGGTGAGTTTAAAGTTTTGAACCCTAACATATTTCTCATCGTTTTTCATTGTACATTGGTTATTTGAAATTTTTGATTGCATATTTGGAATCCTCACATTTTTCTGATCAAAATAGTGTATTCGCATGAAATTTCTGGGCAAGTTTTGAGTTACAGGTGACGGAGGGGGCGGTCGGAGCTAGGGCTCCGGCGACTGGTGTGGTGGTCCGGCGAGATTAGGACTGGAGGTAGAAGACGTAATCGCAGCCCTCGATTCTGGCAATCCAACGGCCCTCATAGCGCCACGTTTTTTTATTTTGTTTTTTATTTAATTTAATTGCATGTTATTTACCCCACGCGTGTTACCGTGTACACCCAATTAGTTTCTCTCATTTTAATTACCTTTTATTTATGTTGACTAACCCTGGGTGTCTGATCCATCATGTGGCTGTGATTGTGACAACAAATAAAAAAGGACATGTTCCTGGCACATGGGAGTGTAGGGTGTTCAGTTTGCTTTGGTGTGTGTGCGTACAGGGTTAGTGTGGTGTACCGTGTGATCATGACCGTTGATCATTATTACTATTTGATTTGTTTGACTGATTAAGGCGCGTGGGATTCATCCAAGGGCAGGTATGCAGTCAACCATTGACTAAAGTCCACACGTGGACTTTTTATTTTATTTTATTTTTTTTCTGATGGATTAAACTCTGGGCCTTATTATTCGCACCCCCATTTTCCAGCCCATTATCCTTCCAACTTGTTTTATTACTGAACGCACCCCCCTTTGCATGTTTCAATTTATTTATTTCATTTAATTTATTGCATTTCATTTTTAAATTTTAAAAATAGTTATATGCATTTAAAAATTCCAAGAAAATTCATGCATCATTTTTATAATTTTATAAAATTTTCACAAAATTTATTTTATTATTTTATTTTATTTTTATCATCTGAAATAAATATTGGTTTATTTTCTTTTTGAATTATTTCATTCTGCACACATTGCATTGTTTATTTTATTTCTCTACATCCATAAAACATTTTTAATTCATTCTTGTTGCATTTTTTCACCAACACATTTAATTGCATTAAAATATTTTTCTATCATTTTTAAAATCATCTCATATTGCATTTTGGTCCTTTCCTTTTGCATATTGATATATATTTCTCATCTGACTTTGCATAATTGTTTGAGTGACTAACATTTTGAATTTTTGCAGGAGTTTTTGATATATTGTTGGTTCCTGGTTGAGTAATGTTGATAATTAATTTGGAAATTTTAGAAGTTGTTTGGCTAATTATTTAATTGCTCTTAGTTTGAGGCCTGCTTGTATGCATATCCTTGATCTTGTCTGGTTATTTGTTTGAGAAGGCACTTGTGCCATTGTTTTGGGATTGTGTTTTTGATTTCAGCAACCATGTCTGGTTGTTATTGGTCACTTGATTTCCATTATATGTCATTGGTTGGGTTTCATTTATCTCATTCCTTTTACTTATGGTTGTTTCGTACTAACCTTTCATGCAGGGACTAAGGTAAGTTATTTAAGGATGTGGATAATCATCCATGTCCACCTTACTCTTTCTTTCTCTCATCTTTTCTTTTCTTTAGGCTTAGGTTGTCGTCAAACCTCACTAACTGTAGGTCACCCATGCATGATAACATTAGGACTCTTAGTTTCCCTTTAGAGTTTCCTTTGTGTCTTCTCTCTTCCCATCTCAAAACTCCTTGAAAATACTTAATAAAGATAAATTGTATTGCGCACGAGCCTTAAGCGTGGGGAATGAGAAATGAGGGGCTTCCTCTCATCTTTCTAGAGTGCTTAGCGAGCGTCCTGTCTTGGGACGATGCGTTAAGTATTCGCCCCTATGCCCTAGACTTTGGTGCAATGCAAGTTATGAACTAATTTAAGTCACTTCTGTCCTAAAAAATACAAACAAACTTCAAACCTTTTTGTCCTTTGGGATTGTCAAACTAAAGGCTATTTTCAAAAGGGGCACGTTACTTTCCGTCTGAGTCGCAAACAGGCATCGACCCTAACAGCCGGACGCAAACTTAACGTCGCTCATAAAAAACACAAAAAGAACTTGGTCCGAACTACGTTGACTTTGAATTCCCCATTGCACAAGGGGGTACGTAGGCCTAGGACGTTGACGTCCTACCGAGTCGGTCTTTGTCTTTCCCCTCTCCCGTCTTAGCACAACCATAGATGATAGGATAACTCACCCTTAGAATAGACAACAAGTGTGGATCCCATCGAGTACGATGGACGCGTGGGGTGCTAGCACCTTCCCCTCACGTAACCGACTCCCAAACCCAGGTTATGGTTGCGATGACCATTCCTTTCCCTCTTCCTCAGGTTTATGCAGCGTTCCCTTTCCCTCTCTTGGGATAAATTTACACGGCTGACGACTCTGTTTTTCCGCGCCACTCTCGCGTTTGTACCTGGATGAAAATCCTGGGGGGTCAAGGTTTCACCGGAATTAATCCTTTCTTTAGTAAACAATTCTAGGGTTTGAAGAAATTCAAGAGAGGTTTCACCTAGAATTAATCCTCTCTGGGGAAATGAATTTCTTGACAAATTTCTAATAGTGACAGTTTGAGAAAAGTTTCACCGAGAATAATGCCTTTCTCTTTGGTCCATATTGTATAAGCCCAAGAGGAGGCAAGACTGTATCTGGAAATTCCTATGGGGAACTAGTTGTAACTGTATTGAAAGAGTGACCACTGGCTTTATATAATCTTAGACCTAATTGCCGAGGAAAATGCTAAGCAGATATACAAGTATATATACAGTTGAATATATAGACAAGTATTTAAAAGAGGGTAAAAGGACTTACAGGTGAGCAAGCTTCCAGCAATACAGATAAATATATATATATATATATAAGCATGTAAAAGAAAGCTGATAAAAACTTTCAGGCGAGCAAGCTTCCATAGCAGTATGGTTAGTTGTTAAAAAAATTAAAGAAAGTTTAGATAATAATTATGAATTTGAATTTTTTGAATCAAAGGAAAGTTGTTTTAACAAGAAGTTTGGGGCTTATACTCAAGGAGAGGCCCAGAAGAAAAATAGTGATTGCACAGTTGTTTTGAAAACTGTGTCGGGGCTGATACAATGACTGAGGCCCAAATTTATTTATGTACAAAGGAAGGTTGGGTCTTGTACTCTATTAGAGGCCCAAAGGTGTTTTAAAGAAAAGAAATGGGACTTACAACACAAGGGTAGGCCTAGTTGATTTTGTTTTGAACTGGCGATCGCGCCGAGATTTTTGAATACACAATGGGACTTATACAATGACTGAGGCCCAAAAAGGTTTTGTATTTACAAAAGGGTTGGGTCTTACACTCTATTTGAGGCCCAAAGTGTGTTAAAAAGTTTTGTGAGGGTGAAGATAAACAAAACCCAAATTTGATTTAAAAAATGTATTTTAATTGAATAAAAATTCAATTTAAATGATCAAAATTATCAAATATGTGTGAAAAACAAATTGTAATCTTGGATTAATGTTTGAAAAATCAAGTTTTATTCATGGAATGATTTGGAAATCATTTGAATTTGCAAAATCAAGAAAAAGAAATATATTTAATGCTTGAAAACAAATAAAAACATAATTCTTTGCAAAAATACCAAATATATGAAATAAATAATATTTTTGTGAAATTTTTATGGAATTAAATATTTTAACATTTTTTGGAAATTTCATAAAAAGAACCAATAAAAAATAATTAAAATTGAGAGAGAAATTAATTTTGGAATTAATTAATAAAAACCATAAAAATATGAAAAATAGCAAAAATATGGCAAAAA
Organism: Lathyrus tuberosus; assembly: GCA_022829125.1. Lineage (NCBI taxonomy): Eukaryota > Viridiplantae > Streptophyta > Magnoliopsida > Fabales > Fabaceae > Lathyrus > Lathyrus tuberosus. The sequence goes on from JALAZF010000072.1 coordinate 8,424,292, forward strand.
AGGTCTGGGTGGGTGTTTAACCCACGACCTTGCAACCAAACACACATGCGCGCTACCACTAGGTTGGTGATACATCCGTGCATCAAAACCACCCCATTAATACATAAGGGTGCATTGTTTCTAGGCCTGACCAAGGCGCCATGGCCTGCCTTTTGCCCAAGGCAAGGCAAGATTTTGGCAATTTGCACGAAGCCTCTAACTTTCTCATTTCTCCTTGGATTAGGACAAAATTTAGGTGCATCTGGACTATAATTTCATGAGGAATCCAATGGAGCCCTTGGAATTTTCAGAAAATATTTCCATTTTAAAATCCGATAGTGATTTCAAAATAGGCCTAAATTTGCATGATCTATGCTATCTCATCATACAAGCAACAATAGCATGAAAAATTGGTTCAAACACAACATATATGATATGTATGAGATGTCCATGATCAATGGACATCAAAGCAATGCATGATTTAGAGAGTTCAAGTTGTGATGCACTTACCTCTTGAAGCTCCTTGTGTTATCTGTCAAGATCCTTGTGCCAGAAGTAATCCAATGCTTTAGGCACTCTTGATTAATCCCTTAGAAGCTTTTAGGATGATCAAAACTGAAATTCTGGTACATGTGCAGAGTTCAGATGTCCTATAACATGCCATTCGACATCTGGTCTGACATGAACATAAATGGCAAGGTATATAGCAATAATCATGGTACTGAAAAGATAAAAGCAAGACACACAGAATTGTTAACCCAGTTCGGTTTAACACACCTACTCTGGGGGCTACCAAGCCAGGGATGAAGTCCACTATTAGTAGTATCAATTCAAAGCTAAACTCTCCATTTACAGCTTATCACTCAATCACTACCCAATGACCCTTCTACCTAGATCCTCTCTAGCTATGAGAAACTCTTCTCACTCCCAATCATCGCAATGATGTTTAGTAGTTGACAATCCGCCACTGCATCAACGGCTCTTTACCTATACAACAATTCAACAAGGAAGACACCCTTCCAAGACACAACTTAGAGTTACTTAAAAGCTTCCTCCAAGAACAATACTCCTCTTGCTTAACAGCTTCGAGGATCACACTCACAAACTGTCCAACTCACATGTCGAGTGGTACAGGAACCAGCCCTAATACTAGAACTTTTACATTTTTGGTTGAGTTACAATTCTAGGTTACAATGTATCTATATATAACCTATTCCCAACTGGATTTGGGCCTTCAAAACACAGTAAATAAGCTGCTACAAATCAGCAGAGACTTCTACTACATAAAAGGACTTCAATCTTTAACTTCCTAAAATATCTCCATATTTAGAAAGTGTATATTTTCCCATATTCTTCTCAATTTCAGATTTGAATCTTCAGACCTTTTAATTCAGCGCCACATAGAATTTGCATATTATTTCCTGAATCTTCTGCATCTGTTAAGACATAACAGAATCTTTAATTAACTTCAGTTCTGGCGCGATGTCGAATGAGCCTGCATGGGACATCTCGATACGACATGTTGTTCCAGATGTTGAAACTACTTCAGCTCAACATGTTCCATTGTGTCGCTCCCGGGATTTTCATCTTAGTACAAACGCGAAAGTGGCACTGAAACAGAGTCGCCAGCAATGTGTATTTATCCCAAGAGAGGGAAAGGAAACACTGCATAAACCTGAAGGGAAGGAAAAGCATGGTCTTACGACCAAGAGAACTGGGTTCGGGAGTCGGTTACGCCAAGGGAAGGTATTAGCACCCCCACGCGTCCATCGTACCCGAAGGGATCCACGCTTGCTTGTCTCGATCAAAGGGTGATAAGAGAAGACACTGGAAAAGGGCTGATAATTGGAAAACTGGAAAGGAAAGGAGAGAGAAAGAGAAACAAATGTAGGGAAAATAAAAGAAGTGCTCGAATGGGCCCTACCCCACTGCCTACGTATCTCATCGGGAGCATGAGAATCAGAGCGATGTAGTTCCCCTCACTAGGGATGGATTGTTTGTGTTTTTAGGGAACGACTAACGTTCTAGCTCAGGTGTTGCTGGCTCGCTGGCCCGAGTGCGTTACCATCTTGCAAGAGAACGAGAAGAAGCACGTTCATACGTTGAGAATGAGTGAGATGAGAAAAGAATTCCCGAAGGAAAAAGGTTATTGTTTGTTTTTGTCTTTTAATAAAGAAGCGTTTTGTTTATTTGGTGTTTTGTAACACATATTGTATTTAAGTCCTTCATATAGGGTCGAATGCCTCGCATATCGACCCAAGACGGGACGTACACTAAACATTCCCAAAGAAATGAGAGAAGACCCCTCACCTCCTTGTTCCCACATGAAAGGCCTAAATACAATATTTGTTATGCCTTTATTAAGTGGTTTTTACTTTTATTATGAGAAGAGAAGAAGTGGCTCAAATGGAGAAAAAGGTGAAACTAATAAGGGAGACTAAGACTCAAACCCTAGTGTTAGCATGCTTGGTGATCCTATGGTTAAGTGAGGTAAGTCTACCTATGTCAGTATGCATGGATTGCTATCCTAATGTCTCTCCTACCTCCACCTTAATCCAAAATTAAGTGGAGCGAGGAATCCTAAGGGATCATGTCATCAGACAAGTAAACACAGGATGAATTAATCACGAAATGAAATAATAGCAACTAAAGAGTAAACAGTGTCAGTCGACAATAATATCACACAATCACAATAAGAAAGAGGGAGCTTTAGCCAAGGGGTCATATCAACTGAGGCAAACAAGCTAAGTGTGGGGAATATGGGTGCTCGCCCAATGGCATCAAGAACCATGGAGAGCAGAGTAAGAAAGGGGAAGATGTGAATCAGATCACATAAGCATCATCATTGGTCAATGCGAGCTATAAACAAGGCGTGGGGGTTTGATTAATAAACCCTCATTCCACTGACGGACTAGATAACACGAGTAAGATATGTTCAATGCTTCAATCATGTAATGAGAGCTAAGAACGATTCAACTAGAATAACGGGGGTCGATTGTGAACCTTAACTTCCGTCAATTGCCTTCTTGGAGGTCTTACCAGGGGAAATGGGAATCGGATGCCTCATAGATGTCTTCAGGCACAATATTAAACAAACACAAACAGAGCCTCCTTTGAGGACTTCCATCATTGTCGGCCAAGTGGAACGGACTCCCAATCCTACTTCTCATGGCATGAAAAGGAAAAATGCGGAATTAGTAAAAGAGAAGAGAAGTGATAGCGAACGGATATCAATCCGTAGCAACGCAAGCAAAGTATAAGCAAACCGGCCAACTTCTAGTGATCTAGCATAAATGAGCAAAAGTGTTAGAAAGTGAAACGGGTTCGTGAAAGGCATGGAACCAAATGCTCTTAAAACAATAAAACAAGGCCATAAGCCATAAACAACAGCAACAACAGCGCTCCAGCACCTGCATAGCTATAAAAACTAGCAACAAGTAAAAACAGTCTATAACAGCTATAATTTCCATAACAGAATGGGTGTATATGCAGCCAGACAGAACAATGACATTCTACAGCACCCTTTGTACACAGCAGCTGTGTATACTACATCAACTTCTATGTTTAACGTGAAACACTACAAAATAAACTCAAAGATTAGTCAAAGTTCAAATATAAATAACCAAAGTGAACAACTAAGATCAAAAGGAAATGTCAATAAGAAGTGATTGAAATCAATACTAAAATTTAAACAATCAATTAGCCAAAAATCAATGCAAAACACATTAAGGACTATTAACAAAGTTACCAAATGAAACTACTAAAGATTAGTCAACAAGCTCCCAATGGAATAAGAAAACAAAACCATTAGAGATTCTAAATATTAAGCAAAAGAATGCCAATGAAGTAACAAAATCTAACCACAAACTAAGGTGAAAACTTACCACATGTTAAGAACTAATCACAAGGAAGCATTAAGAATGAACTTCAAAACATAACCCAAGTATTAGCCAAAAAATAATTAAATCGGAACAAAATTGAACTTAGCAAAATCCAACAACTATTAATCATGCTAAAAGTCAATTAGACTCAAAGTTAATTTCTATGTTAAAATTAGTATCGGAAAGAAAATCCAATTGGAACGAATTCTAAAATAATTCTACAGTTGAGTTAATTCTAAAAACCTATCTTTAAAACTAATTATAAAATTCGTGATATCTAATTCTAAGAAATCTATTTCTAATTAAAAGACAACTCCAAAGTTACAAGTTAATTTTAAAATTCTAACCTTAAAACTAATTATAATATTTATAGGCTAAATCTAAAGAAAGCTAACTCTAAAACTATTATCTAAATCAATTAGTTAAAAGAAAGCAAGGTTAATTTCTAATTCAGAATTGATACCAAAGTCTAACATTGTGAATCAATTCTAAAATCTAATTCTAAATTTCAATTAAATGATTTCTAAGACTAATTAAAACCTAATCACCATTGAAATCTAATGAACAAAAAAAGATAAAAAAATACAGCAACAGGAGGGTGCATTCAGTACCTTTGATGGTGAGATACGAGAAGGACGTGGGATTTGAGCCCAATCCATGATGATTCTCAGCCTTGAGGATTCATGTTCTTAAGAAAACCCTCAGAGGACTTTTCAGCACAAATAACACACTCCTCTTCTTCCCTTCTGCGCCGCCGAAAATCCTTCGTCACTCTCCTTCTCCATCCGCACCGACACCAATCCTCCCTCTATTTTATTCGCCTCTCCTCAACCATCCATGGCATCCTCCGCCACTCCTTACTCAACAATCACATCGTCGACGACGTTCTCCGCCGCGCTGTCCACCTTCATCAACTCCTCTCTCCGCTCTCTCCTCCTTCTTCTATTCATCGTCACCTTCGCGTCCTCGTTCACACACGGCGTCACCGGTAAAGCAATCACTCCGCCACGCTGTGGCTTTAAGCCGACGGCGGCGGAGGTCCAAGAAGTACATCGCTATTCAAGATCTAACATGCATCAGATTTTGATTCGAATGATAGCGCACCTGTGAATCGAAGCTAAAGACGACGTAGACGAATGCCTCAAATCTGATTCGTTCTTCCACTTCTTGCTGCGAATCCGAAGTCGTTGTTGCGATTTTCTCAGGTACACGGTTAATGATGAAGGTCGAATTTGAAATCCTGAATTCGAGAAGCTAGGTGCGGTCGACGGTTCGCGTGATGTGTTACGTTGATTCCGCCGGCGAGCAATTGAATGGCTGCTGCGTGATTGTTGAGTTTACAATGAAGATAATGATGAAGTGAAGTCGCCGAATCCGATTCAGGTATGAATTTCCTCTTCTTTGAATTCGATCTTTGTTTTCTACTCTTTCTCCACTTCTTCTTTGTATGAATCTTCTTCTTCTCCGATCTCTTCAGCGTTAGTCTGTAACGGTTGATTTGAGTTTGGTTGTGCGATTCTTCTTGATTTTGAACTCCGGCACGGTGGTTCAATGGTTGAAATTTGTAGGTTGTTGAATGAAGATGGCGATGAGAGCGATGAAGACGCGTTGAATTGATGAAGATTCTTCGGTTCTGCAGAGGCTCAAGATCGAAGATGATGAATTGTAGAGGTTATGGACTTTCTTGCAGCGAATACAATTGGAGAATGTGGATGAAGAAACTCAATCGAGAAAGGGAGCGGAGGATGAAGATTGAATCTGAAGGAGATTGGTGCAAGCTTTTTTTTTCTGTTAGAGGTTCTTAGAAGTTGTTAGAAGTTATTAGAAGTTAGAGAGAATTGGAACATTCTGTTAGAGAAAAAGGGTTTGAGCTTTTGATGATAGTTAGGAAATGTTATGGTGGTTTTTGTGAAACTGTTATTTTGTGAATTTTGTTATTGAAATCTGGTGTATACTCGGTTCCCTTAGTGAATTTTCTATGAAGTTGTTTGTATATTTTTGAATACTGCTATGAATTTCTTCTTTTCTGATATGAACTCCTGCTGCCATCCTTATTCATCACATTGAACATTGGAAGACCTGGCTTTCGAACAAGCAGATAATCATTATAATCGTGTCCTGGACTAATTTTTAAAACACAAGTTCCAAACTCTTTATCAACATGCTTGTCAGAAATTATAAGAATATAATGGCCAAACGTCTGAGGCACAATTGCCATCTAGCCAATATACTTGGAATAACAATCATCCTCTGGATTAACTACCAGTGCCACATCACCAAATGAAGTCTCTAGACGCGTCGTAGCTACAATCAGCCAGTTACTCCCTGTAGCTACGGGTTATGCTTTGGTGTAGCTAGTCATCAATGAAATAAACCAAGAGGATCCTTGAAAAATTCTTGCTCAGGATTAACACAAAAAACGGATGGACTTTACCTGCAATCTGGATTTTGTTTGAATGTGAATTTAGAAAAATGGTTTGAAGTGGATATTGATTAAAAGAATAATGGATAAAATGGAATGGAGATTTAGTTTGGAATTGAATTGAAAATGGATTTGGACAAAATGGTAAAAATGGTCTAATGGATTTAATATGGACATGAAAAAGAATGGATAAAAGTGGATATGGTTGAAAATGGACTCTAAAAAATCTATGGATATCAAAAATTTGTTATGGATTAAGGAAGAAAATGAATTTCTTGCAAATATGGTTGTTAGGATGGATACAAAGTCTTGTTTTTAGGAAATGGATAACCAAATGAGTCCAAAGCCACTCCCAAAACTTTTCGCAACCCCTTTGACAAAATGACCACATCTACCATCAAGCAATTTGCAACTGAATCCACAACCGTCAACCCCAGTTTTCTGAATCCAAACCTCACCTGAACCACTAAAGAATCTCACCGCAAGACATCTTGGCTTTGAACATTCACAGCTTGAGAAATTGCCCACAGATACAGATAACTGAATTTGAAATAACCTCTTGGTAGTTTGACCATGATTAGGTCAAACGTCCACCTGAATAGGATCTCAATTAAACAATCATCTTTGACTTGAAGCTAAGCACTTATCTTTGAATGCACGCTGATACTCCTTTGTATACGGAAGATCAAACCAAAGGAAGATGCCTTGATCACATGTCCTTATGCAATATGCAATGCAATGCTTAATGTTTAATGTTTTATTTTTCTGTGCTTTAATGCAATGTAATAACATGAAAGCTCATGCTAAATGATATGCAAAAAAAGGAGAGGGAAAATTTTGGGGTATTACAGCTGCCCCTATTCAATCACTGTAGACCTGAAGGGATGATAGCGATTGTTGTCAGACTTTCAAGGTATGGAGGGATTAAATACCAAAATAACCAGAAAATTTGCACTCGGTGGAGAAGAAGAAAAGGGATATAAACCCAACCAAATGAACTCTGCTTGAATAAAACTCTGATGATGAAGAATAATACTGAAGGGATGTCTTTTGAACAACACCAGACGACTACTGGCTTGCCACACTACGGGTGGACTTTAACAATGTCTTTTGTACAACGCCAGACGACTACTGGCTTGCCACACTACGGGTGGACTTTAACAATGTCTTTTGTACAATGCCAGACGACTACTGGCTTACCACACTACGGGTGGACTTTCACCAATCTACGGTTGGACTTTGCAGTTGCATTGCCACCCTTGGATGGTCTTTTGCCAATCCACAGTTGGACTTTGCATTGCTTTGCCACCCTTGGATGGTCTTTTGCCAATCTACGGTTGGACTTTGCCACCCTTGGATGGTCTTTTGCCAATCTGCGGTTGGACTTAGCTGCAGTATTTTAAATGGAGTCAGACGGCTACTGACTTGCCACACTACGGGTGGACTTTTTGCCAATCTACGGTTGGTCTTTCAAAATTTGCCACCCTTGGATGGACCTTTTTCCAATCTACGGTTGGACTTTCATTTCATTACATTTAACATGAGCTTTCATTTCATTGCATTGCATTCAAGCATAGAAAAATAAAACATTAAACATTTAGCATTGCATCTTGCATAAGGGCATGGGATCATGGTTTCTTATCTTCTTTGCGACTTGGTTGATATTCATCAATTGAAGAAGGTAGTTAAGGTTCATGGTGAAGGCATCTTGACATGAGATCCAGATGTGGATTTATATTGTGGTCAGGGCAGTGTTATTCTCTCAGTTGCTTATGGTTCGTTGCTTGTAACACAAGTTAATGAGGGTTGATATGGAAGTCGATTGGAGTCGGGAATTCATTGAGTATTTGAGTTTTGATTTGGATGTTAATTTTGATTGATCAAGGTTTAAGCATGTCAAGTTTGAAAACGAGATTCATGTGGATTACTTGGAATTCAAGATACAAGTCCATTAAACCATATCCATTTCTTAACCAAGTAACCTTTTTCATAACCGTTTCGGTGTCCATTTTTTAGCCTTTGTCAAAACTACTTCATTTTCTATATCCAAACTAAAACCAAATTATTTAATGTATTCGGCCATCCTTGTTGTGCAGCAAGTTGTTTTCGTTTCTGAAATGCATGGTGGAGTCATCTAAACTAATTATGAAAAGGCTATCATCAGTAGGGACTGCACTTTCAGATGCGTATGTTAAGATAGGGAATATTAATGATGCTGTGAAATGTACCTCTTGACCCCTTCAACAAATGACATCTTTGAAATCGAAAAAGATGGTTTTATTCTTTGTAAGCTTATTAATGTGGCGGTTCCAACAACTATTGATGAAATTACTTAATCCATGGGAAAGAAACGAAAATCATACATTGTGCCTCAATTATGCTAAAGCAATTGGATGTACAGTCGTCAACATTGGCACTCAAGACTTAATTGAAGGAAGGCGTCATTTGGTGTGTGGATTGATTTGGCAGATTATCAAGATACAATTATTGGTGAATTTGAACCTCAAGAAAACTCCTCAGCTTTTGGAGTTGGTTGGTGATAGTCAGGATATGGAAGAGTTGATGAATCTTCCACCAGAAAATAGCAGCAAAAATAAACAATTTCTAACACATTTCCATAAAAGAAAACCATAACAGCCAGATTAGTAGCAGCATAAGAATTTAGGTGTTCAAAATAACAAAAAATAAGAAAATTGAATATCACAAAATAACCTCTAGTTTCAGTGACAAACAGAATTTCCTAACTGTCATTAACCAATTTTCCGAACCAACTAACTCTAACAGAGAGTTACATGGTTCTAACAGAACTAACCACCAAAAACCTGTTACTAACAGAAACTTCAAATAAATCTCTAACCCTTCTAAGAGAGAAAAGGGAGCCAACTTCTTCATCTTCCATTTCACTCTCTTCTCATTTTGGGGATTCAATCATTCTCCTCATCGTTTCTTCTTCGTCTTCTTCCACCATCTTCACTCCCTTTAACCCAAAAAACTCCTCTAACCAAAAAAACGAATCCAATTTCCTCTGATTTTTTCTAGCAGAATACTCTAACAGAACGAACCAATTCTCCTAACAAACTCTTAACAGAAACTCTCTAAATTTTCAATTCTTCTTCCTCCCACTCTCATCCTCCTTCTTCGATCTTCAACCTTCCATCAACTTGCATCTCCATTCAACCTTCAGTTCCTAGCAGAAATCATCTTCAACATCCGATTCATCTTCACCTTCATCGATTCGATAACAATCTGCATCTTCATCACTGTTTCGATCAATCTTCGACCTGCAAAGTTCAAGAACATCATCAATTCGCAACTTCGCGGCAATTCGAATCAAAACCTGCATAAAATCAACAAAAAGAAGAATTCACCATCAACCTCCAATTCATACCTGCAGAAAACCAAATTCCTGCAACGCAATTCAACCGCAACAATTTCTTCGATTCACGTAAACTAGGAATTTCATCAAATCAAGAACCTGCAGAACGCAACGATTCGACGTCAACACACGCACAACATTCAAAGAATCACAAAAGAATTGCGTGATTCCGTCACGGTTTGGAGAGTTCTCCATGACGATCTATCCGGAGCGATTAGAGTGAGATGAGTGAATCGGCAGCGCGACTTGGAGGGAGCGTGAGAGAGGCGACGTGTGGGATGAATGAAAAGGAGAATGACCGGGTTGAGTGCAGCGAGTAAGTGGCGGAGGCAACGGTAAGATACGGCGAGGGGAGATTATGGTGACGGTGTCGCGGCGGCAGGACTTGTGACTGGTGAAAGGGATGAAACACGGACAGAGGCTTCTAGGATTAAATTCAGTCTTAAGGCAAGTGGACCGAGTTGCCTAGCCATGCAAATTGGACTGTACATCAGCCTGTTTGGACTTTTTGGCACACTGAAACTGCTATCTACACACCGTAGGTACTCTTACATCTCATTTTTTAGAATTAATCTTAAATGGAGTTTTGATGTAGATTTTTGATCTTAATTAATTGATTTTAGGATAATTAGATTTAGGTAATTGGATGTATTAATGAATTGAAATAGAAAGTTTAAATTAGGGGTTGTAATTAGAAATTGTAGTTTGCTTAATTGTTTTTTTGACTTAATTGCTTAATCGCTTTTTTGGGCTTAATTGCTTAGTTGCTTTTGTTGGCTTAGTTTCACTATAAGTGTTTTTGGCTTAATCATTTTTTCGAGGTGTCGATTAATTGCTTTTGTAGAATTAGAATTAGAGATTTTAGGAAATTAACGATTAATTTTGGTTAAGTGACTTAGGATCATTAGAATTAGTTCACCATTTAGAATTTGCTTTGTAATAAGAATAACATTGATTCTAATTGACTTTTTACATGGTTTAGTAGTTAATTGACGTTGGTTAATATTTTGCTAATTAGATTAGATTTTGATAATGGTTCCATAATTGTTTTTTAGCTTAATTGCTTTAATTGGTTTTTGGCTTAATTGTCCATTAATGGTTCACTAATCATTTTTAGATTAATTGTTCAATAATTGTTTTGCTTAATCATTTCCTAATTGTTTTTGCTTACTTGTGTACCAATTGTTTTTTGTAGAATTAGGAATAACTTTGAACTAATTGACATAGATTTAATGTTAACATTGGCTAATCCTTTTAATAGTTTCATTTGATGACTTTGTTGATAGCCCTTAATACTTGTTACATGTTAGTTTTTGACTAATTGGTGTTTACATTTAGTATTGATTTCAATTACTTCTTATTGACATTTCCTTTTGATCTTAGTTGCTCACTTTGGAATTTCCATTTAAATTTTGACTAACCTTTGAGTTTATTTTGTAGTGATTCACATTAAACATACAAGTTGCTATAGTATACACAGTTGCTGTGCACAAAGGGTGCTGTAAATTGTTGATATCCTGGCTGGCTGCATATACACCCATTCTGTTCTGGAAATAGTAGCTGTTATAAATTGTTTTTAGTTGTCTCTAGTTTTTACAGCTATGCAAGTGCTGGAGCGCTGTTGTTGCTGCTGTTTACGGCTTATGGCCTTGTTTTATTGTTTTAAGAGCATCTGGTTCCATGCCTTTCACAGACCCATTTCACTTTCTAACACTTTTGCTTATTTATGCTAGATCACTAGAAGTTGTCCGGTTTGCTTATACTTTGCTTACGTTGCTACGGATTGATGTCCGTTCGGTATCACTTTTCTTCTCTTTTACTAATTCCGCATTTTTCCTTTTTATGCCATGAGAAGTAGGATTGGGAGTCTGTGCCACTTGGCTGGCAATGATGGAAGTCCTCAAAGGAGGCTCTGTTTGTGATTGTTTAATATTGTTCCTGAAGACCTCTATGAGGCATCCCATTCCCATTTCCCCCTGGCAAGACCTCCAAGAAGGCAATTGACGGAAGTTAGGGTTCGTAATCGACCCTGTTAGTTCTTAGATTGGCTGGAATTTTGGTAAATCAAAGTATGTTCAATGCTGATGTCAAGGTGCTGATGTTGTAACATTGAAGTCTTAACACTGGGCTATGTTAAGTAATTAATTGCTGAAGTTGGATGTCTGATGTCACAGAGGTGATGTTGTAACATCAGATCTACAGAATTAACAACAGCAGGCTGTGATGTTGTTAGGGTTGCATATTAGCTGGAATTGTGGAGAGCAAGCTGTCTGATTGGATGGGAATATCTTGTGATAGATATTTGCTGCTGCATAGGAGATCTGTTGCAGATTTGTAGGAGATTTAAAAGGTTGAAGATTTAAAAATATTTTAGGAGAAAATCTGTTTTAAATATTCAGTTTTAAATAACAAATCTGGGAGATATTGTAGCAAGTCCAAGACCAATTCAAGTAGCTATATAAAGCACACAAGACCAAAGGAAAAAGGTACAGAAATACAGAGAGAAGATCAAGAGCATAGGCTAAGTGTCTTGAGTATTTTGTACGAGTTGTGTAACCAGAATTCTAGGGTGAATTATTGTGTCGTATTTTGTCCTCTCTAGAAGCTATGAAGCAATAGAGAGTGGTTGCTTGATCGAAGCTGTGAAGTAAGATCAAGGGTACTCAAAGTGGGTTCTTTGAGAGTTTGTAAGGGATTGAGTGGTGTTCTCATACCTAAGTGGTTTCTTAGGTAGGAAGTCATTAGTAGAGTATAAGTTTAGGAGATTGTCAACGGGTTGTTGAGTCTGTAAATTATATCTACAAGTAGTGAATTCCATCCCTGGCTTGGTAGCCCCCAGAGTAGGTTGGTTTAACCAAACTGGGTCAACAATTCTTGGTGTTATTTTACTGTTATTGTTGTCCATTGTGCAGAGTGTGTTGTTGTGACATCACACCTTAACATCACACGTCTGATACCAGAATTTCAATTGGTATCAGAGCAGGCATCCTGTCTATCTCTGGGTGAGATCTAGGGAAGTTACTTTCTGGTGTAAAGATGGACAAAGAAGTTGGAGGATTCATCAACAGACCCCCTATTTTGGATGGATCCAATTATGACTATTGGAAGCCAAGGATGAACACCTTCTTAAAATCCTTGGACAGTAGGGCTTGGAAGGCTGTTATTAAAGAATGGAAAGCTCCTGTCATGTGTGAGAAGGATGATACTGGCAAAGATAAAGAAGGCACCTTTAAGCCAAAGCCTGAAGAAGAGTGGACCAAGGAGGAAGATGAGCTTGCCCTTGGAAATTCCAAAGCTCTAAATGCCATATTCAATGGAGTGGATAAGAATATCTTCAGGTTAATCAATACCTGTGAAGTTGCTAAGCAAGCATGGGATATCTTGCAGGCTACTCATGAAGGAACATCTAGAGTCAAGATGTCAAGACTTCAGATTTTAACATCAAAATTTGAAAGCTTGAAGATGAAGGAAGATGAGACTATTCTTGATTTCCACATGAGTGTTCTTGAGTTGGCCAATGCATCTAGTGCTCTTGGAGAGAAGATGTCAGGTGAAAAGCTTGTGAGGAAGATCCTTAGGTCCCTACCTAAGAAGTATAAGATGAAAGTTACTGCCATTGAAGAATCACAAGACATCAGCAAGATGAGAGTAGATGAGCTCATTGGATCTCTTCAAACTTTTGAGCTTGGGTTGAACGAGGAAGAACCAGAAAAGAAGCCAAAGAGTATAGCCTTGGTGTTAAATGATGCAGAAGAAAAAGGAAAGAGTTCTGAATCGCGGGAGGATCTATCTCAGGCCATAGTGATGTTGGGAAGACAGTTCACCAAAGTATTCAAGAAAATGAATAATAACTCCAGGCCTAATGTCAAGAACATGACTTTTGACACCAGCAAGAAGGATGAAGAGAAAACTACCCAAGATAAAGGAGTTCAGTGCTTTGAATGTGAAGGGTATGGACACGTCAAGAAAGAATATCCCACCTTCTTGAAAAAGCAGAAGAAGGGCATGACAGTTTCCTGGTCTGACTCTGATAGTGAAAGTGAAGGTGAGTCAGCAAAGCATGTGAGAGCTTTAACAGGAGTTGTGGGTTCTGATGATGATTCTAGTGATGGAGAAGTAACTTATGAGGAGTTAGCTTCTACCTATCAAGAGCTGTGTTTAAAAAGTGCTGAGATTTGTCAAGAAAACAAGTGCCACAAACAACAAATTGCTCAGCTAGAGAATGAAAAGACTGATCTGGAAAATGAAGTGGTGCTAGTTAGAGCTCATCTTGATCAATTGACCAAGTCTGTTAGGTTGCTGAGCTGTGGTACAGACACACTTGACAAGATCCTTCAGTCAGAAAAAGCTGCTGGAGACAAAGCTGGGATAGGTTATGTGGCTGAGGATAAGGGAAATTCAGAAGGAAGCACTTCAGGTTCAAAGAAGGAAGTGTCACAACTTTCATCTCAACATCAGCCAAAGAAGCTGGATCCTACCCCTAAAAAAGCTGATGTTTCCCAACCTAAGAAGATTGAGAAGAAGACTGGTCCTTATCAGAAGAGAAAGCAGCCACAAGGAGCTAGTCAGTATATGCCCCCACAATACCACAAGAGCATGCAAGCTACTCAGTTCAAACAGCACATGTCTCAACATCAGGACAACTGGTATGGTTATGGATATGGATACACCAATGATGTTCCTTATATCTATGGAAGAAGAAAGCCACACCATCATGGGAGACAATCCAGGAAACAGCATTCTCAGCCGTCTTATGGGAGAAGATATCAACCTAATAGAAGGCAGGCTAGTTATGGTATGAGGAGACCACATTATGGCTGGCAGCCTAAGCAATCTCATCATGGCAGACAATTCAGAGATAAAAGGGTGAGATGCTATTATTGTGGAAGGTTTGGACATATGCAGTACTCTTGCTACAAGCTGCATGGATACCCTCAACCTCAAAACAGATGGAGAGAGCACAGGCCCAAAATTGTTAAACAATGGGTACCTAAGGAGAAGGTGAAGTGCTTGTTGGCTCACTTGGCTGACAAAGAGGCTAAAGAAGGAACATGGTATTTTGACAGTGGGTGTTCCAAACACATGTCTGGATGTAGATCCATGTTTCCTGAAGTCAGTCATTGTCCCTCTCATGAGGTTATATTTGGCAATGGAGGAAAAGGTGTTGTTGCAGGAGTTGGGAAAGTGCAAGGTGATGGTAGACCTGAACTTGACAAAGTTCTGTTTGTCAGGGGCTTAAGTGCAAATTTGATCAGCATAAGCCAGTTGTGTGATGAAGGTTACAAGGTAAACTACTCTAAGCATGAGTGTGTGGTTTCTGATGAGCACAATCAGATTGTTATGAAGGGTGCCAGAACCAAAGACAATTGCTATCAATGGATTTCTCTTGAAGGAGATTCAACTGGTGATGTTCAAGTTGATGTTATAACATCAGACTGTGACATCAGGATGCTAAAAGGTCACTCAGAGTTAATGAGTCCTGATGTGAATTGTTTAAAAGGAAAGTCTTTATGGAGGGAGAAAATTAGTAATTGGTCTTTAAAGAGTATTCAAAATCTGGCGCCTAACCTCAGACCCTCATTTCCTATTCTAGCAAAATCACAGTTCATCAAAACTCATATCTCTCCTCTGTTCGTCTCCTTCAACAAGAAGAATCATCTTACTTTATACTCCCTCAAAGGAACCATGTCAAAGCAGACATCTTCTCCTTCAAAAAGTTCATTGCGGAATAAAGCTAGGGTTTCTACAGATGAATACTCTGAAGACGAAGCTCTGAATATACAACCTATCTCCGTAATGTTACCAGCGTCAGGTAAACCTAGACCATCTAAACTTGCTTCTAAAAGGGCCGCAACTATTTTTAAAAATACTGAAACAAAGAAGCTGGTTACCAGTATCCTATTTAGTGATAAATCAACACCTAGGTCATCCACGTCTCAAACTGTGGTAGAAAAGTTTGATGTTGATAAGAGTATGGGTAATATGGCAACCAAAATACTGGATAAAGGAATACCTGTGAAAGGAATTTCTGTACCGTTGAATCAAATGCCAGCATAAAAGGTAGACATGCAAGGAGAAGAATCTGATCTTCATAGACTTGCCGTGTCTGTCATTGAGGATTCTGAAAGAGGAGGAGAAGAAGAAGATGTGCATGAGGGAATTAATGATAAAACTACTCCTGAAGAAGAAAATAGTGAGGACGTGATCAATGTGGATGACTTATCTGACAATGAAGTCATTGGAAATGTTGTTCCAAGTATTGCCAAAAGACTACAGACAAGGAAAGGAAAGACCAATGAATCCTCTCCTAAGAATCCTACTGAAGGAAAGAAGAAAACTGTTGTTGGTCCCATAAAACCTTGGAGCAAGGTTGTTACACCTTCCAAAAGGAGAAAGGTTAGAGAAGAATCTGAGTCTGAGGAAGAAGTTGAGGAAGATGTCCATGATATCACACCAGTCAGAAAGACCATTCCCAAGAAAATTTCTGATAAGGTCCCTGAAGTGCCAGTGGACAACATATCCTTCCATAATGCGAGCAGTGCATCCTTGTGGAAGTTTGTGTGCCAAATAAGGTTAGCTCTGGAAAGGGAGCTTGGAAAAGATGTCTTGGAGATGAAAGAAATTATGGACCTCATTCATGGAGCTGGACTTCTAAAGACTGTGACCAGATTCTCCAAGTGCTATAGTGGACTTGTTAAGGAATTTGTTGTCAACATTCCCATAGACATTTCTGACAATAGAAGTGTGAACTACATGAAGGTGTTTGTTAGGGGACAGTGTATTGACTTCTCTCCTAGTACTGTCAATAAATATCTGGGAAGAGATGAGCAAGAGGAGTGTGAGCTGGAGGTGACTGATAATGAAGTGTGTAGAGAGATCACTGCTACTCAAGTTAAGGTGTGGCCACTGAAAAATAAATTAACAGCTAGCAAACTCAGTATCAAGTATGCTATATTGCACAGAATTGGTGCGACTAACTGGGTACCTACTAATCACAATACCACCATAACTGTGGGATTAGGAAGGTTCATCTATGCTGTAAGGAAAAAGGTCAAGTTCAACTATGGAAGCTATATATTTGATCAAGTAGTGAAGCATGGTGCCACCAATGCTATCAAAATGCCTATATCATTCCCTTCCCTTATCTGTGGAATGATATTAGATCAACATCCTGGAATCTTAACCAGTTCAGAGGTAGCATGTAAGAGGGAGTCAACTTTATCCTTGCATCCCAAACTGTTTGCTGGGAGTCATGTTCCAGACATTGTTACAACATCAAGTTCTGGGATTAAGAAGGTCAGTACAAAATTTGAGCTGATTAAAGAATTAAGGGCAACCTGCAAGGATCTTGATATGGTTATCAAGACCAGCACTGACAGTAAAATGAAGATTGAGCAGATGATTAAAGACTTGGAACAGGGGGAAGACAATGGGAATGGTGACACTGAGGATTCCAGGTTAGATGAGGGTGATGAAGATGCTGATGGTACCAGCTTGGATGAAGACTAATCTCCATCTGCTGTTTTTAGATAGTAGTTTCAGTTTTTAGTTGTTTTTTGTCCTTGGTTTTGTAATTTGAATATTGTGCTGTTTTATGCACTGTTTATGTCTTTAGTTTTCTTCTATGATTTGTTTTGCCTGGTTGCTAACTGTGAGTCTAACAATGAGAGCTAGGGTGTACTGACTATAGTTAATAGGGCTTCTATAGAAGTTTGCCTAATTGTGGCTAAAAAGGGGGAGAAAATAGCCAAGAGTGTCAAGAGTATCAAAGAGTGTGACTGCCAAATGCTGCTAAGGGGGAGTTTTGACTGAGCTAGTGAAGATATTATGACATTTGAAGAGTGCAGCCAAGCAGACATCAAGGGGGAGAGAAGTGCTGCACATTGTGAGCTACTGAACAGCTGTGATGCTGGTTCATATTTTTGAGGGGGAGCACCAATTAGTTGTTGTCAATAATGAAGATGGTGCTGCAGTAGATCAAGTGATGAAGACTATGAAAAGTGTCAAACTGCTGCTGATGAAAGTTTCAAATTTTTTAAGATTATTCCGCTGCTGATGTCTTTGAAGATGCAGAGTGCAGAGATTGTTTTAGCCAAAATTAGCCAAAGGGGGAGATTGTTAGTTCTTGGATTGGCTGGAATTTTGGTAAAACAAAGTATGTTCAATGCTGATGTCAAGGTGCTGATGTTGCAACATTGAAGTCTTAACACTGGGTTGTGTTAAGTAATTAATTACTGAAGTTGGATGTCTGATGTCACAAAGGTGATGTTGTAACATCAGATCTGCAGAATTAACAACAGCAGGCTGTGATGTTGTTAGGGTTGCGTATTAGCTGGAATTGTGGAGAGCAAGCTGTCTCATTGGATGTGAATATCTTGGGATAGATATTTGCTGCTGCATAGGAGATCTGTTGCAGATTTGTAGGAGATTTAAAAGGTTGAAGATTTAAAAAGATTTTAGGAGAAAATCTGTTTTAAATATTCAGTTTTAAATAACAAATCTGGGAGATATTGTAGCAAGTCCAAGACCAATTCAAGAAGCTATATAAAGCGCACAAGACCAAAGGAAAAAGGTACAGAAATACAGAGAGAAGATCAAGAGCATAGGCTGAGTGTCTTGAGTATTTTGTACGAGTTGTGTAACCAAAATTCTAGGGTGAATTGCTGTGTCGTATTCTGTCCTCTCTAGAAGCTGTGAAGCAATAGAGAGTGGTTGCTTGATCGAAGCTGTGAAGTAAGATCAAGGGTACTCAAAGTGGGTTCTTTGAGAGTTTGTAAGGGATTGAGTGGTGTTCTCATACCTAAGTGGTTTCTTAGGTAGGAAGTCATTAGTAGAGTATAAGTTTAGGAGATTGTCAACGAGTTGTTGAGTCTGTAAATTATATCTACAAGTAGTGAATTCCATCCCTGGCTTGGTAGCCCCCAGATTAGGTTGGTTGTAACCAAACTGGGTCAATAATTCTTGGTGTTATTTTACTGTTATTGTTGTCCATTATGCAGAGTGTGTTGTTGTGACATCACACCTTAACATCACACGTCTGATACCAGAATTTCAGACCCCCGTTATTCTAGTCGAGTCGTTCTTAGCTTTCATTACGTAATTGAAGCTTTGAACATTACCTGCTCCTGTTATCGAGTCGGTCAAGTGGAAGATAGGGTTCGCAACCAACCCCCACGCTTTGTCTTTAGCTCGCATTGACCAATGCTGACGCTTATGTGATCTGATTCACATCTTCCCCTTTTTATTCTGCTTTCCATGGTTCTATATACCATTGGGTGAGTACACTTATTTCCCATAGCTAGCTTGTTTGCCTCGGTTGATATGACCCCTTGGCTAAAGCTTCCCCTTTTTTACTTTGATTGTTTGACATGACTATTTATTGACACTGTTTACTCTTTCATTGCTTTTAGTTCATTTTGTGATTGATTCATCCTGTGTTTACTTGTCTGATTACATGATCCCTTAGGATCCCTCGATCCACTTAATTTTGGATTAAGGCGGAGGTAGGAGAGACATTAGGATAGCAATCCATGCATACTGACATAGGTAGACTTACCTCACTTAACCATAGGATCACCAAGCATGCTAACATTAGGATTGAGTATTAGTCTCCCTCATTAGATTTTCACCTTTACTCCTCCTTTTGAGTCTCTCTTCTCTCATCTTAAAACAAAAGTAAAAAAACACTTAATAAAGGCATAACACCTATTGTATTTAGGCCTTTCATATGGAAACAAGGAGGTGAGGGGTCTTCTCTGATTTCTTTGGGAATGTTTAGTGTACGTCCCATCTTGGCTCGATATGCGAGGCATTCGCCCCTATATAAAAGACTTAAATACAATATGTGTTACAAAACAACAAATAAACAAAACACTTCTTTCTTAAAAGACAAAAACAAACAATAACGTTTTTCCTTCGGGAATTCTATTCTCATTTCACTCATTCTCAACTAACGAACGTGCTTCTTCTCGTTCTCTTGCAAGATGGTAACGCACTCGGACCAGCGAGCCTGCAACACCTGAGCTAGAACGTTAGCCGTTCCCTAAAAACACAAACAATCCATCCCTAGTGAGGGGAACTACGTCACTCTAATTCTCAAGCTCCCGATGGGATACGTAGGCAATGGGGTAGGGCCCATTCGAGCACTTCTTTTATTTTCCCTACATTTGTTTCTCTTTCTCTCTCCTTTCCTTTCCAGTTTTCCAGTTATCAGCCCGTTTCCAGTATCTTCTCTTATCACCCTTTGATCGAGACAAGCAAGCGTGGATCCCATCGGGTACGATGGACGCGTGGGGGTGCTAATACCTTCCCTTCGCGTAACCGACTCCCGAACCCAGTTCTCTTGGTCGTAAGACCATGCTTTTCCTTCCCTTCAGGTTTATGCAGTGTTTCCTTTCCCTCTCTTGGGATAAATACACATTGCTGGCGACTCTGTTTCGGTGCCACTTTCACGTTTGTACTAGGATGAAAATCCTGGGAGCGACAGCTGGCGACTCTGCTGGGGATCGAACCCAGAATCTCTGGTTTCCTTAGCGAGTCAATCCTAGCGCTTGCCTATTTTTCTTTCATTCGGTGTTTACTATTTTGATGTATTTACCATTTTATTGTATGGTTATTTACGACTTTACTGTACATTACTGTATTTACCGTATTTTAGCATTTTCATTTCATATGATATATTATGCTATATTGGACTGTGCTGTTTGCTGTTTGGCGGGATGGGTGTTCTGAGAGATAAGCCCACTACCCAGGCTTGAGTACACACATAGGTTTTAGAGTGGATAGTCATGACGCTTGCGTGGTGGTGACCACGTATTGTTGTTCATGAGACCCACAACCAGACGAGGTTCTATCAGGAGCTTTCTGCTACTGCATGTTATGCAGGCCAGTAGTTATTCTCTTGAGGAACTGTCGACTCTGGTGACCATTCCCGAGGACTCAGTTGTGGCACTCCTCCCGAGATGTGACAGTGGCAGACCACGTTCTGTGGCAAACCCATTGCACATTCTCGATCCGAGGACCCAATGCTGGGAACTTGCTATAGGACATCCCTTGTGGAAAGAGAAGCAGTGTACGCACTCCTCGATTGGCGATAGTATTGTACCCTGAGGGATGAATGTACTATTGTTTCTCGACCTCAGTGCCAGAAGCTGAGGACCTTTCATTTTGGAGAATCAGTTGAGGCCTCCTCGATCGATGATGATGCCAAACCAGAAATGGTGAACATATCATCATTTCTCGACCTGAGAGCCGGGGATACTGAACATCCTAGTACCCACATGTGAGAGGGGCGGGTTGTTTACAGGTTTGCAGGTAACCTTGACTTTCATCTTACCTGGTATTCTGGTTCTCTTATCAGTGTGGACTCATCAGCCTGGTATTATGGTATTCCGATTATTCCGGCACCCTGATTATGCCGATATTCTAGCAATCCCGTATTCTGATCACGCCGGTGTTATGCTTATTCGGGTTTTCTGATTATGCCGATACTCTGGCCTTCTAGTATTCTAATTATGTCGATATCCCGGCATCCTGGTATTCGGATAATCTGGTATTCCGGTATTCCGGTATTTTCTTCAGAACAGACCTATGAGCTTATTCAGCCATCAGCATAGCAGTTATCCAGATTATATGGAAGCTTTGATCCCATGCCTGTTGCATCTGCATAAACATTTTCGCATACATGTTCTTGTATTTCCAAGGGATATTAACTTTGAGACTTGCTATTGAGCATTTCCATCCATTTCTTATGTTTTTTTTTCAAAATTTTTTTTTTCCAAATCAAAGCATAATGACCCCTTGGAAATATTCGGACATGGCATTCTGCATGGCATTCTCATACTCATATGCATAACAGGTGTTCCGGAGCGGATTTCTCATTCTGACTGGGTATTCTCTACAGAAACGGCCAACATGACTACTTCCAACTACTCAATTCACCACAATCAAGGTTCAGATATGGAACAACTCCGAGCAGAGGTGACTGAGATGAAGGCCCAATTGGGGCATGTTATGGTGGACATTCAGGCGTTGTCCCGAGGTCAGGAACTGCTGAGAGAAGAAGTCAATTGGATGAAGACTCAGATGGGCCGAGTTATGGAAATTCTGAATGCCGTGTTAAGAAAGGAAAACAATCAGGTGTCCGCTTCCGCAGCAGAGGTTCTCATTTCTCCTATCTCTTTGGGATCTCCTGTAGATCATGGATTGCCTCGTGAATCTCCTTCGCGACCAAAATTTTCCTATAAGCTATCACTTCCTGTTCTCCAAGAGGATCCTAATCCAGAAAAGCTTAAAAAGAAGTTTGATCCAATTCCGATGCCATACGCTCAGTTGCTTCAACACTTGCTCAAGCTTCGGTTAATTGATTTGATTGATGCAGGACCTCCACACACCAAGTTTCGTATGGGTTCCAATGTCCATGATAGGTGTGAATTCCATTCAGGGGTACCTGGTCATGATGTTGAAAATTGTACGATGCTCAAGTATAAGGTCCAAGGGCTCATTGATTCAGGGGCAATCAAGTTTGCGCCCATCAACACTGTCAAGCGAAGAAATGTTCCTCTAACTGCTGCTAAAGAAATGGATTTTCCTCCCTCCTCTCAGGGACCTTCCTCAATCCAGAAGCCTTGGGTTCCAAAACTACCGCATCAGCAAATCACAGCTGGGACCCTCCCGGTTGCATCCTTTCATCATCAACGGAAGCAAGAAAGGGTTTTTGATCCTCCACCAATGTGTCATACCGAATTACTTTAGCAACTGCTTCAGTTAAGATTGATTAAGCTCCAGAAGTTGGATCCTCCTACAAAGCTTCCAAAAGAATGGGATGCCAAGGCTTATTGTGATTTTTACTCAGGGGCACCAGGCCATGATATTGAGGGATGTAGAGCATTCCAGCACCAAGTGCAAGACTTAATTGAATCTAAGGCAATCTAGTTTGGACCAGATGGCTTGAAGGTATCAGGTGATCTTACGCCAATAGCTGCAAAGGAAGTGAGTATTCCTTCCCCTTCTCTAGGGTCTACTTCAGGTCACGAGTGTATTCCTCAGCTTCAGGTTTCAAAGTCAACACATCAGCAACCTTTGTTTGTTTCTCGGGCAAATATGGAAAGAAAAGTACAGGGGCAGACTAGGCACCCTAGTCAACATTGGCAGCAAAACCGTCAGCAACAGAGGTAACGAGGACTTAGGAGGTTTGAGAGAGTGTTTGCTCCAGTTCCTATTTCTCAAAGCTAGTTTCTTGCTCGCCTTCTCCAAGGCTCTTTGATTCAGCTGGACAATGTCACGCCAGTGCCGTTTCCTTTTTCCCCCATATTATGACATGAATTCCAGGTGCGAGTTTAACTCGGGAACGTTTGGACATACAATTGACAATTACAGAGTGTTCAAACATAAGGTGCAAGACTTGATTGACTCAAAGATTATCACACCAGATGGGTGGCCCATAAATTGAACTTTCTCCATCAGATTGAGCACCCAGTTTGCAAAGACATCTTCAGAATCAATAAGTCCAGACGGAGTCAAGCCTCCTCAACAAGGACAATCATTTAGCTTCTTTACTGCATTCCCATGTGTAGCTCGTTATGTTTGTCAAAAGGTTTGTATGCATGTATGAAATCTGTTTTTCTTTTTATGTTAATCCTAATAAAGCGTGCATGTGTATCCTGAAGTAATCCATTCGTATTCACTCATAAGTTTGTATATGTGCATTGCCATACCAACTGTCGTGCTTAAACTCTTGAGGGAGGATGATGATTTGAAAACGCAAAAATCTCTAGGGGTGTGCTTTTGAATAAGAACCCTGTTGAGGATGTACAGGCATTGTTTCGAATCCCCAAACACTGGAGAGATAAGGGAGATAGACCCTCGTTAACCCCTTTGAGCCTTGAAGTAGGAGTTTCTTTTCGTATGAAAAAACCCTCACATTTAACCCAGGGACAGGGTAGGCGTCAGTTAATTTGACCGAGCGTTCAAATTTCAAAAGGAGTGTGCATTTGAGGATCCATTACCTTCTATTCCACCGTCAAGAGGTCAAGAGATGTGAAACCACAATGGTTATCCATCAACAATCAAGAAGTGAGGCAGTCACAACCCTTTCAACAAAATCAAGACAAGCCGATGTCACACGATTTGTTCCGAAAAAAGAATTTAAAAAAAAAAGAAAAAGCCCGCTAAGTCAAAACTTGAAAACAAGCGACTTAGGCAAAAGTTAGGGCATCCCGCTGGACTCCGAAATCAAAGATTCAAAAGAATCTGTCTAGGCAAAAGTTAGGGATAAGAAAAAGAATGAGAAAGCAAAAAAACAAAAGGATTACAAAAGAAAATCCTCGAGCAAGAACAAAGTCGTGTGACTATGAACAAAAGACAAAGGGATGACTGTCACTCCAAAGCCTCGTTAGGTGTCAAACCATCAGATGCATGGGTTCCTTAAAGATCACAAAATCTTTTTGAGAGGCGAACGCTTGTGCAAATTAGCTGAATGTAGGACTAGAGAACATCACGAAGAGTGGGTGGGCACCAATAAACTTTGAGCCATAAACCATTTTTCTCAAAATCGTGAACCAGGCCACGATACAACCCTCAAAAGTCCTAATTTAAACAGGGTTTATTTCGAAAGCATACTACCAAGAGATAGCGTTCGTGACTCCTTTGAGTTGTGCTAAAAGATCTTTGTTGGTGTTGCATGTGCATTGCTTTCTTTCGTTCAAGAATTAATGTCGTATTCTAACCCGTGATTCGCTCATAAAAGGCTTTGCGACATCTTTTCAGTAAAACTTCAAGATTAACATGTGTGTTGCATTAGAATTTTCATTCACAGAATAAAACATTTTCTGCTTGCATACATTTGTTTGACATCAAAAGAAGTTTACATATGGAAATTCAGTTTAGAAGCTTAATCTTGCCGAGTTGAGACTTCTGAAACTCCCAAAGGACAGCCACATCCAGTGGTACTTCCTCAGGAAACTTTGTTGGGTAGGAGCTTTCCCACCAAGTTGTGCTAAGACGTAGTCGATCTGGGGCAATCATGTTGAACCATCTCTTTAAGGTGTAGCCAATCTGAGCCAATCACATCGAGAAATCTCTTCAAAGTTCAGCCAAACTGGGGCAAAACTACTTCAAGGTTCATACTAGGGCAGGCCATCCCAAGAGCATGAGAAGGTAGTCCATCTAGATGGCTGATCAGCTTATCCAGGGTTCAGAGTATTGGGGCAGAATATCTCACGGGGATATGAGATTGTTCATGAATCTTCTCGAGGCGAATTTCTTTGTAGACCATACAGTCTGAGGCAGTTACTTCGAGACCCAACGAATTTCTCCCAGAGTTTGAAGACATTGAGGCATTTTGGATGTCAAGTCTTCTGTAAAATCCTCTTGAGACAATGTCTTCTGGTGGACCGTGTTGGTCTGGGCAAGTGGAAAATTGAAAAAAACTAGTGTTCACGTATATGCAGCCAATCAGCCAAAAGGTTTGAAACAAAAGGGGCAGTCCAATCCAAGGCATTTGTGGTCCCCGTCTTCAGCAGGCTTCATTAATAATGTTCCCAGCTAGATATGCAACAAAACCTTTCTCCCCAACAAGTGGTGGTTCAGAGTTAGATTGTCTCAGTTACAGAAGTCATATCCAGCCTGGGGCATGTGTGCATATCCTTTTTGTTTGCAAGTAGCAGCCTCGTACTAGGCTCAAAGGCAAGATTGAAGTCTCTACAAGAGCATGGATCATGTCTTCTAGACGAGGAATCACTTATTCCCACGCAGGAGACTGGGGCAATCATGTTCAGGGAAGGGTTCACTTGTCACCCTTTTGTCACAACGTTTACTGATTGAGTCCACCATTCGGTCGACGGTCGTTCACAACGTCTTGATATCAGTGAATTGAGTTCAACTGGGTATCATTGTATCTTATTAAGTCGATTCTCTTGTTCAGTACTTCCAACAGTTACGAGCTTTTCTGTGTCGATAACGGTTGCGAATCCCCAGTAGAGTTGCTTCGCAAACACCGGAGTTGTTGGTTAATCCCCAGTGAAGCCGTCAGGAGTTTGAAGATGATTAATCTCCTGTAAAATCCTCTTATGATGATTCTTCAGGTAAGTCTTGTATCATGGAGCAAGAAGCAAGTTGTTGGCTTTCCCAAGCATGGGGCATTTTGATTTTCCCTAGCAGGAGATGTTCCAGATCTATTATCCCCAGTAGAGTTTGAGGACATTTAGTCTTCTGTAAAATCCTCTCAAAAGGGCATTCCCCAGCACGAGACGCTTTGAAGCGGTTTCCTCCAGCAGAGTTTGTTATAAACTCATTATCCCCAATGGAATCATCAAATGGAAAGTTCGCCTAACATGGGGCATTGTGGCACTTATCCTAAGCTCAACAGTTTTGTTCCTCAGTAGACTACTGTGGAGTTGCTTTGGGTTCCCCAGCAGATCTCCAGGGATTGTTTCCCAGCAAGTTACAGTGAAATGTTCTAACCAGGATTTGTGTATCCCCGACAGAGTAGCCCTGATTCCAAACAAGATCGTATCTCTGATAATGGTATCTCCACAGAGTTCATCATTGAATCTTGGCAACAATACGCCCCAACTGAGTTGTTGTTCTCCCCGCAAGAGGTTTATCAAATCAACAGAGTCTCTTCCTCAACAGAGTGTTAGTATATTATTTCCCCAGCCGGATAGCCGGTTAATTCTCCCCGCAAAGGATCTCAGGTTTGGTAGATCCTCAAGCAGAGTTTAATGGCCTTTCTTCCCTAGCAGGACGTCATTCAAAAATTCTCATCCCCAGCGGAGTTGTTGTGACCAGAATTCATCCCCAAGCAGATGAAATGATCCCTGGCAGAATCATCGTCTCCCCATATTTCAAAGTCCAATTTATTTTTGGCAAGCATGATAATTCGAAGCATACGGATTGTTCATTCATTCTCCAGTAGAGATATCATCCTTTCAGGAGTCTCTAAAGTCAAATCATTGATCATTGTTCCTCAGCAGAGTCAGCAGAGATGTCTGACACAGATGCAGAGCGTAATCCAATGTTGAATGCTTTTGCAAAAGTCCAACCGTAGATTGGCAAAAGGTCCATCCAAGGGTGGCAAATTCTTAAAGTCCAACCGTAGATTGGCAAAAGGTCCATCCAAGGGTGGAAAATTCTTAAAGTCCAACCGTAGATTGGCAAAAGGTCCATCCAAGGGTGGTAAATTCTTAAAGTCCAACCGTAGATTGGCAAAAGGTCCATCCAAGGGTGGTAAATTCTTAAAGTCCAACCGTAGATTGGCAAAAGGTCCATCCAAGGGTGGCAAATTCTTAAAGTCCAACCGTAGATTGGCAAAAGGTCCATCCAAGGGTGGAAAATTTTTAAAGTCCAACCGTAGCTTGGAAAAAGTCCACCCGTAGTGTGGCAAGTCAGTAGTCGTCTGACTCCCTTTAAAAGACCGCAACTAAGTCCAACCGTAGATTGGCAAAAGACCATCCAAGGGTGGCAAAGCAAGGCAAAAGTCCACCCGTAGTGTGGCAAGCCAGTAGTCGTCTGGCGTTGTACAAAAGACGTTGTTAAAGTCCACCCAAAGTGTGGCAAGCCAGTAGTCGTCTGGCGTTGTACAAAAGATGTTGTTAAAGTCCACCTAAAGTGTGGCAAGCCAGTAGTCGTCTGGCGTTGTACAAAAGACATTGTTAAAGTCCACCCGTAGTGTGGCAAGCCAGTAGTCATCAGAGTTTTCTTCAAGCAGAATTCATTTAGTTGGGTTATATCCCTTTTCTTCTTCTCCACATAGTGCAAATTTTTGGTTATTTTCGGTATTCAATCCCTCCATACCTTAAAAGTTTGACAGTAATCGCTATCATCCATTCAGGTCTACAGTGATTGAATAGTGGCATCTGTAATACCCCAAAATTTTCCCTCTCATTTTTCATAGCATTTAACATGAGCTTTCATTTCATTGCATTGCATTCAAGCATAGAAAAATAAAACATTAAACATTTAGCATTGTATCTTGCATAAGGGCATGGGATCATGGTTTCTTATCTTCTGTGCGACTTGGTTTATATTCATCAATTGAAGATGGTTGTTAAGGTTCATGGCAAAGGCATCTTGACATGAGATCCAGATGTGGATTCATATTGTGGTTAGGGCAGTGTTATTCTCTCAATTGCTTATGGTTCGTTGCTTGTAACACAAGTTAATGAGGGTTGATATGGAAGTCGATTGGAGTCGGGAATTCATTGAGTATTTGAGTTTTGATTTGGATGTGAATTTTGATTGATCAAGGTTTAAGCATGTCAAGTTTGAAAACGAGATTCATGTGGATTACCTGGAATTCAAGATACAAGTCCATTAAACCATATCCATTTCTTAACCAAGTAACCTTTTTCATAACCGTTTCGGTGTCCATTTTTTAGCCTTTGTCAAAACTAATTCATTTTCTATATCCAAACTAAAACCAAATTATTTCACGTATTCGGCCATCCTTGCTGTGCAGTAAGTTGTTTTCGTTTCTGAAATGCATGGTGGAGTTATCTAAACTAATTATGAAAAGGCTATCATCAGTAGGGACTGCACTTTCAGATGCATATGTTAAGATAGGGAATATTAATGATGCTGTGAAATGTACCTCTTGACCCCTTCAACAAATGACCTCTTTGAAATCGCAAAAGATGGTCTTATTCTTTGTAAGCTTATTAATGTGGCAGTTCCAACAACTATTGATGAGATTTCTTAATCCGTGGGAAAGAAACGAAAATCATACATTGTGCCTCAATTATGCTAAAGCAATTGGATGTACAGTCGTCAACATTGGCACTCAAGACTTAATTGAAGGAAGGCGTCATTTGGTGTGTGGATTGATTTGGCAGATTATCAAGATACAATTATTGGTGAATTTGAACCTCAAGAAAACTCCTCAGCTTTTGGAGTTGGTTGGTGATAGTCAGGATATGGAAGAGTTGATGAATCTACCACCAGAAAATAGCAGCAAAAATAAACATTTTCTAACACATTTCCATAAAAGAAAACCATAACAGCCAGATTAATAGCAGCAGAAGAATTTAGGTGTTCAACATAACAAAAAATAAGAAAATTGAATATCACAAAATAACCTCTAGTTTCAGTCACAAACATAATTTCCTAACTGTCATTAACCAATTTTCTGAACCAACTAACTCTAATAGAGAGTTACATGGTTCTAACAGAACTAACCACCAAAAACCTGTTACTAACAGAAACTTCAAATAAATCTCTAACCCTTCTAAGAGAGAAAATGGAGCCAACTTCTTCATCTTCCATTTCACTCTCTTCTCATTTTGGGGATTCAATCATTCTCCTCATCATTTCTTCTTCGTCTTCTTCCACCATCTTCACTCCCTTTAACCCAAAAAACTCCTCTAACCAAAAAAACGAATCCAATTTCCTCTGATTTTTTCTAACAGAATCCTCTAACAGAACGAACCAATTCTCCTAACAACCTCTTAACAGAAACTCTCTCCATTTTCAATTCTTCTTCCTCCCACTCTCATCCTCCTTCTTCGATCTTCAACCTTCCATTAACTTGCATCTCCATTCAACCTTCAGTTCCTAGCAGAAATCATCTTCAACAATCTGCATCGATTCGATAACAATCTGCATCGTCATCACTGTTTCGATCAATCTTCGACCTGCAAATTTCAAGAACATCGTTAATTCGCAACTTCGCGGCAATTTGAATGAAAACCTGCATAAAATCAACAAGAAGAAGAATTCACCATCAACCTCCAATTCATACCTGCAGAAAACCAAATTCCTACAACGCAATTCAACCGCAACAATTTCTTCGATTCACATAAACTAGGAATTTCATCAAATCAAGAACCTGCAGAATGCAACGATTTGACGTCAACACACGCAAAACATTCAAAGAATCGCAAAAGAAGAAGAACGAAGAAAGGAATTCAGCAAGAACTAGAGACATCGAAACTCACCGGTAATTCGACGACGACACGTACATACGGTATTCTCGTTCTCAATCGTGATTTCGCATTGGTGAATTCCATTTTGATGTTGGTGATTCTCTATAATTCGGATTGTCTGATTGGAGTATGTGTTGAGTTGTGTTGGAATCGTGCGAATGAATTGCGGTGTTTCCATCATGGTTTAGAGAGTTCTCCATGACGATCTATCCGGAGCGATTAGAGTGAGATGAGTGAATCGGCGGCGCGACTTGGAGGGAGCGTGAAAGAGGCGACGTGTGGGAAGAATGAAAAGGAGAATGACCGGGTTGAGTGCAACAAGTAAGTGGTGGAGGCAACGGTAAGATACGGCGAGGGGAGATTATGGTGACGGTGTCGAGGCGGCAGGACTTGTGACTGTTGAAAGGGATGAAACACGGACAGAGGCTTCTAGGTTTAAATTCAGTCTTAAGGCAAGTGGACCGGGTTGCCTAGCCATGCGAATTGGACTGTACATCAGCCTGTTTGGACTTTTTGGCACACTGAAACTGCTATCTACACACCGTAGGTACTCTTACATCTCATTTTTTAGAATTAATCTTAAATGGAGTTTTGATGTAGATTTTTGATCTTAATTAATTGATTTCAGGATAATTAGATTTAGGTAATTTGATGTATTAATGAATTGAAATAGAAAGTTTAGATTAGGGGTTGTAATTAGAAATTGTCGTTTGCTTAATTGTTTTTTTTATTTAATTGCTTAATTGCTTTTTTGGGCTTAATTGCTTAGTTGCTTTTGTTGGCTTAATTTCACTATAAGTGTTTTTGGCTTAATCATTTTTTCGAGGTGTCGATTAATTGTTTTTTAACTAGATTAGTTCTAATTGATTGTAGAATTAGAATTAGAGATTTTAGGAAATTAACGATTAATTTTGGTTAAGTGACTTAGGATCATTAGAATTAGTTAACCATTTAGAATTTGCTTTGTAATAAGAATAACATTGATTCTAATTGACTTTTTACATGGTTTAGTAGTTAATTGACGTTGGTTAATATTTTCCTAATTAGATTAGATTTTGATAATGGTTCCATAATCGTTTTTTAGCTTAATTGCTTTAATTGGTTTTTGGCTTAATTGTCCATTAATGGTTCACTAATCATTTTGAGATTAATTGTTCAATAATTGTTTTGCTTAATCATTTCCTAATTGTTTTTGCTTACTTGTGTACCAATTGTTTTTTGTAGAATTAGGAATATCTTTGAACTAATTGACATAGATTTAATGCTAACATTGGCTAATCCTTTTAATAGTTTCATTTGATGACTTTGTTGATAGCCCTTAATACTTGTTACATGTTAGTTTTTGACTAATTGGTGTTTACATTTAGTATTGATTTCAATTACTTCTTATTGACATTTCCTTTTGATCTTAGTTGCTCACTTTGGTTATTTCCATTTGAATTTTGACTAACCTTTGAGTTTATTTTGTAGTGATTCACATTAAACATACAAGTTGTTGTAGTATACACAGCTGCTGTGCACAAAGGGTGCTGTAAAATTATTGATATCCTGGCTGGCTGCATATACACCCATTCTGTTCTGGAAATAGTAGCTGTTATAAACTGTTTTTACTTATTGCTAGTTTTTACAGCTATGCAAGTGCTGGAGCGTTGTTGTTGCTGCTGTTTACGGCTTATGCCCTTGTTTTATTGTTTTAAGAGCATCTGGTTCCATGCCTTTCACGAACTTGTTTCACTTTCTAACACTTTTGCTCATTTATGCTAGATCACTAGAAGTTGGTCGGTTTGCTTATACTTTGCTTGCGTTGCTACGGATTGATGCCTGTTCGGTATCACTTCTCTTCCCTTTTACTAATTCCGCATTTTTCCTTTTTATGCCATGAGAACTAGGATTGGGAGTCTGTGCCACTTGGCCGCTAATGATGGAAGCCCTCAAAGGAGGCTCTGTTTGTGATTGTTTAATATTGTGCCTGAAGACCTCTATGAGGCATCCCATTTCCATTTCCCCCTGGCAAGACCTCCAAGAAGGCAATTGACAGAAGTTAGGGTTCGCAATCGACCCCCGTTATTCTAGTCGAGTCGTTCTTAGCTCTCATTACATGATTGAAGCTTTGAACATTACCTGATCCTGTTATCGAGTCGGTCAAGTGGAAGATAGGGTTCGCAACCAACCCCCACGCTTTGTCTTTAGCTCGCATTAACCAATGCTGACGCTTATGTGATCTGATTCACATCTTCCCCTTTTTATTCTGCTTTCCATGGTTCTAGATACCATTGGGTGAGTACACTTATTTCCCATAGCTAGCTTGTTTGCCTCGGTTGATATGACCCCTTGGCTAAAGCTTCCCCTTTTTTACTTTGATTGTTTGACATGACTATTTATTGACCCTGTTTACTCTTTCATTGCTTTTAGTTCATTTTGTGATTGATTAATCCTGTGTTTACTTGTCTAATGACATGATCCCTTAGGATTCCTCGCTCCACTTAATTTTGGATTAAGGCGGAGGTAGGAGAGACATTAGGATAGCAATCCATGCATACTGACATAGGTAGACTTACCTCACTTAACCATAGGAACACCAAGCATGCTAACATTAGGATTGAGTATTAGTCTCCCACATTAGATTTTCACCTTTACTCCTTCTTTTGAGTCTCTCTTCTCTCATCTTCAAACAAAAGTAAAAAACACTTAATAAAGGCATAACACCTATTGACTTTAGGCCTTTCATATGGAAACAAGGAGGTGAGGGGTCTTCTCTCATTTCTTTGGGAATGTTTAGTGTACGTCCCGTCTTGGGTCGATTCTCACACCTATATGAACATCTTCAAGTTCAAACAACTTTTCAGTAGAAAGCTTATACCTTGACCATGAACCAGAAAGTATCCTCCCTTGGATCTCATTCAGATACAGAACAGAATAACCTGCTCTGATACCAATTGAAATTCTGGTCCATGTGCAGAGTTCAGATGTCCTATAACATGCCATTCAACATCTGGTCTGACATGAACATAAATGGCAAGGTATATAGCAATAATCATGGTACTGAAAAGATAAAAGCAAGACACACATAATTGTTAACCCAGTTCGGTTTAACACACCTACTCTAGGGGCTACCAAGCCAGGGATGAAGTCCACTATTAGTAGTATCAATTCAAAGCTAAACTCTCCGTTTACAGCTTATCACTCAATCACTACCCAATGACCCTTCTACCTAGATCCTCTCTAGTTATGAGAAACTCTTCTCACTCCCAATCATCGCAATGATGTCTAGCAGTCGACAATCCGCCACTGCATCAACGGCTATTTACCTATATAACAATTCAACAAGGAAGACACCCTTCTAAGACACAACTTAGAGTTACTTAAAAGCTTCCTCCAAGAACAATACTCCTCTTACTTAACAGCTTTGAGGATCACACTTACAAACTGTCCAACTCACATGTCGAGTGGTACAGGAACCAACCCTAATACTAGAACTTTTACATCTTTGGTTGAGTTATAATTCTAGGTTACAATGTATCTATATAAAACCTATTCCCAACTGGATTTGGGCCTTCAAAACACAGCAAATAATCTGCTACAAATCAGCAGAGACTTCTGCTACATAAAAGGACTTCAATCTTTAACTTCCTAAAATATCTCCATATTTAGAAAGTGTATATTTTCCCATATTCTTCTCAATTTTAGATTTGAATCTTCAGACCTTTTAATTCAGCGCCACATAGAATTTGCATATTATTTCCTGAATCTTCTGCATCTGTTAAGACATAACAGAATCTTTAATTCACTTCAGTTCTAGCGCGATGTCGAATGAGCCTGCATGGGACATCTCGATACGACATATTGTTCCAAATGTTGAAACTACTTCAGCTCAACATGTTCCATTGCACACTAGGACTTCTTGCTCAACCTGTTCTTCTTCAGCATGATAAAACATCCTATCTAACATATTGGTGTTATTATTTGTTTTACAAAATTAATGCCAACCCTTAAAATTAAAGAACTAACAAAAACCAGTTGGAATCCTCAGGAACAAGTATTGGCTCTTTCTTGCAAAAAGGGCTAAAGTCACCAATATAGTAACCCTCTTAAATGGTGTTCCAAATGAGAGAAACCAATTGGGACAGTTTGAGGATGATATTTGAAGTGTTTTTGAGGCTTTGTTTGGTTTTGAAAGTGACTGAATCAAGACATGGCTTGAAAATGCAAAAAAGTCAAAATTTGAGGTTTTGGAGGTTGACTTTTTGATTTTGGTGTTTCAGATCAATTGTGATTGTTTGAACAACTTAGACATGACATATTGAATGTGTTTGGATCATGAGATATGATGAAATTGCTCTCTAACTCAAAAAATCAGTTGTAACTTGCAAAAGAAGGCAAATGTGGAGTGAAAGAGAGAATTTGAAGAAAGCAAGTGTTGTAGTGCTTTGGGGTACTCAAACTGATCAGAATTGAGGTCTATTTATAGTGTGTCAAGTTTGTTTTGGCATCAATAGTGAATGGAAACTGCAGCAGACCTTTGGCCAATTGTGGCATAAAGGTGTTCAAGTCTTCCAGAGACATTGACTTGAGGTTAGGGCACAGGCCTGTGGTCCTTCGGTTCAGAGCTGAATCTAGACTCATTTAGTGATCAAAGACTCAGTCCATGCCACCTTCATGTATCCATTGAATGCTTAGAAACAAAATTGGAGTCTTTGAACTTTTTAGCCTTTTTAGGTTTGTTATGGCTACATGTAGATTCTTGGACTTGGGAGGCTCATGGATCAGATCATTCCTCTTTGTTTTTATCCCTTGAGGTGTCCAAATGGATGACAAGGCTTGGAATTATCTGATCTGGCCAAATCGAGCAAAATGCCAAATTATGCCTTGTACAAGAGCCCTCATATGGTACTTTCCATGTGTGATCATAGTTTGTCTTGAAACTATTTGGATCCCATTGAAAATCCTCATGAACATTGGTGTCCAAAGCTGCTAACTTAGGTCGATTTTCACTAAGTGTTGAAAAAGTATCACTTTCTTCATTTTTGTCATTTTGATCACTCCATAACTAAAAACCCGTGAAGAATTAGAGTCTGAGGTAGTTGAAGCTTTTGTAGAGTGTAGGATGGTCTACAAATCAAGCTTTAGATCTCCCAAAATGGTTGCTTGGATCTGAAGTTATGGCCCTTGGAAGTTGGTACCCCTTTTACAAGTTATCTTGATTTCTTGATAAATTCTTGTTCAAATGACATTATAAGCCATATTTTATGAAAATGTGAGTCATAAGGATCATTTTTGCAAAAAAAGTCATGTTTTGACTTTTGGCCCCAAATCGGTTTGGCTAAAACCCTAATTCCTGACTTTTGGGGAATGCACTCTCTGAGGGTGTTTTAACTTCTCCAATGGTTTCTTAGGGTTATTTTGAACATATTGAGTCATATTTGGAAGTCTTGGCTCATCCTCTTATGAAAATCTCACCCTGGAGGTCCCACTCGTCCAAAACCTTAATTCGGTGATATCGGTGTTTTAAGGTTCCTTCCACTAGGAATGCCAAAACTTTGTGCTTGATTCTTGATAGGAGAGTCCTCTTTATTCTTCATGGATGTTTTAAGAGATTAGACAAGTTGAAGATCATGTCCTTTCTTGATTGATTCTTTGTCTGAGTGCTCTGAGAGGGGTTAGAACCCTAATTCTTGATTGTGGTGAATACCCAACAATCCATGAGGAGATTAATGAGGTATTATGGTATATCCATATTGTGATGATGATTTGCACAAGGATTTGAAATCTTGGTGGTCAAAATTTGGTGGTCAAAATCTTGGTGGTCAAAATTTGGGTTCTAGGGTGAACCGTATGTGATTGTGATGGTAGCGCATGCATTGTGTCGTGTCAGTGAGTCGCATTGCACACACACACACACACACATACACACACACACACACACACACACACACACATATATATATATATATATATATGATTGAATATGGATTGTTTATGCCAAATAATGATGTGGCACTTGTATGTGCGTGGTAATTGTATGATTGGTGTTTTGTGTATGAACTACTCCTTAGCATGTGTTTTTCACTGTGTATTTATTGAATGTAGTTCTCACCCCTTTTCTGTTTGTTGTGTTTGTGCTCCTTGGGGAGTACAGATGACCAGGTACCTGAGTAGTGCTTGGAGCATTGTGTTGCTATTTGATCGAGTCTTAGGAGTCGCTCTGATACGTAACACGGGAAGGATGAGGATTTCGTCATGTTTTTATGTTATTTGTTCTTGGTTAATTGTTACGTATCTGTTTCTAATCAATTATTCTTGAACCACATATTATGTGGAGAATTAATTTAATTTGGAGTTTAATGTTAAACCGTTTGAATTAATTCTGTTGTGGAATAAAAGTATTTGTTTTTATTAATAAATAAGATATGAAGTGATTTAATATTTCATGTTGTTGTTTTGTTGAATGTGGTATCCTACGTGTATTAACTCTGATTTTATTTCGCAATATTTTCGTAATTTCTATTTTTATACAAATTGGTAGAGTAGGGTGTTACAATTGGTATCAGAGCCTGGTTGGTCTATTCGGTCAGTGTAGTAGTAGAGTCTGGCTATGAAGTGTGTATAGTCGTGTGTTTCTTCTAACTTGTGTTTCCTTGGTGTTGAGCAGTATGGCTGGTAAGAATGATGTTGCGATTGTTGCTGTGGAACAAAAGTATTTATTTTTATTAATAAATAAGATATGAAGTGATTTAAAATTTCATGTTGTTGTTTTGTTGAATGTGGCATCCTACTTGTATTAACTCTGATTTTATTCCGCAATATTTTCGTATTTTCTATTTTTATACGAATGGTTAGAGTAGGGTGTTACAATTGGTATCAGAGCCTGGTTGGTCTATCCGGTCAGTGTAGTAGTAGAGTCTGACTATAAAATATGTATAGTCGTGTGTTTCTTCTAACTTGTGTTTCCTTGGTGTTGAGCATTATAGCTGGTAGGAATGATGTTACGATTGTTATTGCGTTACAGGCTGTTATGCAGGTGGTGCAGAGTAACAATCGGAGCGCCGAGGATGTCGGGTTCCACAATTTGAAAAAGTTCCAAAACAACAAGCCACCTAAGAGGGTAGACACGAACCAGATGTGGCGTAGAAGTGGCTGAAAGATATTGAAAAGATCTTCAGAGTCATGGGATGCACTGAAGCTCAGAAGGTGCAATATGAAACGCACATGTTGAATGGGGAAGCTGAAGACTGGTGGGATAACACCCGTCAAAGGCTAGAAGTTGCATGTGGTCTTATTACTTAGACGGTGTTCAAGGATGAGTTTCTGGAGAAGTATTTTCCAAAAGATGTTCGTGGCAAGAAAGAGATTGAGTTCCTAAAATTGAAGCAAGGTGTAACGCCCCAGTTTTGTGTGAATTTTATTTAATCGAGTCGTTTTGATTATTTTATTATTATTTTATTTTATTTTCGACTTTTATTTGAAAATATGTTATTTTTCAATGTTGTGATATTTTATCGGGTTTTTGGAACGTTTGCGAGATATTTGAGTGTGGGGGTAATTTAGTCATTTCATGATATTTTGTTAAGTTAGAATAGAATAGAAAATAGAAAAAGAGAAAAATAGAGAGAAAGAAAAGGAGAAGAAGGAAAAAGGGAAGAAAAGAGAAGAAGAAGATAAATAGTGAGAAAAACTTGAAAATTCAAAGAAATCAACTTCTAGAATCGATTAAATCGGGTAAGGGTGCGAAACTCAATTATTGTATGCTTGTATATGATTATGTATGTGTGTTTGTGGTTGTTATTGGATTGAATTGGTAAAATTTAGTAAAACCTATATTATGTAAAATTGATTAGAAATTGATTAAATGTGTTGGAAATCATGTTTTTAGTGTTCATTATTTTTGATACATGATAGATACATGTTGCTATGCATTGTATTGGTAATTTTCTAGGTGTAGGTGAAAATTGGAAGATTTTGGGTTGAGAAAACGAAGAACTTTGTTCTGCAGAATTTTTCTGGTTTTTCCAGGTCATACGCGTATGGGGCATGTTTATACGCGTATGGACCTTGGCAATAAGCGTATCGTGGGCGAGTTTTGGGCCAATACGCGTATGGGATGTCATTTTGTTCGGCCATCAGCCCATTTGCGTATGGTACGCGTAGCATTGTAGGGCAATACGCGTATGGTGTTGGGAACTACGCGTATGGACATTTTAACGTGAATTTTTGGGGGAAAAATGGTCTCTGCCCATTCGCGTATGGCCTTGGGCAATATGCGTATGGCATGGCGAGGAATCAGGGCAATACGTGTATGGCCAGGAGAATGGTAAAATGGGACTTTTCAAAATATCGTTTTCGTTTTTCTTTCGTAACTTGGGTTCCGTTTATCCGATTTTTACATTCTTGGTATCGTTGGAAAGCTATTGAGCTGTATTTCTTATTATGATGATTTTGAAATTGTTAGCCGATTTAATTATGTCAAAAATTGGGAATAGTGTCAGTTTGTCGACTTTTGTCATTATAATTGTGCGTAATTGATGTGTATCGTGCAAGGTGCTGTTGTATGATGTAAATGCATGTGTTTGGATGGTGTTGAGATGATTTGTGGCCGTATGGTAACTAAATGCATTGTTTTGGGCATAAGTGCAAAGTGTGATTTTGTTGATGTAGATGAATGCATTATGTGTGCATATTAAATGTCATGAGTCCTTGTATGCCAAGCATCATGATATGCATTGTTGTGACGTCCTGAGTGACGGTTTGATTCCAGAGGGAATCTGCTATAACATCGTGAGCCTTAAAAATAAGAGGTATGAATAGCCTTAAAAATAAGAGGACCGAAAGCGATGGTTATAGACGATCGTGTGCCTATGTGGGGTGTGAGCGATCGGGTCGTGTGCCCGTGTGGGGTGTGAGCGATCCATAAACGTCGTGTGCCCGTGTGGGGTGTGAGCGACGGGGGACATCGTATGCCCGACGGGGAGTTACAGTGATGTAACGAGCGATGATTCCAGCAGAGTTCCTGAGTGAACTAGTGATGAGAAACAATGGAAGTTGGTACCGCATGTGCATATGCATAGAGTCGTTGTGTCGGTCTCTTGCATTTGCATAAATCATTAATGGTTGGTTATGTGTGGATCTGGGGATAAGTTGATATATGGATATGTGTTGGTGATACTTGTATTGTGTGTGGTTAGTATACCTTGGTGATGTATGATTTGTAGTGAGAACCGAATGTATGTGTATTTTTGTGTTATATATAATTGTATGCAATTATATGATGATTTTTTTTCTCACCCTTCTGCTGTTTTATAATGCTCTATGAGGCATTGCAGATTAGAGTTGCTGGAGGTCTTTTTTTGAAGCTTAGGACTTCATTCTTTTGTCGGCCGGCTCTGATATGTGACACCGGGTAGTTAGGGAGGCCGTTTGTGATTACTTATATATATATATATATATATATATATATATATATATATATATATATATATATATATATATATATATATATCTTTTGGCTTGTGCATGTATAACTTGATGTATGACAAACTTTTCATGATATATATATATATATATGATATTCAGTTTTAGATTTTCTGCTTTTATTCTAAAATTTGAATTGTGGGTGTAAGGAACTGAGTTCCTTTGTTGATTGCTACCCCATTGTTGCATAACTTTATGAGCAGGTGTTGTATGTTGTTTCAATATAATGTGATTCCCCCGTCTATGCCATGATAATTTAAATATACTCTGATGAAATTTTGAATTTTCTTTTACTGCTTTAATTGATATGGGGTATAGATTGGGGGTGTTGCATTAAGTGGTATCAGAGCCAGTTTGTGTCAGTCCGTGTCAGTTGTGTCAGTCCTTGTTGGTCGTTGAGGTTGGATGAGTTGTTTGTTTAACCATAGTTTTTGTTATTGGAAATGAACAGAATATGGCTGGTAGGAATGACGCTGCTTTGGCTGCGGCTATGCAAGCTATGGCTCGTGCTGTGCTGGGTGCACCTAATGCTGCGGGTAACGATGAGTTCAGGAAGAACAAACTTCCTGTCTTCAAAGGAAGATATGATCCTGATGGTGCACAGATTTGGCTGAAAGAGATTGAAAGGATTTTTCGAGTGATGGATTGTGCTGAGGATCAGAAGGTGAGACTGGGTACTCACATGTTACTAGAAGAAGCCGATGATTGGTGGGTTAGTACATGTCATGTGTTGGAAGCTGCAGAGGAAGAGATTACTTGGGCTGTGTTTAGTATGGAGTTTCTAAGGAGGTATTTTCTGGAAGATGTAAGAGAAAAGAAGGAAATCGAGTTCTTGGAACTGAAACAAGGTAATATGTCTGTTGTTGATTATACTGCTAAGATTGTGGAGCTTGTGCAGTTTTATCCTCATTATGCTGAATCGACTGCGGAATTTTCTAAGTGTGTAAAGTTTGAGAATGGACTGCGTCTTGAGATAAAGCAGGCAATTGGATATCAGAGGATTCGGAGATTTTCTAATTTGGTGGATTGTTGTAGGATTTATGAGGAGGACAGTAAGGCTCGTTCTACTCATTATAAGAGTGTAAGTGACAGGAAAGGAAAGCAACAGTTCCGTGGTGGTCCGTATGTAACACAAGCTGATAAAGGTAAACAAAGGGGAAATTTCGAGAAAAGGTCAAGTGGAGGAGGAATGTCTGGTCCTATGAGGTGTTATAAATGTGGTGAGTTAGGGCATCGTCAGTTTGAGTGCATGAAAGATTTGAGGAAGTGTACTAATTGTGGAGGTGTAGGACATGTTGCAGCTGAGTGTGCCAGGAAGAATGTGGTTAAGTGTTTCAACTGTGGTGAACCTGGTCATATTAGTACGAAGTGTCCGAAACCGAAGCAAGCTCCAGCTAGTGGGAAGGTATTTTCTTTGGCAGGAACTCAGACTTCAAGTGCAGACCGTCTGGTCAGAGGTACTTGTTTTATTAATAGTACGCCTTTAGTTGCTATTATTGATACTGGAGCGACTCATTCGTTTATTTCATCTGAGTGTGCGAAGCGTTTGAATCTTGTGTTGTCTTTGATGGGTGGTGAAATGGTTATTGATACTCCAGCAATGGGGTCAGTAACTAATTCTTTGGTTTGTCTAAGTTGTCCTTTGAGCATTTATGGTAAAGACTTTGAGATGGATTTGGTGTGTTTGCCGTTGGAGGGTTTAGATGTGGTTTTGGGAATGAATTGGTTGCAATTCAATTGGGTTCATATTGATTGTTATCATAAGCTGGTAAGGTTTCCTTCTCTTGAGGAAGATGAAGACTCGAGTTTCTTATCTACCAAAGAGTTGAAGAAACTTTTGGCGGAGGAAGCTCAGTTGTTTGGGTTGTTTGCATCTTTAACTGTGGATAGTCAAGTTTCACTTGATGTGTTTCCTGTTGTGTGTGAATTTTCGAAAGTGTTTCCTGAGGATATTTCAGACTTGCCGCCAGAGAGAGAGGTGGAGTTTTCTATAGATCTAGTTCCTGGTACTAGACCTGTATCGATGGTACCTTATCGTATGTCGACATCTGAGTTGGTTGAGTTAAAGAAACATTTGAATGAGTTGTTGGAGAAGAGGTTTGTGAGGCCAAGTGTTTCTCCTTGGGGTGCTCCAGTTTTATTGGTGAAA
This sequence comes from Lathyrus tuberosus, assembly GCA_022829125.1. Taxonomy (NCBI): domain Eukaryota; kingdom Viridiplantae; phylum Streptophyta; class Magnoliopsida; order Fabales; family Fabaceae; genus Lathyrus; species Lathyrus tuberosus. The sequence continues at coordinate 8,465,483 of JALAZF010000072.1, forward strand.
AAGAAGGATGGAAGTATGCGGTTATGTATCGATTATCGCCAGTTGAATAAGGTGACGATTAAGAATAAGTATCCACTTCCAAGGATCGATGATCTGATGGATCAGTTAGTTGGTGCTTGTGTGTTTAGTAAGATTGATTTGAGGTCAGGGTATCATCAGATTAGGGTGAAAGAGGAAGATATTCAGAAGACGGCTTTTAGGACACGATACGGTCATTATGAATATTCTGTGATGCCGTTCGGGGTTTCTAATGCACCAGGTGTGTTTATGGAATACATGAATCGTATTTTTCACGAGCATTTGGATCGATTTGTCGTTTTGTTTATTGATGACATTTTGATTTATTCTAAGTCTCGGGAGGAGCACGCGGAGCATTTGCGTATTGTTTTGCGGGTTTTGAAAGAAAGGAAGCTTTTTACCAAATTGTCCAAGTGTGAATTCTGGTTGTCGGAAGTGAGTTTTCTTGGGCATGTAATTTCAGGTAATGGTATTTCTGTGGATCCATCTAAAGTAGAAGTAGTTCTACAATGGGAGGCTCCGAGATTTGTTATTGAAATTCAAATCCTTTTGGGTTTGGCCGGTTATTATAGAAGGTTTATTGAAGGTTTTTCTAAGCTAGCACTTCCTTTGACCCAGTTGACTTGTAAAGGGCAAGCGTTCATTTGGGATATTCGGTGTGAAGAAAGTTTTAATGATCTGAAGAGAAGATTGACGACAGCTCCGATTTTGATTTTGCCGAATCCTAATGAACCATTTGTGGTTTATTGTGATGCTTCTTTGATTGGTCTAGGTGGTGTTCTGATGCAAGAAGGTAAGGTTATGGCTTATGCTTCCAGGCAGTTAAAAGTTCATGAGAAAAATTATCCTACTCATGATCTTGAATTAGCGGCTGTGGTGTTTGTGTTGAAGATCTGGAGGCATTATCTCTACGGTGCAAGGTTTGAAGTCTTTAGTGATCATAAAAGTTTGAAATATTTGTTTGATCAGAAAGGGCTAAATATGAGGCAGCGTAGATGGTTGGAATTTTTGAAGGACTACAACTTTGGCTTGAATTACCATCCTGGTAAAGCTAATGTGGTAGCAGATACGTTGAGTCAGAAATCATTACATATGTCCGCTTTAATGGTTAAAGAGTGGGAACTTTTGGAATCGTTTAGAGACTTGAGTTTGGTATGTGAAGTGTCGTTGGATAGCGTAAGGCTTGGAATGCTAACGATTACTAATGATTTTCTGATGACGGCTAGTGAGAAACAAAAGCTGGATGTGAAATTTGTTGATTTGATGTTGGTGGGCGGAAAAGATGTGAATAGTGATTTTCAAGTGGATATTAATGGTGTTTTGAGATTCCGAGGTAGAATTTGTATTCCGGATGATGCGAAGTTGAAAAAGATGATTTTGGAGGAAGGACACCGGAGTAATTTGAGTATACATCCGGGAGCGAATAAGATGTATCAAGGTTTGAAGAAGATTTTATGGTGGTCTGGATTGAAAAGAGATGTGGCTCAGTTTATTTATGCATGTTTGACTTGTCAGAAATCAAAGGTGGAACATCTGAGGCCTAGTGGTTTGTTGCAACCGTTGGATATTCCTGAATGGAAATGGGATAGCATTTCGATGGATTTTGTAACAGGGTTGCCTAATACTTAGAGGGGACATAATGCTATTTGGGTGGTTGTTGATAGGCTGACTAAATCGGCTCATTTTATTCCAATTGACATCAGTTTTTCTTTGGAGAGGTTGGCTGAGATTTACATCAGTGTGATTGTGAAGTTGCATGGAGTTCTATTGAGTATTGTTTCGGATCGAGATCCTAGATTTACCTCGAGATTTTGGGAAAGTTTACAGAAGGCTTTGGGTTCTAAATTGAGATTGAGTTCGGCTTATCATCTGCAGACAGATGGCCAGATGGAGAGGACGATTCAGTCGTTGGAAGATTTGTTGAGAGCGTGTGTTTTGGAACAAGGTGGTGCGTGGGATAGTTATCTTGCATTGATTGAGTTCACGTATAATAACAGTTTCCATTCTAGTATTGGAATGGCACCGTTTGAAGTATTGTATGGACGGAGATGTCGGAAACCATTGTGTTGGCACGAATCTGGTGAGAGTTCGGTGGTTGGACTAGAGTTGGTGCAACAGGCTACGGAGAAAGTGAAGTTTATTCGTGAGAAAATGAAGGCTTCTCAGAGTAGACAAAAGAGTTATCATGATCGGAGACGGAAAGATCTTGAGTTCCAAGAGGGCAATCATGTATTTCTAAGGGTTACACTGGTAACGGGTGTGGGTCGTGCATTGAAATCGAAGAAACTTACTTCTCGATTTATTGGTCCTTACCAGATATCCAGGAGAGTGGGTGTTGTGGCTTATAGGGTGGCGTTGCCGCCGAATCTGTCGAATTTGCACGATGTGTTTCATGTTTCACAGCTTCGGAAGTATGTTCCGGATCCATCGCATGTGATTCCGATGGATGAGGTTGAGGTAAGGGAGAACCTTACGGTCGAGGCATTACCAGTTTGGATTTTGGATCGCGCGGGTGAAGCGGTTGAGAGGCAAGGACATTGCACTTGTGAAAGTGGCGTGGGGAGGCGCTGCTTAGGGCAATTTGACTTGGGAGTTGGAGAGTCGGATGCGGGATTCGTATCCAGAGTTGTTCGTCTCAGGTATATTTTCGAGGACGAAAATTTCTAAGTGGGGGAGAGTTGTAGCGCCCCAGTTTTGTGTGAGTTTTATTTAATCGAGTCGTTTTGATTATTTTATTATTATTTTATTTTATTTTCGACTTTTATTTAAAAATATGTTATTTTTCAATGTTGTGATATTTTATCGGGTTTTGGGAACGTTTGCGAGATGTTTGAGTGTGGGGCTAATTTAGTCATTTCATGATATTTTGTTAAGTTAGAATAGAATAGAAAATAGAAAGAGAGAAAAATAGAGAGAAAGAAAAGGAGAAGAAGGAAAAAGGGAAGAAAAGAGAAGAAGAAGAGAAATAGTGAGAAAAACTTGGAAATTCAAAGAAATCAACTTCTAGAATCGATTTAATCGGGTAAGGGTGCGAAACTCAATTATTGTATGCTTGTATATGATTATGTATGTGTGTTTGTGGTTGTTATTGGATTGAATAGGAAAAATTTAGTAAAACCTATATTATGTAAAATTGATTAGAAATTGATTAAATGTGTTGGAAATCATGTTTTTAGTGTTCATTATTGTTGATACATGATAGATACATGTTGCTATGCATTGTATTGGTAATTTTCTGGATGTAGGTGAAAATTGGAAGATTTTGGGTTGAGAAAACGCAGAACTTTGTTCTGCAGAATTTTTCTGGTTTTTCCAGGTCATACGCGTATGGGGCATGTTCATACGCGTATGGACCTTGGCAATACGCGTATCGTGGGCGAGTTTTGGGCCAATACGCGTATGGGATGTCATTTTACTCGGCCATCTGCCCATTTGCGCATGGTACGCGTAGCATTGTAGGGCAATACGCGTATGGTGTTGGGCACTACGCGTATGGACATTTTAACGTGAATTTTTGGGGGAAAAATGGTCTCTGCCCATACGCGTATGGCCTTGGGCAATACGCATATGGCATGGCGAGGAATCAGGGCAATACGAGTATGGCTCAGGGCAATACGTGTATGGACAGGAGAATGGTAAAATAGGACTTTTCAAAATATCGTTTTCGTTTTTCTTTCGTAACTTGGGTTTCGTTTATCCGATTTTTACATTCTTGGTATCGTTGGAAAGCTATTGAGCTTTATTTTCTTATTATGATGATTTTGAAATTGTTAGCCGATTTAATTATGTCGAAAATCAGGAATAGTGTCGGTTTGTCGACTTTTGTCATTATAATTGTGCGTAATTGATGTGTATCGTGCAAGGTGCTGTTGTATGATGTAAATGCATGTGTTTGTATGGTGTTGAGATGATTTGTGGCCGTATGGTAACTAAATGCATTGTTTTGGGCATAAGTGCAAAGTGTGATTTTGTTGATGTAGATGAATGCATTATGTGTGCATATTAAATGTCATGAGTCCTTGTATGCCAAGCATCATGATATGCATTGTTGTGACGTCCTGAGTGACGGTTTGATTCCAGAGGGAATCTGCTATAACATCGTGAGCCTTAAAAATAAGAGGTATGAATAGCCTTAAAAATAAGAGGACCGAAAGCGATGGTTATAGACGATCGTGTGCCTATGTGGGGTGTGAGCGATCGGGTCGTGTGCCCGTGTGGGGTGTGAGCGATCCATAAACGTCGTGTGCCCGTGTGGGGTGTGAGCGACGGGGGACATCGTATGCCCGACGAGGAGTTACAGTGATGTAACGAGTGATGATACCAGCAGAGTTCCTGAGCGAACTAGTGATGGGAAACAATGGAAGTCGGTACCGCATGTGCATATGGATAGAGTCGTTGTGTCTGTCTCTTGCATTTGCATAAATCATTAATGGTTGGTTATGTGTGGATCTGTGGATAAGTATATATATGGATATGTTTTGGTGATACTTGTATTGTGTGTGGTTAGTATACCTTGGCGATGTATGATTTGTGGTGATAACCGAATATATGTGTATTTTTGTGTTATATATAATTGTATGCAATTATATGATGATTGTTTTTCTCACCCTTCTGCTGTTTTATAATGCTCTATGAGGCATTGCAGATTAGAGTTACTGGAGGTCTTTTTGTGATGCTTAGGACTTCATTCTTTTGTCGGTCAGCTCTGATATGTGACACCGGGTAGTTAGGGAGGCCGTTTGTGATTACTTGTATATGTATATATATATCTTTTGGCTTGTGCATGTATAACTTGATGTATGATAAACTTTTCATGATATATATATATATATATATATATATATATATATATATATATATATATATATATATATATATGATATTCAGTTTTAGATTTTCCTCTTTTATTCTAAAATTTGAATTGTGGGTGTAAGGAACTGAGTTCCTTTGTTGATTGCTACCCCACTGTTGCATATCTTTATGAGCAGGTGTTGTATGTTGTTTCAATATAATGTGATTCCCCCGTCTATGCCATGATAATTTAAATATACTCTGATGAAATTTTGAATTTTCTTTTACTGCTTTAATTGATTGGGGGTGTTACACAAGGAAACATGACGGTTGCAAAATACGCGGCTCAATTAGAGGAACTTGTGAAGTATTATCCTCATTACAATATTGATACTGCTATGAGTTTGAAGTGTAACAAATTTGAGAACGGGCTGCGTCCCGATATTAAACAAGGTATCAGTTATCAGAAGATCATATACTTTCTTGAATTGGTGAACAGGTGCCGGATTTACGATGAAGACAACGGGGCTCGGGTTGCTCACTACAAGGCCCTGAGTGACAAAAGGGGTAAGTAGAGACATGAGAGTACACCTTACAGTGCTTCGGAAGATAAGGGAAAGCAGAAAGTCGTCGCTGGCAAGAAGCCAAATGGGGGAGGAAATTCTTCCAACCCTCTCAAGTGTTTCAGATGTGGTGGCACGGGTCACTGTGCTAATGAATGTCAGAATGAGGTGAAGAAGTGTTTCAAATTCGGGAAGCCGGGTCATGTTGTAGCAGATTGTAGGATCAATATACCTACATGTTACAACTGTGGTGAACAGGGTCACATCAGCACCCATTGTCAGAAGCTGAAGAAGTCACAGATCGGTGGGAAGGTATCTGCATTGGTGGGGGCTCATCCTACCAGTGAGGATCGTTTGGTCAGAGGTACTTGTTACATTCATAACACTTCTTTGATTTCTATCATTGATACGGGTGCAACCTACTAGTTTATTTCTGTTGATTGTGTGAAGAAACTAAGACTTGTGTTGTCTACTCTGAGTAAAGGAATGGTGATTGATACTCCATCTATTGGGTCGATCACTACATATTTAGTGTGCTTGAATTGTCCTGTGTCGATCTTTTGTAAAGATTTTAGAGTGGATTTGATTTGCTTACAACTCAGTGATCAGGATGTTATTTTAGGGACGAGTTGCCTAGAGAGCAATTATGTCTACATTGATTGCTATAGGAAGAGGTTGTTATTTCTTAATCTAGAGGAAGAAGAGTTGATTAGTTTCATATCTACCAAGGAATTGAGGACCTTGTTGGAAGATGAAGCTAAAATGTTTGCGGTGTTTGCCTCATTGTATGTTGAAGGCAAACCGTCTATCAATGAATTACCTGTAGTGAAAGAGTTTTCAAAAGTCTTTCTGGATGACATTTCAGAGTTGCCTCCGCAGCGAGAGGTGGAATTTGTAATTGATCTTGTTCCTGGTACTAGACCTATATCTATGGAACCATACAAAATGTCAGCATCAGAATTAACGGAGTTGAAATCTCAACTCGGAGAATTGCTTGATAAGAAATTTATTAGACCCAGTGTGTCGCCGTGGGGAGCTCCGGTGTTGTTGGTTAAGAAGAAGGACGGTAGTATGAGATTGTGTATTGATTATCGTCAACTGAATTAAGTAACCATCGAGAACAAATATTTTCTTCCAAGAATTTATGATCTAATGGATCAACTCGTGGGAGCTCGTGTTTTCAGTAAGATTGATTTGAGGTCAGGTTACCATCAGATTCGGGTGAAGGAAGATGATATTCAGAAGACGACTTTCAGGACTCGGTATGAACATTACGAATATGTTGTGATGCCGTTCGAAGTGTCCAATGCATCAGGCGTATTTATGGAGTACATGAATCACATCTTTCATACTTATTTGGATCAGTTTGTGGTAGTTTTTATTGATGACATTTTGATTTATTCCAAGTCGAAAAAAGATCATGCAGAGCATCTGAGGGTTGCATTGCAATTGTTGAAAGATAATAAGTTGTTTACAAAACTTTCAAAATGTGAGTTTTGGTTGCATGAGGTGAGTTTTCTGGGACATGTTATTTCTAGTGATGGCATAGCAGTGGATCCATCCAAAGTAAGTGTTGTACTTCAGTGGGAACCTCCAAAATCAGTGATGGAGATTAGGAGTTTCTTGGGTTTGGCAGGTTATTACCGCAGGTTTATTGAAGGATTTTCTAATTTGGCCCTTCCTCTGACTCAGTTGACTAAAAAGGGTCGGGCCTTTGTGTGGGATATCTTATGTGAATAGAGTTTCAGGGAATTGAATAAGAGGTTGACTACAGCGCCAATGTTGATTTTACCAAAGCTAGATGAACCTTTTGTGGTGTATTGTGATGCCTCTAAAATGGGATTAGGCGGGGTATTGATGCAAGATAGCAAGGTCATGGCTTATGACTCACGACAATTGAGGGTACATGAAAGGAATTATCCTACTCATGATCTTGAGTTAGCTGTTGTGGTTTTCGTGTTGAAGATTTGAAGACATTACTTGTACGGATCGAGGTTTGAAGTGTTCAGTGATCATAAAAGTTTGAAATATCTATTTGACCAGAAAGAGTTGAATATGAGATAGAGAAGATGGTTGGAGTTCTTAAAGGACTATGATTTTAGCTTGAGTTACCATCTCGGTAAAGCAAACATTGTAGCGGATGCTCTGAGTCAGAAGACAATTCATATGTTGACATTGATGATTAAAGAGTTGGATTTAATTGAACAGTTTAGAGACTTGAGCATGGTTTATGAACTGGCTCCTAGAAGTGTGATGTTGGGTATGCTGAAAGTTAATAATGATTTCCTTAGTGAGATTAGAGAGAGTCAGAAGCTTGATTTGAAGCTGGTGGATTTGATGACCGCAGGAGGGTCGGATGCAGAAGGTGACTTCAAAGTGGATAATTTTGGTGTGTTGAGATTTCGAGGTAGAATATGTGTGTCGGATAATCCTGATTTGAGAAAAATGATCTTAGAGGAAAGCCACAGGAGTAGCTTGAGTATTCATCCAGGAGCTACAAAAATGTATCAGGACCTTAAGAAATTATTTTGGTGGCCAGGTATGAAGAAGGATATTGCTCGGTTTGTGTATGCTTGTTTGACTTGCCAGAAGTCAAAAGTGGAACATCAGAAACCTTTTGGTTTGATGCAACCGATGGAAATACCAGAGTGGAAGTGGGATAGTATCGCGATGAACTTTGTGACTGGGTTGCCAAATACGGCGATAGACTTTGATGCTATTTGGGTAGTAGTGGATAGACTAACGAAATCGGCACATTTTATACCGATTAACATCAGTTTTCCTTTGGAAAAGTTAGCAGAGATTTATATCATAATAGTAGTGAAGTTGCACGGGGTTCCGTCGAGCATTGTGTTTGACAGAGACCCAAGGTTTACTTCTGGATTTTGGAAGAGGTTGCAGGAAGCTTTGGGTACTAGTTTGAAGTTAAGTTTTGCTTATCATCCGTAGACAGATGGACAGTCTGTGAGGACTATTCAGTCGCTGGAAGACTTGTTGAGAGCTTGTATACTAGAGCAGGGAGGTGCTTGGGATACTCATTTGCCACTGATTGAATTTACTTAAAATAACAGTTACCATTCTAGTATCAAAATAGCGCCTTTTGAAGCATTGTATGGTAGGAGGTGTAGGAGGCCTCTATGTTGGTATGAGTCGGGCGAGAGTATGGTACTCGGACCCAATATTGTGCAATAGACTACTGAGATAATTCAGATGGTTAGAGAGAAGATGAAGGCATCCCAGAGTAGGCAGAAAAGCTATCATGATAATCAGAGAAAAGACTTGGAATTCAGCAAGGGCGACCATCTGTTTCTAAGGGTCAATCCTGTGACCGGTATTGGTCGTGCACTGAAATCGAGGAATTTAGATCCGAAATTCATTGAACCGTATCAGATTTTGTAGAGAGTTGGGATTGTTGCTCACCTGAACTTTCGAATTTACATGACGTGTTTCATGTGCCGCAACTTCGGAAGTATATTGCTGACTCATCCCATGTGCTTCAGAGGGATAAGTATAGATTCAGGATAATTTTATCGTGGAGGATATGCCGATAAGGATCGAGGATCGCAAGATGAATCAGCTAAGGGGAAAAGATATTCCTTTAGTGAGAGTAGCTTGAGGAGGAGCTGCTGGAGGAAGTGTGACATGGGAATTGGAGAGCAAGATGCGAGATTCGTATCTGGAGATGTTCTCATCAGGTACATTTTCGAGGACGAAAATATTTTAGGTGGGGGAGAGTTGTAACACCCCATTTAATAATTTAGTCGCGTTGTAATTATTTTGCATGTTGTTTGTGAATTTATTGTCTTGGTTAAGGGTAGGTGTTTTAAGGTGGGTGAGAGAGCTTAGTAGAATGATTTTGTAAGTGTAAATGCGCCTAAGAGGGGGGTGAATTAGGTTCTTAAAAAATTCTTCGATCTTTTTACCGGTTCTTGGTTATTTTTCCGTTTTATGATAAGTGCTGGAAAGTAAAGTGCGTAAAGGAAAAATGACACAAGAGAATTATAGTGGTTCCCCTCACAGCCCGAGAGTACTCCACTCCTCCTTCAACACGAAAGAGAATTCACTATAGTTTAGAATTATTGTACAGCCTAATCACACCAATGGTGATGCTTACTATCTAACCTATAGGTAATTAAGTGTATGAAGAACAATCCTCTTCAAAACACTCACTTGTTTCCAACAGTCCTGGACAACAAGGTAATACAAAACGTAATCTTGATAAGAAGTAGATGTCTTGAGAATATGATATTATCAATCTTCACGATAAATCTTCTCCTTGAAATAAATATCACTCAAATGAAATATACAAGTGTTCTTGAATAAAATGAGATGAAACAATGATAATGTGTGAAATTTATGCAAAAGTTTCTCTCAAAAATATGTTTAAATGAACACTTGAAGAATAACTGAAAGATGAAAAGAATGAGTGGATTTTTTATTATGAAATTTCTTGGAGGTAAGTTTTAATTTGAAAATGACATGTATTTATATTGATGAAAGCAACCATTCAAAAGTCATGGCAATGGTTAGAAAAATTCTGAATTTAATAAGATAAATGATGTAAGAGATGCCATGAAAAGATATAATGAAAAGGTGCATTCAAACAAAACATTTTTCAATTTTAAATAAAAAACACTGTTTCAGTACGTTGTAAATTGTGGCGGTTGTTTGGTCTGTTACGTCGTTTCAAAACGCCACAATTTACCAAATAATTTTGAAATTTAAAATTTAAAATACTGGTTCAGAACTGTGTGAATTATGGCGGTTTCTTGTGCTGTTACAAAAGTTAAAAACACCATAATTTACCAAAAACTGAATGTTTAAATAAATTAAATAATTAAAAAATTTGTCTAAGTATTTGAACCAATTTTATACAATATCTATTGATTTACCCAAGTCAATAGATTATATTTGAAAGTGATTTAACATGGTTCAAAATAAAACAAAAAATAAATAAATAAATAAAGTAAATAAAGTTTCAAATGTATGATAAAAATATTTTGTTTTTTAAAGCTAGAAATAATGATATATTTTCAACCACATGAACCATGTATGCAAGTGAATTTTGAAGATTATTTTGAGAACTATTTTATCAATATATATTGCATGCTTGAGACACTTTTGAACACTTGTATGCAACCATATTGATAAGTGAGAGTTATACCTTGATTATACTTGAGAATTCTTCAAGACTTGTAAAACTTAAAAACTTTGTGCTAACTTCAATGTCTTGATCCATTCTTTTTGAGCAAGCATAACATCTTGAATGAATAATGTTGTCTTCATCAAAACCATTGAGAAGCTTGCCTTCACAGATTTAGTATCAATTAAAAGCTAGGATAATGTGGTAATAATAATATGAATAAGGAGACATTATATTAATGTAATATTGGTTGTATTAATATTAATAGTATTATGATGATTATTAATATTAATATTATTATAATTATTCACCTTATTATTATTATTATTGGAATTATTATTGGGATTATTATTATTATTAAGATAATTAAGAAATAAAACATGATTAGAGTGAAATTCTGGTAGCAGATCTAAGATGTCCTGAGAGATGTTGAGACACTTGATTTCTACTTCACACATAAGGACAATAAGTAGCAGAATACAAAATGCAAAAAATAAAGCAACACACAAGGATTGTTAACTCAGTTTGGTGAACAACAACACATACGTCTGGGGGCTACCAATCTAGGAATGAAATCCACTAGATAGTATTAATTCTAAGCTAAACACCTCTGATTTACAACTTATCACTTAATCACTACCCGTGCTTAATTTTTATCTAAGAAACTTCCTAGGTATGAGATCCTTCTCAATTCCCTTTCAATCACAACAGTGAGAGAAATTACAACTCAATATAAACAGTGTAGCTCTAGTATCAACACGGCACAAGAGAGGCTCACAAAATATAAACCATAAACTCACTAGGCAACAATGTATTTTTTTTACATTATTCCTAGGTTAAATCCGTCCTATTTATAACCATAAACATGAGTGAATTTGGGCTTTAGAAACGCAGCTCCACAGAATCTGTAACTAATTCTAGAATAGTTTCTTCAATCCTAAGTTTCCTAAAGTGTCTCCACACTTAGAAATAGCATCTTCAAATTATAATCAGAATCTTTGATTCCTCAATCTTGGACGCCACCTAGGAAAAACAAATAATCCCATAATAAACTGAAATATGGAATAACATAACTAAAGACTGAAAAGTAATAGACAAAGAGAGGGATGGAAAAGGTGGAATTGACAAAACCCTATTTGTTAAACCATGGTTACAGAAAAGTTGGAATTGACAAAACCCTATTTGTTAAAGAGAGGGATGGAAAACTCATGATAGCTCAAATCTATGTTGATGATATTGTGTTTGGAGGGATGTCGGATGAGATGGTTCAACACTTTATCAAGCAAATGCAATTTGAGTTTGAGATGAGTTTAGTGAGTGAATTAACCTACTTTCTTAGTCTCCAAGCCAAACAGATGGAAAACTTAATATTTCTTTGTCAATGGAATATGCTAAAAGTATTTTGAAGAAGTTTGGCTTGGAGAATGCTAACCACAAAAGAACTCCTGCTCCTACACACTTAAAGTTTTCTAAGGATGAAAAGGTGTTAATGTTGATAAGAGTTTGTATAGAAGCATGATTGACAGTCTTCTATACCTTACTGCAAGAAGACCTGAAATAACTTTTGCAGTAGGAGTCTATGCTAGATATCAGGCTGAACCTAAAGTTAGTCATATTAATCAGTCAAAGGAATTGTGAAGTATGTGAATGATACATGCGACTATGGAATGTTGTATTCTCATAATTCTAATTCCATGTTAATAGGATATTGTGATGCTGATTGGGCCGGGAGTGATGATGATAGGAAGAGCACCTCTGGTGGATGTTTCTTTCTGGGAAACAACTAGATTTCATGGTTCAGTAAGAAACAAAATTTTGTTTCTTTGTCTACTGCTGAGGCTGAATACATAGCTGCAGGTAGCAGTTGTTCTCAAATGATGTGGATGAAGCAGATGCTGACTGAATACAATGTCAACCAAGATGTCATGACACTTTTCTGTGACAACTTAAGTGTCATTAATATTTCAAAGAATCCTATTTAGCACAACAGAACCAAACATATTGACATCAGACATCACTTTATTTGAAATCTTGTGGAAGACAGAATTATAACCTTGGAGCATGTTGCCACAGAGAATCAGTCAGCTGATATCTTCACTAAAGCCTTGGATACTAATCAATTTGAAGTGTTGAGAGGAAAGCTTGGAGTTTTCCTGTCTGAAGATTTTTAACAGTCAACTTGGTGTGGGAATATTATTCAAGTAAGTGCATATGACTTCCCACTAATTAGAGAGAGGTTTTCAAAGACAACTCTCAGGTTGAGCATTACTTGTCAACTGTATCCTGGCATGGAGAAGAGGAAGAGAATGATGAGGAAATTGAAGATGATTGCTGAATATTTTCTTTTTGTGGTTCGCCGGGATGCCCATGTTTGCTTGGACTGATTCTTTGGAATTTTTTCCGATTTTGAAGTCTAGCGGGATGCCCTAACTTTTGCCTAAGTAACTTGTTTTCAAGTTATTGACTTAGCGGGCTTTCTGTTCTTCTTCTTTTTCTTTTGATTCTTTTTCTTTTGAAAAAATCGTGTGACATTGGTTTGTCTTACTTGTTTGAAAGGGTTGTGACTGCTTCACTTCTTGGTCAATGAGGGATAACCACTATGGGTTTACGAGGTACGACCTCTTGTAAGGGATAAAATGTGATTGATCCTCGAATGGGACACTTATTTTATATTTTTGAAATTTGAAAGCTCGGTCAAATTAGGTGACACCTACCCTGCCCAAGGTTAGACATGAGGGTTTTTCGTTTTTTATAAAGAAACTCTTACTACTAGACTCAACGGGGTTGACAAGGGATTATCTTCCTTATATCTCCATGTCTTCTGGGGCATCCAACAAAGATAGAAAGACTCTGAGGAGATTGGCTGGTAATTTCTTTTTGAATGAAGATGACATGTTGTATAAGAGGAACTTCGACATGGTCTTGCTACAGTATATTGATAAAGACGAAGCCGACAGGTTAATGGAAGAAGTTCATGAAGGCTCTTTTGGTACCCATGCAAGTGGGCATGCCATGGCTAGAAAGTTATTGAGAGCTGGTTATTACTGGATTACCATGGAATCAGACTATTTCAAGTACACGAGAAAGTGTCATAAATGTCTGATTTATGCAGACAAAGTGCATGTACCACCGGCTCCTCTCAATGTGTTGTCATCTCCTTGGCCATTTTCTATGTGGGGGCATTGATATGATTAGACAGATTGAGATAACTTCTTCTAATGGTCATCGTTTCATCCTCATTGACATTGATTACTTTACTAAGTGGGTGGAAGCGGCCTCGTTTGCCAATGTTAATAAGCAGGTGGTTTCCCGATTCATAAAGAAAGACATCATCTGTCGTTATGGTATTCCTGAAAGGATCATTACTGATAATGGTTCAAATTTGAATAATAAGATGACAAAGGAGTTGTGCCAAAGTCTCTAGATCGAACATCATAATTCTTCTCCCTATCCTCTGAAGATGAATTGTGCTATTGAGGCAGCCAATACGAACCTTAAGAAGATTGTGCAGAAGATGGTTGTGACGTATAAAGATTGGCATGAGATGTTGCCATTTGCATTTCACGGATATCGTACCTCGGTGCGTACATCGACAGGGGCAACCCCTTTCTCACTTGTGTATGGTATGGAAGCAGTCCTACCTTTGGAAGTTAAGATTCCTTTTTTAAGGATATTGACAGACGTGAAGCTTGATGAAGCTAAATGGGTATAGACTAGATTGAACCAGTTGAAACTCATTGAAGAGAAGAGACTAGCAGTCATTTCTCATGGACGGTTATATCAGAGCAGGATGAAAAGGGCATTTGATCAGAAAGTGCGTCCTCGGTGTTGACTTAGTGCTGAAAAGGATCCTGCCTCCTCAGACAGATCACAGGGGCAAGTGGACTCCAAATTATGAAGGACCATAAGTTGTGAGAAAGATTTTCTCTAGCGGAGCCTTGTTGCTCTTCACTATGGATGGTGAAGATTTTTCGTCCACTGTGAACGCAGACGCAATGTAATTACTGGAGGAGTTACAGTCAGTTTTGGTTTCACGTGAAAAGAGAAGGAAAATAAGGAAGGAAAACTAGGGCTATAGAACAAGAGCAATTTTCCACCATTGTTGAAGGATCAAGCTCAGATTACAGGTAAAGGGGGAGAATGAGATTCAATATAGGTGATCTGAATATGAGAGGGTAGTGAGGGGTCCTTTCCCTCTTAGGATTCTGTGTATTTTTCATCTTCTTGATCTATTGCATGATTGTGTGATTGTTGCTGCAATTTTGTATTTGAGTATTGCCTAATGTGAATCCATGTGTGTACTGATGTTGATGTAGAATTCATGTAAAATGTTTGATGTTACTGTGGTTACTATGAAATTGGATCTGCAAAAATTATGGATTTTGAGGTTTAACGAAAGTAGGTTCTAAACTATAGAAAACTTGAGAAAATGGTATAATAATGAGATAGAATTAAGATTTGAAATGGAACTGAAATAAAGATGATTTTGGGTCTGAAATAGGAGCTTGAAAGTGCTTCAATGGAGGAAATTTCGCACTGATGCGAAATCTAGAATTTTGGCATGCTCACTGGCCATACGCGTATGAGGGAAGGCCATACACGTATGAGGGGACACTCCCAAGGGTATACGCGTAGCATACACACCTTGTCTCGTGGCCAATACGACCCTCTGCCCATATGCGCAGGGTACGCATAAGAGAGGCTAGGCAGTACGCGTATTGGTGAGGCAATACACGTATGCGGAGACTTAAGGGGTTTGAGAGAGGGAATGACCTTTGGTCATAGGCGTACGACATCAGGCAATACGCGTATGGCATGGGTAGCTGAGAGGCCATACGCGTAGGGTATGCAGGTCTGGGGAGAGCGAGCAGGGCCATACGCATATGCACAGGGGTATTACGCGTATGGGCAGTGTGTGCAGAATTTTTCTGTTTTTGCGATTTCGGTCCCGATTTTGTATGTAATGTAATTTCCTTGATCCACAAGATTAAGATGGTATAAATGAACATAGGAGAAACTAGTAATAACAATAAATGGTATAAAATATGGGTTTTTATGAGGATGTCTACTTGAGACGTGTTGGGTGTGTGAGCCAAAATTGTCGTGTGTAGACGGTTTTGTGCTGTGGTGGTAATCCAGAGAGAATTACGGTGAGTATGTGGCTCATGTGGGATCAATGAGGATCGTGAATTATGCTTGAATAATTATCATATTGTGCATAATTTTGTGTCATGCATTCATGTCATGTTATGTGGAGACGAGCTAGGTGAGAATCCACGATGGGTGCCTAGTCTTGTCCGGACTCTATGTGGAAGTCGTGTGGAGATAAGTTGTAGTTCAGATGAACGTATACGACTTATCTTGATTCCGATGGGAATCGTGTTATAGGATGAACCATATGTGATTGTGATGGTATCACATGCATTGTGTCATGTCAGTGAGTCACATTGAATATATATATATATATATATATATATATATATATATATATATATATATATATTGTAACGCCCTGTATAATATTTATCTAGAATAATACCATACAAGTGTTTTATTTGGTACTGACACAATCATAAGTGCCTAATGGCATAATTCACATACTTGACCATTTCTTTTACATAATTACAACCTATGGTACAAGGCATGGAAATTAGCCAAAAAATAAAGACTAAGACCAATATACAATATCCTCAATTGTATACAATAGATTACACAGCGGAAAAACTAAAACTGGGCTTCTCTTGAAACATCCAAGCATAGCTCCACTCATAAAATCAAATCTGCAAACCACACCTGAAATATAGCAACAATAGTGGGGTGAGATATTAATCTCAGTGAGTTCCCTATCTTATGGATTTTCTCGGCTTTACAGGGTTCTAGCCAAAACCTAACTCAAGTCAAGGGGAAGGGAAATGACCTTGAGTTCTCAATCTCACACTATATGGAAACACGTTATTGAGTCCGTTAACTCAAAAGTTATCACTATCATCAACCCTATCAAGGCATCCCCTTTTCCCGTCCTCTTCTACGTCTAGAAGTCAGAACGAGTCATGGATCCTCGTAGATTACTTGGCATACGAGATGGATTCGGAACTAAGGGACATATTATCACCTTAATTCATCACTTCACACGGTCCGTACACCGTCATAAGTCTCTTTACCATATAGGTGTCATACCCAAAATTTTGACCACTTAGATTTCCCATCATTGTGCAAATCATCATCACAATATGGGTGTATCATTATGCCTCATTAGTCTCCCCAAAGATGGGTGAGCATCCCCTACAATCAAACTTAGGGTTTCTGGCCCTCTCAGAGCTCTTAGACAAAGGATCAATCAAGGAATGACATAATCTTCAACTTGCCTAAACCTCTCAAACATCTACAATGTATCAAGAGGACTCCCACAACAAGAATCAAGCACAAGGTTGCAGCATTCTGAGTGGATTAAGCCTCAAGATCGCTAGTGTCACCAAATTAGGGTTTTGGTCGACCAAGGCCTCCAAATGAAAATTTTCATCTGGGCATGAGCCAATGCTTCTAAGTACAACCTAAGATGCTCCAAGAGACATCATGAACCCAATCATCAAGTCAATTGTGCCTCAGGGGATACTGTAACACCTCAAAATTTGCCCTCTTACTTTTAACACTAACTGGCTTATGTTCCATTTCATTCTTTGCATTAGCATTGGTGCATATCATGGGTTCTTAGCATGGGATCAGGGTGTCTGAGCCAACTCAAGGGAAATAAGATGTTTCCCAGAGCTTCAAGCAAAGTTCATGTGTAGTGGCCAAGATGTGAAGGAGAGAAATAGTTCTTGATATCATCATTGATTGAGCCACAAGGGGGTATTGAACCTCAAGGTGTCTTATAATGTCCATCACCTCATCAAAGGGTTGCAATTGGTAAGAAATTTCAAGGGAACCACCCTCTCCTAACCAGTGCAAGATTAGGGTTTTTTGGAATTATGAAACATGATACCCTAATGGGTAGGATCTTGGAGCTTTTATCATTTCCAAATGGCATATTCCATCTTTGGTGAAGAGGATATACATCATATTCAGGGGAATTTGAATTTGGAGAATGTACTGATTTCTCCTAGACTGAGGATTTAAAACTAGGGTTTACCATAAAATCAGTTTATTTCTGATTTCTTGGGCAAAATTTGATCTCATGGTGTTCTACATGTCCTTAAGGGTCTAAGGATGGAGAATTGTCCATCAATTTATTTCAAAGGATATTCAATTGGTCACTTGATTAAAAATCAAGAGAATTGGGGAAAAGTCAACTGTGCAGAGGAAAAAGTCAACTCTTAACGTTTTGAGGTCAAAACCATGTTCCTCATGTCAAACATGATCATTGGAGAGGGTTTGGTCAAGAAATAACGAAAGATTCATAAAAAATCAAGAAGTGTTCAAAGTTGCCAAAAATAGAAATTAGGGTTTCTATTTATGGCAAGTTTTGGCAAGGTGAGAGGTCAACTTTGGGGCTTTCTTTCTCCATGTTCCAAGAACCAAATGGAGGGGCTAGGGAGGCCTATCAAAAGTTCACATTTCAAGCTTCAAATCCATACCAAGAACATCTCCATTGGATCAAAATTGAGAGAGTTATGATTGATTAAAGTTGGAGGTTTGTAGGGAATTTTTGACCAGCAAGGCAAGGCATGGGCGAGCCAGCACACAGTCATTTCATCAAACATCTTGTGTGCATGTTATGTCCAACTTCCAAGCCAAATTTCTCATTCATGCAAGCTTCAAATGGAAAATTGTTCAACATCAATCTTGTTCATTTCCATCTCCTCTTCAACTTTCATGTTGGACAATTTTTCATTTGATCAATGTATAAGGAGTTATGATGAGGTAAAGTAGGTAGCTTTACACTGATTCATCCATAGGCACATGGGCTGGTCAAGGCAGGCCCAACCAACTTGCTTAGGCAGTTTGGAGTATCCATTTTCATGGCCATTTTTTAGCACCTTAGAGGATTTATTTCCATTCCTATTGAACATCAATGTTGTTGTCCTCTATGATCTCTTTTCAAATGACTCGAAAGCTTCCAATTCTATCCATGGAGTGTTAAGATTCTATGTTCCAAAGATCACATCATGCTGGTTATTTTTTTCTTCATTACCAAGTTAACTAAAGCTAGCTAAGTTTTTGTTTCATGTGCATGCTCCATTTACATCAGCCATGACATGCCAATAACATTGCCTCTTTTAACCAAACCATCCATCACGTTGCTTGCCATGACATGTGCATCCCTTGCCTTAAATGTCCAAACATCCAAAAACTTGCATAGCAAGCTGCTGCAAGTTCAGAGAATGACATCATCATTATTCATTCACCGCACCACCACCATAAGCTCATGTCATCATCCACACTTTAGCAAAATTTCCAACTCGTGCCATAACCAATTCAACTCAGTTTGTTAACTCACCAACTCATTTAACTGACTCAATTAACCTTAGTTCTAACTGTCAACTAGGACAGTTAGAAATTGACCAAGAGTATATAAACAAGTTTCAGCAGAAATTGAAAGGGATTTTCATTCTTCACTCTCACTATAAACTGCATACTCCTTTTCTCTCTGAAAACTTCTCACTCTCGAGCTTCATTTTCATTGTAACTGCATCAACCTGCTTCAACCTTCATCATCATCAAGAGCTTCTGAATCACGTACTGGTGGAGTTTAAAATTCATTTCTCTCTTCAAATTTCTCATTTCAAACTCCGCTGATTTGAAGAAGTTTCTAGCCTTTATTTGGCCAAAATCAAGTGCAAAAAAGGAAGAAGATCCTCTGGTTTTCTTTTGTTGAAAGAGTTCATCAGCTGAACAGGTTTTGGTTCAAACTTTCTTGCTCTTGAATCTCTCTGTTTCTACTTGTTTTTGTTGATTTTGAGCTCATTAGGAGCAATGTGATATCCGGCTAGTTGATAGGCATCTTAGATGCTTAGTTGATTTTTTAGGGCATTTTGTTTTGCTTCGGTTTGCTTTGTGTGTGGACTTTCTGTGAATTTCATTGGTGGATCTATGCTCTACATGTTGAGACGAAGAGAATGGTGTATGATTCATCCATTTCTGTGATGTTTGAGGGTTGTGCACGGCGGAGAAGTCACCGGAGAAGGTGATCGGAGAAACCAATCCGGCCACCATCCACAAACCCTAGCCTGAATCCAAATTAAGTTAGGACCGTCAGATGCTTTTGATCCAAGGGCTTACATGCTGCCAGCGAATTAATGGAATACACTCCCTCTCACGTGACTCTATTTTGTGGCTGATGGCTTGTGTGTGCGTGTTCCATGTTAATTATCATGTGCGCGTGTTTTGATCCATTAGATTTGTGTACTTTCTTTGATCATCATCTGTTGACATCATCCAATGGTTAGTATTGAGTCAAGGATTTGACTGAATATACCAATTTCCTTGAGCCTTTAACCCTACTTTTGATTCATCCTAATTACATTAAAGAATGTGTGTTTGTTAGAGGACTTCCATTAGGGTTTTAAAATATTTTGATCATGTTCTTTTGTGATGTTTGTTAAGATGTTTTGGCATCATTTGATGTGCATATTATAGGTCATTCACATTGCATTATAGGTCACTTATAGACCACATTTACATGATTTGTGCACACTTGCTTAAGATTGTGATGTTGTGTAAACTTGTTCATCTATACTTGCTCTTCTTGATTCATTGGCTTGTATCAATGCTTGCATGATATTATACATCCATTTCAACATGGTTCCACTTTTGTTTGCAAGCATTCTTGACCTTATTCCATGAATACTAACTTCACCTTGCATGTTCTAAACTTCATGAATATAGGAGAACTTGTTTGGCATAATTTGAACTAGTTTACTCTTCATCTTCTAAGTGCTTCAACATTACAAGTTGTATGAATGTTGTGCTTACTTTATTGACCTCTAAATGTCATTTCAAATGTCCTAAGCTACTGACTTGCATTTATTTTGTTTGGTTATCCAATTTGCATATTCATTTATTACTTGCATGTCTTGTATGATGCATTGTTGGAACCTTAATGATGTTTGCTCCCATCCTTTGCTTGCTTGATCAATGCTTACTTTTGTGAATCATATGCCATTTGAGTGACATTCATATACATTCCTAAATGCCATTATATTCTGACATTGACTTATAGTCATTCATTAATACATGTTTACCTTTCATAAGCATTCTTCCTTCATAAGTAATACATAGTTTGCATTTTGTGTGAACACTTGGTGCATAGTTTGCTTTTGTTTGATTTCATATTACATGATTATTTTGGTAGGATCCCTTAAGACATACCTACTGACTTAGGATGGTTCCTAACCCTTAGGACTTCTTCCTTCTTGGTTTGACCTTTGTTTGGTGTTTAGAACATCTCCTTAGAACATTAGGACTTGTTTGCTTCCTCATTTTCACTTGTACTTCAATATTTGAATTGTTTTGGTACTAACCATTTTGTGTAGGGGCTATGGTAAGTCTTGAGTATGTGGATTCTTATCCGTACTCATATCTCTTCTCTCTTATCTCTTTCACTTTCTCTTGTGTGTTTGTGAATAGCATGATATAATGCTTTGTGTGTACAACTTATCCACACTCCTTAGGGATCCTAGCTCAACTTTAATCTTTGATTAAAGTGAGGTAGGATAAGCATTAGGTAGTGCTATCCCTCTCTTTTATTTAGACTTAGGTTCTCAAACCTTAACCTTAGGGCCACTTTTGCATGATAACATTAGAAACAAATTAGAGTCCCTTTAGTGTTTTCTTTTCAACTTGAGTCTTCTCTTCTCATCTCATAATCTTTATAAAACACTTAATAAAGGATTAATGTGTATTGTGCATGAGCCTTAGATGTGGGAAGTGAATAATGGGGGGGGGGGGGGGGGGTCTTCCTTCATTCTTCTAGGGTACTTAGCGTACGTCCTGTTGGGGACGATACGCGACGTATTCGTTCCTATGTTGTAGACTTGGGTGCAATGCAAGTTACAAACAATTTCAAAAACACTTTTGTCTAAAAAACACAAAACAAATTCAAACCTTTTCATCCTTCGGGATTGCTAAGTTTCAAACCTCATTTTCAGAAAAGGGCACGTTACTTCCGTCTCGTTGCAAACAGACATCGACCCTAACTGCCGGACGCGAACTTAACGTCGCTCATAAAAAAACACCGACCTTGTTAAGTCGAACTACGACTGCTCTGACTTCCTCTCTCTGGCTAGATTGAGGGTACGTAGGCACAAGACAGCAACGTCTTGGCGAGCAACCTCCCCCTTTAGTTCGTGTTCGAACTACGTTGACTCTGACTTTCCCGCTCCCGGGGGAATACGTAGGCCTAGGACTCCAAGGATGTTCTACCGACTCACTTCTTTTTCTTTTCTTTTTCGTTTCTTCGTCCTTTTCCGTTCTCGTTCCTTCTCCTTTCCAGTAGCAGTGGAGCTCCAGACGACGGCACCCTTTGATCGAGACAACAAGCGTGGATCCCATCAAGTACAATGGACGCGTGGGGTGCTAACACCTTCCCTTCGCGTAACCGACTCCCTTACCCGTTTCTCTTGGTCGCGAGACCATGCTTTTCCTTTCCCTCAGGTTTACGCAGTGTTTCCCTTCCCTTTATTGGGATAAATACACATTGCTGGCGACTCTGTTTTCGCGCCACTTTCGCGTTTGTACCTGGATGAAAATCCCGGGAGCGACAAATACATTCATCAAAAATTAGGAATTAGGGTTTCTTGACCTAATTCACCCCTAAGTCGACTTTTGGGACAAAACATGAGCCAAGACCTCAAGACATGATTTGAGGGTCTCTAACACACCACATTGATCCATTTGCAACAATGGATTGATCCAAGAAGCTTGAGCAACAAGTTTCAATTTCATCAGAACCACAATTAGGGTTTCGCGGGAAAAGTCAACTGTGTCTTTGACTTTTGACCCAGGTATTCTACCAAACCTTGGGACATGATTCAATACACCCTATAACACCTATGAATTCAATCCATGAAGTTTTATTTAGGTCAAAGACTTGATTTCATAGAGGATCGCACAGTTTGAAATTCATCTGACAAAAAGTCAACTGTGCACAAAAGTCAACTTTGACTTTTTGAGATTTTTCCCAATTTTGGTTCTTTGACCCTAAAATGATGTTAATGTATGATTGGAATCATCATTCATCAAGAAAAATCAAGAAAAGTTGGATAACTTGTAAAAGGGGGTAACCATAAAAAACTTCGAAATTTTCTAAGTTATGGAACAAAGTGGCTAGGGTACCAACTTTAGAGGATCATAACTCCTAAATCACAAGGCCATTTTTCTCCATCCAAAGCTGGATTTGTAGCTCTCATGGCCATCTACAAAAGCTTCAAACACAACTCATTCCAATTCCTCATGGATTTTAAGTTATGGAATGATCAAAATCACAAAAAGTGAAAATGTCACTTTTTTCCAACACTTAGTGAAATTTTCACTAAGTCAGAATCTGCCTTCACTTTTTTCCAAATGTAGGGGCATTTTTCACTTGGATCCAAAAAGTATCAAAACCAACTATGATCAAACAGTTGTTGTATCATATGAGGGCCTTCCAAAATGACCAAGAACTCCATCAAATTCCACTTGAGCCATGAGATATGACAATGCCAATATGCCTTGCTGCAAATTGTCATGCCAAGGCAGATTTGGGAGGTTTCCTCGATTTGCTCAAATTTTTCAAAGGGCAAGCAAATCTATCCATCTGAACACCTCAAGGGGGAACAAGGAGGAACCAACTCTGATCCCAAGCCTCCCAAGTCTTTGGAACTAAAAGTAGCATCCCAAACCTAGAAATGCCTAAAAGAGGGACAAGACTCCAATTTTGGATTGGAGCATTTAATGGATGCACCAAGGTGGCATGGATTGGGCTATTCCCAACTGAATTCAGTCAAGACTTATCCAAGACAAAGGGAACCAGCAGCCTGTGCCCTAACCTCTAGTCAATGGCTAGAGGAGACTTGGATTCTCATTGCTCAACATTGGCCAAACCTCTGCTACAGTTGCCATTCACTATTGCTTGCAAAACAAACTTGCTCTACTATAAATAGAGCTCAATTGTGTTCAGTTTGAGTACACCAAAGCACTACAACACTTGCTTTCCTCAAAATCTCTTTCTCTAGGCAAAAATACCTTCTTTAGCAAGGGAACTCTGAGTTTTTGAGTTAGAGAGAAATTCCACCATAGCTCATGATCCAAACACATCCAATATGCCATATCTAAGCTGTCCAAACTCTCACAAGTGACCTGTAACACCAAAATCACAAAGTCACCTCTCAAAACCTCAAAATAGGACTTTTGTGCATTTTTCAAGCCATGTCTTGATTCAGTCACTTTCCAAACTAGATAAAACCTCAAACACACTCCAAATATCATCCTTGAACTGTCCCAAATGGTGCCACACATCTGGAACACCATTTGAGAGAGTTGCTATTTTGGCCACTTTTGCCCCTTTTGCAAGAAAGAGCTCAAACTTGTTCTTGAGGTTTCCAGCTGATTCCAACCATCCTAAAAGCTTCTAAGAGATCATTTGAGGGTGTCCAAAGCATCAAATCACTTCTGGAACAAAGCTCTTGGCAGATTGCACAAAAGCTCCAAAAAGAGGTAAGCATCACAACTTGGATTCTTTGAATCATGCTTTCTTTTGATGTCGACTGATCTTGCATCTTTAATACATGTTATATGTGTTGTGTTTGCACCAATTTATCATGTAATTCATGCTTGTACCAAGAGATGGCACAGAAAATGCAAATCATGGCCTATTTCAAAACCATTATCGGGTTTTTCAATAGGAGCATGATCTGAAGAAAAAAAACACCACCACCATTGGATTCCTTGTGAAATTCTAGGCAGGATAGACCTAAATTTTGTCTCAATCCAGGGAGAAATGAGAAAGTTATGGCCTTCACGTTTTCAACCAAAATCTTGCCTTGCCTTGCCTTGGGCAAGGCCAAAAACAAGGCAAGCCTTGTATATTTGTGGTTGTGTTTCAATCAACGGATGTATCACCACCCCAGTGGTAAGGCGTGCGCCCTATACACAAGAGGTCTGGGGTTCGAATCCCCCTCGCCCCATATCCTCTTTTTGATATTTTTTCACTTTTTATTGTTTTTCTTATTATTTTTAATGATTTGAAAAATTAATAACTCCCTCAATTTTAATTATTTTTTATTGGTTCTTTTTGCAAAAAATCACAAAAATGTTGAAATATTTTATTCCACAAAAAAATCAAATTTATATTAGTTATTTAATATAATTAGTATTTTTGTGAATACATTCATTTTTAATTATTTTTAAACATTTAAAAGTGAATATTTACTTTGAAAATCAAAACCAAATGAGTTCTAAATCATCTTGTGATTAAAACCTCATTTTTAAAACCTTAAACAAAAATCACAAATGGTTTATTCAAACTTATTTGGTATTTTTATCATTTTATTTGATTTTCTTTAAATATTTACTTTTAAAGGAAAACAAAAATTAGGGTTTCTTTGATTTTCACCCTCACAAATAATTTTCAAACACTCATGGGCCTCTATTAGAGTGTAAGACCCATCCCCTTTGTAAATACACCACTTTTTGGGCCTCAATCATTGTATAAGTCCCACTGTATTTTCAAAAACAACGGCGCGATCGTCGCCTTTTTAACAAAAACCCATGGGCCTCTCCTTGAGCTGTAAGCCCTACCAGTTGTACAAAAATAAGTTATTGGGCCTCTAATAGAGTGTAAGACGCAATCCCCTTTTAACCAAAACCTTTTTTGGGCCTCAGATATTGTATAAGTCCCTTTGCGTTAAAAGAAAATCTCGGCGCGATCGCCGGTTCAAAAATTAAATTACCTGGGCCCACCCTCGTGTTATAATCCCCATTTCTTTTCTTTAAAAACTCTTTGGGCCTCTTGAGAGAGTGTAAGACCCATCCCTTTGTGCAAAAAACCTTTTTGGGCCTCAGTCACTTGTATAAGTCCATGTACAAATTCCAAACAACAGTGCAATCACTGATAAAACCTTGGGCCTCCCCTTGAGCTGTAAGCCCCAACAATCTTTTCAAAGCACTTTCTTCTTTGATTTTGAATATAATATTGTTATCAACGCTTTCTTTGTTGAACAACTAACAAAACAACATGGAAGCTCTACAACTGAGTTAGTGTTTACCCATTTTCTTTATCCGTTTTCATATATACATAACTATATTGTGGGGCTGCTCACTGTAAGTCTTCTTTTACAAACTTTTATATACTTGTCAAATATCCGCTGTGTAATACTAGTATAGTTATTTAGAGTTTTCCCCGGCAACTACGTCTAGCACTAGGTAAAGCCTTGTTGGTCACTCTTAAATACAAACAAAACTAGATCCCCATAGGATTACCAGATACAGTCTTCCCTCCTCTTGGGGTTAAACAATATGGAGATGTGAAAGGCAGCATTCTCAGTGAACCCTTTCTCAGACTGTCACCCTTAGAAATTGTCAAAGAAACTCTAACTCCCCAGAGATGATATTTTTTCCGTGAATGGCATCTCTTGAGTTTCTTCCAAATTCTCGGACTTTCCTGCCTTGATCTATTCTCGGTGAATGGCATGTCTTGAACTTCTCGGGGTTTGGGGACCCACAGGCTTCCTAAAAGCATCCCCGCCTCCTCTTGGGCGTTGTACAAGGACCCTTCGGCTTCTTAAAAGCTCTCATGCCTTCTCTTGGGCTTAGTACAAGGACCCAGAGACCTCTACAGCTATAGGAATAGAACCTAGTCATCGATTTGCTAGAGCTGTCTTTCTGAGTCAAGTGTCAGACCAGTTAATGGGTTGACCTTCATCCCTTAACATTCCAGCTTTCTCTTGGGCATCATACAAAGATCATTCACTTATCTGAGAATCGACTTCTCAAAACACCAGTAGACTTGGACAGTCATAATACCCTTGGGATTTACCGTTTCCTTAAAGAACAGGAAATAACCCTGATCCTCTGATCAATAACAAAGCAATACCTTACCTATAATCTTTCTCTTCATAAGAACTGACTTTCTCTTTTATCCAACACACTAGACCTGTCACACAACCGAAACAATCACCAACAAACATAACCTCCTCTTGGGCTTTGTACAATGATTCTCTCCAGTAGAACTAACCTTTTAGCCCCCATCCCGGGCTTCGTACGAGATACAAAACACTCTCTTGTTGAGTATAAAAGACCCTCTTGTTGGGTCACAAACCTTTTAGCCTCCATCTCGGGCTTCGTACGAGATACAAAACACCCTCTTGTTGAGTATAAAAGACCCTCTTGTTGGGTACAAACCTTTTAGCCTCCATCTCGGGCTTCGTATGAGATACAAAACACTCTCTTGTTGAGTATAAAAGACCCTCTTGTTGGGTCACAAACCTTTTAGCCTCCATCTCGGGCTTCGTACGAGATACAAAACACTCTCTTGTTGAGTATAAAAGACCCTCTTGTTGGGTACAAACCTTTTAGCCTCCATCTCGGGCTTCGTATGAGATACAAAACACTCTCTTGTTGAGTATAAAAGACCCTCTTGTTGGGTCACAAACCTTTTAGCCTCCATCTCGGGCTTCGTACGAGATACAAAACACTCTCTTGGTGAGTATAAAAGACCCTCTTTTTGGGTCACAAACCTTTTAGCCACCATCTCGGGCTTTGTACGAGATAAAAATCACTCTCTTGTTGAGTATAAAAGCACTATCTTATTGAGTCAACCCTTTAGCCTCCGTCTTGGGCTTCGTACGAGACATATAAAAAACACCCTCTTGTTGGGTCACTAGCCTCCTCTTAGGCTTTGTATAAGGAAAACCCCGGTTGAGTCAATCAAACTTTTAGCATCAAATATGTGCCTTGCTCACAGTATACAAACATCAACAACTCCTCTTTAGAGATGAGAGATTCTCTCTCATCCAGAACCCTTTAAACTTCACATCTTGGACTTTGAACAAGATACAAATAGACCCTTCAGCTTCCCATATTGGGCTTTGAACAAGATACATATACTCCCTTTAGCTTCACGTCTGGGGCTTTAAACAAGACACCAAAACAACTTTTTCCTCCCATAGAATAGGAGGAACTACGATCGCTCTGATTTCTCTGTTTCATCAAACGGGAATACGTAGGCATAAGATTGAAAAATCTTAGCGAGCATACTAATAAAAAAAACCAAATTCCCATACCTTCATACATCAATCGAAAAGAATCAGACCTAACATCCTACCAATAGCCTAGACACTATTCTTAAGCAAAATAACCTAAGAGAGACCCACAATCTTAATAGCAGTTGTAAACCAACAGTCATCTGTTTAAACTCAGTTTGCAAGCAGGGTTAATTGGAGACATCTATTTTCATTCCTTCGTTAGCTTCAATATGATAAAAAATGAATCGAACTGTAGTACCCCAAAGCGATAGTGCTTCGCAACCACACAAAAATTCATGCTACAATAGGTTCCATTCGTACTATAACATTGGGAATCAAACCTACCAAGTAATCGTGCAATCATTCCAGAGGAGCTCGTTACTCATGAAACAGCACAAAATGGGGAAATGGTTACGATTTCATGATTTCACATACAACCATAATTGTATTCAATAATTCTAGGCCACATTAGCCTTTAGGCCTCTTTTTCCTTTAGGCCTCTTCTGCCTTTATCAATTAAACATAATAATTACACGTGTTCCATACTAGTGTCTTATTCTTTCTATACCATTCGGTACTGGACACACGCCTCGGCCTCTTCTGCACGAGCGTTGTCATTTAGTCATACCCCTAATTTTCACTTTTTATTGGGTAGAGGATTGTCATAGCTTTACAACGGTACCAAGAACACTTAAATCGGGTATACGAATCAAAAGTTATAGATTTTTTTTTAAAGAAAACAGAATTATTTGAAAATTCCCAGGAGCGCCCGGCAGTCCATGCTTCGCCCGACGGTGCCCTCTGCCCTGTGCTTCGCCGGCGAATCCGCGGCGTAAGTCCCAATTCCACAAAATCAGAAATTCCAGTAGCATTCCATGCTACGCCTCTCCACTTTCGCCCGACGCTCAAAGTGCCGCCCGACGGTGCGTATTAGAAGTAGAATTTATCTCCTGCGTTTTGAGGGTTCCAACCACCCAAAATCCATCCTTTCCACACCCAATCGTTTCCAAACAACAAAACAAATATTAACAACTAATCACATGCATATTACAACTACTCTACGCAATTTATATCGAATTTCATCCGTTAGATTTCATTGATTTATCCGTTTAATCATGAACCTAAGTTCGAATCATAGATTTCTTGAACTTAGAGGTTCTAACTAGAACCCACCTGATAAGCGAAGAGGAGGTTGAAGAAGATGATGAACATTGAAGATGATCCATGGCTTTTCTCTCTTCTTCCTCTTTCCCTCTTCTCTTCCCTTCCTTTCTCTTCTTCTTCTTCTTCTTTCTCTTTCTTTCTAACAAATATATATATATATAATATATAATCCAACAGGGTAAAACATCTCCAATTAATATTTTGTCGTCTCAACCCAATTGATCAATTATTAGAGTTACCATAAAATTACTTTCTCGGATTAATAAATATTAATCCGTCTCTTTAATAAAATAATTTATCTCTTCAGAGTTCTGCAGTTGCTCTATTGATCTGAATTAACAATACTTAAAGTATTTAGAGAATTCCATAATCCAATTATCCAAAGATAGAGTACATAGATACTCATCTGATCTCCAATTGAGCATTTAGATAATACGGGGTATTACATATATATATATATATATATATATATATATATATATATATATATATATATATATATATATATATATATATATATATATATATATATATATGAATATAGGTTGTTTATGCCGAATGATGATGTGACACTTATATGTGCGTGGTAATTGTATGATTGGTGTTTTCTGTATGAACTACTCCTTAGCATGTGTTTTTCACCCTGTATTTATTGAATGTATTTCTCACCCCTTTTCTATTTGTCGTGTCTGTGTTCCTTGGGGAGTACAGATGACCGGGTACCTGAGTAGTGCTTGGAGCATTGTGTTGCTATTTGATCAAGTCTTAGGAGTCGCTCTGATACGTAACACGGGAAGGATGAGGATTTCGTCATGTTTTTATGTTATTTGTTCTTGGTTAATTGTTAGGTATATGTTACTGATCAATTGTTGTTGAACCACGTATTATGTGGAAAATTGATGTAATTTGGAGTTTAATCTTAAACTGTTTCAATTAATTCCTCTGTGGAATAAAAGTATTTGTTTTTATTAATAAATAAGATATGAAGCGATTTAATACTTCAGGTTGCTATTTCGCCCCCCGAATTTCCTCATTTCGGCACTAACCACAGGTTGTATCATTATCTTAGACTCACACTTAACTTTACTTCCGCTCAAATTTGGACGTATTCAAATTCCAACTTGACTTCATAGACTAAAGTCCTTAATTCCACGAATTATCAAACTTCGGTTCCTTAACCATACCCTTATTCCAATATTGGGTTAACTTCAAACTTTGCTTTTTCCATAATTCATCTGTTGATCCATACAAAACACTTATTCGCATCTTACCTCGAAAAAAATGTACCATTCTACATTCCTCTACTGAGTCACAAACAAAACCGTAACACCTTATCTTGGTTCGGGATAACAACCACTCATCAAATCCTCGTGAGGTAATTCGGTGATTCCTTAACTTCATAGATTGTCAAACTTCTTACCAGTTTCATCTGGTCTGACGCTGTACATCGTACCCGACACATCCGATATTTCATCTCTTTCGTATCACACCAAGAGGTAACACACTTAGAAAAAAAAAATCTTCTTATTTCCAATCTTACAATCAATTTCTCCTCCGATTCTTATAAATCCGACTGAGCCCCTTTCATTTGTCACCTTCCACTGCACAACTCCAATTCTAACAATGGGATACCACCAATTCTTAAGCATTACCAAGTAGCTAACAGTCCACGGAGAACACACTTATCCACTGGGATCCTTACTAACCAATGGTACAAGAAACTTACTGACGTCCTATGGTAGAACAATTTCTTTGCCAACACATAATATCATAACATCTGTCCAATATTCCCCAGACGATACAAGTACAGGAGTTACACTGCTCCAAATTCATTCAAAACTTGAATAATTCATCCAAAAGTAGTTTAACAACTTCCGTTTCTAGTTACCACATTCCATATCAATTATTCTTACGGTTTTCCGACTTACTCAAGGTTCCTGGCAGATTCGAGATCTCAACCAATAACAGCGTAACACCAACATAGAACTTCAATCATATGTGAGTCACCACTTATCAAAACTTAAACCATTCAAAGCAAAATTGTGAGTTTTCATACTACTAACCAATTCACATACAATACACACCTTTGAAGTCCGTACCCCGCTTCTTAATCGAATCCATTTCTCTTAATTGTTTTGTTTCACATACAATCCAATTTACATGCTTAATTCCAGATCATCCAATTCTTACTCGTACTTGTAAAGATAACTTCCACATTTCATTCTCTTGGTAAAACACAACTGCATATAACTGGTACCACTCTCACGGTCTAAATCTGATACCATGAACTCACGAAAGTTAATGATTACTAAACTCTGCCCAATCTACCTTACTAACACCATAATTAAAATACCGTAATATTCCTTGCGAGGTCAACACTTCGTGAGTTTTCTCTGACTTCTTCCTTAAGGCCCTCAATCGTAATGATAACGATACACCTAAGATCTTCCCCACACTTAACACAATTCACAAGATTACTTCCCCAAAAGTCAACTCCCTCGTCGTCTGAATAAATGGTCAACTATGTAACACCTTTCCAACCGTTATGTTTTTCAAAATACAAATCCGTCTTTCATTTATTTGCAATCCCGTTCTCCATTCACACAATACTCTCCAATCAGAGCAACATAAGGTAACAAAACACAGATGATGGTTCCTAAAGGATTTCACAATTTACACACATGTTAATCGATTACCCGTCTGAGGTTAATCGGTTAACTTCTCAAAGTTCAGCACAAAATACCATCCTTGCATGTGTTAATCGGTTAACCCCATTGCGTTAATCGGTTAAGACTGCTGCAGAAGCTGAAAATAAACAATTTCCTTTAATTCAAAGCCATCCCTACCTAAAACCATCAATCCGTCTTGCTCTATCTTGGAATATCATTCTCAACTCGTGGCTCTTTAACTTATATTACATTTACTAACCATGATCCACCCAAGGTAAAACCGACAAAGTCAAAACATTCTGACGACACACTCCAACCAAGTGGCAAGGCAAAATTCTGAATTCTGACGCGGTCACACGACAATTCTTCGGCGGGATAATTCATTCTCTGATCATACAACTATGCTAACGGGAAGTAAATAATGACGATATTCTAGGGTTTTAGCCACAACCCAACACGTAACCATTATACGATACCACAAAACGGCGGACATAACCTGTCAAGCATACCACCTTGTTCTCTCACTTGAATTTCCTTGGAGATAATTAAAACAACAATGTTCTTAGTCCAACAAAAGGTAGATTCCGAATATTCCAATCATTCACAAATACAGAAGTTTCTCTATAATTGAAAATAAATCGGGGCAATGCATCCTCTTGAAGAACCTTTCTATCACTTCGTACACATTACACCATCCATTACATACCACACTTACACCAAATTACTTAATGAAAGAATCACAACCGACAATTCTCATCAACTATTTACAAAACCCTTCCAGTATAAATCGTTCCATGATTTACACTTAGTCTGTAATAAGTCCTGATTTGCTTCTCATTGTTTTACCACAATCTTACTATTAGAATTCTCACGGGCGAACAATCCTTGATTACACTTCATTAATTTAAACCTCAACAACTACTCAATAGCTCTTTTGCACATTTGTCCAAAAATACATTCCGTTGTCATTTCCTCATAATATACTATAGATACCGTTTTCCATAATGCATTTACTTTGCTCTCTTTGGTAATCCTCTTAGGTCCAAATATCAAACCATCTTACTACGATTCCCTTAGATTCCAAGATATTTACTCTATTTCTTAAAAAAACTTCTTCTAGTCCGTATCACTACGCTTTCCGTTACTAAATGAAGTTCAATCTTTCTCCAACACAATGCCTTATATTGTTCCTTGGGTAAGTTAACAAATTTCAATTTCCAAATTGGTCTCGTACTGAATACCGAAAATCCTGATGTAACATCTCGAACTTAATCTCTCTTCATGACTGAATATACACAATTCATCTCCTACTCTTTGTCCGGCACATACTTATTTCACTTGAAGCATGTAAACACATCCTTGTGTTTCTTCTCACACTTCTTTACTACTTTAGGTTCCCATAGAAACCGAACTTCCTTAACTCTCAACTTTTAACTAGTTAGAAGACATTGTTACGAACACATTCCTTAAGGTACTCTCGTCCATTCAAGATACCATAGAGACCTTAAAAACTGATATACCAATACCTATCTCACTTCCGGACCTTACGTCACACATTCCACAAAACAACTTTTCTTTTCCACGGAATGAGATTACTTGAAATTCTTATCCAGCTCTACTAGCGATTTTACAAATTCCTCAATACTTTGACCAATCGTCCGATAGAGATCCTTAATTTTCATACTCCATCCATTCCAAAGGATTGCTTGAACAACACACCACTCTTTAATTTCCATGCTACCCAAGCACAACTTCTATTAAAACCTCACTGAGTTAACCCAAAACTCTTCACTACTAACTCTTGGCTTGAGCCTACCCTCACAGCACAAGTCACGAGAACACTTCGGAGTCCTCATGGTCGCTCAACCATGATTCTACCAATCACATACATAGTATTAGGTTGATCAGGCCCAATACTACATAGTATGATATTAAGAGTCATGCTGGCAAGACACACTTAAGAGGCAGGAATAGATTTACTATTGATGTTTCAAGGCTAGGTCGAGGACACAACCTGCTCTAATACCAACTGTAACGCCCTGTACAATATTTATCTAGAATAATACCATACAAGTGTTTTATTTGGTACTGACACAATCATAAGTGCCTAATGGTATAATTCACATACT
Organism: Lathyrus tuberosus; assembly: GCA_022829125.1. Taxonomy (NCBI): domain Eukaryota; kingdom Viridiplantae; phylum Streptophyta; class Magnoliopsida; order Fabales; family Fabaceae; genus Lathyrus; species Lathyrus tuberosus. The sequence goes on from JALAZF010000072.1 coordinate 8,499,119, forward strand.
TGACCATTTTTAATACATAATTACAACCTATGGTACAAGGCATGGAAATTAGCCAAAAAATAAAGACTAAGCCCAATATACAATATCCTCATTTGTATACAATAGATTACACAGCGGAAAAACTAAAATTGAGCTTCTCTTGAAACATCCAAGCATAGCTCCACTCGTAAAATCAAACCTGCAAATCACACCTGAAATATAGCAATAATAGTGGGGTGAGACATTAATCTCAGTGAGTTCCCTATCTTATGGATTCTCTCGACTTTACAGGGTTCTAGCCAAATCTTAACTCAAGTCAAGGGGAAGGGAAATGACCTTGAGTTCTCAATATCACACTATATGGAAACACGTTTTTGAGTCCGTTACCTCAAAAGTTATCACTATCGTTAACCCTATCAAGGCATCCCCTTTTCCCGTCCTCTTCTACATCTAAAAGTCGGAACGAGTCATGGATCCTCGTAGATTACTTGGCATACGAGCTGGATTCGGAACTAAGGGACATGTTATCACCTTAATTCGTCACATCACACGGTCCGTACACCGTCACAAGTCTCTTTACCATATAGGTTACATTCGTACTATAACATTGGGAATCAAACCTACCAAGTAATCATGCAATCATTCCAGAGGAGCTCGTTACTCATGAAACGGCACAAAATGGGGAAATGGTTACGATTTCGTGATTTCACATACAAACATAATTGTATTCAATAATTCTAGGCCACATTAGCCTTTAGGCCTCTTTTTCCTTTAGGCCTTTTCTGGCTTTATCAATTAAACATAATAATTACACGTGTTCCATACTAGTGTCTTATTCTTTCTATATCATTCGGTACTGGACACACGCCTCGGCTTCTTCTGCACGAGCGTTGTCATTTAGTCATACATCAATTTCCTAGCTCATTACTAGGTTCCAATATCTTAAACTATGCCATTTGTTTTGGGTCACTCTTCCTAATTCATATTTTAAACATGCATAGTCTTTCAATCAGGTTTAACATTAATATTCAGTAAAGCATATTACAATTATACATTTTGAATTACATATAATAATTCCATCACAAGCTATACAAAAGCATATTATAATTGTATAATAGAATCACATAAAACATCACTTTTGGGTTCCCTCCGATTTATTTAATCGGGTATCGAAATCAATACTTTTCACTTTTATCCCGTAGGATATTTTCACAGCTTTACATCGGCTATCATTATGCCGCGATTGGACTTATGAACCAAAAGATATCAATTTCTAAACATATCACATAATTTTATTTCCTTCCTTTCCACTAAATAATTAATCCACATCATACCCCTAAATCGGGTATACGAATCTAAAGTTATGGATTTTTAAAGAAAACATAATTATTTGAAAATTCCCAGGAGGGTCCAGCAGTCCATGCTTCGCCCGACGGTGCCCTTTGTGCCTATGCTTCGCCTGCCGAAGCAGCGGCATAAGTCCCAATTCCAAAAAATCAAAAATTCCAGTAGCATTCCATGCTACACCTCTCCACTTTCCCCCGGCGCGCCCGGCGGTGCGTATTAGAAGCATAATTTCTCTGCTGCGTTTTTAGGGTTCCAACCACCCAAAATCCATCATTTCCACACCCAATCGTTTCCAAACAACAAAACCAGTATTAACAACTAATCACATGCATATTACAACTACTCTACGCAATTTATATCGAATTTCGTCCGTTAGATTTCATTGATTTATCCGTTTAATCATTTTCTCTCTAAACTAACCTAAGTTCGAATCATAGATTTCTAGAACTTAGAGTTTCTAACTAGAACCCACCTGATAAGCGAAGAGGAGGTTGAAGAAGATGATGAACATTGAACATGATCCATGGCTTTTCTCTCTTCTTCCTCTTTCCCTCTTCTCTTCCCTTACTTTCTCTTCTTCTTCTTCTTCTTCTTTCTCTTTCTTTCTAACAAATATATATATATACAATATAATATAATCCAAAAGGGTAAAATATCTCCAATTGATATTTTGTCGTCTCAACCCAATTGATCAATTATTAGAGTTACCATAAAATTACTTTCTCGGGTTAATAAATATTAATCCGTCTCTTTAATAAAATAATTGATCTCTTCAGAGTTCTCCAATTGCTCTATTGATCCGAATTAACAATACTTAAAGTATTTAGAGAATTCCATTAATCCAATTATCCAAAGATTGAGTACATAGATACTCATATGATCTCCAATTGAGCATTTAAATAATACGGGGTATTACATATATATATATATATATATATATATATATATATATATATATATATATATATATATATATATATATATATATATATATATACACATTTATATGAATATGGGATGTTTATGTCGAATGATGATGTGACACTTATATGTGCGTGGTAATTGTATGATTTATGTTTTCTGTATGAACTACTCCTTAGCATGTGTTTTTCACCGTGTATTTATTGAATGTAGTTCTCACCCCTTTTCTGTTTGTTGTGTCTGTGCTCCTTGGGGAGTACAGATGATCAGGTACCTGAGTAGTGTTTGGAGTATTGTGTTGCTATTTGATCAAGTCTTAGGAGTAGCTCTGATACGTAACACGGGAAGGATGAGGATTTCGTCATGTTTTTATGTTATTTGTTCTTGGTTAATTGTTAGGTATCTGTTACTGATAAATTGTTGTTGAACCACATATTATGTGGAAAATTGATGTAATTTGGAGTTTAATCTTAAACCGTTTGAATTAATTCCGCTGTGGAATAAAAGTATCTGTTTTTATTAATAAATAAGATATGAAGTTATTTAATACTTCATGTTGCGATTTTGTTGATTGTGGTATCCTACGTATATTAACTCTGATTTTATTCCGCAATATTTTCGTATTTTCTATTTTTATACGAATGGGTAGAGTAGGGTGTTACATTAGGCGCCTTTCACCGCCATTGTACTCAATGGGATCCTCCTTAAGTTCTAGGGTATGTTTGCTTACTACTTGATTGTTTGACTATTTATTCTATTTACAAAAATCCTTATTATTATACAGAGAAGACATAGATGTAAGAGGGACATCCTATGTTTTTTATTATTATTGTACTCGCTAGGGTTTACAACCCTATGCCTACGTACCCTCAAATTTGAAGGACCAGAGTTTCCGTAGTTCACCTCCCTAATTTTGGTTGGTTGGTTGAATTTATCCCTTAGGAAGGTCCCCACACAACGGGGGTGGAGGAAGATTTGTTTTCAAAAAAATACCTTAATACTCAAGGGTAGAGGACTTATAGTTTATGTAAGTTAAATGTTTTTTATCCCTTTATCCCCTTGAATTTACAAAAAAATATTCTTTTAGGTTTGATTATAAAAATGATATAACATTTCTTATAAAACCCTTATCCCCTATCCCTAATCCCATGTTTATACTCTCAGATCATGAGTTTTATCCCAAGACTTTATCCCATTTTATTATGAAAATATCCCTTTTTAATTTATTTAACAAAATAAATAAATTATATAATATAAAATTATATAAAGAAAAACTCCAAATTTAATATCCCTTATCCCTAATCCTAAGTTTATACTCTCGGGTCGATCTTAAGAGTTTTATCCTAAAACTTTATCCCAACTATATCTCAATATCCCATTTAATTTTATTGTGAAGATAAACATAATATTATGATTATATTATATAAACCCCTAACCCTTATCCCTTTCCCAATTTTATTTATCCCAAAACCTTAGATTTTATCCCTTTATTTATCTCAAAATATCCCAAAGTTTTTATCCTTTTTTTTTATGAAAATAATATCCCTTTTAAATTTATTTTGGAAAATAAATTGATTATATAATTATATTTAAATTAATTATATAGAGAAACCCTTTATTATCCCCTATCCCTAGCCCTATATTTATATTATTGGATCTTAAGAGTTTTATCCCAAAATCTTTATTTTTTTATATCCCATATCTCATCCCTTTTAAACTCATTTCTATCCCTAATATCCCATGCATCCCTAATATTCCTAAATCTCAAGTCACTTAAGAAATAAATCAACAATTTGTAACTTGAGTACTTATCCCCAGCTCCCTCCCAAATCACTTATAAAACATAATACTTGATTAAATCAATAATGTTAATTAAATAATCCCAGAAGCAAAGGTTTATTCCCCATTCATCTAAAAATAAATATTTTATAGTCCCCCAAAATCTTATTTAATTAATTAAAAAACTTGTAATATCTCAAAAATAACCATATAATTATTTAAGGCTTAAATAATGTTTTCGTCCCTGTAAGTTGGCGAGTTTTTGGTTTTCGTCCTTGAATTTTTTTTTTCGGTTTTAGTCCCTATATCTTACTTTTTGTTGGTGTTTAGTCCCTAAAGGCAAAATCCGCAGGAAAATCCAAAGGTTTCCTGCGGATTTTCCTACGGATTTTTCTTAAAACAAAAATCTGAAGGAAAATCTGAAGGAAAATCCGCAGGAAAATCCGTAGGAAAATCCGCAGAAAACCTCTCTAGGGACTAAACACCAACAAAAAGTAAGATATAGGGACTAAAACCGAAAAAAAAATTTCAGGGACGAAAACCAAAAATTCGCCAGCTTACAGGGACGAAAATACTATTTAAGCCATTATTTAATTATAATATCCCATAATATAACTAAAATTCTATTCCAAAAGTTGAATTAATCTCAATTATCCCAAATATATAGAAGGCTACCCCAATTATTTATGAAATAAATCTCAATTATTTATAACATCCATCCCAATTATTCAATCATTTAGAATATCTAAATGTAAATTAAATCCAAATTATTTAAAAAATATAAAATAAGAGGGTAATGAGGGGTCATTTCCCTCTTAGGATTCTGTGTATTTTTCATCTTCTGGATCTATTGCATGATTGTGTGATTTTTGCTGCAATTTCGTATTTGAGTATTGTCTAATGTGAATCCATGTGTGTACTGATGTTGATGTAGAATTCGTGTAAAATGTTTGTTGTTACTGTGGTTACTATGAAATTGGATCTGGAAAAATTATGGATATTGAGGTTTAACGAAAGTAGGTTCTAAACTGTAGAAAACTTGAGAAAATGGTATAATAATGAGATAGAATTAAGATTTGAAATGGAACTGAAATGAAGATGATTTTGGGTCTGAAATAGGAGCTTGAAAGTGCTTCAATGGGAGAAATTTCGGACTGATGCGAAATCTAGAATTTTGGCATGCTAACTGGCCATACGCGTATGAGGGGAGGCCATACACGTATGAGGGGACACTCCCAGGGGCATACGCATAGCATACACGCCTTATCCCAAGGCCAATACGACCCTCTACCCATATGCGTAGGGTACGCATAAGAGAGGCTAGGCAGTATGCGTATTGGTGAGGCAATACACGTATGGGGAGACTTAAGGGGTTTTGAGAGAGGGAATGACCTCTGGTCATACGCGTACGGCATCAGGCAATACGCGTATGCCATGGGCAGCTGAGAGGCCATACGTGTAACACCCGGTTATTTAATTAATTATTTAATTAACTATATTCGTATTATTTGTGTTGATTTGTGGTGATTTTCGAAATATCGGAATGTTGTGTTAAGTGGCTATGTTGGTTTTAGTGGATTAATTTAACTAAGTCGATTTAAGTGGTAGAAATAATATAGTATTAGCTTACTAGAATTATAATAAGTTAGTGGGCTTATAAGATGGGTAGTAGTGGTAAAAGGTGAGGTGTGGAATTGAGCCCAATAAGAGTTAGTAAGAATTATAAGGGTTAAGTTGAATAGAATTAGGGTAATTAGAAGTGGAGGAAAGATCTAGTACGTGGAAGTTGCAAAGTTGCTGAAAAAGGAATAGAACAGTAGAACGTGAAGTTGCAGAGAGGAGAAAATAAGGGTTGTGAGAGATCACGTAGAGGCTGCGAGAAAGCGAGAATTCGATCGGAGATTTTAGAGCGACCTTCAATCCAAGGTAAGGGTGGGGTTCTGACTCTATAATGGGTTAATTGATGAATAATATGTGGGGTTGGTTTTATAGAATTCTCCTCTGTTTATGTTGAAATGGTGGTCGTGAATATTGAATCACGTTTCTGTTAATGAATTGGTTGTAGAAAGTTAGCCTATGATGTGTTAAGGTATGATCGTATTATGTTTTCTGTTGCACCGTGATGATGAATTTGGAACTGATATGGAATTGTTGTTGCGAGTGTTGAATTACAGTTGTTGTCGATGTAATGTTTGGAAGGAAATGAGTATATGTGGTTTCAAAGAATAATTTTAAGGGCGTTTTTGGTGTACAACGAAGGAATTTGGAACCGTTCTGGAACTTGTGAACAAAATCTGGGATGAAGGGTTTTTGGTCGTGTGACGACCGTGATGGGCTTGTGGCAACCGTCACGCAGGTTGGGCGTGTGCCGACCGTCACCCGTAGCATGACGACCGTCATGCATCTTGCTGTGTGTTTCTTTTCCTGTTTCTGTTATGTTCTGTTGTGGTGTGTTTGCTCTGTCCATTTTAATTGAGAAGTTGTTATATAATTCAATAGCATTGGACATAGAATTATGATGGAACCAATTAACCGATTTTTAGTCGAAAACTACTGATTGATTAAATGATGGATTGTGATATATTTTAGATGATGCATAATTATATATCCTAGTTGCTGTGATATCATTGTTGGAAATTATCAAGCTGTGAACGATGTTGAATTGCCTCTAATTATTGGCAAGAATGAAGTTGTAGACCTATGGCCAGTGTTGATTGTTGCTGTGCTGATAAATGTAATTATCAGTGTTGATTTTTATGATATTCATGTTGAGTCACATAGCATAGCATATTAAGATGGCCTGGATTGGCAAAATATTAAGATGACCTGGATTGGCAAAATATTAAGAGGAAGGCTTATGCCTTGTTGAAGTCAATATTAATTGGCAAATTTTTAAGATGGGAGTTCTGCTCCAAATGGTACCACATGCATGTGCATTTCGAGTCACATTTCATGTTGCGTAGTCGTTGTTGTGTTGTTGATTAATGATGAAGTAAAAGTTGTTGTTGTGCTGCTGTTTTACGTTGATTGAGATGTTGTGAAGTGGTGATTGTATAATCTGATCTAATATATTATTTATAATATATCTGATTATATTGTTCGATATCTCACCCCTTCATTTTTAATGTTACCCTCTGTTGGTAATGCGCAGGTAATCAGGAGTGAAGGCCGTCTACCTTCGTTAGTTCGAGTCGGTGTCGTCGCTCTGATACGTAGCACTCGAGGGGGGGGGGGGTGAATACATGTTTTCTTTAGTGTCGGTTTTGTTATGTTGCTGAATTTTTAGTTGTTTTTCATTAAAGACTTGATGTCTTAGAGTTGTTTTGAATCAAATAAGTTGTTATGGTATTCTAGTTGAATTTTTGAATCTGCTACGTATTAATAAAGTTGTTTTGTGCCAAAGACTGAACGAGGTTCATCTGAATATTAAGTGTTATGTATCCATGTTTATGCGGTTAAATGCAGTTGTTTTTAAGTTGAAAATGTGATATCCCATGTTTGGTTAAGAATTCTATAACTCTGATTTTTAATATAAATGCAGGGTAGAAATGGGGTGTTACATTAGTGGTATCAGAGCAGGTGAGTCCGTCCGGCCAAGTTGTCGAGTCGTAGTCCTGTTTAACAATCGAGTATTGTTAATTAGTTCTACTCTTGTTATTTTGCAGTGATAAGTTGAGATGGCTAGAAGGAACGATGCTGCAATTGCTGCTGCAATGCAAGCAATGGCTTAAGCTTTGCAGAATCAGCCGAACGCTTACGAGAATGTTGGATCTCGTAGTTTGGCAACGTTTCAGAGGGAGAATCCGCCTACCTTCAAGGGCAAGTATGATCCTGATGGAGTGTTGGATTGGTTGAAAGAGATGGAGAGAATCTTCCGTGTGATGGACTGCACTCCAGCGCAGAAGGTTCGGTATGGGACTCACACACTAGCAGTCGAAGCTGATGACTGGTGGCTAGAGACTCGTCAGAGGTTGGAAACTGCAGGTGAAGTTATCACTTGGGATGTGTTCCGAAGGGAGTTTCTGAGGAAGTATTACCCAGAGGATGTTTGTGGTAAGAAGCAGATTGAGTTTCTTGAGCTGAAGCAAGGAACCATGTCGGTTACGGACTATGCCGCAAAGTTTGTTGAGTTGGCGAAGTTTTATCCGTACTATAACGGAGATGATGCTGAATTTTGTAAGTGCATCAAGTTTGAGAGTGGGTTGCGCCCAGAGATTAAGAAGGCAGTTGGATATCAGAAGATTCGTGTTTTTGTGGATTTGATCGATAGTTGTAGGATTTTTGAAGAGGATAACAATGCTCATTATAAGATCATTAATGAGAGGAAGGGCAAGCACCAACAGAATCAGGGCAAGCCTTATGATGCTCCGGTGGGGAAAGGTAAATAGAAAGTGGCTAATGGCAAGAGAACTAGTGGGGGAGATGCTCCTGCTGGCATAAATTGTTTCAAATGTGGGAAACCTGGTCATAAGAGTAATGTGTGTACTGCTGAGGTGAAGAGGTGTTTCCGTTGTGGTAAGACTGGGCATGCAGTATCTGAGTGCAAGCACAAAGAGAAGATTTGCTTCAACTGTGGTGAAGAAGGACACATTGGTAGTCAATGTCAGAAATCAAAGAAGGCGCAAAGCGGTGGGAAAGTGTTCGCGTTGGCTGGGACTCAGACAACTCGCAAGGACAGACTCATCAGAGGTACATGTTTCATTAATAGTACCCCTTTAATCGCTATGATTGATACTGGTGCTACTCATTGTTTTATTTCCGCTGATTGTGTTAAGAGATTGGGTCTTATGTTGTCGTCTATGAATGGAGAGATGGTCGTTGAGATTCCGGTTAAGGGATCGGTGACTACTTCTCTTGTGTGTTTAAAGTGCCCTTTGTCGATCTTCGACAGAGACTTTGATGTTGATTTGGTGTGTTTGCCGTTAACTGGGATGGATGTAATCTTGGGTATGAACTGGTTAGAATATAACTATGTTCATATTAATTGTTATAACAAGACTCTGAGGTTTTCTACTCCTGAAGAGGAAACTGTTTTGTTGTCTGCTAGACAGTTGCAACGGTTGATGCAAGAAGAAGCTCAGGTGTTCTCGTTGATGGCAACGTTATCTATTGAGAACCAAGCTATAATTGATGAGTTGCAGGTGGTGCGCGGATTTCCTGAAGTTTTCCCTAAAGAAATTCCTGAAGTACCGCCAAAAACAGAAGTTGAATTTGCAATTGACCTTGTACCTGGTACCAGACCTGTTTCTATGGCACTATACAAGATGTCTGAATCTGAATTGTCAGAATTAAAGAAACAATTGGAGGATTTACTTGAGAAGAAGTTTGTGAGGCCTAGTGTATCGCCGTGGGGAGCTCTAGTGTAGTTAGTGAAGAAGAAAGATGGAAGTATGAGGCTCTGTGTTGATTATAGACAGTTGAACAAAGTGACGATTAAGAACAAGTATCCGCTTCCGAGAATAGATGACTTGATGGATCAGTTGGTAGGTGCTGGTGTGTCTAGCAAGATTGATTTGAGGTCGGGCTATCATCAGATTAAAGTAAGAGATGAAGATATTCAGAAGACAGCCTTCCGAACGCGATATGGACATTATGAGTATTCGGTGATGCCTTTCGGTGTTACTAATGCACCGGGAGTATTCATGGAGTACATGAACCGTATCTTTCATACTTACTTGGATCGGTTTGTGGTGGTGTTCATTGACGATATACTGATTTACTCTAAGTCGGAAGAAGAGCATGTAGAACACTTAAGAATAGTATTGCAAGTTTTGAAAGAGAAGAAGTTATATGCAAAGTTGTCAAAATGTGAATTTTGGTTAAAGGAGGTTAGTTTTCTCGGTCATGTCATTTTAAGTAGTGGCATTGTTGTGGATCCATCTAAAGTAGACGCTGTGTTGCAATGGGAAACTCCAAGATCGGCTACCAAGGTAAGAAGCTTTTTGGGACTAACTGGTTACTATAGAAGGTTTATCGAAGGTTTTTCTAAGTTGGCACTTCCGTTAACTAAGTTGACGTGTAAAGGCAAAGCGTTTGTGTGGGACGTTCGATGTGAAGAAAGTTTCACAGAATTGAAGAAGAGATTGACGTCGGCTCCGATTTTGACATTACCTAACCCAGGAGAACCTTTTGTGGTATATTGTGATGCTTCTAAAATGGGTTTAGGAGGTGTACTTATGCAGAATGGTAAGGTAGTTGCTTATGCGTCAAGGTAGTTGCTTATCTTACACATGATTTAGAACTTGTCGCAGTTGTTTTTGTGCTGAAGATTTGGAGGCATTATCTTTATGGTTCTAGATTTGAAGTATTTAGTGACCATAAAAGTTTAAAGTACTTATTTAACCAGAAGGAGTTGAATATGACACAGCGAAGGTGGCTGGAGTTATTAAAAGATTATGATTTCGGTTTGAATTATCATCCAGGTAAAGCTAATGTTGTGGTTGATGCTTTAAGCCGAAAGACTTTGCATATGTCGGCGATGATGGTTAAAGAGTTGGAATTAATTGAACAGTTCAGAGATATGAGTTTAGTTTGCGAAGTGACACCGCAGAGTGTGATGTTAGGAATGTTGAAGATTAACAATAATTTGCTGGACAGTATCAAAGAAGCTCAGAAGTTAGACGTGAAACTAGTAGATTCGATGGTTGGAATGGATCAGTCGGAAAATAATGATTTCAAGTTAGATGAGCATGGTGTGTAGAGATTCCGTAATCGAATTTGTATTCCTGATGATGCGGAAATGAAGAAAGCGATTCTCGAAGAAGGTCATAAAAGTAAATTGAGTATTCATCCGGGGGCTACAAAGATGTATCAAGATTTGAAGAATTTGTTTTGGTGGCCTGGGATGAAGCGTGATGTAGCGCAGTTTGTGTATGCTTGTTTAACTTGTCAGAAGTCGAAAGTTGAACATCAGAAGCCTGCGGGGTTGATGCAACCGTTAGAAGTCCCAGAATGGAAATGGGATAGCATTTCAATGGACCTTGTGACGGGATTACCAAACACTTCAAGAGGATATGATTTGATTTGGGTGATTGTTGATAGGCTTACAAAGTCAGCTCATTTTATTCCTATTAACATCACTTTTCCGAGGTTTACTTCTGATTTTTGGAAGAGTTTGCAAGAGGCGTTGGGTTCTAAGTTGAGGTTAAGTTCGGCGTATGTCATACCCTAATTTTTGACCATAAGATTCCACCTCTCTGTGCCTCATTTTGCATACTTGCATGCATTATCACTAACAGATTGGTGCAGGAATTTTAATCTCAAGTGGAGATGGTCCTTTTTCTCACAGTCAGGTGTTTCAAGATGTGACCAATGGATTCTGATCCAAAGTGGTCCCAAGATTTCTTCCATGTATGCCCCAAAGAATTAGGGTTTTGTGGTGAATTTCAAGTTACATGGCTATTGTATCAAGTTAAAGTTGGACCATGAGGATAATAAAAAGTCCAGGTTATTTTTAAAGGGGATTTTATTTGAACATGACTTGTTCCTTTTAATCTTCAAGGAGAGAAATTCATGAGTGCCTTTTGATTAGTTTATGAGCAACTTGCTTGGAGGTAACAAAGCTTAAGTGGAAGAAAATCTTTTGGTCAAATTTTAGCAAGGAGTTTTCAAGTTGAAATTCAAGAACATGGCATTTACAAAGTGCAAGTTGTTTCTTTACAAGTTCGTATCAAAATTCATATTATCAAGTTTCAGGAATTTCGAGATACAAATCTACCCAAGTTACATTATTTGCAAAGTACATGTTCAAAACTTCAAAAAAGGAGACTTCAAATTCCAAACATCAAAAGTATGTTTGATGAATTATATGTTCACTTGATACAAATTAAAAAAAAAAGCTCCAACAACTTTTCCATGTTCAAGGTATAAACGTGCAAAGTGCAAAACGAAAAGGACAAATTCTTTCAAAAGCTCATTATAGTCCAAAGAGTGTCAAATGGAAACGTCTTGTCTTTTCTTTGGAATCCTAAAATAGCCTGTTGAACCTTCTACCTTTTGTGGTCTACCTAGCAGCTTTCCTTTTGGGTCACTATGTTGAATTGCGCAAAGTCATTATTCAACGTACCAAATTTGAAATCCACGTGAGCTTACTGCAAGAATTGGCCCCCTGCAAAGAAAACACCATTAAAGAGCTGGCTGACAAGTTGAAAAAAGGAAAAGAGAAATTATCATCATTAAAGCATATCAAACATGTTGAGCCTAAGAAGGAAAGATCAAGGCATATTTACAGCAGAATTTCAAATAAGAGTAACAGTGTCTGCTCATCAAACGTGGTAAATCCAGCATTCAAAGAGAAATTTGATGTGAATAAAAGGGTGTTACAACATTCCAAACAAAAGTTCAACACAATCCGATAAAAATGGAAACTCTTCATCAATTGTAAATCACACAAAATCATGAAATCACACATATTAGAACCAAAAAGGAAGATTACCATCATTTCGAATTGAATCAAATCCTCAAGCATTCATTTGGCCAAAACGAAAACAGAAAGACTTGATGGTACAATTACAGAAACAAACCAGCAGCATTATTTTCCTTCTAAAAATCGAAATCGACAAATCTTACAAGTTAATGCGTAGAGTCTATAAAAGGGGGCGGAGCAATAGAGCGGAGGGGGACACAGAGAAAAACATTGGGCAGAAAAGTCTCACACATACAAAAGAAGTTCACAATAGAAAATCACCATAAAACCGTCCAGAAATTCGCATACAGTTTTCAGCCGAGGGGATACACAAACATACTAATACAACACGCTTCACTCACAGGCATTGCAGAGAAAATCGGTGTCCACAGAATCATCATCCGCATACACACACGCAGTGGCAGTGACAAGAATCAGACATCCTTGCGTGACGCCGACATCACCATCGCGAACCTCTGACACCACCGGCCAACCACGACGCGCTGCGACAACATCTCACAATAACAAAAGCATAAGCAACTGAACCCATCATCAGAAACTCGCCGAGGACCATCCTCAGAGCTACGCACGGCGTGAATTCGCCGGAAGACCGTCGTCTCTGTTACCATTCGCGTTTGTTGTTGTTGATGTTTTGATTAGTTTGAACAATGTTGAGAAAGAGAGTGTTTGGAGTTTTGGCTTAAAGAGAACGAGCGAGATTGAGAGGGGTGGAAAAGGCAATTTTTTACCCTTGTTTGTTTCTGTACCTTCTTATGTTGTTGTTGTGGGTTGTTGTGGGTCTCAAGTACCCAGCCCACGTGTTTTTTTTTATGACTTACACCACCGATCGCACAAATGCCCTCTCATGAATTCTACTGCATTTTTTATTTTACTTATTCTTAAACCTAGATTTTGTTTTTTTTAATTATTAGTAGATTTTATTATAAGTTATCCTTGAAGTTAATTAGTTTAATTTTGGATTAGATTATGATTTTGATTTTAATTTTCGAAATCACTTTTAATTTTAATTTTAATTAGATTTTAATTTTAGGTTGGATACTAATTTTTAACTTTTAATTTAGTCCTAAATTAAATTTTTGGATAACTGTTAATTTCTTGCTCTTAATCAATTCTTAATTCTTGATTTCGATTTCAGGTACAATTCTTGGTGTTACACGTGACATAGTTACTTGATTTAAATGCTAATAAAACCTTTTGATTAACTCTGTCATACTTTCACATTTAAGTGATTATCGATATTTCTCCATGTGTATACTACTTCGATTTTATTAGTTTTGATGATCGCTGCTCGATTTCAAAGAAAAGAGTCTCCCTCTGCTGACTGCCATCTCACAGCTTAGCCTAAACTTTAGGTCCTTCACATTTATTCTTACCTTAGGATCGGAGTCACCGCACTCTATACATGTGTTCTACCATGGACACTTAATCTACCCTTTTAACTTAACCATAACTTTGGAGTCATCGCACTCCATGTAATTATCTTGCCATGGATACTTACCTCCCCCTGGAACCTTGACCACAGTCAAGAGTTCCTCGCCCTCTTTGAGGGGAACTACGAATACTCTGATTCCACTCCCGTCAGGATACGGAGGCACAAGATGCGATGTCTTGGCGAGTATACTTAGATACTAACCCATAGGTCTTTACCTTAGCACATACCCTTAGCAAACAAGCAATAGATAACATAAATACTAACAAGAGGTTCCTGTAGAGTACTACAGACGTTTAGGATGCTAATACCTTCCCTAGGCATAACCAACCCCCGAACCTTAGATATCTTCGGTTCTTTCGTTCTTGAACCTTTCCTTTGGATAAATCAAAGACGGTGGTGAAATAAAAGAAATGTGATTCAAGTTAATATAATAGCTTGGTATCCAATTCTCACCGCGACAGAAATGGCGACTTCACTGGGGATGTTCGAGCGTTTCCCCTAACTTGTTCGTATCTATGTTATTTATTTGTTTGTTTGTCTATATATCTTTATATCTGTATATATACCTGTTCTGCTTGGGTTTTTGTGTGCATGGTACTATTTGTGTAGTGAGACAAAGTCCTACACCCGGACTAGAGTTAAAATTATGATAGGAACGGTGAGAATTCAAGGATACTTTGAGGGAGTCGATTCCTGAAGAAGTTGAATTGAGACTTCACCACTCAGTCTAGGCCCTCTCGAATTTAATTTTGTCCAACGAGTCAATTCGTGAAGACGCTATTATTTCAAACTAAAGGCCATCGAGACTGGGGACTGTAGTTACCTTTAACCCAACTTGGCCTATTAGGATGTAGTGCGGGGACTATGCGGGAATCTATTTCTGCAATAGTCGCTACGCGATACTACACTCAGATGAGATTCTCTTGAGAATATTATTGACTACCAAGTGATTTGGAAAATCGATAATATCCGAAAGATGGATTGTAGACTCTGGGAACTTTGTAGAACCCGTTCGGCAGGTACATTTGAAACCATAGTACACACCTATTGGGAAGGGTAGACCATGGCTCCATGCTCGTGATCTTCAAACCTAAGCCTTGGCTTGTTCGCCTGTATATGTGTATATGTGTATACCTGTGCTTATGCATCCATTCATGCATTCATGCATAACCATTCGGTTTCAAGAAACTCAACTGTTCTTTCCCTTGCAAAATCAATAAAAGATCATGGATTATAAAATGGAATTTTTTTTCAGCCTTTGCGAAATGTTTGCAACCTGCTTTTGAGTTCCTTGAAACCATTGCATTACATTACATATCATTTGCATGCATCTGTTTGTCCAACAGCTCATTTCCAGCTATCTTTACCGACAGTGTCACCTGTGAGTTGTCAAGCTGATTCCTCGACATCGATACCAGACTAGAGCTAACTACAGATGCATAATGGTAGAGCAAGAAGCACACAATGCTGAGATGCGAATGGAGATCGACGACCTTAAGTCAAGCATGGAAAAGCTCACTGAGATGCTCCAAGTTTTGATTGCTAGGGGAGAACCACCTCAAAGGACTGTCATTCAGGAAGTTTCAAATGCGGATCCTCAGCCTGTTCAGGTGCCACCTTCAACTTGGCCAGAGTTTGGTTTACCTCCCAATTATTCTCCACCTCTTGCATCTACTGCTATGATTGGTCAGACTGCCAGACCAGTGTTTCAAGCTCCAGTTTTCACTGAGCATATACCTGTGGTTCCTACTGTTGCCCAGACTACTCGACCTCCTTTTGAGAATCCTCTCTGTGATCACAATGCTGCCAGATCACACCAAGTGAAGCTTCAGTCGACTTCAGCGAAAAGCCGGTGTTCCAGACAGGACAGTTCATCTTGTTTCTGATTAGTCACTATACCATGTTTCTTATTGTTTGCATTTTCCTTATTTGTATTAGCTGTTTGCTTTCGATTTACGTTTGTACTTTCATAATTAGTAAAATGAGCATTGCAACTTTTGGATTCAATTCATTTGCTTTTGTTATTTACATCTTTACGCTTTATCTTAAAAAACAAAAAAAACAAAAAAAAAAACAAAAAAAAACAAAAAAAAACAAAAAAACAACGAAAACAAAAACAAAAAATTATTATCTCTTTTCCACTTTCTTTTCGATTATGCAAAGATTGGAGGGAGGATGATGAAAACAAAATGCTCATAATTGTTGTTAGTATGCTTTCAAATCAAAACTTTGCTGATGATGTAAGGAATTGTTTCAATTCCCAAACACTGGAGACATAAGGAAGATAACCCCTCGTCAACCCCTTTGAGCCTTGAAGTAGGAGTTTCTTTTCTTTACAAATAAAAACCCGCAATCTTAACCTGGGGCAGGGTAGTTCTCAGTTAACTTGATTGTGCATTCAAATACAAAAGTTTACATTCATAGTTTTCCTTCGTGCACAACAAGCAAGTGTCGAAGATGTCTTTCAAATCGGAAGCCGATGATGGTTCACTGTAATCATTAAGCCAGACAGTTACAAACTTTCAACTCTTCCAAATAAATGAATAAATGTTGAACAAGTTATTCCCAAAGTGACAAATAAAGATGGATCGTCAATAAATCCTTACTAAAAAAAAGAGCGGAGTCCCTTTCGAGGCAAAAGCTGAGAAAGATGGGAAGCTCATGACCTTACCTTATACAGATAGATGAGAACAAGCTTGTATAATAATCAAAAGTTGTAAGGAAGCGGTGACTGTCATTTCAAGTCTCTTGACTTCTGAACCATCATTATTATCATCAGTGCAATTTCCAACCTATGGGAACCCGAGTGCATGGTCTGAATTAACTGAGCGTAGGACTGAAGATCATCATGAAGATTGGGTGGGTACAAATAAACTTTAAGCCTTTATCTTTTGTTTCTTAAACCGCGAACCAGGCCACGTTATAACCCTCAAAAGACCTAATTAAAGCAAGGTTATTTTGAAAGCATACTACAACAAGGTTGCGTAAACTGACTCCGAAAGATCTTTGCAGATCATCTATTTTGGTATCACGCCTTTTGCTTTACCTTTCACTTTTAAATGTCTTGAACCGCCGTGTTCTGACTAATGACTCATTATACTTTGCATCTCTCCAAAAATGATTTTGATTTCAAAAGTTGCATGAACTTTGCATTCACTATGTTTGTATGAACACTTTTGTTTGCAAACTAACTTCCTCTTAAGGAATTTTCAAACATTTGAGAAACTTGGTCGGTGATCTAATCAGGGGCAAGTTCCTTCCATATTCTGTTGAAGAATCAGTTCAAGATTTGTTACAGTGCATGTCCTTATCAGAATTGGTTTATTCAGAAAATTTTTCAAGACCCAAACTGGGGCAAGCTTTCCAAGCGCACAGTAATTCAGTCACTTCCAGAATCATTCCAGTTGAAGAAATTATCAGTTCATCTACAACAGTCGGCTAATCTGGGGCCGTTTACTTGAAAAAATCCCCAACCAGCTCTCATCCTTCCTACAGGGATCATCAACTTGATACAATTTACCAGTGTGACAAAGATTGTGTTCAGTAGCATCTGTAGTCCCAAAGCAGAATGGCATTGATCTCCGTGTTGGGGAATCAGTCTTCTAGTCTTGTCTTCTCCACAAAAGACTCGAGCCGTGTCGTCGAAGTCTGCATTGTATCTGCATTTACATTTGTACTTGATCATATATCATGGCATAATTCATATACATGTGCATAGCAAAGGAGTGTCATCCTCATTTGCACTCATTTGCATTTACCATAGGTCGTGTTGTCATCCACGTCTTACCTTGTGGTCAAAGTCCAACTTACTTGGCACCTACCTTGGACGATGTGATTCCTTTTATCCAATACTTTCTTGGGTATCTCCTTGTTCATTTTCGTTCAATGCTTTCTTGGATGTTATGATTTCTTTACATCCAATGCCTTCTTGGATTTCGCTTTTGGTCTCAGTTGCGTCTGATGCCTTCTCAGATTTTGAGTCATACCTTTCATTCAAAGCTATTATTGGATGACTGGTTTCTTTGCATTCAATGCCATTCTTGAATGTAGTCTCTGTCCACTTTGTCTAAAGCCATTATTAGATATTGTGATTATACCTTTCATTCAAATCCATTATTGGATGACTGGTCCCTTTACATCCAATGCCTTCTTGGATTCACCTTTTGTCTCATTTGCGTCTGATGCCTTCTCAGATATTATGAGTCATACCTTTCATTCAAAGCTATTATTGGATGACTAGTCCCTTTATATCCAATGCTTTCTTGGATCTCTACTCTGTTCACATTCATCTAAAGCCATTATTAGATATTGTGATTGTACTTTTCATTCAAAGCCATTATTGGATGTCTGGTTTCTTTACCTTGTTCCCTTTCATCTGAAGCCATTATCAAATATTGTGAGTGTACCTTTCATTCAAAGCCATTATTGGATGACTGGTTTCTTTGTGTCCGATGCCTTCTCAGATTACATTGTTTTGTCTCATTCTCATCTGTTGCCTTCTCAGACATTGTGAGTCTACGTTTCATCCAAAGCCGTTATTGGATGTTTGGTGCTTTTTTTCATCCAATGCCATTCTTGGATGATGTTTTCCAGATACTTTGCTTTGTTTCAATTCGTTTCTGACACAACTGTAACACCTTCTCCCCTGTGGCACCATTCTCCATAGGATCTTTGTCTTTGCATTCATCTCATATCATATCATTTCATGTCATGTCATGTCATATGCATTTGTGGCATCGTAGGGACAAAAATTGTGCATGTTTATATTTAAGTCCCTCCTATCTCGTCGAGATGAAGATTTCAATCTCCATATCTCCGGATAGAAGAAACTTAAATAGGGGCATCTGTCATACCCTAATTTTTTACCGTAAGATTCCACCTCTCTGTGCCTCATTTTGCATACTTGCATGCATTATCACTAACGGATTGGTGCAGGAATTTTAATCTCAAGTGGAGATGGTCCTTTTTCTCACAGTCAGGTGTTTCAAGATGTGACCAATGGATTCTGATCCAAAGTGGTCCCAAGATTTCTTCCAAGTATGCCCCAAAGAATTAGGGTTTTGTGGTGAATTTCAAGTTGCATGGCTATCGTATCAAGTTAAAGTTGGACCATCAGGATAATAAAAAGTCCAGGTTATTTCCAAAGGGGATTTTATTTGAACATGACTTGTTCCTTTTAATCTTCAAGGAGAGAAATTCATGAGTGCCTTTTGATTAGTTTATGAGCAACTTGCTTGGAGGTAACAAAGCTTAAGTGGAAGAAAACCTTTTGGTCAAATTTTAGCAAGGAGTTTTCAAGTTGAAATTCAAGAACATGGCATTTACAAAGTGCAAGTTGTTTCTTTACAAGTTCGTATCAAAATTCATATTATCAAGTTTCAGGAATTTCGAGATACAAAGTTCTACCCAAGTCATATTATTTGCAAAGTACATGTTCAAAACTTCAAAAAAGGAGACTTCAAATTCCAAACATCAAAAGTATGTTTGATGAATTCTATGTTCACTTGATACAAATTAAAAAAAAAAGCTCCAACAACTTTTCCATGTTCAAGGTATAAACGTGCAAAGTGCAAAAGGAAAAGGACAAATTCTTTTAAAAGCTCATTATAGTCCAAAGAGTGTTAAATGGGAACTTCTTGAACATGACTTGTTCCTTTTAATCTTCATGGAGAGAAATTCATGAGTGCCTTTTGATTAGTTTATGAGCAACTTGCTTGGAGGTAACAAAGCTTAAGTGGAAGAAAACCTTTTGGTCAAATTTTAGCAAGGAGTTTTCAAGTTGAAATTCTAGAACATGGCATTTACAAAGTGCAAGTTGTTTCTTTACAAGTTCGTATCAAAATTCATATTATCAAGTTTCAGGAATTTCGAGATACAAACTTCTACCCAAGTCATATTATTTGCAAAGTACATGTTCAAAACTTCAAAAAAGGAGACTTCAAATTCCAAACATCAAAAGTATGTTTGATGAATTCTATGTTCTCTTGATACAAATTAAAAAAAAAAGCTCCAACAACTTTTCCATGTTCAAGGTATAAACGTGCAAAGTGCAAAAGGAAAAGGACAAATTCTTTCAAAAGCTCATTATAGTCCAAAGAGTGTTAAATGGGAACGTCTTGTCTTTTCTTTGGAATCCTAAAATAGCCTATTGAACCTTCTACCTTCTGTGGTCTACCTAGCAGCTTTCCTTTTGGGTCACTATGTTGAATTGCGCAAAGTCATTATTCAACGTACCAAATTTGAAATCCACGTGAGCTTACTGCAAGAATTGGGCCCCCCTGCGAAGAAAACACCATTAAAGATCTGGTTGACAAGTTGAAAAAAGGAAAAGAGAAATTATCATCATTAAAGCATATCAAACATGTTGAGCCTAAGAAGGAAAGATTAAGGCATATTTACAGCAGAATTTCAAATAAGAGTAACAGTGTCTGCTCATCAAACATGGTAAATCCAGCATTCAAAGAGAAATTTGATGTGAATAAAAGGGTGTTACAACATTCCAAACAAAAGTTCAACACAATCCGATAAAAATGGAAACTCTTCATCAATTGTAAATCGCACAAAATCATGAAATCACACATATTAGAACCAAAAAGGAAGATTACCATCATTTCAAATTGAATCAAATCCTCAAGCATTCATTTGGCCAAAACGAAAACAGAAAGACTTGATGGTACAATTATAGAAACAAATCAGCAGCATTATTTTCCTTCTAAAAACCGAAACTGACAAATCTTGCAAGTTAATGCGTAGAGTCTATAAAAGGGGGCAGAGCAACAGAGCAGAGGGGGACACAGAGATAAACCATATCACAAACACACATACTCACACCAGAGTAAAACATTGGGCAGAAAAGTCTCACACATACAAAAGAAGTTCATAATAAAAAATCACCATAAAACCGTCCAGAAATTCGCATACAGTTTTCTTCCGAGGGGATACACAAACATACCAATACAACACGCTTCATTCACAGGCATTGCAGAGAAAATCGATGTCCACAGAATCATCATCCGCATACACACACGCAGTGGCAGTGACAAGAATCAGGCATCCTTGCGCGACGCCGACATCACCATCGCGAACCTCTGACGCCGTTGGCCAACCACGACGCACCGCAACAACATCTCACAATAACAAAAGTATAAGCAAATGAACCCACCATCAGAAACTCGCCGAGGACCATCCTCAGAGCTGCGCACGACGTGAATTCGCCGGAAGACCGTCGTCTCTGTTACCATTCTGGATCTGCCATCCAATTGTTTCGTGATTTGCCATCGGTATCTTCTCTATTTACTTCTTTATGGATTCATGTTTGTTGTTGTTGATGTTTTGATTTGTTTGAACAATGTTGAGAAAGAGAGTGTTTGGAGTTTTGGCTTAAAGAGAACGAGCGAGATTGAGAGGGGAGGAAAAGGGGATTGTTGACCCTTGTTTGTTTCTGTACCTTCTTATGTTGTTGTTGTGGGTTGTCGTGGGTCTCAAGTACCCAGCCCACGTGTTTTTTTTTATGACTTACACCACCGATCGCACAAATGCCCTCTCATGAATTCTACTGCATTTTTTATTTTACTTATTCTTAAACCTAGATTTTCTTTTTTTTTAATTATTAGTAGATTTTATTATAAGTTATCCTTGAAGTTAATTAGTTTAATTTTGGATTAGATTATGATTTTGATTTTAATTTTCGAAATAACTTTTAATTTTAATTTGAATTAGAATTTTAATTTTAGCTTGGATACTAATTTTTAACTTTTAATTTAGTCCTCAATTAAATTTTTGGATAACTGTTAATTTCTTGCTCTTAATTAATTCTTAATTCTTTATTTCGATTTCGGGTACAATTCTTGGTGTTACATGTGACATAGTTACTTGATTTAAATGCTAATAAAACCTTTTGATTAACTCTGTCATACTTTCACATTTAAGTGATTATCGATATTTCTCCATATGTATACTACTTCGATTTTATTAGTTTTGATGATTGCTGCTCGATTCCAAAGAAAAGAGTCTCCCTCTGCTGACTGCCATCTCACAGCTTAGCCTAAACTTTAGGTCCTTCACATTTATTCTTACCTTAGGAGTCACCGCACTCTATACATGTGTTCTACCATGGACACTTAATCTACCCTTTTAACTTAACCATAACTTTGGAGTCACCGCACTCCATGTAATTATCTTGCCATGGATACTTACCTCCCCCTGGAACCTTGACCGCGGTCAAGAGTTCCTCGCCCTCTTTGAAGGGAACTACGAATACTCTGAATCCACTCTCGTCAGGATACGGAGGCACAAGATGCGATGTCTTGGCGAGTATACTTAGATACTAACCCATAGGTTTTTACCTTAGCACATACCCTTAGCAAACAAGCAATAGATAACATAAATACTAACAAGAGGTTCCTATAGAGTACTACAAACATTTAGGATGCTAATACCTTCCCTAGGCGTAACCAACCCCCGAACCTTAGATCTCTTAGGTTCTTTCGTTCTTGAACCTTTCCTTTGGATAAATCAAAGATGGTGGTGAAATAAAAGAAATGTGATTCAAGTTAATATAATAGCTTGGTATCCAATTCTCACCGTGACAGTGTATCACCCTCAGACGGATGGTCAAACGGAGAGGACTATTCAGTCGTTGGAGGATTTGTTGAGAGCTTGTGTTCTTGAGCAGAGGGGTTCATGGGATACTTATCTTCCATTGATAGAATTCACTTATAATAACAGTTACCATTCGAGTATTGGAATGGCACCTTTTGAAGCATTGTACGGTCGGAGATGTAGGACTCCTTTATGTTGGCATGAATCTGGAGAAAGTGTAGTGCTTGGACCTGAAGTTGTTCGAGAGACTACTGAGAAGGTGAAGTTAATCAGAGAGCAGATGAAAACTTCTCAAAGTAGACAGAAGAGTTATCATGACAAGCGAAGAAAAGATTTAGAATTTCAAGCTGGTGACCACGTGTTATTGAGAGTTACACCTGTGACCGGTGTTGGGCGTGCATTGAAATCTAAGAAGCTCACTCCTCGTTTCATTGGTCCGTATCAGATTTTTGACAGAATTGGGAATGTTGCTTATAGAGTGGCTTTGCCGCCTAATCTTTCAAATTTGCAAGATGTGTTTCATGTGTCACAACTTCGGAAGTACATTTCAGATCCATCTCATGTGATTCATATGGATGATGTGCAAGTACAGGATAATCTTACTATTGAGACGATGCCTGTACGTATCGCGGATCGTGAAATGAAGACCTTGAGAGGCAAGGAGATTTCATTGGTGAAAGTTGTCTGGTTAGGAGCTGCCGGAGAAAGTATGACGTGGGAGATGGAAAGCAAGATGCGGGAATCCTATCACGAGTTGTTTGAACAAGTTAAATTTTTTAGGACGAAAATATCCTAAGTGGGGAAGAGTTGTAACGCCCAGTTATTTAATTAATTATGTAATTAACTATATTCGTATTATTTGTGTTGATTTGTGGTGATTTTTGAAATATCGGAATGTTGTGTTATGTGGCTATGTTGGTTTTAGTGGATTAATTTAACTAAGTCGATTTAAGTGGTAGAAATAATATAGTATTAGCTTACTAGAATTATAATAAGTTAGTGGGCTTATAAGATGGGTAGTAGTGGTAAAAGGTGAGGTGTGGAATTGAGCCCAATAAGAGTTAGTAAGAATTATAAGGGTTAAGTTGAATAGAATTAGGGTAATTAGAAGTGGAGGAAAGATCTAGTACGTGGAAGTTGCAAAGTTACTGAAAAAGGAATAGAACAGTAGAACGTGAAGTTGCAGAGAGGTGAAAACAAGGGTTGCGAGAGATCGCGTAGAGGCTGTGAGAGAGCGAGAATTCGATCGGAGATTTTAGAGCGACCTTTAATCCAAGGTAAGGGTGGGGTTCTGACTCTATAATGGGTTAATTGATGAATAATATGTGGGGTTGGTTTTATAGAATTCTCCTCTGTTTATGTTGAAATAGTGGTCGTGAATATTGAATCGCGTTTCTGTTAATGAATTGGTTGTAGAAAGTTAGCCCATGATGTGTTAAGGTATGATTGTATTATGTTTTCTGTTGCACCGTGATGATGAATTTGGAACTGATATGGAATTGTTGTCGCGGGTGTTGAATTACGGTTGTTGTCGATGTAATGTTTGGAAGGAAATGAGTATATGTGATTTCAAAGAATAATTTTAAGGGCGTTTTTGGTGTACAACGAAGGAATTTGGAACCGTTCTGGAACTTGTGAACAAAATCTGGGACGAAGGGTTTTTGGTCGTGTGACGACCGTGATGGGCTTGTGGCGACCTGCACGCAGGTTGGGCATCTGCCAACCGTCACCCGTAGCATGACGACCATCATGCATCTTGCTGTGTGTTTCTTTTCCTGTTTGCTCTGTCCATTTTAATTGAGAAGTTGTTATATAATTCAATATCATTGGACATAGAATTATGATGGAACCAATTAACCGATTTTTAGTCGAAAACTACCGATTGATTAAATGATGGATTGTGATATATTTTAGATGATGCATAATTATATATCCTAATTGTTGTGATATCATTGTTGGAAATTATCAAGCTGTGAACGATGTTGAATTGCCTCTAATTATTGGCAAGAATGAAGTTGTAGGCCTATGGCCAGTGTTGATTGTTGCTGTGCTGATAGATGTAATTATCAGTGTTGATTTTTATGATATTCATGTTGAGTCACATAGCATAGCATATTAAGATGGCCTGGATTGGTAAAATATTAAGATGGCCTGGATTGGCAAAATATTAAGAGCAAGGCTTATGCCTTGTTGAAGTCAATATTAATTGGAAAATTTTTAAGATGGGAGTTCTGCTCCAAATGGTACCACATGCATGTGCATTTCGAGTTGCATTTCATGTTGCATAGTCGTTGTTGTGTTGTTGATTAATGATGAAGTAAAAGTTGTTGTTGTGCTGCTGTTTTACGTTGATTGAGATGTTGTGAAGTGGTGATTGTATAATCTGATCTAATATATTATTTATCATATATCTGATTATATTGTTCGATATCTCACCCCTTCTGTTTGAATGTTACCCTCTGTTGGTAACGCGCAAGTAATCAGGAGTGAAGGTCGTCTACCTTCGTTAGTTCGAGTCAGTGTCGTCACTCTGATACGTAGCACTCGGGGGGGGTGGGGGGGGGATGAACGCGTGTTTTCTTTAGTGTCGGTTTTGTTATGTTGCTGAATTTTTAGTTGTTTTTCATTAAAGACTTGATGTCTTAGAGTTGTTTTGAATCAAATAAGCTGTTATGGTATTCCAGTTGAATTTATGAATCCGCTGCGTATTAATAAAGTTGTTTTGTGCCAAAGACTGAATGAGGTTCATCTGAAATATTAAGTGTTATGTATCCATGTTTATGCGGTTAAATGTCGTTGTTTTTAAGTTGAAAATGTAATATCCCATGTTTGGTTGAGAATTCTATAACTCTGATTTTTAATATAAATGTCGGGTAGAAATGTGGTGTTACAATACGCGTAGGGTACGCAGGCCTGGGGCGAGCGAGCAGGGCCATACGCGTATGCACAGGGGCAATACACGTATGGACAGTGTGTGCAGAATTTTTCTGTTTTTGTGATTTCGGTCCCGATTTTGCATGTAATGTAATTTCCTTTATCCGTAAGATTAAGATGGTATAAATGAACATAGGAGAAACTAGTAATAACAATAAATGGGATAAAATGTAGGTTTTTAGGAGGATGTTTAGTTGAGACGTGTTGGGTGTGTGAGCCAAAATTGTCGTGTGTGGACGGTTTTGTGCTGTGTTGGTAATCTGGAGAGAATTACGGTGAGCATGTGGCTCATGTGGGATCAATGAGGATTGTGAATTATGCTTGAATAATTATCATATTGTGCATAATTTTGTGTCATGCATTCATGTCATGATATGTGGAGACGAGCTTGGTGAGAATCCACGATGGGTGCCTAGTCTTGTCTGGACTCTATGTGGAAGTCGTGTGGAGATAAGTTGTAGTTCAGATGAATGTATACGACTTATCTGGATTCCAACAGGAATCGTGTTCTAGGATGAACCATATGTGATTGTGATGGTACCACGCGCATTGTGTCATGTTAGTGAATCACATTGCATATATATATATATATATATATATATATATATATATATATTGTAACGCCCTGTATAATATTTATCTATATTAATACCATACAAGTGTTTTATTTGGTACTGACACAATCATAAGTGCCTAATGGCATAATTCACATACTTGACCATTTATAATACATAATTACAACCTATGGTACAAGGCATGGAAATTAGCCAAAAAATAAAGACTACGACCAATATACAATATCCTCAATTATATACATTAGATTACACAGCGGAAAAACTAAAACTGAGCTTCTCTTGAAACATCCAAGCATAGCTCCACTCGTAA
The DNA here is from genome assembly GCA_022829125.1 of Lathyrus tuberosus. NCBI lineage: Eukaryota > Viridiplantae > Streptophyta > Magnoliopsida > Fabales > Fabaceae > Lathyrus > Lathyrus tuberosus. Next base: position 8,525,422 of record JALAZF010000072.1, read on the forward strand.
AATCAAACCTGCAAACCACACCTAAAATATAGCGACAATAGTGGGGTGAGATATTAATCTCAGTGAGTTCCCTATCTTATGGATTCTCTCGGCTTTACAAGGTTCTAGTCAAATCCTAACTCAAGTCAAGGGGAAGGGAAATGACCTTGAGTTCTCAATCTCACACTATATGGAAACACGTTATTGAGTCCGTTAACTCAAAAGTTATCACTATCGTCAACCCTATCAAGGCATCCCCTTTTCCCGTCCTCTTCTACATCTAGAAGTCAGAACGAGTCATGGATCCTCGTAGATTACTTGGCATACGAGATGGATTCGAAACTAAGGGGCATGTTATCACCTTAATTTGTCACTTCACACGGTCCGTACACCGTCACAAGTCTCTTTACCATATAGGTGTCAAACCCCAAATTTTGACCACTAAGATTTCCCATCATTGTGTAAATCATCATCACAATATGGGTGTATCATTATGCCTCATTAGTCTCCCCAAAGATGGGTGACCATCCCCTACAATCAAACTTAGGGTTTCAGGCCCTCTCAGAGCTCTTAGACAAAGGATCAATCATGGAATGACATGATCTTCAACTTGTCTAAACCTCTCATACATCTACAATGGATCAAGAGGACTCCCACAACAAGAATCAAGCACAAGGTTGCAGCATTCTGAGTGGAATAAGCCTCAAGATCGCCAGTGTCACCAAATTAGGGTTTTGGTCGACCAAGGCCTCCAGATGAAAATTTACATCTGGGCATGAGCCAATGCTTCTAAGCACAACCTAAGATGCTCCAAGGGACATCATGAACCCAATCATCAAGTCAATTTTGCCTCAGGGGATACATTCATCAAAAATCAGGAATTAGGGTTTCTTGACCTAATTCACCCCTAAGTTGACTTTTGGGACAAAACATGAGTCAAGACCTCAAGACATGATTTGGGGGTCTCTAACACACTACATTGATCAATTTGCAACAATGGATTGATCCAAGAAGCTTGAGCAACAAGTTTCAATTTCATCAAAACCACAATTAGGGTTTCGCGGGAAAAGTCAACTGTGCCTTTGACTTTTGACCCAGGCATGCTCCCAAACCTTGGGACATGATTCAATACACCCTATAATACCTATGAAATCAATCCATAAATTTTGATTTAGGTCAAGGACTTGATTTCATAGAGGATCGCACAGTTTGGAATTCATCTGACAAAAAGTCAACTGTGCACAAAAGTCAACTTTGATTTTTTGAGATTTTTCACAATTTTGGTTCTTTGACCCTAAAATGATGTTAATGTATGATTGGAATCTTCATTCATCAAGAAAAATCAAGAAAAGTTGGATAACTTGTAAAAGGGGTAACCATAAAAAACTTAGAAATTTTCTAAGTTATGGAACAAAGTGGTTATGGTACCAACTTTGGAGGATCATAACTCCTAAACCACAAGGCCATTTTTCCCCATCCAAAGCTAGATTTATAGCTCTCATGGCCCTCTACAAAAGCTTCAAACACAACTCATTCCAATTCCTCATGGATTTTAAGTTATGGAATGATCAAAATCACAAAAAGTGAAAATGTCACTTTTTTCCAACACTTAGTGAAATTTTCACTAAGTCAGAATCTGCCTTCACTTTTTTCCAAATGTAGGGGCAGTTTTCACTTGAATCCAAAAAGTATCAAAACCAACCATGATCAAACAGTTGTTGTATCATATGAGGGCTTTCCAAAATGGCCAAGAACTCCATCAAATTCCACTTGAGCCATGAGATATGACAATGCCAATATGCCTTGCTCCAAACTGTCATGGCAAGGCAGATTTGGGAGTTTTGCTCGATTTGCTCAAATTTTGCAAATGGCAAGAAAATCTATCCATCTGAACACCTAAAGGGGGGACCAAGGAGGAACTAACTCTGATCTCAAGCCTCCCAAGTATTTGGAACCAAAAGTAGCATGCCAAACCTAAAAATGCCTAAAAGAGGGACAAGACTCCAATTTTGGACTGGAGCATTTAATGGATGCACCAAGGTGGCATGGACTGGACCATTCCCAACTGAATTCAGTCAAGACTTATCCAAGACCAAGGGAACCAACAGCCTGTGCCCTAACCTCTAGTCAATGGCTAGAGGAGACTTGGATTCTCATTGCTCAACATTGGTCAAACCTCTGCTGCAGTTGCCATTCACTATTGCTTGCAAAACAAACTTGCTCTTCTATAAATAGAGCTCAATTGTGTTCAGTTTGAGTACACCAAAGCACTACAACACTTGCTTTCCTCAAAATCTCTTTCTCTAGGCAAAAATACCTTCTTTAGCAAGGTAACTCTGAGTTTATGAGTTAGAGAGAAATTCCACCACAGCTCATGATCCAAACACATCCAATATGTCATATCTAAGCTGTCCAAACTCTCACAAGTGACCTGTAACACCAAAATCACAAAGTCACCTCTCAAAACCTCAAAATAGGACTTTTGTGCATTTTTCAAGCCATGTCTTAATTCAGTCACTTTCCAAACCAGATAAAACCTCAAACACACTCCAAATATCATCCTTGATCTGTCCCAAATGGTGCCACACATCTGGAACACCATTTAAGAGAGTTGCTATTTTGGCCACTTTTGCCCCTTTTGCAAGAAAGAGCTCAAACTTGTTCCTGAGGTTTCCAGCTGATTCCAACCATCCTAAAAGCTTCTAAGAGATCATTTGAGGGTGTCCAAAGCATCAAATCATTTCTGGAACAAAGCTCTTGGCAGATTGCACTAAAGCTCCAAAAAGAGGTAAACATCACAGCTTGGATTCTTTGAATCATGGTTTCTTTTGATGTCCACTGATCATGCATCTCTTATACAAGTTATATGTGTTGTGTTTGCACCAATTTATCATGTAATTCATGCTTGTACCAAGAGATGGCACAGAAAATGCAAATCATGGCCTATTTCAAAACCACTATCGGGTCTTTCAATAGGAGCATAATCTGGAAAAAAAAAAACACCACCACCATTGGATTTCTTGTGAAATTCTAGGCAGGATAGACCTAAATTTTGTCTCAATCCAGGGAGAAATGAGAAAGTTATGGCCTTCACGTTTTCAACTAAAATCTTGCCTTGCCTTACCTTGGGCCAGGCCAAAAACAAGGCAAGCCTTGTATATTTGTGGTTGTGTTTCAATCAACGGATGTATCACTACCCCAGTGGTAAGGCGCGCGCCCTATACACTAGAGGTCTGGGGTTCGAATCCCCCTCGCCCCAAATCCTCTTTTTGTTATTTTTTTCACTTTTTATTGTTTTTCTTATTATTTTTAATGATTTGAAAAATTAATAACTCCCTCAATTTTAATTATTTTTTATTGGTTCTTTTTGCAAAAAATCACAAAAATATTGAAATATTTTATTCCACAAAAAAATAAAATTTATGTCAGTTATTTAATATAATTAGTATTTTTGTGAATAAATTCATTTTTAATTGTTTTTAAACATTTAAAAGTGAATATTTACTTTGAAAATCAAAACCAAATGAGTTCTAAATCATCTTGTGATTAAAACCTCATTTTTAAAACCTTAAACAAAAATCAAAAATGGTTTATTCAAACTTATTTGGTATTTTTATCATTTTATTTGATTTTCTTTAAATATTTACTTTTAAAGGAAAACAAAAATTAGGGTTTCTTTGATTTTCACCCTCACAAATCATTTTCAAACACTCATGGGCCTCTATTAGAGTGTAAGACCCATCCCCTTTGTAAATAAACCACTTTTTAGGCCTCAGTCATTGTATAAGTCCCACTGTATTTTCAAAAACAACGGCGCGATCGTCGCCTTTTTAACAAAAACCCATGGGCCTCTCCTTGAGCTGTAAGCCCCACCACTTGTACAAAAATAAGATATTGGGCCTCTAATAGAGTGTAAGACCCAATCCCCTATTAACAAAAACCTTTTTTGGGCCTCAGATATTGTATAAGTCCCTCTGCGTTAAAAGATAATCTCGGCGCGATCGCCAGTTCAAAAATCAAATTACCTGGGCCCACCCTCGTGTTATAAGCCCCATTTCTTTTCTTTAAAAACTCTTTGGGTCTCTTGAGAGAGTGTAAGACCCATCCCTTTGTGCAGAAAACCTTTTTGGGCCTCAGTGACTAGTATAAGTCCCTGTACAAATTCCAAACAACAGTGCAATCACTGATAAAACCTTGGGCCTCTCCTTGAGCTGTAAGCCCCAACAATCTTTTCCAAGCACTTTCTCCTTTGATTTTGAATATAATATTGTTATCAAAGCTTTCTTTGTTGAACAACTAACAAAACAGCATGGAAGCTCTACAACTGAGTAAGTGTTTACCCGTTTTCTTTATCCGCTTTCATATATATATAACTGTATTGTGGGGCTGCTCACTATAAGTCTTCTTTCACAAACTTTTATATACTTGTCAAATATCCGCTATGTAATACTAATATAGTTATTTAGAGTTTTCCCCGACAACTACGTCTAGCACTAGGTAAAGCCTTGTTGGTCACTCTTAAATATAAACAAAACTAGATCCCCATAGGATTACCAGATACAATCTTCCCTCCTCTTGGGGTTAAACAATATGGAGACGTGAAAGGCAGCATTCTCAGTGAACCCTTTCTCAAACTGTCACCCTTAGAAATTGTCAAAGAAACTCTAACTCCCCAAAGATGATCTTTTCTCCGTGAATGGAATCTCTTGAGTTTCTTCCAAATTCTCGGACTTTCCTGGCTTGATCTATTCTAGGTGAATGGCATGTCCTAAACTTCTCGGGGTTTGGGGACCCACAGGCTTCCTAAAAGCATCCTCGCCTCCTCTTGGGCGTTGTACAAGGACCCTTTGGCTTCGTAAAAGCTCTCATGCCTTCTCTTTGGCTTAGTACAAGGACCCAGAGACCTCTACAGGTATAGGAACAGAACCTAGTCATCGATTTGCTAGAGCTGTCTTTCTGAGTCAAGTGTCAGACCAGTTAATGGGTTGACCTTCATCCCTTATCATACCAGCCTTCTCTTGGGCATCATACAAATATCATTCACTTATCTGAGAATCGACTTCTCAAAACACCAGTAGACTTGGACAGTCTCAATACCCTTGGGATTTACCGTTTCCTTAAGGAACAGGAAATAACCCTGATCCTCTGATCAATAACAAAGCAATACCTTACCTATAATCTTTCTCTTCATAAGAACTGATTTTCTCTTTTATCCAAGACACAAGACCTGTCACACAACCGAAACAGTCACCAACAAACATAGCCTCCTCTTGGGCTTTGTACAATGATTCTCTCTAGTAGAACTAACCTTTTAGCCTACATCTCGGGCTTCGTACGAGATACAAAACACTCTCTTGTTGAGTATAAAAGACCCTCTTGTTGGGTCACAAACCATTTAGCCTCCATATCGGGCTTTGTACGAGATACAAAACACTCTCTTGTTGAGTATAAAAGACCCTCTTGTTGGGTCACAAACCTTTTAGCCTCCATCTCGGGCTTCGTACGAGATACAAAACACTCTCTTGTTGAGTATAAAAAACCCTCTTGTTGGGTCACAAACCTTTTAGCCTCCATCTCGGGCTTCGTACGAGATACAAAACACTCACTTGTTGAGTATAAAAGACCCTCTTGTTGGGTCACAAACCTTTTAGCCTCTATCTCGAGCTTCGTACGAGATAAAAGTCACTCTCTTGTTGAGTATAAAAGCACTCTCTTGTTGAGTCAAGCTGTCATACCCCAAATTTTAACCACTAAGATTCCCATCATTGTGGAAATCATCATCACAATATGGATGACCCATCATACCTCTTTAGTCTCCCAAAAGATGGGTGAACATTCACTACAATCAGAATTAGGGTTTCAAGCCCTCTCAGAGCTCTTAACCAAAGGATCAATCAAGGAATGATGTGATCTTTAACTTGTATAACCTCTCAAGCATCTACAAAGGATCAAGAGGACTCCCACAGCAAGAATCAAGCACAGTGTTGCAGCATTCCAAGTGGATCAAGCCTCAAAATCAACAGTGTCACCAAATTAGGGTTTTGGTCGACCAGGGGCTCCAGACGGAAATTTTCCTCTGAGCATGAGCCAATGCTTTAAAGCATGACCTAAAATTCTCCATGAAACCTCATGAACCCAATTATCAAGTCAATTTGGCTTTAGGGGTTGCATTCATCAAAAATCAGGAATTAGGGTTTCTTGACCTAATTCACCCCTAAGTTGACTTTTGGGACAAATCATGAGCCTATACCTCAAGAGAAGATTTGAGGGTCTCTAATACACCATATTGATCCACTTGCAACAATGGATTAATCCAAGAAGCTTGAGCAACAAGTTTCAATTTCATCTGAACCACAGTTAGGGTTTTGCGAGAAAAGTCATCTGTATCTTTGGCTTTTGACCAGGACATCCTCCCAAACCCTAATACATGGATCAATATACCCTATGACACCCATGGAACATGTCCATCAAGTTTGATTTAGGTCAAGGACATGATTTCCTAAAGGATTGCACAGTTTGGAATTCATCTGATAAAAAGTCAACTATGCACAAAAGTCAACTTTGACTTTTTGAGATTTTTCACAAAAATGGTTTTTTAACCCTAAAATGATGTTAGTGTATGATTGGAATCATCATTCATCAAGAAAAATCAAGAAAAGTGGGATAACTTGTAAAAGGGGTAACCATAAAAAACTTAGAAATTTTTGAAGTTATAAAACAAAGTGGCTAGGGTACCAACTTTGGAGGATCATAACTCTTAAACCACAAGGCCATTTTTCCCCATCCAAAGCTGGATTTGTAGCCCTCATGGTCCTCTACAAAAGCTTCAACTACACCTCATTCGAATTCCTCATGGATTTTGAGTTATGGAATGATCAAAATGGTTGAAAACATGAAATGTCACTTTTTCCAACACTTAATGAAATTTTCACTAAATCAGAATTTGCCTTACTTTTTTCCAAATGTAGGGGCATTTTTCACTTGGATCCAAAAAGTATCAAAACTAAATATGATCAAACAGTTGTTGTATCATATGAGGGCTTTCCAAAATGACTAAGAACATCACCAAATTCCACTTGAGCCATGAGATATGACAAGGGCAATATGCCTTGTTGAAAACTGCCAAGGCTATGCAGAATTTTGCATTTTTACTCGATTTGGCAAAATCAGCTAATTCCAAGCCTTGTTATCATCTTGGACATATCTGAGGATCAAATTCAAAGGGGACAAACACTGAGCCAAGCCTCCAAAGTCCTTGGAACAAGAAGTAGCATGCCAAACCTAGAAATCCCTAAAAGAGAGACCAGACTCCAATTTTGGATTGGAGCATTTAATGGATGCTTAGAGGTGGCATGGACTGAGCTATTTGCAACTGAATTCAGTCAAGAATGATCCAACAACTAGGGAACCAAAGGCATGTGCCCTAACCTCTAGTCAATGGCTAGAGGAGACTTGGCTTCCCATTGATCAACATTGGCCAAACCTCTGCTGTGGTTGCCATTCACTATTGATCCCAAAACAAACTTGCTCTACTATAAATAGAGCTCATTTGTGATCAGTTTGAGTACACCAAAGCCATCAAACAGATGCTTTCCTCAAAATCTCTTTCTCTTGGCAAAAATGCCTTCTTTAGTAAGGTAACTCTGATTTTTTGAGTTAGAGAGCAATTCCAACCAAACCAATCACACACACACCTCATATATGTCATATCTAAGCTGTCCAAACTCACACAAGTGACCTGTAATCCTTAAATCACAAAGTCACTTCTCAAAACCTCAAAATAGTACTTTTGTGCATTTTTCAAGCCATGTCTTGATTCAGTCACTTTCCAAACCAGATAAAACCTCAAACACACTCCAAATAACATCCTTGAACTTTCCCAAATGGTTCCCCCCATCTGGAACACCATTTGAGAGAGTTGTTATTTTGGCCATTTTAACCCCTTTTGCAAGAAAGGGCCAGTTTGTGTTTTTGCAGGTTCCAACTGATTCCACTCACCCTAAAAGCTTCTAAGGGATCATTTGGGAGTGTCCAAAGCATCAAACCATTTCTGGAACAAGAGGCTTGACAGATTGCACCAAAACTCCAAAAACTGAAAAGGAGGTAAGCCTCATGACTTGAACTTTCCAAAATATGCATTGTTTTGAGGTCCACTAATCATGCATCTCTTATATATGTCATATGTGTTGTGTTTGAACCAATTCATCATGTAATTCATGCTTGTACCAAAGTGTAGCATAGAAAATGCAATTATAGGCCTATTTCAAAACCCCTATCGGATTTTGAGGAGGGATCATGATCTGAGAAAAATACCACCATCATTGGATTCCTTATGAAATTCTAGGCCAGATGCATATAAATTTTGTCCCCAAACATGGAGAAATGAGAAAGTTATGGACCTTCCCGTTTCTTGCCAAAACTTGTCTTGCCTTGCCTTGGGCCAGGCCAAAAACAAGGCATGCCTTGTATATTTGTTGGTTTGTTTCAATCAACGGATGTATCACCACCCTAGTGGTAAGGCACGCGCCCTATAACCTTGAGGTCGTGGGTTCAAACCCCACCCATGCCATTTTGTGTTTTCTCACATTTTTGCTATTTTCCTCATATTTTCATGTTTTATTAATTAGTTGGAAAATTAATAACTCCTTCAATTTTAATTATTTTTTATTGGTTCTTTTTGCAAAAAATCACAAAAATGTTAAAATATTTTATTCCACAAAAAAATTAATTTTATATTAGTTATTTAATATAATTAGTATTTTTGTGAATAAATTCCTTTTTTAATTATTTTTTAATATTTAAAAATGAATATTTACTTTGAAAATCAAAACCAAGTGAGTTTAATTCATCTTGTGATTAAACCTCATTTTTCAAACTTAAAACCAAAATCACAAGTTGTTTATTCAAACTTATTTGGCATTTTCATCATTTTTTATTATTTTCTTTGAATAATTACATTAAAAAATGATGAAATTAGGGTTTTATTGATTTTCACCCTAACAAACTTTTTCAAACACTCATGGGCCTCTAATAGAGTGTAAGACCCAATCCCTTTTTGAAACCAAAAACTTTTGGGCCTCAGTCATTGTATAAGACCCACGGTGTTTTCAAAACTTCAACGCGATCATCGCCCGTTTAAAACAAACCATCTGGGCCTCTCCTCGAGCTATAAGACCCATTCAAAACTTTTTGGGTCTCTAATAGAGTGTAAGACCCAATCCCCTTTTAACCAAGACCTTTTTGGGCCTCAGATATTGTATAAGTCCCTCCGTGTTAAAAGAAAACCTCGGCACGATCGCCAGTTGAAAAATCAAACCCTTGGGCCTACCCTAGTGTTATAAGCCTCATTTCTTTTCTTTAAAACTTTTTTGGCCTCTTGAGAGAGTGTAAGACCCACCCCCTTTGTACAGAAAATCTTTCTTGGGCCTCAGTCACTTGTATAAGTCCCTGTACAAAATGGCAGTGCGATCACTGATAAAACCCTGGGCCTCTCCTTGAGCTGTAAGCCCCAATTTTCCTTTCAAAGCACTTTCTCCTTTGATTATGTAATATACTGTTATTTTCAATTTCTTTGTTGAACAACTAACAATACAGCATGGAAGCTCTACAACCGATTAAGTGTTTACTCGCTTTCATTTACTGCTTTCATATGTATATAATTGTACTGTGGGGTTGTATCACTGTAAGTCTTATTTCATAAACTCATATAAACTGTGTAATAATAGTATAGATATTTAGATTTTCCCCGGCAACTACGTTTAGAACTAGACAAAACCTCGCCTCCTTACATCAACATTAGATAACTAGATCTAAGGAATTTCCCCTTGAGCAGTTCATATACAGAAGGACAATGTTCCAAGTGAAACCCCTTCTGGAACTGTTCATCATCCTCCTCTTGGGCTTAGTGCAAGGACCCACAGGCTTCCTAAAATCATCCCCGCCTCCTCTTGGGCGTTGTACAAGGACCCGTCGGCTTCTTAGAAGTTTTCACAGCCTCCTCTTAGGCTTCGTATAATGATTCTTCCTCCGGGAAGATAGCCTCCTCATGGGCTTCGTACAAATTGTCCCTCGGCTTCTTAAAAATTTCCAGCCTCCTCTTGGGCTTCGTACAAATTGTCCCGACGACCTCCTAGAGGTATAGGAACATAAATTAGTCATCTTAATAGAACAGTCTTTCAAGAGTCTAGATCTCCCTACTACTGTTTCTTAAGCATAGTACAAAAGATAGAACTCGTAGACTCGGATAGTCTAAAGCTCCTTTAGATCCCCCGTTTCCTTAGAGAACAGGAAATAATCCCAACCCTCAGATCAAATCCATGAGTATAACATTACTCATATAAGAACTGATTTTTTCTCTGAACCAACATACTGGACCTGTCACTAAACTGAAACAGTCACCAGCACTTTTAGCCTCCATCTCGGGCTTCGTACGAGATACAAAAGCACTCTCTTGTTGAGTATAAAAGACCCTCTTGTTGGGTCACAAACATTTTTAGCCTCCATCTCGGGCTTCGTACGAGATACAAAACACTCTCTTGTTGAGTATAAAAGACTCTCTTGTTGAGTCAAAACAACTTTCAGCCTCCATCTCGGGCTTCGTACGAGATACCAAACACTCTCTTGTTGAGTATAAAAGACTCTCTTGTTGAGTCAAACAACTTTTAGCCTCCGTCTCGGGCTTCATACGAGACACCAAATCACTCTCTTGTTGAGTATAAAAGACTCTATTGTTGAGTCAAAAACTTTTAAGCTTCTGTCTTGGGCTTCGTACAAGACACACAAAAAGACTCTCTTGTTGAGTCAAACCCCTTTAGCCTCAATCTTGGGCTTTGTACAAGACAGAAAGAACATTTTCCCCGGAAAAGTCAACCTTTTAGTCTTCTCTCAGGCTTTGTATAAAGAAACCCCGGTTGAGATAATCAACCTTTAAGCATCAAATCATGCTTTGGTCACAACATACAAACATCAACAACTCCTTTTCCCCCATCTAATTGTTGTAAGTGGCAAGCCTCTGGATTATTTACATCCACGCCACTGTCCCTCTTTTAGCATGAGAAATTCCTAAGGAAAGATGGCATTACTCTACACTGAGTTAAAGTCTTCTCCTTCAGGTTAAAAATGCCCTATAAAGGAAATTATGGCATTGTTGGATTCGCATATCCCAGTTAAAGTAATTCTCCTTTATGATCAGCCACCCAACGGTTGTAACAAACAGACCCCTTTAGAGGTGACAAATTCTCTCTAAAGTCAGCACCCTTTTAGCTTCACATCTTGGGCTTTGAACAAGATACAAATAGACCCTTCAGCTTCACATCTTGGGCTTCGAACAAGATACAAATCATTTTTTAGCTTCACGTCTTGGTCTTTGAACAAGACACCAAAACACCATTTCCTCCCATAGAATAGGAGGAACTACGATCGCTCTGATTTCCCTGTTTCGGTAAACGGGAATACGTAGGCATAAGATTGAAAGAAAAATCTTAGCGAGCACACTAATCAAAAACCCAAAATCCCGTACCTTCATACATCAATCGAAAAGCATCAGTCCTAACATCCTACCAATAGCATAGTCCCATCATTCCATTTCTAGCAAAATAAGCAAAGAGAGGCCCCACATCCACATAGCATCTGTAAACCAACAGTCATCTGTTTAAACTCAGTATACAAGCAGGGTTAATTGGAGACATCAATTTCACTTCCTTCATCAGCTTCAATAGGATAAAAAATGAATCTACCCGTAGTCCCCCCAATGAGCGACAGTGCTTAAGAAACACGTTCAAAATCACTCGCTACATAAAAGTGGCGCCCACCGTGGGGCCTTTCAAAGGAATCTTGTCTCTCTTATCTCTCTGGTTGAAATCTTTTCTTAGGATGAGTCCTTGGGTTCACAGGGTATCATCGAATGATGGTTCCATCGGGGAATGTCATTGTTGCTAGGATCGGCCCTCACTAGGATCTTAGGTCAAAAACTTTAAATTGGGAAGGAACCACAGAATGGCGACTCTGCCGGGGAGCCATTTTCTATCAGGAACATAGGATTCATAGCTCTTAAAAGTCTAGGACATTAGGACAAATATATATACTACTTTTCCAAATTGATATATGTGTTTATTTTTCTGCTAATGGGAATGCGTGTGATGCCGCATGTGGAAAGGTTGAGTATACCCCTATGAAAAACCTCTTTTAGTAGTGCGGAAGCTATCGGAAATAGTTGTTACGCGATACTACCCTCTTCTGAGATTCTTCGAAAAAACATCACCTAGCACGGTTCCCGGCCCGCTGGTGTTTTCTCGACAAGAATTAATGATTTTGAGAGACAGGTACAAAAGTCACTAGTATAAGCCTTGACTTCATGACACCGACCCTTTGACCCCATCTTTTTTCCATGTTTTTATGTGCTGCATTCACACATTCATTTTAAAAAACATTAAACAAAGAAAATTTTCTCTTCTAGTCTCTCTTTTTTCAAATTAAACTAAGACAATGATTGCAAATGTCATAGAAAAAAGATTGTGCTAATGGATTTCGGTAGAAGGAAAACTCATAAGTATACCTTCAAGGTTCCAAAACTAGAGGATTTGAGAGGATTAGTGAGGATGATCACTAACCCTGACGCTTTCAGAGCCAAGTACGGAGGTCTGCTACCTCTGTTAAGGTTCAAGTAATTGAAAGGATCATGGATGCACTCATTCAGTTTTACGATCCAGTCTATCACTGTTTTACATTCCCGGATTACTAGCTCGCACCAACGCTGGAAGAGTATTCCCATCTGACTGATTTACATATCACTGATCGAGCTCCATTTTCTGGACTGGAAGAAATTCCAAAGGATCAGACCATTGCAAGAGTAATTTATTTGGATGAGTCAGAATTCAAGACTCACATTACCACTAAGGGTGGGCTCCCAGGTTTACCAGCCAAGTTTCTGGTAAAGAAGGCTCTATACTTTGCTAGTATAGGGAACATGGCCGCTTTCGAAAGCATCTTTGTTTTGCTCACCTACGGGTTATTTTGTTTCCCAACATCGATAACTTCGTAGATATCAACGCCATTAAGGTTTTTCTCATTGGAAACCCTGTACCAACTCTGCTCGCAGATGCGTATCATTCTGTACACTTAGGGAATTTTTACAGAGGAGGAGAGATCACATGTTGTGTACCCCTGCTATATAAATAGTTTATCTCCCATTTGCCTAAGTCTGCCGCTTTTTGGGATCATAAGAGTGCCTTACGTTGGTCGTAGAAAATCATGTCCCTTACCAACTCTGACATAGATTGGTGCAATAGGATTTATGATGGGATCAGGATCATTGACCGTTGTGGAAACTTCCCTAACGTACCCCTCATAGGAACTAAGGGAGGGATCAATTACCATCCAGTATTAGTTCGTCGTCAATTTGGATACCCGATGAGGCATGTCCCGCGTATTGCTCATCTGGAAGGTCTTTTCTTCAAGGAAGGAGAAAATGACAGGGCACTAAAGATGGAAATAGTGCATGCTTGGAAACATGTTCATAAGAAAGGATGAGAGTCTCTTGGAAAACCGGACTATGTCTCGGTGGAGCCTTATCTCCACTGGGTACAAACTAGAGCTCTCAGGCTAAAAATGCCTTATCCTCGTCACGGAGTTCTTCCACCAAGGGAATTTGTCATGTACTTCATGACTGAAGCGGAAAAACTTCAGGTTACTCTCAACAAAGTTCAGCAGGAGAGGAGGTCTTGGAAGAAAAAGTACCGCATTCTCAATGTGGAGTGTATCAAAATACAACAACTACTGAAAGATAATGATGCTCTAATTGAGATTTTGGAGCAACATGCTGTAGAAAATCAGGATGACTAAAGGAATTTGCTCGCTTCTTTCACTTGGCAAAGGAATGACAACCTGACAACGGCCCAAAAGCCCCGGTCCAAGAAAAGGAGAGTACTAGAATCAGCACCCGAGTACTCCTCAGAAAGGACTCGGGACCCATTAGCTTAGGTTTCTGTTTCCGTACCTTGTGATTTACTGTATTTCCATTTCCGCAATCCTTTGAATTCAATAAAACGGGGTTTCCCAACTGTTTGATATTTACAATCTAATTGTCGAAGTTTATTTTGATTAAACCCAAAAAACAATTAATATAATCATTGCATCCATCATTGTCATGTAACGTATTCTTCTTACCTACGAATCTCACGTTTGTGTCTCGGTTCTAGAGTCAAACTGTCTCATTCGTACAATACTCGGGCCAATCGTCAGAAAAAGATGGATGATCTCGAGGAAGAGAACAGAGAGTTGAAAGAAGAGATCAATGCTCTGAGAGAGGATATGAGAAAGCTTCGTAACAACATGCAAGCCATGGCAGAAGCTCAACTACAAAGAACTGTGATCTCTGAGATCACCTCAACTCCCATAGTGGAGAAGTATGATCCTAGGTACAGAATGTCGAAAGATCGTCCTTGGGGAATGCCATCTAACGATATCCCAGAAGCATATGTTTCGCCGATCACCGGAGATTCGGGAATCATAGCAGAAGCCGCTGGGCCTGAAGGTTACAAACTTCGGGAAAGCGAAGATGCCAGGGGCATACCAACAACTCCTGAAGGTTACAAACTTCGGGAAACGCCAAGATTCACTACCGTAGTAACGGTACCACCCCCTGTGGTGCACACTGTCCTGGAAGGATAGATTCCACGGATACCTTCTGGTAGAAAGGAAACTATGTTTGACAGAATGGATGAATTCTAGGAGCCGTTCTTGGAAATACAGAAAGAACTGTAGGCCCTGCGCGGTCAGGATTTATTTGGAAAGGACGCCGCAGATCTCTGCTTGGTCCCCAATGTGAAAGTCCCACACAAGTTCCAGGTGCCCGACTTTGAAAAATACAAGGGTAACTCTTGTCCTCAAAGGCACTTGGTGATGTACGCTCGACGAATGTCAGCTCAGACAGAGAATCAGGATCTATTGATTCACTACTTTCAGGATAGTTTAACTGGTGCCGCCTTAAAATGGTACATGGGTTTAAACCGCGCCACGATCAGTACTTTCAGAGATCTTGGCACTTCCTTTGTCCAACAATATAAATACAATCTGGACATGGCACCGGACAGAGATCAGCTCAGATCAATGTCGCAAAAGGACAAAGAAACCTTTAAGGAATACGCTCAGAGATGGCGTGAAATTGCCGCTCAAATTTTTCCACCTCTTGAGGAAAAATAAATGACAAAGATTTTCTTAAAGACCTTGAGCTTATTTTACTACGACCGAATGGTTGCCAGTGCACCCAGCGACTTCAGCGAAATGGTCGGTATGGGAGTACGTCTCGAGGAAGCCGTTCGAGAAGGACGTCTAGTCAAAGACACTGGATCGACAAGCGATACTAAAAAATACGGTAGTACTCTCCCTAAGAAAAAAGAGAAAGATATTGGAAATATCTCTCTCGGAAAGCAAAGGCGACGGTACCAACCAGTAGCAGCTGTAACTCCTGCTATCAACCCTGCGCCTGTTTCTACGTATCAACCTCAAGTTGCATAGAGCCAACCTAATCAACAACAAAGGATAATATAGCCTCTTCAGCAGGCTCGCCCTCCATATAACAACAACCGTACAACGTGTCCACCAGAATTTGATCCTATACCCGTATCGTACGCAGAACTATTTCTGTTACTGTTGGTCAAAGGGCACGTCTAGACCAAGGCTCCTCTTACAGTACCGGAAAATCTGCCTTTTTGGTTTAAGGTGGATCAGACTTGTCCCTATCATCGAGGAGGACCAGGGCATAACATAGAGAACTGTCTCAGTTTCAAGTCTGATGTGCAAAAGCTTGTTAGGAGCGGGGTCTTATCTTTCAAAGATACGAATCTGAATGTTCTCACGAACCCGCTTCCTCAACACGAGAAAGCTGCAGTTAATTTGATAGAATGAGAGTCTAACAGCGTCTATCAAATTCACGATGTACTCTTATTAAAGGCCAACTTGGTCAAGATGCATTATAGACAGCGTGGATATGGCCATGTGCCACCTCATAATTATCGCCAGTGTGATATCTGCTCTAAAAACAATCGGGGATGTTTTGTGGTGCAATCAGCTCTACAAGAACAGATGGATCTCGGATGGATCCAAGAGCACCGAGTTCGTGGGGTTAACATGGTTTATACGAATTCCAACATCATTCAGAACCACGACATCTGTGCAATGAATGCCAACTTAGTGGCGATGCACTCAAGGCAAAGCCAGTATCATAATCTGCCGCGGCATGAGTACAATTCCTGTCTGACTTACTCGGTAAACAAACAGGGATGCTCTGTTGTACAAGAGGCCCTCCAGCGTCAAATGGATCTTGGATGGATCCAAGACTACCATGATAGGAATCACTATCAGATCAACATGATTCAACTCTTCGATGTTCGCTTGATGAATATCAGCCTGGTGTAGTTACACTTACGCAAGTCCAACTCAGTTTTCTCACTTCACATGATTATCGGAGTTGTAAAGCGGGTTGTGAAAACAATCAAGGTTGTGCCCTTGTCCAGGAAACACTCCAGCACTTGTTGAACCACTAGTGGCTTCCAATCTATATGGATGAAGACACCCAGCAAAGTAGTATCACTAACGGGAATCCTACTAGATATCAAAGTCAAGATGTTCGGTCAATGGAAACAGACCTCGTCAGGTTACACTGTATTCAAAGCGAACGTGGCCAAGTGCCACTACACAACTATGAGCGGTGTGGAGTTTTCTCAGTGGATAATCAATGATGCTACCTCGTGCGAGCAGCCCTTCAAAGTCAGTTGGACCGCAAGGAGATTCAACCATGGTCAAGTTCTGGATCAGTCAACTATCTCTCTGATCAAATCGAGGACGTTGTCATAATCTCTGATCATCAGAGGGCTAGGGATGTTTGTGCCATCATCCCTCTACTTGACGAATCGAGAGTTCCCAACCGAGAACGGATTGAAATTATGTACGATGGTCAGAAAAATCAGCAGGTTCCCATAGTCATTTATCTACCGGGACCACTACCGTATGAATCAACTAAGGTTATCGCTTACAAGTACGGTGCAACAACAATCGAGAATGGAAAGGAAATTCCATTACCCTCCATTGTGAATATTGCATACATCAGTCGAGTAACACGGAGCGGTCGAATCTTCAACAGAGGAGTCGGAGAACCTAACAGAGAAAAGGAACCTCAAACAGAAGTTCCCAATCCACCAGTCGGTCAATCCAGTAATCCCGACCTATCAAAAAACAATGATTAGATGTTGAAGCTCATCCAAAGGAGTGAATACAACATTGTTGATCAACTGTTACAGACTCCTTCAAAGATTTCGGTACTATCACTATTACTTAGTTCAGAAGCGCACAGGGAGGCTCTACAGAAAGTCTTGGAGCAAGGCTTTGTAGAACATGATGTAACAATCAAACAGTTCGATAGCATTGTCTCTAACATCACTTCCTGCAATAAATTAGAATTTAGTGATGAAGAATTACCTGAAGAAGGTCGCCGTCATAACATGGCGCTCAACATTACAGTCAACTGCCAGGACAATGCTTTAGCCAGCGGACTGGTAGACACAGGGTTAGCCCTGAATGTTATGCCGAAGTCCACTTTGATGCAATTATCATTCAAATGCCCTCCGATGAGAACCAGCAAAGTCACGTCAAAGCATTTGACGGATCCAGAAAAACGGTTATCGGCGAAGTCGACCTTCCCATAACTATCGGTCCTCACACTTTCCAAGTCACTTTCCAGGTCATGGACATCCGGGTAACTTACAGTTGTTTATTAGGAAGACCTTGGATACATCAGGCTGGGGCGGTCACTTCAACCCTCCACCAAAAGCTAAAGTTCGTCCAGAACGACCAACTCATCACCGTCTGTGGAGGACAGGCCTTGCTCATAAGTAATTTATCGTCATCCACATATGTAGAACCGGAAGGGGAAATCGGAACCCAGTTCTAGACGCTTTCGCTACACAAGGACGATCAATCCGAAGAGGTAACTTCGATTTCCTCGTACAAAGATGCTATCAAAGCGGTCAAGAGTGCCAATACAACAGGATGGGGGCAGCTTGTCATTCCCACTGACAATAAAACAAAGAAGGGTCTTGGTTTTTCTGCGACCTGTACCCAGACAGCTGCTAACAATAAAAGTTTTCATCCCATTCAGGACTTCTTCCACAGTGGAGGCTTCCTTCAACCAGTGACTCAAGAAGTGCATACCATCAATAAAGATGATTCATCCGATACGGAGGAAGAATAGAAGTCTTATCTCAATGAGGACGGTTACATGTCTCAGGACGAAATGCAGACTCCCTTTTGCTTTCCCGCACAGAGCCCGAGATTTATACCCCGGTCAGATGTCAAAATAATATATGAAGATTGTGATCCGGAAGGATGTCGTGCTTCGCCAAACTCATAAGAGGAGGACACTCTGATGAAAGACAACTTCGACCACAACTATTATGGCCCGATGGATGGCCTGCCAATGTGGCAGCCTTACCCAGGAGACTTGTGGCCAAAAAATCAGCCGAACAATGAAAATCAGCTGAGCATCATTGAAAAGAATACATGCGTCCCCACCATGTCATGGGATCAACACCCAGGTTATCCTGAAAATACTCAGCACGACGATGAATTCGCAACGTTTGCAGGACTAGAATTCATCAACTATGCTTTTCCCGAGGTCAATGTCATCGAGAGGGATGACTCCTCCAGTTCCAAAGAAGTGTGGGACACCTTGGGACAACCGAGTGGAAAGTACGACTTTATGGTCAAATACACCGCTCCTGAAAGCTCTCGTATCAGGCTCGAAGACATCCAGCCAACTGGGTGGGAAGATACAGCTGAGAGTATAAATACTATGCAAAATACCACAGAGGAATCCTCCTACAACAACTCTGCTTGGGAGATAGATCCCAATGATCCTGCTCCACCAAAAATCAGTGTCATTTCTGAAGGCAAATCAAGGAAGGTACCAGACTTTGTGATTCATCGAGGAGTTCTCCGCCAATGGGTTATTTTCGATGTTCCGAAGATTGTTCATAAGTCAAAGTAATTGCCATCTTTAACCTTTCACCCTGCCCAGGTGAAACGGATGTTTTGATAGGGCTCACTTTCTGTAAATTTCCCTCTTCGCTTCGCCCAAAGTGATAGAGTTTTGTTTTATAGGGCTGCAGTTTCAAGAATCGACTTGTTCATGAATAAAATAACGTCGTTCTGTAATTTCCGCATTAATTGTTGTTTTCTCTTTTTGCTTTTCTTAGAAAATGGTAATCCTAAAAGAACAAAATCAATAACATAAACAAGCAGTAAACAAAAATACACTGCACACACTTTCGCATTCCCTCTATCTCTTCTAAATAAATCATCACGTCATGCAGATTGCTTGTTTTAAACCCCGTTGAAACATACGATCCAATGCCTTCTCTCAACTTTGAATTCCCGGTATTTAGGGCTGAAGAAGAAAATGACGACGAAATTCCAGAAGAAATCTCCCGACTACTCAGATAGGAGGAAAAGTCCATTAAACCTTACAAAGAGCCGTTGGAAATGGTCAACTTAGGTTCAGAAAAAGAGAGAAAAGAAATCAGGATTAGAGCACTACTCAGTCCGACTATCAAGGAAAGTTTGACAAAGCTTCTCAAAGAGTTTCCCGATGTATTCGCTTGGTCCTATCAGGACATGCCAGGGTTAGATACCAGCATCGTGGAACATCATTTACCGTTAAGCTCAGAAGGCCTGCCAATAAACCAAAGGTTGAGACGGACTCATCCAGACATGGCCATCAAAATCAAAGAGGAGGTACAGAAACAGATTGACGCGGGTTTCCTCGCTACGTCAGAATATCCTCAATGGTTAGCCAACATCGTACTCGTCCCGAAAAAGGACGGAAAGGTCAAAATGTGTGTCGATTACAGAGATCTAAACAAGGCTAGTCCAAAGGACGACTTTCGTTTACCACACATTGACATGCTGGTAGACAGTACAACAAAGTTCAAAGTTTTCTCCTTCATGGATGGATTCTCGGGCTATAATCATATCAAAATGGCGCCGAAAGACATGGAGAAAACTTCGTTCATTACCCCATGGGGTACCTTTTATTACAAGGTAATGTCGTTCGGTTTGAAGAACACCGGGGCAACCTATCAAAGGGCCATGACTACTCTGTTTCATGACATGATACACAAAGAAATCGAGGTGTATGTCGATGATATGATTGACAAATCTAGGACAGAAGAGGAACATGTGACCCACTTATCAAAACTATTTGAGCAGTTGAGAAAGTACAAACTCCACTTGAATCCCAACAAGTGCACATTTGGTGTTCGTTTAGGGAAACTCTTAGGGTTCATCGTCAGCCAGAAAGGAATTGAGGTTGATCATGACAAGGTTAAGGCCATTCAAGAAATGCCTTCTCCGAAAACTGAAAAACAAGTCAGAGGATTCCTAGGACATTTGAACTATATCTCCAGATTCATATTCCTCATGACCGCGACATGTACGCTGATTTTTAAGTTACTCAAAGAACCAGGACTGCGTTTAGACAGAGGACTGTCAAACTGCCTTCGACAGTATCAAGGAATACCTGTCGAATCTGCCGATTCTATCACCTCCAGTGGAAGGAAGACCGCTGATAATCTATTTAACAGTCTTGGAAGACTCGATGGGTTGTGTACTTGGCCAACAAGACGAAACCAAAAGGAAAGAGTTTGCCATTTACTATCTGAGCAAGAAATTCACCGACTGCGAGACTCGGTACACTATGCTCGAGAAAACTTGTTGTGCTTTGGCTTGGGCAGCCAATCGTCTTCGCCAGTACATGATTCGTCACACTACTTGGTTGATCTCAAAAATGGATCTAATCAAGTACGTTTTCGAGAAACCTGCTCTTACGGGAAGGATTGCCCGTTGGCAGATGTTGTTATCAGAGTATGACATAGAGTACCATGCTTAGAAAGCCGTTAAAGGGAGTATTTTAGCCGATCATTTGGCTCATCAACCGATTGACGATCAAGAATCAATCGAGTTTGACTTCCTAGACGAAGACGTCATGTATTTAAAAATGAAAGACTGCGATGAACTGCTACCCAGTGAAGGGCCAGAACCAGGTTCCCAATGGGGACTTATCTTTGATGGAGCTGTCAATCATTATGGAAATGGAATTGGGGCAATCATTGTCTCCCCTCAGGGTACCCACATTCCTTTCACTACCAGACTGACATTCAAGTGTACAAACAATGAGGCCGAATACGAAGCTTGTATCATGGGTCTCGAAGAAGCGATCGACTTAAGGATCAAAAACTTGAATGTATATGGCGACTCAGCCCTGGTTATCAATCAGATCAAAGGAGATTGGAACACATACCAATTAGGATTGATTCCTTACAAAGATTATGCAAGAAGGTTGCTACCCTTCTTCAACAGATTCGAGTTTCATCATATCCCTCAGGAAGAAAATCACATGGCTGATGCATTAGCCACTCTCTCTTCCATGATTAGTGTAGGGCAATGGAGTGACATACCTAAGATCGACATAATGCGCCTTGCACGGCCCGCTTACATCTTCGCGGTTGAAGTAGTCTTAGATGACAAACCTTGGGATCACGATATCAAATGCTTCCTTCAGAAATAAGAATACCTGCCTGGGACACTAAGAAAGGACAGAAAAACCCTCAGAAGGCTGGCTGGCAATTTCTTCCTGAGCGGTAATACACTCTATAAGAGGAATTTTGACATGGTCTTGCTCCGATGCGTAGACAGACCAGAAGCAGACATGTTGATAAAAGAAATTCACGAAGGATCTTTTGGCACTCATGCCAACGGACACACAATGGTGAGAAAAATTCTAAGAGCAGGGTACTACTGGTTGACCATGGAATCCGACTGCTACAAGTACATGAGGAAGTGTCACAAGTGTCAGATATACTCCGACAAGATCCATGTACCGCCAACGCATCTCAAAGTTCTCTCTTCCCCATGGCATTTTTCCATATGGGGAATCTACATGATTGGCATGATTGAGCCCAAGGCTTCGAACGGACATCGGTTCATCCTGGTTTCCATTGACTATTTCACCAAGTGGGTCGAAGCAGCGTCGTACTCCAATGTAACCCGACAAGTGGTGGTCCGATTTATCAAAAACAATATCATCTGCCGCTATGGTGTTCCAAGCCGGATCATTACTGGCAATGGATCTAACTTGAACAACAAGACAATGAAGGAGTTATGCGCAGAGTTCAAGATCGAACACCATAACTCATCTCCCTACCGACCCAAGATGAACGGAGCGGTAGAAGCGGCCAACAAGAACATCAAGAGGATCATTCAAAAGATGGTTGTAACCTACAAACACTAGCACGAGATGCTACCCTTCGCTCTCCACGGTTATCGCACATCTGTCTCCACTTCAACAGGGGCAACCCCTTTCTCTCTAGTATATGGCATGGAAGCAGTGCTCCCCATAGAAGTAGAGATCCCATCAATCCGGGTATTGATGGAAGCTAAGCTTACAGAAGCTAAATGGTGTCAAAGTCGACACAACGAACTGAATCTGATCGAAGAAAAATGAATGACGGCACTATGCCATGGTCAGTTGTATCAACAGAGAATGAAGAAGGCGTTTGACAAAAAGGTTCGACCTCGCGTCTTCAGGAAAGGAGACCTCGTGCTCAAGAAAATACAATCATTTCTCACTGATTCTTGGGGAAAATGGACTCTGAATTATGATGGCCCCTATGTGGTCAAGAAAGCTTTCTCAGGCGGCGCCTTGAGACTTGCAATGATGGATGGAGAAGAATTTTCCTACCCCACGAATGTTGATGTAGTCAAGAAATACTTCGCCTAAACCAAAAAAAAAAACGTCTCGGTGGATTGAAAACCCGAAAGGGAGGTCCATACAAAAATTAGAGAATGATCAAAAATCATCCTGTTGGATTGGAAACATCACAGTACAATCCAGGCAAAAGTTAGGGATAATGGCAAGTCACTATGTTCAACAAAGGGGCAAATCCCTCATCAGCAGTTACATCATCCGTCCGGGAAACTCCGATCAAGGTCATCTTCGACAGAAGCTCAGGAAGTCCAGAATTCAAAGTTAGTAGAAGGATAGTGGTCGTTATGTTTCGATGTAGCCCTTTTCCCTGTAAATTACCATTTTCTAAACTTTGTAAATACTCTATGGAATCACGCGCTTGGCTGATTTCCATCCTATCAATAAAATTTGAGCCCTTGTGCTTTTGTTTATAATTCTCATTTGTTTTAGCTTTACAGAATGACAGTTTAATATGATCAACGATTCTTGAAATAAAACAAAAATGAATTTACTTGTAAAACTTTTTCTGCTTTTAAAATAAAAAGATGGCAATTTCTTTTGACTGTTGAACATCGAAAGAACATCGATCACTTCTCCAGAAGTAATCGAGCTTCAAAGTGTAGAATCAAAGTACTCCTTCTAAACCAGTGCGCCTGAATGAAGGATCAGCTATGTCAGATGTGAATACTCCATCTGACATCCTCGGCAGAGTTCTTACCTCCTAAGCCCGACCAACGGTTGTTCCCACAGAGACTATTTCTCCTAAGCAAGGCGGAATTGCTACTCTTGGAACAGCGATACTTTTCGTCTCCCACCGTGGCCGAGTATCCAGTCGTGTTCATCTACTAGTCTGTGTGTCGCGTCAGTTTTGTCAGCATACACATACATACATCATGCATTATTGATTCACATTCGCATTCATATTGCATCACTATCACTCTAGTCGGTCTTATCCCCTAGTGATAACAGTCATCTCAATTGAGTTGTCAGTTCTTTCCTTGTCAGGAAATGGTGCGCCTGCCCTAGATCTCTCCTCCAGTTTATGTCTGGGATGAAGTTGGCCCTTGACCACTTTGATAACTTGAACCTCTGAAAAGCCAGAGAACCCTCAGCCGATGTCACTCTTCGCCATTGAAGATGATATCTTCGCTTTGTCGGATTAAGGGAAATCCCAGAGAAAGCCACGCGACTAAAGACTCTCAGCAACACATTGGTTTTTCTCTCTAGAAAGTCAATGTTAATGAAGTCATCAGCACCCCAAATTGGATCACATCATATGGCATTTCTCCGGGAAGATCTCGAGAAAAGTATGGTGTAATATCCCCCAGTAGACTCATCAAATGGCATCTCCCCAGGAAAATTCGGCGAGAAGTTTGAGGAAAACCGCTATGCATAGCGTCCCTTGTCAATAAAGTTTATTGACAAAAGAAACTGAGACCAGTTCCTTGGTAGGAAACCAGGATCGAGGGGAAGTTTAAATCAGAAACTATGACTAGATCCTTGGTAGGAAACCAGGATCGAGGGGAAGTTCATTTCAAAAGAAAACTGAGACCAATTCCTTGGCTGAAGACCAGGATCAAGGGGAAGTTTACCTTTTCTAAGCATTATTGCTTAGCAAAAGAAGATGAATGCGCAAACTACCATTCATAGCAAACCATCAAAATTTCGGGTATTCCGATATTTAATCACTATGCCATAAAAGCCTTTAGACAGCGCTTTTTTTGGCATTACACAGCGCTTAAAAGCGTTGTCTAAACTGGCGCTGCTAAAAGATTAGACAGCGCTTTGGTTAATGTCAAAAGCGCTGTCTAAAGGGGTGCTTTGACTGAAAAAGCGCTGTCAAAGCACTGCTTTAGACAGCGCTTTTACAATAGACAGCGCTTTTGCTTATATTTTAGATAGCGCTTTTATTGTAAAAGCGCTGTCTAAATGGTGCTTTAGACAGCGCTTTTTGTTTTTTTCAGACTAACATTAGACAGCGCTTTTTGGCTTTTTTTTAGTATACCTTAGACAGCGCTTTTGCTTTTTTTGGTATACCTTAGACAACGCTTTTTGGTCAAAGCGCTGTCTAAACCCCACTTTAGCCAGCGCTTTTAGTGTAAAACGCTGTCTAAGGTATACGAAATTTTTTATATAAATTACTTAAAAAAAGCACTGTTTGTTTTATACAGTTTATATGCACCTGTTTTTAAACCACAATTTGCACCAGATTTTCAACCACAATTTGCACCTGTTTTTCAACCACATTTTGCACCAAAATATCATAAATTGGAGCTTCAAACCAATATATACGCACCAATTTTGCCTATTTATATATACAATTTTCATCCAACAATTTATATATACAAAACAATTGATGATACAAATCATTTCATCCAACAAAACATTTTGCTTGAAATCTACATATTACTTATAGAAATGCTAAGCAAAAAGCAATGCACATCCATATAACTCTATCTTCTACTTTGCACATATAACCTGAAACAACACAAAAAGATTGTAATTCAATTAAAACAAGACATAAACAATGTCTATAGTTACAAAGTTATACATACTCAAAATGCTTATCAATTAAAGTAAGAGTACAATATACCTTATAAAACTCCGAGCTCAATAATGAATTGACACCAATTTCATCCAAATGATCTCTTGAGTAATACGCACACTTGAATTCATCAAAGTACTACATAATAATATAACATAGTTTGATTTAGTTTCAACTATTTAATTATATGAGAAATATATGTTAGATATTAAAATAACTCATAAGTTAGAAATACATACATCGGATGGAATCTCTATTCGATCCAAAAAAAGAGTTTCTCTCATAAACCTCAACATGAAATAACCGCAATCTATATCATTACGTTGTTGAGGACTCTACACATGAAAATAAAATATGGACAAATCCTAAGTTTTATCAAGTATCATCACTAATATAATCAAAAATATGATAATTAATATACCTTCACTCCAATCCATGTAATGTTGTTGGCTCTCCTCTTTGGTACTTGGATATCTCTTTGTGCTCGAAAAGCTTGTATAATGCTAATAAAATATAAATGAATATTTAGAACAATTCGTATAAATAAATAAAGAAATAAAGAATCATAGAATCATCATGTGGGTGATCCTCGTTAGTAGCCATCTAACCTGTAATAAAGAAAACAAGGATATCAAATATAAATTATGATGAAAGTACTTGTCTAAGCTACAAATTATGATACCAAATGATATATAAAATGAAAAATAAAGAAGAGCATATAAATTTATTGAAAATGACATAATATATAACATTTTATTATATTACCTCTTTCACTAACATCTCTTTCTTTTCTTGGTTGGAATATGAATTACTTGTTTCTTAGCAATGCGGACGGATGAATTGATCCAAATTCCCTCGTTATGATCATTTCTGATATATGACTCATCCGCTATAAGATCCTCATCTTGATCATTTCTATTATACAACTCATTCTGTCTAATGCATGACTCATTCTCAACATCAATATCACATTGATCTACACCGCTATCATCAACCACTTTGTTAGATAAAAGCACTATAGACCATTTCGTACTCGTCGGGTCAGTGACATAGAACACTTGTTTAGCTTGAGATGCTAGAATAAAAGGCTCATCTTTGTACCCCACCCTATTAAGATCCACTTGTAAAAATCCTGACTTATCCATTCGTATGCCACTACTATTTACCCACTTGCAACCAAAGATAGGAATCTGAAACTTCTCGTAATCAAACAACCAAATGTGCTCAATAACTCCAAAATATGACAGATTTGCATATTTGGGGTTTAAGTCTTTCATACTTGATATGTACATTGCTTCAGCTAGCACGGTGACACCACTATTTTGCATAGTACTTTTATCATCTTGTTCTTTGGTATAAAATGTGTATCCATTAATTGGGTATACGCTATGAGAAAACACATGCAAACTTGGACCATATGCCAAACATCTCAACCTTTCTGTTACTGAAGCGGGATCTGAAGAGCGCTTCGAATATATATGATCCTTTAACCATTGTATAAAACTTTGATTGTGCTCTCGTACTATCCAATTTTCATTTTTGTTCTGATTTAACCTTCGGAGTACATCCTTGTGCATTTCAACATATGGCTCAACTTCATTATCATTGTGCAGAACATACAAATGCACTTGATCCCATTCATCCCTTGATACTGTCACAATTTTATTTCCAATTAATTTTTTACCTTCCTTTTTTTCGAAAATATGAGTTTTGGGGAGTCCAATCGATTGAACATTGGACAAATATTCAGTACAAAACTCAACCGCTTCTTCAACAATGTATCGTTCAACAATACAACCCTCTGGTCGACTTTGGTTTTTCATGTACCCTTTTAATATTTTCATATAACGTTCAGCAGGGTACATCCATCTCATATAAGCTGGTCCACACAACTATGTCTCTTTCACAAGATGAACAACTAGATGTATCATTATGTCAAAAAAAGAGGGAGGAAAATACATTTCAAGCTTACACAAGGTAATAACTATTTCTTTTTGTAGTGTTGGTAAAATCTCAGGATCGATCACCTTACTACAAATTGACCTAAAGAAAAAACACAATTTAGTTATGGCGCTTCTTACTTTTTCTGGCAAAATAGAACGTATACCTATTGGTAGAAAATGTTCCATTATAACATGGCAATCATGTGTCTTTAAACTCTTCAACTTGAGGTCTTTCATAGACACAAGTCTTCTAATATCTAAAGAGTATCCTTCTGGAACTTTAACTTCACTCAGAAACTTACACAATATTTTTTCTCCTTTCTAGATAGAGTAAAAGTAGCAGGTGGTAGATATGTTCGTCTTCCTTTCTTCACGGGTGCTAATTCAGTTCTTATTCCCATTTTTAACATGTCCTCCCTTGCTGTAAGGCCATCCTTAGACTTTCCTTTTATATTGAGTAATGTACCAATAACACTTTCAAATACATTTTTTTCAATATGCATAACATCGAGAAAATGTCTCACGTACAAAGACTTCCAATATGGCAATTCAAAAAATATTGACCTCTTCTTCCACCCACCTTTGACAACCTTGTGTACAAAAGGCTTGACAACCTGATAGATTTCCGTATGCTGGAAAATCATTAATTGTGCCAAACAACATCGCCCTCAAGTTGAAACTTTCTTTCCTATACCCATCATAAACCTCCACACCGTTCTCCCACAAAAACTTTAAATCTTCGATTAAGGGTGCCAAGTATACGTCTATGTCATTCCCTGGTTGTTTAGGCCCAGAAATTAACATAGATAACATCATGTACTTAGGCTTCATACATAGCCATTGAGTTAGGTTATAAATCATAATAATCACAGGCCATGTGGTATGTGAGATACTTTGAAGACCATGCGGGTTCATTCCATCAGTAGATAATGCCAAGCGAAGGTTTCTTACTTCTTCTCCAAAGTAAGGATAATCATTATCAATTTTCGACCACTGTGGTGAATCAGCCGGATGTCGATACTTTCCATCAATAATTCTTTCATCTGCATGCTAAGTCAGGTGTCTTGCATCGGTTTCACTACGAAACATGCGCCTAAATCTCGGAATTATAGGAAAATACCATAAGACTTTTGCTGGAGACAATTTTTTCTTATATCGAGACAAACCGCATTTAGGGTACTCAGTTAACGATGCATATTCGTTTCAAAACAAAACGCAATCGTTTGGACAAGCATGTATCTTATCATAGCTCATGCCAATAGAGCACAACATTTTTTTGGCCTCATAGGTTTGATTAGGAAGAACATTATCCTCCGATAGCATTTCTCTCATAAGGGCCAACAACTCTGTGAAACTTTTATCCGACCATCCATTGCCCGCCTTTAAGTTGTACAACTTTAATACCGCAGACAGTCTTGTGAATTTAGTGCAACCTTTATACAACGGTTTCTCTGCATCGCTTACCAACCTCTCAAACATTTTGGGACAATCATGAAGATCTTCTTCAAGTGCTTCTGCAATCTCTTCGACTCGATCACAATCGTATGTTTCCGTGTCTTTGTCGTCTGAAGCATAGGTCGTATTACTTTTCCCCCTCGGTTCAACATTCTCGTTAATTTTCTCACCATGAAATATCCAACACTTATAACTTCGATCAATTCCATGCATCAGTAAATGCGATTTCAATCCATCTGCGTCAACCCGACCCACATAACAACAACCCAAGCAAGGACATTTCATTCGACTGGGGTCTTCAATGTGTTGAACAGCAAACTTAACGAATTCCAATACCCCATTCTCGTACTCTTTGGACAATCGATCGGCAGACATCCATTTTTTATCACTGGTTTTCCTACTTATTAAGGTAAACAAAAACACTACTATAATTATTCACGCAACTATTTCAAAAGAACATAAAAGAAGATTTTCCTAAGAAAAATACTTTCGCGTCACAGAAATAAGATTAATACAAACTTTTATTTCACGTATCGTCTACCATATGAAGATTTGAGTGCAAGAATAAAATACCTTTCTCGTAGTAGCACTTGGTTCAAAACAAATTCTCCTCAAACAACAATCTGAAAAGAACAATCACAATTGAAAGCAATCAATATCAACTTCAAAACTAAAACCATGAAGATGTTAGTAACACAAGAGAGATTAAAGCAGGAATAAGCCATTGAAGAATTCCAAAATTGAATCGTTTATAATTGTATAGTTTTGAATTTAATAGCATAAAACCAAGATATTAATATCCATAAGAGAACAACAAAACACTTAGTACCTATACCCCCACTCTATATCTTGATTTAATTTTTTTTTGGTTAATCAAGGCATAGTTGTTTATAAAAGAGACAGTATGGTTTACATCAATCAGATTCCTCAAAGAAGAACCCTAAATGCATAAATGTTCATATTTGAAAATGGACCTTACAAATCCATGGAACAGTTGTTGGATGACTGAGAAAAACTTGTAATGATTAAAGTAATGGAGTCTTGTTATAACCCTAACCATCTATCCCAAAGTCAGTACCAAGCTACATTCATGAGTAGAACCACTATTTATCATCTCTAACGTTAACCCTAACAGAAAAGAAGAAATCTTACTGAAACGGTGGAGAACGGTGGAGTACGGTGGAGGACAGTGGAGGACAATGGAGGAAGGACGACGGCAAGATTGTAACCGAGACGGTGTAGGACGGTGGACGACGGTGGCGAGAGCTGTTCTTCGTTCGTTCTCGTTGTTCGCAGTTCGCAGCAGAGAGGGAAAGAATAAAGATATGAAAATTAGAATACTGATAGTATTCAATTTTTTATTTTAATTAATAAGATCTTAGACAGCGCTTTTCAAAAAGCGCTGGCTAATGTGGTCCTTTACCAGCACTTTTCAAAAAGCGTTGTCTAAGGTAGGCCTTTTAGCAGCGCTTTTACTCTTTTTCGTATACAGTTTCCGTGTTTTATTTTTTTAACTTATAGCAGCACTTTTGCATAAAAGCGCTGTCTAAGGTGCGCTAGTAAAAGTCATTTTTGGCGTAGTGAATCCTCTTGCACCCCGAATGCCCGAATACCTTCGCCATTCACACCTTCGGGTCCATGAAGATTAAATAGGGGCATCTTTCATACCCTAAATTTTGACCACTACGATTCCCATCATTGTGGAAATCATCATCACAATATGGATGAACCATCATACCTCATTAGTCTCCCCAGAGATGGGTGAACATTCACTACAATCAGAATTAGGGTTTCAATCCCTCTCAGAGCTCTTAGACAAAGGATCAATCAAGGAATGACGTGATCTTTAACTTGTCTAACCTCTCAAGCATCTACAAAGGATCAAGAGGACTCCCACAGCAAGAATCAAGCACAATGTTGCAGCATTCCAAGTGGATCAAGCCTCAAAATCAACAGTGTCACCAAATTAGGGTTTTGGTCGACTAGGGGCTCCAGATGGAAATTTTCCTCTGGGCATGAGCCAATGCTTCAAAGCATGACCTAAAATGCTTCATGAAACCTTATGAACCCAATCATCAAGTCAATTTGGCTTTAGGGATTACATACATCAAAAATCAGGAATTAGGGTTTCTTGACCTAATTCACCCCTAAGTTGACTTTTGGGACAAATCATGAGCCAAGACCTCAAGAGAAGATTTGAGGGTCTCTAATACACCACATTAATCCGCTTGCAACAACTGTATCTTCGACTTTTGACCAGGACATGCTCCCCCAACCCTAATACATTGATCAATATACCCTATGACACCCATGGAACATGTCCATCAAGTTTGATTTAGGTCAAGGACATGATTTCCTAAAGGATTGCATAGTTTGGAATTCATCTGATAAAAAGTCAACTGTGCACAAAAGTTAACTTTGACTTTTTGAGATTTTTCACAAAAATGGTTTTTTAACCCTAAAATGATGTTAGTGTATGATTGGAATCATCATTCATCAAGAAAAATCAAGAAAAGTGGGATAACTTGTAAAAGGGGTAACCATAAAAAACTTTGAAATTTTCTAAGTTATAAAACAAAGTGGCTAGGGTACCAACTTTGGAGGATCATAACTCCTAAACCACAAGGCCATTTTTCCCCATCCAAAGCTAGATTTGTAGCCCTCATGGCCCTCTATAAAAGCTTCAACTACACCTCATTCCAATTCCTCATGGATTTTGAGTTATGGAATGATCAAAATGGCTGAAAACATGAAATGTCACTTTTTCCAACCTTTAGTGAAATTTTCACTAAGTCAGAATTTGCCTTACTTTTTTCCAAATGTAGGGGCATTTTTCACTTGGATCCAAAAAGTATCAAAACCAAATATGATCAAAGAGTTGTTGTATCATATGAGGGCTTTCCAAAATGACCAAGAACATCACCAAATTCCACTTGAGCCATGAGATATGACAAGGGCAATATGCCTTGCTGAAAACTGCCAAGGCTAGGCAGAATTTTACATTTTTGCTCGATTTGGCAAAATCAGCTAATTCCAAGCCTTGTCATCATCTTGGACAAATCTGAGGATCAATTCCAAAGGGGACAAACACTGAGCCAAGCCTCCAAAGTCCTTGGAACAAGAAGTAGCATGCCAAACTTAGAAATCCCTAAAAGAGGGACAAGACTCCAATTTTGGATTGGAGCATTTAATGGATGCTTAGAGGTGGCATGGACTGAGCTATTTGCAACTGAATTCAGTCAAGAATGATCCAACAACTAGGGAACCAAAGGCATGTGCCCTAACCTCTAGTCAATGGCTAGAGGAGACTTGGCTTCCCATTGATCAACATTGGCCAAACCTCTGCTGTGGTTGCCATTCACTATTGATCCCAAAACAAACTTGCTCTACTATAAATTGAGCTCATTTGTGCTCAGTTTGAGTACACCAAAGCCATCAAACAGATGTTTTCCACAAAATCTCTTTCTCTTGGCAAAAATGCCTTCTTTAGCAAGGTAACTCTGAGTTTTTAAGTTAGATAGCAATTCCACACACACCTCATATATGTCATATCTAAGCTGTCCAAACTCACACAAGTGACCTGTAATCCTTAAATCATAAAGTCACCTCTCAAAACCTCAAAATAATACTTTTGTGCATTTTTTAAGCCATGTCTTAATTCAGTCACTTTCCAAACCAGATAAAACCTCAAACACACTCCAAATAACATCCTTGAACTGTCCCAAATGGTTCCCCCCATCTGGAACACCATTTGAGAGAGTTGTTATTTTGGCCATTTTAACCCCTTTTGCAAGGAATGGCCAGTTTGTGTTTTTGCAGGTTCCAACTGATTCCACTCACCCTAAAATCTTCTAAGGGATCATTTGGGAGTGTCCAAAGCATCAAACCATTTCTGGAACAAGAGGCTTGACAGATTACACCAAAACTCCAAAAACTCAAAAGGAGGTAAGCCTCATGACTTGAACTTTCCAAAATATGCATTGTTTTGAGGTTCACTGATCATGCATCTCTTATATATGTCATATGTGTTGTGTTTGAACCAATTCATCATGTAATTCATGCCTGTACCACAGTGTAGCATAGAAAATGCAATTATAGGCCTATTTCAAAACCCCTATCGGATTTTGAGGAGGGATCATGATCCGAGAAAAATACCACCACCATTGGATTTCTTGTGAAATTCTAGGCCAGATGCATATAAATTTTGTCCCCAAACATGGAGAAATGAGAAAGTTATGGACCTTCTCGTTTCTTGCCAAAACTTGCCTTGCCTTGCCTTGGGCCAGGCCAAAAGCATGGCATGCCTTGTATATTTGTTGGTTTGTTTCAATCAACGGATGTATCACCACCCCAGTGGTAAGGCACGCGCCCTATAACCTTGAGGTCGTGGGTTCAAACCCCACCCATGCCA
Organism: Lathyrus tuberosus; assembly: GCA_022829125.1. Taxonomy (NCBI): domain Eukaryota; kingdom Viridiplantae; phylum Streptophyta; class Magnoliopsida; order Fabales; family Fabaceae; genus Lathyrus; species Lathyrus tuberosus. Next base: position 8,558,550 of record JALAZF010000072.1, read on the forward strand.
TTTTGTGTTTTCTCACATTTTTTCTATTTTCCTCATATTTTCATGTTTTATTAATTAGTTGGAAAATTAATAACTCCTTCAATTTTAATTATTTTTTATTGGTTCTTTTTGCAAAAAATCACAAAAATGTTAAAATATTTTATTCCACAAAAAAATTAAGTTTATATTAGTTATTTAATATAATTAGTATTTTTGTAAATAAATTCCTTTTTTAATTGTTTTTGAATATTTAAAAGTGAATATTTACTTTGAAAATCAAAACCAAGTGAGTTTTAATTCATCTTGTGATTAAACCTCATTTTTCAAACTTAAAACCAAAATCACAAGTTGTTTATTCAAACTTATTTGGCATTTTCATCATTTTTTATTAATTTTCTTTGAATAATTACATTAAAAAATGATGAAATTAGGGTTTTATTGATTTTCACCCTAACAAACTTTTTCAAACACTCATGGGCCTCTAATAGAGTGTAAGACCCAACCCCTTTTTGAAACCAAAAACTTTTGGGCCTCAGTCATTGTATAAGACCCACGGTGTTTTCAAAACTTCGGCGCGATCATCGCCCGTTTAAAACAAACCATCTAGGCCTCTCCTCAAGCTATAAGACCCATTCAAAACTTTTTGGGCCTCTAATAGAGTGTAAGACCCAATCCCCTTTTAACCAAGACCTTTTTGGGCCCCAGATATTATATAAGTCCCTCTGTGTTAAAAGAAAACCTCGGCACGATCGCCAGTTGAAAAATCAAACCCTTGGGCCTACCCTCGTGTTATAAGCCTCATTTCTTTTCTTTAAAACTTTTTAGGCCTCTTGAGAGAGTGTAAGACCCACCCCCTTTGTATAGAAAACCTTTCTTGGGCCTCAGTCACTTGTATAAGTCCCTGTACAAAACGGCAGTGCGATCACTGATAAAACCCTGGGCCTCTCCTTGAGCTGTAAGCCCCAATTTTCCTTTCAAAGCACTTTCTCCTTTGATTATGCAATATACTGTTATTTTCGATTTCTTTGTTGAACAACTAATAATACAGCATGGAAGCTCTACAACCGAGTAAATGTTTACTCGCTTTCATTTACTGCTTTCATATGTATATAACTGTACTGTGGGGCTGTCTCACTGTAAGTCTTCTTTCATAAACTCATATCAACTGTGCAATAATAGTATAGATATTTAGAGTTTCCTCGAAAACTACGTCTAGAACAAGACAAAATCTCACCTCCTTACATCAACATTAGATAACTAGATCTAAGGAATTTCCCCTTGAGCAGTTCATATACAGAAGGCCAATGTTCCAAGTGAAACCCCTTCTGGAACTGTTCATCAGCCTCCTCTTGGGCTTAGTGCAAGGACCCACAGGCTTCCTAAAAGCATCCCAGCCTCCTCTTTGGCGTTGTACAAGGACACGTCAGCTTCTTAGAAGTTTTCACAGCCTCCTTTTAGGCTTCGTATAATGATTCTTCCTCCGGGAAGATAGCCTCCTCTTGGGCTTTGTACAAATTATCCCTCGGCTTCTTAAAAATTTCCAGCCTCCTCTTGGGCTTCATACAAATTGTCCCAACGACCTCCTAGAGGTATAGGAACAGAAATTAGTCATCTTAATAGAACAATCTTTCAAGAGTCTAGATCTCCCTACTATTGTTTCTTAAGCATAGTACAAAAGATAGAACTCGTAGACTCGGACAGTCTAAAGCTCCTTTAGATTCCCTGTTTCCTTAGAGAACAGGAAATAATCCCAACTGTAACACCCCGATTTGTTTAATTGTATTTATTTATTTCATTTATGTGAATTTTGTGAAATGTATGAATTTATTGTATTTTACCTGCTAATTGAGTTAATTGGGTAATTTCCCTGATAGGTAAAATATTTGTAATAAATTATTATTTCTTTTCAACTTGTATTTCTCGAAATATATTTCATCGGTATGTTTATGTTTTATCACATTTTGAGAGCGTTGAGAGATATTTGAGCGTAAGGGCAAAATGGTCATTTTGGGTAATTAGATATTTTTAATAAATAGAAAGTGGAGAGAAAAAGAGAGAAAAGAAAGGGAAAGGAAAAGAAGAGAAAGAAAAGGAGAAGAATGAAAGAGAGAAGAGGAGAAAGAGGAAAATCGAGGAAACCTCAGTTTCAATCGCGATTAATCGGGTAAGGGTGAGAAGTTTCAATTATATCTTGCTTGTATATGTATATGTGTGGTTTGTCGTAATTGTTTTGGTTGTTTCGCGACTATTCTTATCGATTGAAATTATGAGCAATTGATAGAAATCGATGTTTTCACGGATGAAATTCAATATAAACTGAGTAGAATACTTGTTGATTATGTCTGAACATGTTTTGGTTGTTCTGGTATGAATTAGAAGGGTTTGGGTGGTAGAAATGATGTATTTTGGTCCCATATGACCTATATTGACGCTGCTGCGAATTCTAGGTTTCGCGGGTTCGCCTAGCGAACCCCAGTGAAGGAACGGGCGAATGTTCGCATAGCAAACTTTATGTTGGTTTTCCACTGCCTTGGTTCGCTAGGGTTCGCCTAGCGAATACTGGAGCGAAGTGGCAGATTTTGCTATTTTGTTTTCTTCATAATTTTCAAACCGTAAGTCCGTTTTGGTCGTCGTTCGAAGCGTTGGAAAGCTAATAAAATATTATTTCTATTTAAAATGGTTTGGAGGGTAGGAGATGATTTATTTAAGTCGTGGTTTTGCAAAAGTGTGGGGTTGTCGGATTTTTATCGCGTTAAATGCGTGCGGTTCGTGTTTTACCGTGTGTTGTGCTATTGTTGTATAACGTGGAGCTGTTATGTGGCTTATATGATGTTGAAGCATGTGATAATTGTCGTGGTCACTTGTGGCCTAATGGCAAAATACTTTGTTGAATTGAATTACAAATGTATGTTATTATGAACGTTGTTGTGGGTAGCCTTGTGGCGTGAATCCTAGTGTTGTGAGTATCATTGTATGATTATAGGATTGTTGTGGTTGATTGTGAGTAATTCTTGATGTGAATTGATATGAGTGTATATGCTAACATGCTAAATGTTATGGTTTGTGGATTATGATGAAATGCATTGTTTATGTGAAATGCAATGTGTGTTAATTGGTGGCCTTATGGCAAGTAAATGCATTGTTTGAATTGATTTCCACTGCATGAATAATGATGATGAGATAATTCATATGGTTGAATTGTAGTGATGCATTTTATTGTCATGAGTTCTTGTATGACAAGCATCATGATATGCATCTTGTGATGTCGTGTGCCCTAGTGGGTGTGAGCGACGAAACGATTCCAGAAGGAATCCGCTATAACATCGTGCGCCTTATACAAGAGGACTTAAAGCGATGATTATAGATGATCATGCACCTTATACAAAGAGGACCTAAAGTGATCGGATCGTGCGCCTTATATAAAGAGGACTTAAAGCGATCCATAAACGTCGTGTGCCTTATACCAAGAGGACTTAAAGCGACGGGGAACATCGTTTGCCCGACGGGGAGTTACGTTGAGTAACAAGCGATGATTCCAATAGTTCCTGAGTGAACTAATGTTGAGAAATGATGGATGGATTGGTACCGCATGGTATTTGCATAGAGTCGTTGTGTCGGTCTCTTTGCATTTGCATAAATCATGAATGGACTGATTATGTGTGGAAAATCATGAATTGATTGATTATGTGTGGAAAATCATGAATTGATTGATTATGTGTGGAAAATTATGAATTGATTAAGTGTGTATTGAGATTTATGTTTGAATTGGTGAATTGATGTGCATATGTGATAAATGCATAGGTTGTGGATAATATGTTTTCTATATAGACATATGCTATGTGGTGTGGTGGTGTGTTTCTATATGTTATGACTTTGGTAGGCCTTATGTGTGAATATGGATTATGTGGGATAATTGATATATGCTATGTTGTTGGATTATTAGATATATGTTGTGTATATGTGGCATGATGTATGTATTAGTATTTTTTGCTTGTGGTGAGAATAACTATGCATGTGAATTTATGTGTGTTTGCATATTATTATGCAATCTTGATTTAGTTGTTATTTCTCACCCTTCTGCTGTGGTTTATTTCTCTATGAGGCAATTACAGATTTGTGTCTTGGAGGCTTTTGTGAAGATTAGTTCTCCATTCTTTTGTCGGTCTTGGTGTCTGCTCTGATACGTAGCACGGGAGTCGGGGAACGATTATGTTATATATGTGTACATTTGTTGAATATATTTTGTAATACTTTTGTATGAGTATTTTGACGTTATAAAACAATTTCTTTTGTAAAACAAGTCAGTTATGGATCTTTCCGCTTTATTCCATAATTGAACTTTCCTTTTATATGAAAAAAATTTCCCTTGTATGTTTATTCTACTTTTGTGTTATGTATCAAAAATTATGAGCAGGGATTGCGTTTTCTTTCATTAATTGTGGCATCCTTGTTTCTGTCGGAAAAATAAATTTTTACTTACTCTGATTTAATTATGTATTATTTATTCGCGATGGGAATTGGGGTGTTACAATAGTGGTATCAGAGCAGGTCAGTCCGTCCGGCCAAGTTGTTGAGTCAGTTGGTGTGACAGTTGAATATTGTCGATGTTGTTTGTTCCTTAGTATGTGATATGTGTGTGAAACACTGTCAGTGCCTTCTGGTTTTCTAATCCTTTGTCTTTAGGATTTAGAATGAGATAAGTGGTGGAGAAGCTGGTGCATCTCCAAGTTGCTTCAGTTCTGGAGTGTTGGCTCAGTGTACCGTTGGTTGCAAGAGTGTAAGTGTTGTTTGGACAGTGTTGTTCCCGGTTCCGGAGGGAATGCGGAGGTAAGGTTTATGTAACCTAAGGATTTGTGCCTTCGGTAGTTTTGTGCACAGGATGCAAGGAATGCTATTATAGTTTGGTAAAGATGGTTTATGCCCCATCATGATTATCGGCTGTCTATTGACAAATTGAGGAACTGATCACCCTTAATCTCTTATTGATAGTAGACGGGAATTATGTTGGATGGAATAGACGTGTCTTTCCGGCTTTGATAGTGTGTGCAATGAATTATTTGGAATTAAGGAAATGATTACATATTGTTTTGTTGAGTCGATGAAGATTCTAATATCGGAAGATGAGGCAGATTAGAGGTTTTGGTATGTTGGTCAAGTTGGGAAGTCATTGAGAGAGAACGATTGGGTATCGTTAATGGTTGTTCTCATAGAGTAGAGTGTGAACTCAAATTTGACGAAGGGGAAGATTTGAGGTTTGGATCTGCTAAGTAAGTAGAAGAACTTGTATGAAGTGAAACTCATATTGAAAAAGCGGTTGGAAGATTTACTGGAAAAGGGATTTGTGAGACCAAGTGTGTCGTCTTAGAGAGCTCCAGCTGTGTTAGTAACAAAAAGGAGGGATGATTGAACGGAATAACAAGCATGATGTGTATGATGGTATTGAGACTATGGAAAGAAAAACTTAGAGTTTTGGTGAGTTTTGGAGTTTTTAAAAGTTTTAGGGCATTAATGGAAATTTTGAGAGAACCCTTAGGTGTGGATGTAACATTGAGAGTTCTTTTTGTTTGGTTGTTGCTACATGTTGGGAGTTATGGAGTTTGGAGTGTCAAGAGAGGAAATTGTGTAGGGATTATGGACAGTTGAATAAGGTAACGATTGAGAATAACTGTCCACTTTCATGAATAGATAACTAGATTGGTTTGGTTGAGTTTGAGTGAAATTACAATTGTTTGGGATGTTTGATAAGAGTAGTGAATGGTATGAGTTGAGGCTTTGATCGATTTAATGTGACTGGTTATGTTTGTTATCGTCGGGATAGGCTGTTGTTTACTCGGTTAAGCTTGTATGTGAGTAACCAGTTACCCAGTGAAAATTTTTGCAAAGCTTTAAGGATTTATATCTTTTGGAATTTGGTTGGGCATTACAACGTATAGTGATGTTGTTCGGTGTTAGTAATGTGTCTGGAATGTTCGTGGAGTGGAGGAATTATATCTTCCTGTAATACCCCAAATTTTGACCACTAAGATTTCCCATCATTGTGAAAATCATCATCACAATATGGATGAACCATCATGCTTCATCAGTCTCCCCAAAGATGGGTGAGCATCCAATACAAGCAAAATTAGGGTTTCAAGCCCTCTCTGAGTGCTTAGACAAAGGATCAATCAAGAAATGACATGATCTTCAACTTGTCTAATCTCTCAAACATCCACAAAGGATCAAAAGGACTCCCACTTCAAGGATTAAGCACAAGGCTGCTCCCTTCTAGGTGGATCAAGTCTCAAGATCGACAGTGTCACCAAATTAGGGTTTTGGTCAACCAGGGCCTCCAGATGGAAATTTTCATCTGGGCACAAGGCAATGATCAAAAACATGACCTAATATGCTTCATGGAACCTCATGAACCCATGCATCAAGTCAATTTTGCCTCAGGGGATGCATTCATCAAAAATCAGGAATTAGGGTTTCTTGACCTAATTCACCCCTAAGTTGACTTTTGGGACAAACCATGAGCCAAGACCTCAAGAGATGATTTGAGGGTCTCTAATACACCATATTGATCCATTTGGAACAATGGATTGATCCAAGAAGCTTGAGCAACAAGTCTCATTTTCATCTGCACCACAATTAGGGTTTTAAGGGAAAAGTCAACTGTAACTTTGACTTTTGACCAAGACATGTTCCCAAACCCTAATACATGATTGAATATACCCTATGACACCCATGGAACATGTCCATCAAGTTTGATTTAGGTCAAGGACATGATTTCCTGAAGAATTGCACAGTTTGGAATTCATCTGATAAAAAGTCAACTGTGCACAAAAGTCAACTTTGACTTTTTGAGATTTTTCAACAAAATGGATTTTTAACCCTAAAATGATGTTAATGTATGATTTGAATCATCATTCATCAATAAAAATCAAGAAAAGTGAGATAACTTGTAAAAGGGGTAACCATAAAACTTAGAAATTTTTCTAAGTTAAAAATAAAGTGGCAAAGGTACCAACTTTGGAGGACCATAACTCCTAAACCACAAGGCCATTTTTTCTCATCCAAAGATGGATTTGTAGCCCTCATTATCACCTACAAAAACTTCGACTACAAGGCATTCCAATTCATTAAGGATTTTGAGTTATGGAGTGATCAAAGTGGCTGAAAAGTGAAAATGTCACTTTTTCCAACACTTAGTGAAATTTTCACTAAGTCAGAATTCTGCTTCACTTTTTGCCAAATGTAGGGGGATTTTTCACTTGGAATCAAAAGAGATCAAAACCAAACTTGTTCAAACAGTTGTTGTATCATGTAAGAGCTTTCCAAAATGGCCAAGAACATTGCCAAATTCAACCTACATCATGAGATACAACATTGGCAAGTTGCCTTGCTGAAATCTGTCAAAGCAAGGCAGAATTTGCATTTTGGCTCGATTTACCAAAATCAGCCAATTGCAATTGCTCCAATCCACTTGGACACCTCAGAGGATTGAATCCAAAGGGGACAATCACTGAGCCAAGCCTCCAAGGTCCAAGGAACAAGGAATAGCATGTTGAACCTAGAATGGCCAAAATGGGGACAAGACTTCAAATTTGGAATGAGGCATTCAATGGAACCATCAAGGTGGCATGGACTGAGCCATTCTCATCTGAAATCAGTCAAGACTTATCCAAGACCAAGGGGACCAAAGCTCTGTGCCCTAACCTCTAGTCAATGGCTAGAGGAGACTTTCATTTCCATTGGCCAACATTGAGGAAACCTACTTACCAGCTGCCATGTACTATTCCTTGCAAAACAAACTTGCTCTACTATAAATAGAGCTCAATTGTGGTCAGTTTAAGTACACCAAAGCCATCTAACAGATGCTTTCCTCAAAATCTCTTTCTCTTGGCAAAAATGCCTTTCTTAGCAAGGTAGCTATCGGGTTTTGAGTTTGAGAGCAATTCTGCACAAACCAATCACTCACACACCTCACATACATCACATATGAGCTGATAAAACACTCACATAACTTCTGAAACATCAAAATCTCAAAATCACTTGCCATCCACACAAGTTTGAAGTGAAGTTGCAGCTGAGATGCCATAAACTGATCCAGTCCATTTCAATTCAAACCAAGTGTTCAAACACACTCCATATGGTGTAGGGAAGCTGTTCAGATCATCACAACTCATCTGCAACACCTCCAACCCAGAATTTGATTTGCTCTTGCTGTCACGACTTGGAGGTAAGCCTAAACGTGGTCATCTCTCAATCTATGCATATTTCCTCGCACAATAATTTGGCCATATGTTCATAATCATGCATGGAATGTTTTCCCTCAATTAATTGCATTGTTTGAATCGTGTATCAAAAATCCTAGCCTTCATGCAGAAATTAGGGTTCTTGAGGTTTCTTCGTGATTTCTTGTTGTATGTTTAATTTAAATGAAATTAAAGTACATAGACATGATCGTGAGGTTGAGGCGAGCATAATGATATGTGGATTGCATGTTATAATTACGTATTCAGTGAGATTGGATAGAAAATGCAAATCTGGGCAAACTGAAAAACGCGCGTGTTCTTGGTGTTGTTCTTGGCGCCATTTCATATATTTGAATATTTGAATTTTGTGATTTTGTTTAATTGATTCAAAAATTAATTTCTCTCTGAGTTTTAATGATTTTGAGTTGATTCTTTTTTTAATAATTCACAAAAATGTTAAAATATTTTATTTTCACAAAAAATCCCAAAAATATTATTTATTTCATATAATTGATATTTTTGCAAAGAATTAATATTTTGATTGTTTTTGGCATTTTAAATATTTTTTCTACATTGATTTTGCAACTTTTAATGCTTTCTAATTATTTTGTAGGTCAATACTTAATTTTTGAAGCATTAATCCAAGATCACAATTTGTTTTCCATGTGTTAAACAATTTTTGATCATTTTAATTGAATTTTTATTCAATTAAATACATTTTTGAAAACAAATTAGGGTTTTGGATTAATTCAACCCTCATAAATCATTTTCAAAACACTTTGGGCCTCTATTAGAGTGTAAGACCCAATCCTTTTTTTTGACCAAATCATCTTTGGGCCTCACTTATTGTATAAGTCCCGATACCGTCAAAAAAAAAACAAACGGCGCGATCGTCGCCTTTTCAAAAATCATCTGGGCCTACCCTCGAGTAGTAAGACCCATTTATTTTTCTTTAAACCTTTTTGGGCCTCTTGAGAGAGTGTAAGACCCATCCCCCCTTGTACAAAACACTTTTTGGGCCTCACTCATTGTATAAGTCCCTCTGTACAAGTAAACGGCGCGATCGTCGCCCGTTTAAAATCAAAAACCATTTGGGCCTACCCTCGTGTTATAAGCCCCACTCTTTTCTTTAAACCTTTTTGGGCCTCTTGAGAGAGTGTAAGACCCATCCCTTTGTACAGAAAACCTTTTTGGGCCACAGTCACTTGTATAAGTCCCTCTGTACAAATTCAAACAGTGCGCTCACTGATAAAACCCTGGGCCTCTCCTTGAGCTATAAGCCCCAAATCTTTCTTTTTCAAAGCACTTTCTCCTTTGATTTTGAATATATTGTTGTTTTCAATCTTTCTTTGTTGAACAACTAACCAAACAGCATGGAAGCACTATAACCGAGTAAGTGGTTATCGCTTTCATTTACTGCTTTCATATTATAAACTGTATTGTGGGGCTGCTCACTGTAAGTCTCCTTTCATAAACTCATATCTACTGTGTAATAATAGTATAGATATTTCGAGTTTCCCCGGCTACTACGTCTAGAACTAGGTGACGCCGTTTCACTTATTCGTAGAAATAGACGCCTAGATCCCCAATAGAAGCACCAGATACAGTATTCTCTTCGGCTGTCCTCCTTAGGAATCGTCAAGAAATTCTATTCCCCAGAGATGAATTATTCTCGGTGAAACTTCTCTTGAATTTCTTCAAACCGCCGAACGGTTCGGACTCTCTCTAAAAGTTAAAGTCACTGGATAGTAAACCTCACACGTTTACCAGTGGTTTTAACTCTAAAAGAGTTTTCCTGAACTTTTCTTTGGTTTGGGACCCACGGGCTTCTTAAAAGCATCGGCCTCCTCTTGGGCATCGTACAAGGACCCACAGGCTTCCTATAAGCAACCCGGCCTCCTCTTGGGCATTATTCAAGGACCCTACGGCTTCTTAGAAGTATTCACAGCCTCCTCTTAGGCTTCGTATAATGATCTCTTCCTCCGGGAATGATAGCCTCCTCTTGGGCTTCGTACAAGGACCCGTCGGCTTCTTAAAAGATTCCAGCCTCCTCTTGGGCTTCGTACAAATTGTCCCGACGACCTCCTAGAGGTATAGGAACAGAACCTAGTCATCCTCATAGAACAGTCCTTTCATAGAGTCTACTACTGTTTCTCGAAGCATAGTACAAAAGATAAAACTCTAGACACGGACAGTCTAACTTCCTTGAGTCTCAAAGACATTCTCAAGCACCCTTCGTTAAATAGGAAGGAAACCCGCAGACTCGGATAGTCTCAATACCCTTTGGATTTCCCGTTTCCTCAAAGAGAAGGAAACATCCCGGATCCTTGAATCAAATCCTTGAGTACAGTGTTACTCATATAAGAACTGATTTTCTCTTTTAAATCAGTATATTGGATCTGTCACTCAACTGAAACATTTACAATAGCCTCCATCTCGGGCTTCGTACGAGATACCAAAATTCTCCCCAGTGGAGTCAAAACAACCTTTTAGCCTCTCTCTCAGGCTTTGTATGAGACACAAAAGATTCCCTCGTTGAGTCAATCACCCTTTTTTTGCCTCCATCTCGGGCCTCGTACGAGATATAAATCCCTTAAGCAAGAGTCGAACTCTTTGCTAGCCTCCTCTTAGGCTTTGTATAAAGATATGCCCCACTGGGTCAAAAAACTTTTAGCCTCTCTCTCGGGCTTTGTACGAGACACAAAATAGCCTCCTCTTAGGCTTTGTATAATGATTTTCCTAGCGGAAATTAGCCTCCTCTTAGGCTTTGTGTAAGAAAACCACTGGTTGATCCAATCGACCTTTTAGCATCAAAGTTGTGCCTCGTTCGCAGTACACAAACATCAACAAATCCTTTCCCTTCATCTAATCGTTGTAAGCGGCAAGCCTCTGGATCATCTACATCCATGCCACTGTCCCTCTTTTAGCATGAGAAATTCCTAGGGAAAGATGGCATTGCTCTACACTGAGTTAAAGTCTTCTCCTTCAGGTTAAAACCCTTTCTTCGGAAATTATGGCATTGCTCGGATCCGCGTATCCCAGTTAAAGTAATTCTCCTTCCCCCTCTTTAGAGATGACAAATTCTCTCTAAAGCCGAGGTCTTTCAGCTTCACGTCTTGGGCTTTGAACAAGACACAAATAGACCTTTTAGCTTCACATCTTGGGCTTTGAACAAGATACAAATCACCTTTCGCTTCATGTCTTGGGCTTTGAACAAGACACCAAAACCCCATTTCCTCCCATAGAATAGAAGGAACTACGAACGCTCTGATTTCCCTGTTTCGGTAAACGGGAATACGTAGGCATAAGATCGAAAGAAAAGATCTTAGCGAGCGCAATCAACAAAAAACCCAAATCCCATAAAAGCAGTAATTCAAAAGCATCAGTCCTAACATCCTAATCCTTATTCCCCGCCAGAAACCCTTTGCCTAGAAAAAAGAAAGAAAGAACCGTATTGGCGAAATACGAATAACCAGTACAAAAGCCCCCCCCCCCACATTGATAGCATCCGTAACCTAACAGACCGCTGTTTAAACTCAGTATGCAAGCAAGGTTAATTGGAGACATCTATTTCCCTTCCTTATTCAGCTCACAATAGGATAAAAAATGAATCGACCTGTAGTTCAAACTCAACCGCAAAGAGCGACCAGCGCTTAAGAACCGCGTCCAAAATCGCTCGCTACACTTCCGTATTTAATTGGATAAGTTCGTAGTGGCTTTGATTGAGGATATTCGGATCTGTTATAAACTCAGAGGAAGAACAGGTAGAGTGTTTGAGATTTGAATTGCAAGTGTTGGAAAGAGACGAAGTTTTATGCTAAGTTATTCAAGTGAGAACTTAGGTTGAAAAAGATTAGTTCTTGGATATGTTATTTCAGGTGAGAGTATGGTTATGGATCCATCGGAAGTAGATGCAGTTCTACAATGAGAGACTCTGAAGTCGTTTAAGGAGATTAGAAACTTTTGGGCTTAGTTGGTTGTTACTGACGGATAGGGAAGACTTTGCTAAGTTCGTACTTCTGTTATCTCAGTTGACTTGCAAAGGGTGAGTCGTTTGTTTTTTATGTCCGTTGTAAGAAAAGTTTCAGAGAGCTAAAGTAGAAGTTGTCTATGGCTCCAGTTTTGATTCTGTGTGACCCTAATAAACCGGTTGTGAGGTATTGGAATGTGTCTTTTATGAGTTTAATCAATGTGTTAATGCAAGAGGGTAAAGTCGTGGCTTATGCTTCACGACAATTGAGGATTCATAAGAGGATCTATACTATTCCGGATTTGGAATTGGTTGCGGTTGTATGGTGTTGGAATATTTGGAGGTATTACTTTGAGGGTTTTAGGTTCAAGGTGTTTGGATGGAGGAAATGATGGTTTTGGATGAGTACCAACACTGCTGGAATTCTGAGTTTTCCTTGGTTCGCCTAGCGAACCTGGGGCGAAGCAAAAGCGAATGATTTTCGCGGGTTCGCCTAGCGAGCCAGTTAGCGAATGTTCGCTAACGTTGTTCGCCTAGCAAACTTTGTATCTTTTTGGTGATGGTTGTTGCTGCCTTGGTTCGCCAAGGGGTTTGCCTAGCGAACTTTGTGTCTGTTTTTATCTGATGGTGGTTTCACCTGGACATTCGCCTAGCGAAGGTGGTAGCGAATGCTCGCTAGAAGGTTCTCCTAGCGAACAAGACAGTTTGTGCAGTTTTGTTTCCTTCATAACTTTTGATTTGTAACTCGGATTGAAGCACGGTCGGATGGTGGGAATTTGTGACGAGTTATGAATTTGGCTTGGATTTTCCTTCGGGAAAAGTTAATGTCGTGCGTGATGAGTTAAGTTGAAAGTTTTTATACATGGTTGTTTTGATGGTCAGAGAATTAGAGTTATTTGAGTAGTTCGGAGACTTGTGTCTGGTGTGTGAGATAACACAGTAGAGAGTGAAGTTGGGTATATTAAAAGTGAACAGTGATTTTTGGCCAATATGAGAAAGAGGTAGACTTTGGACGTGAGATTGGTAGTTTTGATGGTTACGAGTAATCAGGGTGCGTAGCATTGTTGTAACATTGTTGTGTGACAAGGATGTTGGTATTATGGTTATGTAGAGGTTGTTGAAACGATGTTGGGTCGTGGAACTATATATTCTTGTTTGTGTTGTTCCCTCGTTTCAATCGTGATGGTTCGAGTACGAGTAGCTAATTCTGGTGTGGGGAATTAGGGGAGTGTTACCTGAGTGTTGGTAACACGGTTTTCTTTGAGTTGTGAGTCGGTCGTCAAGTGCATTGTATGGGCTTTGCATCTTGTCGTTGTAGTTGTCGTCGTTGTCGTGTCGTTGTAGTAGTTGCTGTTAGCAAGGTGTTTTGTCAGTTTGTGTTATTCGTGGTGTACCTTTTGTTGGCATGTTGGTTCGTTAGTCGGATACGAGAGTCGTATCCAGAGTTGTTCGTATCGGGTATATTTTCGAGGACGAAAATTTCTAAGTGGGGGAGAATTGTAACGCCCCGATTTGTTTAATTGTATTTATTTATTTCATTTATGTGAATTTTGTGAAATGTATGAATTTATTGTATTTTACCTGCTAATTGAGTTAATTGGGTAATTTCCCTGATAGGTAAAATATTTGCAATAAATTATTATTTCTTTTCAACTTGTATTTCCCGAAATATATTTCATCGGTATGTTTATGTTTTATCACATTTTGAGAGCCTTGAGAGATATTTGAGCGTAAGGGCAAAATGGTCATTTTGGGTAATTAGATATTTTTAATAAATAGAAAGTGGAGAGAAAAAGAGAGAAAAGAAAGGGAAAGGAAAAGAAAAGAAAGAAAAGGAGAAGAAAGAAAGAGAGAAGAGGAGAAAGAGGAAAATCGAGGAAACCTCTGTATCAATCGCGATTAATCGGGTAAGGGTGAGAAGTTTCAATTATATCTTGCTTGTATATGTATATGTGTGGTTTGTTGTAATTGTTTTGGTTGTTTCGCGACTTTTCTTATCGATTGAAATTAGGAGCAATTGATAGAAATCGATGTTTTCACGGATGAAATTTGATATAAACTGCGTAGAATACTTGATGATTATGTCTGAACATGTTTTGGTTGTTCTGGTATGAATTAGAAGGGTTTGGGTGGTAGAAATGATGTATTTTGGTCCCATATGACCTATATTGACGCTGCTCCGAATTCTGGGTTTCGCGGGTTCGCTTGCGAAGGAACGGGCGAATGTTCACCTAGAGGTTCGCCTAGCGAACTTTATGTTGGTTTTCCACTTCCTTGGTTCGCTAGGGTTCGCCTAGCGAATACTGGAGCGAAGTGGCAGATTTTGCTATTTTGTTTTCTTCATAATTTTCAAACCGTAAGTCCGTTTTGGTTGCCGTTCGAAGCGTTGGAGAGCTAATAAAATATTATTTATATTTAAAATGGTTTGGAGGGTAGGAGATGATTTATTTAAGTCGTGTTTTTGTAAAAGTGTGGGGTTGTCAGATTTTTATTGCGTTAAATGCGTGTGGTTGGTGTTTTACCGTGTGTTGTGCTATTGTTGTATAACGTGGAGCTGTTATGTGGATTATATGATGTTGAAGCATGTGATAATTGTCGTGGTTGCTTGTGGCCTAATGGAAAAATACTTTGTTGAATTGAATTACAAATGTATGTTATTATGAACGTTGTTGTGGGTAGCCTTGTGGCGTGAATCCTAGTGTTGTGAGTATCATTGTATGATTGTAGGATTGTTGTGGTTGATTGTGAGTAATTATTGATGTGAATTGATACGAGTGTATATGCTAACATGCTAAATGTTATGGTTTGTGAATTATGATGAAATGCATTGTTTATGTGAAATGCAATGTGTGTTAATTGGTGGCCTTATGGCAAGTAAATGCATTGTTTGAATTGATTTCCACTGCATGAATAATGATGATGAGATAATTCATATGGTTGAATTGTGGTGATGCATTTGATTGTCATGAGTTCTTGTATGTCAAGCATCATGATATGCATCTTGTGATGTCGTGTGCCCTAGTGGGTGTGAGCGACGAAACATTTCCAGAGGGAATCCGCTATAACATCGTGCGCCTTATACAAGAGGACTTAAAGCGATGATTATAGACGACCGTGCGCCTTATACAAAGAGGACTTAAAGCGATCGGATCGTGCGCCTTATACAAAGAGGACTTAAAGCGATCCATAAACGTCGTGCGCCTTATACCAAGAGGACTTAAAGCGACGGGGAACATCGTTTGCCCGACGGGGAGTTACGTTGAGTAACAAGCAATGATTCCAATAGTTCCTGAGTGAACTAATGTTGAGAAATAATGGATGGATTGGTACTGCATGGCATTTGCATAGAGTCGTTGTGTTGGTCTCTTTGCATTTGCATAAATCATGAATGGATTGATTATGTGTGGAAAATCATGAATTGATTGATTAAGTGTGGAAAATCATGAATTGATTAATTATGTGTGGAAAATTATGAATTGATTGAGTGTGTATTTAGATTTATGTTTGAATTGGTGAATTGATGTGCATATGTGATAAATGCATTGGTTGTGGATAATATGTTTTCTATATAGACATATGCTATGTGGGGTGGTGGTGTGTTTCTATATGTTATGACTTTGGTAGGCCTTATGTGTGAATATGGATTATGTGGGATAATTGATATATGCTATGTTGTTGGATTATTAGATATATGTTGTGTATATGTGGCATGATGTATGTATTAGTATTTTTTGCTTGTGGTGAGAATAACTATGCATGTGAATTTATGTGTGTTTGCATATTATTATGCAATCTTGATTTAGTTATGATTTCTCACCCTTCTGTTGTGGTTTATTGCTCTATGAGGCAATTGCAGATTTGTGTCTTGGAGGATTTTGTGAAGATTAGTTCTCCATTCTTTTGTCGGTCTTGGTGTCTGCTCTGATACGTAGCACGGGAGTCGGGGAACGATTATGTTATATATGTGTACATTTGTTTAATATATTTTGTAATACTTTTGTATGAATATTTTGACGTTATAAAACAATTTCTTTTGTAAAACAAGTCAGTTATGGATCTTTCCGCTTTATTCCATAATTGAACTTTCCTTTTATATGAAAAAAATTTCCCTTGTATGTTTATTCCACTTTTGTGTTATGTATCAAAAATTATGAGCAGGGATTGCGTTTTCTTTCATTAATTGTGGCATCCTTGTTTCTGTCGGAAAAATAAATTTTTACTTACTCTAATTTAATTATGTATTATTTATTCGCGATGGTAATTGGGGTGTTACACCAACCCTCAGATCAAATCGATGACTATAACATTACTCATATAAGAACTGATTTTCTCTCTGAACCAACATATTGGACCTGTCACTAAACTAAAACAGTCACCAGCACTTTTAGCCTCCATTTCGGGCTTCGTACGAGATACAAAAGCACTCTTTTGTTGAGTATAAAAGACCCTCTTGTTGGGTCACAAACATTTTTAGCCTCCATCTCGGGCTTCGTACGAGATACAAAACACTCTCTTGTTGAGTATAAAAGACTCTCTTGTTGAATCAAAACAACTTTCAGCCTCCATCGAAGCCCGAGATACCAAACACTCTCTTGTTGAGTATAAAAGACTCTCTTGTTGAGTCAAACAACTTTTATCCTCCGTCTCGGGCTTCATACGAGACACCAAATCACTCTCTTGTTGAGTATAAAAGACTCTCTTGTTGAGTCAAAAAACTTTTAAGCTTCAGTCTTGGGCTTCGTACAAGACACACAAAAAGACTCTCTTGTTGAGTCAAACCCCTTTAGCCTCAATCTTGGGCTTTGTACAAGACAAAAAGAACATTTTCCCCAGAAAAGTCAACCTTTTAGCCTCTTCTTAGGCTTTGTATAAGGAAACCCCGGTTGAGACAATCAACCTTTTAGCATCAAATCATGCTTTGGTCACAACATACAAACATCAACAACTCATTTTCCCCCATCTAATTGCTGTAAGCGGCAAGCCTCTTGATTATTTACATCCACGCCACTGTCCCTCTTTTAGCATGAGAAATTCCTAAGGAAAGATGGCATTACTCTACAATGAGTTAAAGTCTTCTCCTTCAGGTTAAAAATCCCCTATAAAGGAAATTATGGCATTGCTGGATTCACATATCCCAGTTAAAGTAATTCTCCTTTATGATCAGCCACCTAACGGTTGTGACAAACAGACCCCTTTAGAGGTGACAATTCTCTCTAAAGTCAACACCCTTTTAGCTTCACATCTTGGGCTTTGAACAAGATACAAATAGACCCTTCAGCTTCACATCTTGGGCTTCGAACAAGATACAAATCATTTTTTAGCTTCACGTCTTGGGCTTTGAACAAGACACCAAAACACCATTTCCTCCCATAGAATAGGAGGAACTATGATCGCTCTGATTTCCCTGTTTCGGTAAACGGGAATACGTAGGCATAAGATTGAAAGAAAAATCTTAGCGAACACACTAATCAAAAACCCAAAATCCCGTACCTTCATACATCAATCTAAAAGCATCAGTCCTAACATCCTACCAATAGCATAGTCCCATCATTCCATTTTTAGCAAAATAAGCAGAGAGAGGCCCCACATCCACATAGCATCTGTAAACCAATAGTCATCTGTTTAAACTCAGTATGCAAGCAGGGTTAATTAGAGACATCTATTTCCCTTCCTTCATCAGCTTCAATAGGATAAAAAATGAATCGACCTATAGTCCCCCCAAAGAGCGACAGTGCTTAAGAACCACGTCCAAAATCGCTCGTTACACAAGCCTTTAGCCTCCGTCTTGGGCTTCGTACGAGACATATAAAAAACACCCTCTTGTTGGGTCACTAGCCTCCTCTTAGGCTTTGTATAAGGAAAACCCCGGTTGAGTCAATCAACCTTTTAGCATCAAATATGTGCCTTGCTCATAGCATACAAACATCAACAACTCCTCTTTAGAGATGACAAATTATCTCTCATCTAGACCCTTTAAACTTCACATCTTGGGCTTTGAACAAGATACAAATAGACCATTCAGCTTCCTATCTTGGGCTTTGAACAAGATACATATACTCCCTTTAGCTTCACGTCTTGGGCTTTGAACAAGACACCAAAACAACTTTTACGATCGCTCTGATTTCCCTGTTTCATCAAACGGGAATACGTAGGCATAAGATTGAAAAATCTTAGTGAGCATACTAATAAAAAAAAACAAAATCCCATACCTTCATACATCAATCGAAAAGAATCAGACCTAACATCCTACCAATAGCCTAGACACTATTCTTAAGCAAAATAAGCTAAGAGAGACCCACAATCTTAATAGCAACTATAAACCAACAGTCATATGTTGAAACTCAATTTGCAAGCAGGGTTAATTGGAGACATCTATTTCCCTTCCTTCATCAGCTTCAATAGGATAAAAAATGAATCAAACTATAGTACCCCAAAGCGATAGTGCTTTGCAACCACACAAAAATTCGCGCTACAATAGGTTCCATTCGTACTATAACATTGGGAATCAAACCTACCAAGTAATCGTGCAATCATTCCAGAGGAGCTCGTTACTCATGAAACGGCACAAAATGGGGAAATGGTTAAGATTTCGTGATTTCACATACAACCATAATTGCATTCAATAATTCTTGGCCACATTAGCCTTTAGGCCTCTTTTGCCTTTAGGCATCTTCTGCCTTTATCAATTAAACATAATAATTATACGTGTTCCATACTAGCGTCTTATTCTTTCTATACCATTCGGTACTGGACACACGCCTCGGCCTCTTCTGCACGAGCATTGTCATTTAGTCATACCCCTAATTTTCACTTTTTATTGGGTAGAGGATTGTCATAGCTTTCCAACGGTACCAAGAACACTTAAATCGGGTATACGAATCAAAAGTTATGGATTGTTTTTAAAGAAAACAGAATTATTTGAAAATTCCCAGGAGCGTCAGTCGGTCCATGCTTCGCCCGGCGGTGCCCCTGCCCTGTGCTTCGCCAGGCGAAGCAGCGGCGTAAGTCCCAAGTCCACAAAATCAGAAATTCCAGTAGCATTTCATGCTACGCCTCTCCACTTTCGCCTGGCGCAAGCCCGCGTCGCCCGGCGCTCAAAGCGCCGCCCGACGGTGCGTATTAGAAGAATAATTTCTCTGCTGCGTTTTTAGGGTTCCAACCACCCAAAATCCATCCTTTCCACACCCAATCGTTTCCAAACACCAAAATAAGTATTAACAACTAATCACATGCATATTACGACTACTCTACGCAATTTATATCGAATTTCGTCCGTTAGATTTTATTGATTTATCCGTTTAATCATTTTCTCTCAAAACTAACCTAAGTTCGAATCATAGATTTCTAGAACTTAGAGTTTCTACCTAGAACCCACCTGATAAGCGAAGAGGAGGTTGAAGAAGATGATGAACATTGAAGATGATCCATGGCTTTTCTCTGTTCTTCCTCTTTCCCTCTTCTCTTCCCTTCCTTTCTCTTCTTCTTCTTCTTTGTCTTTCTTCCTAACAAATATATATATATATATATATATATAATATAATCCAACATGGTAAAATATCTCCAATTGATATTTTGTCGTCTCAACCCAATTGATCAATTATTAGAGTTACCATAAAATTAATTTCTCGGATTAATAAATATTAATCCGTCTCTTTAATAAAATAATTGATCTCTTCAGAGTTCTCCAGTTGCTCTATTGATCCGAATTAACAATACTTAAAGTATTTAGAGAATTCCATTAATCCAATCATCCAAAGATAGAGTACATAGATACTCATCTGATCTCCAATTGAGCATTTAAATAATACGGGGCATTACATATATATATATATATATATATATATATATATGAATATGGGCTGTTTATGCCGAATGATGATGTGACACTTATATGTGCGTGGTAATTGTATGATTGGTGTTTTCTGTATGAACTACTCCTTAGCATGTGTTTTTCACCCTGTATTTATTGAATGTAGTTCTCACCCCTTTTCTATTTGTTGTGTCTGTGTTCCTCGGGGAGTACAGATGACCAGGTACCTGAGTAGTGCTTGGAGCATTGTGTTGCTATTTGATCAAGTCTTAGGAGTCGCTCTGATACGTAACACGGGAAGGATGAGGATTTCGTCATGTTTTTATGCTATTTGTTCTTGGTTAATTGTTAGGTATATGTTACTGATCAATTATTGTTGAACCACGTATTATGTGGAAAATTGATGTAATTTGGAGTTTAATCGTAAACTGTTTGAATTAATTCCTCTGTGGAATAAAAGTATTTGTTTTTATTAATAATTAAGATATGAAGTGATTTAATACTTCATGTTTCTATTTCGCCCCCGAATTTCCTCTATTCGACACTAACCACAGGTTGTATCATTGTCTTAGACTCACACTTAACTTTACTTCCGCTCAAATTCTGACGTATTCAAATTCCATCTTGACTTCATAGACTAAAGTCCTTAATTCCACGAATTATTAAACTTCGGTTCCTTAACCATACCCTTATTCCAATATTGGGTTAACTTCAAACTTTGCTTTTTCCATAATTCATTTGTTGATCCATACAAAACACTTGGTCGCATCTTACCTCGAAAAGAATGTACCATTCTACATTCCTCTACTGAGTCACAAACAAAACCGTAACACCTTATCTTGGTTCGGGATAACAAACACTCATCAAATCCTCGTGAGGTAATTCGGTGATTCCTTAACTTCATAGATTGTCAAACTTCTTACCAGTTTCATCTGGTCTGACGCTGTACATCGTACCCATCATATCTGATATTTCATCTCTTTCGTATCACACCAAGAGGTAACACATTTAGAACAAAATCTTCTTATTTCCAATCTTACAATCAATTTCTCCTCCGATTCTTATAAATCCGACTGAGCCCCTTTCATTTGTCACCTTCCATTGCACAACTCCAATTCTAACAATGGGATACCACCAATTCTTAAGCATTACCAAGTACCTAACAGTCCATGGAGAACACACTTATCCACTGGGATCCTTACTAACCAACGGTACAAGAAGCTTACTGACGTCCTGTGGTAGAACAATTTCTTTGCTAGCACACAATATCATAACATATGTCCAATATTCCCCAGACGATACAAGTACAGGAGTTACACTGCTCCAAATTCATTCAAAACTCGAATAATTCATCCAAAAGTAGTTTAACAACTTTCGTTTCTAGTTACCACATTCCATATCAATTATTCTTATAGTTTTTCGACTTACTCAAGGTTCCTGGCTGATTCGAGATCTCAACCAATAATAGCGTAACACCAACATAGAACTTCAATCATATGTGAGTCACCACTTATCAAAACTTAAACCATTCAAAGTAAAATTGTGAGTTTTCATACTACTCACCAATTCACATACAATACACACCTTTGAAGTCTGTACCCCGCTTCTTAATCGAATCCATTTCTCTTAATCGTTTTGTTTCACATACAATCCAATTTACATGCTTAATTCTGGAACGTCTAATTCTTACTCGTACTTGTAAAGATAACTTCCACATTTCATTCTCTTGGTAAAACACAACTGCACACAACTGGTACCACTCTCACGGACTAAATCCGATACCATGAACTCACGAAAGTTAATGATTACTAAACTCTGCCCAATCGTTCATACCTTACTAACACCATAATTAAAATACCGTAATATTCTTTGCAAGGTCAACACTTCGTGAGTTTTCTCTGACTTCGTCCTTAAGGCCCTCAACCGTAATGATAACGATACACCTAAAATCTTTCCCACACTTAACACAATTCACAAGATTACTTCCCCAAAAGTCAACTCCCTCGTCGTCTGAATAAATGGTCAACTATGTAACACCTTTCCAACCGTTACGTTTTTCAAAATAGAAATTCGTCTTTCATTTATTTGCAATCCCGTTCTCCATTCACACAATACTCTCCAATCGGAGCAACATAAGGTAACAAAACACAGATGATGGTTCCTAAAGGATTTCACAATTTACACACATGTTAATCAATTACCCGTCTGAGGTTAATCGGTTAACTTCTCAAAGTTCAGCACAAAAACCATCCTTGCACGTGTTAATCGGTTAACCCCATTGCGTTAATCGGTTGACACTGCTGCAGAAGCTGAAAATAAACAATTTCCTTTAATTCAAAGTCATCCCTACCCAAAACCATCAATCCATCTTGCTCTATCTTGGAATATCATTCTCAACTCGTGGCTCTTTAACTTATATTACATTTACTAACCATGATCCACCCAAGGTAAAACCGACAAAGTCAAAACATTCTGACGACACACTCCAACCAAGTGAAAAGGCAAAATTCTGAATTCTGACGCGGTCACACGATAATTCTTCGGCGGGATAATTCATTCTCTGATCATATAACTATGTTAACGGGAAGTAAATAATAACGACATTCTAGGGTTTTAGCCACAACCCAACACGTAACCATTATACGATACCACAAAACGGAGGACATAACCTGTCAAGCATACCACCTTGTTCTCTCACTTGAATTTCCTTGGAGAGAATTTAAACAACAATGTTCTTAGTCCAACAAAAGGTAGATTCTGAATATTCCAATTATTCACAAATACAGAAGTTTCTCTATACTTGAAAATAAATCGGGGCATTGCATCCTCTTGAAGAACCTTTCTATCACTTCGTACACATTAACCGGGATTTCATACCCTTCACTATCCATTGCATACCACACTTACACCAAATTACTTAATGAAAGAATCACAACCGAAAATTCTGATAAACTATTTACAAAACCCTTCCGGTATAAATCGTTCCATGATTTACACTTAGTCTGTAATAAGTCCTGAATTGCTTCTCGTTGTTTTACCACAATCTTACTATTAGAGTTCTCACGGGCGAACCATCTTTGATTACACTTCATTAATTTAAACCTCAACAACTACTCAATAGCTCTATTGCACATTTGTCCAAAAATACATTCCGTTGTCATTTCCTCATAATATACTATTGATACCGTTTTCCATAATGCGTTTACTTTGCTCTCCTTGGTAATCCACTTAGGCCCAAATATCAAACCATCTTACTACGATTCCCTTAGATTCCAAGATATTTACTCTGTTTCTTAAAACAACTTCTTCCGGTTTGTATCACTACGCTTTCCGTTACTAAATGAAGTTCAATCTTTCTCCAACACAATACCTTATATTGTTCCTTTGGTAAGTTAACAAATTTCAATTTCCAAATTGGTCTCGTACTGAATACCGAAAATCCTGATGTAACATCTCGAACTTAATCTCTCTTCATGACTGAATATACACAATTCATCTCCTACTCTTTGTCCGGCACATACTTATTTCACTTGAAGCATGTAAACACATCCTTGTGTTTCTTCTCACACTTCTTTACTACTTTAGGTTTCCATAGAAACCGAACTTCCTTAACTCTCAACTTTTAACCAGTTAGAAGACATTGTTCCGAACACATTCCTTAAGGTACTCTCGTCCATTCAAGATACCATAGCGACCTTAGAAACTGAAACACCAATACCTATCTCACTTCCGGACCATACGTCACACATTCCACAAACCAACTTTTCTTTTCCACGGAATGAGATTACTTGAAATTCTTATCCAGCTCTACTAGCGATTTTACATATTCCTCAATACTTTGACCAATCGTCCGATAGAGATCCTTAATTTTCAGACTCCATTCATTCCAAAGGATTGCCTGAACAGCGCACCACTCTTTAATTTCCATGCCACCCAAGCACAACTTCTATTAAAACCTCACTGAGCTCTCAAAACGCGATAAAACATAATAACGATGAAAAATAATATATTGTCAAATAAAAGTCAAGAATAAAATAATATAAAAACGAAAAATAATTAAATCGACTCGATTAAATAAATCTAACAAAAACCGGGGCGTTACACATGCTGCCGAGAGAAAAATTATTTTTGTATCTTTTTAATACTTCTTAAATTTATTCCTAGTGTTTCCGTTATAATTGTTTTATTTTCGTGTTTTAAAAAATAGATAAGTTATGATTTGATTAACAATGCATTTTTCTGTATATAAATATTGTTTTTATTTTGACATTACTTATATATTGTTTTTGCCCGTCGATAAATTTATATTATTCAATATTTGGATCGGTAGTAAAGTTGATACCGTTTATAACAATAATACTTGTTTTCGTATATAAAAATATTTTAATTAACAATGTATTTTTTTTCCCGTGTATAAATAATATTTTAGTTTTGACATTATTTATAAATATATTTGAATCAATAGTAAAGTTGTTTCCGTTTATAAAAATATTTGTATCAAAATATTATTTTTGTTTTTACATTATTTATAAAAAAATTTGAATCAATAATAAAGTTGTATCAAAATATTATTTTTATATTTTCTCTCCCATATAAAAAAATTTTAATCAATAATGTATTTATTTTCTGTAATATAATATTTTTTTTTGACACTATTTATAAAAATATATGAATCAATAAAAAATACTGAAGCAAAAGGAAATTAAAAATATATATTCCCGTAATGTTAAAAATATATTCCCGTAATCTAATATTAAAATTGAAGCAAAAATTATTTAAATATTTAATGTTATATCACAACATTCATTAAATTATAAATAGTGAATGATATTAAAGAATATATATAACTAATTTTCTAAAGAGTAATAAAACTTATTAATATACATAGAAAAGGAAATAAAATGTAATAATTTCCTAAAAATAATTTCTAAAGAGTAATAACATTTATTAAAATTTATTAATTTACTTTCGCATCTTGTTGGGAATCTGCGATGGAAGAGATTCATGTCAGTTCCATCTCTCATCGCAGCATCGATTGCGAGAATGTGTTTGGCAGCTTTAACTTCTGCAATCAAAGTCTCTGCAAATTTTGAAATTGAGATGTCTATAAAAATTATATAAAGTTGTCTTGGTTAGGGCTGGACAGAAATATACCAACCGATGGTAACCGCCCGAGCCGAATCATATATTTGGCATTCGGTCGGGTTTAAACGGTTATCGGGTTGAGTCGGATGGTTAATTTGGATATTTTAGGATTAAAACGGTTCGGTTCGGATGGTTATTTTGAGTCCGTCGGAAACCGAACCCGACCGTTATATTTTATTTTTTAATTATTATTTATATTTATATTATTAATTAACATAGTATTGAGCTAATTCATTATTCAAGCCCAAGAATTGTCACTCTTCTCTCTCTTAACCTCACTCTCACATAACCCTAATTTCATTCTCCCTCCCTCCATCTTCATTCATTTTCGCTGCCGCCGCTTCGTCAACCATCATCGCATCATTTAATCGGTACCTCTTCCTCGCATCACCTTCACCTTCGTTTCTCATCTTGGTCTCACCGTCCATTTATCTTCACAGCTATCTCCTTTATGCTTTGCTTTGTTCTTAGCTTTTGAAGTTATTTGATGTTTCAAGATGTGGATCTACTACTTTGAGGGCATGATTTTCTATAAAAGGTTCGTATTTTGCTTCTGTTTTTGGGATTATGATTTAGGGTTTGAGTTACTATATATCTTTAAAAATGATTTAGTGTTAGGTTTTCTATGTTTTGTTTGAAAAGTTGATTTAGTGTGAGTTTTGTGAATGGTAAGATTTACTTATGGTTTCTTGTGGTTTCATTAAGTAATTTATTTATGGTTTGTGTTAGTGTTCTTCGTGGAAGAGATAGAGTGGAAGATACTGATTTGGTTGACTCTGTAAAACAACCAGAGGTGTGTTTATTCAATTCCATAATTTCTAGCATGTTTTAGATTTATCTCCTTGCTTGTAAAGTTGTACTTCATATTTATACTTCATATTTGAATATTTTGATAGCTATACAATTTTATACTTCATATTTGATCAATTGATACTTAAACCCTTTTTCTGATATATGTATTTATGTTTTTTAAACAGTCAAGAGAGTGACTAAAATGACAGAGAAAGTTGCAAATGGTTTGCTCTCTGGGGTCGTGAAAGTGTCTGGATTTTTCACTAGTTCAGTGGTAAACTCAAAGGCGGGAAAGAAATTCTTCAGCTTTTTACCGGGGGAAGTTGTGCTTGCATCACTGGATGGATTCAGTAAGTCAGTGAGACATAATATGTTGTATGAGTTTCATATACCCTGTCTTGTATGAGTCTCATCATATATAGCCCATCTGAATTATCCATTTATTTTCTACTGAATGATTCTTTTTAGTTTCTGGTATAGTTTCTATGAAAGTTAATCAAATGTCAAATTGTTTTCCTAATTTTCACAATTGTTTGGTCAGGTTGTCATACAATAAGCTCTTCAAATTAGGCTTGCACCCATATCAGTTATCATTATAATATATATTGTATCATTTGAAGAAGTTTTTAACTGTGGTCAAAAGTTGTGATAGTTTATTTTTATTGCTTTTATCTTGATTTAAATTTAAATTTTAATGATTCTAAAATTTAATAAAGGATTCAATATATGGATCCCCAAATGATGATTGTATTGGATTTTCACCCAGCTGATTCATACCCATGCTCAGTTATTCCTTTTTTATTTTGATTTTCACCCTCTTTTCTGTTCACAATTATTGATTCAATAATAAATGTTTTTTTGGTGTGTACTTGCTGACTTTAATGGTGTAACTTGTAGGTTATGAAGTTGTTGTGTTTGTGGTGAGAGGAGAATTTTTTCATAGGCTTTTGTTGTGATGATGGCACAAAACTTAAAGGGGACAACTTGTTGGTTCAGAGATACATGGCTTCCACACTTTGAGTGGTAAAAAATAATTATATGCATTCTTCTCTTTCTGTTTCTTAGTTGTTCTTTGGATTATGCTCATAATTAGGTTTTTATTTTGAAAATTTCCTTTTTTATGTTCTTGTCTAGGCTACTTTGGTTTGGTTTTATTTCTTGAATGGAAACCAATTAGCTTGTTTTAGCTCCTAAAGATACAAATGTGTGATTTTCTAATGCAACTTAGGAATGAAAAAATGGTATCATGATTCATGACAACTCTTTTATGTTTTGTGTAGCCACTTTTTTCTTGTTCATTCATGAACTTGGTTTTAATTGGATTGACTTTTATATTAGAAAAAAAAAAAGGCCTTTTCCATTTTCTATTTTCTATAAGTGTTTCTGAAGAAGCTAGAAAAAACATAAACTAATTTCAACTTATGGTAGAGTATAGGATATTTGCTAACGTGTTTCTTTTTTTCTTTCTTTTTGATAAATACTTTTTTTTCTTCTGATAATTCATTTACTCTTATTTATGTGTGTTGGGGGATTATTTATGAGTTTTAATAATAGGGAATCAAATCAAATATTGATAATTTATTCAATATTTAATTGTTGTTTAACTTTTGAATTTTATCATTAATGTTAATCATTTACCCTATTATTTTATCATTTATAGAATTTTTTTTTGTCAAAATCATTAATTGAATTATTATTTTCACCATTCACAATTTTATTTAACCTTTGAATTTTATTCATGATTCATTTTTCTTTTGTTAACTATTATCACTTGTTAAAAAAATTTATAACAGGTACTGCTTGCATGAATGAGTTATAGGAAGTATGGACAGAAGACATTTTATATCTATTATTGATTTCATATTTTAAAGTTGTAATAATATTATAGAATTTGAAACAATATGGCATGTTTGTTACTTTAGTTATTAAATTGTAATCTCAAAAATGACCCTTTTCTGCAAATAATTAATACTTTTTTTTATCCAAATAATCAATATTTTTTTTATATAAAAAAAGTAGTTAATTTTGCCATTTTAAAATTAAAATAAAATTTATATTGGGTTCTAATGGGCTTGAAATTTGAGTGGCCCAATTACTAATTTGTAAATTTAAAAAGTAGAAAAAAATATATTGAATTTTCAATTTTGGCAGAATTTTGTAATGGCCCAATCATAAAAACCGAAACAACCCGATTCAGTTACCCGAATTCGTTTCAAACCGAACCCGAAAAAACCGATGATTAAATCGGTCGGAATTGGGCCATTATATGCCACCCGAGGGTTGGGCCGGATTGGGATTTTGGGCCCGAACCGATGTCCACCCCTACTCTAACTTGGTTATGACAACATGCAAGCATAAATTAATAAATATAGTGAACTTAAAAATACGAAACTTTATTGGTAGTGATGTAGATCAAAACTAAGTTGGAAGCTAGCAAATTTTAGTTGGAATAAAACTTAGTTTGAGCATAGTCGTTTCGATGTTTGCGTGATTTGTACCGCCCGATTATTTAATTATTTATTTAATTAAATAGTTTTAAATATTTTCCGTTTGAATTGTTGAAGTGTGTGATATTGATTTAAGTTGTGTTGTTTGTTGTGGAATTGTTTAGTTGAATTAAGTGGTAGAAATTAGAATGATACTAGACTATATTAATTGGGCCTATTTAATTGGTTGGAAGTAGTAGAAAAGGAGGTGTAAGAACTTAAGCCCAATAAGATTATAGTATTATTTTATAATGGTTATTAGTTATCAGAAGAGAGAAAGAAAAGAAATAGTGGCAGTTAGAAATACAAAGAGGAACGTGGGAGTTGCAGGCTAGAGGCAAGCGAAATCCTATCGAGAATTTAGAGAGCGACCTTCAATCCAAGGTAAGGGTGGGGTTCTGACTCTATAATTGGGTTGATGATGAATAATATGTGGGATTAGATTTGTAGGATTGCCTGGTGTATGTTGTCTGTGTGTGTTGATTATATTGTCTGTGTATGTTAATTTCGTAATTGATACCGAAAATCGATAATTGGTTGATGTTGTTGAAATTAATCGTGAATAATTGATGTAGGTTAATGAGAGTATAATCATGGCCCTAAATTATGAGTATAATCTTGAGAAGGATTGAACAACCAGTGTGACGACCGTCGGGCCTGTGTGCCGACCGTCACACCACTGAGACGACCGTCACCCCTTGTTATGACCGTCACACACACACAATGTCTTGAAAATGTGACGATGGCCACATGGGTCTGTGCAATTTTTCCTGTTTCTGCGTTGTGGTTCCTGTCTGTTGTATGTCTGGCATAATTGAACTCAGTAAATATTTTTGTAGAAACATAATTAATTTGAGAATCAGTATAATTAACAATAGTAATTCATTGAGTGAGAATCACTGTAAGTATATAAGTAATAGTATTAATAATATGACAGTAGCAGTGATAAACTAGTAGGATAATATTACAGCAGTAGCAGTGATGAATTAGTGAGATAAAGCAGTTAGTTTGTATAGCAGAAGATTAATTATCTGTTTCAACCGAAAACTGCCGAATGACTTTTGTGTTGGATTGTAGTATATTTTGGTTGTCTAGTTGTGTTGTGCCTTTGGTTGAGAATTGCGAGTTGCAGGTGATGTTGTGTCTTGTTGGAGTGCCTCTAAATTATGGGCAAGAATAAGTTGTAGGCCTATGGCCAATGTTGAATTGTTGTTAAGTTGCAGTTGTGCTGTTATTGTTGAGTTGTTGTTGTGTTGTTGTTGAATAATTGAGGCTATAGTTGTTGCGTCGCATGCATAGCATACCAAGTTGGCCTGGACTGCCAAAATATTTAAGTTGAAGGCTTATGCCTTGGCCTGTATTGGCAACCTGCGAAGAAGGCTTACGCCTCGTTGATGCCTCTATTAATTGGCAATTATTAAGTTGGGAGTTTTGCTCCGTTATTAAGTTGGGAGTTCTGCTCCGTTTTTAAGTTGGGAGTTCTGCTCCAATGGTACCACATGCATGTGCATAGTAATGAGTCGCATTTCATGTTGCATCTTGAGTTGTGGTGTTGATGAAATAGATGTTATATCGTGTTGATGATTTTGTTGGGATGATAAAATTTGTTGTTATATTATGTTGATGTTTGTGTTGTAATACATGTTGTTATAAAGTTGTGAAGTGGTGATTGTTTATAGTCTAATCTAATATGTTATTTATCATATATTCGATTATATTGTTCGATATCTCACCCCTTCTGTGTATGGTGATGGTTTATACGCCATCCTGCAGGTAATCCGGAGTGAAGGCTGTCTACCTTTGTTAGTTCGAGTCGGTGTCGTCGCTCTGATACGTAACACTCGGGGGGATGAACGCTTGTTTCTTTTATTGTTGCTTTCCATATTGTTGCTGAATTTTAAGTTGTTTCCTTTAAAGATTATTATTTTGAAGATGTGTTAAGTTGGATAAAGTTGTTGTGTCATTTAAGTTGAAGTTTGTGACCCCGCTGCTTAATTATAGGAGTTGTTTTGGTTTACAAAGACTAAATTATGTTGTTATCATTTCACCCAAGCTTTTAGTGTTATGTATCTATATTAAACTGCGATTAAATGTTGTTGTTGTAAGTTTTGAATGTAACATTCTATTCGTATGTTGAAATTTTGTAACTGTGATTTTATTAATATTCGTCGGGTAGAAATGGGGTGTTACATTAGTGGTATCAGAGCAGGTCGGTCCGTCCAGCCAAGTTTTCGAGTCGTAGTTTGGTTAACAATCGAGTATTGTTAACTAGTTCTAACCTTTGGTTATGTTGTAGTGATAAGTTGAGATGGCTAGAAGGAACGATGCTGCAATTGCTGCTGCGATGCAAGCAATGGCTTAGGCTTTGCAGAATCAGCCGAACGCTGACGAGAATGCTGGATCTCGCAGTTTGGCAACTTTTCAGAGGGAGAATCTGCCTACCTTCAAGGGCAAGTATGATCCTGATGGAGCGTTGGATTGGTTGAAAGAAATGGAGAGAATCTTCCGCGTGATGGACTGCACTCCAGCACAGAAGGTTCGATATGGGACTCATATGCTAGCATTCGAGGCTGATGACTGGTGGCTAGAGACTCGTCAGAGGTTGGAAACTACAGGTGAAGGTATCACTTGGGATGTGTTCCAAAGAGAGTTCCTGAGGAAGTATTATCCAGAGGATGTTCGTGGTAAGAAGCAAATCGAGTTTCTTGAGCTGAAGCAAGGAAACATGTTGGTTACTGATTATGCTACAAAGTTTGTTGAATTTGCTAAGTTTTATCCGCACTATAACGATGATAATGCTGAGTTTTCAAAATGCATCAAGTTTGAGAGTGGGTTGCGCCCAGAGATCAAGAAGGAAGTTGGATATCTGAAGATTCGTGTTTTTGCTAATTTGATTGATAGTTGCAGAATTTTTGAAAAGGATAAAAATGCTCATTATAAGATCATTAATGAGAGGAAGAGCAAGCACCAACAGAATCGTGGCAAGCCTTATGATGCTCCAGCTGGAAAAGGTAAATAGAAAGTGGCTGATGGCAAGAGGACTAGTGGGGGAGATGCTCCTGCTGGCATAACTTGTTTCAAATGTGGGAAACCTGGTTATAAGAGTAATGTGTCTACTGCTGAGGTGAAGAGGTGTTTCCTTTGTGGTAAGATTGGGCATGCCATATCTAAGTGCAAGCATAGAGATATGATTTGTTTCAACTGTGGAGAAGAAGGACACATTGATAGTCAGTGTCAGAAACCAAAGAAGGCGCAAACCAGTGGGAAAGTGTTCGCCTTGGCTGGGACTCAGACAACTACGGAGGACAGACTCATCAGAGGTACATGTTTCATTAATAGTACTCCTTTAATCACTATGATTGATACTAGTGCTACTCATTGTTTTATTGCTGCTGAATGTGTTGAAAGATTGGGTCTTGTGTTGTCTTCTATGAATGGAGAAATGGTCGTCGAGATTCCGGCTAAGGGATCGGTGACTACTTCTCTTGTGTGTTTAAAGTGTCCTTTGACGATCTTCGACAGAGACTTTACTGTTGATTTGGTGTGTTTTCCGTTATCTGGGATGGATGTAATCTTGGGAATGAACTGGTTAGAATGTAACTATGTTCATATCAATTGTTATAACAAGTCAGTGAGATTTTCTACTCCTGAAGAAGAAGAAGCTGGTTTGTTGTCTTTTAGGGAGTTACAACAGTTGATGCAAGAAGGAGCTCAGATGTTCTCAGTGATGGCGCCGTTATCTATTGAGAGTCGAGCTGTAATTGAGGAGTTGCAGGTGGTGCGTGAATTTCCTGAAGTCTTCCCTGACGAAATTCCTGATGTACCACCAGAAAGAGAAGTAGAATTTACAATTGACCTTGTACCTGGTACCAGACCTGTGTCTATGGCACCATACAGGATGTCTGCATCTGAATTGTCAGAATTAAAGAAGCAATTGGAGGATTTACTTGAAAAGAAGTTTGTGAGGTCAAGTGTATCGCCGTGGGGAGCTCCAGTGTTGTTAGTAAAGAAGAAAGATGGAAGTATGAGGCTCTGTGTTGATTACAAACAATTAAATAAAGTGACGATTAAGAACAAGTATCCGCTTCCGAGAATAGATGACTTGATGGATCAATTGGTAGGTTCTCGTGTGTTTAGTAAGATTGATTTGAGGTCGGGCTATCATCAGATTAAAGTGAAGGATGAAGATATTCAGAAGACGGCTTTCAGAACGCGTTATGGACATTATGAGTATTCAGTGATGCCTTTTGGTGTTACTAATGCGTCGGGAGTATTCATGGAGTACATGAACCGTATCTTTCATACTTATTTGGATCAGTTTGTGGTGGTGTTCATTTATGATATATTAATTTAATCTAAATCGGAAGAAGAGCATGCAGAACACTTAAGACTAGTATTGCAAGTTTTGAAAGAGAAGAAGTTATATGCAAAGCTGTCCAAATGTGAATTTTGGTTAAAGGAGGTTAGTTTTCTTGGTCATGTCATTTCGGGTAGTAGAATTGTTGTGGATCCATCTAAAGTGGATGTTGTGTTGCAATGGGAAACTCCAAAGTCAGCTACCGAGATTAGAAGCTTTTTGGGACTAGCCGATTATTACCGAAGGTTTATCAAAGGATTTTCCAAGTTAGCACTTCCGTTGACTAAGTTGACTTGTAAAGGCAAAGCTTTTGTGTGGGACATTCAATGTGAAGAAAGTTTCACGGAATTAAAGAAGAGATTGACATCGGCTCCTATTTTGACATTACCTAATCCAGGAGAACCTTTTGTGGTATATTGTGATGCTTCTAAGATGGGTTTAGGTGGTGTGATTATGCAGAGCGATAAGGTAGTTGCTTATGCGTCGAGGCAGTTGAGAACTCATGAAAAGAACTACCCTACGCATGATTTAGAACTTGCTGCGGTTGTTTTTGTGCTGAAGATTTGGAGACATTATCTTTATGGTTCGAGATTTGAAGTGTTTAGTGACCATAAGAGCTTAAGGTATTTGTTTGATCAGAAGGAATTGAATATGAGACAGCGAAGATGGTTGGAGTTATTAAAAGATTATGATTTCGGTTTGAACTATCATCCAGGTAAAGCTAATGTTGTGGCTGACGCCCTAAGTCGGAAAACTTTGTATATGTCGGCGATAATGGTTAAAGAATTGGAATTAATTGAGCAATTCAGAGATATGAGCTTAGTTTGCGAAGTGACACCGCAGAGTGTGATGTTGGGAATCCTGAAGATTAACAATGATTTTCTGGATAGTATCAAGGAAGCTCAGAAGTTAGACGTGAAACTAGTAGATTCGATGGTTGGAATCGATCAATCTGAGAATGATGATTTCAAGTTAGATGCGTAAGGTGTGTTAAGATTTCGAAATCGAATTTGTATTCATGATGAGGCAGAGATGAAGAAAGTAATTCTCGAGGAAAGTCATAGGAGCAATTTGAGTATTCATCCAGGAGCTACAAAGATGTATCAGGACTTGAAGAAATTGTTTTGGTGGCCTGGAATGAAGCGTGATGTAGCTCATTTTGTGTATGCATGTTTAACTTGTGAGAAGTCGAAAATTGAACATCAGAAGCTTGCAGGGTTGATGCAACCGTTAGAAGTTCCAGAATGGAAATGGGATAACATTTCAATGGATTTTGTGATGGGATTACCTAGTACTTCAAGAGGACACGATTCGATTTGGGTGATTGTTGATAGGCTTACGAAGTCGGCTCATTTTATTCCTATTAACATCAGTTTTCCAGTATTGAAGTTGGCGGAGATTTATACTAGCGTAATTGTAAAGCTGCATGGTGTTCCTCTGTGTATTGTGTCTGATAGGGATCCGAGGTTTACTTCTGATTTTTGGAGGAGTTTGCAAGAGGCGTTGGGTTCTAAGTTGAGGTTGAGTTCGGTGTATCACCCTCAGACGGATGGTCAAATTGAAAGGACTATTCAGTCGTTAGAGGATTTGTTGAGAGCTTGTGTTCTTGAGCAGGGAGGTTCATGGGATACTTATCTTCCATTGATCGAGTTCACTTATAATAACAGTTACCATTCCAGTATTGGAATGGCACCTTTTGAAGCGTTATATGGTCGGAGATGTAGGACTCCTTTATGTTGGCATGAATCTGGAGAAAGTGTAGTGCTTGGACCTGAAATCGTTCGAGAGACTACTGAGAAGGTGAAGTTGATCCGAGAAAAGATGAAGTCTTCCCAAAGTAGGCAGAAGAGTTATCATGACAAGCGAAGGAAAGACTTAGAATTTCAAGTAGGTGACCATGTGTTTTTAAGAGTTACACCCGTGACAGGTGTTGGGCGTGCACTGAAATCTAAGAAGCTCACTCCTCGTTTTATTGGTCCGTATCAGATTTCGGACAGAGTTGGAAATGTTGCTTATAGAGTGGCTTTACCGCCTAATCTTTCAAATTTATACGATGTATTTCATGTGTCACAACTCCGGAAGTATGTTCCAGATCCATCTCATGTGATTCACATGGATGATGTGCAAGTACGGGATAATCTTACTATAGAAACGATGCATGTACGGATCGCGGATCGTGAGATGAAGATTCTAAGAGGCAAGGAGATTGCGTTGGTGAAAGTTGTTTGGTTAGGAGCTGCCGGAGAAAGCATGACTTGGGAGCTGGAAAGCAAGATGAAGGAATCCTATCCCGAGTTATTCGAATCAGGTAAATTTTTTAGGACGAAAATATTCTAAGTGGAGGAGAGTTGTAACGCCTGATTATTTAATTATTTATTTAATTAAATAGTTTTGAATATTTTCTATTTGAATTGTTGAAGTGTGTGATATCGATTTAAGTTGTGTTGTTTGTTGTGGAATTGTTTAGTTGAATTAAGTGGTAGAAATTAGAATGATACTAGACTATATTAATTGGGCCTATTTAATTAGTTGGAAGTAGTAGAAAAGGAGGTGTGAGAACTTAAGCCCAATAAGATTATAGTATTATTTTATAATGGTAATTAGTTATCAGAAGAGAGAAAGAAAAGAAATAGTGGCAGTTCGAAATACAAAGAGGAACGTGGGAGTTGCAGGCTAGAGGCAAGCAAAATCCTATCGAAAATTTAGAGAGCGACCTTCAATCCAAGGTAAGGGTGGGGTTCTGACTCTATAATTGGGTTGATGATGAATAATATGTGGGATTAGATTTGTAGGATTGCCTTGTATATGTTGTCTGTGTGTGTTGATTATATTGTCTGTGTATGTTGATTTCGTAATTGATACCGAAAATCGATAATTGGTTGATGCTGTTGAAATTAGTCGTGAATAATTGATGTAGGTTAATGAGAGTATAATCATGGCCCTAAATTATGTGAATTGCGATGGTGGAAAGGTTGGTTTGTGATCGATCAGAAAGAGAAATTTGGTAGAATAAGGAAACGGAGACGAACAGAATTAAGAAGGATTGAACAAGCGG
Organism: Lathyrus tuberosus; assembly: GCA_022829125.1. Classification (NCBI taxonomy): domain Eukaryota; kingdom Viridiplantae; phylum Streptophyta; class Magnoliopsida; order Fabales; family Fabaceae; genus Lathyrus; species Lathyrus tuberosus. Next base: position 8,594,378 of record JALAZF010000072.1, read on the forward strand.
TGTGACGACCGTCGGGCCTGTGTGCCGACCGTCACACCACAGAGACGACCGTCACCCCTTGTTACGACCGTCACACACACACAATGTCTTGAAAATGTGACGATGGCCACATGGGTCTGTGCAATTTTTCTTGTTTCTGCGTTGTGTTTCCTGTCTGCTGTATGTCTGGCATAATTGAACTCAGTAAATATTTTTGCAGAAACATAATTAATTTGAGAATCAGTATAATTAACAATAGTAATTCATTGAGTGAGAATCACTGTAAGTATATAAGTAATAGTATTAATAATATGACAGTAGCAGTGATAAACTAGTAGGATAATATTACAGCAGTAGCAGTGATGAATTAGTGAGATAAAGCAGTTAGTGTGTATAGCAGAAGATTAATTATTTGTTTCAACCGAAAACTGTCGAATTACTTTTGTGTTGGATTGTAGTATATTTTGGTTGTCTAGTTGTGTTGTGCCTTTGGTTGAGAATTGCGAGTTGCAGGTGATGTTGTGTCTTGTTGGAGTGCCTCTAAATTATGAGCAAGAATAAGTTGTAGGCCTATGGCCAATGTTGAATTGTTGTTAAGTTGCAGTTGTGTTGTTATTGTTGAGTTGTTGTTGTTGTGTTGTTGTTGAATAATTGAGGTTGTAGTTGTTGCGTCGCATGCATAGCATACCAAGTTGGCCTGGACTGGCAAAATATTTAAGTTGAAGGCTTATGCCTTGGCCTGTATTGGCAACCTGCGAAGAAGGCTTACGCCTCGTTGATGCCTCTATTAATTGGCAATTATTAAGTTGGGAGTTTTGCTCCGTTATTAAGTTGGGAGTTCTGCTCCGTTTTTAAGTTGGGAGTTCTGCTCCAATGGTACCACATGCATGTGCATAGTAATGAGTCGCATTTCATGTTGCATCTTGAGTTGTGGTGTTGATGAAATAGATGTTATATCGTGTTGATGATTTTGTTGGGATGATAAAATTTGTTGTTATATTATGTTGATGTTTGTGTTGTAATACATGTTGTTATAAAGTTGTGAAGTGGTGATTGTTTATAGTCTAATCTAATATGTTATTTATCATATATTCGATTATATTGTTCAATATCTCACCCCTTCTGTGTATGGTGATGGTTTATACGCCATCCTGCAGGTAATCCGGAGTGAAGGCTGTCTATCTTTGTTAGTTCGAGTCGGTGTCGTCGCTCTGATACGTAACACTCGGGGGGATGAACGCTTGTTTCTTTTATTGTTGCTTTCCATATTGTTGCTGAATTTTAAGTTGTTTCCTTTAAAGATTATTATTTTGAAGATGTGTTAAGTTGGATAAAGTTGTTGTGTCATTTAAGTTGAAGTTTGTGACTCCGCTGCTTAATTATAGGAGTTGTTTTGGTTTACAAAGACTAAATTATGTTGTTATCATTTCACCCAAGCTTTTAGTGTTATGTATCTATATTAAACTGCGATTAAATGTTGTTGCTGTAAGTTTTGAATGTAACATTTTATTCGTATGTTGAAATTTTGTAACTCTGATTTTATTAATATTCGTCAGGTAGAAATGGGGTGTTACATGATTGCTGCTGTTGGAAATGGTACATGAACCTAAAATAGAGAACAACACACCAATACTTAATCTTAATTTAAATAATAATCATAAGATGGATTGAAACACATAAAACAAAATGGAGTAAAGTATATAACCTTTTTCTTGTAAAATAGGTCACGGTGGCATTATGAAAAGCTGAATAGAAACAATATGGGAATGTAACATGATACACTTATATATACACACTAAAACGAATCCTACAGTATGGAAATTCAATATGGTATGCTTATATACACACACACACACTAAGAGACACATTCTGCAGTATGAAAATTCAATATGGTATGCTTATACACACACACACACTAAGAAACACATTCTACAGTATGTTCTCAAGAAGAGAATTAATTACAAATCACAAAAAAAATTGAGGACTGATATAATTTTCAACATGAGAACAAATTCATACAACAATATTTCAAAATTCAAAAAAGAGGAAATCTGATAGAACAGAGGTAAGATAGAATATGATGGAGAAAATTATTTTATTAATGAATACGAAAACGAAATTAATTCCAGAGCTGCTGCTCCTCAGTCAGAGAAAATTATTCTCTCACTGCCCAACCCTAATATGAAAAAACAGAATAATAATAACCCCCTAGCTACTGCCTCATATACTCCTATTTATAAGAGGAATACTACCTACTTTAACTCCTATTTATTTGGAAAATACTAACTAATTTATTGACTGAATACACTCCTATTTATTTGGGGAGTATTCCTATTCTTTCTCACATATACCCTCCACTGTTTAGGCCCAAAATTATCTCTGTTAACCAACACATCCCCATCATCACTTGTGGGGTCTGATCCATTCCTATCATCACCCCCACCTGCAACATTAGCCTTGTCCTCAAGGCGCAAATCAGGGAATTGACTCTTCAACAGCAGTTCCTCTTCCCAGGTAGCATCTCCAACATCCATCCCTTCCCATTGAATCAACCATTCTCTCTTATGCTGTCCACCATCAAACTTGTCCCTCCATGACAAAACCTTAGCCGGAGTAATGTCCCCTTTTTCGGACTCTAAACTGATAGGTAACTGAGTTGTAGCAGTATAGTTGCCCACCGCTTTCTTCAATTGCGACACATGAAAGGTAGGATGTATTTTAGATCTAGGTGGCAACTTCAACTTATAAGCAACCTGCCCTATCTTCTTCATGATTTGATAAGGTCCGAAAAATCTAGGGCCCAATTTTTGATGGATTCTCTGCACAACCGATTGTTGTCGATGAGGACGTAATTTGAGGAAAACCCAATCACCAACCTCAAATTGCACTGCCTTGCATCTCTTGTCAGCTTGGTATTTCATGTCCTCCTGGGCTTTGAGTAAATTAGTTTTCAATTGACGCAACGCCTCATCTCTGTCCCTTAACTCCTGCGCTACAGCTTCCACTCTGGTTTCACCTTCCAAAAAATGCACCAACACTGGAGGCTTTCGGCCGTACACCACCTCGAAAGGGGTGAACCCTGTTGACACATGGAATGTGGTATTGTACCACAATTCTGCCAACGGAATCCAGTGTGCCCATGTCTTAGGTTGATCTGCAATAAAGCAACGTAGATAGGCCTCTAAACAACGATTAATCACTTCTGTTTGGCCATCCGTTTGGGGATGGTATGCCGAGGACATTTTAAGCACTGTACCTACTAATTTGAACAACTCTTTCCAAAAGATACTCACAAACAAGGGGTCACGATCACTAAGAATAGACTCCGGAATTCCATGTAATCTAACCACTTCCTTAACAAAAATAGCAGCTATTGAGCGAGCGGTAAATGGATGTTTAAGAGGAATGAAATGGCTGTACTTGGAGAGACGGTCAACAACAACCAAGATAGCTTCAAATCCATTACTTTTTGGCAAACAAGTAATGAAATCCATAGATATCTCACTCCACACCAAAACCGGAATAGGAAGAGGTTGTAGTAATCCATTAGGAGTAGTTGCCGCATATTTTTGTCGTTGACAAGTATCACAAGCTTTCACAAAATCTTGCACCCTCCGCATCATCCCTTGCCAATATAAAGTTCCAGCCATTCTCCTATAAGTGCGTAGGTAGCCGGAGTGACCACCACTCGGAGAAGAATGAAAATCTTTGAGTAATTCCTCAATAAGTGGTGAGCTAGCAGGTATAACTAACCTATTTTTGTAGAATAAGATGCCACCTTTTAAAGCAAAACCAGGTTTAGCATTAGGATCCTTTTGAATAGTTTCCACAATCTTTTTAAGCAAAGGATCATTTGATACTTCTTGTTGCAATTGGCTGCTCTGCTGCCAAATAGGGTAGGATTTAATCGCTTGCAACTCAGCATCCTCGTGTTGTCTAGATAAAGCATCAGCCACTTTATTTTCCACTCCCACCTTGTACACTACCTCAAAGTCAAAACCCAACAACTTAGCCATCCATTCTTGCTGATTTGCTGTGGTAATACGTTGTTGTAGCAAGTGTTTTAGGCTCTTTTGATCAGAATAAACCACAAACCTTCTTCCTAACAAGTAATGTCGCCAGTTTTGAATAGCTAGCACTAAAGCCATCAACTCTTTATCATAGGCAGATTTGGATAACCTAGATGATTCAAAGGCCTTGCTAAAATATGCAATGGGATGCTTCGATTGCAACAATACTGCACCAACTCCTTTACCTGAGGCATCACATTCAATTTCAAATGGAATCTTGAAATTAGGCAAGGCTAAAACTGGGGCAGTTGTAACAGCTACTTTCAATTTCTCAAAAGCTTCCGCAGCTGCCGCATTCCAGCTAAAACCATCCTTCTTTGTCAATTCTGTCAAGGGTTTAGCAATTTTTCCATAGTTCGCTATAAACTTTCTGTAATAACCGGTCAACCCCAAAAAGCCTCGCACTCCTTTAACATTCTTAGGGATCGGCCATTGTAACACACTGCTAACCTTGGCAGGATCAACAGCAACCCCTGCTTTGGAAATGACATGGCCTAAATATTCCACTTGGTGCTGACCGAAGGTACATTTCTTCCGATTTGCCACAAACTGATGCTGCTTCAGAATATTAAGGACCACCTCTAAGTGCTGCAAATGTTCAGCCCAACTACTACTGTATACTAGGATATCATCGAAAAAAACCAGGACAAACTTCCTTAGAAAGGGCTTGAAAATTGCATTCATCACCGATTGAAAGGTTGCAGGAGCATTGGTGAGGCCAAACGGCATTACCAAAAACTCGTAGTGACCCTCGTGAGTCCGAAAAGCCGTTTTATGAATATCTTCTTCCTTCATATGAATTTGATGATAACCCGATTTAAGATCAAGCTTAGAGAAATAACTACAGCCATGTAACTCATCTAACAATTCATCTACAACCGGAATAGGGTACTTGTCCTGAATTGTTACCTTGTTGAGTGCACGGTAATCTACACACATACGCCAAGATTGATCCTTCTTCTTGACCAAAATGACGGGACTAGAGAAAGCGCTGGTGCTGTTTCGAACCACCCCTTGCTGCAATAGGCTCTGAATCTGTTTTTCAATTTCATCCTTGTGTAAATGAGGATATCTGTAAGGTCGCACACTTACCGGACCAGCACCCTGTAAAAGTTCAATTGAATGACTAGTGTTTCTTGGCGGAGGAAGACCTTGAATTTCTTTAAACACAATACTAAAACGGTCCAACAATCCTTCCAACTCCTTAGTCTGTTGATCGGAGACATGCGACACCTGTGACCCTAGCACCTCCATCAAGGTAGGCCATTCACAGCCTGCTATCATTCGAGAAGGAGTGATAATGCTTTGGAAAGTAGCCATCTTATCTTCTACAGCCTGACCAAGTAACTTCACCATACTGCCCTTATGGTTGAACACCATAGACATTTCTTTCCAATCCATGGTCACCTTCCCCAAAGTTTCCAGCCACACAACTCCTAAAATCAAATCCACACCTCCTAACTCCAGCACATAAGCATCAAAGCAAATCTGCACCGCTCCCACGTTCAGCTGAACTCCATTGCATCTACCCTTAGTTAGGACACGATGACCATCTCCTAACTTAACACCCAAAGGATTAGAAGTCACCATAGGCAATCCAAGGGCTTCAACCACCTTAGGGGATATAAAATTATGCGTGGCTCCACTGTCAATAAGAACCAAAATAGATGCACCTTGTAAACATCCTTCCAATTTCATCGTCCGGACTTGGTTTGGATTAGTGGATACACCAAACAGTCCCATGGTTTTACATTCTAATTCCTCTTGTGTGAGTTCTTCTTCCGACTCAGCCGCTAACACCACAATCTCTCCTTCATCGTTGACAATTTCATCATCCCCCAAGATAATCAATCGTAACTGTTTTGTTGCACATTGATGGAGAGGATCCCATCGTTCGTTGCAACGAAAACAGAGTCCTTTCGCCCGACGCTCATTAACCTCTTCACTTGGTAGATGTCGAACACCACGAGATTGACGGCGCGAATTGTCACCTAAATTTGGGCGAGAAGATGCTGTAGAATTGGTAGGACGTGTTGACCCGGTTTGAGATCCAGACCCCGAAACAGTACGCGTTTTGCTCACATTGTTATTAGTCTGGGTCTGAATTGCAGATCCGTTCCCTTCCCCTTCGCGAACAGCCCAATTAGGTTTTTGAGATTTTGTCCAAGAGCCATGACCTGGTTTGTAACGTGCTCCAGAATCCTGACCAGAAGCCACTGCAAACTCCCTTTCAACATCACGAGCCAATTGCATTGCTAGGTAACGGTTACGAGGCTTGAAGGTACGCACACGAGAGCGAATATCATGACGTAAACCACCAATGAAATAACCAAGAAACTGTTGCTCTGGCAAACGACCGCACTGTGAAGAATACAGTTCGAATTCGGCAATGTATTCCTCTATTGATCCTGATTGTTTTAGTTCCTTCAGTTCCTCAAACGGGTTCTCCAAACGCCCACCTCCAAATCGAACCATCATCGCTTCACGGAGGTTCTCCCATGACAGTTCCTCTGTTGAATCATGCCATAGGTTAAACCAATGGATAGTAGGGCCTTCCATGCTTAATTTCGTCAATTGAATACGAACATCCTGCGAAATTCGTTGTACCTCAAAGTACGTCTCTGCCCGAGTGATCCATGCAACAGGATCGTCACTGGTAAATGCTGGTAACTCCACCTTCTTCGCAGATAAACGAAACTCATCCAGCGGTGAGGTAACTGTCGCACCGCTTGGCTGCGACACTTCACGATGAGCCATTGCACGTTGAATTTCAGCACCAATGAACTCTCGTAACGCCACAATGCTAGCCTCAACACCTTCCAACCGTTCTTCCACTGCAGAAACACGGTCAGCCATCTTAGGAGCTTTGGGCATCAACACCGGTAGGTCGGACCAATTGATAGAACAGAGGTAAGATAGAATATGATGGAGAAAATTATTTTATTAATGAATACGAAAACGAAATTAATTCCAGAGCTGCTGCTCCTCAGTCAGAGAAAATTATTCTCTCACTGCCCAACCCTAATATGAAAAAACAGAATAATAATAACCCCCTAGCTACTGCCCCATATACTCCTATTTATAAGAGGAATACTACCTACTTTAACTCCTATTTATTTGGGAAATACTAACTAATTTATTGACTGAATACACTCCTATTTATTTGGGGAGTATTCCTATTCTTTCTCACATATACCCTCCACTGTTTAGGCCCAAAATTATCTCTGTTAACCAACACATCCCCATCATCACTTGTGGGGTCTGATCCATTCCTATCAAAATCATTTACTAATTGAGTAAATCCAATATTATTACAACATTAAAAAAACAGAGTGCCACCTTAATTAATTATCACACCAGAACTATTTGGAAATCAATGCAAAACCAAGTTTTAACAGGCAACATTAGCAGAAAAAAGTCCAGCATGAGCAAAACTAAATTAACCCAAAAAAAATATGAACAGAGGATAAAAACCTTATGCATAGTATATTACTAAAACACAAATTAAAATTCAGCAGCATTCAATTGTCCTTATGATTACACGTTTGCTACAGAGTCAAACGGAAAAGGTTCAAGAAAGACGAAAACAAAAAGCATCCATTAATCTCAATACGATCCAAATATATTAAAGCTCACACAAACAGATATTGGATTAAATAACACTATGAAAAGGTTTGTCCTACACTTATTAGAAGTTCAAAACTCAAAGAAAATAGTTAATCTCAGTATGAATGAAAAAAAAAAATACAATCCGCATAATTTTCACAGCATATTCAAACACATCCAGAGCAGGAACTGCAGCATAATCAAAATACGTTGAGAGAGAATACAAACAACAATATAGATGCAATGCAACTGAATCGAAATCGCAATTAAAACAGTATTAAAGCATCATACAACGCTAAACAACAAAGGAATCAAAGCAAATCATTACCACAATTTTGAGTAGTTGTTGTCAGATCAATTTGTATCAGGTAATTGTAACTGAAGTGATGATTAGAATGAAGCCTAATCCTAGCAGCAACGCAACAGCAGCAATCACACAAACATCGAAACGGCTATGCTCGTACCATGTCGTCGAATCGGTGATCTACATGAGCCATAAAAACTTTATTGGTATTGATGTAGATCAAAACTAAGTTGGAAGCTAGTAAATTTTCTCAAATCTCATAGATGGAACATATTATCAAAAGTACTATAGAGTAACACATTAGAGTAACACTATAGATGGAACACATTAACATGTAATGCTCTTGTTAAGACTTACATTCTTTTTACTTTATGAATAGGTAGTTTACATGGCTCTCGTTGGAACATTTCCATTTAACTCCTTCCTTTCTGGAGTACTCTCTTGTGCATCATTAAGCCATTGCATGTAAAGATCCCAGTGTCCTGAAGGTTCTTCACATCTCCAGCACATTAGTAACAACAGAGAGGGATACTCCAATGCAATGACAGTGATATCTCCATTGGTAATAACGTTTCTGCATAATAGCATCAATAGAGAGAAAAATATCAAATCCAACTAATTGAAATTCAAAATTAAAAACTAACCAACTTGAATTGTGCTAAACTAATTCAACTTAGATTCTGCAGCAACTGACATAATTTTGACTTAACTTTGATTTAACGTTGTGGATTGCAATAACCAAAACTCAAGCATGAAAGTTAACAGAAAATTGACAATAGTTACCAGTCATCTTGTGTCTAGCTTCCTCCACTCTATTCTGAAATTCCAAACACACACATGTTTAATTCGCCATGACATGTTACAGAAAACAACCAAAAAGTCCAAAACAGCTAAATACAATCAGATATTAAGCAATTATACCTTGACCAAAACAATCTGTTTGCCAGTAACTCGTTTCTTCAAATATCACCTGCTAACTCAAACCTGCAAGCACCGAGTTGAACCAAATGAAAAAGATGTACGTTCCATCATTAAATTTAATAATCTTATAATTTTTGTTGCATCACATTATCTTATAAAGACCAAAGGGGGCAAGTTCTGTCTGTATGGTCGCATCATCTGATCTGTCAACCATTTGAAATAAATTATATATCATCAATAAGATCTCGTTATAATACAATAATCACTTCCATTGTGAAATTTCTATGGTTTCAACTTTCAACAGTAGTTGTAACATACCTGCATATAGGCAACTGCTTCAAACACAAAGAATAGTGTGTTGAGAAACTCCCATCGACTCTCTTATCGCAGGTCTAGCAGTTCTGTCCCGTACATCTCACTTCCATTATTTCTCTATTTATAAATGAAACAACACTTAAAATACCCGAAAATACTGAAAGCGCACAAATTGAAGGATTCTAGTGATAGATAAATAAGCAAATGACAACAGACAATGATAGATAAATAAGCCAATGAATCTAGTTTGCATTTCTCATTCAAAAGCTACAACTCCTGCAGCCATTGAATCTAGTTGATTACCTAAAATAAAATGCCAATGAAATAGATACAACTTAATGCTTGTGTGCATTTCATACCATTATACAGGAATTCGCAATCTGTTCACGAAGGGCGATGATCTCTTCTTCTTGCCCCCTTGCTCGTGAATAAAGTTCCTGCAAATAAGCTTATAATCTGATGGGATTGTATAATGTTTCTTGCATCTTCCAAGGAAAAACTACATGCAAGAATGCATTTTCTCGTTTTCTATAATATTTTCTTTTTTACAAATAGAAATGTGATATATATATATAATATTGTTATACTTCATTACCATAGTTTCTAGGTCCTCAACGTGATTGAGTGCATCATTGGTTTTGAAATTGCTTTGAGCCCATTGTTTCTCAAGATTGTACCTAAAACACATAGCATCAAATTAATCAGATCACAACTTGAACATAATATATTGTAAGCATCAATATAACTCAATTTAATGCATCGTCTTAGAATGGAGGGTAACCTTCATCCTTTAAGCAAGCTTTTAGATTTGAGTTAGGTCTTATCCACATTCTAAAATACCGGCAGCCAGCACTACCAGAAGAGGAATTGCAAGTAGCAAAAATGAGGGTGATGAGATGGGATTTTAGCATATACCCAGATTCCAAGTAGCAAAAGCGCCATGTTTGTTGTAAAATTGTTCTGTAGCTTATTTCTAAGATATGCACAACATAACTTGTGGGAATACCATGTCTTTAAAACTGAAAAATTCTCATCACATGATTAATAATTATGACAAAGGTCAGCATAGAAAATTATGACAAAGGTCATCACATGATTAATAATTATGACAAAGGTCAACATAGAAAATTCTCATCACATGACTAACTCATTGTGTACCACAGAGTTGTTCAAATTCTGCTACTAACCTGCGAAATGCAAAACAACAGTGAGCTGTAAATACGAAGTTAGCTGTAAATAAGTTTGGGAAGGTCTAATCTAACTGATCAAGAATCTAAGCAACTAGACTATTATGACACAAACAACAAATTACAATCAAAATTTCACATAGACACAAACCATATGATTTGAAAAGCTATCAGCAGAGAATGAACAATCACCTGATTGTGGCATCTTGGTGGCAGACCTTGTCCATTTGATAAGTGAAGACAAATGCTTAATCAATGGACCTATTTCATTAACATTGTTAAACTAAATTAACAAAAGAGAACAAAAACATACCCACTTTGGAATTTAGCTACAATAAGAAAAAGGGTGAAAATTTAGCATACCAGACTCACACCAGACCCACCAGCACCGCGAGATGACCGCACCACAGCAGACCCACCAGAAACAGAACTGAAAAACCACACTGCCAAATCAGAGACAGCCACTCCAAAAAATCAAAGTCGGATGCACTACGCAAAAAACATCAACTGATCAAGCTATAAAATACACCAAAAAGCTTCACTTCTCTGCATCTTTCGCCCAACTGCAGAATAAGATGAAGTCTTCACTATAATTCAATTTCAAAACATCATATTGGTACTCTAGCAGCATTACTACCCGACCAGGCTACTGAAACCAGCAGCAACCCCTGCATGATTGCAATGTACAATTTAGCCACCAAGTGTTTCTTTCTTAAAGGGACTTCCAAAAAAAAATCTTAAAGCAAGCTAAGGACAAATTCTAGTATGTTTCGTTAGCCAACTCAAGGCTCCCGTCTACGTGGAATTTCTCCTTCAGGCAGGAAGCCCTGTTGCTTGTAGCCAATAATTTTGTTGAACCTGGTTGTCGCCATCGTCGTTTGGGGTTTCAGCTTACATGGTTATCGCAGTTTGCTTCTTTTCGAATCGTCGGTTGTCTTTGCACCAGTTTTTGAATTCTGGGAAGAAACTGATTGCAATTTCGAAAGGCCAAAGCAGTTTATGCACGACCTTGCTTCTTGGTCTTGTTAGTAGTGGCAAGTTTACGTCTTGCTCGAATTTGTTCTAGCACGGTGGAACTATATGACCATCAAAACATAAGATGGCGTTACAGAAGAAACTTGGCATAGAAACACAATTTAGTTCATATCTAAACCAAGAGCAGCTAAAAGAAACCAGAAAATTACTTAGCTCACGTTGTCACGCTTCACCGGTTCTGGCATAGAAAATCAAACTAAATCAAAATAAAAATTGGCTGTGATTTATTTTAGCTCATATCAAAATCAAAATCAAACTAATTCAAAATCAAAATGAAAATCAAACTAAATCAAAATAAAAATTGGTTGTGATTTATTTTACACTGTCACTAAATCTAAATCAAACTCTTATGGTCAAAAGCATAAAAACTCACTGGAAACAGAAATACAAACCTTAAAGATGAGGATGTTTCCGATTTTACCGGCGGGATGATTCGCAGCATACTCATCCTTGGTGAGATTCCGTACCCTTATCTCCTTTTCTGCAAACAACAATAATCAACATAAACCCTAAACCCATAAAACAAATATCTCCTTTTCTGCAACCAACAATAATCAACATAAACCCTAAACCCATAAAACAAAGATCTCCTTTTCTGCAAACAACAATAATCAACATAAACCCTAAACCCATAAAACAAAAACCACTACATACATCTTGGATAATCAAAAGCACAAAACAAACCACTTAAGCACTCATCAACAACACCGTCATCCACCAAAGGAGAAGTGCTCACATCCATCTCTCTATCAACCGAGCAACGTAGCTTCAAGGAGAGAAAAGAGAGACGACAGAGAGGAAGATGAAGAAGGATGAGAGAGAAGAGAGACGAGAGAGAGGAAGATGAAGGAGAGAGAAGAGATAGGAAGTTGAACGGAGACGATAAACAAAGAGAGAGAAGAGAGAGAATAGGAAAATGAAAAGGAAAAGCATCTGTTTTGGGGGAAGAGAAAAGAGAAAAAGTGAATTCAATCAAGTTAGAATGGAACCAAATGGAAGTATATGATATCATCAAATGAACAAACCATGATTCATTGTAAAAACATTTAGTTGCAATTGAATAAGATGACATCATTGGTTAGAAAAAGTAATTTTTAGACACAAAATACCCCCAATTTGCTGACATGGCAGAAATTGAGGGTAGGATATTATGGAATTTTCCAGAACCATTAGAGTTCCTATATTATAGATGAAATTACATCCAAAGAGTAATCTACCATATAAGAAAATATGGTACCACCATAATTACTAATTTATCCTTATGGACACATGTCAACATTCTAACACCACTATTTTTCCAATGTTGTATCATTTCAATCACTACTCCAAATACCGTAAACTCATTTTCTTCTCTTTCTCGCTATCCCTTCTTCTTCTTCTTCTTCTTCTTCTTCTTCTTCTTCTTCTTCTTCTTCTTCATCTCTCTCTCTGTCTCTCTCTCTCTCTCTCCGTTCTTCTTCTTCTCTCACCAATTTTCTATGTTTCCTCCCATAAACCCTAATCCGCCACCCACTCTCTACCGTTTTCTCTCATCTCTATTTTCTTCTCTCTTCTATAAAACCCTACACGGCTTCCGTCTACAATCACCATCACCTCAAAGATGAAAAAAGCTTAGATCGGGTGAGATGGTGGCAACGATGGTAGACCTGTTCGTAGATCTCATAATGATGGAAACCATAAAGGCTTAGGGTATGATTTCTTATCATTACATGTTTTCGTTTATACTGATTTCTTATCATTACATAACTTTCTTTTTTTTGCTAATGTTGAAACCCTAATAATATTCATGATATGTCTGTATTCACACAGTTTCAGGTTAAGCATCCATGGTTATGCCTTTTGAAACAATAATGGTATGAACTCTGAGAGGGAGAAGAAATAAGCCCTTTTGAGAAGATACGCGCTTCTGTTTTTTTTTTTGTATTTGTTATAATTTGTTTTGTTTTTATTTTTACAGATTTTTAATTATTGTTAATTGTTGACGTGATGGTTGAAAAAATGGAGATGAAATTTTTTATGTTTGATGGAATTTGTTTGGAGATTTTGAAGGTTTGATATTGATGATGCTTCAATTTCTTGAATAATAATGTTTATCTCTTTTGTCTGTTTTTCACACTATTTCCAACAAAGTGTACAGAAATGAGTTCATATTGTTCTGACAAAAAACTTATTTTTGGATGGGGTTTAGACTAATGGGTTCTTGATATTGGTTTGTTAGGACCGAGATGTGTCGTTTTAGTGGTGCCAAGATCTATCCTGGGAGAGGAATTAGATTTATCCGTAGTGATTCTCAGGTGATAAGAATATGGCTGAGTTTGAAGTTTATTATTGTGTTCTGAATTTCGTTTTGGTTGGTGATTGGTTGTTTATTTAATGGTTTTTCTGTTGTATCATTTCAATGTTGTATTATTTCAATCACTACTCCAAATACCGTAAACTCATTTTCTTCTCTTTCTCTCTATCCCTTCTTCTTCTTCTTCTTCTTCTTCTTTTTCTTCTTCTTCTTCTCTTTCTCTCTCTCTCTCTCTCTCTCACCAATTTTCTCTGTTTCCTCCCATAAACCCTAATCCACCGCCCTCTCTCTACCGTTTTCTCTCATCTCTCTTTTCTTCTCTCTTCCATAAAACCCTACATGGCTTCCGTCTACAATCACCATCACCTCAAAGATGAAAAAAGCTTAGATCGGGTGAGATGGTGGCAATGATGGTAGACCTGTTCGTAGATCTCATAATGATGGAAACCATAAAGGTTTAGGGTTTGATTTCTCATCATTACATGTTTTCGTTTATACTGATTTCTTATCAATACATAACTTTCTTTTTTTTGCTAATGTTGAAACCCTAATAATATTCATGATATGTCTGTATTCACACAGTTGCAGGTTAAGCATCCATGGCTATGCCTTTTGAAACAATAATGGTATGAACTCTGAAAGGGAGAAGAAATAAGCCCTTTTGAGAAGATACGCGCTTCTGTTTTTTTTTTTTGTATTTGTTATAATTTGTTTTGTTTTTATTTTTACAGATTTTTAATTATTGTTAATTGTTGACGTGATGGTTGAAAAAATGGAGATGAAATTTTTTATGTTTGATGGAATTTGTTTGGAGATTTTGAAGGTTTGATATTGATGATGCTTCAATTTCTTGAATAATAATGTTTATCTCTTTTGTCTGTTTTTCACACTATTTCCAACAAAGTGTACAGAAATGAGTTCATATTGTTCTGACAAAAAACTTATTTTTGGATGGGGTTTAGACTAATGGGTTCTTGATATTGGTTTGTTAGGACCGAGCTGTGTCGTTTTAGTGGTGCCAAGATCTATCCTGGGAGAGGAATTAGATTTATCCGTAGTGATTCTCAGGTGATAAGAATATGGCTGAGTTTGAAGTTTATTATTGTGTTCTGAATTTCGTTTTGGTTGGTGATTGGTTGTTTATTTCATGGTTTTTCTGTTTGTTCATTTATTATTAGGTTTTCCTTTTTTTCAATTCGAAATGCAAAAAGGTACTTCAATAACAAGTTGAAGCCGTCAAAGCTTACCTGGACTGACATGTACCGGAAGCAACATAAGAAGGTAAATACTAATGGTTGAAATTACTTTTGAGTAATTCTATTAGAGAAAATATCATTGGTTCTGCCCTTTTCCTATCTGATATTTTGATGCGATTTTAAGTCGCATAAATATCTTTTTTTAGGTGTGTGTTTTGATTTCATACATGCTAATTTTTGTTTGTGTATGCGCAGGACATCGCCCAAGAAGCTGCAAAGAAGAGGCGTAGAGCTACCACAAAGCCTTATTCAAGGTCTATTGTTGGTGCTACTTTGGAAGTTATCCAGAAGAAAAGGTCAGAGAAGCCTGAGGTTCGCGATGCTGCCCGAGAACTGCTCTTCGGTGTGTTTTCTTTTTTATTTCATGCAAGGATTTAGATAAACATGTTCCTTGGTTTTTGCATATAAATGTGTTTACCATTTCTCACATACTGAAGTCATTATTTATTTTTTTTTGCAGTGAAATTAAGGAGAGGGTGAAGAAAACTAAGGATGAAAAGAAGGCAAAGAAGGCGGAATGTCAAGCTAAGGCCCAAAAGGCTGTAGGAAAAGGTAATGTTACCAAGGGTGCATCTAAAGGTCCTAAGCTTGGCGGTGGAGGCGGGAAGCGCTGAAGCTGAACACTTGGTGTGTTGGATTTTTGGATAGCTCTTGAGTAGAGTTTTGAAATTTTTGCTTTGATCATTTATTTGTTGGATCATTACTGTATTTTGTTGTCTTGTCAAAAACTTTTTTTTGATGGCCATATAATAGTTCATATTGTTCTATTCTATATTTAGTTCATATTGTTCTATTCTGTATTTTTTATGGTGGAACCATATTCTTGGGTTAATTAAATTTAATTGGCAGAGTCGGAATTTATTTTTCTTGACAAATTTAAACAAATTTTTTTTTAATGTTATTTTGAATTTTTTGTTTCACATGATTTCTGGAGTGTGGCAGGTTAGTGGCAGAAGCATGGTTGTGCAGAGGGTAGATGGGTTTTGCCTAACTTTTGCTACTGTATCGAGGCAGGCCAGGTCTAAGGGACAGATAAACTAGGCATTTGCCTATGCCTACTTTAATTTATTATTTCCTATTATAGTTTATTGCATCCTGTTACAAGAATTAATAGAATTCAATTTTTTTTTAATATCATTATTAATTTGTTCCTTCTCAATAAAATAAAAATAACTTATTAATACACACTATTAAATATGGCATGAATATGTAAAAGTAACTAAAACCATTGTGTTGTTGTTTATCTACTAAATTTTATCTAACTAGAATTATTATATTTAAATAGTTTAAGATATTGATTAGCATATTTAATAAATAATTTTAATTTAAAAAATAAAACACCGACTTTTAAATAAAATTATTATTCGTTTATTTATGTGTATTTTTTAAACTAAAAAAAAAAAGCCAACTGGTATCATTTCAATCTAAGGATTTAATTAGATTATTAGTTCATGGTTGGACGAAGGGGGTTTGTCAGTTTTTTTGCTTTGATTTTCATCCTTATTGCCTATTCTTTTTTTAGATTAGTTTTTATTATATTTATGAAAGAGTTAAATATTAGATCTCTATTATTTATTTTGATTTAAGAACTTTTATTATTTTTAACGTTAATATTATTAACATTTATATTAAATTTTCATTTTAAATGGATTACTTCTCATAGATATAATAAGTCACTTTTTAAATTTCCATTTTAAACGGATTACTTCTCATGGACTTCCATTTTAAACAGAAAACAAAAATTCCTATCTAAATTATCAAAAATAGACATAATAAGTCACTTTTTAATCACTATATTTTTCTCCATCTTCCTTATTATACTTTTTTTCCTATCTAAATTATGGTTATCACAAAATACTTTAACATAGTAAACATTTTAGTTTAATAATTTAAAAAAATCATAAAAGAAATAAAATTACAATTATAAATTAAGTAGTTCAAATAAAAAAAATTAGACTGAATTTGCACCGCCTGAGAAATAATGGTCATATAATAATCTAAAAGAATTTTATTTAACCATTATTAAAGAAGTCTCAAATTACATATTTCTCCAGAATAATAATAATAATAGAAGTCTAATTTCTTATATTTTTAAATATAATTTAATTATTGATGACCATGGTCATTAATAGTCATTAATAATGGTCAATTTTTTATGGTAGATAACAATTTTTTATTGAATTATATTTCTCAAATATGTAAATATAATAGTCATTAATAATAGAATTATATTTGAAAAATTATATTGATCATTATTTAAATAATATATTTTTCTCATCAAATATAATAGAAGTCATTAATAATGGAATTTAAGAAATTTTAATAATGGAATTTAAAATAAAAGAATTTAAGAAGTCTTTAATAATGGGATTTGAGAATTAAAATTTCAATTATTTGGGAAATTTTATAATAAATGATATCAAAATAAATCAATTATTTGAGAATACTCTTTTATACACGGGAACAACTTGAATATTTATTCAAATATTTTTATACACGGAAAAAATATATTGTTGATTAAAATGTTTTTATATAGGGGAGAAAATAGTATTGTTATAAACGGAAACAACTTTACTATTAATTCAAATGTTTTTATAAATACTGTCAAAACAAAAATAATATTTTGATTTAAATATTTTTATAAACAAGAACAAGTTTACTATTGATTCAAATATATCTATATAATATATAAAGGAAATACTTGATTTTGGTGTAGCCTATTTTTATACCATTTGTACCCTTATTGTGTAATTTACTTAATAACTTCCTATTATTAATTTTCACATACTGTATTTTTTTTTTAAATTATACAATATATAAAGAAAATACTTGGTTTTGGTGTAACTTTCACATACTGTATTTTTAAAAAAAAATTATTTAAATAAAAAGTATAGTTTATTTTCATTCTTGCGCATTAAAAAAGCGGACAGACGGCACGCAAGTGCTCGGCTGGACGCTAGTTTATAAATAATGTCAAAATAAAAATTATATTTCTATTTAAATATTTTTATAAACGGGAATAACTTTATTACTCATTCAAATATATTTATAAATAATGTCAAAACAAAAATAATATTTATATACAGGAAAAAATCCATCGTTGATTAAAATATCTTTATATACAAAAACAAATATTATTGTTATAAACGGATCAACTTTACTACTGATTCAAATACTGAATAATATAAATTTATCGACAATTTTATTCTCTCTTATAACATAATTGTCATATTTGTTAAAAACGTATCTCATCCTAAAATGTTTTTATATAGGATAGAAAATACTATTGTTATCAATGAGAACAACTTCACTATTGGTTCAAATATTTTTATAAATATTGTAAAAAAAAAATTATTTAAACATTATTATAAACGGGAACAACTTCACTATTAGTTCAAATATTTTTATAAATATTTTCAAAAAACAAATATTTTGATTTAAATATTTTAAAAATGGGAAAAACTTTAATATTTATTCAAATATATTTATAAATAATATCAAAACAAAAATAATATTTTGATTTAAATATTTTTATAAACGGAAACAACTTTACTATTGATTCAACTATATTTATAAATAGTGTCAAAACAAAAATAATATTTATATACGGGAAAAAATACATCGTTTATTGGGTGTATCATTTTAATTCTTTTTGAATTTAGAACTACATTGTTATATTTTCTATTTTATTTTTATATTTCATAATCTAATTGGTGCCATATCCGCAGTCCACACCAGAACTCGTGCGGACACACGGGTTTCCCACTAGTGTGTTAATTACAACTTGATTTCTAATTTGCATAGAAATAGTATTTAATTTTAAAAACCAAAAAATTAAAAATACAAACTACTTATTATTACTATTTTTTATATAAGCAATAAAAAGGTGAAAAAATAAAAGAAAGGAAATGTCGTCAAAATTTGGAGTACGACAGTGACGAATTACTATACCCGATGAACACAAACTTAATCAAAAAATATTTTGCCTAAAAAAGTGGAATACAAAAGTCGTTAAGTCAAAAACCTGAAAGGGAAACTTAGGCAAAAATGGATATCCCAGTGGACAGAAAACCCGAAAAAATTAGGGATAAAATAAATAAAAAATATGGCCCGCTGAGTTGAAAACTCGAAAGGGCGGCTCAAGCAAAAATGGGCAATCCCGGTAGATTGAAAACCTAAAAGGGCGATCTAGGCAAAAGTTAGGGACAAATTCCAAGGCAAAGTAAATGGTCTGTATATCCACGTGATCTTCATGTGCTTCGGAAGAGAGGAATTAATCCAGTCGTCTTCTCATGAAGCAAGGTGTTGAGATCTTCGAAGTCATATGGGCCATAGCAGTGTTGAAGCTCAATGGAACTTCAATAATTTTCATTGCCATTGTACTTTTCTTGCACAACAATTACCTCGTCAAGGAATTGCATCCTTATGTACATTTACCCATTCAAGGGTCAAATCTATGAAAGAGAAATTTCTCATCAAATTTGTGCCCAATTGTTTTCTTACTTTATCTGCTTGTTTGTAAAATGTCTTTATTTTTTATAAACTCTGTTTTGAAACTTTGGTTAATAATAACAATGTTTGAAAAAACAGTTAGATTGTTTTGATATTTTAAAAAGAATCTAAAAGGGAGATTGACAATCCCCAATGGTTCCTTCGTCTCATGAGAACATCAAATCATTCGCCAGCCACCATGGCTCTTTCAGCCTAAGTAACATAATCCTCTCAAGGATCAGTACATATGCCACTCCACAGCAACAAGTCTCTTTATAATTTATCATGGCATTCACATTTTCTTGTCGCTCGCAGCATTATCAAGGTTCAGATGTCGAGTAGTCAGATCCATCTTCCAAAGTCCAATCCCTATTGGCAATTACCGAAGTCCACCCTGTTGGCACCTTCATAATCCCCAAAAGTCCAATCTCTATTGGCAAACACCAAATTATCAAAAGTCCAACCTCACTTGGTGCACACCCAAAAGTCCAATCTCCATTGGCAATTACCAAAGTCCACTCTGTTGGCGTCTTCATAAAACCTAAAGTCCAATCTATATTGGCAACCAGAAAAAGCAAAAGTCCAATCTCACTTGGCGCTTCCCCAATCCAATCCCCAATGATACCCAAAAAGATCTCACCCTCGAAAAGGAGACCTATCCCAAGCATATTCACGTAAATAACATGCATCATGCATAGCATTCCTACCAAACAGGAGTAGCATCAACCACAGTCATATAAATCATGCATAGTCTCTCTGTTAAAACAAGAAGCTTCACTTATCAATCTTTTGCATTCTTTCATGCATTAGAATCCCCAAAAGTTGCATCCTTGTGTGCATTTCTATCCATCATGCAATGCATGGCGTTTCCACCCAAAGTAGAACATCATATCAAACATAACATAACAGGATCCAGGATCAATCAACAAGCATCCCGGCCACTCCTCCTTCAAAGTCGGTGGTATTCCTCTGAAAAGAGCTAATACCCCGCACGTGCTCATGGAAATTCTATTCCTCAACAAGTCATTCCTAAACTTTATAGTTGATAATGACGATCTTCAGCATCTTTGCTTTTGTTGCTCCCTAAGCAGAGGTTATCCTAAAAAGTCTCTTATGAGCTTTTCCCTTGCAGAGCTTTATTAGCACACTTCCTATAAAAGGAGTCTTGCTTAAACTGTTTTCCCTAACAAATTTAGCACTTGAGATACTGTTCTAGTATCCCTGAAAAGCCTTAAGTCATAAGGCACTACTTCGCATGATCTGGAAAGTCTCATACCCTTGTTGAGATACTGCTCTATTATCCCCGAAGAGCCTTAACCTATAAGGTACTGCTTTGTGCGATTTAGAGAATCTCATTTGTTCTTGAGATACTGCTTTAGCATCCTCAGAGAGCCTTAACTCATAAGGTGTTGCTTTGTACGACCCAAATAATCTCATGTTTTGGTTGAGATACTATTCTAGTATCTCTGAAGAGCCTTAACTCGTAAGGTTTGCATGATCTGGAAAGTCTCATACCCTTTTTGAGATATTGCTTTATTATCCCCGAATAACCTTGACATATAATGTACTGCTTTGTACGATTTAAAGAATCTCATTTGTTCTTGAAATACTGCTTTGGCATCCTCAGAGAACCTTAACTCATAAGGTGCTGCTTCGTACGACCCAAAGAATCTCATGTTTTGGTTGAGATACTATTCTAGTATCCCCGAAGAGCCTTAACTCATAAGGTACTACTTCACATGATCTGGAAAGTCTCATACCCTTGTTGAGATACTGTTCCAGTATCCTAGAAGAGGCTTAACTCATAAGGTACTGCTTCGCATGATTTGGAAAGTCTCATGCCCTCGTTTGAGATATTTCTCTAATGTCGTAGGAGAATATTAGATGCGATTGAGGTATCGTTCCCATTGTCAGGATATCTCGATCAATAAGATATTGCTTCATTGGTTTAGAGAATCTCATTTTCCCCTTTGCAAAGATATTGCTCGGAGTATCCCCGAAGAGCCTTAACTCATAAGGTACTGCTTCGTGCGATGCGGAGAATCTCATTTTCTTTGTTAAGTTCCTTTAAAAGGTCCCTGAAGAGCCTTAGGTCATAAGGTATTACTTCGCGCGACTTGGAGAATTTCACTTCTTGACCTGAGATACTGCTTTGGTAATCCAAAGAATCTCATATATTTTGTTCAGATTCGCATTCTGCTATCTCATGATTATATCTTTTATACCATCAATGCATTTCATTTTACATTTTTACCAGACAAATTTTGGGGTCTTCTTGTATCTAACTGACTTCTACCTTAAAAACGAACCACACGCAACAGTTCATTTTCTAGGGTTCAAGGCAATTGGATAGGGGCATCTGTCATACCCCAAATTTTTCTTACCTTTTTTTACTTTCTTGTCTCAAGCATTTGCACTACATAGATTTTATTCCTTGGGGCTGGTCCTTTGGCCTCTAGCCATGATCATTCTTAATACCAATTATATTAATTTATTTCCTTTTAGGAGCTTGCATTTGATCTTAATTTTCAACCTAGCTCAGAATCTCATGTAACTTTTACTCATGTCATATTGCATTGGTTAATAAGTGAGTTTGTTTTAAGAGGTGTCTCATGTGTCTTCTAGGCTTGGAAGTTTGATATCTTTTTTAACATTGACTTTGAATTTTCAAATAAGAGTTTTTCTTGGCATGGCATATTAGGTTTGTTTAATGTATTGGAACAAAATATTCCAAGTGTTTTAGAGCAATATGCATCTTTAACTCAATTTGCATTGATGTTTTAAGTCTCTTATTCTTGTTTACAAGGGCATTTACACTAAAAATTGTTATTTGCATATACTAGTCCAAAGGAGAATATGTCACATTTCCAAATAACAAGTTTTTGCATCTACATTACTTCTATTCCCAAATAATACAAGGATGAGAATTTGAAACTCAAAAGTATTCCAAGTAAACTTAAAGAGCATTAGAATACATGAGAGTGCAAAGTTAGGCATTGTAAAATTTATTTAATAAGGTAAAAGTGCAAGTTACACCAAGAATGCCAAGGTTCATTTGAATTCAAAATTCAAGGGCTGTTACATTGTTGCAAGCAAGTTACACGAGGTACAAAGTTCTAATCCTACAAGAGAAGTCCTAAACTTAGCAAATTACAAACAAAGAATCAAGTTGGTGCTTCATGAATTAGAAATGCCTCCTCCAAGTTTCAGTGCCATAACTCCTTCATCTTTATGCCAAGCTACCTCACCAAGCTCCTCATGCCAAGACCAATATACATGGAAGGAAAATGAAACAAATGATTAGCACAAAATACAAAGGACAAGCACACAATACAAAGGACAAATACACAAATCAAACCAAATAATGTCAACAAATTCAAATTTAGAGCAAAAATAAGCAAGTCACAATTCATGCCAAATTAAGTCAGCAACAACAATACGAGGGAAGGTTCAAATTCATAGCACAAAATGTTCACAGCAGAAATTCACTTAGCAAAATATCATTTTCAAAGGGGACCACAATATTCACATAAGAAAATCACAAGCAATTCACATACAATCAAATAGGGACCACCAAGTTTATAGAACGACAGAAAAGACAAAAGAGAGAATAACAAAATTTAGCTCCACTTTCAAAGCTTTTTCATGTGTCTTATTAGCTATATGATTATAAACATTATCTTCTACATATTGTCGAATAAAACCACATACATGTTGAAGTTCAAACTCCCATTCTACATCAGACACAGAATCCGACTTTGCGAAACTAAAAATCGATAAATGCAATTTTTTCACAAATAGTAAGTCTTTCATATTGACCTTCCATAAATGATAATTAGAACCATTCAAAAATACCATCTTCATCTTTGTATTTGACTCCATCATTCAAACAAGTAAAATAGCCCTTAACTAAGAGCTCTGATGCCACTTTGATGGGAAATTAAGACACAATAATAGACCAATACGCAGCAGATATAAAACTTTCCAAGCTTGTAGGAACCTTGAGGATCAACAACAAATATATGACGGCAAATTGAATAAATAAAAGCACAAAAGAACACCAATATTTTTAACGTGGAAAACCCCTCAATATGAAAGTAAAAACCACGAGTCATCCAGACCAAAGAAATAATCCCACTATAATCAATTAAGGGTACAAGAGAGTCTTAAAGTGATTCACAAACTAGTGCTAACAACCGCAAATCACAAAGCAAACTAGCTTACAAATAAGAATCAAAAACTGAAAAAAATTTCCTAAATCTGCAGCTTAGTGAAAAGCAAATAACTTCCACCTCAGACGTTGTTTTATATTTCTGAACAGTCAAAAGTTATATTTATGTGGTAAGAACCTTCCCTCCAAATTTGAGCTCGATCCAACGGTTAACAAATCAGGGATCGTCGACTTAGTGAGACTGATAGCAGAAAAACTAGAATGAGTTTCTCACCTCTATTATCTCTTTTGAATACTTTTTTTCCCTCTATCTATCTCAAACCTAAATTGATATTCTCCACTCAAAAAAGTTAGACAAAGAGACTAATCATATTTGGCCCTTTCTCCACATAGGAAGGGAGTCTAAACCCAACACAAATGATTGTTTTCTCCTTCTCCATTGGAGGTTCTAGAACATATCTAAAATTGTTAATAAGGATGGGTCCTTGAAAATCAACAACAAATGGGATTAGGAGTTGCTTTTGCGTGCTTGAAGAAGAAGAAGACGTCATTGTTCTTAAAATTTAAGCAGAAGAAGGAGTGATAAAAATGAAAATTGCAAGAAATCAAAAGCTCTTAGGGTTAAGACGAGAAAGAAAATAGGTGGGTATATATATATATAGCTGCAGAAGAAGACTGTTTGTTTTCTCTTTAAAATCAAAACAAGTGGCGTTTTGTTTTTTTAATTGTTAATTAAATGATTTTGTTTGTATTATAATGCGGTTAATTCTTGTAGCCCACAAAGGCCTTGGAGATTAGAACCATGATGACAGATGCACACACGTTTATTGACGTGACAACTAGGTGAAAGTGGTCATGATGATGATGATGATGATGTATACATACTACTTTGAACAGTGTTGTGAGTTTACTAAAAACACCACATTTCTTCCATATTGCAAATATGATCGAAAGTGGCATTTTGGGGGGCATCTATTAGCCTGCGATTTTTTACTCAAACTTATTCGATATGAGTGGGGATGTGAGATAAATATATAGGCTAAGCATAGGTAGATAAACCATGTTTTCGACGCCAAGATCACAAAGATTCAACAGGAAACAAGTGGATTCTCAACCTAAGCAGTTAGAGGACCTAAAAATGTTTTTCGACATAAGTAATGGTTTGGCAACAGTTCAACAACTGAAGAAACGTGGAAGCAAATGAGTGGACAAAAGACCACATAATAATGTACGTGTCAATGTTGGAGAGTTGAGAGTTGTCGGCGGTTAATGATGTGCATAGTATATCAATTGTTTTCGTCTATGTAACGAGGGTTCACAATTTCATTTATGTTCCCTTTAGAATTCCCACATCCAAGTTATAATGATATAGAATTTGTGAGAAATGTAAGAGCTTGTGTCCCTCTTTTAATTCCATATTTTTAGCCATTTTCATTATTAATTTGTCTACATTTATTTTACCTTTCTTAAGAAATTTTGCATTTACCTTTTACATTCTCATCTCGTTTCTTTAAATTCTAACATTACACCATTCACACGTCTCGCCCGAAATGCCCTTAAGATTTTTTTTGAGTTTAATCCTTTAAGTGAACTAAATTACAACAAACAGTTCCCAAATTCCAATATTCCCAAAGGTTTCCCAAAACTCAAATAACACAATAATAGGAATTTATACCCTTGTCTCTTTAAGTTTTCTTTAGTAATGTCACTTTCTCCCTTTGTATTTCAATCTACATTCTGAAGGATGTTGTAGAAAAAATGATAGAGATACATATTTATATATTGTAATTGTATTTCTGTGTGTCGAATATGATCACACTTGATATATATTTATAGATAAAAGAGATATACACAATAGGCAATGTTATAATTTACACTTATGACTAATTGATTAATAATCAATACTAATTGATTATATACAGATTCTCAACACTCCCCCTCAAGCCGGATCGTATATATTGTATGATCCGAGCTTGTTACAAATATAATTCACTCGAGAAACCTTGAGAGACTTGGTAAACATATCAGCCAATTGATCTTCAGATTTGACAAATTTTGTGGTTATTTCTCCTGACAGCACCTTGTCTCTTACATAGTGACAATCTATTTCTATGTGTTTGGTCCGTTCGTGAAAAACCGGATTGGATGCAATATGAAGTGCTGCTTGATTGTCGCATATGAGTTTTATGGCCTGAAGGTCTCCCAACCTAAGTTCTGAGAGCAAATTCTTCAGCCATGCAAGTTCCTTCGATGCTGCTGCTATAGCACGATATTCAGCTTCAGCACTCGATAGTGCAACTGTGTTTTGTTTCTTACTCCTCCATGAGATCATATTTCCTCCAACAAGAACACAATATCCAGAAGTGGATCTTCTATCTGACGGTGATCCTGCCCAATCTGCATCTGAATAACACTTGATTTTAGCATCACCCTTATCTTCATATAATAGACCTCTTCCTGGTGCATTCTTTATATATCTGAGAATGCGAATGACTACATTCCAATGAGTATCACACGGAGCATTCAAGAACTGACTCACAATTCTCACTGCAAAAGTAATATCCGGTCTGGTGACGGTAAGATAATTGAGTCTACCCACTAAACGTCGATATCTTCCCGGGTCTTTCAACAACTCCCCCTGACCCGGAAGAAGTTTGACGTTGGGATCCATAGGGGTATCAATCGGACGACAGTCAAGCATACCCGTTTCAGTTAGGATGTCTAATGCATATTTACGTTGATTAATTGCAATGACTGATGAGGACTGAGCAACTTCAATACCTAAGAAGTATCTGAGTGGACCCAAATCTTTTGTTTGGAAGTTTTTGAGAAGATGAATTTTGAGTCGCTGGATACCTTCTGTGTCGTCTCCAGTAATAACAATGTCATCAACATAGACCACAAGAAAGATGCGCTGACCGGTGGAGGAATGAAGGAAGAAAACAGAGTGATCTGCTTCACATCTAGTCATACCAAACTGTATCAAGGCAGAACTGAAGCGGTCAAACCAAGCACGTGGAGATTGTTTCAGCCCATAAAGAGAACGATGAAGTTGACAAACAAGTCTTGAGTTGCCAGGAATTGTAAAACCAGGAGGTTGATCCATATACTCTTCCTCCTCCAATTCTCCGTGTAAAAAGGCATTTTTAATGTCCAACTGATGAAGCGACTAATGATTAATAGCAGCCATTGCAAGGAAGAGACGGACTGAACTAATCTTGGCCACTGGAGAAAAAGTGTCGCCATAATCAAGACCAAATATCTGTGTGTATCCCTTGGCTACCAAACGAGCTTTAAAACGATCAATCTAACCATCCAGTCCAACTTTCACTGTATAAACCCATCGACAACCCACTGTAGTTTTGTCTGAAGGTAAAGAAACAATGTCCCAAGTTTTATTTGAATGCAATGCAACCATTTCTTCCACCATCGCCTGACGCCAATTGGGATCAGTCATAGCTTCACCTGTAGACTTAGGAATAGACACGGAATCCAAAGCAGACACAAAAGAAACATAGGAAGTAGAAAGACGGTCATAATTTAAAACATAGGAATATTTAGGATTTGGAGTATGAGATCGAATACCTTTTCGTAATGCTATTGGGAGGTCAATTTCAGGTGACGTAGCTGGAGGAACATTTGGAGCAAGAGGTGGTGTTGGTGGATTAATATCATCTCTAACTTCCGATGGACGGGGTGTTCTTCGTTGGTAAACCTTCAATGGGGGTTTAATGGGTGTGGGAATGACAGAAGGGACATCTTGAGCATCTAAGTTACAAGTCTCATCGGGTGACACAGAGGCAGAGAAAAATGGGGAACCTTCAAAGAATGTAACATCAAAGGAAACAATGTACCGTTGAAGTTGAGGACAAAAACACCGATATCCTTTTTGTATGCACGAGTAGCCTAGAAAAATACATTTTAGAGATTTGGCAGAGAGTTTGTCTTTACCTGGACTAAGATCATGAACAAAACATGTGCAACTAAAGACGCGAAGCGGAATGGGGTAGAGGTCATGTTGTGGATTCAAGATAGAGTATGGAATCTGATCTTGAAGGAATGATGAAGGCATTCAGTTGATAAGGTGACAAGCTGTGAGGAGAGCATCACCTCAAAAATGAGAAGGTACATTGTGGTGAAGTAAAAGAGTCTGTGCGGTTTCAACTAAATGACGATTCTTCCATTCAGTAACACCGTTTTGTTGTGGTGTATGAGCACATGATGATTGGTGAATAATTCGCTGTGATGTTAAAAAAGATTGAAACTGGGATGACATATATTCACGAGCATTATCAGTGCGTAAAATTTTAATGGAAGTGTTAAACTGGTTTTTAATTTCAGCATAAAACTCTTGGAATATAAGGAAAACATCTGAACGAATTTTCATTAGAAATAACCAAGTACATCGTGCAAAATCATCGATGAAAGTTACAAAATAGTAATATCCTAAGGTAGACTTCACACGACTGGGACCCCAAATATCAGAATGAACTAAAGCAAAAGGTGATGCAACACTTTTATTTACTCGTTGAGAGTAAGTATTACGAGTATGTTTGCCTAATTGACCGGACTGACACTCAAAAGATGAAAGCTTAGAAAAACTGGGGACTAAAAGACTTATTTTATTAAGACTAGGATGACCCAAACATTAATGTGTGAGGTCTTGAGAAGTAGTAGAAGCACATGCCATCGGTTGAGATAGATGATATAATCCTCCAGATTCACTCCCTGCTCCAATCGTCTGTCCTGTACGTCGATCCTGAATATAAACAGATTTATCATTAAAAAGAACAGAACAATCAAGAGTACGAATCAGCTTGTGAACAGATATTAGATTAAAAGGACAACCAGGAATGTAAAGGACAGACTCTAGAGACAAGTTTGGAAGTGGATGTGCCTGACCAAGACCATGAACTTTGATTTTAAAACCATCCGCCACAGTGACAGAAGGCAAAGAATCAGAATAAGACAAGTAAGATAAAAGAGATTTATTACCAATCAAATGATCAGAGGCACCAGAGTCAAGGACCCAAGGGCCAAGAGAAGATGTAGAGACAAAAGCTACAGGATTACCCGACTGAGCAACAGCAGCAGATGATGATGGTTGTTGGGCTGCATTGAATTGAAGGAAATCATTGTAATCAACAATGGAAATAGTGACGTCTTTAGAGATATCCGGTTTAGCAACAGCAGCGACCCGTCTGATACCATATTGTAATTGTATTTCTGTGTGTCGAATATGATCACACTTGATATATATTTATGAGTTAAATAAGTATTAGGTCGCTGAAAATAACCCAACATTCAAGTTTGGTCCCTATAAATATTTTCTTCAAGGTTTGGTCCCCCTAATGTTTTCCGTTTCCAACTGTAGTCCCTCCCGTTAGTTTTCACTAACGGAGGATGACATGGCGTGCCATGTGTGCTAACATTCCTTGCCAACTGTGTATAATTTCTTTGACCAGTCAGGGACCAAACTTGAATGTTGGGTTATTTTCAGGGACCTAATATTTATTTAACCTTTATTCTACTCTCCTCTTTGATTTATATGTTTGAACACCATACCAAACAATGCTTGAAGTTATGGCCATTGAGTCTCGATGCCGTTACTTGTTGTTGCGAAACAGAGTCGAATTCATTCAAAACCAACTGCAGTGAAATATTACTAAACATGCTTTGAAAAATATGATAAATAACTTACAGTGAAACAGAGTCGAATTCATTTAAACCATAATAATCATATTACTAAACATGCTTTGAAAAACATGATAAATAACTTACAGTGAAATACATATTAAACATGCTTTGAAAAAAATACATGTTTCTAATTTTCCAATTTAATTATTATATTATACATGTTGGTGTCTCAAATTTGGTGCAAATCTTATATACCTTTTAATTGTGGTAATGCATATCAGATAGCATATATGTGTATTTAATGAAAAATATTTCCAGTTATCACTTTCAAAAATTCTAACAACATACATAAATAACCCTGTGAGCAATTATGCATGAAATTAATTTCAAAACATACTTACACCAGAACATAACTAATGCAAAAAAAGTTGTAAGTGAGAGATCATAACCAAACCACATAATGCAATTAATATAACAATAAGTGAGATGTTCAAAGAATAAAGTGAACAACAGAAAAACTAGCACATATTGTTAATCACTTAACTGTTTCTTGAATTAATCACCATCGATAATCTGCTTCTTGAATTAATCACTTAACTGTTTTTCAGTAAAGAGTATCTTGAATTAAAATCATGGAAACCAAATACATACCTTTTTTTCGGTTTTAATGGTTGGAACTTTGACCAGAATCAGGATTTTCATCCTCCTGCTTGTCAAAAGAACAAGGCTCTGCCTCCATCTCATTCTGCTTGTTAAAAGAAAAAAGCTCCATCTCATTTTTATTCTCCTCCTCGGAGTTAAAATTGTCGATCATGGTGGTGTCACCAACTTTAGAACGTTTTGCCGCGATGTTCACGCCAAACAACATGACACGCCTTTCACCATTTTCATTCCTGCTCGTTGAATTATATTATGAATAAATTCATTTTTTCCTGGAGAAGAGTAATTCATTCTAAAATCACATAGTTAAGTCATAATAAAATAACTATTATGATTAATTAACATAATACAACCATAAAGAAATAAGAAGAACCCTTGGAATACTTCAAAAAAGAACATGGAAAGTTAATATATGCAATGGATCCTTAAAAAAACACTAAAACAGTGGAACTATGTAATGGCCATCATACGAAATCAGATAAACACAAGATGTTTGGGATCTTCAATTTTTCAAAAGACCAACTTCATCGTAAGTGCCTTTTACTGTTTTAACTTGATTTCAATAAAATATGTTCTAAAAGTAGCTATTACCTTGGAGCTCGCACACTGCATTAAGCAAAATGGACAAGAAAATCACTTTTTATATGAAAGAAATTATCACAAGAGAGTAAGATGCATTGTTGAACATAGTGAATAATAACAGAGGATCTTGTTTTTGTTATTTCTGATGTTGTTGTTGTAATGAAAAGAAGGATTGTGTGAGAGAGAAAGAGAAATGAGGGTAGAGCAAAAGGTGGAGAGGGAAAGAAGAAGAGGATTGAGAGAGAGAAGAAGGAGAATAAATTTAACATAAAAAAGCATTTTTGACTGGTCAATGCAATAAAACACATGTGGCAAGGAATGGTTACACACATGGCACGCCACGTCATCCGCCGTTAGCGAAAACTAACGGGAGGGACTAGAGTTATAAACGGAAAACTTTGGGAGGACCAAAGTTTGAAGGAAATTTTTTTAGGGACTAAACCTCAAAGTTGGGTTATTTTCAGGAACCTAATACTTATTTAACCCTATATTTATAGATAAAAGAGATATACACAATAGGTAATTATAGCGGCAAAATAGTGAGTGTAAGCTATTGATTAACTTAACTCAAAAAGCAAGAGTCGCCACCGCACTTTTATTTTATCCAAAAAGGAAAAGAAAAAGAGCGAACAAAACCTACACAAGCTCTAAACAAGAACAAGTGAAGAGAAACTGGGTAAGGGGGTTGGTTACATTAAGGGAAGGTATTAGCACCCAAAACGTCTATAGTACTCTATAGGAGCCCTTTGAAATATCTACCGCTTTTGGTCTAAAAAGGTTTGCATGAAAAGTGAATGAGGAGATGAGAAGAGAAATTGTTTTTTAAAATTTTTGTGTTTGGAGAGACTTGTCACCTCATGCCTACGTACCCACGATGTGCAATGTAGGATCAAAACCCCGTAGTTCGTGGTACAAAGAATGAAATTTGTTTGTTTTGGTTGTTTTTAAATGTAAAGACAAGTCGTCATTTCTAAGTGAATAATTCCGTTTAAAGAAATGAATGATGTCTAAACTTATGAAAAAGTTAAAAGACAAAGTGCACGAGGGCACAAAAAGAGAGTGATGAGTTTGATGTTTTTTAAGTCTTTTGAAAAAGAGTGTCAATATGCTTATGTAGTTTAGCATTTGTTAAGAAATGAAAGGAAAAGAGTAAAGTCACTTGACAAAGTCAAGGTTTGTTTATGAAAGAGGTGATAGTTTGAAATCAAGAAGTTTTGAAAAAGAGAGAGTTTTGAAAATTGAAGAATGGGGTGAAGAAGAAGAGACTATCCTAAAGCATAAAGTAAAAGCTAAGGATGAGAATAGCCTAACCACACAAGTATGCTTCCAAGTCTTCGAACCATAATTCCAAAGCAAAGGGAGGAATGTCCTAAGTTCTAAGTCCAAGGTTCCAAGAATTGCATTGGATGTCTAAGGTCTAAGTTCAAAACTCCATGTCCATTGCAAAGGATAGTAACCATAGTCCAAGATTAGAATCACAAGTTTTTTAGAGGTTTTGGCCTTTATTAATGTTTTAGGTCCAAGTGGACAAAGAGAAAAAGGCATAAGCATAAACATGTGTCCAGCGGACAAAGGAAAAATTGCGGAAGCATAAACATATGCCCAACGGACAAAGGAAAAATTGCGGAAGCATAAACATGATATGAAATAATAATAATGGAGCATAAAAGTAAAAGAGATAAGGAGCGAGAAGAAATTTTAAAGGAGTTAGTACAATAGTAATGTTAGTAAGTTAGTAAATAATTGTAAGAGTTAGTGGTCAATTATAATTGAATAATTGCACTTAGGTCAAGATTAATGAGAACTCATTAGAGGATTGATAAGACCAAAGCCTCCTAACAACAAGTTTCATAAGTTTTGAACCAAAAGACAAATAATCAACTATTCTTGATAGTTTTCCGAGGCGGGACAAATTTTGGTCTATGTTAAGCGCACGCCGAGTAATTTGTTCGAGCAATTACCCTACGAATGAGGCCGGCCATGAGATGTATGTGTTAATGCACACGAGATGAACGATATACGGATCGTCATCCTAAAGCGATGCCACACGAAAAGAAAAGGTGGTAATGATCTCGTCTCGATCGAAATTCAACAAAGGAATTTCAAGATCACTTCGAATTTCATCGATAAAAAAGAAAATAGATGAAGAAAAGTGGATCTAAAAATTATGATCCACACAACCAATCAAAAATGAAATAAAATGAGAAATAGAAAAAAGAAACTAAATGGAAAAGAAAGCATTAAAATAATTTTTTCAAAGAATTTTTTCCAAAAAGTTTTCTAAACAAATTTTTTTAAAAAAAAAGTAGAAAGTAAGTCTAAAATCTAAAATAAGAAAGTATTAAGTAGAAAATATATAAAAAGATTTAAAAGGAAAAAAAAAATAAAGAAGAAGAAAGAGATTAGAAGAAAAAGGAAAAGGAGGTTCGAAAATTAAAAATGGTAGTGGTGGTAGTAACAACACTCGGGCCAAGCCCAAACCAACACCTAATGAATATTAAAACTAAAATGATAAAGAAAAAAGAAAAAGAAGTGGAAACAGAATGTTCATCTTCATCTTCTTGAAAACGCACGGCACTATTCATGGAGAGTGAGGCGGTCGGAAATCATCCACGGAAGCGCGACGGAGAAGTTTTTTTACACGGAAGGGATCAGAATCAAGAGAGGAACACGATGGTGCTTTCAATTTGAAGAATCGTCCGCAAGTAAAATCGAATCGAAGAACACATAATCGATCCAATACCTTCAAAACCAGATTCGGAAACTTCTAATCTTCTTCCTCTCTTTCTTCTTCTGTTTGATTCGCGAATTGTTATTGAGGCAATGTGAATTTCTTGCGTGAGGTTGTGTTGTTGATGTTGTGAAGTTTAAGTGATTTTCTCTTTTAGTGAATTTCTGCCGTTTTTGGTTACATGAAGATGATATATTGTTTGAGTTTTTTTTCCTGGTTTATGGAATGTTGAAGAAGAAGGTTTATGGAGTGAATTGGTGAGGATTTATTATGGTTGAGAATTGTTGAAGCTTGAAGTGAAAATTTATGGTGATTTTTGATGATAGGTGATGGAAGTTTGGGTTTGAATTTTGGCAGGGATTCGAAGGCTTTCAAGCTTGAGAAATGAAGTGAAGAGAAGGTTGTATTTATAGAAGAAAAAAGGTGAGAATGAAATTGAATCAGTTGCGTTTTGCTTTGATTTTTCTGCGTTTCAATTGGTTTTGCACCGGGTGAGTTTTGCTGCGTTTTGTTCATGTGTGCAGCGTTTTTATGTTCAGCTTGTGCGTGATACTCCTCTTTTACCAGCAGTGCGTTTTGGTTTATTAGCAGTGCATTTTGCAGCTACTTGTGAGGGATTGAAGCCTTGCGAATACGGCTTAGAATGGTAGCTGAAGCCTTGTTTGTTAAAGCTGTTTGAAGTGTGTGGCTCAAATTGTTTCAAATGTCTCGTTGGCTTAGAATTGACGGCTGCATTTTCATTTGATAAGCATGACTTGGATTATGGCTTGGCTGTTAAAGCTGGATTTGTGACGCAGTTGCTTGGGTTGTAGCATGAAAGTTGTGTTGAAAGGGCTTGTGGGGGAACCGTGTAGCTGACGTGAAGGTTTATGTGGGTTTGGGCTCAATTCTCTTTATTTGTATTTATCATTTTTTTGTGTAACATGGTAAAAAAAAAATGGGCTTTAGATGGACTTGAATTTTTTTTTTTTTGTTTTTTTAGTAAATGGTCTATGGATGTGGATATCAATTGGATTTTGGATAAAGTGAATAAAAAATGGATTTTTTTAGAATGGATTTAAAATGGTTATGGGAGAATTGAAGTGGATAACTATGGATCAAAAAATGGTATTTGGATTATGGATTAAAAATGGTTATGGATATTGAAAATAATTTGGACATTGGAAATTGGATATGAATTGGAACTTGGATTAAGAAATGGTTTAGTAATGGCTAACCAGAATGAAAATGGGTATGGATCATGGATAGCAAATAATTAATTTTAGCCCAAAACCAAATCTTAAACTTGTTTCCACAAGCCTCTGATAAACATATGCCACAAACCACAACTAAAATAACGGCCATCTGAATCTGTTTGAAACCAAAACTCATATAAACCACTGCCTGATAAACTGAAGAGTCTAAGCACAAGACATCTTGCTTTTGAAC
Source organism: Lathyrus tuberosus (assembly GCA_022829125.1). Lineage (NCBI taxonomy): Eukaryota > Viridiplantae > Streptophyta > Magnoliopsida > Fabales > Fabaceae > Lathyrus > Lathyrus tuberosus. Next base: position 8,629,044 of record JALAZF010000072.1, read on the forward strand.
AACCACATGTGACTTGAAATCACTTCATTATCTTTGACAAACCTGCACAACACACAGAGAGAGAAACAAGCAAATGACAACACATTTTTTTTGTATTTTGGTTAGAGGGTAGCAAACAGAAACAAGTAATAAAGCAAGTGAGAAAATACACAGATACCAGGGAGAAACACAAAATGTGATCTTGTTTGTGGTATGAGATGCAAATGAGAAGTGCGAAATCTTAGGGGTAAAAATTAGGGTCTTACAGCTGCCCCTATTTAAGTTTCTTCTATCAGGAGATATGAAGGTTGAAAACTTCGTCTCGACAAGATTGAGGATACTTAAATACAGAAAACTGAATTTTTAGCCATAAGATGTCACAAGATGATATGAATGCAAAGGATGAAACAGACTGCGGGGAAACTTGAAACAAAGGATATAAGGTAAATTGAGAGAGAAGACGCGAAAAGACACGCCGGGGAACACAAGCTATTTCTAGATATCTGTCAAGGTGACAAGAAGTATCCATCAATAGTTGGAAAGAAAAGGACAAGACCCTGGGAAGACAAGTAGTGACATCCAAGAATAGCATTGGATAGAAACTACGAACGAGACAAAGGTATGTCCAAAGATGTCCAAAAATGGCATCGAACAACAACAAGAAAGTTCCTGGTAAAAACAACAGCATCATCCAAGAATAGCATTGGATGGAGGTGAAAAACACTTCATTGGGGATAAGATATCCAAGAATGGCATTGGATAAAAGGAACTACAACATTCAAGAATGGCATTGAATGAGGCAACGGTAAACATCAGAGTCATCCAAGAATAGCATTGGATATAAACAAAATTCCATTTGAACTTCACTGGGGACATCCAAGAATGGCATTGGATGGCAAGGTTAAACAATCAGAGATGTCCAAGAATAGCATTGGACTTGGCTGGGGAAAAGGTGTCCAAGAATGGAATTGGACAAAAGAAATCACAACATCCAAGAATGGCATTGAATGACGTGAGAAAGGTTTTGGAAAATGTAGCATAAGTATCCAAGAATGGCATTGGATAATAAGAGTTCACAATATCCAAGACTGACATTGAATAAAGTGAGCAGGGACTTTCAGGAATGGCACTGAAAGGTAAAGGTAGACTTATTCAGGAATGGCACTGAATGAACAGATAAAACTTTCAGGAATGGCACTGAAAGGTAAAGGTAAATCACTACATTCAGGAATGGCACTGAATGGTAATGAGAAAGACATCCAGGAATGACACTGAATGCAAAGGAGAAAACTCATTCAGGAATGGCACTGAATGAACGGGTAAAACTTTCAGGAATGGCACTGAAAGTAAAGGTAAAAAAAACTCATTCAATAATGGCACTGAATGAATAGGTAAAAGCTTTCAGGAATGACACTGAAAGATATCCAAGAAAATATAATGGGGATTACAGAAGAGAGAAAAGACTTCAAGGAACAGCACTGGGAGAAACAAGAGGAACAAGATATCCAGGAATGGCACTGGAGATCAAAAGAGACAGACATCCAGGAATGACACTAGAGGGAAAGAAAAGGCAGACAAGACATCCAGGAATGACACTGGAGTGAAAGAAAGCAAAGATCCAGGAATAGCACTGGAATGGAAGAAGACTATGTTCCAGGAATAGCACTGGAAGGGAACAAAACATCTAACAACAGGACAAGATGCATAGGGACACGACAATATCCAGGAATGGCACTGGAAAGAAAGAAAATAAACAAGACACCCAGGAATAACACTGGATGAAAAGACAGGTAAAAGTTTTGGTAGGTGCCAAGTAAGTTGGACTTTGATCACAAGGTAAGATGTTGAAAGCAACAGGACCTCGGGAAATGCATATGAGCGCGAAGCACACTTCGAGCTATGAAAATCTTTCTATGCAATGATAATATGAATGATTTATGTATGCAATGCAAATGATAGGGACAACAGAGATAGACTCCTTTGTGAGGGAAGAAAGGAACTCTGATTCCTCAACACAGGGAACACTGCCCACTCTGCTTGAAGAAAAGATGTTGAACACCTCTCTGTCACACTTGTGACTTGTATCAGGCTGGTGGTCTTTTGAGGAAAGACATCTTGAGGATTCTTGAAGAAGACTGCCCCAGATTGATTGACTGATGAATATAAACTGATCATAGCTTTAGTTTGACTGCTGTAAGGGAAAAATGAACTGATCATGGCTTCAATTCTTGAAATGATTGCTGAGAATAAACTGATCATGGCTTCAATTGGACTATTGTTGGGGATGAGATCATGACTTCAGTTCTAGAAATGATTGTTGAGAAGGCTAAACTCAGTATGGGTCTTGAAGGAGATCTTCTGGCTAACCAAATATGAGAGTAACTTGCACTGAGCAACAAATCTTGAATTGATCCTCAACAGGCTCTGGAAGTAATGTGCCCTTGATAGGATCACTGACCAAGTTTCTCAACTGTTTGAAATTTTCTTAATGAGGAAAGTTTGCCTGCCTATAAGATTATTCAAACAAGCATGGTAATTTTAATGCAAAGCTCAATGCAATTTTGAAATCAAAAATCTTTTTTGGAATGATATTATTGATGTAAAGCAAAATGAATCACTTGTCAAAACACGGCGGTTTAGACATTCAAAAATGAAAGAGAAAGCAAAGGTAAGACATCAAAGCAAATGATTGGCAACAAACATAGGAGTCAATTTATGCAACCTTGCTGTAGTATGCTTTCAAAAGAAACCTGGCTTCAATTAGGTCTTTTGAAGGTTGTAACGTGGTCTGGTTCACAGTTTTTGAAACCAAGGATATAGGCTCAAAGTTTATTTGTACCCAACCCATTTTTCGTGATGATCTCCAGTCCTATGCTCAGTTAATTCAAACTATGCGTTCAGGTTCCAAATGATTTTGGAATTGCAACACAGTTATGATGATGGCTCAAGGTATTTTTGAGATGGCAGTCACTCTTTCTTACAACATTTTGTCGTTTTTGATGAGGACCTCAGTCAACTCGTTTTGTCTTTGAGGATTTTGGTAACCTCTTGATTTATCTTTTTTTTTTGTTATCCCTAACTTTTGCCTGAACTGTGTCATTTGACTTTACAGTCAGCGGGATGCCCCAATTTTTGCCTAAGTCTCCTTCATAGGTTTTGACTTAGCGGACTTTTATTTTGACTTTTTCATTTTTTTTTGAAAGATAGTGACTGCCTGGCTTTATGATTATGGTGAACCATCACTGGCTTTTGACTTGAAAGACATCTTCGACACTTCTTTGATGTGTGCGAAGGAAAGTTTGTGATTGCAATGATTCTCTTGTGTTTAAATACACAGTCAAATTAACTGAGAACTACCCAACCCTAGGTTAAAAATGTAGGTTTTTTCGTACAGAAAGAAACTCCAACTTCTAGGCTCGAAGGGGTTGACAAGGGATTAACTTCCTTATTTCTCCAGCGTTTGGGAGTTGAAACAATGCCTGTACATCCTCAGCCAAGTTTTAAATTGAAAGCATACCGTTTAGCAATTTTAGGTATTTCGTTTTCATCATCCTCCCTCCAATCTTTGCATAAACAAAAGCTTGATAAAGAAATTGAACAAGAGATATTTTTTTTGTTTTGTGAAAAAGAAAGCATAAAGATGCACACAGTGTACATAAATGAATTGAATCAAAACATTGCAATGCTCATTTCATTGAAATTACCATGAAAGTAAAAATAAATTTCGAAAGCAAACAGTCAATACAATCAAAGAAAAATGAAAACAGAAAGAAACAGGGCCTAGTGATTAATCAGCAACAAGGATGAGTTGTCCTGTCTGAAACACTGGCTTTAGGAGATGATCCGTCTGAACTGACTCAAACTTCACTTGGCATGCTCTCTGACTTCTTCAATGTATCCAGGTTCTCCCTGACTTTCAGATTGTGGACCAGCAGCATGGTACACGAAAGGATTCTTAGGAATAGCTTGAGCAACAGAATGCACAACAGGCTGAGGTTCAGTGAACAATGGAGCTGAAGATACTGGCGAGACGAACACAGGAGTAGTTGCAAAGGGTGGCGAGTAATTCGAAGGTAACCCAAATTCTGACCAAGTAGAAGCTGGTTGCTGAGTCAGTGGAGGGTCAACAGCAGCAGGTGAAGTTTCAACAATCACAGTCCTCTGAGGTGGTTCACCTCTAGCAATCAGAACTTGCAGCATTTCTGTGAGCTTGGTCATACCGGCCTTCAACTCATCAATTTCCATTCTGACTTCGGCATTATGTTGTTCTTGGTTTTCCATTCTCAATCTGACAGCAGCTCTAGTCCCGTAGTTGTGTTGAGGAAACAACTTAACGGTGAACAGATAACTGGAGAAGAAGACAGTTGAAATGAGTTTCTGAGACAACTAGGAAGAAATGCATATGTATGCTCATGGATGCAAGAGTGCATGGATGCAACAACCACAAACAAGATCACTCAAAGCACACGGGTTCAAAGGTTCGCTCTGAAGAGAACACCGGAATACCAGGTTGATAAGTCCACACTGATAGGAAATCCAGAATACCGGGTATGTTGAAGGTCAAGGTTACCTGCAAACCTGTAAACAACCTGCCCCTCTCACATGTGGGTACTAGGATCCTCAGTATCCCGGGCTCAAAGGTCAAAAAATGATGATACGTTCACCATTTCTGGTTTGGCATCATCATCAATCGAGGAGGCCTCAACTAATTCACAAAAGCGAAAGGTCCTCAGCTTCAGGCACTGAGGTCGAGAAGCAATAGTACATTTATCCCTCGGGGTACAGTACTATCGCCAATCGAGGAGTGCCTCCACTAATTCTCTCTCAAAAAGGACATCCTACAGCAAGTTCCCAGCATTGGGTCCTCGGATCGAGAATGTGCAACGGGTTTGCCACAGAACGTGGTCGGCCACTGTCACATCTTGGGAGGAGTGCCGCAACTGAGTCCTCGAGAATGGTCACCAGAGTCGACAGTTCCTCAAGAGAATAACTACTGGCCTGCATAACATGCAGTAGCAGAAAGCTCCCGATAGAACCTCGTATGGTTGTGGGTCTCATGAACAACAATACGTGGTCACCACCACGCAAGCGTCATGACTATCCACTCTAATACCTATATGTGGACTCAAGCCTGGGTAGTAGGCTTATCTCTCAGAACATCCTAACCAGAACAAACAGATAACAAGCAAGTCAGACAGAAAGCAGTAAATAAATCAAAGTAGGCTAAACCCCTTAAGGGATGGACCAGCAAGAGGTCAATCTGTCCCCAGCAAAGTCGCCACTTTTCTGTAGCGGAAAAATAGTGAGTGTAAGCTATTGATTAACTTAACTCAAAAAGCAAGAGTCGCCACCGCACTTTTATTTTATCCAAAAAGGAAAAGAAAAAGAGCGAACAAAACCTACACAAGCTCTAAACAAGAACAAGTGAAGAGAAACCGGGTAAGGGGGTTAGTTACGTTAAGGGAAGGTATTAGCACCCAAAACGTCTATAGTACTCTATAGGAGCCCTTTGAAATATCTACCGCTTTTGGTCTGAAAAGGTTTGCTTGAAAAGTGATTGAGGAGATGAGAAGAGAAATTGTTTTTTAATATTTTTGTGTTTGGAGAGACTTGTCGCCTTATGCCTACATACCCACGATGTGCAATGTAGGATCAAAACCCCGTAGTTCGTGGTACAAAGAATGAAATTTGTTTGTTTTGGTTGTTTTTAAATGTAAAGACAAGTCGTCATTTCTAAGCGAATAATTCCGCTTAAAGAAATGAATCATGTCTAAACTTATGAAAAAGTTAAAAGACAAAGTGCACGAGGGCACAAAAAGAGAGTGATGAGTTTGATGTTTTTTAAGTCTTTTGAAAAAGAGTGTCAATATGCTTATGTAGTTTAGCATTTGTTAAGAAATGAAAGGAAAAGAGTAAAGTCACTTGACAAAGTCAAGGTTTGTTTATGAAAGAGGTGATAGTTTGAAATCAAGAAGTTTTGAAAAAGAGAGAGAGTTTTGAAAATTGAAGAATGGGGTGAAGAAGAAGAGACTATCCTAAAGCATAAAGTAAAAGCTAAGGATGAGAATAGCCTAACCACACAAGTATGCTTCCAAGTCTTCGAACCATAATTCCAAAGCAAAGGGAGGAATGTCCTAAGTTCTAAGTCCAAGGTTCCAAGAATTGCATTGGATGTCCAAGGTCTAAGTTCAAAACTCCATGTCCATTGCAAAGGATAGTAACCATAGTCCAAGATTAGAATCACAAGCTTTTTAGAGGTTTTGGCCTTTATTAATGTTTTAGGTCCAAGTGGACAAAGAGAAAAAGGCATAAGCATAAACATGTGTCCAACGGACAAAGGAAAAATTGCGGAAGCATAAACATATGTCCAACGGACAAAGGAAATTGCGGAAGCATAAACATGATATGAAATGATAATAATGGAGCATAAAAGTAAAAGAGATAAGGAGCGAGAAGAAATTGTAAAGGTGTTAGTACAATAGTAATGTTAGTAAGTTAGTAATTAATTGTTAGAGTTAGTGATCAATTATAATTAAATAATTGCACTTAGGTCAAAATTAATGAGAACTCATTAAAGGATTGATAAGACCAAAGCCTCCTAACAACAAGTTTCATAAGTTTTGAACCAAAGACAAATAATCAACTATTCTTGATAGTTTTCCGAGGCGGGACAAATTTTGGTCTATGTTAAGCGCACGCCGAGTAATTTTTTCGAGAAATTACCCTACGAATGAGGCCAACCATGAGATGTATGTGTTAATGCACGCGAGATAAACGATATACGGATCGTCATCCTAAAGCGATGCCACACGAAAAGAAAAGGTGGTAATGATCTCGTCTCGATCGAAATTCAACAAAGGAATTTCAAGATCACTTCGACTTTCATCGATAAAAAAGAAAATAGATGAAGAAAAGTGGATCTAAAAATTATGATCCACACAACCAATAAAAAATGAAATAAAATGAGAAATAGAAAAAAGAAACTAAATGGAAAAGAAAGCATTAAAATAATTTTTTCAAAGAATTTTTTCCAAAAAGTTTACTAAACAAATTTTTTTATAAAAAAACTAGAAAGTAAGTCTAAAATCTAAAATAAGAAAATATTAAGTAGAAAATATAAAAAAGACTTAAAAGGAAAAAAAAAATAAAGAAGAAGAAAGAGATTAGAAGAAAAAGGAAAAGGAGGTTCGAAAATTAAAAATGGTGGTGGTGGTAGTAACAACACTCGGCCCAAGCCCAAACCAACACCTAATGAATATTAAAACTAAAATGATAAAGAAAAAAGAAAAAGAAGTGGAAACAGAATGTTCATCTTCATCTTTTTGAAAACGCACGGCACTATTCATGGAGAGTGAGGCGGTCGGAAATCATCCACGGAAGCGCGACGGAGAAATTTTTTTACACGGAAGGGGTCAGAATCAAGAGAGGAACACGATGATGCTTTCAATTTCAAGAATCGTCCGCAAGTAAAATCGAATCGAAGAACACATAATCGATCCAATACCTTCAAAACTAGGTTCAGAAACTTCTAATCTTCGTCCTCTCTTTCTTCTTCTGTTTGATTCGCGAATTGTTATTGAGGCGATGTGAATTTCTTGCGTGAGGTTGTGTTGTTGATGTTGTGAAGTTTAAGTGATTTTCTCTTTCGGTGACTTTCTGCCGTTTTTGGTTACATGAAGATGATATATTGTTTGAGTTTTTTTCTGGTTTATGGAATGTTGAAGAAGAAGGTTTATGGAGTGAATTGGTGAGGATTTATTATGGTTGAGAATTGTTGAAGCTTGAAGTGAAAATTTATGGTGATTTTTGATGATAGGTGATGGAAGTTTGGGTTTGAATTTTGGCAGGGATTCGAAGGCTTTCAAGCTTGAGAAATAAAGTGAAGAGAAGGTTGTATTTATAGAAGAAAAGAGGTGAGAATGAAATTGAATCAGTTGCGTTTTGCTTTGATTTTTCTGCGTTTCAATTGGTTTTTGCACCGGGTGAGTTTTGCTGCGTTTTGTTCATGTGTGCAGCGTTTTTATGTTCAGCTTGTGCGTGATACTCCTCTTTCACCTGCAGTGCGTTTTGGTTTATTAGTAGTGCGTTTTGCAGCTACTTGTGAGGGATTGAAGCCTTGCGAATACGGCTTGGAATGGTAGCTGAAGCCTTGTTTGTTAAAGTCGTTTGAAGTGTGTGGCTCAAATTGTTTCAAATGTCTCGTTGGCTTGGAATTGACGGCTGCATTTTCATTGGATAAGCATGACTTGGATTATGGCTTGGCTGTTAAAGCTGGATTTGTGACGCAGCTGCTTGGGTTGTAGCATGAAATTTGTGTTGAAAGGGCTTGTGGGGGAACCGTGTAGCTGACGTGAAGGTTTATGTGGGTTTGGGCTCAATTCTCTTTATTTGTATTTATCATTTTTTTGTGTAACATGGTAAAAAAATTATGGGCTTTAGATGGACTTGAATTGTTTTTTTTTTGTTTTTTTAGTAAATGGTCTATGGATGTGGATATCAATTGGATTTTGGATAAAGTGAATAAAAAGTGGATTTCTTAGAATGGATTTAAAATGGTTATGGGAGAATTGAAGTGGATAACTATGGATCAAAAAATGGTATTTGGATTATGGATTAAAAATGGTTATGGATATTGAAAATAATTTGGACATTGGAAATTGGATATGAATTGGAACTTGGATTAAGAAATGGTTTAGTAATGGATAACCAGAATGAAAATGGGTATGGATCATGGATAGCAAATCTTTAATTTTAGCCCAAAACCAAATCTTAAACTTGTTTCCACAAGCCTCTGATAAACATATGCCACAAACCACAACTGAAACAACGACCATCTGAATCTGTTTGAACCCAAAACTCATATGAACCACTGCCTGATAAACTGAAGAGTCTAAGCACAAGACATATTGCTTTTGAACAACCACATGTGACTTGAAATCACTTCATTGTCTTTGACAAACCTGTACAACACACAGAGAGAGAAACAAGCAAACGGCAGCACATTTTTTTTGTATTTTGGTTAGAGGCTAGCAAACAGAAACAAGTAATAAAGCAAGTGAGAAAATACACAGATACCAGGGAGAAACATAAAATGTGATCTTGTTTGTGGTATGAGATGCAAATGAGAAGTGCGAAATCTTAGGGGTAAAAATTAGGGTCTTACAGCTGCCCCTATTTAAGTTTCTTCTATCAGGAGATATGAAGGTTGATAACTTCGTCTCGACAAGATTGAAGAAACTTAAATACAGAAAACCGTATTTTTAGCCATAAGATGTCACAAGATGATATGAATGCAAAGGATGAAACAGACTGCGGGGAAACTTGAAACAAAGGATATAAGGTAAATTGAGAGAGAAGACGCGAAAAGACACGCCGGGGAACACAGGCTATTTCTAGATATTTGTCAAGGTGACAAGAAGTATCCATCAATAGTTAGAAAGAGAGGGACAAGACCCTGGGAAGACAAGTAGTGACATCCAAGAATAGCATTGGATAGAAACTACGGACGAGACAAAGATATGTCAAAAGATGTCCAAAAATGGCATCGGACAACAACAAGAAAGTTCCTGGTAAAAACAACAGCATCATCCAAGAATAGCATTGGATGGAGGTGAAAAACACTTCATTGGGGATAAGATATCCAAGAATGGCATTGGATAAAAGGAACTACAACATTCAAGAATGGCATTGAATGAGGCAACAGTAAACATCAGAGTCATCCAAGAATAGCATTGGATATAAACAAAATTCCATTTGAACTTCATTGGGGACATCCAAGAATGGCATTGGATGGCAAGGTTAAACAATCAGAGATATCCAAGAATAGCATTGGACTTGGCTGGGAAAAAGGTGTCCAAGAATGGAATTGGACAAAAGAAATCACAACATCTAAGAATGGCATTGAATGACGTGAGAAAGGTTTTGGAAAATGTAGCATAAGTATCCAAGAATGTCATTGGATAACAAGAGTTCACAATATCAAAGACTGACATTGAATAAAGTGAGCAGGGACTTTCAGGAATGGCACTGAAAGGTAAAGGTAGACTCATTCAGGAATGGCACTGAATGAACAGATAAAACTTTCAGGAATGGCACTGAAAGGTAAAGGTAAATCACTACATTCAGGAATGGCACTGAATGGTAATGAGAAAGACATCCAGGAATGATACTGAATGCAAAGGAGAAAACTCATTCAAGAATGGCACTGAATGAACGGGTAAAACTTTCAGGAATGGCACTGAAAGTAAAGGTAAAAAAAACCCATTCAATAATGGCACTGAATGAATAGGTAAAACTTTCAGGAATGGAACTGAAAGATATCCAAGCAAATATAATGGGGATTACAGAAGAGAGAAAAGACTTCCAGGAATAGCACTGGGAGAAACAAGAGGAACAAGATATCTAGGAATGGCACTGGAGATCAAAAGAGACAGACATCCAGGAATGGCACTGGAGGGAAAGAAAAGGCAGACAAGACATCCAGGAATGGTACTGGAGTGAAAGAAAGCAAAGATCCAGGAATAGCACTGGAGTGGAAGAAGACAATGTTCCAGGAATAGCACTGGAAGGGAACAAAACATCTAACAACAGGACAAGATGCATAGGGACACGACAATATCCAGGAATGGCACTGGAAAGAAAGAAAATAAACAAGACACCCAGGAATAGAACCGGATTAAAAGACAGGCAAAAGTTTTGGTAGGTGCCAAGTAAGTTGGACTTTGATCACAAGGTAAGATGTTGAAAGCAACATGACCTCGGGAAATGCATATGAGCGCGAAGCACACTTCGAGCTATGAAATTCTTTCTATGCAATGATAATATGAATCATTTATGTATGCAATGCAAATGATAGGGACAACAGAGATAGACTCCTTTGTGAGGGAAGAAAGGAACTCTGATTCCTCAACACAGGGAACACTGCTCACTCTGCTTGAAGAAAAGATGTTGAACACCTCTCTGTCACACTTGTGACTTGTATCAGGCTGGTGGTCTTTTGAGGAAAGACATCTTGAGGATTCTTGAAGAAGATTGCCCCAGATTGACTGACTGATGAAGATAAACTGATCATAGCTTTAGTTTGACTGCTGTAGGAGAAAAATGAACTGATCATGGCTTCAATTCTTGAAATGATTGCTGAGAATAAACTGATCATGGCTTCAGTTGGACTATTGTTGAGGATGAATTGATCATGGCTTCAGTTCTAGAAATGACTGTTGAGAAGGCTAAACTCAGTATGGGTATTGAAGGAATCTTCTAGCTAACCAAATATGAGAGTAACTTGCACTGAGCAACAAATCTTGAATTGATCCACAACAGGCTCTGGAAGTAATGTGCCCCTGATAGGATCACTGACCAAGTTTCTCACTGTTTGAAATTTTCTTAATGAGGAAAGTTTGCCTGCAAATAAGATTATTTAAACAAGCATGCTAATTTTAATGCAAAGCTCAATGCAATTTTGAAATCAAAAATCTTTTTTGGAATGATATTATTGATGTAAAGCAAAATGAATCACTTGTCAAAACACGGCGGTTTAGACATTCAAAAATGAAAGAGAAAGCAAAGGTAAGACATCAAAGCAAATGATTGGCAACAAACATAGGAGTCAATTTACGCAACCTTGCTGTAGTATGCTTTCAAAAGAAACCTGGCTTCAATTAGGTCTTTTGAAGGTTGTAACGTGGTCTGGTTCATGGTTTTTGAAACCAAGGATATAGGCTCAAAGTTTATTTGTACCCAACCCATTCTTCGTGATGATCTCCAGTCCTATGCTCAGTTAATTCAAACTATGCGTCCAGGTTCCAAATGATTTTGGAATTGCAACACAGTTATGATGATGGCTCAAGGGATTTTTGAGATGGCAGTCACTCTTTCTTACAACATTTTGTTGTTTTTGATGAGGACCTCAGTCAACTCGTTTTGTCTTTGAGGATTTTGGTAACCTCTTGATTTATCTTTTTTTTTTGTTATCCCTAACTTTTGCCTGAACTGTGTCACTTGACTTTACAGTCAGCGGGATGCCCCAATTTTAGCCTAAGTCTCCTTCATAGGTTTTGACTTAGCGGGCTTTTATTTTGATTTTTTTTATTTTTTTTGAAAGATAGTGACTGCCTGGCTTTATGATTACGGTGAACCATCACTGGCTTTTGACTTGAAAGACATCTTCGACACTTCTTTGATGTGTGCGAAGGAAAGTTTGTGATTGCAATGATTCTCTTGTGTTTAAATACATAGTCAAATAACTGAGAACTACCCAACCCTAGGTTAAAAATGCGGGTTTTTTCGTACAGAAAAAACTCCAACTTCTAGGCTCGAAGGGGTTGACAAGGGATTAACTTCCTTATTTCTCCAGTGTTTGGGAGTTGAAACAATGCATGTACATCCTCAACCAAGTTTTAAATTGAAAGAATACCGTTTAGCAATTTTAGGTATTTCGTTTTCATCATCCTCCCTCCAATCTTTGCATAAACAAAAGCTTGATAAAGAAATTGAACAGGGGATTTTTTTTTTTTTTTGTGAAAAAGAAAGCAGAAAGATGCACACAGTGGACATAAATGAATTGAATCAAAACATTGCAATGCTCATTTCATTGAAATTACCATGAAAGTAAAAATAAAGTTCGAAAGCAAACAGTCAATACAATCAAAGAAAAATGCAAACAGAAAGAAATAGGGCCTAGTGATTAATCAGCAACAAGGATGAGTTGTCCTCTCTGAAACACTGGCTTTAGGAGATGATCCGTCTGAACTGACTCAAACTTCACTTGGCATGCTCTCTGACTTCTTCAATGTATCCAGGTTCTCCCTGACTTTCAGATTGTGGACCAGCAGCATGGTACACGAAAGGATTCTTAGGAATAGCTTGAGCAACAGAATGCACAACAGGCTGAGGTTCAGTGAATAATGGAGCTGAAGATACTGGCGAGACGAACACAGGAGTAGTTGCAAAGGGTGGCGAGTAATTCGGAGGTAACCCAAATTCTGGCCAAGTAGAAGCTGGTTGCTGAGTCAGTGGAGGGTCAACAGCAGCAGGTGAAGTTTCAACAATCACAGTCCTCTGAGGTGGTTCATCTCTAGCAATCAGAACTTGCAGCATTTCTGTGACCTTGGTCATACCGGCCTTCAACTCATCAGTTTCCATTCTGACTTCGGCGTTATGTTGTTCTTGGTTTTCCATTCTCAATCTGACAGCAGCTCTAGTCCCGTAGTTGTGTTGAGGAAACAACTTGACGGTGAACAGATAACTGGAGTAGAAGACAGTTGAAATGAGTTTCTGAGACAACTGGGAAGAAATGCATATGTATGCTCATGGATGCAAGAGTGCATGGATGCAACAACCACAAATAAGATCACTCAAAGCACACGGGTTCAAAGGTTCGCTCTGAAGAGAACACCGGAATACCAGGTTGATAAGTCCACACTGATAGGAAATCCAGAATACCGGGTATGTTGAAGGTCAAGGTTACCTGCAAACCTGTAAACAACCTGCCCCTCTCACATGTGGGTACTAGGATCCTCAGTATCCCGGGCTCTCAGGTCGAAAAATGATGATACGTTCACCATTTCTGGTTTGGCATTATCATCAATCGAGGGGACCTCAATTGATTCACAAAAGCGAAAGGTCCTCAGCTTCAGGCACTGAGGTCGAGAAGCAATAGTACATTCATCCCTCGGGGTACAGTACTATCGCCAATCAAGGAGTGCCTCCACTGATTCTCTCTCTCAAAAAGGACATCCTACAGGAAGTTCCCAGCATTGAGTCCTCGGATCGAGAATGTGCAATGGGTTTGCCACAGAACGTGGTTTTCCACTTTCACATCTCGGGAGGAGTGCCGCAACTGAGTCCTCGGGAATGGTCACCAGAGTCGACAGTTCCTCAAGAGAATAACTACTGGCCTGCATAACATGCAGTAGCAGAAAGCTCCCGATAGAACCTCGTCTGGTTGTGGGTCTCATTAACAACAATACGTGGTCACCACCACGCAAGCGTCATGACTATCCACTCTAATACCTATATGTGTACTCAAGCCTGGGTAGTGGGCTTATCTCTCAGGACATCCCAACCAGAACAAATAGATAACAAGCTAGTCAGATAGAAAGCAGTAAATAAATCAAAGTAGGTTAAACCCCTTAAGGGATGGACCAGGAAGAGGTCAATCTGTCCCCAGCAGAGTCGCCACTTTTCTATAGCGGCAAAATAGTGAGTGTAAGCTATTGATTAACTTAACTCAAAAAGCAAGAGTCGCCACCGCACTTTTATTTTATCCAAAAAGGAAAGGAAAAAGAGTGAACAAAACCTACACAAGCTCTAAACAAGAACAAGTGAAGAGAAACCGGGTAAGGGGGTTGGTTACGTTAAGGGAAGGTATTAGCACCCAAAACGTCTATAGTACTCTATAGGAGCCCTTTGAAATATCTACCGCTTTTGGTCTGAAAAGGTTTGCTTGAAAAGTGATTGAGGAGATGAGAAGAGAAATTGTTTTTTAAGATTTTTGTGTTTGGAGAGACTTGTCGCCTCATGCCTACGTACCCACGATGTGCAATGTAGGATCAAAACCCCGTAGTTCGTGGTATAAAGAATGAAATTTGTTTGTTTTGGTTGTTTTTAAATGTAAAGACAAGTTGTGATTTCTAAGCGAATAATTCCGCTTAAAGAAATGAATCATGTCTAAACTTATGAAAAAGTTAAAAGACAAAGTGCACGAGGGCACAAAAAGAGAGTGATGAGTTTGATGTTTTTTAAGTCTTTTGAAAAAGAGTGTCAATATGCTTATGTAGTTTAGCATTTGTTAAGAAATGAAAGGAAAAGAGTAAAGTCACTTGACAAAGTCAAGGTTTGTTTATGAAAGAGGTGATAGTTTGAAATCAAGAAGTTTTGAAAAAGAGAGAGAGTTTTGCAAATTGAAGAATGGGGTGAAGAAGAAGAGACTATCCTAAAGCATAAAGTAAAAGCTAAGGATGAGAATAGCCTAACCACACAAGTATGCTTCCAAGTCTTCGAACCATAATTCCAAAGCAAAGGGAGGAATGTCCTAAGTTCTAAGTCCAAGGTTCCAAGAATTGCATTGGATGTCCAAGGTCTAAGTTCAAAACTCCATGTCCATTGCAAAGGATAGTAACCATAGTCCAAGATTAGAATCACAAGCTTTTTAGAGGTTTTGGCCTTTATTAATGTTTTAGGTCCAAGTGGACAAAGAGAAAAAGGCATAAGCATAAACATGTGTCCAACGGACAAAGGAAAAATTGCGGAAGCATAAACATATGTCCAACGGACAAAGGAAAAATTGCGGAAGCATAAACATGATATGAAATGATAATAATGGAGCATAAAAGTAAAAGAGATAAGGAGCGAGAAGAAATTGTAAAGGAGTTAGTACAATAGTAATGTTAGTAAGTTAGTAATTAATTGTTAGAGTTAGTGATCAATTATAATTGAATAATTGCACTTAGGTCAAGATTAATGAGAACTCATTAGAGGATTGATAAGACCAAAGCCACCTAACAACAAGTTTCATAAGTTTTGAACCAAAAGAAAAATAATCAACTATTCTTGATAGTTTTCCGAGGCGGGACAAATTTTGGTCTATGTTAAGCGCACGCCGAGTAATTTGTTCGAGTAATTACCCTACGAATGAGGTCGGCCATGAGATGTATGTGTTAATGCACACGAGATGAACGATATATGGATCGTCATCCTAAAGCGATACCACACGAAAAGAAAGGTGGTAATGATCTCGTCTCGATCGAAATTCAACAAAGGAATTTCAAGATCACTTCGACTTTCATCGATCAAAAAGAAAATAGATGAAGAAAAGTGGATCTAAAAATTATGATCCACACAACCAATCAAAAATGAAATAAAATGAGAAATAGAAAAAAGAAACTAAATGGAAAAGAAAGCATTAAAATAATTTTTTCAAAGAATTTTTTCCAAAAAGTTTTCTACACAAATTTTTTTAAAAAAAAAAGTAGAAAGTAAGTCTAAAATCTAAAATAAGAAAATATTAAGTAGAAAATATATAAAAAGATTTAAAAGGAAAAAAAATAAATAAGAAGAAAGAGATTAGAAGAAAAAGGAAAAGGAGGTTCGAAAATTAAAAATGATGGCGGTGGTAGTAACAACACTCGGGCCAAGCCCAAACCAACACCTAATGAATATTAAAACTAAAATGATAAAGAAAAAAGAAAAAGAAGTGGAAACAGAATGTTCATCTTCATCTTCTTGAAAACGCACGACACTATTCATGGAGAGTGAGGCGGTCGGAAATCATCCACGGAAGCGCGGCGGAGAAATTTTTTTACACGGAAGGGATCAGAATCAAGAGAGGAACTCGATGGTGCTTTCAATTTCAAGAATCGTCCGCAAGTAAAATCGAATCGAAGAACACATAATCGATCCAATACCTTCAAAACCAGGTTCGGAAACTTCTAAACTTCGTCCTCTCTTTCTTCTTCTATTTGATTCGCGAATTGTTGTTGAGGCGATGTGAATTTCTTGCGCAAGGTTGTGTTGTTGATGTTGTGAAGTTTAAGTGATTTTCTCTTTCGGTGAATTTCCGCCGTTTTTGGTTACATGAAGATGATATATTGTTTGAGTTTTTTTTCTGGTTTATGGAATGTTGAAGAAGAAGGTTTATGGAGTGAATTGGTGAGGATTTATTATGGTTGAGAATTGTTGAAGCTTGAAGTGAAAATTTATGGTGATTTTTGATGATATGTGATGGAAGTTTGGGTTTGAATTTTGGCAGGGATTCGAAGGCTTTCAAGCTTGAGAAATGAAGTGAAGAGAAGGTTGTATTTATAGAAGAAAAGAGGTGAAAATGAAATTGAATCAGTTGCGTTTTGCTTTGATTTTTCTGTGTTTCAATTGGTTTTGCACCGGGTGAGTTTTGCTGCGTTTTGTTCATGTGTGCAGCGTTTTTATGTTCAGCTTGTGCGTGATACTCCTCTTTCACCTGCAGTGCGTTTTGGTTTATTAGCAGTCCGTTTTGCAGCTACTTGTGAGGGATTGAAGCCTTGCGAATACAGCTTGGAATGGTAGCTGAAGCCTTGTTTGTTAAAGCCGTTTGAAGTGTGTGGCTCAAATTGTTTCAAATGTCTCGTTGGCTTGGAATTGACGGCTGCATTTTCATTTGATAAGCATGACTTGGATTATGGCTTGGCTGTTAAAGTTGGATTTGTGACGCAGCTGCTTGGGTTGTAGCATGAAAGTTGTGTTGAAAGGGCTTGTGGGGGAACCGTGTAGCTGACATGAAGGTTTATGTGGGTTTGGGCTCAATTCTCTTTATTTGTATTTATCATTTTTTTGTGTAACATGGTAAAAAAATAATGGGCTTTAGATGGACTTGAATTGTTTTTTTTTTTGTTTTTTTAGTAAATGGTCTATGGATGTGGATATCAATTGGATTTTGGATAAAGTGAATAAAAAATGGATTTTTTAGAATGGATTTAAAATGGTTATGGGAGAATTGAAGTGGATAACTACAGATCAAAAAATGGTATTTGGATTATGGATTAAAAATGGTTATGGATATTGAAAATAATTTGGACATTGGAAATTGGATATGAATTGGAACTTGGATTAAGAAATGGTTTAGTAATGGATAACCAGAATGAAAATGGGTATGGATCATGGATAGCAAATCTTTAATTTTAGCCCAAAACCAAATCTTAAACTTGTTTCCACAAGCCTCTGATAAACATATGCCACAAACCACAACTGAAACAACGGCCATCTGAATCTGTTTGAACCCAAAACTCATATGAACCACTGCCTGATAAACTGAAGAGTCTAAGCACAAGACATCTTGCTTTTGAACAACCACATGTGACTTGAAATCACTTCATTGTCTTTCACAAACCTGCACAACACACAGAGAGAAAAACAAGCAAACGGCAACACATTTTTTTTGTATTTTGGTTAGAGGTTAGCAAACAGAAACAAGTAATAAAGCAAGTGAGAAAATACACAGATACCAGGGAGAAACACAAAATGTGATCTTGTTTGTGGTATGAGAAGCAAATGAAAAGTGCGAAATCTTAGGGGTAAAAATTAAGGTCTTACAGTAATGTTATAATTTACACTTATGACTAATTGATTAATAATCAATACTAATTGATTATATACAGATTCTCAACATTATAACATATTAAATCTAACAGATTCATAACAAGCTCAAAACACGACACATCAACAAATAGATCAACAAAAATAAATGTCCAAGTTCGATACTCGTGAGCGGCCTGAATCAGACCCGACTCTTGAGGACCGCCCACCAGAGCTATGCTTTGATTATCGGTCAGACTTCAATTATTCGCCACATCTCCATCGTTTCCTGTAATGTCTACCATAGGCAACAACCGCCGAACTGGCATCACTGTGGTTCCGACGTCCTTCATTGACTTATCTAATGCTTTTCGAATTTTGCAACTTTGCTTTCTGCCAATCTCGAAATAAAATTTCCTTCTTTTCATCACTAAAGTTTTAAAGAATACTTCTACTCATGTCTTATGAATTGCATCTATGTTCCTTTTTTTTTCTGGCTAAAGGTTGTTATTACAACATGATGGAAAGTATCTTTTTTATAAGTTGCTTCTTCGTTACTATCGACGTCATCATCTTCATGGTCTTCACACGGTTTATACTTGTACCTTGCCTAATGAACGGTCGATACTTAAGTTGAAGTGTGTATGTTGAACTTCCCTTATGTTCTCTTGAACCCCTTTATTAAAAAGGTTTTTATAAAGAGTTAGCGGAGGAGTTAGTGGAGAAGTTAGTGATCTATGATATTCCACCAGCTCTCTTTTATAGGCCGAGTTCAAAAACCTATATTCAGGCTAATCTTATAGATACAATATGGATTATAGGTTACTATGTTAAGATATTAGTCTTATTGGTCTTTGTAAGACTTAAAATTTTATGCTATTTCAACTTAAAATATTTATTATTTATGTACTTATTTATTATTTATTATCTACACTTTAGCGATGTTGTGCATGTTGTAAAAAAGGATAAATACAAAGTGGTTGTTTCCTTTCTGTATGTGAGAGTGGTGCTTGGTAAATAGCTCAATACAATAATGGATTTATCCTCATTGTCATCCTTCAGGCTATAAAGATGTTGTTTCACGAATAATTTGTCCATGAGCGTCTTGGACATGTACTGATTTACCAATTTATCCAAGATATCCTTCGAAGTTGTGAGGTCTAGGATATGATTCATCACGTCAACATATGGGTACCAGCAATGACCAATAGCTACTTAAAAATCAAAACTCAAAATTGATATTTAGGTTTTCTATAATAAAAAGACTAAATTAATGTTACTTTTTTTTATTTATTGATGTATGATATAAAGATATGAATGCCCAAATCATAGTTTTAGAATTTTAGCTCACGATCTGTGGAATTTGGCTTATAAAAAATATAAGTAAAATCTAAAAGTTTTAGAATTTTAGATAACATGTCTAATGCAAAGTTTATACAACCGTAACATAATGAAAGGCATTCACCATGTACAAAAGAAAGACAACAACCAAAATTTAAAATATAACTGAGGAAAAAGAAAACTACTGAGTATTGACTTCAAGATCTTCCAACATACTTTCAAGCTTTTTCAGATGATCCTCAAGAATATCTACTTCATTCGACTGGTTATTCTTATCAAGCAAATTAGTAGCCAAGGTAATTGCACGATTGATCCTGTTTTTCTGTCGAGGAAGGAGCTTTAACTTATCATCCTCCTTCTTTAAAGTATTTCTCATCTGGTAAATACAGTAATCTAATGCATTCATTACCTTCGCTTTCCTTAGGAATTTCTCATCTTCAGCGCGATACTGATCGGCTTCTTGAATCAGTTTTTTTATTTCATCAGGTGATAACCTTTATTTGTCATTAGTTATGGTGATTTCATTTGTATTTCCAGTGGATCTTTCCTCAGCAGAAACAGTTAGGATACCATTTTCATCTATCGCAAAAGATACATCGAAGGGTTGGCCACAAGGAGCAGGAATGCAAGAGAGACTAAAAAAACCAAGCAGATTGTTGTCACTAACGCATGCTCTCTCACCCTCATAAACTATAATAAATACCCTGCAATGGTTATCCTTAAAAGTTACATATCCTTCTGTCTTCTTGACCGGTATGGAAGTGTTCCTAGGAATTACCACACTCATCACGTCACCTTTAACTGCAATACCAAGTGACAAGGGTGTAACATCTCGCAACACCAAGTTCGGAACATTCTTAATGGTTTTGCTCAAAAAAGCAGCCTGAACCGCTGCACCACAAGCAACAGCCTCATCAGGATTGATGCTCTTGCACAAATCTTTTCCATTGAAGAAGTCACTCAATAGTTCCTGCACTTTGGGAATCCTAGACGAGCCACCTACAAGAACAACATCATCTACCCTACTCTTATCAATCTTAGAATCAATAAGACAACTTTCCAGTCTTTATACACTCATTAAAAAGGTCCATATTGATTTCCTCAAACTTAACACGAGTGATTGATGAAGAGAAATCAAGACCCTCACATAAATAATCAATCTCTATAGTGGTGATCAATTTGAAAGAGAGCGTCCTTTTTGCCTTTTCACAGGCAGTTCTCAACCTCCTCAAGGCTCTAGGATTACTAGTAATATCCACTTTGTTCTTCCTCTTGAATTCTTGAACAAAGTAGTTCAACATTCTATTATCAAAGTCCTCCCCTCCAAGGTGAGTATTTCCGGCTGTTGCTTTAACTTCAAAGACATTACCTTTAATTGTGAGGAGAGACACGTCAAAGGTACCACCTCCTAGATCAAAGACAAAAATATGTTGTTCGCCCAAGCATTCACCTCTCTTGTCTCTCTTGTCAAGGCCATAAGCAATGGCTGCAGCAGTGGGTTCATTAATTATCCTCATAACATTAAGGCCAGCAATGGCACCAGCATCCATGGTGGCTTTTCGTTGAGAATCATTAAAATAAGCTGGCACAGTGACAACAGCATTTGTAACAGGGGATTCCAAATATGCCTCTGCAATCTCTTTCATGTTGGTGAGGACTATAGATGCACAAAGTTTGCTTCTCTTGACCTCTATACTTAACAGTAATCATAGGTTTGTCATTAACACCCGAAACAACCTTAAATGGCCACAACATGATATCCTTTTGAACATCGGCATCGTTAAACTTTCTACCAATTAACCTTTTAGCATCTGAAACAAATATTGATAGTTATCTTTCATTATTCATCTGTCCTATTTATACATAGAAATAATATGAATATAAATATATGTCAGATAAATGCGATCTTAGTGTAACTAGGGTTTTGATGTTACCATTGCCTTAGTCCAATTTTGAGGTAAGGCAACATCGACATTATTTTAGTGTTATTTTCCGCAATGTAAAAAGTAGCGATACATGATTATTCCTAATCATAGTCAAAACTCAAAATGCAAAACTACCATAATACATGATTAATACTAGAAAATAGAAATATACCAAAGATGGTGTTTTCTGGATTGATAGCAGCCTGATCCTTAGCGGCATCACCGACTAATTTTTGACCATCAGTGAAAGCAACAAAAGAAGGTGTGATTTTGTTGCCTTCATCATTGTGGATAATCTCAACTCTATTTTTTTTCTCCAACCAAACAGCAACACAGGAGTAGGTTGTTCCAAGGTCTATTCCTACCGCACTTCCTTCGTATTTACTTGCCATGATAGTTCAGGTAAACAAAAGAAGCTTACTAGAATGTTGTGAACTCTTCGCCTTAGACTTGTATGTTTTGTTACTGTTTTCCCAGAATGATAAAGCAAGGGCAGTTAATAGTCACTTTTTGGTAAAGCGGGACAGTGCGCCTTCGTATTTTTTTTTAAGGTTTAATTGATATGTAAAATAGTTTTATACTGTCATCTAATAGAAATATATTATTTTGCAATGTCATTTAAATGTTTTAAAAATTACAGTTTGACTTGGCAGAATTTATAATAGTAATTGGTTAACAGTGCAAAACAATTTTACACTGTCAGTTGATCACCCATTTTCTTTTTTTTGGTTTTATCTTCAAAACCTTTCACTTTCCAATTTCAACACCGCTTCCAAGAAATCTAATGGGGAATTGACTTGTAAAATATTTCTTGATTTTTTTTCTTTTCAAAATGAACAGTTTATAAAAATACATTTAATTGTATTTTTTTTACTTTTTAATTTTTTTTATAATATTCTTCGTAGATAATTTATAAATTAAATTACTCAAGAGCACTTGGATGAGATGATAAGAAATCTCTTCCTTTTTAACTAGAGTTCCTAAATTCGAACTCAGTCCTAAACATTAAAGCCGTCAAAATGGACTGAAACCCATGGGCCGGTCCACCGAGCCCGAAAAAAGTTAAGGCTTTGGCCTTATTTTTAGAGCCCATATTATTCTGGACCTTTTTTAGCCCGGTCCAAAAAAGTTCTAAAAAATGTATCAGCTCGTATGGGCTATGGGTAGCCCGGCAACCCAGATTAATTTAATTACTTTAGGCCATAATTTAATTACTTGGCTACATACAGAGAATTTTACCTGCCCCCCCCCCCCCCCCAATTAAACCTGGCACCCCCCCATATTTTTTAAATGGCGAAAATATCCCTTAAATTTTTTCAAACAATCTCCGGACGAAATTCCCGGCAATGTTAAAAAAATTTCCGGTATTGTTCAAAATTCCCAGTATACTGGTAATTTCAAATTCCCCGGTAAGTGGTTAAAAATCCGGTTATGCCCTGAAAAGTACAGTTTGATACCGGGAATTTCACCCCAATTGAAATTCCCGGTAGTTATAATTTTAGGGTTTTTTTTTTAAACGGTCGAGATTTTGCCGATAGTTTTGTATGGTTGTGATTACACCGACACTTTGTGCGGTCCAGAATGGATGAACGTTTGTATAAATAGGGGTTAGGTCTTGTGGTAAAACATATCTGAAAAAAATGGTTTCTCCCGCATTTTTGATTAAGGCAGAAGTTTACTTCCAGAGAGGTTCTCGTCCTGTCGAATTCATGCTTCCCGACACAACCTCCTTTGCCGGCCTAACTTCGAAGTTGAAGGGATTATTGCCTGAAGGTGACAATAGAAAGGTGTCGAAGATCGAGTTTTGGAAGGATTGGGTGGATGATAGTCTGAAATACAACCTAATTGAGCTGAAGGACGATGAAGATGTCATCAAAATGTGGAGATCATTTCGCCGTAGGCTAACAAGGGGTCCGATGGAGTTTGATGTGCAGCTTTCAAGATCAGTTGATGAAATAATGGAGATGCTGAAACGCCCTGAAGCATCGTTTAGGTTTTAAATGTTGATTAATTAAGTTGTTTATGTAATGTTAAGTGTTGATTTGTTTAAGTTGTTTATTTCATATCACTGCGATGTAAGAGTGTAATTGAAGGTATAATAATAATATATTGTTCTAACATAATATACATATAATACAAAATATACATATAATATAAAAATACATATACAATACTAAATAGGACCCCCACGGGCTAGGTGTACAATCCTACCAAATCCAACAGAAACATTGCCATCGGGGTCTACCAAGCCCATGAGCTCATCCGCCATCACTGTTATCATCTGAAAGCACTGTGTGTCATCATGGTGATGTGCTGGAGGAGGAGGAGGAGGAGCTGCGTCATGAGAAGGTACACCCCCAGAAGGTGCATCCTTAGAAGATGCTTCATCAGCCGGCGGTGGAGTAATGTGTGGATGTGATACGGTGAGAAACCACTCCAAGTAGCCATCCTCACACTGCGAGGGATACTAAACCGGTGCAGATCGAGCTACAATGGCACGACCGGAGCTGAGGAAGTGTGTCTGAAACCACCGATCAATACCTTCAGAGGGTATATCTGGAACTGGTGGTGGTCGCCTCTGGATGTAGCCATACTGGCGCAAGCATCTCTCTGAAAGGTGCTGGCAACCAGAGTCTCCCATCTCATATATCCGGAGTATAATGACGACTCCTCGAACTCACCGACGGCTCTGTGATCATCGTAGGGTGTCCATATGACATCCTCTACGGTCAGCTCGTCGAGTCTCCTCATGTACTCAAGTATGCCCCCCGGGTGTTTCTGCCTCGCCCTCCACCTCTTCGCTCGTGGCTCGCCCTGGGTATATGGCTGGAACCTCCTATCGCATATCATAGGGAAATGCTCATAGATCCAGCACTGAGATCACAACAAACAATAAATTAGAAATAGAATGATTTAAATAAAAATAGAAGGACAAGTAAGAACATGAATTAAGATATACCTGCAACAAACTAAGGTACCCATCAAGCTGCTTCATCTCAAATCGGGTCGCCTCCCCGAGCGCATGATACAACTGAGTCAGGGCTGCACAACCCCAGGCACAGTTGTGCGTCTGCAGATTTCTAAAGAGGCATAGGTAGCGAGCATCAACATACGTACCAGACTTGTCCGCAAAGAGAGTACATGCTACTACATGTAGCATGTACGCCCTAGCGGCAGCCTGGAACCTCCCAGCAGCAACAAGCTCGTCGTACCTATCACGTAGCCACCGCATGCGTAGGTGAGCGCCTCGTGTATCGGTGAACTCCTGATACACCACTGCCTCAGGCAGCTCCAGATCACGTACCACCAACGCATGTGCCTGGGACACACTCATGATTGGGGGGCCGTCCAGAATCTACCGCCGTTAGGGAGGTGAAACAAGGAGGCGACATCATCTAAGGTCACAGTCATCTCTCCCAATGGGAGATGAAATAATGATGTCTCCTTGTGCCACCTCTCGACGAAGGCACTCAGCAGATCTGCATCGAGCATGGTGAGAGAGCAGTTCCCAAAATGCAGGAGGTCAAACTCCTCCACGATCCTTTTCACCGCAGCGGGTCAGGGAATACGCGGGAAGTTCTTAATCTTTGCCCCGTGAGACTGGACCCTCAGTACAGGTCGTACCTGTGACACGAACCATTAAACAACTTTGTTAGTACAAAAACAATTTATGTATAAGCTAACAAAACTTAAAATGAAACGCAAAAAACATATACCTCGCCCAGCGATAATCGCAACGCCATATGCTCACTGTACTCTGTAAGCACAGACGTATCTATCGGCCCGTTAGGGAATCCTGGCTCAGTGTGCACCGATGGCTCGGTCGATGGGACCGTGACATCAGTCTCAATGGTCTCCTCGACCCCTACTGTGCCAGCAACCCCTGCTGTGCCAGCAACCTCTGTTGTACCAGCTGCCTCTGCTGTACCAGCCGCCTCTCTTGTATCAGCATCACCCACCTCCTCATCCTCAACCTCAACCTCAACTGCCACTATAAAATCAATCTCCTCTACCACATCCCTAACTCTAGTCTCCTCCGGAACATCTCCAATAATAGCCTCCTCCGACTGAAGAACAAGGACGTCCCCATCTGTGGCCTGCACTGAGGAAATACCTCCATGTCGCCTAACAGACCGAGGTGCCTGGAAATGCCCCCGCTGCTCGGTCACCCGCCTCCGGTGTGAACCGGTTGGGACCACTCGACCTGCCCGTACATGTGTAGACTCAGCATCAGGAACTACTGTACCTCTACCCCTACCACCTCCCGCCAAATCAAGCGCCCTCCCAGCAATGCTACCATCACGGCCTCTGGTTTTCACTGAAAAAAAAATAAGATAAAAAAAAAACAAATATTGATAAATACCGGATATTTTGAAATTCTCGGAAAAAGGAAAAATTTACAACTACCGGATTTTTTGAAATAACCGGTGAATATTACCGGTAATTTCAAAATTCTCGGTAGGATGTTACCGGGATTTTTGAAATTACCGGTAATATTCACCGGTTATTTCAAAAACTCCGGAATTTCTTACTTGTTAATTCGAAATTCCCGGTAGGTGCTTGAAATTCTCGGTATCTTCTGAGAATTTGAAAAATCCGTGCGTCTACCAGATATTTGGAAATGGAGAAATGTTTTTTTGAGAGGGACTAATATGTCTTTTCACAAGTAATTGGGGGGGGGGGGGTGTTCCAGGTTTAATTGTGGGGATGGCAGGTAAAATTCTCCTACATACAACATAATACATTTGGTTCAGCCCATAATTTAATTACTTGGATACATAAAAAATATTACAATACATTATGTCCAGTCCAGCTTAAAGGATATAATAATGCTTGGAGTTCGATCTACACTATAACCCAAATTATCATACATTACAGATTACACATGAACCAAAGTATACACAATTGAACAGTATGACCTAGCTGTTGCGTTGGGCCTGTTTGCTTCGAGTTCGATCTACTTCTCTTTGCTTCGCTTCTTAGTTCCGCCACTCAGTTCTTTGTTGTCCGCTTTGTTACTTCTCTGTCTGATTCGATTCATTCAAGTAAGCGTTGTTCGATTCATTCAAGTAATATGCTCATCTTTTAATCATTCATTCAAGTAATATTATCATCTGTTATAGATCATACATGGTCATCGTTGTTCGCTCATCGTTGTCCTGCTTCGTTCTTTCGTGTTTGGTTGTTCTGTTGTTCGCTTATTGTCGTTCTTCCTTCAAGTAAGTGTTGTTCGATTTAGGTAATATTATGCATAATATTCTTCCTTTAGCAATTGTTTATTGTATTACAGAGTGTTATTGAAAAGTAATATTGTGAAATAATGTTGTGTTCATTTGTTGAAATAATGTTCATCTCAATTAGGGACCGTTATCCAATTTATAGAATATGTTCAAAATACTTGAGTTTCAACTGTGCAGAATGTGTTCAATTGTGCAGAATGTTATCTAATTAATTTACGGATAGTTATCCAATTTATAGAAAATGTTTAAAATACTTGAGTTTCAATTGTGCAGAATGTGTTCAATTGTGCAGAATGTTATCCAATTAATTTAGGGATTGTTATACAATTTATAGAATATGTTCAAAATACTTGAGTTTTAATTGTTCATAATGTGTTCCATTGTGCAGAATGTTATCCAATTAATTTAGGGATTGTTATCCAATTTATAGAATATGTTCAAAATGCTTGAGTTTCAATTGTGTTGAATGTGTTCAATTGTGCAGAATGTTATCCAATTAATTTAGGGACCGTTATCCAATTTATAGAATATGTTCAAAATACTTGAGTTTCAATTATTCAGAATGTGTTCAATTATGCATAATGTTATTCAATTAATTTAGGGATTGTAATCCAATTTATATAATATGTTCAAAATACTTGAGTTTTAATTGTTTAGAATGTGTTCAATTGTGCAAAATATTATCCAATTAGTTTAGGGACTGTTAACCAATTTATAGAATATGTTCAAAATACTTGAGTTTCAATTGTTCAGAATGTCTTCAATTATGCATAATGTTATCCAATTAATTTAGAGATTGTTATCCAATTTATAGAATATGTTCAAAATACTTGAGTTTTAATTGTTTAGAATGTGTTCAATTGTGCAGAATGTTATCTAATTAATTTAGGCATTGTTATCCAATTTATAGAATATGTTCAAAATACTTGAGTTTCAATGTGCAGAATGTGTTCAATTGTGCAGAATGTTATCCAATTAATTTAGGGACTGTTATCTAATTTATAGAATATGTTCAAAATACTTAAGTTTCAATTGTTCAGAATGTGTTCAATTGTGCAGAATGTTATCCAATTAATTTAGTGATTGTTATCCAATTTATAAAATATGTTCAAAATACTTAAGTTTTAATTGTATTGAATGTGTTCAATTGTGCAGAATGTTATCCAATTACTTTAGGAACTGTTATCCAATTTATAGAATATGTTCAAAATACTTGAGTTTCAATTGTTCAGAATGTGTTTCATAATTGTTGTTGTTGTTTTATAATTGTTGTTGTTTTATGAATGTTGTTGTTGTTTTATGAATGTTGTTGTTGTATGAATGTTGTTGCTGTTTTATGAATGTTGTTGTTGTTTTATAATTGTTGTTGATGTATAAATGTTGTTGCTATTTTATGAATTAGCATTAAATGTGTTGCAAATGTTAAGTGATTGGGGTATAGAGAAGAACATTTTTTCCATCACTTTAGACAATGCCTTTGCAAATTATAGCATGCAAAGATTCTTGAGAGAACACTTCGGATTATCAAATAGCTTGTTATTTAAGGGAAAGTTCTTTCATATTCGTTGTTGCACGCATGTTTTAAATCTCATTATTCAAGATTGATTGAAGGTAGTTGGTAATGCATTGCATAAAATTAGACAAAGTGTCGCTTATGTAAATGTAACCGAAAGTAGAATACTACAATTTCATGAATGTGTTAGTAATGTTGGTGAGATTGATACAACAATAAGATTAAGATCTGATTGTGTTACTATATGGAACTCTACTTTTATAATGCTCAAGAGTGTGATTAATTATCGTCGTGCATTTTATAGCTTGAGTTTGCGAGATTCAAATTTTAAGTGTTGTCCTTCAAGTAAAGAGTGGGCAAGATCCGAAATAATGTGTGAACTCTTGAGGCCATTCTACAACATTACAAACTTGATCTTCGGATCTTCTTATCCTACTTCTAATTTGTACTTTGGGGAAATATGGAAGAAAGAGTGTATTTTGAATTCTTATTTAACAAGTGAAGATTCTTTGATTCAAGACATGGCTACAAAATTGAGGGAAAATTTTGACAAGTATTGGAGTGAGTATAATGTTATCTTGCCCTTTGGTGCTATTCTTGATCCAACAAAAAAATTAAACTTTTTGAATTTTGCATATTGAAAAATTGATGATACATCAAGTGAAGACAAGTGCAAAAAAATAAGGGTGAGTTGTATGAGCTTTATGCGGAATATGTCAAACATGGGGTTTCTTCTATTCCTAACTTTTCACAAGTACGACCTTTTTTTTTAAGGAGGAAATGAATCTTTGGCATCCTCATTGTATATTTGTGAAGTAAGTGCAAACTATTCTTTTTTTCTCTTACAAATTCAATTTATTGTTAATTTTAAATTTAAATTTTTATCATTGTTTGTAGTGTATACTTTGTAGGAATTTGAAGAGCATGAAACTCAAGCAAGTAACAATACTGGAAAATTTGAACTTGATTCTTATTTAGATGAGCAAAGGTTGTCTCCATCGATTGGTTTTGATATCTTGACTTATTGGAAGGAAAAAAGTCGAAGATCTCCCAATCTTGCAAGAATGGCTTGTGATATATTGAGCATTCCAATAACCACGGTGGCATCTAATCTGCTTTTAGCATTAGCTCTCGCGTTTTAAACAAGTATAGAAGTTCAATGAAAGAGGAATTAGTTCAAGCTCTCATGTGCACACGGAGTTGGTTATATGGTTTTGTTGGTAAACTTGTTAACTTTTTTCAAGTGTATCATAGATTCATAATGTTGCATGTTCTTCACTCATGTTATAAAAAATGTATATTTTTTTAACTACTATTTTTCTTATTTTGTAGAATTTGATAATGACATCAATACTAATCAAGATGGTTTAAGTGGACAAGCATCCAACACATTCGAACATGTGAATGTCTTTGAAGAAAACTCAAGTGACGTTGCGAGTCGAGTTAGGACTATTTGATTTTGTGTTAAGTTTGATAACTTAAAACTTGTTATTTTGTGGAAGTTACATGTTGGATATTGTGTTATCATTATTCATGTACCTTATTTTGTGTTATCATGTAACTTAAAACTATGTATTTTGTTGGAAGTTACGTGTTGGATAATTTTGTGTGTAATTTGTATGTAACTTGTTAAAAGTTACATGGTGGATAACTTTGTGTGTAATTTGTTGGAAGTTACATGGTGAGTAATTTTGTGTGAGAATTACTTAAATAAGGATAATATGCTACAGGTTATTATTTTAAAAATAAGAAGATATAAAAAAATGGAAATGGGCCTGTTTAGGGCCGGGTAGCCCGCTGCCCAGACAGAGCTGGGCTTGAATAGTAAAAAGGAAGCCCGTATTCAAAATGAGCTTTTTGGGTCTGGCCTAGAAAAGCCCGAGACCCGCAAGGGACGACCTATTTATGATTGGGTAGCCCATTTTGACAACTCTATTGAACATGCAACATTGTTAGATTCTCTTGAGAGAGATTAATTTAATTGATAAATACAAAATGACATAAAAAATATTGTTAATTAAGAAATTGGTATTCTCATTATTTTATTATATTATTAAACTAATTTTTATTCAATAAAAATAAATATATTAATAAACACATACGAAAACATTTCTAATATAAATGTAAAATTAAAGATAGCTTCAAAATATATTAAACATTTATATATAAATTTTATAATGAAATTTAACGAGTTACATTATAATGAAATAATAACATTATAATTTCGAATTCAGTTATATTAATCCAAAATAATAATTAAAATGATTTTCATGGAGTTTTGAATTAACATGATGAAACAAAGAAAAAGTGAGACATCAATAGAAAAGAAGAGAGAAAAAGTGAAAACTTTCTCGTTGAATCTAATTTGTGAGTTTGTTACGGTTGATATTTATACAATTGCTAAGTTATCTAATTGATCTTAACAATCTTCTAACCAACTAACCAACTTCATATGACCATAATACACTACATGATATACACCTCAACAATGACGGAGTTGCAATGCCTTGACCTCTAATCTATTGTATATCAAGAGCTTTAACACCCTCCCTCAAGCATAGCATGATATATATATATATATATATATATATATATATATATATATATATATATATATAGCTAGGAAATGAACAATTAAAACTCTTTGGTTGCAAAAGTTTAGCAAAGAAACCGGCCATTTGAACTTGTAACTTGATAGGAAGCAGCTTGAATATGCCTTGCATGAATTTCTCTCATACAAAGTGGTAGTAGTCGATTTCAACAAGCTTCGTTTTTTCGTGGAAAATGGGAGTAGCTGCAATGTGGATGGCGCTGGTTGTCACAATAAATTACAAGTGGTTTGTTGCATTGGATTCCCAAGTCTTGCAGCAAATATATCAACCATTGAAGTTCACATTTAGCAAAGGATAACACACAATATTATGCTTCTGATGAACTCTTAAAGACCGTATGTTGTTTCTTTGCTCCTCAAGAAATCAATGGTGATCCAATGAAAAAACAATAATTTGAGGTTGATCATCGAGGGCCAATGCACCCTGCCCAATCGGCATCTGTGAAACCAAGCAGTTGAATCTCTTCTGAATAAAAGTAATTTACCAGGTGACCCTTTGAGGTATTTGACAACTCTACATGTTATGTCATAATGTGTAACTGTTGGTATTAATAAAAACTGACTGAGTTGTTGAGTGGGACAGCTAATGTCAAGTGTGGTAGTTGTTAAATACAATAGTGTTCATGCCAATCTCCTATAATTGAGTATGTCTTCATATGGTGCAGATGCTTCTTGATGTAATTTGACACTTGGGTCGATAGGTGTTTTGGCAGGTTTACAACCAAGGAGATTTGTATCCTTTAAGAGATCTAAACAATACTTTCTTTGACATATGTTAATTCCGACTTTAAAATGTGTAATCTCGATGCAAAGAAAATATTGAGCCTTCCAAGATCTTTGATTTTAAACTCGTGATCAGGTGTGGATTTGATTCTTTCAATTTCTTCTAATTTGTTACCAGCTAGAGTGACATCATCCACATACACCAATAGTGCACTGAAGGATGTTCCTTTGTGGAGAATGATCAAGGAATTATTAGAGGTGGATTGCTTGTATCCTTGAGTGATTAAGAAACCTGACAACTTCTAATACCACTTCCTGCTGGCTTGCTCAGTACATATAGTGACTTTTGTAACGTACAGACTTTATTTGGTTTGGGATTTGTAACTCCTTTAGGGACTGACATGTAAATATCTTCATGCAAGTCTCCATGCAAGAAGGCTTTGCTTACATCTAATTGATGTAAATGGCAAGAGTTGATGGACACTAGATCAAGTAATTTTCCCACAGTGGTGATTTTGGCAACTGGTGAGAAAGCGTGGAAGAAATCAATCCCTTCCACTTGATTGTAACCTTTGGCTACAAGTCTAGCCTTGTGTCTCTCAATTGTCCCATCTAATTGGTGTTTCACTTTATAAACCCATTGGCTACAAGTCTAGCCTTATGTCATTGTTTTTAAATTTGGTATTCGATTTTAAGAGACTAATCAAATGAATCAATTTCACCATTCATTAACATGAGGTCATTTAAAGGCAAAACAAACTTTATATGAACTACATTAAAACAGAAGTTGTTAACACGTAGAATTCAAACTTGAAATTAAAAAAAAAAAAAAAAATTAGTCTCAAACCATCACCAATAGATGAATTCTTAATGGTACCACTACGCCAAAAATGATCTTTAGCGGCACTACAAAGACAGCGCTTTTCCAAGAAAGCGCTGCTATAAGTTTTATAAAAAAACAAAAAAAACTCGCAAAAAAGCGCTGCTAAAGGTGGACTTCAGACAGCGCTTTTAAAAAGCGCTGCTAAATGCCAAACTAAGGCTACCCTTAAGAAAGCGCTTTTAAGAAAGCGCTGCTAAAGGCCCTGCATAAGCCATACCTTAGACAGCGCTTTTGAAAAGCGCTGCTAAAGGCCCAAGGTATACCATACTTTAGGCAGCGCTTTAGGAAAGCGCTGCTAAAGGTCCAATTCACTACACACCTTAAAAAGTGCTTTTCCTAGAAAGCGCTGCTAAAACTGCAGCCTACGAAAGCACTTTCTAAAAGCGCTGCTAAAGGTGCTTTAGGTAGTAAAAATTAAAACGCAGAACACCAGTAAATCATTTCTATTGTTTAACCCTAATCATTTCTACTGTTTTCACTCTCACGATTCTCTTCGTTACGCAATCGCTGCTCCCTCCACCGTCACTGTCCGCGTCGTCTCCGCCACCGTCAATGTTCCTCCGCCGTGAATACTTGCTTCTCCCACCACTGTAACAGTTCCGGCAGTGTTTGCTTGCTTCTTCCGCCGCCGTCACTGCTCCGGCCGTTTGAGCAAGGTATTTTTCATTTCCATTTCTTGTTTTCCATTTCATTTTGTTTTGATATCTTGATTTTGTTCTTGTTTCGCAGCCAAAGAATAGTGGTGTTGTTGTGGTTGTTAGCATTTGATTATGTTTCTTGATTTTGTTCTTGTTTTGTGGCCAAATAATAGTGGTGTTGTTGTGGTTGTTAGCATTTGATTATGTTTCTTGATTTTGTTCTTGTTTTGTGGCCAAATAATAGAGTTGTTGTTGTGGTTGTTAGCATTTGATTTTGTTCTTGTTTCGCGGCCAAATAATAGTGTTGTTGTTGTGGTTGTTAGCATTTGATTTTGAAATTGTTGTTGTAGTAAGGTTGAAGATGATGAATAGTGATATTTGGTGAACTTATTTTGAGAATTGGTGTTAATTTTGTAAGTTGATATTGAATGTTAGTGATAAATTCTTGGAATTAATTGATGATAATGACATTGTTGACGGATAATTTTTACTGTTTACTTTGTTAATTGTTAAGGTTGAAGATGATGAATATTGATGAAATTAATTGTTAATTGTTAAGGTTGAAGTTGCTATTGAGTTTAAATGTGGAATTGACAATTTTGGTGATTGATTTATGCTCGAATTAATGATTCTTTGTTGAGGTTGAAGATGATTACTTTGTTAATTGTTGCGACCTACTAAATTTGTCTTGTTATATTTGGTATACACCATCAGTTACTAACTTAGTGAATTTGCTATAGGGGTTACCTGAGAAGAGTGATATTCGGATCGTTTTTCAAAATCTTACACTTTGTGGTTAAGTCCAGAAGTTGCTGACGTCTATACAGGTACTTATAATTAGTTGTTCTTTTGTGTTTGTTTAGCTTACTTAGTAAAACCATGGATCGAAAATGGATGTCTTCCAATCGATTGTCAAAAGAATATGAGACTGGGGTATCAGAATTTGTTAAGTTTGCGGTTGAACACGCCAAAGACCCCAGTTGAATCACATGTCCTTGCTTAGGTTGCTGTTATGGTCGTCGGATTGTCGCAATTCAGTTGGAATCGTATTTAATGAGGCATGGAATTGATCGAAGTTATACATGTTGGATATTACATGGTGAGAGTAACGAGAATGTTGAACTGGGGAATAATACGACCTATGCTTCAAACGACAATGGCACAGATACACACGATTGTGATCGAGTCGAAGAGATTGCAGAAGCACTTGAATAAGATCTTCACGATTGTCCCAAAATGTTTGAGAGGTTGGTAAGCGATGCAGAGAAACCGTTGTATAAAGGTTGCACTAAATTCACAAGATTGTGTGCGGTATTAAAGTTGTACAACTTAAAGGCGAGCAATGGATGGTCGGATACAAATTTCACAGAGTTATTAGCCCTTATGAAAGACATGCTTCCGGAGGATAATGTTCTTCCTAATCGAACCTATGAGGCAAAAAAAAAATGTTGTGCTCTATTGGCATGAGTTATGATAAGATACATGCTTGTCCAAACGATTGCATTTTGTTTCGAAATGAATATGCATCGTTAAATGAGTGCCCTAAATGCGGAGTCTCTCGATATAAGAAAAAATTGTCTCCATCAAAAGTCTTATGGTATTTTCCTATAATTCTGAGATTTAGACTCATGTTTCGCAGTGAAACCGATGCAAAACACTTGACTTGGCATGCAGATGAAAGAATTATAGATGGAAAGTTTCGGCACCCGGCAGATTCACCACAGTGGATGAAAATTGATAATGATTATCCTGATTTTGGAGAAGAAGCAAGAAATCTTCGCTTGGCATTATCTACTGATGGAATGAACCCACATGGTCTTCAAAGTATCTCACATACCACATGGCCTGTGAGTATTATGATTTACAACCTACCTCCATGGCTATGTATGAAGCGTAAGTACATGATGTTATCTATGTTAATCTCTGGGCCTAAACAACCAGAGAATGACATAGACGTATACTTGACACCTTTAATCGAAAGATTTTTTGGGAGAACGGTGTGGAGGTTTATGATGGATATAGGAAAGAAAGTTTCAATTTGAGGGCGCTGTTGTTTGGCACAATTAATGATTTTCCAGCATACGAAAATCTACCAGGGTATAGCATTAAAGGTCAATGTGTGTGTCCTATTTGTGAAGAAAACACAGATTGGACAGGTTTGGAATTTTGTCAGAAGAATGTCTTTCTCGGTCATCTTAGATTTTTAAATTCTAATCATCACTACCGTTGATGGAGAAAAGCATTCAATGGAAATCCAGAACAAGGTGGAGCTCCACCTACATTGACAGGTGACCAAATTTTTGAAAAGGTGAAAGATGTGACTACTCAGTTTGGAAAGCCTTTTGCACATACACTTGGCAAACGTGGGTGGAAGAAGAGGTCAATTTTTTTTTGAATTTCCATATTGGAAGTCGTTGTATGTAAGACATTTTCTTGATGTTATGCATATTGAAAAAAATGTATTTGAAAGTCTTATTGGTACTTTACTCAATATACAAGGAAAGTCGAAGGATGGCCTTAAAGCAAGAAAGGACTTGGTAGCGATGGGAATAAGAAATGAATTAGGACCCATGAAGAAAGGAAAACGAACATATCAGCCACCTGCTGCTTATACTCTATCTAGAAAGGAGAAAAAGATATTGTGTAAGTTTCTGAGTGATGTTGAAGTTCTAGAAGGATATTCTTCAGATATTAGAAGACTTGTGTCTATGAAAGACCTTAAGTTAAAGAGTTTGAAGACACATGATTGCCATGTTATAATGAAACATTTTCTACCAATAGGTACACGTTCTATTTTTCCAGAAAAAATAAGAAGCACAATAACTAAATTGTGTTTTTTCTTCAGGTCAATTTGTAGTAAGGTGATCGATCCTGCGACATTACCAACATTGCAAAAAGAAATAGTTATTACATTGAGTGAGCTTGAAATGTTTTTTCCTCCCTCATATTTTGACATAATGGTACATCTAGTTGTCATCTTGTGAAAGAGACACAATTGTGTGGACCAGCTTATATGAGATGGATGTACCCTTTTGAATGGTATATGAAAATATTAAAAGGGTATGTGAAAAATCGAAGTCGACCAGAGGGTTGTATTGTTGAACGATACATTGTTGAAGAAACGATTGAGTTTCGTACTGAATATTTGTCCAATGTTCAATCCATTGGACTCCCCAAATCTCACATTGTTGAAAAAAAGGAAGGAAAAAATTTAATTGGAAATAAAATTGTGACCGTATCAACGGCTGAACGGGAGCAAGCGCATTTGTATGTTCTGCACAATGACAATGAGGTTGAGCCGTATGTTGAAATGCACAAGGATTTTCTCCGAGGTTTAAATTCGAATAGAAATGAAAATTGGATAGTACGAGAGCACAATCGAAGTTTCATACCATGGTTTAAGGATCATATTTATTCAAAGTTTTAGGTAGATCTTGCTTCAATAACAAAAAGGTTGAGATGTTTAGCATATGGTCCAAGTTTGCATGTGTTTTCTTATAGCGCATACGCAATTAATGGATACACATTTTATACCTAAGAACAAGATGATAAAAGTATAATGCAAAATAGTGGTGTCACCTTGGTAGCTGAATCAATGGACATTTCAAGTGTGAAGGACTTAAACCCCAAATATGAAAATATGTCATATTTTAGGGTTATCGAGCGCATTTGGGTTTTTGATTATGAGAAGTTTCTGATTCCTATCTTTGGTTACAAGTGGGTTGAAAATAATAGTGGCATACGAATGGATAAGTCAGGATTTTTGCAAGTGGATCTTAATAGGGTGGGGTACAAAGATGAGCCTTTTATTCTAGCCTCTCAAGCTAGACAAGTGTTCTATGTCACTGATCTGACAAGTACGAAATGGTCTATAGTGCTTTTATCTAACAAAGTAATTGATGATAACATTGGAAATCAAGGTGATATTGATATTGAGAATGAATCGTATATTATAAGTGATCAAGATGAGAATGTTGGAGCGAATGAATCATATATTAGAAATGATCATAATGAGAGAATTTGGATCAATCCATACATCCGTGTTGTTAAGAGACAAGTAGATCATCTTCCTACCCGGAAAAGAAAGAGATGTTAATAAAAAGGTAATAGTAAAATTATATATTCTGTCATGTATTTTTCATATTTAAGAATGATTATGGATTATGGATTATGGATTTATATGTTTGTCACATATTTATCATGTTATGTATTTGTCATTTCATATTTATGGATTATGTATTTGTCATGTGTTTGTCATGTTATGTATTTGTCATTTCATATTTGAGAATGGATTATGGAATATGGATTATGGATTTATATGTGTTTTTCTTTATTACAGGTCAAATGGCTACTAATGAGGAGAACTCGCACAATACTTCCAAGAATGATGCAAAAGAATCAATTCATGATGCGGAAGGAGATATTTCAAGAGGAATAACAATTATGAAAGGAATAATTCGTGCTAGAGACAAGGGAAGAAAATACGAAGTTCATTGGAATGAAATAGGTCAACTAATTGAGCCTAACGGCGCAATGTTGACAAGTTACATTGGTGCACTTGTCCGTTCACAAGTTCCTATTACTTGTGACAATTGGAGAAATCCACAGTTGAAACCCGCCAAAGATAAAATATGGAGTGAGATACAGGTACTATATGTGATGTTATTTGTTATTTTTTACGATTATATCTTTAAATTAATTATAATAACACACTTTATGTATATTTTTTTTGTAGATATCCTTTAACATTGGTGACGACCGACAAAAATATTGTCTTCAATTAGCCAGAAAAAGACTTAGAGGGTTTCGAGCATTTTTAACCAACAAGTTTCTTAAGGATGACCAAGGAAACTTTGTTGAAGCGGAACGTACGAAGAAGTATGCGGACTTGATTGCACCCGAAGAATGGGACACTTTTGTCGCCAAACGAAGAACTCAAGAATTCCACGTAATCTTAATTTAATTTATCATTGTTGTGAAAAAAGGATGCCTTTAAACAAAGTATAAACAATTTCTTTATACACAAGAAACTCACAAGGGTTAGTGTTAACAAAGACAACAAAGGAAAAACAACAAGGATTGGTTACTAACTGATATTCTTTCCTTACTCCTTAAAACAAGGATTACAAGTATACAAGAATAACAAACTAACCACTCTCACCCTTATTAGGTTTTGTCAGACTTTAGAATGAGAGACTAACATGTTATTTATAATAAAACCTAGCACACTAAACTAATGGGCCTTTAACAAATTACCCATTACAAGCTAACTTAAATTTCAAGCTAACTTAAACAATTGGATCCTTAACACAAGGCCCAATTCAATATGCTAACAAACCTAGCAATATTAACCAATACATGTTAGAACAAACTTCGACTACAACATGCATTATTCTCGATAGCAGCATATGAGCGGACTTCGACGACATGCTACAATAAGAGTTCGATCCAAATTCCACAAATCTCCACCTTGGATCTAACTCTAACATCAAGAAATAAATTTGATCTCCTACATGCTAGAACACAATTCGACTACAGCATGTAGGTCTTCGACAACAACATGTGAGCGGACATCGACGACATGCTAAAACTAGAGTTTTATCCAAATTCCACCTTGGATCTAACTCTAAACATCAAGAAAACAAACTAGCTTTCTTCATGCAGCTTTATCAACTGCATACAATGGAAAAACTTGTAACTGGGCAACATCTTGGTGATCATATCAGCAGCATTATGATCTGTCGAAACCTTCAGCACTTGGACTTCTCCACACTCGATTACCCCTCTGACGAAATGCAGCCTTACATCAATGTGCTTGGTTCTCTCATGATAGGCTGAATTCTTTGACAGGTGTATTGCACTTTGACTATCACATTTAACAGTGATAACTGGACCTTGAAGTTTCAGCTTTTTTGCAAAACCTTCAAGCCATAATGCTTCCTTCACAGCTTCAGTTAAAGGGATATATTCCGCTTCAGTGGTTGATAAGGCAACAACCTTTTGAAGTGTTGCTTTCTAACTGATTGATGTGCCAAACATAGTGAACACATATCCAGAAATAGATTTTCTGGAATCCATACAACCTGCATAATCAGAGTCGACATATCCTTAGATTTCTGCTTTACTATCTTCATCCAAGGCTCCACCATAAATTAGGACTCTATTCAGAGACCCATTTATGTACCTTAAAATCCACTTCAATGCTTGCCAGTGAGCCTTTCCAGGATTCGACATGTACCTGCTTACAAGACTTACTACATATGTTATGTCGGGTCTAGTACAGACCATAACATACATCAAAGAGCCAACTATATTATCATATGGAATGCTATTCATATAAGCTCTTTCGACATTAGTACTGGGACACTGATCTATACTCAGCTTGAATTGACGGTTTTCCGGAGTCACAACAGGCTTTGAATTCGACATACCATACTTTTCGAGAATCTTCCGTAGGTATGCCTCTTGAGATAAACATAATTTTGACTGCTTTCTATCTCTTCGGATGTCAATCCCAGGAATCTTGGACGCAGCTCCCAGATCCTTCATTTCAAACTCTTTATTGAGTTCAACCTTCACCCTCATTACCTCTTTGACATTGTTGCTTGCTATTAGAATATCATCCACAAAAAGCAACAAAATAACAAATGAATTACCAGGTCGAAATCTGAAGTAAACACAGTGGTTGAACTGACTTCTGATGAAACTTATGCGTGCCAGGAACTTGTCAAATCTTCTATTCCACTGTCGAGGAGATTGTTTAAGTCCATATAAAGATCTCTTCAGCTTACACACATAATCTTCCTTCCCTTTTTTGACATACCCTTCAGGTTGCCTCATCAGGATTGTTTCATCTAGATCACCATACAAGAACGCAGTCTTCACATCTATCTGTTCCAGTTCAAGGTCGAACTGTGCCACCATGGCTAACAGCATTCAAATGGATCTATGCTTTACAACAGGCGAGAACACATCATTGAAGTCAACACCTTCTTTCTGAGTGAACCCCCTAGCAACTAACCTTGGCTTGTATCTCTTCGACGCCACTCCTTCGATTCCTTCCTTGACTTTGAAAATCCATTTACAGCTGACTAACCTGGCTCCAGCAGGTTTCTTGATCAGTTCCCATGTGTCATTGTCATGAAGAGATTTCATCCCATCATCCACGGCCTTTAGCCATTCAGTCTTCTTTCAACTCCTCATACATTCCTTATAATCTCTAGGTTCTTCGTCGAGAACCTCACTTGCAGAGATTAAGGCATAAGCTATAAGATCTGCATACCCAAGTATCTGAGGTGGCTTGATGACTCTTCTAGACCTGTCTCTTACCAGCAGGTAGTCATTATCAGTCTCCTCATCTTCGATAGCATCTTCTGCTTCTCCTTCGACTTCATCTGGGGTACGCAATTCAGCATCAACATGCTCCACCTCAACAGGAATCTCTTCCTGTTCCAGCTCTTCGTCAGCATCATTAGTTTTCTTAAAAGCCATCTCAGCTTCATTGAAAACTACATCTCGACTGGTGATACACCTCATGTGACCTAGCTCTAGGCACTATAGCCTATAAGCTTTGACTCCTTCAGGGTATCCCATGAACATGCACTTCAGAGCTCTAGGTTCGACCTTGTCTTGCCTAATATGAGCAAAGGCCACACAACCAAATACTCTCAGTCTGTCGAGACTAGGTGGATTTCCCGACCAAACTTCTTCAGGTGTCTTCATTCCCAAGGCAGTCGAGGGACATCTATTTATCAGATAAGTTGCTGTCAAAATAGCCTCCGCCCAAAACACCTTCTTCAATCCATCACTAACCAACATGCATCTAACCCTTTCAAGAATTGTTCGATTGAATCTCTCAGCTAAGCCATTTTGTTGGGGAGTACCTGCTACAGTCTTATGCCTTGCAATCCCAGACTCAACACAGTAACTGTCGAACGCTTCATTGCAGAACTCCAGGACATTGTCGGTTCTCAACCTCTTAACCTTTCTGCCAGTTTGAGTTTCGACCAGAATCTTCCAACTTTTGAAATTCTTAAAAGTTTCATCCTTCGTCTTCTGAATGAATACCCATAGCTTTCTGAAATAGTCATCAACGATGGATAGAAAATACCTTGCACCTGAGTGTGAAGGATTCCTTGCAGGTCCCCAAAGATTAGCATGAATGTAATCAAGGGATCCATGTGTTCTTTGCTTGCCTTTGTTAAACTTCGCCCCTACAGGATTTACCAAATACACAAGATTCACAA
Source organism: Lathyrus tuberosus (assembly GCA_022829125.1). NCBI lineage: Eukaryota > Viridiplantae > Streptophyta > Magnoliopsida > Fabales > Fabaceae > Lathyrus > Lathyrus tuberosus. The sequence goes on from JALAZF010000072.1 coordinate 8,670,188, forward strand.
AACTCCAACTTTTCGACTTTGTCACCACCTAGCAGGTTCTGCTTCCCCAATTCGACCAGGCCTCTTTCGATGACATGGCCCAATCTCATGTGCCATATTTTTGTCTTCGACAATGGTTTCGTGGATGCAACATTTGTCGAACCACTTACAACCTCAGCCTCAAGGGTATACAAGCCTTGTCTTTTCACACCTCTCAAGACTTCCTTCGACCCCTTCATGACTCTTAGGATACTTTTCTCTCCTTGGAAAACATATCCCTTTCTGTCGAATTCACTAAGAGAAATTAAATTTCTCTTCAAGTCAGGTACATACCTGACTTCAGTCAATAGTCTTATTGACTTATCATGGAGCTTGAATCTCACAGATCCAATACCTGCAATTTTGCAAGCTTTGTTGTTTCCCAGCAGCACTGATCCACCATCTTGATCACATAGCTCCTCGAACAAATCTTTGTTGGAGTCATGTGCCAAGTGCAACCTAAATCCATAATCCACTCTTTTCTTGAGTCACTGCTTGAAACCACAAGGACATCAGATGAGTCGAAATCATCTTGAACAATGGCTGAGTTGCCATTATCCTTACCACCATGATCTTTCAGGCGTTCAGGATACACCTTTCTTGTGTGACCCTCCATCTTACAATGATAACATCGAAAACCACCAGATGTTTCACCACTATAAGACTTCTGCTGACTTTTACCTTTCTTCTTGTCGAACTTACCATCCTTTCGCAAGAATTTTCCCTTAACGGTCAAACCTTCACCAACCGTCGAAGGTTTATGCTCCTTTCGTTCATTCAGGTCCTTAGAATACAAGGTTGATTGAACTTCTTCAAAGGTCAGGGACTCCCTTCCATATAAGAGAGTTTCTTTGAAGTGAGCATGTGTTCTAGGAAAAGCACACAACAACAACAACAGTGCTTGATCTTTGTCATCGATCTTCACATAAATATTTTCAAGATCAAGAATCAGCTTATTGAACATATCTAACTGCTTAGCCAAAGCTTTGTCTTCACTCATCTTGAACGAATACAAAGCTTGCTTCAGGTAGAGTCGATTTACCAGAGATTTGGTAATATACAAGCTTTCAAGCTTCACCCATAATCCAGATGTCGTCGTCTCCTTTGATACCTGTCGAAGAAACTTATCACCAAGGCTCAACAATATTGTGCTGTGTATTTTCTCTATCATGGTAGTCTTCTCTTTTTCAGTTAACGCATCGTCCATGGCTGACATTCCCTTCAACGCTTCCAAACAACCCTGCTGAACCAGTAGGGCTTTCATCTTCAAGCGCCACAGACCGAAGTCGTTCACTCTGGTGAACTTCTTGATCTCATACTTTGTTGAAGACATCTTCCTCCAGCTCACCGCACCAATTTGTTGTGAAAAAAGGATGCCTTTAAACAAAGTACAAACAGTTTCTTTATACACAAGAAACTCACAAGGGTTAGTGTTAAAAAAGACAACAAAGGAAAAACAACAAGGATTGGTTACTAACTGATATTCTTTCCTTACTCCTTAAAACAAGGATTACAAGTATACAAGAATAACAAACTAACCACTCTTACACTTATTAGGTTTTGTCACACTTTAGAATGAGAGACTAGCATGCTATTTATAATAAAACCTAGCACACTAAACTAATGTGCCTTTAACAAATTACCCATTACAAGCTAACATAAATTTCAAGCTAACTTAAACAATTGGATCCTTAACACAAGGCCCAATTCAATATGCTAACAAACCTAGCAATATTAACTAATACATGTTAGAACAAACTTCGACTACAACATGCATTATTCTCGACAGTAGCATGTGAGCGGACTTCGACGGCATGCTACAACTAGAGTTCGATCCAAATTCCACAATCATGAACATTGTATTATATTCCTGTAGTTAATACATGTGTTCTGATATGACTTAAAATTGTTTATGCGGGTTGTGAGTGACGTGAATCGTCAAAGAGCCTCAAAACCCGTGTATTCATACAAGAAATGGCGTTTGGAATATGCACGCTTGGAACAAAAAATATAAGTATATATAATTGCTATGATATTTTTGTGCTATTATTCATCTTATACTTGACTTAATGTGTAGCTTGAAGAGGAGAAAAGTGAAGAAACATCACTTCCGGAGCATGTTTTGTGGAAGGCTGCCCGTGTGGGAAAGGATGGAGTTGTTACTGAAGGTGTTCAACAAGTTTTTGAACAATGTGTAAGCATAAAATTATTTGTTTAATTAAATAAAAAGTTCTTGTTTATCTAAAATATTTATGCTTAACTCTAATATTGAATTTCAGGAGAATCTATCTCAGTCCTTAATTCTCACGGAATACCAGGATTGCACGAGCATACTGAGTCGAGTATTAAATGTTCCTGAGTATTCTGGTCGCGTGAGGGGTAAGGGATTTGGAGTCACTCCATCTGCCTTATATAAGCGTCCAAAGACCAAAAATCCTAGCAATAAAGAGGTGATGGAAACGTTGGAAGAATTGAGAGCTCAAGTTTGTGAACTGCAAAAGGATAAAGAAAGATATATGTCGGAAAGGCATGGTTCAAAATTTAAAGATACTAGTGACAAAGATAGTATCAATTTTCTAAAAAAAATTCCGGAGGTAATTATACTTATTAAATTAGCACAATTTTTTATATTGACATATATGCACAATAACAATTTCATATTAATTTTTTTTTGGTTTAGGGCATTTCACCTTGTCAGCTATATTTATAGGCACCGATATATCGCATGGTTGGCAAGGGAAAAGTCCATAACACTTTGGGAGACGTGCTTCACCATAGACCGCTCCCTGCTGGATTTTTGAAAGTTTCGATTGATATTACTTTAGAGCAGGATGCATTACTACGTTTTAGATGCAACATTGGTGGGGGACGCAATAGGGTCGTATGTTGTATGGCCATCAAACCTCATTGTCATAGATGACTTGGTATGTTGAAAACCATTATTAACCTTTTAGTTTTCAAATGTTTTACTTGCATATAAGTTATGTTATGCTTACTTTTACGTACATTTTATTTACATGGTATTGTTAGACTCCTACAAAATCCAAATCAAAAGATAAAGGGATTGTGCGGCAAACCGAGTCAGTTGCATCAAAAAAAGAGGTACATTGATATATATGCATTGAAAATGTTAATTCTATGATCCGAATTCAAAAGCTTCATGATTTTATACTTTATGACTTATATGATTTTCAGATTCCTACACAAGAGGTGCAACAAGGGAGCAAGAATAAGAAGCCAGAATTAGCCAAGCCAAAATAAGCTTTTATTCCTCGATTTCGGTTGTGCCTTGAAACATTTGTAGGCACATCGGATTTGATGGAAGGTGGTATCCATGAAATACCTATGGAAGAAGGTATTTTTGAGTTTGCCTATTCAGAAACAATTGCTAAAGAAGACTTGGATCAGATATTCCAGCATGCTGAATTAGGCATCGGTGTTATGAATTCATACATTAGGTAATCCATTGATTTTATTTAATTAATTGATCAATTTATTTACTAATTTAAATTAATATTCGAATGTTGATTATGTTTTTATTTCAGGTTCTTGTATGAAAAATTGATGCTCTCGCGTCAATTGACAGATAGATTCTCTTTCTTGTCTCCCAGCTGTGTCAATGTAAATCTAATCGATCGAACTGCAAATGCGGTCAAAGATCACGTAGTAGATGCATTTATGCCCAACAAAGATACAGAGAAGTTGTATCTTTTACCATATAATACTAGCCATGGGTTAGATTTTCATTCTAACTTCCTTTAGTATAATCTTTCGCTTTTTTACGTTGTGTATAACATTTCCATCTAAACTTTTGTTTTATTTTACAGTGAACACTGGTTGATGCTTGCGATTAATCTGATAAAAGAAATAGTCTATTATCTGGATTCGCTAGATTGTGATCAAACAAAATACCCGGAGATGAAGAAGATGATTGATACATAAGTGATGCGATTGTTCTAAATATTCGCGTGTGTATTTATTTATTTATGTGAGATTGTTTTAAATATTCGTTTACATTATGATAGAGCCATACAAATATTCCGATCACAACGACAAGCTCGAGTACCAAAGAGCAAAGCAAACAACATTACATGGATAAGAGTGCAGGTATATTTTCACATTTTTTATTATAATAGTGATGCTACTTGATAACACAAGTTAAACTATATATCCTGATACATATGCATACTTTTTTTCTATGTGTAGTGTCCTCGGCAGCATAATGGTATAAATTGTGGTTATTTTATATTGAGATTCATGAAAGAAATTTTTCATTTGGAACAAATAAAGATTCCAATCATGGTATGGATTTATAAGTTATGATTTATTTTAAGACTTATTATCGGATATTTCATTTAATTAATTACTTTTAACTAAATCATGCATATTATGTTATATTATGTAGTACTTTGATGAATTCAAGTGTGCCACCTACACGAAAGATAAATTGGAATAAATAAAAGAGGAATGGTGTCAATACATGGTTGAAATGAGAATTATATGAGGTATATTATTGTTTTTTTTTTTTGTGTTAAGTTTATGGAAGGTGTTGTATAGTTTTGGAAATTGTTGAATAGTTTTGGAAGTTGATGTATAGGTGATGGAAATGGTGTATAAGGTTTAGAATTGGTGCATTTTTAGGATGTTTGGTGTAATTAGTTTTGGAAGTTGTTATTAGAATTTTGGATGTCTATTTGGATGTATGAGGTTTGTATTGAGTTATATATGTAATGGTTATTTTGGTGTATGAGGTTTGTGTTGAAATATATATAATGGTTATTACGGTTTATGTGTTGAATTATAATGGTATACAAGGCCTATTTGTTGAATTATAATGGTATACAAGGCCTATGTGTTGAAATAAAGGCTTGTGTTGAATTATACAGATTTATTATACAGGTTTGTGTTAAAAAAAGAGGACTTATGGAAAAAATACACAGTAGACAGCGCTTTAGCAAAAAAAATGCTCCAAAAAAATTGATTTTAAAAAAATGCTTTTAAAAAGCTTTTAGAAAAGACAACGCTTTTTAAAAAAAGCGCTGCCTAAAGGGGGTCCTAACGTATACATAAGACAACGCTTTTAAAAGCGCTGCTAAAGGAGGCCCTACGAAAGCGCTTTTCCTTGAAAAAACGCTGCCTATAGGGGGTCCTACGAAAGCGCTGCTAAAGGGGGTCGTACGAAAGCGTTTTTCTTTGAAAAAATGCTACTAAAGGGGGTCTTACGAAAGCTCTTTTAAAAGCGCTGCTAAAGGGGGTCCTAAGGGGGACCTAAGACAACGCTTTTTAAAGGAAAAAAAGCACTGCCTTTACCTACAGCAGTGCCACATTTGGCAGTGCTTTTAAGCATTGCTAAAGGCCAAAAAAAGCGCTGCTAAAGGTCTTTTTTGGCATAGTGTAACCAACATCCTTTTTTAATACAATATGTAAAATCATCATTCACCATGGTCATCCTCCATTTTCTCAAAACTAAAAATATCAATATGTCCCTTTTTACTTTTACACAACTCTAAAACCAAAATCACTCTTGATGTAAAATCCATAAGTAATTATTTTTTCTACTTTCACGGATAAAATACTGGTTTTAGATGCAAGATGCTCCAACTTTCCTTTCTTAGTTAGTTTAGAAAGTCAGTTTTAAATTTATTACTTTAGGATGAAAGTTAGTTGAAAGGTGGTTATGCAAGGTTGTTAGCAGTTAGTTACACATGTTTATCACCTATATAACCTTATATTGTACCTTCATGTTTAAGAAAAGCAATAACAAATATTCTTCTTCATTCTTTCTTCTTTCTCAAGCTCCTTTCATGGAGTTTCTATGGCTTCTTGGTCATATTCCATAGCTCAACCATGAGCAATTCTGTTCTTAACATTGTATCCCACGCCTTATCGATCTACCTATTCTTCTTCATCTTTTGATTCCTTCTTCTTTTCACCTTTGATCTTCCGTTTTCCATTGTTCCTTCTTCTTAATCCTTATTGTTTTTCATCATGCCACCTCGTCTCGATCCTCAAGGCGATGTTACCAGCCCCTACTACGTGCATCCAAGCGATAGACCTTCATCTTAAAGGTTACACCAGTTTTTGAAAGATCAAATTATAACTCATGGGCCCGATCTATGCATGGAGCTTTGGGTGGAAAGATGAAGCTTGAATTCATTGATGGCACAATACTAATTCCTGAAGATGATTTTGATCTTCTTATCGTGCATGGAATAGGTGTAATATGTTAATTCACTCATGGCTTATTAATTCTATATCTGAATCTATTGCACAGCTTATAGCTTTCATTGAGAATGCATTAGATGTTTGGGAAGATCTCAAAGAAAGGTTCTCACAAGGTGATCTTGTTAGAATCTCTGAATTACAACAAGAAATTTACAAATTGAAACAAGACTCTATATTTGTTACTGAATTTAACTCCAATTTAAAGATTCTTTAGGAAGAACTTGAGATCTATACGCATATGACAAATTGCACTTGTAGAGTTAGATGTTCTTATGAATCTATGAGGCAAGCTCGGAAAATCATAATTTGCTTCATGTTGTTAGATTTTTAACTTGTCTAAATGATAACTATGCAGTAGTTAAATCTCAAGTATTTCTCATGGATCCCTTACCTAGCATGAATATAATATTTTCTATGGTTCTTCATCATGAAAGACAAGACAATTTTTCTCTTGTTGAAGATTCTCAAGTCTTAATCAATGCAGTAGGTTTCAAGAAACCATATTCTAAGCATAACAATTATGCTACTCCTTCTAACACTTCAAAATCTAAGACTTACATACATTGGGGAAGAACTGGCCACACAATTGAAGTTTGTTATCGAAAACATGGATTTTCTTCATATTTTGGTAAAGGTTCCATGGAAAACAATGCTACCACAGTTGATGGCGATGATGGTAGTTTCACTATTCATGACCAGTTTGAGATACTAGTGCATTTTCTTAAGAATTCATTCATTAGCCAAGGTAATATCTCTGTTGTTTCTAACTAAGTTGGTTCATCTTCAGGTCCTCCATCTTTGCATAGTGAAGGTAAAACCTATTCCCTAGCTTATAAATGTTTCTCCTAGAACTCCTGGATGATTGATTCAGGAGCTAGTGATCACATTTGTTCCTCTCTTTCTTGGTTTCAATCTTACAAAACCGTTTAACCAATAAATGTTAGACTTCCAAATGGCCAAATTGCATTAGCTAAGCATGTAGGTTCAGTCAAGTTTTAATCTTATTTCATCATTCATAATGTGTTATTAATTCCTGATTTTTCTATCACTTTAATCTCAGTCTCTAAATTGTGTAAAAATTCCAAGTATAAAGTTAGCTTTACTCATGATCATTGTTTTATTCACGATCTCATAACAATGGAAATGATTGGTTTGGATGAAGAATTTAAAGTACTGTACCACTTGATCCTCAAGGAAAATCATAGTAATGGTCATGATACCTTCCATTCTTCACCTTGCACTTTGCCTAACAATGCTCTATAGAATTTTAGATTAGGACGCCTTCCCCCTACTAGGATGCAGTCCCTTCATACAACTTTTCCCTTCATTGTTGTAGATAAAAATGCAACTTGTGATGTAAGGCATTATGCCAAACATAAAATAAATCCTTATCATTCAAGTTTCAATAAATCCAAACAACCTTTTGATATTTGGGTCCTATTGCCATTAAATCTCATCATGATCACTCTTATTTTTTGACTACTATGGATGATTTAAACAAATACACTTTGATCATTCTTATGAAAATTAAATCTGAAACAAGACAATGTCATCAATTTCATCAAAATAATTGAAACACAACATAATTCTCACCTTAAGACTATTAGGAGTGACAATGGCCCTGAATTCATTATGCCTCAGTTTTATGCTTCTAAGGGCATTTCTCACCAAGCCAACTGTGTTGAGTCCCTCCAACAAAATGGAAGGGTGGAAAGAAAACACCAGTATATCCTTAACATTGCTCGTGCCTTATTATTCCAAGTTAATATCCCAAAAATATTTTGGTCCTATGTTTTCACTCATGCTATTTACATCATTAATAAAGTTCTTAGTCCTATCTTGAATAACAAGTCACCTCAACATATGTTGTTCAAAGAAGTTCCTGTTTTACATGTGTTAAAGGTTTTTGGTTCCTTAGCCTATACTACAATCCTTCAATCACATAGGACCAAGCTTGATTCTAGGGGAAGGAAATGTTTTTTCTTAGGGTTCAAGCAAGGTACCAAAGGAGTGATTCTATTGGACCTCAATAATCATGACATTTTTATCTCTAGGAATGTTGTTCATCATGAACATATATTTCCTTATAAACCCAACTGGAACTATTACATAGGTTTGAAACCTGCCACTCATCTCAATGATCTTACTCCCTCCCCCCCACACACACATTTGACCCTACTCCAGTTCTCAATCATACACAATATGATTATATTACTAGTTAAGACAAGCCTATCCATATTCAACCTGATGACATATCTCATCTCATACTTGAGCTTGACATTGTCACCTCTCCTCAGAGTTCAGCTATACCTAGTAGAACCAAAAATCCTCCTGCTCATCTCAAGGATTATGTGTGCAGTTCTTCAAGCTAAGCAATTAGTGCATTCCTCTCTCTTCAGGTTTACACTCACTACTACAAAATGTGCAAACAACAATGCCTAAGTCACCACGGTTATTCCAAAAACCGTGGTGACATCTCTAAACTCACGCGCTAACATTTTATTTTATTTTGTAATTATAAATTTTTATGGTATAATAATGGTTAACGTTATTACCGATATGATCAATCTATCTTTCATGGGTTCGAACCTCAGTGCTCTCAAAAAGTTTATTCATTTAACGTTAAGACGCTCCTTTTTGTTTTTTTTATTTATAAATAAAATAATAAAAGGGATATCACTACGGTTATTATGAGTAACCGTTGTGATATTAAATTTTATTCATTTAACGTTAAGGCGCTCCTTTCTTTTTTATTTATTTTTAAATAAATAATAAAAGGGATATCACTACGGTTATTATGAGTAACTGTTGTGATATTTTTTAATAAATAAATGAAAGTATATGTTTCCCAGTTCATAACAGTCGTTTCTCTCTAAAGAAAACCCTAACACAACTCTCTCCTCTCATGAAGCTTAAAGGATATCTGACGGCAGCAACCTCCGGCGCAAACTCGTACGGCGACGAAGATGGTATGTTCTCCTGCTCTCTTCTTTCTACTATTCTTCTAGATTATGTTGTTGATGTTTTAGGGTTAAGTTTGAAGTTTGTTGTGTTTCCTTGTAGATACATGGTTATGATGGTGGTAGCAAGCGTATGGTGGTAGCAAGTGTATAGTATGGTGATGTTTCATATGGCTTTTGTTGCCATGAAGAAAAATATAAGAAGTATGAAGTTATTGTATAAACTTCATCCACCTTATATTTTTTCTTCATGGCATCACAAGCTAGATGAACTTGATATATCTTGATTTCTTACAGTTCCATGATTATTTTCAATAAGAGGTGTGTTATTGACTCAATTTATATTGATTTGTCACAGTCACACTTAGGGTTTTGTTTCAACTATAGCTGAATTTGTTTTGAATACTAACAATTTTATTTTATTTGAAATAGTTGAAGCTGTATAGTAAAGATGATACATGGTGATGATGATGGTGGTAGCAAGCGTATAGAATGAGTTGATAATGTACATATGGTTTGTGCTAAAATAATGTATGTTTTTTATTGTGTTGCATGGATTTGTTGTATTGTTGTATGTTGTTGTTGTTGAAAAATGTTCTCAAAACAAGACCAAAACATTGCTAAGTCACAAGAAAGAGGCTTCTTGTGACTTAGCAATGTTTTGTTCTTTATATTCTTATACAAGTTGACAGGAGATGAAGTTTAGTTTATTATATACTATGTATATTATTTGTTTTACTAACCTTTTAATGAAAATGCAATAATTTAAATTGACATAGAACTTATAATCTGAAAATTAAGATGTATTTAAAAAGCAACCTATATCAATCAATGTTTTTCGAATTGCATGCATCTCATTCTGCACATTTTATGTTCCTTAACACATAATACTCCCTCCGTCCCAAAATATAAGAGAAAAAAGTACATTTTTCTTGTCCCAAAATATAAGAGAAAAAAATCAACTTTCATCTTTTTCAAGGTAAAATTGAATGCAAATTGCATTTAATTTGTTTTCTCTCTCATCTTTTCAATAACCAACAACCAATAAAAATTGTTTTTATATCTTTCAAAGCAATTTATTTCAACAAAATCTTAGTCAAGTTATTATGATTTTACTTTTCTTAATAAGTGTGATTTTGATTTTTTCTCTTATATTTTGGGACGGAGGGAGTATATCGTTCAATGGTTTGATTCCTTCAACACATTGATATCTACAATTCTACATTACCTCGTCGCCGTCGTTTATTACCGTGATTGTTAAGATCATGCTTGTTATGATGATAAGTCATCATAACAATTGCGATGATAAGAGACGATGAAGAGGTAAACTATAATAAAAGATATCGATGTATTAAAGGAATCAAACAGTTGAACCATATATGTGTTAAAGAACATAAAATGTGCACGATGAGACGCATGGAATTTGGAAAACAGTGGTGTGTTTAAGTTGGTTTTCAAGAATAGTTTAATTTTCAGATTATATAGTTCTTTACCAATTTTAATGGTTGTATTTCTTTAATGAGGTGTATGGTAAAACAAGTAATATACGTTGGTATATAATAAACTATGAGTATATTTCACAACGGGTTTCTACATTAACCGTGATCTAATGTAATTTATTTGTTGCTGCTGGGTTTCGAACCCAGTATCGTATATATCACAACGGTTGTTAAGCATAACCGTTGTGATATACCGCGCACTTTCCATAATACAACAACGGTACCAGGACCGTGATTATGAGTAGCAGATTTACGAAAACACTCTACATAACAACACCTTGATCTGCGTGATTATATGTATTTTCCAACGTTGTTAAATGGGTTTTCCGTAGTAGTGACTGTCCTATTTCTTCTTTTCATTCTTTTAAGTTTTTGTCTCCAAGTCATAAATCTTTCAGATATTCTGTCACACTTGACCATGATCCATAAAATTATGAGGAAGCATGCAAAGATAAGAATTGGTTACCTGCCATGAATTTTTAATTGGAAGCACTAGCTATTAATGGCACCTGGAAATTGGTAGAGCTGCCACCTAATGTCAAGCCTATTGGAAGCAGGTGGGTATACAAGATTAAACACAAGAATGATATCACAATTGAGAGGTACAAGGCGAGACTTGTTGCAAAGGGGTACAGTCAAGTAGAAGGACTAGATTTCTTTGACACATTTTCCCCTGTGGCAAAATTATCCACAATTAGAGTTTTACTTGCAATAGCCTCCATTAAGAATTGGCATTTACATCAACTTGATGTGAATAATGCTTTCCTGCATGGTGACCTAGAGAAGGATGTTTACATGAGTGTTCGTCAAGGTATTACATGTAGCAAGCCAAATCAAGTATGCAAGCTAGTCAAAAGCCTATATGGGTTGAAACAGGCTAGCATGAAGTGGCATGAGAAACTCACATCATTGTTGATGAGTCTTGGTAATACTCAGTCCAACTCAGTCCAACTCAGACTATTCTATATTTACCTTATTAAGGAATGACCACATCACAATTCTTCTTGTTTATGTTGATGATGTCATCCTGGCAGGTACATCATTGTCCGAGTTTGAACATATCAAACAGATTCTTCATAGTGCTTTCAAGATTAAGGACCTAGGTATTCTGAAATACTTCCTTAGCCTTGAGGTGACTCATGCCAAAGAAGACATGTCATTTCACAGAGAAAGTACTGCATGGATCTACTAAAAGACACATGATTGCTAGCTTCAAAACCTATTGTCACACCTCTCAATTCCTCAATCAAATTGTACCAAGATAATAGAAAACCACTTGAAGATATTACATCTATTAGAAGGCTTATTGGTCGGTTACTTTATATACCAGACCCTGACATTACACTTGTTACACAACAACTGAGTCAGTTTCTTCATTGTCCAAGTCAAGCACACTATCATGCCGCATGTAGAGTCATCAGATACCTAATGGGAAATCCTGGCAAGGGTTTGATGTTTCCTAGAAATTCAACATTGCAAATATTAGGATATTCTGATGCAGATTGGGCAGATTGTATTTATTCAAGGAGATTTACATCAGGTTACTGTTTTTTCATTGGCTCATCGCTTGTTTCATGGAAAGCCAAAAAGCAACAAACCATTGCCCGGTCATCTTTAGAGGCAGAGTATAGAGCCCTTGGTTCAACAACTTGTGAATTGATTTGGTTACTCTATATTTTGAAGGATCTCAACATTACTTGTTCCAAGATTCCAGCCTTGTACTGTGATAATCAAAGTGCTATTCACATAACATCGAACCATGTCATTCTTGACAGGATAAAACACCTTGAAATTGACTTCCATCTTGTGAGAGAAAAGATCAAGAGATGAGTCTTAAAGTTGCTTCCTATAGCTTCTCAAGAACAACTAGCTGGCTTCCTTACAAAGCCATTAACCACAGGAAAATTTCAAAATTTAATTTCCAAGCTTGGCATGCTAGATATTTACCATGCTTACGCTTGAGGGAGGTTGTTAAAATACTGATTTTAGATGCAAGATGCTCCAACTTTCCTTTCTTAGTTAGTTTAGAAAGTTAGTTTTAAACTTACTGCGTTAGGAAAGTTAGTTGAAAGGTGGTTATGCAAGGTTGTTAGTGCAGTTAGTTACACATGCTTATCACCTATATACCCTTTCATATTATACGGTTTAAGAAAAGCAATACCAATTTTTTTGCTTCATTCTTTCTTCTTTCTCAAACTCCTTTCATGGAGCTTCTATGGATTCTTCATATTTCATAGATCAATCATGAGCAATTTCAATTCTTTACATTCACTATCATTCACTACAAAATATGTTGTCATTTGCGACGTGATTCCCACGTCGCAACCCATAAAAACACGTCACTACTAGTTTTTTGCGACGTGAGCTTCTACGTCGCAAGAGAGAGCGTGGCAACCCTGTTGCGACGTGATAAACATGTCACTAATTTGTGACGTGATAATCACGTCGCAAAAAAGTTGATAGAAATCCCTTCAGAAAGAGTCAGAGCAGGTGTGCAGAGGTGGGTCAGAAAATGCAGAAAATTATTTGCGACGTGATTTCCACGTCACAAATTAGTGACATGAAAATCACGTGGCAAAATGTTTTTTTTTATTTGTACGTTTTGTTTTGCGACGTGATTTTCACGTCACTAATTTGTGACATGTAAATCACGTCGCAAATGATGTATTTTTTTTTAAAATTATTTTCTGTTGCATTTAAATAATTTCTGATTATTATTAAATATAATTTCTATTTTATTTAAATATAACTTTCTGTTTTAAAAAAGTTATATTATTTAAATATAATTTTCTATTTTATATAATTTCTGTTTTATTTAATTAAATATTATAATTTATATTACTAAACTCAATATTATAAATCAAATTTATAAAAATAAAACTAAATATTTTTAAATATATAAATTAACAAACTTAATATAATATAATTATAAATTCATTAGTACACAAATTAAAAAGTAAAAAGAAAATAAAAATAAAACTAAATAATTGGATCATTCGGGTCGGAATAATCGGTAAAGTCAACATCATTTTGGTTGTTATTATTCCTCGATTGACCACCATCGTTGCGATTTCCACCATATGCTTGTATAAATTGCCGCATTTGCTCCTCCATATCAGCCTGCCTCTTCGCCATTGCCTACATTGCTTCCGTTTGGGCCTTCGTTGTCGCCTCCATTTGGGCCTTCAATGCCGCCTCACGTTCCTCTGACTCGCGTCTAGCCAATTGTCTTACCGTTTCTAACTGCTGCGGTGTCAAATTTGTTTGACGTGACCCTCCTTCACCGTCCATAGCTCTTTGATACAGAGTTTTATCCCCACTCTTCAAGGTGCCCGCCAAATTTCCACCACCAAAAAAGCACCCGTTATCCCCCTTTCCCCCAATAGCTTGACTCCAAATATAGAAATCCACATCTGGATGAACCGGTTGTCCTGGAGGAGGAGTATACTGGGGATTATGGGTCAGAAATTCTGCCATCAAGACCTGATAATCGTTCTACACATACAATTAAAAAAATCATGTTAATATAAGTTAAATTAAATTAAATAAAAATAAATAATAAAAAAAATATAGCCACGTGATTTTAACGCCACAACTTATCAGTTGCCACGTGATTTTAACGCCACAAGTTATCAGTTGCCACGTGATTCTAACGCTACAACATCTCACTTGCCACGTGAAAATCACGTCACTAATTTGCTAATAAATTAAAAAATATATAAACAACATAAATTTACTTACCAAAGCATTTTGTGTACGCTCGTCAACAAAATCCCCCGATTTCTTTGTCAGAGTTTGGGTAACCAACTCAATCATCAGTGGTTGTCTCCCCAAACGCTTAGCCTAAATAATATAAACTTAACTTAAATTAATAATATATGTTATAAATCAAAATATGACTTTAAAAAGTGGTAATAATTACCATGCGTCGAGAATGCTCAGCCGTACTAATACTTCCAACAGCATTAAGGCAACCCCCTTTTTATGATGCCCTCATCTTCTTTGCATTTTCAGATTTAGCCTTAATAAATTTTTCTAACAGAATAAACTTTCTAACCGAATAAATATTTTCTAACAAAATAATTCTGAATAATTCTGAAAATATTTTCTAACAGAATAAATTTTTCTAACAGAATAAATATTTTCGTTTTATATATAAAATATTTTTTAACAGAATAAATTTTGAAAATAACATATATACTAACCTAAATAAATTGTTTATAAATTATAACAAATAAATTCTGAAAATAACCAAAATAAATTATAACAAAATTTGTTTCTAACATATATACTATTAACCTAAAATAAACAAATTTCTGAAAATACTTCAAATATAAAAAATAAATTACAAAAAATACCTCTTCTTCAATCTCCTTCAATCTTCTAGTCCAACCTTTTTTTCACTCTTCAATCTTCAATCTTCTTGAATCTTCAATCTTCAATCTTCAATCTTCTTCTATTCAATATCATAAAAAAAAATTAATAATAACCAAAAAATATGATAAGAGAGGAAGAAGAAGAGAGGAAGAATAAAATCAAATAACATACCTTTTAAATTGTGGAAGTGCTTGAAGAAGAAGAGATGAAGAATGTTGCAGCGAAGAAATAGGGAGAAATAAGGAGGGTCACGTCTGCGAAGAAGAAGAGGCAAAATGAAAAAAATCTTACTTAAGAAAATGGGTCTGAGGGAGAGGAAACGAAAGCAATTATTTATATAAGCCAATTAGCGACCTGAAAATCACGTCGCAACTTTGCCACGTGATAATCACGTCGCAACCAGCCAACGGTCATAAATTATATACCCACTACCTGCATTCAGTCAGAATGAAAATTTTAATTTTTCCTCTAAAAAAGTTGCGACGTGATATTCACGTCGCAAAAAAAAATTTAAAATTTTCAACATTCCCAACATCTGCACGTTACAGGCTTTTGATTTTAAAAAATTAATTTATTTGTTGCGGCGTGGTTTTCACGTCGCAAATAATATTTTTAAATTTTAAATTCTGACATTCCATGTGCTAACATTACATTTTTTATTTTATTATAAAATAATGTAGCGACGTGATTATCACGCCGCAACCGACTTTTTTTTGCCACGTGATAATCACGTCACAACTTCACGTGGCTATAGACTGATTTTCTTGTAGTGATTTTTCCACCGACTTCGAATCTTGATTTATCAAGCTCAATATTTCTCCAAGTCCTTACTCTCAAATCCATATTGCACAAACCACAATTTCGAGCTTTTGATTTATTTTTATTTTTTGTCTCTTGCTGCAATGAAGGAAAAAAGTTCTTTCATGCATTTTCTCTATGAAGCTCACATCATTCCTACACAAATCTCTCAGTTTTGAGAAAATTCGTTTTTAGAAATACATTTTTAACTTAAGAAAAAGGCTTTGTATAAAAGTATCAAAGATGCTTCAAAGAAGTATAAAAGACGCATAAGACAAGAATTGTGAAAATATTTTCAAAAGGAACAATAGAATAATTGAATACTTATTGAGTACGTATCAAGGATTATGACAGGCCTATCAGAATGGGATAATTGTCAAACACTAGTTCTTTTCCATTGATGAAATATCTAGGCTTCATATTCATAGAATCAAATATCAATCTCCATTGTTGAAGTATCTAGGCTTCATAGTCATAGAATCAAATATCAATCTCCATTGTTGAAGTATCTAGGCTTCATAGTCCTAGAATCAATGTTACATGAAAAGAAATTCAATCAGTTCACTGAGTAATAAGTGTTTAATATCGGTCTGCAGTAAATCATATCGAAAAAACTTCAAAACTGAAGCGTTAATCCTCTTACAAAATTACTTCTTCTGTACATTATCTCAATGTATTTCATGTATTTCATGCATTATCTCAAATCTGTGAGGCACTTTGGAACAGATTAGATTAAAACAAACAAGCTCAAAATGATCCATAAAACAAGACAAAAGTCCAACATTATTCACAAAATTCATAAAAACAGAAACGAAATCAATAAAAATTGATCATTAAGAATCTGAGTCACTTTCTCAATCAGATTAACCTTTGTTGATCTTTTTCATAGCTGATTCAAAGATACTCTTAATCTCCCTCAGAAAGTCCACAAACACAAACATTTCTTGTTGCTCATTGTCATCAATCAATTCATTTCCCTTGGCGATTGCAGAATCGATCTTTACTTTCTCTTCATCAGTGAGCTTGGAAGATACACTAGAATCCTTCATTACTTTCTTCATTTTATAAAGATACTCGTCCAAAGCACTCATTGCTTTAACCTTCTTCATATACTTCATATCTTCCGCCTTGAAATTCTTTGCTTCTTGAATCATTCTCTCAATTTCTTCCGCCGAAAGTCTCCCATTCACATTAGTTATCGTAATATCTTGTTTCTTGCCACTTGTTTTTTCCTCTGCTGTCACGTTTAATATACCATCACCGTCTATAGAGAAACATACTTCGACAGCAATCTGACCGCGAGGAGCTTGAGGAAGTGAGAAATGAAACAAACCCAATAAGTTGTTTTCACTAGCTCTCATACGTTCACCTTCGTAAATATCAACAGTGATAAAATACTGATCATCTTCAAGTGTAAAAAATGTTTGTTTCTTTTTCACAGGAATTGGGGTGTTCCTAGGGATTACTACACTCATGACATTTTCATCTATTGACGTACCGAGCGACAAAGGTGTAACATCTTGCAGTACTAAATTTGGAGCATTCTTAATATCTTCAGAAAGCAAAGCAGCCTGGACCGCTGCACCATAAGCAACAGCCTCATCCGGGTTGATATTAACGCACAGATTCTTCCCCTTGAAAAAGTCCTTCAATAGCTGCTGCACCATGGGAATCCTAGAACTACCGCCAACAAGGACGACATCATCCACTTTACCTACAGCAACCTTAGCATCAGTAAGGCAATTCTTGACAACTTCCATGCACTTTTCAAAGAGATCCATGTTGAGTTGTTCAAACTTAGCCCTAGTGAATAACAAATTGAAGTCAATTCCATCGTATAAAACATCTATTACAATTGTAGTCTTGGTATCAAATGACAATTTCCGTTTAGCCTTTTCACAAGCAGTTCTGAGCCTCCTTAGAGCTCTCGGGTTCCCACTAATGTCAACTTTATGCTTTCGATTAAACTCCTCGACTAAATAGTTTACCATTCTGCTATCAAAGTCCTCTCCTCCAAGGAGGGTATCTCCGGCAGTGGCTTTCACATCAAAGCCATCATCTTTGAGTGTGAGGAGAGACACATCGAAAGTGCCACCGCCAAGATCAAAGATGAACACATTTCGTTTTCCAACATTATTTGTTCTCTTCTGAAGGCCATATGCAAGGGCAGCCGCAGTTGGTTCATTGATTATCCGCAATACATTGAGGCCAGCAATAACACAAGCATCTTTTGTGGTTTTTCGTTGAGAATCATTAAAATAAGCAGGCACTGTAACCACTGCATTCTTGACAGGTAGCTCCAAAAATTTCTCTGCAATCTCACGCATATTCATGAGAATCATAGAGGAGATTTCCTCAGCACAAAGTCGTTTTTCTTCACCTTTGTACTTAACTATGATCTCAGGTTTATCATCCTTCCCAGCGACAACCTTAAATGGCCACAGTTGTATGTCATTCTGAATAACTGTGTCACTATATTTCCTTCCAATCAACCTCTTTGCATCTGCAACAATACAAGTTGTTTTAATGTCATGAAAACTGAACAGAAAATCAATATATATAAAGAATGGGAAAAGATATTAGAGAGATCAAGTACCAAAGACAGTGTTAGTTGGGTTTGTGGCAGCCTGATTTTTAGCAGCTTCACCGATCAACCTTTGATCATCAGTAAAAGCAACAAAAGAAGGAGTGGTTTTGCTTCCTTGTTCGTTGTGAATGATCTCTGCTCTATGGATTTCATCATTCCATACAGCAACACATGAATAGGTTGTGCCAAGATCAATTCCAATAGCAGGTCCCTCATATTTTTTGGCCATTTTTCTTTCAAGTGAATGAAGACTGTTTTATGGAACTTTTAATCTATCTTGGATAGATAGAATTTGTCAATGCGTTCACTTTAATATTTAGTTGTAAAAGCTGTATAAGCATGATAAAGTGAATTAATACGTGAAGATGAAAAGGTAGCCGATGGCAACAACGCGGAGCGCTAAATAGTCATTCATCATTGAGTGAAGGAGAAGACAGAAGGTGTATCAAAGCAAGTGTTGGAAAAGAAAAATCTCATATCTTAAAGTTGGATATAAATGTAGAAAGAGAAAAAACGATAGGAAAAAATAGAAATTTTTTTTAATATAACCTATTTTTTCAAAAAAATTACAAAAAAAAATCATTGTTTCAAAATCATAGAATAGAATAAAACAAAACGAGTTCTTTTAACAAGTATTGACATTTGTCAGCTTATTAGGCTACTTACTATTTTAAAATTAACTATTTATAGTAATGTTTCTATATTTATAATTAAAAGAATAATATTAAAATTAATTAGTTTAATTATCTTTTACATTTAATGATAACTAACTACTCATTTTCGCTAATTAAATTTTAAACGGCCAATCTAATTGGGATATGAATTTTTTGCTTCACCTTCTCTTCATTTTCACTCTTCCGCTTATCTTCCCAATACATCTCATCATATCGCCACTTGAAGAACCCTATGGGAATCCAACCGCCGTAAAAACCTATTTCAAAATTGATTCTTTTCACGATGCAAAGAAGAACTCACTGGGAATTGAACGAACATAGCATTGGGAACCCACAGGTCGATTTGTTTTGCTTTGTGATTTCTGATGATTTTATGTATATAAATAGGTCCAATTTCATCTTCAAACACACGTTTTTTACCGGTTCGTCATATTTTGTTATTACAATTCATTCATAGTTTTTGTATCAGTTGTTTCAATGGCCGCCGTGAGACACGACTACGTTAACGACATCACTCCTGCAAAGGAATCATGGGACATTGTTGTTCAAGTTGTTCGCTTATGGTTTGTGCCGGATATGAATTCCAAACAAATTTTCTATGCGATGGAAATGGTTCTGATGGATGAAAAGGTTATTGTTGTTGTTTGCTTTTAATCTTCATTCTTATTACTTTTCTATGATTATGTGATTATGTTAATTTTTATCGTTGTTGTTGTTGTTTATAATTTCAAAGGGTGACAAGATTCAAGCTTTGGTTAGGAAAGCCCTGTTGTCTCGATTTCAATCTAAGATAAGTGATGGAGCTGTGTATAACTTGAAATCCTTTGGTGTCACTGCTAATTCTGGAGCTTATAGAACTACAAAACACAAGTTCAAGTTGAATTTGGAATCTGGCACGGTTGTCACAGAAGTTGAATCTATTTTGATAACTGGATCTCCTTATAGTTTGGTAACTTTTCTAGAAATTGTTGGAAAATTTGATACAGACTATTTGATCGGTAATATCACCCAATTCTTTTTTTTAACTCGATTTTGTTTATGTTCTGTACTTAAATATATTATATGATTCTATGAGTATATTTTATTTACACTGTTATTCTTAATCAATTGATTTAGATGTTGTGGCAATTGTGTCTTCTGTTGGTCATGAGAGGGTTTATGAAAGGAATAGTGTTACAACCAGGTTTAAAGTGATTGAGTTAGAGTCCAATGGGTGAGCAATATTTTATTATACAAAGCTTTAAATACTACATTACATTACCATATAAACTACATTAAGTGTCTATGTTTTTTTATCTTTATGCAGAATGAAACTTGATTACACACTCTTTGGAACATATGTTGATGCCCTTGATGCATTCCTCCAGTCCGGCTACACAGGAAAAGTTGTTGTCCTTGCTCAGTATATGAAAGTCAAGTTGTACAATGGGAAGGTACAATTGTAGAATGCAATGAATTGTATCAATCTATTGTTCAATCCAGAAATACCTGAGGCAAATAGTTTGAAACTCAAGTAAGTAGATACAAACTATTATTTTTGTCCTTTTTTATGTTGTTTCTTAATCATTAATTAGGAATACTTTGAATTGTTGCTTATCAGTGATAGCATTGGATCACCCACTCAACCATTCAGTTATATGAAGGATGCTTCTGAGATGAGTTTAGAGGAAGATTTCTTGAATTTGAGTCAACGCAAAATAATTGAGGAGCTAAAAGACAGTCAGAATGTAAGATTTCTGTTATTGATTTTTTCAAATACAATGCTACCTTTTTGATCTTTTTCTAATTTTATTATTCTATGATTATTGTGTGTGTAGGACATAGTTTGTGTTGTTTTGGGCATAATCAAACATGTTGTTGGAGTCAATGACTGGTGGTATCCTGCTTGTGCCTGCAACAAGGGAGTTGTTGCAAATTCTAAAAGGTTTTATTGCCCTAAATGTACCAAGCATGTTTGGACTATTGTGCGAAGGTGATCCAGTGTTACTGGTTATATTTTTCATGATCTTTTGTTTTTTGTTCGTGTGTATTTACTATGATTCACCTTCTAATTTACATATATAACAAACTATACAGGTACCGTGTCAAACTTAGAGTGATTGATGAAACTGACTCTGCCACTTTTGTGCTTTTTTATCGTGATTATTATTTCCTGACCAAGAAGACATGTACTGAACTGATTGAAGAAATGGATCGTGTTAGTTTTTTTTTTTGCAAAAAATCATTGGTTCATTGATTCTTTATGTCATATTATCATTTATGTATTAATTTCTGAATACATGTACTAACTATGACCTTATCAAAAATTGTGTATTAGGAACTTGAGCTAGCCATTATGCCTAAACTTATCTCTGAGTTGGTTGAACAAACAATGTTGTTTAAGATAGATGTCAAGAATGATGTAAACTCTGGATTTGAACAGTCTTTCTGTGTCAAAAAAGTGTGTGCTAACAAAGAAATTTTGGCTAAGTTCAAAAACGTTGTTAAGGTGGTTTATACTATCTTATATTTCCAATACTTTTTTTGTAAAAACATTAAGTATCAGTGAATCCAAGCTTCAGTCAAAAAAGCTCAGCTGACTCGATTTGAAAATAAGATACACGAAGAATCTTTTATAATATTAAGTCCTTTGGTGCCGCCGCTAACACCGAAGCGTTTAGGACCACAAAACACCAATTCAAGCTTAATTTACAGAATGGCACAGTTGTTACAGAGATTGAAACTGGACTGACAACAATATCCCCTTATTCTTTTGTATCATTTCCGGATATTGTTGGCAACATTGACATGGACTACTTTATTGGTATAATAGTTTACATTAATTTATGTTTTTCGTTTATTTAGTCATTTGAATCTTTTTCCATATATTGTGGTCTGCTGTTTGAGATATTTAACATTTTGTGCATAATAATGCTTTTGTGTTTTTTAATTTCCAGATGTTGTAGCTATTTTGTCTGGTGTTGGGCGTGAAAAGACCTATGAAAAGAATCGTTTGACTACTAAATTTAAAGTGATTGAGTTAGAGTCCAATGGGTAATATATTTGGTGTGGTGTACTCATTATTTAATAGTTTGTAATCGTTTGTCAAATTTTTTTTTCCTATAGTATGAAGCTTGAATGCACACTCTTTGGACCATATATTGATGCCCTTGGTGCATTCCTCCAAACTGGCTGCACAGAAAATGTTGTTGCTCTTGCTCAGTATCTGAAAGTAAAATTGTATAATGGAAAAGTCCAACTGCAAAATGCAATGAACTGTACCAAACTATTGTTCAACCCAACAATTCCTGAGGCAGAAAGTTTAAGACTCAAGTAAGTAGATTCTCTCTAATTTTTGAAATGTTTGTAGTATTATTTATGATATTTTCCATTGATCATTTACTGTCACTACAAGAAAAAAGGAGATTTACGACACTTGAGTTGCGACAGTTATCACAAAACCGTCTTTATTCCGTGATTGCGACGGTTGTCATGATAGTTAGAGTCAACTGTCGCATTTTTTTGCAACAGTTATCACAAAACTGTCCTTATTTCTGGACTGCAACGGTTGTCACGACAATTAAGGACTGGACTGCGACAGTTGTCACGGCAGTTATCACAAAACCGTCCTTATTATATTTTTTACTTAACTTTTTTTTATAAAATAATTTTTTTGATTGAGCGCTAAAGGAAAAGGGAAAATCTGTTCCTCCCAATTCATAAAAAAATCCTTATCGACTCCTCAACTGGAAACTCAATTTACTTTAATATATTATAAATAATTTTTATATAATTGTTTTGATAAATACATTATTATATGTATATTTCTCACTTTTTAAAATATGATTTAAATAATAAAATGTGTTGAATATTTTTCTCAAAATTTTATTAACAGTTTTTTTAAAAATTCCATTATTTTAAATAAATATCAAATAAATTAAACTTAATTTAAAATTATTAAAATTATTATTTTAAATTTAATAATTCACAAAAACTATTAAAGTTTATTAATAATTATATTAGAGAAATAGGAGGAAGAGGTCTGCGTCTGGTGATGAACTGTCGTCCCCCAAATTCGAGATAAGGGTCGTTGGTTTTCCAAATAGACTAAGTAACATAAATACAACTATTACCAAATAAGCTTCCTCCTTTCACACTCACGACCATTAGATCAACCGTCGC
This sequence comes from Lathyrus tuberosus, assembly GCA_022829125.1. Classification (NCBI taxonomy): domain Eukaryota; kingdom Viridiplantae; phylum Streptophyta; class Magnoliopsida; order Fabales; family Fabaceae; genus Lathyrus; species Lathyrus tuberosus. Next base: position 8,693,487 of record JALAZF010000072.1, read on the forward strand.
TGCCCTAGATTTCACGTTTGTTAAACCCTCCTTCTCACTTTCACAGAATATGCGTTGTGCACTTTATCCCCAAATTTTTTTCTCTTAAAATTGCAAAATACCTTATCTCACTCTTCAAACAACAAGAAGTATTAGAACAATAAATTCTCCATTTCAATTCTGCAATCAATATCATTCAAATTCTTCATATTTAGATTTCAAGGAGGTCCGATTTCAAGAAGTTTCATAAATTTATTCATTTTCAGCTTTCAATGAGGTTCAATTGCAGCGAGGTTCTTTCAATTTCATCATTTTCGAGTTTAATTTCAACTAGGTTATTCAATTTCTTCATTTTCGAACTCCAACGAGATTCATTTTCAATGAGGTTTGTTCAATTTCTTCATTCCTATTTTGACCTAAAACTTATTTGTTTATGCTATGATGTAATGACATCTTCACCTATTTTGTTGTCGGGATTGAAGAGTTTTCCTGCATTGGGATTAGTTCCATGCAAACCATCGCCGAAGCGTACCCCAAACACCATCGCGCCACAGATTCTCCTTGACATTCATTCGTTGATTTATCGTGCCGTCGTCGGAAGTTTAGGTGCATATATTACATGTTGTACCATATTTGATACATTTTGTTTTCCTTTTGTTAAAGAAGTTATTATATTTACCTTAGGGTTCCACCCTTGGATTTCTCGGAATAAAAATGTGAAAAGGTGTCTTAGAGACTACACTACTCGGTGTTCTTGCTCAGAGTTCTACTTGTTCACACAATAACAAATACTACAGATGATATTGTTGAGGGAATCTCCTTTCAAAGATTTGATGATGACATTACAAGATGTTTTCTCTATTGCTTGTGCTTCAGTCATTAGCTCACTATGATGGGTATAGCTGAAACTCACCATAGGTAATAATCATCCATGGATACATCACGACTCTGTTTGGACCAACTTATTTCAGTTTATCTACTAGAATTAGCGTCTCTTTGGGTGAACAAGCAGAAAAAGACTTAAATCTTATCTATGAATAATTTAATCTTATTCAATCTTTGTAATAGAAATAACTTATACATCAACATTTATTATGATAAGCGCTTATGCGATAAGCTTCAAGTTAAGCCGCTTATCAAAATGGGGCTTAACTCTTATTATTAGTTGTTACCTAATATTAGTATTTTCCAAATTTCAATATTCACTCTTGATACTATGCATTGTAATGGTAATATCTTATTCTTAAATTGTCTTTGTAGGGTTCATAAAGAAGGGAATATGGCACAAATTTCAAAATCGTGTGATGATGTATTTAACCAGCTTGTGCGGGGTGGAGTTTCCACTGATGACCTTTATAACACAGTCTACAAGCAGGTTCATTGTTTTTTTCATGTCTATTTGCATACATTGAGAAGTATTGTAGAGAATGATCTCCCATTGTCATTATAATGAGTCCTTAAATGATGATTTTATTGTTAATGGTGTTTCAATCGGTAATGCAATTGTAGACTTCTTGTTACTTATACATTTTTAGTATCATTTTGTAATTTGTGTTGCTTCAGGAGGTTGAAATTGTTATTACAGCTCACCTCATACAAATTTATTATTATTCTTTACAAATACATTTTTTAAAAAGATTCTCAAATACAATCTATAACCCCTTGTGTTGCAGCATACAGGAAAGTCACTTCCCCTGACTTGCACTCCCATAAAATTTGGAACTTGGATGGGAGGTGATAGAGATGGGAACCTAAACGTGACGGAAAATGTAAGCTTCTTTCACATCCATTCAAGTGCAAACTACCAGTTATTTTTCTTTTTATGAGTTATAATAAATGAGATTAATTTTAATGGTTGAGAATTTTTCCAACATCAAAATTGTATTCTTCTACTGTAGTGACATCATTAGACCTTCTCTTTTGTCACAATTTATTTAATAAATTAGGTAAAATAAGATTGATCTACATCACTTTTATTTAAAAAAATAAGTATAGTTTATCACATGCAATTAGATGTAGATATATGAATTGTGTTCTACAAACATGATCATTTATTCCACGTGAAACTGTCTAGGATGTGAAACTATCTCAGATTCTTGATTCCATAATTTCTCCCTGTGCTATTTTTTTTTTTTGGTTTTTTCATTGGGGATTTTCTTGCTTTTGATTCAAGTTTCTGGTTCTTTGCTGGGAGGCTTGTTTAGTTGTCAGATCAGATGTTCTTTTTACTAGTTTAGGTTATGGAATCAAAACTGGGAGGCTTCTGTTTAGTTGGAGGATCAAGGCTCAGATCCTTTCAACAATTGTCATGCTTCTACCATTGTTGAGGTTATGGAATCAAAATTTAAACCTTCCCTTATATTGGAAAAATAGACTCAATAATTACAATGTTGTTTGGTTTCTGCAGGTTGATAAAAACCATTTTTTGGTTGCGCATTTTGGGGGGTCATCAGAAGGAGCACTTGATGTCAAAATATGGTTGTAAACTTACAAGGTAAATAATCAGTGTCAGAAGTAAAGCTTACAATTTTTTCATTGGTCTTTGCTTCATAGGTCTTTGTAAGAGTATTTAGCTCTAACATTTTGGATGTTGTATTGAATTTATGAATACAAATTTTGTGCATAGAATGGAAGATGGGAATCACCGGTAATAGATGATGAACAACCAAATGTTCCTATGTGGAACTCTGTACTATTCAAACTTCCATCTGATGAGCTACTTCTGTTATACAAGATAGGCCAATAAGTTCAGAAGTAAAGCTTACAATTTTTTCATCTTACCACATTCATTTGTTATGGCACCGTGTGAGTTTGAGTTTGTCATTTGTCTCCCTTTCGCGTTAGTATACTTAGTTTGTTCGATTTCAGATGGAGTGGATTCGTCAAACGCTCGTATGATAAAGGAATTACTTGGACACAAAGAGAACAACTTCCTCCTGGTATATTAGGACCTATAAATAATAAGGTATAATATAATACAATCTATTTCGATCTATTCGTCAAACGATCTATAGCAGGACTTTTGGAATTTTTAGCTATATATTATTTACTAGTGTTGAATTTGAGTACTACTTCTTAGCCCATTTTGCTAGAAAATGGCTAATTGATTTGTGGATCATCGGTTAAAAGCTGGAACTCTTGGGGCGCTTGAGTGAAGGTTTTAACTTTACCAATCCTAATTCTACGGTTTGTTTCAATGATGCTCTGAAAATGTTGGCCGACTGACTCTTATATATTTTTCGTGTGCAATAGGTCACAACAGATTTTGGCAAGTCGTGGAGCAAGCATGGCCTAATTTACATTGAAAACAAACCTCTAAGTGTGATTCAACCAGTACCTTACCACACTACAGACGGGAAATTACGCGTCTTACTACGATCCTTCAAAGGCATTGATAGAGTATGTATGTCTGAATCATCGAACGATGGCCTGACTTAGGGACGCGCAAAACCTACTCAGCTTCCTAACCCAAATTCAGGTTAGTTTTGCTAGCTATATATTGCATTGCTATATATTGGTAATGTATCTCAAGATTCATAACAACATTCAATTCACAATTTACAAATGGTACTAGGTATTGACAGGGTTAAGCTTAGAGATGGCTGAATATTGCTCATTTACAATACAACATCGAGGGGCGTGCTTAAAGTAGCACTCTCAAATGATGATGACGATTCATGGTATGAAGATCTCACATTGGAGGATTCATTTGGAATGGAATTCTCATATCCTGCTGTTACTCAAGCTAGTGATGGACTAATACATATCACCTATACATATAAAAGGACACAGATTAAGGTACACTCTTAAATTTTTATATATGTTAATTCAAAGGTTACATGTCTTAGCATTTGGGCACAAGGTTCCGCCCTTGTGAACAAGTGATCACTGTCACTGAGTGTATATATGAAAACATCTTATCTGATTTCATGTGTAATGTTTGATGACACTGATAGACAAATGCTTTATTTTATAACTCTGTTTGGGTAATGTTCCGCCCTTGTGTTTCTGTTATTTTTCCTTGAAAACATTTCAAGCCATCACTGCTTAACAAATGCTTTATTTCATCACAGCTACGGTATGTTATTTTGTCTGCAGTGGTAATTCGGACATTCTCCAGCAGTACAGATCGGGGTGGGTGATTTTATTAGTCTTCTTCTAATAAAATTTGACATTTCAAAACAAAGTTTAGAAACAATAAAGAGATTTTTTTCATAATGCTGCTAGATGTCACTTTCCTATTAATTAATTTTGGAGTGTTCTTGGGGAGAATGAATAGTGTGTGCTTCTTACAACTCTTGGCTGCAGTGGAATGAGCCCAATGTTTGCATTTATAATAAGGACATCATTTCATTGTCTCTCACTTGCCACTCAAACATCCAAACAACAAAGTAACTACAATCACTATTTCCGCTGTCTCTCTCCTTGTCTTCATGCTTTTCGATTATATTGTCCCTCTTTTTTGCTGTTTATTTTGCGTTTTTTGTGACATTGTATCTGACATCAACTTTCTTCCTCTAGAGGTTTATAATAGTATATTTGATATGAGAACTGGTAAAGTGATGAGAGATTTTAAGGGAAGTGTTGATGATTTTGCTATCGGAGGTACCGGGGGTGTCACTGGATTGTCTTGGCCTATTTTCAAGTACAATCTCTACCTATCTAGCTTAAATATTTTAGCATTTTTCACTGTCCTTATTTAGTCTTGGCATTTTTCACTTGATTTCGTTTCGGTTCAATTCGGATTGGATTATCGACTTAATTGTTGTTTCAGTTCAGGTTTGGTTCTGACTCAATTTGGGTTTCGATCTCATCTCATTATTCAATTTGGTTTTTGGTTTTGCAGACTTAGCATGATTTCGGTTTCGGATTCAATTTGACTTCTGTTTCGTACTCGGTTCAACATCAGTTTCAACTTGGTTTTTATCACCTTGCCATTGTTGTTATTTGTGTTAGATTTTATGTGTTGAGTTTTGTGATTTGATGAAGATGATAAGTATTGTTTAGTCTGAGAATTTGAATGGTGATTTGTTACTATGTTTCATTTACATGGTGGTGATGGATGTAGGGACATGAATCAAATTGTAACTGAGGATAAGCTTATGGAGCGCAAGGAATGAGAAGATCGCATCGTCGACACCGACATCATCGAAAGATAAGTGATTTTAATGCATTGCAAAATATGATCAAAGTTTTATTCTATTTTACTAGAGAAAACTTATAATTTGATAGCCAAACTATCTTATTTATACAATGAAGAAATTCTTCACCTCACAAATCACTTCATTAATGTTGGTTATAGAAAACAATATCATGACTCTTGAATTTATTAGTTCATATTATGCTTTGATTGTCTCTATGCATTTTAGGTATGACATTATCTATACTTCTACTATTATATCAATGGATGCAGTGTATAGAATGTCCTCTGCCATGTTTACTACCATTATTTGTTTGTTGTGTAATGTGAGTCATGACTCATGAATAAACGAAACAAGTATAATCTATATTGTTCTCTGTTCAAAGTATATATCCCTCCTTAAATGCTTTGATTAATATATCTCTAGCAATTCAATTATGTTAATGAGAATTCTTAATATCAAAAAGTAGATTTGAAATTTAAGTAGATTTGACTCTCTAATTGATTCCACTCAGTTGAGGCAATCTACAGAGTGGAAGGAAATTTAGAATTTACAGGTTCTAAATAATATGCAGCTTGAGGAAATTTAGAATTTTTTAACAATCTATTATTATATGGTTGTTCAAACAGGCTAATCAAAAACAGAATGTAGAGAGGAATAGGAAACTGCTGGCCCACTTAAAGGTGAAGATCAATTTCTTGTTAAAATTGTTTCCAGTAAGCACAATAGCATTCTCTCTTTTGTTGCATGGGTAGAAGTTGGAAATAACCATGATTTGTCGCATGTTTGATCATGAAATCCATGACATGTTTTTTAACTAGGACACCTTGGTTTGAAAAACTCATTAATCAAATACTAGTGGCTATATTTGATTAATGAAATAATGAGATCATATCATAACAAGTTCACCATTTCTAACTAGGACACCTTAAACTAAAGTGTATAATCAGATCATATCATAACAAGTTCACCATTTCTAAAGAAAACAGAAAAACTAAGCAATACTTATTACTCAAATGTGTGAAAAACATTCGGAAAGGGATAATTTGTGATAGGACATGGTTTGTCACATTTCCGGTGAAGTACCAATGTATTGTCTTCAGACCATTTGAGGGAGTGATTTTAGAATCAGTTGTTATAATATGATTTATGTTTTAGAAATCAGATTCTCCAACGGTTATTTTCAACTTTTATTTACAAATAAATAGTTGAAGATATTTTTTGTCAATACTTTGCATTTGGAAATGCTTCAACTTGTACATTATCGTATATTTTTGTTTTATGAGACCTTTTTTTCTCCTTTCAGTTGATTCCACATGATATGGAGTTCCAGTCTGGAGACATGCCAAACTAAACTATGTAACACCCCATTTTAATTTATTTAATTATTGTGTGTTATTTTATTTGTTTGGCCTATTTAGGGTGTGTGTAGTTGAGCGCGTAGGCGTAATGTCCTTAACGGATCGGGAAAAATAGAGATGTAAGGATAATGATAAAGTAATAATGAATAATGTGGGGACATATTTAATAATAGTAGTGTGAGGAATATTATTATTATTATGCCTAACATTAGTATTATTATTATTATTATTATTGTTATTATGGTTAGTGGGAGGAAAGGAAGAAAAAAGAATATTTTGGCCAATAGAGAGAGCAACTAGAGAACTCTGAAGAGATCAATTATTTTATTAAAGAGACAGATTAATAATTATTAGTTCAAGAGAGTATTCAAGGTAACTCTAATAATTGATCAATTGGGTTGAGATGACAAATATCAATTGAAGATGTTTTACCCTATCGGATTATATTATAATATGTTGGATTATATATATATATATATATTGTAAGTCAGCAAGGGGGAGGAAGAAAGGAAAAGATAGAAGAAAAAAGGGAGGAAGGAAAAGAGAGAAGAGGAGAAAGAGGAAAGCATTGAAGAAACCTCTGTTTCAATCATGATTAATTGGGTAAGGGTGTGAATCTCGACTATTTTATACTTGTGTAGGTATATATAGGTGTTGTTTGCATTTGTTTTGTTGAAATATATACTTTTTCTTATTGGTTGGATTGAAGAACAATTGTATGGAATCGATGTTTCTAACGGTTAATAATGCGGAATAAACTGCGTTGTATAGTCGGGTTATGTGTGGAAATAATCGATAATGCTTGTTGGTATGATTGGGAGGTTTTTGGATGATTTTGGAGAGTTTTTATGTCAAAAAACGCAGGTTTTTCAGCTTCTGTTACAGCGTTAATCGATTAACCAAATATAGTATGGTTAATCGATTAACCAGTGTAAAAATTATGAAAAACTTTGAAAACCCATAACTTTTGAACCGTAAGTCCGTTTTGACCCCCGTTCGAAGCGTTGGAAAGCTAATGAGATACTCTTTCTATTAAAAATGTTTTGGATGGTAAAAGATGATTTATTTAATTCGTGTTTTTGAGAAATAGTCGTGCTGTCGGATTTTCTTATCGCGTAAAATGCGTGTGGTCGGTATTTTGTCGAGTGTTATGCTATTGCCATATAAATGTGGAGCTTTTAGGCTATTTATATGATGTTGAATCTTGATATCGAATGTGGTTATTGAATGATAGCCTTATGGCATAAAGTATTGAATAAATGAATTTCAACGTATGATATCGTATTGATGTTGCTGTAGGTAGCCTTTGTGGCATGAATCCTAGTGAATTGTATTTTTGTACAGGTGATAATGGTTGTGGTTGTTTAAATGAATATCAATGTAGGATGTGAGTAGTTCATTGTGTGTATTATGATGAATTGATTGGACGGTTGTAGTAATACTAGTGTGTATTACGGTGAGTATGTATCTCACGTGTGATCATAAGGATCGTGAAGATGTATAATTGTTATTATACATATGTTTGGTGTGAAATCTGTGTCATGCATTTCATGATGTGTCTGGTGGAGACAGCTAGGTGAGAATCCATGATTGGTGCCTAGTATTGTCTAAACTCTAATGTGGAGTTGTATGGAGATAAATCATTGCTCAGTGGGAGTGTATGTGATTTATCTGGATTCTATTATGAATCGGGTTCGATTGAATGAACTAGGGTGTGTGGCGCCAGGAGATAAATCATTGCTCAGTGGGAGTGTATGTGATTTATCCGGATTCCATTGGGAATCAGGTTCGATTGAATGAACCATAATGGGTGGCAACACTTGCATTGCGTCAGTGTCTTTGAGTCGCATTGCATTGTTTATGTGTTTGTTAAATTATAATAGAAACTGACAAGGTTGTCGTGAATGTGTGCACATTATGTATGATTGCTTAAATACTACTCATTTTTATGTACTTTGCACCGTTAAGTATTGAATGTAATTCTCACCCTTTTTATGTTTCTTTTGTCTGTGCTTCTTGGGGAAGTACAGATAATCCAGGTACTTGAGTATAGCATGGAGTGCGTGTTGCCTGATCAAGTTTTAGAAGTCGCTCTGATACGTAACACGGGAATATTTGGGATTTTATCGTTTGTTGTTCTTTTGTGTAAGGTGTTATGTATCATTACTCACTTTAAAACATGGTGAACCACGAGCTTGTGTGGACCATGATTTTGATGGCGAACGACCATGATTTTGGATTTAATGTTTCATTCCACTGTTTTAACTTATTTTGAAAGAAAAAGAAGTGAATGAAGTAAATAGAGAAAATTCAGGTTATGTTTTTCATGGTGTGTGTAAGACCCTAATTTTTACCCCTAAGATTTCACTCATTTCATTTTGCATCTCATACCACAAACAAGATCACAGACTGTGTTGTTCCTGAGCACCTGTGTGATTCTCACTTTCTTACTTGCTCATGTTTATCTAACCTCTAACCAAATTACCAAAAAATTCTGTCGTTTGCTTGTTTCTCTCTCTCTATGTGTTGTGCAGGTTTGTCAAAGACAATGAAGTGATTTCAAGTCGCAAGTGTTTGTACAAAAGCGAGATGTCTTGTGCTGAGATTCTTCAGTTTATCAAGCAGTGGTTCATATGAGTTTTGGGTTCAGAAAAACAGATTCAAATGGTCGTTGTTCAGTTGTGGTTTGTTCAGTGGTAGCTGTGTGCACTTTGTCAGAGGCTTGTGGAAAAAGTCAAGATTGAGTTTGGGCTAAAGAAAAATAAAGATTGGCCATCCGTGATCCATTTCTAGCTTGGTTATCCATTTCCATACCCATTTCTCCTAAACCTTTATTAATTCATTATCCATTTTTTTCCATTATTCTAAACCATTTATCCATTTAATATTCATTTTAATTCATCTTTCAAAATATCCATATTTTCTTTCCCAGTTCCATTTCATTTTTTGTTAAAAAATCCATTTCTTTATCCAAATAACCATTTTTTATGGCCATTATCCATTCCAATTCCAAAAGCCCATATAACCAATTCAAAACAAAAAAATCACAATCCAATACACAAGGCCCACTTACCAATTAAAATAAAACTACAAAAAAATTATGATGAGAAATTCACACGGACCATCTTCATTCAAGATGTGTCCAAGCTGCCAAGATGCCAATCTACACAAGCCATTTCCAACGCAAGTTTACAAGCCGAGCCAGCTACAGCCTCACGCCAAGTCTTCAAGCCATACCAAATGAATCATGTATGAGCCACCAATGCAAGCTGCGACGTCACACACAATAAACACAGCAACGCAGCACCAAAACGGCAAGGCGTCACGACCAAAACGACGCACTACAACTCCCAGCCGTGTATTTCCATGCAGCAAAATAATTCCATTCCAAAACGCAAGAAAAACTACTGCAAAACGACTTCACACAAATCACCAAATTAAAACGCCGCAAGCTAAAGCAAAACGCGGAAACAATTAACACAAAACGGCATCAACAATTCTCCAATTTCATCTATAAATAAATCCTTCCTCTCCTCATTTCTTAAGCTTGTACAGCCCCAAAAACTCTGCCAAAATCCATACTCAAGCTTCACTCATAAATTCATCTTCAATCAATTTCAATCTTCATACCCTTTCATATCAATTTCTCAATCCACCTTTCATCTTCAATCAACTTTCAAATAAAATTATGTAGAACTGAGAACAACTAACCATTTCTTTTTCATCTTGAGCTTCAATTCACCTTCAACCAAATTCTCCAATAAACCCACCAATTCACCATAAACAACTTCTTTAACCATTAACACTAACCTGCAAATTCACATTCGAAAAACTCACAAACCGAATCCGAAATCACAAATCGCAACATCAACAACAACACTCAACATTACTCGTCCAACATCCATAAGCAACAACAACAGAAAGTTCACGCAAATCCAGAAAAAAGGAGAAGAAGATTGTTGGATTTCTCACCATTTTTGAAGGTAATCAAAGCTTTTTTCGTCGAACTTCGCGGTTCCGATTCGAACTACCAAAGCACTTTTACACAAAATCATGGACATAATTGAGATCCTCATTCAATTCCGATCACGACCGTGCAAGAATTTTTTCCCGTCGCTGCCATGAAAGTGAACGCCGCGAGCCTCCCCTTCAGCCGGTGAATAGTGCATGCGTGTGAAGAAATGAAGAAGATGAAAGTCTTTGTTTCTGATTCCTTTATCTTTTTAATGTGTTACTTGTTTTTTTTATTTCTTTTGTTTTTTCTAAAAAATAAATTGGGCCTAGCCCGTTACTAATCACCACCACTATTTTGCTTACTAAACCTCATTTTCTTTCTTTTAATTTCTTTCTTCTTTTCATTTTCATTTCCTTTTATCTTTGACTTTGTTGTTGGTTGTGTGGATCATAATTTTTAGATCCACTTTTCTTCATCTATTTTCTTTTTGATCGATGAAAGTCGAAGTGATCTTGAAATTCCTTTGTTGAATTTTGATCGAGACGAGATCATTACCACCTTTTCTTTTCGTGTGGCATCGCTTTAGGATAACGATCCATATATCGTTTATCTCGCGTGCATTGACACATACATCTCATGGTCGGCCTCATTCGTAGGGTAATTGCTCGAACAAATTACTCGGCGTGCGCTTAACATAGACCAAAATTTGTCCCGCCTCGGAAAACTATCAAGAATAGTTGATTATTTGTCTTTTGGTTCAAAACTTATGAAACTTGTTGTTAGGAGGCTTTGGTCTTATCAATCCTCTAATGAGTTTTCATTAATCTTGACCTAAGTGCAATTATTCAATTATAATTGATCACTAACTTTTACTACTAATCATTAACTTACTAACATTACTATTGTACTAATCATTTACATTTCCTTCTTGCTCCTTATCTCTTTTACTTTTATGCTTCATTCTTATCATTTCATATCATGTTTATGCTTCCGTAATTTTTCACTTTGTCCGTTGGACATATGTTTATGCTTCCGCAATTTTTCCTTTGTCCGTTGGACACATGTTTATGCTTATGCTTTTTTCTCTTTGTCCACTTGGACCTAAAACATTAATAAAGGCTAAAAATCTAAAAAAAACTTGTGCTTCTAATCTTGGACTATGGTTACTATCCTTTGCAATGGACATGGAGTTTTGCACCTTGACCTTGGACTTCAATGCTATTCTTGAATCCTTGAACTTAGACCTTGGGCATCCAATGCAATTCTTGGAACCTTGGACTTAGACTTAGGACCTTTCTCCCTTTGCTTTGGAATTATGGTTCAAAGACTTTGAAGACTTGCCTTTATTTGGCTAATTTGCTTAAGGATGGAATTCTTTTAATATTGCTTTGAAGTGGCTCCATTGTGGTTAGATCATTCTATTCCTTAGCTTTTACTTTATGCTCTAGGATAGTCTCTTCTTCTCCTCCCCATTCTTCCATTTTCAAAGCTCTCTCCCTTTTTCAAAACATTCTTGATTTCAAACTTTCACCGCTTTCATAAATAAACCTTGACTTTGTCAAGTGATTTTACTTTCTTCCTTTCACTTCTTAACAAATGCTAAACTACATAAGCATATTGACACTTTTTTTCAAAAGACTTAAAAAACATCAAACTCATCACTCTCTTTTTATTTCCTCGTGCACTTTTTCCTTTAACTTTTTCATAAGTTTAGACATGATTCATTTCCTTAAGCGGAATTATTCGCTTGGAAATGACGACTTGTCTTTACATTTTAAAATCAACAAAACAAACCAATTTTCATTCTTTGTACCACGAACTACGGGGTTTTGATCCTACATTGCACATCGTGGGTACGTAGGCATGAGACGACAAGTCTCTCCAAACACAAAAATCGTAAAAAACAATTTCTCTTCTCATCTCCTCAATCACTTTTCAAGCAAACCTTTTCAGACCAAAAGCGGTAGATATTTCAAAGGGCTCCTATAGAGTACTATAGACGTTTTGGGTGCTAACACCTTCCCTTAACGTAACCAACCCCCTTACCCGGTTTCTCTTCACTTGTTCTTGTTTAGAGCTTGTGTAGGTTTTGTTCGCTCTTTTTCCTTTCCTTTTTGGATAAAATAAAAGTGCGGTGGCGACTCTTGCTTTTCGAGTTAAGTTAATCAATAGCTTACACTCACGATTTTTCCGCTACAGTGTGACATCCCACTTATGAAGGGAACTCTGATTATTTTCGAATTACTTGTATATTTTTACTTATTGGGAAAGTGGGGTGTTACAATTGGTATCAGAGCAGGTCGGTCCGTCCGGCCAGGTTGTCTACTGTAGTCTATTTTTCTTGTGTGCGAGATGTGTGTGAAAACACTGTCGATACTTGTTTTGTTTTCCAATTGCAGGTTGGGTATGAAACAAGTGGGGGAGAAGATGATACTTCTCCATGTTGCTTCAAGTATGGAGTGATGGCTGAGCGTGGTGTTAGACGCTACGATGGTTTGGTAAGATAGTTTGTACCGCCTCATGATGGTCAGCTGTTATTGACAAATTGAGGAACTGATCATCCTTAATCTCTTGTTGATGATAGAACCATGATAATACACCTTTATTGGTTGTTTGGGTATGGGTTTGAGGGTGAATTTGTGGTTTGGAAGTTGCTGTCAAAAGGAATATTTTTTTGCATAACGCAGTGCCTGCTTAGCACGGTAGGCGCGGTTAGCGCAGTCTGGAGAAATTTTGCCTCTTCCAGGAAGTGAGTAGCGCGCTTAGCGCGACCTGGAACTGAAGAAAATAAATATTATTTATAATGTGGATTTTTGTCGATTATGGGAATTAATCGAAATTACGTGAATTATGTAAAGCGGAACTTTTGAAATTCTAGAAGCTTCAAGTGGTGAGTTAGTGAGGAAACCTAAGATCAATGGTAGTAAAAATGATTAGGAATTGCATCTAGGTGGATTAATTGGATAATTACCTAATTAAGGCCCCGTGAGTTGTGGTTATTAATCGTGTGAGTTGTGTGAGACTGTTTGGATAGGATGGTACTATGAGGTTGTGTGTGGATTATAGACAATCGAATAAAGTGTCGATCTGGGATAAGCATCCACTTCCGAGGATTGATGACTTGATGGATCAATTGGTGGGCGTTTGTGTTTTAGCAAGATTGATTTGAGGTCTGGTTATCTTCAGATTCATGTTAAGCCTGATGATATTCCGAAGACAATTTTTGGGACGAGGTATGGTGACTATGGGTAAACTGTAATGTCGTTATGGTGTGTCTAATGCACCTGATGTTCATGAAGTATATGAATGAGATTTTTCATGGGTATTTGGATAAGTTTGTGAAATTCTGGTATCAGATATATGATGTCGAAGGAGATGTTACAACACAAATATCTGAGAACTGATCCACATAATAAAATGTAACAAAAGCAGTAAATGAAGAGAGATAACCCAAGCAATTGTTAACCCAGTTCGGTGGAAACACACCAACGTCTTGGGGCTACCAAGCCAGGAAGGAAATTCACTAAATAGAATTAGTTTGAATATTCTCAGCACACAACCTCTGGTTTGCAACCTTCTCACCTAATCTTTACCCGTGCAATTTCTACCTAAAGCACTCTTAGATAAGAGACCCTTCTCACTCCCCCTCAATCACACACAGAGACAAATACAAAAAACACAAGAGATAGAAGACACACTTCAAAGAGACATAATTATCCTTGCTTAAAAGCTTATAGATGATTAACAAATTACAACTCAACTAACAGTCCAACTCTAGTATTAGAACAGTATAAGAGTGGCTCACAAATCACAAAAGACAGAAACCCTAATCCTTAAAACAAAGCGCACAATTCACACTATTCTCTCTGATCAGCAAATAGGGTTAGCAGGTATTTATAAAGAAACACGCAGCATAGGCTTGGGCCAAATCAAATCAATGTAATGCTTTAAACATCCCATGATTTTCTCCATAAAAGTAGAACAGAAGATCTCCAACAAATCGTAACAGAACTATTTATGGACTTAGAAAATCTCCTCCCTATTTTGCGCCATCAAAGAATCAATCAGATATTCCAAACTAAGTAACTAACAACGCACAATAATTCTAAAACAGAAACATGTTCAGTTCTGGAATCACATGTTAAGACATCTGCTTTGACATCCATAAAACCTGCATGTATGTTTTACAGAACAGAGATGTTCTATTCACATGTTAAAGCATCATTCATAACATTTAACAGAGCAGTATGTTTTACCAAAATTGCTGCCAACACAGAACTTACAAACTCCCCCTTTGGCAAATTTTGGCTAAAATATTCTTTGAACATTGAAACATGTAAGCAGCACCACATCAGAAAGATGTTAGAGCATCTGATGAGACATTATACAAAACCAAAGAAACTCCCCCTCAAGCCAAAACTCCCCCTCAACACCAGGTTATATGCACATATAATCTCTCCCCCTTTTTAGCCATAATATGACAAGACAGGGCAAGAAATATGCATTAGCCATAATCAGTAAAGAAACAGATTTCATCAAGATCCAAGGAGAAGTGCAGTACAAAACAAGCACACTTAGGTGCCAAAAGAAATCCAGACTAGAACCCAAAAAAGAAAGAAAACAAACACAAGATCTTCAAGAACAGAAAACTTAATTGTCTTCAGAACCAACAACATCATCAGTCTCAGAACTTCCTTCTTCACCATCAGCCTCTCCATCAGAGTTGTCTCCTCAGCACCTTCCTCCTCATTGTCATCACCATCAGCATCTCCATCAGAGTCATGCTCCTCAGCATCTTCCTCCTCATTGTCATCACCAACACTATCACCTTCAGCCATTTGCAGGGACTTGATCAATTTCTCAAACTTGAGCTTCCTCTCAGTACTAGCACGAATCACCTCATCAAGTTCTTTACAAGCCTCCATTAATTCAGAGATTACACCTGCCTTGGTTGTGGGCTTGTTTTCAGCAGAAGCAGATGTTACAACAATGTCTGGGACATGTTTTCCTGCAAACAATTTATAATGGAGAGACAGAGTAGATTCCGTTTTACACACACCATCAGCACTAGATAAGATCCCAGGATGCTGATTTAGGATAATACCACATATCAGGGAGGGAAAGGCAATAGGCATCTTCACTGCACACGTTCCAGCATGTTTCAAAATTTGATAAAAAATATAGGTGCCATAGTCAAATAGTTTC
This sequence comes from Lathyrus tuberosus, assembly GCA_022829125.1. Classification (NCBI taxonomy): domain Eukaryota; kingdom Viridiplantae; phylum Streptophyta; class Magnoliopsida; order Fabales; family Fabaceae; genus Lathyrus; species Lathyrus tuberosus. Next base: position 8,709,128 of record JALAZF010000072.1, read on the forward strand.
TTGGTTCCAACAGCATAAATGAATTTTCCCAAACCAACAAAAATGGTTGAGGTATGATTGGTAGGGACCCAATTGGCTGCTCCAATTCTATACAGGATGGCATATTTTACACTAAGCCACCCAGCATATAATTTGTCTTTCATAGGCCATGCAACCACCTGGTTTGCAGTAATTTCTTTGCAAACCTGGTTATCAGTAACCTCCAGCTCACTCTGATCTTCTTCACTTCTTCCCAGATTCCTATTGATGATAGTAGGGGAGAATTCAACACATTTGCCTCTAACAAATACCTTCATAAAATCTTTACTTTTTCTGTCAGCACAATCCACAGGAATATTGACAATAAATTCCTTCACAAGAACATCATCACCTCTTTGCACTCCAAGGCATCTTTTCCCAATTCTCTTTCAAGAGCAATCCTCCTTTGGTACACATACTTCCATCTCTTAACACTCTCAATATGATGAAATGAAATGTTATCCAGAGGAGCATCAGGCACTACATCAGAGATTTTCTGGATCACAGATTTCTTCACATGGGTGATGTCCAGGACATCATCCTCAACATTATATTCTGACTCAGAATCAGACCTACCCATTCTCTTTTTGGAGGAAGTAATCACTTTGCTCCAGGACCTTGGGGGACCAACAACAACCTTGTTCTTGGTATTCTTAGTAGGATTGTTGTCAATAACAGCCTTCCCTTTTCTTGTCTTGAGTCTCTTAGCAATACCAGGGGTCAAACTCGTGATCAAAACATTGTCAGACAAGTCATCAACATCCACAACATCTTCAGCATTAGCATTCTTCCTTTCCTTTGGGTCAGGAACATCATTCTTGGTAAGTGGAATTTCCCTTGCAAATGATGTCTCAACATCTGGCTCAACACCGGTTCTAGCTTCTTCCAACACAGAGGTAGCAAGCTTGTGCAGATTATCTTCTGAATCATCATTCTCAGTCACAGATGGGTCAGCAGATTTTTTCAATATCAGTATTTTTGTTAGTCTTAGAGAAAGGAGAAGCAGAAATTTGGGAAAGGGGTTTTGAAATCCCAGGAACCACAAAACCTTCATTTAAAACCCTAGAAACTAACCTTCTTATGCTTCTGTCAACAGAAAAAGCTTCTTCCTCTGCCCTATTTGCGAAAGAAGAGTCAAGAGAGGGCTTAGAAGAATTACCTACAGAGGCGTCTTTTGATCCTCCTGCATGGGGTGTTCTGGACTTCTTCAGCTCCGTTTCAGTACAAGGAACCATAGCCAATGGAGCAACATCAACAACATCATCAAAAGAGATATTCACAGGGTGAGCCCTAGATTTTGATGCAGAAGCAGTTGCCTTATCAGATGAATGTTTAGAAGGTGACGATGCATGTTGTTGAGACATCTTGGGATTTTTGTGAATGAGAAGGTTATGAGCAAAATAATTCCTTTTCCTACGATAGAAGATGAAAAAGCTATTAAAGTATGGCACAATGCATATGTAGCGTGTGAGAGAATCTTGAAATGATTGCCTTTGATAGAGGCACTTTATTTGTTGGAAACATAAGAAAAATTGAATAATATTCACCCATGACATTAATTTGCACTTTAATTTTTGAACACATAAGGAAATTTTCCCATACGCCATTAATTGCTACAAATCCTCATATATGCAAATCCCTAGTTTTCCCCTCAAATTTTCAAATTTATTAGCATCCAAGGCCTTAGTGAAAATGTCAGCTAGTTGCATCTCAGTAGCTACATGTTCTAAGGCAACAATCTTGTCCTCAACAAGTTCTCTTATGAAATGATGACGAATATCAATGTGTTTAGTCCTGCTGTGTTGAATAGGATTTTTGGAGATGTTTATAGCACTTAGGTTGTCACAATATAATGCCATGACATCTTGTGTGACATTGTATTCAGACAACATTTGTTTCATCCAAACCAGCTGAGAACAGCTGCTTCCAGCTGCTATGTACTCAGCCTCAGTAGTAGATAGGGAGACACAATTTTGCTTCTTACTGAACCAGGATATAAGATTGTTCCCCAAAAAGAAACATCCTCCTGATATGTTTTTCCTATCATCAGCACTTCCTGCCCAATCTGCATCACAATATCCCATTAACATAGAGCCAGATCCATGAGAGTATAACATACCATAGTCACATGTCCCATTCACATACTTCAGTATCCTTTTCACTTGATTGATATGACTCACTTTGGGTTCAACTTGATATCTAGCACACACCCCCACAGCAAAGGCAATGTCAGGTCTGCTTGCTGTAAGATACAATAGGCTACCTGTCGCTCCCGGGATTTTCATCCAGGTACAAACGCGAAAGTGGCGCAGAAAACAGAGTCGCCAGCCGTGTAAATTTATCCCAATGGGGGAAAGGGAACACCGCATAAACCTGGGGAAGAGGGAAAGGAATGGTCATCGCAACCATAGCCTGGGTTCGGGAGTCGGTTACGCGAGGGGAAGGTGCAAGCACCCCACGCGTCCATCGTACTCGATGGGATCAACGCTTGTTGTCTATTCTAAGGGTGAGTTATCCTATCATCTATGGCTGTACTAAAACGGGGAAGGGAAGAACTAAGACAGACTCGGTAGGACGTCGACGTCCCAGGCCTACGTACCCCCTTTGTGCAATGGGGAATTCAGAGTCAACGTAGTTCGGACCAAGTTCTTTTTGTGTTTTTTATGAGCGACGTTAAGTTCGCGTCCGGCAGTTAGGGTCGATGCCTGTTTGCGACTCAGACAGAAAGTAACGTGCTCTTTTTGAAAATGGCCTTTAGTTTGACGATCCCGAAGGACAAAAAGGTTTGAAGTTTGTTTGTATTTTTTAGGATAGAAGTGACTTGAGTTAGTTCATAACTCAACTTGAACCAAAGTCTATAACACAGGAGCGAATGCGTCGCATGGTCGCCCCCAATGGGACGTATGCTCAACACTCTAGAAGAGAGAATGGGGGCCCCTCAATCTTTATTTCCTATGTTTAAGGCTCGTGTGTAAGGAAAGTTGACCTTATTAGGTATCTTAAAGATTTTTTAAGATGAGAAGAGGGACTCAAAAGAAAAGAAAAAACACTACGGGGAAAATCTATCCCAATGTTATCATGCAAAGATGGCCCTAAGGGGAGGTTTGGAGGGAGACTATCCTATGGAATCTAGTCCTAATGTTATCATGTAAAGGTGGCCCTAAGGGGAGGTTTGACAACAACCTAAACCAAAAGAAAAGAAAAGGTGAGAGAAAGAAAGAGTGAGAGTGGACATGGATAACTATCCACACCCTCGAATAACTTACCTCAGCCCCTGCATAAAAGGTTAGTACAAACAGATATACATAAAAGAAATGAGACAAATGAAACCCAAGCAATGACATATAATGGTAATCAAGTGACCTATAACTATCCAAGCATGATTCATGAATTCAAGGAAGCAATCCCAAACAATGGCACACGTGCCTTCTCAAACAAATAATCAGACATGATTAAGGATGTGCATACAAGAAGACTTCCAGCAAATAGCAATCAAAAAATTAGCAAAATATCTTATAAAATTGCCAAATTAATTATCCAGATAGCTCAACCAGAAACAAACATCATGTTAAAAACTCATCCCAAAATTCAAGATATAAGTCACTCAAACAATTATGCAAATTCAGATGAGAAATATAGTTCAATATGCAAAAGAGGAGGACTAAAGTGCAATATAAAATGATTTTAAAAATGAGAGAAAAATATTTTAATGCAATTCAATGTGTTGATGAAATAATACAAAAAGAATGAGTTCAAAAAGTTTTATGGATGATGAGAAATGAAATAAACAAGTCATGGTATGCATGTATGAAATAAATTCAAAGAGAAAATAAACAAATAATTATTTCAGATGCTAAAAATAAAATAAAATGATAAAATAAAATAAAATTTGGGAAAATTTTATAAAATACTAAATGTGATTCATGAATTTTTTGGTAATTTTTTAATGCAATTAACTATTTTTAAAATGATTAAAATGAACATAATACAATTAATAAAAATAAAAATGAAGAAAACAAGTGGGGGGTGCGTTCAGTAATACAAACACGTTGAGAATGAACCTGGGCTGGAAGGAGGGTGTGTAATTAGCAGGCCCAAACATTAAATCCATCAGAAAAAAATAAAATAAAAAAAAAGGATGCACGCGTGGACTTCAGTCAACGGGTTGACTCAGCACTCACCATCAGATTGATCATACGCTCCTTATCCAGTCAACACAATCACAAAGTAAATGAAACCAAAGGCCATGATTAAATGCATATGATAACAAGCATACACGTGCACACACCAGATCACCCAGAATTTAAAATAAAAGCACGTGCATATCATACACTATCATTAATGCGCTGTCAACAATCCAGCCGTCAGATGCATCAAACCTCTCACATTAAGTCAATAAAACCAAACTTCATCAAGATCAAAGGTCATGATCCGGTGGTACATGATAATTAACGTGGGGTAATAAACATACGAACCAAAAATAAAAAACAAAAAATTAAAAGAAGTGGCATCATATGGACCGTGCGATCAAATGCATCAACGACTGGGAGATCATCACCTACCTCCAAACCCTAATCTCGCCGGAACCCTTACCAGTCGCCGGAGCTAGGGTTCTGGCCACCACTTTCGGCCACCTGCAACCTAGAAGAAACCAGAAAATGCAAACAAATACACCTTTTTGACCAGAATTTGATGAGGATTCCAAATTTCACATTAAAAATTTCAAATAAACAAAATATAGAGCAAAACGAATGAAAGAAAGTTTGGTTCAAAAATTTCAAACGCATCGCACAATCAATATACGCATCCAAACTCAAAAAAAAACTACATCATAATGATCAGTGGCCATCACACATCAATATGCACGTTTAAAAAGAGAGTTTTAAGATCATGAAAAATACCACCAACCTAAGATCACGCCACCTATTCCCTTGCTATTAGCTTCAAGTGATGATTGCTTTGTGCTCTATGGATCCTCAGGACTCAGATGGTGAAAGAAGTTTTGGAAAAGCTCTTGTTGATTGAGAGATACGAAGGAGAGACGCTTTTAGGGTTCAAACTATTTTCTCCACAAAATCACGTGTGTTTTTCCCTAACCAATGCATGAGTAATCTTAAATACCTAGGGTTAATCCACTAATCAGCATTTGGGCCTTGTTAATTCCACACTTAATGAGTTTTGGATGATTTTGGAAAATTGCATTATGTGAAATACACCCTCTTCCATGCATGTACACCCAAATATTTCATGATGGATCACTTATTTAACAATTGCTAATCACACCTGAATTTGATTTGGGCCTTGAGATGTCTTGGTTCATGAGGTTTCAATGATTTTGCAATTTTGCACCATGTGAAATAAGTAATGAATGATTCATGGAATCCCTTGATTCAAAGGCCCAAAATGATCCTTAAGGAAAGTTCTTTGATGCTAGAATGTGACATGAAGCAATGGAATCAATTATAGGTCACTATGTCCCAAAATGCAAATGGAACCATGAGAAAACCCTAAAAAACCACTTTGCCTTCTTTTGATCATAACTTGAGTTTCACAAATGATATGGAGACCATATAGTACTTGTTGGAAATAGGAGAAAAAGATCTTCAACTTTCATGTTTGAGGAAAATTCATTTGAAGCTTCTTTGATGATGAAAAGTCAAGTTGAATGTAGTGTAAGAACTTGCCCAAAAAGGAAACTTTCAAATTATAGGTCATTTCCATATTTAGTAACTTTTGTATCAACCCTTGATTCTTGATAAATGGTATGGAACTTGACTCTTGAAGACCATATGAGGATGTGAGGCCTTGAAAACCTTGAAGAGAACCTCAAGCTTTCACAGTTGACTTCCCCTCTCACTGTTGACTTTTATCCAATTCTCCTGATTCCCGATCCATTGGCCAATTGAACTTCTCCTGAACCAAACTGATGGACAATCTTCCATTCCTAGATACTCAGGGACCCAAGGAATACCATGGAATCAAGTCTTGCCCAAAAAATCAGAAATAAACTGACTTTATAGCAAACCTTAATTTTGGTACCCTCAGTCTACGAGGAAATAACACAGTCTCCAAATCAAAATTCCTCTGAATATGATGTGTATCCTCTCCAACAAAGACAAGATATGCCATTTGGTGATGATAAAAACCTAAGAAGCTTGCCCATTGGAGTAATAAACCCAAGAATCTCAAAACCCTAGTCTCTGCACTGGTTAGGAGAGAGTGATCCACTTGAGCTCTCTTGGACAATATAAGGACTCTTGCTTGAAGAACATCTTCTCCTCTTGAACTGCCTCAGGCACCTTGACCCCATGCTATGAACCAATGATATGCACACATGATAATGCAAAAAATGAAGTGAAACATAAGCCAGTTAGTAGTTAAAGTAAGGTGAGCAAATTTTGGGGTGCTACAGCTGCCCCTATTCAATCAACTTGGTCCTGAAGGTATGATAGCGACGGCTCTCAGACATTCCAGGATACACGGGGATTGAATACCGAAAGAAACCTAAAATTTTCAATCCTCAAAGGAGGGACGACTCCCCTGGGGATCAAGCAACAAATGCTGCACTGTCACAACACGTACGAGTGTTGGAGACCAGTACAAACAATGTGTTGAAACGTCATGAAATAAACACAAACGAGTGTTAACTATGCTGGGGATAAACACTGACGGGTGTCAAGGAGTCAACAATATCAGATATGAATGGGTACTGAAAAGGTACACGGACGGGTGTAAAAGGATTCAATACGGACGGGTACTGGAAAGGTAAAAGGATTCAATACGGACGGGGATCGAAATAAAAGTTCAAACACGGACGAGTGCTGAAAGGACACGGACGGGCGTCAAATGTGAATACGGACGGGCATTGAAAACAAAGGTTCAAACACGGACGGGTGCTGAAAGGACACGGACGGGCGTCAAATGTCAATACGGACGGGCATCGAAAACAAAGGTTCAAACACGGACGGGTGCTGAAAGGGCACGGACGGGCGTCAAAGGTCAATACGGACGGGCATTGAAACAAAAGGTTCAAACACGGATGGGTGCTGATAGGAACACGGACGGGCGTCAAAGGTCAATACGGACGGGCATTGAAACAAAAGGTTCAAACACGGACGGGTGCTGATAGGAACACGAACGGGTGCCAAATGTCAATACGGACGGGCATTGAAACAAAAGGTTCAAACACGAACGAGTGCTGAAAGGACACGGACGGGTGCCAAACGGTAAAAACTCTTGAGGGAATAAACCAAAGGACCAACTGGACGAAGGGGTAAAAATGAATCATGGATTAATGCTCCTGGCCAATAACTCTGCAAGGGAATGCCAAATATTGCTTTGAATGACTAAACCCAACACTTTTGGTGTAAAGTCGAATAATATTCTCCGAAATCTACTTTTTTCCCGACGAAGGAAAGCTCAAACCTGGTTTATGCTTCGGATGCCTATGTTTGAATTTTGCCGTAATGCTCCACACGAAGTGGAAATACTACGCGTTTGAGGATGCAATGCAAATGCTTATGATATGCAAAAAGGGTCCCTCCAGCAAAATAAATGCCGGAGAGAAAAGACCAAATCAGCTGGGGATGACAACAATAAATTGTCCTCTGAATCCAGGAACTCTACTGAGAAGGATCACACTAACCCACTCCTTGGATCCACAACTTCTGCCAGGGAAGAAATCCCAAAAGCATATACACCCAACCGGGGATTACACATGTCCTTTACTGGAGGTGACATCGAACCTGAGATTCCTCCTCTGCAAGGGGAGTTGAGAATGAATGCCAATAACAGAACCGGAAGTCTGTTGCTGAGGATTGCCAATATCAGGTGGGCTTAGGACCTGCTGGGGGATGCCAGCCCATAGTACCATCCTGCTTGGGGAAAACAGTCCATAATACCATCCTGCTTGGGATACTGCTGAACTTAGCCTGCTGATGGGGAGAATGAATTTACTCTCAACCTGCTGGGGACTAGAATATGACATCGTCGGCGAAAGCCCGCTTTCTGACTGGATGGGGGAAGTGAACACCCTGATTCTGTGGGGAAATAACGTCTTGATCCAGAGAATAAATTCCCCGAGTCTCCTGTTGGGGAAAGTCTGCTCTGCTGAGGTAAGTGCGATCTCAATGCTGGGGAGAGCAAACTGCTGGGGAAGTACAATCCTACTGCCCTGCAAGTCAAATAACAACAAAAGAATATGCCACAACATGACTATCACCGTTAATGCCTAAGTAATTTCTACTGCTTTTCGTTATGCTCCGCAAAGCTCGAAGTTTTATATGCAATGTTTATAAAAAATATCGGACGTTTTTGCAAACAAAACAGTAAAAGTAAAACAAACAACGGAAAGCTCTCTGAGTGAAATGAATATTTTATTGAGAAAAGTGGCCTGTAAATAGGCGTTTACAATAGGAAGCAATTCCTAAAAAGAGGTAATTGCGCAAAAGCAAAAAGAAAATACACATGTCGGCAATGTGGGAACAGATATCCACCATGGTTCGACTCAGCTATGACCCATATGTCTTGCTTATCCACAAATATCTTGACCTCTGAAGAGACTAACTGTACTGATTCCTTTCTTTCAGAATTTCCAAGTATTGAAAGTGCTCACAGATCGAACGCAGACCATAGCCTTTCGCTTATAAATCCCTAACTTTTGCCTGAATCGCCCTTTTCGGGTTTTCAATCCATCGGGATACCCATTTTTGCCAAAGTTGCCCTTTCAGGTTTTCAACTTTGCGGGTTTACACGTTTCTTTTTTACATTTTATCCCTAATGTTTGCCCGAACCTTTTCCTTTTTATGGTTCGCCGGGATGCCCCTTTTTTGCCTGGACTTTCTTTTTATGTCCAGCGGGTCTCTTTTATGCGAAGTATTTTTTGACTCCGTCTGCGTTCACAGGGGATGTAAAATCTTCGCCATCCATAGTTAAAAGTAGTAAGGCTCCACCAGAGAAGACCTTTCTTACCACATATGGCCCCTCATAGTTTGGAGTCCATTTGCCCCTGTGATCTGTCTAAGGAGGAAGGATCCTTTTCAAAACCAATTCACCTGTCTGAAAACTCCGAGGACGCACTTTCTGGTCAAAGGCGTACTTCATCCTGCTCTGATACAACCGACCATGTTCGATGGCTGCCAATCTCTTTTCTTCAATAAGGTTCAACTGATCCAATCTAGAACGCACCCACTCAGCTTCGTCAAGCTTCACATCTGCCAGAACTCTCAAAGACAGAATCTCGACCTCTAAGGGTAAAACTGCTTCCATACCATATACCAATGAGAAAGGGGTTGCCTCAGTTGACGTACGCACCGAAGTACAGTAACCATGTAGGGCATAAGGTAGCATTTTATGCCAGTCCTTATATGTTACCACCATCTTCTGCACAATCTTCTTGATATTCTTATTCGCCGCCTCAACAGCACCATTCATCTTCGGACGATATGGAGAAGAATTGTGATGCTCGATCTTGAAACTCTGACATAGTTCCTTCATCATCTTGTTGTTCAAATTCGAGCCATTATCAGTAATGATTCTCTCCGGGACCCCATAACGACAGATGATATCCTTCTTTATAAACCGGGCTACCACTTGCTTGGTGACGTTGGCGTACGAGGCTGCTTCCACCCACTTTGTGAAATAGTCAATGGAAACCAAAATGAAATGATGCCCATTGGAAGCAGTGGGCTCAATCTTTCCAATCATATCTATGCCCCACATTGCAAAAGGCCAAGGAGATGATAACACATTTAGAGGCGTAGGCGGTACATGCATCTTATCTGCATAAATCTGGCATTTATGGCACTTTCGGGCGTACTTGAAACAATCAGACTCCATAGTCATCCAGTAATATCCTGCCCTTAACAACTTTCTAGCCATGGTGTGTCCACTAGAATGAGTACCGAAAGAACCCTCGTGAACTTCCTCCATCAATAAGCCTGCCTCGTGTTCATCAACACAACGTAGCATGACCATATCGAAGTTCCTCTTATATAACATATCATCCTTGTTCAGAAAGAAATTTTCTGCCAACCTTCTCAGAGTTTTCTTATCCTTGGTGGAGGCACCCTCTGGATACTCATGTTTCTTCAGAAAGACCTTAATATCATGATACCAAGGCTTGCCATCTGACACATCTTCAATTGCAAACACAAAAGCTGGTCTGTCCAGACACATGATTCTATCGAAGGTGTTTCATTCCAACGGTTCACCTTATACATGGATGCCAATGTCACCAACGCATCAGCCATCTGATTCTCAGCCCGGGGCACATGATGAAAATCCACCCTGTCAAAGAAAGGTAACAACCTTCGGGCATAGTTGTTATAAGGCACCAGATTCGCCTGACGAGTCTCCCATTCTCCTGTAATCTGATTAACTACCAACGCGGAATCACCATAGACATCGAGGTTCTTAATTCTCAAATCAATTGCTTCTTCTAACCCCATGATGCATGCTTCATACTCCGCCTCGTTGTTGGTACACACAAACGCTAACCGGGCAGTGAAAGGTATATGAGAACCCTTTGGAGTTGTAATGATTGCCCCAATTCCATTACCATATGAGTTGACAGCCCCATCAAAAATCATCTTCCACTGAGACCCAATCTCAGGTCCTTCGTTAGGTAGAGGCTCTTCACAATCTTTCATTTTCAGAAACATAACATGCTCGTCTGGAAACTCAAACTTCATAGGTTGATAATCCTCGACCGGCTGTTCAGTAAGATATTCTGACAGAACACTTCTCTTAATGCCCTTCTGGGAAATATACTGAATATCGTATTCTATCAAAACCATCTGCCAACGGGCTATCCTTCCAGAAAGTGCCTGCTTCTCAAACACGTACTTAATCGGATCCATCTTTGAAATCAACAAGGTTGTGTGGTTTAACATATACTGCCTCAGGCGCTTGGCTGCCCAAGCGAGTGCACAACATGTCTTTTCCAACATGGAGTATCTTGATTCGTAATTAGTGAACTTCTTACTCAGGTAGTAAATGGCGTGCTCTTTCCTACCTGTCTCGTCGTGTTGACCGAGCACACAACCCATCGAATTCTCAAGAACCGTAAGGTACATAATCAATGGTCTGCCAGACACCGGTGGTATAATGACTAGAGGTTCCTACAAATACGTCTTTATCCTTTCAAACGCCTCTCGACAATCTTCATTCCACCTGACCTCTTGATCCTTTCTTAACAACTTAAAAATTGGTTCACACGTGGCTGTCAGATGAGAGATGAACCTAGCAATGTAATTCAACCTTCCCAAGAATCCACGAACCTCTTTCTCTGTCCTTGGTTCAGGCATCTCCTATATGGCTCTTATCTTTGCAGGATCAACCTCGATACCTCTTTCACTAACAATGAATCCCAGCAATTTACCAGACCTCACACCGAAAGTGCACTTGTTCAGATTCAATCTCAATCTGAACTTCCTCAACCTTTCAAACAGCTTCTGGAGGTTTACCAAGTGTTCTTCCTCTGTTTGTGACTTCGCAATCATGTCATCAACATAAACTTCGATCTCCTTGTGAATCATATCATGAAAGAGAGTCACCATTGCCCGCTGATAGGTTGCCCCAGCATTCTTCAATCCAAAGGGCATTACCTTGTAGCAAAATGTTCCCCACGGTGTTATGAACGTAGTCTTCTCCATGTCCTCTGGGGCCATTTTGATTTGGTTATACCCAGAGAAGCCATCCATGAAGGAAAATATAGAATATTGAGCAGTATTGTCCACCAACACGTCAATGTGGGGGAGCGGGAAATCATCCTTCGGGCTCGCCCTATTCAAATCTCGGTAATCAATACACATCCTGACCTTCCCATCCTTCTTAGGTACAGGTACAATATTAGCAACCCACGGAGGATAGTTTGTCACAGCAAGAAATCCGGCGTCCAACTGTTTCTGAACCTCTTCCTTGATCTTGACAGCCATATCTGGTTTCGTCCTTCTCAGTTTCTGCTTGACTGGAGTACAACCCTCTTTAAGCGGTAGTCTGTGTGAAACAATGTCAGTGTCAAGCCCGGGCATGTCTTAGTAAGACCAGGCGAAGATATCCACATACTCTCGAAGCAACTAAACCAATCTTCCTTTAACAGTGTCTTCCAAAGCAGCCCTAACCTTTACTTCTCGTTTAACATCCTCGGTTCCCAGATTAATAGTCTCAACTTCCTCCTGATAAGGTAGAATAACCCTTTCCTCTTGTTTCAGTAGCCTGGTTAATTCTTCTGGTAAGTCACAGTCTTCGTCAGTCTCTTCTTCGGCTTGATAGATAGGATTGTCGAAGTCATATCGAGCCATAGCTAAGTCATGATGGGTGGAATCTGAACAAAGGAACCTGCATGATGGATGTTTTATGTTTATTATGAGTGCAACAAACAAGAAAATACATTGCCATTTTGATGTGGGTTAATGCAAAAAGTAAAAACAGAAAAACAGGGATCAAAATATTTGAATGAAAAAACGTCCTTTATTGATGATAAAAATAGAAAATAAAACATCCAAGCCCTACAAATAAATATCACTACGTCTTGGGCAGAACGTATGATTCAACATAACAGAAAACAAAAGTAAATTACTCCGGGCGCGTGACTTGGATGACTTTCTCGGAGGACCAGTTGCCTAAGCTCTGACCAGGAGTGCAGGGACGGATCCATTCATCCATGTCACAGTCACTATCTCCTTCATCCTCAATAGCATTGACTTTGTCGAAGAAAACACCGGCACTGGTGAAACGGATTGGACCATAGAACTTGGGAGGCTCTTCAGGACGCCTAGGTGGCTTGTAACCTAGTCCATGAGTATCTTGCTTTCTTTGAACATCAATGACACTGCCCCTCTTCTGAGAACCACCAGCTTCAACTATAGCGCGCGCCTCTTTGAAAGAGGACATTGGAACCTCTGGTTATCTGACAACTTCAGGTTGGGCAACCACCTCAGGATGACTGACTGTCTTTGGGGGTTCCTCGGGAATTTTCATAGCTTCAAAGGCTTGGAACAAAGTTTCCTGTACTTCACCATCTACTTCTACATACTTGAAGGTCGATAGGTGACTCACCATGATATCTTCTTCACCAGAAACAGTCACAACGTGGCCGTCCACCATATACTTCAACTTCTGGTGCAGCGTAGAAGTTACTGCCCCAGCACCATGGATCCAAGGGCGACCCAACAAACAACTATAGGCAGGCTGAATATCCATTATGTAAAAGGTGGTGTTGAAAATCTTTGGACCCACCTTGATCGGCAGAATCAACTCCCCAAAAACTGACCTCTTGGAGCCATCAAAAGCACGTACCACCAAGTCACTTGGTGTACAAATCAGCCCACGAGTATTCAATTTCATCAAAGCCTTCTTCGGTAACACATTCAAAGATGACCCAGTATCAACTAACACATGCGACATTAAGGAACCACGACATTCCACTGAAATATGCAGAGCGTTGTTGTGATTCTTCCCAGCCGGAGTCAGATCTAAATCGGTGAAACCCAAGCCATTACCAGCATTCACATGAGCCACAACCCCTTCTAACTGGTTGACAGATATTTCCTACGGTACATAAGCCATATTCAGAACCCTCAGCAATGCATTTCGATGTGTCTCAGAGCACAACAGTAAGGATAGAATGGAAATCTTCGATGGAGTTTGGTGAAGTTGATCAACAATCTTGTAATCACTTTTCCTGATCAGCCACATAAACTCTTCTACGTCTTCTGAGAAAGTATCCCCAACCTGCTTTGTCATAGAATTATTTGCTTCCTGCCTCTGTACAGACTCATCCATCATCTATTTACCTTTGTCTTGTTTTGAACTGCCAGCTTGATCCTCGGACAGAATAAAGACTCTACCACTCCTAGTGATAGCCCCTACTTCAACAAGATTTTTAACCCCTGTATTCACAGCTGATGTCTCTTCCAATTCCTGCTTCTTACCATTAACAAACACCTCGGCCCCATAGTTCCATGGGATGACCTTGGTACTCTCATACGGGACTGGTCCAGGAACAATGATAGTGACCGACGCTGGTCTTGCCGGCACTGATATAGTTATTGTCTTGAACGAAATTGTTATGGTGGCAACATCAATCTCCCTGCCAGTAACATTACTCTGTCTACAACCCCTGTCAAACTGTAATATCCCTGCACTGATCATTTTCTGAATACCTGCTTTCAATAAATCACAACCACCTGGCTGCGACACACATTCCACACAACCTTCATCACAGTCGGGAAATACCCCTCCCTTCAACAGTCTTTCCTTCACCACACCCAAGGGAGTTTGGACTTTGTTCACATCTGAAATCAAACTCAAGCCTTCACAGTCTTTAATAATAGCATTGACCCTCGACTCACCGTGATTCGGCATCGGGTTCTGATTCACATTTGGAACATCATTGGAGAAATTGATGGCTTTGGAATCCACTAAATCTTGAACCAGATGCTTAAAAGCTCTACAGTTCTCAGTATGATGTTCGGGTGCTCCGGAATGGAATTCACAGTGGGCGTTGGCATCATAACCGGGAGGTGGATTACCAGTAGGTGGAGCCAATGTTCTCTTCTGAATTAACTGTAGCTTTAACAAGTGCTGAAATAATTGAGCGTAGGAAATACGCAGAGTGTCAAGATGCCTATCCCGCCTAGACGCATTCTGTGGTCTGCGAGGAACCTGATTTTGTTGTTGAGACACTGCTTACTGCTGAGGTGCTGCTGGGATGGTTATGGAAGCCACCTGCTGATTGAAGTTCTGACGGGGTCCATCTCTACCACGATATGATGACACAAGGTTTGTATCTCTCTCCTTCTTCTTATAACCACTGGCATAAGGCTTCTTACTTCCTCTAGATGAGGACCCATCACCGCCTGATATTTTTCCCGCCTTAATTCCGCTTTCCATCATCTCTCCTACTAAGATCAAATCAGCAAACTTTCCAGTCATACACGGTACCAGCTTTTCATAGTAATGACCCTGCAATGTGGCCATAAACATAGTTATCATTTCACGTTCCAACATGGGAGGCTGAACCCTTGCTGCCAGTTCACGCCACCTCTAGGCGTACTCCTTGAAACTCTCATTGTTCTTCTGTGATAAGTTCGGCAGCTGTGTCCTGTTAGGAGCCATGTCAGTGTTATATTGATAGTGTCTAACAAATGCCCCTGCCAGATCTCTCCAACTACGCACATCTCTCCTTTCTAGTTGCATGTACCACTCCAGGGATGCCCCAGATAGGCTATCCTGGAAGCAATGCATCATCAGCTTCTCATTCTTCGCATGCGCAACCATTTTACTCGCGTATGCCCTCACGTGGGTCCTTGGGCAAGTCATACCATTATACTTCTCGAAAGTGGGAGTCTGAAACTTGTGCGGAATAACAACGCCTGGAACCAGCCCCAAATCCTCTAGATCCATACCCAAAGCATCCTGATTTACAACACCCCTTAGTTGTTCCTCAATCAACCGGAACCTCTGATCATTGTCAATCTGGGGAGCAGCATCCCCACCTGGCACCGAGAATGCATCTTCCTGAAGATCATCATACTGACGGCCATGAATTGCACCGACATTGTTACCTCCCCCCACTACAGTAGGAACCACAACATTTTCTCCTCCGCCCGGAGGGATCACAACACCAACAACAGGAATACCTCCGCCCAGAGGGCCATTCTGAACATTATTACCAGTAACACCAGTATGGAGGACACCGTCCTCATCAACCCTTGCAATCAGTGGCTGAACGAGAGTCCTCAACTGCTCTTGGCCTTGAGCAACACGTTGCATTAATTCCATGAATTGGTTCATGCGAGTCCGTATCTCAGTCATCTCATTTTGTAGCTGATCCATGAGTCTCTTCTGATTTTGTCTGGTAGAATACCGATGAATGTTCTAATCTGCAATCCTGAGATTAGAACAAGATAAGAATACCGGAGATAAACACCTGTTATGCAAAATGATTATGCAAAATGATTATGAATATTCAAATGCAAATGAACATGTTTGAATATTCTCAAGGTGATCCACCCCTTGATTCCAGTTTAACAACAAGATAGAACGGAACTTCTGCTCATATATTAAGAAAACCAGAGGAAAACCAAATGTCAACAATCACAAATCCAAGATAACAAGTCTGAACACAATAATCATAGATCCCAACCAACAAGCCTGGCGGTGGTCCAAATAATGAAAGAAAATAGAAAACTACGGCATGTCATCAAAGTCCATAAGTGTCAATCCCCCCCCATCCATTATGCTTTTTGCTCCAATCTTGAATTTCCCTGAACAGCTTTTTGGTGTCGGGATGCTTCGGTCTCTGAATTAGCTCTTGAATGAGAACGTCTCTCCTATGCATGATCCCTTCCAAGTATCCGCAATGCAACTCCCAAGTGTCTTCTCCAGAAACACCATTCATGCTAGGACCCTCATTTCTTGGTCTCTTCACTTCAGCTTGGATCTTCAGTTCCTCTATGGAGGCTATGGCTTCATTGAGCCGACCCTCGACTGCTTGTCTCTGGAATACCCCTGATAGGATCTCAGCGTCTTTCTTCTTGAGCTTCAACTTCAATTGATCAATCTGAGCTAGATAGTCATCTTCCTTTTGCTTATTCTCAGCCATTGCAGTTTCTCGGTGAGCATTGAACCTGTGAATTTTTAACAAAGCCTTGTCCAATTCCTCCTTCTTAGACTCGAGAACCTTACTGATACCGTTTAGAGCTTGCTTCATCCTTTGTCTGGATGCGACCTTGTCAGCTAGCTCCTTTTCCGCCTCAGCGAGAAGCTCTGTCTTCAACTTGGCGATATAAACACCTTCACCCCGCTCATGTTTCAACTGATAAAGTTCCCTTCGTAGCTCACTATTTTCTTCTTGCAGCTTTTCCTTTTCAGCCCGCAACTTGTTAAACTTCTCTATTTCAACTAATGTAGGAGGCTCAATCAGCAAGGGGTAAGATGGTGGTTCTTTGGCGAATGGCAAAAGCTCCTCATCTACCATTTTCTGAATCCAATCTTCATATGCAGGAAATGTTCTATTGTTGCTCTTCCCAAAAGAAATCTTCCCCTTCTTATGACGATCTCTCCAAGTATTCGCAGCTTCTTTTAATAGTTCTGGATTGATTTCCCCACTCAGATATAAAGATTCTTGGACCTCTTCGTCTCTTGGTGGCTCCTTTAAGGCATTCCCGAATTGCCTAATAGCAAGAATAGGGTTGTAGTTAATTCCCCCTTTCCTTCCTATTAGAGGCACATTTGGGAGACCTCCACAACTAATCATGATATCTTGGCCCAACAAGTCACGGTTAACCCAAATTAGATTATTTGCTCTCAAGCCCATCAATCTTTTGGACCACTCCAAAGTTCCTTGAGTATCTACAAATGCCCCAGATTCGGGAAGGCGATCAGTAAACCATTTGTAGAAGATCGGCGCACAAAAATAAAGGGGTCATCCCCTCTTCTTCTCATTCTTATAATGCACAGAATAATACAGATCTCCAAGCAAAGTAGGTACCGAATTCTTCATGGTAAATATCCGGACAGCGTGCATGTCCACAAAATTCTTCATATTCGGAAACAACACTGTTCCATAGACACACACAGCCAAGATGGCGTTGAAAACTGTCCAACATCTAGCCTTAGCATGCACAGCAACCTGTTCTATCAAAAATTTCGCATTAAAACCTTTACACCCTCCCTTGCTGGCAATGTTATTTTTCAACAAAGATGGATCCAAATGCAAAGCCTCGGAAACCTTTTCCAAATCAGGAAGTTCTTCAGAAGGATAGAAAGGAGCTTCTTCTTTTATGGAAATATCCAGAATGAGAGAAAATTCCTCCAATGTCGGAGCCAAAAGATAATCAGTGAATAGAAAGCAATGCAGGTGAGGGTCATAGAATTGCACCAGAGTGTGCAAAGCCTTATACTCGTATTCAGTGATGTTGCGAGCAAAATTCAGAATTCTTCCATACTCTTCTCTAAAGTTTTCCAATACCCCAGGTTCTGCCATAGACACAATCTTGTGAACAGTATCCAGAAAAAGTAATGGGAACTTGTACACTATGATGTTCTTTCTCTTCCCAGTGCTCATCCTTAATAGTCTTCAAAAACCGGAATCAAAGTTAGGATGCAACCCTGCAAATGAACAAAACATGTTAGGATGCAGAATGATGATGTAAATGCACACATGGGATCAAGGATGCCACACAGACTGGACAACTGCTGCACTGAACAACTGTATAATCTCAAAGGTCTGCCCAAACATCCCGAATACCAATATAACCATAGTACCACACTGATAAATCTGCTGATCAGAAAACTGGGTATGTTGAAGGTCAAGGTTTCCTGCAAACCTGTAAACCCCTGCCCTCTCACATGTGGGTACTAGAAAGCCGAGGATCCTCAATATCACAGGCTCTTAGGTCGAGAAATGATTATACGGTCACCATTTCTGGTCTGGCATCATCACCAATCGAGGAGGCCTCAACTGATTCCCCTCAAAAAGAAAACATCCCATGGCAAGTCCTCAGTTTCGGCACTGAGGTCGAGAAGCAATAGTACATTCATCCCTCGGGATACAGTACTATCGCCAAACGAGGAGTGCTTCCAACGATTCTTTTCCAAAGTACACCCTATAGCAAGTTCCCAGTATTGGGTCCTCGGATCGACATGTGCAATGGCTTTGCCATTTCTGGTCTACCATTATCACGTCTCGGGAGGAGTGCCGTTACTGAGTTCTCGGGAATGGTCGCCAGAGTCGACAGCTTTCTAGGTTACATTCAATCACCTGCACCAATGCGCAGGATAGAACATTACCGAAGAAAACCTCGTCTGGATGTGGAGTTTTCATGTATACTACGTCTGGCCAAATGCCACACGAGTCACACTACTTGCCACGCTAATCCTACGTGTATGCTCAAGCCTGGGTATTGGGCTTATCTCTCAGAACTCCCAACCCGCCAAACAGAAAAATAGTGCAGCAGCTGATAATAATATGCAATGCAGAAAATGCAGTAAAAATAAAATACAACAAATAAAGCAAAACAAAATAAAAACACCCAAAGAGAACAAAGACAAGCAAGGATAAACTCGTAAAGAGGATGGACCAGCATAGGTCAACCACAGTCCCCAGCAGAGTCGCCAGCTGTCGCTCCCGGGATTTTCATCCAGGTACAAATGTGAAAGTGGCGCGGAAAACAGAGTCGCCAGCCATGTAAATTTATCCCAAGGGGGGAAAGGGAACACCGTATAAACCTGAGGAAGAGGGAAAGGAATGGTCATCGCAACCATAGCCTGGGTTCAGGAGTCGGTTACGCGAGGGGAAGGTGCTAGCACCCCACGCGTCCATCGTACTCGATGGGATCCACGATTGTTGTCTATTCTAAGGGTGAGTTATCCTATCATCTATGGTTGTACTAAAACGGGGAAGGGAAGAACTAAGACAGACTCGGTAGGACGTCGACATCCCAGACCTATGTACCCCCTTTGTGCAATGGAGAATTCAGAGCCAACGTAGTTCGGACCAAGTTCTTTTTGTATTTTTTATGAGCGACGTTAAGTTCGCGTCCGGCAGTTAGGGTCGATGCCTGTTTGCGACTCAGACGGAAAGTAACGTGCCCTTTTTGAAAATGGCCTTTAGTTTGACGATCCCGAAGGACAAAAAGGTTTGAAGTTTGTTTGTATTTTTTAGGACAGAAGTGTCTTGAGTTAGTATATAACTCAACTTGAACCAAAGTCTATAACACGGGAGCGAATACGTCGCATGGTCACCCCCAATGGGACGTATGCTCAACACTCTAGAAGAGAGAAGGGGGGCCCCTCAATCTTCATTTCCTATGTTTAAGGCTCGTGTGCAAGGCAAGTTGACCTTATTAAGTATCTTAAAGATGTTTTAAGATGAGAAGAGGGACTAAAAAGAAAATAAAAAACACTACGGGGAAAATCTATCCCAATGTTATCATGCAAAGATGGCCCTAAGGGGAGGTTTGGAGGGAGACTATCCTATGGAATCTAGTCCTAATGTTATCATGTAAAGGTGGCCCTAAGGGGAGGTTTGACAACAACCTAAACCAAAAGAAAAGAAAAGGTGAGAGAAAGAAAGAGTGAGAGTGGACATGGATAACTATCCACACCCTCGAATAACTTACCTCAGCCCCTGCATAAAAGGTTAGTACAAACAGATATACATAAAAGAAATGAGACAAATGAAACCCAAGCAATGACATATAATGGTAATCAAGTGACCTATAACTATCCAAGCATGATTCATGAATTCAAGGAAGCAATCCCAAACAATGGCACACGTGCCTTCTCAAACAAATAATCAGACATGATTAAGGATGTGCATACAAGAAGACTTCCAGCAAATAGCAATCAAAAAATTAGCAAAATATCTTATAAAATTGCCAAATTAATTATCCAGATAGCTCAACCAGAAACAAACATCATGTTAAAAACTCATCCCAAAATTCAAGATATAAGTCACTCAAACAATTATGCAAATTCAGATGAGAAATATAGTTCAATATGCAAAAGAGGAGGACTAAAGTGCAATATAAAATGATTTTAAAAATGAGAGAAAAATATTTTAATGCAATTCAATGTGTTGATGAAATAATACAAAAAGAATGAGTTCAAAAAGTTTTATGGATGATGAGAAATGAAATAAACAAGTCATGGTATGCATGTATGAAATAAATTCAAAGAGAAAATAAACAAATAATTATTTCAGATGCTAAAAATAAAATAAAATGATAAACTAAAATTTGGGAAAATTTTATAAAATACTAAATGTGATTCATGAATTTTTTGGTAATTTTTTAATGCAATTAACTATTTTTAAAATGATTAAAATGAACATAATACAATTAATAAAAATAAAAATGAAGAAAACAAGTGGGGGGTGCGTTCAGTAATACAAACACGTTGAGAATGAACCTGGGCTGGAAGGAGGGTGTGTAAATAGCAGGCCTAAACATTAAATCCATCAGAAAAAAATAAAATAAAAAAAGGATGCACGCGTGGACTTCAGTCAACGGGTTGACTCAACACTCACCATCAGATTGATCATACGCTCCTTATCCAGTCAACACAATCACAAAGTAAATGAAACCAAAGGCCATGATTAAATGCATATGATAACAAGCATACACGTGCACACACCAGATCACCCAGAATTTAAAATAAAAGCACGTGCATATCATACACTATCATTAATGCGCTGTCAACAATCCAGCCGTCAGATGCATCAAACGTCTCACATTAAGTCAATAAAACCAAACTTCATCAAGATCAAAGGTCATGATCCGGTGGTACATGATAATTAACGTGGGGTAATAAACATACGAACCAAAAATAAAAAACAAAAAATTAAAAGAAGTGGCATCATATGGACCGTGCGATCAAATGCATCAACGGCTGGGAGATCATCACATACCTCTAAACCCTAATCTCGCCGGAACCCTTACCAGTCGCCAGAGCTAGGGTTCCGACCACCTGCAACCTAGAAGAACCCAGAAAATGCAAACAAACACACCTTCTTGACCAGAATTTGATGAGGATTCCAACTATCACATTAAAAATTTCAAATAAACAACATATAGAGCAAAACGAATGAAAGAAAGTTTGGTTCAAAAATTTCAAATGCATCGTACAATCAATATACGCATCCAAACTCAAAAAAAATACATCAGAATGATCAGTGGCCATCACACATCAATATGCACGTTTAAAGAGAGAGTTTTAAGATCATGAAAAATACCACCAACCTGAGATCACGCCACCTACTCCCTTGCTATTAGCTTCAAGTGATGATTGCTTTGTGCTCTATGGATCCTCAGGACTCAGATGGTGAAAGAAGTTTTGGAAAAGCTCTTGTTGATTGAGAGATACGAAGGAGAGGCGCTTTTAGGGTTCAAACTTTTTTCTCCACAAAATCACGTGTGTTTTTCCCTAACCAATGCATGAGTAATCTTAAATACCTAGGGTTAATCCACTGATCAGCATTTGGGCCTTGTTAATTCCACACTTAATGAGTTTTGGATGATTTTGGAAAATTGCATTATGTGAAATACACCCTCTTACATGCATGTACACCCAACTATTTCATGATGGATCACTTATTTAACAATTGCTAATCACACCTGAATTTGATTTGGGCCTTGAGATGTCTTGGTTCATGAGGTTTCAATGATTTTGCAATTTTGCACCATGTGAAATAAGTAATGAATGATTCATTGAATCCCTTGGTTCAAAGGCCCAAAATGATCCTTAAGGAAATTTCTTTGATGCTAGAATATGACATGAAGCAATGGAATCAATTATAGGTCACTATGTCCCAAAATGCAAATGGAACCATGAGAAAACCCTAAAAAACCACTTTGCCTTCTTTTGATCATAACTTGAGTTTCACAAATGATATGGAGACCATCTAGTACTTGTTGGAAAGAGGAGAAAAAGATCTTCAACTTTCATGTTTGAGGAAAATTCATTTGAAGCTTCTTTGATGATGAAAAGTCAAGTTGAATGTAGTGTAAGAACTTGCCCAAAAAGGAAACTTTCAAATTATAGGTCGTTTCCATATTTAGTAACTTTTGTATCAACCCTTGATTCTTGATAAATGATATGGAACTTGACTCTTGAAGACCATATGAGGATGTGAGGCCTTGAAAACCTTGAAGAGAACCTCAAGCTTTCACAGTTGACTTCCCCTCTCACTGTTGACTTTTATCCAATTCTCCTGATTCCCGATCCATTGGCCAATTGAACTTCTCCTGAACCAAACTGATGGACAATCTTCCATTCCTAGATACTCAGGGACCCAAGGAATACCATGGAATCAAGTCTTGCCCAAAAAATCAGAAATAAACTGACTTTATAGCAAACCCTAATTTTGGTACCCTTAGTCTACGAGGAAATAACACAGTCTCCAAATCCAAATTCCTCTGAATATGATGTGTATCCTCTCCAACAAAGATAAGATATGCTATTTGGTGATGATAAAAACCCAAGAAGCTTGCCCATTGGAGCAATAAACCCAAGAATCTCAAAACCCTAATCTCTGCACTGGTTAGGAGAGAGTGATCCACTTGAGCTCTCTTGGACAATATAAGGACTCTTACTTGAAGAACATCTTCTCCTCTTGAACTGCCTCAGGCACCTTGACCCCATGTTAAGAACCAATGATATGCGCGCATGATAATGCAAAAAATGAAGTGAAACATAAGCCAGTTAGTAGTTAAAGTAAGGTGAACAAATTTTGGGGTGCTACACTACCTATCATACTTTTGTAGATACTTTGATCCACACTCACACCCTTTTCATCTTTAGACAACTTTAGATGAGTGGGAGCAGGTGTCCTCTTGTGACTGGCATTCTCCATCCCAAACTTCTTTACTATATTCTTGGCATATTTACTATGAGACAAGGATATAGAATCTTCCATTTGCTTGACTTGTAGACCAAGAAAATAGGTTAACTCACCAACAAGACTCATCTCAAATTCTGACTGCATCTTTGACAAAATGTTTAATCATCTCATCAGACATCCCACCAAACACAATATCATCAACATAAATTTGGGCAATCATGAGTTTCCCTCCTTCTTCTTTGACAAATAGAGTCTTGTCTATACCACCTTTCCTGTATCCATTCTCAACAAAAAAATTTGTCAGTCTCTCATACCAAGCTCTTGGAGCTTGCTTCAACCAATAATGAGCTTTCCTCAACTTGTACACATGGTTAGGATAGGTTGGATCAATAAATCCCTTAGGTTGTTCCACATACACCTCCTCATTTAAGTATCCATTTAAGAAGGCATTTTTTACATCCATCTGAAACAACTTAAATTTCAGAATGCAGGCAACTCCTAGGAGTAATCTGATGGATTCAAGACGAGCTACAGGAGCAAAAGTTTCATCAAAATCAACCCCCTCAACTTGAGTATACCCTTGAGCAACCAATCTTGCTTTATTTCTAGTGACCACACCTTTTTCATCTGACTTATTCTTGTACACCCATTTTGTTCCAATCACATTTGTTCCCTCGGGTCTTGGAACCAGATCCCAGACTTCGTTTCTCTTGAATTGCCCTAACTCTTCTTGCATAGCATTGATCCAGAACTCATCAGTTAAAGCTTCTTTAACATTTTTAGGCTCAATTTTTGACACAAAACCGGAATTTGATATGACTTCTCTTGATCTAGTAGTGACTCCTTCATTCAGATCTCCTATGATAAGTTCTTTAGGATGATCTTTTTGAATTCTGATAGAGGGTCTTTTGTTGACTTGAGTAGATTCAGATTCAGCATTAGTAGAATTAAGATCAGTACTTCTTTCTGCATTTTCTGCTAGGATATCATTCAGAAATGTTCCAACATCTTCTAGGACATCAGCCTCCTCATTCAACCCTTTATCATCAACAACAACATTTATGGACTCCATCATGACTTTGGTTCTGCAGTTGAAAACTCTATAAGTTCTGCTGTTTGTGGAGTAGCCCAGAAATATTCCCTCATCCCTCTTTGGATCCATCTTTCTTCTTTGTTCACGATCTGCCAAGATGTAGCACTTGCTTCCAAAAACATGAAAATATTTGACTGTAGGCTTTCTTCCCTTCCATATTTCATATAAAGTAGCTGAGGTACCTTTTCTCAAAGTCACTCTGTTATGAATATAACAGGAAGTATTCATAGCTTCAGCCCAAAAGTGGTAAGGTAATTTCTTTGCATGAATCATGGCTCTAGCAGATTCCTGGAGAGTTCTGTTTTTGCGTTCCACAACTCCATTTTGCTGAGGAGTAATGGGATAGGAGAATTCATGATCAATTCCTTCAGATGAACAAAATTCAACAAATTTGTTGTTCTCAAATTCCTTCCCACGGTCACTTCTGATTCTAATAACATAACTTGCCTTTTCTCTTTGAAGTCTTTGACAGAGAGCCTTGAACACATCAAACACTTCTGATTTATCTCTGATGAAATTCACCCAATTGAATCTATAATAATCATCCACAACCACATAGGCATACTTCTTTCCACCAAGACTTTCCACCTGCATAGGTCCCATCAAGTCCATGTGAAGGAGTTCCAATACTTTTGACGTGGTGAGATGTTGAATCTTCTGATGTGACATCTTAGTCTGCTTTCCAACTTGACATTCACCACATACCCTTCCTTCTTCAATCTTGAGCTTTGGGATCCCTCTTACAGATTCCATAGAGATGATCCTTTTCATCCCTATTAGATGCAAGTGTCCAAGTTTTTGGTGCCACAGTTTGACTTCATCTTCTTTGGCTAGGGCACATGTGATGGAATAGTTTGAATCTTGAGGAACCCATAAGTAGCAGTTGTCCTTAGATCTAACTCCTTTCATAATTACTTCACTCTTCTCATTGGTAACAAGGCATTCAGATTTTGTGAAGTTGACTTTGAGACCTTGATCACAAAGTTGACTGATACTAATTAGGTTGGCTGCCAACCCTTTCACAAGCAGTACATCATCAAGGTTTGGAACTCCTGAGCAATCCGGCTTTCCAACCCCCTTGATTTCAACTTTGGCTCCATCACCAAAAGTCACATAACTAGTGGAGTGAGATTTGACATCCACCAACAGATTCTTGATACATGGCATATGTTTTGAACAGCCACTGTCAAAGTACCAGTCTTCTTTAACTGAGGCTCTGAGAGAGGTGTGAGCTATAAGACAGGTAACATCAACCTTGGGAACCCATTGTTTCTTCTCTTTGACATTTGGAATGACCTGATTAGGTTTGGGCTGAGGTGTAGGCTTAGGGTACCCATACAGCTTGAAGCAAAATGCTTTTATGTGACCAAACCTCCCACAGTAATGACTTCTCCAGCGTTGAAATTTCCCTCTTATGTGATTGAATTCCCTTCTGTCATGATGTTGAGACATTTAATTCAACATCTTTATTTTAGGTTTGGGATGAATGAAGTTTGAAAGAGGTTCCTTTCCTTTATTAAATCCTAGTCCACTCATATCTCCTACCAATTTTCCAACCTGAAGAATTTCATCTAATGTGTCAGGCCCACTGTTTAGCATTCTGACAGACTTGGACATTCTGTCAAGTTTAGAGTTCAGCAAACTCACTTCATCTTCTAGCTTAGAGATAGTTTCCATATGCTCTTCCTTTTCTGCCTTCAGTTGGATTATAAGTTTCTTCTGCTTCTCTCCTTGTTGACATACTTCTTCACTTCTGAGACACAGTTCTCTGTAGGAGGCAGCTAACTCATCATAGGTCACCTCATCATAACTAGGGTCTTCATCAGAGACATATCTGCCAGTAAGTGCAGTAACATACTTTGCAGATTCTTCTTCAAGCTCACTTTCAGAATCCTCATTAGACCAAGATACAGTTAGACCCTTCTTTTGTTTCTTGAGGTATATAGGACATTCAGCTCTAATGTGCCTAAAACCTTCACATCCATAACACTGTATCCCTTTGCCTTGAGTAGATTTTTCTTCAGCCCTTGTTCTTCTTCCAAAGTCATTTGACTTACTGATGTCAGATGAGTTGTTCTTGACATTTTGTCTAGATTGCATGTCCATCTTTCTCAGCACCTTGTTAAACTGCCTTCCAAGTAGCACTAAATCATTGGATATTACTTCATTAGTATCCATATCACCTTCCTTCTCTCCATCTTCAGAATTGGACACAAAAGCTATGCTTTTGTTTTTCTTTTCAGGTCTGTCACTGATGCCTAACTCAAATGTTTGGAGAGATCCAACAAGTTCATCCACTCTCATCTTGCTAATGTCTTGAGCTTCTTCTATGGCAGTAACTTTCATGTCAAACCTCTTGGGAAGAGACCTGAGAATCTTCCTTACCAGATTTTCTTCTGATATTCTTTCTCCTAAGG
The DNA here is from genome assembly GCA_022829125.1 of Lathyrus tuberosus. Taxonomy (NCBI): domain Eukaryota; kingdom Viridiplantae; phylum Streptophyta; class Magnoliopsida; order Fabales; family Fabaceae; genus Lathyrus; species Lathyrus tuberosus. Next base: position 8,736,006 of record JALAZF010000072.1, read on the forward strand.
CACTGGATGCATTAGCTATCTCAAGAATATTCATATGAAAGTCATGAATGTTTTCATCATCTTTTATCCTTAGGTTTTCAAAATTGGTAGTGAGCAACTGAACTCTTGACATCTTCACTTTAGATGTGCCTTCATGAGTAGTATTAAGTATATCCCAAGCATCTTTAGCCACCTCACAAGTGTTTACCAGCCTAAAAATGTTTCTATCAATCCCATTGAATAATGCATTCAAAGCTTTAGAATTTCCAAGAGCTAATTCATCCTCTTCTTTAGTCCATTCTTCTTCAGGCTTCAGCTCAGAGGTAGGTTGTCCATCTTTCCCTAGAGTGACAGGGTGTTTCCACCCTTTTAAGACAGCTTTCCAAGCCTTGCTATCCAAGGATTTCAAGAAGGCCACCATGCGTGGTTTCCAATAGTCATAATTGGTTCCATCTAGAATGGATGGTCTGTTCACAAATCCTCCCTCCTTGTCCATAGTACCAGAAAGTATCTTCCCTAGATCTCACATAGAAACAGAGCAGGATGTCCGCTCTGATACCAATTGAAAATCTGGTATCAGATATGTGATGTCGAAGGACATGTTACGACACAAATATCTGAGAACTGATCCACATAAAACAATGTAACAAAAGCAGTAAATGAAGAGAGAGATAACACAAGCAATTATTAACCCAGTTCGGTGCAAACACACCTACGTCTGGGGGCTACCAAGCCAGGAAGGAAATTCACTAAATAGAATTAGTTTAAAGATTCTCAGCACACAACCTCTGGTTTGCAACCTTCTCACCTAATCTCTACCCGTGCAATTTCTACCTAAGACACTCTTAGATAAGAGACCCTTTTCACTCCCCCTCAATCACACACAGTGACAAATACAAAAAACACAAGAGATAGAAGACACACTTCAAAGACACATAATCATCCTTGCTTAAAAGCTTATATATGATTAACAAATTACAACTTAACTAACAGTTCAACTCTAGTATTAGAACAGTACAAGAGTGGCTCACAAATCACAAAAGACAGAAACCCTAATCCTTAAAACAAAGCGCACAATTCACACTATTCTCTCTGATCAGCAAATAGGCTTAGTAGGTCTTTATAAAGAAACACGCAGCATGGGCTTGGGCCAAATTAAATCAATTTAATGCTTTAAACATCCCATGATTTTCTCCATAAAAGTAGAACAGAAGATCTCCAACAAATCGTAACAGAACTATTTATGGACTTAGAAAATCTCCTCCTTATTTTGAGCCATCAAAGAATCAATCAGATATTCCAAACTAAGTAACTAACAAAGCACAATAATTCTAAAACAGAAACATGTTCAGTTCTGGAATCACATGTTAAGACATATGCTTTAACATCCATAAAACCTGCATGTATGTTTTACAGAACAGATATGTTCTATTCACATGTTAAAGCATCATTCATAACATTTAACAGAGCAATATGTTTTACCAAAATTGCTGCCAACACAGAACTTAGAGTTTGTGGTGGGTTTTATTGACGATGTTCTGAAACGCTCAAAACCTGGAGAAGAGCGTGCTGAGCATTTGAGGGCTGTATTGCAGGTATTAAATGTAACACCCCATTTGAATTTATTTAATCGTCGTGTGTTATTTTATTTGTTTGGCCTGCTTAGGGTGTGTGTAGTTGAGCACGTAGGCGTAGTGTCCTTAACGGATCGGCAAAACAGAGATGTCGAGATAATGATAAAGTAATAATGAATAATGTGGGGACATATTTAATAATAGTAGTGCGAGGAATATTATTATTATTATGTCTAACATTAGTATTATTATTATTATTATTATTATGGTTAGTGGGAGGAAAGGAAGAAATAAGAATATTTGTGCCAAGAGAGAGAGCAACTAGAGAACTCTGAAGAGATCAATTATTTTATTAAAGAGACGGATTAATAATTATTAGTTCAAGAGAGTATTCAAGGTAACTCTAATAATTGATCAATTGGGTTGAGATGACAAATATCAATTGGAGATGTTTTACCCTATCGGATTATATTATATAATGTTGGATTATATATATATATATATATATATATATATATATATATATATATATATATATATATATATATATATATTTGTTTGTAAGAAAGGGGGAGGAAGAAAGGAAAAGATAGAAGAAAAAGCGGAGGAAGGAAAAGAGAGAAGAGGAGAAAGAGGAAAAAATTGAAGAAACCTCCGTTTCAATCAAGATTAATCGGGTAAGGGTGTGAATCTCGACTATTTTATACATGTGTAGGTATATGTAGGTGTTGTTTGCATTTGTTTTATTGAAATATATACTTTTCCTTATTGGTTGGATTGAAGAACAATTGTGTGGAATCGATGTTTCTAACGGTTAAAAATGCGGAATAAACTGCGTAGTATGGAGTTGTATGGAGATAAATCATTGCTTAGTGGGAGTGTATGTGATTTATCTGGATTCTATTATGAATCGGGCTCGATTGAATGAACCAGGGTGTATGGTGCCATGAGATAAATCATTGCTCAGTGGGAGTGTATGTGATTTATCCGGATTCCATTGGGAATCGGGTTCGACTGAATGAACCATAGTGGGTGGCACCACTTGCATTGCGTCATTGTCTTTGAGTCGCATTGCATTGTTTATGTGTTTGTTGAATTATAATAGAAAGTGACAAGGTTGTCGTGAATATGTGCATATTATGTATGATTGCTTGAATACTACTCATTTGTATGTACTTTACACCGTTAAGTATTGAATGTAATTCTCACCCTTTTTGATGTTTCTTTTGTCTGTGCTTCTTGGGGAAGTACAGATAATCCAGGTACTTGAGTGTAACATGGAGTGCGTGTTGCCTGATCGAGTCTTTGGAGTTGCTCTGATACGTAACACGGGAATATTTGGGATTTTATCTTTTTTTGTTCTTTTGTGTAAGGTGTTATGTATCATTACTCACTTTAAAACATGGTGAACCACAAGCTTATGTGGACCATGATTTTGGATTTAATGTTTCATTCCGCTGTTTTAACTTATTTTGAAAGAAAAAGAAGTGAATGAAGTAAATAGAGAAAATTCAGGTTATGTTTTTCATGGTGTGATATCTCACTTATGAAGGGAACTCTGATTATTTTCGTATTACTTGTATATTTTTGCTTATTGGGAAAGTGGGGTGTTACAATTGGTATCAGAGCAGGTCGGTCCGTCCGGCCAGGTTGTCTACTGTAGTCTGTTTTCCTTGTGTGTGACATGTGTGTGAAGACACTGTCGATATTTGTTTTATTTTCCAATTGCAGGTTGGGTATGAAACAAGTGGGGGGGAAGATGATACTTCTCCATGTTGCTTCAAGTATGGAGCGATGGCTGAGCGTGGTGTTAGACCCTAAGATGGTTTGGTAAGATAGTTTGTACCGCCTCATGATGGTCGGCTGTTATTGACAAATTGAGAAGCTGATCATCCTTAATCTCTTGTTGATGATAGAACCATGATAATACACCTTTATTGGTTGTTTGGGTATGGGTTTGTGGGTGAATTTGTGATTTGGAAGTTGCTGTCAAAAGGAATATTTTTCTGCATAACGCAGTGCCTGCTTAGCATGGTAGGCGCACTTAGCGCGGTCTGGAGAAATTTCTCCTCTTCCAGGCAGTGAGTAGCGCGCTTAGCGCGGGTGGGGCCCGCTTAGCGCGACCTGGAATTGAAGAAAAAAAAATTATTTATAATGTGGATTTTTGTCGATTATGGGAATTAATCGGAATTACATGAATTATGTAAAGCGGAACTTTTGAAATTCTAGAAGCTTCAAGTGGTGAGTTAGTGAGGAAACCTAAGATCAATGGTAGTAAAAATGATTAGGAAGTGCATCTAGGTGGATTAATTGGATAATTACCTAATTAAGGCCACGTGAAGCGTGGTTATTAATCATGTGAGTTGTGTGAGACTGTTTGGACATGATGGTACTATGAGGTTGTGTGTGTATTATAGACAATATGGGATAATCATCCACTTCCGAGGATTGATGACTTGATGGATCAATTGGTGGGCATTTGTGTTTTAGCAAGATTGATTTGAGGTTTGGTTATCTTCAGATTCGTGTTAAGCCTGATGATATTCCGAAGACAATTTTCGGGACGAGGTATGGTGACTATGGGTAAACTGTGATGTCTTTATGGTGTGTCTAATGCACCTGATGTTCGTGAAGTATATGAATGAGATTTTTCATGGGTATTTGGATAAGTTTGTGGTGGGTTTTATTGATGATGTTCTGATACGCTCAAAACCTGGAGAAGAGCGTGCTGAGCATTTGAGGGTTGTATTGCAGGTGTTGAAAGAGAAGAAGTTGTATGCAAAGCTGTCGAAATGTGAGTTCTAGTTGAAGGAAGTAAGTTTCCTTGGCCTTGTGATTTTGAGTGGTGGGATTACTGTTGATCCTTCCAAGATTGATGATGTGTTACAGTGGGAGACTCCAAAGTCTACTACTGAGATCCAAAGTTCTGGGATTAGCGGGTTATTACCGCAATTTTGTAGAGGGTTTTTCTAAGTTGGCATTACCTTTGACTCAATTGACTTGAAAGGGGTCAAGCTTTGTGTAGGATGTAACTTGTGAAGAGAGTTTAGTGGAATTGAAGAAGAGGTTGACGACCGCTCCAGTGTTGATTTTGTTTAACCCGAGTGAGCTTTTTGTGGTGTATTGTGATGCGTCGAAGAGAGGCATTGGTGGAGTCTTGATGCAGAATGGACAAGTTGTTGCCTAGGTTTCGAGACAATTACGAGTTCATGAAAGGAATTATTTTAAGCATGACTTGTAACTGGTCGCTGTGGTGTTTGTGTTGGAAAATTTGGAGACATTAATTGCTTGGCTCTAAGTTTGAAGTGTTGAGTGATCATAAGAGTCTGAAGTATTTGTTTGATCAAAAGGGATTGAATATGAGGCAGAGAAGGTGGTTAGAGCTGTTGAAGGATTTTTGAGTTTGACTTGAGTTATCATCCGGACAAGGCAAATGTAGTGGCTGACGCATTGAGCAGAAAGTCATTGCATATGTCGATGCTTATGCTGAGAGAGTTGGAGTTAATTGAGCAGTTCAAAGAGTTGAGTATAGTTTGTGAAACTACACCTGAGAGTGTTAGATTCGGTATGCTTAAAGTGAATAATGACTTTTGGACGCAATTAAGGAGAATCAGACTGGCGCATCGGAAGCATGGTAGTCGATTGACGTTAATTAACCAAGGTAACGGGGGAGAATTCCGAATTCATGAGGTTTCATGATAGAGTATGTGTTCCAGATGTTCCGGCAGAGTAAGAGGAGCATTCTTGAAGAAGTTATTTTGGTGGTCCGGTATGAAGAGAGATGTAGCTTAGTTTGGTTGGGCTCGTTTGGCATGTCAAAAGTCAAAAGTGGAGCATCAGAAACCTTCGGGGTTGATGCAACCATTGGAGATTCCGGGATGGAAGTGGGATAGTATTACTATGGACCTTGCTACTGGTTTTCCGAATATGGCGAGAGGCTTTGACGCTATTTGGGTAGTGGTGGATCGACTTTCGAAATTCGCACATTTTATACCAATTAATATCAGTTTTCCATTGTCAAAGCTGGCAGAGATTTATTTCAGAGTAATTGTGAAGTTGTATGGTGTTCCGTCGAGCATAGTGTCGGATATATATCCGAGGTTTACTTCAGAATTCTGGAAGAGCTTGCAAGAAGCTTTGGGATCTAAGTTGAAGCTGAGTTCGGCTCATCATCCACGGACCGATGGTTAGTTAGAAAGGACTATTCAGTCGTTATAGGGTTGGTTGAGAGCCGGTGTGTTAGAGAAAGGTGGTACGAGGGATACTCAATAGCCATTGACTGAGTTCACGTATAACAACAGTTACCATTCTAAGCATTGGAATGACACCTTACGAACCTTTGTATGGTAGGAGGTGTGGGACGCCTCTGTGTTGGTATGGAACTGGTGAGAGTAGCTTGGGGAGGAGCTCCTGGAGGAAGTGTGACCTAGAAGTTGGAAAACAGGATGCGAGAGTCGTATCCAGAACTGTTTCCAGCAAGTACATTTTTGAGGATGAAAATATTTTAAGTGGGGGAGAGTTGTAACACCCCATTTTAATTTATTTAATCGTCGTGTTTTATTTTATTTGTTTGGCCTATTTAGGGTGTGTGTAGTTGAGCGCGTAGGCATAGTGTCCTTAACGGATCGGGAAAAATAGAGATGTCGGGATAATGATAAAGTAATAATGAATAATGTGGGGACATATTTAATAATAGTAGTGTGAGGAATATTATCATTATTATGTCTAACATTAGTATTATTATTATTATTATTATGGTTAGTGGGAGGAGAGGAAGAAAGAAGAATATTTTGGCCAAGAGAGAGAGCAACTAGAGAACTCTGAAGAGATCAATTATTTTATTAAAGAGACGGATTAATAATTATTAGTTCAAGAGAGTATTCAAGGTAACTCTAATAATTGATCAATTGGGTTGAGATGACAAATAATAGTTGGAGATGTTTTACCCTATCGGATTATATTATATAATGTTGGATTTTATATATATATATATATATATATATATATATATATATATATATATATATATATATATATTAGTAAGAAAGGGGGAGGAAGAAAGGAAAAGATAGAAGAAAAAGGGGAGGAGAAGAGAAGGAAAAGAGAGAAGAGGAGAAAGAGGAAAAAATTGAAGGAACCTCCGTTTCAGTCGCGATTTATCGGGTAAGGGTGTGAATCTCGACTATTTTATACTTGTGTAGGTATATGTAGGTGTTGTTTGCATTTGTTTTGTTGAAATATATACTTTTCCTTATTGGTTGGATTGAAGAACAATTGTGTGGAATCGATGTTTCTAACGGTTAAAAATGCGGAATAAACTGCGTAGTATAGTCGGGTTATGTGTGGAAATAATAGATAATGCTTGTTGGTATGATTGAGAGGTTTTTGGATGATTTTTGAGAGTTTTTATGTCAAAAAAACGCAGGTTTTTTAGCTTCTGTTACAACGTTAATCGATTAACCAAATATAGTTAGTATATGGTTAATCGATTAACCAGTGTAAAAATTATGAAAAACTTTGGAAACCCATAACTTTTGAACCGTAAGTCTGTTTTGACCCCGGTTCGAAGCATTGGAAAGCTAATGAGATATTCTTTCTAATGAAAATGGTTTGGAGGGTAAAAGATGATTTAATTAATTCGTGTTTTTGAGAAATAGTCGTGCTGTCGGATTTTCTTATCGCGTCAAATGCGTGTGGTTGGTATTTTGTCGTGTGTTATTCTATTGCCATATAAATGTGGAGCTTTTAGGCTATTTATATGATGTTCAATCTTGATATCGAATATGGTTATTGAATGATATCCTTGTGGCATAAAGGTATTGAATAAATGAATTTCAACATATTATATCGTATTGATGTTGCTGTGGGTAGCCTTTGTGGCGTGAATACTAGTGAATTGTATTTTTGTGCAGGTGATAATGGTTGTGGTTATTTGTGGCCTTATGGTAAACTATATTGTATAAATGAATATCAATGTAGGATGTGAGTAGTTCATTGTGTGTATTATGATGAATTGATTAGACGGTTGTAGTAATACTAGTGTGTATTACGATGAGTATGTATCTCACGTGTGATCATGAGGATCGTGAAGATGTATAATTGTTATTATACATGTGTTTTGTGTGTAATATGTGTCATGAATTTCATGATGTGTCTGGTGGAGACAGCTAGGTGGGAATCCATGATGGGTGCCTAGTATTGTCTGGACTCCAATGTGGAGTTGTATGGAGATAAATCATTGCTCAGTGGGAGTGTATGTGATTTAACCGGATTCTATTATGAATTGGGTTCGATTGAATGAACCAGGGTGTGTGGTTCCAGGAGATAAATCATTGCTTAGTATGAGTGTATGTGATTTATCCGGATTCCATTGGGAATCGGGTTTGATTGAATGAACCATAGTGGGTGGCACCACTTGCATTGCGTCAGTGCCTTTAAGTCGTATTGCATTGTTTATGTGTTTGTTGAATTATAATAGAAAGTGACAAGGTTGTCGTGAATGTGTGCACATTATGTATGATTGCTTGAATACTACTCATTTATATGTACTTTGCACCGTTAAGTATTGAATGTAATTCTCACCCTTTTTGTTGTTTCTTTTGTTTGTACTTCTTGGGGAAGTACAGATAATCCAGGTACTTGAGTATAGCATGGAGTGTGTGTTGCCTGATCAAGTCTTAGGAGTCGCTCTGATACGTAACACGGGAATATTTGAGATTTTATTTTTTGATGTTCTTTTGTGTAAGGTGTTATGTATCATTACTCACTTTAAAACATGGTGAACCACGAGCTTATGTGGACCATGATTTTGATGGCGAACGGCCATGATTTTGGATTTAATGTTTCATTCCGCTGTTTTAACTTTTATTGAAAGAAAAAGAAGTGAATAAAGTAAATAGAGAAAATTCAGGTTATGTTTTTCATGGTGTGACATACCACTTATGAAGGGAACTCTGATTATTTTTGTATTACTTGTATGATTTTGCTTATTAGGAAAGTGGGGTGTTACATTGAAAGAGAAGAAGTTGTATGCAAAGCTGTCGGAATGTGAGTTCTAGTTGAAGGAAGTGAGTTTCCTTGGCCTTGCGATTTCGAGTGGTGGGATTACTGTTGATCCTTCAAAGATTGATGATGTGTTACAGTGGGAGACTCCAAAGTCTACTACTGAGATCCGAAGTTGTGGGATTGGCGGGTTATTACCGCAATTTTGTAGAGGGTTTTTCTAAGTTGGCATTACCTTTGACTCAATTGACTTGAAAGAGGTCAAGCTTTGTGTAGGATGTAACTTGTGAAGAGAGTTTGGTGGAATTGAAGAAGAGGTTGACGACCGCTCCAGTGTTGATTTTGTTTAACCCGAGTGAACTTTTTGTGGTGTATTGTGATGCGTCGAAGAACGGCATTGGTGGAGTCTTGATGCAGAATGGACAAGTTGTTGCCTAGGTTTCGGAACAATTACGAGTTCATGAAAGGAATTATTTTAAGCATGACTTGTAACTGGTCGATGTGGTGTTTGTGTTGGAAAATTTGGAGACATTAATTATTTGGCTCTAAGTTTGAAGTGTTCAATGATCATAATAGTCTGAAGTATTTGTTTGATCAGAAGGGATTGAATATGAGGCAGAGAAGGTGGTTAGAGCTATTGAAGGATTTTTTAGTTTGATTTGAGTTATCATCCGGACAGGGCAAATGTAGTGGCTGACGCATTGAGCAGAAAGTCATTGCATATGTCGATGCTTAAGCTGAGAGAGTTGGAATTAATTAAGCAGTTCAGAGAGTTGAGTATAGTTTGTGAAACTACACCTGAGAGTGTTAGATTGGGTATGCTTAAAGTGAATAATGAATTTTGGATGTAATTAAGGAGAATCAGAGTGGCGCATCGGAAGCGTGGTAGTCGATTGACGTTAATTAACCAAGGTAACGGAGGAGAATTCCAAATTCATGAGGTTTCGTGATGGAGTATGTGTTCCAGATGTTCCGACAGCGTAAGAGGAGCATTCTTGAAGAAGTTATTTTGGTGGTCCGGTATGAAGAGAGATGTAGCTTAGTTTGGTTAGGATCGTTTGGCATGTCAAAAGTCAAAAGTGGAGCTTCAGAAACCTTCGGGTTGATGCAACCGTTGGAGATTCCGGGATGGAAGTGGGATAGTATTACTATGGACCTTGCTACTGGTTTTTCGAATACGGCGAGAGGCTTTGATACAATTTGGGTAGTGGTGAATCGACTTACGAAATCCGCACATTTTATACCAATTAATATCGGTTTTCCATTGTCAAAGCTGGCAGAGATTTATTTCAGAACAATTGTGAAGCTGCATGGTGTTCCTTCGAGCATAGTGTCGGATAGAGATCTGAGGTTTACTTCAGAATTCTGGAAGAGCTTGCAAGAAGCTTTGCTATCTAAGTTGAAGTTGAGTTTGGCTCATCATCCACAGTCTGATGGTTAGTTAGAGAGGACTATTCAGCCATTAGAGGGTTGGTTGAGAGCCGGTGTGTTAGAGAAAGGTGGTGCGAGGGATACATAATAGCCATTGACTGAGTTCACGTATAACAACAGTTATCATTCTAAGCATTGGAATGACACCTTACGAAGCTTTGTATGGTAGGAGGTGTGGGACACCTCTGTGTTGGTATGGAACTAGTGAGAGTAGCTTCGGGAGGAGCTGCTGGAGGAAGTGTGACCTAGGAGTTGGAAAACAGGATGCGAGAGTCGTATCCAGAACTGTTTCCAGCAAGTACATTTTCGAGGACGAAAATATTTTAAGTAGGGGAGAGTTGTAACACCCCATTTTAATTTATTTAATCGTCGTGTGTTATTTTATTTGTTTGGCCTGTTTAAGGTGTGTGTAGTTGAGCGCGTAGGCGTAGTGTCCTTAACAGATCGGGAAAAATAGAGATGTCGGGATAATGATAAAGTAATAATGAATAATGTGGGGACATATTTAATAATAGTAGCGTGAGGAATATTATTATTATTATTATGTCTAACATTAGTTTTATTATTATTATTATTATTATTATGGTTAGTGGGAGGAAAGGAATAAAGAAGAATATTTTGGCCAAGAGAGAGAGCAACTAGAGAACTCTGAAGAGATCAATTATTTTATTAAAGAGACGGATTAATAATTATTAGTTCAAGAGAGTATTCAAGGTAACTCTAATAATTGATCAATTGGGTTGAGATGACAAATATCAATTGGAGATGTTTTACCCTATCGGATTATATTATATAATGTTGGATTATATATATATATATATATTTGTTAGTAAGAAAAGGGGAGGAAGAAAGGAAAAGATAGAAGAAAAAGGGGAGGAGAAGAGAAGGAAAAGAGAGAAGAGGAGAAAGAGGAGAAAGTTGAAGAAACCTCTGTTTCAATCGCGATTAATCGGGTAAGGGTGTGAATCTCGACTATTTTATACTTGTCTAGGTATATGTAGGTGTTGTTTGCATTTGTTTTGTTGAAATATATACTTTTCCTTATTGGTTGGATTGAAGAACAATTGTGTGGAATCGATGTTTCTAACGGTTAAAAATGCGGAATAAACTGCGTAGTATAGCCGGGTTATGTGTGGAAATAATCGATAATGCTTGTTGGTATGATTGATAGGTTTTTTTTATGATTTTGGAGAGTTTTTATGTCAAAAAACGCTCGTTTTTCAGCTTCTGTTACAGCGTTAATCGATTAACCAAATATAGTTAGTATATGGTTAATCGGTTAACCAGTGTAAAAATTATGAAAAACTTTGAAAACCCATAACTTTTGAACCGTAAGTCTGTTTTGACCCCCGTTCGAAGCATTGGAAAGCTAATGAGATATTCTTTCTATTAAAAATGGTTTGGAGGGTAAAATATGATTTAGTTAATTCGTGTTTTTGAGAAATAGTCGTGCTGTCGGATTTTCTTATCGTGTAAAATGCGTGTGGTCGGTATTTTGTCGTGTTTTATGCTATTGCCATATAAATGAGGAGCTTTTAAGCTATTTATATGAGGTTGAATCTTGATATCAAATGTGGTTATTGAATGATAGCCTTGTGGAATAAAGGTATTGAATAAATGAATTTCAACGTATGATATCGTATTGATGTTGCTGTGGGTAGCCTTTGTGGCGTGAATCCTAGTGAATTGTATTTTTGTACAGGTGATAATGGTTGTGGTTGTTTGTGGCCTTATGGTAAACTACATTGTATAAATGAATATCAATGTAGGATATAAGTAGTTCATTGTGTGTATTATGATGAATTGATTGGACGGTTGTAGTAATACTAGTGTGTATTACGGTGAGTATGTATCTCACGTGTGATCACGAGGATCGTGAAGATGTATAATTGTTATTATACATGTGTTTTGTGTGTAATTTGTGTCATGCATTTCATGATGTGTCTGGTGGAGACAGCTAGGTGGGAATCCATGATGGGTGCCTAGTATTGTCTGGACTCCAATGTGGAGTTGTATGGAGATAAATCATTGCTCAGTGGGAGTGTATGTGATTTATCCGGATTCAATTATGAATGGGGTTCGATTGAATGAACCAGGGTGTGTGGTGTCAGGAGATAAATCATTGCTCAGTTGAGAGTATATGTGATTTATCCAGATTCTATTGGGAATCGGGTTCGATTGAATGAACCATAGTGGGTGGCACCACTTGCATTGCGTCAGTGTCTTTGAGTCGCATTGCATTGTTTATGTGTTTGTTGAATTATAATAGAAAGTGACAAGGTTGTCGTGAATGTGTGCACATTATGTATGATTGCTTGAATACAACGCATTTGTATGTACTTTGCACCGTTAAGTATTGAATGTAATTCTCACCCTTTTTGTTGTTTCTTTTTTCTGTGCTTCTTGGGGAAGTACAGATAATCTCGGTACTTGAGTATAGCATGGAGTGCGTGTTGCCTGATCGAGTCTTAGGAGTCGCTCTGATACGTAACACGGGAATATTTGGGACTTTATCTTTTGTTGTTCTTTTGTGTAAGGTGTTATATATCATTACTCACTTTAAAACATGGTGAACCACGAGCTTATGTGGACCATGATTTTGATGGCGAACGACCATGATTTTGGATTTAATGTTTCATTCCGCTGTTTTAACTTATTTTGAAAGAAAAAGAAGTGAATGAAGTAAATAGAGAAAATTCAGGTTATGTTTTTCATGGTGTGACATCCCACTTATGAAAGGAACTCTGATTATTTTCATATTACTTGTATATTTTTGCTTATTGGGAAAGTGGTGTGTTACACACTACATCAGATGGATCAGTATGTATCATTTGTAATAACTTCTCGTTGAAGAAGCGACCAAATTGTGATTTATTTATTTACATAGTAGTTTAGTTTAACACTTTGATTAGTTTTAATCATTCTTTGATATGCTGATTGTGCAGATTATTAGTGTTAAGAGTTAATTATATTATACTCATTGTATATAGGAGTCTATGTATGAATTTCTCAGCTATTGTATAGTAACTTTTGTAAATTCTCTTTCAATAAGCTAATGTAGAAATTTTTAATTTTTTTTTAAATAATATAATTAACGGCGGTTACAACCGTCGTTATTTTAAATGAAATATATATATATTATTTAATTATGGCGGTTATAACCGTCGTTATTTTCATTGAAATATATATATATATATATATATATATAATTATGGCGGTTACAACCATCGTAATCATATATTTGAGACTGTTTCAAAACTGTCGCAGAATGTTATTGCAGTTGGAGTGACAGTTTTACAAACCATCGTAAAATAGCCTCGCGACGCACGTTTCTACGACAGTGCTGCAACCGTCTTGACTTGAAAATTACGACGGTTTTAACTGTCGTAACCTTCCAAAATAACCGTCGTAATCTGCCAATTTTCTTGTAGTGTGTTTCATTCGTTTATTCCATTTCAGGGATAACATTGGATCACCTACACAACCATTCAGCTATATGAAGGATGCTTCTGACTTAACTTTAGAAGAGGATTTTTTGTACTTGTGTCAACGCAAAACTATTGAGGAACTAAAGGATTCTCAAGATGTAATCTTTTTACCAAATAACAAATATCTTTATAACATTTATCTTTATAACTATTTAGGAACTGAAATAATTTTTTTGTAGGTTAACTTAACATTATTGTTGTTTTTGTGTGTGTAGAATATAACATGTGTTGTGTTAGGGACAATCAAATATGTTATTGGTGGCAATGATTAGTGGTATGCTGCTTGTGTCTGTAACAAGGGGGTTGTTATAGATTGCAAAAGGATCTTCTGCCCTAAATGTAACAAACATGTTTGGTCAATTGTTCCAAGGTATTTATCCTAAATTGTTTTTGTTATATTGTTCACAATTATTACTATATTACTGTGTTTATATATTTTTATGATTATGATAATGTTTCTTAACTAATGTTCTTACTTGCTTGAATATGACATTCTTAAATATATAGGTATCGCATAAAGCTTAGGGTGATTGATGAAACCGATTCTGCTACTTTCGTGCTTTTTTATCGAGATTGTTACTTGCTGACAAAGAAGACATGTTCTGATTTGATCGAGGAAATGGATCGTGTGAGTGTTTTTGAGACATTACTTTCTACATGTACTCATTTAGCATTTCGTGTAAACCACTGTCATTTGAATTGGACAAACTAATAAGAGTAAAATTTACAATGCTAATATTTGCCAATGTTTAACAATGTGTATTTTAGGATCTTGAGCCAAGCTTATTGCCAAGAGTTGTCAGTGAATTTCTTGAGCAAACTATGCTCTTTAAGATAGTTGTCAACAATGACGTGAACTCTGGATTTGAACAGTCATTTCGCATAAAAAAGGTGTGTACTGACCAAGTGATTGTCTCCAAATTCAAAATTGTTGTCAAGGTATTTCATAAATTCATAATAACGTACATAATACAATTTTATGTTTTTAAAATAATATGCCATATGTGTTCTATCTAATTGATTTTTATCGAATTTTATGTTATTTAGAATTCAGCTGGTGTTGAGGATGATTTGGCTGCTGGTTTTGTTCATAGTGAGATGGATTCTGCTGTAGTTTAGAATTTGGATGCCAAATTTGAGAACGTCGTCGCTGAGGAAAAGTGTGAAGATAATGGTTCAGAGTCAAAGGATATGGAAGTCAATGTTGCTGATTGCACTCCTGTTAAAAGGGGCATCGTGGAAGTTGCTGATGGTACCGATGGAGCCAATTCAAGGATTTCAAAGAACATCAAGATTGAGAAGGACTGATGTCCCGGTTCCTAAATTTATTTTATGTTTCGTTATATGCGTAGTTTTTTCTATTAATATGTAATGCACATTTCAATTTCCTGGATTACGACAATGCTACTTTATGTAATGACATTGGTTTCTTTGGTTGTTACTAAGTTAAAAAGTAATGCAAATTCTGTTGGTTCATCTAAGTTGTGTTCATCAAAGTTGTGTTCAATTAAGTTGGTTAATTTCAATGTTATTCTGTTGCTATGTTGTTGTGTTGTCTACGTTGGAATAATAACTTGGAAGTATTTTTTTGTGTACAGACCAAATTGAATTAAAACACACACAGTCAATCAATAATAAACCGCAGAACAATTCCAACACCATAATAAAAGTAGCGCTATAACATTAATGTTAAGGAAAATATACCAATAAAAAGCATGACTCCTAGAGGTTAGTTATTATTGTCAGTTTTTTCCTTTAATTGGTTAATTGGTTAATTAAATTGAGTCTATAATGCAATGCTGATTTTCTATATATAAATCATTGCAAAGCTTTACCAAGTGAAATCATTTTGCACCACATCTGCCATGTACAAATGCAGATAGGGAAGTTTCTTGATATTTTAACACAACATGGTGTAAGAGAAATATATTTTATGAAAAGTGAGATTTCATTTGACATGAATTTCATTCGTAAACCATAAGTAATTATAAAAAATCCTTTTTAGTATAAAAAATTTTAACCCATGCCTCGCACGGGTATACACACTAGTATATGTGAAATGGTTAACTTGATCATTCATTGTTGGATAGAGAGAGTATAAAGCAAATATAATAATTAAATTGAAGAATTTAAAATTAAAAACACTTGTAGAAAAAGAGTATTGAGAAATGTAAAGACTGTGCATATAGTGAAAATAAAGTTTATTTCTAAGAGGAAATTATGGTAATAAAACGAGGAGAGAATTGAGAAGTCAGTAAATAATTATGATCATGCCTTTTGATAGGAAAATGTAAATAAATTAGTTTATGGTTTCAATACACATACATGCACAAAACATAACATTGTCACATTCAGATAACTTCGTATTCCACATTTATAAGAGCCAACCCTCTCTTCAAAAGTGCAATATCAGATCTTATACTTAAAAAGAGAATGGCCAGAAAATATGAAGGACATACAATTGGAATCGACCTTGGTACTGTTAGGTTTATTGAGATTTCAATGGTGAAGCAACAAGAAAAGAAACAGTGTACACGAATGGTAGAGGAAAAATAGTTTTGCAGCAAGACTGAGAACTATTATATTTCACTTAGCAGAAAAATGAATGTTACAACATTTAGCAAAACATCAAAACTGTTTATATACATTGGACTATTTACACTAAGCCCAATATCTACCCCAAGCCCAAAAGTATTGAATTACATTTTAACATCCCCCCTTAATTCAAAACTATTACATTGAGACAACATTCAACATTCTTCTCAATTTCTTGAATCTTTCACTGTTCAGTGGCTTGGTCAAAATGTCTGCTATTTGTAGTTCAGTCTTGCAATGTATGAGCTTGATTCTTCCCTTACCAACTTGGTCTCTGAGGAAGTGAAATTTTGTGCCAATATGTTTGCTCCTGCTGTGTGATACATGATTCTTTGCCAAATCTATTGCTGATTTGTTATCTACCAACAGCTCCACTGCTTCTTCATTCCAAATCCTCAGTTCTTTGAGTAGTGCAGTCAACCACAAAGCCTGGAAAGCAGCTGAGCAAGCTGCTATATACTCTGCTTCATATGTTGACAGAGCTACTACATTCTGTTTCTTGGAACTCGAAGATATGGGGGAACCTGCCAACAAGAAAACTTGTCCCATGGTGCTTCTCCTATCATCCATATCACCACACCAGTCAGAGTCAGAATATGCTACAGGGGGTAACATGTTATCTGTTGTGTTGTGACATGAGAATAGAATGCCCTGATTCAAAGTTCCCCTCAAATATCTCATTATTCTCTTGGCAGCCTTCATGTGTGAGTGCCTAGGATCACTCATAAACCTGCTGATCAATCCCACACTGAAGGTTATCTCAGGCCTACTATGACATATATATCTCAGACTGCCAACTATTTGTCTGAATAGTGTGCCATTAACATGTCCTCCATCTTCATCTTTTGTCAGCTTTACATTTACCTCAGCAGGGGTCTCTACTGATTTGCTTCCCATCATATTGAACTTTTTTAGTACCTCCATCACATACTTTCTCTGATGCATAATGGTGCCACTTTCTGAATATAAAAACTCAAATCCCAGGAAATAGGACAATATACCTAAATTAGTCATTTCAAACTCTCCTTTAAGCTTTCCTTTGATTGCTTCTATAGCACTTGGATTGCTGCCAGTGATGACTAAGTCATCAACATACAGACATAACATCAATAATCCATATTCCTCCAGGGTTTGAACATACATACCATGTTCTACTGAGCATTTCTGAAAACCAAGGCTGTTGAGGTATGAATCTATTCTTTTATTCCATGCCCTTGGTGCCTGTTTTAGACCATAGATGGCCTTCTTCAGTCTCAACACCTTTTGCTCTTCACCTTTGCATTTGAAGCCAGGAGGTTGCACCACAAATACTTCTTCATCCAATGGCCCATTCAAAAAGGCAGACTTGAGATCTAATTGCCACAGTTTCCAGTTTTTCCAGCTGTCTATTGAGACAATTAATCTCAGAGTCTCCATTCTTGCTACAGGTGCAAACACCTCATCATAATCCAGACCCTCTTGTTGCATGAACCCCTTTGCCACAAGTCTGGCTTTGTGCTTGGCTATGGATCCATCTGGCTTGAGTTTGGTCTTGTATACCCACTTGACAGCAACAACCTTTTTGTCTTGGGGTAGGTTCACCATTTCCCAAGTGTCATTCTTTTCAATGCTCCTTAACTCATCTTCCATAGCTACTCTCCATACTTCTTTTGTGATAGCTTCCTCAAATGTGATAGGCTCTACATCAGCCATAAGAGCTATATGCTGCACCAGGTTTTCTACCTCTGACACCTGACCAGCAGAGTACACTTCATAATCATTTAGATGAGTTGGAGGATGTCTTGTTCTTGCAGGTCTGCCTGTGACTCTTTGCTCTTCAATTTCTGCTGCTTCAGGATGTATGTTCTCACTAGGTTCTCCATCTTCCCACTCAAGTTGAATGTTGGAGCTAGCATTGTCTTTTGGTTGAGTGTCCTTCCATGATCCTGCTTCATCAAACAAAACATCTCTGCTAAATATTACTTGTTGCTTCTCTGGGTTGTATAGCTTGTATGAGCCAGTTGAGTTGTATCCAACAAAGATCATTTTTTCACTCTTATCATCTAGTTTCTTCCTCCTTTGGTCTGGTACATGTCTGTAACATAGAGATCCAAATATTTTGAAGTGTTTGACTGAAGGCTTGTTTCCTGACCATGCCTCTTCAGGAACCATTGAGCCAAGCCTTTTGGTTGGGCATCTATTCAACACATATACTGCAGTCATAGCAGCTTTACCCCAGAAGTTTTGAGAAAGACCTTTCTCTTTAATCATGCTTCTCACCATATTTAGGATTGTTCTGTTTCTTCTCTCTGCAGTGCCATTGTGTTGTGGTGTGTAAGGTGCACTCACTTCATGAATTATGCCTTGTTTTCTACAGAAGTCTTCAAACTCTCCTGATGTGAACTCTCCACCACCATCTGTTCTCAGTACTTTGATTTTCTTTCCTGACTGCTTTTCCACAAGAGCCTTGAACTCTTGGAATATCTTGTACACCTCATTCTTGGCCTTGATTAGGTATATCCAAATTTTCCTGCTCAAGTCATCAACAAAGGATACAAAGTATCTATTTCCTCCTAGTGATGGTGTATCAAAGGGACCACAAACATCATAGTAAACAACATTTAGTATCTCACTAGCTCTAGAGTTGATGTGATTGCTAAATGAGTTTCTAGATTGTTTGCTGATCAAGCATTTCTCACAGATTTTGTTTGGAATCTCAATTAGGGGCAGTCCTGTAACCATTCCTTTTGACCCTAATTGTTTTATGTCCCTAAAGTTCAGATGACCTAATCTAAGGTGCCACAACCATGATTCATCATTTAAAATATCAACAGAGAAACATTGTGTGTCCATGGTGTTTAGACTTACCTTGAAGGTTCTGTTCTTGCCCAAGGGTGTTTTCATCATCATGTTTCCATCTTCATCAATGATCCTTAAGAAGCCTTTGTCAGAATTTGTTGAGAAGCCTTTCTCCAACAGCTAACCTAGGCTTATCAGATTCGTGGTCATGCCAGGTACATACAGCACATTTGTGATCACTACTTGCTTTCCATCTTCTCTCTTAACAGTGACATCACCAGTTCCTTCAGCTTGAGTGGTTCTGTTGTCTGCAAACTTTACCATACTCTTCTTCTCTGGATCAAAGTTAATTAACCAATTTCGATGTCCTGTCATATGATTGGAACATCCAGTATCTATATACCAAACGTCATTGTTCTGCAGCTCTGGATTGGTTAACATCATTAGCATGACTGGTTGGTCTTCAGCACTTGCTTCTTCTTTGGCTATGTGGGCTTGATGTTCTTGTTGACTTGATGATGCAGTACACTCAGATGAAAAATGTCCAATTCAATTTCAGTTAAAGTATTTGAGTCTCTTTCTATCAATTTTCTTCTTTCCTCCTCGCCAATTTGTTGATCCTCCTCTTCGGTTTGAACCGCCGGATTGATCTTGCTCAGTCTTCTCTTGTTCTTGGCTCTGGGAATTCTTCCAATTTGTGCTTTTGTTTTCTCTTCCACAACCCCTACCCTTCGATCCCGATTTTCCATTGAAGCCACCTCTTCTTGAAGTGTGGGCTTGTAAGGCTTTATTCTCATTGACTTTCTCTGTGCTCCGTTCAGTGATTCTTTGCTCGTGTGCTTCAAGGGTACCTTGCAGTTCTTCAACCTTCATTTCTTCTATTTTCTTTGATTCCTCTATTGCCACCACAATGTGATCAAATTTGGGGTTTAGGGTTCGTAGAATCTTTTCAACAATTGTCTTATCTTCAAGCGTTTCGCCGCAATTCTTCATCAAATTTCTGTGAGTAGTGATCCTATTGAAGAATTCTGCTATCTTCTCGTTCTCTTCCATTTGCATCAATTCATATTGACGTCTCAGTGTCTGTAATTTCACTTTCTTCAGCTTCTCCGCACCTTCGTTGCACTTCACCAAGATCTCCCATGCCTCTCGCGAAGTTGCAGCTCCTGCAATCTTCTCAAAATGCGCCTCATCAACACACTGATGAATCAAGAATGTCGCTTTACAATCTTTCTTCTTGTTTTCTTTGTAAAGCGCCTTCTGTGCATCTGTGGGATTCGCAGGAAGTTCTGGGTAACCCTCTTCCACAATTTCTGTGACTTCTTGATACCCCATTATCGCCTTCATTTGCACTCTCCGCCGATCCCAATTCTTTCCGGTGAGGACGGGAAGATTTGTTGTAAACGTCGCGCCAGTTTGTACCATGATGAATTGCTATGCTCGCTTGATCGCAACCGACCTCTGGATACCAGTTGTTAGGTTTATTGAGATTTCAATGGTGAAGCAACAAGAAAAGAAACAGTGTACACGAATGGTAGAGGAAAAATAGTTTTGCAGCAAGACTGAGAACTGTTATATTTCACTTAGCAGAAAAATGAATGTTACAACATTTAGCAAAACATCAAAACTGTTTATATACATTGGACTATTTACACTAAGCCCAATATCTACCCCAAGCCCAAAAGTATTGAATTACATTTTAACAGGTACAACCTACTCACATGTTGCTGTGTGGCACGAGCAAAACAACATAGCTGAGATAATCTACAATGAAGCTTCTTTTGTTGCTTTCACCGATGATAGAAGGTTGATTGGTGATTCTGCCAAAAATCAAGCAGCCTCTAATCCATCCAATACTATATTTGGTAATTTATCTTATTTGTTGAATTGTTATCGTTTTTCTGCTATTATTTATTTAGAAAAGTACATGTTATACATCATCAACATTTTGAATTTTTCAGATGTAAAGAAGTTTATTGGAAGAAAATATAGTGATCCTATAATTCAGAACAATCTACAGTCGTGGCCGTTTGGGGTCATTTCTAGTATGATTCGTGTTAATTACAAAGGTAAGGAAAAACACCTTTCTCCTGAAGAAATATCATCTTTGATATTCAAAAAGATGATGGATATTGCAGAGGCATCTTTGAAGTCACCGGTAAAAAATGCAGTGATTACGGTTCCTGCATATTTCAATGATTCTCAGAAAAAAGCTATCAGAGATGCTGCTGTCATTGCTGGCCTCAATGTAATGAGGATAATTAATGAACCAACTGCTGCTGCTCTTTCATATGGTCTTCATACGAGAGCGACTTGTGTTGGAAATAGAAATATTCTTATCCTTGATCTTGGTGGTGGAACTTTTGATGTGTCTCTCATCACATTCAAGGATGGCAAGTTTGAAATAAAGTCGGCGACAAAGGCTCAATTCGGAGGTGAAACTTTTAATGAAAGAATGGTGGACCATTTTATAAAGGAGTTCAAGAGAAAGCACAAAATAGACATTAGCAGGAACTCAAGGGCCCTTAGGAGGTTGAGAGTTGAGTGTGCGAGAGCCAAAAGTTCACTTTCATTTTATTTTAGTCTTACTTTTTGGGTAGAAGCATTATATGATGGAATTGATTTCCGTTCATCAATCACGTCTGCTAAGTTTGAGCAACTCAACATAGACATCTTTGAGAATTTTATGGATACTGTTAAGACCTGTCTTTCTGATATGCTAAAATAGACAATAGTCGTGTTGATGAAGTTGTTGTGGTGAGTGGCTCTTCATGGATTCCCAAAATTCAGCAGCTATTGCAGAACGTTTTAAAAAAAGAGAAGAACCTCTTTAATATTATTGATCCCGATGAGGCTGTTGCTTGCGGTGCAGCTATCCAAGCTGCTTTGTTAAGTGGAGGCCTTAAGAATGTTCCAAAGGAAGTGCATCAATATCTTACAAGGCTGTCTCTTGCAGAACCAGAACAAGAGCGAATACCAAGAAATATAGTGAATGATAGAAAAGTGAATGTTACAATTGAAGATAAGAAATCTAAGATCATGATTGATTTTCAAGGTGGTGTTGGAATTACAGTTAATGTTCCTGGTTCGTTTAATGTCTCACTTCCTGATACTGATCTAGCACTTCCTATCAATTGTTGCTTTGCTACAGATTCTGATGGTATGTTAAATGTTTCCGCTGAGGTACAAACTATTTCCAAAGACATCAAAATAACAAATGAGAATGTAAGGGGGAGTTTCGAAGTCCATGTTGAAAGTGTTTTGTAGTTCTATGATTTCTACACAATTGAATGAAAACATGTTCAGTTCTATATTCATAAAAGTGAATATTTGCTTGTTGGCACTAGCAGAAAGTAACCAAAGTTTCTGCACTTTTTTGAGGATATTGTTTATTAACTAACCTGTTTGAATTTGCTCTTCACCTAATCAATAGTCGCTGTATTTATAGAGGAATTGAGTTATTAGTAAAAAATTTAGTTATTTAATTTGTGTTCATGAATTTAAGCATCTTGAGAATCATAAACATGTTTCTACACCTGTGAATGTGATAGAAATGTCTATTACATTATTGTAACCACAATTGTGAATGTATAGACCGCATTTGACTGTATATTACTGCGACCACAATTTAAAGTCATTGAATATAGATAGGTCTTCAATTAGTTGACTCGAAGACATTATCTTAGTTATCAAGACTTTTCCGGAAGCATTTTCATTACCATATTCTTACAAAGAATTCACAATGGGGTTGGAATTGCTTCAACTAGAGCATTATGGTTTACACATGTGAGAAGCTGAAATGTTTTCAGATATGGAAACTGATTTTACTTTAGTTTTCTTTATGTCTATTGAACATATAGCTCAAGTAAAATTCATAATAAAGAGAAGAAAGTTTAAACATGGTTCTTTAAATCTCTTTAATTAGGGGTGTGCATGGTTGATTATTTTTAAAAATCAAACCATAACCATTTTTAAACTCGTTAAATGGTTTGGATTCATAACCATAACCACATTTCAATCAAAATTGGTTATAAAATCAGTTATAAATTTGGTTATGGTTATATAACCGGTTTTAAACCGGTTATTAATTTTTTTTCAAAAAAAATATTTTCTTTTAAAAATAATAATAATATTTTTCCAAAAAAATAAAAAAAAATTGTTTTTTTTTCAAAAAATTTAATTTTTTATTCGATTATTTTTATTAATCAAGAAATAATTGATTTCACATTCTACACTCATTTGACTTCAATCAAACACTAATTTTTATTTTTTTTGTAAGAAATACAGTAAAATATTACTTACACACTAACAAAATAGAATAGAATACTCCATACACTTTGTAGATATGTTTTTTTTGTTACATTAAAATATTAAATTATAATTTAATTTGTATACTAAATTATAACAAGAAATAAAAATAGTGTTTTGATATAAAAATATTTTTATATTAATTTTAAAAAAAAAAATACTACACGCACGACAAATTTGGTTAATTGCAACCTGCAAACTAACTTTTCATTAGTTGAATGAAACAAATACTACACGCATGGCAAATTTGTCCTTAGTAGATTATTGTCTGCACGACTCCAGTTAATGAAAAGTTGTTAATTTTTAAAAATTAATTTTTGGCAAACCAATTAATTTGACAAATGATAAAAGTTGTTTAATTGCAACGGAAAAGTTAATTGCCGGTTGGTAATTTTTTCAGTTGCAATTAAAAAATTAATGAAACTGAAAATTAATTGCAACCGAAAAAATTAATGAAACCAATTTTTAAAAAAACCAATTAATTTTTAAAAATCTACTAACGACAAAAGTTGTTTAATTGCAACCGAAAAGTTAATTTGGTAAACCAATTAACCTCACGAATGGAAGCACAAAAATAAATTTTAAAAATAATAATTTTTGAAAAAAGAAAAAATAATGTTTTATTCGAAAAAAATTTAAATTGAAACATTTGGATTTTGGATAATAACCGGATTATAACCCAATCCAAAATTAAAATATGGTTGGATAATCAACCATTAATAATTAAACTGATTAATAACCCTTTAATTATATTCAGACATTTTAAATGAATTTGAATTTAATTATGGATTGGAATCCCACTACCGAATATTTTGTACACCCCAATCTTTAATTCACTTTAATTTAAAATGATGCATAACCATGTACTTAGATTGGCTAATGTTTCAATTCAAATGAGCATACTTACTAATAAATTAATAGGCGGTTACTTGGTGGGTAATCTAAATATTTATGTTAAGTTACTTAATGGATAAGGATATTAAGGTACTTAATGTATAAGAAAACTTAAGTTAGTTAATGGAAAAGAATTAGAGAGGATACGATGATGATTATTTATTTGTATATATGGGTCCGTTTTTACTCAAATTTGAAGTTTGTTATGAGCCGGCAAAATACACAACTACGGAAATGGCGTACAATAACGGTTGGAAAAGAAATACTACAATGAGTGACTAACCGTTGTGAGATAATGGGTGATTGCATGTTTAGTGTTTTCCACCACGGTCGCAAGACCATGATAATAAGGTAGGACACGCGCTACCTATCACAACGGTTATTTATATTAATTGTTGTGATATATACATTTAGGTACTCGGTTCGAAACCCATCCGCAGCAATTTATTTGGAACGTAAATAACATTTCATCACAATTAAAATATAAAACCGTTGTTGAAAGTACCCAGAGTTTATTATATAATATGTAAATTGCTTGTTTTTCCATACACCTAAAGAAATATAACCATTCAAATTGATGAAGAAGTATATAATCTGAAAATTAAACTATTCTTAAAAACCAACTTAAACAAAGCGTTGTTTTCTAAATTGCATGTGTTTCATCATTTATTTCCGGCTCTTTAACATATAGAATGTGCTTCTTTAATTTGAATAACATCAATTTATTGGCTAAATCTACCTCATCATTGTCGCTTATTATCGTGATTGTTATGATGACTTATCATCATAACAATCACGATGATAAGCGAAGATGATGAGGTAGACTTACCCAATAAATTATTGTTATTCAAATTAAACTATAAGAAAAGATATCGATGTGATGAAGGAATCAGGTCATTGAACCACATTCTATATGTTAAATAGCGTGAGATGAATGATGAGACACATGCAATTCAGAAAACATTGTTTGATATAAATTGGTTTTCAAATACAACTTAATTTTTAGATTATAAGTTTCTATGTCAATTTAAATGAAATATTTTTTCAGTGAAGAGTTAGTGAAACAAACAATCTACTATCTACATAACATATAATAAACTCAACTTCATCTACTGTGCAACCCGCATAAGAATTTAAAGAACAAAACATTACTAAGTCACAAGAAGTCTCTTTCTTGTGACTTAGCAATGTTTTGTTCTTGTTCTGAAAACATTAATCAACAACAACAACATACAACAACATTTATCAACAACACAACAACATACAACAAAATAAAAAAAAATAAGGATTAAGAACACAAGATATAATAAACAACAACAACGACAACAAATTATGAAGTTCTAAGAACATTAATAAACAACAACAACATACAACAATAGCATACAACAACACAAGATATAATAAAATGTTTCAAGAACGCGCCTTTTTTGAAACTAATTGTGGAACTGGAATAAATTATAAAGTTCATCTAGTTTATGATGCTATGAAAAAGATGTACAAGGTGAATGAAGTTTACACAATAGCTTAATACTTCTTGTAATTTTTTCATAGCAACACAAATCATATGTACCATAGCCAAAATATGCCCTTTTTTATGGTGGTGAAGACGAATGTGAAAAAATGAGAATATTCACCAAATGAAAAATGAGAACCCATTTTTAACAAGAAACGTAAACGAAATTGAAGCATAAGTTTAATGAACAAACATCAAGGTAGCGATTGGTGAAAATAAATCTGAAGGTTGAATTATGTTTAAAGAGTGACATGGATGTTTAGATTATGCTATGAGATAGAAGAGTGAAATATGTTAGGGTTTTCTTTTGAGAGAAACAGTTGTTATGTACTGAAAGACAAATACTTTCACTCATATATTAAAAAATATTCCTTTTTATTACGTTTGAAAAGAAAAACCGTGATGTAATGATTGGAATTTCTCACAACGGTTGAAACCAATAACTGTAATGATAAAAAAAGAAGCTGGGATAATATAGGAGCTAGAATTCGAACCATGAAGCTTATGGTACATTTCACTACGGAGTTTGACAAATACCATAGTGAAATACCTTTTAGTAAAAACAAAAAAAAACGCCCAAAAATGTGATTCCACCACGGTTAAAGAAAGGTCGTTGTTATATTGTTTGACGAAAGGTGTTTTTCGTAGTAGTGATAATAGTGTTGGAGGAAAAGGAAAAATTAGAAGCAACCAAGGACAGATGGTAAACGATCTTAGCATTTTGGAACCAAGGAGAGGAAAGAGAGTGAAAATCCCTAAACAGAAAATATTATGTGGGTCAGCATATATAGCAAGGCACGATGCAATGAGAAGGCAACCATCAAGTGATACATTCTCTCGCCCTCTATTGGCATTCCTTGTGAATGATTTCTTTTCCCTTTCCATTAATTCTATACTATTTTCATTTTTGAAAAAGAAATGGAATAATTTAATCAATTTTCCCATAGATATTTCCTTATACTTGTTGGAATTTATGAAGCTATAAATTGAATTCAATTGTTTATGAGTTATGTTACAATCTTTTCTGAGTACTGTTATATTTGGTGTTTTCATTCTCCTTACCATGGCAGAAAATACTCGTATGAAATGCTTGGAAGCTTCAATCAACGACATCAACGCCACGCTGCAGAAGATGATGGAAGACGCCTACACACGTCATAACGACTACATGTAAAATCGTAATGCTGATATGGCGTGAATCGAGCGAGTAGAGGCACAACTTGGCAGGTTACAACACTCTTCCACTTTGAATGGTATCTTAAACTTTGATGGCTCATCACGGCAGCAACCTTTCCAGGTGTGTAACGTGAAGCTCAATCTCCCCATATTTGACAGCACTGAGGTATTAAACCGGATATTTAAAAATGAGCAATTCTTTGATTATTACTCTACTCCGAATAATCACTGAGTCACCATAGCAGCAGTACATTTAGATAAGGATGTGGTGCCTTGGTATCAAATGGTTACTCGTAACAACCCTTTTAGATCTTGGGTAGCTTTTACATGAGCACTGGAATTGGAATATGGCTCTTCCCCATATGAATCTCTATGAGTTGTTTCAAATTATGGCTTTTCAAATTAACACACACCTCAACAATCAGTGAATATTACTTCACCTTCACAAACCTTGCTAATCGCACCCAAGGCCTCTCACTTGATGCAATCTTGAGTTGTTTCATCAGTGGGCTTAAGCATGTGATATGTTGTGATGTCATAGCCCAACACCTTACCTCTCTCTCTCACGCCCTTTCCTTGGCCAAATTATTTGCAGAAAAATACACCCCCATCACAAAACCCCTATCCAGAAACCTCAAAGCGTATTTAAAACCAAGCCCACACTCCCTGACCCAAACCACCAGTGCCATCTTACCCACTCCAACGACCCGACCCCAAACCCAAACACTAATTCCCAAACCTTATCTCATTCGTAGCATCACTGCCGATGAGATTCTCTGGCGTGACAAGGGTCAATGCTTCTACTATAATGATAAATTCATACCCATCCATCATTGTCCAAACAAGCACTACCTCTTTCTTCAAGTTGATGATTCTGACCTAGTAGAACAAGAGATAGGCCCACCAGATGCTAATTCTTTACATCAGATACTTGAATTAGAACACAATATCTCATTCAATGCCTTCAATGGAGCGCATAGGGCAAGCACACTTTTTTTTCAAGGGAAAATTCAAAGAGTACAAGTCCAGGTTCTCCTTGACAGTGGTAGTTCTGATAATTTTCTACAACCACACATAGCTCAGTGTTTGAAATTAACAATTCAAGAAGCTCCTCAATTTCAAGTTTTGGTAGGAAATGGTAACACACTGACGACTTCGAGATGGTTTTAGGACTTACCAGTCACGATACAGGGCCATACTCTCCACCTTCTAGTGTACTTGCATCCTATTACTGGTGTTGATATGGTACTAGGAGCACCATGGCTCAAGACTCTAGGTCCTCGCATTGCGGACTATGATGTGTTATTGATTATTTTTTTAAATATTGGTAATGTTATTGATTAAATTATACTACAACAAAAATTTCATCATTATTAGAGGAGAATAATTCATGGAACCAGGTTAATCTCAATTTCATCATATCCGTCGTCTCCATAACACACACTCTATTAACTTGTCATATACTCTGCAATTCCAATCCATAGCACCATCATCATCATCTGCTGCTCTTGATAATTTACCGGATGATTTAGCTACCTTGTTGCACAGTTATTGGAAGGTGTTTGAGGAACCTAATCTTTTACCACCGCCAAGGGCACAAGATCATTCAATCCCTCTTATTGATGGTAGTAATCCAGTTAAAGTCAAACCATATCGATATCCACACAATCAGAAAGAAGAAATTGAACGAATGGTTTCTGATATGTGTTTACCGGTGAAAATGGAAAACAATCGCGAGTCCTCCAAAGTTACTAAATCTTTGGTCGCTCACAAGATCGACTAGATTGATTCTAGGACACGTGTTGTTAATTCAATTCTTGGTTTTAATTATCATGAACATATACACAACGTTCTTCAAGTATTCTCCAATGTCCTGGACTACAACGTCTCCTATGCATAAACTCTTTCGAATGGATCTTCTCCATTCGAACCATACATTGCTTCATCTCACGCATGAGTCTTCAAATTTCGACAGTCCCTTTCCAGCCTTCTCTGCCGTCAAAATACCTTCTGTTGTCGAATTTATCACGCCTTTCCTCAGAATATGACCTCAAACTTCTCAACTCTCCTCCAGCATTAATGAGTGTCGAAATTCTAGCTAACAAATTGCCCCCCAAAAATGTTATTTTGGATTGCAAAGAGAGAAAGACATTTTTTGAAGCTTTTCGACGCTACTGTACCGTTACTGTTGTGACGTCATGGTCATCATGAGCACTCCATTTCAGTAGTCTCATCAAGATGTGTAGAAAACATGCAAAACTCTAGAAAGTAATTATTACACCCTATTAACTAGGAAATAATGGGCTATCACCTGCAACCATCTCATCTCACCGTACCAAACTGACACGTGCCACTACCTTAACCACTACCCTTAGTAGCTGGAATGAAGCGTTTTATTAAATTTTTTTTATTTTTCACTATAAATACTCCTCTTTATTTCTTTTTCCACTTTTCCACCTTTCTGAATATTCCTCTCTCTTTCAAGCACAAAATCAACTATTTATCTTCTCTCAAGCAGATCTTTAACAAACTCATAATTTCTTAAGCTTTACCCAACAATGGCATCCAAACAACCAACCTTTCTTCCCAAGGAGGCCAAGAGGCAACCAGTTCTCCGCCATGTTTAAGTCTCTTTAATTCACTTTAATTTAAAATGATACTAAACCATGTACTTAAATTGGCTAATGTTTCAATTCAAATGAGCATACTTACTAATAAATTAATAGACGGTTACTTGGTGGGTAATCTAAATATTTATGTTAAGTTACTTAATGGATAAGAATATTAAGGTACTTTATGTATAAGAAAACTTAAGTTAGTTAATGGAAAAGAATTAGAGGGGATACGATGATGATTATTCATATATTTTGGTCCGTTTTTACTCAAATTTGAAGACATTGTTATGAGCCGGCACAATACACTACTATGGAAAAGACATACCACATTGGTTGGAAAAGTGATACTGTAACACCCCATTTCTACCCAGCGAATATTATTAAAAATCAAAGTTACAAAATTTCAACAAAAAAATGAGATGCTACACTTACTTCTTAAAAACAACTTCATTTAATCTCATGTAAAACAGATACATAACACTTTAACTCGGATGAACCGATAACAATATAATTAGTCTTTGAGAAACAAAACCACTTTTATTAACTACGTAGTGGAATCACAATTCTCAACTTAATTGTCATAACATCTTTTGTTCAACTAAGAACAACTTCAACACAACAAGTATTCAATGACATCAACTTATCATTCAACAACTGAAATATAACAACTATAAAACAACGATCGTTCATCCCCCCTAGTGTTACGTATCAAAGTAAGACCCTCTTGACTTGCAATAAAGCAACATAAAGACTCCAAAAACTATTCCGAACTGCCACTGCTATTCTTGAGTACCTGCCCATTTCCCATGGTAGGGGAAATATCAGCAGAAGGGGTGAGATATCTAACAATATAATAAGATGTATGATAAATAATATGTTAGATCAGATCATATAAAATCACCACTTCAGAGCTTTATAACAACGTTTTAATTACAACACAATCATCAACACGATATAACAACCATTTTATCATCATAACAAAATCATCAACATGGTATAACAACTTCTTCACAGCTTTTAGGCAAATAAATCAACAACACAACGACAATATCTCAATCAACATAAATCAGCAACATAACAACCTTGAAATCAATATTAATCCACACCGCAACAACAACTTAGAAATCACATTCAATTAACAACACAACAACAACGATGCAACATGAAATGCGACTCAAAATGCACATGCATGTGGTACCATTGGAGCAGAACTCCCAGCTTAAAAATTTGCCAATTAATATTGACGTCAACAAGGCATAAGCCTTCCGCTTAATATTTTTGCCAATCCAGGCCAGCTTAATATTTTGCCAATCCAGGCCTGCTTAATATGTTATGCCATGTGACCCATCATGAACATCATACTAACAACACTGATAATTACATCTATCAGCACAACAGCAAATCAGCATTGGCCATAGGCCTACAACTTAAATTCTTGCCAATAATTAGAGGAAATTCAACATATTCCACAGCTTTATACTTCTCAACAACCAGTATCACAGCAACTAGAATTTATAATGCACCCACTAAAAGGTACTAAAATCAATCATTTCGGCAGCAACTTATCAACAACATATTAACAACAACAATTCAACATCAACACAATCAACCAGAATATACAACAGTGATCCGTGATTATTCCGGACAATTCTACTAAAATCGATTAATTATTCTTCCACTAAAGTTACTAACAATTCTACTCTGCATTAATATTATTGATATTATTCCGGTATTGTTATTATACATGTGCTGCTAGTTTATTCTTCTACTAATTAATCACTGCTACTGCTATTTGATTATTTCTACATATTTCTACTTAATTAATTAGTTTGAGTGCTTATTCTTTTACACAGAAATCCTGCTACTAATATGGTTCTGCTATACTACTACAACCTGTTTTATTTCGTTTTCTGTCCATACTCTATTGATTCTCATTGCTGCTAAATTTACTAACTCTATATCTTAACAATCCTGCCAATTTCCAATGTCTCTGTTATTTTTATTTCTAACCTACCGTTTACTGTGTCAGCTATTTACTACCTCCTGCTACTTACTTTCATTTTATTCTACTGCTATATGTATATTTAACCCAACTCATAACTAATATATTGCTTATACACTAACTGTTATTCTTATTATAGTTATTCTATAATTATTATAACAGTCATTATTATAAATCATATTATTTTATTCCTATAATACTTTAAGCTATGCAATGCTAAGTACACATATTAATAATATTATTTTATTACTAATAATTCTTTATTAACCATTATCAGTTCCTTATAGCCTCCACTGGTTTGTATTACTACTGCTACTTATACTGATGTTCAACTTAATTATATTTCTTACGAATTCATCGCAACCCAACTATTAATTATTTATAGTGGTTCTAATTCACTAATTAAGCCTCTGGTAAGTATTTACTCATTTCAATTATGGCTCTGTACTAAACTAAAGTATATCAGTAATCACGCCAGGCTACACAGACCAAAAGACCACGAAACAGAATCTCCAAACTTCCTCACAGCCCAGAATTTGCCCGCGTGATGCTCGTCACGAGAGTGTGACGGTCGTGATGTTGTTTGTGGGTGTGACGGTCGTCATGCCCTTATTACGGTCGTCATGCATACCAATTCTGCGTACGCACCAGACTTCGTTCGTCACATGCTTGTTTCTTTCCAGTTTTCTTAATTCTACTGATTCTTCCTTCGACTCAGTTCCAGATCAAGCCCCAACCATCACGGTGTAACAGCAACGTAGGAATTATATACGAACAGCATAATCAAATTTTATACGACCAATTTAATAACATCAACCAAATTCCGAAATCAAGCATAACAATCAAACATGGACAGAAGCAATTCTACACAAATCCAATCCCACATACTATTTATCATAAACCCAATTATAGAGTCAGAACCCCACCCTTACCTTGGATTGAAGGTCGCTCTATTTTTCCGATTGGATTCTCGCTCTTGCCGTTTCTACGTGTTCTCCATCAACCCTTGTGCCTCTTCTCTCAAACTTCTCTTTTTCTTTCTCAACTTGTTTGTACGTGAAAATTGCTCTGTTTTTGGTTAACCCCTCACTAAATTCACACTTACTTATTGTTCCTTTTTTTCTCTCCCACTACTGACCCATTAGTCCTTTATTTTCTCACCCTAACAATTTGACTAATACGTAGTCTTCCTTACTTTTCTCCCTTCCACCCAATTCATAATAATATTGGGAATAATAATAATAATAATTACTATAATAATCTCCATCGGGCCTAAATTCTACACCCCTACTCTTACTACTAGCCACTTAAATAAGCCCATGAATCTTTTATAATCTTAATATAATAACAACATATTGTTTCTACAAATTAAATCAACTTAACCAAATTAATTTGGCTAAAACCAACTTAGCAACTCAACACAACACAATTCCGATAATCAACACAAATCAACACCAAATATACAAATATATTTAATTAAATAATTAATTAAATAATCGGGCGTTACAGATACCACAACGTGTGACCAAACGTTATGAGATAATGGGTGATTGTATGTCTGGTGCTTCCTACCACGGTCGCGAGATGTGATAATAAGGTCGGACGCGCGCTACCTATCACACTTGTTGTGAATTAGGATGCCTTGAAACAAAGTATAAACGATTTCTTTATGATCAAGAAACACACAAGGGTTAGGGTTAAGGAAAAACAAGAAGAACAATAAGGATTGGTTATAACTGTTATTCTTTACTTTCTCTATAAACAGATTACAAGTACTCAAGAATAACAAATAACTCTCTCACCCTAATTAGGATTTGCCACACCATAAGATGAAAGACTAGTATGTTATTTATAATAAAACCTAACATACTAAACTAATGGGATTTTTAACAATTACCCATTACAAGCTAACTTAGGGTACAAGCTAACTTAAACAATTGGATCCTTAACACAAGACACAATTCAACATCTACATACTAGAACATAATTCGACTACAGCATGTAGGTCTTCGACAACAGCATGTGAACAAACTTCGACGGCATGCTTAACTAGAGTTCGATCCAAAATCTCACAAATCTCCACCTTGGATCTAACTTTATAACATCAAAGAAACAAACTAGTTTTCTTCATGCAGCTTTATCAACTGCATACAGTGGAAAACCTTGCAACTGGGCAACGTCTTGGTGATCATATAAGCAGCATTATGATTTGTCGAAACCTTCAGCACTTGGACTTCTCCATGCTCGATTACCCCTCTGACAAAATGCAGCCTCACATCAATGTGCTTGGTTTGCTAATGATAGGTTGAATTCTTCGACAGGTGTATTGCACTTTGACTATCACATTTAACAGTGATAATTGGACCTTGAAGTTTCATCTCCTTTGCAAAACCTTCAAGCCACAATGCTTCCTTCATAGCTTCAGTTAGGGAGATATATTCCGCTTCAGTGGTTGATAAGGCAATAACCTTCTGAAGTGTTGCTTTCCAATTAATTGTTGTGCCAAACATAGCAAACAGATATCCAGAAAGATTAACTGGAATCCATACAACCTGCGTAGTCAGAGTCGACATATCCTTCGATTGCTGCTTTACTATATTCACCCAAGGCTCCACCATAAATTAGAACTCTATTCAGAGACCCATTTATGTACCTTAGAATCCACTTCAATGCTTCCCAGTGAGCCTTTCCAGGATTCGCCATGTACCTGCTTACAAGGCATACTGCATATGTTATGTCAGATCTAGTACAGACCATAGCATACATCAAAGAACCCATTATATTAGCATATGGAATGTTATTCATATAAGCTCTTTCGACATCAGTACTGGGACACTGATCTATACTCAGCTTGAATTAAGTGTTTGTTGGAGTCACAACAGGCTTTGAATTCGACATACCATACTTTTCGAGAATCTTCTGTAAGTATGCCTCTAGGAACCATAGCCTATAAGCTTTGACTCCTTAAGGGTATCCCATGAACATGCATTTCAGAGCTCTAGGTTCGACCTTGTCTTGCATAATGTGAGCATAGGCCACACAACCAAATACTCTCAGTCTGTCGAGACTAGGTAGATGTCCCGACCAAACTTCTTCAAGTGTCTTCATATCTAACGCAGTCGAAGGACATCTGTTTATCAGATATGTTGCTGTCGAAACAGCCTCAGTCCAAAACACCTTCTTTAACCCAACATTATTCAACATGCATCTAACTCTTTCCAAAATAGTTTGATTAAACCTTTTTGCCAAACCCTTTTGTTGTGGAGTACCTGCAGTAGTTTTGTGCCTTGCAATACTTGAGGCAACACAAAAACTGTCATACGTCTCATGGTAAAATTCAAGGCCATTGTCTGTTCTCAACCTTTTGACCTTTCTGCCAGTCAGATTTTTTACCAGAGTCTTCCAACCTTTGAAATTCTCAAAAGTTTCATCCTTAGTCTTCTGGATGAATACCCATAACTCTCTGGAATAATCATCGACTATGGATAGAAAATACCTAGCTCCTGAATGTGATGGACACCTTGTAGGACCCCAAAGATCAGCATGGATGTAATCAAGGGATCCATGAGTCCTCTGTTTTCCTTTGTTGAACTTCACTTTGCAAGATTTTCCAAGTACACAGGGTTCACAAAATTTGAGCTTTTCGACTTTGTCTCCTCCAAGCAGACTTTGTTTCCCCAATTTGACAGACCCCTTTCACTGACATGGCCCAATCTCATGTGCCAAATTTTTGTCTTCGATAAAGGTTTCGTGGATGCAACATTTGTCAAACCACTTACAACTTCAGCTTCAAGGGTATACAAGTCTTGTTTCTTCACGCCTCTCAAGACTTCCTTCGACCCTTCATGACTCTTAGGATACTTTTCTCTCCTTGAAACACGTATCCCTTCTTGTCGAATTCACCAAGAGAAATCAAATTTCTCTTCAAATCAGGTACATACCTGACTTCAATCAATAACCTTATTGACTCATCATGAAGCTTGAATCTCACAGATCCAATACCTGTAATTTTGCAAGCTTTGTTGTTTCCTAGCAGCATTGATCTATCATCTTAATCACATAGCTCCTCGAACAATTCTCTGTTTGGAGTCATGTGCCAAGTGCAACCTGAATCCATTATCCGCTCTTTTCTTGAGTCGCCGCTTGAAACCACAAGAATATCATATGATTCGAAGTCATCTTGAACAATGGTTGCATTGCCATTATCCTTACCTCCATGATCTTTCAGGCGTTCAGGGCACACCTTTCTTGTGTGACCCTCCTTCTTATAGTGATAGCATCGAATACTAGATGCTTCGCCACTATAAGACTTCTGTTGACTTTTACCTTTCTTCTTGTCGAACTTACCATCCTTTCGCAAGAATTTTCCCTTAACGACCAAACCTTCACCAACCGTCGAAGTTTTATGCTCCTTTCGTTCATTCAAGCCCTTAGAATACAAGGCTGATTGAACTTCTTCAAAGCTCAGGGACTCCTTTCCATACAGGATAGTTTCTTTGAAGTGAGCATGTGTTCTGGGAAAAGCCCACAACAGCAACAGTGCTTGATCTTCATCATCAATCTTCACATCAAGATTTTCAAGATAAAAAATCAGCTTGTTGAACATATCCAACTGCTCAGCCAACACTTTGTCTTCACTCATCTTGAATGAATACAAAGCTTGCTTCAAGTAGAATCGATTCACCAGAGATTTGGTCATGTACAAACTTTCAAGTTTCAACCATAACCCTGATGTCGTAGTCTCCGTTGATACCTGTCGAAGAACCTTATCACCATGACTCAAAAATATTGTGTTGTGGGCTTTCTCTATCATGGCCGTCTTTTCTTTATCCGTTAACGCAGCGTCCATGGCTGCCTCTCCCTTCAACGCTTCCAAACAACCCTACTGAACCAGTAGGGCTTTCATCTTCAAGCACCACAGACCGAAATTGTCCACTCCGGTGAACTTTTCAATCTCATACTTTGTTGAAGGCATCTCCTCTACGCTCACCGCACCAATTTGTTGTGAATTAGGATGCCTTGAAACAAGGTATAAACGGTTTCTTTATGATCAAGAAACACACAAGGGTTAGGGTTAAGGAAAAACAAGAAGAACAACAAGGATTGTTTATAACTACTATTATTTACTTTCTCTATAAAACATATTACAAGTACTCAAGAATAAAAAATAACCCTCTCACCCTAATTAGGATTTGTCGCACCACAAGATCAGAGATTAGTATGCTATTTATAATAAAACCTAATATACAAATTTAATGGGCTTTTTAACAATTACCTATTACAAGCTAACTTAGGGTACAGGCTAACTTAAACAATTCGATCCTTAACACAAGGTACAATTCGACAGCTACATACTATAACACAATTCGACTACAACATGTTGGTCTTCGACAACAGCATGTGAACAGACTTCGACGACATGCTTAACTAGAGTTCGATCCAAAATCTCACAACACCGGCTACTTATATCAACCGTCGTGATATATACATTTAGGTACTCGGTTCGAAACTCATCAGTAGCAATTTATTTGGAATGTAAATAACATTTCATCACGGATAAAATATATAACCGTTGTTAAAAGTATCCAAAGTTTATTATACAATATGTACATTGCTTGTTTTTCCATACACCTCACTAAAGAAATACAACCATTCAAATTGATGAAGAAGTATATAATATGAAAATTAAACTATTCTTGAAAACCAACTTAAACAAACCACTGTTTTCCAAATTGCACGTGTCTCATCATTCATTTCCCGCTCTTTAACATATAGAATGTGGTTCAATAGTATAAGTCCTTCATGGCATTGATTCCTTCTATTCTAGTTTAATTTGAATAACATCAATTTATTGGCTAAATCTACCTCATCATCGTTGCTTATCATCGTGATTGTCATGATGACTTATCATCATAACAATCACGATGATAAACGAAGATGATGAGGTAAACTTACCCAATAAATTATTGTTATTCAAATAAAAATATAAGATAAGATATCGATGTAATGAAGGAATCAGGTCATTGAACCATATTCTATATGTTAAACAACATGAGATGAATGATGAGACGCATGCAATTCGGAATACATTTATTGATATAAGTTGGTTTTCAAATAAAACTTAATTTTTAGATTATATGTTTCTATGTCAATTTAAATGAAATGTATTTTTAGTGAAGGGTTAGTGAAACAAACAATCTACATAGCATATAATAAACTCAACTTCATCTACTGTGCAACCCGCTTAAGAATTTAAAGAACAAAACATTGCTAAGTCACAAGAAGCCTCTTTCTTGTGACTTAGCAATATTTTGTTCTTGCTCTGAAAGCATTAATCAACAACAACAACATACAACAACATTTATCAACAACACGCCAACATACAACAAAATAAAAAAAAAATAAGGATCAAGAACGCAAGATATAATAAACAACAACAACAACAACAACAAATTATGAAGTTCTGAGAACATTAATCAACAACAACAACATACAACAACATCATACAACAACACAATATATAATAAAATGTTTCAAGAATGCACCTTTTTTTGAAACTAATCGTGGAACTGGAACAAATTATGAAGTTCATCTAGTTTATGATGCTAGGAAAAAGATGTACAAGGTGAATGAAGTTTACACAATAGCTTCATACTTCTTGTATTTTTTTTCATAGCAACATAAACCATATGTACCATAGCCATAGTATACGCTTTGTTAAGGTGGTGAAGACGAATCTGAAAAAATGAGAACATTCACCAAATGTAAAAATGAGAACCCATTTTTAAAAAGAAATTTAAACGAAATCAAAGCATAAGTTTAATGAACAAACCTCAAGGTAGAGATTGGTGAAGACGAATCTGAAGGTTGAAGTATGTCTAAAGAGTGGCATGGATGTTAGGGTTATGCTATGAGAGATAAGAGTGAAACATGTTAGAGTTTTCTTTTGAGAGAAACGATTGTTACAGATCCTTTCGCTTATATATTAAAAAATATCACTTTTCACCACGCTCGAAACCAATAACCGTAATGATAAAAAAAGAAGTTGAGATAATGAAGGAGCTGGAATTTTAACCATGAAACTCCAGGTACATTTCACTACGGAGTTTAACAAAGACCGTAGTGATTCCACCATGGTTAAATAAAGGTCGTTGTAATATTGTTTGACGAAAGGTGTTATCCGAAGTAGTGATAATACTGTTTGAGGAAAATGACAAATTATAAGCAATCAAGGAAAAATTGCAAACGATCCTAGCATTGTGGAACCAAGGAGAGGCAAGAGGGTGAAAATCCCTAACAAAAAATATTTTGTGGGTCAGCATATATAGCAAGGCACGATGCAATGAGAAGGCAGGCAGCAAGTGATACATTCTCTCCTCCTCTAGTGGCATTCCTTGTGAATGATTTCTTTTCCCTTTCCATTAATTCTATACTGTTTTCATTTTCAAAAAAGAAATGGAATGATTTAATCAATTTTTCCATAGATGTTTCCTTGTATTTGTTGGAATTAATGAAGCTATAAATTGAATTCAAATGTTTCTGAGTTATGTTACAATCTTTTCTGAGTATTGTTACAATCATTTAATCTAATTTCTCAAATTTGCATCTCTTAAATAAAACTTTCAATCTTCCCATTCCAAACATTTTCTTAAGGATTATTCATCTTCTAATACACGTATTACAAAATTCTTCGCAGCCATATTTTTTAAGCGACACATATGGTTGTTTCTACGTGTTCTACTTCTCTAAAGAAAGTGCGACAATTTTTTATTTATTTAAAGACAATAACATTGCACCCATTCCCAAATGAAATATGTTTCATGACATGCTTTTTCTTGTTTATATATCTTCAACTCAATCACTATGCACATTCAGCAAACTCCACATAATTTTGATTATCATATAATATTTCATTAGTCTGTTCACTTTTAATATAACGAAGAATCCTCTTAACTCCTTAAAAATGGATGACATGAGGTTATTCTATGAGTATTCCACTACTACAAAAAGGCCATTTCACCGTGGTTATTAATGGATACCATCACGGTTGATTAATCATGGTAGCATAAGGTGTGGTAGTTGTCACATCTCAAAAAATATGATACTTCACTAAGTGTTCACGCGCTCGCAAAAATGATTGAACAAAGAAGCCACCAAACTTTATTTATTTCAAATAAAGAAAGGTAAAATATCAATAAAACCCTTAAAAAGAAAAATAAGATGGTCATCGCAACCAAATTCGTGTTTGGGAATCGATTACGCAAAGGGAGGGTATTAACACCCCTCACGTCTGTTGTACTCAACGGGAACCTTTTAGTTAAACTTGCGATTGAATGTTAGGTAGTGTTATTTTTTTCTTCAAATGATAAAAAGTATAAAAGGAAAATAAAAGGGGTGACAAAAATGTTTTTATTAGGGTGCTTGACAAGATTGTGAGTCTCGCTCCTACATATCCTCAGGTACAATAAGGAATTCAAAGCTATGTAGTTCTTCGTAGAAAATGAGTGTTAGTTGATTGATTTTAGAGAACGAATGTTTAGATCACATTCCAACTGTTAAACGTTTGTTTGTATACTTACGCATGAGAGGCTTAAGTGTTTGTTTGTGTCGCAGTAGAATGGACTAAATAATGTTCGTTTGTGAAAATGTTTTCGATCTCACGGGGGCGAGATAAGATAGGTTTTATTGGTTGAATTTTTTTGAGAGGACAACAAAAGCTTGAGCAATACGGTGTGAGCCAATAACTCACTTATTCGATGAGTTACAAGGTGTGCGCCTCCCATCCCACTTTCTTCCAATTTTGATATTTTAAA
This sequence comes from Lathyrus tuberosus, assembly GCA_022829125.1. Lineage (NCBI taxonomy): Eukaryota > Viridiplantae > Streptophyta > Magnoliopsida > Fabales > Fabaceae > Lathyrus > Lathyrus tuberosus. Next base: position 8,776,174 of record JALAZF010000072.1, read on the forward strand.
AATCGTTTTTGGAAGACGAATATTCACAGAAGCGAGGCATGTGTCTGCCACTTGCTTATTCGAGGAACAGCGAGGTGTGGGCCTCCCATTCCTTTTATCCGATTTTTATTAGAGTGTTTGACTCTGAAGACAAAAATTCAAACAATTTGGTGCATGCTAATCACTCACTTATTTGAGGAGCAGAAGGATGTGCATCCCCCATTCCCTTTTTCAACTGATTTTATTGAGAAAAAGATTTAATCAATTTGTGCAAATAGATTTGAAGAAAAGAAACTTGGTGTTGACCAAGTGTTTGATTTGAAATTATTTGGAAAAGAAATCATATGATTAATGATGAAATAGCTGATTTTATGTGATCAAGTTGTTATGAAACAAGATGAAATGGTGAAATAAGTCACTACTACAAAATAAACCTTTTGTAACACCCATTTTACAATGGCCTTCCTGTTAACCATGATAATAAATTTTTTGGGTTCCTTTTTTGGTATTTACTAAATGACATTTCACAACCTTCATAGGTACCAACCATGGTGAAAAGTGGCGTCTGGTCATGCGTTTGAATCCTATCACCTACAATTTTGTTTTTTATTTATTTTTAATCCACTTTTCACCACGGTTGGAACTTCCAACCGTGGTGGAAAGTGGCAGCTGGTCATGAGTTCCAATTTTAGCACCTATAGTTTTGTTTTTATTTGTTTATTTATTAAAAGACACACAACAACGATTGTTTAAAGTAACTGTTGTGATAGGTTGAGACATACAACAACGGTTGTTTAAAGTAACCGTTGTGATAGGTACAATTTTGTTTTTATTTATTTTTATTAAAGTAAGGATGTTTATTGAGTTTCTTCACCGTTCTTAAACAAATCTTTGTCGCCCATTTAGTGAGTATCAACGCTCAAGACACTAACATTAGTGATCTGCGTGAAACCTAAATCTTAGATGAACTTCCAACTTATAAAAACTTCATATTCTACCTCCAAACATCTTCTTCCATTTACGACACTCTATTTCTCCACTAAACCAAGCTGAAAAACATCATTTCTTCTATAAACAAAACTCGAAATCATCATTTCTTTCATTAACAAATTTCAGAACTCCATCACCTCTTCTCCAACTTGAATGAGACAAGGAAAACATGGATTCAAGTTAGCAATGTTAAGTGTTTTTGTTCTTGTTATTCTTTTTGTTGTTGTTGTTGTTGTTGTTGTTGTTGTTGTTTTTGTTGTTGTTGTTGTTGTTGTTGTTGTTGTTGTTGTTGTTGTTGTTCTTGTTGTTGTTCTTGTTCTTGTTGTTCTTGTTGTTCTTGTCATTGTTCTTTTGTTGTTGTTGTTGTTGTTGTTGTTGTTATTCTTATTGTTCTTATCATTGTTCTTCTTGTTATCCTTGTTGTTCTTGTTGTTCATGTTGTTGTCGTTGTAGTTGTTTTTATTGTTGTTGTAGTTTTTTTTGTTGTTGTTGTACTTGTTGTAGTTGTTGTTGTTCAACTGTTGATTTTTTTTATTAAAAGACATACAATAAAAGTTGTTTAAAATAATCATTGTGATAGGTTGAGACATACAACAAAAGTTGTTTAAAGTAACCGTTGTGGTAGGTAGCACACTACTTGACTTATAATCACGATCTCACGACCGTGGTGAAAAGCATCATACATACAATCACACATTACCTCACAACGGTTGGTTCAGCGTGATGATATCTATTTTCCAACCGTTGTGATAGGTGTTTTCCTTAGTAGTGAGTCAATCAATATTTAATTAAAAAATTAATTGATTAAAATTTGATTAAATCAATTAATTAAGTTAATTAAAATTAATTATCAAAATTATTAGAATAAAAATTAATGTAATCAAGTGATCAAGATAATTAAAATTAATTAACAAAATCAACTAATTAAACTGACTTTAATTAATTACTTACTTAATTAAATTATAAACAAAAATGAAATAAGAAGAAAACAAAATAATGCAACAAAATGGGGGTGTAATGTAGATTATGAGCCTAATGATTTTCTCCAGCAAAATATAGCTCAAGTCTTTATGTTCAGAAAGAGACTAGCAACTTAACAAACCTAACTTTATAAGCCATAAAAAAGGAAAGAGAAAGTGGCAAGGGTGCATCAATACACCATGGTGAACAACATGCCCTTAAACATGAACACAATATACTCAAAACAGAATTTATGAACTTCGGAAATCAAGATACTACTTACATAAACATTTAAAACTCAAAGGCTACATTTTATCCTTTGAAGAAGGATATTATTTTCAACAAACCTAGGACTAGGATTCACATAATTAACCAACGAGAAATTTGATTAAATTGGAGCACCACGCCCCCAATTAACATCTAGTCTCAATCTAAAATTATCACAGTAACAAAAAAAAAACAACACCAATTCCAAATTTACATAATTTAATCTAAACAGAACAGGGTGCATATCCTAATCCAAACAAAAACTAAAAGCAAAATCCAAACCATTACAAAAATAGAATGGGATCAAAGTAAAATCGATCTAAAAAAACAAGTAAACCTTAAAGAATAAACACATAACTAAAAACTTCAAAGAAAATACTAACTAGTAAGGCGATATTTGAAAAGAGGTTTTGTCGTGATTGATGCATTGTAGCCGACGTTGTTCAACGCAGTGATTCTTGTTGTGAGGTGGAGAAAACACGGTGGTAACATTTGAATTGGGAGTAAGGAGAATGGAGGTTCGAAGGTTGTGTTCACATGTTATGTTGGAAGGAGGTGTGGCGTTATCAGCTTGTGTGCTTAGGGTTTTTGGTTGTGGTGTCCACTCGACGGAGAACTTATGGTGGTGCACCGGCATGGTGTTTTCGCCGAAGGTTGTGGTGGCGGAGGTCAATGGTGGGAGTCGTGGTCGTGTAGAGAGGGAAGTGTTTATGGAAAGGGTTTTGATGAGGTTGGAGGAGGAATCGTACAGTTGTGGTGTTGTTTATGGCGAAGGGAGTGGTTATAGCAAGAAGGCGGATATGAAGATGAAAAGTGGTAGCTGTGAAGAGGTAAGTCGCGAATGGAGGTCTGCCTGAGCTAATGTTGGTGTGAGGGCGGAGAAGGTGGATGAAGGAGAGAGGAAAGGAAGAAGATAGGTGGTTAGATGATGTTTTTTGCTACTGTGAAAGTGAGGAAGAGTTCCTTTCTCCTTTTCTTTCATATACTATGTGTGTGTGTGTGTGTGTGTGTGTGTGCGTGTGTGCGTGTGCGCGCGTGTGTGTGTGTGTGTGTGTGTGTGTGTGTGTGTGTGTGTGAGAGAGAGAGAGAGAGGGAGCTTGATGACACTCTGTCATTGCATATTTTTGGTCAAAGAAACAGATCAAAACAAGTTAAAGAAGAGCAAAAATGAAGAATAAAAGCCAATCTTGCTTACGCCGGTTGAATAGGGATAAGATACCTCGAGTTGTGGCTTTAGAATTAACGTCCTATTGCATTGCCTAATCTTGCTTACGCTGGTGGACTAGGGATAGAAAAATATGAGTATAGATTAGTGAGCTATACACCAAGGGATTGGGTATGGCGGTTTCATTAATTCGCGTTGGAATTATAACGATGATATCATTCATGTAATACATCAAACATCAACAGTAGAGAAATAGGGGATTCTATACACAACTTAACTGCTTTCGTATTATTGACAGAACATTTTATTTTATTTTTGCAATTAAAAATCGACCCCCCCCCCCCAATTTAGTATTTTTTTTTTACGCATTGCACAATATTGTCTTGTTAAATAGAAATCCCTGTGGATTCAATCATTTTATTACTGAGACATTATCGGTACACTTTCAGAAAATCATCAAGTTTTTGGCGCCGTTGCCGGAGACTGTTGATAATTTCAACAAGGCAACGCTTGTGCAATGCTTTAATTCCTTTTATTTTACATCTACAACATTTAATTAAAATTATTTTATTGCATATTATTATCAAGAAATATTACTGTGGGTATTTGTTTTTTCTTGGTGTCCATTACAGGTCTAAGATTTAGAAACGCCCTTATGGCAAAACCTACAACACAAACTATAGGGGACTACGACATGCCTACTGACGAACACGGGTTTCTCTGGGCTTTGTCCCAAAAACTCTAGTAAATTTCAACATCAAACACTTTGTACTTTCAGATCTTAGAGACAAGCAATTCGACGGGAACACAACAAGTGACTCGTGGGAACATCTAGCAAGGTTCTACGAGACAACGTCGATGTGTCAACTATAAGATATTACAGAGGATCAAGTTAAACTGAAATTATTCAGATTCTACTTGGCGGGGAGAGTGAAGAATTGGCTATTGTGTCTTCCAAATGGAGTAATCATAACTTGGAAAGAATTGGAAGACAAATTTCTAGAAAGATTCTTCACTACAACATAATTCACAGAAAGGAAAGTCGAATTTACACACTTCTAGCAGCAAGAAACTGAATCTCTCTATGATTCTTGGGAAAGATTTAAATTAGTGTTAAGTAGATGCCCTAATCACAATATGAGTAGGATGGAACAAATGCATAGTTTTGTCAAGGGTTTACAAACGCAAGCACAAATGTTTTTAGATGCATCCGTCTGAGGTACTATTAGAACACTGATCGAGCCACATGTGAAAGAACTGATAGAAAAAATGAGCTTAAATGATTACAAATTTACAAATGCTAGAAGCCTTAAATATATGGAAACAAAGCGCATATCTCATAATGAGTTGAAATTAGGAGGGTACGAAGAGCTTCTTAAAAAGCTGGAATTGTTGAATCAAAAGTTGAATGTAGCATGTACAACTCCAGAGTCTTTAAATGAGGTATTATTGTGTGCAAATTGTGGAGAAGAACATTTTGCAGGTAATTGTGCTAAAGAACAGTTTATAAGAGAAGTACAAGCTATAACCATTAATTCCCATCATGGATCGCCACAAACGAAAGAAACACTGACCCAATTTATGTCGGTGACACAAAATGGGTTTAAGAAGGTTAATAGATTACAAAACTTATTGAACGAAAAGCACAAGGAGTCAATGAGAAGACTAGAAGGGAAAATGTCTAGTCTATCTCAGAAAATCACATCACTATCCAAGGAAACAGGTAATTGTGATGCAATAGAATTGAGGAATCGTGCAATCCCCTCTGTTTCCATTGGAAAAAAACAGAAAAAATTGGGGAACAAAGCAATGAGAAATATGAGGAACCAAAATCCAAACATATAGAGGATGAAGTTTCGAGCGAGGCTACTGTGAGGGGAGAGACACTGGATAAATTCATTGATAAAGACTCACCTTTTAGGAGAACAAAAAACCAAATCATTAATGAACCAATCCCCGCCTTACCCGATTACATCAAACCACCTTACCTTTTCATTAATAAAAAGCCGAAGAGAGAGATGGAAGTAGGGAATTTAAAAAAGTTCATGGACATGCTGACAATGTTACAAGTAAATATTTCTTTTTGTGATGCTCTAGAACAAATGTCCGTCTATGCCAAATTCATGAAAGAGCTTCTAAATGGTAAACATAAATTAAAGATTGATGAAAATGTTGTTTTAGCTTAGGAATGTAGTGCCATCATTCAACGCAAGCTGAAGGTGTGAAAAGTACACAAGAAGGGGGGGTTGAATTGTATTTCGCGTTTTCTTATTATTTGGCTTCTGATCAAAGTCTCAGAATCAGAACTGATGTTCAGATTCTAAGTTAATTCATTTGGCAGTGGATACAATATAAATAAATAAAATAACAGCAGAAGACATAAAAGATTTATACTGGTTCCTCCCCTAATTGAGAGTAGTCCAGTCCCATTTCCTCGCAAGAGCTTTTCATTATAACCACTTCATGATTACAATCTCTTATGCTTCGGCATAAGTCTTTTACAACTGCTCAGACCAACTGTCTGAGACTTCCCTTGCTTAGAGCTCGTGTCTAAAACTACATTTTGTTCGCACCATCTTACTGAGCCACCTGCTCATCTATCTTCAAGTTGAGACTTCCCTTTGCTTAGAGCACATGTCTAATGCTTCCATTTCCTCACATCCTCTGGCCGAGCCACCTGTTCTTCTGGCCATCTAGATTGAGACTTTCCTTGCTCGAGCCGCACTAGAGACTTCTTGCTCAATCAGGCTAGCTTAATAAGAATTTCACAACTCAAGCACTTAAACAATGAGACTTACGTGGCTTAAGCATATTGGATCAAGACTTGTTGCTTGAATCCCAATGAGACAAGACTTTTTGCTCAAGCACACAACAGGAGACTTAATCTAAACTACTGAAGGCTCAATAAAATAGAGAATAAGGTGTACATGATGCAAGCATCACAGGTACGGGAGATCACCATAACAAAGACCTAAAGTACTTAATATTTCTAAATATGTACAGGGGTAAGAAATATTAAGGCTTTTACAATTACAACCTAAAACAGAAAATCTGCATATTACATAGAGTTGATAATTGCTTAATCTTGCTACTCCTTCAACAGAAGAATCCTTGTTAAAAATTCAGGCTTTAATCTTCAGCCATATATATAGGTTTTCCACAAACTAGCTGTTGAGCAGGTTACTTGATCAAGCGTCTTTGCTTTTGCTTCATAGTACAAGAGACGTTGAAGATGGGTGCACATCGGATTTTGAATTCAGTGTGTAACATGTTTAACCCTTGAGTCTTTCAAGAGTTGTTGTACTAATAGAGTCGTTGGGAGCAGACATCCATAGAACGTACCAGCTTTTCTTGGGCCTTGAAATCTCGTAGACTCAAGATGACAGGCTAATAAGACAATACAACTGGCTTTTAGTAGTACGGATAGTCCACAACTTTATCACTAACTCTGAATGGTACCAGATGATGATATTCAATTACTAAGTGTATAAACTCGTCTGAATGTTGAAGCCTTCAGTTCAGAGTCTTCGTCAAACCACATTAGAAATTGTTCTTCAGACTCTGCCACCAGAAGCTAGCAATGAAGCAACTCCAAGTGTGTCTAAGTAAAACAGATTATGATTATTTATGTACAAGAACAAGAACTTGCATAAATAAAACACACATCAAATAAACCATTTTACTTTTAATAATTTTGTTATCATCAAAACTAAAAATAAAATATCAAGAATAAATCTTGTTCTAACAATCTCCCCCCTTTTTATGATAACAAACACAAGTATTTAAAGGATAATGTTGGGTATTTAATTTTCTCTGCAACAACGGGGTATGAGGTTTGTAAGCTCCCCCTGAGTCGGATAGCTCATAGCTGAGTTTAATTTACTCTAGCATTAAGAACCATTTTTCAAGAAAAATAAATTAGTCTTCTTAATAACATCAGGGTCTGAGGTTTGTAAGCTTCCCCTGAGTCAAACAGTTCTAAGAATGAGGTCTGTAAGCTCCCCCTTAGTTCCATATTTAAGAACACCAAGATAACTGCATTTTAACTCCTTTTGGCAACACCAGAATACGAGGTTTGTAAGCTCCTTCTGAGTCTCATAGGTAAGTCAGGGATTTGCTCTTTCTTAACACTATGTTCAAGAGAGTTAAAATATGTTGCCTTTTTTAACTTTCCTTAGCAACACCAGAAAATGAGGTTTGTAAGCTCCTTCTGGGTCTGATAGGCTAAGTCTGAAGTTTGTAAGCTCTTCCTTAGACCTATGTATAGAAAGTTAAAAATGCGCCCTGGGCAAGGTAACAAAAAATAAATGACAAGAAAATAAATGACTAATATGTATAGAGCCGGTATTCAATGAGTTCAGTTTCCACTTAAATACTTACTCTTATTTCTCCCCCTTTTGTCACATCAAAAAGAATAACAGGAAAAGAAGGAAAGAGGGAAAAAAAATATCATTAATAAATGCAACTTAGATCATCATTACAGGATCAGTTTCCAAAGGAAGAATAATCAAGTAATAAGAGTCATTAAAGTTTGTAAAATGCACGCTTTGAAGTCTTAGTGGTCGTTATCGTTCCAAGAATTAAACAATGATTGATTTTAGACTCTTGGTATCCACAAAAGTCATTATAAAAACATTCAACTCCTAAGTCATTTTCATCAATCACCAATCCTAAGAATATGGAGTCAACATATGAGAGTCATAAGGCATCTGTCGTAACAAACACAACTGAGAGCTCTACAAGTTTGCCAATCCAATCCCCTCAAAGGCGAGCTGCTTCTGAGAGTTATCATTAAAATACTGATAAAATTTAATCAATACTTAAATAATATTAAACTCAAGACAATAAATGTAACACGTCTATAAAAGGACTCTAGTAAGCTTTCTTCCATCATCACGTAATCCCTAAAACACCAAGATGTATAAGCAAAAGAAAATATGGGTTCCAAAAAGAGATTTCAGAAAGGCAGCACTACTGAATGCAGCAACTCAAGCAAATCAAAGCAAAGCAGCAACTGAAGAACCTGCAAGCAAGCAGACAACTTCATAAGTGCTTTCCTCTTCAGCATCCTTTGTGAAGACACACAGAAGAAGAAGATCTTCTGGATCTAGACTTAGAAATAGACTGAGGAAGTAGGCTTTGGAGTTTGCTAAGGAAGAGTGGCAAGATTTCTTAGACAATCTAGACATGTCAGATGATCCTAGGGAGTTCCTTAGGACACATCCATTAGACTAGAAAATCTAATTGTCTTGTAATAGCTTCCTTTTTATTAATAAAATAAGTTGCAAACATTTGAGTTCTTTTATCTGTTTCAGATTCTCAGTGAACAACACGAATAAATATTAATCAGTTAAAACTGAACACAAGCATGAACGAACTCAAAATTTATTATTAAGAGGCTTAATACAAAAATTTCAACAATAATACAAAGAATAACTATGCATAAAATCTAACATCATAATATTTCGTAGATAGCTTCAAACTTGTCTCTCCAAATCTTGGAAGAACTAGCCTCAGAACTTATGTTAACCCCTTGCTGAACAAGTAATTCAGAAATCACTCGTCCAAAAGGTATGGAGAAGGTCTTTCCCTTTTTAAAAGAAGAAAGAGACCTCTTCAGATGGTCAAACATAACTTGAGGAAGATTAATCTTCAAATCTGAATTGAGAAGTAGAAGAAGATCTTTTTCAATAGGGTCCACTTGGTCTAAATCTCTATCCTTAGGCAATAAGTTTGAATTCAGAATCTAACTCCAAACTACAACATCAGGAAGAAGATTAGAGACCACTGATGTATTAGATAGATCTACAAAGATACGCCAAGTAGGAAGATAATGTTCCCAAACAAGAGTTCCTGGGATTTTTCCAATCTCCTCACAATTGATCACATTTGCAATCGCTTTAGAGGTTACTGTTATAGAAACACCAGTTACCTTAGACATAATAGCAGAATTCAGCTCAAAAATGGAGGCATTGATCCAAAACTCTTTGAAAAGACTTGGATAAGTGAAACCACAGAGCATCTTAAAGTAGCCATTCCACCTTTGTTTAGACACAGTCTCCTAGAGGTTGAAACCAATCTTAAGCAACTCATCAAAATCCACAAACTTTTCATTGATGATAATTAGTTGATTCTACGGAGAATAAACTGAAGAACTCATCTCAAGTTTGGTTTAATCACCATACAAACAAGAAGAAAAGAAGAAATAGAAGAAGAAGAAGAAAGAAAAGAAATTGAAAAAGAATCGTACAGAAATAAGAATCTTGTCAGAAAAAGGACACAATGATGTTTCACAAGACAAGGAATAGTAACAGCAAGTACTACAAGAGAAAACATCATTTCCCAAAGGTTCTTTATCCAGAAGATATTTCAATTCCACCAGATGAGTTTCACCTTTAAGAAAGGTTAAGTATTAAAAAAAAAGCTTTCTGAAAACTTTTTACTTAAACTGCTTAAGACAGTAAAAAAGAATCTTTTTCTGAACCTCAGAAACTGACAATTTTTAGAAGCTATCAACTATCAAAGTCTAGTAAGTCTAGACTTAGACAGAGATATCATCTCTCAGTCACAAGTCTCTAAGGTTCTATTCAGAACTAGCACTTTATCTTGAAACAAGAGTCATGAGTGATAGATGAATATTGAATTGTCTTCTTTTAAACAGCTAACAAACAACAATATCAACACAAAAGTGAGAAAAATGTTTTCATACATGTGATCATCATCTGATTTGATAAGACATTTAGTACAGACAAATACAACAGAGTTTCCTCTTAAAGATTTCTGAAGTTCTCCTTTTTCAAAAGAACTTCTCTAGAGATCTAACAGAATATTTGTATTTATATCTAAACAAAATGTTTCATTGAATCAAAAAATAAGCCAGAAAAGAACATACCATGTTTTTTTGTTTTGTGTTTTGTTTGTTTGGCCAGACTCGATTCAGTATTTAGACTTGACCAATAGAGTCTGAACACAGCTTTAAGTGGATTCTGATTCAATGGTTGTCTAACCACTGATTCAACTACTCTCACTAAATTTAGTACCACCAGTAATTGAATATGGGTTGTTGGATCTTCTTTCAATAAATGTTGTAAACAACCTTGTGAAAGATGTCTCTGCTTCTTTCCTTGATATATGTAGCAGATACATTATGATACTCATATTTCTATAAGACCATACATGTAAGTACAAACAGATTCTTTTATGCCTTATATCTCAATCTAACAGTAGATCATAAGTCACTCCAGAGTATGAGTCTAGAATGAGATATGATAGGAACAAAATATTGTTCTAGGCAATGTTAATAATCTTATTATCTTGAATCAAATCTTTTGACTTTGAAATCATTGACAAGCTTAGAACCAGATGGTGTTAGCTATCAGAGATTGACATAAAGCATATCAGAGTATTGTCTTAGTATAACTAACAGAACTCAAAGAGAAGTTGAGGACTTCTCATAGAAATGTCTTTTAAAACAACTTCCATGATGGTTCTTGATCGTGAAGGCTGGATCAGATCCTGTTGAAGTGGGCCACCAAGTACGTCTGAGATGCTGGTCGTATGAAGAGGAGGAGGGGGTGTACCTGCAAGGCACTCCGACGCTCAAGTAAGAAAGGGTCAGAGAAAAGGGGCAAGTACAAAGTATGAGTTTCAGGGGTGATTATTGGATACCTGACCCTCTCGAGTGAGAGGGTTTATCTAGTGCCCCAACGCGTGGCCAACGATCCTATTTTCGGGGCGAAATAACCGTTTTCCTGAAGAATAGGTAACTGCCCAAACTAGCCGTTATGTCGGGCAGGGTGCCCAAAACTAGCCGTTACGCCGGGAAAATGCGTAGTTTTGGGAACATGCCCTTAGCTGTTCGGGGACAGGTGAAGTCGTGCGGAACGGGCAGCAGTACCGGGGAGGAGCAATGCAGTCCTTGCCCGGTAGGAGGGGCAGATATATAACTTTTGCCCTTTTATAGATTGGACTTAGGCAATTGGGCCGTTTTGGGAGAAGACGTGGGTTGGGCCATGCCTAGCCATTGGTCCAGTCTTGAACAGTTCTTAACCAAGAAGCAATGGAGTTTCTTAAGATATCACCTTAATGAACAAACTCCATATAATCAAATATTTTGAAACAAGATAACTTTGACAACATCTCTTGCTTTTCAATACTTGATTTTTTATTTCAGAACACAAATGCTTCTCTTTATCTGCATCCTCTACCAATATAAGCTTCAAATGATTAAACATTGACGAGCATCTGATATTTGGTTGTGGTAGAATTTTCTTCTTGCTTTCAAATTTGGGAAATCAGTTGAAATACAAATATTTCAGAAGCTTTTGAAGTTACTCTTCTATCAACAGATATCATAATTCGTTCGGCCAGTATGGAAGTCCTTCTGACAAGAAACCTAAGTTTCCCATCATTAGTCATCCAAAGAACTTAAGCTAAAAAGGAGAAAGTGATATGTTGAATAGTTTTTCATCATCCAACTTCATTTTTTTCCTTTGAAAACTTCAAGACAAACCTTCAAAACACACCGGATTCAAGATGTAAACATCAAAGAAAAAATTGTGACTTTAGATTTAAGTCAAGGAACAATCTTCTCAGAATTTTCTTGAAAAGATTAGATGAAATGTAACTACTTTAAGCTTCAAAACCTGATCCCCACAAACCCAAGCACAAGACTTCAAATATAGTCCAAGCATCAGACATATCAATGATGTTGATATACTCAGAAGTGAGATAGTGCATCTACCATAATGCAACTACCTCTGAAGATATTCAATATGCATCTTCTGAGTTGGTGAAAGAGATTTTTAAGATGACCATCTTTAACACCATCAACTTTTATAGTAATACCTTTTTCAAGGATATTCTATAGACCTTCATCAACCCTTTATCAAGTCCAATGAGTTAAAAATATGTTTAGCTTTTCCATAATTTAAATTTAATGGAATCACCCATTTGAATATGGTATGAAAAGTCGTATGATATTTTACATGTGGCACTTGATTCCTTCTTGAAGAAGAAATATACTTTTCTTATTGGATCAATATCTGCACCACTGTTAAGTGTTAAGCACAGACCAGACTCTGATACAATTTGAAGGTGTGAAAAGTACACAAGAAGGGGGGGTTGAATTGTATTTTGTGTTTTCTTAATATTTAGCTTCTGATCAGAGTTTCAGAATCAGAACTGATGTTCAGATTCTGAGTTAATTCATTTGGCAGCAGATACAACAGAAGTAAATAAAATAATAGCAGAAGGCACAAAAGATTCATACTGGTTCCTCCCCTAACTGAGAGTAGTCCAATCTCATTGACTCGCAAGAGCTTTTCATTATAACCACTTTATGATTACAATCTTTTATGCTTCTGCATAAGTCTTTTACAACTGCTCATACCAACTGTCTAAGACTTCCCTTGCTTAGAGTTCGTGTCTAAGACTACCCTTTTCTCACGCCATCTGACTGAGCCACCTTCTCATCTGTCTTCAGGTTGAGACTTCCCTTTGCTTAGAGCATATGTCTAAGACTTCCCTTTGCTCACATCCTCCGACCGAGCCACCTGCTCTTCTGGAGATCCAGACTGAGACTTCCCTTGCTCAAGCCGCACTCGAGACTTCTTGCTCAATCAGACTAGCTGAATACGACTTTCACAACTCAAGCACTTAAGCAATGAGACTTACGTAGCTTAAGCATCTTGGCTCAAGACTTGTTGGTTGAATCCCAATGAGACAAGACTTTTTGCTCAAGCACACAGTAGGAGACTTAATCTAAACTAATGAAGGCTCAGTAGAATAGAGAACAAGGTGTACATGAAGCAAGCATTAGAGGAACGGGAAATTACCATAACAAAGACCTAAATCACTTAAGATTTCTAAATATATACAGGGGTAAGAAATCTTAAGGCTTTTACAATTACAACCTAAACAGAAAATCTGCATATTACATAGAGTTGATAATTGCTTGATCTTGCTACTCCTTCAACAGAAGAATCCTTGTTAAAAATCCAGGCTTGAATCTTCAGCCATATATAGGCTTTCTAGAAAATAGCCATTGAGAAGGTTACTTGATCAAGTGTCTTTGCTTTTGCTTCATAGTACAAGAGACGTTGAAGATGGATGCACATCAGATTTTGAATCCATAATGTAACACGTTTAACCTTTGAGTATTTCAAGAGTTTCTATACTAATAGAGTTGTTGGAAGCAGACATCCATAGAACGTACCAGCTTTTCTTGAGCCTTGCAATCCTGTAGACTCAAGCTGAAAGGATGATAAGACAATACAACTTGCTTTTAGTAGTACGGATAGTCCACAACTTTATCACCAACTCTGAATGGTACCAGATGCTGATATACAATTACTAAATGTAGAAACTCGTCTGAATGCTGAGGCCTTCAGTTTAGAGTCTTCGTCAAACCACACTAGAAATTGTTCTTCAAACTCTGACACTAGAAGCTAGCAATGAAGTAACTCCAAGTGTGTCTAAGTAAAACAGATTCTGATTATTTATGTATAAGAACAAGAACTTACATAAAAAAAACATACATCAAATAAACCATTATACTTTTAATACCTTTGTTATCATCAAAACTAAAGAGAAAATATCAAGAACAAATCTTGTTCTAACACAAGCTACTACCCAAGCTAACAGATTCAGGTTGATTTATTATTCCTTGATCTATAGGTTCATTGAAAATTGGACAGGCACTATGTGATTGAGGGGCGAGCATCAATTTGATGCCATTGTCTATGACAAAGAAGTTAAATTATGGAGAGCCAAAACCTACCAAAATGACCTTGACCCTGGCCGACCAATCAGTCACATACACGTATGGAATACTAGAGGACATGTTGGTAAGGGTATATGATTTATTTTTTCCCACTAATTTTTTCATCTTGGATATGCTGGAAGATGCCAAAACACCATTATTATTAGGAAGGCCTTTCCTTGCAACAGGAATAGTTTTGATTGATGTAGAAAGAGGAGAATTGATTCTCTGATTTAATAAAGAGCAGGTAGTATTTAATGTGTTTGAAGCCATGAAACATGCTATTGAGGATTTTTAATGCTACCAAATCGATTTAATTGACGAGTTGATATACAATCATTCCAAAGAAGTAGGTTCGTCATTTCCAATTGAAAATGTTTTAGTGCATTCTATAGAAGAAACAGGTGAAGATGAAGATAATTTTGAGGTAAATGAGTTGGTACTACAATTGCAAGCAGTACACTTGGGGGATTGCTTATATAAAATTTGAAGAATTAGAAGGAAGTAATGAGGAGAAACCCATAGATCCTGAACTCAATGAGCTCCCTGAGCATTTAAAATATGTTTTTCTAAGTTAGGGAAATAGGCACCGTGCAATTATCAGAAACACATTATCAAAAGTTGAAGAAGAAAATTTGTTACGAGTGCTAAGAGAAAATAAATAAGCATTGGGATGGAAAGTATCAGACCTGAAAGGGATTACTCCAGCATACTGCATGCATAAAATTAAGTTTGGAGAAGAATCCAAACTGGTTGTTGATGAGTACTAAATTTTTGGGATTTTGAGTGTGAATAATTAGCACTCATCGGCTTAATTCATTGAGTTTAATTGTTTTTATACCAATAAACCTCAACTTTTGTGTATATTATGTATATTTTATGTTATAGTGTATATATTGCGTTATCGTGTAAATATCATTGATTTTAATAGTTTTTATTTCATTTTTGTAGGTACTCAAGCAATGATATTTAGTCATTGTCTTATAGATCATTGAATAAGATTTCTAATGCTTCCGACCGTGCATAAAACAGAGTTATGGCTCTCAAGTTATGGTCGAAACAAGAGTTGATATTTCTGTCATGGTCGTTAGGTGAACTGAAGGAGAGCGAGCTTATGCAAGCGGAAAGCGACCCAGAGGCATGGAAAAGCACTGTAGAGGCAGAAACTAAGTCTGATATGCTCGCCTAGCGAGCTCGAGCTCGCACAACGACCGCGAGAATTCATTTTTGCTTATGAATTCACTGTTTCAGCATTTTTTAGGTTATGTTTTTTGGATCTTTTAACCCCATCTTCATCACCAACATATTTTTGAGTAGAGCGGCTTCGAAACAACATTAGAGTGTATATCTTGATGATCCGGAGTTGGATTTGCTTCAATCGGCATTGACAAACTGAGAGATTCTTGTTCATCTTCTTTCTTCTCTTTGTACCCTCTATTGTTGGGGTTTTGTATGTAAGTTTATCTTGATGGTATGTATATTTATTAATCATTCTATAAAATCTAATTTACAAATATTTATCGATGGTTATCTTTGATTTCAATATTTATCTTAATGGGTTTGGATTGCTATAGACATATACGGTTCGAACTCGATCTAAGATGAACATCTATTAAATTCTAAACTCTAGACATAGATTTAGATCTAATATTCGCGTGGATATCAGTTCTTAATGCTATGTGTTGTTGAGTTGCGTGAGACATCACCGATGAGACGATATGGTTTTTCTCTGAAATTTGCGTTAGACATAACCTCTATTGTGAGCGATACATGATGATATTGACGAGTGATTTAGGTTGCATACAATTGATTGATAGATTTTTTAGTATTTGATGGGTAGATGAAATACAATTCCTAAAGATTTCTCTCCTATCTAAAGAATGCATTATTTACTTGTTAATATCTTTTAATTTCCGCACTTTACTCATTCAAACCATTTAAACCCAAGCTTAGAGAGATAGAGATTGTTGAACGACATTCTTTCCCTCGCACCGAACCCTGCGGAGATGATTAAAACCCGAAGGGAATTCTTCCAAATCTTTTGCTTCTTGCCGCTATACTGCAGTTCTAACAAAATGGTACCGTTGCGGGGGATTGATGTTGATATTGAAAGCATTGCGATAGTTTCTATATTTCTAAGATTTGTAAATAAATGTATATATTATATATATGCTTGTATAGATACTTGTTTTGCTTTTGTTTTCCATCCTTGTATATAATTGTTTTCCATTATGTTTGTTTAAGCGTTGTATATATTTTGTTCCCGTAACGTTTGTTCAAGTGTTTGGTTATGATACTTTCTTTAGGTTTGCACTTTGAAGAAAAGCATCAACATGTCTGTGAGGAAGTTACTAGCCAAGAACAATAAAGGCGCCAAGCTAATGACGTGAAACAAGCGCTTGTTGGGAGGCAACCCAACGGTTTTTGAGTTTGTATAGCTTTATGTTTTGTTAGTTTAATTTGATTTTGTTAGGTTGTTAGAAATTTTTTGTGTTTTTTCACAAGCTTTGTTTTTTATTAGCTGGGGGAGACATGTTGTGATTGTTCAAGTTTGAATGTTCAACAAGGAAATGTTATGGTAATGTAAAAAGTTTAAAGAAAGTTTCATTATCAAGGTATTTGTTTAGTGCTTTCTACAACATAACATGAACATGAACTTTAGGTTTTGTACAAATAACATACCATTTATTCTCTTGCAATTCTTGTTCATTTGTGAATCACTTTAGTTCATAATCAATGTGAGGAAGCTTTCCATTGTTTACTAAATTGCATGGAGACCAACTTTCTTGTTTAACTCGTTTGACTTATGTTAAATCTTGTATTTGTTTTTATTGTATGAAAGCATGAAAAGGATCAAGGCATTTTGTTTGATTTTGAGCACAACCACTTGACAAAATAGTCAATCTATCTTGTGAGTGAGTGAGAATTTGCTTACCCCCTTTGAGCCTTTGCTAGAATCCATGTAAGTGTTGAGCTCATTTTTGTATGGATTCTGTATTTTTTTACTTGAACCCTCAACCATTAATTGTGGTTTGAATTTTTACCCTTGGCTTAATATGTTTGGGAGCATTCACATCGCATTGCATGGTTGTATTCCAATTTGGGAGAAAATGTTGGTTGTTATGCGGTTGAGAAAGAAAAAGACTGAGAAAGAAAGAAAAAAGTGAAAAAGAAAATAAAAAGAAAAGAAAGAGAAAAAGCATGGAAAAAGAAGAAAATATATTGTGCTAATAAGTTATGTGAAATGGTGTATCAATTGGGAAAATAGAAAAAGGTGAAGGAAATTTGTGAATGCTTGAGAATTTGAGAAATGACCACTCTCATTTGAATAGGTAAGTTTGTGTTTCATTCACCTTGAGAAATTGACCTTTATTTATTAGCCATGCCACATTACAACCCTTTAAAGCCCTTGTGATTTTTGTTTTTATACTTTCAATATGAGTTTTTTTATATGAATGCATAATTTGAATTGTTGTTTGCAAGATTGTTAGGTGTGAGTTCAGCCCCTCATGTTTGTTTTTCATCCCTTGATGAAGTTGTGCGTTAGGTGTGATTCATTCTTGAACATATGGATTGCTTTAGAATTGTTTGACATGTGTTTTGTGCTTAGACTTTGCTTCATTATCATGGTGTCATTGTAGTATAATGGTAATCATTGTTTTGGATGTACTTTTGATATTTGTACCATACATTTGTTTCCGTTTGTAAAAACCTGTTGAACATGATTTCTCGACAATATCTTTTGTTTCTTTAGGTTGATTGATTATTGTTTAAGGACAAACAGGTCTAAGTTTGGGAGAGTTTGAAGAGTGCTAAATTATTGTTATTTTAAGTGTGAATAATTAGCACTCATCGGCTTAATTCATTCGTTTTATACCAATAAACCTCAACTTTTGTGTATATTATGTATAATTTATGTTATAATGTATATATTATGTTATCGTGTAAATATCATTGAGTTTAATTGTTTTTATCTCATTTTTGTAGGTATCCAAGCAATGATATTTAGTTATTGTCTTATAGAGCATTGAATAAGATTTCCAACTCTTTCGACCGTGCATAAAACGGAGTTATGGTTCTCAAGTTGTTGTCAAAATAATATTTGATTTTTATGTCATGGTCGCTAGACGAACTGAATATGAGCTCGCTGTGCGAGCTTAGGCTTGCGGAAAGCAACCCAAAAGCGTGGAAAAGCACTGTAGAGGCAGAAACTAAGTTTGATATGCTCGCCAAGCGAGCTGGAGCTCACACAGCGACCGCGGGAATTCATTTTTTCCTATAAAGTCACTTTTTCAGCATTTTTTAGGTTATGTTTTTGGGATCTTTTAACCCCAACTTCATCACCAACATATTTTTGAGTAGAGGGGCTTATAAACAACATTAGAGTGTATATCTTGATGATTTGGAGTTGGATTTGCATCAATCGGCGTTAACAAACCGAGAGATTCTTGTTTATCTTCTTTCTTCTCTTTGTACCCTCTGTTGTTGTGGTTTTGTATGTAAGTTTATTTTGATTGTATGTATATTTATTGATCATTGTATAAAATCTCTTTTATAAATATTTATCGATGGTTATCTTTGATCTCAATATTTATCTTAATGGGTTTGGATTGTTGTAGACATATACGGTTTGAACTCGATCTAAGATGAACATCTGTTAGATTCTAAACTCTAAACATAGATTTAGGTCTAATATTCGCGTGGGTATCGGTTCCTAATGCTCTATGTTGTTGATTTGCGTGAGACATCATCGATGAGATGATATAGTTGTTCTCTCAACTTTGTGTTAGACATAACCTCTTTTGTGAGCGATACGTGATGATATTGACGAGTGATTTAAGTTGCGTACAATTGATTGATAAACTTTGTAGTATTTGATGGGTAGATGAAATACAATTCCTGACGAGTTCTCTCCTATCTAAAGAATGATTTATTTACTTGTTAATATCTTTTACTTTTCGCACTTTACTCGTTCAAACTATTTAAACCCAAGCTTAGAGAGATTGAGATTGTTGAACGACACTCTTTCCCTTGCACCGATCCCTATGGAGACGATAAAAACCCGGAGGGAATTCTTTCAAATCTTTCGAACAATTGTACAACCTCAACAGCGACTAAATCCAACAATGAAAGAAGTGGCAAGAAAAAAAGTCTTTAAATTGCTTGAAGCAGGTATGATTTATCCTATTTATTAAAGTTCTTGGGTAAGCCCAGTACATGTAGTTCCAAAAAAGGGAGGCCCCACTGTTATATGTAATGAAAAAATTGAACTAGTCCCAATCCATACTGTTACGGGATGGAGAATGTGTATTGATTATCCTAGGTTAAACCTTACCACACGTAAGGATCAATTTACATTGTCATTTATGGATTAAATGCTTGAAAGACTAGCAGGACAAGCCTACTACTGTTTTTTGGATGGATACTCGGGATACAACCAAATTGTCGTAGATCCTGTCGATCAGAAGAAAACAACGTTCAACCACGTTCATATCAACTTTTTTGACAAGTCGATGTGATTTTCAGAATTTGATGCAAATGACGAGTTGTTCGTGTCTGCTAAGCAAGTAGATGAGTTCATGAAGGATGATGCTGAGGTGTTTTTTATATTAGCTTCTATGAAGGCCAAAAGCAAAGTCGCGGTTGGTGAATTACTAGTGTTATTCGATTTTCCAGAAGTGTTTCCAGATGATATTAGTGATTTTCTGCCTCTACTTGGATCTACTGTTTTCTAAATGGTCAATTTGTGTTTAATAAATCAAAAGACAATATAAATAGGAAAGTAGTTACCATACATATTCCATGTATGACTGTGTTCTTATTAAAGAAAATTTTCTTTCAAACTTTCCAAATCTTATTTATGTTTCCATATATGTTTAATATGCTATTTTTAGGATTACAATGTCATTCTAGTTTATGTTTCAAAATCTGGTTAACAAGCTAGTTTATGTTACCAAATCTGGTTAACATGTTGTTTGTCAGAATACAATATCATGCTAGTTTATGTTATTAAATTCAGTTAACATGTTGTTTGTAGGATTACAATATAATTGTTAGATGTCAAACATGCTTTATATTTGTATTGGATACTTGGCATTTTTCAACACTTTCTTGTTTTAATTGAGGATTTTATAAGTGAATTGTTGTGGTTCTTCAAACATTATATTTTTACCTTTGGTGCCTGTAATGTGTGTGCTTTGGTGCAGAAAAGTGCACTAATTGATCAAAAAAAGAAGACACAAAGTGATGGTACAAGCTGCCAAAGAAAGAAGAAAACAACAGCTAGTTCGCTTTGCAAACCATGGCGAAGTCCCCAGCGAAAGTTTGCTTTGCAAACTCTGGTGAAGCTCCCAGTGAATAGCTCCAGATTTGGACAGAAGCAAAAGGACCTAAAGTTCGCTTTACGAACTCCCAGCGAATGTTCGCTGCTTTATTCGCTTTGCGAGCACCATGGCAAAGAACCCTTAGCTGAGGCAGTGGCAAAAGGAACCAAAATTTGCTTTGTGAATGTGTTGGCGAGTGGTTCGCTTTGCGAATGAAACGTTCGCTTTGCGAACCCACGAAGACAGTCAAGGGCGGTTTAACTTTCAGAAGGCACTTAAGGTGCCATTTTCTTCACTCGCTAGGAGAATGATTCATTCGCAGTGCAAATGCAGCAGATCTCAAGTGTATAATAAATAGATTTATACTTTTTCTTGGGATCATAACTTGATATTTTCACACCAAAACATACTTTTCTGAGTTTTGATCATCCAAGCGTGATTTTTCACATAGAGAAGCTGGAATCGCATCCGATCTCGATTATTCGACGTGGATGTTCTTTCATCTCCTCTTGAAACTTATCAAGCAAGCTACCATGTCTATGGGTAGCTAAACACTCTTGTGTTAAGATTAGAGGTAGTTGATCTTGCTTATATGTATTTCTTTTGATCTTTTGTATATGAACAAGGTTGATGATCAATATAGATGAAGTTGTTTGTTCTTAATGATATATTTGTGGTTTGAATCACTCTAGACATAGATTTTCCAAATCTTGACCTAATATCTTCATCTCTTAAAAACCAAACTCTAGACATAGATTTGGGGTTTATTATTCGCTTTCTATTGATCTTAACGGTTGTTGTTTCGATTGTTAGCGTGAGACATCATCTAAAGATTTAAACAACGATACTCACGAATTTACTTTAGACATAAACTTATTTGCAAGGATACGCGATTGTATTGATCGAAACTAAGTTCATATCCTGGATTAATTGGATATGTATGAAAAGGATTAGCGAAATCTAATCTTGACATGTTTTTACCAAAACCTAGAAACCAACCTTTTTACCGTTGAATTCTAAATTTTATGCAAACGTTACGAAACAAAAAACCAACCCTTTGTTACTATAAAGTTTGAAACGCTTTTGACTATCGAACGACGGCAATATACACAATATTTGTGGATACGATAAAACACCCCCGAATATACTTTTCAAAAAAATGGCGCCGTTGCCGGGAATTGTTGTTATATTGCGAGCATTGCAATGTTATTGAGTTTTAAACTTGTTAACTTTTTCTTATGCTTGTTGATTTGTTTGGTTTAGTGTGCAGACCCCGTTTTATGCGAGGGAAGTTACCCGCAAACCAACTTCTTTTTGATCCTGAAATCGAATGAACTCCGCGTAAATTAAATAGCAGAACACGGCGGAGGAGGCAACTTGCCAAGGAGAGACAAGAACGAGACGAGAGTTCAACTTCTACACTTTTACCACAGTTACCGCCAACTATGGCTGCACCACCACCACCACTACCACCTGCTTCAGTTCCTTGTACAAATAGTCTGAGACATACAAGACAATTTGCACGTAATGCTCAGAACGGTCGGCATTTAGAAATGAAGACTGGTATCCTCTCGCTTCTATATCAGAATACTTTCACTGGTATGGATCACGAGGATCCTTTTACACACTTGACTAAGTTCTATGAGATTGCGGGAGCAACTGGTGCACCCGAAGCTGAAGAAGAATCACTGTTTAAGAGATTATTCCCGCATTCCCTCATTGAGAAGGCCAAGGAATGGTATCTTGACCAATATACGGCAAACATGACGGACTGGAATGTGCTAGAGGAAAAGTTTTTGGAACGATTTTTTCCACACAATCGTTTCATGGAGGCTAAAACAACAATTGCAGTTTTCACACAGGGTGGAAATGAATCTCTCAACGAAGCTTGGGAGAGATTCAAATCCATGTTGAAAAAGTGTAAAGGGCATGGTTTTGGTGAGCTTACTCAAGTTCACATTTTTAGAAACGGTTTTCAATTGGTGCATAAAACATTGTTGGATGCCACCGCGGGTGGATCGTTAATGGCTAAAAGTGCCGAGGAGGCTATTTCTATCATTGACCGGATGGGTCTAAATGACCATCAGGGGAACCATAACCGTGGTACTTCGCAAAAGAAAGCGGGAGTGCTTGAGTTGGGAACTAATGACGCAATTCTTGCACAAAACAAACTGTTATCACAACAAGTGGAGTTATTGACGCAACAAATGGCAAAACTTCCACAACAAATAAAAGAGATGCATGAAGTTCCCAACAACAACCAACTAATAGCGAGTTGTGAGCTTTGTAGAGGAGATCACCCTACCGGGTATTGTCCTCCAGTAGTGGAAGAGGTAAATTATGCGGGGAATCAAAATCAAGGATACCAACCTCGACCACCTTACCAACAAGGCAACCAAGGTTACCAACCAAGAGGTAATCAAGGTTATCAACAGTCGTGGAGACCTCAAGAAGCCGGACCTTCAATTCGTCAACAATACCAAAATTACACTCAACCTCCACAAGCTCCAAGTGGAAATACCAAGATGGAGGACACTCTCACACAATTTATGCAAATGTCAATGTCAAATCAAAAGAATACCGATGCGGCCATAAAGAATCTTGAGACGTAAGTCAGACAATTATCAAAACAATTGGCTGACCAACAAAAAGGTACTTTTACGGCGAATACTCAACCAAATCTAAAAGAGCATTGTAAGGCTATTCTAACAAGAAGTGGAAGAGAGATTGACATGGGCATAGGTGAAGTTGTAGTGGAGGAGGAGGAAGTAGTTGAAAAAGAAA
This sequence comes from Lathyrus tuberosus, assembly GCA_022829125.1. Lineage (NCBI taxonomy): Eukaryota > Viridiplantae > Streptophyta > Magnoliopsida > Fabales > Fabaceae > Lathyrus > Lathyrus tuberosus. Next base: position 8,799,404 of record JALAZF010000072.1, read on the forward strand.
AATATAGTGATGAGATTGAAGTAGAAAAAATGTTGTGGGAGATTTAGTTGAAAATGAAATGAAAAAAATGAGGAAGAAGAAAAAAGAAAGAGAGAAGAAAAATTGAAAAATACTAGGAAGGGGAAGGAACCGTTGAGTACTATTCTGATCCAACATTTGCCATATCCTCATGCTCTGTCAATGACAGATAGTGCGAGGCACTACGCTCGGTTTATGGATATTTTCAAACAGTTGCAAATAAACATTCCATTTTCCGAGGCTTTGGAGCAAATACCGAAATATGCAAAATTTATAAAGGATATCCTCACAAAAAAAAAATAGGTATACGGATCAAGAGACTATCATGGTTGATGCTAGTTGTAGCGCTATCATTCAACGGACTCTCCCGCGGAAAGAAAGTGATCCGAGACGAGTCACTTTTCCGGTTACAATAGGAAATATCTATGTGGGCAATGGCTTGATCGATTTGGGCTCTAGTATCAATTTGATACCTTTGTCTATTGTGAAAAGGTTGGGACAGATGGAATTGAGAACCACTCAAATGACATTGCAGCTTGCCGATAAATCCACTACCCGTCCTCACGGTGTAGCGGAAGATGTATTGGTTAAAGTGGACAAATTCTTATTTCCTGTCGACTTTATGGTGATTGAAATGGAGGAAGATGAAGACGCTCCATTGATTCTTGGAAGGCCGTTTATGAAAACTGCTTGAATGGCAATTGATATGGACGACGGTCTTATGAAGGTTAGAGTCCAAGATGAGGAGGTTTGTTTCAATCTATTTGAGGCCATGAAGCACAAAAAAGACAAAGGCGATTGTTTTAGAATAGATGCAACGAAGAAGGCAATTGAAGAAGTAAAGGAGCAATTACAAGTTCAACCCCTTTGCAAAAAGTTCTCACAAATACCCTTCAAAGTATCGATGAAGTCGAAGAAAAAGAGATCGAAAAGTGTTTGCGAGAACTAGAAGATTTGGATGAAATTCCTCCTTTGAAAGAAAGGGTGGAAATATTGAAGAAGGAAAATAATGAGGAAATAAAACTTGAATTGAAGTTGTTGCCGTCTCATCTTAAGTATGTTTTTCTTGATGATGAAGGGCATAAACCGGTGATTATAAGCATGGAGCTAACCACAATGGAGGATAAAAATTAATGTGTGTTTTGAAAAAGAATCAAGAGGCAATGGGATGGACTCTTTTCGATCTAAAAGGAATAAGTCCCTCTTAATGTATGCATAAGATATTCATGGAAGAAGATTTCAAATTGGTCGCTCAACCACAACGCCGCTTAAATCCTACCATGAAAGAGGTGGTTAGAAATGAAGTGGTAAAAATGTTAGACGTCGGAATGATTTATCCCATTTCTGATAGCCCGTGGGTTAGCCTAGTACAAGTGGTGGCGAAAAAAGGCGGATTGACGGTTATCCGAAACGAGAAAAATGAGTTAATCCCAACAAGAACCGTGACCGGGTGGAGAATGTGCATAGATTACCGTAGGTTAAACCAAGCTACGAGGAAAGATCATTTCCCTCTCCCGTTTATGGACTAAATGCTCGAGAGACTTTCCGGTCAACAATTATATTGTTTTTTGGATGGTTATTCGGGTTACAATCAAGTTATTGTGAACCCGGAGGACCATCAAAAAACTGCTTTCATATGCCCTTTTGGAATCTTCGCTTATAGGAGGATGTCGTTTGGGTTGTGTAATGCACCGACGACTTTTCAAAGGTGTATGCAAGCAATATTCTCAAATTTGATCAAAAAGACAATTGAGGTTTTTATGGATAACTTCTCGGTTTTTGGGCAATTGTTTGATATTTGTTTGAAAAACTTGGAAGCGGTATTGGAACGGTGTGTGGAAACCAACTTGGTACTCAATTGGGAAAAATGTAACTTCATGGTGACCGAAGGAATTGTGCTCGGCCACAGTTTCTTCAAAGGGCCTTGAAGTCGATCAAGACAAAGTGGATGTTATTGAGAAATTGCCACCACCATTGAATTTAAAAGGTATAAAGAGCTTCCTTAGACATGTGGGATTTTATCGGAGGTTCATCAAGGATTTCGCAAAGATAGCAAAGCCTTTGAGCAATTTGCTCAACAAAGATAAGTCCTTTGATTTTGATAAGTCTTGCATGGTAGCTTTTAATTCTTTAAAACAAAGTTTGACGACCACACCCATAATCATCGCGCCCAATTGGAAAATGGATTTTGAACTTATGTGTGACGCGAGGGATTATGCGGTGGGTGCGGTTTTGGGTCAACGGAAAACAAAATTTTTTCATGCTATACACTATGCGAGCAAAGTCTTGAATGAAGCTCAAGTAAACTATGCAACAACTGAAAAAGAGTTGATTGTGATAGTGTATGCATTGGAGAAATTTCAGTCTTATTTAATTGGGTCTCGAGTAGTGGTTTACACGGATCACTCGGTGATTAAGTATTTGCTCACCAAGCCGGATTCAAAACAAAGGCTAATTCGTTGGATCCTCTTGTTACAAGAATTTGATTTGGAAATTCGTGACAAGAAAGGATCTGAGAATTTGGTGGCGGATCACTTGTCCCGCCTTGTAAATCTTGAAGTGATCAAAAAGGAATTAGAGGTCAAGGAGGAATTTCCGGATGAAAAGTTGTATATGGTGCAAGTTAGACCATGGTTCGCCAACATGGCTAATCACAAAGTCGTCGGATTAATACCGGATGGTCTAACTCACCATCAGAAAAAGAAATATTTGTCAGACGCCAAGTCTTTTGTTTGGGATGAACCATATTTGGTTAAGCTTGGTGTCGATAACCTTTTGAGAAGATGTGTGTCAAAAGAAGAGGCCACGAACATACTTTGGCATTGTCACAACTCTCCTTATGGAAGGCATTTTAACGGAATAAGAATGGCAACGAAAGTCCTCCAATCGAGCTTTTATTGGCCTTCTTTATTCAAAGATGCGCATGCGCATGCACAAAGTTGTGACAAGTGTCAAAGGAGTGGTGGAATTTCAAAGCGGCATGAAACGCCTTTACAACACATGTTGGAAATTGAGGTGTTTGATTGTTGAGGAATCGACTTTGTCGGACCTTTTCCATCATCGTTTTCCAATGAGTGTATTTTGGTCGCAGTTGATTACGTATCCAAAGGCAATAGCATGTGCTAAAACGGACGGAAAAACTGTGATAAATTTTTTGAAAAAAAACATTTTTTCTCGATTTGGTACTCCGCGGGTGTTGATAAGTGACGGAGGATCCCACTTTTGCAACACTCAGCTTAAAAAAGCCTTGGAGCAATATGGTGTAATGCACAAGGTTTCAACACCATATCATCCATAGGCCAATGGGCAAGTGGAGGTATCAAACCGGGAAATTAAAATAATTTTGGAAAAAACGGTGTCATCCTCAAGAAAGGATTGGTCAAATAAGCTAGACGATGCTTTGTGGACCTATCGAACAGCTTTTAAAGCTCCGATTGGTCTCACACCTTTTTAATTGGTCTATGGTAAGAATTGTCATTTACCGGTGGAGTTGGAACATAAGGCATTTTGGGCCTTGAAATTTCTTAATTTTGATCCAACTTTAAGCGGAGAAAAAAGAAAGATACAATTGCATGAAATGGAGGAATTATGCCTCCAGGCGTATGATTCCAACAAGCTGTATAAAGATCGAGTCAAAACTTACCATGACAAAAAGATAGTGGCCAAACAGTTTGAAGTAGGGCAGCTGGTCCTACTTTTCAATTCTCGATTAAAACTGTTCCATGGAAAATTGAAATCTAAGTGGTCTGGTCCATTCCGGATTCGTGAGATCAAACAATATAGGGCAATAGTCATTAAAGATACAAAGTTAAATGAGAGTTAGACTGTAAATGGTCAGAGGTTGAAGATTTATTTAGGTGGTGATTTCGAGCGAACTCCGTCCGTTGTGCCGTTTTGCGATCCTTGAGGTTGCATTGGACCGTCGAGCTTAGCCGACGTTAAACAAGCGCTTGTTGGGAGGTTCCCCAACATTGTAAGTATTTATTGCTTTCTTTGCTGTTTTAATGATTTTTGATGTTTAGAAGTGGTTTAGGAAGTGGTAGCATATGCAGAAAAAATTTAAAAATCCTGTCATGTTCGCGGGCGTTCGCTTTGCGAACCTGGGGCGAGCATTCGCCAGCCAGTTCGCTTTGCGAACTCAGCGAGACAGGGGAAGTGTGTTTGCTGCCACCTCAGTTTAAAAAAGGATTTAATTTTATGGGTGGGTCAACACTTGGGCCCAAGACCCATATCATTTTCTGAACATTTGAGAGGGAAACCCTACTCCCACTCTTGCCTCTCTCTCACAATTACACTCTCTCAAAAACTCAATTTCCCACGTGCACTGTTCTTCTCAAATTTCACCAAATTCTTCCCTAAATTTCAATTACAAGTTCAGGTTTGGATCTCTTTTTCTTGCTAATTTCTGTTAGACATTATGTTTAGGGTTGTGGTTTGCATTAGATACATTTATGATCTTAGGGTTTAATTTCTGTTTTAAGGTTTGAGTGATTGCATGTAGAATATTGTGCAAGCTTTAGAATAGAAATGATATTTTGTGAATGAAGCTCTGATGATTGGAAGTATGGTTGTTATTTTTCTGGAATTATCGCGTGTTCGCTGTTCAGTTCGCCTTGCGAACCTGGGCGAGCATTCGCCAGACCTTCGCTTTGCGAATCTGGGGCGAATGTTCGCCAGCCTTCGCTTTGCGAACCCTGGAGCGAACGTATCAGAATTTAAATTTTTTTTATGTTGTTTCAGTGGTGATTTTGTTTGGCTTCTAATTCTAATGAACTGTGTTACTACTTGTTTGTGTTTTGTTTGCTGATTTGTGCAGATGGCTCCTAAGGTTAACCCTACAAAGAAAAGAAAGGCCACCACATCATGACAAGTTCCAATACAGTTTGACGACACTCGCTTTAGGGGTGCCAAACAAGCAGCAAGGTATCTTACCTTGGAAAAGAGAAGCATCTTAGCAGAAAAGAGGTTTAACTTGAGTGGCCGAGGGAGTTATCAGTCTGTGGCTGCACTCTTGGAAGAAAAAAAATGGGGACGACTGATAGCTCCAGCCGATAGCTACAACGTTGAGATTGTCCAAGAATTCTATACTAACGCCCTTCCTGATGATGGGCAGCAATTTAGTTGGACGACCTTCGTTGGGGGGAAGGTGGTGAGCTTTGACCGTAGAACGATTAGTATTGTTCTTGGAAGTCCTCTACCTTTAAGAGCTAGTGAAATTGATGACTACCATAGAGACCTACACCTTCACTGAGACATACCTGCCATGACCAGAGGTCTTCTTCGACTGGGAAAAATTGTAGAACTCAACCCATCTGGGGTTGCTATTAGGTACCGGCATGAGGACATGCAACCTTTGGCTCAGCTTATATTGCTTTTGGTGATAACCAACATCAAGCCGAAGTCGCATTCGTCTACCATCCCTATACTATTAGCTCACCTTGTCCACAGTATTTTGACGAACGTACAGATTGATGTGGCCCGTATCATTGCCGATGAGATTAGGGCTATTGTGGAGAGTGGCCTTGGTGGTACTGCTTCTCGAGCGAATGCTCCTCTTGCATTTCCCTGTCTCATCATGACGTTGTGTGCACATGTTGGGGTTAATATACCCGCACGCCATCAAGTCACTATCCTGTCGGCTATTGATGATCGTTATGTCGACAAATTTTGCAAGCCTAAGGGGACAATGGGTGAGACATCGAGTGCTGGTGCTGAGGCCAACAAAAGGGGTGGTGATGCTTCTGGTCCTAGGTCACAGGGATTTTACCCTTATCAGCAGGAGATATGCCAGTACAGCTGGGACTGGATGGTGGCTTCTCAGTACGCCATGACTGATTTACATGACTTCATGCAGGTACTGCAGCTATAGATTTGCGATCCCGTCGCTGAGCATACGATGACGACGAGTGAGCAGTTCCTCGCACATGTTGGTTGGCCTGAGGCCATGCCAGTATTCGGAGGGGGAGAGGATGCGGCTGGTCCTATTGATGCTGATGAGGAGGGTGAGGGTGTTGATGTTGAGGTATCTGGATTTGGCTCAGAGGAGGAGGAGGTCGAGGTTTATGGTACAGAGTCCGAGGATGACTGATTTTTTGTTGAGATGATTGTGTACTTCCTTTGAGCATCAAAGTGAATTTTTCTTGTATTATGTTTTTTATTTCAGTTTTTATTGATGTACTATATCCATTTTGTTGGATTATTTTGGATTTTATGATGTACTTGTACCCTTTTGTGGTACTTTTGACTTTGTAGGTGTGTTCACACCAGTACATTATTATTATTATTATTAGTAATATTTTGTTTTTTAGTAAATTTTTCTGTTTTCAAGTTTACTAATATTTCGTTTTTATTATTGTTGTTATTAAGAGTTGAATTCTTCAGTTTACGAATGTTCAACTCTTAAGCTGTTGATATGCTTTTTATTGTTTTATGTTGGTATGCTTGTGGAAGTTTAATATTTCCAACTTTTGGATGTTTTGTGGAAGAAACTTAGGTTGGTGTTGATTGTGCATCAAAGAAGATTCTTCCAAGGTTGGATGGCAATGATATAATTTAAGCATGATGTTGTTGGCAACGTACATAGTTACCTAGTTCTAGAAATTAGAATGTATTAGAACTTTTTTGTCTTTGTACAAATGAAAATGTTATTTCTTGTTACAACTCTATTTGATTGCTTGTGTCATTTAGGTCCAAAAACCACAAAAGTGAGAAACCTCCATGTTATACTAAATGCTTTGGATTGATGATGAATGTTGTTTTATACTTATAATTCATGCTTTATCTTGCTTGTTGTTTTGAATTTGTGGAAGCATAGAAATGATCAAGGCAATGTTTATGCACTTTGAGTATAGCCACCATTCCAAAAACACTTCAAGTTACCTTGTGAGTGTGCGCGTATTTGAAACCTCTTTTGAGTCGAAATGAAATTTTTGTTTGAATCATTAACCCGATTTTAACCCGTTTTGAAGAGCATTTAAGCTAAGATTATGGCAATGTTGAAGTTGGGGAGAATGGTTTATTTTGAAAAGAGAAAAAGGATTTGGTGATACAATGCATTCTAAAACAAAGAAATTGAAAAAAAAAAAAGAATCAAAAGAAGAAAGAAAAAGAACAAAAAGAAAAGAAAATCAAAAGAAGAGAATGCATTGTGAAAGAAAGAAATAAGGATTGAACAAGATCGAAAATTTTGAAAAAGAAATGCTCTTCATAGTCTTTACCCGTTCTTGTTTCAATGGTCGTGTACATATGTCCCTTGTTTTTAACCCTGGCCAAGTTACAACCGATAAAAGCCCTTAGTGATCTTTTGCTTCCATGATTTCTTATGATTGTTTAGATATTGTATGAATTGCTTAGTATTTGCATCATTTGTCATTCGAGCGAAATTGCCCCGCGGTTGCAAACACGTTAATTTCCTTCAATCTTTTTCGAATAGGAGTGTTAGAGTGACATAAGCATGATGGTTTAGTTGTTTCTGGAAACATTGCCTGAGATTTGTTTTAAGAATCAATTTCTTTTCCATTGTCGATTCTAGGATTGTGTAATTGTGCTTTGTTACAATTGTTGTTTCTTGTTTTAATTGAGGATTTTATAAGTGAATTGTTGTGGTTCTTTAAACATTATATTTTTACCTTTGGTGCTTGTAATGTGTGTGCTTTGGTGCAGAAAAGTGCACTAATTGATCAAAGAAAGAAGACACAAAGAGATGGTACAAGCTGCCAAAGAAAGAAGAAAACAACAGCTGGTTCGCTTTAAGAACCATGGCGAAGTCCCCAGCGAAAGTTCGCTTTGTGAACTCTGGCGAAGCTCTCAGCGAATAGCTCCAGAATTGGACAGAAGCAAAAGTACCTAAAGTTCGCTTTGCGAACTCCCAGCCAATGTTCGCTGCTTTATTCTCTTTGCGAGCACCCTGGCGAAGAACCCTTGGCTGAGGCACTGACAAAAGGAACCAAAATTCGCTTTACGAATGTGTTGGCGAGTGGTTTGCTTTGCGAATGAAACATTCGCTTTGCGAACCCACGAAGACAGTCAAGGGCGGTTTAACTTTCAAAAGGCACTTAAGGTGCCATTTTCTTCACTCGCTAGGCGAATGATTCATTCGCAGTGCGAATGTAGCAGATCTCAAGTGTATAATAAATAGATTTCTACTTTTTCTTGGGATCATAACTTGATATTTTCACACCAAAACATACTTTTCTGAGTTTTGATCATCCAAGAGTGATTTTTCACATAGAGAAGCTGGAATCGCATCCGATCTCGATTATTCGACGTGGATGCTCTTTCATCTCCTCTTGAAACTTGTCAAGCAAGCTACCATGTCTATGGGTAGCTAAACACTCTTGTGTTAAGATTAGAGGTAGTTGATCTTGCTTATATGTATTTCTTTTGATCTTTTGTATATGAACAAGGTTGATGATCAATATAGATGAAGTTGTTTGTTCTTAATGATATATTTGTGGTTTGAATCACTCTAGACATAGATTTTCCAAATCTTGACCTAATATCTTCATCTCTTAAAAACCAAACTCTAGACATAGATTTGGGGTTTATTATTCGCTTTGTATTGATCTTAACGGTTGTTGTTTCGATTGTTAGCGTGAGACATCATCTAACAATTTAAACAACGATACTCACGAATTTACTTTAGACATAAACTTATTCGCGAGGATACGCGATTGTATTGATCGAAACTAAGTTCATATGCTTGATTAATCAGATATGTATGAAAAGGATTAGCGAAATCTAATCTTGACATGTTTTTACCAAAACTTTAAAACCAATCTTTTTACCGTTGAATTCTAAATTTTATGCAAGCGTTATGAAACGAAAAACCAACCCTTTGTTACTATAAAGTTTGAAATGCTTTTGACTATCGAACGACGACAATATACACAATCCATGTGGATATGATAAAACACCCCCGAATATACTTTTCAACAAAGATGCTAATACATTTTAAGTTATAGGGAAGGTTAATGAAAAAAATTAACTCAAGAAAATGCATACTATGAGTGTGGTTCACATATTGTTTTTGTTGCAATGAAGAAAAAATACAAGGAGGATGAAGCGAAAGTGAAAGATGAAAACTTGTGTGAAATACCCAGAATGACATCCATTCAAATTAACACAAGTTTGCAGCTTTCACTTCAGCTTCATCCCCGTTTCATTATGGGTGTCATTCTGAGACAAGTAGAACATTCCATCGTCTTCATTCTCTATGAATCTTTTTAATAAAAGGTATGTTTGTGAAACATTTTATATCGTCGTGTTTTTGTATGTCCTAGAACAAACTTTTTTTGTGCAGCTATATGTGATTTAGTTCGACTCTGATTCCAGTTGAGTTTATTATATCGTATGTAGATTGTTTGTGTCACTAACCCCTTATTGAAGATATGCATTCATTTAAATTGATTTAGAAAATGATAATCTAAAAATTAAGTTATATTTGGAAACCAACATAGAGCAATCAATATTTTTCGAATTGCATGCATCTTGTAATTCATCTCTCGCTCTTTAACATATAGTATTTTATTTAATGTCCCCTGTTCTTCAAAGCAATGGTTCTTCTCTTCTAGTTTATTTTGCAAAGCACCAAATTTGTTGAGAAATTATTATTCATCGTCATCACTATCATCATAATAATCATCATCCTCGTTTAAGATAATGATGATGATAGTCACGACGATGAATCCAAATTAGTCAACAAACTGTTGCTTTTCAAAACAAACTAGAAGAGAAGGAACCGTTGCTTTGAAGAACTCGGGGGCACTAAACCAAATTCTATATGTTAAAGAGCGAGAGATGAATTACGAGATGTATGCAATTCGAAAAACAATCAATCATTTAAGTTATTTTTCAAAAATAATTTAATTTTTTAGATTATTATCCTTAAATCAATTTGAATGGTTGTATATGCTTATTTAGGGGCAAGGAAAAACAAGCAATCCACATATTTTATAATAAACTCATAGACACACCACCACAGTTGGAATATATAATTGTGGTGAAATATTCATATTATGTGCGCTTTAATTAAATTGTTGTTGCGGGGTTTCGAACCCATGAACTATATATATCACAATTGTTATTTACTATAACCATTGTGATAGGTAGCACGCTACCTATTGTTGTGAAAAACGATGTCTTGACACAAAGTATAAACGATTTCTTTATGATCAAGAAACACACAAGGGTTAGGGTTAACAGAAAATCAAGAAGAAGAACAACAAGAATTGGTTATAACTACTATTATTTACTTTCTCTTTGAATCAGATCACAAGAACTCAAGAATAACAAATAACCCTCTTGCTCTAATTTGGATTTGTCACCACTTAAGATTAGAGACTAGTATGTTATTTATAATAAACCTAACATACTAAAATAATGGGCTTTTTAACAATTTTCCATTACAAGCTAACTTAGGGTACAAGCTTATTGAACATCTTCAAAGCTCAGGGACTCCCTTCCATACAGGAGAGTTTATTTGAAGTGAGCATGTGTTCTGGGCAAAGCGCACAACAACAACATTGCTCGATCTTTATCATCGATCTTCACATCAATATTTTCAAGATCAAGAATCAGCTTGTTGAACATATCCAACTGCTCAGCCAACACTTTGTCTTCACTCATCTTGAATGAATACAAGGCTTGCTTCAGGTAGAGTCGATTCACCAGAGATTTGGTCATGTACAAACTTTCAAGTTTTAACCATAACCCCGATGTCGTAGTCTCCTTTGATACCTATCGGAGAACCTTATCACCAAGTCTCAACTATATTGAGTTGTGGGCTTTCTCTATCATTGCCATCTTTTCTATTTCTGTTAACCCAGCGTCCATGGCTGCATCTCCCTTCAACGCTTCCAAACAACCCTGCTGAACCAGTAGGACTTTCATCTTTAAGCGCCACAAACCAAAATCGTTCACTCCGTTGAACTTTTCAATCTCATACTTTGATGAAGGCATCATCCTTCACGCTCATCGCATCAATTTGTTGAGGAAAACGATGTCTTGAAATAAAGTATAATCGGTTTCTTTATGATCAAGAAACACACAAGGGTTAGGGTTAACGGAAAATAAAGAAGAACAACAACACAAATTGGTTATAACTGATATTTTTTACTTTCTCTTTGATTCAGATTACAAGTACTCAAGAATAACAAATAACCCTCTCGCCCTAATTAGGATTTGTAACCACTTAAGATGAGAGACTAGTATGCTATTTATAATAAACCTAACATACTAAACTAATGGGGTTTTTTAACAATTACCCATTACAAGATAGCTTAAGGTACAAGTTAACTTAAACAATTGGATTCTTAACACAAGGCCCAATTCGACAACTACATACTAGAACACATTTCGACTACAACATGTAGGTCTCCGACAACAGCATGTGATCAAACTTCGACGGCATGCTAAACCTTTGTTCAAAATACTAGAGTTCGATCCAATATCTCACAAATCTCCACCTTGGAACAAACTCTATAACATCAAGAAGCAAACTAGATTTCTTCATGCAGCTTTATTAACTGCATACAGTGGAAAAACTTGCAACTGGGCAACGTGTTGGTGATAATATCAGCAACATTATGATCTGTCGAAACCTTCAGCACTTGGACTTCTCCACGCTCAATTACCCCTCTAACGAAATGCAACCTCACATCGATGTGCTTGGTTTGCTCATAATAGGCTGAATTCTTTGACAAGTGTATTGCACTTTGACTATCACATTTAACAGTGATAACTCGACCTTGAAGTCTCAGCTCCTTTGCAAAACCTTCAAGCCACAATGCTTCCTTCACAGCTTCAGTTAGGGCGATATATTCCGCTTCTGTGGTTGATAAGGCAACAACCTTCTGAAGTATTATTTTCCAACTGATTGTTGTCACAAACATAGTGAACACATTTCCAGAAATAGATTTTCTGGAATCCATCACTACTACAAAACGCTAAAACAACAACGACAGGCTTACAACGCATCCTTTTATGCCATTGTAATAGGTTAAAAATTCCGCGCCCATTTAAAAGCTGAGTCATTTAATGACGGTTGAATGAAACCACCGTAGTAATAAATAAAATGTATCAAGCTTCGATTCCTTGCAACTACATTTTTTCCATTTTTAGAGTACATTTAGCGTGTGTCAATTAAGTCCATTATTTATAAAATAAATTGTAAATTATTTTACAATGGTTAAGATGAGCAACCGTAGTAATAAATGAAATGTATCAAGCTTCGATTCCCTGCAACTACAATTTTTCCATTTTTTAGAGTACATTTAGCGTGTGTCAATTAAGTCCATTATTTATAAAATAAATTGTAAATTATTTTACAACGGTTAAGATGAACAGCCGTAGTAATAAATGAAATGTAACAAGCTTCGATTCCCTGCAACTACATTTTTTTCCATTTTGTAGAGTACATTTCACTTAAGATTCCACTACGGTTTGTTTCTCCACCGAGATTAAAAGGTTTACTGATAAATTAAAACAAAACTTATTATGTATTTCTTTCATAAGACGCCCTAATCGAACAAGTGAGCCAGCGACGCCCTAACCTTTACACTCTTCAACATCTTCATTCCTTTTTTCTTGGTTTATGCTCAAATATTGACCGTCTTCATTCATTTGCTTCTTCAGCTTCGAAGTAAGGTTCTCTACAACATCTTCATTCCTTTTTTCTTGGTTTATGCTTAAATATTGATCGTCTTCATTCATTTGCTTCTTCAGCTTCGAAGTAAGGTTCTCTTCAACATCTTCATTCCTTGTTTCTTGGTTTATGCTCAAATATTGACCGTCTTCATCATTCATTTACTTCTTCAGCTTCGAAGTAAGGTTCTCTTCAACATCTTCATTCCTTCTTTCTTTGTTCATATTGTATATGCTCAAGTCAGAATGAGATGTTTCATATGCTTTACGTTTAGTATTAGAGTACATCTTCATTGATTTTTTCTTTGTTCATATTGTATATGCATATGCTTGAGTTTTTGGATTAGATTTTGGTGTGTCATTCACATTATTATACATGTATAAATTTCAGAAGTTGTAATGGACCGTAGTTGGATGAAAGCCAATAGATTAGATCCGGTTTATGAGAACGGAGTTTGTGAATTCCTTGAATACGCTGATAAACATCTTCCCGGCAATGATGGTATCTTTTATTGTCCTTGTGTTGTTTGCGTTAATATAAAAAAGGGTACAAAGAAAGAAATACACAATCACCTTTGTTGTGATGGTATATGTCAAAATTATATAATATGGGCGTGGCATGGTGAGGTGGATAATAAGGAAAGTCGGGCGTCACAAAGTCAAAGAGTGGAGGAAGATGAATATATGGAAGATCACCTAGAGGATATGTTCCGTGATATTGGGGAATCTTCTTTTATGAATGCTCATATTTATGATAATTTATGTAGTGATAAAGACACCCCTTTATATAAGGGATGCACAGAGTTCACACGATTGTCGGCGGTGTTAAAGTTGTTTAATCTGAAGGCAAAAAATGGATGGTCGGATAAAAGTTTCACAGAATTACTTGAATTACTACAACAAATGTTACCAGAAGATAACAAATTGCTGGATCGTTGCTATGAGGCCAAGAAGATATTGTGTCCACTGGGTCTGGAGTATATCAAGATACATGCTTTCCCTAATGATTGCATATTATTCCGGAAAGAGTATGAAGACTTGTTTCAATGTTTGAAATGTGGTGTGTCGCGTTACAAGCAGAAGGCTAGCAATGGTGATGACAATGATCACTATGACAATGTTAGTAGGAAGCATCCTCCTTCTAAAGTGTTATGGTACTTGCCAATACTTTAACGATTAAAGAGACTTTTTGCTAATTCGAATGACGCAAAGAATATTAGATGGCATGTAGATGAAAGGATTCGTGATGGAAATATTCGCCATGTAGATAATTCTTTGCAATGGAAGAAAATTGATTCGTTGTTTCCGAATTTTGGAGTCGAGCCAAGAAATCTTAGGCTTGGGCTTGCCACCGATGGAATGAACCCCTTTGGTAATATGAGCACTATTCATACTTCGTGGCCTGTTCTTTTCACTATTTACAACCTATCTCCTTGGTTGTGCATGAAGCGCAAGTATATACTGTTAAGTATGATGATTTCTGGACCACGACAACCTGGTAAAGACATAGATGTTTATCTTAGTTCATTAATTGATGATTTACGACTCTTGTGGGATGAAGGCGTTGAAGTTGATGATGCATATTCTGGGGAAAAGTTTAATATGCGTGCAATGTTATTTTGCACAATTAACGACTTTCCGGCTTACGGTAACTTGGCGGGATACAGTGTCAAAGGACATAAAGCGTGTCCTATATGTGAAGATGATACTTGTTATCGCCAACTTGAGTTTGGAAAAAAGACCGTTTACCTTGGGCATAAAAAATTTCTAAAACCGGGTCATCCTTATCGTAGATTGCGAAAGGCTTTTAATGGAGAGCAAGAGTTTGGTGAGGCTCCTAAACCTTTAACCGGTGATGAAGTTTATCAACGGAAGGAATACATTAATGTTGTCCTTGGGAAGAGAAAAAAAGAAAAAGGTGGGAAGAGAGAAAAAGAAAAAGGTGGGAAGAGAGGAAAAGAAAAAGGGGCAGTTGCGAAAAATATATGGAAAAAGAGGTCCATCTTCTTTGATCTTCCATATTGGTCAAGTCTTGATGTTAGACATTGTCTTGATGTGATGCACGTGGAGAAAAATGTGTGTGATAGTTTGATTGGCACACTTCTAAACATTCCGGGCAAGACTAAAGATAGTAAGACTTCCCGTCTTGATATGGAGAAGATGGGTATACGAAAACAGTTGGCTCTAGTAGAGAAAGGAAAAAGAACTTATCTGCCTCCAGCATGTCACACTCTATCTAAAAAGGAAAAGAAGATGTTCTGCGAGTGTTTGCAAGGTATTAAAGTTCCGCAAGGTTACTCATCAAACATCAAGAAACTTGTATCAATGAAAGATCTCAAGTTAATTGGTTTAAAATCTCATGATTGTCATGTATCGATGCAACAACTTCTACCAGTGGCTATCCGTGGGATCCTTCCAAAAAATGTGAGAGTAACTATAACGAGACTGTGTTTATTCTTCAATGCCATATGTAATAAAGTTCTTGATTTCAAAAAATTGGATGAATTAGAAGATGAGGCTGCCATAATCTTGTGTCAATTGGAGATGTATTTTCCGCCATCATTTTTTGACATTATGGTTCACTTACTTGTTCATCTCGTAAGAGAAATCAGAATTTGTGGTCCAGTTTATTTAAGGTGGATGTATCCAATAGAGCGATATATGAAGATCTTTAAAGGATATACAAACAATCATTACCGACCGGAAGCTTTGATTGTTGAAAGGTACATCACAGAAGAAGCTGTTGAGTTTTGTACAAACTATTTGTCGGATGCAGATTCTATAGGAATTCCAAAGTCTCGTCATGCTGACACAGACGGAAGAGGTATTCAAGGTCTAAATGTTAGGTCAATGGCTCGGGATGTAGTTATTCAATCACATTTCTATATTTTGAATAATATAGATGAGGTTCAACCTTTCATAGATACTCACAAAAGACTTATGAAGAAAAAATATCCCCGAATGAATGACAAGTTGTTGTTGATAGAGCATAACAATAAATTCATGGATTGATTTAATAAAAGTGTATCTAATGATCCTAGTGCATCCGAGATACTTAGATGGTTGTCGTACGGGCCAAAATTTTGTGTCATTACCTGGAGTGCATACGACGTTGGTCATTATACCTTTTATACAAAATCAAAAGATGATCGTAGTACAATGCAAAATAGTGGGGTTATGGTTGAAGCCGAATCGATGTATTTCTCTAGTTCAAAAGATAAGAATCCGGTATTGGCAACTATCGCGTTTTATGGTGTCATTGATGAGATTTGGGAGATTGATTATGTTATTTTCAAAGTGGCTTTATTTAAATGCAAGTGGGTTCCCAATAATAGTAATTGTGTAGACATTGATGACTTAGGATTCACCCGGGTCGACCTTGGCAAGGCATCTTTTAATACAGAACCATTCATCATGGCTTCTCAAGCAAAACAAGTTTTCTATTTTTCCGATCCATCGGACAAATCGGGGAAATGGTCAATCGTTCTCCAAGGAAAATACATTCCTCTTAGTGATAAAAGTATTGATATTTTGTCCACACCTTCTTACACAACACAAATTCCTACCTCATATGATGAAGTTGATGGAGATGTCGTGCATGCTATACGACTCGATCATGAAGAAGGCATATGGGAAAATTAACAAGTACGTAATTTATTATTTATTCATAATATATTAATTGTATGTTATAGTTTAGAAGTATTTTTACTAACAAGTATAATTATTTGAAATCATAGGTATTTTGAGTCCAGACACCAGGCCAGGAGACAAGACACCAAGAGGATACCAATACGCCAAGTTACAATTATGTGAAGTTATGTAATGTGTGTAAACTGTAATATGGTATATGTGATATTTTATTATGTAGGTTGTTTGTTCTGATAAACTGTAAACTGGTATATGTGATATTATGAATATGACACGATTAATATTATTATGAAAACTGTATCACAAAATGTGAATTGTATTTTTCTGCTGTGCTGAGATATGGAGAACAATAATACAGGTAAAAAAATGGGATTAATTATAAAAGCATGATGATATTTGTTAATTTTACTGAAACTTTAGCGACGGTTATATTTCTGAACCGTTATAATATCTAGCACGCTGGCCAGCAAAAAATAAATATCAAAACTGTGCTGCTGGGAATCGAACCGAGGACAATTATATTTATTACAACGGTGTAATGTAAAATCGTTGTGATAGTTAGCGCACTTTCCTCATTATTACAACGCTACACAAGGCCGTCGTTGTAAGTATCATATATACAACAACAATCTACATAACAACGCCCTCGCCCGCGTTATTATATGTCATTCTCAACCGTTGTTAAATGGGTTTTTCGTAGTAGTGCATACAACCTGCATAATCAGAGTCGACATATTCTTCGATTGCTGCTTTACTATCTTCACCTAAGGCTCAACCATAAATTAGGACTCTGTTCAGAGACCTATTTATATACCTTAGAATCCACTTCAATGCTTTCCATTGAGCCTTTCCAGGATTCGCCATGTACCTGCTTACAAGACTTACTGCATATGCTATGTCGTGTTTAGTGCATACCATAGCATACATCAAAGAACCCACTATATTAGCATATGGAATGCTATTCATATAGGCTCTTTCGATATTAGTACTAGGACACTGATTTATAATCAACTTGAATTGAGGGTTTGTCAAAGTCACAACAGGCTTTGAATTCGACATACCAGAGTTTTCGAGAATCTTTCGTAGGTATGCCTCTTGAGATAAGCATAATTTCGACTGCTTTCTATCTCTTTGGATGTCAATCCCAAGAATCCTGGACGCAGCTCCCAGATCCTTCATGTCGAACTCCTTATTGAGTTCAGCCTTCACCCTCATTACATCTTCGACATTGTTGCTTGCTATTAGAATATCATCCACATAAAGCAACAAAATAACAAATGAATTACCAGTTCAAAATCTGAAGTAAACACAGTGGTCGAACTTACTTCTAATGAAACTTATGTGTGCCATGAACTTGTCGAATCTCCTATTCCACCGTCGAGGAGATTGTTTCAGTCCATATAAAGATCTCTTCAGCTTGCACACATAATCTTCCTTCCCCTTTTCGACATACCCTTCAGGTTGCCTCGTCAGAATTGTTTTACCCATATCACCATACAAGAATGCAGTCTTCACATCCATTTGTTCCAGTCCAAGGTCGAATTGTGCCACCGTGGCAAGCAACACTCAAATGGATTTGTGCTTCACAACAGGAGATAAAACATCATTGAAGTTGACACTTTCTTTTTGAGTGAAACCCCTAGCGACCAATCTTGCTTTGTATCTCTTCGACGCCACTCCTTTAATTCCTTCCTTAACTTTGGAAATCCATTTACAGCTGACTAACCTGGCTCCAACATGTTTTATGATCAGTTCCCAGGTATTGTTATCATGAAGAGATTTCATCTCATCATCCATGGCCTTCAACCATTCAGTATTCTTTCGAATCCTCATAATTTCCTTATAGTCTCTAGGTTCTTCGTCGAGAACCTCACTTGCAGATATTAAGGCATAAGCTATAAGATCTGCATACCCAAGTCTCTGAGGTGGTTTGATGACTCTCCTCGACCTGTCTCTTGCTAGCAAGTAGTCATTATCAGTCTCCTCATCTTCGTCAGCAACTTCTGCTTCTTCTTCACTTTATTTGGGATACGCAATTCAGCATCAACATGCTGCACCTCAACAAGATTCTCTCCCTGTTCCAGCTCTTCGTCAGCATCATCAATTTTCTTGAAGGCCATCTCAACTTCATTGAAAACTACATCTCGACTGGTGATACACCTCCTGTGACCTGGCTCTAGGCACCATAGCCTATAAGCTTTGACTCCTTCAGGGTAGGGATGACAACGGATCGGGTCGGGTGCGGGTTTCACACTACCCAAACCCACACTCGAAATCACCACCCGAACCCAAAAGCTATTCGGGTGGCAAAATAACACCCACGCCCACACCCGTTGGGTTCAGGTTTTTCCACCCAAACCCGAACCCATAGCAAAAACACAAAAATACAATAGCAACATTGAAATTTGAAACACAAGAATTCCATCAAGGTCTCTCAAAGAAATTAAGGAATTAAATTACAACTTTCCATCAAGTTTGGTAACATTATAATTAAAATTAAGGTCTTCAACATCTTAACATTACAATTAAAATTAAAGTATACATATATATTTAGGGGCACTTATGTAATTACATGTCTAAGCGGGTGTGGTTTCGGGTGCGGGTTTCACACTACCCAAACCCACACCCGAAATATCGGGTGGCACCCGAACCTAGTCAACTCGGGTTTTCACCCATTGACTCGGGTTCGGGTGCGGGTGAGCCCCGCGGGTTTCGGTCTGCTTGCCATCCCTACTTCAGGGTATCCCATGAACATGCATTTCAGAGCTCTAGGTTCAACCTTGTCTTGCCTAATGTGAGCATAGGCTACACATTCTAATACTCTCAGTCTGTCGAGACTAGGTGGATGTCCCGACCAAACTTCTTCAGGTGTCTTCATATCAAATGCAGTCGAAGGACATCTGTTTATCAGATATATTGCTGTCGAAACAGCCACCGCCCAAAACACCTTTTTAATCCAGTACTAGTCAACATGCATCTAACTTTTTCCAAAATATTTCGATTATTCCTTTCTACCAAACCATTTTGTTGTGGAGTACCTGCAGTAGTGTTGTGCCTTGCAATACCTGAGGCAGCACAAAAGCTGTCGAACGCCTCATTGCAAAATTCAAGGCCATTGTCGGTCCTCAACCTCTTTGTCGCTCCCGGGATTTTCATCCTAGTACAAACGCGAAAGTGGCACCGAAACAGAGTCGCCAGCAATGTGTATTTATCCCAAGAGAGGGAAAGGAAACACCGCGTAAACCTGAGAGAAAGGAAAAGCATGGTCTTACGACCAAGAGAACTGGGTTCGGGAGTCGGTTACGCGCGGGGAAGGTATTAGCACCCCCACGCGTCCATCGTACCCGATGGGATCCACGCTTGCTTGTCTCGATCAAAGGGTGTAAGAAAAGAATGCTGGAAAAAAGGAACTGAGAGAAAGAAAGAGAAAGAGAAAGAGAAACAAATGTAGGGAAAATAAAAGAAGTGCTCGCATGGGCCCTACCCCACTGCCTACGTATCTCATCGGGAACATGAGAATCAGAGCGACGTAGTTCCCCTCACTAGGGGTGGATTGTTTTTTATAGAACGGCTTACGTTCTAGCTCAGGTGTTGCAGGCTCGCTGGTCCGAGTGCGTTACCATCTTGCAAGAGAACGACTGGGAGCGCGTTCGTGCGTTGAGAGTGAATGAGGTGAGAAAAGAATTCCCGAAGGAAAGACGTTATTGTTTGTTTTTGTCTTTTAAGAGTTTTTCCCATTTATTTGCATATGATAGTGTATCCAAATCTTAGTTATTGGAATGTGTACATTCTAACATTCCAAGATGGAATGGGTAAGAAAGCACACTGAGAGTGAAGAAGACCCCCACACTCAGTTCCAATTGTCAAGGTTCAAACACACTAGCATACTTGTGTTTATTAAGTGTTTTGTTGATTATGAAGTGAAGAAGTGTTTTTTATTATTTGCACCTTCAACAAGTATTGCATTTAAGTCCCTCATACAAGATCAAATGTTTAACACATTGACCCAAGATGGGCTATATGCTACACATTCTAAGATTACAAGAGAAGACCCCTTATAATCTTTTCTTTATATGAAAGGCCTAAATGCAATAAATGCCTACCTTTATTAGATATTTTGAATTTTCTTTAAGAGATGAGAAGAGAGACTCAAGAGAGGAGAAAAGGTAAAACCTATATGGACTAAGACTCAATCCTAATTGAAGATTAAAGGGAGTGATCCTAAAGGTTTGTGAGGTTTCAACCTAAAGTCTAAAGAAAGAATGAATTAAACAATTCACTTCTAAAGTAGAAGATGAATTGTAATTCACAAAGGGAAAGTGATGAGTTATTAAAAGAAAGCACATAAGTGCTTAACAAAACATAACATGGAATTGTAAAAGAGAAAGGATAGAAGTTGAATGTGGATTCCTTATCCACACTCAATTGAAACTTACCAAAGCCCCTACATGGTTAGTAAACATGTATAAGAAGTATAAGAAGTAAAGAAACATGTAATGCATCATAAAACTCAAAAGAATTAAATGAGAAACCAAATCCTAGAGCTACAACCAGAATGTACATCATATGAGAACAAATGGTCATTATCAATCACACTCAAGTGGATAGGCAACAAACATCCTCCATGACATTAGAACATGATATCATAAGAAAAGGAAGAATGAAAGATGAAAGAGAAAGGAAGAAATATGCACAAATGGAACATGTAATCCATGGATCAGAATTGAAATGAAATGGAAAATGGTTTATAAACATCTCAAAAGTATTTATGAATCCACTTCAAGACATTCAAGAAGTAATACAAGAAGAATTGAAAGGAAAGTTCAAAAAGAAAGTGCAAACAATACATGTTAATGATGCACAAAGTTCAAATTGAAATGAACATGTCAAGATGACCTATAATGTGTATCAAAGACCTATAATATCATATGAATGACTCATACAACTATGCAAATGCTCATACAAATATGCACAAAAGAATTCATGCAAACATGCACTAAAGTTAAAATGACATGACATGTATTATACTTCAAATGTAATGCATCAAACAAAAACCAAATGGATTCATGAAAATTATGCCAGCATATTATTGGAATGCCTAAGTCAGAAATGCATCATACATCAAGATAGCATGTAAAAATTCAGAGCAAAATGACTTCAAACAAAGCAATTAGGTCAAATTGAAACATCATGCAAAGTGGTGCAAATATAGGCATCAAAACATGTCATAAAGTGACTTAAAAAATCAAACAAAAATCATCTAGCATGCTTCAATGTATTGGTGAATCAATGCAAAAAGAATCATGTCAAAATAGTTGGTAATGAGCAAGAACAAAATTAAACAAATTCATGTATCATGCTTAGAATGCATCTAAATGTAAATTCAAAGAAAATTATGGAACAGGGGCAAAAAGGTCATAAAATCAGAAAATAAAATCATGAAAAATTTCCTAAATGTTTTAAGAATGCACATGAATTTTTGTAGAATTTTCCAATATGTTTTGGTATTTTTAACAATTAGAAATGAAACATGTATGAAAGAAATAAAAATAAAAATGAATGCAAAATGAAGGGGGGTATGAACATAGCAAAGTCACAGTTCAAAATCATTGGGCTTCAATACATGGGGGTGTAATTATCAATCTGAATAGGTCCAAGTCTGCGCAAAACACCGTAACAATCATGCACTTCAGTCAAACTAAGTCAAACCATTCACCACCATCCGATCAGGTCAAGGTCAAACCTAGGTCAAGGTAATCAAGATCAACGCGCACACTTGAATGTCCATACACACTACCATGTACCATACCACACAATGTTTAAAAAAATTCAGAAATAGTGCACATGATTTGCACGTGAATTTTAATGTGCTGTCAACTTTTGGACCACACGATCACACACATCCAACGGCCATGATTTAAACTGCAACCTAAACCCTAACCAAAAACCACCGGCCGGAGAGGGACCTCCGGTCACCTTCTCCGGTCACACGCCACCGTCTGCAACTTCACATGTCCCAGAAATGCCCAACTATTATACCAAAATGAAGCTGAGCTCACGTAGATTAAGAATTCACAATTGTTTTCACATACCAAGCACACACATAGAGAACAGAGGAGATTAAATCATGCCCTAAGTTTTGGATCTAAGCTTCTAAGAAGCTCTATCAACTAGCCGGAGTAAGCAGAGCTTCTATTAAGCTTAATTAACAAAAACAAGCTAAAATGAATGAAAATCAACTGAAGCAAAGTTGAATGATGAAACCTGAAAATGTGGAGCAATTGGAGATGTTGAGAAAAACCAGAGGAAAGCTTGATATGCTGAGCTTCTAGATCTTCAAACTTAGCAAAATAAATGCTATGGATTCGTAAATAGATGAAGGATGTTGAAGCTTGCAATGATGCTGAACTTGCAGAAATGGAGTTGTTCTTGTTGCTCTTGATTCAACCACACCAAGCAACGATTAATGGAAGCACAATGGAGTTGAAATCGTGGAGAAGAAGATGAGAAAAATCAGAGAGAGTGAGAGGTGTTCTTGGAGAGAAATGTGGTTGTCAAAACTGAAAATGAAAATGGAGTGTGTGATTTTCTTTTATAGTGTGAGCTTACCACGGTTTAATGAGTTGAGTTAGGGTGAGTCAAGGTGGTTAACTGAGTCCACCCTAACTAACTGAGTCAAGTTAGTTAGGGGGCGAGTGATCAAGGCTGGGTTATGGTGAGGTTAATCTCATGACAGTTATGGTGGAATTGAAAAGGTGAGGGCATGGCTGTTATATCAGAAACTTGCTTAGCAAGTTTGCTTTTTCCAATTTCATGCAAGGCACGTGCTATAGCAGTGTATGTGATGTTCATGGTGTGCTCAAATAAGGGAAAGAATTGTTTGATGGATGTCTGAACCAAGTTATGCAGCAAAGCCATCAATGCATCAGTGAAACATAGGGAGGTTTGGTGATGTTTTTCTCTCTACTCAATGAATAGTTTGGTGAGTTTTTGGGTTCATTGGAAAGAGGGAGTATAATGCAACAAGTTTGGTTTGAGATTGGAGTTGATATGATACTTCAAACATGCTCCAAAATGACTATAAACTTAAGCACACAAGACTGGATGATGGGCGCATCAGGTGGTCGGTTGGCAAGGCTGGCATGGCACAAAATTTCAGCATAACCCCCCTAACTTGAGGCCACTATTTCTCCATCATACCTTGATCAGATGAAATTTTGTCCAACATGAAACTTGAAGAGGGCATTGCAAGGAACATTTTTGATGTTGACAAGTTTTGCAAATGAAACCTTTAACCATGAGAAAAATAGGTGTACATTTGGCCCACCAACTGTTTGTTAAAATGACTGCGCGCATGCCCTGAAACTCTTGGTCATGACCTAGTTTTGAACCTACTTTGCTCAAACTTTGATCAATCATATCTCACTCAATTTTTATCCAATGGAGATGTTCCACACATGGATTTGAAGCTCAAAGCAAGGCCTTTAATTGAGGCAAAGTGGAATTTTCATTTGGTGCTTCAATTTTGAATGGCCTTGGTTCCAATTCTGATGCAAAATGGCCAAAACTTGCTATTTTTAGTAACCCTACTTCATCCAAAAATGGCAACTTTCCAAATCTTGATTTTTTCATGATTCCTTTGGAGTTTCTTGATCAAATTTTGTACATTGGTCACATATAACATGAATTTCAAGAATTTGGCCTTAAAAAGTCAAGGGTTGACTTTTTCCTCTGATTATTTGACTTGGCCCCAAATTTCCTGATTTTTGATCTTTCTTCCAATTGAACCACCTCCAAAACCAATTGAGGGGCAATTCTCCATACACATACACTTAAGAACATGTAGAATACCATGACATCAAGTTTTGTCCAAAAAAACAAAGATTCCCTGATTTAATGGGAAACCCTAGTTTTGGTGCCCACCTCCTAGGAGAAAAATGTGCAGTCTTCAATTTCAAATTCCTCAGAGTATGTTGTGTACCTTCTTAAAGAATGATGAGATATACCATTTGAGGATGATTTTGGATCAATGAGCTATCTCTTTTGAGGGTTTTCCTTCAATTTTTGAACCTCTTGCATAGTGAAAGATGTAGTGCTTCAATCTCCCCTTGGATTTCACTTTCTTGAGATAATGGATGATCAATTGAGGTAGTATGAGACAAGAGAGGCTTCTTGGCTTGCCTTGAGGGCACTTGATTGACCTTTTGTGCTTTGAATGATTCCTTGATTGTCCACCTCCCACCTGACCACATGCCCTGATGGTAAGAAGGATGCCATGCTTCATTTTTCTATGTTAAATGCAATGCAATGTTAATGAGGTGGATATGATATGATAAATGATAATGCCATGCTATGATGACAAAGAGGGAGAGCAAATTTTGGGGTATTACAGCTGCCCCTATTCAAGCGCTGTAGACCTGAATGCCTGAAAGCAATTGCTTTCGGACTTTCAAGGTATATAGTGATTGAATACCAAAAATAACCAAAAATTTGCTCTGGATGGTGAAGAAGAAAAGGGATATAAACCCAACGAGACTGCTGGATTGAATCTTCGATGAAACATCGGAGAAAACTGTCTTTTGAACGACGCCAGACGACTACTGGCTTGCCACACTGCTGGTGGACTTTAATAATGTCTTTTATGCAATTCCAGACGACTACTGGCCTGCCACACTACTGGTGGACTTTGATAATGTCTTTTATGCAATTCCAGACGACTACTGGCCTGCCACACTACTGGTGGACTTTGATAACGTCTTTTGAACGACGCCAGACGACTACTGGCTTGCCACGCTACTGGTGGACTTTAATAATGTCTTTTATGCAACTCCAGACGACTACTGGCCTGCCACGCTACTGGTGGACTTTGATAATGTCTTTTATGCAATTCTAGACGACTACTGGCCTGCCACACTACTGGTGGACTTTGATAACGTCTTTTGAACGACGCCAGACGACTACTGGCTTGCCACGCTACTGGTGGACTTTGCAGCTTCGTGCCACCCGAAGACGGACTTTTGCCAATCCACTGTTGGACTTTAAGAATTTGCCACCCTTAGATGGACCTTTCGCCAATCCACTGTTGGACTTTTGCCACCCGAAGACGGACTTTTGCCAATCCACTGTTGGACTTTTAGCTGCTTTGCCACCCGAAGATGGACTTTTGCCAATCCACTGTTGGACTTTTGCCACCCGAAGACGGACTTTTGCCAATCCACTGTTGGACTTTTGCCACCCGAAGACGGACTTTTGCCAATCCACTGTTGGACTTTAAGAATTTGCCACCCTTAGATGGACCTTTCGCCAATCCACTGTTGGACTTTTG
Organism: Lathyrus tuberosus; assembly: GCA_022829125.1. Taxonomy (NCBI): domain Eukaryota; kingdom Viridiplantae; phylum Streptophyta; class Magnoliopsida; order Fabales; family Fabaceae; genus Lathyrus; species Lathyrus tuberosus. The sequence continues at coordinate 8,825,037 of JALAZF010000072.1, forward strand.
CCACCCGAAGACGGACTTTTGCCAATCCACTGTTGGACTTTAAGAATTTGCCACCCTTAGATGGACCTTTCGCCAATCCACTGTTGGACTTTTGCCACCCGAAGACGGACTTTTGCCAATCTACTGTTGGACTTTTGCCAACGTCTTTTAACAATGCCAGACGACTACTGGCTTGCCACACTACGGGTGGACTTTCGCAAAATTCCAATACTGGATTACACTCTGCATCCGTGTCAGACATCTCTGCCGACTTTGCTGAGGAACAATGATCAATGACTTGACTTTAGAGGTTCCTGAGAGGATAGCATCTCTGCTAGATAATGAATGAACAATCCGTCTGCTCCGAATTGTCAAGTTTGCCAAAAATAAATTGGACTTGAAGAATAATAGATTTGCCAGTAATCACTTCATCTGCTGGGGGAATGAATTCTGGTCACAGCGACTCCGCTGGGGATGAGAATTTCTTTGCATGGCGTCTTGCTAAGGAAGAAAAGTCATAAAAAACTCTGCTTGGGGATCTATCCAATCCAAGACCCTTTGTAGGGGTTATCCACCTTTTGACCCGGCTGGGGAAAGACTGTGCCATCCTTGTTGAGGAATAGATTATGCCGATCTTATAAACCTCCGCGGGGAGAACAACAACTCAGCTGGGGAGTATTGCTGACAAGATTCGATGCTGACCTCTGTGGGGGATCATTACCAGAGACACAAACTTGCTGGGGACCAGGGCTACTCTGCCAGGGATATGCAAATCCTGGTTAGAACATTCCCCTGCAACTTGCTAGGAAGAGTCATTAGAGATCTGTTGGGGAAACCCAAAGCAAATCCACAGTAGTCTGCTGAAGAATATGACTGTCGAGCTTAGGATAAGTACTACAATGCCCCATGTTAGGCGAGCTTTCCTTTAGACAATTCCGTTGGGGATGACGAGTTTATAACAAAACTCTGCTGGAGAAAACTGCTTTAAAGCGTCTCGTGTTGGGGAATGCCTTTTGAGAGGATTTTACAGAAGACCAACTGTCCTCAAACTCTACTGGGGATGATCAACACTTCATGTTGGGGAAACAAACATGCCCCATGCTTGGACAAACCAACAATTTGTCCCCGAAGAAGATGTCATAAGAGGATTTTACAGAAGATTTAGCCTCTTCAAACTCCTGCGACTTCGCTGGGGATAATGACCATCAGTTTCGGTGTCGACGAGACCACTCTTTTGGGGAACCTGTGACCGTTATCGACACAGAAAAGCTTGTAGCTGTTGGAAGGACTGAATAAGAGAATCGACTTAATAAGATACCACGATACCCAGTTGAGCTCAATTCGTTGATATCGAATCGTCGTGACCGACCGTCGACCGAATGATGGACTTAATCAGTGAACATTGTGACAAAAGGGTGACCACCTTTCTCGAACATGATTGCCCCAGTCTTCTGCATGGAAGTAAGTGATTACTCGTCTAGAAGACATGATCCCGTGATCTCGCAAAGGCTTCAATTTTGCCTTTGAGCCTAGTATGAGGCTGCTACCTGCAAGCAAAGGATATGCACGTATACCCCGTGCGAGATATGACTTCTGCAACTGAGAAAATCTAACTCTGAACCACCACTTGTTGGGGAGAAAGGTTTGCATGCAATCTCTTGCTGGAGAACATTATTAATGAAGCCTACTGAAGACGGGGACCAAAAATGCCTTGGGTTGGAATGCCCCTTAGTTTCACTCCTTTTGGCTGATTGACTGCATATGCGTGACCAACTGTTTTTCTTCACTTGTCCCAAACCAACATGGTCCACCGGAAGAAATTGTCCCAAGAGGATTTTACAGAAGACTTGACATCCAAAACGCTTCAATGTCTTCAAACTCTCGTAGAGATTCGTTGGATCTCGCCGTAACTGCCCCAGACCGCATGGATTACTTAGAAGAAGTCATCGCATGAGGATTTTACAGAAGACTTGGCAAGCTCAATGCTTCAGTGTCTTCAAACTCTTGTAGAGATTCGTTGGATCTCGACGTAACTTCCCCAGACCGTATGGACTACAGAGGAATTCACCTTGAAAAGATCCATGAAGAATCTCATACCACCGTGGGATATTCTGCCTCAGTATTCTGAAACCTGGATGGGCTGATTAGTTGTCTGGATGGACTAACTTCTCGTGCTTTTGGGATGGCCTGCCTCAGTATGACCCTTGAAGTGGTTTTGCCCCAGTTTGGCTGAACTCTGAAAAGATTTCTCGACGTAATTGGCTCAGACCGGCTACACCTTAAAGAGATGATTCGACGTGACTGCCCCGGATCGACTACGTCTTAACACAACTTGTTGGGAAAGCTCCTGCTCAACAAAGTTTCCTGAGGAGGTACCACTGGACGTGACTGCCCTTCGGGAGTTTTAGGATTCTCAACTCGGCAAGATTAAACTTCTGGACTGGATTTCCATATGTAAACTTCTTTTGATGTCAAACAAATGTATGCAAGCAGAAAATGTTTTATTCTGAGAATGAAAATTCTAATGCAACACAACATGTTAATCTCGAAGTTTTACTAAAAAGATGTAGCAAACCCTTTTGTGAGCGAATCACGGGTTAGGATACGACATTAATTTTTGAAAGAAATAATGCAATGCACATGCAACACCAACAAAGATCTTTTAGCACAACTGATAGGAGTCAGGAACGCTATCTCTTGGTAGTATGCCTTTGAAATAACCCTGTTTCAATTAGGACTTTTGAGGGTTGTAACGGGGCCTGGTTCACGGTTTTGAGAAAAAAGGATTTATGGCTCAAAGTTTATTGGTGCCCACCCACTCTTCGTGATGTTCTCCAGTCCTACGTTCAGCTAATTTGCACAAGCGTTCGCCTCTCAAAAAGATTTTGTGATCTTTAAGGAAACCATGATACTGATGGTTTGACACCTAATGAGGCTTTGGATTGACAGTCACCCCTTTGTCTTTTGTCCATAGTCACACGACTTTGTTCTTGCTCGAGGATTTTCTTTTGTAATCCTTTTGTTTTTCGCTTTTTCATTCTTTTGCTTTTTGATCCCTAATTTTTGCCTGGACTGATTCTTTTGAATCTTTAGATGTTGGAGTCCAGCGGGATGCCCTAACTTTTGCCTAAGTTGCTTGTTTTCAAGTTTCAACTTAGCGGGCTTTTTTCATTTTTTTTATTCATTTTCTTTTTCCTTGAACACGTCGTGTGACACTGGCCTGTCTTGACTTTGTTGAAAGGGTTGTGACTGCCTCACTTTTTGATTGTTGATGGATAACCATTGTGGTTTCACATCTCTTGACCTCTTGACGGTGGAATAGAAAGTAATGGATCCTCAGATGCACACTCCTTTTGAAATTTGAACGCTCGGTCAAATTAACTGACGTCTACCCTGCCCCTGGGTTAAATGTGAGGGTTTTTTCGTACGAAAGAAACTCCTACTTCAAGGCTCAAAGGGGTTAACGAGGGTCTATCTCCCTTATATCTCCAGTGTTTGGGGATTTGAATCAATGCCTGTACATCCTCAATATGGTTCTTATTCCAAAGCACACCGTTAGAGATTTTTGCGTTTTCAGATCATCATTCTCCCTCATAGAGTTTGAGCAAGAAAAATGGTATTGTAGTACACATTAGCATTAAATGAGTAAACACAAATGAAATTTTTCAAGAAAACATATTCATTGCATTAAAATCCTCATACCAAATACAAACAAATTTTAACATGCGAACAATGTCTGAACGAACAAATAAAGACTACATATGAAAATGCAGCAAGGAAAATAAAGATTGTCGTTGTTGAGGAGGCTTGGCTCCGTCTAGACTGACCACTTCTGGTGATGTTCTTGTAACTTTGAGCACTCACCATGGTACAGAAGCTTCACCTTGTGGGGTACCATCTGGGGTGATAACCTTTGAGTCAATCAAATCCTGCACCTTTTGCTGGAACACATTACAGTTATCAAGTGTGTGCCCAAACGTTCCTGAATGGAACTCACAGCTAACACTCATGTCATAGTCCGGAGGAATGGGGTATGGCACAGGCATGGCCCTTCTCAGCTGGATTTGCGAACTTTTGAGCAAACGAGCCAATAACTGACTGTACGGAATAGGAATAGGATCAAATGTCCTCTTGGGCTTCCTTGGTTTGAGTAGCCTCCGCTGCTGATAATCTTGCTGCTGCTGGTTCGGGCGCCCAACCTGGCCCTGCACTTTCCTTTCTGCATTCGGCTGAGGCACAAATAAGGGTTGCTGACATAGGTCTTCTGCAACACAGGGTTGTGGAAGAGATCCCTGACGCGAGGTAGACCCTTTGGAAAAGGAGAGAGTCCTCAGTTCCCTTGCAACAATGGGAGTGACATCACTTGGTTTACCAGCACCAACTGATGCAAACTTGATTGCCCCTGAATCAATTAGCTCCTGGACTTTATGCTTGAACCTGGTACAATTCTCAACATTGTGACCAGGTGCCCCAGAATGGAACTCACATCTAGCCTTAGCATTAGGTCCCAGAGGAATCTTCGTGGGCAACGGTCCCAAACTAACACACTCAACCAGCTTGAGCTCGAGCAAGTAAGAAAGCAATTGCGCGTACGAAATCGGAATGGGATCGAACTTCCTCTTAGGCCCCTCTGACTTAGGATCCTCTTGAAAATCAGGAAGTGACTGCTGATGAGAGAGCTCTGAACCTTTAGCTTTCAGAGGAGATTCACGAAGCAATCCATGATCTAGAGCATATCCCAAAGAGATGGGAGGAGTAGAGACCTCTGTTGTGGAAGCAGGCACATGATCATTTTCCTTTTTTAACACCTTATTCAAGATTTCCATGACCAGGCCCATTTGAATCTTCATCTGGTTGACTTCCTCCCTCAGTAGTTCCTGACCTCGGGACAGCGCCTGAATGTCCCCCATAAAATGCCCCAATTGGGCCCTCACCCCAGCCAAATCCTTCTGCATTTGATCCATAATATGATTCTTACTTGATTTCCTCGCGTTGAATATCGGTGAATATGATTCTCCGCTATAATGCCTGAAGTCAAACAAAGGTTAGAGACCCTGCAACGAATACCTGAAAAGCAAGTAACAGAAATGCAGAATGATATGCAATGCCATGCAATGTTATGTTTATCATTTCCAAGGTGCTTTACACCCTGATTCCAATCCAAACCACAGAAATCTGAAGACCAGAAATCGTGATATAAAGAGACGTATCGTGGTCATGTGCTTGTGTACAAATATCTGATAAAGAGTAATTCTGAATAAAACTGCTCATACTCATTCAACAAAGTATTCAAGTACATTTAAGAAAGGCTCATCCGCAAATGCAATACAAGGAAAAATGGATCCATCAACAAGCCTGAGGGTAACCATTAACAACAAAATATAAGGAAAAGAACATCAGTCTGACAATTCCACATCCTTCAGCTTATCACTTGAGTATTTGATCTCCTCAAAAAGTATACGGGTACGCTGGTGATTCGGCTTTTCAATCATTTCTTTGATCAAGACATCCCTTTTCTCAAGAGCTTCAGTTAAAGAACCCATATGCAGCATCAGAGCTTCGTCATCACACACTCCTTTGTGTCTCTTTATGCCGGCTTGCGTCTTGAGTATCTCCCTTTCTATCATGACTTCTTCAAGCTCTTTCTTGGTGTTCCTCAGCTCACCTCTAGCTTCTTCTAGCTGTTCTTGACTCTTACCGAGGCTTTCCCGATACTTTCTTCTCTGCTCATGCGCCTTTTCAAGCTCTTCGCCCTTAATCTGCAACTGTTCCTGTAATTCAGCATTCTCTATCCTAACTTCGTCCCAAGCGTGCTGAAACTTTGTTAACTTTTCTTTGGTCTGTGCTAACGCCTGTTTGGTTTGCTTGTGGGCTTGAGTAGCATCATCAGCACCTTTACTAATCTTCCGGAAATGTTGGGCTCTTCCAGCAAAGTCTTTCTCTTTTGCAGTTAGGATTTGTTCAGCATCTTGGGCTTTCCGCTCCAGCTCTTTGTTGGCATGTAGAGCATTCTGAAGACGGCTACTCAACTCGAAATTCTCTCCTTGGAGCTTTTTCACCTAGGCTTGCAACTTGTCAACTTCTTCCACAGTAGCAGTGCTTCTTGCTTTCTCATTCTCCGGATACAAAAGGGGTGCCTTACCAAAAGGCAAGAGAAAATCTTCAACTCTTTTCTTCACCCACTCTTCATATGCTGGATAAACCCGGTTGTTAGGCTTGCCTAGAGTAACTTTCCCCTTTTTCAGTATGCTACCCCAGCTTTCAGAAGCTTTCTGTGCTGCTTCCCAACCATCTGATGTATGAAAATAGAGGGACTCCTCCACATCTCTCTTAATAGGCGGACCTGTCAGGGCATACCCAAATTGTCGAATGGCCAAAGAAGGATTGTAGTTAATCCCACCCATTCTTCCTATCAGTGGAACGTTAGGGAACTTACCACAGCTGTGGATAATATTCTTGCCAATCAGCCCATGATCTACCCATACGATGTCCTTGGCCACCAATCCCATTAAACGCTGTTTCCACTCTAGAGAATCTTTGGAATCCACAAAAGCCCCTGATTGTGGTAAACGGCCCGCAAACCACTTATAGAACAAGGGTGCACAACAGCGAATTATCCCTCCTCTTTTCTTTTCGTTTCGGTTGTACAATGAGTAGTGAAGATCTCCCAGTAGCGTTGGCACCGGGTTCTTCATCATGAATATTCGTATAGCGTCCGTATCAATAAAATCCGGCTCGTTGGGAAACAACACTATGCCGTATATACAAAGGGCTAGCAAAGCATTAAAAACAAGCCAATTCTCGCCTTTAGCTGCTTCCTGGGCCTTCTTAATCAGATATTCCAGCTTGTAACCACGAATCTTTCCTTTGTTGGAGACATTGTCACTTAGCTCTGATTTGCTCAAATATAGAGCACCAGCCAACTTCCCAAAGTCAAGATCCCCCACTGATCCAAAGAAAGGGGGCTCCTCCTTGATAGCAATCCCCAACATGTTGGAATACTCCTCCAGGGTAGGAACCAACACATAGTCTGGAAATACAAAACATCTCAGAGGCGGATCATAGAACTGCATCAACGTATGGAGACCTCTGGCTTCATAATCACTGACATTACGAACCATAGATAAAATCCACCCATATTTCTCTTCAAAAGCTTCTCGTGCTGCCGGGCTCGCCATTCCCTTCAGCACAACAATAGGGCCCAAAGTAGGCGTAAGGAACTTATAGCTGATGATATTCTTCCTCTCTTTAGTGTTCATCTTTGCAGGGACCTGATGACTGGAATCAAGGGTAATATATGCACCTGGAAATGAATAAACATGTATGTTAGGATATGATAATGCAATGCAAAGGGCAATGTGATCAGGTAATCAGGTGTCTGTGCTGAACTGTGAACGGTGTCAGTGTAGCTCTGAGACTAATATAGAACCATAGATAAGAACCATTTGAATACAATAGGATGAAACTTCCTTTTTGTGCAATGATGATAGAAAACCGGGTATGTAGGAGGTCATGGTTACCTGCAAACCTGTAAACAACCCGCCCTTCTCACATGTGGGTACTAGGATGTTCAGTATCCCGGGCTCTCAGGTCGAGAAATGATGATACGTTCACCATTTCTGGTTTGGCATCATCATCAATCGAGGAGGCCTCAACTGATTCTCCAAAACAAAAAGGTCCTCAGCTTCTGGCACTGAGGTCGAGAAGCAATAGTACATTCATCCCTCAGGGTACAGTACTATCGCCAATCGAGGAGTGCCTCCGCTGATTCTCTTTCGAAAAGGGATGTCCTATAGCAAGTTCCCAGCATTGGGTCCTCGGATCGAGAATGTGCAATGGGTTTGCCACGGAATGTGGTCTGCCACTGTCACAACTCGGGAGGAGTGCCGCAACTGAGTCCTCGGGAATGGTCACCAGAGTCGACAGTTCCTCAAGAGAATAACCACTGGCCTGCATAACATGCAGTAGCAGAAAGCTCCTGATAGAACCTCGTCTGGTTGTGGGTCTCATGAACAACAATACGTGGTCACCACCACGCAAGCGTCATGACTATCCACTCTAATACCTATGTATGTACTCAAGCCTTGGTAGTGAGCTTATCTCTCAGAACACCCATCCCGCCAAACAGACAAAACAGTGCAACACAATATAATATATGATATGTAATGCTAAAATGCGGTAAATACAGTAAAATAAATAAACAACAACATATAGCACAACAGTAAACACCCAATGAAAGAAAAGCAGACAAGCGCTAGGATTGACTCGCTAAGGAAACCAGAGATTCTGGGTTCGCAAATTCCCCAGCAGAGTCGCCAGCTGTCGCTCCCGGGATTTTCATCCTAGTACAAACGCGAAAGTGGCACCGAAACAGAGTCGCCAGCAATGTGTATTTATCCCAAGAGAGGGAAAGGAAACACCGCGTAAACCTGAGAGAAAGGAAAAGCATGGTCTTACGACCAAGAGAACTGGGTTCGGGAGTCGGTTACGCGCGGGGAAGGTATTAGCACCCCCACGCGTCCATCGTACCCGATGGGATCCACGCTTGCTTGTCTCGATCAAAGGGTGTAAGAAAAGAATGCTGGAAAAAAGGAACTGAGAGAAAGAAAGAGAAAGAGAAAGAGAAACAAATGTAGGGAAAATAAAAGAAGTGCTCGCATGGGCCCTACCCCACTGCCTACGTATCTCATCGGGAACATGAGAATCAGAGCGACGTAGTTCCCCTCACTAGGGGTGGATTGTTTTTTATAGAACGGCTTACGTTCTAGCTCAGGTGTTGCAGGCTCGCTGGTCCGAGTGCGTTACCATCTTGCAAGAGAACGAGTGGGAGCGCGTTCGTGCGTTGAGAGTGAATGAGGTGAGAAAAGAATTCCCGAAGGAAAGACGTTATTGTTTGTTTTTGTCTTTTAAGAGTTTTTCCCATTTGTTTGCATATGATAGTGTATCCAAATCTTAGTTATTGGAATGTGTACATTCTAACATTCCAAGATGGAATGGGTAAGAAAGCACACTGAGAGTGAAGAAGACCCCCACACTCAGTTCCAATTGTCAAGGTTCAAACACACTAGCATACTTGTGTTTATTAAGTGTTTTGTTGATTATGAAGTGAAGAAGTGTTTTTTATTATTTGCACCTTCAACAAGTATTGCATTTAAGTCCCTCATACAAGATCAAATGTTTAACACATTGACCCAAGATGGGCTATATGCTACACATTCTAAGATTACAAGAGAAGACCCCTTATAATCTTTTCTTTATATGAAAGGCCTAAATGCAATAAATGCCTACCTTTATTAGATATTTTGAATTTTCTTTAAGAGATGAGAAGAGAGACTCAAGAGAGGAGAAAAGGTAAAACCTATATGGACTAAGACTCAATCCTAATTGAAGATTAAAGGGAGTGATCCTAAAGGTTTGTGAGGTTTCAACCTAAAGTCTAAAGAAAGAATGAATTAAACAATTCACTTCTAAAGTAGAAGATGAATTGTAATTCACAAAGGGAAAGTGATGAGTTATTAAAAGAAAGCACATAAGTGCTTAACAAAACATAACATGGAATTGTAAAAGAGAAAGGATAGAAGTTGAATGTGGATTCCTTATCCACACTCAATTGAAACTTACCAAAGCCCCTACATGGTTAGTAAACATGTATAAGAAGTATAAGAAGTAAAGAAACATGTAATGCATCATAAAACTCAAAAGAATTAAATGAGAAACCAAATCCTAGAGCTACAACCAGAATGTACATCATATGAGAACAAATGGTCATTATCAATCACACTCAAGTGGATAGGCAACAAACATCCTCCATGACATTAGAACATGATATCATAAGAAAAGGAAGAATGAAAGATGAAAGAGAAAGGAAGAAATATGCACAAATGGAACATGTAATCCATGGATCAGAATTGAAATGAAATGGAAAATGGTTTATAAACATCTCAAAAGTATTTATGAATCCACTTCAAGACATTCAAGAAGTAATACAAGAAGAATTGAAAGGAAAGTTCAAAAAGAAAGTGCAAACAATACATGTTAATGATGCACAAAGTTCAAATTGAAATGAACATGTCAAGATGACCTATAATGTGTATCAAAGACCTATAATATCATATGAATGACTCATACAACTATGCAAATGCTCATACAAATATGCACAAAAGAATTCATGCAAACATGCACTAAAGTTAAAATGACATGACATGTATTATACTTCAAATGTAATGCATCAAACAAAAACCAAATGGATTCATGAAAATTATGCCAGCATATTATTGGAATGCCTAAGTCAGAAATGCATCATACATCAAGATAGCATGTAAAAATTCAGAGCAAAATGACTTCAAACAAAGCAATTAGGTCAAATTGAAACATCATGCAAAGTGGTGCAAATATAGGCATCAAAACATGTCATAAAGTGACTTAAAAAATCAAACAAAAATCATCTAGCATGCTTCAATGTATTGGTGAATCAATGCAAAAAGAATCATGTCAAAATAGTTGGTAATGAGCAAGAACAAAATTAAACAAATTCATGTATCATGCTTAGAATGCATCTAAATGTAAATTCAAAGAAAATTATGGAACAGGGGCAAAAAGGTCATAAAATCAGAAAATAAAATCATGAAAAATTTCCTAAATGTTTTAAGAATGCACATGAATTTTTGTAGAATTTTCCAATATGTTTTGGTATTTTTAACAATTAGAAATGAAACATGTATGAAAGAAATAAAAATAAAAATGAATGCAAAATGAAGGGGGGTATGAACATAGCAAAGTCACAGTTCAAAATCATTGGGCTTCAATACATGGGGGTGTAATTATCAATCTGAATAGGTCCAAGTCTGCGCAAAACACCGTAACAATCATGCACTTCAGTCAAACTAAGTCAAACCATTCACCACCATCCGATCAGGTCAAGGTCAAACCTAGGTCAAGGTAATCAAGATCAACGCGCACACTTGAATGTCCATACACACTACCATGTACCATACCACACAATGTTTAAAAAAATTCAGAAATAGTGCACATGATTTGCACGTGAATTTTAATGTGCTGTCAACTTTTGGACCACACGATCACACACATCCAACGGCCATGATTTAAACTGCAACCTAAACCCTAACCAAAAACCACCGGCCGGAGAGGGACCTCCGGTCACCTTCTCCGGTCACACGCCACCGTCTGCAACTTCACATGTCCCAGAAATGCCCAACTATTATACCAAAATGAAGCTGAGCTCACGTAGATTAAGAATTCACAATTGTTTTCACATACCAAGCACACACATAGAGAACAGAGGAGATTAAATCATGCCCTAAGTTTTGGATCTAAGCTTCTAAGAAGCTCTATCAACTAGCCGGAGTAAGCAGAGCTTCTATTAAGCTTAATTAACAAAAACAAGCTAAAATGAATGAAAATCAACTGAAGCAAAGTTGAATGATGAAACCTGAAAATGTGGAGCAATTGGAGATGTTGAGAAAAACCAGAGGAAAGCTTGATATGCTGAGCTTCTAGATCTTCAAACTTAGCAAAATAAATGCTATGGATTCGTAAATAGATGAAGGATGTTGAAGCTTGCAATGATGCTGAACTTGCAGAAATGGAGTTGTTCTTGTTGCTCTTGATTCAACCACACCAAGCAACGATTAATGGAAGCACAATGGAGTTGAAATCGTGGAGAAGAAGATGAGAAAAATCAGAGAGAGTGAGAGGTGTTCTTGGAGAGAAATGTGGTTGTCAAAACTGAAAATGAAAATGGAGTGTGTGATTTTCTTTTATAGTGTGAGCTTACCACGGTTTAATGAGTTGAGTTAGGGTGAGTCAAGGTGGTTAACTGAGTCCACCCTAACTAACTGAGTCAAGTTAGTTAGGGGGCGAGTGATCAAGGCTGGGTTATGGTGAGGTTAATCTCATGACAGTTATGGTGGAATTGAAAAGGTGAGGGCATGGCTGTTATATCAGAAACTTGCTTAGCAAGTTTGCTTTTTCCAATTTCATGCAAGGCACGTGCTATAGCAGTGTATGTGATGTTCATGGTGTGCTCAAATAAGGGAAAGAATTGTTTGATGGATGTCTGAACCAAGTTATGCAGCAAAGCCATCAATGCATCAGTGAAACATAGGGAGGTTTGGTGATGTTTTTCTCTCTACTCAATGAATAGTTTGGTGAGTTTTTGGGTTCATTGGAAAGAGGGAGTATAATGCAACAAGTTTGGTTTGAGATTGGAGTTGATATGATACTTCAAACATGCTCCAAAATGACTATAAACTTAAGCACACAAGACTGGATGATGGGCGCATCAGGTGGTCGGTTGGCAAGGCTGGCATGGCACAAAATTTCAGCATAACCCCCCTAACTTGAGGCCACTATTTCTCCATCATACCTTGATCAGATGAAATTTTGTCCAACATGAAACTTGAAGAGGGCATTGCAAGGAACATTTTTGATGTTGACAAGTTTTGCAAATGAAACCTTTAACCATGAGAAAAATAGGTGTACATTTGGCCCACCAACTGTTTGTTAAAATGACTGCGCGCATGCCCTGAAACTCTTGGTCATGACCTAGTTTTGAACCTACTTTGCTCAAACTTTGATCAATCATATCTCACTCAATTTTTATCCAATGGAGATGTTCCACACATGGATTTGAAGCTCAAAGCAAGGCCTTTCATTGAGGCAAAGTGGAATTTTCATTTGGTGCTTCAATTTTGAATGGCCTTGGTTCCAATTCTGATGCAAAATGGCCAAAACTTGCTATTTTTAGTAACCCTACTTCATCCAAAAATGGCAACTTTCCAAATCTTGATTTTTTCATGATTCCTTTGGAGTTTCTTGATCAAATTTTGTACATTGGTCACATATAACATGAATTTCAAGAATTTGGCCTTAAAAAGTCAAGGGTTGACTTTTTCCTCTGATTATTTGACTTGGCCCCAAATTTCCTGATTTTTGATCTTTCTTCCAATTGAACCACCTCCAAAACCAATTGAGGGGCAATTCTCCATACACATACACTTAAGAACATGTAGAATACCATGACATCAAGTTTTGTCCAAAAAAACAAAGATTCCCTGATTTAATGGGAAACCCTAGTTTTGGTGCCCACCTCCTAGGAGAAAAATGTGCAGTCTTCAATTTCAAATTCCTCAGAGTATGTTGTGTACCTTCTTAAAGAATGATGAGATATACCATTTGAGGATGATTTTGGATCAATGAGCTATCTCTTTTGAGGGTTTTCCTTCAATTTTTGAACCTCTTGCATAGTGAAAGATGTAGTGCTTCAATCTCCCCTTGGATTTCACTTTCTTGAGATAATGGATGATCAATTGAGGTAGTATGAGACAAGAGAGGCTTCTTGGCTTGCCTTGAGGGCACTTGATTGACCTTTTGTGCTTTGAATGATTCCTTGATTGTCCACCTCCCACCTGACCACATGCCCTGATGGTAAGAAGGATGCCATGCTTCATTTTTCTATGTTAAATGCAATGCAATGTTAATGAGGTGGATATGATATGATAAATGATAATGCCATGCTATGATGACAAAGAGGGAGAGCAAATTTTGGGGTATTACACTCTTGACCTTTCTGCCAGTCTGATTTACGACTAGAGTCTTCCAACCTTTGAAACTCGCAAAAGTTTCATCCTTAGTCTTCTGGATGAATACCCATAACTTTCTAGAATAATCATCGACTATGGATAGAAAATACCTTGCTCATGAATGTGATGGACACCTTGCAGGACCCCAAAAATCAACATGGATGTAATCAAGGGATCAATGAGTTCTTTGTTTGCCTTTGTTGAACTTCACAAAATTTCAGCTTTTCGACTTTGTCTCTACCAAGCAGATTTTGTTTCCCTAGTTCGACCAGCCCCCTTTCACTGACATGGCCCAATCTCATGTGCCAAATTTCTGTATTCGACAAAGGTTTCGTGGATACAACATTTGTCAAACCACTTACAACTTCAGCCTCCAGGGTTTACAAGCCTTGTTTCTTCACGCCTCTCAAGACTTCCTTCGACCCCTTCATGACTCTTAGGATATTTTTCTCTCTCTGAAAAACATATCCCTTCTTGTCGAATTCACCAAGACAAATCAAATTTCTCTTCAAATCAGGTACATACCTGACTTCAGTCAATAACCTTATTGACTCATCATGGAGCTTGAATCTCACAAATCCAATACCTGCAATTTTGCAAGCTTTGTTGTTTCCCAACAGCAGTGATCCACCATCTTGATCACACAATTCCTCAAACACATCTTTGTTTGGAGTCACGTGCCAAGCGCAGCCTGAATCCATAATCCACTCCTTTCTTAAGTCACTGCTTGAAACCACCAAGACATCAGATGATTCGAAGTCATCTTGAACAATGGTTGCGTTGCCATTATCCTTACCTTCATGATCTTTCAGGCGTTCAGGGCACACTTTTCTTGTGTGACACTCCTTCTTATAGTGATAGAATCGAATACCAGATGACTCGCCACTATAAGACTTCTGCTGACTTTTACCTTTCTTATTGTCGAACTTTTCATCCTTTCGCAAGAATTTTCCCTTAACGGCCAAACCTTCACCAACCGTTGAAGGTTTATGCTCCTTTCGTTCGTTCAAGTCCTTAGAATACAAGGCTCATTGAACTTCTTCAAAGCTCAGGGACTCCCTTCCATACATGAGAGTTTCTTTGAAGTGAGCATGTGTTCTGGGCAAAGCGCACAACAACAACAATGCTTGATCTTCATCATCGATCTTCACATCAATATTTTCAAGATCAAGAATCAGCTTGTTGAACATATCCAACTGCTCTGCCAACACTTTGCCTTCACTCATCTTGAATGAATACAAAGCTCGCTTCAGATATAATCGATTCACCAGAGATTTGGTCATGTACAAACTTTCATGTTTCAACCATAACCCCGATGTCGTAGTCTCCTTTGATACCTGTCGGAGAACCTTATCACCAAGGCTCAACAATATTGCGCTGTGGGTTTTCTCTATCATGGTCGTCTTTTCTTTTTCCGTTAACGCATCGTCCATTGCCGTATCTCCCTTCAACGTTTCCAAACAACCTTTCTGAACCAATAGGGCTTTCATCTTCAAGCGCCACAGACCGAAATCGTTCACTCCAGTGAACTTTTCAATCTCATAATTTGTTGAAGGCATCTTCCTCCACGCTCACCGCACCAATTTGTTGTGAAAAAGGATGTCTTGAAAGAAAGTATAAACAATTTCTTTATGATCAAGAAACACACAAGGGTTAGGGTTAACAGAAAATCAAGAAGAATAACAACACAAATTGGTTATAATTGATATTCTTTACTTTCTCTTTGAATCAGATTACAAGTACTCAAGAATAACAAATAACCCTTTCGCCCTAATTAGGATTTGTCACCACTTAATATGAGAGACTAGTATGCTATTTATAATAAACCTAACATGCTAAACTAATGGGTTTTTTAACAATTACCCATTACAAGCTAGCTTAGGGTACAAGTTAACTTAAACAATTGTATTCTTAACACAAAGCCCAATTCGACAACTATATACTAGAACACATTTCGACTACAACACGTAGGTCTTCGATAATAACATGTGATCAGACTTCGACGACATGCTAAACCTCTGTCGACAATACTAGAGTTCGATCCAATATCTCTCACACATATTTTATCAATACGGTCAATCGCCCAGTATATTTACAATCACACCCTACCCAACCATGATTAGTTAACCATCATGGTATACATTTTCCAACCGTGGTGAAAGGGTATTTACGTAGTAGTGACTATGTCGCATAAATTTTGAGATGAAAATAATGTCTTCATTCTAACACGCGAGAAATCATAATTTTAACCATTTAGAATAGGGACAAAATAGATGATGATTGAGTGGTGTTATCCATAGTTTAGAATTTTTTTTGGAATGACTTAATAGGACAAGGAAAATATTAGAAGTAGTTGGGAAAATTTTGGAATAATAGTTAGGTAATATAACTACGCCCAACGTATGACCGAACGTAGTTCTGATACCTTTCTTTGTATTTAAATAGTTATATAAGATAGTTTTAGAAAATTGTTTGAAAAAATGATATAGGAACCGTGTAGGTTATAGGAAAGGGTTATATTGAAATATGAACAGTGGTTTAAAGCCTTACAGGAGGAAATGACATTGGTTTTTTTAGATAGTCAATTACAAAGTGTCAATTGCTTATTTTTAGGCTCAAATCATCCACCTCTCAATGTAAGTGAATGTTATAAATTGTTTTAGTTATTTCTAAATGTTTCATGATAGATTGGTAACATAATAGTTTTAAGTTCTTCTAATATTTTCTTACGGGTGTGATTGGTTGTAAAGAGAAAGTGAGAAGAGAGAAATAAGTGAGAGAGTATGTGAGAAGAGAGAAATAGGTAAGAAGTAAAATCTAATATGAGAGAAATAGAAAAGAAAGAAGTGTGTAAAATTTTAAAAAGACAAAATTATCCGTACTATAACAATATATAAAATATAGTACTAGTATATTTAACTTCATTAAGAGAATGCAAGGGCAAATATGGAATAATGAAAAAAATTGTTTCTCTTTCTCCTTTTTTCTCATTTTAGGAGATATTAAAAAAAGTAATGGGACCCACATAATTTCATTCTCTCTTCCCTATTTCTCACCAAACCAAGCCAGAGAAATAGAACATCTCTTTTGAACTTCTTTATCACCAATTTCACTTTTTCATACTTCATCTAAAACAAACACACCCTACGCGTCTAAGAAAACTCTAAAAAATTATACTCTCTCCGGTTACTATTATAAGCAAAAAAATCATTTTAAATCTTGGTCACTATTATAAGCAAAAGTCATTAAATTTTAGACAAATTAATGCTTGTATTACCATTATACCCTTAATTTAATTTAAAAGCATTTAATGTTGGTAGTTGATTCATTAAATAAACTAAGGATATTATCGTAAATTTTACTTTGATAGTAAATAAAATAAAAAAAATTAATTACACTTAACTAACTTTCTTAATACGTGTGAAATTAGTTATTTTGGTTTATAATTGTGACCAGAGGAGTAACAATTTCAACACTCTCAAGTCGTCACTATCCAGACGGTAAGGAGGATTATTATGACACCTAATAATTTATAGTTAATAAATCTAAAAAAATAAAATTTCTTTATAAAAAGAACCGGAGATAGTAGTTTATATCGATTAAAATCTCATTTAATCATATTTTTTTTATAAAAAAATATAATAGTACTAGTTAAATTGAAGTATTTAAACTTAGAAACACGTCTATAAAAATAGTAATAAGAAGATGAAAAGGCAGTCCATACAGTGAAAACAAAATTTCTGTCTATGAGGCAATTATGCTAGTAATAATAGTATGAGAGTATTGAGGAGTCAGTACAATAAATGTCGTGCCATTTGTAGAAAAAATGTAAATAAACTCAGTTTATAGTTTCAAGATACGTACATTACACGCACAAAGCTTAACATTGTCACATTCAGATAACTTTAGTATTCCAAATTTATAAAAGCCAACCCTAAATTTTCCATACTATTACAATATTTGCTTTCTCTTCCAAAGTGTAATATCAGATCATATACTTAAAAAGAGAATGGCCAGAAAATATGAAGGACATACAATTGGAATCGACCTTGGTACAACCTACTCACGTGTTGCTGTGTGGCACGAGCAAAACAACATAGCTGAGATAATCTACAATGAAGCTTCTTTTGTTGCTTTCACCGATGATAGAAGGTTGATTGGTGATTCTGCCAAAAATCAAGCAGCCTCTAATCCATCCAATACTATATTTGGTAATTTATCTTATTTGTCCAATTGTTATCATTTTCTGCTATTATTTATTTAGAAAAGTACATGTTATACATCATCAACATTTTGAATTTTTCAGATGTAAAGAAGTTTATTGGAAGAAAATATAGTGATCCTATAATTCAGAACAATCTACAGTCGTGGCCGTTTGGGGTCGTTTCTAGTAAAGATGACAAACCCATGATTCGTGTTAATTACAAAGGTAAGGAAAAACACTTTTCTCCTGAAGAAATGTCATCTTTGATATTCAAAAAGATGATGGATATTGCAGAGGCATCTTTGAAGTCACTGGTAAAAAATGCAGTGATTACAGTTCCTGCATATTTCAATGATTCTCAGAAAAAAGCTATCAGAGATGCTGCTGTCATTGCTGGCCTCAATGTAATGAGGATAATTAATGAACCAACTGCTGCTGCTCTTTCATATGGTCTTCGTATGAGAGCAACTTGTGTTGAAAATAGAAATATTCTTATCCTTGATCTTGGTGGTGGAACTTTTGATGTGTCTCTCATCACATTCAAGGAGGGCGAGTTTGAAATAAAGTCGGCGACAAAGGCTCTATTTGGAGGTGAAGATTTTAATAAAAGAATGGTGAACTATTTTGTGAAGGAGTTCAAGAGAAAGCACAACATAGACATTAGTAGGAACTCAAAGGCCCTTAGGAGGTTGAGAGTTGAGTGTGAGAGGGCCAAAAACACACTTTCAGTTTATTTTAGTCCCACTTTTTGTGTAGAAGCTTTATATGACGGAATTGATTTCCGTTCATCAATCACGTCTGCTAAGTTTGAGCAACTAAACACAGACCTCTTTGAAAATTTTTTATATACAATTAAGACCTGTCTTTCTGATGCTAAGATAGACAATAGTGGTGTTGATGAAGTTATTCTTGTGGGTGGCTCTTCAAGGATTCCCAAAGTTCTGCAGATATTGCAGAACATTTTCAAAAGAGGCAAGTATCTCAATATAATTCATCCTGATGAGGCTGTTGCTTGTGGTGCAGCCATCCAAGCTGCTTTGTTAAGTGGAGGCCTTAAGAATGTTCCAAAGGAAGTGCATCAATATCTTACAAGGCTGTCTCTTGCAGAACCAGAACAAGAGGGAATACCAAGAAATATAGTGAATGATAAAAAAGTGAATGTTACAATTGAGGATAACAAATCCAAGGTGATGATTGATTTTGAAGGTGGTGTTGGAATTACAGTTAATGTTCCTGGTTCGTTTAAATTCTCACTTCCTGATACTGATCTAGCACTTCCTATCAATTGTTGCTTTGCTACAGATTCTGATGGGATGTTAAATGTTTCTGCTGAGGTACAAAATATTTCCAAAGACATCAAAATAACAACTGAGAATGTAAGGGTGGAGTTTCGAAGTCCATGTTAATAGTGTTTTTTAGTTCCATGATTTCTTCACAAATGAATGAAAACAAGTTCAGTTCTATATTCATAAAAGTGTGAATATTTGCTTGTTGGCACTAGCAGAAAGTAACCGAAATTTGTGCTCTTTTTTGAGGATATTGATTATTGGCAAACATGTTTGAATTTGTTTTGCCCCCATGTATTTATTTAGGCTAATGTTTTAATGCAAATATTTTGAGCACACTTACTAAGAAATTAATAGGCGGTTAATTGGTGGGTAATCTAAATGTTTTAGTTAAGTTACTTGATGGATAAGGATACTATGTTATATAATGGATAAGAAAATTTAAATTAATTAATGGGAATGAATCAGAGAGGATACAATGATGGTTCATATATTTGCCTCTCTAAAATCAACTACTAAAACTTATCATTCCAAGCATCTTCTTTAATTTGTAGAAAAATTCAATCTTCAACAGCTGCCATAAGGGCTTTTTAGTAATTCTAGTGGGTCTGTCCAGCATCCTATCACTACTATCCAGCCCACTCAAAACCTTGTCTTCAAGGTTTGGTGTAAAAAAATCAACTTTCATGTGGTCATGGCTCGACCCAGTTGACGAAAAGGGGCGGTTTGATTGAGAATTTGGGGTAGTTGGAGTTAATGTGGGAAAGGGAGAAAATAAGGTTTAGTTGGCGTGGGGCAGTGTGTAAAGTTTGTGGAGTCACATCAGAAGGAACAATAGCACATGGTATGGGATTTAGTCGTTTGGCATCCAACGTTGATGGATACGAAACGGTTTTCGAGGCGGGCAGAAAAGCAGGAATTGAAAGTGGGTTTGATGGTAAACCAGGGGCGGTGATGTCTGGTTTCGAGGCTCTAGCTGTTTTCCACTACCAGTCCTTGAAGGAAGAAAAATACCATCACGTGGGCCCTCGGTTGGCATTGTGAGAGTAGAATTTGAGGAGCATTCAATGGGCTTTAAAGGTCCTGATCTGAGAGTTGGGGATTTAAAGAGATCTAACGGTGCAATTTTTTTTAAGGAAAACGTGTTAGAAGAGGTACGCCTGACCTGATAATAGGGCTGTTGGACTTTATTTTTCAGTATCACTTCCCTCTGTCTCTACAACTACTTTCTGAACTTCACTTGGAACTCCAAGTGTTAAGTTTTGTTGCGACTAGGGTTGTTTTCGATCCGGTCCGGTCCGGTCCGGATATTTGCTATTCCGAGAACTGGATCGAAATAGTAATCGGGTAATCTAGGACTGGACCGAAACAGTAATGGGTAATTTTTTTGAACCGAAACTGGACCGTTACTTCGGGTATCCAACAAAAGTATCTAATATAGTATCCATTTTCGATATTGGATAAAAAAATTATCCATTCCGGACCGAGTAAATTTCGGTCGGTCCATTGGTTCGGTTCTATTGGACCGGTTTGCGGGTGGATCTCGGATAAACCGGTCCAAATACAACCCTAGTTGCGACCCCTTCCTAACAAGAGATACTTTGGACTCCTTAGGTACCACATCTAAGAAAGCAATGTCCAAAAGACCATCCACACTGATATTTTCAGGGATGGGCACCATTTCTTTATGTGGATCATCACCATGATAAGCTCTCAACTGGAAAACGTGGAATATTGGGTGGATACGAGACGAGTTTGGAAGCTGAAATTCGTAGGCCATGGGACCGATACGAAGCAGAATGGGAAACAGTCCAAAATACCGTTTGGAGAGTTTCTGAAATGCTCGTCGATGGATAGAAGTCTGACGATATGGTTGTAGACAGAGCCATACAAAGTCACCAACAACGAAGGTACAGTCTCTGCGTTTTTTATTGGCTTGATCTTGCATGATTTTCTAGTTGCGAGCTAGATTGAGTTTCAAGTTGTTGAGTATGGGTTGTCTATTGTCTAGGGACGAATCAAGTAAAGGAATGCTCGCGTTACCTTTGATGTAGTCTTTGGCTGTTGGAGGTTGCCTTCTGTATAACGCCTCAAAAGGAGTCATTTTGATAGATGTGTGGAAATTGGAGTTATGCCAATACTCTGCCATATAAACATATTTGAACCAATGGCGCGGAGTGTCACTGGTGAAACACTGAAGGTATGTTTCTAAGCTTTGATTTACCACTTCTGTTTGTCTATCGTTTTTCGGATGTTAAGGCGTACTATATTTCAGGGATGTTCCTTGCACACGAAAAAGTTCCTTCCAAAAAGCACATAAGAAAAGGGGATCCCTGTTTGAGACGATGGACCCAGGTACTCCCTACAAATGACAGATCTCAACTGAAAAACGTCTGGCTAAGTCCTGAGCTGAAAAATGAGTAGGCAAAGGAAAAAAATGGACAAACTTGGGTAGTCTATCACAAATTACCCAGATAACCGTGTGGCCAAACGATTTGGAAAGGTGAGTAACAAAGTCCATTGATAAGTCTTCCCACACTTGCTGAGGTATTTCTAAAGGCTGTAACAAACATTGTTTTTTTGTTGGCATGTATTTGTTTTGTTGACATGTGTGGCAAACTTGCACAAATTTCTTGACATCCTTGTATAGTCAAGGCCAGAGGAACGTGGATGAGATGCAAGTCAGGGTGGGTTTAAGGCTTGAGTGACCAGAGGTTGGGGTGCAGTGATACTCATGGAGAATGGTTGTGCAAAAATCCATAACATTTGGTAAGAAAATCCACTCCTTAAAATATAACAGTTCATTCGTGAATTGATAAACCAACTGCATTTTTGGATCACTTGTACTTTGTATAACGAGATCTTGTCCTTCTCTTGTGTTGGTGTAGAATTGCTTGAGGTGAGAGATGGTATCTTGAATCAGAGTCGAGATGGAAATCATAAGGGAGATCTCTTCTATGTGCCTGCGGCTCAAAGCATCTGCAACTTGATTTGATTTTTCAGGTTTGTAGAAAATCTCGAAGCTAAATCCTTGTAACTTAGCAATCCATTTCTGTTGCTCTGGTGTTTGAATTGTTTGAACCAATAAATTTTTCAAACTTTTCTGATATGTGAAAATTTGGAAATGTTGTTAAACAAGATACTGACACCATTTTTTAACAGCCTCTGTGATTACGTACTGTTGCCGTGAGAATCGGAGACTATAAATATTAAGTTAGTTAGGCTTCACAAATCTTAATTCACCACTGATCTTTAATTTATCCAAGGGAAGGGGTAAAGAAAGAATAACCCATAAACATGCAATACAAAACAATGCAATAAAGAGATCTAAGGTTCGGGGGTTGGTTATACTAAAGGAAGATATTAACACCCTAAATATCTATAGTATCCTATAGGAACCTCTTATTGAATTTGTGTTATTGTAATGTTATTTGCTATTTGGGATTGATTGGGGAGATGAGAAGAGAAATTTTTTTTTATTGTTTTTGTGTTTCGCAAGACACAAAGTCTTGTGCCTACGTACCAATGAAGGATCAAAACCTCGTAGTTCGGGGTAGAAATTAAAAAGGGGTTTATTATGGTGGATTTAAATGAAGAAGAGGCAAGTTGTCATCTTAAGGAGAATACTTAACTTTGTGAGAACAAGATTTGGTTCTGCAATATTATCTCTAAGTTTTGATGATAACAAATGAGTATTGGCATGAACAATTTTGCACAACTAATGTTGTTACTTGTGAGAACCTAGCAAACAGGTTATGCTCCTGAGAATCAGAGCAATGTTTAAAGAAAGGCATTTCGTTTATGCACTTAAAAGAGCTGAACGAAGATATCACGACAGACTTTAATTCGAAAGTAAAAGAGTATGAGTTCTGAAGATCTGATGACAAGGGTTCTGATGGAACGAAGTCGAGATGCTGAAGCCTCACACTTTTTAATCAAAGTTCTGAAGACCTACCCAAAGTCGACTCTCATGCTTCAATCAGAGATTATCAGAAGCCGCTGAAGATATGAAGAAAGTGGATTAAGAGAACAAGGTTCTGAAGACAAGTTCTAAAGATTCTGGAAGCGCAGAGCTGATGATTCGAAGACTTGGTAATCTCAAGAACCGAGCAATGTTTTCCCTTCTTAATCATGCTCACAAAAAGCCTCTGAAGTTGAGAAGCCAAGAAAACTTGCCACACTGTACAGCTGTACCACATTACAACGTTAAAGTTCTTGAAGACTGTGTGAAATACAAACAAGACAATTTGACACAGACAGGACGCGCAACATATAGAAGATTGTGTACATGTCCTCACACTTCTAGCCGTAAGCCTACTTAGCTATCATGATTCCATCTCAACGGCTCTTTTCACTCGGCTATAAAAGGAAGCTCAAAGACTTGAAGAAAGACACACACGCGAACTGCTACAATACTTTCTAACTCTGTTCTTTCTTAAGTCATTCTCGGTCTAAAGCTTGTTTACATTATCAGCTTGATAAGAAGCAATTGTCTATAAACCCATTGTATTTGAACTTAAAGTTGTATTCCTTAAGAGAGTCTTAGTGATTAGATCTCTTGAGAAGTCTAGGACGTGTGTCTTAGAGGTTGTGCCTTAAGTAAGACCTGTGTGGTTGGATTACTTGAGAAGTCTAGAACGTGTGAGTTCTAGAGGTTGTTGTTAGTCACCAGCTGTGTAGCTCGTTCAGTGTACTATTTTGCTGAATAGTGGATTAAGACCTCGTTGAGAGAGGCGAAATCACCTTGGCGGGTGGACTAGATTAACTTGAGAGGTTCTCAAGTGAACTAGTATAAACATAACGTGTTTATATCTCCTTGTTTAACCAAGTTGTTTTTCTTTAGAAAAAGGGGTAAAGTTTTAAAGAGAAAGTTACTTTAAAGAAACAATTTGTTTTGAAAAACCAATTCAAACCCCCCTTTCTTGTGTTTTTCACATCTTTAATTGGCATCAGAGCTCCGGTTCTGAGGTGATAAAAAGATTGAATTTTTTTTTATCAAGCACTTAACAGTGTTCAGTACCGATCCAAGTGTAAAAAACAATGACTACACCACCACCAACAACTTCTGAAACAAATGTTATTGAAAGAGAATCTTACATTGCAAAACCTCCTATCTTTGATGGAGAAAAGTTTGATTATTGGAAAGATAGAATTGCAAGTTATTTCTTATCATTTGACCTAGATCTATGGGATATAGTACTTGATGGCTATAGTCATATTGTAGATTCTGTAGGTAAAAAGATTGAAAGAAGTGAGTTTACAGATGCTCAAAAGAAAACTTACAAAAATCATCACAAAGCAAGAACCATTCTGTTGAACGCAATTTCTTATACCGAGTATGAGAAAATCACAAACAAAGAAACTGCAAAGTCCAATTTTGACTCTCTTCGTATGACTCACGAAGGAAATGCTCAAGTCAAGGAGACGAAGGCTCTTGCGCTAATCCAAAAATACGAAGTCTTCAAAATGGAAGATGACGAGTCTGTTGAAACCATGTTCTCAAGGTTTAAAATGCTTGTTGTCGGACTCAGAGTTCTGAACAAAGGCTATTCTACTGCTGATCATGTCAAGAAAACCATCAGAAGTCTTCTGGTCAAATGGACATCAATGGTGACTGCCTTGAAACTTGCAAAGGATTTGAATAGTATCAGTCTTGAAGAACTTATCAGTTCTTTAAGAAGTCATGAAATAGAGCTTCAAGGAGATGAACCTCAGAAGAAAAACAAATCCATTGCACTAAAGGCAAAGCCAGAAAAGAAGAAGGCGTATCAGGCAGAAGAAGAAATGGAAGAATCTGAAGAAGATTCAGAAGAAGATGGTATATCACTCATATCAAGAAAGATAAGTCAACTCTGGAAATACAGAAGGAACAAGTTCAAATGACCAAGGAGAAGATTCGAATCTACATCTGGTCAAAGAAGAAACTATGGAAAAGATGTTACGTGCTTTGAATGCAAAGAACCTGGACATCTCAAAAATGACTGTCCAAAGGCCAAGAAAGAAGAATGACCTAGGAAAGCCAAAAAGGGTCTCATGGCAACCTGGGATGATTCAGAATCTGAAGAAGATGCTGATGAAGGTCGGGTCAACATGGCATTCATGGTAGAAACCAGAAGCGACTCGTCAGAGGAAGAACTATCAGACTCCGACGACGAAAGAGAGGTACTTTCCTCCTTATCACGTTCTGAACTTGAATTAGGATTAACTGAACTTATAAAAAGATATCAAAACCTTCAAAGCAAATTTAAAATCTTGAAAAAGAGTTTTATAGGTTCTTCAGAAGATCTTACTAAAAACAAGAAAACCATTTCTGAACAAAATGAGAAAATATTCGTATTACAAAACTCAAACACCGTCCTGAAATGTAAATTATCTAAGTTAGAAGAAGAAATTGTGTCAAACTCAACTAACACTAGTGAAAAAGACAAATATGATAACGCATTTAAAAACTTTCTTGCCAAAAGCGTAGATAGAAGCAAAATGGCTTCACTAATCTATGGAGTAAGTAGAAATGGCAGTAGAGGTCTAGGATATTCAGGACCATCTCAACTATATGATGAAACCAAAGACATCAAAATAATACCTCTGTCTAAATAGTTTATTCCCTCGGGTACTGGCCTTAAGCATTCAGAACCAAAAGGTTTAAACCCTAGGATTACACAAACACACACACTAAAGAAATATCCTAAACACGAACACTATGCACAAACTCCACACCGTTTTGCTAACGTAAGGAAATCTAAAGGGATCAGAACCTTTAGAAAAACTAATGTGAAAGGACCCACTAAATGGGTACTTAAAAACAAGATAATCCATGTTGCAGATATCCTTAATAGCTCCATTGAAAC
Source organism: Lathyrus tuberosus (assembly GCA_022829125.1). Classification (NCBI taxonomy): domain Eukaryota; kingdom Viridiplantae; phylum Streptophyta; class Magnoliopsida; order Fabales; family Fabaceae; genus Lathyrus; species Lathyrus tuberosus. Next base: position 8,850,955 of record JALAZF010000072.1, read on the forward strand.
ACCAGTCATGGTACCTGGACAGTGGGTGCTCGCGACACATGACGGGAGAAAGGCTTATGTTCCAAGATCTGAAACTTAAGCCTGGAGGCGTCATCGGTTTCGGAGGAAATCAGAAAGGAAGAATCATTGGCTCCGGAACTGTTGGAAATGGTAAGCTTCCTTCCATTAAGAATGTTTTATTAGTAGAAGGTCTAATGCATAATCTGTTGTTAATAAGTCAACTTAGCGACAGTGGCTATGATCTCATTTTTAATTAAACGTCTTGTAAAGCTGTAAGTCAGAAGGATGGATATGTCTTATTCAACGGAAAGAGGAAAAACAACACTTACAAAATTAAATTATCTGATTTAAAATATCAAAAAGTAAAATGCCTTCTTTCTGTAAACGAAGAGCAATGGGTCTGACACAGACGTCTTGGCCATGTTAGTTTGAGAAGAATCTCTCAGCTTAACAAGCTTGGTCTTGTTAGAGGCTTGCCAAATCTGAAATATTCGTCAGACACTCTTTGTGAAGCATGTTAGAAAGGAAAGTTTTCAAAAACCTCTTTCAAAGCTAAAAATGTTGTTTCCACCTCTAGACCGTTGGAACTTCTTCACATTGATCTATTTGGCCCTGTAAAAACGGCCTCTCTCAATGGTAAGAAATATGGACTAGTCATCGTTGATGACTACAACAGATGGACATGAGTAGAATTCTTAAAACACAAGGATGAATCATATTCTGTATTTGCTTCCTTCTGTACTCAAGTATAAAATGAGAAAAATTGTAAAATAGTCAGAGTCAGAAGTGATCATGGTGGAGAATTTGAAAATAAAAACTGTGAAGAACTTTTTGATTCACTTGGAATATCTCACGATTTTTCTTGTCCTAGAACTCCACAACAAAATGGAGTTGTAGAAAGAAAGAATCGAACTCTACAAGAAATGGCTCGCACCATGATCCAAGAAACTGACATAGCTAAGCACTTCTGGGCAGAAGCAATTAACACAACATGTTATATTCAAAATAGAATCTCTATAAGACCTATCTTGAATAAAACTCCATATGAATTATGGAAGAATAAATTACCCAACATTTCATATTTTCATCCATTTGGATGTGTCTGTTTTATGCTTAACACTAAAGAGAATCTTAGCAAGTTTGATTCCAAAGCACAAAAATGTCTGTTGTTGGGATACTCTGAACGCTCAAAAGGCTACAGAGTCTACAACACAGAATCAAGAATTGTGGAGGAATCTATTCATGTTAGATTCAATGACAAGCCTGACTCAGAAAAGTCAGAGCTAGTTGAGAAACTTGCAGATTTGGAAATCAGATTCTCCGAACCTAAGGAAAGGACATATGAAGTTAAAGAACAGCAAGATCCTACACCAGACACCACTGAAGTAATGTCTCACTTCCTAATACTGATCTAGTCCTTCCTATCAATTGTTGCTTTGCTACAGATTCTGATGGTATGTTAAATGTTTCTACTGTGGTACAATCTATTTCCAAAGACATCAAAATAACAAATGAGAATGTAAGGGTGGAGTTTCGAAGTCCATGTTAAAAGTCTTTTGTAGTTCTATGAATTCTACACAATTTAATGAAAACAAGTTCAGTTCTATATTCATAAAAGTGTGAATATTTGCTTGTTGGCACAAGCAGAAAGTAACCAAAGTTTGTGCACTTTTTTGAGGATATTGTTTATTAACTAACATGTTTGAATTTGCTCTTCACCTAATCAATAGTCGCTGTATTTATAGAGGAATTGAGTTATGAGTAAAAAATTTAGTTATTTAATTTGTGTTCATGAATTTAAGCATCTTGAGAATCATAAACATGTTTCTACACCTGTGAATGTGATAGAAATGTCTATTACATTATTGTAACCACAATTGTGAATGTATAGACCGCATTTGACTGTATATTACTGCGACCACAATTTAAAGTCATTGAATATAGATAGGTCACCAATTAGTTGTCTCGAAGACATTATCTTAGTTATCAAGACTTTTCCGGAAGCATTTTCATTACCATATTCTTACAAAGAATTCACAATGGGGTTGGAATTGCTTCAACTAGAGCATTATGGTTTACACATGTGAGAAGCTGAAATGTTTTCAGATATGGAAACTGATTTTACTTTAGTTTTCCTCATGTCTATTGAACATATAGCTCAAGTAAAATTCATAATAAAGAGAATAAAGTTTTAAACATGTCTCTTTAAATCTCTTTAATTAGGAGTGTGCATGATTGATTATTTTTAGAAACTAAATCATAATCATTTTTAAACCAGTTAAATGGTTTGAATTCATAACCATAACCACATTTTAATCAAAATTGGTTATAAATTTGGTTATGGTTATATAACAGGTTTTAAACCGGTTATTAATTTAAAAAAAAAAATATTTTCTTTTAAAAATAATAATAATATTCTTCCAAAAAAATAAAAAAAAATTGTTTTTTTTTTCCAAAAAATTTAATTTTTTATTCAATTATTTTTATTAATAAAGAAATGATTGATTTCACATTCTACACTCACTTGACTTCAATCACACACTAATTTTTATTTTTTTTGGTAAGAAATACAGTAAAATATTACTTACACACTAACAAAATAAAATAGAATACTCCCTACACGTTGTAGATATGTTTTTTTTGTTACATTAAAATATTAAATTATAATTTAATTTGTATACTAAATTATAACAAAAAATAAAAATAGTGTTTTAATATAAAAATATTTTTATATTAATTAAAAAAAAAAATACTACACGCATGACAAATTTGTTTAATTGCAACCTGCAAACTAACTTTTCATTAGTTGAATGAAACAAATACTACACGCATGGCAAATTTGTCCTTCGTAGATTATTGCCTGCACGACTCCAGTTAATGAAAAGTTGTTAATTTTTAAAAATTAATTTTTGGCAAACCAATTAATTTGGCAAATGATAAAAGTTGTTTAATTGCAACAGAAAAGTTAATTGTCGGTTGGTAATTTTTTCGGTTGCAATTAAAAAATTAATGAAACTGAAAATTAATTGCAACCGAAAAAATTAATCAAACCAATTTTTAGAAAAACCAATTAATTTTTGAAAATCTACTAACGATAAAAGTTGTTTAATTGCAACCGAAAAGTTAATTTGGCAAACCAATTAACCTCACGAATGGAAGCACAAAAATTAATTTAAAAAATAATAATTTTTGTAAAAAGAAAAAATAATGTTTTATTCAAAAAAAAATTTTAAATTGAAACATTTGGATTTTGGATAATAACCGGATTATAACCAGATCCAAAAATAAAATATGGTTGGATAACTAACCATTAGAATTAAACTGATTAATAACCAATTTGGATTTAGTTATGGATTTGGATCCCACTGTAGCGAGCGATTTTTGTCGGTGACGCGATTACCTTATCGCTGGTTTTTCTCCTCACCGCAATGAGGAGGAATGTGTGCTACTTTCTGATTTCTTATTTATCCCGTGAAGCTGGAAGGGAAAGAGAAGCTATCTAAAACTAACCTTGCACACGATTGTTCAACTGAACAAACGCTTAAAAGAGATTGGGGGTCCGGGGTCAGGTTATAAAATGGGGAGTTGTCAATTACCCATCCTATATGTGGTTATCCACAGGATATTAGCTTTAGGTTTTGCTTCGTACTTGATGGTGTTTATCTGGTAATGGGTGGGGAAAGTTTCTTGGGAAATGAGTGAGTGAGTGAGTTTTTGTTTGATTTCGGGCTTGCCTGAGGTTTTTGGTAAGGTACTGGACCTAGGGTTTTTGTTTAGTATGCTCGCTAAGATTTCGCAATCTTATGCCTACGTATTCCCGTTTAGACGAAACAGAGAAATCAGAGCAATCGTAGTTCCTCCTATTCTAAGGGAGGAAAAAGATAATGTTTTGGTGTCTTATTCAAAGCCCAAGATTGAAGCTAAAAGGTTTGACTGAGAGAGAATTTGTCATCTCTAAAGAGGGATTGTTGATTTTTGGGTACCTTGATCAAAGCCCAAGGTTGAAGCTAAGAGGTTGATTGACTCCACTGGGGAAATCCTTACCCACAGCCTAAAAGGAGGCTGGATAAGACCAACTTAACAAGAAAGGGTATATATTGGTGTCTTGTACAAAGCCCAAGATTGAGGCAAAAAAGAGACTGACTCTTTGGAGATATCATTATACAAAGCCTAAGAGGAGGCTGAAAGCTTGACTTTTCAGGGGAAAATGTTCTAGCTGTCTTGTACAAAGCCCAAGATTGAGGCTAAAAAGGGATTTTGACTCCGTCGGGGGAGGTTTGTATGTGTCTTGTACAAAGCCCAAGATTGAGGCTGAAATGGGAAATTTAATTGACTCTGGTGAGAATATTTTTATGTGTCTTGTACAAAGCTCGAGACGGAGGCTAAAAGGATTTAACTCTGCTGGAGAGTATTATCTGTCTTGTACAAAGCCCAAGGCGGAGGCTGAAAAGAGTTTGACTCTGCTTGGGAAATCATTCCTCAAAGCCTAAAAGAAGGTTGGGAGGAAGTGACTCTGCTGGAGAAGATATCTGTCCCAAGTTTAAGAGATGAAGATTTGTGTCTTGTACAAAGCCCAAGATTGAGGCTAAGAGGTTGACTCAACAAGAGAGTGTTTTTTATCAGTCTCGTACAAAGCCCAAGATTGAGGCTAAAGGGGTTGACTCAACAAGAGAATCTTTTTATCTATCTCGTACAAAGCCCGAGATTGAGGCTAAAAGGGTTGACTCAACAAGAGAGTCTGGAACGTGATTGACATCTCAACAAGAGAGTCTAGAAGTTAATCGACTCAACAAGAGAGTCTGAAAAGGTTAGCTCCGCTGGGGAGAATCATTGTACAAAGCCCAAGAGGAGGCTGTCTTCGCTGAGGAAAGATCATTATACAAAGCCTAAGAGGAGGCTAACTTCTGCTGGGAATTATTGAGATCCCGAGGCAGGTCCAAGTGGGGAATCAACTCCTGTTGAGGATTACAGAAGAGTTGATAGATCAGAAACCTTGAGGTTCTGATTTGAGATAGCGTTATGATGATGATAAATGAACCATGGCTTGGGATGGTTTAGGAGAGAGACTGGGTTTTAGAACCCACAAGTTTTAACTCTGCTGGAGATTAATCCAGAATCCAGGGTTTCTCCTATATTTGTAGGGTACTTGAGAATGTCTTTGAGACTCAAGAGGATTAGACTGTCCAAGTCTACTGGTGTGGAAGAGTTTTATCTTTTGTATGATGCCTCCAGGAGGAGGCGGGTGTTTTAAGGGATGAGAATCAACCCTAAGATTGGCCAGAGGTTTGACATTGGCAAGACTGCTCTAACAAAGGATGACTAAGTTCTATCTTATACCTTTAGGAGGTCTTTAGGGTCCTTGTATTAAGCCCAAGAGAAGGCATGAGAACTTTTAAGAAGCCGAAGGGTCCTTGTACAAAGCCCAAGAGGAGGCAGGGATGCTTTTAGGAAGCTCGTGGGTCTCAATCCAAGAAAAGTTCAAGAAATGTTATTCACCGAGAATAGATCATTTAGTGAAAGTTCTGAGGTTTGAAGAAATTCAAGAGATGCTATTCACCGAGAATAGATCAACTTCGGGGAGTAGAATTTCTTTGACAATTTCTAGGGGTGACAGTCTGAGAAAACGTTCACGAGGAATACGGCCTTTCTCTTTGTTTCGTATTGTTTAAGCCCAAGAGAAGACAAGACTGTATCTGGAAATCCTATGGGGATCTATTTTTGACTGTATTAAAGAGTGACCAACATGGCTTTACCTAGTTCTAGACCTAGTTGCCGGGGAAAACTCTACACAACTATACTTAGTATATATACAGTTGATATATGACAAGTATGTAAAAGGATATGAAAGAAGACTTATAGTGCGCAGCTTCCCACAATGCAGTTATATATATATGACATGTATTTAAAAGAATGAAAGAAGACTCACAGTGTGCAGCTTCCCACAATACATATATATATATATTAAGCAAGTAAATGAAAGCGAATAAAACTTACAGGTGAGCAAGCTTCCATACTGTATTGTTAGTTGTTCAAAGAAATTAAAGAAAGTTCTGATAATAACATATATATTGAATCTAAATAAAAAAGGTTTACACAATGACGGAGGCCCAAAAAGATTTTCTGTACAAAGGGGTTGGGTCTTACACTCTATTAGAGGCCCAAAGATTGTTTTAAAAGAAGTGAAGTGGGATTTACAGCTCAAGGAGAAGCCCAGGTTGTTTGATTTTTGAACTAGCGATCGCGCCGAGATGTTTGAAAATGCAGTGGGACTTGTACGATGTCTGAGGCCCAAAAAGGTTTTGGTTGAAAAGGGTTGGGTCTTAAACTCTATTAGAGGCCCAAAGATTATTTTTGTACAAGTGATGGGGCTTACAACTCAGGGAGATGCCCAATTGACTTTGTTACAAAGGCGACGACTGATGCGTGTTATCCGCAAGTGTACGGATTACGTCAGAGTAATATAAAAGATTTATCGTTCCCACAGAGACCAATGTCAATCTATCGATTACTATTGTTACGTTGTTTATCTAAGGCTAATGAATATCGGAGTAAAAGCTTTCTACTGAACGAAAATAGAAATAAATCAGATAAATACTATACTGGAATGTAATTCACATCAATCAAACAATACTCCTATCATCTAATTAGTAACACTTACGGGGCAATGTTTTCTTCTTTGAAAAAAGTTAATTAAAAAGGATCTGTCGCGTTAGCGTGATCGGAACCCGACCTAACCTTTAATCTATACCAGCCGCTCACGCTGCACCGGTCGCTCCTTGCGTTAAAGTGATAAAGTCCTTATTTATGTAAATACCTCTAAGACTTAGTTAAAAAGTGCTTTCGATTGAAAATATTGTATACCAAAGGGTTTCCGGCATATGCTCGGCCAACCGGATCCTAAATCTATAAACGCGTCAGAAAATAGTTTAAAACCTCTTTCTAATAATATAAAACTTTCCTAGTTAATCAATAAAGTGCTTCCGCTGTATTTATTGATTAAAAACTAACAAACTCTTTTCTAAAATGCCGGACGACTTTCGATCTTACCCGATCTAGTCACAGTCATTACGTGAACAAAAGCACGGTCTCATTTACGTAATGACCAATCAATTGAAGTTCAGAAGAGTTTAATTAAAATCAAAAACAGCCCCTAAAGTATTTCTAAAGAGATGACATATGGAGTACCGTCAGAACGACGATCCTCACATCCCAGCACAAGGGATTTAGCTAGACATAGTAATTGAAAACATAACGATAAATTGAATTGCAAAGTAAAACATTTTTAAGATAAAAACGTGCGAAGTGTGAGAGTGTATTTTGAGAGAGTAAACACAAGTGTCACGCTTAAGTTCAGTTCCAAAGGACACAAATCACACAGATAAATAAAATAATAAGGTAATGGCAGAGACAGAAAATAAACGAATATAAAGCAGTGCAGGAAAGTAAATTTATATAAAGCCGATGCGGAATATAATAAAATGCGATTTATAAAAGAAACCTGCTCCAAAGCGGAGACTGAATCTGGTACAAAGCTGGAAAGTAAATTGCGGGAAAGTAAATAACTTCTAACTAAGATTGCTCCAATCTAACTAACAACTATAGCACAATAACCCCTCGATGTGACGGATTATTGCTTTATAGAATGAACTTTATGCCTAAGGTTGAAGACTAAGATTGGATGATTGAAAAGTGAAAATACAAGGCCTATTTATAGGGAACTCGAAACTGCAACTGCCCCTAATCATTATGAAAAACGTTTTAGAGACTAATTTCTTCAGGTGTAACTGCCTTGAACGTTTCAGACCGTTTCCTCTTTATAACCGTCGGCACTAGCCGACCCTTGCTCCGCGTCCGCCGAGTGTACTTTGGAAGGTGAAACGTCTTTTGTGACCGTTGGCGTGTGAGTGAAGTCATTATGCAAACGGTGTCCTCCTTGGCGTCCACTGAGTGAAACGGCTAGTGTACAGTTTACACAAGAAATCTTCATTTTAGCTCTGTTTTGCTTCGTTTTCTTACTGTAAGCTCGAATCAGGCAATATATCTGAAAGTAAAACAAAATACCATAATTGCAAAGGAAAATAACAAATAAACAACTAAAATCATGTAAAATCGGAGCCAAATATACAGTGTATTTTAGTGTTATCAAATTCTCCCACACTTAAACCTTTGCTTGTCCTCAAGCAAACTCTCATAAACTGAAAAAGAAAAACAACAAACAAACAAATATCTAATCTGGGCTAAGAACTTAAGTTTGATCAATGATACATTAGTAGGTACTAACTCATGAACCAAGGGTATCGTAATGACACTTTCTGCGATCTGCAGGCATAAGTTTCTCTCCTATACAAACAAATCCAAACTATGATATTATACTTTGGCCTATCTTACTCATTCCTTTCTTACCCTTTTTCATTCAGGCGCAGTCACATTAAGCCCGTTATCTTTCACTCGCATGGTGAACATAACCTGTGATAATCCTGATCTTTTTATATTAATGATTTTATTCCTTTTTTTTTTTATATACATTTCTTGCAAAAAAATTTCTGAAGATACTTAAACATCTTCTTGAATTTTTATCTTCTTCTCTTCTTTTTCTTTTGCAGGATCTTACCTATTTGCACCCGTTTGTCACTTAGCGGTGGTTAAGATGGTGCTGACTGCTAAAATAAACTACTTAAGGGTAAGTGATGAAGGGTGAGATTTTAAGGCCACCGTATAATAAAAATCTAGATAAGCTCCTATAATTGAGAAACTTACGGTGTAAAAACGATATCGATTTTTCAAATAGTTTTCCCAAGCCTTTGCAATTGATATTTACTTGTCCTAATAGCCCAAATTATCAAAATTAACGCTGTTTCTTTTATAAAATTTTTGTTAAGGCTCAAGAATTGGAAGAATAGATAAACTACACAAAATGACTCGTAAAGCACAGTTTTAAAACAAACTAAACTATACTAGAAAACAGTAAATAAAAACAACTAAAAACAATAATTATCTCATCCCACACTTAAACCGAACATTGTCCTCAATGCTTCGATAAAAGTGAGAAAGGGATAGGTGAAACCTGGTACTCAATCATGTGGGCCACTGGGGCCATCTCCACCATGCTCTGGACGTCTGGGACGACGGCTCCTATTGCGATGTCGGGTAGTAGGTGACAACTCCATCTGCTCAATCCTCTCTATTAGAGAGGCATTTTGATCTCTAAGTGCTTGGAAACTCTCAAGAGTGGATTTCTGTGACTCCCGCATAAAATCCATCATCTCCTGTTGTTGTTGGTACATGGCATAGAATAGGCTATCACGCTCTTCTTCTCTGGCTTGCTGTGCTCGCCACATTTCTTCGGTGATACAAAATCCGGAGGAAGTACCTGCAGGACGGTTAGTAACAGGTGGGGTGTGTGCAGGTGATACAGGAATGGGGGAATCCTCCATATGGTCAAACTCATCATCCGTCTCGTTTCCTTCGTCCTCGGGGACGTTTGGTAATAATGGACCTAAAATAGGCTCAGCTCTCAAATCATACAGCCAATTTTCTCTTTTGCGCACATCAGTGCGTCTTGAGCAAGGTAAAGCGACACTCGGGATGGAAGCATTGTGAACCATGAGGATATATCCTCCTTCCGGCCTCGTTTTGCATAAACGCATATCTCTTAGAAACTTTAAATCAATGGTGCGCAAAGGAAGTGGTTCCAATGTGGCCAACTCAGCGTCCAGGTGGAGGGCTCGGGCAATGAAGGTAATCAAGCCTCCAAATGATACGGTGTTTCCCTTTTTCTCAATTTCTCGCATATGTGAGATCATAAATGGTACAGGATTTAATTTTTTTCTAAGTAAAGCAGCCTGCAAAAATATCAATTCCTTGGAATTCAACTTGTTAGAATTTTCACGAGCAAAAATAGTGTCAGCTAATAGAAGGCGGAATACCCGTATGGCTGGGTTGTGAATGTCGGAAGCCAAATTTCCGCCAAAGGAGTAGGTGGTCAGACCTGAGATGTCTCTCCACAGTTGGAAAGCCTCAATCGACCAATTTGTGTCTATGGGTGCCTCATAAACTGCACCATTCCCGAAATGGAATCCTAATAACTCAACAAGTGCATCAGTGGTGTAAATGTATTCAACGTTGAACATCCTAAACCTTACTGTGCCTACAGCGCTAGCAGTGTTTTCTCTGACAGAGTATTCCAAAGAACTCAAAAATTCGTGGGTTAGCCTTTCATAGGCAGGCTCCTTGCGAATAAAAATACTCTCTAATTTCAAATTTCCTAACAGATAAAATATGCTAAATCTTATACCAAGGTTATACAGACAAGTATCATTAATATAACTCGTTGTAAGAATGTTGCGTGTCCGCAATCTCTCCCATTTTTCCCATTGCTTGACTCCGTCATCTCCATCTCGAAAAATGATGTTTTCTTGGTTCTCCGCTGCCATTGTTGAAGTGAAATGAAGGTTTGGTGATGGAAAAATGGGTAAGTTGGGTTTTTGTAGATTTGGGTGAAATCTATGGTTTTTATAGGGATAGTGTGTGATGGAAGGTGTAATGGTAAGGGGGAAGATATGAAATAAGGGATTTTAATGGTTTAATGGGGTTTTATGGTGATTAAAGTCGGAATTTTTGGAGGTAGAAGATGAAAAGAGTGGCAAAAATGGTGGTTTTCTTATTCTGGTCTGTTTAAATCCCAGGACGCCTCCGCGTCCTCCGAGCCTGGGTCCGCGTCCGCGGACTGTGAAAATTGGGCTGGCACGGGTTTGGGCTTTTGGTTGGTTGATGAATTTCTCCTTGGGGTGTCTATAGCATATTGGTACATGTAAGAAACATAGAGAATATTTTGTTCATTATTATTATTATTATTTTATTATTAATAAAAAAATTAAATATAACCAATAGATTGTAATGATGTAGATATTTATTATAACTTGAAATAATATAACACTTGCAAAAAAAACATAGGCTAATGCTAATGACGATGGAAAATAAAATATACTAATAGTCTGATAATAACGATAATAAAAACAAATATAAGATTTCGGTAAAGGTAAAGATAAACGATCATAACAAGCATGTGGTATGTCTCTCCCACACAAAGTGTGAGCTATGCCCCAGAGCTCCTGAATATCTTCTAGGAAGACTGACGACGGACACCCTGAGTCATGTGAGGACAAGGTGCCCGTGCCTCTGCAAGCTGGCGTCTGAGATCGCAAATCTCCTGCTCCAAAAGATCATATGATGAAGCATTTGTTGCGTCTGAGATCTGTATCTGTAAGGTAAGCTCGGCGCATTCTTCGCGAAGAGAAATGATCTCCTTGCGCATAGCGTCAAACTCTGAATATATGTCCTTGCGTTGCAGATTAACGTTAGAGGAATAAACAGTAGTTCTTTCAGGATAGGGTGTAGGGTGGTACTCAGGCACAGGGTGGTTCCTAGGTCGGATGGGTGTCTCGTCTTGGCCATCCAAAGAGTATGACCAGTTAGCTCTATCATGGACACTTGTTCGGGTATGGTTTGGCAAACCAAAGTAGTGAATGACTTCGTTGTCTATTAGGAGCTTAAAGTTATCTGCACTAAAGAATGCTCTCCTGATAAGACCACGGTCAAGGCAATGATGAATGCCAATTAAGGTGTAGCCACAATGGGAGGTAAGATGAGTTAGCTTGTTGGCTAGACCTAGGGCATAAGCTATGTGTGTAATAGTACCGCCTACATGGATGGGTCCTCTGGAAGATGCAGCATTCAAATATAGGTTATACATTAGAAAATTACCACTGGCTAATGGTCGTGACTCAGCAGTACAAAAGAGCATCAGAATCTCTTCTTCGGTAACCTGGTTCTCGGTTTCACTTCTACCAAAGAAAGTCTTAGCCAGGATCATTTGGAAATAACGGAAAGCTGGATTATGGATTTTGTTTGCTAATTGGGTGGAAGGATCAGGTCCTCCTCCACCGGTGATTTTTCTCCAGAATCCATCAAGCTCATCTTGCATAACGTTGGTTTCATGCATAAAATGGATTGCATCCGTGCCACACCGAAAACCAAGTAATCTAGCAAAATCTCTGTGGTTCAGTGCATACTCATTCCCAAATAGTCTGAATCTTATGCTTCCGCTGTTGCAACCTCTTCCACTGTAAGGGTCATAAATGAGTGAACTGAGGAACTCTAAGGTTAGATGCTTATAGGTTACATTCATAGCTTCAGAATACTCATCCCACTAGAGCTGGTGACAAAGGTACCTCACACTAGCCTCAATACCTAAAGCTGTTAGACAGTTTGGGTCAGGGTACCTAGTGGGTAGGATTGGTCTCTCAGAAAGGACTACGTATTTCTTCCTCTGTTCATCATCTCTGAACACAATGTGCATGTCATCATAGCTCTGCATCCTACAAAGAAAGTTAGTGTGGAATGTCTGAGATGATGTGATCTGTAACCTGTAAACATAGACATTTCATAAATCAGTCCAGTTAGTCAAATAATAAATCATTTTCTTATTCTCCTGAAATAAATTATATGCATAAAAAAATAATGAAAAGAAAACCGTGGGTTGCCTCCCACGCAGCGCTTGTTTAATGTCGTTAGCTTGACGACTGAAGAACTTACGTTGTGGATGTTGCTATAGGTGGGTCTATCAGAGTGTGACCAGAGTAGTAAGTAGGGATGTCACCTCCATAGTAGGGTTTCAATCTTTGTCCATTCACTAGAAAGGGACTACATGAATGATTTGCAATTTCAAATGCTCCAGATTTCAGGACTTTGGTGACCTCATAGGGTCCAGTCCATCTTGAGCGTAACTTACCTGGAAACAATCATAACCTAAAATTGAAAAGAAGTATAGGATCGCCTACGTTGAACTCCTTTTTGGCAATCCTTTTGTCGTGCCATGCTTTGGTTCTTTCTTTATATATTACAGCATTTTCATAAGCGTTTCGGCGTAACTCTTCTAATTTGTGAATATCTAGAATGTGTTTATCTCCGGTTGATAAGTAATCCATATTAAGAGCTTTTATGGCCCAGTAGGCCTTATGCTCAAGCTCAAAGGGTAAATGGCAAGATTTTCCGTAGACTAATTGATATGGGGTTGTTCCTATAGGGGTTTTAAAAGCGGTTCTATAAGCCCACAAGGCGTCTTGTAGTCTTAAAGACCAATCTTTTCTAGAAATTGATACTGTTTTTTCTAAGATTTGTTTTATTTCCCTATTTGATACTTCTACTTGTCCACTAGTCTGCGGGTGATAAGGTGTGGCTACCCGGTGTTTAACTCCGTATTTCTTTAAAAGGTTCTCAAATATCCTAGATATGAAGTGTGACCCCCCATCGCTTATTACTAATCGAGGTACTCCAAACCTAGGGAATATATAGTTTTAAAACATTTTAATGACTACATGAGTATCGTTGGTGGGTGAAGCTAAAGCTTCAATCCATTTGGATACATAATCAACAACTACTAGGATATACTTGTTTCCCATCGAAGATGGAAAAGGTCCCATAAAATCTATACCCCAGACATCAAAGAGTTCTACCTCCTGAATATTTCTCAGAGGCATTTCATCTCTTCTTGAGACGTTCCCAGTGCATTGGCATCTGTCACATCTTACAATGTGGGCATGAACATCGCGCCATAAAGTTGGCCAGAAAAGACCTGCTTGAAGTATTTTAGCGCATGTTTTGGATGAACCTAAATGCCCACCGTATGGTGAAGAGTGACAATGTTTAATTATAGTTTCTACTTCTTCTTCAGGGACACAGCGACAGAAAATACCATCTGTGCCTCTCTTGAATAGAAGGGGTTCATCCCAATAGAAGTGTTTCACGTCATGAAAAAACTTATTCTTCTGTTGGTAATTTAGATCAGGGGGTATGATATCAGCTGCTAGATAATTAACAAAGTCCGCGTACCAAGGTACGGTTGTTACGGTGAGAGTTTTTTCAACGGAACCAGGGTTAGGATCATTATCATGGACTGTTCGAACTGCTCCTACTAATTTATCATATGCGAAATCATCATTGATAGGAACAAGATCTGGTTTTAGATATTCAAGCCTCGAAAGGTGGTCAGCGACCACATTTTCGGTGCCTTTCTTATCTCGGATCTCCAAATCAAATTCTTGAAGTAAAAGGATCCAGCGTAGTAATCTAGGCTTAACATCCTTTTTACTTATGAGATATCGTATCGCAGCATGATCAGTGTAAACTATGATTTTTGCTCCTACTAAATAAGATCGGAATTTGTCGATTGCAAAGACTACTGCCAGGAGTTCCTTCTCGGTTGTGGCATAATTAAGCTGAGCCACATCTAAAGTTCTACTGGCGTAGTAAATTACATGGAGTTTCTTATCCTTCTTTTGTCCTAAAACAGCACCAATAGCGTAATCGCTAGCATCGCCCATAATTTCAAAAGGTTAGTTCCAATCCGGAGGTTGAATTATGGGTGCGGAAATCAGTGCTTGTTTTAAGTATTTAAAGGCTTCAAGACATTTATCATCGAATTTGAATTCGGCGTCTTTCATAAGTAAATTGGTTAATGGTTTAGTTGTTTTGGAGAAGTCTTTAATGAAGCGTCGGTAGAAACCGGCGTGTCCAAGAAAACTTCGGATTTCTCTAATGGTTTTGGGTGGTTGAAGGTTTTCTATTACTTCTATTTTAGCTTTATCAACCTCAATGCCTCTTTCGGATACTATGTGTCCTAGTACTATGCCTTCAGTAACCATAAAATGACATTTTTCCCAGTTTAGAACAAGGTTGACTTCTACGCACCTTTCCAGGATTTTCTCAAGGTTTGTTAAACAGTTTTTAAAACTGGATCCACATACCGAGAAATCGTCCGTAAATACTTCCATGATCTCATCAAGAAAATCTGCGAAGATTGACATCATACAACGCTGGAAGGTAGCTGGGGCATTGTATAGTCCAAATGGCATTCGTCTGTAAGCAAATGTTCCATAGGGACATGTAAAGGTTGTTTTCTATTGATCATCAGGATGAATGGGTATTTGGAAAAATCCAGAGTACCCATCTAAATAGCAAAAGTAAGAATGCCTAGCTAAACGTTCGAGCATTTGGTCAATGAATGGAAGTGGGAAGTGATCTTTCCTAGTAGCCTTATTAAGCTTTCTGTAATCAATAGACATCCGCCAACCATTTTCTATATGTTTTGCTATTTGTTCTCCTTTTTTGTTTTGTACAACGGTGACACCTCCTTTCTTGGGTACCACATGTACGGGGCTTACCCATTTACTATCTGAAATTTGGTATATTATTCCAGCCTCTAACAACTTTAACACTTCCTTTTTTACTACGTCACTCATTATAGGATTTATCCTTCATTGATGTTCTCTAGAGGGTTTTGCATCTTCCTCCAGCATAATTCGGTGCATACACACGGAAGGACTTATTCCTTTGAGATCGGAAATTTTATAACCTAGAGCTGAGGGATATTTTCTTAAAACATCTAAGAGTTGATTAGTCTCAGGACCATCTAACATGGCACTGACTATGACTGGGCGGTTTAATTCTTCGTCCAAGAACTCATATCTTAAATTCTTAGGTAGCTCCTTAAGCTCTATTGATGGTTTTTTCAGAAATGGCATATGATCTGGGGTAAGTGCCAAGCATTCGTAAAGACTGTTATCAATGTAAGGTTCAGATAATCATTCAAATCCATCGTCCTCCATAATGGGGATCGAAGGTAGTTTGATGATTTCCACTGGATCTTCTTTATCTAATTATCTTATGCATTCATCAATTATATCAATGACATAACATGAGTCATCCATGGCTGGTGCATTTAAAAATTGGGATAGTATAAATTCTACTTTTTCATTACCTACTTCGAATGTCATTTTTCCTTTCTTGACATCTATTATAGCTCCATCTGTTGATAAGAAGGGTCTACCTAAAAGGATTGGGATCTCATCGCCTTCTTTAATGTCCATTACGACGAAATCTGTTGGAATATAAAGTTGACCAAGTCTAACTGGGATGTCCTCCAAAATGCCAATTGGATACTTAACTGATTTGTCGGCTAATTGGAGAGACATTCTAGTTGGTTGCATTTCTCATAGGTTTAACCTTTTACAAACGGCTAAAGGCATTAAGCTTACACTTGCTCCTAAGTCCAGAAGTGCTTTATCAATAACTTGGTTTCCCAAAACACAAGGTATAGAAAAACTTCCTGGGTCTTTCTCTTTCTTGGCCAGCTTATTCTCAGCAATTGAATTACATTCTATAGGTTTAGGATCATCTAATCTTCGTTTATTGCTTAGAATGTCTTTAAGGAATTTGGCATAAGATGGTATTTGGGTAATAGCTTATGTGAACGGAATCTCTACGTGGAGTTTCTCAATCACTTTTATGAATTTCTTATATTGATTATCCAATTTGGTTTGTTTAAGTCTTTGTGGGTATGGAATCGGAGGTTTGTAAGGAGGAGGTGGTACATAAAATTTTTCATTCTCTTCTTTTTCCTTCTCCTTAACTTCCGTATCCTTAGATTTTTCAGATTCCAGCAATTTCTCAATTTCTTTCTCAGGGGTGGTCACAACTTCTTTCCTAGGAGGTTCTGGATCGTTCAACCTAGGGTTTATAGGTCCATCGTAAGTGGTCCCACTCCTTAGAGCGATAGCATTTGCATGCCCTTTAGGGTTAGGTTGAGGTTGTCCAGGGAATTGTCCTCCTGGTGTGGCATGAGTAGATTGTTGTTGTGCTACTTGAGAGATTTGGGTTTCAAGCATTTTGTTATGGGTGATTACAGAATCGAGTTTAGTACCCAACTGAGTAATTAGTCCATTCATATGAATGTTTTGGTTCATGAAATCTTTGTTCTGCTGTAATTGGGTTGAGATGAATTCGTTCATCTTTTTCTCAAGATTTGACTTCTGAGGAGCATATGGTGTAGATTGGTTGGGTCTTTGAGTTTGGAAACCCGGTGGTCTTTGAGGTGTTGAATTTTGAGTAGGGTTATTATTCTTATAGGAAAAATTTGGGTCATTCCTCCATCCAGGGTTGTATATGTTTGAATAAGGGTTTCCTTGGGCGTAATTAACCTGATCTGTGGTACTCTCGGCTAAAAGGTTGCATTCAGCTACAGTATGTCCTGAGGTTCCACAGATTTCACATCCGGGTTGTATAGCTGCTATGGTTGCTGTGGGGTTGATAGTCAGGTTTTCTACCTTTTGGGCTATAGCGTCCATCTTTGCGTTCATATGGTCAAAACAACTCACTTCATACACACCTCCTTTGGTCTCTTTCTTCTCCACCAGTTCTCGTTCGGTCCCCCATTGGTAGTGGTTTTGTGCCATATCCTCAATGAGAGCGCTAGCCTCGGGGTAGGGTTTGTTCATTAGAGCGCCACCAGCGGCAGCGTCTATGGTCATCTTTGTGTTGTACATGAGTCCATTATAAAAGGTATGGATTATAAGCCATTGTTCTAAGCCATGATGTGGACATGCTCTTAATAGTTCTTTGTATCTTTCCCAAGCGTCGAAAAGTGATTCTCCCTCGCTTTGGGTAAACCGGGTTATTTGGTTTCGTAGGACAGCGGTTTTACTCGGTGGAAAGTATCTAGCGAGGAATACTTTCTTTAGGTCATTCCAAGTGGTTATAGAGTTGGCTGGAAGGGAATCTAACCATGATCGGGCTCTATCTCTAAGGGAAAATGGGAATAGTCTTAGACGTATTGCCTCAGGAGGAGCTCCGTTCGCTTTTAAGGTATCGGCTAGTTGAATAAAGACTTTAAGATGTTGGTTCGGGTTTTCCGTAGGAAGACCTGCGAATTGGTTCTGTTGTACTAATTGTAACAGAGATGGTTTTAATTCGAAGTTATTGGCTGGTATAGCTGGGTTAACTATACTAGAATGAGGTTCTTCGTTAGAGGGTAGGGCGAAATCCTTAAGAGGTTTAGCGTTTTCTTCGTCTGCCATTGCTCTTTTGAGTTTTCGAAGTAAAAGACGAGCTCGGGCGTAACTTTCAGGTTCTTCTAATGGGTCAACTAAGTTTTCGGTACTGCGAGTTCTTCGCATTTACCGGCTAAGGGATGCCTTAGTCTAGACGGTGTAACAACAGGGTACGAAATTTTGACGTAATTGGTCCCCGACAACGACGCCAAAAACTTGATGCGTGTTATCCGCAAGTGTACGGATTACGTCAGAGTAATATAAAAGATTTATCGTTCCCACAGAGACCAATGTCAATCTATCGATTACTATTGTTACGTTGTTTATCTAAGGCTAATGAATATCGGAGTAAAAGCTTTCTACTGAACGAAAATAGAAATAAATCAGATAAATAATATACTGGAATGTAATTCACATCAATCAAACAATACTCCTATCATCTAATTAGTAACACTTACGGGGCAATGTTTTCTTCTTTGAAAAAAAGTTAATTAAAAAGGATCCGCCGCGTTAGCGTGATCGGAACCAGACCTAACCTTTAATTTATACCAGCTGCTCACGTTGCACCGGTCGCTCCTTGCGTTAAAGTGATAAAGTTCTTTTTTATGTAATTACCTCTAAGACTTAGTTAAAAAGTGCTTTCGATTGAAAATATTTTATACCAAAGGGTTTCCGGCATATGCACGGCCAACCGGATCCTAAATCTATAAACGCGTCCGAAAATAGTTTAAAACTCTTTCTAATAATATAAAACTTTCCTAGTTAATCAATAAAGTGCTTCCGCTGTATTTATTGATTAAAAACTAACAAACTCTTTTCTAAAATGTCGGACGGCTATCGATCTTACCCGATCTAGTCACAGTCATTACGTGAACAAAAGCACGGTCTCATTTACGTAATGACCGATCAATTGATGTTTAGAAGA
This sequence comes from Lathyrus tuberosus, assembly GCA_022829125.1. NCBI lineage: Eukaryota > Viridiplantae > Streptophyta > Magnoliopsida > Fabales > Fabaceae > Lathyrus > Lathyrus tuberosus. The sequence continues at coordinate 8,869,765 of JALAZF010000072.1, forward strand.
GTTTAATTAAAATAAAAAACAGCCCCAAAAGTATTTCTAAAGAGATGACATATGGAGTACCGTCAGAACGACGAGCCTCACATCCCAGCACAAGGGATTTAGCTAGACATAGTAATTGAAAACATAACGATAAATTGAATTGTAAAGTAAAACATTTTTAAGATAAAAACGTGCGAAGTGTGAGAGTGTATTTTGAGAGAGTGAACATAAGTGTCACACTTAAGTTCAGTTCCAAAGGACACAAATCACACAGATAAATAAAATAATAAGGTAATGGTAGAGATAGAAAATAAACGAATATAAAGCAGTGCAGGAAAGTAAATTTATATAAAGGCGATGCGGAATATAATAAAATGCGATTTATAAAAGAAACCTGCTCCAAAGCGGAGACTGAATCTGGTACAAAGCTGAAAAGTAAATTACGGGAAAGTAAATAACTTCTAACTAAGATTGCTCCAATCTAACTAACAACTATAGTGCAATAACCCCTCGATGTGACGGATTATTGCTTTATAGAATGAACTTTATGCCTAAGGTTGAAGACTAAGATTGGATGATTGAAAAGTGAAAAAGCAAGGCATATTTATAGGGAACTCGAAACTGCAACTGCCCCTAATCATTATGAAAAACGTTTTAGAAACTAATTTCTTCAGGTGTAACTGCCTTGAACGTTTCAGACCGTTTCCTCTTTATAACTGTCAGCGCCCGCCGACCCCTGCTCCGCGTCCGCCGAGTGTACTTTGGAAGGTGAAACGTATTTTGTGACCGTTGGCGTGTGAGTGAAGTCATTATGCAAACGGTGTCCTCCTTGGCGTCCGCTGAGTGAAACAGCTAGTGTACAGTTTACACAAGAAATCTTCATTTTAGCTCTGTTTTGCTTCGTTTTCTTACTGTAAGCTCGAATCAGGCAATATATCTGAAAGTAAAACAAAATACCATAATAGCAAAGGAAAATAACAAATAAACAACTAAAATCATGTAAAATCGGAGCCAAATATACAGTGTATTTTAGTGTTATCAACGACCGCGCCTAACTTTTGAAAATATACAGAGGGACTTATACAATGTGTGAGGCCTAAAAATGTTTTATTAACAAAGGGGTGGGACTTACACTCTATCAAGAGGCCCAAGTGTTTTAGAATTTTAAAATCGGGAAGAAACCCTAATTTTTGAATTAAAACGGCATTTTTCAAAGGTAACTTAAATAATAAATGATAAAATATCAAATATATTCAAAAACAAGTTGTACACTTTGGAAAATATTTTGGAAAATCAATTTTAATCATGTGAAAGCTTAAAATCCAATTGGTTTTGAAAGATCAAAGTGAGAATCCCATTTAAAAATGTTCAAAAATAATTAAAATGAAATTAATTACAAAATTCTAATTATATTAAATAAATAATATAAATTGGATTTTTTTGTGGAATAAAATATTTTAACATTTTTGTGATTTTTTGCAAAAAGAACCAATAAAAAATAACTAAAATTGGGAGAGATATTAATTTTCCAAATCATTTAAAATAATATGACAATTATTAAAAAAAATGGAAAAAGGGTTAAAAAAAAGGGTCTGGGGCGAGGGGGATTCGAACCCCAGACCTCAAGGTTGTAGTGCGCGCCTTCTACCACTGGGGTGGTGATACATCCGTGTATCAAAGCTACCCTAGAAATACATAAGGCATGCCTTGTTTTAGGCCTGGGCAAGGCAAGGCAAGGCAAGGTAAGCCAGCTTTTGGGCCAAAAATGTAAAGGTTGTAACTTCCTCATTTCTCCATGGATTGGGACAAAATTTAGGTCTATCCTGCCTAGAATTTCACAAGGAATCCAATGGTGGTCTTGGTTTTTTCAGATGAGGTCCCTATTTAAAAACTCGATAGTGTTTTTGAAATAGGCCTATAATTGTATTTTTTATACTAACACATGGTACATGCAAGAATTACATGGCCAATTGGCTTAAACACAACATATATAACATGTATGAGATGTTTATGATCAGTGGACTTCAAAGCAATGCATATTTTAGAAAGTTTAAGTGATGATGCACTTACCTCTTAGAGCTTTTTGTTCAATCTGCCAAGTTTCTTGTGCCAGAAGTAATTTGATGCTTTAGACACTCTCAATTGATCCCTTAGAAGCTTTTAGAATGGTTAGAACCAGCTGGAATCCTCAGGAACAAGTTTGAGCTCTTTCTTGCAAAAGGGGCAAAAGTGACCAATATGGCAACTCTCTCAAATGGTGTTACAGATGTGGGAAACCATTTGGGACAGTTCAAGGATGATATTTGGAGTGTGTTTAAGGTTTTATCTGGTTTTGAAAGTGACTGAATCAAGACATGGCTTGAAAAATGCAAAAAAGTCCAAATTTGAGGATTTGAGAGGGGACTTTGTGATTTTGGTGTTACAGGTCACATATGAGAGCTTGAACAGCTTAGATATGATAAATTGGATGTGTTTGGATCATGAGCTGTGATGGAAATGCTCTCTAACTCAAAAACTCAGAGATACCTTGTAAAAGAAGGCATTTTGACCTAAAGAGAGGGATTTTGAGGAAAACACCAGTTTGGTTGCTTTGGTGTACTCAAACTGAGCACAAATGAGCTCTATTTATAGTAGAGCAAGTTTGTTTTGGCATTAATAGTGAATGGAGGCTGCAGCAGGCCTTTGGCCAATGTTATGCAAAAGGAATCTCAAGTCTCCTCTAGCCATTGACAAGAGGTTAGGGCACATGCCTATGGTTCTTTGATTCAGAGCTTATCCTTGACTCATTCAGTTGGGAATGTATCAGTCCATGCCACCTTGGTGTATCCATTAAATGCATTGCAACAAAATTGGAGTCTTGGCACCTTTTTAGCTCTTTTAGGTTTGGCATGCTACTTGTAGATTCTTGGACTTTGGAGGCTTGGAGATCAGATGACCCCCCTTGGATTTGATCCTCAGATGTGTCCAAATTGATGACAAAGCTTGGATTTATCAGATTTGGACAAATCGAGCAAAATGCACAAAATCTGCCAAATCTGTCTTGAAAAAACCAGTTCATGATGCCATGTTTCAAGGGTTGTATCTCCTTGCTCAAATGGAATTTGGAGATGATCTGGTACTTGTTGGAAAGCCCTCATGGCATAATTCAACTTTGATGTCCACCCCTAGACCTGGTTTGACTTGGATCAAGGTGAAAAATGTCCCTACATTTTGGAAAAAGTAAGGCAGATTCTGACTTAGTGAAAATTTCACTAAGTGTTGGAAAAGTGTGATTTTCATGTTTTCAGCCATTTTTGCCACTCCATAACTTAAAATCCATGAAGAATTGGAATGAGATGTAGTTGACACTTTTAAAGTATGCCATGAGAGTTACAAATCCGTATTTGGACCATCCAAAATGGTAGCTTAGATCTCAAGTTATGATCCTTGGAAGTTGGCACCCTAGCCACTTTGTTCCATAACTTAGAAAATTTCTAAGTTTTTTATGGTTACCCCTTTTACAAGTTAACTCACTTTCTTTGATTTTTCTTGATGAATGATGATTCAAATCACATATTAACATTTTTTTAGGGTTAAGGAACCTTGGTTGACCAAAAAATTGAAAAGTCAAACTTTGACTTTTTGTACAGTTGACTTTTTATCAGATGAAATCCAAACTGTGCGATCCTTTGTGAAATCAAATCCTTGACCTAAATCAAACCTAATGGATGGACTCCATAGGTGATATAGGGTATATTGAATCATGTCCCAAGGTTTGGGAGCATGTCTTGGTCAAAAGTCAAAGGTGCAGTTGACTTTTCCCTCAAAACCCTAATTGTGGTCCAGATGAAATTGAAACTTGTGAATCAAACTTCTTGGATCAATCCATTGTTGCAAATGGATTAATGTGGTGTGTTTAAGGTCCTCAAATCATGTCTAGAGGTCTTGGCTCATGTATTGTCCCAAAAGTCAACTTAGGGGTGAATTAGGTCAAGAAACCCTAATTCCTGATTTTTGGTAAATGCATCCCCTGAGGTTAAATTAACTTGACGATTGGGTCCATGAGGTCCCTTAGAGTATCTTGGGTTATATTTTGAAGCTTTGGTTCATGCCCAGAGGAAAAATTCCATCTGGAGGCCTTGGTCGACCAAAACCCTAATTTGGTGACACTGGCGATCTTGAGGCTTAATCCACTTGGAAGGTAGAAACTTTGTGCTTGGTTCTTGATGTGGGAGTCCTCTTGATCCCTTATGGGTGTTGGAGTCTTTAGACAAGTTGAAGATAATGTCAATTCTTGATTGATCCTTTGTCTAAGTGCTCTGAGAGGGCTCAACACCCTAATTATTGGTTGTGGTGAATGCTCACCCATCTTTGAGGAGATTAGTGAGGCATGATGGTTCATCCATATTGTGATGATGATTTACACAATGATGGGAAATCTTGGTGGTCAAAATTTGGGGTATGACAGATACCCCTATTTAATCTTCTTGGACCTGAAGGTGTGAATGGTGAAGGTATTCGGGCATTCGGGGTGCAAGAGGATTAAATATCGGAATACCTAAAATTTTGATGATGGTTATGAATGGCAGTTTGCTCATCCATCTTCTTTCGCTAAGCAATGATGCTTAGAAAAGGTAAACTTCCCCTCGATCCTGGTCTTCAGCCAAGGAACTGGTCTCAGTTTTCTTTTTAAATAAACTTCCCCTCGATCTTGGTTTCCTACCAAGGAACTGGTCTCAGTTTCTGATATAAACTTCCCCTCGATCCTGGTTTCCTACCAAGGAACTGGTCTCAGTTTTTGATATAAACTTCCCCTCGATCCTGGTTTCCTACCAAGGAACTGGTCTAAGTTTCTGAAATAAACTCCCATTTCGATCCTGGTTTCCTACCAAGGAACTGGCCTCAGTTTCTAGAATAAACTTCCCCTCGATCCTAGTTTCCTACCAAGGAACCGGTCTAAGTTTCTAAAATAAACTTCCCCTCGATCCTGGTTTCCTACCAAGGAACTGGTCTTAGTTTCTTTTGTTAATAAACTTTCTTGACAAGGGACGCTAGTGGTAGCGGTTTTCCTCAAATTTCTCGCCGAATTTTCCTGGGGAGATGCCATTTGATGGGAAAAACTTTTGATGTCAGACTTGCTGGGGAACCCATTCGTCTGAGTTGTAGAGGTGCACAAACTTCCCTGTTTGGAGACGCCATTTGTCGACTCTACTGGGGAAAACGAGTCTCTTGAGAGACTGCTTTCTGCTTGGGGATATTACATCATACTTTTCTTCGAGATCTTCTCGGAGAAATGCCATTTGATGTAATCCAATTTGGAGGTGCTGATGACCTCTTCGTCAGCGAATCTTTCGGAGAAAAACTGCTATACTGCCGAATCTTTGATTAAGAGGCTTTCTCTGAGGATTTTCCTTAATCCGGGAAAGCGAAGATATCATCTTCAATGGCGAAGAGTGACGTTTGCCGAAAGTTTTCTTGTTTTTCAGAGGTTCAAGTTATCAAAGTGGTCGAGGGCCGGCTCCAATCCAGAAATAAACTGGGGAGAGAGATTGTTCAGACGCGACACTTCCTGACGAGGAAAGGACTGACAACTCGATTGACAAGAGGATTTTTATCACTAGGGGATAAGATCGACTAGAGTGATAGTGATGCAATATGAGTATGAATGTAAATCAATAATGCATGATGTATGTATGTTTATGCTGACAAAACTGACGCGACATACAGACTATTGGATGAACACGACTGGATACTCGGCCACTGCAGGGGATGAAAAGTATCACTGGTTCAAGATAGCAATTCTGCCTTGCTTAGGAGAAAAAGTTCCTGTGGGGAACAACGTTGGTCGGGCTTAAGAGATAAGGACTCGGCCGGGGGTGTCGGATAGAATATTCGCATCTGACACAGTTGATCCTTCATTCCGGCATACTGGCTTAGAAGGAATACTTTGATTCTGCACTTTGAAGTTTGACCGCCTTTGGGAGAAGCGATCGATGTTTTTTCGATGTTCAACAGTCAAAAGAAATTGCCATCTTTATTTTAAAAGTAGAAAAATTTGACAAGTAAATTCATTTTTGTTTTATTTCAAGAATCGTTAATCATGTTAAAATGTTGTTCTATAAAGCTAAAACAAATAAGAATTGCAAACAAAAGCACAAGGGCTCAAATTTTATTGATAGGATGGAAATCATCCAAACGCGTGATTCCATGGAGTATTTACAAAGTTTAGAAAATGGTAATTTAAAGGGAAAAGGATACATTGAAACATAACGACCGTTATCCTTCTACCAACTTTGAATTCTGGACATCCTGAGCTTCCGTCGAAGATGACCCTGACTGGAGTTTTCCTGATGGATGGCATGACTGCTACTAAGGGATTTACCCCTTTACTGGACGTAGTTACATGCCATTAATCCCTAATTTTTGCCTGGATTAGACTTTGAGGTTTCCAATCCATCGGGATGATTTTTGCTTATGTCTCTAATTTTTGCCTGGACCGCCCTTTCAGGTTTTCAATCCACCGAGACGTTTTTTTTTATTTAGGCGAAGTATTTCTTGACTACGTCAACATTTGTGGGGTAGGCAAATTCCTCTCCAACCATGGTTCCGAGTCTCAAGGCGCCGCTTGAGAAGGCTTTCTTGACCATAAAAGGGCCGTCATAATTCGGAGTCCATTTGCCCCAGGAATCAGTGAGAAATAATTGTATCTTCTTGAGCACGAGGTCTCCTTTTCTGAAGACGTGAGGTCGGACCTTTTTGTCAAACGCTCTCTTCACACTTTGCTGATATAATTGACCGTGGCATAGAGCCGTAAGACTGTTAAGTAGATGATCAGTGGTCTTCCCTCTACTGGAGGCGATAGAATCGGTGGGTTCAACAGGTATTCCTTGATACTGTCGAAGGCGGTTTGGCAGTCTTCTGTCCAAACGCAGTCCTGATTCTTTTTGAGTAATTTGAAGATCGGTGCACATGTCACGGTTATGAGGAATATAAATCTGGAAATGTAGTTAAAACGTACCAGGAATCCCCTGACTTGTTTTTTAGTTTTTGGAGAAGGCATTTCTTGAATGGCCTTGACCTTGTTAGGATCAACCTCAATTCCTTTCTGGCTGACGATGAACCTAAAAAGTTTCCCTGAACAGACACCGAATGTGCACTTATTGGGATTCAAGCGGAGTTTGTACTTTCTCAACCGCTCGAATAGCTTTGACAGGTGGGTCACATGCTCCTCTTCTGTCTTAGATTTGGCAATCATATCATCGACATATACCTCTATCTCTTTGTGTATCATGTCATGAAACAGAGTTGTCATGGCCCTTTGATAGGTTGCCCCGGCGTTCTTCAAACCGAACGACATTACCTTGTAACAAAAAGTGCCCCATGGGGTGATGAATGAAGTTTTCTCCATGTCTTTCGGTACCATTTTGATCTGATTATAGCCTGAGAATCCATCCATGAAGGAGAATACTTTGAACTTGGCTGTACTATCTACCAACATGTCTATGTGCGGTAAGGGAAAGTCATCCTTTGGACTGGCCTTATTCAGATCCCTGTAGTCTACACACATTCTAACCTTTCCGTCCTTTTTCAGAACTGGTACTATGTTGGCTAACCATTGAGGATATTCTGATGTGGTGAGGAAACCCGCGTCAATCTGTTTTTGTACTTCCTCTTTGATTTTGATGGCCATGTCTGGGTGAGTTCTTCTCAACCTTTGTTTTACCGGCCGACATTCTGATCTTAACGGTAGATGATGTTCCACGATGCTGGTATCCAACCCTGGCATGTCCTGATAGGACCAAGCGAATACATCGGGAAATTCTTTGAGAAGTCTTATCAAATCTTCTTTGATGGTCGGACAGAGCAATGCCCCAATCTTGACTTTTTTCTCTCTTCTTCTGAACCCAAGTTGACCATTTCCAATGTCTTTTTGTGTGGTTCAATGGTCCTTTCCTCTTGTCTGAGTAATCGGGAGATATCTTCTGGAATTTCTTCGTCATTTTCTTCTTCATCCTCAAATACCGAGAATTCAAAGTTGGGAGAAGACATTGGATCATATGTTTCAATGGGGTTTAAAACAAGCAATCTGCATGACGTGATTATTTGTTTTTTAGAAGAGATAGAGAGAAATGCAAGAGTGTGTGCAGTGTATTTTCTGAAAAATGCTCGTTTTTATTATTTGAGTTGTTTTTAGGATTACCATTTTCTGAAAAAGCGAAAAGAGAAAACAGCAATAAATGCGGAAATTACAGAACGACGTTATTTTATTTATGAACTTGTCGATTCTTGAAACTACAACCCTATAAAACAAAACTCCGTCGCTTTGGGCAAAGCGAAGAGGGACATTTACAGAAAGTGAGCCCTATCAAAACATCCGTTTCACCTGGGCAGAGTGAAAGGTTAAGACAAAGACGACAATTACTTAGACTTATGAACGACTTTCGGAATGTCGACAGCAACCCATTGGCGGCGAACTGCTCGGTGAATCACAAAGTCTGGTACCTTCTTTCTTGACTTATCTTCAGAAATAACGCTGATTTCTGGTGGAGCAGGATCATTGTAATCTGTTTCCCAGGCGGAGTTGTCGTAGACGAACTCTTCTGTTGTATCTTGCACAGTGTTTGTACTCTCAGGTGGATCTCCCCATCCAGTTGGATGGATGTCTTCGAGCCTGATACGAGAGCTTTTAGGAGCGGTGTACTTAACTAAGTAGTCAAATTTGCCACTCAGTTGTCCTAAGGTGTCCCACACTTCTTTAGAACTTGAGGAGTAATCTCTTTCGATGACGTTGACCTCAAGAAAAGCATAGTTAATGAATTCTAACCCTGCAATCTTTGCAAACCCATCGTCGTGCTGGGTATTTTCTGAATACCCTGAGTGTTGATTCCATGACATGGTGGGGACGTAGGTATTCTTTTCAATGATGCTCAGCTGATAAGCATCGTTCGGCTGACTCTCTTGCCCCGAGTCTTCTGGGTACGGCTGCCACATAGGCAGGCCATCCATTGGGCCATAATAGTCGTGGTCAAAGTTGTCTTTCATCAGAGTGTCTTTCTCTAATGAGTTAGGTGGAGCACGACATCCTTCCGGATCACAATCGCCGTATATCATCTTGACGTCTGATCTTGGTATAAATCTCGGACTCTGTGCGGGATAACAAAATGGCATAGGCACCTCTCCCTGAGACATATAACCATCTTCGTTAAGATAGGACTTCCATTCTTCATCTGTGTCAGAGGAATCTCCCTCGTTGATAGTATGTACTTCTTGAGACACTGGGTGAAGTAAACCTCCACTGTGGAAGAAGTCCTGAATGGGATGAAAACTTTCATTGTTAGCGGCAGTCTGGGTACAGGTTGAGGAAAAACCGAGACCCCTCTTTGTTTTGTTATCAGTAGGAATGACCAGCTGTCCCCATCCTTTTGTATTGTTACTTTTGATCACTTCGAGAGCATCTTTATACGAGGAAATCAATGTTCCCTTTTCTAATTGGTTGTCATTGTTCACCGAAAGCGCTTGGAACTGAGTTCCAACAACCTCCTTTGGTTCTACACAAGTGGACAATGATAAGTTACTCACGATCGAGGCTTGTTCTCCACAGCCTTCTGGTGAAGTGTCGAAGTGACTGCCCCAGCCTCGTGTATCCAAGGTCTTCCTAACAAACAGCTGTATGCTGCCCGGATGTCCATGACCTGGAAAGTGACTTGGAAAGTGTGAGGACCGATAATTATGGGAAGGTCGACTTCGCCGATAACTGGATTTCGGAATCCATCAAATGCTTTGACGACGACCTCACTGCCTCTCATCGGAAATCCTTTGAATGATAGTCGCATTAAAGTGGACTTCGGCATAACATTCAGAGCCGACCCGGTGTCGACCAGTGCACTAGCTAAAGCATCGTCCTGGCAGTTGACTATAATATTGAGCGCCATGTTGTGACTTTTGCCTTCTTCCGGCAGTTCCTCATCACTAAACCCCAAGTTGTTGCAGGAAGTGATGTTGGAGATGATGCTGTCGAATTGTCTTATTGTTACATCTTGTTCCACAAAGGCCAACTCTAAGACTTTCTGTAGAGCCTCTCTGTGGGCTTCGGAATTGAGTAAAAGAGATAGCACTGAGATTTTTGAAGGAGTTTACAACAGTTGGTTAACAATGTTGTACTCACTCTCCTGGATGAGCTTCAGCATCTCATCATCATTCTTCGAAAGGTCGGGATCACTGGACTGACCCATGATAATGCGATATTACATAACATATTTACTTTGAATTACATTAAATTATTTAATCGTTTTCGTCTATTTACGTATTATTTCGCTAGTGTTAAGCTTATTTTCAGGTATTTTATCTCAAATAACTTGCATGAGAAAAGAAGAAGAAATAGGGAAGAAAAGAGAAGAAAAGAAGACAGTTGACAGCAAAATGAAAATTCTGCACTCAGGATGCATGGCGGTCGTCACAGGTCCATGGCGACCGTAACGAAGCTTAAGTTGTGACCCTCGTCACAATACCGTGACGACCGGCACGAGGGAAATTCTCAGAATATAATTTAAATTACGTGGCCTTCTCAACGGGTATAAAATAAACCAAAACCACGTTCAACCAGTCAAGGGAGTTCTTCATATATTTTCGGCCACTAACTTCCACTAGAGATTTTCTCTCCTTGTTTCACGACAACTACTGAAGGCTATATATGGAAGCAGTTTTCTTCGCATTGTCTCTCTCGAACTCTACCTGACGACTTACTTTTGCTGCAGAATTTATTTTTGTTAAGAGCTTTTGACTTCCTTCAATTTCTTTTCACCTTACCTTCCTAGCACCCAAATAGCAATAGTTTCCTACACTGGGGAGCTATTGCAACTTAGTTAGATTTTTAATTGTTTTTGTTTCGATTGTTCGAGCAAGCAATTCCTACCGACCTGTGGAGGATTGTTAACTTCAAATATCGATTATTTTCCAGGTTTTTATTTAATTAATAGAATTGCCTTTAATTTTAAATACCATGCATGAATTAATGTTCTATTGCTTTTGTATCTGCATGTCTGTTCTAGTTAGGATGTCTGGCTAAACCGTTTTTATCAGTATGTAATTAAGTCGATCGGAAAGGGATTCGACCGGTCGTAGGTAACTTTGACACTTTATTTTTCTGGTTCCAATTTCTTAATTTAATTGCCCTTTGTTACGAGAGTAAAAAGGTAACGAAGGTTACGATCAATAAAACGAGAGTGTGCGATTTTAACCGGATAGCTGAAACTGGACATTGGTTTTAAACACAGTGGCAACGCTTTAAAATCAATTAGGACTTATTAATTTTCAAAAAGTATTTTTAAATTAAAATGGGCTAGCGAGAGTAGACATTCTGATTTAGGAGTATAGTCAGAGTCAATAACACGAGAGTGTGAGGTAAAGACTTTTAAATTGGTATTTTTCTACTGAAAATTATTTTGACTATTAAGCCGACGATTTGTTGAATCCCTGATGATTGATGAGTTACGTACCGATATTCCGTTATCCTTTATCTAAATCCAAGTTTTAGTTTACCTTTAGTTTCCCGTTTGCACCTTAATCTAAAAATGATCTGCCTTAGCTAAACATAGTAACAACCCGATAGCATTAGTTTGATTATCAGTCCATGTGGGTTCGATATCTTTTAAAACTACGCGATTAGACTGTGCGCTTGCAGTTAGTAACCCCGATAGACTCATAAAGTCGCGATCAAGTTTTTGGCGCCATTGTCGGGGACTGATTTAGTCAATAGTGCGATTCCTTTGTTGCGCCGTATAGACTAAGGCAACAAATTCCCTAATTTGTCGGTTGTATGCCAAGTACTCGCTCAAAAGGCGAAGACCTGACGCAACCGACAGACGAACCTGAACGTCTTCTCAGCGTAAGACAACGAATTTGAGAATACTGTTAAGAACACGAAATTCCTTTTCCTGACTCAGAGTCTCACCCAGAATCTGAATCTAAACCTGAAACTAAACCAGACATGGCCGAAGGACCTCAGAACCGCCCTCTTAAGTACTATGCCATTCTGTCGCAGGCTGAACCACATAACAACATCGCTGCCCCTGTCATCGAGGCAAATAACTTTGAGCTAAAACCTTCGTTGTTGTCAGCTGTACAACATAACCAATTTTCTGGTGGTCCCACGGAGGACCCGAACTTACATTTGTCAGTGTTCTTGCAATATGCAGACACAGTGAAAGCAAATGGTGTTAGCCCCGAAGCAATAAGACTACGTCTTTTCCCTTTCTTATTAAGAGATAGAGCTAGAGCTTGGCTCCAGTCTCTACCGTCCAACTCTGTTACTACATGGGATGAGTTGAAGAAGGTATTCTTAGCACGATATTTCCCATCAAGCAAGACGGCTATGCTAAGAGCCCAAATCAATGGATTCAAACAAAAGGACCACGAATCTCTTTTCGAAGCATGGGAAAGATACAAGGACATGATGAGGCTTTGTCCACATCATGGTCTAGAAGAATGGTTGATCATCCATACCTTTTATAATGGTCTCTTGTATAACACAAGAATGACAATAGACGCTGCCGCGGGTGGCGCACTGATGGATAAACCCTACGCAGAGGCTCATGCACTTATTGAAAGTATGGCTCAAAATCACTATCAGTGGGGAAGTGAAAGAACCTCCGTAGAGAAACCTCCGACGAAAGGCGGGATGTACAAAATAAGTGGCCTTGACCAAGTGAATGCTAAGGTAGATGCTCTTACTCAAAAGGTGGAAAGTTTGACCCTAACACCTACAGCCACCGTGGCTGCCGTAGCTCTAAATTGAGAGTTATGCGGAGTTCTTGGGCATGCTTCCCCTGAATGTCAAATTTTAACAGGAGTTTCCACGGACCAAGTGAATTATGCTCAAGGAAACCCTTACTCAAACACCTACAACCCAGGTTGGAGAAACCATCTGAACATTTCGTACAAGAACAACAACGCTTTGTATGCGCCTGGACAAGCACCTACTGTACCACCGGGTTATCAAAAGGCTGCCGTAGCTGCTCCTAATGTTCCTAGAAAGTCTAACCTTGAAACAATGATGGAGAACTTCATTGCTGCACAAGCTCAACAAATCAAGGAGTTCCTTAACCAAAATGTTCACACCAGTGAGCAAATTAAACAATTAGCCAACAAGGTTGACGCTCTAGCCACTCACAACAAAATGTTAGAAACACAAATCTCACAAGTGGCTCAACAACAAGCAGTTACCACTGCCCCAGCTGGGAACCTTCCAGGACAAACTCAACCTAATCCGAAGGGACATGCAAATGCTATAACACTTCGGAGTGGAACAGAACTAGAAGGACCTACTGACCCAAGGATCGAAAATCCAGCCATGTATCAAAAGCCTAGTAAGGAGTCTGAAAAGGAAGACAAACCAAAGGAAAACGAAAAAGAGGATGATAAAGAGGCCGAAGAGAAAGAAGAACCATATGTGCCTCCAACACCTTATAAACCACCTATCATGTATCCTCAAAGATTCGCTAAATCTAAAAACATAGGGCAGTTTAAGAAATTCGTTGAACTTCTGAAACAATTGAACGTTACAATACCCTTTACAGAAGCAATCACGCAAATGCCCTCCTATGCTAAGTTCTTAAAAGAAATACTATCTAATAAGAAAAAGCTCGAGGATACTGAAACCGTTATGCTTACTGCAGAGTGTAGCGCTATAATCCAAAACAACATGCCTCCTAAGCTAAAAGACCCTGGTAGTTTTTCTATACCATGTGTGATTGGAAAGTTTGTCATAGACAAAGCCCTGTGCGAATTAGGAGCCAGTATTAGCTTAATGCCCTTATCTATTTGTAAAAGGCTCAACATGGGATAACTGAGACCAACAAAAATATCTGTACAACACGCTGATCGTTCAGTGAAATTTCCTTTAGGTATGTTAGAAAACGTTCCAGTACGCATAGGACAATTCTATATCCCTACAGATTTCATAATTATGGACATTAAGGAAGACTCAAACATCCCTATCATTTTAGGAAGACCATTCCTAGCCACAGCCGGAGCCATCATAGATGTGAAAAAAGGAAAACTAACTTTTAAGGTTGGTGAAGAAAAGGTAGAATTTATCCTCTCACAATTCCTCAAGGCACCTGCCATAGAGGATTCGTGCTGTTTCTTGGATGTTATTGATGAATGCGTTAAAGAAATGGAGAAACAACAAAATACGAATTCTGAAGTACTGAAAATTCCAATGCCACAAATTTTTGAAGATGATAATTGGCGTGGGGAATACCAAGATAATAATCTAAGTGAATGTCTCGCACTCACTCCTGACCCTATGCCTTGCCCAAAGAAACCAACTGTAGAACTGAAAACACTACCCAAAGATTTAAGGTATGAATTCCTAGATACGGAACTCGAACGACCAGTTATAGTCAACGCAGATTTAGGACAAATAGAAACTGAAAAATTATTACATGTCCTGAGAAAATACCCAACTGCCTTAGGCTATAACATCTTAGATTTAAAAGGAATAAGTCCCTCTATCTGTATGCATCACATCATGCTTGAGGAAGACTGTAAGACCTCTAGAGAACATCAAAGGAGAATCAATCCCATTCTGAGTGATGTCGTTAAGAGAGAAGTGCAAAAGCTGTTAGAAGCAGGAGTCATATACCCAATATCCGATAGTGAATGGGTGAGCCCAGTTCACGTTGTACCCAAGAAAGGAGGTGTTACAGTCATCAATAATGAAAAAGGCGAATCCGTAGCACAACGTACTCAAACCGGATGGAGAATGCGTATCGACTATAGGAAACTAAATAAAGCCACTCGTAAAGATCATTTCCCTTTACCCTTCATAGATCAAATGCTTGAACGTCTGGCTAAGCACTCCCATTTTTGCTATCCATCCTGATGACCAAGAAAAGACTACTTTCACATGTCCCTATGGTACTTTTGCCTACCGGCGAATGCCTTTCGGATTATGTAACGCACCTGCAACATTCCAGAGATGCATGATGTACATCTTTTTTGATTTCTTAGATGGTATAATGGAAGTCTTTATGGACAATTTCTCTGTCTGTGGAGAAAGTTTTGAAGGATGTCTATCAAACCTCGAAATGGTGCTTGAACGATGCGTAAGTGTCAACCTAGTGCTCAATTGGGAAAAATGCCATTTCATGGTTCGACAAGGAATTGTACTTGGACATATAATATCCAATAAGGGGATTGAAGTCGATAAGGCAAAAATCGAAGTTATAGAAAATCTCCAACCGCCGAAAACCATTAGAGAAATAAGAAGCTTTCTAGGACACACCGGTTTTTATCGACGTTTCATTAAAGATTTCTCTAAGATAACTAAGCCCCTAACTGAGCTATTGATGACAAATGCTTAGACGCATTTCGAACACTTAAGCAAGCATTAATATCAGCACCCATTATGCAACCCCTAGATTGGAATGAACCGTTTGAGATTATGTGCGACGCGAGTGATTACACTGTAGGTGCAGTCTTAGGACAAAGAAAGGATAAAAAGCTTCATGCAATCTACTACGCTAGTAGAACCTTAGATCATGCACAAATGAACTACGCTACCACAGAAAAGGAACTTTTGGCTGTCGTGTTCGCTCTGGATAAATTTCGTTCCTACCTAGTAGGAGCAAAAATAATTATCTATACCGATCACGCCGCAATTAGGTACCTATTAAGTAAAAAAGACGCCAAACCAAGGCTTCTGAGGTGGATTCTGCTCCTACAAGAATTTGATTTGGAAATCAAAGACAAGAAGGGCACTGAAAATGTAGTAGTTGACCACTTGTCGAGAATGGAAAACATCCAACCTGAACAAGTACCTATTAATGACGATTTCCCTTATGAAAGACTCTTAGCCCAGTTGGAAAGTAATACAATTGAAAAATCTCTAATTTATAATGATACAAAAACCAATGAAGTTATAGAATCTATTTACACTAAAACCACGCTGCCATGGTATGCTGATTTTGTCAACTATCTAGCAGCTGGAGTACTACCACCTGATCTAACCTATCAACAAAAGAAGAAATTCTTCCATGATCTTAAACACTATTATTGGGACGAACCACTGCTCTTCAAGAGGGGCGCCAATGGTATTTTCCGTCGTTGTGTACCCGAAGATGAGGTGGAAGATATAATTTCTCACTGTCATTCCGCCCCCTATGGTGGGCACGCGAGCACTTCAAAGACTTGTGCTAAGATTTTGCAAGCTGGCATCTTTTGGCCTACTCTATGGAAAGACGTCCATATCGCAGTTATAAATTGCGACCGGTGCCAACGCACTGGCAATATATCTAGACGCGATGAAATGCCTCAAAAGGGCATTCTAGAAGTAGAAGTCTTTGACGTGTGGGGAATAGACTTCATGGGACCATTTCTGTCCTCTTTTGGTAATAAATACATACTCGTTGCGGTTGATTATGTTTCAAAATGGATCGAGGCTGTAGCCGCCCCAACAAACGACGCACGAGTAATGACTAAGCTTTTTAAGAATATAATTTTTCCTCTTCTATCTAAATATGGAGTCAAACACCGTGTAGCAACACCTTACCACCCCCAAACAAGTGGGCAAGTAGAGGTCTCAAATAGAGAAATTAAATAGATCTTAGAAAAGACCGTTGCCACCTCTAGGAAAGATTGGTCTTCTAAACTACACGAAGCTTTGTGGGCTTATAGGACAGCTTATAAAACTCCCATTGGAACCACGCCATTTAAGCTAGTTTATGGCAAATCTTGTCACCTGCCGGTAGAAATAGAACATAAGGCCTATTGGGCTATCAAAACTATTAATTTAAATTATACCCCTGCGGGAGAAAAGAGAATTCTAGATTTACATGAGCTAGAAGAACTTAGATTAGACGCTTACGAGAATGCCAGGATATACAAGGAAAGAACAAAAAAATGGCATGACAAACGTATAGCAAGGAAATAATTTAATGTAGGAGACATTGTGCTTTTGTTTAATTCTAGACTTAGATTCTTCCCAGGCAAACTTCATTCTAGGTGGTCTGGTCCCTTTGAGGTAACTAAAGTCCTGTTAAGTGGTGCAGTTGAAATAAAAGGTAGATCTAGTGAACCGTTTATCGTAAATGGGCAACGTTTGAAACACTATCATTGCGTAGACAATAGAGATTTTTCGACTGGTCTAAAACTGACAGAAATACCTGTAGTACCCTTAAGCTGATATTCCTGATAAACTGTGTCGAGCTCCCGACATTAAATGAAACGCTGCGTGGGAGGCAACCCACGAAATTTCTTTTGTTTATTACTTCGTTTTTATTTTAATTATTTACTTTATTTTCAATTTTTATTTTATTTTATTTCCATTTTCATTTTTATCCAAATTTACTTCACTAACAAATGCGGTATTTTCAATTATTTTAAAACTCAGTGCTGATTATCTTACTTTATGTTTCCAGGACTTTATTTTTTCTACCTTCTTCCTTCTCCACTGATTTCATTCTTTCTACTAACTTTAAAAGATGGATAATGAAGATACCATGGCTGTGCTATTCAAGGACGCTGCCCAATGGCACCGTTGCGAGGCTCTTTCTCTTAGACCTATGGCTTTAACCAAATTCCCCCATGGACCTACCATGATTGCTCTAGGCATAGGTGACAACATATATTTTATGTTTAACCAAATAGGTTGGGAGGGTTTTGCTAGGAAGAAACACTCGACTTACCATAGGTTAACTCTTGAATTTTTGAGCTCACTGGCCTATGACCCTAATTATGGCATGGGATTTAATAGGGGAAGGATAACCTTTAGGCTGTTTGGGTACACTTGCCGTTTTAACAACCGAGAAATTGCAGAACTGTTGGGTTTCCCCAATGGCCCTGACGTTTTCTCTATGGCACAAGAAGATTTGCTTATGGAAAATGAACTTAACTTTTTCTGGGGTAGTATTTCAGGACGACCACATCATGACCCGCACCCTATGGTGTCCACTGATATTCATAATCCGGCCATCAGATATTTCGATATGATCTTAGCCTTTACCCTCTTTGGAAAATATGAGAATGACACCCTAGTGTCCAGAGATGAGCTCTTTATCTTATTTTGTGTGTTTCAATCTCGACCTGTTAACGGGGCTACCTTTATGCTTGAAAACCTCCGTAGGATTGCTCAAGCTGATCATGGTCCCATTCTAATAGGTGGCTTAGTGACCAAAATTGCTGAAGCCATGGGATTTAGGACACGTCTCTCCCGTGTAAACCCTTTAGGAGGATATAGGCCCATGAACATCACCTTCTGTTTCAACAGAGGATTAATAGGAAACCTTGGACCACACCACTTCCAGCTACTGATTAATAATGAGGTTGTACCCCACTTTACATTGCCTGACCACGAACGGACTAGTGTGCACAACCTCCATAATTGGCTGTATGATTTGGACGGACCACAATTTGAGAAGGAACTTGATGGCCATACCTCCGAGATTGAAATAGATCCCAAAACACCTCCAAATTACCATGATTTTCCAGACCACCCTATTAATGATGCTAATAACATTTCACCTGCCAACATTCATGCCACATTGGAAGCCTTCCGTACAGAACTCAATGGCATACGAGACGAGCTCCGTACTATCCGTCTTGATGTCATTGGTTTAAGGGACATTACTGTCGAGCAGCTGGATCATCTGAACCAAGCAGTGGAGACTCTGAGACGCCATATTAGCTGACTTTAATTCTTTTGACATTTACCGCATTTTCTTTACATTTAACTTCAGTTTTTCATTTGCTATTTTTGGTTTTACTGATGCCTGATGCTTTTGCATCTGCTACTGATACTTTTGGATACTGAACCTCTTTTGCTTCAGTTAATGCATACTTATTTCATTGGTATTTATTATTTTTTGTTTTTTATATTTCGTTAATTGACGTGTTTGCAGCTTTAAATAAATTCCCATTACATTTATTTCTATGTTACTGTGGTGCAAATATATTAACATTGTGTGAAATACCGTGTGAAGCGTAATGTGCAATTTAACGATGTATACGTTACTGGGAGATATAATTAAGATTTTAAAATTTTCTGAATTTGGGTTGAGGCGACCGTGACAACCCTGTGACGCCCGTCACAGGCATAACAAGGGTAACGATCATTAGGTCATCTGTGGCGACCGTCACAGAGTAAAAACCTGTTATCTATTTTATTCATAACAGAGCCGCTCGTACCCATTCTTCTCCCTTCCTCTGCAACCGTCCCACTCACCATTCACTACCATTACTCCATACCCGTTACCACCGTTCAAAATCCCCATTTATTTGACACTAATTCATCCACTCACCACATTCACCTCTATTTATAACACCATAAACCAACTCCGAATTCACAAATCCTCCTCTGTACCGTAAACAAAACCACTTTCTAAACACAAAAACCTTTGCATGCACCATGGCCGCAGCTCCTAACCTCTCGTCAGTCATTTTTTCGTGATGGAGAAGCGGGCGAACATCAAAGAGAGAAGTACATTAATTTCTACAGACGCTCACTCCAACCAACAATATACCTTGACATAGCCTGCCAACAAGAGCTCGGATTAGTGGATGGTGTCCAATGGATGCTCACTAATTCGGGACTGACTCACCTTTGAACCCAAAACCTTCCGACATACGAGGCCTTAACCTTAGAATTTTTGAGTTCTTTCTCCTACAACACGCCCTCAGATGATGCGCGGTATCTCACCGGCTCAGCTTCGTTTAGAATGTTCAACACTGAATATTCTCTGACCCAAGACGAGTTGGGCAACATGCTGAATTTTCCACAAAGAGACGGTGTACAGTATCGTATCCCGTATGATCCTAATTGGCAGAACGTTGCATTTGGGGTGTGGAAAAGCTTAACAGGTGAAAGCATTACAAGCTGGGAGGGACTTAATGCCTCACTCATCCATAACCTAGCCATTCTCTATTATCAACGTGTCTTAGGCCACACCATTTTCGGTAGAGTGAACAACCATAAGGTAAACTCCAAGGAGCTTTTCTTTATGCACTGTCTTTTCACGCCCATCCCGGTCAATGCCATCTCGTTTCTGCTTGCACACATTCAGTCTAGTTGTGCGAGAGGTGATACTCCTTTCTGTTTTGGAGGAATAGTTACTTCTATAGTACTGGCTTTGAATCTGGGAGATAGGCTTACGAACCTGCCATCTGTGCCGACCACATATCTGGATATAGAGTACTGCCGCAACGCACATTTGATCAAAGCTAGAGAGGATAATAAGTATAACCTTATGGTAAGGAACAGGGTAGTTCAAAGTATTGTTTTGCCTTGCCCTGCTCGTATAGATCCGCAGAGAATGACAAATTGGATCTTTGATTTGGATGCCCCCGAGCATAATGAGGCTGCATCCGAAGGTCAGCCTGATGATGAGTATGCTGAGATGGAAAAGGGTGCACCCGAGGAAGACATTGTGCAGCCTTCAAGCTCATCCTCCCGACGCCGTCGAAGAAGTAACCGCGACCCTGCTACCAATGATGATATCCTCGCAGCCATTATACAGAGAAATGAGTTGGATACACAGCGAGACTAGCGGTACCAGACGCAGCACGCTGACATGATGAGTCTCTTGCGACAAATCCAACAAGTTCAGCGCGACCAAGGCAAAAGGATGGAGCGAAGGATGTCAAACGTCATCGATGAGATGGGCGCCTTGACTATGCGAGTGGATGGCTTGCGCGACTACATTTATCATGTAGGTATGCCACCTCAGTTTGGACAGAACGGACGCGGACGAGCACGAGGCAGATCACGTGGACCCCAGTAGCTTACTTTTTTCTCTTTAGTTTTTCCTTTCTCTTCTACATTATCTCGAAACATTGAGGACAATGTCTGATCTAGTGTGGGAGAGGAAGTATTAGTTATTTTTCTAGTTTTTGTTGTTATTTCCCTTCATCAATATTAATGTAACAACAAGTTATTATATGCTTATGTTTCCGTACTATTTAATTCCCCCGCTTTATTTAGCCTTAACAAAAATATTTTTTAGAGATTCGATACATAACTTGGCACGCCCTTAAAGTATATAGGTTGTCTTACTCAGAGGCTACGTTAGAAACCTGAGAAAGAATTAACAAAATTGATACCGTCTTGACACCTTAGACCCCTCGAATACGCGTGATCAGTTTGAATACCTTTTATACCGAGACCTTAAGCTTTAGTTCTAAACTAGCCCCAAGTAGTTTATATTAGCAGTCAGCACCGTCTAAGCACAAGCTACGTGGAGAGCCAATGCAAATAAGTGATTGATGCCTAAAGATGCAAAAATTGAAAAATTTCACGCCTTCGACTGTGAAAATAAAAAGAAGTGCATTAAATCTAAAGGATGCATAATATGCGAAAGGCAAGAAAAACCTGTTGTCAGTTGGTTCATAGGTACCTGGTACTCGACTCGGTAGGGCGAACTACGGTTCGATCCCCCACAACTTGCAATCGGTATATTTATAAGGGTACCACACTTGTGCACCAGACCCTATGTTTAAAGGATCAAATTCACTAACAGGCTACTCCACTACGTGCGTGCAAGGGCAAAGGGCTTAATGTGATTGCGTCAGAATGAAAACGGGTGAAATAGGAACGACAAGCATTAGGTTGAGCTATAGTAGAATGATTCGGACCGGTCTGTAAAAAGGGGGGTTTATGATCATGTTTCATGTTTGTGTCATTATTGTATCTTTGGTGTTTGATTTGAATATCTGTCATTTTAACGAAATACCACACAACCACGTACGATTCGGAGATGTGTCAGGTATGTGTGTTGGATCAATACTTTTGAAATGATTATTTGCTTGAGGACAAGCAAGGATTCAAGTGTAGGGGAGTTTGATAATGCGATATTACATAACTTATTTGCTTTGAATTACATTAAATTATTTAATCGTTTTCGTCTATTTACGTATTATTTCGCAAGTGTTAAGCTTATTTTTAAGTATTTTATCTCAACTAACTTGCATGAGAAAAGAAGAGGAAATAGGGAAGAAAATAGAAGAAAAGAAGACAGTTGACAGCAAAATGAAAATTCTGCACTCAGGATGCATGGCGGTCATCACAGGTCCATGGCGACCGTAACGAAGCTTAAGTTGTGACCCTCGTCACAATACCATGATAACCGGAACGAGGGAAATTCTCAGAATATAATTTAAATTACGTGGCCTTCTCAACAGGTATAAACTAAACCAAAACCACATTCAACCAGTAAAGGGAGTTCTTCATATATTTTCGGCCACTAACTTCCACTGGAGATTTTCTCTCCTTGTTTCACGACAACTACTGAAGGCTATATATGGAAGAAGTTTTCTTCGCATTGTCTCTCTCGAACTCTACCTGACGACTTACTTTTGCTGCAGAATTTATTTTTGTTCAGAGCTTTTGAATTCCTTCAATTTCTTTTCAACTTACCTTCCTAGCAGCCAAATAGCAATAGTTTCCTACACTGGGGAGCTATTGCAACTTAGTTAGATTTTTAATTGTTTTTGTTTCCATTGTTCGAGCAAGCAATTCCTACCGACCTGTGGAGGATTGTTAACTTCAAGTATCGATTGTTTTCCAGGTTTTTATTTAATTAATAGAATTGCCTTTAATATTAAATACCATGCATGAATTAATGTTCTATTGCTTTTGTATCTGCATGTCTGTACTAGTTAGGATGTCTGGCTAAACCGTTTTTATCGGTATGTAATTAAGTCGATCGGAAACGGATTCGACCGGTCATAGGTAACTTTGACACTTTATTTTTCTAGTTCCAATTTCTTAATTTAATTGACCTTTGTTACGAGAGTAAAAAGGTAACGAAGGTTACGATCAATAAAACGAGAGTGTGCGATTTTAACCGGATAGCTGAAACTGGACATTTGTTTTAAACACAGCGAGAGTGGTTTACAATTGATTAAGACTTATTAATTTTCAAAAAGTATTTTTAAATTCAAATGGGCTAGCGAGAGCAGACATTCTGATTTAGGAGTATAGTTAGAGTCAATAACACGAGAGTGTGAGGTAAAGACTTTTAAATTGGTATTTTTCTACAGAAAATTATTTTGACTATTAAGCCGACGATTTGTTGAATCCCTGATGATTGATGAGTTACGTACTGATATTCCGTTATACTTTATCTAAATCCAAGTTTTAGTTTACCTTTAGTTTCCCGTTTGCACCTTAATCTAAAAATCATCCGCCTTAGCTAAACATAGTAACAACCCGATAGCATTAGTTTGATAATCAGTCCCTGTGGGTTCGATATCTTTTAAAACTACGTGATTAGACTGTGCGCTTGCAGTTAGTAACCCCGATATACTCATAAAGTCGCGATCAACCCACTGGTTGATTGGGAACTTCTGTTTGAAGTTCCTTTTCTTTAGTAGGTTCTTCAACTCCTCGTTTGAAGATTCGACCACTCCGTGTTACTCGGCTGATGTCTGCAATATTCACGACGGAGGGTAATGGAACTTCCTTTCCGTTTTCTGTTGTTGTTTCACCGTACTTGTAAGGGATAGCTTTATCGGATTTATACGGTAATGGTCCCGGCAGATAGATAACTACATGGGCCTTCTGATTTTTCTGACCATCATAACCGGCCTCAATTGGTTCGAGATTGAGAACCTTTCAACTCTCAAGAGGAGCTCTTGATTCATGAAGTAAAGGGATTATGACGCACATATCTTTGGCCACTTCTCATTTAGGAATTAAGACAACATCTCTGCTTCGATCAGGATGATAGTTTGACGTTATGTTGACTTCACGGATTCGTGGATCCATCCGAGATCTATCTGTTCCTGTAGAGTTGATTGCACCACAGAACATCCTTGATTGTTTTTAGAGCAAATGTCACACTGATGATAATTATGAAATGGCACATGTCCATATCCACTTTGTCTATAATGCATCTTGACCAGGTTGGTTCCCAATAAGAGTACATCGTGAATTTGATAGCTATGATTAAACTCTTCTTCTATTAAATTTACTGCAGCTTTCTCGTGTTGAGCCAACGAGTTCGTCTGAACATTTGGATTTGTATCCTTGAAGGATAAGACCCCGTTCTTGACAAGCTTCTGCACATCGAATTTGAAACTGAGGCAGTTTTCTATGTTATGCCCCGGTCCTCCTTGATGGTAAGGGAAAGTCTGATCCGCTTTGATCCAAAAAGGTGGATTTTTCGGTATTGTAAGAGGAGACCTGGTTTGGACGTGCCCCTTGACCAGTAATAGTGGTAACAGTTCTGCGTACAACATTGATATAGGGTCAAACCCTGGTGGTCGTGTTGTACGGTTGTTGTTGTACTGAGGACGAGCCTGCTGAAGAGGCTGTTGTATCCTTTGCTGATATTGTTGTTGATTCGGTTGGCTCTGAACAACCTGAGGTTGATACGTTGGAACAGGCGCAGGGTTGATAACAGGAGTTACAGCTGCTACTGGTTGGTACTGTTGCCTTTGCTTTTCGAGAGAGATATTACCAATATCTTGCTCTTTTTTCTTAGGGAAAGCACTACCGTATCTTTTGGTACTGCTTGATGGTCCAGCATCTTTGATTAAATGTCCTTCTCGAACTGCTTCTTCAAGACGAACTCCCATGCCCACCATCTCAGTGAAGTCGCTGGGCGCACTGGCGACCATTCTGTCGTAGTAAAATGAGCTCAAGGTTTTCAAGAAGATCTTTGTCATCTCTTTTTCCTCAAGAGGTGGAAAAATCTGGGCGGCGATTTTACACCATCTCTGAGCATATTCCTTGAAGGTTTCCTTGTCCTTCTGTTACATGGCTCTGAGTTGATCTCTGTCCGGTGCCATGTCCAGATTATACTTACATTGTTGAACAAAGGTAGCACCAAGATCTCTGAAAGTTACGATCTTAGTGCGGTTTAAACCCAAGTACCATATGAGTGCGGCACCGGTTAAACTATCTTGAAAATAATGGATCAGTAGCTGTTGGTTCTCTGTCTGAGTTGACATCCTCCGAGCGTACATCACCAAGTGACTTTGAGGGCAAGAGTTACCCTTGTACTTTTCAAATTCGGGCACTTTGAATTTGTGCGGAACTTTCACATTGGGGACCAAACAAAGGTCTGCGGCGTCCTTTCCGAATAAATCCTGACCGCGAATGGCATGCAGTTCCTTCTGCATCTCCAGGAACTGTTCCTGGAATTCCTTCATTTTGTCGTTCATACTTTCATTTCCACCAGAAGGTATCTGTGGAATCTGTCCTTCCGGGACAGTGTGCACCACGGGTGGTGGTATAGTCATTACGGCAGTGACTCTGGGTGCTTCCCTCTCCCGAAGTTTGTAACCTTCAGGAGTTGTTGTCATGCCTCTTGCATCTTCGCTTTCCAGAAGTTTGTAACCTTCAGGCCCAGCGGCTCCTGCTGTGGTTTCCGGATCTTCCGTGATTGGCAAAATAGTTGAGTGGCATGCCCCAAGGACGATCTTTAGGCATGTTATACTGAGGATCATACTTTTCCACTATGGGTGTAGATGTGATCTCTGAGATCACAGTCCTTTGTATCTGAGCTACTGCTAGAGCTTGCATGTCATTGTGAAATTTCCTCAAATCTTCTTTCAGAGCGTCGAGTTCTTCTCTCAACTCTCTGTTCTCTTCCTCGAGATTATCCATCTTCTTTTGTCGATTGGCCCGAGTAGTGTACGAATGAGACAGTTTGACTCTAGACCGAGACACAAACGTGAGATTCGTAGGTAAGAAGAATGTGTTATGTGAGAATGATGAATGATATACAATAATTATATTGATTAATTTTTTTTTGTTTAATCAAAAGAAACTTTGACAATTGGATTGGAAACATCATACAGTGGGGAAACCCCGTTTATTGAATTCAAAGATTGCGGACATGGAAATACAGTAATTTACAAAGTGCTGTAAAAGGAAATGTCTAAACTTATGGATCCTGAGTCCTCTCTGAGGAGGGCTCAGGTGCTGGTTCTGGTACTTTCCTTTTCTTTGACCGGGGCTCTTGAGCCGTTGTCAGGTTGTCATTCCTTTGCCAAGTGAAAGGGGCGAGCAAATTCCTTTGGTCTTCTTGATTTCTACAGCATGTTGCTCTAAAATCTCGATTAGAGCATCTTTTTCTTTTAACAGTTGCTGTATTTTGTTACACTCCACATTGAGAATGCGGTACTTGTTCTTCCAAGATTTCTTTTCCTGTTGAACTTTGTTGAGGGTGACTTGGAGTTTTTCTGTATCAGACATAAAATAAAGGACATATTCCTTTAGCGGAAGAACTTCTTGACGAGGGTAAGGCATCCTCAGCTTGAGAGCTCTAGTTTGTACCCAGTGGAGATAAGGTTCCACCGAGACACAGTCTGGTTTTCCTAGAGACTCTCTTCCTTTCCTGTGAACATGTTTCCAAGCATGCACTATTTTTGTCTTTAGTGCCCTGTCATTTTCTCCTTCCTTGAAGAAAATACCTTCCAGATGAGCATTACGCGGGACATGCCTCATCGGGTATCCAAATTGACGACGAACTAAAACTGGATGATAGTTGATTCCTCCTTTAGTTCCTATGAGGGGTACATTTGGGATGTTTCCACAACGGTCAATGATTCTGATTCCGTCATAGATTCAATTGTACCATTCTATGTCAGAGTTGGTAAGAGACATGATTCTCTGTGACCAACGCAAAGTACTCTTATGATCCCAGAAAGCAGCAGACTTAGGCAAATGGGAAGTGAACCATTTGTATAGCAGGGGTACACAGCATGTGATCATTCCTTCGCTGTATAAATCCCTTAAGTGTATAGAATGATAAGCATCTGCGAGCAAGGTTGGTACATGGTTTCCAATCAGAAATATCTTAATGACATTGATATCAACGAAGCTATCAATGTTGGGAAACAGAAATAACCCGTAGGTGAGTAGTACAAAGATGCTCTTGAAAGCAGTCACGTTCCCTATACTAGCAAAGTACAGGGCTTTCTTCATCAAAAACTGGGCTGGTAAACCTTGGATTCCACCCTTAGTGGTCATGTGAGTCCTAACTTCTGACTCGTCCAAATAGATAGCTCTTGCAATGGTTTGATCCTTTGGAATTTCTTCCAGTCTAGAAAAGGGAGCTTGGTCAGTAATGGGTAAATCAGTCATGTGAGAGTACTCCTCCAGTGTTGGTGCTAGCTGATAATCCGGGAATGTGAAACAGTGATAAACTGGATCGTAGAACTGAATGAGCGTGGACATGATTCCTTCAATTACATGGACCCTTAACAGAGACAGCAGTCCTCCGTACTTAGCTCTGAAAGCATCAGTGTTGGTGATCATCCTTGCCAACACTCTTAAATCCTCTAATTTTGGAACCTTGAAGGTGTACTTGTGAGTCTTCCTTCTACCGAAATCCATAACACAATCTTTCTCTCAGATATTTGCAATCATTGTCTTAGTTTAATTTGAAAAAGAGAGAGTAGAAGAGAAAATTTTTCTTTGTTTTAATGTTTTTTAATGAAATGAATGCATGAATGCAGCACACAAAAACATAGAAAAAACATGGGGTCAAAGGTTCGGTGTCATGAAGTCATGGCTCTACCCATCCCCAATGGTTGTACTGGTGATTTTTTGTACCTGTCCTCAAAATCATTGACCCCTCTTGGGATAACAACAGTAGGCTGGTTCTCCCGAGCGAGCTGCAGTATCTTAGAGTAATCTCAAATGAGGGTAGTATCACGTGACAACAATTTCTGATAGCTTCCGCACTATAAAATAGTAACATGGTCTTAGTCTACCCAAATCCTTAGCTTCTCAGATACCACAATCGAACAATCTGCTTTTAACAACCGAAGTCGTATAGGCATTGAATCCGCAAAGGGTACCTCCACTGATTCGATGGTCTACCGGGACCTCTTATTTGGGAGTCACTCCCTGTAAGATTACCCGTCTCATGCCATCACTTATCTTAGGTGGCACTCAAACTTTCCAGATGCGGCATCACCCGCAGTCCCATTAGCACAAAAATAAACACGGATATCAAGTAGGAAAAGCGATATATATATTTATTCCTAAAACTAACATCCTAGACCTCTAAAGAGCTACAATCCTAGTCCTAAACATAAAATGACACCCCAGCAGAGTCGCCATTGCCAAGTAGCGAGCGATTTTTGTCGGTGACGGGACCACCTTATCGCTGGTTTTTCTCCTCACCGCAATGAGGAAGAGTGGGTGCTACTTTCTGATTTCTTATTTATCCCGTGAAGCTGGAAGGGAAAAGGAAGCTATCTAAAACTAACCTTGCACGCGATTGTTCAACTGAACAAACACTTAAAAGAGATTAGGGGGTCCGGGGTCAGGTTATACAATGGGGAGTTGTTAATTACCCATCCTATATGTGGTTATCTACAGGATATTAACTTTAGGTTTCGCTTCGTACTTGATGGTGTTTATCTGGTAATGGGTTGGGAAAGTTTCTTGGGAAATATGAGTGAGTGAGTGAGTTTTTGTTTGATTTCGGGCTTGCCCGAGGTTTTTGGTAAGGTACTGGACCTAAGGTTTTTGTTTAGTATGCTCGCTAAGATTTCACAATCTTATGCCTACGTATTCCCGTTTAAACGAAATAGGGAAATTAGAGCAATCGTAGTTCCCACTATTCTAAGGGAGGAAAAGATAATGTTTTGGTGTCTTGTTCAAAGCCCAAGATTGAAGCTAAAAGATTTGACTAAGAGAGAATTTGTCATCTCTAAAGAGGGATAGTTGATTTTTGGGTACCTTGATCAAAGTCCAAGGTTGAAGCTAAGAGGTTGATTGACTCCACTGGGGAAATCCTTACCCACGGCCTAAAAGGAGGATGGATAAGACCAACTCAACAAGAGAGGGTATATATTGGTGTCTTGTACAAAGCCCAAGATTGAGCTAAAAAAGAGACCGACTCTTTGGGGATATCATTATACAAAGCCTAAGAGGAGGCTGAAAGCTTGACTTTTCTGGGGAAAATGTTCTAGCTGTCTTGTACAAAGCCCAAGATTGAGGCTAAAAAGCGATTTTGACTCCGTCGGGGGAGGTTTATATGTGTCTTGTACAAAGCCCAAGATTGAGGCTGAAATGGGAAATTTAACTGACTCTGGTAAGGATATTTTTATGTGTCTTGTACAAAGCCCGAGACGGAGACTAAAAGGATTTAACTCTGCTGGAGAGTATTATCTGTCTTGTACAAAGCCCAAGATGGAGGCTGAAAAGAGTTTGACTCTGCTTGGGAAATCATTCCTCAAAGCCTAAAAGAAGACTGGGAGGAAGTGACTCTGTTGGAGAAGATATCTGTCCCAACTTTAAGAGATGAAGATTTGTGTCTTGTACAAAGCCCAAGATTGAGGCTAAGGGGTTGACTCAATAAGAGAGTGCTTTTTATCTGTCTTGTACAAAGCCCAATATTGAGGCTAAAAGGGTTGACTCAACAAGAGAGTCTTTTTATCTGTCTCGTACAAAGCCCGAGATTGAGGTTAAAAGGGTTGACTCAACAAGAGAGTCTGGAACGTGATTGACTCAACAAGAGAGTCTGGAAGTTGATCGACTCAACAAGAGAGTTTGAAAAGGTTAGCTCTGATGGGGAGAATCATTGTACAAAGCCCAAGAGGAGGCTGACTTCGCTGAGGAAAGATCATTATACAAAGTCTAAGAGGAGGCTAACTTCTGCTGGGAATTATTGAGATCCCGAGGCAGGTCCAAGTGGGGAATCAACTCCTGTTGAGGATTACAGAAGAGTTGATAGATCAGAAACCTTGAGGTTCTGATTTGAGATAGTGTTATGATGATGATAAATGAACCCTGGCTTGGGATGGTTTAGGAGAGAGACTGGGTTTTAGAACCCACAAGTTTTAACTCTGCTGGAGATTAATCCAGAACCCGAGGTTTCTCCTATATTTGTAGGGTACTTGAGAATGTATTTGAGACTCAAGGGGATTAGACTGTCCAAGTCTACTGGTGTGGAAGAGTTTTATCTTTTGTATGATGCCTCCAGGAGGAGGCGGGTGTTTTAAGGGATGCGAATCAACCCTAAGATTGGTCAGAGGTTTGACACTGGAAAGACTGCTCTAGCAAAGGATGACTAAGTTCTGTCTTATACCTTTAGGAGGTCTTTAGGGTCCTTGTATTAAGCTCAAGAGAAGGCATGAGAACTTTTAAGAAGCCGAAGGGTCCTTGTACAAAGCCCAAGAGGAGGCGGGGATGCTTTTAGGAAGCCCGTGGGTCTCAAACCAAGAAAAGTTCAAGAAATGCTATTCACCGAGAATAGATCATTTAGTGAAAGTTCTGAGGTTTGAAGAAATTCAAGAGATGCTATTCACCGAGAATATATCAACTATGGGGAGTAGAATTTCTTTGACAATTTCTAGGGGTGACAGTCTGAGAAAAGGTTCACGAGGAATTCTGCCTTTCTCTTTGTTCCGTATTGTTTAAGCCCAAGAGAAGGCAAGACTGTATCTGGAAATCCTATGGGGATCTATTTTTGACTGTATTAAAGAGTGACCAACATGGCTTTACCTAGTTCTAGACCTAGTTGCCGGGGAAAACTCTACATAACTATACTTAGTATATATACAGTTGATATATGACAAGTATGTAAAAGGATATGAAAGAAGACTTACAGTGCGCAGCTTCCCATAATACAGTTATATATATATGACATGTATTTAAAAGAATGAAAGAAGACTCACAATGTGCAGCTTCCCACAATACAGATGTATATATTAAGCAAGTAAATGAAAGTGGATAAAACTTACAGGTGAGCAAGCTTCCATGCTGTATTGTTAGTTGTTCAAAGAAATTAAAGAAAGTTTTGATAACAACATATATATTGAATCTAAATCAAAAGGGAAGTTGTTTTGAAAATATTATTAGGGCTTATACTGAAGGAGAGGCCCAAGGTTTAACAGTGATCACACCGTTGTTTTGAAGATCGTAATGGGGCTTACACAACGACGGAGGCCCAAAAAGGTTTTCTGTACAAAGGGGTTGGGTCTTACACTCTATTAGAGGTCCAAAGATTGTTTTAAAAGAAGTGAAGTGGGACTTACAGCTCAAGGAGAAGCCCAGGTTGTTTGATTTTAATTTGAAGTAGCGATCGCGTCGAGATGTTTGAAAATGCAGTGGGACTTATACAATGTCTGACGCCCAAATAGGTTTTGGTTAAAAAGGGTTGGGTCTTACACTCTATTAGAGGCCCAAAGATTATTTTTGTACAAGTGAAGGGACTTACAACTCAGGGAGAGGCCCAATTGACTTTGTTACAAAGGCGACGACCGCGCCTAACTTTTGAAAATATACAGAGGGACTTATACAATGTGTGAGGCCCAAAAATGTTTTATTTACAAAGGGGTGGGACTTACACTCTATCAAGAGGCCCAAGTGTTTTAGAATTTTAAAATCGGGAAGAAACCCTAATTTTTGAATTAAAACGACATTTTTCAAAGGTAATTTAAATAATAAATGATAAAATATCAAATATATTCAAAAACAAGTTGTACACTTTGGAAAATATTTTGGAAAATCAAGTTTAATCATGTGAAAGCTTAAAATCCAATTGGTTTTGGAAGATCAAAGTGAGAATCCCATTTAAAAATGTTCAAAAACAATTAAAATGAAATTAATAACAAAAATTCTAATTATATTAAATAAATAATATAAATTGGATTTTTTTTGTGGAATAAAATATTTTAACATTTTTGTGATTTTTTGCAAAAAGAACCAATAAAAAATTACTAAAATTGAGAGAGAAATTAATTTTCCAAATCATTTAAAATAATATGACAATTATTAAAAAAAATGGAAAAAGGGTTAAAAAAAAGGGGTCTGGGGCGAGGGGGATTCGAACCCCAGACCTTAAGGTTGCAGTGCGCGTCTTCTACCACTGGGGTGGTGATACATCCGTGTATCAAAGCCACCCTAGAAATACATAAGGCATGCCTTGTTTTAGGCCTGGGCAAGGCAAGGCAAGCCAGCTTTTGGGCAAAAAACGTAAAGGTTGTAACTTCCTCATTTCTCCACGGATTAGGACAAAATTTAGGTATATCCTGCCTAGAATTTCACAAGGAATCCAATGGAGGTCATGGTGTTTTCAGATGAGGTCCCTATTTAAAAATCCGATAGTGTTTTTGAAATAGGCCTATAATTGCATTTTCTATACTAACACATGGTACATGCAAGAATTACATGGCCAATTGGCACAAACACAACATATATAACATGTATGAGATGTTTATGATCAGTGGACTTCAAAGCAATACATATTTTAGAAAGTTCAAGTGATGATGCACTTACCTCTTGGAGCTTTTTGTACAATCTGCCAAGTTTCTTGTGCCAGAAGTAATTTGATGCTTTAGACACTCCCAATCGACCCCTTAGAAGTTTTTAGAATGGTTAGAACCAGCTAGAATCCTCAGGAAAAAGTTTGAGCTTTTTCTTGCAAAAGGGGCAAAAGTGACCAATATAGCAACTCTCTCAAATGGTGTTCCAGATGTGGGAAACTATTTGGGACAATTCAAGGATGATATTTGGAGTGTGTTTGAGGTTTTATCTGGTTTTGAAAGTGACTGAATCAAGACATGGCTTGAAAAATGCAAAAAAGTCCAAATTTGAGGTTTTGAGAGGGGACTTTGTGATTTTGGTGTTACAGGTCACATATGAGAGTTTGGACAGCTTAGATATGATATATTGGATGTGTTTGGATCATGAGCTGTGATGGAAATTCTCTCTAACTCAAAAACTCAGAGATACCTTGCAAAAGAAGGCATTTTGGCCTAAAGAGAGGGATTTTGAGGAAAGCATTAGTTTGGTTGCTTTGGTGTACTCAAACTGAGCACAAATGAGCTCTATTTATAGTAGATCAAGTTTGTTTTGGCATTAATAGTGAATGGAGGCTGCAGCAGGCCTTTGGCCAATGTTATGCAAAAGGAATCTCAAGTCTCCTCTAGCCATTGACTAGAGGTTAGGGCACAAGCCTATGGTTCTTTGATTCAGAGCTTATCCTTGACTCATTCAGTTAGGAATGTATCAGTCCATGCCACCTTGGTGTATCCATTAAATGTATTGCAACAAAATTGGAGTCTTGGCACCTTTTTAGCTCTTTTAGGTTTGGCATGCTACTTGTAGATTCTTGGACTTTGGAGGCTTGGAGATCAGATCATCCCCCTTGGATTTGATCCTCAGATGTGTCCAAATTGATGACAAGACTTGGATTTATCAGATTTGGACAAATCGACCAAAATGCACAAAATCTGCCAAATCTGTCTTGAAAAAATCAGTTTATGATGCCATGTTTCAAGGCATAACTTAGAAAATTTCTAAGTTTTTTATGGTTACCCCTTTTACAAGTTAACTCATTTTCCTTGATTTTTCTTGATGAATGATGATTCAAATCACATATTAACATTTTTTTAGGGTTAAGGAACCTTGGTTGACCAAAAAATTGAAAAGTCAAACTTTGACTTTTTGCACAGTTGACTTTTTATCAGATGAAATCCAAACTGTGCGATCCTTTGTGAAATCAAATCCTTGACCTAAATCAAACCTAATGGATGGACTCCATAGGTGATATAGGGTATATTAAATCATGTCCCAAGGTTTGGGAGCATGTCTTGGTCAAAAGTCAAAGGTGCAGTTGACTTTTCCCTCAAAACCCTAATAGTGGTCCAGATGAAATTGAAACTTGTGAATCAAGATTCTTGGATCAATCCATTGTTGTAAATGGATTAATATGGTGTGTTTAAGGTCCTCAAATCATGTCTAGAGGTCTTGGCTCATGTATTGTCCCAAAAGTCAACTTAGGGGTGAATTAGGTCAAGAGACCCTAATTCCTGATTTTTGGTAAATGCATCCCCTGAGGTTAAATTAACTTGATGATTGGGTCCATGTGGTCCCTTAGAGTATCTTGGGTTATATTTTGAAGCATTGGCTCATGTCCAGAGGAAAAATTCCATCTGGAGGCCTTGGTCGACCAAAACCCTAATTTGGTGACACTGGCGATCTTGAGGCTTAATCCACTTGGAAGGTAGCAACTTTGTGCTTGGTTCTTGATGTGGGAGTCCTCTTGATCCCTTATGGATGTTGGAGAGTTTAGACAAGTTGAAGATCATGTCAATTCTTGATTGATCCTTTGTCTAAGTGCTCTGAGAGGGCTCAAAACCCTAATTCTTGGTTGTGGTCTATGCTCACCCATCTTTGAGGAGATTAGTGAGGCATGATGGTTCATCCATATTGTGATGATGATTTACACAATGATGGGAAATCTTGGTGGTCAAAATTTGGGGTATGACACCCACAACCGGATATTTTGCACACCCCTATCTTTAATTCACTTTAATTTAAAATGATGCATAACCATGTACTTAGATTGGCTAATGTTTCAATTCAAATGAGCATACTTACTAATAAATTAATAAGCGGTTACTTGGTGGGTAATCTAAATATTTATGTTAAGTTACTTAATGGATAAGGATATTAAGGTACTTAATGTATAAGAAAACTTAAGTTAGTTAATGGAAAAGAATTAGAGAGGATACGATGATGATTATTTGTATATATTGGTCAGTTTTTACTCAAATTTGAAGTCATTGTTATGAGCCGGCAAAATACACTACTACGGAAATGGCGTACAATAACAGTTGGAAAAGAAATACTACACCGAGTGACTAACCGTTGTGAGATAAGGGGTGATTGTATGTGTTGTACCCCAAATTTCACCCTTAGATTCTTTGATCTTTTGCATATCATTTCATGTCATTTTTTTTTAATTTGTCTTAGATTGTTTAATTTTAATTCAGTTTTAATTTCAAATTTTTTTTAGTTCATTTCCATTTAATTTCTTTTAAACATAGTTTATTTTACTTTGGTCCAAATTTAACTTAGTTTATTTGTAATATTTAGTGTTTTTTTAATTTAATTTAAATTTTTAACTTAGCTTTTCTTTCTAGTCTAGTCCTAATTAGATTAATTTTTATTTAATTTACTTTTAATTTTAGTCAATTTTATTAATTAGCTTAAGTTTATTAATTGTAACTTTCACTTTAATTCTAAGTTTTAACTTTAACTTTAAATTTTAGTCTAATTTTAATTAGTTTAATTTTTAATTAACTTAGTTAATTTTAATTCTTATTATAATTTTATTTTTATCTTGATTTTTTTAAATTAGTTAATTCAATTAATTTTCTGGTTTTATAAAAATAGAAATTACAAAAAGGGAGTCCTTAACTTGTACACAAACCAAGTTCATTTGGAACTAATTCTTGAGCCAATTCAAGTACCCTCTGCTGACTTTTTCTCACCACTTGTCCAGCTGTACAAACTTCTCCCATAAGCTACCTTATTTTCCAACTTTCCAGCCACCAAAGTGGTACCCCATTTACGGCGCCTGTTACAACTTTTCCATCAAACTTTTCTATGAAACCAAACAACTATCCAAAACCTCCCCTGTTTCGTGTAAGGACAGCAAAAAACCACCTTTCTGCTACATAGCAGCCACCTCCCAAAATCACCTACACAAGCAACAAGTACCAACTTTCCCTCGAAAGTAGCTTCCAAAAAGCTTATAACCTGCCAAACTCCACGCAGCCATACACAATACAAAGGCGTAACCCAACGATTCACAAGCCTCAGTGCAACATTTCAGACCAAGCATAAATCCTGCAAAACCACGTTTTTCACAAGCCAGGCTCACGTAACAAAACCTTCAGCCATACAAATTCGCAGTAAGCATTCCAATAGCTAACCAGCATCAGTTTTTGCAATGAAAAAAACCATAAACCGAGCCAAATCGTACGCAACATCATCACACAAACAGCATCAGTTTCTATCGCTACCGGTCCTACAATTTCAATACCACACAACTTCGTACGACCACCATCCACTACACAAATTTAAACAAACTCACAACCAACAACACAAAAACCTCCGCCTCAAAAACTCCCTCGCCGGAACCCTCTCTACTTTTCCTTCATATAACCTCAACCTTCAACCACCAATAACTTCAATCATCATTCTTAAACCCGTTTTTCAACCGTAACCATAAATCTATCCAAACCACCAATGAATCCAAAACTAGGAGTAGAGTAGAAGAGGAAGATGAATGATGAACCAAAACACAACAAATCAAATTTCAACCTGAAATCGAGCAGAGAAGTTTGAATCGGAGACAGTGGCGAATAAAATCGTGCGAAAGGTTGGAACGAGATTTTTGCTCACCGCCGTTAGCTTTTACGTTCGATGCTGTTTCTCGGCGTGACGTGGTGATGAATCCTTAGCAATTCTGAGTTTTTGTTACCGAGATTGGAGCTTCCCTCGCTTCCATGGTCGTTTCCCTTTTTCATTTGTTTTTAGGTCTTGATTTTGTTTCACTTGATGGACCATGTTTCAGTAAAAGAAAGCAATGTTGCTGACCCCGCCCTTTGGTTGGTTTGGCTGATGGGTTTTAGGCCCCTTCGTTGCCTTACCCCCTTTCTTTTTTTTTTAACCGTGCAGTTTTTGGGTGATGGGCTTCAAGCCCAAAGGATCCCATTTTTTTTTACGCACACCCTTTTAATTTCAGCGTACCCCTCTTTATTTTATTAACATTAAGTAATTTCTAAAGAGTTTTTTTTAGTTTTAAATTTGTTTAGTCCTATTTTGATTCTGTTTAGCTATTTAAAGTTTTGACTCCACTCACAGTCTATTTCAATCTTCTGGCCTATGACATTACCCACATCTTGATTTTTTTGATTTATTCAAGTCACTAAAAAGCATGATTTTTATGAGGCCATTTTATTTATTTTTGTTGGTCAATGAAGATCTAAATCTTTATTTAGATGAGACCGATTTTATTTTCATTTCTAGCTCGTTTCTTTATTTTCGGGCCAATGATATCACAAAAATCATGACTTAGTCGATTTATTCAAATTACTAAAAGTCTTGATAAATATGAGGCCGTTTTATTTTATTTTTTAGCTCGTTGGTCAATGAAAGTCAAACATCAAGATTATCATTTTTCGATTAAATCTTGATTAAGACGAGACCAACTTTATTCTCACTTCATATCACATCTATTTTTTATCTTCATTTTTATTTTTGATCGATGAAGTTCTTTGTTCATGAACGTTAATTGTCGAAGCGATCAACCTTCATTATTTCAAATCTGTAGTGAGTGATCATCGAGATCTCTTTCTATACTTTGGGATCGTGATAGGTTACCTTTGAATAATTAACGAAAGTTTGTGATTAAGACGAGATCTCCACCTTTTCTTTTCGTGTGGCACGATTTCCTTGGAGAATGATCCTCAATATCATTTCTCCATCGTGTCTTAGCACAAAGATCGAATTGTGCATTCTCCTATAGTATGGTCTTCCTCATAGACCGTGCTACGACGGTTTAGCACTACATTGGACCCGATTCATCAATCCAATAAATTAATCATTAACCACTGACTTTACTTTCAGTCAATATATCTTGATTTATTTTTGTTCATATTATCTTGATTATATTATTGTTCATATTGTTCACTGTATATTCATACCTGACTCATTTGACCATCCTTCCAAAGGAAAGTTTTTTCACTTTGACTCCTAAGTCACAGTCCATTCCCATTTCATCTTTGGCCTCCTAAGAGCTATTTTCCCCCATAGTTTAGTAATAGGATAGAGTTATCATGAACTCCATGTGATTCTCAGTATCATGAGAACTCACTTTACCTTTTACTCAGACTTACAAAGTTATCATGAACTCTGTGTGGTTCTCACTATCCCGAGAATTCACTTCCTCTCTTCATAACATAGACTTAGAGAGTTATCGTGGACTCTACGTGAGCTTATGCTCATTCCCTTTGGAACGTTGGACATAATCAATGTTTCCTTTTCTTTCACCCTTAGTTAGGTGAACTACGGTTGCTCTGATTCTTCAGTCAGATACGTAGGCACAAGATGCGACGTCTTGGCGAGGAAACTTAGTGTACATACTTAGGTCTTTACCTTAACTTAGCATAGATATCTTAGCAAGCAAACATAACATAACACAAACTAAACAAGAGGTTCATGTAGAGTACTACAGATACTTAGGGTGCTAATACCTTCCCTTCGTATAACCAACCCCCGAACCTTAGATCTCCCCCCTTTAGGTTTTCCTCGATCTTGAACCTTTCCTTTGGATAAATCAAAGTCGGTTATAAAAGAAATATGATGCAAGTTAATTAATAGCTTGTTATCCGATTTTCACCGCAACAGAAATGCCGACTTCACTGGGGAAACTTACCTAAGAGGGTTAAGCCTATCTTGTTTGTATTTGTGTTATTTATATGTTTGCTTGCTTGTACATTTACATATTCATATCTGTATATATCTATATATCTGTTTGCTTGGGATCTTCTGTATGCAGGGTTGCTACTTTTGAGTGGTGAGAATAAGTCCTATACCCGGACTTGAGCGCACTTGTTATAGGACGATGGTATATTCAAGGAGGCTTTGAGGGAGTCGATTCCTGAAAAAGTTGACTTGAGACACCATCACTCAGTTGAGGCCCTTTTGAGAGTTTAGTCATGTTGAACGATCCTATTCGTGAAAACGTGCTACTCTCAACCTAGGAGCCCATGATATTGAGGACCGTAGTTACCAAACCCCACTTGGCCTTTTAGGATGTAGTGCGGTGACCATGAGGGAGTCTATTTCTGAAATGGTTGTCACGCGATACTACACTTAGACGAGATTCTCTTGAGAATATTATTGATTACCAAGTTATTTGGGAAGTCGATAATATCCGAAAGATGGATTGTCGACTCTGGGAACTTTTTTAGAACCCTGTTCTGCAGATGAAAACCCATAGTATATACCTTCTGGGATGGGTAGACCATGGTTCCATGCTCGTGATCTTCAAACCTAGGCCCTCTTTTGTTTGTGTGTGCATATCTATGAATATCTGTATATGTGTGTACATATATCTATGTTTTTTTGCGCCCGTGCTTTGTGCATTGCATACATCTCATCGCTTCCTTGAAACCATTAGCATTGTATCACATTTGCATTTGCATTGTATTTGCATTTCTCTGTCTCGAGTCTCATCCACCCTTTGTCTGTTACTCAGTTGACTTCTCGAAACCATCATTGGACTTGAAGTAGCTATTGAGGTTGTCTTTTCCAGACTCTTCCGTTGTGACTACCACGCTGGGGCACAGGGGCACTCAACTGAAGATTGTAAGATGCTCGGAAGCAAGGTCCAGACTCTGCTTGACTATGAGAGGTTCTCATTCACGCCTCAAGGCATTTAGATCAGCAAACCTTCGCCTAATCAGGCAGGTTCATCAGACTCTGAGATGGAAGAAATTTCTAAGAGTATATGTGAGGATGATTCTCAGACGGATCTCGACAATCAACTCTGAAAATGACTTTCTCAGTTCGGCGAATCAAGAAGGAAAGCCCAATCCCCTGAAGCCGGCAAACTTTTGACTGTTTAGCATTTTGTTGCTTTTCTTTGCATGTTTGAATCTGTTTTTGCTTATAAGCTTTGTTGTACTTTCAAATTGGCAAGATTAATGAAGTGTTTATGCATCTTTTGATTAAGTCCATTCGTTTCACTCATTTACTTTTATGTTTGTGAAAAAAAAAAACAAAAAAAGCAAAAAAATTTTTCTTTCCTTCCACTTATCAAACTGTTTGTTTAAACAAAGATTGGGGAGGATGATGAAAATATTATTCATAATTATTGTGGTATGCTTTCGATTAAACCCTGCCGAGGATGTAAGGAATTGTTTCAATTCCCAAACACTGGAGAAATAAGGAAGATAATCCCTCGTTAACCCTTCGAGCCTAGAATTAGGAGTTTTCTTTCTTTACACAAAAAAACCCTCAAATCTCAACCTTGGGGTGGGTAGTTCTCAGTTTAACTGGGTTATGCATTCGAATGCAAGCGCTTCATGCAAGACACCAGTCAGCTCTCTCAAATCAAATGAGTTAGCGTTTGTACAAGTTATTCCTCCAAACAACAAATAAGGAAGGATCGTTGAAAAAAATCCTTAATCAAAGAATGAGCCGAGTCCCTTTCAAGGCGAAAGCCAAGAAAGTTGGGAAGCCCAGAACTTTGCCTTATACACAAAGAACTTGTACAACAGCTAAAAAGAAGAGGTATCGTGACCTCAACCAAATAAAAAGAAGAGGTATCGTGACCTCAACCAAACCAAAAAGAAGAGGTATCGTGACCTCAACCAAATCAAAAGAAGAGGTATCGTGACCTCAACCAAAAAAAAAAAAAGAGGTTATAACCCAGCAAAAACAACAAAAGACAACCAAATTCTGCAAGGGAGCAGTGACTATAAAGGTGTCTGAATCATCAACTATCATCAATTCATTCCTAGCCTATAGGAACTTGAATGTATAACTTGAGTTAACTGAGTGTAGGATTGGAGTTCATCACGAAGATGGGGTGGGCACCAAATAAACTTCGAGCCTTTATCCTTTGTTTCATAAAACCGTGAACCAGGCCACGTTACAACCCTTAAAAGACCTAATTGAGGTAAGGTTGTTTCGAAAACATACTACAGTAAGGTAGATTAATCTGACTCCTAATGATCTTTGCTAATTGCGTGTGTTGATCACTTCATCTGTCTGCCATCAATGGCTAGATACACCTTTGTTTTAATCAATTAATCACTCCACTGTGTGTGTTTCATCAAATAAAATTTGTTTTCAAAAGCTTGCATGAATTTTGCATTAACATTGCCAATTTCTAATGAACAATACTTGTTTGCAAAGACAATTCAATGTCAAAGAAATCCCAACAAATGCAGTCAGCTAGGGAATTGGACTTGATAAAGGAAGCTCAGTCGGGGGCAACCAAGCGGAAGGTTCTGCCAATCCATCATCCTAAGAGCTAAGAATCAGGGGCAGAACTCTTCAAAGTTCAGAATATTGAGGCAAGTCTTTTTGAAGTCATCTTACGACAAGTTTGGACCCTAGTGACCCACTAACAGGAGCAAGTTTGTTCCCCCAGTTGTTTCTACCACAGTCTAGAGGATTTTGTATCACGAATACCGTTAATCAGGGGTAATCAGGTCGAGATTCAGTAAATCTCTAAAAGGACAATCAGTCTGGGGCATCTCTTTCACAGATTAGCCAGTCTGAAGAACAAGTTCAAAGACTTTGTTGTGCAAATGCCGTTAATCTGGGGCAGTTACGCCGAGACTTATGAATCTAAGAGTTTGAAGATGTTGAGGCATTTCGTATGCCGATTCTTCTGTAAAATCCTCTTGGTATCTTCTCCCAACATACCATGTAATCTGGGGCAGAGAAGATTTGAAGATTACCTGTTGCAAGAGCCGTTGTTTATTATGGTGATCATCATACGAGTCAGACCCAGAGAAGGTCATAACCTTGAAGTAGAGTTGTTTCATCTGCAAGTTCATCCCCAGTAATGGTCCAATCTGATGAGTTTGGCTGGGTATCCTTGTCGAGATGTTTATTTCATCTCCAGTCTCGCTTCTCGTCTGTTTTTTTAGCATAAGCATAAACACGACATTTGCACTCATATGCATAACATCTTAGCATTTTTCTATCCCTTTCTGGTGTTTACCTACTTTGTTCACTTTGGCGTTTATCTCCCCAGGTGACTGGGTTTGTCTATTCACTCCAATAGAAAGTCAGCCCTAGGCATAACGTGCCCATCTTTTCTAAATTCCCCACAGAGTTTGATTCTCGTGGATGATGGTTGGTTCAGTTATCTTTTCCATATGTGGATAAGATAAGTCCCTATTTGAGTTCATCCCTCAATTGGAGTCTTGTTTGACCGTTTCTTTCTAGCTTGTTCCTAGATCGAACTTTAATCCCTGGCAGGTATGGCTTCAAACCCATTTGGAAAGTGCATTTATTTTGCACTGTGTCTTGCAGGAAGAATCTTTTACAGATCCACATTGAAGACATGATCCTTTCTCCAACAGTGTTATAATACCAACATCTCTTTGGAATTTATACCCAACAACAAGTATCATTCTCTTGGAGAAGCTTGTTATTTCATGGCAATAAGTGGCAGTCTCTTATGAGAAACTTATCTATCTCTGGTTTTATTCAACCTCTTTGCAACCATAATGGGTATTCCCCAAGAAGTCTAATCTACATTGATGCAACCCCGGTACCAATCTAGCTGATGCTCAATCACCTCATTTGGATACCTAAAGTCCAGTAATCGCTGGCATTGTTTAACCAGGTCAATTATGAACCTAAACTTCGAGTCAAATATGAACCCGTTGTTTGAACCCAGGTCAGATGTGAACCTAAACCCCAGGTTATCGTGAACCCGTCGTTTGAAACCAAAACTTCAGGTTATCGTGAACCCGTTGTTTGAACCTTTTTCAAAGTCCAGTCATCACGGGCATCTTTCTTTTTTTTCAGGTCTCATAAGAACCTAAAGTCCAGTCATCACTGGCACCTTTTCTTTTTCAGGTCTCATAAGAACCTAAAGTCCAGCCATCACTGGCATCTTTTTCTTTCAGGTCTCATAAGAACCTAAAGTCCAGTCATCACTGGCATATTTGCTTCTTCAGGTCTCATAAGAACCTAAAGTCCAGTCATCATTGGCATCTTTTCTTTTTCACCTCACTTGGATACCTAAAGTCTAGTCATCACTGGCACCTTTACTTTTTTAGGTCTCATAAGAACCTAAAGTCCAATCATCATTGGCACCGTTCTTGTTCGAATCGAGTCGAACCTGAACCGAGTCTTTGTT
This sequence comes from Lathyrus tuberosus, assembly GCA_022829125.1. Taxonomy (NCBI): domain Eukaryota; kingdom Viridiplantae; phylum Streptophyta; class Magnoliopsida; order Fabales; family Fabaceae; genus Lathyrus; species Lathyrus tuberosus. The sequence goes on from JALAZF010000072.1 coordinate 8,912,370, forward strand.
TGAATCGAGTCAAACACTGACCATCTCAGAGTCTTTTGTTTAAGCCGTTCTTGTTCGAATCGAGTCGAACCTGAACTGAGTCTTTGTTTGAATCGAGTCAAACACTGATCATCTCAGAGTCTTTTGTTTAAATCGTTCTTGTTCGAATCGAGTCGAACCTGAACCGAGTCTTTGTTTGAATCGAGTCAAACACTGACAATCTCAGAGTCTTCTGTTTAAACCGTTCTTGTTCGAATCAAGTCGAACCTGAACCGAGTCTTTATTTGAATCGAGTCAAACACTGACCGTCTCTGAGTCTTTTGTTTAAACCGTTCTTATTTGAATTGAGTCAAACTTGAACCGAGTCTTTGTTTGAATCGAGTTAAACACTGACCGTCTCTGAGTCTTTTGTTTAAACCGTTCTTGTTCGAATCGATTCGAACCTGAACCGAGTCTTTGTTTGAATCGAGTCAAACACTGACCATCTCAGAGTCTTTTGTTTAAACCGTTCTTGTTCGAATCGAGTCGAACCTGAACCGAGTCTTTGTTTGAATCGAGTCAAACACTGACCATCTCTGAGTCTTTTGTTTAAACCGTTCTTGTTCGAATCGAGTCGAACCTGAACCGAGTCTTTGTTTGAATCGAGTCAAACACCGAGTCTTTTGTTTAAACTGTTCTTGTTTGAATCGAGTCAAACCTGAACCGAGTCTTTGTTTGAATCGAGTCAAACACTGACCATCTCTGAGTCTTTTGTTTAAACCGTTCTTGTTTGAATCGAGTCGAACCTGAACCGAGTCTTTGTTTGAATCGAGTCAAACACTGACCATCTCTGAGTCTTTTGTTTAAACTGTTCTTGTTCGAATCGAGTCGAACCTGAACCGAGTCTTTGTTTGAATCGAGTCAAACACTGAGTCTTTTGTTTAAAACCGTTCTTGTTTGAATCGAGTCAAACCTGAACCGAGTCTTTGTTTGAATCGAGTCAAACACTGACCATCTCAGAGTCTTTTGTTTAAACCGTTCTTGTTCGAATCGAGTCGAACCTGAACCGAGTCTTTGTTTGAATCGAGTCAAACACTGGCCATCTTTGAGTTTGTTGCTTTAAACCGTTCTTGTTTGAATCAAGTCAAACCTGAACCTAACTTTCCGGTTATTATGGATCATTCTTTGTTTGAATCGAGCCAAACATTGTCTAAACTTCAGGTTATAGTGAACCCATTGTTTGAATCCTTTTTCAAAATCCAGCCCATACTGGTACCTTCACCAACTTAAATTGGTATCTTATTCAACCTAAAGTGGTGTATGTTGACATATCACTTCTGAGTCCAATCCTTGTTGGCACTTTAATCTGGTTCCCAACAGAAGTTCAGTCATTATCGTTATCTCTTTGAAAGTCCTTGTGATTGATCATCATTTGGAGCACGCAGAGTTTGTCTCTGTCTTTTCTGGCTTTTCTTGAAGATCCCGTTTGAACTCTTCAATACAAGAAATCCCCAGAAAATCTTTTCTAGGATGTTTATCCTTTATTTCAAACTGATTCCCAGAAGTGATCATGTCTTCTTTCTAGCTTTATGCCCAGTAAGAATGTGTCTTCATTTTTCCCCAGTGTCGTCCGATCACATATGAACCTGTCGTACATCTCCCTGGATCTTTCCCCAGTGGAGAATACCTTTCTGGCTTCTATCTCCAATGAGGACTTGTAGGGTTTCCCCTCAGTTTTACTTTTCTATCCCTAGTATTTCCTCAGAGTGTCCCCAGTGAGTCTTGTCTTTCGTTGGATAGTCTGTATCCCCAATGAGTTTGCCTCATGGATACTAATCTTCATCCTTCCCCAGTGAAGCTCATCTGTGATTGTTAGCTTTTTACCTTTGGTGTCCTGTTTGTCTGCACTTTTGCACTATCATGACATCATATCATCATACTAGAAGTTCTTGGCATGTCAGCATTTGCATGTCTGCTGCTTGTCCTTAGCATCTGCATTCCATCTAAGGGAAAATTTTCGGTTTTCTATATTTAAATACCTTTCACCTTGATCTCTCGAGGATTTCTATCCCTCGTGCCATCCGGTAAAGCTATTTAAATAGGGGCAACTGTTGTACCCCAAATTTTACCCTTAGATTCTTTGATCTTTTGCATATCATTTCATGTCATTTTTTTTTAATTTGTCATAGATTGTTTAATTTTAATTCAGTTTTAATTTCAAATTTTTTTAGTTCATTTCCATTTAATTTCTTTTAAACATAGTTTATTTTACTTTGGTCCAAATTTAACTTAGTTCATTTGTAATATTTAGTGTTTTTTTAATTTAATTAAAATTTTTGACTTAGCTTTTATTTCTAGTCTAGTCCTAATTAGATTAATTTTTATTTAATTTACTTTTAATTTTAGTCAATTTTATTAATTAGCTTAAGTTTATTAATTGTAACTTTCACTTTAATTCTAAGTTTTAACTTTAACTTTAAATTTTAGTCTAATTTTAATTAGTTTAATTTTTAATTAACTTAGTTAATTTTAATTCTTATTATAATTTTATTTTTATCTTGATTTTTTTTAAATTAGTTAATTCAATTAATTTTCTGGTTTTATAAAAATAGAAATTACAAAAAGGGAGTCCTTAACTTGTACACAAACCAAGTTCATTTTGAACTAATTCTTGAGCCAATTCAAGTACCCTCTGCTGACTTTTTCTCACCACTTGTCCAGCTGTACAAACTTCTCCCATAAGCTACCTTATTTTCCAACTTTCCAGCCACCAAAGTGGTACCCCATTTACGGCGCCTGTTACAACTTTTCCATTAAACTTTTCTATGAAACCAAACAACTATCCAAAACCTCCCCTGTTTCGTTTAAGGACAGCAAAAAACCACCTTTCTGCTACATAGCAGCCACCTCCCAAAATCACCTACACAAGCAACAAGTACCAACTTTCCCTCGAAAGTAGCTTCCAAAAAGCTTATAACCTGCCAAACTCCACGCAGCCATACACAATACAAAGGCGTAACCCAACGATTCACAAGCCTCAGTGCAACATTTCAAACCAAGCATAAATCCTGCAAAACCACGTTTTTCACAAGCCAGGCTCACGTAACAAAACCTTCAGCCAGACAAATTCGCAGTAAGCATTCCAATAGCTAACCTGCATCTGTTTTTGCAATGAAAAAAACCATAAACCGAGCCAAATCGTACGCAACATCATCACACAAACAGCATCGGTTTCTATCGCTACCGGTCCTATAATTTCAATACCACACAACTTCGTACGACCACCATCCACTACACAAATTCAAACAAACTCACATCCAACAACACAAAAACCTCTGCCTCAAAAACTCCCTCGCCGGAATCCTCTATACTTTTCCTTCATATAACCTCAACCTTCAACCACCAATAACTTCAATCACCATTCTTAAACCCGTTTTTCAATAGTAACCATAAATCTTTCCAAACCTCCAATGAATCCAAAACCAGAAGTAGAGTAGAAGAGGAAGATGAATGATGAACCAAAACATAACAAATCAAATTTCAACTTAAAATCGAGCAGAGAAGTTTGAATCGGAGACAGTGGCGAATAAAATCGTGCGAAAGTTTGGAACGATATTTTTGCTCACCGCCGTTAGCTTTTATGTTCGATGCTGTTTCTCGGCGTGACGTGGTGACGAATCCTTAGCAATTATGAGTTTTTATTACCGAGATTGGAGCTTCCCTCTCATCCATGGCCGTTTCCCTTTTTCAATTGTTTTTAGGTCTTGATTTTGTTTCACTTGATGGACCATGTTTCAGTAAAAGAAAGCAATGTTGCTGACCCCGCCATTTGGTTGGTTTGACTGATGGGTTTTAGGCCCATTCGTTGCCTTACCCCCTTTCTTTTTTTTAACCGTGCAGTTTTTGGGTGATGGGCTTCAAGCCCAAAGGATCCCATTTTTTTTTACGCACACCCTTTTAATTTCAGCGCACCCCTCTTTATTTTATTAACATTAAGTAGTTTCTAAAGAGTTTTTTTTTTAGTTTTAAATTTGTTTAGTCTTATTTTGATTCTGTTTAACTATTTAAAGTTTTGACTCCACTCACAGTCTATTTCAATCTTCTGGCCTATGACATTACCCACATCTTGATTTTTTTGATTTATTCAAGTCACTAAAAATCATGATTTATATGAGGCCATTTTATTTTTTTTTGTTGGTCAATGAACATCTAAATCTTTATTTAGACGAGACCAATTTTATTTTCATTTCGAGCTCGTTTCTTTATTTTCGGGCCGATGATATCACAAAAATCATGACTTAGTCGATTTATTCAAATTACAAAAAGTCTTGATAAATATGAGGCCGTTTTATTTTATTTTTTAGCTCGTTGGTCAATGAAAGTCAAACATCAAGATTATCATTTTTCGATTAAATCTTGATTAAGACGAGACCGACTTTATTCTCACTTCATATCGCATCTATTTTTATATCTTCATTTTTATTTTTGATCGATGAAGTTCTTTGTTCACGAACGTTAATTGTCGAAGCGATCAACCTTCATTATTTCAAATCTGTAGTGAGTGATCATCGAGATCTCTTTCTATACTTTGGGATCGTGATAGGTTACCTTCGAATAATTAACGAAAGTTTGTGATTAAGACGAGATCTCTACCTTTTCTTTTCGTGTGGCACGATTTCCTTGGAGAATGATCCTCAATATCATTTCTCCATCATGTCTTAGCACAAAGATCGAATTGTGCATTCTCCTATAGTATGGTCTTCCTCATAGACCGTGCTACGACGGTTTAGCACTACATTGGACCCGATTCATCAATCTAATAGATTAATCATTAACCACTGACTTTACTTTCAGTCAATATATCTTGATTTATTTTTGTTCATATTATCTTGATTATATTATTGTTCATATTGTTCACTGTATATTCATACCTGACTCATTTGACCATCCTTCCAAAGGAAAGTTTTTCCACTTTGACTCCTAAGTCACAATCCATTCCCATTTCATATTTGGCCTCCTAAGAGCCATTTTCCCCCATAGTTTAGTAATAGGATAGAGTTATCATGAACTCCATGTGATTCTCACTATCATGAGAACTCACTTTACCTTTTACTCAGACTTACAGAGTTATCATGAACTCTGTGTGGTTCTCACTATCTCGAGAATTCACTTCCTCCCTTCATAACATAGACTTAGAGAGTTATCGTGGACTCTACGTGAGCTTATGCTCATTCCCTTTGGAACGTTGGACATAATCAATGTTTCCTTTTCTTTCACCCTTAGTTAGGTGAACTACGGTTGCTCTGATTCTTCAGTCAGATACGTAGGCACAAGATGCGACGTCTTGGCGAGGAAACTTAGTGTACATACTTAGGTCTTTACCTTACCTTAGCATATATATCTTAGCAAGAAAACATAACATAACACAAACTAAACAAGAGGTTCATGTAGAGTACTACAGATACTTAGGGTGCTAATACCTTCCCTTCGTATAACCAACCCCCGAACCTTAGATCTCCCCCCTTTAGGTTTTCCTCGACCTTGAACCTTTCCTTTGGATAAATCAAAGTCGGTTGTAAAAGAAATATGATGCAAGTTAATTAATAGCTTGTTATCCGATTTTCACCGCAACAGTATGTTTAGTGTTTTCCACCACGGTCGCGAGATCGTAATAATAAGGTAGGACACGCACTACCTATCACAATGGTTATTTATATCAACCGTTGTGATATATACATTTAGGTACTCGATTTGAAACCCTTCGCAGCAATTTATTTGGAACGTAAATAACATTTCATCACAATTAAAATATAAAACCGTTGTTGAAAGTACCTAGAGTTTATTATATAATATGTAAATTTCTTGTTTTTCCATACACCTAAAGAAATACAACCATTCAAATTGATGAAGAAGTATATAATTTGAAAATTAAACTATTCTTGAAAACCAACTTAAACAAAACATTGTTTTCTAAATTGCATGTCTCTCATCATTTATTTTCGGCTCTTTAACATATAGAACGTGCTTCTTTAATTTGAATAACATCAATTTATTGGCTAAATCTACCTCATCATTGTCGCTTATTATCGTGATTGTTATGATAACTTATCATCATAACAATCACGATGATAAGCGAAGATGATGAGGTGGACTTACCCAATAAATTATTGTTATTCAAATTAAACTATAAGAAAAGATATCGATGTGATGAAGGAATCAGGTCATTGAACCACATTCTATATGTTAAATAGTGTGAGATGAATGATGAGACACATGCAATTCAGAAAACATTGATTGATATAAGTTGGTTTTCAAATACAACTTAATTTTTAGATTATAAGTTTCTATGTCAATTTAAATGAAATGTTTTTTCAGTGAAGAGTTAGTGAAACAAACAATCTACTATCTACATAAAATATAATAAACTCAACTTCATCTACTGTGCAACCCGCATAAGAATTTAAAGAATAAAACATTGCTAAGTCACAAGAAGTCTCTTTCTTGCGACTTAGCAATGTTTTGTTCTTGTTCTGAAAATATTAATCAACAACAACAACATACAACAACATTTATCAACAACACAACAACATACAACAAAATAAAAAAAATAAGGATTAAGAATGCAAGATATAATAAACAACAACAACGACAACAAATTATGAAGTTCTAAGAACATTAATCAACAACAACAACATACAACAATAGCATACAATAACACAAGATATAATAAAATGTTTCAAGAACGCACCTTTTTTGAAACTAATTGTGGAACTGGAACAAATTATAAAGTTCATCTAGTTTATGATGCTATGAAACAGATGTACAAGGTGAATGAAGTTTACACAATAGCTTAATACTTCTTGTAATTTTTTCATAGCAACACAAACCATATGTACCATAGCCAAAATATGCCCTTTGTTAAGGTGGTGAAGATGAATGTGAAAAAATGAGAATATTCACCAAATGAAAAATGAGAACCCATTTTTAACAAGAAACGTAAACGAAATCGAAGCATAAGTTTAATGAACAAACATCAAGGTAGCGATTGGTAAAAACAAATCTAAAGGTTGAATTATGTTTAAAGAGTGACATGGATGTTTGGATTATGCTATGAGATAGAAAAGTGAAATATGTTAGGGTTTTCTTTTGAGAGAAACAGTTGTTATGTACTGAACGACAGATACTTTCACTTATATATTAAAAAATATTCCTTTTTATTACGTTTGAAAAGAAAAATCGTGATGTAATGATTGGACTTTTCACAACGGTTGAAACCAATAACTGTAATGATAAAAAAAGAAGCTGGGATAATAAAGGAGCTAGAATTCGAACCATGAAGCTCATGGTACATTTTACTACGGAGTTTAACAAATACCATAGTGAAATACCTTTTAGTAAAAACAAAAAAAAAAGCGCCGAAAAATGTAATTCCACCACGGTTAAAGAAAGGTCGTTGTTATATTGTTTGACGAAAGGTGTTTTTCGTAGTAGTGATAATAGTGTTGGAGGAAAAGGAAAAATTAGAAGCAACCAAGGACAGATGGTAAACGATCTTAGAATTTTGGAACCATAGAGAGGAAAGAGAGTGAAAATCCCTAAACAGAAAATATTCTGTGGGTCAGCATATATAGCAAGGCACGATGCAATGAGAAGGCAACCATCAAGTGATACATTCTCTTCCCCTCTATTGGCATTCCTTGTGAATGATTTTTCCCCTTTCCATTAATTCTATACTATTTTCATTTTTGAAAAAGAAATGGAATAATTTAATCAATTTTCCCATAGATGTTTCCTTATACTTGTTGGAATTAATGAAGCTATAAATAGAATTCAATTGTTTATGAGTTCTGTTACAATCTTTTTCGAGTACTGTTATATTTGGTGTTTTCATTCTCCATACCATGGCAGAAAATACTCGTATGAAATGCTTGGAAGCTTCAATCAACGACATCAACGCCACGCTGCAGAAGATGATGGAAGACGCCTACACACGTCATAATGACTACATGTAAAACCGTAATGCTGATATGGCGTGAATCGAGCGAGTAGAGGCACAACTTGGCAGCTTACAACACTTTTATACTTTGAATGGTATCTTGAATTCCGATGGCTCATCACGGCAGAAACCTTTCTAGGTGCGTAACGTGAAGCTCAATTTCCCCATATTTGACAGCACTGAGGTATTAAACCGGATATTTAAAAATGAGCAATTCTTTGATTATTACTCTATGTCGAATAATCACCGACTCACCATAGCAGCAATACATTTAGATAAGGATGTGGTGCCTTGGTATCAAATGGTTACTCGTAACAACCCTTTTAGATCTTGGGTAGCTTTTACATGAGCACTGGAATTGGAATATAGCACTTCCCCATATGAATCTCTATGAGCTACCCTTTTCAAATTAACACACACCTCAACAATCAGTGAATATTACTCCACCTTCACAAACCTTGCTAATCGCACCCAAGGCCTCTCACTTGATGCAATCTTGAGTTGTTTCATCAGTGTACTTAAGCATGTGATATGTTGTGATGTCATAGCCCAACACCCTACCTCTCTCTCTCACTCCCTTTCCTTGGCCAAATTATTTAGAGAAAAATACACCCCCATCACAAAACCCCTACCCAGAAACCTCAAAGCGCATTTAAAACCAAGCCCTCACTCCCTGACCCAAACCACCAGTGCCATCTTACCCACTCCACCGACCCGCCCCCAAACCCAAACACCAATTCCCAAACCTCGTCCCATTCGTAGCATCACTGCCGATGAGATTCTCTGGCGTGACAAGGGTCAATGCTTCTACTATGATGATAAATTTACACCCAACCATCGTTGTTTAAACAAGCACTACCTCTTTCTTCAAGTTGATGATTCTGACCCAGTAGAACAAGAGATAGACCCACCAGATGCTGATTCTTTACTTAAGATACTTGAATTAGAGCACAATATCTCATTCAATGCATTCAATGGAGCGCATAGGGCAAGAATACTTTTTTTTCAAGGGAAATTCAAAGAGTACAAGTCCAGGTTGTCCTTGACAGTGGTAGTTCTGATAATTTTCTACAACCACACATAGCTCAGTGTTTGAAATTAACAATTCAAGAAGCTCCTCAATTTCAAGTTTTGGTAGGAAATGGTAACACACTAACGACTTCGGGATGGTTTTAGGACTTACCAGTCACGATACAGGGCCATACTCTCCACCTTCCAGTGTACTTGCATCCTATTACTGGTGCTGATATGGCACTAGAAGCACCATGGCTCAAGACTCTAGGTCCTCGCATTGCGGACTATGATGTGTTATTGATTTTTTTTTTAAAATATTGGTAATGTTATTGATTAAATTATACTACAACAACAAGTTCATCATTATTAGAGGAGAATAATTCATGGAACCAGGTTAATCTCAATTTCATCATATCCGTCGTCTCCATAACACACACTCTATTAACTTGTCATATACTCTGCAATTCCAATCCATAGCACCATCATCATCATCTGCTGCTCTTGATAATTTACTGGATGATTTAGCTACCTTGTTGCACAGTTATTGGAAGGTGTTTGAGGAGCCTAATCATTTACCACTGCCAAGGACACAAGATCATTCAATCCCTCTTATTGATGGTAGTAATCCAGTTAAAGTCAAACCATATCGATATCCACACAATCAGAAAGAAGAAATTGAACGAATGGTTTCTGATATGTGTTTACCGGTGAAAATGTCAAACAACCGCTAGTCCTCAAAAGTTACTAAATCTTTAGTCGCCCATAAGATCGACTAGATTGATTCTAGGCCATGTGTTGTTAATTCAATTCTTAGTTTTAAATATAATGAACATATACGCAACGTTCTTCAAGTATTCTCCAATGTCCTGGACTACAGCGTCTCCTATGTATAAACTCTTTCGAATGGATCTTCTCCAATCGAACCATACATTGCTTCATCTCACGCATGAGTCTTCAAATTTCGACAGTCCCTTTCCAGCCTTCTCTGCCGTCGAAATACCTTCTGTTGTCGAATTCATCACGCCTTTCCTCAGAATATGACCTCAAACTTCTCAACTCACCTCCGGCATTAATGAGTGTCGAAATTCTAGCTAACAAATTGCCCCCCAAAAATGTTATTTTGGATTACAAAGAGAGAAAGACATTTTTTGAAGCTTTTCGACGCTACTGTACCGTTACTATTGTGACGTCATGGTCATCATGAGCACACCATTTCAGTAGTCTCATCAAGACGTGCAGAAGACATGCAAAACTCTAAAAAGTAATCATTACACCCTATTAACTAGGAAATAGTGGGCTATCACCTGCAACCATCTCATCTCACTGTACCAAACTGACACGTGCCCCACTACCTTAACCACTACCCCTAGTAGCTGAAATGAAGCATTTTATTTTTTATTATTTTTTTTATTTTCACTATAAATACTCCTCTTTATTTCTTTTTCCACTTTTCCACCTTTCTGAATATTCCTCTCTCTTTCAAGCGCAAAATCAACTATTTATCTTCTCTCAAGAAGATCTTTAACAAACTCATAATTTCTTCAGCTTTACCCAACAATGGCGTCCAAACAACCAACCTTTCTTCCCAAGGAGGCCAAGAGGCAACCAGTTCTCCACCATGTTTAAATCTCTTTAATTCACTTTAATTTAAAATGATACTAAACCATGTACTTAAATTGGCTAATGTTTCAATTCAAATGAGCATACTTACTAATAAATTAATAGATGGTTACTTGGTGGGTAATCTAAATATTTATGTTAGGTTACTTAATGGATAAGAATATTAAGGTACTTTATGTATAAGAAAACTTAAGTTAGTTAATGGAAAAGAATTAGAGAGGATACGATGATGATTATTCGTATATTTTGGTCCATTTTTATTCAAATTTGAAGACATTGTTATGAGCCGGCACAATACACTACTATGGAAAAGACATACCACATTGGTTGGAAAAATGATACCACAACGTGTGACCAAACGTTATGAGATAATGGGTGATTGTATGTCTGGTGCTTTCTACCACGGTCGCGAGATGTGATAATAAGGTCGGACGCGGGCTACCTATCATACCTGTTGTGAATTAGGATGCCTTGAAACAAAGTATAAACGATTTCTTTATGATCAAGAAACACACAAGGGTTAGGGTTAAGGAAAAACAAGAAGAAAAATAAGGATTGGTTATAACTGCTATTCTTTACTTTCTCTATAAAACAGATTACAAGTACTCAAGAATAACAAATAACCATCTCATCATCCATGGCCTTCAGCCATTCAGTCTTCTTTCGACTCCTCATAACTTCCTTATAGTCGATGGGTTCTTCGTCGAGAACCTCACTTGCAGAGATTAAGTCATAAGCTATAAGTTCTGGATACCCAAGTCTCTAAGGTGGCTTGATGACTCTCCTTGACCTGTCTCTTGCTAGGATGTATTCATTATCATTCTCCTCATCTTCGACAGCAGCTTCTGCTTCTTCTTCGACTTCATCCGGGATACGCAATTCAGCATCAACATGCTCCACCTCAACAGGAATCTATCCCTGTTCCAACTCTTCGTCAGCATCATCGGTTTTCTTTAAAGCCATCTCAGCTTCATTGAAAACTATATCTCCACTAGTGATACACTTCCTATGACCTGGCTCTAGGCACCATAGCCTATAAGCTTTGACTCCTTCAGGGTATCCCATGAACATGCATTTCAGAGCTCTAGGTTCGACCTTGTCTTGCCTAATGTGAGCATAGGCCACACAACCAAATACTCTTAGTCTGTCGAGACTAGGTAGATGTCCCGACCAAACTTCTTCAAGTGTCTTCATATCTAACGCAGTTGAAGGACATCTGTTTATCATATATGTTGCTGTCGAAATAGCCTCAGTCCAAAACACCTTCTTTAACCCAACACTATTCAACATGCATCTAACTCTTTCCAAAATAGTTCGATTAAACCTTTCTGCCAAACCATTTTGTTGTGGAGTACCTGCAGTAGTTTTGTGCCTTTCAATACTTGAGGCAACACAAAAACTGTCGAACGTCTCATGGCAAAATTCAAGGCCATTGACGGTTCTCAACCTTTTGACCTTTCTGCCAATCTGATTTTTGACCAGAGTCTTCCAACCTTTGAAATTCTCAAAAGTTTCATCCTTAGTCTTCTGGATGAATACCCATAACTCTCTAGAATAATCATTGACTATGGATAGAAAATACCTAGCTCCTGAATGTGATGGACACCTTGCAGGACCCCAAAGATCAGCATGGATGTAATCAAGGGATCCATGAGTCCTCTGTTTTCCATTGTTGAACTTCACATTGCAAGATTTTCCAAGTACACAGGGTTAACAAAATTTCAGCTTTTCGACTTTGTCTCCTCCAAGCTGATTTTGTTTCCCCAATTTGACCAGACCCCTTTCACTGACATGGTGTCATACCCCAATTTTTGACCACTAAGATTCCCATCATTGTACAAATCATCATCACAATATGGATGTACCTTTGTACCTCATCAATCTCCTCAAGGGTTGTTGAGCATCCACTACAATCAAAATTAGGGTTTCAAGCCCTCTTTGAGCCTTAGACAAAGGATCAATCAAGGAATGACTTGATCTTCAACTTGTCTAACCTCCCAAGAATCTACAATGGATTAAGAGGACTCCCACTTCAAGGATTAAGCACAAGACTGCTCCCTTCTAGGTGGATCAAGCTTCAAGATCGACAGTGTCACCAAATTAGGGTTTTGGTCGACCAGGGCCTCCAGGTGGAAGTTTTCCTCTGGGCATGAGCCAATACTTCAAAGTATATCCTAATATACTCCATGGAACCTCATGGACCCAAGCATCAACTCAATTTGACCTCAGGGGATGCATACATTAAAAATCAGGAATTAGGGTTTCTTGACCTAATTCACCCCTCAGTTGACTTTTGGGACAAATCATGAGCCAAGACCTCAAGGCAAGATTTGAGGGTCTCTAATATACCATATTGATCCATTTGGAACAATGGATTGATCCAAGAAGCTTGAGCAACAAGTTTCAATTTCATCTGCACCACAATTAGGGTTTCGCGAGAAAAGTCAACTGTAACTTTGACTTTTGACCAGGACATGCTCCCAAACCCTAAAACATGATTCAATATACCTTATGACACCCATGGGACATGTCCATCAAGTTTGATTTAGGTCAAGGACATGATTTCCTGAAGAATCGCACAGTTTGGAATTCATCTGATAAAAAGTCAACTGTGCACAAAAGTCAACTTTGACTTTTTGAGATTTTTCACCAAAGTGGATTTTTAACCCTAAAATGATGTTAATGTATGATTTGAATCATCATTCATCAAGAAAAATCAAAGAAAGTGGGATAACTTGTAAAAGGGGTAACCATAAAAACTTAGAAATTTTTCTAAGTTATGGAAAAAGTGACACTAATACACCAACTTTGGAGGACCAAAACTCCTAAACCACAAGGCCATTGTGCCCCATTCAAAGTTTGATTTGTAGATCACATTGCCCTCTACAAAAACTTCATACTGACCTATGTCCAAATTCCTCATGGATTTTGAGTTATGGAGTGATCAAAATCAAGAAAAAACACTTTGTTCCAACATTTAGTGAAAATTTCACTAAGTCAGATTTTACCCTACTTTTTGCCAAATGTAGGGGGATTTTTCACTTGGATTCAAAAGAGATCAAAACCAAACATGTTCAAAGAGTTGTTGTATCATGTAAGGGCTTTCCAAAATGGCCAAGAACATTACCAAATTCAACTTACACCATGAGATATGACATTGGCAAGTTGCCTTGCTGAAATCTGTCAAGGCAAGGCAGAATTTGCAATTTTGCTCGATTTGCCAAAATCAGCCAAATTCAAATGCTCCTATCCACTTGGACACATCTGAGGATTGAATCTAAAGGGGGCAATCACTGAGCCAAGCCTCCAAAGTCCATGGAACAAGAAATAACATGTTGAACCTAGAATGGCCAAAATAGGGACAAGACTCCAAATTTGGATTGAAGCATTCAATTAAAGCATCAAGGTGGCATGGACTGAGCCATTCTCATCTGAAATTAGTCAAGACTTATCCAAGACCAAGGGAACCAAAGCTCTGTGCCCTAACCTCTAGTCAATGGCTAGAGGAGACTTGGATTTTCATTTGCCAACATTGGCCAAACCTACTCAGCAGTTGCCATTCACTATTCCTTGCAAAACAAACTTGCTCTACTATAAATAGAGCTCAATTGTGTTCAGTTTAAGTACACCAAAGCCATCAAACAGATGCTTTCCTCAAAATCTCCTTCTTCACTCCAATTTTACCTTCTAAGGCAAGTCACTATCGGGTTTTGAGTTTGAGAGCTTTTCCAACCAAACCAATCACTCACACACCTCATATACATCACATATGAGCTGATCAAACACTTAAACAACAACTGGAACATTGATTTCTCAGAATCACCAGTCAATTGCTCAAGGTTTTAACCAAGGTGTAGTTGAGATGCCATGAAGTGATCCAGCCAATTTCCATCAAGTCCAGGCATTCAAACACACTCCATATCACCTAGGGAAGCTGTTCAGATCATCACAACACAACTGTAACACCTCCTACACAAATCACGATCACCAGCTGCAAGTGGTAAACATGAGCTCTTCTAACTCTATGATCCACACAATTTTTGCTGCACAATAATTTGACCATATGTTCATAATCATGCATGGAATGTTTTCCCTCAATTAATTGCATTGTTTGAATCGTGTATCAAAAATCTTAGCCTTCATGCAGAAATTAGGGTTCTTGAGGTTTCTTCGTGATTTCATGTTTTATGTTTAATTTAAATGAAATTAAATGCTATAGACATGATCGTGAGGTTGAAACGAGTTGATTGGTATGTAGATTGCATGATATGATTACGTATTCAGTGAGATTGGATGGAAAATGAAAATCTGGGCAAAACTGAAAACGTGCGTGTTCTTGCTTGTGTTCTTGGCGCCATTTTCAGAAATTTGAATATTTGAATTTTGTGATTTTGTTTAATTGATTCAAAAATTAATTTCTCTCTGAGTTTTAATGATTTTGAGTTGATTTTTTTTTTAATAATTCACAAAAATGTTAAAATATTTTATTTCACCAAAAAATCCCAAAAATTTTATTTATTTTATATAATTGATATTTTTGCAAAGAATTAATGTTTTAATTGTTTTTAACATTTGAAATATTTTTTCCATCTTGATTTTGCAACTTTTAATACTTTCTAATTATTTTGTAGGTCAATACTTAATTTTTGAAGCATTAATCCAAGATCACAATTTGTTTCCCATATGTAAAACAATTTTGATCATTTTAATTGAATTTTCATTCAATTAAAACACATTTTAGAAATAAATTAGGGTATTTGGATTAATTCAACCCTCATAAATAATTTTCAAAACTTTTGGGCCTCTAATAGAGTGTAAGACCCAATCCTTTTTTGACCAAATCATTTTTGGGCCTCAGTGTATTGTATAAGTCCCGATACTGTAAAAAACGAACGACGCGTTCATCGCCTTTTTTGAATAAACCATCTGGGCCTCTCCTCGAGCTATAAGACCCATTCAAAACTTTTTGGGCCTCTAGTAGAGTGTAAGACCCAATCCCCCTTTTAACCAAAACATTTTTGGGCCTCACTTATTGTATAAGTCCCTTTGCGTTAAAAGAAAACCTCGGCGCGATCGTCATTTTAAACGAAAAACCATTTGGGCATACCCTCGTGTTATAAGCCCCACTCTTTTCTTTAAAACTTTTTGGGCCTCTTGAGAGAGTGTAAGACCCATCCCTTTGTACAGAAAACCTTTTTGGCCTCAGTCACTTGTATAAGTCCCTCTGTACAAATTCAAACAGTGCGCTCACTGATAAAACCTTGGGCCTCTCCTTGAGCTGTAAGCCCCAATCTTTCTTTTTCAAAGCACTTTCTCCTTTGATTTTGAAATATATTGTTGTTTTCAATCTTTCTTTGTTGAACAACTAACCAAAGAGCATGGAAGCTCTACAACCGAGTAAGTGTTTATATGCTTTCATTTACTGCTTTCATATACATATAACTGTATTGTGGGGCTGTTTCGCTGTAAGTCTTCTTTCATAAACTCATATCGACTGTGTAATAATAGTATAGATATTCAAAGTTTCCCCAGCAACTGCGTCTAGAACTATGAAAAACCGTTTCGTTTATTTGTAGAAATAGACAGCTAGATCCCCATAGGATCACCAGATATAGTCTTCTCTTCGGCTGTCCTCATTAGGAATTGTCAAGAAACTCTACTCCCAAAGATGAATGTATTCTCCGTGAATGGCATCTTTGAGTTTCTTCCAAATTCTCGAACTTTCCTGACTTGATCTATTCCTTGTGAATAGCTTGCCTTGAATTTCTTGGGGTTTGGGGACCCACGGGCTTCTTAAAAGCATCGGCCTCCTCTTGGGCATTGTACAAGGATCCACCGGCTTCCTAAAAGCAACCCCGCCTCCTCTTGGGCTTAGTACAAGGACCTATCGGCTTCTTAGAAGTATTCACAGCCTCCTCTTAGGCTTCGTATAATGATCTTTTCCTCCGGGAATGATAGCCTCCTCTTGGGCTTCGTACAAGGACCGATCTGCTTCTTAAAAGTTTCCAGCCTCCTCTTGGGCTTCGTACAAATTGTCCCGACGACCTCCTAGAGGTATAGGAACAGAAATTAGTCATCTTCATAGAACAGTCCTTTGAAAGAGTCTACTACTGTTTCTCAAAGCATGGTACAAAAGACAAAAACTCTAGACTTGGACAGTCTCTCTTCCTTGAGTCTCAAAGACATTCTCAAGCCCCCTTCGTTAAATAGGAAGAAACCCGTAGACTCGGACAGTCTCGATACCCTTCGGATTTCCCCGTTTCCTTAAAGAACAGGGAATAATCCCGATCCTCAGATCAAACCCCTGAGTACAGTGTTGCTCATATAAGAACTGATTTTCTCTTAAATCAGTATATTGGACCTGTCACTCCACTAAAACAGTTACCAGCACGATAGCCTCCTCTTGGGCTTTGTACAAATGATTCTCCCCAGCGGAGCAAACCTTTACCCTCCATCTCGGGCGTCGTACGAGATACAAAAGACTCCCTCGTTGAGTCAAACAACTTTTAGCCTCTCTCTCAGGCTTTGTATGAGACACATAAGAGACTCCCTCGTTGAGTAAATCACCCTTTAGCCTCCATCTCGGGCTTTGTACGAGATACAAAAAAGGTTCTTATTGAGCCAAACAAAACTTTTAGCCTCCATCTCGGGCTTCATACGAGATACAAAAACACTCTCTTGTTGAGTATAAAAGATCCTCTTGTTGGGTCAACCCCTTTTAGCCTCTCTCTCGGGCTTTGTACGAGACACACAATAGCCTCCTCTTAGGCTTTGTATAAGAAAACCACTGGTTAATCCAATTAATCTTTTAGCATCAAAGCTGTGCCTCGTTCACAGTACACACAAACATCAACAACTCCTTTCCCTTTCATCTAATTGTTGTAAGCGGCAAGCCTCTCGATCATCTACATCCATGCCACTGTCCCTCCTTTAGCATGAGAAATTCCTAAGGAAAGATGGCATTTCTCTACACTGAGTTAAAGTCTTCTCCTTCAGGTTAAAAAACCCCTTCTAAGGAAATTATGGCATTGCTAGGATTCGTATATCCCGGTTAAAGTAATTCTCCTTTACAAATAGACAAACCCTTCTTTAGAGATGACAAATTCTCTCTAGAGTCGAGACCTTTTAGCTTCATATCTTGGGCTTTGAACAAGATACAAACAACCTTTCGCTTCACGTCTTGGGCTTTGAAAAAGACATAAAAATACCATTTCCTCCCATAGAATAGGAGGAACTACGAACGCTCTGATTTCCCTGTTTCGGTAAACGGGAATACGTAGGCATAAGATCGAAAGAAAAGATCTTAGCGAGCACACTAAACAAAAACCCAAATCCCATACTCTCACATATCAATCAAAAAAGCATCAGTCCTAACATCCTAATCCTTGTTCCCCGCCAGAAATCCATCATTCTGTCAAAATAAACATGAGAACGGCCCCACAACCACATAGCATCCATAACCTAACAGACCGCTGTTTAAACTTGGTATGCAAGCAGGGTTAATTGGAGACATCTATTTCCCTTCCTTCATCAGCTTTAATAGGATAAAAAATGAATCGACCTGTAGTCACCCCATAGAACGATAGTGCTTAAGAACCACGTCCAAAATCGCTCGCTACAGAAAAAATGGCGCCCACCGTGGGGCCGATCTTTTCATCTCTTGTAGAAACCACAGATTGGTGACTCATCCGGGGAGCCATTTTTGTCAGGAGCATAGGTTTCATAGCTTTAAAGTCTAGGACATTAGGACAAATATATATACTGCTTTTCCTAATTGATATATGTGTTTATTTTTCTGCTAATGGGAATGCGTGTGATGCCGCATGTGGAAAGATTGAGTATACACCTAGGAAAACCCCTTTAGTGGCGCAGAGGCTATCGGAAATAGTCGTCATGCGATGCCACCCTTTTCTAAGGACTCTTCAAAAAACATCACCTAGCACGGTTCCCGGCCCGCTGGTGTTTTCTTGACAAGAGTTGATGATGAAGAGAGACAGGTACAAAAATCATTAGTAAACCTTTGGGATGGGTAGAGCCTTGACTCCATGACCACGACCCTTTGACCCCATGTTTTTTCTATGTTTTTGTGTGCTGCATTCATGCATTAATTTAAAAAACATTAAAACATTCAAGAAAATTTCTCTTCTAGTCTCTCTGTTTTTCAAATTAAACTAAGACTGTGATTGCAAATATCAGAGAAAAGGATTACGCTAATGGATTTCGGTAGAAGGAGAACTCATAAGTACACCTTCAAGGCTCCAAAACTAGAGGATCTGAGAGGTTTGGCGAGAATGATCACAAACCAAGAGACCTTCAGAGCCAAGTACGGAGGTCTGCTACCTCTGCTAAGAGTCCATGTGATTGAGGGAATCATGGATGCGCTCGTTTAGTTCTACGATCCGGTTTGTCACTGTTTCACATTCCCGGATTGCCAGCTAGCACCAACGCTGGAGGAGTATTCTCACCTGATCGATCTACACATTACTGATCAAGCTCCATTTTCTGGACTGGAAGAAATTCCAAAGGATCAAACCATTGCAAGAGCAATTCATTTGGATGAGTCAGAAGTCAAGACTCACATGACTACCAAGGGTGGCATCCAAGGTTTGCCAGCCCAGTTCTTAACAAAGAAAGCTCTGTACTTTGCTAGTATAGGGAACGGGACTGCTTTTGAAAGCATCTTTGTTTTACTCACCTACGGATTATTTTTGTTGCCCAACATTAATAACTTCGTCGATATCAACGCCATTAAGGTTTTTCTCATTGGAAACCCTATGCCTACTTTGCTCGCGGATGCGTATCATTCTGTACACTTAGGAAATTTGTACAGCGGAGGGGAGATCACGTGTTGTGTACCTTTGCTTTACAAATGGTTTATCTCCTATTTGCCTAAGTTTGCTGCTTTTTGGGATCATAAGAGTGCCTTACGCTGGTCGCAGAAAATCATGTCTCTCACCAACTCTGACATTGATTGGTGTAATAGGATTTATGATGGAATGAGGATCATTGATCGTTGTGGAAACTTCCCCAACGTACCCCTCATAGGAACTAAAGGAGGAATCAACTATCACCCGATATTGGTTCGTCGTCAGTTTGGATACACGACGAGGCTTGTTCCGCGCAACGCTCATCTGGAAGGTCTTTTCTTTAAGGAAGGAGAAAATGACAGAGCACTAAAGATGGAAATAGTGCACGCTTGGAAGCATGTTCATAAGAAAGGATGGGAGTCTCTAGGAAAATCGGACTGTGTCTCGGTGGAGCCTTATCTCCACTGGGTACAAACTAGAGCTCTCAAGCTAAAGATGCCTTATCCTCGTTACGGAATTCTTCCTCCGAGGGAATATGTCATGTACTTCATGACTGAGACGGAAAAGCTCCAGGTTACTCTCAACAAAGTTCAACGGGAGAGGAGGTCTTGGAAGAATAAGTACTGCACCCTCAATGTGGAGTGTATCCAAATACAGCAACTACTGAAAGAGAAAGATGCTCTGATTGAAATTTTGGAGCAACATGCTGTAGAGAATCAGGATGACCAAAGGAATTTGCTCGCTCCTTTCACCTGGCAAAGGAATGACGACCCGACAACGGCCCAGGAGCCCCGGTCAAAGAAAAGGAAAGTACCAGAATCAGCACCCGAGTTCTCCTCAGAGAGGACTCGGGACCCATTAGCTTAGGTTTCTATTTCTGCACCTTGTAATCTACTGTATTTCCATTTCCATAATCCTTTGAATTTCAATAAAAAGGGGTTTCCCCACTGTTTGATATTTGCAATCTAATTGTCGAAGTTTATTCTGATTAAACAAAAAAAAAACAATTAATATAATCATTGCATTTCATTATTCTCACATCGCGTATTCTCCTTACCTACAAATCTCACGTTTGTGTCTCGATTATAGAGTCAAACTGTCTCATTCGTACAATACTCAGGCCAATCGTCAGAAAAAGATGGATGATCTTGAGGAAGAAAACAGAGAGTTGAAAGAAGAGATCGACGCTCTGAGAGAGGATATGAGAAGGCTTCGTAACGACATGCAAGCCATGGCAGAAGCTCAGCTACAAAGAACTGTGATCTCAG
This sequence comes from Lathyrus tuberosus, assembly GCA_022829125.1. Taxonomy (NCBI): domain Eukaryota; kingdom Viridiplantae; phylum Streptophyta; class Magnoliopsida; order Fabales; family Fabaceae; genus Lathyrus; species Lathyrus tuberosus. The sequence continues at coordinate 8,933,033 of JALAZF010000072.1, forward strand.
AGATCACCTCAGCGCCCATAGTGGAGAAGTTTGATCCTAGGTATCAAATGCCGAAAGATCGTCCCTGGGGCATGCCTGCTAACTATATCCCGGAAGGATATATTCCGCCGATCGCTGAAGATCAGGGAATCACAACAGATGCCGCTGGTCCTGAAGGTTACAGACTTCGGGAAAGCGAAGATGCCAGAGGCATATTGAAGACTCTTGAAGGTTACAAACTCCGGGAAACGCCAAGATTCACTGTCGTAGTTACGGTACCACCCCCTGTGGTGCACACTGTCCCGGAAGGACAGATTCCACATATACCTTCTGATAAGAAGGAAACTATGTTCGACCGAATGGATGAATTCCAGGAATAGTTCTTGGAAATGCAGAAGGAACTGCAGGCCATTCGCAGTCAGGATTTATTTGGAAAGGACGCCGCAGACCTTTGTCTGGTCCCCAATGTGAAAGTCCCGCACAAGTTCCAAGTGCCCGACTTTGAAAAATACAAGGGTAACTCTTGCCCTCAAAGTAATTTGGTGATGTACGCTCGGCGAATGTCAGCTCAGACAAAGAATCAGGACCTACTGATTCACTACTTTCAGGATAGTTTAACCGGTGCCGCATTAAAATGGTACATGGGTTTGAACCGTGCTACGATCAGCACATTCAGAGATCTTGGCACTGCCTTGTCCAATAATACAAATACAATTTGGACATGGCACCCGACAGAGATCAACTCAGATCGATGTCGTAAAAGGACAAGGAAACCTTTAAGGAGTATGCTCAAAGTTGGCGTGAAATTGCCGCTCAAATTTGTCCGCCTCTTGAGGAAAAAGAGATGACAAAGATCTTCTTAAAAACCTTAAGCTCATTTTACTATGACCGAATGGTTGCCAGTGCACCCAGTGATTTCACCGAGATGGTGGGCATGGGCGTACGTCTTGAGGAAGCCGTCCGAGAAGGACGTTTGGTAAAAGACACTGGATCGGCGAGCGGTACTAAAAAATACGGTAGTGCTCTCCCTAAGAAAAAAGAGCAAGATATTGGGAATATCTCTCTCGGAAAGCAAAGGCGACGTTATCAACCAGTAGCAGCGGTAACTCCTGCTATCAATCCCGCGCCTATTCCTACGTATCAACCTCAGGTTGCGCAGAGCCAACCTAATCAGTAAAGGACACAACAGCCTCTTTAGCAGGCTCGTCCTCCGTACAACAACAACCGTACAACACGATTATCAGGGTTTGATCCTATACCCATGTTGTACGCAGAATTATTTCCATTACTACTGGCTAAGGGGCACATTCAGACTAAGTCTCCTCTTACAGTACTGGAAAATCTGCCTTTTTGGTTTAAGGTGGATCAGACATGCCCTTATCATCAAGGAGGATCGGGGCATAACATAGAGAATTGTCTCAATTTCAAATCCGACGTGCAAAAGCTTGTTAGGAGCGGGCTCTTATCTTTCAAAGATACGAATCCTAATGTTCTCACGAACCCGCTGCCTCAACATGAGAAAGCTGCAGTCAACCTGATTGAGAAAGAGACTAACAATGTCTATCAAATTCACGATGTACTCTTATTGAGGACCAATCTGGTCAAGATGCATTGTAGACAGAGTGGATATGGCCATGTGCCACCTCATAACTATCACCAGTGTGATATCTGCTCTAAAGACAAATAGGGATGCTCTTTCATACAGGAGGCCCTCCAGTGTCAGATGGATCTTGGATGGATCCAAGACTACCATGATAGGAATTCCTATCAGATCAATATGGTTCAAATCTTTGACATTCGCTTAATGAATACCAACTTGGTAGAGTTGCATACTGAGCAGGTCCGACTCGGATTCCTGATATCACATAATTATCACAGCTGTAAAGCGGGTTGCGAAAACGATCAGGGATGCGCCCTTGTCCAGGAGGCACTTCAGCACTTGTTGAACCACTAGTGGCTTCCAATCTATATGGACGAAACGCAAATTCCTTTTTGCTTTCCTACACAAAGTCTGAGATTTATACCCAGATCAGATGTCGAAATGATCTATGGAGATTGTGATATGGAAGGATGTTGTGCTCCACCAAACTCATTAAAGGAGGACACTCTAATGAAAGACCAATTTGACTACAACTACTATGGCCCAATGGATGGTCTGCCAATGTGACAGCCTTACCCAGGAAACTTGGGGCAAGAGAGTCAGCCGAACAATGAAAATCAGCTGACCGTCATTGAACAGAATACCTGTGTCCCCACCATGTCATGGGATCAACACTCAGGTCATTCAGAAACTGCCCAACATGAAGATGAATTCGCAACATTTGCAGGACTTGAATTCATCAAATATGCTTTTCCCGAGATCAACGTCATCGAGAGAGATGAATCCTCTAGTTCCAAAGAAGTTTGGGACACTCTGGGAGAACCAAGTGGAAAATACGATTATATGGTCAAGTACATCGCTCCCGAAAGCTCTCGTATCAGGCTCGAAGATATCCAGCCAACTGGATGGGGAGATACAACTAAGAGCACGAATGCTATGCAAAATACAACAGAGGAATCCTCCTACGACAAATCTGCCTGGGAGACAGATTCCAATGATCCTGCTCCACCAGAAATCAGCGTTGTTTCTAAAGACAAATCAAGGAAGGTGCCAGACTTTGTGATTCACCGAGGGGTTCGCCGCCAATGGGTTGTTGTCGATGTTCCGAAGGCCGTTCACCAGTCAAAGTAATTGCCATCTTTAACCTTTCACCCTGCCCAGGTGAAACGGATGCTTTGATAGGTCTCACTTTCTGTAAATTTCCCTCTTCGCTTCGCCCAAAGCGACAGAGTTTTGTTTTATAGGGATGTAGTTTCAAGAGTCGACTTGTTCATTAATAAAATAACGTCGTTCTGTAATTTCCGCATTATTGCTGTTTTCTCTTTTGCTTTTCTCAGAAAATGGTAATCCTAAAAAAAACAAATAAATAATAAAATCAAGCAGTAGAAGAAATACACTGCACACACTCTTGCATTCTCTCTATCTCTTCTAAACACAAATCATCACGTCATGCAGATTGCTTGTTTTGAACCCCGTTGAAACATACGATCCAATGCCTTCTCCCGACTTTGAGTTCCCGGTATTTGGGGCAGAAGAAGAAGTTGACGACGAAATTCCAGAAGAGATCTCCCGATTACTCAGACAAGAGGAAAGGTCTATCGAACCTCACAAAGAGCCGTTGGAAACGGTAAACTTGGGTTCGGAAAAAGAGAGAAAAGAAATCAGGATTGGTGCACTGCTCAGTCTAGCTGCTAAAGAGAGTTTGACAAAGCTTCTCAAAGAATTCCCCGATGTATTCGCTTGGTCCTATCAGGATATGCCAGAGTTGGATACCAGCATCGTGGAACATCACTTACCGTTGAGATCGGAATGTCCGCCAGTAAAACAAAGGTTGAGACGAACTCACCCGGACATGGCCATCAAAATCAAAGAGGAGGTACGGAAACAGATTGACGCGGGTTTCCTCGCTACGTCTGAATATCCTCAATGGTTAGCCAACACCGTACCTGTTCCTAAAAAGGATGGAAAGGTCAGAATGTGTTTCGACTACAGGGATCTGAACAAGGCAAGTCCAAAGGACGACTTTCCTTTACCACACATTGACATGCTGGTTGACAGTACAACAAAGTTCAAAGTTTTTTCTTTCATGGATGGATTCTCGGGCTATAACCAAATCAAAATGGCACCGAAAGACATGGAGAAAACTTCGTTCATTACCCCATGGGGTACCTTTTGTTACAAGGTAACGTCGTTCGGTTTGAAGAACACCGGGGCAACCTATCAAAGGGCCATGACTACTCTGTTTCATGACATGATACACAAAGAAATCGAGGTATATGTCGATGATATGATTGCAAAATCTAAAACAGAGGAGGAGCATGTGACCCACCTGTCAAAGCTATTCGAACGGTTGAGAAAGTACAAACTCTGTTTGAATCCCAACAAGTGCACCTTCGGTGTCTGTTCAGGGAAACTCTTAGGGTTCATCGTCAGCCAGAAAGGAATTGAAGTTGATCCTGACAAGGTCAAGGCCATTCAAGAAATGCCTTCTCCGAAAACTGAAAAACAAGTCAGAGGATTCCTGGGACGTTTGAACTACATCTCCAGATTCATATTCCTCATGACCGCCACATGTGCGCTGATTTTCAGGTTACTGAAAAAGAACCAGGACTGCGTTTGGTCAGAAGACTGCCAAACTGCCTTCGACAGTATCAAGGTATATCTGTTGAATCCGCCGATTCTATCACCTCCAGTGGAAGGAAGACCACTGATCATTTACCTCACGGTCCTAGAGGACTCAATGGGATGTGTACTTGGCCAACAAGACGAAACCAAAAGGAAAGAGTCTACCATTTACTATCTGAGCAAGAAGTTCACCGACTGTGAAACTCGGTACACGATGCTCGAGAAAACTTGTTGCGCTTTGGCTTGGGCAGCCAAACGTCTTCGTCAGTATATGATTCATCATACTACTTGGTTGGTCTCCGAGATGGATCCAATCAAGTATGTCTTTGAAAAGCCTGCTCTCACGGGAAGGATTGCCCGTTGGCAGATGCTACTATCAGAATATGACATAGAGTACCACGCTCAAAAAGCCGTTAAAGGGAGTATTTTAGTCGATCACTTGGCTCATCAACCGATTGACGATCAGGAATCAATTGGGTTTGACTTCCCAGACGAAGATGTCATGTATCTAATGTCGCTCCCGAAAGATTCGCATCCAACGGTACAAACGCGAGAGTGGCGCAAAAGACACAGAGTCGCCAGCAAAGTGTATTTATCCCAAGAGAGGGAAAGGAAACACTGCGTAAACTTGAAGGAAGGAAGGAAAGAGCATGGTCTCGCGACCAAGAGAACGGGTACGGGAGTCGGTTACGCGAAGGGAAGATGTTAGCACCCAGCACGTCCATCGTACTCGATGGGATCCAAGCTTGTTGTCTGCATCAAAGGGTATCGTCATCTGGAGCTCCACTGCTACTGGACCGAAGAAGGAACGAGAACGGGAAAGAACGGAGAAACGAAGAAGAAAAGAAAAGGAAGTGACTTGATAGGACAGTATCATTGTCCTAGGCCTACGTACTCCCTCAGTGCAATGGGAAAGTCAGAGTCAACGTAGTTCGGACGGGAACTGTGGGGGAAGGTTGCTCGCCAAGACAATCGCCGTCTTGTGCCTACGTATCCTCAATCGGACGAGAGAGAGAGAGGAATCAGAGCTGACGTAGTTCGTGGGTACGACCACGGATGGGTAAGTGTTTTTTATGTGAGCGACGAGCTCTTTCTGAAAAAAGAAGTTTGAAACCCAACAATCCCAAAGGATAAAAAGATTTGAATTTGTTTGGTGTTTTTTAGACAGAAGTGTCTTTTAAGTTGTTTCGCAACTTGCATTGAACCCAAGTCTTGAATATAGGAACGAATACTTCGCGCATCGTCCCCAACAGGACGTACACTAGGTATCCTAGAAGAATGAGAGGAATCCCCTCACTCCCCACTTCCCACATGGAAGGCTCGAGCGCAATACACGTTAACTCTTATTACGTGTCTTGACGGAGTTTTGAGATGAGAAGAGAAGCGACACAAAAGGAAACTCTAAAAGGGAGACTAAGAATCCTAATGTTATCATACACGGAGGTCCTAGGGTTAGTGAGGTTTAGGAGAGACGACTACCTAACCTAATGCTAATCCTACTCCAAGCTTAATCAAAAATTAAGTTGGACTAGGTAGCTCTAACGGGAGAGAGTCTAAGACTTAAACAAGTCTCGAGACTCGAGGGATGAAAAGAGTGAAAGAGAAGGAGAAGAAAGAGAAGTGAAACACAAGTGGCCTAAGCACACTTCAAACACAAGTATGAAAGTTAAAAGATAAAGGAAGAAAGTAAAATGTGGAAGCATATCTACACTCAAACAACTTACCATTTGCCCCTGAAAGTGTTAGAAGTATTCACATATGATAAAATGAAACTCAAACAAGCATAAGACAATAAAGAAACAAGTTCTAAGGTAACTCAAACATCAAGTCCAGAACCTAATGGTCCTACTGACCTCTAATATTAGTCATGCACAATTAGTCAAAAAGAAAAGGGAGAAGTCAATCAAGTATCATTCAAGTCATTAAAGAAGGAGTGAGATGAAAAGAAGTGATCATGTGAAGCAACCAAGTCAAAATTCCACAAAGTAAACCAAGTCCAGAAGTGACACAATCCTAAACATGTGCCTAAACATGATCTTCCAACATCATTCAAGTCATACAGACACTTTCACAATCAATTAAGAAGCAAAGAAGAAGAAGTGAAGTGAAGTGAAGTGAAACATGATTCATACTTGTGAAACAAGTGACTTAAAGTGCAAGGCAAACATCAAACATGCAAAGATGAGATTCAAATATCACAACCAGAAGTCAATTAACATGCTATCAATTCTCAAACAAGACCCCAAATTATGGCACAAGTGCCTTCATGATCAAGCAAACCAAACATGAAGCATACATTCACAAATTGGACAAGTTAAAGTTCATGCTTCAAAGATATAACAAACATGCCTAAAAAATTATGTCATTCAGTATTCAAGCATCTCAAACATGTATAATTGACATATCAAAGCCACAAGCAATGAATCAGAACCAAAGTCAATCAACAATTAGGTCAAAGCATCAATAGGATTTCATACATTCATGCTCAAAGCAACACATCAAAAGCCATCCAAACAGGACCTAAAAATCATCCCAAAAATCTCAAATATACCTCAACATGTTATGAACACAACCCAAAAAGAATCAGGATGAAATCACTTTTAAAATGAGAGAAATAAATGATGCAATATGAAGTATGCAATATGAAGTGCAAATGAGAAAAAATTAATTTGGAAAATTAATATTTAATGCAAAAATAATAAAATAAAATGTGAAAAATTAATTTTAATAATGAGTATGCATGATGAATTTTATTTTGGAATTTTTTAGTATATGCAAGTATCTTTAAAAATTAATTATGAAATGGTATGCAAAATAGAAAATAAAAATGAAATGAAATGAAGCCAGGGGTGCATCAGCAATTATTGGATCAAAAGGAACACAGTTAAACACGAAATGGGCCTCAAATGATGGGGTGTGAAAAACAAAATGCTAAGCCCAATATCATTGTTCATTCAGAATCAAACAAAACAAAAATAAAATAAATGAAACGATGCGTTTGGATCCTAACACGGCCATGTTGGCAGTCCACGCGTGCTGACCTTATTTCCATTGGCTGGTCAACCGGTCAGCGCAACAACACGTCAGATGCCGGAGCCCTAGCTCCGGTCATCTTCTCCGGGAGGCTCGCCGGAGCTCTGGATGAAACTTCACCAAAATGAATAAAAGAGGACAACATCTTGCATAGAATTTCAAGGAGATATCAAATCCACCCTCAAAAACAATTTTCAACCGCAAAAACACCACGAATCGAAGCGAAAAATAAAACATGTCCAAACTAAAACTCTTTCAAACTAAAACAACACACATTCAAACAGTGCCTACTCAGTGGTAGGACTTCAGAAACACTAGCAACAAGCATGGTGGACGTATATCATGGCAGATTCGAAGGGAAGAGTATTACCTAACGGAGAAGTTCCGTTGACTCTTCTCAGCAGCTATTAGCTTCAGGAAACGATATGGAAAACTTCAAAATGCCTCGTAGGAGATAGATCAAAGCTTAATCTGTCCAGAAAGTTGCTGAAAATCTTCAAACCAACTCAAACCGATAGTGAAGAATATGAGCTTGCAGAGCTTCAAACAATGAATCCAGAAGTGATTCTTCGCATACAGAAGCTAGATGATGTATAATAGATGATGATCCAGCCAAGAGAATGCAGAAATCTCTCAAATAAAAAAGAGTTCGAAGATGAGAAAGATGAGAGAGATTTTTTTGATTCAGATCTGAAAATGAAGAATGCCCTCTAGGTTTGGAGTTGAGCAGCTTATAAATGAGTGTTTTAGGGTTGGAGAGAGGTCTGGAAATGAAGCACATGACCTGAAGTGGTTATCTTTGGTTTGGAAAGAGAAATGAGGGTGGAGCTTCTCATGTGCATGGCACGGGTAATGGTTTGTTTTCAGCCTTGGAGCCAGGTTTGGAATGATGATTTGGCAATGGAAATTCTTATGTGAGTGGGATCATTAGATAGGCACGTGAGAGCAGCAAGTTTGTTATGAATTCCATTCTTTCAATTCCTATTTTTTTGCATGATAGTACACATATGTGCATGGTAGGAAAATGACATTGTTTGGCTCATTTAGGCAAGATTTTGGCATATGGGATCAAAGGATGATGGCTGGTACGATTAGTGAGGTACAATGCAGAATTTGGTACACTTTGGCCATGGTATGCAAAGCTATCACAATCATCATGGGAGCACATTCAAATAACCATAAGTTGATGAATTCTTTACCAATTCGTGAACTCTCTAGCTCAAATCAAACTAAGGAAATCATAGAATGAAGGACATGTTGGAAAGATCTTAAAAGAACATTTGAATCCATGAGGAAATGATCACGAAAAGATGTCCCCAAAATCTGCCAAAACAAACTTGAAAATAACTCTAAGTCATCACCATTTTTCATTTGAAACCTTGAGGTTTGAATAACCATAACTTGCACCACAATGATCCAAGTGAGACAATCTTGGACTCTTTAGAAAGCTAACATGATGAGGAACAAGAATGGTGTTGGAATCAAGTGTAAATAACACTTGTAAACACATGAAACCTTGCCTTGAAATCGTGTCCTTGAAGCTGCCCAACAAGACTTAGAAAAAATTCTAAATTATAGTGAAATCATAGGTTGGAAATGTCACACTTTGAACATTCATAACTCCATGTAAAATAACCCAAATGGCATGGTTCTTGTGCTCATTTTGAAGGGAAAACTTCAATCTACAACTTCCATGTGGAAAAGTTTTTTGAATGAGGCCTTGAAAATAGTGAAAAATGGCGTAGAAAGTGATTACAAACTTACTAAAAATAGTAAGTTTCTAAAAAACCTAATTTTCCAATTTTAGCAACTTTCCCAAATTCTTGATTTTTTATGAACCTTTGAACATTTCTTGATCAAATCTTGTCCATGGACCATATTTGACTTGAAAATCATGATGTTGACCTCAAAAAGTCAGGGGTTGACTTTTCCACTGCACAGTTGACTTTATTCCCAATTCTCCTGATTTTCAAATTTCTGATCAATTGAAAACCTTCTGAAGCAAATTGATGGACAATTCTCCAATCCTAGACACTTGAGGACATGAGGAATACCATGAGGTCGAGTCTTGTCCTAAAAATCAGAAATAAACTGATTCTATAGGAAACCCTAATTTTGGCTCCTCTGGTTAGGAGAAATCAGCACATCCTCCAAATTCAAATTCCTCTGAGTATGATGTGTGCAAGGTCCACCAATGATGATAAGTGCCATTTGGAGATGATAAACAATCAAAGAGCTTGCTCATTTGAGGGTTAGATCTCAGAATCTCCTAAACCCTAATTTAGGAAATCAGGTTAGGAGAGTGTGATCCCTCTGAAATCTCTTGCCAATTTTAATCTCATGAAGATATAATGAACTCCATGAACCACCCTGAAGATTGAGACTTGAGAATATGGACCAAGTACCTTGATCCCATGCTAAAAACCAAATGCTATGCACAATGCAAATGCAAGAAATGAAAAGAAACATAAGCCAGTTATCTAAAAACAACAAAGGCAAATTTTGGGGTGTTACATCTAAAAATGAAAGACTGCGATGAACCGCTACCCAGTGAAGGGCCAAAACTAGATTCCCAGTGGAGACTAATCTTTGATGGAGCAGTTAATCATTACGGAAACGGAATTGGGGCAATCATTGTTACCCCTCAGGGTACCCACATTCCTTTCACCGCCAGACTTACGTTCAAGTGTACAAATAACGAGGCCGAATACGAAGCATGTATCATGGGTCTCGAAGAAGAGATTGATTTAAGGATCAAAAACTTGGACGTATACGGTGACTCAGCCCTGGTTATCAATCAGATAGAAGGAGATTGGAACACATGCCAATCAGGATTGATTCCGTACAAAGATTATGCGAGAAGGTTGCTACCCTTCTTCGACAGAGTTGAGTTTCATCACATCCCTCGTGGTGAGAATCACATGGATGATGCTTTAGCCACTCTTTCTTCCATGATTAACGTAGGTCGATGGAATGACCTACCTAAGATTGACGTAATGCGCCTTGAACGGCCCGCTTACATCTTCGCGATCGAAGCAGTCATAGACGACAAACCTTGGTATCACGATATCAAATGCTTCCTTCAAAAACAAGAGTACCCACCTGGGGCATCCAGGAAAGATAGAAAAACCCTCAGAAGGCTAGCAGGCAGTTTCTTCCTGAGCGGTGATACTCTCTATAAGAGAAACTTTGACATGGTCTTGCTCCGATGCGTCGACAGACCAGAAGCAGACATGCTGATAAAAGAAATTCATGAAGGATCCTTTGGCACTCATGCCAACGGACATACAATGGCGAGAAAAATTCTCAGAGCAGGGTACTACTGGTTAACTATGGAATCCGAATGCTACAAATACATGAGAAGGTGTCACAAGTGTCAGATTTACGCTGACAAAATCCATGTACCGCCATCGCATCTCAAAGTGCTCTCTTCCCCGTGACCTTTTTCCATATGGAGAATAGACATAATTGGATTGATTGAACCTAAGGCTTCAAACGGACATCGGTTCATTCTAGTAGCCATTGATTATTTCACCAAGTGGGTCGAAGCAGCGTCGTACGCTAATGTTACCCGACAAGTGGTGGTCCGTTTTATCAAAAGCAATATCATCTGCCGTTATGGTGTTACGAGCTAGATCATTACTGATAATGGATCTAACTTGAACAATAAGATGATGAAGGAGTTATGCGCAGAGTTCAAGATTGAACACCATAACTCATCTCCATACCGACCCAAGATGAACGGAGCGGTAGAGGCGGCCAATAAGAACATCAAGAAGATCGTTCAAAAGATGGTTATAACCTACAAAGATTGGCATGAGATGCTACCCTTTGCTCTTCACGGTTATCGTACATCTGTCCGCACTTCAACAGGGGCTACCCCTTTCTCTCTAGTGTATGGCATGGAAGCAGTGCTCCCCATAGAAGTAGAGATCCCATCAACGCGGGTATTGATGGAAGCCAAGCTCACCGAAGCTGAATGGTGTCAAAGTCGACACGACGAACTCAACTTGATCGAAGAGAAACGAATCAAGGCACTATGCCACGGTCAGTTGTATCAGCAAAGAATGAAGAAGGCGTTTGACAAAAAGGTCAGGCCTCGTGTCTTCAGGAAAGGAGACCTCGTGCTCAAGAAGATACAATCTTTTCTCACTGATTCTCGGGGCAAGTGGACTCCGAATTATGATGGCCCCTATGTGGTCACAAAAGCTTTCTCAGGCGGCGCCTTGAGACTTGCAACCATGGACGGAGAGGAATTTGCCTACCCCACAAATGTTGATGTAGTCAAGAAATACTTCGCCTAAACTAAAAAAAAAAAGAGTCTCGGTGGATTGAAAACCCGAAAGGGCGGTCCAGGCAAAAGTTAGAGACATGTAAAAAAAAATCATCCCGGTGGATTGGAAACATCAAAGTACAATCCAGGCAAAAGTTAGGGATAATGGCAAGTAACTATGTTCAACAGAGGCAAGTCCCTTAGCAGCAGTTACATCATCCATTGGAAGAAAACTCCAGTCAAGGTCATCTTCGACAGAAGCTCAGGATGCCCAGAATTCAAAGTTGGTAGAAGGATAGTGGTCGTTATGTTTCAACGTAGCCCTTTTCCCTGTAAATTACCATTTTCTAACTTTGTAAATACTCTTTGGAATCACGCGTTTGGCTGATCTCCATCTTATCAATAAAATTTGAGCCCTTGTGCTTTTGTTTGTAATTCTTATTTGTTTTAGCTTTACAGAATGACGTTTTTAACTATGATCAACGATTCTTGAAATGAAACAAAATGAATTTACTTGTTAAACTTTTTCTGCTTTTAAAATAAAGATGGCAATTTCTTTTGACTGTTGAACATCGAAAGAACATCAATTGCTTCTCCAGAAGTAAGCGAACTTCAAAGTGCAGAATTAAAGTACTCCTTCTAAGCCAGTGCGCCTGAATGAAGGATCAACTGTATCAGATGCGGTTTTCCCATCTGATACCTTCGACCGAGTTCTCATCTCCTAAGCCCGACCAACATAGCTCCCAACAGGGACTATTTCTCCTAAGCAAGGTGGAATTGCTATCTTGAACCAGCGATATTTCTACATGCCCCACTGTGGCCGAGTATCCAGTCATGTTCATCTTTTAGTTTGTATGTCGTGTCAGTTTTGTCAGCATAAACATACATGTATCATGCATTTTTGATTTGCATTCGCATTCACATTGCATCATTATCACTCTAGTCGGTCTTGTTGTCAGTTCTTTCCTCGTCAGGAAACACTGCGTTTGAACAATCTCGTCTCCAGTGTATTTTTAGATCAGAGTCGGCACTAGACCACTTTGATAACTTGAACCTCTGAAAAGCCAGAGAGAACCTTCAACGAACATCACTCTTCGCCATTGAAGATGATATCCTTGCTTTCCCGGATTAAGGAAAATCCCCAGAGAAAACCTCTTAAGCAAAGGTTCGGCAGTACATCAGTGTTTCTCCGAAAAACCGCTGATGAAAGGGTCATCGGCACCTCAAAATTGTATCCCATCATATGGCATTTCTCCGAAAAGATCTCGAGAAAAGTATGATGTAATATCCCCAAGCAGAAACAGTCTCTCCAAAGACTCGCTTCCCCCGGTAGAAACAAATGGCGTCTCCAACAGAGAAGTTTGTGCAACTCTACAACTCAGACGACTGGATTCCCCAGCAAGTCTGACATCAAAACTTTTTCCACTCAAATGGCATCTCCCCAGGAAAATTCGGTGAGAAGTTTGAGGAAAACCGCTACGAATAGCGTCCCTTGTCAAGAAAGTTTATTGACAAAAGAAACTTAGACCAGTTCCCTGGTAGGAAACCAAGATCGAGGGGAAGTTTACATCATAAACTAAGACCAGTTCCTTGGTAGGAAACCAGGATCGAGGGGAAGTTTACAAAAGAAACTAAGACCAGTTCCTCGGTAGGAAACCAGGATTGAGGGGAAGTTTATTTCAGAAACTGAGACCAGTTCCTCGGTATGAAACCAGGATCAAGGGGAAGTCCACCTTTTCTAAGCATCATTGCTTAGCAAAAGAAGATGAATGCGTAAGTTACCATTCATAGACACCATCAAAATTTCGGGTATTCCGATATTTAATCCTCTTGCACCCTGAATGCCCGAATACCTTCGCCATTCACACCTTCGTGTCCAAGAAGATTAAATAGGGGCATCTGTCATACCCCAAATTTTAACCACTAAGATTCCCATCATTGTGCAAATCATCATCACAATATGGATGTACCTTTGTGCCTCATCAATCTCCTCAAGGGTTGTTGAGCATTCACTACAATCAAAATTAGGGTTTCAAGCCCTCTCTGAGCCTTAGACAAAGGATCAATCAAGGAATGACTTGATATTCAACTTGTCTAACCTCCCAAGAATCTACAATGGATCAAGAGGACTCCCACTTCAAGGATTAAGCACAAGGTTGCTCCCTTCTAGGTGGATCAAGCTTCAAGATCGACAGTGTCACCAAATTAGGGTTTTGGTCGACCAGGGCCTCCAGGTGGAAGTTTTCCTCTGGGCATGAGCCAATACTTCAAAGTATATCCTAATATACTCCATGGAACCTCATGGACCCAAGCATCAAGTCAATTTGACCTCAGGGGATGCATACATTAAAAATCAGGAATTAGGGTTTCTTGACCTAATTCACCCCTAAGTTGACTTTTGGGACAAATCATGAGCCAAGACCTCAAGGCAAGATTTGAGGGTCTCTAATATACCATATTGATCCATTTGGAACAATGGATTAATCCAAGAAGCTTGAGCAACAAGTTTCAATTTCATTTGCACCACAATTAGGGTTTCGCGAGGAAAGTCAACTGTAACTTTGACTTTTGACCAGGACATGCTCCCAAACCCTAAAACATGATTCAATATACCCTATGACACCCATGGGACATGTCCATCAAGTTTGATTTAGGTCAAGGACATGATTTCCTGAAGAATCGCACAGTTTGGAATTCATTTGATAAAAAGTCAACTGTACACAAAAGTCAACTTTGACTTTTTGAGATTTTTCACCAAAGTGGATTTTTAACCCTAAAATGATGTTAATGTATGATTTGAATCATCATTCATCAAGAAAAATCAAAGAAAGTGGGATAACTTGTAAAAGGGGTAACCATAAAAACTTAGAAATTTTTCTAAGTTATGGAAAAAGTGCCACTAATACACCAACTTTGGAGGACCATAACTCCTAAACCACAAGGCCATTGTGCCCCATTCAAAGCTTGATTTGTAGATCACATTGTCCTATACAAAAACTTCATACTGACCTATGTCCAAATTCCTCATGGATTATGAGTTATGGAGTGATCAAAATCAAGAAAAAACACTTTGTTCCAACACTTAGTGAAAATTTCACTAAGTCAGATTTTACCCTACTTTTTGCCAAATGTAGGGGGATTTTTCACTTGGATTCAAAAGAGATCAAAATCAAACATGTTCAAACAATTGTTGTATCATGTAAGGGCTTTCCAAAATGGCCAAGAACATTACCAAATTCAACTTACACCATGAGATATGACATTGGCAAGTTGCCTTGCTGAAATCTGTCAAGGCAAGGCAGAATTTGCAATTTTGCTCGATTTGCCAAAATTAGCCAAATTCAAATGCTCCTATCCACTTGGACACATCTGAGGATTGAATCTAAAGGGGGCAATCACTGAGCCAAGCCTCCAAAGTCCATGGAACAAGAAATAACATGTTGAACCTAGAATGGCCAAAATAGGGACAAGACTCCAAATTTGGATTGAAGCATTCAATGGAAGCATCAAGGTGGCATGGACTGAGCCATTCTCATCTGAAATCAGTCAAGACTTATCCAAGACCAAGGGAACCAAAGCTCTGTGCCCTAACCTCTAGTCAATGGCTAGAGGAGACTTGGATTTTCATTTGCCAACATTGGCCAAACCTACTCAGCAGTTGCCATTCACTATTCCTTGCAAAAAAAACTTGCTCTACTATAAATAGAGCTCAATTGTGTTAAGTTTAAGTACACCAAAGCCATCAAACAGATGCTTTCCTCAAAATCTCCTTCTTCACTCCAATTTTGCCTTCTAAGGCAAGTCACTATCGGGTTTTGAGTTTGAGAGCTTTTCCAACCAAACCAATCACTCACACACCTCATATACATCACATATGAGCTGATCAAACACTTAAACAACAACTGGAACATTGATTTCTCAGAATCACCAGTCAATTGCTCAAGGTTTTAACCAAGGTGCAGTTGAGATGCCATGAAGTGATCCAGCCAATTTCCATCAAGTCCAGGCATTCAAACACACTCCATAGCACCTAGGGAAGCTGTTCAGATCATCACAACACAACTGTAACACGTCCTACACAAATCACGATCACCAGCTACAAGTGGTAAACATGAGCTCTTCTAACTCTATGATCCACACAATTTTTGCTGCACAATAATTTGACCATATGTTCATAATCATGCATGGAATGTTTTCCCTCAATTAATTGCATTGTTTGAATCGTGTATCAAAAATCCTAGCCTTCATGCAGAAATTAGGGTTCTTGAGGTTTCTTCGTGATTTCATGTTTTATGTTTAATTTAAATGAAATTAAATGCTATAGACATGATCGTGAGGTTGAAACGAGTTGATTGGTATGTAGATTGCATGATATGATTACGTATTCAGTGAGATTGGATGGAAAATGCAAATCTGGGCAAAACTGAAAACGCGCGTGTTCTTGCTTGTGTTCTTGGCGCCATTTTCAGAAATTTGAATATTTGAATTTTGTGATTTTGTTTAATTGATTCAAAAATTAATTTCTCTCTGAGTTTTAATGATTTTGAGTTGATTCTTTTTTTAATAATTCACAAAAATGTTAAAATATTTTATTTCACCAAAAAATACCAAAAATATTATTTATTTTATATAATTGATAATTTTGCAAAGAATTAATTTTTTAATTGTTTTTAACATTTGAAATATTTTTTCCATCTTGATTTTGCAACTTTTAATGCTTTCTAATTATTTTGTAGGTCAATACTTAATTTTTGAAGCATTAATCCAAGATCACAATTTGTTTCCCATATGTAAAACAATTTTGATCATTTTAATTGAATTTTTATTCAATTAAAACACATTTTGGAAATAAATTAGGGTTTTTGGATTAATTCAACCCTCATAAATCATTTTCAAAACTTTTGGGCCTCTAATAGAGTGTAAGACCCAATCCTTTTTTGACCAAATCATTTTTGGGCCTCAGTGTATTGTATAAGTCCCGATACTGTCAAAAACGAACGGCGCGTTCATCGCCTTTTTTGAATAAACCATCTGGGCCTCTCCTCGAGCTATAAGACCCATTCAAAACTTTTTGGGCCTCTATTAGAGTGTAAGACCCAATCCCCCTTTTAACCAAAACATTTTTGGGCCTCACTTATTGTATAAGTCCCTTTGCGTTAAAAGAAAACCTCGGCGCGATCGCCATTTTAAACGAAAAACCATTTGGGCCTACCCTCGTGTTATAAGCCCCACTCTTTTCTTTAAAACTTTTTGGGCCTCTTGAGAGAGTGTACGACCCATCCCTTTGTACAGAAAACCTTTTTGGCCTCAGTCACTTGTATAAGTCCCTCTGTACAAATTTAAACAGTGCGCTCACTGATAAAACCTTGGGCCTCTCCTTGAGCTGTAAGCCCCAATCTTTCTTTTTCAAAGCACTTTCTCCTTTGATTTTGAAATATATTGTTGTTTTCAATCTTTCTTTGTTGAACAACTAACCAAAGAGCATGGAAGCTCTACAACCGAGTAAGTGTTTATATGTTTTCATTTACTGCTTTCATATACATATAACTGTATTGTGGGGCTGTTTCGCTGTAAGTCTTCTTTCATAAACTCATATCGACTGTGTAATAATAATATAGATATTCAGAGTTTCCCCGGCAACTGCGTCTAGAACTAGGAAAAACCGTTTCGTTTATTTGTAGAAATAGACAGCTAGATCCCCATAGGATTGCCAGATACAGTCTTCTCTTCGGCTGTCCTCATTAGGAATTGTCAAGAAACTCTACTCCCAAAGATGAATGTATTCTCCGTGAATGGCATCTTTGAGTTTCTTCCAAATTCTCGAACTTTCCTGACTTGATCTATTCCTTGTGAATAACTTGCCTTGAATTTCTCGGGGTTTGGGGACCCACGGGCTTCTTAAAAGCATCGGCCTCCTCTTGGGCATTGTACAAGGACCCACAGGCTTCCTAAAAGCAACCCCGCCTCCTCTTGGGCTTAGTACAAGGACCTATCGGCTTCTTAGAAGTATTCACAGCCTCCTCTTAAGCTTCGTATAATGATCTCTTCCTCCGGGAATGATAGCCTCCTCTTGGGCTTCGTACAAGGACCGATCGGCTTCTTAAAAGTTTCCAGCCTCCTCTTGGGCTTCGTACAAATTATCCCGGCGACCTCCTAGAGGTATAGGAACAGAAATTAGTCATCTTCATAGAACAATCCTTTCAAAGAGTCTACTACTGTTTCTCAAAGCATAGTACAAAAGACAAAAACTCTAGACTTGGACAGTCTCTCTTCCTTGAGTCTCAAAGACATTCTTAAGCCCCATTCGTTAAATAGGAAGAAACCCGTAGACTCGGACAGTCTCGATACCCTTCGGATTTCCCCATTTCCTTAAAGAACAGGGAACAATCCCGATCCTCAGATCAAACCCCTGAGTACAGTGTTGCTCATATAAGAACTTATTTTCTCTTAAATCAGTATACTGGACCTGTCACTCCACTAAAACAGTTACCAGCACGATAGCCTCCTCTTGGGCTTTGTACAAATGATTCTCCCCAGCGGAGCAAACCTTTCAGCCTCCATCTCGGGCGTCGTACGAGATACAAAAGACTCCCTTGTTGAGTCAAACAACTTTTATCCTCTCTCTCAGGCTTTGTATGAGACACATAAGAGACTCCCTCGTTGAGTCAATCACCCTTTAGCCTCCATCTCGGGCTTTGTACGAGATACAAAAAAGGTTCTTATTGAGCCAAACAAAACTTTTAGCCTCCATCTCGGGCTTCGTACGAGATACAAAAACACTCTCTTGTTGAGTATAAAAGATCCTCTTGTTGGGTCAACCCCTTTTAGCCTCTCTCTCGGGCTTTGTACGAGACACACAATAGCCTCCTCTTAGGCTTTGTATAAGAAAACCACTGGTTAATCCAATTAATCTTTTAGCATCAAAGTTGTGCCTCGTTCATAGTACACACAAACATCAACAACTCCTTTCCCTTTCATCTAATTGTTGTAAGCGGCAAGCCTCTGGATCATCTACATCCATGCCACTGTCCCTCCTTTAGCATGAGAAATTCCTAACGAAAGATGGTATTGCTCTACACTAATTTAAAGTCTTCTCCTTCAGGTTAAAAAAACCCTTCTAAGGAAATTATGGCATTGCTAGGATTCGCATATCCCGGTTAAAGTAATTCTCCTTTACAAACAGACAAACCCTTCTTTAGAGATGACAAATTCTCTCTAGAGTCAAGACCTTTTAGCTTCACATCTTGGGCTTTGAACAAGATACAAACAACCTTTCGCTTCACGTCTTGGGCTTTGAACAAGACACAAAAACACCATTTCCTCCCATAGAATAGGAGGAACTACGAATGCTCTGATTTCCCTATTTCGGTAAACGGGAATACGTAGGCATAAGATCGAAAGAAAAGATCTTAGCGAGCACACTAAACAAAAACCTAAATCCCATACTCTCACATATCAATCAAAAAAGCATCAGTCCTAACATCCTAATCCTTGTTCCCCGCCAGAAATCCATCATTCTGTCTAAATAAACATGAGAACAGCCCCACGACCACATAGCATCCATAACCTAACAGACCGCTGTTTAAACTTGGTATGCAAGCAGGGTTAATTGGAGACATCTATTTCCCTTCCTTCATCAGCTTTAATAGGATAAAAAATGAATCGACCTGTAGTTACCCCAAAGAACGATAGTGCTTAAGAACCACGTCCAAAATCGCTCGCTACACATGGCCCAATCTCATGTGCCAAATTTTTGTCTTCGATAAAGGTTTCGTGGATGCAACATTTGTCGAACCACTTACAACTTCAGCTTCAAGGGTATACAAGTCTTATTTCTTCACGCCTCTCAAGACTTCCTTCGACCCTTCATGACTCTTAGGATACTTTTCTCTCCTTGAAACACGTATCCCTTCTTGTCGAATTCACCAAGAAAAATCAAATTTTCTCTTCAAATCAGGTACATACCTGACTTCAGTCAATAACCTTATTGACTCATCATGAAGCTTGAATTTCACAGATCCAATACCTGCAATTTTGCAAGCTTTGTTGTTTCCCAGCAGCATTGATCTATCATCTTGATCACATAGCTCCTCGAACAATTCTCTGTTTGGAGTCATATGCCAAGTGCAACCCGAATCCATTATCCACTCTTTTCTTGAGTCGCCTCTTGAAACCACAAGAACATTAGATGATTCGAAGTCATCTTGAACAATGGCTGCGTTTCCATTATCCTTACCTCCATGATATTTCAGGCGTTCAGGGCACGCCTTTCTTGTGTGACCCTCCTTCTTACAGTGATAGCATCAAATACTAGATGCTTCGCCACTATAAGACTTCTGCTGACTTTTACCTTTCTTCTTTTCGAACTTACCATCCTTTCGCAAGAATTTTCCCTTAACGACCAAACCTTCACCAACCGTCGAAGTTTTATGCTCCTTTCATTCATTCAAGTCCTTAGAATACAAGGCTGATTGAACTTCTTCAAAGCTCAGGGACTCCTTTCCATACAGGAGAGTTTCTTTGAAGTGAGCATGTGTTCTGGGCAAAGCGCACAACAGCAACAGTGCTTGATCTTCATCATCAATCTTCACATCAATATTTTCAAGATCAAGAATCATCTTGTTAAACATATACAACTGCTCAACCAACACTTTGTCTTCACTCATCTTGAATGAATACAAAGCTTGCTTCAGGTAGAGTCGATTCACCAGAGATTTGGTCATGTACAAACTTTCAAGTTTCAACCATAACCCCGATGTCGTAGTCTCCTTTGATACCTGTCGAAGAACCTTATCACCATGGCTCAACAATATTGTGTTGTGGGATTTCTCTATCATAACCGTCTTTTCTTTTTCTGTTAATGCAACGTCCATGGCTGCCTCTCCCTTCAACGCTTCCAAACAACCCTATTGAATCAGTAGGGCTTTCATCTTCAAGCGCCACAGTCCGAAATTGTTCACTCCGGTGAACTTTTCAATCTCATACTTTGTTGAAGGCATCTTCTCTACGCTCACCGCATCAAATTGTTGTGAATTAGGATGCCTTGAAACAAAGTAAAAACGATTTCTTTATGATCAAGAAACACACAAGGGTTAGGGTTAAGGAAAAACAAGAAGAACAACAAGGATTAATTATAACTGCTATTATTTACTTTCTCTATAAAACATATTACAAGTACTCAAGAATAAAAAATAACCCTCTCACCCTAATTAGGATTTGCCGCACCACAAGATTAGAGATTAGTATGCTATTTATAATAAAACCTAATATACTAAACTAATGGGCTTTTTAACAATTACCCATTACAAGCTAACTTAGGGTACAAGCTAACTTAAACAATTGGATCCTTAACACAAGGCACAATTCGACTACAACATGTAGGTCTTCGACAACAGCATGTGAACAGACTTCGACGACATGCTTAACTAGAGTTCGATCCAAAATCTCACAACACCGGCTACTTATATCAACCGTCGTGATATATACATTTAGGTACTCGGTTCGAAACTCATCAGTAGCAATTTATTTGGAATGTAAATAACATTTCATCACGGATAAAATATATAACCGTTGTTAAAAGTATCCAAAGTTTATTATACAATATGTACATTGCTTGTTTTTCCATACACCTCACTAAAGAAATACAACCATTCAAATTGATGAAGAAGTATATAATATGAAAATTAAACTATTCTTGAAAACCAACTTAAACAAACCACTGTTTTCCAAATTGCATGCGTCTCATCATTCATTTCCCGCTCTTTAACATATAGAATGTGGTTTAATAGTATATGTCCTTCATGGCATTGATTCCTTCTATTCTAGTTTAATTTGAATAACATCAATTTATTGGCTAAATCTACCTCATCATCGTTGCTTATCATCGTGATTGTCATGATGACTTATCATCATAACAATCACGATGATAAACGAAGATGATGAGGTAAACTTACCCAATAAATTATTGTTATTCAAATAAAAATATAAGAGAAGATATCGATGTAATGAAGGAATCAGGGCATTGAACCACATTCTATATGTTAAACATCGTGAGATGAATGATGAGATGCATGCAATTCGGAAAACATTTATTGATATAAGTTGGTTTTCAAATACAACTTAATTTTTAGATTATATGTTTCTATGTCAATTTAAATGAAATGTATTTTTAGTGAAGGGTTAGTGAAACAAACAATCTACATAGCATATAACAAACTCAACTTCATCTACTGTACAACCCGCTTAAGAATTTAAAGAACAAAACATTGCTGAGTCACAAGAAGCCTCTTTCTTGTGACTTAGCAATATTTTGTTCTTGCTCTGAAAACATTAATCAACAACAACAACATACAACAACATTTATCAACAACACGCCAACATACAACAAAATAAAAAAAACAAGGATCAAGAACGCAAGATATAAACAACAACAACAACAACAACAACAACAAATTATGAAGTTCTGAGAACATTACTCAATAACAACAACAACATACAACAACATCATACAACCACACAATATATAATAAAATGTTTCAAGAACGTACCTTTTTTTGAAACTAATCGTGGAACTGGAACAAATTATGAAGTTCATCTAGTTTATGATGCTATGAAAAATATGTACAAGGTGAATGAAGTTTACACAATAGCTTCATACTTCTTGTATTTTTTTTCATAGCAACACAAACCATATGTACCATAGCCAAAGTATACGCTTTGTTAAGGTGGTGAAGACGAATCTGCAAAAATGAGAACATTCACCAAATGTAAAAATGAGAACCCATTTTTAAAAAGAAATTTAAACGAAATCAAAGCATAAGTTTAATGAACAAACCTCAAGGTAGAGATTGGTGAAGACGAATCTGAAGGTTGAAGTATGTTTAAAGAGTGGCATGGATGTTAGGGTTATGCTATGAGAGATAAGAGTGAAACATGTTAGAGTTTTCTTTTGAGAGAAACGATTGTTATATACTAGACGACAGATATTTTTGCTTATATATTAAAAAATATCACTTTTCACCACGCTCGAAACCAATAACAGTAATGATAAAAAAAGAAGCTGAGATAATGAAGGAGCTGGAATTCGAACCATGAAACTCCTGGTTCATTTCACTACGGAGTTTAACAAAGACCGTAGTGATTTCACCACGTTTAAAGAAAGGTCATTGTAATATTGTTTGACGAAAGGTGTTATCCGTAGTAGTGATAATACTGTTTGAGGAAAAGGACAAATTAGAAGCAATCAAGGACAAATTGCAAACGATCCTAGCATTGTGGAACCAAGGAGAGGCAAGAGGGCGAAAATCCCTAACAAAAAATATTTTATGGATCAACATATATAGCAAGGCACGATGCAATGAGAAGGCAGGCAGCAAGTGATACATTCTCTCCTCCTCTAATGGCATTCCTTGTGAATGATTTCTTTTCCCTTTCCATTAATTCTATATTGTTTTCATTTTCAAAAAAGAAATGGAATGATTTAATAAATTTTTCCATAGATGTTTCCTTGTACTTGTTGGAATTAATGAAGCTATAAATTGAATTCAAATGTTTCTGAGTTCTGTTACAATCTTTTCTGAGTACTGTTACAATCATTTAATCTAATTTCTAAAATTTGCATCTCTTAAATCAAACTTTCAATCTTCCCATTCCAAACATTTTCTTAAGGATTATTCATCTTCTAATACACGTATTACAAAATTCTTCGCAGCCATATTTTTTAAGCGACACATATGGTTGTTTCTACGTATTCTACTTCTCTAAAGAAAGTCCGACAATTTTTTATTTATTTAAAGACAATAACATTGCACCCATTCCCAAATGAAATATTTTTCATGACATGCTTTTTCTTGTTTATATATCTTCAACTCAATCACTATGCACATTCAGCAAACTCCACATAATTTTGATTATCATATAATATTTCATTAGTCTGTTCACTTTTAATATAACGAAGAATCCTCTTAACTCCTTAAAAATGGCTAACATGTAGTTCTTCTATGATTATTCCACTACTACGAAAAGGCCATTTCACCGTGGTTATTAATGGATACCATCACGGTTGATTAACCATGGTAGCATAAGGTGTGGTAGTTGTCACATCTCAAAAAATATGATACTTCACTAAGCGTTCACGCGCTCGCGAAAATGATTGAACAAAGAAGCCACCAAACTTTATTTATTTCAAATAAGGAAAGGTAAAATATCAATAAAACCCTTAAAAAGAAAAAGAAGATGGTCATCGCAACCAAATTCGTGTTTGGGAGTCAATTACGCAAAGGGAGGGTATTAGCACCCCTCACGTCCGTTGTACTCAACGGGAACCTTTTAGTTAAGCTTGCGATTGAATGTTAGGTAGTGTTATTTTTTTTCAAATGATAAAAAGTATAAAAGGAAAATAAAAGGGGTGACCAAAATGTTTTTATTAGGGTGCTTGACAAGATTGCGAGTCTTGCTCCTACGTATCCTCAGGTACAATGAGGAATTCAAAGCTATGTAGTTCTTCGTAGAAAATGAGTGTTAGTTGATTGATTTTAGAGAACGAATGTTTATATCACATTCCAATAGTTAAACTTTTGTTTGTATGCTTGCGCATGAGAGGCTTAAGTGTTTGTTTGTGTCGCATTAGAATGGACTAAACAATGTTCGTTTGTGAAAATGTTTTCGATCACACGGGGGCGAGATAAGATAGGTTTTATTGGTTGAATTTTTTTGGGAGGACAACGAAAGCTCGAGCAATATGGTGTGCGCCAATAACTCACTTATTCGAGGAATAACACGGTGTGCGCCTCCCATTCCACTTTCTTCCAATTTTGATATTTTGAAAATTGTTTTTGGAAGACGAATATTCGCAGAAGCGAGGCATGTGTCTCCCACTTGCTTATTCGAGGAAAAGCGAGGTGTGGGCCTCCCATTCCGTTTATCCAATTTTTATTAGAGTGTTTGACTCTGAAGACAAAAATTCAAACAATTTGGCGCGCGCTAATCACTCACTTATTCGAGGAGCAGAAGGATGTGCATCCCTCATTCCCTTTTTCAACTGATTTTATTGAGAAAAAGATTTAATCAATTTGTGTAAATAGATTTGAAGAAAAGAAACTTGGTGTTGACTAAGTTTTTTATTTGAACTTATTTGGAAAAGAAATCATAGGATTAATGATGAAATAGTTGATTTTATGTGATCAAGTTGTTATGAAACAAGATGAAATGGTGAAATAAGTCACTACTACAAAATAAACCTTTTGTAACACCCATTTTACAATGGCCTTCCTGTTAACCATGATAATAATTTTTTTGGGTTCCTTTTTTGGTATTTACTAAATGACATTTCACAACCTTCATAAGTACCAACCATGGTGAAAAGTGGCGTCTGGTCATGCGTTTGAATCCTATCACCCACAATTTTGTTTTTTATTTATTTTAATCCACTTTTCACCACGGTTGGAACTTCCAACCGTGGTGGAAAGTGGCACCTGGTCATGAGTTCCAATTTTAGCACCTATAGTTTTGTTTTTATTTGTTTATTTATTAAAAGACATACAACAACGATTGTTTAAAGTAACTGTTGTGATAGGTTGAGACATACAACAACGGTTGTTTAAAGTAACCGTTGTGATAGGTACAATTTTGTTTTTATTTATTTTTATTAAAGTAAGGATGTTTATTGAGTTTCTTCACCGTTCTTAAACAAATCTTTGTCGTCTATTTAGTGAGTATCAACGCTCAAGACACTAACATTAGTGATATGCGTGAAACCTAAATCTTAGATGAACTTCCAACTTAGAAAAACTTCATATTCTACCTCCAAACATCTTCTTCCATTTACGACACTCTATTTCTCCACTAAACCAAGCTGAAAAACATCATTTCTTCTATAAACAAAACTCGAAATCATCATTTCTTTCATTAACAAATTTTAGAACTCCATCACCTCTTCTCCAACTTGAATGAGACAAGGAAAACATGGATTCAAGTTAGCAATGTTAATTGTTTTTATTCTTGTTGTTCTTTTTGGTGTTGTTGTTGTTGTTTTTGTTATTGTTGTTGTTGTTATTGTTGTTGTTGTTGTTGTTGTTGTTGTTGTTGTTGTTGTTGTTGTTTTTGTTGTTCTTGTCATTGTTCTTTTGTTGTTGTAGTTGTTGTTGTTATTCTTATTGTTCTTATCATTGTTCTTCTTGTTGTTATTCTTGTTGTTCTTGTTGTTGTCCTTGTAGTTGTTTTTGTTGTTGTTGTAGTTCTTTTTGTTGTTGTTGTTCTTGTTGTAGTTGTTGTTGTTCAACTGCTGATTTTTTTTATTTTATTAAAAGACATACAACAAAGGTTGTTTAAAATAATCATTGTGATAGGTTGAGACATACAACAAAAGTTGTTTAAAGTAACCATTGTGGTAGGTAGCGCACTACTTGACTTATAATCACGGTCTCACGACCGTGGTGGAAAGCATCATACATACAATCACACATTACCTCACAACGGTTGGTTCAGCGTGATGATATCTATTTTCCAACCGTTGTGATAGGTGTTTTCCTTAGTAGTGAGTCAATCAATATTTAATTAAAAAATTAATTGATTAAAATTTGATTAAATCAATTAATTAAGTTAATTAAAATTAATTATCAAAATTATTAGAATAAAAATTAATGTAATCAAGTGATCAAGATAATTAAAATTAATTAACAAAATCAACTAATTAAACTGACTTTAATTAATTACTTACTTAATTAAATTATAAACAAAAATGAAATAAGAAGAAAACAAAATAATGCAACAAAATGGGAGTGTAATGTAGATTATGAGCCTAATGATTTTCTCCAGCAAAATATAGCTCAAGTCTTTATGTTCAGAAAGAGACTAGCAACTTAACAAACCTAACTTTATAAGCCATAAAATAGGAAAGAGAAAGTGGCAACGAGTGCATCAATACACCATGGTGAACAACATGCCCTTAAACATGAACACAATATACTCAAAACATAATTTATGAACTTCGGAAATCAAGATACTACTCCTTTCATCATCCCTAGCTACTCCCTCAAAGTTTTATTACATAAACATTTAAAACTCAAAGCCTACATTTTATCCTTTGAAGAAGGATATTATTTTCAACAAACCTAGGACTAGGATTCACATAATTAACCAACGAGAAATTTGATTAAATTGGAGCACCACGCCCCCAATTAACATCTAATCTCAATCTAAAATTATCACAGTAACAAAAAAAAACAACACCAATTCCAAATTTACATAATTTAATCTAAACATAACAGGGTGCATATCCTGATCCAAACAAAAACTAAAAGCAAAATCCAAACCATTACAAAAATAGAATGGGGTCAAAGTAAAATCGATCTAAAAAAACAAGTAAACCTTAAAGAATAAACACATAACTAAAAACTTCAAAGAAAATACTAACTAGTAAGGCGATATTTGAAAAGAGGTTTTGTCGTGATTGATGCATTGTAGCCGACGTTGTTCAACGCAGTGGTTCTTGTTGTGAGGTGGAGAAAACACGGTGGTGACGTTTGAATTGGGAGTAAGGAGAATGGAGGTTCGAAGGTTGTGTTCACATGTTATATTGGAAGGAGGTGTGGCATTATCAGCTTGTGTGCTTAGGGTTTTTGGTTGTGGTGTCCACTCGACGGAGAACTTATGGTGGTGCACCGGCATGATGTTTTCGCCGAAGGTTGTGGTGGCGGAGGTCCATGGTGGGAGTCGTGGTCGTGTAGAGAGGGAAGTGTTTATGGAAAGGGTTTTGATGAGGTTGGAGGAGGAATCGTACAGTTGTGGTGTTGTTTATGGCGAAGGGAGTGGTTATAGCAAGAAGGCGGATATGAATATGAATAGTGATAGGTGTGAAGAGGTAAGCCGCGTATGGAGGTCTGCCTAAGCTAATGGTGGTGTGAGGGCGGAGAAGGAGAGAGGAAAGGAAGAAGATAGGTGGTTAGATGATGTTTTTTGCTACAGTGAAAGTGAGGAAGAGTTCCTTTCTCCTTTTCTTTCATATACTGTGTGTGTGTGTGTGTGTGTGTGTTTGTGTGTGTGTGTGTGTGTGTGTGTGTGTGTGTTTGTGTGTGTGTGTGTGTGTGTGTGTGTGAGCGCTTGATGACACTCTGTCATTGCATATTTTTTGTCAAAGAAACAGATCAAAACAAGTTAAAGAAGAGCAAAAATGAAGAATAAAAGCCAATCTTGCTTACGCCGGTTGAATAGGGATAGGATACCTCGAGTAGTGGCTTTAGAATTAACGTCATATTGCATTGCCTAATCTTGCTTACGCTGGTGGACTAGGGATAGAAAAATATGAGTATAGATTAGTGAGCTATACACCAAGGGATTGGGTATGGCGGTTTCGTTAATTCGCGCTGGAATTATAACGATGATATCATTCATGTAATACATCAAACATCAACAGTAGAGAAATAGGGGATTCTATACACAACTTGACTACTTTCGTATTATTGACAGAACACTTTATTTTATCTTTGCAATTAAAAATCGAACCCCCCCCCCCCCAATTTAGTATTTTTTTTACGCATTCCACAATATTGTCTTGTTAAATAGAAATCCATGTGGATTCAATCATTTTATTACTGAGACATTATCGGTACACTTTCAGAAAATCATCAAGTTTTTGGCGCAGTTGCCTGGGACTGTTGATAATTTCAACAAGGAAAGGCTTGTGCAACGCTTTAATTCCTTTTATTTTATTTCTACAACATTTAATTAAAATTATTTTATCGCATATTATTGTCAAAAAATATTACTGTGGGTATTTGTTTTTTATTGGTGTCCATTACAGGTCTAAGATATAGAAACACCCCCATGGCAGAACCTACAACACAAACTATGGGGGACTACGACATGCCTACTGACGCAACACAGGTTTCTCTGGGCTTTGTCCCAAAAACTCTAGTAAATTTCAACATCAAACACTTTGTACTTTCAGATCTTAGAGACAAGCAATTCGACGGGAACACAACAAGTGACTCGTGGGAACATCTAGCAAGGTTCTACGAGACAACGTCGATGTGTCAACCAGAAGATATTACAGAGGATCAAGTTAAACTGAAATTATTCAGATTCTCCTTGGCGGGGAGAGCGAAGAATTGGCTATTGTGTCTTCCAAATGGAGTAATCATCACTTGGAAAGAATTGGAAGATAAATTTCTAGAAAGATTCTTCACTACAACATAATTCACAGAAAGGAAAGTCGAATTTACACACTTCGAGCAACAAGAAACTGAATCTCTCTATGATTCTTGGGAAAGATTTAAATTAGTGTTAAGTATATGCCCTAATCACAATATGAGTAGGATGGAACAAATGCATAGTTTTGTCAAGGGTTTACAAACGCAAGAACAAATGTTTTTAGATGCATCTGTCTGAAGTACTATTAGAACACTGATCGAGCCACATGTGAAAGAACTGATAGAAAAAATGAGCTTAAATGATTACAAATTTACAAACGCTAGAAGCCTTAAATATGTGGAAACAAAGTGCATATCTCATAATGAGTTGAAATTGGGAGGGTACGAAGAGCTTCTTAAAAAGCTGGAATTGTTGAATCAAAAGTTGAATGTAGCATGTACAACTCCAGAGTCTTCAAATGAGGTATTATTGTGTGCAAATTGTGGAGAAGAATGTTTTGCAGGTAATTGTGCTAAAGAACAGTTTATAAGAGAAGTACAAGCTATAACCATTAATTCCCATCATGGATCACCATAAACAAAAGAAACACTGACCCAATTTATGCCGGTGACACAAAATGGGTTTAAGAAGGTTAATAGATTACAAAACTTATTCAACGAAAAGCACGAGGAGTCAATGAGAAGACTGGAAGGGAAAATGTCTAGTCTATCTCAGAAAATCACATCACTAGCCAAGAAAACAGGAAATTGTGATGCAATAGAATTGAGGAATCGTACAATGCCCTCTGTTTCCATTGGAAAAAAACAGAAAAAAATGGGGGAACAAAGCAATGAGAAAGATGAGGAACCAAAATCCAAACCTATAGAGGATGAAGTTTCGAGCGAGGCTACTGTGAGGGGAGAGACACTGGATAAATTCATTGATAAAGACTCACCTTTTAGGAGAACAAAAAACCAAATCATTAATGAACCAATCCCCGCCTTACCCGATTACATCAAACCACCTTACCTTTTCATTAATAAAAAGCCGAAGAGAGAGATGGAAGTAGGGAATTTAAAAAAATTCATGGACATGCTGACAATGTTACAAGTAAATATTTCTTTTTGTGATGCTCTAGAACAAATGTCCGTCTATTCCAAATTCATGAAAGAGCTTCTAAATGGTAAACATAAATTGAAGATTGATGAAAATGTTGTTTTAGCTTAGGAATGTAGTGCCATCATTCAACGCAAGCTGAAGGTGTGAAAAGTACACAAGAAGGGGGGGTTGAATTGTGTTTCGCGTTTTCTTATTATTTGGCTTCTGATCAAAGTCTCAGAATCAGAACTAATGTTCAGATTCTGAGTTAATTCATTTGGCAGTGGATACAGCAGAAGTAAATAAAATAACAACAGAAGACATAAAAGATTTATACTGGTTTCTCCCCTAATTGAGAGTAGTCCAGTCCCATTTCCTCGCAAGAGCTTTTCATTATAACCACTTCATGATTACAATCTCTTATGCTTCAGCATAAGTCTTTTACAACTGCTCAGACCAACTGTCTGAGACTTCCCTTGCTTAGAGCTCGTGTCTAAAACTACATTTTGCTCGCACCATCTTACTGAGCCACCTGCTCATCTATCTTCAAGTTGAGACCTCCCTTTGCTTAGAGCACATGTCTAATACTTCCATTTGCTCACATCCTCTGGCCGAGCCACCTGTTCTTCTGGCCATCTAGATTGAGAGTTCTCTTGCTCGAGCCGCACTAGAGACTTCTTGCTCAATCAGACTAGCTTAATAAGAATTTCACAACTCAAGCACTTAAACAATGAGATTTACGTGGCTTAAGCATATTGGCTCAAGACTTGTTGCTTGAATCCCAATGAGACAAGACTTTTTGCTCAAGCACACAACAGGAGACTTAATCTAAACTACTGAAGGCTCAGTAGAATAGAGAACAGGGTGTACATGATGCAAGCATCAGAGGTACGGGAGATCACCATAACAAAGACCTAAAGTACTTAATATTTCTAAATATGTACAGGGGTAAGAAATATTAAGGCTTTTACAATTACAACCTAAAACAGAAAATCTGCATATTACATAGAGTTGATAATTGCTTAATCTTGCTACTCCTTTAACATAAGAATCCTTGTTAAAAATTCAGGCTTTAATCTTCATCCATATATATAGGCTTTCCACAAACTAGCTGTTGAGAAGGTTACTTGATCAAGGGTCTTTGCTTTTGCTCCATAGTACAAGAGACGTTGAAGATGGGTGCACATCGGATTTTGAATCCAGTGTGTAACATGTTTAACCCTTGAGTCTTTCAAGAGTTTATGTACTAATAGAGTCGTTGGGAGCAGACATCCATAGAACGTACCAGCTTTTCTTGGGCCTTGAAATCCTGTAGACTCAAGCTGACAGGCTAATAAGACAATACAACTAGCTTTTAGTAGTACGGATAGTCCACAACTTTATCACCAACTCTGAATGGTACCAGATGATGATATTCAATTACTAATTGTATAAACTCGTCTGAATGCTGAAGCCTTCAGTTTAGAGTCTTCGTCAAACCACACTAGAAATTGTTCTTCAGACTCTGCCACCAGAAGCTAGCAATGAAGCAACTCCAAGTGTGTCTAAGTGAAACAAATTCTGATTATTTATGTACAACAAGAAATTGCATAAATAAAACACACATCAAATAAACCATTTTACTTTTAATACTTTTGTTATCATCAAAAATAAAAAGAAAATATCAAGAATAAATCTTGTTCTAACAATCTCCCCCTTTTTTATGATAACAAACACAAGTATTTAAAGGACAATGTTGGGTATTTAATTTTTTATGCAATAATAGGGTATGAGGTTTGTAAGCTCCCCCTGAGTCTGATAGCTCATAGCTGAGTTTAATTTACTTTAGCATTAAGAACCATTTTTCAAGAAAAATAAATTAGTCTTGTTAATAACATCAGGGTCTGAGGTTTGTAAGCTTCCCCTGAGTCAAACAGTTCTAAGAATGAGGTCTGTAAGCCCCCCCTTAGTTCCATATTTAAGAACACCAAGATAACTGCATTTTAACTCCTTTTGGCAACACCAGAATACGAGGTTTGTAAGCTCCTTCTGAGTCTCATAGGTAAGTCAGAGATTTTCTCTTTCTTAACACTATGTACAAGAGAGTTAAAATATGTTGCCCTTTTTAACTTTCCTTAGCAACACCAGAAAATGAGGTTTGTAAGCTCCTTCGGGGTCTGATAGGCAAAGTCTGAGGTTTGTAAGCTCTTCCTTAGACCTATGTATAGAAAGTTAAAAATCCGCCCTGGGCAAGGTAACAAAAAATAAATGACTAATAT
The DNA here is from genome assembly GCA_022829125.1 of Lathyrus tuberosus. Classification (NCBI taxonomy): domain Eukaryota; kingdom Viridiplantae; phylum Streptophyta; class Magnoliopsida; order Fabales; family Fabaceae; genus Lathyrus; species Lathyrus tuberosus. The sequence continues at coordinate 8,965,026 of JALAZF010000072.1, forward strand.
GTACATAGCAGGTATTCAATGAGTTGAGTTTTCACTTAAATACTTACTCTTATTTCTCCCTCTTTTGTCACATCAAAAAGAATAAAAGGAAAAGAAGGAAAGAGAGAAAAAAATATCACTAATAAATGCAACTTAGATCATCATTACAGGATCAGTTTCCAAAAAAGAAGAATAATCAAGTAATAAGAGTCATTAAAGTTTGTAAAATGCACGCTTTGAAGTCTTAGTGGTCGTTATCTTTCTAAGAATTAAACAAGGATTGATTTTAGACTCTTGGTATCCACAAAAGTCATTATAAAAACATCCAACTCCTAAGTCATTTTCATCAATCACCAATCCTAAGAATATGGAGTCAACATCTGAGAGTCATAAGGCATCTGTCGTAACAGACACAACTGAGAGCTCTACAAGTTTGCCAATCCAATCCCCTCAAAGGAGAGCTGCTTCTGAGTCCTCTTCAACTGTACTTGTGCTCTCAACCCAACTTGCTTCTGAAGAGGGTACTTCAGCAGCACCTGAATGACCTTCAGAAGGTGGTTTACCAATAGCTACCTTGAAACCTCAGAGAAAATGGATGAAAAGATCAAGGAAGAGGAAAAGGAGGGTCAACAAGAAGTTCTACCGCTCTCTTCCATACATTGAAAAGGAAGAAGTGATTGATTCAGAAGATGAGGAGGTAGACTATAATAATAATGGACGTCATTGGGCACGCGATGTAATAGCTAGAGATCATCTTGTACCCTTTTTTTTGTTTTAATAAAATGTAATCCTTTAGTTTAATTAATGAAAAAAGTTTATCAGACCAATTACTTCTTTAGCATACTGTAGTGTGCGATTTTTGCCGGTGATGCGACCACCTTATCGCATAGAGTGGGGGTTTTCCTCCTCAAGGAGGAATGGGGTGCTACTTTCTGATTTCTTATTTATCCCGTGAAGCTGGAAGGGAAAGGGAAGATATCTAATACTAACTTTGCACGCGATTGTTTTAACTGAACAAACGCTAAGAGAGATTCGGGAGTCCGGGGTCAGGTTATACAATGGGGAGTTGTCAATTACCCATCCTATATGTGGTTATCCACAGGTTGTTAGTGTAATACCCTAATTTTAGCCCCTAAGATTCTTTGCTTTTCATTTGCATTTCATACCACAAACAAGATCGCACATTGGTTCCCTCTTCTATAGGATTGTGCCTTGCAGGGATCTTTGGGTTTGTGTGTGTTTGTTAGTTGTTTTATTATTTAATTGTTTATGTTTACTAACCATTAATTAAAATCGAAAATATATTTTGTTTTCTTTCACTAACATTTTCAGGGGAAGAACAGGTTAAAAATACCAAAAAAATCAGTCCCGCAGCTCGAATGGATAAAGTCAAAGTTGATCGGCAAACAATTCAAAATTTCATCTGATCAAGAGTTTCCAAGGTTTAATTGATTATTATTCAAGGGACTCCAAGGTTCATGTGTTTATTTCCATGCCTTCTTTGACGAGCAAGAAAAATCGAGCCGGAATCAAGACAGCACATCAAAAAGCCAAAATTTCCAAATTTTCACTGTGTTAACCGGTTAACACATTTGGTTAATCAGTTAACGCGTGCGAATTTTGGAAGAAATGGCAGCAAATTCAAATTTTCAGCAATTGGCACCAATTTTCATCATTTTGGAATATTTCATCTTAGTTTTTATTCCCTACATCATCAATATTAATTCCTACCATATACGTCCACTAATCACCACTCTTTTAATTTCCCTCCAAAATTTGAATTCCAATCCTAATTTTGATCTTCCAAACCTAATTCCAAACCACCAAATTCCCAAGCCTAAACTCTATAAATAGAGGCTTTATTTCATTCATTTGACAAGCTTTTGATAGCCAAAAAATCCCTTGCAATTTCTCTCCCCAACTACCAAAATTCACTAAAAGCTCAATTTCTTCTTTCATAAGTTAGTAAGAATTCACATTGATTCTTACTAATTTAGAGCTAAACCTTCATCCATTCTTGTTTTTGTTCATCAATCACAGTAGATCAAGGTTTTGGAGTGTAGATCTTGCTGCAATTTGGAAGGATTTTCTGATTTGGAGTGGTAATTCACTTTCCACCATTGTTAAAGCTTCATAGTCATCATTCAAGATGTAGATCCTTGGTGTTGCTTGTTGTTGATCCTTTGGATCGTATTTTGTTGTTTGATTGCAGGTTTCTCTGTCTATTTTTACTTTAAAATTTGTGCAAATTCAATTCATGATCATAAGGTGTTTGAAAAATGTTTTGAAAGAAGATCATGTTGAATTTTGCACATTTCTTTGCTTCTAGTGTAGTGTTAACCAATTAACCAGATTCAGTGTAAAATGGTTAACTGGTTAACACCCTGTTTTGCGCAGAAATTCAAAATCTGCACTGGTTAACCGATTAACCAAATGTGTTAACCGATTAACCAGTGTCCAGAATGTTATTTTGGCTCTGTTTTGGGACTGTTTTGGTTCTTTTGCCTTTTTATTCCCTCTTCTTTTGTTCTTAGCCTTAGATCACATATTTGTGTGGTTTAATTTGGCTTTCTCTTCATCTATTTCTCTTTCCTTTTGATCGATGAAAGTCTAAAAGATCTTGGAATTCCGTTGTTGAATTTCGATCAAGACTAGACCGTTACCACTTTTCTTTTCGTGCGGTATTGCTTTCGGATGACGGTCTATATATTGTTCATCTAGCATACATTAGGACAAAGAGCTATTGACCGGCCTCATTGTAGGGTAATTACTCCATAAATTACTCGGTGATTGCTTAACATAGAGCAAAATTTGTCCCGTATAGGAAAACTATCAAGAATGGTTGATTATTTGTCTTATGGTTCAAAACTCATGAAACTTGTTGTTAGGAGGCTTTGGTCTTATCAATCCTCTAATGAGTTTCATCAACCTTGACCTAAGTGCAATTATTCAATTGTTTTTGATCACTAACACTAACAACTAATCACTAACTTACTAACAATATTTTGTATTAATTTTGTTTATGTTTCCTTCTCGCTCCCTATCTCTTTTATTTTTTATGCTTCATTTCATATCATGTTTATGCTTCCGCAATTTTTCCTTTGTCCGTTGGACACATGTTTATGTTTATGTTTATGCTTTTTTTTTCTTTGTCCACTTGGACCAAAACATTAATAAAGGCTTAAACCATAAAAAACTTAATTCTCCTCATCTTGGACTATTGGTTACTATCCTATGCTTTGGAGTGATCTCTTCATGGACCTCTTTTTGAAGTAATATTGGACTTATGGACCTAGAATTAGGACTTCTTATCCCTTTGCTTGGAGTATTGATTGAAGACTCGCCTTTATTTGGCCGTTTTGCTTAAGGATGGAATTCTTTTAATATTGCTTTGAAGTGGCTCCATTTCGGTCAGATCCTTCTTTTCCCTAGCTTTTACTTTATGCACTAGGATAGTCACTTCTTCTCCTCCCCATTCTTAAATTTTCAAAATCCTCTCCCTTTTTTCAAAACCTTCTTGTTTTCAAATTAAAACCGCTTTCATAATAAAACCTTGACTTTTGTCAAGTGACTTTTAAAATTTTCTTTCTTTAATAAATGTCAATCTATCTTAACCATACTTTGACCGTTTCATGAAAACATAAAAAATATGAAACTTACTCAAATCTTTTGTGCTTTTATGCACCTTTTATTTCTTTTAAACTCTTTTTCATAAGTTTAGACATGATTCATTTCTTTAAGCGAAATTATTCGCTTAGAAATGACGACTTGTCTTTACACTTAAAAATCAATCGAAACCAACATTTTTTTTGTTCTTTGTACCACGAACTACGGGGTTTTGATCCTACATTGCACATCGTGGGTACGTATGCATGAGGCGATAAGTCTCTCCAAACACAAAAATATTAAAAAATATTTCTCCTGTCATCTCTCCCAATCTCTTTACAAGAAAACCATTTTCAGACCAAAAAGCGGTAGATATTTCAAAGGGTTCCTATAGAGTACTATAGACGTTTTGGGTGCTAACACCTTCCCATTGCGTAGCCAACCCCCCTTACCCATTCTCGGTTTGTTCTTGTTTTATAGAACTCTTTAGGTTTTGTTCGCTCTTTTTCCTTTCCCTTTGTGGATAAAATAAAAGTGTGGTGGCGACTCTTGCTTATTTTTGAGTTAAGTTAATCAATAGCTTACACTCACAAATTTCCCCGCTACAGTTAGCATTAGGTTCTGGTTTCTACTTAATGGTGTTTATCTGTAAATGGGAAAGTTCCTACTTTGAGGGATGTCTGTGGGAGAGAGTGAGTTTTTGATGATTTTGGTGATATGAAGGTATTGGACTTTGTTTTGCTTGGTATGAAGGTACTGGACCTTATTTTGCTTGTTATGAAGGTATTGGACCTTGTTTTGATTAGTATGAAGGTACTGGACCTTGTTTTTTTGTTTAGTATGCTCGCTAAGATTTCACAATCTTATTCCTACGTATTCCCGTTTAAAAGAAACAGGGAAATCAGAGCAATCGTAGTTCCTCCTATTCTATGGGAGGAAAAATATGTTTTGGTGTCTTGTTCAAAGCCCAAGATTGAAGCTAAAAGTTTGAGTATTTGTGTCTTGTTCAAAGCCCAAGATTGAAGCTAAAAGGTTTGACTGAGAGAGACTTTGTCATCTCTAAAGGCAGACATCTTGTCTGTTTATCACAATTGTTGGGTGACTGATTATAAAGGAGGATTACTTTAACTGGGATATGAGAATCCAGCAATGCCATAATTTCCTTTATAGGGGATTTATCCTAAAGGAGAAAACTTTAACTCAGTGTAGAGCAATGCCATTTTTCCTTAGGAATCTTTCATGCTAAGAGAAGGACACTGGCGTGGATGTAAATAATCCAGAGACTTGCCGCTTACAGCATTTAGATGAAAGAGGAAGTTGATTTGTCAGGATAAGAGATGGACAACAGCTTGGATATTTGAATCAACAAGTGTGCCACTTATAGCAGTTATCCAGAATTAGGGTTTGTTTTGATTTCTGTTTTGTATGGTGATAAACAGAGAAATGACTTCCGACAGAGATTTTGATTTCCTCTGAGGGGATTTTGGTTTTTGTATGTGCCTTGATCAAAGCCCAAGGTTGAAGCTAAAAGTTTGTTTGACTCCACTAGGGAAGTTTTTATACAAGCTGACTCAACGAGAGAGTGTTTGTGTGTCTTGTACAAAGCCCAAGATTAAGGCTAAACGGTTTGATTAACTCTGCTGGAGAGTATGGTTTTATCTGTCTCGTACAAAGCCCTAGATTGAGGCGGGAAAGAGGTTCGACTCTGTTTAGGAAATTTATATGTGTCTTGTACAAAGCCCAAGATTGAGGCTAAAAGGTTGACTCAACAAGTGAGTGTTTTTTGTTTTGTACCATTGACTCAACAAGAGAGTGCAGGACGGTGATTGACTCAACAAGAGAGTCTGAAAAGGTTAACTCAGTTGGGGAAAATCATTGTATAAAGCCCAAGAGGAGGCTGACTTCTACTTAGGATTATTGAGATCCAGAGACAGGTCCAAAAACGGGGAATCAACTCTTGCTGAGGGTTTACAGAAGAGTTGAGGCATCCGATACCTTGAGGCTCTAATGATAAACTGACCCTGGCTGGGGAAGTTTAGGATAAAATATGGAGTTTTAAAACTCACGGGTTTTAGCTCTACTAGGGATTGATTAAACGACTAGTGTTTTTCCTGTGTTTGTAGGGAACCTGAGAATGTCTTTGAGACTCAAGAGGAAATTAGACTGTCCAAGTCTATTGGTATGGCGGAGTTTATCTTTGTATAACGCCCAAGAGGAGGCTGACTCTTTAAAGGGATGAGTATCAACCCTAAAATTGATCTAAGGTTTTGACTCTTTTAGAAAGACAGCTCTAACGAAGGATGACTAAGTTCTATCCTATACCTTTAAGAGGTCTTCAGGGTCCTTGTACTAAGCCCAAGAGAAAGCATTAGAACTTCTAAGAAGCCGGAGGGTCCTTGTACAAAGCCCAAGAGGAGGTGGGGATGCTTTTAGGAAGCCTGTGGGTCGAAACCTAAGAAGAGTTCAAGAAAAGTTTCACCGGGAATAATCTTTTCTTTAGTGAACAATTCTAGGATTTGAAGAAATTCAATAAAGGCTTCACCGAGAATTAATCCTTTCTGGAGAATTGAATTTCTTTGATAATTTCTAATGGTGACAGTCTGAGAAAAGTTTCACCAAGAATAATGCCTTTCTCTTTGTTCCATATTGTTTAAGCCCAAGAGAAGGCAAGACTGTATCTGGAAATCTTATCGGGGTCTAGTTTTGACTGTATTAAAGAGTGACCAACTGGCTTTACCTAGTTCTAGACCTGGTTGCCGGGGAAAACTCTAAATAGATATACTAGTATATATACAGTTGATATATGACAAGTATTTAAAAGGATATGAAAGAAGGACTTACAGGTGAGCAAGCTTCCCACAATACAGTTATATATATATAAAAGCAGGTTAAATGAAAGCTGATAAAAACTTACAGGCGAGCAAGCTTCCATAGTAACAGCTGTATGGTTAGTTGTTCAAGAAATTAAATAAAGTTTTGATAACAACTATGGATTTGAACCTAAATCAAAAGGAAGGTTATTTTTGAAACGATTGTTGGGGCTTATACTCAAGGAGAGGCCCAGATGAAAAACAGTAATTGTACCGTTGTTTTGTAAACTGTATCGGGACTTATACAACGACTAAGGCCCAAAAAGGTTTTCTTTACAAAGAGATGGGTCTTACAACTCAAGGAGAGGCCCAAGATGATTGAAAAAGAAAAGAAATGGGACTTACAACACGAGGGTAAGCCCGGATAATTTTGTTGAAAACTGGCGATCGCGCCGAGAATTTTGAAAACACAGTGGGTCTTATACAATGACTGAGGCCCCAAAATGATTTATATACAAAGGGGGTTGGGTCTTACACTCTATTAAAGGCCCAAAGTTTATTTTTGTTCTAGGGATGGGGCTTACAACTCAAGGAGAGGCCCAAGTGATTTGATTTTGAAATGGCGATCACGCCGAGATTTTCGAAAATGTGTTGGGACTTATACAATGTCTGAGGCCCAAAATTATTTATGTACAAAGGGGGTTGGGTCTTACACTCTATTAGAGGCCCAAAGATTTATTTTTGTACAAGTGATGGGGCTTACAACTCAAGGAGAGGCCCAAAAAGGTTTTATGTGACAAGGGATGGGACTTACACTCTATTAGAGTCCCAAAAGTGTTTTAAAAAAGAAATGAAATGGGACTTACAACACAAGGGTAGGCCCAATTGATTTTTGTTTGAAAACGGCGATCGCGCCGAGGTTTTTGAAAACACAGTGGGTCTTATACAATGATTGAGGCCCAAAAAGGTTTTGGTTAAAAAGGGATTGGGTCTTACACTCTAATAGAGGCCCAAAAGTGTTTTTGAAAGATTTGTTAGGGTGATAGTGATCAAAACCCTAATTTTTGGTTTTTTAATGTATTTTAATTGAATAAAAATTCAATTAAAATAATCAAACATGTGAAAAAAGGTTGTGATCTTAGATTTATATTTGAAAAATCATGTTTCATTCATGGGATGATTAAAAATCATATGAATTTTGTAAAACCAAGAGAAAGAAATATTTTCAATGCTTAAAACAAATAAAAATATAATTCTTTACAAAAATACCAAATATATGAAATAAATAATATTTTTGTGAAATTTTCATGGAATAAAATATTTTAATATTTTTGGGAATTTTCAGAAAAAGAACCAATAAAAAATAATTAAAATTGAGAGAGAAATTAGTTTTTTAATTAATTAACAAAAGCAAGAAAATATTGAAAAATAGCAAAATGTGAAAAAGAAGCAAAATGGTCTGGGTGGGGTTTGACCCCCCAACCTTGTACTCAAACATACATGCGCACTACCACTGAGATGGTGATACACCCGTGTATCAAAACCACCCCATGTGCATATATGGGGTGCCTTTTTTCAAGCCTGGGCAAGGCAAGGCAAGGCAAGTTTTGGCAATTTACGTGAAGCCTCTAACTTTCTCATTTCTCCATGAATTGGGAGAAAATTTAGGTGCATCTGACCCAGAATTTCATGAGGAATCCAATGGTTCCCTTGGAATTTTCAGAAAATGCTTCCTCCTCAAAATCCGATAGTGGTTTCAAAATAGGCCTATTTTTGCATGTTCCATGCTATCTCATGGTACAGGCAAGAATTACATGGCAAATTGGTTCAAACACAACATATATAACATGTATGAGATGTGTATGATCAGTGGACATCAAAGGAATGCATAATTCAAAGAGTTCAAGTTGTCATACACTTACCTCTTGGAGCTTTTTGTGCTATCTGCCAAGTTCCTTGTGCCAGAAGTAATTTGATGCTTTGGACACTCTCAATTGATCCCTTAGAAGCTTTTAAAATGATTGGGACCAGCTGGAATCATCAGGAACAGGTTGTGGCTCTTTCTTGCAAAAGTGACAAAAGTGACCAATATGGCAACTCTCTCAAATGGTGTTCCAGATGAGGGAAACCATTTGGGACAGTTTAAGGATGATATTTGAAGTGTGTTTGAGGCCTGGTTTGGTTTTGGAATTGACTGAATCAAGACATGGCTTGAAAAATGCAAAAAAGTCAATTTTTGAGGTTTTGGAGGTTGACTTTGTGATTTTTGTGTTACAGGTCACATGTGAGTGTTTTAACAGCTTAGATACAACAAATTTGAGGTGTTTGGATCATGAGCTGTGGTGGAATTGCTCTCTAACTCAAAAACTCAGAGATACCTTGCAAAAGAAGGCATTTTGGCCTAAAGAGAGGAATTTTGAGGAAAACAAGTGTTGTGATGCTTTGGGGTACTCAAACTGAGCACAAATGAGCTCTATTTTTAGTAAATCAAGTTTGTTTTGCAAGCAATAGTGAATGGCAGCTGCAGCAGGCCTTTGGACAATGTTGAGCAAAAGGAATCTCAAGTCTCCTCTAGCCATTGACTTGAGGTTAGGGCCCATGCCTATGGTCCTTGGATTCAGTGCTGATCCTTGACTCATTCAGTTAGGAATGTGTCAGTCCATACCACCTTGGTGTATCCATTAAATGTATTGCAACAAAATTGGAGTCTTGACACCTTTTTATCCTTTTTAGGTTTGGCATGGCTAATGTAGATTCTTGGACTTTGGAGGCTTGGGGATTAAATCATTCCCTTCTTGTTTTATCCTCAGATGTTTCCAAATTGATGACAAGGCTTGGATTTATCAGATTTGGACAAATCGAGCAAAAGGCACAAATTCTGCCTTGTAAAAACCAGTTCATGATGCCATGTTCCAAGGGTTGTATCTCCTTGCTCAAATTGAATTTAGAGATGATCTGGTACTTGTTGGAAAGCCCTCATGACATACTTTAATTTTGATGTTCAAGGTTGGTCTTGGTTCAGCTTGGATCAAAGTGAAAAATGCCTCTACATTTTGGAAAAAATAAGACAGATTCTGACTTATTGAAAATTTCACTAAGTGTTGGAAAAAGTGGCATTTTCATGTTTTTGTCATTTTGTTCATTCCATAACTTAAAATCCATAAGGAATTGGAGTCTGAGGTAGTTGAAGCTTTTGTAGAGTGTAGCAAGACCTACAAATCCAGCTTTGGATCACCCAAAATGGTTGCTTAGATCTCAAGTTATGATCCTTGGAAGTTGGTACCAAAACCACTTTTGTTCCATAACTTAGAAATTTTTTTATTTCTTAAGGTTGCCCATTTTGCAAGAAACCTCACTTTTCTTGATTTTTCTTGATGAATTATTTTTGACTTAGGGGAACCATATTTGTGAAAAATTCCAAAAAGTCAAACTTGATTTTGTGCATAGTTGACTTTTTATCGGATGAAATCCAAACTGTGCGATCCTTTGTGAAGTCAAGTCCTTGACCTAAATCAAACCTAATGGATGGACTCCATAGGTGTTTATGGGTATATTGAATCATTTCCCAAGGTTTGGGAGCATGTCTTGGTCAAAAGTCAAAGATACAGTTGACTTTTTCCTCAAAACCCTAACTGTGGTCCAGATGAAATTGAAACTTGTGAATCAAGCTTCTTGGATCAATCCCTTATTACAAATGGATCAATGTGGTGTATTTAAGGCCCTCAAATCATGTCTTGAGGTCTTGGCTCATGTTTTGTCCCAAAAGTCAACTTAGGGGTGAATTAGGTCAAGAAACCCTAATTCCTGATTTTTGGTAAATACATCCCCTGAGGTTAAATTGACTTGATGACTGGGTCTACAAGGTTCCTTGGAGTATCTTGGTTTGTGCTTTAAAGTATTGGCTCATGCCTAGAGGAAAATTTCCATCTAGAGGCCTTGGTCGACCAAAACCCCAATTTGGTGACATTGGCGATCTTGAGGCTTGATCCACTTGGAATGTTGCAACTTTGTGCTTGATTCTTGATGTGGGAGTCCTATTGATCCTTTATAGGTGTTTGAGAGGTTAGACAAGTTGAAAATCATGTCATTCCTTGATTGATCCTTTGTCTAAGTGCTCTGAGAGGGCTTAAAACCCTAATTCTTGATTGTAGTGAATGCTCAACCATCTTTGAGGAGATTGATGAGGCATGATGGTACATCCATATTATGATGATGATTTTTACAATGATGGGAAATCTTGGTGGTCAAAATTTGGGGTATGACAGATGCCCCTATTTAATCTTCTTGGATCCGAAGATGTGAATGGCGAAGATATTCGGACATTCAGGGTGCAAGAGGATTAAATATCGGAATACCCGAAATTTTGACGGTAGTTATAAATGGGAATTCGCTCATCCATCTTCTTTTTCTAAGCAATAATGCTTAGAAAAGGGTAAAACTTCCCCTCGATCCTGGTCTTTAGCCAAGGAACTGGTCTCAGTTTCTGAAATAAACTCCCCCTCGATCCTGGTCTTCAGCCACGGAACTGGTCTCAGTTTCTAAAATAAACTTCCCCTCGATCCGAGTCTTCAGCTACGGAACTGGTCTAAGTTTCTTTTGTCAATAAACTTCCCCTCGATCCTAATTTTCAGCCAAGGAACTGGTCTCAGTTTCTTCTTGTCGAGTTTCTTCCTTGACAAGGGATGCTATGTATAGCGGTTTTTATCAAACTTCTTTCCGAATTTTCCTAGGGAGATGACATTTGATGGGAGAAAGTTTTGATGTCAGACTTACTGGGGGGACTCATTCGTCTGAGTTGTAGAGGTGTGCAAACTTCTGTTGGAGACGCCATTTGCTGACTCTACTGGGGAAAACGAGTCTCTTGAGAGACAGTTTCCTGCTTGGGATATTACATCATACCTTTCTTCGAGATCTTCTCGGAGAAATGCCATGTGATGTAATCCAATTTGGAGGTGCTGATGACCTTGTTGACAGCAAACCTTTTGGATAGAAACGGTTGTATTGTTGAGAGTCTTCGGTTAAAAGGCTTTCTCTGGGGATTTTCCTTAAATCCGAGAAAGCGAAAATATCATCTTCAATGATGAAGAGTGATGTTTGTTGAATGTCTTCTTGCCTTTCAGAGGTTCAAGTTATCAAAGTGGTCGAGGACCGGCTCCAATCCAGAAATAAACTGGAGGAGAGATTGTTCAGACAAAACATTTCCTGACGAGAAAAGATCGAACAACTCGATTGAGAGGACTTTTATCACTTGGGAACAAGACTGACTAGAGTGACAGTGATGCAATATGATTCTGAATGTAAATTAATTATGCATGATGTATGTATGTATATGCTGATAAAACTGACGTGACATACAGACTAATGGGTGAACATGACTAGATACTCGGCCACGGTGGGGAATTAAAAGTATCACTGGTTCAAGATAGCAATCCTGCCTTGCTTAGGAAAGGTAGTCCCCGTGGAGAGAAAGAGTCGTCAATCGGTCTTAAGAGGTAAGAACTCTGTCGGGGATGTCAGATGAAACATGGCATCTGAAACAGTTGATCCTTCATTCAGGTGCACTGGTTTAGAAGGAGTGCTTTAATTCTGCACCTTGAGGTTCAACCACCTTCGGAGAAGCGAACGATGTTCTTTCGATGTTCAACAGTCAAAAGAATTGCCATCTTTATTTCAAAAGCAGAAAAATTTTGACAAGTAAATTCATTTTTGTTTTATTTCAAGAATCGTTGATCATGTTAAAAATGTCATTCTGTAAAGCTAAAACAAATAAGAATTGCAAACAAAAGCATTAGGGCTCAAATTTTATTGATATGATGGAAATCAGTCAAGCGCGTGATCCCATTGAGCATGACAAAGTTTAGAAAATGGTAATTTACGTGAAAAGGGCTACATTGAAACATAACGACCATTATCCTTCTACCAACTTTAAATTCTGGACATCCTGAGCTTCTGTTGAAGATGACCTTGACTGGAGTTTTCCTGATGGATGGCATTACTGCTGAGGATTTAACCTTGTCAGGCGTAATTACTTGCCATGAATCCCTAATTTTTGCCTGGATTGTACTTTGAGATTTCCAATCCATCGGGATGATTTTTGCTTATGTCTCTAATTTTTGCCTGGACCTCCCTTTCGGGTTTTCAATCCACCGAGATGTTTTTATTTATTTAGGCGAAGTATTTCTTGACTACATCAATATTTGTGGGGTAGGCAAATTCCTCTGCATCCATGGTTGCGAGTTTCAAGGCGCCGCCTGAGAAGGCTTTCGTGACCACATAGGGGCCTTCATAGTTCGGAGTCCATTTTCCCCGGGAATCAGTGAGAAATGATTGTATCTTCTTGAGCACGAGGTCTCCTTTTCTGAAGACGCGAGGTCGGACCTTTTTGTCGAAGGCTTTCTTTATTCTTTGTTGATACCACTGACCATGGCATAGAGTCGTTATTCGCTTTTATTCGATCAGATTCAGTTCATCATTTCGACTTTGACACACTCAGCTTCTGTTAGCTTAGCTTCCATCAATACCCTAATTGATGGGATATCTACTTCTATGTGAAGCACTTCTTCCATGCCATACACTAGAGAGAAAGGGGTTGCCATTGTTGAAGTGCGGATAGATGTACGATAACCGTGAAGAGAAAAGGGTAGCATCTCGTGCTAGGCTTTGTAGGTTACAACCATCTTTTGAACAATCTTCTTGATGTTTTTGTTAGCTGCTTCTACCGCTCCGTTCATCTTTGGTCGGTAGGGAGATGAGTTATGGTGTTCGATCTTCTACCGCTCCGTTTGAAGCTTTGGGTTCAATCATGCCAATCATGTCGATTCCCCATATGGAAAAAGGCTATAGGGAAGAGAGAACTTTGAGATGCGTTGGCGGTACATGGATCTTGTCTGCGTATATCTGACACTTGTGACACTTCCTCATGTACTTATAGCAATCGGATTCCATTGTCAACTAATAGTATCCTGCTCTTAGAATTTTTATCGCCATTGTGTGTCCATTGGCATGAGTGCCAAAGGATCCTTCGTGAATCTCTTTCATCACCAGGTTGGCTTCTGGTCTGTCTATGCATCGAAGCAAGACCGTGTCAAAGTTTCTCTTATAGAGGGTATCACCGCTCAGGAAGAAGCTGCCAACCAGTCTTTGGAGGGTCTTTCTGTCTTTTTTGAATGCCACGGGTGGGTACTCTTGTTTCTGAAGGAAGCATTTGATATCGTGATACCAAGGTTTGTCGTCTATGACTGCTTTGATCGCGAAGATGTAGGCGGCCCGTTCTAGGCGCATTATGTCAATCTTAGGTATGTCGTTCCATTGACCTATACTAATCATGGAAGAGAGAGTGGCTAATGCATCAGCCATGTGATTCTCTTCATGAGGGATATGATGAAACTCGATTCTGTTAAAGAATTGTAATAACCTCCTCGCATAGTCTTTATAAGGAATCAGTCCTGATTGGTACGTGTTCCAATCTCCTTTGATTTGATTGATAACTGTAGCGAGTGATTTTTGGATGTGGTTGCGAAGCACAATCGCTCTAGTACTACTGCTCTATTCATTTTTTATCCTATTGAAGCTGATGAAGGAAAGGAAATAGATGTCTCCAACTAACCCTGCTTGCATACTGAGGTTAAACAGTCAAAACTGTTGGTTTACAGATGCTACAAAGATTCGGGGTCTCTACTAGGTTATTTTGGTAAAAAAAAGTGTTTTAGGCTATCAGTTGAAATGTTAGGACGGATGTATGAAAGTATGGGATTTTGGGTTTTTGTTTAGGGTGCTCGCTAAGATTTTTCTTTCAATCTTATGCCTACGTATTCCCGTTTACCGAAACAGAGAAATGGTGTTTTGGTGTCTTGTTCAAAGCCCAAGACGTGAAGCTAAAGGTAGTTTGTATCTTGTTCAAAGCCCAAGATATGAAGCTAAAGAGTTTATTTGTATCTTGTTCAAAGCCCAAGATATGAAGCTAAAAGAGTTTGACTTTAGAGAGAATTTGCCATCTCTAAAGAGGGCTTTGTATGTCACAACTGTTTATAAAGGAGAATTACTTTAACCGGGATTTGTGAATCCGACAATGCCATAATTTCCTTTATAGGGGATTTCCAACCTGAAGGAGAAGACTTTAACTCAGTTTAGAGCAATGCCATCTTTCCTTAGGAATTTCTCATGCTAAAAGAGGGACAGTGGCGTGGATGTAAATAATTCAGAGGCTTGCCGCTTACAGCGATTAGATGAAGGGGAGGGAGTTGTTGATGTTTGTGTACTGTGAACAAGGCACAACTTTGATGCTAAAAGGTTGATTGGATCAACCAGTGGTTTTCTTATACAAAGCCTAAGAGGAGGCTAAAAGGTTTTCCTTATACAAAGCCTAAGAGGAGGCTAAAAGGGAGTTGACTCAACAAGAGAGTCTTTTATGGTATCTCGTACGAAGCCCGAGATGGAGGCTAAAAGTTTTATACTCAACAAGGGAGTGATTTGTGTCTTGTACAAAGCCCAAGACGGAGGCAAAAGGAAGTTTTGACTCAACAAGAGAGTCTTTTATACTCAACAAGAGAGTGTTTTTGTATCTCGTACGAAGCCCGAGATGGAGGCTAAAAGTTTTGACTCAACAAGAGAGTCTTTGTATCTCGTACGAAGCCCGAGATGGAGGCTATTTGTTAGCTCCGCTGGGGAGAATCATTGTATAAAGCCCAAGAGAGAGGCTATGGTGCTGTTTCAGTTGAGTGACAGGTCCAGTATGCTGATTTAAAGAGAAAATCAGTTCTTATATGAGTAATGTTTGCACTCATGGATTTGTTCCGAGGATCGGGGTTATTTCCTGTTCTTTAAGGAAATGGGAAATCCAAAGGGTATTGAGATTGTCCGAGTCTACGAGGTTCCTTCCTATTCTTGAAGGGTGCTTGAGAATGTCTTTGAGACTCAAGGAAATTAGACTGTCCAAGTCTAGGGTTTCATCTTTTGTACTATGCTTTGAGAAACAGTAGTAGACTCTTGGAAAGACTGTTCTATTAAGATGACTGATTTATGTTCCTATACCTTTAGGAGGTCGTCGGGACAATTTGTACGAAGCCCAAGAGGAGGCTGGAAACTTTTAAGAAGCCGAGTGGTCCTTGTATGAAGCCCAAGAGGAGGCTATCATTCCCGGAGGAAGAAATCATTTATACGAAGCCTAAGAGGAGGCTGTGAATACTTCTAAGAAGCCGACGGGTCCTTGTACAACGCCCAAGAGGAGGCGGGGATGCTTTTAGGAAGCCTGTGGGTCCCCAAACTCCGAGAAATTCAAGACAGGCTATTCACAAAGAATAGATCAAGCCATGAAAGTTCGAGAATTTGGAAGAAACTCAAGAGATGCAATTCACGGAGAAGAGATCATCTCTGGGGAGTAGAGTTTCTTTGACGATTGCTTTTAAGAAGCCTGTGGGTCCCCAAACCCCGAGAAATTCAAGACAGGTTATTCACAAAGAATAGATCAAGCCAGGAAAGTTCGAGAATTTGGAAGAAACTCAAGAGATGCAATTCACGGAGAAGAGATCATCTCTGGGGAGTAGAGTTTCTTTGACAACTTCTACGAGTGACAGTCTATGAAAGGGTTCACCGAGAATGCTGCCTTTCATGTCTCCTTATTGTTTAACCCCAAGAGGAGGGAAGACTGTGTCTGGTAATCCTATGGGGATCTAGTTTTGACTATTTAAGAGTGATCAACAGGCTTAATGATAGACGTAGTTGCCGGGGAAACTCTAAATATCTATACTATTATTACACAGTTGATATGAGTTTATGAAAGTAGACTTACAGCGAAACAGCCCCACAATACAGTTATATGTATATGAAAGCGGTAAATGAAAGCGTATAAACACTTACTCGGTTGTAGAGCTTCCATGCTGTTTGGTTAGTTCTTCAACAAAGAAATATTGAAAACAACAGTATATTTCAAAATCAAAGGAGAAAGTGCTTTGAAAAAGAAAGATTTAGGGATTACAGCTCAAGGAGAGGCCCGGGGTTTTATCAGTGAGTGCACTATTGAATTTGTACAGAGGGACTTATACGAGTGACTGAGGCCCAAAAATTGTTTGTTGTACAAAGGGATTTGGGTTTTACACTCTCTCAAGAGGCCCAAAAGGTTTAAAGAAAAAGAGTGGGGCTTATAACACGATGGTAGGCCCAGATGATTTTTCGTTTGAAATGGCGATCGCGCCGAGATTTTCTTTTAACGCAAAGAAGCTTATACAATATCTGAGGCCCAAAGTTGTTTTGGTTAAAATGGGATTCGGTCTTACACTCTATTAGAGGCCCAAAGAGTTTTAAAGAAAAGAAATGGGTCTTACTACTCGAGGGTAGGCCCAAGGTTTATTTTTCAACGGATGATGATCGCGTCGAACTTTTTGAAATACAACGGGACTTATACAATAAGTGAGGCCCAAAAATTGTTGTATTTACAAAGGGTTTGGTCTTACACTCTAATAGAGGCCCAAAGTGTTTTGAAAATGATTTATGAGGGTTGAATTAATCAAAAACCCTAATTTGTTTTCAAAATGTGTTTTAATTGAATAAAAATTCAATTAAAATGATCAAAGTTGTTTAACATATGGAAAACAAATTGTGATCTTGGATTAATGCTTCAAAAATTAGGTATTGACCTACAAAATAATTAGAAGTCATTAAAATTTACAAAATCAATAAGGAAAAAATATTTTAAATGACAAAAACAATTAAAACATTAATTCTTTGCAAAAATATCAATTATATGAAATAAATAATATTTTTGGGATTTTTTGGGAAAATAAAATATTTTAACATTTTTGTGAATTATTAAAAAAAGAATCAACTCAAAATCATTAAAACTCAGAGAGAAATTAATTTTTGAATCAATTAAATAAAATCACAAAATTCAAATATTTGAATTTGAGAGAAATGGCGCCAAGAACAGCTGAAGAACACGCGCATTTTTTAGTTTTGCCCAGATTTGCATTTTCTATCCAATCTCACTGAATACTTGATCATATCATGCAATCCTCATACCAATCAACTCGTTTCAACATCACGATCATGTCTATGGAAATTAATTTCATTTAAATTAAGCATAAAACAAGAAATCACGAAAAATCCTCAAGAACCCTAAATTCTGCATGAAGGCTGGGATTTTTTATACACGATTCAAACAAAACAATTACTTGAGGGGAAACATTCCATGCATGATTATGAACATTTGGCAAAAGTATTGTGCGAGGAAATATGCATAGATTGAGAGATGACCAAGTTTAGGCTTAACTCTAGGTCGTGACAGCAAGAACAAATTGATTTCTGAGTAGGAGGTGTTACAGATGAATTGTGATGATCTGAACAGCTTCCCTACACCCTATGGAGTGTGTTTGAATGCTTGGACTTGATGGAAATTGGCTGGATCACTTCATGGCATCTCAACTGCAACTTGGTTAAAACCTTGAGCAATTGACTGGTGGTTCTGAGAAATCAGTGTTCCAGATGTTGTTTAAGTGTTTGATCAGCTCACATATGATGTATATGAGGTGTGTGTGTGATTGGTTTGAGTGGAATTGCTCTCTAATGAAAAACCCGATAGTGACTTGCTAAGAAAGGCATTTTTGAGAGTGAGAAGTGGATTTTGAGAAAGGCAAGTGTTGTAGGCCTTTGGTGTACTTAAACTGATCACAATTGAGCTCTATTTATAGTAGAGCAAGTTTGTTTTGCAAAGAATAGTGAATGGCAACTGCTGAGTAGGGTTGACCAATGTTGGCAAATGAAAATCCAAGTCTCCTCTAGCCATTGACTAGAGGTTAGGACACAGGCTGCTGGTCCCCTTGGTCTTGGATAAGTCTTGACTGAATTCAGTTGCTAATGGCTCAGTCCATGCCACCTTGGTGCTTCCATTGAATGCTCCAATCCAAAATTGGAGTCTTGTCCCTATTTTGGGCAATTCTAGGTTTGACATGCTATTTCTAGTTCCAAGGACTTTGGAGGCTTGGCTCAGTGATTGTCCCCTTTAGCATGCCAAGGTGATGACAAGGCTTGGAATTGGCTGATTTTGGAAAATCGACCAAAAGTACAAAAATCTGCCTTGCCTTGGCAGATTTCAGCAAGGCAACTTGCCAATGTCATATCTCATGGCTCAAGTTGAATTTAGTGATGTTCTTGGCCATTTTGGAAAGCTCTTATATGATACAACAACTGTTTGATCATATTTGGTTTTGATACTTTTTGGATCCAAGTGAAAAATGTCCCTACATTTGGAAAAAAGTAAGGCAAAATCTGACTTAGTGAAATTTTCACTAAGTGTTGGAACAAAGTGACTTTTCTTGATTTTGATCACTCCATAACTCAAAATCCATGAGGAATTTGGACATAGGTCAGTATGAAGCTTTTGTAGAGGGCAATGAGATCTACAAATCAAGCTTTGGATGGAAAAAAATGGCTTTGTGGTTTAGGAGTTATGATCCTCCAAAGTTGGTACCTTTGTCACTTTTTTTCATAACTTAGAAAATTTTCTAAGTTTTTATGGTTACCCCTTTTACAAGTTATCCCATTTTCTTTGATTTTTCTTGATGAATGATGATTCAAATCATACATTAACATCAATTTAGGGTTAAAAATCCATTTTTGTGAAAAATCTCAAAAAGTCAAAGTTGACTTTTGTGCACAGTTGACTTTTTATCAGATGAATTCCAAACTGTGCAATTCTTCAGGAAATCATGTCCTTGACCTAAATCAAACTTAATGGACATGTTCCATGGGTGTTATAGGGTATGTTGAATCATGTCTTAGGGCTTGGGAGCATGTCCTGGTTAAAAGTCAAAGTTACAGTTGACTTTTCCCTCGAAACCCTAACTGTGGTTCAGATGAAATTGAAACTTGTTGCTCAAGCTTCTTGGATCAATCCATTGTCCCAAATGGATCAATATGGTATATTAGAGACCCTCAAATCATGTCTTGAGTTCTTGGTTCATAATTTGTCCCAAAAGTCAACTTAGGGGTGAATTAGGTCAAGAAACCCTAATTCCTGATTTTTTGATGAATGCATCCCCTGAGGCAAGATTGACTTAATGATTAGGTTTATGAGGTTCCATGGAGTATATTAGGTTATGTTTTGGATCATTGGCTCATGCCCAGATGAAAATTTCCATCTGGAGGCCCTGGTCGACCAAAACCTGGTGACACTGTCGATCTTGAAGCTTGATCCATCTAGAAGGGAGCAACCTTGTGCTTAATCCTTGAAGTGGGAGTCTTCTTGATCCATTGTGGATGTTTGAGAGGTTAGACATGTTGAAGATCATGTCATTTCCTGATTGATCATTTGTCTAAGAGCTCAGAGTGGGCTTGAAACCCTAATTTTGATTGTGGTGAATGCTCAACAATTCCTTGAGGAGATTGATGAGGCATAAAGGTACATCCATATTGTGATGAGGATTTACACAATTATGGGAATCTTAGTGGTCAAAATTTGGGGTATGACAATAACCAGGGCTGAGTCTCCATGCACATCCAAGTTCTTAATCCTTAAGTCAATTGCTTCTTTGAGGCCCATGATACAAGCTTCGTATTCGGCCTCGTTGTTCATGTACTTGAATGTTAGTCTGGCGGTGAAAGGAATGTGGGTACCCTGAGGTATAATGATTGCCCCAATTCTATTTCCATAATGATTGACAGCTCCGTCAAAGATTAGTCCCCATTGGGAACCTGGTTCTAGCCCTTCACTAAGTAGCGGTTCATCGCAATCTTTGATTTTCAAATACATGACATCTTCATCTAGGAAATCAAATCCGACTGATTCCTGATCGTCAATCGGTTGATGAGCCAAATGGTCGGCTAAAATACTCCCTTTAACAGCTTTCTAAGCGTGGTATTCTATGTCATATTCCGATAACAACATCTGCCAACGGGTGTTCCTTCCCGTGAGAGCAGGCTTTTCAAAGACGTACTTGATTGGATCCATTTAGGAGATTAACCAAGTAGTGTGACAAATCATGTACTGGCGAAGACGTTTGGCTTCCCAAGCCAAAGCACAACAAGTTTTTTCAAGCATAGTATACCGAGTTTCACAGTCAGTAAACATCTTGCTTAAGTAGTAGATGGCAGACTCTTTTCTTTTTGTTTCGTCTTGTTGGCCAAGTACACACCCCATTGAGTCTTCCAAGACTGTTAGGTAAATGATCAGCGGTCTTCCCTCCACTGGAGGTGACAAAATCGGTGGATTCAACAGGTATTCCTTGATATTGTCGAAGACAGTTTGGCAGTCTTCTGTCCATACGCAGTCCTGATTCTCTTTGAGTAACTTGAAGATTGGCGCGCATGTTGCGGTCATGAAGAATATAAATCTGGAAATGTAATTCAAACATCCCAGGAATCCTCTGACTTGTTTCTCAGTCTTTGGAGAAGGCATTTCTTGAATGGCCTTGACTTTGTCAAGATCAACCTCAATTCCCTTTTGGCTGACGATGAACCCTAACAGTTTTCCCGTGCGGACACCGAATGTGCACTTATTACGATTCAAGCGGAGTTTGTACTTTCTCAAACGCTCGAATAGTTTGGACAAGTGGGTCACATGCTCCTCTTCCGTTTTAGATTTGGCAATCATATCATCGACATACACTTCGATTTCTTTGTGCAATATGTCGTGAAACAGAGTAGTCATGGCCCTTTGATAGGTTGCCCCGGTGTTCTTCAAGCCGAACGACATTACCTTGTAACAAAATTTTCCCCATGGGGTGATGAAAGAAGTTTTCTCCATGTCTTCCGGTGCCATTTTGATCTGATTATAGCCCGAGAATCCATCCATGAAGGAGAAGACTTTGAATTTTGCTGTGCTTTCAACCAGCATGTCTATGTGTGGTAAGGGAAAGTCATCCTTTGGACTGGTTTTGTTCAGATCCCTGTAGTCTACACACATTCGGACCTTTCCGTCCTTTTTTAGAACTGGCACTATGTTGGCCAACCACTGAGGATATTCTGATGTGGCGAGTAAACCTGCGTCAATCTGTTTCTGTACTTCCTCTTTGATTTTGATGGCCATGTCCGGATGAGTCCGTCTCAACCTTTGTTTTACTGGCGGACATTCTGATTTTAATTGGTAGATGATGTTCCACGATGCTGGTAGCCAACCCTGGCATGTCCTGATAAGACCAACCGAATACATCGGGAAACTCTTTGAGAAGCCTTATCAAATCTTCTTTGACAGTCGGACTGAGTAGTGCCCCAATCTTGACTTCTTTTCTCTCTTCTTCTGAACCCAAGTTTACTGTTTCCAACGGCTCCTTATGAGGTTCAATGGACCCTTCCTCTTGTCTGAGTAATCGGGAGATCTCTTCTGGAATTTCTTCGTCCTCTTCTTCTTCAGCCTCAAATACCGGGAATTCAAAGTTGGGAGAAGGCATTGGATCGTATGTTTCAATGGAGTTTAAAACAAGCAATCTGCATGACGTGATGATAGTTTTTTTTAGCAGAGATAGAGAGAAATGTAATAGTGTGTGCAGTGTATTACTTGAAAAAAGCTTGTTTTTTATTATTGAGTTTGTTTTTTAGGATTACCATTTTCTTGAAAAAGCGAAAAGTGAAAACAGTAATTAATACGGAAATTACAGAATGACGTTATTTTATTTATGATTTTGTCGATTCTTGAAATTACAGCCCTATAAAACAAAACTCTGTCGCTTCGGGCAAAGTGAAGAGAGACATTTACAGAAAGTGAGCCCTATCAAAACATCTGTTTCACCTGGGCAGGGTGAAAGGTTAAAGCAAAGACGACAATTACTTAAACTTATGAACGACTTTCGGGACATCGACAGCAACCTATTGGCGGCGAACTCCTCGGTGAATCACAAAGTCTGGTACCTTCCTTCTTGGCTTGTCTTCAGAAATAACACTGATTTCTAGTGGAGCGGGATCATTGGAGTCTGTCTCCCAGGCAGAATTGTCGTAGACGAACTCTTCTATTGTATTTTGCACAGTGTTTTCACTCTTAGGCGGATCTCCCCATCCAGTTGGCTGGATGTCTTCGAGCCTGATACGAGAACTTTCAGGAGCGGTGTACTTGACCAAGAAGTCGTACTTGCCACTCGGTTGTCCTAAGGTGCCCCATACTTCTGTGGAACTTGAGGAATCATCCCTTTCGATGACGTTGACCTTAGGGAAAGCATAGTTAATGAACTCTAGCCCCGCAGCCTTTGCAAATTCATCGTTGTGCTGGATATCTTCTGAATGTCCTGAGTAATGATCCCATGAAGTGGTGGGGACACATGTATTCTTTTCAATGATGCTTAGTTGATAAGCGTCATTGGGCTGACTCTTTTGCCCCAAATCTTCTGGGTACGGCTGCCAGATAGGCAAGTCATCCATTGAGTCATAATAGTCATAGTCGAAGTTGTCTTTCATCAGAGTGTCCTCCTCTAATGAGTTTGGTGGAGCACGACATCCTTCCGGATCACAATCTCCGTACATCATTTTGACGTCTAATCTTGGTATATATCTCGGACTTTGCGTGGGATAGCAAAATGGCGTACGCGTTTCTTCCTGAGACATATAACCTTCCTCGTTGAGATAGGACTTACACTCTTCATCTGTATCAGAGGAGTCACCCTCATTGATGGTATGTACTTCTTGAGACACTGGGTGAAGGAAGCGTCCACTGTGGAAGAAGTCCTGAATTGGATGAAAACTTTCATCGTCAGTGGCAGTCTGGGTATAGGTCAAAGAGAAACCAAGACCTTTCTTTGTCTTGTTATCAGTAGGAATGCCAAGCTGTCCCCATCCTTTTACATTGTTACCTTTGATCACTTCGAGAGCATCTTTGTATGAGGAAATCGATGTTCCTTTTTCTGATAGATTCTTATTGCTCACCGAAAGTGCTTGGAACTGAGTTCCAACAACCTCCTCTGGTTCTAAACAGGATGATGATGATAAGTTGCTCATGATTAAGGCTTGCTCTCCACAGACTGTGACTATTTGGTCGTTCTTGACGAACTTCAGCTTCTGGTGAAGTGTCGAAGTGACTGCCCCAGCCTCGTGTATCCAAGGTCTTCCTAATAAACAGTTGTATGCTGCCCGGATGTCCATGACCTGGAAAGTGACTTGGAAAGTGTGAGGACCGATAGTTATGGGAAGATCGACTTTGCCGATAACTGTTTTTCGGGATCCATCAAATGCTTTGACGATGACCTCACTGCCTCTCATCGGAGATCCTTGAAATGATAGTCGCATCAAAGTTGATTTTGGCATAACATTCAGAGCTGATCATGTGTCTACCAGTACGCTGGCTAGAGCATCGTCCTTGCAGTTGACTGTAATGTTAAGCGCCATGTTATGATTTTTGCCTTCTTCCGGCAGTTCTTCATCACTGAATCCTAAATTGTTGCAGGAAGTGATGTTGGAGATGATGTTGTCAAATTGTCTTATTGTTACATCTTGTTCCATAAAGGCCTGCTCTAAGACTTTCTATAGAGCTTCTCTGTGAGCTTCGAAACTGAGTAATAGAGATAACACATAGATTTTTGAAGGAGTTTGCAACAGGTGGTCTACAATGTTGTACTCGCTCTTTTGGATGAGCTTCAGCATCTCATCATTGTTTTTTGAAAGGTCGGGATTACTGGATTGTCCGACTGGTTGATTTGGAATTTCTGTTTAAGGTTCATTCTCTTTGGTAGGTTCTCCAACTCCTCTGTTGAAGATTCTACCACTCCATGTCACTCGACTGATGTCTGCAATATTCACGACGGAGGGTAATAGAGTTTCCTTTCCATTTTCGATTGTTGTTGCACCGTACTTGTAAGGGATAGCCTTATCGGATTTGTATGGTATTGGTCCTGGCAGATAGATAACCAAAAGAGCCTTCTGATTTTTCTGACCATCGTAGTTGGCCTCAATTGGTTCGAGGTTGAGAATCCTTCTACTATTAAGAGGAACTCTTGATTCATGGAGTAGAGGGATTATGGCGCATACGTCTTTGGCCATTTCTCGTTTAGGGATTAAGACAACGTCTTTGCTCTGATCAGGAAGATAGTCTTGCATCACGTTGATCGACCCAGAACTCAAACATGGTCGAATCTCTTTTCGGTCTAACTGATTTTGAAGAGCTGACAGTACAAGGTAGCATCCTTGGTTGTTCTCTGAGAAAACTCTACAGCGCTCATAGTTATGTGGTGGCACCTGGCCACGCCCACTTTGTATGCAGTGCAACCTTCCTAGATTTGTATCCATTGATCGAACATCCTGACCTCGATGCCTAGTAGGGTTCCCGTCAGTCATACTAACTTGTTGCGTGTCTTCATCTAGATAGATCGGAAGCCACCAGTGGTTCAACAAGTGTTGAAGTGTCCTTTGGACAAGTGCACATCCTTGGTCGTCTTCATGGCACACTTTACAGACCTGATAATCATGCGATGCCAGAAAGCCAAGCCTGACTTGCTTAGCATGTAATTCTACCAGACTGATATTCATTAAGCGAATATCAAAGATTTGAATCATATTAACTTGATGGTTACTTCTGTCACGGTAATCCTGGATCCATCCGAGATCCATCTGACGCTGGAGGGCCTCTTGTACAAAAGAGCATCCCTGATTGTTTATTGAGCAGATCGGACAGGAATTGTAATCGTGTCGTGGCAGATTATGATGTTGGCTTTGCCTTGAGTTGATTGCCACCAAGTTGACATTCATCGCCAGAATGTTATGGTTCTGGACGATGTTGGGATTTACGTGAGTCATATTGACCTCACAGATTCGATGATCTTGAATCCATCTGAGATCCGTCTATTCTTGTAGAGCTGATTGCACTACGAAACACCCTTGATTATTCTTTGAGAAGATATCACACTGGTGATAATTATGAGATGGTACATGACCGTACCCGCTTTGTTTACAATGCATTCTGACCAGATTAGTTCCTAATAGGAGTACATCGTGAATTTGATAGTCGTGGTTAGACTCTTCCTCTATCAAATTTACTGCAGCTTTCTTGTGATGAGGCAACGAGTTCGTCTGAACATTTGGATTAGTATCTTTGAAAGATAAGACCCCATTCCTGACAAGCTTCTGCACATCGGATTTGAAGCTGAGACAATTTTCAATGTTGTGCCCCGGTCCTCCTTGATGGTAAGGGCAAGTTTTATCCGCTTTGAACCAGAAAGGCGGATTTTTCAGTACTGTAAGAGGAGACCTGGTTTGGACATGCCCCTTGACCAGTAGTAGTGGAAACAGTTCTGCGTAAAATATTGGTATAGGGTCAAACCCTGGTGGTCGTGCAGTACGATTGTTATTGTTGTACTGAGGATGAGCCTGCTGAAGAGGTTGTTGTGTCCTTTGCTGATATTGTTGTTGATTCGGCTGGCTCTAAGCAACCTGAGGTTGATACGTTAGAACCGGCGCAGGGTTGATAGCAGGAGTTACCACTGCTACTGGTTGATATCTTCGCCTTTGCTTTCTGAGAGAGATATTACCAATATCTTGCTCTTTTTTCTTCGGGAAAGCACTACCGTATCTTTTGGTACTGCTTGATGATTCTGTACCTTTGATCAGACGTCCTTCTCGGACTGCTTCTTCAAGGCGTACTCCCCTGTTCACCATCTCAGTGAAGTCACTGGGCGCACTGGCGACCATTCGGTCATAGTAGAATGAGCTCAAGGTTTTCAAGAAGATCTTTGTCATCTCTTTTTCCTCAAGAGGGGGACAAATCTGGGCGGAAATTTCACACCATCTCTGAGCATATTCTTTAAATGTCTCTTTATCCTTTTGCGACATTGCTCTGAGTTGATCTCTGTCTGGTGCCATGTCCAAGTTGTATTTATACTGTTGAACAAAGGTAGCGCCAAGATCTCTGAAAGTAATGATCTTCGTGTGGTTCAAACCCATGTACCATTTGAGTGTGGCACCGGTTAAACTGTCCTAGAAATAGTGGATCGGTAGATGTTGATTTTCAGTCTGAGTTGACATCTTTCGAACGTACATCACCAAATGACTTTGAGGGCAAGAGTTGCCCTTGTATTTCTCAAAGTCAGGCCCCTTGAATTTGTGCGGGATTTTCACATTAGGGACCAGACAAAGGTCTGCGGCGTCCTTTCCAAATAAATCCTGACCGCGAATGGCATGTTGTTCCTTCTGCATTTCCAGGAATTATTCCTGGAACTCATTCATTCTGTCGTTCATATTTTCATTTCCACCATACGGTAATTATGGAATATGTCCTTCCGGGACAGTGTGCACCACAGGCTGTGGTATGGATATTACGGCGGTCACTCTTGGTGCTTCCCTATCCCGAAGTTTGTAACCTTCAGGAGTTGCTGTCACTTCGCTTTCCCAAAGTTTGTAACCTTCAGGCCCAACGGTTCCTGCTGCAGTTTCCGGTTCTTCCGTGACCGGAGGAATATATCCTTCAGGGATAAAGTTGAGTGGCATGCCCCAGGGACGATCTTTAGGCATGTTGTACCGAGGATCATACGTCTCTACTATGGCCGTATATGTGATCTCTGAGATGACAGTCCTTTGTTATTGCCTCTAAGCTCTTGCCAGGGATTGCATGTCACTGTGAAGTTTCCTCAAATCCTCCTTTAGAGCGTCGATTTCTTCTCTCAGCTCTCTGTTCTCTTCCTCGAGATCGTCCATTTTCTTTTGTCGATTGGCCCGAGTATTGTACGAATGAGACAGTTTGACTCTAGAATCGAGACGTATACGTGAGATTCGAAGGTAAGAAGAATGCGTTATTTGATAATGATGAATGATATACAATGATTATATCTAAATTTTTTTTGTTTTAATAAAAAAGAAACTTCAACAAATAGATTGCAAACATCGTACAGTGGGGAGACCTCGTTTTATTGAATTAAAAGATTGCGGAAATGGAAAAAAGTGTTGTAAAAGGAAAAGTCTAAGCTTATGGATCCTGAGTCTTTTCTGAGGAGAGCTCAGGTGCTGGTTCTGGTATTTTCCTTTCTTTGACCGGGGCTCTTGAGCCGTTGTTGGGTTATCAGTCCTTTTCCAAGTGAAAGGAGCGAGCAAATTTCTTCGGTCTTCTTGACTTTCTACAACATGTTGCTCTAATATCTTAATCAGAGCGTCTTTTTCTTTTAACAGTTGCTAAATTTTGGTACACTCTACATTGAGAATAAGGTGCTTGTTCTTCCAAGATTTCTTTTCCCGTTGAACTTTGTTGAGAGTGACCTGAAGGTTTTCTGTATCAGACATAAAATAAAGGACAGATTCCTTTAGCGAAAGAACTTCTTGACAAGGGTAAGGCATCCTTAGCTTGAGGGCTCTAGTTTGTACCCAGTGGAGATAAGGTTCCACAGAGACACAGTCTGTTTTTCCTAGAGACTCTCTTCCTTTCCTGTGAACATGTTTCCAGGCATGCACTATTGGTGTCTTTAGTGCCCTGTCATTTTCTCCTTCCTTGAAGAAAAGACCTTCCAGATGGACATTTCGTGGGATATGTCTCATCGGGTATCCGAGTTGACGAAGAACTAAAACTGGATGATAGTTGATTCCTCCTTTAGTTCCTATGAGGGGTACATTAGGGAAGTTTCCACAACGGTCAATAATCTTTATCCCGTCATAGATCTGATTGTACTAATCTATGTCAGAGTTGGTAAGAGACATGATTCTCTGTGACCAACGTAGAGTACTCTTATGATCCCAAAAAGCAGCAGACTTGGGTAAATGGGAAGTGAACCATTTGTATAGCAGGGGTACACAGCATGTGATCATTCCTCCGCTGTACAAATTCCTTAAGTGTATCGAATGATAAGCATCTGCGAGCAAGGTTGGTACGGGGTTTCCAATCAGAAATATCTTAACAGCGTTGATATCAACGAAGTTATCAATGTTGGGAAAAAGGAAAAGCTCGTACATGAGTAGGACAAAGATATCTTTGAAAGAAGTAACGTATTCCTATACTGGCAAAGTACAAGGCTTTCTCTATCAGAAACTTGGCCAGTAAACCTTGGATTCCATCCTTAACGGTCAGTGAGTCCTGACTTCTGATTCGTCCAAATAGATTGCTCTTGCAATGGTTTGATCCTTTGGAATTTCTTCCAGTCTAGAAAAGGGAGCTTGGTCAGTGATGGGTAAATCAGTCAGGTGAGAGTACTCCTCTAGCGTCGGTGCTAGTTGATAATCCGGGAATGTGAAACAGTGATAAACCAGATCATAAAACTGAATTAGCGTAGAGAGGATTCCTTCAACTACATGGACCCTTAATAGAGACAGCAGTCCTCCGTATTTAGCTCTGAAAGCATCAGGGTTGGTGATCATCCTTGCCAACCCTCTTAAATCCTCTAGTTTTGGAACCTTGAAGATGTACTTGTGCGTCTTCCTTCTACCGAAATCCATAACGCAATCTTTTTCTCTGATATTTGCAATCATTGTCTTAGTTTAATTTTGAAAAAGAGAGAATAGAAAAGAAGATTTTTCTTTGTTTAAGAGTTTTTTAAATGAATGCATGAATGCAGCACACAAAAATATAGAAAAAACATGGGTTCAAAGGTTCAGCGTCACGAGCATGAAGTCATGGCTCTACCCATCCCCAAAGGTTGTACTATGGTGAATTTTTGTACCTATACACAAAATCATTGATCCCCCTTAGGATAACAACAGCAAGCTGGTTCACCCGAGCGAGCTGTAGCATCTTAGGGTAATCTCAATTGAGTGTAGTATCGCGTGACAACTATTTCCGATAGCTTCTGCACTACTAAACAGTCACATGGTTACTGTCTACTAAATCATCATTTTCACGGATACCACAATCGAACAATCTGCTTTCACAATCGAAGTCGTTAGACATTGAATCCGCAAAGGGTATCTCCACTGATTTGATGGTCTACCGGGACAGCTTATTCGGAATTCACTTCCTGTAAGACCGCCCGTCTATGCCATCACCTATCTTAGGTATCACTCAAACTTTCAACATGCGACATCACTCGCATTCCCATTAGCAGAAAAATAAACACGGATATCAAGTAGGAATAGCGATATATATATATATATATATATATATATATATATATATATATATATTCATTCCTAAAACTAACATCCTAGACCTCTTAATAATTCTAGTCTATAATCCTAAACAGACAAAATGACTCCCCAGCAGAGTCGCCATTTATCTGTGGGAAATAGTGACGATGATGACTATGGTAAAACAAAATTCTCATGGATTGTCCCCAGTGAAGTCGCCATTTTCCTGTAGCGTGCGATTTTTGCCAGTGGGGGTTTTCCTCCTCAAGGAGAAATGGGGTGCTACTTTCATATTTCTTATTTATCCCGTGAAGCTGGAAGGGAAAGGAAAGATATCTAAAACTAACCTTGCACGCGATTGTTTTAACTGAACAAACGCTAAAAGAGATTCGGGAGTCCGGGGTCAGGTTATACAATGGGGAGTTGTCAATTACCCATCCTATATGTGGTTATCCACAGGTTATTAGCATTAGGTTCTACTTTCTACTTAATGGTGTTTATCTGTAAATGAGAAAGTTTCTGCTTTGAGGGATGTCTGTGGGAGAGAGTGAGTTTTTGATGATTTTGGTGATATGAAGGTATTGGACTTTGTTTTGCTTGGTATGAAGGTACTGGACCTTGTTTTGCTTGGTATGAAGGTACTGGACCTTGTTTTGATTAGTATGAAGGTACTGGACCTTGTTTTTTGTTTAGTATGCTCGCTAAGATTTCACAATCTTATGCCTACGTATTCCCGTTTAAAAGAAATAGGGAAATCAGAGCAATCATAGTTCCTCCTATAGAAAAAAAGATGTTTTGGTGTCTTGTTCAAAGCCCAAGATTGAAGCTAAAAGGTTGAGTATTTGTGTCTTGTTCAAAGCCCGGGATTGAAGCTAAAAGGTTTGATTTAGAGAGAATTTGTTATCTCTAAAGGGAGATATCTTGTCTGTTTATCACAATTGTTGGGTGACTGATTATAAAGGAGGATTACTTTAACTGGGATATGAGAATCCAGCAATGCCATAATTTCCTTTATAGGGGATTTATCCTAAAGGAGAAAACTTTAACTCAGTGTAGAGCAATGCCATTTTTCCTTAGGAATCTTTCATGCTAAGAGAAGGACTGTGGCGTGGATGTAAATAATCCAGAGGCTTGCCGCTTACAACATTTAGATGAAAGAGGAATTTGATTTACCAGGATAAGAGATGGACAACAGCTTGGATATTTGAATCAACAAGTATGTCACTTATAGCAGTTATCTGGAATTAGGGTTTGTTTTGATTTCTGTTTTGTATGGTGATAAATAGAGAAATGACTTCCGACAGAGATTTTGATTTCCTCTGAAAGGGTTTTGGTTTTTGTATGTGCCTTGATCAAAGCCCAAGGGTGAAGCTAAAAGTTTGTTTGACTCCACTGGGGAAGTTTTTATACAAGCTGACTCAACGAGAGAGTGTTTATGTGTCTTGTACAAAGCCCAAGATTGAGGCTAAACGGTTTGATTAACTCTGCTAGAGAGTATGGTTTTATCTGTCTCGTACAAAGCCCGAGATTAAGTCAGGAAAGAGGTTCGACTCTGTTTAGGAAATTTATGTGTGTCTTGTACAAAGCCCAAGATTGAGGCTAAAAGGTTGACTCAACAAGAGAGTGCTTTTTGTTTTGTACCATTGACTCAACAAGAGAGTGCAGTAAGGTAATTGACTCACCAAGAGAGTCTGAAAAGGTTAACTCAGCTGGGGAAAATCATTGTACAAAGCCCAAGAGGAGGCTGACTTCTGCTTAGGATTATTGAGATCCAGAGACAAGTCCAAAAACGGGGAATCAACTCTTGCCGAGGGTTTACAGAAGAGTTGAGGCATCAGATACCTTGAGGCTCTGATGATAAACTGACCCTGGCTAGGGAAGTTTAGGATAAAAGACGGAGTTTTAGAACTCACGGGTTTTAGCTCTACTGGGGATTGATTAAATGACCAGTGTTTTTCCAGTGTTTGTAGGGAACTTGAGAATGTCTTTGAGACTCAAGAGGAAATTATATTGTCCAAGTCTATTGGTATGGTGGAATTTATCTTTGTATAACGCCCAAGAGGAGGCTGACTCTTTGAAGGGATGAGTATCAACCCTAAAATTGGTCTGAGGTTTTGACTCCTTTAAAAAGACAGCTCTAACGAAAGATGACTAAGTTATGTCCTATACCTTTAAGAGGTCTTCAGGGTCCTTGTACTAAGCCCTAGAGAAAGAATTAGAACTTCTAAGAAGCCGGAGGGTCCTTGTACAAAGCCCAAGAGGAGACGGGGGTGCTTTTAGGAAGCCTGTGGGTCCAAACCTAAGAAGAGTTCAAGAAAAGTTTCACCGGGAATAATCTTTTCTTTAGTGAACAATTTTAGGGTCTGAAGAAATTCAAGAAAGGTTTCACCGAGAATTAATCCTTTCTGGGGAATTGAATTTCTTTGACAATTTCTAATAGTGACAGTCTGAGAAAAGTTTCACCGAGAATAATTCCTTTCTCTTTGTTCCATATTGTTTAAGCCCAAGAGAAGGCAAAACTGTATCTGGAAATCTTATGGGGATCTAGTTTTGACTGTATTAAAGAGTGACCAAATGGCTTTACCTAGTTCTAGACCTAGTTGTCGGGGAAAACTCTAAACAGATATACTAGTATATATACAGTTAATATATGACAAGTATTTAAAAGGATATGAAAGAAGGACTTACAGGTGAGCAAGCTTCCCACAATACAGTTATATATATATATATATATATATATATATATATATAAAAGCAGGTTAAATGAAAGCTGATAAAAACTTACATGCGAGCAAGCTTCCATAGTAACAGCTGTATGATTGAAAAAGAAAAGAAATGGGACTTACAACACGAGGGTATGCCCAGATAATTTTGTTGAAAACTTGCGATCGCGCCGAGATTTTTGAAAACACAGTGGGTCTTATACAATGGCTGAGGCCCAAAAATGATTTATGTACAAAGGGGGTTGGGTCTTACACTCTATTAGAGGCCCAAATTTTATTTTTGTACCAGGGATAGGGCTTACAACTGAAGGAGAGGCCCAAGTGATTTGATTTTGAACTGACGATCGCGCCGAGATTTTCGAAAATGTGTTGGGACTTATACAATGTCTGAGGCCCAAAATTATTTATGTACAAAGGGGGTTGGGTCTTACACTCTATTAGAGGCCCAAGGATTTATTTTTGTACAAGTGATGGGGCATACAACTCAAGGAGAGGCCCAAAAAGGTTTTATGTGACAAGGGATGAGACTTACACTCTATTAGAGGCCCAAAAGTGTTTTGAAAAAGAAATGAAATGGGACTTACAACACAAGGGTAGGCCCAATTGATTTTTGTTTGAAAATGGCGATCGCACCGAGGATTTTGAAAACACAGTGGGTCTTATACAATGACTGAGGCCCAAAAAGGTTTTGGTTAAAAAGGTATTGGGTCTTACACTCTAATAGAGGCCCAAAAGTGTTTTTGAAAGATTTGTTAGGGTGATAGTGATCAAAACCCTAATTTTTGGTTTTTTAATGTATTTTAATTGAATAAAAATTCAATTAAAATAATTAAACACGTGAAAAAAGGTTGTGATCTTGGATTTATATTTGAAAAATCATGTTTCATTCATGGGATGATTTAAAAATCATTTGAATGTTGTAAAACCAAGAGAAAGAAATATTTTCAATGCTTAAAACAAATAAAAATATAATTCTTTAAAAAAATACCAAATATATGAAATATATAATATTTTTGTGAAATTTTCATGGAATAAAATATTTTAATATTTTTGGGAATTTTCAGAAAAAGAACCAATAAAAAATAATTAAAATTGAGAGAGAAATTAATTTTTTAATTAATTAAGAAAAGCATGAAAATATTGAAAAAAAGCAAAATGTGAAAAAGAAGTAAAATGGTATGGGTGGGGTTTGAACCCACGACCTTGTACTTAAACACACATGCGCGCTACCACTGGGGTGGTGATACATCCGTGTATCAAAACCACCCCATGTGCATATATGGGGTGCCTTTTTTCAGGCCTGGGCAAGGCAAGGCAAAGCAAGTTTTATCAATTTACGTGAAGCCTCTAACTTTCTTATTTCTCCATGGATTGGGACAAAATTTAGGTGCATCTGACCCAGAATTTCATGAGGAATCCAATGGTGCCCTTGGAATTTTCAGAAAATGCTTCCTCCTCAAAATTCGATAGTGGTTTCAAAATAGGCCTATTTTTGCATGTTCTATGCTATCTCATGGTACAAGCAAGAATTACATGGCAAATTGATTCAAACACAAGATATATAACATGTATGAGATGTGTATGATCAGTGGACATCAAAGGAATGCATAATTCAAAGAGTTCAAGTTGTCATGCACTTACCTCTTGGAGCTTTTTGTGCTATCTGTCAAGTTCCTTGTGCTAGAAGTAATTTGATGCTTTGGACACTCTCAATTGATCCCTTAAAAGCTTTTAGAATGATTGGAACCATCTGGAATCCTCAGGAACAGGTTGTGGCTTTTCTTGCAAAAGTGGCAAAAGTGACCAATATGACAACTCTCTCAAATGGTGTTCCAGATTAGGGGAACCATTTGGGACAGTTTAAGGATGATATTTGAAGTGTGTTTGAGACCTGGCTTGGTTTTGGAAGTGGCTAAATCAAGACATGGCTTGAAAAATGGAAAAAAGTCAATTTTTGAGGTTTTGGAGGTTGACTTTATGATTTTTGTGTTACAGGTCACATGTGAGTGTTTGAACAGCTTAGATACAACATATTAGAGGTGCTTGGATCATGAGCTGTGGTGGAATTACTCTCTAACTCAAAAACTCAGAGATACCTTGCAAAAGAAGGCATTTTGGCCTAAAGAGAGGGATTTTGAGGAAAGCAAGTGTTGTGATGCTTTGGGGTACTCAAACTGAGCACAAATGAGCTCTATTTATAGTAGAGCGAGTATGTTTTGCAAGCAATAGTGAATGGCAGCTGCAGCAGGCCTTTGGTCAATGTTGAGCAAAAGGAATCTCAAGTTTCCTCTAGCCATTGACTTGAGGTTAGGGCACAAGCCAATGGTCCTTGGATTCAGTGTTGATCCTTGACTCATTCAGTTAGGAATGTGTCAGTCCATGCCACCTTGGTGTATCCATTAAATGCATTGCAACAAAATTGGAGTCTTGGCACCTTTTTAGCCTTTTTAGGTTTGGCATGACTAATGTAGATTCTTGGACTTTGGAGGCTTGGGGATCAGATCATTCCCTTCTTATTTTATCCTCATATGTGTCCAAATTAATGACAAGGCTTGGATCTATCAGATTTGGACAAATAGAGCAAAAGGCACAAATTCTGCCTTGTAAAAACCAGTTCATGATGCCATGTTCCAAGGGCTGTATCTCCTTGCTCAAATTGAATTTGGAGATGATCTGGTACTTGTTGGAAAGCCCTCATGACATACTTTAACTTTGATGTTCAAGGTTGGTCTTGGTTTAGCTTGGATCAAAGTGAAAAATGCCTCTACATTTTGGAAAAAATAAGACAGATTCTGACTTATTGAAAATTTCACTAAGTGCTGGAAAAAGTGGCATTTTCATGTTTTTGTCATTTTGATCATTCCATAACTTAAAATCCATAAGGAATTGGAGTCTGAGGTAGTTGAAGCTTTTATAGAGTGTAGCAAGACCTACAAATCTAGATTTGGATCACCCAAAATTGTTGCTTAGATCTCAAGTTATGATCCTTGGAAGTTGGTACCAAAACCACATTTGTTCCATAACTTAGAAAATTTTTTATTTCTTAGGGTTGCCCCTTTTGCAAGAAACCTCACTTTTCTTGATTTTTCTTAATGAATGATGATCAATACCATATATTAACATTATTTTTTACTTAGGGGAACCATATTTGTGAAAAATTCCAAAAAGTCAAATTTGATTTTGTGCATAGTTGACTTTTTATCGGATGAAATCCAAACTGTGCGATGCTTTGTGAAATCAAGTCCTTGACCTAAATCAAACCTAATGGATGGATTCCATAGGTGTTATAGGGTATATTGAATCTTGTCCCAAGGTTTGGGAGCATGTCTTGGTCAAAAGTCAAATATACAGTTGACTTTTTCCTCAAAACCCTAACTGTGGTCCAGATGAAATTGAAACTTGTGAATCAAGCTTCTTGGATCAATCCCTCGTCCGCCTTGTACCTCAAATGAATCCTCTCCCTCTTGTTTAGGGTGCTCCCTTTCAAAATATTCTCTCCATCCACAACTGCTGCGTACGAACGCTCTCCCCGGAACACTTCAAATGTTCCCCTCCTACTAGTTCCCTTGGTTTCACTTTTACCTTCACGCCTGTTAGAACGATGATCATCCCCTCCCACTCCCTTCTCCACCCTGGAAAATCTTGGGATATTAGCAAATAACTTCATATTATCTATGAAGATGTTGTCCAACTTGATTGCAAGCGTCCTTCCATCTTTCACTTCAGCAAACCTCACAAACCCAAACCGTTTCCCAACTTTGTTTCTTTTTTGTGGGATTACCACTTCCAACACCTTCCTAAACTCCCTAAACCTCTTAAACAGGTTTTCTGCTCTAATGTAATCAGGGAAAGCAGAGATGTAAAAGGACTGGACTTCCTTAGATCCATACTTGCTCATGCTACCTTCTTCCTTATAAGAATCCCACGCATTTTGTCTTAATCTTCCTTGCTTTCTCCTCTCCACCTTTTGCCACTCTCCTCGCGGCATATTCACACCTTTTTACTCACTATATTTCATAATATTTAACAACTTTATTAAATTAACATTTGAGAAGCAACAAGAGAAAAGAACTTTCAACTAAATAATAAACATGTTTGAATTTTCTATGCACCTAATCAATAGTCACTGTTTATAGAAGAATTGAGTTATTGGTAAAAATTTTGTAATTTAATTGGCATTCATGAATTTATGCATATTGAGAATCATAAACATGTTTCTACACCTGCAATTGTGATTGAAATATAATATTATTAGAAATATAATAGTCTTAGAAATATAGTATAGATTGCATTTAACTGTATTTCACTGCGACCATAATTTAAAGGCATGAATATAGAGGTCTTCTATTAGTTGATTAGATAATATTATCCTATATATCAAGATTTCTCCAGAAGCATTTTCGTTATCTTGTTCTTATAGAGTTAACAAAGGTAAATTGCTTCAATTATACGATTCGGGGCTAGCTGTTTTGAGGTAAACATGTATCAGATTTAATGATGAACTTATTCGTGGTTTGGTTTATATTTGGATAATTAAAAATATTTGATTTGATTGATTCAATTTCATGTGGTTTAATTTGGATTTAACTTTTTTAATATTTAAATTACAAATTTTATTTTTTTATTAAGGTTATAAAAATGCTAATAAAAAGATTATATATTTGATATAATATATAATATACAATATAATAAAAATTAGTATTTCAAAATAAGAATGAAATTATGGTAGAAACAAATGAAATAATGAAATAAAATAGATTAAATTGAAATAATAAATAGTATTGAAATAAATAAATAAAATATAAATAAAATATAAATAAAATATAAATAAATATAAAAATCTATAGACGCATTCAGTTTAAATCGGTTTTGAAAAATCAATCCGTTTTTAGAAAATGACTTCCAAACACAATAATATTCGTGTTTTTGTGATTTTTGATATTTTTAAATCGGTTTGAGATTTTTATTTATATTGATTTAGATTTAGACATCTCTAATTTTCATATGTGGAAAGCTGAAATATTTTTTGATATAGAAAACTAATTTTCTTTTGGAATTTTTTTTATGTAAATTGAACATATAATATAAACTAGTAACAAATTCGTGCGTTCGCATGAGTTCCCGTCTGAATTCATAATATGGTTTGTCAACATTGAATTTATATTTTCGAATTTTTAACATTTAGATAATTACAAATGTAAGCTAATTTAATCCACAATCTATGACTCCTTTATCCAAACAGTATAACATGAATAAAATATTTAATATTACATGCCACAATATCTCATTTGTGAACTTTGAAACTTGTTTTACATATCATAACTATTCCAAGAATTATAAATATAGACTAATAATGTGCATCAAATGTTATTCTTTGATGCAAATAATATTTTTAAATATTTGTAAAAACAATACACATACAGTATAAGGACTTAAAACCCATGTGTGCGTTATAAAAATATTTAAAATTTATTTCCGTTTATAAAAATAAATATATCAATATATTTTTTCTCGTTTATAAAAATATTTGTAACTTCTAATTGTATCAACAATATACTTTTTTTCGTTTATAAAAATAATTATAACTTATTCTCGTTTATAAAAATAATTGTATTAACAATATACTTTTCTTATTTATGAAAATATTTGTAACTTATTTCCGTATATAAAAATAATTGTATCAACAATAGGCTTTTTTCGTTAATAAAAATATTTGTAACTTATTCCCCTTTATAAAAATAATAGTAACAACAATACAAATTTTTGAGTTTATAAAAATATTTGTAACTTAGGGTTAATAGTGATTTATCCCCCTGACATTTGAGCGAATTTTGCTTTACCCCCCCTCCCTGCCTTTTGGCAACGGTTTTTTCAAAAAAACCGTTGCCAAAACCTGCCTTTGGCAACGGTGGGGGGTAAACCGAAACACGCTCATATGTCAGGGGGGTAAATCACTATTAATCCTTGTAACTTATTTCCGTTTATAAAAATAAGAGTTAAATATGTTTATGGTCCTTATAAAATTACTAAATTTTGCTTTTTGGTCTCTATAAAAAGAATATCGTGTTTTGGTCCCTATAATATAATTATGCATCTAGTTTTAGCCTCTGTTGTTAAACCAATGTGTATTTTTGAATGATTATTTAGCAGATATGTTTAGAACGTTATAAAAAATCCCTCGAAAAAAAAAAGAACTCAAAATTTAATTTATAAGTCAAAATTTTCATTACTTTTATCATTATCTTTTGAAATTTAAAAAATTCATATTTAATTCTTCTCATTTTAAAAAATTATATAAATTGGTAAAGAAACATTTTATAGTAATCTAAACACGTATGAAAAAAATGATTCAAAAATTTAAAAGTTTATGGGTAATTAAATAGTTTTCAAAATTTTAGAAAATAGCAACGACTAAAACTGCATGCATAAAATTTTTGTAGGGACCAAAATATGTCATTTTTTATATAAGGACTAAAAATGAAATGTGAGATATTTATAGGGACCAAAAACATATTTAAACCTAAAAATAATTGTATTAAAAATAGATTTTTTCTATTTATTAAAATATGGGTTAAATATTTTACAGGTCCCTATAAATAACCCAAAATCCAATTTTAGTCCCCCTAACATTTTCGTTCAAAAAATCGTCCTCCTAAAGATTTTCGTCCCTGTCGTCTATTTCACTTAACGACATCCTACGTGGACGCTGATTTGGCTTTCTTTTTTAATTATTTGGACATGTTTGAATTACCACGTGTGTTAGGAAACTACACATTAGCCTACACGTAAGCCTAAATGGTGAATCCTTAACCGAATTTCATCAATTCATATTCGTACACCCCTCTTTCGTCTCATTTCATCTTCAGATTCTTCTCTTCGTCTTCTTTCTTTTCATTTCTCCAGCTTTCATTTGTCTTTGCCCACTTTCAACTCCTTTGATGTCGTATTCAAGGACAAGTCCTAAGACACCCGTTAGCATGTCTTCGTCATCTGTGCCAAGCCGTCGTCGAGGAAGGAATTGCAGTTGTGATGCTCGTATGGTTTCATACGTCTCCAAGAATGGTCGCAATAAAGTCATGCTTTTCTGGAGATGTCCTTTTTGGCAGGGTGAAGAAACTTGTGATCTTTTTGTATGGGATGAAGATCTGGTTGAAGAAGATGTTAATGGTTTTGAACAAGTAAGAAAATTACAAGATGGAGGAATTGGAGATTGTTGAGTTGTTGAGAGAATTGTACGAAGTTTCGAAGAAGAAGAACATGAAGATGCAAGCGAAATTGAGATCAGAGGCATGGGATGAAAAAATTAAGCTGATATGCTTTGTAGTTTCTGTTATGATTAATGTGTATCAATTTATGAAATGTAATTGTTGAATTTAGGTTGTTTGATAAATGTAATGACAATAAGGAGAAGTAATGATAGTGTTACATTATGTTTGTAATGGAATTTTGGATGATCAATGTAATGGAATTGTGGATGTTCAATTTAAAAGAATTGTGTTTGATCACTGTGTTTCTGTGTGTTTTTATTGGATTTGTGTTTGCATTATAACTTGTCTTCTAATTGACTCCTAAATTCTGTCAAAGTGTATTCTAAATTTTGGCATTATAACATCTAAAATTTTGGCATGATGTTCCCTTAAATTTTGCCTCATTTTTGGCATTATGTCCCCTAAAACTTTGCCTCACTTTTGGCATCATAACTTGACAAAAAACTGACA
This sequence comes from Lathyrus tuberosus, assembly GCA_022829125.1. Taxonomy (NCBI): domain Eukaryota; kingdom Viridiplantae; phylum Streptophyta; class Magnoliopsida; order Fabales; family Fabaceae; genus Lathyrus; species Lathyrus tuberosus. Next base: position 9,004,806 of record JALAZF010000072.1, read on the forward strand.
TGAAATAAATTCATTAAAAACATAGGAATTCAAAGTATTCAAAGTCAATACATGGACTTAGTTTGATCCAATACATGGCCTAAGATTGTAGGATGACCAAAATTACAAGTCATTGTATATCGAGTACAGATGCTCATAGCTTACATCATAGCCAAAAAACATAGTTAATCAAAGTCTACAAAACACAGTTATGGTAACATAGCCAAAAAATATCATTCAACTTCTTCAAACTACATCCTCATTGAGTCAAGCCTTTTTGAATTTCTTCCCAACTTTTTCTCCCCTTTTGTTTTGGTTGTTTTGATGTATCATCTTCAGTGAGCACAACTGGATCTTCAGGGTGTTTTCCAGACCCCTTGATGTCTTTTGTTGTTATAGTTCTGAGTCTTTCACTCTTTCTGGTTGACTCACAGCTCCTGGGACTTTTTTCTTCTTTGGCATCATAGACTTGACCTAAAAAATAGCCATGAATAAACTTAAATGACATAACTTGACCTAAAATACAGCCATGAATAAACTTGACCTAACTTATAGGATCACTGAAGGTTGCCTTGACCTTTTCTGGATGTTTGAATGCTTTGGAGGGTTTGACTTTTGGTGCACTCCCAAAGAAGGTCTTCACACCACCAGACATTGAAGGACTTGTGTTTACAGCAGCCTGTTTGATAGGGCTTAAGTCAACTATAAGAGGTTGAATGTCAAGAACAATATCCATTCCATTGTTGATATCATTGAGAATTGCTTCGAGAACATCTGGATCTATGTCACTGAGGTAGTCTCTTCTATCTGTACTTGGTGATGGTGCAGTATCAGAAGCTATGAGTTATGCAGCCTGAGCATCTGTTGGTGGTGGTACAATATCAGCATGAGGATTTGGTGGTGGTGCAGTATGTGGATATGTTGGTGGTTGAGCAGCATGAGAACCTTGCACTGAAGCCTGACTTGGTGCCTCATTTATCTGGTCTGTGACTTAAGGTTGAGCAGCCTGAGCCTTACTTGGTGCCTGACTTTGTGCCTTACTTGGTGGCTGGCTTGGTAACTTGTTAGATGCCTTGCTTGGTGCCTTGTTAGATGCCTTGCTTGGTGACTTGTTAGATGCCTTGCTTGGTGCCTTGCTTGGTGCCTCTTTGACTTTCTTATTCAATGACCCCTTTAGGTCTCCCCTGAAAGACAATATACAGGTACTCATAACATACAAACAACAAACAATATACAATTACCCATAAAGCACAAGACTAACCTTTATTGATGTTTCCTTTTGAACATTTCCAGTTTGACTTGCCTGTGTAGATACCTCATTTGTTGTTACATCTTGGTTCTTGTGTAGAACAATCTGTTTGTTTTCTTACAGGTCCTAGTGTTATGACCATACTCAAACATGTCTTACACCTATGAGTAGTATTAGTTTTTTGCCACTTGGTAGCATTGGATTCATCAGGTTCCTTTCTTCTAAGTTTTTTTGGCCTCACTGGGCCTCTTTTGAACATGGGTGGGTAAATTACCGGATCATTGGTTTTGGGCCACTTATTTTGGCCATTCAAATGAGTGATACCTTCCTCATAACATTTGACATAAGTCGACTTGTGATAACACTTATGGACATAATTAATGGGATCATCAACTTTCATATGGATTGCAGCAACTGCATGTCTACATGGAATTCCAATGAGATCTCAAAAATTACATGAACTTTTTTTATTAGCCAAATCAACCACAAAACTATTAGTAAACATGACATAGGTAACTTGGAATGTCAATTGTCCAGCATAAGTGGATGTCCAACTTGCACTCTTTTCACATCTTCATCACTAGAACCCTCATCAGTATTCGAATCAACCTCATCTTCACATATTTTAGCCTTGTTCCTCTTTCTTGCATTCTCCATAAAAGTTTCATTCCCTATACTAGGTTTAGGCTCAGTGTATATTTCAACCTCACCTTGGTGCCTTGCTTGAACGAATGCAGCTAACTCAAAAGCATCACCATCATCCCTAAAAGGTTTTAGGTCATTTTCTAAAGTACCATCACCATGTTTCCACCACATCTTAACATTATTGTACTCAAACCCAGGATTCATTCCCTTAATTAAATAACATGCCTCAAAAAATAACCAAGACTCGCTATCTTGACCATTAAAGGCATAAACTTCCCCACCCTCATACTTTAGCATTAGGTCTTTTACAAAAGAGCCCTTCGTGTAAAATATTACTTTAAAAACACTCATCCCTACATAATGGATGGAAAATACTGTCAAACATGGACCCACTAAAAGACTATTGTATGCATACAAACCCTAATAACCTAATAACTACCATTAAACTACAATTTCTATGGCAAACTTCAATAAAATAGAATCTAAAAGGGAACATGTGGACCTACCTCGGTCTCAATGTCGAGGGACCACAAAGCAAGCACCTTTCACACAAATGCTGGGACCACAAACCAAATGCAATGAGAAGGGAGTCAACTTTCTGCAAACAAAATAAAAAAAGGCAATGTGTTACTGATACTATGTTCAACAAAGCAAACACAAGAACTTGAAGAAGAATGGAGTTGAATGAAAAAATTACCTTCTGTGGAGTAAACGAAGGAACGAGACTGAGAGTAAATTTTGGGCGTAAAAATGATTTAGGGTTTCTGATACTATGTATTTACTAAGCATTGCTTAGGTGGCACATAATAGACTCAGTGGTAGCTGCTTAATCATCTAGTCACCTTCTCAAAATTAATATAAAAAAATGCCAACTCAGCCTCCACAGAAGATTCCGTCTAGTGGAATAGACGTCAGGGATGAAAATTAGGGACGAAAAACTTTAGGAGGGCGAACGTTTGAACAAAAATGTTAGGGGGACTAAAACTAGATTATTGGTTATTTACAGGGACTAAAAACATAATTGAACAAAAATGTTATGGGGACTAAAACTAGATTATGAGTTATTTATCAATTATTTCCGTTTACAAAAATAATTCTATCAAAAATAGACTTTTCTTGTTTATAAAAATATTTGTAACTTATTCCCCTTTATCCAAATAATTGTATCAACAATAGACTTTTTTCGCTAATAAAAATATTTGTAACGTATTCCCATGTTAAAAATAATTGTATCAACAACTGAAATATTTTCGTTTAGTAACATTCTCATTTATAAAAATAATTGTATCAAAAATAGACTTTTCTCGTTTCTAAAAGTATTTGTAATTTATTCTCGTTTATAAAAAGAATTATATGAATAATAATATGTTGGGTTAATACCCCTTTTGCCCCCTGCCATATAGGCGAAATCCCAAAAACAACCCTGTAAAAAAAAAACACAGATTTCATCCTTGCCATTTGTAGATTCCCTCGTTTTGCCCCCTGAGTAGATTTGGTCAACAAAATTGATGACATGGTGCTGCTTTGTTGGCTTTTTTTTATTTTTTATTTATTTAATTACACGCGTGGTATTTTTATTAATATTTTATTGATTGCATGTTAAAATGCTTAAAATTCAAAATTTCAAAAAATTACCAACTACAAGGATTGAACCCACATCCTTTTGTTTCAAAGCTTAAGCACCTACCACTAGGCTATAGCCTTTATTTTGTATTTTAATTGCTTTTAAATATACATATTATACGTTTGCATACTTGTTTTCATTTTCATCAATTATTATTAGAATATATTGTAACTATATTATATATACTATAACTATTATTAGAATATAGTTAAATAACATATTGTAAATATTATACTGTAACTATAATTTTTTTACATATTATACATATTGTAACTATATTGTAGCTAAATTCTAAATATTTACTAAGTATTAATATTAAAACACATTTACTAAATTATTATTTATATTTTAATAATTATTAATTACAGTAAATAATAACTAAATAATAATTTCAGCTTATTAAACTAAATAATAACTAAATATTTATAAATAGTAATTACTGTAAATAAAAGCTAAATATTTATAAATAGTTAAGATATTTGTAAAAAATAATAACTATTTGTAACTAAAATATTAACTAAATTAATAATAACTAAATAATATTTATAGTTAAAATAAATACAGTAAATAATAATAATTAATATTTTAAAAAAACTGTTATTTTAAAAAAAACTGCTATTTTAAAAAAACTGTTATTTTAAAAAACTCTTAATAAAAAACTAAACTAAATAAATAAATATAATAGTAGTTTTAATATTAGTAATTACTAATAAACCGAAAATAAAAATATTAGTAATTAATAGTAAACTGAAAATTAAAAGATTTTTAATTAAAATAACAGTTTTTTATATTAATAATTAATAACAAACTGATTTTTTTTAAATTAATTATAACGTTAAATAAAAATAAATAATTTAGTTTTTATGATATAGATTTGAAATAAAATAAATAAATAAATAATTTTTAAATAATAGCATTAAATAATTTTAGAAAAAATTATTCATTAGTTCAGTTAAAATTATTTAATGCTAATAATTTCATTAATTAAAAAATTATTAAATAAATATTATTCATTTATTTAACGCTAATAATTTAGTATTAATTAACGTTTTAATATTAAATAATTCAGTATTAAAATTAATATTAATATTAATTTAACTTATTAATATTAAATTTACAGTAATTAAGTAATTAACGTTTTATTTTAGTATTAATATTAATATATAATTCATTATTAATATTTAGATTAATAGTTCAGATTAATAATTCATAATTAATCCTAGTTCAGATTTATAATGTAATATATAATTTTCAAAAGGATAATATGACAAAACAATTAAGATGGCCTAGTGGTGGAAGGCGCCCCATGTAAGCTTTAACTGATGGGTTCAATTCTCATGAGTGACAAAATTTTGATATTTTAACATTTTAACATGCAATCAATAAAATATTAATAAAAATGTCACGCGTGTAATTAAATAAATAATAAATAAAAAAAAGCGAACAAAGCAGCGTCATGTCATCAATTTTGTTGACCAAATCTACTCAGGGGGTAAAACGAGGGAATCTACAAATGGCAGGGATGGAATCTGTGTTTTTTTTTTACAGAGTTGTTTTTGGGATTTCGCCTATATGGCAAGGGGCAAAAGAGGTATTAACCCTAATATGTTTTTGTTTATAAAAATATTTATAACTAATTCCCGTTTAAAAAAATAATTGTATCAACAATAGACTTTTTTATATTTAAAAAAAAATTGTAACTTATTCTCGTTTATAAAAATAATTGTATCAACAATATAGTTTTTTCGTTTATAAAAATATTTGTAATTTATTCTCGTTTATTAAAATAATTGTATCAACTATAGATTTTTTCCGTTAATAAAAATATTTGTAACTTATTTCCGTTTATAAAATTAATTGTATCCATAATAAAATAAAATCCGTTTATAAAAATATTTATAATTTATTCCGGTTTATAAAAATAATTTTATCAAAAATAGGGTTTTCTCGTTTATAAAAATATTTGTAATTTATTCCCATTTATAAAGATAATTGTATCAGCAATAAACTTTTTTTTGTTAATAAAAATATTTATAACTTATTCCCATTTATAAAAATATTTATATCAACAATATAATTTTTCATGTTTATAAAATTATTTGTAACTTATTCTCGTTTATAAAAATAATTGTATGAACAATAGACTTTTCCTATTAATAATAATATTTGTAACTTATTCCAGTTTATAAAAATAATTGTATCATTATTAGAATTTTTTTCGTGTATAAAAATATTTTTATCTTATTCTCGTTTATAAAAATAATTGTATCGACAATACAATTTATTTCGTTTATAAAAATATTTGTAAATAATTGTAACAAATTAATTAGTTTTTCTATTTAAAATTCAAATAGTTTTGGTCTATCTATTTTAAATTCAAACAGTTTTAATATTCTTATATTTTTTTCATGGAAAATTAATGAGATATTCATTTTAACTTATATTTTTATATATGATGATTTGTCATATTTTACAAGTAATTTATTATTTAAAAATAAAAACATCATAAATTTTAAGTGCAAAGCTTTAAGAGAGGAACAAAATGGTTTAAATTTATTATAAGGGTCAAAACAATTTAAATTTAAAATATAATTGACCAATTTCGTGAATCACGTAAAATAAACTATAATTAAGCCAAAACTCTAAATAGATCATAGTTATTTATGTGACACAATTCTAATAATTTAATAAATTTCTAGAATATAATATTAACTATAAATATATTAAAAAAATTAATTAAAATATCTAATCAATAATTATTAAATAATTTCTCTATCAGCTTCCGAAAAATTAGTCTTGATAATTAAGGTAATATCTTCGAGTCAACTAATAGAAGACCTATCTATATTCATGACTTAAAATTGTGGTTGTAGTGAAATACAGTCAAATGCAATCTATACATCAACATTTGTGGTTACAATGCTGTAATAGACATTTCTAAATATTATATTTCGATCACAATTACATAGGTTGAAACATGTTTATGATTCTTAATATGCTTAAATTCATGAATGCAAATTAAATAACTAAAACTTTACTAATGACTCAATTCCTCTCAAAACTAAGCGACTAGTTATTAGGTGAGAGCAAATTCAAACATGTTTGTTAATAATCAATATCTTCAATACCATTAAAAAATCAATATCCTTAATACCATTACAAAATATCAATATCCTCAAAAAAGTGCACAAACTTTGGTTACTACTTTATGCTAGTGCCAACTAGCAAATAATCACGATTTTATGGATATAGAACTGAACTGTTTTCATTAAATTGTGTAGAAATCATACAACTAACTGTTTAAATAATTAGGGTTCTTAAGAAAAATTTAGAAGAAGAGAGAATAAGAGAAAAAACTATATTATGAAAGGATAAATTTTATTGCGAAGTTGCTGTTATTGTTTACATCATCACATGTTTTTATATAAACTAGCGGGTTACCCGTGCTATCGCATGGGTCATGTCTGTATTCACACGCTACGTTGCGAAAATCATTTGTCAATCCTGTAATATTTTTTCAGATTCTAAATTTTTTAGAGCGTAACCAATTTAATAGGTTAATAAATCTAAAAACAATAGTACGTATAAATTATAAAATACAAAATTAACACTTCTTGTAGATTTAATATATGAACATTAAAATGACCAGTTTACAGCTGGTATGTCATAGATACGTTCACATTGCAGTAATTAGCAAAACTCAGTTGAATTCAGATGAGTAAATTCTAAAACTACAACTCTGAATAAAATCATGTTTCCAATTAAAATAATATTCGTGCTATCGCACGGGTCCCGTCTGTATTCACACGTTACTTTGCGAAACATCACTTGTCAAACATACAAACTTTTTTCAGACTCTAAAAATTTTACAGTGTAACCAACTTATTCATTTTAGCATATTCACTAAATGCAGTATGCATATGTCGAATACATGCTTACAACATTTGAAGTCTATATTGTATTCGGCTCTGCCGAATATAGCCAAGTCCTGCTCAACTATCTTCGATTATGTTGAGTCTGTTTGATAAGACATAAAAAAGAGTTTTTAGCTTTTCAACTCATTGTAGCTTTTTTACTAACTTTTAGGTTTTTTTTTCAAAAGCTATTTGAAGTAACTTTTGAACTTATAGCTTTTAGCTTATGACTTTTTCTTCCATTTGTACCCTCACTATTTTATCAAAAACTCATTTTTACCCTTTATATTAATATGATTTAAATTAAAATAATTGTGTTTTAGTTGAGGGAATAAAAAATGTTAGTCATTTTTTTACGGAACAAATTCACGATGCAATCCATCTTCTATTTTGTTATTAATGGAATATTTTTATTCATTACATTGAATTGTTTTTTTTATTACATTTAAGTTATGATTTTAATTATTTATCATTTGAGTTTTTATTATTAATGTATTATTTTTATAAATATGATAATGAATGATTGAATATATTTGTTTATGAGTATGCGTATTATGGATTTTGAGAGAGAGAAAAAAAAGAGAAGGAAATATGCACTTTATTGAAATATAAGATCAAATTACAATATTATTATTTTACATATTCAAATTTCATTACAAAATTTATATATAAGTGTTTAATATATTTTTGTGCTATGTTTAATTTTATATTTATATTTAAAATGTTTTGCATTTGATTGTTAATACATTATTTTTATTGAATAAAAGTTAATTTAATAAATCGGATCACTAATTTTTTTAATTAAGGATGTCCTTTTATGTCATTTTGTATTTATCAGCTAGTGTAACTGCTAATTTACCAAACACTTAAATTAGTTTATCAACTTTAAGTCATCAGGTATAAACTACCAGTTATCAGCTATAAACTATCAGATATTAATCATCAGCTACCAATTACCAACTAGCTTATCAGTTATCAGCTAATTTTACCAAACAAAGCTGTTGTCTACAACTATTTCGACATAGTCAAATATAACATTGTCAAATACAAACATACCTATTAAACAATGAATGACTAGCTTCTAACACTAACAAATGCTTTTGACATGGACTTCGGAACTCCACCCTTACGTTTTCTTTCGTAATTTTGATGTCTTTGGAAATCGTTTGTACCTCGGTAGAGACATTCAACTTACCACCAGACTCTATAGCGAAAAAAACATTGATAGGAATGCTTAAAGAGTATCAAGAAGGAAAATATTAAAAGCCCCAGGAACATTAACTGTCATTCCAACACCCTCTTGAAAACTAATATAATTGAATGAATGCAGAGAGCAAGAGAATTGAGTCTGCATTATGTTTAGTTTCATATTACTTAACCTAACCTTTACAATCCAAGGCTATGAGTTATTTTTACACTACACTAGTGGTTTAGTTTGTTATGCTAACAAACTCTTAACTTAACTAACAGATCTATATTTTGCAACTATTATTACATTTCTTTTATCTACATACATCTCTAACACCCCCTCAAGATCAAGGGGGTTTGAATGAAACCACTTGAGCTTGCTTCGCAACCTTTGAAATGCTGCAGCTTCTAGAGGTTTTGTCAATGTGTCTGCCAGCTAAGCAAAGGTCATAACATGTTGGATAACACGTTTCTTAGCATAAACTCGTTCCTTTAAAAAGTGGATATCAAGTTCAATATGTTTGGTGCGAGCATGCAAGACTGGATTATGAGATAACAGGACTGCACTCAAATTATCACATAGCACAGTGAAAGGATAAAAGGGAACTTGAAGCTCAATGAGGAGAGATTTCAACCATAAAAGTTCAGAGGTAGTGTGAGCTAGAGCTCTATATTCAGCTTCCATACTCGACCTAGCCATAAGAGATTATTTCTTGGAGCTCCATGCAACAATGTTAGGACTAAAGAATATACATGAACCTGATGCAGATTTGCGATCATTTGCATCACTTGCCCAGTATGAATAACTATATTCTCTTAGGGAGAACTTCTGAGTTGAGGGAGATGAAGAGAACATCAGACCATGAGAAATAGTACCACTGAGATAACGAAGAATTCTGCAAACTGCTGCCCAATAAGTATCCAATGGGGCTGACATAAACTAATAGGCCTTGTTCACACTATAGGTAATGTTTGGTTTGGTCAGAGTGACATATTGGAGAGCCCTTACAATGGACCTATACAAATGAGGTTCAGAGAATGCAGGCGAACCACTCTTACTCAGTTTGCAGGTACTGAGCATGGGTGTTGGTACACCATTGGCATTTACCATTTTTGCTCTATCAAGGAGGTCTCTGATGTACTTTTCTTGAGTCAACATAAGGGATCCATTTGCTTGAGGAACAAATTCTATGCCCATAAAATATTCAGAATTACCAAGCCTTTTTAAAGCAAATGCTTTATGAAGCTTAGTGATTAAGTCATTGACTAGTTGTGAGGATGACCCAGTTAAAAGGATATCATCTACATAAACAAGAGCATAGAGAGTAGTACCTTGTTTAGAGTACACAAATAGAGAGTGATCACACCTTGAGTGAGTGAAGCCAAACAATAGCAAAGCTTGAGTAAGCTTTTCATACCAGGCCCTAGGGGCTTGTTTAAGTCCATATAGAGCTTTATGGAGTCTGCATACCAATTCCTTGTTTAGTTCACTTGTAGGATCAAAATCTAAAATCCTAAGTGTCAGTTTGTGTAAAACATTCAAGAAAATATAATTGTGCTGAAACAATTTCTAATGTAAATAACAAAAGAAATATAGTAAAAGTACTTAAATTAACAAAAACTAGTAAATAATCAAAAATAATAAAGCAATTGAAATTCTTGAACTGAAATTGGAATGTAAGTTCATACATTTCTGACAAACTCGTTTTCAAAGTGAATCAGATGTATGAGTTCTAAAGAGAACAATATATATTGCGACTCTTGACTATATAGTTGAAATTCGCTTAAATGCTAGATACACTATCAATTACCAGCAATGACTAAAATTTGACACATTTACTACTACTTAAGTTTTCGTCTTCTGATTTATTTCCCCGTGTCCTTGGTACTTGATCCACTTCAAACCATCACTGTTGTTTAAAACATTTGTATGTTATCCAGCCACATCTGCCAAAAATGTTAGCATATCGAATTTGGGACTTGATTTCGAAAATATGACTTGATTATCTACACTTAAAATTTTTATATATCTTACCTCACACATTCATATCGAAATGCTAAACTAAAAGTCCCATTCTAACAATGATGTACATTAAATCAAAAGTGAAAACGAAACAAATGTATCATTCTAAACGGGAAAATTTGGAGAGATTAAAATCATTAAATGTTTGTCAAATTCTGCAACGTAATATAAGGAATGCTCGAAAGTAGTTAACCAAGTAATTTTGAAAGAGCAAGGGTTGGAAAAGAAATGTTTTGAAGAAATTGGTGATGGTGTACATGAAAGCGGGAGTTATGAAAGTCATATGAGTTTTAAAAATGCTAATGGATGGGGGAACAATTTGTAATATATTAAGTATGTATATGGATGTAAATGTGTGAATAGTGTTCCCAAATGCTATTATTTGAATACGCTCATTAGGTCATTTATTACGGCAGTCCATATGAACTACGATGTACAACTTGGAAAGAAGTATTTTTAGCATTCATAAGATTTGACAGAAATATTTAAAATATACTGAGGCATTCAAAAAAAAATTATTAAAGCCTTAAAAAAAATAGCCGTTGACACTTTTAGTTTTCTATCATCAGAAGCAATTGATTTTTTTATAGAGAGTGCAAATATTCGGTTTTTTTCCCAAACTAAAAAAAGTGCAACCCAAACATCAGGGTTTGGTTTAGATTCCGATTTGGTTCAAATTTACTTGAACAAATGAACACCCCTACTTAAGGGGATGAACTATTTAATGATTGATAAGACATACTAAAAAGCTTGCCACTCCTCAGACACACAAACACCTAATGATTAAAATCATTTTAATGTGTGAAAAACGTAAAACAAACATATACACACCTCTGAAGCATGAGTACTTCTAATATGGTGGAGTACCGGTACCGAGTACGCATCCGTATCGGATACTCGTACCGTACTCGTGATACTTCATTTTTCTCATTATTCGGTGTTGAATGAAATTTGTGGTTTTCTCAAATGTCAATATTGTATATTTATGTGTTTTAATTTTTTTTGTTATTGCATCTTAACATTATTTTTGGTTTTTTTCAATTTTTATAGTGGTGTTTTGTTATAAACCTAATAATTTAGCTCTTTACTCATATATTTTATAGAAAATTCTTATTTTTTATTAACGTACCCTTACCTTGATTTTTTTAAAAATGGTGTATCCCGTACCGGTACCAGTACCCGCACCGGGTACCGTACCCGTACCTATGCATCATAGATACACACTTACACTATCTGCAAATGTTTAAGTTTCCACAAAAGTGGGTCCCACCGGGTGTGCCAATTTGTTTACTTGTGTTTTTAGTAAACAATCACGAGCTTTAGTTCACTCATAGGATCAAACTCAAAAATCCTAAATACCAGTTTGTTTAAAACGTTCAAGAAAATATTAGTGTGCTTGAAAGGATTTCTAATGTAAGTAACAGAAGAAATATTGTAAAATTACTAAAATTAACAAAAGCAAGTAAATAATCAAACAACAATAAAGTAATTGGAATGCTTGAATTGAAAATGGAACATAAGTTCATACAATTCTGACAAAATCGTTATACAAGTGAATCAAATGTATGAATTCTAAAGAGAACAAAATGAATTGCGACCCTTGACTATAGAGCCGTAGTTTGCTTATAAACTAGATACACTATTAATTACCATTAACAAATAACTCTTCAAAATCTGACACGTATACTGCTACATGAGTTTTCTTCTTCTGATTTTTATCCAACCACATCTGCCAAAAAGATTAACATATCGCATTTTTTACTTTATGTCAAAAATATGACTTGATTATATACACTAAAATTTTTTATACATCTTACATCACACATTCATATCGAAATGCTAAACTAAAAATCTCATTCTAAAAATGTTGTACATTAAATAAAAGGTGAAAAGGAAACAAATGTATCATACTAAACGTGAAAATGTAAAGATATTAAAATCATTAAATGTTTTTCGAATTCCGCAACATAATATATTGAATGCTCAAAAGTTGTTAACCACGTAATTTTGAAAGAGCAAGGGTTGGAATTGAAATGTTTTGGAGAAATAGGTGATGGTGAACATGAAAGCGGGAGGTATGAAAGTTACATGGGTTTTTAAAATGTTACTGGATGGGGGAACAATTTGTGATATATTAAGTATGTGTATGGATGTAAGTGTGTGAATGGTGTTCCGAAATGCTAATATTTGATTACACTCTTTAGGTCATTTGTTACCGCAGTCCATATGAACTACGATGTATAACTTGGAAAGAGGTATTTTGAACATTCAAAAGATTTTATAGAAATATTTAAAATATTCAGAGGCATTAAAAAAATCATTGAAGCCTACAACAAATTCTCCGTTGACACTTTTAGTTTTTTAGCATCATAAGCAATTGATCTTTTATAAAGATGCAACGATTCGGTTTTTGTCCAAACTAAAAAATTTCCTGTCCCAAATATCATGGTTTGGTTTTTATTCCGATTTGGTTGGGATTTACCCAAACCAATGAGCACCCCTACTTTAGGAGATGAACTATTTGATGATTATTGAGTCATACTAAAAAGCTTGTTACTCCTCAGACGCATAAACACTCAAGGATTGAAATCATTTGAATGCATGAACAACGTAAAACAAACATAAACATACCCACACCATCTGCAAATGTTTAACTTTGCACAAAAGTGGGTCCCATCGGGTGTGCCAATTTGTTTCTGTGTGTTTTTTTTAAACAATCACGAGCTTTAGTTCACCTGTAGAATCAAACTCGAAAATCCTAATTGCCAGTTTGTGTAAAACGTTCAAGAAAATATAATTATGCTGAAAAGATTTCTAATGTAAATAACTAAAGAAATAGAGTAAAAGTACTTAAAATAACAAAAACATGTAAATAATCAAATAACAAAAAAGCAATTGAAATGCTCGAATTGAAAATGGAACGTAAGTTCATACATTTCTGACAAACACGTTATACAAGTGAATCAGATGTATGAGTTCTAAAAAGAACAAAATGAATTGCGATCTTTGACTATAGAGTCCAAATTCGCTTACATGATTAGATACACTATTGTTGGTTTGAATATGCAATACTTTTTCTAGAAGGGGGGTGAATAGACAATTAAAATCCCTTCTTTTCGGTTCAAAAAATTAAGATTACACAAGCGAAAACGAATATGGTGAAAACTTGTTTTGAAAAGGTTTTATGATATTGGAAGAGGATTTATGCTATACATTCACCAATGGTTTGTAATAAGGTAAAATACAATTAATTTACAAATGGTTAAATTTACAATGAGATGTTTAAAGACTTTACCTATTCTTCAATTTGGAAGGCAACTCTAATTTCAATTTTCACACAATATTCAATTAACAAGATCTAGAAGAACAATTCTAATCAAACCTAAACTTTTGCAAATAAAGACTATGAACATAATGAATCTAAACAGCTACCTGTCACACCCTCATTTTCACCCTATCCTTACATATCATGCATTTGTCATTATCATCGCATTTTGGTGCATATCAAGCATAGATTGGTGTAGAAGAATTGCAAGTGAGGGATTTGCTTCAAGAAAAATGTTTGGATTTGGATTAATTGGTTCTCCATCCACAACCAGGAGGAAGTTTGACTAGATCTTGGTCAAACCTGGGCAAGATGGGGATACATCAGTTCAGTTGCAAGTTATTTCCATCTTGGGCCATTTTGAAAACGAGTACTATTTGGGAACCACCAAGTGACTGAATTAAGGTTTGGTTCATTATAAAATCTTTATGACCTAAGTGGCCTAATGCCAGGATTGGCCCAAATTTTGTTGTTGTTCAATTTCTCAAAGGGAGGGCCTGCAAACCTGTGGCATGATTATCTTGGTTCACTCTTGATTTCCTATATCCATTTGAAACAAGAATTACAAGCCACAAGAAGCGCATAAGTCAGCTATTCATGTTAAAAAATTTCTTTCGAATTTGAAGGTCATACAAAGATCTAATGCGTGTGTCACGTTGATTGTTGAATCTAATTCAAGTTTAGCCATTCAAATTGAGTTTACCGTGCATCTTGGTTAAGGAATAAATAAGGCGTATAGGCGAGGTATGAAATGTTAGGCATTTCCAAATGAAGGTGTGAAAGGAATGTCAAAGTGTGAATTTTCTTTTAAGAGGAAAAAAATCTCTAAAATCACATGTTCTAACTTAGAAGAATTCAAAATTGTGTGCTATTTTGGTTTTCTACTTGATTCTAAAGGTTGAACATTCGTTGATCAAGAGCACACAAGTTTGAGTGGTCACCATCCAGGACCATTGAAGAGAAAAAAAACCAATTGGCACATGAAGTATGTAGTTACATCACAAAATTATTGATCACAAGGATACAACAAGGCGTTATAAGAATCTAAAGAAGAGGAGGGCATGTAATTTGTAATGATCTTCAAGCTATTTTCAAGAAAAAAAAATCAATTTTCACAAGAATTAGACTTCATTTATTTCATTGTTCTCAAGGCCAAGAATAACCAATTTCTAATTGTGATTGGATTTCAAGAAAGACAACTACAAGATTCAATTACACTACAATTGATACTTGTTTACAAATTACACTAACTATCATGACAAATTACAAAGTGCACAATAATTTTGTTAAGCCATTCCAAATCCCATGATTCTCACGCCTTGCTTCATCACCACAAAAGTCTTCATGCTTCAACATCACAATCCATCTTCCAAGCTCAAGCCATGTCTACAAGCACCCATCTTCGAAGATTCACACACCCAAGATGACATCCCATGCTACTCCTATAAACAAAGGAACAAAAACCAATTCATGTCACATTTTCAAGTCATACCAAGACATTTCAAAAGCCAATGAAACCAACCAATTCATGTCTCATGTTGTATTACAAATCACAAACCAAAGTCGTTTTTTCACCTGTTAAGTTAAGACAATTCAAAATTCCTAAGCAATTCCAAAACACGATCAAGATCAAGCGCACCAATCGAGTCATTCATTTTATTTCACAAAATCAAAACCACAAAATTCAGCATTTACATCCTCCTAATATTCACAAGTTCATGTCATATTTCAAGACCAAGCTCAACAACTAATTCACATTTCAAATCAATTCAAAATTCTGCAATACATTGATATTTTCAGAAGTGCAGAGGGGACCACAAGGAAATGCCAAACACAAGCAGACAAATATTCAGAGGGCAACAGTAAATCTGAACACAACAGCAAGTACAGCAGGACAGAGTTACTTCATTTTGGCAAAAAAAATTTTCAACATCAAAAGTGATAACAGAACTTGCAAGAAAGGAATTCTGCAACATGATTCAACACAAGAAAACCCTAATCTCATTGAATATAAAAGGAGAGGCATCATAAGCAGAAGGAGACGATTTTATCAGTATTACTCAAACACCAAGAACCAAATACCAAAACAGCCCCAAACCCACATCAGATACAAACATCACAACGACTGCAATCCATTGTAGAACCAGAAGAAGGAAAAATTCGCAAGAGGAGAAAGATAGTACCTGGAGTCCGCGACAATTTTTTGTTCTCGCATAGGTATCACATTCAAACACTTTGGCATTATTGTTACTGCTCCTCACTTTGATTTGATTTTGTAATGTTCTTTTGAAACTATTTTTGAGGTAAACATGTTCGAATCTAATAATCTTTTAGGGAAATTAGGATAGTGTTTCTGTTAGATGTTCTTACCTGTAGAAAGGATAACAAATCGAAAATTGTGAGAGGGATGAAACCTGTGATGTCATAAGTGGAAAATAAAAACCGAAAAATGAGTGAGAGAGCGCCAATCCTATAGAACAATTCGAGTTGAGGCATGTAGGTTGTCTTGGTTACGTTTTGTCTGAATGATTTTCCATGAACGCGTTGCCTTTCTTCCCCCCCTGCAGTGCGTGTTTGTTTGTAGTGTGATATTAGAGTTTCAATTAACCCCAGTGTTTTAAAAACCGGACCGGTCATCAAACCGGTGAGGGTATTGGATCACTGGTTTATCGGTCGAACCACTGGGTCATTGGTCGAATCGAATGATCAAACCGGATTAAACCGGATTAAATAGGATAACTCGGTTGAATAAACCTGTCATTATAATAGGTATAAAACTGGTAAAACCGGTCGAACCGGATGATTCAGTCTCTAAAAAATATAACTAGCACTTAAATTTTTTGAAAATATCATATCATAAATTCACAGGTTCATAATTTAAATGCAAATTTTAAACAGAGCCTAATTGTAAATTTTAAACAGAGTCTAACTTAAACAGAGTTTAATTTAAATTCATAATTTTAATCTTAATAGAAAATCAGTTTTAATGTTAATAATTAAAACAATACAAATATTAAAATTATTCTAAATAATAAATTTTCCAAATATATATATATATATATATATAATGGAAATCAGTTAAGTCTAAAATTATATTATATTTAGTTTCTTAATCTGTGTTCTCAAATTTCTATACAAATATTTGTATGATGGTTTTTCAATCAATATAAATACAAAATAGTAAAAATAATTTTGTGGATATTACGAAACTTAATTTGTGTATCACTTGAATCAAATGAGTAATCACTATTATTCATGGGGAAAAGTTCATATGTATTTGAGTAAAAAAAATTTTAAAAAAAATTTTAAAATATTTTTTTTTTAAATAAGCAGTTGAACCACCGGTTTGCGCAAACCGCCGGTTTTCCCGGTTTGCACCGGTTTTCTCTGGTTCGAAGACATGGACGATCGAACAAGCGAACCCGACCGGTTACCTGACCGGTTCCCGGTCCGACCGGCCGGTCCGGTCTGATTTTTAAAACACTGATTAACCCTCCTTCAGTAACCAAGTCAGACTGGGTTCGGAGCCAACTGGTCCGACCCGGACCCATGTGGTCCGCCCTTTCCATTAGTTTTCTTCAGTTCTGGGCTTTATTCCTAGTCCGTTGTGTTTTTTTTTATATAGTTTAACTTACTTTTAATCATAAAAACTAAAGTTAGTTTCTTTTAAATTTTCAAAGAAATAAAATAAAACATAACAAAATTTAGGATTAGTGATTTAGGATCTTAGGATTAATATAAGGTTTTGTTATTGCAATTTTAAGATTAATTTTAAGATTAGCTTTAGGATTAATATTAGGTTTAGTTTTTATTTTAATTTTAGGATTAGAGATTTTGATTTTAACCTTTAATTTTGAATAATAAAAAATAACCAAAAAAAATATTTAATTTCTCTTCTTAAACATAAAGGATTTGTGAGAACACGTTGAACCTCGTGTGTGACTTAGGTGTGGCTTGAATCGTTATTTGAGATTTGCGATCTTAAATCGCAAAGTGGTTACCATTGCATCAATTTTAATCCATTGAACTTGTATGGTTGATTTCTCATTGTTAGTTTAGGACACCTCGCACACACACGACTTCCTTTTGGGCTACCTAACAATGAGACCATTTATTTCTCGCAATCCCGTGTAATTTACGTGTATCCCTCCCCCATTACAATGTAATATCTTAGTTTCTTTTTGTGCTTGCTTGCTTGATTGTTAAGAAAGATAAAATTGAAGTAGGCTAGCTCACCATTTCAAAATAAAGAACAAATAAGGCTAGATCCAACGTCAAGTCATTTTTCAAAACTCATTAACTTGATTCACACCTTAGGGTTTCCCATCTCTTCTCATTCTCATCTCTTATCTCTTCCGTTAAACCTCACACTAACCTTGTATGTATTTCACCTTTGTAAGCCGATTTCCTTGTGAATCGCCATCAACCTACCTCGCTCTATTCACCACCCACTCTTTCAAAACGTTTTCTCTCTTTGTCTCCTTGAGTCTAAAAAACCTTGGTCTCGTACCAAGTGCATTTTCAAAACAATTTCTTAATAAACTTAGATGGTCGTGGAGTGGTTAGGTGAAGGCCTTCTCCTATCCTGAGTGCTTGACATTACCTTTAGGGTTCACTGTTGTAAAGCACTTACCATCTAAAACCAAAACACCTTAAATAAGAGAATAAAGTTCTCTTTGTATTGAACTAAAGAGAGAGGATTGGGTGAAGACCTCTTCCTCTTCGAGTATTAGGATGCTCACTTTAGAGTATGTGGTCTCGATACTCGTCTTTCAATACGAAGACGTGACTATATTTACCACACAACTTTCATAATAAACCTTTTGAGATAAAGAATTGGGTATTACCCAAAGGGGTTCCTAATGTAAGATACGTAGGCATAAGATTGCGATGATCTTGGCGAGCTACCTTCTATCCATCTTCTATTTTCCCCCCTTCCATTTTCTTCACCTGTAGTCCTCCGAACTACGTGGACTCTGATTTTCCCATTACACGAGGGAATACGTAGGCATAGGACTGCGAAGTCCTATCAAGTCCCCTTTCTCCCCCCACCTTTTCTTTTATTTTCTTCTACATTCTTTGGTTCTCACCCTTCTCTTTCCCTTTTAGAACATCTTAGAAAGTAATCCTTTAGCAAACATCCTTACACATAGACAAGCAAATGGTTCCCATCGAGTACGATGCATGCGAGGGGTGCTAATACCTTCCCCTCGCATAACCGGCTTCCGAACCCATAATTTGGTTGCGAGACCATCTTATCCTTTCTTCTTGGGGTTTTCTCGATGTTTTCCCTTTCCCTCATGGGATAAATAAAGTTCGATGGCGACTCTCCTGTTTCTTTTCTTTTCGCCTCCGTCGATTATTTTTCGAGTAGTGACACTACCCAAGCATGCTATTTTAAATGATAGACATAGAGAGAGAGAGAGAGAGAGAGAGAGAGAGAGAGAGAGAGAAAGAGAGAGTGCACCAGAATATATACTAGTTCGGTGCTATCGTCCTCGCATGCACCTACATCTAGTCTTCAATGGTGAACCACTGAAGATTTCTTTCTTCCATTAAAATGATATTGGGTTTGGTTCATGTTACAACAATTCAGATAAGCAAAAGATAAACTATAACAATCCAATCTATCTTCTTCCTTGCTTCTTGTTAGAACTTGTTTTGCAACTAGCTAACACCACTAAACTTTGATCTTTACCCAAGATCTTGATCTTCAACTTTTGATGGATTCCAATCTTGGTAAATTTCCCAATCTTCACTCAATCTTGAAATTACAAGCCTTGAATACTTCTCTTCAACAAGCTGGAAAATCTACAGAAAAACTCTACTACAATAGAGAAAAGCTCCTTCTTCTATTTCCTTCAAGAAATTTCAAGCCCTTGAAATTTCCAAGATCAAAACACCTCTTTGAAAAAATCTACACACTTCAAAGAACAATTGGATCTCTAATGTATCCCTACAATTAATCATCACACACACACACACACACACACACACACAAGAAAATGGTTTCCATGAGTATGATTAAGATGAATACGTGAGAGAGAGAGAAAGAAGTTGTGTTTGCATAGTTTTTTCTAACTGAAAAAATTTGATCTCACTTTGAAATGAGGAAATGAACCCATATTTATAGGTGCAAGAAATAATGCACAAGAAATGAGTAAAAATGAACTACATGAATCAATTCAGAATTTCCAAGACTTAATTCAGTTAGGGTTGTTGACTTGAGTCGAGTCTAAAATGAATCAATTCAAATTAGCATCCTGATTCAAGTCACGACCCTGACTGAATCAATTCAATTTGGAATTTTCTGACCACTGACTCGATTCAAAACTTCTCCTGACTCGATTTGCGCAAACAAAATCAAAATCAAATTTGGTAACACTTTCATGAATCGATTCACGAAGTCCTTGACTTTAGTCAAAACCCAAAAAAAACTTTGAATCAAATCGAGAAAGATTCAGAATCAATTCAAACAATTATGACTTTTATTCAACTTAACATAATGCATGGATAAACTTCTTTAGCATGTGTTTTATGATTAATAAGCAAGGAAACTCAAATTAAACAATAAATGTAAAACAAAGCATTAAAATAACGAAATAACCGATACGTTGATAAAGGGAAATTTCAACTACCAATTACCAGCAACGACTATTTAAGTGGATGGACTATTTGATTATTAATGAGGCATACTAAAAGGCTTGCCACTCCTCAGGCGCATAAACACTCAACAATTGAAATCATTTGAATGCGTGAAGAACGTAAAACAGACATAAACACACCCACACTCTCTGCAAATGTTTAACTTTGCACAAAAGTGGGTTACATCGGGTGTGCCAATTTGTTTACTTGTGTTTTTAGTATCCAATTCAAATACTTGTTCGTCATACAATCTGTTGTTTAATCGGTTGAGACATCACCGATTCAACAAACTGATTGAAATTTGTGAACTTTTATGTAGACATACATATTTTTTGGAAAAGTATATGGAAATATGAACGAAAACATGATTGCGTCATAATTAATCGGTATTGCATACGTGAACGGTAAAGGAAATCCAATCCCTGCAAGATAATCTATCATATCACAAATCCTGTTTGAATCATTCCGTAATTTTCATTGTTTTACTTTAAAAGAACCAAAGGCTTTCTCAAACAAATTTTCACTTAAGATTTCTCAGTAATCTAGAAGAACATTCGTTATATCACTCCAGTCTCTGTGGATACGATAACATAATACTTACTTTTGATAAACACAACATCAAAATGGCGCCGTTGCCGGGGACTGGGGTTTAGATCTTACGAATACAACGATTACATTTATCTTTTAAGTGTGTACATTTGTTAAAAATATTGTATATATTTACAACTATTCTCTATCTTACTTTTTCCTAACATTTGTTGGTTAGAAATTGCCAAGCTTTGTGTATGCGAGGTACGAGCTCAAGGGAACTAGTACCTTTTGATCCTGAGATCGAAAGAACAACCTAGAAAAACAAAAGACGTACCAAGAAGCAAAAGCAATCAACCAAACACAAGAAAAAAGAGTCTCATTCTGTTTCATCAGTACCTCCAACACTTGAAAAAATGGCCGAAGAAAGACCAAAAGTTGTCAACGGTGGACCTTGCCGAAGCAGCCCAAGACGACTAGCTCGTCTTACCACCACTCCAAATAACCGACAAGCTGAGATGAAGACTGGATTGTTGCAGATTATTTATGCTAATCCTTTTGCAGGTTTAGACCATGAAGATCCATACAGTGATCTCACCAAGTTTTACGAGCTATCCAGTACGTTAGGAGCACCGAAAGCTGAAGAAGAGGCAGACTTCATGAGATTGTTCCCACACTCTTTAATCGGCAAAGCAAAGGATTGGTACTTAGACCAACCGACGGACATCATGACTAATTGGAATGTACTCGAAGAACACTTTCTAAATAGGTTCTTCCCAAACAACAGGTTTATGGATGCCAAAGCAGCAATTGCCTCATTTGCACAAAGTACAACTTAAACTCTTCGTGAGGCTTGGGAACGATACAAATCTATGTTGCAGAAATGTCCTAATCACGAGTTTGATGAGTGTACACAAATTCATATTTTCAGAAATGAACTTCAGCCACAACCCAAGCTCTTACTCGATGCAGCTGCAGGTGGATCTTTATTATCCAAAAGCGCAGAGGATGTTGTATCTATCATTAACTGTATGGCCTTGAATGATCATCAGGTGCAATACAATCGTGGCACAACACAAAGACAACCTGGAATCCTAGAGTTAGGCACAAATGACGAAATCTTGGCACAAAACAAAATACTCACTCAAACAATGAAGGAATTAACGAAACAACTATCCAAACTTCCACAACAATTGAAGGAGATGCACGGTTCAACAAACGCACCAAAACAAGTAGCCTTTTGTGAGTTATGCACTGGAGACCATCAAACTGGTTTTTGACCCCCAATCAATGAAGAAGCTAAATATTTGGGAAATCAACAAAAACCAGCACCATATAAAGGGAATCAGAATTTTCAATGCGGAAACAACACCAACTATAATCAAGGGTGGAGACAAGATTATGGAACAACTAGCAGGCCAAACCAATATCAAAACTACCAACAAAATACAGCACAGCCGGATAAAACATCCAAACTTGAAGAAACCTTGCAACAATTCATGCAGCTATCTATGGCAAATCAGAAAAACACCGACGCATCCATTAGAAACCTTGAAAAACAGGTCGGACAGATTGCCAAACAATTGGCGGAACAACAAGGAGGCACTTTCACAGCCACAACACAACCCCACCCGAAAGAAAACTGCAAGGCGATAGTGACAAGGAGTGGAAAAACATTGAATGTAAATGAGAATGAGAATGAGAGAAAAGAAATGAGTGTTGTTGAAAATCATGAAGAGGAAGAAATGAAAAGAGAAGAAAAAACAAAAGTTTTAGACCAGTGATTATGCGGTTGGTGCAGTTTTAGACCAAAGAAAAAACAAAAGTTTCCATGCCATACATTACGCAAGCAAAGTCCTAAATGATGCACAAATCAATTATACAACAACGAAAAAAGAATTTCTTGCTATTGTATAAGCATTGGAAAAGTTTCGTTCTTATCTCATAGGATCAAGGATCGTTTGTTATACTGACCATGCAACGATAAAATACTTGATCAACAAAGCTGATTCCAAGCCAAGAATAATCCGATGGATACTCCTCTTGCAAGAGTTTGATCTAGAGATTTGTGACAAGAAAGGCAGTGAAAATCTAGTTGCGGATCATCTATCAAGATTGGTGAACCCGAAAATTACAAAAGAAGAACGAGAGGTACTTGAAGAATTCCCTGATGAGAAATTGCTCATGATTGAAGAAAGACCATGGTTTCCCGATCTTGTAAATTATAAGGCTTCCGGTCTCATTCCCGAAGATCTCAATTGGCAGCAAAAGAAGAAATTCTTGCATGATGCCACTCATTATGTATGGGATGATCCTTATTTGTTCAAAATCGAATACGATGGATTACTAAGGAGATGTGTCACTAAAGAGGAAGCCAGAAGCATCATTTGGCATTGCCATAATTCACCATATGCCGGCTATTATAGCGGAGAAAGAACGGCCGCCAAAATCTTACAATCAGGATTCTATTAGCCCTCTCTATTCAAAGATACATATGAACATGGCAAGAATTGTGACAATTGTCAAAGGGCTGGTGGAATCTCCAAGCGAAACGAAATGCCATTGCAAAGCATGTTAGAGGTAGAAGTCTTCGATTGTTGGGGGATTGATTTCGTTGGACCTTTTCCCTCGTTTTTCAACAACGAGTATATCTCAGTGAAAGTAGATTATGTATCCAAGTGGGTGGAGGCAATCACATCACCAAAAGCAGACAACAAAACAGTGATCAAATTCTTGAAGAAGCACATTTTTATGAGGTTTGGAACACCAAGGGTGTTGATCAGTGACAATGGTTCTCACTTCTGCAATACACCTCTTGCCAAAGCCCTTGAACACTATGGGGTTAGGCATAAAGTTGCTACACCATATCACCCGCAGACAAATGGACAAGCTGAGGTATCCAACCGTGAAGTCAAAAGAATTCTGGAAAAAACGGTTTCAATTTCACGGAAGGATTAGTCATTAAAGCTAGATGAAGCTCTTTGGGCCTACCGTACCGCCTACAAGTCACCAATAGGACTCACACCTTTTCAAATGGTATACGGTAAGGAGTGTCATTTACCTGTGGAATTGGAACACAAGGCTTTTTGGGCTTTGAAATTTCTAAACTTTGATCAACAAGAAGCCGACACAAAAAGGAAATTATAGTTACATGAATTGGAAGAAATGAGACTCCAAGCATATGAATCATCCAAGCTATACAAGGAAAGGATCAAAAGATATCACGACAGAAAAATTCTTCCAAAGGAATTCAAAATTGGGCAAATGGTTCTCGATTAAGATTATTTCCTGGGAAACTTAAATCAAAGTGGTCCGGGCCATTTCAAATAAAAGATTTCAAGCCATATGGAGTAGTGGAATTGGAGGATCCAGTTTCAAAATCAACCTGGACTGTCAATGGCCAAAGAATCAAGTTATACTTGGGTGGTGATGTTGATAGACATACCACAACGATTCCATTGAGCGAACCTTGAAAAGCTGCCTTAAACGTCGAGCTAACGATGTTAAACAAGCGCTTGTTGGGAGGCAACCCAACTTTGTGAGTTCTTTTCATTTTTTTTTCTTCAGTTTTTAGAATAGATCAGTTTGGAAAACAGGTGACCTTCCTTCTGCCGAGCCTTTAATTTTCTGTTTCTTTACATTTATCACTTCATCTCTTCATTTCTCACACATAAATCATCTTTTTCACACACTAATCTATCTCAAGAGAAATTTTCACTTTCAACTTCCCTCAAGCATCTGCAAGGTATGTCTCTCTTTCACTAAGTTTATAGTTTCTTACTTTAAATCTAGGAATTAGTGGGCTGTAAATCTTAACTTATTTTTTTTCCAAAACATGAACAAAACTTATGAAAGATGGAAAAGAACACCATGAAATTTCTTGCCCTAAATCACTCTTCTCTGCTAAATTCATATGTTACTTTGACCTTAGATTTTTCTCACTCTTCTGTAAAGATAGGTTAGGGTTTTTAGAATTACTGCAGAACAAAAAGAACTTGAATCATGGGTTTCTGCAAAAATTCTGCACAAGCAGTTTCGCATTACGAAACTTTGGCCGCTATGCAAACAAATTCATAACAGTATTTTGTTAACAAGAATTGTCTTTGTGCTGTCAAAATTTTTGTTTTGTAGACATAGTACCCAAGAAGCAAATCCAACAAAAAAAGTAAAAGGTGGGAGGAGAAACCTCAAGGGCTAGACCCTTTGATCAAACACGTTTTGTCGATGCTGCCCAAGCGGAAAGATTCAAAGAACTTGAATCAAGAAGCATTTGGCCTGAACGTCGAGTTGAAGTGGATGAGGAAGGCAATTACCACGCAGTCACGAATTTGATCAAAATTCAGAAGTGGGAAAAGTTGGTCACCCCTCCCAAGCACCTCAATTATGATATGGTCAGAGAGTTCTACGCCAACGCTCTTCCAGCGGAAGGAGAACCTTTTACTTACAAAACCATGGTCCAAGGCCGCACAATTGACTTCAGCCGCAATGCCATCAACGAATATCTTGGGAACCCTCTGACTGTGCTAGAAGGTCATGCTTGCGAGTATGAGCTTCATTTGAATACAGCACCAGACATCAAGGAAATCTCCAGGTTTCTTTTGTGCCGAGGAAAGAAAGTGCAAAGGAATGCTGCAGGGGTGGCAACACATTTTCTCTGGAAGGACCTAAAGCAGCGTGCTCAGGTGATATTAATTCTCATCTTACACAACATCCATCCCCGGAGTCACACCACGACATTCACCATGGATACTGCACAGTTACTTTATTTTATTTTGAGTGGTCAAAGTGTGTGTGTTGCACGCATTATTTCAAATGAAATGAAAATTGTAGCAGAAAGTGGAAGAGAACCAGGAATGGGAACCAAATCATCTTGTGCATTGGTTTTTCCGGGGCTAATCATGGGATTACTACGCGTCTCCCGCATGGTAACCAGGTGCACCAAATCTCAAAGGGACAGTGAACGACTCCTATAATACCCGTTTTTGCAAAGTTGAAACAAGCACAAGGCAAGCTCCCAGCCAACCTACTTTTGATAACTTGAATTTCGATGAATGAGATCCGCGGTTCTGAGCTTCTTTCTCCTATACATGGGACCAAAATGTAGCCACCAACCGTGCCATGACTAGCATTCAAAACTCCATGTATCGGATGCAATTACAAATAGGCAGGCCAGAGGATGCCGCGCATCAGATCCTTACTCCCGAGGCCTACCAGACTCATGTTTCTTGGCCTGGGGATAGGCCAGTCTATTTGGGAGGAGCTGCTAGTACAGGTACAGTTGACACAATAATCGAGACTGCAGAAAATGAGGAGGCGGAGAATCAAGAAGAAGAAGAAGAAGAAGAAGAAGAAGAAGAAAAGGAAGAAGAAGAGGCTTCGGGTGAAGAAGGAAGTGGAAGTGAGGAAATGGATGAGGAGTAGGATGCTGAAATTCTGAAGGAAAACGCGCTTAAACACAGTGAAATTTATTGCTTTTAGTTTTTTTTGTATGCTTCCATCTTTATTTTGAAAGTTTAATTTTGTTGTTATTGTAAGATGTTGCAACTTTTGTTATTTTTGCATGTTTTGCTAAGCGGTTTCAAACCATTGGACAAGTTTGTATTTCAAATTGAAGTCTATTTTTTTTCACAAGTTTGTTTCAAGTGAGATCTGAAATCATGAGCATGGAATGATGCTGTGCAAACTTAACAAGTAGGCTGACGAATCAACGAAACAATTTGAGTGGTAATGATATGAACCAGACGAAAATCAAGCAAGGTACATGTTTACTTGCTTTGTAGAATGTTAGCATGATCTTGGATTTTGTTTTCTCATACAAATTCATATCATGTCTCATTTTACATTGAGCACACTTGCTTGGATTAATAGCCAAAAACCAGAAAAGTGAGGAAAACTTCCAGGATTTACTTAAACAAACAAAGGAAATCCTTGCGTTGGACTCGGTTGATTCATGTTTGAATCCGGAATTTCTAATTTGAGTTTTACAAAGGCTTTAAGATGATCAAGGCA
Organism: Lathyrus tuberosus; assembly: GCA_022829125.1. NCBI lineage: Eukaryota > Viridiplantae > Streptophyta > Magnoliopsida > Fabales > Fabaceae > Lathyrus > Lathyrus tuberosus. The sequence goes on from JALAZF010000072.1 coordinate 9,031,935, forward strand.
ATTGATTGAATTATGAGTAAAACCACCATAAGCCGAAAAAGAAAAAGAAAAACTCATCAAAACCAGTGAGTGAGTGAGCATTTGTCAAAACCATTGTTGAAACTAAAAAAGTAAAGGATGGATCAAATTTCAAAAGTACAACATCATTGTGATCCAGTCCAAATTTTTTTGAAAAAGCTTAAACCAAAATATGAAACAAAAACATTGCTTCACTCATGAAAAAGAATTAAGTTGGGGAGAAAAGTTGATGAATTACAAAATGAAAAAGAATGAGAAATCGACAAATAAAAAAAGAGAAGAAATCGGTATCATGAAGGATTGAAAAGAAAAAGATGAGCATGATGATAAAAATGAGTGAAGCAAGAAAAGAAATTGCAAATGTGGATAGAATAGCCTTAGGAGAAAACCCATTTTGAGAAACCTAGCCACATTACAACCTCAAAAAGACCTTTGTGATTTTTACCTTATATTGCTCAAATTTTGAAGTCTTGTGGATAAAATCATGAATCGACCCGGATGTTGACCAAGTGATTTAATGAGAGTCAATCCTCCAAAATCAAGAAAATCTTTATTCCTTTATATAAAGAAGAGAGTTAGGTAGATTCAAGAAGAATGTGCCATTATAAATGTGAGTATATGATGTGATTATGTGTGCGAGAACTCAATGCCATGATCATGCTCTGATTCTATAAATCAGTTGAACATTATTCTTGTGTGAGAAGTAATCATTTGAACCATTCAATAAATTTTCCAAAAATTCATTTCACCTACTTGATTGAATCATGAAAACTTTCTTTTAGAATCATGCTCTTGATTGAGGACAAACAAGAAACTAAGTTGGGGAGAATTTGATAACAATCCAAAAAGACAATGTATCATTAGTCGAAACTCAAACGAATTGCATTGTTCCTTACATTTTTTATGAGAATTGACTAACAAAAGACCCAAAAGGTTGGTACTTGGGAATTTGTGTTGTTTTATAGGTATTAGGTATGAAGAAACCCAGTTGAACAAAGAGAAAAACCATGCCCTGAAACTTTTGCATTGCGACCAAAAGCTTCGCTACGCGAGCATCGCTATGCGAAAGGAAGCAAGATCCAGCAGAACAAAACAGAATCAAATTGATCAAACTTCGCTTGAAGCGAAGGAAGCGAGAGAAAACGAAGAATTTCTCTTGAAGATCGCTTTGTGTCGCATAACGAAGGTCGCGACGCGAGGAAAGACGAAGACCCAGCAACTCAAAATAGAACCAAAATGGCCAATCTTTGCTTGAAGCTAATAAAGCGAAAGGAAGTGACCAAAGTTCGCGACGCGAACTATACTTCGCATAGCGAAGTTTGGTGGTGTCTGAAAGGCGGTTAAATTCAAATCTTAATGGGGAAGTAAAGGGAGTTCGTATAGCGAATGTTCTCTCGCTATGCGAACTTAGGCGGCCAAAGACATTATAATTAGGATCAAGGGCAGTGCATATATCATCTCATGTTTTTATTTTTGAATACTTTTGTAATAATTATTAAGAGTGTGTTGTAAGAGAACCTTAAGGAAGAGAATCGAAGAATCGAGCTGGATACGCATCAAGGATCGAGAAATCGTCATTGATGCTCATTCATCTCCATTTCTTCCTTTTTGTGCAAGCTACCATGAAAATGGATAGCTAAATCTCTCTCTCTTGCTAGGATTGGAAGAATCTACTGTAACCATATGTATATGTACCACTTTTAATTTTAATGCAAGCATGTTTTCATTAAGTATTGATTATATCTTTTCTTCATCGCCAAATCTTATGAATTCGGTTATTAATGAAAAATAATCTCGTCTTCAGATATTAAAGATATGAATCTATTAAACTTTGATTTCTAGACATAGAATTAGGTTTAGTATCCAATTAAAATACTTATTCGTCATACAATCTGTTGTTTAATCGGTTGAGACATCACCGATTCAACAAACCGATTGAAATCTATGAACTTTTATGTAGACATACATATTGTTCGAAAAAGTATATGGAAATATGAACGAAAACATTATTGTATCATAATTAATCGGCATTGCATACGTGAACAGTAGAGGAAATCCAGTCCCTGCAAGATAATCTATCATATCACAAATCTTATTTAAATCATTCCGTAATTTTCATTGTTTTACTTTAAAACAACCAAAGACTTTCTCAAACAAACTTTCACTTAAGATTTCTCAGTAATCTAGAAGAACATTCGTAATATCACTCCAGTCTCTGTGGATACGATAACACAATACTTACTTTTGATAAACACAACATCAGGCGATTGGTCAAAGATGCAGAGCCATCCAACAGTACTAAAAGATAGGGTAGTGCTTTCCAAAAGAAGAAAAAGCAAGATATCAGTAATATTTCTCTGGGTAAGCAAAGAAGAAGGTATCTACCTCGGCAGGTAGCAGCTGTAGCTCCCGCTATCAACCCAGCGCCAGCTCCAAAATATCAACCTCAGGTTGCTCATAGCCAACCAAATCAACAACAGTATCAGCAAAGGCAGCAACAGCCTCTTCAGCAGGCCCGCCCACAGTACCATTATAACAATCGTACTACACGATCACCAGGGTTTGACCCGATACCAGTGTTATATGAAGAGTTATTTCCACTTCTGCTGGCCAAGGGGCACGTTCAAACCAGGGCTCTTCTCACAGTATCGGATAATCCACCTTTTTGGTTCAAAGCAGATCAAACTTGCCGTTACCATCAAGGAGGATCTAGACATAACATTGAGAATTGCCTCAGCTTTAAATCTGATGTACAGAAGCTTGTAAAAAATGCGGTTTTATCTTTCAAAGATACAAACCCGAATGTTCAGACAAATTCGTTACCGCAACATGAGAAAACTTTAGTAAACTGGATAGAAGGAGAACTCGGTGGCAGCTATCAAATTCGCAATGTGCGCCTACTGGGAAAAAACTTGGTGAAAATGCATTGCAGACAGAGCGGGTACGACCATGTACCCTTTCACAACTATCATCAACGTGATATCTGTTCTAAGAACAATCAAGGGTGTGTCATTGTACAAGCAGCTCTTCAAGAGCAAATGGATCTAGGCTGGATCCAGGATCACAGGATTCGTGAAGTAAACATGGCCCATGCACATCCAAACATTGTTCAAAATCATGACATTCGTGCAATGAACATCAGTTTAGTGGCAATGCATTCAAGACAAAGTCAGTATTACAACTTGCCGTTGCATGACTACATCGCTTGCCCGATTTCCTTAAAAGACAATCAGGGATGCTCTTTCGTACAAGAGGCCCTCCAGCGTCAAATAGATCTCAGATGGAACTAAGACTACCATGAAAGGAATGATCATCGGGTCAACATAGTTCAGATCTTCGACATTCGCTTAATGAATACCAGGCTAGGGGAATTGCATGCCAAGCAGGTCAGACTCGGTTTTCTGTCCCCGCATAATTATCAAGACTACAAAGAATGCTCCAAAAATGATCAAGGTTGTGCACTTGTACAAAGAACTCTTCAACATCTGTTGGATCACTGGTGGCTCCTAATCTACCAGGATGAAGACATGCAACAAGTTAGCATAACTAACGGAAATCCTAATAGACACCAAAGTTATGATATCCGCTTATTAGAAACGGATCTGGTAAGGATGTACTGCATACAAAATGGGTACGGTTGGGTACCACCTCATAATTATGAACGCTGTGGAATATGTTCAGAAAATAACCAAGGATGCTACCTCGTGCGAGCATCTCTCCAGCATCAGTTAGACCAAAATGAAACTCAACCATGCTTGAATTCTCAATCAATCAACATGGTACAAGGTTGCCTCCCTGTTCAAAACAAGGACCGAGGACTACTAGACAAAAGCATTGTCACAATCTCCAATAAAAGAGAACCTGTCAATCATGGAATTACCAAGGATGTTTTCACTATAATTCCTCTGCTATATGAATCAAAGATCCATCTTGATAGTAGGAAAGTTCCCAACCTAGAGACGCTTAAGGTTGCTTATGACGGTCGAAAGACCCAAATAGCCCTTGTAGTCATCTACTTACCAGGACCAATACTATACAAATCAGAGAAAGTTATTCCATACAAGTACGGTGCAACTACGATAGAAGGTGGAAAAAATTCCACTGCCATCTATTGTAAACACTGCTGATATCAGTCGAGTTACCCGGAGTGGTTGAATATTCAACAGAGGAGTTAGAGAACCTGCAAAAGAAAAGGAACCTCAAGTTGAAATTCCTAATCAACAAATTGGTCAATCCAGCAATACGGAACCTGGAAAGAATAACGATAAAATGCTAAAGCTCATCCAGAAAAGCGAGTATAACATTGTGGATCAATTGTTGCAATCTCCTTCTCGGATCTTTGTGTTATCTCTCCTGCTCAATTCAGAAGCTCACAAAGAAGCTCTATAAAAAATTTTAGAACAAGCCTTTGTAGAAAAAGATGTCACAGTGGGTCAGTTTGACATCATTATCTCCAACATCACTTCCTGCAACAATTTGGGATTCAGTGATAAAGAACTGTCGGAGGAAGGCACGAACCATAACATGGCACTCAATATCACAGTCAATTTCCAGGACGATGCTTTAGCTAACGTACTGGTAGACAAGGGTTCATCCATAAACGTCATGCCAAGGTCAACTTTGGTACGACTATCTTTTCAAGGTACTCCCATGAGAGGCAGTGAGATTATCGTGAACGCCTTTGACGGACCCAGGAAAATAGTTATCAACAAAGTCGATCTTCCCATAACCATCGGTCCCCACACTTTACAAGTCACTTTCGCGGTCATGGACATCCGAGCGGCATACAGCTGTTTATTAGGACGACCTTAGATACATGAAGCAGGGGTAGTCACTTTGACACTTCACCAGAAGCTGAAGTTTGTCAAGAATGACAAGTTGGTCACAGTATGTGGAGAACAAGCTTTAATTGTGAGCAACCTATGATCGTTTTCATACTTAGAGCAACAGGAGGTTATTGGGACTCAATTTCAAGCACGCTCGGTGAGCAATGAGAATCACCGAGAAAGAGGAACGTCGATTTCCTCATACAAAGACGCTCTCCAAGTAATAGGGAGTGATAACATAAAAGGATGGGGACAGATTATAATTCGTGCTGATAACAAGACGAGAAAAGGCCTTGGTTTTTCTCCAACATGTACCCAGACTACAAAAAAGGATGAAATCTTTCGTCCCATTCAGGATTTCTTCCACAACGGAGGTTTCCTTCACCCGATATCTTAAGAAGTCCACAGCATCGAGGAGAAATAATCTTCTGATACAGATGAAGAGTGGAAATCCTATTTTAACGATGAAGGTTATATATCTCAGGGAGAAACGTGCATGCCATTCTGCTCTCCCAAGCAAAGTCCCAGATATATACCAAGATCAGATGTTAGAATGATCTACGGAGATTGTGATCCCGAAGGATGCCGTGCTCCACCCAACTCATTAGAGAAAGACACTCTGATGAAAGACAACTTTGACTACGGTTCTTATGATCCCCTGGATGATTTGCCTATCTGGAAGCCTTACATGGAAAACTCGGGGCAAAAGAGTCATCCAGATAATGCATATCTGCTGAATGATCTTGAAAAGAATACGCCTGTTCTCCCAGAGTCATGGAATCCTTACCCAGAATATTCCGAGAATGTCCAACACCATGTTGATGAATTTGCAAAGATCGAAGGACAAGAATTTATCAACTTTGCATTTCCTAAAGTCAATGTCATTGAGGAATATGACTCATCTATCCCCTCAGAAACTTGGGATACCTTGGGGTAGCCAAGCAGCAAGTACGACTTTCTAGTCAAATACACTGCTCCCGAAAGCTCTCGCATCAGATATGAAGATATCCAGCCAACTGGATGGGTAGATTCTCTTGAGAATGAAAGTATCGTCGAAGATATAACAAAAGAGTCCTCCTATGATAACTTTGCATGAGAAGAAGACTTCAATGATCCCACTCTGCCAGAAGTCAGTGTTATTACTAAAGACAAATCGAGAAGGAAAGTATCAGATTTTTTATCCACAAAGGAGTTCGTCGCCATTGGGTTGCGGTTGAAAGCTCCTAAGGGTTGACTAAATTTTGGTAAAACATAATGTTGGAAAAGTTGTTCCAACTTGAAGATTTATGCCCCAAACCAAGTATGTCGAATAAAATGTCACAGCATGAAGATTCGACATCTTGACTGTCACAACAGGTTTTGTTTTTAAATTTGTTCCAAAATTCGAGGTGCTAGTGGCAGTGGCAGTGGAAGGATTCATCTCTCTTAATACTAAGGATGAATACAATCTGAATGGAGATTTCAGAACTGTTAAGGTAAATAGGGTTCGTTCAGAGAGAATCTTAGTTACTTGATTCAAGGGTGGAAACCTTGGTATCTCAACACTTTGTTTGTCAAAGAAGATACTTACAAATATTGAATAGTTGATAAGTGTTCATGGAGTGATGTGTTGGAGTATGGCTTCAACAGTGAAGCAGGGTTACTGAACAAGGATTTAAGATCAATTGCTATTTGTGATATTCACAAGTATTTAATTGATTATCCTTGTATGTGAAGATCAAGATTGCTGATGTTTAACACGATGTTGAAACATCTCTTCATATGGGTTTGTGCAGAATCATGGGAGGGGTACTGCATAAGCTTTTGGATCTATTTCTCTTGTGTGTTGACCTAAGAATCTGCTTCAGTGTGGTGTGGCAGAAGCATTTGATCTCTGGAGAGTTTCCTGGCAAGAAATTGGTCTAGACAATGGTGATGTGGAAGATGAAGAACAATACATCATAATCTTGATGAATAGTTCTTAGATCACTTTATTTCTGATCTAGGAGTATTGGAGTGCAGCAGGTGTGTTCCAGTTGTTCTAGAAGCATCTGATGTGTATCTGGAAAGTGTCATGGCAAGAGACTTGTCTAGAATATGGTGCTGGTGATGGCACAACTTGGGTCAGTTTATTTATGATCTAGGTTCATAGGAGCATGTGATCTTGCTCATCTTGGAGGTCAAGGATAAGTGGCAGTTATCTCTGACTTTCTACAGACTGCTCTACTTAAGGAAAGTGGAATTCTTTGGTATGGCTATGATGTAGTCTATGACTACTTCTCTTCTGAAGAATCAGACTTGGCACGTTGAGTTCTTTGGAGTTGTGAAGCAGATATTCATCAAGGTGTGAGCTTAAATTTAATACCTGTGATATGATTAAGCAGGATGGAGGTTGTCTACTCAAACTTGGTTGTTGAATCAAGTCTATGAGAACATGGAACTCTTGTTCTATTATAAGGAGGAGGTTCTGCTAAGTGGCAGAAGGAATGGCTTAATTCCTCAGCTGAATGTCTGATCAGATGTCGTGACATCAAGCAAAAACTTCAGAGTCTTAGTTGATGTTGTGGCGCATCATCGTAAGATAAGTTGATCTTCCAAAAATAAATGTAATTAAAGCTTCAAAAAGGTCTATCTCATGCAGTTTGCGGGAGCTATGGAAGGAGAAGATGTTACATGTCTAAGGCTTGGTGGATCCAAGATGGCTTACTATGGAGTAAGTAGATTATGTAACTTGAAGATTAGGTTTTATTGGTGGATCAGAAGATTGTATGAAACTCTGAAGAAAAGATTAGATGAACCAAACAGTGGCATTTGGTTGATCTTTATTGTGCATTCAAGCAAGGTGCTTGGAACTAATTACTCTTAGGCAGAAGGGTAGTTGGTTGAAGGCGTAAGAAGGTTCTGGTTCATTTCTTTCTTGGAGCTTGTGGTAGAAGTTCTAAGCTGATTATGGAAGATTACATTCTTTTGGTTGATGAGAGTTTATTTCTCTCCGTGGTTATTTGGAGTTCTTATTGATCAAGCTGGTGGCGCAGTGTTGTTTGAAGATCTTCAGTTGGATTACTATGCAGATAGTAAGTTCAGTGGTGGAGCATATCAAGAACCATGTTGGTTTGTGTCTATGATATGTGAAGGACGTCCTAACTGATGTTAGAACATCTTCTGGGTTGGTTATCCTTGAAGTAGGATTCTTAGTTCTGTGTATGGAACTTGACACTCACATCTTGTCTAAAAGGTATTTATCTTGTCGTACGGGAGAATGATGGGTAAAGGACTGTCTTAGAAGTCTGATGTGAATGTGGCATGCTAGAGAGAAGTGGATCAGTTTGGTGCTTGTGGAGAAAATGAGCTGAGGATTTTTGGAGCATGTGTTTGATGTGAAGAACGTCTGGACGAGCTAGCAAACTAAGGGGCTCTGTATGTCTCTTTGAGGAATGTGAAGTATTCCAGATTCAATTGGGTTGTATCTCAGGGAACAAGGAGATCTATACATGAGAATTCATGAGGAATTCGTGTGGTGTATAGATGGTTTTTGGACGAGAGGGATCAATGGTGTTTTGGTCTCAATCCAAGAGTTTGTTGGTTGTGGTACAAGGATGCGTTCCTGGTACTCTCACTATATGATCATGAAGTTGTCATGGGATATCATGTGGTGATATTGAGGTGTTTCTTGCTGAAGAAGCATCATTTGAGAAAGATAGGAGGAGAACTTCTGTCTGTTAAATGTACTAGTATGGTACATGGATTGCTTGAGGGTCAAGCATTAGGTAAATGCGTTCAGCAAGTGAGTTGAACAGAGGGTGCGCTCTTGAAGACATGAAGATGCGTCTTATGTTTTCCATTCATTCAGGGTGTTCTTCTGGCAAAGGAGCATTGGTTATCTACAACAGGGGAGTTAGACTTATGTTCTGGATATATGGCTGCAGTGGTGCAGATTATTTATCAAGATTGTTTGTAGTTTCAAGCAGTTTGTGATAGATTGCCTCTGGTGAGGTTGATATGTCAGACGAGATGTCGTGACATTGTTCTACTGGTATAAGTTCTGAGTGAACTTATCAGGTTATTCTAATTTCGTCATTGGAGTCAATGGATTGAATTAGAAGTGGTACAAGTATCTTGGGAATCTCTGCTGATGGAAAGGTCAATGGAAGAATTCTGTAGTAATCAAGTTTGCTAATTCTGGATTAAGGAAGTGATTCAGAATAAACAGAAGATGGGTGGAATCGTAGTTCTGTCTGTGGGGACCATAAATCTGACAAAATTAGGTTAGGTATCAGGACACTATTCAGAAGCAGTTTCGAGGACAAGTCAGAAAAGGTGGAATCTTTCGAAACTAACTTGACCAGCAGTTATTGCACTCATTGATTAGTCTTTGTTTCTTTCAATGGATTGGCTCTACCTACATAGCATCTTCAATATTTAAGGAGGATCATGCTAGAACATCTTTCTTAAATTAAGAGCAAATGGGTTTTGTCCGTGTTGGGGTAAGCACAATCTGGGTATGGGTCTGCATGGGCAATTTTTGCCAACTTTTGGCTAAAAAGGGGGAGAATGGCTTCTTGCCTACTACTGAGAGGTGTATGTGCATCTCTGCTACTGATCTGGAAAACTGTCCCAAAATGTCGAAGGATGTTCTAACGTTAGTTCTAACATCTTTGGAATTGTGTTTTGTGATCAGAGTTAAGAAGCAAGTGTGTATTTTGTATCACAAGGGAATGAAGAGGTTATCTTCTCCATTGTTTCACTGCATGAACCATCAAGCTGAAGAATGTTTTAGCCAAAATTTGTCAAAATGGGGAGATTGAAAGCTCCTGAGGTTTGACTAAATTTTGGTAAAACATAATGTTGGAAAAGATGTTCCAACATGAAGATTTATGCCCCAGATCAAAGATGTCGAATAAAATGTCACACATGAAGATTCGACATCATGACTGTCACAACAGGTTTTGTTTTTAAATCTGTTCCAAAAGTCAAGGCGCAAGTGGCAGTGGATCAAGGATCAAAGATATGAAGCCAAACTCAGCAGAAGGCTATAAAAGGAAGACCAAGACCTAGGCAGAAGAGAGAGGGAGAGAACGACATAGACTTAGGAGTCCTATTTTGTAAAGTAGGGTTTAGGTATTGAGAGTCGTAGGTTTCTCTTGTAAGCTTCCCTCTGAATCGATTTGATACATTGTGGTAGACATAGGTACTTGTACAGATTTAGAAACGCGTAGGTAATGAATTGTGTATTGTTCTTGGATGAAGCTTTGAAACAAATTCAAGTTAACTTGTTAGTCAAGGATGCTTGACTTAACTTTGTATTGAAAGGGGTGTCTTTCAATAGGATGATACAATTATGGTGTAGTAATTGTTAGATAATCACAGGTTGTGATTTAGGGAGTGAGATGAATTTCTCTTATCTAGGATGGAGTTCTTAGATAAAGTCTTCATTGGGTAGTGATAGGTAAACGTGGGTGTTTACTGTAAACCTGAGGTTGTTTACATAAAACTATACTACTGATAGTGGAGTCTTCTTCCTGGATTGGTATCCCCCAGAGTAGGTGATTTGCACCGAAATGGGTTAACATATTCTGTGTTGTTTATCATTCTGCAATTTACAGTTCAGTTGTGATTAACATGTTAGAACAGATGTCGAAACATCTGTGTTTCTGCAGTTACGGATATCCTGGGTATCTTTCTGTTGTTCTGTTCTTGTTTAATATTTATGCAGAACAATGTCTTGACATGTGTTAGGATATCTGTTGTCTGTTATGCCAGAATTTTAGCGATCGATGTCCCGAATGTCATTTATAAGTTGAAATAATTTCCGCATCTTTGTTTTGACCTTTCACCTTGCCCGGGTGAAATGGATGTTTTATAGAGCTTACTTTTCTGTAAATGTCCCTCTTCGCTTCGCCCAAAGCGACAAAGTTTTGTTTTATAGGATTGTGTTTCAAGAATCGACAAATCATAAATAAATAATGTCATTTTGAATTCCTGCATTTATTGTTATTTTCACTTTTCTTTTTTTTTCTTCAGAAAATGGTAATCCTAAAAAACAACCAAAAATAAAAACAAGCGTTTTAAAAAAAAATACACTGCACACACTTTTGCATTCTCTTTGTATTTTATAAAAAAGGAATCATCACGTCATGCAGATTACTGGTTTTAAACCTCATTGAAACATACGATCCAATGCCTTCTCCCAATTTTGAATTCCCTGTATTTGAAGCTAAAGAAGAAGAGGACGAAGAAATTCCAAAAAAGATCTCCCGACTACTCAGACAAGAGGAAAGGTCCATTGAACCTTACAAAGAGCCGTTGGGAACAGTCAATTTAGGTTCAGAAGAAGAAAGGAAAGAAGTTAAGATTGGAACACTGCTCAGTTCAACTGTCAGAGAAGGTTTGATAAAACTTCTTAAAGAATTTCCAGATGTGTTTGCTTGATCCTACCAAGACATGCCAGGGTTGGATACCAACATCGTGGAACATCACTTACCATTGAAAACAGAATGTCCTCCGGTAAAACAAAAACTAAGAAGGACTCATCCAAATATGGCCATCAAAATTAAGGAGGAAGTGCATAAGCAGATCGACGCAGGTTTCCTTGCCACCTCAGAGTATCCTTAATGGCTAGCCAACATAGTACCAATTCCAAAGAAGGACAGGAAAGTCAGAATGTGTGTAGATTACATGGATTTAAGCAAAGTGAGTCCAAAGGATGATTTTCCCCTACCACACATTGACATGCTGGTAGACAGCATATCAAAATTCAAAGTCTTCTCCTTCATGGATGGATTCTCGGGCTATAATCAAATCAAAATGGCGCTAGAAGATATGGAGAAAACTTCATTCATCACCCCATGGGGCACCTTTTGTTACAAAGTAATGCCATTCGGTCTAAAGAACGCAGGGGCAACTTATCAAAGGGCGATGACAACTCTGTTTCACGACATAATGCACAAAGAAATTGAAGTATATGTCGATGACATGATTTCCAAATCTAAAGCAGAAGAAGAACATGTGGAACATCTATCAAATTTGTTCCAGCGTCTGAGGAAATACAAACTCCGCTTGAGCCCCAATAAATGTACATTCGATGTTCGTTTAGAAAAGCTCTTGGGATTCATCGTCAGCCAAAAAGGAATTGGGGTTGATCCCGACAAAGTTAAGGCCATTCAAGAAATGCCTTCACCAAAGACTGAAAAACAAGTAAGAGGATTTTTGGGACGTTTCAATTACATCTCAAGATTCATATCCCTCATGACTGCGACATGCGCGTCAATCTTCAAACTAGTCAGAAAGAATCAAAGTTGTATATGGACAGAAGACTGCCCAAAAACTTTCGACAACATCAAAGAATATCTACTGAATCCACCGATTCTGTCTCCTCTAGTGGAAGGAAGACCACTGATCATCTACTTAACAGTCTTGGAAGACTTCATGGGTTGTGTGCTTGGCCAACAAGACGAGACCAAAAGAAAAGAGTCTATCATTTGTTACTTTAGCAAGAAGTTCACGGACTGTGAAACTCGATACACTATGCTCGAGAAAACTTGTTGCGCTCTGGCTTGGGCAGCCAAACGTCTTCGCCAGTACATGATTTGTCACACTACTTGGTTATTCTCTAAAATGGATCCGATCAAGTACGTCTTCGAAAAGCCTGCTCTCACAGGAAGGATTTCCCGTTGGCAGATGTTGTTATCGGGATACGACATCGAGTACCATGCTTAGAAAGCCGTCAAAGGAAGTATTTTAGCCGATTATTTGGCTCATCAACCAATTAACGATAAGGAATCAGTCAAATTTGACTTCCCAGACGAAGATGTGATGAAGTTAAAACTGAAAGATTGCGATGAACCGCTACCAGACGAAAGGCCAGAGCCAGGATCCCAATGGGGACTAATATTCGACAGAGCTGTCAACGCTTATGGAAATGGAATTGGGGCAATCATCGTAACACCTCAGGGCACCCATATTCCTTTCACCACCAGCTTGGCATTCAAATGTACAAACAATGAGGCTGAATACAAAGCTTGCATCATGGGTCTCGAAGAAGGTATTAACCTAAGGATAAAGAACTTGGATGTGTATGGAGACTCGGCCCTGGTTATAAATTAGATTAAAGGAGAGTGGAACACATATCAACCAGGATTGATTCCTTACAAAGATTACGCAAGAAGGTTGTTTCCCTTCTTCAACAAAATTGAGTTTCATCACATTCCTCGTGAAGAAAACCACATGGCTGATGCATTGGCTACTCTATCCTCCATGATTAGTGTGAGTCGATGGAATGGTGTACCCAAGATCGACATAATGCGCCTTGATATGCCTGCTTACATATTTGCAGTTGAAGCAGTCATAGATGACAAACCATGGTATCATGATATCAAGTGCTTCCTTCAAAGACAGGAATACCCGCCGGGGGCATCAAGAAAAGATTGGAAGACTCTCAAAAGGCTGGCTGGCAACTTCTTCTTAAATAATGATACACTCTATAAAAGAAACTTCGGCATGGTTTTGCTCAGATGCGTGGACAGACATGAAGCAAACATGTTAATGAAAGAGATTCACAAAGGATCCTTTGGCACTCATGCCAATGGACACACAATGGCAAGAAAAATTCTGAGAGCTGGATATTATTGGCTGACAATGGAATTCGATTGCTACAAGTACATGAGGAAATGTCACAAGTATCAGATATACGCCGACAAAATTCATGTACCACCAACGCATCTCAAAGTTCTTTCTTCTCCATGGCCTTTTTCTATATTGGGAATCAACATGATTGGCATGATCGAGCCCAAGGCTTCAAACGAACATAGGTTCATCCTAGTAGCCATTGATTACTTCACCAAGTGGGTCGAAGCAGTATCATACACCAATGTGACCCAACAAGTGGTGGTCTGATTTATCAAGAACAACCCATCTGCCGTTATAGTGTTCCAAGCCAGATCATTACGGATAATGGATCCAACCTGAACAACAAGATGATGAAAGAGTTGTGTGATAAGTTCAAAATTAAACACCATAACTCGTCTCCTTACCGGCCTAAAATGAATGGAGCGGTAGAAGCGGCTAATAAGAACATTAAGAAAATCATTCAGAAGATGGTTGTAACCTACAAAGATTGGCATGAGATGCTACCCTTCACTCTTCGCAATTATCGCACATCTGTCCGCACCTCATCAGGGGCAACCCTTTTCTCTCTAGTATAGGGCATGGAAGCAGTGCTCCCCATAGAAGTAGAAATCCCATCAATAAGAGTCTTGATGGAAGCCATGTTAACAGAGGCTGAATGGTGTCAAAACCGACACAATGAACTGAACCTAATCGAAGAAAAGAGAATGACGACTTTATGCCATGGTCAGTTATATCAACAAAGAATGAAGAAGACGTTTGATAAAAAGGTCCAACCTCGTGTCTTCAGAGAAGGAGACCTCGTGCTCAAGAAGATACAATCATTTCTCACTGATTCCAGGGGAAAATGGACTCCAAATTATGATGGCCCCTATGTTGTTAAGAAAGTCTTCTCAGGCGGTGCCTTGAGGCTCGCAACCATGGATGGAGAGGAGTTTACTTATCCCACAAATGTTGATGTAGTCAAGAAATACTTCGCCTAAATAAATGAAAAAAAAACGTCTCGTTGGATTGAAAACCCGAAATGGCGGTCCAAGCAAAAATTAGAGACATAAACAATGACCATCCCGATGGATTGAAAACCCGAAAAGGAAATTCTGGCAAAAATTAGGGATTTATGGCAAGTAACTGCATTCGACAAGATTGGCTCCTCAGAGGCAACGTCATCTATTAAGAAATTCTCAATTAAGGTCATCTTCGACAGAAGCTCGAAAATACCCAGAATTCAAAGTTGGTGGAAGCAATTCATACGTCCTTTTGTGAGTTTGTAACCTCACCTCTTTCACTTTCTCTGCGCCTCCAAACGATTTCTCCAAGATTTCCCATGCTTCTTTCGCTGATTCTACATCACTAACATTTTCAAAGTTATCTGGATCAACACATTGATGGATTATAAAGAGAGCTTTATAATATTTCTTCTTCAATTCTTTGTATGCAACCTTTTCTTGATTCGTCGCGTTTTCTTCAAGCGGTGCTACTCTTCCCTTTACAAGATCCCAAAGATCTTGATAACAGAAAACCACATTTATCTGCTTGCACCAATTCTCATAATTATTGTTCTTGAGAATTGGAAGGTTCGTTAGAAAATGCCCGTTTGGATGATTCAGCGCCATCGTGATTTTCTTCCCCCGAATCACAACCTGAGCTCTAGATACCAGATGTTGGAATTAACCCAAAAACCTTTTGAGAATTCCTAATCAATCTTGATTTCAAGAAAGATTATGCGCAACAACTGTTTATGAAAAATGAGAAAGAAAGAAAGAGTTTGACAAAATTAAAGGAATAAGGGAATGATTTTCAATTGCGGAATCTCTGCCAACAAACTGTGGAAAACTTCTTTTATTCACTTTGCAATTGCAAAAAATGTGTGAATAAAGGTTATTACAAAATAGGGGTTACTCCATCTATTTATAGTTGAGAAAGCCCAAAAATACAAAAATCCAAAAATAAAAAAGCCCAAAAATTACTATTTTTGGTCTAAGTCTAAATTTTGTGTCAAGCAACCTGATTTGACACTTCGACATCTAAACAACTCGACACACACTCATTTGCCTAATTCGACTCATTCTTGTTTCTGTCAAACTACGATACTTCGACACAAATAATTACAATTTCAACAAATTAACACTTAATATAAAATCCATAAATAATCATTTTGTTCACTTTCACTTATTTTCCACCGACTTTCAATAGTGTGATTCATCAAGCTCAATATTCTCCAAATCGCATACTCTTTCAAATTCATATTGCACAAACCTCAACCTGTGTAGCTTTAGATTTATTTTTAATTGTCTATCGATGCAATGAGGGAAAAATATTCCCTCGTGCATTTTCTCTATGAAGCTCACACCACATCACTTGTACACAGTTTAACTTAAAAAACAGACTTTTGTATAAAAGTATCAAAGATGCATCAAAGAAGAATAAAAGATGCATAAAACAAGAATTGTGAAATTTTTTCCATAAAGAATAATAGAATTATTGAATACTAATTGAATAATTATCAAACACTATATACTGAATAGAACATTGAATAGTAAGGGTTTAATAAAAGTCATAATTTTGAAAATCGCCATATATTGAATAGAACATTTAAATGTTCATGAGGAATTGAACCATTGAGCAGTCTCATACTCTGTAAGTCGGCAGTAAATCACATCATTGAAAGAACTTCAAAACATAAGAGCCTCCTACTTATGTAGATTTTAGTTAATCCCGAGTTTAATATTGATAAAGATTTCAGTGTATTTTATGCATTATCTCAAATCTGAGACACACTTTGGATCAGATAAGATTAAAAGAAAAAAGCTCAGAATTTGATATCTTGTCAAAATACATAATCCAAATAACAAAACAAACAAGTCCAACATTAGACACAAAATTCATAAAAACAGAAATGAAATAAATAAAAATTGATTATTAAGAATCAATGTCACTTTCTTAATCAGATTAATCCTTGTTGATCTTTTTCATAGCTGATTCAAAGATGCTCTCCAGCTCCCTCAAAAAGTCCACTAACACAAATGTTTCTTGTTGGTCGATGTCATCAATCAATTCTTCTCCCTTTATCATTGCAGCATTGATATTCACTTTGTCTACAGCAGTGAGCTTGGAAGTTACACTATTATCCTTCATTACTTTCTTCATGTTATAAAGATAGTCATCCAACGCACGCATTGCTCTACCCTTCTTCACATGCTTCATATCTTCAGACTTGAAATGCTCAGCTTCCTTTATCATTCTGTCAATTTCTTCCCTCGACAACCTTCCACTATCATTAGTTATTGTAATATCTTTCTTATTACCACTAGTTTCTTCCTCTGCAGAAACGTTTAAAATTCCATCAGCATCTATAGAAAAGCATACCTGGATAGGAAGTCCACGAGGTGCAGGACGAACGGATAGATCAAACAAACCAAGTAAATTGTTCTCGCTGGCTACCATTCTCTCACCCTCATATACCATAATACAGACCCTAGATTGGTTATCTTCAACTGTAAAATATTCTCTTTTCTTCTTAACCGGAATTGAGGTGTTTCTGGGAATCATAACACTCATGACATCTCCTACATCTGACTTACCAAGTGACAAAGGTGTTACATCTTGCAGTACCAAATTTGGAACATTCTTAATTCCTTCAGAAAGCAAAGCTGCCTGAACTGCTGCACCATAAGCAACAGCCTCATCCGGGTTGATGCTACTGCACATATCCTTCTCCTTAAAAAAATCCTTCAATAGCTGCTGCACTTTGGGAATTCTAGAAGATCCACCAACAAGTACAACATCATCCACGCAATCTTTGCCCATTTTAGCATCGGTAAGACAACTTTTCACAATCTCCAAACACTTTTCAAACAGATCCATGTTGAGTTGTTCAAATTTCGCTCTAGTGACTATAAAATGGAAGTCAACTCCCTCATACAAAGCATCTATGTCAACAGTAGCCTCAGTATCAAATGACAGTGTTCTTTTAGCCCTCTCACAAGCAGTTCTCAACCTCCTTAGGGCCCTTGAGTTCGCACTTATGTCCATTTTATTCTTCCTCTTAAACTCCTTCACTAAGTGGTTCACCATTCTATTATCAAAGTCCTCTCCTCCAAGGTGTGTATCTCCGGCAGTGGCTTTCACCTCAAAGCTATCATCTTCGAGTGTGAGGATAGACACGTCAAAAGTGCCACCACCAAGATCAAAGATGAACACATTTCGTTTTCCAACATTATTTGCTCTCTTTTGAAGGCCATATGCAAGTGCAGCCGCAGTAGGTTCATTGATTATCCGCATTACATTGATTCCAGCAATCGCACCAGCATCTTTGGTCGCTTTGCGCTGAGAATCATTGAAATTAGCCGGCACGGTAACAACTGCATTCTTGACGGGTGATTCCAATTTCCAAAAATTTCTCTGCAATCTCACGCATATTCATGAGAATCATAGATGAGATTTCCTCAGCACAAAGACGTTTTTCTTGACCCTTATACTTAACAATGATCTCAGGTTTGTCATCATTTCCAGCAACAACCTTAAATGGCCACAATTGTATGTCATTCTGAATAACCGTGTCACTATATTTCCTTCCAATCAATCTCTTTGCATCTGCAGCAATAAGAGTTTGTTTTGTTCACAAGAAAGGTGAGCAAAAAAATAACTAAAAAATACTACCTCCGTCCCTAAATATAAGACCCCGTTGAGAAAATCACGGGAATTAAGAAAGTTGGTTAGAGTATTAAATTTATTGACTACTTTGTATAATTTTACAAGTTTATCCTTAGGAGAGAGAAATAGTTAATGTGTATGTAAGTGTATTTATTACAGAGTGCAAAAAAAGATGTAAAATAATTAAGGGTATGTGTGGAAAAAAATAATTAATGCACTTCGAAAGTTGAAGAGGGTCTTATAAAAAGGGACAAAAAAAAAACTCAACAGGGTCTTATAATTAGGGACAGAGGTAGTAGTTTATATAAAAAGGTGAATTACCAAAAACAGTGTTGGTTGGGTTTGAAGCAGCCTGATTTTTTGCAGCTTCACCAATCAACCTTTGCTCACTAGTAAAAGCAACAGAAGAAGGAGTGGTTCGGTTTCCTTGATCATTGTGTATGATCTCTGCTCTATTGTTTTGATCTTGCCATACAGCAACACAGGAATAGGTTGTGCCAAGATCAATTCCAATAGCAGGTCCCTTGTATTTTTTAGCCATTCTCTTTCAAGATATGTAAATTTTTTTTAAAAGCCAAAGAAGTTATATAAAGATGTGTATTATCTCTGGATGGTTTTTATATACGTGGAACCTACGATTTTTATTGTTCCAATAAAAAGCGTCTCATTGAATACTCCCATTTTTCTTTTCCCCATTAATACTTCAAATGGGAATTGGGAGAAAAAATAGAACTGTTCAGCTTCTAATAGCTAGTGCATGCACTTGATGTGCTTTAAGTTTCTTTCTTGGTGCTTTATGTTTCTATCAGCAACTAGTGATATTATTTTTAGGATAATGCTAATTTATGCCTTAGGGGTATTAAGAAACACATTTATAAAAAATTTGTATTGAAAACCTTAATAAAAAATTAAATTTTTTATTTTTATTAAAAACAGTGCATAATTTCCAAAATATTATTTTTATTTTTAATTTTTAATTTGTGCCTCTAAAACACAAGTTAGCATTATTTTTTTTTTATGTTGTAAGAGCTAGGTTGTTACTAAAAAAATTCTAAAATTATACATGTGCTAAGAATCTAAAACTTTACCTTTAATTTGTCGTCTAATGAAAACAACATAAACTTTTTTTATAAAGAAAACAACGTAAAAGTTGTTGTGACTAAAGTAAAAATAGCTTTATGAACATGAATAATTAGGGGTGTTTGCAGACCGGTTTGGTTTGGTTTTTGGAGAATCCGATACCCAAAACGATAAAAAATATATGGATTGGTTTGGATTGGATTTACACAATTTTGTGATAAAGTCCAAACCGAACCAAACCAACAAACAACGGGTTGGTTTGGGTTGAATTGATTGGGTACATTAAAAACAAATGTGCAAAAATATTTTTAAAAATATTAACTTATATCAACTAATTTTCCAAAATAATATAAAATTCTTAATTTTATTGTTTCTCCATATTGGTGGTGCATATCACAAATGACATTTCATTTTTTTTTTCTTGAAGTTGAATATCTCATTCTAGTTTCTATGGTAATGATGATATATATTATACTAATTAATTATGATTGGTTCGGGTAGACGGGCTCGCGGGTAGAATTTTGAAAATCCGTTGTCCGAACCAATTAACATTGAGTTTTATTGGTTTGGTTTAGTTTTTGCCCAAACTAAAAAATGTCCGAACCAAACACAATGGTTTGGTTTGGATTCCGATTTGGTTCGGATTTGCACGAACCAATAAACACCCCTATGAATAATAAAGTCATGTCTTATCTAAAGAACAATAATAGAAACCTATGGTTTTTAGAAAAATTGATTATTTTTTATTTAAAAAATTAGATTAATGCCGATATATGTGTAAACAAGATTTATTTTAATTTTTTTTATGTGCTATTTCTATCTCTTAATATAATTTTCATACAAACTTTACCATATCTATAATATAAGAAAAGTTAATGTTGTGGAAAAATCGATTCTGCCCCTTCCTCTTAAATTGTCACCTATTGAATTTTGGGGTAAAATGTGTCTAAAATTTATTTTTTCTAACTATTTCGCAAATTGGTTAAATTTGACTTATTTTTACAATTTGGTTATGCTTTTCGAGTCAGTATGTACTGATTGTATTTTACTTTACACTTATATTTGTACCAATTATAATTACTTTGAGACCAAATGTTTACCTTTTTCAAAGTAATACCAATTGAAAAGTACTTTTCTGTCTTTCCCCTAACTCTGTCTTTTCAGACTCCCATTCAACCTCTTCTCTCTCCTTCTTCTCTGTCTTCTCTCTCCTTCTTATCTGTCTCCCCCAACGATTCTTGTCCTTCTACTCTCTCATTCCTCCTCTTTCTTCATCTTCTCTCTTCCTCTGCCTTTGTCCTCTTATCCTTCTTTTTTCTCTTTCTTTTCTTTAACAAAAACAACTGTTTTTTTGGAACGGTTTACAGAAATAGAGAAATCAATTTTTTAGGGTTTATGTTATTTTGTTTTGACCTAAGATTTTTGGTGTTGCATGAATGAGGAAAGATGGCGGCGACATTTCCAGCAATTTTACAATGATGCGAAAGAGGCCGAACAAAAGAAGGCTCAGAAACAGTGTTTGGTTTGTTTTATGATTTATTTTTATTTTTTGAGGTTTTCACTGTTTTGAGTCATATTAATGGATTTGTCACTTTTGGGTTGTGGATTAGATTTCAAACGAAGAAGATGAAGATCTATTTTTCGGTCATCTTCGACAGGCAAGTAGTTTTTCCGATTTAGGGTTTTAAATCACAGATTCATGTTTAGTGTTAAGGATTTTGTAAGGTATTTGATTGTATTGATGAGATTTTCTTATGCAAAATTTCTTCTTTTTGAGATTTATATGTATGGGGTTTAAT
Source organism: Lathyrus tuberosus (assembly GCA_022829125.1). Classification (NCBI taxonomy): domain Eukaryota; kingdom Viridiplantae; phylum Streptophyta; class Magnoliopsida; order Fabales; family Fabaceae; genus Lathyrus; species Lathyrus tuberosus. The sequence goes on from JALAZF010000072.1 coordinate 9,052,912, forward strand.
TTATGTATTACAAACTTAGATTATATGACTGTTCTATTTCTTTGATATTGTAAAGGTTATTATTTTCACAGACTTGCTATGGGATTTGTTGGTCATCTTGCTGCTGGCCTTGTATGTTTTAAGTAAGTACTATTGTTATTGCATTTGAAAAGTTTGAGATTTACTTCTCAGTTTTTACTGGTTTATATTGTTTTCCTTATGTGGTGTTCATTTTATGTTTTACGAATTCATTTCAATATTGCAAACTCTTCTGCAGGTCAATTTACCTGTACGCACCACTTCTGCAGGTTTATTGTAAAGTCATTGACTTTTATTGCTTTCATGTAAAATGCATACATGGTTATGTCTTATATTTATTTATAAAAGAAATATTTTTTCTTCTTTTATCCATGTAAATTATCTATCTTGATCTATTTCGGTTCTGTGTTGGATTCATGTTTAGAGTTGGTTATTTGGGTTTTATTTATGGTTCCTTTTATGGATTCATGTTTAGAGTTCTTAACTTTTTTGATGCTCTATGTTTAGTTTATGTTTTTTTTATTTTATGGGTTTTAGATGAAGAATCCTTGAATGTGTTCAAGATTTTATGGGTTTCGATGAAGAATCGTTGAAGGTGTTCAAGGGTATTTCAAAGGTTGTGATGTTTCTTTTATCAGTGAACCTTTTACGTTTTTGTTTTTAATGTGTTTGTTTTGTTTTGTGATTACACAAAAGAAATGATGTTTGTGAGGAGTAACAAGTGGATCTTATTCATCGACCTATCACTCGGTAAGGATTTACCGTTTTATGTTGATTTAGTGTTATATGTTTGTATTGATAAATAAGGAATGACTTTTATGTTTTTTCAATGTATGTTGATTTTCTATTATATATATGTCTTAATACTGAAATTAAAGAATGATTATGTTGTTTTATGAGGTTTGCTATTTTAGTCAATCCCATTGACGTGCTTCTCAAATCTGTGACTGTTATAGACTTCTTTATCTGATGGTAATGGATCTGAAAATCTGGAGGAGAATAACATAAAAGAGGGCTCAAATGTAGAGGTTTTCAATTAAATCATAAGGCAAGATGTGTTAATGTCTACTGTTAAATTTTTGGATTACTTCTTCTGTCAAATGACTTGTGTGTTTCTTACAAGCTTGAAGTGGAGATACATATGTCAAAATTAACGGGCAATTCAACTGATAAACATAACTTACACGATGCAATTCAAGAAAAGATAGAATTAGTGATTAAAATATTCTTTCCTAATTTTTGTTTTTATTTCCATCTTCTCTTTACACAGTCGCATATATATTGAACTTTGAATCTTATATTAAACAATTGTATGACTTTGTTTTGTTATTACAGGGAAAGGTTATTAAATGTTTGTCTTCATATCAAATGTTGCAATGGTGCACCTCTGAATGGTTTTATAGTTCTATTTATTACCCATGATTTTCAAAGAGGGAGCTTGCAATTTTTTAGTTTACACATTACTTTTGATTGTTCCAATTTTGTAGATATCAATTATGTTTTACAATTTAATTATTGGCAATGAATTTGAACATATATTGATTTTTGTTTTGATCTAATGTTTTCTTTTCAATTTGACAGGAATTTGAGAAATGCAGTAATGAAAATGTTTTTCTGAAAAAATATGGAAAATGTGGTAGAGGCATCCTGCAAGAGCATTGCAATTTCTAAAAAAATGATGGAAAATGGGGGTAGAGGCATCCTGCAAACAACCAAATTGAGCATTGGAATTGCAAAACTCTGATAGCAAATGTGTTATTGATTTGACAAAAAGTTGCATTGCACAAAAGCAGATTCTCTTCCTGCTATACATGTCAAAATCACACAACTTTTTTTCTTTCTTTTCCCATCACTAATTATTGTCTTCTTTACAAAGGGATAAAAATGATAATAAACTTATTTTTTTCTTTTCTTATTTATTTAATTTTTTAATATCATTTAGTGTTCACTTATATTGCAATAAAGAGATAAAAATTATAATATTTATATATATCTTAAGACTTTAATATATTAATGAAAAATAATTTGCAACTAATTTAGTGTTCACTTATTCTGCTTAAAAGAAAAAAAAAATTATTTAAAATTTAAAAGTTGATTTTAAAAATAAAAACTCTAAATCGATTTTTTATATTTGTTTAAGTTGTTTTTTATGGTTTTTCTCTCTTAAAGATTGATGAAATATAAAATTCGATATAATCTAATACTTAAATGTTTTTCTGATATTATAGTAGAGTAAAGTCACCTCATCTCATAAAATCAAATGTTATAGTTGTAAAGCACATAATAATAATAATAATAATAATAATAATAATAATAATAATAATTTATTATTTGATGGGAAGCAAAGGACTTGAAAACAAGGAGGCGGTAAATTTTAAGGTTTGAAGATCTACAACATTGGAGGTTGCAAATTATGAGGTTTGAAGATCTACAACTTCAATGTTGTAATCAAAGTTGATTTTTTATATTCAATTTAATAAAATGTTATATTCTTGATAGTTGTCTATTTCTTCTTTAGGTTTAACAAAAAAAATTTAAAATTCATGTTTTATATAAAAAAAATTAAACAATTAATGAAATAAGGAAATCATTACAATATTATATTTAATTTGCTATTATTTTATTTCGTAATCAATAATATTAAAATTTTAAATCATAACATGATTAATAAATTTTATTACACTTCATGAGAAACAAAATCATAATCAATAATTTTAAATTTTAAACATAAGTTACTTTTATTTTGTGTCATTTATACCATAGATTCATCATTACATTATTAATAAATTTTATTACACTTTATAAAAACTATCTATTTCTTTTATTACATTTATAGTTACCATTAATCAAAATATGGGAAAACGTTTTGACATTGATATATGAAATTATGATTTCAAATATTTAACATATATTTCTTGAAAAAATTTTAGATATATTATCAAATAAATATTAGGGCTGGCAAAACGGGCCCGGCCCGTTGGGCATGCCCGGTTTACTCGCACTTTAGTGTGTGGTGATGCAAGGATTTAGGCCTTCACCCTCTAATGTGTCCGCCCCGCCCGTCCCGTTTTCTTCGCAGGCTTTTGCGGGCACGAGCATTTACATAAAATTTTGCATTTTTGAACTTAATAGGTGCAGTGCCTGCGGGTTTCCCCGCCCCGCCCTCACTTTTTTGCGGGTGGGCTTAAGTTTTAGGTCCGCATCCTCAACTATGACCACCCCGCCCCGCCCCGTTTTTTTGCGGACATTTGCGGGGCGGGTCTAAACGGGACGAACATACCCGTTTGCCACCCCTAATAAATATTAGTCATTGATATAAATACGAGAATAATAAATTATGTGTTATTAATATAAACATTAGTCATTTCATTTATGTCATTAAAATGATAATTTAATAAATGTGTGTAATTGATGAAAATATAAAATAATACACGAATAATTATGTGTGAGTTTTTTTAGATATTTTAACGTGTTTATAGAATAATATATATGTCATTAATTTAAATTTATACATTAAAATAAAGATTAAAGAAATATGTCTCATCAATATAAATATGGGGACAAAATATAATATTGATTCAAATAAAAAAAATATGTCATTTATCAATTAATTACAAATATGTTTAAATTTTTTTTATTTTTTTTTTAGTTTAGTGAATAAAATGTAACATAATTTCTTATCTTTTCTTATCACAATTATATTATTAATTTGTTTTAATGTGAATTATTTATATTTATTAACTCCATTTTCATTGCAAATTAAAAACAACTTATTTAAGCGTTTTCATTTGAAATAAATGTGCGTAGACACATTAGTTTACTACAAAATTAAATGTGCACATTATTTGCACATTATTTCAGAGCTAATTATTAATATTTTAAAATATTGTTTTATTTTAGCATTTAATTGGATATTGATTTTCTATAAAATGTCTCAAAACGGAAAGGAAAAAGATCAAAAATTAAAAAAAATATATCAAACATTAATTGATGATTTAAGACATGTTTCTTATGGGTCAAAGTAAAATTTATAATCAAACAGACACAACTTTAATTTTGATTCAAATTTTTTTATATATGAAAAAAAATACTATTTTTATAAATGGACACAAAATTAATTTTAATTCAAATTTTTTTATATACGAAAAAAATATTATTGTTATAAACGGACACAATTTTATTTTGATTTGAATTTTTTTATATATAAAAAAATACTATTGTTATAAACGGGCACAACATTTATTTTTATTCAAATTTTTTTATATACGAAAAAAATACTATTATTATAAACGGTCACAACTTTAATTTTGATTCAAATTTTTTTATATACGATAAAAATACTATTGTTATAAACGTGCACAATATTAATATTGATTCAAATTTCTTTATATACGAAAAAATACTATTGTTATAAACGGTCATAACTTTAATTTTGATTCAATTTTTTTTATAAACGGAAAAAATACCATTGCTATAAACGGGCACAACTTTACTTTTGATTCAAAAAAATTTATATACGAAAAAAATACTATTGTTATAAACGGTCAAAACTTTAATTTTGATTCAAATTTTTTTATATACGGAAAAAATACTATTGTTATAAACGGGAAAAACTTTAATTTTGATTAATTTTTTTTTATATACGAAAAAAATAGTATTGTTATAACGGGGAACAACTTTAATTTTGATTAAAATTTTTTATATACGAAAAAAATACAATTGTTATAAACGGGCACAACTTTAATTTTATTCAATTTTTTTATATACGAAAAAAATACTATTGTTATAAACGACCACAACTTTAATTTTGATTAAAATTTTTTATATACGCAAAAAATATTATTGTTATAAACAGACACAACATTAATTTTGATTCAAATTTCTTTTATACGAAAAAAATATTATTGTTATAAACGGCCACAACTTTAATTTTATTTTTTATATACGCAAAAAATATTATTGTTATAAACAGGCACAACATTAATTTTGATTCAAATTTCTTTTATACGAAAAAAATATTATTGTTATATACGAAAAAAATAATATTGTTATAAACGGGCACAAGATTAATTTTGATTAAAAAAAATTTATATACGAAAAAAATATTATTGTTATAAACGGGAACAACTTTAATTTTAATTCAAATTTTTTTATATACGAAAAAGATACTATTGTTATAAACGGTCACAACTTTAATTTTCATTCAACTTTTTTTATATACGAAAAAATACTATTGTTATAAACGGTAACAACTTTAATTCTAATTAAATTTGTTTATATACGAAAAAAATAGTATTGTTATAAATTGGAACAACTTAAATTTTGATTAAAATTTTTTTTTTTTTGAAATAAAGAATATTCATATATCTCAAAAAATTACAAAAGTCCAAAAGGCGACCCAATAGGTCCGGCCAAACACTCAAAGACAAGCAAAGTCCAACAATGGACTAATTACATGAGCAACTTTGCTAAATGACTTCTATACTTAGTCTTTTGCCATCCTCTAAAGACTATGCAATCCTTAATGTTTCTAATAACACTAACTTTGCTAAAATTTTGATTAAAATTTTTTATATACGAAAAAAATACTATTGTTATAAACGGACACAACTTTAATTTTGATTCAAATTTTTTTATATACGAAAAAAATACTATTATTATAAACGGCCGCAACTTTAATTTTAATTCAAATGTTTTTATATACGAAAAAAATACTATTGTTATAAACGGGCACAACTTTAATTTTGATTCAAATTTTTTTATATACAGAAATAACTTTACTGTTCATTCAATTTTTTTTGTATAAATAGTGTCAAAACAAAACTAATATTTGTATACGGGAAAAAATACATTGTTGATTAAAATATTTTTATATACGAAAACAATTACTATTGTTATAAACGGGATCAACTGTACTATTGGTTCATATATTGAATAATAGAAATTTATCGACCATTATATTATCTCTTATAACATAATTGTCTTATTTGTTAAAAAAAACTAAACAATTAATTCATCTAATACAAGTTTCAATAGTTTTTTTAATCATATTATTATTGAAATTGTTGTTTACCTTTCATCTTCTACAAGTATTACTATTTCAATTTAAATTTACTATTATTCTTAAGTTTTTTTTTTCTATTTTCAACTTTCAAATTATATGATAGTCTGCAAAAAATGTGCGCCCAAAACCGTATTGACTTCTTTTTTTTCCCATTCCTTAACTATTGTTACATATATATCACCACTTATAGTGTGAAGTGTATAACATCAATTCTAACAAATAATATTTTTATCTAACTCAATTAATTCTTAATTTTATTTAATTTCAATCTAACTTTAGTTTCATTTGCTTTTGGTCTACCTATTGATTAATATTTTTTGTTTAATACTTTCAATCATCATTGCATTATTTGAATTTATATCAATAATTAATTTAATTCTTTCTTTTACAACACACAACGTTTTCTTATACTTATAATATAAATTTTTAATTTCAATCATATATATTTTTATAGTTTTACCTTTTTTTTTCAATTTGATTAACAATTACGCGTCCATAATATAAAATCCTCGAACAGACATGCCCGTGCGAACGCACGGGTTAGTTACTAGTTGAGAATGTAAAATTTGTAAAAAAAAAGTGTAACTTCTATATAATTAAATGTACAAATAATGATATCATAAAGGAGAACTTTTTTTTTTAAATCATGTATTCTAATTTTATATTTTCTCCGTCTCTTTTGATATGTTGTTTTTATTTTTATAATTATTTTTTACACATACTTATGCCATCAATAAATTTGAATACTTTTAATATCCGTATTTCTTTTTTCTCTATAGGACACTTAAATATTGTTGTTTCACTTTATCTGTTTCTTTCTTTGCAATCAATAACTAAAAATCTTATCAATAAATATAATGTCAATTGTGACTTACGAGAGAATTTTTTTTAATACTCAATTTCATTCACTTGAATTGATACAATTACAATGCATACAAGTTTTTTTTTATAGGAAAATTTTTTAGAGTTTTTTCGTAGCTAAATTTGCTTGGTTTCTAAGCAATCTTAAATACTAAGTTATCGATACTTCCCTTTATCCCAAATAACTTATGATATTATAATATTGTCTTTTATTTATTAACGTAAAAGAGAAATTTTAAAAATTGAAAAAATAAATAATAATAATGAATGATAAAAGGTATATTAAAAAAATATATTAATGATATATTAAAATTGTAAAATAACTTATAATTCTTTTTTTAAATGACTTATAATATAAGACTGACGAAGCATTTCTTAATGCATGAGAAAGCAGCAGGTTACGTAATGGTGCAAAACCTAAGTTACTTGATGAATAAGAATGTTAGGTTACTTGATGGATAAGAAACTTAAGTTACCTAATGGATAAGAATGCTAGGTTACTTAATGGATAAGAAGGTTTTTTTTTATAAGCAAAATATATTAAAAAATGAGTACTAAGGGGTACCCAAAACCCAACTACAAAAACTAATCAATCACCTTACAAAAAATCTAATGGTGATTTGAGCCAACTGTAATAGTTACAAGTAAAGTTAGATCGTTTACCAATCCATTTCTAAGTTAGCAACAAAATCTTAGAAACTATAGTATCGTCATCCCAAATTTCATCACCGAAAATAATTTTGTTTCTAACACTCCAAAGGCTCCAACAAATAACAAGCCATAAGTCAACACTTTTATTGATAGCAATACCAACGGAGTATAATGATGATGTCCAGCATCTTAAATGGTCGACAGCCGTTCCATCTAAAAAAACCGCCACCCCAATCCACCGAATAATTTTTTCCCAAATGATGATAGATTTGGAACAACAAAAAATGAGATGAAATACAGTCTCGTCCAGTTGAAAGCAAAAAGAACATACACGATCATGTGGAGAGAAGATGATCCCACGTTGAAACAGGTTATCTCGAGATGGTAGACGGTTTAAAATAAGGCGCCACCCAAAAATCAAAACTTTAACCGAAGAGATAGCTTTCCAAATTAATTTTAGAGCTGCCAATGAATTATCTGGGACAAAATCTGGAGGAATGTTTGCTTTGGAGATTAATTGAAAAGCAGACTGAACAGAGAAATCCAAGTCAGGAGTTAAACTCCAGCAATTTACATCATTAATGTCCTTACACAATCCCACTTCCGAAACCAGAGCCAACATAGTTTCCTGCTGATCGATAACTTGCAGATTCCTACGAGGCTCAATGATGTCAACCTTCCAACTCCAATGGTTATCACACCAGACGCCATTTTCATTAACCAAACTGAGAGGATCTGTAGCTGCGCTAAAAAGTTCAGGAAATATTAAATCAAATAACTCATTGCTGCACCATTTTGACTTCCAAAATAAGGTCTTCTCTCCATTTCCAACAGCAGATCGACAATGCCTAAGGAACGAGTCACTGTTGAAAGAACGAAACAGAAGAGAGATGTCCCTCCACCACACAGATTGTTTGACTGCACCTAACTGGCAAGAGTCTTTACTCATGGACTTTAACAGAGAACCGTATCTGGCCATAAGAATGTCGCTCCATATAAAATTGCGAGTACACATGATCTTCCAAATCCACTTGGCCATTAAGGCTTCATTCAAGCTCTGAATGTTCATTATTCCTAATTCACCAGCTTCCTGCGCTTTACATATAGTATCCCAACTAATCCAAGCAATACCTTCTTTTGTAGGAGATCCATTCCATAAAAATCTACGCTGAATCGTTGTTAAAATTTGGATGACTTTCCTCGGCATCTTGTAAAACGACAAGTAATGAATTGGAATGTTTGTAAGCACAGATTTTATAAGAGTAACTCTTCCTCCAATAAACATTAATCTTCCATTCCAAGAGGATAGTCTCGCCTTTACTTTGTCGATGATCGGTTGCCAAAAAGAGATAAGTCGTTGATTCCCACCTATTTGAATACCGAGGAACTTGAATGGGCATTGTTGACTCTTGCAAGCTAAAAACCTCTCTGCTGCCTTGAGGAAAGATGGTGCTACTCCAAATCCTATAAGCCTGCTCTTGTTGAAATTTATCTCTAAGCCCGACATTAACTGAAAGCCTCTCAGAATCGCTTTAATGCCCCAAATATTATTCCAGGTATCTTCTCCCAACATGACTGTATCATCTGCATATTGAAGCAGCGTGAATGTATCCTTTTGGTTGATCTGTATTCCTTTGAATAACGCCACCTCCTAAGCTCTTTTCATCACTTTAGCTAAGCCTTCCCCTGCAATGACAAACAAAAATGATGACATTGGATCACCTTGGCGCAAACCACGAGTAACTTCGAAATCTCGCGAAGGACTTCCATTGACAAGTATTGACATGTAACTTTTAAAGACCGTTCCTTCTATCCAACTCATGAACTTGATTCCAAATCCCATAAACTTCATCACCTGCCTAAGATAAGACCAATCAATACAATCATAGGCTTTTGCAAAATCCACTTTAAGGACTAAACTGCTAATTTTGCTTCTTCTTGAATAGTCCACAACTTCGTTTAGAAACAGAACTCCATCAAGCAAGTTTCTCCCTTCTATAAAAGCAGTTTGGGAAGTTGAGATAATGCTGTTCATAACTTTCTTTAATCTTGCTTACATAAGTTTTGCTATAACCTTATAGACACATCCTACTAAACATATAGGATGGTAATCATCCAAATTGTTAGGATCATCAATTTTAGGTATTAAAGCCAGAAAGGATGAGGACAAGACTTTAGGTAGAGTTGCAGTAATAAAGAATTCCTTGATGCAGTTAATAAAATCTGTTCCTACTACAGTCCAGCATTTCTGAATAAACTCCAAGTTGAAACCATCAGGACCTGGGCTTCTATCTCCCTTACATTGGAAAACTGCTTCTTTGATTTCTCTATCCTCAAAGTTTTACTTAAGCATGCTACTTTCAGACCCTGATAAGACTTTGAAATATTCTGGCATCATACGGATTAGAGGTCTTTGGGTAGCACTGAATCTCTTCTCAAAGTGTCTGGTTATGCCTTCTTTCACACCAGCCACATCATTAACAACTGTATCTTCAACTGTTATCTCTGAAACTGTACTCAACAAGTTGCGATGTCGGATGACAGAGTGGAAGTAAGAAGTATTTATGTCCCCTTCCTCTATCCACCTGGTTCTAGCCTTCTGGTGTAGCAAGCTTTCTTTGATTCTTAACATTTTCCACATACCATCTTCAGCCTGGGCGCGATTTTTTAACATAACTTCTGACACTATATCATCAGATTCTGCTATCACCTCTTCTACTTTGTTTAAAGTCTCTGCATTCTCTTCTATATTGCAATTGACCTAACCGAAAACACTTATATTCCACCATCTTAATTTTGTTCGTAACAGTTGAAGCTTCTTTGAAAAAACATACATAGAATTGCCTTGTATGTTGAAAGACTCCCAGGTAGATTTTATGAATATCATGAATTGAGGGTGTTGGAACCAGCACTTGAGTGATCTGAATGGTTTAGGACCCCAGTCAATGTTTCTAACTGATATCCAAACCGGCCAATGGTCGGAAATGTCCCTTGCGCCCACCTTTTGTGAGGCCACATTCCACTCATTTAGTAAACCAACGGAGATTAGAAATCTATCTATTCTGCTACAAGCTTCTCCAACTGAATTGTACCAAGTAAATTTATTCCCAGAAGTCTTCAAGTCAATACAACCAGACATTTGTATAAAATCTTCAAATTCTGCCATTAATTTTTTGTTATAACCTCCTCTGCCTTTCTTTTCTCTTGCATTCTTGATGACGTTAAAATCTCTACCAATGATCCATTCTCCTGCCTCTTTCCCATCTTTAAGACTCAATAGATTACACCATAACTCCCTTTTCTCAACATTAGAACATGATGAATATATGTTGAAAAAATAACATAACTTATTCTTCCAAATTGCCTTCACTCCAAGATAACCTTTTCCAATAAAACTGCAGATTGGAAGAAGGATATTTTTCCTCCAAATTGTGAGTATGCCCCCTGATAAACCTACATAATTTGAAGCTGACCAGAGACAAAGATCGTTTCCCCAAATTTTATGTACAATATCATCATTCATTGATTCACACTTGGTTTCTTGAATGAAAACAATATCTGCCCCTCCTTTATTCAGTGTTTCATGGAGTTTCCTTCTTTTAATCAGACTCCCGCATCCTCTAACATTGTATGTCACTATATTCATTGAGAACAAATAGTTGCCACCTTCGATGTTGTTTTGATATTCCTCTAATCCAATTCCAATTTGCGAATAATAGATTCAAACACTTCCTCATCCTCATCTGCTTCTATACCCAATCTCTTAATGGAGGTCCACACTCTTTTAGGAAAATCACTAGCTTCTTCTTGATTCTAGAATTGCTCTGATTGATTTCTGTATCACCAATGGAACCTGAGCTCCCCTCAGGAGATTCCTCAGAGTAGCTAGATATAGAGTCAGCTACCTCTAAAGAAGGCTTTCTACTATCATTTCCCACCTGTTTACATGTTGTATTGTCTGCTAGTAAAAGAGAAGCATAATAGGATGGTGTGTAAGGAATTTTTATGTTCCTGCATATATCACCCAAGGACTTTTTCTTCTTTGCATTCTCATGCCCATGGGGCCCCTCAATAATGGAAAATGGTTTTTTTACAATGATATCCCCACATGGTGTTGAGTCTTGTGACGTGTGTTCCAACGCTTTACCACCTATTTGCAGATTACCCATCTTGGAATAGGGAGCGACTGTTTCTTTGACAGCAAGAGGGGGCCCCACCCGATCTTGCCTCACCTCTAAAACTCTTTGCCTAGCCACAGAAAAGTGTGACCGTTGGAAACTCGTGCCTTTATCTTTAGATGCACCTTTATTGAGAAGCTCGCTTGTCTTATCTGAATGGCACATCCTATCACCTGCTACATTGGAACATGGTATTAACTTATGGTTTATACCTAACATATCATTATCTTCTTGTAATGTTTCTTCAACCTCGCTATCAGAAGACGCTACCACCGTATGTACCTTTCCTTCACTTTCGGTATCCGACGATACTACCTCAGAACTCTCTTCTGAGCAGTCCCCAAATAACTTACTTGAGTTCTTTGAATAGCATACCAAAGCTTCTTCTACCAACTTGATTCGATAACATTGATTGTTGACCTCAAAATTAACAACCTCGTTCAAACTCATGGCAAATTTAGTCCTAATAAGAATCTTGGCAACATCAAACTTATCATGTTTTTGAGTTTCAGAATCCGCTTTGACGAAGGTTCCCACAGTTCCTGCTAGAAGCTTGAAGAAATTCTCTCTCCATACATGACAAGGAAGACCAAAAATATTGATCCAGGTTAACCTTTCACAATCAACATCCTCAGGCGACCATGGATGAAAATCTGAGAACCATTTCTCCACCCATTCCTTGTCTTCTTCAATCATTTTCTTTATATCTCCTGTTATGTCTTCTTCTAATAGGACTAAGTTTGCACCCATGGGTGTAGCTTTAATTTTAAAGAAACCTTCCATGTGCAATGCCTCCTGAATCTCATATGTTCCTCCCAGATTTTCCATTTTTCCTACGAACGCTTGTTGAAAACGTTCAATGTCCTCATCCTTGACATTGAACATGAGATGAGCAAAGTTTGGTTTATTATTCAAGAGAAGCTTATCAGAATGATTCAGTTTCTGGCCCCCTTTAGTTACTTCGACAAATGATTTTTTATCGTTCCCAAACCCGTGTCTAAATTTCGAGCTAACATCTAAATTCCTATTCCCAGTCCTCTCCTCTAAACTTGTCCTCAAATTCTGTCTACCATTCAGATTTTCGCCCCTTTGGAACCGCGGAGTGTTTGCAAATATCTTCCTGCCATTAAGGACAATGTTGTCAAGCTGAATGGCAAGGAGATGTTCGTCGGAAACCTGTTTATATCGAACAAAACTGAATCTTTTCCCACGTTTGTCTAATCTAGCCGGGATAAAAACTTCGATTACCAAACCAAACTCTTTGAACACAGTAAACATATCTTTTACCTCATATGAATCCGGAAATTCTGTGAAGAAAAATAAAGATGTTTCGTTTGAGACTTGCTCCTTCATCTTGCTCCCAGCAGCTCTCCATACCGAGCCTCTTGCGACAGGCTTCATTGTTGTTTTTGACTTTCTGACCTCCTTCCAACCTTCGTCTCGTGCCATCGACATATCCAGGTAACTCAACCGGTACCCAATCTAACTAACAGAAGAAAAGTGCAGCTGAAAAGATTCTATAGTGTAGAAACAAAGCTATGAAGACCCACAGGGAGGAAGGTCCCTAATTCGAAAATTAGGACTTTAAACCAAACCCTAAGAGCCTAAGCATGTTCCCCACAGGTAGAATCAAGATCTGCTAAAGACTGTGATGATATTAGATTAATGAACTTGGTACATTTTTCATGTTTGAAGATGGCCGGCTGTGAGAAGAAAATAATTTTTGGTTTAGAGAAAATTCTAGAGAGAAGGAAGAGCTTCCCTCTCTAAAAATTGATAGGGGTTGAAATACTTAATGGATAAGAAGGTGAAATGATACAATGATGGTTCATATATCTTGGCTAGCATCATACTCATTCTAGAAGACACTTAATTTAATTTCTAACATTGCCTCTTTTAAATCAAGATCTCAAACTTATCTCGAGCATCTTCTTTAATTTGTAAGATAACTCAATTTTTAGAGGTTTTATAAATATGTCTGCAATTTATTGTTCACCGGGATAATACTTGATCGCCACTTCTTTTTTAGCAACTAGATTTCGAATCTTGTGAAATTGAATATTAATATGTTTGGACCGTATGTGAAAAATTGGATTTTTCTTAGTGCAATAGCTGACTTGTCATCACAATATATCTCTTCAGGAGTATCTTTCTTTTGATGTATTACTTCTAAAAAATTTCTTATTCATACTATTTGAGTAGCACAACTGGTAAGTGATATGTATTTTGCTCTAGTGGTAGAAAGCGCGAGTTGTTCTTTGAAGACCTTAAAATTGCACATGTTCCCAAATGAAATGTATACCCTTACATGCTTTTTCTTGTTTTTATATCTCCATCCTAATCACTATATGTGTATCCAACAAGCTCCACATGATTATTACTAGCATAAAAAGTTTCATCTGTCAATGCACCTTTTATATAAAAAAGAATCCTCTACACTAATTGCAAATGACTAACACGAGGTTCTTCCATGAATCTGCTAAGCAAACAAACTCCATATGTTGTATCTAGTCTTCTCGTAGTCAAATATCTTAGACTTTCAATCAAACTGTTATATTGAGTTAAGTATACTCTTATGCCATCATTTTCTCTTGTCAACTTCAACCTTTCTTCAACAGGCGTGAAAATTAGATTTTAGCGCTCCATCTTGAACTTCTTCAAAATATCATTTGCATACTTATTTTGAGAAAAAACAATTACGTTATTTTGTTAAACTATCTTAATGCCAATAGAATAGGAAATTAGGCCCAAATCCATCACTTCAAAATAACTTATCATTAGCGCTCCTTACTTTTGCAGCCATCCTTGAATTATTTCCAATTAAAACTTAGATCATCAACATACAGACAGACAATAAAAACATCTCCAAGCTCGAAAAATTTAATATACAACATGTGCTCAAACAGACATCATTGAAAATCATCTAGTATAAAATAAGAATCAATATTCTTAAACCAAGCTCTTGGCGTCTATTTCAATCCATATAATGTTTTATTCAATCTGTAGATTGCTCATTAGGTATTAAATCACACCACTACTACAAAACGCGTAAACAACGATGTCATGCTCACAACGCTTCATCCCTACACCGTTGTGACATATCTAAACTAAGGCGCAGTTGTATTTTATTTATTTATTAAATAAAACTTATCTATATATAACAACGGTTGATAAACCAACAGTGGTGATTATCTGTATATAATAACGGTTGATAAATCAACCGTGGTGATACCTTCAAGCTTTCATGTGTTCGAACCTCAGCGCATTCATATATATTATTCCTTTTATGTTAAAGCGCGCCTTTACTTTTTTATTTACTTTTAATTAAAAAAATTAAAAGTTATGACTACGATTGTTTATATACACCGTTGTGATATATATTTTTTATGTTTTTTTAATTTTTAATTCTAAAAATAACTCTGGCGCTTTAATATGAAATTTCATTATGTAAATAATATATCATTACGGTGTAAATTCTTGACCGTCGCAGTAGTGTTTCAATAGTCTCCAAACTAGCTAGTCTCATTGTCTCTTCAGTATCCTTTTTTCCATTGAAAATAGAAACCAGACGAAACGTTACACGATTTCAACCCTAAACCCTAACCTTCAATACTGTGAAACAATACACGATTCCACCAAAGCTTGCATCATCAGTATCCATTTGTTGTCATTTTCGTCATCATCGTCACGATAGTGAAGAAAATAGAAGATTACGCACATACCAACACCGTCGTCATCATCGTCATCGTCGAGAAAGAAGATAACAACAACACCGTCGTTGTCGTAAGGAAGGAAGACAACAACAACACCAACACCAACATCGTTTACTTCGTCGTCATGTTTAGGGTACGTAAAATATTTTCCCCATGCATCTACAGTAAACTCTTTTGGCATTGTTGTTCATGTTGTTGTTGTTGTTTTTGAACTTAGATGTCGACCTTGTCGAGTTCTTCATCAGAAACCAGCGAAGAAACTCAAACAAATGAAAGGTTAGCCAATGAAACTCAAACAACTGAAAGTCAAACGAAAAGATCACAAAGAGGTGTCACAATGATGCCCTAATTCACATCAGTCCGCAACTCATCTGGTGCAAAAATTCCGATCGAGTTTGATTCGCACTACAGATTAGTGGATTGTCCACATTACGCTACTTTTAGGAGTTATGTTGCATTCCTTGCACGTAGCAAAGTCAGTATACTGATTGATGATTGGAGAGAAGTTGATGGTAATGTCAAAGACATCATATGGACAGACGTTAAGGTATTTCATACTATAATTTTCATATATTTGATATCACTACCTATAGTTTCTAATTCATACTTATATATTGATTTAATGTAGTTGAATTTTGAGTTTACCGATGACTCAAAATTGAAAAGAAAGTGGATAACTTATGCCGGTGTTCGTTGGAGGGGATTTAAGTCACGGATCACGGCTGACTACATTACAAAGCCTAAGAGCGGTCTTCAACCTCCATGGATTCGGTATAGTTTTTTATCGAAGGTGTGGCACAAGTTTGCGAAGAAACACCGTTCTGAGGAATTCAAGGTTAGTACTAGTCTTATGTAACCTATAATGTTATGCTAATGAGTTATAGATACTAATCATACACATTTTTCACTATGTTAAAACAGGTTAAAAGCGAAGTAGGAATTCAGAACAAGGCGAAAAACATGTACCCCCATAGATTGTCTCGTGGGGGTTACAGGAAACTTGAGAAGAGGATCCTGCAGGAAAAACTACAAGAAGGAAGAGATGGTGACATTCCATCTCCACCTTCAAGACATGAGAAATGGAAGAGGGCTCGATTAAGACCTAATGGAGAGTACACCTCTGAGGCTTCAAGAGTAGTTGCTGAGAAAATTGTAAGTATATGTTTTGTTTAAATGCGTTTGCTTATGTAAATTGCTCATGAGTTGTTATTTAAATGTGTTTACTTATGTAAGTTGCTCATGTTGTGTAGGATAACTTGGTTGTGGCGGCCCGTGAAGGCACATTTGTTCCGGAAGCACGACATGACATATTAGTCGAAGCTATCGGAACAGCTGAGCATGGAGGCCGTGTCCGTGGTGTTGGAGATGGTGTCGGCTTGAGGTCATACTTTGGATCTCAAAGAAGAAGCACCGAAACCGCTGAATTTCTTGCTCAATGATAAAAGATTAATAATGTTGAGAAGCAATTGGCAGAGCAAAGGAGGCTATTTGAGGAGGAGAGGGAAAAAAGGGAGAAAGAAGTGGAAAGGTTACAAGAGATGTATTCGGTATGTGTCGTAAATCGCGCTTATTTTTGTATGATATATATTATATGTTCTAATTGAATATATTGTGATTATTTTTGTTTTATGTTCTAATTGAATGTTATGATGCAGAGATTAAGTGAAAGCCTCGAACAACGAACTAATGAAGATCGTCATTGCGTTGGTGATGATCAAACTCCAAGTAGAAGTGTCGTAAATCACGCTTCTACAAAAGGGAGTAATTGTACAGCCCCTCCTCCACCTGTAGATAACCGCAATGGGATATTGGACCCTAGTCCAAATGAAATAACAAGTTTATACTACTACATTTCAACAACAGACCTTGCGCAAGCTCTCCCGCTAGAACATTGCCCAAAATTGGATTTAGTGTATTACACTCCTGAAGATGTGAGGGATTTTCTCGCAGGATATAAGTGGCTTGACATATCTATTTTGCAAGTTTGGTGCACGTAAGTATATAGTCGAATATACATGTCATTATAGAACATTATAATTTTTTGTATTTTCTCCCTTAATTTATTCATTTTCTTTGACCATTTAGGTACGTTCACCGTGTTTGTATAGAATTGAATAAATCAAGTACCTATGGAATCTTGGACCCAAGTTTTATTGCTTGGGCGTATAATGAAAAAAATATCAGAGAAAACTACTTGAAAAGCCGGCTAAATGACGGAGGAAAAGAATGTTACCTTGCACCATTCCTATGTAGGTTAGTATTGTTGTAATTTATTTCTATATTCTATATTTAGTTTTGTTTTAGTAACAACTAATAATATATATATATATATATATATATATATATATATATATATATATATATATATATATATATATATATATTCTCGTGTTCATTCAGTGGTCATTGGCAATTGATCGTAATATCGTTTAGGACAAATACGGTGACATTAATGTGTTCCTTGCACGATCCACTCCACAACCAATGAAAGATCTTGTATTAACGTAAGTGTCTTTGTTTAATATCATTTTCTTTGGCATTAATTGTAATTAGTTTATCATGTAATATGTTTAATTCAATTTTCAATGTGCAGTATTGTGGAGCAAGTTAATATATTGAGGAATGTTAGAAAAAAAACCCACATACCTTGCTCCTAAAGTAAGTGGCCCGATTACCTGTTTATTTCATTTACATTCATGCATGTGTGGTTGTATTCATGTTTTTATATTCATGTAATTTGTAGACGACGAAACAATGCGGGAGTTACGAGTGTGGGTATTTTATCATGAAACACATGTTAAACATCGTCCTTGCCGGCACTGTTGATTCATGGGATACGGTAATATATGTCATAAAATGTTTACATATATTAATATATAAGTTGACTATTGAATTATTATCATGCATGATATATCTTCAATTTTTTGCTCTTATGTAGATGTTTAACGACGAAACCCCATTCCCCCTTGAGGACTTTGTGGATCTTCGTAAACGTTGGGCGTATATCCACAATGAGCTTAAGGGTTCTGCTCCTGCTGTATGATATATCAGCAACATTTTTTGATGCACATATTTTTTTCTTTTGATGCACATAATGTGAACAATAGTTTTGGCTTTTGATGCGCATAATGAAATCAATAATATTGGCTTTTGATTTAAACAATGTTAGCAGTTTAATTCTCTGATTCATTTAGCTTTTGATGTAAATTTCTTTTGATGTAAATTCTCTGATTCATTTATAAGGATAAAATATAGGAAGAATTGTGTTTGATGCACATATTGTGTTTGCATGTAAACAGAAGCTGTTTTGACAGGATAAATTATGGGAATAATTTGATACGCAGATAAATTTTATATTTAAAACAGTCTGTTTTTGGCAGCGGTTATAAACCTATCTGTAGTTGTATGTCAAACGCTAATATAAATAAAAAATGTTGTTGCTGAGAATCGAACCAGATCACAGTTTAGTATATCACAACGGTTGACTAAACTAACCGTCGTGAAATGGTGCGCGCATACTGGAATACAATAACGTTTCCCGGACCGTCATTGTACGTACCTCATATACAATAACACTCTACATAACAACACCTTCGCCCCCGTCATTATATGTCATTTCCAACCGTTGTTAAATGGGTTTTTCGTAGTAGTGCACCCACTCTCCTTCTTTTTATTACCATCAGATATTGGATCATGCTCATTAGGTATAAGAATCAATGTCCTTTGATTACATATCCCATGGGATGCTTAACATATGGTTTACCGTGAAAGTTAGTAAACAACCGTTGGTCTCCAAAAAAATGGTTTACTTTACAGGATCAACTAGTGAATCCTAGGACATGTGCTTTTGTTAAAAGGATATTTGAAAGTCTATGAACATTTCGACAATGTCCATGATTGAAGAATATTGTTTAAAGTTTTAAAGATAAATTGCAGAATTTGTAAAGGAATTGTAATAAAGAACTTCAAAGTAAATTGTAATGAAAAAGTAATTGGTAAACTGAAAATAACTTCAAATGAAATGTGAAGGTGAGAAAAATACACAAGAAGGGGGGTTGAATTGTGTTTTGCAAAAATAGATTTACTTTTGATCCAGAGTTCAGATTCTAAAAACTGAGTTCAGAATCTGATAAGGGGCGGCGGAAATAAAGACAGAAGTAAAGTAAAAATAACAAAGAACACATAGTAGTTATCCTGGTTCCTCTCCCAACTGTGAGTACTCCAGTCCCCTTGCCAAGCAAGAGATTTTCCACTAAAATCATTAGGATTACACTTGCTTATACTCACTTGTATAAGACTTTTCTTTTTGCTTAAACCACTTGTCCAAGACTTCCCTTGCTTAGAGCTCGTGTCTAAGACTTCACTCTTCTCAATTAGCTTCTAACCAAAACTTTTCTTGCTTAGACCACCTGTCTAAGACTTCACCTTTCTTAGAGCTCGTGTCTAAGACTTTCCCTTGTTTAACCAGCCTCTGATTAAGACTTTCCTTTGCTTAGAGCTCGTGTCTAAGAGTTTTATCTTGATCAAGCCTACAACAATAGACTTTAATCTAAACAGATAATTTAGAGAAAGAATAACTTACAAAAACACTTGATAAAATATCAGAGGTGTTCAAATAATACAAAATATTATTACAAAGATTCTTAATCAATACAAGAGTAAGAACTCTTAATAGACTCAGCTTTCTGAAAGTAGTGTGTGTATTTCTTAGTTTTATTTGCAGCGTTATTTCTTGGCGATCTTCAAATCTTCAGCTCCTTTTTATAGACATGGAAAATAAAGACGTTGGAGATCTCCAACGGCTACAAACAGAGTCAAATCTTCTAGTACATCTTCTTTTCCAATGAAGCAAGTGTTGGAACTTTCAGTCACAAGAGTATCCGTGAAACAAGGCCTTTGTCCAGAGGATACAACTCTAATTCAAGTACAACACAACCTGTAGAAGATAATGTCAATAAATCTTGAGTCCTGTGTTAGCAGAACTGATATGACATTACTCAGCATCAGAGGCAGCATAACACGCTTCTGAGCTGAAGTGTACTAGCAATTGCTTTTTCTGATCAGTCGTCCTTGAGAGAGTGTGACCAGAACTGAACCAAAGCCATTTCAGTGTCAGAACTAGTTCCATCAAGTAAATATAATTCTGCACACACAAACTGGCTAGTTAGAAATCCTAATTGTTTTTTCAAATACTTTGTCATCAACAAAACCTTGGAAGATTCATGGCATGAACCAAACTTATTTCAACAATCTCCCCATTTTTTATGATGACAATGTTAAGTATTTTAAAAACAATCAAAAGTAAAAATAAACCACTCAGCAACTTTCAGTGTCTGGGGTTTGTAAGCTCCCCCTGAGTCAAACAGTCTAAGAGATGAGGTTTGTAAGCTCCCCCTGAGTCCTGTCTATAAAGTCTAGGAGTTGAGGTTTGTACCTCTCCATACAGAACAATAAATCTACTCCAAGGGTGAGCTTTTCAAACTCCCCCTGAATAGAATTACTAACCACATTCGGAACCATTATTAGCCTAAAATACTCAATTCCATTCTCCCCCTTTGCCATCAATCAAAAAGAGAAGAGAAGAAAAAAAGACTTTTAGAAAGAATAACGGTTTGTTAACCAGAGAGAGTCATTATGTCCTCTGTACTCTAGGCCTTAGAATGGTACCAGACTTTTGCCATAGGAGAAAGAGTAGAAGAACTCTCAGAAAGTGCCTTTGTTACCATATATGATGTGTAAATCATTTTCTGAGCTGTTATAACAGACAGAATCAGACAATCATTTTTCTCATTCTAATGAATATGAGCATTGGCTCAAAACGTATTTCACAAAATTTGAAGTAAATTGTGAAGGATTATTCGTCGTCAATTCGTTAAAAAGAGTTGTAAATTTCTTTTTGGAAAGTGTAGATAAAAAACCATTCTTCTTTAATGAACTACGAGAACATTTTGAAGAAGAAGTATTAAGATGAAGAATTGAATTCACAGAATTATCTTATGTAGAAGACAATCTATGAGAAGAAAAACAGCTTAGCAACATATCACATATAATGCTAGAATTTAAGCAAGTGTGTAATAAAATGTTTGGACGTCCTTAAGTCTGAATAAAAACAAGTTAAAATATTTGTCAGAACACTCCCCTTTTAATGAATCAAACTTTTTAGAGCAGATTCAGAAAAATCAGAGTATTAAAACAAGGATTTTGTTTTATCAGAACTTAAGAAATAGTCCAATAGTTAACTCAAAGCACATAACAAAGAATTAACTTATCATTGTATGCTTTAAATAAAGCATTCAAGGAAGAGAGATATCATGTAACCCCTATTCAGACTTAAAGACCAAACTTAAGAAACTATCAGAGATACTTTAACTGACTACTAACAGATTCCAACAAGCATTCTAATACGCCATTCATAGAAGAAGCATTTATTCTGCGACATAAACCATGTTTAAATTTTTCTTGATGAAATCAAATTAATTAATGGCCAGGGTGAAGATGGCTGGTTTCTACCTGAGTGAATCGCACACTCAAAGATACAACAGAGTCGCCACCAAACTTTATTTAGTCCCAAAGGACAGGGAAAATATCGATAAAACCCAAGGGGAAGAAAAACGGGAACGGGGGGTAGGTTATGCGAAAGGAAGGTATTAGCACCTAACGCATCCGTCGTACTCGACGGGAACCATTTCGCTTGCTTCTAGGCTTGGATGGGTTATTTATCTAAATGCTTCTAGCTAAAAGAAGGAGAGAGAGAAAGGGGAAAAAGAAAAGAAAGAAAGAGCGGAGGATTGTGGCCCTCGTGTCTACGTACCCTCATAGTGCAATGAGGAAGTCAGAGCGCCGTAGTTCTTGGAACCAGGGGACAAAGAAGAAAGAAAGAAAGGAGGAAGATGGAAGAAAGGTGGAAGTGTGCTCGCCGAGATCATTGCGATCTCATGCCTACGTATCTGACATTCAAAAGAATGCAGAATTAGAGCTTCCGTAGTTCGGGAAACTGAACGGAAAAGGAAAAGGAAAGGAAAGTGGTGTCAAAACCAAGAGCAAAAGAAAGAAGGAAATTCCACTAGGGATTCCAAAGAAATAGTGTCGAAACCAAGAAAAGAGTACAAAGGAAAGAAAATGTAATTGTACTAAGAATAGAGAAGAGCGGGGTCGAAATCAAGAGAATAAGAGATAGAGAAAGATCTGCTGGGGATGCAAAAGAAATGGTGTCATAACCAAAAGAGTAAGGGAATAAGAGAGAAATGGTGTCCAAACCAAGAGAATCAAGGAATAAAAGTGAAATGGTGTCCAAACCAAGAGAATAAAGGAATAAAAGGGAAATGGTGTCCAAACCAAGAGAATAAAGGAATAAAGGGGAAATGGTGTCCAAACCAAGAGAATAAAAGATAAATACTCTGTGGGGAAAAGAAGTTTTAACAGATAAGAATTGTGATCAATCAAAGAACGGGTGTAGGACCGAGCGAAGGTCGTGACCCAAAGGACGGGTGTAGGACCGAGCAAAGGTTGTGACCCAAAGGACGGGTGTAGGACCGAGCAAAGGTCGTGACCCAAAGGACGGGTGTAGGACCAAGCAAAGGTCGTGACCCAAAGGGGTTCGGTAAACTGACTGAACAAACAGTACTCAACCGAAGAAAGGGTATTTGAACCAAAGAAAGGTTACTAACCCAAAGATGCAAGTATTCAAACCAAGAGGAGGTTGCCAACTGTTGGGGATTCAGTGTTTACAGACGGACTGTGATTAACCGAAGAGAAAAGCGAGTGATTAACCAAGAGAAGTTGATTAACTCGAAAAAGGGTTCAGTATTTTAAAAGACGGGTTGTGGTTAACTGAAGAGACGGGTGACTAACCAAGAAGAGGTGATTAACCCGAGAGGAATTCAGTGTTTTAACAGACAGACTGTGGTTAACTGAACAGACGGGTGACTAACTAAAAAGAGGTGATTAACCCGAGAGGAATTCAGTGTTTTAACAGACGGACTGTGGTTAACTGAAGAGAATGCAAATTGGTGTTTTAATTGACAAGTAATGGTTGACCAATCAAAGGGAGAAGAACCAAGAGAAGGTTGCGAACTCCGCAAGAGTTTCGGTGTTTAACAGGAAAACTGTGTTTAACCGAAGAAAGAGCGCGATAGAGCATTGGTTTTAACAGTATGACTATGATCAACCAATGGAAGAATGAATACAACTCTCATGGGGAATCAGTAAAAGAAATGACTAGCCACAAGAAAAGGTAATTGAAACCCTTTTGAAGAGAACAAGGGAAAGGTATTGAATAAGGGCAAGAGATTGACCCTCAGAAGATTGCTAATGATCGTGAACCAAGGGAAAGGTGATAGATCAAAAGACTGATTGAAAGAGATAAGAGTGATAGAAGATCGAAAGAGATTGCAAAGAGATAAGAGTGATCCAGGATCGAAAGAGATCACAAAGAGAAAAGAGTGATCAAGGATCGAAAGAGATTGGAGTGAGACAAGAGTGATAAAGGATCGACTCGACTGGGGAAGGAAAGCACACTACTGCCTGGAGGTAGAGATGACTAAGCCAAGCACATGGTCATTCATCCCCTACCTGAAGTAGTCAGAATGAGAGTAGGAATTTTCCATTCTCATTCCTTCTCTAACACACAGGGTGTAGTGCAAAAGTTGAAACTGACAGTGTAACAGCTCCAAGTTGTACAGTGCTCCCGTGCGTTGTGAAATGAACAGCGTAACAGCTTTAATTTGTACAATGCTCCAGGGTCGCACGTTGGACGTCGTATGAATCTTCGACTCCGCGGGGGAGGGGGGGGGGGGGAAGAGAGAGGAACAGTTATAAAAGAAGCCTAAAGAGAGGGAAGAGGGAAGATCAACTAATCTAAACACGGTTTCGATCAATTAATCAAAGGGAAGCAATGCTAACAACTTTCCAAAGAGAATGGAAAATCATTAAAGCAAAAGGTGTGAATTGACTGTACAAGATTAAGTTCATCCATGAAGAATAAACTTAATGCAAAGCAAAGAGAGGGAGTGCATAACAGTGCCATACAAATATTAGCATGTGTCATACATCATGTGTCAAGTGATCAAAGATTGTACAAGAATTAGAATGTTCAAGCAAATATCAAGAACATACCTAATTGCGAGAATTGATAAATCAATAATTGAATTATTGTAAATATGCTTTAAACAGAGGTTAATAGCATTTAAAAACACCCATAAATATTAAGTATATCAATCTATGGAAGTTAGAGGGAGAAAGAATGTCAAACAAGCTTGAAAAAACTCAAAATGGCCATTCTGTTCAGTGGTAACCGGTTACTCACCACGCGTTAACCAGTTACTTGCTTAAAAATCAGTGTTTTTGGTGAAAATTGAACTGAGTAACCGGTTACTCACCATGTGTTAACCGGTTACCACTGAACAGTGGTGAAAAAAAAACAGAAAAAACAGCTTTTCCAAAAGTGGTTTTCAGCATTTAATCACTTATGCCAACCACCACATGCTAGGGCAAGAACTTGTGCACGAAAATTACGTCATGTAAGAGGAATTAAACACAAATTACAAGCATTAATCGTGAAGATCAAAGATCAAGCAATTGCATGATAAATTAAACCGAAAATGATCGAAATTACAACGTAAATACACGGAAACGATCGAAACAGTGAGTAAAGTAAGATCTACCAACCTACAACCCGGAGGATTGGCTTGGAAATTGTTGTGAATGAAATGTGATGAAGGTAAGTGAAGAAAACGAGAGAAAACTAGAGATTCTTTCCCTTTCACTTCAAACCGTAGCGAAACCGAGCAAAAATGCGATAAAAGCTCCGAAATCGGATTTGCACCGTAGGATCTTGAAGTAAACACTTGAGATGAATCCAAAAGCTAATAGAACTCTAGATACTCAAATATAATTGCAAAATGATAAAGATAATTAAATAAAACCAGAGGAATCTTCAATTGCACTTCGAATCGTAGCGAAACCGAGCAAACTTCGACGAAAACTCCAAAATGAGAATTATCACCGAAGAAACTTGAGGTGATCACTTGAAATGAATCCAAAAGCTACTGAAGCTCCACAAAATTCAGTAGAATGGAAAGTTGATGTAGGTCAAGCTCAAGAAATAATCACTTTCAATGTGAAAAGTGATTATTCTTCAAGGATTAAGAGCTTTTGTGAGGTTTTGTGAAGAAGATGAAGAGGAATGTGTAGAAGTTGCAGAAAAATGCAGAGGAGAATGAGAGAATTGAGATTGAAGAAAGTGTGAATTTGTGTGAATGATTGTGGAGGAGTTGCAAAATGGTGAAGCTTGGCTTATTTAGAGTTTAGGTATGGAGTGTGAGAGCTTTGGACTTTGATTTGGACTTAGCTTTGGGAGGTTTGGAGTTAGGGTTGGAGTTAGTTACACTTGACTCACTGAGTCAAGGTGGTTAACTCGGTTAGTTAGGATCAACTCGGTAACAATCCCAATGTGAGTTCCAATATCCAAAGGTCCACATACTTATAAATTAAGTAACATGGATCACTTAAATTAGAGTGATGCATTGGAATAAATACACTTGGAATATCTTGAATACTCTTGAAATGTCTAGAGAAGTCTATAATGTTCCACACACTGCTAGAATCAAGTAGAACCAAAGTCCAAAGAGAGTGCATGGATGCTGTCCCAAAAATGCAGCAGGAATTGCAATTTTGCACTGAGTAACCGGTTACTCACCAGGCGTTAACCGGTTACTTCAGTCAAATTTGCCCAAATTGCTTAAAAATGGATGTTATGGCTCCGGTTCCGATTTTCCACCTCTTGTTTTGATAAATAGGCATGGAAATCCTTATTTTGAGCTTGTTTTGATGATGAGATGATCTTGTGAGGGTGAGATTAACCGTGCTTGGAAAACCTGAATACTCCTGCAACCAAAATCATAAATAAAAAGTGCGAATGCATATGCCAGCGATGCGAATGTACATGCTTATGGAGAAGGCAAAAGTGGAGGTCAAATTTTGGGTTACGACACAGGGGTTTTGTAAATATATCAACCCATTGATGTTCAAAATCAATGAACTGAATATCTATTACACCCTTCTGAACATAATCCCTATAAAGAGATATTTGATTTCAATGTGTTTGGTTCTAGAATGCTGAATTGGATTCTTTGTTAGACAGATAGCAGCAGTATTATCATAGAAGATTGGAATTTTGTTTCCAAAAGTCTGATAGTCTTCAAGTTGATATTTCATCCAGAGTAGTTGAGTTCAACAATTAGCAGCTAAGATGTATTCTGCTTCTACTGTGGGCAAAGCAACAATTGTATGTCTTCTACTACCCCCAAGAGATAAGGTTTTCACCTATAAATTGACAGGAACCACTAGTGGACTTCCTTTCAATTCTATCTCCAGCATAGTCAGCATCAAAGAATCCAACCAGTTTATAATCTGAGGACTTTTTATAAATAAGTTCAAGATTTAATGTTCCTTTCAGATACCTAAAGATTCTCTTAACAACAGTTAAGTGAGTCTCTCTAGGATCTGCTTGGAACCTTGCACATAAACATACACTGAACAAGATATCAGGTCTAGAAGCAGTGAGATAGAGTAAGGAACCTATCATACCTCGATATTTGGTTGGATTCACTTTGGAACTGCATTCTTCAGCACCAAGGATACAGGTAGGATGAATAGGAGTGGACATGAATTTGCAATCATCAAGATTAAATTTTTTTAAAAGCTCTTTTGTATACATAGAGTGGTGAATGTAAATACTTCAGACTTCTGATTGATCATAATACAAAGAAAATATTTTAATTCACCCATCATGCTCATCTCAAATTCAGCCTGCATAATCTTGGAAAACTATTGACAAAGAGATGCATTAGTGGAACCAAAAATTATGTCATCATTATAAATTTGAACAATCAAGATTTCTTCCTTCAAAGTTTTCCTGAAAAGTGTAGTGTCAACCTTTCCTTTAACAAAACCATTTTCAAGCAAAAAATTACTCAATCTTTCATACCCAGCTCTTGGAGTTTGTTTAAGACCATAAAGTGATTTTTAAGCTTGTAGACATGATCTGGATTATTTAAATCAATAAATCCTGGAGGTTGTTTGACATACACTACTTCAGTAATGAATCCGTTCAGAAAAGCACTTTTCACGTCCATTTGATAATTATGTCATGGTTGATGCCATACGAGAGAAGTAGTCTTATGGCTTCTAACCTTGCAACAGGAGAAAAGGTTTCAAAGAAGTCTATTCCCTCCTGCTGACCATAGCCTTGACCCACAAGTCTAGCTTTATTTCTAACGACTTCACCAAGTTCGTTAAGTTTGTTTCTGAAAACCAACTTGGTTTCAATGATGTTTTTCTCTTGTGGTCTTAGAACAAGATCCCACACACCATTTCTTTGAAACTAATTAAGTTCATCTTGCATAGCCACGATCCAACCATTATCAATTAAGGCATCATCAACAGAAGAAGGTTTAATTAGTGAAATAAGTTAGATCATTGAGTGATCATTTCTGAAGAAAGATCTTGTTCTCAATGGCTTTTCCTTATTACCAATGATCAGTTCTTCTGGATGAGATGCTTTATACTTAAAAGATCTCTTAGGTTGAACAGAGGTTTTTAAGCCATTGTGAGCAATCACAGAATCAGTAGAGGAAGGACCAGTTGGGGAAACTTCAGTTTCCGCAGCTTCTGGTATAGTTTCAGATATAGTGATAGATTTTGGATCATTATTCACTGCATCTTTTTCATTAGGGACATAGACCACAGAATATTCTTCATGATTCGGAAAACCTTTAGAGAAATCATTCTGAACCATATACTCTGACTTGTTATGGTCAGGTAAACTGTCATCAAATTTAACGTGCATAGACTCTTCAACCATTCTAGTTTCAGAGTTATACACTTTGTATGCTTTTGAGCGTTCAAAGTATCCTAAAAAGATACCCTTCTGAGCTTTAGCGTCAAATTTCTTTAGGTAGACCTTATTATTCAGGATGTAACAGGTACATCCGAATTGATGAAAATAAGAGATACTAGGTCTTCTACCTTTAAATAATTCATATGATGTTTTATTCAGAATTGGTCTGATATAAATTCAGTTCTGAATATAACAAGCAGTGTTAATAGCTTCTTCCCACAAGTACTTAGGGAGTTTATTCTCATGAATCATTGTCCTTGCCATTTCTTGCAGAGATCTGTTCTTTCTCTCAACAACTCCATTTTGCTGTGGAGTTATGGGAGAAGATAACTCATGAGAAAATCCATATTTTTCACAAAAGGATTCAAATGATTCATTTTCAAACTCACCCCATGGTCACTTCTGACCTTTAGAATTCTCAATTCTTTCTCAGATTGTACTTGATTGCAAAAGGTGCTAAACACTACATATGTCACTACAAGAAAATTGGCAGATTACGACGGTTATTTTGGAAGATTACCACGGTTAAAACCGCCGTAATTTTCAAATCGCAACGGTTGCCACACTGTCGTAGAAACGTGTGTCGCGAGGCCGTATCGCGTCGGTTGTCAAAACTGTCACACCAACCGTCGTTAACTGTCATGACGGGTAAGGAACTGACGTAATCTGCATATTGTGATGGTTACAACTGTCGTTTACATTTGATTTTTGTTTTTATTGTTGATTACGACGATTCCAACCGTCATAAATTTCTGTTCCACAAGTACATCTGCAAGTAAATCCGTAGGAATTTTCCTTTCCACAAGTAAATCCGCAGGTAATTTATTTTAAAAATTAAAAAAAAAATTGTTAGTAGAAATATGAACAGAATGGGTCAGATAATCACATATATTCTTCATTCAACATATATATTATATTATATTTATACAAACACCATGTCCCTTAACATTTCACACTCCTTTGTGTAGTCAGACTGCAGCTGCAATATCTGGTAACAAAGAATCGAAATATAAAGTTGAAAGTAGCAAGTCATAATACGCAAAAGACTATTAAAAAGAGGATTTGACAATAGAAATGGATTGTTGTTCGTACTTTTTGTTCGCGTGTTTTGTAGGGTTCTTCCCTCATCTTTATTATTTGCGCCATTTCTATCGAAAATGAGTCTGCATCATTGGGTATTTCAATTGGCATTTCAAATGGCCCGTAATGAGCTTGGAAATGATCACTGTTCATATATCCAGGATTGGTAATGTCATGAGGAGCACAAGTGACATTTTCATTCCCGGGCGCTTCACGGGTGGGTTGTGATGTCTGGAACATACAAGAAGCAGGTGCGAATTTTAGTGATAAAAACAGCGCATGCTACACAATTTGATTGGTAATTGATACTAAAATTTTTATCAATAAACACTTAAGAATAGAACCAAAATTTACTAACATGTGAAAATGCCACTAAATCTGCAAGTAACAGTTGCGTATATGATAAAGGCCACTTAGAAAACTCTGAAGTAGTTGACTCAACACATATAGGACTCACTGTACTGTACGCCTGTATTACCTCAGGAACAACAGTTCTATCACAAGTTACAGTATCTGTCTCAACATTGAGAAGTTGCGCAGAATGAGTTGACATATTCATAGAATTGTTAATGTCAATCACTTGATTCATTAAAATTTGAAGATCTTCAGAAAAAACATCCTCACATTGTGTAGTATCTGAACAGAGTCACGGTTCCAAGATAAGGACCGTGTGAAAGAGCAGGTCCATCATAAATGGAATAAGCACCTGCAATTAATAGACAAAAATAAACCAACATCAAAATTAATAATAACCACATGGATTTTTATTATTATTTCTTTCTACACATTCTGTTTTTATAAACAGAGTATGTGTAAAACAAGTACTTTAGAATTTGATAGTGGGAGGAGATTATGGATGAAAATTGATTTCTACTGAATCTGTACTAAATAAAACATATGGCATGTTTATTTTGTCATGTTTAGCAATGAAAAGATGAGAAAATCTATATTAAAAAGAAAAAACCATAGAGTTGAAATAAAAACATTCTAGGTAATAGAGAAATCACCGTGTATAGAGGACCATAGAGTCTAAAGTCCCAACCAAGAGCCCAAACACCTACACCAGAGTGATGCTCCGCCACCAGCGCCACCACAGTACTCATCAAAGAACCAACTAAGCAAATTAACGTAGACAATGACATTTCAGCTGGATACTTTTTCAACGTCATCGACTGCAATTCACAATTCATATTCATATTGTGTTATACAATACGTATCAAAATTGAAAAACAACTAAAAAAGAATAATATATAATAGTTACCTATAATATGAAGAAAGATGACCAAGCAAAACAACCCAATAATATAAAAAGTGTTCCTGAGACCCAGTGTTTAAGATTTTGATGATGAGCTGTGTTTATAGAATAAAAAAGGTGGATTTGTGGTCCTTTGTAAATTGTCCATAATAATGCTCCTTCAAATGTTACAATTATCCTAATCACCTTTGCTATGCTACGTATTTGCTTAATATTTATATGTTTAATCCTGATAAATTGTAGTACTACAAGATTAGTGTTTTTTTTAATTATTTATAGTAATCATCTTGTATTAGGAGTTACCTGAAAATTACGGCTAAGAAAAAGGTAATAGAAGGCACAATATTCATCAAAATAGATGTAAATGAAGCTGATGTATATTGCATTCCCAAGAAAGTGAATCCTTGATGAATTACTGACCTACAATAGTACCAAATGGTATACTATACATTATTATTAGTTAGGGTTAATGAAGTTTTTGGTCTTCATAAATATCTCAATTCACCTTTAGTTCCTCCAAAAATTTCCTTCAAAGAATGGTCTTCATAAAATTTTTAATTTTAATTTTTCGTCCCTCCTGTCAATTAGCGACGGTTTTTACAACTTAGAGATAGAATTAGCGACGATTTTAGCCGGTTTTAGTGACGGTTTTTTATTTAGCGACGGAAATGACGACGGTTTTAGCGACGATTTTGGCAGGAGGGACCAAAAGTTAAAATTAAAAATTTTATGAAGATCATTCTTTGAAGAAAATTTTTGAAAAGACTAAAAGTGAAATATGAGATATTTAGGAGGATCAAAAACTTCATTAACCCTATTAGTTATGAAACAAATTTTCTACGTCGTGTATGTAAGTGATAGTGATACAACATATTACACATTGTCACCTACTTTGCGTTTAGTTATACGTGCACCTATGATTGATTAATAAGTTTAACAAATTTTTTATGACATGCACGTAAGTGATAGTGATACATTATTATTATATTCAACAAATTATTTTGAATGAACTAAAAGCTTGAACATAAACAATAAAAGAAATGTCTACCTAAAGTGAACGACAAATAATTTCCAATTCTCTGTCAAAATCAAGCTTTTCCTTCGTAGTGACAAATTCCAAGACAGCACAACATGGCATTCCAGAGTGCATATCAAATATGGGAAAAGCAATTGATCCACGAGCATTGTGATGTCTTGCCTACTCTACCCTCAAGTACTCACTTGGATTATGATAACTAACATTGGAAGTCCATTCAGGAACTTTGGAGATAAAAACACCTACATCCTCACTCAATAGTCCTACAGCTACCCCCAACACTCCTTCCAATAACTCTCCAGCATCTGCATCCACTGCTACAAACAGTTTTGAATCTCAACAAACCTCTTCCTCTAATTCCACATCTCCACCAGTTACCCTTCTTACATCCCAATAATACTCATGCTATGACCACAAGAAGGAAGAGTGGTATAGTTCAACCCAGACTCCATTCTACACTTCTACTCACTGAAGTAGAACCTACATCTTACAAGGTAGCTCTAAAAGTTCCCAAGTAGTTGGAAGCTTGATGTCAACATTGCTTTTCTAAATGGCATACTTCAGGAGGAAGTCTATATGGAACAACCTCCTGGTTTTGACAACTCCGAACCTTGCCTGGTATGCAAGCTGAATAAGGCCATTTATGGGCTCAAGCAGACACCTAGGGCTTGGTTTAAAAGGTTGAATAAAGGTCTTAAAGGGTTTGGCTTTACATCAAGTAGATGTGATCCATCTCTTTTTACTCTTGTCGCCTTTACATACACCATCATCATGCTTGTATATGTAGATGATAAAATTGTGGCTAGAAATTCACCTACTCATTTTCATCAACTCATTAACAAACCGAATTCACTGTTTGCTTTGAAACAACTTGTGAATCTAGAATACTTCCTGGGGATTGAAGTGTCACAACAGCAGAATGGATCATTTTTTCTATCTCAAATCAAGTACATCAGAGATCTTCTCACCAAATCCAAGCTAACTAATGCCAAGGGCAAGCCTACACCTATGAATTCAACTCTAAAGCTCTCCAAATGTGGGTTTGACTTTCTAAGTGATCCTATTTCTTACAGATCTATTGTTGGTGCTCTCTAATATGCTACTATTACTATGTTAGAAATCAGCTATGCTGTCAATAAGGCTTGTCAGTTCTTAGCTCAGCCTCTAAAAAGCTATTGGACTACTGAGTCAGCACAGTTAGACTAGGGCTTATAAACACTCTCACCTAGAAGAATCATAACTAACTTTGGATGAATAATGAATTCAGTTAGAACAATCCTCTCTTCTCTCTTCTTCCTTTTCTTGATTGATTACAGTTTCTAATATATAGACATTGTATACAAGTATCCAATTTAGGAACCACAACAAAAACATACCTGAAATAAAGGACATAATCATGTGCGCGACAAACGATGAAATCAGACATTAAATCGTTCATTTTTAGTTTGCCTACTGATTTGCCAATTGTTCCCCGATGTTCTAGGTTAAAAGTATTTGGCTTCATACACTTTAAATAACCTTTTCCGCTAAGTGTCTGAGAGTAAAAGACACTGTCATTGATTAAAAATTGAGCTTAAAAACTTTTGAAATAAGAAAAACGATAATCTCAACTTCTAAAGCAATAACATATGCTACATAGGTAAAACATTTCTCCAGTTAAAATCGCTCTTGTCAACTAGAAACTTACCTGAGCAACTACTTTAGACGTCCCAACTGCATGTCCTGAACTAATCAAGGATACAACTCTCTCTGCCTGAAACAAAATCTAATCATCCTACATACTATTTTAAACAAGCAACATAAGATAAGGTTAGTAGAAAATCAATAACTGCAATTGACATAAAAACTCAAGCTATGACAATCATCTAACAACCCAAAATTAAAGGAACCACCAGATAGCATTGTGATAGAAAAATCTTCAAGAATAAAAGTTTGTCATCAATGCTCAAATGGAACAGATATGTGAGAGGCAATCATATGTATTTTCATTAACTAACATTAAATCTAATCTTTTAGTTTTTAAAATATAAACTCATCCATACATCATACAACAATAATGCATGGATAGAGACAATTTGAACTAAATACCAGACAAAACTAATTTCTTTTTAGCAGCAATTAATTTATTTGACTATTGCCACAGTGAAGTGTTACAACAATAAGACATGGTTCTCATGTAAATCTCAATGTTGGCAAATCGGTAGTTACCTAACATTGCATTTACACCAAAAACTTGCATCTTCACCTACATTGATTACTAGATATCAAATAAAAATTTACTCACCTTGCCGCTAGAATTAGCTATTCGTAGCAGCACCAGCACGATGAGCATCCGACAACAATGAAATAATCCTATTCTTATAATTAAATTCAATGAAAAAGCATATCAGCAACACATTAGAGGAAAGTTATGTAGTATGTGTTTCTCAATAGCATTTTATCAAACATGTAACGGATATTATTATGAGCATAAAACCAAGAGCTTACACCAGGAAATCATCACGAACATAAGGTATAATTTGAACATATCCAAAAGATCGATTGAAGAGAGGAACATTTCTATAACCATAGTACGTAACTCACCTCTACAAATGCATAGCCATGGGGCACCAAAAGAACTTAAGACTTGTTTTTAGGATGGGTATTTTGTAGCTCATAATCTAAACATGTTAAAAAATTTAGCTGGTTTTTGACACCAGTCACCCCTCATCATCAAATTAGTTTCATTCTGCAAGATTCAAAATGGCATAAAATTATACGCTACTATAGGAAAGGATAGTAAGCATAAAACTGCACTAAAGCTTACCACAACATATATACATGCATCTCCATCAGTTGTAGATACACTGAAATAAAACAAAGACACGGTAGGACCAGTGTAAAACTGTGAATGTAAAACTCTTAAAATTAAAAT
Source organism: Lathyrus tuberosus (assembly GCA_022829125.1). Lineage (NCBI taxonomy): Eukaryota > Viridiplantae > Streptophyta > Magnoliopsida > Fabales > Fabaceae > Lathyrus > Lathyrus tuberosus. The sequence continues at coordinate 9,087,580 of JALAZF010000072.1, forward strand.
AAATGTAAATGTTCACATACCATTCTGCACTGCCACTAAAGACACTACAAGACCATATCTAACTGCAAATGACAATAGTAACAAGAACATCGTATAAATTCAGTTCAGCCAAATCTGTTTCTTCTTTTATTTTTTCAATTGCTTTAAATTTATCTTCAACTTTTTTTCAACTTTATTTCTTATTGTGTCAATTGTTTCAACATGATCCATTGTAGTTACTCTTTCCCACTCAATCAAATCTTCTGATTCCTTAATCTTCCCACTTAGAGCAGCATATTCTTCAAGTATCAATATGATCTTACCACTTTAATATAAAATTGAGACTATACTTTGTGACTCTTTTGCTATGAACACCTGCAACAAGTGAACGCTCCAAGGAAACAACTAGAAACAAAATCAATTGACTAGATTACAAGCCATATAATAGACAATGTATCTGATAACAAATCTGAATGAAAAATAGATAGTGTATCATCTATTCAGCTTCCTCGTTCATATTTTTGAAAAAAAAACATAAAAAGTAATAAATAAAAAGGAGTAATCCAAGTAAAAAAAACTGGAATTTAGGGGCTGTAAAGCACAAGATGACACCTTTTGAGTCCATTCTAGCAGTTCTAATCACCAAGCTTGTTGGATATCAACACTTTCTTCTATTGTGTTTGAAGCCCATTGTATCTTCTCCACAAAATTCAACTTATGAGCAATAGGCCTTCTCCCACAAATCAAAACAAAAAACCAATAATTCCGTGGTGGTTTAAATGAATAAAACCTAAATTACCAAATCAAAGAAAATATTATCAAATTATTCAACAGTAGAAAAATTTGAAGATTTGCGATTGGAAGGAAGCCATTCAGTAAAATATTTGAGAGATGGGAAAATGGTAAGGGTTTTGTGAGGAATTGTATTTTGTGGGAAACAATTGTGGGAAAATACGGGGGAAGCGAGGATTATTTGGGGAAAGAATTCCTATGAAACAATTTTGAGTGAGAATGAAAAGGAAAAGGCGGGATAGTGGAAATCGTAAGCTTGCAAGTACGGCGGCGGTCACAAACCCGTCAAGAAATTCGAACAGAGGCGGTTAAGGAAGAGTCGTGAAGATGCGGCAGTTTAATATGTACAGTCGTGACAAAATATTTATGGCAGATCCTTAACTGTCGTGGGCCTTTTTCACAAAAGACCTTTCAATTTGTTTTAAAAAGACTGCGGCAGTTGCTATTAACTGTCGTGGTAACCGTCGCAAATATGAAATAATGACAGTTTTTATACAAGGGTCGCAATTTTTGTGCCGTAAAATGGATAATTTCTTGTAGTGTGTTTTGCCTTTGGATTTAAGAAACTTCACCTAAGTCCATCAGCTAAAATCATCAACTATGACTAAACCATATTTCTTTTAATTGATTGAAGAAGTCCCAATAGGACCAAATAAATCAATTTGAAGCAATTCTAAGGGTCTAAAAGAAGAGACAATGTTTTTGTTTTTAAAAGAAGTTTTTACAATCTTTCCAACTTGACATGCTCCACAAAGAGCATATGAGTGATAATTAATATCTGGCAGCCCTTTCATAAGTTTTAGCTTGGAAAGTTTAGAGATTAATCTCCAGTTAGCATGACCTAACCTTTTGTGCCAGACCCATTTTTCATCACTCATTGTCATTAGGCAAACGACCTTCTGAACAACCAATTCAAAAAGATTGATTTTATAAACATTCCCTTTTCTTTTCCTTTTGAATACTACAGTTTTATCAGAATTGACAACAAAACATAAGTCCTTGTCAAACAATACATTGCAACCATCATCACACAACTGGCTTATACTTAGTAGATTGTGTTTTAGGCCATCTACAACCCATACCTTATTAATAAGAGTTTGAGAATTACCTATGGTACATGTTCCTATGATCCTTCCCTTCTGGCCACCTCCAAAACCCACATTTCCTTCCTCTTTCAGATTTAGAGTTTGGAACATACGCCTTTCTCCCGTCATATGTCGTGAGCAGCCACTGTCTAGGTACCAGGAATGGCATTTCATTTGTTCCTTTGGGCATATCTGCAGCAAAGATTATTTGAGATTTAGGTACCCATACACGTATGGGTCCTTCCGGGTTAGTTTTAACAGATTTTCTCCTATTTTGTCCCTTTACTTTGTGAGAAGGTTTAGCTTTACTCCTATCATTTTGCTTCAAAAAGTTTTGACAAGAGTTATTCTTAACCATATCAGCAGATTTGAACTTAACCTATGATTCAGAAGTTTTGAACATTAATGTCATCAGATTATCTGATTTATCAGATTATGCTATAGTAATGCCTTTAAACTTCTGATCAATAGGTTCAGTTGAATTCATTGCTTTAGCATGGACAAAATGGTTACTTAACACAATTTGAACAATACTAGATGAGCAGAAATCTTGTAGCACTTTTGAAGAGTCATTAGCACTAGAGCAACCTTCATCATATCCTAGTCCTTCCTTATTATATTTTCCAACTCCATAAATCCTAGATGCAAGTTTAGTACGATTAATGCCAGATGTAATAAATTTATGAAAAACTTGATCATGTTTACCCAGAGATGAACACTCTTTTTGAGATATATTAACTTCTTTTAATTATTCTCTTAAAATGGAGTTATCTCTTCTAAGGATCTTAATCTGACTAGTTTGATTCTTGCAATGATCTAGAAGATTGTTAGCACAAGAAATAAAGCCAGAGTAGGAGAATACGTCATCTTTATTTTTAGACTCAGATAGAAGTCCTTCTTCAGATGAGTGAGCATCAGTGCTAAGTTAGAATTATCTTCCTTTTCTGACTCTTCTTCATCTAGTTCTTCCCATGTTGCCATGAAATTGGTTTTGAACTTGTTTTTGAAATTATCCTTCTGATAACTTCTTTTTCTCTGTCTATCCTTCATAGGTTCAGGACAATCTTTTTTGAAATGGCCTGGTTTGTTGCAATTGAAGCAGATTCTGTCTTCATCTTTGAAGTTGATCCCCTTGTTGTTTTTAGGGAATCTTCTGCTTCTTTTGGCCATTTGTTGAATTCCTCTGATGAAGCATGCCATGTCTTCGTCATCAGATCTTCCATCAGATTCTTCTTCAGACGACTCATCAGCTTTACCATTTTTTGAAGATCTTCTGGACTTGTCACCAGATTTTTCAGAGGCAGATCTCAATACGAGAGATTTAAACATTTTAGAAGTTTCATCTCCATTGATTTCTATCTCATGACTTTGAAAATTGCTGATTAGACTTTCAAGGGACAACATATTCGAATCTTTAGCTTTCAGAATAGCTATTACTTTAGGTCTAAACTTCTGAGGGAGACTTCTCAGAATTTTCTTTACATGATCAGTTGTTGAGTAACTTTTGTTCAGCACATGAAGGCATGAGACAAGAACCTGAAACCTGGAGAACATGGTTTCAATATCCTAATTTTCCTTCATTTTGAATAACTCATATTTTTGTATCAACAAGCCAGCTTTGGCTTCTTTGACTTGTTGATTTTCTTGATAAGTAGAACACAACGATTCAAAGATAGTCTTAGCAGAAGACTTATCAATGATTTTTAAATACTCAGCATGTGGAAGTGCATCAACCAGAATACCTCTGAGTCTATGATGTTTTCTGTAGATTTTCTTTCGAATTGGAGTCAGAGCTTTTCTGTCAGCAACCATACCAACACTATCTATAGGAATGTCAATGCCATCCTCAAGAATATCCCATGTCTCATCATCGAGTTCAATGATATATGTGTGTGCATCTTGCTTCTCCACCATTCAAATTAAGTAGAGTCACCACTAAATATATGAGGTTTAGCAGTATAATGATTTCTCTCAGAGATATTGTAATCATAGGGAATCCCCCTTGAGGTACTAGGATTAGTAACCTCAGGATCCATATTTTTCTCATTGGATCTTTGACTGTACCACTGTTAAGTGTTACGTACAGACCTTGCTCTGATACCAACTGAAGGTAAGAAAAATACACAAGAAGGGGGAGTTGAATTATGTTTTGCAAAAATAGATTTACTTCTGATCCAGAGTTCAGAATCTAATAAGGTGCAGTGGAAATAAAGACAAAAGTAAAGTAAAAATAGCAAAGAATACACAATAGTTATCCTGGTTCCTCTCCCAACTGAGAGTACTCCAGTCCCCTTGCCAAGCAAGAGATTTTCCACTAAAATCAATCGGATTACACTTACTTATAATCACTTGTATGAGACTTTTCTTTTTGCTCAGACCACTTGTCCAAGACTTCCTTTGCTTAGAGCTCATGTCTAAGACTTCACTCTGCTCAATCAGCTTCTAACCGAGACTTCTCTTGCTTAGACCACCTGTCTAAGACTTCACCTTGCTTAGAGCTCGTGTCTAAGACTTTCCCTTGCTTAACCAGCCTCTGATTTAGACTTTCCTTTACTTAGAGCTCATGTCTAAGACTTTTACCTTGCTCAAGCCTACAGCAAGAGACTTTAATCTAAATAAATAGTTTAGAGAAGGAATAACTTATAAAAAACACTTGATAAAATATCAGAGGTGTTCAAATAATACAACACATTATTATAAAGATTCTTAATCAAGACAAGAGTAAAAACTCTTAACAGACTCAGCTTTCTGAAGTAGTGCATGTATTTCTTAGTTGTATTTGTAGCATTATTTTTTGGTGATCTTTAAATTTTCAGCTCCTTTTTATAGAGAAGGAAAATAAAGAAGTTGGAGATCTCCAACGAATACAAATAGAACCAAATCTTCTAGTACATCTTATTTTCCAATGAAGCAAGTGTTGGAACTTTCAGTAACAAAAGTATTCGTGAAATAAGGCCTTTGTCCAGAGGATACAACTCTGATTCAAGTACAACACAACATGTAGAAGATATTGTCAATAAATATTGAGTTCTGTGTTAGCAGAACTGATATGACATTACTCAGCATCAGAGGCAGCATAGCACATTTCTGAGCTGGAGTGTACTAGCAACTGCTTTTTCTGATCAGTCGTCCTTGAGAGAGTGTGACCAGAACCGAACCAAATCCATTTCAGTGTCAGAACTAGTTCCATTAAGTAAATATAATTCTGCACACACAAACTGGCTAGTTAGAGATCCTAATTCTTTTTTCAAATACTTTGTCATCAACAAAACCTTAGAGGATTCAGGGCATGAACCAAGCTTGTTTCAACAAAATGAAAATATGATGATTCACACGTACATTCTCAACGAACTCTTTTCTCAACACACTTAGACACTTTGAGCATTTTTTGAGTATTTGTACAATGATTCAATATACGAAATCCTATACACTAAGACTCTTATATATACTACGTCAAAAATAACCGATATCAACGGTCTTTCCTCCAGAAAATGACACGTTTCGCTTGCATGTCTTTAATTCACCACAACTTTACACGCGTCATCTTTGAGAATCAGATATGGACAAAAGATAGTTATCATCCTTATTTAAAATTCAAAATCTTGGTCGAACGCAACCTCAAGATTTCTTCCGTCAAAATTGTAATCTAAGCTCAGAAATATTTCTAAGTCTTAATCCAGCGTATCCCTTTTACAAAGGACCTCTTCGACTAGGATCTTAAATAATGCTCCTGTCGAATCTAAGACATCTTCTTGAAAACATTTCTTTTTGCTTATCATACTTAATCAAACCTTGGCGTCGAAACTTCCAGCTAACAAATTGCCCCCCAAAAATGTAATTTTCGACTAAAATGGAGAAACAGACATTTTTTGAAAGTTTCTTTCGACGCCATAAGGTTTTTGTCTGCTATGACTTCATAGTCATCATGACACCTTTTCTTAAACGTCTTCTCAAAACCATGCCCGAATCTTTATTGCAATTATCACGCTCCTAGTTCCTAGGAGATCGTGGGCTAGTCTAATTGCCACCGTCTCATCGCTTGCTCTCCGATTGGCACATGTTCCACTTTCATTACAACCATCAATGCATGAAGTGAACCGCTTCACTCTATCAACCTATAAATAGTGAACAATAACATTTTTCCAACTTTTTCCATCTTCTGAATCTTTCTTAGCAAGAACAAGCATTCTCTTGAACTCTTCATCTTTCACAAACACAACCCCTTTTTTCCTCAATCTTTGCTGCATCAATGGTGTCCTCCACCAAAGCTTCCAAAGATTCAATCAAGACCACAAAAGAATCCAAGAAATCAATTAAACTTGCTCCAGTTCACAAGATATTGGGACCAACGGTTATGGGTAACCAACAGTACATACCCGAGCCTCCACTTGAAGAAGAAAAGAGAAAAACCTTCCAATCTCAGGTATTAATTCCCATTTATGTTATTGGTAAAACATATGATATGTTAGGTCCCATATCAAACCCTTCTGCTAACCCTGCTAGACTTAGAGAATTTTTTCCCGCATACCATTGCTATAAACCCATAGCTAATGGGAAAAGACATAGGGCTAGTGAAGATGTCGAAGCTCATGAAAAACTAAAAGTTGATAACCAAGGCTCGCCTTCGACTGAGGCCTCTAAAGAACCAATTAATCTAGACTATATGAATAATAATTTTAGGGTGTTTCGATCATGCCCCTTATTTAAGGATCCTTCATACTACTTAGCCTAGCTAGAGAAGATAGAAAAAGTAAAATCCCAAATCTGGAAAAATATGGGTATCTTCGACATGATTCAGTTGTCGAAAGTTGGACCTGGCTATGGTCAATCCATGCTAGTTTCCTCTCTATACTTCTGAGATAGCACCCACAATAACTTCCATCTTCCTTGTGGAATGATGACACCTACCCTCTTCGACGTTGCTTCCATCACTGGGCTCAAACCAATTGGGGAAACTTATGACCCAAACTTTATGGCTGAAGACTCTATTAGCTTCAACACCACTAAAGTTGCCTTCACCACCTACATTGCATACTACCATGACAAGGACTCTGACGAAGTTTCTGATCAAGAGCACAATGTTTTCCTTGCTCTATGGTTGTCTTGTTGCGTATTCTGTTCGAGATCTCTTCAAGTGGAGAAGAGGTACCTGACCATGGTGAATCAACTACATGCTGGACATAACCTTTGTCTTAGCGAAATGATCTTGGCCAATCTATATGAGTCCTTAGGGGAAGGCGTCCCAGCTATCAAGACCTTTAAGTCCAAAGGGAATTTTCTACTTTCTGGTCCTTTCTGGCTGTTTTAACTATGGTTGAATGCTACCTTCGAAGCATCTTTACCAATTCGCAATCCCATAAATGCAGAGGCTAACGAAATAAATAATATGAGGGTTGAAGGGACGCGCCTTGCTTTGCTGACCCCTAGTGATGAAGGATTAAATTTTCAACAAAACTTCACTGGGTATGTAATGATGTTCGCCAAGCGTTACAACTTCACATCAAATATGGCTCCCTTTGCTGATAGAAAGCATAGACCTGAATGGTTCACAAGAAAATTCCCTGCTTCGTCGAAGGACCAAGAAGCAGAATCCCTTGACATATGGGAAACATTCCTCACCCCCATGCTATTGGTCACAAGTCTTAGACCATTAAGACTCTCATTCACTCTCCTCAGCTATCAACCCAATCTTGTCTCTCGACAGTTTGGTCTCATTCAATTTAAGCCACAACCACTCTTCTCCAAGAAGAACTCATTGATTCTCTACAACATGATCCATACAAAATACCAATGCAACAAAGAATTGGCTCGATATACTGGCATCACACAGTTCACTCATGTTTCCTTTAGGCCATCATTCCTTTGCACTAAAGAATTTGATACTTGGTTGAAGGGTTATTATACCACAGAAGTTTTTGACGCTCCTGCCTTTACTCAGCATCTAACTTATGCTTTTGCCTCTGTACAGAAAAAAGTCAAGAAAGGTACTTCAACTTACATCAAAGAAATCCAAGCATTCCAAAAATACTTTGAAACTGTCTATAAACCTGATGATCTTAGTTGAACCATTCGTCAAGCAGTAGTTACCTTGAAAGATAAATTCACAAAGAAATTGGAGGATTCAAAACTACCTTCGTACGTTAAACCTGAACAACGGTACGAACTAGATTTTAACATGTATCCCCCAAAATTTCCTCGACTGCCTAGTGCTGAATTTGGTGTGGCTTTTAGTCCTCCATTCCCAGACTGGTTCGTCTGTGGGGATTTTGTAAAATTCCTTCGACAAGAATCTCAAAAATGTGCCAAGCAGGTGATTTCGACTAAGCATACTCTAGACAGTTTCAAAGGGCACATTCCTATTGGCGTAGAACACGTTCGCGTATAGTCTCCAATATACGAAGGTTTGGAATTGGAGGTTTTTCGACTCACCTCTTTCATCAATTTCTTATTATTATTTTTCTTTTTCTTTTACTTGTGATAATTGTATTTTTTTTCAGCTGTGAGGATTCCTGCCAAGAAGACTGCTACCACAGACAAGGACGCCGTCGAAGAGAAGGACGAAGAAAGACCTACTAAAATAATAGCAAAGGTATGCTTTATTTATTATTACTATTCTTCTTTATATATGTCCTCATATTTTAATACCTGAGGTGTATTTCCTTTCAGGGTAGCCGAAAACCACTACCAACACCCAAGAAAAGAAAACAAAAAGAAACTAAAGTCCAAGTGACCGAATCAGACGATGATGATCTCTCTCCAAACACCTCAAAGCAACCCAAAAAGAAGAAGAAGCAAGCAAAGATTTCTGATGCTAGTTCTCAACAAAAACCCAAAGTTGTCAAGCCTCAAGCAAAAAAGCCTCTTATTCCCAAAGTAGTCGAAGCTGACCCTGAACTAACCATTAAGGGTCAGACTGCTAAGACAACTCCTGACAGGGTCGAAAGAGACAACTCTATCCCTAGGGCTGAATGTCCTAAGGTAAACATTCTACCTTAATCTCTTGAGTTTCTAATTGTTTTTTATTTACTTTTCGACTTACCCATTTTTAACTTTTCAGGGTGTCGCAGTTGGCACGGAGCAACCAATTATCTCACAAGTTATCCCTATAAGCAGTAGTGATTCTTCCTATCACCCCACAAGTACTCCCTCTTATCATCCAACATCTCCCGAAGATTCCAACAAAGAATCTATGGATGATGTAAGTCAACCTGCTGAAGAACAACCTAAGGATTCGCCACCAAAGGTCACTACTGAACATTCTCAAACAAGTGATTGTGACCATGAAAAGAACCCACCAGAGAATGATGCCTTTATTGACGTGGAAGTTGATACGGAGATGCCAAATGCTTAAGGAATTGTCGAAGGCATATCCGAGGATGGCTCTCCAACTAATGTAAAACAAGGCGCTAGTGGCCCATATGATGAAAAGGAAGAGGATCAATCTATGTTTGACTTCGACATGGAACCTCCTGAAGAAGAAGATGAAAAACAAGAAAATGATGATGACAATGAAGAAGATAATGGGCAACTTAATGACAAATCCAAAGCTAAACCAAGTCCTGATGCTACCAAAGAGACTTCAGCACCTTCGACCGGCACTACTGCTACCCTCTCCCCAGAAGAGCTAGAAACGCTGAAGCAAAGTAAACTAGTGGAATATTTGAAGGCCATGATCAGTGTAAAGGGAAGTTCGACTAAGAAGAGCCTTAGCACTTCAAATGTGTCTGGTGACCAATCTACAGGAAAACTTGGTGATGACTTACTTCTCAAAATTAAAGAAAAAGCCTTCGACACTGATCTATTCCAACTCTTGGAGACTGACACTTCTGCTTGCTTTGGGATCAATGATCACCTGAAATAAGTTGATGTCTTGACCACTTATCCAGAAGTCGCGGATGTCATCATGGACTTGGGGTTGCTGGTTGATCAAGTTGTTGCAGACCTCAATCGTATAAGGAAAACTTTGAACAAAATCAAAAACAAATTAGAGACCCAAGCAACTGAATGGGATGCAGCCACTGAATCTACTACAAAAGTTGCAGATTTGGAGAAGGGCTCTGAACAAAACAAGAAGGAGGTCCAAGCCTGTGATAAGAACATCCAAGCTTGGGAGCAAAAAATAAAAGAATTGCAGGCCAAGACTACCAAGGCCAAGGAGCGCAAAGACGAACTCCACAAGCTTGGCCAAGATGAACTGGCCAAGGAAATCCAAGTTGGCATGCATTATGTCGAAAGGGATCAGAAGCTGGGAAAGGAAATTGATGGTCTCACTTCCACCAAATCTGTTTATGAATGACGTTTGAGACTTCAGAAGTCGAAGTTCCAGAAGATGAAGGCTTCCCTTCCCTTTTAACTTAATTGTAACTGTTGAACTTTTGTCTTTGAAGAATTTGATTTCTTTGATGTAATAACTTTAAGCCCTTCGTGGCATTTATGTAATGAATTAGCCATTTTGGCAATTTATGCATTTCGATTTACCATTTTGGCTTCGACTGTTGTTTATAAATTACTCTTTTGTTATTTTTATTTCTTAAATTGCAGGCTTATATTTTTTCAAATATTTCCCATTCACTCTCAAAATTCTTCGATTTCATATGCACCGTTAGAAAAAACTTGGATAACTTGAAAAGGGCCTTCCCATTTAGGGGACCATTTACCCAATGCTCTATCCTTTCGATCTATGGGTAGGATTACTTTCCAAACTAGGTCTCATGTCGAAAACAATTTGACCTTAACCTTTTTATTGTATGATTTCTCTACTCTTTTCTTTTGCCTCTTTAATAATTATAAGACATTTAATCTTTCTTCGTCTAGATCAACTAATTCGTTCAACATCATGTTCCAATAAGACTCAGATGGGATTCATGCTGTCTTTCAATTCTAGTTGACTGTAGGTAAATTTCAACTGATAAAACTGCATCATGACCATATGTCAGTCGATAAGGTGCAGTGTTTGTAGCCTCTTTATGGGAGGTTCGACATGCCCATAGAATCTGGTCCAATGTCTTATGCTAATTCCTTGGCTTTTTCCCCACATGTTTTTTGATTAGGCCAATCACTACCTTATTTACTGCTTCAAATTGACCATTTGCTTGAGCATAGTAAGGTGTGGATGTCAATAGCTTGAACCCCATTTCTTTAGCAAACTCCTGAACCTTTCAACCAATGAAAACTGATCCTTGATCAGTTGTAATGGTTTCTGGGATTCCAAACCTGTAAATGATATGCCTTTGGATAAATTCGATCACGGCCTCCTGGTCAACATTCACCAATGGTATAGCCTCAATCTAGTTAGTGAAATAATCTATCCCTACTAGAATGTATTTTTGACTTTTGGATGATTGTTGAAAAGTATTTCGGGGGTGTTTTATCGTTTTCACAGGGATTGTATGTGTATTGTCGTCGTTTTATAGTCGAAAACGTTTTAAACTTTTAAAGTAACAAAGAGTTTGGTTGTTTTATATCGGATCGGTTGCATAAGAATTTAGTAATCAACAGTAAAAAAATTGGTTTTTAGGGTTTGATAAAAACATGCCAAGATTAGGGTCCGATAATCCGTTTTGTACATATTTACTCGATAAAGGATGTGAACTTGTTAACGATGAATATAACCACATATCCTCTCAACAAGTTTATCTCTAACACTTGTTGTGGGATTTACCATATTGATCCTTAGATGATCTTTCACTCCAACTATCAATATGATAACATTCAAGATCAATATTTATGAACATCAACTTTCAAAACTATCTCTAGCCTCATGATTATTGATGGATTGAAACTTAGGTCAAGTTTTAGAACATATTTCTCAATCATGAACTAAAACAAAATATAAACCATATAAACAAAGTTTTTCTTCTATATTTATCATCAACAAAGTTCACACACTATAATCAAGATCAATACATACAAAATGAAGGATTACCTACCACTAATCTTGACACAAGAGTTGCTTAGCTACCCATTCTCATGGTAGCTTGATTAACAAGTAATGGACAAAACTTTTGTTGCATCAATCTTCAATGAATCAAGGATTGAAGCATAAAAGCTTTGGATTCTAAGAAAAATAATAAATGATGAAGTTTTTGGGCTCCCAATATGTTTCTAGGTTACAATGATTCTTTTAAAAGGTGTTAATCCACAAAATATCTTCAAAACTACCTAAATACTACTTTCTGCCTAGGCAAATTTGCCGGGCGAGTGCCTTCTTCCGCCGGGCGAAGCCCTCTAATGAGGCCACGTGACAACTATAGTGCCAGCTGGTCCATCAGAAAATATCTACCTTCGTCGGGCGCTAGAATCCTTCGTTGGGCAAATCCAAATTTGCTGGGTGAATCACCCAGCAAACCAAACCTGGGAGCTACTGGAACTTGAATTGAAATTAATTAAATCTCTCGCCTCTTCCTCGCCGGGTGAATCCATGTTCGCTGGGTAAATTAGTTAGCGAGCCAACTCCTCTAGCTACTAGAATTGGATTTCCAAAACACAATTTCCTCTCGCTGCTGCTTCGCCAGGCGAAGCAACCTTCCTTCGCTTCATGCTCGCCGGGCGAAGCTTCTAAAAATTGCAGACACGCGCCTTTTTCGTTTCTTCGAGTTTTCTTCCGCAACGAGCTGCAACCTTTTGACATATTTTCACTACAAAATTAACAAACACATCAAAATATCTAATGTTCACAAAATATGCAAGAATTGCTTAATAGATAAGTGATTTTATGATTAAAGCAATAAAAAGAGCTTAAAGGTGTCAATTTTGGATATAAAAACTAGCATTTCTTGACACCTAACAACGATGCTGGTCGAATTTCTTCAACTAGATCTAGAGCCCACCCTCTAAAGGGACAAGGCTTTACTATGGAATGCAATTCGCTTACAGGAACATGTTGAATACCTGCATGTACTTGACAATCTTGGCATCCTTTGGCAAACTCGACACAATCCTTAAGCATGGTAGGCTAATACACCCCTTGTCGAAACAATAACCATTTCATTTTATGACCCATCTGATGTTCCCCACATACCCCACTATGGAGACTAGAGAGAGCTAAGTATGCCTCAGACTTACTAAGGCATTTGAGTAAGACCTCTTCAGGCATCTTTTTAAATAATTCGTTCCCCATAAGAATATAGCTTAAAACACGATACCTGACTTTTCGTTCAACAGATGTTGTTGGATTTCTTAAGTATTCTATTATTGGTTTTCTCCAATCTTCGTCTATCAAGCTATCTATGGCTAGTATCTCAAAATCCTCTTCGTCAGCATAAACTGGATTTGTCATTTCCAAATCTGTTGGGGACAATCTGGTTGACGCAACTCTTCCTCTGACTTCAATTGCATCTTGCAATTTTTCTTTTGAAATTTTATACCCAGAGGCGATTTGGGCAAAGTCATTGGCCTCTTGGTTCTCAAGTCAAGACATGTGTCGAATACTTACCATTTCGAACCTTCGTAATAGTCTATTAGCTATTACAAAGTAGATTATAAGATTTTCTTTAACACATTTATATTCCTTTATGATTTTTTTTTATAACCAATTATGAGTCACCCATTATTTCGACTCGAGTTTCCTCCAATTCCAACAAGATCTCAAGTCCGGCTAACAAAGCCTCATATTCAACCTTGTTGTTTGAACAAATGACTTCGACCTTGTACTTGAATTTTTTTAGGATAAATAATCAGTACTCCCACACCCGTTCTGTCTTTATGACTAGAACCATCAAAGTATAATTTCCAAGGTTTAAGTTCCAAATGGTTTAGGTATTTTTCGACTATAGAGTGGTCGACTATAAAGTATGCTACCACGTGTCCCTAAACAGCCTTTAAAGGCATGTAAGTTAAAGAATACTCAGTTAAGGCCCGTGCCCCTTGTAGCGAGCGATTTTGGACGTGGTTCTTAAGCACTGTCGCTCTGGGGTACTACAGGTCGATTCATTTTTTATCCTGTTAAGCTGACTAAGGAAGGGAAATAGATGTCTCTAATTAACCCTGCTTGCATACTGAGTTTAAACAGATGACTGTTGGTTTACAGATGCGGTTTAGATTGTGGGCCTCTCTCTGTTTATTTTACCCGAGAACACGGTATTTTAGACTATTGGTGAGGTTTTTGATACTGTATTTAGATTTGATGTTTTTGGGTGATTTGGTGGAGATACTGGATTTTGGGTTTTTTTATTAGTGTGCTCGCTAAGATTTTTCAATCTTATGCCTACGTATTCCTGTTTAACGAACAGGGAAATCAGAGCGATCGTAGTTCCTCCTATTCTATGGGAGGAAAAAAAGGTTGTTTTGGTGTCTTGTTCAAAGCCCAAGACGTGAAGCGAAAGGTGATATGTATCTTGTTCAAAGCCCAAGATGTGAAGCTGAAGGGTTTTGACTTTAGAGAGAATTTGTCATCTCTAAAGAGGATCTGTTTGCCACAACTGTTGGGTGACTGATTATAAAGGAGAATTACTTTAACTGGGATATATGAATCCAGCAATGCCATAATTTCCTTTAAAGGGGATTTTCAACCTGAAGGAGAAGACTTTAACTCAGTGTAGAGTAATGCCATCTTTCCTTAAGGATTTCTCATGCTAAAAGAGGGACAATGGCGTGGATGTAAATAATCCAGAGGCTTGCCGCTTACAGCAATTAGATGGGGGGAAAAGGAGTTGTTGATGTTTGTATACTGTGAATAAGACACAAATTGATGTTAAAAGGTTGATTGACTCAACAGGGGTTTCCTTATATAAAGCCTAAGAGGAGGCTAATGACCCAACAAGAGGGAGTTTTTGAGTGTCTTGTACGAAGCCCAAGACGGAGGCTAAAAGGAAGATTGACTTAACAAGAGAGTCTTTTATACTCAATAAGAGAGTGTTTCTGTATCTCGTACGAAGCCCGAGATGGAGGCTAAAAGGGTTTGACTCAACAAGAGAGTCTTTTATACTCAACAAGAGAGTGTTTTTGTATGTGTCTTGTACGAAGCCCAAGACGGAGGCTAAACGGAAGATTGACTCAACAAGAGAGTCTTTTATACTCAATAAGATAGTGTTTTTGTATCTCGTACGAAGCCCGAGATGGAGGTTGAAAGGGTTGTTGATTCAACAAGAGAGTCTTTTATACTCAACAAGAGAGTGTTTTGTATCTCGTACGAAGCCCGAGATGGAGGCTCAAAGGTTGACTCAACAAGAGAGTTTGAAAAGGTTAGCTCCACTGGGGAGAATCATTGTACAAAGCCCAAGAGGAGGCTAACTTCACTGAGGAAGGATCATTATAAAAAGCCTAAAAGGAGGCTATTGTAACTGTTTCAGTTTAGTGACAGGTCCAGTATAAAGAGAAAATAAGTTCTTATATGGGTAATGTTGTGCTCATGGATTTGGTCAGAGGATCATGGTTATTTCCCGTTCTTTAAGGAAATGGGAAATCCAAAGGGTATTGAGACTGTCCAAGTCTACTGGTGTTGTGAGAAATCGATTCTCAGATAGTGAATGATCTTTGTATAATGCCCAAGAGAAGGCTGGTATGTTAAGGGATGAAGGTCAACCCAATAACTGGTTTGACACTTGACTCAGAAAGACAGCTCTAGCAAATTGATGACTAGGTTCTGTTCCTATACCTGTAGAGGTCTCTGGGTCCTTGTACTAAGCCCAAGAGAAGGCATGAGAGCTTTTAAGAAGCCGAAGGGTCCTTGTACAACACCCAAGAGGAGGCAGGGATGATTTTAGGAAGCCTGTGGGTCCCCAAACCCAGAGAAGTTCAAGACATGCCATTTACCGAGAATGGATCAAGCCAGGAAAGTCCGAGAATTTGGAAGAAACTCAAGTGATGCCATTCACGGAGAAAAGATCATCTCTGGGGAGTAGAGTCTCATTGACGATTTCTAAGGGTGACAGTCTGAGAAAGGGTTCACTGAGAATGCTGCCTTTCATGTCTCCATATTGTTTAACCCCAAGAGGAGGGAAGATTGTGTCTGGTAATCCTATGGGGATCTAGTTTTGTTTGTATTTAAGAGTGACCAACAGGGCTTTACCTAGTGCTAGACGTAGTTTCCGGGGAAAACTCTAAATAACTATACTAATATTACACAGTTGATATTTGACGAGTATATAAAAGTTTGTGAAAGAAGACTTACAGTGAGCAGCCCCACAATACAGTTATATATATAGGAAAGCGGATAAAGAAAGCGGGTAAACACTTACTCGGTTGTAGAGCTTCCATGTTGTTTGGTTAGTTGTCCAACAAAGAAAACTTTGATAACAATATTATATTCAAAATCAAAGGAGAAAGTGCTTTGAAAAGAGTGTTGGGCTTACAGCTCAAAGAGAGGCCCAAGGTTTTATCAGTGATTGCACTGTTGTTTTGAATTTGTACAGAGGGACTTATACAAGTGACTGAGGCCCAAAAAGGTTTTCTGTACAAAGGGATGGGTCTTACACTCTCTCAAGAGGCCCAAAGGTTTTCTAAAGATCCATCCCTTTGTACAGAAAACCTTTTTGGGCCTCAGTCACTTGTGTCTGGGCCTCTTGAGAGAGTGTAAGATCCATCCCTTTGTACAGAAAACCTTTTTGGGCCTCAGTCACTTGTATAAGTCCCTCTGTACAAATTCAAAACAACAGTGCAATCACTGATAAAACCTTGGGCCTCTCCTTGAGCTGTAAGCCCCAACAATCCTTTCAAAGCACTTTCTCCTTTGATTTTGAATATAATATTGTTATCAAAGCTTTCTTTGTTGAACAACTAACCAAACAGCATGGAAGCTCTACAACCGAGTAAGTGTTTACCCGCTTTCTTTATCCGCTTTCATATATATAACTGTATTGTGGGACTTCTCACTGTAAGTCTTCTTTCACAAACTTTTATATACTCGTCAAATATCAACTGTGTAATACTAGTATAGTTATTTAGAGTTTTCCCCGGCAACTACGTCTAGCACTAGGTAAAGCCATGTTGGTCACTCTTAAATACAAAAAAAAACTAGATCCCCATAGGATTACCAGACACAGTCTTCCCTCCTCTTGGGGTTAAACAATATGGAGACGTGAAAGGCAGATTCTCTGTGAACCCTTTCTCAGACTATCACCCTTAGAAATTATCAAAGAAACTCTACTCCCCATAGATGACCTTTTCTCCGTGAATGGCATCTCTTGAGTTTCTCCTAAATTCTCGGACTTTCCTGGCTTGATCTATTCTCAGTGAAAGGCATGTCTTGAACTTCTCGAGGTTTGGGGACCCACAGGCTTCTTAAAACCATCCCCGCCTCCTCTAGGGCGTTGTACAAGGACCCTTCGGCTTCTTAAAAGCTCTCATGCCTTCTCTTGGGCTTAGTACAAGGACCCAGAGACCTCTACAGGTATAAGAACAGAACCTAGTCATCAATTTGATAGAGCTGTCTTTCTGAGTCAAGTGTCAGACTAGTTAATGGGTTGACCTTCATCCCTTAACATACCAGCCTTCTCTTAGGCATTATACAAAGATCATTCACCTATCTGAGAATCAATTTCTCAAAACACTAGTAGACTTGGACAGTCTCAATACCCTTTGGATTTCCCATTTCCTTAAATAACAGGAAATAACCCTGATCCTCTGATCAAATCCATGAGTACAACATTACCCATATAAGAACTGATTTTCTCCTTATACTGGACCTACCACTAAACTGAAACAATTACAATAGCCTCCTCTTGGGCTTTGTACAATGATTCTCCCCAGCAGAGCTAACCCTTTTAGCCTCTATCTCGAGCTTCGTACGAGATACAAATCACTCTCTTGTTGAGTATAAAAGACTCTCTTGTTGAGTCAACCTCCTTTTAGCCTCCATCTCGGGCTTTGTACGAGATACAGAAACACTCTCTTGTTGAGTATAAAAGACTCTCTTGTTGAGTCAAACCCTTTTTAGCCTCCATCTCGGGCTTCGTACGAGATACAAAAACACTCTCTTGTTGAGTATAAAAGACTCTCTTGTTGAGTCAATCACCTTTTAGCCTCCGTCTTGGGCTTCGTACAAGACACATATAAAAGCACTCTCTTGTTGAGTCAACCCCTTTTAGCCTCCGTCTTGGGCTTCGTATAAGACACATAAAAACCCCCTCTTGTTGGGTCATTAGCCTCCTCTTAGGCTTTGTATAAGGAAACCCCGGTTGAGTCAATCAACCTTTTAGCATCAATTTGTGCCTCGTTCACAGTATACAAACATTAACAACTCCTTTTCCTTTGTCTAATTGCTGTAAACGGCAAGCCTCTGGATTATTTACATCCACGCCACTGTCCCTCTTTTAGCATGAGAAATTTGTAAGGAAGATGGCATTACTCTACACTGAGTTAAAGTCTTCTCCTTCAGGTTAAAAAAACCCCTATAAAGGAAATTATGGCATTGCTAGATTCACATATCCCAGTTAAAGTAATTCTCCTTTATAGTCAGTCACCCAACAGTTGTGGCAAACAGATCCTCTTTAGAGATGACAAATTCTCTCTAAAGTCAAAACCCTTTAGCTTCACATCTTGGGTTTTGAACAAGATACAAATAAACCCTTCAGCTTCACATCTTGGGCTTTGAACAAGATACAGATCACCTTTTGCTTCACGTCTTGGGCTTTGAACAAGACACCAAAACAACCTTTTTATCATCCCATATAATAGGAGGAACTACGATCGCTCTGATTTCCCTGTTTCGTTAAACGGGAATACGTAGGCATAAGATTGAAAAATCTTAGCGAGCACACTAATCAAAAACCCAAAATCCCGTACCTTCATACCTCAATTGAAAAGCATCAGTCCTAACATCCTACCAATAGCCTAGACCCTGTGTTCTTAACAAAATAACCTAAGAAAAACCCACAATCTTTGTAGCATCTGTAAACCAATAGTCATCTGTTCAAACTCAGTTTGCAAGCAGGGTTAATTGGAGACATCAATTTCCCTTCCTTCATCAGCTCCAATAGGATAAAAAATGAATCGAGTTGTAGTACCCCAAAGCGATAGTGCTTCGCAACCACGCAAAAACTCGCGCTACAGAAAAATGGTGACTCTGCTGGGGAGTTGAACTGATCAGACGTATCTTCCCATCTCTTAGGTAGAAACCTTGAGTTCACATTCATGTCACAGAAATGATAGCTTTGCTGGGGAGTCATTGTCTGTATAGGATCATAAGACTAAAGGTCTAGGATAATTAAGACAAATATATATATACTGCTTTTCCTAATTGATATATGTGTTTATTTTTCTGCTAATGGGAATGCGTGTGATGCCGCATGTGGAAAGATTGAGTATACACCTAAGAAAGGTGATGCCAATGCGGGTAATCTTACTGGGGGTAAATTCCAGTTAAGAGCCCCCGATTGACCATCAAACTCAGTGGAGACTCCCTTTGCAGATACATTGCCTATACGACTTCGGTTGTTGAAAGTAGTGTGGTCGACTGGGTTATCTGAGAAACTAAGGTTTTTAGCAGACTTAAGCCATTTTGTAGTGCGGAAGCTATCGGAAATAGTTGTCACGCGATACTACCGTCATCTGAGATCACTCCAGGATACATCAGCTCGCTGGCGATCCGCTTGCTGTTGTTATCCCAGAGGGGTCAATGATTTTGCGGACAGGTACAAAAAATCACCAGTATAAACCTTTGGGGGGTAGAGCCTTGACTTCATGACACCGACCCTTTGACCCCATGTTTTTTCTATGTTTTTGTGTGCTGCATTCATACATTCATTTAAAAAACATTAAAACAAAAAAAATCTTCTCTTCTAGTCTCTCTTTTTCAAATTAAACTAAGACAATGATTGCAAATGTCAGAGAGAAAGGAGATTGCGCTAATGGATTTCGGTAGAAGGAAAACTCATAAGTACACCTTCAAGGTTCCAAAGTTAGAGGATTTGAGAGGTCTGGCGAGAATGATCACCAACCACGAGGCTTTCAGAGCCAAGTATGGAGGACTGCTGTCCTTGTTAAGGGTCCACGTAATTGAAGGAATCCTGTCCACGCTAATCCAGTTCTATGATCCGGTTTATTACTGTTTCACATTCCCGGATTATCAGCTAGCACCAATGCTGGAGGAGTATTCTCACCTGACTGATTTACATATTACTGATCAAGCTCCATTTTCTGGACTGGAAGAAATTCCAAAGGATCATACCATTGCAAGAGCAATCTATTTGGATGAGTCAGAAGTCAGGACTCACATGACCACTAAGGATGGCATCCAAGGTTTGCCAATCCAGTTCTTAACAAAGAAAGCCCTGTACTTTGCCAGTATAGGGAACGTGGCCGCTTTCGAGAGCATCTTTGTTTTGCTCACCTACGGATTATTTTTGTTTCCCAACATTGATAACTTTGTAGATATCAATGCCATTAAGATTTTCCTGATTGGAAACCCTGTACCGACCTTACTCGCAGATGCGTATCATTCGGTGCACTTAAGGAATTTATACAGCGGAGGAATGATCACGTGTTGTGTACCCCTACTATACAAATGGTTCACTTCCCATTTGCCCAAGTCTGCTGCATTTTGGGATCAAAAGAATACTTTACGTTGGATGCAGAGAATCATGTCTCTTACCAACTCTGACATCGATTGGTACAATCGAATCTATGACGGGATCAGAATCATTGACCGTTGTGGAAATTTCTCAAATGTACCCCTTATAGAAACTAAGGGAGGAATCAACTATCATCCAATATTGGTTCGTCGTCAAATTGGATACCCAATGAGGCATGTCCCGCGCAATGCTCATCTGGAAGGTATTTTCTTCAAGGAAGGAGAAAATGACAGGGCACTAAAGACAGAAATAGTGCCTGCTTGGAAACATGTTCACAGGAAAGGATGAGAGTCTCTAGGAAAACCAGATTGTGTCTCGGTGGAGCCTTATCTCCACTGGGTACAAACTAGAGCTCTCAAGCTGAGGATGCCTTACCCTCGTCCAAAAGTTCTTCCATTAAGAGACTCTGCCCTTTATTTTATGACTGAGACGGAAAAACTTCAGGTTACTCTCAGCAAAATTCAGCAGGAGAAGAGGTCTTAGAGGAACAAGTATCGGATTCTCAATATAGAGTGCAAGAAAATACAGCAACTGTTAAGAGAAAAAGATGCCCTGATTGATATTTTAGAGCAACATGTTGTAGAGAATCAGGATGACCAAAGGAATTTGCTCGCTCCTTTCACTTGGCAAAGGAATGACAACCCGACAACGGCCCAAGAGCCCCGGTCAAAGAAAAGGAAAGCACCTGAACCAGCACCTGAGCTCTCTTTAGAGAGGACTCAGGATCCATTAGTTTAGGTTTCCTTTTTCAGCACTGTGTAATCTACTGTATTTCCATTTCCACAATCCTTTAAATTCAATAAAACGGGGTTTCCCCACTGTTTGATATTTGCAATCTAATTGTCGAAGTTTACTTTGAATAAACAAAAATAATTAATAATCATTGCATTCATCATTCTCATTAACGCATTCTTCTTACCTATGAATCTCACGTTTGCGTCTCGATTCTAAAGTCAAACTGTCTCATTCGTACAATACTCGGGCCAATCGTCAGAAAAAGATGGATGATCTCAAGAAAGAGAACAGAGAGTCGAGAGAAGAGATCGACACTCTGAAAGAGGATCTGAGAAAGCTTCATAACGACATGCAAGCTCTAGCAGAAGCTCAGATGCAACAATAAAGGACTGTGATCTTGGAGATCAGATCGACGCCCATAGTGGAAAAGTCCGATCCTAGGTACAAAATGCCGAAAGATCATCCCTGGGGCATGTCTATTAACTATATCCCGGAAGGATATGTTCCGCCGATCAACGAGGATCAGGGAACCGCAGCAGGAACCGATGGGCCTGAAGGTTACAAACTTCGGGAAAGCGAAGCTGCCAGGGGCATGACAGCAACTCTTGAAGGTTACAAACTTCGAGAGGCACCGAGAGTCTCGACCATAATGACTATACCACCGCCCATGGTACACACTGTCCCAAAAGGACAGATTCCACAGATACCTTCTGGCGGGAACGACAGCATGTTCGACAGAATGAATGAATTCCAGGAGCAGTTCCTGGAAATGTAGAAAGAACTGCAAGCCCTTCGAGGTCAGGATCTATTTGGAAAGGACGCCGCAGACCTCTGCTTGGCCCCCAATGTGAAAGTCCTACACAAGTTCCAGGTACCCGACTTTGAAAAGTACATGGGTAACTCTTGCCCTCAGAGCCATTTGGTGATGTACGCTCGGCGAATGTCTGCTCAGACAAAGAACCAGGAGCTACTGATTCACTACTTTCAGGATAGTTTAACTGGTGCCGTATTAAAATGGTACATGGGTTTAAACCGCACTAAGATCGCTACTTTCAGAGATCTTGGCGCTGCCTTCGTTCAACAATATAAGTACAATTTGGACATGGCACCAGACAGAGATAAACTCAGATCGATGTCACAAAAGGATAAGGAAACCTTTAAAGAATACGCTCAGAGACGCCGTGAAATTGCCGCTCAGATTTCTCCACCTCTTGAGGAAAAGGAGATGACAAAGATCTTCTTGAAAACCTTGAGCTCATTTTACTATGATAGAATGGTTGCCAGTGCGCCCAGTGACTTCACCGAGATGGTGGGCATGGGAGTTCTTCTTGAGGAAGCCGTCCGAGAAGGACGTTTAGTTAAAGACGCTGGATCATCAAGTAGTACAAAACGATATGGTAGTGTTCTCCCTAAGAAAAAAGAGCAGGATATTGGGAATATCTCTCTCGGAAAGCAAAGGCGACGTTACCAACTAGTAGCAGCTATAACTCCTGCTATTAACCCATCGCCTATTTCTACGTACCAACCACAGGTTGTGTAGAGCCAACCTAATCAACAGCAATATCAGAAAAGGACACAACAACCTCTTCAACAGGCTCGTCCTCCATATAACAATAGTCGTACAATGCGACCACCAGGGTTCGACCCTATACCAATGTTGTACGCAGAACTGTTTCCGTTACTACTGGCTAAGGGGCATGTCCAAATCAAGTGTCCTCTTACAGTACCGGAAAATCTGCCTTTTTGGTTCAAAATGGATCAAACGTGTCCTTACCATCAAGGAGGACCAGGGCATAAGATAGAAAATTGTCTCAGTTTTAAATCTGACGTGCAAAAGCTTGTTAGGAGCGGGGTCTTATATTTCGAAGATACAAATCTGAATGTTCTCACGAACCCGCTGCCTCAACACGAGAAAGCTACAGTAACTTTAAAAGAGGGAGAGTCTAACGACAGCTATCAAATTCATGATGTACTCTTATTGAGGACCAATCTGGTCAAGATGCATTGTAGACAGAGCTGGTATGGCCATGTGTCATCTCATTGAAGGTGTGAAAAACGCAAGAAAGGGGGGTTTGAATTGGTTTTTCAAAATAATCGTTTCTTTTGAATAACTTTCCTTGTTAAAACTTTTTCCCTTTTCTAAAGAACAACAGCTTGGTTAAACAAAAAGATATAAACACGTTATGTTTATACTAGTTCACTTGAGAATCTCCCAAGTTAGTCTAGTCCACCCGCCAAGGTGATTTTGCCTCTCTCAACAAGGTCTTAATCCACTATTCAACAAAATAGTACACTGCACGAGCTACACAGCTGGTGACTAACAACAACCTCTAGAACTCACACGTTCTAGACTTCTCAAGTAATCCAACCACACAGGTCTTACTCAAGGCACAACCTCTAAGACACACGTCCTAGACTTCTCAAGAGATCTAATCACTAAGACTCTCTTAAGGAATACAACTATTAAGTTCAGACACAATGGGTTTACAAAGAATTCCTTCTTATCAAGCTGATAATGTAAACAGGATTTTAGACCAAGAATGACTTCAGAAAGAACAGACTTAAAAATGTATTGTAGCAGTTCACATGTGTATCTTTCTTCAAGTCTTTGAGCTTCCTTTTATAGCCGAGTGAAAAGAGCCGTTGAAATGAAATCATGATAGCTAAGTAGGCTTACGGCTGGAAGCGTGAGGAGAGGTACAAAATCTTCTGCATGCAGCGTGTCCTGTCTGTGTCAGATTGTCTTGTTTGTATTTCGCACAGTCTTTGAGAATTTTAACGTTGTAATGTGGTACAGCTGTACAGTGTGGCAGGTTTTCTTGGCTTCTCAACTTCAGAGGCTTTTTGTGAGCGTGAGTAAGAAGGGAAACCATTGCTCGGTTCTTGAGATTATCAAGTCTTCGAATCATCAGCTCTGCGCTTCCAAAATCTTCATAACTTGTCTTTAGAACCTTGTTCTCTTATTCCACTTTCTTCAAATCTTCAGAGGCTTCTGATAATATTTGATTAAAGCATGAGAGTCGACTTTGGGTAGGTCTTCAGAACCTTGATCGAAAATCGTGAGGCTTCAGTATTTGGACTTCGTCCCATCAGAACCCTTGTCTCTTGATCTTCAGAATTCTTTTTCTTTTTCTTTTCGTATTAGAGTTATGTGAATCTTGTCTTATCTTCGAATTGAGTTCAGTTCTTCGAAGCATCTTTCATTAAGCATTGCGCCAATTCATGGAAGCAGAACCTGTTTGCTAGGTTCTCACAAATAACAACATTAGTTGCACAAAATTGTTCATACAAATATTTATCTATTATCATCAAAACTTAGAGATAATATTGCAGAACCAAGTCTTGTTCTCACAATCTCCCCCTTTTTGATGATGACAAAACTATATAATTTGATGACACAATTTTGATATATATAACATAGGGAAAATGAAAAGGTTTTTAGGATAGCTTATCCTTTTTATGAAGTGCTCCCCCTGATTATTAGATTAAGGTTCTTGCTTGGGGCTCCCCCTGACTTCATTAACCTTTTGAGTCTTTCTTCATCATCAGAATTCTGAGTTATCTGCACAGAAGAAAAAAATACAGAAAAACAATTTAATAGAGATGGCAGATTTATCTGTTAACATGTAAGCAACATTGTTTTTCAGAGAATGACTATAATCAAAATTATCACATTCATACTTTCTCCCCCTTTTTGTCATGAATCAAAAAGATAAACATAGGGTAGTCCAAGGGTGAAAAACACATAATTAAAACTTAAAAGAAAAACAGAGGTTTATTTGCTGTCAGAGGACAGTTTGTCCCAGATTTTCTTCATCATGATCTGAAGATTTTGATTAACAGTATCTTGCTTGTCAAAACTTTCTATGAAGTTCTTTTGTTTAGTTCTGATTTCATCAACGGCGTCTCCCAGACGCTTGATAACAGGATCAGAGGTGGAAGCAACCAAGTATTTTCTCTTTCAGCTTCAGCAGCTTCTTGTGCCTTTCTAGCAGCTTGCTCTTCTGCTTCTTTAGCAGCCTTTTCTTCAGCTTCTTTCTTCTTAGAAGCTAAGAACTTGAGTACTCTGACTCTTGCTTCAGCTTCTGCTCTCTCCTTAGCTTTTTCTAGTTCAGTAGTTATGGTTGTATTTGAGAAACTTACAATTCTTGTAAGTTCCATGTCCATCCATTTTTGAAAACTTTGACAGGCACTCTCAAGTTCCATGAGCTTTGTGCATGTACAAAGTTCCGCTCTTAACGTAGCAAACTTCTCAAGTGCTTTGTCATGAAATTGACTTGTACATTCTTCAAAGGAAGTTAGAGGTGGAGTATTGTAGACAACCAGAGCGAGGTTGGATTTATTAGAGTTGGTTTTAGATGGTGATTGCTGAGATAAGTTAATCTCAGTAGCAGCAGGTTCAGGTGGTTGTTGTTGATTGTTATGAGAGGTGACTTCTAGTGTTTCCAGATTGTTATGAATTTTAGGAGAAAGAAAATTAGACGGCTGGGTTAAGGGTTCAGTTATGATTTTCTGATGAAAAGCATAGGCCATTGGTGAGACAGGTATGTCTTGTAAGGTTATTAATGAAGGAATTTGTGGGGTTTTTGAATGAGACCATGATGATTGTAAGTTAGATGGTTTGACATAAATTGATGGATCAGGATTTGATTTTGAACTTGTATTCTCGAGGATTTTTGATCTTTTACTCCTTTTCTGTTTCTGAGGCTTAGAAATGATGGTAGCATGCTTTCTTTTCCTTTTAGGAGACTCAATAAGAGTTGGTTCAGAATTTAATTAATCAGTCTGCTCATTCTGCTCTGTTTTCTCCCACTCTTCTTCTTCATGCTTGATTTCACATACATCATATCCTCGTGCCTTTACTCCATCTATGTATACAGCTAATTCTTCACGTTGGTAACTTCTGTGATAGGTAGGATAACCCGGCACCGTGACCCTTCGTTTACTTAAATCATCAGAGATGATGAAAGGATTTACCTTTACTTTATTGATTATTCTCATTTGCTTAAGAGTTGTGGCATTTACTGGTTCTCCAAGGGTTGTCGTCAGATCTTCTGTGTATTTGACTTCTGTAACCAGAGTGTCTATTATACCACTTTCATAGAAAATGTATGAGAGCATTCTTCCAAAAGGGATGTATCTTGGTATATCATTTCTGTATCCACCGGTTGTCCTAGTTTTTGTTACTATGTCTCTCAGATAGTAAAATAGGATAGAGGGTAGGCACATTCTCTCTTTGGTGATCAGATAGTAAAGCATGTATTTCATGTTGGCGTTGAAGAAATCTGCAGCATGTGATGAGGGCCTAGGATTGATGCAGCCAAGAATGATTTTGTGCCAGATTTTTAAGTGTGTATGCAAATCTTCTCTCTTGTACTCTTTTTGCTCAGTTGATAGTTGGCGTAAATGATTGGGTTGATCCTCTTTTTCACAAATGAAGATTTATTGTTCATCCCATATACTCTCTTGTTCTTCATAAACTCCAGGTTGTAAAGATCGGCAATGGATTTTTCAGTGATGATGATCTTTCTTCCCAGGACATGGGAGACAACATGGATCTTGTCACAAACAGCTTGTCTCCAGAAATCTTTTACACGTGCTTCAAAAACTGGTCCTTTGAGCCTATCAAAGTAAGTGGTCCATTCTTGAGGTTCTACTTCTTTGATCAAATTAAATCCATTTTCGGCAAGATTCTGGAAATCTACATGCATTTCCTTGAGTACAGTTAGGTTTATAAGATTGCAAGTGTCAGAAGCTTCTCTTTGGGTAATGTGTTCTTCGCTTATTTGAGAAGGATGAGATGAAGATGAAGCGACCATTTGATTTGTTAGAGATATCATTGAGGATGGCTCGGTTGAGGGAACTGACATTCTCCTTGATGATTCTTCAAATTCTAGTGAGAACTTGACGGCTTCTTCTTGCATTGGGGTCATCATTTTGAGCGATTGAGAGGAAGAGTATAGATTTAGGGTTTTGGTGATGAGCGAGAGTGATAGAGTGTTTTGAAGAGTTGAAGAACACGAAGGAAGAGGAATGAACATCTTTGGAATGTTCCCAAGAGGATTTAGAGGTAAACTAGGTTACACATGTTAACTATTCTCTAATAGATTGAGGGGTTCTGATATTTATGAGATTGTGAAGTACTTGAGTGGATAGACACGTAAGGAAATAGGTGAATAAATGTGATAAAGTTGAGTCAATCTCAAGAGAAATGTTGTTTGTTTAATTTGAATATTTAAAGTGACTTAATTTTATTTAAATCACGTGCAAAAATAATTTTCCGAAAATATGACATGTCACAAAATTATCAGAACTTGAGATGCGTTAAGAAAATGGTTCTGATGATTTGAAAAATGCTTTTCTCTGACTAAACACATGAGGTTCTGAAAATGTTTTATTCTGAACAGTATTTCATATTTAGGTGTTTTAAAATGATTAGAAATCTATCTTTTGCTAAGGGTTTTGTGAAAATATCAGCCCACTATTGGTCTGTATCAATGAATTTTAAGCAGAGAGTTCCCTTCTGAACATAGTCCCTAAAAAAGTGATGTTTTATTTCAATGTGTTTAGCCCTAGAATGCAAAATTGGATTTTTACTTAAGCAGATAGCAGCAGTATTATCACAGAAGATAGGAATGTTACTCTCATATATCTGATAGTCTTCCAGCTGATTTTTCATCCATAGCATTTGAGTACTGCATAGGGAAGCCAATATGTATTCTACTTCTGCTGTTGAGAGAGCAATTGTAGATTGTCTCTTGCTTGACCATGAGATTAGATTGCTTCCTAAGAACTGATAGTTCCCCGTTGTGCTCTTTCTTTCTAATCTGTATCCGGCATAGTCTGCATCGCAGTAACCTGAAATTGTATACTCTGATGTTTTCTTATACATCAGGCCAAGGTTAGTTGTTCCTTTCAAATACCTTAGAATTCGCTTGACAACGGTTAAATGTTATTCTCTTGGATCTGATTGGAATCTAGCACATAGATGTACACTGAATAATATATCAGGTCTAGAAGCAGTTAGATATAAGAGAGAACCTATCATGCCACGATAGAGTTTTTGACAAACCTTAACTCATGTTTCTTCCTTTCCCATGACACACGTTGGATGCATTGGTGTTTTAGCAATGTTGCAATTCGTCATATTGAACTTCTTCAGAAGTTCTTTTGTGTACTTGGTTTGATGAATGTAAGTGGCCTCTGATCTTTGATCAATCTGAATTCCAAGGAAGAACTTTAGTTCTCCCATGAGGCTCATTTCAAATTTGGCCTGCATTAACTTTGAAAATTCTTGACATAGAGAGGAGTTAGCAGAACCAAAAATAATGTCATCAACATAGATTTGAACAATGAGAATGTCACTCTTATATGTCTTGCAGAAAAGAGTTGTGTCAACTTTTCCTCTGGTGAAATTGTTTTCTAATAAAAATTTGCTCAATCTATCATACCAAGCTCTGGGAGCTTGCTTTAAACCATAGAGTGATTTTTTAAGTTTAAAAACAAAGTCTGATTTTTCTGAATTTTCAAACCCAGGAGGTTGTTTGACATAAACTTCTTCTGATATATGGCCATTTAAGAATGCACACTTAACATCCATTTGATATAGAGTGATGTCATGATTCACTGAAAAGGATATTAGTAAACATATTGCTTCAACTCTAACAAATGGAGCAAATGTTTCGTTGTAGTCAATTCCTTCTTATTGACTGTATCCTTGAGCAACGAGTCGTGCTTTGTTTCTGACAACTTCCCCCTTTTCATTCAGCTTGTTCCTAAATACCCACTTAGTTCCTATTACATGAACATCCTTAGGTTTAGGAACTAGATCCCAAACATCATTTTTGGAGAACTGGTTAAGTTCTTCTTCCATAGCCAGAACCCAATCTTTGTCCATGAGAGCTTCTTCAATTGTAGCTGGTTCTATCAACGATACTAGTCCTACAAGTGTTTCTTCTGATGGTCTAAAGGCTGATCTGGTTCTGATAGGATCATCTTTGTTACCCAGAATTAGTTCCTCAGGATGGGATGTGGACAATCTTTTTCTTCGTTGAGATGGGGTATTTGGAGTTACTTCAGTGGTTTCTGGTGTAGGATCTTGTTGTTCTTTGACTTCCTCTACCTCTTCCTTAGATTCAGAGAATCTGATTTCTAAATCTGCAAGTTTCTCAACTAGCTCTGACTTTTCTGAGTCAGGCTTGTCATTGAATCTAACATGAATGGATTCCTCCACAATTCTTGATTCTGTGTTGTAAACTCTGTAGCCTTTCGAGCGCTCAGAGTATCCCAACAACAGACACTTCTGTGCTTTGGAATCAAACTTGCTAAGATTCTCATTAGTGTTAAGCATAAAACAGACACATCCAAATGGATGAAAGTAAGAAATGTTGGGTAATTTATTCTTCCACAATTCATATGGAGTTTTATTCAATATAGGTCTTATAGAGATTCTATTTTGAATATAGCATGCTGTGTTGATTGCTTCTGCCCAGAAATGCTTAGCTATATCAGTTTCTTGGATCATGGTGCGAGCCATTTCTTGCAAAGTTCGATTCTTTCTTTCTACAACTCCGTTTTGTTGTGGAGTTCTAGGGCAAGAAAAATCGTGAGATATTCCATGTGAATCAAAAAGTTCTTCAAAGTTTTTATTTTCAAACTCTCCACCACGATCACTTATGACTCTGACTATTTTACAATTTTTCTCATTTTGTACTTGGGTGCAGAAGGAAGCAAACACAGAATGTGATTCATCCTTGTGTTTTAAGAATTTTACCCATGTCCATCTACTGTAGTCATCAATGATGACTAGTCCATATTTCTTACCATTGAGAGAGGCTGCTTTTACAGGGCCAAACAGATCAATGTGAAGAAGTTCCAACCGTCTAGAGGTAGAAACAATATTTTTAGTTTTGAAAGAGGTTTTTGAAAACTTTCCTTTCTGACATGCTTCACAAAGAGCATCTGACGAATATTTCAGATTTGGCAAGCCTCTAATAAGACCAAGCTTGTTAAGATGAGAGATTCTTCTCAGACTGACATGGCCAAGACGTCTGTGCCAGACCCATTGCTCTTTGTTTACAGAAAGAAGACATTTTACATTTTGATGTTTTAAATCAGATAACTTAATTTTGTAAGTGTTGTTTTTCCTCTTTCTATTGAATAGGACAGATCCATCCTTCTGACTTACAGCTTTACAAGATGTTTGATTAAAAATGAGATCATAACCACTGTCGCTAAGTTGACTTATTGACAACAGATTATGCATTAGACCTTCTACTAACATAACATTTTTAATGGAAGGAAGCTTACCATTTCCAACAGTTCCGGAGCTAATGATTCTTCCTTTCTGATTTCCTCCGAAACTGACAATGCCTCCAGGTTTAAGTTTCAGATCTTGGAACATAAGCCTTTCTCCCGTCATGTGTCGCGAGCACCCACTGTCCAGTTACCATGACTGGTGTTTCAATGGAGCTATTAAGGATATCTGTAACATAGATTATCTTGTTTTTAGGTACCCATTTTGTGGGTCCTTTCACATTAGTTCTTCCAAAGGTTCTGATCCCTTTAGATTTTCGTACGTTAGTGAAACGGTGTGGAGTTTGTGCATAGTGTTCGTGTTTAGGATATTTCCTTAGTGTGTGTGTTTGTGTAATCCCAGTGTTTGAGCCTTTTGGTTCTGAATGCTTAAGGCCAGTACCAGAGGGAATAAATTGTTTGAATAGAGGTATTATTTTGATGTTTCTGGTTTCATCATATGGTTGAGATGGTCCTGAATATCGTAGACCTCTACTGCCATTTCTACTTACTCCATAGATTAGTGAGCCATTTTGCTTCTATCTACGCTTTTGGCAAGAAAATTTTTAAATGCGTTATCATATTTGTCTTCTTTACTAGTGTTAGTTGAGTTTGAAACAATTTCTTCTTCTAACTTAGATATTTTACATTTCAGGACAGTGTTTGAATTTTCTAAGACAAATATTTTTTCATTTTGTTCAGAAATGGTTTTCTTGTTTTTAGTAAGATCATCTGAAGAAACTATAAAACTCTTTTTCAAGATTTTGAATTTGCTTTGAAGGTTTTGATATCTTTTTATAAGTTCAATTAATCCTAATTCAAGTTCAGATCGTGATAAGGAAGAAAGTACCTCTCTTTCATCGTCGGAGTCAGATAGTTCTTCCTTTGACGAGTCACTTCTGGTTTCTGCCATGAAAGCCATGTTGACCCAACCTTCATCAGTATCATCTTCAGATTCTGAATCATCCCAGGTTGCCATGAGACCCTTTTTGGTTTTCCTAGGTCTTTCTTCTTTCTTGGCCTTTGGGCAGTCATATTTGAGATGTCCAGGTTCTTTGCATTCAAAGCACGTAACATCTTTTCCATAGTTTCTTCTTTGACCAGATGTAGATTCGAATCTTCTCCTTGGTCCTTTGAACTTGTTTCTTCTGTATTTCCAAAGTTGACTTATCTTTCTTGATATGAGTGATATATCATCTTCTTCTGAATCTTCTTCAAATTCTTCCATTTCTTCTTCTGCCTGATACGCCTTCTTCTTTTCTGGCTTTGCCTTTAGTGCAATGGATTTGTTTTTCTTTTGAGGTTCATCTCCTTGAAGCTCTATTTCATGACTTCTTAAAGAACTGATAAGTTCTTCAAGACTGATATTATTCAAATCCTTTGCAAGTTTCAAGGTAGTCACCATTGGTCTCCATTTTGCTGGAAGACTTCTGATGATTTTCTTGACATGATCAGCAGTAGATTAGCCTTTGTTCAGAACTCTGAGTCTGGCAACAAGCATTTGAAACCTTGAGAACACGGTTTCAACAGAATCATCTTCTTCCATTTTGAAGACTTCGTATTTCTGGATTAGCGCAAGAGCCTTTGTCTCCTTGACTTGAGCATTTCCTTCGTGAGTCATACGAAGAGAGTCAAAGATGGATTTTGCAGTTTCTTTGTTTGTGATTTTCTCATACTCGGTATAAGAAATTGCGTTCAACAGAATGGTTCTTGCTTTGTGATGATTTTTGTAAGTTTTCTTCTGAGCATCTGTAAACTCACTTCTTTCAATCTTTTTACCTACAGAATCTATAGGATGACTATAGCCATCAAGTACTAGATCCCATAGATCTAGATCAAATGATAAGAAATAACTTTCAATTCTATCTTTCCAATAATCAAACTTTTCGCCATCAAAGATAGGAGGTTTTGCAGTGTAAGATTCTCTTTCAATAACATTTGTTTCAGAAGTTGCTGGTGGTGGTGTAGTCATTGTTTTTAACACTTGGATCGGTACTGAACACTGTTAAGTGCTTGATAAAAATTCAATCTTTTTATCACCTCAGAACCGGAGCTCTGATGCCAATTGAAGGTGTGAAAAACACAAGAAAGGGGGGTTTGAATTGGTTTTTCAAAATAATCGTTTCTTTTGAATAACTTTCCTTGTTAAAACTTTTTCCCTTTTCTAAAGAACAACAGCTTGGTTAAACAAAAAGATATAAACACGTTATGTTTATACTAGTTCACTTGAGAATCTCCCAAGTTAGTCTAGTCCACCCGCCAAGGTGATTTTGCCTCTCTCAACGAGGTCTTAATCCACCATTCAACAAAATAGTACACTGCACGAGCTACACAGCTGATGACTAACAAGAACCTCTAGAACTCACACGTTTTAGACTTCTCAAGTAATCCAACCACACAGGTCTTACTCAAGGCACAACCTCTAAGACACACGTCCTAGACTTCTCAAGAGATCTAATCACTAAGACTCTCTTGAGGAATACAACTATTAAGTTCAGACACAATGAGTTTACAGAGAATTCCTTCTTATCAAGCTGATAATGTAAACACGATTTTAGACCAAGAATGACTTCAGAAAGAACAGACTTAAAAATGTATTGTAGCAGTTCGCATGTGTATCTTTCTTCAAGTCTTTGAGCTTCCTTTTGTAGCCGAGTGAAAAGAGCCGTTGAAATGAAATCATGATAGCTAAGTAGGCTTACGGCTGGAAGCGTGAGGAGAGGTACAAAATCTTCTGCATGCAGCGCGTCCTGTCTGTGTCAGATTGTCTTGTTTGTATTTCGCACAGTCTTCAAGAATTTTAACGTTGTAATGTGGTACAGCTGTACAGTGTGGCAGGTTTTCTTGGCTTCTCAACTTCAGAGGCTTTTTGTGAGCGTGAGTAAGAAGGGAAACCATTGCTCGGTTCTTGAGATTATCAAGTCTTCGAATCATCAGCTCTGCGCTTCCAGAATCTTCAGAACTTGTCTTTAGAACCTTGTTCTCTTATTCCACTTTCTTCAAATCTTCAGAGGCTTCTGATAATATTTGATTAAAGCATGAGAGTCGAATTTGGGTAGGTCTTCAGAACCTTGATAGAAAATCGTGAGGCTTCAGAATTTGGACTTCGTCCCATCAGAACCCTTGTCTCTTGATCTTCAGAATTCATTTTCTTTTTCTTTTCGTATCAGCGTTATGTGAATCTTGTCTTATCTTCGAATTGAGTTCAGTTCTTCGAAGCATCTTTCATTAAGCATTGCGCCAATTCACGAGAGCAGAACCTGTTTGCTAGGTTCTCACAAATAACAACATTAGTTGCACAAAATTGTTCATACAAATATTCATCTGTTATCATCAAAAC
Source organism: Lathyrus tuberosus (assembly GCA_022829125.1). Lineage (NCBI taxonomy): Eukaryota > Viridiplantae > Streptophyta > Magnoliopsida > Fabales > Fabaceae > Lathyrus > Lathyrus tuberosus. The sequence goes on from JALAZF010000072.1 coordinate 9,121,314, forward strand.
TTAGAGATAATATTACAGAACCAAGTCTTATTCTCACACTCATAATTATCACCAGTGTGATATCTTCTCTAAGAACAATCAGGGATGTTATGTGGTGCAAGCAGTTCTACAGGAACAATTGGATCTCGGATGGATCTAAGAGCACTGAATTCGCGGAGTCAACATGACCTATACGAATTCCAACATCATTCAGAACCACGACATCCGTGCAATGAATGTCAACTTGGTGGCGATGCACTCCAGGAAAAGCCAGTATCATAATCTGCCGCGACACGATTACAATTCCTGTCTGACTTGCTCGGTAAACAAATAGGGATGCTCTTTTGTACAAGAGGCCCTCCAGCATCAAATGGATCCTGGATGGATCCAGGACTACCATGATAGAAATCCTTATTAGATCAACATGATCCAAATCTTTGATATTCGTCTGATGAATACCAGCTTGGTGGAGTTACATGCCAGGCAAGTCCAACTTAGTTTTCTCACTTTTCACGATTATCTGAACTGTAAAGTATGCAGTGAGAGTAACCAAGGGTGCGCTCTCGTTCAGAGAACTTTATAACACTTGTTAAACCACTGGTGGCTTCCGATCTATCTAGACGAAGACACGCAACAAATCAGCGTGCTTAATGGAAACCCATTCGGCGTCAAAGTCAGGATGTCCGATCTATGGAAACTAACCTAGTAAGGTTACACTGCATTCAAAGCGGGCATGGCCAGGTTCCACCACACAACTATGAACGCTGTAGAGTCTGCTCAGAAAATAATCAAGGATGCTACCTTGTGCGAGCAGCTTTCCAAGGTCAGTTGGATCGCAAAAAGACTCACCCATACCTACCTTCGGGGTCCGTTGACTGGATGCCGGACTACTTTGCTGATCAAATCAGAGACGGGGTCGTAGTCTCTGACTCTGAGCGGAACAAGGATGTTTGTACCATCATCCCTTTACTGGACGAATCAAAGGTTCTTAGCCAGGAACTGATTAAAGTTACTTATGACAGTCAGAAAAATCAGAAGGCTCCTGTAGTTATGTATCTGCCAGGACCATTACCGTATGAATCAGCTAAGGCGGTCCCTTACAAATACGGTGCAACAATAATTGAGAATGGAAAGGAAATTCCATTACCCTCCGTCGTGAATATTGTAGACATCAGTCGAGTAACACGTAGCGGTCGAATCTTCAACCGAGGAGTTGGAGAACCTAGCAAAGAAAAGGAACTTCAGACAGAAGCTCCCAATCCACCAGTCGGTCAATCCAGTGATCCCGACCTTTCAAAGAACAATGATGAGATGCTGAAGCTCATCCAAAGGAGTGAATACAAAATTATTGATCAGCTGTTACAAACTCCTTCAAAGATCTCTGTGCTATCGCTTTTACTCAGTTCTGAAGCCCACAGAGAGGCTCTACAGAAATTCTTAGAGCAGGCCTTTGTGGAACAGGATGTGTCAATACGACAGTTCGATAGCATCGTCTCTAACTTCACTTCCTGCAACAACTTAGGATTCAGTGATGAGGATTTTCCAGAGGGGGAAAAAGTCACAACATGGCACTCAATATCACAGTTAACTGCCAGGATGATGCTTTAGCCAGCGTACTGGTAGACACCAGATCGGCCATCAACGTTATGCCGAAGTCCACTTTAATGCGACTATCATTCAAAGGATCCCCGATGAGGGGCAGTGAGGTCATCGTCAAAGCCTTTGACGGGTCTCGGAAAGCAGTTATCGGCGAAGTCGACCTTCCCATAACTAACGGTCCTCACACTTTCCTAATCACTTTTTGGGTCATGGATGTCCGGGAAGCATACATCTATTTATTAGTAAGACCTTAGATACATCAGGCTGGGGCAGTCACTTCAACCCTGCACCAGAAACTGAAGTTCGTCAAGAACGATCAACTCGTCACGGTTTGTGGGGAACAAGCCTTGCTTGTGAGTAACTTGTCATCATCCACTTGTGTAGAACCCGAGGAGGTTGTTGGAACTCAGTTCCAAGCACTTTCGGTGAGTAATGAGAATCAATCAGAGAAAGGAACCTCGATTTCCTCATACAGAGATGCTCTCGAAGTGGTCAAAAATAACAATACAAAGGGATAGGGACAGCTTGTCATTCCTACTGATAATAAAACAAAGAAGGGACTTGGTTTTTCTGCAACCTGTACCCAGACAACTGCTAGCGATGAAAGTTTTCATCCCATTCAGGATTTCTTCCACAGTGGAGGTTTCCTTCACCCAGTGCCTCAAGCAGTCCATACTATCAACAAGGGAGATCCCTCCGATACAGAGGAAGAGTGTAAGTTCTATCTTAACGAGGACGATTATATGTCACAGGAAAAGGTGCCTACGCCATTTTGCTATCCCGTACAGAGTTCGAGATTTATACCCAGGTCAGACGTCGAAATGATATATGGAGATTGTGATCCGGAAGGATGCCGCGCTCCACCGAACTCATTAGAGGAGGACCCTCTGATAAAGGACAACTTTGACCACGACTACTATGGCCCAATGGATGGCCTGCCTATCTGGCAGCCGTACCCAGGAAACTCAGGGCAAGAAAATTAGCTAAACAATGAAAATCAATTGAGCATCATTTAACAGAATACCTGCGTCTCCACCATGTCATGGGATCAACACTCAGGTCTTTCAAAAAATATCCAGTGCGACGATGAATTGGTAAAGCTTACCGGACTAGAATTCATCAACTACGCTTTTCCTGAGGTCAACGTCATCAAGAGAGAAGACTCCTCTAGTTCCAAAGAAGTACGGGACACCCTGGGACAACCAAGTGGAAAATACGACTATATGGTCAAGTACACTGCTCCCGAAAGCTCTCGTATCAAGCTCGAAGACATCCAACCAACTGGATGGGGAGATTCACCTGAGAGTACAAATACTATGCAAAATACAACAGAATCCTCCTACGACAACTCTGCCTGGGAGACAGATTCCAACGATCCTGCTCCACCAGAAATCAACGTTATTTCTGAAGACAAATCAAGGAAGGTACTAGACTTTGTGATTCACCGAGGAGTTCGGCGCCAATGGGTTGCTGTCGATGTTCTGAAGACTGCTCATAAGTTAAAGTAATTGCCGTCTTTACTTTAACCTTTCACCCTGCCCAGATGAAACAAATGTTTTGATAGGGCTCACTTTCTGTAAATTTCCCTCTTCGCTTCGCCCAAAGCGAAAGAGTCTTGTTTTATAGGGTTGTAGTTTCAAGAATCGACTTGTTCATTAATAAAATAGCGTCGTTCTGTAATTTTCTCATTAATTGTTGTCTTCTCTTTTCGCTTTTTCAGAAAATGGTAATCCTAAAAAAACAAATCAATAAAAAAACAAGCAGTTTTTCAATAAAAAATACACTGCACACACTTGCATTCTCTCTATCTCTTCTAAACACAAATCATCACGTCATGCAGATTGCTTGTTTTAAACCCCGTTGAAACATACGATCTGATGCTTTCTCCCAACTTTGAATTCCTGATATTTGGGGCTGAAGAAGAAGTTGACGACGAAACTCCAGAAGAGATCTCCGACTACTCAGACAAGAGGAAAGGTCCATTGAACCTCACAAAGAGCCGTTGGAAATAATCAACTTGGGTTCGGAAAAAGAGAGAAAAGAAATCAGGATTGGGGCACTACTCAGTCCAACTGTCAAATAGAGTTTGACAAAGCTTCTCAAAGAGTTTCTCGATGTATTCGCTTGGTCCTATCAGGACATGCCAAGGTTGGATACCAGCATTGTGGAACATCACTTACCATTGAAATCGGAATGTCCGCCAGTAAAACAGAGGTTTAGACGGACTCACCCGAACATGGCCATCAAAATCAAAGAGGAGGTACAAAAAAAGATTAACGCGGGCTTCCTCGCCACGTCTGAATATCCTCAATGGTTAGCCAACATCGTACCTGTTCCAAAAAAGGACAGAAAGGTCAGAATGTGTGTCGATTACAGAGATCTAAACAAGGCTAGTCCAAAGGACGACTTTCCCTTACCACACATTGACATGCTAGTTGACAGTACAGCAAAGTTCAAAGTTTTCTCCTTCATGGATGGATTCTCGGGCTATAATCAGATTAAAATGACACCGAAAGACATGGAGAAAACTTCGTTCATTACCCCATGGGGTACCTTTTGTTACAAGGTAATGCCGTTCGTTTGAAGAATGTCGGGGCAACCTATCAAAGGTCCATGACTACTCTGTGTCATGACATGATACATAGGAAATCGAAGTATATGTCGATGATATGATTGCCAAATCTAAGACAGAGGAAGAGCATGTGAACCACCTATCAAAACTATTCGAGCGTCTAAGGAAGTACAAACTCCGCTTGAATCCTAACAAGTGCACCTTCGGTGTCCGTTCAGGGAAACTTTTAGGGTTCATCGTCGGCCAGAAAGGAATTGAGGTTGATCCTGACAAGGTCAAGGCCATTCAAGAAATGCCTTCTCCGAAAAGTGAAAAACAAGTCAGAGGATTCCTAGGACGTTTGAACTACATTTCCAGATTTATATTCCTAATGACCGCAACATGTGCGCCAATTTTTAAATTACTCAAAAAGAACCAGGACTGCGTTTGGACAGAGGACTGCCAAACCGCTTTCGACAGCATTAAAGAAGTATCTATTGAATCCACCGATTCTATCACCTCCAGTGGAAGGAAGACCACTGATCATCTACCTAACAGTCCTAGAGGACTCGATGGGCTGTGTACTTGGCCAACAAGGAGAAACCAAAAGGAAAGAGTCTGCCATTTACTATCTGAGCAAGAAATTCACCGACTGCGAGACTCAGTACACTATGCTTGAGAAAACTTGTTGCGTTGTGGCTTGGGTAGCCAAACGTTTGCGCCAGTACATGATTCGTCACACTACTTGGTTAATCTCCGAAATGGATTAATCTCCAAAAGGTACCCCATGGGGTATTGAACGAAGTTTTCTCCATGTCTTTCGGCACCATTTTAATTTGGTTATAGCCTGAGAATCCATCCATGAAGGAGAATATTTTGAACTTTGTTGTACTGTCTACCAGCATGTCAATGTGTGGTAAGGGAAAGTCATCCTTTGGATTGGCTTTGTTCAGATCCCTGTAGTCGACACACATTCTGACCTTTCCGTCCTTTTTTGGAACGGGTACGATGTTGGCTAACCACTGAGGATATTCAGATGTGGCGAGGAAACCCGCGTCAATCTATTTCTGTACCTCCTCTTTGATTTTGATGGCCATGTCTGGATGAGTCTGTCTCAACCTTTGTTTTACTGGCGGGCATTCTGACCTCAACGGTAAGTGATGTTCCACAATGTTGGTATCCAACCCTGGCATGTCCTGATAGGACTAAGCGAATACATCGGGGAATTCTTTGAGAAGCTTTATCAAACCCTCTCTGGCAGTTGGACTGAGCAGTGCCCCAATCCTGATTTCTTTTCTCTCTTTTTCCGAACCCAAGTTTACCGTTTCCAACGGCTCTTTGTGAGGTTCAATGGACCTTTCCTCTTGTCTGAGTAGTCGGGAGATCTCTTCTGGAATTTCGTTGTCAACTTCTTCTTCGGCCCCAAATACCGGGAATTCAAAGTTGGGAGAAGGCATTGGATCGTATGTTTCAATGGGGTTTAAAATAAGCAATCTGCATGACGTGATGATTTGTGTTTAGAAGAGATAGAGAGAATGCAAGTGTGTGCAGTGTATTTTTTTTGAAAAACTGCTTGTTTATTTTGATTTATTTTTTAGGATTACCATTTTCTGAGAAAAGCAAAAAGAGAAAACAGCAATTAATGCAGAAATTACAGAACAACATTTATTTTATTAATGAACAAGTCGATTTTTGAAACTACAGCCCTATAAAACAAAACTCTGTCGCTTTGGGTGAAGCGAAGAGGGAAAATTTACAGAAAGCGAGCCCTATCAAAACATCTGTTTCACCTGGGCAGGGTGAAAGGTTAAAGATGGCAATTACTTTGACTTATGAATAATCTTCGGAACATCGACTGCGACCCATTGGCGGCGAACTCCTCGGTGAATCACAAAATCTGGTACCTTCCTTGATTTGTCTTAAGAAATAACGCTGATTTCTGGTGGAGCAGGATCATTGGAATCTGTCTCCCAGACAGAGTTGTCGTAGGAGGATTCCTCAGTTGTATTTTGCAGAGTATTTGTGCTCTCAGGCAAATCTCCCCATCCAGTCGGTTGGATGTCTTCGAGCCTGATACGAGAGCTTTCGGGAGCAGTGTACTTGACCATATAGTCGTATTTTCCACTTGGTTGTCCCAGGGTGTCCCATACTTCTTTGGAACTGGAGGGGTCATCCCTTTCGATGACTTTGACCTCGGGAAAAGTATAATTGATGAATTCTAGTCCTGCAAACTTTGCGAATTCATCGTCATGCTGGATATTTTCTGAATGACCTGAATGTTGATCCCATGACATGGTGGAGACGCAGGTATTCTTTTCAATGATGCTCAGCTGATTTTCATTGTTTAGCTGATTTTCTTGCCCTGAGTTTCCTGGGTACGGCTGCCAGATAGGTAGGCCATCCATTGGGCCATAATAGTCGTGGTCAAAGTTGTCTTTCATCAGAGTGTCTTCCTCTAATGAGTTCGGTGGAGCACGGCATCCTTCCGGATCACAATCTCCATATATCATTTCGACGTCTGACCTGGGTATAAATCTCGGACTCTGTGTGGGATAGCAAAATGACGTAGGCACCTCTTCCTGAGAGATATAACCATCCTCATTAAGATAGGACTTCCATTCTTCCTCATCCGTATCGGAGGGATCCTCCTCGTTGATAGTATGGACTGCTTGAGCCACTGGATGAAGGAAACCTCCACTGTTATAGAAGTCCTGAATGGGATGAAGACTTTCATTGCTAGCAGCAATCTGGGTACAGGTTGAAGAAAAACCAAGACCCTTCTTTGTTTTATTATCAGTAGGAATGACAAGCTGTCCCCATCCTTTTGTATTATTATTCTCGATTACTTTGAGAGCATCTTTGTATGAGGAAATCGAGGTTCCTTTTTCTGATTGATTCTCATCGCTCACCGAAAGGGCTTGGAACTGAGTTCCAACAACCTCCTCGGGTTCTACACAAGTAGACGTTGACAAGTTACTCACGAGCAAGGCTTGTTCCCTGCAAACGGTGACGAGTTGATCGTTCTTGACGAACTTCAGTTTCTGGTGCATCGTCGAAGTGACTGCCCCAGCCTGATGTATCCAAGGTCTTCTTAATAAACAGTTGTATGCTGCCCGGACGTCCATGACCTGGAAAGTGATTAGGAAAGTGTGAGGACCGATAGTTATGGGAAGGCCGACTTCGCCGATAACTGTTTTCTGAGATCCGTCAAAGGCTTTGACGATGACCTCACTGCCCCTCATCGGGGATCCTTTGAATGATAGTCGCATTAAAGTGGACTTTGGCATAACGTTGATGGCCGATCCTGTGTCTACCAGTACGCTGGCTAAAGCATCGTCCTGGCTGTTGACAGTGATATTGAGCGCCATGTTGTGGCTTTTGCCCTCCTCTGACAAATCCTTATCACTGAATCCTAAGTTGTTGTAGGAAGTGATGTTAGAGATGATGCTATCGAACTGTCGTATTGACACATCCTGTTCCACAAAGGCCTGCTCTAAGACTTTCTGTAGAGCCTCCCTGTGGGCTTCGGAACTGAGCAAAAGTGATAGCACTGAGATCTTTGAAGGAGTTTGTAACAGTTGATCAATAATGTTATATTCACTCCTTTGGATGAGTTTCAGCATCTCATCATTGTTTTTTGAAAGGTCGGGATCACTGGATTGACCGACTGGTGGATTAGGAGCTTCTGTCTGAAGTTCCTTTTCTTTGTTAGGCTCCCCAACTCCTCGGTTGAAGATTCGACCACTCCGTGTTACTCGACTGATGTCTGCAATATTCACGACGGAGGGTAATGGAATTTCCTTTCCATTCTCAATTATTGTTGCACCGTATTTTTAAGGGATCACCTTAGCTGATTCATACGGTAATGGTCCCGGTAGATAGATAACTACAGGAGCCTTCTGATTTTTCTGACTGTCGTAAGTAACTTCAATCAGTTCCTGGCTAAGAACCTTTGATTCGTCCAGTAGAGGAATGATGGTACAAACATCCTTGTTCCTCTCAGGGTCAGAGATTACGACCATGTCTCTGATTTGATCAGCGAAGTGGTCCGGCGTCCAGTCAACGGACCCCAAAGCTAGGTATGGGTGAATCTCTTTGCGATCTAACTGACCTTGGAGAGCTGCTCACACAAGGTAACATCCTTGGTTATTTTCTGAGCAGACTCTGCAACGTTCATAGTTGTGTGGTGACACCTGGCCACGCCCGCTTTGAATGCAGTGCAACCTTACTAGGTTTGTTCCCATAGATCGGACATCCTGACTTTGACGCCGAGTAGGGTTTCCATTATGCACACTGATTTGTTGTGTGTCTTCGTATAGATAGATCGGAAGCCACCAGTGGTTTAACAAGTGTTGTAAAGTTCTCTGAACGAGAGCGCACCCTTGGTTATTCTCACTGCATGCTTTACGGTTCAGATAATTATGAGAATTGAGAAAACTGAGCTGGACTTGCTTAGTGTGTAACTCCACCAAGCTGGTATTCATTAAACGAATATCGAATATTTGAATCATGTTGATCTGATAAGGATTTTTGTCATGGTAGTCCTGGATCCATCCAAGATCCATCTGACGCTGGAGGGCCTCTTGTACAAAAGAGTATCCCTGTTTGTTTGCCGAGCAAGTCAGACAGGAATTGTAATCGTGATGCGGCAGATTATGATACTGGCTTTGCCTTGAGTGCATCGCCACCAAGTTGACATTCCTGAATGATGTTAGAATTCATATAGGTCATGTTGACTCCACGAACTCGGTGCTCTTGGATCCACCCGAGATCCAATTGTTCCTGTAGAGCTGCTTGCACCACAGAACATCCTTGATTGTTCTTAGAGCAGATATCACACTGGTGATAATTATGAGGTGGCACATGGCCATATCCGCTCTGTCTACAATGCATATGGACCAGATTGGCCCTTAATAAGAGTACATCAGGAATTTGATAGACGTTGTTAGACTCTCCTTCTATCAAATTGACTGCAGCTTTCTCGTGTTGAGGCAGCGGGTTCGTGAGAACATTCGGATTCGTATCTTTGAAAGATAATACCCCGCTCCTAATAAGCTTTTTCACATCAGATTTGAAACTGAGACAATTTTCTACATTATGCCCTGGTCCTCCTTGATGGTAAGGACAAGTCTGATCTGCCTTGAACCAAAAAGGCGGATTTTCTGGTACTGTAAGAGGAGACTTGGTTTGGATATGCCCCTTGGCCAGTAGTAACGAAAGTAGTTCTGCATACAACATTGGTATAGGGTCGAACCCTGATGGTCGTGTTGTACGGTTGTTGTTATATGGAGGACGAGTCTGCTGAAGAGGCTGTTGTGTCATTTGCTGATATTGTTGTTGATTAGGTTGGCTCTGCGCAACCTGAGGTTGATACGTAGGAATAGGCACAGGGTCGATAGCAGGAGTTACAGCTGCTACTGGTTGGTAATGTCGCCTTTGCTTTCCAAGAGAGATATTCCCAATATCATGCTCTTTTTTCTTAGGGAGAGCACTACCGTATCATTTTGTACTACTTGATGGTCCAGCGTCTTTAACTAAACGTCCTTCTCGGACGGCTTCCTCAAGACGAACTCCCATACCCACCATCTCGGTGAAGTCATTGGGCGCACTGGCAACCATTCTGTTGTAGTAAAATGAGCTTAAGGTTTTCAAGAAGATCTTTGCCATCTCTTTTTCCTCCAGAGGTGGACAAATCTGAGCGGCAATTTCACGCCATCTCTGAGCGTATTCTTTAAAGGTTTCCTTGTCCTTTTGTGACATCGATCTAAGTTAATCTCTGTCCGGTACCATGTCCAAATTATATTTGTACTGCTAAACGAAGGCAGCGCCCAGATCTCTGAATGTGCCGATCGTGGCGCGGTTTAACCCCATGTACCATTTGAGTGCGGTACCGGTTAAACTATCCTGAAAGTAGTGAATAAGCAGCTCCTGATTCTTTGTTTGAGCAGACATTCGCCGAGCGTACATCACCAAATGGCTCTGAGGGCAAGAGTTACCCTTGTACTTTTCAAAATCGGGTACCTGGAACTTGTGTGGGACTTTTACATTGGGGACCAAGCAGAGGTCTGCGGCGTCCTTTCCAAATAAATCTAGACCGCGAAGGGCTTGCAGTTCTTTCTTCATTTCCAAGAACTGCTCCTGGAATTCATTCATTCTGTCAAACATGTTGTCGTTCCCACTAGAAGGTATCGGCGGAATATGTCCTTCCGGGACAGTGTGTACCACGGGTGGTGGTATAGTCATCATAACAGAGACTCTTGGTGTCTCCCGAGTTCATAACCTTCAGGAGTTGTTGTCATGCCCCTGGCATCTTTGCTTTCCCGAAGTCTGTAACCTTCAGGCCCAGCGGCTCCTGCTGCGGTCCCCTGATCCTCATTGATCGGCGGAACACATCCTTCCGGGATATAGTTAATAGGCATGCCCCAGGGACGATCTTTCGGCATTTTGTACCTAGGATCAGACTTCTCCACTATGGGCGTCAATGTGATCTCCGAGATCACAGTCCTTTGTTGTTGCATCTGAGCTTCTGCTAGAGCTTGCATGTCGTTATGAAGCTTTCTCAGATCCTCTTTCAGAGTGTCGATCTCTTCTCTCGAATCTCTGTTCTCTTCCTCGAGATCATCCATCTTTTTCTGACGATTGGCCCGAGTATTGTACGAATGAAACAGTTTGACTCTAGAATTGAGACGCAAATGTGAGATTCGTAGGTAAGAAGAATGCGCCTATGAGAATGATGACTGCAATGATTATTAATTATATGTTTATTCAAAGTAAACTTTGACAATTAGATTGCAAATATCAAACAGTGGGGAAACCCCGTTTTATTGAATTCAAAGGATTGCGGAAATGGAAATACAGTAGATTACAAAGTGTTGAAAAAGGAAATCTAAACTAATGGATCCTGAGTCCTCTCTGAAGAGAGCTCAGGTGTTGGTTCAGGTGCTTTCCTTTTCTTTGACCGGGGCTCTTAGGCCATTGTCGGGTTGTCATTCCTTTGCCAAGTGAAAGGAGCGAGCAAATTCCTTTGGTCATCCTGATTTTCTACAGCATGTTGCTCTAAAATCTCGATCAGAGCGTCTTTTTCTCTTAATAGCTGCTGTATTTTCTTGCATTCCACATTGAGAATACGGTACTTGTTCCTCCAAAACCTCTTCTCCTGCTGAATTTTGTTGAGAGTAACCTGAAGCTTTTCCGTCTCTGACATGAAATAAAGGGCAGAGTCCTTTAATGGAAGAACTTCCTGACGAAGGTAAGGAATCCTCAGCTTGAGAGCTCTAGTTTGTACCCAGTGGAGATAAGGCTCCACCGAGACACTGTCTGGTTTTCCTAGAGACTCTCGTCCTTTTCTATGAACGTGTTTCCAAGCATGCACTATTTATGTCTTTAGTGCCCTGTCATTTTCTCCTTCCTTGAAGAAAAGACCTTCCAGATGAGCATTCCGCGGGACATGCCTCATCGGGTATCCAAATTGACGACGAACCAACACCGGATGATAGTTGATTCCTCCCTTAGTTCCTATAAGGGGTACATTTGGGAAATTTCCACAACGGTCAATGATTTTAATCCCGTCGTAGATTCGATTGGACCAATCGATGTCAAAGTTGGTAAGAGACATGATTCTCTGCGACCAATGTAAATTATTCTTTTGATCCCAAAATGCAGCAGACTTGGGCAAATGGGAAGTCAACCATTTGTACAGTAGGGTCACACAGCACGTGGTCATTCCTCCGTTGTATAAGTTCCTTAAGTGTACCGAATGATACGCATCTGCGAGTAAGGTCGGTACAGGGTTTCCAATCAGTAAAATCTTAATGGCGTTGATATCTACGAAGTTATCGATGTTGGGAAACAAAAATAACCCGTAGGTGAGCAAAACAAATATGCTCTCAAAAGCGGCCATGTTCCCTATACTGGAAAAGTACAGGGCTTTGTTTATCAAGAATTGGGCTGGCAAACCTTGTATGCCACCCTTAATGGTAATGTGAGTCCTGACTTCTGACTCGTCCAAATGAATTGCTCTTGCAATGGTATGATCCTTTGGAATTTCTTCCAGTCCAGAAAATGGAGCTTGATCAGTAATGTGTAAATCAGTCAGGTGAGAATACTCCTCCAGCATTGGTGCTAGCTGATAATTCGGGAATGTGAAACAGTGATAAACCAGATCATAGAACTGGATTAGCGTGGACAGGATTCCTTCAATTACATGGACCCTTAACAAGGACAGCAGTCCTCCATAATTGGCTCTGAAAGCCTCGTGGTTGGTGATCATTCTCACCAAACCTCTCAAATCCTCTAACTTTGGAACCTTGAAGGTATACTTATGAGTTTTCCTTCTACCGAAATCCATAAGCGCAATCTCCTTTCTCTGACATTTGCAATCATTGTCTCAGTTTAATTTGAAAAAGAGAGACTAGAAGAGAAGATTTTTTTTTGTTTTAATGTTTTTTAAATGAATGTATGAATGCAACACACAAAAACTTAGAAAAAACATGGGGACAAAGGGTCGGTGTCATGAATTCAGGGCTCTACCCCCCCCCCCCAAAGGTTTATACTGGTATTTTTTGTACTTGTCTTCAAAATCATTGGCCCCTCTGGGATAACAACAGCAAGCGGATCGCCAGAGAGCTGATGTATCCTGGAGTGATCTCAAATGAGGGTAGTATCGCGTGACAACTATTTCCGATAGCTTCCGCACTACAAAATGGATAAAGTCTGCTAAAAACCTCAGCTTCTCAGATAACCCAATCGACCACACTACTTTCAACAACCGAAGTCGTATATGCAATGTATCTGCAAAGGGAGTCTCCACTGAGTTTGATGGTCGATCGGGGGCTCTTAACTGGAATTCACTCCCAGTAAGATTACCCGCATTGCCATCACCTATCTTAGGAATATACTCAATCTTTCCACATGCGGCATCACACGCATTCCCATTAGCAGAAAAATAAACACAGATATCTATTAGGAAAAGCAGTATATATATTTGTCTTAATTATCCTAGACCTCTAGTCTTATGATCCTATACAGACAATGACTCCCCAGCAGAGCTGTCATTTCTGTGATATGAATGTGAACTCAATATTTCTACCTGAGAGATAAGAGGGGCAAGATGTCCTGCAGAGCCCCACGGTGGGCGCCATTTCTCTGTAGCGAGCGATTTTGGACGTGGTTCTTAAGCACTGTCGCTCTGGGGTACTACAGGTCGATTCATTTTTTATCCTGTTAAGCTGACTATGGAAGGGAAATATATGTCTCCAATTAACCCTGCTTGCATAGTGAGTTTAAACAGATGACTGTTGGTTTATAGATGCGGTTTAGATTGTGGTCCCCTCTCTGTTTATTTTACCTGAGAACACGGTATTTTAAACTATTGGTGAGGTTTTTGATACTGTATTTAGATTTGATGCTTTTGGTTGATTTGGTGGAGATAATGGATTTTGGGTTTTTTTATTAGTGTGCTCGCTAAGATTTTTCAATCTTACGCCTACGTATTCCCGTTTGACGAACAGGGAAATCAGAGCGATCGTAGTTCCTCCTATTCTATGGGAGGAAAAAAAGGTTGTTTTGGTGTCTTGTTCAAAGCCCAAGACGTGAAGCGAAAGGTGATCTGTATCTTGTTCAAAGCCCAAGATGTGAAGCTGAAGGGTTTTGACTTTAGAGAGAATTTGTCATCTCTAAAGAGGATCTGTTTACCACAACTGTTGGGTGACTGATTATAAAGGAGAATTACTTTAACTGGGATATATGAATCCAGCAATGCCATAATTTCCTTTATAGGGGATTTTCAACCTGAAGGAGAAGACTTTAACTCAGTGTAGAGTAATGCCATCTTTCCTTAGGAATTTCTCATGCTAAAAGAGGGACAGTGGCGTGGATGTAAATAATCCAGAGGCTTGCCGCTTACAGCAATTAGATGGGGGGAAAAGGAGTTGTTGATGTTTGTATATTGTGAATGAGGCACATATTGATGCTAAAAGTTGATTGACTCAACAGGGGTTTCCTTATATAAATCCTAAGAGGAGGCTAATGACCCAACAAGAGGGAGTTTTTATGTGTCTTGTACGAAGCCCAAGACGGAGGCTAAAAGGAAGATTGACTCAACAAGAGAGTCTTTTATACTCAACAAGAGAGTGTTTCTGTATCTCGTACGAAGCCTAAGAGGAGGCTATTGTAACTGTTTCAGTTTAGTGACAGGTCCAATATAAAGAGAAAATCAGTTCTTATATGGGTAATTTTGTGCTCATGGATTTGATCAGAGGATCATGGTTATTTCCTGTTCTTTAAGGAAATGGGAAATCCAAAGGGTATTGAGACTGTCCAAGTCTACTGGTGTTGTGAGAAATCGATTCTCAGATAGTGAATGATCTTTGTATAATGCCCAAGAGAAGGCTGGTATGTTAAGGGATGAAGGTCAACCCAATAACTGGTCTGACACTTGACTCAGTAAGACAGCTCTAGCAAATTGATGACTAGGTTCTGTTCCTATACCTGTAGAGGTCTCTGGGTCCTTGTACTAAGCCCAAGAGAAGGCATGAGAGATTTTAAGAAGCCGAAGGGTCCTTGTACAACGCCCAAGAGGAGGCGGGGATGCTTTTAGGAAGCCTGTGGGTCCCCAAACCCTGAGAAGTTCAAGACATGCCATTCACCGAGAATGGATCAAGCCAAGAAAGTCCGAGAATTTGGAAGAAACTCAAGAGATGCCATTCATGGAGAAAAGATCATCTCTGGGGAGTAGAGTCCCTTTGACGATTTCTAAGGGTGACAGTCTGAGAAAGGGTTCACTGAGAATGCTGCCTTTCACGTCTCCATATTGTTTAATCCCAAGAGGAAGGAAGACTATGTCTGGTAATCCTATGGGGATCTAGTTTTGTTTGTATTTAAGAGTGACCAACCTGGCTTTACCTAGTGCTAGACATAGTTGCCGGGGAAAACTCTAAATAACTATACTAATACTACACAATTGATATTTGACGAGTATATAAAAGTTTGTGAAAGAAGACTTACAGTGAGCAGCCCCACAATACAGTTATATATATATATATATATATATATATATATGAAAGTGGATAAAGAAAGTGGGTAAACACTTACTCTGTTGTAGAGCTTCCATGATGTTTGGTTAGTTGTCCAACAAAGAAAACTTTGATAACAATATTATATTCAAAATCAAAGGAGAAAGTGCTTTGAAAAGATTGTTGGGGCTTACAGCTCAAGGAGAGGCCCAAGGTTTTATCAGTGATTGCACTGTTGTTTCGAATTTGTACAGAGGGACTTATACAAGTGACTGAGGTCCAAAAAGGTTTTCTGTACAAAGGGATGGGTCTTACACTCTCTCAAGAGGCCCAAAGGTTTTCTAAAGAAAAGGACTGGGGCTTACAGCTCAAGGAGAGGCCCAGGGTTTTGTATTTTTGAACTGGCGATCGTGCCGAATTTTTCTTTTAACGCAGAGGGACTTATACAATGCATTGAGGCCCAAAATTGTTTTGGTTAAAAGGGGGTTGGCTATTACACTCTATTAGAGGCCCAAAAGGTTTTAAGGAAAATAATTGGGACTTATAACGCGAGGGTAGGCCCAGTTGATTTTTTTGTTAAAAAGGCGATGATCGCGCCGTTGTTTTTGAAAATACAGTGGGACTTATACAATGACTGAGGCCCAAAAGGTGGTGTATTTACAAAAGGGGTTGGGTCTTACACTCTATTAGAGGCCCAAAGTGTTTGAAAAAAGTTTGATGAGGGTTGAATTAATCAAAACCCTAATTTGTTTTCAAAATGTCCAAAATTGAATAAAAAATTCAACTAAAATGACCAAAATTATTTAACATATGGAAAACAAATTGTGATCTTGGATTAATATTTCAAAAATTAGGTTTTGATCCACAAAATGATTGGAAATCACTAAAATTTGAAAAATCAAGAAGGAAAAAATATTTTAAATGTAAAAAACAATTAAAATATTAATTCTTTACAAAAATATCAAGTCTATGAAATAAATAATATTTTTGGGATTTTTGGGGAAAATAAAATATTTTAACATTTTTTTGAATTATTAAAAAAAGAATCAACTCAAAATCATTAAAACTCAGAGAGAAATTTATTTTTGAATCAATTAAATAAAATCACAAAATTCAAATATTCAAATTTTCAAAAAGGGCGCCAAGAACAAGGGCAAGAACACGTGCCACCCTCTGTTTCTGCAGATTTACATTTTCTATCCAATCTCACTGAATACTTGATTATATCATGCAATCTACATATCAATTTGCTCGTTTCAACCTCACGGTCATGTCTATGGTCTTTAATTTCATTTATTTTAAACATGGAATAAGAAATCAAAGAGAAACCTCAAGAACCCTAAAATTTGCATGAAGGTTCAGAAATTCCATACACGATTCAAACAATGCAATTGATTGAGGGAAAATACTCCATGCATGATTATGAACATATGGCCAAATTATTGTGCAGCAAAAATTGCACGGATCATAGAGTTAGAAGAACTCATGCTTACCTCTTGCAGCTGGTGCTCGTGTTTTATGTTAGAGGTGTTGCAGCTTGGTTCCAAGGATATGGACAGCTTCCCTAGGTACTATGGAGTGTGTCTGGATGCTTGGAATGAATGGAAATGATCTGGAACTGAAGATGGTATCCCAACTGCAACTTGGTTAAAACCTTGAGCAACTGGCTGGTGATTCTGAGAAATCAGTGTTCCAGATGTTGTTTAAGTGTTTGGATCACTTCTATATGATGTTTATGAGGTGTGTGTGTGTGATTGGTTTGGTTGGAATAGCTCTCAAACTCAAAACCCGATAGTGACTTGCTTTGGAAGGCAATTTTGGAGTGAAAGAAGAGATTTTGAGGAAAGCATTTGTTTGATGGCTTTGGTGTACTCAAACTGATCACAAATGAGCTCTATTTATAGTAGAGCAAGTTTGTTTTGTAGGGAATATTGAATGGCAACTGCTGCATAGGTTTGGTCAATGTTGATCAATGAGAATCCAAGTCTCCTCTAGCCATTGACTAGAGGTTAGGGCACAGGCTGCTGGTCCCCTTGGTCTTGGATAAGTCTTGACTGAATTCGGTTGGAAATGGCTCAGTCCATGCCACCTTGGTGTATGCATTGAATGCTCCAATCCAAAATTGGAGTCTTATCCCTCTTTTAGGCATTCCTAGGTTTGGCATGCTATTTTTGGTTCCAAAGACTTGGGAGGCTTGGGATCAGAGTTGGTTCCTCCTTGGTCCCCCCTTGAGGTGTTCAGATGGATAGAGTTGCTTGCCCTTTGCAAAATTTGAGCAAATCGAGCAAAACTCCCAAATCTGCCTTGCCATGACAGTTTGCAGCAAGGCATATTGGCATGGTCATATCTCATGACTCAAGTTGAGTTTGGTGATGTTCTTGGTCATTTTGGAAAGCCCTCATATGATACAACAACTGTTTAATCATAGTTGGTTTTGATACTTTTTGGATCCAAGTGAAAAATACCCCTACATTTGGAAAAAAGTGAAGGCAAATTCTGACTTAGTGAAAATTTCACTAAGTGTTGGAAAAAGTGGCATTTCATGTTTTCAGTCATTTTGATCATTCCATAACTCAAAATCCATGATGAATTGGAATGAGGTGTATTTGAAACTTTTGTAGAGGGCCATGAGAGCTACAAATCCAGTTTTGAATGGGGAAAAATGGCCTTGTGGTTTAGGAGCTATGATCCTCCAAAGTTGCTACCCTAGCCACTTTGTTCCATAACTTAGAAAAATTTCTAAGTTTTTATGGTTACCCCTTTTACAATTTATCCCACTTTTCTTGATTTTTCTTGATGAATGTTGATTCAAATCACACATTAACATCATTTTAGGGTTAAGGAACCATAATTGTGAAAAATCTTAAAAAGTCAAAGTTGACTTTTGTGCACAGTTGACTTTTTATCAGATGAATTCCAAACTGTGCAATTCTCTATGAAATCAAGTCCTTGACCTAAATCAAACTTGATGGATTGATTTCATAGGTGTTATAGGGTGTATTGAATCATGTTCTAGGGTTTGGGAGCATATCCTGGTCAAAAGTCAAAGGTACAATTGACTTTTCTTGCTAAACCCTAATTGTGGTTCTGATGAAACTGAGACTTATTGCTCAAGTTTCTTGTATTAATCCATTGTTGCAAATGGATTAATGTGGTTTATTAAAGACCCTCAAATCATGTCTTGAGGTCTTGGCTCATGATTTGTCCCAAAAGTCAACTTAGGGGTGAATTAGGTCAAGAAACCATAATTCCTTATTTTTTATGGGTGCATCCCCTGAGGTTAAATTGACTTGATGATTGGGTTCATGATGTCCCTTGGAGCATCATAGGTTATGCTTTGAAGCATTGGCTCATGCCCAGAGGAAAATTTCCATCTGGAGGCCCTGGTCGACCAAAACTCTAATTTGGTGACACTGGTAATCTTGAGGCTTGATCCACTTAGAATGCTGCAACCTTGTACTTGATCCTTGATGTGGGAGTCCTCTTGATCCGTTGTGGATGTTTGAGAGGTTAGACAAGTTGAAGATCATGTCATTTCTTGATTGATCTTTTGTCTAAGACTCTGAGAGGGCCTAAAACCCTAAGTTTGATTGTAGTGGATGCTCACCCACCTTTGGGGAGACTGATGAGGTATGATGGTTCATCCATATTGTGATGATGATTTGCACAATGATGGGAGATCTTAGTGGTCAAAATTTGGGGTATGACACCCCTTTACCAATTCGACTATGTAAAATCTGTTTAGGTAACATATGTTTGATAATATCGAAGTGAGACGAAACGTAAACATTAACTAGCTTTATATAATGCTTTAACTTTGTACATGAGAAGTATAGACATAGACATAACTTTTCGACTATACTATATCTAGTTTATGCATCATTTAAGACTCTACTAAGGTAGTAAATGGCTCTTTCGACGCCATTTTCATCCTCTTGAGCCAACATGCTCCCTAATGTCGTATCAGATGCAGATATGTACAATCTCGTACTTCTATTCTTACAAGGAGGTGCAAGAATTGGAGGATGAGCAAGGTAGTCTTTAATCTTGTCGAAAGCCTCTTGTTGCGCTTGCCCCCATCCAAAACCTTCCTTCTTGAGTCGAATTAGAGGTGAGAAGATTTGAGTTTTGCCACTTAATTTTGAGATGAACCTCCTTAAGAAGTTGATATTTCCTAGCAGCGACTGCAATTCCTTCTCTGTTAATGGCACTTTCGCCTCCATGATGGCCTTGATCTTGTTTGGGTTAATTTCGATTCCTTTCTTGTGGACCACGAAGCCTAGAAAATCCTCAGCCTGCACATAAAAAGCACACTTAAGAGGATTCATCTTTAGACCATGATTCCTCATCCTTTCGAATGATTTTCGAAGATGGTCTATATGACTCTTCCCTGAAACAGACTTAACCACTATGTCATCAATATAAATTTGCATGAAAGTTTCAATAAACTCATGGAATATATATTTCATTGCCCTTTGATAAGTTACCCCAGCATTTTTTAGGTCAAAATGCATCACCACCCATTCGTAGGTGCCTAAGGCTCGGGGACATCAAAATGCCGTTTTTGGCACATCTTCTTCAGCAATGAAAATCTGGTTATATCTAGAATACCCGTCGAGCATACTAAGATACTCCTGTCCTGCAGTAGAATCGACTAATGTAACACCCCGATTTAATTTAATTATTTTTTGTAATTAAATGATGTTGTGTGTGTGTTTGTGTGTATTTTGGTTGAGGTTGAGTTACCTTAGTACGGAGTAGAGACCTTAGAATTATAGACAATAAGGTATCGGAGGGTGTGTGACCAATGGGATGGAATATGTGGTGTGGATAGTAAGTGATTATCAAATTAAATAATTTAGTTGGAATTAAATTGAAGTTAAAATAATTAGTTAATTATTTTATTTAATTAAAATTTGGATAATATGAGTGGAGAGATGATAAGGGCAAGATGGTCCATTCATGAGGATTAGTAAGGATGGGAAGGGAAAAACATAATTGAGGTCTAAGGGTCATAAGAGGAAAAGGAAGAAATTGGAAAGAGGGAGAATCATTGGAAATCGATCGAATTCTGAGGAAAGGAGAAAAGGGAACGGGAAGCAGAGCTAGGACCTAGAGACGTCTGAAGAATTTTCATCTGAGGTAAGGGTGGGGTTCTTTAATCTCCAAGGGTTGCATAATCTTTGTATGAGGGTAGATAAATCATTAGAATTCATCCGTATGTGCTGTTTGTCTCGATTTGGGGATTGGGTTTTTGTATATCAGAGGGCTTGATAAGAGGGAAAATGCATAATTGATCGATTGGATTGTGGGATATATGTGTTTATGAATGTTGTATGTTAACTTGTTGCTGTATGTGTACTTTTAGGGCTGTTTGTGGGTAAAATCGGGGAAGGATTGGGACTGGTTGGTGCTGAAATCGCTACTGCAGAATTGCAGAATTTGCGTAGTTCACAATGCGAACAAAAGTTCGCTAGGAGAATGTTTGCCCCAGATTCGCTAAGCGAATAAGGTAGCGAATAAAGGGGAAGAAGAGGATTTACTGAGATGCGTGGTGGGGAAGTTCACCCCAGGTTCGCTAGGCGAACTCCTGGCGATGCCCAGTTCGCTGGGCGAATGTGTAGCGAACAGAGGGGGAAAATATGTGGCTCTTTGGTTTTTGTATGGGGAAGAGATGTTCCCTGGAAAGTTTGCTAGGCGAACCTCTAGCGAACGGGAGTTCGGTGAGCGAACTCGCAGCGAAGCATGGCAGTGCTGTCTTGCTGTGGAACAGACATAATTTTTCTAAACTTCAGAGATTCATAACTTTTAGTCCGTGTGTCCATTTTAGCCGCCGTTCGAAGCGTTGGAAAGCTGGTTTCATATACTTTTTGTTAAAGTTGTTTTCCACACCAGAATTCCAACCCTTTGACATGTTAATTGGATTTTGTGTATGTTGTCATCCGTTGTAAGTTGAAATGATGGATTTGGTGGTGTGTATGTGTGTTATAGTCGTGGATTGATGTGGTTGTATGGGTTGTGAGTTGAAATGATGGATTAGGTGATGTGTATGTGTGCTATAGTCCTGGATTGTTGTTGTTGTATGTGTTGGCAGGTATGGACTACCGGTTGTATAGTTGTAGTATGATGTATTGACGCATCGATAATTATATGCATGTAGTTGTTGTTGTATGTTGTTGCTGAGCTGTTATAGCATTGTTGTTGAATGGTACCTAGCACTTGTGTGGTTCAATGATTAAAATGAATATCATTGTACGTTGTATCATATGTTGTCGTTGATATGCATTACATGATTGCATGAGTTGCGAGATAAGTCGTGTGCCCATGTGGGGTGTGAGCGTCTTATCTAGATTTCTTTAAATGGAATCGTCTTGTTGTTGTTGAGGTAATCGTGTGCCCACGTGGGGTGAGAGCGATTACGGATGTCGTGTGCCCATGTGGGGTGTGAACGACTATTGTGGAAATTCCGACGGGAATTATGATCATGAAACAGGGATCAAATTGGTACCATATGCATTGAGTCGAGTCGTGGGTCTCAATGCATTGCATTATGTGTGTTGATCATCTGATTGTGTGAGAAATGCTATTTGTGTTGATGTTGTGATGATAGGGTACATTGTGTAATGATTTTATGCTTTCATACTTATATTATGCATTTCTTGTGTGACTTTGAGAATCTCACCCCTTCTGTTTGAATGTTACCTCCACGTGGGTAACGTGCAGATAAGCAGGAGTAGTGCGGAGTAGGAGTTAACGAAGATAAGGTCTTCTCTTTTATGTCATTGAGTCGCGCCTGCTCTGATTGTAACACCGGGTTGTCGGAACGCTAGTAGTTATTTACCTTGTTATGTGTTATTACTCTATTACTTGATGACATTTTTGTGGTATTAACCTGTTATGATTTCGTTGAATTTTCGCTGTTGTAGAGATGGTTAATTACTATGTTTTAAATATGATAGCTATGTGTTAATTATCGTATGCATGAGAAGTTGAATAGTTGAAAGTAGCATCCTAAACATGTTGTGTTTTATTTCACTCTGATATTTTGTTATTATTTATCGCGGGGGTTTAGAGTGTTACATAGTGGTATCAGAGCTGGTCGGTCCGTCCGACCAAGTTGTCGAGTCGTTGTCGTGTGACAGTTGAATACTGTCGATGTTGTTTATTCCTTAGTACGTGATATGTATGTAAAACACTATCAGTGCTTTCTTGTTTTTCGAATCCGTTGTCAACAGGATGAGAGTGAGACAAGTGGGGGGATAAGCTTGTGTTTCTCCAAGATGCTTCTGGTGTGGAGTGTTGGCTTAGTGTGTCATTGATTGCAAGAGTGCAT
This sequence comes from Lathyrus tuberosus, assembly GCA_022829125.1. Taxonomy (NCBI): domain Eukaryota; kingdom Viridiplantae; phylum Streptophyta; class Magnoliopsida; order Fabales; family Fabaceae; genus Lathyrus; species Lathyrus tuberosus. The sequence goes on from JALAZF010000072.1 coordinate 9,143,788, forward strand.
TTGTTGATCGGGACAATGTTGTTCCCGTTGTTGAAGAGATCGGGTATCATCTTACTGCATGAGGGAGTGCAGTGTTGGATTGTTCACATGTTTGAGGATGGTGTGACCCTCGAAGGAAGACGGACATATGTCCTCGCTGTTCGCTTCCTTGTGATGGAGAAGGCGATGTTTTGGCTAGAGGTTGGTCAGGGATGTGTGGAGTATCCCCACGTGTTTCCTAAGGACGGGCACAATCTGTCTTCAGTTGGAACAAGATGATGTTATTCTGGAGACATGTTGGTAGGAGTTAAACCCTGCGTTTACCAACCGTTGGGATATGTAAGGTAGTGTGCTGCTGATTTCAAGAACGTAGGAGTTGTGAGAGTGTGTTGTTTCTAAAACTGAAGGAAATACAGAAAGAATGCTTATGTTAACTAAGGATTGTGCCTTAGATAGCTTGTGCACAAGATGTAAGGAACACTATGATAGTTTGGTAAAGATGGTTTATGCTCCATCATGATGGTCGACTGTCTATTGAAAAATTGGGGAACTGATCACCCTTAATCTCTTGTTGATAGTAGACGGGATCATGCGGGATGGAATAGACGTATCTTGTTGGCTTAAATAGTGTGTTCAGTGAATTGTTCGGAGTTAAGAAAAGTGCTTACCAATGGTTTTGATGGGCCGATGCAAATTCTTATATGTTTGAAGATGAGGCGGATTTGAGGTTTTGTACGTCGGTAAGTTGGGATGTCTCCGAGAGGAAATGATCTGGTATTGTGGATGGTTGCTTCTTAGAGAGTAAAGAGTGAACTTAACTTTGACGAAAGTGAAGAGTTAAGGTTATACCTGCTAAGTAAGTAGAATAACTCTCAAGAGATGATGCTCAGATGTTTGCCATGTTTGTGTTGATGGTGTTCTGGAGATTAGCAGTAAAGTCACAACGATGAACTGCCAGTTGTGCGTGAGTTCTAGACGTGTTTTGGATGACATATCGGATGTGCTGCTAAAGATAGAGGTGGAATTCTCTGTTGATCTTGTCCCTGGTACCATATTCTATGGCATCATACATGGTATCGGCGTTATAATTAGTAGAACTGAAAGAGCAGTTAAACGATTTATTAGAAAGAAGATTTGTGAGACCAAGGGTGTCGCCTTGGAGAGCTTCAGTATGGTTAGTAGAGAAATGAATGATAACATGAGATCACGTGCTAATCGGAGAGTAGTATGGAAACCCACAGTTGTATTCTAGATAGCTTGAGTTTTGAATAGTGAAGAATCACGGATGATTTGTAGTTCCTTGATGGTATTACCTTGTTATGGGTTGAAAATATCGTGTCAACAGAAACCTTGAGTGGGTCGAAACCCCGTAAGAAGAATTGATATGGAATGTGGTAACCAGAACCAGAGGTTGTTAAGCTGTTTTGGATAAATTGTTTCGAACTCAAGATGAATTTTGAAGGTTACGCATGTTATGGTTGTTGTAGTATTACTCTTGCATCTCTATCATTGGGGAGTGTTGAACTGATACTAAACGGTTATTTGTAGATAGGGAGGTTATCTACTGATGGACATAAATGAGATTTGTGTACTGTTTGATGGGTAGGCACTCCAGTGGATAAGTGTGTTTTATGCAGATTGATAACTCTCCAAAGTGCCTAAGGATAAGTGTCCACTTTCAAGAATAGATTACTTGAAATCTTTGGAACTCGGTTTGGAGTATTACAATATAGGATGATGTTTTTCGGTGCTTGTAATGTGCTTGGGGTGTGTGTGGGAATTACGAATCATATCTTCCATACTTAATCAGATAAGTTTGAAGTGGTGTTCGTTGGGGTATTCTGATCTATTATAAAATCAGAAGAAGAACGTGTAGAGTATTTGAGAATTGAGTTACAAGTATTGAAGAGAGATGAAGTTTATGCTAAGTTATCAAAGCGTGATTTTTGGTTGATAAGGATGAGTTTTCATGGTTATGTTATTTCAGATAAGGGTGTTATCGTGGATCCATCCAAAGTAAATGCAACTCTACAATGAGAAAGCTCTGAAGTTGGTTAAGGAGATTAAAGGATTTTTTTTGTTTGTTTTTTTTTACTCAATGGGTTATTACCGCAGGTTATGGAAGACTCTTCCAAGTTAGCATTTTATCTCAGTTGACTTGCGAAGGGTAAGTCATTTGTGTGGGGATGTTCGTTGTGTGGGAAGTTTTAGAAATCTGAAGTAGAAGTTGACTACAGCTTCAGTTTTGATTCTGCTTGATCCTAATAAACCGTTTGTGGGGTATTGGGATGTGTCTGTGATGAGTTTAGATAGTGCACTAATGTAAGATGGTGAAGTCGTAGCTTATACCTTATGACAACTGAGGATTCATGAAAGGGTCTATCCTGTTCAAGATTGGGATTGGCTGCGGTTGTATTTGTATTGAGGATCTGGAGGTATTATTTTTATGGATCTAGACCCGAAGTGTTTAGTAATCATAAGAGTGTAGAACACCTGTTTGGTCTGAAGGAATAGAATATGAGACAACGAGGATGGTTGGAATCCTTGATGAGTTACAACATTGGCTCGAGATATCCTAGTGGTAAAGTTAATGTCGTGACTGATGAGTTAGGTCAAAAGTCTTATCATATGTATGCTTTGATGGTCAGAGAATTACAATTGGGTAGCAGTCCAAAGACTTATATCTGGTGTGTGAGCTGACGTAGTAGAGTGAGAGGTTGGGTATATAAAAGGTGAATGATGACTTCCGGGTGAATATTATAGAGAGTCAGAAGTTGGATGTAAAATTAGTGGATTTGATAGTTGCGAGTAATCAGAGTGCGCAGCAGAAGCGTGATGTAGCGCGGTTCGAATATGCATGCGTGAACGGTAGGAGTTCAAAGGTTGAACGTTACGACCTGCAGGAATGGAAGTGATATGGTGAAAGGTTTAGATATTAATCATGTACTACTAGTTACCTGTTCTATTGGTGAATCGTAGAATTGTTGTCTTGATGATTGTGTGACCACGAGGTTGGTGTTCCAGTTATGTTGAAGTGGTTAGGACGACGTTGTCTCGTGGAACTTTATGTTCTTATTCCTGTGGTGATGGTAACGATTGTGTTGTGTTTTGGTTCAAGAGTGAACATGTGTGTATGTGTAACTCGGTTATTCATTGCGTCTTGAGTTAGTTGTCGAGTGCATTATGTGGACATTGCATCTTGTTGTTGTTATTGATGAGGTAATTGTGGTTTTGTGTTATTTGTGGTGCTGCCTTTTATGATTTGGGGGTTAGAGTGCAGGATGCGAAGGTCGTATCCGAAGTTGTTTGCATGAGGTAAATTTTCGAGGACGAAAATATTCTAAGTGGGGGAGAGTTGTAACACCCCAATTTAATTTAATTATTTTTCGTAATTAAATGATGTTGCGTGTGTGTTTGTGTGTATTTCAGTTGAGGTTGAGTTACCTTAGTACAGAGTAGAGACCTTAGAATTATAGACAATAAGGTATCGGAGGGTGTGTGACAAATAGGATGGAATATGTGGTGTGGATAGTAAGTGATTATCAAATTAAATAATTTAGTTGGAATTAAATTGAAGTTAAAATAATTAGTTAATTATTTTATTTAATTAAAATTTGGATAATATGAGTGGAGAGATGATAAGGGCAAGATGGTCCATTCATGAGGATTAGTAAGGATGGGAAGGGAAAAACATAATTGAGGTCTAAGGGTCATAAGAGGAAAAGGAAGAAATTGGAAAGAGGGAGAATCATTGGAAATCGATCGAATTCTGAGGAAAGGAGAAAAGGGAACGGGAAGCAGAGCTCGGACCTAGTGACATCTGAAGAATCTTCATCTTACGTAAGGGTGGGGTTCTTTAATCCCCAAGGGTTGCATAATCTTTGTATGAGGGTAGATAAATCATTAGAATTCGTCCCTATGTGCTGTTTGATCCGATTTAGGGATTGGGTTTTTGTATGTCAGAGGGCTTGATAAGAGGGAAAAATGCATAATTGATCGATTGGATTATGGGATATATGTGTTTATGAATGTTGTATGTTAACTTGTTGTTGTATGTGTAGTTTTGGGGCTGTTTGTGGGTAAAATCGGGGAAGGATTGGGACTAGTTGGTGCTGAAATCGCTACTGCAGAATTGCAGAATTCACGTAGTTCGCAATGCGAACAAAAGATCGCTAGGCGAATGTTCGCCCCAGATTCGCTAAGCGAATAAGGTAGCGAATGAAGGGGAAGAAGAGGATTTGCTGGGATGTGTGGTGGAGAAGTTCGACCCAGGTTCGCTAGGTGAACTCCTGGCGAAGCCCAGTTCGCTGGGCGAATGTGTAGCAAACAGAGAGGGAAAATATGTGACTCTCTGGTTTTTGTATGGGGAGGATATGTTCGCTTGCAAGTTTGCTAGGCGAACCTCTAGCGAACGGGAGGTCGCTGAGCGAACTCGCAGTGAAGCAGGGCAGTGCTGTCTTGCTGTGGAACGGACAGAATTTTCCTAAACTTCAGAGATTCATTACTTTAATTCCGTGTGTCTGTTTTAGCTGCCGTTCGAAGCGTTGGAAAGCTGGTTTCATATAATTTTTTTTAAAATTGATTTCAACACCAAAATTTCAACCCTTTGATGTGTTAATTGGATTTTATGTATGTTGTCATGCGTTGTAAGTTAAAATGATGGATTAGGTGGTGTGTATGTGTTATAGTCCTGGATTGATGTGGTTGTATGGGTTGTAAGTTAAAATGATGGATTGGGTGGTGTGTATGTGTGTTATAGTTGTGTATTACTGTTGTTGTATGTGTTGGCAGGTATGGACTGCGTGTTGTATAGTTGTAGTATGATGTATTAATGCATCGATAATTATATGCATGTAGTTGTTGTTGTATGTTGTTGCTAAGCTGTTATAGCATTGTTGTTGCATGGTGCCTAGCACTTATGTGGTATAATGATTAAAATGAATATCATTGTACGTTGTATCATATGTTGTCGTTGATATGCATTACATGATTGCATGAGTTGTGAGATAAGTCGTGTGCATATGTAGGGTGTGCGCGTCTTATCTGGATTCCTTGAAATGGAATTATCTTGTTGTTATTGTTGAGGTAATCGTGTGCCCACGTGGGGTATGAGCGATCACGGATGTCGTGTGCCCATGTGGGGTGTGAGCGACTATTGTGGAAATTCTGACGAGAATTATGATCATGAAACAGGGATCGAATTGGTACCACATGCATTGAGTCGAGTCGTGGGTCTCATTGCATTGTATTATGTGTGTTGATCATCTGATCATGTGAGAAATGCTATTTGTGTTGATGTTGTGATGATAGGGTAAATTGTGTAATGTTTATATGCTTTCATACTTATATTATGCATTTATTATGTGATTTTGAGAATCTCACCCCTTCGTTTGAATGTTACCTCCACGTGGGTAACGTGCAGATAAGCAGGAGTAGTGCGGAGTTGGAGTTAACAAAGACAAGGTCTTCTCTTTTATGTCATCGAGTCGCGTCTGCTCTGATTGTAACACCGGGTTGTCGGAACGCTAGTAGTTATTTACCTTGTTATATGTTATTACTCTATTACTTGATGAAGTTTTTGTGGCATTAACCTGTTATGATTTCGTTGAATTTCTGCTGCTGTAGAGATGGTTAATTACTATGTTTTAATTACGATAGCTATGTGTTAATTATCGTATGCATGAGAAGTTGAATAGTTGAAAGTAGCATCCTAAACATGTTGTGTTTTATTTCACTCTGATATTTTGTTATTATTTATCGCAGGGGTTTAGGGTGTTACAACTAACATCTCCTCCATAGGCATTGGATATTCATCCTTTGGGTCTTGTAAATTGATTGGTGAGATGGTGCACATTGACACTAATTGTACTGGTTTGGATCTTGTAGGTCCCTTATTAATATATTGATGATTATTTAAAAAAAAAAATAACTGTCATTTCTATCAACTAACGTACAATTAATAACCATTGTGAATATGCATGTTGTAACTTTTCTCTAACAATTGTCTCATACCTAAGAGGTTATGATGAACACCAAGAGCATAGAAACCATCACCAATAAAATTTTGAGATCAATTTTTTAACGTGATAGAAATTTGGCCTTTTTTCAATATTGAAATATTTGAATCTTTTGTAAACTTCACGATAGATTTTGGTATTTTGTTCAGAGAAGAAAATATTTCATTTTTCCACACATATGATTACTACACCTAGTATCTAAATACATGTTATCCTCTTCTTCAGAATTCTTTCTAGTATTTTGATATGAATTTTCTGTCATGTTTTCGTGATGTCGATATCTGCAATAAGCTTCTTTATGCCCATATTTTCCCCAGTGGAATCAATTATAATGTGTCTTCTCTTGATTGTAGTTACCCCTTCCTTTGCCACAATATGTAGATCCAAAACTATGTCTACCTCTTCTTTGATGGGATTGATTGAAGTTGTTGAAATTGTTGTCTCTCCATTTGTTAATGTTGTCACACCCTCATTCTCTAAAGGTTCCTCGACCTCTACCTCTGAAATTTCCTCTTCCATCATTATTGAAATTTTCACAACCTCTACATTCTCCTATTTGAATAGATTCAATTACGTTATTGCGATTCACTTGACTCTTCAAAGCTTCTTCTTTCTCTAATAATCTCTAGACATGGATTTTAATACTACCTTGCAACTCTGTTACCGACATAGTGTTGGTATTGTGAGACTACCACATGATCAAAATTCATTGGCATGGTACGTACAATTTTCTCCACCACTTTGATATTCAAAATATATTCTCCATATACTCTCATCTTATTGACAAGATTTATAACATGGGAAAAATATTGTCCTCCAACTTTTGAATTAGGCATATTGTACGTTTCATATTCTCTATGTAGAAATCATAATTTGGTTTTCGGAGCCTTCTCTACTCCTTTATGTGACAACTTTAATATGTCCTATGTTTTATGAAGTACGGACATTCCAAATACGACATCAACACCGACATGATAATATTGGTAATAATTTGAAAATTAAATAAATTAAAAGTAATTGCAAGTGTCGGTTAAAGTGTCGGCTTCCGATACGGATACAAACACATCATTTTCAAAAGTGTCGGTGCTACTCCCTCCGTCCCAAATTATAAGTCACTTTGCCAAAAAAATTTGTCCCAAATTATAAGTCACCTTACATTCCCAATGCAATATAAATGACATATTCCCCAATATACCCTCAAATATTTATTATTTTTATTCTTTCAACTCTTTTAATTTCTCTCTCCTATATAATTATGAGGGGCATTACTGTAAAGTTATACATAATTTGTCTTTTCCATAAACTAATAATTAAGTTTCTTAATTTGTGTGAAAAGCCCAAAACGTCTTATAATTTGGGACGGAGGGAGTACATAGCCCACGCTTTTTGAGAAGTCTTGACATTTTCTATTTTTTCAAATAGTACGTAATATATTCCGTAATGAATTTTTAAAAGAGCCAATTGGTCTCTTCTACGAGCAACTTCATCAGCTCCTTGTTTTCAACAAGGATCCACAAAACTCCAAATATTATAAGTTTTTAGAGGTGTTGTCATCAAAGGTTCCCGGTAAATATAATCTAATTTTGCATTTAATTTTGGATTGGGCCTAACAAAATTATAATTATTTGTCATATTTCCCTCACAATAATTTTTTGACACAATGGAAACTCTTTTTGCTCTTTTTTGCCCTTTCACTTTCTTATCCATTAAGTAACCTAGCATTCTTATACTTGCATAAAACAATAAATAAATAAAAGAAAAAAAATTATAAATACAAAAGTAGTTTGAAAAGCTCAAAAACAGATCAACCAACAAAAAGTCACAAATATCACTTTTTTTCTACTCAATTTCCATACGCATACAATGGGAACTGACAAAAAAGATTATGTGCACTTATATCAAGACCAATCCCAACTACATAAAAAGTTGTACTATTATTATATCTCTTCCCAAGTTTGAAACCAGCTAAAATCATACAGTTTCATTCATTTGATCGAGAATGGCCAAGAAATATGAGGGAGTTGCTATAGGAATTGACCTAGGCACCACCTACTCATGTGTTGGAGTGTGGCAGGAGCAAAACGATCGTGTTGAAATCATTCACAATGATCAGGGAAACAAAACAACACCTTCTTGTGTTGCTTTCACTAACTCTCAAAGATTGATCGGTGATGCTGCTAAAAATCAAGCTTCTTCGAACCCAACCAACACTGTCTTTGGTAACTCATTTCTATGTTTGTTCATCATTATTGTTTCATTTTTAGTTAATAGGGTTAAATATACTTTATACATTCTTTTGTTAGTCTTGAATCTATTTTCTTATTTACATCACTTTCAATAAGTAAGAAAATATACATCACCATTTAATATTTTCAGATGCTAAAAGGTTGATTGGAAGGAAATATAACGATTCTGTTATTCAAAGTGATATTCTATTGTGGCCCTTTAAGGTCATTGCCGGTGATAATGACAAGCCTACGATCCTTGTGAGTTACCAGGGTAAGGAAAAACACCTTGTTCCCGAGGAAATATCAGCCATGATTCTCACACAGATGCGAGAGATTGCAGGGGCCTTTTTGGAATCACCTGTTAAAAATGCAGTGATTACGGTACCTGCTTATTTTAACGATTCACAGCGAAGAGCCACCAAAGATGCTGGTGATATTGCTGGCCTCAATGTAATGCGGATAATCAATGAACCAACTGCTGCGGCTCTTGCATATGGTCTTCAAAAAAGAGCTAATTGTGTTGAAGAAAGAACTATTTTCATCTTTGATCTTGGTGGTGGAACTTTTGATGTGTCTCTCCTTACAATTAAGAATAATTCCTTTGAAGTCAAGTCCACTGCTGGTGACACTCACCTCGGAGGTGAGGACTTTGATAATCGAATAGTGAATCACTTTGTGAAAGAGTTTAAGAGGAAGAACAAAGTTGACATTAGTGGGAGCTCAAAAGCTTTAAGGAGATTGAGAACTGCCTGCGAGAGAGCAAAAAGGACACTTTCGTATGATATTGATGCCACAATCGACATAGATTCTATATACGAGGGTATTGATTTCTGTTCTTCAATTACTCGGGCCAAGTTTGAGCAACTGAATATGGACCTCTTTGAAAAGTGCATGGAGACTGTTGAGTGTTGTCTAACTGATGCTAAGCTTGACAAGAGTAGTATCGATGATGTTGTTCTTGTTGGTGGGTCTTCTAGGATTCCCAAAGTCAGGCAGCTATTGCAGGATTTTTTCAAAGGGAAGGAAGTATGCAAAAGCATCAACCCTGACGAGGCTGTTGCTTATGGTGCTGCAGTTCAAGCTGCTTTACTGAGTGAAGGCTCTAAAAGTGTTCCTAACATAGTATTGCGAGATGTTACTCCATTGTCACTTGGTGTATCAGTACAAGGAGATGTCATGGATGTTGTGATTCCTAGGAACACTTTGATTCCTGTCAAAACAACAAATGAATATTTGACAGTTAAAGATAACCAATCCCGTGTCTGTGTTAAAGTCTATGAGGGTGAAAGAGTCATAGCAAGTGATAACAACTTGCTGGGTTTGTTTAAATTTGATATTCCTCCTGCTCCTCGAGATAGTCTTTTTATTAAAGAATGCTTTTCTATAGATGAAGATGGTATATTAAATGTGTCTGCAGAGGAAGAAACAAGTGGTAATAAGAAAGATATTACAATAACCAATGAAAATGGAAGACTGTCAAGGGAAGAAATTGAGAGAATGATTCAAGAGGCTGAGTTTTTTAAGGCTCAAGACATGAAATTCAAAAAGAAAGCTAAAGCCATAAATGCTTTGGACGATTATCTTTACAATGTGAGGAAAGTAATGAAGGATGATTGTGTAAGTTCCAAGCTCAACCCTGTTGACAAAGTGAAGATCAATTCTGCAATGATAAAGGGAAAGAGCATGCTTGAAGACAACAAGCAGGAAGAAGCATTTATGTTTGTTGATTGTTTGAAGGAGCTTGAGAGTGTGTTTGAATCTGCTATGAATAAGGTCAATAAAAGTTACTCTGATGAGGAAACCGATTCCGATTCCTAATGATAATTTTTGTTATTTGATTTGCTTCCTCCTGTATAATGTCGGAGCTTCCTATTCTTCTTTTTAATCTTGTGATTGTTTGAATTAGTAGACTTGAGGTTGTTGCTATTGAAATAACAAAATCTATGACATAACCAGTATTTTAATTTTATTTTGTGTTGTGGTTTTATTCAGTCTCATATCTAATAATTCATTCAGTACAAGACTTTAGCTTAAGAGGTCTCTAAGAGGTTGTGTTGTGTTAAAAGTATAGAATTTATTAAGGTTAATATTATTTTATATTTGGTTTAATTATTCATGTGTGTGTAGTTTGTACATAGTATTATTTTTGTGTGGCATGTGATATTGATGTAGGATCAACACGGAGAAGCTACAAATTTATGTATTGTATCATATCATAGTTTCTGAAGGAAGAAGTTAACTATATAACTGTTAGAAATGTTATTATGCAGCCTTCAAGCTCCTTACTCACCAACTAACATAGTTTGTGCAGCTGTTAGCAGTTAGGATTTGGTTATCAGTTAGTTAACTAACACAGTTAGTTATTACACACGAGAGTTAGTTATAATCTCTAAGCTTACTTTGTATCAGCTAGTCTTCTATATAAGCATGCACTAATGCAATTGTAATTCATGTTTTGAATGAATAAAAACTAGATACTTCTCTACTAAATTCTCTGCTACGCCATTATTCAGATAGGTTGATTTTCAACTCTATTATGATATCAATCACTTATGTCGATCATCCACGCTTCCATGATCAATTCTCAAAACTTATTCTTCTTCCTTGAACATTCAGTTTGTAGTCTCCACTTCATTGCTCTGCAACTCTCAAGTCAACCGGTAGTAATGGAGTTAATTGAAAATCAAGATTCATTTGTCAAAGATCATGCTCAATCACAAACATGATTAGTCTTTCGATCCTCACAATTCTCTGTCCAACTCATCTAGTAACCAATACACAAAACATGATTAGTCTAAAGATTTAATACAAAGCTAACAAGCAATGGTCATGATAGCCACCACAAGTCAACTATGTGCCTACACTCAAGAATATTCTCTCTAATGTGAATTAGAATCACAAGTCTAGTTTGCAGACTCAAGTGCTTCTCATCATCTCACACCCCATGACTTTTACTTACAAAACAAAAAGCATAATGTGTGACATAGTAAAATTGAAGAAAGGCATTTTAGGAGAATGGGGTTCTTTTCTTTCTTAGTAGGTAGTTGATTTCTAAATTTATAAATACTAAAAACTTTTTTAAATTAAAAAAAAAAAAATATCTAAAACGTAAACGGACAAGGAAGAGACTTTATTTTAGTTTTAGGCACTACCCCCACTTCAATTTGTATATTCTTCCTACCCAATTTTCTCTTGCATAAAACGTGAACGGGTTAGGATATGCTTACCTGTGGCTTTGGTGTCTTTGATAACTAGTGGGATACCCGTGCATTCGCACGGGTACCGGCGTATTACGCGCATTTGTTTTAAAAATATAATAAAAATGAAAAAATAGAAAGACAAAAGTATTTAATCAAAAAAATTTATTATTTTTAAAAGAAAAATAATTTGTATTTATAATTATAGCATAAATATAATTATTTCATATATACAGATATTTGGATCAACTATATATTTTTATGTAAATATTAATTTTGTTTTTTCATTATTTATAAAAATATTTATACAATCATTTAGTTTTATAAAAATCAGCTAATAGCATAGTATTTGTAATTATTGTTTTAATTGTATAAATAAATATTAGTAGCATAGTATTTGGATTCAGACATTGTTTTAAATATATTTACTTTCATTTTCTTTAATTATACAAAAAAATGTAATATCTTGTGCGTTCGCACAAATTCTAGTGTGGATACCCGTGCGTTCGCACGAGTACTGATGTGTTACACGCATTTGATTTTAAAATATAATAAGAATGTTTAAAAGAAAAATAAACTTTTTTGAACAAAAGAGTTTATTATTTTTAAAAACAAATTTTTACCGTGTTTGGATTCATACATTATTTTAAATATATTTACTTTTATTTTTTTTAATTGTACAAAATTATAATAACATGTGCGTTCGCACAGATACTGATGTGGATACTCATGCGTTCGCACGAAGACTAGTGTGTTACACACATTTGTTTTTAAAATGTAATAAGAATGTAAAAAACAGAAAAACAATATTATTTAACCAATAAAGTTTATTATTTTTAAAAGAAAAATATATTTTTATTTATATTTGGAGAATAAATATAGTTTTTCCTGATATAAAAATGTTTGGATCAACGGTATATTTGGAGCATACATATTAATTTATTTTAAAATTATTTATAAAAATATTTATGTAATTATTTAGTTTTATAAATATCAACTAATTAATAATAATATAGTATTTGTAAATATTATTTTAATTGTTAAAATGATTATTTGTAACAAATAAACCTATTTTGTCCGTGTTTGGATTCATATATTATTTAAAATATATTTACTTTTAATTTTTTTAATTGTAGAAAAATTAAAATAACATGTTCGTTCGTAAAAATTCTGGTATGGATACCCGTGCGTTTTCATGGGTTTTGGTGTTAGCATAATAATGTGTAACTTAACGTATATGGTCTGGATGCTAAGCACATAGGTAAACAAATTCAACAAAATAATTTATTTTGGCCATTTTTAAAAATATTTTTATTATTTTTATTTTTTCACCGTTTATAATTTGTGTTAAATTATAAAAAAGCTTAATACCTTTTTAGTCCCGTATAAATATTAAAGACTATGGATTTAATAATATATTAAAGAAATATTTGGACAAATTAAAAATGGATGTTGTTGTATATAGAAGATAAAAAAAACACATTTAATTCTACCATTTAATGTTATTAAATTATAAACTAAAATTAAAAATAATTATTTAATATAGTTGATTAAAATTATTTGAGTAATTTATTATTTTCATGTGTATTAAATCATAAACTTAAATTAAATACAGCTTTTAATTTTTCTTGTATTTAATTATGTAATTATTGCTTTAATTATATAAATTTTAATTAGCAGCATTTAGTAATATATTTTCCTTTTCGAAATAAACTCTTTAGATGTATTTAAAAATGAAATAAATATTTTTTAATAATTCATTTATTTCTAACATATTATAAAACAATGCTTAATTAGAATTTATTTGTAAGCATTATCATTCCAATTTGGTTTAATATTTGTAAGAAATGAGAATTGACAAAAAAAAAATTATTGTATAAAAAAATATATAATTTTTTCATATATACAAATATTTGGATCAATATATATTTCCATGTATTATCTTAACAAATATTGTATCACCCATTTAATATAATCTATTTAGATTACTATTTTTATAAAAAATATATTTTGAAATTAAAAAAATATATCATTTATTAATGATTAAATTGTGATAATGTTTTCTTTATGATTTGTAAGACATATACAAATAATAAAATAAATAAAAAGTCATTAAATATAAGCATTCAATTTGAATCAAATAATAAAATAAATAAATAAATCATTAAATATAATGCATTCAATTTGAATCAGCCTACAATTCAAGATCCTTATAATCCCACTACTAAAATGGAATGGTAAAACTGGTTGATTGGGGGTATTTGATGTGTTAAGATAAACATGTATTAATTATAAAAATATTAACCTAAATTTCTAAAAGCATATTATTTAGAAGTTGTACAAAAATTAAGTAGGATTGCCTAAAATAGGATGATAATGTGGAATGTGGATACATTATTCACCTAGAAACATGTGAATAGCCTAAAATATAAAGGGTATTTTAAAGCTTTCCAACATAATCAAAACTATACAGCGAAATGTAACACTGTTTTGACCTTTATATTGGCTATAGCTACTAAGATAAAGATAATAATCAGTGTGCAATAACAACAACATGCCATAAACAAATTCAAGATATATTCAACCAATATCATGACAGGAAGCAGATATTCCAATAGTTTCCATAAAAAATCAAGGAAAATTAAGAAATCAATATGCTTGATAGAACATAACTCTGATTAATATTTTGGAAAAGTAAGAAATCAATCAGGTTGAAAAGTAAGAAATCAATATTTTCCATAGTAAATCATAGAACATATATAAACATTAAAATTAAGATTTTACAAAATCATGGCTCATTCTTAACCCTGATTTTCCAAATATTATGATCATATATCTAAGATATTATTAATACAATCAAAGGAGCACGGTCGTCGATATAATATGCAGCATTTCTCATGAGTATTCATTGAAACCACCATCTGAACTAAGACTCCGCCAAGAAAAACAGAACAAAGGTCAGCTGATGGTGGAAGCTGAAGTTATAAATCTTATTCCCAAGACAAATTTCTAACCTTGCTCCAACTCGTTTTGCAAGTCCAAGCATGTTTAGAGTGCCAATCACATTTTCCTGACATCTAAAAAGGGATCAGAGTGAAAAGTTCATCAGCATTACTGAGTTGCTAATTGATTCGAAGCCACGTTGAATATAATATACTAAGAGTACAATTTATCATTTTCAATAGGTTCAGCCTGCACTTACAACAAAAATAATCTTAGTGTGCGTGTGTGTGGCTTAGTGGGAAAACGTTTGGGTCTTGAGAGTGTGCTCCTCTCAAGGTCTCAGGTTCAAATCCTGCTGGGTACAAATTGCTTATTAAAAACAACAACAATAATCTTAACATCAAAACTGTACCAGCACAAATCAAATGAATAGAAAGATACAACAAAATATCGGTCAATTAAATTAAGCACCCTCAATGCATCCCGATAATTTGGTTTTCTTCATACTCTTATATGAAAATACAGTTGTCAGCCATGAGCTTCTTCAAAGTAATGGTCTCGCAGCTCCGACATGGTAGACAAGTTCGCTACACATTTGAACTGTTACAGATAATAAGTTCTAAACAATCATTTTGCAATGATAGGAATATACTACATGAAAGGGTATATTATCAGTCAAAAAAATCACCTTGTTCTGCTTGTATTAGTCACAAATAGCTTTCAAGGATGATGCCCTTCTTGACATCCAAGTGCCTCAAAACGTTAATCAACATTCTCAGTGAAAGCAATTTCAGTGTCAGCGGCTCTAATCGTAGCTACAACATGTGAAATGGACTACAACAGTGAATTATTAAGCAAAAAAATGACACATTCAGTGAATAGATATAACCTGGTATATATATATATATATATAATCTGATATTCCATTAATTTCTATACACATTTTATATACATTGTATAGACATTGTTAACACAAATTCCAGTATCATATATATAACATGATATTCCATTAATTTCTCACAATGCTCTCTTTCCTTTTCACTTAATTCCTTAAAAAAACCTTTTATACTAAAGAAGAGGCCTATATATATATATATATATATATATATATATATATATATATATATATATATATATATATATATATATATATATATAATCTGATATTCCATTAATTTCTATACACATTTTATATACATTGTATAGACATTGTTAACACAAATTCCAGTATCATATATATAACATGATATTCCATTAATTTCTCATAATGCTCTCTTTCCTTTTCACTTAATTCCTTAAAAAAACCTTTTATACTAAAGAAGAGGCCTTAGCATAAACTGCAAATTTGATTTTTTTAATCCCATGAATAAACTCAAAAAGTAAAACAGAATGTTAATACCCAAATCAGAACATTCAGAACAACAGAGACCTTAGTAACCATCACCAAAATTGCTGCCAATGAATAAATAAAACATTATTACAATATTTACTTTTTAGTACGAATCCACCCCTAAAAACATCAAAACACCACACAAATTTCCAGATCTAAAATATTCCAAGAAACCTAAATCTAAAAAATAATCTCAAATAAACATTAGTTCTAAAAATTAAGGCAAAGTGTGATCATCACTTTCTATAACAATGAGATGTAGACCAGACATAATAATCAACTATTCGACTTTCATACCCATTAATCAGTAAGAGTGAGACAGGGAAAATCACATTGTTAGAGAAAAATACCCATTGCAAGTTACAGCCACTTCCTGAAGACCTTCATCACCTATTGAATCAAAGATTTGGATAAAAACAACCCTGGTTACATCAAACACAGAATAGCAGAACCCATAAAATCATAAATCAAAAAGGCTAAAATTGTAGTTAGATTGGGAAAACAAAAATAGCGAAGAGAAAGAGAAATGGATGATGGAGAAAGAGAGAGAAAGAGAGACAGATTGGAAAATATATTTTGGATCAATGTTTTGAAGCCTTGGACTGATGTTGATATCCCGTCGACGATGAGATTTGGGTTCCGAAGGTTGTTTGGAGGGCGAAATTTTGTTGCTGTGATGTTTCAAATTTTTTGTGATATGCAGAAATAATTGGTTGTGAGAGGGTGATATGAAGATCATTAATGTTTGGTGGTGTTGGAAACTACAACTGTGTTGGATGTCAAGTCTGATGCTCTGCAACATTGGAAAGTGTTCACCAAAAGCAAACTTAGTCATGTTTTGGTTCGGTGGTATCATTTTCCAGTTACATATTGGGCACAAAGTGGTGTAACTAAATACATTGGCATGATTTTATTTCAATTAACCCACAATTTAGTTGAAATTAGTTACAAATAGACACAAATTGCCCTTAATTATGTGAGTTGTCACCAAATAATCAAAGGTTAAGTTAGTATTAACCAGAACACATGAATTTTTTATATTATAGATTTTGTGGGTATTTTTATCTATTAAATTATTATCTCATTATTTTATTCATTTATACATGTAATTATTAGACTAAAAGCACCAAAGATATGGTACAGTAAAGGTAGACAATTCTGCCCCAAAGTGAACGGAGAAGAAGAGTCTTTATACCGTCTAAATGAATAAACGAAGCTGCTATAGGAGTTGCGGAGTTGACCTTGGCACCATTGACTCTTTCTAATTTAGAATCAAAATAGAAGTTTATATGGAGTTGCTATAGGAGTTGCTATAAGAATTGACCTTGGCTCCATTGACTCTTTCTAATTTCGAATCAAAATCTTTTCTACAAACAGTTTGTCTTTGGTAACTCATTTGATAGAGAATGGCCAAGAAATACGAGGGAGTTGCGATCGGAATCGACCTTGGCACCACTTACTCATGTGTTGGAGTGTGGCAGGAGCAAAACAATCGTGTTGAAATCATACACAATGATCAAGGAAACAAAACAACACCTTCTTGTGTTGCTTTCACCAATTCTCAAAGATTGATCGGCGATGCTGCTAAAAATCAAGCTTCTTCTAATCCAACCAACACTGTATTTGGTAATTCATTTCTATGTTTGTTCATCATTATTGTTTCACTTTTAGTTAGTAGGGTTTACTGTTATTAGGTTAAATATATTTGCTATTATTTTTTATTTCTTATGTCCTTTTTTACATTATTGTTTGAAAATATGCATCACCACTTTAATTTTTTCAGATGCTAAGAGGTTAATTGGAAGGAAATATAGCGATTCTGTTATTCAAAATGATATTTTATTGTGGCCCTTTAAGGTCATTGCCGGTGATAATGACAAGCCTATGATCCTCGTGAGTTACCAGGGTAAGGAAAAACACCTAGTTCCCGAGGAAATATCAGCCATGATTCTCACACAGATGCGAGAGATTGCAGGGGCGTTTTTGGAGTCACCTGTTAAGAATGCGGTGATCACTGTACCTGCCTATTTTAATGACTCACAGCGGAGAGCCACCAAAGATGCGGGTGATATTGCTGGTCTCAATGTAATGCATATAATCAACGAGCCAACTGCAGCGGCTCTTGCATATGGCCTTCAAAAAAGGGTTGATTCTGTTAAGGAGTCAACTATTTTCATCTTTGATCTTGGTGGTGGAACTTTTGATGTGTCTCTCCTCACAATTAAGAATAATGTCTTTGAAGTTAAGGCCACTGGTGGTGACACTCATCTTGGAGGATAGGACTTTGATAATCGAATGCTGAATCACTTTGTGAAGGAGTTTAATAGGAAGAATAAAGTTGACATTAGTGGGAACTCAAAAGCTATGAGGAGATTGAGAACTGTCTGTGAGAGGGCAAAAAGGACTCTTTCATACGATACTGTGGCCACAATTGACATAGATTCTATATATGAGGGAATTGACTTCTGTTCATCAATTACTCGGGCCAAGTTTGAGCAATTGAATATGGACCTGTTTGAAAAGTGTATGCAGACTGTTGAAAGCTGTCTTGCTGATGCTAAGATAGACAAGAGTAGTCTTGATGACATTGTTCTGGTTGGTGGCTCTTCTAGGATTCCCAAAGTGAAACAATTGTTGCAGGACTTTTTCAAGGGAAAGGAATTATGCAAGAGCATCAACCCTGATGAGGCTGTTGCTTATGGTGCAGCTGTCCAAGCTGCTTTGCTGAGTGAAGGTTTTAAGAATGTTCCAAACTTGGTGCTTAGAGATGTTACACCTTTGTCACTTGGTATTACAGTACAAGGAGATATCATGGATTTCGTGATTTCTAGGAACACTTCTATTCCTGTCAAGAATACCAAACCTTATGTTACTGTGGAAGATAACCAAACCAGCATCTTTATTTATGTTTATGAGGGTGAGAGAATCAAAGCAAGTGAGAATAATTTGCTGGGTTTTTTTAAACTCTCAGTTCCTCCTGCTCCTCGAGGCCATATTTCTAGCAATGTATGCTTTGCTATAGATGCTGATGGTATGTTAAACGTGTCGGCAGAGGAAAAAACAAGTGGTAATAAGAATGATATTACAATAACCAATGAAAATGGAAGACTGTCAATGGAAGAAATTGAGAGAATGATTCATGAGGCTGAGTTTTTTAAGGCTCAAGACATGAAGTTCAAAAAGAAAGCTAAAGCAATAAATGCTTTGGACGATTATCTCTACTCCGTGGGGAAAGCAATGAAGGATGATTGTGTAAGTTCCAAGCTCAACCCTGTTGACAAAGTGAAGATCAATTCTGCAATGATAAAAGGAAAGAGCATGCTTGAAGACAGCAAGCAGGAAGATACGTTTGTGTTTGTGGATTGTTTGAAGGAGCTTGAGAGCGTCTTTGAATCTGCTATGAACAAGGTCAACAAAAGTTACTCTGATGAGGAAAGTGATTTAGATTATTGTTCTGCTTCTGACATGGCAGAATTTGATTGAATATGTCATATTTGGTAGTACTTATTTCTTTTCAATCTTGTTATTGTTTGAGTTAAGTAGACTTGAAGTTTTTATTGAAATAACTAGTATTGTAATTTTAATTTGTGTTATTGATTGACCTTTTGAATTTGCGTATCATATCTCATAATTCATATAGTTCAAACTCTTCCATAACTTTAGCATTCAAAGTTACTGCTGAAACTAAAACAAATAAATGCAGCTATTTGGGGCTTGATCATAGTATTTGCTAGGTAGAACAGAAAAAGAATAAGGTTTGATAGAAATGGAGCATCTTCAAAATCTGCTCATAATTTGTATCAGAAAAGTAAGATAAATATGGACTCTGATGTTGGGATTCAAGAATAACTTTCATGCAGGAACATTCACACGGCAAAATGGAATTTAGGATGAAGCATTGACACATAATGAATGGTTCCATGACTAAAACTTGTCACTTTAGTAATTAAATATTTGTTTTCGACTTAGTCAATTAATTAAGGTTTAAACAGTTTAATGTTCTTTGTAAGTTAACGAGTTTTTGAATTTGATCCATCACTTTTATGTTGGGGTTAGTTCCTGAGGTTAAAATTCTGTTAAAAAAAAGGTAATTGGACACTCAGTACACGCGTGGAAATGCTAAGTTAGTTTAACAGAAATACTAATTAAATTATTTAATGATATGAAATAATTAAACTACTTAATAAACTATTTAGGTACTATCATGTGAATGTAATGGATATGGGTTAACACTTGACTGTTTATGTATTGAGCCATTAGACAATTCATATTTGGAAACAGTTCACATTAAATTCAAATATGCAATTGAAAATAAATCGACAAAAAATATAACCAAAAAAGAATTGAAATAATGAAAGTGCATAAGTAACATGGCAGTAGATGATAAATTGATCCTACATTATTTTCTCTATTTGAAATCAATTTCTTGACTTTCCATTGACAATAAAACATAGACATCAATAGCAGTTTGAGAAAATGGAAATGATTGAATGTTATAACAATTATTAGTGCCATACGAGTTTGGTCTAAGACATTTGCCGGCAACATCGATATGACTTCAACTCAAGATGTTAGCGTTTACAAAGATAATAACAATAAAATGGAGACAATTGTTCGACTTAACTATATTAAATTGGTCAGTGTATTCATACTTTCCCAGAGAGACAACCAATATGATAGGTCATAGTAGTATCTGAATGTTAGTCCTTTGAAGATATGGCTGACAAAATATTTGAAAGGAAAAACTTCTCAGTACGGCAGGTGAACTGGAGGTAACAAAACATTTGATTGTTCATCCATGGCAAGTAGCTTTGAACATTTTATGTACACCCACAAAAAAATGAGATTAGTATCTCCACCAAATAATATGAAAATTTATTGAATTAGAAACTGCAAATTGTACCTGTATGGTCTTGATAATATGGTCTAGTAACTACAATCCCACTGCTATAGCAAAAAAAAACAGAAATATTGAGTATGTCAAAAATGATAACTTTTTCCAAAATAAGTGTCATGATATATAAAAGAATGATACCTTCAGTACCAAAAGAGAATACATCGATGTTTCAGCTTGGTTACCAAGAAAATACTACAGAATTATTGTTGTATACTTCTTTAGTGGAAGATTAAAAAAACTATTATAAAACACTTCAAACTACCACTTAAAGGATCATGGGAAACAAGAAGTTAGCCACATAAATTGTTACCGTAATATGTCTAGACACATGATAAACTAAAACCCCCCTTACATGCACATAGCTTCCATTTTGGTAAAGTAGTATACTGTTACAGTAGTACACTGTTAAACATAATGAAATGAATCGGAGCTACTACAAAATTATTAAAATTCTGACACGTAGTGGACAGATGTCAGGGCGTCGTAACAGCAGAATTAACACAAGAACAATTTAAAGAAAAATTGCAGAAATTTAAATAACACACAGTAGTTGTTAACCCAATTCGATGCAACGTCCCCTATATCTGGGGGCTACCATGTCAGGAAGAACATTCACTATGACAGTATTAGTTCAAAGTTAAACTCTCCCGTTTACAATTTATTACCTAATCATTACCTTGTGCAACTTCTATCTAGACACCCTCTAAATATGAGATTCCCCTCTCACTTCTTAATCAGTCACAAACCAGTGGCAATTCAACAATAACCCAAAATAGAAGTAGCAGACTTCCAAGACAATACTTAGTTTTGCTTAAAAGCTTCAACTAAGAACAATACACTCTTTTTTAAAAGCTTTAGAGTGAACAATTGACAATTAACATCATCCTACTCAGATGTCAAAAGACATAAGAGAGGAACACAAAGAACAACACAAAAACCCTAGAAAAATTCTCACACAAAAAATACGACACACACACTTTCTAGGTTAAAAGCCTTTCTTATAAATAGCCTTTGAGAAGCATGGGCTTAGACTTAAAAATCACAACAAATCCAAAACAGCAGCTGCAAACATTCTGCATAATCTTCAGCACAAAAATAGGAACTAAATAGAAAGTTTCCTAAAAAGGCTCCAAGATCCTTTTTATGAAAAACAATAAAATTTGTCACAACAAACGTTCCCAAAATATCCACCCTTGGATGACAATAACGTGTGAATTAAAACACACTCAAAACTCACACTTAAAATACCAAAACAATCCTGCCCTAGACCTCTGGTATAACATGTCCTGACACATGTTACAAAATCATGCTGAACATGATGTCTGACTCTCATGGCAGAACATCTGCCTTAACATCTTGTTGATAGCATGTTTTACCAAAATGTTGTCAATACAAAAACCACAGAACTTATAATTATTATAATGTGGAGTAGATTATAATATTTCAGCAACGAATGTTCTTTTAATATTTAAGCAACCAATGTGTGTCACTCCAAACTCCAATGTGTCCTTTGAGTACTCTATGCATGGAGCAGGTGAAAATTGAAAATGACATTGAAGTTGGAATAAGGCTTTTCATTTTTGCATGGATAATGTAAAAAAATTAACTTAAATGTGTTTAGATAGAAATTACAATGTAATTAGGAACAAATAAACTTGGCTTAAGAAGAGTTTAGTGGCCATTTTCAGAACATATTCTTTTAATAGATAGATAGTAGAATAGTAAGTGTATATATATATATATATATATATATATATATATATATATAGGGTCATGCTAATGCACACCCATGTAGGTGTGCATTAGCAACATACACCTTAGTGTATTTTTGTGTGGGGGTCACCAATTTTGGGTGGGACCCACATTAGAAAGATGAAGAAAAAAAATAGAAAGAAAATAAATGTAGTGTATTTTTGTGTGGGGCCCACTAATTTTGGGTGTGTGTTAGCATTTCCCATATATATATATATATATATATATATATATATATATATATATATATATATATATATATATATATATATATATATATATATATATATATATATATAAGGAGATAGTGATCTTTTATACAAGTATATACACCAAGAGAAAAGTGTATATACATTATAGACAACATCTAATGTGGTAAAAAAAATTGTTTTACATGAGCTTTTTATGTGATTATATGAAACAACTATAAAGCTTGCATGTCAAAAACTCATTTTATTATTAAAAGTAAATTCATGGTTATGTAAACCAGTAGCTACAGGACTGTTTGCGGTGAAAATTTGCAGAACAAATGTAAGTTTATATTAATACTTAAGGGATCAAATTCGAAAATCTCCTAGACATATTTGTGTGTCGTTTTTTATCGAAAATAGGGGTGTTCGTTGAAGTCAACGAAACTTCTGGAACGACGTCGTGGTAAAGAAACGTGAATGAAATGCAAGGCAAGTGCGAACGAAAACGAAGTAAAGTGCTTGCGTAGAAAGATAAAGTGCAGTAAGATAAAGGGCTAAAAGTTAAAAGATTGTTAAAGTAAAGTGCAGAAAAGTAAAGTTTGCTGAAAAGATAAAGGCAGTCGAAAATAGAGTGCGTGAAACGTAAAGGCAGTCGAAAGTAAAAAAAGGGTTGAAATGCATAAAAAAAAAGACGTTTTATGATAAAAATGTTGGAATGTATTAAATTGGTGCAACACATACGTACATTTTCATCACTCGTTTCTCACAGCGCAGGTACTTTGAGTGTAGCAGAAATGTGTACAGTTGGCAGACCCCTTACAAAATAAACCTAAGTTGCTATATATACAAGTCTAAAATAATTGTACAAGACTAAAAACTATCCCCGTGATGATACATCTTCAGATCATGTAGCGGTTTTTTCCCTTGACGTGCCCACGTTCTGAGTAATCGTAGACGCATATGCAATAGTTCCCCCTTGCCTGTTCCTTTGAATCTTTCAACTGCTCTGTTGGCGCCAAGAACTAATAATCTCCGTCGAAACCTCTGTCTTCGAATATATTAAAGTAAGATGCTTCGACGCGTTGCTGAACATCGTAGTGAACTCTACACTTAGCCAATATGACTTGGTATTCCATTTCACTAAGGGTTACTGTAGCACGGTGCTGTCGTACCTCGAAAAATACGATCCTCGCGATGGACGCGGAAAAAACTGTTCGAAACAGAGTCGCCACCGAACTTTATTCATTCCAAGGAAGGAATAGGAAAATATCGAGAAAACCTTTGAAAGGATAAGAAAATGGTCATCGCAACCAAATTCTAGGTTCGGGAGTCGATTACGCAAAGGGAAGGTATTAGCACCCTCTACGTCCGTTGTACCCAACGGGAACCCCTTGATTCGATTCGGGAGAAATGTTAGCTTGGTTTGTTTGTTTTCTTCTAAGGTAGTATTGCTTTCTAAGGGGGAAATGGGTGGGTTTTTTTATTATTGTGCTCGGCGAGGATTAAGATCCTCGGGCCTACGTATTCCCTCGTGCAATGGGAAAGTCAGAGCATTCATAGTTCGGGGGACTACGATTTGTTGGTGTTTTTTTAGGCGAACGAGTGTTTAATTCGCATTCTAACTGCTAAACGTTGGCTTGTCTGCTCGTCAAGGGAGGCTGAAGCACTAGTTCATATGCGCGAGAGAATGCATTAAACAATGTTCTTTTTGTGAAAAATGTTGTTTGAATTGGATTAAATGTGTTAAAGATTTGATTGAGAAAAAAAGAGAGTTTGATTTGCGTATGTTTTAGGGTTTTGGTTGCGTAAGAAGTGTTTAGTTTGTTAAGTATTTTAGAGGAAAAATGACGATTATTCGATAAACGAGACGTCGGCCTCGCAACCAATTAATCGGGGCATTACTGAGATGCTAGATCTCAACGACACCTTTTTCATTCTATTAATTGTGAAATTGTGTTTGTTGGACAATGGGTTTCTTTGTCCATGTAATTTAGGGCGAGTGTTTTAGGAACGAAAGGTCGAACGATCACAACCCAAGGCGTGCGCCCCAAGAGCGGTCATTCAAGAACCCAAGAAGTGCTAGACCTCAAGAATTTAGTTCTTTCGCGATTTAATTGAAAAATGATTTGAATAGGTGTGGAGTATCTTAATCGGAAAATTAAGCGTTTGAACAGATAAAACTGATTAGATAAACATGAATATGAATATGATATGGATATGAATAAGAATGACACAATAATCGAGATAAAATGGACAAGATATAATATAATATTGACAAGAGATTAAAGTTGACATAAAATAAAAATTGGTCTCGTCTTAATCGGATTTAATCGAGAAATCGATAATCGACGACTTTTGACTTTCATTGACCAAAAGTGAATAAAAGAAATATAAAGTGACAAATAAGAAATTAAATCGAAAAAATAATACAAAGAATAAAGGTCTCACCTTTATCGATATTTAATCGGGAAATCGATAAATCAATCGATATTTAGTTTTCATGGACCCAAAATGAATAAAAAATAATAAAATGAAATAAAATCGAAAAAATGAATACAAAGGATAAAGGTCTCACCTTTATCGAGATTTAATCGAGAAATCGATAAATCAATCGATATTTAGTTTTCATGGACCCAAAATGAATAAAAAATAATAAAATGAAATAAAATCGAAAAAATGAATACAAAGGATAAAGGTCTCACCTTTATCGAGAAATCGATAAATCGATCGATATTTGGTTTTCATTGACCCAAAATGAATAAAAATAATGGACAAAATAATGGAAATGAAATAAAATCGAAAATGATAAGAAAAATAATAAAGGTCTCACCTTTATCGAGATTTAATCGAGAAATCGATAAATCGATCGATATTTAGTGTTCATTGACCCCAAAATAAATGTAAACGAAACAAAAATGATAGAAATAAAATAAAATTGAAAATGACATGAAAAATAATAAAGGTCTCACCTTTATCGAGATTAAGTCGAGAAATCGACAAATCGTCGATGTTTGGTTTTTATTGACCCAAAATAAATGTAAAAATAATGAATAAATTGAAATAAAAATAAATAAATAGGTAGGCCTCATACATATCAAAATTCCATTGGTTTGAACAAACCAATTAAATCACGAATGTTACTAGATCATTGGCCCAAATTAAAAATGGTGAAAAAGAATTAACAAATATTCTGAAACAAATTATATTTAAAACAAGTGGAGGAGTGTAAATATGAAAATAAGGTGTAGGAAAAAAAAATAGGTGAGAATTATATGGGCTCAGCAGCCCATCATCTCACCGTAACCGTGAAAATAGGGAGTGCAAATGTGAAGAGGGAAACACGGGCTCTAAGTCCCAAACAACCAGCAGGACATGGTCCTTCATTCAGCATCGTTATTTCAAAAATAAAATAAGATCAAACACCAAAATCAAATAAGCACAAAGCAAAAATCTCATCATCAACACATCAGGTTTCAGAGTAAAAACAGGGTAAAAGTCAAAAGGGCAGAAAAAAAATCAAAGGATCACAAAGCCATGGAAGAGCGAAACAAAGCAACCTTCTTCTTCGCGTGAGTTCCTCTCCCTCTCGATTTGTCGCTCTCTACTCGATTCTCTTCTCCTACGCTTCGCCCTAAATCAGGTTTGTGTTCGTGAACTCTCAACCAAATTTCCCTGTTTCGATTCATGGTTCAATTTATGTTTCTCACTCTTTATCTTATTTTTTTCTCTAATTCGGTTTGAAAAGGGTTTGAAGTTTGGGTATTGAAGGTTGAAGATTTGAGGGGTTTGGTTGAAGATTAAGTGTGTTGTTTTGAAGGAGGTTGAAAGAAGAGGGGCTAGGTCGAAGCTGGATTTTGGGTTTCGGTTTTAAGAAGAGGATTTGGGGTTATTGAAGAGGATGGGAGGAGAAATAGGCGGAGGTTTTTTCTGGTTTTTGGGTTGTTGATGGTTGATGAAGATTATGAATGAAGGTGAGGTTAGCGGTTATTGGCGGTAGTGTTTGAAGGGGAGGTCTTATGAAGGTTGTAATTTGTGAAGTGGAGAGATTTTGGCAAGGTTTTCTTTGGCTGTCCCCAGACTTCCCTATGAGAGTGAATTGGAGGGTCCTTACATAGAAAAATGAGAGGGTGAAATAGGAAAACTTGGGGATAACGATTGAAATATTTTGAAGAATATGCTGTGTAGAATCATATGGATTTTGTTGCTGAAAAAATCATTTGGTAGTTGGCGTTTTACGTCTTGGTAATGCGTTGCGGAAATCGTGTGAGATATTGGCTGTTGATTTTTCAGTCATTGTGTAATTGTGCATTGTGGGTATGGTTTGGTTACAGTGAGAAATGCTCACGCGGGTCATGTGGGTTATGGGCTTAATTTTGACATGAAAAGTGGTTATGGATTAAAATTTTTTGGATTGGATATTGAATTTTAAAAAAGTGGATAATGAATATTGGTAAAAAAAGGTTTTGAAATGGATATAAAAATATGAATAAGAAAATGGGTATCTAAATTATAAAAGATGGGTAAAAGTATAAAATAAAATAAAAAGAAATGGATATGGAAGTGGATAGAAAAAAAAAAGAAATGGATAACTTAAAATAAGGAAATTGAATAATGGAATTGGGTAATTGAAAAATGGATATGGACATAAAAATGGATAATGGATAAATAAATGGATATGGATGGATAATTGGTTTGAAATGGATTATGAATGGATTTTTTTGAGAATTAGTTTTGGATATGAAATAAATATGGGAAATTTAAATGAATATGGAAATGGTTATTTAATTGGATTAAGGACTAAAATGGTTAAATATATATGGATAAAAATTAAAAGAGGGATGAAGTTGAAGACAACATATTTTTTTTGGATTTTTCTGAATAATTGTCAGTGGGTGGATGTACAAATGAAAATTATACAGGTAGGACAAATTCGGGGTATGACAGATGCCCCTATCTAATTGGCTTGAACCGAGTTAGATGAACTGATATGGCGTTCATCTTTAGGGTAGAAGGCAATTAGATATAAGAAGACCCCAAAATTTGTTCGATGCCATGGAGTAAAAACTAACAGCATGAGATAGCGGAGTACAAAATGAACAGAATAACTTGAGATCCTTTGGGTGGTCGAAGCAGTCCCTTATCCATTAAGGTTCTCCGATGATACCAACGCAGTATCTTTGGAAGCAGAAGATTCTATGGAACATTGAAGCAGTACCTTATCCATTAAGGTTCCTCAACGATACCAAAGCAGTATCTTTGAAGGCAGACGATTCTCTGGGTCGTCGAAGCAGTCCCTTATCCATTAAGGTTCCTCGATGATACCAAAGCAGTATCTTTGGAAGCAGAAGATTCTCTGGAACATTGAAGCAGTACCTTATCCGTTAAGGTTCGTCAATGATACCAAAGCAGTATCTTTGAAAGCAGACGATTCTCTGGGTCGTCGAAGCAGTCCCTTATCCATTAAGGTTCCTCGATGATACCAAAGCAGTATCTTTAGAAGCAGAAGATTCTCTGGAACATTGAAGCAGTACCTTATCCGTTAAGGTTCCTCAACGATACCAAAGCAGTATCTTTGAAGGCAGACGATTCTCTGGGTCGTCGAAGCAGTCCCTTATCCATTAAGGTTCCTCGATGATACCAAAGCAGTATCTTTGGAAGCAGAAGATTCTCTGGAACATTGAAGCAGTACCTTATCCGTTAAGGTTCCTCAACGATACCAAAGCAGTATCTTTGAAAGCAGACGATTCTCTGGGTCGTCGAAGCAGTCCCTTATCCATTAAGGTTCCTCGATGATACCAAAGCAGTATCTTTGGAAGCAGAAGATTCTCTGGAACATTGAAGCAGTACCTTATCCGTTAAGGTTCCTCAACGATACCAAAGCAGTATCTTTGAAAGCAGACGATTCTCTGGGTCGTCGAAGCAGTCCCTTATCCATTAAGGTTCCTCGATGATACCAAAACAGTATCTTTGGAAGCAGAAGATTCTCTGGAACATTGAAGCAGTACCTTATCCGTTAAGGTTCCTCAACGATACCAAAGCAGTATCTTTGAAGGCAGAAGATTCTCTGGAATGTCGAAGCAGTCCCTTATCCATTAAGGTTCTTCGATGGTACCAAAGCAGTATCTCTGAACAAATTTGCTGAGGGATAGTTGAGCAATATTCCTGTCGGAGGAAATGTGCTGGCTCTGCAGGGGAAAGCTCACAAGAAACTTTCTAGGATATCCTCTGCTTGGGAAGCACTGTCAACAGCTGTTGGGGATTATCATTATTAATTGCATGGTTGAAGATTGACTTGCTGGGGAATAGTATTCCTTGAGTACGTGCGGGGTACCAACTCTCTTTGGAAGAATATTGTTGACTTTGATGGAAGACTGGCCAAGATGCTTGCGAACTGATCCTGGATCCTGTTATGCTATGCTGCTGGGGATGAATATGCCATGCATTGCAAAATGCACTGAAACACATGCTAAGATGCAACTGCTAGGGAATCTAATGCACGTATGATGTGATAGTGGTTGATATGATTATGTAATGTTATGCTAGCATGTCATGCGAATGACGATGCAAATGATCAGGCGCGCTGGGGATAGGTTTCCTTGTCGAGGGTATCACCAGGGATTGGATTTAGGAATTGCCAATTGAAAATGGACTTTGGGTCATAAAAATGCCAACAAGTTGGACTTTTAGGTGATTTGCCAAATGAAATTGGACTTTAGGTTAATTGCCAAATGAAATTGGACTTTAAGTTAAACTTCCAGACTAGAACTGGATTGGAGGATAGATTACCAGACGAGAACTGGTGTTTAAACTTTTGTTTGTCATACGAGAACTGACTTTTGGATAGTCTATCAGACGAGAACTGGTGAGAAAAGGGGATTCGCCAGACGAGAACTGGATCTTAAAAGATTTGCCAGTCGAGAACTGGACCTTAAAATACTTGCCAGTCGAGAACTGGACCTTTAAAAGACTTGCCAGTCGAGAACTGGACCTTTAAAATACTTGTCAGTCGAGAACTAGACCTTAAAAGATTTGGTTTGCCAGACGAGAACTGGACCTTAAAGTGATTTGCCAGACAGGAACTGGACTTTGAATTGGTTTGCCAGACGAGAACTGGGCCTTAAAATGTTTTGTCAGACGAGAACTGGACCTTGAATTGGTTTGCCAGACGAGAACTGGGCCTTAAAATAATTTGCCAGACGAGAACTAGGCCTTAAAATGATTTTCCAGACGACAACTGGGCCTTAAAAAGATTTGCCAGGCGGGAACTGGACCTTGAAATGTTTGTCAGGCGGGAACTGGACCTTAAAAGATTTGCCAGACGGGAACTGGGCCTTAAAATGTTTTGCCAGACGAGAACTGGGCCTTTGAATGGATTGCCATACGAGAACTGGACTTTAAAATGATTTTCCAGACGGGAACTGGACCTTTTAATGTTTGCCAGGCGGGAACTGGACCTTGAAATGTTTTGGAGGTGCCAACGAGTGTGGTTTTTTGAGTACTTGCCAATAAAGAATTGGACTTTTGGATTGCCAAGCTAAATTGGACTTTGGGTTGCCAAGCTAAGTTGGACTTTGGATATGTGCCAAATGAAATTGGACTTTTGGATTGCCAAGCTAAGTTGGACTTTGGAGTCAAGTCTTGCAAAACCAGGCTTTTAAGATGTCAAATCTTGTTGGAAGGTTAGGCTTGAGGTATGATACACATGTCTATGCAATGAGCGAAGCGACATGACTAATGCATATGAGTGATTTATGCAATGATATGAAAGTTCCAAGGATGCCCCAGTAAAGGATAAGGTATGGGTAGGTTCCTATGCAGCAAGGTTTCTTGTTTGAAAGGAAAAAGGTTATTTTTGTGGGGTGATAGCATGATTCCCCGACACTCGTCTTGAACTCAAAGGTCTTTTGATGAAGTTCGCTTGAGCAGATTGAAAGGAACAGAGAGATCTGCCCTTGTGTAGCTCATCATGCCCCAGTCTGGGCTTATGAAGAATCTCTCCTTGACAGGAAACTGGAAACAACTGTGCCATGAGATGAACTCGAGATGGCTTGCCCCAGAATTCCAAGTCATGAAATGATTTGTCCTTGAAAGGAAAATTCAGAAGCAGATGTACCATGAGATGAACTCGAGATGGCTTGCCCCAGAATTCTAAGTCGTTAAAGGATTTGTCCTTGAAAGAAATGCTCTTGGAGTACTTGGCACCCTTGAGGTAGCTTGCCCCAGAATAAGCGTTGGAGCGACTTAACTTGTGCTGATTGAACATTGGAGGGGTTTTCCTTTAATCAAAAGAACCCCTGGGTGGCCTGCCCCTAGTTGGTGGATTCTTGAGATGATTTACCCTGATCAACCTGTTCTTGAATAATTTGCCCCATAATCAACTAATGCTTCGGGGACTTGCTTGAAACTGACTGATTCTGTAATCATTGGATGTCAATACCCCTGTTCTATAGGATTATGAGGTGTTGTTAGTTCAAATTAACTTTGTTGAATGATCTTGTTCTCTTTGATTGCTCCTTGTTGGAATTTCCTTGGTGTCAAACACTGACTTGCAGTCAAAATTGTTAGTTCACAAATGGTAATTTTAATGCGATGCTCATGCAAGTTTTGAAAATCAGTCATTATTAGATTGATGTGATAATGTGTGACGAATAGACCATTAGTCCAAACGTGGTGCTGATTTAGCTGGTGTGAAAGATATAGCAAGAATATGACACCAATTCAGAAGATTAGCAAATCTCTAGGAGTCAGTTTACGCAAACTTGCTGTAGTATGCTTTCAGACTAAACCCCGCCTCAATTAGGTCTTTTGAGGGTTGTAACGTGGTCTGGTTCACGGTTTATGAAACAAAGGATATAAGGCTCAAAATTTGTTTGTGCCCACCCCTTCTTCGTGATGATCTCCAGTCCTACGTTCAGTTAAATTGACACACATATTCATCTCCTAAGAGGGCTTGATGGTATAATAGTGAAGATGGGGATTCAAGGTCTTCTTGAAACGACAGTCACCTTATTTTGCTTTTGTTAAGGATGTCAGTAACTCTTTATTTTTGATACGGTGGTCACTGCATCTTATTGCTTGAGGATTTGAGGGCCTCTTTTGTTTTTTTGAATTTTTTATCCCTAATTTTTGCATGGACTGATTTTGCTTTTCGAGTCCATCGGGATTGCCTTGATTTTTGCCTAAGTCTCCTTTTGAAGTATTTGACTTAGCAGGCTTTTTGTTTTTTTTTTATTTTGTTTTTGAGTCAGGCTTGTGACTGCCAAGTCATTGGTCATTGAAGGATAACCGTCATAGCTTTTGCATGATTTGAGTGTGTAATCAGGTTGACTGAACACTACCCTGCCCCAGGTTAAGCATAAGGGTTTTTAAGTCAGAAGGAAACTTCTACTTCTAGGCTCGAAGTGGTTAACTAGGGACTAACTCCTTATATCTCCAGTGTTTGGGAATTTGAAACAATGCATGTACATCCTTGGTAGGATTCTATCCGAAAGCATACCATCAGCAATTATAGGTATCTCGTTTTCGTCATCCTCCCTCCAATATTTGCAAAACAACAACTTGGTAAAGAAAAAAAAGAAGAGAGGTATATAGATGAATATATTTTTTTCTTTTTGATATAAGTGAAGAAAAATGAGCGAATGCGACGTGATTCGTTCAAAAAATGCATGATCACTTCATTAATATTACCATTCAAAATAAACAATGTTCAAAACAAGTAGCTTTTAACATAACGAAATTACAAATGCGAATGATAAATGTCCAATGGTTGCCAGTATATGAGGAAGTCTTCCTGTCTGAACCACTAGCTGCCTCTTGAAGTCTTGGAACTTATTTGGGCGAGAAGTTGACATGCACAACCAAGTTTCCTTCTGAAAATGATATGTACTTTTTGTCAATCAACTGTTGCACCTTGGCTTGAAAAGCTTTGCAATCTTCAGTTAAATGCCCCATTGATCCAGCATGATATCCATAATGTGCATTGGGGTCGTATCCAGGCGAGTATGGTCTTGGCAATGGCTTAATAACTTTGGGCTCTACTAGTGAGTTTCGGACCAGATGCGGCAAAAGTTGAATGTACGACATAGGAACTAGGTGGAGAGGAGCAGTCCTTCTTTCCAAGTTGTTTCGAGGCTTATGCTGATTTCGACGATGATTCTGATATCCTTGACCTCGTTGATTTGCACGAGGAGAAATCATGGGTTTCCGGTATGACGCCCTATGATTGACAGGTTGCCCATAAGGATGATATGGCGCTGACAATGATAACTGCCGAGAAACTGAAGGGCCATAAAGTCTTGCTGGTGTACCTTGAGAATACTCAGCATTTGCTATGACTGCATCAATTCCATTGTCCTCTTCATCTTGGGAATTGCTGAAGGATTCAGTCTCACTAGCTTGATTACTCGAGGCGTCTCGAACTTGTTTAGCTTTAAGGTAACTCTCGATGCGTTCTCCAACTATTATAAGGTCAGAGAAGCTTGAGAATGAACTGTCAGCCATCCTTTCAAGATAGGTGTCATGCAGACTATTCAAGAACATGTCAATCAGTTCTTTGTCCAAGAGTGGTGGTTGTACCCTGGTTGCGAACTCTCTCCACCGTTGTGCATAGCCCTTGATAGATTCACCGCTCTTCTGAGATAGGCTTTGTAACTGCTTGCGACTGGGAGCCATGTCCAAATTGTACTCATATTGCTTTAGGAAAGCATTGGCTAAGTCTTTCCATGATTGAATACAGCTTCTTTCTAAACCCAAGTACCAATTCAAAGATGCGCTACTCAAACTGTCTTGAAAATAGTAAATCATCAACTTGTCATCGAGAACATGAGAAGTCATCTTTCGGCAGAACATCACCAAATGACGCTTTAGACAACTGAGACCAGCGTACTTCTCGAACTTGGGTACTTCGAATTTTGGAGGAATTACCAAGTCTGACACTAGGCACATATCAACAGCATCGAGCCCAGAAGTATCGCGCGCTTTCATAGCTTGAACTTTCTCTTCGAGGGCACAAAACCTTTTCTCCATGGAATCAGTCAGCGGTATCATCTGAGACTGAGCATGGATGTTCACTCGTGGAGGATGATCACCAGGTAGACGATCATACAATGGGTTAGTCGTCACAGCAAAACCTGATGAGGGGGTAAAATCCTTCATCCCAATATGTTGAAAACTATCCTCTGACATAGCCATCACAACTTTCAAATTGTCTGTGCTCCTTTTATCTCCGCTTGAACTTGCTTTAAATGTTTTGCGGCTACCACAGGTTCAATATGAGCGTTGGGAAATCAGCTGGCAGGAAATGGACAGAGGATCAGACGAGTTTTGGTTGGAAGGGTACGCCATGCAAATGAGATGCAAATGCAATGATATGTAAACAAATGTGATGCAGGAAGATCCAGGATCCAGGATATCACGAGAATTTGCAAAACACTCTAACAGGTAGGCTTTATAAGGATAATTTTAGAGTTTTTACCCATAAACCCACTCACGGGATAACTCTTATGCTGATGGATATGGTTCCCAGGGTCTCGGACACTAATCGCGTCAACACCACGCAACAGGCTAGCTGCATTATGACGAGGATACGAAAAGGTCTATCCTGAGTGTAGTCTTCATGCTAGGCCCACGAGAAGCGAGTCCTCGAAGACTAACACTAACGACCGCCAAGATGGAAACTGGTGCTAAGAGTGGGTCCCAGAGTCACGGACCCTTCATGAATCAAGTCGTGTGACAGGCTAGCTGCGTTACAACAAGATCTACGAAAAGGTCTACTCTAGGGAAAGCTTTCATGATAGGCACACAAGGAGTGAGTCCTTGGGGACTAACACTAATTACGTCCAAAATCTAAACTAGGTGTTCTCTCTTCTTTTTCCAAAGCTCGGGTGTAGAGCTTTACTTGTGATATCATCCCAAGATCCAATAGACAAGTATGATAAACAACATATCATAATAAGAGAGAAAGAAATAAAAGCAAATAGATAAGTAATATAGGAACAATTAAGAAGAAGACAACCAAGCGAAGTTAAAACTCTCGAATCGAGTCAAGTTAGGCTTGACTCTCTCTAGCATAGGGCAATGCTTATCCCCAGCAGAGTCGCCATTTGTCGTACCTCGAAAAATACGATCCTCGCGATGGACGCGGAAAAAACTGTTCGAAACAGAGTCGCCACCGAACTTTATTCATTCCAAGGAAGGAATAGGAAAATATCGAGAAAACCTTTGAAAGGATAAGAAAATGGTCATCGCAACCAAATTCTAGGTTCGGGAGTCGATTACGCAAAGGGAAGGTATTAGCACCCTCTACGTCTGTTGTACCCAACGGGAACCTCTTGATTCGATTCGGGAGAAATGTTAGCTTGGTTTGTTTGTTTTCTTCTAAGGTAGTATTGCTTTCTAAGGGGGAAATGGGTGGGTTTTTTTATTATTGTGCTCGGCGAGGATTAAGATCCTCGGGCCTACGTATTCCCTCGTGCAACGGGAAAGTCAGAGTATTCGTAGATCGGGGGACTACAGTTTGTTGGTGTTTTTTTAGGAGAACGAGTGTTTAATTCGCATTCTAACTGCTAAACGTTGGCTTGTTTGCTCGTCAAGAGAGGTTGAAGCACTAGTTCATATGCGCGAGAGAATGGATTAAACAATGTTCTTTTTGTGAAAAATGTTGTTTGAATTGGATTAAATGTGTTAAAGATTTGATTGAGAAAAAAAGAGAGTTTGATTTGCGTATGTTTTAGGGTTTTGGTTGCGTAAGAAGTGTTTAGTTTGTTAAGTATTTTAGAGGAAAAATGACGATTATTCGATAAACGAGACGTCGGCCTCGCAACCAATTAATCGGGGCATTACTGAGATGCTAGATCTCAACGACACCTTTTTCATTCTATTAATTGTGAAATTGTGTTTGTTGGACAATGGGTTTCTTTGTCCATGTAATTTAGGGCGAGTGTTTTAGGAACGAAAGGTCGAACGATCACAACCCAAGGCGTGCGCCCCAAGAGCGGTCATTCAAGAACCCAAGAAGTGCTAGACCTCAAGAATTTAGTTCTTTCGCGATTTAATTGAAAAATGATTTGAATAGGTGTGGAGTATCTTAATCGGAAAATTAAGCGTTTGAACAAATAAAACTGATTAGATAAACATGAATATGAATATGATATGGATATGAATAAGAATGACACAATAATCGAGATAAAATGGACAAGATATAATATAATATTGACAAGAGATTAAAGTTGACATAAAATAAAAATTGGTCTCGTCTTAATCGGATTTAATCGAGAAATCGATAATCGACGACTTTTGACTTTCATTGACCAAAAGTGAATAAAAGAAATATAAAGTGACATATAAGAAATTAAATCAAAAAAATGAATACAAAGAATAAAGGTCTCACCTTTATCGAGATTTAATCGAGAAATCGATAAATCAATCGATATTTAGTTTTCATGGACCCAAAATGAATAAAAAATAATAAAATGAAATAAAATCGAAAAAATGAATACAAAGGATAAAGGTCTCACCTTTATCGAGATTTAATCGAGAAATCGATAAATCAATCGATATTTAGTTTTCATGGACCCAAAATGAATAAAAAAATAATAAAATGAAATAAAATCGAAAAAATGAATACAAAGGATAAAGGTCTCACCTTTATCGAGATTTAATCGAGAAATCGATAAATCGATCGATATTTGGTTTTCATTGACCCAAAATGAATAAAAATAATGGACAAAATAATGGAAATGAAATAAAATCGAAAATGATAAGAAAAATAATAAAGGTCTCACCTTTATCGAGATTTAATCGAGAAATCGATAAATCGATCGATATTTAGTGTTCATTGACCCCAAAATAAATGTAAACGAAACAAAAATGATAGAAATAAAATAAAATTGAAAATGACATGAAAAATAATAAAGGTCTCACCTTTATCGAGATTAAGTCGAGAAATCGACAAATCGTCGATGTTTGGTTTTCATTGACCCAAAATAAATGTAAAAATAGTGAATAAATTGAAATAAAAATAAATAAATAGGTAGGCCTCATACATATCAAAATTCCATTGGTTTGAACAAACCAATTAAATCACGAATGTTACTAGATCATTGGCCCAAATTAAAAATGGTGAAAAAGAATTAACAAATATTCTGAAACAAATTATATTTAAAACAAGTGGAGGAGTGTAAATATGAAAATAAGGTGTAGGCAAAAAAAACAGGTGAGAATCATATGGGCTCAGCAGCCCATCATCTCACCGTAACCGTGAAAATAGGGAGTGCAAATGTGAAGAGGGAAACACGGGCTCTAAGGCCCAAACAACCAGCAGGACATGGTCCTTCATTCAACATCGTTGTTTCAAAAATAAAATAAGATCAAACACCAAAATCAAATAAGCACAAAGCAAAAATCTCATCATCAACACATCAGGTTTCAGAGTAAAAACAGGGTCAAAGTCAAAAGGGCAGAAAAAAATCAACGGATCACAAAGCCATGGAAGAGCGAAACAAAGCAACCTTCTTCTTCGCGTGAGTTCCTCTCCCTCTCGATTTCTCGCTCTCTACTCGATTCTCTTCTCCTACGCTTCGCCCTAAATCAGGTTTGTGTTCATGAACTCTCAACCAAATCTCTCTGTTTCGATTCATGGTTCGCTTTATGTTTCTCACTCTTTATCTTATTTCTTTCTCTGATTCGGTTTGAAAAGGGTTTGAGGTTTGGGTATTGAAAGTTGAAGATTTGAGGGGTTTTGTTGAAGATTAAGTGTGTTGATTTGAAGGAGGTTGAAAGAAGAGGGGCTGGGTCGAAGCTGGATTTTGGGTTTCGGTTTTAAGAAGAGGATTTGGGGTTATTGAAGAGGATGGGAGGAGAAATAGGCAGAGGTTTTTTCTGGTTTTTGGGTTGTTGATGGTTGATGAAGATTATGAATGAAGGTGAGGTTAGCGGTTATTGGCGGTGGTGTTTGAAGGGGAGGTCTTATGAAGGTTGTAATTTGTGAAGTGGAGAGATTTTGGCAAGGTTTTCTTTGGCTGTCCCCAGACTTCCCTATGAGAGTGAATTGGAGGGTCCTTATATAAAAAAATGAGAGGGTGAAATAGGAAAACTTGGGGATAACGATTGGAATATTTTGAAGAATATGTTGTGTAGAATCACATGGATTTTGTTGCTGAAAAAATCATTTGGTAGCTGGCGTTTTACGTCTTGGTAATGCGTTGCGGAAATCGTGTGAGATATTGGTTGTTGATTTTTCAGTCATTGTGTAATTGTGCATTGTGGATATGGTTTGGTTACAGTGAGAAATGCTCACGCGGGTCATGTGGGTTATGGGCTTATTTTTTACATGAAAAGTGGTTATGGATTAAAATTTTATGGATTGGATATTGAATTTTAAAAAAGTGGATAATGAATATTGGTAAAAAAAAGGTTTTGAAATGGATATAAAAATATGGATAAGAAAATAGGTATCTAAATTATAAAAGATGGGTAAAAGTATAAAATAAAATAAAAAGAAATGGA
The DNA here is from genome assembly GCA_022829125.1 of Lathyrus tuberosus. Taxonomy (NCBI): domain Eukaryota; kingdom Viridiplantae; phylum Streptophyta; class Magnoliopsida; order Fabales; family Fabaceae; genus Lathyrus; species Lathyrus tuberosus. The sequence goes on from JALAZF010000072.1 coordinate 9,181,886, forward strand.
TATGGAAGTGGATAGAAAAAAAAAAGAAACGGATAACTTAAAATAAGGAAATTGAATAATGGAATTGGGTAATTGAAAAATGGATATGGACATAAAAATGGATAATGGATAAATAAATGGATATGGATGGATAATTGGTTTGAAATGGATTATGAATGGATTTTTTTGAGAATTAGTTTTGGATATGAAATAAATATGGGAAATTTAAATGAATATGGAAATGGTTATTTAATTGGATTAAGGACTAAAATGGTTAAATATATATGGATAAAAATTAAAAGAGGGATGAAGTTGAAGACAACATTTTTTTTTTGGATTTTTCTGAATAATTGTCAGTGGGTGGATGTACAGATGAAAATTATACAGGTAGGACAAATTTGGGGTATGACAGGTGCTTAATTCACTAAGTCCCTATGTTTTCCAATAGGCTTTTCAACAACACCACTTTCGACCGACACCACTATAGGTGACCCCCGACCTTGAGTCATATTAATCATGTTGACTCTATTTTTGTCTTCCACATGGCACATTTATGGTTAGCCTCACGAATACTTGTCATTCATAGTTAGGTCAAAAAATCCAGTGTAACAAGGACACAAAGCTTGTCAAAGATAGTTAGTATACAATACCTTAACTTAATTATGTACATCTTCTTGGTTAAGAATTTGCATATACAATGCGCCTTGAACATCAAAACTACCAACTCTGCCATCTCGCTTCAGTGTCACATTTAATTTATCCTTAATAGTTAAAGTGACAGGATCGGTAAGTGGTGGGGCCGCTGTCCGAAATTGGCTAAGTCTTGGCTGAATATCTTCTACAGTGACCCCACCTTTTGCTTTCAATGATTCCAAAAACTAGTTTTTCTTTTGAGATTTAACAAGCTTCATAGAAAGACCTTTTGGTGGAGTGGCGGAAAATGCGGTTAAATGACCTAAGGAAGATAACAAGAGAGTACATTAATGAAAAAATAACTCTTAATTCTGAAACATGTTAATTTAGGCGTAGAATAAATCACAACCTTGGAGATTGCATGATCCATTGCCATTCTAAATCGTTACATTACAAGCATTCTATATGAATTTGTGAGAATCTATGAAAACCAACCTTTAGGTTTGGTAGAAATTGAATCAACATCAGTACTCAATCCAAAACCAATTCCAGTGCTAGATATGCTAAAATCACTGAAGCTATTTTCAATTCTTCCAGAACCCATTAATGTTAACGGAACAAATCTTCTTTTAACATCCTTATTATTTTTAATCTATGTAATAAATTTATTAAGTTTAATTAAATTATGAGCAATCCCAGACTCAAAAGTTAAAACATAAAAAAGTTTTAAATAGTAGTCCCCCAATCATACATTGGTTTTATCAATTTCATTGGCTTTTCGCTTCATCACATCCTTAGTTTCATTGATCTTACTCTGCATAACAAGCTTATGCATCTTCTCTTCGTGACTTTCCATCTCACAGTATTGCGAAACTTGTGCAATAGTCACATTTTCCTTGTGCCCAAGAAAGATAGCTTCATCAAACTAAAAAATAAACTCAAAGGCATGTATGAAGATACCCTCTTCGTCAAGGGAATAAAAATATTGAGGGACCTGAAAAAGTTAAGAAATGAACTGAATATAAGAAATCATGTTGACAAATGTTTAATCCAAAGGCTTTAAAACTGATTCAAAAAGGTGAAATACCTCCCACTAAAAACCATTTCATCAATCCTAAATCTTTCTATACTAATCAATATACTAAACTCTTATAAAGTTCAATGTAATGCCATGTTTACACAACTACAAATACTACATTTTACGACGAAGCTTTCACCTCAATTATTGTAAAACCAAGGTACAATTCCTAGACGCACCCTATTTTTTTATAAAAAAATATATTTAACATATTTCGTCAGTTTTTCTAAAAACCAATAGGTAAACCTATTCAGTGTACATGCTTCGAATCTCATCAGCCTCGGTTTATGTTTTCATCTCATTTAAAGTGGCGCCTTCTTGAATATTTTATTTTTTATCTAAAAACACGCTACTTTCACCTCAGTTTTCTTTCAAATCGAGGTGAAAATGCTTCTCTGATATATATATATATCTTTAGTTAATTCGCCGTCTTGAATATTTTATTTTTAATCTAAAAATACACTACTTACTTTTCACCTCGATTTCCTTTCCAACTGAGGTGAATAGTTTTCTCTGGTATATATAGCTTTAGCTAGAGGCATTCACTTCTTCTTCAGAGATCTGGTACGTCAAACTTCACTACTAATTGTCGCTACGCGAAAAATCACAGAGTCGCCATCGAACTTTATTTATCCCAAAAGGGAAGGAAAAACATCTATAAAACCCCAAGAGAAATGATAAGATGGTCTCGATACCAAGAGATGGGTTCGGAAGGCGGTTATGCAAAGGGAAGGTATTAGCACCCTTCACATCCATCATACTCGATTGGAACCATTCACTTGCCTTATGTGTAAGGATGTTGCTAAGGGATTATGCTTACTAAGAATGTTATAAGAGGAAAAGAAAAGGGTTTGAGAAACAAAGGGCTCGCCAAGGATTGGGGCCCTCGTGCCTATGTACCCTCATGGTGCAATGAGGAAGTCAGAGCCTCGTAGTTCGCGGAACTAAAGGCGAAAAGAAAATAATATTGTGGAAGAAGGTTTCCCGCCAAGGATTGGGGCCCTTGTGCCTACATATCTTCATTGACCAATGAAGAATCAGAGCGTATGTAGTTCGTGGGACCACGGGTGAGAAAAGGTCTCGATCATACTGGGGCGAGAAAAAAGGCTCGGTTAGTTGTTAGTGAGCTCGCCAAGGATAGGGATCCTTGTGCCTACGTATCCTCGTTAGGGAATGAGGAATTAGAGCATCTGTAGTTCACGGCTACAGGTTGGTTGCTTTTAATGGACGACGTTAACGCCCACACCCTAGCAATAGGTTTTACCGCTCACACGCAAGGAGACTTATGCTTTAGCCTGTTATGCGATAGGATGGAAATAAGGTGTCCTTTTTGAAAAGGCTTAGGTTTTCGCCATCGAGGCAAGATGTCACATTTAATTTGTGATGATTAATTTTAGGGGTGAAATAAGTTCTTGGATAGGAACCCCTACAGGTAGTACCCAATTCTTTATCTCAAAAGATTTTCTTTGAAAATTGTGTGGGGAATATATTCACGTCTTTGTATTGAAAGACGAGTATCGAGACCACACGCTCTAAAGTGAGCATCCTAATACTCGGAAAGGAAGAAGTCTTCACTCAATCCCCTTTCTTTAGTTCAATACAAGGAGGACAATATTCATTTTATTTAAGAAATTTTTTACTTTGGATGGTAAGTGTTTTTAGACAGTGAACCCTAAAGGTAGTGTTAAACACTCAGGATAAGACAAGGCCTTTGCGTAACCACCCCACAACCATCCAACATTATTGAGAAAAAGTTTGAAAATGCACTTGGTACAAGACCAAGATTTTGACTTAGGAAGAGAAGATAATGAAAAGAGAAATATTATGACAAGACGAAAGATGCCTGAGTTAGATGAATGATGAGCACAAGATATGAGCAAGAGAATAGTCAGAATAAAAATCAAAATCAAGATCAAACAAAAAGATTCTAAGTTACCAGTCACAAAAGTTAGAAGTCAAAGAGATTAATGAAAATTAAAATTGAGATGATAAAAAATAAATCCTACATAACCATATTCTAAACACGAATAAAAATTTGAAAGGATTAATTCACAAAATTTATTAAAAAATGATAATCTAAACAATCAATTAAATCTAAATATGAATCACTAATTCTAAAAAAAAAAAACTATATAAGAAAATTTTTATGAGTTTTTTATTTAATTGGAAACAAATAAATAAATTAATAATAGTAAAAAGAGGTTTGAATAAAACAATATCTATAAAGAAAAATCAAATTCTTATAAATAAAATAACTAAATAAAAAAAAAATAATAATTGAGTGGAACATGTGAAAGAGGGAGTGTGCAGTGGTAATTGAGTGGTGCGGTTGGCATACCGAAGTGGGCTTAGGGTTGAAGCTCAATAGCAACAAGAAGTCATAAAAAAAAAACAACAATGCTGGGATTCAAAGTCCAAAACATTATCCCAACCTCTTCACCTACGTTCACGCTCATAGAAACTTCGCTCACAGTTCTTTCCTCCACTCTCTTCTCGCGGGGGATTTCTCCAGACCTTCTCGTCTCGTTTTTTTTACTCAACTCTCTCCTCTCACTCACTGGTTTTCACGCGGCTTTCTCTCATCGCTCCCTCTCAATCTCTCTCTGTTCTCAGATCCTGATGCTTTTTGAAATTAAGGTTTTGTTGTTGGAACGATTGAAATTCGTTTGAGGTTGTGGTTGTTGGGAGTTTCCTGGCGACATGAAGAATGACCGAAAGTAGGAGATTCGTGGAGGTTTTCTTTTTTGAGTTGTTGGTTCGGCAGGTTAATGGTGGTTGTTGCGCGATTTCATCTTCTTCGTCTTTGATTAGCACATGACTTCGATATACCCGGTTTGGGGTTTGATTTGAGTGAGCAGGTTTTGTTTCTGTTTTGATGGTGTTGTTGTCGGCGAGAAATAAGGAGTGTGAGGAAATTGATGTGTGGTTTTTGCGCAGGTTTGTAGTGTTTCATGAGTTTTTAAAATAGGATGTGGTGTGTTGAACAGAGAGATTTTCAAAATCTGATATTAGAGGAACAACTATCGCGTAACACGGTGGTGAATCGAAGCCTCTGAGTTTGATTGCAATAACTGAGCCTGGGTTTCATTTTGTGGATGGAGTATCTCAGTGGCTTTTGGAGGAGAAGAGGTGTTGCTTCGGTGGTAACGGTTGGTGGTATCACAGTGAGGGGATTTTTTTCAATCAAGGATGGTGGTTTCAAAAGGTTTGTCAAGTTTTTTCTTCCTCTAATATTCTTCATGTCCCCCCTACGATTTTCTTCTGCTTCTTCTTTTAAACTCAATCAAACTTGTCCATTAAGTTTGGAAGAGTACAATTGAATTTGTCTGTTGTTGAGAGGTCCTTTTCCATTGCAGGTTCTGTACAGGCTTTGTTGGTTGATGTTGTTTTGCAGCTGTGCAGGTTGGTTCATTTGTGATAGTAGTGGCGTGCATGGCTTTTGTCTTGGTGTGGAGCAGAAATTTGTCTTGATGTAGTAGCAGATGGGCAGGCCTAGTTGTGCAGGATTTCGGAGTTTTGTTGCAAGTGTGGGGCATGTCGCAGACTTGTAGCTTACTGTTCTCACTTTTTGCTTCTTTGATTTGTTTTGCTTTTGTTGTAATGGACCATTGGGCTTGGACTCGTATAAAAATGTAAATTGGACTTGGTTGATTTTTGTGCAATGGATAAAGAAATGGAAAATGGTATTGAATGAATTTTTGAATTATGGATGAAGGTTTATTTGGACATGATTTTGTAAATTGGATGAATGGACATGTATATTAAATAGAAATGTAGATATGGAAAAATAACTTGGACTTTATGGATTTTAAAATGGATATTGAAATGAATTTGATGGATTAAAATTGGATATGAATTTGGTTTAGAAAGATGGATATGGAATATTGATAAATGACAAAGTGGATAAAAATATGGAAAATGGATAAATCAAATATAGAAGAATGAAAGTGAATATGGGTAAGGAATGAGTTTTGTAATATGCCTCCACATTTGAACAACACCTAAAACCTTGAAAATTAATTTGAATGCCACCATTCTCGAATTAAATCAAAGAAAATCCACCTTGAATCAATTTCTGATGAATGGAATCAAAACAAATGAATCCATCTGAACATGGCCACTTGAGTACTGATGAGTCAAAACCTTCATTATAAACCAACTGAGAAAGAAAGTGCTTTTAAAATTAGAAGATTATAAATTTAACTATAAATCTTAATACACCGCACCAAACTCTTATTGGAAAGCAAATCTGATCCTTGATGAAACACTTGGGATCGTATCACATTCTTGCCTTCAAAACAGTCTATGTCACAGATGACTTGTAGATGAAACAAAACCACTTTTTTTAACCAAGATTAAGTCACATCCAATTAAACTGAAACAACACTACATACACATTTAACCTGCTAACCTCAAGTGAACCTCAATTGAATGACATTTGCCCATCTTAAACACGAAGGAGTAAGAAACCTCAATCTTCTCGCCTTGGACGCATACTGACGAAACAATGTCTTAGGAAGCTGATGAGAAGCAAAACCCTAATTCAAAATCTTTCCAGTTAGGCCACTGATGAAACCTTAAATATCTGATACCCTTAAAGATACCTAGAGAAGATGACATTGTGCTCTGATAAACCTCTGATAAAAACTGCTCATTATGATTGAAAATCCAACACCCCGCTTGAAAATAAAGTACAAAAACCAAATGAAAACAACTCTAAGTAATGGAAATATAGATTAACAGAAAACCTCTGATCCCATGTCTTAAGAGCCCGATGAAATGCAGGTTAAACTATACAGATGATGCAAAGCAAAAATAAAGTCAGATGAATGCAAGTTTTAAAAAAACTTGGTCAAAATTTGCGTTATGACACTAATATTGTTTTTGTTTTTGTTTTTGTTGTTGTTGTTGTGGTGGTGGTGTTGTTCAGATCCAAAACCCTAGAGTTTTTCTTGTTGTTTTTGTTGTTGTTAATGAGGTTGATTATTGATGTTGTTGTTATTGATATTGTTGTTGTTTATTGTTGTTATTGTTCTTGATATTGTTGTTGATGTTGTTGGTATTTCCTTGTTGTTTTTGTTTTTGATTTTGATATTGAGATTATGTTTTGTTGTAATTCTTGGTGCAGTTTCCATCTTGTTCTGTTGAGTTGAATTTATTATATTTAATGTTGATTTTTTATTTCACTCACCCCTCTTTGAACATATAACCTAGTAAATTGATTTTGGAAATAATCATATGCAAAATTTTGTTATATCTGAAACTTATCTTACACTGATTAATGATTTTCTAGCATTCTGCAACTCATCATTCATCTTACGATGCTTTATTATTAAAATCTCTTCAATACTTCTAGTTTTTGTTCAACTATCTTCCATATTTTTTTAATTTTTCAAAGCATCAAATTTTATGCTTTCAAGAATGAATTATTAGAAAAAGTAAATGTTGAATAAAAAACTTTAAACATTAGAGAGATTTAACCATAAAACAACGTGAGATGAATGATGAGTTGCAGGATGCTTCAAAATCACTAGTAAATGTAAGTTATTCTTCAAATATAACACAATTATTCATATAATTATTTTCCAAACTAATTTTGAGAATTTATATGTTCAGTATAAGATTTAGCGAAATAAGCAATCCACATTAAATTTAATAAACTCAAAGTTGTTTTACACCTCAGTTTTATGAGATAAACGAGGTGAAAATATGGTATACCTGTTAGAACAAGATTTGTTCATGACATATATTCCTTGGGTTTTGATTATAACAAAGTATTAAAAGAACAATGATGTTATCTAATGTGTGTTTCAAGTACGAAGGTTCTAATGCTTAAAGTTATATATTCAGAATCTGATATATAAGGACACACTTAAGAGAAGCTGAATTACTAGCTTCTGGTGGTGCAGAATCTGAAGAACATTCTCTAAGTGATGTCTGACGTAGAGTCTGAAGCTGAAGGTCTCAACATCAGAAGAAGCAACATATTGTCTCTACACTTGGTGAATGTAATTAGCTTCTGGTGATCATTCAGAATTAGTGATAAAGCTAAAGTTATTCGTACTGCAAAAAGCAAGTTGCATTGTCAAATCAGCTTGTCAGCTAGAGTCTATTTTTCACAAGGCTCAAGAAGAGTTGACATGCTCTACGAATATCTACTCTCAACGACTCTATAGTACAAGACTACACAAAAGACGCAATGGTGAAACATGTTACACAATGGATTAAGTTCTTTTGGTGTATCTCTCTTCAATGTCTCTTGTACTATGGAAAAACAAAGACACTTGTTCAAGTTACGACTAGTCTTCTACAACTTCTATATAAGCTACTGAAGATTCAAACTGAAGTCTTGAAAAGGAGCAATCAAAAGGGTAAATATAGAAGAAAAGCCAAGAAGGATAGAATTGTTCTACACTTCTGTTTGGATAGAGGAATAACAAGATCATACAATAAGCAACACAATCGAGTATGAAGATTTTCTGTCATATAATGTAAATTGTAATAAGCCTTAAGATTTCTTAAACATTGAATATCTTATAAATCTTAAGTGCTTAGAGGTCTTTGTTAAGGTGATTACCATGTGCCTCTTATTTTGGATCAAGTATACCTTATTTTCTATTCTGCTAAACATGATTGTTTAGTAGTTTAGATAAAGTCTCTTGCAATGTGTGTCATACCCCAAATTTTGACCACCAAGATTTTCCATCATTATGAGAATCATCACCACAATATGGACGTACCATCATGCCCCATCACCCTCCTCAAGGATGGTTGAGCATTCACTATAATCAAGAATTAGGGTTTTAAGCCCTCCAGAGCACTTAGACAAAGGATCAATAAAAAATTGACATGATCTTCAACTTGTCTAAAACCTATCAAACACCTATAAAGGACTAAGAGGTCTCCCACATCAATAATCAAGCACAAGAGTGCAACATTCCAAGTGGATCAAGCCTCAAGATCGTCAGTGTCACCAAATTAGGGTTTTGGTCGACCAAGGCCTCCAGATGAAAATTTTCATCTGGGCATGAGCCAATACTTCAAGTCATAACCCAAGATGTTCCAAGGGACCTCATGGACCCAATCATCAAGTTAAATCAACCTCAGGGGAAGCATTCATCAAAAATCAGGAATTAGGGTTTCTTGACCTAATTCACCCCTAAGTTGACTTTTGAGGCAAGGCATGAACCAAGACATCAATACATGATTTGAGGGCCTCAAATACACCACATTGATACATTTACAACAATGGATTGATCCAAGAAGCTTGGTTCACAAGTTTCATTTTCAGCTGGACCACAATTAGGGTTTTGAAGAAAAAGTCAACTGTATCTTTGACTTTTGACCAAGACATGTTCCCAAACCTTGGGACATGGTTCAAGACACCCTAAAACACCTATGGAATCCATCCTTTAGGTTTGAATTAGGTCAAGGACTTGATTTCATAAAGGATCACACAGTTTGGAATTCATCTGACAAAAAGTCAACTGTGCCCAAAATCAAGTTTGACTTTTTGGAAATTTTCACAAATATGGTTCCCCTAAGTAAAAGACAATGTAAATGAATGGTTTTGATCATCATTCATCAAGAAAAATCAAGAAAAGTAAGATTTCTTGCAAAAGGGGCAACCATAAGAAACTAAATTTTTTCTAAGTTATGGGACAAAAGTGATTTGGTACCAACTTTGCAAGGTCATAACTCCTAAACCACAAGGTCTTTTTCTCCCATCCAAAGCTCAAATGAAAGTTCACATGACATACTTCAAAAGTATCAACTACAAGAGATTCCAAAACCTCATGGATTTTGAGTTATGGATTGATCAAAATCACAAAAAGTAAAAATGGCCACTTTTTCCAACACTTAATGAAATTTTCAACAAGTCAGAATCTGTTTCACTTTTTCCAAACTTTGAGGCCATTTTTCATCTTGATCCAAGCTAAACCAAGACCAATGTTGGACATCAAAGTTAGAGTATGTCTTAAGGGCTTTCCAAAAAGTATAAGAACTCCTTCTAATTCAACTTGAGCTAAGGGTTACATCCATTGAAAGTTGGTCATTCAGAACTGATTTTTACAAGACAGATTTGTGCATTTTGCTCGAGTTGGCTAAATTAGACAATTACAAGTCTTGTTATCCATTTGGAAACCTCAAGGGATAACACCTAAGGGACAATGTCTGATCCACAAGCCTCCCAAGTCCAAGGATCTACATGTAGCTATGTGTCCTCTAAAATGACTAAGAATCTCAAAGACTCCAATTTTGTTTCAATGCATTCAATGGATTCACAAGGTGGCAAGCATCAAGACATTGCTAATTGAATTAAGTCAAGCCTTATCTCTGAACCAAAGGATTCATAGCCTGTGCCCTAACCTCAAGTCAATGGCTAGAGGAGACTTGAGATTCCATTTGATCACCATTGGCCAAGGGACTGTCCAAGCCTCCATTCACTATTGATGCCAAAACAAACTTGTTGCACTATAAATAGACATCATTTGTGATCAGTTTAAGTACACCAAAGCACCCAAACTGATGCTTTCCTCAAAATCACTCTCAAAAAACCAGATTTTCCTTCTTTTTCAAGTCACTATCGAATTTTGAAATAGGAAGCAATCCAAACCAAACCAATCATGCCAACACCTCATATACATCATATATGAGTGACACATGGCCTTGAAACACATCTAGAACCTCAGAATCACAAAGCCACAACAAGTTCTAAGCTAATTCAATCCATTCCTAGCTTTCAAACACATTACTTGAGGTGCATTGAAGCTGTCCAGATCATTACACAACATCTGTAACACCTCCAACATAGAATTCGATCACCAGCTGCAAGAGGTAGGCTTGAAGCCTTCAAACTCCATATTACATGCATCATAAATGAATTTTTGAGTTACCATCTTGTTTCTGCATGTATATAGAGTGATAACCCTCAATCAATTGCTATGTATGAATCGTGTATGGAATTTCATAGTGTTCATGCTGAAATTAGGTTTCTTGAGTTTATCCTCTGATTTCTCACTCCATACTTAATATAAATGCAGTTAATCTATATGGTTGTGATCCTTGTTCAAAAACGAGTGAAATTGGTGTTTAAATCTTGCAAAACCATTGAGTAATCAGAGAGAAAAGTTAGAAAATGCAAATCTGGGCAAAACAGGGCACGCGAGCAAGAACAAGTGTTCTTGGCGCCCTTTTTCAAAATTTCAAAATTTCAAATTTTTGATATTTTATTTAATTGATTTCAAAAATTAATTTCTCTCTCATTTTTTATTGGTTCTTTTTTTTAAAAAAAAGTCACAAAAATGTTAAATTATTTTATTTTGCAAAAAAATCCAATTTATATTATTTATTTAATATAGTTAGAATTTTTGTAATTTATTTCATTTTTATTTGTTTTTAAACATTTTAAAATGAAATTCTCACTTTGATCTTTTCATTTCAAATGAATTCTAAGCTTTTATGTGATTAAACATGATTTTTCAAACATTTATCCAAAATTACAATTTATTTTTCACACAATGTTTGATAATTTTGATCATTTTAATTAATTTTTATTCAAATTAAAATGCATTTTGAAATAAAATTAGGGTTTTAATTGTTTTCACCTTCATAAACATTTTTCAAAACATTTTTGGGCCTCTTGATAAAGTGTAAGTCCCATCCCTTTGTAAATAAACCAATTTGGGCATCAGTCATTGTATAAGTCCCGATACAATTTTAAAAAATCTCGGTGCGATCGCCGTTTTTAAAAAAATTTTAAGGCCACAATAATTGTATAACCCCTTCTGCGATTTTTAAAACGGTGCGATCACTGTTTTTAATCTGGGCATCTCTTTGAGTTATAAGCCCCAACTTTTGTATAAAAACATTTTTTGGGCCTCTAATAGAGTGTAAGACCCATCCCTTGTCACACACAAACCATTTTAGGCCTCAGTCATTGTATAAGTCCCAGTACGTTTAAAAAATCTCGGCGCGATCACCGTTTTCAAAACAAAATCATCTGGGCCTCCCCTTGTGTTGTAAGTCCCATTTTTATTCTTTTTTCAAACATTTTTTGGGCCTCTAATAGAGTGTAAGACCCAACCCCCATTTGTACATAAATAATTTGGGCCTCAGTCATTGTATAAGTCCTAGTACAGTTTTCAAAATAACGGTGCGATCGTTGTTTTTCATTTGGGCATCTCCTTGAGTTGTAAGCCCCATCTCTTGTATAAAAATAAACTCTTGGGCCTCTAATAGAGTGTAAGACCCACCTCTTTTGTAAATACAATAAATTTGGGCCTCAGTCATTGTATAAGTCCCTCTGTGATTTTCAAAACTACGACGCGATCGTCGCCTTTTCAAAAAGAATTCATCTGGGCCTCTCCTTGAGTATAAGCCCCAAACTTCCTTTTAAAACAACTTTCCTTTTTGATTTAGATTCAAATTCATAGTTTTTATCAAAACTTTCTTCAATTTCTTGAAAAACTAACCATACAACTGTATTTACAATACTGGAAGCTTGCTCACCTGTAAGTTATACCATTTTCTCTTCCATACTTGCTTATATATTTCATCTGTATATATATATATATATATATATATATATATATATATATATATATATATATATTACCTGCTTAGAGTTTTACCCAGCAATTAGGTCTAGGATATATATATATATATATATATATATATTACCTGCTTAGAGTTTTACCCAGCAATTAGGTCTAGGATTAGATCAAGCCAGTGGCCACTCTTTCAACACAGTCAAAACTAGTTCCCCATAGGAAATTCCAGATACAGTCTTGCCTCCTCTTAGGCTTATACAATTTGGAACAAAGAAAGGCATTATTCCTGGTGAAACTTTTCTCAAGACTGTCACTACTAGAAATCTGTACAAGAAATTCATTTCCCCAGAGAGGATTAATTCCCGGTGAAACCTCTCTTGAATTTCTTCAAACCCTATAACTGTTCACTAAAGAAAGGATTATTCCCGGTGAAACCTTTCTTGAACTTTTCTCAGGTTTGGACCTACAGTCTTCCTAAAAGCATCCCCAGCCTCCGCTTGGGCTTTGTACAAGGACCCTCAGGCTTCTTAGAAGTTATCAGCCTCCACTTGGGCTTAGTACAAGGACCCAAAGACCTCCTACAGGTATAGGACAAAACTTAGTCATCTTTTGCTAGTTCAATCCTCCAAAGAGTCAAAACATCAGACCAGTTTAGGGTTGATTCTCATCCCTTAAAACATCAGCCTCCTCTTAGGCATCACACAAAGATCAACCTTCTCATACCAGTAGACTTGGACAGTCTCATCTCTTCTTGGTTCTCAAAGAAACCCTCAAGTTCCCTGAAAGCACAGGAAAAATCCTGATCATTTCATCAATCTCCAGCAGAGTTAAAACCTCTATAGATTTCAAAACTCAATCTTTAAACTCTCACTTTAAATTTCCCCAGCTAGGGTCAAATCACTATCAATAAACCCTTAGTCAGAACCTCATGGTCTCTGATATTTCAACTTCTCAGCAAGAGAGTTTCCCCAATTTGGACCTGTCTTTGGATCTCAATAATCCTCAGCAGAAGTTAGCCTCCTCTTAGGCTTCATATAAGAAATTTCCCAACCAGCCTCCTCTTAGGCTTTGTATAATGATCATCCCTCAGCAGATTTAGCCTCAATCTTGGGCTTTGTACAAGACAGATAAAATATTCTCCAGCTGAGTCAGTCAATACCTTTTAGCCTCAATCTTGGGCTTTGTACAAGACAGATAAAATATTCTCCAGCTGAGTCAGTCAATACCTTTTAGCCTCAATCTTGGGCTTTGTACAAGACAAATATTAAACACCCCAGTAGAGTCAATTCTTTTAGCCTCAATCTTGGGCTTTGTACAAGACCGACAAAATATTCCCCGGAAGAGTCAATTCCTTCTAGCCTCCTCTTAGGCTTTGTATAATGATCTCCCTAAGCAGAGTCAATCTCTTTTCAGCCTCAATCTTGGGCTTTGTACAAGACAGATATAAAACTCCCTAGTAGAGTCAACCTTGGGCTTTGATCAAGGCACACAAAAATCAACATCCCCTCAGAGGAAATCAAGATTTCTCTGCAGGAAGACATTTCTCTGTACAATCACACATCAACACAGACAATCAAAAAAACCTAATTTCGGTTAACTACTATAAGTGGCACACTTATTAATTCAAAATTCCAAGCTGTAGTCCATCTCTTATCCTAGAAACACCTTTCTTTCATCTAATTATTGTAAGTGGCAAGCCTCTGGATTATTTACATCCTAGCCAATGTCCCTCTCTTAGCATGAAAGATTCCTAAGGAAAAATGGCATTGCTCTACATTGAGTTAAAGTTTCTTCCTTCTGGACACGTCCCTTATAAAGGAAATTATGGCATTGCTGGATTCCATACATTCCAGTTAAAGTAATTCTCCTTTATAATCAGTTACCCAACAACCGTGATAAACAGATGATATATCTCCCTTTAGAGATGAAAAATTCTCTCTCAAATACCCCTTTAGCTTCAATCTTGGGCTTTGAACAAGACACAAATAACCTTTAGCTTCAATCTTGGGCTTTAAACAAGACACCAAACATCATCTTTCCTCCTATTCTACGATTGCTCTAATTTCCCTGTTTTCTTTAACGGGAATACGTAGGCATAAGATTTTGAAATCTTAGCGAGCACACAAATCAAAAACTTTAGGCCCAGTACCTTACAAAAAACATCGAAAAACCCGAAAAACAACAAAAATACTCTCTCCACATTCCCAAAGAAGAAACTTTCCCAAATTTACGACAGATAAACACCAGTAAGTAGATAACAGTAGAAAATGCCAAACAATCTATGGATAACCATATATACGCTGGGTAATTGACAACTCCCCATTGTATAATCTGACCCCGGACCCCCAATCTCTTAGCATTTGTTAAATAAAACATTTGCGTGCAAGGTTAGTTTTAGATAGCTTCCCTTTCCTTTCCAGCTTCATAGGATAAATAAGAAATCAGAAAGTAGCACCCAATTCCAACCATTGCGGTAAGGTAGTCGCGTCACCGACAAAAATCGCACGCTACAATGTGATTGAGCATCAAAGTCTCTTGCTGAGAAGCTTGAGCCAAGTAAGTCTCCTACTAGGTGCTAGAGCATTGAAAGTGTTAATCAATTGTTGATTTAACATATGTCTTGAATCCATGGGATTTAAGCAAGGAAGTCTTTGACTGTGAGTCTGAGCAAAAGTCTTGGGCCTGAGGGTCTTGAGTAGATGTCTTGGGTTCGTGGAACCCGAGCAAGGAAGTCTTGAGTTCGTGGAACTTAAGAAAAGAAGTCTTGGGCCTAAGGGGCTTGAGCAGAAGTCTTGGATTCGTGGAATCTGAGCAGTGAAGCCTTTGAGCAAGGGTCTGAGCAGAAGTCTTGAGTCTGAGGGGATTAAGCAAGGAAGTCTTAGGTTTGTGGAACCTGAGAAAAAGTCTTGGACCTGAGTCTCGAGATGACGGTCTGAGAAAAGTAAAGTCTTATGCTTAAGTGCATAAGTGATTGTAATCATGTTTTGATTATAGTGAAAATCTCTTGTGCTGCAGGGGGATTAGACTACTCTGTTTTGGGAGGAACCAGTATAAATATTTGTGTGTTATTTATCTTTTATTTACTTCTGTTAACATTCAGCTGCAAGGTATAATTAGAATCTGAACACCAATTTAGATTCTGAACTCTGATCAGATGCAAACTAAAGTAACTGAAAACACAATTCAACTCCCCCTTATTGTGTATTTTTCTCACCTTCAGTTGGTATCAGAGAATGATTTGTGCATAACACTTAACAGTGGTGCAGATAATGATCCAATGAGAAAAATATGTCTGTTAAAGACTTTCCTTTAAGAAGGAGTTAAGTGCCACATGAAAAATATTACATTGCTTTTCCTACCATATTCAAAGGGTGATTCCGCTGAATTTAAATGATGGAAAGGTGAAATATATTTTTAATTCATTGGTCTTGATAAAGGATTTTGTTGAAGGTCTATAGAATACCCCTGAGAAAGGTATTAGTATAAAATTAGATGGTGTAGGGATGATCAAAGTTTGAATGTCTCTCACACCAGCTCAGAAGAAACTTATTGAGAATATCTTTAGAGTCTGATGCATTCTGGTAGGTGTTCTATCTCAATTCTGAGTATATTAACATCATTGATGCGTCTAATGCCCAGACTATCTTTGAATCCTTGTGTTCAAATTTATGGGAGTCAGTAAAGAAGCTTTCCTAGTTACATTTCATCTAATCTTTCCAAGCAAATTCTGAGAAGATTGCCTAATGGATTCAAACCTAAAGTCACAGTTATTCAAGTTGTCATAAAACTTGAGTATTTTGTGTCTTGAAGGTTTATCTAGCAATATCCTAAGAAAAGAAATTGAATTAGATGATGAAAAGCTATCAAACAGATTAACCCTTCTTAAGCCTATTGAATAAAATTCATATGGAATGTCTGATGATGGGAATTAACCTTTCTTATCAAAAGATTTCATCAACTGACTAAATGGAATGTGATATCTGTTGATAGAAGAGTAACTTCAGAAGCTTATGAAATATTTGTATTTACACTATTTTCCCAAATTTTAAGAACAAGGAGAAATACTACCAGAAAACCCCCAAAATGTCATAGATCTTCACTGCTTATTCAATTGAAGCTGGCATAAGGCAGGATTCAGAAGAAAAAGTAATATGGCTCTGCTAGTCATTACTGTTTTTGAAGAAGCATATGAATCCTGGAATAAAAATCCATTATTGAAGAGAAAGAGACAATGTCAAATCTATCTTGCTTCAATATTGATAATAAGGAGTCCGCTCTTCAAGATAATATCTTAAGTGACTCCATTGCTCCTAAAAATTGAAGATCGTCATTGAATTTTTGTTAAAGGACAAATCCATGAGAAACCTTCAATTATTCGTGTTCTGCCAGTAATAATATGATAGTGCTTTAAAATTTGTTTTATGCCAATCTCCAATAGCCAGCACTATCTGGTTATATGCTTGTCAAAGATTTCAAAGTCAAAAGATTTAATCCAAGACAATGAAATCAGTGACTCTGCTAAGAACAAGATCTTGTTCATACTTTAACTCATCCTAGACTTATACTCTAGAATGAATCATGGTACTGCGATCAGATTAAGGCATAAAGCAAAGGAAAGCCTGTCAGGACTAACATTTATAGACTCATAGAAATATGAGTACCATTACTCAAAATGTATTTGGTGCAGATATCGAAGAAAGGAGCAAAGGCATCTTCCATGGTACTTAGTCAAAGGTTGTTTACAATATTTGATGGAAGAAGAGCCTACATCCCAGACTCAAGAGCTGAAGGCATTGAGTTTGGTGAAAGAAGTGGAGTCAATTGTTTAACAGCCATTGAATCAGAATCCACTCAATACAATATTCAGATTTTATGGTTAAATATGAATATTCATCTAGAGTCTGACCAAGAAAATTAAAAAAAAAAAAGGTATGTCTGTTTGTTGATTGCAGTATACGGCAAGCAGCAAAAATATTTATTTTCGGAAGAATTCCCTCCGGGATTTATGTCGTGTCCATAGAGATCGGTTCGAGGGAAATAATCCCATTCAACAGTCTCTCGCGTTTATGAGTTTGGATTAAATTGGTTTCAAGCATGAAAACGGAAAAGTAAACATTAAAACATAAAACAAAGTCATTCTTCAGCAACAAGAAACTTATCAGGCATGCACATAATCAACTCCTCACAAACTTAAACTTATAGACTAGTTATACTCAACCTACAATACTCCTCAATATCACCCAGCATCGCTCACAACACAGGTTATGTCTAACGCAAAGTTGAGAGAACAACCGTGTTACCATTGCAGATACTTTCGCACGCTAGCTCAAGGCACGGAGGCATTAAGTTTCGACGCCTATTGAAGATTGTTAGCTCTAAATCTATCTCTAGAATCTAGAAACTAACAGACAATCATCCCTAATCGAAGTTCACGAAGGTTATGTCTAACACAACCCAAACCCCGCGCATAAAGCAAAAATAAGAGACAATCACCAATAAAGATTTGTAAAGCAAGTTTCATATAACGCCATGGGCGACAAATATACATGAGTTTACAGCAAATACATATACACATCCCACCATAAAGAAAAACGCAAAGAAAAAGATAAATAAACCAAATATCTCACGGTTTTTCAGAGTCGGTCGACGATCAATCCACCCCGGTTCATCCGTATGCATGCTCCACAGTTGTTTTCTAAGCTAACTCAACCAAAGAATGAGGTTGATGAAGTTTGGAGACAAAAATCACCCCCAAAACAACATAACATCTCAAAAATGAAGTAAAATGAACTAAATACAAAATTCAGTTTCAGACCCACCGCCCGGCGCTAGAAAGCACTGCCCGGCGGAGCCCATTATTCCTCTCACACCAGCTGTGTACGTAAATCGACTGGAAATAAATATCTAGCACCACCCGGCGCTCAAAATACCGCCCGACGCTAGCCAAAAATATGGAACGCTACTGGAACTCTCATTTCAACTTTTTTCTACCGCCCCTGCACCGCCCGGCGCTCAAAACACACCGCCCGGCGCAGCACACCAGAACAGCAAAAATTCTGCAGTGTTTTATTCGTAACTTCCAAACCGAAACTTCGTTTTTCGCCCGTTTTGAAGCGTTGGAAAGCTTATTCAATGCTCTATACAACAATGGCAAAATCCCAATAATTGAATACCTACAAAAATGAATGGAAAGCAATTAAACTCAACGATATATACAAGAAAACACAATATACACACGAAAACGTAAAGTAAACGTATTTACACATAAAATGGGGTTTATTCAACCAATTTTAACAAGAAGAAACGATAAGTGCAACAACACTTATATACAAAAATAGGTACATTTTGCACTTATCACTGTTCTTCCCTGGCTTACTTCTTGATTCAATGAGATATTTAGGTATTAGTAAATACAAAGTCTTTGTTAGATCTCTAGAGAAATTATTTTGTTTAAAAGAATCTTCAGAAATCTTTAAGAAGAAACTATATTGTATTTTTCTATCCTGAATATATCATTATCTAGATGATGGTCATATTTATGGAAATAATTTCCTCACTTTTTATAATGATACTGCTGCTAGTTAGTTGTCAAAAAAACCAATTCAATATTCATTAATTAAACATGACTCTAGTTTCAAGAGAAAAAGCTTGATTCTGAATAGAATATCAAAGCTTGATGACTGACAAAAGATGTCTCATTCGTAGTTTAGATCTATTAGACTATGATGGATGATAGCTTCTGAAAATTATCAGTCTCTGAGATTATGAAAATGATTCTTTACTTCTGATTAAGCAGTTTAAGCAAAAAGTTTTTTTTATATTACTTAAATTTCATAAAGTTGAAAATTATCTACTGGAGTCAGGAAATCTGCTGGGTAAGAACCTTTGGGTAATGACGTTTTTATTTTTATATATTATTATCATTTCTATCCCCTGTCTTGTGAAACAAAATTTTGTGTCCTTTTTTTCGACAAGATTTTTATTCTTCTGGAATCTTGTTCAGTTCTTTTCTTTTCTTTTTATTTTCTTTGGTTGTGTGCTGATCAAACCAAACCTGAGATGAATTCTCTAGTCAATTCTCCTTTGAATCAACTAGTTGTCATCAATGAAAAGTTTGTGGATTTTGAAGAATTGCTTAAGCTAGGTTTTAACTTCTGGAAGACTGTGTCTGAACAAAGTTGGACTGGATACTTTGAGATGATCTGTTTTTTCACTTATCCAAGGCTTGTCAAAGAGGTTTGGATTAATACTTCCATTGTTGAGATGAATTCTGAGTGTGGTATTCTTTGTAAGGTGTCTGGTGTTTCTATAACAGTAACCTCTAAATTGATTGCTAATGTGATCAATTGTGAGGAGATTGGAGAAATCCTAGGTACTCTTTGTAACACCCCCTTTCTATACTCCCAAATAATCAAATAAATCATTTAGGCATGTATTGGAAATTTCATCAGAGTATAATTGTAAACACGGCATAAAAAGACATGTCACATTATGCTTGAAATTAAAACATACAACACCTGCTCAACAAATGATATGCAACAGTGGGGTAACTTTCAACGTAGGAACTCAGTCCTTACACCCACATCTCAATATTTAGAATAAAAGCGGAAAATCTAAACATTGATAACACCAAACATATATACATTATATATATATATATATATATATATATATATATATATATATACATCAACAAGTATGATACAACAACATCATTCATGTTTATGTATACAAATTCATCAACAAGATACATACACGAATGTATCACAAAAAGGAATCAAACATAAGCATCCTAGCTACCCGGTGCTACATATCAGAGCCAACCGACCAAAAAGGTATGAAGACTCGCTTCACAAAAGACCACCAGATACCTAATCTGCAATGCCTCGTAGAGCATCATAAAACAGCAGAAGGGTGAGAAATATTATCATAATAACAATGCATATAATCATATATCTCAACACAAAAGTATACACATAACACATTCTCACCATTCTACCATTCCACATAAACATACATATTATATTCATTCTTCAATGCATCATTATAACGATACAATTCTTATCATAATTCATCACATCTCATTCAATATACTTCGCAAGGCATATATATATATATATATATATATATACAAAACCAAGCATATTCATCATTATGCTTATCATTCAACATAAACACATATATTCATGTTCATTCATCCATGCACAAATACAAGGATGACCAATGCAAATCATAGAGACCGACTCACGACTCTATGCAAATGCAATGCGGTACCGACTCATTTCATCTCAAGTTCAATTGAAGAACTTATTTGAACCATCGCTCGTTACTTAGTGTAACTCCCCGTCGGGCATACGATGTTCACCCATTGCTACCACCTCTCAAAAGGCTTACAATGTTTATGGATTGCTCCCACCTCTCAAAAGGCTTACAATCCGATTGCTCCCACCTCTCAAAAGGCTTACAATCGTTTGTAATCATCGCCCCCACCTCTCAAAAGGCTTGCGACGTTACAACGGATTCATCTTAGAACCCCACAATGCAAGAATACACATCATGATGCTTCACATACAACATGACTCATGACACTCTTGACATGCATACATATTCACAATATAGTCATGCATTCATCACACACAATCCACATACATTCACATCAATTGTGCCAAACGGCAACCGAACGTTTTCACAAATAACCAAACAATTTGATTTACGGTTTACCAGAAAAGTCGGTTAAAAGTCGGCTAAAAATAATATTTTTCTTCACCAAATCATAGAACATATTTTTAGCTTCACATCCATATAAAGAACACCTCAATCGGATAAACAACGCAAAAGATATGGATATTTCAAAATAACGCAAAAACATAAACCGGAGGCTTGACACTACGATACGGTTTGAAAATACTGCTCTAATTGAACAAGGTTCAGACCTCAAAACCATTTTTCCTAGAAAGAACATCTCATTAGCTTTCCAACGCTTCGAACGGGGATCAAAACCGACTTACGAATCAATAGATATGAATTTCCGAAGTTTCCCCGAAAAACCAGAATTTTCTGCTACAGCACTGCGGATTTTTACGTTTTCGCCCGAAAACTCGACTAAATTGAACATTTTCACCGAAACAAACATATACGCGTAACCACCAAATACATAAGAACAATTTAGAATACATAAACGAAATTTCTACGACGTTCGATTTTTCGATTAAATTTCAACCTTTCATAAACCAGAATTTTCAAACATCACCAAATCGAATAAAAAACACGCTATACGACGACATAACCTTACTCGATACAACTACGTAATTTATTTCGAATTCTAACCGTGAAAACATCGGTTTTTATCGACTTTGTCCAATTCGACCTAACCACATATATCTCTAAAACAATCTAAACAATTCAAACACACACATACATAATCATACACATGGATAAGATAATAATATTTCACACCCTTACCCGATTAAATTCGATTCCTAGAGTTGTCTTGACGATTTCCTAGCTTTTTCCAATCTTTTCTTCTCTTTTTCTTCTCTTGTTCTTCTTTCTCTCTAACTCTCCTTTTCTCTCTTTTCTAACTCTTATACTTTTCTTTCTATTTCTTTTCTTACTACTTTCTTTTCTTTACTTTAAATATCTCACAAATACCCTTAAATCATTCTTCACTTAAATTCTAACTTAACAATAATTATGAAATGTCTAAAATACCCTCCAATCTAATTTCCCCCGAAAACTCTCAAAAACGGTAAAATAATATAACACGCCAACATATCAGATTAAAACACCAATTTCACAATAACATTATTATCACCCAAATTAAATAAAAGACTCAACAAAATAATACAAATTAGCACAAAATGGAGATAATCATAATCGGGCTGTTACAACTCTCCCCCACTTTTGAAATTTTCGTCCTCGAAAATATTACCTGATTCAAACAACTCCGGATACGACTCTCGCACCCCACTCTCTAATTCCCAAGTCATATTGCCCTCCGAAGCGCCTCCCCACGCTACTTTCACAAGCGCAATATCCTTGCCTCTTAGCTTCTTAACTTCACGATCCAAAATCTTAATCGGTAAAACTTCAACCGTAAGATCATCTCTCACTTCTACCTCGTCCATAGGAATAATATGTGACAGATCCGGAACATACTTCCGAAGTTGCGAAACATGGAAAACGTCATGCAAATTCGAAAGATTCGGAGGCAACGCCACACGATAAGCCACAGCGCCAACACGTGCAGTAATCTGATAGGACCAATAAAACGAGAAGTCAACTTCTTCGACTTCAAAGCACGACCCACACCCGTAACCGGTGTAATTCTTAAAAACACATGTTCGCCTTCTTTAAACTCAAGATCTTTCCTTCTCTTGTCATGATAGCTCTTTTGTCTACTTTGAGAAGCTCTCATCTTTTCCCGAATAAACTTCACTTTCTCCGTCGTTTCTTGTACCAATTCCGGTCCAACAATCGCCCTCTCACCAGTTTCATGCCAACACAAAGGTGTTTGACATCTCCGACCATACAAAGCCTCAAATGGTGCCATACCAATACTCGAATGAAAACTGTTATTATAGGTGAACTCAATCAACGCTAAATAACTATCCCAAGCACCACCTTGCTCTAGCACACAAGCACACAACAAATCCTCCAACGATTGAATCGTCCTCTCGGTTTGACCATCTGTTTGCGGATGGTAAGCCGAACTCAATCTTAGCTTAGAACCCAAAGCCTCTTGTAAACTCACCCAAAATCTCGATGTAAATCTCGGATCTCGATCCGATACAATACTCTTAGGAACACCATGTAACTTCACAATCACACGAACATAAATCTCGGCTAACTTCTCCAAAGGATAACTAATGTCAATTGGAATAAAGTGAGCAGATTTAGTAAGCCTATCAACAATCACCCAAATAGCATTATGACCTCTTTGCGTATTCGGCAATCCCGTAACAAAATCCATCTATATATTATCCCATTTCCATTCCGGAATATCCAACGGTTGCAACAAACCACTAGGCTTCTGATGTTCCACCTTCGACTTTTGACAAGTCAAACACGCATACACAAATCGAGCCACATCCCTCTTTAAACCGGACCACCAAAAGATCTTCTTCAAATCTTGATACATCTTATTCGCACCCGGATGAATACTTAAATTACTTCGGTGTCCTTCCTCTAAAATCATCTTTTTCAACTCCGCGTCGTCGGGAATACAAATACGACCACGGAATCTCAAAACTCCAAAGTTATCAACCTTGAAATCCTCATTCTCATTCATCATTTAATCAACGAACTTCAAATCCAACTTTTGCTTTTTACTAACCGTTGCAAGAAAATCATTCGTAACATGTAACATACCAAGTCTCACACTTCGCGGCGTCATTTCACAAACCAAACTCAAATCTCTGAAATCCTCCAAAAGTTCTCATTCTTTCATCATTAATGCGGACATATGTAACAACTTTCGACTTAAGGCATCGGCTACCACATTCGCCTTACCCGGATGGTAATTCAAACTAAAATCAAAATCCTTCAAAAGCTCTAACCATCTTCGTTGTCTCATGTTCAATTCTTTCTGATCAAATAAATATCTTAAGCTTTTGTGATCACTAAAAACTTCAAATCTTGCACCATAAAGGTAATGCCTCCAAATTTTCAAAACAAACACCACCGCCGCTAACTCCAAGTCATGCGTAGGATAATTCTTTTCATGCACTCTCAATTGTCGTGAAGCATAAGCCACAACTTTTCCATCTTGCATCAGAACACCACCTAACCCAATCAATGAAGCATCACAATATACAACAAATGGTTCATTAGGATTCGGTAAAATCAAGATCGGAGCCGTTGTCAACCTTCTTTTTAGCTCAATGAAACTCTTTTCACAATCTATATCCCAAATGAAAGCCTTTCCTTTACAAGTCAATTGCGTTAACGGAAGTGCCAACTTCGAAAATTCCTCTATAAACCTCCGATAATAACCCGCCAAGCCTAAAAAGCTTCGAATTTCCGTAACCGATCTAGGAGTCTCCCACTGCATCACCGCATCAATCTTAGATGGATCAACACTAATACCACTCCCGGAGATAACATGTCCAAGAAAACTTACTTCCGATAACCAAAAGTCACATTTTGACAACTTAACATATAATTGTTTCTCTCTCAAAATTTGCAACACAATTCTCAAATGCTCTTCTTGCTCTTCTTGAGACTTAGAATAAATCAAAATATCATCGATGAACACAACCACAAAACGATCCAACTGTTCATGAAAAATACGATTCATGTATTCCATAAACACCCCCGGCGCATTAGAAACCCCGAATGGCATCACGGAATATTCGTAATGACCATACCGTGTCCTAAATGCCGTTTTCTGAATATCCTCGCTTTTCACACGAATTTGGTGATATCCCGATCTCAAATCAATCTTGCTAAAGACACGCGCACCAACTAATTGGTCCATCAAATCATCAATCCTTGGAAGCGGATACTTGTTCTTAATTGTCACCTTGTTCAACTGTCGATAATCAATACATAACCGCATACTTCCATCCTTTTTCTTTACCAACAATACCGGAGCACCCCAAGGAGAAACACTTGGCCTTATAAATCTCTTGTCCAACAAGTCATTCAACTGCTTCTTCAATTCTATCAACTCCGATGCCGACATACGATACGGTGCCATCGAAATCGGTCTAGTGCCAGGAACTAGATCAATAGAGAACTCAACTTCTCTTTCTGGCGGTACATCCATAATATCCTCCGGAAACACTTCTGGAAAATCACACACCACTGGAATCATATCAATACCAATCTTACTCTCCACTGACAATGATGCAAACAAACCAAACAATTGAGCTTCATCCTCTAAAAGTTTCTTCAACTCTTTAGTAGATAGAAAACTCTCCTCTTCATCATCTTCCAAAGAAGGAAACCTTACCAACTTATGATAGCAATCTATATGAACTCGATTAAATTGCAACCCGTTCATACCCAAGATTACATCCAATCCCTCCAACGGAAAACACACTAAATCCATAATGAAGTCTTTACCATAAATGGTCAAAGGACAACTTACACACACCAAAGACGTAGTTACCGACCCTGAAGCAGGAGTCTCAATAACCATCTCAATACCCATAAAAAACAACGCAAGATTCAAACGCTTCATGCACTCAGACGAAATAAACGAATGAGTCGCTCCCGTATCAATAACAACAACTAAAGGTGTACTATTAATAAAGCATGTACCTTTAATCAAACGGTCTGCACTAGTGGTCTGAGTCCCCGCCAATGCAAACACCTTTCCGCCCGCTTGAGCTTGTTTCGGCTTAGTACACTTAGTACTAATGTGACCCACTTCTCCACAGTTAAAACACTTCACCATATTCCTCCTACACTCAGCAGTAGAATGCCCAATACCTCCACAGTTAGAACATCTCCCAACGGCCTTCCTACACTCAGTTGCTTTATGACCCATTCCACCACAATTGAAACACTTAATGAACCCAGAACTTCCTCCTCCAGATCTCTTATCAAAGTTTCCCTTATATTTACCCTTATCAGCGGGGGTCACATAAGGTCCACTTCTAGCTTGCTGTTTCCCTCTCCTCTCATTCACACTCTTGTAATGTGTAGAACGAGCTTTGCTATCTTCCTCGAAGATTCTACAACATTTAGTCAAATCCGAAAACCTCCTAATCCTTTGATATCCCACAGCTTGCTTAATCTCAGGACGCAAACCATTCCCATATTTAATACACTTTGAGAACTCAGCAGTAATCGCAGCATAATGAGAATGAAATTGAACCAATTCCACAAACTTAGCAGTATAGTCCACCACTGACATACCACCTTGTTTCAATTCCAGGAATTCCATCTCTTTCTTCCCTTTCACACTTTCAGGGTAATACTTCAGCAAAAACTCGGTACGAAACAATTCCCAAGTTACCTCTTCATTATCCACCTCAAGAATTTCACGCATACCGACCCACCAATCGTCGGCTTCTTCCCTCAGCATGTGAGATCCAAGCCTCACCTTATTCTCTTCCGCACAGTCCATGACTCTGAATATTCTTTCAATCTCTTTCAGCCAAAGTTGAGCACCATCGGGATCAAATCTTCCTTTGAAGACCGGTGGTTGATTCTTCCTGAACTCTTCATTAGCACTTACATTCGGCGCACCCTGCACCGCCCTAGCCATTGCTTCCATAGCAGCAGCCATCGCATTATCGTTTCTACCAGCCATATTCTGATCATTCCCAAAAATAACAACAAAGGTTAAACAACAGTTCAACCAACACAACAACGAGACAGACACGACTGACTCAACCTTGGCTCTGATACCACTTAATGTAACACCCCCTTTCTATACCCCCAAATAATCAAACAAATCATTTAGGCATGTATTGAAAATTTCATCAGAGTATAATTGTAAACACGGCATAAAAAGGCATGTCACATTATGCTTTTAATTAAAACATACAACACCTGCTCAACAAATGATATGCAACAGTGGGGTAACTTTCAACGTAGGAACTTAGTCCTTACACCCACATCTCAATATTTAGAATAAAAGCGGAAAATCTAAACATTGATAACACCAAACATATATACATTATATATATATATATATATATATATATATATATATATATATATATATATATATATATATACATCAACAAGTATGATACAACAACATCATTCATGTTTATGTACACAAATTCATCAGCAAGATACATACACGAATGTATCACAAAAAGGAATCAAACATAAGCATCCTAGCTACCCGGTGCTACATATCAGAGCCAACCGATCAAAAAGGTATGAAGACATGCTTCACAAAAGACCACCAGATACCTAATCTGCAATGCCTCGTAGAGCATCATAAAACAGCAGAAGGGTGAGAAATATTATCATAATAACAATGCATATAATCATATATCTCAACACAAAAGTATACACATAACACATTCTCACCATTCTACCATTCCACATAAACATACATATTATATTCATTCTTCAATGCATTATTACAACGATACAATTCTTATCACAATTCATCACATCTCATTCAATATACTTCGCAAGGCATATATATATATATTCAATATACTTCGCAAGGCATATATATATATATATATATATATATATATATATATATATATATATATTATATATATATATATATATATATATATATATATATATATATATATATATATATATATATATATATATATATATACAAAACCAAGCATATTCATCACTATGCTTATCATTCAACATAAACACATATATTCATGTTCATTCATCCATGCACAAATACAAGGATGACCAATGCAAATCATAGAGACCGACTCACGACTCTATGCAAATGCAATGCGGTACCGACTCATTTCATCTCAAGTTCAATTGAAGAACTTATTGGAACCATCGCTCGTTACTTAGTGTAACTCCCTGTCGGGCATACGATGTTCACCCATTGCTACCACCTCTCAAAAGGCTTACAATGTTTATGGATTGCCCCACCTCTCAAAAGGCTTACAATCCGATTGCTCCCACCTCTCAAAAGGCTTACAATCGTTTGTAATCATCGCCCCCACCTCTCAAAAGGCTTACGACGTTACAACGGATTCATCTTAGAACCCCACAATGCAAGAATGCACATCATGATGCTTCACATACAACATGACTCATGACACTCTAGACATGCATACATATTCACAATATAGTCATGCATTCATCACACACAATCCACATACATTCACATCAATTGTGCCAAACGGCAACCGAACGTTTTCACAAATAACCAAACAATTCGATTTACGGTTTACCGGAAAAGTCGGTTAAAAGTCGGCTAAAAATAATATTTTTCTTCACCAAATCATAGAACATATTTTTAGCTTCACATCCATATAAAGAACACCTCAATCGGATAAACAACGCAAAAGATATGGATATTTCAAAATAACGCAAAAACATAAACCGGAGGCCTGACACTACGATACGGTTTGAAAATACTGCTCTAATTGAACCAGGTTCAGACCTCAAAACTATTTTTACTAGAAAGAGCATCTCATTAGCTTTCCAACGCTTCGAACGGGGATCAAAACCGACTTACGGATCAACAGATATGAATTTCCGAAGTTTCCCCGAAAAACCAGAATTTTCTGTTACAGCACTGCGGATTTTTACGTTTTCGCCCGAAAACTCGACTAAATCGAACATATTCACCGAAACAAACATATACGCGCAACCACCAAATACATAAGAACAATTTAGAACACATAAACGAAATTTCTACGGCGTTCGATTTTTCGATTAAATTTCAACCTTTCAAAAACCAGAATTTTCAAACATCACCAAATCGAATAAAAAGAACGCTATACGACGACCTAACCTTATTCGATACAATTACGTAATTTATTTCGAATTCTAACCGTGAAAACATCGGTTTTTATCGACTTTGTCCAATTCGACCTAACCACATATATCTCTAAAACAATCTAAACAATTCAAACACACACATACATAATCATACACATGGATAAGATAATAATAGTTCACACCCTTACCCGATTAAATTCGATTCCTAGAGTTGTCTTGACGATTTCCTAGCTTTTTCCAATCTTTTCTTCTCTTTTTCTTCTCTTGTTCTTCTTTCTCTCTATTTTTCTCTCTAACTCTCCTTTTCTCTCTTTTCTAACTCTTATACTTTTCTTTCTATTTCTTTTCTTACTACTTTCTTTTCTTTACTTTAAATATCTCACAAATACCCTTAAATCATTCTTCACTTAAATTCTAACTTAACAATAATTATGAAATGTCTAAAATACCCTCCAATCTAATTTCCCCCGAAAACTCTCAAAAACGGTAAAATAATATAACACGCCAACATATCAGATTAAAACACCAATTTCACAATAACATTATTATCACCAAAATTAAATAAAAGACTCAACAAAATAATACAAATTAGCACAAAATGGAGATAATCATAATCGGGCTGTTACACTCTTGTTTAGGAACACTATCCTCTTACTTGGCGTACTTTTGTAGATCCATCTAACACATCTCTGGTCTCAAATCTTTGTCCTGATGCAATTATTTGGAATCAGATTCCGAACTCAAACTTGCTTCCTAAGGACAAGGATCTAGACCTTGTGGACCCTATTGAAAAAGATTTGCTACTTCTTCTCAATTCAGACTTGCAGATTGATCTTCCACAAGTTATGTTTGACTATCTGAAGGAGACTCTTTCATCCTTTCACAAGGGAAATACATTCTTCATTCCTTATGGACGAGTTCTTTCAGAACTATTGGTCCAACAGAGAGTTATCATAAGTTCAGAGGATGATTCTTCTAAAATTTGGAGAGAAAAGTTTGAAGCTATCTATGAGAGATTCTCAAGTTAGACTTCTGCAAATTTATGCCTTGTATTTGTTAAAACTTCATGTATTAAGCACTCTTATTATTCATTTTTGTTCATGCTCTTGCGAGTCTTAATTGTTATATATATTTTTATATTGTTGTTCAAGAGGATAGAATTAATAGGATTAAAAACTCAAAACATGCAACATTCTCATTATATTGGAAGCTATAACAAATTGTTAAAACTCTCTAGGCATTTTGATTTGTCCTAAGGAATACCTTAGGATCATTTGACATATCTAGATTGTCTAAATAATCTTGTCATTCTTCCTTTGCAAACTCTACAACCTCCTTTCTTAGTTGGTTTCTGCGTTTTGACCCACAAGTTCTTCTTCTTCTTTGTGTCTCAAAGAAGGTTGGTGAAGAAGTAGGTTCTTTTGAAGTTATCTGCTTGCTTGTAGATTCTTCAGTTGCTGCATTACTCTGTTTGCTTAAACTGCTGCATTTAGCATGAATGTCTTTCTGAAATCTCTCTTTGGAACCCAAATTTTCTTTTTCTTATACATCTTGTGTTCAGAAGATTAAGTGATTATGAAAGTGAGTCTGCTAAGGGATTTTATAGAATCATTACATTCATTACCTTGAGTATTCATTATTTCAATATTGATTAAGTCAAATCAATTTTTAAATACTGACTCTTAGAAATGATGTCTAGTATTCTGACCAATTAAGATCCTCTTAACAACTGTAAATTTTATTCTTAACAAGTTAGCTATTGTTTCTGTTCGTCTTCTTATTTCATTAATGCTTTTGTCAAAAAATCTAAAGGGAAAATAAAGTGATTGTACGACTGCATAATATGTAATGATCAAAATAACTTTTTCATTAATCAAGCATTGAAAGGATTACAATAAAAGAGGGTTGGATTGAACTAAAGATTAAACCTAATCTAAATCATCCATGGCCTGGTAATACATCCAGTTATCCCAACTGATATCAAGTTCATCCTCATCAACATCTTCCTCTTCTGCTTCTGGGATAACAAGTTGATAAAACATCTCGTGTATCCTCTTCTTCTGTGTCTTCTTCATGGAATTTGTGGCGAATAAATATTGTGTAAATTCTCAGGGTTTTAAGCAAGTTCTTGTGGAGTAATTTTCTGATAATGGCTTATACTACTTTCCCAAACTATCATTTGAAGTGTCAAGCTCCAACTGCATAGCTAAAAGTAATGGCTTTCCAACTGATGCCGATTTCAATTTAGTTTTTACAAATTATGTAGTCTTCGTAAAGCTCATAAACTTCATGCACTTATGTCTAGAATTGTTACCATAATGCTTTTTATGCGATTTATAATGACTTATGAGGTCTTTCTCCCTCTCCATCTAATTTTGGCTATAGATATAATATATCATTTGTTGATGGTTACCCCAAACATACATGGTTATACTTCTACCTACGAGGTTGTTGCTTATGGTGTTGCAGTTCAAGCTGCTTTGCAGAGTGAAGGCTCTAAAAGTGTTCCTAACATAGTATTGCGAGATGCTACTCCATTGTCACTTGGTGTATCAGTACAAGGAGATGCCATGGATGTTGTGATTCCTAGGAACACTTTGATTCCTGTTGAAACAACAAATGAATATTTGACAGTTATAGATAACCAATCCTGTGTCTGTGTTAAAGTCTATAAGGGTGAAAGAGTCAGAGCAAGTGATAACAACTTGCTGGGTTTGTTTAAATTTTATATTCCTCCTGCTCCTCGAGGTAGTCTTTCTATTAAAGAATGCTTTGATATAGATGAAGATGGTATATAAATGTGTCTGCAGAGGAAGAAACGAGTGGTAATAAGAAAGATATTACAATAACTAATGAAAATGGAAGACTGTCAAAGGAAGAAATTGAGAGAATGATTCAAGAGGCTGAGTTTTTTAAGGCTCAAGAAATGAAATTCAAAAATAAAGCTAAAGCCATAAATACTTTGGACGATTATCTTTACAATGTGGGGAAAGTAATGAAGGATGATTGTGTAAGTTCCAAGCTCAACGCTGTTGATAAAGTGAAGATTAATTCTGCAATGATAAAGGGAAAAGTATGAATGCTAATAAAAATCAAGAAGATACGTTTATGTTTGTGGATTGTTTGAAGGAGCTTGAGAGTGTGTTTGAATCTGCTATGAACAAGGTCAATAAAAGTTACTCTGATGAGGAAACCGATTCCGATTCCTAATAATAATTTTTGTTATTTGATTTGCTTCCTCCTGTATAATGTCGGAGCTTCTTGTTTTTCTTTTTTAATCTTGTGATTGTTTGAATTAGTAGACTTGAGGTTGTTGCTATTGAAATAACAAAATCTATGACATAACCAGTATTTTAATTTTAATTTATGTTGTGGTTTTATTCCGTCTAATATCTAATAATTCATTCAGTACAAGACTTTAGGTTAAGAGATCTTTAAGAGGTTGTGTTGTGGTTTCCTCATCCTCGAAGAATGACAACTATCAATTGTGATGGTGTTAAAACTTAAAAGTATAGAATTTATTAAGGTTAATATTATTTTTTATTTGGTTTAATTATCCATGTGTTTGTACTTTGTACATATTATTTTTGTGTGGCGTGTGATGTTGATGTAGGATCAACTCTGAGAAGCTACTAATTTATTTAATGAATTATATCATAGTTTCTAATGATAGAATTTAATTATATAACCGTTAGAAATGTTATTATGCAGCCTTCAAGCTCCTTACTCAGCAACTAACATAGTTTGTGCAGTTGTTAGCAATTAGGTTTTGGTTATCAGTTAGTTAACTAACACAGTTAGTTATTACACACGAGAGTTAGTTATAATCTCTAAGCTTACTTTGTATCAGCTAGTCTCCTATATAAGCATGCACTACTGCAATTGTAATTCATGTTTTGAATGAATAAAAACTAGATACTTCTGTAATGAGTAAATAAAAGTGTAGAATGGGTAAAATAGAACTTGTATTAATGGAATTAAAGTTCACTCCTAGATAAAATCCAGAAGGAAGTACAAAGATGCAATTTGGGGAAAATATCGAGTAAGAGAGAGAAAAGAGAGTAGAGACAATTCTCACAATTTGCATAAAGAAAACAATACTATCAATTACTCCTTATAAACTAGCTCAATTGGATAAGTGGTCCCTCAATTTGGTACTAGTCGTGCGTGTTCTCAATCCTTTTTTGGCCCCATCATTTTCGGATCAGTGCTAACAGAATTATTCTCCTGTGGGTCCCTTGTAGCTGACTTGGCAGAGATCATGCTTTTTCTATTTTTCTTCATTGCAATATCATCCCTATTTATGACAACCTTGTCCTCAAGGTTGAGGTTAGGGAAGTTGTCTAACATCTCATCAAAATCTTCCCATGTGGCTTCAGCTGGTGTCATATTTTCCCATTGTACCAGCACCTATGGTATAATGTTTGAACCTTTCTTGATTGACCTAGCTTGGAGAATGGCAATTGGTGTAATGACTGGGTCAGTATTTCTTGTGGTATTCCTTTGAAAAGCTTCAGCTGAGATATGTGAAAAACTAGGTGTATTTTAGCTGGATCGGGAAGTTGTAACTTGTAAGCCACGCTACCTATTTTGGCCGTAACAGGAAACGACCCAAAATATCTCATGCCCAGTTTCTGATTTCTTCTTAATGTAACAGAGTGTTGCCTGTAAGGTTGGACCTTCACTAAAACCAAATCTCCCACTGCTAATGACACATCAATTCTCTTCTTGTCAGCTTGGTTCTTCATGTACACTTGAGCTCTTTCCAAATGTTGTTTCAACTGCTGTAAAATTTTATCTTTGTTGATCAATTGTTCTTGTAAAGTAACAGGATCTACTGGCTGTGGACTGTATTGAATTAGAGCCGGAAGATCTCTCCCATATAATGCTTTAAATGGTGTCATACCAATGCTGGTCTGAAATGATGTGTTGTACCAGAATTCTGACCAGCTTAAAGCCTTGTACCAAGCTTTTGGGTTGTGAAAAGTGAAACACCTAAGAAACATCTCCAAGCACTTCTTCATTAGATTGGCCATCTGATTGAGGATGGTAAGATGAGGACATGGCTTATGTGGTACCATGTAATTGAAATAAGGACTTCCAAAAATTACTAGTAAAAACCTTATCCCTGTCGGACACTATTAACTTAGGCATGCCATGTAATTTCACAACCTGATTCATGAATAACTCAGCTACAGATTTACTTGTGTAATCTCCTTTGAGTGCGATGAAATGAGCATATTTTGACAAACGGTCTACTACTAATAGAATAATATTGAAGCCATACGAGTTTGGTAGTCCTGTTTTAAAATCCATTGTTATGTCCTCCCAAACTTGGGATGGTATAGGAAGTAGCTGCAACGGTCCGACAGGTTTTGTATGCAACGTTTTTGCTTGTTGACAAATTGTACAAGATTGAGCGATTTGCTGCACATCATGTTTCATTTTGGGCCAGTAAAAATGTTGTGTCACCCTTGCCAAAGTTCTTGTTACCCCAGAATGTCCCCCAATTGGTGAATCATGAAATTCTCATAAGAGATGTTGTATAAGGTTCCCCTCCTTAGGTACAACAATTATGTTCTTCCAATATAATAATTCACCTTTGACTGAGTAATTTGGATGCAATAAGGGTTTCTCAACACATTGTTGCATAATAACTTGTAACTTGGAATCCCTCTGCAGTGCTTCTTTCAACTGTTTGACAATTGAATTCTCAGGCTCAGACCATGATAACGACATGACTCTTGAGAGGGCATCAACTGCTAAATTGTTTTTACCTGGCTTATACTCAATTGTGAAATCATATCCCAAAAATCGATGTAGCCAATCTTGTTGCTCTGGGGTTTGCAGACTTTGCTCCATCATACTTCTCAAACTCTTCTTATCAGTTCTGATAATAAAGCGATGACCTAATAGATAATGTCTGAACTTAGAAATTGCATCTGTTATGGCCAACATTTCGCGAAATTAAGATGACTTCTTTTGAGTGTGTGGTGCCAGTATTTTGGAGAAATAGGCAACAGGGTGACCATTTTGATGTAGCACTGTACCTATACCAACTCCGGATGCATCGATTTCTAAGATAAAAGGATGTTGGAAATTAGGTAAACCCAAAACAGGTGATGTCATCATAGCTTCTTTGAGTTTAAGGAATGCTGATTCCGTTGCCTCAGTCCACACATAGCCATCCTTTTTGAGTAATTTCGTCAAAGGTGCAACAACTCTGGCATATGCTTGGATGGACCGTCTGTAGTAGCCTGTGAGACCCGAAAATCCTCTTAAATTCTTCACATTTTTGGGCGTGGGCCACTCAAGGTCTGCATGAACCTTACTACTATCCATAGATACTCCATTACCAGAAACTATGTGTCCTAAGTATTCAATTTCCAAAACACCAAATGAACACTTTGACAACTTGACAAGCAGGACATGTTGTTGAATAACTCTTAACATGTTTTCTAAATGTGTCAAATGTTCCTGCCAAGTAGAGCTATAAATAAGGATATCATCGAAGAACACTAACACATATTTTCTCAAAGCATCCTGAAATATCTTATTCATCAAATTCTGAAAAGTCATTGGGGGCATTGGTTAAGCTAAAGGGCGTGACTAACCATTCATAATGTCCATGATGTGTCCTGAAAGCTGTCTTATGTCTATCCTCTGGGTTCACCAAAATCTGATGATAGCCTGACCTTAAGTCTAGTTTTAAAAACAATTTACACCAAATAGCTCATCTAGTAATTCATCAACAGTTGGCATAGGGAAACTATCCTTTATGGTCACAGCATTTAAGGCTCTATAATCAGTATAAAACCTTCAACTACCATCTTTCTTTTTCACAAGTAAAATGGGTGAAGAAAAAGGACTAGTACTAGGTTGTATAATACCTTGGTCTAGCATTTCATGCACCATCTTCTCAATTTGTTCTTTCTGGCTATGAGGATATCTGTAAGGTCTGACTTTAATTGGCTTAGTACCCTTCAAAAGTGGGATAAAATAATTCTGACTTCTAGGAGGTGGTAAGGACGTTATAGTTAGGAGCTATAGTATTTGGTAACTCTTTCAAAACATCCGCCTCAGTGTGAAACGGAAGTAGCTGAACTATAAATGATTCAACAATAGCATCTGTATTGTGCAGCCTTCTACAATGATTGAATTGAGCCATTTTAGGTAATGTGCATCTCTCTCCTTGTAATGTCACAAATTTTCCTTCGTAGAGGAACTTTAATATCAAAGTTGCATAGTCTGCCACATGGGAGCCTAATGTAGCCAGCCATGAAGATCCCAAAATTATGTCAGCCCCTGCCACAGGGAATAAGAGTACATGTACTATCAACTCATGCCCTTGTAATGTGATGGACAACTTAGGAATCACTCCCTCAACAATCATAAATTGGCCATTACCCACCAAAACTTTGAAACCAGGACCTGGTTCCACTAGAAGTTTAAGAAATTAAGCAATTTTGGGTTGTAAAAACTTATCAGAACTTCCTCCATCCACTACGACTTCCACACTGATTTGACTAATTTGGCCTGTGAAATGCAGAATACCCATGCTACTGGTCCTTTTCATTGCATTCAGAGAAAAATGGTGGCTATCTGTGGTTAGGTTAGGTTCAGGGTCTGTCATATATAGTTGGGTTCTTTCGGGTTCAGGAGCGCTATCTTCTTCCGTGTCATCAAATTTTAGCATCATAATTTGATAATTGGGGCATTTGTGGGTTAGCGAAAATTGGTCATCACACCAGTAACATAGACCTTTTTCTCTTCTCAATTGCATTTCATCTGGGGATATTCATTTGATGTTTGGGTTTCTTTGATTAGGATTCATGGGTCGTGTTGGTGGGGTTTGGATAATAGGAATAGGATTTGTCTTTTGGTTATTTTTTGGTTTATTTGAATTGAAGGGTGCTCTATGGTTTTAAGAATTGTATGAAGTGAATTTCTGTGGTTTAGTGGTTGATGCATATTTCTCTTCATAAACTATCGAAATGGGTGAATGAATCATCACATCTTGTCCGATCTTGGGACTTAAACCTCTAATGAAACAGTCTATCATTGCATCATTACTCAAGCCATAAACTATGTTAGCTAATGAAGTAAATTGCAGATAATAATCATCTACACTACCACTTTGACTCAATTTAAATAATGTAGCTCTTGGACACTCATAAATTGACGGTCCAAAATCCAACTCTAAAGCACGCATGAACTCAACCCAAGAGTGAAATGGGTGAAATCCCTGCATCATTTGGAACCAAGGGACTACGTCCTTGTCCAAGTGTACAGACACAATGGTTAACCGATCCGTATCTGGGGTACCATAATAATAATAATAAAAAATTGCTCCGCACGAAATATCCATTCCAAAACATTTTTGCCATCAAAACGAGGGAATTCGAGCTTAATGTTTCTCACCTGAAATGATTGTTTGCTTGAGTTACCAGCACCATGGGAAGGTTTCGGGGAGCTCTGGTTCAGAAGCAGATCGAGCGCAGAGTGGATCTGAGCAAATTTGTTGTCGGTATCCGTCTGTCGCTTCCATTCATTCAAATCGAGAGACGTTTGCGATTTCTCTTATGTCCATCTGTTCTTGGAAATTGCTATACATCTTCTCAATAGCTTCAATGTTACGCTTAACATCTGTAGCGAGCTCCTTTGTTCGGGTATTCTCTGTCATGGTGAGATGAGAGCACCAATGTAATGAGTAAATAATAGTGTAGAAAGGGGAAAATAACACTTGTATTAATGGAATTAAAGTTCACTTCTAGATAAAATCTAGAAGGAAGTACACAGATGCAATTTGGGGAAAATATCGAGTAAGAGAGAGAAAAGAGAGTAGAGACAATTCTCACAATTTGCATAAAGAAAACAATACCATAAATTACTCTTTATAAACTAGCTCAATTGCATACGTGGTCCCTCAATTTGGTGCTAGTCGTGCGTGTTCTCAATCCTTTCCTTGGCCCCATCATTTTTGGATCAGTGCTAACAAAATTATTCTCCTGTGGGCCCCTTGTAGCTGACTGGGCAGAGATCATGCTTTTTCTATTTTTCTTCATTGCAACTTCTCTACTAAATTCTCTGCAACGCGATTATGTAGATAGGTTAATTTTCAACTCTATTATGATATCAATCACTAATTTCGATCATCCACGGTTGCATGATCAATTCCCATAACTTATTCTTCTTCTTGAACATTCAGTTTCTAGTCTCATCTTCATTGCTCTGCAATTCTCAAGTCAACCGGTAGTAATAGAGTTAATTGAAAATCAAGATTCATTTTTCAAAGATCATGCTCAATCACAAATATGATTAGTCTTTCAATCCACGCAATTCTCTGTCCAACTCATCTAGTAACCAATCCACAAAACATGATTAGTCTAAAGATTTAGTACAAAGCTGACAAGAAATGGTCATGATAAGTCAACTATGTGCCTACACTCAAGAATATTCTCTCTAATCTGAATTAGAATCACAAGTCTAGTTTGCAGACTCAAGTGCTTCTTGAGTCATCTCACACCTTATGACTTTTACTTACAAAATAAAAAGCATAACGTGTGACATAGTAAAGTTTATGTTGGTAATGGTCAAAGTTTAAAAATAAAATTAGTTGGTTCAACCCTCTTTTACTAATTTTTTTTACCTAACAGTCATTTAGATAGTACCTTGCATGTTCCCTCTGTCACAATAATTTTTGTCTTTTTCAATGTTTTCTAGAGATAACAATGTCACTTTTGAATTTGTTAGGAAGAAAAATGCTAACCCTAACAAGGTATGAAACAACTATGAATCTAAGGGAAAACTAAAAAATAGAAATAAGATAACTTTGATTTTTTTGATTGATACCTCCAATGTGTCCAAGACACTTACATATATAATTATACTAATGGGCCAATGACTAAAATACTCAAATACTAGTGGAAGTCAAATTCAATAACAATTAAACTAAAATACCAACTAAGATAAAACCTTAAATTAATAAACTAAAATATAACTTGATACTCTCTATCATTGCCGCGGGGTTCACTTGAACCTTGTCCTCAAGGTTCTAAAATCAAATATGAGAATAGAGATATTTTTCCTGGATCCCACTTCTTGAACTGAGACAATTTAGAAGTTGGAACTGCTGGCATTTGAACTTCCGACAAAACAGCCAACACATTTGCTTCAAACAGAACAATAGAAGCCAAACCAAAACCATACGGCAGAAGATCTTTAAGGTCACTGCTTTTTGCAAGATCAGTGTGAGTATGGAGAATTTCACGACTTGCACTGTCTTCTTTAAGGAACCTACCAAGAGTATCATTTGCGAGTGTTGCATCTCTAATGGCTCTAGCAGTTTTAGCAGTTTCTTTTATATCTTCTTCACATGTCACAAAGATCGTTGTTGATACTTCATTTACTTTTTCAAGTCCACTAATAACATTACCACCAGCAGAGCTAACAATAGCAGACAGAGTTTCTGCAGGACTTTGAACATTAGCTGCAATACAAATATTATACCCCTTAAATAAAGCACGGGGACAAGCTTTTGCTCGGAAAACTGCACTTCTTAAATCCAATCTGTACTTCAACAAATAATTCTCATCATTCATTATGTGAGGTGATTCATCAACAAATCTGCTTGCGCGAAAAGTTTCTTTTAACCAACTTGATGAGACCACCCAAGCACCTGAACAGAGAGCGGTACAGAAATTCAGAGTTTTTTTCACTTTTCCTGTGACAACATGTGTGGTTGTGCTTCCATCAGAGGCAACAGTCCCACCAAGGTCTTCAATCACCTTTGCAAGCTGTGTTTTCTTAGCATCATCATTGATATTCATCAACATGATTCTAAAGCATTGTTTAGTTGATGGCGATTTTAGGTTGATTGGAGCTTCGAAATGCATATGGTCTCCAATACATTTTTCCGACTTCTTTGTGATTAAAGTATCACCATGAGAGGCTTCCACATAACAAGGATTGGCCCTATCAGCCTCCGACACAAAACCCCAGCTAGAATCTGATCGACAGTCAACTAACTGGCTTCCCTTCACTCTCTTTGACTTCAACGAGGATAAAGAGGCTTCCCAGGCCCTCTTCTCAACTTTTGTAGATTGAGAACAATTTGTTGTGTTAGATGGAACAGTGTCATTGAAGCAGTTCTTAGAATTGTGGCCGCTGAGTTTTCCATGTCCCCGTGATGATCCATCTTTTGTCAAAGCCTTAGGTTTACTTTGAGCTGTGTCTCTTCTAAGGGAAGATATAAAATCAATGAGTAGTTCGTCTGAATCTTCACACTGCTCATTTTCAATAATTGCAGGAGTAGATGAGTTCCGATGAGGCTTTGAGAGGAGACACTTCCCAGTGTTAGCATCATCATCTACCAATTCCTTCTTTAAGTGGCACACCATCAGTGTTGAACCACCGGGTAAGCATAATGTTTTGCGAATATCGGCTCTTATAAGTAACCTGGGGGCTCTACCTCTGGTATCCACCTCTGCTATTGATGAAAAACCCTGTTTAAGCCAAAATCCTTCAGATTCTTTGTCTCCCCAACAGAAAATAGAGCGAATGCCAACATTTTGAAGTCTCTTCTTCAGCTCTAGAAACAATAGATGACAAAAACCCTTCCGTTGGTAGATTGCATTGACAGCTGCAAGTGGGATCTCTGCATATTCTGTATCTGCAGGGATGATTTGATAAGTAATTGCAGCGATAACCTTTCCTGAATCTCTAGCCAAACTGGATTTTAGAAGTAGTGTTCGATATTTCCCATTAGTCACACATCTCTCAAGAAACTTTGATTGTTTTCCAGTATTTGCAGCATAATTCATTCCATGTAGCTCTGTCATATACATCTGTAAGACTTCCTCAGAACTTATACATTTAAAGCAATCCAAGGCCTCCACAGCATACCCAGAAACACCCAATTAAGCACAAGCAGAAATAACACCAACCAATGTAATCTCATCCGTCTCTACGCCAGCCTCTCGCAACCATCGGAAAAATTCCAACGCTTTCTTCGGCATGGCATTCTGAGCATACCCAGTAACCATAGAAGTCCAAGCAACCTTATCTTTACCGGGCAACCCATCAAACAACTCCCACGCGGAATCCATGTCCCCACTCTTTGAATAAGCAATAATCAACTCAGTCCAAGAAACCGCATCCCGGTGCGTCATTTCATCGAACACCTTACGCGCGGAGCTCAAAAGCCCACATTTCACATACATATCAATAATGGTGTTGCTAACGTATAAATCAGAGACAAACCCAAACAACAGTGCGTGAACATGAAGTTGTGATTCTAAAGTGGGGGTTTTCAAGGATGAAAAAAGAGCGGAGAAAGTGAACGAAACGGGTGAAATGTTAACCTCCTCAACATTCTTTTCTTTGTTTACCGGATCCTTTGACTTTGTAATAAGCTTGCATGGTCTTGAAATCTCACCAACCCCGGCAACTTGATAACCAGCCGCCAAAGCAATCTCCGTTGTACACTTCCGATCTTCCGGTTGAATACACTCCCTTGTCCTTGCAATCTCACCAATGCCCACACCTTCCCCATCAGGCTTACCACAGACCACTGAGTCTTCATTGTCTAAAACTTCAACAGTGTCCGTCTCAATTTTTCCTGCATTATCACTTCCACATACCGCTTCTCCGTCCAAGCGATCCACATCCTCATCATCCTCATCATAGTCATCATCATTAAGACGAGACCTCTGCTTCGATCTGACCGGAGCATCATCAAAATCGGTGCGAGAAACTCCGTTAGATTCGGCGGACTCGAAGGGAGCGTAGGTTTCCTCCATGGCGGTAATTGTAAGATCAACACGAGCAATGGGTAGGGTTACGGGTTTTTGAGCCGGGATTGATGTGGGTCTATGTGAAGTGGATATACGAGGGGGTTTTGGCCAAGACATGCTTATCTTCTGCAAATAGTTGGTTTTTTTGGTTGTTTTCTTAAAATAATGAGGAAACACTTTTAAATGCTTCTTATAATCACTTCTAATACTAGAATGGGTTTGATATTTGTGACTAATTATGGAGAAATTGTTTGGTGAGTTTTGGAATTGATAGGAATTATTGTAGTAGTATGGATAATGAGATGTAGAATAGGATGAATATGGGTTAGCATTAGGTGTATGTGGTGAATACCCATGATTTGGATACAAACTTGGTGATGAAGAACCAACATGAG
The DNA here is from genome assembly GCA_022829125.1 of Lathyrus tuberosus. Taxonomy (NCBI): domain Eukaryota; kingdom Viridiplantae; phylum Streptophyta; class Magnoliopsida; order Fabales; family Fabaceae; genus Lathyrus; species Lathyrus tuberosus. The sequence continues at coordinate 9,223,725 of JALAZF010000072.1, forward strand.
TGTAACAAGGTGTAAAAAGTTCCCATGGAAAAGATGGAAATGAAGGTGTGGTAGGAGTTGTGAAAGAGGGGTTTTTGAGATAGGTAGGAGGAATGCTCCATGGATGATATGAAGGTGTATGGTAAGGATAATCCATAGGAGGATTTGAGTACATGATGAAAGCACCAATTGTTAGGAAGCGAAAATGCTAACCCTAACAAGGTATGAAACAACTATGAATTTAAGGGAAAACTAAAAAATAGAAATAAGATAACTTTGATTTTTTTGATTGATACCTCCAATGTGTCCAAGACACTTACATATATAATTATACTAATGAGCCAATGACTAAAATACCCAAATACTAGTGGAAGTCCAATTCAATAACAATTAAACTAAAATACCAACTAAGATAAAACCTTAAATTAATAAACTAAAATATAACTTGATACTCTCTATCAGAATTTTTGTCGGATAAATATTTTGTAAAATATCAGGGTTTTAAGCAAGTTCTTGTGGAGTAATTTCAAGATGATAATGGCTTATACTGCTTTCCCAGGCTACCATTGGAAGTGTCAAGCTCCAACTGCATAGCTACCCAAGTTCCACTCATAATTTCATGTTCTCTATAACAAGGACCATGAATACAATTCCATTAAAGTGTTTGGTTGTTCTTGATTCTCATTACTCAAATCATTTTACAAACACAAAATTTAGTTTAGAAGTAAATAATGTGTCTATGTTGGTGTTTTACCTCAACATAAAGGATTTAAGCGTGTGCGCAGACACACATATCCAAGGATGTAACTACTCATGAACAAAATTTTTCTTTTCCGCAAATGTTCCAAACTAAGTCTAAGTTTGATTTGTCTCATGTATATAAATTTCTACCAGCTCCAACAAATTTTATATCATCTACTACATCCAACTGTCGTCCTACTAACGTGTTGTCTTAATCCAAATATCTTCTTGTACCAGACTCTGAAGAAAGAGAATATCTTATCTCTCATATTATGTTTGAACATTCCCACCTTGTTTTATTGAGGTTGTCACAACCAGGTTCTTTAACCCATTCAAAATATAATGGATTACATTGATGTACAGGTATCACCAAACCACAATCTTAGTTCTATAAATTGTCCAAAGGACAATGAACAACAACAATCACTTACTCTAACTAAAGAGCCAAACATCACCCATTGTGTCATATGTGAATCTATGTGCTTGTAGGTATTTATAAAATGTTCTAACGTGGAGGAGTTTTAATGATAGAAAACCTGGAATCAACTGATTAGTTGTTTGGTTTTGATGATGACAACACCTAATATCAAATGATATTCAGTTAAACCTTATCTCTTGAATTTAGCTCAAGGATTTAAACATGCTAAAGATGTTTTATCAAGCTATCCTATTGAATCAAGATATCCTTTGCAGACACTCTTTAAGTTCAAGTCATTTTTTTGAAGTCAACATTATGATCAAACGACACTCAAGTGAAGATTTCTGTTTCAAGGATATCTCATGGTTTTGCTCTCTCTAAACTATAAGCCTCAAGGTTCTTATGTGATGCTAAAGTCAAAGATAATGATGCCCAGACTTAAAGCTTCAGAGTTATCAAAGAGAGGAAGTGTGAAAGCTCTCCTAATCGTGTCTGTCTTGGTGGGCAGTTTATTGTAAAGGCATGAGGTTAATTTTGTAATTATTATAGAAAAATCACACACACACGCACACACACACGAGCACGCGCACGCGCACGCGCGCACACCCGCGCGCGCACACACACACACAATCGAAAATCGATTGGAACAGTCTCTTAATGATTGATAATGACTAAATATCAAAACTCTCAATTTGTGGTTTGAACAATCGATTATTGGGGTACAATAATCAATTAGCTTAATGGATTATGGAATTCATTTCTCCCATGGATAGTTTCCAAACTTATACAATATTTTAGCTTATAAATAAAGATCTTCTCTCTCGCTTCAAATAACTCTGAAAGTGATATTTGATCTCACTTTCTTACTCTCCAATCATTTTCTATAAATCTCTCATTTTTCTCACTTATATTTTTCCATTATTGTTTCGAGAGTATTCTTGTGTTTAAGTGAGGATCATTATTCAGGATGATGGCTTAATTTTAATTTATCAAGAGTGTATTATTTCTTAGATATAATATTCTTCTATAAGAAGTTGTTTGGTTGCGAGCCAAACTAGTAAAAATAGTAAAAACTCTTGTGTGATTTTGGGAATTGTCTTAGGAGGTCTTCGTTTGGTTTATGGGGTTTGCCAAGAAGAAAAGATCTATTTATTTTGTGAAGTGTTGGACGATAGGCTTCGATCTAGAGGGGGTGAATAGATCACAAATTTTACAACTAAAAACTTTTGGAAAAAATCTGTTTTCAAAATAAGGTGCAGCGGAAAAGCGCCTCGGATCAAATCGTCTAACCGAACCTACTATCGAAAAGCAATATACGTATCGCAAACCAAACGGAGAGATAACGAACATAAATGCTGAACAACAATAAAGCTATGAATCAATTAAATGCAATGCTAATCGTAACTCGTATATCCAATGAACCAAAACACAATCAAAATACACACAAACAATTTATCGAACACTTGATGTGCAATCGATAACAATTGGAAATATAGTTTGTTTTGTTGAAGTTAAAAACCTATCATAATCAAAGTGATTATGATTATATCAACAACAACAACACCTTTAAAAGATAGTAGAAAATAATTTCTAATCGAATTTATCAAACAACGATGAACTCGATAAATTGTGAAATCTACAATAAAAGAGAGAGAGAGAGAGAGAGAGAGAGAGAGAGAGAGACCAAGATTTATTTAGGCAGTTCCCCAATCAGCCTCTCTATGGGTACGTCTGCTCTCAATTCAAATTCGAATTAAGATAGTGCTATTAACCTTTTCTTTGAAAAAATATTTATACAAGAGATGAAGAATGCAAACCCCAAAAACCCTATTGTTTTGTGTTGATTCTTCCACCCCAAACCCTTGATCAAAGCTTGATCAAGTGACCAACAATGCGGCTACAATCCCCCAATTATCCCGAGCACACAACTTGTTGAAACCCAAGATTCTCGAACACAATCCACCATCTTGCGCTACTCCCTTGCAAGGAAACCACCTTGTCCCAAGGCGTTCACTCGATCGAATATGTGTTGATGTGATCTTGTCCAAAACCTTCAAATTAACCCGATCTTGATGGAAAACCCCACCTTGGTTTTCTTATTTGAAACACACAAAGTTCTCAACCTAATATTCTCGGTTACACCAAACCTAATTGGACGTTATCAACCCTAATCTAGATGGTCACCCAATCAAAAAATGATTATATGTAGTTCAATTGTGTGTATGCATAAAAGAAGGGATGAAGATGATGGGTAACTTTATAATCTGATTTTGTTTAGGTTTTATTCACTAGGAAACCTTACCTAGAAGAAGATGCATGTATGAGTATATATAGGTATGTAAAGAAAATGGGCAAAAGGATGCAAAAAGAATCTTTCAAGTTTTAACTTGCATAGGTCGGCCTATGAAGGTGTTCAGGCATGTTTGTGAGGCAACCTGAGATGCGACCTATGGGCAGAATCTACAAGCTTCGTTCTTGGAGCATGGGAGCCAACATGAAACATGAATGTGTCGGCCTATACTGAAGGTGAGGCTTCCATAGGTCGGCCTGATCACATATAGGTCAGCCTATGCTATTGTTTTGACACACAAACATGATATTTTATGTGTATGACATTCCTAAGACCAGTAAAACTTGTTTATAGACTCTTTTTATGCATCCTAAGGCTAAGGGGATAAATGGGCATCTAAATGTAAGTTGATACCGTCCAATATACAAAAGAGATACGATGTATTATACTACCTTGTCCCTTGTTTGACATCATTCAAAACCCGATTGAATTTGTAGTTAGCAATACTTAGCACTCACATACTCCCCTTTTTTATGATGGCAAACATATATGATGTAACTGTAGTCTGTTGCGCTTATCTTGGTACACGGAACAACTCCCCCTGACTTTATGCATTGTTCTTGATAGCTCCCCCTAAGTGTATGCATATATCATGCATAATCCTCTTCATGATCTCATCTTCTCCCCCTTTGACAACATCAAAAATTAAAAAAAAAACAATATATTAGAAGCATCACATAGATGCACGACTCACATATTACAAATACTATACAGAGGCAATTACAATGAAAAGGTTGTGCTCTCACACAAAGTAAAAAACACATGCTTAATAAACAAACCACAATACTCATATTAATTTTGATTAATTAAGTTACAAGCATTGAAACATTACATAATTCAAAGGATAAACATCAAACCAAATGCAAAGACATGGAAACAACTAAATAAAAAAAACTAAATGCAGAAAAATATTAAGACACGCTAAGAAGACACTCAAAAACACAGCTCAACACTCCCTTCCACGACCTCCAGGTCTAGTTCCACGAAACCAACCTTGACCATCATTTACAAATTAACGGTCCAAGAAATCACAAATTTCTTGATAGAATTGTGTGTAGTGATGATGATCTTCATTTTGGGCAGCAATCATGTGATTGATACTTGTGATGGTAGATGCGGTATTTACATCCATCTCCTCCTTCAAGGTGACTAGCTTCTCTGAGACAAATGAGGAAAATGCCTCAAAATTAGCATCTTGAGTTCTCATATGCTCCTTTGTACTTTGGAGCTGTTCCATCTGGGAATTTTGGTTATGCAACAGGTTTTGAAGAAGAGAGGTGACAAATGAATTGTTGCTAACAACATGGTTATCTTCCTGCACAACGACATTTTCTGCATTATGCATAAGCACATCATCTTTAATATGTTGTTTAGCAAAGGGATCAGCAAATGTGGTAGGATCATTAAAGTTGTATATCTTCCGACCATACTTTCCCAACCTTAGATAGTATGCTTGGCGCTCTTCATCCCAAAAGTATCCCATGTTATTTAGAGTCCGTTGAGATAACTTTTGAATATGATCAGGCGCGATGAGTGTTAGATTTGGCACGCCAATGTCAAAGAAATTAAGAATCTTTGAGATCATAGATGAATAACAGAAGGATGTCCCCCTTGTATCCATCCTTAATGATGAACATTCTGGAGACGTAGTAGTGTGGCCAATTGATGCGAATTTTGTGCATCATGATGTACACGAGATGAACCTCTGCACTCTCCACTCGAGTGTATCTGCCTTTCTTGGGATGTAGAATATGAGAAACAAGCCACAAAAGGATTCTCAGAGTCATTTTGAATTGACTCACTGCTACAGCCTCATTATAGTCTTCTGGCCTTGGGGCTTTGAGCATTTCGTTGAGATGAACGTTCCACTCAAAATCCTTATGAGCATGAGTGTCTGTTACTAAAGGAATAAATTCATCCTCTACATCATTATTGCTTATGGTAATGTCAAACAGTTGCTTCCAAACATCATCGTTGACTTCATAAATCTTATTCCCAATAGTGAATTTGAAAGAAGATCCATTCTGCTCATGCAGTCCGGAATAGAATACACGAACCAGATCCTCGTTGTAATCTTGTGACAACTGCAGAAAATAGTTGATTTACTGGTGTTCTACGAGTCGAACCACAACATAAACTTCCAGACTTCCAACAACAGAAGCCTTCGATACATGTTGTTTCATAACAAGGCGATGCAGAAATTTTTCTTCAAATTCTGCTACGCATTTTTCAGAAACCAGAGACAGCACGGTGTCCGAAACGGCTGATGATGATACGCCAGCCTTATCACTCCTGCTTCTTGCAACTTTGGGAGCCATTTGGATTGATAGGAGTTTTTGACATAATTGAGATGTTTGAAGCAGGATGGAAACTGATGACAATTTATAGGAAGTGAAAGAATTAAGAAGGTTTATTGTTACACGAATGTGGAGAGTTGAATGATTTAATGTCTTGGAATGAATGACATTAGTGACAAATTAAGGACATAAATAGGAGTTACATTGGTTAACTGGAATTTGAATAGCAAAGGACTCAGATTCATGAACCAACAATGAATGTATGAATATGAAGAATTCTGGTCAAATGAGCCATAATTCATCCACTTACTGTCATAGGTCGGCCTATACAATAGCATGTGCCGACCTATACTATTAGTTTTTGTGAAAATATTCAATTTTAATTCGCATAGGTCGACCTATACGAAGTCAGTTCGACCTATACTGAACCAGACAGAAGTATGATATTAATTCACATGACACATGTCGACCTGTTCGATTATGTGTAGACCTAAGGACTTCTTATTTGAAGAATTTGAATCAAATGAACTTCTAGACACCACCAATGACTCTAATTAGACTCATGCATACTACCTTGATTGAAGACTCATGCATATGATAAGGTTTGGTGATTTGTTTGCGTTAATCATGTAACATATAATCATGCAAGCATGACTTGGTCCAAGATACAAATGAATCATAATTGCATTTATGTATGGTTACTATAAACATGTAAAATGCAACATACAACAGTCACATTTGATATTTTTGGAAGTAAACACATAACACAAGCATCACACATAGTTTATCACATCTCCTTATGAAATAAATAGGTAAAAGAAACACTTACATACATAGCAAGAAATAGGGTTGAAACTTTATTACCTCACCGCATACAAGACAGAAGATGCACAAGCATTCCATGAAGAAATTTAGAATGAAAGTTGAAATGAATGCAACACGTGCCACGAAACACAAATAAGACCAAAACGTTCCTACCACTTTCCTTCTTGCACAAGTATTTGAAAGTGAGATAAGTAATGTATCCAAGAGCATCATTTGATGATTATTTGCTCAACTATGATGATAATCTGGATTTTTCTCTTGTTTCATCATTTTAGGTGGATCACTCCTAGTTTGATGTACCTGAGCAAGTCTAGTCAAAGATAACCTGCATAATTGAATATAACATCCTTCTTACACTTCTCGGATATCTTATTAGTAATCATTCACACACTTTTACCACTAAAAAAACACAAAGAGTTAACCTGGTTGGTAACAAAATCTGCCTTGTTAGCCACATAAATCAAAACAATAAGGACATGTTACCGTGTTGTGCCTTGCTGCTCTACGAACAAGATCTCATACTCTCTTCATATAGTCAAGACATTTTTCTTGCATGATTAATAACTTGTATTAGGTACCCAATCTTCATTGGGTCCTTGGGGATTAGTAAAACCTTTATTGCATTTAGGGATCCATTTAAAGACATTATTAGAAACATGGAGTTTCCTAACTTTACACTTTGCAATAGTGTGTCCCTTCTTGCAAGAGTAGTGACAATATAAGTTTAGAGAATATAACCTTTTTCTATTTAGTTCCTTTTTTAACGTAACTATACCTCTAATACAGATTGTGAGCTGGTAAGTCATACTTGGAAGTATCTATAGCAAAAGTAACCTTGGGTTGTAAAGCCTTATCAAGTTTAGCTTTAAGAGTCCTTGACTCCTTTTGCCAAATGTGACATGTTTTAAAACCAAAATTCCACAAAGATCTAGGGTCCTCATCTTGTCCTTGTAGAATATTTGACATAGATTTCCTTAGAGCTTCCATATGTCTTTCATTTTCAGCAATCTTAGCTTCAAGATGAAAGATGATTCTCTTGTTTGAAGCTAATCTCTTGAAGGCGTCTATGGCTTGTCTTTGTAGATACTCAAAGGATTCTTGAAGTTGAGAAAAATCTAAGTCATGAGAAGCTTGAAGTTTAGAGTGACTTATAACCTTTTTGTTTCCTTTGTTTGCCATATAGTAAAGCTTGGGTGGTTTCTCACTTGAAGTAGAGCTATCATCACTTGACGAATCACTTTCGCTTTCCCAAGCGGCATAAGCTCTTCTAGCTTTTCTAGACATTTTGTGACGGCCTCTTTCATTCTTGATTTTTGGACACTCCGGCTTAAAGTGACCGGGTTTACCACAGTTGTAACACGTACTTCGAGATTTTCTCTTTTTGCTCTCATCTTCTTCTTTTGAGGAACTTGATAACCTTCTTAATTTATCACGGTACTTGTTGGGATATTTTTCGCCATGTTTTAACATGTATTTATTTACTCGCTTTATGAACAATCCCATATCTTCTTCATCGGAATCGTTGTCATCTTTAGGTTCACTATCCCTTTGCTCATCTTGAGAAGGCTTTGAGCTAGAAGTCTTTAGAGCAATGGACTTTTTCCCTTCTTCTTTGTATTTCCCTTTCTCACTCTTCGATCACTTTTCGTATTCCTTCTCGTAGTTTTCCAAGCAAGTAACCTCTTGCTCATTCTCTTCCAACTTACCAAACAAAGCCATAAGATCAAGCGACTTAAGATCATTTTCTTCTTTAATAGCGTTGACCTTTGGTTGCCATTCCCTACATAAACACCTCAAAACTTTGTTAGTAGCAAGTTCATTAGAAACGAGATTACCTAGTGCATTTAATTGATTTATAAGATGAGTGGACCGTTTTCGCATATCTGCAATGGTTTCACCATGCTCAATACGGGACAACTGAAAATCTTGATTCAATGTGTTGATCCTAGCTTGTTTGACATCATTAGTACCTTCATGGGCAATCTCTAATGCATCCCACATAGCTTTGACGGTCTCACAGTGAGAAACGTGATAAAACTCATCAATTCCCAAGGCGGAAGTGAGAATGTTTTTCGATTTCCAATCATATGACCACAATTTCCTATCATTATCATCCCATCGTGCTTCCGGTTTAGGTATTGTGACACCATCTTCATTGGTCATAGTTATTTCATTTGTACTATCTTGGAGAGCATCCCAAATACTTTGTCAACGGAGTTGACATGAATACGCATAAGTGATTTCCAATAGCCATAATTTTCGCCGGTGAACATTTGTGTTCTATTGTACTCACCCTTAGGTTCGGTAGCTATTCTTCTAAGAAATGTATCTCAAACACGGAATAAACCAGAGCTCTTGATGCCACTTGTTAGACGATAGACTTCGATCTAGAAGGGGCGAATAGATCACAAATTTTACAACCAAAATTTTTTTGCAAAAATATGTTTTCAAAATAAGATGCAGCGGAAAAACAACACGGATCGAATCGTCTAATCGAGCCTACTATCGAAAACCAATATATGTATCGCAAACCAAACGGAGTGATAACGAACGTAAATGTTCAACAACAATCAAGCTACGAATCAAATAAATGCAATGCTAATCGTAACTCGTATATCCAATGAACCAAAGCACAATCAAAATACGCACAAACAATTTATCGAACACTTGATGTGAAATCGATAACAATTGGAAATATAGTTTTTTTTTGTTGATGTTAAAAACCTATCACAATCAAAGTGATTGCGATTATATCAACAACAACACCTTTAAAAGATAGTAGAAAACAATTGTCAATCGAATTGATCAAACAACAAAGAACTTGATAAATTGCGAAATCAAGAATAAAAGAGATAAAAAGATGAAGAGAGGGTGAGGGAGAGAGAGAGAGAGTGAGAGGGAGAGAGACCAAGATTTGTTTTGGCAGTTCCCCAATCAACCTCGCTATGGGTACGTCTGCCCTCAATTCAAATTTGAATTGAGATAGTGCTATTAACCTTTTTGTTGAGGTGAAAATCGGATAACAAGCTATTAATTAACTTGCATCACAAAACTTTGAAATTCACCACCGAGCTTTGATTTATCCAAAGGAAAGGGTAAAGAACGAAAACCCTAATAAGAGAATCTAGGTTCGGGGGTTGGTTATACTAAGGGAAGGTATTAGCACCCTAAGTATCTGTAGTACTCTATAGGAACCTCTTGTTTAGTTTGTGTTATGTTATGTTTGCTTTCTAAAGAAATCTGCTAAGGGTAAAGGTAAAGGTAAAGACCCAAGGGTATATACACTAAGTTTGCTTGCCAAGACGTCGCATCTTGTGCCTACGTATCTGACTAAAGAATCAGAGCAACCGTAGTTCACCTAAATAAGGGTGACTTTGAGGAACCATTGACTATGGCCAAAGTTCCAATAGGAAATGAGTATGAGCTCATTTAGAGTTTAAGAAACTCTCTAAGTCTAAGTTATGAATGGGAAAAGTGGATACTCAATGTGATGAGCCCACATTGAGTTTAGAAACTCTATCCTAGTTCTAAGTTGTGATTCATGGCTCTTAGGAGGCAAAGAATGAACAAAGGCTCTTAGGAGGCCTTGAGGGAATGTGGCTCTTAGGAGGCCAAGATGGGGTGTGATTTGTTTATTGACTTATGAGTCAACTTAGGAGGACTTTCCTTTGGAATCAGGAGGATAACCGTTTTTTATGAAACAAGAAGTTGTAGGGATATTTACATGAAGATGCAACATCAAACAACAAAGTATTCAAGTGAAATGAAGTTTACAATACCATACAAGGTTAGAACCATATGCATTAGGCATCACTAGATCAAGATGAACAAGGTATCATGATAAAAGAATCAAAGAAGTAAAGAGTATTCCTAATAGAAACCCTAAAAGGCCTCCCACTTCCAACATGAATAAGTACCTCAAAAATATTGATTTTCACCAATTCCTTTTTATGTTCAAAAAGTAGACACAATAAAGATTAATTTGCAAAAAGAAAGGGTGAAAAAGGATAAAAAATGATCAAGTTATGAATTGTTGAAGATAGAGTATGAACCATGAAAATACAAGATAATATGTGATAAAAAGAAATAGGAAGGGCTCCCCATGGGTATTGAACCCGTGCCTTTGGGGATGCAGCCCAAAACACTTGCCAACCATGCCATTTGCACACGTTTAACATGCTATAGCAACAATGTAACATATATTAAAACAAGGATGATTTCAGAAAATAAAATAAAAGGACTGGGGCGAGTGGGATTCGAACCCCAGTCCTCATGGTATGTGCGCATATGGTCTTGCCACTGGGGTGGCCCTTACATCCGGTAATGAACACAACTCCATAAACACTTAACCCTTCAGGCGAGAAAATGCCAAGGGATAATGAAGCATGATGACCTGATGCAAAATCAAAAGCAATGGTGCCAGCCTCTCACTCACCAACATACAACATTCTGACTCATCCACACTTTAACACCACACAAACCAAACACACAAAGGAAATTGGGAAAAGTACAACAATACCTCCAAAGAATCAATCACATAGTAGAACAAAAGTAGTTCTAAAACAATATGAACCAATCATAAAAAAAAGGGAAGAAAACAGAAACTAAGTAATGAGCATTTCCATCTGTTGCAACTTTGGAAAGATGTGGTTGGAGACAAGTAGAAACTCCTAAACTTAACCTTTAATTCCTTGCCTGAACCAATCTCCATATCAGGTTTTCAACAACTTTTGGAAGGCTTTGAACAACAGTTTAGTATCAGGGTAAGAATTGGATCCTCACTAGGCCAGGACAGGCCTTGATTGGAGGGAAAGACATGAGGGCTGATAGTGTCAATCAGGGGTGGATCTCATGAGTTTAATTAATAGTATTACAACATACCCCATTCTCAAATAATAGCAACGCCATTAGAACAATACCAAAACATCAACAAAACTAGTACCAGTAGTATAGTCACCTAGATCAAATAATTTGGACTGGAACAATCAGCAGTTCAACGTGTCTATCTCCTATTTATCAAAAACTGACTTACAATAGGCAGGAGTATGACTAATTTGAAATCACATACAAATGCAAAACATTGATAGAAGGCAAGAGGAATGCAACATGTACAAAAGCAAGATTGTTTCCCTTCTAGGTCATACACTATGGATCGCCAGCTGAAGGTGGCTGGAAATCTACCTGAGTGAATCGCACACTCAAAGATACAACAGAGTCGCCACCGAACTTTATTTAGTTCCAAAGGACAGGGAAAATACTGATAAAACCCAAGGGGAAGAGAAACGGGAACCGGGGGGGGGGGGTTATGCGAAAGGAAGGTATTAGTACCTAACGTATCCTTCGTACTCGACGGGAACCATTTCGCTTGCTTCTAGGCTTGGATAGGTTATCTATCTAAAGGCTTCTAGCTAAAAGAAGGAGGAGAGAGAGAGAAGGGAGAGGGGAAAAAGAAAAGAAAAGAAGGAAAGTGCTCACGGAGGAACGAAGTCCTCGTGCCTACGTACCCTCATAGTGCAATGAGGAAGTCAGAGCGCCGTAGTTCAGAGGAACCAGGGGACAAAGAAGGAAGAAAAGGAGGAAGACGAAAGAAAGGTGGAAGTGTGCTCGCTGAGATCATTATGATCTCATGCCTACGTATCATACATTCAGAAGAATGCAGAATCAGAGCTTCCGTAGTTCATGGAACCGAACGGTAACGGAAAACAAGAGAGAAACAAAGAAGCGAAAGAAGTGGTGTCAAAACCAAGAGAAAGAATGGAAGAAAAACTCTAATGGGGAAGATCTTGCAATAAGAGCGTTTGCACAAAAGAACAAGGAAAGAGTGGTGTCAAAACCAAGAAAGAAGGAAACTCCGCTGGGGATAACAAAAAGAATTGGTGTCGAAACCAAGAAAGTAAGAGCAAGGGGAATAGAAAGGACTCCGCTGGGGATCCGAATAATGGGGTGGTGTCATAACCAAGAGAAAAAGGAAATTCGGTATGTTAACTGGCTGGCAGTGGTAAACCGAAGAAAGAGAGTAAAACCCTGGCGGGGAAAAAGAAGCTGGTGTCAACGGACGGATTGTGATAAACCAAGAGATAGAGTGCTGAACCGAGAGAAGGTGTTTGACTCTGAAGGGGCCTCGATATGTTAACTGATAAACAGTGGTTAACCGAGGAAAGAAAGGATTGCCACTCTGTGGGGATAAAGAAGCATTGGTTTTAACAGAGAAAACTGTGATTAACCAGAAAAACGGGTGTAAGACCGAATGAAGGTCGTGACCCAAAGGGGTTCGGTAAACTGACTGAACAAACAGTACTCAACCGAAGGAGGGGTACTTGAACCAAAGAAAGGTTACTAACCCAAGGGTGCAAGTATTCGAACCAAGAGGAGGTTGCCAACTGCAGGGGATTCGGTATTTACAGACGGATTGTGATCAACCGAAGTGAAAAGCGAGTGATTACCTGAGAGAAGGTGATTAACTCGAAAGTGTTCAGTATTTTAACAGACAGACTGTGGTTAACTGAAAAGACGGGTGATTAACCAAGAGAAGCTCAGTGATTAACAGACGGACTGTGATTAACTGAAGGCAAGAGCAAGCATTGGTGTTTTAACTGACAGGCAGTGGTTAACCAATCAAAGGGAGAGGAACCAAAGAATAGGTTGCAAAACTGGGGGAAGTGTCGATTGTTTAACAGAAAAACTGTGTTCAACCGGAGAAAGGAATAGAAATTCCGCAGGGGAATCTCAAGACAATGATTGATTACAAGAACAGAGTGATGAGGTAAGAAACAGGAGTTAAATCCAAGCAATGATCTTTAACCAAAGAAACTGGTGATTGATCAAGAGAAAAGTTGCAAGAAGTAAGAGTGAGAATGATCAAGGATCAACTTGACTGAGGAGGAGAAAAGACGCTACCACTTGAGGATAGAGGTGACTGTTCTTGAAGAGAGGACAAGATATCCTTAGCAAGGAGATAGCCAGAATGAGGATAGAAAGACTCCATCCACATTCCTTCTCTAGCACTCAAAGGTGTAGCGCGGAAATTGAAACAGACAGCGCAACAACTCCAATTTGTACAGTGCTCCTGCGGAGAGAAACGGACAGCGTAACGTCGTTAATTTGTATAGTGCTCCGATGCAAGGCGCAGCGCGAACTCCAACTCCACGGGGGGAAAGAGAGAAAAAGCTCTAAATAAGGCCTAAAGAGGGGAAAAAGGGAAGATCGATTAATGTAAACAAAGTTTCGATCAATTAATCAAGGGATAACCATGGCAACAACTTTCCAAATAGAATGAAAAGTCATTAAAGCAAAAAGGAATGAATTATTGATTATTCAAGATTAAGCTTATTTATGGAAAATAAACTTAATGCAAACTGAAATGGAAGGTGAAAAACAGTGCCAAGTGATTATCAAAATGCCACACAAAATCATGTATCATGTGAACAAATATAGTGCAAAAATTGCTATGTTCATACATTGCTGAGAACATGAAACAATGAATAATCGAAAATGTGCATCGAAAGTTTGTAAACATGCTTCAACCAGAAGTGAGAAGACATTTAGAATATCCATAAAATCAAGCATAATGATCAATGGAAATTAAAATGGAGAAAGCATGGCAAACACACTTGAAAATGCAAGAAAATGGCAATTCTGTTCAGTGTTAACCGGTTACTCACCAAGCGTTAACTGGTTACTTGCTTGAAAATTGGCGTTTTTGGTAAAAATTGAACTGAGTAACCGGTTACTTACCGGGTGTTAACCGGTTAACACTGGACAGTTTTGAAAAAAACAGAAAAAACAGCATTTCAAAAGTAGCTTTCAACACATAATCACTTATACAAACTACCACATGCTAGGAACTGAGATTGTGCACGAAAATTGAACTTGAAAACAGCAAATAAACAGAGATAGAAACAACTAATACAATTGGATCATGGATCGAACAAATGCAAAACCAAATCACACACAACATTTATCGACTACATTGCGAGCAATACGAAAATGTGCGAAACGGTAAAATTAGTTAGATCTACCAACCTATAAGCCGGAGATTTGGCTTGGTGAATGTTGCAAAGGATTATTGATGCAGAAAATCAAAGAAAACCAGAGGAATCTTCAATTTGTAGACGAACCGTATCGAAATCGAGCAAAATGCGATAAAACTCCAAAATGCGAATTCGAACCGTTGGAAGCTGCAGCAACTACTCAAGATCAATCCAAAAGCTAAAATAACTCCAGAAATCCAAGTGCAATAGCAAGAATGATGAAGGTTGAGCTCAAGAAATAATCACTTTTGATGTAAATGTGATTATCCTTCAAAGTAGAAGTGAGCTTTGGTGAGGTTTTGGAAGAGAATTGAGATGAAGATGAAGATGTAGTAGAAAAGTTCAGAGAGAATGTGTGAGAATTGAGGGTGAAATGGAGCAAAATGGTTGAAGGTCCTTGAAAATGAGTGAAGGTGAGTTTATATAGATTTTAGGTTTGGAGTGTGAGATGGTTTGGAATTTGGTTTGGGATTAGCTTTGGGTTTGGAACTAGGCTAGGAGTTAGTTGGACTTGACTCACCGAGTCAAGGCGGTTAACTCGGTTTGTTAGAACCAACTCGGTACCAATCCCAATGTGAATTTCCAAATCCAAAGGTTGACATGTTGGTAAATTAAGTAACATGGTGCACTTAAATTAGAGTGAAGCATTGGAACCAATCCACTTGAAATGTATTGAAATGTCTAGAGATGTCTAGAATGTTTCACACACTGCTAGAATACTGTAGAATCAAAGTCCAAAGAGAGTGCATGGATGCTGTCCCAAAATGCAGCAGAAATCACAAAATATGTCTGTGTTAACCGGTTAACAGAATTACAAAGGAATTGTGTTAATCGGTTACTCAGACCAAATTTTGCCCATTTTGCTTGAAAAATGATGCTGTGATCTCGGCTTCGATTTTCCACCTCTTGTCTTGATAAATAGGCATAGAAATCCTTATTTTGAGCTTGTTTTGATGATGAGAATACCTCATGAGGATATGATTAATCGGGCTTAAAAAACCTGAATATCCTGCAACAAGAAACACACAAAGAAAAGTGTGAATGCGTATGCTAGCGATGCGAATGCTTATGCTCATGCAAAAGGCAAAAGAGGGAGGTCAAATTTCGGGTTACGACAGCTGCCCGTATTTAATCCTCTTGGACCTGAATGTACGAATTGCGCTAGCTCTTCGATGATTCGAGGTAAAAGGGGATTAAATAAAAGAGTAGCTTGAGAATTTGGCCGACGGCGACAAAAGAAGAGTTGAGAGTGTTTAAAGGTTGATAAGTGCAAAGTTTACTGAAAATATGCTGAGAGATAAATCAGGTAAAAAAGGAGAGGGAGTATGATCAATGCATATGCTATGTATGTGTTTCTACATGATGCTTGATATCATGCAATGCAAAGGCTCAAGTGGAGGCACAGTGAAAAGTGATTAGGCGGAAACCGTAGCAAAACGACTTCGACATCCTCGGCCGGGGAGAGAACCCACAGATGAAGACAATCTTTGCTGGAGAAGACAGTTCACAAAGGACGATGATCCCGCTGGGGAGAGAAACCAAGAACATCTCAGGTTTCTAAATCACCATGGCTGGCCCTGTTGGGGATGAAAGAACCAAGTCTATCCTTCCTACCAAGACTGGCTCTGCGTGGGGAAAAGAGATTCCAGAATTATGCTGGCTCAGCTGAGGAGAAACCACTGCTGCCGATGACATATGGTTCCTGATCATTGGAGACGATGCTCAACCCTTGCTGGGGAAAAGTGAACAAAGATGTCTCTGTTGTGGAACACCTTGGCCACCTGCTAGGGAGAATGAAGACTTTGCTGAGGAACTGCTGAGGAAACAACATCTTCTTTACTGAATCAAAACATTGTCGGCCAGGCGTTAAGCTTACCAACGGATATTACCATTCACCCTGCAGGAATTACCAGTAACACATGCAATGCATATTGCTTTCTCGATTGATTTAGCTTTTATTGTTCTCAACGTTTTTTAGTATTATGTGATCACAAATAATTGTTCATTTTGCAAACAAAATACTGGAATGAAAACGAATTAAGATAACAAAGAATGCATTTTATTGAATGTAAAATTTTTGTACATAAGGTGTGTACAAGGATGTAAAATCCTTGATGAGGAAATTTGCAATAAAATTGAAAAATAAATGTAAATGGCAATGGGAAATTATGCTTTGCATTGATTACAACATTGACCACCATCCACTGTAAGTCTAGGTTCCAACGCCTTGCACCAGTCGATGATGATTGGACTGCTCCGTTACCGTCTGAGGTCTAGCTGTGAGGAAGAGAGGCTCAAGTGTTCACAGTCAATGCTTTTATCCCTAATTTTTTCCTGAACATGTTTTTACATTTTTTTTTCGTCCACCGGGATGCTCATTTTTTCCTAAGTCGTCCTTCCGGGTTTTCAACTTAGCGGGCTATTATTGTTTTTTTTCATTGTCCCTAACTTTTGCATGGACATTTCTTTTTTTGGTCCATCGGGACGTCCATTTTTGCCTAGATTGTCCTTGCATATGTGTCGCTCCCAGGATTTTCATCCAGGTACAAACGCGAAAGTGGCGCGGAACACAGAGTCGCCAGCAATGTATATTTATCCCAAGAGAGGGAAAGGAAACACCGCATAAACCTGAGGAAGAGGGAAAGGAATGGTCATCGCAACCATTGCCGTGGTTCGGGAGTCAGTTACGTGAGGGGAAGGTATTAGCACCCCACGCGTCCGTCGTACTCGATGTGATCCACGCTTGTTGTCTAATCTAAAGGTGAGTTATCCTAAAATCTATGGTTGTACTGACACGGGGAAGGGGAAAACAAAGACATACTCGGTAGGACATCGTCGTCCTAGGCCTACGTACTCCCTTTGTGCAATGGAAAATTCAGAGTCAACGTAGTTCGGACCAAGTTCTTTTTGTGTTTTTTATGAGCGACGTTAAGTTCGCGTCCGGCAGTTAGGGTCGATGCCTCTTTGCGACAAAACGGAAAGTAACGTGCCCTTTTTGAAAATAACCTTTAATTTGACGATCCCGAAGGACAAAAATGATTTGAAATTTGTTTTGTATTTTTTAAGACAGAAGTGACTTGAGTTAGTTCATAACTCACCTTGAACCATAGTCTATGACACGGGAACGAATGCGTCGCATGGTCGTCCCCAGTGGGACGTATGCTTAACACTCTAGAAGAGAGAAAGGGGACCCCTAAATCCTCACTTCCTATGTTTAAGGCTTGTGTGCAAGGCAAGTTGACCTTATTAAGTATCTTAGAAGTGTTAAGAGACGAGAAGAGGGACTAAAAGAAAAGAAAAAAACACTAAGGGGATTCTATCCTAATGTTATCATGCAAAGGTGGCCCTAAGGGGAGGTTTGACAACAACCTAAGCCTGAAGAAAAGAAAAGATGAGAGAAAGAAAGAGTGAGGGTGGACATGGATAGCTATCCACACCCTCAAATAACTTACCTCTGCCTCTGCATAAAAGGTTAGTACAAAACAGACATAAGCAACCATAGGACAAATGAAAACCCAAACAAGTCGCAACCCAAAGAGAAATGGTTACCAACCAAATGAAAATCATCCAAGTCAGAATGTACACCTTATAGGTAACCCATAATGTTTACCAAACAAGATCAAGCAAAGAGAATGCAAACAAGTGGCAAAACATACAAAAAAGTCATCAAAGAAGGAGTAGAAGAAGAATGAGTGGATATGCAAGGTGATCATGCAAGAATGCTTCAAATAATATCCAAGTCAGAATGTGGATGACCTAAATATGTGCATAAACATGCTATACAAGTGTCACATGAGGCATACACACAAGTATCCAAGCATTAAGAGCCATTAGAAGAAGGAGAAAGGAGCATGTAAGTGAAACATGTTCAAGTATGCAAGATGAAACATGAATAACATATGACATGAATGTAAAGCTCCAAGGTCAAAAACATACATCAAATGAAGTGCAAAGGGATTATATGGCATGGCATACACAAACCAAACATAAGTCATGAATGAGCACAGATGAGAAGAGGTGTGAAGATAAGTCAAAAAGAGGCATGTAAATCAAGCATTGAACATGTGTACACAATACGCAACAACCTCACACCAAGGACCTATAATTGTAATCAAGTGACCTATAATAATTTAAACATGGTTTATGAAGTCAAAGAAGCAATCCCAAATGATGGCACAAGTGCCTTCTCAAACAAGTAATCAAACATGATCAAAGATGTGCATAAAAGAAGACCTCAAACAAAGAGCAATCAAACAATTAGCAAAGCACCTTTAAAAAATACCAAATTAATTCTCAAAACACCTCAACCAGGGGTAAACATCATGTTAAAAACTCATGCACAAATTCATAAGATAAGTCACTCAAACAATCATGCAAAGATCAAGTAGGAAACATGATTCAATATGCAAAAGAGGGAGACTTAAATGCAATATGAAATGGTCTTAAAAATATGAGAAAAATTCTTTTATGCACTTCAATATGTTGGTGAAACAATGCAAAAAGAATGAGTTCAAAATGTTTTATATGCTATGAAAAATAAAATCAGCAATTTAGGGTATGCATATATGGAATAAATTCAAAAGAAATTAACCAAATAATTAATTCAGGTGCCAAAAATAAAATAAAAATAAAAAAATAAAAATTTGGAAAATTTTTATTAAACCCTAAATATGCTTCATGATTTTTTTTGTAATTTTCAGATGCACAAAACTATTTTAAAAAATTAAAATGCAAACAATGCAATAAAATAAAATAAAATAGAAGAAAAACGAGTAGGGGTTGTATTCAGCAACTTATTCACGTTGGGAAATAAAATGGACCAAAGCAAAGGGGTGTGGATAATAAGCCCAATACGTAAAGGCCCATCAGCAAAATAAAAAGAAAACACATTGAACCTAGTCAACCATAGGATTCACACCAGCCATTGGATCTATCTAACGCTCCTCACTCAGTCAACAAAGTCACACAGTATGCCTGATGAGAGGCTCAGATTGAAAGGAAACAATAATAAACATGCACGCGCATACACCATGATTAATCAGAAAATAAAAATAAAACGTGATAGGCACGTGAGTAACTTAATGTGCTGGCAGATTAGTAACCATCAGATCATATCAACGTCCAAGATCTATCAATAATTAACGTGATGAATGGTTCAGATTGAAAGTGCACAATAATAATCATGGGATGTCACACACACAACCAATAAAATAAAACAGATTTTTAAAAGACGTGGCACGCTGTGGACCAACGGATCAAGGCAATGGACAATGGGATTTCATCTTCCACCTTTGAAACCCTAGCTTCACCGGAAAACACACCAGACGCCGGAGCCTTAGCTCCGGTCGTCTTCCCCGGCGACCTGCAACCCAAAATTTCCCAGAAAATGCAAACAAGTATACCATTTTGTCCAGATTTTCACAAGGATCACAAATATCATATTATTCTTCACAAACAACCAACACACAAGACAAATCGAACGAAATAAGTTAGGGTTCAAAACTTTCAAACTCACAATACAACCATGATACACGTCCAATCTCAAAATAAAATATATCAGCATCATCAGTGAATATCATAGATCATTATGCGCATCAAAAAATTGAGTTTTAAGAGCATGCAATTGTGACTAACCTGAGACCTTGAATAGCTTGAAATACTCCAAGAAACCCGTCTGCACGCTCCAGATCACACCACAGCAATCCCTAATTGCAAAATAAATGCAATTAGGGCTTGAATCTGACCTAGATCTTGAGTTTTGGAGAAGAGGTCCCCAAATTCGTACCATAATACACTTGTTATTAGCTTCAGATGATGGTAGGTTTGTGTTCTATGGAACCCAAGGACTCAGATTGTGAAAGAATTTTGTCAAAAGCCCTTTTTGAGTGGTGAGATTCGATGAAGAGAAAATTTAGGGTGAAAAGTTAAATCTCATCAAAATAGCGTGCCTCCCCCTGCAATGAGTGTATGAGTTAGCTTATATACTTTAGGTTATTCCCCTGAATATCATTAAAGTCTTGTTAATTCCTTGATTAATGAGTTTTCAATGATTTTGCAAATTAGCATTTTGAGTTATACACCCTCCTCCATGCGTGTACACCCAAGCCTTATATGATGGATCACTCATTTGTCAATTGCTAATCACACCTGAATGGAATTTGGGCTTTGGAATGTCTTGATTCATGAGTTTTGATGCTTCTTGCAAAATTGCATAATGTGAAATAAATGATGAATAAGTCATGGAAAAGAGTGAAATAAAGGTCACAAATGATCCTCATGAGGTGCACTTGGATGTTAGAATGTGACTTGAAGCAATAGAACCAATTATAGGTCAATATGAACCAAAATGCAAAAGGTGTAAAAATGGAACCATGAGAAAACCCTAAAAACCACTTTGCCTTCTTTTGATCATAACTTGAGTTTCACAAATGATATGGAGACCATCTAGTACTTTTTGGAAAGGGGAGAAAAAGATCTTCAACTTTCATGTTTGAGAAAAATTCATTTGAAGCTTCCTTGATGATGAAAAGTCAAGTTGAATGTAGTGTAAAAACTTGCTAAAAATGGAAACTTTCAAATTACAGGTCATTTCCATATTTGGTAACTTTTGCACAAACTCTCGATTCTTGATAAATGGTATGAAACTTGACCCTTGAAGACCATATGAGGATGTGAGACCTTGAAAACCTTGAAGAGAACCTCAGAATTCCACAGTTGACTTCCCCTCTCACTGTTGGCTTTTCCCCAATTCTCTTGACTTTCAATCAATTGACCAATTGAACCTCTTATGAACCAAATTGATGGACAATTTTCCATTCCTAGATACTTAGGGACCCAAGAAATACCATGGAATCAAGTCTTACCCAAAAAATCAGAAATAAACAGATTTTATAGCACACCCTAATTTTAGTACCCTCAGTCTAGGAGGAAATAACACATCCTCCAAATCCAAATTCCTCTGAATATGATGTGTATCCTCTCCAACAAAGTGAGATATGCCATTTGGTGATGATAAAAACCCAGGGAGCCTGCCCATTGGAGCAATAAACCCAAGAATCTCAAAACCCTAGTTTCTGCACTGGTTAGGAGGGAGTGGTTCACTTGAGATCTCCTGCCAATTGTGAACTCCTGATGATGTGATAGACCAAATAGGATCTCTTGAGCCCCAAGGCCCCTTAGTGACTCAAATAATGGTGGCATCAATAACCATTTCTCCTCTTAATCTTTTGGACAATACAAGGACTCTTGCTTGACCCTTTGAAGAACATCTTCTCCTCTTGAACTGCCTCAGGCACCTTGACCCCATGCTAAGAACCAATGAATGCACACATGATAATGTAAAAATGAAATGAAACATAAGCCAGTTAGTACTAAAGGTAGGAGAGCAAATTTTGGGGTGCTACAGCTGCCCCTATTCAATCAACTTGGTCCTGAAGGTACGATAGCGACATCTCTCAGACATTCCAGGATACACGGGGATTGAATACCGAAAGAGTCCCAAAAATTTGCTAATGGTGAGAATAACGAAATGGAGCGTGCTGAAAAATAAGGAGTATGACCTCAACCATACTCACAAAGGGAGACCGACCTCGATCACTCTACCCAGAGAAATAATACGAATACGACCTCAATCGTACTCACAAAGGAAGACTGACCTCAATCACTCTACCCACAAAGAAAAAAGACGAATACGACCTCAATCGTACCCGCAAAGGAAGACTGACCTCAATCACTCTACCCACAAGGAAAATATGAATACGACCTCAATCGTACCCGCAAAGAAAGACTGACCTCAATCACTCTACCCACAAAGAAAAAAGACGAATACGACCTCAATCGTACCCGCAAAGAAAGACTGACCTCAATCACTCTACCCGCAAAGAATAATATGAATATGACCTCAATCGCACCCACAAAGGAAGATATGAATACGACCTCAATCGCACCCACAAAATGAATACGACCTCAATCGTACCCGCAAAGGAAGACTGACCTCAATCACTCTACCCACAAAGAATAATATGAATACGACCTCAATCGTACCCACATAACGAATACGACCTCAATCGTACCCGCAAAGGAAGACTGACCTCAGTCACTCTACCCACAAGGAAAATATGAATACGACCTCAATCGTACCCGCAAAGGAATACTGACCTCTATCACTCTACCCACAAGGAAAATATGAATACGACCTAAATCGCACCCACAAAACGAATACGACCTTAATCGTACCCGCAAAGGAACACTGACCTCAATCACTCTACCCACAAGAAAAAAATGAATACGACCTCAATCGTACCCGCAAAGGAAGACTGACCTCAATCACTCTACCCACAAGGAAAAATATGAATACGCCCTCAATCGCACCCACAAAACGAATATGACCTCAATCGTACCCACAAAGGAAGACTGACCTCAATCACTCTACCCACAAGGAAAATATGAATACGACCTCAATCGCACCCACAAAACGAATACGACCTCAATCGTACCCGCAAAGGAAGACTGACCTCAATCACTCTACCCACAAGGAAAATATGAATACGACCTCAATCGTACCCGCAAAGGAAGACTGACCTCAACCACTCTACCCGCAAAGAAAAAAGACGAATACGACCTCAATCGTACCCGCAAAGGAACACTTACAGAAAGCGGACTTCGCTGGGGATAACGTGAAACAAAACTTCTGATTTATACCACCCCTACTGAGAAAGAGAAACCGGCAAATAGAATACGTCAAGCGAGAACTGACTACCAGGTGAGAACAGGATTTCAGAAAAGAGAAAGGGCCAACAAAGGAAAACTCCCAACCGACTCATAATCCATAGGCAAGATGACTCCGCTGGGGAAAGGAGAAGTCTAAATAAAAGACTCTGTCGGGGAGCACAAGTATGAGGAACGCATCCCTCCAAAATCTCCTGAGTTATGCCATCTCTGCTGAGAAAGAGAACTGGCAAGGAAAGTATCAAACCTGGCTTATGCTTCGAATGCAAATGTTTGAATTTTTGGCGTAATGCTCCATATGAAATGGAAATGCTACGCGTTTGAGGATGCAATGCAAATGCTTATGATATGCAAAAAGGGCCCCTCCAGCAAAATAAATGCTGGAGAGAAGAGACTAATTCAGCTAAGGATGACAAAAATAAATTGTCCTCCGAATCCAAGAACTCTACTGAGAAGGATCACACTGATCGACTCTTTGGATCAACAACTTTTGCTGGGGATGAAATCCCAAAAAAACATCCACACTACCGGGGATTACACATGTCCTTTACTGAAGGTAACATCCAAAACCTGAGATTTCTCCTCTGCTGGGGGAGTTGAGAATGAATGCCAATAACGAAATCGACGATCTGTTACTGAAAATTGCTAATAACCAATTGGGCTCAGAACCTGCTGGGGGATGCCAGCCCATAATACCATCCTGCTTGGGGATATTGCTGAACTTAACCTACTGATGGGGCGAATGACTTTACCCTCGCCTTGCTGGGGATTAGAGCATAACGTTGTCGGTGAAAGCACACTTCCTGACTGGGTGGGGAAAATGGACACCCTGATTCTGTGGGGAGACAACGTCTTGGTCCAGAGAAAATATTCCCCAAATCTCGTGCAGGGGATACCACGACATCCTCCTTTGAGCAATCCATTACTGACTGCTTACTGAGGAGTAATAAATTAACCATGATTCTGGCCGGAGAAGACAATCCTCTATGCTCTTGTCGGGGAGAGCCTAATCTGCTGAGGAAGGTGCACTTTCAATGCTGGGGAGATCAACCCTACTGGGGGAGTACAATGCTGTTGCCCTGCAAGTCAAATAACAACAAATAGAATATGCCACAACATGACTATCTCAATTACCATCCACCACAGCTAACGCCTAAGCAATTTCTACTGTTTTTTTTGTTATGTTCTGCAAAGCTCGAAATTTTATATGCAATGTTTATCAAAATATCGGACGTTTTTGCAAACAAAATAGTAAAAGTAAAATAAACAATGGGAAGCTCTTTGAGTGAAATGAAAATTTTATTGAGAAAAGCGGCCTGTAACTAGGCATTTACAATTGGAAGCAATTCCTAAAAAGAGGTAATTGCGTAAAAGCAAAAAGAAAATACACATGTCGGCAATGCGGGAACAGATATCCACCATGATTCAACTCAGCTATGACCCATATATCCTGCTTATCCACCAATATCTTGACCTTTGAAGAGACTAACTGTACTGATTCCTTTCTTTCAGAATTTCCAAGTATCGAAAGTGCTCACAGATCGAACGCAGACCATAGCCTTTCGCTTTCAAATACCTAACTTTTTCCTAGATCGCCCTTTTCGGGTTTTCAATCCACCGGGATACCCATTCTTGCCAAAGTTGCCTTTACCAGTTTTCAACTTTGTGGGTTTACATGTTTCTTTTTTACATTTTATCCCTAATTTTTGCCCGAACCTTTTCCTTTTTATGGTTCGCCGGGATGCCCCTTTTTTGCCTAGAATTTCTTTTTATGTCCAGCGGGTCTCTTTTATGCGAAGTATTTTTTGACTACGTCTGCGTTCACAAGGGATGTAAAATCTTTGCCATCCATAGTTGAAAGTAGTAAGGCCCCACCAGAGAAAACCTATCTTACTACATATGGCCCCTCGTAGTTTGGAGTCCATTTGCCCCTGTGATCTGTCTAAGGAGGAAGGATCCTTTTCAAAACCAATTCACCTGTCTGAAAACTCCGAGGACGCACTTTCTGGTCAAAGGCGTGCTTCATCCTGCTCTGATACAACCGACCATGTGCGATGGCTGCCAATCTCTTTTCTTCAATAAGGTTCAACTGATCCAATCTGGAACGCACCCATTCAGCTTCATCAAGCTTCACATTTTCCAGAATTCTCAAAGACGGAATCTCGACCTCTAAGGGTAAAACTGCTTCCATACCATATACCAATGAGAAAGGGGTTGCCCCAGTTGACGTACGCACCGAAGTACGGTAACTATGTAGGGCATAAGGGAGCATCTCATGCCAGTCTTTATACGTTACCACCATCTTCTGCACAATCTTCTTGATATTCTTATTCGCTGCCTCAACAGCACCATTCATCTTATGACGATATGGAGAGGAATTATGATGTTCGATCTTGAAACTCTGACATAGTTCCTTCATCATCTTATTGTTCAAATTCGAGCCATTATCAGTAATGATTCTCTCCGGGACCCCATAACGATAGATGATATCCTTCTTTATAAACCGGGCTACCACTTGCTTGGTGAAGTTGGCGTACGAGACTGCTTCCACCCACTTTGTGAAATAGTCAATGGCAACCAAAATGAAACGATGCCCATTGGAAGCAGTGGGCTCAATCTTTCCAATCATATCTATGCCCCACATTGCAAAAGGCCAAGGAGATGATAACACGTTTAGAGGCGTAGGCGGTACATGTATCTTATCTACATAAATCTGGCATTTATGGCACTTTCGAGCGTACTTGAAACAATCAGACTCCATAGTCATCCAGTAATATCCTACCCTCAACAACTTTCTAGCCATGGTGTGTCTGCTGGAATGAGTACCGAAAGAACCCTCGTGAACTTCCTCCATCAATAAACCTGCCTCGTGTTCATCAACACAACGTAGCAAGATCATATCGAAGTTTCTCTTATATAACACATCATCCTTGTTCAGAAAGAAGTTTCCTGCCAACCTTCTCAGAGTCTTCTTATCCTTGGTGGAGGCACCCTCTGGATACTCCTGTCTCTTCAAAAAAACCTTAATATTATGATACCACGGTTTTCCATCAGACACATCTTTAATTACAAACACAAAAGCTAGTCTATCCAGACGCATGATTCTAATCGACGGAGTTTCATTCCAACGGTTCACCTTATACATGGATGCCAATGTCGCCAACGCATCAGCCATCTGATTCTCAGCTCGGGGTACATGATGAAAATCCACCCTGTCAAAGAAAGGTAACAACCTTCTGGCATAGTTGTTATAAGGCACCAAATTCGCCTGACGAGTCTCCCATTCTCCTACAATCTGATTAACTACCAACGCGGAGTCACCATAGACATCGAGGTTCTTAATTCTCAAATCAATTGCTTCTTCTAACCCCATGATGCATGCTTCATACTCCGCTTCGTTGTTGGTACACACGAATGCTAACCAGGCAGTGAAAGGTATATGAGAACCCTTTGGGGTTGTAATGATTGTCCCAATTCCATTACCATATGAGTTGACAGCCCCATCAAAAATCAGCTTCCATTGAGGCCCAATCTCAGGCCCTTCATCAGGCAGAGGTTCTTCACAATCTTTCATTTTCAGAAACATAACATGTTCGTCTGGAAATTCAAACTTCATTGGCTGATAATCCTCGATCGGTTATTCAGCAAGATATTCTTACAGAACACTTCCCTTAATGGCCTTCTAGGAAACATACTGAATATCGTATTCTGTCAAAACCATCTGCCAACGGGCTATCCTTCCAGAAAGTGCTTGCTTCTCAAACACGTACTTAATCGGATCCATCTTCGAAATCAACAAGGTTGTGTGGTTTAACATATACTGCCTCAGGCGCTTGGCTGCCCAAGCGAGTGTACAACATGTCTTTTCCAACATAGAGTATCTTGATTCATAATCAGTGAACTTCTTACTCAGGTAGTAAATGGCGTGCTCTTTCCTACCTGTCTCGTCGTGTTGACCGAGCACACAACCCATTGAGTTCTCAAGGACCGTAAGGTACATAATTAATGGTCTTCCAGACATGGGTGGCATAAGGACTGAAGGTTCCTGCAAATACTTCTTTATCCTTTCAAACGCCTCTCGACAATTTTCATTCCACCTGACCTCTTGATCTTTTCTTAACAACTTGAAAATTGGTTCACACGTGGCTGTAAGATGAGAGATGAACCTAACAATGTAATTCAACCTCCCCAAGAAACCACGAACCTCTTTCTCTGTTCTTGGCTCAGGCATCTCTTGTATGGCTCATATTTTTGCAGGATCAACCTCGATACCTCTTTCACTAACAATGAATCCCAGCAATTTACCAGACCTCACACCGAAAGTGCACTTGTTTGGATTCAATCTCAGTCTGAACTTCCTCAACCTTTCAAACAGCTTCTGGAGGTTCACCAGGTGTTCTTCCTCTGTCTGTGACTTCGCAATCATGTCATCAACATAGACTTCAATCTCCTTGTGAATCATATCATGAAAGAGAGTCACCATTGCCCGCTGATAGGTTGCCCCAGCATTCTTCAATCCAAAGGGCATTACCTTGTAGCAAAATGTTCCCCACGGTGTTATGAACGTCGTCTTCTCCATGTCCTCTGGGGCCATCTTGATTTGGTTATACCCAGAGAAACCATCCATAAAGGAAAATACAGAATATTGAGCAGTGTTGTCCACTAACACGTCGATGTGGGGGAGCAGGAAATCATCCTTCGGGCTTGCTCTATTCAAATCTCGGTAATCAACACACATCCTGACCTTCCCATCCTTCTTAGGTACAGGTACAATATTAGCAACCCACGGAGGATAATTTGTCACAGCAAGAAATCCGGCGTCGAACTGTTTCTGAACCTGTTCCTTGATCTTGACATCCATATCTGGTTTTGTCCTTCTCAGTTTCTGCTTGACTGGAGTACAACCCTCTTTAAGCGGCAACCGGTGTGCCACAATGTCAGTGTCAAACCCGGGCATGTCTTGGTAAGACCAGGCGAAGATATCCATATACTCTCGAAGCAACTCAATCAATCTACCCTTAACAGTGTCTTCCAGGGCAACCCCAACCCTTACTTCTCGTTTACCATCCTCGGTTCCCAGATTAACAGTCTCAACCTCCTCCTGATGAGGTAGAATAACCCTTTCCTCTTGTTTTAGTAACCTGGCTAATTCTTCTGGCAAGTCACAGTCTTCATCAATCTCTTCTTCAGCTTGATAGATAGGATTGTCAAAGTCATATCGAGCCATAGCTAAGTCATGATGGGTGGAATCTGAACAAAAAAACCTGCATGATGGATGTTTTATGTTTATTATGAGTGCAACAAACAAGAAAACACATTGCCATTTTGATGTGGGTTAATGCAAAAAGTAAAAACAGAAAAACAGGGATCAAAATATTTGAATGAAAAAACGTCCTTTATTGATGATAAAAGTAGAAAATAAAACATCAAAGCCCTACAAATAAATATCACTACGTCTTGGGCAGAACGTAGGATTTAACATAACAGAAAACAAAAGCATATTACTCCTGGCGCGTCACTTGGATGACTTCCTCGGAAGACCAGTTGCCTAAACTCTGACCAGGGGTGCAGGGACGGATCCGCTCATCCATGTCACAGTCACTATCTCCTTCATCCTCAATAGCATTAACTTGATTAAAGAAAACCCCAACACTTGTGAACCGAATCGGGCCAACATACTTGGGAGGCTCTTGAGCTCGTCGGGGTGGCTTATACCCTAGTCCATGGGTATCCTGCTTCCTTTGAACATCAATGATATGGCCCTCTTCTGAGAACCACCAGCTTCAACTATAGCACGCGCCTCTTTGAAAGAGGACATTGGAACCTCTGGTTGTCCGACAACTTCGGGTTGGACAACCACCTCAGGCTGATTGGCTACCTTTGGGGGTTCTTCGGGGATTTTCACAGCTTCAAAGGCTTGGCACAAAGTTTCCTGTACTTCACCATCTACCTCTACATACTTGAAGGTCGATAGGTGACTTACCATGATTTCTTCCTCTCCACACACTGTCACAACGTGACCATCCACCATATACTTCAACTTCTGATGCAGCGTGGATGTTACTGCCCCAGCACTATGGATCCAAGGGCGACCCAACAAACAGCTATAGGAAGACTGAATATCCATTATGTAAAAGGTGGTGTTGAAGATCTCAGGACCCACCTTGATCGGCAGAACTAACTCTCCAAAAACTGACCTCTTGGAGCCATCAAAAGCACGTACCACCAAGTCACTCGGTGTACAAATCAACCCACGAGTATCCAATTTCATCAAAGCCTTCTTCGGTAACACATTCAAAGATGATCCAGTGTCAACTAACACATGCGACATTAAGGAACCATGGCATTCCACTGAAATATGCAGAGCGTTGTTGTGATTCCTCCTAGCCGGAGTCAAATCTAAATCAGTGAAACCCAAACCATTACCAGCATTCACATAAGCCACAAGCCCTTCTAATTGATTGACAGATATTTCCTGCGATATATAAGCCATGTTCAAAACCTTCAGCAATGCATTTCGGTGTGCCTCAAAGCACAGTAGTAAAGATAGAATGGAAATCTTCGATGGAGTTTGGTGTAGTTGATCAACAATTTTGTAGTCACTCTTCCTGATCAATCTCATAAACTCTTCTACATCTTCTGAGAAGGTATCCCCAACTGGCTTAGTCATAGGATTATTCGCTTCCTGTCCCTTACCCATCGCCTGTTTCCCTTTACCCTGCATTGAACTGCCACCTCGATCCTCCGACGGAATAAAGACTCTATCACTTCTAGTGATAGCCCCTACTTCAACAAGATTTTCAACCCCTGCACTTACAGCTGACGTTCATACCAAGTCTTGCTTCTTACCATCAACAAATACCTCAGCCCCATAGTTCTAAGGGATGGCCTTGGTACTCTCATACGGGACTGGCCCAGGAACAGTGATAACGACCGGTGCTGGTCTCGCCGGTGCTGATATAGTTATTGTCTTGAATGGAATCGTTATTGTGGCAACATCAACCCTTCTGTCAGTAATTTTGTTCTGCTTACAACCCCTGTCAAACTGTAATAACCCTTCATTGATCATTCTTTGAATAGCTGCTTTCAATAAGTCACAACCGTCTGGTTGCGACACACACCCTACACAGCCTTCATCACAACTAGGAAATACCCCTCCCTTCAATAGTCTTTACTTCACTACACCCAAAGGAGTTTGGACCTCGTTCACATCTAAAATCAAACTCAAGTCTTCACAGTCTTCAATAATAGCATTGACCCTTGGCCCACCGTGATTCGGCATCGGGTTCTGATTCACATTTGGAGCATCATTAGAGAAATTGATGGCTTTTGAATCCACCAAATCTTGCACCAGATGCTTAAAACCTTTACAGTTCTCAATATGATGTCCGGGTGCTCCAGAATGAAATTCACAGTGGGCGTTGGCGTCGTAGCCGGGTGGTGGATTACCAGTGGGTGGAGCCAATGTCCTCTTCTAGATTAATTGTAACTGTAACAAGTGCTGAAATAACTGGGAGTAGGGAAGAGGTGGAGTGTCAAAATGCCTATCCCGCCTAGACAGAGGTTACGGTCTACGAGGAGCCTGATTTTGTTGTTGAGGCACTGCTGGCTGCTGAGGTGCTGCTGGGATGGTTACAGAAGCCACCTGCTGATTGAAGTTCTGACGAGGTCCTTCTCTACCACGATATGACAACACAGAGTTTGTATCTCCCTCCTTCTTCTTGTAACCACTGGCATATGACTTCTTACCTCCCCCAGATGAGGACCCATCACTACCTGATATTTTTCCCGCCTTAATTCCGCTTTCCACCATTTCTCCTACTAAGATCAAATCAGTAAACTTTCCAGTCATACATGGTACCATTTTTTCATAGTAATGCCCTTGCAAGGTGGCCATAAACATACCTATCATTTCACGCTCTGACATAGGGGGCTGAACCCTCGCTGCCAATTCCCGCCACCTCTGGGCATATTCCTTGAAACTCTCATTGTTCTTCTGCGACAAGTTTTGTAGTTGTGTTCTGTTTGGAGCCATGTCAGTGTTATATTGATAGTGCTTGATAAATGCCCCTGCCAGCTCTCTCCAACTACGAACATTTTTCCTCTCTAGTTGCATATACCACTCCAGGGATGCCCCGGATAGGCTATCCTGGAAGCAATGCATCATCAACTTCTCATTCTTGGCATGAGCAGCCATTTTACTTGCGTATGCCATGACGTGGGTCCTTGGACAGGTCATACCATTGTACTTCTCAAAAGTAGGAGTCTGAAACTTGTGCGGGATAATGACGTCTGGAAACAGCCCCAAATCCTCCAGATCCATACCCACAGAATCTTGATTCACAACACCTCTTAGTTGTTCCTCAATCAACCTGAATCGTTGATCATTGTCAATAAGGGAACCAGCATCCCCACCTGGCACAGAGAACGCATCATCTTGAATATCATCATACTGACGGCCATGAATTGCACAGACACCATTACCCCCTCCCCCAACATTTTCTGCCCCACCCGGAGGGATCACAACACCAGAAACAGGAATACCTCCGCCCGGAGGGCCATTCTGAACATTAGTACCAGTAACACCAGTATGAACTCCTCCATGAAGGACACCGTCTTCATCAATCCTTGCAATCAGTGGTTGGACAAGAGTCCTTAACTGCTCTTGGCCTTGAGCAACCCCTTGCATTAAATCCATGAATTGGTTCATGCGAGTCCGCATCTCAGTCATCTCAGCTTGTAGTTGATCCATGACTTTCTTCTGATTTTGTCTGGTAGAATACCGGTGAATGTGTTGATCTGCAATCCTGTACTGCGGAGGAGAACAAAATAAGAACACCAGAGATAAACACCTATTATGCAAAATGATTATGGATATGCAAATGCAAATGAACATGTTTAAAAGTTCGCAGGGCGATCCATCCCTTGATTCCAGTTTAACAACAAGATAGAACGGGACTTCGGCTCATGTATTAAGAAAACCAGAGGAAAACCAAATGTCAACAATCACAACCCAAGATAACAAGTCTGAACACAATAATCATGGATCCCAACCAACAAGCCTGGCGGTGATCCAAATACAATGAAAAAGAAATAGAAAACTACGGCATGTCATCAAAGTCCACAAGTGCCAATTCCCCCCATCCATTATGCTATTTGCTCCAGTCTTGAATTTCCTTGAACAACTTTTTGGTGTCGGGATGCTTCAGTCTCTGAATCAACTCTTGACTGAGGACATCTCTCCTATGTATGATCCCTTTCAAGTATCGGCAATGCAACTCCCAAGCGCCTTCATCAAAAACACCATCCATGCTAGGACCCTCATTCCTAGGCCTCTTCACTTCAGCTTAGATCTTCAGTTCCTCTATGGAGGCTATGGCCTCATTGAGTCGACCCTCGACTGCTTGTCTCTGGAATACCCCTGATAGGATCTCGGCGTCTTTTTTCTTGAGCTTCAACTTCAACTGGTCAATCTGAGCTAGATAATCGTCTTCCTTTCGCTTATTATCAGCCATTGCAGTGTCTCAGTGAGCATTGAACTTGTGAATTTTTAACAAAGCCTTGGCCAATTCCTCCTTCTTAGATTTGAGAACCTTACTGACACCCTCTAGGGCTTGCTTTATCCTTTGTCTGGCTGTGACCTCGTCAGCTAGCTCCTTTTCTACCTTAGCGAGAAGCTCTGTCTTCAACTCGGCGATATGAACAGCTTCACCCCGCTCATGTTTCAACTGGTAAATCTCTCTTTGTAGCTCACTATTTTCTTCTCGCGGCTTTTCCTTTTCATCCCACAACTTGTTAAACTTCTCTATCTCAACTGTGGTAGTAGGCTCAATCAGCAAGGGGTAAGATGGTAGTTCTTTGGAGAATGGCAAAAGTTCCTTCTCTACCATTTTCTGAATCCAATCTTCATACGCAGGAAATGTTCTGTTGTTGCTCTTCCCAAAAAAAGTCTTCCCCTTCTTATGACGAACTTCCCAAGTATTTGCAGCTTCTTTTAACAGTTCTGGATTGATTTCCCCACTCAGATATAGAGATTCTTGGACATCCTCGTCTTTTGGTGGCTCTTTCAAGGCGTACCCGAATTGCCTGATAGCAAGAATAGGGTTGTAGTTAATTCCCCTTTTCCTTCCTATTAGAGGCACATTCGGGAGACCTCCACAACTGATCATGATATCTTGGCCCAACAAGTCACGGTTAACCCAAATTAGATTATCTGCCCTCAAGCCCATCAATCTTTTGGACCAATCCAATGTTCCTTGAGTATCTACAAATGCCCCAGATTTAGGAAGACGATCAGCAAACCATTTGTAGAAGACTGGCGCACAAAAATTAAGGGGTCATCCCCTCATCTTCTCGTTCTTATAATGCACTGAATAATACAAATCTCCAAGCAAAGTAGGTACCGGATTCTTCATGGTAAATATCCGAACAGCGTGCATGTCCACAAAATCCTTCACATTTGGGAACAACACTGTTCCATAGACACACATAGCCAAGATGGCATTGAAAACTGACCAACATCTAGCCTTAGCATGTACAGCAGCCTGTTCTACCAAAAATTTCACGTGAAAGCCTTTACACCCTCCCTTACTGGCAACGTTGTTTTTCAACAAAGATGGATCCAAATGCAAAGCCTCGGAGACCCTTTCTTAATCAGGAAGTTCTTTAGAAGGATAGAAAGGAGCCTCTTCTTTGATAGAAACATCCAGAATGAGAGCAAAATCCTCCAATGTCAGAGCCAAAAGATTGTCATTGAATAGAAAATATCGCAGGTGAGGGTCATAGAATTGCACCAGAGTGTGCAAAGCCCTATACTCGTATTCGGTGATGTCGCGAGCAAAATTCAGAATTCTTCCATACTCTCCTCTAAAGTCTGCCAATACCCCAGGTTCTGCCATAGACACAATCTTGTGAACAGGATCCAGAATAAGTGATGGGAACTTGTACATTATGATGTTCTTTCTCTTCTCAGTACTCATCCTTAATAGTCTTCAAAACCAGAATCAAAGTTAGGATGCAACCTTGCAAATGAATAAACATGTTAGGATGCAAAATGATGATGCAAATGCACACATGGGATCAAGGATGCCACACAGACTGGACAACTGCTGCACTGAACAACTGTATAATCTCAAAGGGTCTGCCCAAATACCCAGAATACCAGAATAACCATAATATCACACTGATAAATATGCTGACCAGAAAACCGGGTATGTTGAAGGTCAAGGTTACCTGCAAACCTGTAAACACCCTGCCCTCTCACATGTGGGTACTAGAAAGCCAAGGATCCTCAATATCACGGGCTCTCAGGTCGAGAAATGATGATACGTTCACCATTTCTGGTTTGGCATCATCATCAATCGAGGAGGCCTCAACTGATTCCCCTAAAAAATAAGGTCATCCTATAGTAAGTTCCCAGCATTGGGTCCTCGGATTGACAAGTGTAATGGGTTTGCCATTTCTAGTCTGCCATTATCACATGTCGGGAGGAGAGGCGTTGCTGAGTCCTCGGATATGGTCGCCAGAGTCGACAGTTTTCCAGGTTACATTCCATCGTCTGCATCAATGCGCAGGATAGAACATTACCAAAGAAAACCTCGTCTGGATGTGGGGTTTTCATGTATACTACGTCTGGCCAAATGCCACACAAGTCACACTACTTTCCACGCTAATCCTAATTGTATGCTCAAGCCTGGGTATTGGGCTTGTCTCTTAGAACTCCCAACCCGCCAAATAGAAAAACAGTGCAGCGCAGCAGATAATAACAGCATGCAATGCAGTAAATGCGGTAAAAATAAAATACAACAAATAAAGCAAAACAGAAACACCCAAAGAGAACAAAAACAAACTAGCGCTAGGACAGACTCGCTTAGGGAACCAGAAGTCCCCAGCAGAGTCGCCAGCTGTCGCTCCCAGGATTTTCATCCAGGTACAAACGCGAAAGTGGCGCGGAACACAGAGTCGCCAGCAATGTATATTTATCCCAAGAGAGGGAAAGGAAACACCGCATAAACCTGAGGAAGAGGGAAAGGAATGGTCATCGTAACCATAGCATGGGTTCGGGAGTCGGTTACGCGAGGGGAAGGTATTAGCACCCCACGCGTCCATCGTACTTGATGGGATCCACGCTTGTTGTCTAATCTAAGGGTGAGTTATCCTAAAATCTATGGCTGTACTGACACGGGGAAGGGGAAAACAAAGACAGACTCGGTAGGACATCGTCGTCCTAGGCCTACGTACTCCCTTTGTGCAATGGGAAATTAAGAGTCAACGTAGTTCGGACCAAGTTCTTTTTGTGTTTTTTATGAGCGACGTTAAGTTCGCGTCCGGTAGTTAGGGTCGATGCCTGTTTGCGACAAAACGGAAAGTAACGTGCCCTTTTTGAAAACAGCCTTTAATTTGACGATCCCGAAGGAAAAAAATGATTTGAAACTTGTTTTGTATTTTTTAAGACATAAGTGACTTGAGTTAGTTCATAACTCACCTTGAACCAAAGTCTATGACACGGGAACGAATGCGTCGCATGGTCATCCCCAATGGGACGTATGCTCAACACTCTAGAAGAGAGAAGGGGGACCCCTCAATCCTCACTTCCTATGTTTAAGGCTTGTGTGCAAGGCAAGTTGACCTTATTAAGTATCTTAGAAGTGTTAAGAGACGAGAAGAGGGACTCAAAAGAAAAGAAAAAAACAATAAGGGGATTCTATCCTAATGTTATCATGCAAAGGTGGCCCCAAAGGGAGGTTTGACAACAACCTAAGCCTGGAGAAAAGAAAAGATGAGAGAAAGAAAGAGTGAGGGTGGACATGGATAACTATCCACACCCTCA
Organism: Lathyrus tuberosus; assembly: GCA_022829125.1. Classification (NCBI taxonomy): domain Eukaryota; kingdom Viridiplantae; phylum Streptophyta; class Magnoliopsida; order Fabales; family Fabaceae; genus Lathyrus; species Lathyrus tuberosus. The sequence continues at coordinate 9,259,921 of JALAZF010000072.1, forward strand.
AATAACTTACCTCTGCCTCTGCATAAAAGGTTAGTACAAAACAGACATAAGCAACCATAGGACAAATGAAAACCCAAACAAGTCGCAACCCAAAGAGAAATGGTTACCAACCAAATTAAACTCATCCAAGTCAGAATTTACACCTTAGAGGTGACCCATAATGTTTACCAAACAAGATCAAGCAAAGAGAATGCAAACAAGTGGCAAAACATACAAAAAAGTCATCAAAGAAGGAGTAGAAGAAGAATGAGTGGATATGCAAGGTGATCATGCAAGAATGCTTCAAATAATATCCAAGTCAGAATATGGATGACCTAAATATGTGCATAAACATGCTATACAAGTGTCACATGAGGCATACACATAAGTATCCAAGCATTAAGAGCCATTAGAAGAAGGAGAAAGGAGCATGTAAGTGAAACATGTTCAAGTATGCAAGATGAAACATGAATAACATATGACATGAATGCAAAGCTCCAAGGTCAGAAACATACATCAAATGAAGTGCAAAGGGATGATATGGCATGGCATATACAAACCAAACATAAGTAATGAATGAGCACAGATGAGAAGAGGTGAGAAGATAAGTCAAAAAGAGGCATGTAAATCAAGCATTGAACATGTGCACACAATATGCAACAACCTCACACCAAGGACCTATAATTGTAATCAAGTGACCTATAATAATTTAAACATGGTTTATGAAGTCAAATAAGAAATCCCAAATGATGGCACAAGTGCCTTCTCAAACAAGTAATCAAACATGATCAAAGATGTGCATAAAAGAAGACCTCAAACAAAGAGCAATCAAACAATTAGCAAAGCACCTTTAACAAATACCAAATTAATTCTCAAAACACCTCAACCAGGGGTAAACATCATGTTAAAAACTCATGCACAAATTCACAAGATAAGTCACTCAAACAATCATGCAAAGATCAAGTAGGAAACATGATTCAATATGCAAAAGAGGGGGACTAAACTGCAATATGAAATGGTCTTAAAAATATGAGAAAAATTATTTTATGCACTTCAATATGTTGGTGAAACAATGCAAAAATAATTAGTTCAAAATGTTTTATATGCTATGAAAAATAAAATCAGCAAGTTAGGGTATGCATATATGGAATAAATTCAAAAGAAATTAACCAAATAATTAATTCAGGTGCCAAAAATAAAATAAAAATAAAAAAATAAAAATTTGGAAAAATTTTATTAAACCCTAAATATGCTTCATGATTTTTTTTGTAATTTTCAGATGCACAAAACTATTTTAAAAAATTAAAATGCAAACAATGCAATTAAATAAAATAAAATAGAAGAAAAACGAGTAGGGGGTGTATTCAGGAACTTATTCACGTTGGGAAATAAAATGGACCAAAGCAAAGGGGTGTGGATAACAAGCCCAATACGTAAAGGCCCATCAGCGAAATAAAAAGAAAACACATGGAACCTAGTCAACCATAGGATTCACACCAGCCATTGGATCCATCTAATGCTCCTCACTCAGTCAACAAAGTCACACAGTATGCCTGATGAGAGGCTCAGATTGAAAGGACACAATAATAAACATGCACGCGCATACACCATGATTAATCAGAAAATAAAAATAAAACGTGATAGGCACGTGAGTAACTTAATGTGCTGGCAGATTAGTAACCATCAGATCATATCAACGTCCAAGATCTATCAATAATTAACGTGATGAATGGTTCAGATTGAAAGTGCACAATAATAATCATGGGATGTCACACACACAGCCAATAAAATAAAACAGATTTTTAAAAGACGCGGCACGCTGTGGATGTAACGCCCAAATATTTAATTATTTATTTAATTGAATATTTAATTAATTGTTTGTGAAATATTCGGTTGATTTTGGTGTGGCGATGCATTTAGTCGTTAAGTCGGATTTTTTAAGTTGCTAAGTCATAGGAATAATATTAGAAATAATATTATAGTCGTGGAATAATAGTAGTAGTAATATTATCGTGGTTGGAGTGTGTTCGATTAAGTGGGCTTAGTTTCGTGTCGGAATTAGTAAATTAGGGGGTGTATGTTTAGGCCTATTAGATACTATATTAGAATAATATTATTTTGATAAAATAAAAGAAATAGAAATTAAGTTTTGTTGTATCAGTAGAAAAAAAGAGAAGTTACACGAGGGATTTGGAAAACAAGGTTGGAAGGGAATAAAGTGGAGAAGAGGATACGAGAAAAAAAAAATTGCCGCCGGTAACCAAGTCCGAAGATTCGAGCTACCTTCAATCCAATCAGGTAAGGGTGGGGTTCGAATCGTATAACCGGGATTGTGATAGTTAGTATGTGGGATTGGGGTTCTATAATTTCTATCGTATACGTCGAAATTGCTGTGAATGAATTTGTGTATGTGTTGTTGTCAACTGATTGTTCTGCTGTTGTATGTAGAAGTGAGGTTAGAACCTGTTAATGCTGGCTGTATCGATGAGTTATGTTGTTGAACTGTTGTTGTAGATAGCATCATGTTGTTTGGCATGAATTGTTGAAAAATTGTATTGATTTAATTTAATGGAAATTATATAAGTTGTTGATACTGTAACCCAAAAGCAAAGAAATACAAGTGGCGCAGGCCACCTAGGTTAGAAGCAATTACATGTGGTGGGGGCCATCATTGTACATGGCGTAAGCCATGGTAGAATTACCAAGGGTGGCGCAAGCCACCCATGTTGGTGGGTCCCTACTTTAAATTTTCATACCATCAATATCATGTTTTATTTATGAATTGCTTAGTAATGTGGCGTAAGCCACTGTTTCTTTTAGTAATTTGTTTTGGTTTAGTGACAGTATATTAGTTAATTAACCATATAGTATTAAACCAAAAGCAAAGAAATAATATATGGCGCAAGCCACTGTTTTGTTTAATGATTTGTTTTGTTTTTAGTGGCAGTAGATTAATTAAGTAACCTTATATTGTTAAATCAACATGTTAGGAATAGGATATAGCAGGAAGATAATATGTTCACTAATAATTTATATAGCAGAAGAAAAATAATATGTTCACTAATAGTTTTTGTAGCAGAAAGTTAATGGATTTTCTTAACAGAGCAATCAATTGGAATCAGAACTATTTGGAAATCTAATAAGTAGCAGAAACTAGTAGAAATTTTGACAGAAATAGAATAAGTAGCAGAAACTGAATTTTTTGACAGAAACAGGACTAATAATAATTCATGACAGAAGCTTGGGATTGATTTTAATGACAACAGTAATAGAAAACAGAATTTTGTAATAAACTGGTATTAATAACGGAAGTTAAAAATAGTGCAGTTTTAGTCAGTTTAGCTGGTTTAGGCGGAAAATTTAGTTGCCCGGAATTTAACGAAAATTGTCGGGGTAAGTCGGGTGAATTAGCAGGTGATTTTGGTTGAATTGTTTTGTTGAAATTCTGTCGTAAAAGTTGATTTGCAGGTACAGCTGATTGTGTTGTTTCGTTCCGATATACGGACGAATTTTAAGTTGAAGGCGTAATAGCCAAAGTTGACTAAGTTGCTCATGTTGTATAAGTTACTTACGTTGTTAGCGTTGTTGTGTTGTTTACGTTGTTGAGTTGTGCATGTCATAACGCATACATTGCATTTTATGTCGGAGCTGTTGCTCACACCACGTTGGCCTGGATTGGCACAAGTTGAAAGTTGAAAGTTGAAGGCTTATGCCTTGATGCCTCGATAAACTGGCAATTTTAAGTTGGGAGTTTTACTCCGATGGTACCACATGCATATCATAGTCGAGTCGCATTAAAGTTGCATTTTCTTAAGTTGTTGTTGATTTTTGTTTGTTGGTTGTTGATGTGAAGTGGTGATTATTTGTATGATTCCTACCTATGTATTATTTATCATACTCCGTTTATAATATTCGATATCTCACCCCTTCTGTTTGAATGTTGTCCCTATGTTGGCAACGTGCAGGTAATCAAGAGGAGTAGCCGGTTACCTTAGCTCGAGTCGGTGGTTGTCGCTCTGATACGTAGCACTCGGGGGGGTGACGCATGTCTTTTATTTAATTGTCTACATGCTGAATTTTTAATGAAATTGCTGAAAAATACTTTTTTGTTTAATTTGAAGTTGTTTTATGTTGAATAAAGATGCTACCAAGTTGTTAGTGAATCGTTATGTATCTTTCATGATTAACTATTATGTGATTGATTTTAAAGTTGAAATGTGATATCCCGTTTTAAAGTTGAAAAATTTTGTAACTCTGATATTAATATAATTTACTGGATAGAAATGGGGTGTTACATTAGTGGTATCAGAGCAGGTCGGTCCGTCCGGCCAAGTGTCGAGTCGTAGTTGTTTAACAATCAAGTATTGTTATTTGGTTCTAACTTTTGTTTGTGTTGTAGTGATAAGTTGAGATGGGTGGAAGGAACGATGCTGCAATGGCTGCTGCAATGCAAGCAATGGCTCAGGCTATGCAGAATTTACCGAATGCTGGCGAGAATGATGGATCTCGTAGTCTGGCGACTTTTCAGAGGGAGAATCCGCCTACCTTCAAGGGCAAGTATGATCCTGATGGAGCATTGGATTAGTTGAAAGAGATTGAGAGGATCTTCCGTGTGATGGACTGCACTCCAGCGCAGAAGGTTCGTTATGGGACTCATATGCTAGCAGTCGAAGCTGATGACTGGTGGCTAGAGACTCGTCAGAGGTTGGAGACTACAGGTGAAGTTATCACTTGGGATGTGTTCCGAAGAGAGTTTCTGAGAAAGTATTATCCAGAGGATGTCCGTGGTAAGAAGCAGATTGAGTTTCTTGAGCTGAAGCAAGGAACTATGTCGGTTACTGATTATGCTGCGAAGTTTGTTGAGCTGGCTAAGTTTTATCCGTACTATACCGGTGATGATGCTGAGTTTTCTAAATGCATTAAGTTTGAAAGCGATTTGCGCTCTGAGATCAAGAAAGCTATTGGGTATCAGAAGATTCGTGTCTTTTCTGATTTGGTCGATAGTTGCAGAATTTATGAAGAGGACAACAATGCTCACTACAAGATTGTTAGTGATAGAAGAGGCAAGCAACAACAGAACCGTGGTAAGCCTTATGATGCTCCAGCTGGAAAAGGTAAATAGAGAGAGACTGAGGGCAAGAAGACTAGTAGGGGAGATGCTCCTGCTAGCATAACTTATTTCAAGTGTGGAAAATCTGGACATAAGAGTACTGTGTGTACTGCTGAGGCGAAGAGGTGTTTCCGATGTGGTAAGATTGGACATGCAATATCTGATTGTAAGCACAAGGAGATGATCTGTTTTAATTATGGTGAAGAGGGGCATATTGGTAATCAGTGTCAGAAGCCAAAGAAAGCTCAGACCGGAAAAGTGTTCGCGTTAGCAGGAACTCAGACAGCTAATGAGGACAGACTTACCAGAGGTACATGTTTCATTAATAGTACTCCTTTAATTACTAATATTGATACTGGTGCTACACATTGTTTTGTTTCTGCTGATTGTGTTCAAAGATTGGGTCTTAAGTTGTCTACTATGAATAGAGAATTAATCGTCGAGGTTCCAGCTAAGGGATCGGTGACTACTTCTCTTGTATGTTTAAGGTGTCCTTTATCGATCTTCGATAAAGACTTTTATGTTGATTTAGTTTGTTTGCCGTTGATAGGAATGGATGTAATCCTAGGTATGAACTGGTTAGAGTATAACTATGTTCATATAAATTGTTATCGTAAGTCGGTGAGGTTTTCTACTCCTAAAGAGGAAGGAGTTGGGTTGTTATCTTTCAGAGAGTTACAACAATTGATGAAAGAAGAAGCTCAGATGTTCTCGTTGATGGCAACATTGTCTATTGAGAGCAAAGCTAAGATTGAAGAATTGCAAGTGGTGAATGAATTTCCTGAAGTTTTCCCTGATGAAATTCCTGATGTGCCGCCAGAAAGGGAGGTTAAATTTGCAATTGATCTTGTACCTGGTACTAGACCTGTTTCGATGGCACCATACAGAATGTCGGCATCCGAGTTATCTGAATTAAAGAAGCGGTTGGAAGAGTTACTTGAGAAGAAGTTTATAAGATCAAGTGTATCGCCGTGGGGAGCTCCAGTGTTGTTAGTAAAGAAGAAAGATGGGAGTATGAGACTTTGTGTTGATTATAGACAGCTGAATAAAGTAACAATCAAGAACAAGTATCCACTTCCGAGAATAGATGATTTGATGGATCAGTTAGTGGGTGCTCGTGTGTTTAGCAAGATTGATTTGAGATCGGGCTATCATCAGATTAAAGTGAAAGATGAGGATATTCAGAAGACAGCGTTCAGAACACGGTATAGACATTATGAGTATTCAGTGATGCCTTTCAGTGTTACTAATGCGCCAGGAGTATTCATGGAATACATGAACCACATTTTTCATACTTATCTGGATCGTTTTGTGGTTGTATTCATTGATGATATTCTGGTTTATTCTAAGTCAGAAAAAGAGCATAAGGAACATTTGAGAACAGTGTTGGAAGTTTTGAAAGACAAGTGGTTATATGCGAAGCTGTCCAAGTGCGAGTTTTGGTTAAAGGAAGTCAGTTTTCTGGGTCATGTGATTTCAGGTAGTGGTATTGCCGTGGATCCTTCTAAAGTAGATGCTGTGTTGCAATGGGAAACTCCGAGGTCGGCTACTGAGATTAGAAGTTTTCTGGGACTAGCTGGTTATTATAGAAGATTTATTGAAGGGTTTTCTAAGTTGGCACTTCCGTTAACTAGATTGACTTGTAAAAGTAAAGCTTTTGTGTGGGATGTTCAGTGCGAAGAAAGTTTTACAGAGTTGAAGAAGAGGTTAACGTCGGCTCCGGTTTTGACATTACCGAATCCAGGAGAACCGTTTATGGTTTATTGTGATGCTTCGTTGATGGGTTTAGGAGGTGTGCTGATGCAGAATAATAAAGTAATTGCTTATGCGTCTCGACAGTTGAGAACTCATGAAAGGAATTATCCTACGCATGATTTGGAACTTGCTGCAGTGGTTTTTGTGCTGAAGATTTGGAGGCATTATCTCTATGGTTCTAGATTTGAAGTTTATAGTGATCATAAGAGCTTAAAGTACTTGTTTGATCAGAAGGAGTTGAATATGAGACAGCGAAGGTGGTTAGAATTGCTGAAATATTATGATTTCGGTTTGAATTATCATCCGGGAAAAGCTAATGTTGTGGCTGATGCTTTAAGCCGAAAGACCTTGCATATGTCAGCAATGATGATTAAGGAATTGGAATTAATTAAGCAGTTTCGAGATATGAGCTTGGTTTACGAAGTGACACCACAGAGTGTTATGCTGGGTATGTTGAAGATTAACAATGATTTTCTGGACAGTATTCGAGAGGCTCAGAAGCTGGATGTGAAACTAGTGGACATCATGAATAATTGTGGTCAATCGGATAAGAGTGACTTTAAGATTGATGCACGAGGTGTGTTGAGACTGCATGATCGAATTTGTATACCAGATGATGCAGATATGAAAAAGAAGATTCTTGAAGAGGGTCATAGAAGTAATCTGAGTATTCATCCGGGAGCTACTAAAATGTATCAAGACTTGAAGAAGATATTTTGGTGGTCCGGAATGAAAGAAGATGTGGCACGATTTGTGTATGCATGTTTGACTTGTCGGAAGTCGAAAGTTGAGCATCAGAAGCCTGCGGGGTTGATGCAACCATTAGAAGTTCCAGAGTGGAAATGGGATAGCATTTCCATGGACTTTGTGACGGGGTTGCCCATTACTTCAAGAGGACATGATTCAATTTGGGTGATTGTTGATAGGCTGACGAAGTTGGCTCATTTTATACCTATTAACATCACATATCCAATTGCGAAGTTGGCAGAGATTTATATCCGAGTAATTGCGAAGTTGCATGGTGTTCCTTTGTGTATTGTGTCAGATAGAGATCTGAGGTTTACGTCGGAGTTTTGGAAGAGCCTACAAGAAGCGTTGGGTTCTAAGCTGAGGTTGAGTTCGGCGTATCATCCTCAAACAGATGGTCAAACTGAGAGGACTATTCAATCGTTGGAGGATTTGTTGAGAGCTTGTGTTCTTGAGCAGGGAGGTTCGTGGGATACTTATCTTCCATTGATCGAGTTCACTTATAATAATAGTCACCATTCTAGTATCGGAATGGCACCTTTTGAGGCATTGTATGGTCGGAGGTGTAGAACTCCGTTGTGTTGGCATGAATCTGGTGAAAGTGTAGTACTTGGACCGGAATTAGTTCGAGAAACTACCGAGAAGGTGAAGTTGATTCGAGAGAAAATGAAAGCTTCTCAAAGTAGACAGAAAAGTTACCATGACAAGCGGAAGAAGGATTTGGAATTCCAAGCGGGTGATCATGTGTTTTTGAGAGTCACGCCTGTGACTGGTGTTGGGAGAGCTTTGAAGTCTAAGAAGCTCACTCCTCGTTTTATCGGCCCGTATCAAATTTTGGACAGAGTTGGGAAAGTTGCTTACCGAATGGCGTTACCGCCAAATCTTTCGAATCTGCATGATGTATTTCATGTGTCGCAGCTTCGGAAATACATTCCAGATCCGTCATGTGGTTAATATGGATGATGTGCAAGTACGGGATAATCTCACGGTGGAGACGAAGCCTGTGCGAATCGCGGATCGTGAAATGAAGACTTTGCGAGGGAAAGAGATCACGTTGGTGAAAGTTGTCTGGTTGGGAGCTACTGGAGAAAGCATGACGTGGGAATTGGAGAGCAAGATGCGAGACTCCTATCCCGAGCTGTTTGAATCAGGTAAATTTTCGAGGACGAAAATATTCTAAGTGGGGGAGAGTTGTAACGCCCAAATATTTAATTATTTATTTAATTAAATATTTAATTAATTGTTTGTGAAATATTCGGTTGATTTTGGTGTGGCGATGCATTTAGTCGTTAAGTCGGATTTTTTAAGTTGGTAAGTCGTAGAAATAATATTAGAAATAATATTATAGTCATGGAATAATAGTAGTAGTAATATTATCGTGGTTGGAGTGTGTTCGATTAAGTGAGCTTGGTTTCGTGTCAGAATTAGTAAATTAGGGGGTGAATGTTTAGGCCCATTAGATACTATATTAGAATAATATTATTTTAATAAAATAAAAGAAATAGAAATTAAGTTTTGTTGTATCAGTAGAAAAAAAGAGAAGTTACACGAGGGATTTGGAAAACAAGGTTGGAAGGGAATGGAGTGGAGAAGAGGATACGAGAAAAAAAAATTGCTGCTGGTAACCAAGTCCGAAGATTCGAGCTACCTTCAATCTAATCAGGTAAGGGTGGGGTTCTAATCGTATAACCGGGATTTTGATAGTTAGTATGTGGGATTGGGGTTCTATAATTTCTATCGTATACGTCGAAATTGTTGTGAATGAATTTGTGTATGTGTTGTTGTCAACTGATTGTTCTGCTATTGTATGTAGAAGTGAGGTTTGAACCTGTTAATGCTGGCTGTATCGATGAGTTATGTTGTTGAACTGTTGTTGTAGATGGCATCATGTTGTTTGGCGTGAATTGTTGAAAAATTATATTGATTTAATTTAATGGAAATTATATAAGTTGTTGATACTGTAACCCAAAAGCAAAGAAATACAAGTGGCGCAGGCCACCTAGGTTAGAAGCAATTACATGTGGCGGGGGCCATCATTGTACATGGCGCAAGCCATGGTAGAATTACCAAGGGTGGCGCAAGCCACCCATGTTGGTGGGTCCCTACTTTAAATTTTCATACCATCAATATCATGTTTTCTTTATGAATTGCTTAGTAATGTGGCGTAAGCCACTGTTTCTTTTAGTAATTTGTTTTGGTTTAGTGACAGTATATTAGTTAATTAACCATATAGTATTAAACCAAAAGCAAAGAAATAATATGTGGCGCAAGCCACTGTTTTGTTTAATGATTTGTTTTGTTTTTAGTGGCAGTAGATTAATTAAGTAACCTTATATTATTAAATCAACATGTTAGGAATAAGATATAACAGGAAGATAATATGTTCACTAATAATTTATATAGAAGAAGAAAAATAATATGTTCAGTAATAGTTTTTGTAGCAGAAAGTTAATGGATTTTCTTAACAGAGCAATCAATTGGAATCAGAACTATTTGGAAATCTAATAAGTAGCAGAAACTAGTAGTAATTTTGACAGAAATAGAACAAGTAGCAGAAACTGAATTTTTTGACAGAAACAGGACTAATAATAATCCATAACAGAAGCTTGGAATTGATTTTAATGACAACAGTAATAGAAAACAGAATTTTGTAATAAACTGGTATTAATAACGAAAGTTAAAAACAGTGCAGTTTTAGTCGGTTTAGCCGGTTTAGGCGGAAAATTTAGTTGCCCGAAATTTAACGAAAATTGTCGGGGTAAGTCGGGTGAATTAGCAGGTGATTTTGGTTGAATTGTTTTGTTGAAATTCTGTCGGAAAAGTTGATTTGCTGGTACAGCTGATTGTGTTGTTTCGTTCCGATATACGGACGAATTTTAAGTTGAAGGAGTAATAGCCAAAGTTGACTAAGTTGCTCATGTTGTATAAGTTGCTTACATTGTTAGTGTTGTTGTGTTGTTTACGTTGTTGAGTTGTGCATGTCATAACGCATACATTGCATTTTATGTCGGAGCTGTTGCTCACACCACGTTGGCCTGGATTGGCACAAGTTGAAAGTTGAAAGTTGAAGGCTTATGCCTTGATGCCTCGATAAACTGCCAATTTTAAGTTGGGAGTTTTACTCCGATGGTACCACATACATATCATAGTCGAGTCGCATTAAAGTTGCATTTTCTTAAGTTGTTGTTGATTTTTGTTTGTTTGTTGTTGATGTGAAGTGGTGATTATTTGTATGATTCCTACCTATGTATTATTTATCATACTCCGTTTATAATATTCGATATCTCACCCCTTCTGTTTGAATGTTGTCCCTATGTTGGCAACGTGCAGGCACTATGCCAAAAATGACTTTTAGTAGCGCACCTTAGACAGCGCTTTTATGAAAAAGCGCTGCTATAAGTTAAATAAAAAATAAAACACGGAAACTATACACGAAAGAGTTAAAGCGCTGTCTAAAGGGCCTACCTTAGACAGCGCTTTTTGTAAAGCGCTGGTAAAGGACAACATTAACCAGCGCTTTTTCTCAAAAGCGTTGTCTAAGGTCTTATTAATTAAAATAAAAAATGGAATAGTATCAGTTTTCTATTTTTCCCTCTCTATTCTTTCCCTCTCTGCTGCGAAGTGCGAACGACAGAACGAACGAAGAACAGCTCTCGCTACCGTCGTCCACCCTCCTCCACCGTCTCGGTTACAGTCTCGCCGTCTTCCTTCCTCCATTGTCCTCCACCGTCCTCCACCGTACTCCACCGTTCTCCACCGTTTAGGTATGTTTTCTTCTTTTCTGTTATGGTTAGAGATGATAAATAGTAGATTTATAAAGATTGGTCATTCTCTTCTGTGTTCATTTTCCACCGTACATTTATAAAGATTGTAGTTCATTTTCTTCTGTGTTCATTTTCCATCTTTATAAAGATTGTTCATTTTCTTCTATGTTATGGTTCTTCTTTTCTTGTAAAACAGTGTAACTGGTTGTACTCAAGTTTATGCTTGTAGCGTTTTTATTTGACTTGTAAAACAGTGTAACTGGCCTAAGCATTATGTTTCAATATTTTGACGTTGTCATTCATGATAGGCATTATGTTTCAATATTTTTGTATGAAGTTTGTGCATATATCATTTTCCCCTGCATACTTCTTGACAGACACACAAATACAAGTATCACAGATATTATGGTGACTTTTACTGAAAATAATGTGGCTTACTAGTCGGTTTAGGACTTGTATAATAGGTTCTTCGTATAAGTTATAACCAATCCGCATCTATATAAACCATTTTTGTCTGGTTATAACTTAAACAATTTAATTTTTATGAACACTCTATGACCCCTCAATTTTATTGGGTACCAATTTGTGAGATGTGTGATTTGGATAGATATACAACTTTATTCTACATCATTAGTATTAATTTTATGGTTTTCTATTTATCGCGTTTAGTTTTCAATTCGATTTCATAATGTTGTTAATCCTTGTTTTCTTTATTACAAGTTAGATGGCTACTAATGAGGATCACCCACATGATGATTCTATTCATGATGGAGGTAAGAACGTAGCTAATGCGGAAGAGGAAATTAAAAGAGGAATGGCAGTTATGAAGAAAGTGATTCGTGATAGAGATCGAGGCATCATATTAGATGTGCATTGGAGCCCACAAGGCCAACTTATTGAGCCTAACGGTTATACGTTGACAAGTTTTATTGGTGCACTTGTAAGGAATGAAGTTCTAATTACTTGTGATGATTGGAGAAATAAAGGGTTGAAGGAAGCCAAAGAAAAAATTTGGAGTGAGATAAAGGTACCATAATTATGTCGTTAATTATGCCAACTAATTCTGTCTTTTAAATTACTTGTACTAACGCACAATGTGTATGTTTTTCTTAGAGGTGTTTGAACATTGATGATGATAGAAGACCTTTTTGTCTCAAATTGGCCGGAAAACTACTAAGAGGGTTTAGAACATTTTTATCAACCAAGTCTCTTAGGGATGCAGAAGGTAATTTTGTTGATGCAGAGCTTCCATCTAAATATGGAGCTTTGATTTCACAAAAAGAATGGGACACGTTTAAAGCCAAACGAATAACCCCAGAATTTCAAAGTGTAAGTGAAACAAATCGGGAAAGAGCATCAAGTCCCGCCTATCCATATAGAAAAGGACGTGTTGGATATGGACGCTTAGAACAGTCTATAGTAAGTATCTATAAATTTCAATGATATACTTGTTCATCATGAGTTATATATGATCATATTATTTGGCTTAATGTGTAGTTACAAAAGGAGAATAGTTCTGAAATATCTCTTCCGACACATGTTTTGTGGAAGGAAGCCCGTGTGGGCAAGGATGAAGTTGTTAAAGAAGGTGTTCAACAAGTATTTGAGAAATGTGTAAGTTTAACATTATTTCTTTAATTAAATCAAAAATTTATTAACAAATATTTGACAAATATTCGATATTCATCTGATTTTCAGGAGACTCTATCTCAGTCTTTATCTCCAGATGAAGCCAATGATCCCAGGAGCATACTTAGTCGGGCATTAGATGTCCGTGAGTATTCTGGTCGGGTGAGAGGTAAGGGTTTTAGGATCACTCCGACATCCTTGAATATTAAAAAACAAAAGGCTCCTAGTAATAAAGAACTTCAGCAAAAATTGGAAGCACTGCAAGCTGAAGTTCGTGAATTAAGAAAGGAAAAAGAAAGAGATAGCGCTTCAGACAAAGATAGTATCAACTGTAACTTTCAACCGAATATTCCAGAGGTAATTATATATATTTTTATGAAATTAAATTATTAGCTTAAATTATTTAATTGACATATATATTATTGGTTTTAGGGCATTTCCCCTTGTCACCTCTACTTATCGTCACCAACTTATCGGATGGTTGGCAAGGGAAAAGTGTATAACACTTTGGGAGAATTACTTCACACTAAACCGCTCCCTACTGGATGTTTAAAAGTCTCGGTTGATATTTCTTTAGAGATGGATGCATTATTACCATATCCTGACGATGTTTCGGATGCAACATTGGTGGGAGATGCAATAGGTTCGTTTGTTGCATGGCCTTCAGGCCTCATTAGCGTAGGATATGAGGTATGCTTAAAACCATTATGAACCTTTGAGTATTCAAAGTTTTTACGCTCATTTTACGTACATTTTTTACATGGTAATGTTAATTAGACTCCAACAACATCCAAAGCAAAAGATAAGAGGATTCCGCAGCATACCGAGTCCGTTGTTTCAAAAAAAGAGGTACATCACAATTATATGATATTCATGCATGGAAAATGTTAAATTCGTGACCTTATACTTCATCTAACTAATTATATGATATATAGCTTCATGGTAAAGAGATTAGCAACGTTTCCACACAAAAAAAGGTTGTTGCTAAGAAGACCGTGCCTAGAAAAAAACCTACTTCCAAGTATAGGTCGTGCCTTCAGACATTTCTAGAAATGACAGATATTCCGAATGGAGGTATTTGTCTTGTACCTATGGAGGAAGGTATTTATGGCTTTCAATATGAACAATCAATTGGTAATGAGGAATTTGAGCAAGTTTTTCTTCATGAAGAATTAGGCGTCAGTGTTGTCAATGCATACGTGAGGTATATCCGATCTACTTTGTTATATTAATTGAACAACTTATTTACTTTATGTTTCAAATGAATAGTCTAATGTTAATGATGTTTTTATTTAAGGTTTCTGTATGACAAATTGATGCGCCCACGTGAATTGTAGCAAAGATTCGCATTCTTAAGTCCCGCGAGTATCACCTTAGGGTTAATCATAAATAAACCAGATGATGTCATGGTGTATGTACTCAACCGCTTTATGGCCGACAAAGATACATAAAAGTTGTTCTTTTTACCGTTTAATATTGGGTTAGATTTTCATTCTAAATTCATCTATTATAATTTTTTTTGATTTTGACGTCGTGTAGAAAGTTTCCATCTAACATTTGTTTAATCTTACAGTGGACATTGGTTGTTGATCGCGATTAATCCTATCAGAGAAGTTGTGTATTATCTGGATTCGTTAGGAAATGATTGGACAACATACCCGGATATGAAGAAAATGATTGATACGTAAGTTAGTTTGTTCTAAATATTCATGTGTCTATTTATTTATTTATTTATGTGAATTGTTCTAAATATTCATTTATATTTTATTAGCATTATACAAGCTTTTCGAGCACAAAGAGATATCCAAGTAACAAAGAGGAGAGCCAACAACATTACATGGATTGGAGTGAAGGTATATTAATTATCACATTTTTGATTATATTAGTGATGATACTTGATAAAACTAAGGATTTATCCATATTTTCTTTTCATGTGTAGTGTCCTCGACAACGTAACGGTATAGATTGCGGTTATTTCATGTTGAGGTTTATGAGAGAAACTCTTTTTTTGGATCGAATAGAGATTCTATCCGATGTATCTATTTCTAACTTATGAGTTATTTTAATATTTAACACATATTTCTCATATAATTAAATAGTTGAAACTAAATCAAATTATGTTATGTTATTATGTAGTACTTTGATGATTTCAAGTGTGTGTATTACTCAAGAGATCATTTGGATGAAATTAAAGAGGATTGGTGTCAATTCATTATTGAGCTCGGAGTTTTATAAGGTATATTGTACTCTTACTTATTGATGAGAATTTTGAGTATGTATAACTTTGTAACTATAGACATTGTTTATTATTGTTTTAATTGAATTACAATCTTTTTGTGTTGTTTCAGGTTATATGTGCAAAGTAGAAGATAGAGTTATCTTGATGTGCATTACTTTTTGCTTAGCATTTCTATAAGTAATATGTAGATTTGAATCAAATTTTTTGTTGAATGAAAATTGTATAAGTTAAATAGGCAAAATTTGTGAGTATATATTGGTTTGAAGCTCCAATTTATGATATTTTGGTGCAAAAATGTGGTTGAAAAACAGGTGCTAATTGTGGTTGAAAACCTGGTGCAAATTGTGGTTCAAAAACAGGTGCATATAAACTGTATAAAACAAACAGCGCTTTTTTTCAGTAATTTGAATAAAAAGCGATAAAGTAGGGTTTAGACAGCGCTTAGTCCAAAAAGCACTGTCTAAGGTATACCAAAAGAAGCAAAAGCGCTGTCTAAGGTATACTAAAAAGAAGGCAAAAAGCGTTGTCTAATGTTAGTCTAAAAAACAAAAAGCGCTGTCTAAAGCACCATTTAGACAACGCTTTTTACATTAACCAAAGCGCTGTCTAATATTTTAGCAGCGCCAGTTTAGACAGCGCTTTTAAGCGCTGTGTAATGCCAAAAAAAGCGCTGTCTAAAGACTTTTATGGCATAGTGAGGTAATCAAGAGGAGTAGCCGGTTACCTTAGCTCGAGTCGGTGGTTGTCGCTTTGATACGTAGCACTCGGGGTGATGACGCATGTCTTTTATTTAATTGTCTACATGCTGAATTTTTAATGAAATTTCTGAAAAATACTTTGTTGTTTAATTTGAAGTTGTTTTATGTTGAATAAAGATGCTACCAAGTTGTTAGTGAATCCGCTGCGTTGTGTTTGCTTAAGTTGAATAAAGTTGAAGACCATTTGTTGGTTTATGTTTCCCTGAATCGTTATGTATCTTTCATGATTAATTATTATGTGATTGATTTTAAAGTTGAAATGTGATATCCCGTTTTAAAGTTGAAAAATTTTGTAACTCTGATATTAATATAATTTACTGGGTAGAAATTGGGTGTTACAGTGGACTAACGGATCAAGGCAATGGACGGTGGGATTTCATCTTCCACCTTTGAAACCCTAGCTTCACCGGAAAACACACCAGACGCCGGAGCCCTAGCTCCGGTCGTCTTCCCCGGCGACCTGCAACCCAAAATTTCCCAGAAAATGCAAACAAGTATACCATTTTGTCCAGATTTTCACAAGGATCACAAATATCATATTATTCTTCACAAACAACCAACACACAAGACAAATCGAACAAAATAAGTTAGGGTTCAAAACTTTCAAACTCACAATACAACCATGATACACGTCCAATCTCAAAATAAAATATATCAGCATCATCAGTGAATATCATAGATCATTATGCGCATCAAAAAATTGAGTTTTAAGAGCATGCAATTGTGACTAACCTGAGACCTTGAATAGCTTGAAATACTCCAAGAAACCCGTCTGCACGCTCCAGATCACACCACAGCAATCCCTAATTGCAAAATAAATGCAATTAGGGCTTGAATCTGACCTAGATCTTGAGTTTTGGAGAAGAGGTCCCCAAATTCGTACCCTATAATACACTTGTTATTAGCTTCAGATGATGGTAGGTTTGTGTTCTATGGAACCCAAGGACTCAGTTTGTGAAAGAATTTTGTCAAAAGCCCTTTTTGAGTGGTGAGATTCAATGAAGAGAAATTTTAGGGTGAAAAGTGAAATCTCATCAAAATAGCGTGCCTCCCCCTGCAATGGGTGTATGAGTTAGCTTATATACTCTAGGTTATTCCCCTAAATATCATTAAAGTCTTGTTAATTCCTTGATTAATGAGTTTTCAATGATTTTGCAAATTAGCATTTTGAGTTATACACCCTCCTCCATGCGTGTACACCCAAGCCTTATATGATGGATCACTCATTTGTCAATTGCTAATCACACCTGAATGGAATTTGGGCTTTGGAATGTCTTGATTCATGAGTTTTGATGCTTCTTGCAAAATTGCATAATGTGAAATAAATGATGAATAAGTCATGGAAAAGAGTGAAATAAAGGTCACAAATGATCCTCATGAGGTGCACTTGGATGTTAGAATGTGACTTGAAGCAATAGAACCAATTATAGGTCAATATGAACCAAAATGCAAAAGGTGTAAAAATGGAACCATGAGAAAACCCTAAAAACCACTTTGCCTTCTTTTGATCATAACTTGAGTTTCACAAATGATATGGAGACCATCTAGTACTTGTTGGAAAGGGGAGAAAAAGATATTCAACTTTCATGCTTGAGAAAAATTCATTTGAAGCTTCCTTGATGATGAAAAGCCAAGTTGAATGTAGTGTAAAAACTTGCCAAAAATGGAAACTTTCAAATTACAGGTCATTTCCATATTTGGTAACTTTTGCACAAACTCTCGATTCTTGATAAATGGTATGAAACTTGACCCTTGAAGACCATATGAGGATGTGAGACCTTGAAAACCTTGAAGAGAACCTATGAATTCCACAGTTGACTTCCCCTCTCACTGTTGGCTTTTCCCCGATTCTCCTGACTTTCAATCAATTGACCAATTGAACCTCTTATGAACCAAATTGATGGACAATTTTCCATTCCTAGATACTTAGGGACCCAAGAAATACCATGGAATCAAGTCTTGCCCAAAAAATCAGAAATAAACAGATTTTATAGCACACCCTAATTTTAGTACCCTCAGTCTATGAGGAAATAACACATCCTCCAAATCCAAATTCCTCTGAACATGATGTGTATCCTCTCCAACAAAGATGAGATATGCCATTTGGTGATGATAAAAACCCAGGGAGTCTGCCCATTGGAGCAATAAACCCAAGAATCTCAAAACCCTAGTTTCTGCACTGGTTAGGAGGGAGTGGTTCACTTGAGATCTCCTGCCAATTGTGAACTCCTAATGATGTGATAGACCAAATAGGATCTCTTGAGCCCCAAGGCCCCTTAGTGACTCAAATAATGGTGGCATCAATAACCATTTCTCCTCTTAATCTCTTGGACAATACAAGGACTCTTGCTTGACCCTTTGAAGAACATCTTCTCCTCTTAAACTGCCTCAGGCACCTTGACCCCATGCTAAGAACCAATGATATGCACACATGATAATGCAAAATGAAATGAAACATAAGCCAGTTAGTACTAAAGGTAGGAGAGCAAATTTTGGGGTGCTACAAGATGTCAATCTAGCAGACTTTTATCCATTTTTTTCAGGCATAATATTTTTTTACTGTATCGGAGTTCACGGGTGATGGCAACTCCTCCCCATCCAGTGTGGTGAGGATCAGGGCTCCGCCTGAGAAGGCCTTCTTGACAACAAAGGGTCCTTCGTAGTTGGGAGTCCACTTGCCTCGTGGATCCGAGTGAACAGGTGAATATCTCTTGAGCACGAGTTCGCCTTCGCAGAACGTTCGAGGGAGAACTTTCTTGTCAAAATCTCGTTTGAGGCATCTCTGATACAATTGACCATGGAAAACGGCTGCAAGGCGCTTCTCTTCAATGAGATTCAGCTGGTCGTATCTGGATTGGACCCATTCGGCTTCATCAAGACCTGTTTCCATGATGACTCTGAGCGAAGGAATTTCGACTTCGATGGGTAGAACAGCCTCCATACCATACACAAGTGAGTACGGAGTTACCCCAGTAGAAGTGCGAACTGAAGTTCTATAGCCATACAGTGCAAAGGGAAGCATTTCGTGCCAATTCTTGTAGGTCTTGACCATTTTCTGGACAATCCTCTTGATGCTTTTGTTTGCTGCTTCAACGGCGCCATTCATCATGGGCCGATATGGTGAAGAGTTGTGGCGATCTTAAATTCTTGACACAACTCCTTCATCATATTGTTATTCAGGTTGCTTGCATTGTCCGTGATAATGCTGCTAGGAATGCCATAGCGATAGATTATCTCTTTCTTGATAAATCTAGCAACCACTTGTCGTGTAACGTTTGCGTAGGAAGCAACTTCAACCCACTTGGTGAAGTAGTCGATAGCAACTAGAATGAATCGATGACCGTTGGAAGCCTTCGGCTCGATCATTCCAATCATATCTATACCCCACATGGAGAATGGCCAAGGTGAAGTCAAAACATTCAATGGAGTTGGAGGCACATGGATCTTGTCTCCGTAGATTTGGCACTGTGACATCTTTTGGCAAAGTTGTAACAATCTACCTCCATTGTTGTTCAGTAATACCTAGCCCGAAGGATCTTCTTAGACATAGCAGGACCTTTAGCATGTACACCCTCACAGCCCTCATGTATGGACCTTATGATCGTGTTTGCTTCGTGTCTATCCACGTATCTGAGCAACACGGAATCATAATTCCTCTTGTACAGTATACCACCACTTAAGAAGAATTTGGCGCAAAATCGTCTAAGAGCCTTCTTGTCAGTGATAGTGATACCCTCGGGATATTCTTGTTTTTCCAGATATCTTTTGATGTCGTAGAACCAAGGCTTGTCATCAGACTCATCCTCGATTGGTAAACAGTGTGCTGGTTCGCTCAAGTGATCAATGCGGATATGAGGAGCTTCATTATTCCATTTGACCTTGAACATGGATGCTAGAGTGGCAAGAGCATCAGCTAGTTGATTTTCCTCTCTGGGAATATGATGAAAAGTGATCTCATCAAAGTAAGGAATTAACTTCGCTATGTGTTGTTGGTACGGAACCAGCTTGGAATCCCGAGTCACAAAATTCCCTCTGACTTGACTGATGACCAAGGCAGAATCTCCGTAGACCTCAAGAATCTTGATTCTCATGTCAATTGCCGCTTCAATACCGTAGATACATGCTTCGTATTCAGCCATATTGTTGGTGCATGCAAAGCATAATCTGGCAGTGAAGGGAAGGTGAAAACCCGTTGGAGAGATGAGGATAGCACCGATTCCACGACCCTTGGAATTAGAGGCACCATCGAACACAAGCGTCCATCGCGCCCCTGGTTCGGGTCCTATGTCAGGGTCTGGAGTCTCATAATCTTTGATAAACAGAACATCCTCATCAGGAAAGTCAAACTTCATCTGTTGATAACCCTCTATAGGTTGATGAGCAAGGTAGTCAGACAAGACGCTCCCTTTTATAGCTTTTTGGGTAACATGCTGGATATCGTACTCAGTTAATAGCATTTGCCACCGAGAAATCCTTCCAGAGACAGCAGGCTTTTCAAATATGTACTTTATCGGATCCATTTTGGATATCAACAAAGTAGTATGGCAAATCATGTATTGTCGTAGGCGTCGAGCAGCCCAGACCAGAGCACAACAAGTTTTCTCCAAGAGTGAGTATCTAGTCTCACAATCAGTGAATTTCTTGCTCAGATAGTATATTGCATGTTCTTTTCTGCCAGTTTCGTCATGTTGACCCAATACACATCCCATCGATTCATCGAGAATGGTGAGATACAAGATTAAAGGCCTACCTAGAACTGGCAGTACTAAGATCGGTGGTTCTTGCAAGTATTGTTTTATTTTGTCAAATGCTTCCTGACAATCATTATTCCATTCAACCGATTGATTTTTTCTTAGTAATTTGAACATTGGTTCACAGGTAGCCGTCAAATGTGAAATGAATCTTGAGATGTAATTGAGTCTGCCCAGAAAGCCACAGACTTCTTTTTCTGTTCTGGGAGGCGGCATGTTCTGAATTGCCCGAACCTTATCAGGATCAACTTCAATGCCCTTCTGACTTACAATAAAGCCCAATAGTTTACCAGATCGAACTCCGAAGGTGCACTTCGCAGGATTCAACCGCAATCTAAACTTACGGAGTCTGTCAAACAACTTCTTCAGATGCACCAAGTGATCATCCTCAGTTCTAGACTTGGCAATCATATCGTCCATGTAAACCTCAATCTCTTTATGAATCATATCGTGAAAGAGGGTTGTCATGGCGCGCTGGTATGTTACCCCTGCATTCTTTAGACCGAATGGCATGACTTTGTAGCAATATGTGCCCCACGGCGTGATGAAAGTAGTCTTCTCCATATCATCTGGGGACATCTTGATCTGATTATATCCTGAAAAACCGTCCATGAAGGAAAAGACAGAGAACTGCGCAGTGTTGTCTACCAAGACATCAATATGAGGCAAAGGAAAATCATCCTTCGGGCTTGCTTTATTGAGATCTCGATAATCTACACACATTCTGACTTTGTCGTCCTTCTTAGGAACCGAGACAATGTTGGCAATCCATTCAGGATACTCGAAAGTGGCTAGGAACCCAGCATCAAGCTGCTTCTTCACCTCTTCTCTGATTTTGAGTGCCATGTCGGGTCTAGTCCTTCTGAGCTTCTGCTTGACAGGAGGACATCCGGGCTTGAGTGGCAAGTGATGTTCAACGATGTTGGTATGTAACCCAGGCATACCTTGATAGGACCAGGCGAAGATATCAACATACTCTTTCAATAACTTGACCAACTAAGAGTGTACATGCTTTGCGAGGGATGCGCCAACCTTGACTTCTCTTCTGATCTCATCTATCCCAAGATTGACAACTTCCACTGGCTCTTTGTGTGGCTGAATCTCTCTACGCTCGTGCTCAAGGAGCCTTTCCAGTCCACCCGGTAATTCACAATCTTCCTTACCATCTTCTTCGGCTTGGTTAATTGGAATTCCAGAATTATAATGGATGTTTGCCATGTTTTTATCAATGCTTTTATTAGTTCTGCATGTTTATGACTATGTTTAGAATGAGCTATTTTAACAGTAAAACAGAAAAGAAACTTTTGCCATTTATTTTGTGAAAACGTAAAATAAATAAAGGAAATAGAGCGTGATTTTGAATGCAAAAAACTTTCATTTATTGATCACATAATATTGCAAAAGCGTGAGGCCCTTTACAAGCTATCCACTCGTCTCGGGCGAGGACGAGGGAATGAAAAAGAAAAATGTATTACATGTTATATGGGAAAACCACAGGAATCATGGTAGATGTCCAGTTGTTGAGCTTGAAACCCGGCGGACACTTGCGCATAAAGCTTGAAGTCTGATTGCTAGGACCAGTATCATCAGCAGCTGCCACGATGTCACCTTGCTGGAAACCTGCGCTGAAGAACTTGATAAAGTTATATTGCTTCTGATCAGAGGAACCAGATTGACGACCAGGATGATAACCCACTCCAAAACGATTATGCTTCTCAACCACGTCAATCACGTGCCCCCAGCCTGGCACGACACCGCTATCGATGGTCTCTTTAGCACTCTTAGCAGATGCTAAAGTCAGTTGTGGTGATCTACTTTGACTAGTTGAAGCAGAGCTGACATCTTCGAACTCGAGACACTGCAACGGCACCTCAGCTATGCCTTCTTCGGTCTCGAGATATCGAAAAGATGATAACTCGCTTACAATCAAACCCTCTTCACCACAGACAATGACAAGCTGATCGTCGAACATGAATTTCAACTTCTGATGTAAAGTGGAGGTAACTACCCCTGCCGCGTGGATCCATGGACGACCCAAAAGGCAACTATATGTTGGATTGATATCCATCACTTGGAAAGTAATGGTAAACAAATGCGGCCCAATGTTGATGGGTAAGTCCACTTCTCCAATGACCTGTCTTCGAGAACTGTCAAAGGCTCTGACAACTAAGGCACTTGGTCTCATCTCGATTCCTTCCACTGGTAATTGACTCAATGTGCCCTTAGGCATCACGTTGAGGGAAGAACCAGTATCCACTAGAACACGAGATAACAGGATGTTTGTGCAGGTTACAGATATGTGCAGTGCTTTATTGTGGGCAGTTCCTTCAGGAGGTAATTCTGACTCGTTGAAACCTAAATGCCGGCTTGCAGTTATATTGGCCACAACATCATCGAATTCGACGACGGATATATCTTGCATGACATGGGCACTATTCAACACTTTCAACAAAGCTGATCTGTGCGCAGGCGAACTCATGAGTAAGGATAAAATTGAGATCCTCGAGGGAGTCTGACCCAGTTGATCCATAATCTTAAAGTCACTTTTCCTGATCAGCTTAAGGAACACTTGATCATCAAGGGTCTCCTTGCTCTTTGAAACATTCTCAGACGGGATAGTCGGTACTGGAACGGCAGTAGACGCCCCTTGTTGAACAACAGGAATAACAGTCGGAACTTGAACAGGCTTTGTAGTGACCTTCGGAGCAAACACTCGTCCACTGCGTGTCATACCTCCACCAGCTGTAACATTCACGATTTCTGATTCGGCGAACCTTATCTCTTGACCTCCAGAAAACACAGAAGACCCATACTTCCACGGTACCTCCTTAGAATTCTGATACGGAAACGGCTTCGGCGGACAAACAACGATGGGTTGCACCTTCTTCTATTTAGGGGATTCCACAGGGACCTTCCTGTAGACGATGGTGAACGGCTCAATAGCAGCAACTTCCTCAACAGGTTTAGATCTGGCAAATTTCACTTCGCCATGGTTCATCAGGATCTGGACACAACCCTTCAGCCTTCGACACTGGTTAGGATTATCATCACAAATCTGACACTTACCATGCAAACCTTTCATCAGCCCATGTTCCTTAAATTTCTTGAAAACCACATCCATCGGGGTCTTTACCTCATCGACATCCAAGATCAACTCAGCCCTTGAACTATCCTCAATCATGTTAACTGTAGGTCCACCGTGATCCGGCAACGAATTACTCTGAATATTGGGTCCTTCCTCGGCGAAAGTCAGAACCTTCTTATCAATGAGTTCCTGAACCTTGGTTTTAAAAACAAAGTAGTCCTCTGTTGCATGTCCTATGTATCCAGCATGGTAGGCACAAGATGCATTTGGATTATGCTTAGGGCCAAATGGAGGAATCGCAGGTGCAATCGGCTTGGGGACAATTGCCCCTTGGTGAACCAAGTAAGGAAACAGTTTCGTGTATGACACCAGAATTCTATCAAAATTCGGACACTTATGATTTCCTTGATTGTTGTTGTTCTGATGATTTTGATTCTGCTGATTTTTGTTGTTTTGTTGATTCTGTTGCGGATTCTGAGCATTCTGAACTGGTTGTTGCGGATAATACTGATATGGAGGTTGTTGATACTGTGCAGCAGCAATGTATGGATATGGATAGTACGGCAAGGGAGCTATGGGAGTTTGATACTGAGGAGAAACTTGAGCTGTAACAGCATTGGCTTCACCATACTTTTTCTTGGAATGACTGTTCTGAGACTTCCGAGTGGCCGGCTGCTGGGAAGCAGCTCCAGGAATCTTTCCAGTTTTCAAACCATTCTCAATCCGTTCACCAATCGTCACCACATCAGCAAAGTTCGATGAAGAACTTCCCACCATTTTCTCGTAGTAAGATCCCTGCAAAGTACCCATAAAGATGTCAACCAACTCATTATCAGAGAGAGCAGGTCGCACACGAGATACCATCTCACGCCATCTTTGTGCATACTCCTTGAATGTTTCAGATGAACGCTGGGACTGATTCTGCAATTGTAATCTGGTGGGCGCCAGATCAAGATTATACTTGTATTGTCTCATGAATGCTTCAGACAAATCCCTCCAAGTACGGATTTTGCTGCGCTCCAAACCCATGTACCAATCCATCGAAGCACCTGACAAGCTATCTTGAAAACAATGAACAAATAATTCATCATTATCAATATGGGATGCCATCTTCCTGCAGTACATAGTGATGTGACTACGCGGGCAGCTCAAACCTTTGTACTTTGGTAAATCAGGTATCTTGAATTTCTGTGGCAGCACAACATTCGGAACCAAACACAAATCTTTGGCCTCCATGCCAAAAGCAGAAAACCCTTTGATAGCTCTGATACGGTCTTCCAACAACTTGTAGTCAACAGATCTATTCTGACTAGTGGGCCTAACAAGAACCTGAGGATTTGGCAGCTGAGAAGCGGCAGGAGCATTCACTTGTGGAGTAGCAAACTGAGAAGGATACACCATACCCGGATTAATCATCTGACCAGCATTCTGACCCATCAGAACACCATACAGATATTTCGGAGGAGGTACCCCAGCAGCTGAGGAAGATGCCCCAGGATAGAACATCCCAGGATGAATATTTGGAACAGCGGTTTGAGCAACTTGAGACAGAACCGGAACATGAATAGGAGGTCCTCTATACACATGCTCTTCATCATCAGGAGTTTCAGTGTCAACCAATCCGGTAGTTTGATGAGTTTGAGCCTGAAGATTCTCAGGATCATCATTCACCACTGGAGGCGGGAGTGGAGTAGGCATGACCCATGGATAAGCGGCAGCATTCCCATTAGGCATGGGTGCAACAAAAGGTTGATATGGCATGAAGGCACTACCATTATTTGTAAGCTGAGGAGTGTAATTCAGAGGCATGACCCAAGGGAAACCAGCGGGCATCTGTTTCAAACTAGGCTGAACAGCAGACTGATTCACAGGCTCGGTTGGCATTTCAACTCTAGCAGGAGAAGGAACAACAACAGCAGGAGTAGCCGTAACAACATGAGGAACAGTCACAACAGGAGCGACAACAGTTACATCAGTAGTGGTCACAACAACAGTGGCAGCAGTAGCAGTATCCTTCTGAGCATGAAGGAGCTCCATAATGACATCCATGTTCGTCTGAAACTGATCCATCCGTCCTTGGAATTGTGCCAGAGTTTCCTTGTAAGAAGCATTCTCAGCTTCAAAGTCAGCCATGATTCTGGATTTGCTTGAGCGAGTAAAATACCGATGTTGACTCGTCGTCTTGCTACAAGGAATGCGGACAAGGGTGAGCAACGGTTCCCAGATGAAGGACAGGCATATGCGGGCATGAGTGAATGCAATTTATGCAAAAATAAAGTTTTAAAATGTTTATGCAAAAATTAACTTGACATGATGAGATGATATGCAACAACAAAATCAACAACCCAACATAGTCTGAATAGTCGAATCTGAACATCTGCAAAGGTAGTGTTGCGTTGGTGCGAGATCTGAAGCAATGAGAGAACAAAGGTCGGAAGAGGCTTGTTTTCCTGCAAAACCCATCCCCACTCACAGGTATGATATAGAAAGTGGGATTCCCAGTTTCAGATTCTCGATTTGAGAAGCAATAGTACATTCATCCCTCGGGGTACAATACTATCGCCAAACAAAGAGGTCGTTCACTGAGTCCCCCCAAAAAAGGTTATCCTATGGCTAGTTCCCAGCTTTGGGTCCTCGGATCAAGGAAGCGTAGTGGGTTTTCCATTTCTGGTCTGCCATTATCGTTCCTTGGGATGAGTGCCGCAACTGAGTCCTCAGGAATGGTCACTAGAGTCGACAGCTTTCTAGGTTAACACCCTGAAATACGCAAGACACGCACGTCAGAGCATCTCCCGAGAAAACCTCGTCTGGATGTGAATTTCGTGAACACCAAACGCACCAAGATGGCATGTAGGTCCCACTACTTTCCACTCTAATCCTAGGTGTATACTCAAGCCTGTGTATTGGGCTTATCTCTCAAGTAACAACCCAACCAGTGACAACAAAGAAAATAGCAGATATCCAGAATATGCGGCAAATGAATATTTAAAGCAGTAAAGAAATGCAATAAATAAACACAAAGCAGAAGCAAGTAAAGCGAATAAATGCACGAAAGATAAACACTCAAACAAGCAAGAAAATCAAATAAAACTAGGCGAGACCCCTCAAGGGAAGGACCAGTAGTAGGTCAACCGGTCCCCAGCAGAGTCACCAGCTGAAGGTGGCTGGAAATCTACCTGAGTGAATCGCACACTCAAAGATACAACAGAGTCGCCACCGAACTTTATTTAGTCCCAAAGGACAGGGAAAATATCGATAAAACCCAAGGGGAAGAGAAACGGGAACGGGGGGTCGGTTATGCGAAAGGAAGGTATTAGCACCTAACGCATCCGTCGTACTCGACAGGAACCATTTTGCTTGCTTCTAGGTTTGGATGGGTTATCTATCTAAAGGCTTCTAGCTAAAAGAAGGAGGAGAGAGAGAAGGGAGAGGGGAAAAATAAAAGAAAAGAAGGAAAGTGCTCGCGGAGGAACGAAGTCCTCGTGCCTACGTACCCTCATAGTGCAATGAGGAAGTCAGAGCGCCGTAGTTCAGAGGAACCAGGGGACAAAGAAGGAAGAAAAGGAGGAAGACGAAAGAAAGGTGGAAGTGTGCTCGCCGAGATCATTGCGATCTCATGCCTACGTATCATACATTCAGAAGAATGCAGAATCAGAGCTTCCGTAGTTCGTGGAACTGAACGGTAACGGAAAACAAGAGAGAAACAAAGAAGCGAAAGAAGTGGTGTCAAAACCAAGAGCAAGAATGGAAGAAAAAATCTATTGGGGAAGATCTCGCAATAAGAGCGTTCGCAGAAAAGAACAAGGAAATAGTGGTGTCAAAACCAAGAAAGAAGGAAACTCTGCTGGGGATAACAAAAAGAATTGGTGTCGAAACCAAGAAAGTAAGAGCAAGGGGAATAGAAAGGACTCCGCTGGGGATCCGAATAATGGGGTGGTGTCATAACCAAGAGAAAAAGGAAATTCGGTATGTTAACTGGCTGGCAGTGGTAAACCGAAGAAAGAGAGTAAAACCCTGGCGGGGAAAAAGAAGCTGGTGTCAACGGACGGACTGTGATAAACCAAGAGATAGAGTGCTGAAACGAGAGAAGGTGTTTGACTCTGAAGGGGGCCTCGATATGTTAACTGATAAACAGTGGTTAACCGAGGAAAGAAAGGATTGCCACTCTGTGGGGATAGAGAAGCATTGGTTTTAACAGATAAAACTGTGATTAACCAGAAAAACGGGTGTAAGACCGAATGAAGGTCGTGACCCAAAGGGGTTTGGTAAACTGACTGAACAAACAGTACTCAACCGAAAGAGGGGTACTTGAACCAAAGAAAGGTTACTAACCCAAGGGTGCAAGTATTCGAACTAAGAGGAGGTTGCCAACTGCAGGGGATTCGGTATTTACAGACAGACTGTGATCAACCGAAGCGAAAAGCGAGTGATTAACCGAGAGAAGGTGATTAACTCGAAAGTGTTCAGTATTTTAACAGACGGACTGTGGTTAACTGAAAAGACGGGTGATTAACCAAGAGAAGCTCAGTGATTAACAGACGGACTGTGATTAACTGAAGGCAAGAGCAAGCATTGGTGTTTTAACTGACAGGCAGTGGTTAACCAATCAAAGGAGAGGAACCAAAGAATAGGTTGCAAAACTGGGGGAAGTGTTGGTTGTTTAACAGAAAAATTGTGTTCAACCGGAGAAAGGAATAGAAATTCCGCAGGGGAATCTCAAGACAATGATTGATTACAAGAACAAAGTGATGAGGTAAGAAACAGGAGTTAAATCCAAGCAATGATCTTTAACCAAAGAAACTGGTGATTGATCAAGAGAAAAGTTGCAAGAAGTAAGAGTGAGAATGATCAAGGATCAACTTGACCGAGGAGGAGAAAAGACGCTACCACTTGAGGATAGAGGTGACTGTTCTTGAAGAGAGGACAAGTTGTCCTTACCAAGGAGATAGCCAGAATGAGGATAGAAAGACTCCATCCACATTCCTTCTCTAACACTCAAAGGTGTAGCGCGGAAATTGAAACAGACAGCGCAACAGCTCCAATTTGTATAGTGCTCCTACGGAGAGAAACGGACAGCGTAACGACGTCAATTTGTACAGTGCTCCGATGCAAGGCGCAGCGCGAACTCCAACTCCACGGGGGGAAAGAGAGAAAAAGCTCTAAAGGAGGCCTAAAGAGGGAAAAAAGGGAAGATCGATTAATCGAAACAAAGTTTCAATCAATTAATCAAGGGATAACCATGCCAACAACTTTCCAAATAGAATGAAAAGTCATTAAACCAAAAAGGAATGAATTATTGATTATTCAAGATTAAGCTTATTTATGGAAAATAAACTTAATGCAAACTGAAATGGAAGGTGCAAAACAGTGCCATGTGATCATCAAAATGCCACACAAAATCATGTATCATGTGAACAAATATAGTGCAAAAATTGCTATGTTCATACATTGCTGAGAACATGAAACAATGAATAATCGAAAATGCGCATCGAAAGTTTGTAAACATGCTTTAACCAGAAGTGAGATGACATTTAGAATATCCATAAAATCAAGCATAATGATCAATGGAAATTAAAACGGAGAAAGCATGGCAAACACACTTGAAAATGCAAGAAAATGGCAATTCTGTTCAGTGTTTACCGATTACTCACCAAGCGTTAACCGGTTACTTGCTTGAAAATTGGCATTTTTGGTAAAAATTGAACTGAGTAACCGGTTACTTACCGGGTGTTAACCGGTTAACACCGGACAGTTTTGAAAAAAACAGAAAAAACAGCATTTCAAAAGTAGCTTTCAACACATAATCACTTATACAAACTACCACATGCTAGGAACTGAGATTGTGCACGAAAATTGAACTTGAAAACAAAAAATAAACAGAGATAGAAACAACTAATACAATTGGATCATGGATCGAACAAATGCAAAACCAAATCACACACAACATTTATCGACTACATTGCGAGCAATACGAAAATGTGCGAAATGGTAAAATTAGTTAGATCTACCAACCTACAAGCCGGAGATTTGGCTTGGTGAATGTTGCAAAGGATTATTGATGCAGAAAATCAAAGAAAACCAGAGGAATCTTCAATTTGTAGACGAACCGTATCAAAATCGAGCAAAATGCGATAAAACTCCAAAATGCGAATTCGAATCGTTGGAAGCTGCAGCAACTACTCAAGATCAATCCAAAAGCTGAAATAACTCCAGAAATCCAAGTGCAATAACAAGAATGATGAAGGTTGAGCCCAAGAAATAATCACTTTTGATGTAAAAGTGATTATCCTTCAAAGTAGAAGTGAGCTTTGGTGAGGTTTTGGAAGAGAATTGAGATGAAGATGAAGATGTAGTAGAAAAGTTCAAAGAGAATGTGTGAGAATTGAGGGTGAAATGGAGCAAAATGGTTGAAGGTCCTTGAAAATGAGTGAAGGTGAGTTTATATAGATTTTAGGTTTGAAGTGTGAGATGGTTTGGAATTTGGTTTGGGATTAGCTTTGGGTTTGGAACTAGACTAGGAGTTAGTTGGACTTGACTCACCGAGTCAAGGCGGTTAACTCGGTTAGTTAGAACCAACTCGGTACCAATCCCAATGTGAATTTCCAAATCCAAAGGTTGACATGTTGGTAAATTAAGTAACATGGTGCACTTAAATTAGAGTGAAGCATTGGAACCAATCCACTTGAAATGTATTGAAATGTCTAGAGATGTCTAGAATGTTCCACACACTGCTAGAATACTGTAGAATCAAAGTCCAAAGAGAGTGCATGGATGTTGTCCCAAAATGCAGCAGAAATCACAAAATCTGTCTGTGTTAACCGGTTAACAGAATTACAAAGGAATTGTGTTAACCGGTTACTCAGACCAAATTTTGCCTATTTTGCTTGAAAAATGATGCTGTGATCCCGGCTTCGATTTTCCACCTCTTGTCTTGATAAATAGGCATAGAAATCCTTATTTTGAGCTTGTTTTGATGATGAGAATACCTCATAAGGATATGATTAATCGGGCTTGAAAAACCTGAATATCCTGCAATAAGAAACACACAAAGAAAAGTGTGAATGCGTATGCTAGCGATGCGAATGCTTATGCTCATGCAAAAGGCAAAAGAGGGAGGTCAAATTTCGGGTTACGACAGTCATGACATGGTGTGTAAGCACAACAAACTGTGAAATTTGGACAGGTACGTGGATAGATACCTCAACACAAATGATCAACAATAATCTTTCACCCTTAAAGGTAATTTTAACAATCATGACCATGACCAAACCATGAATGGCACACTATAAAGAGGTAGAGACAAGGTAGTCAAACAGCATTTAGGATGTATGTCAGTATTTCTACATTCTTGGACACGCCATTTGGATACAAAAACTAGGTAACATGCTAACTATTTGCACATACAACTTGAACAAATATCATATCAACAGCTTGTACACACCAATTGAGTGATAAGCATGGCAATAGACCAAAAACTTCAAGAGAATAACAGTAGATTGCACACATAAATTGAACACAAAGCATAGCAATAGTTTTCACAATCACAACTTAGATACACATCAGATGGCATGTTTAAATGTTTTCACACACATAGCATGATGGTAGCAGGCATACATTTAGATATAGGACAGTTAAGACAAATGTTTCTAAAGCAGCCTAAGCATATGAACATGAAGAAAAGCTTATGATGTCATTTATAACACTTCACAACACAAACATGTAATCCCTCAAAGACATAATGCAAACAACAAGCATCATAATAATAGTAAAACAAGATTTTGGATGTGTTACCAATGCACACCAAGTTGTGTGTCAACAAGATAAGTAAGCAAATGTAGCTCAGAGATCTGTCATTTTCAGGATATCTTCATGGTATTCCAAACAAAATTAGATTATCATGGATACACAAATTTGAATACAAAGGCATATGGCATAGAGGATAAATCATACACCTATACATGTAGTGCAAATAACCCAATATCCCTTGCCAAAACTCTACATAGTTCCTGTTATAAAGGGGCTTATACTAATACAAACAAAGGCAAGTGGTCTGCAACAGTTTCAACACTTCAAACTAATAATAATGAAATAAATCTTGACAAGGATCTAACCTATCTCAGTACATCAATAAAATACTCACATTGGCCTTTCTTCATTTCAACATGCCAAAAGGGCAAGCATAATGAACATTTTCCAACATAATGGTTATGAACACAATAATCATACATTATGAATAGGAGGTATAGATGCCAAAATATTACATAAACATTCATGGTGAGAGCATAATGACAATAATAATGTGCATGAGCATGAATATGGAGTATGAAGGAGAAATGTTACCAAGTGAAATATGTCCACTGCAACTTCAAGTGTGTGCTGACTTCTCCTCTTTCTGAACTAGCAAGGACCTCAAGGCAATTCAACTCCTCTTTCTCACTTGTGAAACTCAAAACTCAGAGATCTTTTAGAGTGTTTTTGTGAACAAATGTTGGTCTCAACTGAGTAGAACAGCCTGCTATTTATAGGGAAGGATTGAGAATTCAAAGCATGGTCACATTTACACATTATGCCAACATTGCCCTTTTTCCTTCGTGAGGAGCCTTACTTGCTGAACAAAAATCTTCCAATATCTCTGAACATCTGAGCACAAGCTGGTGAGAAGTGATTGGTGAGAGGCTCAAGGAATAAACAAATACGTGTTACTTGGAAAAGTTTATCTTTCCTCCTACCACTTGCACAAACATGACATAAACTAATATTTTAAATCAAATCAACTTGAAATTTCATGGCAAGGCTTGGATCAAAGTTAAATCCATCATTATAACTCAGAAACATAAAGATTTGGTGATTAGGGAAGTGTTAGTTTCTTGGATTGGCTGGAATTTTGGTAAAACAAAGTATGTTCAATGATGATGTCCAGGTGGTGATATTGCAACATTGAGTCTTAACACTGGGTTGTGTTAAGTAGTGAAGCTGTTCAATGTCTGATGTCATATGGGTGATGTCATAACATTGAGTCTTAAAATTGGGCTGTGTTAAGTGTTTAAGTTACTGAAGTTTGGATGTCTGATGTCACAAGCGATGTTGTGACATTAGATCTGCAGAATTAATAACATCAGGTTTTGTGATGTTGTTAGGGTTTGCGTGTTAGCTGGAATTGTGGAGAGCGGTTAGTCTCATTGGATAGGAATATCTTGGGTTAGATATTCTTCGCTGCATAGGAGATCTGGTGCAGATTTGTAGGAGATTTAAAAGGTTGAAGATTTGAAAAGATTTTAGGAGAAAATCTGTTTTGAAGATTCAGTTTTAAATAAAAAATCAAGTCAGATATTGCAGGAGTCCAAGCCCAAATTCAGGTAGCTATATAAAGCGCATCAGTACCAAAGGAAAAAGTACAGATTGAAGAAAAAGAGCATAGGCTTAGTGTCTTAAGTATTTTGTACGAATTGTGAGTAAACCATTCTAGTGTGAATTGGTGATATGTCCTCTCTTAAAGCTGTGAAGCAAAGAGAGTTGTGTAACTTGATCAAAGTTGTGAAGCAGAATCAAGGTTTCTCAAAGAGGTTGTTCTTTGAGAGGTTTAAGGGATTGAGTAGTGTTCTCATATCTAAGTGGTTTCTTAGGTAGAAAGTCACTAGTAGGAATTAAGATTAGGAGATTGTCAACTCGGTTGTTGAGTCTGTAATTTAATTCTACAAGTAGTGAAATTCATCCATGGCTTGGTATGCCCCCAGACGTAGGTAGTTAGACCGAACTGGGTGAACAATTCATTGTGTGTTATTCTGCTGTTTATTTTGTCCATTGTGCAGAGTGTGTTGTTGTGACATCGCACTCAACATCACACGTCTGATACCAGAATTTCAATTGGTATTAGAGCAGGCATCCTGTCTGTCTCTGGGTGAGATCTAGGGAAGTTACTTTCTGGTGTAAAGATGGACAAAGAAGGTGGAGGATTTGTCAACAGACCCCCTATTTTGGATGGATCCAATTATGACTATTGGAAGCCAAGGATGACTACCTTCTTAAAATCCTTGGACAGCAGGGCATGGAAGGCCATTATTAAAGAGTGGAAAGCACCTGTTGTGTTTGAAAAAGATGATGCTGGGAAAGATAAAGAGGGCACCTCAAAGATGAAACCTGAAGAAGAATGGACCAAGGAAGAAGATGAGCTTTCCCTTGGTAACTCTAAAGCCCTAAATGCTATCTTCAATGGAGTTGATAAGAACGTCTTCAGATTGATCAACTCATGTGAAGTTGCTAAGGAAGCATGGGATATTTTGAAGGCTACACATGAAGGAACATCTAGAGTCAAGATGTCAAGACTTCAGCTTCTAACATCGAAGTTTGAAAGTCTGAAGATGAAGAAAGATGAGACTATCCATGACTTCCATATGAGTGTGCTTGAGCTAGCTAATGCATCCAGTGCTCTTGGTGAAAAGATGTCAGATGAAAAGCTTGTAAGGAAGATCCTTAGGTCCCTTCCTAAGAGGTACAAGATGAAGGTGACTGTAATTGAAGAAGCTCAAGACATCATCAAGATGAGGGTTGATGAGCTCATTGAATCTCTTCAAACTTTTGAGCTTGGTTTGAATGAGGAAGAACCAGAAAAGAAGCCTAAGAGTACAACCTTGGTTTCAAATGATCAAGAAGAGAAAGGGAATAATTATGAATCCCAAGAGGATCTATCTCAGGCCATTGTTATGTTGGGAAGGCAGTTCAACAAAGTGTTTAAAAGAATGAACAAGAACTTCAAGCCTAATGACAAGAACATCGCTTCTGACATCAGCAAGTCAAAAGAGAAAGATGAAGAGAAGACTTCCCAGGATAAAGGTGTTCAGTGCTTTGAATGTGAAGGGTATGGACATGTCAAGAAAGAATGTCCCACATTCTTAAAGAAGCAGAAGAAGGGCATGTCAGTTTCCTGGTCTGACTCTGATAGTGAAAGTAAAGGTGAGTCAGCAAAGCATGTTAGAGCTTTGACAGGAACTGTTGTTTCTGATGATGATAGTGATGGAGAAATAACTTATGAGGAGTTAGCATCCACCTATCAAGAGCTTTGTCTAAAGAGTGTGGAAATTTGTCAAGAAAGGGAAAAATAGAAGCAACAGGTTGCTCATCTTGAGAATGTAAAAGCCGATTTGGAAAATGAAGTTGTACTAGTTAAATCTCAACTTGATCAGATGACAAGATCTGTCAGGATGATGAACAGTGGTACAACCACTCTTGATAAGATTCTTCAGTCAGAGAAAGCTGCTAGAGATAAATCAGGTATAGGATTTGTGGCTGAGAAAAAGGTATCTGCTGAAGCAAGCACTTCAGGAACCAAGAAGGAGATGTCTCAACCATCGTCTCAACATCAAACCAAGAGACAGGATTCTACATCTAAGAAGGTTGTTTAGCCACAGAATGTTGAGAAGAAAAATAGTACTCATCAAAGGAAGGTGCAGCCTCAAGGAGCTAGTCAGTATATGCCTCCTCAATATCACAAGAGCATGAAGGCTGCTAGGTTCAATCAGAACAGGTTTCATCAGATGTCTCAACATCAGGGTAATTGGTATGGATATGGATATGGATACAACAATGCTGTGCCTCATAATTATGGAAGAAGGAAGCCTCACCACCATAGGAGACAGCCTAGAAGACAGCATCATCAGCTCAGGAGACAGTCTACCTATGGCAAAAGACGACAGCACCATAGAAGGCATGCCAACTTTGGAAGAAGGAGACAACATTATGGGTGGGAGCCACAACAATATCATCATGGTGGCAGAAGGTTTAACCACTTTAGAGATGACAGAGTTAGATGCTTCTACTGTGGCAGATTTGGACATATGAAGTCCTCTTGCTTCAAGCTTCATGGTTATCCAAATTCTGCTCCTCAACCCAGACAGAAGGAAGTCAGGCCCAAGGTGGTGAAACAATGGGTCCCTAAAGCTCAGGTCACATGTCTATTGGCTCACACATCAAATGGACATTTTGCTATGGATGCATGGTACTTTGACAGTGGATGTTCAAAGCACATGACTGGATCCAAGAAGTAATTTGGTAGAGTTCAATCCTTGCCATGCAAAAGATGTTATTTTTGGCAATGGTGAAAAAGGAGTAGTAGAAGGAGTTGGAAGAGTGAAGAATCATGATGGTCTTACTCTTGATAATGTGCTCCTTGTTCAAGGGCTGAGTGCTAATTTAATTAGCATAAGTCAAATTTGTGATGAAGGTTACAAGGTAAGCTACACCAAAGATGAATGTGTGGTAGTTGATGAGCAGAATGAGGTAGTGATGAAGGGAGTAAGATCCAAAGATAATTGCTATCAGTGGATACCTCAAGTGGACAGCTTATCTAGTAATGTTAAGGTTGATGCTGTAACATCAGATGATGACATCAAGTGTGAAAGTATGGTGACAAGTCAATCTGGGTTAATGACTTATGGTGTTGTTACTCCTAAGTTGGATGATGTGTTAAAAGCCAACTTGAGTAGTCAGTTATGTGAGCAAGATGAAGGAGTCAACAATGCTGATGGAAGGATCAAAAGCGGTGACCTTAAGAAGTGTTGGGAGCTGAATACTTGCAAGGCCAAGAAAGATGACAACCTGACTAATGACTCCTATAGTTCAGAAGAAAAATTTCACAAGTTGACAATCCTTAGGTTGGAAGATGCAGATGCTAGAGCTGATGATGAACTAATTGTAAAAGTGGTTCCTGGGGTTGCTAAACGACTGAAATCAAGGAAGAGGAAAGCTATTGAGTCACCTCCAAAGATGAGAACTGATAAGCAGAAGATCTATGTGGATGGTACTACAAAATCCAGGAGTAAAGTGTTCATCTCTTCCAGAAATAGGAAGATCAGAGATAAGTCTGATGATAATGTCCAGGATATCTCTCAAATGAAGGAAGCCGTTGTTGTTAGAACTTCTGAGAAAATTCAAAAGGCCATACTAGATAACATTCCTGTGCTTTTCATAAAATGGTGGAAGTATGTTCTGGAAAAAGAATTTGGTATAGATACTCTGGATATGGTTGAGTTTGCTAGGATATGGTTCAAAGAGGGTGTGGGAACTTATGGTATTCAGGTGTGTATGAATAAGTTGCTCTGACTGTGTTTTATTGGGAGCTTCTTGAAGGACCTCTTTGTGCAATGAGTCCTTTGAATGGTGATGAGAAGCTGATGTCCTAAAAGAGGTTATAACATCGTGGTTGCTGGTGGTTATATCTGGAAGATGATTAAGATTGGACATGTGGAGTTGGATGCTCTAGCATTTTCGGTCAGAAGAGGTGGAGATTATGGTCATGTGTTTAGTTAGTAGTGTTCTGGCAAAGCATGACTACTGTCTTTGAAGACTTCACCAGTTTCAACAACTATTGGTGGATGTATGGATAGAGGAATTGTGATCTCTTGAAGAGTCTGGATCTCAGTAAATCTTATAAGTAACCTGAGAATTTGTGGAGTTTGTGACACAGTGTTGAGTTTGGATTATCTTGCTGATAGTAAATCCAGTAGTGGAGCATATGTAATACCCCGGTGTCAATAGTGTCAAGAGTATCCTTGGTGAAGGATGTCTTTGTTCTGGATCTGAAGCTTAGTGATTACATTATATCTAAGGAGCATCTACATAGTCATACGGGAGAATGATGAAGTAGAAGGTTTGCCTTGGATGGTGAAGATGAATTGTATGATAGCCTTTGGAGAAAGGGACAGTGGTACCAAAATGCATGTACTCAGAAAATGTGCTCAAATGTTCATCTCCATCTAGAGCATTTGTTAATCATGACAGGGGGAGTACTTGTCTATGGATTTTGCAGCAAAGGTGCATTTATTGTGAAGATTGCATGCTGATCAAGCTTGTGGAGATTGGTTGCCTCTTATGAGGATATAATGTCAGATAGCATGATATGACATTAGGCTGTTGATTGGTGTTTTGGTGTGGCCTTGAATGGTTCTAGTCATATGAAGCAAATTGTTTGAATCTTGTGCGCACATGCTTCTGAGGAGATTTAACTTGTTGAGGTTTGTTCAATTGTGGCTAAAAAGGGGGAGAAATAGCCAAGTGAGCCAAGAGTATCAAAGAGTACAAATGTCAAATGCTGCTAAAGTGACATGATGCAGAAGTGCAGAAATTCAAGGGGAGTAATTGCTGATCTGCTGAACAGCTAGAATGCTGGTTCATGATTGAGGGGGAGCATCATTCTGGTTATTGCCAAGTTGCTGTTGAAGATGGTGCTGCAGCAGAGTTTTGTGTGAAGTGAAATCTTTATGTTTTGAAGATGCTGCTGCTTGAAGTTTCAAGAATTATTGAAGTTTATTCCGCTGCTGAAGTCTCTGAAGGTGCAGAGATTGTTTTAGCCAAAATTAGCCAAAGGGGGAGATTGTTAGTTTCTTGGATTGGGAGAAAATCTGTTTTGAAGATTCAGTTTTAAATAACAAATCAAGTCAGATATTGCAGGAGTCCAAGCCCAAATTCAAGTAGCTATATAAAGCGCATCAGTACCAAAGGAAAAAGTACAGATTGAAGAAAAAGAGCATATGCTTAGTGTCTTAAGTATTTTGTACGAATTGTGAGTAAACCATTCTAGTGTGAATTGGTGATCTGTCCTCTCTTAAAGCTGTGAAGCAAAGAGAGTTGTGTAACTTGATCAAAGCTGTGAAGCAGAATCAAGGTTTCTCAAAGAGGTTGTTCTTTGAGAGGTTTAAGGGATTGAGTAGTGTTCTCATATCTAAGTGGTTTCTTAGGTAGAAAGTCACTAGTAGGAATTAAGATTAGGAGATTGTCAACTGGGTTGTTGAGTTTGTAATTTAATTCTACAAGTAGTGAAATTCATCCCTGGCTTGGTATGCCCCCAGACGTAGGTAGTTAGACCGAACTGGGTGAATAATTCATTGTGTGTTATTCTGCTGTTTATTTTGTCCATTGTGTAGAGTGTGTTGTTGTGACATCGCACTCAACATCACACGTCTGATACCAGAATTTCAGGAAGTGTTTGAGTCATTACACAAAAGTTAGTTTCTTGTGTTTTAAGAAATGAAACCTCCAACTTTGAAGCTTCGAAACTCCCAGCTCACTCAATGGATTGAGGAGTTCAAGTACTTTTTGGAAAGCCCTCAATGCCCTCTACAACTTTCATGTTGGACCCAAGTTCTGAATCACAAGGGATCTTGGTGAAAAATGAGGTTAAAGTCAGCTAGTTATTAAGGCAAAAGTGCTGAAATGTCTCTAAGTCTTTGGGCAGTCTAACTTCCAGGTCTCATAACTCACCAACCATGCATTTTTTTTGGAGAAAAGTCATATTTAACACTTTTAAGTTCATGGAAAGAGCTTCCATTTGGGCTTTGAGTCACTCAATTTGGATGTGTGGTTTGGAAGTTATGATTATTTCAATTTTGCACAAGAGGGGAAATTTTCACATATGAAAAGTTTCATGAACCAAACATTGCTTCCTTTGCAAGAAAACTTCTTGAAACTTGATCTCAAATACTTTAAATCATCAACGAGACATGTTATGATGAGTTGAGGTCTTGGATGTTTCATTTTGAATCAAAATCTCAAAGATTAGTGTTTCAGTCAAAACCCTAATTTCAACTGTGAATGCACTGGAATAATCTCTTATGATCTTGCTTCTTCCATCATATCTAAAGCTCATAGATGGTCCCTAGGGATTTCTACTATCACATGGAGTCAAGTTCTAGGGTTTGAGAATAACACTTGGTCAAGATTAAGGACCAAGATCCACTTGTCTTAACAAAACCCTAAATTGGGGGCAGGGTGAAACTATGGCTCAAACTACTCATGATGAGAGCCAGATGATCTTGAATTCTTGTTGAATGAGACCTCTTGAATGTAGGTAAACTCAAATGGTTGATGAACCAATCAAATCTTGACTTAACATTGTAAAATTCTTCAGTGATTCCTCAGGTTAAAACCCTAATTCCACCTTTTGGTCTGGTGATCTTCTGTTGACTTGACTTGATTCAAAGTCTTGAGATCCTGGTTCCACACAACTAGTGAACCTTTGTGATGATTGCATAGAGCCATAGAATGCCTTAGGAAGCTTTGAATCTCTCTGTGTAAACCCTAATTTCAAACACAAGAGAAACACACTACAAGATATGGGTTAGTTAAACAATGCATATATGATTCTTCCTAAATGTCTATGCAAGATGTTATGACATCTAAGAGGTAAAATTTAGGGTACAACACTTTTCTTTGCAAAAATGTTTATACAAGACATGAAAAATGCAAACCACAAAAACACTATTGTTTTGTGTTAATTATTCCACCTCTAAACCCTTGATTAAAGCTTGATCAAGTGACCAACAATGCGGCTACAATCTTTCGATTATCCTGAGCATGCAACTTGTTAAAACCCAAGATTCCCGAACACAATTCACCGTCTCGCGCTACTCCCTTGTAAGGAAACCACCTTGTCCCAAGGCTTTCACTAGGTCGAATCTGTGTTGACGTGATCTTGTCCAAAACCTTCAAATAAACCTGATCTTGAAGGAAAACCCCACCTTGGTTTTCTTATTTGAAACACACAATTCCCACCCGAATATTCTCGGTTACACCAAACCTAATTGGACGTTATCAACCCTAATCTAGTTGGTCACCCAATCTAAAACTGATTATGTGTAGTTTAATTGTGTGTATGCATAGAAGAAGGGATGAAAATGATGGGCAACTTTGTAATCTGGTTTTGTTTAGGTTTTATTCACTAGGAAACCTTACCTAGAAGAATATGCATGTATGGGTATATATAGGTATGTGAAGAAAATGGGCAAAAGGATGCAAGAAAAATAAGATGCAAAAAGAATTTTTCAAGTTTTAACTTGCATAGGTCGGCCTATGAAAGTCATAGGTCGACCTATGAAGGTGTTCAGGCCGGCCGATGAGGCGACCTGAGATGCGACCTGTGGGTAGAATCTACAGGCTTCGTTCTTGGAGTGTAGGAGCCAGCCTGAAACATGTATGTGTCTGCCTATATTGAAGCTAAGGTTTCCATAGGTCGGCCTGATCACGTATAGGTCGGCGTATGCTATTGTTTTGACACACAAACATGATTTTTGGTGTGTATGACATGCCTAAGACCAGTAAAACTTATTTAGAGACTCTTTTTATGCATTGTAAGGCTAAGGGGACAAATGAGCATCTAAATGTAAGTTTATACCGTCCAATATACAAAAGAGCTACGATGTACTATACTACATTGTCCCTTGTTTGACATCATTCAAAATCCGGTTGGATTTGTATTTAGCAATACTTAGCACTCACATGAAGATCATCTAGTAAAATCTACACAATAATTCATGAGCTCATCCCGATGTAAAAGCTTTGTTGGTTCAAGATTAGCCTGTGTAAAATCTCATTTTGGTTCCAAAGTTCATGATGGTGTAAAATCTCATTTGGTTCGAAATTAGCCAGTGTAACATCTCATCTTGATTCAGAGGTGAGCTCGTGTAAAACCCATGTTCAGGATAGAGGATAACCAACATAAAACTCTATCTCGATTCGGAGGATAGTCAGTGTGAAACTTCACCTTGGTTCGAGATCACTCCGTAAAAAATCCCTATTTGGTTTAGAGGATAACCACTTTAAACCATTTTCGTTGTTTGGCTGGAAGTTATCCTTTGAAATTTAATATCCTTGTATAAGGAGGTTCGTGGTCATATCATATTGAAAGCTCTCAAGATTAATGGATACTCTTAAGAAGAATTCTTGGAAATGAGTAAGTCAATTTAAGGAGAACCTGTATAAATCTTTAGTATCTTTCTCTCTCTTTTATCTATTTTATTATTCGGTTTTTTTTTCTCTGGTTTTCCGCTTCTTATTTACTTATTTGATTTTAAATTTTGTTCAAACTATGATTTTCCAAATGATTTGTTTTTAACCAAAGTTTTTCAAACTCCACAATTCACCTTGTCACCATATATCCATAGCAGCAAACCCATTGGTCCTCTACTACAAAATTACCATGATATGTTGACCCAAGCAAAAAATGCCAAGTCAAATCCAAAGGTCTTTATACTTTGATAAAAAAGTTTTTAAAATTAGAAACAGAAAGTAAATATGTGTAAAATGAAGAGTTAATGGAAAGAGAAATAACACTAGTGATTTATCAGGATTTAGTAAAGAAGACTTAATCTTGTCCCCAAGATTTGATCTTAAGAGTATTCAGCAATGCTTAAGAGTTTTTAGTAGGTTAAACTCTCAACCCCCCCTTATACAAGAAAATATGAAGTTTCAGACTTACTTTCAATCAAACAACGAACAAAGGGGTACTGGACTACTCTCGATTTGTGAGAGGAACTAGGATACCTTATTGTGTTATTATTTCTTTCTTGCATTTTATATCCGCTACCTATCTCTAACTAACTTTTATTCTATAACCTTGTGTTTAGAATATGACTTAAGAGTTTTAAAATGAAAGAAAAAGTTAACACAATTCAACCTCTTTCTTGTGATTTTCTCACCTTCAAGTAAAGCCTCCGCGAGAACGCGGGTGACCGAGGGTAACCTGAGCTCAAGTAGTAGTATAAGCCTGTTAAGTATGGGAATGTTGATAATTGTCAGTCAAAGATAGTGCAACAGATACGAAGTGGTCGGCAATCTAAGACTCCATGGCAGGAGTCGTAGAATTGGAACTTCTAAGGATCTCTACTTCCAGAAACCAAGTCAATTGGCAAGGAATTGTCCTAAGTGGAAAAATACAAGAGGCGCATGTGAGAGAATCCAGCGAGAGAATCCCATGAAGACACTGAGTTCCAAATCAGTTATAATTCGTTATCCAATGGTTTTTACCAGTTGTGGATGAAAAGCCATAAAGTGTTTGAAGCAGAAAGACCATTAGATAATTAAAATATATATGTTCACGTAATAATTAAAATATAATAATTAAATAATATTTAAATTATAAAATATAATCCAAATTCTATGATTCAAATATTATAATACTATTCAGTGTGTGTTTCTTCTGTGAGTAAACGATGAAAAGTATTATTAAATAAAATTATAAAACAGAAACTTTGTAGTTCCTCAACATTTTCTAAACACAAATGGGTTTTTAAATGCATAGGGTAAATATAGTGCTTAAAAATAAACTACATGAAAAATATATTAAATGTGTTAAAAAAAACTAAATAATTGATGAAAAAACTAATAAAATTGAAATTACTAAAATGGATATTTGATAAGATAAATTGTAAAATTGAAGGACATTTTAGGAAGAATGGGGTATCGTTCTAAGATTTAGGTCATAGTTTTAAAAACCGGACCGGACCGGCCGGTCGGACCGGTTGGACCGGGAACCGGCCAGGTAACCGGCCGGGTTCGCTTGCTGGATCAGGCATGTCGTCGAACCGGTGAGAACCGGTGCGAACCGGGAAAACCGACGGTCTTCGCAAACCGCCGGTTCAACTGCTTATTTTAAAATTTTTTTTTTTAATTTTTTTTTAAATTTTTTTTACTCAAATACATAGGAACTTTTCTTCAAGAATAATAGTAATCACTCATTTAATTCAAGTGATACACAAATTAAATTTTGTAATATCTACAAAATTATTTTTACTATTTTGTATTTATATTGATTGAAAAACCATCATACAAATATTTGTATAGAAATTTAAAAAAACAAATTAAGAAACTAAATATAATATAATTTTAGACTTAACTGATTTCCATTATATATATATATATATATATATATATATATATATATATATATATATATACTTGGAAAATTTATTATTTAAAATAATGTTAATATTTATATTGTTTTAATTATTAACATTAAAACTTATTTTGTATTAACATTAAAACTATGAATTTAAATTAGACAGACTCTGTTTAAA
Organism: Lathyrus tuberosus; assembly: GCA_022829125.1. NCBI lineage: Eukaryota > Viridiplantae > Streptophyta > Magnoliopsida > Fabales > Fabaceae > Lathyrus > Lathyrus tuberosus. The sequence goes on from JALAZF010000072.1 coordinate 9,303,579, forward strand.
ATTTATAATTAGACTCTTTTAAAATTTGAATTTAAATTATGAACCTGTGAATTTATGATATGATCTTTTCAAAAAATTTAAGTGCTAGTTATAGTTTTTAGAGACTGAATCATCCGGTTCGACCGGTTTTACCGGTTTTATACCTATTATAATGACATGACAGGTTTATTCAACCGAGTTATCCGGTTTAATCCGGTTTGGTCATGCGGTTCGACCAATGCCCCAGTGATTCGACCGATAAATCAGTGAACCAGTACCCTCACCGGTTTGATGACCGGTCCGATTTTTAAAACACTGATTTAGGTAGATAGTTGACTTCTAAATTTATAAATATCAAAAACTATTTTTAATTTAAAAAAAATATATTTAAAACGAGAACGGACAAGAAAGAAACTTTATTCCGTCTTTTTTTTAGTTTTACGCGCTTAGCCGGTTACCCAATTTCCTTACGAGAACGGACGAGAACGGACAAGGAAGAGACTTTGAAGTTGCTATAGGAGTTGACCTTGGCACCACTTACTCTTTCTTTCTAATTTTGAATCAAAATCTTTTCTGCAAACAGTTTGATTTCATTCATTTGATTGAGAATGGCAAAGAAATATGAGGGAGTTGCTATAGGGATTGACCTTGGCACCACCTATTCATGTGTTGGAGTGTGGCAAGAACAAAATGATCGTGTTGAAATCATTCACAATGATCAAGGAAACAAAACAACACCTTCTTGTGTTGCTTTCACTAATTCCCAAAGATTGATCGGTGATGCTGCCAAAAATCAGGCTTCTTCTAACCCAACCAACACTGTCTTTGGTAACTCATTTATTATGTTGCTAAAAATCAAACTTCTTGTGTTTTCTTTTTTGTTATTAGGTTAAATATATTTGCACAGCTTTAATTTTTTCAGATGCTAAGAGGTTGATTGGAAGGAAATATAGCTATTCTATTATTCAAAATGATATTCTGTTGTGGCCCTTTAAGGTCATTGCCGGTGATAATGACAAGCCTACGATCCTCGTGAGTTACCAGGGTAAGGAAATACACCTTGTTCCCGAGGAAATATCAGCGATGATTCTCACACAGATGCGAGATATTGCAGGGGCTTTTTTGGAGTCACCTGTTAAGAATGCGGTGATCACTGTACCTGCTTATTTTAATGACTCACAGCGGAGAGCCACCAAAGATGCGGGTGATATTGCTGGTCTCAATGTAATGCATATAATCAATGAGCCAACTGCAGCGGCTCTTGCATATGGCCTTCAAAAAAGGGCTGATTCTGGTGAGGAGTCAACTATTTTCATCTTTGATCTTGGTGGTGGAACTTTTGATGTGTCTCTCCTCACAATTAAGAATAATGTCTTTGAAGTTAAGGCCACTGGTGGCGACACTCATCTTGGAGGAGAGGACTTTGATAATCGAATGCTGAATCACTTTGTGAATGAGTTTAAGAGGAAGAATAAAGTTGACATTCGTGGGAACTCTAAAGCTCTGTGGAGATTGAGATCTGTCTGTGAGAGGGCAAAAAGGACTCTTTCATATGATACTGTGGCCACAATTGACATAGATGCTTTATATGAGGGAATTGACTTCTGTTCATTAATTACTCGGGCCAGGTTTGAGGAATTGAATACGGAACTGTTTGAAAAGTGTAGGCAGATTGTTGAAAGCTGTCTTGTTGATGCTAAGACAGACAAGAGTAGTGTTGATGACATTGTTCTGGTTGGCGGGTCTTCAAGGATTCCCAAAGTGAAGCAGTTGTTGCAGGACATTTTCAAGGGGAAGGAATTATGCAAGAGCATCAACCCTGATGCGGCTGTTGCTTATGGTGCAGCTGTCCAAGCTGCTTTGCTGAGTGAAGGTTTTAAGAATGTTCCAAACTTGACGCTTAGAATCTGCTATGAACAAGGTCAACAAAAGTTATTCTGATGAGGAAAGTGATTCAGAATCCTAATGATAATTTTTGTTGTTTGATTTGCTGCCTCGTGTATAATGTTGGAGCTTAATGTTCTGCTTCTGAGATGGCAGAATTTTATTGAATATTTGGTACTTATTTCTTTTCAATCTTGTTATTGTTTGTGTTAAGTAGACTTGAAGTTTTGATTGAAATAAACAAAAATCTGTGACATAACTAGTATTGTAATTTTAGTTTGTGTTACAGATTGACCTTTTGAATTTGCATATCATATCTAATAATTCATATAGTTCAAACACTTGTTTAACTTTAGCATTCAAAGTTACTGCTGAAACTAAAACAAATAAATGCAGCTCTTTAGGGCTTCATCATAGTATTTCCTAGGTAGAATAGAAAAAGAATAAGGTTTGATAGAAATGGAGCATCTTCAAAACTCTGCTCATAATTTGTATCAGATTGAAGAATAACTTTCATGCAGGAACATTCACACGACAAATTGGAATTTAGGATGAAGCTCTGACACATAATGAATGGTCCCATGACTAAAACTTGTCACTTTAATAATTAAATATTTGTTTTCAACTTAGTCATTTAATTAATGTTAAATATTTTTTTTTGACAGAATGAATGATAGTAAATATTTAAACTCTATCTATAATTGTGGAAAACACATCAATAACAATAAATTTAGTTTTATTAAAAATATCATGTATTTTTTTATTGTGTATAGAAGCTTAAACATATATCATATGTATATTTACTTTTGATGTTTAAAGCTTCTAAAAGAATCATTTCGGTTTTGTATAAATTGTTAGTTTACAAGTCATTTTTTTGTAAACGTTGAATTACTAGACTAGTAACAAACTCGTCATATCTCACGAATTTTCATTTGAATTTATAATACGTTTTGTCAATTTTGAATATATATTTTTGGATAGTTAACATTTAGAGATATACAAACATAAGCTAAGATAATCTACCATTAAAGAATAACTTTCATGCAGGAACATTCACACGACAAATTGGAATTTAGGATGAAGCTCTGACACATAATGAATGGTCCCATGACTAAAACTTGTCACTTTAATAATTAAATATTTGTTTTCAACTTAGTCATTTAATTAATGTTAAATATTTTTTTTTGACAGAATGAATGGTAGTAAATATTTAAACTCTATCTATAATTGTGGAAAACACATCAATAACAATAAATTTAGTTTTATTAAAAATATCATGTATTTTTTTATTGTGTATAGAAGCTTAAACATATATCATATGTATATTTACTTTTGATGTTTAAAGCTTCTAAAAGAATCATTTCGGTTTTGTATAAATTGTTAGTTTACAAGTCATTTTTTTGTAAACGTTGAATTACTAGACTAGTAACAAACTAGTCATATCTCACGAATTTTCATTTGAATTTATAATACGTTTTGTCAATTTTGAATATATATTTTTGGATAGTTAACATTTAGAGATATACAAACATAAGCTAAGATAATCTACCATTAAAGAATTACAAACATAAATTAATATAATTCACCTACTGTGATTCTTTTATCTAAACAGTACATTGAAAAACAAAGATAACATGAATAAAATATTTAAGGTATGTAGTTATTATAAACTTCAAAAGGCAACGTGAACTGGAGGAAACAAAAAATTGTTCGACTTAACTATATTAAAATGGTCAGTGTATTCATACTTTCTCAGAGAGACAACCAATATGATAGGCCATAGTAGTATCTGAGTGCTGGTCCTTTGAAGATATGGCTGACAAAATTTTTGAAAGGGAAAACTTCCAGTAGGGCAGGTGAACTGGATGAAACAAAAAATTTGATTGTTCATCCATGGCAAGTAGCTTTGAACACTTTATGTACACTCAAAAAAATGAGATTAGTATCTCCACCAAATGATATGAAAATTTATTGAATTGGAAACTGCAAATTGTACCTGTATGCCTTGATAGTATGGTCTAGTAACTACAATTCCACTGCTATAGAAAAAGAAAAAAAAAAGCGAAGAAATATTGAGTATGTCAAGAATGATAACTTTTTTCCAAAATAAGTGTCATGATATATAAAAGAATGATAACTTCAATACCAAAAGAGAATACGTCGATGTTTCAGCTTGGTTGCCAAGAAAATACTACAGAATTATTGTTGTATACTCCTTTAGAGGAAGATTAAAAAAATTATTATAAAACACTTCAAACTACCACTTAAAGGATCTTGGGAAACAAGAAGTTAGCCACATAAATTGTTACCGTAATATGTCTAAACACATGATAAACTGAAACCCCCCTTATAGACACATAGCTTCCATTTTGTTAAAGCAGTATACTGTTACAGCAGTACTCCATCCATTCTCTTTTATAAGCAAATTTTAATTTCTTAAATTCATTTAATAAATAATGTATTTAGACTATATATAAGTTAGATGCATTAATTACTTAATGAATCTAAAATGTTAAAACTTATTTATAAATAAGAATGGAGGGTGTACACTATTAAACATAATGAAATGAACTGGAGGTACTACAAAATTATTGAAATTCTGGCACGTAATGGACAGATGTCAGATATGATGGCAGGACGTCGTGACAGCAGAGTTAGCACAAGAACAGTTTAAAGAAAAATTGCAGGAATTTAAATAACACACAGTAGTTTTAACCCAGTTCGGTGCAACGTCACCTACACCTGGGGGCTATCAATCTAGGAAGGAAATTCACTGTGACAGTATTAGTTCAAAACTAAACTCCACCGTTTACAATTTATTACCTAATCACTACCTTGTGCAACTTCTACCTAGACACCCTCTAGATATGAGATCTCCCTCTCACTTCCTAATCAGTCACAAACTAGTGATAATTCAACAATAACGCAAAAAGAAGTAGCACACTTCCAAGACAATACTTAGTTTTGCTTAAAAGTTTCAGAACAATACACTCTTTCTTAAAAGGTTTAGAGTGAACAATTGACAATTAACACAATCCTACTCAGATGTCAAAAGACATAAGAGAGGAACACAAAAAACAACACAAAAACCCTATAAAAATTCTCACACAAAAAATACGGCACAACACACTTTCTAGGTTAAAAGCCTTTCTTATAAATAGTCTTTGAGAAGCATGGACTTAGGCTTAAAAATCACAGCGGATGCAAAACAGCAACTACAAATATTCTGTATAATCTTCTGCACAAAAATAAGAACTAAACAGAAAGTTTCCTAAAAAGACTCCAAGATCCTTTTTATGAAAAACAATCAAATATGTCACAACAGACGTTCCAAACATATTCTCCCTTGGATAACAATAACGTGTGAATTAAAACACACTCAAAACTCACACTTAAAATACCAAAACAGTCCTGTCCTAGACCTCTGGTATAACATGTCCTGACACATGTCACAACATCATGCTGAACATGATGTCTGACTCTTATGGCAGAACATCTGGCTTAACATCTGGCTGACAACATGTTTTACCAAAATGTTATTAATCCAAAAACCACAGAACTTACAATTATTATAATGTGGAGTAGATTATAATATTTTAGCAACGAATGTTCTTTTAATATTTAAGCAACCAATGTGTGTCACTCCAAGCCCCAATGTGTCCTTTGAGTACTCTATGCATAAAGCATGTGAAAATTGAAAATGACATTGAAGTTGGAATGAGGCTTTTTCAGTTTTGCATGGATAATGTAAAAAAATTAACCTAAGTGTATTTAGATAGAAATAACAATGTAATTAGGAAAAAATAAACTTGGATTAAGAAGAGTTTAGTGGCCATTTTCAGAACATATTCTTTTAATAGATAGATAATAGAATAGTATATATATATATATATATATATATATATATATATATATATATATATATATATATATATATAAAAGCAAACTTAGTTACTATACTAAACAACTAAAAACGGATAAGGAGATAATGATATTTTATACAAGTATATACACCAAGAGAAAAGTGTATATACATTATAGACAACATCTAAGGTGGTAAAAAAATTTGTTTTACATGAGTTTTTTTCTCAAATGATGATGTGATTATATGAAACAACTATAAAACTTGCATGTCAACAACTCATTTTATTATTAAAAATAAATTCATGGTGAAAATTCGCAGAACAGATGCAACTTTATATTAATTTTTAAGGGATCAAACTCGAAAATCTCCCAGACATATTTGTGTGTCGTTCTTTTTTTTATCGAAAATAGAGGTGTTCGTTGAAGTCAACGCAAACTTCTAGAACGACGTCGTGATAAGGAAACGTGAATGAAATGCAAGGCAAGTGTGAACGAAAACGAAGTAAAGTGCTTGCGTAGAAAGATAAAGTGCGGTAAGATAAAGGGCTGAAAGTTAAAAGATTGTTAAAGTAAAGTGTAGAAAAGTAAAGTTTGCTGAAAAAATAAAGGCAGTCGAAAATAGAGTGCGAGAAACATAAAGGCATTCGAAAGTAAAAAAGGGTTGAAATGCATAAAAACAAGACGTTTTAAGATAAAAATGATGGAATGTATTAAATTGGTGGAACACTTACGTACATTTTCATCACTCGTTTCTCACAGCACATGTACTTTGAGTGTAGCAGAAATGTGTACAATTTGCGGACCCCATACAAAATAAATCTAAGTTGCTATATATACAAGTTTAAAATAATTATACAAGACTAAAAACTATCCTCGTGATGACACGTCTTTAGATCATGTAGCGGTTTTTTCCCTTGACGTGCCCATGTTTTGAGTAATCGTCGACGCATATGCAATAGTTCCTGCCTTGCATGTTCCTTTGAATCTTTCAACTGCTCTGTTGGCGCCAAGAACTAATAATCCTCGTTGAAACCACTGTCTTCGAATATATTAAAGTAAGATGCTTTGACGCGTTGCTCACCATCGTAGTGAACTCTACACTTAGCCAATATGGCTTGGTATTCCATTTCACTAAGTGTTACTGTAGCACGGTGCTTAATTCACTATGTCCCTATGCTTTCCGCTAGGCTTTTCGACAACACCACTATAAGTAACCCCCGACCTTGAGTCATATTAATCATGTTGACTCTATTTTTGTCTTCCACATGGCACATTTATGGCTAGCCTCACGAATACTTGCCATTCATAGTTAGGTCGAAAAATCCAGTGTAACAAGGACACAAAGCTTGACAAAGATAGTTAGTATACAATACCTTAACTTAATTATGTACATCTTCTTGGTTAAGAATTTGCATAGACAATGTTCCTTGAACATCAAAACTACCAACTCTTCCATCTCGCTTCAGTGTCACATTTAATTTATCCTCAATAGTTAAAGTGACAGAATCGGTAAGTGGTGGGGCCGCTGTCCAAAATTGCCTAAGTCTTGGCTGAACATCTTCTACAATGACCTCACCTTTTGCTTTCAATGATTCCAAAAACTAGTTTTTCTTTTGAGATTTAACGAGCTTCATAGAAAGACCTTTTGGTGGAGTGGCGAAAAATGCAGTTAGATGGCCTAAGGAAGAGAACAAGAGAGTACAATAATGAAAAAATATCTCTTAATTCTGAAACATGTTAATTTGGGCGTAGAATAAAGCACAACCTTGGAGATTGCATGATCCATTGCTATTCTAAGTCGTTACATTACAAACATTCTATACGAATTTGTGAGAATATATGAAAACCAACCTTTAGGTTTGGTAGAAAATGAATCAACATCAGTACTCAATCCAAAACCAATTCCAGTGCTAGATATTCTAAAATCACTGAAGCTATTTTCATTTCTTCTAGAACCCATTAACGTTAACGGAACAAATCTTCTTTTATCATCTCTATTATTTTCAATCTATGTAATAAATTTATTAAGTTCAATAAAATTATGAGCAATCCCAGACTCAATAGTTAAAACATAAAAAAGTTTTTAAATAGTAGTCCCCCAATCATACCTTCCTTTTATCAATTTCATTGACTTTTTGCTTCATCACATCCTTAGTTTCATTGATCTTACTCTGCATAACTAGCTTGTGCAGCTTCTCTTCGTGACTTTCCATCTCACAGTATTGTTAAACCTGTGCAATAGTCACATTTTCCTTGTGCCCAATAGAGATGGCTTCATCAAACTAAAAAAATTAACTTAAAGGGATGTATGAAGACACCCTCTTCGTCAAGGGAATAAGAATATTGAGGGACCTGAAAAAATTAAGAAATGAACTGAATATAAGAAAACATGTTGACAAATGTTTAATCCAAAGGCTTTAAAACTTATTCGAAAAGGTGAAATACCTCCCACTAAAAACCATTTCAGCAATCCTAAATCTTTCTATACTAATCAATATACTAAACTCCTATAAAGTTCAATGTAATGCCATGTTTACACTACTACAAATACTACATTTTATGACGAAGCTTTCACCTCAATTATTGTAAAACCAAGGTACAATTCCTAGACGCACCCTATTTTTTTTTATAAAAAAATATATTCAATATATTCTGTCAGTTTTTCTAAAAACCAATGGGTAAACCTATTCAGTGTACATGCTTCGAATCTCATCAGTGTCAGTTTATGTTTTTATCTAATTTAAAGTGGCGCCTTCTTGAATATTTTATTTTTCATCTAAAAACACGCTACTTTCACCTCAGTTTCTTTCCAATCGAGGTGAAAATGTTTCTCTTATATATATATATATATATATATATATATATATATCTTTAGCTAATACACCTTCTTGAATATTTTATTTTTAATCTAAAAATACACTACTTACTTTTCACCTCGATTTCCTTTCCAACCGAGGTGAATATTTTTCTCTGGTATATATAGCTTTAGCTAGAGGCATTTACTTTCATTAGTCTAAACAACACAAACAGAACCCTAATGATGAGCCCTAAACAACGGAAGCCATAAACACATATCATCGTCAATACAAAGATGTTATGTGTTTAGTGCTCTCGTTTCTTATTTAGAGATCCAAATCATTTTCTTTTAATTCTTCTTCAGATATCTGGTACATCAAACTTCACTACTAAATGTCGTTACGCAAAAAATCACAGAGTCGATATCGAACTTTATTTATCCCAAAAGGCAAGGGAAAACATCGAGAAAACCCCAAGAGAAAGGTGCCATACCCCAAATTTTGACCACCAAGATTTCCCATCATGGTGCAAATCATCACCATAATATGGATGAACCATCATTCCTCATCAATCTCCTCAAAGATGGTTGAGCACTCACTACAATCAAGAATTAGGACTTTGAGCCCTCTCAGAGCACTTAGGCAAATGATCAATCAAGAAATGACATGATCTTCAACTTGTCTAACATCTCAAACACCTATAAAGGATCAATAGGACTCCCACATCAAGAATCAAGCACAAGGTTGCAACATTCCAAGTGGATTAAGCCTCAAGATCGCCAGTGTCACCAAATTAGGGTTCTGATCGACTAAGGCCTCCGAATTGAATTTTTCCTCTGGGCATGAGCCAATGCTTCAAAGCATAACCCAAGATACTCCAAGGGACCTCATGGACCCAATCATCAAGTCAATTTAACCTCGGGGGATGCATTTACCAAAAATCAGGAATTAGGGTTTCTTGACCTAATTCACCCCTAAGTTGACTTTTGGGACAAAGCATGAGCCAAGACCTCAAGACATGATTTGAGGGCCTTAAATACACCACATTTATCCATTTACAGCAATGGATTGATCCAAGAAGCTTGATTCACAAGTTTCATTTTTATCTGGACCACAATTAGGGTTTTGAGGAAAAAGTAAACTGTATCTGTGACTTTTGACCAAGACATGCTCCTAAACCTTGAGACATGATTCAATACACCCTATATCACATATGGAGTCCATCCATTAGGTTTGATTTAGGTCAAGAAGTTTATTTCACAAAGAATCGAACAATTTGGATTTCATCTGACAAAAAGTCAACTGTGCACAAAATCAAGTTTGACTTTTTGGAAATTTTCACAAATATGGTTCCCCTAAGTAAAAAATAATGTCAATATGTGGTATTAATCATCATTCATCAAGAAAAATCAAGAAAAGTAAGATTTCTTGCAAAAGGGGCAACCTTGAGAAACCAAAATTTTTCTAAGTTAAGGAACAAAAGTGGTTTGGTACCAACTTCCAAGGATCATAACTTGAGATCCAAGCAACCATTTTGGGTGATCCAAAGCTGGATTTGTAGGCATTGCTACACTCTACAAAAGCTTCAACTACCTCAGACTCCAATTCCTTATTGATTTTGAGTTATGGAATGATCAAAATGGCAAAAAACATGAAAATGACACTTTTCCAACACTTGGTGAAATTTTCAAAAAGTCAGAATCTGCCTTACTTTTTCCAAAATGGAGGGACATTTTTCACCTTGATCCAAGTTAAACCAAGTCTAGGGGTGAACATCAAAGTTGAAATATGTCGTGAGGGCTTTCCAACAAGTACCAGATCATCTCCAAATTCCATTTTAGCAAGGAGATACAACCCTTGGAACATGGCATCATGAACTGGTTTTTACCAGGCAGAATTTGTGCATTTTGCTCGATTTGTCCAAATCTGATAAATCCAAGCCTTGTCATCAATTTGGACACATCTGAGGATAAGACAAGAAGGGAATGATCTGATCCCCAAGCCTCCAAAGTCCAAGAATCTACAATAGCCATGCCAAACCTAAAAAGGCTAAAAAGGTGCCAAGACTCTAATTTTGTTGCAATGCATTTAATGGATACACCAAGGTGGCATGGACTGACGTATTCCTAACTGAATGAGTCAAGGATCAGCATTGAATCAAAGGACCATAGGCCTGTGCCCTAATCTCAAGTCAATGGCTAGAGGAGACTTGAGATTCCTTTTGCTCAACATTGGCCAAAGGCCTGCTGCAGCTACCATTCACTATTGCTTGCAAAACAAACCTGCTCTACTATAAATAGAGAACATTTGTGCTCAGTTTGAGTACACCAAAGCATTACAACACTTGCTTTCCTCAAAATCTCTCTCTTTAGGCCAAAATGCCTTCTTTTGCAAGGTATCTCTGAGTTTTTGAGTTAGAGAGCAATTCCACCACAGTTCATGATCCAAACACCTCTAATATGTTGTATCTAAGTTGTTCAAACACTCACATGTGACCTGAAACACCAAAATCACAAAGTCAACCTCCAAAACCTCAAAATTTGACTTTTTTTTTTTGCATTTTTCAAGCCATGTCTTGATTCAGTCACTTCCAAAACCAAACCAGGTCTCAAACACACTTCAAATATCATCCTCAAACTGTCCCAAATGGTTCCCCTCATCTGGAACACCATTTGAGAGAGTTGCCATATTGGTCACTTTTGCCACTTTTGCAAGAAAGAGCTAAAACTTGTTCCTGAGGATTTCAGCTGGTTCTAATCATTCTAAAAGCTTCTAAGGGATCAATTGAGAGTGTCCAAAGCATCACATTACTTTTGGCATAAGGAACTTGGCAGATAGCACAAAAAGCTCCAAGAGGTAAGTGCATAACAACTTTAACTCTTTGAATTATGCATTCCTTTGATGTCCACTGATCATAAACATCTTATACATGTTGTATATGTTGTGTTTGAACCAATTAGCCATGCTATTAGTGTGTGTATGATGTGTTAGCATAGAAAATGCAAGTTTTGGCCTATTTCAAAACCGCTATCGGGTTTTAAAATAGGGACCTCATCTGAAAAAACCAAGACCACCATTGGATTCCTTGTGAAATTCTAGGTCAGATGCACCTAAATTTTGTCCCAATCCATAGAGAAATGAGAAAGTTAGAGGCTTCACGTAAATTGCCCAAAAGCTTGCCTTGCCTTGCCTTGCCTTGCCTAGTCCTAGAAACAAGGCATGCCTTATGATTTAATGGGGTGGTTTTGATACTCGGATGTATCACCACCCCAGAGGTAGCGCACATTTGTGTTTGTTGTCAAGGTCGTGGGTTCAAACCCTACCCAGACCATTTTTCCATTTTTCATTTTTTTTTTGCTATTTTTCAATATTTTCATGTTTTTGTTAATTAATTGAAAAATTAATTTCTCTCTCAATTTTTATTAATTTTGATTGGTTCTTTTTTCAAAAATTCCCAAAAATGTTAAAATATTTTATCCCATGAAAATTTCACAAAATTATTATTTATTTCATATATTTGGTATTTTTGTAAAGAATTGTGTTTTTATTTGTTTTAAACATTAAAAATATTTCTTTCTCTTGGTTTTACAAAACTCAAATGATCTTTAAATCATCCCATGAATGAAACATGATTTTTCAAATATAAATCTAAAATCACAAATTTTTTCTTACATGTTAGATTATTTTAATTGAATTTTTATTCAATTAAAATACATTAAAAACCAAAAAATTAGGGTTTTGATCTTTATCACCCTAACAAATCTTTTCAAACACCTTTGAGCCTATAATAGAGTGTAAGACCCAACCCCTTTTTGAAACCAAATTAATTTGTGAAGGTGTGAAAAACACAAGAAAGGGGATTTGAATTGGTTTTTCAAAATAAAACTTTCTTTGATTCTAACCCCTTTTGAAAACTCTTTAACTTATGAAAAATAATCTTAATGAAGCTTGAAAGATATAACACGGTATGTTTATACTAGTTCACTTGAGAATTCCTCAAGTTAATCTAGTCCACCCGCCAAGGTGATTTCGCCTCTCTCAATCGAGGTCTTAATCCACTAATCAACAGATTAATACAATGCACAAGCCAAAATGCTAGTGACTAACAACAACAACCTCTAAAACTCTCAAGTTCTATACTTCTCAAGAGATCAAACCACACTGGCCTCTCTTAAGGAACAACCTCTAAGACTCTCACTAGTCCTAGACTTCTCAAGAAATTTAACCTCACCAGGTTTTCTCAAGGAACTTCAAACAACAGTTTGAACGAGATTGTTTACAAGGTATTGCTTCTAGCACAAGCTGAATATGTAAACTATTTTACAGCACAAAAAATGACTTTTTGAATGATAATAGCAAGATAGAGCGTGTTGTTAAGCGAAGCAGTGGTTATCATTCTTTGAGTCTTCAAGTCCTTTTATAGCTGAGTAAAAGCAGCCGTTGCAAAGTAATCTTGACTATTGATGGCGGTTTGGTAGAAACGTGAGGACAGATAAAACCTTTTGTGTCCTGTCTTGTCAGTATATCTTTGTTGGCACTGTTACCAAGAAATCTTCATTTGAACTTTTTGCACAATTACCAAGATATCTTCGTTTGAACTTCGTTGCTTAGTCTTCTGATCTTCTTAACTTCAGAGGCTACTGCGAGCATGAGTAAGAAGGGAAAACGTAGCTTGATTCTTAAGATCTTCAAGTCTTGGAATCCTCAGAGCAACGTCTTTGGAGTCTTCAGCACTTGGACTTCAAAACCTTGTTCTCTTAGAAAATCGTCATCATATCTTTAGAGGCTTCAGATAGTATTTAGTTGAAGCATGAGTAGAGACTATTGGTTGGGTCTTCGAAACCTTTATCAAAGAGCGAGAATCTTCAGTATTTGGACTTCGTTCATTAGAACCTCAGTCTTCATATTTTTAGAACTTGTTTTCTTTATATATTATATCAAATTCTACGATCTTCAGATTCGTTTGAAGAGATTTAGCACATCAGGTGAAACGCGTAGGCAAAGTATTCTTTCAGCATTATGTCCTCACCAATCAACGGAAGCATAACCTGTTTGTTAGATTCTCAAAGTAATAACCATTAGTCTAACGAAATTGTTCATACAAACATATTCGTTTGATATCATCAAAACTTAGAAGTAATATTGCAGAACCAAATCTTGTTCTCACAATCTCCCCCTTTTTGATGATGACAAAACTAAGTATTTTGATGACACAATTTTGTACATAATGCAGAAGAAATAAACGGTTTTAAGGAATACTTATCCTTCGTATGAGGTACTCCCCCTGAGTCTTAGACTTTGTGAATTTCTGTGGATGGACTCCCCCTGATTTTAATAGGTCAGATACTGAAATCATCGTAGTCTTGATTCAATTTTTATTTCTTCAACAGAGTTCTGATTTTCTGAAGATTAACTTCATGACGTTTGAATCGGATCAGAATTCCTAAAAAAAAAATCTAATAGAAATAACAGTTTATTAGTTAGCATGTAAACAACGTTATTTTTCAGAGATTGACTATGAGAATCAAAATATATCACATTCATTTACTTCTCCCCCTTTTTGTCATGATCAAAAAATAATTTTTGTCCAAGGGTGAAAAACAAAGATCTAGAATCTTTAAAAACAAAAGAAACACGCTTAGGTGCTTCCAGAAGACATTTTGTCCAAAATCTTCTGAAGCATGCTCTGGACATTTGCATTGACAGTCTTTTGTTCTTCAAAATTGTCCCTGAATTTCTGTTGTTCTCCTCTGATTTCTTCAATTGCATTCTCCAAACGCTTCACAGCAGGGTCAGATGAGGAAACAATTACAACATCTTGCTTGGCCTTTTTCGTGGCTTCAGCTTCTTGCGCCAATCTGGCTTCTTCAGCAGCTTTTTCTTCAGATTCTTTCTATTTTGTGGCAAAAAACTTTAGTTCCCTAATCCGTTCTTCATCTTCTGCTTTATCTTTTGCCAGCTGAACTCCAGCAGCTTTAGTGGAGTTTGAGAAGCTTGTAATTCTTGCAAGTTCATAATCCATCCATTTCTGGAAGTTTTGACACGAATTTTCTAGCTATAAAGGCTTGACACTTGTGTTCATTTCTGCTCTTAACTTTGTAACCTTCTTTAACACCTTGTTATGAAATTGAGTAATGCATTCTTCAAGGGTTGTTGGAAGGGGTATATCATAGATGACTAAAGCAAGGTTAGGTTCAGCATAGTTGATTACAGACGGTGCTGGCTGAGAAACTATATCAATGAGAACATGTTCAGTCGTTTTTTGATCAGTAGGAGAAGACACCTCTGGGGTAACTGAAACCATGAGAGGTTCAGAATTTGAAGATGGGAGATCAGAGTGTTGGATTGAGGTTTCAGCAATGATTTTCTGATGAAAAGCATAGGACATCTGTGAGACTGATATATCTGGTTGAAGATTGAGGTGGTTGTTGATCAAGTGTATGTAGGAATTGCTTCGGATTGGATAGGTGTACTGATTGATGGAAAGGAAATTTGTGGATTTACAGAAATAGAGATTGGTGATGGTGGAATTGAAAAAGATGGTGGCTTGAAGCTGACTTGTGGATTTGAGGTGGGAATATAGGTAGCTTGAGATGATGATGGTGCAGTAGCAGTAGCAGTTTTAGTAACATTCAATGAAACGGAAGTATTGATAACAGACTTACTGGAATTCCCAAGAAGAAGAGACTGTAGAGTGGAAGTCTTAGAAGATTCTGCTTTGTTATCCTTCTTCCTTTTCTTAGGTTCAGAATCTTCTTCAGTTCGCCTCCTCTTGCTCCTGGTAATATATTTAGGTTTTGGGGCGACATCTTCAATTATGAAATTGGTCATGTCATGTCCTTCTTCTCTTATTATGGCAACGAATCCAGTAATTATATTTATATGATCCCCTTTGTGATAGATGGGATAGTCTGTTACTAGAAGTTTGTTTTTTATCACAGTGTCGTGAGAGATAGACGAGGGTTTTACTTCAACGTTCGTGACCATTTTCATATGCTTAAGGTTAACAGCATTGAAAGCTTCTCCTATGCTTGCAGTCAGGTATTCTGTATATTTGGCTTCTTTGACTAGATACTCCACTAATCCACTTTCGACAAAGATATCAGAGAAGAGTCTTCCGAAGGGAATGTAGTTTACTATCTTCCTTTCCGGCGAGGCTGTTGTTCTAGTCTTGCGTACCATATCCCTTAGATAGTAGAACAGAATTGATGGTATACACATTTTCTCATTCTTGTGCAAATAGTACAGCATGTACTTTTGATTTGCATTGAAGAAGTCAACAACACTCTTTGAAGGTCTTGGATTGATACACCCAAGAATAATATTATGCCAGATTCTCAAATTATCACGCAAATCCTTGCTTTTATACTCTTTTGTCCCAGATTGATAATTTTTGAAGATTGCTTTGTTGATAACAGAGTCAGATTTCTTGGTCTTTCCATAAACTCTTTTTCCTTCCAAAAACTTCATTCCTATCAGATCTAAAATTGTCTTCTCAGTGATAATAATTTTTTGATCCATAACAAAAGAGACAACATGAAGATCGTCCATTTCAGCTTGCCTCCATAATTCTTTTACTAGGGCTTCATAGGTAGGACCTCTAAGTCTGTCAAAGTAACTTTTCCATCCATGAGTGGTTAGTTGGTCAACTAGGTTAAACCCATTTTCACGAAGATTGTCGAAATCGACATCTAGTTCTTTTAGAACAATTAGTTCATCTGCATGTACAACACAAGTAACTGATGAATTTCTTTGTGTTACATGGTTTGCATCGATCGTCAGAAGAGATGATGAAGTCGAAGCGATAGTTGCGGTGGTTACAGAGGTTGTAGAGGGTGCGATAGATGAAGATAGTAACTCTTGAGAGGGATTCAGCGTCTCTTCAAATTATTTGGAGAAGCGAACAGTTTCTTGTTGAATGGTGTTCATCATGACGATGGTTGAGATCGGAGAAGATGAGGAAGGTGAGTGAGTGTTTGAAGGAGAGGGAGAGAGAGAAAGAGAGATATGATTTTGGGTTTTAGGGTTTCTATTCGAGTGGGAGTGGGAATAAGACATTTTGAGTGGGAATTTAAAATGTTTTTGAAAACCAAAAAGGATTGACACCGTACAGGGGATTAATAAGTGAATGTAACAATGTTTTAAGTCAATTTCAAGAAAATTACTGTTCATTTGATTTGGATAAATGTAATTATTTAGATATAGCGCAAAAATCATTTAATTAAATGACACGTTATAATGACTTTAGAGTCTAAATAACCCAAAAGTATTCATCAGAACTGAGACACTTCTTACCAAAATGGTTCTGACGATTTATATGGTTACTTCCTCTGACTAAACACGTTCGATTCTGACGCACTCTTACTCTGGACAATAGTCCATTTTCAGATGCTTTAAAATAATTTGAAATCTATTTTCAACCAAGGGTTTTGTAAAGACATCAGCCCATTGATGGTCTGTATCAATAAAGTTTAAGCATAAAATTCCCTTCTGAACATAGTCTCTGATAAAATGGTGTTTTATTTCTATGTGTTTAGCCCTAGAATGTAATATTGGGTTTTTACTTAAACAAATAGCAGCAGTATTATCACAGAAGATAGGAATGTTACTCTCGTGTATCTAATAATCTTCTAGCTGATTTTTCATCCATAGCATATGCGTACTGCATAAGGAAGCGGATATGTATTCTGCTTCTGCTGTTGAGAGAGCAATTGTTGATTGTCTCTTGCTTGACCATGAGATTAGGTTGTTCCCTAGGAATTGACAGTTTCCAGATGTGCTCTTTCTTTCCAATCTGTCTCCAGCATAGTCTGCATCGCAGTAACTAGAAAGAGAGTACTCTGATGTTTTCTCATACATCAAGCCAAGGTTAGTTGTTACTTTCAGATACCTTATAATTCGTTTAATAGCGGTCAAATGAGGTTCTCTGGGATCAGATTGGAATCTAGCACAAAGATGTACGCTAAATAATATATCAGGTCTAGAAGCAGTTAGATACAAAAGAGAACCTATCATACCACGATACATCTTCTGACAAACCTTGCCACTTGCTTCTTCTTTCCCCATTATGCATGTTGGATGCATTAGAGTCTTAGCTATTTTACAATCCATCATGTTGAATTTCGTCAGAAGTTCTCTGGTGTACTTACTTTGATGAATGTAAGTGGCTTCTGGTTTCTGATCAATTTGAATTCCCAGGAAGAACTTCAACTCACCCATCAGACTCATTTCAAATTCTGCTTGCATTAGCTTTGAGAACCCCTCGCATAGAGAGGGATTAGCAGAACAAAAAATAATATCATCAACATAAATTTGAACTATAAGAATATCATTCTTGTATGATTTACAGAAGAGAGTGGTGTCAACCTTTCCTATGGTGAAATTGTTTTCTAAAAGAAATTTGCTCAGTCTATCGTACCAAGCTCTGGGAGCTTGCTTCAGACCATAGAGAGACTTTTTGAGTTTAAAAACAAAATATAATTTTTCTGAGTTTTCAAAACCAGGAGGTTCTTTGACAGAAACTTCTTCTGATATGTAACCATTTAAGAATATACTCTTAACATCCATCTGATATAAAATGATGTTATGATTTACTGAAAAGGAAATTAGTAATCGTATTTCTTCAAGTTTGGTGACTGAAGCAAAGGTTTCGTTGTAATCAATCCCTTCTTGTTGACTGTAACCCTGTGCAACAAGTCGTGCCTTGTTTCTGATGACTTCACCCTTTTCATTGAGCTTGTTTCTGAAAACCCATTTAGTACCAATTATATGGACATCTTTAGGTTTTGGGACAAGATCCCATACGTCGTTCTTTGAGATCTGGTTAAGTTCTTCTTCCATTGCCAGTACCCAGTTCTTGTCCATAAGAGCTTTATTAACTGTTGTTGGCTCAATTAACGATACCAATCCTAGAAGGGTTTCTTCAGAGGGTTTGAAAGCTGATCTGGTTCTGATGGGAGCGTCTTTGCTACCCATAATTAGTTCTTCAGGGTGTGAAGTTGAGATTCTCCTTTTCTTTTGTTGTGGAGTGTTAGACGATACTTTAATGATATTGTGAGTAGGAACTTTTGGAGTTTTAACTTCTTCTACCTTTTCTTTAGGTTATGAAAAGCTGATCTCTAGATCTGCAAATTTCTCAACAAACTTTGACTTTTCAGGGTCAAGCTTATCATCGAATCTGACATGAATTGATTCTTCCACAATCCGTGAGTCTGTGTTATAAACTTTGTAGCATCTTGAGTGTTCAGAGTATCCTAACAGCAGACACTTCTATGCTTTGGTATTAAACTTGCCAAGATTCTCTTTAGTGTTTAACATAAAACAAATACATCCAAAGGGGTGAAAATAAGAAATGTTGGGAATTTTATTCTTCCACAATTCATAAGGAGTTTTATTCAAGATAGGTCTTATAGAGATTCTATTTTGAATATAACATGTTGTGTTGACTGCCTCTGCCCAAAAGTGCTTAGCCATGTCAGTTTCTTGGATCATGGTGCGAGCCATTTCTTGTAAAGTTCTGTTCTTTCTTTCTACAACTCCATTTTGTTGTTGAGTTCTAGGACAAGAAAAATCATGAGATATGCCATATGAATCAAAAAGTTTTTCAAAATCTTTGTTTTCAAATTCTCCACCATGATCGCTTCTGACCTTGAAGATTTTCCAACTCTTTTCGTTTTGCACTTGGGTGCAGAAGGAAGCAAATACAGAATGTGACTCATCCTTGTGTCTTAAGAATTTTACCCATGTCCAACGACTGTAGTCGTCAATGATGACTAGTCCATATTTCTTACCATTGATAGAAGCAGTTTTCACTGGTCCAAATAGATCAATGTGAAGAAGTTCCAATGGTCTAGAGGTAGAAACAATATTCTTTGCTTTAAAAGAAGCTTTTGAAAACTTGCCTTTCTGACATGCTTCACAAAGAGTATCTGAAGAGTACTTCAGATTTGGCAAACCTCTGACAAGTTCAAGCTTGTTCAGCTGTGAGATTTTTCTCAAGCTAACATGACCCAGACGCCTGTGCTAGACCCATTGCTCTTCATTGACAGACAGAAGACACTTTACATTTTGATGTTTTAAATCTGATAATTTAATTTTGTAAGTATTGTTCTTCCTCTTACCATTGAACAAAACAAATCCATCCTTCTGACTAACAACCTTACAAGATGTTTGATTGAAGATAACATCATAACCATTGTCACTAAGTTAGCTAATTGACAATAGATTATGCATTAGACCCTCAACCAAAAGAACGTTATTTATAGAAGGAAGCTTACCATTACCAACAGTTCCGGAGCCAATGATTCTTCCCTTCTGATTTCCTCCGAAACCAACGACACCTCCAGGCTTAAGTTTCAGATCTCGGAACATATGCCTTTCTCCCGTCATGTGTCGTGAGCATCCACTGTCCAGGTACCATGATTGGTGTTTCAGTGGCGCCATTAAGGATATCTGCAACATAAATGATCTTATTCTTAGGTACCCATTTTATGGGTCCTTTCACATTAGCCTTTCCAGAGGTTCTGACACCTTTGGATCTTCGTGCAGCAGGATAATAATGTGGTATTTGTGCATAGTATTTGGGTTTGGAAGTTTTCTTCCGTGTTTGTGTTCATGATATAACAGACTTAGAACCTTCTGGATCTGGACATGTTAGTTTAGTGTCAGCACACACAAAATGTTTAGATAGAGGTAATAGTTTGATACTCTTGGTTTCATCATATGGTTGTGATAGTCCTGAATATCCTAGACCTCTACTTCCATTTCTGCTAACTCCATAGATCATTGAAGCCATTTTACTTCTATCTATGCTTTTAGCAAGAAAGTTTTGAAAAGCTCTATCATATCTGACTACTTCATTAGTGTTGGTTATGTTGGAAGAGATCTCTTCTTCTAACTTAAGGACTTTACTATTTAAAGCAGCATTTGAGTTTTCTAAGAAAAATAATTTTTCGTTTAATTTTGAAATAGTTTGCTTGCTTTTAGTAAGATCCTCTGAAGGAACCAAAAGAGTCCTTTTTAGTGTTTTGTGTTTTCTTAGAAGGAGTTGATATCTTTCCATAAGTTCAGACAATCCTATTTCAAGTTCAGAGCGAGATAAAGAAGAAAGTACCTCTCTTTCGTCATCGGAGTCTGATAGTTCACCTTCTGATAAGACATCGTTTGTGTTGGTATTTGCCATAAATGCTACGTTGGCATTGTAGTACCCTAAAGTTTGACCAATGTTTTTACCTTTTTAGGGATTTTTTTTATGCTATCGGGGGTGTCATTTAGGTGGCATTGGGCTTCTGAGATTGTTAATTTTTGGGCCCATTTTATGGTTTGGTATCTTTAGTTAGAATTAAAATTTTTAGTTTAATTAATTATATAATAATTAGGATTTTAGAGTTATTTATTTTTAAAATATTTTTTGAATATTATTTTTGGTTCATTTTTGAAAATTTTTTGTTAATTAAATAATTATTTGCTTTGCTCTATTTTTAATAAATTAAGGGTCATTAGATTTAAATTATAAATTTAAATTATAAGTTTGGTCATTTAAATTGAATTAATGTTTAGGGTTTTTTTTAAGGTTTTGTAGTGATATTCAGATCTAATTGGGAAAGGGACCATCCTATTAATATTTTGATATTGTTTTTATTTATTTAAAAATATTATTTATTTTATTTTTTTATTTTTTAATATGGTTATAATTTTTATTGCAAATATATTATTTATTTTATGTTTATTTACATGGTTATTGTTATATTATTAATTAGCATTTATTTTTATTTATTTAGTAATATGGCTGTATTAGTAATATTCACGATTATTATTTTTTATTGTTATTTATTTATTTATATGGGTGTTGTTATTAATATTTACAATTATTAATTATTTATTTTATTATTACTATTTTTATTTATTTTTGGGTCAAAATTGTTGACCCAAGGTGGGTCGTCTTCCCCAAATCAAACCCTAATCTGCGCAGAAGTGGAAAAGTGAATCAAACAGAATCAATTTCATTAATTTTTTGGATCAAATTACAATCTAAATCATACAAATCCGGAACACTAATTCTAAAACTGAATCAAAATCAAATCAGATCAAAATGCATCAGAAATTCCTAAAACAAATCTAAATCTAATTAATCCTAAAACCTAAATTATAATCCTATATAAACCTAAGACAATTCAAAAAAACGGATGAAGGCAGCTGCACGAATCCTTGGCCTCCATTACTCACCTGCAAATAAAGAGGAAAAGAATTAGGATCGCAAACAGAGGAATATTAAAGAGGAAAAGGAAACAACTTAATACGGACACGGCAAGGGAGGTAACCACAAACCACTTAGCTTTTAGTTCTTGCACTATTATTATGTTGTTGTTGCGAATCCGTGGTATAGGTTGAATCCGTGTAGGTTTAGGAGAGATCTGGGTTTATTTTAGGTTTAGGGTTAGGGTTCTTTGGGGTTAGGGTTAGGGTTCATCTTGATTGGGTTAGGGTTCTTAGGGTTCCTTGCGACCCCTGAAGAACTGGGTGGTTCTGGGTTTTGGGGATGAAGGAGGGGTTAGGGTTCCTAGGGTTCCTCACGAACCCTAAGGAACTAGGTCTGTTTCTGGGTTTGAGGGAGGTTTTGGGCGGTGCCCGGCGAAGGGAAAAAGAGAGGAGATCAGAGAGTAAAGAGAGAGAAAGGATCGAAGAGAGAGAAAGAAGTAGGAGAAATGAGAGGAGTGTGAGAGGGAGAGGGGACTTATACTCCCTCGGCGCTTGCTTGGATGGATGCCAAGTGGCACCCTCCTCACGCTGCAGATTAATTGTCTGGTTGGTCAACCGTAGATCACATGCGCGCGTGCGTTCATTGCTCATTCGTTGACTTGACACGAGAACCCTCAGATCGGATTACCTAGATTGGTAATCACGATCAATGGCCAGGATTCCAAGGGCTGGTGATCCTTCTGATCAAGATCAGGCGTCCGAGAATGAGTCAAACGTTGAATCTTCTCCACGCACCACCAGCAGGCCTGGGACTTCTGGGCCTTGCGCCCTATGCTATTTACACCCTACCTCCCCCCCCCCCCCCCCCCCCACCCCACCCACACACACGAGCCCAATTACTTTTATGTAGAAAATACACCCACTGGGTCTAATTAATTAATTAAATTAATTCCTTAATTTAATTATTAATCAGGGATTAAGTATTTTAATTAGGATTTTTTAGGATTATTAGGGGAGGTTTAATTAGGAATTTTATGGCTTAGTTTTAGGTTTTATATATAATATTTGGGATTTTCAATTTGTTATTTTTTTATTTAAAATGATTTGTATTTTTAAATAGGGATAAATTTTTGGAATGACATATTTGGGAAGAATTTGATTTTTTTTTTTAATTTGGGTTTTGATTTATTTCTAGAAGAAAAGGTATTTAAGAGTTTTAGGGTTTATTTTGGATTTTTATAGAGTTTTGGGAATTTTTCTTAATTTTGGGTTTTATAATATAAATAATTTATTTATATTTTAAATAGGAATAATTTTTAGGATTTTTTATTTTTGGGTTTTTTGGGATGACATTTTGGGAGTTGAATTTATTAAAAATTTGTATGATTTGTTACAAGGGAAATTTATATTTTTGAAATTGGATTGAAATATTGGTTTTGGGGATGAAGATATAAAATTAAAATTAATTTAATTTTTGAGATTAAAATTTTTGTTATTTGGGGAGTATTTTGGATTTAGGACTTTATATCTTTGATTTGGTTAGTTGTGGGCTTAATTTTTGCTATCCTGCCATAATGTCATTAGTAAAATTTTTTATTTTTTTTATATATACTTTTAGGTATTTAATTTTAAGGGATTTAAAGGATCTAAGGGGTTTAAGGGATTTAAGGGATATTATTAAAGACTTAAGGAATATAAAAGGGATTTTTTTGTAAGGATTTAAAACAAGGGATAAAACTCTTTGTCCGAGAGTCTAAATAATGGATGGGATTTAGGGATAAAACTCTTAGGTTCCAAGAGTTAAAATATAGGCCAAAGGGATAAGGGATTAAGGGATAGAACTCTCCATTCGAGAGTATAAAGAATGGATAAGGGATTTTGGGATAAAACTCTTCCTCCGAGAGTATAAATAAATGGATCGGGATTTAAGGGATATAACTCTTTATCTACGAGTATAAATAATAGATTTGGGGATAAAACTCTTTATCCAAGAGTATAAATATTGGATTAGATCTGGGATTAGGGTTAGGAATATGATTAGGGGTAGGAATAGGGGAGGTGAACTATGGTTACTCTGATCCTTCAAAATTAAAGGTACGTAGGAATAGGGTTGTAAACCCTAGCGAGTACATTAATAATAAAACTTAGGGTTCCCCCTTTTAACTTCATTTTTTTTATTTAATATTAAGTTTTTTATAAACAAGTAAACAACCAAACATTCCTTTGACAAACAAACATACCCTAGAATCTAAGGAGGATCCCATTTAGTACAATGGAAGTGAGGGGTGCCTAACACCTTCCCCTCGCTTAACCGACTCCCGAACTTAGCGTCTCTCCCCTAGGGATTAGGATTTTAGGTTTATCATTTATTTTCCTTAAAAAAATATGATGGCGACTCGAATAATTTTTTCCGGCCGCGACAGCTGGCGACTCTGCTGGGGACGCCTCCCTAAAGAGAGTCCATCCTAACCTTAGGTTATAGGGTTTTTGTTTGTCTTGGTTGTTTACTGTTTTTGTTTTTATTATTTGCATGATTATTTTATGCTTTATTTTATTATTTATTATATGTTATTCATATTTATTATATTGTCATCATGCATTGGATTGGGGCATTGTAATGTGTGAAGCTAAAACCCAAGCTTGGAGGATACCCTAATATTAGGACGTGGAACGAAAATGTTAATTGAAGGGATGTAACATCCCGACAATGCATTGATGCCACACTCAGATAGACCCTCCAAAATTGTATTCATGGTAAGGCTAGCCCTTAACATAGTTGATGATTTTGGATGTGGTCCAAGATTCTGAGGACCTTTAGAACACCCTATCAACTCATGGTGATCCTAAGTATTCAACCCTTAAGGGGGTCGTTACTAGGATCTCCCTAGATGAGACTTATCCCGAAGGTTTACCGTAGGAAGGCTTGATCCTCCTCATGGTAAAACAAGGGTATAGTCTAAGTTCAAGGGATATCATGAAAAAAAAATACAAAAAAACCGTATATCCTACATGTGAGGGGTGGGGTAGATAAAATTTAGATCTAAACCTATTGTAGGGAGCCTACCTAGTTAGGGTCGTGCTTGCATTTTCACCTTACCTTAACCAAATATAAAACACTTAATTAACATATTCATTCATCATTTTCATAAATTTTTTTTTTGCATCACAGGAATCTTAAATTTTTTTTTTAAAATAAGAGAGCAAAGAAAAGAAATGGAGTTTGGAAAAAGAAAGACTATTTCAATCAGTGAGAGGAAATCTGATATTGAAGGGCTAAAAATGTATGCCATGGGGTTACCTGATGGAAGAAGAAAGTCTATTACCCGAAAGTATGGGAAAGTTTTGGACCTTATGACAATGCCCGTTAGAGAAGAAGTAAGTTTTATGACACCGAGCTAAGGTGCTTTCAGTTCCAAAATTTCCAAATGGCTCCCACTCTTGAAGAGTTCCGTAAGATTTTGGAATTCCCTATAGCTAGAAAGGTTCCATTCATGGAGATAGGATATTGCCCTTCACTAAGGGAGGTTGCTGAATAATTTCACATTTGTGAAGATATTTTGAAGAACCATATGAGGTTTCACGAAGGTTTCCATGGCTTCTCAAAGAGTTTTTTGGAATTGAAAGCTAGTGATTATGCCATGGCTAATGATTGGAAAATAGTGGATAATATTATGATGCTCCTCATCTTTGGTTTGATTTTATTCCCGAGTGCGAAAGATTTTGTGGATATGGTAGCCATTAATATGTTCTTAGCTATAACCATTGGAAAGCAAGATCCTACAACAGCTCTCCTAGCAGATGTTTATCATACCCTCCATCAAAAGTATGAAAGAAAGGGAGGAGTTATGATATGTTGTGCCCATTTACTATATAAATGGCTCAGTTCTCACCTAGTAAAGGATATAGATGACCTTGGGCGAATGACTGGTCACACATGGTCTCAATACTTAGTCTCTCGTGTAGATACCGATATCATATGGTTCCCAAACATCCTCAATCGTGAACACTTTATCTTGAGTTGTGGGAATTATGTTAATGTACCTTTAATTGGATCAAGAGGGTGCATAAACTATAACCCTATTCTAGCCATGAGACAGTTGGGGCACCCCCTAGCATACAAACCTGAGGATAAACTACTAAAGGGTTTTATTTTGCAAGGTAGGGTAACCAAGGATCATCCTACAGTTGTGGAAATTATTCAGGCATGGAGACATTGTATTAAAGGGAAAGGTAGTCTCAAGAGACCGAGGGAGGAGTCCATGATACCTTATGACCAATGGATGAAGGAGAGGGTGCAAATAGTAAAGTTACCTTTCACTTTACATTACCCTGTTGGGCCAAAAGCTCCTACTATGGTTTCCATGGAAGAAGTAGAGAAGCTCAAAGAGACTGTCTTACAACTAAGGAAAGAAATAGAAGAGTGGGAAGATAAATTCTACCAAGCCACAGGCGAAAGAAGTCAATTGAAAAGAAGCCTCGATGAAGCTTTAGAGCAGGCAAGGATTAATGAAGGGATAACCTAGATAGAGGAAGGTAAGAAGGAACAAGCTTACGCCGAACTTCAAGCCTTAAGTTCAAGTCTTAAGAATAATAAGGAAGAATTAGATAGAGCCTGGCGCCAAAGAGATGAATGGAAGGACATATGGCTAGCATCTACGCAAAGGGAGTTTAAAGAGGAACGTGATAAGCACGTCTAAAACTTAGAGGCTGAAGTCTAAAGCTTGGCCAATGCCCTTCTCGAGAGCAAAAGGCAAGTCGTGGATGCAACGTTAAGGATAAGATCTGCTGAAGAACTTCTTGCCTTACGGCCAGAAGGATGGAGGGAAACTCAGGAAGAGAACCGAGAGCTTAGAAGGCTATATGAGGAGCTTGAGGAGTCTTATGAAGAACTTAGGGAATGGGGCACCTATGTCGAAGAACATAATCAACAATTAGAGCAGATTACTGAGGAAGATAGGGAGATCATGGCAGAATTGCAAAGAAAAGAAGCATTTTACTAAGAAAGATATCAGAAGTTGGTTATACTATCCAACGATCTAATTCATGAGATCCCTCGAAGCTTAAAAGAGGCAGAATACATGGAAGACATCTTCAAGCCCAAAGAAGAGATCACTGATTTTCTTAGGCTTTGTCGTAAAATGGTAGAGGAGTTTAGGACAAGGATTAGGAGACGTGTTTAGTTTTTCTATGTAATAGTTTCTTTTTTTATTTTACTTATCTTTCTGTTATGAATAATTTAAGGGTTTACCCTTGGTTTGGTTTCCTTTTGCAATAAATAGGGTTTTGACCCTTGCACTTTCTTTTGCAATTAATAAAAAGTATTTGAATTTCCATTATTCTTAGCTTTGCTCTCAATAAATAAAGGTTTAAGATTCCTATAACAAAAATAATTTCTGCATACTCATACATCCATGCATGCATAAAAAACATAAATTTTTTTTAAGAAAGCGTCAAATGGAAATCATTTTTTAATATCTTCCCTCAGAATCATCATAACAATATAACGTCTAGACCCTACACTCGCGCCCACCAAAAGAAAGTAATGGAACAATTGGAACAAAACCAAGTTGCTCTAAGGGGAGATGTGGATGCTGTTAAAGGAAATGTGGAGGAAATGAAGGACACTAGCAATCGTAGGAGTGTCCCTACCCCTCCTCCCTAATATGAAGATAATAATCCTCTCTTGGGATTTGTGGCTGACATGGAACGTGAAGCAATGGAGGCTGGCAAAGGGAAGACTAACACTCAGCCTCCAGGAGGGCCTGTTCCTCCGCCTGAGCCTAATGGAGAATCACGACCTATACAGATACCTGTCGCTCGTGAATCCTATGATGACTGGCACCTCCAATATGGGGAGGAAGACTCAAGACAGGTGGCTCGTGAGACAAAATTAGCTACCATTGAAGGAAGAAGGGCTGATGATAAGTATAAAATGATTGAAGAACGATTAAGGAGGGTGGAAGGATTCAATGTTATGGGGGTTGATGCCTTGGAAATGTGTCTGGTACCCGATGTTGTCATACCTCCCAAGTTTAAGGCACCTGACTTCGAGAAGTATAAAGGGGTTAGTTGTCCTAAGAGCCATATCTGGATGTTCGCCCGAAAGATGGCGGCCCATGCTACTAATGAGAAGCTGATGATACACACCTTCCAAGACAGCCTTAGCGGGGCGTCCTTGGAATGGTACATGTAATTAGAGAGGACTCACATTAAGACTTGGGAAGTCCTTGCCAACGCCTTTATGAAGCAGTACAAATACAATGTGGACATGGCGCCTAATCGTATGCAACTACAAAACATGTCTCAAAAAGGGAATGAATCTTTTAAAGAATACGCCCAGAGATGGAGGGAACAAGCTTCTCGCGTGCAACCTCCATTGGTGGAAAGTGAGATGGTAGATATGTTCATGGGAACATTGCAAGGGTTATATTACAAAAAGATGATTGGGTCTGTCTCAACTGGATTTGCGGATTTAGTTATCATTGGGGAAAGGATTGAGAATGGATTAAAAAGCGGAAAGATTGGGAAGCCGTCTTCCAGCCAACATAACAACAAGAGGTACACTGGAAACAACTCAAAGAAGGGGGAGGCCAATGCCATTTCTGCTGATAGGTATACTCAAGTACCTTATGAAATTCTGGTACAGATGTGTGATGTCAAGTGCAATGTCACAACATCGCAATCTGCTGTATGAACAAGGCATTAATAGTAACAGAAAATCAACACAAGGATTGTTCACCTAGTTCAGTCCAACAACCTACATCTGGGGGCATACCAAGCCAAGAAGGAAGTCCACTATTAGTAGTATCAAATTACAGACTCAACAAACCAGTTGACAATCTACCTAATTTAATCACTACCCAATGACCCTTCTATCTAAGTCCTCCCTAGATAAGAGACTCCATCTCACTTCCTATCATTGTAATGATGTCTAGCAGTCAACATCTCCGCCACTGCATCAATAACTTGATTTCCAAAACAAACTCTTCAAACACATCGAAGAGTAGACGTCACACTTCCATGACACCCCTTGGAGTTGCTTCAAAGCTTCCTCCAAGAACATTACAATACTCATTACCTACAGGTTTCTGAGTAATTACACATTGACCATCTCACAACCCGAGTGGTTCACTTAGACAAAGCCCTAATGATCTACATCTTGGACCCGCACCTATTCTAGGTTACAAGCATTCTATTTATAGCTTTTTCCCAACTGGATCTGGGCCTTCAAATCCTATCAAATCTTCTGCTACAAATCTACAAAAGATTCTGCTACTAAATAGATCTTCAATCAAATCTTTAATTAAATCTTCAATTAAATCTTCATATCTTTATGCATTAAATTAGTAACAAACTAATCTTCTTCAAAACTGATTGCACCAGAATATATCTCTCCCTTGATCTTCGCCTGCAATCTCTGATTCTCTTCAGCAGAATATCTCATTAAATCAGATCCATGTGCAGCACTAATAAATCATCTCAGACCTGATGTTCACTACTGATGTCACGACATCGGGTGTAACATCAGCACACAGCTGCAACCCTTACATCTTTAATAACCCAGAATGTTACCTAAACATATCCAATAAGTTAGAAGCTCATGTTGCAACATCAACCATGACATTAACTTTGGTTTTAACAAAATTTCAGCCAACTACAAGAACTAACAATCTCCCCCTTTGGATAATTTTGGCTAAAACACATATATAAACATTACAACTCAGATTACAGCAGTAATAACACCCTAGACTACTGCCAGTAACTACTGAGTACAGCAACCATGGAAAATCATCTTCTTGGGCAAATTTGAATGATGTCAGGACATCATGTTAAGACATCACCTCTGCATAACAACTTCAGGAAGCACATCAGGAGAACGAAAGTCCTGAACATTTGATGCACATGAGGAAGAAGATATCTGACACTCCCCCTCAATACAACACATTTTTTTTCCTTCCAGGTCAGACCCAAAACAATTGTAGAAGACTCCTCCAGAAAAGAAATGTCTGTCTAGACATCAAAGACCAATGGTGGCATAAGAGAATTCTGCACACCTTAATTGATCAGACGCCCCCAGTCGACCTGTGGCATAAGATGGAACTTAACAAGTGCCAATCTTCCAACCCAGGTAACTCAGAACACAAGTCACAACTGTGTTCATAACTCAGGACACAAGTCACAAATACTCAAGCAATAATTCTCCCCCTGTGCTTATCCTCTTTGACATCTCTAAACCGCGTCTGGAACTTAAGAAGCCAGACCTCTGCACACCCTTTCTCCCCCTTTTTAGCCAAAAATTGGCAAAGAAAGCCCTCGCAGAACCAGACCCAAGCAGTGCTCACCCAAAGACAAACAAAAGCCATGAGACTTATGAAACAGGAACACTCACTGGTTGAAGGAGAGAAGAATAACCCATATATATATAGTAGATCAGTTACTTAGGAATTAACGCGCTTTGAATATTTCAAGGTTATCGGTCAAGGAAACGCTATTTTAGGCACTACAAACTCCTTCCAAATTCAATGCCTACCGTCCAAAACAGTCTTGACCACGTTTATAGTTTCCTAACTGATCTTTACCATAAATTGTGCCAAAACAGTTCCATGCACAGTCGAAGCCACGTGTTTCACCTTATCCTTAACAATCCACCGTCCAAAATAATTCCTTGTTTGGCTCAAGAAAAGCATGTTCTATATCATGTTCTAACATCGCATCAGACATTGTCTGCTGGCTCACAAACTTACCAAACCACGACTCCTCAAAACACGAGCATATTCCTTTTTCTGCTGGATTCGCACAACTCACAATGCCTCCCACACACATCAAGACAAATGTGACATCTCTCATCAACAAGGTACCTCACAAGGTTCTTCCAAAACTGCTTAAAATTGTCTTCAGACTTCTCCTCAGTAGTATGATACAATCAATTAGCTTCACATGACTAGAACCATTCATGTCCACATCAACATGCCATCCAACATGTTATCTGACATTATCTCCTCATAAGAGTCAACCAGTCTCCACCAGCTTGATCAGCATGCAAGCTTCACAATATATGCACCTTTGCTGCAGAATCCATAGACAAGTACTCCCCCTGTCATGGTTAACTAATGCTCTAGATGGAGATGAACATTTGAGCACACTTGCTGAGCACATACACATACTACACTTTCACTCCTAGAGAACACTTGACTCCAGATAATAGCATAATGAAATTGCCACATCCTTAACATTAAGAACTGCCACTCTAGACACTAATGCTGCTTCTCCCAATTCCACACGCATAGTCCCACTCCAGACTAAGAAGTTGTAACATTATGTAGGACATCAGCATTAGATAAACGATCACACCTTCTTCACCAAAACTACATTCATGAACCATAATGTCCAGACTGCAGATTTGCATAATTCTCTAGACAAATACCTAGTCTCCCGTCAAGGTATTTACCCCTATGCATAACATCAATAATAGACAAATACTAAGTCTCCCGTCAAAGTATCTACTATTAGTCAGAAAAAGATTACCTTCTTACAAGGCTCTTCCAAAGTCTGCAGAGGAAAATAGATTCTCCCATACACAGTAAGGAGTTCCACATCTTTTCGGCAATCACGCATGACACACTATCATGCTCCCCCTAAATATTTGCACAAGTTCAGCAGCACAAATGTATCTACTCATCTCAAGCAGTAGTAAACATGACATTAAGTCACAACATCTGATCTGACATCACAAACAAAACACCACTTCTCAGTTCAGGCACATGAACATCTTCATGCTCATACAGACCCCACGAATTCTCAGCTTACTTAAAAGCTTTACTGAGATCCAACCTGATCAGATCACCAATCCTCTGCCATTAATTTCACTAGTAGTTGTTGATCCTAGTGAAGTCTCCAAAATTAGTAGTCATACTACTAAAACCAAGCTCAGAATCTCCACATCCTAATCCACATAGTCTGACACACTTCTTCTGACAATAATGCTTGAGCATCCAACTCCACAAGACGTTACAATTAGGCTATTCATGAGGAACATAAGAATCACCATCCTCCTTCAAACACACTGTTAGAGTCACATATATCCCCCAACTCTCCAAAGGCATTCATCCCCTATCATACTCTTCATCTTCAGACTTCCAATCAATCAATACCTGATCTACTTCAGTCTTCACTACATTCTCCATCCAAGGCAGACCTTCTACTTCATCATTCTCCCGTATGACTATGTAGACGCTCCTTAGGCATAATGTAGGCACCAAGCTCCTGAACCCGAGCATAATCATCCTTCACCAAGGATATCCACAAGTTAGAACATCTGCCACACACCAAGACATCATTACCATGATTCTTGATATGCTCCACCAACTGGACTTACTATACCATAGTAATCCAAGGAACTAGAGAATTAACCTCTCATCCACCTTCAAGAAGAATATTCTCCTTGAGTCTTCAACTCATCACCCTTCTGCCCAAGAGTAACTTGTTCCAAGATAATCCTCAATGTTAGTTCCTGGATTGGCTGGAATTTTGGTAAAACAAAGTATATTCAATGTTGATGTCAAGGTGCTGATGTTGCAACATTGAAGTCTTAACACTGGGTTGTGTTAAGTAATTATTGCTGAAGTTGGATATCTGATGTCACACAGGTAATGTTGTAACATCAGATCTGCAGAATTAACAACAGCAGGTTGTGAGTTTGTTAGGGCACGCGTGTTAGCTGGAATTGTGGAGAGTGGTTGACTCATTGGATGAGAATATCTTGGGATAGATATTTTCTGTTACATGGGAGATTTGATTGCAGGTCTGTTGGAGAATTAAAAGGTTGAAGATTTAAAAAGATTTTGGGGATAAAATCTATTTTGAAGATTCAGTTTTAATTAACAAATCTGATCAAATATTGTGACAAGTCCAAGCCCAATTCAGGAGCTATATAAAGCGCACAAGACCAAAGGTAAAAGGTACAGAAAACATTCAGAAGATCAGGAGCTGGAGGCTTAGTGTCTAGAGTTTATTTAGAGTGCTTGTATTTACACTATTCTAGGGTTTGAATAGGTGTTGTGTTTCTGTCCTCTCTAGAAGCTGTGAAGCAATAGAGAGTTGTAACTTGATCAAAGCTGTGAAGTAAGATCAAGGGTTCTCAAAGAGGTTGTTCTTTGAGTATTTTAGGGATTGATTAGTGTTCTCATATCTAAGTGGTTTCTTAGGTAGAAAGTCACTAGTAGGAATTAAGTTTAGGAGATTGTCAACTGGGTTGTTGAGTCTGTAAATTAATTCTACAAGTAGTGAATTTCATCCCTGGCTTGGTAGCCCCCAGACGTAGGTAGTTAGACCGAACTGGGTGAACAATTCTTGGTGTTATTTGTTCTGTTATTGCTGTCCATTTGCAGAGTGTGTTATTGTGACATCGCACCTTAACATCACACGTCTGATACCAGAATTTCAATTGGTATCAGAGCAGGCATCCTGTCTGTCTCTGGGTGAGATTTAGGGAAGTTACTTTCTGGTGTAAAGATGGACAAAGAAGTTGGAGGATTCGTCAACAGACCCCCTATTTTGAATGGATCCAATTATGACTATTGGAAGCCAAGGATGACTACTTTCTTAAAATCCTTGGACAGCAGGGCATGGAAGGCCATTATTAAAGAGTGGAAAGCGCCTGTTGTGTGTGAAAAAGATGATGCTGGCAAAGATAAAGAAGGCACCTCAAAGCCAAAGCCTGAAGAAGAATGGACCAAGGAAGAAGATGAGCTTGCCCTTGAAAATCCCAAAGCTCTAAATGCAATCTTCAATGGAGTGGATAAGAATATCTTTAGGTTAATCAATACCTGTGAAGTTGCTAAGGAAGCATGGGATATTTTGTAGGCTACACATGAAGGAACATCTAGAGTTAAGATGTCAAGACTTCAGCTTTTAACATCAAAATTTGAAGGCCTGAAGATGAAGGAAGATGAGACTATTCATGACTTCCACATGAGTGTTCTTGAGGTGGCCAATGCTTCTAGTGCTCTTGGAGAGAAAATGTCTGAAGAAAAGATTGTAAGGAAGATTCTTAGGTCCCTTCCTAAGAGGTACAAGATGAAAGTGACTGCTATTGAAGAAGCTCAAGACATCAGCAAGATGAGAGTTGATGAGCTCATTGGATCTCTTCAAACTTTTGAGCTTGGGTTGAATGAGGAAGAACCAGAAATGAAGCCAAAGAGTATAGACTTGGTGTCAAATGATGCAGAAGAAAAAGGAAAGAGTTCTAAATCGCAGGAGGATCTATCTCAGGCCATAGTTATGTTGGGAAGACAGTTCACCAAAGTATTCAAGAGAATGAATAATAACTCCAGGCCTAATGTCAAGAACATATCTTCTGACATCAGCAGGTTAAAAGAGAAGGATGAAGAGAAAACTGCCCAAGATAAAGGAGTTCAGTGCTTTGAGTGTGAAGGGTATGGACATGTCAAGAAAGAATGTCCCACCTTCTTGAAAAAGCAGAAGAAGGGCATGACAGTTTCCTGGTCTGACTCTGATAGTGAAAGTGAAGGTGAGTTAGCAAAGCATGTTAGAGCTTTAACAGGAGCTGTTGTTTCTGATGATGATTCTAGTGATGGAGAAATAACCTATGAGGAGTTAGCATCTACCTATCAAGATCTGTGTTTAAAAAGTGCCGAGATTTGTCAAGAAAACAAGTGCCACAAGCAACAGATTGCTCAGCTAGAGAATGAAAAGACTGATCTGGAAAATGAAGTTGTACTAGTTAGAGCTCACCTTGATCAAATGACCAAGTCTGTTAGGATGTTGAGCTGTGGTGCAGACACACTTGATAAGATCCTTCAGTCAGAAAAAGCTGCTGGAGACAAAGCTGGGATAGGTTATGTGGCTGAGGATAAGGGAACTTCAGAAGAAAGCACTTCAGGTTCAAAGAAGGAAGTGTCACAACTTTTGTCTCAACATCAGCCAAAGAAGCAAGATCCAACCCCTAAGAAAGCTGATGTTTCACAACCTAAGAAGATTGAGAAAAAGGATGGTCCCCAACAGAGGAAGATGCAGCCTCAAGGACCTAGTCAGTATATGCCTCCCCAATATCACAAGAGCATGCAAGCTGCAAGGTTCAAACAGGTCATGTCACATCAGGTGTCTCAATATCAGGACAACTGGTATGGTTATGGGTATGGATACAACAATGCTGTGCCTCATTACTATGGAAGAAGGAAGCCTCATCACCATAGGAGACAGTTCAAAAGACAGTATCCTTACCATAGAAGACAGTCAAACTATGGTAGTAGAAGACAACAGCCTTATCGTAGAAGAAGAAATCAACACTATGGATGGCAGCACCAGCAACATCATCATCATGGTGGCAGAAGGTTTAACCACTTTAGAGATGACAGAGTTAGATGCTTCTACTGTAGCAGATTTGGACATATGCAGTTCTCTTGCTTCAAGCTTCATGGTTATCCAAATTCTGCTCCTCAACCCAGACAGAAGGAGGTCAGGCCCAAAGTAGTAAAACAATGGGTTCCTAAAGCTCAGGTCATATGTCTATTTGCTCACACATCAGATGGACATTTTACTATGGATGCATGGTATTTTGACAGTGGATGTTCAAAGCACATGACTGGATCCAAGAAGCATTTGGTAGAGTTTAATCATTGCCATGCAAATGATGTTATTTTTGGCAATGGTGAAAAAAGAGTAGTAGAAGGAGTTGGAAGAGTGAAGAATCATGATGGTCTTACTCTTGATAATGTGCTCCTTGTTCAAGGGTTGAGTACTAATTTAATTAGCATAAGTCAACTTTGTGATGAAGGTTACAAGGTAAGCTACACCAAAGATGAATGTGTGGTAGCTGATGAGCAGAATGAGGCAGTGATGAAGGGAGTAAGATCCAAAGATAATTGCTATCAGTGGATACCTCAAGTGGACAGCTTATCTAGTGATGTTAAGGTTGATGCTGTAACATCAGATGGTGACATCAAGTGTGAAAGTATGGTGAAAAGTCAATATGGGTTAATGACTTATGGTGCTGTTACTCCTAAGTTGGATGATGTGTTAAAAGCCAACTTGAGTAGTCAGTTATGTGAGCAAGATAAAGGAGTCAACAATGCTGATGGAAGGATCAAAAGCTGTGACCTTAAGAAGTGTTGGGAGCTGAATACTTGCAAGGCCAAGAAAGATGACAACCTGGCTAGTGACTCCTATGGTTCAGAAGAAAATTTTCACAAGTTGACAATCCTTAGGTTGGAAGATGCAGATGCTAGAGCTGATGTTAAAACATCTCAAGTCAAGAAAGGTACTTCTAGCCTTAAAATAAAGAAGAGTGATGATGAACTAATTGCAAAAGTGGTTCCTGGGGTTGCTAATCGACTGAAATCAAGGAAGATGAAAGCTATTGAGTCACCTCCAAAGATGAGAACTGATAAGCAGAAAATCTATGTGGATGGTACTACAAAATCCAGGAGTAAAGTGTTCATCTCTTCCA
The DNA here is from genome assembly GCA_022829125.1 of Lathyrus tuberosus. NCBI lineage: Eukaryota > Viridiplantae > Streptophyta > Magnoliopsida > Fabales > Fabaceae > Lathyrus > Lathyrus tuberosus. Next base: position 9,339,765 of record JALAZF010000072.1, read on the forward strand.
GAAATAGGAAGATCAGAGATACGTTTGATGATAATGTCCAGGATATCTCTCAAATGAAGGAAGCCGTTGGTGTTAGAACTTCTGAGAAAATTCAAAAGGCCATACCAGATAACATTCCTGTGCTTTTCATAAAATGGTGGAAGTATGTTCTGGAAAAAGAATTTGGTATAGATACTCTGGATATGGTTGAGTTTGCTAGGATATGGTTCAGAGAGGGTGTGGGAACTTATGGTATTCAGGTGTGTATGAATAAGTTGCTCTGACTGTGTTTTATTGGGAGCTTCTTGAAGGACTTCTTTGTGCAATGAGTCCTTTGAATGGTGGTGAGAAGCTGATGTCCCAAAAGATGTTATAACATCATGTTTGCTGGTGGATGATTAAGATTGGACATGAGGAGTTGGATGCTCTAGCATTTTTGGTCAGAAGAGGTGGAGATTATGGTCATGTGTTTAGTAGTTTGTTCTGGCAAAGCATGACTACTGTCTTTGAAGACTTCACCAGTTTCAACAACTACTGGTGGATGTAAGGATAGAGGAATTGTGATCTCTTGAAGAGACTGGATCTCAGTAAAGCTTATAAGTAAGCTGAGAATTTGTGGAGTTTGTGACACAGTGTTGAGTTTGGATTATTTTGCTGATAGTAAATCCAGTAGTGGAGCATATGTAATACCCTGGTGTCAAGAGTGTCAAGAGTATCCTTGGTGAAGGATGTCTTTGTTCTGGATCTGAAGCTTAGTGCTAAGGAGCATCTACATAGTCATACGGGAGAATGATGAAGTAGAAGGTTTGCCTTGGATGGTGAAGATGAATTGTATGATAGCCTTTGGAGAAAGGGACAGTGGTACCAAAATGCATGTACTCAGAAAATGTGCTCAAATGTTCATCTCCATCTAGAGCATTTGTTAATCATGACAGGGGGAGTACTTGTCTATGGATTTTGCAGCAAAGGTGCATTTATTGTGAAGATTGCATGCTGATCAAGCTTGTGGAGATTGGTTGCCTCTTATGAGGATATAATGTCAGATAGCATGATATGACATTAGGCTGTTGATTGGTGTTTTGGTGTGGCCTTGAATGGTTCTAGTCATATGAAGCAAATTGTTTGAATCTTGTGCGCACATGCTTCTGAGGAGATGTCTGAAGACAAGATTGAATCATGGTCTTGAATAGATTGTACACTTGTCTTGGTGTGTGAGGAGTTGACTTAGAGTTCAGTGGAAGGAATTGTGTGGATGATTGTGTGAAGCCTTCATAACTGGATGGATGAAGAATATGTCTGGATTTCCAAAATGTGGATATTGCTGACAGAAGAAGTACTTACTTGTTGAGGTTTGTCCAATTGTGGCTAAAAAGGGGGAGAAAATAGCCAAGATAGTCAAGAGTATTATTGCCATATGCTGCTAAAAGGTGTTTAGTTGAAAAGTGGTAATGCTGCATTAAGGGGGAGTTTTGACTAAACTAGTGAAGATATCATGGCAATTGAAGAGTGCAACCAAGCAGACATCAAAGGGGAGAAAAGTGCTGCACATTGTGAGCTACTAAACAGCTGTGATGCTGGTTCATGTTTTAGAGGGGGAGCACCAATTGGCTGTTGTCAATAATGAAGATGGTGCTGCAGCAGATCAAGTGATGAAGACTATGTAAAGTGTCAAACTGCTGCTGATGAGAGTTTCAAACTTTTGAAGATTATTCCGCTGCTGAAGTCTCTGAAGATGCAGAGATTGTTTTAGCCAAAATTAGCCAAAGGGGGAGATTGTTAGTTCCTGGATTGGCTGGAATTTTGGTAAAACAAAGTATATTCAATGTTGATGTCAAGGTGCTGATGTTGCAACATTGAAGTCTTAACACTGGGCTGTGTTAAGTAATTATTGCTGAAGTTGGATGTCTGATGTCACACAGGTGATGTTGTAACATCAGATCTGCAGAATTAACAACAACAGGTTGTGAGTTTGTTAGGGCACGCGTGTTAGCTGGAATTGTGGAGAGTGGTTGACTCATTGGATGAGAATATCTTGGGATAGATATTTTCTGTTACATGGGAGATTTGATTGCAAGTCTGTTGGAGAATTAAAAGGTTGAAGATTTAAAAAGATTTTGGGGATAAAATCTGTTTTGAAGATTCAGTTTTAATTAACAAATCTGATCAAATATTGTGACAAGTCCAAGCCCAATTCAGGAGCTATATAAAGCGCACAAGACCAAAGGTAAAAGGTACAGAAAACATTCAGAAGATCAGGAGCTGGAGGCTTAGTGTCTAGAGTTTGTTTAGGGTGCTTGTATTTACATTATTCTAGGGTTTGAATAGGTGTTGTGTTTCTGTCCTCTCTAGAAGCTGTGAAGCAATAGAGAGTTGTAACTTGATCAAAGCTGTGAAGTAAGATCAAGGGTTCTCAAAGAGGTTGTTCTTTGAGTGTTTTAGGGATTGAGTAGTGTTCTCATATCTAAGTGGTTTCTTAGGTAGAAAGTCACTAGTAGGAATTAAGTTTAGGAGATTGTCAACTAGGTTGTTGAGTCTGTAAATTAATTCTACAAGTAGTGAATTTCATCCCTGGCTTGGTAGCCCCCAGACGTAGGTAGTTAGACCGAACTGGGTGAACAATTCTCGGTGTTATTTGTTCTGTTATTGCTGTCCATTTGCCGAGTGTGTTGTTGTGACATCGTACCTTAACACCACACGTCTGATACTAGAATTTCACTCAATAATAACCAGCTGCCACACTCTGATTATCTTGATTCTTCGAATCCACTTTTGAGATCAACCAAATGCCCTAGTTTGATTACCTCATTCATGAATCCTCATATGAAAAAGCCAACTGCCACAATGTGATCCTTTTCACGTTTTTCAGAACTCTCACAAAGATATGTTGATCCACCAAGGAAACTTGATCTTCAAGTCACATGTTCCACTTGCTCAAAAGCAAACACACTTAGACTCTATAAGCCATGGTCATGTAACATCTTCTCCTTCCTGCAGCTCCCGCAAACTGGCATGAGAGCGGTCTTTTTGAAGCATCCTATTGTTCACTTCTGTAGATCACCCTATCATTAGCTGATGTGCCACATCACCAGCTGAGAATCCTGATGTTAAGCTAGATGTCAGACCATTATGACATCCAACTGTTGAATTCAGCTCTTCCTTCTGCCACTCTGAAGAACCTTCTTCCTTTGCAGAAACAGATTTTCATGCTCTCATAGACTTGATTCAACAATCAAGTTTGAGTAGAAAATCTCCATCCTGCTCAGAAACTCCAAAGACTTCAAACCTACCACATCTGAATCTTCAGAAACTACCCCATAACAATCCACAAGAGAGTCACTTCCCTTAGTAAAGCTGACAGTAGAAAGCCAGAGATAACTGCCACTTATCCTAGACCTTCACAACCAGAGCAAACACCATGCTCCAAACCACTTAGATCAGAAATACACTGATCCAACCATCAAGATTAAGATATCTTCATAGTCTTCCATCTTTAAAACCATCCACTTGTCTGACAATGAGATGTTAGAAGTCATCAACATTCTACAATTACTCTGCCCATCCCAGACAACACCAAAGTCGCCAATCAACCCCACCAGTTGATACACCTCCAAAGTGCTTAACCCTTGAAAATTCTCCACCACACCACAAAGAGAAATAAACAGCCACACAGAGAAAAATAAATTCTCAACACTTCTGCAGTTCTGCACCTCTACCTCAGATATATACATAGTCTCCCGTCAATGTATATTGTCATTAGTTGAAGGCACAACATTATCAAACACAGAAAAATACTCAACTACTGTCAAGCTATTTATCACAAGGTACACCATTTGATCTGGTCATTCTTTTCCTGCACACTTGAGGCACAAGCTGATCCCTCTTCTGCTAATCCACACCACTGATCACTTCAGATTAGGTAAGTGGCTTGACCAGATACTTCACCATGAGCACAATTATCTTTCTTTGGCAGAGAAAGCATAGACCTGAATGATGTTTCAACATCAGTTCCGATATCAGTCTACATCACATAGAACTCCAGCTACATCCAAATTAATCCATGCATAACTCTTACAGAGCTCAACTACTTTCTTGACTTCCTCCAGTTCATGTATCTTCAGATATACCAGAAAGATCCTCCTAATTAGGTCACCACTACTAAGCTTAAGAGATAACTTATCAAGATTTTCACTCCCGCATGAAAGATTTGACAGTGATACTCTTTTGCTTTGGCTCCCCCTTCTTCTTTCACCATCAAGAACATTGATAAAGAAGGAATCAACATTCTGTACAGATTGGTCTTCAATACCTGATATATCCTTCTTCTGCTGAGGAGACCAAGCTCTAAATTCTTTCCAAGAGAATACCTTTCAGCAGACTCACAACCAGGGTAGCATCAGATACCACGCAGCGGAACACACAACAACTCCTCAACAATCTTCAGGCACGATCAAACAAACTGAGTGTCAATACCCCAAACTCACACTAGCAGTTCTTATGAATAGTCCAACCTTCACAACAAGGGATTATACAAACAACTATCTTCCATGCTCATGAACCAGAAGGTATCTCCTCTAGATCTCATCCAGAACCAGACAGGATGCCAGCTCTGATACCAATTGAAATTCTGGTACAGATGTGTGATGTCAAGTACAATGTCACAAAATCGCAATCTGCTGTATGAACAAGGCATTAATAGTAATAGAAAATCAACACAAGGATTGTTCACCCAGTTCGGTCCAACAACCTACATCCGGGGGCATACCAAGCCAGGAAGGAAGTCCACTATTAGTAGTATCAAATTACAGACTCAACAAACCAGTTGACAATCTACCTAATTTAATCACTACCCAATGACCCTTCTATCTAAGTCCTCCCTCGATAAGAGACTCCATCTCACTTCCTATCATCGTAATGATGTCTAGCAGTCAACATCTCCACCACTGCATCAACAACTTGATTTCCAAAACAAACTCTTCAAACACATAGAAGAGTAGACGTCACACTTCCATGACACCCCTTGGAGTTGCTTCAAAGCTTCCTCCAAGAACAATACAATACTCATTACCTACAGGTTTCTGAGTAATTACACAGTGACCATCTCACAACCCGAGTGGTTCACTTAGACAAAGCCCTAATGATCTACATCTTGGATCCGCACCTATTCTAGGTTACAAGCATTCTATTTATAGCTTTTTCCCAACTGGATCTGGGCCTTCAAATCCTATCAAATCTTCTGCTACAAATCTGCAAAAGATTCTGCTACTAAATAGATTTTCAATCAAATCTTCAATTAAATCTTCAATTAAATCTTCATATCTTTATGCATTAAATTAGTAACAAACTAATCTTCTTCAAAACTGATTGCACTAGAATATATCTCTCCCTTGATCTTCGCCTGCAATCTCTGATTCTCTTCAGCAGAATATCTCATTAAACCAGATCCATGTGCAGCCTTAATAAATCATCTCAGACCTGATGTTCACTACTGATGTCACGACATCGGGTGTAACATCAGCACACAGCTGCAACCCTTACATCTTTAATAACCCAGAATGTTACCTAAACATATCCAATAAGTTAGAAGCTCATGTTGCAACATCAACCATGACATTAACATTGGTTTTAACAAAATTTCAGCCAACTACAAGAACTAACACCTTATAACCCATATGTGGCGGTTACGGCCTCTAATCAAGCGTCTCCTACGCTCCAAATTCAACAGCCAAGGGCGCCACCTCCGCAAAATCAACAACAACAGAGGAATCCTCGAAGGGAACAAAGGAGGCCATGGAAGGATTTTGACCCTATACCCACCAAATATACTCAGATCCTGCCTATGCTAATCCAAAAGGGGTTAGTGGAAATCAAGCCGTTAGGGCCCCCGCCTACGCCTCTTGTAACACCCTAAACCCCCGCGACAAATAATGATAAAATATCAGAGTAATAATAGAATACACAGATTTAGGATGCCACTTCTACTACTCAAATAACATGCACACAATCATATTTTTGGTGATATTAATCTTAAACATAGCATTTCAACATATAATTGCACAGCGGAAAAGTCAACGCAAAGAAACATGTTTAATCATACACAACATCCTTAATGAAAATAGTAACAACATATAACAGGAAATAAAAGACTCTAGCATTCCGACACCCCCGGTGTTACAAACTCAGAGCAGACGCGATTCGCTAACGCACACCCAAAGACCTCGTCTTCTACACTCCACCTGCGAACTACTCCTGCTTATCTGCACGTTACCCACATAGAGGTAACATTCAAACAGAAGGGGTGAGATCCTTAAATCAACAAAAGAGAGAGATGATATAAATAGAAAAGCATACATCATCAAGTTATTCACCATATCACAACATCCAACAAGAATCACACATCTCAAGTTATGCACAAACAATCACCGACAACTACACCAATCATCATGCGACACAACCAACAAGAGAATGCAACGAGACTCGACTAGACTCAATGCATGTGGTACCAAAATCGACCCCTGTTTCATGATCACAGTTCCCGTCAGAACTCTCGAACCCTGTTTCATGGTCAAGTATGACCCCTATTTCATGATCATACCAACGACCCCTGTTTCATGGTCACGTACGACCCCTATTTCATGATCGCACCAACAACCGTGATTGCTTACACCCCATCTGGGCACACAATCACGCCAACAACAATGATTCCATTGAGGAATTCGGATAGACGATAACACCCCGCCTGGGCACGCCATCCCACAACTATGCACATGCCATGCACCATCAATGACAACATGCAACAACGACTCATGCATATACATAGCATACTCATCTTCCTACCAACATCAATTAACAATCAACATGCCTTCATCTAAACATACATCATTGCACCAATACAACAACTACACATCTTTGCATCATTTATTCATGCATTTCACATCAACATCAACAAAACAAGCACATAACACTTCAATATATGCTTACCATACAACAACAACAACACAACATTAATATAATATAAGACAGATATTTTTCATGAATTTTAAGTAAATAAAATAATATTTTTCAGTCCCAGGTTGCGCTAAGCGCGCCTCACCCGCGCAAAGCGCGCTACCCACTGCCTCGAGGAGGCGAAATTCTTCCAGACCGCGCTAAGCGGTGTCATGCCCCAAATTTTGACCACTTAGATTCCCATCATTGTGCAAATCATCATCACAATATGGATGGACTTTCATACCTCATCAGTCTCCCAAAAGATGAGTGAGCATTCACTGCAATCAGAATTAGGGTTTCAGGCCCTCTCAGAGCTCTTAGACAAAGGATCAATCAAGGAATGACATGATCTTAAATTTGTCTAAACCTCTCAAACATCCTCAATGGATCAAGAGGACTCCCACTTCAAGGATTAAGCACAAGGCTGCTCCCTTTCAAGTGGATCAAGCTTCAAGATCGACAGTGTCACCAGATTAGGGTTTTGGTCGATCAGGGCCTCCAGGTGGAAATTTTCCTCTGGGCACAAGCCAATGATCCAAAACATAACCTAATATACTCCATGGAACCTCATATACCCAATCATCAAGTCAATCTTGCCTCAAGGGATGCATTCATCAAAAATCAGGAATTAGGGTTTCTTGACCTAATTCACCCCTAAGTTGACTTTTGGGACAAATCATGAACCAAGACCTCAAGACATGATTTGAGGGTCTCTAATATACCATATTAATCCATTTGGAACAATGGATTGATCCATGAAGCTTGAGCAACAAGTTTCAATTTCATCTGAACCACAGTTAGGGTTTTGTGAAAAAAGTCAACTGTAACTTCGACTTCTAACCAGGACATGCTCCCAAACCCTAAGACATGATTCAATATACCCTATAACACCCATGGAACATGTCCATCAAGTTTGATTTAGGTCAAGGACATGATTTCCTGAAAAATTGCACAGTTTGGAATTCATCTGATAAAAAGTCAACTGTGCACAAAAGTCAACTTTGACTTTTTGAGATTTTTCACTAAAATGGATTTTTAACGCTAAAATGATATTAATGTATGATTTGAATCATCATTCATCAAGAAAAATCAAAGAAAGTGGGGTAACTTTTAAAAGGGGTAACCATAAAACTTAGAAAATTTTCTAAGTCTTGGAAAAAGTGACACTAATGCACCAACTTTGGAGGACCATAACTCCTAAACCAGAAGGCCATTGTTCCCCATTCAAAGCTTGATTTGTAGATCACATTGCCCTCTACAAAAACTTCATGCTGACTTATGTTCAAATTCCTCATGGATTTTGAGTTATGGAGTGATCAAAATCAAGAAAAGTCACTTTGTTCCAACACTTGGTGAAAATTTCACTAAGTCAGAATCTGCCTTCACTTTTTTCCAAATGTAGGGGGATTTTTCACTTGGATTCAAAAGAGATCAAAACCAAACATGTTCAAACAGTTGTTGTATCATGTAAGGGCTTTCCAAAATGGCCAAGAACATTACCAAATTCAACTTGGGCCATGAGATATAACATTGGCAAGTTGCCTTGTTGAAATCTGTTAAGGCAAGGCAGATTTTGCACTTTTGCTCGATTTGCCAAAATTGTGCAAATCCAAACACTCCTATCCACTTGGACACCTCTGAGGATTGAATCTAAAGGGGACAATCACTGAGCCAAGCCTCCAAAGTCCTTGGAACAAGAAATAGCATGTTGAACCTAGAATTGCCTAAAATAGGGACAAGACTCCAATTTTGGATTGGAGCATTCAATGGAAGCACCAAGGTGGCATAGACTGAGCCATTCTCAACTAAATTCAGTCAAGACTTATCCAAGACCAAGGGAACCAGCAGCCTGTGCTCTAACCTCTAGTCAATGGCTAGAGGAGACTTGGATTTTCATTTGCCAACATTGGCCAAACCTACTCAACAGTTGCCATTCACTATTCCTTGCAAAACAAACTTGCTCTACTATAAATAGAGCTTAATTGTGATCAGTTTAAGTACACCAAAGGCCTACAACACTTGTCTTTCTCAAAATCTCTTTCTCTTGGAAAAAATGCCTTTCTTAGCAAGGTAGCTATCGGGTTTTGAGCTAGAGGGCAATTCCACTCAAACCAATCACACACACACCTCATATACATCACATATGAGCTGATCAAACACTTAAACAACAACTGGAACACTGATTTCTCAGAATCACCAGTCAATTGCTCAAGGTTTTAACCAAAGTGCAGTTGAGATGCCATGAAGTGATCCAGCCAATTTCAATTAAATCCAAGCATTTAAACACACTCCATAGGGTGTAGGGAAGCTGTTCAGATCATCACCACTCATCTGTAACACCTCCAAATCAAAAATCACATTGCACTTGCTGTCACGGCCTAGAGGTAAGCATAAACTTGGTCATCTCTCAATCTATGCATATTTCCTCGCACAATATTTTTTCCAAATGTTCATAATCATGCATGGAATGTTTCCCCTCAATTGATTGCATTGTTTGAATCGTGTATCAAAAATCCCAGCCTTCATGCAGAATCTAGGGTTATTGAGGATTTTTCGTGATTTCTTGTTATATGTTTAATTTAAATGAAATTAAATGCCATAGACATGATCGTGAGGTTGAAACGAGTTGATTGGTATGTGGATTGCATAATATGATTAAGTATTCAGTGAGATTGGAGAGAAAATGCAAATCTGGGCAAACTGAAAAACGCGCGTGTTCTTGGTCCATGTTCTTGGCGCCATTTTCCAACATTTGAATATTTGAATTTTGTGATTTTATTTAATTGATTCAAAAATTAATTTCTCTCTGAGTTTTAATGATTTTGAGTTGATTCTTTTTTTAATAATTCGCAAAAATGTTAAAATATTTTATTTTACCAAAAAATCCCAAAAATATTATTTATTTCATATAATTGATATTTTTGCAAAGAATTAATGTTTTATTTGTTTTTAACATTTAAAATATTTTTGCCCTCTTGATTTAACAAAGATTAATGACTTCTAATTATTTTGTAGGTAAATACTTGATTTTTGAAGCATTAATCCAAAGTCATAATTTGTTTCCCACAAGTTAAACAATTTTTTATCATTTTAATTGAATTTTTTTCAATTAAAATACATTTTGGAAATAAATTAGGGTTTTTGATTGATTCAACCCTTACAAATCATTTTCAAAACACTTGGGCCTCTAATAGAGTGTAAGACCCAACCCTTTGTAAATACAACCTAATTTTGGGCCTCACTTATTGTATAAGTCCCGTTGTATTTCAAAAGTTCAGCGCGATCGTCGCCCGTTTAAAATAAATCAATTGGGCCTCTCCTCGAGCTATAAGACCCATTCAAAACTCACTTGGGTCTCTATTAGAGTGTAAGACCCAATCCCCCTTTTAACCAAAACCATTTTGGGCCTCACTTATTGTATAAGTCCCTCTGCGTTAAAAGAAAACCTCAGCGCGATCGCCATTTCAAACGAAAAATCATCTGGGCCTACCCTCGTGTTATAAGCCCCACTCTTTTTCTTTAAAACCTTTTGGGCCTCTTGAGAGAGTGTAAGACCCATCCCTTTGTACAGAAAACCTTTCTTGGGCCTCAGTCACTTGTATAAGTCCCTCTGTACAAATTTAACAGTGCAATCGCTGGTAAAACCCTGGGTCTCTCCTTGAGCTATAAGCCCCAAATCTTTCTTTTTCAAAGCACTTTCTCCATTGATTTTGAAATATACTGTTGTTTTCAATCTTTCTTTGTTGAAAAACTAACCAAACAACATGGAAGCTCTACAACCGAGTAAGTGTTTATACGCTTTCATTTACCGCTTTCATATACATATAACTGTATTGTGGGGCTGTTTCGCTGTAAGTATTCTTTCATAAACTCATATCAACTGTGTAATAATAGTATAGATATTTAGAGTTTCCCCGGCAACTACGTCTAGAACTAGGAAAAGCCGTTTCGATTACTGGTAGAAATAGACAGCTAGATCCCCAATAGGATTACCAGATACAGTCTTCTCTTCGGCTGTCCTCATTAGGAATTGTCAAGAAACTCTACTCCCAAAGATGAATGTATTCTCCGTGAATGACATCTTTGAGTTTCTTCCAAATTCTCAAACTTTCCTGACTTGATCTATTCCTTGTGAATAGCTTGCCTTGAATTTCTCGGGGTTTGGGGACCCATGGGCTTCTTAAAAGCATCGGCCTCCTCTTGGGCATAGTGCAAGGACCCACAGGCTTCCTAAAAGCATCCCCGCCTCCTCTTGGGCTTAGTACAAGGACCCGTCGGCTTCTTAGAAGTATTCACAGCCTCCTCTTAGGCTTCGTATAATGATTCTTCCTCCGGGAATGATAGCCTCCTCTTGGGCTTCATACAAGGACCCCTCGGCTTCTTAAAAGTTTCCAGCCTCCTCTTGGGCTTCGTACAAATTATCCCGATGACCTCCTAGAGGTATAGGAACAGAACTTAGTCATCTTCATAGAACAGTATTTCCAAGAGTGTACTACTGTTTCTCAAAGCATAGTACAAAAGATGAAACTCTAGACTTTGACAGTCTATTTTCCTTGAGTCTCAAAGATTTTCTCAAGCCCCTTTTTTAGGAAGACACCTGTAGACTCAGACAGTCTCAATACCCTTTGGATTTCCCGTTTCCTTCAAGAACAGGGAACAATCCCTACCCTCAGATCAAATCCATGAGTACAGTGTTACTCATATAAGAACTGATTTTCTCTTTAAAATCAGTATATTGGACCTGTCACTCAACTAAAACAGTTGCCAGCATGATAGCCTCCTCTTGGGCTTTGTACAAAGATTCTCCCCAGCGGAGCAATCCATCTTTAGCCTCCATCTCAGGCTTTGTACGAGATACAAAAGACTCTCTTGTTGAGTCAAAAACTTTTAGCCTCCATCTCGGGCTTCGTACGAGATACCAAATCACACTCTTGTTGAGTATAAAAGGCACTCTTGTTGAGCCAAACAAAATCTTCAGGCTCCATCTCGGGCTTTATACGAGATACAAAAACACTCTCTTGTTGAGTATAAAAGATTCTCCTGTAGAGTCAACCCTTTTAGCCTCTCTCTTGGGCTTCGTACGAGACACACAAAAGCCAATAGCCTCCTCTTAGGCTTTGTATAAGAAAACCACTGGTTGATCCAATCAACCTTTTAGCATCAAAGTTGTGCCTCATTCACTGTATACAAACATCAACAACTCCTTCCCCTTCATCTAATCGCTGTAAGCGGTAAGCCTCTGGATTATTTACATCCACGCCACTGTCCCTCTTTTAGCATGAGAAATTCCTAAGGAAAGATGACATTGCTCTACACTGAGTTAAAGTCTTCTCCTTCAAGTTAAAAATCCCCTATAAAGGAAATTATGGCATTGTCGGATTCATATATCCCGGTTAAAGTAATTCTCCTTTATAACCAGTCACCCAACAGTTGTGACAAACAAACCCCTTTAGAGATGACAAATTCTCTCTAAGGAAAAACATCTTTTCAGCTTCACATCTTGGGCTTCGAACAAGATACAAACAACCTTTTAGCTTCACATCTTGGGCTTTGAACAAGATACAAACTACCTTTCGCTTCACGTCTTGGGCTTTGAACAAGACACCAAAACACCATTTCCTCCCATAGAATAGGAGGAACTACGAACACTCTGATTTCCCTGTTTCGGTAAACAGGAAAACGTAGGCATAAGATTGAAAGAAAAATCTTAGCGAGCACACTAAACAAAAATCCTAAATCCTACAAAACATCAGTCTAAACCTCCCACCAATCGCCCAGGCACTATTTTTACAAAATAACCTAAGAGAGGCCCCGAATCTTTGTAGCATCTGTAAACCAGCAGTTTTGACTGTTTAACCTCAGTATGCAAGCAGGGTTAGTTGGAGACATCTATTTCCCTTCCTTCATCAGCTTCAATAGGATAAAAAATGAATCGAGCTGTAGTACTAGAGCGATCGTGCTTCGCAACCACATCCAAAAATCACTCGCTACAGAAGAATGGCGACTTTGCTGGGGAGATATGAGATCTTGTTCTCTTCCCATCTCTTAGGTAGAAACCTAAAAAATGCCACAGAAAAAAAAGGCGCCCACCGTGGGGCGCGACTTTCTTCTTTTTTGAGTAGAAACCACAGAATGGTAACTCCGCCGGGGAGCCATTTTCTGTCACGAACATAGGTTTCATAGCTTTTAAAAGTCTAGGACATTAGGAAAAATATATATACTGCTTTACCTAATTGATATATGTGTTTATTTTTCTGCTAATGGGAATGCGTGTGATGCCGCATGTGGAAAGAATGAGTATACACCTAGGAAAAACCCCTTTAGTGGCGCAGAGGCTATCGGAAATAGTTGTTATGCGATGCCACCCTCTTCTGAGGACTCTTCAAAAAACACCACCTAGCACGGTTCCCGGCCCGCTGGTGTTTTCTTGACAAGAGTTGATGATGAAGAAAGACAGGTACAAAAATCATTAGTAAACCTTTGGGATGGGTAGAGCCTTGACTCCATGACAACGACCCTTTGACCCCATGTTTTTTCTATGTTTTTGTGTACTGCATTCATGCATTCATTTAAAAAACATTAAAACAAAAACAATTTCTCTTCTAGTCTCTCTATTTTTCAAATTAAACTAAGATTGTGATTGCAAATATCAGAGAAAAGGATTACGCTAATGGATTTCGGTAGAAGGAGAACTCATAAGTACACCTTCAAGGCTCCAAAACTAGATGATTTGAGAGGTTTGGCGAGAATGATCACAAACCAAGAGGCCTTCAGAGCCAAGTACGGAGGTCTGCTACCTCTGCTAAGAGTCCATGTGATTGAAGGAATCATGGATGTACTCGTTCAGTTTTACGATCCGGTTTATCACTGTTTCACATTCCCGGATTACCAGCTAGTACCAACGCTGGAGGAGTACTCTCATCTGATCGATCTACACATTACTGATCGAGCTCCATTTTCTGGACTGGAAGAAATTCCATAGGATCAGACCATTGCAAGAGAAATTTATCTGGATGAGTCGGAGGTCAAGACTCACATGACTACCAAGGGTGGCATCCAAGGTTTGCCAGCCCAGTTCTTAACAAAGAAAGCTCTGTACTTTGCTAGTATAGGGAACGGGACTGCTTTTGAAAGCATCTTTGTTTTGCTCACCTACGGATTATTTCTGTTGCCCAACATTAATAACTTCGTCGATATCAACGCCATTAAGGTTTTTCTCATTGGAAACCCTGTGCCGACTTTGCTTGCAGATGCGTATCATTCTGTACACTTAGGGAATTTGTACAGCGGAGGAGAGATCACGTGCTGTGTGCCCCTGCTATACAAATGGTTTATCTCTCATTTGCTAAGTCTGCTGCTTTTTAGGATCATAAGAGTGCCTTACGCTGGTCGCAGAAAATCATGTCTCTCACCAACTCTGACATTGATTGGTGTAATAGGATTTATGAGGGGATCAGAATCATTGATCGTTGTGGAAACTTCTCCAACGTACCCCTCATAGGAACTAAGGGAGGAATCAACTATCATCCGATATTGGTTCGTCGTCAATTTGGATACCCGATGAGGCATGTCCCGCACAATGCTCATCTGGAAGGTCTTTTCTTCAAAGAAGGAGAAAGTGACAGAGCACTAAAGATGGAAATAGTGCACGCTTGGAAGCACGTTCATAAGAAAGGACGGGAGTCTCTAGGAAAACCGGACTGTGTCTCGGTGGAGCCTTATCTCCACTGGGTACAAACTAGAGCTCTCAAGCTAAAGATGTCGTATCCTCGTCACGGAATTCTTCCGCCAAGGGAATCTGTCATGTACTTCATGAAGGAAACTGAAAAGCTTCAGGTTACTCTCAACAAAGTTCAACGGGAGAGGAGGTCTTGGAAGAACAAGTACCGCACCCTCAATGTAGAGTGCATCAAAATACAACAACTACTGAAAGAGAAAGATGCCCTGATTGAGATTTTAGAGCAACATGCTGTGGATAATCAGGATGACCAAAGGAATTTGCTCACTCCTTTCACCTGGAAAAGGAATGACAACCCGGCAACGGCTCAAGAGCCCCGGTCAAAGAAAAGGAAGTACCAGAATCAGCACCCGGGTTCTCTCGGGACCCATTAGCTTAGGTTTCTGTTTCTGCACCTTGTAATCTACTGTATTTCCATTTCTACAATCCTTTGAATTTCAATAAAAAGGGGTTTCCCCACTGTTTGATATTTGCAATCTAATTGTCGAAGTTTATTTTGATTAAACCAAAAAACAATTAATATAATCATTGCATTCATCAATATCACATCGCGTATTCTCCTTACCTACGAATCTCACGTTTGTGTCTCGATTCTAGAGTCAAACTGTCTAATTCATACAATACTCGGGCTAATCGTCAGAAAAAGATGGATGATCTTGAGGAAGAGAACAGAGAGTTGAAAGAAGAGATCGACGCTCTGAGAGAGGATATGAGAAAGCTCGTAACGACATGCAAGTCATGGCAGAAGTTCAGCTACAAAGGACTGTGATCTCAGAGATCACCTCAGCGCCCATAGTGGAGAAGTATGATCCTAGGTATCAAATGCCGAAAGATCGTCCCTGGGGCATACCTGCTAACTATATCCCAGAAGGATATGTTCCGCCGATCGCTGAAGATCAGGGAATCACAACAGATGCCGTTGGTCCTGAAGGTTACAGACTTCGGGAAAGCGAAGATGCCAGAGGCATATTGAAGACTCCTGAAGGTTACAAACTTCGGGAAACGCCAAGATTCACTGCCGTAGTTACGGTACCACCCCCTGTGGTGCACACTGTCCCGGAAGGACAGATTCCACAGATACCTGAAACTATGTTTGACCGAATGGATGAATTCCAGGAATAGTTCTTGGAAATACAGAAGGAACTACAAGCCATTCGCAGGCAGGATTTATTTAGAAAGGACGCCGCAGACCTTTGTCTGGTCCCCAATGTGAAAGTTCCGCACAAATTCCAAGTGCCTGACTTTGAAAAGTACAAGGGTAACTCTTGCCCTCAGAGTCATCTGGTGATGTACGCTCGGCGAATGTCAGTTCAGACGGAGAATCAGGACCTACTGATTCACTACTTTCAGGATAGTTTAACCGGTGCCGCCTTAAAATGGTACATGGGGTTAAACCGTGCCACGATCGGCACGTTCAGAGATCTTGGCACTGCCTTTGTCCAATAATACAAATACAATTTGGACATGGCACCCGACAGAGATCAACTCAGATCAATGTCACAAAAGGACTAGGAAACCTTTAAGGAGTACGCTCAAAGATGGCGTGAAATTGCCGCTCAAATTTGTCCACCTCTTGAGGAAAAAGAGATGACAAAGATCTTCTTAAAGACCTTGAGCTCATTTTACTATGACAGATTGGTTGCCAGTGCGCCCAGTGACTTCACCGAGATGGTGGGTATGGGGGTTCGTCTTGAGGAAGCCGTCCGGGAAGGACGTTTGGCAAAAGACGCTGGATCATCAAGTAGTACAAAATGATACGGTAGTGCTCTCCCTAAGAAAAAAGAGCAGGATATTGGGAATATCTCTCTCGGAAAGCAAAGGAGACGTTATCAACCAGTAGCAGCGGTAACTCCTGCTATTAACCCCGCGCCTATTCCTACATATCAGCCTCAGGTTGCGCAGAGCCAACCTAATCAGCAAAGGACTCAACAACCTCTTCAGCAGGCTCATCCTCCATACAACAACAACCGTACAAAGCAGCCACAAGGATTTGATCCAAAACTTGTATCGTACGCAGAACTATTTCCGTTACTACTGGCTAATGGGCACATCCAAACTAAGTCTCCTCTTACAGTACCGGAAAATCCGCCTTTTTGGTTCAAGGTGGATCAGACATGCCCTTATCATCAAGGAGGATCGGGGCATAACATAGAGAATTGTCTCAATTTCAAATCTGACGTGCAAAAGCTTGTTAGGAGCGGGCTCTTATCTTTCAAAGATACGAATCCCAATGTTCTCACAAACCCGCTGCCTCAACACGAGAAAGCTGCAGTTAACTTGATTGAGAAAGAGTCTAACAACGTCATTCAAAACCACGACATTCGTGCGATGAATGTCAATTTGGTGGCAATGCACTCAAGGCAAAGCTAATACCATAATCTGCCGTGGCACGATTACAGTTCCTATCTGACTTGCTCGGTAAACAAACAAGGATTCTCTTTCATACAAGAGGCCCTCCAGCGTCAGATGGATCTTGGATGGATCCAAGACTACCATGATAGGAACCCTTATCAGATCAACATGGTTCAGAGTTTTGATATTCGCGTGATGAATACCAACCTGGTAGAGTTACATGCTGATCAGGTCCGACTCGGATTCCTAATATCACATGATTATCAAAGCTGTGAAGCGGGTTGCGAAAATGATCGAGGTTTTACCCTTGTCCAGGAGGCACTTCAGCACTTGTTAAATCACTGGTGGATGCCGATCTATATGGATGAATATACTCAGCAAATTAGTATCAATAATAGGAATCCTACTCGACGTCAGAGTCAGGATGTCCGATCTGTGGAGACTAACCTAGTGAGGTTACATTGTATTCAAAGTAGGCGTGGCCAGGTGCCACCACACAATTATGATCAATGTGGAGTTTGTTCAAAAAGTATCCAAGGATGCTACCTTGTGAGGGCAGCTCTTCAGGGTCAGATGGATCGTGGAGAAATTCGTCCATATCCGGGTTCCGGACCCATCAATTAGACGCCGAATTACCTTGCTGATCAAATTGAGGATGTTGTCATCATCTCTGATCATTAGAGGACTAGAGATGTTTGTGCCATCACCACTCTGCTTGACGAATCAAGAATTCCCAACCGGGAACGGATCGAGATTACTTATGATGATCAGAAAAATCAGAAGGTTCCCATAGTCATCTATCTACCGGGACCATTACCGTATGAATCAGCTAAGGCTATCCCTTACAAATACGGTGCAACGACTATTGAGAATGGAAGGGAAATTCCATTACCCTCCTTCGTGAATATTGCAGACATTAGTCGTGTAACACAGAGCGGTCGAATCTTCAATCGAGGAGTTGGAGAGTCCAACAAAGAAAAGGAACCTCAGGCAGAAGTTCCTAATCCGCAAATCGGTCAATCCAGTGATAATGACCTTTCAAAGAACAAAGATGAGATGCTGAAGCTCATCCAAAGGAGTGAATTTAACATTGTTGATTAGCTGTTACAAACTCCTTCAAAGATCTCGGTATTATCACTGTTACTCAATTCAGAAGCGCACAGGGAGGCTCTACAGAAAGTTTTGGAGCAAGCCTTCGTAGAACAGGATGTAACAATCAGACAGTTCGATAATATTGTCTCTAACATCACTTCTTGCAATAATTTGGGATTTAGTGATGAGGAATTACCTGAAGAGGGTCGCCGTCATAACATGGCACTCAATATTACAGTCAACTGCCAGGACGATGCTTTAGCCATCGTACTGGTAGACACGGGGTCAGCCCTGAATGTTATGCCGAAGTCCACTTTGATGCAATTATCATTAAAAGGCCCTCCGATGAGAATCAGCGAGGTCGTCGTCAAAGCGTTCGACGGATCTAGAAAAGCGGTTATCGGCGAAGTTGATCTTCCCATAACTATTGGTCCTCACACTTTCCAAGTCACTTTCCAGGTCATGGACATCCGGGCAACGTACAGTTGTTTAGGAAGACCTTGGATACATCAGGCTGGAGCGGTCACCTCGACCCTTAACCAAAAGCTAAAGTTCGTCCAGAACGGCCAACTCATCACAGTCTGTGGGGAGCAAGCCTTGCTCGTGAGTAACTTATCATCATCTACTTGTGTAGAACCCGAGGAGGTTATTGGGACGCAGTTCCAAGAACTGTCGGTGAGCAAGGACAATCAATCTAAAGAAGGAACATTGATTTACTCATACAAAGATGCTATTAAAGCGGTCGAGAGTACCGATACCACAGGATGGGGACAGCTAGTCATTCCTACTGACAATAAAACAAAGAAGGGTCTTGGTTTTTCTGCAACCTGCACCCAGACTGCTACCAACGATGAAAGTCTTCATCCCATTCAGAACTTCTTCCACAGTGGAGGTTTCCTTCACCCAGTGACTCAAGAAGTATATACCATCAATAAGGAGGATCCCTCTGACACAGAGGAGGAATGGAAGTCCTATCTTAACGAGGACGGTTATATGTCTCAGGACGAAACGCAAACTCCATTTTGCTATCCTGCACAGAGCCCGAGATTTATACCCAGGTCAGACGTCGAAATGATATATGGAGGTTGTGATCCGGAAGGATGCCGTGCTCCACCAAATTCATTAGAGGAGGACACTCTGATGAAAAACAATTTTGACTCCACCTACTATGGCCCGATGGATGGTCTGCCAATGTGGCAACCTTACCCAGGAGACTTGGGGCAAGAAAGTCAGCCGAACAATGAAACTCAGCTGAGCATCATTGAACAGAATACCTGTGTTCCCACCATGTCATGGGATCAACACTCATGTCATTCAGAAACTACTCAGCACGACGATGAATTCGTAACATTTGCAGGGCTAGAATTCATCAACTATGCTTTTCCCGAGGTCAACGTCATCGAGAGAGATGACTCCTCCAGTTCTAAAGAAGTGTGGGACACCTTGGGACAACCAAGTGGAAAATTTGATTATATGGTCAAGTACACCGCTCCCGAAAGCTCTCGTATCAGGCTCGAAGACATCCAGCCAACTGGATGGGGAGATCTACCCGAGAGTACAAATACTCTGCAAAGTGCAACAGAGGAATCCTCCTATGAAAATTCTGCCTGGGAGACAGATTCCAATGATCCTGCTCCACCATAAATCAGCGTTATTTCTGAAGACAAATCAAGGAAGGTGCCAGACTTTATGATTCACCGAGGAGTTCGCCGCCAATGGGTTGCTGTCGATGTTCCGAAGGTCGCTCACCAGTCAAAGTAATTGCCATCTTTAACCTTTCACCCTGCCCAGGTGAAACAGATGTTTTGATAGGGCTCGCTTTCTGTAAATTTCCCTCTTCGCTTTGCCCAAAGCGATAGAGTTTTGTTTTATAGGGCTGTAGTTTCAAGAATCGACTTGTTCATTAATAAAATAACGTCGTTCTGTAATTTCCGCATTAATTGTTATTTTCTCTTTTTTTTGCTTTTCTCAGAAAATGGTAATCCTAAAAAACAAATCAATAATAAAAACAAGCAGTAAAAGAAATACACTGCACACACTCTTGCATTCTCTCTATATCTTCTAAACACAAATCATCACGTCATGCAGATTGCTTATTTTAAACCCCGTTGAAACATACGATCCGATGCCTTCTCCCGACTTTGAGTTCCCGGTATTTGGGGCTGAAGAAGAAGTTGACGACGAAATTCCAGAAGAGATCTCCCGATTACTCAGACAAGAGGAAAGGTCCATTGAACCTCATAAAGAGCCGTTGCAAACGGTAAACTTGGGTTCGGAAAAAGAGAGAAAAGAAATCAGGATTGGGGCACTGCTCAGTCCAACTGCCAAAGAGAGTTTGGTAAAGCTTCTCAAAGAATTCCCCAATGTGTTCACTTGGTCCTATCAGGATATGCCAGGGTTGGATACCAGCATCGTGGAACATCACTTACCGTTGAGATCGGAATGTCCGCCAGTAAAACAAAGGTTGAGACGGACTCACCCGGACATGGCCATCAAAATCAAAGAGGAGGTACGGAAACAGATTGACGCAGGTTTCCTCGCTACATCTGAATATCCTCATTGGTTAGCCAACATCGTACCTGTTCCCAAAAAGGACAGAAAAGTCAGAATGTGTGTAGACTACAGGGATCTGAACAAGGCAAGTCCAAAGGATGACTTTCCTTTACCACACATTGACATGCTGGTTGACAGTACAGCAAAATTCAAAGTTTTCTCCTTCATGGATGGATTCTCGGGCTATAATCAGATAAAAATGGCGCCGAAAGATATGGAGAAAACTTCGTTCATTACCCCATAGGGTACCTTTTGTTACAAGGTGATGCCATTCAGTTTGAAGAACGTCGGGGCAACCTATCAAAGGGCCATGACTACTCTATTTCATGACATGATACACAAAGAAATCGAGGTATATGTCGATGATATGATTGCAAAATCTAAGACAGAAGAGGAGC
Organism: Lathyrus tuberosus; assembly: GCA_022829125.1. Taxonomy (NCBI): domain Eukaryota; kingdom Viridiplantae; phylum Streptophyta; class Magnoliopsida; order Fabales; family Fabaceae; genus Lathyrus; species Lathyrus tuberosus. Next base: position 9,360,864 of record JALAZF010000072.1, read on the forward strand.
ATGTGACCCATCTGTCAAAACTATTCGAGCGTTTAAGGAAGTACAAACTTTGCTTGAATCCCAACAAGTGCACCTTCAGTGTCCGTTCAGGGAAACTCTTAGGGTTCATCGTCAGCCATAAAGGAATTGAGGTTGATCCTGACAAGGTCAAGGCCATTCGAGAAATGCCTTCTCCAAAAACTGAAAAACAAGTCAGAGGATTTCTGGGACGTTTGAACTACATCTCCAGATTCATATTCCTCATGACCGCCACGTGTGCGCCAATTTTCAGGTTACTGAAAAAGAACCAGGACTGCGTTTGGACAGAAGACTGCCAAACTGCCTTCGACAGTATTAAGGAATATCTGTTGAATCCTCCGATTCTATCACCACCAGTGGAAGGAAGACCACTGATTATATACCTCACAGTCTTGGAAGACTCCATGGGCTGTGTACTTGGCCAACAAGACGAAACCAAAAGGAAAGAGTCTGCCATTTACTATCTGAGCAAGAAATTCACCGACTGCGAGACTCGGTACACGATGCTTGAGAAAACTTGTTGCGTTTTGGCTTGGGCAGCCAAACGTCTTCGTCAGTACATGATTCGCCACACTACTTGGTTGGTCTCCGAGATGGATCCAATCAAGTACGTCTTTGAAAAGCCTGCTCTCACGGGAAGGATTGCCCGTTGGCAGATGTTGTTATCAGAATATGACATAGAGTACCATGCTCAAAAAGTCGTTAAGGGGAGTATTTTAGCTTATCATTTGGCTCATCAATCGATTGACGATCAAGAATCAATCGGGTTTGACTTCCCTGACGAAGATGTCATGTATCTAAAAATGAAAGATTGCGATGAACCGCTACCCAGTGAAGGGCCAGAACCAGGTTCCCAGTGGGGACTAATCTTTGACGGAGCAGTTAATCATTACGGAAACGGAATTGGGGTAATCATTGTTACCCCTCAGGGTACCCACATTCCTTTCACTGCCAGACTTGCGTTCAAATGTACGAACAACGAGGCCGAATACGAAGCTTGTATTATGGGTCTCGAAGAAGCGATTGATTTAAGGATCAAGAACTTGGACGTATACGACGATTCAGCCCTGGTTATCAACCAGATCACAGGAGATTGGAACACATACCAATCAGGATTGATTCCTTACAAAGACTATGCAAGAAGGTTGTTGCCTTTCTTCAATAGAGTTGAGTTTCATCACATCCCTCATGGTGAGAATCACATGGCTGATGCATTAGCCACTCTCTCTTCCATGATTAGCGTAGGTCGATGGAATGACCTACCTAAGATTGACGTAATGCGCCTTGAACGACCCGCTTACATCTTCGCGGTCGAAGCAGTCATAGATGACAAACCTTGGTATCATGATATCAAATACTTCCTTCAGAAATGAGATTACCCACCTGGGGCATCCAAGAAAGACAGAAAGACCCTCAGAAGACTAGCAGGCAGCTTCTTCCTGAGCGATAATACTCTCTATAAGAGGAATTTTGACATGGTCTTGCTCCGATGCGTCGACAGACCAGAAGCAGACATGCTGATGAAAGAAATTCATGAATGATCCTTTGGCACTCATGCCAACGGACACACAATGGCGAGGAAAATTCTAAGAGCAGGGTACTACTGGTTAACCATGGAATCCGACTGCTACAAGTACATGAGAAGGTGTCACAAGTGTCAGATATACGCTGACAAAATCCATGTACCGCCAACGTATCTCAAATTTCTCTCTTACCCGTGGCCTTTTTCCATATGGGGAATCGACATAATTGGCTTGATTGAACCTAAGGCTTCAAACGGACATCGGTTCATTCTGGTCGCCATTGATTACTTCACCAAGTGGGTCGAAGCAGCGTCGTACGTTAATGTAACCCGACAAGTGGTGGTCCGATTTATAAAAAAAAATATCATCTGTCGTTATGGTGTTCCAAGCCAGATCATTACTGATAATGGATCTAACTTGAACAACAAGATGATGAAGGAGTTGTGCGCTGAGTTCAAAATCGAACACCATAACTCATCTCCCTACCGACCTAAGATGAACGGTGCGGTAGAAGCGGCTAACAAGAACATCAATAGGATTGTTCAGAAGATGGTTGTAACCTACAAAGATTGGCACGAGATGCTACCCTTTGCTCTTCACGGTTATCGAACATCTGTCCGCACTTCAACAGGGGCTACCCCTTTCTCTCTATTGTATGGCATGGAAGCAGTGCTCCCCATAGAAGTAGAGATCCCATCAATCTGGGTATTGATGGAAACTAAGCTTACAAAAGCTGAATAGTGTCAAAGTCGACACGACGAACTGAATCTAATTGAAGAAAAGCGAATAACGGCTCTATGCCACAGTCAGTTGTATCAACAAATAATGAAGAAGGCGTTTGACAAAAAGGTCAGACCTCGCATCTTCAGGAAAGGAGACCTCGTGCTCAAGAAGATACAATCATTTCTCACTGATTCTCGGGGCAAATGGACCCCGAATTATGATGGCCCCTATGTGGTCACGAAAGCTTTCTCAGGCGGTGCCTTGAGACTTGAAACCATGGACGGAGAGGAATTGGCCTACCCCACGAATGTTGATGTAGTCAAGAAATACTTCGCCTAAAAAAAAATGTCTCGGTAGATTGAAAACCCGAAAGGGCGGTCCAGGAAAAAGTTAGAGACATGAAAAAAATCATCCCGGTGGATTGGAAACATCAAAGTACAATCCAGGCAAAAGTTAGGGATAATGACAAGTAACTATGTTCAACAGAGGCAAGTCCCTTAGCAGCGGTTACATCATCCATTGGGGGAAAACTCCAGTCAAGGTCATCTTCGACGGAAGCTCAGGATGCCCCGAATTCAAAGTTGGTAGAAGGATAGTGGTCGTTATGTTTCAACGTAGCCCTTTTCCCTGTATATTACCATTTTCTAACTTTGTATATACTCTGTGGAATCACGCGCTTGGCTGATTTCCATCCTATCAATAAAATTTGAGCCCTTGTGCTTTTGTTTGTAATTCTTATTTGTTTTAGCTTTACAGAATGACGTTTTTTTAACATGATTAACGATTCTTGAAATGAAACAAAACGAATTTACTTGTTAAACTTTTTCTGCTCTAAAATTAAAGATGGCAATTGCTTTTGACTGTTGAACATCGAAAGAACCTCGATTGCGTATCCAAAGGCGATCGGGCCTCAAAGTGCAGAATCGAAGTACTCCTTCTAAGCCAGTACGCCTGAATGAAGGATCAACTGTATCAGATGCAGTTTTCCCGTCTGATACCTTCGGCCGAGTTCTTATCTCCTAAGCCCGACCAACATAGTTCCCAGCAGGGACTATTTTTCCTAAGCAAGGTGGAATTGCTACTTTTGGACCAACGATATTTCGACGCCCCGCGATGGCCGAGTATCCAGTCATGTTCATCTTTTAGTTTGTATGTCGTGTCGGTTTGTCAGCATATACATACATCCATCATGCATTATTAATTTACATGCATATTTATTACACAACTATCACTTGAGTCGGTCTTATCCTGTCGTGATAACCGTCCTATCGATCGAGTTTGTCAGTTCTTGCTTCATCAGGAAATATTATGTCTGATCAAACTCGTCTTCAGTGTATTTTTAGATCAGAGTCGGCAATTGACCACTTTGATAACTTGAACCTCTGAAAGAACAAATAACCTTCAACAAATGTCACTCTTCGCCATTGAAGATGATACCCTTGCTTTCCCGGATTAAGGAAAATCCCCAGAGAAAGCCTCTTAATCAGAGACTCGGCAGCACATCAGTTTTGCTCCGAAAAAACCGCTGATGAAAAGGTCATCGGCACCTCAAAATTGGATCACATCATATGGCGTTTCTCCGGGAAGATCCCGAGAAAAGTATGATGTAAGACTCCAAGCAGAAGCAGTCTCTCCAGAGACTCGCTTTCCCCAGTAGAAACAAATGGCGTCTCCAATAGAGAAGTTTGTACACCTCTACAACTCAGACGATTGGGTTCCCCAGCGAGTCTGACGTCAACTTTTTCCACTCAAATGGCATCTTTCCAGGAAAATCCGGCGAGAAGTTTGAGGAAAACCGCTACGAGTAGCGTCCTTTGTCAATAAAGTTTATTGACAAAAGAAACTAAGACCAGTTCCTTGGTAGGAAACCAGGATCGAGGGGAAGTTTACATCAGAAACTAAGACCAGTTCCTTGGTAGGAAACCAGGATCGAGGGGAAGTTTACATCAACTGAGACCAGTTCCTTGGTAAAAAACCAGGATCGAGGGGAAGTTTATTTCAGAAACTGAGACCAGTTCCTTGGTAGGAAACCAGGATCGAGGGGAAGTTTATTTCGGAAACAAAGACCAGTTCCTTGGCTGAAGACCAGGATCGAGGGGAAGTTTACCTTTTCTAAGCATCATTGCTTAGCGAAAGAAGATGAATGCGTGAATTACCATTCATTGACGCCGTCAAAATTTTGGATATTCCGATATTTAATCCTCTTGCACCCCGAATACCCGAATACCTTCGTCATTCACACCTTCGGGTCCAAGAAGATTAAATAGGGGCATCTGTCATACCCCAAATTTTGACCACTTAGATTCCCATCATTGTGCAAATCATCATCACAATATGGATGGACCTTCATACCTCATCAGTCTCCCCAAAGATGAGTGAGCATTCACTGCAATCAGAATTAGGGTTTCAGGCCCTCTCAGAGCTCTTAGACAAAGGATCAATCAAGGAATAACATGATCTTCAATTTGTATAAACCTCTCAAACATCCTCAATGGATCAAGGGGACTCCCACTTCAAGGATTAAGCACAAGGCTGCTCCCTTTCAAGTGGATCAAGCTTCAAGATCGATAGTGTCACCAGATTAGGGTTTTGGTCGACTAGGGCCTCCAGGTGGAAATTTTCTTCTGGGCACAAGCCAATGATCCAGAACATAACCTAATATACTCCATGGAACCTCATGGACCCAATCATCAAGTCAATCTTGCCTCAAGGGATGCATTCATCAAAAATCAGGAATTAGGGTTTCTTGACCTAATTCACCCCTAAGTTAACTTTTGGGACAAATCATGAACCAAGACCTCAAGACATGATTTGAGGGTCTCTAATATACCATATTAATCCATTTGGAACAATGGATTGATCCAAGAAGCTTGAGCAACAAGTTTCAATTTCATCTGAACCACAATTAGGGTTTTGCGAGAAAAGTCAATTATAACTTTGACTTCTAACCAGGACATGCTCCCAAACCCTAAGACATGATTCAATATACCCTATAACACCCATGGAACATGTCCATCAAGTTTGATTTAGGTCAAGGACATGATTTCCCGAAGAATTGCACAGTTTGGAATTCATCTGATAAAAAGTCAACTGTGCACAAAAGTCAACTTTGACTTTTTGAGATTTTTCACTAAAATGGATTTTTAACCCTAAAATGATGTTAATGTATGATTTGAATCATCATTCATCAAGAAAAATCAAAGAAAGTGGGGTAACTTGTAAAAGGGGTAACCATAAAACTTAGAAAATTTTCTAAGTCTTGGAAAAGTGACACTAATGCACCAACTTTCGAGGACCATAACTCCTAAACCACAAGGCCATTGTTCCCCATTCAAAGGTTGATTTGTAGATCACATTGCCGTCTACAAAAACTTCATACTGACTTATGTTCAAATTCCTCATGGATTTTGAGTTATGGAGTGGTCAAAATCAAGAAAAGTCACTTTGTTCCAACACTTAGTGAAAATTTCACTAAGTCAGAATCTGCCTTCACTTTTTTCCAAATGTAGGGGGATTTTTCACTTGGATTCAAAAGATATCAAAACCAAACATGTTCAAACAGTTGTTGTATCATGTTGAACCTAGAATAGCCTAAAATAGGGACAAGACTCCAATTTTGGATTGGAGCATTCATTGGAAGCACCAAGGTGGCATAGACTGAGCCATTTTCAACTGAATTCAGTCAAGACTTTTCCAAGACCAAGGGAACCAGCAGCCTGTGCTCTAACCTCTAGTCAATGGCTAGAGGAGACTTGGATTTTCATTTGCCAACATTGGCCAAACCTACTCAGCAGTTGCCATTCACTATTCCTTGCAAAACAAACTTGCTCTACTATAAATAGAGCTCAATTGTGATCAGTTTAAGTACACCAAAGGCCTACAACACTTGCCTTTCTCAAAATCTCTTTCTCTTGGAAAAAATTCCTTTCTTAGCAAGGTAGCTATCGGGTTTTGAGATAGAGGGCAATTCCACTCAAACCAATCACATACACACCTCATATACATCACATATGAGCTGATCAAACACTTAAACAACAACTGGAATACTGATTTCTCAGAATCACCATTCAAGAAGCCCTTGTAGTTGAGATGAATGTATTCTCCGTGAATGGCATCTTTGAGTTTCTTCCAAATTCTCGAACTTTCCTGACTTGATCTATTACTTGTGAATAGCTTGCCTTGAATTTCTCGGGGTTTGGGGACCCAAGGGCTTCTTAAAAGCATCAGCCTCCTCTTGGGCATAGTGCAAGGACCCACAGGCTTCCTAAAAGCATACCCGCCTCCTCTTGGGCTTAGTACAAGGACCCGTCGGCTTCTTAGAAGTAGTCACAGCCTCCTCTTAGGCTTCGTATAATGATTCTTCCTCCGGGAATGATGGCCTCCTCTTGGGCTTCATACAAAGACCCCTCGGCTTCTTAAAAGTTTCCAGCCTCCTCTTGGGCTTCATACAAATTGTCCCGACGACCTCCTAGAGGTATAGGAACAGAACTTTGTCATCTTCATAGAACAGTCTTTCCAAGAGTCTACTACTGTTTCTTAAAGCATAGTACAAAAGATGAAACTCTAGACTTGGACAGTCTATTTTCCTTGAGTCTCAAAGATATTCTCAAGCCCCTTTTTTAGGAAGACACCTGTAGACTCGGACAGTCTCAATACCCTTTGGATTTCCCGTTTCCTTAAAGAACAGGGAACAATCCCTACCCTCAGATCAAATCCATGAGTACAGTGTTACTCATATAAGAACTGATTTTCTCTTTAAAATCAGTATACTGGACCTGTCACTCAACTAAAACAGTTACGAGCATGATAACCTCCTCTTGGCTTTGTACAATGATTCTCCCCAGCGGAGCAATCCATCTTTAGCCTCCATCTCGGGCTTTGTACGAGATACAAAAGACTCTCTTGTTGAGTCAAAAACTTTTAGCCTCCATCTCGGGCTTCGTACGAGATACCAAATCACTCTCTTATTGAGTATAAAAGGCACTCTTGTTGAGCCAAACAAAATCTTCAGCCTCCATCTCGGGCTTCATACGAGATACAAAAACACTCTCTTATTGAGTATAAAAGATTCTCCTGTAGAGTCAACCCTTTTAGCCTCTCTCTTGGGCTTCGTACGAGACACACAAAAGCCAATAGCCTCCTCTTAGGCTTTGTATAAGTAAACCACTGGTTGATCCAATCAACCTTTTAGCATCAAAGTTGTGCCTCGTTCATAGTATACAAACATCAACAACTCCTTCCCCTTCATCTAATCGCTGTAAGCGGCAAGCCTCTGGATTATTTACATCCACGCCACTGTCCCTCTTTTAGCATGAGAAATTCCTAAGGAAAGATGGCATTGCTCTACACTGAGTTAAAGTCTTCTCCTTCAGGTTAAAAATCCCTTATAAAGGAAATTATGGCATTGTCGGATTCATATATCCCGGTTAAAGTAATTCTCCTTTATAACCAGTCACCCAACAATTGTGACAAACAAACCCCTTTAGAGATGACAAATTATCTCTAAGGAAAAACATCTTTTCAGCTTCACATCTTGGGCTTCGAACAAGATACAAACAACCTTTTAGCTTCACATCTTGGGCTTTGAATAAGATACAAACTACCTTTAGCTTCACATCTTGGGCTTCGAACAAGATACAAACAACCTTTTAGCTTCACATCTTGGGATTTGAACAAGATACAAACTACCTTTCGCTTCATGTCTTGGGCTTTGAACAAGACACCAAAACACCATTTCCTCCCATAGAATAGGAGGAACTACGAACGCTCTGATTTCCCTGTTTCGGTAAACGGGAATACGTAGGCATAAGATTGAAAGAAAAATCTTAGCGAGCACACTAAACAAAAATCCTAAATCCTACAAAACATCAGTCTAAACCTCCCACCAATCGCCCAGGCACTATTTTTACAAAATAACCTAAGAGAGGCCCCGAATCTTTGTAGCATCTGTAAACCAACAGTTTTGACTGTTTAACCTCAGTATGCAAGCAGGGTTAGTTGGAGACATCTATTTCCCTTTCTTCATCAGCTTCAATAGGATAAAAAATGAATCGAGCTGTAGTACTAGAGCGATCGTGCTTCGCAACCACATCCAAAAATCACTCGCTACAAGCGGGCACCGCGATTTCTGCAGTCCAAACCTTGCGATGATAGCAGCAAACCACCTGCGTTTTTCTGCCCTAACTCGATTTTTAACAGCAATTTTCCATAGATTTCTCACTCATAACCACGTCTAACAATTGTAATTCAACCAAACAAATCAAACAAGACTAGTTCATTAATTCCAATCATGTTATCAGAAAATCACCCTAAAACCCTCATTCAACCCCATGGATTTCAATTTAGTGATTTCTACTTCAATACTTACATCATCTAACCCTTGAGAGATGAAAGAAATCCCACCCTTACCTTAAAGTGATGAGCTTTCCTTACTTTAATGGATTCTCCCTTTCTTCCTCTTGCCTTAGCTCTTCTCTTTCTTTCACTTTTTCACGTGGAATGAGAATACTGAACTCTCACTCTCTAATTATCTCATATACCCCAATTAATGAATCACCTTATTTGCCCTCACTTCACCCTCGCCTAATTACCATAAAGCCCTTCCACTCACTACACCTCTAAATTATTTTAATTATCTTATTATATTAACATTAGCACTCAACTAATGAAATATATTAGTCAACAAACGATAAATTAAAATAATCTAATCAACATTACTCAATGCACCGCTAATCTCTATGTTATTAGCCATACACCCCTACTACGCCCAAGACCTACTACTTAAGGACACTACCCTTCCCCACGGGTACATAAACACAACGAAAGTACAACAACACATAATCGACCACAACAACATATAATTATTCACAAATAATACTAAAAGGAAAATGGGGCGTTACAACTCTCCCCCACTTAGAATATTTTTGTCCTAAAAAATTTACCTCATCCAAACAACTCTGGATACGACTCTCGCATCCTGTTCTCCAACTCCCACGTCATATTTCCACCAGCAGCGCCTCCCCATACTACTTTCACAAGAGCGATCTCTTTGCCCCTTAGTTTCTTTACCTCGCGGTCTTCAATCCGTACTAGTAAGGCTTCAACCGTAAGGTTATCTCTTACTTCCACATCATCCATTGGAATCACATGCGACGGATCTGGAACATACTTCCAAAGTTGTGACACATGGAACACATCATGCAAATTCGACAAATTGGGTGGCAACGCCACTCTATAGGCAACAGGTCCAACTCTTGCAGATATCTAATACGGACCAATAAACCGAGGAGTAAGCTTCCTCGACTTCAACGCACGGCCAACCCCGGTCACTGGAGTGACTCTCAAAAACACACGGTCTCCTCCTTGAAATTCGAGATCTTTCCTTCTCTTATCATGGTAACTCTTCTGCCTACTCTGTGAAGATTTCATCTTTTCCCGGATTAGCTTCACTGTTTCGGTAGTTTGCTGAGCAATCTCCGGTCCCAGCACCACGCTCTCACCAGATTCGTGCCAGCACAAAGGCGTCCGACATCTCCAACCATACAACGCTTCGAAAGGTGCCATTCTGATACTGGAATGATAACTGTTATCATAAGTGAACTCAATCAGTGGCAAATGACTATCCCAAGCACCCCCTTGTTCGAGCACACAAGCCCTCAACAGATCTTCCAAGGACTGGATAGTTCTTTCCATCTGACCATCCGTCTGCGGATGATAAGCCAAACTCAACCTCAGCTTTGATCCCAAAGCTTCTTGCAAACTCTCCCAAAATCTGGAAGTGAACCTTGGATCTCGATCCGACACAATACTCAACGGGATTCCATGCAACTTCACAATCACTCGGATATAAATCTCTGCTAACTTCTGCAAAGGAAAACTGATATTAATCGGAATGAAATGTGCCGACTTCATCAGTCTATCCACTACTACCCAAATGTAATCATGTCCTCTCGGCGTATTAGGCAACCTGTCACAAAGTCCATAGAAATACTGACCCACTTCCACTCTGGAACGTCTAACGGTTGCATCATACCAACAGGTTTCTGATGTTCCACTTTCGACTTCTGATAAGTCAAACAAGCATACACAAACTAAGCCACATCGTGTTTCAATCCAGGCCACCAAAATATCTTCTTCAAGTCTTGATACATCTTCGTAGCTCCTGGATGGATACTCAAACTACTCCAATGACCTTCTTCTAGAATCACTCTTTTCAACTCGGGATCATCAAGAATGCAAATCCTGTCATGAAATCTCAACACACCTTGTTCGTCCACCCTGTACTCATTACCTTCTGCTTGGTTACTCCCAATCATCAAATCTACTAATTTCACATCCAACTTCTAACTGTCTCTGATATTGTTAAGAAATTCATTGTTGATTGTCAGCATACCCAACATAACACTATGCGGTGTCTGATCGCAAACCAAACTCATATCTCTGAACTGTTCAATCAATTCTAACTCTTTAACTATCATAGCAGACATATCCAACGATTTTTGACTCAGAGCATCAGCCACGACATTAGCTTTACCGGGATGATAGTTCAAGCCAAAATCATAATCCTTCAAGAATTCTAACCATCTTCTTTGCCTCATATTCAATTCCTTCTGATCAAACATATACCTCAAGCTCTTATGATCACTATACACTTCAAATCTGGGACTATAGAGATAATGCCTCCAAATCTTCAATACGAAAACCACTGTAGCTAACTCCAAATCATTAGTCGGATAATTCCTCCCATGTACTCTCAACTGTCGTGAAGCATAAGCCACAACCTTACCATCCTGCATTAGTCACCTCCTAGCCCCATCAAAGAAGCGTCACAATACACCACGAACGGTTCGTTTGGTTCAGGTAGAACCAACGCTGGAGCTGTGGTCAACCTCTTCTTCAGTTCAATGAAACTCTTTTCACAATGAACATCCCACACAAATGCTTTCCCCTTGCACGTCAATTGAGTTAACAGAAGTGCCAACTTCGAAAATCCTTTAATAAACCTTCGGTAATAAGCAGCCAAACCCAAGAAACTTCTAATCTCGGTCACCGACTTTGGAGTCTCCCACTGTAGAACAGTGTCTACCTTGGATGGATCTATAGCAATACCCTCACCAGAAATAACATGACCAAGAAAACTTATCTCCCTCAACCAGAATTCACACTTAGACAACTTCGCATAGAGTAGCTTCTCTCTCAGCACTAGCAACACAATCCGCAAATGTTCAGCGTGTTCTTCTTGTGACTTGGAATAGATCAGAATATCGTCAATAAAGACAACCACAAACTGATCCAAGTACTCATGAAAGATATGATTCATATATTCCATGAATACACCAGGTGCATTAGTAACTCCAAATGGCATCACCACATACTCATAATGTCCATATCGAGTTCTGAAAGCCGTCTTCTGAATATCTTCATCTTTTACCCGTATCTGATGATAACCCGACCTCAAGTCAATCTTGCTAAACACACGAGCACCCACTAACTGGTCCATCAAGTCATCTATTCTTGGAAGCGGATACTTATTCTTAATTGTTACTTTATTCAGCTATCTGTAATCGATGCACAACCTCATGCTACCATCCGTTTTCTTTACCAACAACACTGGAGCTCCCCAAGGCGATACACTTAGTCCCACAAATTTCTTCTCTAACAAGTCTTCCAGTTGATTCTTCAGTTCTGACAATTCTGATGCCGACATCCTATATGGTGCCATAGAAATAGGTCTGGTACCAGGGACAAGATCAATAGCAAACTCTACTTCTCTCTCTGGTGGCACATCAGCAATGTCATCTGGAAACACTTCAGGGAAATCACGCACCACTTGCAATTCATTAATCACTGAATTACTCTCTACTGACAAAGATGCAAACAATGCAAGCACCTGAGCTTCTTCTTCCAAGAGCTCCTTCAACTCTCTAGCAGACAGAAAACGATCTTCTCCCTCTTCCTCAGGAGTGAGGAATCGAACTGACTTATTAAAATAGTTAATATGAACATGGTTGAACTCCAACCAATTCATACCCAAAATCACGTCGAGACTTCCCAACGGTAAACAAATCAGATCCACTCCAAAGTCCTTACCATAGATTGATAATGGATAATTCAAACAAACTAAAGAAGTAGTCACCGATCCCTTAGCAGGAGTTTCGATAACCATCTCTCCCTTCATAGGAGAAACAACAAGGCATAGCCTTCTTACACAATTAGCAGCAATAAAAGAGTGAGTAGCACCAGTATCAATAATAGCAATCAAAGGCGTATTATTAATATAACATGTACCTCTGATCAATCTGTCCTCACTGGAAGTCTGAGTCTCTGACAAAGCGAACACTTTTCCTCTAGTCGGAGCTTGCTTTGGTTTCTGACAACGAGTACTAACATGGCCCTGTTCCCCACAGTTGTAACAAGTAACCACATTAGCTTTGCAGTCAGCAATCAGATGTCCTGCCTGACCACACTTGAGTACTTCTTCACATCGCTCGTGCACTCACTGACACGATGTCCCAACTCACCACACTTGTAGCACTTAAGAGGAGCAGAAGCACCTCCCCTACTCGGCCTCTTGCCATCAGCATGTTTCTGTTTACCTTTTTCAGCTGGAGTTGCATAAGGCTTCCCACGATTCACCGGTTGTTTTCCTCTTCTCTCGGCCAGCCCCTTATAGCGAGCCGATCGAGCCTTGCTATCCTCCTCAAAGATCCTGCAGCAATCAACCAAGTCTGGAAACTGTCTGATCCTCTAATAACCAATTGCCTGCTTAATCTTAGGCTTCAACCCATTCTCGAACTGGATACACTTCGAGAACTCAGATGTTGCCTCACTGTAATGAGGATAAAACTTTACCAAATCCGAAAACTTAGCAGCATATTCAGTCACTGACATGCTACCCTGCTTCAGCTCCAAGAACTCTATCTCTTTCTTCCCTCGGACATCTCCAGGAAAATACTTCCTTAAGAATTCTTTACTGAACATAGCCCAAGTGATATCCTCTCCTCCGACTCCCAACACTTGACGAGTACTGACCCACCAGTCATCAGCCTCCTCAGCCAACATATGAGTACCTAACCGCACCTTCTGTGCCTCCGGACATTCCATAACCTGAAAGATTCTCTCAATCTCCTTGAGACAAGTCTGTGCTCCATCCGGATCATATCTTCCCTTGAGAGTAGGCGGATTGTTCTTTTGAAACTCATCATTCTCGCTAGCACGCGGTGGATTTTGTACTGCTTGAGCCATAGCTTGCAAGGCAGCAACAAGAGTAGCATCGTTCCTTCCAGCCATTATAAATCTGTCACACGCCAACAACAGAACACAATGGTTAAGGAACTGACACCGACACTGAACAACTAACACGCGACAATGACTCGACGACTTGGTCGGACGGACCGACCTGCTCTGATACCACTTTGTAACACCTTAAACCCCCGCGACAAATAATGATAAAATATTAGAGTAATAATAGAATACACGGATTTAGGATGCTACTTCTACTACTCAAATAACATGCACACAATCATATTTTTGGTGATATTAATCTTAAACATAGCATTTCAACATATAATTGCACAGCGAAAAAGTCAACGCAACGAAACATGTTTAATCATACACAACATCCTGAATGAAAATAGTAACAACATATAACAGGAAATAAAAGACTCTAGCATTCCGACACCCCCGGTGTTACAAACTCAGAGCAGACGCGACTCGCTAACACACACACCCGAAGACCCCGTCTTCTACACTCCACCTGCGAACTACTCCTACTTATCTGCACGTTACCCATATAGAGGTAACATTCAAACAGAAGGGGTGAGATCCTTAAATCAACAAAAGAGAGAGATGATATAAATAGAAAAGCATACATCATCAAGTTATTCACCATATCACAACATCCAACAAGAATCAGACATCTCAAGTTATGCACAAACAATCACCGATAACTACACCAATCATCATGCGTCACAACCAACAAGAGAATGCAAGGCTACTCGACTAGACTCAATACATGTGGTACTAAAATCGATCCCTGTTTCATGATCACAGTTCCCGTCGGAACTCTCGATCCCTGTTTCATGGTCAAGTATGACCCCTATTTCATGATCATACCAACAACCCCTGTTTCATGGTCACGTACGACCCCTATTTCATGATCGCACCAACAACCGTGATTGCTTACACCCCATCTGGGCACACAATCACGCCAACAACAACGATTCCATCGAGGAATTCGGATAGACGATAACACCCTACCTGGGCACGCCATCCCACAACTATGCACATGCCATACACCATCAATGACAACATGCAACAACGACTCATGCATACACATAACATACTCATCTTCCTACCAACATTAATTAACAATCAACATGCATTCATCTAAACATACATCATTGCACCAATACAACAACTACACATCTTTGCATCAATTATTCATGCATTTCACATCAACATCAACAAAACAAGCACATAACACTTCAATATATGCTTACCATACAACAACAACAACACAACATTAATATAATATAAGACAGATATTTTTCATGAATTTTAAGTAAATAAAATAATATTTTTCAGTCCCAGGTCGCGCTAAGCGCGCCTCACCCGTGCTAAGCGCCCTAACCACTGCCTCGAAGAGGCGAAATTCTTCCAGACCGCGCTAAACGGGCACCGGAATTTCTGCAGTCCAAACCCTGCGATGACAACAGCAAACCACCTGCGTTTTTCTGCCCTAACTCGATTTTTAACAGCAATTTTCCATAGATTTCTCACTCATAACCTACATCTAACAATTGTAATTCAACCAAACAAATCAAACAAGACCAATTCATTGATTCCAATCATGTTATCACAAAATCTCCCTAAAATCCTCATTCAACCCCATGGATTTCAACTTAGTGATTTCTACTTCAATACTTACATCATCTAACCCTTGAAAGATGAAAGAAATCCCACCCTTACCTTAAAGTGATGAGCTTTCCCGACTTCAATGGATTCTCCCTTTCTTCCTCTTACCCTAGCTCTTCTTCTTCTTTCACTTTTTCATGTGGAATGAGAATACTGAACTCTCACTCTCTAATTCTCTCATATACCCCAATTAATGAATCGCCTTATTTGCCCTCACTTCACCCTCGCCTAATTACCATAAATCCCTTCCACTCACTACACCTCTAAATTATTTTAATTATCTTATTATATTAACATTAGCACTCAACTAATGAAATATATTAGTCAACAAACGATAAATTAAAATAATCCAATCAACATTACTCAACGCACCGCTAATCTCTATGTTATTAGCCATACACCTCTACTACGCCCAAGACCTACTACTTAAGGCCACTACCCTTCCCCACGGGTACACAAACACAACAAAAGTATAACAACACATAATCGACCACAACAACATATAATTATTCATAAATAATACTAAAAGGAAAATGGGGCGTTACACCTCTTCCTCGAGGATATGAAGCTAATGCTAGATGTGAATATAATGCTGGATCGCCAGGACATACAACTAAAAAGTATTTAGCCCTCAAGTTTAGGGTACAAGGTTTGTTGGATCAGAAAATTATCAATTTTACTCACGATAATCCAAATGTGGGAGATAATCCTTTCCCAGGTCATGCTGGGCCAACTGTTAACTTTATTGAGGGACTGGGAGGAGATGTCCTAATTAAAGAGGTAGACCAGGTAAAGACCTCCATGACGAAAGTGAGGGAAGTATTAATTGGGTATAAGGAGTTTGAAAAGTTGCACGGTGAATGCAAGGATTGCTCGTTTGATCCTAATAGCTCTAAGAAGATGAAGAGGGTCCTCCAACAATTAATGGACCAAGGGGTAGTACAGATTGGGTACTTAAGAAGTACGAATGAGGTGGTTGCATTAGAATCCCAGGGGCATGTACCTTCTGAGATTCCGTACCAGAAATAGGGAGTTGCGACTCCTATTAAAATACAAGTTCCAAGGCCTACACAAACACCCATTCAAATACCAGTTCCAAGGCCTACGCAAGCGCCCATCCAGATACAAGTTCCAAGGCCTACACAAGTGCCCGTTCAAATATCAATTCCGAGATCTGCACAGACTCCTATTCAAATATCAATTCTGATACCTACATGAACACCATTTCAAATACCTGTTCCTGCACCAGTCAAAGTTCCAGGGCCTGCAAGATCAGAAGGCCCCATCACTTTCCATATTCCAGCACCGTTTTCGTATGAAAGAAATAAGACGGTACCTTGGAAATATGACATCACCGCATCCGAGGGAGGAAAGCCTATAGTACCATCACCAACCGTTACTAACATAGCTGGCATTAGAGGGATGACACATAGTGGAAGAGTATATTCCTTTGATCAATCTAAAAAGGATACCCCTGAAAGCTCAAAAGGGAAAGAGACCGTAAATGCAGGGGAGGGGTCTTCCAAGAAGAGCGTATCCCAAGAGGATGCTGAGGAATTCTTGAGACTCATAAGGAAAAGCGATTACAGGGTGGTGGACCAGCTGAGTCAAACACCCTCCAAGATTTCTATCCTATCCTTATTATTATGCTCAGAGGCACATAGGGAACCCCTGCTGAAGGTCCTGAATAAAGCCCACGTCACTAAAGACATATCAGTGGATCAGTTTGATTGAGTGGTTGCCAATATCGCCGCCAGTACTTATCTAGGTTTCAGTAGCGAGGAACTACCTCCTTAGGGTCAAGCGTAATACAAGGCCCTGCATATATCAGTCAAGTGTCAAGACACTGTTCTTTCAAGGGTGCTAGTGGACACAGGGTCTGCTCTAAATGTCATGCCTAAGGATACCCTCATGAAATTAACATCCGTAAGGACCTTTATGAAGGCTAGTTCCTTGGTTGTTAGGGCTTTCGGCGGTTCGAAAAGAATGGTAATTGGAGAGGTAGACATACCTGTAGCGAGTGATTTTTGGATGTGGTTGCGAAGCACGATCGCGCTAGTACTACAGCTCGATTCATTTTTTATCCTATTGAAGCTGATGAAGGAAGGGAAATAGATGTCTCCAACTAACCCTACTTGCATACTGAGGTTAAACAGTCAAAACTGTTGGTTTACAGATGCTACAAAGATTCGGAGCCTCTCTTAGGTTATTTTGTAAAAATAGTGCCTGGGCGATTGGTGGGAGGTTTAGACTGATGTTTTGTAGGATTTAGGATTTTTTTTAGTGTGCTCGCTAATATTTTTCTTTGAATCTTATGCCTACGTATTCCCGTTTACCGAAACAGGGAAATCAGAGCGTTCGTAGTTCCTCCTATTCTATGGGAGGAAATGGTGTTTTGGTGTCTTGTTCAAAGCCCAAGACGTGAAGCGAAAGGTAGTTTGTATCTTGTTTAAAGCCCAAGATGTGAAGCTAAAAGGTTGTTTGTATCTTGTTCGAAGCCCAAGATGTGAAGCTAAAAGGTCTATTTGTATCTTGTTCAAAGCCCAAGATGTGAAGCTGAAAAGATGTTGACTTTATAAAGAATTTTTCATCTCTAAAGAGGTTTGTTTGTCACAACTGTTGGGTGACTGGTTATAAAGGAGAATTAATTTAACCGGGATATGTGAATCCGGCAATGCCATAATTTCCTTTATAGGTGATTTTAACCTGAAGGAGAAGACTTTAACTCAGTGTAGAACAATGCCATCTTTCCTTAGGAATTTCTCATGCTAAAAGAGGGACATTGGCGTGGATGTAAATAATCCAGAGGCTTGCCGCTTACAGCGATTAGATAAAGGGGAGGGAGTTGTTGATGTTTGTATACTGTGAACGAGGCACAACTTTGATGCTAAAAGGTTGATTGGATCAACCAGTGGTTTTCTTATACAAAGCCTAAGAGGAGGCTATTGGCCCAACAAGAGGGAGTTTTTATGTGTCTCGTACAAAGCCCGAGAGAGAGGCTAAAAGGGTTGACTCAACAAGAGAATCTTTTATACTCAACAAGAGAGTGTTTTTGTATCTCGTACGAAGCCCGAGATGGAGGCTGAAGATTTTTTTTGGCTCAACAAGAGTGCCTTTTATACTCAACAAGAGAGTGATTTGGTATCTCGTACGAAGCCCGAGATGGAGGCTAAAAGTTTTTGACTCAACAAGAGAGTCTTTTGTATCTCGTACAAAGCCCGAGATGGAGGCTAAAGATGGATTGCTCTGCTGGGGAGAATTTTTGTACAAAGCCCAAGAGGAGGCTATCATGCTGGCAACTGTTTTAGTTGAGTGACAGGTCCAGTATACTGATTTTAAAGAGAAAATCAGTTCTTATATGAGTAACACTGTACTCATGGATTTGACCTGAGGGTAGGGATTGTTCCCTGTTCTTTAAGGAAACGGGAAATCCAAAGGGTATCGAGACTGTCCGAGTCTACAGGTGTCTTCCTAAAAAAGGGGCTTGAGAATATCTTTGAGACTCAAGGAAAATAGACTGTCCAAGTCTAGAGTTTCATCTTTTGTACTATGTTTTGAGAAACAGTAGTAGACTCTTGGAAAGACTGTTCTATGAAGATGACTAAGTTCTGTTCCTATACCTCTAGGAGGTCGTCGGGACAATTTGTACGAAGCCCAAGAGGAGGCTGGAAACTTTTAAGAAGCCGAGGGGTCCTTGTATGAAGCCCAAGAGGAGGCTATCATTCCCGGAGGAAGAATCATTATACGAAGCCTAAGAGGAGGCTGCGAATACTTCTAAGAAGCCGACGGGGATGCTTTTAGGAAGCCTGTGGGTCCTTGCACTATGCCCAAGAGAAGGCCGATGCTTTTAAGAAGCCCGTGGGTCCCCAAACCCCGAGAAATTCAAGGAAAGCTATTCACAAGGAATAGATCAAGTCAGGAAAGTTTGAAAATTTGGAAGAAACTCAAAGATGCCATTCACGGAGAATACATTCATCTTTGGGAGTAGAGTTTCTTGACAATTCCTAATGAGGACAGCCGAAGAGAAGACTGTATCTGGTAATCCTATTGGGGATCTAGCTGTCTATTTCTACCAGTAATCGAAATGGCTTTTCCTAGTTCTAGACGTAGTTGTCGGGGAAACTCTAAATATCTATACTATTATTACACAGTCGATATGAGTTTATGAAAGAAGACTTACAGCGAAACAGCCCCACAATACAGTTATATGTATATGAAAGCGGTAAATGAAAGAGTATAAACACTTACTCGGTTGTAGAGCTTCCATGTTGTTTGGTTAGTTGTTCAACAAAGAAAGATTGAAAACAACAGTATATTTCAAAATCAAAGGAGAAAGTGCTTTGAAAAAGAAAGATTTGGGGCTTACAGCTCAAGGAGATGCCCAGGGTTTTACTAGTGATTGCACTGTTAAATTTGTACAGAGGGACCTTACAAGTGACTGAGGCCCAAGAAAGTTTTTCTGTACAAAGGGATGGGTCTTACACTCTCTCAAGAGGCCCAAAAAGTTTTAAAGAAAAAGAGTGGGGCTTATAACACGAGGGTAGGCCCAGATGATTTTTCGTTTAAAATGGCGATCGCCGAGGTTTTCTTTTAACACAGGGGGACTTATACAATAAGTGAGGCCCAAAATGGTTTTGGTTAAAATGGGTATTGGGTCTTAAACTCTAATAGAGGTCCAAGTGAGTTTTGAATGGGTCTTATAGCTCGAGGAGAGGCCCAATTGATTTATTTTAAACGGGCGACGATCGCGCCGAACTTTTGAAATACAACGGGACTTATACAATAAGTGAGGCCCAAAATTAGGTTGTATTTACAAAGGGTTGGGTCTTACACTCTATTAGAGTCCCAAGAAGTTTTAAGAAAAGAAATGGGTCTTACTACTCGAGGGTAGGCCCAGATGTTTTAAACGGACGACGGTCGTACCGTTTACTTGTACAGAGGGACTTATACAATAAGTGAGGCCCTAAATGTTTTTGTACAAGGGGGGTTGGGTTTTACACTCTAATAGAGGCCCAAGTGTTTTGAAAATGATTTGTGAGGGTTGAATTAATCAAAAACCCTAATTTATTTCCAAAATATATTTTAATTGAATAAAAATTCAATTAAAATGATCAAATATTGTTTAACATGTGGGAAACAAATTATGACTTTGGATTAATGCTTCAAAAATCAAGTATTTACCTACAAAATAATTAGAAGTCATTAATCTTTGTTAAATAAAGAGGGAAAAAATATTTTAAATGTTAAAAAAAAATAAAACATTAATTCTTTGCAAAAATATCAATTATATGAAATAAATAATATGTTTAGGATTTTTTGGTAAAATAAAATATTTTAACATTTTTGTGAATTATTAAAAAAAGAATCAACTCAAAATCATTAAAACTCAGAGAGAAATTAATTTTTGAATCAATTAAATAAAATCACAAAATTCAAATATTCAAATGTTGGAAAATGGCGCCAAGAACATGGACCAAGAACACGCGCGTTTTTCAGTTTGCCCAGATTTGCATTTTCTCTCCAATCTCACTGAATACTTAATCATATCATGCAATCCACATACCAATCAACTCGTTTCAACCTCACGATCATGTCTATGGCATTTAATCTCATTTAAATTAAACGTATAACAAGAAATCACGAAAAATCCTCAAGAACCCTAGATTCTGCATGAAGGCTGGGATTTTTGATACACGATTCAAACAATGCAATCAATTGAGAGGAAACATTCCATGCATGATTATGAACATTTGGCAAAATTATTGTGCGAGGAAATATGCATAGATTGAGAGATGACCAAGTTTATGCTTACCTCTAGGCCGTGACAGCAAGTGCAATGTGATTTTTGATTTGGAGGTGTTACAGATGAGTGGTGATGATCTGAACAGCTTCCCTACACCCTATGGAGTGTGTTTGAATGCTTGGACTTGATTGAAATTGGCTGGATCACTTCATGGCATCTCAACTGCACTTTGGTTAAAACCTTGAGCAATTGACTGGTGATTCTGAGAAATCAGTGTTCCAGTTGTTGTTTAAGTGTTTGATCAGCTGATATGTGATGTATATGAGGTGTGTGTGTGTGATTGGTTTGAGTGGAATTGCCCTCTAGCTCAAAACCCGATAGCTACCTTGCTAAGAAAGGCATTTTTTCCAAGAGAAAGAGATTTTGAGAAAGGCAAGTTTTGTAGGCCTTTGGTGTACTTAAACTGATCACAATTGAGCTCTATTTATAGTAGAGCAAGTTTGTTTTGCAAGGAATAGTGAATGGCAACTGCTGAGTAGGTTTGGCCAATGTTGGCAAATGAAAATCCAAGTCTCCTCTAGCCATTGACTAGAGGTTAGAGCACAGGCTGCTGGTTCCCTTGGTCTTGGATAAGTCTTGACTGAATTTAGTTGAGAATGGCTCAGTCTATGCCACCTTGGTGCTTCCATTGAATGCTCCAATCCAAAATTGGAGTTTTGTCCCTATTTTAGGCAATTCTAGGTTCAACATGTTATTTCTTGTTCCAAGGACTTTGAAGGCTTGGCTCAGTGATTGTCCCCTTTAGATTCAATCCTCAGATGTGTCCAAGTGGATAGGAGTGTTTGGATTTACACAATTTTGGTAAATCGAGCAAAAGTGCAAAATCTGCCTTGCCTTGACAGATTTCAATAAGGCAACTTGCCAATGTTATATCTCATGGCCCAAGTTGAATTTGGTAATGTTCTTGGCCATTTTGGAAAGCCCTTACATGATACAACAATTGTTTGAACATGTTTGGTTTTGATCTCTTTTGAATCCAAGTGAAAAATCCCCCTACATTTGGAAAAAAGTGAAGGCAGATTCTGACTTAGTGAAATTTTCACCAAGTGTTGGAACAAAGTGACTTTTCTTGATTTTGATCACTCCATAACTCAAAATCCATGAGGAATTTGAACATAAGGCAGTATGAAGTTTTTGTAGAGGGCAGTGTGATCTACAAATCAAGCTTTGAATGGGGAAAAATGGTCTTGTGGTTTAGGAGTTATGGTCCTCCAAAGTTGGTGCATTAGTGTCACTTTTTCCATAACTTAGAAAAATTTCTAAGTTTTATGGTTACCCCATTTACAAGTTATCCCACTTTCTTTGATTTTTCTTGATGAATGATGATTCAAATCATACATTAACATCATTTTAGGGTCAAAAAACCATTTTGGTGAAAAATCTCAAAAAGTCAAAGTTGACTTTTGTGCACAGTTGACTTTTTATCAGATGAATTCCAAACTGTGCAATTCTTCAGGAAATCATGTCCTTGACCTAAATCAAACTTGATGGACATGTTCCATGGGTGTTATAGGGTATATTGAATCATGTCTTAGGGTTTGGGAGCATGTTCTGGTCAAAAGTCAAAGTTACAGTAGACTTTTCTCACAAAACCCTAATTGTGGTTCAGATGAAATTGAAACTTGTTGCTCAAGCTTCTTGGATCAATCCATTGTTCCAAATGGATTAATATGGTATATTAGAGACCCTCAAATCATGTCTTGAGGTCTTGGTTCATGATTTGTCCCAAAAGTCAACTTAGGGGTGAATTAGGTCAAGAAACCCTAATTCCTGATTTTTGATGAATGCATCCCCTGAGGCAAAATTAACTTGATGATTGGGTTCATGATGTACCTTGGAGCATCATAGGTTATGCTTTGAAGCATTGGCTCATGCCCAGAGGAAAAATTCCATCTGGAGGCCCTGGTCGACCAAAACCCTAATTTGGTGACTCTAGCGATCTTGAAGCTTGATCCGCCTGAAAGGGAGCAGCCTTGTGCTTAATCCTTGAAGTGGGAGTCCTCTTGATCCATTGAGGATGTTTGACAGGTTTAGACAAGTTGAAGATCATGTTATTCCTTGATTGATCCTTTGTCTAAGAGCTCTGAGAGGGCCTGAAACCCTAATTCTGATTGCAGTGAATGTTCACCCATCTTTGGGGAGACTGATGAGGTATGAAGGTCCATCCATATTGTGATGATGATTTTCACAATGATGGGAATCTAAGTGGTCAAAATTTGGGGTATGACAATACCTACAATGGTGGGGCCACATACCTTCATGATCACTTTCCAAGTCATGAACATCAACCCTTCCTACACTTGTCTTCTGGGACGACCATGGATACATGTTGCGGGCGCAGTGACTTCCACGCTTCATCAAAAATTAAAGTTCATAACTAGGGACAACTTAATAATTGTCGATGGGGAGGAAGACATGTTCGTCAGCCACCTCTCGACATTCAGATGCATAGAAGTGGATGGGGAGACATTTGAAATACCTTTCCAAGCTTTGGAGGTTGCGACGGTCAGTCGTAAGCAAGTCACTCGATCAGAGGAAAAGCCCAGGAAGATTACAGACTTAATCCAAAATGGGGACACTAGGGGCTGGGGCAAGGTAATAGAGATACATGAAAAGAAGGATCAGTTCAGAGTGGGCTACAAACCAATTGGTAAAGGGGTTCAAAAGACTCGCCAGATGAAATTTACTCCTCTCAAAGAAACGTTCCATAGTACCGGATTCAGAGATGAAGCTCAAGTGACTGAAATTGAAGAGGAAAATAGGGGAATACCAGATTGGGTGCGCCATTGTTCACCAGACACAGTTCTCAACAATTGGAAGGCCATTAAGACTCCCGAGATGATTTCTGTTTCAAAGTAATTTACTTTTTTCTTAAAAATAATAATAAGTCCCTTGCTATGCCCAAGGCAAGTGGACAAAGCTTTGTAGGGCCACCTTTTGTTTCATTGAATTATTGAATAATAAAATCGCATTTTCGTTTTCAATCAAGATCTTTTTCTTTGTTACCTTTTCTTTCAAAATGGCAATACACTTTCTTTTTTAGTAACTTCATTCCCATTAATTCAAAAATAATAAGCAATAAAAATCTCCCTCGTGCAGATTTAAAAGTGAACCTATTGAAAACGACACTACTATAATCCCTTACAACTTCGAGTTCCCGATTAACCAAGCGGAAGAGGGTGATGAGGACGATTGCGAACTCCCTGAAGAGTTAGCCAGACTGTTAAAACAAGAGGACAAAGTAATACAACCTCATCAGGAACCAGTGGATGTGATCAATCTGGGAACCGAGGAGGACAAAAAGGAGGTTAAAATTGGTGCCTCTTTAAACAGGGATGTAAAGGAAAAATTGGTCCAGTTGTTACAAGAGTATGTGGACGTGTTCGCTTGGTCTTACCAAGATATGCTCGGGTTAGATACAAATATTGTTGAACATAAGCTACCGCTCAAACCTGAATGCCCACCGGTTAAGCAAAATTTAAGGAGAACTAGACCGGATATGACTCTTAAGATCAAGGAAGAGGTTAAAAAGTAGTTCGACGCGGGGTTCTTAGCTGGGGTGAAATATCCTGAATGGGTGGCCAACATCGTGCCCGTACCAAAGAAGGATGGGAAGGTCAGAATGTGCGTAGACTACCGAGACCTCAACAGAGCAAGTCCCAAAGACGACTTTCCACTTCCCCACATTGACGTGCTGGTGGATAACACTGCCCAATTTTCAATCTTCTCATTTATGGATGGGTTTTCCGGATATAACCAGATTAAGATGGCTCCCTCCGACATGGAGAAAACTACTTTTATCACTCCTTGGGGAACCTTCTGTTACAAGGTAATGCCATTCGGGTTAAAGAACGCTGGGGCAACATATCAAAGGGCAATGGTAACCCTCTTTCATGACATGATGCACAAGGAAATAGAGGTTTATGTGGATGATATGATCGCTAAATCACAAACTAAAGAGGATCACATAGTCAACCTACGAAAGTTGTTTGAACGACTAAGGAAATTCAAGTTACGACTAAAGCCTACATGGTGTACTTATGGAATCAGATCCGGAAAAATATCAGGGTTCATGGTCAGTCAAAGGGGAATAAAGGAAAAATGAAAGCCACCTATATTGGTGCTACCAGTCCTAAGGAGATCACTCATAATGTACTTAACAATACGTGAGATTTCAGTGGGTTATGAACTAGGGAAACATGACGTATCAGGGAGAATAGGTGGCATATGTTATTAATTGAAAGTGACATTTAATACGTCACTCCAAAGGCTATTAAAGGAAGTACACTAGCAAATCATCTCCTTTATAAACCCATTGACGACTATCAAACTCATGCAGATGGACTTCCCGGACAAAGATGTCATGGTTATAAAGGATTGTGAAACTTCGGACTCCTATGAAGGACCTGGACCTGGATCTCGATGGAAACCTGTTAGTTCTGTGATTGGCAACAATTTTGGTAAAACAATGTGTGTGTTCAAGATGTATGTGTGATGTCATGACATGTACTTCCAACATTCTACATATGGTGGTTTTATTAGTATTGTTGTATTCTGCAGATTTTAGGTGTGATGTCGAACACGATGTTCTGACATCTGTTAACAGAACTTTATGTTCAGTCTGGTATATGTTTAGGGTTGCGCTTTATTAGCTATATCTTGGGAGATTCTGTTAGAGAGATTGCAGGCGAACTTATTGAAGGAGTTTTTATCTGATGCAATCATTTGTGGAGTATATATTGTTACTGTTTTAGGGCGAAAAGATTTGAAGATAAAATCAGTCTTAATTGTGAATCAAATCTGAGATTTTCAAGGAGTCCAAGCCCAAGAATCAGTTACTATTTAAAGCAGCCTCAACCCTACTTGGAAGCTACGAAGACAAGAGATTGTGTACTGAGTGTCAAGTATTAGGGTTTGTGTTTTTGTCTGTGTATTGTGAGCCATTCATTCATCTATTTTGATGTTTGAATTGGACTGATTTAGTTGAGTTGTATGTTGTCCACTCTAAGCTTTTAAGCACGAGTGTATTGTTCTTGATTGAAGCTTTTAAGCAAGATCAAGTATTGTCCTTGAAGTGTGTTTTCTAGTCTCATTATTGTTAAGTGTTATCACTGGTGTGATTGAGGGGGAGTGAGAGGTGTCTCATATCTAAGAGTATCTTAGGTAGAAGTGTCATTGGGTAGTGATTAAGTGAGTAGTTTATCAACTTGTGTGTTGATTGTTGAGTCTATGAATTGATACTACTAATAGTGAATTTCCTCCCTGGCTTGGTAGCCCCCAGACGTAGGTTGTTAGACCGAACTGGGTGAACAATCCTTTGTGTTGTTTACTGCTTTTATCTGTTACTATTATTGACTTGTTCATACCATAGATATTGATGTTGTGACATCTCACTTGACATCACATATCTGATACCAGAATTTCAATTAGTATCAGAGCAGGTCATCCTGCTCTGCTTCTGGGTGAGATCTAGGGCTTTTACTTTCTGGTGCAATGGACAAGGAGAGTGGTGGATTTGTGAATAGACCCCCTATTCTAGATGGATCAAATTATGACTATTGGAAACCTCGCATGGTTGCCTTTTTGAAGTCTTTAGACAGCAGGGCTTGGAAGGCTGTTTTGACAGGATGGAAACACCCTGTCATTGTGGGAAAAGATGGTGTGTCAAAGCTGAAACCTGAAGAGGAGTGGACCAAGGAAGAAGATGAGCTTGCACTTGGAAATTCTAAAGCCTTGAATGTCATATTTAATGGTATTGACAAAAACATTTTCAGGCTGGTTAACACATGTGAAGTGGCTAAGGAAGCTTGGGATATTTTGAAAACTACTCATGAAGGAACCTCCAAGGTCAAGATGTCAAGACTTCAGCTGTTGACAACAAAGTTTAAAAGTCTAAAAATGAAGGATGATGAGACCATTCATGACTTTCACATGAATATACTTGAATATCAAATGCTTCTAGTGCCCTAGGAGAAAGGATGTCTAATGAGAAGTTGGTGAGGAAAATTCTCAGATCTCTCCCCAAGATATTTGATATGAAGGTGACTACTATAGAGGAAGCTCAAGACATCAGCCAGATGAGGGTAGATGAATTGATTGGTTCCCTTCAGACATTTGAATTAGGGTTGAATGACAGATCAGAAAAGAAGGCCAAAATTATAGCATTGGTGTCTAGTACTGAAGATGAAAAGAAAGAATGTGATCCTGAAACTCAGGAAGAGCTATCCAATGCCATTGTTCTACTGGGAAGACAGTTTAATAAGGTTTTGAAAAGGATGGACAGGGCCTATAAACCTAATGTCAAGAACATCACATCTGACACCAACAAGTCAGGTGATCAGATGAAGAAAACTAGAGCTGAGGAGAAGTCTAGTGATGACAAAGGAATCCAATGTTCTGGATGTGAAGGGTATGGTCACATCAGAGCTGAATGCCCTACATATCTTAAGAAGCAGAAAAAGGGTATGTCTGTTACTTGGTCTGATGAAGATTCTGATAGTGAACCTGAAGATGAATCTGCCAAGCTTGTTAGGGAAATGGTTGGGATATGTGACTCTGATGAGGATTCTAGTAATGGAGAAATTATATATGATGATCTAACTGCCTCTTACAGAGAGCAATGCACTAAAAATGAAAAAATTTGCTTGCAAGGAGAGAAGCAGAAGAAGATGATTGCTCAACTAAAGGCTGAAAAGACAGAGCATTTGAAAACCATTGCCAAGCTAGAAGATGAAGTCTCTGCGCTGAATTCTAAATTTGAGTCTATGTACAAATCTATCAGATTGCTGAATAGTGGAACTGATGTTCTAGACAACATTCTTAATGCTGGAAAAGTTGCTGGAGACAAAAGTGGTTTGGGTTTCAACAATGGATCAGCTTCAGATAATGTTATTTCTAGTTCCAAGCCAGTGATGTTAAAACAGATGTTTAAACATCCTGACAGGACTTCCTCTAGGAAGAAATTCAGGCACTGGAGATGTCATCATTGTGGGGGTTTTGGACACATAAAGGCTTACTATTATAAGCTACATGGGTATCCTAAGAGTACTCCTAATTGTGCACCCAGACAGGGCATTCATAAAGGTAATCAAGTCATTAGGCAAAAGAAGCAATGGGTCTCCAAGACTAATGTTGTTAGCTTGATAGCTCATACTTCTCTTAGAGTCTCCATTAAGGAAGACTGGTACTTTGACAGTGGTTGTTCAAGACACATGACAGGAGTGAAGAACTTGCTGGTGGATGTTAAACTTCATTCTTCTGGCCATGTAACTTTTGGTGATGATGTTAAAGGAGAAATTAAAGGTATGGGAAAGTTGAATTATGTAGGGGCTCCTAGGTTGGATGATGTTCTGCTGGTCAAAGGATTGACAGCCAATTTGATCAGTATTAGTCAACTATGTGATCAAGGACTCATAGTTAATTTTACAAGCACTGAATGCAATGTCACTAATGAGAAAGGTGAAGTCATCATGAAGGGTGCTAGGTCTAAGGAAAACTGTTACTTATGGGTGTCACAGGACTCAAGTCCCTCCACATGTATTCTTGCTAAAGAAGATGAAGTCAAAGTTTGGCATCAAAAGTTGGGACATCTTCATCTGAAGGGAATGAAGAGAATCATATCCTCATAAGCAGTAAGAGGAATCCCTTAACTCAAAATTGAAGAGGGAAGAGTTTGTGGAGATTGTCAGATAGGGAAGCAGACCAAGATGTCACATCAGAAGCTTCAATATAACACTACTTCTAAAGTTTTGGAACTTCTTCATATGGACTTAATGAGGCCTATGCAGGTGGGAAGAAATATGCTTATGTTGTGGTAGATGACTATTCCAGGTACACTTGGGTGAACTGTATCAAAGACAAAACAGAAGTGTTTGATGTATTTAAAGATTTATGTCAAAGACTCCAAAGGGAAAAGGAGAGCAATGTCATCAGAATAAGGAGTGATCATGGGAGAGAGTTTGAAAATAGCAAGTTTGCTGAATATTGTTCTGCTGAAGGCATCAGTCATGAGTTTTCTTCTCACATTACCCCTCAGCAAAATGGAGTTGTTGAAAGGAAGAACATAACCATTCAAGAATCTGCTAGGGCAATTATTCATGCCAAAAAGCTTCCTTACCATTTCTGGGCTGAAGCTATGAATACTGCCTGCTACATTCACAACAGAGTTACTTTGAGAAGAGGTACTTCAGCTACCTTATATGAGTTGTGGAAGGGAAGAAAACCAAGTGTTAAGTACTTTCATGTATTTGGAAGTAAATGTTATATCCTGACAGATAGTGAACAGAGGAGAAAAATGGATCCTAAAAGTGATGGGGGAATCTTTTTTGGGATACTCTACAAACAGCAGAGCTTATAGGGTATTCAACTCCAGAACCAGAGTTATGATGGAATCTATAAATGTGGTGGTTGATGACAGTGGAATGAAGGAAGATGTTGATGTCCTGGATGATGTTGGAACATTCTTTGATGATGTATCTACAGAGACTGAAGAGAGAAGTGTAACTCCCAGTCCCATTGCTGCTGAACCTGAACAACCTCACAAGGAACCATCTATCAGAGTGCAAAAGGACCACCCAAAAGAGCTTATCATAGGTGATCCAAAATCTGGAGTTAGCACTAGGTCAAGAGAGGTTGTGTCAAACTTTTGCTTTGTATCCAAAATTGAGCCCAAGAATGTTAAAGAAGCCTTGAAGGATGAATTTTGGATTAATTCCATGCAAGAGGAGCTGAGTCAGTTCAAAAGGAATGAAGTGTGGGATCTTGTACCAAGGCCTGATGGGATAAATGTGATTGGCACCAAGTGGGTTTACAAGAATAAATCTGATGAACAAGGAGTGGTCACCAGAAATAAGGCTAGACTGGTTGCCTAAGGTTACACTTAGGTAGAGGGGATTGATTTTGATGAGACATTTTCTCCTGTGGCCAGACTGGAATCTATCAGGTTACTTTTAGGTGTGGCTTGTAATCTCAAGTTTAAGATATTTCAGATGGATGTGAAGAGTGCTTTCTTGAATGGGTACTTAAATGAAGAGGTTTATATAGATCAACCAAAAGGGTTTATTGATCCAACATTTCCTAACCATGTCTACAAACTAAGGAAAGCTCTCTATGGGTTGAAGCAAGCACCAAGAGTTTGGTATGACAGGCTTACTGAATTCTTGGCTATGAATGGTTACAGAAAAGGGGGAATTGACAAGACCTTGTTTGTCAAAGAGGAAGGAGGAAAACTGATGATAGATGAAATATATGTTGATGACATAGTATTTGGTGGGATGTCAGATGCAATGGTTAAACATTTTGTGAAGCAGATGCAGTCTGAGTTTGAGATGAGTCTTGTTGGTGAACTCAGCTATTTTCTAGGACTGCAAGTTAGACAAATGGAAGACTCCATATTTATCTCTTAGAGCAAGTATGCAAAGAACATAGTCAAGAAGTTTGGTCTGGAGAATGCTAATCACAAGAGGACACCTGCCCCTACTCACCTGAAGCTGTCCAAGGATGAACATGGAGTGAGTGTGGATCAAAGCTTATACAGAAGCATGATTGGAAGCTTGTTGTATCTCACGGCTAGCAGACATGATATCTCCTTTGCTGTAGGAGTTTGTGCCAGATATCAATCTGAACCTAAAGTGAGCCACATGAATCAAGTGAAGAGAATTCTGAAATATGTGAATGGTACGAGTGACTATGGCATACTATACAGTCATGAAATAGGCACTGAACTGAGTGGATATTGTGATGCTGATTTGGAAGGAAGTGCAGATGATAGAAAAAGTACGTCAGGAAGTTCTTTCTTCTTAGGGAACAATCTTATCACGTGGTTTAGCAAGAAGCAGAATTGTGTGTCTCTCTCTACTGCTGAGGCTGAGTACATAGCAGCAGGAAGTAGTTGTTCACAACTGGTTTGGATGAAGCAAATGTTAACTGAATACAATGTCAAGCAAGATATCATGACATTGTACTGTGATAATCTGACTGCTATCAATATCACCAAGAACCCAATTCAACATAGCAGGACTAAGCATATTGATATACGTCATCACTTTATAAGAGATCTGGTTGAAAACAAAGTGGTTGTTTTGGAACATGTTGCTACTGAAATGCAGTTAGCTGATATTTTTACAAAGGATTTAGATGTAAATCAATTTGAAAATTTGAGAAGCAAACTAGGGATTTGCATATATGAGGATTAGTTTTATTTTGGTTGCAGGAAGGTGAGTTGTGGTGCAGTTGTCTTACGTGTGAAAAGTTATTGACATACTTATAGCAAAACAGATTCATTCAACTGCTGAAAGCATACAAGATTGGAAATTTAGTTCAACCAAAGCAACAAACAAAGAGTCTACATATTCTTCCAACCACCTGAGTTAATGAAATTAACCCAGTCATCATCAGCATCATCTTCAAAGTCATGCCTTTGAACTTGGTCCTTCTTGATGGACTTCATCCGTGTCTCAGATGTTTTTCCTGGCCTTGTTGCTCTAGAAGATGATCCAGCTTGTGTCATTATGGTGGTCTTCACTTTTTTTGGATCTGGTTTCTTGACTTCCTGCATGTGTTTCTTGTCAGCATCATATTTTTGTAGGTCTGACTCATGATTCTTTCCTAGTTCTGTTGTTGTTGATAAAAGGATGGCTTGGTTTTATAACACAATAGGAGGACATTGTTTGTATCGCCTGATCAGTCAAAGTTTTTTTTTGGTTTTGGAACTTGGTTTTTTGGGAAGCTAGTTGTTTGACCTTGACTCTTGGGTGTCAAAACCTTGTACTTGCTGCTGTTGGTAGGTTCAGAGTTTGTCCAATTATGGATAAAAAGGGGGAGATAAGCCTAGTTTGAGTTTCTGCTGGTTATGTATGGTTCTTTGCATGAGGGGGAGTTTGAATATTGTTTGGTGTTTTTACTGAATGTTATTTTTTCTTGGTGTACGTCCGCTGCAGGTATCTCTGATGTGTGCTGATATTGTTTTAGCCAAAATTAGCCAAAGGGGGAGATTGTTAGTTCTGTGTTTGGCAACAATTTTGGTAAAACAATGTGTGTGTTCAAGATGTCTGTGTGATGTTGTGACATGTGCTTCCAACATTCTACATATGGTGGTTTTATTAGTATTGTTGTATTATGCATATTTTGTGTGTGATGTCAAACACGATGTTCTGACATCTGTTAACAGAACTTTATGTTCAGCCTGGTATGTGTTTAGGGCTGCACTTTATTAGCTATATCTTGGGAGATTCTGTTAGAGAGATTGCAGGCGAACTTATTGAAGAAGTTTTTATCTGATGCAATCATTTGTGGAGTATATATTGTTACTGT
The DNA here is from genome assembly GCA_022829125.1 of Lathyrus tuberosus. Lineage (NCBI taxonomy): Eukaryota > Viridiplantae > Streptophyta > Magnoliopsida > Fabales > Fabaceae > Lathyrus > Lathyrus tuberosus. The sequence continues at coordinate 9,393,156 of JALAZF010000072.1, forward strand.
TTTAGGGCGAAAAGATTTGAAGATAAAATCAGTTTTAATTGTGAATCAAATCTGAGATTTTCAAGGAGTCCAAGCCCAAGAATCAGTTACTATTTGAAGCAGCCTCAATCCTACTTGGAAGCTACGAAGACAAGAGATTGTGTACTGAGTGTCAAGTATTAGGGTTTGTGTTTTCGTCTGTGTATTGTGAGCCATTCATTCATCTATTTTGATGTTTGAATTGGACTGATTTATTTGAGTTGTATGTTGTCCACTCTAAGCTTTTAAGAACGAGTGTATTGTTCTTGATTGAAGCTTTTAAGCAAGATCAAGTATTATCCTTGAAGTGTGTTTTCTAGTCTCATTATTGTTAAGTGTTATCACTGGTGTGATTGAGGGGGAGTGAGAGGTGTCTCATATCTAAGAGTATCTTAGGTAGAAGTGTCATTGGGTAGTGATTAAGTGAGTAGTTTATCAACTTGTGTGTTGATTGTTGAGTCTATGAATTGATACTACTAATAGTGAATTTCCTCCCTGGCTTGGTAGCCCCCAGACGTAGGTTGTTAGACCGAACTGGGTGAACAATCCTTTGTGTTGTTTACTGCTTTTATCTGTTACTATTATTGACTTGTTCATACCACAGATATTGATGTTGTGACATCTCACTTGACATCACATATCTGATACCAGAATTTCAAAACCTATATTTGCATGGCCTTCAAAGAGGGGCTATCAATTGGAGTGAAAATTCATCATTTAGGATCATAAAGGAAGCTAAATTGGATAAGGCAAAATGGGTGCAAACTAGACTCGATCAGCTAAACCTCGTATAAGAGAAACGTGTGGCTGCGGGCAATTATATCAACAGGGAATTAAGAGAGCGTTCGACAAGAAAATTCGTCCTCGCCTAGTCGAAGAGGGAGACTTGGTGTTAAGGAAAATATTAACCATCCATAAGGACCACCGAGGCAAATGGACCCCACACTATGAAGGGCCATATGTCGTGAAGAGTGCCTCCTCTGGCAGAGCCCTAATATTAACAACCATGGATGGAGCGGATTTACCACGACCGGTGAACTCCGATTCGGTCAAAAAATGCTATGCCTAGAAAAAGAGGATAAAAGCCCGCTAAGTCGAAAACCCTAAGGGGTGACTTAGGCAAAAATTAGGGCGTCCCGGTGGATTGAAAACTCGAAAGAGCAATCCAGGAAAAAATTAGGGACTCGAATAAAATATGATACCCGACAAGTCGAAAGCCCTAAAGGGCGGCTTAGCCGAAAAAAATGGTATATCATCTCGGTGGACTAAGACTCTAAAAAGGGCGGTCCAGGCAAAAGTTAGGGATATCCAAAAGGCATATGACTGAAAACACTCAAGTCACCCCGTAACAGGAATTCAGAAGGGAGCGATCATTCCAGCCATCATCTTCACAAGCGAAGTGTCGTGATCTTGGAGACTTAGGGATATTAGTTTTTGTTAAATTTAATAGGGACATAAATAAATTTGTTTTTCTTATTGCCATTTTACATCTTCCTGGATTTATGGTAATATCTCCTTATGGGAATTACCCTCCTTACGTATTATTGCCTATTTTCGGGCCAATTCTCAATAAAATTTACTTTTCAAATATATTTCTTTGCCTCCTAAATTATTCCGCTTGATTACAAGGTGTCGATTAATTATGAAATAATGCATTGATATATCAGGTATAAATAAAAGCTTTGAAAAGGGAAAATGGATTCTACTTCGGTTTTTGGAATCATCAAAGGGATCATATTCTTCCAAAGCATGATATAGGGTCTATACACTGACAGGAATATAAGTTACAATCTAACCAACATGGGAGATTCTTTAACGGCATGTCACATATTAAACAGGAATCAAGGGTATCATGGCTTACTACAATCATCAAAGTTTCAAGGGTCAGGGAGCCAGGATGTTATGGAAAGTATTATTTCAGACAAAGACATACAATACACTACATAAAAAGAGGCGTTAGCCCAAATAATGCATCATACATAAGAGCACGCATACATGCACTCATATACGCAAACATGTATACATCATAGGGTTCATAATCACCAAAGGCATTTCACAGAGGGATTTTATCAGGGGATTCTATCAAGGGATTTTTATTTAAGTATTAAGGGGTTCCATCAGAGAGTTCATCAAAAGGGTTTATTGGGTTTGTCATCCAAGGATTCTATCAAGGGGTGTCGCTATATTTCGTCATTGGGTTTTATCAAAAGGGGTTTCTCAAAAGGGTATCAATCAGGGGGTTCAATTGGATATTTTGCCAAGGGTTTAATGCCAGGGATCTTAGGGTATCAACGTAGCACCTATCGAGCTCTGCGGTCAAAATTAGGGTCCTTCTTGTATTTAATCGTCTCCTCCTCAAAAGGAGGAAGGCTCATCGACATCATCCTTCTGATTCGAAGACGATTAAATAGGGATAGCTGTAGTACCCTAAATTTTGACCAATGTTTTTACCTTTTTAGGGATTTTTTTATGCTATCGGGGGTGTCATTTAGGTGGCATTGGGCTTCTGAGATTGTTAATTTTTGGGCCCATATTTTATGGTTTGGTATCTTTAGTTAGAATTAAAAGTTTTAGTTTAATTAATTAGATAATAATTAGGATTTTAGAGTTATTTATTTTTAAAATATTTTTTGAATATTATTTTTGGTTCATTTTTGAAAGATTTTTGTTAATTAAATAATTATTTGCTTTGCTCTATTTTTACTAAATTAAGGGTCATTAGATTTAAATTATAAATTTAAATTATAAGTTTGGTCATTTAAATTGAATTAATATTTAGGATTTTTTTAAGGTTTTGTAGTGATATTCAGATCCAATTGGGAAAGGGACAAGCCTATTAATATTTTGATATTGTTTTTATTTATTTATAAATATTATTTTTTTTTATTTTTTATTTTTTTAAAATGGTTATAATTTTTATTGCAAATATATTATTTATTTTATGTTTATTTATATGGTTATTATTATATTATTAATTAGTATTTATTTTTATTTATTTAGTAATATGATTGTATTAGTAATATTCACGATTATTATTTTTTATTGTTATTTATTTATATGGGTGTTGTTATTAATATTTACAATTATTATTTATTTATTTTATTATTACTATTTTTATTTATTTTTGGGTCAAAATTGTTGACCCACGGTGAGTCGTCTTCCCCAAATCAAACCCTAATCTGCGCAGAAGTGGAAAAGTGAATCAAACAGAATCAATTTCATTAATTTTTTGGATCAAATTACAATCTAAATCATACAAATCCGGAACACTAATTCTAAAACTGAATCAAAATCAAATCAGATCAAAATGCATCAGAAATTCCTAAAACAAATCTAAATCTAATTAATCCTAAAACCTAAATTATAATCCTATATAAACCTAAGACAATTCAAAAAAACGGACGAAGGCAGCTGCACGAATCCTTGGCCTCCATTACTCACCTGCAAACAAAGAGGAAAGGAATTAGGATCGGAAACAGAGGAATATTAAAGAGGAAAAGGAAACAGCTTAATATGCACGGAAAGGGAGGTAACCACAAACCACTTAGCTTTTAGTTCTTGCACTATTATTATGTTGTTGTTGTGAACCCGTGGTATAGGTTGAATCCGTGTAGGTTTAGGAGAGATCTGGGTTTATTTTAGGTTTAGGGTTAGGGTTCTTTGGGGTTAGGTTTAGGGTTCATCTTGATTGGGTTAGGGTTCTTAGGGTTCCTTGCGAACCCTAAAGAACTGGGTGGTTCTGGGTTTTGGGGATGAAGGAGGGGTTAGGGTTCCTAGGGTTCCTCACGAACCCTAAGGAACTAGGTATGTTTCTGGGTTTGAGGGAGGTTTTGGGTGGTGGCCGACGAAGGGAAAAAGGAGGAGATCAGAGAGTAGAGAGAGAGAAAGGATCGAAGAGAGAGAAAGAAGTAGGAGAAATGAGAGGAGTGTGAGAGGGAGAGGGGACTTATACTCCCTCGGCGCTTGCTTGGATGGATGCCAAGTGGCACCCTCCTCACGCTGCAGATTAATTGACTGGTTGGTTAACCGTAGATCACATGTGCGCGTACGTTCAGTGCTCCTTCGTTGACTTGACATGAGAACCATCAGATCGGATTACCTAGACTGGTAATCACAATAAATGTCCAAGATTCCAAAGGTTGGAGATCCTTCTAATCAAGATCAGGCGTCCCAGAATGAGTCAAACGTTGAGGCCTGGGGCTTCTGGGCCTTGCGTCCTATGTTATTTACACCCTACCCCCCCCCCCCCCCCCCCCCCCCACGAGTCCAATTACTTTTATATAGAAAATACACTCCCTGGGTCAAATTAATTAATTAAATTAATTCCTTAATTTAATTATTAATTAGGGATTAAGTATTTTAATTAGGATTATTAAGGGAGGTTTAATTAGGAATTTTATGCCTTAGTTTTGGGTTTTATATATAATATTTGGGATTTTCAATTTGTTATTTTTTTTTATTTAAAATGATTTGTATTTTTAAATAGGGATAAATTTTTGGGATGACATATTTGGGAAGAATTTGATTTTTTTTTATTTGGGTTTTGATTTATTTCTAGGAGAAAATGTATTTAAGAGTTTTTGGGTTTGTTTTGGATTTTTATAGAGTTTTGGGAATTTTTCTTTATTTTGGGTTTTATAATATAAATAATTTATTTATATTTTAAATAGGAATAATTTTTAGGATTTTTAATTTTTGGGTTTTTTGGGATGACATTTTGGGAGTTGAATTTATTAAAAATTTGTATGATTTGTTACAAGGGAAATTTATATTTTTGAAATTGGGTTGAAATATTGGTTTTGGGGATGAAGATATAAAATTAAAATTAATTTAATTTTTGGGATTAAAATTTTTATTATTTGGGGAGTATTTTGGATTTAGGACTTTATATCTTTGATTTGAATAGTTGTGGGCTTAATTTTTGCTATCCTGACATGATGTCATTTGTAAAAAAATTTATTTTTTTATATATACTTTTAGGGATTTAATTTTAAGGGATTTAAAGGATCTAAGGGGTTTAAGGGATTTAAGGGATATTATTAAAGACTTAAGGGATATAAAAGGGATTTTTTTGTAAGGATTTAAAACAAGGGATAAAACTCTTTGTCCGAGAGTCTAAATAATGGATGGGATTTAGGGATAAAACTTAGGTTCCAAGAGTTAAAATATAGGCCAAAGGGATAAGGGATTAAGGGATAGAACTCTCCATCCGAGAGTATAAACAATGGATAAGGGATTTTGAGATAAAACTCTTCCTCCGAGAGTATAAATAAATGGATCGGGATTTAAGGGATAGAACTCTTTATCTAAGTATAAATAATAGATTTGGGGATAGAACTCTTTATCCAAGAGTATAAATATTGGATTAGATCTGGGATTAGGGTTAGGAATAGGATTAGGGGTAGGAATAGGGGAGGTGAACTACGGTTACTCTGATCCTTCAAAATTGAAGGTACGTAGGCATAGGGTTGTAAATCGTAGCGAGTACATTAATAATAAAACTTAGGGTTCTCACTTTTAACTTCATTTCTATTTTTATTTAATATTAAATTTTTTATAAACAAGTAAACAACCAAACTTTCCTTTGACAAACAAATATACCCTAGAATCTAAGGAGGATCCCATTGAGTACAATGGAAGTGAGGGGTGCCTAACACCTTCCCCTCGCTTAACCGACTCCCGAAGTTAGCGTCTCTCCCCTAGGGATTAGGATTTTAGGTTTATCATTTATTTTCCTTAAAAAAATATGATGGCGACTCAAATAATTTTTGCCGGCCACGACAGGCATGCTCTCCATCAGAGTCTTCTTCTGACTCAGAATCATCCCATGTTACCATAAGACCCTTTTTAGTTTTCTTACGTCTTCCATCTTTCTTAAACTTTGGATAATCATTCTTGATATGTCCACGCTCCTTGCATTCAAAACATGTAACTTCTCTTCCATAAGTTTCCTTTTGACCATGTGTAGGTTCAGATCTTCTTCTTGGTCCTTTGAACTTATTTTTTCTGTACTTCCATAGTTGACTTATCTTCCTTGATATGAGAGATATATCATCTTCGTCTGAATCCTCTTCAGATTCTTCCAATTCTTCATCTGCTTGATATGCCTTTTTCTTCTCAGACTTAGCCTTTAGAGCAATAGATTTACCTTTCTTTTGAGGTTCATCTTCTTGAAGTTCTATTTCATGACTCCTTAAAGAACTAATTGTAGCGAGCGATTTTGGACGTGGTTCTTAAGCACTGTCGCTCTGGGGTTACTATAGGTCGATTCATTTTTTATCCTATTGAGCTGACTAAGGAAGGGAAATAGATGTCTCCAATTAACCCTGCTTGCATACTGAGTTTAAATAGCGGTCTGTTAGGTTACGAATGATATATGGTAATGGGGCATCTTTCTTCTTACTTTGTTTAGAACGAAACACCGGGAATGTTCATGTGGAATTTTGTTAGGATGCTAGGACTGATGCTTTTCGATTGATATGTGAAGGTACGGGATTTGGGGCTTTGGATTAGTGTGCTCGCTAAGATTTTTCTTTCAATCTTATGCCTATGTATTCCCGTTTACCGAAACAGGGAAATCAGAGCGATCGTAGTCCCTCCTATTCTATGGGAGGAAATGGTGTTTTGGTGTCTTGTTCAAAGCCCAAGACGTAAAGCTGAAAAGTTGGTTTATATCTTGTTCAAAGCCCGAGATGTGAAGCTGAAAGGTCTATTTGTATCTTGTTTGAAGCCCAAGATGTGAAGCTAAAAAGGTGTTGTCCTTAGAGAGAATTTGTCATCTCTAAAGGGGGTTGTTTGTCACAATTGTTGGGTGACTGACTATAAAGGAGGATTACTTTAACTAGGATATGTGAATCCTAGCAATGCCATAATTTCCTTTATAGGGGGTTTTAACCTGAAGGAGAAGACTTTAACTCAGTGTAGAGCAATGATATCTTTCCTTAGGAATTTCTCATGCTAAAAGAGGGACAGTGGCATGGATGTAAATAATCCAGAGGCTTGCCGCTTACAGCAATTAGATGAAAGGAGTTATTGATGTTTGTATCCTGTGAACGAGGCACAGTCTTGATGCTAAATTCTGGGGTTTTTATTATACAAAGCCTAAGAGGAGGCTATTGACCCAACAAGATGATGCTTTTGTGTTTCGTACGAAGCCCGAGAGGGAGGCTAAAAGGAGTTGACTCAACAAGAGAGTGATTTTAGATGTGCCTTGTACAAAGCCCAAGACGGAGGCTAAAGGTTGACTCAACAAGAGAGTCTTTTATACTCAACAAGAGAGTGTTTTGTATCTCGTACGAAGCCCGAGATAGAGGCTAAAAGAGAGATTGATTCAACAAGAGAGTCTTTTATACTCAACAAGAGAGTGATTTTGTATCTCGTACGAAGCCCGAGATAGAGGCTAAAAGGATTATTGACTTAACAAGAGAGTCTTTTTGTATCTCATATGAAGCCCGAGATAGAGGCTAAAAGGATTGTTGTTTCAGTTGAGTGACAGGTCCAGTAGGTTGGTTAAAAGAGAAAATCAGTTCTTATAAAGAGACTGATTAAAGGTAAGGCTATGCTTTGGGATTGATCAGAGGATCAGGGTTATTTCCTGTTCTTTAAGGAAATGGGGAATCCAGAGGGTATTGGAGATTGTCCGAGTCTACTGGTGTTTTTCCCTACTTGAGAATGCCTTCGAGACTCAAGGAAATTAGACTGTCCAAGTCTAGAGTTTTATCTTTTGACCTATGCTTAAAGAAACAGCAGTAGTATGTTCACGGTAGAAAGATCTAGACTCTTTGAAAGACTGTTCTATTAAGATGACTAATTTCTGTTCCTATACCTCTAGGAGGTCGTCGGGACAATTTGTACGAAGCCCAAGAGGAGGCTGGAAACTTTTAAGAAGCCGAGGGACAATTTGTATGAATCCCAAGAGGAGGCTCTCTTCCCGAAGGAAGAATCCTTATACGAAGCCTAAGAGGAGGCTATGAATACTTCTAAGAAGTCGTAGGGTCCTTGTACAACGCCCAAGAGGAGGCGGGGATGCTTTTAGGAAGCCCGTGGGTCCCCAAACCCCGAGAAATTCAAGACAGGCTATTCACCGAGAATAGATCAAGCCAGGAAAGTCCGAGAATTTGGAAGAAACTCAAGAGATGCCATTCACGGAGAAAAGATCATCTCTGGGGAGTAGAGTTTCTTTGACAATTTCTAAGAGTGACAGTCTGAGAAAGGGTTCACCGAGAATGCTGCCTTTCACGTCTCCATATTGTTTAACCCTAAGAGGAGGGAATACTGTATCTGGTAATCCTATGGGGGATCTAGTTTTGTTTGTATTTAAGAGTGACCAACAGGGCTTAGTGCTAGACGTAGTTGCCGGGGAAACTCTAAATATTTATACTAGTATTACACAGTTGATATGAGTTTATGAAAGAAGACTTACAGTGAAACAGCCCCACAGTACAGTTATATGTATATGAAAGCGGATAAAGAAAGCATATAAACACTTACTCGGTTGTAGAGCTTCCATGCTGTTTGGTCAGTTGTTTGACAAAGAAATATTGAAAACAACAGTATATTCAAAATTAAAGGTGAAAGTATTTTGAAAAGATGTTGGGGCTTACAGCTCAAGGAGAGGCCCAAGGTTTATCAGTGATCGCACTGGCATTTTGTACAGAGGGACTTATACAAGTGAATGAGGCCCAAGAAAGGTTTTCTGTACAAGGGGATTGGGTCTTACACTCTAATAGAGGCCCAAAAGATTTATTTTTGTACAAGTGGCAGGGCTTACAGCTCAAGGAGAGGCCCAGGGTCATTTGTTTGAAAATGGCGATCGCGCCGAGATTTTTGAAAACGCGGTGGATCTTATACAATGCCTGAGGCCCAAAAAGTTTTGGTTAAAAGGGGATTGGGTCTTACACTCTAATATAGGCCCAAAATATTTATTTTGAATGGGTCTTATAGCTCGAGGAGAGGCCCAGGGTTTGTTTTTCAACGGACGATGATCGCGTCAAACTTTTTGAAATACAACGGGACTTATACAATAAGTGAGGCCCAAAAATAGATTTGTATTTACAAAGGATTGGGCCTTGCACTCTATTAGAGGCCCAAAAGTGTTTGAAATTGTTTGATGAGGGTGAAAATCAAAGAAACCCTAATTTGCTATTCTTTAAAAGTAAATATTTAAAGAAAATCAAATAAAATACCAAATAAGTTTGAATAAACCATTTGTGATTTTTGTTTAAAGTTTGAGCAATGAGGAATTAACCACAAGATGAATTAAAACTCACTTGGTTTTGATTTTCAAAGTAAATATTCACTTTTAAAATGTTTAAAACATTAAAAAGGAATTTATTCACAAAAATACTAATTATATTAAATAAATAATATAAACTTAATTTTTTTGTGGAATAAAATATTTCAACATTTTTGTCATTTTTTACAAAAAGAACCAATCAAAAATAATTAAAATTGAAAGAGTTATTAATTTTCCAATTAATTAATAAAACATGAAAATATTGGAAAAAATAGCAAAAATGTGAGAAAACACAAAATGGAATGGGTGGGGTTTGAACCCACGACCTCAAGGTTATAGGGCGCGCGCGTTACCACTGGGGTGGTGATACATCCATTGCTTGAAGTGAAACCACAAATATACAAGGCTTGCCTTGTTTTTGGCCTGACCCAAGGCAAGGCAAGGCAAGTTTTGGGTCAGAAACGTGAAGGTCATAACTTTCTCATTTCTCCATGTTTTGAGACAAAATTTATATGCATATGGCCTAGAATTTCACAAGGAATCCAATGGTGGTGGTATTTTCTTTAGATCATACTCCCTCCTCAAAAGCCGATAGTGGTTTTGAAAAAGGCCTATAATTGCATTTTCTATGCTACACTTTGATACAGGCATGAATTACATGATGAATTGGTTCAAACACAATATATATAACATGTATGAGGTGTGTATGATCAGTGGACTTCAAAGCAATGCATGTTTTGAAAAGTTCAAGTCATGATGCTTACCTCTTTTTGAGCTTTTGGAGTTTTCTGTGCAATCTGCCAAACTTCTTGTTCCAAAAATGGTTTGATGCTTTGGACACTCTCAAATGATCCCTTAGAAACTTTTAGGATGGTTGGAATCAGCTGGAACCTGCAAAAACACAAACTGGTCCTTTCTTGCAAAAGGGGTTAAAATGACCAAAATAGCAACTCTCTCAAATGGTGTTCCAGATGGGGGGAACCATTTGGGATAGTTCAAGGATGTTATTTGGAGTTTGTTTAAGGTTTTATCTGGTTTGGAAAGTGACTGAATCAAGACATGGCTTGAAAAATGCACAAAAGGCCTATTTTGAGGTTTTGAGAGGTGACTTTGTGATTTTGGTGTTACATATCACTTTTGATAGTTTGGATCACCTACATATGATGTTTATGAGGTGTTAGGATCATGAGTTGTGATGGAAATGCTCTCTAACTCAAAAACTCAGAGTTACCTTGCTAAAGAAGGCATTTTGGCCAAAAGAGAGGGATTTTGAGGAAAACAACTGTTTGATGGCTTTGGTGAACTCAAACTGAGCACAAATGAGCTCTGTTTATAGTAGAGCAAGTTTGTTTGGGGATCAATAGTGAATGGCAACTGCTGCAGAGGTTTGGCCAATGGTGGCACTTTGGAATCCAAGTCTCCTCTAGCCATTGACTAGAGGTTAGGGCACAGGGATGTGGTTCCCTTGGTCTTGGATAAGTCTTTACTGAATTCAGTTGCAAATGTGTCAGTCCATGCCACCTTGGTGTATGTATTGAATGCTCCAATCCAAAATTGGAGTCTTGTCCCTCTTTTAGGCAATTCTAGGTTTGGCATGCTACTTCTTGTTCCAAGAACTTTGGAGGCTTGGCTCAGTGTTTGTCCCCTTTAAATTTGATCCTCAGATGTGTCCAAAGTGATGACAAGGCTTGGAATTATCTTATTTTGCCAAATCGAGCAAAAATGCAAAATTCTGCCTAGCCTTGGCAGTTTTCAGCAAGGCATATTGCCATTGCCATATCTCATGGCCCAAGTGGAATTTGGTGATGTTCTTGGCCATTTTGGAAAGCCCTCATATTATATAACAACTGTTTGATCATATTTAGTTTTGATACCTTTTGGATCCAAGTGAAAAATCCCCCTACATTTGGAAAAAAGTGAAGGCAGATTCTAACTTAGTGAAAATTTCACTAAGTGTTGGAAAAAAGTGACATTTTCACTTTTTGTGATTTTGATCATTCCATAACTCAAAATCCATGATGAATTTGGAAGGAGGTCAGTTCTAAGCTTTTGTAGAGGGTAATGAGAGCTACAAATCTAGCTTTGGATGGGGAAAAATGGCCTTGTGGTTTAGGAGTTATGATCCTCCAAAGTTGGTACCCTTGCCACTTTGTTCATAACTTAGAAAATTTTCTAAGTTTTTATGGTTACCCCATTTACAAGCTATCCCACTTTTCTTGATTTTTCTTGATGAATTATGATTCAAATCATACATTAACATCATTTTAGGGTTAAAAAAACCATTTTTGTGAAAAATCTCAAAAAGTCAAAGTTGACTTTTGTGCACAGTTGACTTTTTGTCAGATGAATTCCAAACTATGCGATCCTCTATGAAATCAAGTCCTTAACCTAAATCAAACTTGTTGGATTGATTTCATAGGTGTTATAGGGTGTATTGAATCATGTCCTAGGGTTTGGGAGCATGTCCTGGTCAAAAGTCAAAGCTACAGTTGACTTTTCTCGCGAAACCCTAATTGTGGTACTGATGAAATTGAGACTTGTTGCCCAAGCTTCCTGGATCAATCCATTGTTACAAATGGATCAATGTGGTATGTTGGAGACCCTCAAATCATGTCTTGAGGTCTTGACTCATGATTTGTCCCAAAAGTCAACTTAGGGGTGAATTAGGTCAAGAAACCCTAATTCCTCATTTTTGATGTATGCATCCCCTGAGGTCAAATTGACTTGATGCTTGGGCCCATGAGGTTCCATGGAGTATTTTAGGATATGCTTGGAAGCATTGGCTCATGCCCAGAGGAAAATTTCCATCTGGAGGCCCTGGTCGACCAAACCCTAATTTGGTGACACTGGCGATCTTGAGGCTTGATCCACCTGGAAGGGAGCAGCCTTGTGCTTAATCCTTAAAGTGGGAGTCCTCTTGATCCATTGTAGATGTTTGGGAGATTAGACAAGTTGAAGATCATGTCATTTCTTGATAGATCCTTTGTCTAAGAACTCTGAGAGGGCTTGAAACCCTAATTTTGACTGTAGTAAGTGTTCACCCATCTTTGGGGAGACTGATGAGGCAAGATGGTTCATCCATATTGTGATGATGATTTGCACAATGATGGGAAATCTCAGTGGTCAAAATTTGGGGTATGACACTAATTAGTTCCTCAAGACTTATATTGTTTAAATCCTTTGCTAGTTTCAAGGCTGTTACCATTGGTCTCCATTTGACAGACAGACTTCTGATAATCTTCTTGACATGATCAACAGTAGAATAACCTCTATCCAGAACTTTGAGTCCTACAACAAGCATTTGGAATCTTGAGAACATAGTTTCCACCGATTCATCGTCTTCCATTCTGAAGACCTCATATTTCTGGATTAGTGCAAGAGCCTTTGTCTCTTTGACTTGAGCGTTGCCTTCATGAGTCATTCGAAGAGAATCAAAAATAGACTTTGTAGTTTCTTTGTTTGTGATCTTTTCATATTCCGTATATGAAATCGCATTTAATAGAATCGTTCTTACTCTGTGATGATTCTTGTAGGTCTTCTTCTGAGCATTTGTTAATGCGCTTCTGGCAATCTTTTTGCCTTCAGAATCTACAGGGTAACTGTAGCCATCTGTCATACCCCAAATTTTGACCACTAAGATTTCCCATTATGGTGCAAATCATCAACACAATATGGATGTATCTTTGTACCTCATTAGTCTCCCCAAAGATGGGTGAACACTCACTACAATCAGAACTAGGGTTTCAAACCCTCTCAGAGCTCTTAGACAAAGGATCAATCAAGAAATGACACGATCTTCAACTTGTCTAGCCTCTCAAATATCCACAATGGATCAAGAGGACTCCCACTTCAAGGATTAAGCACAAGGATGCTCCCTTCTAGGTGGATCAAGCCTCAGGATCGCCAGTGTCACCAAATTAGGGTTTGGTAGACTAGGGCCTCCAGATGGAAATTTTCCTCTGGGCATGAGCCAATGCTTCAAAGCATATCCTAATACGCTCCATGGAACATCATAAACCCCATCATCAAGTCAATTTAGCCTTAGGGGATGCATTTACCAGAAATCCAGAATTAGGGTTTCTTAACCTAATTCACCCCTAAGTTAACTTTTGGGACAAAACATGAGCCAAGGCCTCAATAGAGGATTTGAGGATCCCTAACACACCACATTGATCCATTTGCAACAATGAATTGATCCAAGAAGCTTGAGCAACAAGTTTCAATTTCATCTGAACCACAGTTAGGGTTTCGCGGGAAAAGTCAACTGTACCTTTGACTTTTGACCCAGGCATGCTCCCAAACCTTGGGACACGATTCAATACACCCTATAACACCTATAGAACATGTCCATCAAGTTTGATTTAGGTCAAGGACTTGATTTCATAAAGGATCGCACAGTTTGGAATTCATCTGATAAAAAGTCAACTGTGCCCAAAAGTCAAACTTTGACTTTTTGAGATTTTTCATAAAAATGGTTTTTTAACCCTAAAATGATGTTAATGTGTGATTGGAATCATCATTCATCAAGAAAAATCAAGAAAAGTGGGATAACTTGAAAAAGGGGTAACCATAAAAACTTAGAAAATTTTCTAAGTTATGAAATAAAGTGGCAAGGGTACCAACTTTGGAGGATCATAACTCCTAAACCACAAAGCCATTTTTCCCCATCCAAAGCTTGATTTGTAGCCCTCATGGCCCTCTACAAAAGTGTCAACTACACCTCATCCCAATTCATCATGGATTTTGAGTTATGGTTGGATCAAAATGGCTAAAAACCTAAAATTGACATTTTTAGCACTTAGCCAAAATCTGCCTTGTAATTTCAGCATGAAGTCCCAACTTCAAGGCTGTTTTTCTCCATGATCCAAGTTGAACCAGGTCTAGGGCCAAACATCAAAGTTGAAGTACGTCATCTCAGCTTTCCAGAAAGTCCTAGAACGTCCATGTAGCATACTCGAGCAGAGAGTTATGGATTTTACAAAATGGCTTGCTGCAGCTGAATTTTTCGGGCAGATTTGCACATTTCTTGTGCCACACGAATTTTCAAACCTTGTCATCATTTTGGACACATCTATGGATCAAATCTAACGGGGGGTGATCTGATCCATGAGCCTCCCAAGTCCAAGGAACCAAAACTAGAATGCCAAAACCTAGAAATCCCTAAAAGAGGGACAAGACTCCAATTTTGGTTTGGAGCATTTAATGGATTCTTAGAGGTGGCATGAACTGAGCTTCCTCCAACTGAATTCAGTCAAGATTCATCCAACAACTAGGGAACCAAAGGCCTGTGTTTTGTACGTCGAGTTTCAGTGTGTATGTGTGGTACCATTGGATTCCTTGCGAAAAATCGGTCAAGATAGGTACTTCTGGATTTTAATTCCGTTAAAAATTGAGAGAGTTATGAGTGTTTGAAATTTGATAAAAAAGGTGTTAAAAACTAAAGTTTCAGTACTGGTTTTTTGCCCCATAAGAGATGTCGAAGATGATGTTGTGACATCTTTCCTCTTTTTCTTATTTTATTTTCAAAACTCAACCAATTCTTTTACATAGAAAAAATCATCATTTTCCAATTCATACCCCATAATATTTTAATCCACAAAAAATCACAAAAAAATATTATTTTTAGATTATTTTTAATATATTTAAAAATATTGTTTTAAATTGTTTTAAATGCTTTTAAAATGATTTCTTTTTCTTGATTTTTAAAACCAAAATGATTTTAAATATTCATGTGGATAAAATACTTTTTCATAAATCTTAATCATTGTTTATAACATGATTAATGATTTTATTTGATATTTTTATCATTTTTTACTTGATTTTTCTTTGAAAAATGCCTTTAAAAAATGAAATTGGGGTTTCTTTGATTTTCACCCTAACAAATCTTTTTTTCAAAAATCTTGAGCCTCTAATAGAGTGTAAGACCCAACCCTTTTTGTACAAAAATATTTTGGGCCTCAGTTATTGTATAAGTCCCGATACGTTAAAAATCTCGGCGCAATCGCCATTTTCAAACTGAAAATCATCTGGGCCTCCCCTCTTGTTGTAAGCCCCATTTCTTTTCCTCAAATACACTTGGGCCTCTAATAGAGTGTAAGTCCCATCCCTTTTGTAAATAAAATATTTTGGACCTCAGATATTGTATAAGTCCCTCTGTACATTTACAAAGTTCGGCGCGATCGTCGCGTTTTAACAAAAAAGACCATTGGGCTTCTCCTTGAGCTATAAGTCCCATTTCTTTTCATTTTTAAAACCTTTGGGCCTCTAATAGAGTGTAAGACCCAATTCCTTTGTAAATACCAAAATTTTGGGCCTCAATCACTTGTATAAGTCCCACGGTGTTTCCAAAACCTCGGCGCGATCGTCGCCCTTTTCAAAATTAACCATTGGGCCTACCCTCGAGTATTAAGACCCATTTCTTTTCTTAAAACTCACTTGGGCCTCTAATAGAGTGTAAGTCCCAACCCTTTTTTTTACATAATCCATTTTGGGGCCTCACTTATTCTATAAGTCCCTCTGTACATTCCAAAACCTCGGCGCGATCGTCGTCCTTTTCAAAATTAATCATCTGGGCCTACCCTTGAGTAGTAAGACCCGCTTCTTTTCTCTAAATCATTTTTTTTGGGCCTCTTGAGAGAGTGTAAGACCCATTCCCCTTGTACAGAAATTTTTTTGGGTCTCAGTCACTTGTATAAGTCCCACTGTACAAACTCATATCACAGTGCAATCACTACTAAAACCCTGGGCCTCTCCTTGAGCTGTAAGACCCAATCTTTCCTTTCAAAGCACTTTATCCTTTGATTTTGAAATATACTATTGTTTTCAATCTTTCTTTGTTGAACAACTAACCAAACAACATGGAAGCTCTACAACCGAGTAAGTGTTTATATGTTTTCATTTACCTCTTTCATATACATATAACTGTATTGTGGAGGTGTTTTGCTGTAAGTCTTCTTTCATAAACTCATATCGACTGTGTAATAATAGTATAGATATTTAGAGTTTCCCCGGCAACTACGTCTAGCACTAGGTAAAGCCGTTTCGATCAGTCTTAGAAATAGACAATACTAGATCCCCCATAGGAGCACCAGATATAGTCTTCTCTTCGGTTGTCCTCCTTAGGAATTGTCAAGAAACTCTACTCCCCAGAGATGATCTCTTCTCCATGAATTTCATCCCTTGAGTTTCTTCCAAATTCTCGAACTTTCCTGGCTTGATCTATTCTTTGTGAATAGCCTGTCTTGAACTTCTCGGGGTTTGGGGACCCACAGGCTTCTTAAAAGCATCCTCGCCTCCTCTTGGGCATTGTACAAGGACCCGTCGGCTTCTTAGAAGTATTCACAGCCTCCTCTTAGGCTTCGTATAAATGATTTCTTCCTCCGGGAATGATAGCCTCCTCTTGGGCTTCGTACAAATTCTCCCTCGGCTTTTTTAAAAGGTTCCAGCCTCCTCTTGGGCTTCGTACAAATTGTCCCGACGACCTCCTAGAGGTATAGGAACAGAAATTAGTCATCTTAATAGAACAGTCTTTCAAAGAGTCTAGATATTTCTATCATGAACGTACTACAACTGTTTCTTTAAGCATAGTACAAAAGATAAAACTCTAGACTTGGACAGTCTAATTTCCTTGAGTCTCAGAGACATTCTCAAGTACGGAAACACCCGCAGACTTGGACAGTCTCAATACCCTTTGGATTTCCCATTTCCTTAAAGAACAAGAAACAATCCCGATTCTCAGATCAAATCCATGAGTACAGTGTTACTCATATAAGAACTGATTTTCTCGTTGAACCAACATACTGGACCTGTCACTCAACTGAAACAGTACCCTTTTAGCCTCCATCTCGGGCTTCGTACGAGATACAAAGACTCTCTTGTTGAGTCAAACCTTTTAGCCTCCATCTCGGGCTTCGTACGAGATACCAAAACACTCTCTTGTTGAGTCAAATCTTTAGCCTCCATCTTGGGCTTCGTACGAGATACAAAAACACTCTCTTGTTGAGTATAAAAGACTCTCTTGTTGAGTCACACTTTTAGCCTCCATCTCGGGCTTCGTACGAGATACAAAAACACTCTCTTGTTGAGTATAAAAGACTCTTTTGTTGAGTCAAACCCTTTTAGCCTCCATGTCAGGCTTCGTACGAGATACAAAATCACTCTCTTGTTGAGTATAAAAGACTCTCTTGTTGGGTCAATCACCTTTTAGCCTCCATCTCGGGCTTCGTACGAGATACAAAATCACTCTCTTGTTGAGTATAAAAGATTCTCTTGGTGAGTCACCATCTTTAGCCTCCATCTCGGGTTTCGTACGAGATACAAAAACACTTTCTTGTTGAGTATAAAAGATTCTCTTATTGAGTCAACCCTTTTAGCCTCTCTCTCGGGCTTCGTACGAGACACATAAAAACTCCCTCTTGTTGGGCCAATAGCCTCCTCTTAGGATTTGTATAAGGAAACCCCGGTTGACAATCAACCTTTTAGCATCAAAGTTGTGCCTCGTTCACAGTATACAAACATCAACAACTCCTTCCCCTTCATCTAATTGTTGTAAGCGGCAAGCCACTGGATCATTTACAACCATGCCACTGTCCCTCTTTTAGCATGAAAAATTCCTAAGAAAAGATAGCATTGCTCTACACTGAGTTAAAGTCTTCTCCTTCAGGTTGGAACCCTCCTATAAAGGAAATTATGGCATTGCCGGATTCACATATCCCGGTTAAAGTAATTCTCCTTTATAAACAGTTGTGACAAACAGGCCCTCTTTAGAGATGACAAATTCTCTCTAAAGTCAACACCCTTTAGCTTCATGTCTTGGGCTTCGAACAAAATACAAATAGACCCTTCAGCTTCACATCTTGGGCTTTGAACAAGATATAAACAACCTTTAGCTTCATGTCTTGGGCTTTGAACAAGACAACAAAACACCCATTTCCTCCCATAGAATAGTAGGAACTACGAACGCTCTGATTTCCCTGTTTCAGTAAACGGGAATATGTAGGCATAAGATTGAAAGAAAAATCTTAGCGAGCACACTAATCAAAAAACCTAAAGTCCCCTATCTCCACCCAATCTGACAAATTCCCCATGAATAGTCCCAGTTTTCCACCTTAATAAAGTAAGAAGAAAGAAAGGCTCCATTACCATATAGCATCCGTAACCTAACAGACCGCTGTTTAAACTCAGTATGCAAGCAGGGTTAATTGGAGACATCTATTTCCCTTCCTTAGTCAGCTCACAATAGGATAAAAAATGAATCGACCTGTAGTAAACCCCAAAGAGCGACAGCGCTTAAGAACTGCGTCCAAAATCGCTCGCTACACCATCAATTACCAGATCCCATAGATCTAGATCAAAATCCAGAAAGTAGC
This sequence comes from Lathyrus tuberosus, assembly GCA_022829125.1. Classification (NCBI taxonomy): domain Eukaryota; kingdom Viridiplantae; phylum Streptophyta; class Magnoliopsida; order Fabales; family Fabaceae; genus Lathyrus; species Lathyrus tuberosus. The sequence goes on from JALAZF010000072.1 coordinate 9,411,777, forward strand.
TTTCAATCCTGTCTTTCCAATAGTCAAATTTTCCCCATCAAAGGTAGGAGGTTTTGCACTATAGGAATCTCTTTCATTTGTGTTGACATTTAGTTCAGGTGCAACCATTGTTTTTCACACTTGGATCGGTATCGAACACTGTTAAGTGCTTGATAAAAATTAAACCTTTTTATCACCTCAGAACCGGAGCTCTGATACCAATTAAAGGTGTGAAAAACACAAGAAATGGGGGGTTTGAGTTGGTTTTTCAAAATAAAACTTTCTTTGATTCTAACCCCTTTTGAAAACTCTTTAACTTATGAAAAATAATCTTAATGAAGCTTGAAAGAGATAACACGGTATGTTTATACTAGTTCACTTGAGAATTCCTCAAGTTAATCTAGTCCACCCGCCAAGGTGATTTCTCCTCTCTCAATCGAGGTCTTAATCCACTAATCAACCGATTAATACAATGCACAAGCCAAAATGCTGGTGACTAACAACAACAACCTCTAAAACTCTCAAGTTCTAGACTTCTCAAGAGATCAAACCACACTGGCCTCTCTTAAGGAACAACCTCTAAGACTCTTACTAGTCCTAGACTTCTCAAGAAATTTAACCTCACCAGGTTTTCTCAAGGAACTTCAAACAACAGTTTAAATGGGATTGTTTACAAGGTATTGCTTCTAGCACAAGCTGAATATGTAAAATATTTTACAGCACAGAAAATGACTTTCTGAATGATAATAGCAAGATAGAGTGTGTTGTTAAGCGAAACAGTTGTTATCATTCTTTGAGTCTTCAAGTCCTTTTATAGCTGAGTAAAAGTAGCTGTTGCAAAGTAATCATGACTATTGACGGCGGTTTGGTAGAAACGTGAGGACAGATAAAACCTTTTGTGTCCTGTCTTGTCAGTATATCTTTGTTGGCACTGTTACCAAGAAATCTTCATTTGAACTTTTTGCACAGTTACCAAGATATCTTCGTTTGAACTTCGTTGCTTAGTCTTCTGATCTTCTTAACTTTAGAGGCTACTGCGAGCATGAGTAAGAAGGGAAAACGTAGCTTGATTCTTAAGATCTTCAAGTCTTGGAATCCTCAGAGTAGCGTCTTCGGAGTCTTCAGCACTTGGACTTTAGAACCTTGTTCTCTTAGAAAATTTTCATCATATCTTCAGAGGCTTCAGATAGTATTTAGTTGAAGCATGAGTAGAGACTATTGGTTGGGTCTTCGGTACCTTTATCAGAGAGCGAGAATCTTCATCATTTGGACTTCGTTCATCAGAACCTCAGTCTTCATATTTTCAGAACTTGTTTTCTTTATATATTATATCAGAGTCTACGATCTTCAGATTCGTCTGAAGAGATTTAGCACATCAGGTGAAACGCGTAGGCAAAGTATTCTTTCAGCATTATGTCATCACCAATCAACGGAAGCATAACCTATTTGTTAGATTCTCAAAGTAACAACCATTAGTCTAACATCACATTTTGGGCCTCATTCATTGTATAAGACCCACTGCGATTTCAAAAATTCCGGCGCGATCGCCAGTTCAAAACAAAACCATCTGGGCCTACCCTTGTGTTGTAAATCCCATTTGTTTTATTTTTTTCAAAATTTGGGCTTCTCCTTGAGTTGTAAGACCCATCTCTTTGTAAATATCACCTTTTTGGGCCTCAGTCGTTGTATAAGTCCCGATACAGTTTACAAAACAACGGTACGATTACTGTTTTTTCATCTGGGCCTCTCCTTGAGTATAAGCCCCGAAAACCTTTTCAAAACAACCTTCCTTTTGATTTAGGTTTAAATTCATAGTTGTTATCAAAACTTTCTTTAATTTCTTGAACAACTAACCATACAGCTGTTACAATGGAAGATTGCTCGCTGTAAGTTTTTACCAGCTTTCTTTACATGCTTTCATATATATATATAACTGTATTGTGGGAAGCTTGCTCACCTGTAAGTCCTTATTTCATTCTTTTAAATACATGTCAAATATATATAACTCTATTGCTGGAAGCTTGCTCACCTGTAAGTCCTTCTTTCATATCCTTTTAAATACTTGTCATATATCAACTGTATATATACTAGTATATATACCTGTAAGTCCTTTTTTCCCTTTTAAATACGATTGCTTTGATTTCCCTGTTTCTTTTAAACGGGAATACGTAGGCATAAGATTGCGAAATCTTAGCGAGCATACCAAACAAAAACACTAGGTCCAGTACCTTCATACCAATCAAAACTTAGGTCCAGTATCTACCAAAAATATTGGAAAACCCGAACCTCAATAAAAACTCACCCTCTCTCTCATATTTCCCAAGAAACTTTCCCAACCCATCAACAGATAAACACCATCAAGTGCAAAGCATAACCTAACGCTAACAACCTGTGAATAACCACTGAAATTCTGGTACGACAGATCCCAGATGTCCTACAGGATGTCGAGACATCTGGTCTGTTACAAATAACATGGCAAGGTATAAACAATAACAATACTAAAAAGCATAAACAACACACAGAATTTGTTCACCCAGTTCGGTCTAACAACCTACATCTGGGGGCATACCAAGCCAGGAAGGAAGTCCACTATTAGCAGTATCAATTCACAGACTCTACAATGAATATACCAGTTGATAGTCTACTCACTTAAACACTACCCAATGACCCTTATACCTAAGTCCATCCTAGATAAGAGACTACATCTCACTTCCAATCATTGCAATAATGTTTAGCAGTCAACACCTCAGCCACTGCATCAACAACTTAATTTCCAACAACTCTTCAATCACAGAAAAGTAGAAGACACACTTCTATGCCTATACTCAGCCAAGACTCTTGACTGAGACCACCATCTTGGAGTTGCTTACAAGCTTCCTCCAAGAACAATACATCTCTTACCTACAGGCTTAGAGATTAACACGATGACCATCCCACAAACCGAGTGGTTCATCGACCAACACAGCCCTTATAATTTACATGATGGTTGGCTTGCCTTTTTCTAGGTTACACTACTTCTATTTATAACCTAAACCCAACTGGATTTGGGCTTCAAATCACAACATATCAGCTGCTACAAATCTGCAAAAGATTCTCCTACAAATTAGATCTTCAATCAAATCTTCCTAAAATATCTCCATATTTAAATACTCAATCTTCTCTTGATTTTATCTTGAATCTTCCAGACCTCTAAATCAGCACCATAATATTCCCAGAAACATTCCTTACATTGGGCTTGTGCATTATAAAATCACAGTTTTGATTTAACAATAAAGCAGATTTATTCTCCAAATCTCTTCGCCCTAAAAATAGCAACAAGATCTGCTCCATATCTGATTGCAACTGAATACATCTTTACCAAGATGTTCGCCTGCAATCTCTCCACCAGATCTCTCAAAACAAACTGATACACTCAGCCCTAACAAAACACAACAGACTGATGTTCTGATGTTCTGTCAACTGATGTCAAGACATCATGTTTAACATCACCATACAAAACTGCAACCCTAAATAACTTAACATAAACTGAATGTTAAGAACTCATGTTAAGACATCAGACAAATGACATCTTCAACAACAACATTGTTTTACCAAAATTGCAGCCAATACAAGAACTAACATTCTCCCTCTTTGGCTAATTTTGGCTAAAACAATCTTAGCCTACACCAGAGATACCAGCAGTGGAAAAAAAAACAATACAAACAGCAGCAACAACTTCCAAAGCTGCACAACACAAAACTCCCCCTCAAATCTAGAACCACAACAAAAAGCTAGGCAACAGCAAACACTCTCCCCCTTTTTAGCCACAAATTAACACAAAGTCTGAACATAGCAGCAAGCACACAAAAATTCCAACCCATATATCATCTAACCAATATACTCAGACCAGAATAGACTATTCTACATTTCACAATAGCTGAACAAACCTACTTCTCTCCCCCTTTTTGGCCAAAAATTGACAAGCATTGGGGTAAACTGTCATGTCTAAACTTCGGGTTCAAACCATTGACACACCAGGTCTAAACTGTCATGTCCACCATGAACTTCACCAGTAACACAATGTCACGACATCTTGTCTGACATAACACCCTCACCAGAGCCACAAACAACTGCACTACTTCAACAACAAAAATTCAACTCCCCCTATCTAAGATAACCAGTGCTCCTTTGCAAGATGAACACCTTAAATGAATGGAAAACATAAGACTCATCTTCATGTCTTCAAGAGCGCACCCTCTATTTAACACACCTGCTGAACGCATTCACATAATGCTTGATCCTCAAACAAGAACCACCACCAAATCACCCACAAGTTCTGAAGCATAAACACACTTCCTTCCACTACACTCTAAGTAAAGTCCTCTTACTTTGAATTAATAACACACACCAAGACAAGTGTGACATCTCCCATCAACCAAGACCCCTATAGAGTTCTTCCAAAAAAACTGCAGAGAAAAATAAATTCTCCCAGACACAGTAAGGAGTTCCACATCTTTTCAGCAGCAGCAATCACGCATGACAGACAATCATGCTCCCCCTAAATAGTTGCACAAGTTCAGCAACAAAAATGTAACTGCTCTTCCTAAGCAATAGTACACACATGACATAAAGTCATGACATCATAAACAACAAACAAAACACCACTTTACTCCCCCCTTAATCACCTCAGTTCAAGCACATGAACATCTTCATGCTCATACAGACCCCACGAATTCTCATCTTACTTAAAAGCTTTACTGAGATCCAATCTCTTCAAGAGATACTTGCAGCAGAAGAAAGAACAGCTCTTAAAAAAAAACTTTTTGATCAGATCACATCATATGACACAATTCCTCTGCCATTACATTCACTTGTAGTTGTTGATACTAGTGAAGTCTTCAAAATTAGTAGTCATGCTTTGCCAGAACATACTACTAAAAACAAGCTCAAAATCCCCATATACTAATCCACAAAGTCCGAAAACACCTCTTCTGACAATAATGATTGAGCATCCAACTCCACATGAAGTTACAATTAGGCTATTCGTGAGGAACATAAGAATCACCATCCTCCTTCAAACAAACTGTTAGATAAGGATCAAAGTCACATAGATCCCCCAACTCTCTAAAGGCAGTCATTCCTTATCATACTCTTCATCTTCAGACTTCCAATCAATCAATACCTGATCAACTTCAGTCTTCTCTACATTCTCCATCCAAGGCAGACCTTCTACTTCATCATTCTCCCGTATGACTATGTAGACGCTCCTTAGGCATAATGTAGGCACCACGCTTCTGAACCAGAGCATAATCATCCTTCACCAAGGATATCCAACCAGATAATGTCCCAACACAAGTTAGAACATCTGCCACACACCAAGACATCATCACCATGATTCTTGATATGCTCCACCAACTGGACTTACTATAGCATAGTAATCCAAAGAACTAGAGAAATAAACTCTCATCCACCTTCAAGAAGAATAATCTCCTTGAGTCTTCAACTCATCACCCTTCTGCCCAAGAGTAACTTGTTCCAAGACAATCCTCAATAATAACCAGCTGCCACACTCTGATTATCTTGATTCTTCGAATCCACTTCTGAGATCAACCAAATGCCACAGTTTGATCACCTCATTCATGAATCCTCATATGAAAACAACCAAATGCCACATTTTGACCTTTTTCACGTTTGTCAGAACTCTCACAAAGATATCCTGATCCACCAAGGAAACTTGATCTTCAAGTCACATGTTCCAATTGCTCAATAGCAAGCACACTTAGACTCCCTAAGCCATGGTCATGTAACATCTTCTCCTTCCTGCAGCTCCCGCAAACTGCCATGAGAACGATCTTTTTGAACCATTCTATTGTTCATTCCTGTAGATCACCCTATCATAAGCTGATGTGCCACATCACCAGCTGAGACTTCTGATGTTAAGCTAGATGTCAGAACATTATGACATCCAACTGTTGAATTAAGCTCTTCCTTCTGCCACTCAGAAGAACCTCCCCCTTTGCAGAGATAGATTTCCATGCTCTCATAGACTTGATTCACCAATCAAGTTTTAGTAGATAACCTCCATCCTGCTTAGAAACTCCAAAGACTTCAAACCTGCCATATCTGAATCTTCAGAAAATAAGTAGTCCAAGACTACCCCATAGCCAAAAAAATGCCACTTCTAAATACACTATAGAACACACAATCTCATCTTTATAATCCCACCATGATCGTTTCACTATCATGTAGGACATCAACACAGAGTTCCTTGAACCTAGGATGATCTCCAAGGATCACACCTTTAGCAGCTAATTCAGGTCGTCACACACCAACACACCACGAAAAGAAATAAATAGCCAAATAAAGAAAAGTAAATTCTCAACACTTCTGCAGTCCTGCACTTTTACATCAGACATATACATAGTCTCCCGTCAATGTATTTTGTCATTAGTTGAAAGCACAACACCTTAGATAAACGCTCAGCTCCCGTCAGAGTATTCACTATCGGTTAGATGCACATCCTTATCAAAAACAGACAAATACTCAACTCCTGTCAAGATATTTATCATATGTGATAAGGTAAACTTCTCACACAAGGTACGACATTCTTTTCCTGCACACTTGTGGCACTAGCTGATCCCTCTTTTATTAATCCACACCACTGATCACTTCAGATTAGGTAAGTGGCTTGACTTGATACTCCACCATGAGCACAACAAACTTCCTTGGCTGAGGAAGCAATGAACTGAAATGATGTTTCAACATCAGTTCTGACATCAGTCTAAATCACATTAACCATCTACTATGGCTTTGGGGACAACAACCACAGTAATCCACACACATCTCTTGCAAGGGACACAAGAGGATCGACCATCAGCATCTGATCAACCTTCAAAACCAGACCATACACACAAGTAGGAACCTGCATACTCTACATCTCAAGAATCTTCTTCTCAACCTTCTAATGTTCAGACCTTCTGTCTGTCTTAGAGATGTTGAATGCCATCCTTCTGCACCTAAAGAGGAGATTCCCTCTAATAGGTTTCTGGAGCAAAAAATATTGATTGGTCATCACAAACAGATTGTTAAATAAAATATGCTTCTCCCAACACTTCAACCTACAAGGATGCTCTTCAATCCTTGCAAAAAATGTTCCATTATGTGAGGACACCACATAACTGAACTCCAGCTTAAGAAGAACCTTCTCATGCCAATACCCGAGAACCATAATCTTTTGGTCCCAAAAAAAACACCAACTCGTCCTTGCTCCAAACACATTTGCAATGCCAAATCTTTATCCACAAGATTCTGTACACTCTGCTGGTTTGATGTCACAACAATTGGTAGAACATCATTCAAGAACAACACCATGGGATCCTTCAATTTAGACCTGTGGATGGTCTTTCAGAGAGGAGAGCAAAAATAAATTGCATCCTTCTGATCTCTCATCAACAAACTTATTGAAAATTCCTTTATGAGTGGACTTGGGATGAACCTCAAGTATCTTTGGCAACTCTAACAAGCTAGTTGAAGTTATCCTCAAGTATCACCACACCAAGTGATACTTCTTCAAAGGAGAACAGAGTGTTGTATCCTCAACACACAAAACCACCAGGAGTTTTACATCATATATATATATATATATATATATATATATATATATATATATATATATATATATATATATCTGTGTGTAGCGGAACACACACCAGACAACTCCTCTACAACCTTCAGGAAAAACATAATAACCTTTGCACAAACACGACACTCCATGTGTAATAGGTCAACATAGGTTTGAGAATAAATCAAACCACACAGCAGCTCACCACCAAAGCTACAAGCCTGATAACAGACAGGTCTAATACACACACTGTCATAAACAGTCCATCCTCCACTTCTAGGGACCATTCAAACAACAAAATGAACATCTCCAAGTTCAAGCAACTTTTCAGTAGGTACCACCTACCTTGCCCATGACCAGAAAGTATCTTCCCTAGGATCTCACCCAGAAACAGAACAGGATGCCTGCTGTGATACTAATTGAAATTCTGGTATGACAGATCACAGATGTCCTACAGGATGTCGAGACATCTAGTCTGTTACAAATAACATGGCAAGGTATAAACAATAACAGTACTAAAAAGCATAAACAACACACAGAATTTGTTCACCAAGTTCGGTCTAACAACCTACATCTGGGGGCATACCAAGCCAGGAAGGAAGTCCATTATTAGCAGTATCAATTCACAGACTCTACAATCAACATACCAGTTGATAGTCTACTCACTTAAACACTACCCAATGACCCTTCTACCTAAGTCCACCCTAGATAAGAGACTCCGTCTCACTTTCAATCATTGTAATGATGTCTAGCAGTCAACACCTCAGCCACTGCATCAACAGCTTGATTTCCAACAACTCTTCAATCACAGAAAAGTAGAAGACACACTTCTATGCCTATACTTAGCCAAGACTCTTAACTGAGAACACCATCTTGGAGTTACTTAAAAGCTTCCTCCAAGAACAATACATCTCTTACCTACAGGGTTAGAGATAAACACGATGACCATCCCACAAACCGAGTGGTTCATCGACCAACACAGCCCTTATAATTTACATGATGGCTGGCTTGCCTTTTTCTAGGTTACACTGCTTCTATTTATAACCTAAACCCAACTAGATTTGGGCTTCAAATCACAACATATCAGCTGCTACAAATCTGCAAAATATTCTCCTACAAATTAGATCTTCAATCAAATCTTCCTAAAATATCTCCATATTTAAATACTCAATCTTCTCTTGATTTTATCTTGAATCTTCCAGACCTCTAAATCAGCACCATAATATTCCCAGAAACATTCCTTACATTGGGCTTGTGCATTATAAAATCACAGATTTGATTTAACAATAAAGCAGATTTATTCTCCAAATCTCTTCGCCCTAAAAACAGCAACAAGATCTGCTCCATATCTGATTGCAACTGAATACATCTTTACCAAGATGTTCGCCTGCAATCTCTCCACCAGATCTCTCAAAACAAACTGATACACTCAGCCCTAATAAAACACAACAGACTGATGTTCTGATGTTCTGTCAACTGATGTCAAGACATCATGTTTAACATCACCACACAAAACTGCAACCCTAAATAACTTAACATAAACTGAATGTTAAGAACTCATGTTAAGACATCAGATAAATGACATCTTCAACAACAACATTGTTTTACCAAAATTGCATCCAATACAAGAACTAACAACCACATATAGGGTGGGTAATTGACAACTCCCCATTGTATAACCTGACCCCGAACTCCCCGAATATCTCTTAGCGTTTGTTCAGTTAAACAATCGCATGCAAGGTTAGTTTTAGATATCTTCCCTTTCCCTTCCAGCTTCACGGGATAAATAAGAAATCAGAAAGTAGCATCCCCTTCCCTACCGTCGCGGTGAGGGAGGAACCCATGGCGATAAGGTGGTCACGTCACTGACAAAAATCGCACGCTACAAAAGGATAAGATGGTCTCATGACCAAGAGATGGGTTTGGAAGCCGGTTATGCAAAGGGAAGGTATTAGCACCCCTCACATCCATCATACCCGATTGAAACCATTCGCTTTCCTTATGTGTAAAGATGCTGCTAAGGGATTATGCTTTATAATAATGTTATAAGAGGAAAAGAAAAGGGTTTGAGAAACAAAGGGCTCGCCAAGGATTGGGGCCCTCGTGCCTACGTACCCTCATGGTGCAATGAGGAAGTCAGAGCCTCGTAGTTTGCAGAACTAAACGTGAAAAGAAAATAAGATTGTGGAAGAAGGTTGCTCGCCAAGGATTAGGGCCCTTATGCCTATGTATCTTCATTGACCAATGAAGAATCAGAGCATCCGTAGTTCGTGGGACTACGGGTGAGAAAAGGTCTCGATCGCACTAGGGCAAGAGAAAAGGCTCGGTTAGTTGTTAGTTAGCTCGCCAAGGATAGGGATCCTTGTGCCTACGTATCCTCATTAGGGAATGAGGAATCAGAGCATCTGTAGTTCATGACTATGGTTTGGTTGCTTTTAATGGACGACATTAACATTCACACCCTAGCAAATAGATTTTACCGCTCGCACGCAAGGAGACTTATGATTTAGCCTGTTATGCGGTAGGATGGAAATAACGTGTTATTTTTTAAAAGGCTTGGGTTTTTGCCATCGAGGCAAGATGTCGCATTTGATTTGTGATGATTAATTTTAGGGGTGAAATAAGTTCTCATGGTGTTATCTAACGTGTGTTCCAAGTATGCAGGTTCTAATGCTTAAAGTTATATATTCAGAATCTGATATATAAGGACACACTTGAGAGAAGCTGAATTACTAGCTTCTGGTGGTGCAGAATCTGAAGAATACTTTCTAAGTGATGTCTGGCGTAGACTCTGAAGCTAAAGGTCTCAGCATCAGAAGAAGCAACATATTGTCTCTACACTTGGTGAATGTAATTAGCTTCTGGTGATCATTCAGAATTAGTGATAAAGCTAAGGTTATCCGTACTGCAAAAAGCAAGTTTCATAGTCAAATCAGCTTGTTAGCTAAAGTCTATTTTTCACAAGGCTCAAGAAGAGTTGACATGCTCTACGAATATCTACTCTCAACGGCTCTATAGTACAAGACTACACAGAAGACGCAATGGTGAAACATGTTTTATAATGGATTAAGTTCTTTTGGTGTATCTCTCTTCAGCGTCTCTTGTACTATGGAAAAACAAAGACACTTGTTCAAGTTACGACTAGTCTTCTACAACTGCTATATAAGCTACTGAAGATTCAAACTGAAGTCTTGAAAAAGGAGCAATCAAAAGGGTAAATATAGAAGAAAAGTGTCGCGGTGAGAATCAGATACCATAGCTATTAAATTAACGAGGTTCACAAATCATAATTCACCACCAATCTTTAATTTATACAAAGGAAGGGAAAAAGAACGAATAAACCCTTAAACATGCAATGCAATGCAAAGTAAAAGAGAATTTAAGGTTCAGGGGTTAGTTATACCTAGGGAAGGTGCTAGCATCCTAAGTATCTGTAGTACTCTACAGGAACCTCTTGTTTTATTGTGTTATTTGTTATTTTGTCTGCTAAAGGGTGAAAAGGTAAAGGGAAACCTAAGGTGTTATTTCTAAGTATGCTCGCTGTTGAACCCTAATTTTTACCCCTAAGAATTTGCACATTTCATTTGCATTTCCTACCACAAACAAGATCACAATCTGTGTTTCTCCTGAGCATCTGTATATTATTCTTACTTGTTTCTGTTTACTAACCTCTAACCAAAATACCAAAAAAAATATGCTGCTGTTTGCTTGTTTCTCTCTTTGTGTGTTGTGCAGGTTTGTCAAAGATGATGAAGTGATTTCAAGTCACATGTGGTTGTTCAAAAGCAAGATGTCTTGTGCTGAGATTCTTCAGTTTATCAAGCAGTGGTTCATATGAGTTTTGGGTTCATAAAGTCAGATTCAAATGGCTGTTGTTCAGTTGTGGCTTGTTCAGTGGTAGCTGTGTGCACTTTATCAGAGGCTTGTGAAAAAAAGTCAAGATTGGTTTTGGGCTAAAAAAAAGACTTGCTATCCATGATCCACTTCATAAACCATTTTTCATTCTAAACATTATCCACATTTTTAACCAATTTTTTCTATATTCCACTTTTTGCTATCAAGACCATTTTTCAACTATCCATTCACTAACCCTTTTTTCAAACCCATTTTTCTAAACCAATTACCAATCCATTTTTCAAGTCCATCTTTCAAATCTCCACTTTAATTCCATTTTTTTTATCCATTTTTATTATATTTCCAATTATCCATTTCCATTTTTTCCCACAAATCCATTTCCAATATCCATTTTCTAATTCCACATTTCTTATTCAAATATCCAATCCATATATCATATCCATATCCATATACAATTTTTTATCCATTACCAAATATTAAAAAAAAAAGAGAATTACAATATTACAAAAATAATAGTCCATAAAGCCCACTTTACCAAATATATTAATTCAGCCTCATCTACATTACAAAAAAAATTGAAAAAAAGAAAATCAGCCAACACATCAAGCCAACAAACCCACGGCCCATTTCATTCTACATATACCAATTCACAAGCCACTTGCAACATGCACTACCTACCAAGCCATGAGCTGCTAAAGTAAATAACCAAGCTTCAACGCAACAATTCCAGCCGCCACTGCCAAGCTCCAACAACACAAGTCGTCACCACACCGAGCCATACTCACCAAGCCGCTCCAAAAATAAATTTTCAGCTGCACAGTGAATAAAATGCAGCATCACATACACCATACGACATCACACGCAGAGGAAAAAACAATTGAAACACAGGTTCTACAAGCCACAAAACGCAGTAGCACGCGCACACCATGACCCCATCCAAAATGCGAATCATTGCATCAAAACGGCAGCATTCACACACAAAAAACTTCATTCAAAATCTCAGCTTCAATTCACTCTTCATGGCCTATAAATAAGACTCATATTCACTTCGATCCTTCAAGCTTGGATAGCCTCTAAACACCCTGCCAAAATCAAAACCCAAAGCTTCAATTCCATTTTCATTCTCAAAGCTTGAAAACCAAAGAAATTCAACGCTTGATTCTTCACGCATCAATTCTCCAACCTTCAATCTCAAATTTCTTTCAACCATAAACACTTTTGATTCATCTTTAAGCTCCAATTCAAACCACACAAAAAAATATTGCAAACCATTCACAAACCATAAACAACAATCATTACTTCCAGAATTCATAACACAATGATTTCATCAATAAATCAACAACAACAACACGTTCAGAAAAGAAGAGAAGATTGTTACATTTCTCACCATTTTTTAAGGTAATTGGAGCTTTTTTTCATCGAACTTTCGCGGTTCTGATTTGGTTGATAGAGACACAGTGACATGAAATCATGGACATATTTGAGATCCTCATTCAATTCCGATCACGACCGTGCAAGATTTTTTCTCCGTCGCTCCGCCGTGAGTCAACGTGAATCCCTCCGCCACCACCATGAATAGTATCGTGAAGCTATGGAGAAGATGATTGTTCTTTCTTTTCTTTTTCACTTTCTGATCCATTTTACTTACTTTTTGTCTTAAAAACTTGTTTTCTTTTTAAAAAAAAAACATACTTATGTGTTTTGGGCCTAGCCCGTGCGTGAAAAATTCTTCTCATCACCACCATTTTCTAATTCACCCTCCTTTTCTTCTTTTTTTTTTTATTTCTATTATTTTCTTTTCCAAAACTTTTTTTTTACATATTTTCTTTTTTTAACCTTTTTCATTTGAGATTTGGATTTAGAAATTTGTTTAAAATTTTCTTGAAAAAAAAGTCATAAAAAATATATATCATGAGTTTTCATTTAATTCTTGATTTTTATTTGCATTTTCTCTTTTTTTGTTGGTTGTGCGGATCAATAATGTTAGATCCACTTCTCTTCATCTTATTTTCTTTTTCTTTTTGATCGATGAAAGTCTAAAGGATCGTGAAATTCCTTCATTGAATTTCGATCAAGACTAGATCGCTACCATTTTTCTTTTCGTGCGGTATTGCTTTCGGATGACGATTTACATATCGTTCATCTAGCATACATTAGCACATAGAGCTATTGAACGGCCTCATTGTAGGGTAATTACTCCGTAAATTACTCGGCGATTGCTTAACATAGCGCAATATTTGTCCCGCATTGAAAAAGATCAAGAATATTGATTATTTGTCTTTTGGTTCAAAACTTATGAAACTTGTTGTTAGGAGTCTTTGGTCTTATCAATCCTCTAATGAGTTCTCATTAATCTTGACCTAAGTGCAATTATTCAATTATTATTGATCACTAATTCTAACAACTAATCACTAACTTACTAACATTACTATTGTACTAATCCTTTACAATTCCTTCTCGCTCCTTATCTCTTTTACTTTTATGCTGCATTTTTATCATTTCATATCATGTTTATGCTTCCGCAATTTTTCCTTTGTCCGTTGGACACATGTTTATGCTTATGCCTTTTTCTCTTTGTCCACTTGGACCAAAAATATTAATAAAGGCTAAATCCTCTAAAAAACTTGCGCTTCTAATCTTGGACTATGGTTACTATCCTTTGCAATGGACATGGAGTTTTGCACCTAGACCTTGGACATCCAATGCAATTCTTGGAACCTTGGACTTAGAACTTAGGACCTTTCTCCCTTTGCTTTGGAATTGTGGTTCGAAGACTATGGAGCTTACTTGTGTGGTTAGGCTATTCTTATCCTTAGCTTTTACTTTATGCTTTAGGATAGTCACTTCTTCTCCTCCCCATTCTTCAATTTTCAAAACTCTCTCCCTTTTTCAAAACTTTCTTGATTTCAAACTATCACCTTTTTCATAAACAAACCTTGGCTTTGTCAAGTGATTTTACTCTTTTCTTTTCATTTCTTAACAAATGCTAAACTACATAAGCATATTGACACTTTTTTCAAAAGACTTAAAAAACATCAAACTCATCACTCTCTTTTTGTGCCCTCGTGCACTTTTTTCCTTTAACTTTTTCATAAGTTTAGACATGATTCATTTCTTTAAGCGGAATTATTCGCTTGGAAATGACGACTTGTCTTTACATTTAAAAACAACCAAAACAAACAAATTTTCATTCTTTGTACCACGAACTACGGGGTTTTGATCCTACATTGCACATCGTGGGTACGTAGGCATGAGACGACAAGTCTCTCCAAACACAAAAATCTTAAAAAATAATTTCTCTTCTCATCTCCTCAATCACTTTTCAAGAAAACCTTTTTCAGACCAAAAGCGATAGATATTTCAAAGGGCTCCTATAGAGTACTATAGACGTTTTGGGTTCTAACACCTTCCCATTTCGTAACCAACCCCCTTACCCGGACTCTCTTCACTTGTTCTTGTTGTAGAGCTTGTGTAGGTTTTGTTCGCTCTTTTTCCTTTCCTTTTTTTGGATAAAATAAAAGTGCGTTGGCGACTCTTGCTTTTCGAGTTAAGTTAATCAATAGCTTACACTCACGATTTTGCCGCTACACTCGCCAAGACATCCCATATCATGCCTATGTATCTTGACGGGAATGGAATCTGAGCATTCGTAGTTCCCCTAAATAAGATTGAGGAACTCTTGACTATGGTCAAGGTTCCAAGGGGGAGGTAAGCATCTATGGCAAGACACCTACATAGAGTGAGGCGACTCTAAACCTAAGGGCAGGTTAAATGGCAAAGGAAATGTCCACGGCAGGACACTCACATAGAGTACGGTGACTCTAATCCTAAGGCTAGGATGAAAAGGGAAGGACTTAAAGTTAGGCTAAGTATGACATGGCAGTCAACAAAAGGGATACTCCCTTGGAATCAGGCATATGTAATTTAACCATAAATTAAAATTAAGAATAAATCTCACATTAAAATCACAAAGTTGACATCCACAATCAAATTACAAACTTAATTCATCATTAAAATTTAAATAACGTAAACTAATATTAAATCAATTCCTAAATCCAAAATTAAATTAGATTAATGATAATAATACAAAAATAAATAAAAAATAGAAAACAAAAGAACATAAAAGGTGTGCAGAAAAATAAATAAGGGTGCAAATAAGAATATGAGGGTGGAAAAATAAAACAACTTGGGCTTACATGTGCAAAGCCCTGCCAAATCTTAGAAAAAAGAGAAAAAATATGAAAGCTTCAAATGTAAAGTAATTGATTCTGCAAACATCACTCTTATCCTCCTCTCACTCGTGATTCGCCTTCCTCTTCTCCCTCTCGAACTCAGCTTAGCTACTCTCACCTTCTTCACGCAACAACGACTTATTTTTTCTCGTCATCTCGCACCGGTTCATGCCCTTTCATCGGAATTGTAGAAAGGGGCTCCGCCGCACCATGGCCTTAAGCCGGCGGCGGCGGGGAGACGTTGGTCTTCTTTCTACACTCAATCAAGTCGTCCCGACCTCGTTTCACAAACAAATTTGGAAACTCGCAATGAAAAAGAAATTGGAATTGAGACTCACCTGTTGTCGAATTAAGGTACGATTCAAATTCTTATCCATCCTCCGCTACTATCATTCGTGTATTGTTTTCATTGAGGATTTTCAGGATAAGGATTTAAAGGTCGCCTCTTTTTATTATCCCTGACTTTTGCCTGAACTGTTTCTTGTGAATCTAACAGTCAGCGGGATGCCCCAGTTTTGCCTAAGTCTCCTTCATAGGTATTGACTTAGCGGGCTTTTTCTTTTTTTGATTTTTTTTGAAATAAAGTGACTGCCTGGCTTAATGATTACGGCGAACCATCATGGGCTTTAGACTTGAAGGACATCTTCGACACTTGCTTGCTGTGTGCGAAGGAAAATTGTGGATGCAACCTTTATATGAAAGGTGTTTTGCATGAAAGCATAACCAAGTAAACTAAGAACTACCCATCCCAAGGTTAAGATTGTGGTTTTTCGTAGAGAAAGAAACTCCAACTTCTAGGCTCGAAGGGTTTGACAAGGGAATAACTTCCTTATTTCTCCGGTGTTTGGGGGATTGAAGCAATGCCTTACATCGTCAGCAAATTTTATTTGAAAGCATACCGACAATTATGGGTATAACGTTTTCTCATCCTCCCTCCAATCTTTGCACAATCAAAAAGAAAGTGGAAAAGAGATAGAATATTTTTTTTTGAAAAGGAAAGCATAAAGATGTAAATAATGGACAAAATGAATTGAATCAAAAAATTGCAATGCTCATTTCATTGATTATGAAAGTTCAAACATAATTTGAATGTAAATAGCTAATTCAAAGAAAGGAAAATGCAATCAACAAGAAACATGGCCTAATGACTAATCAAGCACAAGGATGAGTTGTCCTGTCTGAAACACTGGCTTTTAGGAAGATAGTCTGCTGAAGTCGACCGAAGCTTCACTTGTTATGCCCTGGTAAAGGATTCGTCTGGACATTAGGATTGCTGTCATGAAAGCTAAGGATCCCGACCTTAATTAAATCACACACCCTAGCCTTTAGTGCATAACAATTTTCCCGATCGTGGCCTGCAGCACCTTTATGGAATGCACAGTGGAGATCAGATCTGAATCCAATTGGAAGAGGATTTGGAGAAGGAGACAGAGTCCTTGTAGTAATCAAACCTTTCTGAACCAGACCATGATAAAGTTTAGTGTACATCATGGGAATAGGATCAAAATGATTCCTATTACGGTACTGGTTCTGTCCAACAGCTAGACGTTGAGGAGCGTGAGCTGGTCGTGGAGCAGCAACCACAAGAGTAACAGCAACAATGGTAGGGTGATTAGCATGCTGAGGTCTAGGACGAGGCCTTCTCACTTCAGTCATGACAACATTGGTATGGTCTTCTCTCTTCTTCTGGAAGTTCCCATAGGATTCTTCGCACCATTAGAAGATTCAGCAACCTTGGACACTTTACCATTCTTGAGTCCTTCCTCGAGTCTTTGACCAATTGTTACCAAATTAGTGAAGTTAGAAGAAACACTGACAATCATCTTCTCCCAATATAATGGAGACAAGGTGTCCATGAACATTCTAGTCAGTTCCTTTTCTGCTAGAGGGGGTTCAACTTGAGAAGCGAGTTCTCTCCAACGCTGAGCATATTCCTTGAAAGACTCTTTCTCATTCTGAGACATATTTTGAAGTTGACGGAGGTCAGGAGCCCTGTCGAGGTTGTACTTGTACTACTTCATAAAAGCTTTAGCAAGATCCTAGAAGCAGTGGATATTGTTTTGTTCAAGATTCATATACCATTTGAGAGAAGCTCCACTCAAGCTGTCTTGAAAATAGTGGATGAGCAGCTTCTGGTTGTTGGTGTAAGCAGCCATCTTTCGACAGTACATGACCAAATGAGCCCTTGGACAAGAGTAACCCTTATATTTCACAAACTAGGGAGTTTTAAATTTGGCAGGCATAACAAGGTTAGAAACCAGACACATGTTGTCTGCGTCCACACTAAAGAAGTCATTGCCCTCCATAGCTTTAAGTCTCTTGTCTATGGTCTGAAATTGTTCACTGACAACCTCAGGTTCAACAAAGTCTTTAGGGTCTTCACCTTGAGCACTGACAGCATTGTACTCATAGAGAGGATTCTCAAAAGGAGCTTGAGCAGTCTAGTCAACAGCATAAACCATAGGTCTGGGATCGGCAAAAACTGGAGCTTGAAAAATTGGTCTGACAGTTTGACCAATCATAGAAGTAGAAGCAAGAGGTGGAGAATAATTATGGGATAAACCAAACTCTAGCCAAGTTGAAGGTGGCACCTGAACAGGTTGAGAATCAGCATTTAGAACCTCCTAGATAACAGTCTTTTGGGGTTTCTCTCCTCTAGCAATCAAGACCTGGAGCATTTCAATGAGCTTTGTCATGCTTGCAGTGAGCTTTGTCATGCTTGACTTAAGATCATCGATCTCCATTCGGATCTCTACATTGTGTACTTCTTGTTCTGACATCTTGCATCTATAGTTAGCCCTAGTCATGTATCTGTGTCGAGGAATCAACTTGATGATTGACGGGAAACGCTGGAAGATAGAGACAACTGGATATGAGTCACTGGACAAACAGACGCATGCAATGAATCATGCCAATATACAAATGATATGCAACGCGATGCAAGACATGATGCCAATCACACATGCAACATGATCAAAGGTTCGTGATCACAACATGGAGTCTGGGCGAGGAACCAACCACAGGGTATGTACTAGTGTTTACAGTGTACCTGTACAACAGGTTCTAACAAGTTCTCAAAGTCATATGCCCATCTTTTGGATATTATCAATTTCCAATTACTCGGTGGTTAATAATATTCTCATGAGAACCTCTTTTGAGTGTAGTATCGCGTATCAACTATTTTGGGACTACTCCCTCATAGTCATCGCACTACGTCCTAAGAAGGCCAAGTTGGGTTAAAGGTAACTAAAATTCCTCAGTGTCACGGGCTCCTAGGTCGAAAGTAGTAATGTTTTCCCGAATACTCGTTCAACAATCCTACTCTCAAGGGGGCCTCAAATGAATGGTGATTTCTTAAGTCAGCTTGGTCGGGAATCAACTCCCTATAAGCCTCCTTTAATATATCACCTTCCTATCATAAGTGCACTCAAGTCCGGGTTAGGACTTATCTCACAACAGTATGTAACCACCTTGCATACAGAAAAACCCAAGTAGACATATATATACAAATATACAATAACACATACAAAACAAGTTAGGGGTAATCCTCTTAAGGTTTGTCCCAAATGAAGTCGCCATTTCTATCGCGGTGAGAATCGGATACCATAACTATTAAATTAACTAGGTTCACAAATCATAATTCACCACCAATCTTTAATTTATCCAAAGGAAGGGAAAAAGAACGAATAAACCCTTAAACATACAATGCAATGCAAAGCCAAAGAGAATCTAAGGTTCGGAGGTTAGTTATACCTAGGGAAGGTGCTAGCATCCTAAGTATCTATAGTACTTTACAGGAACCTCTTGTTTTATTGTGTTATTTGTTATTTTGTCTGCTAAAGGGTGAAGAGGTAAAGGGAGACCTAAGGTGTTATTTCTAAGTATGCTCGCCAAGACATCACATCTCGTGCCTACGTATCCCGACGGAAATGGAATCAGAGCATTCGTAGTTCCCCTCAATAAGAGTGAGGAACTCTTGACTATGGTCAAGGTTCTAAGGGGGAGGTAAGCGTCTGTGGCAAGACACCTACATAGAGTGCGACGACTCTAAACCTAAGGCAAGGTTAAACGGGAAAGGAAATGTCCATGGCAGGACACTCACATAGAGTACGATGACTCTAATCCTAAGGCTAGGATGAAAGGGGAAGGACCTAAAGTTAGGCAAAGTATGACATGGCAGTCAATAAAAGGTATCCTCCCTTGGAATCGGGCATATGTAATTTAACCATAAATTAAAATTAAGAATAAATCTCACATTAAATTACAAAGTTGATATCCACAATCAAATTACAAACTTGATTCATCATTAAAATTTAATTAACTTAAACTAATATTAAATCAATTCCTAAATCCAAAATTAAATTAGATTAATGGTAATAATACAAAAATAAATAAAAATAGAAAACAAAAGAACATAAAAGGTGTGTAGAAAAATAAATAAAGGTGCAAATAAGAATATGAGGAGTGAAAAAATAAAACAACTTGGGCTTACATGTGCAAAGCCCAACCGAATCTTAGAAAAAAAGAGAAAAAAAATTGAAACCTTCAAATGTAAAGTAATTGATTCTGCAAACATCACTCTTATCCTCCTCTCACACGTGACCCGCCTTCCTCTTCTCCCTCTCGAACTCAGCTCAACTACTCTCACCTTCTTTACGCAACAACGACTTGTTTTTCCTCATCATCTCGCACCGGTTCATGCCATTTCGTCGGAATTGTAGAAAGGGGCTCCGCCGTGCCATGGCCTCAAGCCGGCGGCGGCGGGGAGATGTTGGTCTTCTTTCTACACTAAATCAAGTCGTCCCGACCTTGTTTCGCAAACAAATTTGGAAACTCTCAGTGAAAAAGAAATTGGAATTGAGACTCACCTGTTGTCGAATTAAGGTATGATTCAAATTCTTATCCATCCGCCGCAGCTATCGTTCGTGTATTTTGGCTTAGTTCTTGCAATCCGTCTTCGTGTGCTGGTGTTGTTCGGTTGTTTTCGTATATGATGTGTGAGTTGATGTTGTGATTCCACCTTCATGCAGTGATACGTGTGTATATATTTCTCAATGTTTCTGCAATGCTTATCTCTCTGTGTGTTGTTTGTGTATGTTGATGCGGATTTTTTACTGGTGTGTATGTGTTTTTGTGGATTTGTGAACACTGATGCTTCTCTGTTTTTACTCCCACATGTTTTATTGTGTTTTGGGAAATATTGATGGTTATTATTAAAAAAAAATTAATTAAAATAAACTTAAATTAAAATATCTAATTAAATCTAAATAAATTAAATAACTATTTAACTAAAAAAATAAAAATAAAATGATAAAAAAACGAATAAAAAGTCGGGCAAAAAAGTGCTCAAAAAAATAAAATAAATGCACCAAATTAATCAGCGGGAAATAAATGACTCGGAAAAATACATCGTTTAGTCAGATTTTGAAATAAATTTTACTCGCTAAAAAGGCTTAAACAGATAAAAATAACGTCCAAAAGGTGGTCGAAAAATTTTTATGAGCACGCCAGGTTAAACTACGCGAAACGTAGATTAATATCACTGACGTTTGCAGGCTCGATCTTGAAATTTTCTGTCCACTGATTTTACACGCAATTGACTTTTATTTGACCAATTCGGCTGTAATTCCAACAAATTTATTCCAGCTAATAAATTGGGTATTATGCATGATAAAATGCGTGATATGCTATGCAGACGATGCCAAACGAAAAACAGAATCTCAAGGTAAAAAATTAGGGTATGACAGATGCCCTTATTTAAGTTTCTTCTATCTGGAGATATGGAGAATGAAATCATCGTCTCGACGAGATAGGAGAGACTTAAATACAAATATGCACAATTTTTGGCCCTAAGATGCCACAATATGCACATGATATGAAATGATATGAATGCAAGATAGAGATCCTATGAGGAATGATGTCACAAGGGATAACTGTATACAGAAATGTTGCTGAAAGCACAACTAAAGAATGAAAGACCCAACGAGGAACAACTCAGCAAATAAAGCAAGATTCCACGGGGAAAAGTATCAAGAAGACACAGCTGAGGAATACAAGATGTTATGGACATCTGCCAAGGGAACAAAGAGTATCCAATAATACTTGAAAGAAGAAGGACAAAACCTGAATGGAGATACAGACATCCGGGAAAGCATCAGATGCTGAAAGTAACGCAAATCAGGTAAACACATTAGAAACATCTAGAGAAGCATTAGATGTGGTGCGAGACCAAATCTAAGTATGCAACAGAGATTTCCAAGAAAGCATTTAACTTTACAGTGGAATAAACAGAAATATCCAGAAAGTAGAAACAACTCACTTGGAAAAGGGTTACAGTCATCAGAGGTTTTGTCAAAAATCCATTGAACAAAACTCTGGGAAAGTACAGCAACAACCATCAAAGTCATTCAAGAGAGCATTGAATGAACTTTAGAATATAAACAAACATCCATCAGAGATATTCATAATAACATTGCTCCACTGGGGAATCAACAGTCATCATCCATGAATGGAACGGGATGGAAAAGAGTCACAACATTCAGAAGATTATTGAATGAGGTGAGAAGAATTTTGAGAAATCCATTACATATAATACAGCAGACATCAGAGGCATCCAGAAAAGAATTGAATGGACTCCGAAAAACATCAGAGATATTTAGAAGAGCGTTGAATAAATTATGGAAAATAACAGACACCAGAGACATACAGGCAACTGACGGAGATATTCAGAATAGCGTGGAATAAGGGCCAAAACACATTAGAGATATTCAGAAAAAGCATCGAATAAACTCCGGAACACTTTAAAGATATTCAGAAAAACATCGAATAAATTCCAGAACACATCCAGAAGCATTGGATGGAGAATGGAAACAAACTTGAAAACATTCAGCAGCTGTTAACCAAAGTAAAAAATAAGTTGAAGACATCTAGAAGAGAATTAGTTGAAGACAAAGATTCTGAAGATGCATCCGAAACATTTAGAAAAGCATTAAATCTGGAAGAACATCGGATAAGCAACATCATATCTGGAAGAACATCAGATAAACAAGGTCGTGCCTGGAAGAACGTCAAATAGACATAAAGGAGTTTTGGAAAAATATTAGAAGCAAAGTCATTTCTGGAAGAACGTCAGATAGACATAAAAGAGTTCTGGAAAAACACCAGAAGCAAAGTCATATTTGGAAGAACGTCAGATAGACACAAAATGAGGTTCTGGAAAAACATCAGAACAAAAGACACATCTGGAAAATCATCAGACGGTAAAAGCAACAACATTCTGAAAAAGCATCAGAACGGCAAAGGTATTTATCTGGAAACTCACTAGGGAGTGAAAAAAATTCTGGAAGGGTATCACAATCATAATGGAAATATCTGGAAAAACATCAGATAGGTTCTAGAAGAACATCAGAACCAAAGACTAAATCTGGGAAAACATCAGAGAGGTAAACATATATGGTAAAACCTCAGATAGATTCTGGAAAAAAGTCATAATCAAAATGGTATATCTAGAAAAACATCAGATAATATTAAAATTCTGGCATATGCAGACAGCAGATGTCCTAACACATGTCAAGACATTGTGCTACATAATCATTTAAACTCAGAGGTGCAACAGCAGACTGATACCTTGAATATTAGAACTGCAGAATCACAGATGTTACGACATCTGATCCGACATGTTAATCAAGACTGAACTAGAAATTGCAGAATGATAAACAACACAGAAATTGTTAACCCAGTTCAGTGCAAATCACCTACATTTGGGGGACTACCAAGCCAAGAATGAATTCACTATTAGTAGTATTAATTTAGAGCTAAACTCCCCTGTTTACAACTCCTTACTTAATCCCTACCCAATACAATTCTATCTAGAAATCACCATCTAGATAAGAGAAACCCATCTCAATTCCTAAATTACCTCAGTGATATCTAACAGTTACAATCTGCATCAATCTGTTCAATTGAAAGACATTCCTTCCAATAATAGTATTCAGCCAAGACTCTTGACTAACAACAATACTCGGTTTTGCTTAAAAACTTCAACCAAGAACAGTACTCAACTCTTGCTTCAAAGCTTCGAGTGAGAACAATTTACATCAACCTATGTCGACCACATAGTATCAAAAGATATATGGGTGACTTACAAACTACACAAGAGACTCTCAAAACCCTGAACCCTTATGTTGCACCGACGACTTGTTGTTGTGTGTGCTTGCTTTTTTTTAGGTCTAGCAAGTCCTTATTTATAGACTTCTGCAGTATGGGCTTGGACTCTTCAATCAAATCCAATCTTCACGTTTTAAATCAGCTGCAGAATCTTCTCTACAAAAACAGGAACAAATCTCCAAATAGTTTCCTAAAATGTCTCCAAGATCCTTTTTATGAAATCCAATTAAATATGCACTTTGTTCCTAATAAATCTCCTTGACCTGCGTATAATGATGAGACATATCCAAAATATTCACATAAAAAAAAATCTATCAAAAGATATACAACAGCAGCACCTGCTGTACAAGACAAAGATGTCGTGACATCTCCTTTGACATCTTGATTAAAAGTCACATTACAGCAAAACAATAACACCTGATGTACCAGACTAAGATGTCATGACATCTGTCTTCGACATCTGTCATAACAGCAGCACCTGCTGTACCAGATTAAGATGTCATGACAGTTGATGAAGATGCTTCAACATCTTACTCAACATCTTGCTGTAAACTTGTTTTATACAAAATGTAGCCAATCAAAGACTTAACAATCTCCCCCTTTGGCAAATTTTGGCTAAAACAACCTTTGGATAACATATCCAGCTCCCCCTTATGGAAACAACCAAAGAACACTACTACTAATTACTTCTCCCCCTTTTTAGCCATAATATGCCAAACCAAGCAACTATGCATTTAAGGGCAATTAACCAAAAACAAGCAAGTAGTAGCAGTACTCCCCCTGTCATGCACAATTAGTCATTCCCCTCAAGGGAAAACCCCCACACATCACAATATATGCAGCGGAACAACAAAAGCAGCAGGAACACAAGCATGACAAACTATCATGCTCCCCCTAAGTAGTTACATACAGCAAGCAACCACACATACTCCTCTCCCTGCATTTAGAACTAGTGCTCCTTTGTAAGTAGAACACCTTGTTGATGAATGGAAAACATAAGACGCATCTTCATGTCTTCAAGAGCGCACCCTCTGTTCAACACACCTGCTGAACACATTCACCTAATGCTTGGCCCTTAAACAAACCATGTTCCACACCAGTACAGACAGAAGTTCTCCCCTTATCTTTCTCAACAGATGCTTCTTCAGCAAGAAATGCCCAAAACCACTACATGATGTCCCATGACAACCTCATGATCATATAGTGTGTGAATACCCAAAACGCATCCGTGTACCACAACCAACAAACTCTTGGATTGAGATCAAAGCTCCATTGATCCCTCTCATCCAGAAACCATCCATACACCATACGAACTCCTCCTGAATTCCCATGTATGAATCTCCTTGTTTCCTGAGATACAACCCAATTGATCTGGAATGCTTCACATTCCTCAAAGAGACGCACATGGCCCCTTAGTTTGCTAGCTCACCCAGATATTCTTCGCACTTGAAGAACGTCAAACACATGCTCCAGAAATCTTCAGCCCATTTGTTCCACAAGCACCAACTAATTTACTTCTAGCATGTCCCATTCACATCAGACTTCCAAGACAATCCTTTACCCATCATTCTCCCATATGATAAGATAAATACTTCTTAGACAAGATGTGAGTGTCAAGTTCCACACTCAGAACTTAGCATCCTACTCCAAGGATAACCAACCCAGAAGATGTTCTAACATCAGATAGGACATCCTTCACACATCATAGATACCACACATCATGGTTCTTGATATGCTCCACCACTGGACTTACCATCATCATAGTAATCCAAACAGAAGATCTTCACACAACACTGCGCCACCAGCTTGAATAAAGAGAACTTCAGAACCCCAGAGAGAAATAAACTCTCATCCACCAAAAGAAGGTATACTTCCATCCTCAACCCAGAACTTCTGCCACAAGCTCCAAGAGAACCAGAACCTCCTTATATTTTTAACTAACTACTCTTCTGCACATGAGCAATCAGTTTCAAGCATCCTGCTTGAATGTACACTATGAAACCAACCAAATGCCACCTTTTGATTGACCTAAATCTTCTTCAGAATTCCCATAAGATACACTGATCTACTAATGAAAACAGATCTTCAAGTCACATGAACTACTTGCCCTATAGCAAGACATCTTGGATCCACCTAGCCTCTTAGTCATGTAACAACTTCCCATCCACAGCTCCCGCAAACTGCATGAGATATACCTTTTTGAAGAATCCACAACTTCCATTCTCCTGTAGATCACCTTATCTTAAGCTGATGTGCCACATCACCAGCTGAGACTTCTGATGTTAAGCTAGATGTCAGAACATTTTTATATGACATCCAACTGTTGAATTCAGCTCTTCCTTCTGCCAATTAGAAGAACCTCCTCCCTTCGCAGAACAAGAGTTCCATGCTCTCATAGACTTGATTCAGCAACCAAGTTTGAGTAGACAACCTTCATCCTGCTTAAAAATTCCAAAGACTTCAAACCTGCCACATCTGAATCTTCAGAAAATAAGTAGTCCAAGACTACACCATAGCCATACCAAAGAATGCCACTTTCCTTAGTAGAGCAGACTGTAGAAAGTCAGAGATAACTGCCACTTAACTTTGACCTTCAACAAGAAGAGCAAGATCCATGCTCCAAAGCACCTAGATCAGAAATAAGCTGATCCAAGCTGTAACCATCAAGATTATGATGTCTTCATATTCATCTTCAACAGCATCAAAGTCCAGACGAGTTTCTTTCCTGGAAACTCTCCAGAGAACACATGCTTCTGTCACACTCGACTGAAGCTACTTCTTAGGTCACCACCTAAGACAAAATAGATGCTAAAGCGTATGCAGTACCCCTCCCATGATTCTGCACAAACTCTGATGATGAGATGTTCCAACATCTTGTTGAACATCAACAATCTTGACTTTCAAGGATAATCAATTAAATACTTATGGACTCCATAAATAGCAATTGATCTTAAATCCTTGTACAATAACCCTTCTTCACTGTTGTAGCTGAGCTCCACCAGATCATGTCATGAACACTTATAAAGTATTCAATCTTTTTGCAAGTATATTCTTCAAAGGATACTGTTGAGATACCAAGGCTGCCACCCTTGACTCAAGTAACTAAGACTTTCTCTGAACAAATCTTATTTACCTTAACAATTCTTCAATCAGATTGGATCCACTCTTAGGGTCAAGAGAGATGAATCCTTCCTTGTTGTTTTTGGATGGTGAAAATAAATCACCTCCACTTTCTTCAAATTGTGTTTCAATGAAACACCTTTTAGTCAGAAAAGTAACTAGAAGACTCCAGATACACGACTGAGATGCCTTTATGAGTGGACTTGAGAGAATTCTCAAGTATCTTTGACAACCTAGCCGACCAATAATTTATTAAACTCCTAGAGCAAGAACTTGATAAACTTAAACTCAACTCCTCTCCTCTTTAACTGACTTCGACTGCACTAAGAAACCAAGCTTCAAAGTACCAAGTCACCATACCAGATATCTAACCACAACTCCCTTTACTCCATCGCTCCCGACTTTGGAATAAAAGAATGCAGATATCTTCACATATAGAGGCCGACGAATTAGACCTTCTACCATCTGTCTTCAGTAACAACTCCAGAATCCCATAATTCTAGAGCTCTTCCATCAAAAACACATGCAGCGGAACCACCAAGGAACAGATCTTGCTTGCCCTAATAAGATGTCTGAATATCTTATAAGACACCCCAACAAGAGAACTAGCCACTTCTCCTGCAGTTGTTGTAGAACCTCCTCAGCAACATGAACAACCACTGGGTTGTTACCTTCGATCCAGAACATCCATCCCATCCATTAATACCTTTGGGTATGTCTGAGATGATTGATCTGATATTCAAAACTCCTCCTTGTTTAAATGCCAGAAAGTATCTCCCAAAGATCTCATCCAGAACCAGACAGGATGCCTGCTCTGATACTAATTAAAATTATGGCCTATGCAGACAGCAGATGTCCTAACACGTGTCAAGACATTGTGCTACATAATCATTTAAACTTAGAGATGCAACAATAGACTGATACCTTGAATATCAGAACTGCAGAATCACAGATGTTACGACATCTGATCCGACATGTTAATCAAGACTGAACTAGAAATTGCACAATGATAAACAACACAGAAATTATTAACCCAGTTCGGTGCAAATCACCTACATCTAGGGGCTACTAAGCCAGGAATGAATTCACTAATAGTAGTATTAATTTAGAGCTAAACTCCCCCGTTTACAACTCCTCACTTAATCCCTACCCAGTACAATTCTATCTAGAAATCACCATCTAGATAAGAGAAACCCATCTCAATTCCTAAATCACCTCAGTGATATCTAACAGTTACAATCTTGATCAATCTGTTCAATTGAAAGACATTCCTTCCAATAATAGTATTCAACCAAGACTCTTGACTAACAACAATACTCAGTTTTGCTTAAAAGCTTCAACCAAAAATAATACTCAACTCTTGCTTCAAAGCTTCGAGTGAGAACAATTTACAACAACCTATGTCGACCACATAGTATCAAAAGATACATGGGTGACTTACAAACTACACAAGAGACTCTCAAAACCCTGAACCCTTATATTGCACCGACGGCTTGTTGTTGTGTGTGCTTGATTTTATTTAGGTCTAGCAAGTCCTTATTTATAGACTCCTGCAGTATGGGCTTGGACTCTTCAATTAGATCCAATCTTCACGTTTTAAATCAGCTGCATAATCTTCTCCACAAAAACAGGAACAAATATCCAAATAGTTTCCTAAAAAGTCTCCAAGATCCTTTTTATGAAATCCAATTAAATCTGTACTTTGTTCCTAATAAATCTCCTTGACCTGCGTATAATGATGAGACATATCCAAAATATTCTCATCAAAATAAATCTGTCAAAAGATATACAACAGCAGCGCCTGCTGTACCAGACAAAGATGTCGTGACATCTCCTTCGACACCTTGATTAAAAGTCACATGACAGCAAAACAACAACACCTGTTGTACCAGACTAAGATGTCATGACATCTGTCTTCGACATCTGTCATAACAGCAGCACCTGATGTACCAAACCAAGATGTCATGACATATGTCATGACAGTAATACTGTCATGACAGTTGATGAAGATCTTCAACATCTTACTCAACATCTTTGTGTAAACTTATTTTAGCCAAAATGTAGCCAATCAAAGACCTAACAGATAGGTTCTGGAAAAACATCTGAACAAAAGACTCAATCTGGTAAAACATCAGAGAGACAGACACATGTGACATCAAAGAATGGCATTAGACGCAAAAGAAGAAAAGAAATGTCCGGAAAAACAATTGGATAAGAAAGGTCATATCTGGAAGAACGTCAGATAGACACGACAATATCTGTTTGGTAGGTGCCAAGTAAGTTGAACTTTGACTACAAGGTAAAGCGTGGATAACAACACGACCTGTGGAGAATGGAAATGAGGATGAAACACTCTTGCTATGCATATGTATATGAATTATGCAGATGATATATGATCAAATGGAGACACACGACTTGACTCTTTTGGGGAGAAGACAAGACTGGAAGACTGATTTCTCAACACATAGATCAATGCCATTCTGTTTGGGGACTAAAGATGTTACTGCTGAACGTATCTCTGCCACACTAGTAAATTGTACCAGGTTGACGATCCTAGTAGGAAGGATGGAGAGTTGCTTGGTGATTTTTTTCAAGTAAATGGCCCTAGATTAGCTGACTGTTGTAGATGAGTTGATCATTGCTTCAGCTGGATTGATGCTGAAAATGACAGTTTCACTGTGCGCTTGAAAAGCTTGCCCCAGTTCGAGTCTTGAAAGATCTTCTGGATAAATCAATTTTGAGAAGGACTTTCCCCTAATAAGATCACTGACCAAGTTTCTCAACTGTTTGAAAATTCCTTGAGAGGAAAGCCAGTTTGCAAACAAAAGTGTTCATACAAACATGGAAATTTTAATGCAAAGTTCATGCAACTTTTGAAATCAAAATTATTTTTGGAAGATGCAAAATACATGAGTCACTAGTCAGAACACGATAGTTCAAGACATTTAAAAGTGAAAGGTAAAGCAGGGGTAAGGCCAATACCAATGATTTGCAAAAATTATTTTGGAGTCAGTTTACACAAACTTGCGGTAATATGTTTTAAAAATAATCTTGCTTCAGTTTGGTCTTTCAAGGTTTATAACGTGGTCTGGTTCACGGTTTAAGAAACAATGGACAAAAACTCAAAATTTATTTGTACCCACCCAATGTTCGTGATGACCTTCAGCCCTACGCTCTGCTAACTCAGACTATATGCTCAGGTTCCCAAGAGGTTGGAAATTGCACGGATGATGGTTCAAAAGTCGAGGGACTTTGAAATAGCAGTCACTGCTTCCTTACAACATTTGGTTGTTGTTGTTTTCATTGAGGATTTTCAAGGTAAGGATTTAAAGGTCTCCTCTTTTTATTATCCCTAACTTTTGCCTGAACTGTTTCTTGTGAATCTTACAGTCAGTGGGATGCCCCAGTTTTGCCTAAGTCTACTTCATAGGTATTGACTTAGCGGGCTTTTATTTTTAATTTTTTTTGAAAGAAAGTGATTGCCTGGCTTAATGATTACGGTGAACCATCATTGGCTTTCGACTTGAAGGACATCTTCGACACTTGCTTGCTGTGTGCGAAGGAAAATTATGGATGCAACCTTTATATGAAAGGTGTTTTGCATGAAAGCATAACCAAGTAAACTAAGAACTACCCATCCCAAGGTTAAGATTCTGGTTTTTCGTAGAGAAAGAAACTCCAAATTCTAGGCTCGAAGGGTTTGATAAAGGAATAACTTCCTTATTTCTCCGGTGTTTGGGGGATTGAAACGATGCTTTGCACCGTCAGCAAAGTTTATTTGAAAGCATACCAACAATTATGGGTATACCGTTTTCTCATCCTCCCTCCAATCTTTGCACAATCAAAAAGAAAGTGGAAAAGAGATAAAATATTTTTTTTTTCAAAAATGAAAGCATAAATATGTAAATAATGGACAAAATGAATTGAATCAAAAAATTGCAATGCTCATTTCATTAATTACGAAAGTACAAACATAATTTGAATGCAAATAGCTAATACAAAGAAAGGAAAATGCCAACAACAAGAAACTGTTAGACGATGGCTATGGATCTAGAAGGGGGGTTGAATAGATCCCTTGAGTTTTACACGCAAATGGTCTACAAAAATTATGTTTTAAAAATTGTTTAATGGAAGCTACCACTGGATAGAACGTCTACAACGAACCTTCTACCGAAAGGATCGGATATGCACGAATATATCACGGATGAGTACGGAAGAGAAAAATTCAGATTTGAATACTACACTTAAAAACCGCAGACAATAAATTATCACTTGCTTGATGTTTATTCCAATCCAATGAGGTAAAGTGATAAGCAATTTAAAGCAATGTGTTCGAATTTTGCTTCGAAACAAATTATCAAACACCTAGTGTGCGTAAACACACTATGTGCAGAATTTCTATGGAGAATAATGTACAGCTGCTCCAAAACACAATTCAAGGAATTGTATCGATTTAACAAATTAATTTATCAGCGTACAATTACTCTACGACCGAAATTTCAATAATTTGCTACTTCACAAATTCGAACAATACTGAAATGTAAAAG
The DNA here is from genome assembly GCA_022829125.1 of Lathyrus tuberosus. Lineage (NCBI taxonomy): Eukaryota > Viridiplantae > Streptophyta > Magnoliopsida > Fabales > Fabaceae > Lathyrus > Lathyrus tuberosus. The sequence continues at coordinate 9,443,276 of JALAZF010000072.1, forward strand.
AGTTAAGGGAAAGAGAGAACAAACGAGCTTTGATTAGGCAGTTCCCTAATCGTCCTCGCTTTGGGTACGTCTGCCCCCAACTCCACAAAAGGAATTGAGATATATATATATGTAGCTGTTGCAAATTGTTTATTACAAGAGAAAACTATGAACATTCAAACCCCGAACGTCTTCGATCGTTGATGCAAAATTTTCTCTTCCCTTGATTCAAGACGAATCAAGTGCTCCGAATATGGTTGATTCAATTACCGTCCCATGCTACTAAACCGAAAGAAACTACCGTTCTTCAGTTACCTTCACTCGGTCAATTGAAATCTTCCAAGAATTCGAACCCAAACCTTCTTCTACAATCCTCTGATTACAGCTACTAAACCAAACAGTTGCGCCAATTTTCGGTTACCTTCGCCCAGCCGAATCCCTGTAGAAAGAACAGTTTGTGCAAAAATCCCCAAAGTCTATTCGATTCTTGGAGGACAAACCCAACTGGTTTGATTCAAGAAACACCTGCCAAACTCTCAACCCAGAAGATGAAGATCACACTTCCTAAATTCTGAACGTTATCACTTCGATCAATGGGCGACACAAACAAAGATGATTATGTGTGATTGTTTGTTTACACAATGAAGAAGATGAAGATGAAGAGAGAAATGACATATATCTTTCACGTTTCTTGTTATTATGAAAAATGAAGACCAAAACTATTTATATGAAAAATATGACCAACAAAAATAATAACAGAAAAGAAATTAAGTGAAAAAATACAGAAATAATGGTCATGCGTCGACCTCCAATATCCATGCGTCGACGCATAAGAGAAGAATTTTGTGTCCACAGATTTGTGCGCTTTCCCGCAAGTTTTGGAGGTTAGCGCATGAATTCTGGGATTAGCGCATGAACTTAAGGGTCAGCGCATGAAGTGCAAATTTTTAGGAAATTTAATTTTTCTGAGCATTTTTACCATACCAAGGTCAAACATACATGCTAGACACTGCTAAAACAATAGTGGACCTTTATTTTTTGGAGAGAACAAGATCCTATGCATCTAGACACATGACCAATAACGGTTATGCCCGACACGTGAAGTGATACCGCTCAAATTACAATCTAATATGTTTGTTGACATCATTAAAACAAGATAGCTAGAAGGATATCCCTCACATACTCCCCCTTTTTGATGATGGCAACACTTTCTTGGTTGTCACAAGAAATGTAATTTGAGATGATCAATGCTCCCCCTGTCTTTGACATCTGGTTAGTAACATGTCTGCTTGTATTCTTCTCCCCCTTTGACAACATCAAAAAAGAAGAGAAGACGGTGGTCAAAATAGCATACTAAAATATGTAGTGGATCATCAGATATTTGCGACAACAAAACATTAACCAGCATCCACATATGATACCGCTAATGTAAACAGGTAATGATTAAATAAGGAACAATAGCATAAAAGCAAAACATTCACTCCAGAAAAGTTTAAACATAACGGCAGCACATGTCAGAATAAAAAAATCAAACCACAAAACACAAATTCACGCACAACTAAACACAATGCCCTAAGGTTTATGGTCTCCTCCCCCTAAACGAATAACCTCGTCCCCTATGGTGTTAACTTGGTGGTGGAAAGTCCTCGAGTTGAAGGTTGAGCTCAATCAAGGTGCTATTGAGGTTACCAAGGCTGTTTTCCAAGTTTAGATTTTGCTGAGTCAGATTGGCATCCATTTGATTGAACCTATTCATAGCTGCATTGGCAAAATTGTTGAAGTTGGTGGCATGAGACGATATTTGGTTAGACAAATTTGTGAGTTGTTTCTGCTGAGTCATGTATCGAGTTTGCTGCAGCGCTTGGAATTCTTGATGTTGCAGAGACAACTCAGTCAGCCTTGCTAGAATTTCATCAGAGGACTGTTGATCATACTGAAATGGTGGAGTTGGAGGAGCAGAATTTTCTGGATGCTGCCATTCATAGTCCGCATCATATGATGGAGGAACATACGCAGCACCAAGGTTAGTCCAGCAGTTTTGTTGCCACTAACCCCAACCCTGATTGTCAGAAGTTTCTTCCGGTTGATAGCCCATCCATGCCTCATTGTCTTCTTCTTCTACAGCCACATTGTCTTGCATAATAACATCTTCCTGCATCACCACATTTTCATCATTACCAACTTGATGTGCATTACCTTGACTGCCTTCATCCTCACTTGCTTCAAGATGAACAGGTTCATTATGTTCAGGATGGGTGGATCTTTGTTGATGGATGAACTTGCGCTCACGTGGCTGCCAATGGTAACCCATCATGGACAAGGTTCTGGCCAGAAACTGTTGTTCAGCAGTAATATGAATATGAAAAATCTGTGGAATAGGAATGTCAAAGTGATTCAAGAAATTTGCCACAGCAGATGCATAGCCAAGTGCTAGAAATTTGTTGGAGCTGCGAGTAGTGAACATCCTATAAGCAAAATAATAAGGCCAGTTAATTTTGATCTTATTCTTCAGGATATAGATGAGATGCACCTCTGCTTGTTCAACTCTTGAGTAGCCTCCTTTCTTAGGCCTCAAGATGCGAGCAACAATCCACTAAAGAATACGTTCTTTAAATTTTAAATGACCGGTAGTGACACTCTTAGGAAATGCTTCACTTGCCACAAACTCAGCTGGATATGGTTCCCTCAACATTGAATTCAGAGCAGATTTGAATTCATAGTCCTGAACAAAGGTTTTATCCGTAACCTTTGGGAGAGTGTCATCAGTGTCCAAAACAAACAATGTAGACCATACATCATTTGTCACCTGAAATTCTGCATTATTTATAGAGAATCTAAATTCAGCCCCATGAAATTTGCCCTTCATCCCACAATAGAACAACCGAGTCAAATCTTCACTATACTTGTCATCACATTCTATAAATTCATTAAGATTTTGAAAATTTATGAGTTCAGAGATTTCAGGAATGTGAAAATCTGGACCCATCAGAGGATAAAACCTATGTTGTCTTATAACAACACGGTTAGAGAATAATTCCCCAAAAGGAGTAGCTAGCCTTTCAGAAATTAAAGACTCAAAAGTTACCCGTTGTGAGGATGATGCTCTGGTTGGTGCTGGTTGTGAAGATGATCCTCTTGTTCCCCTTCTACTAGAATTTCTTCGGGAAGCCATGGTTGAAGAAGAGTTGAAGAAAGATTATCACACTAGATTTTCACAAAGATGGAAGAGGATATGTGTGAAACACTTTGAAGATCTTGCAGCAGAAATATAGAGGGTTTTCTCTTGGTGTTTCCCCTTTTCTTTTATTAGGGTTTTGATGAGGATTTAGTGGAGAGTAATTGACATTGATGAGGTTTAATGGATGAGGATAGGGAGAGATTGACCACAAAGACTAATGAGATGACATGCAAGAATCATAGATTAATGTGCAATGAGAATATGTAGGGAGAAGGAGCAACATTAGGTCGGCGCACAAGTTTCAGTAAAAAGAAAGTCTGAACGGTCACGTTATGCGTCGACCTGTGAATCTGTGCGTCGGCGCATGATTCTTGAATTTTAAAAAAATGTTGAACATGTGTTTATGCGCTATCCCGAAAGTTTTGTGGGTCAGCGCACGAATCTATGCGTCGACGCATGAACTCATAAAAGTGAAATTTTGCAAAAATTTTGTTCCAACCAGATAAATGCACATATACACATACAGAACTAAACATTCACATGAATGATAAGTGCTCAAAATGAAATAAACATCAAGATTAGAGTAAGTAATATGGCACAAAATATTGATAAACCTCTATAAGTTGGAACGATATTACCTTGAACATCATGACGGTAAGATCCCTCGCATATGGCTAAATATCTCTTTGCATTGTTAGTTAAAGGAATAAACAAGCGTATATATATATATATATATATGTGAAGATCACTATTCTAAAGGATATTATGCACGATCCGAGATATCGAGAATGCCAAGTTCTCTACGGATGTGAAAGAAAGGCTCTGTAGCTAATGGTTTTGTGAAAATATCAGCAAGTTGATTCTTAGTGTCAACATGCTCAAAGATAACATCACCTTTCTCTACATGATCCCTAAGAAAATGATGGCGTATTTCGATATGCTTGGTGCGTGAATGTAGTACATGGTTCTTAGTTAGATTAATCGCACTAGTGTTATCGCACAAAATTGGAATACGTTCAAGTTTTAAGTTGAAATCAAGTAATTGTTGTTTAAGCCATAAGACTTGAGCACAACAACTACCGGCGGCAACGTATTCCGCCTCGGCTGTTGACAAAGCAACGGAAACCTGTTTCTTGCTGTGCCAACTCACCAAGGAGTTTGCGAAAAAGTGGCACGTGACACTAGTACTTTGCCTATCCAACTTGCACCCGGCAAAGTCAGAATCGGAGTAGCCAACTAAGGAACAAACACTACCTTTGGAATACCACAGTCCATACTTTGGAGTACCAGAGAGGTATCGAAGTATGCGCTTAACTGCTTTTAGGTGGGATTCCTTGGGATGTGCCTGATACCTCGCACACATGCATACACTAAACAGTATATCGGGACGTGATGCGGTAAGATAAAGGAGAGACCCTATCATAACTCGATACTTCTTTACCTCAATATCCTTACCCTTTTCGTCACGATCAAGATTAGCACTTGTAGGCATAGGAGTATCTATTGCTTTGCAGTTTAGCATATCAAAATGTTTTAGTAACTCAAGACAATATTTCGTTTAACTCACGAATGTGCCCTCTTCAAGTTGTTTGATTTGCAATCCGAGGAAATAGTTGAGCTCCCCCATCATGATCATTTCAAACTCCCCCTACATCAAACTAGAAAACTCCTTGACCAAGGTCATGTTAGTAGATCCAAATATAATATCGTCAACATAAATTTGTACCAAAATTAAGTGTTTTCCTTGACGTTTAATAAAGAGGGTTGTGTCAACCTTTCCTCTTGAATACCCTTGATCAAGTAGAAATTTGCTTAGACGTTCATACCAAGCCCTAGGGGCTTGTTTAAGTCCGTACAAAGCTCGCTTAAGTTTATAGACATGATCAGGATATTCGTGTGATTCAAAACCTGGAGGTTGGGCTACATAAACCTCTTCATTTATATATCCGTTAAGGAATGCACTTTTAACATCCATTTGGAATAATTTAAAGTTCTTTGTGCAAGCATAGGCAAGTAGAAGGCGTATGGTCTCGAGTCGGGCAACCGGCGCATAAGTTTCCTCATAGTCGATTCCTTCCTCTTGGTTATAGCCTTGCGCTACAAGCCTAGCTTTGTTACGCGTTATTACTCCATTTTCATCAAGTTTATTCCTAAACACCCATCGGGTGCCTATTACTCGATGATCTCGCGGAGGGGGGACAAGGTCCCAAACCTCATTTCTCCATAATTGATTTAGTTTATCTTGCATTGATAGATACCAATGCTTATCGAGTAATGCCTCCTTAGAGTTTTTAGGTTCAACTTGGGAGACAAAAGCAGAGTAATAACAAAAGTTACTAAGTTTAGAGCGAGTAGTTACTCCCTTAGAGATATCACCGAGAATGTTGTCAATTGGATGGTCTTTTGACGACTTCCAAGCTGGAGGAAGTTCATCTTTATTAGCATGATGATCATCCTCACTTTTCACTGGTTAGTGATCCTTTTCCTCCTCAATACGCACTGCTTCAGGCTGATCAATTCCCTTATCAGTGTCCTTGAGTATGTCTTTAGTAGGTACACCTGCACCATGAAAAGAACTACCTTCTCCGACATTTCTCGGATAAGACTCGTCAAAAGTAACATGAACTGACTCTTCAACTACACGTAACCTCTTATTATAAATTCTATACGCTTTACTTGACTGAGAGTATCCAAGAAAAATACCCTCGTCGGCCTTGGCATCGAATTTACCAATAGTCTCTTTTCCATTGTTTAACACAAAGCATTTGCAACCAAATACGTGAAGATGAGAGATATTTGGCTTACGCCCTTTTAAAAGCTCATACGGTGTCTTGTTTAGAATAGGCCGGATGAGCACCCTATTCAAAACATAACAAGCCGTACTTATGGCGTCGGCCCAAAAGTATTTTGGTAATCCACTATCATTGATCATAGTCCTTCCAAGTTCTTCCAAAATTTCATTTTTACGTTCCACTACCCCATTTTGTTGAGGGGTACGTGGTGTGGAAAAATTATGATCAATTCCGTTGGAATCACAAAATGCTTCAAATAAATTATTTTCAAACTCACCCCCATGGTCACTTCTGATTGACCCAATGTTTGTGTTTAACTTGTTCTGAGATAGCTTAGCAAATCGTTCAAAGGCCGAAAAGGTATCACTCTTATTTGCTAAGAAAATTGTCCAGCAAAACCTAGAAAAATCATCGACTATAACAAACCCATAATAGTTACCACCTAGGCTTTTAACCCTAGATGGTCCAAAGACGTCCATATGGAGGAGCTCAAGAGGTCTCATAGTTGAAACAATGTTTTTAGATTTAAAAGAGATCCTTGTTTGCTTCCCCATTTGGCACGCATCACAAAGATGATCCTTTGTGAATTTAATTTTGGGCAAACCGATGACTAGGTCTTTAGAGACAATTTTGTTAAGCAAATCAAAGTTGATATGAGCCAAGCGTCTATGCCACAACCATGAATCTTCATTCATAGTGACTACACATTCTTTTGTCACTATCTTCAACTACGCAACAATCCTTTGAAAAATAGACTTTATAATTCTTGTCACATAGTTGACTAATGCTTAAAAGGTTGTGTCTAAGGCCTTACACAAGAAGTACATCAGAGATAGTAGTAGATGAGGGGTTACCTATACTACCTTTACCAAGTATCTGTCCCTTGTTGTTATATCCGTAGGTGACAAACCCCTTTTTCTTCGCCACAAAGTCGATGAAAAGAGATATGTCTCCGGTCATATGTCTTGAGCAGCCACTATCCATAACCCATCTTCCTTCGGTGGTCTCAATACTTTGTACCTACAAAAACAATCAAGGGAGAGTAGGTACCCAATTCTCATTGGGTCCTTTATGGTAAGTGAAACCAAGATTTCCCTTGGGCAACCATTGATAAATGCCGTTTGGAACAAGAAATCTTCGAAAGCGGCACTTAGCAATAGTATGACCGGGCTTACAACAGTATAAGCAATCACGATTCGTTTGGAGTTTACCTTTGCTATCACTATCTCGAATCACATACGTGTATTGTTGATGCGAGTTATTCATTATTTCACGATAATGTGATCGATCAATAGCAAATGTAATCTTAGGCTTGAGAGCCTTGTCTAACTTGGCTTTGAGGGTTCTCACCTCTCTTTGCCAAATATGACAAGTATCACAGCCCCCAAACTTAAACCATGGATATTTATTCTCATCGATCTCAGTTTTTGATACATTCACCATGGAGTTTTTAAGATCTTCCAATTCCTTTTGGGAATCGGAAACCTTTTTCTCCAAATAGGAAAATATCTTTTTATTCGAAGCTAAGCGTTGAAATGCTTCCTTAGCTTCGTGGTGCAATGTATCAAAAGCTCTTTTTAATTCAGCATGAGACATATTTTGACAATTTTCATATTTAGAGTGTTTTACCTCTTTTGCTTTGTTGTGACGTGCCATAAGATAAAAGTTGACGGATTCACTTTCGTCACTTGAGGAATCATCTTTCTCCGACTCACTATCGCTTTCCCAAGCGATGTATGCTCGTCGAGACTTGTTGGACTTTTTGTTTGAGCGACTCTTGACATTATCCTTATCTTTGTCTTTCTTTAGGGATGGACAATCCGGCTTGTAGTGCTCGGATTTTCCACAGTTGTAGCACGTCCCTTTTACCTTGCCATTTCTATTTCCTTCGCTTCTAGATTGCTTCCTGAACTTGACTAGATTCCTATCCGAGTGTTGAATATCGTTCTTACGAACATATCTATTGTACCTCTTCACAAATAAGCTCATATCATCACCGGATTCTTCGTCTTTGTCATTTTTGGCTTCATCATCACTTAGCTCTTGATGTGTGGACTTTGAACAAGAAGCCTTAAGAGCTATCGACTTCTTCTCCGTATCTTTTGCCTTCTCTTTCTTTATACTCTTTTCATGTTTATCCAAGCTAATGAGCACTTGCTCATGCTCATCGAGTTTACCAAAGAGTGTTGTGAGGTCTAGTGTAGCAAGATCATTGGCCTCCTTGATAGCGGTGACCTTCGGTTGCCATTCCCTGTTAAGACACCTCAGAATTTTGTTATTAGAAACCTCATTTGGAATTGGTTTACCAAGAACATGCAATTTGTTGATAATGTGAGTAAATCATTTTTGCATATCCGCAATGGTTTCCCCTTGCTTCATGTAAAACAAATCAAACTCTTGCGTTAGTGTATTAATACGAGCCATCTTAACATCATTAGTACCTTCGTGGGCTACTTGTAAAGCATCCCACATGGCTTTGGCCGTTTCACAATGGGAGACTCGATAATACTCATCAACTCCCAAGGAGGAGATGATCATATTACGAGCCTTCCAATCATAGCTGTACTTTTTCTCGTCCTCCTTAGTCCATTGAGCTTCGGGTTTAGGAATGACAACGCCTTCCGCGTTAGTCATAGTAATTTCCATGGGACCTTTTAAAACAACGTTCCAAACCTTCCGATCTATGGAATTAATATGGACGCGTATACAATCCTTCCAGTAGCTGTAGTTTTCACCTATAAAAACTGGAGCTCTATTATAAGCCCCCTTAGGTTCGTTCGCCATGATCCAAGAAGTTTTACCGAAGCACCAAAATTAACCGGAGCTCGTGATACCACTTGTTAGACGATGGCTATGGATCTAGAAGGGGGGTTGAATAGATCCCTTGAGTTTTACACGTAAATGGTATACAAAAATTATATTTTAAAAATTGTTTAACGGAAGCTACCACTGGATAGAACGTCTACAACGAACCTTCTACCGAAAGGATCAGATATGCACGAATATATCACAGATGAGTATGGAAGAGAAAAATTCAGATTTGAATACTACACTTAAAAACCGCAGACAACAAATTATCACTTGCTTGATGTTTATTCCAATCCAATGAGGTAAAGTGATAAGCAATTTAAAGCAATGTGTTCGAATTTTTCTTTGAAACAAATTATCAAACACCTAGTGTGCGTAAACACACTATGTGCAGAATTTCTATGGAGAATAATGTACAGCTGCTCCAAAACACAATTCAAGGAATTGTATCGATTTAACAAAATAATTTATCAGCGTACAATTACTCTATGACAGAAATTTCAATAACTTGCTACTTCACAAATTCGAACAATACTGAAATGTAAAAGAGTTAAGGGAAAGAGAGAACAAACGAGATTTGATTAGGCAGTTCCCCAATCGTCCTCGCTTTGGGTACGTTTGCCCCCAACTCCACAAAAGGAATTGAGATATATATATATGTAGCTGTTGCAAATTGTTTATTAAAAGAGAAAACTATGAACATTCAAACCCCGAACGTCTTCGATCGTTGATGCAGAATTTTCTCTTCCCTTGATTCAAGATGAATCAAGTGCTCCGAATATGGTTGATTCAATTACCGTCCCACGCTACTAAACCGAAAGAAACTACCGTTCTTCAGTTACCTTCACTCGGTCAATTAAAATCTTCCAAGAATTCGAACCCAAACCTTCTTCTACGATCCTCTGATTACAGCTACTAAACCGAATAGTTACACCAATTTTCGGTTACCGTCGCCCAGCCAAATCCCTGTAGAAAGAACAGTTTGTGCAAAAACCCCCAAAGTCTATTCGATTCTTGGAGGAAAAACCCAACTGGTTTGATTCAAGAAACACCTGCCAAACTCTCAACCCAGAAGATGAAGATCACACTTCCTAAATTCTGAACGTTATCACTTCGATCAATGGGTGACACAAACAAAGATGATTATGTGTGATTGTTTGTTTACACAATGAAGAAGATGAAGATGAAGAGAGAAATGACATATATCTTTCACGTTTCTTGTTATTATGAAAAATGAAGACCAAAACTATTTATATGAAAAATATGACCAACAAAAATAATAACAGAAAAATAACAGAAAAGAAATTAAGTGAAAAAATACAGAAATAAAGATCATGCGTCGACCTCCAGTATCCATGCGTCGACGCATAAGAGAAGAATTTTGTGTCCACAGATTTGTGCGCTTTCCCGCAAGTTTTGGAGGTTAGCGCATGAATTCTGGGGTTAGCGCATGAACTTAAGGGTCAGCGCATGAAGTGCAAATTTTCAGGAAATTTAATTTTTCTGTGCATTTTTACCAGACCAAGGTCAAACATACATGCTATACACTGCTAAACTAAATAGTGGACCTTTATTTTTGGAGAGAACAAGATCCTATGCATCTAGACACATGACCAATAACGGTAAGACGCTATATGCCTGACACGTGAAGTGATACCGCTCAAATTACAATCTAATATGTTTGTTGACATCATTAAAACAAGATAGCTAGAAGGATATCCCTCACAGAAACATGGCCTAGTGACTAATCAAACACAAGGATGAGTTGTCCTGTCTGAAACACTGGCTTTTAGGAAGATAGTCTGCTGAAGTCGACCGAAGCTTCACTTGTTATGCCCTGACAGAGGATTCTTCTAGACATTAGGATTGCTGTCATGAAAGCTAAGGATCCCGACCTTAATTAAATCACACACTCTAGCCTTTAGTGCATAACAGTTTTCCAGATTGTGGCCTGCGGCACCTTCATGGAAATCACAGTGGGGATCAGATCTGAATATAGTTGGAAGAGGATTTGGAGGAGGAGACAGAGCCCTTGTAGTAATCAAACCTTTTTGAACCAGACTATGATAAAGTTCAATGTACGTCATAGGAATAGGATCAAATTGATTCCTATTACGGTACTGGTTCTGTCCAATAGCTGGACGTTGAGGAGCTTGAGCTGGTCGTGGAGCAGCAACCACAGGAGTAACAACAGCAATGATATGGTGATTAGCATGTTGAGGTCTAGGACGAGGCCTTCTCACTTCAGTCATGACAACATTGGTATGGTCTTCTCTCTTCTTCTGAAAGTTCCCATAGGATTTCTTTGCACCATTAGAAGATTCAGCAGCCTTGGACACTTTACCATTCTTGAGTACTTCCTCGAGTCTTTGACCAATGGTTACCAAATCAGTAAAGTTAGAAGAAACACTGCCAATCATCTTCTCCCAATAGAATGGAGACAAGGTGTCCATAAACATTATAGTCAGCTCCTTTTCTTCTATAGGGGGTTTAACTTGAGAAGCGAGTTCTCTCCAACGTTGAGCATATTCCTTGAAAGACTCTTTCTCATTCTGAGACATATTTTGAAGTTGACGGAGGTCAGGAGCCATGTGGAGGTTGTAATTGTACTACTTCATAAAAGCTTTAGCAAGATCCTGGAAGCACTGGATACTGTTCTGTTCAAGATTCATATACCATTTGAGAGAAGCTCCACTCAAGCTGTCTTGAAAACAGTGGATGAGCAGCTTCTGGTTGTTGGTGTAAGCAGCCATCTTTCGAAAGTACATGACCAAATGAGCCCTTGGACAAGAGTGACCCTTATATTTCACAAACTAGGGAGTTTTGAATTTGGCAGGCATAACAAGGTCAGAAAACAGACACACGTTGTCTACGTCCACACTAAAGAAGTCATTGCCCTCCATGGCTTTAAGTCTCTTGTCTATGGTCTGAAATTGTTCACGGACAACCTCGGGTTCAACAAAGTCTTCACGGTCTTCACCTTGAGCACTGACAGCTTTGTACTCATAGAGAGAGTTCTCAAAAGGAGCTCGAACAGTCTGATCAACAGCATAAACGATAGGTCTGGGCTCGGCAAAAACTATAGCTTGAAAAACTGGTATGACAGTTTGACCAATCATGGAAGTAGATGCAAGAGGTGGAGAATAATTATGGGGTAAACTAAACTCTGGCCAAGTTGAAGGTGGCACCTGAACATGTTAAGGATCAGTATTTGGAACCTCCTGGATAACGGTCCTTTGGGGTTGCACTCCTCTAGCAATCAAGACTGGGAGCATTTCAGTGAGCTTTGTCGTGCTTGACTTAAGATCATCGATCTTCATTCGGATCTCTGCATTGTATACTTCTTGTTCTGACATCTTGCGTCTATAGTTAGCCCTAGTCCTGTATCTGTGTCGAGGAATCAATTTGATGATTGACAGGAAACACTGGAAGATAGAGACAACTGGATATGAGTCACTGGACAAACAGACGCATGCAATGAATCATACCAATATACAAATGATATGCAACGCGATGCAAGACAGGATTCCAATCACACAGGCAACATGATCAAAGGTTCGTGATCACAGCATGGAGTCTGGGCGAGGAACCAACCACAGGGTATGTACTAGTGTTTACAGTGTACTTGTACAATGGGTTCTTACAAGTTCTCAAAGTCATATGCCCATCTTTTAGATATTATCAATTTCCCAATTACTCGGTGGTTAATAATATTCTCAAGAGAACCTCTTTTGAGTGTAGTATCATGTATCAACTATTTTGGGACTACTCCCTCATAGTCATCGTACTACGTCCTAAGAAGGCCAAGTTGGGTTAAAGGTAACTAATAGTCCTCAGTGTCACGGGCTCCTAGGTCGAAAGTAGTAATGTTTTCCTGAATACTCGTTCAACAATGCTACTCTCAAGAGGGCCTCAACTGAATGGTGGTTTCTCAAGTCAGCTTGGTCGGGAATCAACTCCCTATAAGCCTCCTTAAATGTATCACCTTCCTATCATAAGTGCACTCAAGTCTGGGTTAGGACTCATCTCACAACAATATGTAACCACCCTGCATACAGAAAAACCCAAGCAGACATATATATATAAATATACAATAACACATACAAAACAAGTTAGGGGTACCCCTCTTAAGGTTTGTCCCAAATGAAGTCGCCATTTATGTCGCGGTGAGAATCGGATACCATAACTATTAAATTAACTAGGTTCACAAATCATAATTCACCACCGATCTTTAATTTATCCAAAGGAAGGGAAAAAGAACGAATATACCCTTAAACATGCAATGCAATGCAAAGCAAAAGAGAATCTAAGGTTCGAGGGTTGGTTATACCTAGGGAAGGTGCTAGCATCCTAAGTATCTGTAGTACTTTACAGGAACTTCTTGTTTTATTGTGTTATTTGTTATTTTGTCTGCTAAAGGGTGAAAAGGTAAAGGGAGGCCTAAGGTGTTACTTCTAAGTATGCTCGCCAAGACATCGCATCTCGTGCCTATGTTTCCTGACGGGAATGGAATCAGAGCATTCGTAGTTCCCCTCAATAAGAGTGAGGAACTCTTGACTATGGTCAAGGTTCTAAGGGGGAGGTAAGCGTCTGTGGCAAGACACCTACATAGAGTGCGGCGACTCTAAACCTAAGGCTAGGTTAAACGGGAAAGGAAATGTCCATGGCAGGACACTCACATAGAGTACGATGACTCTAATCCTAAGGCAAGGATGAAAGGGGAAGGACCTAAAGTTAGGCTAAGTATGACATGACAGTCAATAAAAGGGATCCTCCCTTGGAATCGGGCATATGTAATTTAACCATAAATTAAAATTAAGAATAAATCTCACATTAAGTCACAAATTTGACATCCACAATCAAATTACAAACTTGATTCATCATTAAAATTTAATTAACTTAAACTAATATTCAATTAATTCCTAAATCCAAAATTAAATTAGATTAATGGTAATAATACTAAAATAAATAAAAATAGAAAACAAAAGAACATAAAAGGTGTGCAGAAAAATAAATAAGGGTGCAAATAAGAATATGAGGAGTGAAAAAATAAAACAACTTGGGCTTACATGTGCAAAGCCCAACCGAATCTTAGAAAAAAAAGAGAAAAAAAAATTGAAAGCTTCAAATGTAAAGTAATTGATTCTGCAAACATCACTTTTATCCTCCTCTCACTCGTAACTCGCCTTCTTCTTCTCCCTCTCGAATTCAGCTCAACTACTCTCACCTTCTTCACGCAACAACGACTTGTTTTTTCTTGTCATCTCGCACCGGTTCATGCCATTTCGCCAGAATTGTAGAAAGGGGCTCCGCCGCGCCATGGCCTCAAGTCGGCGGTGGAGGGGAGATGTTGTTCGTCTTTCTACACTCAATCAAGCCGTCCCGACCTCGTTTCGCAAATAGATTTGGAAACTCGCAATGAAAAAGAAATTGGAATGGAGACTCACCTGTTGTCGAATTAAGGTACGATTTGAATTCTTAACCCTCCGTCGCTGCTACCGTTCGTGTATTTTGGCTTTGTTCTTGCAATCCGTCTTTGTGTGCTAGTCTTGTTCGATTGTTTTCGTATATGTTGTGCGGGTTGATGTTGTGATTCCGCCTTTATGCAGTGATGTGTGTATATATTTCTCAATGTTTCTGCAATGCTTATCTCTCTTAGTGTTGTTTGTGTTTGTTGATGCGGTTTTTTTTACTGGTGTGTATGTGTTTTTGTGGATTTGTGATCACTGATGCTTCTCTGTTTTTACTCCGACATGTTTAATTGTGTTTTGGGAAATATTGATGATTATTATTAAAAAATAAATAAATAATTAATTAAAATAAACTTAAATTAAAATATCTAATTAAATCTAAATAAATTAAATAACTATTTAACTAAAAAAATAAAAATAAAATGATAAAAAAACAAACAAAAATTCGGGTAAAAAAGTGCTCAAAAAAATAAACTAAATGCACCAAAATAATCAGCGCAAAATAAACGACTCGGAAAAATACAGCGTTTGGTCAGATTTTGAAATAAATCTTACCCGCTAAAACGGCTTAAACTGATCAAAAAACGTCCAAAAGGTGGTCGAAAAATTTAAATGAGCACGCCAAGATAAACTACGCGAAACATAGATTAATATCACTGACGTTTGCAGGCTCAATCTTGAAATTTTCCGTCCACTGATTTTACACGCAGTTGACTTTTATTTGACCAATTCAGCTGTAATTCCAACAAGTTTATTCCAGCTGATAAATTAGGTATTATGCATGATAAAATGCGTGATATGTTATGCAGACGATGCGAAATGAAAAACAGAATCTCAATGTCAAAAATTAGAGTATGACAAAAAGCCAAGAAGGATAAAAGTGTTATATACTTCTGTTTGGATGGAGGAATAACAAGATCATACAATAAGCAACGCAATCGAGTATGCAGATTTTCTATCATATAATGTAAATTGTAATAAGCCTTAATATTTCTTAAACATTGAATATCTTATAAATCTTAAGTGTTTAGAGGTCTTTGTTAAGGTGATTACCATGTGCATCTGACTTTGTATCAAGTATACCTTGTTTTCTATTCCGCTAAACATGATTATTTAGTACTTTAGATAAAGTCTCTTGCAATGTGCTTGAGCATCAAAGTCTCTTGCTGAGAAGCTTGAGCCAAGTAAGTCTCCTACTAGGTGCTAGAGCATTGAAAGTCTTAATCAATTGTTGATTGAGCAGATGTCTTGAATCTATGGGATTTAAGCAAGGAAGTCTTTGATTGTGAGTCTGACCAAAAGTCTTGGGCCAGAAGGTCTTGAGCAAATGTCTTGGGTTCCTGGAACCTGAGCAAGGAAGGCTTGAGTTCGTGGAACTTAAGAAAGGAAGTCTTGGGCCTGAGGGGCTTGAGCAGAAGTCTTGGATTCGTGGAATCTGAGCAATTAAGTCTTTGAGCAAGGGTCTGAGTAGAAGTCTTGAGTCTGAGGGGATTAAGCAAGGAGGTCTTGGGTTTGTAGAACCTGAGCAAAAGCCTTGGACCTGAGGGGTTTAAGCAGGAAGTCTCGGGATGAGGGTCTGAGAAAAGTAAAGTCTTATGCTTAAGTTCATAAGCGATTGTAATCATGATTTGATTATAGTGAAAATCTCTTGTGCTGCAGGGGGACTGGACTACTCTCTTTTGAGAGGAACCAGTATAAATCTTTGTGTGTTCTTTATCTTTCATTTACTTCTATTAACATTCAGCTGCAAGGTATAATCAGAATCTGAACACCAATATAGATTCTCGACTCCCCTTCTTGTGTATTTTTCTCACCTTCAGTTGGTATCACAGAATGATTTATGCATAACACTTAATATTGGTGCAGATAATGATCCAATGAGAAAAATATGTATGTTAAAGACTTTCGTTCAAGAAGGAGTCAATTGCCACATGAAAAATATAACATTGCTTTTCCTACCATATTCAAAGGGTGATTCCGCTGAATTTAAATGATGGAAAGGTAAAATATATTTTTAATTCATTGGTCTTGATAAAGGATTTTGTTGAAGGTCTATAGAATACCCTCGAGAAAGGTATTACTATAGAATTTGATGGTGTAGGAATGATCAAAGTTTGAACGTCTCTCACACCAGCTCAGAAGAAACTTATTGAGAATATCTTTAGAGTTCGATGCATTCTGGTAGGTGTTCTATCTCAATTCTGAGTATATTAACATCATTGATACATCTAATGCTCCTACTATCTCTGAATCATTGTGTTCAAATTTATGGGAGTCAGTAAAGAAGCTTGCGTAGTTACATTTCATCTAATCTTTCCAAGCAAGTTCTGAGAAGATTGCCTAATGTATTCAAACCTAAAGTCACAGTTATTCAAGTTGTCATAAAACTTGAGTATGTTGTGTCTTGAAGGTTTATCTAGCAATATCCTAAGAAGAGAAATTGAATTAGATGATGAAAAGTTATCAAACAGATTAACCCTCCTTAAGCCTATTGAAGAAAATTCATATGGAATGTCTGATGATGGGAATTAACCTTTCTTATCAAAAGATTTCGTCAACTGGCTAAATGGAATGTGATATCTATTGATAGAAGAGTAACTTCAGAAGCTTCTGAAATATTCGTATTTACACTATTTTCCCAAATCTTAAGAACAAGGAGAAATACTACCAGAAAACCCCAAAATGTCATATATTTTCACTACTTATTCAATTGAAGCTGACATAGGGAAAAATTTAGAAGAAAACGTAATATGGCTCTGCTAGTCATTATTACTTCTGAAGAAGCATCTGAATCCTGGAATAAAAATCCATTATTGAAGAAAAAGAGACAATGTCAAATCTATCTTGCTTCAATATTGATAATAAGGAGTTTGCTCTTCAAGATAATATCTTAAGTGACTTCATTGCTCCTAAAAATTGAAGATCATCATTGAATTTGTGTTAAAGGACAAATCCATGAGAAACCTTCAATTATTCGTGTTCTGCCAGCTTACTATGACAGTGCTTTAAAATTTGTTTTATGCCCATCTTTGATAGCCAACACTATCTGGCTCTATGCTTGTGAAAGATTTCAAAGTCGAAAGATTTAATCCAAGACAATGAAATCAGTGACTCTGCTAAGAACTAGATCTTGTTCATACCATAACTCATCCTAGACTCATACTCTGGAATGAATCATGGTACTGCTATCACATTAAGGCATAAAGCAAAGGAAAGCCTGTCAAGACTAACATTTCTAGACTCATAGAAATATGAGTACCATTACTCAAAATGTATTTGGTGCAGATATCAAAGAAAGGAGCAAAGGCATCTTCCATGGTACTTAATCAAAGGTTGTTTACAACATTTGATGGAAGAAGAGCCAACATCCCAGACTCAAGATCTGAAGGCATTGAGTTTGGTGAAAGAAGTGGAGTCAATTGTTTAACAGTCGTTGAATCAGAATCCACTCAATACAGTATTCAGATTCTATGGTCAAATCTGAATACTCGTCTAGAGTCTGACCAAGAAAATAACAAAAAATAGGTATGTTTGTTCTTCCCTGGCTTACTTCTTGATTCAATGAGATATTTAGGTATTAGTAAATACAAAGTCTCTGTTAGATCTCTAGAGAAATTATTTTATTTAAAAGAATCTTAAAAAATCTTTAAGAAGAAACTATGTTGTATTTTTCTATCCTGAATATATTATTATCTAGATGATGGTCATATTAATGGAAATAGTTTCCTCACTTTTTATGATGATACTGTTGCTAGTTAGCTGTCAAAAAAACCAATTCAATATTCATTAATTAAACATGACTCTAGTTTCAAGAGAAAAAGCTTGATTCTGAATAAAATATCAAAGACTGATGACTGACAGAAGATGTCTCATTCGTAGTTTAGATCTACTAGACTCTGATGGATGATAACTTCTGAAAATGATCAGTCTCTGAGATTATGAAAAGGATTCTTTACTTCTAGTTTTTTTTAATTTTTATATTACTTAAATTTTATAAATTTGAAAATTATCTATTGGAGTCAGGAAATCTACTGGGTAAGAACCTTTGGGTAATGATGTTCTTAATTTTATATACTATTATCATCTTTATCCCCTGTCGTGTGAAACATAATTTTGTGTCCTTTTTTCTGACAAGATTTTTATTCTTCTGGAATCTTGTTCAGTTGTTTTCTTTTCTTTTTATTTTCTTTGGTTGTGTGTGTTGATCAAAATAAACCCGGGATGAATTCTCTAGTCAATTATCCTTTGAATCAACTAGTTGTCATTAATGAAAAGTTTGTGGATTTTGAAGAATTGCTTAAGCTAGGTTTTAACTACTGGAAGATTGTGTTTGAACAAAGTTGGAATGGATACTTTGAGATGCTCTGTGGTTTCACTTATCCAAGGCTTGTCAAAGATGTTTGGATTAATACTTCCATTTTTTAAATGAATTCTGAGTGTGTTATTCTTTATAAGGTGTCTGGTGTTTCTATAACAGTAACCTCTAAATCGATTGCTAATGTGATCAAATGTGAGGAGATTGGAGAAATCCTAGGTACTCTTATTTAGGAACACTATCCTCATACTTGGCGTACTTTTGTAGATCTATATAACACATCTCTGGTCTCAGATCTTCATCCTGATGCAATTATTTGGAATCAAATTCCAAACTCAAAATTGCTTCCTAAGGACAAGGATTTAGACCTTGTGGACCCTATTAAAAAAGATTTGATACTTCTTTTCAATTCAGACTTGCAGATTGATCTTCCTCAAGTTATGTTTGACTATCTGAAGGAGACTCTTTCATCCTTTCACAAGGGAAAGACATTCTTCATTCCTTATAGACAAGTTCTTTCAGAACTACTGGTCCAACAGAGAATTATCATAAGTTCAGAGGATGATTCTTCTAAAATTTGGAGAGAAAAATTTGAAGCTATCTATGAGAGATTCTGATGTTAGACTTCTGCAAATTTATGCCTTGTATTTGTTAAAACTTCGTGTATTAAGCACTCTTATTATTCATTTTTGTTCATGCTCTTACGAGGCTTAATTGTTATATATATTTTTATATTGTTGTTCAAGAGGATAAATTTAATAGGATTAAAAACTCAAAACATGCAACATTCTCATTATATTGGAAGCTATAACAAATTGTTAAAACTCTCTAGGCATTTGGATTTGTCCTAAGGTATTCCCTAGGATCATCTAACATATCTAGATTGTCTAAATAATCTTGCCATTCTTCCTTTGCAAACTCTACAACCGCCTTTCTTAGTTGGTTTCTACGTTTTAACCCACACGTTCTTCTTCTTCTTTGTGTCTCAAAGAAGGTTGGTGAAGAAGTATGTGCTTCTGAAGTTATCTTCTTACTTGTAGATCCTTCAGTTGTTGCATTACTCTTGTTTGCTTAAATTGTTGTATTTAGCATGACTGTCTTTCTGAAATCTCCTTTTGGAACCCAAATTTACTTATGCTTATACATCTTGTGTTCAGAAGATTAAGTGATTATGAAAGTGAGTCTGCTAAGGGTTTTTATAGAATCATTACATTCATTACCTTGAGTATTCATTATTTCAATATTGATTGAGTCAAATCAATTTTTAAATACTGACTCTTGGAAATGATGTCTAGTATTCTGACCAATTAAGATCCTCTTAACAGCTGTAAATTTTATTCTTAACAAGTAAGCTATTGTTTTTGTTCATCTTCTTATTTCATTAATGCTTTTGTCAAAAAATCTAAAGGGAAAATAAAGTGATTGTACGACTGCATAATATGTAATGATCAAAATAACTTTTTCATTAATCAAGCATTGAAAGGATTACAATAAAAGAGGGCTGGATTGAACTAAAGATTAAACCTAATCTAAATCATCCATGGCCTAGTGATACATCCAGTTATCCCAACTGATATCAAGTTCATCCTCATCAACATCCTTCTCTTCTGTTTTTGGGATAACAAGTTGATAAAGCATCTCGTTTATCCTCTTCTTTTGTGTCTTCTTCATGGAATTTGTGTCGAATAAATATTGTGTAAATTCTCAGGGTTTTAAGCAAGTTCTTGTGGAGTAATTTCCTGATAATGGATTATACTACTTTCCCAAACTACCATTGGAAGTGTCAAGCTCCAACTGCATAGCTAAAAGTAATGGCTTTCCAACTGATGCCAATTTCAATTTAGTTTTTACAAATTCTGTAGTCTTGGTAAAGCTCATAAACTTCATGCACTTATGTCTAGAATTGTGTACCATAATGCTTTTTATACGATTTATAATGACTTATGAGGTCTTTCTCCCTCTCCATCTAATTTTGGCTATAGATATAATATAGTATTTATTGATGGTTACACCAAACATGCATCGTTATACTTCTTCCTACGAGGCTGTTGCTTATGGTGTTGCAGTTCAAGTTGCTTTGCTGAGTGAAGGCTCTAAAAGTGTTCCTACCATAATATTGCGAGATGTTACTCCATTGTCATTTGGTGTATCAGTACAAGGAGATGCCATGGATGTTGTGATTCCTAGGAACACTTTGATTCCTGTCAAAACAACAAATGAATATTTGACAATTAAAGATAACCAATCCTGTGTCGGTGTTAAAGTCTATGAGGGTGAAAGAGTCAGAGCAAGTGATAACAACTTGCTGGGTTTGTTTAAATTTGATATTCCTCCTGCTCCTCGAGGTAGTCTTTTTATTAAAGAATGTTTTTCTATAGATGAAGATGGTATATTAAATGTGTCTGCAGAGGAAGAAATAAGTGGTAATAAGAAAGATATTACAATAACCAATGAAAATGGAAGACTGTCAAGGGAAGAAATTGAGAGAATGATTCAAGAGGCTGAGTTTTTAAGGCTCAATACATGAAATTCAAAAAGAAAGCTAAAGCCATAAATGCTTTGGACGATTATCTTTACAATGTGAGGAAAGTAATGAAGGATGATTGTGTAAGTTCCAAGCTCAACCCTGTTGACAAAGTGAAGAACAATTCTGCAATGATAAAGGGAAAAAGCATGCTTGAAGACAACAAGCAGGAAGAAGCATTTATGTTTTTTGATTGTTTGAAGGAGCTTGAGAGTGTGTTTGAATCTGCTATGAATAAGGTTAATAAAAGTTACTCTGATGAGGAAACCGATTCCGATTTCTAATGATAATTTTTGTTATTTGATTTGCTTCCTCCTGTATAATGTCAGAGCTTCTTATTCTTCTTTTAAATCTTGTGATTGTTTGAATTAGTAGACTTGAGGTTGTTGCTATTGAAATAACAAAATCTATGACATAACTAGTATTTTAATTTTAATTTGTGTTGTGGTTTTATTCAGTCTCATATCTAATAATTCATTCAGTACAAGACTTTAGTTTAAGAGGTCTTTTGTGTCTTCTGCTGTTATTTTATTTACCTCTGTTGTATCCGCTGCCAAACGAACTAACTCAGAATCTGAACATCAGTTCTGATTCTGAAACTCTGATCAGAAGCTAAATTAAAAGAGAACGCGAAACACAATTCAACCTTCCATTCTTGTGTATTTTTCACACCTTCACACACCTCGTGAATTATACAACTGAATTAATTGAATACCTTGTGTATCACCATATTCATCTTTGGTGTTTGTGAAAGTGTTAAGGTGATAAAAATTTCAAAAAGTACAATTTTCATATTTTCGCTTCAAACCTTCTGCGTGCATTTTTTGAAAAATATTTGATACATTTTTTAAAAATGGTTGATTTTTTATTTGGTTCTATTCACCACCACCCCCCCCCCCCCCCCCCCCCCCCCCCCTCCTCTCTAGGCCATTTTTCTACTTACACGTTTACACCCAACACGTCTAATACTATCATTGATCGTTCTATTCTTTCTTTCAACAACTCTATTCTTGTGAGGTGTGTATCTTGTTGTTAATTGATGGTTAATTGATCGTTCTATTCTTCCTTTCTTAATACTTTGATTCTAGAACAACTTTGTTTTTATACAAAGTCCTTGAATATCTTGAAGCCATCACAAGCTTCTAATTTTTTTTTCAAGAAATACACCTAAGCATTTTGCTAAAATCATCAATAAAAATAATAAAGTTATGTATTCATGTATGAATTATCTCTAATAGTTTCTTTTCTCTCCAAGACTTTCATGTTGGAAATGAATCTTTATGCTTTTTTCCCATTTGACAAATTTCGCATACACCATTTTGAATACTCATAATAGGTAGCCCAGAAACATATTCTTTTCTTGATAGGTAATCCAGAAATTTGAAAGTGAACAAATCCCACTTGTCATAGTCGATCATCATTTAGAATAACATAACTTAAACAAGGAAACCTTTCATGTTGAATCTTAAAATGAAATGGGCGATTCCACGTCATTCTTACCTTTATAATAAATGAGCATTTCTTAATGCACCACCCAAGTTTCTTAGGCACCACGTGAAATTATTTTTTTGCCCCCTTATTCCGGATGTGCACATCCAGACGCACTAAATTTTAAAAAAACGCAGAGCTTTTCCGGATATGCATATCCGGAAACAATTCTGATGTGTACTTCCGGAAGGATTTCTTATTAATTCGCGCCAGACGTTCTTCCTCCCCCTCATTC
Source organism: Lathyrus tuberosus (assembly GCA_022829125.1). NCBI lineage: Eukaryota > Viridiplantae > Streptophyta > Magnoliopsida > Fabales > Fabaceae > Lathyrus > Lathyrus tuberosus. Next base: position 9,466,066 of record JALAZF010000072.1, read on the forward strand.
TTCACTTTTCCATTTCCAAAATCTCTCAAACTCTCTCAAACTCTCAAATTTTCAATCACCACAAATCTCGATTTTTTCCACTCGAGTTCGGCGCAGAGCAACTTCTACAACGATCAACACACTCCAAATCCTCCGTATCTCATTTTAATTGGTAAGTTTTCAAATTTTAGAGTTTCGGAGTAATTTTTGAGTAATCGATTTAGAGTAGACATTTAGGTGTAGAAATTGTTAGGTTGTATGAATAACATAGGTTAGAGACAATGTAGGTCATTTTTACTGCTTCAAACGGACGATCAGGGCATTAAAATGCCCTTTTGTATGTTAAAGTGGCCATGGCTGCCATTTTTAAACTTCAAAATACGTACCGGATGTGCAGATCCGGAAAGATTGTAACGTTTAGTTTTCTGAGTGTTTCCGGATATGCACATCTGGAAATACCCAACGTTAAAAATTCTGTGTCCTTCCGGATGTGCACATCCGGAAATACCCAACGTTAAAAATTCTGTGTCCTTCCGGATGTGCACATCTGGAAGACTATTTTTTATTTTTTTTATTTTGTTTGTTTGTTTTTGTTTAATTATTTTTAAACAAAATTTAATTTATTTATTATGCTTTGCAGATTAGATGGCTGACAGAGACGATCGTACCATACATGGACGAACAACTCAGCACGCATTTGTCCGACGTGAGCGGATGCAGTCTACAGCCGAGGCTTCTGGCGCAGAGGGAGTTGGGGTAGCCCCTACAGCTGAGGGACATCCTATACCACAGTCATCCACATCACAGGTTCAGAGAAGGCACATGCGGAGGTGAACCAGTTGAGGGGCGCACATATCCGGTTTTCGTTTCTGATGGATAGATTTGCTGAGGCGCTTGTAGAGGCAGGGCGGGCAGATGGTGATCCAGCTGAGGTGGCGATCCACAGGACGCGTGCCCTGAGATACTACTACTTGTTTTTGCTGGGCACGCAGGTGTTTGTGGACACCAGCGCCTATTATGTTGAAATCGTCTACCTCAGGTACCTTTCGGATCAGACAGAGATCCATGGGTACAACTGGGGGGCGGCTGCGCTGGCATTCACCTATTCCAGGCTCTCTGATGGTTGCCGCTGGGCAGCCAAGACTGTGGTAGGCAGTTGTACGCTATATGTGGTAACAATCTAATATTCTAACTGATTTTTTCATTTCTTTTCTTTCTATATTCATTATAATGTTTGACACCCATGTTATGTTTTCCATTTCAGGCGTGGATTTTACAACACTTTCCCTACATTACTGGTTGGAGGAGTGTCCATGGGTACACTGAGGATATGCCATGTGCTGCTGTATTTGTCCTGCTCAGAGGGAACCAAGCGCCGGACCCCTTTAGAGTGTATCTAGATCGGATGGCTGCTGAGGACGTTTTGTATTGCCCCTATGCCGCTCACCGTGTGACGCGCCCGTTCGATGAGGTTTGTTTGTTCTCAGGATGGTTGGCATGCAGTTCGACCGTTACTGCCCGATACCTCCCGGAGCGCGTCTTGCGTCAGTTCGATTATACGCAGACGATCCCCAGGATGCCTCATGAGTCTGCTCCTCTAGGCTTGACCCGCAGACAGATAGATGAGCTATATGCTGACTACCAGTCCCACTTGGTACCGGAGGAGGCTCGGGCGACCAGAGCGGAGACAGACTGGAGTGTTGCTAACGGGTACATCGTGTGGTTCTACACTGTCTCACACCCATGCATGGTGCCCACTGCTGAGGGATCACCACCCAGACCTGCTCATCAGGAGATATTAGAGGAGCGGCAGTCTCAGCTGGACCATACTCAGGATGTCCTACCACGCTGTCGTCAGATAGTACAGATAGGGCAGCAGGCCATTGCGGACGGTCACCTCCCTGCGGGCTCTGGTGCCAGACTTGCCGTGGATAGGATGATTGCGATTGCTGGGGGGCAATTCAGTACCGCAGACATCGATCCAGGTTGGGGGTAGGGGCATAGGAGCAGGGGAGCCAGGAGAGATCCTTCGCCATACGCAGTAGTTTTTTTTATGTATCATATTTATATTACATGTATGCACTGTAATTTGACAGAAGTTTATTTTATATATATATATATATATATATCATTTTATTTTATATATGGATGTTGTCAAATGTATATTAAGTTGCGACGATTTATTAACATATGCGACCAAGCAAAAAAAACCGATTTAAAAAAAAATAAAGTTCTGCTGTTTTCCAGATCTGCAAATCAGGAATGTTTTCGGATGTGCACTTCCGGAACATATCAGCGTTTTTAAAAAAAAAATGGTGTGTCCGGATGTGCACATCCGGAATCAGGGGGCAAAATCGGAAATTCAGATGGTGCCTAAGAAACAAAGGTGGTGTGATAAGAAATGCTCTAATAAATTTGTCATTTCTATCAACTAACGTGCAATAACCATTGTGAATCTGCATGTTGGTATCTTTTGCAAACTTCACAGTAGATTTTGCTATTTTGTTCAGAGAATAAAATATTTCATTTTCCCACACATATGATTACTACACTTAGTATCCAAATACATGTTATCTTCTTCTTTCGAATTCTCAACAATATTTTGATATCAATTTTCTGTCATGTTTTCGTGATGTCGATATTTGCAATAAGCTTCTTTATGCCCATATTTTCCACAGTAGAATCAATTATAATGTTTCTTCTCTTGATTGTAGTTACGTCTTCCTTTGCCATAATGTGTAGATCCAGAACTATGTCCACCACTTCTTTGATGGGGTTGATTGAAGTTGTTGAAATTGTTGTCTCTCCATATGTTAATTTTGTCACACCCTCTTCTCTAAAGGTTCCTCTACCTCTACCTCTGAAATTTCCCCTTCCACCATTATTGAAATTTTCACAACCTCTACATTTTCCTATTTGAATAGATTCAATTACGTTATTGAGATTCACTTGACTTTTCAAAGCTTCTTCTTTTACTTTCTCTAATAATCTCTAGACATGGATTTTAATACTACTTTGCAACTCTGTTGCCGACAAAGTGTTGGTATTGTGAGACTCAATGATTGTATTCACCACATGATCAAACTTCATTGGCATGGTACATACAATTTTCTCCACCACATTGTTATCTAGAATATATTCTCCATAACTCTCATCTTATTGACAAGATTTATAACATGAGAAAATATTGTCCTCCAGCTTCTGAATTAGGCATTTTGTATGTTTCATATTCTCTATGTAGAAATCATAATTTGGTTTCGGAGCCTTCTCTATTCCTTTATGGGACAATTTTAATATGTCCCACGCAGCCACACTTTCTAAGAAGCCTTGACATTGTCTATTTTTTCAAATAGTAAGGAATTTATTCCTTAATGAATTTGTAAAATAGCCAATTGGTCCCTTCTATGATCAACTTCATGAGCTCCTTGTTTTCAACAAGGATCCACAAAATTTCAAACATTATGAACTTTTAGATGTGTTGTCATAAAAAATAAATATAATCTAATTCTGCATTTAATTTTAGACCGAGCCTAACAAAATTATAATTATTTGCCATATTTCTCTCACAATAATTTTTGACACAATGGAAACTTTTTTTTTCTCTTTTTTCTCCTTTCACTTTCTTATCCATTAAGTAACCTAACATTCTTATACTTGCATAAAACAATAAATAAATAAATAAATAAAAGAAAAAAAATTTGAAAAGCTCAAAAACAGATCAACCAACCAAAAGACACAAATATCACTTTTTTTTTTCCTACTCAATTTCCATACGCATATAATGGGAACTGACAAAGAAGAGTATGTGCACTTATATCAAGACCAATCCCAACTACATAAAATGTTGTACTATTATTATATCTCTTCCCAAGTTTGAAACCAGCTAAAATCATACACTTTCATTCATTTGATCGAGAATGGCCAAGAAATACGAGGGAGTTGCTATAGGAATTGACCTAGGCACCACCTACTCATGTGTTGGAGTGTGGCAGGAGCAAAATGATCGTGTTGAAATCATTCACAATGATCAAGGAAACAAAACAACACCTTCTTGTGTTGCTTTCACTAATTCTCAAAGATTGATCGGTGATGCTGCTAAAAATCAAGCTTCTTCTAACCCAACAAACACTGTCTTTGGTAACTCATTTCTATGTTTGTTCATCATTATTGTTTCATTTTTAGTTAGTAGGGTTAAATATACTTTATACATTCTTTTGTTAGTCTTGAATCTATTTTCTTATTTACATCACTTTCAATAAGTAAGAAAATATACATCACCATTTAATATTTTCAGATGCTAAAAGGTTAATAGGAAGGAAATATAACGATTCTGTTATTCAAAGTGATATTCTATTGTGGCCCTTTAAGGTCATTGCCGGTGATAATGATAAGCCGACAATCGTTGTGAGCTACAAGGGTAAGGAAAAACACCTCGTTGCTGAGGAAATATCAGCAATGATTCTCACACAGATGCGAGAGATTGCGGGGGCTTTTTTGGAATCACCTGTTAAGAATGCAGTGATTACGGTACCTGCTTATTTTAATGATTCACAACGAAGAGCCACCAAAGATGCAGGTAATATTGCTGGCCTCAATGTAATTCGGATAATCAATGAGCCAACTGCGGCGGCTCTAGCATATGGACTTCAAAAGAGAGCTAATTGTGTTGAAGAGAGAACTATTTTCATCTTTGATCTTGGTGGTGGAACTTTTGATGTGTCTCTCCTTACAATTAAGAATAATTCCTTTGATGTCAAGGCCACTGCTGGTGACACTCACCTCGGAGGTGAAGACTTTGATAATCGAATGGTGAATCACTTTGTAAAGGAGTTTAAGAGGAAGAACAAAGTTGATATTAGTGGGAACTCAAAAGCCTTGAGGAGATTGAGAACTGCGTGCGAGAGGGCAAAAAGAACACTTTCATACGATACTGATGCAGCAATTGACATAGACGCTATATGTGAAGGTATTGACTTCTGTTCATCAATTACTCGGGCCAAGTTTGAGCAACTGAATATGGACCTCTTTGAAAAGTGTATGGATACCGTTGAAAGTTGTCTTGCTGATGCTGAGATAGAGAAGAGTAGTGTTGATGACATTGTCCTTGTTGGTGGGTCTTCTAGGATTCCCAAAGTGAAGCAACTATTGCAGGACTTTTTCAAGGGGAAGGAACTATGTAAGAGCATCAACCCAGATGAGGCTGTTGCTTACGGTGCAGCTGTCCAAGCTGCTTTGCTGAGTGAAGGTTTTAAGAATGTTCCAAATTTGGGTTTGCAAGATGTTACACCTTTGTCTCTTGGAAAAGCAGTAAAAGGAGATATCATGAGTGTAATTATTCCTAGGAATTCTACCATTCCTGTAAAGAAGAAACAAGAATACCTTACAGCTGAAGATAATTTAGCCAGTGTCCCAATTTATGTTTACGAGGGTGAGAGAATGATTGCGAGTGAGAACAACTTGCTCGGTTTGTTTTATCTTTCAGTCCGCCGTGCACCTCGTGGCCTTCCCATTCAAGTATGCTTTGATATAGATGGTGATGGTATATTAAACGTGTCTGCAGAGGAAGAAACAAGTGGTAATAAAAAAGATATTACAATAACAAATGAAAATGGAAGACTGTCAAGGGAAGAAATTGAGAGAATGATTCAAGAGGCTGAGTTTTTTAAGGCTCAAGACATGAAGTTCAAAAAGAAAGCTAAAGCAATAAATGCTTTGGACGATTATCTCTACACTGTGAGGAAAGCAATGAAGGATGATTGTGTTAGTTCCAAGCTCAACCCTGTTGACAAAGTGAAGATCAATTCTGCAATGATAAAGGGAAAGAGCATGCTTGAAGACAGCACGCAGGAAGATACGTTTATGTTTGTGGATTGTTTGAAGGAGCTTGAGAGTGTGTTTGAATCTGCTATGAATAAGGTCAATGAAAGTTACTCTGATGAGGAAAGTGATTCTTATTCCTAATGATAATTTTTGTTATTTGATTTGCTTCCTCATGTATAATGTCGGATTTTCTTGTTCTGCTTTTTAATATGGTAGTTGTTTGAATTAGCAGACTTGAGGTTGTTGCTAATGAAATAACAAAATCTACGACATAACCAGTATGTTAATTTGTATTTCTGTTGTGGTTTTATTCAGTCTCATATCTAATAATTCATTCAGTACAAGACTTTAGGTTAAGAGGTCTTTGATTTTGAAGGTTGTGTTGTGGTTTTATTATTCTTGTTTGATAGGCCATGCACCAAATAAAGGAGTCATTGTGTTTTGTTGCAGCATTTTAGGGTAAGCTTGATCTAAATAGTTGCTAGGTAACAGAAAAAGAATAAGGTTTGATAGAACTAGATCTTATCCAAGAAGTAATAAAGTTCGATAGAAGTGGAGCTTATCCAAGAATTAAGATCCTTAAAGCACCGACACATAATGAATGGTTCAATGTGGTTTCCTCATCCTCCCAGAATGACCAACTATCAATTGTGTTTAATTATTCATGTGTTTGTAAATTGTACATACACTGGTTTTAAAATGTAGAATTTTGTTCAATTTTATTCTGTTGTAAGTATTTAATTTCTGTGGCCGCGAGAAGAACATGGGAGGCCAGAAAAACTTAAAAACCAAGCAAATTATTGTCACTAGCCCTTGCTCTTTCACCCGTTCTAAACATTAAAACAAACAGAAGCTTGATTATGTTGTGGCACATGTGTTTGTAGTTTGTACATATCATAGTTTCTAATGAAACAAGTTAATTATATAACTGTTAGAAATGTTATTATGCAGCCTTCAAGCTCCTTACTCAGCAACTAACATAGTTGGTTTGTGCAGTTGTTAGAAGTTATGCCATTATAAAAACTAGATACTTCTCTACAAAATTCTCTGCTACACCATTATGCAGATAGGTTGATTTTCAACTCCATTATGATATCAATCACTTATGTCGATCATCCACGCTTCCATAATCAATTCTCAAAACTTATTCTTCTTCCTTGAACATTCAGTTTGTAGTCTCCACTTCATTGCTCTGCAACTCTCAAGTCAACCGGTAGTAATGGAGTTAATTGAAATCAAGATTCATTTGTCAAAGATCATGCTCAATAACAAACATGATTAGTCTTTCAATCCTCACAATTCTATGTCCAACTCATCTAGTAACCAATACACAAAACATGATTAGTCTAAACATTTAATACAAAGCTGACAAGCAATGGTCATGATAGCCACCACAAGTCAACTATGTGCCTACACTCAAGAATATTCTCTCTAATCTGAATTAGAATCACAAGTCTAGTTTGCAGACACAAGTGCTTCTCATCAATATTAAAAAAAGGACACAAGTGGAGTTCCTTTCTTTCTTAGTAGGTAGTTGATTTCTAAATGTATAAATATTAAAAACTTTTTTAAATTTAAAAAAAAAATATCTAAAACGTAAACGGACAAGGAATATCTAAATTTATTTTAGTTTTAGGCACTACCTCCACTTCAATTTGTATAAAAGGTGAACGGGTTAGGATATGTTACCTGTGGCTTTGGTGCCTTTGATATGGTCAGTAAAGGTAGACAATTCTGCTCCAAAGTGAACGGACAAGAAGAGTCTTTATTCCGTCCAAATGAATAAACGAAGTTGCTATGAAGTTGCTATGAAGTTGCGGAGTTGACCTTGGCACCATTGACTCTTTCTAATTTATAATCAATATAGAAGTTGCTATAGCAGTTTGTTTTTGGTAACTCAATTGATAGAGAATGGCCAAGAAATACGAGGGAGTTGCGATCGGAATTGACCTTGGCACCACTTACTCATGTGTTGGAGTGTGGCAGGAGCAAACAATCGTGTTGAAATCATACACAATGGTCAAGGAAACAAAACAACACCTTCTTGTGTTGCTTTCACTAATTCTCAAAGATTGATCGGCGATGCTGCTAAAAATCAAGCTTCTTCTAATCCAACCAACACTGTCTTTGGTAACACATTTCTATGTTTGTTCATCATTATTGTTTACTGTTATTAGGTTAAATATATATCCTATTATTTTTATTTTTTATTTCCTTTTTTACATTATTGTTTGAAAATATGCATCACCACTTTAATTTTTGCAGATGCTAAGAGGTTGATTGGAAGGAAATATAGCGATTCTGTTATTCAAAATGATATTCTATTGTGGCCCTTTAAGGTCATTGCTGGTGATAATGACAAGCCTACGATCCTCGTGAGTTACCAGGGTAAGGAAAAACACCTTGTTCCCGAGGAAATATCAGCCATGATTCTCACACAGATGCGAGAGATTGCAAGGGCTTTTTTGGAGTCACCTGTTAAGAATGCGGTGATCACTGTACCTGCTTATTTTAATGACTCACAGCGAAGAGCCACCAAAGATGCGGGTGATATTGCTGGTCTCAATGTAATGCATATAATCAATGAGCCAACTGCAGCAGCTCTTGCATATGGCCTTCAAAAAAGGGCTGATTCTGTTGAGGAGTCAACTATTTTCATCTTTGATCTTGGTGGTGGAACTTTTGATGTGTCTCTCCTCACAATTAAGAATAATATCTTTGAAGTTAAGGCGACTGGTGGTGACACTCATCTTGGAGGAGAGGACTTTGATAATCGAATGCTGAATCACTTTGTGAATGAGTTTAAGAGGAAGAATAAAGTTGACATTAGTGGAAACTCTAAAGCTCTGAGGAGATTGAGAACTGTCTGTGAGAGGGCAAAAAGGACTCTTTCATACGATACCGAGGCCACAATTGACATAGATGCTATATATGAGGGAATTGACTTCTGTTCATCAATTACTCGGGCCAAGTTTGAGCAATTGAATATGGACCTGTTTGAAAAGTGTATGCAGACTGTTGAAAGCTGTCTTGCTGATGTTAAGATAGACAAGAGTAGTGTTGATGACATTGTTCTGGTTGGTGGCTCTTCTAGGATTCCCAAAGTGAAACAGTTGTTGCAGGACTTTTTCAAGGGAAAGGAATTATGCAAGAGCATCAACCCTGATGAGGCTGTTGCTTATGGTGCAGCTGTCCAAGCTGCTTTGCTGAGTGAAGGTTTTAAGAATGTTCCAAACTTGACGCTTAGAGATGTTACACCTTTGTCACTAGGTACGACAGTACAAGGAGATATCATGGATGTCGTGATTGCTAGGAACACTTCTATTCCTGTCAAGAATACCAAACTTTATGTTACTGTGGAAGATAACCAAACCAGCGTCTTGATAGATGTTCATGAGGGTGAGAGAATCAAAGCCAGTGAGAATAATTTGCTGGGTTTTTTTAAACTCTCAGTTCCTCCTGCTCCTCGAGGCCATATTTCTAGCAATGTATGCTTTGCTATAGATGCTGATGGTATGTTAAACGTGTCGGCAGAGGAAAAAACAAGTGGTAATAAGAATGATATTACAATAACCAATGAAAATGGAAGACTGTCAAGGGAAGAAATTGAGAGAATGATTCATGAGGCTGAGTTTTTTAAGGCTCAAGACATGATGTTCAAAAAGAAAGCTAAAGCAATAAATGCTTTGGACGATTATCTTTACAATGTGAGGAAAGTAATGAAGGATGATTGTGTAAGTTCCAAGCTCAACCCTGTTGACAAAGTGAAGATCAATTCTGCAATGATAAAAGGAAAGAGCATGCTTGAAGACAGCAAGCAGGAAGATACATTTGTGTTTGTGGATTGTTTGAAGGAGCTTGAGAGCGTCTTTGAATCTGCTATGAACAAGGTCAACAAAAGTTACTCTGATGAAGAAAGTGATTTAGATTATTTTTCTGCTTCTGAGATGGCAAAATTTGATTGAGTATGTCATATTTGGTACTTATTTCTTTTCAATCTTGTTATTGTTTGAGTTAAGTAGACTTGAAGTTTTTATCGTTAAGAGTCCCACATCGGACAATATATGGCATGAACATGTGTTTAGAAGTGGTTGGGCCTAACTCAACCCTACAAAACCGGCTGGTAGAGTGAGGACTGCCTCCACTTATAAACACATGTTCATGCCATATCAGTACACGCGTGGAAATGCTAAGTTAGTTTAACTGAAATACTAATGCTATGAAATAATTAAACTACTTAATAAACTATTTAAGTAATTCTAGAACTATTTAGGTACTATCATGTGAATGTAATGGTTATGGGTTAACACTTGACTGTTTATGTATTGAGCCATTAGACAATTCATATTTGGAAACAGTTCACATTAAATTCAAATATGCAATTGAAAATAAATCGACAAAAAATATAACCAAAAAAGAATTGAAATAATGAAAGTGCATAAGTAACATGGCAGTAGATGATAAATTGATCTTACATTATTTTCTCTATTTGAACTTTAATGGCATCTTATTAGCAAGGTATACAAGGATTTTTGGTTCAAGCAAATCCAGACAAATCTGTTATAATATACTCACATGAAAAAAATTCAAGCAGATTATAGTCACATCTCATTATCAATATAATAGAAATAGTAAAATTTAAATGCAAAATTTAGATTAAAATTTATATTATTAAATCTCTAATAATAGAGAGGCATGTTTTAAACAATAAATCTCTAGCCTTCAGAAAACTTAAAAACCATCTCACATGTATTCTCAATGCAGCACCCAAGCATTTTCTTGACTTCTTGACTTCTTGAAATCAATTTCTTGACTTTCCATTGACAATAAAACATAGACATCAATAGTAGTTTTAGAAAATGGAAATGATTGAATGTAATAACACTTATTAGTGCCATACGAGTTTGGTCTAAGACATTTGCCGGGAACATGGATATGACTTCAACACAAGATGTTAGCGTTACAAAGATAATAACAATAAAATGGAGACAATTGCTCGACTTACCTATATTAAAATGGTCAGTGTATTCATACTTTCCCAGAGAGACAACCAATATGATAGGTCATAGTAGTATCTGAATGTCAGTCCTTTGAAGATATGGCTGACAAAATATTTGAAAGGAAAAACTTCCAGTACGGCAGGTGAACTGGAGGTAACAAAAAATTTGATTGTTCATCCATGGCAAGTAGCTTTGAACATTTTATGTACACCCAAAAAAATGAGATTAGTATCTCCACCAAATAATATGAAAATTTATTGAATTGGAAACTGCAAATTGTACCTTTATGGTCTAGTAACTACAATTCCACTGCTATAGCAAAAAAAAAAAAACAGAAATATTGAGTATGTCAAGAATGAGAACTTTTTCCAAAATAAGCGTCATGATATATAAAAGAATGATACCTTCAGTACCAAAAGAGAATACATCGATGTTTCAGCTTGGTTGCCAAGAAAATAAATACTACATAGACTATTTCTTAATACACCATCCAAATTTTTTATACACCGCGTGAAATTAATTTTTTATCCCTCAGTTTCGGATGTGCACATCCGGACGCACCGTTTTTTTTAAAAACGTTACCTTGTTCCGGATGTGCAAATCCGGAATGACAATTACGCGTTTTCCGGATTTGTACATCCGAAAAAATGGCTGAAACTTAAAAAGGTATATTTATTTTAAGAAATAATAATAATATGTATTTTAAAAGAATAACAATCAACAGTAAAACATTACTTCTATTACTAGAGTCGACACAAAGTTGGTGGTACTCCTATTACCACTTGCAGAACTAATGGACTGACTTTGGGTCACAAGATACAGATGAATTGTTTCTGCTCAGGTTCATTGCGAGGAGATAATTCAAGATCTCTTTAAAATAACAGTGGATCCTTAGAAGGGAAATCGGACCGCTGGAATGATAAGATAATTTTGTTAGATTTGTGTATTCCTTATGATAGGATAATTCAGGGAGTGACGTGTGGCTTTCTATAAAAGGTCTATTGATGTATATGTATATATTATAACTTGTATATTAATGATACAGTTTCTCCTGCTTATTATGTACACTTGCTAGCTTTCTGCGCTTGATACTACATAAGTGAAGTAGAAAATTCTGATTCTGGTTCTGCAAGTGGTAATAGGAGATACGAAGAACAAAGTTTTATATTGGCGGGAAACCTAATCCATTGACTCAAGATCTTCATCACGCTATCAAGAATCTCTCCGCTGAACTTTATTCTAAAGATATTCATTTTCTCATGGAGCTTATTCAAGTACATTTAATCTTTCATGATGCATTCATGATGTTAAATGATAGTTGTTTATATTCATGACCGTAAATCCGTTGTTAACTTTATCAGAATGCCGAAGACAACCATTATATTGACAGAGAGACTCCAACCCTAGAGTTTGTTATAACTTCTGATGACATTATTGCTACTGGTGCACCGGCCACATTACTTATTTTCAATGACGAAAAGAGTTTATCTCCGAAATATATTGAGTCCATCTGTAGTGTTGGACGATCAACAAAGAAAGATAACAGGAGCAGTGGTTACACTGGAGAGATACGAAGAACAAAGTTTTCTATTGAAAAGATACGAAGAACAAAGTTTTCTATGGGCGGGAAACCTAATCCCTTCTCGCTCCCGCCATTCGAATGTATATTAACTTGCGATGATATATTAACGTATGTGACCAACCGACAAAACCGATTTTTTAAAAAAATAAAATAAAGTTATGCTATTTTTCGGATCTGCAGTTCTGGAATTTTAAAAAATAAAGCTATACTATGTTTCCGGATGTGATGTGCACATCTGGAACACATCAGCGTTTTTTAAAAAAACGGTGCGTTCGGATGTGCACATCCGGAATCAGGGGGCAAAAACAAAATTTTATGTGGTGTATAAAAAACTTAGGTGGTGTATTAAGAAATGGTCCATAATTATTGTTGTATACTCCTTTAGTGGAAGATTAAAAAAACTATTATAAAACACTTCAAACTACCACTTAAAGGATCATGGGAAACAAGAAGTTAGCCACATAAATTGTTACCGTAATATGTCTAGACACATGATAAACGAAACCCCCCCTTATATGCACATAGCTTCCATTTTGTTAAAGCAGTATACTGTTAAAGCATGACATTGTTAAACATAATGAAATGAACCGGAGGTACTACAAAATTATTGAAATTCTGACACATAGTGGACAGGTGTCAGATATGATGTCTGGACGTCGTAACAGCAGAATTAACACAAAAACAATTTAAAGAAAAATTGAAGGAATTTAAATAACACAGTCACCTACATCAGGAGACTACCAAGTAAGGAAGGAAATTCACTATAATAGTATTAGTTCAAAACTAAACTCCCCCGTTTATAATTTATTACCTAATCACTACCTTGTACAAATTCTACCTAGACACCCTCTAGATATGAGATCCCCCTCTCACTTCCTAATCAGTCACAAACCAGTGACAATTCAACAATAACGCAAAATATAAGTAGCACACTTCCAAGACGATACTTAGTTTTTCTTAAAAGCTTCAGCTAAGAACAATACACTCTTTCTTAAAAACTTTAAAGTGAACAACTGACAATTAACATAATCCTACTCAGATGTCAAAAGACATAAGAGAGGAACACAAAAAACTATATAAATTCTCACACAAAAAATACGGCACAGCACATTTTCTAGGTTAAAAATCAAAACAGATTCAAAACAGCAACTGCAAATATTCTACATAATCATCTGCACAAAAATAGGAACTAAATAGAAAGTTTCCTAAAAAGGCTCCAAGATCCTTTTTATGAAAAACAATCAAATTTGTCACAATAGACGTTCCCAAAATATCCTCTCTTGTATAACAGTAACGTGTGAATTAAAACACACTCAAAACTCACACTTAAAATACCAAAATAGTCATGCCCTAGAACTCTGGTATAACATGTCCTGGCACATGTCACAACATCTTGCTGAACATGATGTCTGACTCTCATGACAGAACATCTGGCTTAACATCTTACTGACAGCATGTTTTACCAAAATGTTGTCAATCCAAAAACCACAGAACTTACCATTATTATAATGTGGAGTAAATTATAATATTTCAGCAACGAATATTCTTTTAATATTTAAGCAACCAATGTGTGTCACTCCAAGCCCCAATATGTCCTTTGAGTACTCTATGCATGGAGCAGGTGAAAATTGAAAATGACATTGAAGTTGGAACGAGGCTTTTCAGTTTTGCATGGATAATGTAAAAAAAAATTAACTTAAGTGTGTTTAGATAGAAATAACAATGTAATTAGAAAATAAAATTTGGATTAAGAAGGATTTAGTGGCCGGCCATTTCCAGAACATATTCTTTTAATAGATAGATAGTAGAATAGTATATAAAAAGCAAACTTAGGTACTATACAAAATAACTAAAAACGGATAAGGAGATAATGATCTTTTATACAAGTATATACACCAAGAGAAAAGTGTATATACATTATAGACAACATCTAAGGTGGTAAAAAAATTGTTTTACATGAGTTTTTTCTCAAATGATGATGTGATTATATGAAACAACTATAAAGCTTACATGTCAACAACTCATTTTATTATTAAAAATAAATTCATGGTTATGTAAAAATTATTCATGGTTATGTAAACCAGTAGCTACAAGACTGGTTGCGGTGAAAATTCGCAAAACAAATGCAAGTTTATATTAATACTTAAGAGATCAAACTCGAAAATCTCACAGACATATTTGTATGTCGTTTTTTTTTTATCGAAAATAGGGGTGTTCGTTGAAGTCAACGCACACTTCTGGAACGACATCGTGATAAAGAAACATGAATGAAATGCAAGGCAAGTGCGAACGAACGAAAACGAAGTAAAGTGCTTGCGTAGAAAGATAAAGTGCAATAAGATAAAGGGCTCAAAGTTAAAAGATTGTTAAAGTAAAGTGCAGAAAAGTAAAGTTTGCTGAAAAGATAAAGGCAGTCGAAAATAGTGTGCTGGAATGTAAAGGCAGTCGAAAGTAAAAAGGTTGAAATGCATAAAAACAAGACGTTTTAAGATAAAATGCTGGAATGTATTAAATTGGTGGAACACATACGTACATTTTCATCACTCGTTTCTCACAACGCGGGTACTTTGAGTGTAGCAGAAATGTGTACAGTTTGCGGACCCTTACAAAATAAACCTAAGTTGTTATATATACAAGTCTAAAATAATTGTACAAGACTAAAAACTATCCTCGTGATGACACATCTTCAGATCATGTAGCGATTTTTTCCCTTGACATGCCCACGTTCTGAGTAATCGTCGACACATATGCAATAGTTCCCGCCTTGCCTGTTCCTTTGAATCTTTCACCTGCTCTGTTGGCACCAAGAACTAATAATCCTCGTCGAAACCTCTGTCGTCGAATATATTAAAGTAAGATGCTTCGACGCGTTGCCCATCATCATAGTGAACTCTACACTTAGCCAATATGGCTTGGTTTTCCATTTCACTAAGTGTTATTGTAGCACGGTGCTTAATTCACTAAGTCCATATGTTTTCCACTAGGCTTTTCGACAACACCACTTTCGACCGGCACCACTATAGGTGACCCCCGACCTTGAATCATATTAATTATGTTGACTCTATTTTTGTCTTCCACATGGCACATTTATGGCTAGTCTCACGAATACTTGTCATTCATAGTTAGGTCAAAAAATCCAGTGTAACAAGGACACAAAGCTTGAAAAAGATAGTTAGTATACAATACCTTAACTTAATTATGTACATCTTCTTGATTAAGAATTTTCATAGACAATGTGCCTTGAACACCAAAACTACTAACTCTTCCATCTCGCTTCAGTGTCACATTTAATTTCTCCTCAATAGTTAAAGTGACAGGATCGGTAAGTGGTGGGGCCATTGTCCGAAATTGGCTAAGCCTTGGCTGAACATCTTCTACAGTGACCTCACCTTTTGCTTTCAAAGATTCCAAAAACTAGTTTTTCTTTTGAGATTTAACGAGGTTCATAGAAAGACCTTTTGGTGAAGTGGCAAAAAATGCAGTTAGATGACCTAAGGAAGAGAACAAGAGAGTACATTAATGATAAAATAATTCTTAATTCTGAAACATGTTAATTTGGGCGTAGAATAAAGAACAAACTTGAAGATTGCATTATCCATTGCCATTCTAAGTCGTTACATTACAAACATTCTATTTGTAGTCTCTTTCCCTTTATAACTTTCAGGTACATTCTTCTTAGGTTCAGAGGAGTATACTCTTCCGCTACGGGTCATACCTCCAATACCAACTATGTTAGTAACAGTCGGCGCCAATACTATAGGCTTCCCTCCCATAGATGCAGTAATGTCATAATTCCAAGGTACCGACCTAGTACTTACATACGAAAATAGTGCCGCAACATGGAAGACGATAGGGCCTTCTGACTTTGCAAAAATTGGGATTTTGACTGGTGCAAGAACTGGTATTTGAATTGGCGCCTACGCAGGTGTTGAAAATGGTGTTTGAATAGGAGTCACAACTTCCCTCCTTCGGTAAGGAATCTCAAAAGGCACATGCCCCTAAGGTTCGAAGGCGGACACTTCGTTCATCTTTCTTGAATAACCAATTTAAACAATTTAAACTCTTTTCATCTTTTTACAATTGTTAGGATTAAGCAGACAATCGTTATAATTAGCGTGCAACTTGTCAAACTCCTCATACCCAATTAATATTTCCCTTATTTTTGTCATAGGGGTCTTAAGTTGGTCTACCCCTCTGATCAAAACGTATTCTTCCATCCCTTCAATGGAATTAACATTTGCCCCAGCATGCCTCGGTAACAGATTATCTCCCACATTCAGATTTTCAAGAGTGAAAGTGATCATCTTTTGGTCTAGCAGCTCTTGTACTTTGAACTTGAGAGCTAAACACTTCTCTGTTGTATGCCCCGGTGACCCAACATGATAGTCACATCTAGCATTGGCATCATACCCTCGAGGAAGAGGCGTGGGAGTAGGTGCTAACGAATTGATTTCCACCACTCCTTTTGGATTAATAAAGGCAAGATTTGAGTGTATGTCGAGGGTATAGGGTCAAAATCCTTTCATGGCCTCTTTTGCTCCCTTCGAGGATACCTATTTTGTTGTTGTTGGTTTTGCGGAGGCGGGGCCCTTGGTTGTTGGATTTGAAGCGTAGGAGGCGCTTGATTAGGAGCCGCCACAACCACATAAGGATTATAAGGTACTTGAGCATGCCTATCAGCAGTAATGGCGTTGGTCTCGACCTTCTTCAAATTATTTCCAGAGTACCTCTTGTTGTTATGTTGATTGGAAGACGATTTCCCAATCTTTCTGCTCTTTAACCCATTTTCAATTCTCTCCTTGATGATGACCAAATCAGCAAATACAGTTGAGACTGACCCAATCTTCTTTTTGTAATACGGTCCTTGTAACGTTCCCATCAACATATCCACCAATTCACTTTCGACCAGTGGAGGTTGCACCCGAGAGACTAGTTCCCTCCATCTTTGGGCATACTCCTTAAAAGATTCATTCTCTTTCTGAGATATATTCTGTAACTGTATGCGATTAGGATCCATATCCACATTGTACTTGTATTATTTGAGGAATGTGTCATACCCCAAATTTGTCCTACCCTCTCATTTTCTTATACTAAGCATTTGTGTGGATTCATGATCTTTCTATAGATGATTGTCTGGCCTCTGGCCATGATCCTCTAAAATTTAGGTCATGGAGGTCTTGTGTGTGCCTATTGTGATTATAGACTCACGTAAAGGTGCTTTGGTTTCAAGAAGAGATGAAGGAGGGATGTGCCCTCATGTTTATGGTCAAGCAACTATGACATGATCAATGGTCCAAGTTATATGATATAATCAATTTCAAGGTATGACCATTGGTATTCAGAAGGTTTGAGTCCTATTTCAAATTGATTACAAACTTTGCCTCTATGTGTTGAGCCACACTCCAAAATTGGCCTCAGGGTTATGAGATTGATCAAGCTAAATCTTGGATAGACTTGTTACAAATTTATTCAAGGAATGGCTTTCCAAGTTTCAAGGATAATATTATTCATTCTTAGGGAATGATCATTGTTGATCCAAATTGGCATTATTAGTGGATGAGTTATCCAAGAGGTTCATGGAACAATTATTTCACAAGCAAAAGTTTTGTCAAGGCATAAGAAGGCGCCATGAATAAGGATGGAAGTCATAGCCGTAACAAGGGGGTTTCAAAGTCATGTTTGGATGTTCAAATAGTTTCAATTTTGGAATCATATATGCTTTTTCAAGCAAAAGTTCTATTCAAGAACCAATTTGGTCCAAGGCATACTACATGGATAAGCACTTGAGATTCAAAGATGAAAACATTTTCACATATGCTACAAAGTTGTGCAAAGAGGATTCCAAGTCTCTTGTTGAAGCGCAACGCCCATCTAAATTCAAATTTAAAATGAGGCAAGGCATTACAAGGTGCATAAACTCATCACTTGAATTGAAAATGTTATGCTACAAAGCTACTTTGAGGTTACATAATTCTATAAGTTTTCAAGTTGATAACAAGAGTTGTATTCTAAGACTTAACCAAGACATCATGTTAACCCAAGTCATTATCAATGAAGATCCAAGTGTGACACACATTTGATTCAAAGGAGTTTATGTTGTAAGTCACAAAATACTTCACAAATGTTACAAAATTTAGATTACAAGAAGTTCAATATGATTAAAAAATGCTTCAAGGTCTAACCCACAATAAATCAATGCAATTCAAAGGGGCTATATTCCAATGCAATACATATAAGATCATGTCACCTAAAGTTACAATGCATAAGGAGTTGTTTTTCTTGGTCCAAATCCACAAGCTAAAATGCTTCATTTCCAAGTCATCAACCACCTCCACTCTCGTGCCGCTCCCTAATGCTTCACCAAAACACAAAAAAATGCTTTTTTCCTTCAGGCCTCCATTTCTATCAAGTCTTCGTGTACAAACTCCTAAGTTATTCCAGCTCTACATCAATTTGCCCAAGTTTCCTTAGCTACCAAGTCTCCATCGTGCCAAATCTCAATGCTCATGCCAAGTTCCTCACACCAATGCACATGAAAAGTAAATGTGACAAAGAATTAGCATAGTGTACAAGAAAGCAATAGTGTACAATGCAAAACCAACTCACAAATTCAAAATGTGCAAAGGTACATGGTAGCAGCTCAATGAAAATGCACAAAATAGTCCAATGTCAGCAAGTTACATCATGTGAATTCATAAGGTACAAGCATTGCAAATATTGGGGCCACACGATCAAAAATCATGAAATGCACGGCAAGGTAAAATTTTTGCATAGGGACCACAATTCACAAAAGGAAAACATGAAATATTTCAAAGAAAATAAAATATTTCACGCACACATGAAGATCCCAAATAATCAAGGTCATACAAATCCTCTATAACATATTGATTCACAACAGCATTCCACCTGACCTCAATTCTTTAACAACCTCACCCAAGTTTCCCTAATTCACACGAATAAGAATTATACTATATATACTACCTCATTTTCTCATTCCAGGAGACACACGAAAAACCTGAGAAAAAACCCTAAAATTTTCCTACTCTAAAACCTTAACCAAAAAAGCTCATTTCAGAAGCATTTTTTAGTCTCGCACTGAGACTCACAATTGTTAGTGCTAAACCCCAAGCAACAACAACTACTTGAAGCAAGAAGAAGAAGTAAAAAAACGTGGAGAGCGGAAGAAGGAAGATGGGTTAGAGATCTTACCTTCGCCGGAGAACTTCATGCTTTTTGATGCTTGATCTGCAATCTTCAAGTGATTTTGCTTTGTATCCCTCTACCAATTTCACGTTTGCGCCGTGATTTGATAGATATAACTTGTTTAGGGTTTCTGATTTTTATAGGTTAGAGTGAGATTTTGAGAAATATGAGTTCAGATATGAACTCAGAGGTTGGGTTTTTATAGGATACATCTGGTTTGAGGGTTGGTCGGAGAAGGACGGTGGCGGCCACCGCGCGCCACCCTCTTCTCCAGCAAGAATGAGGTTTCCGGTGACCTCTTATTTGCAGAGCATTTGAAGTTTGAAACAGAGAGAGAAAGGTGAAGTGAGAGGAAAAAGTAAGATAATGACCTGTTTTCCCCCTTGTTTCCTTGTTTTAATTTCTGCTGCCAGATCATTGATGAGTAAGCTAGGGCGGTGACACTTGTCACTGCCCAGACAAGTGTCACCAAAGATGGTGACCTAGGTGTTTATCCTATGCGCACTACTGTTTCCCTTATCATGCACCGTCAACGTAACAACCTTTGGATCAGAGTCTACTTTTGACTCTATGGCCATCCTACGCACTATATCCTTTCTGGAAGTTAACTAAGTTGACTAAGTCTTTGGTATACCCTCAGCGTGTGGGCTCAGAGTTGTCTTGGGCCTATGGATTTTTCTTTCAACACCCCGTTTTGCTCCTCATAGTCTGGCCCTTTTGGCCTTATTTTTATTTTCATTTTCTTAATCTTATTTATTTTATATATTATATTTAGTTTTTATTTTGATATGTTATATTTTTATAAATATATGAGAAATGCAAAAAAAAAATGTTTTTATTAATTAATTTTTAATTAATTTTATTAAATTCTTTTATTTAATGCTAATTAATCAATTAAGAAATTAATTTTATTAAATATTTGATTTTAATTCAATTAATTGTTTTAAGTTAATTTCTTTATTTCTAAAAAAACTCAAAAATACCTTTTAACTAATTCTTAATTAATTTTATTAAACCTTTTTATTTAATATTAATTAATCTATTTTAATGATTAATTTTATTAAATATTTAAGTTTAATTTAATTAATTATTTAAGTTTATTTTAATTAATTACTTTCTTTAATTCTAAAAAAAATCCAAAAAGACATTAACTTGTGAATCTCCCTTTTAATATCTTTAGTCAATTTTAGATAATTAAATTACTAATTAGTTAAGTTAATATGATTGACACTTTTGCCCTTTTGCCTAATTTATAGTTGTTTGTGTTATGTTGGATGTTATTTGTGCTTATGCACTTTGCTCCTATGTTTGATAACCATGCTTTAATTGTCTTCATATCATTATTCACATGCATGTTCAAACTAATTTTTCAAACTAATATCTTGATTTAAAATCAAGCCATTTTCAAATACCTTGTAAGTCGATCATCTTCACGATCGCCATCGACCTCACATAGCCTCCTCTTGGGCTTTATACAACGATACTTGTTGCACATTTCACACTCTTGTTTGCATGCATCTGTGTGGTTGATTTACTTTAATTATGGTTTAGTTTAATCCCCATTTGAGCGAATGTATCCCTTTCCCCATGAAATGTAATGCTTGTTCTCGCTTAGGTAGTTGTAATGCAAGATTAGAATCAACCTTTTTTAAAAGAACAAATAAGCTTGATCCAACGTCAAACATTTTCAAAATAAATTCAATTAACCATTAACCTATTCTCAAGCATACTTGATCCATATATCAAGTCCCATTACCCAACTTATAAGTCGAGCGTTTTTTCCTCGCCATCGACCTTACCTTATACCACTAGGACCTCCTTTCCATTAGTTCAAACCATTAACTGTTTCGTACGTAAATTTAAACCTCGATCAACATCGAGCATTTTATCAAAGTCAACTTAATGAACTTAATTATACTTAGACCATATTTCAATAAAAGATGAAAAGGGAGTTGGAATGGAGGCTTCGATTTCTCTCCTCAATTGTTTGGGCCCGAGGAGCCTTTCTTAAGCTCGGACAATTAACTTGTCTAAAAGATTTGTAATCCGATCCTACATCAAACTATTTCACAATAAACTAAATCAAAACTATTTTCTCAAACACTTAGATAAAAAAGAGAGAGAGTCAAGCCTTTGACTCACTCTCCCGATTACTTGGGCCCGAGGAGCCTTTCTTAAGCTTCGAGTAATCGTCATCCGTTTAATTTACTCTAACTATATAAAAAATATTTCACAATTAAGGTTGAAAAAGAGAGAGAGTTGAGTCTTCGATTCACTCTCCCGATTACTTAGGCACGAGGAGCCTTTCTTAAGCTTCGAGTAATCGTCATCCAAGCAAAACATCAACACATTAATTCAACTTCTCGATGTCGTGCGATTAAAACTCTTTTTCAAAAGAACAATGTTTAGTTCCTTCTAATGCGCTTGTAAACTAAATGCTTAAGCCTCGACCGAGAGTAGAAAAGCTAATGTTTTGCCTTTAGATGCAACCTAAACATTTGTTTGATAAAACGAACCAACAACCGTAGTCCTTCGAACTACGATTGCTCTGATTTCCTCATTGCACTGTGAGGGTACGTAGGCATAGGATTGCGAGAACCTAGCGAGCTACCTTTTTTTTTTCTTTTTTTCTTGGACCTCAAACCTTTTCCCGTAGTCCCACGAACTACGAGCGCTCTGACTTTCCCATTGCACGAAGGAATACGTAGGCACAAGGGCCCCAATCCTTGGCGAGCACCATAATAAAAAACCACCCATTTCCCCTTAGAAACTATATCCTTTACTCATTACTCCCTTAGAAGATAACAAACAAACTTGACTAACTCTTCTCACAAATCGAATCAAGAGGTTCCCGTTGAGTACAACGGACGTAGGGGCTGCTAGTACCTTCCTCTTGCATAATCGACTCCTGAACCTAAAATTTGGTTGCGATGACCATTTTCTTATATCTCAAAGGTTTTATCGATATTTCCCTATTCCTTCCTTGGAATGAATCAATTTTGGTGGCGACTCTGTTCGAACATTTTTTCCGCGTCCATCACGAGGATCGTATTTTTCGAGGTATGATAGCTGGCGACTCTGTTGGGGATATATGCATAGCCCTATGCTAGAGAGAGTCAAGCCTAACTTGACTCGATTCGTGAGAGTTAGATCCACTTGTTTGTTTATCTTCTCTTATTGTTTGTTTGCTTGCTTGCTTGATTATTCGATATCTATTTGCTTGCTTATCTTTATTGTATCTTATTATTGTTTCTTATGACACTGTTGGGGTTCTCTGATTATTGGTGCTATGTGACATGGCTCTATACCTGAGTCTGAGAAAAACCTAGGATTAGGATGGTGGTTGTGTAATGGAATCCCACGAGGAGCCTTTCTCGTTGGGAGGACACAAAAACCCCACTTAGAGTTGATTCCCTTGGGAATGTTATTGCCGTGGTGAGCCTTTGCCATGGCAATAATGTTTTCAGGCATGAATCGATAACTCTAAGGACCTTTTAACCATTTTCCATAGTGGTTGGTAGTGTAAATTCATGAGGGTCACTCCTTGTTGGGTTGACATGAATGCTCCAATTAGGGATGGCAAAAAAACCCGTACCCGCGGGTACCCGTGGATAAAATCTGTCACGGGTACGGGTAAGATGGCTTAACGGGTATCCACGGGTAATATAAACGGATATTTAATTACCCGTTTCATTACGGGCACGGATACGGATTTAATGGTACCCGTACCCGCGGGTATCTGTATCCGTTTATAATTAATAAAATTAATTAAATATCCTTTAAAATTAATATATACTAATTACTTATCCTTTGGAAAAATTAATCACATATTATAGAATAGATTATACTAAATCACATGTGTAATTTATGTGTAATTTATGGTATTTGTACTAAGTCACATGTGTAATATATTGTTATATGTTTGATGTTTCTATAAATTAATATGCATTATGTGATCATTTTTCTCACATTCTCAAAGCATAGTTTCAATATATATTTGTTTCAAGTTTGTTGAATCATGACTTTCATGAAAAATTATAGATAGATTTTCTATTTACACATAATCTTCTAATTACAAAAAAGCTAAAATTTCTATTTAACAAAAGAAAAATTAGTAAATTACAATTAAAAAAAATATCCATGGATATCCGTTAATACCGGCGGGTATCTCAAAATCCACGGGTAACCGTCTGCCAGATACCCGCATGGATATGGGGCGGATACGGGTATCATATTTACTAAACGGGGCGGGTAGCGGGGGACTAGTATCCGTCCCCACGGGTACCCATTGCCATCCCTAGCCCCAATCAGATGAGATCCCTTGAACGTATCGTTATTTTGACAACGATATTTTTAACCTCGATCTATGACTCTGAGATACCTTTTAGAAACCTTGGACTCGATGGTTGTGTAGTAGAGACTCGCGAGGAGCCTTTCTCGTGGGACGACGTGAAAACCTCACCTAGAAGAGATCCTTTCGAGGGTGTTATTGTCTAATGAGCCTTTGTCGTGGCAATAACATATTTGGAAAGATCCATGACTCTAGGCACCTACCCGTTTAGAGCCTACCCATGGGGTTCCAATAATCAGAGATACCTTTTGCTTCAGAGTTATGTTGGTGGTCCTTAACCTTGCATCTGCATCTCATGTTCATATCATAACATTCATATTCTTTGGATTTTAGGGAATCTAAGAATTACATTGCAGACATTCAAGAATTATGGGATCAAATACTAGAAGCACCTATCCATATAGTTTTAAGAAGCCTAAGTTGGATGATTTACGTGGCTTAGTTTCTCGTATCCCTGCTGTCTTCAGAATTAACTTCAGAAAGCATTATGGAAAGCTCATTCATATCTTGACTCAAGAGGTGGATCAACGAGCACTCATTACTTTGGCCCAGTTTTACGACTCTTCCTTGAGATGTTTCACATTTCAAGACTTTCAGTTAGTACCAACACTTGAAGAGTACGAGAAATTGGTGGGCATTCCTATGAAGGGTAAGTTACCATTTATGGGTGTGGACGTGTCTTTGGAAGATAAGGTTATAGCTGATGCTCTCCATATGCACAAGAAAGATATCACTGATAATTGGAAGACTAAGGGAGGTGTTAAGGTACTTCCTCTTAAGTTTCTTATTGATAGAGATGACAACCTTATAAAAGCTCAGAGTTGGGACGCTTGTTATGCTGTTGTGGCTTTGGCTATTCATGGGATTGTCTTATTCCCCAACATAGATGATTTTGTGGATGTAACTTCCATTCATATCTTCTTGACCAGAAATCCTGTACCAACTCTTCTGGCGGACGCTTTCTATTACTTGAGGTAGAGGAATGAAAAGAAGGGAGGATCGATTATTTGTTGTGCACCTCTCTTATATCAGTGGCTAAAGATTCATCTACAGACAAAGGGACCATTTGTTGATCGAGCTAGTGATAATTGGGCTATAAGGATGGTGTCCCTCCGATCTACTGACCTTTCTTGATACTCGCAAGACTATGACGAAGTTATTCCCAAATGTGGTGAGTTCCCTAATATCCCGCTTATTAGAACTCGAGGATGTATTAATTCCAACTCTATGTTATCAGTAAGGCAGCTAGGGTATCCGATGGTGGCTTCTCCCGAAGAGAAGGATTTGGAAGCTTTCATGATACATGATTTAGGAACTGAGAATCCTGAGTTGTTCAAGAGGATCACGAGAGCTTAGAGAAGTATCAAGAAGAAAGGGAAGGTTGACTTGGGAAGAAGGAATAGCATTACTAAGGAACCTTACTTTGCGTGGGTCAAGGAGAGGGCGGAAGAAATTAAAATTCCCTTTGAAATCAAGATGTCTGAGCCTTTACCTGAACCAAAGCCTACTCATATCCCAATTGAGGAAGATGAGGATCTTAAGGCCACAATAGCGAGATTGGTGAAGGAAAATGAGCAACTTGAGCTGAAACTCCAAAGTGTCACTAATGAGAAGAATGAAATGAAATGGGAACTTCAGCGCAAGAATATCCAACTAGGAGCTGTAGAGAAGAAGGCAGATGAAGGAGAGCACAAAAGAAAGAAAGTTAAGGTGTGTCTTAATCAAGCTGATAGTCGATTGTGTGGACTCAAAGAAGAGCTGGATAGAGTCTGAAGGAAATGCGTTAAAAATGAGAATTGTTGGCTTCTTGCTACTAAGAAGAACAAGACGATCAGAGAGGAAATGGGAGCAGGAATCCAAAGGATAAGCACCGCCCTATGCCACTCAAGGGCTTCTGAAGCAGAAGATCGTCGGCTTAAAGAGGATACCATGAGAGTTTCTTAGGTCGAGCCCGCTGATTGGGACAAAATATGTAGGGAGTTGAATGAGGTCAGAAGGCTTGCCGAGGATCAGAAGAACCAACTAGAGGTTATTCTTGCATATAAAGATATTTGGTTTTCTGAAAGGAAGAATGCGCTTTCTGATTGTGCTGGCTATGATCAGTCCATACATATTTTGATAGCTGATCGAGACATGTATCGTAACAAGCTCAATGGTTTGGCGAAATTTCGTAACTGGCTGGCTCAAGACTTGGTGTGGAAGCATAGGGATGCCATGGAGACACTGGATGACTCTACTCCTTATGCTATTTGTGATTTCATTTTCCTTTGCAAGGCCATGCTGAAGAGGTTCAAGGAGGAATTGGTGGAGCGTGAGGCTCGTAGGCCAAAAGTTTGAGATTCATTTTGCTTTTGTACTTTTTCTCGCTTTTATACATTATGGGTTGTACTTAATTCTGGATGATTTTGTATCACTTGATTACTACAATTTGATGAATGAATGTGATTTGGTTTGCTTTACAATTGTTTGTTCCTTAATATTCTTGTATAAGCTAACGACTAATTCGAACGATTCCCTGAAAAACAAAATGCATACCATTTTGTATACATAACATGCATTCATTTTTCACGAAAATAACATGCAATAAACTTATACACTCTACCCTTTCTCCAACAGAAAAAGCTGACTACTCGACACCGGTATGAGACTCGCCGTAACTACAAGATGACACTGGAGCAAATTGAAGAAAATCAGAACACGATGAGGAATGACATTGACTCGCTTAGAGCCAAAATGGATCAATTTCTGGAGACAATGATGATGTTAGCTCAAAAGGAGAACAATGCTGAAACTGTGGCTGATGCCAAAAAGCTCACCGAAAAGGTGGGAATTTCTGGAGTAACTAAGGGAATTCCTCTTCCCGTTCATGTGGACTTGTCAGAACACTCCACTGCAACTGCTTAACATGGATCTGTGAGTGACATAGATGAACAGTATGACGCCTTCTTCTTACCACCACCTCCTCAACCCGCTGTGGGAGTTGTATCTGATCCATCTGCGGAAAGATTGCGCACATTGGAGGGAAAACTCAAGTCTTTGGAGGTTCAAACTACTCCAAACTTGGATGCGATGGATATGTGCTTGGTTCCTGGGCTTGTGATCCCTAAAAAGTTCAAAGTTCTGGATTTCGACAAGTACAAGGGAGTCAGCTATCCCAAAACTCACCTACGAGGATGTTGTCGCAAGATGGCCGCTTATATTGACAATGACTTACTCCTCATTCATTACTTCCAGGATAGCCTCAGTGGGACGTCGTTGGAATGATATATACAATTGGAAAAGGGGCAGGTCAGCACTTGGAGAGATCTTGCTGAGGCATTCCTAAAACATTATGAGTATAACACTGATCTGGCGCCGAACCACACTCAACTTCAAGACATGAATCAGTGCAACAATGAGTCGTTTAAGAAATATGCGCAACAGTGGAGGGAGCAGGCTGCCCGTGTTCAACCACCTCTGTTGGACAAGGAGTTGATGGATATGTTTATGGGGACTTTAACATCTCAATATTTGGATCGTATGCTGGGATCTAGCTTCCCCAATTTTACTGAGATCGTGTCCGTGGGAGAAAGAATTGAGAGTCAGCTGAAGAAAACCAAAGTTATTGTTGCTACTACAAGCGGAGGAAAGAAGCCTTTTGTGAAGAGAAAGGACGAAGAGACTAATGCTGTCATGAGAGGACGAAGGGGTAGAGCCCCAGTGGAAATTCCATATCAACAGGTGGTTGCAGTTATGCAAGATCCATATCAACAGCCTACTCAATAACAGGCATATCAGCAGTCGAATTATCAAAATGATCCTCCCCTGCAGTATCAACAAAATGCCCTAACACAACGACAACAAAGACAAAGAGCTCCAAGGAGGCATATTGATCCGGTGCCAATGCCATATAGCCAAATTTTCTCTCAAATTTATCAGAGTGGACATTTGACACTCAGAGATTTGAGGCCAACAACTTTCCCCTATCCTCCAGGATACGATGCCAATGCTCATTGCGAGTTTCACAAGGGAGCTCCTGGACATTCAATAGACAATTGTTATGCATTCCAGAACCAAGTTCAAGACTTGGTTGAGTCCAAGGATCTTACTTTCACCCCTCGAGGCGCAAATGTTAAGACCAACCCCATGCCCATGCATGGAGGTCTATCTGTTAATGTTGTGGAAGAAAGTAATGAACAAAGACTGATTAGAAGGGTCGAAGATATTTGCACTCCTATAACAGTTATAGGAGAACAATTGAAGAAATATGGAATGATTCCTCAGGATAAAATTGCTGATTTGACTGATGAAGTGGTTAAGAAGCATCTGCAGAAGTTCTTAGATCAAGGTGTGATTCAGGTGGAACGCTGTGACAGAAAAGATTAAAGCGTGGCTATCATTAACCTTCAGTATGATGAGACCGAAGTTCATCAACAGAGACCAGGTCGTCCTGCTCTAATAGTTATCCAATATGATGAATCTAAAGTTTTCCAACAAAGACCAGTTCATTATGCGCTTGTGAATATTCAGTATGATAAGCCCAGAGTTTGCCTACAACAATAAACTCGCCCAACTCCAATGGTTATTCAGTATGATGAGGCTGATGTTAGCAAACAAAGACAAGTGTGTCCGCTCCGATAGTCATTGAGTATCTTGTTATTGTTCCTGAGCCTGAAGTTTGTAAATAAGGGCCAGGGAAGATAGTTATTGAATATGATGGGGATAAATGTGATTTTGTGGTAGGACCAAGTGGAATGACCCGTAGTGGTTGAATCTTTGCAGTAAAACCAGTGGATGTGCCAACCAATGATAAAGGGAAGACGGTTGCTACACCAGTTGAAATTCCGAGTACTGAACCACAAGAGGGGCTGTCATCTCCAAAAGCAGCATTTACGCAGAAAGAGGCCGA
This sequence comes from Lathyrus tuberosus, assembly GCA_022829125.1. Classification (NCBI taxonomy): domain Eukaryota; kingdom Viridiplantae; phylum Streptophyta; class Magnoliopsida; order Fabales; family Fabaceae; genus Lathyrus; species Lathyrus tuberosus. The sequence continues at coordinate 9,494,889 of JALAZF010000072.1, forward strand.
AGAGTTTCTGAAGATTAAAAAGAAGAGCGACTACAAGGTAGTCGGCCAATTAAATCAAACTTTCGCCAAGATATATATGCACGCCTTATTGCTCAGATCTGAGGCGTATAGATCTTCTCTGCTGAAAATGTTGAGTGTTGCACATATTACCAAAGATATCACTATAGAATAGTTTGATGATGTGATAGCTAGTGTTACTACTGGCAATTTTCTTGGGTTTAATGATGAAGATCTGACTGCTGAAAAGAAAAATCATAACAAGGCTCTTCACATTTCCATTAGGTGTGAAGACACTCTGTTGTCCAGAGTCTTGGTAGATAATGGGTCCTCCCTGAATGTGATCTCGAAGACGACCCTAGAGAAGATGCCTATAAGTGGGGTGAGCATGAAACTAAGTACTCTAATAGTGAAGGCGTTCGATGGATCGAGACGAGGTTATCGGTGAGGTGGACTTACCAATTAAGATTGGGCCTACTATTTTTACCATTACTTTCCAAGTGATGGACATTTATCCTAGGTACAGTTGCTTGCTGGGAAGGCCCTGGGTCCATTCGGCAAGGGCAGTCACGTCCACTCTCCATCAAAAGTTGAAGTTTATTACCAACGACAAAATGGTCGTGATAGGCGGTGTGTCATACCCCAAATTTTGACCACTAATATTTCCCATCATTTGTGAGAATCCTCATCACAATATGGATGTACTTTCATGCCTCATCAATCTCCTCAATGATGGTTGAGCATTCCCCATAATCAAGAATTAGGGTTTTGAGCCCTCTCAGAGCACTTAGACAAAGGATCAATCAAGGAATGACATGGTATTCAACTTGTCTAACCTCTCAAACACCTATAAAGTATCAAGAGGACTCCCACATCAAGAATCAAGCACAAGGTTGCAACATTCCAAGTGGATCAAGCCTCAAGATCGCCAGTGTCACCAAATTAGGGTTTTGGTCGACTGAGGCCTCCAGATGAAAATTTTCATCTGGGCATGGGCCAAGGCTTTAAAGCATAACCCAAGATACTCCAAGGAACCTCATGGACCCAATCATCAAGTCAATTTAGCCTCAGGGGATGCATAGACTAAAAATCAGGAATTAGGGTTTCTTGACCTAATTCACCCCTAAGTTGACTTTTGAGACAAAACATGAGCCAAGACCTCAAGGCATGATTTGAGAGCCCCAAATTTACCACATTGATCCATTTGCAACAATGTATTGATTCAAGAAGCTTGATTCACAAGTTTCAATTTCATCTGGACCACAATTAGGGTTTTAAGGAAAAAAGTCAACTGTACCTTTGAGTTTTGACCTAGACATGTTCCCAAACCTTGGGACATGATTCAATATACCCTATAACACCTATGGAATCCATCCATTAGATTTGATTTAGGTCAAGGACTTGATTTCACAAAGGATCGAACAATTTGGATTTCGTCCGATAAAAAGTCAACCATGCACAAAATCAAGTTTGACTTTTTTGGAATTTTTCATAAATATGATTCCCCTAAGTCCAAAAAAATGTTAATGTGTGACATTGATCATTATCCATCAAGAAAAATCAAGAAAAGTGAGATTTCTTGCAAAAGGGGCAACCTTGAGAAACCAAAATTTTTCTAAGTTATGGAATAAAAGTGGTTTTGGTACCAACTTCCAAGGACCATAACTTGAGATCCAAGCAACCATTTTGGGTGATCCAAAGCTGGATTTGTAGGTCTTGCTACACTCTACAAAAGCTTCAACTACCTCAGACTCCAATTCTTTATGGATTTTAAGTTATGGAGTGATCAAAATGACAAAAACATGAAAATAACATTTTTTTCCAACACTTAGTGAAAATCTGCCTAAGTTACCAGCCTTGAACATCAATGTTCATGAGGTTTTTTCAGTTGGATCCAAATAGTTTCAAAACAAACTATGATCACACATGTTTTATATCATATGAGGGCTTTCTAAAAATCACAAGAGCCTCCCATAACTCAACCTGAGCAGGGAGATATGAATCCCTCAAAATCACCATTTCCAACTGTCCTAGGCAAGGCAGATTTTGGCAGATTTTGTTGTTTTGCTCGATTTGGGAAATTTGAACAACTCCAAGCCTTGTCGTCATTTTGGACATATCTGAGAATAAAACAAAAGGAGAATAATCTGATCCCCAAGCCTCCAAAGTCCAAGAATCTACCATAGCCATAACAAACCTAAAAAGGCTTAAAAGGTGCCAAGACTCCAATTTTGTTTCAATGCATTTAATGGATACACCAAGGTGGCATGGACTGACACATTCCTAACTGAATGAGTCAAGGATCAACACTGAATCATACGACCATAGGCATGTGCCATAACCTCAAGTCAATGGCTAGAGGAGACTTGAGATTCCTTTTGCTCAACATTGGCCAAAGGCCCGCTGCAGCTGCCATTCACTATTGCTTGCAAAACAAACTTGCTCTACTATAAATAGAGCTCATTTGTGCTTAGTTTGAGTACACCAAAGCACTACAACACTTGCTTTCCTCAAAATCTCTTTCTTTAGGCCAAAATGCCTTCTTTTACAAGGTACCTCTGAGTTTTTGAGTTAGAGAGAAATTCCACCACAGATCATGATCCAAACACCTCTAAAATGTTGTATCTAAGCTGTCCAAACAATCACTTGTGACCTATAACACCAAAATCACAAAGTCAACCTCCAAAACCTTAAAAGCTGACTTTTCTGCATTTTCCAAGCCATGCCTTGATTCAGTCACTTCCAAAATCAAACAAAGCCTCAAACACACTCCAATATCATCCTCAAACTGTCCCAAATGGTTCCCCTCATCTGGAACACCATTTGAGAGAGTTGCCATATTAGTCACTTTTGCCCCTTTTGCAATAAAGTGCCAAAACTTGTTCACAAGGATTCCCGCTGGTTCTAATTATCCTAAAAGCTTCTAAGGCATCAATTGAGAGTGTCCAAAGTATCAAATTACTTCTGGCACAAGGAACTTGGCAGATAGCACAAAAAGCTCCAAGAGGTAAGTGCATGACAACTTGAACTCTTTGAATTATGCATTCCTTTGATGTCCATTGATCATAAACATCTCATACATGTTGTATATGTTGTGTTTGAACCAATTTTCCATGTAATTCTTGCCTGTACCATGAGATAGCATAAAACATGCAAAAATATGTCTATTTTGAAATCACTATTGGATTTTGAGGAGGAAACATTTTCTGAAAATTCCAAGGGAACCATTGGATTCCTCATGAAATTCTAGGTCAGATGCACCTAAATTTTGTCCCAATCCATGGAGAAATGAGAAAGTTAGAGGCTTCACGCAAATTTCCCAAAAGCTTGCCTTGCCCAGGCCTAGAAACAAGGCATGCCTTATGAATTAATGGGGTGGTTTTGATACATGGATGTATCACCACCCCAGTGGTAGCACGCATGTGTGTTTGTTGCCATGGTCATGGGTTCAAACTCCACCCAGGCCTTTTTGCCATTTTCCATATTTTTGCTATTTTTTATATTTTGTGGTTTTTATTAATTAATTCAAAAATTAATTTCTCTCTCAATTTTAATTATTTTTTATTGGTTCTTTTTTTGAAAATTCCCAAAAATGTTAAAATATTTTATTCCATGAAAATTTCACAAAAAATATTATTTATTTCATATATTTGATATTTTTGTAAAGAATTATATTTTATTTGCGTTTAAACATTAAAAATATTTTTTTCTCTTGGTTTTGCAAAATTCAAATGATTTTTAAATCATCCCATGAATGAAACATGATTTTCCAAATATAAATTCAAGACCAAAACCTCTTTTTCACATGTTTGATTATTTGAATTGAATTTTTATTCAATTAAAATACATAAAAAACAAAAAATTAGGGTTTTGATCACTATCACCCTAACAAATCTTTTCAAACACTTTTGGGGCCTCTAGTAGAGTGTAAGACCCATCCCCTTGGTACATAAATAATTTTGGGCCTCAGTCATTGTATAAGTCCCTCTGTGGTTTTAAAAAATCCGCGATGCGATCGTCGCCTTTTCCGAATAAAACCTCTGGGCCTCTCCTTGAGTTGTAAGCCCCATCTCTTGTACAAAAATAAAATTTTGGGCCTCTAATAGAGTGTAAGAACCAACCCCTTATTGTAAATAAATAATTTGGGCCTCAGTCATTGTATAAGACCCACTGTATTTTCAAAATCTCGGCGCGATCGTCGCTTTTTCAAAACATTTTCATATGGGCCTACCCTTGTGTTGTAAGTCCCATTTCTTTTCTTTTTCAAACCTTTGGGCCTCTCCTTGAGTTGTAAGACCCATCTCTTTGTACAGAAAACCTTTTTGGGCCTCAGTCATTGTATAAGCCCCAATACAGTTTACAAAACAACGGTACGATTACTGTTTTTCATCTGGGTCTCTCCTTGAGTATAAGCCCCAACAATCTTTTCAAAGACAACTTCCATTTTGATTTAGGTTCAAATATATAGTTGTTATCAAAACTTTCTTTAATTTCTTGAACAACTAACAATACAACTATGGAAGCTTGCTCACCTGTAAGTTTTTATCAGCTTTCTTTTACCTGCTTTAATATATATAACTGTATTGCTAGAAAGAAAGTTGAGCTAACCTTTTCAGACTCTCTTATTGAGTCAATCACCTTTTCAGACTCCTCTTGGGCTTTGTACAAAGATTTTTCCCAGCTGAGCTAACCTCTTCAGACTCTCTTATTGAGTCAATCACCTTTTTAGACTCTCTTGTTGAGTCAATCACCTTTCAACACTCTCTTGTTGAGTCAATCTTTTTTCAGCCTCCTCTTAGGCTTGGTATAATAATTTCCCCTAGCAGAAGTTAGTCTCCTCTCAGGCTGTGTATAAAGATTTCTCCAGCTTGGTCAGCCTCAATATTGGGCTTTGTACAAGACACCATATAAATTTCCTAAGCAGAGTCAATCCTCTTTTTAGCCTCAATCTTGGGCTTTGTACAAGACAGATAACACTCTCCAGTAGAGTAAAACCCCTTTTCAGCCACAATCTTGGGCTTTGTACAAGACAGATAAATATTTCTTTCCCACAAAGTCAGTCTCTTTTTAGCCTTAATCTTGGGCTTTGTACAAGACACATACAAATCCTCCCCAGCGAGTCAAAATCCCTTTTAGCCTCAATCTTGGGCTTTGTACAAGACAGACAAAATATTTCCCCAAAAAAGTCAACTTTTAATCTCCTCTTAGGCTTTGCATAATGATATCCCCAAAAGAGCCAGTCTCTTTTCAGTCTCAGTCTTGGGTTTTGTACAAGACAGATATAAACACTTTCTTGTTGAGTCAGTCTTTTCTAGCCTCCTCTTAGGTTTTGTATAAAGACTTCCCTAGTGGAGTCAATCAATCTCTTAGATTCAACCTTGGGCTTTGATCAAGGCACACAAAAATCAACATCCCCTCAGAGGAAATCAAAATCTCTCAGCAGGAAGTCTGTAGCGAGCGATTTTGGACGTGGTTCTTAAGCACTGCCGCTCTGGGGTTACTACAGGTCGATTCATTTTTTATCCTATTGTGAGCTGACTAAGGAAGGGAAATAGATGTCTCCAATTAGCCCTGCTTGCATACTGAGTTTGAACAGTGGTCTGTTAGGTTACAGATGCGATCAATGTGGGGGGCCTCTCTTAGGTTATTTTGGTTGAATGTAGACTTTTGGTGGGGGATATGGATTCGGATGTTCTGATCAATATGTGAGGATTTAGGACCTGAGGTTTTTGATGTGGTGTGCTCGCTAAGATTTTTTCTTTCAATCTTATTCCTACGTATTCCCGTTTACCGAAATAGGGAAATCAGAGCGATCGTAGTTCCTCCTATTCTATGGGAGGAAATGGGGTTTTGGTGTCTTGTTCAAAGCCCAAGACGTGAAGCTAAAATGGTATGTATCTTGTTCAAAGCCCAAGATGTGAAGCTAAAAAGGTTTATATCTTATTTAAAGCCCAAGATGTGAAGCTAAAAGGTGGTGCCTTTAGAGAGAATTTGTCATATCTAAAGGGGTATGTTTATCACAACTGTTGGGTGACTGGTTATAAAGGAGAATTACTTTAACCGGGATATGTGAATCCGGCAATGCCATAATTTCCTTTATAGGGTATTTTAACCTGAAGGAGAAGACTTTAACTCAGTGTAGAGCAATGCCATATTTCCTTGGTAATTTCTCATGCTAAAAGAGGGACAGTGGCGTGGATGTAAATAATCCAGAGGCTTGCCGCTTACAGCAATTAGATGAAGGAGTTGTTGATGTTTGTACGCTGTGAACGAGGCACAACTTTGATGCTAAAAGGTTGATTGGCTCAACCGGGGTTTTCTTATACAAAGCCTAAGAGGAGGCTAATGGCCCAATAAGAGGGTGTTTTTATGTGTCTCGTACGAAGCCCGAGATAGAGGCTAAAAGAGGGATTGACTCAACAAGAGAGTCTTTTATATGTGTCTTGCACGAAGCCCAAGACGGAGGCTAAAAGGTTTTGACTCCACATGAGAGTCTTCTATACTCAACAAGAGAGTGATTTGTATCTCGTATAAAGCCCGAGATGGAACACTTTGAAAGTCTTTGGATCAAGCTGGAGCACTCCAACTGCATAATTGAGGCATAATAGCTTAGTTGAAGGATGATTTTGAGCTAGGGGTGTTACAGTTGGTGTTTAAGTGTTTGGACACCTCAAATACATCATATGTGATGTGTCTGAGCAATTGGAATGGATTGCTTATGGCTGCAACTCAAAACCCGATGGTGGTTGCTCAAAAACAAAGAAATTTGGCACTTAAGAGAGACTGAGAGAAAGCAGTGCTATAACTGGATTTGGTGTGAGTTGAATGATCCATTGGAACCTATATTTATAGGTGATTAATTCTTGTCTTGGAGGAATAGTGAATGGCTGCTGGATCAGATCACATTCAAAGGCTTTGGCTTGGTGGCATTTCTTCTCATGCAAGGCAACCTAGCCCCTCCCAAGAGCAGGGTTATACCTTGACAATATTCACATTCTTCAGATGTTTTTATTGTTGTTTAATCAGAGAACTTGACTGAGTAGAGTGGATTTGTTGAAAGTGCCCTATTTCACATAAATGCCTTTGAATTTCAAGGCATATATGCCAAAATGCATTAATCTCAAGTTGGAAGATCCCTTGGCCTTTGGACTCAGCCCTATCAGTTGGATCAGTTGCATTGTGATTGGTTTGAGTACATGTGGCATGATGATCCTCAGTTTTGGTTCAAAAATCGTGTGTGGCAAGCAAACATGCAAACTGATTTTTCCAAAACAGCTTGCAGCAGCATGACTTTGGGCATGGATTTCTCTTGGCTCAAGTTGAATCAATTCATGTTGATAAGCTTTTTGGATTCTTAGCAACATATGCAACAATATTGATGTTTACCTTTGGACTTGATTCAGCTTGCAACTATGTGAAAAGATCTCACAAGTTTTGGTGTTTCCAACAAAATCTGTATTGGACAGAATTTTTTCTAAGTGTTGGAAAAGTTGTATTTTTATGTTTTTAGTGATTTTGATCATTCCATAACTCAAAATCCATGATGAATTTGGAAGGGGGTCAGTTCTAAGATTTTGTAGAGAGTAATGAGATCTACAAATCAAGCTTTAGATGGGGAAAAATGGCTTTGTGGTTTGGGAGTTATGATCCTCCAAAGTTGGTACCCTTGCCACTTTGTTCATAACTTAGAAAATTTTCTAAGTTTTTATGGTTACCCCTTTTACAAGTTATCCAACTTTTCTTGATTTTTCTTGATGAATGATGATTCAAATCATACATTAACATCATTTTAGGGTTAAAAAACCATTTTTGTGAAAAATCTCAAAAAGTCAAAGTTGACTTTTGTGCACAGTTGACTTTTTGTCAGATGAATTCTAAACTGTGCGATCCTCTATGAAATCAAGTCTTTGACCTAAATCAAACTTGATGGATTGATTCCATAGGTGTTTTAGGGTGTATTGAATCATGTCCTAGGGTTTGGGAGCATGTCCTGGTCAAAAGTCAAAGCTACAGTTGACTTTTCTCGCGAAACCCTAATTGTGGTTCAGATGAAATTGAGACTTGTTGATCAAGCTTCTTGGATCAATCCATTGTTGCAAATGGATTAATGTTGTATGTTAGTGACCCTCAAATCCTCTCTTGAGGTCTTGGCTCATGATTTGTCCAAAAAGTCAACTTAGGGGTGAATTAGGTCAAGAAACCCTAATTCTTGATTTTTGATGAATGCATCCCCTAAGGCAAAATTGACTTGATGATTGGGTCCATGAGGTTCCATGGAGCATTTTAGGTTATGCCTTGAAGCATTGGCTCATGCCCAGAGGAAAATTTCCATCTGGAGGCCCTGGTCGACCAAAACCCTAATTTGGTGACACTGGCAATCTTGAGGCTTGATCCACCTAGAAGGGAGCAACCTTGTGCTTAATCCTTGTTGTGGGAGTCCTCTTGACTCTTTGTGGATGTTTGAGAGTTTAGGCAAGTTGGAGATCAAGTAATTCCTTGATTGATATTTTGTCTAAGGCTCAGAGAGGGCTTGGAACCCTAGTTCTGATTGTAATGGATGCTCACCCATCTTTGGGGAGACTGCTGAGGTATGAAGGTTCCTCCATATTGTGATGATGATTTGCACAATGATGGGAAATCTTAGTGGTCAAAATTTGGGGTATTACAGATGGGCCTATTTAATCTTCTTGAACCAGAAGGTGTGAATGGCAAAAGTATTCGGGCATTCGGGGTGCAAGAGGATTAAATATCGGAATACCGGAAATTTTGATGGTGGTTATGAATGGTAGCGTACACATTCATCTTCTTTTGCTAAGCAATGATGCTTAGAAAAGGTAAAGCTTCCCTTCGATCCTGGTTTCCTACCAGGGAACTGGTCTCAGTTTCTGATTTAAACTTCCCCTCGATCCTGGTTTCCTACCAAGGAACTGGTCTCAGTTTCTGATGCAAAATTCCCCTCGATCCTGGTTTCCTACCAAGGACCTGGTCTCAGTTTCTGATGCAAAATTCCCCTCGATCCTGGTTTCCTACCAAGGAACTACTCTCAGTTTCTTTTGTCAATAAACTTTCTTGACAAGGGACGCTATGTGTAGCGATTTTCCTCAAACTTCTCGTCGAATTTTCCTGGGGAGATGCCATTTTATGGAAAAAGTTTTGATGTCAGACTTACTGGGGAACCCAGTCGTCTGAGTCGTAGAGGTGTACAAACTTCTCTGTTGGAGACGCCATTTGTTGGCTCTACTGGGGAAAACGAGTCTCTTGAGAGACTGCTTTCTGCTTGGGGTATTTCAACATACTTTTCCGAGGATCTTCCCGGAGAAATGCCATATGATGTGATCAAATTTTGAGGTGCCAATGACCTTTTCATCAGCGGTTTTTTAGGAGAAAAACTGCTGTATTGTCGAATCTCTACTTAAGAGGCTTTCTCTAGGGATTTTTCCTTAATCCAGGAAAGCGAAGATATCATCTTCAATGGCGAAGAGTGACATTCGTCGGAGATTCTCTGGTTTCTCAGAGGTTCAAATTATCAAAGTGGTCAAGGGCCATCTCTAATCCAGAAATAAACTGGAGAAGAGAGGTTGTTCCGACGTAACATTTCCTGACGAGGAAAGAACTTGACAACTCGATTGAGAGGATGGTTAACACTAGGGGACAAGACCGACTATAGTGATAGTGATGCAATATGAATATGAATACAAATCAATAATGCATGATGTATGTATGTATATGCTGCCAAAACTGACGCGACATACAAACTAATAGATGAACACGACTAGATACTCGGCCACAGTGGGGCGAAAAAGAAGTATCGCTGGTTCAAAATAGCAATTATGCCTTGCTTAGGAGAGATAGTCCCTGCGGGGAACAATGTTGGTCGGACTTAGGAGATGAGAACTCGACCGAGGGTATCAGATGAGAAAGCTTCATCTGATACAACTGATCCTTCGTTCAGGCGTACTGGTTTAGAAGGAGTACTTTGATTCTGCACTTTGAGGCTCGAACACCTTTGGAGACGCAATCGATGTTTTTTCGATGTTCAATAGTCAAAAGAAATTGCCATCTTTATTTTAAAAGCAGAAAAAGCTTAACAAGTAAATTCGTTTTGTTTTATTTCAAGAATCGTTAATCATATTAAAATGTCGTTCTGTAAAGCTAAAACAAATAAGAATTGCAAAGAAAGCACAAGGGCTCAAATTTTATTGATAGAATGGAAATCAGCCAAGCGCGTGATTCCAAAGAGTATATACAAAGTTAGAAAATGGTAATTTACAGGGAAAAGGGCTACGTTGAAACATAACGACCACTACCCTTCTACCAACTTTGAATTCGGGACATCCTAAGCTTCTGTCGAAGATGACCTTGACTGGAGTTTTTCTGATGGATGGCATGACTGCTGCTGAGGAGCTGAACTGATCAGACGTAGTTACTTGCCATTATCCCTAACTTTTGCCTGAATTGTACTTTGAGATTTCCAATCCACCGGGATGATTTTTGATCATGTTTCTAATTTTTGCCTGGACTGACCTTTTGGGTTCTCAATCCACCGAGACGTTTTTCTTTTTTTTTTATTTTTTTTTTTAGTTTAGGCGAAGTATTTCTTGACTACGTCAACATTCGTGGGGTAGGCAAATTCCTCTCCATCCATGGATGCGAGTCTCAAGGCGCCGCCTGAGAAAGGTTTCTTGACCACATAGGGGCCGTCATAATTCGGAGTCCATTTTCCCCGAGAATCAGTGAGAAATGATTGTATCTTCTTGAGCACGAGGTCTCCTTTCCTGAAGACACGAGGCCAGACCTTTTTGTCAAACGCCTTCTTCATTCTCTGTTGATACAACTGACCGTGGCATTGAGCCATGATTCGCTTCTCTTCGATCAGATTTAGTTCGTCGTGTCGACTTTGACACCATTTAGCTTCTGTAAGCTTAGCTTCCATCAATACCCATATTGATGGGATATCTACTTCTATGGGGAGCACTGCTTCCATGCCATATACTAGAGAGAAAGGGGTTGCCCCTGTTGAAGTGCGGACAGATGTGCGATAACCGTGAAGAGAAAAGGGTAGCATCTCGTGCCAATCTTTGTAGGTTACAACCATCTTTTGAACGATCCTCTTGATGTTCTTGTTAGCCGCTTCTACCGCTCCGTTCATCTTAGGTCGGTAGGGAGATGAGTTATGGTGTTCGATCTTGAACTCAGCGCAAACTCTTTCATCATCTTATTGTTCAAGTTAGATCCATTATCGGTAATGATCTGGCTTGGAACACCATAACGGCAGATGATATTGTTTTTGATAAAGCGGACCACCACTTGTCGGGTTACATTAGCGTATGACGCTGCTTCGACCCACTTGGTGAAGTAATCAATGGCCACCAGAATGAACCGATGTCCGTTCGAAGCTTTGGGCTCAATCAAGCCAATCATGTCGATTCCCCATATGGAAAAAGGCCATGGGGAAGAAAGAACTTTGAGATGCGTTGGCGGTACATGGATTTTGTCGGAGTATATCTGACACTTGTGACACCTCCTCATGTACTTGTAGCAGTCGGATTCCATGGTCAACCAGTAGTACCCTGCTCTCAAAATTTTTCATCAGCATGTCTGCTTCTGGTCTGTCTACACATCGGAGCAAGACCATGTCAAAATTTCTCTTATAGAGTGTATCACCGCTCAGGAAGAAGCTGTCAGCCAGTCTTCTGAGGGTTTTTCTGTCTTTCCTTAGTGCCCCAGGTGGGTACCCTTGTTTCTGAAGGAAGCATTTGATATCATGATACCAAGGTTTGTTGTCTATGACTGTTTCGATTGCGAAGATGTAAGCGGGCCATTCTAGGCGCATTATGTCGATCTTAGGTAAGTCATTCCATTGACCTATACTAATCATGGAAGAGAGAGTGGCTAATGCATCAGCCATGTGATTCTCTTCACGAGGGATGTGATGAAACTCGATTCTGTTGAAGAAAGGTAGCAACCTTCTTGCATAGTCTTTGTAAGGAATCAATCCTGATTGGTATGTGTTCCAATCTCCTTTGATCTGATTGATAACCGGGGCTGAGTCGCCATATACATCTAAGTTTTTTATCCTTAAATCAATCGCCTCTTCGAGACCCATGATACAAGCTTCGTATTCGGCCTCGTTGTTTGTACACTTGAATGTAAGCCTGGCGGTGAAAGGAATGTGGGTACCCTGAGGGGTAACGATGATTGCCCCAATTCTGTTTCCGTAATGACTAACTGCTCCGTCAAAGATAAGTCCCCATTGGGAACCTGGTTCTAGCCCTTCACTAGGTAGCGGTTCATCGCAATCTTTCATTTTCAAATACATGACATCTTCGTCTGGGAAGTCAAACCCGATTGATTCCTGATTGTCAATCAGTTGATGAGCCAAATGATCGGCTAAGATACTTCCTTTAACGGCTTTCTGAGTGTGGTATTCGATGTCATATTCTGATAACAACATTTGCCAACGGGCAATCCTTCCCGTGAGAGCAGGCTTTTCAAATACATACTTGATTGGATCCATCTCTGAGATTAACCAAGTAGTGTGACGAATCATGTACTGGCGAAGACATTTGGCTGCCCAAGCCAAAACGCAACAAGTTTTCTCAAGCATCATGTACCGAGTCTCGCAGTCGGTGAATTTCTTGCTCAGATAGTTGATGGCAGACTCTTTCCATTTGGTTTCGTCTTATTGGCCAAGTACACAGCCCATGGAGTCCTCTAGGACTGTGAGGTAGATGATCAGTGGCCTTCCTTCCACAGGAGGTGATAGAATCGGTGGGTTCAACAGGTATTCCTTAATACTATCGAAGGCGGTTTGGCAGTCTTCTGTCCAAACACAGTCCTGGTTCTTTTTGAGTAATTTGAAGATTGGCACGCATGTCGCGGTTATGGGGAATATGAATCTGGAGATGTAGTTCAGGCGTCCCAGGAATCCTCTGACTTGTTTTTCAGTTCTCGGAGAAGGCATTTCTTGAATGGCCTTGACCTTGTCAGGATCAACCTCAATTCCTTTCTGGCTGACGATGAACCCTAAAAGTTTCCCCGAACGGACACCAAAGGTGCACTTGTTGGGATTCAAGCGGAGTTTGTATTTTCTCAAACGCTCGAATAATTTTGACAGATGGGTCACATGCTCCTCTTCTGTCTTAGACTTTGCAATCATATCATCGACATATACCTCGATCTCTTTGTGTATCATGTCATGAAATAGAGTAGTTATGGCCCTTTGATAGGTTGCCCCGACATTCTTCAAACCGAACGACATTACCTTGTAACAAAAGGTACCCCAAGGGGTAATGAACAAAGTTTTCTCCATGTATTTAGGCGCCATTTTGATCTGGTTATAGCCCGAGAATCCATCCATGAAGGAAAAAACTTTGAATTTTGATGTACTGTCAACCAGCATGTCAATGTGTGGTAAAGGAAAGTCGTCCTTTGAACTAGCCTTGTTCAGATCTCTGTAATCTACACACATTCTGACTTTTTCATCCTTTTTGGGAACGGGTACGATGTTGGCTAACCATTGAGGATATTCTGACGTGGCGAGGAAACCCGCGTCAATCTGTTTTTGTACCTCCTCTTTGATTTTGATGGCCATGTCCGGATGAGTCCTTCTCAATCTTTGTTTTACTGGCGGACATTCTGACCTTAATGGTAGATGATTCTCCATGATGGTGGTATCCAACCCTGGCATATCCTGATAGGACCAAGCGAACACATCGGGAAACTCTTTAAGAAGCTTTGTCAAGCTCTCTTTGGCAGTTGGACTGAGCAGCGCTCCAATCCTGATTTCTTTTCTCTCTTTTTCCGAACCCAAATTTACCGTTTCCAACGGCTCTTTGTCAGGTTCAATGGACCTTTCCTCCTGTCTGAGTAGTCGGGAGATCTCTTCTAGAATTTCGTCGTCAACTTCTTCTTCGGCCCCAAATACCGGGAACTCAAAGTCGGGAGAAGGCATCAGATCGTATGTTTCAACGGGGGTGTAAAACAAGCAATCTGCATGATGTGATGATTTGTGTTTAGAAGATATAGAGAGAATGCAAGTGTGTGTGCAGTGTATTTCTTTTACTGCTTGTTTTTATTATTGAGTTGTTTTTTAGGATTACCATTTTCTAAAAAAAGTAAAAAGAGAAAACAGCAATAAATGCGGAAATTATAGAACGACGTTATTTTATTTATGAACAAGTCGATTCTTGAAACTACAGCCCTATAAAACAAAACTCTATCGCTTTGGGCAAAACGAAGAGGGAAATTTACAGAAAGCGAACCCTATCAAAACATCCGTTTCACCTGGGCAGGGTGAAAGGTTAAAACAAAGATGGCAATTACTTTGACTGATGGACGACCTTCGGAACATCGACAACAACCCACTGGTGATGAACTCCTCGATGAATCACAAAGTCTGGCACCTTCCTTGATTTGTCTTCAGAAATAACGCTGATTTCTGGCGGAGCAGGATCATTGGAATCTGTCTCCCAGGCAGAGTTGTCGTAGGAGGACTCCTCAGTTGTATTTTGCATAACATTTGTGCTCTCAAGTAAATCTCCCCATCCAGTTGGCTGGATGTCTTCGATCCTGATACGAGAGCTTTTGGGAGCAGTGTACTTGACCATGTAGTCGTATTTTCCACTTGGTTGTCCCAGGGTGTCCCACACTGTGGAACTGGAGGAGTCATCGTTCTCGATGACGTTGACCTCTGGAAAAGCATAGTTGATGAACTCTAGTCCTGCAAACTTTGCGAATTCATCGTCGTGCTGGATATTTTCTAAATGACCTGAGTGTTGATCCTATGACATGGTGAGGACGTAGGTATTCTGTTCAATGAAGCTCAGCTGATTATTCGACTGGTTTTCTTGCCCCAAGTCTCCTGGATACGGCTGCCAAATAGGCAGGCCATCCATCGGACCGTAATAGTCTTGGTCAAAGTTGTCTTTCATCATAGTGTCCTCCTCTAATGAGTTTGGTGGAGCACGACATCCTTCCAGATCACAATCTCCGTATATTGTTCTGAAATCTGACCTGGGTATAAATCTCGGACTCTGTGCAGGATAGCAAAATGGCATAGGCACCTCTTCCTGAGACATGTAACCGTCTTGATAGCACTTCCATTCCTCATCTGTGTCAGAGGAATCTTCCTCGTTGATAGTATGGACTACTTGAGGCACTGGGTGAAAGAAACCTCCACTGTGGAAGAAGTCTTGAATGGGATGAAGACTTTCATCGTTGGTAGCAGTCTGGGTACAGGTTGCAAAAAAACCAAGACCCTTCTTGGTTTTGTTATCAATGGGAATGACAAGTTGTCCCCATCCTTTTGTATTGTTACTTTCAATTGCCTCGAGAACATCTCTGTATGAGGAAATTGATGTTCCTTTCTTTGATTGATTCTCATTGCTCACTGATAGTGCTTGGAACTGAGTCCCAACAACCTCCTCGGGTTCTACACAAGTAGACGATGATAAGTTACTCACGAGCAAGGC
Source organism: Lathyrus tuberosus (assembly GCA_022829125.1). Taxonomy (NCBI): domain Eukaryota; kingdom Viridiplantae; phylum Streptophyta; class Magnoliopsida; order Fabales; family Fabaceae; genus Lathyrus; species Lathyrus tuberosus. Next base: position 9,510,359 of record JALAZF010000072.1, read on the forward strand.
TTGTTCCCCACAGACTGTGACGAGTTGATCGTTCTTGATGAACTTCAGTTTCTGGTGCAGCGTCGAAGTGACTGCCCCAGCCTAGTGTATCCAAGGTCTTCCTAATAAACAGCTGTATGCTGCCCGGACGTCCATGACCTGGAAAGTGATTAGGAAAGTGTGAGGACCGATAGTTATAGGAAGGTCAACTTCGCCGATAACTGCTTTCCGAGATCCGTCAAAGGCTTTGACGATAACCTCAATGCCCCTCATCGGGGATCCTTTGAATGATAATCGCATTAAAGTGGACTTCGGCATAACGTTGATGGCCGATCCTGTATCTACCAGTACGCTGGCTAGAGAATCTTCCTGGCAGTTGACTGTGATATTGAGAGCCATGTTGTGGCTTTTGCCCCCCTCTGGCAAATCCTCATCACTGAATCCTAAGTTGTTGCAGGAAGTGATGTTAAAGACGATGCTATCGAATTGTCGTATTGACACATCCTGTTCCACAAAGGCCTGCTCTAAGACTTTCTGTAGAGCTTCTCTGTGGGCTTCGAAACTGAGTAAAAGTGATAGCACAAAGATCTTTGAAGGAGTTTGTAACAGCTGATCAACAATGTTGTATTCACTCCTTTGGATGAGCTTCAGCATCTCATCGTTGTTTTTCGAAATGTAAGAATTACTCGATTGATCGACGGGTGGACCAGGAGCTTCTGTCTGAAGTTCCTTTTCTTTGTTAAGTTCTCCAACTCCTCGGTTGAAGATTCGACCGCTCCGTGTTACTTGACTGATGTCTGCAATATTCACGACGGAGGGTAATGGAATTTCCTTTCCATTCTCAATTATGGTTGCACCGTATTTGTAAGGGATCGCCTTAGCTGTTTCATACGGTAATGGTCCTGGCAGATAGATAACTATAGGAACCTTCTGATTTTTCTGACCATCGTAAGTAATTTCGATCCGTTCCTAGTTCGGAACCTTTGATTCGTCCAGTAGAGGGATGATGGTACAAACATCCTTGTTCCTCTCAAGGTCAGAGATTACAACTACGTCTCTGATATGATCAGCAAAGTAGTTCGGCGTCCAGTTGATTGGTTCGGAACCCGGGTATGGGCGAATCTCTCTTCGATCCACCTGACCCTGAAGAGCTGCTCGCACGAGGTAGCATCCTTGGTTATTTTCCGAGCAGACTCTACAATGTTCATAGTTGTGTGGTGGCACCTGGCCACGCCCGCTTTGAATACAATGTAACCTCACTAGGTCAGTTTCCAAAGATCGGACATCCTGACTTTGACGCCGAGTAGGGTTTCCATTAAGCGCACTGATTTGTTGCGTGTCTTCATCCAGATAGATTGGAAGCCACGAGTGGTTTAACAGATGTTGTAAAGTACTTTGAACGAGAGCACACCCTTGGTTACTCTCACTGCATACTTTACAGCTTAGATAATCCTGAGAAGTGAGAAAACCAAGTTGGACCTGCCTGGCATGTAACTCTACCAAGCTTGTATTCATCAGACGAACATCGAAGATTTGAATCATGTTAATTTGATAATGATTCCTATCATGGTAGTCCTGGATCCACCCAAGATCCATCTGACACTGGAGGGCCTCTTGTACAAACGAGCATCCATGATTGTTTACCGAGCAAGTCAGACAAGAATTGTAATCGTACCGCGGCAGATTATGATACTGGCTTTGCCTTGAGTGCATTGCCACTAAGTTGACATTCATCGCACAGATATCGTGATTCTGAATGATGTTGGAATTCGTATAGGTCATGTTGACTCCACGAACTCGATGCTCTTGGATCCATCCGAGATCCATCTGTTCCTGTAGAGCTGATTACACCACAGAACACCCCTGGTTGCTTTTAGAGCAGATATCACACCGATCATAATTATGAGGTGGCACATGGTCATATCCACTCTGTCTACAATGCATCTTTACCAAATTGGCCCTCAATAAGAGTACATAGTGAATTTGATAGACGTTGTTAGGCTTTCCCTCTATCAAATTGACTATAGCTTTCTCGTGTTGAGGCAGCGGGTTCGTGAGAACATTATGATTCGTATCTTTGAAAGATAAGACCTCGCTCCTGACAAGCTTTTGTACATCGGATTTGAAATTGAGACAGTTCTCGATGTTATGCCCTGGTCCTTAATCCGCTTTAAACTAAAAAGGCGGATTTTCCAGTACTGTAAGAGGAGACTTAGTCTGGACGTGCCCCTTAGCCAGCAGTAGCGGAAACAGTTCTGCGTATGATACAGGTATAGGATCAAATCCTGGTGACCGCGTTGTATGGTTATTGTTGTATGGAGGACGAGCCTGCTGAAGAGGCTGTTGTGTCCTTTGCTGATTAGGTTGGCTCTGTGCAACCTGAGGTTGATATGTAGAAACAGGCGTAGGGTTGATAGCAGGAGTTACAGCTGCTACTGGTTGATAACGTCGCCTTTGCTTTCCGAGAGAGATATTCCCAATATCCTGCTCTTTTTTCTTAGGGAGAGCACTACCGTATCTTTTCGTACTACTTGATGATCCAGCGTCTTTAACTAAACGTCCTTCTCGAACGGCTTCCTCAAGACGAACTCCCATGCCCACCATCTCGGTGAAGTTACTGGGCGCACTGGCAACCATTCTATCGTAGTAAAATGAGCTCAAAGTCTTTAGGAAGATCTTTGTCATCTCTTTTTCCTCAAGAGGTGGACAAATTTGAGCGGCAATTTCACGCCATCTCTGAGCGTACTCCTTAAAGGTTTCTTTGTCCTTTTGCGACATTGATCTGAGCTGATCTCTGTTTGGTGCCATGTCCAAATTGTATTTGTATTGTTGGATGAAGGCAGTGCCAAGATCTCTGAAAGTGCTAATCGTGGCACGGTTTAACCCCATGTACCATTTTAATGCGGCACCGGTCAAACTATCCTGAAAGTAGTGAATCAGTAGGTCCTGATTCTCCGTCTGAGCTGACATTCGCCGAGCGTACATCACTAAGTGACTCTGAGGGCAAGAGTTACCCTTGTACTTTTCAAAGCCGGGCACCTGGAATTTGTGCGGGACTTTCACATTGGGGTCCAAGCAAAGGTCTGCGGCGTCTTTTCCAAATAAATCCTGACCGTGAAGGGCCTGCAGTTCTTTCTGCATTCCCAGGAACTGTTCCTAGAACTCGTTCATTCTGCCGAACATGTTGTCATTTCCACCAGCAGGTATCTGGGGAATCTGTCCTTCCAGGACAGTGTGCACCACAGGGGGTGGTACCGTTACTACTACAGTGACTCTTGGTGCTTCCCAAAGTTTGTAACCTTCAAGAGTTGTTGTCATGCCCCTGGCACCTTCGCTTTCCCAAAGTTTGTAACCTTCAGGCCCAGTGGCTTCTGCTATAATTCCCTGATCCTCAGTGATCAGCGGAACATATCCTTCGGGGATATAGTTAGCAGGCATGCCCCAGGGACGATCTTTTGGCATTTGATGCCTAGGATCATACCTTTCCACTATGGGCGTGGAAGTGATCTCCGAGATCACAGTTCTTTGTAGTTGAGCTTCTGTCATGGCTTGCAAGTCGTTACGAAGCTTTCTCATATCCTCTCTTAGAGCGTCGATTTCTTCTTTCAACTCTCTGTTCTCTTCCTCGAGATTATCCATCTTTTTCTGATGATTGGCCCAAGTATTGTACGAATGAGACAGCTTGATTCTAAAACCGAGACACAAACGTGAGATTCGTTGGTAAGAAGAATACATGACGTGAGAATGATGAATGCAATGATTATATTAATTGTTTTTTTTGTTTAATCAAAATAAACTTCGACAATTAGATTGCAAATATCAAACAGTGGGGAAACCCCATATTATTGAAATTCAAAGGATTGCGGAAATGGAAATACAGTATATTACAAGGTGCAAAAACAGAAACCTAAGCTAATGGGTCCGAGTCCACTCTGAGGAGAACCCAGGTGCTAATTCTGGTACTTTCCTTTTCTTTGACCGGGGCTCTTGGGCCGTTGTCGGGTTGTCATTCCTTTGCCAAGTGAAAGGAGCGAGCAAATTCCTTTGGTCATCCTGATTCTCTACAGCATGTTGCTCCAAAATTTCAATCAAAGCATCTTTTTCTCTCAGTAGTTGCTGTATTTTGGTACACTCCACATTGAGGGTGTGATACTTGTTCTTCCAATACCTCCTCTCCTGTTGAACTTTGTTGAGAGTAACCTGAAGCTTTTCTATTTTGGTCATGAAGTACATGACAAATTCCTTTGGCGAAAGAATTCCGTAACTAGGATAAGGCATCTTTAGCTTGAGAGCTCTAGTTTGTACCCAGTGGAGATAAGGCTCCACCGAGACACAGTCTAGTTTTCCTAGAGACTCCCGTCCTTTCTTATGAACATGTTTCCAAGCATGCACTATTTCCATTTTTAGTGCCCTGTCATTTTCTCCTTCTTTGAAGAAAACACCTTTTAGATGAGCATTACGCGGGACATGCCTCATGGGTATCCAAATTGACGACGAACTAATACCGGATGATAATTGATTCCTCCCTTAGTTCCTATAAGGGGTACATTTGGGAAATTTCCACAACGGTCAATAATTCTGATCCCGTCATAGATTCGATTGTACCAATCGATGTCAGAGTTGGTAAGAGATATGATTCCCTGCGACCAACGTAAAGTATTATTTTGATCCCAAAATGCAGCAGACTTGGGTAAATGGGAAGTGAACCATTTATATAGCAGGGGCACACAGCACGTGATCATTCCTCCGATGTATAAATTGCTTCAGTGTATAGAATGATACACATCTGCGAGCAAAGTTGGAACAATGTTTCCAATGAGAAAAATCTTAATGGCGTTGATATCTACAAAGTTATCCATGTTGGGAAACAAAAATAACCCGTAGGTGATCAAAACAAAGATGCTTTCAAAAGGAGTCACGTTCCCTCTACTTGCAAAGTACAGGGCCTTCTTTGTCAAGAACTGGGATGGCAAACCTCGGATGCCACCCTTAGTGGTGATGTGAGTCCTGACTTCTGACTCGTCCAAATAAATTGCTCTTACAATGATTTGATCCTTTGGAATTTCTTCCAGTCCAGAAAATGGAGCTTGATCAGTAATGTGCAGACCAGTCAGGTGAGAATACTCCTCCAGCGTTGGTGCGAGCTGGTAATCCGGGAATGTGAAACAGTGATAGACCGGATCGTAAAACTGAATGAATGCCTCCATGATTTCTTCAATTACATGGACTCTTAATAGAGGTAGAAGACCTCCGTACTTGGCTCTGAAAGCGCCAGGATTAGTGATCATCCTTGCTAATTGTCTCAAATCCCCTAGTTTTGGAACCTTGAAAGTATATTGGTGAGTTCTCCTTCTACCGAAATCCATGAGCGCAATCTTTTTCTCTGACATTTGCAATCATTGTCTTAGTTTAATTTGAAAAAGAGAGACTAGAAGAGAAGATTTTTTTTTGTTTAATGTTTTTTTTAGATGAATGCATGAATGCAGCACACAAAAACATAGAAAAAACATGGGGTCAAGGGGTCGGTGTCATGAAGTCAGGGCTCTACCCATCCCAAAGGTTTATACTAGTGATTTTTGTACCTGTCTCTCAAAATCATCAGTTCTTGTCGAGAAAACACCAGTGGGCCGGGAACCGTGCTAGGTGATGTTTTTTCGAAGAACCATCAGAAGAGGGTAGTATCGCGTGACAACTATTTCCGATAGCTTCCGCACTACTAAAAGGGGTTTTTCCTAGGTGTATACTCAATCTTTCCACACGCGGCATCACACGCATTCCCATTAGCAGAAAAATAAACACATATATCAATTAGGAAAAGCAGTATATATATTTGTCCTAAAGTCCTAGACTTTAAAGAGCTATGAATCTTATGTTCCTGACAAAAATGGCTCCCCGACGGAGTCACCATTCTATGGTACCTTCCCAACTTAAAGGTTTTTGACCTAAGATCCTAGTGAAGTCAACAAAAGTCCTATTCCCAGTGAAGTCCCCACTAAGGTCATCATTCTTCGGTTTCTACCTGAGAGATGAAAGATCAAGCCCCACGGTGGGTGCCATTTTTTTTCTGTAGCGAGCGATTTTGGACGTGGTTCTTAAGCACTGCCGCTCTGGGGTTACTACAGGTCGATTCATTTTTTATCCTATTGTGAGCTGACTAAGGAAGGGAAATAGATGTCTCCAATTAACCTTGCTTGCATACTGAGTTTGAACAGCGGTCTGTTAGGTTACAGATGTGATCAATGTGGGGGGGCCTCTCTTAGGTTATTTTGGTTGAATGTAGACTTTTGGTGGGGGATATGGATTCGGATGTTCTGATCAATATGTAAGGATTTAGGACCTGAGGTTTTTGATGTGGTGTACTCGCTAAGATTTTTCTTTCAATCTTATGCCTACGTATTCCCGTTTACCGAAACAGGGAAATCAGAGCGATCATAGTTCCTCCTATTCTATGGGAGGAAATGGGGTTTTGGTGTCTTGTTTAAAGCCCAAGACGTAAAGCTAAAATGGTTTGTATCTTGTTCAAAGCCCAAGATGTGAAGCTAAAAAGGTTTATATCTTGTTCAAAGCCCAAGATGTGAAGCTAAAAAGGTGGTGCCTTTAGAGAGAATTTGTCATCTCTAAAGGGGTCTGTTTGTCACAACTGTTGGGTGACTGGTTATAAAGGAGAATTACTTTAACCGGGATATGTGAATCCGGCAATGCCATAATTTCCTTTATAGGGGATTTTAACCTGAAGGAGAAGACTTTAACTCAGTGTAGAGCAATGTCATCTTGCCTTGGGAATTTCTCATGCTAAAAGAGGCACAGTGGCGTGGATGTAAATAATCCAGAGGCTTGCCGCTTACAGCAATTAGATGAAGGAGTTGTTGATGTTTGTACGCTGTGAACAAGGCACAACTTTTATGCTAAAAGGTTGATTGGCTCAACCGGGGTTTGCTTATACAAAGCCTAAGAGGAGGCTAATGGCCCAACAAGAGGGTGTTTTTATGTGTCTCATACGAAGCCCGAGATAAGGCTAAAAGAGGGATTGACTCAACAAGAGAGTCTTTTATATGTGTCTTGTACGAAGCCCAAGACGGAGGCTAAAAGGTTTTGACTCCACATGAGAGTCTTTTATACTCAATAAGAGAGTGATTTGTATCTCGTATAAAGCCCGAGATGGAGGCTAAAAAAGGGATTGACTCAACAAGAGAGTCTTTTTGTATCTCGTACCAAGCCCGAGATGGAGGCTAAAAGTTTTGACTCAACTGGAGAGTCTTTTATACTCAACAAGAGAGTGTTTTTTGTATCTCGTATAAAGCCCGAGATGGAGGCTAAAGGTTTTTGGCTCCGCTAGGGAGAATCATTGTACAAAGCCCAAGAGAAGGCTAGGGTTACTGTTTCAGTTAAGTGACAGGTCTAGTATGTTGGTTAAAAGAGAAAATCAGTTCTTATAAAGAGACTGATTAAAGGTATTGTTATGCTTTAGGATTGATCAGAGGATCAGGGTTGTTTCCTGTTCTTTAAGGAAATGGGAAATCCAAAAGGGTTTTTGAGACTGTCCAAGTCTACGGGTGTTCTTCCCATTCTTGAAAGGGGCTTGAGAATGTCTTTGAGACTCAAGGGTCTTAGACTGTCCAAGTCTAGAGTTTTGTCTTTTGTACTATGCTTAAAGAAACAGTAGTAGTACGTTCAAGGTAGAAATATCTAGACTATTTGAAAGACTGTTCTATTAAGATGACTAATTTCTGTTCCTATACCTCTAGGAGGTCGTTGGGACAATTTGTACAAAGCCCAAGAGGAGGCTGGAAACTTTTAAGAAGCCAAGGGACAATTTGTACGAAGCCCAAGAGGAGGCTATCATTCCCGGAGAAAGAATCCTTATACGAAGCCTAAGAGGAGGCTGTGAATACTTCTAAGAAGCCGACGGATCCTTGTACAACACCCAAGAGGAGGCGGGGATGCTTTTAGGAAGCCTGTGGGTCCTTGCACTAAGCCCAAGAGGAGGCTGATGAACAGTTCCAGAAGGGGTTTCACATGGAACAATGTCCTTCTGTATATGAACTATTCAATGGGGGAATTTCTTAGATCTAGTTATCTAGAGAGTTCTTTTGCTGTTTGTTGAATGTTGAAATGTCCGGGAGAACGTCGGGATACGAGGTCCTGTCTAGTTCTAGACGTAGTTGTCTGGGAAAACTCTAAATATCTATACTATTATTACACAGTTGATATGAATTTATGAAAGAAGACTTACAGTGAAACAGCCCCACAATACAGTTATATATATGAAAGCGGTAAATGAAAGCGTATAAACACTTACTCGGTTGTAGAGCTTCCATGCTATTTAGTTAGTTGTTCAACAAAAAGAGATTGAAAACAACAGTATATTTCAAAATCAAAGGAGAAAGTGCTATGAAAGAAATGTCGGGGCTTACAGCTCAAGGGGAGGCCCAGGGTTTTATCAGTGATCACACTGTCGTTTTGTACAGGGACTTATACAAGTGACTGAGACCCAAGAAAGGTTTTCTGTACAAAGGAGATGGGTCTTACACTCTCTCAAGAGGCCCAAAGATTTAAAAAAAAAGGATGGGGCTTATAACACGAGGGTAGGCCCAGGGGTTTGTTTTTGAATTGGCGAACGCGCCGGGGTTTTTCTTTTAATGTAGAGGGACTTATACAATGTCTGAGGCCCAAAATGGTTTTGGTTAAAAGGGAATTGGGTCTTAGACTCTAATAGAGGCCCAAAGATTTATTTTTGTACAAATGGTGGGGCTTACAGCTCAAGGAGAGGCCCAAAGTGGTTTATTTTGAAAAGGCGACGATCGCCGTGATTTTTGAAAACGCAGTGGGTCTTATACAATGACTGAGGCCCAAAATGGTTTTTGTTTTCAAAAAGGGTTGGGTCTTACACTCTAATAGAGGCCCAAGAGTATTTTAAAGCAAAGAAATAGGGCTTATAACACGAGGGTAGGCCCAAGGTTTTTTTTGTTTGAAAATGGCGATCGCGCCGAGATTTTGAAAACATAGTGGGACTTATACAATGTCTGAGGCCCAAAAATTGTTTTGTTTTCAAAAAGGGTTGGGTCTTACACTCTAATAGAGGCCCAAGAGTATTTGAAAAAGTTTGTTAAGGTGAAAATCAACAAAACCCTAATTTCATTATTTTTAAAGTAATTATTCAAAGAAAAATTAATTAAAATGATACAAATTCCAAATAAGTTTGAATAAACAACTTGTGATTTTGGTTTTAGGTTTGAAAAATGAGGTTTTAATCACAAGAGATGTTAAAACTCATTTGGTTTTGATTTTCAAAGTAAATATTCATTTTTAAAATGTTTAAAAACAATTAAAAAGGAATTTATTCACTAAAATACTAATTATATTAAATAAATAATATAAATTTAATTTTTTTGTGGAATAAAATATTTCAACATTTTTGTGATTTTTTGCAAAAAGAACCAATAAAAAATAATTAAAATTGAGTGAGTTATTAATTTTTCAAATCATTTAAAATAAATGTGAAAAATAACAAAAAAAGGAAAAAGTAGTAAAAAAGAGATCTGGGGCGAGGGGGATTCGAACCCCAGACCTCTCGCTTGCCAATACTCACAAACCAGCTGATCAACCACTGGGGCGTAATGCCAATTCATTAATAACATGGCAAGGGAAAAAATAAGGCAAACTTGGTTGGTTTCTCAGGCATGGCGCCATGGCCATCTTCAACCTCAAGCTCAGATGCGTGAAGCCCTCTATCTCTCTTGTTTCTCAACCATTTGACATGATTCAAACACCAAACTCATGTGTTTTTTCACAAGGAATAAGATGGCAATACCCAATTTTATTTATTTTCAGTGTATAGCAAATTATATCATTGTGGCCGTATGAACCCTAATTTTGCAAAATCAATTGAACATACATGATTATGAGTGCTATGATCAAATTTTTTGTGGGGAAATACTTAGCATATGATGGCAATCAATTGGCAAAAATATCATGCGAGGAAATATGCATGGATCATGAAGTTGGAGTTTTGAGGCTTACCTTGATGCAAGCTGAAATGGAACTTTGCACAGATGGTGTTCCAGATGTGATTTGATGATCCCTACAGCTTCAATGGATGTTGTGGAGTGTGTTGCAAGCTTTGGAACACTTTGAAAGTCTTTGGATCAAGCTGGAGCACTCCAACTGCATAATTGAGGCATAATAGCTTAGTTGAAGGATGATTTTGAGCTAGGGTTGTTACAGTTGGTGTTTAAGTGTTTGGACACCTCAAATACATCATATGTGATGTGTCTGAGCAATTGGAATGGATTGCTTATGGCTGCAACTCAAAACCCGATGGTGGTTGCTAAAAAATAAATAAATTTGGCACTTAAGAGAGACTGAGAGAAAGCAGTGCTATAACTGGCTTTGGTGTGAGTTGAATGATCCATTGGAACCTCTATTTATAGGTGATCAATTCTTGTCTTGGAGGAATAGTGAATGGCTGCTGGATCAGATCACATTCAAAGGCTTTGGCTTGGTGGCATTTCTTCTCATGCAAGGCAACCTAGACCCTCCCAAGAGCAGGGGTATACCTTGACCAAATTCACATTCTTCAGATGTTTTTATTGTTGTTTAATCAGAGAACTTGACTGAGTAGAGTGGCTTTGTTGAAAGTGCCCTATTTCACATAAATGCCTTTGAATTTCAAGGCATATATGCCAAAATGCATTAATCTCAAGTTGGAAGATCCCTTGGCCTTTGGACTCAGCCCTATCAGTTGGATCAGTTGCATTGTAATTAGTTTGAGTACATGTGGCATGATGATACTCAGTTTTGGTTCAGAAATCATGTGTGGCAAGCAAACATGCAAACTGATTTTTCCAAAACAGCTTGCAGCAGCATGACTTTGGGCATGGATTTCTCTTGGTTCAAGTTGAATCAATTCATGCTGATAAGCTTTTTGGATTCTTAGCAACATATGCAACAATATTGATGTTTACCTTTGGACTTGATTCAGCTTGCAACTATGTGAAAAGATCTCACAAGTTTTGGTGTTTCCAACAAAATCTGTATTGGACAGAATTTTTTCTAAGTGTTGGAAAAGTTGTATTTTTATGTTTTTAATGATTTTGACCATTCCATAACTCAAAATCCATGATGAATTTGGAAGGGGGTCAGTTCTAAGCTTTTGTAGAGAGTAATGAGATCTACAAATCAAGCTTTGGATGGGGAAAAATGGCTTTGTGGTTTGGGAGTTATGATCCTCCAAAGTTGGTACCCTTGCCACTTTGTTCATAACTTAGAAAATTTTCTAAGTTTTTATGGTTACCCCTTTTACAAGTTATCCAACTTTTCTTGATTTTTCTTGATGAATGATGATTCAAATCATACATTAACATCATTTTAGGGTTAAAAAACCATTTTTGTGAAAAATCTCAAAAAGTCAAAGTTGACTTTTGTGCAGAGTTGACTTTTTGTCAGATGAATTCCAAACTGTGCGATCCTCTATGAAATCAAGTCTTTGACCTAAATCAAACTTGATGAATTGATTCCATAGGTGTTATTGGGTGTATTGAATCATGTCCTAGGGTTTGGGAGCATGTCCTGGTCAAAAGTCAAAGCTACAGTTGGCTTTTCTCGCGAAACCCTAATTGTGGTTCAGATGAAATTGAGACTTATTGATCAAGCTTCTTGGATCAATCCATTGTTGCAAATGGATTAATGTAGTATGTTAAAGACCCTCAAATCATCTCTTGAGGTCTTGGCTCATGATTTGTCCCAAAAGTCAACTTAGGGGTGAATTAGGTCAAGAAACCCTAATTCCTGATTTTTGATGAATGCATCCCCTAAGGCAAAATTGACTTGATGATTGGGTCCATGAGGTTCCATGGAGCATTTTAGGTTATGCCTTGAAGCATTGGCTCATTCCCATAGGAAAATTTCCATCTGGAGGCCCTGGTCAACGAAAACCCTAATTTGGTGACACTGGCAATCTTGAGGCTTGATCCACCTAGAAGGGAGCAACCTTGTGCTTAATCCTTGTTGTGGGAGTCCTCTTGACCCTTTGTGGATGTTTGAGAGTTTAGGCAAGTTGGAGATCAAGTCATTCCTTGATTGATATTTTGTCTAAGGCTCAGAGAGGGATTGGAACCCTAGTTCTGATTGTAATGGATGCTCACCCATCTTTGGGGAGACTGCTGAGGTATGAAGGTTCCTCCATATTGTGATGATGATTTGCACAATGATGGGAAATCTTAGTGGTCAAAATTTGGGGTATTACAAAGTCATTTCTCTGTTTATCACTTATCAAAACAGATAACTCAAAACAAATCTTAATCCCAGATAACTGCTGTAAGTGACACACTTATTGATTCAAATATCCATGTTGTCGTCCATCTCTTATCCTGGCCAACTCCCTATTTCATCTCATTGCTGTAAGCGGCAAGCCTCTGGATTATTTACATCCACACCACTGTCCCTCTCTTAGCATGAAAGATTCCTAAGGAAAAATGGCATTGCTCAACACCGAGTTAAAGTTTTCTCCTTCAGGACAAATCCCCTATAAAGTAAATTATGGCATTGATGGATCCTCATATCCCAGTTAAAGTAACCCTCCTTTATAAATAGTCACCCAACAGTTGTGATAAATAGACGAGATATCTCCCTTTAGAGATGAGAAATTCTCTCTTAGTCAAACCTTTTAGCTTCAATCTTGGGCTTTGAACAAGACACAAATAAACCTTTTAGCTTCAATATTGGGCTTTGAACAAGACACCAAAACATCTTTTCCTCCCTTAGAATAGGAGGAACTATGATTGCTCTGATTTCCCTATTTCTTTAAACGGGAATACGTAGGCATAAGATTGTGAAATCTTAGCGAGCATACCAATCAAAAACTCTAGGTCCAGTACCTTCATACCAATCAAAACTTAGGTCCAGTACCTTACCAAAAACATCGGAAAACCCAAACATTAACAAAAACTCACTCTCTCTCATATTTCCCAAGAAACTTTCTCAACCCATTTCCATTTAAACACCATCAAGTACAAAGCATAACCTAATACTAATAACCTGTGGATAACCACATATAGGATGGGTAATTAACAACTCCCCATTGTATAACTTGACCCCAGACCCCACAATCTCTTTAAGCGTTTGTTCAGTTAAACATTCGCGTGCAAGGTTAGTTTGAGATAACTTCCCTTTCCTTTTCAGCTTCACGCGATAAATAAGAAATCAGAAAGTTGCACCTCACACCCCCTCATTGAGGTGAGTAGAAACCCACACTGTGCGATAAGGTGGTCGCGTCACCGACAAAAATCGTACGCTACAGTAAAATGGCGACTTCATTGGGGACGATATTTTGTCAGTTTAGGACTAGGATTATAGTTCTTAAGAGGTATAGGATGTTAGTTTTAGGAATCATACTATATATATATCGCTTTTCCTACTTGATATCCGTGTTTATTTTTCTTATAATGGAAGTGCGAGTGATGTCGCATGCGGAAAGTTTGAGTGATACCTAAGATAGGTGATGGCAGAGATGGGCGGTCTTATAGAGAGTGAATCCCGAATAAGTTATCCCGATAGACCATCAAATCAGTGGAGGTACCCTTTGCGGATTCAATGTCTAACGACTTCGGTTGTGAAAGCAGATTGTCCGATTGTGGTATTCATGAAACTGAGGATTTAGTAGACAGTAACCATGTGGCTATTTAGTAGTGCGGTAGCTATCGGAAATAGTTGTCACGTGATACTAAACTCAATTGAGATTACCCTAAGATGCTACAGCTCGCTCGGGTGAACCAGCCTGTTGTTGTTATCCCAAGGGGGGTCAATGATTTTGAGTATAGGAACAAAAATTCACCATAGTACAACCTTTGGGATGGGTAGAGCCATGACTCTATGCTCTTGACGCTGAACCTTTGAACCCATGTTTTTTCTATGTTTTTGTGTGCTGTATTCATGCATTCATCTAAAAAACATTTAAACAAAGAAAAAAAATCTTCTTTTCTAGTCTCTCTTTTTTTTTCAAATTAAACTAAAATAATGATTGCAAATATCAGAGAGAAAAAGATTGCGTTATGGATTTCGGTAGAAGGAAGACGCACAAGTACACCTTCAAGGTTCCAAAACTAGAGGATTTAAGAGGGTTGGCAAGGATGATCACCAACCCTGATGCTTTTAGAGATAAGTACGGAGGACTATTGTCTCTATTAAGGATCCATGTAGTTGAAGGAATCCTGTCTACGCTGATTCAGTTCTACCATCCAGTTTATCACTGTTTCGCATTCCCGGATTATAAACTGGCACCAACACTGGAGGAGTATTCTCACCTGACTGATTTACCCATCACTGACCAAGCTCCCTTTTCTGGACTGGAAGAAATTCCAAAGGATCAAACTATTGCAAGAGCAATCTATTTGGACGAGTCAGAAGTCAGGACTCACATGACCACTAAGGGTGGAATCCAAGGTTTACCGGCCAAGTTTTTGGTAGAGAAAGCCATGTACTATCCCAGTATAGGAAACATTACTGCTTTCAAAGATATCTTTGTTCTACCCACATACGAGTTATTCCTTTTTCCCAACATAGATAACTTCGTCGATACCAATGCCATTAAGATATTTCTGATTGGAAACCCTGTGCCGACCTTTCTCGCAGATGCTTATCATTCTGTACACTTAAGGAATTTGTACAATGGAGGAATGATCACATGCTGTGTACCCTTGCTATACAAATGGTTCACTTCCCATTTACCCAAGTCTGATGGTTTTTGGGATCATAAGAGTACTCTACGTTGGTCACAGACAATCATGTCTCTTACCAACTCTGACATAGACTGGTATAATCGAATCTATGACGGGATAAGGATTATTGACAAATGTGAAAATTTCCCTAATGTACCCCTCATAGGAACTAAAGGAGGAATAAACTATCATCCAATTTTAGTTCGTCGTCAACTTGGATACCCGATGAGGCATATCCCGCGTAATGTTCGTCTGAAAGGTCTTATCTTCAAGGAAGGAGAAAGTGACAGGGCACTAAAGACAGAAATAGTGCATTCCTGGAAACATGTTCATAGGAAAGGAAGAGAGTCTCTAGGAAAACCGGACTGTATCTCTGTGGAACCTTATCTCCACTGGGTACAAACTAGAGCCCTCAAGCTGAGGATGCCTTACCCTCGTCAAGAAGTTCTTCCGCTAAAGGAATCTGTCCTTTTTTTTATGTCTGATGCGGAAAAACTGTAGGTCACTCTCAATAAAGTTCGACGGGAAAAGAAATCTTGGAAGAACAAGTACCGCATTCTCAATGTGGAGTGTACCAAAATTCAGCAACTGTTAAAAGAAAAGGACGCTCTGATTAGGATATTAGAGAAACATGCTGTAGAAAATCAAGAAGACCGAAGAAACTTGCTCGCTCCTTTCACTTGGCAAAGGACTGACAACCCGACAACGGCTCAAGAGCCCCGGTCAAAGAAAAGGAAAATACTAGAACCAGAACCTGAGCCCTCCTCAGAGAGGACTCAGGATCCATAAGCTTAGACTTTTCCTTTTACAGCACTTTGTAAAATATTGTATTTCTATTTCTGCAATCTTTCAAATTCAATAAAACGGGGTCTCCCCACTATATGATATTTGCAATCTGTTTGTTGAAGTTTCTTTTGGAAAAATATATAAAAATTAATATATAATCATTGCATAACATTCATCATTCTCGCATAATGCATTCCTCTTACCTTCGAATCTCACATGGACGATCTCGAGGAAGAGAACAGAGAATTAAGAGAAGAAATTGACGCTCTGAAAGAAGACCTGAGAAAACTTCACAGTGACATGCAATCTCTGGCAATAGCTCAGAGGCAACAACAAAGGACTGTGATCTTAGAGATCACATCTACACCCATAGTGGAGACATATGATCCTCGGTACAACATGCCCAAAGATCGTCCCTGGGGCATGCCTATCAACTTTATCCCTGAAGGATATATTCCGCCGGTCACGGAAGACCCAGAAACTGCAGCAGGGACCGCCGGGCCTGAAGGTTACAAACTTCGGGAAGGCGAAGATGCAAGGGGCATGACAGCAACTCCTGAAGGTTACAAACTTCGGGATAGGGAAGCACCAAGAGTCACCACCGTAATGACTATACCACAACCGGTGGTACACACTATCCCGGAAGGACATATTCCACAAGTAATCTCTGGTGGAAACGAAAGCATGTACGACAAAATGAATGAGTTCCTAGAATAATTCCTGGAGATGCAAGAGGATCTGCATGCCATTCGCGGCCAGGATCTATTCGGAAAGGACGCCGCAGACCTTTATTTGGTCCCCAATGTGAAAATACCGCACAAATTCAAGGTGCCCGACTTTGAAAAATACAAGGGCAACTCTTGCCCTCAAAGTCATTTGGTGATGTACGCTCGAAAGATGTCAACTCAGATAGAGAACCAACAACTACTGATCCATTACTTCCAAGACAGTTTAACCGGTCCCGCACTGAAATGGTACATGGGTTTAAACCGCACCAAGATCAGTACTTTCAGAGATCTCGACGCTACCTTCGTTCAGCAGTATAAGTATAACCTGGACATGGCACCGGACAGAGATCAACTCAGAGCAATGTCGCCGAAGGACAAGGAAACCTTTAAGGAATATGCTCGGAGATAGCGTGAAATTGCCGCCCAGATTTGTCCCCCTCTTGAGGAAAAAGAGATGACAAAGATCTTTTTGAAAACTCTGAGCTCATTCTATTACGACTGAATGGTCGCCAGTGCGCCCAGCGACTTCACTGAAATGGTAAACATGGGAGTACGCCTTGAAGAAGTAGTTCGAGAAGGACGTCTGGTAAAAAATACAGGACCATCAAGTAGTACCAAAAGATACGGTATCAACCAGTAGCAGCAGTAACTCCTGCTATCAACCATGCGCCTGTTCCAACATATCAACCTCAGGTTGCTCAGAGCCAACCAAATCAACAACAATATCAGCAAAGGACACAACAGCCTCTTCAGTAGGCTCATCCACCGTACAACAATAATAACCGTACAACGCGACCGCCAGGGTTTGACCCTATACCGATGTTGTACGCAGAACTGTTTCCACTTCTACTGGTCAAAGGGCACGTCCAAACCAGGACCCCTCTTACAATACCGGAAAATCCGCCTTTTTGGTTAAAAGCGGATCAAACCTACCCTTACCATCAAGGAGGACCGGGGCATAACATAGAAAACTGTCTCAGCTTCAAATCCGATGTGCAGAAGCTTGTTAGGAACGGGGTCCTATCTTTCAAAGATACAAATCCAAATGTTCAGATGAACCTATTGCCTCAACACGAAAAGGCCGCTGTAAATTTGATAGAGGAGGAATTTAACCACAACTATTAAATTCATGATGTACTCCTATTAGGAACCAATTTGGTCAAGATGCATTATAGACAGAGCGGGTACGGTCATGTACCACCTCATCATTATCACCAGTGTGATATCTGCTCAAAGAATAATCAGGGGTGTTCCATGGTGCAATCAGCTCTACAAGAACAGATGGATCTCAGATGGATCCAAGATCACCGAATCCGTGAGGTTAACATGACTTATACAAATTCCAACATCATTCAAAACCACAACATTCTGGCAATGAATGTCAACTTGGTGGCAATGAACTCAAGGTAAAACCAACATCATGATCTGCCATGACACGATTACAATTCCTGTCCGATCTGCTCAATAAACAATCAAGGATGCTCTCTTGTACAAGAGACCCTCCAGCGTCAGATGGATCTCGGATGGATTCAGGACTACCGTGATAGAAGTCATTATCAAGTTAATATGATTCAAATCTTTGATATTCGCCTGATGAATACCAGCCTGGTAGAATGCTAAGCAGGTCAGGTTCAGTTTTCTGGCTTCACATGATTATCAGAATTGCAAAGTGTGTCGTGAAGACGACCAAGGATGTGCACTTGTTCAAAGAACACTTCAACACTTGTTGAACCACTGGTGGCTTCCGATCTATTTAGATGAAGACACATAACAAGTCAGTATAACTGACGGGAATCCTACTAGGCATCAAAGTCAAGATGTTTGATCAATGGAAACAGATCTAGTAAGACTGCACTGCATACAAAGCGGACGTGGCCAAGTGCCACCACATAACTATGAGCACTGTAGAGTTTGCTCAGAGAACAACCAAGGATGCTACCTCGTGCGAGCAGCCCTTCAAAATCAGGTGGACCGAAAATAAATTCGACCATATTCAAGTTTTGGTTCGATCGACGTAATGCAAGACTATCTTCCTGATCAAAGCAAAGACATTGTCTTAATCCCTAAACAGGAAATGGCCAAAGATGTATGCGCCATAATCCCTCTACTCCATGAATCAAGAGTTCCTCCTAATAGTGGAAAGATTCTCAACCTCAAACCAATTGAGGCCGGCTACGACGGTCAGAAAAATCAAAAGGCTCCTATAGTTATCTACCTGCCAAGACCAGTACCGTACAAATCCGATAAAGCTATCTCTTACAAGTACGGTGCAACAACAATTGAAAATGGAAAGGAAACTCCATTACCCTCCATCGTAAACATTACAGACATCAGTCGAGTAACACGGAGCGGTCAGATCTTCAACAGAGGAGTTGGAGAACCCACTAGAGAAAAGGAACCTCAAACAGAAGTTCCAAATCAACCAGTCGGTCAATCCAGTAATCCCGACCTTTCAAAGAACAATGATGAGATGCTGAAGCTCATCCAGAAAAACGAGTACAACATTGTAGACCAACTATTGCAAACTCCTTCGAGAATCTCTGTGCTATCTCTCTTGCTCAGTTCCAAAGCTCACAGGGAAGCTCTACAGAAAATCTTAGAGCAGGCCTTTGTGGAACAAGATGTGACAATAAGACAATTTGACAGCATCATCTCCAACATCACTTCCTGCAACAACTTAGGATTCAGTGATGAAGAACTGCCGGAAGAAGGCAAAAATCACAACATGGCCCTTAATATTACAGTTAGCTGCCAGGACGATGCTTTAGCCAGCGTACTGGTAGATACCGGATCAACTCTAAATGTTATGCCAAAATATACTCTGATGCGACTATCATTTCAAGGATCTCCGATGAGAGGCAGTGAGGTCGTCGTCCAAGCCTTTGACGGATCCAGAAAAACAGTTATCGGCGAAGTCGACCTTCCCATAATTATCAGTCCTCACACTTTCCAAGTCACTTTCCAGGTCATGGACATCCGGGCAGCATACAGCTGTTTATTAGGAAGACCTTGGATACACGAGGCTGGGGCAGTCACTTCGACACTTCACCATAAGCTGAAGTTCGTCAAGAATGACAAGCTGGTCACAGTCTGTGGAGAGCAGGCCTTAATCGTGAGCAACTGATCATCATCGTCCTGTGTAGAACCAGAAGAGGTTATTGGAACCTAGTTCCAAGCACTCTCGGTAAGTAATGAGCATCAATCAGAGAAAGGGACGTCGATTTCCTCCTACAACGATGCTCTAGAAGTAATCAAAAGTAACGACGCAAAAGGATGGGGGCAGCTTGTCATTTCTGCTGATAACAAAACAAAGAAAGGTCTTGGTTTTCCTCAACCTGTACCCAGACTGCTACTAACGATGAAAGTTTTCATCCCATTCAGGACTTCTTCCACAGTGGAGGTTTCCTTCACCCAGTGTCTCAAAAAGTACATACCATCAATGAGTGTGACTCCTTCGATACAGATGAAGAGTGGAAGTCCTATCTCAATGAGGACGGTTATATGTCTCAGGGAGAGGCGCATATGCCATTTTGCTATCCCACGCAGAGTCCGAGATATATACCAAGATCAGATGTCAAGATGATATACGGAGATTGTGATCCGGAAGGATGTCGTGTTCCACCCAACTCATTAGAGGAGGACACTCTGATGAAAGATAACTTTGACTATGACTATTATGACCCAATGGATGACTTGCCTATCTGGCAGCCGTACCCAGAAGACTTGGGGCAAAAAAGTCAGCCAAATGATACATATCAACTGAGCATCATTGAAAAGAATACCTGTCCCCACCAAATCATGGGATCATTACTCAGGGAATTCAGAGGATATCTAGCACAACGATGAATCTGCAAAGATTGCAGGACAAGAATTCATCAACTATGCTTTTCCCGAGGTCAACGTCATCGAGAGGGATGACTCCTCCAGTTCCACAGAAGAATGGGACACGTTAGGACAACCGAGTGGCAAGTACGACTTCTTGGTCAAGTACACCGCTCCTGAAAGTTCTCAAATCAGGCTCGAAGACATCCATCGAACTGGATGGGGAGATCCGCCTGAGAGTGAAAACACTGTGCAAGATACAACAGAAGAGTTCGTCTACGACAATTCTGCCTGGGAGATAGACTCCAACGATCCTGCTCTTCCAAAAATCAATGTCATTTCTGAAGACAAACCAAGAAAGAAGGTACCAGACTTTGTGATTCACCGAGGAGTTCGCCGCCAATGGGTTGCCGTTGATGTCCCGAAAGTCGTTCATAAGTCTAAGTAATTGCCATCTTTGTTTTAACCTTTCACCCTGCCCAGGTGAAACAGATGTTTTGATAGGGCTCACTTTCTGTAAATGTCCCTCTTTGCTTCGCCCAAAGCGATAGAGTTTTGTTTTATAGGGCTGTAGTTTCAAAAATTGACAAAATCATAAATAAATAAACGTCATTATGTAATTTCCGTATTTATTACTGTTTTCACTTTTCACTTTTTCAGAAAATGGTAATCCTAAAAACAACTCAAAATAATAATAACAAACATTTTTCATAAAATACACTGCACACACTCTTGCATTTCTCTCTATCTCTTCTAAAAAACAATCATCACGTTATACAGATTACTTGTTTTAAACCCCATTGAAACATACGATCCAATGCCTTCTCCCAACTTTGAATTCCAGGTATTTGAAGCTGAAGAAGAAGAGGACAAAGAAATTCCAGAAGAGATCTCCCGATTACTCAGACAAGAGGAAATGTCCATTGATCCTCACAAGGAACCGTTGGAAACAGTAAACTTGGGTTCAGAAGAAGAGAGAAAAGAAGTCAAGATTGGGGCACTTCTCAGTCCAACTGCCAAAGAAGGTTTGATAAGACTTCTCAAAGAATTTCCCGATGTATTTACTTGGTCCTATCAGGACATGCCAGGGTTGGACACCAGCATCGTGGATCATCATCTACCGTTAAGATCAGAATGTCCACCAGTAAAACAAAGGTTGAGAAGAACTCATCCAGACATGGCCATCAAAATCAAAGAGGAAGTACAGAAATAGATTGACGCGGGTTTCCTCACAACCTTAGAATATCCTCAATGGCTTGCCAACATAGTGCCAGTTCCGAAAAAGGACAGAAAAGTCAGAATGTGTGTAGACTACAGGGATCTGAACATAGCCAATCCGAAGAATGACTTCCCCCTGCCACACATTGACATGCTGGTAGACAGTACAACAAAGTTCAAAGTCTTCTCCTTCATGTATGGATTCTCGGGCTATAATCAAATCAAAATGGCACCGAAGGATATGGAGAAAACTTCATTCATCACCCCATGGGGCACCTTTTGTTACAAGGTAATGCCGTTCAGTTTGAAGAATGCCGGGGCAACCTATCAAAGGGCCATGATAACTCTGTTTCACGACATGATACACAAAGAAATAGAAGTATATGTCGATGATATGATTGCCAAATCTAAAACAGAGGAGGAGCATGTGACCTACTTGTCAAAGTTATTCGAGCGGCTGAGAAAGTACAAACTCCGCTTGAATCCCAATAAGTGCACATTCGGTGTTCGCTCAGGAAAACTTTTAGGGTTCATCGTTAGCCAGAAAGGAATTGAGGTTGATCCTGACAAGGTCAAGGCCATTCAAGAAATGCCTTCTCCAATGACTGAAAAACAAGTCAGAGGATTCCTGGGACATTTGAATTACATTTCCAGATTTATATTCCTTATGACCGCGACATGCGCGCCAATCTTTAAATTAATCAAAAAGAATCAGAACTGCGTATGAACAGAAGACTGCCAAACCGCCTTCGACAGTATCAAAGAGTATCTGCTGAATCCACTTATCCTATCGCCTCTAGTGGAAGGAAGACCACTGATCATCTATCTAAAAGTCTTGGAAGACTCCATGGGTTGTGTACTTGGCCAACAAGACGAAACAAAAAGAAAAGAGTCTGCCATCTACTATCTGAGCAAGAAGTTTACCGACTGTGAAACTCGGTATACTATGCTTGAGAAAACTTGTTGTGCTCTGGCTTGGGCAGCCAAACTTCTTCGCCAGTTCATGATTTGTCACACTACTTGGTTAATCTCCGAAATGGATCTGATCAAGTATGTCTTTGAAAAGCCTGCTTTCACGGGAAGGATTACCCGTTGGCAGATGTTGTTATCAAAATACGACATCGAGTACCATGCTCAGAAAGCCGTCAAGGGAAGTATTTTAGCCGATCATTTGGCCCATAAACCGATTGACAATCAAGAATCAGTCGGGTTTGACTTCCCAGACGAAGATGTCATGTACTTAAAAATGAAAGATTGTGATGAACCGCTAAGTGAATGGCCAGAACCAGGTTCCCAATGGGGACTAATCTTTGACACAGCTATCAACCATTATGGAAACGAAATTGGGGCAATCATCATAACACCTCACGGTACCCATATTCCTTTCACTGCCAGATTAACATTCAAGTGTACAAACAATGAGGCCGAATACGAAGCTTGTATCATGGCTCTCGAAGAAGCGATCGACTTAAGAATCAAGAACTTGGATGTGTATGAAGACTCAACCCTAGTTATCAATCAGATTAAAGGAGATTGGAACACATATCAATCAGGACTGATTCCTTACAAAGATTACGCGAGAAGTTGTTACCATTCTTCAACAGAATCGAGTTTCATCACATCCCTCGTGAAGAGAATCACATGGCTGATGCATTAGCAACCCTCTCCTCCATGATTAGTGTAGGTCAATGGAACGACATACCTAAGATCGACAAAATGTGCCTAGAACGGCCGCCTACATCTTCACAATCGAAGCAGTCATAGACAACAAACCTTGGTATCACGATATCAAATGCTTCCTTCAGAAACAAGAGTACCCACCTGGGGCATCCAGAAAAGACAGAAAGACCCTCAAAAGATTGGCAGACAGCTTCTTTCTAAGCGGATATACACTCTATAAGAGAAACTTTGACATGGTCTTGCTCCGATGTGTAGACAGACCAGAAGCAAACATGCTGATGAAAGAAATTCACGAAGGATCCTTTAGCACTCATGCCAACGGACACACAATGGCGAGAAAAATTCTAAGAGCATGTAGCGTGCGATTTTTGTCGGTGATGTGACCACCTTATCGCACAGTGGGGGTTTTCTCCTCACCTCAATGAGGGGGAGTGGGGTGCTACTTTCTGATTTCTTATTTATCCCGTGAAGCTGAAAGGGAAAGGGAAGCTATCTCAAACTAACCTTGCACGCGAATGTTTAACTGAACAAACGCTTAAAGAGATTGGGGGGTCCAGGGTCAGGTTATACAATGGGGAGTTGTCAATTACCCATCCTATATGTGGTTATCCACAGGTTGTTAGTTTTAGGTTCTGCTTTGTACTTGATGATGTTTATCCGTTGAAGGGTAGGGAAAGTTTCTATTTTGGGAGATATAAGAGAGAGTTTTTGATGATTTTGATGAGGTATTGGACCTCAGTTTTGATTAGTATGTGTGAAGGTACTTGACCTAGAGTTTTTGTTTAGTATGAAGGTACTGGACCTAAAGTTTTTGTTTGGTATGCTCGCAAATATTTCACAATCTTATGCCTACGTATTCCCGTTTAAAGAAACAGGGAAATCAGAGAAATCGTAGTTCCTCCAATTCTAAGGGAGGAAAATATGTTTTGGTGTCTTGTTCAAAGCCCAAGATTGAAGCTAAAGGGTGTATTTGTGTCTTGTTCAAAGCCCAAGATTGAAGCTAAAAGGTTTGACTGAGAGAGAATTTGTCATCTCTAAAGGGAGACATCTCATTTGTTTATCACAACTGTTGGGTGACTGTTTATAAAGGAGGAATACTTTAACTGGGATATGAGAATCCAGCAATGTCGTAATTTCCTTTATAGGGGTGTTATCCTGAAGGGGAAAACTTTAACTCAATGTAGAGCAATGCCATTTTTCCTTAGGAATTTCTCATGCTAAGAGAGGGACAGTGGCGTGGATGTAAATAATCCAGAGGCTTGCCGCTTACAACAATTAGATGAAAGAGGGAGTTGGCCAGGATAAGAGATGGATGACAGCTTGGATATTTGAATCAACAAGTGTGCCACTTACAGTAGTTATCTGGGATTAAGATTTGTTTTGAATCAACAAGTGTGCCACTTATAGTAGTTATCTGTTTTGATAAGTGATAAATAGAGAAATGACTTCCTGCAGAGAGATTTTAATTTCCTCTGAGGAGATGTTAATTTTTGTGTGCCTTGATCAAAGCCCAAGGTTGAAGCTAAGAGATTGATTGACTCCACTGGGGAAGTCCTTATACAAAGCCTAAGAGAAGGCTGGAAAAACTGACTCAATAAGAGAGTGTTTATTTGTCTTGTACAAAGCCCAAAATTGAGGCTAACAGAGATTTGACTCTTTTTGGGGAATATCATTATACAAAGCCTAAGAGGAGGCTAAAAGTTGACTTTTCTGGGGAAATATTTTGTCTGTCTTCTACAAAGCCCAAAATTGAGGCTAAAAGGGATTTTGACTCCGTTGGGGAGGATTTGTACGTGTCTTGTACAAAGCCCAAGATTGAGGCTAAAAAGAAGACTGACTCAATGGGAAAGAAATCTTTATCTGTCTTGTACAAAGCCCAAGATTGTGGCTGAAAAGGGGTTTTACTCTATTGGAGAGTGTTATCTGTCTTGTACAAAGCCCAAGATTGTGGTTGAAAAGGGTTTGACTCAACAAGAGAGTGTTTTTATTTATCTTGTACAAATCCCAAGATTGTGGCTGAACAAGCTGGAGAAATCATTATACAAAGCCTAAGAGGAGGCTGAAAGAAGCTTAATTCTGCTGAGGATTGTTGAGATCCGGAGATAGGTCCAAATCGGGGAATCAACTCTTGCTGAGGATTACAGAAAAATTAAGGTATCAGATACCTTGAGGTTCTGATTTGGGATAGTGTTATACTGAAGATAAACTGACCATGGCTAGGGATTTTTTAGGAGAAAGACTAGGTTTAAGAATCCATAGGTTTTAACTCTGGTGGAGATTTATTAAAATGGCCAGGGTTTCTCCTATGTTTGTAGGGAACTTGAGAATGCCTTTGAGATTTAAAAGGAGATTATACTGTCCAAGTCTACTGGTATGGAAGAGTTTATCTTTGTATGATGCCCAAGAGGAGGAAGGTGTTTTAAGGGATGAGAATCAACCCTAAAATTGGTCTGAGGTTTTGACTCTTCGGAAGGACTGCTCTAACAAAGGACGACTAAGTTCTTTCTTATACCTTTAAGAGGTCTTCAGGGTCCTTATATTAAGCCCAAGAGAAGGCATGAGAATTTCTAAGAAGCCGGAGGGTCCTTGTACAAAGCCCAAGAGGAGGCGGGGATGCTTTTAGGAAGCCTGTGGGTCCCAAACCTAAGAAAAGTTCAAGAAAGGGTTCACCGAGAATTAATCCTTTAGTGAACAGTTCTAGGGTTTGAAGAAATTCAAGAGAGGTTTCATCAAGAATTAATCCTCTCTGGGGAACTAAATTTCTTTGAAAATTTCTAATAGTGAAAGTCTGAGAAAAGTTTCACCGGGAATAATGCCTTTCTCTTTGTTCCATATTGTTTAAGCCCAAGAGAAGGCAAGACTGTATCTGGAAATCCTATGGGGATCTAGTTTTGACTGTATTTAAGAGTGACCAACTGGCTTTACCTAGTTCTAGACCAAGTTGCCGGGGAAAACTCTAAGCAGATATACAAGTATATATAGAGTTGATATATGACACGTATTTAAAAGGATATGAAAGAAGGACTTACAGGTGAGCAAGCTTCCAGTAATACAGTTATATATATATATGAAAGCAAGTAAATGAAAGATGATAAAACTTACAGGCGAGCAAGCTTCCATTGTAACAGCTATATGGTTAGTTGTTCAAGAAATTAAAGAAAGTTTTGATAACAACTATGAATTTGAGCATAAATCAAAAGGGAAGTGATTTTGAAAAGGTTGTTGGGGCTTATACTAAAGGAGAGGCCCAGATGAAAAATAGTAATCATACCGTTGTTTTGTAAACTGTATTGGGGCTTATACAATGACTGAGGCCCAAAAAGGTTTTCTGTACAAAGAGATGGGTCTTACAACTCAAGGAGAGGCCCAAAGGTTTGAAAAAGAAAAGAAATGGGACTTACAACACAAGGGTAGGCCCAGATGAAAATGTTTTGAAAAAGCGACGATCGCGCTGAGATTTTTTAATACCGTAACGAGACTTATTCAATGACTGTGGCCCAAAAAGGTTTATGTACAACAAGGATTGGGTCTTACACTCTATTAGAGGCCCAAAAAGTGTTTGAAAAGATTTGTTAGGGTGATAGTGATCAAAACCCTAATTTTTTGGTTTTTTAATGTATTTTAATTGAAAAAATTCAATTAAAATAATCAAACATGTGAAAAAGAGGTTGTGATCTTGGATTTATATTTGGAAAATCATGTTTCATTCAAGGGATGACTTAAAAATCATTTAAATTTTGCAAAACCAAGAGAAAGAAATATTTTTAAAGTTTAAAAATAAATAAAACATAATTCTTTACAAAAATACCAAATATATGAAATAAATAATATATTTTTGTGACATTTTCATGGAATAAAATATTTTAACATTTTTGGGAATTTTCAAAAAAAGAACCAATAAAAAATAATTAAAATTGAGAGAGAAATTAATTTTTGAATTAATTAATAAAAAACCACAAAATATTAAAAATAGCAAAAATATGAGAGAGTAGTAAAAAAGGTATGGGTGAGGTTTGAACCCACGACCTTGTACACAAACACACATGCGGGCTACCATTGGGGTGGTGATACATCCGTGTATCAAAACTACCCCATTAATTCATAAGGCATGCCTTGTTTCTAGGCCTGGGCAAGGCAAGGAAGGGCAAGCTTTTGGGCAATTTACGTGAAGCCTCTAACTTTATCATTTCTCTATGAATTGGGACAAAATTTAGGTGCATCTGACCTAGATTTTCATGAGGAATCCAATGGTGCCCTTGGAATTTTCAGAAAATGTTTCCTCCTCAAAATCCGATAGTGATTTCAAAATAGGCATATTTTTGTATGTTCTATGCTATCTCATGGTACAGGCAAGAATTACATGGTAAATTGGTTCAAACACAACATATACATCATGTATGAGATGTTTATGATCAATGGACATCAAAGGAATGCGTAATTCAAAGAGTTCAAGTTGTCATGTACTTACCTCTTGGAGCTTTTTGTGCTATCTGCCAAGTTCCTTGTGCCAGAAGTATTTTGAAGCTTTAGACACTCTCAATTGATCCCTTAGAAGCTTTTAGGATGATTAGTACCAGCAGGAATCCTCAGGAACAAGTTGTGGCACTTTCTTGCAAAAGGGGCAAGATGAGGGGAACCATTTTTGGGACAATTTGAGGATGATATTTGGAGTGTGTTTGAGGTTTTGTTTGGTTTTGGAAGTGACTGAATCAAGGCGTGGCTTAGAAAATGCAGAAAAGTCAATTTTTGAGGTTTTGGAGGTTGACTTTGTGATTTTGGTGTTTCAGGTCACAAGTGATTGTTTGGGCAGCGTAGATATGACATTTTAGAGGTGTTTGGATCATGAGCTGTGGTGAAATTGCTCTCTAACTCAAAAACTCAGAGATACCTTGCAAAAGAAGGCATTTTGGCCTAAAGAAAGAGATTTTGAGGAAAGCAAGTGTTGTAGTGCTTTGGTGTACTCAAACTGAGCACAAATGAGCTCTATTTATAGTAGAGCAAGTTTGTTTTGCAAGCAATAGTGAATGGCAGCTACAGCAGGCCTTTGGGCAATGTTGAGCAAAAGGAATCTCAAGTCTCCTCTAGCCATTGACTTGAGGTTAGGGCACAGGCCTATGGTCTTATGATTCAGTGCTGATCCTTGACTCATTCAGTTAGGAATTGGAGTCTGAGGTAGTTGAAGCTTTTGTAGAGTGTAGCAAGACCTACAAATCCAGCTTAGGATCACCTAAAATGGTTGCTTGGATCTCAAGTTATGGTTCTTGGAAGTTGGTACCAAAACCACTTTTATTCCATAACTTAGAAAAATTTTGGTTTCTCAAGGTTGCCCCTTTTGCAAGAAATCTCACTTTTCTTGATTTTTCTTGATGGATGATGATCAATGTCACATATTAACATTGTTTTGGACTTAGGGGAATCATATTTATGAAAAATTCCAAAAAGTCAAACTTGATTTTATGCACAGTTGACTTTTTATCGGATAAAATCCAAACTGTGCGATCCTCTGTGAAATCAAGTCCTTAACCTAAATCAAACCTAATGGATGGATTCCATAGGTGTCATAGGGTGTATTGAATCATGTCCCAAGGTTTTGGAGCATGTCTTGGTCAAAAGTCAAAGATACAGTTGACTTTTTCCTCGAAACCCTAATTGTGGTCCTGATGAAATTGAAACTTGTGAATCAAGCTTCTTGGATCAATCCATTTTTGCAAATGGATCAATGTAGTGTATTGGATGCCCTCAAATCATGCCTTTAGGTCTTGGCTCATGCTTTGTCCCAAAAGTCAACTTAGGGGTGAATTAGGTAAAGAAACCCTAATTCTTGATTTTTGGTAAATGCATCCCCTGAGGTTAAATTAACTTGATGATTGGGTCCATGAGGTCCCTTGGAGTATCTTGGGTTATGCTTTGAAGTATTGGCTCATGCCCAGATGAAAATTTTCATCTGGAGGCCTTGGTCGACGAAAACCCTAATTTGGTGACACTGGCGATCTTGAGGCTTAATCCACTTGGAATGTTGCAACCTTGTGCTTGATTCTTGATGTGGGAGACCTCTTGATCCCTTATGGGTGTTTGAGAGGTTTAGACAAGTTGAAGATCATCTCCTTTCTTGATTGATCCTTTGTCTAAGTGCTCTGAGAGGGCTAAAAAACCATAACTCCTGATAATGGTGAATGCTCAACCATCCTTGAGGAAATTGATGAAGCATGATGGTTCATCCATATTGTGTTAATGATCCTCACAAATGATGGGAAATCTTGGTGGTCAAAATTTGGGGTATGACAGATGCCCCTATTTAATCTTCTTGGACCCGAAGGTGTGAATGGCAAAGGTATTCGGGCATTCGGGGTGCAAGAGGATTAAATATCGAAATACCCCGAAATTTTGATGGTGGTTATGAATGGGAGTTTGCTGATCCATCTTCTTTTGCTAAGCAATAACGCTTAGAAAAGGGTGAAACTTCCCCTCGATCCTGGTCTTCAGCCAAGGAACTGGTCTCAGTTTCTTTTGTCAATAAACTTCCCCTCGATCCTGGTCTTCAGCCAAGGAACTGGTCTCAATTTCTTTTGTCAATAAACTTCCCCTCGATCCTGGTTTTCAGCCAAGGAACTGGTCTCAGTTTCTTTTGTCAATAAACTTCCCCTCGATCCTGGTTTTCAGCCAAGGATCTGGTCTCCGTTTCTTTTGTCAATAAACTTCCCCTCGATCCTGGTTTTCAGCCAAGGAACTGGTCTTAGTTTTTTTAAGGGATGCTATGTGTAGCGGTTTTCCTCAAACTTCTCGCTAAATTTTCCTAGGGAGATGCCATTTGATGGGAAAAAGTTTTGATGTCAGACTTGCCGGGGAAACCCATTCGTCTGAGTTGTAGAGATGTTCAAACTTCTCTATTGGAGACGCCATTTGTTGACTCTACTGGGAAAACGAGTCTATCGAGAGGTTGTTTCCTGCTTGGGATATTACATCATACTTTTTCTCGAGATCTTCTCGGAGAAATGCCATGTGATGTAATCCAATTTTGAGGTGCTGATGTCTTCATTAATATTGACTTTCTGAAGAGAAAAACCAATGTGTTGCTGAGAGTCTTTAGTTGTGAGGTTTTCTCTAGAGATTTTCCTTAATCCGGGAAAGCGAAGATATCACCTTAAACGGTGAAGAGTGATATTTGTCGAATTTCTTCTTGCATTTTAGAGGTTCAAGTTGTCAAAGTGGTTGAGGACCGTCTCCAATCCAGAAATAAACTGGGGGGGGGGGGGGGAGGGGTAAGATTGCTTAGATGATTCGCTTCCTAAAGAGGAAAGAACTGACAACTCGATTTAGAGGACTTTTATCACTAGGGGATAAGACTGACCAGAGTGATAGTAATGCAATATGATTATGAATGTGAATCAATAATGCATGATGTATGTATGTTTATGCTGACAAAACTAGCGCGACATACAGACTAATGGATGAACACGACTCGACACTCGGCCACGGCGGGGGATGAAAAGTATCACTGGTTCAAAATAGTAATCCCGCCTTGCTTAGGAGAGGCGATCCCTGTGGGGAGAAATAATTGTTAAATCGGTCTTAAGAGGTACGAACTCTGCCGGGGATATCAGATGGAAAGTTCGCATCTGAAATAGTTGATCCTCCATTCAGGTGCACTGGTTTAGAAGGAGTAATTTGATTCTGCACTTTGAAGTTCAATCACCTTCGGAGTAGCGATCGATGTTCTTTCGATATTCAACAGTCAAAAGAATTTCCATCTTTATTTTAAAAGCAGAAAAAATTTGACAAGTAAATTCATTTTTGTTTTATTTTAAGAATCGTTGATCATGTTAAAATGTCATTCTATAAAGCTAAAACAAATGAGAATTGCAAACAAAAGCACTAGGGCTCAAAATTTATTGATAGGATGGAAATCAGCCAAACGCGTGATACCATAGAGTATTTACAAAGTTAGAAAATGGTAATTTAAGGGAAAAGGGCTACATTGAAACATAACGACCGTTATCCTTCTACCAACTTTAAATTCTGGACATCCTGAGCTTCTGTCGAAGATGACCTCAACTGGAGTTTTCCTGATGGATGGCATTACTGCTGGGGATTTAACCTCGTCGGACGTAGTTACTTGCCATGAATCCCTAACTTTTGTCTGGATTGTACTTTGAGATTTCCAATCCATTGGGATGATTTCTTTTGCTTATGTCTCTAATTTTTTCCTGGACCGCCCTTTCGGGTTTTCAATCCACCGAGACGATTTTTTTTGTTTAGGCGAAGTATTTCTTAACTACGTCAACATTTGTGGGGTAGTGATCGGTCACCATTTTCACTTGTTTTCCGTCCATCAGTCGGCACGAAACCGCACAATTGGTAACACATTGTTGGTTATTATTATTGTTTTTCAGTTTATTTTTACTTTTTGCATTATCTTTCCGCTATTGTTTCTTTTGTGAGTTTTTGTTATTTTGTGCACTTTATACGTGTTTTGGTAGTTTGTGTTGGTTTCAGATCACATGTGGAAGCCCCGGAGGACTTACGCAAAGAATGGAAAAGTTCGGAGTGTTTCAAAAGTTTTGTGGAAAAAGTCAGAAGCCTGACACGGGCCCCAGTGTTGCCTGACACGGCCCGTGTCAGGAGAAGAGATGAAATTGAAGAATTGGGATAAAGTCAGAGAGCTGACACGGGTGCCTGTGTCAGTTGACACGGCCCGCGTCAGCACACCTGGAGTGGAAGAATTTTTACGCAGAGAGTCAAAGGGTTGACATAGGTGCCCGTGTCAGCAGGCCTGGGAGAGACAATTTTGTGATTTTTCTTATTTTCTGAGTTAAGTGTCCTGAGGGGTATTCTGGGTATTGCACACTGTTATGTTTGATCTGTAACTACTTAGGCTAGGTTTTGAGGAAAAAGAAGACGTTTTTTACTTTTATGAACAATTGACTTTAGAGTTTATGCGATCAAAGAGATTTGGAGAAGACGATCGTTCATGAGCGGAAGCGATTGAAGAATCAGTTTTCCTCCAATAAAATTGTAATGTCTATCTTTAATTTTCTTTTTGTTTTTGTTCTTAATACTCTGAGAGGCTAAACCCCCCAACGCCAGGGGGTGTCCCTGATTTTCCCTGTAATGACAATTTTCCCTTTGCAATAGAAATTTCACTGCTTTCTCATAATCACGTTTATCGTATAATGTTCTTAATGCTTGTCCATATTGGAAAATAGGATTTGATTTACGGTTAACCTTAGGTCGGACAAACCACTGTTAACGCTTTTTATAAGATAATACTATAGTAGATATCGCCTAGGAATAGGGATACCCTATAGTAACCGTAAAGCTTTTGATAAAAATAAGTGCTTGGTATTCTTTATATACCGCTAAGGAATTGGGGTATAGGGAGAATACCAAAGGTTTTTCTACTAAGGAATTAGAGAAAAATATTCTTAAGAGTCGGTAATGATTGGTTCAAGCGATGATTTTGAAAAATAAGGATTGTTATTATTATAAGGTATTTCATACACCTTGCCCTGGCATGTTTCTCATATTTTTTTAAGTCATTTTTACTCGTTCTGCTTATTTGCTCCATAGTGATTATAATTTTTATAACAAACAAACCCCAAAAGGCATTTTTGTTTAATTGAAATAACATCTGCACTTACAATTACACACAATCCTCGAGAGATCAATTATGGGGATAACCCCAACTATTACTACATCGGTAAAAATAGTACACTTTCTATTTTTCCGATCAGGTAGGAAAATTCCTCTCCGTCCATGGTTGCGAGTCTCAAGGCGCCGCCTGAGAAGGCTTTCTTGACCACATAGGGGCCATCGTAATTCGGAGTCCATTTGCCCCGGGAATCAGTGAGAAATGATTGTATCTTCTTGAGCATGAGGTCTCCTTTTCTGAAGACACGGGGTCAGACCTTTTTGTCAAATGTTTTCTTCATTCTTTGCTGATATAACTGACCATGGCATATAGCCGTTATTCACTTTTCTTCGACTAGGTTCAGTTCATCTTGTCGACTTTGACAATATTCAGCTTCTGTTAGCTTAGCTTCCATCAATACCTGGATCGATGGGATCTCTACTTCTATGGGCAGCACTGCCTCCATGCCATATACTAGAGAGAAAGGGGTTGCCCCTGTTGAAGTGAGGACAGATGTACGATAACCGTGAAGAGCAAAGGGTAGCATTTCATACCAGTCTTTGTAGGTTACAACCATCTTTTGAACGATCTTTTTAATGTTCTTGTTAGCCGTTTCTACCGCTCGGTTCATCTTAGGCCGGTAGGGAGATGAGTTATGGTGTTCGATCTTGAACTCAGCACACAACTCTTTCATCATCTTATTGTTCAAGTTAGATCCATTATCAGTAATGATCTGGCTGGGAACACCATAACGACAGATGATATTGTTTTTGATAATGCGAACCACGATTTGTCGGGTTACATTGGTGTATGATGCTGCTTCGACCCACTTGGTGAAGTAGTCAATGGCTACCAGGATGAACCGATGTCCGTTTGAAGCCTTGTGTTCGATCATGGAAATCATGTCGATTCCCCACATGGAAAAGGGCCATGGGTAAGAGAGAACTTTGAGATGCGTTGGCGGTACATGAACTTTTTCAGCGTATATCTGACACTTGTGACACTTCCTCATGTACTTGTAGCAGTTAGATTCCATGGTCAACCAATAGTACCCTGCTCTTAGAATTTTTCTCGCCATTGTGTGTCCATTGGCATGAGTGCCAAAGGATCCTTCGTGAATTTCTTTTATCAGCATGTTTGCTTATGGTATGTCTACACATCGGAGCAAGACCATGTCAAAGTTTCTCTTATAGAGGGTATCACCACTCAGGAAGAAACTTCCTGCCAATCTTCTGAGAGTCTTTCTGTATTTTCTGGATGCCCCAGGTGGGTACTCTAGTGTTTGAAGGAAGCATTTGATGTCGTGATACCAAGGTTTGTCGTCTATGACTGCTTCGACCGCGAAGATGTAAGTGGGCATTTCAAGGTGCATTATGTCAATCTTAGGTACGTCATTCCATTGACCTACACTAATCATGGAAGAGAGAGTGGCTAATGCATCAGCCATGTGATTCTCTTCACAAGGGATGTGATGAAACTAGATTATGTTGAAGAATGATAACAACCTTCTCGCGTAATCATTGTAAGGAATCAATCCTGATTGATATGTGTTCCACTCTTCTTTGATCTGATTGATAACCAGGGCTGAGTCTCCATACACATCCAAGTTCTTAATTCTCAAGTCGATCGCTTCTTCGAGACCCATGATACAAGCTTCGTATTCGGCCTCGTTGTTTGTCAACTTGAATGTCAGTCGGGCGGTGAAAGGAACGTGGGTACCCTGAGGTGTTATGATGATTGCCCCAATTCTGTTTCCATAATGATTGACAGCTCCGTCAAAGATTAGTCCCCATTGGGAACCTGGTTCTGGCCCTTCACTAGGTAGCGGTTCATCGCAATCTTTCATTTTCAAGTACATGACATCTTCGTCTGAGAAGTCAAACCCGACTGATTCCTGATCGTCAATCGGTTGATGAGCCAAATGATCGGCTAAAATACTTCCTTTGATGGCTTTCTGAGCATGGTACTCGATGTCGTATTCTGATAACAACATCTGCCAACGGGCGATCCTTGCCGTGAGAGCAGGCTTTTCAAAGACGTACTTGATCAGATCCATTTCGAAGATTAACTAAGTAGTGTGACAAATCTTGTACTGGCAAAGACGTTTGGCTGCCCAAGCCAAAGCGCATCAAGTTTTCTCGAGCATAGAGTACCGAGTTTCACAGTCGATAAATTTCTTGCTCAAATAGTAGATGCCAGACTCTTTTCTTTTGGTTTCGTCTTGTTGACCAAGTACACAACCCATTGAGTCTTCCAAGACCGTTAAATAAATGATCAACGGTCTTCCCTCCACTGGAGGTGACAGGATAGGTGGATTCAACAGATATTCCTTGACACTATCAAAGGCTATTTGGAAGTCTTCTGTCCATACACAGTCCTGATTCTTTTTGAGTAATTTGAAGATTGGCGCGCATGTCGCGGTCATGAGGAATATAAATCTGGAAATGTAATTCAAATGTCCCAGGAATCCTTTGACTTGTTTTTCAGTCTTTGGAGAAGACATTTCTTGAATGGCCTTGACCTTGTCAGGATCAACCTCAATTCCTTTCTGGCTGACGATGAACCCTAAAAGTTTTCCTGAGCGGACACCGAATGTGCATTTGTTGGGATTTAAGCGAAGTTTGTATTTCCTCAGACGCTCGAATAACTTTGACAAGTGGGCCACATGCTCCTCTTCTGTTTTGGATTTGGCAATCATGTCATCGACATATACCTTGATTTCTTTATGTATCATGTCATGAAACAGCGTAGTCATGGCCCTTTGATAGGTTTCCCCGGTGTTCTTTAAACCGAATGACATTACCTTGTAACAAAAGGTGCCCCATGGGGTGATGAATGAATTTTTCTCCATGTCTTCCGGCGCCATTTTGATTTGATTATAGCCCGAGAATCCATCCATGAAGGACAAGACTTTGAACTTTGCTGTACTATCTACCAGCATGTCAATGGGCGGTAAGGGAAAGTCATCCTTCGGACTGGCTTTGTTCAGATCCCTGTAGTCTACGCACATTCTGACTTTTCCGTCCTTTTTTGGAACTGGCACTATGTTGGCTAGCCATTGAGGATATTCTGATGTGGCGAGGAAACCCGCGTCAATCTGTTTCTGTACTTCTTCTTTGATTTTGATGGCCATGTCTGGATGAGTCCGTCTCAGCCTTTGTTTTACCGGCGGACATTCTGATCTTAACGGTAGATGATGTTCCACGATGTTGGTATCCAACCCTGGCATGTCCTGATAGGACCAAGCAAAAACATCAGGAAACTGTTTGAGGAGTTTTATCAAACCTTCTTTGACAGTTGGACTGAGCAGTGCCCCAATCTGGACTTATTTTCTCTCTTCTTCTGAACCCAAGTTTACTGTTTCTAATGGCTCTTTGTGAGGTTCAATGGACCTTTCTTCTTGTCTGAGTAATTGGGAGATCTCTTCTAGAATTTCTTCGTCCTCTTCTTCTTCAGCTTCAAATACCGGGAGTTCAAAGTTGGGAGAAGGCATTGGATCGTATGTTTCAATGGGGTTTAAAACAAGCAATCTGCATGACGTGATGATTATTTTTTAGAAGAGATAGAGAGAAATGCAAGAGTGCGTGCAGTGTATTTTATGAAAAATGCTTGTTATTATTATTTTAAGTTGTTTTTAGGATTACCATTTTCTGAAAAAGCGAAAAGTGAAAACATCAATAAATGCAGAAATTACAGAACGACGTTTATTTATTTATGATTTTGTCGATTCTTGAAACTACAGCCCTATAAAACAAAACTCTGTCGCTTCAGGCAAAGCGAAGAGGGACATTTACAGAAAGTGAGCCCTATCAAAACATCCGTTTCACCTGGGCAGGGTGAAAGGTTAAAACAAAGATGGAAATTACTTAGACTTATGAACGACATTCGGGACATCGACAACAACCCATTGGCGGCTAACTCCTCAGTGAATCACAAAGTCTGGTACCTTCTTTCTTGGTTTGTCTTCAGAAATAACGCTGATTTCTGGTGGAGCAGGATCGTAGGAGTCTGTCTCCCAGGCAGAATTGTCGTAGACGACCTCTTACGTTGTATCTTGCACAGTGTTTTCACCCTCAGGTAGATCTCCCCATCCAGTTTGCTGGATGTCTTCGAGTCTGATACGAGAGCCTTCAGGAGCGGTGTACTTGACCAAGAAGTCGTACTTGCCACTCGGTTGTCCTAAGATGTCGCATATTTCAGTGGAACTGGAGGAGTCATCCTTCTCGATGACGTTGACCTTGGGAAAAGTATAGTTGATGTATTCTTGTCCTGCAATCTTTGCAGATTCCTCGTTGTGCTGGATATTTTTTGAATGCCCTGAGTAATGATCCCATGATTCGGTGGGGATGCAGGTATTCTTTTTAATGATGCTCAGCTGATATGCATCGTTTGGATGACTATTTGCCCCAAGTTTTCTGGGTACGGCTGCCAGATCGGCAAGTCATCCAGGGGATCAAAATAGTGATAGTCAAAGTTGTCTTTCATCATAGTGTCCTCCTCTAATGAGTTGGGTGGAGCATGACATCCTTCTGGATCACAATCTCCGTACATCATTTTGACATCTGATCTTGGTATATATCTAGGACTCTGCGTGGGATAGCAAAATGGTGTACGCATTTCTTCCTGAGACATATAACCGTCCTTGTTGAGATAGGACTTCTACTCTTCATCTGTATCGGAGGAGTCTCCCTCATTGATGGTATGTACTTCTTGAGACACTGGGTGAAGGAAGCCTCCACAGTGGAAGAAGTTCTTAATGGGATGAAAAATTTCATCGTTAGTAGCAGTCTGGGTACAGGTTGAAGAAAAACCAAGACCTTTCTTCGTCTTATTATCAGTAGGAATGACAAGCTGCCCCCATCCTTTTGCGTTGTTACTCTAGATTACTTTGAGAGCATCTTTGTATGAGGAAATCGACGTTCCTTTTTCTGATTGATTCTCATTGCTCACCGAAAGTTCTTAGAACTGGGTTCCAATGACCTCCTTTGGTTCTACACAGGATGATGATGATAAGTTGCTCACGATTAAGGCCTGCTCTCCACAGACTATGACTAGTTTTTCATTCTTGACGAACTTCAGCTTCTGGTGAAGTGTCGAAGTGACAGCCCCAACCTCGTGTATCCAAGGTCTTCCTAATAAACAGCTGTATGTTTCCCGGATGTCCATGACCTGGAAAGTGACTTAGAAAGTGTGAGGACCGATAGTTATGGGAAGGCCGACTTCGCCGATAACTATTTTTCTAGATCCATCAAATGCTTTGACTACGACCTCACTGCCTCTCATCGGAGATCCTTGAAATGATAGTCGCATCAGAGTAGATTTTGGTATAACATTTAGAGATGATCCTGTATCTACCAGTACGCTGGCTAAAGCTTCGTCCCGGCAGTTGACTGTAATGTTAAGTGCCATGTTGTGATTTTTGCCTTCTTCTGGCAGTTCTTCATCACTGAACCCTAGGTTGTTGCAGGAAGTGATGTTGGAGATGATGCTATCAAATTGTCTTATTGTCACATCTTGTTCCATAAATGTTTGCTCTAAAACTTTCTGTAGAGCTTCTCTGTGAGCTTCGGAACTGAGCAAGAGAGACAACACAGAGATTCTTGAAGGAGTTTGCAACAGTTGGTCTACAATGTTGTACTCGCTCTTTTGGATGAGCTTTAGCATCTCATCGTTGTTCTTGGAAAGGTCGGGATTACTGGATTGACCGACTGGTTGATTTGGAACTTCTGTCTGAGGTTCCTTTTCTTTGGTGGGTTCTCCAACTCCTCTGTTGAAGATACGACCGCTCCGTGTTACTCGACTCATGTCTGCAATGTTCACGACGGAGGGTAATGGAATTTCCTTTCCATTTTCAATTGTTGTTGCACCGTACTTGTAAGGGATAGCTTTATCGGATTTGTACGGTACTGGTCCCGGAAGATAGATAACTATAGGAGCCTATTAATTTTTCTGACCATCGTAGCCGGCCTCAATTGGTTCGAGGTTGAGAATCTTTCCACTATCAAGAGGAACTCTTGATTCATGGAGTAGAGGGATTATGGCGCATACATCTTTGGCCATTTCCTGTTTAGGGATTAAGACAATGTCTTTGCTTTGATTAGGAAGATAGTCTTGCTTCATGTCGATCGGACCAGAACTTGAACATGGTCGAATTTCTTTTCGGTCCACCTGATTTTGAAGGCCTGCTCGCACGAGGTAGCATCCTTGGTTGTTCTCTAAGCAAACTCTACAATGCTCATAGTTGTGTGGTGGCACTTGGCCACGTCCGCTTTGTATGTAGTGCAACCTCACTAGATCTGTTTCCATTGAGCGAACATCCTGACTCTGATGCCTAGTAGGATTCCTATCAGTCATACTGATCTGTTGTGTGTCTTCATCTAGATAGATCGGAAGCCACCAGTGGTTCAACAGGTGTTGAAGCATTCTTTGAACAAGTTCACATCCTTGGTCGTCTTCACGACACACTTTACAATTTTGATAATCATGTGAAGCCAGAAAACCGAGCCGGACTTGCTTAGCGTGTAATTATACTAGACTGGTATTCATCAAGCGAATATCAAAGATTTGAATCATATTAACTTGATAATGACTTCTATCACGGTAATCCTGGATCCATCCAAGATCCATCTGACGCTGGAGGGCCTCTTGTACAAAAGAGCATCCCTGATCGTTTATTGAGCATATCAGACAGGAATTGTAGTTGTGCCGTGGTAGATCATGATGTTGGCTTTGCCTAGAGTGCATTGCTACCAAGTTGACATTCATCGCCAGAATGTTGTGGTTCTGGAAAATGTTACAATTTGTATAAGTCATGTTGACCTCACGGATTCGGTGATCTTGGATCCACCCGAGATCCATCTGTTCTTGTAGAGCTGATTGTACTACGGAACATCCTTGATTATTCTTTGAGCAGATATCACACTGGTAATAATTATGAGACGGTACATGACCGTATCCGCTCTGTCTGCAATGCATCTTGACCAGATTGGTTCCTAATAGGAGTACATCGTGAATTTGATAACTGTGGTTAGACTCTTCCTCTATCAAATTTACTGCAGCCTTCTCGTGTTGAGGCAACGGGTTTGTCTGAACATTTGGATTAATATCTTTGAAAGATAGGACCCCGTTCCTGACAAGCTTCTGTACATCGGACTTGAAGCTGAGACAATTTTCTATGTTATGCCCCGGTCCTCCTTGATGGTAAGGGTATGTTTGATCCGCTTTGAACCAAAAAGTTGGATTTTCTAGTATTGTAAGAGGAGGCCTGGTTTGGACGTGCCCCTTGACCAGTAGTAGTGGAAACAATTCTGTATACAACATTGGTATAGGGTCAAACCCTGGCGGTCGTGTCGTACGATTGTTGCTGTTGTACTGAGGATGAGCCTGCTGAAGAGGATGTTGTGTTCTTTGATGATACTATTGTTGATTTGGTTGGCTCTGAGCAACTTGAGGTTGATACGTTGAAACAGGCACAGGGTTGATAGCAGGAGTTATTGCTGCTACTGGTTGATACCTTCGCCTTTGCTTTCCGAGAGAGATATTTCCAATATCTTGCTCTTTTTTCTTAGGGAAAGCACTACCGTATCTTTTAGTACTGCTTGATGGTCATGTATCTTTGACCAGACGTCCTTCTCGGACTGCTTCTTCAAGGCGTACTCCCATGTTTAACATTTCGGTGAAGTCGCTGGGCACACTGGCGACCATTCGGTTGTAATAGAATGAGCTCAAGGTTTTCAAAAAGATCTTTGTCATCTCTTTTTCTTCAAGAGGGGGACAAATCTGGGCCACAATTTCACGCCATCTCTGAGCATATTCCTTAAAGGTTTCTTTGTCCTTCTGAGACATTGCTCTGAGTTGATCTCTATCCGATGCCATGTCCAGGTTATACTTATACTGCTGAAAGAAGGCAGCGCCAAGATCTCTGAAAGTGACAACCTTAGTGCGGTTTAAACCCATGTACCATTTGAGTACGGCACCGCTTAAAATATCTTGAAAATAATGGATCAGTAACTGTTGATTCTCTATCTGAGTTGACATCTTTCGAGCGTACATCACCAAATGACTTTGAGGGCAAGAGTTGCCCTTGTATTTCTCAAAGTCAGGGACCTTAAATTTGTGCGGGATTTTCACATTAGGGACCAAACAAAGGTCTGCGGCGTCCTTTCCGAATAGATCCTGACCGCGAATGGCATGCAGTTCCTTTTGCATCTCCAGGAATTGTTCTTGGAACTCATTCATCCTGTCGTACATACTTTCATTTCCACCAGAGATTACTTGTGGAATCTGTCCTTCCGGGACAGTGTGTACCACCGGTTGTGGTACAGTCATTACGGCGGTGACTCTTGGTGCTTCCCTATCCCGAAGTTTGTAACCTTCAGGAGTTGCTGTCATGACTCTTGTATCTTCGCCTTCCTGAAGTTTGTAACCTTCAGGCCCAGCGGTTCCTGCTGCATTTTCCGGGTCTTCCGTGACCGGTAAAATATATCCTTCAAGGATAAAGTTGATAGGCATTCCCCAGGGACGATCTTTAGGCATGTTGTACCGAGGATCATACGTCTCCACTATGGGTGTAGATGTGATTTTCGAGATCACAGTTCTTTGTTGTTGTCTCTGAGCTGCTGCCAGAGATTGCATGTCACTGTGAAGTTTCCTCAAATCTTCCTTCAGAGCGTCGATTTCTTCTCTCAGCTCTCTGTTCTCTTCCTCAAGATCGTCCACTTTCTTTTGTCAATTGGCCCGAGTATTGTAGGAATGAGACAGTTTGACTCTAGAATCGTGACACAGACGTGAGATTCGAAGGTAAGAAGAATGCGTTATGCGAGAATAATGAATGATATACAATGATTATATTTATTATTTTTAATCAAAAGAAACTTCAACAATTGGATTACAAATATCATACAGTGGGGAGACCCCGTTTTATTGAATTTGAAAGATTGCGGAAATGGAAATACAGTATTTTGCAAAGTGCTGAAAAAGGAAATGTCTAAGCTTATGGATCTTGAGTCCTCTCTGAGAAGGGTTTAGGTGTTGGTTCTGGTATTTTCCTTTTCTTTGACGGGGGCTCTTGAGCCGTTGTCGGGTTGTCAGTCCTTTGCCAAGTGAAAGGAGCGAGCAAGTTTCTTCGGTCTTCTTGATTTTCTACAGCATGTTGCTCTAATATCCTAATCAGAGCGTCCTTTTCTTTTAACAGTTGCTGAATTTTGGTACTCTCCACATTGAGAATGCGGTACTTGTTCTTCCAAGATTTCTTTTCCCGTTGAACTTTGTTGAGAGCGACTTGGAGTTTTACCGTATCAGACATAAATTAAAGGACAGATTCCCTCAACGGAAGAACTTCTTGACGAGGGTAAGGCATCCTCAGCTTGAGGGCTCTAGTTTGTACCCAGTGGAGATAAGGTTCCACATAGACATAGTCTGGTTTTCCTAGAGACTCTCTTCCTTTCCTGTGAACATGTTTCCAGGCATGCACTATTTCTGTCTTTAGTGCCCTGTCATTTTCTCCTTCCTTGAAGAAAAGACCTTCCAGATGAACATTACCGGGATATGTCTCATCGGGTAT
This sequence comes from Lathyrus tuberosus, assembly GCA_022829125.1. NCBI lineage: Eukaryota > Viridiplantae > Streptophyta > Magnoliopsida > Fabales > Fabaceae > Lathyrus > Lathyrus tuberosus. The sequence continues at coordinate 9,552,476 of JALAZF010000072.1, forward strand.
CCGAGTTGACGACGAACTAAAACTGGATGATAGGTGATTCCTCCTTTAGTTCCTATGAGGGGTACATTAGGGAAATTTCCACATTTGTCAATGATCCTTATCCCGTCATAGATTTGATTGTACCAATCTATGTCAGAGTTGGTAAGAGACATGATTCTCTGTGACCAACGTAGAGTACTCTTATGATCCCAAAAAGCAGCAGACTTGGGTAAATGGGAAGTGAACCATTTGTAAAGCAAGGGTACACAGCATGTGATCATTCCTCCGCTGTACAAATTCCTTAAGTGTACAGAATGATAAGCATCTGCGAGCAAGGTCAGTACAGGGTTTCCAATCAGAAATATCTTAATGACATTGGTATTGACGAAGTTATCTATGTTGGGAAAAAGGAATAACCCGTATGTGAGTAGAACAAAGATATCTTCGAAAGCAGTAACGTTTCCTATACTGGCAAAGTACAAGACTTTCTCTGCCAAAAACTTGGCTGGTAAACCTTGGATTCCATCCCTAGCGGTCATGTGAGTCCTGACTTCTAACTCATCCAAATAGATTGCTTTTGCAATGGTTTAATCCTTTGGAATTTCTTCTAGTCCAGAAAAGGGAGCTTGGTCAGTGATGGGTAAATCAGTCAGGTGAGAATACTCCTCCAGTGTTGGTGCTAGTTGATAATCTGGGAACGTGAAACAGTGATAAACCGAATCGTAGAACTGAATCAGTGTAGACAGGATTCCTTCAACTACATGGACCCTTAACAAAGACAGCAGTCCTCCGTACTTAGCTCTGAAAGCATCAGGGTTGGTGATCATCCTTGCCAACCCTCTTAAATCCTCTAGTTTTGGAACCTTGAAGGTGTACTTGTGCGACTTCCCTCTACCGAAATCCATAACGCAATCTTTCTCTCTGATATTTGCAATCATTATTTTAGTTTAATTTGAAAAAAAAAAGAGACTAGAAAAGAAGATTTTTTCTTTGTTTAAAAGTTTTTTAAATGAATGCAGCACACAAAAACATAGAAAAAACATGGGTTCAAAGGTTCAGCGTCACGAGCATGGAGTCATGGCTCTACCCATCCCCAAAGGTTGTACTATGGTGAATTTTTGTACCTGTACTGAAAATCATTGACCCCCCTTGGGATAACAACAGCAGGCTGGTTCACCCGAGCGAGCTGTAGCATCTTAGGGTAATCTCAATTGAGTGTAGTATTGGGTGACAACTATTTTCGATAGCTACCGCACTACTAAATAGCCACATGGTTATTGTTTACTAAATCCTCAGTTTCATGGATACCACAATCGGACAATCTGCTTTCACAACGTAAGTCGTTAGACATTGAATCCACAAAGGGTACCTCCACTGATTTGATGGTCTACCGGGACAGCTTATTCGGGATTCACTCCCTGTAAGACCGCCCATCTCTGCCATCACCTATCTTAGGTATCACTCAAACTTTCCGCATGCGACATCACTCGCATTCCCATTAGAAGAAAAATAAACACGGATATCAAGTAGGAAAAGTGATATATATATATATATATATATATATATATATATATATATATATATATAGTATTATTCCTAAAACTAACATCCTAGACCTCTTAAGAACTATAATCCTAGTCCTAAACAGACAAAATGTTGTCCCCAGTGAAGTCGCCATTTTAGTGTAGCGTGCGATTTTTGTCGGTGAGGCGACCACCTTATCGCACAGTGCAGGTTTTCCCCTCACCTCAATGAGGGGGAGTGGGGTACTACTTTCTAATTTCTTATTTATCCCGTGAAGCTGAAAGGGAAAGGGAAGCTATCTTAAACCAACCTTGCACGCGAATGTTTAACGGAACAAACGCTTAAAGAGATTGGGGGGTCCGGGGTCAGGTTATACAATGGGGAGTTGTCAATTACCCATCCTATATGTGGTTATCCACAAGTTGTTAGTTTTAGGTTCTGCTTTGTACTTGATGGTGTTTATCCGTTGATGGGTTGGGAAAGTTTCTTTTTTGGGAGATATGAGAGAGAGTTTTTGATGATTTTGATGAGGTATTCGACCTCAGTTTTGATTAGTATGTGTGAAGGTACTGGAACTAGAGTTTTTGTTTGGTATGAAGGTACTGGACCTAAAGTTTTTGTTTGGTATGCTCGCTAAGATTTTGCAATCTTATGCCTACGTATTCCCATTTAAAGAAACAGGGAAATCAGAGCAATCGTAGTTCCTCCTATTCTAAGGGAGGAAAAGATGTTTTGGTGTCTTGTTCAAAGCCCAAGATTGAAGCTAAAGGGTGTATTTGTGTCTTGTTCAAAGCCCAAGATTAAAGCTAAAAGGTTTTACTGAGAGAGAATTTGTCATCTCTAAAGGGAGACATCTCATCTATTTATCACAACTGTTGGGTGACTGTTTATAAAGGAGGAATACTTTAACTGGGATATGAGAATCCAGCAATGCCATAATTTCCTTTATAGGGGTGTTATCCTGAAGGGGAAAACTTTAACTCAATGTAGAGCAATGCCATTTTTCCTTAGGAATTTCTCATGCTAAGAGAGGGACAGTGGCGTGGATGTAAATAATTCAGAGGCTTGCCGCTTACAACAATTAGATGAAAAAGGGAGTTGCCCAAGATAAGAGATGGACGACAGCTTGGATATTTGAATCAACAAGTGTGCCATTTACAGCAGTTATCTGGGATTAAGATTTGTTTTGAGTTATCTGTTTTGATAAGTGATAAACAGAGAAATGACTTCCTGCAGAGAGATTTTGATTTCCTCTGAGGGGATGTTAATTTTTGTGTGCCTTGATCAAAGCCCAAGGTTGAAGCTAAGAGATTGATTGACTCCACTGGGGAAGTCCTTATACAAAGCCAAAGAGGAGGCTAGAAAAGACTGACTTAATAAGAGAGTGTTTATCTGTCTTGTACAAAGCCCAAGATTGAGGCTAACAGAGAATTGACTCTTTTTGGGGAATATCATTATACATAGCCTAAGAGGAGGCTAAAAGTTGACTTTTCCGGGGAAATATTTTGTCTGTCTTGTACAAAGCCCAAGATTGAGGCTAAAAGGGATTTTGACTCCGCTGGGGAGGATTTGTATGTGTCTTGTACAAAGCCCAAGATTGAGGCTAAAAAGAAGACTGACTTGATGGGAAAGAAATCTTTATCTATCTTGTACAAAGCCCAAGATTGTGGCTAAAAAGGGGTTTTACTCTACTGGAGAGTGTTATCTGTCTTGTACAAAGCCCAAGATTGTGGCTGAAAAGGTTTTGACTTAACAAGAGAGTGCTTTTATCTGTCTTGTACAAAGCCCAAGATTGTGGCTGAACAAGATGGAGAATTCATTATACAAAGCCTAAGAGGAGGCTGAAAGAAGCTTAATTCTGTTGAGGATTGTTGAGATACGGAGGCAGGTCCAAATCGGGGAATCAACTCTTGCTGAGGATTAAAGAAGAGTTGAGGTATCAGATACCTTGAGGTTCTGATTTGGGATAGTGTTATACCGATGATAAGCTGACCCTGGTTAGGGATTTTTTGCAGAAAGACTGGGTTTCAGAACCCATAGGTTTTAACTCTGCTGGAGATTTATTAAAATGGCCAGGGTTTCTCCTATGTTTGTAGGGAACTTGAGAATGTCTTTGAGATTTAAAAGGAGATTAGACTGTCCAAGTCTACTGGTATGGAAGAGTTTATCTTTGTATGATGCCCAAGAGGAGGCAGGTGTTTTAAGGTATGAGATTCAACCATAAAATTGGTCTGAGGTTTTGACTCTTCAGAAGGACTGCTCTAATAAAGGATGACTAAGTTCTGTCTTATACATTTAAGAGGTCTTCGGGGTCCTTGTATTAAGCCCAAGAGAAGGCTTGAGAACTTCTAAGAAGCCGGAGGGTCCTTGTATAAAGCCCAAGAGGAGGCGGGGATGCTTTTAGGAAGCCTGTGGGTCCCAAACCTAAGAAAAGTTCAAGAAAGGTTTCACCGAGAATTAATCCTTTAGTGAACAGTTCCAGGGTTTGAAGAAATTCAAGATAGGTTTCACCGAGAATTAATCCTCTCTGGGGAACAAAATTTCTTTGACAATTTCTAATAGTGACAGTCTGAGAAAAGTTTCACCGGGAATAATGCCTTTCTCTTTGTTCCATATTATTTAAGCCCAAGAGAAGGCAAGACTATATCTGGAAATCCTATGGGGATCTAGTTTTGACTGTATATAAGAGTGACCAACTGGCTTTACCTAGTTCTAGACTTAGTTGCCAGGGAAAACTCTAAGCAGATATACAAGTATATATACAGTTGATGTATGACAAGTATTTAAAAGGATATGAAAAAAGGACTTACAGGTGAGCAAGCTTCCAGCAATACAGTTATATATATATATATATATATATATATATATATATATATATATATATATATATATATATATATATATATATATATATATATATATATATATATATATGAAAGCAAGTAAATGAAAGCTGATAAAACTTACAGGCGCGCAAGCTTCCATTATAACAACTATATGGTTAGTTGTTCAAGAAATTAAAGAAAGTTTTGATAACAACTATGAATTTGAGCCTAAATCAAAAGGGAAGTTATTTTGAAAAGGTTGTTGGGGCTTATACTCAAGGAGAGGCCCAGATGAAAAACACTAATCGTACCGTTGTTTTGTAAACTATACTGGGGCTTATACAATGACTGAGGCCCAAAAAGGTTTTCTGTCAAAAGAGATGGGTCTTACAACTCAAGGAGAGGCCCAAAGGTTTGAAAAAGAAAAGAAATGGGACTTACAACACAAGGGTAGGCCCAGATGAAAATGTTTTGAAAAAGCGACGATCGCGCCGAGATTTTTTAATATCGTATCGGGACTTATACAATGACTGAGGCCCAAAAAGGTTTATGTACAACAAGGATTGGGTCTTACACTCTATTATAGGCCCAAAAAGTGTTTGAAAAGATTTGTTAGGGTGATAGTGATCAAAACCCTAATTTTTTTGTTTTTTAATGTATTTTAATTGAATAAAAATTCAATTAAAATAATCAAACATGTGAAAAAGAGGTTGTGATCTTGGATTTATATATGGAAAATCATGTTTCATTCATGGGATGATTTAAAAATCATTAATTTTGCAAAACCAAGAGAAAGAAATATTTTTAATGTTTAAAAACAAATAAAACATAATTCTTTACAAAAATACCAAATATAAGAATTAAATAATAATTTTTGTGAAATGTTTATGGAATAAAATATTTTAACATTTTTGGGAATTCTCAAAAAAAGAACCAATAAAAAATAATTAAAATTGAGAGAGAAATTAATTTTTGAATTAATTAATAAAAAACCACAAAATATTAAAAATAGCAAAAATATGAGAGAGTAGTAAAAAAGGTCTGGGTGGGGTTTGACCCACGACCTTGTACACAAACACACATGCATGCTACCACTGGAGTGGTGATACATTCGTGTATCAAAACCACCCCATTAATTCATAAGGCATGCCTTGTTTCTAGGCCTGGGCAAGGCAATGCAAGACAAGCTTTTGGGCAATTTACGTGAAGCCTCTAACTTTCTCATTTCTCTATGGATTGGGACAAAATTTAGGTGCACCTGATATAGAATTTCATGAGGAATCCAATGGTGCCCTTGGAATTTTTAGAAAATGTTTCCTCCTTAAAATCCCATTGTGATTTCAAAATAGGCCTATTTTTGCATGTTCTATGCTATCTCATGGTACAGGCAAGAATTACATGGTAAATTGGTTCAAACACAACATATACAACATGTATGAGACGTTTATGATCAATGGACATCAAAGGAATACATAATTCAAAGAGTTCAAGTTGTCATGGCATTTAATGGATACACCAAGGTGGCATGGACTGAGACATTCCTAATTGAATGAGTTAAGGATCAGCACTGAATCATAGGACCATGCTGATCCTTGACTCATTTAGTTAGGAATGTGTTAGTCCATGCCACCTTGGTCGACTGAGGCCTCCGGATGAAAATTTTCATCTGGGCATGGGCCAAGGCTTCAAAGCATAACCCAAGATACTCCAAGGGACCTCATGGACCCAATCATCAAGTCAATTTAGCCTTAGGGGATGCATACACTAAAACTCAGGAATTAGGGTTTCTTGACCTAATTCACCCCTAAGTTGACTTTTGAGACAAAACATGAGCCAAGACCTCAAGGCATGATTTGAGGGCCCCAAATGTACCACATTGATCCATTTACAACAATGGATTGATTCAAGTAGCTTGATTCACAAGTTTCAATTTCATCTGGACCACAATTAGGGTTTTAAGGAAAAAAGTCAACTGTACCTTTGACTTTTGACCTAGACATGGTCCCAAACCTTGGGACATGATTCAATATACCCTATAACACCTATGGAATCCATCCATTAGATTTGATTTAGGTCAAGGACTTGATTTCACAAAGGATCGCACAGTTTGGATTTCGTCCGATAAAAAGTCAACCGTGCACAAAATAAAGTTTGACTTTTTGGAATTTTTCATAAATATGATTCCCCTAAGTCCAAAATAATGTTAATGTGTGACATTGATCATCATCCATTAAGAAAAATCAAGAAAAGTGAGATTTCTTGCAAAAGGGGCAACCTTGAGAAACCAAAATTTTTCTAAGTTATGGAATAAAAGTGGTTTTGGTACCAACTTCCAAGGACCATAACTTGAGATCCAAGCAACCATTTTGGGTGATCCAAAGCTGGATTTGTAGGTCTTGCTACACTCTACAAAAGCTTCAACTACCTCAGACTCCAATTCTGTATGGATTTTAAGTTATGGAGTGATCAAAACGACAAAAACATGAAAATAACACTTTTTCCAACACTTAGTGAAAACCTGCCTAAGTTACCAGCCTTGAACATCAATGTTCATGAGGTTTTTTCAGTTGGATCCAAATAGTTTCAAAACAAACTATGAACACACATGTTTTGTATCATATGAGGGCTTTCTAAAAATCACAAGAGCCTCCCATAACTTAACTTGAGCAGGGAGATATGAATCCCTCAAAATCACCATTTCCAACAGTCCTAGGCAAGGCAGATTTTGGCAGATTTTGTTGTTTTGCTCGATTTGGGAAAATTTGAACAACTCCAAGCCTTGTCATCATTTTGGACACATATGAGGATAAAACAAAAGGAGAATAATCTGATCCCTAAGCCTCCAAAGTCCAAGAATCTACCTTAGCCATAACAAACCTAAAAAGGCTAAAAAGGTGCCAAGACTCCAATTTTGTTTCAATGCATTTAATGGATACACCAAGGTGGCATGGACTGACACATTCCTAACTGAATGAGTTAAGGATCAACACTGAATCATAGGACCATAGGCCTGTGCCCTAACCTCAAGTCAATGGCTATAGGAGACTTGAGATTCCTTTTGCTCAATATTGGCCAAAGGCCTGCTGCAGCTGCCATTCACTATTGCTTGCAAAACAAACTTGCTCTACTATAAATAGAGCTCATTTGTGCTTAGTTTGAGTACACCAAATCACTACATCACTTGCTTTCCTCAAAATCTCTTTCTTTAGGCCAAAATGCCTTCTTTTGCAAGGTACCTTTGAGTTTTTGAGTTAGAGAGCAATTCCACCACATCTCATGATCCAAACACCTCTAAAATGTTGTATCTAAGCTGTCCAAACAATCACTTGTAACCTGAAACACCAAAATCACAAAGTTAACCTCCAAAACCTCAAAAATTGACTTTTCTGCATTTTCCAAGCCATGCCTTGATTCAGTCACTTCCAAAACCAAACAAAGCCTCAAACACACTCCAAATATCATCCTCAAACTATCCCAAATGGTTCCCCTCGTCTGGAACACCATTTGAGAGTGTTTCCATATTGGTCACTTTTGCCCCTTTTGCAAGAAAGTGCCAAAACTTGTTCCTGAGGATTCCTGCTGGTTCTAATAATCCTAAAAGCTTCTAAGGCATCAATTGAGAGTGTCCAAAGTATCAAATTACTTCTGGCACAAGGAACTTGACAGATATCACAAAAAGCTCCAAGAGGTAAGTGCATGACAACTTGAACTCTTTGAATTATGCATTCCTTTGATGTCCATTGATCATAAACATCTCATACATGTTGTATATGTTGTGTTTGAACCAATTTTCCATGTAATTCTTGCCTGTACCATGAGATAACATAGAACATGCAAAAATAGGCCTATTTTGAAATCACTATCGGATTTTGAGGAGGAAACTTTTTCTGAAAATTCCAAGGGCACCATTGGATTCCTCATGAAATTCTAGGTCAGATGCACTTAAATTTTGTCTCAATCCATGGAGAAATGAGAAAGTTAGAGGCTTTACGTAAATTGCCCAAAAGCTTGCCTTACCTTGTCTTGCCTTGCCCAGGCCTAGAAACAAGGCATGCCTTATGAATTAATGGGGTGGTTTTGACACACAGATGTATCACCACCCCAGTGGTAGTGCGCATGTGTGTTTGTTGGCAAGGTCGTGGGTTCAAACCCCACCCAGACCATTTTTCCATTTTCCATATTTTTGCTATTTTTTATATTTTGTGGTTTTTATTAATTAATTCAAAAATAAATTTCTCTCTCAATTTTAATTATTTTTTATTAGTTCTTTTTTTAAAAATTCCCAAAAATGTTAAAATATTTTATTCCATGAAAATTTCACAATAAATATTATTTATTTCATATATTTGATATTTTTGTAAAGAATTATATTTTATTTGCTTTTAAACATTAAAAATATTTCTTTCTCTTGGTTTTGCAAAATTCAAATGATTTTTAAATCATCCCATGAATGAAACATGATTTTACAAATATAAATCCAAGATCACAACCTCTTTTTCACATGTTTGATTATTTTAATTGAATTTTTATTGAATTAAAATACATAAAAAAACCAAAAATTAGGGTTTTGATCACTATCACCCTAACAAATATTTTCAAAAACTTTTTGGGCCTCTAGTAGAGTGTAAGACCCATTCCCTTGGTACATAAATAATTTTGGGCCTCAGTCAATGTATAAGTCCTTCTGTGGTTTTAAAAAACACGCAACACGATCGTCGCCTTTTTCGAATAAAACCTCTGTGCCTCTCCTTGATTTGTAAGCCCCATCTCTTGTACAAAAATAAACTTTTGGGCCTCTAATAGAGTGTAAGACCTAACCCCCTCTTGTAAATAAATAATTTGGGCCTCAGTCATTGTATAAGACCCACTGTGTTTTCAAAATCTCGGCGCGATCGTCGCTTTTTCAAAACATATTCATCCGGGCTTACCCTTGTGTTGTAAGTCTCATTTCTTTTCTTTTTCAAACCTTTGGGCCTCTACTTGAGTTGTAAGACCCATCTCTTTGTACATAAAACCTTTTTGGGCCTCAGTCATTATATAAGCCCCAGTACAGTTTACAGAACAACGGTACGATTACTGTTTTTCATCTGGGCCTCTCCTTGAGTATAAGCCCCAACAATCTTTTCAAAAACAACTTCCCTTTTGATTTAGGTTCAAATATACAGTTGTTATAAAAACTTTCTTTAATTTCTTGAACAACTAACAATACAGCTATGGAAGCTTGCTCACCTGTAAGTTTTTATCAACTTTCTTTTACCTGCTTTAATATATATAACTGTATTGCTGGAAGCTTGCTCACCTGTAAGTCCTTCTTTCATTCTTTTAAATACATGTCAAATATATATAATTGTATTGCTGGAAGCTTGCTCACCTGTAAGTCCTTCTTTCATATCCTTTTAAATACTTGTCATATATCAACTGTATATATAGTAGTATATCTGCTTAGAGTTTTCCCTGACAACTAGGTCTAGAACTAGGTAAAGCCACTTGGTCACTCTTAAATACAGTCAAAACTAGATCCCCTTAGGATTTCCAGATACAGTCTTGCCTTCTCTTGGGCTTAAACAATATGGAATAAAGAGAAAGGCATTATTTCTGGTGAAACTTTAAAAAGTTCATTTCCCCAGAGAGGATTAATTCTTGGTGAAACCTCTCTTGAATTTCTTCAAACCCTAGAACTGTTCACTAAAGGATTAATTCTCGGTGAAACCTTTCTTGAACTTTTCTTAGGTTTGGGACCCACAGGCTTCCTAAAAGCATCCCCGCCTCCTCTTGGGCTTTGTACATGGACCCTCCGGCTTCTTAGAAGTTCTCTTGCCTTCTCTTGGGCTTAATACAAGGACCCAAAGACCTCTTAAAGGTATAGGACAGAACTTAGTCATCCTTTGCTAAAGCAGTCTTTCCAGTGTCAAATCTCAGACCAATTTTAGGGTTGATTCTTATCCCTTAAAACACCTGTTTCCTCTTGGGCATCATACAAAGATAAACTCTTCCATACCAGTAGACTTGGACAGTATAATCCCCTCTTGAGTCTCAAAGACATTCTCAAGTTTCTTACAAACATAGGAGAAACCCTGGTCATTTTTTATTAATCTCCAGTAGGGTTAAAACCACTGTAGGTTCAAAACTCAAACTTTCTTCCAAAATTTCCCCAACCAGGGTCAGTTTATCATCAGTATAACCCTATCCCAAATCAAGGCATCTGATATCTCAACCCTTCTGTAAGTCCTCAGCAAGAGTTGATTCCCCATTTGGACCTTCCTCTGGATCTCAATAATCCTCAGCAGAAGACAACCTCCTCTTAGGATTTGTATAAAGATTTATTTCTTTGTTCTTCCCCAACAAAGATAGCCTCCTCTTAGGCTTTGTATAATGATCCTTCCTTTCCTCATCACAGTTAGCCTCCTCTTGGGCTTTGTACAAAGATTTTACCCAGCCGAGCTAACCTTTTCAGACTCTCTTGTTGAGTCAATCACCTTTTCAGACTCTCTTGTTGAGTCAATCACCTTTCTACACTCTCTTGTTGAGTCAATCTTTTTCAGCCTCCTCTTAGGCTTGGTATAATAATTTCCCCTAGCAGAAGTTAGTCTCCTCTCAGGCTATGTATAAAGATTTCTCCAGCTTGGTCAGCCTCAATCTTGGGCTTTGTACAAGACACCATATAAATTTCCTAAGCAGAGTCAATCCTCTTTTCAGCCTCAATCTTGGGCTTTGTACAAGACAGATAACACTCTCCAGTAGAGTAAAACCCCTTTTCAGCCACAATCTTGGGCTTTGTACAAGATAGATACAGATTTCTTTCCCACAGAGTCAGTATCTTTTTAGCCTCATTCTTGGGCTTTGTACAAGACACATACAAATCCTCCCCAGCGGAGTCAAAATCCCTTTTAGCCTCAATCTCGGGCTTTGTACAAGACAGACAAAATATTTCCCCTTAAAAGTCAACTTTTAGCCTCCTCTTAGGCTTTGTATAATGATATCCCCAAAAGAGTCAGTCACTTTTCAGCCTCAATCTTGGGCTTTGTACAAGACAGATATAAACACTTTCTTGTTGAGTCAGTCTTTTCTAGCCTCCTCTTAGGTTTTCTATAAAGACTTCCCTAGTGGAGTCAATCAATTTCTTAGCTTCAACCTTGGGCTTTGATCAAGGCACACAAAAATTAACATCCCCTCAGAGGAAATCCAAATCTCTCTGCAGGAAGTCATTTCTCTGTTTATCACTTATCAAAACAGATAACTCAAAACAAATCTTAATCCCAGATAACTGCTGTAATTGGCACACTTGTTGATTCAAATATCCAAGCTGTCGTTCATCTCTTATCTTGGCCAACTCCCTCTTTCATCTCATTGTTGTAAGCGGCAAGCCTCTGGATTATTTACATCCACGCCAGTGTCCCTCTCTTAGCATGAAAGATTCCTAAGGAAAAATGGCATTGCTCAACACTGAGTTAAAGTTTTCTCCTTCAGGACAAATCCCCTATAAAGGAAATTATGGCATTGTTGGATCCTCATATCCCAGTTAAAGTAACCCTCCTTTATAAACAGTCACCCAACAGTTGTGATAAACAGACGAGATATCTCCCTTTAGAGATGACAAATTCTCTCTTAGTCAAAACTTTTAGCTTCAATCTTGGGCTTTGAACAAGACACAAATAAACCTTTTAGCTTCAATCTTGGGCTTTGAACAAGACACCAAAACATATTTTCCTCCTTTAGAATAGGAGGAACTATGATTGCTCTGATTTCCCTGTTTCTTTAAACGGGAATACGTAGGCATAAGATTATGAAATCTTAGCGAGCATACCAATCAAAAACTCCAGTTTCAGTACCTTCATACCAATCAAAACTTAGGTCTAGTACCTTACCAAAAACATCGGAAAACCTTAACATTAACAAAAACTCACTCTCTCTCATATTTCCCAAGAAACTTTCCCAACCCATTTCCAGATAAACACCATCAAGTACAAAGCAGAACCTAATACTAACAACCTATGGATAACCACATATAGGATGGGTAATTGACAACTCCCCATTGTATAACCTGACCCCGGACCCCCCAATCTCTTTAAGCATTTGTTCAGTTAAACATTCGCGTGCAAGGTTAGTTTGGGATAGCTTCCCTTTCTCTTTCAGCTTCACGGGATAAATTAGAAATCAGAAAGTAGCACCCCACTCCCCCTCATTGAGGTGAGGAGAAACCCACACTGTGCGATAAGGTGGTCGCGTCACCGATAAAAATCACACACTACACAGTGAAGAGGACATTCTGGTAAGTCATTTGACTTTGTTTCGCTACATTGACGTTGAAGGAGAAATGGTTGAAACACCCTTTCAATCCTTTGAAGTGGTGAGTGCACTAGCTGTGCAACGAGTACCAGAACGACAAGAGTCAAGATTGTAACACCCAAAATTTGTAAGAATATTTATTTAATTTATTTAAATATAATATTCGTGAATTTTAGTGAATTTTGGTGGTTTGTGTCAACGTCGGTATTTTGTGGAGTTATGGCTATTTATTTAAATAATAGTATATAATATAGAGTATATTGTATTATTATATATTTAAATAATATTAGAAGGATTAAGGGTAAATTGGACTTTTAAGGTGGAGTTAGTGAGGGTAATATTGGGAAAGCCCATTTTAGAAGCCCAAGGGTTAGGTTTAACAAAAAGGAGAATTTGAGAGGAATATGATTCATTTTGTTAGACCATGAAAAGAAGGAAAATGCCAGAGCTTTGAGGAAAGAGGGAAAATCCTAGGATTCGAGAAGGTTTCCAAGAACTCAAGAAAGAAAGCTTGCAATCGACAATCTAAGGTATGGGGAGTATTGCCTTTCATTGTTTTCGATATAGGAATTCGATGTGTTTAAAGCGAATTTTTGTGGTTTATGTGGGTTTGTGGGTTTATGAGTACGTTGATGATTTAGGTGTTTTTTGTGTGGATTGATGATGAATATGAGGGGTTGGATTTATGAAGATTTATGTGATTTTGAGGTTTAGGATAGTGTAATAAATCAGCTTAATATTCGTAGGTTTTGTGCCTTTGTTGCCATAATGCCTTAGGGATGTTTTAGGGATGTTTTAGGGGTAAATGAGGCTGAACCCGTAAGGTTTTTGGGGTATGATGTGCTACTGATGCGTAGCAGCGATTGCAGGAAATCGTGACCTTGCAAAGCGATGGAATTCTTTGCAAAGCAAATGTTCGCCCCAGACTCGCTGGGCGAACAGCGCAGCGAATGTGCGATGACGTTGTTTGAGATACTGGGATGGAATTCTAAAAATGATTTTTAGTTCGCATAGCGAACTTCCCAGCGAATAACTCCGGTAGGCGAATAGAGGTAGCGAGGGAGACAGAATGGGGTTTCTCTGGTTTTTGTGTGGGATTTTAGGGTTCGCTGGCAGCTCGCTAGGCGAACACCCCAGCGAACAAGTTCACAAAGCGAACGTTCCAGCGAATGGCTGCTGTTCGCGAATTTTGTTTTATGTTTCTTGTGTTGTCTTGATGTTTTGAGCTGTGATTGTTCTGATTAATTACCATGATTATATTGATGATTATGAGATGCTGATTTATAATGTTTTGATGAATAAATGATGGTATGATTAACAGGAGATTTTGGTGAATGATGATGCCCGTAGTGACTTTTATTGATGATGATGATGATGATGTTGTGTATCATGCATTCATAGCATTCCAGACTTCGGCCTATTGTGGCTTCAATCCCATTGTGTGGATGTGAGGTAAATTTGACGTGCTCTGGTTCTTGTGTGGAATCGATCCTAATGACGGGGATCTTTGGAGGGTGATGGCCTAGTGTCCATCGACTTTGACGAATTGGTACCACATGCATGAGTCTTGTTGTACATTGCATTTTTTTGGCATTGATGTGATTTATGATATCGTGATTTTTTATATTTTCCTTTGTGATGACCCTGATGATGTTGTATGTGATAATGACGCCATTTTATGCATATCCTGTTTTTATATTGATTATAATGAATTGTGATTACTCACCCTGCTTGTTTGAATGTTGCCTCCACGTGGGTAACATGCAGATGATCAGTCTTAGCTATGGACGCCATCGAGGACTTTTGCAGTTTATTTTGCTTTTGGTCGATGTAGAGGGTCTTGCTCTGATATTGTAACATCAGGTTGGGTCGTTGAGTCGAACCATTGTTATTTTGTTGTTATTGTTTTTGAAGGATTATGGCTTTTATTGAAAACCCTTTTGATTTGAATTATTGAGTTTCACTGCTATTTGATGGCTTTTTTGTTTAATTTGAGGAAAACCCGTTGTTTACGGAGCAACTGTTTTATTTGAGTTTATTGAGAAATGTGCACCCTTTGAGGTGGTTCTGATTTTACTCTGATATTATGATTATTCTGCTGCAATATTTGTGGGGTAGAAAAGGGTGTTACTTTAGTGGTATCAGAGCAGGTCGGTCCGTCTGGCCAGGGTTTACTTGATGTCAGTCCCCTGTCAGTCAACGAGTGTGTGTACACTGTCGATGTTTTGTTTCTTCTAACCTTGTTGGTGGTGTGCAGGATGGCTGGAAGAAATGATCGTGCTATTGCTGATGCGTTGGAGTCGATTACTCAAGTAGTGGCCCAAAACAATCAGAATGGTGGAGTTTCGGATGAGCTTCGTGCTTTAGGGAAGTTTTATAGGAACAATCCACTGACTTTTGAGGGTACTCATGATCCAGCAAGTGCACACAAGTGGCTGAAGGCTATCGAGAAAATCTTCCGGGTGATGGGGTGTACTGATGAGCAACAAGTTCAGTTTGGAACTATGATAACCTGGGCTGTGTTTAACCAGGAGTTTCTGGGGAAGTATATTCCAGAGGATGCTCGTGGCAAGAGAGAAGTGGAATTCCTTGAGCTGAAGCAAGGAGACATGACTGTGGTGGAGTATGTCGCGAAGTTTGAGGCACTGGTGAAGTTTTGTCCGCACTACAAGCGTGTTGATGCTGAGATGTCCAAGTGTCTCAAGTTCGAGAATGGGCTGAGACCGGAAATTAAGCAGGGTATTGGGTATCAACAGATTCGTAGGTATGCTGAGTTGGTGGACAAGAGCAGAATCTACGATGAAGATAGCCGAGCCCGATCTGCTCACTACAAGCAGTTGAGTGAGAAGAAATGGCAGTATAGGGGGAAGCCTTATACAACTTCAGCTGACAAAGGGAAGCAGAAGGCTTCATAGGGGAAGAAGACAAGTGGGGGAACAACTCCCACTTCTGGGAAGTGTTATAAGTGTGGCGAGCAAGGCCACCGTGTTGATGTGTGCACCAATAGTTTGTTGAGGTGCTACAAATGTGGCAAGAAGGGTCATAGAGCTACTGACTGCAAGGACGATGGTCTAACCTATTTCAATTGTGGAGAGAAGGGTCATATCAGTACCAAATGTCAGAACCCAAAGAAGACCGCTAATGCCGCTCAGACCAGTGGCTGGGTGTTTGCTTTGAGTGGTGCAGAAGTGCCAGAGAAGGACAACCTGATTCGTGGTACTTGTTTTATTAAGAATACCGAGTTAATTGCTATTATTGATACTGGTGCTACTCATTCTTTTATCTCGCTTAAATGTGCTAATAGATTGGGTTTGAAGTTGTCTGATATGAATAAGAATATGGTAATAGAAACTCCAGCTAATGGTTCTGTTACTACTACCCTTGTGAGTTTGAGATATCCTTTGACGATTTTTGGGAAGAGTTTTGTGATGGATTTGGTGTGCTTACCCTTGTACCAAATCGATGCAATCCTTGGAATGAACTGGTTGGAGTTCAACCATGTTCACATCAACTGTTAAAATAAGACTGTGGAGTTTCCTGAGTTTGGTGATAGTGGAGAGTTGATGTTCTTGTCTGCTAAGCAAGTAGACGAACTTATGGAAGACGAAGCCCTGGTGTTTGCAATGTTTACATCGTTGCAGATTGGTCGTGAAGCTGCGAGTGTCGACTTACCCATTGTATGTGAATTTCCAGATGTGTTTCCAGATGACATCAGTGATTTGCCTCTAGAACATGAAGTAGAGTTTGTAGTGGACTTAATACCAGGTACGAGTCCAGTATCAATGGCTCCTTATCGGATGTCAGCTTCTGAGTTAAGTGAATTGAAGAAACAACTGGAAGAATTGCTTGAGAAGAAGTTTGTTCGACCGAGTGTTTCTCCGTGGGGTGCCCCTGTGTTGCTAGTAAAGAAGAAATACGGTAGCATGAGGTTATGTGTTGATTATTGACAGTTGAATAAGGTGACTATTAAGAATAAGTATCTGCTTCCGAGAATTGACGATTTGATGGATCAGCTGGTAGGTGCTTGTGTATTCAGTAAGATTGATTTGAGGTCTGGTTATCATCAGATTCGTGTTAAGCCTGATGATATCCCGAAGACGACTTTCAGGACGAGGTATGGTCACTATGAATACACTGTGATGCCGTTCAGTGTATCCAATGCACCTGGTGTGTTCATGGAGTACATGAATTGGATTTTTCATGAGTATTTGGATAAGTTTGTGGTGGTGTTTATCGATGATATCTTGATATATTCTTGATCTGAAGGAGAACATGCTGAGCATTTGAGAACCATGTTGCAAGTATTGAAGGAGAAGAAGTTGTATGCAAGGCTGTCCAAGTGTGAGTTTTGGTTGAAGGAAGGGAGTTTTCTTGGCCATGTGATTTCAAGTGGAGGGATTGTTGTTGATCCCTCTAAAATTGATGTTGTGTTACAGTGGGAGACTCCGAAGTCTGCTACCGAGATACAAAGTTTTCTGGGATTGGCCGGTTATTACCGCAAGTTTATCGAAGGCTTTTCTAAGTTGACATTACCTTTGACTCAGTTGACTCGAAAGGGTCAAGCTTTTAGGTGGGACGTAGCTTGCAAAGAGAGTTTTGTGGAATTGAAGAAGAGGTTGACGACCGCTCTAGTGTTGATTTTGCCTAATCCGAGCGAATATTTTGTGGTGTATTGTGATGCGTCGAAGATGGGTCTTAATGGAGTATTGATGCAGAATGGACAAGTTCTTGCCTATGCTTCGAGACAATTGCGAGTTCATGAGAGGAATTATCCTACACATGACTTGGAATTGGCCGCTGTGGTATTTGTGTTGAAGATTTGGAGACATTATTTGTTTGGCTCTAGGTTGAAGTGTTCAGTGATCATAAAAGTATGAAGTACTTATTTGATCAGAAAGAATAGAATATGAGGCAGAGGAGGTGGTTAGAGCTGTTGAAGGATTTCGATTTTGACTTGAGTTATCATCCGGGCAAAGCAAATGTAGTGGCTGATGCATTGAGCAGGAAGTCATTGCATATGTCGATGCTTATGGTGAAAGA
Source organism: Lathyrus tuberosus (assembly GCA_022829125.1). Lineage (NCBI taxonomy): Eukaryota > Viridiplantae > Streptophyta > Magnoliopsida > Fabales > Fabaceae > Lathyrus > Lathyrus tuberosus. Next base: position 9,570,130 of record JALAZF010000072.1, read on the forward strand.
ATTGGAATTAATTGAGCAATTCCGAGATTTGAGTTTGTTATGTGAAGAGACCTCTGATAGTGTGAAGTTGGGAATGTTGAAGTTGACTAGTGGTATTCTGGAAGAAATCAGAGTGGGACAGCAATCTGATTTAAAGTTGGTTGACCAGTTGACTTTGATTAACCAAGACAACATAGGAGAATTTTGGATTGATGAGAATGGTGTGATGAGGCTTCGAGATAGAGTATATGTTCCAGATGTTCCAGAGATCAAGAAGAGTATTCTAGAAGAAGGACACCAAAGTAGGTTGAGTATTCATCCCGGTGCTACGAAGATGTACCAGGATTTGAAAAAGTTGTTTTGGTGGCCGGCTATGATGAAGGATATCGCAGAGTTTGTTTATGCCTATTTGACTTGTCAGAAGTCGAAGATTGAGCATCAGAAGCCTTTAAGTATGATGCAGCCGTTGAATATTCCAGAATGGAAATGGGATAGCATTTCCATGGACTTTGTGTCGGGGTTGTCGAGGACGGAAAAAGGGAATGATTCAATTTGGGTGATCGTGGATAGATTAACTAAATCGGCTCATTTCTTACCGATGAAGATTAATCATTCTATGCAGAAGTTAGCCGAGATGTACATTGAGGAGATTGTGAAGTTACATGGGATACCTTCGAGTATTGTGTCGGATAGAGATCCGAGATTTACATCTAGGTTCTGGAAGAGTTTGCAAGATGCTTTGGGTACTAAGTTAAGGATGAGTTCTGCCTATCATCCCCAGACGGACGGTCAGACAGAAAGGACTATCCAATCCTTAGAGGATTTGCTGAGGGCTTGTGTGTTGGATCACGGAGGATCTTGGGATAACCATTTACCGTTGATTGAGTTCACGTACAATGATAGTTTTCATGCTATTATTGGAATGACGCTCTATGAAGCTTTGTATGGGAGAAGATGTAGAACTCCTTTGTGTTGGTATGAGTCGGGCGAGAGTGTTGTACTCGGAGCTGAGATTGTACAAGAGACGACCGAGAAGATTAAGATGATCCAAGAAAGGATGAGAGCGTCGCAGAGTCGCCAGAAGAGCTACCATGATAAGAGAAGGAAGACACTTGAATTCCAAGAGGGAGATCACATGTTCTTGAGGGTGATGCCAGTGACTGGTGTGGGTCTAGCTTTGAAGTCAAGGACGCTCACTCCGTGTTTTGTTGGTCCATATCAAATCTTGCAGAGGATAGGAGAGGTAGCCTATCTAATTGCTTTACCACCGTCACTTGCGAATTTGCATGACGTGTTCCATGTATGTCAGTTGAGGAAGTACATACCAGATCCGTCGCATGTGATTCAGATGGATGATGTACAAGTGAGGGATAACCTGACAGTGGAAGCATTACCTATGCGAATTGATGGTCGAGAGATGAAGCAACTGCGGGGTAAAGACATAGCTTTGGTGAAGGTGTTGTGGGGTGGACCAAGTGGTGAAAGTTGGACTTGGAAACATGAAGATCAGATGAGCGAGTCGTATTCGACTCTATTTCCTTGAGGTAATTTTCGAGGTCGAAAATTCTTTAAGTGGGGGAGAATTGTAACACCCCAAATTTGTAAGAATATTTATTTAATTTATTTAAATATAATATTCGTGAATTTTAGTGAATTTTAGTGAATTTTGGTGGTTTGTGTCGACGTCGGTATTTTGTGGAGTTTTGGTTATTTATTTAAATAATAGTATATAATATAGAATATATTGTATTATTATCTATTTAAATAATATTAGAAGGATTAAGGGTAAATTGGACTTTTAAGGAGGAGTTAGTGAGGGTAATATTGGGAAATCCCATTTTAGAAGCCAAAGGGTTAGGTTTAACAAATAGGAGAATTTGAGAGGAATAGGATTCATTTTGTTAGACTGTGAAAATAAGGAAAATGCCAGAGCTTTGAGGAAAGACGGAAAAGCCTAGGATTCGAGAAGGTTTCCAAGAACTAAAGAAAGAAAGCTTGGAATCGACAATCTAAGGTATGGGGAGTATTGCCTTTCATTGTTTTCGATATAGGAATTCGATGTGTTTAAAGCGGATTTTTGGGGTTTATGTGGGTTTGTGGGTTTATGAGTACGTTGATGATTTAGGTGTTGTTTTTGTGGATTGATGATGAATATGAGGGGTTGGATTTGTGAAGGTTTATGTGATTTTGAGGTTTAGGATAGTGTAATAAATCGGCCTAATAGTTGTAGGTTTTGTGTCTTTGTTACCATAATGCCTTAGGGATGTTTTTGGGGTAAATGAGGCTGAACCTGTAATGTTTTTGGGGTCTGATGTGCTACTGATGTGTAGTAGCAATTGTAGGAAATCGCGACCTCGCAAAGCTAAGGAATTCTTCGCAAAGCGAATGTTCGCCCCAGACTCGCTGGGCGAACAACGCTGCGAATTCGCGATGACGTTGTTTGAGATATTGGGATGGAATTCTAAAAATGATTTTTAGTTCGTACAGCGAACTTCCCAGCGAATAGAGGTAACGAGGGAGACAGAATGGGGTTTCTCTGGTTTTTGTGTGGGTTTTTGGGGTTCGCTGGCAGCTCGCTAGGCGAACACCCCAGCGAACAAGTTCACAAAGCGAACGTTCCAGCGAATGGCTGCTGTTCGCGAATTTTGTTTTATGTTTCTTGTGTTGTCTTGATGTTTTGAGCTGTGATTATTTTGATGAATTACCATGATTATATTGATGATTATGAGATGCTGATTTATGATGTTTTGATGAATAAATGATGATATGATTAACATGAGAATTTGGTGAATGATGATGCACGTAGTGAGTTTTATTGATGATGATGATAATGATGTTGTGTATCATGCATTCATAGTATTCCATACTTCGGTCTATTGTGGCTTCAATCCCATTGTGTGGATGTGAGGTAAATTTGACGTGCTCTGGTTTTTTTGTGGAATCGATCCTAATGACGGGGATCTTTGGAGGGTGATGGCCTAGTATCCATCGACTTTGACGAATTAATATCACATGCATGAGTCTTGTTGTGCATTGCATTTATTTGGCATTGATGTGATTTATGATATCGTGATTTTTGATATTTTCCTTTGTGATGACCCTAATGATGTTGTATGTGATGATGACACCATTTTATGCATATCCTGTTTTTATATTGATTATAATGAATTGTGATTACTCACCCTGCCTGTTTGAATGTTGCCTCCACGTGGGTAACGTGCAGATGATCAGGCTTAGCTATGGACCCCTTCGAGGACTTTTGGAGTTTATTTTGCTTTTGGTCGATGTAGAGGGTCTTGCTCTGATATTGTAACATCGGGTTGGGTCGTTGAGTCGAACCATGTTGAGTTGTTATTTTTTTGAAGGATTATAGCTTTTATTGAAAACCCTTTTGATTTGAATTATTGAGTTCCGCTGCTATTTGATGGCTTTTTGATTTAATTTGAGGAAAACTCGTTGTTTACGGAGCAACTATTTTATTTGAGTTTATTAAGAAATGTGCACCCTTTGAGGTGGTTCTGATTTTACTCTGATATTATGATTATTCTGCTGTAATATTTGTGGGGTAGAAAAGGGTGTTACAAAGATCATCAATGGCGTCATACGAGGAAGCTAGAACCATGATCGAAGGAGGAAATGCCGAAGGCTGGGGCAAGCTGGTTGAGGTTACTGAGAAGTTCGACAAATTTGGGCTAGGGTAGCAGCCATCTTCCAGTACAACATTGATCCGATATAACAAAGAGCAGATCCCTCCGGTGGAGGATATTTTCAAGAGTGTTGGACACATCTTTAGTTCTCTAGTAGTAATGATCATTGAAGACCATGGTGGAGGTGAGCAAGCTTTTGCAAGCTGGATTCGACAAGCAAGGCCTGGTGAAGAGATCCAGAATTGGAAGACCATTGAAGTCCCTCAGTTCTTCACACATCAAACGTAATTTATTGTTTATCAAAAACCCTACGCTCTGCCCAAGGCGTAGTAGAGCATTGTAAGGGCCACCTGATGTTTTTAAAACGTTGATTATCATTAATAAATACTAGTTTGCATTCAATTTTTGCTCATTTTCTTTCAATTTTACTTTATAATAAATGGAAATATTTTCATGCACACACTTCCTAAATAAACTGCATAAATCATAACATACAGAAACACTACCGAGGAAATAAATCCTTAATTTGTATCTGAGTCCTTCTCCCAAAATCCATCCCAAATTGCTTGTAGGAGCCAAATATTTAATTTAATCAAGAATGTAAATTAAATAGTTAAATAACCCCTTATCCCAAAATATAAGAATCTCAAAATACAGATTTATTCCATATTTAATTAAATATAAAAGTGAATAATAATACCTTGAAACATAAATTAATTCCCCCTTTTATTTAATTATGAAAATAAATATCGTAATGCTCTCAAAATATGAATTAATCTTAATTACTTAATTACCAAAACTTATAATATCCCAAAAATAATCATGTAATTATTAAGTGAATAATATTATAATATCCCAAAATATAAATTAAATCTTATTTCAAAAATTTAATTAGTCCCAATTATCCCAAAAAATATAAAATTATCCCAATTATTAAAAAAAAATATATATAACGTAAACCCTAATTATTAACAATTTGTAATATCCAAACATAAATCTATATTATTTAATAATATATAATAAATTCCAATTACTTAATTAATTTATATGACAAATCCCAATTATTATAAACCCATAAAATACCCTAATTGCTTATAATATAAAATACCCAATTACTTAAAAATATAAAATGAATCCTAATATTTAATTAAATAATTTATAATATCCCAAAATAACAAAATAACCCTTAATTATTTAATTAAACAACTTATAATATCCCAAAATAATAAAATAACCCTTAATCATTTAATCAAACAAATTATAATATCCCAAAATAATATAATAACCCTTAATTATTTAACTAAACAATTTATGATATCCCAAAAAAAATAATAACCTTTAATTATTTAATTAAACAATTTATAATATCCCAAAATAATATAATAACCCTTAATTATTTAATTAAACAAATTATAATATCCCAAAATAATATAATAACCCTTAATTATTTAACTAAACCATTTATAATATCACAAATAATAAAATAACCCTTAATCATTTTTATAAACAATTTATAATATCCCAAAAAATATAATAACCCTTAATTATTTAATTAAACAATTTATGATATCCCAAAAAATATATAAATTAATCTTTATAATATCCCAAAATAAAAATTAATCCTAATTGTTTAATTAACCCTAATTGTTAAACCCTAAATGTTCCCACTTAATCCCTAATTGTGATTAATATGTAAATAAAGAGGGGTCTATTTTTATGTTTAACTAGCAAATGGGCCAGATACTAGAGATGTGAAAAGCAAAAAAAAAAACAAACCCAATATCCCTTGAAGCCTGCGCGTGAGACAATCCCTGTAGAGAGAGAGAGGGTCAAAGGTTGACTCTCTCTGGGTGGTCTGATCGTGATTAGACAGACCAAGCATCGCGAGATCTCAACCAACGATTAAGGTTACTGGTCAAAGTCTACCAAAGGAACGGTTGTGATGCAAAGCTAACTCTACCCTATGATAACGCGTGCACATAGGATTTTCTGTTGACTTGGGTGGTCAGCAGATCAGGAACATGGAATGGACGCCACTTGGCATCCATCCGAGCTAGTGTAGAGGGGGTACAAAACTCTTCCCCTCTTCAGCCTTCTCCCATTTCTCTCCTATTTTTCAGTCTCTAGTTCTTCACACCCTCCCTTCTATCTTCCACGCTCTCTCCTCTCTTTAACTCCTAACATCTAGCCACCATAAACTCCACCCCTAAACCTCCCCACTCCAGTTGAACTTCAACCGCAGTTCATCCTACAACCCAGAATTTCACTCACCTTCATCTGGTTTTCACATGAACCCTAATAACAACCCATGAACCCTAACCCAACAACGTTCAAGCCCCACGAACCCTAATAACAACCCATGAACCCTAACCCAGCAACATTCAAGCTTGATGAACCCTAACAATCATCTGATGAACCGAATCCTAACCCTAATTAATCCCAGAAATACCTATATCGATCCCCAGACCCACAACCAAACCCAGAATCACATACCTTCCTTGCCGTGTCCAAATTATGTTGATCCATTCCCTTCTTTTCTCTATTCCTCGTGGTATTTCTAATCTGATCCTTGTCTCTTTCCTTGTTTTGCAGGTGGCTAATGCTCGAAGAAATTAATGTTCTGATAATGAACCCTAATTCTCTGAATGCGAGAGCTTTTGTGAGAGGGTTTGGGGGTTCGCACAATAAACCTTTTTAGTATTAGGGTTTCTACTTCTTTTATGAAATTCTTTAGTCTTATATAGTGTTAGAATTAGGTTTAGGATTTCAGTTAGATATATTTTGTTTAGGAAGTTTCGGATCGGATTGATGTAATATTTGATTTGATTCATGTACCTTAATCTAATAGTTATTGTTTTAGTGATTTGATTGTAACTTTCATCGCCTTGTTTGAGATTTGATTGTAACTTTTAGATTTTGATTTGAATTATAATGTATTTTATGGATCAGTCTTATATCTGAGATTTAATTAAAAGCTATTTTTGATCCATTTTGCTTCATGATTTGCGCCAATTTAGGGTTTCTGACAGAAGAAAAATTATGATTTCGTGGGTCAACAATTTTGACCCAATAAACATTATTAATATTAATAATAATAATCTAATAATAATGAAAAACTAAAATTAATAATAACCATACTAATAAATATCTTAAAAAAAGATTAACCCCAAAAATAAAACATTAAAGTATTCCGATTATATATAAGAAACCCGATCCTTCCCCTTTTCATTCATAATAAACCATAATAATATAATTAGTCTTAATGTTAATAATAATAATTACCTAAATGAGGTTAAAAATAATAATAAGGCAATTAAGATAATAATCCCACTAATTTAGTCCCTAAAATAAAAATAAAAATAATCTAAATTGTTAGTGAATAACCAAACTCCTCTTAATGATCCCCAAAACTTTATTAATCAATAATTAATTCAGATTAATAATATTCTCATAGTAAATAATAAACTAAATAATCATTATTATTAATAGCTTTAATTATAAACCTTGATTCAAAGTTAAAACTCCGTCTCCTTAATATTATTTAATAATTTTATTATAAAAAACCTAATAGTTTTAAATAATAATCTCAAGATAAAAACCCTCCTCTAGATACTTGACAAAACAGGTTTAGTGATAAATCCCTAAAAGAGTAATAATTTAATTACATTAATCCTTAAAAATACACCCCTCATATAAGATTGATTTTAAAATGACCCCTAATAAATTTAATTAAAAACCCTTCCTAATAATCTACTACACCTCCCCATACAAATGGATTAAGCAATACCTTTAACCCGTGCTAGACCCTAAAAATAGTAACTAAAGTAAAGAGGTCAAGATGGTCTCCCTATAAATCATTGGTCAAAGTTTAGAGTACGACAGAATGAATTAATTTAAAAGATGCATAAACATTTCATTAACCTTACTATTCAGAATAAACAAACTTCAAAGCAAACAAAATGCTTAACATGCAAAGAAATAACAAATACAAAAAAATATTAAATGATCAGCAACGTTAAGGATACGCTTTCTTGTCTGATCCAATGGTTTCAAGATGAACTTCCTGAAGTCTTTGCACTCCTTCAGGAGAGAGGTTGAGGTTCATCACCAAGTTTCCTTCTCGAAATGCTACGTACTTATTGTCGATTAACTACTGTACTCTAGCTTTGAAAGTTTTACAGTCTCCGGTCGAGTATCCTACCGATCCGACATGATATCCACATTGCACATTTGGGTCATACCCAGGTGGGAAAGCTTATGGAACCGACTTGAGGGAACTGGGAACCACCAGTGAGCCTCAAATCAACGGTTGCAAAAGTTATATGTATGTCATTGGAATTGGATCAAGGGGATCATTCCTTCTTTCCAATTTATTTCGAGGCCTAGGGAGATTCTGATATCTTCTGCTCTGGGCTCATTGATTTGAATTAGGAGCAACCCATGGTTGCTGGCACTGAAGACCGTGAGGTAGTGGTTGCTAGCATGGCAGTTTGGGCATTGCTGGTTGCTCATGTTTAGCCACTTGAAGATTTGGGTCAACAAGCTTATTGAAATTGACATGACGATCTTCGAATTCTTTTCCTTCAACCTCATTGCCGAACACATCCCCTTCTCACCGTGGGAGTTGAATCTAATATGAGTTTAAACCCATAACCCACACTGAAAGGTTATGTGTTCAACTCCCAATGAATTAATTTTTTTGATATTTTCACCTTTTATAGTTTCAAAGTTAAAAAAATAAAAAAGAAAAATCCACGTGAAATTAAAAATAATAATAATAAATCCATGTCATCATATTAGCAATAATAATAATAAAAATAAAATAAAAAAATACCCAGTCAACACGCCACATAAGCGCTTTTACTGAGTCATTTTTCCATAAGGTCTAAAACGATAGAATCTTCATGTGACAAGGTTAGTTTCACAACTTTTTTACAGGGGAAAAAACCAGAAGTCGCCTATATGGCATGGGAAAAATGTTATTCATCCTTTTTTATAAGCGAAAATAAAATCGAAGAAAACAGAGTATTAGAAGGGGTACTCATTCGAAGGTACAAAAACAAATAACAACAATTATAAAAAAAATCGACAATTTATACAAATAATAGTGTTATTTGAACACCAAAAAATTGACACCCTTTTTGACATCGTATATCAATCGTATACTTGTGACTCTATCTATCTCATACTTTTTTATCTCAGACACTTACGAATTTCAAAAATACACTAATATATCATAAACTTACAAAGAAACACATTTTTGACATCCAATTTTAAATGTAAAAATATAATTTCTCTTATGAAAATGTTTGGATTTGCTTCACAATCTATCCAAAGAGGATCAAGGTTTCCCTTGACCTTAACTAACCACCACTCCAAATCTGAAATATTACATTCCCCACTATGTCCTTGTTAACTGGGATTTTTGACAGGATCAAATCTTAGCACATTAAGAAAAAATTTAGAAAACGTTGGAAGTTTGAAAGGGTAGTTCGACGTGGTTTTCCAACAATGAGAGTCGAAGTCTCATGGAAGTTAGGACTTAGTATTTTCTGAAAAGAGATTTTATCCTGAACTTCAACGGCAGTGTTGCTTTAAGATTTTGACGTCAATAGTCAGCGAGACACGTCGACAGACAGCAGGTGGCACGAAGAAATAATTTCAAAGCAAGTTAATGCTTTTTTGTCTTATCCACAGGGACACATGGGAGAAGTTCTAGACGCAAAAAACATGCGGCAATTACGTGTCAATTTTTTAAGAGAATACAAGCAGTTATTTTACATTAGTATAAATAAGAGTTCTAGTATTAGGATTTGGGTTTGTTGAATTTACTATAAAAACTCACAAACTCAAAGCACCCATTTAATGCAACGTCTGTTACTTTAACTTATATTTTTGTATTCTTGCTTTCATTTCGTTGTTATTTCTTTTCACTTTACATTATCCTTTATCATGTTTTTGTCACTTAATCATTTTCAAATTCCTTTACTTTTCCAGTAATTTTATCTTAATTTGCACCACTTGTATATTAAGATTTTGACCACGTCAAAACCTGTTACATTCTTACACAATACTCAGAAAAATTTGAAGCACTATGTTATAGGGTTATCTAGTCGATCTGACGAGTAATCTTTTACAAGAGACTAGCGTTTGTTTACTAAATTTCACGGTAAACAAATTGGCACACATGGTGGGACCTTGTGCTAAAAAAATTCTTTCAGAAAACATTTTTCAATCATTGTTTTTCTTGCTTGATTTGTTCTATATGTATAACATATTATCATTGTTTGTTTATGTATGCGTTTAAGAAGTGGAAACGTTCTTCCTAATATGACACATCCAAACATGGATAATAACACTTCTAACCCACCACAGAACAATGAACCAAACACAATTGAAACATCAGTCGGATCAACAACTGAGAATTCGACGGTTATGTCCCCTGTTGGGACAAATGCTGTTGCAGTGTCGACGGTGATAGCGTCGTCAATGTCGTCAAAAGGGGTGACACACTCACTACATCTATGGAGTTCCCTTAAAAAAGCTGAGACATGATTAAAGTTATGGGAAGTTGCACGTTTTCGAAGTGACGATTGATAGAAATGTCATAATGTCAATGACGTTAGCCCATTGTGTGAAACAGCCTCGGGGAAATTAAAAAACGCCCCTATCTTCCTTTAGTCAAAAGTGGCATTTTTGGGGGACAATTTGTTAGTTGGAATTTTCGACAGGATCAAATCTTAGCACGTGCACGAAGAAATAATTTTAAAGCAAGTAAATGCTTTTTTGTCTTATCCAAAGGGACACATGAGAGAAGTTCTAGACGCGAAAAGCATGCGGAAATTACGTGTCAATTTTTTAAAAGAATACCATTATAAGCAGTTATTTTATATTAGTATAAATAAGAGTTCTAGTATTAGGATTCGAGTTTGTTGAATTTACTATAAAAACTCACAAACTCAAAGTACCCATTTAATGCAACATTTGTTACTTTAACTTTTTTTTAATTCTTGCTTTCGTTTCGTTGTTATTTCTTTTCACTTTACATTATTCTTTATCATGTTTTTGTCACTTAATCATTGTCAAATTCCTTTACTTTTCCAGCAATTTTATCTTAATTTGCACCACTTGTATATTACGATTTCGACCACGTCAAAACCTGTTACATTCTTACACAATACTCAGAAAGATATTAAGCACTATGTCATTTGATTATCCAGTCGATCTGACGAGTAATCTTTTACAAGAGACTAACGCTTGTTTACTAAATTTCACGGTAAACAAATTGGCACACCTGGTGGGACCTTGTGCAAAAAAATTTCTTTCAGAAAACATTTTTCAATCATTGTTTTTCTTGCTAGATTTGTTCTATATGTACAACATGTTATCATTGTTTGTTTATGCATGCGTTTAAGAAGTGGAAACGTTCTACCTAATATGACACATCCAAACATGGATAATAACACTTCTACCCCACCACAGAACAATGCACGAAACACAATTGAAACATCATTCAGATCAACAACTGAGAATTCAACGGTTATGTTCCCTGTTGGGACAAATGTTGTTGGAGTATCGATTGTGATAGTGTCATCAATGTCGTCGAAAAAGGTGACACCCTCACTACATCTAGGATGTTCCCCTAAAAAAGCTGGGACATGATTAAAGTTATAGGAAGTTGCACATTTTCAAAGTGACGATTAACAGAAATGTCATGATGTCAATGCCGTCAGCCCATTGTGTGAAACAGCCTTGGGGAAAGTAAAAAACGCCCATATCTTCCTTTAGTCGAAAGTGCATCTTTGGGGGACAATTTATTAGCTGGGATTTTCGACCGGATCAAATCTTAGCACATTAAGAAAAAAATTTAGAAAACGTTGGAAGTTTGAAAGGGTAGTTCGACGTGGTTTTCCAACTATGGGAGTCGAAGTCTCATGGAAGTTAGGACTTAGTATTTTCTGAAAAGATATTTCATCCAAGACTTCGACGACAACATTGCATTTTTCTCAGCCATGCGTCGGCGCATGACCCCTAGAGCGGTCGACGCATGGTCTTCCAACATGCGCAGATTGCCCACGGGTCAGCGCAGGCTGACCCTCATTAAGTGTTTGGTCGACTGCTTGCTGTGTGTACATCATTTTTATGGTTTTCTCAAGTTTCAAAATGTTATTATTAATTTCAGTTGGTCCTTGCATCATATAAATACATGGTTCCTCATTTTTTACACAACAACATGAAATAATGAAAGATTTACATTGAAACTTTTCTCTCATCACCTTCATCTTCATCTTGCACCTTTCTCAACAAATACACATAATCATTTTTGTTGATTTTATGCATCATGAAGTGATAACGTCCAAAGCATAAAGTTGTATCTTGGTTTGGGATGAGTATTTCAGTGGGTTATTTCTTGAATAAAACCTCTAGGGTTTTGCCCTCCAAGATCAATTGGATTTGGGGGTTTTTGGTTCAGATCTTGTGTGCATTGAATTCAGCCGAGCGAAGGTGATCGAAGAACCAGGGTTTTATCGATCTAGTAGCGTTAACCGGAGGATTGTTCAACAAGGCTTGGGGATCGAATTGTGTATGGATCGAAATCAGCCGAGTGAAGGTGATTGAAGGCCGGTGTGTTCTTGCAATCTAGTAACGATAAACGGAGGTTCATCCAACAAGTTTAAGGCACTTGATTCGACTCGAATCAAGGGAAGAGAAGACAAAGTATCTGCATCAATGAAAGTTCTTGAGTGTGTGTGTTATACCCCAAATTTTGACCATAATATTTCCCATCATTGTGAGAATCATTACCATAATATGGATGTACCATCATGCCTCATCAATCTCCTAAAGGATTGTTGAGCATTCACTACAACCAAAAATTAAGGTTTTGAGTTCTCTCAGAGCACTTAGATAAAGGATCAATCAAGAAATGACATAATCTTCAACTTTTCTAACCTCTCAAACACCCATAAGGATCAAGAGGTCTCCCATATCAAGAATCAAGCACAAGGTTGCAACATTCCAAGTGGATCAAGCCTCAAGGTCGCCAGTGTCACCAAATTAGGGTTTTAGTTGACCAAGGCCTCCAGATGGAAATTTTCATCTGGGCATGAGCCAATACTTCAAAACATGATGCAAAATGCTCCAAGGGACCTCATGGATCCAATCATCAAGTCAAATTAGCATCAGGGGATGCATTAATCAGAAATCATGAATTAGGGTTTCTTGACCTAATTCACCCCTAAGTTGACTTTTGAGGCAAGACATAAGCCAAGACCTCAATACATGATTTGAGGGCCTCAAATACACCACATTGATCCATTTATAACAATGGATTGATCTAAGAAGCTTGATTCACAAGTTCAATTTCATCTGGACCTCAATTAGGGTTTTGAAGAAAAAGTCAACTGTACCTTTGACTTTGGACCAAGACATGCTCCCAAATCTTGGGACATGATTCAAGACACCCTAAAAAACCTATGGAACCCATCCATTAGGTTTGAATTAGGTCAAGAACTTGATTGCATAGAGGATCACACAGTTTGGATTTCATCTGACAAAAAGTCAACTGTGTCAAAAAGTCAAGTTTGACTTTTTGAATTTTCTTGACAAACAAGGCTTCCTTAAGTCAAGAACAATGTTAATTCATGGTTTGGATCATCATCCATCAAGAAAAATCAAGAAAAGTGAGGTAACTTGCAAAAGGGGCAACCATAAAAAACTTAAAATTTTCTAAGTTATGGAACAAAATGGATTTGGTACCAACTTTGCAAGGTCATAACTCCTAAACCCTAAGGCCTTTTTCTTCTATCCAAAGCTCAAATGAAAGTTCACATGGCATACTTCAAAAGTGTCAACTACATCAAATTCCAAATCCTCATGGATTTTGAGTTATGGATTGATCAAAATCACAAAAAGTCAAAATGACCACTTTTTCCAACACTTAGTGAAATTTTCAAAAAGTCAGAATCTGTTTCATTTTTTACCAACTTAAGGTCATTTTTCATCATGATCCAAGCTGAACCAGGTCCATTTGTGAACATCAAAGTTAAAGTATGTCATGAGAGCTTTCCAAAGTATACAAGAACTCGTATTGATTCAACTTAATCAAGGAGTTATAATCCTCACAACATGCCTTGCTCAAACTGATTTCCAAGACAAAATTGTGCATTACTTGTGGCACATGATTCTTAAGTCCAATTTTGGTGACTCTGCAGGACTGATCCTAATCCAAATTTAACAAGAATCTCAGTCAATCATGAAAAACCTGCAAGCTTGGACCCCAAGGCAAGAATCCCATCATTTGGCATGTGATCATTCAATTTTCAATTCCAAAACTTCAATTTTTATCATGTTGAATTGATGTGGTACATGAAACTGTTATGAACCAAGCCTATTAGTCCAATTGAGTCAAGTTTGTTGCAAAGATCAGAAGACTTAGAGCTACAAATATCAGCTCTAGTCAATGGCCAGGTGAAGACTTGGTACCTTGGCATTTAAGGAAGTGATACATCGGCATATCCATTGGATAATAGAGTGATCCCACATCCAACACTATTCCTTCAAAAACAAAACTCCTCTCCTATAAATAGAGGTCATTTCTGATGTTTCGAACCACACCAAAACAATACCAAAGCCTTGTTTTCTCACTCTCCCTCTCTTACTTCAATTTCAAGTCGCTGTCGCTCCCGGGATTTTCATCCAAGTACAAACGCGAAAGTGGCACCGAAACAGAGTCGCCAGCAACGTGTATTTATCCCAAGAGAGGGAAAGGAAACACCGCATAAACCTGGAAGAAAGGATAGAGCATGGTCTTGCGACCACGAGAACTGGGTTCGGGAGTCGGTTACGCGCAGGGAAGGTATTAGCACCCCCACGCGTCCATCGTACCCAATGGGATCCACGCTTGCTTGTCTCGATCAAAGGGTGTAGAAACTGGAGTTCCGCCGCTACTGGAAAGGAAAAGGAAAGAGAGCGGAAAGAAACGAAGAAACAAATGTAGGGAAAATAAAAGAAGTGCTCGAATGGGCCCTACCCCACTGCCTACGTATCTCATCGGGAACATGAGAATCAGAGTGACGTAGTTCCCCTTACTAGGGATGAATTGTTTGTGATTTTTAGGGAACGGCTAATGTTCTAGCTCAGGTGTTGCGGGCTCGCTGGTCCGAGTGCCTTACCATCTTGCAAGAGAACGAGGAGAAGCACGTCCATACGTTGAGAATGAGTGAGATGAGAAAAGAATTCTCGAGGGAAAGACGTTATTGGTTTGTTTTCGTCTTTTAAGAAAGAAGTGTTTTGATTGTTTTTGTTTTGTAACGCGTATTGTATTTAAGTCCTTCATGTAGGATCGAATGCCTCGCATATCGACCCAAGACGGGACGTACGCTAAACATTCTAAGGAAATAAGAGAAGACCCCTCACTCCCTTGTTCCCACATGAAAGCCCAAATACAATATTTATTATGCCTTTATTAAGTATTTTTTATTTTGTTTTGAGATGAGGAAGAGAAAGACTCAAAGAAGGATCAAAGGAAAAATCTAAGTGGGGGGCTAGGACTCAATCTTAATGTTATCATATAATGATTGCCCTATGGTTGAGGTAAGAAAGGGAAGTCTCCCTAATGTTAGCATACATGGATTGCCATAATAATGTCTCTCCTACCTCCGACTTAATAAAAAATTAAGTGGAGCGAGGAATCCTACGAGATCATGTCATTAGACAAGTAAACACAAGATAAATCAATCACCAAATGAACTAAACGCAACGAAAGAGTAAACAGTGTCAGTCAATAATAACGTCACATAATCAAAGTAGAAAAAGGGGATCTTTGGCCAAGGGGTCATATCAACCGAGGCAAACAAGCTAGCTGTGGGAAGTAGGTACTCATCCAATGGTATCGAGAACCATGGAGAGCAGAGTAAGAAAGGGGAAAATGTGAGTCAGATCACATAAGCATCAGCATCGATCAATGCGAGCTATAGACAACGCGTGGGGGTTTGATTACTAAACCCTTCTTCCACTTGACGGACTCGATAACAAGAGTAAGTTATGTTCAAAGCATCAATCATGTAATGAGAACTAAGAACGACTCAACTAGAATAACGGGGGTCGATTGCGAACCCTGCCTTCCGTCAATTGCCTCCTTATAGGTCTTTAGCACAATATTAAACAAGTACAATCATGGCCTCACTTGAGGGCTTTCCATACAATCCTACTTATCATGGCATCGACTATTCCTACTTCTCATGGCATTGGAAAACATTAAAGAGAAGTGAAGAGATAAGAGGTCCTACCAAACGGATATGAATCCGTAGCAAAGCAACGAAAGCGCAACGAAAGCAAGTCACGAAAGCACCTATAAACAAACATCAAACCAAGTTAGAAACAAGTTTTTATTTACAAAATGAAATGGTCAAACCACCTTAGGAATGTCTCCTTTATGCACCTTGCACATGTGAACCAAAGACATTAGTAATAACAAGAGAGTGTATGTACAATATAAAGACCTAAGTCTAACGACAATGTACATTTGAGTCATACTAGTCAAAGTGAAAGACCTAAAAAGGATTATGAAATTACAAGCCAAGTTACAACTATGCTACAAGACTAATCTACTTTGAAGTTTAAAGGTAATCCAACAAAAGAAAGCCGTTACAAGTTAGATGAATTGAATTAAAACGTGAAAATGGACCAAGGTCAGAAGTGACACGACTTATAGGCATGCTTAAAACCAATCTCAAAGTGTCACCAAAGTTTTCATTAAACAATCTCTCCAAAGTGAATTCATTCCATGAGCAAAATCACATTTAAACTTCTCACACAAGTATGTAAAATTGTCACTCAAGTAAGGCAAACGAAATGAAATGGTAAGGGAATGTTAAAGCTCACACACTAGAGGAAAATGACCTATAAAATGTCCTAACTGAATCCCAAAACAATCATGAACATGGCATACAAACGGCATCAAAAGAAGTGGCCAAGATGAAACACAAATTCACGTTCACCTACACACAAAGGAGGCATCATTTAAAGCATGTGAAATGATCAAAGGCAATACTCAAGCATGTCTTAATTGTACATCAAAATACACTTCACAATGTGCTAAAACTCACATTCAAAGTTGGCTCAAAGTGCCCTCATATAAGTCCTAAACATAACTTCTTTCTACGCATGTATCACCATGTTCGGTTCGCATTGGGAAATGAGTAAAAAATAGCAAAATGCTCTTGAAAATTAGAAGTAATTAAACATATTATGCCAAGGAGAGTAGGTAACCACATACAAAAGAAAGGGTTCATATCAGGCACCAAACATGCTCAATCAATTGCAAACGTAGCACAAACGTCAATGATGATCATGCGAATTAAGGCTCAAAAGATTAACTTCCAAAGTATCCCAAAACTCAAGTACAATGCACCAATAAATCACCATGATGTTAAACAATCAAGTGCCTAAATGTACACCAAAAATCAGCTCCAAATGGTCAAGGGAAGATCACATTTTAGAACTTGCATCATTAGACATACCATTAAGAACACAATCCTTTCCAAAATTACAGAAAAATATCAAACAGTCCCCAAAATGGAATTAAAAATATCCCAAAATTAATTAACGCCTCCCAGAATATACATGAATTTTATAGGAATTTTCTGAGGTACGAAAATATTTTAAAAAGAACGGTTTTAAAACATGCTTAAAAAATACTAAGAAAAACTTGTAATAAAGTGACAGGGGTGCAAACAGTAAGTTCATAATTCAGAAAGTAGATTGGGCCGCCAGGGGGGTGTTAAGAGCAAACTTGCGCATAGGCCCTAGAGACAAAAGGCCTGGCAGCGCATGGTAATTGTGGTAGTCTTGTAGTCAACCTTGTTGACTAATCTGGTGCGTCCATTCACAATGATGATGGATGATGATAGATCAAAGGCAATGATGAAGTGAGGTATGGTAAATGACCAGGGGTGTATGGTATGTGTAATACCCCAAAATTTGCCCTCTCATTTCTTCATATCATTTAGCATGAGTTTTCATTTCATGGCATTGTATTCAAGCATAGAAAAACAAAACATTAAGCATTGCATTGCATATTGCATAAGGACATGTGATCAAGGCATCTTTCCTTGGTTTGAGCTTTCTGTATTCAGAAGATTATCATTGTACATCAAGAGCTTAGGATTTTCTTATTTTAAGGGATTCATCAGAGGCGTTGGGTCAGGTTTTCTTGGGTGTGAATCAGGGTTTGGTTCCTTCTCTGTTCGGGATATTTGTGTGCATGCAAGGTGAACCAAGGTTCCTTATTCAGGGTTGAAATGGTGGAGCCAATAAGGACACGGGTTTGTATTGGATTTGAAGTTTGAGGTGGATTGAATGTGTTGAGATTGATCAGGTGACTTACTTGGAATTCGAGATACATGGATCCTTGTTGCTAACCCATAACCATTCTGATACCATTTCCATAATATCCAAATATCCACTTCCTCTTCTTATATTTTATCCACTTTTATCCATTCTTTTTCATGTCCGCGTTAAATCCATTAAACCATTTTTACCATTTTGTCCAAATCCATTTTCCATTTAATTCCAAACTAAATCTCCATTCCATTTTAAATCCATTTCCTAAATCCACGGTTATATATATCCATTCTCATAACCTTTAATATCCATATCCTCTTATTTCAATTCTATATCCATAAAAATTCCTTACCATTTTCAAATCCAATTTTTACCTTTCATATTATCCATTTTATCACAAGTAACCATATTTCAAAACCAAAAACCCATACCAAAGTTCAAAAACCACTATCCATTTAAATCCATTTGAAGTCCATGTCCATTAAATACCAAAATCCAATTAAGATCCAATTTCATGACCAAACCATTTTTTTGTCAACCCAAATTTTATTCAACTGGAATGATACAAAGTTGTACACCGCAGGAAGACGAAAAAGCATAGCAGGCCCAAGTAAGGACCAAGTTTACCGCAGAAAAAAAAAAAAGCTTTTCTTTAATGTGTGTCAGACATTGTAGCTCAGGACCTGGAAAAAGGGGCTTCTTCAAGTACGTCCAATGCTACAAGGTCAGTGATCTTTTTGAAAGAACCGATGGACAGCTTCAAGTGGGGATCAAAGGAAATTTCAGAAAGAGATTCATAACAGCATCATTCAAAATAAAATCCACCTCAGAAAATAGTGTAGCAGCACAATACTTCAGCAGTACAAATAACAATAGCAGCAATTTATGCACACCAGAAAATTCATTTGCAGAAATAGGAAATTATAACAAGAAAATATAGCAGTTCATATCAGAAAATCACACCAGAAAAGAGATAGCAGAATCGAACCTCTTCTAACAAAAACCCACCAACAGAGTATAACGATTTTTCTCTAACAGTTTCTAATCCAAAAAAATCAATAACAGCATCGCACCAGTTAACTTCTAACATTTCCTAACTATCATCAAAACCTCTAACCATCTTTCTAACAGAATTTCACCTTCCAATCCTTTTCAATTCCTAACCGCTGACAGTTAGGTAGTTCTAACCAAGAAAACCTCAAACAGGTTCTAAGAGAGCTTGGAGTCCCTCTACTTCTTGGCACTCACCATCTTCATTCACCCTTTACCTCCAACACTTCCATTTTTCAATCTCCTTCACCGTCGATTCAATCTTCAATCCTCATCTTCAATTCTCTTCTACCATCTTCAACCTCCTTCTCTCTCATTCAACTTTCAATCCATTTTCAAATCATAACCCTGTTCTCACGGATACTCTATCAAATTCCAACAAGCTTTTCTTGGTATCTTCATCACCAATTCTCCATAACCTGCAAGAAACAAGAAATTCCAAATCAGAATTCAACAAGCCGTAACGACTTCGCTCGGTTCACAGTTTTGGGAATCCATACGAATCTGCAACAATCCAGAACAATTGCGTACGAAGAAAAAAGAAGTAGAGGAAGCGAGAAAAGGAATTACAAAAAAGAGGAAAAGCCAAAGAGATCAAATCAGAGACTTACACAAGAATCTCGCGTTTACGTTGAAACTGCTATAACCTTGGTGATTCTTAGTCGCGATTGGTAATTCAGATCGCAGCTCCTTGTTTCGATCGCGATTCGTAGTTCAGATCGCAAGCTTCTTGCGGTTGCGATTCGTGGATCAGATTGCATCTTCCTGTTTCGGTTGCGATGCGTAACTTAGTTTGATACTTGGAGCGAGCTGAACGGAGGAAGTTAATGGAGTCGCCGGCGATTTGAAGTCGGAGAAAGAATGGTGCAGCGCCGTATTCATGGCCGGCGATTTGAACGGAGGAACCAGAAGGAGAATGTTGAAAGAAGCCGGCGGCGCAAAGGATGAATAATGTTGAAGGAGATTGAGGAAACGCATATACTGAAGTGTGAAGGTGTGAAGGGTTTCGTAGGTTCTTCTAGGTCAAATAGTTGAGGATTCAGATCAAGTCATAGGCCCGTTGCTCCATGGATTCTTGATCACACCGCCAGTTCCGCTGAATGCACCCCCTCTGGTAAGGTTTTTTTAAATTAATTTCTTTAAGTCATTTTGGAATTTCATGTTTTTTTTGCTAATTAGTTGTAATTTCGACTAATTAGTTGTAGATGTTGATAATGATTTTTTCTGACTAATTGCTCGTTAGCGTAATCATTGACTAATTGATTTTTTTGGCTTAATTGCTTTGTTAACAGAGTTGTAGGTTAAGTGTTTTTAACTAGATTAATTCTAGTTGACCTTAGAATTAGAATTAGAAATTTTAGGGAATTAATGACTAATTTTGGTTGAGTGATTTAGGACAATTAGAAGTAGTTCATGAGGTTAGAACTAGGTTAGAATTAATTCCCCATTTAGAATTTGTCTCGAATAAGAAATTTAATCTTGACTTTCATTGACATTTTAACCGTGGTTCTAATTGACTAATTGCAAATTAATGTTGATTTTTTATAATGGTTTACACGAGTTATTTTTGCTTAATCGCACTATTTGCTTTTAGCTTAATGACACTAATAGGTTTTTTGCTTAATTACTCAATCATTGTTTTGGATTAATTGGTCACTAATTGTCCGTTAGTTGTTCATTAGAATTAAATTTGAACCAATTGATATTGATATAGTTTGGTTTGATTTAGTTCTAACATTGACTAAACATAGGTTTTAGTGTTAATATTTTCATAATAGTTTCATTTGGTAACTTTGTTAATAGTCTTTAATATGTTTGCATAGATATTTGACTAATTGTTGGTTACATTTAGTATTGATTTCAATTAATTCTTATTGATCTTTCCATTTGAAGTTTGACTAACCTTTGAGTTTGTTTTGTAGTGTTTTACACTTGATTAGCTAAATGTAGAAGCTGCTGTATACATAGCTGCTGTGAACAAAGAATGCTGTAGAATGTTGTTATCCTGACTGGCTGCATGTACACCCATTCTGTTCTGGAAATAGTAGCTGTTATAGACTGTTTTTACTTGTTGCTAGTTTTTACAGCTATGCAGGTGCTGGAGCGCTGTTGTTGCTGCTGTTTATGGCTTATGGCCCTGTTTTATGGTTTTTTGAAGAGCATTTGGATCCATGCCTTTCACGGATCCATTCCACTTTCTAACACTTTTGCTCATTTATGCTAGATTACTAGAAGTTGGCCGGTTTGCATATACTTTGCTTGCGTTGCTACGGATTGATATCCGTTCGGTATCACTTCTCTTCTCTTTTACTAATTCCGCATTTTTCCTTTTTATGCCATGAGAAGTAGGATTGGGAGTCCGTGCCACTTGGCCGGCAATGCTGGAAGTCCTCAAAGGAGGCTCTGTTTGTGATTGTTTAATATTGTGCTGAAGACCTCTAAGAGGCATCCCATTCCCATTTCCCCTGGTAGGACCTCCAAGAAGGCAATTGACGGAAGTTAGGGTTCGCAATCAACCCCCGTTATTCTAGTCGAGTCGTTCTTAGCTCTCACTACATGATTGAAGCTTTGAACATCACCTGCTCCTGTTATCGAGTCAGTCAAGTGGAAGATAGGGTTCGCAACCAACCCCCACGCTTTGTCTATAGCTCGCATTGATTGATGTTGATGCTTATGTGGTCTGACTCACATCTTCCCCTTTCTTACTCTGCTCTCCATGGTTCTTGATACCATTGGGCGAGCACACTTACTTCCCACAGCTAGCTTGTTTGCCTCGGTTGATATGACCCCTTGGCTAAAGCTCCCCATTTTCTTACTTTGATTGTGTGAAATTATTGCTGACTGACACTGTTTATTCTTTCGCTTGCTTTTAGTTTATTTTGTGATTGACTTATCCTGTGTTTACTTGTCTGATGGCATGATCCCCCTTAGGATTCCTCGCTCCACTTAATTTTGGATTAAGTCGGAGGTAGGAGAGACATTAGGATAGCAATCCATGTATGTTAACATTAGGTAGCTTCCCTCTTGATCCTGACCTTAGGACCATTGATGCATGTTAACTTGTAGGACCGAGTTTCCGCCTTAGACTTTATGTGTGTCTTTCCCCTTTGTTCTCTCGCACCTATGCGATCGAGATCTTGTTTCCTGTTCACCCGTAGTACCGTGAACTACGGATGCTCTGATTCCTCTTTCTTTTCAGATTGCGGATACGTAGGCACGAGATACGATATCTCGGCGAGCACACTAACAACTAACTTACGTTTTTCTTCTCTCTTGAGTCTTTCATCTTCTCAGCTCAAAGAAAATTCAAAATATCTAATAAAGGTAGGCATTTATTGCATTTAGGCCTTTCATATAAAGAAAAGATTATAAGGGGTCTTCTCTTATAATCTTAGAATGTGTAGCATATAGCCCATCTTGGGTCAATGTGTTAGACATTTGATCTTGTATGATGGACTTAAATGTAATACTTGTTGAAGGTACAAATAATAAAAAACACTTCTTCATTTCATAATCAACAAAAAACACTTAATAAACACAAGTATGCTAGTGTGTTTGAACCTTGACAATTGGAACTAAGTGTGGGGGTCTTCTTCACTCTTAGTGTGCTTTCTTACCCATTCCATCTTGGAATGTGAGAATGTACACATTCCAATGACTAAGATTTAGATACACTATCATATGCAAACAAATGGAAAAACTCTTAAAAGACAAAAACAAACAACAACGTCTTTCCTTCGGGAATTCTTTTTCTCACCTCATTCACTCTTAGCGTACGAACGCGCTCCTTCTCGTTCTCTTGCAAGATGGTAACGCACTCGGACCAGCGAGCCTGCAACACCTGAGCTAGAACATTAGCCGTTCCTAAAAAAACACAAACAATTCATCCCTAGTGAGGGGAACTACGTCGCTCTGATTCTCATGCTCCCGATGAGATACGTAGGCAGTGGGGTAGGGCCCATGCGAGCACTTCTTTTATTTTCCCTACATTTGTTTCTCTTTCTCTTTCCATTCCTTTTCTAGTTCCTTTTCCAATATCTTTTCCTACACCCTTTGATCGAAACAGCAAGCGTGGATCCCATCGGGTACGATGGACGCGTGGGGGTGCTAATACCTTCCCTGCGCGTAACCGACTCCCGAACCCAGATCTCTTGGTCGCGAGACCATGCTCTTTCCTTTCCTTCAGGTTTATGCAGCGTTTCCTTTCCCTCTCTTGGGATAAATACACATTGCTGGCGACTCTGTTCGGTGCCACTTTCGCGTTTGTACTTGGATGAAAATCCCGGGAGCGACAGCTGGCGACTCTGCTGGGGAACTTGCGACCTATTGCTGGTCCATCCTAAGCGAGTCAATCCTAGCGCTTGTCTATTTTTATTTCATTGGGTGTTTACTGTTGTGCTGTATTTACTGTTTTACTGTATAATTATTTACTGTATTACTGTATATTACTGTATTTGCTGTATTTTAGCATTTTCATTTCATATGCTATATTATGTTATACTAGACTGTGTTGTTTTCTGTTTGGCGGGATGGGTGTTCTGAGAGATAAGCTCACTACCCAGGCTTGAGTACACACATAAGTATTAGAGTGGATAGTCATGACGCTTGCGTGGTGGTGACCACGTATTGTTGTTCATGAGACCCACAACCAGACGAGGTTCTATCAGGAGCTTTCTGCTACTGCATGTTATGCAGGCCAGTAGTAATTCTCTTGAGGAATTGTCGACTCTGGTGACCATTCCCGAGGACTCAGTTGCGGCACTCCTCCCGAGATGTGACCGTGGCAGACCACATTATGTGGCAAACCCATTGCACATTCTCGATCCGAGGACCCAATGCTGGGAACTCGCTATAGGTTATCCTTTTTGAAAGAGAATCAGTGGAGGCACTCCTCGATTGGCGATAGTACTGTACCCCGAGGGATGAATGTACTATTGCTTCTCGACCTTAGTGCCAGAAGCTGAGGACCTTTCGTTTTGGAGAATCAGTTGAGGCCTCCTCGATTGATGATGACGCCAAACCAGAAATGGTGAACGTATCATCATTTCTCGACCTGAGAGCCCGGGATACTGAACATCCTAGTACCCACATGTGAGAGGGGCGGGTTGTTTACAGGTTTGCAGGTAACCTTGACTTTCATCCTACCTGGTATTCTGGTTTTCCTATCAGTGTGGACTCATCAGCCTGGTATTATGGTATCATGATTATTCTGACCATCCCGGTATTCTGATCAGGTCGGCGCTCTGATTATGCCAATACTCTGGCCTTCTGGTATTCTGATTATGCCGATATCCCGGCATCCTGGCATTCTGATTATTCGGATATTCCGATATTCCGGTATTTTCTTTAGAGCAGACTTATGAGCTTATTCAGCCGTCAGCATAGCAATTATCCAGATTATATGGAAGCCTTGATCCCATGTCTGTTGCATATGCATCATCATTTTCGCATACATGTTCTTGTATTTCCAAGGGATATTAACTTTGAGACTTGCCATTGAGCATTTCCATTCATTTCTTATGTTTTTTCCAAAAAATTTTTTTCGTATTAAAGCATAATGATCCCTTGGAAATATTCGAACATGGCATTCTGCATGGCATCCTCATACTCATATGCATAACAGGTGTTCCGGAGCGGATTTCTCATTCTGATTGGGTATTCTCTGCTGAAACAGCCAACCTGACTTCTTCCAACTACTCGATTCACCACAATCAATGTTCAGATATGGAACAACTCCGAGCGGAGGTGATTGAGATGAAGGCCCGGCTGGGGCACTTTATGGTGGACATTCAGGCGTTGTCCCGAGGTCGGGAACTGCTGAGAGAAGAAGTCAACCGGGTAAAGACTCGGATGGGCTTAATTACAGAAATCCAGAATGCGGTGTTAAGGAAACAAAGCAATCCTCATCCTCGTTGAGGGGAACTACGTCGCTCTGATTCTTCATTAGTCAATGGAGATACGTAGGCAGGAGATCGTGTGAGATCTTTGCGAGCAACCTTATCTATCAACCTTATTTATCAATTTCTTTCCTCCAGATATCTCTTGTCGGCTTCCAACTCCATCTCCCCAAGAGAGTCCTAGGGGCAGAGCATATGGGCAAAGGCCAGAACAACTTGAGAAGAAGTTTGATCCTATTCCGATGCCGTACGTGCAACAGGTTTCCTCATTTGCTCAAACTCGAACTGATTAAGCTAGTCGCATCAGGATCATCTTCGACAAAGCTTCCTTTGGGCTTTCAATGCCAAATGCCAGGTATGACTACCATTCTGGGGCACCTGACCGTTTAATTGACGATTGCAAGTCTTTCAGAGGTAAAGGTAAAGACAAGGTGCAAGACGTGATTGACTCAAAGGTTATCACACCAGATGGGTGGCCCATAAATTGAACT
This sequence comes from Lathyrus tuberosus, assembly GCA_022829125.1. Taxonomy (NCBI): domain Eukaryota; kingdom Viridiplantae; phylum Streptophyta; class Magnoliopsida; order Fabales; family Fabaceae; genus Lathyrus; species Lathyrus tuberosus. The sequence goes on from JALAZF010000072.1 coordinate 9,595,540, forward strand.
TTCTTCATCAGATTGAGCACCCAGTTTGCAAAAACATCATCAGAAGCAACAAGTCCAGACGGAGTCAAGCCTCCTCAACAAGGACAATCATTTAGCTTCTTTACTGCATTCTCATGTGTAGCTTTTTATATTTGTCAAGACATTTGTATGCATGCATGAAATCTGTTTTTCTTTTTATGTTAATCATAATACAATACGCATGTTTTTCCTGAAGTAATCCATTCGTATTCACTCATAAGTTTGTATATGTGCATTGCAATACCAACTGTCGTGCTTAAACTCTTGAAGGAGGATGATGAGTTGAAAACGCAAAAAATCTCTGATTGTGTGCTTTTGGATAAAACCATGTTGAGGATGTACAGGCATTGATTCAAATCCCCAAACACTGGAGATATAAGGGAGATAGACCCTCGTTAACCCCTTTGAGCCTTGAAGTAGGAGTTTCTTTCGTACGAAAAAACCCTCACATTTAACCCAGGGGCAGGGTAGACGTCAGTTAATTTGACCGAGCGTTCAAATTTCAAAAGGAGTGTGCATCTGAGGATCCATTACCTTCTATTCCACCGTCAAGAGGTCAAGAGATGTGAAACCACAATGGTTATCCATCAACAATCAAAAAGTCAGGCAGTCACAACCCTTTCAACAAAGTCAAGACAGGCCAGTGTCACATGACGTGTTCAAGGAAAAAGAAAATGAATAAAAAAAATGAAAAAAGCCCGCTAAGTTGAAACTTGAAAACAAGCAACTTAGGCAAAAGTTAGGGCATCCCGCTGGACTCCAACATCTAAAGATTCAAAAGAATCAGTCCAGGCAAAAATTAGGGATCAAAAAGCAAAAGAATGAAAAAGCGAAAAACAAAAGGATTACAAAAGAAAATCCTCGAGCAAGAACAAAGTCGTGTGACTACAAACAATAGACAAAAGGGGTGACTGTTACTCCAAAGCCTCATTAGGTGTCAAACCATCAAATGCATGGATTCCTTAAAGATCACAAAATCTTTTTTGAGAAATGAGCGTTTGTGTCAAATTAGTTGAATGTAGGACTGGAGAACATCACGAAGAGTGGGTGGGCACCAATAAACTTTGAGCCATAAATCCTTTTTTCTCAAAACCGTGAACCAGGCCACGATACAACCCTCAAAAGTCCTAATTGAAACAGGGTTATTTCGAAAGCATACTACCAAGAGATAGTGTTCCCGACTCCTATGAGTTGTGCTAAAAGATCTTTATTGGTGTTGCATGTGCATTGCATTCTTTCATTCAAAAATTAATGTCGTATTATAACCCGTGATTCGCTCACAAAAGGGTTTGCGACATCTTTTCAGTAAAACTTCAAGATTAACATGTGTGTTGCATTAGAATTTTCATTCTCAGAACAAAACATTTTCTGCTTGCATACATTTGTTTGACATCAAAAGAAGCTTACATATGGGAATTCAGTCCAGAAACTTAATCTTGCCGAGTTGAGAATCCTGAAACTCCCAAAGGACAGCCACATCCAGTGTTACTTCCTCAGGAACTTTGTTGAGCAGGAACTTTCCCAACAAGTTGTGCTAAGACGTAGTCAATCAGGGGCAATCACGTCGAACCATCTCTTTAAAGTGTAGCTCATCTGAGCCAATCACGTCGAGAAATCTCTTCAAAGATCAGTAGTCAGGGGCAAAACCACTTCAAGGGTCATACGGGGGCAGGTCATCCCAAGAGCACGAGAATTGGTCCATCCAGACGACTGGTCAGCCTATCCAGGATTCAGAATGCTGGGACAGAATATCTCACGAGATTGTTCATGAATCTTCTCGGGGCGAAATCCTCTGAAAACCATATGGTCCGGGGCAGTTACGGCGAGATCCAACGAATCTCTACGAGAGTTTGAAGACATTGAAGCGTTTTGGATGTCAAGTCTTCTGTAAAATCCTCTTGGGACAATTTCTTCCGGTGGACCATGTTGGTTTGGGACAAGTGAAGAAAAACAGTTGGTCACGCATATGCAGTCAATCAGCCAAAAGGAGTGAAACTAAGGGGCATTCCAACCCAAGGCATTTTTGGTCCCCGTCTTCAGTAGGCTTCATTAATAATGTTCTCCAGCAAGAGATTGCATGCAAACCTTTCTCCCCAACAAGTGGTGGTTCAGAGTTAGATTTTCTCAGTTGCAGAAGTCATATCTCGCACGGGGTATACGTGCATATCCTTTGCTTGTAGGTAGCAGCCTCATACTAGGCTCAAAGGCAAAATTAAAGCCTTTGCGAGATCACGGGATCATGTCTTCTAGACGAGTAATCACTTACTTCCATGCAGAAGACTGGGGCAATCATGTTCGAGAAAGGTGGTCACCCTTTTGTCACAATGTTCACTGATTAAGTCCATCATTCGGTCGACGGTCGGTCACGACGATTCGATATCAACGAATTGAGCTCAACTGGGTATCGTGGTATCTTATTAAGTCGATTCTCTTATTCAGTCCTTCCAACAGCTACAAGCTTTTCTGTGTCGATAACGGTCACAGGTTCCCCAAAAGAGTGGTCTCGTCGACACCGAAACTGATGGCCATTATCCCCAGCGAAGTCGCAGGAGTTTGAAGAGGCTAAATCTTCTGTAAAATCCTCTTATGACATCTTCTTCGGGGACAAATTGTTGGTTTGTCCAAGCATGGGGCATGTTTGTTTCCCCATCATGAAGTGTTGATCATCCCCAGTAGAGTTCGAGGACAGTTGGTCTTCTGTAAAATCCTCTCAAAAGGCATTCCCCAGCACGAGACGTTTTAAAGCAGTTTCCTCCAGCAGAGTTTGTTATAAACTCGTCATCCCTAACGGAATTGTCTAAAGGGAAGCTCGCCTAACATGGGGCATTGTGGTACTTATCCTAAGCTTGACAGTCATATTCTTCAGCAGACTACTGTGGATTTGCTTTGGGTTTCCCCAACAGATTTCTAAGGACTCTTTCCTAGCAAGTTGCAGGGGAATTTTCTAACCAGGATTCGCATATCCCTGGCAAAGTAGCCCTGGTCCCCAGCAAGTTTGTGTCTCTGGTAATGATCCCCCACAGAGGTCAGCATCGAATCTTGTCAGCAATACTCCCCAGCTGAGTTGTTGTTCTCCCCGCAGAGGTTTATAAGATCGGCAAAATCTATTCCTCAACAAGGATGGCACAGTCTTTCCCCAGCCGGGTCAAAAGGTGGATAACCCCTACAAAGGGTCTTGGATTGGATAGATCCCCAAGCAGAGTTTTTTTATGACTTTTCTTCCTTAGCAAGACGCCATGCAAAGAAATTCTCATCCCCAGCGGAGTCGCTGTGACCAGAATTCATTCCCCCAGTAGATGAAGTGATTACTGGCAGATCTATTATTCTTCAAGTCCAATTTATTTTTGGCAAACTTGAAAATTCGGAGCAGACGGATTGTTCATTCATTATCCAGCAGAGATGCTATCCTCTCAGGAACCTCTAAAGTCAAGTCATTGATCATTGTTCCTCAGCAAAGTCGGCAGAGATGTCTGACACGGATGCAGAGTGTAATCCAGTATTGGAATTTTGCGAAAGTCCACCCGTAGTGTGGCAAGCCAGTAGTCGTCTGGCATTGTTAAAAGACGTTAGAAAAGTCCAACAGTGGATTGGCAAAAGTCCGTCTTCGGGTGGCAAAAGTCCAACAGTGGATTGGCAAAAGTCCGTCTTCGGGTGGCAAAAGTCCAACAGTGGATTGGCAAAAGTCCGTCTTCGGGTGGCAAAAGTCCAACAGTGGATTGGCAAAAGTCCGTCTTCGGGTGGCAAAAGTCCAACAGTGGATTGGCAAAAGTCCGTCTTCGGGTGGCAAAAGTCCAACAGTGGATTGGCAAAAGTCCGTCTTCGGGTGGCAAAAGTCCAACAGTGGATTGGCGAAAGGTCCATCTAAGGGTGGCATATTCTAAAAGTCCAACAGTGGATTGGCAAAAGTCCGTCTTCGGGTGGCAAAAGTCCAACAGTGGATTGGCAAAAGTCCGTCTTCGGGTGGCAAAAGTCCAACAGTGGATTGGCAAAAGTCCGTCTTCGGGTGGCAAAAGTCCAACAGTGGATTGGCGAAAGGTCCATCTAAGGGTGGCATATTCTAAATGTCCAACAGTGGATTGGCAAAAGTCCATCTTCGGGTGGCAAAGCAGCTAAAAGTCCAACAGTGGATTGGCGAAAGGTCCATCTAAGGGTGGCATATTCTAAATGTCCAACAGTGGATTGGCAAAAGTCCATCTTCGGGTGGCAAAGCAGCTAAAAGTCCAACAGTGGATTGGCAAAAGTCCGTCTTCGGGTGGCAAAAGTCCAACAGTGGATTGGAAAAAGTCCGTCTTCGGGTGGCAAAAGTCCAACAGTGGATTGGCGAAAGGTCCATCTAAGGGTGGCATATTCTAAAAGTCCAACAGTGGATTGGCAAAAGTCCGTCTTCGGGTGGCAAAAGTCCAACAGTGGATTGGCAAAAGTCCATCTTCGGGTGGCACGAAGCTGCAAAGTCCACCAGTAGTGTGGCAGGCCAGTAGTCGTCTGGAGTTGCATAAAAGACATTATTAAAGTCCACCAGTAGTGTGGCAGGCCAGTAGTCGTCTGGAGTTGCATAAAAGACATTATCAAAGTCCACCAGTAGCGTGGCAAGCCAGTAGTCGTCTGGAATTGCATAAAGACATTATCAAAGTCCACCAGTAGCGTGGCAAGCCAGTAGTCGTCTGGAATTGCATAAAAGACATTACCAAAGTCCACCAGCCGTGTGGCAAGCCAGTAGTCGTCTGGCGTCGTGCAAAAGACGTTGCTGAAGTCCATCAACAGTATGGCAAGCCAGTAGTCGTCTGGCGTCGTTCAAAAGACAGATCTCTCCGACGTTTCATCGAAGATTCAATCCAGCAGTCTCGTTGGGTTTATATCCCTTTTCTTCTTCATCACCCAGAGCAAATTTTTGGTTATATTTGGTATTCAATCACTATATACCTTGAAAGTCTGAAAGCAATCGCTTTCAGGCATTCAGGCCTACAGTGATTGAATAGGGGCAGCTGTAATACCCCAAAATTTGCCCTCTCATTTCTTCATATCATTTAGCATGAGTTTTCATTTCATGGCATTGTATTCAAGCATAGAAAAACAAAACATTAAGCATTGCATTGCATATTGCATAAGGACATGTGATCAAGGCATCTTTCCTTGGTTTGAGCTTTCTGTATTCAGAAGATTATCATTGTACATCAAGAGCTTAGGATTTTCTTATTTTAAGGGATTCATCAGAGGCGTTGGGTCAGGTTTTCTTGGGTGTGAATCAGGGTTTGGTTCCTTCTCTGTTCGGGATATTTGTGTGCATGCAAGGTGAACCAAGGTTCCTTATTCAGGGTTGAAATGGTGGAGCCAATAAGGACACGGGTTTGTATTGGATTTGAAGTTTGAGGTGGATTGAATGTGTTGAGATTGATCAGGTGACTTACTTGGAATTCGAGATACATGGATCCTTGTTGCTAACCCATAACCATTCTGATACCATTTCCATAATATCCAAATATCCACTTCCTCTTCTTATATTTTATCCACTTTTATCCATTCTTTTTCATGTCCGCGTTAAATCCATTAAACCATTTTTACCATTTTGTCCAAATCCATTTTCCATTTAATTCCAAACTAAATCTCCATTCCATTTTAAATCCATTTCCTAAATCCACGGTTATATATATCCATTCTCATAACCTTTAATATCCATATCCTCTTATTTCAATTCTATATCCATAAAAATTCCTTACCATTTTCAAATCCAATTTTTACCTTTCATATTATCCATTTTATCACAAGTAACCATATTTCAAAACCAAAAACCCATACCAAAGTTCAAAAACCACTATCCATTTAAATCCATTTGAAGTCCATGTCCATTAAATACCAAAATCCAATTAAGATCCAATTTCATGACCAAACCATTTTTTTGTCAACCCAAATTTTATTCAACTGGAATGATACAAAGTTGTACACCGCAGGAAGACGAAAAAGCATAGCAGGCCCAAGTAAGGACCAAGTTTACCGCAGAAAAAAAAAAGCTTTTCTTTAATGTGTGTCAGACATTGTAGCTCAGGACCTGGAAAAAGGGGCTTCTTCAAGTACGTCCAATGCTACAAGGTCAGTGATCTTTTTGAAAGAACCGATGGACAGCTTCAAGTGGGGATCAAAGGAAATTTCAGAAAGAGATTCATAACAGCATCATTCAAAATAAAATCCACCTCAGAAAATAGTGTAGCAGCACAATACTTCAGCAGTACAAATAACAATAGCAGCAATTTATGCACACCAGAAAATTCATTTGCAGAAATAGGAAATTATAACAAGAAAATATAGCAGTTCATATCAGAAAATCACACCGGAAAAGAGATAGCAGAATCGAACCTCTTCTAACAAAAACCCACCAACAGAGTATAACGATTTTTCTCTAACAGTTTCTAATCCAAAAAAATCAATAACAGCATCGCACCAGTTAACTTCTAACATTTCCTAACTATCATCAAAACCTCTAACCATCTTTCTAACAGAATTTCACCTTCCAATCCTTTTCAATTCCTAACCGCTGACAGTTAGGTAGTTCTAACCAAGAAAACCTCAAACAGGTTCTAAGAGAGCTTGGAGTCCCTCTACTTCTTGGCACTCACCATCTTCATTCACCCTTTACCTCCAACACTTCCATTTTTCAATCTCCTTCACCGTCGATTCAATCTTCAATCCTCATCTTCAATTCTCTTCTACCATCTTCAACCTCCTTCTCTCTCATTCAACTTTCAATCCATTTTCAAATCATAACCCTGTTCTCACGGATACTCTATCAAATTCCAACAAGCTTTTCTTGGTATCTTCATCACCAATTCTCCATAACCTGCAAGAAACAAGAAATTCCAAATCAGAATTCAACAAGCCGTAACGACTTCGCTCGGTTCACAGTTTTGGGAATCCATACGAATCTGCAACAATCCAGAACAATTGCGTACGAAGAAAAAAGAAGTAGAGGAAGCGAGAAAAGGAATTACAAAAAAGAGGAAAAGCCAAAGAGATCAAATCAGAGACTTACACAAGAATCTCGCGTTTACGTTGAAACTGCTATAACCTTGGTGATTCTTAGTCGCGATTGGTAATTCAGATCGCAGCTCCTTGTTTCGATCGCGATTCGTAGTTCAGATCGCAAGCTTCTTGCGGTTGCGATTCGTGGATCAGATTGCATCTTCCTGTTTCGGTTGCGATGCGTAACTTAGTTTGATACTTGGAGCGAGCTGAACGGAGGAAGTTAATGGAGTCGCCGGCGATTTGAAGTCGGAGAAAGAATGGTGCAGCGCCGTATTCATGGCCGGCGATTTGAACGGAGGAACCGGAAGGAGAATGTTGAAAGAAGCCGGCGGCGCAAAGGATGAATAATGTTGAAGGAGATTGAGGAAACGCATATACTGAAGTGTGAAGGTGTGAAGGGTTTCGTAGGTTCTTCTAGGTTAAATAGTTGAGGATTCAGATCAAGTCATAGGCCCGTTGCTCCATGGATTCTTGATCACACCGCCAGTTCCGCTGAATGCACCCCCTCTGGTAAGGTTTTTTTAAATTAATTTCTTTAAGTCATTTTGGAATTTCATGTTTTTTTTGCTAATTAGTTGTAATTTCGACTAATTAGTTGTAGATGTTGATAATGATTTTTTCTGACTAATTGCTCGTTAGCGTAATCATTGACTAATTGATTTTTTTGGCTTAATTGCTTTGTTAACAGAGTTGTAGGTTAAGTGTTTTTAACTAGATTAATTCTAGTTGACCTTAGAATTAGAATTAGAAATTTTAGGGAATTAATGACTAATTTTGGTTGAGTGATTTAGGACAATTAGAAGTAGTTCATGAGGTTAGAACTAGGTTAGAATTAATTCCCCATTTAGAATTTGTCTCGAATAAGAAATTTAATCTTGACTTTCATTGACATTTTAACCGTGGTTCTAATTGACTAATTGCAAATTAATGTTGATTTTTTATAATGGTTTACACGAGTTATTTTTGCTTAATCGCACTATTTGCTTTTAGCTTAATGACACTAATAGGTTTTTTGCTTAATTACTCAATCATTGTTTTGGATTAATTGGTCACTAATTGTCCGTTAGTTGTTCATTAGAATTAAATTTGAACCAATTGATATTGATATAGTTTGGTTTGATTTAGTTCTAACATTGACTAAACATAGGTTTTAGTGTTAATATTTTCATAATAGTTTCATTTGGTAACTTTGTTAATAGTCTTTAATATGTTTGCATAGATATTTGACTAATTGTTGGTTACATTTAGTATTGATTTCAATTAATTCTTATTGATCTTTCCATTTGAAGTTTGACTAACCTTTGAGTTTGTTTTGTAGTGTTTTACACTTGATTAGCTAAATGTAGAAGCTGCTGTATACATAGCTGCTGTGAACAAAGAATGCTGTAGAATGTTGTTATCCTGACTGGCTGCATGTACACCCATTCTGTTCTGGAAATAGTAGCTGTTATAGACTGTTTTTACTTGTTGCTAGTTTTTACAGCTATGCAGGTGCTGGAGCGCTGTTGTTGCTGCTGTTTATGGCTTATGGCCCTGTTTTATGGTTTTTTGAAGAGCATTTGGATCCATGCCTTTCACGGATCCATTCCACTTTCTAACACTTTTGCTCATTTATGCTAGATTACTAGAAGTTGGCCGGTTTGCATATACTTTGCTTGCGTTGCTACGGATTGATATCCGTTCGGTATCACTTCTCTTCTCTTTTACTAATTCCGCATTTTTCCTTTTTATGCCATGAGAAGTAGGATTGGGAGTCCGTGCCACTTGGCCGGCAATGCTGGAAGTCCTCAAAGGAGGCTCTGTTTGTGATTGTTTAATATTGTGCTGAAGACCTCTAAGAGGCATCCCATTCCCATTTCCCCTGGTAGGACCTCCAAGAAGGCAATTGACGGAAGTTAGGGTTCGCAATCAACCCCCGTTATTCTAGTCGAGTCGTTCTTAGCTCTCACTACATGATTGAAGCTTTGAACATCACCTGCTCCTGTTATCGAGTCAGTCAAGTGGAAGATAGGGTTCACAACCAACCCCCACGCTTTGTCTATAGCTCGCATTGATTGATGTTGATGCTTATGTGGTCTGACTCACATCTTCCCCTTTCTTACTCTGCTCTCCATGGTTCTTGATACCATTGGGCGAGCACACTTACTTCCCACAGCTAGCTTGTTTGCCTCGGTTGATATGACCCCTTGGCTAAAGCTCCCCATTTTCTTACTTTGATTGTGTGAAATTATTGCTGACTGACACTGTTTATTCTTTCGCTTGCTTTTAGTTTATTTTGTGATTGACTTATCCTGTGTTTACTTGTCTGATGGCATGATCCCCCTTAGGATTCCTCGCTCCACTTAATTTTGGATTAAGTCGGAGGTAGGAGAGACATTAGGATAGCAATCCATGTATGTTAACATTAGGTAGCTTCCCTCTTGATCCTGACCTTAGGACCATTGATGCATGTTAACTTGTAGGACCGAGTTTCCGCCTTAGACTTTATGTGTGTCTTTCCCCTTTGTTCTCTCGCACCTATGCGATCGAGATCTTGTTTCCTGTTCACCCGTAGTACCGTGAACTACGGATGCTCTGATTCCTCTTTCTTTTCAGATTGCGGATACGTAGGCACGAGATACGATATCTCGGCGAGCACACTAACAACTAACTTACGTTTTTCTTCTCTCTTGAGTCTTTCATCTTCTCAGCTCAAAGAAAATTCAAAATATCTAATAAAGGTAGGCATTTATTGCATTTAGGCCTTTCATATAAAGAAAAGATTATAAGGGGTCTTCTCTTATAATCTTAGAATGTGTAGCATATAGCCCATCTTGGGTCAATGTGTTAGACATTTGATCTTGTATGATGGACTTAAATGTAATACTTGTTGAAGGTACAAATAATAAAAAACACTTCTTCATTTCATAATCAACAAAAAACACTTAATAAACACAAGTATGCTAGTGTGTTTGAACCTTGACAATTGGAACTAAGTGTGGGGGTCTTCTTCACTCTTAGTGTGCTTTCTTACCCATTCCATCTTGGAATGTGAGAATGTACACATTCCAATGACTAAGATTTAGATACACTATCATATGCAAACAAATGGAAAAACTCTTAAAAGACAAAAACAAACAACAACGTCTTTCCTTCGGGAATTCTTTTTCTCACCTCATTCACTCTTAGCGTACGAACGCGCTCCTTCTCGTTCTCTTGCAAGATGGTAACGCACTCGGACCAGCGAGCCTGCAACACCTGAGCTAGAACGTTAGCCGTTCCTAAAAAAACACAAACAATTCATCCCTAGTGAGGGGAACTACGTCGCTCTGATTCTCATGCTCCCGATGAGATACGTAGGCAGTGGGGTAGGGCCCATGCGAGCACTTCTTTTATTTTCCCTACATTTGTTTCTCTTTCTCTTTCCATTCCTTTTCTAGTTCCTTTTCCAATATCTTTTCCTACACCCTTTGATCGAAACAGCAAGCGTGGATCCCATCGGGTACGATGGACGCGTGGGGGTGCTAATACCTTCCCTGCGCGTAACCGACTCCCGAACCCAGATCTCTTGGTCGCGAGACCATGCTCTTTCCTTTCCTTCAGGTTTATGCAGCGTTTCCTTTCCCTCTCTTGGGATAAATACACATTGCTGGCGACTCTGTTCGGTGCCACTTTCGCGTTTGTACTTGGATGAAAATCCCGGGAGCGACAGTATGCACTATTTTAGCTGCTTGCACGTGATCCTTAGAGGTCCTACCGGAAGGTGACACTTGTCACCTCCGTTGTGGCTTTTATCAACTAAACCTATCCTCTTATCTTGTTATAACGGTGAAAGAAAATGCAAACAAGTTATTTGTAACTTTCCTTCTCTCTCTCTCTCTCAAACGCCTCTTTCACTCTCTACCATTACATGGCCGGAAAACTCATACCGGCCGGAGAAGATGGTGGTCGGCGGTGGAGCCGTCTTCTCCGGCCAGCCACACCTCAAATCGGAAGAAACGAAACACAAACCCTAGGTTATTTCTCACGGAGATTACGAATCCGGAACAGGTTTTCTCAAAAGATCAACGAATCCACGGGATCGGCCCTCACCGAAATCAAACACGGCAGAATCTACACAAACTTAACGACGGAATATGAACAAGAAGATGGAGTTATAAGTACCTTTGACGATGACGACCGACGCGACTTGGCGAAGATCAATCTCGATGCTCCGTTCTCAAAGTCATCAAACGCAACGCACGCATCCTTCGCGCCATGGCTTTCAACGCCTCTTCATATCATTGGCTCCTTCGCTGAAATCGTTTCCTGTAATCGCACTCTCAACCTTGAATCAAGCTCCATAATCACTTCTTGCAAACGTGTTTCCTCAATAATCTCTTCCCTAAATAAGCTACTTCAAACTATCGCGAATTGTGCTATGTTCGATTTGACTTCTCTTTGTAGTGAACGATTCAAACGCGATAGCTCAGTCTCAATGCCGGGTCAACGTCGACTTCGCAGGTAATGCTACTTCTACTCTATTCCGCTCTTCTTCGTGCAATTCTCTTCCTCATTCTTCTTCTTCGCGATCCCTGGATCACTTCTCAATATTGTTGATTGTTCTGGTTGTGAATCCCAGTGCGTAGTTCTGAAGCGATCTGAAGTAGATGACGATGTGCGATGAAGTTGTTGTTGTAGTGGATACGAATTCTTGTGTAGAATTGAAGCAGAGATGATAAAGGTTCTGCGGTTCTGATGCTTTCTTGCAGGTTATTCATTGAGGAAGATTGATGAAGGTTTTTACAGAGGATTGAAAAAGATGAATTCAAGAGGAGAAGAAGAGTTCTGTAGAGTTGTTATGGCAGTTATAAATTCCGTTAGTGTGATATTAGTCGGTGGAAGAAAATGGTTTGAGGAGTGTTAGTGGTTGTTAGAGATGAATTCTGTTAGTAACTGTGATCAGTTTTAATTGAAAATGAGTTGTGAGTTTTTGTAGGAGGGTTCTCAATTCTGTTGCTGCTATCGCTTTTTGTTATTGGAATTCTGTTATAATATTTTTGTAAGCAGTGAATTCTTTCTGTCAACCTTTCAAAATGAAATTTTTTTTGTGAAATGGCCTTCTAATAAAAACTGTGCATTTCTCTGTTTCTAGTTTTTATAATTGCCATGATTTCCTTCTCTTTTCTTTTAAGATGGCCACAAACTACACAAACAAACTACATGAACAAGCATTTTCATGCGCTATGGTGTTGTCTTCAACATGGACTCATGAATTCTAGTAGTAGCATTTGGACTTGGGCCTTGAATCTTGAAACCTCACTTTGTAAAAAGAAGTATGATAAAAAATGGATAAACATGGTTATTTTTGGATAAGGGACGTATTTGGATATTAGAAATAAAAATAATGGTTATAAAAATGGATATTTTGAACAAAATAAAAATGGATTATTTGAATGGCATATGGATTTATATTTAAATGAATATGATATATGAATAGATTTGATATGGTTTTAACGAATGGATAAATGTGAATGTGGGCTAAAATATGGTTTTTAAATGGATGCGGGTTTGAATATGAAATGGACTTTGGAAATGGATAATTGGTTTTAGAATAGGGATAAAAACATGGATAAAAATGGATAGAAAAGAAAGTGGTTATCCAAATGGATAGGTGGACCGAAACTTGGATAGGAAATGGGTTAAGGAATGGATTTATGAATGGAATGGGTTAAAGGTTAGGAAAAATGAAGTGGATAATTGAAATATAATGGGTATTTAGTGATATTTTTTGAATAAGGTGGATAATGAAGAATGAACTCCAAGAAATCCGCATAACCGATTAAGCTTCCAATTCAAACCAAACTTGTATTCTCAATGAATTCCCCAATTCAATCAGTAAGCTCAATTTACCACGACCCAATGTCCTTTAAACCAATTCACCCATACTTTTCCTTCATGACCTTGAATTGGCGAATATCAACCAATTTGCATCGAAGATAAGAAACCACGATCCCACGCCTCAGGAGTCCAATGCAAATGTATGATGAATCATGACGTAATGGTATGCAAAATGCATGCGAAGCAAAAGCCAGAAAAAGTTAGAAAAAAAAGAGAGGGCAAATTTTGGGGTATTACAGCTGCCCCTATTCAATCACTGTAGACCTGAATGGATGATAGCGATTGCTGTCAAACTTTCAAGGTATGAAGGGATTGAATACCGAAAATAATCAGAAAATTTGCACTCTGTGGAGAAGAAGAAAAGGGATATAAGTCCAACCAAATGACCTCTTCTAGAATAAAACTCTGATGGAAAGAAAAGCACTGGAGATATGCCTTTTATACAATGCCAGATGACTACTGGCTTGCCACACTGCGGGTGGACTTTAAGCAACGTCTTTTGTACAACGCCAGACGACTACGGGCTTGCCACACTGCGGGTGGACTTTAGCAACGTCTTTTGTACAACGCTGGACGACTACTGGCTTGCCACACTGCAGGTGGACTTTAACAACGTCTTTTGTATAACGCCAGACGACTACTGGCTTGCCACACTGCAGGTGGACTGTCTTTTTGAATGGAGTCAGACGACTACTAACTTGCCACACTGCAGGTGGACTTTTGCAGCTGATTTTCCACCCTTGAATGGTCTTTTGCCAATCTACGGTTGGACTTTGCCTTGCTTTGCCACCCTTGGATGGACTTTTGCCAATCTACGGTTGGACTTTTGCTGATTTGCCACCCTTGGATGGACTTTTTGCCAATCTACGGTTGGACTTTGAGAATTTGCCACCCTTGGATGGAATTTTGCCAATCTACGGTTGGACTTTGCTGTTTTGCCACCCTTGGATGGACCTTTTTCCAATCTACGGCTGGACTTGCTGTTTTACCACCCTTGGATGGACTTTTGCCAATCTACGGTTGGACTTTGCCGCTTTGCCACCCTTGGATGGACTTTTACCAATCTACGGTTAGACTTTGCTGCGTTGCCACCCTTGGATGGACTTTTGCCAATCTACAGTTGGACTTTGCTGCTTTGCTACCCTTGGATGGACTTTTGCCAATCTACGATTGGACTTTGCTGCTTTGCCACCCTTGGATGGACTTTTTCCAATCTACGGTTGGACTTTGCTGCTTTGCCACCCTTGGATGGACTTTTGCCAATCTACGGTTGGACTTTGCTGCTTTGCCACCCTTGGATGGACTTTTGCCAATCTACGGTTGGACTTTGCTGCTTTGCCACCCTTGGATGGACTTTTGCCAATCTACGGTTGGACTTTGTGGCTTTGCCACCTTTGGATGGACTTTTGCCAATCTACGGTTGGACTTTGCTGCTTTTCCACCCTTAGACGGACTTTTGCCAATCTACGGTTGTACTTTAATAATATGCCACCCTTAGATGGACTTTTGCCAATCTGCGGTTGGACTTTAATAATATGCCACCCTTAGATGGACTTTTGCCAATCTGCGGTTGGACTTTGAGAATTTGCCACCCTTGGATGGACTTTTACTAATCTACGGTTGGACTTTGAGAGATGCTTTTGGATGAAATCAGTTAACTACTGATTGGCCACACTGCGGGTGGACTTTTGCAAAAACATTCAACACTGGATTACACTCTGCGTCCATGCCAGTCATCTCTGCTGACTCTGCTGAGGAACAATGATCAATGATTTATTTTCAGAGACTCCTGAATAGATGGTATCTCTGTTGGAGAATGAACAATCCGTCTGCTTCGAATTATCATGCTTGCCAAAAATAAATTGGACTTTGGGATATGAGGGGAGTGATGATTCTTCCAGGCATTACTTCATCTGCTTAGGGATGAATTCGGGTCATGGCAACTCCGCTGGGAATGAGAATTTTTTGAATGACGTCCTGTTGGGGAAGAAAAGTCATTAAAACTCTGCTTGGGGATCTATCAAACCCGAGATCTTTTACGGGGATCATCAACCCTCTAACTCGGCTGGGGAAAGAAAGTACCAACACTTTGCTGAGGAATAGATTCTGTTGACCAACAAGCCTCTTGCGGGGAGACAAACAACTCAGCTGGGGAGTATAGCTGACAAGATTCAATGCTGAACTCTGTGGCGATACCCCCAGAGATACAATCTTGCTGGGGACCGGAGCTACTCCATCGGGAATATGCAAATCTTGGCCGGAAGACATCCTGTTGCAACTTTGTGGGAGAGAATCCTTAGAGATTTGCTGGGGAAACCCAAAGCAACTCCACAGTAGTCTGCTGAGGAATAAGACTGTCGAGCTTAGGATAAATGTCACAATGCCCCATGTTAGGCGAACTTTCCGCTTGACAACTCCATTGGGGATAATGAGTTTACAACAAACTCTGCTGGGGAGAACCGCTACAAAACGTCTCGTGTTGGGAATGCCCCTTGAGAGGATTTTACAGAAGACCAAACATCTTCAAACTCTACTGGGGATAATGAGTTTACAACAAACTCTATTGAGGAGAACCGCTTCAAAGCGTCTCGTGCTGGGAATGCCCCTTGAGAGGATTTTACAGAAGACCAAACATCTTCAAACTCTACCGGGGATAATGAATCTGGAACATCTCCTGCCGGGGAAATTCAAAATGACCCATGCTTAGGAAGGTCAACAACTTGCTTTTTGCCCCATGATATAAGACTGATCTGAAGAAAACCTCCGAAGAGGATTTTACAGAAGATTTGGCGTCTTCCAACTCCCGGACACTCACTGAGCCTTGACCATTAGTTTCGGTGTCTGCGAAGCAACTCTACATGGGAATTTGCAACCGTTATCGACACAGAAAAGCTTGTATCTATTGGAAATACTGAATGAGAGAATCGACTTAATAATATACAACGATACCCAGTTGACCTTAATTCACCGATATAGAATTGTCGTGAATGACTGTCGACCGAATGATGGACTCAATCAGTAAACGTTGTGACAAAATGGATGACCTGTGACCCTTTCCCTGAACAGGCTGCCCCAATATTCTGCATGGGAATAAGTGATCAATCGTCTAGGAATAAATGATCCATAATCTTGAAAAGGCTTCCATCTTGCTTTTGAGCCTAGTATGAGGCTGCTGCCTGTAAACGAAGGATGTGCACGTACGCCCGGAGCTGGGTATAACTTCTGCAACTACGAAAATCCAACCCTGAACCACCACTTGTTGGGGATAAAGGTTTTGATGCATCTCTTGCTAGGAGCCACAAATGCCTTGGGTTGGAATGCCCCTTTGTTTCAGGCCTTTTGGCTGATTGACTGCATATGCATGAACAACAGTTTTTTCTTCACTTGCCCCAGACCAACACGGTCCGCCAGAAGAAATTGTCTCAAGAGGAATTTACAGAAGACTTGACATCCAAAATGCCTCAATGTCTTCAAACTCTTGGAGAGATCCGTTGGATCTCGAAGTAACTTCCTCAGACTGTATGGTCTACAGAGGAATTCGCCTCGAGAAGATTCATGAACAATTTCATATCACCGTGAGATATTCTTCCCCAATACTCTGAACCCTAGATAAGCTGATCAGTCGTCTGGATGGACTAACTTTTCATGTTCTTGGGATGGCCTGCCCCAGTATGAACCTTGAAGTGATTTTACCCCTGACTACTGATCTTCGAAAGAAGACCCGAAATAACTGCCTTTGGAGAGATTTGAATCTCGAAGTAATTACCCCAGCTTGGCTACACCTCAAAGAGATGATTCGACGTGACTGCCCTAAATTGGCTACGTCTTAACACAACTTGTAACAAAATTTCTGGAGGACGTACCACTGGATGTGGCTGTCCTTTGGGAGTTTCAGAATTCTCAACTCGGCAAGATTAAGCTTCTGGACTGAATTTCCATATGTAAACTTCTTTTGATGTCAAACAAATGTATGCAAGCAGAAAATGTTTTACTCTGAGAATGAAAATTCTAATGTAACACACATGTTAATCTTGAAGTTTTACTGAAAAGATGTCGCAAACCCCTTTGTGAGCGGATCACGGGTTAGAATACGACATTAATTTTTGAGTGAAAGAATGCAATGCACATGCAACACCAACAAAGATCTTTCAGCGCAACTCATAGGAGTCAGGAACGCTATCTCTTGGTAGTATGCTTTCGAAATAACCCTGTTTCAATTAGGACTTTTGAGGGTTGTATCGTGGTCTGGTTCACGGTTTTGAAAAAAATGGTTTATGGCTCAAAGTTTATTGGTGCCCACCCACTCTTCGTGATGTTCTCCAGTCCTACATTTAGCTAATTTGCGCAAGCGTTCGCCTCTCAAAAAGATTTTGTGATCTTTAAGGAACCCATGCATCTGATGGTTTGACACCTAATGAGGCTTTGGAGTGATAGTCATCCCTTTGTCTTTTGTTCGGCGTCACACGACTTTGTTCTTGCTCGAGGATTTTCTTTTGTAATCCTTTTGTTTTTCGCTTTTGCATTCTTTTGCCCTTTTTTTTAATCCCTAATTTTTGCCTGGACTGATTCTTTTGAATCTTTAGATTTTGCAGTCTAGCGGGATGCCCTAACTTTTGCCTAAGTTGCTTGTTTTCAAGTTTCGACTTAGCGGGCTTTTTTCTCTTTTTTTTTATTCTTTTTTTTTTGGAACAAATCGTGTGATACCGGCTTGTCTTGACTTTGTTGAAAGGGTTGTGACTGCTTAACTCCTTGATTGTTGATGGATAACCATTGTGGTTTCACATCTCTTGACCTCTTGGCGGTGGAATAGAAGGTAATGGATCCTCAGATGCACACTCCTTTTGAAATTTGAACGTTCGGTCAAATTAACTGACGCCTACCCTGCCCCTGGGTTAAATGTGAGGGTTTTTTCGTACGAAAGAAACTCCTACTTCAAGGCTCAAAGGGGTTAACGAGGGTCTATCTCCCTTATATCTCCAGTGTTTGGGGATTCGAAACAATGTCTGTACATCCTCAACAGGGTTGTTATTCAAGAGCACACAATTAGAGATTTTGCGTTCTCAAATCATCATCCCCCACCAGAGAGTTTAAGCAAGAAAATTGGTATTACAATGCACATATACAAAATTATGAGTGAATATGAATGGATTACTTCAGGAAAAACATGCGCGCTTTATTAGGATTAACATAAAAAGAAAGACAGATTTCATGCATGCATACAAATGTTAAGACAAACATAAAAAGCTACACATGAGAACGCAGTAAAGAAGCTAAATGATTGTCCTTGTTGAGAAGGCTTGACTCCGTCTAGACTTATTGATTCTGAAGATGTCTTTGCAAACTGGGTGCTCCATCTGATGAAGAAAGTTCAATTTATGGGCCGCCCGTCTGGTGTGATAACCTTTGAGTCAATCAATTCTTGCATCTTATGTTTGAACACTCTGCAATTGTCAATTGTATGTCCAAACGTTCCCGAATGGAACTCGCACCTGGCATTCATGTCATAATCCGGAGGAAAAGGAAACGGCACGGGTGCTACCTTGCCCAGCTGAATCAAAGAACCTTGGAGAAGGCGAGCAAGAAGCTGGCTTTGAGAAATAGGAACTGGAGCAGACACGATCTCGGACCTCCTAAGTCCTTGTTGTCTCTGTTGCTGACGGTTTTTCTGCCAATGTTGATTATGGTGCCTAATCTGCCCCTGTACTTCTCTTTCCACATTTGGCCGAGGAACAAACAGAGGTTGCTGACGTGATGACTTTGAAACCTGAAGCTGAGGAATACACCCGTGACCTGAGGTAGACCCTAGAGAAGGGGAAGGAATACTCACTTCCTTTGCATCTACTGGCGTAAGATCACCTGATACCTTCAAGCCAGCTGGTCCAAACTCGATTGCTTTAGAGTCAATTAAGTCTTGTATTTGGTGCTGGAATGCTCTACACCTCTCAATATTATGGCCCAGTGCCCCTGAATGGAAATCACAATGAGCATTAGCATCCCATCCTTTTGGAAGCTTTGCAGGAGGAGGAGTCAACTTCTGGAGCTCAATCAAACTTAACTGAAGCAGTTGCTGAAGTAATTTGGTATGACACATCAGTAGAGGATCAAAAACCCTTTCTTGCTTCTGTTGATGATGAAAGGATGCAACCGGGAGGGTCCCAGCTGTGATTTTCTGATGTGGTAATTTCAGAACCCAAGGCTTCTGGATTGAGGAGGGTCCCTGAGAGGATGGAGGAATATCCACCTCTTCAGCAGCTGTTGGAGGAACATCTCTTTGCTTGACAGTGCTGATGCGCGCGACCTTGATTGTCCCTGAATCAATAAGCTCTTGGACTTTATACTTGAGCATCTTATAATTTTCAACATCATGACCAGGTACCCCTGCATGGAATTCACACCTATCATGGACATTGGAACCCATACGAAACTTGGTGTGTGGAGGTCCCGCATCAACCAAATCAATTAGCCGAAGCTTGAGCAAGTGTTGAAGTAACTGAGCGTATGGCATCGGAATCAGATCAAACTTCTTTTCAAGATTTTCTGGATTAGGATCCTCTTGGAGAACAGGAAGTGATTGCCTATAGGAAAATTTTGGTCGCGAAGGAGATTCACGAGGCAATCCATGGTCTAGAGGAGACCCCAAAGAGGTAGGAGGAGTGAGAACCTTTGCTGCGGAAGCGGGCACTTGATTGTCTTCCTTTCTTAACACTGCCTTCAGGACTTCCATAACCTGGCTCATCTGAGTCTTCATCCGGTTGACTTCTTCTCTCAACAGTTCCTGATCTCGGAATAACGCCTGAATGTTCACCATAAAATGCCCCAGCTGGACCTTCATCTCAGTCACCTCTGCTCGAAGTTGTTCCATACCTGAACCTTTACTGTGGTGAATTGAGTAGTTGGAAGAAGTCATGTTGGCCGTCCTGAATATAATACCAGGTCAGAATGAGGAGTCCGCTCTAGAACACCTGTTATGCATATGAGTATGAGAATGCCATGCAGAATGCCATGTTCGAATATTTCCAAAGGATCATTATGCTTTGATTCACAAATTTTTTTTTTTGGAAGAAACAAAAGAAATGGATGGAAATGCTCAGTGGCAAGCCTCAAAGTTAATATCCCTCGGAAATACAAGAAAATGTATACGAAAATGATGATGCAGATGCAACAGACATGGGATCAAAGCTTCCATATAATCTGGCTAACTGCTGTGCTGGTGACCGAATAAGCTCATAGGTCGGCTCTGAAGAGACACCCGAAATTCCAGAACATCCAACTAATCAGAATACCCGGATGCCGGGATATCGACATAATCAAAATACCATAATAAACAGAACACCGGCGTGATCAGAATGCGGGAATGCCAGAATATCGGCATAATCAGGGTGCCGGAATAATCGGAATACCATAACACCAGGCTGATGAGTCCACACTGATAGGAAATCCAAAATACCGGGTAGGATGAAAGTCAAGGTTACCTACAAACCTGTGAACAACCCGCCCCCATCTCACATGTATGTGCTAGAAAGTGAGGATCCTCAAATTCAGATCTCGTAATGAGAAGCAATAGCACATTCAGCCCGAAGGATATAATGCTATCGCCAAACAAAAAGATCGTCCTCTGATTCACCTCAAAATAAAGAGGGGTCATCCTAACAGGTCATTCAGACTTAATAGCTCTTCCAGATAGCTCTACCATCGTGGAAGACCCACAACGCAAAATTCTCTAGAGAAAACCACATCCGGATTGTGTTTCGTATTCCCTCTTCGAACCGAAATGGAACGCGAGAGGACATGAAACACGCTAAACATAGGTGCACTCAGGCCTATGTATTGGGCCTATCTCTCAGAATACCCCATCCCGCCAAACAGAAAATAGCACAGTCCAGTATAGCATAATACAGTATAGGAAATAAAATGCTAAAATGCGGTAAATACAGTAATATACAGTAAAGTAGTAAATAACTATACAGTAACAGTAAATACAACACAACAGTAAACACCCAATGAAAGAAAAACAGACAAGCGCTAGGATTGACTCGCTTAGGGAAACCAGAGATTCTGGGTTCGGTCCCCAGCAGAGTCGCCAGCTGTCGCTCCCGGGATTTTCATCCAAGTACAAACGCGAAAGTGGCACCGAAACAGAGTCGCCAGCAACGTGTATTTATCCCAAGAGAGGGAAAGGAAACACCGCATAAACCTGGAAGAAAGGATAGAGCATGGTCTTGCAACCACGAGAACTAGGTTCGGGAGTCGGTTACGCGCAGGGAAGGTATTAGCACCCCCACGCGTCCATCGTACCCGATGGGATCCACGCTTGCTTGTCTCGATCAAAGGGTGTAGAAACTGGAGTTCCACTGCTAATGGAAAGGAAAAGGAACGGGAGCGAAAAGAAACGAAGAAACAAATGTAGGGAAAATAAAAGAAGTGCTCGAATGGGCCCTACCCCACTGCCTACGTATCTCATCGGGAACATGAGAATCAGAGCGACGTAGTTCCCCTCACTAGGGATGAATTGTTTGTGTTTTTTAGGGAACGACTAATGTTCTAGCTCAGGTGTTGCAGGCTCGCTGGTCCGAATGTGTTACCATCTTGCAAGAGAACGAGGAGAAGCACGTTCATACGTTGAGAATGAGTGAGATGAGAAAAGAATTCCCGAGGGAAAGACGTTATGGGTTTGTTTTCGTCTTTTAAGAAAGAAGTGTTTTGATTGTTTTTGTTTTGTAACGCGTATTGTATTTAAGTCCTTCATGTAGGATCGAATGCCTCGCATATCAACCCAAGACGGGACGTACGCTAAACATTCTAAGGAAATGAGAGAAGACCCCTCACTCCCTTGTTCCCACATGAAAGGCCCAAATACAATATTTGTTATGCCTTTATTAAGTATTTTTTATTTTGTTTTGAGATGAGGAAGAGAAAGACTCATAGAAGGATCAAAGGAAAAATCTAAGTAGGGGGCTAGGACTCAATCTTAATGTTATCATATAATGATTGCCCTATGGTTAAGGTAAGAAAGGGAAGTCTCCCTAATGTTAGCATACATGGATTGTCATCCTAATGTCTCTCCTACCTCCGACTTAATCAAAAATTAAGTGGAGCGAGGAATCCTACGGGATCATGTCATCAGACAAGTAAACACAGGATAAATCAATCACCAAATGAACTAAACGCAACGAAAGAGTAAACAGTGTCAGTCAACAATAACGCCACATAATCAAAGTAGAAAAAGGGGATCTTTGGCCAAGGGGTTATATCAACCGAGGCAAACAAGCTAGTTGTGGGAAGTAGGTACTCATCCAATGGTATCGAGAACCATGGAGAGCAGAGTAAGAAAGGGGAAAATGTGAGTCATATCACATAAGCATCAGCATCGATCAATGCGAGCTATAGACAGGGCGTGGGGGTTTGATTACTAAACCCCTCTTCCACTTGACGGACTCGATACCAAGAGTAAGTTATGTTCAAAGCATCAATCATGTAATGAGAACTAAGAACGACTCAACTAGAATAACGGGGGTCGATTGCGAACCCTACCTTCCGTCAATTGCCTCCTTAGATGTCTTCAGCACAATATCAAACAAGTACAATCATGGCCTCACTTGAGGGCTTTCCATACAATCCTACTTATCATGGCATCGACTATTCCTACTTCTCATGGCATTGGAAAGCATTAAAGAGAAGTGAAGAGATAAGAGGTCCTACCAAACGGATATGAATCCGTAGCAAAGCAACGAAAGCGCAACGAAAGCAAGTCACGAAAGCACCTATAAACAAATAGCAAACCAAGTTAGAAACAAGTTTTTATTTACAAAATGAAATGGTCAAACCACCTTAGGAATGTCTCCTTTATGCACCTTGCACATGTGAACCAAAGACATTAGTAATAACAAGAGAGTGTATGTACAATATAAAGACCTAAGTCTAACGACAATGTACATTTGAGTCATACTAGTCAAAGTGAAAGACCTAAAAAGGATTATGAAATTACAAGCCAAGTTACAACTATGCCACAAGACTATTCTACTTTGAAGTTTAAAGGTAATCCAACAAAAGAAAGCCGTTACAAGTTAGATGAATTGAATTAAAATGTGAAAATGGACCAAGGTCAGAAGTGACACGATTTATATGCATGCTTAAAACCAATCTCAAAGTGTCACCAAAGTTTGCATTAAACTCTCTCTCCAAAGTCAATTCATTCCATGAGCAAAATCACATTTAAACTTCTCACACAAGTATGTAAAATTGTCACTCAAGTAAGGCAAACGAAATGACATGGTAAGGCAATGTTAAAGCTCACACACCAGAGGAAAATGACCTATAAAATGTCCCAACTTAATCCCAAAACAATCATGAACATGGCATACAAACGGCATCAAAAGAAGTGGCCAAGATGAAACACAAATTCACGTTCACCTACACACAAAGGAGGCATCATTTAAAGCATGTGAAATGATCAAAGGTAATACTCAAGCATGTCTCAATTGTGCATAAAAATAGACTTCACAATGTGCTAAAACTCACATTCAAAGTTGGCTCAAAGTGCCCTCATATAAGTCCTAAACATAACTTCTTTCTACGCATGTATCACCATGTTCGGTTCGCATTGGGAAATGAGTAAAAAATAGAAAATTGCTCTTGAAAATTATAAGTAATTAAACATATCATGCCAAGGACAGTAGGTAACCACATACAAAAGATAGGGTTTATATCAGACACCAAACATGCTCAATCAATTGCAAACGTAGCACAAACGTCAATGATGATCATGCGAATTAAGGCTCAAAAGATTAACTTCCAAAGTATCCCAAAACTCAAGTACAATGAACCAATAAATCACCATGATGTTAAACAATCAAGTGCCTAAATGTACACCAAAAATCAGCTCCAAATGGTCAAGGGAAGATCACATTTTAGAACTTGCATCATTAGACATACCATTAAGAACATAATCCTTTCCAAAATTCCAGAAAAATATCAAACAGTCCCTAAAATGGAATTAAAAATATCCAAAAATTAATTAACGCCTCCCAGAATATACATGAATTTTATTGGAATTTTTTGAGGTACAAAACTATTTTAAAAAGAACGGTTTTAAAACATGCTTCAAAAATACTAAGAAAAACTAGAAATAAAGTGACAGGGGTGCAAATAGTAAGTTCATAATTCAGAAAGTAGATTGGGCCGCCAGGGGGGTGTTAAGAGCAAACTTGCGCATATGCCCAAGGCACAAAAGGCCTGGAAGTGCATGGTAATTTTGGTAGTCTTGTAGTCAACCTTGTTGACTAATCTGGTGCGTCCATTCACAATGATGATGGATGATGATAGATCAAAGGCAATGATGAAGTGAGGTATGGTAAATGATCAGGGGTGTATGGTATGGACTATCTTAGCTGCTTGCACGTGATCCTTAGAGGTCCTACCGGAAGGTGACACTTGTCACCTCCAGTGTGGCTTTTATCAACTAAACCTATCCTCTTATCTTGTTATAACGGTGAAAGAAAATGCAAACAAGTTATTCGTAACTTTCCTTCTATCTCTCTCAAACGCCTCTTTCACTCTCTACCATTACATGGCCGGAAAACTCATACCGGCCGAAGAAGATGGTGGCCGGCGGCGGCGCCGTCTTCTCCGGCCAGCCACACCTCAAATCGGAAGAAACGAAACACAAACCCTAGGTTATTTCTCACGGAGATTACGAATCCGGAACAGGTTTTCTCAAAAGATCAACGAATCCACGGGATCGGCCCTCGCCGAAATCAAACACGGCGGAATCTACACAAACTTAACGACGAAATATGAACAAGAAGATGGAGTTGTAAGTACCTTTCACGACGACGACCGACGCGACTTTGGGAAGATCAATCTCGATGCTCTGTTCTCAAAGTCATCAAACGCAACGCACGCATCCTCCGCGCCATGGCGCCTCTTCATATCATTGGCTCCTGTAATCGCACTCTCAACCTTGAATCAAGCTCCATAATCACTTCTTGAAAACGTGCTTCCTCAATAATCTCTTCCCGAAATAAGCTACTTCAAACTATCGCGAATTGTGCTATGTTTGATTTGACTTCTCTTTGTAGTAAGCGATTCAAACGCGATAGCTCAGTCTCAATGCCGGATCAACGTCGACTTCGCAGGTAATGCTTCTTCTACTCTATTTCGCTCTTCTTCGTGCAATTCTCTTCCTCATTCTTCTTCTTCGCGATTCTTGGATCGCTTCTCAATATTGTTGATTGTTCTGGTTGTGAATCCCAGTGCGTAGTTCTGAAGCGATCTGAAGTAGATGACAATGTGCGATGAAGTTGTTGTTGTAGTGGATACGAATTCTTGTGTAGAATTGAAGTAGAGATGATGAAGGTTCTGCGGTTCAGATGCTTTCTTGCAGGTTATTCGTTGAGGAAGATTGATGAAGGTTTTTACAGAGGATTGAAAAAGATGAATTCAAGAGGAGAAGAAGAGTTCTGTAGAGTTGTTATGGAGGTTATAAATTCCGTTAGTGTGATATTAGTCGGTGGAAGAAAATGGTTTGAGGAGTGTTAGTGGTTGTTAGAGATGAATTCTCTTACTAACTGTGATCAATTTTAATTGAAAATGAGTTGTGAGTTTTTGTAGGAGGGTTCTTAATTCTGTTGCTGCTATCTTTTTTTGTTATTGGAATTCTGTTATAATATTTTTGTAAGCAGTGAATTCTTTCTGTCAACCTTTCAAAATGAAAATTTTGTTGTGAAATGACCTTTTAATAAAAACTGTGCATTTCTCTGTTTCTACTTTTTATAACTGCGATGATTTCCTTCTCTTTTCTTTTAAGATGGCCACAAACTACACAAACAAACTACATGAACAAGCATTTTCATGCGCTATGGTGTTGTCTTCAACATGGACTCATGAATTCTAGTAGTAGCATTTGGACTTGGGCCTTGAATCTTGAAAACTCACTTTGTAAAAAGAAGTATGATAAAAAATGGATAAACATGGTTATTTTTGGATAAGGGACGTATTTGGATATTAAAAATAAAAATAATGGTTATAAAAATGGATATTTTGAACAAAATAAAAATGGATTATTTGAATGGCATATGGATTTATATTTATATGAATATGATATATGAATAGATTTGATATGGTTTTAACGAATGGATAAATGTGAATGTGGGCTAAAATATGGTTTTTAAATGGATGCGGGTTTGAATATGAAATGGACTTTGGAAATGGATAATTGGTTTTAGAATAGGGATAAAAACATGGATAAAAATGGATAGAAAAGAAAGTGGTTATCCAAATGGATAGGTGGACCGAAACTTGGATAGGAAATGGGTTAAGGAATGGATTTATGAATGAAATGGTTTAAAGGTTAGGAAAAACGAAGTGGATAATTGAAATATAATGGGTATTTAGTGATATTTTTTTAATAAGGTGGATAATGAAGAATGAACTCCAAGAAATCCGCATAACCGATTAAGCTTCCAATTCAAACCAAACTTGTATTCTCAATGAATTCCCCAATTCAATCAGTAAGCTCAATTTACCACGACCCAATGTCCTTTAAACCAATTCACCCATACTTTGCCTTCATGACCTTGAATTGGCGAATATCAACTAATTTGCACCGAAGATAAGAAACCATGATCCCACGCCTCAGGAGTCCAATGCAAATGTATGATGAATCATGACTTAATGGTATGCAAAATGCATGTGAAGCGAAAGCCAGAAAAAGTTAGAAAAAAAAGAGAGGGCAAATTTTGGGGGTATTACAGTCACATTGAAGCAATTTGGGAATTCTTGAAACCAGAGCAAAAACCACTCAAATAACCATCCAAACACATCATAAATTATCCATTGGAGGTGTTCAAACCTTCATCCACATTGTACAACCTCAAAATCAGAAAGTCAACCTCCAAAACCTCAAATTTTTACTTTTCTGCATTTTACAAGCCATGTCTTGATTCAGTCACTTTCAAAACCAAACAAAGCAACAAACACACTCCAAATATCATCCTCAAACTGTCCCTACAGGTTTTCCTCAACTGTAACACCATTTAAGTGAGTTACCTTTTTGGTCCTTTTTGCCACTTTTGCAAGAAAGAGCCATTTCTTGTTCCTGAGGTTTCCAGCTGGTTTTGATCATTCTAAAAGCTTCTAAGGGATCAATCAAGAGTGTCTAAAGCATTGGATTACTTCTGGCACAAGGATCTTGACAGTTAGCATAAGGAGCTTCAAGAGGTAAGTACATCACAACTTGACCTCTTAAAATATGCATTGCTTTGATGTCCATTGATCATAAACATGTCATATATATCAAATGTGTTGTGTTTGAACCAATTTATCATGCTATTGTTGCTTGTATGGTAAGATAGCATAGAACTTGCAAATCTTGGTCTATTTTGAAACCACTATTGGGTTTTAAAATAGAAGCATATTTAGAAAATTCTAAAAGCACCATTGGATTCCTCATGAAATTCTAGTCAGGATCCATCTAAATTTTGTCCAATTCCATGGAGAATTGAGGAAGTTATGGCCTTCTTGCAAATCCACCAAAATCTGGTTTTTGCCTTGGCCAGACCTAGAATTTAGGCCACCCATATATGTTTATGGGGTGGTTTTTATACACGGATGTATCACCACCCCAGTGGTAGCGCACATGTGTGTTTGGTTGGAGGTCGTGGGTTCAAGACCCACCCAAACCATTTTGCCATTTCTCTCATATTTTACTATTTTTCATATTTTTTTAATGATTTTTATTAATTAATTCCAAAATTAATTTCTCTCTCAATTTTAATTATTTTTTATTGGTTCTTCTTTTGAAAATTCACAAAAATGTTAAAATATTTTATTCTACAAAAATCTCACAAAAATATTATTTATTTTATATATTTTGATATTTTTGTAAAGAATTAATTTTTATTTGTTTTTAGGCATTTAAAAATATTTCTTTCTCTTGATTTTTCAAATTCAAATGATTTTCAAATCATTCTATGAATGAAACATGTTTTTTCAAACATTAATCCAAGATCACAACTTGTTTTTCACACTTGTTTGATTAATTATGATCATTTTAATTGAATTTTATTCAATTAAAATACATTTTTAAAATCAAATTAGGGGTTTTCACGCTTACAAATCTTTTTTAAAACACTTTTGGGCCTCTAATAGAGTGTAAGATCCAACCCCCTTTGTACAAAAATAATTTAGGCCTCAGTCATTGTATAAGTCCCGATACAATTTTAAAAATCTCGGCGCGATCGCCGTTTTCAAACAATTTTCATCTGGGCCTCTCCTTGAGTTGTAAGCCCCATCTCTTGAATTAAAATAAACTTTTGGGGCTCTAGTAGAGTGTAAGACCCATCCCCTTTGCAAATAAACCTTTTTGGGCCTCAGTCATTGTATAAGTCCCTCAGTCCCTCCATGGTTTTCAAAATAACGACGCGATCGTCGCCTTTTCGAAAGAAATCATCTGGGGCTCTTCCTTGAGTATAAGCCCCAAACTTCCTTTTAAAAAAGCTTTCTTTTATTTTAGATTCAAATTTAAAGTGTTATCAAAACTTTCTTCAATTTCTTGAATAACTAACCATACAGTTGTGGTAACAATGCTGGAGCTTGCACACCTGTAAGTTCTACTGTTTTTTTATATACATAATTGTTTATATATTTCATCTGTATATACTTGTATTTATAATTTCTTAGAGTTTTCCCCAACAATTAGGTATAGGTTTGGATCAAACTAGTGGTTACTCTTTCAACACAGTCAAAACTAGTTCCCCATAGGAAATTCCAGATACAGTCTTGCCTCCTCTTGGCCTTATACAATATGGAACCGAGAAAGGCATTATTCCCGGTGAAACTTTTCTCAAGACTGTCACAACTTAGAAATATCTGTACAAGAAATTCACTTCCCCAAAGAGGATTATTCCCGGTGAAACCTCTTTTGAATTTCTTTAAACCCTAGAACTGTTCACTAAAGAAAGGATTATTCTCGGTGAAACCTTTCTTGAACTTTTCTTAGGCTTGGACCCACAGGCTTCCTAAAATCATCCCCAGCCTCCTCTTAGGCTTTGTACAAGGACCCACAGGCTTCTTAGAAGTTCTCATCCTCCTCTTGGGCTTAGTACAAGGACCCGAAGACCTCCTACAGGTATAAGACATAACCTAGTCATCTTTTGCTAGTTCAATCCTCCAGTGAGTCAGAACATCAGACCAGTTTAGGGTTAATTCTCATCCCTTAAAACATCAGTCTCCTCTTGGGCTTCATACAAAGATCTTTCTCCAGTTAAGAGAAAACCTCTTCATACCAGTAGATTTGGAAAGTCTCATCTCTTCTTGGATCTCAAGGAAACCCTCAAGTTTTCTAAAAACACATAAATAACCCTGATCATTTCATCAATTCACCAGCAGAGTTTAAAACTTTCATTTTAAGTTCCCCAGCTAGGGTCAACTTACCATCAATACAACACTAACAAAATCAGAACCTCAAGGCATCTGATATTTCAACTCTTCTGTAATCCTCAGCAAGAGTTGATTCCCTAATTTGGACCTGCCTCTAGATCTCAATAATCCTCAGAAAAAGCTAGCCCCCTCTTAGGCTTTATATAAGGAATTCCCCAACCAACCTCCTCTTAGGCTTTGTATAATGATTTTTCCTCAGCTGAGTTAGCCTCAATCTTGGGCTTTACAGACCATATTCTCCAGTTGTGTCAATACCTTTTAGCCTCAATCTTAGGCTTTGTACAAGGCAGATAAAACCTCTCCCCAGTGCAGTCAATTATTTTAGCCTCAATCTTGGGCTTTGTACAAGACAGATAAAATATTCCCCGGAAGAGTCAATTCCTTCCAGCCTTCTCTTAGGCTTTGTATAATGATCTCCCTAAAACAAAATCACCCTTTCAGCCTCAATCTTGGGCTTTATACAAGACAGATATAAAACTCCCTAGTAGAGTCAACCTTTTAGCTTCAACCTTGGGCTTTGATCAAGGCACACAAAAATCAACACCCCCTCAGAGAAAATCAAGAGTTCTCTCTGTAGAAAGGCATTTCTCTGTATATCACATCAAAACAGACAATCAAGAAACCCTAATCCCAGATAACTGCTGTAAGTGGCACACTTGTTGATTCAAAAATCCAAGTTGTGGTCCCTCTCTTATCCTGGTAAACTTTCTCTTTCATCTAATTATTGTAAGCGGCAAGCCTCTGGATTATTTACATCCAAGTCCATGTCCCTCTCTTAGCATGTAAAGACTCCTAAGGAAAAATGGCATTGCTAAACACTGAGTTAAAGTTTCCTCCTTCAGGACATCTCCCTTGTAAAGGAAATTATGGCATTACTGGATTCTTGTATCCCAGTTAAAGTAATTCCCCTTTATAACTAAATACCCCAACAACTGTGATGAACAGGTGAGATATCTCCCTTTAGAGATGAAAAATTCTCTCTCAAATACCCCTTTAGCTTCAATCTTGGGCTTTGAACAAGACACAAATACTCATTTAGCTTAAATCTTGGGCTTTAAACAAGACACCAAACATCTTTCCTCCCATAGAGTAGGAGGAACTACGATTGCTCTAATTTCCCTGTTATCTTTACAGGAATACGTAGGCATAAGATTGTGAAATCTTAGCGAGCACACCAATTAAAAAAACCTTAGGTCCAGTACCTTATCAAAAAACATCGAAAAACCCGAAAAACAACAAAAATACTCTCTCAACTTTCCCGAAGGTAAAACTTTCCCAATTTATAACAGATAAACACCAGTAAGTAGATAACAGAAGAACGTGCCAAACGATCTATGGATAACCATATATACACTGGGTAATTAACAACTTCCCTTTGTATAACCTGATCCCGGACCCCCCAATCTCTTAGAATTTGTTAAAGAAAACATTTGTGTGCAAGTTTAGTTTTAGATAGCTTCCCTTTCCTTTCCAGCTTTATAGGATAAATAAGAAATCAGAAAGTAGCACCCAATTCCAACCAATGTGGTAAGGTGGTCGCGTCACCGACAAAAATCGCACGCTACAGTGTGATAGCTAAGTTTTCTCTTGTAAAAACAATTTGCAAACAAGTTATAGATATCTCAATTCTAGTTTTTAGAATTGGGGGCAGACGTACCCAAAGCGAGGACGAAAGGGGAACTGCCTAAACAAACCCGGTGTCGTTTCCTTTTCCCTATCCCATTTATATTTCGAACTGTTTACGCTTGTGATTGCTCAATTGATCGAAAAATTATGGTATAGTTTAGTGCAGAAAAATTAATTTAAAAACCTCTACACAATCATTTTGGATTGTGCTTTGTGAAAATTCTGCATCAACTATCATAGAAGGTTTAGCTTGGAGCTTTATGCACTCCAAGTGCTCAATAAATTGAACGCTTACAAGGTGTTTGATATATTGTCAAGTTTGGTTTAATTTTTGACTGCTCATTAGAGATTGCACCATATTAAGTGCTTTTGGAAAATTGATTAATTATTAAGTTGCGATTCTATTTTTCTCTTCGAGCCTTTCGTTCCATTTGGCTTACGTATATCCGATCCTCTCAGTAACTCGGTTCGTGTAGATGAATTATCCTCGGCCGATTCCGCAAAATATTTTTAAAAATAAATTTAGCGCCGACTCACACTTAAAAAGAAGTGATCTATTTAACCCCCCTTCAATATCAATTGCCTTCGTCTAACAAGTGGTATTAGGAGCACCGGTTATTTCTAGTGCTTCAAGTATAACTTTTTAGAAAATGGCAAATGAACCGAAAAGGGCTTATTGTCATACCCCAAATTTTGACCACCAAGATTTTCCATCATTGTGAAGATCATTATCACAATATGGATGTACCATCATGCCTCATCAATCTCCTCAAAGATGGGTGAGCATTCACCATAACCAAGAATTAGGGTTTTGAGCCCTCTCAGAGAACTTAGACAAAAGATCAATCAAGAAATGACATGATCTTCAACTTTTCTAACCTCTCAAACACCCATAAGGGATCAAGAGGACCCCCACATCAAAAATCAAGCACAAAGTTGCAAAATTCCAAGTGGATCAAGCCTCGAGATTGCCAGTGTCACCAAATTAGGGATTTGGTCGACCAAGGCCTCCAGATGAAAATTTTCCTCTAGGCATGAGCCAATACTTCAAAGCACAACCCAAGATACTCCAAGGGACCTCATTAACCTAATCATCAAGTCAATTTAGCCTCAGGGGATGCATTCCTAAAAAATCAGGAATTAGGGTTTCTTGACCTAATTCACCCCTAAGTTGACTTTTGGGGCAAAGCATGAGCCAAGACCTCAAGACATGATTTGAGGGCCTCAAATACACCACATTGATCCATTTACAACAATGTATTGATCCAAGAAGCTTGATTCACAATTTTCAATTTCATCTGGACCACAATTAGGGTTTTGAAGAAAAAGTCAACTGTACGTTTGACTTTTGACCAAGACATGCTCCCAAACCTTGGGACATGATTCAATACACCCTATAACACTTATGGAATCCATCCATTAGGTTTGATTTAGGTCAAGGACTTGATTTCATAAAGGATCGCCCAGTTTGGATTTCATCCGATAAAAAGTCAACTGTGCACAAAATCAAGTTTGACTTTTTGGATTTTTTCACAAATATGGTTCCCCTAAGTAAAAAATAATGTTAATGTATGATATTGGTCATCATTCATTAAGAAAAATCAAGAAAAGTGAGGTTTCTTGCAAAAGGGGCAACCATGAGAAACCAAAATTTTTCTAAGTTATGGAACAAAAGTGATTTTGTACCAACTTTGCAAGGTCATAACTCCTAAACCACAAGGCCTTTTTCTCCCATTCAAAGCTAAAATGAAAGTCCATCTTACATACTTTAAAAGTGTCAACTATAAGAGATTCCAAATCCTCATGGATTTTGAGTTATGGACTGATCAAAATCACAAAAACATGAAAATGACCACTTTTCCAACACTTAGTGAAATTTTCAATAAGTCAGAATCTGCCTTACTTTTCCTAAAATGTAGAGGCATTTTTCACTATGTGTCATACCCCAAATTTTTACCACTAAGATTTCCCATCATTGTGCAAATCACCATCACAATATCGGGGAACCATTCTATTTCATCAGTCTCCCCAAAGATGGGTGAGCATTCCCTACAATCAAAATTAGGGTTTTAAGCCCTCTCTGAGTGCTTAGACAAGGGATCAATCAAGGAATGACATGATCTTCAACTTGTATAACCTCTCAAGCATCCACAAAGGATCAAAAGGACTCCCACTTCAAGGATTAAGCACAAGGCTGCTCCCTTTTAGGTGGATTAAGTCTCAAGATCGACAGTGTCACCAAACTAGGGTTTTGGTCGACCAGGGCCTCCAGATGGAAATTTTTCATCTGGGCATAAGCCAATGATCCAAAACATGACCTAATATACTCCATGGAACCTCATGGACCCAAACATCAAGTCAATTTGACCTCAGGGGATGCATACATCAAAAATCAGGAATTAGGGTTTCTTGACCTAATTCACCCCTAAGTTGACTTTTAGGGAAAATCATGAGCCAAGACCTCAAGAGAGGGTTTGAGGGTCTCAAATGAACTATATTGATCCATTTGGAACAATGGATTAATCCAAGAAGCTTGAGCAACAAGTCTCAATTTCATCTGCACCATAATTAGGGTTTCGCGAGGAAAGTCAACTGTAACTTTGACTTTTGACCAGGACATGCTCCCAAACCCTAGGACATGCCTCAATACACCCTATGACACCCATGGAACATGTCCATCAAGTTTGATTTAGGTCAAAGACATGATTTCCTGAAGAATTGCACAGTTTGGAATTCATCTGATAAAAAGTCAACTGTGCACAAAAGTCAACTTTGACTTTTTGAGATTTTTCACCAAAATGGATTTTTAACCCTAAAATGATGTTAATGTATGATTTGAATCATCATTCATCAAGAAAAACCAAAGAAAGTGGGATAACTTGTAAAAGGGGTAACCATAAAACTTAGAAATTTTTCTAAGTTATGGAAAAAGTACCACTAATACACTAACTTTGGAGGGTCATGACTCCTAAACCACATGGCCATTTTTTCTCATCCAAATATGGATTTGTAGCCCTCATTACCCTCTACAAAAACTTCAACTAGACCTAAGTCCAATTCATTAAGGGTTTTGAGTTATGGAGTGATCAAAATCAAGAAATCACACTTTGATAAAACACTTAGTGAAAATTTCACTAAGTCAGATTTGACCTCACTTTTTGCAAAATGTAGAGGGATTTTTCACTTGGAATCAAAAGAGATCAAAACCAAACTTGTTCAAACAGTTGTTGTATCATGTAAGGGCTTTCCAAAATGGCCAAGAACATTGCCAAATTCAACTTACACCATAAGATATGACATTGGCAAGTTGCCTTGCTGAAATCTGTCAAAGGCAAAGCAGAATTTGTAACTTTGCTCGATTTGCCAAAATCAGCCAAATTCAAATGCTCCTATCCACTTGGACACCTCATAGGATTGAATCTAAAGGGGACAATCACTGAGCCAAGCCTCCAAAGTCCATGGAACAAGAAATAGCATGTTGAACCTAGAATGGCCAAAATAGGGACAAGACTCCAAATTTGGATTGAAGCATTCAATGGAACCATCAAGGTGGCGTGGACTGAGCCATTCTCATCTGAAATCAATCAAGACTTATCCAAGACCAAGGTAACCAAAGCTCTGTGCCCTAACCTCTAGTCAATGGCTAGAGGAGACTTGGATTTTCATTTGCCAACATTGGCCAAACCTACTTACCAGCTGCCATTCACTATTCCTTGCAAAACAAACTTGCTCTACTATAAATAAAGCTCAATTATGATCAGTTTGAGTACACCAAAGCCATCTAACATATGCTTTCCTCAAAATCTCTTTCTCTTGGCAAAAATGCCTTTCTTAGCAAGGTAGCTATCGGGTTTTGAGTTTGAGAGCAATTCCAATCAAACCAATCACTCACACACCTCACATACATCATATAGAAGTGATCCAAACACTTAGATCACTTCTGAAACACCAATTTCACAAAATCACCAGCTGGTTGCTCAAAATTTCAAACAAGTTGCAGCTGAGGTACCACAAAGTGATCCAGCCAATTTCAATCAAGTCCAAGCATTCAAACACAATCCATAGGGTGTAGGGAAGCTGTTCAGATCATCACCACTCATCTGTAACACCTCCAAATCAAAAATCACTTTGCACTTGCTGTCACGGCTTGGAGGTAAGCACATACTTGGTCATCTCTCAATCTATGCATATTTCCTCGCACAATAATTTGGCCATATGTTCATAATCATGTATGGAATGTTTTCCCTCAATTAATTGCTTTGTTTGAATCGTGTATCGCCATTTTGGGCCTCACTTATTGTATAAGTCCCTCTGCGTTAAAAGAAAACCTCGGCGCGATCGCCATTTTTAAGCGAAAAGACAACTGGGCCTACCCTC
Source organism: Lathyrus tuberosus (assembly GCA_022829125.1). Lineage (NCBI taxonomy): Eukaryota > Viridiplantae > Streptophyta > Magnoliopsida > Fabales > Fabaceae > Lathyrus > Lathyrus tuberosus. The sequence continues at coordinate 9,630,871 of JALAZF010000072.1, forward strand.
GTGTTATAAGCCCCACTCTTCTTCTTTAAACTTTTTGGGTCTCTTGAGAGAGTGTAAGGCCCATCCCTTTGTACAGAAAATCTTTTTGGGCCTCAGTCACTTGTATAAGTCCCTCTGTACGAATTCAAACAGTGCGCTCACTGATAAAACCCTGGGCCTCTCCTTGAGCTGTAAGCCCCAAATCTTCCTTTTTCAAAGCACTTTCTCCTTTGATTTTGAATATACTGTTGTTTTCAATCTTTCTTTGTTGAACAACTAACCAAACAGCATGGAAGCTCTACAACCGAGTAAGTGGTTATTGCTTTCATTTACCGCTTTCATATATATATATATAGCTGTATTGTGGGGCTGTTTCACTGTAAGTCTCCTTTCATAAACTCATATCAACTGTGTAATAATAGTATAGATATTTCGAGTTTTCCCGGCAACTACGTCTAGCACTAGGTAAAGCCCTGTTGATCACTCTGAACTTATAGTCAAAACTAGATCCATATAGGATTACCAGACACAGTCTTCCCTCCTCTTGGGGTTAAACAATATGGAGATGTGAAAGGCAGATTCTTTTTGAACCCTTTCTCAGACTGTCTCTCTTAGAAATAGACTGAACTAGATCCCCAATAGGATTACCAGATACAGTCTTCTCTTCGGCTGTCCTCATTCGGAATTGTCAAGAAATTCTATTCCCCAGAGATGAATTATTCTCGGTGAAACTTCTCTTGAATTTCTTCAAACCTCAGAACTGTTCACAAAATGAATTATTCTCGGTGAAACTTTTCTTGAACGTTTCTTTGGTTTGGGACCCACGGGCTTCTTAAAAGCATCGGCCTCCTCTTGGGCATCGTACAAGGACCCACAGGCTTCCTAAAACCAACCCCGCCTCCTCTTGGGCTTAGTACAAGGACCCTACGGCTTCTTAGAAGTAATCACAGCCTCCTCTTAGGCTTCGTATAATGATCTCTTCCTTCGGGAATTATAGCCTTCTCTTGGGCATCGTACAAGGACCCGTCGGCTTCTTAAAAGATTCCAGCCTCCTCTTGGACTTCATACAAATTGTCCCGACGACCTCCTAGAGGTATAGGAACAGAACTTAATCACCTTCATAGAACAGTCCTTTCATAGAGTCTACTACTATTTCTCAAAGCATGGTACAAAAGATGAACTCTAGACTTGGACAGTCTTACTTCCTTGAGTCTCAAAGGCATTCTCAAGAACCCCTTCGTTAAATAGGAAGGAAACCCGTAGACTCGGACAGTCTCAATACCCTTCGGATTTCCCGCTTCCTTAAAGAACAGGAATAACCCGAATCCTTGAATCAAATCCATGAGTACAATGTTGCTCATATAAGAACTGATTTTCTTTGTAAAAATCAGTATACTGGACCTGTCACTCAAATGAAATAGTCACCATAGCCTCCCTCTTGGGCTTTGTACAATGATCCTCCCCAGTGGAGTCAAACAAAGTTTAGCCTCTCTCTCGGGCTTTGTACGAGACACATAAGAGACTCCCTCGTTGAGTCAATCACCCCTTTCGCCTCCATCTCGGGCTTTATACGAGATACAAAAAAGGTTCTTATTGAGCCAAACAAACCTTCAGCCTCCATCTCGGGCTTCGTACGAGATACAAAAAAAACTCTCTTGTTGAGTCAAACAGCCTCCATCTCGGGCTTTATACGAGATACCAAACGACTCCATCGTCGGGTCAAAACCTTTTAGCCTCTCTCTCGGACTTCGTACGAGACACATAAAAACTCCCTCTTGTTGGGCCAATAGCCTCCTCTTAGGCTTTGTATAAGAAAACCACTGGTTGATCCAATCAACCTTTTAGCATCAAAGCTGTGCCTCGTTCACAGTATACAAACATCAACAACTCCTTCCCCTTCATCTAATTGCTGTAAGCGGCAAGCCTCTGGATCATCTACATCCATGCCACTGTCCCTCTTTTAGTATGAGAAATTCTTAAGGAAAGATAGCATTGCTCTACACTGAGTTAAAGTCTTCTCCTTCAGGATAAAACCCCTTCTTAGGAAATTATGGCATTGCTAGGGTCCGCGTATCCCAGTTAAAGTAATTCTCCTTTAACCCTTCTTTAGAGATGACAAATTCTCTCTAAAGTCGAGGTCCTTCAGCTTCACGTCTTAGGCTTTGAACAAGACACAAATAGACCTTTCAGCTTCACATCTTGGGCTTTGAACAAGATACAAATCACCTTTCGCTTCACGTCTTGGGCTTTGAACAAGACACAAAAACACCCATTTCCTCCCATAGAATAGGAGGAACTACGAACGCTCTGATTTCCCTATTTCGGTAAACGGTAATACGTAGGCATAAGATTGAAAGAAAAGATCTTAGCGAGCACACTAAACAAAAAAAACCAAATCCCATATCTCCATCAATCAAAAGCAGTAATTCAAAAGCATCAGTCCTAACATCCTAATCCTTGTTCCCCGCCAGAAACCCTCTGTCTATATAAAAAGAAAGAAATTGTATTGGCGAAAATACAAATAACCTGTACAAAGGCCCCCCCCACATTGATAGCATCCGTAACCTAACAGACCGCTGTTTAAACTCAGTATGCAAAGCAGGGTTAATTGGAGACATCTATTTCCCTTCCTTATTCAGCTCACAATAGAATAAAAAATGAATCGACCTGTAGTTTAAGCTCAACCGCAGAGAGCGACCAGCGCTTAAGAACCGCGTCCAAAATCGCTCGCTACAGAAAAAATGGCGCCCACCGTGGGGCTTGTCAAAGTTAGATCTAGGCACGGTCTTCCTTCTCTTCACTTATGTGAAAACCACAGATTGGGGCTTCCGCCGGGGAACCCATTTCTGTCAAGAACTTAGGATTCTTAGCTTTATAAATCTAGGATGTTTAGGACAAATATATATACTGCTTTTCCTAATTGAATATGTGTTTATTTTTCTGCTACTGGGAATGCGTGTGATGCCGCATGTGGTGAGTTTGAGTATACACTTAAGAAAAGCCAACCCTTTCGTAGTGCGAAAACTATCGGAAATAGTTGTTACGCGATACTACCCTCATTTGAGGCTGGTGATCTATTCTCGGTGAATGGCACTTACTCTAAGATTGCACACAACTCGCTGGCGATCCACTTGTTGTATGCCTTCCTGGGAGGAGCTGATGATAATGAGTACAGGTACAAAAATCACCCTAGTATAAACCTTTGGGGATGGGTAGAGCCTTGACTTCATGACAACGACCCTTTGACCCCATGTTTTTTCTATGTTTTTGTGTGCTGCATTCATGCATTCATTTAATAAAACATTAAAACATTAAAAAAACTTCTCCTCTAGTCTCTCTGTTTTTCAAATTAAACTAAGACTGTGATTGCAAATATCAGAGAAGAGGATTATGCTAATGGATTTTGGTAGAAGGAGAACTCACCAGTATACCTTCAAGGTTCCAAAGTTAGGAGATTTGAGAAGGTTAGCAAGGATGATCACTAGCCCTGAGGCTTTTAGAGCCAAGTACGGAGGTCTGCTACCACTATTAAGAGTCCATGTGATTGAGGGAATCATGGATGCGCTCATTCAATTCTACGATCCGGTTTATCACTGTTTCACATTCCAGGATTACCATCTAGCACCAACGCTGGAGGAGTATTCTCATCTGATCGATCTACACATCACAGATCGAGCTCCATTTTCTGGACTGGAAGAAATTCCAGAGAATCAGACTATTGCAAGAGCAATTCATTTGGATGAGTCTGAGGTCAGGACTCACATGACTACTAAGGGTGGCATCCAAGGTTTGCTAGCCCAGTTCTTGACGAAGAAAGCCCTGTATTTTGCCAGTATAGGAAACATGACTGCTTTTGAAAGCATCTTTGTTTTACTCACCTACGGATTATTTTTGTTTCCCAACATCAATAACTTCGTCGATATAAACTCCATTAAGGTTTTTCTCATTGGAAACCCTGTGCCGACTTTGCTCGCAGATGCGTATCATTCTGTACACTTGGGAAATTTGTACAGTGGAGGGGAGATCACATGCTGTGTACCTCTGCTTTATAAATGGTTTATATCTCACTTGCCCAAGTCTGCCGCTTTTTGGGATTGCAAGAGTGTCTTACGTTGGTCGCAGAAGATCATGTCTCTTACTAACTCTGATATAGATTGGTGTAATAGGATTTATGTTGGAATCAGAATCATCGATCGTTGTGGAAACTTCCCCAACGTACCCCTTATAGGAACTAAGGGAGGAATCAACTACCATCCGATATTGGTTCTTCGTCAATTTGGATACCCGATGAGACACATCCCACTGGGTGTTCATCTAGAAGGTCTTTTCTTCAAAGAAGGAGAAAACGCCAGAGCACTAAAGATGGAAATAGTGCACGCTTGGAAACACGTTCATAAGAAAGGACGAGAGTCTCTAGGAAAACCAGACTGTGTCTCGGTGGAGCCTTATCTCCACTGGGTACAAACTAGAGCTCTCAAGTTAAAGATGCCTTATCCTCGTTACGAAATTCTTCCGCCAAAGGAATCTGTAATGCATTTCATGACAGAAACTGAAAAGCTTCAGGTTACTCTCAACAAAGTCCAGAAGGAGAGAAGGTCTTGGAAGAACAAGTACCGCACCCTCGACATAGAGTGCATCAAAATACAATAATTATTAAAAGAGAAAGATGCTCTGATTGAAATTTTGGAGCAGCACGCTGTAGATAATCAAGATGACCAAAGGAATTTGCTCGCTCCTTTCACCTGGCAAAGGAATGACAACCCGACAATGGCCCAAGAGCCCCGGTCAAAGAAAAGGAAAGTACCAGAGTCAGCAACCGATTTCTCTTCAGAGAAGACTCGGGACCCATTAGCTTAGGCTTCTGTTTCTGCACTTTGTAATCTACTGTATTTCCATTTTTGTAATCCTTTGAACTTCAATAAAAAGGGGGTTTCCCCACCATTTGATATTTGCAATCTAATTGTCGAAGTTTATTTTGATTAAACCAAAAAACAATTAATATAATCATTGCATTCATCATTCTCACATCGCGTATTCTTCTTACCTACGAATCTCACGTTTGTGTCTCGATTCTAGAGTCAAACTGTCTCATTCGTATAACACTTGGGCCAATCGTCAGAAAATGATGGATGATCTTGAGGAAGAAAACAGAGAGTTGAAAGAAGAGATCGACGCTCTGAGAGAGGATATGAGAAAGCTTCGTAACGACATGCAAGCCATGGCAGAAGCTCAGCTACAAAGGACTGTGATCTCAGAGATCACCTCAATGCCCATAGTGGAGAAGTATGATCCTAGGTATCAGATACCGAAAGATTGCCCTTGGGGTATGCCTGTTAACTATATCCCAGAAGGATATGTTCCGCCGATCACTGAGGATCAGGGAATCACAACAGAAGCCGCTGGGCCTGAAGGTTACAAACTTCGGGAAAGCGAAGATCCCTGGGGCATACTGAAGACTCCTGAAGGTTTACAAACTTCGGGAAACGCCAAGATTCACCGCCGTTGTCACGGTACCACCCCCTGTGGTGCACACTGTCCTGGGAGGACAGATTTCGCCAAAACTTTCTAGTAAAAAGGAAACTATGTTTGACCGAATGGATGAATTCCAGGAACAGTTCCTAGAAATACAGAAGGAGCTGCAGGCCATTCGCGGTCAGGATCTATTTGGGAAGGACACCGCAGATCTCTGCTTGGTCCCCAATGTGAAAGTCCCGCACTAGTTCCAAGTGCCCGACTTTGAAAAATACAAGGGTAACTTTTTCCCTCAAAGTCACTTGACAATGTACGCTCGACGAATGTCAGCTCAGACGGAGAATCAGGACCTGCTGATTCACTACTTCCAGGATAGTTTAACTGGTGCCGCACTCAAATGGTACATGGGTTTAAACCGTGCTACGATCAGCACTTTCAGAGATCTTGGCAAAGCCTTCGTCCAACAATACAAATACAATTTGGACATGGCACCCGACAGAGATCAACTCAGATCAATGTCACAAATGGACAAGGAAACCTTTAAGGAGTACGCTCAAAGGTGGCGTGAAATTGCCGCTCAAATTTGTCCACCTCTTGAGGAAAAAGAGATGACAAAGATCTTCTTAAAAACCTTAAGCTCATTTTACTATGACCGAATGGTTGCCAGTGCGCCCAGTGATTTCACCGAGATGGTCGGCATGGGCGTACGTCTTGAGGAAGCCGTTCGAGAAGGACGTTTGATAAAAGACGCTGGATCGACGAGCGGTACCAAGAAATATGGTAGTGCTCTCCCTAAGAAAAAAGAGCAAGATATTGGGAATATCTCTCTCGGAAAGCAAAGGTGACGTTATCAACCAGTAGCAGCTGTAATTCCTGCTATCAGCCCTGCGCCTGTTCCTACGTATCAACCTCAGGTTGCATAGAGCCAACCTGATCAACAAAGGACACAATAACCTCTTCAGCAGGCTCGTCCTCCATATAACAGCCACCGTACAACACGACCATCAGGGTTTGATCCTATACCCATGTCGTACACAAAGCTGTTTCCATTACTACTAGCCAAGGGGCACATTCAGACTAAATCCCCTCTTGCAGTACCGGAAAATCTGCCTTTTTGGTTTAAGGTGGATCAAACTTGCCCTTATCATCAAGGAGGTCCAGGGCATAACATAGAGACTTATCTCAATTTCAAGTCCGACGTGCAAAAGCTTGTTAGGAGCGGGCTCTTATCTTTCAAGGATACGAACCCCAATGTTCTTACGAACCCGCTGCCTCGACATGAGAAAGCTGCAGTCAATCTCATTGAGAAAGAGACTAATAATGTCTATCAAATTCACAATGTACTCTTATTGAGGACCAATCTGGTCAAGATGCATTGTAGACAGAGTGGATATGGCCATGTGCCACCTCATAACTATCATCCGTGTGATATCTGCTCTAAAGACAACCAAGGATGTTCGGTAGTGCAATCAGCTCTACAGGAACAGATGGATCTCAGATGGATCCAAGAGCACTGAGTTCGTGGAGTTAACATGGTCTATACGAATTCTAACGTCATTCAGAACCACGATATCCGTGCAATGAATGTCAACTTGGTGGCGATGTACTCAAGGCAAAGCCAGTATCATAATCTGCTGCGGCACGATTACAATTCCTGTCTGACTTGCTCGGTAAATAAACAGGGATGCTCTTTCATACAAGAGGCCCTCCAGCGTCAGATGGATCTTGGATGGATCCAAGACTACCATGATAGGAACCCTTATCAAATCAACATGGTTCAGATCTTCGATATTCGCGTGATGAATACCAACCTGGTAGAGTTACATGCTGAGCAGGTCCGACTCGGATTCTTAATATCACATGACTATCAAAGCTGTAAAGCGGGTTGCGAAAACGATCGAGGCTGTACCCTTGTCCAGGAGGCACTTCAGCACTTGTTAAATCACTGGTGGATGCCAATCTATATGGATGAAGATACTCAGCAAATTAGTATCAATAACAGAAACCCCACTCGGCGTCAGAGTCAGGATGTCCGATTTGTGGAAGCTAACCTAGTGAGGTTACATTGTATTCAAAGTGGGCGTGGCCAGGTGCCACCACACAACTATGAATGTGTGGCGTCTGTTCGGAAAGTAACCAAGGGTGTTACCTTGTGAGAGCAGCTCTTTAGGGTCAGGTCGATCGTGGAGAAATTCGTCCATATCTGGGTTCTTGACCCATCAACTGGACGCCGAACTACCTTACCGAGCAAGTTGAGGATGTTGTCACGATCTCTGGTCATCATAGGACCAGGGATGTTTTTGCCATTATCCCCCTACTTGACGAATCTAAGGTTCCCAACCGGGAACGGATCGAGATTACTTATGATGGTCAGAAAAATCAGAAGGTTCCCGTAGTCATCTATTTACCGGGACCATTACCGTATGAATCAACTAAGGCAATCCCTTACAGATACGGTGCAACAACAATTGAAAATGGAAAGGAAATTCCACTATCCTCCGTTATGAATATTGCAGACATCAGTCGTGTAACACGGAGTGGTAGAATCTTCAACCGAGGGGTTGGAGAACTTAACAAGGAAAAGGAACTTCAGACAGAAGCTCCCGATCCACCAGTCGGTCAATCCAGTAATCCCGACCTTTCGAAAAATAATGATGAGATGCTGAAGCTCATCCAAAGGAGTGAATACAACATTGTCGATCAACTGTTACAGACTCCTTCAAAGATCTCGGTATTATCACTGTTACTCAGTTCAGAAGCTCACAGGGAGGCTTTACAGAAAGTCTTGGAGCAAGCCTTTGTGGAACAGGATGTAACCATCAGACAGTTCGATAGCATTGTCTCTAGCATCACTTCTTACAACAATTTGGGATTTAGTGATGAGGAATTACCTGAAGAAGGTCGCCGTCATAACATGGCGCTCAACATTACAGTTAACTGCCAGGACGATGCTTTAGCCAGCGTACTGGTAGACACAGGGTCAGCCCTGAATGTTATGCCGAAGTCTACTTTGATGCAATTATCATTCAAAGGCCCTCCGATGAGAATCAGTGAGGTTGTCGTCAAAGCATTCGACGGATCCAGAAAAATGGTTATCGGCGAAGTTGATCTTCCCATAACTATCGGTCCTCATACTTTCCAAGTCACTTTCCAGGTCATGGACATCCGGGCAACATACAGTTGTTTATTAGGAAGACCTTGGATACATCAGGCTGGAGCGATTACTTCCACCCTCCACCAAAAGCTAAAGTTCGTACAGAACGGCCAACTCATCACAGTCTGTGGAGAACAGGCCTTGCTTGTGAGTAACTTGTCATCATCTGCTGGTATAGAACCTGAGGAGGTTATTGGAACGCAGTTCCTAGCACTGTTGGTGAGCAAGGACAATCATTTCAAAGGAGGAACCTCGATTTCCTCATACAAAGATGCTATCAAAGCGGTCGAGAGTACCGATACAAAAGGATGGGGACAGTTTGTCATTCCCATTGACAATAAAACAAAGAAGGGTCTTGGTTCTTCTGCAACCTGCACCCAGACAACTGCCGGCGATGAAAGTCTTCACCCCCTTCAAAATCTCTTCCATAGTGGAGGTTTCCTTCGCCCAGTGTCTCAGATAGTTCATGCTATTAATGAGGAAGATCCCTCTGACACGGATGAAGAGTGGAAGTCCTACCTTAACAAGGACGGTTATATGTCTCAGGAAGAGGTGCCTATGCCTTTTTGCTTTCCTACAGAAAGTCCGAGATTTATACCAAGATTAGACGTCGAAATGATATATGGAGATTGTGATCCGGAAGGATGCCGTGCTCCGCCAAATTCATTAGAGGAAGACACTCCGATGAAAGATAATTTTGACTACAATTACTATGGCCCAATGGATGGCCTGCCAATGTGGCAACCTTACCCAGGAAACTTGGGGCAAGAAAGTCAGCCGAGTAATGAAACTCAGCTGAGCATCATTGAATAGAATACCTGTGTCCCCACCATGTCATGGGATCAACACTCAGGTCATTCAGAAACTACTCAACATGAAGATGAATTCGCAACATTTGCAGGACTTGAATTCATCAACTATGCTTTTCCCGAGGTCAACGTCATTGAGAGGGATGACTCCTCCAGTTCCAAAGAAATTTGGGACACCCTGGGAGAACCAAGTGGAAAATACGACTTCGTGGTCAAGTACACCGCTCCCGAAAGCTCTCGTATCAGGCTCAAAGATATCCAGCCAACTGGATGGGGAGATACGGCTGAGAGCACAAATGCTATGCAAAATACAACAGAGGAATCCTCCTACGACAATTCTTCCTGGGAGACAGATTCCAATGATCCTGCTCTACCAGAAATCAGCGTTATTTCTGAAGACAAATCAAGGAAGGTGCCAGACTTTGTGATTCACCAAGGAGTTCGCCGCCAATGGGTTGCCTTCGAGGTTCCGAAGATCGTTCATCAGTCAAAGTAATTGCCATCTTTTAACCTTTCACCCTGCCCAGGTGAAACAGATGTTTTGATAGGGCTCGTTTTCTGTAAATTTCCCTCTTCGCTTTACCCGAAGCGACAGAGTTTTGTTTTATAGGGCTGTAGTTTCAAGAACCGACTTGTTCATTAATAAAATAACGTCGTTCTATAATTTCTGCATTAATTGCTGTTTTCTCTTTTTGCTTTTTCAGAAAATGGTAATCCTAAAAAACAATTCAAATAAAAACAAGCAGTAAAATAAAACACTGCACACACTTGCATTCTCTCTATCTCTTCTAAACACGAATCATCACGTCATGCAGATTGCTTGTTTTACATCCCGTTGAAACATACGATCCGATGCCTTCTCCCGACTTTGAGTTCCCGGTATTTGGGGCTGAAGAAGAAGATGACGACGAAATTCCAAAAGAGATCTCCCGATTACTCAGACAAGAGGAAAGGTCCATTGAACCTCATAAAGAACTGTTGGAAACGGTAAACTTGGGTTCAGAGCAAAAGAGAAAAGAAATCAGGATTGGTGCACTACTCAGTCCAACTGCCAGGGAAGGTTTGATAAAGCTTCTCAAATAATTCCCCGATGTATTCGCTTGGTCCTATCAAGATATGCCAGGGTTGGATACCAGCATCGTGGAACATCACTTACCATTATGATCGGAATGTCCGCCAGTAAAGCAAAGGTTGAGACGGACTTACCCGGACATGGCCATCAAAATCAAAGAGGAGGTGCAGAAACAGATTGACGCGGGTTTCCTCGCCACATCTGAATATCCTCAATGGTTAGCCAACATCGTACCCGTTCCCAAAAAGGATGGAAAGGTCAGAATGCATGTAGATTACAGGGATCTGAACAAGGCTAGTCCAAAGGATGACTTTCCTTTACCACACATTGACATGCTGGTAGACAGCACAGCAAAATTCAAAGCCTTCTCCTTCATGGATGGATTCTCGGGCTATAACCAGATCAAAATGGCGCCGAAAGACATGGAGAAAACTTCGTTCATTACCCCATTGGGTACCTTTTGTTACAAGGTAATGCCGTTCGGTTTGAAGAATGCCGGGGCAACCTATCAAAGGGCCATGACTACTCTGTTTCATGACATGATACACAAAGAAATCGAAGTGTATGTCGATGATATGATTGCAAAATCAAAAATAGAGAAAGAGCACGTCGAACATCTGTCAAAATTGTTCGAACGTCTAAGAAAATTCAAGCTCCGCTTGAATCCCAACAAGTGCACCTTCGATGTCCGTTCAGGGAAACTATTAGGGTTTATCGTCAGCCAAAAAGGAATTGAGGTTTATCCTGACAAGGTCAAGGCCATTCGAGAAATGCCTTCTCCGAAAACTGAAAAACAAGTCAGAGGATTTCTAGGACGGTTGAACTACATCTCCAGATTCATATTCCTTATGACTGCCACTTGTGCGCCGATTTTTAGATTACTGAAAAAGAACCAGGATTGCGTTTGGTCAGAAGATTGCCAAACTGCCTTCGACAGTATTAAGGAATATCTGTTGAATCCGCCGATTCTATCACCTCCAGTGGAAGGAAGACCACTGATCATTTACCTCACAGTCCTAGAGGACTCAATGCGGTGTGTACTTGGCCAACAAGACGAAACCAAAAGGAAAGAGTCTGCCATTTACTATCTGAGCAAGAAGTTCACCAATTGTGAAACTCGGTACACGATGCTTGAAAAAACTTGTTACGCTTTGGCTTGGGCAGCCAAACGTCTTCGCCAGTATATGATTCGTCATACTACTTGGTTGGTCTCCGAAATGGATCCGATCAAGTACGCTTTCGAAAAACCTGCTCTCACAGGAAGAATCGCCCGTTGGCAGATGCTGTTATCAGAATATGACATAGAGTACCACGCTCAAAAATCCGTTTAGGGAAGTATTTTAGCCTACCATTTGCCCCATCAACCGATTGAAGATCAAGAATCAATCGGGTTTGACTTCCCAGATGAAGATGTCATGTATCTAAAAATGAAAGATTGCGATGAACCGTTACCCAGTGAAGGGCCAGAACCAGGTTCCCAATGGGGACTTATCTTCAACGGAGCAGTTAATTATTATGGAAACGGAATTAGGGCAATCATTGTTACCCCTCAGGGTGCCCACATTCCTTTCACTGCCAGACTTACATTCAAATGTACGAACAACGAGGCCGAATATGAAGCTTGTATTATGGGTCTCGAAGAAGAAATTGATTTAAGGATCAAAAACTTGGACGTATACGACGACTCAGCTCTGGTTATCAATCAGATAAAAGGAGATTGGAACACATACCAATCAGGACTGATACCTTACAAAGACTATGCAAGAAGGTTGTTACCCTTCTTCAACAGAGTTTAGTTTCATCACACCCCTCGTGATGAGAATCACATGGCTGATGCATTAGCCACTCTCTCTTCCATAGTTAGTGTGGGTTAATGGAATAACATACATAAGATCGATATAATGCGCCTTGAACGGCCCGCCTACGTCTTCACGATTGAAGCAGTCATAGACAACAAACCTTGGTATCACGATATCAAATGCTTGGGCACTCAGAAAAGACAGAAAAACCCTCAGAAGATTGGCTGGAAACTTCTTCCTGAGCGGGGACACTCTTTATAAGAGGAATTTTGACATGGTTTTGCTCCGATGCGTCGACAGACCAGAAGCAGACATACTTATGAAAGAAATTCATGAAGGATCCTTTGGCACTCATGCCAACCAACACACAATGGCGAGAAAAATTCTCAGAGCAGGGTACTATTGGTTGACCATGGAATTCGACTGCTACAAGTACATGAGGAGGTGTCACAAGTGTCAGATATACTCCGACAAAATTCATGTACCGCCATCGCATCTCAAAGTTCTTTCTTCCCCATGGCTTTTTTCCATATGGGGAATCGACATGATTGGCTTGATCGAACCTAAGGCTTCAAACGGACATTGGTTCATCCTGGTAGCCATTGATTACTTCACCAAGTGGGTCGAAGCAGCATCGTATGCTAATGTAACCCGACAAGTGGTGGTCCGATTTATCAAAAACAATATCATCTGCCGTTTTGGTGTTCCAAGCGAGATCATTACTGACAATGGATCTAACTTGAACAACAAGATGATGAAAGAGTTGTGTGCAGAGTTCAAGATCGAACACCATAACTCATCTCCCTACCGACCCAAGATGAACGGAGCGGTAGAAGCGGCTAACAAGAACATCAAGAAGATCATTCAAAAGATGGTTGTAACCTACAAAGACTGGCACGAAATGCTACCCTTTGCTCTTCACGGTTATCGCACATCTGTCTGCACTTCAACAGGGGCTACCCCTTTCTCTCTAGTGTATGGCATGGAGGCAGTTCTCCCCATAGAAGTAGAGATCCCATCAATCTGGGTATTGATGGAAGCGAAGCTCACCGAAGCTGAATGGTGTCAAAGCCGACACGACGAACTCAATCTGATCGAAGAAAAGAGAATCATGGCACTATGCCATGGTCAGTTGTATCAAGAAAGAATGAAGAGGGCATTTGACAAAAAGGTCCGACCTCGTGTCTTCAGACAAGGAGATCTCGTGCTCAAAAAGATACACTCGTTTCTCACTGATTTGCGAGGCAAGTGGACTCCGAATTATGATGGCCCCTACGTGGTCACGAAAGCTTTCTCAGGCGGTGCCTTGAGACTTGCAACCATGGATGGAGAGGAATTTGCCTACCCCACAAATGTTGATGTAGTCAAGAAATACTTCGCCTAAACTAAAAAAAAAACGTCTCGATGGATTGAAAACCCGAAAGGGCGGTCCAGGAAAAAGTTAGAGACATGAAAAAAAATCATCCCGATGGATTGGAAACCTCATAGTACAATCCAGGCAAAAATTAGGGATAATGGCAAGTAACTATGTTCAACAGAGGCAAATCCCTCAGCAGCAGCAGTTACATGATCTGTCAGAAAACTCCAGTCAAGGTCATCTTCGACGGAAGCTCAGGATGCCCCGAATTCAAAGTTGGTAGAAGGATAGTGGTAGTCATGTTTCAACGTAGCCCTTTTCCCTGTAAATTACCATTTTCAAACTTTGTATATACTCTTTGGAATCACGCGTTTGGCTGATCTCCATCCTATCAATAAAATTTCAGCCCTTGTGCTTTTGTTTGTATTTCTTATTTGTTTTAGCTTTACAGAACGACGTTTTTTAATATGATTAACGATTCTTGAAATAAAACAAAAATGAATTTACTTGTTAAAACTTTTTCTGCTTTTAAACAAAGATGGCAATTTCTTTTGACTGTGAACATCAAAAGAGCGTCAACCACTTCTTCAGAAGTAAGCAAACTTCAAATTGCAGAATCAAAGTACTCCTTCTATGCCAGTACGCCTAAATGAAGGATCAACTATGTCAGAGACCTCGTTTCGTCTGACACGCCTCGACCGAGTTCTTATCTCCTAAGCCCGACCAATGATAGCTCCCCAACAGGGACTATCTCTCCTAAGCAAGGTGGAATTGCTATTTTGAACCAACGATATTTTTACACGCCCCGCGATGGCCGAGTATCCAGTCGTGTTCATCTTTTAGTTTGTATGTCGCGTCAGTTTTGTCAGCATATACATACATACATCATGCATTATCGATTTGCATTTACATTTCATATTGCGTCACTATCACTCTAGTCGGTCTCGTCCCCTAGTGATAACAATCCTCTCAATCGAGTTGTCAGTTCTTGCCTCGTCAGGAAACGGTGCGTTTGAACAACCTCGCCTCCAGTTTATTTCTGAGAGGAAGTTGGCCTTCGACCACTTTGATAACTTGAGACTCTGAAAGACCAGAGAACCTTCAACAAATGTCACTCTTCGCCATGGAAGGTGATATTTTCGCTTTCCCGGATTAAGGAAAATCCCCAGAGGAAGCCTCTTAAGCAGAGAGTCAGCAATACAGCAGTTTTTCTCCGAAAAGACCACTGATGAAAAGGTCATCGGCACCTCAAAATTGGACCCCATCATATGGCATTTCTCCGGGAAGATCCCGAGAAAAGTATGATGTAAGATCCCAAACGAAAACAGTCTCTCCAGGGACTTGCATTCCTCTAGTAGAATCGACAAATGGCGTCTCCAACAGAGAAGTTTGTGTACCTCTACAATTCAGACGAATGGGTTCCCCAGCAAGTCTAACGTCAAAGCTTTTTCCGTCAAATGGCATCTCTCCAGGAAAATTCGGCGAGAAGTTTGAGGAAAATCCGCTACAAATATCGTTCCTTGTCAATAAAGTTTAATGACAAAAGAAACTGAGACCAGGTCCTTGGTAGGAAACCAGGATTGAGGGGAAGTTTACATCAGAAACTAAGACCAGGTCCTTGGTAGGAAACCAGGATCGAGGGGAAGTTTACATCAGAAACTAAGACCAGGTCCTTGGTAGGAAACCAGGATCGAGGGGAAGTTTATATCAGAAACTGAGACCAGGTACTTGGTAGGAAACCAGGATCGAGGGGAAGTTTACATCAGCAACTAAGACCAGGTCCTCAGTAGGAAACCAGGATCGAGGGGAAGTTTACCTTTTCTAAGCATCATTGCTTAGCAAAAGAAGATGAATGTGCAAGCTACCATTCATAACCGCCATCAAAATTTCGGGTATTCCGATATTTAATCCTCTTGCACCCCGAATGCCCGAATACCTTCGCCATTCACACCTTCGTGTCCAAGAAGATTAAATAGGGGCATCTGTCATACCCCAAATTTTGACCACTAAGATTTCCCATCATTGTGCAAATCACCATCACAATATGGGGGAACCATTCTATTTCATCAGTCTCCCCAAAGATGGGTGAGCATTCCCTACATTCAAAATTAGGGTTTTAAGCCCTCTCTGAGTGCTTAGACAAGGGATCAATCAAGGAATGACATGATCTTCAACTTGTATAACCTCTCAAGCAACCACAAAGGATCAAAAGGACTCCCACTTCAAGGATTAAGCACAAGGCTGCTCCGTTTTAGGTGGATTAAGTCTCAAGATCGACAGTGTCACCAAATTAGGGTTTTGGTCGACCAGGGCCTCAGATGGAAATTTTTCATCTGGGCATAAGCCAATGATCCAAAACATGACCTAATATACTCCATGGAACCTCATGGACCCAAACATCAAGTCAATTTGACCTCAGGGGATGCATACGTCAAAAATTAGGAATTAGGGTTTCTTGACCTAATTCACCCGTAAGTTGACTTTTAGGGCAAATCATGAGCCAAGACCTCAAGAGAGGGTTTGAGGGTCTCAAATGAACTATATTGATCCATTTGGAACAATGGATTAATCCAAGAAGCTTGAGCAACAAGTCTCAATTTCATCTGCACCACAATTAGGGTTTCGCGAGGAAAGTCAACTGTAACTTTGACTTTTGACCAGGACATGCTCCCAAACCCTAGGACATGCCTCAATACACCCTATGACACCCATGGAACATGTCCATCAAGTTTGATTTAGGTCAAAGACATGATTTCCTGAAGAATTGCACAGTTTGGAATTCATCTGATAAAAAGTCAACTGTGCACAAAAGTCAACTTTGACTTTTTGAGATTTTTCACCAAAATGGATTTTTAACCCTAAAATGATGTTAATGTATGATTTGAATCATCATTCATCAAGAAAAACCAAAGAAAGTGGGATAACTTGTAAAAGGGGTAACCATAAAACTTAGAAATTTTTCTAAGTTATGGAAAAAGTACCACTAATACACTAACTTTGGAGGGTCATGACTCCTAAACCACATGGCCATTTTTTATCATCCAAAGATTGATTTGTAGCTCTCATTACCCTCAACAAAAACTTCAACTAGACCTAAGTCCAATTCATTAAGGATTTTGAGTTATGGATTTTGACCTCACTTTTTGCCAAATGTAGAGGGATTTTTCACTTGGAATCAAAAGAGATCAAAACGAAAATTGTTCAAACAGTTGTTGTATCATGTAAGGGCTTTCCAAAATGGCCAAGAACATTGCCAAATTCAACTTACACCATAAGATATGACATTGGCAAGTTGCCTTGCTGAAATCTGTCAAAGGCAAGGCAGAATTTGCAACTTTGCTCGATTTGCCAAAATCAGCCAAATTCAAATGCTCCTATCCACTTGGACACCTCATAGGATTGAATCTAAAGGGGACAATCACTGAGCCAAGCCTCCAAAGTCCATGGAACAAGAAATAACATGTTGAACCTAGAATGGCCAAAATAGGGACAAGACTCCAAATTTGGATTGAAGCATTCAATGGAACCATCAAGGTGGCATGGACTGAGCCATTCTCATCTGAAATCAGTCAAGACTTATCCAAGACCAAGGGAACCAAAGCTCTGTGCCCTAACCTCTAGTCAATGGCTAGAGGAGACTTGGATTTTCATTTGCCAACATTGGCGAAACCTACTTTCCAGCTGCCATTCACTATTCCTTGCAAAACAAACTTGCTCTACCATAAATAGAGCTCAATTGTGATCAGTTTGAGTACACCAAAGCCATCTAACAGATGCTTTCCTCAAAATCTATTTCTCTTGGCAAAAATGCCTTTCTTAGCAAGGTAGCTATCGGGCTTTGAGTTTGAGAGCAATTCCAATCAAACCAATCACTCACACACCTCACATACATCATATAGAAGTGATCCAAACACTTAGATCACTTCTGAAACACCAATTTCACAAAATCACAAGCTGGTTGCTCAAAATTTCAAACAAGTTGCAGCTGAGGTACCACAAAGTGATCCAGCCAATTTCAATCAAGTCCAAGCATTCAAACACAATCCATAGGGTGTAGGGAAGCTGTTCAGATCATCACCACTCATCGGTAACACCTCGAAATCAAAAATCACTTTGCACTTGCTGTCACGGCTTGGAGGTAAGCACATACTTGGTCATCTCTCAATCTATGCATATTTCCTCGCACAATAATTTGGCCATATGTTCATAATCATGTATGGAATGTTTTCCCTCAATTAATTGCTTTGTTTGAATCGTGTATCAAAAATCCTAGCCTTCATGCAAAAATTAGGGTTCTTGAGGATTTTTCGTGATTACTTGTTGTATGTTCAATTTAAATGAAATTAATGGACATAGACATGATCGTGAGGTTGAGACGAGCATAATGATATGTGGATTGCATGATATGATTAAGTATTCAGTGAGATTGGAGAGAAAATGCAAATCTGAGAATCCAAGAACACGCGCGTGTTCTTCAGCTTGTTCTTGGCGCCTTTTTTCCAAATTCAAATATTTGAATTTTGTGATTTTGTTTAATTGATTCAAAAATTAATTTCTCTCTGAGTTTTAATGATTTTGAGTTGATTCTTTTTTTGATAATTCATAAAAATGTTAAAATATTTTATTTTATCAAAAAATCCCAAAAATATTATTTATTTCATATAATTGATATTTTTACAAAGAATTAATATTTTAATTGTTTTTGACATTTTAAATATTTTTTCTACATTGATTTTGCAACTTTTGATGCTTTCTAATTATTTTGTAGGTCAATACTTAATTTTTGAAGCATTAATCCAAAATCACAATTTGTTTTTCACATGTTAAACAATTTTGATCATTTTAATTGAATTTTTATTCAATTAAATACATTTTTGAAAACAAATTAGGGTTTTTGGATTAATTCAACCCTCATAAATCATTTTCAAAACACTTTGGGCCTCTAATAGAGTGTAAGACCCAATCCTTTCTTGACCAAAACATTTTGGGCATCAGTGTATTATATAAGTCCCGATACCGTCAAAAAACGAACGGCGCGATCGTCGCCCTTTTTGAAAAATAACCTTGGGCCTCTAATAGAGTGTAAGACCCAATCCTTTCTTGACCAAAACATTTTGGGCCTCAGTGTATTGTATAAGTCCCGATACCGTCAAAAAACGAACGGCGCGATCGTCGCCCTTTTTGAAAAATAACCTTGGGCCTCTCCTTGAGCTATAAGACCCATTCAAAACCTTTTTGGGCCTCTAATAGAGTGTAAGACCCAACCCCCTTTTAACCAAAATCATTTTGGGCCTCACTTATTGTATAAGTCCCTCTGCGTTAAAAGAAAACCTCGGCGCATTCGCCATTTTTAAGCGAAAAGACAACTGGGCCTACCCTCGTGTTATAAGCCCCACTCTTCTTCTTTAAACTTTTTGGGCCTCTTGAGAGAGTGTAAGACCCATCCCTTTGTACAGAAAACCTTTTTGGGCCTCAGTCACTTGTATAAGTTCCTCTGTACGAATTCAAACACTGCGCTCACTGATAAAACCCTGGGCCTCTCCTTGAGCTGTAAGCCCCAAATCTTCCTTTTTCAAAGCACTTTCTCCTTTGATTTTGAATATACTGTTGTTTTCAATCTTTCTTTGTTGAACAACTAACCAAACAGCATGGAAGCTCTATAACCGAGTAAGTGGTTATTGCTTTCATTTAGCGCTTTCATATATATAGCTGTATTATGGGGCTGTTTCGCTGTAAGTCTCCTTTCATAAACTCATATCAACTGTGTAATAATAGTATAGATATTTCGAGTTTCCCCGGCAACTACGTCTAGCACTAGGTAAAGCCCTGTTGATCACTCTGAACTTACAGTCAAAACTAGATCCACATATGATTACCTGACACAGTCTTCCCTCCTCTTGGGGTTAAACAATATGGAGATGTGAAAGGCAGATTCTTTTTGAACCCTTTCTCAGACTGTCACTCTTAGAAATAGACTGAACTAGATCCCCAATAGGATTACCAGATACAGTCTTCTCTTCGGCTATCCTCATTAGGAATTGTCAAGAAATTCTATTCCCCAGAGATGAATTATTCTCGGTGAAACTTCTCTTGAATTTCTTCAAACCTCAGAACTGTTCACTAAATGAATTATTCTCGGTGAAACTTTTCTTGAACGTTTCTTTGGTTTGGGACCCACGGGCTTCTTAAAAGCATCGGCCTCCTCTTGGGCATCGTACAAGGACCCACAGGCTTCCTAAAAGCAACCCCGCCTCCTCTTGGGCATAGTACAAGGACCCTACGGCTTCTTAGAAGTAATCACAGCCTCCTCTTAGGCTTCGTATAATGATCTCTTCCTTCCAGAATGATAGCCTTCTCTTGGGCATCGTACAAGGACCCGTCGGCTTATTAAAAGATTCCAGCCTCCTTTTGGGCTTCGTACAAATTGTCCCGACGACCTCCTAGAGGTATAGGAACAGAACTTAATCATCTTCATAGAACAGTCCTTTCATAGAGTCTACTACTGTTTCTCAAAGCATGGTACAAAAGATGAACTCTAGACTTGGACAGTCTTACTTCCTTGAGTCTCAAAGACATTCTCAAGCACCCCTTCGTTAAATAGGAAGGAAACCCGTAGACTCGGACAGTCTCAATACCCTTCGGATTTCCCGCTTCCTTAAAGAACAGGAATAACCCGGATCCTTGAATCAAATCCATGAGTACAGTGTTGCTCATATAAGAACTGATTTTCTCAGTAAATATCAGTATACTGGACCTGTCACTCAAATGAAACAGTCACCATAGCCTCCCTCTTGGGCTTTGTACAATGATCCTCCCCAGTGGAGTCAAACAAAGTTTAGCCTCTCTCTCGGGCTTTGTACGAGACACATAAGAGACTCCCTCGTTGAGTCAATCACCCCTTTCGCCTCCATCTCGGGCTTTATACGAGATACAAAAAAGGTTCTTATTGAGCCAAACAAACCTTCAGCCTCCATCTCGGGCTTCGTACGAGATACAAAAAAAACTCTCTTGTTGAGTCAAACAGCCTCCATCCCGGGCTTTATACGAGATACCAAGCGACTCCATCGTCCGGTCAAAACCTTTTAGCCTCTCTCTCGGGCTTTGTACGAGACACATAAAAACTCCCTCTTGTTGGGCCAATAGCCTCCTCTTAGGCTTTGTATAAGAAAACCACTGGTTGATCCAATCAACCTTTAGCATCAAAGTTGTGCCTCGTTCACAGTATACAAACATCAACAACTCCTTCCCCTTCTTCTAATTGCTGTAAGCGGCAAGCCTCTGGATCATCTACATCCATGCCACTGTCCCTCTTTTAGTATGAGAAATTCTTAAGGAAAGATAGCATTGCTCTACACTGAGTTAAAGTCTTCTCCTTCAGGATAAAACCCCTTCTTAGGAAATTATGGCATTGCTAGGATTCGCATATCCCAGTTAAAGTAATTCTCCTTTAACCCTTCTTTAGAGATGACAAATTCTCTCTAAAGTCGAGGTCCTTCAGCTTCACGTCTTGGGCTTTGAACAAGACAAAAATAGACCTTTCAGCTTCACATCTTGGGCTTTGAACAAGATACAAATCACCTTTCGCTTCACGTCTTGGGCTTTGAACAAGACACAAAAACACCTATTTCCTCCCATAGAATAGGAGGAACTACGAACGCTCTGATTTCCCTGTTTCGGTAAACGGGAATACGTAGGCATAAGATCGAAAGAAAAGATCTTAGCGAGCACACTAAACAAAAAAACCAAATCCCATATCTCCATCAATCAAAAGCAGTAATTCAAAAGCATCAGTCCTAACATCCTAATCCTTGTTCCCCGCCAGAAACCCTCTGTCTAGATAAAAAGAAAGAAATTGTATTGGCAAAAATACAAATAACCAGTACAAAGGCCCCCCCACATTGATAGCATCCGTAACCTAACAGACCGCTGTTTAAACTCAGTATGCAAAGCAGGGTTAATTGGAGACATCTATTTCCCTTCCTTATTCAGCTCACAATAGGATAAAAAATGAATCGACCTGTAGTTTAAGCTCAACCGCAGAGAGCGACCAGCGCTTAAGAACCGCGTCCAAAATCGCTCGCTACACTATGATCCAAGGGGATTCAGAACCATATGTAAACATCAAAGTTGAAGTATGTTACCCCAGCTTTCCAAAGAGTACAAGAACACTCAAAGATTCCATGTGAGCAAGGAGATATGATCCTCCCAAGTTGCCCTGCTGCAACTGTCTTCAAGACAGATTTTGAGACCTTTTCTTGCACCACACGATTTCCACTTACAAGTTTGTCATCTTGCCAACTTTGTCATCTTCCCAAATCAATGAGGATCAGATTGAATCAGATCAAACCTGCAAAATTAGGCCAAGATGCTTCAAAGTTCATCCTTTGGCATGATGAGTCTTTGAACAAAGACTTGGAATTCAAAGTGCATTTATGTGAAATAGTGCATATTCAACAAAGCTTATCCTCTTAGTCAAGATTCATGCTTAAACAACAATAAAAACATCTGAGGAATGTGGAATTGGTCAATACATAGCCTTGCTACTTGGAGGGGCTAGTTTGCCTTGCATAAGAAGAAATGCCACCAAGCCAAAGCCATTGAATGTGATCTGATCTTGCAGCCATTCACTATTCCTCCAAAACAAAACTTGATCACCTATAAATAGAGGTTACATTGCCTCAATCAGATCACACTAAAACAATACTACACTTGTTTTCCTTCTCTTCTTGCTCTTACTCCAAATTTTCACATTCTCAAGAGTAAAAACCATAAATTTCAAAACAAGAGCATTTTTGTCAAAACTAATGAGACAAACATCTTACTTACATCATGTGTAGTTGATCCAAGCATTGAAATCACACCTAAAACATCAGGATCACTAAGTGGTACTCCATTTGCACAAAATCCACCATCTGCTGCAGAAGGGTTCGAGCTGATCAAACCAAGGGGCTTCCAACCACTCTAAGCATTCAAACACATTCCTTGAGGTATAAGGAAGCTGTCCAGATCATCAGTACACATCTGTAACACCTTCATCATCAATCTCGATCATCAACTACAAGAGGTAGGTTCCTTTCAAACTAGTACTCTTTGAAATATGATGATTTTTGATGTGCACTGAGTATGGATAGCTTAAATGTGATGTTTAGGACATGTTTAATCCATTAAAGTTGCTTAACATTAACTGTTTTTTTCCTGCAACTGTCCTGTTTCGCTATGCGAAGCACAGCGAGCTTCAAGCGAACCTTTCACTTCCTCTCGCTTCCTTTTGCTTCAAGCGAATTTTGACCATTTTTGGTTCTGTTTCTAATCACCTCGCCTCGCTTCAGTTCGCATAGCGATCGCTCGCGTAGCGAAGCATCTGGTCGCGACGCGAAGGTGTCAAGTTTTTGTTTTTTTTCAACTGTTTTTCTTCATGCTTAGGATATTTAAACATCCTCCCTTTCTTAAAAGTGGACTCCAACTTTCCCCTTGGTAGGTCACCACCTACTTGTAAGATGTTTGGACTTATATCATGCTTGAATGCTTACATGATACTTGTGTGCTTCTTTAAGATGTTTACTTTGACTGTCATCACATTCATCCTCCTTATTCATGTGTTATATCCATGTACTTTTGCTATATGAATATCATTTTCTAACTTTATTAAGTTACCCCCCTTGAGTGAGGTTAACTTGTTAGCCCTCCTCCTTAACTCTCTTGTTCCTCTCCTTCCAAAGGAAAGCCTCTCCTTTGATTTCAATATCATGGATAACTCATTACCATCCTGGCCTCATTAGAGCCATCTCTACTCATGGGCCTCTAATAGAGTGTAAGACCCAACCCCCCTTTATAAAAAAATAATTTAGGCCTCAGTCATTGTATAAGTCCCGATACGATTTTCAAAATAACGGTACGATCGTTGTTTTTAATCTGGGCCTCTCCTAGAGTTGTAAGACCCATCCCTTTGTACAGAAAACCTTTTTTAGGCCTCAGTCGTTGTATAAGTCCCGATACAATTTTCAAATCAACGGTGCGATCACTATTATATCTGGGCCTCTCCTTTAGTATAAGCCTCAATCTCCTTTTATAAACAACTTTCCCTTTTGATTTAGGTTCAAACTCATAGTTGTTATCAAAACTTTCTTTAATTTCTTGAACAACTAACCATACGGCTGTTACAATGGAAGCTTGCTCGCCTGTAAGTTTTAAACAACTTTCTTTTACATACTTGCACATATATATATATTTGTTTGTGCTGGAAGCTTGCTCACCTGTAAGTCCTCCTACCATCCTTTTACATACTTGTCTATATATCTGTATATATATATATATGCCTGTATATTATCTTCTTAGAGTTTTCCCCAGCAATTAGGTCTAGGATTAGATAAAGCCAGTGGTCGCTCTTTCAACAGTCAAAACTAGTTCCCCATAGGAATTCCATATACAGTCTTGCCTCCTCTTGGGCTTATACAATATGGAACAAAGAGAAAGGAATTATTCCCGGTGAAACTTTTCTCAGACTGTCACTATTAGAAAATTGTTAAAGAAATTCATTTCCCCCAGAGAGGATTAATTCCCTGTGAAACCTCTCTTGAATTTCTTCAAACCCTAGAACTGTTCACCAAAGAAAAGATTATTCCTGGTGAAACTTTTCTTGAACTCTTCTTAAGTTTGGACCCACATGCTTCCTAAAAGCATCCCCGCCTCCTCTTGGGCTTTGTACAAGGACCCTCCGGCTTCTTAGAAGTTCTCATACCTTCTCTTAGGCTTGATACAAGGACCCTAAAGACCTCTTAAAGGTATAAGACAGAACTTAGTCATCCTTTGTTAGAGCAATCTTTCCGAAGAGTCAAAACCTCAGACCAATTTAGGGTTGATTCTCATCCCTTAAAGCACCAGCCTCCTCTTAGGAATCATACAAAGATAAACTCTTCCATACCAGTAGACTTGGACAGTCTAATCTCCTCTTGGATCTCAAAGACATTCTCAAGTTCCCTACAAACACGGGAAAAAACCCTGGTCATTTAACCAATCTCCAGTAGAGTTGAAACCCTCATGGGTTCTAAAACTCAGTCTTTCATCCTAAATTTCCCCAGCTAGGGTCAAATCACTATCAATAAACCTTTATCAGAACCTTAAGGCATCTGATATTTCAACTCTTCTGTAAATCCTCGGCAAGAGTTGATTCCCCAATTTGGACCTGTCTCTGGATCTCAATAATCCTCAGCAGAAATTAGCCTCCTCTTAGGCTTTGTATAAAGATTTTTCCCCACTCTCTTGTTGAGTCAATCACCTAAAAACACTCTCTTGTTGAGTCACCTCTTTCAGCCTCAATCTTGGGCTTTGTATAAGACAAACAAAGTACTCTCTTATTGAGTCCATCTTCTTTCTTAAAGCACTCTCTTGTTGAGTCAACCTTTTTCAGCCTCCTCTTAGGCTTTGTATAATGATTTTCCTCAGTAGAGTCAGCCTCAAAAGCACCCTCTTGTTGAGACAATCACTTTTTTAGCACTCTCTTGTTAAGTCATCTCTTTTAGCCTCAATCTTGGACTTTGTACAAGACAGATAAGAACACTCTCTTGCTGAGTCAGCCTCAATCTTGGGCTTTGTACAAGACACCATATAAATTTCCCTAAGTAGAGTCAATCCTTTTTTTAGCCTCAATCTTGGGCTTTATACAAAATCAATCATACTCTCCTGCAGAGTCAATCTTCTTTCAGCCACAATCTTGGGCTTTGTACAAGACAGATAAAACCTCTCACCAGTAGAGTCAGTTTCCCCTTTTAGCCTCAATCTTGGGCTTTGTACAAGATAGACAAAATATTTCCCCGGAAAATTCAACTTTTAGCCTCCTCTTAGGCTTTGTATAATGATATCCCCAAAAGAGTCAACTCTCTTTTAGCCTCAATCTTGGACTTTGTACAAGACAGATAAACACTCTCTTGTTGATTCATTCTTTTCTAGCCTCCTCTTAGGATTTGTATAAGGACTTCCCCAGTGGAGTCAAACAATCTCTTAGCTTCAACCTTGGGCTTTGATCAAGGCACATACAAAAATCAACATCCCCTCAGAGGAAATCAAAATCTCTGTAGGAAGATACTTCTCTGTATATCACATATCAAAACAGAAAATCAAAACAAACCCTAATCCCAGATAAATGCTATAAGAGGCACACTTGTTGATTCAAATATCCAAGTTGTTGTCCATCTCTTATCCTGGTAAACTTCCTCTTTCATCTAATTGTTGTAAGTGGCAAGCCTCTAGATTATTTACATCCACTCCACTGTCCCTCTCTTAGCATGAAAGATTCCTAAGGAAAAATGGCATTGCTCAACACTGAGTTAAAGTTTTCTCCTTCAGGACAAATCCACTATAAAGGAAATTATGGCATTGCTTGATTCTCATATCCCAGTTAAAGTATTTCTCCTTTATAATCAGTCACCCAACAGTTGTGATAAACAGACGAGATGTCTCCCTTTAGAAATGACAAATTCTCTCTCCGTCAAACCTTTTAGCTTCAATCTTGGGCTTTGAACAAGACACAAATACTCATTTAGCTTCAATCTTGGGCTTTGAACAAGACACCAAAACATCTATTTCCTCCCATAGAATTGGAGGAACTACGATTGCTTTGATTTCCCTGTTTTCTTTAACCGGAATACGTAGGCATAAGATTGTGAAATCTTAGCGAGCACACCAATCAAAAACTCTAGGTCCAGTACCTTCACACCACACATCAAACTCTAGGCCAGTACCTTCACTCATCAAAAACATCGGAAAACCCGAACATCAACAAAAAACTCTCTCTCTCTCTCTCAAACATTCCCAAAGAAGTAACTTTCCCAATCAACAGATAAACACCAGTAAGTAGAAAGCAGTAAGGAAAATTGCTAATAACTTGTGGATAACCACATATAGGATGGGTAATTGAAAACTCCCCATTGTATAACCTGACCCCGAACTCCCCGAATCTCTTAAGCATTTGTTCAGTTAAACATTTGCATGCAAGGTTAGTTTTAGATAGCTTCCCTTTCCTTTCCAGATTCATAGGATAAATAAGAAATCAGAAAGTAGCACCCCACTCCTACCATTGTGGTGAGGAGAAACCCATGGTGATAAGGTGGTCGTGTCACCGACAAAAATCACACGCTACACTTATAATAGAGCACCTGTTTTTAATGGTGAGAATTATAATTACTGGAAGGATTGTATGCGTGTTCACATCAATTCTATTGACAGGAAGGTATGGAGCATTATACAAAATGGTCCAATGGAAATAACCATGACCGATACGAATAACGTGGTAGTACCTAAGCCTGAAGCACAATGGAATGAAGAAGACAAGAAAAAGTACAACTACGATTGGAAGGCTAGAAATATTCTGATCTCCTCATTGGGAGTTGACGAATATTATAGAATTTCACATTGTACGAGTGCTAAAGCTATGTGGGACACGTTACAAGTTGCCCATGAGGGTACTAATGACGTCAAGCTAGCTAGAATTAATACATTGACTCAAGAGCTCGACCTCTTTCACATGAAGCAAGGGGAAACCATTGCCGACATGCAAAAGAGGTTCACTCATTTAATCAATAGACTTAACTCACTTGGTAGGCCAATTTCCAATGACGTTGCTACTAACAAAATCTTGAGGTGTCTTACTAGGGATTGGCAACCGATGGTGACCGCCATAAAAGAAGCCAAGGACCTAATGACGTTAGACATCACAACATTGTTTGGGAAGCTCGAGGAACATGAGCAAATGCTCATAAGCTTAGACCAATTTGAGAAAAGAGAGAAGAAGGAAAAGAACATGACCAAAGAAGCGGAAAAGAAGTCGATAGCTCTAAAGACTTCTAGTTCAAAGTCCTCCACATATGAGCTAAGCGAGAGTGAATCTAGTGATGACGAGGAAGAGGATTCGAATGAAGATATGGGATTATTTGTGAAGCGATACAATCGCTATATCAAGAAAAATGGTATTCAACATTCGGAGAAAAACCTCGTCAACTTTCGTAAACGATCAAGGTCTTCGAAGAATGAAGACAAAAAGAGTGGAAAAACTAAGGGTTCTTGCTATAACTGTGGAAAAGTCGGCCACTATAAGCCAGACTGTCCATTGTTGAAGAAGGACAAAGGTAAGGATAAAAGTCATCAAGGAAAGAAACAATCTAAATCTAGAAGAGCCTATATCGCTTGGGAAAGTGATAGTGAATCATCTAGTGCTGAAAGTCCAAGTGACTAAGGAGAATTCGTCAACCTTTGCCTTTCCACTCACTAAAAGAAAAAGAATAAAAAGGTAAGACACTCTAAGTACGATAAATCTAATTCAATGTCTTATTCTGAACTACAATGTGCGTTTGATACTCTACACCATGAGACCAAGGAAGCCTTTGAACGGTTAGCTTCAAATAAACAAATATTTTCTCATTTGGAGCAAAATATCTCCGGTTCCGAAAAGGAATTAGAGGGTCTCAAAAAGTCCATGGTGGAAGTAACAAAGGTAGATGTTGTGGAAGACAAAATTAAGTGGTTAAATTTTGGTTGCGATACTTGTAACATTTGGCAAAAAGAGGTTAGAACTCTTAAGGCCAAGCTTGACAAGGCTCTATAACCAAAAATGACTTTTGCTATTGATAAATCACACTTTAAGAAAAGCATGATTAATCCATATCAAAAATATACTTATGTGATTAGAAATCAACCTAGCAAAAGTGATTCTCATGTTAACCTTACTTGCTTATATTGTTGCAAAAGGGGTCATACCATTGCTAAGTTTCGCTTTAGGAGGTTTTTGGTTCCTAAAGGCGTTTATCAATGGTTGCCCAAATGCAATCCTATTTTCACTCACAACCAAGGACCCAATAAGAATTGGGTACCTATTTCCCTTGATTGACTATGTAGGTACAACGTCTTGAAACCACAGAAAGGAGATGGATTCTGGATAGTGGCTGCTCAAGACATATGACAGGAGACATATCTCTTTTCATCGACTTTGTGGCGAAGAAAAAGGGGTTTGTTACCTACGGAGACAACAACAAGGGACAAATACTTAGCAAAGGTAGTGTAGGTAACCCCTCATCTACTACTATCTCTGATGTTCTTCTTGTTGAGGGCCTTAAACATAACCTTGCATTAGTCAATTATGAGACAAGGACTACAAAATATCCTTTTCAAAGGATTGTTACATAATTGAAAATAGTGATAAAAAGGATGTGTTTAAAGGCTTGAGGGTTAATAACGTCTATATGCTAGACTTGAATGAGGTATCGTTGAGTAGCGAAAAGTGCCTAGTCACTATGAGTGAAGATTCATGGTTATGGCATAGACGGTTGGCGTATGCCAATTTTGATTTACTTAATAAAATAGTTTCTAAAGACCTAGTGATCGGCTTGCCCAAAATTAAATTCACAAAGGATCACTTATGTGATGCGTGTCAAATGGGGAAGCAAACAAGGATCTTGTTTAAATCTAAAAACATTGTTTCAACTACGAGACCCCTTGAGCTCCTCCATATGGACCTCTTTGGGCCATCTAGGATTAAAAGCCTAGGTGGTAACTATTATGGTTTTGTGATAGTCGATGACTTTTCTAGGTTTTGGTGGACTATTTTCTTAGCAAGCAAGACCGATATTAAAAATTTGCCAAGTTATCCCAAAACAAATTGAACACAAACATTATATCAATTAGAAGTGATCATGGAGGTGAGTTCAAAAATCCTCTTTTTGAATCATTTTGTGAAACCCATGGGATTGATCATAATTTTTGCGCAACACGTACCCCTCAACAAAACGGGGTTGTGGAACGTAAAAACAGAATTTTGGAAGAATTAGGAAGGACTATGATCAATGAGAGTAGACTTCCAAAATACTTTTGGGCCGACGCCATAAGTACGACTTGTTACATTTTGAATAGGGTGCTCATCCGCCCTATTCTAAACAAGACACCGTATGAGATTTTAAAAGGGAGAAAGCCCAATGTATCTCACCTTCACGTTTTTGGTTGTAAGTGTTTCGTGTTGAATAATGGTAAAGAGACACTTGGTAAGTTTAATGCTAAGGCCGACGAGGGTATTTTTCTTGGATACTCTCAGTCTAGTAAGGCATATAGGGTTTACAATAAGAGGTAACTTACTGTTGAGGAGTCGGTACACGTTACTTTTGATGAGTCTTATCCGAAAAATGTCAGAAAAGGTAGTTCTTTTCATGGTGCAGGAGTATCTTCAGAAGACATACTCAAGGACACTGATAAAGGGACTGATCAACCTAAAGCAGTGCATGTTGAGGAGGAAAAAGATCACCAATCCGTGAAGAGTGAGGAGGATCATCCGTCTAATAAATATGACATTCCTCCTGCTTGGAAGTTTTCCAAAGACCATCCTATCGACAACATTCTCGGTGACATCTCAAAGGGAGTAACAACTCCTTCCAAGCTAAGTAACTTCTGTTATTACTCCGCTTTCGTTTCGCAAGTTGAGCCTAAAAACTCAAAAGAGGCCTTACTCGATGAACATTGGCTTTTGTCAATGCAAGAAGAGTTGAATCAATTTAAAAGAAATGAGGTTTGGGACCTTGTCCCTCCTCCGCGAGGCCATCGAGTAATCGGCACCCGATGGGTGTTTAGGAACAAGCTCGACGAAAATGGAGTTATAACTAGAAATAAAGCACGCTTAGTTGCACAAGCGTATAACCAAGAGGAAGGCATAACCTATGAAGAAACTTATGCACCTGTTGCCCGACTCGAGGCTATACGCCTATTGCTTGCCTACGCATGTGCGAAAAACTTCAAATTCTTTCAAATGGATGTAAAAAGTGCATTCCTTAACGGTTATATTAATGAAGAGGTTTATGTTGCCCAACCTCCTGGATTTGAGTCCCATGAGTATCCCGATCACGTTTACAAATTAAAACGTGCTTTGTACGATCTCAAACAAGCCCCTAGGGCTTGGTATGAGCGTCTTAGCAAATTTCTACTTGATCAAGGGTACTTTAGAGGAAAGGTTGACACAACTCTTTTCATTAAACGTAAAGGAAAACACCAAATTTTGGTACAAGTATATGTGTCATACCCCAAATTTTGACCACCAAGATTTCCCATCATTGTGCAAATCATTACCACAATATGGATGAGCCCTCATGCCTCATCAATTTCCTCAAAGATGGGTGAGCATTCACCACAATCAAGAATTGGGGTTTTAACCCCTCTCAGAGCACTTAGACAAAGGATCAATCAAGAAATGACATGATCTTCAACTTGTCTAACCTCTCAAACACACATAAAGGATCAAGAGGACTCCCACATCAAGAATCGAGCACAAAGTTGCAACATTCCAAGTGGATCAAGCCTCAAGATCGCCAGTGTCACCAAATTAGGGTTTTGGTCGACTGAGGCCTCCAGATGGAAATTTTCCTCTGGGCATGAGCCAATGCTTCAAAGCATAACCCAAGATACTCCAAGGGACCTCATGGACCCAATCATCAAGTCAATTTAACCTCAGAGGATGCATATACCAAAAATCAGGAATTAGGGTTTCTTGACCTAATTCACCCCTAAGTTGACTTTTGGGACAAAACATGAGCCAAGACCTCAAGACATGATTTGAGGGTCTCCAATACCCTACATTGATCCATTTGTAACAATGTATTGATTCAAGAAGCTTGATTCACAAGTTTCAATTTCATCAGGACCACAATTAGGGTTTCGAGGAAAAAGTCAACTGTACCTTTGACTTTTGACCAAGACATGCTCCCAAACCTTGGGACATGATTCAATGCACCCTATACACCTATGGAATATATCCATCAAGTTTGATTTAGGTCAAGGACTTGATTTCACAAAGGATCTCACAGTTTGGATTTGATCCGATAAAAAGTCAACTGTGCAAAAATTCAAAGTTTGACTTTTTGGATTTTTGGTCAAACAAGGTTCCTTAACCCTAAAACAATGTTAATATGTGATTTGAATCATCATTCATCAAGAAAATTCAACGAAAGTGAGTTAACTTGTAAAAGGGGTAACCATAAAAAAACTTATAATTTTTCTAAGTTATGGAACAAAGTGGCTAGGGTACCAACTTCCAAAGATCATAACTTGAGATCCAAGCAACCATTTTGGGTGATCCAAAGCTGGATTTGTAGGTCTTGCTACACTCTACAAAAGCTTCAACTACATCAAACTCCAATTCCTCATGGATTTTTAATTAGAGAGTGATCAAAATGGCTAAAAACATGAAAATGACATTTTTCCAACACTTAGTGAAATTTTCACTAAGTCTGAATCTGCCTTACTTTTTCCAAAATGTAGGGACATTTTTCACCTTGATCCAAGTCAAACCAGGTCTAGGGGTGGACATCAAAGTTAAAGTATGCCATGAGGGCTTTCCAACAAGTACCAGATCATCTCCAAATTCCATTTTGTAGCGAGCGATTTTGGGATGTGGTTCTTAAGCACTGTCGCTCCGGGGTACTACAGGTCGATTCATTTTTTATCCTATTAAGCTGACTAAGGAAGGGAAATAGATGTCATCAATTAACCCTGCTTGCATACTGAATTTGAACAGCGGTCTGTTAGGTTACGTATGCTATATGGTAATGGGGCCTCTTTCTTCTTACTTTGTTTAGGACTGGGATAACGGGACGATGCTATTGGTAGGACGCTAGGGCTGATATTTTTAGATTGATGTATGAAGGTACGGGATTTGGGTTTTGGATTAGTATGCTCGCTAAGATTTTTCTTTCAATCTTATGCCTACGTATTCTCGTTTACCGAAATAGGGAAATCAGAGCGATCGTAGTTCCTCCTATTCTATGGGAGGAAATGGTGTTTTGGTGTCTTGTTCAAAGCCCAAGACGTGAAGCTAAAGGGGGTTTGTATCTTGTTCAAAGCCCAAGATGTGAAGTTGAAGGGTCTATTTGTATCTTGTTCGAAGCCCAAGATATGAAGCTGAAGGGTTTTAATTTTAGAGAGAATTGGCCATCTCTAAAGGGGGGTATTTGTTTGTTTGTCACAACTGTTGGGTGACTGATTATAAAGGAGAATTACTTTAACCGGGATATGTGAATCCGGCAATGCCATAATTTCCTTTATAGGGGATTTTCAACCTGAAGGAGAAGACTTTAACTCAGTGTAGAGCAATGATATCTTTCCTTAGGAATTTCTCATGCAAAAAGAGGGACAGTGGCATGGATGTAAATAATCCAGAGGCTTGCCGCTTATAGCAATTAGATGGGGGAAAAGGAGTTGTTGATGCTTGTATACTGTGAACGAGGCACAGTTTGATGCTAAACGGTTGATTGTCTCAACCGGGGTTTCCTTATACAAAGCCTAAGAGGAGGCTATTGGGCCCAACAAGAGGGTGTTTTTTTTGTGTGTCCCGTATGAAGCCCGAGATAGAGGCTAAAAGGGTTGACTCAACCAGAGAGTGCTTTTATATGTGTCTTATACGAAGCCCAAGATGGAGGCTAAAGGGAAGATTGACTCAACAAGAGAGTCCTTTATACTCAACAAGAGAGTGATTTTGTATCTCGTACAAAGCCCGAGATAGAGGCTAAAAGTTGTTTGACTAAACAAGAGAGTCTTTTATACTCAACAAGAGAGTGTTTTTGTATCTCGTACAAAGCCCGAGATGGAGGCTAAAAGTTGTGACTCAACCAGAGAGTCTTTTATACTCAACAAGAGAGTGTTTTTGTATCTCGTACAAAGCCCGAGATGGAGGCTAAAAGTGGTGACTCAACCAGAGAGTCTTTTATACTCAACAAGAGAGTGTTTTTGTATCTCGTACAAAGCCCGAGATGGAGGCTAAAAGGATTGTTGTTTCAGTTGAGTGACAGGTCCAGTATGTTGGTTAAAAGAGAAAATCAGTTCTTATAAAGAGACTGATTAAAGGTAAGGCTATGCTTTGGGATTTGATCAGAGGATCAGGGTTATTTCCTGGTCTTTAAGGAAATGGGAAATCCAAAGGGTATTCGAGACTGTCCAAGTCTACGGGTGTTTTTCCCTACTTGAGAATGCCTTCGAGACTCAAGAAGATTAGACTGTCCAAGTCGACAGTTTTATCTTTTGTACTATGCTTAAAGAAACAGTAGTAGTACGTTCACGGTAGAAAGATCTAGACTCTTTGAAAGACTGTTCTATTAAGATGACTAATTTCAGTTCCTATACCTCTAAGAGGTCGTTGGGACAATTTGTACGAAGCCCAAGAGGAGGCTGGAAACTTTTAAGAAGCCGAGGGACAATTTGTACAAAGCCCAAGAGGAGGCTCTCTTCCCGAAGGAAGAATCCTTATATGAAGCCTAAGAGGAGGCTGTGAATACTTCTAAGAAGTCGACGGGTCCTTGTACAACGCCCAAGAGGAGGCGGGGATGCTTTTAGGAAGCCTGTGGGTCCCCAAACCCCGAGAAGTTCAAGACAGGCTATTCACGGGGAATAGATCAAGCCAGGAAAGTTCGAGAATTTGGAAGAAACTCAAGAGATGCCATTCACGGAGAAAAGATCATTTCTGGGGAGTAGAGTTTCTTTAACAATTAAGGGTGACAGCCGAAGGGAAGATTGTATCTAGTGTTCCTATGAGGGATCTAGTTTAGTCTATTTAAGAGTGATCAACAGGGCTTAGTGCTAGGCGTAGTTGACGGGGAAACTCTAAATATCTATACTAGTATTACACAGTTGATATGAGTTTATGAAAGAAGACTTACAGTGAAACAGCCCCACAATACAGTTATATGTATATGAAAGCAGGTAAAGAAAGCATATAAACACTTATTCAGTTGTAGAGCTTCCATGATGTTGGGTTAGTTGTTCAACAAAGAAAGATTGAAAACAACAGTATATTTCAAACTCCAAGGAGAAAGTATTTTGAAAAGAATGTTGGGGCTTACAACTCAAGGAGAGGCCCAGGGTTTTTATCAGTGATCGAACTGTCGTTTTGTACAGAGGGACTTATACAAGTGAATGAGGCCCAAGAAAGGTTTTCTGTACAAGGGGAAGGGTCTTACACTCTCTCAAGAGGCCCAAGTGTTTAAAGAAAAAGAATGGGGCTTATAACACGAGGGTAGGCCCAGATGATTTGTTTTTGAATTGGCGATCGTGCCGAGGTTTTCTTTTAACGCAGAGGGACTTATACAATGTCTGAGGCCCAAAATTGTTTTGGTTAAAAGGAGATTGGGTCTTACACTCTATTAGAGGCCCAAAGATTTATTGTACAAGTGGCGGGGCTTACAGCTCAAGGAGAGGCCCAAGGTCATTTGTTTGAAAATGGCGATCGCGCCGAGATTTTTGAGAACGCGGTGGGTCTGATACAATAAGTGAGGCCCAAAAGTTAGGTTTTCAAAGGGGGTTGGGTCTTACACTCTAATAGAGGCCCATGAGTGTTTGAAAATGTTTTGTGAGGGTGAAGATCAAAGAAACCCTAATTTGTTATTCTTTAAAAGTAAATATTTAAAGAAAATCAAATAAAATACCAAATAAGTTTGAATAAACCATTTGTGATTTTTTTTTTAAGGTTTGAAAAATGAGGGATTAATCACAAGGGATATTAAAACTCACTTGGTTTTGATTTTCAAAGTAAATATTCACTTTTAAAATGTTTAAAAATCATTAAAAAGGAATTTATTCACAAAAATACTAATTATATTAAATAAATAATATAAACTTGATTTTTTTGTGGAATAAAATATTTCAATATTTTTGTGATTTTTTGCAAAAAGAACCAATCAAAAATAATTAAAATTGAAAGAGTTATTAATTTTCCAATTAATTAATAAAACATGAAAATATTGGAAAAAATAGCAAAAATGTGAGAAAACACAAAATGGCATGGGTGGGGTTTGAACCCACAACCTCAAGGTTATAGGGCGCGCGCCTTACCACTGGGGTGGTGATACATCCATTGCTTGAAGTGATACCACAAATATACAAGGCTTGCCTTGTTTTTGGCCTGGCCCAAGGCAAGGCAAGGCAAGTTTTGGGTCAGAAACGTGAAGGTCATAACTTTCTCATTTCTCCATGGTTTGAGACAAAATTTATATGCATCTGGCCTAGAATTTCACAAGGAATCCAATGGTGGTGGTATTTTTTTCAGATCATACTCCCTCCTCAAAATCCGATAGTGGTTTTGAAAAAGGCCTATAATTGCATTTTCTATGCTACACTTTGATACAGACATGAATTACATGATGAATTGGTTCAAACACAACATATATAACATGTATGAGGTGTGTATGATCAGTGGACTTCAAAGCAATGCATATTTTGGAAAGTTCAAGTCATGATGCTTACCTCTTTTTGAGCTTTTGGAGTTTTCTGTGCAATCTGCCAAACTTCTTGTTCTAGAAATGGTTTGATGCTTTGGACACTCTCAAATGATCCCTTGGAAGCTTTTAGGATGATTGGATTCACCTGGAACCTGCAAAAACACAAACTGGCCCTTTCTTGCAAAAGGGGTTAAAATGACCAAAATAGCAACTCTCTCAAATGGTGTTCCAGATGGTGGGAGCCATTTGGGACAGTTCAAGGATGATATTTGGAGTGTGTTTGAGGTTTTATCTGGTTTGGAAGGTGACTGATTCAAGACATGGCTTGGAAAATGCAAAAAAGCCTATTTTGAGGTTTTGAGATGTGACTTTATGATTTTGGTGTTACAGGTCACTTGTGATAGTTTGGATCACCTACATATGATGTATCTGAGGTGTTAGGATCATGAGCTGTGATGGAAATGCTCCCTAACTCAAAAACTCAGAGTTACCTTGCTAAAGAAGGTATTTTTGCGTAAAGAAAGGGATTTTGAGGAAAGCATCTGTTTGATGGCTTTGGTGTACTCAAACTGAACACAAATGAGCTCTATTTATAGTAGAGCAAGTTTGTTTTGGGATCAATAGTGAATGACAACTGCAGCAGAGGTTTGGCCAATGGTTGCACTTTGGAATCCAAGTCTCCTCTAGCCATTGACTTGAGGTTAGGGCACAGGGCTGTGGTTCCCTTGGTCTTGGATAAGTCTTGACTGAATTCAGTTGGAAATGGCTCAATCCATGCCACCTTGGTGTATGCATTGAATGCTCCAATCCAAAATTGGAGTCTTTTCCCTTTTTTAGGCAATTCTAGGTTTGGCATGCTACTTCTTATTCCAAGGAATTTGGAGGCTTGGCTCAGTGTTTGTCCCCTTTAGATTTGATCCTCAGATGTGTCCAAAGTGATGACAAGGCTTGGAATTATCTGATTTTGCCAAATTGAGCAAAAATGCAAAATTCTGCCTAGCCTTGGCAGTTTTCAACAAGGCATATTGCCATTGTCATATCTCATGGCTCAAGTGGAATTTGGTGATGTTCTTGGCCATTTTGGAAAGCCCTCATATGATACAACAACTGTTTGATCATATTTGGTTTTGATACCTTTTGGATCCAAGTGAAAAATCCCCCTACATATGGAAAAAAGTGAAGGCAGATTCTGACTTAGTGAAAATTTCACTAAGTGTTGGAAAAAAGTGACATTTTCACTTTTTGTGATTTTGATCATTCCATAACTCAAAATCCATGATGAATTTGGAGGGAGGTCAGTTCTAAGCTTTTGTAGAGGGTAATGAGAGTTACAAATCTAGCTTTGGATGGTGAAAAATGGCCTTGTGGTTTAGGAGTTATGATCCTCCAAAGTTGGTACCCTTGCCACTTTGTTCATAACTTAGAAAATTTTCTAAGTTTTTATGGTTACCCCTTTTACAAGTTATCCCACTTTTCTTGATTTTTCTTGATGAATGATGATTCAAATCATACATTAACATCATTTTAGGGTAAAAAAACCATTTTTGTGAAAAATCTCAAAAAGTCAAAGTTGACTTTTGTGCACAGTTGACTTTTTGTCAGATGAACTCCAAACTGTGCGATTCTCTATGAAATCAAGTCCTTGACCTAAATCAAACTTGATGTATTGATTTCATAGGTGTTATAGGGTGATTTGAATCATGTCCTAGGGTTTGGGTGCATGTCCTGGTAAAAAGTCAAAGCTACAGTTGACTTTTTCTCGCGAAACCCTAATTGTGGCTCTGATGAAATTGAGACTTGTTGCTCAAGCTTCCTGGATCAATCCATTATTACAAATAGATCAATGTGGTATGTTGGAGACCCTCAAATCATGTCTTGAGGTCTTGGCTCATGATTTGTCTCAAAAGTCAACTTAGGGGTGAATTAGGTCAAGAAAACCCTAATTCCTGATTTTTGGTGAATACATCCCCTGAGGCTAAATTTGATTGATGATTGGGCCCATGAGGTTCCATGGAGTATCTTAGGATATGCTTTGAAGCAATGGCTCATTCCCAGAGGAAAATTTCCAACTGGAGCCCCTGGTCGACCAAAACCCTAATTTGGTGACACTCGCGATCTTGAGGCTTGATCCACTAGGAATGTTGCAGCCTTGTGCTTAATCCTTGAGGTGGGAGTCCTCTTGATCCACTGGGGATGTTTGAGAGGTTTAGACAAGTTGAAGATCATGTCATTTCTTGATTGATCCTTTGTCCAAAGCTCAGAGACGGCTTGAAACCCTAAGTTTGATTGTAGTAAGTGTTCACCCATCTTTGGGGAGACTGATGAGGCAAGATGGTTCATCCATATTGTGATGATGATTTGCACAATGATGGGAAATCTCAGTGGTCAAAATTTGGGGTATGACAGATGCCCCTATTTAATCTTCTTGGACCCGAAGGTGTGAATGGCGAAGGTATTCGGGCATTCGGGGTGCAAGAGGATTAAATATCGGAATACCCAAAATTTTGATGGCAGTTATGAACGGTAGCTTACACATTCATCCTCTTTTGCTAAGCAATGATGCTTAGAAAAGGTAAAAACTTCCCCTCGATCCTGGTCTTCAGCCAAGGAACTGGTCTCAGTTTTCTGATATAAACTTCCCCTCGATCCTGGTTTCCTACCAAGGATCTGGTCTTAGTTTCGGATGTAAACTTCCCCTCGATCCTGGTTTCCTACCAAGGATCTGGTCTTAGTTTCTTTTGTCAATAAACTTTATTGACAAGGGACGCTATTCTTAGCGGTTTTCCTCAAACTTCTTGCCGAATTTTCCTGGGGAGATGCCATTTGATAGAAAAATTTTGATGTCAGACTCGCTGGGGAACCCATTCTCCTGAGTTGTAGAGGTGTACAAATTTCTCTGGTGGAGACCCCATTTGTTTCTACTGGGGGAAAATGAGTCTCTTGAGAGACTGCTTTCCGCTTGGGGGATATTACATCATACTTTTCTCAGAATCTTCCTGGAGAAATGCCATATGATGTGATCCAATTGTGAGGTGCCGATGACCTTTTCATCAGCGGTCTTTTTGGATAAAAACTGCGGTACTGCTGACTCCCTGCTTAAGAGGCTTCCTCTGGGGATTTTTCCTTAATCCAGGAAAGCGAAGATATCATCTTCAATGGCGAAGAGTGAGATTTGTTGAAGGTTCTCTGGTTTTTCAGAGGTTCAAATTATCAAAGTGGTCAAGGGCCAACTCTGATCCAGAAATAAACTGGAGGAGAGAGATTATTCGGACGCAACATTCCCTAACGGGGGAAGAACTTGACAACTCGATTGAGAAGACTGTTACCACTACGAGACAAGACCGACTGGAGTGATAGTGATGCAATATGAATGTGAATGCAAATCAATAATGCATGATGTATGTATGTATATGCTGACAAAACTGACGCGACATACAAACTAACGGATGAACACGACTGGATACTCGACCACAGTGGGGCATGTAGAAATATCGCTGGTTTAAGATAGAAATTCTGCCTTGCTTAGGAGAAACGGACCCTGTCGGGAGCGACGCTGGTCGGGCTTAGGAGATGAGAACTCGACCGAAGATGTCAGATGAAGCCTTCGCATCTGACATAGCTGATCCTTCATTCAGGCATACTGGTTTAGAAGGAGTACTTCGATTCTGCACTTTGAGGCTCGAACACCTTTGGAGAAGCGATCGATGTTCTTTCGATGTTCAACCGTCAAAAGAAATTGCCATCTTTATTTTAAAAGCAAAAAAATTTTAACAAGTAAATTCATTTTTTATTTATTTCAAGAATCGTTGATCATGTTAAAAACATCATTCTGTAAAGCTAAAACAAGTAAGAATTACAAACAAAAGCACAAGGGCTCAAATTTTATTGATAGGATGGAAATCAGCCAAACGCGTGATTCCAAAGAGTATGTACAAAGTTAGAAAATGGTAATTTACAGGGAAAAGGGGCTACGTTGAAACATAATGACCGCTATCCTTCTACCAACTTTGAATTCAGGGCATCCTGAGCTTCTATCGAAGATGACCTTGACTGGAGTTTCTGATGGATGGTACGATTGCTGAGGAGTTGGATTGATCAGACGTAGTTACTTGCCATTATCCCTAATTTTTGCTTGGATTGTACTTTGAGATTTCCAATCCACCGGGATGATTTTTGATCATGTCTCTAATTTTTGCCTGGACTGCCCTTTCGGGTTTTCAATCCACAGAGACGTTTTTTCTTTTTTTAGTTTAGGCGAAGTATTTCTTGACTACATCAACATTCGTGGAGTAGGCAAATTCCTCTCCATCCATGGTTACAAGTCTCAAGGCGCCGCCTGAGAAAGCTTTCTTGACCACATAGGGGCCGTCATAATTCGGAGTCCACTTGCCCCGAGAATCAGTGAGGAATGATTGTATCTTTTTTAGCACAAGGTCTCCTTTCCTGAAGACGCGAGGTCGGACCTTTTTGTCAAACGCCTTCTTCATTCTTTGTTGATACAACTGACCGTGTCATAGTGTCGTCATTCGCTTCTCTTCGATCAAGTTTAATTCGTTGTGTCGACATTGACACCATTCAGCTTCTGTAAGCTTAGCTTCCATCAATACCCGGATTGATGGGATCTCTACTTCTATGGGGAGCACTACCTCCATGCCATATACTAGAGAGAAAGGGGTTGCCCTTGTTGAGGTGCAGACTGATGTGCGATAACCGTGAAGAGAAAAGGGTAGCATCTCGTGCCAATCTTTGTAAGTTACAACCATATTTTGAACGATCCTTTTGATGTTCTTGTTAGCCGCTTCTACCGCTCCGTTCATCTTGGGTCGGTAGAGAGATGAGTTATGGTGTTCGATCTTGAACTCTGCACACAACTCTTTCATCATCCTATTGTTCAAGTTAGATCCATTATCAGTAATGATCTGGCTTGGAACACCATAACGGCAGATGATATTGTTTTTGATAAATCAGACCACTACTTGTCGAGTTACATTGGCGTATGACGCTGCTTCGACCCACTTGGTGAAGTAGTCAATGGCTACCAGGATGAACCGATGTCCGTTCGAAGCTTTTTGTTCAATTATGCCAATTATGTCGATTCCCCATATGGAAAAAGGCCATGGGGAAGAAAGAACTTTGAGATGTGTTGGAGGTACATGGATCCTGTCGGAGTATATCTGACACTTGTGACACCTCCTCATGTACTTGTAGCAGTCGGATTCCATGGTCAACCAATAGTACCCTGCTCTTAGGATTTTTCTCGCCATTGTGTGTCCATTGGCATGAGTGCCAAAGGATCCTTCGTGAATTTCTTTTATCAGCATGTCTGCTTCTGGTCTATCTATGCATCGGAGCAAGACCATGTCAAAATTTCTCTTATAAAGTGTATCACCGCTCAGGAAGAAACTGCCAGCCAGCCTTCTGAGGGTCTTTCTGTCTTTCTTGGATGCTCCAGGTGGGTACTCTTGTTTCTGAAGGAAGCATTTGATATCGTGATACCAAGGTTTATCGTCTATGACTGCTTCAATCGTGAAGATATAAGTGGGCCGTTCAAGGCGCATTATGTCGATCGTAGGTAGGTCGTTCCATTGACCTACACTAATCATGGAAGAGAGAGTAGCTAATGCATCAGCCATGTGATTCTCCTCACGAGGGATGTGATGAAACTCGATTCTGTAGAAGAAGGGTAGCAACCTTCTTGCATAATCTTTGTAAGGAATCAATCCTGGTTGGTATGTGTTCCAA
This sequence comes from Lathyrus tuberosus, assembly GCA_022829125.1. Classification (NCBI taxonomy): domain Eukaryota; kingdom Viridiplantae; phylum Streptophyta; class Magnoliopsida; order Fabales; family Fabaceae; genus Lathyrus; species Lathyrus tuberosus. The sequence goes on from JALAZF010000072.1 coordinate 9,672,487, forward strand.
TCTCCTTTAATCTGATTGATAACCAGGGCTGAGTCGCCATATACGTCCAAGTTTTTTATTCTTAAATCAATCGCTTCCTCGAGACCCATAATACAAGCTTCGTATTCGGCCTCGTTGTTTGTACACTTGAACGTAAGTCTGGCGGTGAAAGGAATGTGGGTACCCTGAGGGGTAACAATGATTGCCCCAATTCCATTTCTGTAATGATTAACTGCTCCATCAAAGACAAGTCCCCATTGGGAACTTGGTTCTGGCCCTTCACTGGGTAGCGGTTCATCGCAATCTTTCATTTTCAAGTACATGACATCTTCGTCTGGGAAGTCATACCCGATCGATTATTGATTGTCAATCGGTTGATGAGCTAAATGATCGGCTAAAATACTCCCTTTAACGGCTTTTTGAGCATGTTACTATATGTCATATTCTGATAACAACATCTGCCAACGGGCGATCCTTCCCGTGAGAGCAGGCTTTTCAAAAACATACTTGATAGGATCCATTTCGGAGACCAACCAAGTAGTGTGACGAATCATGTACTGGCGAAGACGTTTTGCTGCCCAAGCCAAAGCGCAACAAGTTTTCTCAAGCATAGTGTACCGAGTCTCGCAGTCAGTGAATTTCTTGCTCAGATAGTAGATGTCAGACTCTTTCCTTTTGGTTTCGTCTTGTTGGCCAAGTACACAGCCCATGGAGTCTTCAAAGACTGTTAAATAGATGATTAGTGGTCTTCCCTCCACTGGTGGTGATAGAATCGGCGAATTCAACAGGTATTCCTTAATACTGTCGGAGGCGGTTTGGCAGTATTCTGTCCAAACGCAGTCCTGGTTCTTTTTGAGTAATTTGAAAATCGGCGAACATGTCGCGATCATGAGGAATATGAATCTGGAAATGTAGTTCAAACGTCCCAGGAATCCTCTGACTTGTTTTTAGTTTTCGGAGAAGGCATTTCTTGAATTGCCTTGACCTTGTCAGGATCAACCTAAATTCCTTTCTGGCTGGCGATGAACCCTAGAAGTTTCCCTGAACGGACACCGAAGGTGCACTTGTTGGGATTCAAGCGGAGTTTGTACTTTCTCAAACGCTCAAATAGTTTTGACAGGTGGGTCACATGCTCTTCTTCTGTCTTAGATTTTGCAATCATATCATCGACATATACCTCGATTTCTTTGTGTATCATGTCATGAAACAGAGTAGTCATGGCCCTTTGATAGGTTACCCCGGCGTTCTTTAAATCGAACGGCATTACCTTGTAACAAAAGGTACCCCATGGGGTAATGAACGATGTTTTCTCCATGTCTTTCCGCGCCATTTTGATCTGGTATAGCCCGAGAATCCATCCATGAAGGAGAAAACTTTGAAATTTGTTGTACTGTCTACCAGCATGTCAATGTGTGGTAAAGGAAAGTCGTCCTTTGGACTAGCCTTGTTTAGATCTCTGTAATCGACACACATTCTAACCTTTCCGTCCTTTTTGGGAATAGGTACGATGTTGGATAACCATTGAGGATATTCTGATGTGGCGAGGAAACCCGCGTTAATCTGCTTTCGTACTTCCTCTTTTATTTTGATGGCCATGTCTGGGTGAGTCCGTCTCAACCTCTGTTTTACTGGCGGATATTCCGATCTTAACGGTAAGTGATGTTCCACGATGCTGGTACCCAACCCTGGCATATCCTGATAGGACCAAGCGAATATATCAGGGAATTCTTTGAGAAGCTTTATCAAACCCTCTCTGGCAGCAGAACTGAGCAATGCCCCAATCCTGACTTCTTTTCTCTCTTTTTCCAAACCTAAGTTTACCGTTTCCAACGGTTCTTTGTGAGGTTCAATGAACCTTTCCTCTTGTCTGAGTAATCGGGATATCTCTTCTCGAATTTCGTCGCCAACTTCTTCTTCAGCCCCAAATATCGGGAACTCAAAGTCGGGAGAAGGCATCGGATCGTATGTTTCAACGGGGTTTAAAATAAGCAGTCTGCAAGACGTGATGATTTGTTTTAGAAGAGATAGAGAGAATGCAAGTATGTGTGAAGTGTATTTTTTGAAAAATGCTTGGTTTTATTTTGTTTTGTTTTTTAGGATTACCATTTTCTGAAAAGTGAAAAGAGAAAACAACAATAAATGCAGAAATTACAGAACGACATTATTTTATTTATGAACAAGTCGATTCTTGAAACTACAGCCCTATAAAACAAAACTCTGTCGCTTTGGGCGAAGCAAAGAGAGAAATTTACAGAAAGTGGGCCCTATCAAAACATCCGTTTCACCTGGGCAGGGTGAAAGGTTAAGATAAAGACGACAATTACTTTGACTGATGGACGATCTTCGGAACATCGACAGCAACCCATTGGCGGCGAACTCCTTGGTGAATCATAAAGTTTGGTACCTTCCTTGATTTGTCTTCAAAAATAACACTGATTTCTGGTGGAGCAGGATCATTGGAATCTGTCTCCTAGGCAGAGTTGTCGTAGGAGGATTCCTCTATTGTATTTTGCATAGTATTTGTGCTCTCAGGCAAATCTCCCCATCCAGTTGGCTGGATGTCTTCGAGCCTGATACGAGAGCTCTCAGGAGCATTGTACTTGACCATGAAGTCGTATTTTCCACTTAGTTGTCCTAAGGTGTCCCACACTGTGGAACTGGAAGAGTCATCTCTCTCGATGATGTTGACCTCGGGAAAATCATAGTTGATGAGTTTTAGTCCTGCAAACGTTGCGAATTCATCGTCGTGCTGGGTATTCTCAGGATACCTGGGTGTTGATCCCGTGACATGGTGGGGACACAGGTATTCTGTTCAATGATGCTCAGCTGATTTTCATTGTTCGGCTGATTTCGTTGCCCCAAGTCTCCGGGATATGGCTGCCAGATAGGCAGGCCATCCATTGGGCCATAATAGTCGTGGTCAAAGTTGCCTTTCATCAGAGTGTCCTCCTCTAATGAGTTTGGTGGAGCCCGGCATCCTTCCGGATCGTAATCTCCATATATCATTTCGACGTCTGACCTGGGTATAAACCTCGGACTCTGTGTAGGAAAGCAAAAGGGAATCTGCGTTTCGTCCTGAGACATATAACCGTCCTCATTGAGATAGGATTCCCATTCTTCCTCCATATTGGAAGAATCGTCTTTATTGATGGTATGCACTTCTTGAGGCACTGGGTGAAGGAAACCCCCACCGTGGAAGAAGTCCTGAATGGGATGAAGACTTTCATTGCTGGTAGTAGCTGTCTGGGTACAGGTTGCAGAAAAACCAAGACCCTTCTTTGTTTTATTGTTAGTAGGGATGACAAACTGTCCCCATCCTTTTGTATTGGCACCCTCGACTGCTTTGATAACATCCTTGTATGAGAAAATGGAAGTTCCCTCTTTGGATTGATTGTCCATGCTCACCGACAGTGCTTGGAACTGAGTTCCAATAACCTCCTCGGGGTTCTACACCAGTAGATGATGATAAGTTACTCACGACCAAGGCTTGTTCTCCACAGACTGTGACGAGCTGGTTGTTCTGGACGAACTTTAGCTTTTGGTGGAGGGTCGAAGTGACCACCCCAGCCTGATGTATCCAAGGTCTTCCTAATAAACAACTGTACATTGCTCGGATGTCCATGACATGGAAAGTGACTTGGAAAGTGTGAGGACCAATAGTTATGGGAAGGTCGACTTCGCTGATAACTGCTTTCCTAGACCCGTCAAATGCTTTGACGACGACTTCGCCGGTTCTCATCGGAGGTCCTTTGAAGGATAATTGCATTAAAGTGGACTTCGGCATAACATTCAGGGTTGACCCTGTGTCTATCAGTATGCTGGCTAAAGCATCGTCCTAGCAGTTGACTGTAATGTTGAGAGCCAAGTTGTGGCTTTTGCCCTCCCCTGGCAAATCCTCATCACTGAACCCTAAGTTATTGTAGGAAGTGATGTTAGAGATGATGTTATCGAACTGTCGTATTGACACATCCTGTTCCACAAAGGCCTGCTCTAAGACTTTCTGTTGAGCCTCTCTGTGGGCTTCTGAACTGAGTAAAAGTGATAATTCCGAGATCTTTGAAGGAGTTTGTAACAGCTGATCAACAATGTTATATTCACTCCTTTAGATGACCTTTAGCATCTCATTGCTGTTTTTTGAAAGGTCGGGATTACTGGATTGACCGACTGGTGGATTGGGAACTTCTGTCTGAGGTTCCTTTTCTTCGCTGGGTTCTCCAACTCCTTTGTTGAAGATTCTACCACTCCGTGTTACTCGAATGATGTCTGTAATATTCACGACGGAGGGTAACAGAATTTCCTTTCCGTTCTTAATTGTTGTTGCACCATATTTGTAAGGGATAGCCTTAGTTGATTCATACGGTAATGGTCCCGGTAGATAGATAACTATGGGAGCCGTCTGATTTTTCCGACCATCGTAAGCAATTTCGATCCGTTCCTGGTTGGGAACTCTCGATTCATCTATTAGAGGGATGATGGTACAAACATCCCTAGCCTGCTGATGATCAGACATTACGACAACGTCCTCAATTGGATCAGCGAGGTAGTCTGGCGCCCAGTTGATTGGTCCGGAACCCGGATATGGGCGAATCTCTCTACGATCCACTTGACCCTGAAGAGCTGCTCGCACAAGGTAACATCCTTGGTTACTTTCCGAACAGAATCTACAATGTTCATAGTTGTGTGGTTGCACCTGGCCACGCCCGCTTTGAATACAATGTAACCTCACTAGGTCAGTTTCCACAGGTCAGACATCCTGACTTTGATGCCGAGTGGGGTTCCCGTTGGTAATACTAATTTACTGGGTGTCTTCATCCATATAGATTGGAAGCCACCAGTGGTTCAACAAGTGTTGAAGTGTTTCCTTGACAAGGGCACAACCTTGATCGTTTTTACAACCCACCTTACAGCTCTAATAATCATGTGATACTAGGAACCCGAGCCTGACCTGTTTAGCTTGTAACTCCACCAGGCTAGTATTCATCAAGCGAATATCGAAGATTTGAATCATGTTGATTTGATAGGGATTCTTATCATGGTAGTCCTAGATCCACCCTGGAGGACCTCTTGTACAAAAGAGCATCCCTGTTTGTTTACCGAGCAAGTCAGACAGGAACTATAATCGTGCCGCGGCAGATTATGATACTAGCTTTGCCTGGAATGCATCGCCACCAAGTTGAAATTCATTGCACGGATGTCGTGGTTCTGAATGACGTTAGAATTCGTACAAACCATGTTAACTCCGCGAACTCGGTGCTCTTGGATACATCCGAGATCCATCTGTTCCTGTAGAGCTGATTGCACCACAGAACATCCTTGATCGTTTTTAGAGCAGATATCACACTGGTTATAATTATGACGTGGCACATGGCCATATCCACTCTGTCTACAATGCATCTTGACCAAATTGGTCCGTAACAATAGTACATCATGAATTTGATAGACGTTGTTAGTCTCTCCTCTATCAAATTGATTGTAGTTTTCTCGTGTTGAGGCAGCAGGTTCGTGAGAACATTAGGATTCGTATCTTTGAAAGATAAGACCCCGCTCCTAACAAGCTTTTGCACGTCGGATTTGAAACTGAGACAGTTCTCTATGTTATGCTCTGGTCCTTCTTGATGGTAAGGGCAAGTCTGATCCACCTTAAACCAAAAAGGCGGATTTTCCGGTACTGTAAGAGGGGACTTAGTCTAGACATGCCCCTTAGCCAGTAGTAATGGAAATAGTTATGCGTACGATACGGGTATAGGATCAAATCCTGGTGGCCGCGTTGTACGGTTGTTATTGTACGGAGGACGAGCCTGCTGAAGAGGCTGTTGTGTTCTTTAATGATTAGGTTGGCTCTACGCAACCTGAGGTTGATACGTAGAAATAGGCGCAGGATTGATAGCAGGAGTCACAGCTGCTACTGGTTGATAACGTTGCCTTTGCTTTCCGAGAGAGATATTCCCAATATCTTGCTCTTTTTTCTTAGGGAGAACACTACCGTATCGTTTTGCGCTACTTGATGATCCATCGTCTTTAACTAAACTTCCTTCTCGGACGGCTTCCTCGAGACAAACTCCCATGCCGACCATTTCGGTGAAGTCATGGGTGCACTGGCAACCATTCTGTCGTAGTAAAATGAGCTCAAGGTCTTTAAGAATATCTTTGTCATCTCTTTTTCCTCAAGAGGTGGACAAATTTGAGCGGCAATTTCACTCCATCTCTGAGCGTATTCCTTAAAGGTTTCCTTTTCCTTTTGTGACGTTGATCGGAGTTGATCTCTGTCTGGTGTCATGTCCAGATTGTATTTATATTGTTGGACGAAGGCAGTGCCAAGATCTCTGAAAGTGCTAATCGTAGCACGGTTTAAACCCATGTACCATTTTAGTGCGGCACCGGTTAAACTATCCTGAAAGTAGTGAATCAGTAGGTCCTGATTTTCTGTCTGACCTGACATTCACCGAGCGTACATAACCAAGTGACTCTAAGGGCAAGAGTTACCCTTGTACTTTTCAAAGTCGGGCACTTGAAACTTGTGTGGGACTTTCACATTGGGGACCAAGCAGAGGTCCGCGGCGTCCTTTCCAAATAAATCCTGACCGCGAAGCGCCTGCAGTTCTTTCTGCATTTCCAGGAATTGTTCCTGGAACTCATTCATTCTTTCGAACATGCTTTCATTTCCACCAGAAGGTATATGTGGAATCTGTCCTTTCGGGACAGTGTGTACCATGGGGGTGGTACAGTCATTATGGCCGAGACTCTCGGTGCCTCCCGAAGTTTGTAACCTTTAGGAGTTACTGTCATGCCTCTGGCATCTTCACTTTCCTGAAGTTTGTAACCTTCAGGCCCAGCGGTTCCTGCTGCGGTCCCCTGATCCTCATTGATCAACGGGATATATCCTTCCGGGATATAGTTGAGTGGCATGCCCCAGGGACGATCTTTCTGCATTTTGTACCTAGGATCGGACTTCTCCACTATGGGTGTTGAGGTGATCTCCGAGATACAAGTCCTTTGTTGCTGCATTTGAGCCTCTGCTAGAGCTTGCATGTCGTTATGAAGCTTTCTCAGATCCTTTTTCAGAGTGTCGATCTCTTCTCTCAACTCTCTATTCTCTTCCTCGAGATCATCTATCTTTTTATGACGATTGGCCCGAGTATTATACGAATGAGACAGTTTGACTCTAGAACCGAGACACAAACGTGAGATTCCTAGGTGAGAAGAATACGTGACATGAGAATGATGAATGCAATGATTATATTAATTGTTTTTGTTTAATCAAAATAAACTTTGACAATTAGATTGCAAATATCAAACAGTGGGGAAACCCCCGTTTTATTGAATTCAAAGGATTGCGAAAATAGAAATACAGTAGATTACAAGGTGCGGAAACAGAAACCTAAGCTAATGGGTCCCGAGTCCTCTCTGAGGAGAACCCGGGTGCGGATTCTGGTACTTTCTTTTTGTTTGACCGGGGCTCTTGAGTCGTTGTCGGGTTGTCATTCCTTTGCCAAGTGAAAGGAACGAGCAAATTCCTTTGGTCATCCTGATTATCCACAGCATGTTGCTCTAAAATCTCGATCAGAGCATCCTTATCTTTCAGTAGTTGCTGTATTTTAGTACACTCTACATTGAGGGTGTGGTATTTGTTCTTCCAAGATCTCCTCTCCTGCTGAACTTTGTTGAGAGTAACCTGAAGTTTTTCCGTTTCAGTCATGAAGTACATGACAGATTCCCTCGGCGAAAGAACTTCGTGACGAGGATAAGGCATCTTTAGCTTGAGGGCTCTAGTTTGTACCCAGTGGGGATAAGGCTCCACCGAGACACAATCCGGTTTTCCTAGAGACTCCCGTCCTTTCGTATGAACATGTTTCCAAGCGTGCACTATTTCCATCTTTAATGCCCTGTCACTTTCTCCTTCCTTGAAGAAAAGACCTTCCAGATGAGCATTACGTGGGATATGCCTCATCGGGTATCCAAATTGACGACGAACTAACACCGGATGGTAGTTGATTCCTCCATTAGTTCCTATAAGGGGTACATTGGGGAAATTTCCACAACGGTCAATGATCTTGATCCCGTCATAAATCCTATTGCACCAATCCATGTCAGAGTTGGTGAGGGACATGATTTTCTGCGACCATCGTAAGGCATTCCTATGATCCCAAAAAACAACAGACTTGGGTAAATGGGAGATAAACCATTTATATAGCAGGGGCACACAACACGTGATCATTCCTCCGCTGTACAAATTCCCTAACTGTACAGAATGATACGCATCCGCGAGCAAAGTTAGCACAGGGTTTCCAATGAGAAAAACCTTAATGGCGTTGATATCGACAAAATTATCAATGTTGGGAAACAGAAATAACCCGTAGGTGAGTAAGACAAAGATGCTTTCAAAAGCAGTCATGTTCCCTATACTAGCAAAGTACAGAGCCTTCTTTGTCAGGAACTGGGCTGGTAAACCCGGGAGCCCTCCCTTAGTGGTCATGTGAGTCCTGACTTCCGACTCATCCAAATAAATTGCTCTTGCAATGGTATGATCCTTTGGAATTTTTTCCAGTCCAGAAAATGGAGCTCGATCAGTAATGTGTAAATTGGTCAGGTGAGAGTACTCCTCCAGCGTTGGTGCGAGTTGGTAATCCGGGAATGTGAAACAGTGATAGACCGGATCGTAAAACTGAATGAGTGCCTCCATGATTCCTTCAATCACATGGGCTCTTAACAGAGGTAGCAGACCTCCGCATTTGGCTCTGAAAGCTTCAGGGTTAGTGATCATCCTTGCTAATCCTCTCAAATCCTCTATCTTTAGAACCCTGAAGGTGTACTTATGAGTTATCGTTCTACCGAAATCCATGAGCGCAATCTTTTTCTCTAACATTTGCAATCATTGTCTTAGTTTAATTTAAAAAAGAGAGACTAGAAGAGAAGTTTTTCTTCGCTTTAATGTTTTTTAGATGAATGCAGCACACAAAAACATAGAGAAAACATGGGGTCAAAGGGTATTTGTCATGGAGTCAAGGCTCTACCCATCCCAAAGGTTTATACTAGTGATTTTTGTACCTGTCTCTCAAAATCATCAGTTCTTGTCGAGAAAACACCAGCGGGCCGGGAACCATGCTAGGTGATGTTTTTCGAAGAGCCATCAGAAGAGGGTAGTATCGCGTGACAACCATTTCCAATAGTTTCCGCACTACTAAAAGAGGTTTTTCCTAGGTGTATACTCAATATTTCCACATGCGGCATCACACGTATTCCCATTAGCAGAAAAATAAACACAGATATCAATTAGGAAAAGCAATATATATATTTGTCCTAAAGTCCTAGACTTTCTAAGAGCTATGAATCCTATGTTCCTGACAGAAAATGGCTCCCCGGCGGAGTCGCCATCCTGTGGTACCTTCCCAACTTTAAAGGTTTTGACCTAAGATCCTAGTGGAGTCAACAAAAAGTCCTATCCCGGTGAAATTTCTAGAAAAGAAAGAAAGAAAAGAAAGGGCCCCACGGTGGGTGCCACTTTTCTGTAGCGAGCGATTTTGGGACGTGGTTCTTAAGCACTGTCGATCTGGGGTACTATAGGTCGATTCATTTTTTATCCTATTAAGATGACTAAGGAAGGGAAATAGATGTCTCCAATTAACCCTGCTTGCATACTGAATTTGAACAGGGGTCTGTTAGGTTACAGATGCTATATGGTAATGGGGCCTCTTTCTTCTTACTTTGTTTAGGCTTGGGATAACGGGACTATGCTATTGGTAGGACGCTAGGACTGATATTTTTCGATTGATGTATGAAGGTACGGGATTTGGGTTTTGGATTAGTGTGCTCGCTAAGATTTTTCTTTCAATCTTATGCCTACGTATTCCCGTTTACCGAAACAGGGAAATCAGAGCGATCGTAGTTCCTCCTATTCTATGGGAGGAAATAGTGTTTTGGTGTCTTGTTCAAAGCCCAAGACGTGAAGCTAAAGGGTGTTTGTATCTTATTCAAAGCCCAAGATGTGAAGCTGAAGGGTCTATTTGTATCTTGTTCGAAGCCCAAGATATGAAGCTGAAGGGTTTTGATTTTAGAGAGAATTAGTCATCTCTAAAGGGGGGTATTTGTTTGTTTGTCACAACTGTTGGGTGACTGATTATAAAGGAGAATTACTTTAACCGGGAAATGTGAATCCGGCAATGCCATAATTTCCTTTATAGGGGATTTTTAACCTGAAGGAGAAGACTTTAACTCAGTGTAGAGCAATGATATCTTTCCTTAGGAATTTCTCATGCTAAAAGAGGGATAGTGGCGTGGATGTAAATAATCCAGAGGCTTGCCGCTTACAGCAATTAGACTGGGGAAAAGGAGTTGTTGATGCTTGTATACTGTGAACGAGGCACAATTTGATGCTAAAAGGTTGATTGGCACAACCGGGGTTTCCTTATACAAAGCCTAAGAGGAGGCTATTGGGCCCAACAAGAGGGTGTTTTTTGTGTGTGTCCCGTACGAAGCACGAGATAGAGGCTAAAAGGGTTGACTCAACCAGAGAGTACTTTTATATGTGTCTTGTACGATGCCCAAGACGGAGGCTAAAGGGAAGAATGACTCAACAAGAGAGTCCTTTATACTCAACAAGAGAGTGATTTTGTATCTCGTACAAAGCCCGAGATAGAGGCTAAAAGTTGTTTGACTCAACAAGAGAGTCTTTTATACTCAACAAGAGAGTGTTTTTGTATCTCGTACAAAGCCCGAGATGGAGGCTAAAAGTGGTGACTCAACCAGAGAGTCTTTTATACTCAACAAGAGAGTGTTTTTGTATCTCGTACAAAGCCTGAGATAGAGGCTAAAAGTGGTGACTCAACCAAAGAGCCTTTTATACTCAACAAGAGAGTGTTTTTGTATCTCGTACAAAGCCCGAGATGGAGGCTAAAAGGATTGTTGTTTCAGTTGACTGACAGGTCCAGTATGTTGGTTAAAAGAGAAAATCAGTTCTTATAAAGAGACTGATTAAAGGTAAGGCTATGCTTTGGGATTTGATCAGAGGATCAGGGCTATTTCCTGTTCTTTAAGGAAATGGGAAATCCAAAGGGTATTCGAGACTGTCCAAGTCTACGGGTGTTTTTCCCTACTTGAGAATGCCTTCGAGACTCAAGAAGATTAGACTGTCCAAGTCGACAGTTTTATCTTTTGTACTATGCTTAAAGAAACAGTAGTAGTACGTTCACGGTAGAAAGATCTAGACTCTTTGAAAGACTGTTCTATTAAGATGACTAATTTCTGTTCCTATACCTCTACGAGATCGTTGGGACAATTTGTACGAATCCCAAGAGGAGGCTGGAAACTTTTAAGAAGCTGAGGGACAACTTGTACGAAGCCCAAGAGGAGACTCTCTTCCCGAAGGAAGAATCCTTACGCGAAGCCTAAGAGGAGGCTGTGAATACTTCTAAGAAGCCGACGGGTCCTTGTACAACGCCCAAGAGGAGGCGGGGATGCTTTTAGGAAGCCTGTGGGTCCCTAAACCCCGAGAAGATCAAGACAGGTTATTCACGGGAAATAGATCAAGCCAGGAAAGTTCGAGAATTTGGAAGAAACTCAAGAGATGCCATTCACGGAGAAAAGATCATCTCTGGGGAGTAGAGTTTCTTTAACAATTAAGGGTGACAGCCGAAGGGAAGACTGTATCTGGTGCTCCTATGGGGGATCTAGTTTAGTCTATTTAAGAGTGATCAACAAGGCTTAGTGCTAGACGTAGTTGCCGGGGAAACTCTAAATATCTATACTAGTATTACACAATTGATATGAGTTTATGAAAGAAGACTTACAGTGAAATAGCCCCACAATACAGTTATATCTATATGAAAGCGGGTAAAGAAAGCATATAAACACTCACTCGGTTGTAGAGCTTCCATGCTGTTGGGTTAGTTGCTCAACAAAGAAAGATTGTGATAACACTAAAATACACTGTATATTTGGCTCCGATTTTACATGATTTTAGTTGTTTATTTGTTTTTTTCCTTTGCTATTATGGTATTTTGTTTTACTTTCAGATATATTGCCTGATTCGAGCCTACACTAGGAAAACGAAGCAAAACAGAGCTAAAATGAAGATTTCTTGTGTAAACTGTACATTAGCCATTTCACTCAGCGGACGCCAAGGAGGACGCCGTTTGCATAGTGACTTCACCCACACGCCAACGGTCACAAAAGACGTTTCATGATCAAAACCACACTCGGCGGACACGGGGCGGGGGTCGGCGGACGCCGACAGTTATAAAAGGGAAACGATCTAAAACGTTTTTGGCAGTTACCCCTGAAGAATTTAGTTTCTAAAACGTTTTTTCATTATGGTTAGAGGCAGTTACTGTAAGTTATATGTGAACCTAAGAGGGGGGGTGGGTGAATTAGGTTCTTAGAAATTTATCCCGATTTTTCGATGAACTTGAGTTTTACTTTTCTAAAGAATTCTAAGTGTTAAAATGCAGTAAATGCGGAAAGTAAATGAACACCGAGAATTATAGTGGTTCCCCTCACACTTCGAGAGTACTCCACTCCCCTTTCAACTTGAAAGAGAATTTCACTAGTGTTAGATTCCTAAACAAGACAAACCTATGTCTTTCTATACCACTCTAACAACCAAGAACAACCCTCTTGGATTTACAAATGCTTAGAGTCCAATCGAGAACAAATCTTTCACAAATGGACCTCTTGTATCCACAATCCGGATTACAAGGAAAAACCTTACAAACTTATCTTTAACAATCCTAAAAATAAGTTGTAATCAAAATATCAAAAAATCTGAATTTTGTATATGTGTAGAAATTTTGGATCTTCAATGTATCAATCTAAAGATTGATCTTCTTCTTTGTAGCAATCACTCTAAGAATGTTTATACAAGTGTTCGACACAATGAGGATGAAACAAATGCAATATATATGAAAGTTTCTTCTGCAAAAGTTTCACTTTAGAAAAGTTTGATAGAACACTTTGATAAAAATGTAAGAATAGAGAAGAATGATTGTTTGAATTTTTTAGCAAGGAGGTGTTTTTAAATCTGAAAAATTGATGTTTATATAATGCCAAAAACACCTCTACATAAAGGTATTATGATATGAAACAATGCAATGTTTCAATTGGAAAAGGTTTTAATGAGATATGCTGAAAAAATGCAATTTTTCGCCTCTGCACACAGTAGTAATCGATTAACAACAAATGTGTTAATCGGTTACGTTCCTTCAACGTTTAAAAAAAATTCAAAAAATACAACTGTTAATCGGTTAGCAACAAACCTGCTAATCGATTACAGCTGATTGATTTTAAAAAAAAACTTTTCCAGAACAGCATGAACCAAAAGTTAAAGCATAGAAAACCTTTCCAAAAGATATGTTATATGCAAAAATAATTTTGTTAACACTTGGATAACCATTATTAAGGATTGCTATAATATACCTTTGATCAATCAAGTAAGTCTTCAATTCTTGATATTTGAAAGTTTAAGCTTGAATTATTCAATCACTTTTTGCAAGTCTTCAATGAGCTAATGTAGTTGTCTTCATCAAAACACATATTTGAAGAGGCTTGAAATCACATTCTCATAATGTTGTCTTCATCAAAACCATTGAGAAGTTTGCCTTCACAGTTACAATTTCGAGTTTCCTATATAAGGACTTGTATTTTCACTTTCATGGCATCCAATCTTAGTTTTCTATAGTTGTTAGTTGGATTGGAGCAATCATAGTTAGGTGCTATTTACTTTCCCGCAGTTTATTTTCCAGCATCTGTACCAGATTCAGTCTCCGCTTTGGAGCAGGTTTCTTTTATAAAATATAATTTATTTTACCTGCATCGCTTTTACATTATTTATTTTCCTGCACTGCTTTATATTCGTTTATTTTCCGTCTCTGCCATTACCTTATTATTTTATTTATCTGTGTGATCTGTGTCTCTTGGAACTGAACTTAAGCGTGACACTTGTGTTCACTCTCTCGAAATACACTCTCACACTACGCACGTCTTTACTTTAAATATGTCTTATTTTGCAAATCGATTTATTTTTACGTCCTCTATTACTATGTCTAGCTAAATCCCCTGTGCTGGCATGTGAGGATCGTCGTTCCGACGGTACTCCACATGTCATCTCTTTAGAAATACTTTAGGGGCTGTTTTTGATTTTAATTAAACTCTTCTGAACTTCAATTGATCGGTCATTACGTAAATGAGACCGTGTTTTTGTTTGCGTAATGACTGTGACTAGATCGGGTAAGATCGAAAGCCGTCCGACACTTTAGAAAAGAGTTTGTTAGTTGTTAATTGATAAATACAGCGGAAGCACTTTATTGATTAACTAGGAAAGTTTTATATTATTAGAAAGAGGTTTTAAAACTATTTTCGGACGCGTTTATAGATTTAGGATCCGGTTGGCCGAGCATATGCCGGAAACACTTTGGTATAAAATATTTTCAATCTAAAGCACTTTTTAACTAAGTCTTAGAGGTAATTACATAAAAGAGGACTTTATCACTTTAACGCAAGGAGCGACCGGTGCAGCGTGAGCGGCTGGTATAGATTAAAGGTTAGGTCTGGTTCCGATCACGCTAACGCGGCGGATCCTTTTTAATTAACTCTTTTTCAAAGAAGAAAACATTGCCCCATAAGTGTTACTATTTTGATGATAGGAGTATTGTTTGATTGATGTGAATTACATTCCAGTATAATATTTGTCTGATTTATTTCTATCTCCATTCAGTAGAAAACATTTACTCTGTTATTCATTAGCCTTGGATAAACACCGTAACAATAGTAATCGATAGATTTGACATTGGTCTCTGTGGGAACGATAAATCTTTTATATTACTCTGACGTAATCCGTATACTTGCGGATAGCACACAACAAGTTTTTGGCGCCGTTGTCGGGGACCAATTACGTCCAAATTTCGTACCCTGTTGTTACACCATCTAGACTAAGGCATCCCTTAGCCGGTAAATGCGAAGAACTCGCAGTACCAGAAACTTAGTTGACCCGTTAGAAGAACCTGAACGTTACACCCGAGCTCGTCTTTTTCTTCGAAAACTCAAAAGAGCGATGGCAGAAGAAGAAAACGCTAAACCTCTAAAGGATTTCGCCCTACCCTCTAACGAAGAACCTCATTCTAGTATAGTTAACCCAACTATACCAGCCAATAATTTCGAATTAAAACCATCTCTGTTACAATTAGTACAGCAGAACCAGTTCGCAGGTCTTCCTACAGAAAACCCGAACCAACATCTTAAAGTCTTTATTCATCTAGCCGATACCTTAAAAGCGAACGGAGCTCCTCCTGAGGCAATACGTCTAAGACTATTTCCATTTTCTCTCAGAGATAGAGCCCGATCATGGTTAGATTCCCTTCCAGCCAACTCTATAACCACTTGGAATGACCTAAAGAAAGTATTCCTTGCTAGATACGTTCCACCGAGTAAAACTGCTGTCTTACGAAACCAAATAACCCGATTTACCCAAAGCGAGGGAGAATCACTTTTTGACGCTTGGGAAAGATATAAGGAGCTATTAAGAGCATGTCCACATCATGGCTTAGAACAATGGCTCATAATTCACACCTTTTATAATGGACTCATGTACAACACTAAGATGACCATTGACTCTGCCCCTGGTGGCGCTCTAATGAACAAACTCTACGCCGAGGCTAGCGCTCTCATTGAGGATATGGCACAAAACCATTACCAATGGGGGACCGAACGAGCACCGGTGGAGAAGAAAGAGACCAAAGGAGGTGTGTATGAAGTGAGTTGTTTTGACCATATGAACGCAAAGATGGACGCTATAGCCCAAAAAGTAGAAAGCCTAACTATCAACCCCACAGCAACTGTAGCAGCAATACAACCCGGATGTGAAATCTATGGAACCCTAGGACATACCATGGCTGAATGCAACCTGCTAGCCGAAAGTCCCACAGATCAGGTTAATTACGCCCAAGGAAACCCTTATTCAAACACATATAACCCTGGATGGAGGAATCACCCAAATCTTTCCTATAAGAATAATAACCCCACTCAGAATTCAACTCCTCAAAGACCACCCGGTTTCCAAACTCAAAGACCCAACCAATCTGCAACATATGCTCCTCAGAAGTCAAATCTTGAGAAAAAGATGGACGAATTCATCTCAACTCAATTACAACAGAACAAGGAGTTCATGAACCAAAACATTCACATAAATGGACTAATTACTTAGTTTGGTACTAAACTCGATTCTGTAATTACTCATAACAAAATGCTTGAAACCCAAATCTCTCAAGTAGTATAACAACAATCTACTCATGCTACACCTGGAGGACAATTCCCTAGGCAACCTCAACCTAACCCTAAAGGGCACGCAAATGCTATAGCCCTAAGGAGCGGGACCACTTACGATGGGCCTATAAACCCTAGGTTGAATAATCCAGAACCTCCCAGGAAAGAAGTTGTGACCACACCTGAAAAAGAAATTGAGAAATCGGTGGAACCTGAGAAATCTAAAGATACGGAAGTCAAGGAGAAGGAAAGAAAAGAGAATGAAAAAGTTTATGTACCACCTCCTCCTTACAAACCTTCGATTCCATACCCACAAAGACTTAAACAAACCAAGTTGGATAACCAATATAAGAAATTCATAAAAGTGACTGAGAAACTCCATGTGGAGATTCCATTCACCGAAGCTATTACCCAAATACCATCTTATTCCAAATTCCTTAAAGACATTCTAACCAATAAACTAAGATTAGAAGATCCTAAACCTATAGAATGTAATTCAATCGCTGAGAATAAGCTTGCTAAGAAAGAAAAAGACCCAGGAAGTTTTTCTATACCTTGTGTTTTGGGAAACCAAGTTATTGATAAAGCACTTCTGGACTTAGGAGCAAGTGTAAGCTTAATGCCTTTAGCCATTTGTAAAAGGTTAAACCTAGGAGAAATACAACCAACTAGGATGTCTCTCCAATTAGCCGACAGATCAGTTAAATATCCAATTGGCATTTTGGAAGACGTTCCAGTTAGACTTGGTCAGCTTTATATTCCAACAGATTTCGTAGTAATGGACATTAAGGAAGACGATGAGATCCCAATCCTTTTAGGTAGACCCTTCTTATCAACAGCTGGAGCTATAATAGATGTCAAGAAAGGAAAAATGACATTCGAGGTAGGTAATGAGAAAGTAGAATTTATACTATCCCAACTCTTAAATGCACCAGCCATAGATGACTCATGTTATGTCATTGATATAATTGATGAATGCATAAGAGAATTAGATACAGAAGATCCAGTGGAAATCATCAAACTACCTTCGATCCCCATTATGGAGGACGATGGATTTGAACAATTATCTGAACCATACATTGATAACAGTCTTTACGAATGCTTGGCACTTACCCCAGACCATATGCCATGTTCGAAAAAACCATCAATAGAGCTTAAGGAGCTACCTAAGAATTTAAGATATGAGTTCTTAGATGAAGAACTAAATCGCCCAGTCATAGTCAGTGCCAAGTTAGATGGTCCTGAGACCAATCAACTCTTAGATGTTTTAAGAAAATATCCCTCAGCTCTAGGTTATAAAATTTCCGATCTCAAAGGAATAAGTCCTTCCGTGTGTATGCACCGAATTATGCTGGAGGAAGACACTAAACCCTCCAGAGAACATCAACGAAGGATAAATCCTATAATGAGCGACGTAGTAAAAAGGGAAGTGTTAAAGCTGTTAGAGGCTGGAATAATATACCAAATATCTGATAGTAAATGGGTAAGCCCCATACACGTGGTAGCTAAGAAAGGAGGTGTCACAGTTGTACAAAACGACAAGGGAGAACAACTAGCCAAACGTGTAGAAAATGGTTGGCGAATGTGTATCGATTACAGAAAACTCAATAAGGTAACTAAGAAAGATACTTCCCGCTTCCATTCATTGATCAAATGCTCGAACGTTTAGCTAGGCATTCTTACTTCTGTTATTTATGTTAGTTCCTGGATTGGCTAGAATTTTGGTAAAACAAAGCATGTTCAATGTTGATGTCAAGGTGCTGATGTTGCAACATTGAAGTCTTAACACTGGGCTGTGTTAAGTAGTAAATTGCTGAAGTTGGATGTCTGATGTCACATGTCAGATGTTGTGACATCAGATCTGCAGAATTAACAACAGCAGGTTATTAGGGCATGCGTGTTAGCTGGAATTGTGGAGAGTGGTTGACTCATTGGATGAGAATATCTTGGGATAGATATTTTCTGTTACATGGGAGATTTGATTGCAGGTCTGTTGGAGAATTAAAAGGTTGAAGATTTAAAAAGATTTTGGGGATAAAATCTATTTTGAAGATTCAGTTTTAATTAACAAATCTGATCAAATATTGTGACAAGTCCAAGCCCAATTCAGGAGCTATATAAAGCGCACAAGACCAAAGGTAAAAGGTACAGAAATACAGAGAGAAGATCAAGAGCATAGGCTGAGTGTCTTGAGTATTTTGTACGAGTTGTATTTACACTATTCTAGGGTTTGAATAGGTGTTAAGTTTCTGTCCTCTCTAGAAGCTGTGAAGCAATAGAGAGTGGTTATTTGATCGAAGCTGTGAAGTAAGATCAAGGGTACTCAAAGTGGCCTCTCTGCGTGTTTGTAAGGGATTGAGTGGTGTTCTCATACCTAAGTGGTTTCTTAGGTAGGAAGTCATTAGTAGAGTATAAGTTTAGGAGATTGTCAACGGGTTGTTGAGTCTGTAAATTATATCTACAAGTAGTGAATTCCATCCCTGGCTTGGTAGCCCCCAGAGTAGGTTGGTTGTAACTAAACTGGGTCAACAATTCTTGGTGTTATTTTACTGTTATTGCTGTCTATTGTGCAGAGTGTGTTGTTGTGACATCACACCTTAACATCACACGTCTGATACCAGAATTTCAATTGGTATCAGAGCAGGCATCCTATCTGTCTCTGGTTGAGATCTAGGGAAGTTACTTTCTGGTGTAAAGATGGACAAAGAAGTTGGAGGATTCGTCAACAGACCCCCTATTTTGGATGGATCCAATTATGACTATTGGAAGCCAAGGATGACCACCTTCTTAAAATCCTTGGACAGTAGGGCTTGGAAGGCTGTTATTAAAGAGTGGAAAGCACCTGTTGTTTGTGAGAAGGATGATGCTGGTAAAGATAAAGAAGGCACCTCTAAGCTAAAGCCTGAAGAAGAATGGACCAAGGAGGAAGATGAGCTCGCCCTTGGAAATTCCAAAGCTCTAAATGCCATATTCAATGGAGTGGATAAGAATATCTTTAGGTTAATTAATACCTGTGAAGTTGCTAAGCAAGCATGGGATATCTTGCAGGCTACTCATGAAGGGACATCTAGAGTCAAGATGTCGAGACTTCAGATTTTAACATCAAAATTTGAAAGCCTAAAGATGAAGGAAGATGAGACTATTCATGATTTCCACATGAGTATTCTTGAGATGGCCAATGCTTCTAGTGCTCTTGGAGAGAAAATGTTTGAAGAAAAGCTTGTGAGGAAGATCCTTAGGTCCCTACCTAAGAGGTACAAGATGAAAGTGATTGCTATTGAAGAAGCTCAAGACATCAGCAAGATGAGAGTAGATGAGCTCATTGGATCTCTTCAGACTTTTGAACTTGGTTTAAATGAAGAAGAACCAGAAAAGAAGCCCAAAGGTATTGCTTTGGTCTCCACTCCTGCAGAAGATAAGGTAGTCAAAGATTCTCATGAAGATTTGTCACAAGCCATTGCAATGTTGGGAAGGCAGTTCAACAAAGTGGTAAAAAGATGGAACAATAACTACAAGCCTAGTGTCAAGAACAGTTCCTCTGACATCAGCAATCCAAAAGAGAAAGATGAAGAGAAGACTGCCCAGGATAGAAGTATTCAGTGCTTTAAATGTGAAGGGTATGGACATGTCAAGAAAAAATGTCCCACATTCTTGAAGAAGCAGAAGAAGGGCATGTCAGTTTCCTGGTCTGAATCTGATAGTGAAAGTGATGGTGAGTCAGCAAGGCATGCTAGAGCCTTAACAAGAACTGTTGTGTTTGATGATGATAGTGATGAAGAAATAACTTATGAGGAGCTAGCTTCTACTTATTGAGAGCTGTGTTTGAAAAGTGCTGAGATTTGTCAAGAAAACAAGTATCATAAGCAACAGATTGCTCAGCCTGAAAATGAAAAAGCTGATCGGGAAAAAGAAGTTGTGTTAGTTAAGTCCCAACTGGATCAGATGACTAAATTCATTAGGATGATGAACAGTGGTACTGGTGATCTTGATAAGATTCTTCAGTTAGAGAAATCTGCTGGAGATAAATCAGGCATACGATATGTGGCCAGCACTTCAGGAACAAAAAGGGAGATGTCTCAACTGGTGTCTCAACATCAACCTACAAAACAGGGCCCTATCCCAAAGAAGGTTGTTCATCCCCAGAATGCTGAGAAGAAGAATGGTCCTCATCAGAGGAAGATACAACCCCAAGGAGCTAGTCAGTATATGCCTCCCCAATATCACCAGAGTATGTAAACTGCCAGGTTCAAGCAGAACATGTCTCAGCAGAGGTTTCAACATCAGGAAAAATGGTATGGTGGAAGAAGGAAGCCTCATCACCATAGAAGACAACCTAAGAGACATCATCATCAATACAGGAGAAGACAATTCAACTATGGAATAAGGAGACAACAGTATGGGTGGCAGCCACAGCATTATCAAAGTGGGAGAAGATTTAACCACTTTAGAAACGGCAGAGTCAGATGCTTCTATTGTGGCAGGATTGGTCATATGCAGTCCTCGTGCTTCAAGCTTCACGGATATCCTAATTCTGCTCCTCAACCCAAACAGCAAGAGGTTAGGCCTAAGGTGATGAAGAAATGGATACCTAAAGTTACCAGGTTGATAGCTCACACTTCCTTGAGGGTTCTACCAAAGATGACTGGTATTTTGACAGTGGGTGTTCAAGACACATGACTGGAGTAAGGAATTTGCTTGTTGATGTGAAACCTCAGTCTTCTGGCTATGTTACATTTGGTGATGGGATCAAAGGAGAGATTATGGGGAATTAGAAGCCTCCAACAATGTTATATGCAAAGAAATCACTGCTGGGCAGGTAGATGTTTGGCCCGTAGAAGGAAAGCTGTTAGCCAGTTTGTTGAGTGTCTAATATGCTTTTCTGCACAGAATAGGTATTGCCAACTGGGTTCCTACTAGTCACAAGACCACAATTTCTATTGAATTGGGGAAGATAATTTATGCAGTTGGGACAAAGCAAAGAATTGACTATGGCTCCTACATCTATGATCACACTATTAAGCATGCTGCTACAAATGCTATAAAGATGCCCATTGCTTCTCCCTCTCTCATTTGTGGGATTGTCTTGTCTCAACATCCTGGAATTCTACAGCAGTCAGATGTTGCTTGCAAAAGGAAGCCTGCCTTGTCACTCCATCACAAGTTGAAACATGTTCCTTACAGTGTCAAGACATCTGCTTCAACATCACAACAGTCACCAGCCAAGACTGGGTTGATTACAGAACTAGAGGAGGCTTGCAAGGAGTTAGATGAAGTCATAAGAGTTAGTACTGAAAGGAAACAAAAATTTGAAAGTCTTGTCATGTCTCTGAGATCGGCAACAAAGGAAGGTGAAGCTGTCAACACAAGGAAGGATGTTGTTGATAAAGACGATAATGATGATCTCAGCTCAGAAGATTCAAGCTTTTAATGTTTGCCTTCTATTTTAGTAGGGTTAGCTTTATATTCTGTCTTTGTTTTAGCACTTAATGTGCTTGGTTTTGTAATTTGAATATTGTACTGGTTTATGCACTGTTTTTGTTTTAGTTTCCTTCTATGATTTGTTTTGCCTGTTTACTAACTGAGAGGCTAACAATGAGAGCTAGGGTGTACTGACTATAGTTAATAGGGCTTCTTATAGAAGCTTGTCTAATTATGGCTAAAAAGGGGGAGAAAATAGCCAAGATAGTCAAGAGTTATTATTGCCATATGCTGCAAGTGTGATGCAGATATTAAGGGGGAGTCATTGGGAGTTATTGACAGTTGCTATACTGAGCAACATTACTGCAGTAAGGAGGAGTCTAGACTGAACTTTTGAAGATATCATGACATTTGAAGAGTGCAGCCAAGCAGACAACAAGGGGGAGCAAAGTACTGCACATTGTGAGCTACTGAACAGCTGTGATGCTGGTTCATGTTTTAGAGGGGGAGCACCAATTGGCTGTTGTCAATTATGAAGATGGTGCTGCAGCAGATCGAGTGATGAAGACTATGAAGATTGTCAATTGTCAAACTGCTGCTAATGTGTTTCAAAGTGTTGAAGATTATTCCGCTGGTGAAATCTCTGAAGGTGCAGAGTGCAGAGATTGTTTTAGCCAAAATTAGCCAAAGGGGGAGATTGTTAGTTCCTGGATTGGCTGGAATTTTGGTAAAACAAAGCATGTTCAATGTTGATGTCAAGGTGCTGATGTTGCAACATTGAAGTCTTAACACTGGGTTGTGTTAAGTAGTAAATTGCTGAAGTTGGATGTCTGATGTCACATGTCTGATGTTGTGACATCAGATCTGCAGAATTAACAACAGCAGGTTATTAGGGCACGCGTGTTAGCTGGAATTGTGGAGAGTGGTTGACTCATTGGATGAGAATATCTTGGGATAGATATTTTCTGTTACATGGGAGATTTGATTGCAGGTCTGTTGGAGAATTAAAAAGTTGAAGATTTAAAAAGATTTTGGGGATAAAATCTGTTTTGAAGATTCAGTTTTAATTAACAAATCTGATCAAATATTGTGACAAGTCCAAGCCCAATTCAGGAGCTATATAAAGCGCACAAGACCAAAGGTAAAAGGTACAGAAATACAGAGAGAAGATCAAGAGCATAGGCTGAGTGTCTTGAGTATTTTGTACGAGTTGTATTTACACTATTCTAGGGTTTGAATAGGTGTTAAGTTTCTGTCCTCTCTAGAAGCTGTGAAGCAATAGAGAGTGGTTGTTTGATCGAAGCTGTGAAGTAAGATCAAGGGTACTCAAAGTGGTCTCTTTGAGTGTTTGTAAGGGATTGAGTGGTGTTCTCATACCTAAGTGGTTTCTTAGGTAGGAAGTCATTAGTAGAGTATAAGTTTAGGAGATTGTCAACGGGTTGTTGAGTCTGTAAATTATATCTACAAGTAGTGAATTCCATCCCTGGCTTGGTAGCCCCCAGAGTAGGTTGGTTGTAACCGAACTGGGTCAACAATTCTCGGTGTTATTTTACTGTTATTGCTGTCCATTGTGCAGAGTGTGTTGTTGTGACATCACACCTTAACATCACACGTCTGATACCAGAATTTCAATTTAGACGGATACTCAGGATTTTTCCAAATACCCATTCACCCTGACGATCAAGAGAAAACAACCTTTACATGTCCCTATGGAACATTTGCTTACAGACGAATGCCATTTGGACTATGCAATGCCCCAGCTACCTTCCAACGCTGTATGATGTCAATCTTCGCAGATTTCCTTGATGAGATCATGGAAGTATTTATGGATGATTTCTCGGTATGTGGATCCAGTTTTAAAAACTGTTTAACAAACCTCTAGAAAATCCTGGAAAGATGCGTAGAAGTCAACCTTGTTCTAAACTGGGAAAATTGCCATTTTATGGTGAGTGAAGGCATAGTACTGGGACACATAGTGTCCGAAAGAGGCATTGAGGTTGATAAAGCTAAAATAGAAGTAATAGAAAACCTTCAACCACCCAAAACCATTAGAGAAATCCGAAGTTTTCTTGGACACGCCGGTTTCTACCGACGCTTCATTAAAGACTTCTCCAAAATAACTAAACTATTAACCAACATACTTATGAAAGACTCCGAATTCAAATTCGATGACAAGCACTGATTTCCACACCTATAATTCAACCACCTGATTTGAATCAACTTTTTGAAATTATGTGCGATGCTAGCGATTACGCTATAGGCGCTGTTTTAGGACAAAAGAAGGATAAGAAACTCCATGTAATTTACTACGCCAGCAGAACTTTGGATGCAGCTAAGCTGAATTACGCCACAACCGAGAAGGAACTGCTGGCAGTAGTCTTTGCAATCGACAAATTCCGATCCTATTTAGTAGGAGCAAAAATCATAGTCTACACTGATCATGCTGCGATAAGATATCTATTAAGCAAAAAGGACGCTAAGCCTAGATTACTACGCTGGATCCTTTTACTTCAAGAATTCGATTTGGAAATCCGAGATAAGAAAGGCACTGAAAATGTGGTCGCTGACCACCTCTCAAGGCTTGAATATCTAAAACCAGATCTTGTTCCTATCAATGACGATTTCGCATACGATAGATTAGTAGGAGCAGTTAGAACCATCCACGATGATGATCCTGACCCTCATTTAGAAGTAGACATTGAAAAAGCATTCGCAATGACAACCATACCTTGGTATGCAGATTTTGTTAATTATCTAGCAGCTGATATCATACCCCCTGATTTAAATTACCAACAGAAGAAGAAGTTCTTTCATGACGTAAAACACTTCTATTGGGACGAACCCCTTCTATTCAAGAGAGGCGCATATGGCATTTTTCGTCGCTGTGTCCCTGAAGAAGAAGTTGAAAATATAATTAAACATTGTCACTCTTCACCATATGGTGGACATCTAGGCTCGTCCAAAACATGCGCTAAAATACTTCAAGCAGGTCTTTTCTAGCCAACATTATGGCGCGATGTTCATACTTACATTGTAAGATGTGACAGATGCCAACGCACTGGGAACGTCTCAAGAAGAGACGAAATGCCTTTGAAGAATATTCAAGAGGTAGAACTCTTCGATGTTTGGGGTATAGATTTTATGGGACCATTTCCATCCTCGATGGGAAACAAGTATATCTTAGTAGCCGTTGATTATGTATCCAAATGGATTGAGGCTATAGCTGCACCCACCAACGAAACTCGTGTAGTCATTAAACTATTTAAAAACTATATTTTCCCTAGGTTTGGAGTACCTCGATTAGTTATAAGCGATGGAGGATCGCATTTCATATCTCGGATATTTGAAAACCTATTAAAAAAATACGGAGTGAAACACCGAGTAGCCACACCTTACCACCCGCAGACTAGTGGACAAGTCGAAGTCTCTAATAGGGAAATAAAACAAATCTTAGAGAAAACCGTATCAATCTCTAGAAAAGATTGGTCCTTAAAACTACAAGAAGCCTTGTGGGCTTATAGGACCGCTTTCAAAACCCCTATAGGAATAACCCCATATCAATTAGTCTACGGAAAATCTTGCCATTTACCCTTTGAGCTTGAACATAAGGCCTACTAGGCCATAAAAGCCCTTAATATGGATTACTTAACAGCCGGAGATAAACGAATTCTAGATATTCATAAATTAGAAGAATTACGCCAAAATGCTTATGAAAATGCCGTAATATATAAAGAGAGAACCAAAGCATGGCATGACAAAAGGATTATCAAAAAAGAGTTCAACGTAGGCGATCCTGTACTTCTTTTCAATTCTAGGTTAAGATTGTTTCCAGGTAAGTTACGCTCAAGATGGACTGGACCCTATGAGGTCATCAAAGTCCTGAAATCTGGAGGATTTGAAATTGCAAATCATTCATGTAGTCCCTTTCTAGTGCATGGACAAAGATTGAAACCCTATTATGGAGGTGACATCCCTACTTACTACTCTGGTCACACTCTGATAGACCCACCTATAGCAACATCCACAACGTAAGTTCTTCAGTCGTCAAGCTAACGACGTTAAACAAGCGCTGCGTGGGAGGCAACCCACGATTTTCTTTTCGTTATCTTTCTTATTTATGCATAGAATTTATTTCAGAAAAAGAAAATTTTTTTATTATTTATATATTTTTTTCTAACGTGATTTACTTACGCAATGTCTATGTTTACAGGTTACAGATCACATCATCTCAGACATTCCACACTAACTTTCTTTGCAGGATGCAGAGCTATGATGACATGCACATTACGTTCAGAGATGACGAACAGAGGAAGAAATACGTAGTCCTTTCTGAGAGACCAATCCTACCAACTAGGTACCCTGACCCAAACTGCCTAACAGCTTTAGGTATTGAGGCTAGTGTGAGGTACCTCTGTCACCAGCTCCAGTGGGATGAGTATTCTGAAGCTATGAATGTAAACTATAAGCATCTAACCTTAGAGTTCCTCAGTTCACTCATCTATGATCCTTATAGTGGAAGAGGTTACAACAGTGGAAGCATAAGATTCAGACTATTTCGAAATGAGTATGCTCTTAACCACAGAGATTTTGCTAGACTACTTGGTTTTCAATGTGGCTTGGATGCAATCCATTTTATGCATGAAACCAATGTTATGCAAGATGATCTTGACCTATTCTGGAGCAAAATCACCGGTGGAGGAGGACCTGATCCTTCCACCCAATTAGCAAACAAAATCCACAACCCAGCTTTCCGTTATTTCCAAATGATCCTTGCTGAGACTTTCTTTGGTAGAAGTGAAACTGAGAACCAAGTTACTGCGGAAGAGATTCTGATGCTCTTTTGTATTGCTGAGTCACAACCATTAGCCAGTGGTAATTTTCTGATGTATAACCTATATTTGAATGTTGCATCTTCCAGAGGGCCCATCCATGTAGGCGACACTATTACACACATAGCTTATGCCCTAGGTCTAGCCAACAAGCTAACTCATCTTACCTCCCATTGTGGCTACACCTTAATTGACATTCATCATTGCCTTGACCGTGGTCTTATCAGGAGAGCATTCTTTAGTGTAGATAACTTTAAACTCCTAATAGACAACGAAGTCATTCACTACTTTGGTTTGCCTAACCACACCCGAACTAGTGTCCATGATAGAGCTAACTGGTCATACGCTTTGGAAGGCCAAGACGAGACACCCGTCAGACCAAGGAACCACCCTGTGCCTGAGTACTACCCTACGCCCTGTCCTGAAAGGACTACTGTTTATTCCTCTAACGTTAATCTGCAACGCAGGGACATATATTCAGAGTTTGACGTTATGCGCAAGGAGATCATCTCTCTTCGCGAAGAATGCGTCGAGCTTACCTTACAGATAGAGATCTCAGACGCAACAAACGCTTCATCATATGACCTTTTGGAGCAGGAGATTTGTGATCTCAAGCGCCAGCTTGCAGAGGCACGGGCACCTTGTCCTCACATGACTCAGGGTGTCCGTTGTCAGTCTTCCTAGATGACATTCAGGAACTCTGGGGCATAGCTCCCACTTTGTGTGGAGGAGACTTACCACATGTTTGTTATGATCGTTTATTTTTTACCGCATTTCCATCTTTATTGTTATTATCTTTATTATCAGACTATGAATGGATTTTATTTTCCATCGTCATTAGTACTAGCTTATGTTTTGTTTGCTAGTGTTATATTATTCCAAGTTATAATAAATATCTACATCATTACAATCTATTGGTTATATTTAATTTTTGTTCATTAATTCATTTTTATTATAGAAAAAAAAATGAAAACAAAATAAAAAATAAAATAAAATAAAAAATAAAAATAACTGTTATTTAAATCTTACATTTACAATTATATAAAATAATAAATAAACAAAATATTCTCTATGATGCTTTCATGTACAAATATGCTATAAACACCCCAAAGAGAGATTGATGTACTAGCCAAAGCCCAAATCCGTGCCAGCCCAATTTTCACAGTCCGTGGACGCGGACCCCTTCTCGGCGGACGCGGAAGCGTTCTGGGTTTTAAACGAACCAGAATAAGAAAACCCCTATTTTTTCCACTCTCTTCGTCTTCTACCTCCATAAATTCCGATTTCAATCACCATAAAACCCCACTAAACCATTAAAATCCCCCATTTCATAACTTCCCCACTACCATTACACCTTCCATTACACATTATCTCTATAAAAACCATAGATTTCACCCAAATCTACAAAAACAAAAACTACCCATTCTCCATCACCAAACCTTCATTTCACTTCAACAATGGCAGCGGAGAACCAAGAAAACATCATTTTTCGAGATGGAGATGACGGAGTCAAGCAATGGGAAAAATGGGAGAGGCTTCGGACACGCAACATTCTTGCGACGAGGTACATTAATGATATTTGTCTGTATAACCTTGGTATAAGATTTAGCGTATTTTATCTGTTACAAAATTTGAAATTAGAGAATATTTTTATTCGCAAGGAGCCTACCTACGAAAGGCTAACCCGCGAATTTTTGAGTTCTTTGGAGTACACTGTCAGAGAAAACACTGCCAGCACAGTAGGCACGGTGAGATTTAGGATGTTCAATGTTGAATACATGTATACCACTGATGCACTTGCTGAGTTATTAGGATTCCATTTTGGGAATGGTGCAGCCTGTGAGGTACCCATAGACATAAATTGGTCTACTGAGGCCTTTCAACTGTGGAAAAACATCTCAGGCCAAACCACTTGCTCCTTTGATGGAAATTTGGCTTCTGACATTCATAACCCAGCCATACGGGTATTCCGCCTATTATTAGCTAATACAATTTTTGCTCGTGAAAACTCTAACAAGATGAATTCCAAAGAATTTATATTTTTACAGGCTGCTTTACTAAGAAGAAGATTAAATCCTGTACCATTTATGATATCACATATGAAGGCAACTGAGAAAAAGGGCAACACCGTGTCATTTGGAGGGTTGATTACCTTCATTGCACGAGCCCTCCACCTGGACGCTGAGTTAGCCACATTGGAACCACTTCCTCCTCGGACCATCGATTTAAAATTTCTGCGAGATATGCGTTTATGCAAAACGAGGCCGGAAGGAGGCTATATCCTCATGGTTCGCAATGCTGCCATCCCAAGTGTCACCTTACCTTGTTCAACACGTACAGATGTGCGCAAAAGAGAAAACTGGCTTTATGATTTGAAGGCTGCTCCTATTTTAGGCCCACTACTTCCAAACGTCCCCGAGGATGAAGGAAATGTGACAGATGATGAATATGACCATATGGATCAGTCCCCCATTCGTGTATCACCTGCACACACCCCACCTGTTACTAATCATTCTGCAGGTACTTCTTTCGGATTTTATATCACTCAAGAAATGTGGCAAGCACAACAAGCCAGAGAAGAAGAGCGTGATAGCCTATTCTATGCCATGTACCAACAACAGCAAGAGATGATGGATTTTATGCGGGAGTCACAGAAATCCACTCTTGAGAGTTTCCAAGCACTTAGAAATCAAAATGCCTCTTTAATCGAGAGGATTGAGTAGATGGAGCTGACACCTAGCACCCGACACCGCAGTAGGAGCCGTCGTCCCAGACGTCCAGAGCATGGTAGAGATGGCCCCAGTGGCCGACATGATTGAGTACCAGGTTTCACCGATCCCTTTCTCACTTTTATCGAAACATTGAGGACAATGTTCGGTTTAAGTGTGGGAGGAGATATTTACTGTTTTTAGTTGTTTTTATTTAATGTTTTCTAGTATAGTTTAGTTTGTTTTAAAAATGTGCTTTACGAGTCATTTTGTGTAGTTTATCTATTCTTCAAATTCTTAAGCCTTAACAAAAAAAATTTTTTTAACAAAGAAACAACATTAATTTTGATAATTTGGGCTATTAGGACAAGTAAGATCCATTGCAAAGGCTTGGGGAAGCTATTTGAAAAATCTATATCGTGTTTACACCGTAAGTTTCTCAATTATATGAGTTTATCTAGATTTTTATTATACAGTGGCCTTAAAACCTCACCCTTCATCACTAACCCTTAAGTAGTTTATTTTAGCAGTCAGCACCATCTTAACCACCGCTAAGTGACAAACCGATGCAAATAGGTAAGATCCTGCCAAATAAAAAGGGAAAGAAAAAGAAAAAAATAATAATTTCAAGAAGATGTTCAAGTATCTTCAAAAAAAAATTTGCAAGAAAAAAGTACATAAAAAGAATTGGCAAAAGGTATCAAATCATTGATAAAAAGGATCAGGATTACCACAGGTTATGTTCACCATGCGAGTGACAGACAACGGGCTTAATGTGACTGCGCTTGAATGAAAAGGGGTAAGAAAGGAATGAGTAAGATAGGCCTAAGTATAATATCATAGTTTGGATTGGTTTGTATAGGAGAAAAACTTATGCCCGCAAATAGCGGAAAGTGTCATTACGATACCCTTGGTTCATGAGTTAGTACCTACTGATGTATGATTGATCAAACTTAAGTTCTTAGCCCAGATCGGATACTTGCATGTTTGCTGTTTTTCTTTTGTTTACTTATCAGAGTTTGCTTGAGGACAAGCAAAGGTTTAAGTGTGGGAGAATTTGATAACACTAAAATACACTGTATATTTGGCTCCGATTTTACATGATTTTAGTTGTTTATTTGTTTTTATCCTTTGCTATTATGGTATTTTGTTTTACTTTCAGATATATTGCCTGATTCGAGCCTACACTAGGAAAACGAAGCAAAACAGAGCTAAAATGAAGATTTCTTGTGTAAACTGTACATTAGTCGTTTCACTCAGCGGACGCCAAGGAGGACGCCGTTTGCATAGTGACTTCACCCACACGCCAACGGTCACAAAAGACGTTTCATGATCAAAACCACACTCGGCGGACGCGGGGCGGGGGTCGGCGGACGCCGACAGTTATAAAAGGGAAACGGTCTAAAACGTTTTTGGCAGTTACACCTGAAGAATTTAGTTTCTAAAACGTTTTTTCATTATGGTTAGAGGCAGTTACAATTTCGAGTTTCCTATATAAGGACTTGTATTTTCACTTTCATGGCATCCAATCTTAGTTTTCTATAGTTGTTAGTTGGATTGGAGCAATCATAGTTAGGTGCTATTTACTTTCCCGCAGTTTATTTTCCAACATCTGTACCAGATTCAGTCTCCCCTTTGGAGCAGGTTTCTTTTATAAAATATAATTTATTTTACCCGCATCGCTTTTACATTATTTATTTTCCTGCACTGCTTTATATTCGTTTATTTTCCGTCTCTGCCATTACCTTATTATTTTATTTATCTGTGTGATCTGTGTCTCTTGGAACTGAACTTAAGCGTGACACTTGTGTTCACTCTCTCAAAATACACTCTCACACTACGGACGTCTTTACTTTAAATATGTCTTATTTTGCAAATCGATTTATTTTTACGTCCTCTATTACTATGTCTAGCTAAATCCCCTGTGCTGGGATGTGAGGATCGTCGTTCCGACGGTACTCCACATGTCATCTCTTTAGAAATACTTTAGGGGCTGTTTTTGATTTTAATTAAACTCTTCTAAACTTCAATTGATCGGTCATTACGTAAATGAGACCGTGTTTTTGTTTGCGTAATGACTGTGACTAGATCGGGTAAGAACGAAAGTCGTCCGACACTTTAGAAAAGAGTTTGTTAGTTGTTAATTGATAAATACAGCGGAAGCACTTTATTGATTAACTAGGAAAGTTTTATATTATTAGAAAGAGGTTTTAAAACTATTTTCGGACGCGTTTATAGATTTAGGATCCGGTTGGCCGAGCATATGCCGGAAACCCTTTGGTATAAAATATTTTCAATCAAAAGCACTTTTTAACTAAGTCTTAGAGGTAATTACATAAAAAAGGACTTTATCACTTTAACGCAAGGAGCGACCGGTGCAGCGTGAGCGGCTGGTATAGATTAAAGGTTAGGTCTGGTTCCGATCACGCTAACGCGGCAGATCCTTTTTAATTAACTCTTTTTCAAAGAAGAAAACATTGCCCCGTAAGTGTTATTATTTTGATGATAGGAGTATTGTTTGATTGATGTGAATTACATTCCAGTATAATATTTGTCTGATTTATTTCTATCTCCGTTCAGTAGAAAATGTTTACTCTGTTATTCATTAGCCTTAGATAAACACCGTAACAATAGTAATCGATAGATTTTACATTGGTCTCTGTGGGAACGATAAATCTTTTATATTACTCTGACGTAATCCGTATACTTGCGGATAGCACGCATGAGATTGAAAACAACAGTATATTTCAAAATCCAAGGAGAAAGTATTTTGAAAAGAATGTTGGGGCTTACAACTCAAGGAGAGGCCCAGGGTTTTTATCAGTGATCGCACTGTCGTTTTGTACAGAGGGACTTATACAAGTGACTGAGGCCCAAGAAAGGTTTTCTGTACAAGGGGATGGGTCTTACACTCTCTCAAGAGGCCCAAGTGTTTAAAGAAAAAGAATGGGGCTTATAACACGAGGGTAGGCCCAGATGATTTGTTTTTGAATTGGCGATCGCACCGAGGTTTTCTTTTAACGCAGAGGGACTTATACAACGTCTGAGGCCCAAAATTGTTTTGGTTAAAAGGGGATTGGGTCTTACACTCTATTAGAGGCCCAAAGATTTATTTTACAAGTGGTGGGGCTTACAGCTCAAGGTGAGGCCCAAAAGTTTGGTTTTCAAAGGGGGTTGGGTCTTACACTCTAATAGAGGCCCATGAGTGTTTGAAAATGTTTTGTGAGGGTGAAGATCAAAGAAACCCTAATTTGTTATTCTTTAAAAGTAAATATTTAAAGAAAATCAAATAAAATACTAAATAAGTTTGAATAAACCATTTTTGATTTTTGTTTAAGGTTTGAAAAATGAGGGATTAATCACAAGGGATATTAAAACTCACTTGGTTTTGATTTTCAAAGTAAATATTCACTTTTAAAATGTTTAAAAAGCATTAAAAAGGAATTTATTCACAAAAATACTAATTATATTAAATAAATAATATAAACTTAATTTTTTTGTGGAATAAAATATTTCAATATTTTTGTGATTTTTTGCAAAAAGAACCAATCAAAAATAATTAAAATTGAAAGAGTTATTAATTTTCCAATTAATTAATAAAACATGAAAATATTGGAAAAAATAGTAAAAATGTGAGAAAACACAAAATGGCATGGGTGGGGTTTGACCCCACGACCTCAAGGTTATAGGGCGCGCGCCTTACCACTGGGATGGTGATACATCCATTGCTTGAAGTGAAACGACAAATATACAAGGCTTGCCTTGTTTTTGGCCTGGCCCAAGGCAAGGCAAGGCAAGTTTTGGGTCAGAAATGTGAAGGTCATAACTTTCTCATTTCTCCATGGTTTGAGACAAAATTTATATGCATCTGGCCTAGAATTTCACAAGGAATCCAATGGTGGTGGTATTTTTTTCAGATCATACTCCCCCTCAAAATCCGATAGTGGTTTTGAAAAAGGCCTATAATTGCATTTTCTATGCTACACTTTGATACAAGCATGAATTACATGATGAATTGGTTCAAACACAACATATATAACATGTATGAGATGTGTATGATCAGTGGACTTCAAAGCAATGCATATTTTGGAAAGTTCAAGTCATGATGCTTACCTCTTTTTGAGCTTTTGGAGTTTTCTGTGCAATCTGCCAAACTTCTTGTTCCATAAATGGTTTGATGCTTTGGAAACTCTCAAATGATCCCTAGGAAGGTTTTAGGATGATTGGAATCAGCTGGAACCTGCAAAAACACAAACTGGCCCT
This sequence comes from Lathyrus tuberosus, assembly GCA_022829125.1. Taxonomy (NCBI): domain Eukaryota; kingdom Viridiplantae; phylum Streptophyta; class Magnoliopsida; order Fabales; family Fabaceae; genus Lathyrus; species Lathyrus tuberosus. The sequence continues at coordinate 9,705,932 of JALAZF010000072.1, forward strand.
TTCTTGCAAAAGGGGTTAAAATGATCAAAATAGCAACTCTCTCAAATGGTGTTCCAGATGGTGGGAGCCATTTGGGACAGTTCAAGGATGATATTTGGAGTGTGTTTGAGGTTTTATCTGGTTTGGAAAGTGACTGTTTCAAGACATGGCTTGAAAAATGCAAAAAAAGCCTATTTTGAGGTTTTGAGAGGTGAGTTTGTGATTTTGGTGTTACAGACTTGTGATAGTTTAGATCACCTACATATGATGTATGTGAGGTGTTAAGATCATGAGCTGTGATGGAAATGCTCTCTAACTCAAAAACTCAGAGTTACCTTGCTAAAGAAGGTATTTTTGCCTAAAGAAAGGGATTTTGAGGAAAACATCTATTTGATGGCTTTGGTGTACTCAAACTGAACACAAATGAGCTCTATTTATAGTAGAGCAAGTTTGTTTTGGGATCAATAAAGAATGGCAACTGCAGTAGAGGTTTGGACAATGGTTGCACTTTGGAATCCAAGTCTCCTCTAGCCATTAACTAGAGGTTAGGGCACAGGGCTGTGGTTCCCTTGGTCTTGGATAAGTCTTCACTGAATTCAGTTGGAAATGGGTCAGTCCATGCCACCTTGGTGTATGCATTGAATTCTCTAATCCAAAATTGGAGTCTTGTCCCTCTTTTAGGCAATTCTAGGTTTGGCATGCTACTTCTTGTTCCAAGGACTTTGGAGGCTTGGCTCAGTGTTTGTCCCCTTTAGATTTGATCCTCAGATGTGTCCAAAGTGATGACAAGGCTTGGAATTATCTGATTTTGCCAAATCGAGCAAAAATGCAAAATTCTGCCTAGCCTTGGCAGTTTTCAGTAAGGCATATTTCCATTGTCATATCTCATGGCTCAAGTGGAATTTGGTGATGTTCTTGGCCATTTTGGAAAGCCCTCATATGATACAACAACTGTTTGATCATATTTCGTTTTGATACCTTTTGGGTCCAAGTGAAAAATCCCCCTACATTTGGAAAAAAGCGAAGGCAGATTCTGACTTAGTGAAAATTTCACTAAGTGTTGGAAAAAAGTGACATTTTCACTTTTTGTGATTTTGATCATTCCATAACTCAAAATCCATGATGAATTTGGAGGGAGGTCAGTTCTAAGCTTTTGTAGAGGGTAATGAGAGCTACAAATCTAGCTTTGGATGGGGAAAATGGCCTTGTGGTTTAGGAGTTATGATCCTCTAAAGTTGGTACCCTTGGCACTTTGTTCATAACTTAGAAAATTTTCTAAGTTTTTATGGTTACCCCTTTTACAAGTTATCCCACTTTTCTTGATTTTTCTTGATGAATGATGATTCAAATCATACATTAACATCATTTTAGGGTAAAAAAACCATTTTTGTGAAAAATCTCAAAAAGTCAAAGTTGACTTTTGTGCACATTTGACTTTTTATCAGATGAACTCCAAACTGTACGATTCTCTATGAAATCAAGTCTTTGACCTAAATCAAACTTTATGGATTGATTTCATAGGTGTTATAGGGTGTACTGAATCATGTCCCAGGGTTTGGGAGCATGTCCTGGTCAAAAGTCAAAGCTACAGTTGACTTTTTCTCGCGAAACCCTAGTTGTGGCTCTGATGAAATTGAGACTTGTTGCTCAAGCATCCTGGATCAATCCATTGTTACAAATGCATCAATGTGGTATGTTGGAGACCCTCAAATCATGTCTTGAGGTATTGGCTTATGATTTGTCTCAAAAGTCAACTTAGGGGTGAATTAGGTCAAGAAAACCCTAATTCCTGATTTTTGGTGAATACATCCCCTAAGGCTAAATTTGATTTATGATTGGGCCCATGAGGTTCCATGGAGTATCTTAAGTTATGCTTTGAAGCATTGGCTCATGCCCAGAGGAAAATTTCCATCTAGAGGCCCTGGTCGACCAAAACCCTAATTTGGTGACACTGGCGATCTTGAGGCTTGATCCACTGGGAATGTTGCAGCCTTGAGCTTAATCCTTGAGGTGGGAGTTCTCTTGATCCATTGGGGATGTTTGATAGGTTTAGACAAGTTAAAGATCATGTCATTTCTTGATTAATCCTTTGTCCAAAGCTCAGAGAGGGCTTGAAACCCTAAGTTTGATTGTAGTAAGTGTTCACCCATCTTTGGGGAGACTGATGAGGCAAGATGGTTCATCCATATTGTGATGATGATTTGCACAATGATGGGAAATCTCAGTGGTCAAAATTTGGGGTATGACACATTTGAGCAAGAAGATACAACCCTTGGAACATGGCATCATGGACTGATTTTCACAAGGCGGAATTTGTGCATTTTGCTCGATTTGTCCAAATCTGATAAATCCAAGCCTTGACATCATTTTGGACACATCTGAGGATCAAATCCAAGGGGGATGATCTGATTTCCAAGCCTCCAAAGTCCAAGAATCTATAAGTAGCATGTCAAACCTAAAAGGGCTAAAAAGATACCAAGACTCCAATTTTGTTTCCCAGCCTTTAATGAATGCATCAAGGTGGCATGAACTGGGTCTATTCCAACTGAATTCAGTCCAAGTTTATCTCTGAACCAAAGGTACAAAGCCTGTGCTCTAATCTCAAGTCAATGGCTAGAGGAGACTTGAGATTCCTTTTGTATAACATTGGCCAAAGGCCTGCTGCAGCCTCCATTCACTATTGATGCCAAAACAAACTTGACACACTATAAATAGACATCAATTGTGATCAGTTTGAGTACACCAAAGCACCCAAACTGATGCTTTCCTCAAAATCCCTCTTTCTAGGCCAAAATGCCTCCTTTTGCAAGGTACCTCTGAGTTTTTGAGTTAGAGAGCAATTCCATCACAGCTCATGATCCAAACACCTCTAATATGTTGTGTCTAAGCTGTCCAAACACTAACTTGTGACCTGTAACACCAAAATCTCAAAGTCCACCTCCAAAACCTCAAAATTGGACTTTTTTGCATTTTCCAAGCCATGTCTTGATTCAGTCACTTTCAAAACCAGATAAGACCTCAAACACACTTCAAATATCATCCTTGAACTGTCCCAAATGGTTCCCCTCATCTGGAACACCATTTGAGAGAGTTGCCATATTGGTCACTTTTGCCCCTTTTGCAAGAAAGTGTCAAAACTTGTTCCTGAGGATTCCAGCTAGTTCCAACCATTCTAAAAGCTTCTAAGGAATCAATTGAGAGTGTCTAAATCATCAAATTACATTTGGCACAAGAAACTTGGCAGATAGCCCAAAATGCTCCTAAAGAGGCAAACATCACAACTTGAACTCTTTGAATTATGCATTGCTTTGAAGTCCACTGATCATAAACATATCATACATGTTGTATATGTTGTGTTTGAACCAATTCATCATGTAATTCTTGTCTGCAACATCAGGTAGCATAGAAAATGCAATTATAGGCCTATTTCAAAACCACTATCGGGTTTTAAAATAGGGGCCTCATCTGAAAAAAACAAGGGCCCCATTGGACTCCTTGTAAAATTCTAGGCAGGATATACCTAAATTTTGTCCCAATCCATGGAGAAATGAGAAAGTTACAGCCTTTACGTTTTTGGCCCAAGAACTTGCCTTGCCTTGCCTTGCCCAAGCCTAAAACAAGGCATCCCATATATATTTATGGGGTGGTTTTGATACACGGATGTATCACCACCCCAGTGGTAAAAGGCGCGCGCTGTAACTTGGAGGTCTGGGGTTCGAATCCCCCTCGCCCCAGACCCTTTTCTACCACTTTTTTCACTTTTTAAATATTTTTCATATTATTTTAAATGATTTGGAAAATTAATTTCTCTCTCAATTTTAATTATTTTTTATTGATTCTTTTTGCAAAAAATCACAAAAATGTTAAAATATTTTATTCCCCAAAAAAATCAAATTTATATTATTTATTTAATATAGTTGATATTTTTGTAAATAAATTCATTTTTATTTTTTTTTAACATTTTAAAAATGAATATTCATCTTGAAAATCAAGATCAAATGAGTTATAAATCATCTTGTGATTAAAACCTCATTTTTTAAACCTTAATCAAAAATCACAAGTAGTTTATTTAGACTTATTTGGTATTTTTGACATTTTTATTCATTTTATTAAAAGAATTACTTTTAAAAGAAAATGAAATTAGGGTTTCTTTGGTTCTTGATCTTTATCAAACCTTTCAAAGCAATTTTGGGCCTCTAATAGAGTGTAAGACCCAATCCTTTGTAAATACAAACCATTTGGGGGCTCAGATGTTGTATAAGCCCCGTAGTATTCTCAAAATCACGGCGCGGTCGTCGCCTTTTAAAACAAAATCAACTGGGCCTACCCTTGTGTTGTAAGTCCCATTTCTTTTCTTTTAAATCATCTTGGCCTCTCCTTGAGTTGTAAGACCCATCCCTTTGTACAGAAAACCTCTTTGGGCCTCTCCTCGAGTTATAAGACCCATCCTTTTGTAAATAAACCTCTTTGGGCCTCAGTCGTTGTATAAGCCCCAACAATCTTTTCAAAAACAACTTCTCTTTTAATTTAGATTCAAATATACAGTTGTTATCAAAACTTTCTTTAATTTATTTGAACAACTAACAATACAGCATGGAAGCTTGCTCACCTGTAAGTTTTAATGGCTTTCATTTACTCGCTTTCATATATATGTATATAACTGTATTGTGGGAAGATGCTCCCCTGTAAGTCTTCTTTCATACCGTTTTAAATACTTGTCATATATCAACTGTATATATACTAATATAGTTATTTAGAGTTTTCCCCGACAACTAGGTCTAGAACTAGGTAGATCCATGTTGGTCACTCTTTAAATACAGTCAAAACTAGATCCCCATAGGATTACCAGATACAGTCTTGCCTTCTCTTGGGCTTAAACAATATGGAACAAAGAGAAAAGCAGTATTCTTCGTGAACCTTTTCTGAGACTGTCACCCCTAGAAATTGTCAAAGAAATTCTACTCCCCAGAGTTGATCTATTCTCGGTGAATAGCATTTCTTGAACTTTTCTTGGTTTGAGACCCACAGGCTTCCTAAAAGCATCCCCGCCTCCTCTTGGGCTTTGTACAAGGACCCTCCGGCTTCTTAGAAGTTCTCATGCCTTCTCTTGGGCTTAATACAAGGACCCTGAAGACCTCTTAAAGGTATAAGACAGAACTTAGTCATCCTTTGCTAGAGCAGTCTTTCCAGTGTTAAATCTCAGGCCACTTTAGGGTTGATTCTCATCCCTTAAAACACCCGCCTCCTCTTGGGCATCATACAAAAGATAAAACTCTTCCACATCAGTAGGCTTGGACAGTCTAAAAACCTCTTGAGTCTCAAAGACATTCTCAAGTTCCCTATAAACATAAGAGAAACCTTGATCTTCTGATCAATCCCCAACTGAGTTAAAACCCATGGTTTCTAAAACCCGGTCTCTCTCCTAAAGTACCCCGGCTAGGGTCAATTTATCATCAGAATAACACTATCTCAAATCAGAACCTCAAGGCATCTGATACTTCAACTCTTCTGTAAACCCTCAGCAAGAGTTGATTCCCCATTTGGACCTGCTTCGGAATCTCAGTAATGCCCAGCAAAGATAGCCTCCTCTTAGGGTTTGTATAATGATTTTTCCTCAGCACTGTCAGCCTCCTCTTGGGCTTTGTACAAATGATTCTCCCCCAGCGGAGCTAACCTTTTCAGATTCTCTTGTTGAGTCAATCACTTTTCAGACTCTCTTGTTGAGTCAATCACTTTTCAGACTCTCTTGTTGAGTCAATCACTTTTCAGACTCTCTTGTTGAATCAATCACCTTTCAGCACTCTCTTGTTGAGTCGACCCCTTTTTTTACCTCAATCTCGGGCTTTGTACGAGACAGATAAAAGCACTCTCTTGTTGAGTCAAACCCTTTTAGCCTCAATCTTGGACTTTGTATGAGACACAAATCTTCATAACCCTCTCTTAAGCTTGGGACAAATATCTTTCCCAGCTGAGTCAATTCCTCCCAGCCTTCTTTTTGGCTTTGAAAAATAATTCCCTAAGCAGAGTCAAACTCTCTTTCAGGCTCAATCCTAGGCTTTATACGGAAGAGATAATACTCTCCAGCAGAGTCAAACTCATTTTCAGCCTCCATCTTGGGCTTTGTACAAGACACTTAAAATGTCCTCAGTTGAGTCAGTAAAGTCTCTTTTAGCCTCAATCTTGAGCTTTGTATAAGACAGATAAATATTTCTTTCCCATAGAGTCAGTTTCTTTTCAGCATCAATCTTGGGCTTTGTACAAGACACATATAAACCCTCCCCGGCGGAGTCAAAATCCTTTTAGCCTCCTCTTAGGCTTTGTATAATGATATCCCCAAAGATTCAGTCTATTTTAGCCTCTATCTTGGGCTTTGTACAAGGACTACATAAACACTCTCTCATTGAGTCGGTCATTTCCAGCCTCCTCTTAGGCTTTGTATAAGGACTTCCCTAGTGGAATAAAGCAACCTCTTAACTTCAACCTTGGGCTTTGATCAAGGCACACAAAAATCAACATACCCTATAAAGGAAATTATGACATTGTTGGATTCTCATATCCCAGTTAAAGTAATCCTTCTTTATAAACAATCACTCAACAGTTGTGATAAACAGATGAAATATCTCCCTTTAGAGATGACAAATTCTCTCTCAGTCAAACCTTTTAGCTTCAATATTGGGCTTTGAACAAGACACAAATAAACCTTTTAGCTTCAATCTTGGGCTTTGAACAAGACACCAAAATATCTTTTTTCCTCCCTTAGAATAGGAGGAATTACGATTGCTCTGATTTCCTTGTTTCGTTTAAACGGGAATACGTAGGCATAAGATTGCAAAATCTTAGCGAGCATACTAATCAAAAACTCTAGGTCCAGTACCTTCACACATCAATCAAAACTTAGGTCCAGTACCTTACCAAAAACATCGGGAAAACCCGAACATCATCAAAAACTCACTCTCTCACTCACATTTCCCAAGAAACTTTCCAAACCCATTAACGGATAAACACCATCAAGTACAAAGTCAATCCTAAAGCTAACATCCTGTGGATAACCACATATAGGATGGGTAATTGACAACTCCCCATTGTATAACCTGACCCCGAACTCCCCAATCTCTTTAAAAGCGTTTGTTCAGTTAAACATTCGCGTACAAGGTTAGTTTGAGATAGCTTCCCTTTCCCTTTCAGCTTCACGGGATAAATAAGAAATCAGAAAGTAGCACCCCCTCATCATTGTAGGGAGAAACCCAAAAACTCAGCGATAAGGTGGTCGCGTCACCGAAAAAAATCGTTCGCTACAATATGTAGACGATATTATATTTGGTTCTACTAACATAAATATGGACAAGGAGTTTTCTAAGTTAATGTAGGGAGAGTTCGAGATGAGCATGATGGGGGAGCTTAACTATTTCCTCGGATTGCAAATCAAGCAACTTAATGAAGAGACATTTGTTAGCCAGACGAAGTATTGTCTTGAGTTACTCAAGCGCTTCGACATGGCTAGCTCAAAGGCTATTGACACTCCAATGCCTACGTGTGTCAACTTGAGTCGAGATGAAAATGGTAAGGATGTAGATGTCAAGAGATATAGAGGTATGATTGGCTCTCTCCTTTATCTTACCGCATCATGACCAAATATTATGTTTAGTGTCTGCATGTGTGCTAGGTACCAATCTGTCCTAAGGAGTCTCATTTAAAAGCTGTGAAGCGCATACTTAGGTATCTATGCGGTACTCCAAAGTATGGGCTTTAGTACTCCAAAGGAAGCGATTGCTCTTTGGTTGGCTATTCCGATTCTGACTTTACTGGTTGCAAATAGGATAGGAAAAGTACTAGTGGTACTTGTCACTTTTTCTCGAATTCCTTAGTGAGTTGGCATAGAAAAAAGCAAGTTTCCGTTGCTTTGTCAACAGCTGAGGCGGAATACGTTGCAGCCGGTATTTGTTGCGCTCAAGTCTTATGGCTTAAGCAACAATTACTCGACTACAATGTTCAACTTGAACGTATTCCTATTTTGTGTGATAATACAAGTGCCATTAACCTAACCAAAAACCCAGTATTACATTCTCGCACAAAACATATAGAAGTAAGGCATCATTTTCTTAGGGATCATGTAGAGAAAGGCGATGTGGTATTTGAGCATGTTGATTCTAAGAATCAACTTGCATATATTTTCACTAAACCTCTTGCTACGGAGCCTTTCTTTAATATCCGTAGGGAACATGGTGTTCTCGATATCTCGGATCGCGTTTGATTATATGATTGCATGCTCTATCCTTTTGCTTGTCTTTATTTCTTTTAACTAACAATAAGTGATAAGATTAAGCTATATGTGAGGGCATCCATCATTAATCGTTGGAGGTAATATCGTTCCTTCTTAGAATTACTATTCTTGATCAATTATGTTTGTTAACTATTATGGCCAAAATGTGGTTTGAATTGATGTTTAATTCATGATTAGATGTATTTTCGATCCATTTTTGAGTTTGGCATGTGTATGGTTTATTATTTATTATTACTTGTTGGATAATTTGCTCAAATCAGGCATTTTTCCATGTATTGTGTAATTGAGTCGACCAAAACATGGCATGGTGTAGCGAGCGATTTTGGATGCGGTTCTTAAGCGCTGGTCACTCTCTGCGGTTTGAGCTTAAAACTACAGGTCGATTCATTTTTTATCCTATTGTGAGCTGAATAAGGAAGGGAAATAGATGTCTCCAATTAACCCTGCTTTGCATACTGAGTTTAAACAGCGGTCTGATAGGTTACGGATGCTATCAATGTGGGGGGGCCTTTGTACTGGTTATTTGTATTTTCGCCAATACTGTTTTCTTTCTCTTTTACCTGAGCAGAAGGTTTCTGGCGGGGAACAAGGATTAGGATGTTAGGACTGATGCTTTTTGAATTACTGCTTTTGATTGATGGAGATATGGGATTTGGGTTTTTTATTTAGTGTGCTCGCTAAGATCTTTTCTTTCGATCTTATGCCTACGTATTCCCGTTTACCGAAACAGAGAAATCAGAGCGTTCGTAGTTCCTCCTATTCTATGGGAGGAAATGGTTGTTTTGGTGTCTTGTTCAAAGCCCAAGACGTGAAGCGAAAGGTGGTTTGTATCTTGTTGAAAGCCCAAGATGTGAAGCTGAAAGGTCTATTTGTGTCTTGTTCAAAGCCCAAGACGTGAAGCTGAATGACCTTGACTTTAGAGAGAATTTGTCATCTCTAAAGAGGGGGAAGGAGAATTACTTTAACTGGGATACGCGGATCCGAGCAATGCCATAATTTCCGAAGAAAGGGTTTTAACCTGAAGGAGAAGACTTTAACTCAGTGTAGAGCAATGCCATCTTTCCTTAGGAATTTCTCATGCTAAAGGAGGGACAGTGGCATGGATGTAAATGATCCAGAGGCTTGCCGCTTACAGCGATTAGATGAAAGGAAAGGAGTTGTTGATGTTTGTGTACTGTGAACGAGGCACAGGTTTGATGCTAAAAGGTTGATTGGATCAACCAGTGGTTTTCTTGTACAAAAGCCTAAGAGGAGGCTAATTTTCGCTTGGAAAATCATTATACAAAGCCTAAGAGGAGGCTATTTTGTGTCTCGTACAAAGCCCGAGAGAGAGGCTAAAAGTTTTTGACCCGACGATAGAGTCTTTGTGTCTCGTACGAAGCCCGAGATAGAGGCTGTTGTTTGTTTGACTCTACGAGGGAGTCTTTGTGTCTCGTACGAAGCCCGAGATAGAGGCTAAAAGTTTGACTCAACAAGAGAGTCTTTGATACTCAACAAGAGAGTGTTTTTTGTATCTCGTACGAAGCCCGAGATGGAGGCTAAAGATTTGTTTCAGTTGAGTGACAGATCCAATATACTGATTTTAAAAGAGAAAATCAATTCTTATATGAGCAACACTGTACTCAGGGATTTGATCTGAGGATCAGGGATATTTCCTTCTCTTTGAGGAAACGGGAAATCCAAAGGGTATTGAGACTGTCTGAGTCTGCGGGTTTCCTTCCTATTTAACGAAGGGGTCACTTGAGAATGTCTTTGAGACTCAAGGAAGTTAGACTGTCCAAGTCTAGAGTTTTTTTTCTTTTGTACTATGCTTTGAGAAACAGTAGTGGACTCTTGGAAAGGACTCTTCCATGAAGATGACTAAGTTCTATTCCTATACCTCTAGGAGGTCGTCGGGACAATTTGTACGAAGCCCAAGAGGAGGCTGGAAACTTTTAAGAAGCCTACGGGTCCTTGTACGAAGCCCAAGAGGAGGCTATCATTCTCGAAGGAAGAGATCATTATACGAAGCCTAAGAGGAGGCTGTGAATACTTCTAAGAAGCCGTAGTGTCCTTGAATAATGCCCAAGAGGAGGCCGGGTTGCTTTTAGGAAGCCTGTGGGTCCTTGAAGAATGCCCAAGAGGAGGCCGATGCTTTTAAGAAGCTCGTGGGTCTATCATCTCCTTTCCATTAGGAGAGATAACTCTTTTAAAGATAAAAACCACTGGTAAACGTGCGAGGTTTACTATCCAGCGATTTTTAGCTTTTAAAGAGGGTTCCTTAGTTAAGGTCCAAGATTATGACCGTAGTGGGTACCCAAACCCCGAGACATTCAAGGCAAGCTATCCACAAGGAATAGATCAAGTCAGGAAAGTTCAAAAATTTGGAAGAAACTCAAAGATGCCATTCACGGAGAATACATTCATCTTGGGGAGTAGAGCTTCTTGACGATTCCTAAGGAGGACAGCCAAAGAGAAGACTGTATCTGGTGCTCTTATTGGGGATCTAGGCGTCTATTTCTACGAATAAATGAAATGGCGTCACCTAGTTCTAGACGTAGTTGCCGGGGAAACTCGAAATATCTATACTATTATTACACAGTAGATATGAGTTTATGAAAGGAGACTTACAGTGAGCAGCCCCACAATACAGTTTATAATATGAAAGCAGTAAATGAAAGCGATAACCACTTACTCGGTTGTAGTGCTTCCATGCTGTTTGGTTAGTTGTTCAACAAAGAAAGATTGAAAACAACAGTATATTCAAAATCAAAGGAGAAAGTGCTTTGAAAAAGAAAGATTTGGGGCTTACAGCTCAAGGAGAGGCCCAGGGTTTTATCAGTGAGCACACTGTTTGACTTTGTACAGAGGGACTTATACAAGTGACTGGGGCCCAAAAATGGTTTTCTGTACAAAGGGATGGGTCTTACACTCTCTCTAGAGGCTAAAAAAGGTTTAAAGAAAAAGAGTGGGGCTTATAACACGAGGGTAGGCCCAAATGATTTTTCGTTTAAAAATGGCGATCGCGGCGAGGTTTTCTTTTAACGCAGAGGGACTTATACAATAAGTGAGGCCCAAAATGTTTTGGTTAAAAGGGGGATTGGGTCTTACACTCTAATAGAGGCCCAAAGTGTTTTGAATGGGTCTTATAGCTCGAGGAGAGGCCCAGATGATTTTTATTTTTAAACGGGCGACGATCGCGCCGTTTACTTGTACAGAGGGACTTATACAATGAGTGAGGCCCAACAAGTTTTTGTACAAGGGGGGATGGGTCTTACACTCTCTCAAGAGGCCCAAAAAGTTTTGAAAATGATTTATGAGGGTTGAATTAATCCAAAACCCTAATTTGTTTTCAAAATGTATTTAATTGAATAAAAATTCAATTAAAATGATCAAAAATTGTTTAACACATGGAAAACAAATTGTGATCTTGGATTAATGCTTCAAAAATTAAGTATTGACCTACAAAATAATTAGAAAGCATTAAAAGTTGCAAAATCAATGTAGAAAAAATATTTAAAATTACAAAAACAATTAAAATATTAATTCTTTGCAAAAATATCAATTATATGAAATAAATAATATTTTTGGATTTTTTGTGAAAATAAAATATTTTAACATTTTTGTGAATTATTAAAAAAAGAATCAACTCAAAATCATTAAAACTCATAGAGAAATTAATTTTTGAATCAATTAAACAAAATCACAAAATTCAAATATTTGAATTTCTAAAAATGGCGCCAAGAACAAGCTGAAGAACACGCGCGTGTTCTTGGTTTCTCAGATTTGCATTTTCTATCCAATCTCCATGAATACGTAATCATATCATGCAATCCACATATCATTATGCTCGCCTCAACCTCACGATCATGACTATGTACTTTAATTTCATTTAAATTAAACATACAACAAGAAATCACGAAGAGACCTCACGAACCCTAATTTCAGCATGAAGGATAGGATTTTTGATACACGATTCAAACAATGCAATTAATTGAGGGAAAACATTCCATGCATGATTATGAACATATGGCCAAATTATTGTGCGAGGAAATATACATAGATTGAGAGATGACCAAGTATATGCTTACCTCCAAGTCGTGACAGCAAGTTCAAAGTGATTTTTGATTTGGAGGTGTTACAGATGAGTGGTGATGATCTGAACAGCTTCCCTACACCCTATGGATTGTGTTTGGATGGTTGGACTTGATTGAAATTGGCTGGATCATTTTGTGGTACCTCAGCTGCACTTTGGTTAAAACCTTGAGCAACCAGCTGGTGATTTTGTGAAATCAGTGTTCCAGATGTTGTTTGAGTGTTTGGATCACTCCTATATGATGTATGTGAGGTGTGTGAGTGATTGGTTTGATTGGAATTGCTCTCAAACTCAAAACCCGATAGTGACTTGCCTTAGAAGGCAAAAATGGAGTGAAAGAAGAGATTTTGAGGAAAGCATCTGTTAGATGGCTTTGGTGTACTCAAACTGACCACAATTGAGCTCTATTTATAGTAGAGCAAGTTTGTTTTGTAAGGAATAGTGCATGGCAGCTGGTAAGTAGGTTTGGCCAATGTTGGCAAATGAAAATCCAAATCTCCTCTAGCCATTGACTAGAGGTTAGGGCACAGAGCTTTGGTCCCCTTGGTCTTGGATAAGTCTTGAATGATTTCAGATGAGAATGGCTCAGTCCATGCCACCTTGATGGTTCCATTGAATGCCTCATTCCAAATTTGAAGTCTTGTCCCTATTTTGGCCATTCTAGGTTCAACATGCTATTTCTTGTTCCATGGACTTTGGAGGCTTGGCTCAGTGATTGTCCCCTTTAGATTCAATCCTCTGAGGTGTCCAAGTGGATAGGAGCAATTGAATTTGGCTGATTTTGGCAAATCGACCAAAGTTGCAAATTCTGCCTTGCCTTGACAGATTTCAGCAAGGCAACTTGGCAATGTTGTATCTCATGGTGTAGGTTGAATTTGGCAATGTTATTGGCCATTTTGGAAAGCTCTTACATGATACAACAACTGTTTGAACAAGTTTGGTTTTGATCTATTTTGATTCCAAGTGAAAAATCCCCCTACATTTGGCAAAAAGTGAGGCAGAATCTGACTTAGTGAAAATTTCACTAAGTGTTGGAAAAAGTGACTTTTTCACTTTTCAGCCACTTTGATCACTCCATAACTCAAAATCCTTAATGAATTGGAATGACTTGTAGTTGAAGTTTTTGTAGGTGATAATGAGGGCTACAAATCCATCTTTGGATGAGAAAAAATGGCCTTGTGGTTTAGGAGTTATGGTCCTCCAAAGTTGGTACCTTTGCCACTTTTTTTTAACTTAGAAAAATTTCTAAGTTTTATGGTTACCCCTTTTACAAGTTATCTCACTTTTCTTGATTTTTCTTGATGAATGATGATTCAAATCATACATTAACATCATTTTAGGGTTAAAAATCCATTTTGGTGAAAAATTTCAAAAAGTCAAAGTTGACTTTTGTGCACAGTTGACTTTTTATCATATGAATTCCAAACTGTGCAATTCTTCAGGAAATCATGTCCTTGACCTAAATCAAACTTGATGGACATGTTACATGGGTGTCATAGGGTATATTCAATCATGTATTAGGGTTTGGGAGCATGTCTTGGTCAAAAGTCAAAGTTACAGTTGACTTTTCCCTTAAAACCCTAATTGTGGTGCAGATGAAATTGAGACTTGTTGCTCAAGCTTCTTGGATCAATCCATTGTTCCAAATGGATCAATATGGTATATTAGAGACCCTCAAATCATGTCTTGAGGTCTTGGCTCATGGTTTGTCCCAAAAGGCAACTTAGGGGTGAATTAGGTCAAGAAACCCTAATTCCTGATTTTTGATGAATGCATCTCCTGAGGCAAAATTGACTTGATGCATGGGTTCATGAGGTTCCATGAAGTATATTAGTTCATGTTTTGGATCATTGCCTTGTGCCCAGATGAAAATTTTCCATCTGGAGGCCCTGGTCGACCAAAACCCTAATTTGGTGACACTGGCGATCTAGAGGCTTGATCCACCTAGAAGGGAGCATCCTTGTGCTTAATCCTTGAAGTGGGAGTCCTTTTGATCCTTTGTAGTTACTTGGGAGGTTAGACAAGTTGAAAATCATGTCATTTCTTGATTGATCCTTTGTCTAAGCACTCAGATAGGGCTTGAAACCCTAATTTTGATTATAGTGGATGCTCACCAATCTTTGGGGAGACTGATGAAGCATGATGGTTCATCCATATTGTGATGATGATTTTCACAATGATGGGAAATCTAAGTGGTCAAAATTTGGGGTATTACAGATGCCTCTATTTAATCTTCTTGGACCCGAAGGTGTGAATGACGAAGGGATTCGGGCATTCGGGGTGCAAGAGGATTAAATATCGGAATACCCGAAATTTTGATGGTGGTTATGAATGGTAGCTTACGCATTCATCTTCTTTAGCTAAGCAATGATGCTTAGAAAAGGTAAACTTCCCCTCGATCCTGGTTTCCTACCAAGGAACTGGTCTTAGTCTCTTTTGAAATAAACTTCCCCTCGATCCTTGTTTCCTACCAAGGAATTGGTCTTGGTTTCTTTTGAAATTCCCCTCGTTCTTGGTTTCCTATCAAGAACTGGTCTCAGTCTCTGAAATGAACTTCCCCTCGTTCCTGGTTTCCTACCAAGGAACTGGTCTTAGTTTCTGATTTAAACTTCCCCTCGATCCTGATTTCCTACCAAGGAACTGGTCTTAGTTTCTTTTGTCAATAAACTTTACTGACAAGGGACGCTATTCGTAGCGGCTTTCCTTCAAACTTCTCGCCGAATTTTCCTGGGGAGATGCCATTTGAGTGGAAAAAGTTTTGATGTCAGACTTGCTGGGGAACCCATTCGTCTGAGTTGTAGAGGTACACAAACTTCTCTGTTTTGGAGACGCCATTTGTCAATTCTACTGGGGAAAGCGAGTCTCTTGAGAGACTATTTTCGTTTGGGGTTACATCATACTTTTCTCGGGATCTTCTCGGAGAAATGCCATATGATGGGATCCAATTTTGAGGTGCCAATGACCTTCTCATCAGTGGTTTTTTGGAGCAAAACTGGCGTGCTGCCGAATCTCTGATCACGAGGCTTTCTCTGTGGATTTTCCTTAATCCGGGAAAGCGAGGATATCATCTTCAATGGCGAAGAGTGATGCTTATTGAAAGTTCTCTCTGGCTTTTCAGAGGTTCAAGTTATCAAAGTGGTCCAGGACCAACTTCTTTCCAGAATTAAACTGGAAGCGAGGTTGTTCAGACACAGTATTTCCTGACGAGGCAAGAACTGACAACTCGATTGAGAGGACTTCTACCCCTAGGGGACAGGACCGACTAGAGTGATAGTGATACAATATGAAATGTGAATGCAAATAGAAAATGCATGATGTATGTATGCATGTGCTGACAAAACAGACGCAACATACAGACTAAGAGATGAACACAATTGGATACTCGGCCATCGCGGGGCGAAGAAGTACCATTGATTTAAAATAGCAATTCCACCTTGCTTATGAGAGATAGTCCCGTTGGGAGCTATGTTGATCGGGCTTAGGAGATGAGAACTCGGCCGAGGATGTCAGACGAAACAAGGTCTCTGACACAGTTGATCCCTTCATTCAGGCGAACTGGTTTAGAAGGAGTACTTTGATTCTGCACTTTCAAGTTCGCTTACTTCGGGAGAAGCGATCGATGTTCTTCTGATGTTCAACAGTCAAAAGAAATGCCATCTTTAATTTAAAAGCAGAAAAAGTTTAACAAGTAAATTTATTTTTGTTTTATTTCAAGAATCGCTGATTAAGTTTAAAAAACGTCGTTCTGTAAAGCTAAAACAAGTAAAGAATTACAAACAAAAGCACAAGGGCTCAAATTTTATTGATAAGATGGAGATCAGCCAAACGCGTGATTCCAAAGAGTATATACAAAGTTAGAAAATGGTAATTTACAGGGAAAAGGGCTACGTTGAAACATAACGACCACTATCCTTCTACCAACTTTGAGTTCGGGACATCCTGAGCTTCCGTCGAAGATGACCTTTGACTGGAGATTTCCTCCGATAGATGATGCTGTAACTGCTGCTGAGGAACTTGCCTCTGTTGAACATAGTTACTTGCCATTATCCCTAATTTTTGCCTGGATTGTACTATGAGATTTCCAATCCATCGGGATGATTTTTTTCCATGTCTCTAACTTTTGCCTGGACCGCCCTTTCGGGTTTTCAATCCACCGAGACGTTTTTTTTTTAGGCAAAGTATTTCTTGACTACATCAACATTCGTGGGGTAGGCAAATTCCTCTCCGTCCATGGTTGCAAGTCTCAAGGCGCCGCCTGAGAAAGCTTTCATGACCACATAGGGGCCATCATAATTTGGGGTCCATTTGCCCCGAGAGTCAGTGAGAAATGATTGTATCTTCTTGAGCACGAGGTCTCCTTTTCTGAAAATACGAGGTCGGACCTTTTTGTCGAACACCCTTTTCATTCTCTGTTGATATAACTGACCGTGGCATAGTGCCGTGATTCTCTTTTCTTCGATCAGGTTCAGTTCGTCGTGTCGACTTTGACACCATTCAGCTTCGGTGAGCTGAGCTTCCATCAATACGTGGATTGATGGGATCTCTACTTCTATGGGGAGCACTGCTTCTATGCCATATACTAGAGAGAAAGGGGTTGCCCCTGTTGAAGTGCGGACAGATGTACGATAACCGTGAAGAGCAAAGGGTAGCATTTCGTGCCAATCTTTATAGATTACAACCATCTTTTGAACGATCTTCTTGATGTTCTTGTTAGCCGCTTCTACCGCTCCGTTCATCTTGGGTCGGTAGGGAGATGAGTTATGGTGTTCGATCTTGAACTCTGCACACAACTCTTTCATCATCTTATTGTTCAAGTTAGATCCATTATCAGTAATGATCTCGCTTGGAACACCATAACGGCAGATGATATTGTTTTTGATAAATCGGACCACCACTTGTCGGGTTACATTGGCGAATGACGCTGCTTCGACCCACTTGGTGAAATAATCAATGGCTACCAGGATGAACCAATGTCCGTTTGAAGCCTTGGGCTCAATCATACCAATCATGTCGATTCCCCATATGGAAAAAGGCCACGGGGAAGAAAGAACTTTGAGATGTGATGGCGGTTCATGAATTTTGTCGGAGTATATCTGACACTTGTGACACCTCCTCATGTACTTGTAGCAGTCGGATTCCATGGTCAACCAATAATATCCGGCCCTGAGAATTTTTCTCGCCATTGTGTGTCCGTTGGCATGAGTGCCAAAGGATCCTTCATGAATTTCTTTCATGAGCATGTCTGCTTCTGGTCTGTCGACGCATCGGAGCAAGACCATGTCAAAATTTCTCTTATAAAGAGTGTCACCGCTCAGGAAGAAGTTTCCAGCCAATCTTCTGAGGGTTTTCCTGTCTTTTGTGAGTGCCCCAGATGGGTACTCTTGTTTCTGAAGGAAGCATTTGATATCGTGATACCAAGGTCTGTCGTCTATGAGTGCTTCAATCGCGAAGATGTAATTGGGCCATTCAAGGCGTATGATGTCGATCTTAGGTATGTCATTCCATCGACCGACACTAATCATGGAAGAGAGAGTGGCTAATGCATCAGCCATGTGATTCTCATCACGAGGGATGTGATGAAAGTCGACTCTGTTGAAGAAAGGTAACAACCTTCTTGCATAGTCTTTGTAAGGAATCAATCCTGATTGGTATGTGTTCCAATCTCCTTTTATCTGGTTAATAACCAGGGCTGAGTCGCCATATACATCCAAGTTTTTGATCCTTAAATCAATTACTTCCTCGAGACCCATGATACATGCTTCGTATTCGGCCTCGTTGTTCGTACATTTGAACGTAAGTCGGACAGTGAACGGAATGTGGGTACCCTGAGGGGTAACAATGATTGCCCCAATTCCGTTTCCATAATGATTGACTGCTCCGTCAAAGATAAGTCCCCACTGGGAACCTGGTTCTGGCCCTTCATTGGGTAGCGGTTCATCGCAATCTTTTATTTTTAGATACATGACATCTTCGTCTGGGAAGTCAAACCCGATTGATTCTTGATCGTCAATCGGTTGATGAGCCAAATGATCGGCTAAAATACTTCCTTTAACGGCTTTCTGAGCATGGTACTCTATGTCATATTTTGATAGTAACATCTGCCAACGGGCAATCCTTCCCGTAAGAGCAGGTTTTTCGAAAACGTACTTGATTGGATCCATTTCGGAGACCAACCAAGTAGTATGACGAATCATGTACTGGCGAAGACGTTTGGCTGCCCAAGCCAAAGCGCAACAAGTTTTCTCAAGCATCGTGTACCGAGTCTCGCAGTCGGTGAATTTCTTGCTTAGATAGTAAATGGCAGACTCTTTCCGTTTAGTTTCGTCTTGTTGGCCAAGTACACATCCCATTGAGTCCTCTAGGACTGTGAGGTAAATGATCAGTGGTCTCCCTTCCACTGGAGGTGATAGAATCAGAGGATTCAATAGATATTCCTTGATACTGTCGAAGGCGGTTTGGCAATCTTCTGACCAAACGCAATCCTGGTTCTTTTTGAGTAATTTGAAAATCGGCGCACACGTCGCGGTCATAAGGAATATGAATCTGGAGATGTAGTTCAAACGTCCCAGGAATCCTCTGACTTGTTTTTCAGTTTTTGGAGAAGGCATTTCTTGAATGGCCTTGACCTTGTTAGGATCAACTTCAATTCCTTTCCGGCTGACGATGAACCCAAGTAATTTCCCCGAAGGGACACCGAAGGTGCACTTGTTAGGATTCAAGCGGAGCTTGAATTTTCTTAGACGTTTGAACAATTTTGACAGATGTTCAATGTGCTCATCCTCTATTCTTGATTTTGAAATCAAATCATCGACATATACCTCGATTTCTTTGTGTATCATGTCATGAAACAGAGTAGTCATGGCCCTTTGATAGGTTGCCCCGGCATTCTTCAAACCGAACGGCATTACCTTGTAACAAAAGGTACCCCATGGGGTAATGAACGAAGTTTTCTCCATGTCTTTCGGCGCCATTTTGATCTGATTATAGCCCGAGAATCCATCCATGAAGGAGAATACTTTGAACTTTGTTGTGCTGTCAACCAGCATATCAATGTGTGGTAAAGGAAAGTCGTCCTTTGGACTTGCCTTGTTTAGATCTCTGTAATCAACACACATTCTGACCTTTCCATCCTTTTTGGGAACGGGTACGATGTTGGCTAACCATTGAGGATATTCAGATGTAGCGAGGAAACCCGCGTCGATTTGTTTCTGTACCTCCTCTTTGATTTTGATGGCCATGTCCGGGTGAGTCCGTCTCAACCTTTGCTTTACTGGCGGACATTCCGATCTTAGCGGTAAGTGATGTTCCACGATGCTGGTATCCAACCCTGGCATATCCTGATAGGACCAAGCGAATACATCGGGGAATTCTTTGAGAAGCTTTATCAAACTTTCTTTGACAGTTGGACTGAGCAGTGCTCCGATCCTGATTTCTTTTCTCTCTTTTTCTGAACCCAAGTTTGCCGTTTCCAACGGCTCTTTGTGAGGTTCAATGGACCTTTCCTCTTGTCTGAGTAGTCGGGAGATCTCTTCTGGAATTTCGTTGTCATTTTCTTCTTCAGCCTCGAATACCGGGAACTCAAAGTTGGAAGAAGGCATCGGATCGTATGTTTCAACTGGGTTTAAAACAAGCAATCTGCATGACGTGATGATTCGTGTTTAGAAGAGATAGAGAAAATGTAAGTGTGTGCAGTGTATTTATTTTACTGCTTGTTTTTATTTTTGAATTGTTTTTTAGGATTACCATTTTCTGAAAAAGCAAAAAGAGAAAACAGCAATAATGCGGAAATTACAGAACGACGTTATTTTATTAATGAACAAGTCGAATCTTGAAACTACAGCCCTATAAAACAAAACTCACTCGCTCTGGGCAAAGCGAAGAGGGAAATTTACAAAAAGCGAGCCCTATCAAAACATCCGTTTCACCTGGGCAAGGTGAAAGGTTAAAGATGGCAATTACTTTGACTGATGAACGACCTTCGGAACCTCGACGGCAACCCATTGGCGGCAAACTCCTCGGTGAATCACAAAGTCTGGCACCTTCCTTGATTTGTCTTCAGAAATGACGCTGATTTCTGGTGGAGCAGGATCATTGGAATCTGTCTCCCAAGCAGAATTGTCGTAGGAGGATTCCTCTGTTGCACTTTGCATAGCATTGGTGCCCTCAGCTGTATCTCCCCATCCAGTTGACTGGATATCTTCGAGCCTGATACGAGAGCTTTCGGGAGCAGTGTACTTGACCATAAAGTCGTATTTTCCACTTGGTTGTCACAAAGTGTCCCAAACTTCTTTGGAACTGGAGAAGTCATCCCTCTCGATGACGTTGACCTCAGGAAAAGCATAGTTGATGAATTCTAGTCCTGTAAACGTTGCGAATTCATCTTCATGTTGAGTAATTTCTGAATGACCTGAGTGTTGATCCCATGACATGGCGGGGACACAGGTATTCTGTTCAATGACGCTCAGTTGAGTTTCATTACTCGGCTGACATTCTTGCCCCAAGTTTCCTGGGTAAGACTGCCACATTGGCAGACCATCCATCGGGCCATAGTAATTGTGATCAAAGTTTTCTTTTATCAGAGTGTCTTCCTCTAATGAATTTGGCGGAGCACGGCATCCTTCCGGATCACAATCTCCGTAGATCATTTCGACATCTGATCTTGGTATAAATCTCGGACTTTCTGTAGGAAAGCAAAAAGGCATAGGCACCTCTTCCTGAGACATATAGCCGTCCTTGTTAAGGTAGGACTTCCATTCTTCATCTGTGTCAGAGGGATCTTCCTCATTGATAGCATGAACTGTCTGAGACACTGGGTGAAGAAAACCTCCACTGTGGAAGAAGTTTTGAAGGGGATGAAGACTTTCATCGTTGGCGGCTGTCTGAGTACAGGTCGTAGAAAAACCAAGACCCTTCTTTATTTTATTGTCAGTGGGAATGACAAGCTGTCCCCATCCTTTTGTATCGGTACTCTCGACCGCTTTGATAGCATCTTTGTATGAAGAAATTGAAGTTCCGTCTTCGGATTGATCGTTCTTGCTCACCGATAGTGCTTGGAACTGAGTTCCAATAACCTCCTCGGGTTCTACACAAGCAGATGATGACAGGTTACTCACAAGCAAGGCTTGTTCCCCATAAACCATGACAAGTTGATCGTTCTTGACGAACTTTAGCTTTTGGTGGAGGGTTGACGTAACCGCTCCAGCCTGATGTATCCAAGGTCTTCCTAATAAACAACTGTATGTTGCCCGGATGTCCATGACCTGGAAAGTGATTTGGAAAGTGTGAGGACCAATAGTTATGGGAAGATCAACTTCGCCGATAACTATTTTTCTGGATCCGTCGAATGCTTTGACGACGACCTCGCTGACTCTCATCGGAGGGCCCTTAAATGATAATTGCGTCAAAGTGGACTTCGGCATAACATTCAGGGCTGACCCTGTGTCTACCAGTACATTGGCTAAAGCATCGCCCTGGCAGTTAACCGTAATGTTGAGCGCCATGTTATGATGACGACCCTCTTCAGGTAATTCCTCATCATTAAATCCCAAATTATTCCAGGAAGTGATGTTAGAGACAATGCTATCGAATTGTATGATTGTTACATCTTGTTCCACAAAGGCTTGCTCCAAGACTTTCTGTAGAGCCTCTCTGTGTGCTTCTGAACTGAGTAACAGTGATAATACTGAGATCTTTGAAGGAGTCTGTAACAGTTGATCAACAATGTTATATTCACTCCTTTGGATGAGCTTTAGCATCTCATCTTTGTCTTTTGAAAAGTCGGGATTACCAAATTGACTGACTGGTGGATCAGGAATTTCCGCCTGAAGTTCCTTTTCTTTGTTGGATTTTCCAACCCCTCGGTTGAAGATTCGACCGCTCCGTGTTACACGACTGATGTCTGCAATATTCACGACGGAGGGTAATGGAATTTCCTTTCCATTCTCGATTATTGTTGCACCGTATTTGTAAGGGATTGCCTTAGCTGATTCATACGGTAGTGGCCCCGGTAGATAGATGACTATGGGAACCTTTTGATTTTTCTGACCATCATAAGTAACCTTGATCCATTCCCGGTTGGGAACTCTAGATTTGTCAAGTAGAGGGATGATGGCAAAAACATCCCTGGTCCTGTGATGACTAGAGATCGTGACAACATCCTCAACTTGCTCGGCAAGGTAGTTCGGCGTCCTGAACCTGGATATGGACGAATTTATCCATGATCGACCTGACCCTGAAGAGCTGCTCTCACAAAGTAACACCCTTAGTTACTTTCCGAACAGACACCGCAACGTTCATAATTGTGTGGTGGCACCTGGCCACGCCCACTTTGAATATAATGTAACCTCACTAGGTTAGCTTCCATAGATCAGACATCCTGACTCTGACACCGAGTAGGATTCCTGTTACTGATACTAATTTGCTGAGTATCTTCATCCATATAAATTGGCATCCACCAGTGATTTAACAAGTGCTGAAGTGCCTCCTGGACAAGGGTACAACCTCGATCGTTTTCGCAACCCGCTTTACAATTTTGATAGTCATGTGATATTAAGAATCCGAGTCAGACCTGTTCAGCATGTAACTCTACCAGGTTGGTATTCATCACGCAAATATCGAAGATCTGAACCATGTTGATTTGATAGGAGTTCCTATCATGGTAGTCTTGGATCCATCCAAGATCCATCTGATGCTGGAGGGCCTCCTGTATGAAAGAGCATCCCTGTTTGTTTACCGAGCAAGTCAGACAGGAACTGTAATCGTGCCGTGGTAGATTATGATACTGGCTTTGCCTTGAGTGCATCGCCACCAAGTTGACATTCATTGCACGGATATCGTGGTTCTGAATGACGTTGGAATTCGTGTAGACTATGTTAACTCCACAAACTCGGTGCTCTTGGATCCATCCAAGATCCATCTGTTCCTGTAGAGCTACTTGCACCACAGACCATCCCTGATTGTTTTTAGAGCAGATATCACACTGGTGATAATTATGAAGTGGCACATGGCCATATCCACTCTGTCTACAATGCATCTTGACCAGATTGGTCCCCAATAAGAGTACATCATGAATTTGATAGACATTGTTAGTCTCTTTCCCAATTAGATTGACTGCAGCTTTCTCGTGTTGAGGCAGCGGGTTCGTAAGAACATTAGGATTCGTATCTTTGAAAGATAAGAGCCCGCTCCTAACAAGCTTTTGCATGTCGGATTTGAAATTGAGACAAGTCTCAATGTTATGCCCTGAACCTCCTTGATGATAAGGGCATGTCTGATCTGCTTTAAACCAAAAAGGTGAATTTTCCAGAACAGAAAGGGGAGACTTAGTCTGAATGTGCCCCTTAGCCAGCAGTAACGGAAACAACTCTACGTACGTTACGGGTATAGGATCAAATCCTGGTGGCCGTGTTGTACGGTTGTTGTTATATGGAGGACGAGCCTGCTGAAGAGGCTGTTGTGTCCTTTGTTGGTCAGGTTGGCTCTGCGCAACCTGAGGTTGATACGAAGGAACAGGCGCGGGGCCGATAGCAGGAGTAACAGCTGCTACTGGCTGATAACGTCGCCTTTGCTTTTCGAGAGAGATATTCCTAATATCTTGCTCTTTTTTCTTAGGGAGAGCACTACCATATTTTTTAGTACCGCTCGTCGATCCAGTGTCTTTTACCAAATGTCCTTCTCGGACGCCTTCCTCAAGACGTACACCCATGGCGACCATTTCGGTGAAATCACTGGGCGCACTGGCAACCATTCGGTCATAGTAAAATGAGCTTAAGGTCTTTAAGAAGATCTTTGTCATCTCTTTTTCCTCAAGAGGTGGACAAATCTGAGCGGAAATTTCACACCACCTTTGAGCATACTCCTTAAAGGTTTCCTTGTCCTTTTGCGACATTGATCTGAGTTGATCTCTGTCGGGTACCATGTCCAAATTGTACTTGTATTGTTGGACGAAGGCAGTACCAAGATCTCTGAATGTACTGATCGTAGTACGGTTTAAACCCATGTACCATTTGAGTGCGGCACCGGTTAAACTATCCTGGAAGTAGTGAATCAACAGGTCCTGATTCTCCGTCTGGGCTGACATCCGCCGAGCGTACATCACCAGATGGCTCTGAGGGCAAGAGTTACCCTTGTATTTTTCAAAGTCGGGCACTTAGAACTTGTGCGGGACTTTCACATTTGGGACCAAGCAGAGGTCTGCGGCGTCCTTTCCAAATAGATCCTGACCGCGAATGGCTTGCAGCTCTTTCTGCATTTCCAAGAACTGCTCCTGGAATTCATCCATTCTGTCGAACATAGTTTCCTTCTTACCAGAAGGTGTCTGTGGAATCTGTCCTTCCGGGACAGTGTGCACCACTGGGGGTGGTACCGTGACTACGGCAGTAAGTCTTGGCACCTCCCGAAGTTTGTAACCTTCAGGAGTCTTTAGTATGCCCCTGGCATCTTCTCTTTCCCGAAGTTTGTAACCTTCAGGCCCAGCGGCTTCTGTTGCGATTCCCCGATCTTCAGTGATCGGCGGAACATATCCTTCCGGGATATAGTTAACAGGCATGCCCCAAGGACGATCTTTCGGCATCTGATACCTAGGATCATACTTTTCTATGATGGGCGTTGAGGTAATCTCTGAGATCACAGTTCTTTGTAGCTGAGCTTCTGCCGTGGCTTGCATGTCGTTATGAAGCTTTCTCATATCCTCTCTCAGAGTGTCAATCTCTTCTTTCAACTCTCTGTTTTCTTCCTCAAGATCATCCATCTTTTTCTGACGATTGGCCCGAGTATTATACGAATGAGACAGTTTGACTCTAGAATCGAGACACAAACGTGAGATTCGTAGGTAAGGAGAATACGCGATGTGAGAATGATGAATGCAATGATTATATTAATTTTTTTTTTTTGGTTTAATCAAAATAAACTTCGACAATTAGATTGCAAATATCAAACGGTGGGGAAAACCCTTTTTATTGAAATTCAAAGGATTACAGAAATGGAAATACAGTAGATTACAAAGTGCAGAAACAGAAACCTAAACTAATGGGTCACGAGTCCTCTCTGAGGAGAAACCGGGTGCTGATTCTGGTATCTTCCTTTTCTTTGACCGGGGCGCTCGGGCCGTTGTCGGGTTGTCATTCCTTTGCCAAGTGAAAGGAGCGAGCAAATTCCTTTGGTCATCTTGATTCTCTACAACATGCTGCTCCAAAATTTCAATCAGAGCATCTTTCTCTTTTAGTAGTTGCTGTATTTGGATACACTCTACGTCGAGGGTGCGGTACTTGTTCTTCCAAGATCTTCTTTACTTTTAAACTTTGTTGAGAGTAACCTGAAGCTTTTCAGTTTCCGTCATGAAGTACATGACAGATTCTCTCGGTGGAAGAATTCCATAACGAGGATAAGGCATTTTTAGCTTGAGAGCTCTGGTTTGTACCCAATGGAGATAAGGCTCCACCGAGACACAGTCCAGTTTTCCCAGAGACTCTCGTCCTATCTTATGAACCTGTTTCCAAGCTTGCACTATTTCCATCTTTAGTGCTCTGTCACTTTCTCCTTCTTTGAAGAAAAGACCTTCCAGATGAACACCCAGTGGGATGTGTCGCATCGGGTATCCAAATTGACGAAGAACCAATATCGGATGATAGTTGATTCCTCCTTTAGTTCCTATGAGGGGTACGCTGGGGAAGTTTCCACAACGGTCAATGATTCTGATTCCCTCATAAATCCTATTACACCAATCTATATCGGAATTGGTGAGAGACATGATCTTCTGCGACCAACGTATGACACTCTTGCAATCCCAAAAAGCAGCAGACTTGGGCAAGTGAGAAATAAACCATTTGTAGAGCAAAGGTACACAGCATGTGATCTCCCCTCCGCTGTACAAATTTCCCAAGTGTACAGAATGATACGCATCTGCGAGCAAAGTCGGCACAGGGTTTCCAATGAGAAAAACCTTAATAGCGTTGATATCGACGAAGTTATTGATGTTGGGAAACAAAAATAACCCGTAGGTGAGCAAGACAAAGATGCTTTCAAAAGCAGTCACGTTCCCTATACTAGCGAAGTATAGAGCCTTTTTTGTCAAGAACTGGGCTGGCAAACCTTGGATGCCACCCTTAGTGGTCATGTGAGTCCTGACCTCAGACTCGTCCAAATGAATTGCTCTTGTAATAGTCTGATTCTTTGGAATTTCTTCCAGTCCAGAAAACGGAGCTCGATCATTGATATGTAAATCAGTCAGATGAGAATACTCCTCCAGCGTTGGTGATAGCTGGTAATCCGGGAATGTGAAACAGTGATAAACCGGATCGTAGAACTGAATGAGCGCGTCCATGATCCCCTCAATCACATGGACTCTTAACAGTGGTAGCAAACCACCGTGCTTGGCTCTAAAAGCCTCTGGGTTAACAATCATCCTTGCCAACCTTCTCAAATCCCCTAGTTTTGGAACCTTGAAGGTATACTGGCGTGTTCTCCTTCTATCGAAATCCATTAGCGTAATCTTTTTTTCTGATATTTGCAATCACAGTCTTAGTTTAATTTGAAAAACAGAGAGACTAGAAGAGAAAGTTTTTTGAATGTTTTAATGTTTTATTAAATGGATGCATGAATGCAGCACACAAAAACATAGAAAAAACATGGGGTCAGAGGGTCGTTGTCATGAAGTCAAGGCTCTACCCATCCCCAAAGGTTTATACTAGGGTGATTTTTGTACCTGTACTCATTATCATCAGCTCCTCCCAGAAAGGCAGACAACAAGCGGATCGCCAGCGAGTTGTGTGCAATCTTAGAGTAAGTGCCATTCACCGAGAATAGATCACCAGCCTCAAATGAGGGTAGTATCGCGTAACAACTATTTTCGATAGTTTCCGCACTACGAAAGGGTTTGGCTTTTCTAGGTGTATACTCAATCTTTCCACATACGGCATCAGCCGCATTCCCATTAGCAGAAAAATAAACACGTATAGCATTTAGGAAAAGCAGTATATATATTTGTCCTAACCATCCTAGACCTTTAAAGCTATGAACCCTAAGTTCCTGACAGAAATGAGTTCCCCGGCGGAAGCCCCAATCTGTGGTTCCCTGCCTAAGACATGGACCAGCATAGGTTAATCTTTCTCTTCGGTAGAGTTCCCATTTTCCGTAGAAAACAGGGATGATGCCCTAAGGCAGAAAAGGAGACTCCCCAACAGAGTCGCCATTTGTGTAATCTTTCATACAAGAGAAGTAGAAAGAAAGAAACTGGCCCCACGGTGGGCGCCATTTTTCTGTAGCGAGCAATTTTGGACGCGGTTCTTAAGCGCTGGTCACTCTCTGCGGTTTGAGCTTAAAACTACAGGTCGATTCATTTTTTATCCTATTGTGAGCTGAATAAGGAAGGGAAATAGATGTCTCCAATTAACCCTGCTTTGCATATTGAGTTTAAACAGCGGTCTGTTAGGTTACGGATGTTATCAATGTGGGGGGGCCTTTGTACTGGTTATTTGTATTTTTGCCAATACTGTTTTCTTTCCCTTTTACCTGGGCAGAAGGTTTCTGGCGGGGAACAAGGATTAGGATGTTAGGACTGATGCTTTTTGAATTACTGCTTTTGATTGATGGAGATATTGGATTTGGGTTTTTTATTTAGTGTGCTCGCTAAGATCTTTTCTTTTGATCTTATGCCTACGTATTCCCGTTTACCGAAACAGGGAAATCAGAGCGTTCGTAGTTCCTCCTATTCTATGGGAGGAAATGGTTGTTTTGGTGTCTTGTTCAAAGCCCAAGACGTGAAGCGAAAGGTGGTTTGTATCTTGTTCAAAGCCCAAGATGTGAAGCTGAAAGGTCTATTTGTGTCTTGTTCAAAGCCCAAGACGTGAAGCTGAATGACCTTGACTTTAGAGAGAATTTGTCATCTCTAAAGAGGGGGAAGGAGAATTACTTTAACTGGGATACGCGGATCCGAGCAATGCCATAATTTCCGAAGAAAGGGTTTTAACCTGAAGGAGAAGACTTTAACTCAGTGTAGAGCAATGCCATCTTTCCTTAGGAATTTCTCATGCTAAAGGAGGGACAGTGGCATGGATGTAAATGATCCAGAGGCTTGCCTCTTACAGCGATTAGATGAAAGGAAAGGAGTTGTTGATGTTTGTGTACTGTGAACGAGGCACAGCTTTGATGCTAAAAGGTTGATTGGATCAACCAGTGGTTTTCTTATACAAAAGCCTAAGAGGAGGCTAATTTCCGCTAGGAAAATCATTATACAAAGCCTAAGAGGAGGCTATTTTGTGTCTCGTACAAAGCCCGAGAGAGAGGCTAAAAGTTTTTGACCCGACGATAGAGTCTTTGTGTCTCGTACGAAGCCCGAGATAGAGGCTGTTGTTTGTTTAACTCTACGAGGGAGTCTTTGTGTCTCGTACGGAGCCCGAGATAGAGGCTAAAAGTTTGACTCAACAAGAGAGTCTTTGATACTCAACAAGAGAGTGTTTTTTGTATCTCGTACGAAGCCCGAGATGGAGGCTAAAGGTTTGTTTTAGTTGAGTGACAGATCCAATATACTGATTTTAAAAGAGAAAATCAGTTCTTATATGAGCAACACTGTACTCAGGGATTTGATCTGAGGATCAGGGATATTTCCTTCTCTTTGAGGAAATGGGAAATCCAAAGGGTATTGAGACTGTCCGAGTCTGCGGGTTTCCTTCCTATTTAACGAAGGGGTCACTTGAGAATGTCTTTGAGACTCAAGGAAGTTAGACTGTCCAAGTCTAGAGTTTTTTTTCTTTTGTACTATGCTTTGAGAAACAGTAGTAGACTCTTGGAAAGGACTGTTCTATGAAGATGACTAAGTTCTGTTCCTATACCTCTAGGAGGTCGTCGGGACAATTTGTACGAAGTCCAAGAGGAGGCTGGAAACTTTTAAGAAGCCTATGGGTCCTTGTACGAAGCCCAAGAGGAGGCTATCATTCCCGAAGGAAGAGATCATTATACGAAGCCTAATAGGAGGTTGTGAATACTTCTAAGAAGCCGTAGTGTCCTTGAATAATGCCCAAGAGGAGGTCGGGTTGCTTTTAGGAAGCCTGTGGGTCCTTAAACAATGCCCAAGAGGAGGCCGATGCTTTTAAGAAGCTCGTGGGTCTATCATCTCCTTTCCATTAGGAGAGATAACTCTTTTAAAGATAAAAACCACTGGTAAACGTGCGAGGTTTACTATCCAGCGATTTTTAGCTTTTAAAGAGGGTTCCTTAGTTAAGGTCCAAGATTATGACCGTAGTGGGTACCCAAACCCCGAGACATTCAAGGCAAGCTATCCACAAGGAATAGATCAAGTCAGGAAAGTTCGAAATTTTGGAAGAAACTCAAAGATGCCATTCACGGAGAATACATTCATCTTGGGGAGTAGAGCTTCTTGACGATTCCTAAGGAGGACAGCCGAAGAGAAGACTGTATCTGGTGCTCCTATTGGGGATCTAGGCATCTATTTCTACGAATAAATGAAATGGCGTCACCTAGTTCTAGACGTAGTTGCCGGGGAAACTCGAAATATCTATACTATTATTACACAGTAGATATGAGTTTATGAAAGGAGACTTACAGTGAGCAGCCCCACAATACAGTTTATAATATGAAAGCAGTAAATGAAAGCGATAACCACTTACTCGGTTGTAGTGCTTCCATGTTGTTTGGTTAGTTGTTCAACAAGGAAAGATTGAAAACAACAGTATATTCAAAATCAAAGGAGAAAGTGCTTTGAAAAAGAAAGATTTGGGGCTTACAGCTCAAGGAGAGGCCCAGGGTTTTATTAGTGAGCACACTGTTTGACTTTGTACAGAGGGACTTATACAAGTGACTGGGGCCCAAAAATGGTTTTCTGTACAAAGGGATGGGTCTTACACTCTCTCAAGAGGCCCAAAAAGGTTTAAAGAAAAAGAGTGGGGCTTATAACACGAGGGTAGGCCCAAATGATTTTTCGTTTAAAAATGGCGATCGCGGCGAGGTTTTCTTTTAACGCAGAGGGACTTATACAATAAGTGAGGCCCAAAATGTTTTGGTTAAAAGGGGGATTGGGTCTTACACTCTAATAGAGGCCCAAAGTGTTTTGAATGGGTCTTATAGCTCGAGGAGAGGCCCAGATGATTTTTATTTTTAAACGGGCGACGATCGCGCCGTTTACTTGTACAGAGGGACTTATACAATGAGTGTGGCCCAAAAAGTTTTTGTACAAGGGGGGATGGGTCTTACACTCTCTCAAGAGGCCCAAAAAGTTTTGAAAATGATTTATGAGGGTTGAATTAATCCAAAACCCTAATTTGCTTTCAAAATGTATTTAATTGAATAAAAATTCAATTAAAATGATCAAAAATTGTTTAACACATGGAAAACAAATTGTGATCTTGGATTAATGCTTCAAAAATTAAGTATTGACCTACAAAATAATTAGAAAGCATTAAAAGTTGCAAAATCAATGTAGAAAAAATATTTAAAATGTCAAAAACAATTAAAATATTAATTCTTTGCAAAAATATCAATTATATGAAATAAATAATATTTTTGGGATTTTTTGTGAAAATAAAATATTTTAACATTTTTGTGAATTATTAAAAAAAGAATCAACTTAAAATCATTAAAACTCAGAGAGAAATTAATTTTTGAATCAATTAAACAAAATCACAAAATTCAAATATTTGAATTTCTAAAAATGGCGCCAAGAACAAGTTGAAGAAAACGCGCGTGTTCTTGGTTTCTCAAATTTGCATTTTCTATCCAATCTCCATGAATGCGTAATCATATCATGCAATCCACATATCATTATGGTCGCCTCAACCTCACGATCATGTCTATGTACTTTAATTTCATTTAAATTAAAAATACAACAAGAAATCACGAAGAGACCTCAAGAACCCTAATTTCAGCATGAAGGCTAGGATTTTTGATACACGATTCAAACAATGCAATTAATTGAGGGAAAACATTCCATGCATGATTATGAACATATGGCAAAATTATTGTGCGAGGAAATATGCATAGATTGAGAGATGACCAAGTATGTGCTTACCTCCAAGTCGTGACAGCAAGTTCAAAGTGATTTTTGATTTGGAGGTGTTACAGATGAGTGGTGATGATCTGAACAGCTTCCCTACACCCTATGGATTGTGTTTGGATGGTTGGACTTGATTGAAATTGGCTGGATCATTTTGTGGTACCTCAGCTGCACTTTAGTTAAAACCTTGAGCAACCAGCTGGTGATTTTGTGAAATCAGTGTTCCAGTTGTTGTTTGAGTGTTTGGATCACTCCTATATGATGTATGTGAGGTGTGTGAGTGATTGGTTTGATTGGAATTGCTCTCAAACTCAAAACCCGATAGTGACATGCCTTAGAAGGCAAAATTGGAGTGAAAGAAGAGATTTTGAGGAAAGCATCTGTTAGATGGCTTTGGTGAACTCAAACTGACCACAATTGAGCTCTATTTATAGTAGAGCAAGTTTGTTTTGCAAGGAATAGTGCATGGCAGCTGGTAAGTAGGTTTGGCCAATGTTGGCAAATGAAAATCCAAGTCTCCTCTAGCCATTGACTAGAGGTTAGGGCACAGAGCTTTGGTCCCCTTGGTCTTGGATAAGTCTTGACTGATTTCAGATGAGAATGGCTCAGTCCATGCCACCTTGATGGTTCCATTGAATGCCTCATTCCAAATTTGAAGTCTTGTCCCTATTTTGGCCATTCTAGGTTCAACATGCTATTTCTTGTTCGATGGACTTTGGAGGCTTGGCTCAGTGATTGTCCCCTTTAGATTCAATCCTCTGAGGTGTCCAAGTGGATAGGAGCAATTGAATTTGGCTGATTTTGGCAAATCGACCAAAGTTGCAAATTCTGCCTGCCTTGACAGATTTCAGCCAGGGAACTTGGCAATGTTGTATCTCATGGTGTAGGTTTAATTTGGCAATGTTCTTGGCCATTTTGGAAAGCTCTTACATGATACAACAACTGTTTGAACAAGTTTGGTTTTGATCTCTTTGGATTCCAAGTGAAAAATCCCCCTACATTTGGCAAAAAGTGAGGCAGAATCTGACTTAGTGAAAATTTCACTAAGTGTTGGAAAAAGTGACCTTTTCACTTTTCAGCCACTTTGATCACTCCATAACTCAAAATCCTTAATGAATTGGAATGACTTGTAGTTGAAGTTTTTGTAGGTGATGATGAGGGCTACAAATCCATCTTTGGATGAGAAAATATGGCCTTGTGGTTTAGGAGTTATGGTCCTCCAAAGTTGGTACCTTTGCCACTTTATTTTTAACTTAGAAAAATTTCTAAGTTTTATGGTTACCCCTTTTACAAGTTATCTCACTTTTCTTGATTTTTCTTGATGAATGATGATTCAAATCATACATTAACATCATTTTAGGGTTAAAAATCCATTTTGGTGAAAAATCTCAAAAAGTCAAAGTTGACTTTTGTGCACAGTTGACTTTTTATCATATGAATTCCAAACTGTGCAATTCTTCAGGAAATCATGTCCTTGACCTAAATCAAACTTGATGGGAATGTTCCATTGGTGTCATAGGGTATATTCAATCATGTAGTAGGGTTTGGGAGCATGTCTTGGTCAAAAGTCAAAGTTACAGTTGACTTTTCCCTTAAAACCCTAATTGTGGTGCAGATGAAATTGAGACTTGTTGCTCAAGCTTCTTGGATCAATCCATTGTTCCAAATGGATCAATATGGTATATTAGAGAACCTCAAATCATGTCTTGAGGTATTAGCTCATGGTTTGTCCCAAAAGTCAACTTAGGGGTGAATTAGGTCAAGAAACCCTAATTCCTGATTTTTGATGAATGCATCCCCTGTGGCAAAATTGACTTGATGCATGGGTTCATGAGGTTACATGAAGTATATTAGTTCATGTTTTGGATCATTGCCTTGTGCCCATATGAAAATTTTCCATCTGGAGGCCCTGGTCGACCAAAACCCTAATTTGGTGACACTGGCGATCTAGAGGCTTGATCCACCTAGAAGGGAGCATCCTTGTGCTTAATCCTTGAAGTGGGAGTCCTTTTTATCCTTTGTAGTTACTTGGGAGGTTAGACAAGTTGAAAATCATGTCATTTCTTGATTGATCCTTTGTCTAAGCACTCAGAGAGGGCTTAAAACCCTAATTTTGATTATAGTGGATGCTCACCCATCTTTGGGGAGACTGATGAAGCATGATGGTTCATCCATATTGTGATGATGATTTTCACAATGATGGGAAATCTAAGTGGTCAAAATTTGGGGTATTACACATGGGTCGACTCAAGAATGGTAAATTTTTCTCATATGTGGGAGCGGGTCAGCGCAGGTCGACCTATGGTCGACGCATCGCGTTAAATTTTTTAAAATTATCAAAATTCGTTCAGCGTGCGTTCATACCCCAAATTTTGACCACTAAGATTTCCCATCATTGTGCAAATCATCATCACAATATGGATGAACCATCATACCTCATCAATCTCCTCAAAGATGGTTGAGCTTCCACTACAATCAAAGAATTAGGGTTTCAAGCCCTATCAGAGCCCTTAGACAAAGGATCAATCAAGAAATGACATGATCTTCAACTTGTGTAACCTCTCAAACATCCACAATGGATCAAGAGGACTCCCACATCAAGAATCAAGCACAAGGCTGAAGCATTCCAAATGGATTAAGCCTCAAGATCACCAGTGTCACCAAATTAGGGTTTTGGTTGACCAAGGCCTCCAGATGGAAATTTTCATCAGGGCATGAGCCCATACTTCAAGATATAACCCAAGGTAATCAAAGGGACCTCATGGATCCCATCATCAAGTCAATTTATCCTCAGGGGATGTATACATCAAAAATAAGGAATTAGGGTTTCTTGACCTAATTCACCCCTAAGTTGACTTTTGGGACAAAACATGAGCCAAGACCTCAAGATATGATTTGATGGTCTCAAATACACTACATTGATCCATTTGCAACAATGGATTGATCCAAGAAGCTTGATTCACAAGTTTCAATTTCATCTGAACCACAATTAGGGTTTTGGGGAAAAAGTCAACTGTACCTTTGACTTTTGACCCAGACATGCTCCCAAACCTTGGGACATGATTCAATACACCCTATAACACCTATGAAATCAATCCATCAAGTTTTATTTAGGTCAAGGACTTGATTTCATAGAGGCTCGCGCAGTTTGGAATCCATCTGACAAAAAGTCAACAGTACCAAAAAGTCAAAGTCTGACTTTTTGATTTTTTGGTCAATTATGGTTCCCTAACCCTAAAATGATGTTAATGTGTGATTAGAATAATCATTAATTAAGAAAAATCAAGAAAAGTGGGATAACTTGTAAAAGGGGTAACCATAAATAACTTAGAAATTTTCTAAGTTATGGAACAAAGTGGCTAGGGTACCAACTTTGGAGGATCATATCTCCAAAACTACAAGGCCATTTTTCCCCATTCAAAGCTGGATTTGTAGTTCTCATGGCACTCTACAAAAGCTTCAACTACCACTCATTCCAATTCCTCATGGATTTTAAGTTATGGAATGATCAAAATCACAAAAAGTGAAAATGTCACTTTTTTCCAACACTTAGTGAAATTTTAACCAAGTCAGAATCTGTTTCACTTTTTCCAAAATGTAGGGGCATTTTTCACTTGGATCCAAAAAGTATCAAAATAAACTATGATCATAAAGATGTTTTATCATATGAGATCTTTCCAAAATGGCCAAGAACTCCATCAAATTACACTTGAGCCATGAGATATGACAATGGCAATATGCCTTGCTGCAAACTGTCATGGCAAGGCAGATTTGTGCATTTTGCTCGATTTGCCCAAGTTGTGCAAACAACCAACAACTCTATCCATCTGAACACCTCAGTGGGAGACCAAGGAGGGACAAGCACTGATCCATAAGCCTCCCAAGTCTTTGGAACCAAAAGTAGCATGCCAAACCTAGAAATGCCTAAAAGAGGGACAAGACTCCAATTTTGTTTTGGAGCATTCAATGGATGCACCAAGGTGGCATGGAATAAACCATTTCCAACTGAATGAGTCAAGGATGCTCTTTGAACTAGGGAACCACAACTCTGTGCTCTAACCTCTTCTAGTCAATGGCTAGAGGAGACTTGGATTCCCATTGATCAACATTGGCCACACCTCTGCAGCAGTTTCCATTCACTATTGCTTGCAAAACAAACTTACTCCACTATAAATAGAGCTCAATTATGATCAGTTTGAGTACACTAAAGCCATCAAACAGATGCTTTCCTCAAAATCTCCTTCTCACTTCCAAATTTGCCTTCCAAAGCAAGTCACTATCGGGTTTTGAATTTGAGAGCAATTCCAACCAAACCAATCACACACACACACACCTCATAAACATCATATAGAAGGGATCCAAGCACTTAAACAACATCTGGAACACTGATTTCTCAAAATCACTAGCCACCTGCACAAGCCTTTGACAGATTTGCAGTTGAGGTGTCAAATCAAGTTCCAGCTCAATTCAATCCACTCCAAGCATTCAAACACACTCCATAACACCTAGGGAAGCTGTACAAATCATTGGAACCAAGCTGTAACACCTCCAACACAAATCACGATCACCAGCTGCAAGAGGTGAGCATGAGCTCTTCTAACTCTATGATCCATGCATATTTTGCTGCACAATAATTTTGCCATATGTTCATAATCATGCATAGAGTGTTTACCCTCAATCAATTGCTTTGTTTGAATCGTGTATGGAATTTCTGAGCCTTCATGCAAATTTTAGGGTTCTTGAGGTTTCTCTTTGATTTCTTACACCATGCTTAAAATAAATGAAATTAAAGACCATAGACATGATCGTGAGGTGAAAACGAGCAGATTGATATGTGGATTGTGTGATTTCATCAAGTATTCAAAGAGATTAAGGAGAAAACGCAAATTAACCAAAACAAGGCACGCGGGCAAGAACTTGGTGTTCTTGGCGCCCTTTTTCAAATATTTGAATATTTGAATTTTGTGATTTTTATTTAATTGATTCAAAAATTAATTTCTCTCTGAGTTTTAATGATTTTGAGTTGATTCTTTTTTCAATAATTCAAAAAAATGTTAAAATATTTTATATTACCAAAAATTCCCAAAAATATTATTATTTCATATATTTGATATTTTTGCAAGGAATTAATGTTTTATTTGTTTTTTGACATTTAAAATATTTTTTCCTTCTTGATTTTCCAAATTAAATTGGTTTCCAATCATTTTGTGGACTAGAACATGATTTTTGAAACATTAGTCCAAGATCACAATTTGTTTTTCACACATGTTTAACAATTTTGATCATTTTAATTGAATTTTTATTCAATTAAAATATATTTTGAAAACAAATTAGGGTTTTTGGTTGATTCAACCCTCATCTAACTTTTTCAAACACTTTGGGCCTCTAATAGAGTGTAAGACCCAACCCCCTTTGAAGACCAAAATCTTGGGCCTCAGTCATTGTATAAGACCCACTGCGTTTTCAAAAATCTCGGCGCGATCACCATTTCAAAATAAAAATCATCTGGGTCTACCCTTGTGTTGTAAGTCCCATTTCTTTTCTTTTAAAATAAACTTTGGGCCTCTAATAGAGTGTAAGACCCAATCACTTTTAAGTCCCTCTGTACAAATTCAAAACAACGGCGCGATCGCCGCCTTTTCAAAACACTTTCTCCTTTGATTTTGAATACACAGTTGTTATCAAAACTTTCTTTAATTTCTTTGTTGAACAACTAACAAAACAGCATGGAAGCTCTACAACGGGTAAGTGTTTATCCGCTTTCATTTACTGCTTTCATATATATAACTGTATTGTGGGGCTGCTCACTGTAAGTCTCCTTTCACAATCTTTTAAATACTCGTCATATATCAACTATATATATACTAGTATAGTTATTTAGAGTATGTTCCCCGGCAATTAGGTCTAGACCTAAGTAAAGCCTGTTGGTCACTCTTAAATACAATCAACACTAGATCCCCATAGGATTACCAGATACAGTCTTCCCTCCTCTTGGGGTTAAACAATATGGAAACGTGAAAGGCAACATTCTAGGTGAACCCTTTCTTAGATTGTCACCCTTAGAAATTGTCAAAGAAGCTCTACTCCCCAGAGTTTATCTATTCTCCGGGAATAGCATCTCTTGAGTTTCTTCCAAATCCTTGAACTTTCTTGGCTTGATCTATTCTCTGTGAATAGCATGTCTTGAACTTCTCTTTGTTTTGGGACCCATAGGCTTCTTAAAAGCATTCCCGCCTCCTATTGGATGTTGTACATGTAATACCCCAAATTTTGACCACTTAGATTTCCCATCATTGTGAAAATCATCATCACAATATGGATGTACCTTTATGCTTCATCAGTCTCCCCAAAGATGGGTGAGCATCCAATACAATCAAAATTAGGGTTTCAAGCCCTCTCTGAGTGCTTAGACAAAGGATCAATCAAGAAATGACATGATCTTCAACTTGTCTAATCTCTCAAACATCCACAATGGATCAAAAAGGACTCCCACTTCAAGGATTAAGCACAAGGCTGCTCCCTTCTAGGTGGATCAAGTCTCAAGATCGACAGTGTCACCAAATTAGGGTTTTGGTCAACCAGGGCCTCCAGATGGAAATTTTCATCTGGGCATAAGGCAATGATCCAAAACATGACCTAATATACTTCATGGAACCTCATGGACCCATTCATCAAGTCAATTTTGCCTCAGGGGATGCATTCATCAAAAATCAGGAATTAGGGTTTCTTGACCTAATTCACCCCTAAGTTGACTTTTGGGACAAACCATGAGCCAAGACCTCAAGACATGATTTGAGGTTCTCTAATACACCATATTGATCCATTTGGAACAATGGATTGATCCAAGAAGCTTGAGCAACAAGTTTCATTTTCATCTGCACCACAATTAGGGTTTTAAGGGAAAAGTCAACTGTAACATTGACTTTGGACCAGGACATGCTCCCAAACCCTAATACATGATTGAATATACCCTATGGCACCCATGGAACATGTCCATCAAGTTTGATTTAGGTCAAGGACATGATTTCCTGAAGAATTGCACAGTTTGGAATTCATCTGATAAAAAGTCAACTGTGCACAAAAGTCAACTTTGACTTTTTGAGATTTTTCACCAAAATGGATTTTTAACCCTAAAATGATGTTAATGTATGATTTGAATCATCATTCATCAAGAAAAATCAAGAAAAGTGAGATAACTTGTAAAAGGGGTAACCATAAAACTTAGAAATTTTTCTAAGTTAAAAATAAAGTGGCAAAGGTACCAACTTTGGAGGACCATAACTCCTAAACCACAAGGCCAATTTTTTCCATCCAAAGCTTGATTTGTAGATCTCACTGTCCTCTACAAAAACTTCAACTAGGCCTAACTCCAATTCCTTATGGATTTTGAGCTATGAGTGAGCCAAAGTGGCTGAAAATGTGAAAAAATACCATTTTCCAACACTTAGAAAAATTCTACCTAAAACAGAATTTTGTTGAAACACCAAAACTTGTGGGATTTTTGCACATAGATGCAAGCTGAATCAGTCCTAAAGTTAAACATCAATGTTGTTGCATATGTTGCTAAGAATTCAAAGGGCTCAACAGCATGAATTGATTCAACTCAAGCCATGAGAAATCCATGCCCAAAGTCATGCTGCTGCAAGCTGTTTTGGAAAAATCAGTTTGCA
Organism: Lathyrus tuberosus; assembly: GCA_022829125.1. Lineage (NCBI taxonomy): Eukaryota > Viridiplantae > Streptophyta > Magnoliopsida > Fabales > Fabaceae > Lathyrus > Lathyrus tuberosus. The sequence goes on from JALAZF010000072.1 coordinate 9,744,940, forward strand.
TGTTTGCTTATCTCACACGATTTTTGAGCCAAAGACAGAGGATCAGCATGCCACTTGTGTTTAAACCAATCACATTGCATCTAATCCAACTGATAAATCTGAGTCAAAAAGCCAAAGAACCTTCCAACTTGAAATTCATCCACTTTGGCACTTTTTGCCTTGAAGTCAAAATGCATTTATGTGGAATAGTGCATTGTCAAGATTCTCACTCTCCTCAGTCAAGTTCTCTGATTAAACAACATTAAAAACATCTGAAGAATGTGATTTTAGTCAAGGCATAGCTGATCTATTTGGAGCAGCTGTTATGCCTAGTGCAAGAGGCATTTATGCCAAGCCAATCAAAGCAAATGTGATCTGATCCATCTGCCATTCACTATTCCTCCAAGACAAGAGTTGATCACCTATAAATAGAGGTCTCAATGGATCACTCAACTCACCCCAAAGCCAGTTACAACACTGCTTTCTCTCATTCTTTCTTGAACTTCAAGTTTTCTTGTTTTTGAGTAACCACTATCGGGTTTTGAGTTGCAGCCATAAGCAATCAATTCCAATTGCTCAAACACATCACATATGATGTATTTGAGGTGTCCAAGTGCTTAAACAACATCTGTAACACTCCTAGCTCAAAATCACTCTTCAACCAAGCCATTTTGCTTCAGTTTTGCAGGTGGAGGTCTCCATCTTGATCCAGAGAATTTCAAAGTTTTCCAAAGCTTGCAACACACTCCATAACATCCATTGAAGCTGTAGGGATCATTAATTCACGACTGGAACACCATCTGGGCAAAGTTCCATTTCAGCTTGCATCAAGGTGAGCTTCAAACTCAAACTCCATGATCGATGCATATTTCCTCGCATGATAATTTTACCATTTGATTACCATCATATGCTGATTGTTTTGCCTCAATAAATTTGATCATAGACCTCATAACCATGCTTGCATTATTGCTTTTGCAAATTAGGGTTCATCTGTGTTCATCATGATTATTTCACTCCACACTGAAAATGAATAAAATTGGGTATTGCCATATTGTTCCTTGTGAAAAAATGCACGAGTTTGGTGTTTGAATCATATCCAATGGTTGAGAGATGAGTGAGATAGGGTACTTCATGCACGAGCTCGGGGAAGGAGATGGCCATGGCGCCATTTTCAGAAAACCAACCAAGTTCTCTATATAATCTTCACTTGCCATATATTTAATGAATTGGCATTGCGCCCCAGCGGTTCATCAGCTGGTTTTGTGAGTATTAGCAAGCGAGAGGTCTGGGGTTCGAATCCCCCTCGCCCCAGACTTCTTTTTATCACTTTTTTATTTTATTATTTTTCATACTATTATTTTTAATGATTTGAAAAATTAGCACTCCTTCAATTTTTATCATTTTTGATTGGTTCTTTTTGCAATAATTCACAAAAATGTTAAAATATTTTATTTTACCAAAAAAATCCCAAAAATATTATTTATTTTATATAATTGATATTTTTGCAAAGAATTAATATTTTAATTGTTTTTAACATTTGAAATATTATTTCCACAATGATTTTGCAACTTTTAATGCTTTCTATTTGTTTTATAGGTCAATACTTAATTTTTGAAGCATTAATCCAAGATCACAATTTGTTTCCCATGTGTAAAACAATTTTTGATCAATTTAATTGAATTTTTATTCAATTAAATACATTTTTTGGAAACAAATTAGGGTTTTGGATTAATTCAACCCTCATAAATCATTTTTCAAACATTTTGGGCCTCTATTAGAGTGTAAGACCCAATCCCCTTTTAACCAAAACATTTTAGGCCTCACTTATTGTATAAGTCCCTCTGCGTTAAAAGAAAACCTCGGCGCGATCGTGTTATAAGCCCCACTCTTTTTCTTTAAACCTTTTTGGGATTCTTGAGAGAGTGTAAGACCCATCCCTTTGTACAGAAAACCTTTTTGGGCCCCAGTCACTTGTATAAGTCCCTCTGTACAAATTCAAACAGTGCGCTCACTGATAAAACCCTGGGCCTCTCCTTGAACTGTAAGCCCCAAATCTTTCTTTTTCAAAGCACTTTCTCCTTTGATTTTGAATATACTGTTGTTTTTAATCTTTCTTTGTTGAACAACTAACCAAACAGCATGGAAGCACTACAACCGAGTAAATGGTTATCGCTTTCATTTACTGCTTTCATATTATAAATTGTATTGTGGGGCTGCTCACTGTAAGTCTCCTTTCATAAACTCATATCTACTGTGTAATAATAGTATAGATATTTCGAGTTTCCCCGGCAACTACGTCTAGAACTAGGTGACGCCGTTTCACTTATTCGTAGAAATAGACGCCTAGATCCCCAATAGGAGCACCAGATACAGTCTTCTCTTCGGCTGTCCTCCTTAGGAATCGTCAAGAAGCTCTACTCCCTAAGATGAATGTATTCTCCGTGAATAACATCTTTGAGTTTCTTCCCAATTCTCGAACTTTCCTGACTTGATCTATTCCTTGTGGATAGCTTGCCTCGAATGTCTCGGGGTTGGGGTACCCACTGCGGTCATAATCTTGGACCTTAACTAAGGAACCCTTTTTAAAAGTTAAAAATCGCTGGATAGTAAACCTCGAACGTTTACCAGTGGTTTTCATCTTTAAAAGAGTTATCTCTCCTAAAGGAGTTGATAGACCCACGGGCTTCTTAAAAGCATCGGCCTCCTCTTGGGCATTATTCAAGGACCCTACGGCTTCTTAGAAGTATTCACAACCTCCTCTTAGGCTTCGTATAATGATCTCTTCCTCCGAGAATGATAGCCTCCTCTTGGGCTTCGTACAAGGACCCGTCGGCTTCTTAAAAGATTCCAGCCTCCTCTTGGGCTTCGTACAAATTGTCCCGACGACCTCCTAGAGGTATAGGAACAGAACCTAGTCATCCTCATAGAACAGTCCTTTCATAGAGTCTACTACTGTTTCTCGAAGCATAGTACAAAAGATAAAACTCTAGACTTGGACAGTCTAACTTCCTTGAGTCTCAAAGACATTCTCAAGCACCCTTCGTTAAATAGGAAGGAAACCCGCAGACTCGGATAGTCTCAATACCCTTTGGATTTCCCGTTTCCTCAAAGAAAAGGAAATATCCCTGATCCTCAAATTAAATCCCTGTGTACAGTGTTACTCATATAAGAATTGATTTTCTCTTTTAAATCAGTATATTGGATCTGTCACTCAACTGAAACAGTTACAATAGCCTCCATCTCGGGCTTCGTACGAGATACCAAAATTCTCCCCAGTGGAGTCAAAACAACCTTTTAGCCTCTCTCTCAGGCTTTGTATGAGACACAAAAGATTCCCTCGTTGAGTCAATCACCCTTTTTTTGCCTCCATCTCGGGCCTCGTACGAGATATGAATCCCTTAAGCAAGAGTCGAACTCTTTGCTAACCTCCTCTTAGGCTATGTATAACGATATGCCCCACTGGGTCAAAAACATTTAGCCTCTCTCTCGGGCTTTGTACGAGACACAAAATAGCCTCCTCTTAGGCTTTGTATAATGATTTTCCTAGCGGAAATTAGCCTCCTCTTAGGCTTTGTATAAGAAAACCACTGGTTGATCCAATCAACCTTTTAGCATCAAAGTTGTGCCTCGTTCACAGTACACAAACATCAACAACTCCTTTCCCTTCATCTAATCGCTGTAAGCGGCAAGCCTCTGGATCATCTATATCCATGCCACTGTCCCTCTTTTAGCATGAGAAATTCCTAAGGAAAGATGGCATTGCTCTACACTGAGTTAAAGTCTTCTCCTTCAGGTTAAAACCCTTTCTTCGGAAATTATGGCATTGCTCGGATCCGCGTATCCCAGTTAAAGTAATTCTCCTTCTCCCCTCTTTAGAGATGACAAATTCTCTCTAAAGTCGAGGTCTTTCAGCTTCACATCTTGGGCTTTGAACAAGATACAAACCACCTTTCGCTTCACGTCTTGGACTTTGAACAAGACACCAAAAACACCCATTTCCTCCCATAGAATAGGAGGAACTACAAACGCTCTGATTTCCCTATTTCGGTAAACGGGAATACGTAGGCATAAGATCGAAAGAAAAGATCTTAGCGAGCGCAATTAACAAAAAAACCCAAATCCCATATCTCCATCAATTAAAAGTAGTAATTCAAAAGCATCAGTCTTAACATCCTAATCCTTATTCCCCGCCAGAAACCCTTTGCCTAGAAAAAAGAAAGAAAGAACCGTATTGGCGAAATATGAATAACCAGTACAAAGGCCCCCCCACATTGATAGCATCCGTAACCTAACAGACCGCTGTTTAAACTCAGTATGCAAGCAGGGTTAATTGGAGACATCTATTTCCCTTCCTTATTTAGCTCACAATAGGATAAAAAATGAATCGACCTGTAGTTTTAAGCTCAACTGCAGAGAGCGACCAGCGCTTAAGAACCGCGTCCAAAATCGCTCGCTACAGAAAAATGGCGCCCACCGTGGGGCCGATTCTTTCTTTCTTACAATTTAAACCTTAGGTAAGTCATTTTCTTGGCGGTGGCCGCCAACAGAAAAATGGCGCCCACCGTGGGGCCAGTTTTTATTTCTGTCTGTTTTCCTTGTAAAATGGCGACTCTGCTGGGGAGTCTCCTTTTCTGCCTTAGGGCATCATCCCCGTTGTCTACGGAAAATGGGAACTCTACCGAAGAGAAAGATTGACCTATGCTGGTCCATCTCTTAGGCAGGGAACCACAGATTGGGCTTCCGCCGGGGAACCCATTTTTGTCAGGAACTTAAGATTCATAGTTTTTAAGTCTAGGATGATTAGGACAAATATATATACTGCTTTTCCTAATTGCTATACGTGTTTATTTTTCTGCTACTGGGAATGCGTGTGATGCCGCATGTGGTGAGATTGAGTATACACTTAAGAAAAGCCAACCTTTTTCGTAGTGCGGAAGCTATCGGAAATAGCTGTTACGCGATACTACCCTCATTTGAGGCTGGTGATCTATTCTCGGTGAATAACACTTACTCTAAGATTGCACACAACTCGCTGGCGATCCGCTTGTTGTTTTGCTTTCCTGGGAGGAGCTGATGATAATGAGTACAGGTACAAAAATCACCCTAGAATAAACCGTTGGGGATGGGTAGAGCCTTGACTTCATGACAACGACCCTTTGACCCCATGTTTTTTCTATGTTTTTGTGTGCTGCATTCATGCATTCATTTAATAAAACATTAAAACATTCAAAAAAACTTTCTCTTCTAGTCTCTCTGTTTTTCAAATTAAACTAAGACTGTGATTGCAAATATCATAGAAGAGGATTACGCTAATGGATTTCGGTAGAAGGAGAACTTACCAGTATACCTTCAAGGTTCCAAAACTAGGGGATTTGAGAAAGTTAGCGAGGATGATCATTAACCCAGAGGCTTTCAGAGCCAAACACGGCGGTTTTCTACCACTGTTAAGAGTCCATGTGATTAGGGGAATCATGGACGCGCTCATTCAGTTCTACGATCCGGTTTATCATTGTTTCACATTCCCGGATTACCAGCTGTCACCAACGCTGGAGGAGTATTCTCATCTAGCTGATTTACATATCACTGATCGAGCTCCATTTTCTGGACTGGAAGAAATTCCAAAGAATCAGACTATTGCAATAGCAATTCATTTGGACGAGTCCGAGGTCCGGACTCACATGACCACTAAGGGTGGCACCCAAGGTTTTCCAGCCCAGTTCCTGACCAAGAAAGCTCTGTACTTTGCTAGTATAGGGAACATAACTGCTTTTGAAAGCATCTTTGTCTTGCTCACCTACGGATTATTTTTGTTTCCCAACATCAATAACTTCGTCAATATCAATGCTATTAAGGTTTTTCTCATTGGAAACCCTGTGCCGACTTTGCTCGCAGATGCGTATCATTCTGTACACTTAGGAAATTTGTACAGCGGAGGGGAGATCACATGCTGTGTACCTTTTCTTTACAAGTGGTTTATCTCTCACTTGCCCAAGTCTGCCGCTTTTTGGGATTGCAAGAGTGTATTACGTTGGTCGCAGAAGATCATGTCTCTCACCAATTCCGATATAGATTGGTGTAATAGGATTTATGAGGGAATCAGAATCATTGACCATTGTGGAAACTTCCCCAGCGTACCCCTCATAGGAACTAAAGGAGGAATCAACTATCATCCGATATTGGTTCTTCGTCAATTTGGATACCCGATGAGACACATCCCACTGAGTGTTCATCTGGAAGGTCTTTTCTTCAAAGAAGGAGAAAACGACAGAGCACTAAAGATGGAAATAGTGCAAGCTTGGAAACATGTTCATAAGAAAGGACGAGAGTCTCTGGGAAAACCGGACTGTGTCTCGGTGGAGCCTTATCTCCATTGGGTACAAACTAGAGCTCTGAAGCTAAAGATGCCTTATCCTCGTTACGGGATTCTTCCGCCGAGGGAAATTGTCATGTACTTCATGACGGAAACTGAAAGGCTTCAGGTTACTCTCAACAAAGTTCAAAAGGAAAGAAGGTCTTGGAAGAACAAGTACCGCACCCTCGAGGTAGAGTGTATCCAAATATAGCAATTACTGAAAGAGAAAGATGCTCTGATTGAAATTTTGGAGCAGCATGCTGTAGAGAATCAAGATGACCAAAGGAATTTGCTCACTCCTTTCACCTAGCAAAGGAATGACAACCCGACAACGGCCCAAGCACCCCGGTTAAAGAAAAGGAAAGTACCAGAGTCAGCACCCGGTTTCTCCTCAGAGAGGACTCGGGACCCATTAGTTTAGGTTTCTGTTTCTGCACTTTGTAATCTACTGTATTTCCATTTCTGTAATCCTTTGAATTTCTATAAAAAGGGGTTTCCCCACTGTTTGATATTTGCAATCTAATTGTCGAAGTTTATTTTAATTAAACCTAAAAACAATTAATATAATCATTGCATTCATCATTCTCACATCGCGTATTCTTCTTACCTACGAATCTCACGTTTATGTCTCGATTCTAGAGTCAAACTGTCTCATTCGTATAATACTCGGGCCAATCGTCAGAAAAAGATGGATGATCTTGAGGAAGAAAACAGAGAGTTGAAAGAAGAGATCGACACTCTGAGAGAGGATATGAGAAAGCTTCGTAACGACATGCAAGCCATGGCAGAAGCTCAGCTACAAAGAACTGTGATCTCAGAGATCACCTCAACGCCCATCATAGAAAAGTATGATCCTAGGTATCAGATACCGAAAGATCATCCTTGGGGCATGCCTGTTAACTAGATCCCAGAAGGATATGTTCCGCCGATCACTGAAGATTAGGGAATCGCAACAGAAGCCGCTGGGCCTGAAGGTTACAAACTTCGGGAAAGCGAAGATGCCAGGAGCATACTCAAGACTCCTGAAGGTTACAAACTTCGGGAGGCGCCAAGACTTACTGCCGTAGTCACGGTACCACCCCCTGTGGTGCACACTGTCCCGGAAGGACAGATTCCACCAACACCTTCTGGTAAGAAGGAAACTATGTCTGACAGAATGGAGGAATTCCAGGAACAGTTCCTGGAAATGCAGAAAGAGCTACAAGCCATTCGCGGTCAGGATCTATTTGGAAAGGACGCCGCAGACCTCTGCTTGGTCCCAAATGTGAAAGTCCCGCACAAGTTCCAAGTGCCCGACTTTGAAAAATACAAGGGTAACTCTTGCCCCCAAAGCCATCTGGTGATGTACGCTCGGCGGATGTCAGCTGAGACGGAGAATCAGGACCTGCTGATTCACTACTTCCAGGATAGTTTAACCGGTGCCGCACTCAAATGGTACATGGGTTTAAACCGTACTACGATCAGTACATTCAGAGATCTTGGCACTACCTTCGTCCAACAATACAAGTACAATTTGGACATGGCACCCGACAGAGATCAACTCAGATCAATGTCGCAAAAGGAAAAGGAAACCTTTAAGGAGTATGCTCAAAGGTGGCGTGAAATTGCCGCTCAAATTTGTCCACCTCTTGAGGAAAAAGAGATGACAAAAACCTTCATAAAGACCTTAAGCTCATTTTACTATGACCGAATGATTGCCAGTGCACCCAGTGATTTCACCGAAATGGTCGGCATGGGTGTACGTCTTGAGGAAGCCGTCCGAGAAGGACGTTTGGTAAAAGACACTGGATCAACGAGCGGTACTAAAAAATACGGTAGTGCTCTCCCTAAGAAAAAAGGGCAAGATATTGGGAATATCTCTCTCGGAAAGCAAAGGCGTCGTTATCAGCCAGTAGCAGCTGTTACTCCTGCTATCGGCCCCGCGCCTATTCCTATGTATCAACCTCAGGTTGCGCAGAGCCAGCCTGATCAACAAAGGACACAACAGCCTCTTCAATAGGCTCGTCCTCCATATAACAACAACCGTACAACACGGCCACCAGGATTTGATCCTATACCTGTAACGTACGCAGAGCTATTTTCGTTACTGCTGGCTAAGGGGCACATTCAGACTAAGTCTCCCCTTTCAGTTCCGGAAAATCCGCCTTTCTGGTTTAAGGTGGATCAAACATGCCCTTATCATCAAGGAGGTTCAGGGCATAACATTGAGACTTGTCTCAATTTCAAATCCGACGTGCAAAAGCTTGTTAGGAGCGGGCTCTTATCTTTCAAAGATACGAATCCTAATGTTCTCACGAACCCGCTGCCTCAACACGAGAAAGCTGCAGTCAATCTGATTGAGAAAGAGACTAAAAATGTCTATCAAATTCACGATGCACTCTTATTGGGGACCAATCTGGTCAAGATGCATTGTAGACAGAGTAGATATGGCCATGTGCCACCTCATAACTATCACCAGTGTGATATCTGCTCTAAAGATAACCAAGGATGTTCTGTCGTGCAAGCAGCTCTGCAGGAACAGATGGATCTCGGATGGATCCAAGAGCACCGAGTTCGTGGAGTTAACATGGTCTCTACGAATTCTAACGTCATTCAAAACCACGACATCCGTGTGATGAATATCAACTTGGTGGCGATGCACTCAAGGCAAAGCCAGTATCATAATCTGCCGCGGCACGATTACAGTTCCTGTCTGATTTGCTCGGTAAACAAACAGGGATGCTCTTTCATACAAGAGGCCCTCCAGCGTCAGATGGATCTTGGATGGATCCAAGACTACCATGATAGGAACTCCTATCAAATTAATATGGTTCAGGTCTTCGATATTCGCGTAATGAATACCAATCTGGTAGAGTTACATGCTGAGCAGGTCCGACTCGGATTCTTAATATCACACGATTATCAAAACTGTAAAGCAGGTTGCAAAAACGATCGAGGTTGTACCCTTGTCCAGGAGGCACTTCAGCACTTGTTAAATCACTGGTGGATGCCAATCTATATGGATGAAGATACTCAGCAGATTAGTATCAATAACAGGAATCCTACTCGTCGTCAAAGTCAGGATGCCCGATCAATGGAAGATAACCTAGTAAGGTTACATTGCATTCAAAGTGGGAGTGGCTAGGTGCCACCACACAACTATGACAGTTGTATCATCTGTTCGGAAGTAACCAAGGGTGTTACCTTGTGATAGCAGCTCTTCAGGGTTATATCGATCATGGAGAAATTCATCCATATCCAGGTTCAGGACCCATCATTTGGTCGCCGAACTTCCTTGCCGATCAGGTTGAGGATGTTGTCACGATCTCTGGTCATCACCAAATCAGGGATGTTTTTGCCATCATTCCTGTACTTGACGAATCTAGAGTTCCCAACCGGGAACGGATCGAGGTTACTTATGACGGTCAGAAAAATCAGAAGGTTCCCATAGTCATCTATCTACCGGGGCCATTACCGTATGAATCAGCTAAGGCGATCCCTTACAAATACGGTGCAACAACAATTGAAAATGGAAAGGAAATTCCATTACCCTCCGTCGTGAATATTGCAGACATCAGTCCTGTAAAATAGAGCGGTCAAATCTTCAACCGAGGGGTTGGAGAATCCAACAAAGAAAAGGAACTTCAGGAAAAAATTCTTGATCCACCAGTCGGTCAATCTGGTAATCCCGATTGTTCAAAAGACAAAGATGAGATGCTAAAGCTCATCCAAAGGAGTGAATATAACATTGTTGATCAACTGTTACAGACTCCTTCAAAGATCTCAGTATTATCGCTGTTACTCAGTTCAGAAGCCCACAGGGAGGCTCTACAGAAAGTCTTGGAGCAAGCCTTTGTGGAACAGGATGTAACAATCAGACAATTCGATAACATTGTCTCTAACATCACTTCCTGCAATAATTTGGGATTTAGTGATGAGGAATTACCTGAAGGGGGTCGTCGTCATAACATGGCGCTCAACATTACGGTTAACTGCCAGGGCGATGCTTTAGCCAACGTACTGGTAGACACAGGGTCAGCCCTGAATGTTATGCCGAAGTCCACTTTGACGCAATTATCATTTAAGGGCCCTCCGATGAGAGTCAGCGAGGTCATCGTCAAAGCATTTGACGGATCCAGAAAAACAGTTATCGGCGAAGTTGATCTTCCCATAACTATTGGTCCTCACACTTTCCAAGTCATTTTCCAGGTCATGGACATCCGGGCAACATACAGTTGTTTATTAGGAAGACCTTGGATCATCAGGCTGGAGCGGTCACTTCGACCCTCCACCAAAAGCTAAAGTTCGTCCAGAACGATCAACTTGTCACGGTTTGTGGGGAACAAGCCTTGCTCGTGAGTAACTTATCATCATCTACTTGTGTGGAACCCGAGGAGGTTATTGGAACTCAGTTCCAAGCACTATCGGTGAGCAAGAACGATCAATTCAAAGAAGGAACTTCAATTTCTTCATACAAAGATGCTATCAAAGCGGTCGAGAGTACCGATACGACAGGATGGGGACGGTTTGTCATTCCTATTGACAATAAAACAAAGAAGGGTCTTGGTTTTTCTGCAACCTGTACCCAGACAGCCGCCAACGATGAAAGTCTTCATCCCCTTCAAAACTTCTTCCACAGTGGAGGTTTTCTTCACCCAGTGTCTCAGACAGTTCATGCTATCAATGAGGAAGATCCCTCTGACACAGATGAAGAATGGAAGTCCTACCTTAACAAGGACAGCTATATGTCTCAGGAAGAGGTGCCTATGCCTTTTTGCTTTCCTACAGAAAGTCCGAGATTTATACCAAGATCAGATGTCGAAATGATCTAGGGAGATTGTGATCTGGAAGGATGTCGTGCTCCGCCAAATTCATTAGAGGAAGACACTCTGATGAAAGGAAACTTTGATCGCAATTACTATGGCCCGATGGATGGTCTGCCAATGTGGCAGCCTTACCCAGGAAACTTGGGGCAAGAAAGTCAGCCGAGTAATGAAACTTAGCTGAGCGTCATTGAACAGAATACCTGTGTCCCCACCATGTCATGGGATCAACATTCAGGTCATTCGGAAACTACTCAACATGAAGATGAATTCGCAACGTTTGCAAGACTAGAATTCATCAACTATGCTTTTCCCGAGGTCAACGTCATCGGGAGGGATGACTTCTCCAGTTCCAAAGAAATTTGGGACACTTTGGGACAACCGAGTGGAAAATACGACTATATGGTCAAGTACACCACTCCCGAAAGCTCTCGTATCGGGCTCGAAGATATCCAGTCAACTGGATGGGGAGATACAGCTGAGAGCACAAATGCTATGCAAAATGTAACAGGGGAATCCTCCTACGACAATTCTGCTTGGGAGACAGATTCCAATGATCCAGCTCCACCAGAAATCAGCGTTATTTCTGAAGACAAATCAAGGAAGGTGCCAGAATTTGTGATTCACCGAGGAGTTCGCCGCCAATGGGTTGCCGTCGAGGTTCCGAAGGTCGTTCGTCAGTCAAAGTAATTGCCATCTTTAAACCTTTCACCCTGCCCAGGTGAAACTGATATTTTGATAGGGCTCATTTTCTGTAAATTTCCCTCTTCGCTTTGCCCGAAGCGAGTGAGTTTTGTTTTATAGGGCTGTAGTTTCAAGATTCGACTTGTTCATTAATAAAATAACGTCGTTCTGTAATTTCCGCATTAATTGCTGTTTTCTCTTTTTGCTTTTTCAGAAAATGGTAATCCTAAAAAACATTCAATAATAAAAACAAGCAGTAAAATAAATACACTGCACACACTTACATTTTCTCTATCTCTTCTAAACACGAATCATCACGTCATGCAGATTTCTTGTTTTATACCCCGTTGAAACATACGATCCGATGCCTTCTTCCAACTTTGAGTTCCCGTTATTCGAGGCTGAAGAAGAAAATGATGACCAAATTCCAAAAGAGATCTCCCGACTACTCAGAAAAGAGGAAAGGTCCATTGAACCTCACAAAGAACCGTTAGAAACGGTAAACTTGGGTTCAGAAAAAGAGAGAAAAGAAATCAGGATCGGAGCATTCCCCGATGTGTTCGCTTGGTCCTATCAGGATATGCCAGGGTTGGATACCAGCATCGTGGAACATCACTTACCGTTGAGATCGGAATGTCTGCCAGTAAAGCAAAGGTTGAGACGCACTCACCCGGACATGGCCATCAAAATCAAAGAGGAGGTACAGAAACAGATCGACGCGGGTTTCCTCGCTACATCTGAATATCCTCAATGGTTAGCCAACATCGTACTCGTTCCTAAAAAGGATGGAAAGGTCAGAATGTGTGTTAATTACAAAGATCTAAACAAGGCAAGTCCAAAGGATGACTTTCCTTTACCACACATTGACATGCTGGTTGAGATCACAGCAAGGTTCAAAGTATTCTCCTTCATTGATGGATTCTCGGGCTATAACCAGATCAAAATGGCGCCGAAAGACATGGAGAAAACTTCGTTCATTACCCCATGGGGTACCTTTTGTTACAAGGTAATTCAGTCCGGTTTGAAGAATGCCGGGGCAACCTATCAAAGGGCCATGACTACTCTGTTTCATGACATGATACACAAAGAAATCGAGGTATATGTCGATGATTTGATTGCAAAATCAAGAACAGAGGATGAGCACGTTGAACATCTGTCAAAATTGTTCGAACGTCTAAGAAAATTCAAGCTCTGCTTGAATCCCAACAAGTGCACCTTCGGTGTCCGTTCAGGGAAACTACTAGGGTTCATCGTCAGCCAGAAAGGGATTGAGGTTGATCCTGACAAGGTTAAGGCCATTCAAGAAATGCCTTCTCCAAAAACTGAAAAACAAGTCAGAGGATTCCTGGGACGTTTGAACTACATCTCCAGATTCATATTCCTTATGACCGCCACTTGTGCGCCGATTTTCAAGTTATTGAAAAAGAACCAGGATTGCGTTTGGTCAGAAGACTGCCAAACTGCCTTCGACAGTATTAAGGAATACCTGTTGAATCCACCGATCCTATCACCTCCAGTGGAAGGAAGACCACTAATCATTTACCTCACAGTCCTAGAGGACTCAATGGGATGTGTACTTGGCCAACAAGACGAAACTAAAAGGAAAGAGTCTGCCATTTCCTATCTAAGCAAGAAATTCACCGACTGCGAGACTCGGTACACAAGGCTTGAGAAAACTTGTTGCGCTTTGGCTTGGGCAGCCAAACGTATTCGCCAGTACATGATTCGTCATACTACTTGGTTGGTCTCCGAAATGGATCCAATCAAGTACGTTTTCGAAAAACCTGCTCTCACGGGAAGGATTGCCCGTTGGCAGATGTTACTATCAGAATATGACATAGAGTACCATGCTCAGAAAGACGTTAAAGGAAGTATTTTAGCCGATCATTTGGCTCATCAACCGATTGACGATCAAGAATCAATCAGGTTTGACTTCCTAGACAAAGATGTCATGTATCTAAAAATGAAAGATTGCGATGAACCGCTACCCAGTGAAGGGCCAGAACCAGGTTCCCAATGGGGACTTATCTTTGATGGAGCAGTCAATCATTATGGAAACGGAATTGGGGCAATCATTGTTACCCCTCAGGGTTCCCACATTCCTTTCTCTGCCAGACTTACGTTCAAATGTATGAACAATGAGGCCGAATACGAAGCATGTATCATGGGTCTCGAAGAAGCGATTGATTTAAGGATCAAAAACTTGGACGTATACGGTGACTCAGCCCTGGTTATTAACCAGATAAAAGGAGATTGGAACACATACCAATCAGGATTGATTCCTTACAAAGACTATGCAAGAAGGTTGTTACCCTTCTTAAACAGAGTCGACTTTCATCACATCCCTCGTGATGAGAATCACATGGCTGATGCATTAGCCACTCTCTCTTCCATGATTAGTGTAGGTCAATGGAATGACATACCTAAGATCGACATAATGTGCCTTGAACGGCCCGCTTACATCTTCGCGATTGAAGCAGTCATAAACGACAGACCTTGGTATCACGATATCAAATGCTTCCTTCAAAAACAAGAGTACCCATCTGGGGCACTCAGAAAAGATAGAAAGACCCTCAGAAGATTGGCTGGAAACTTCCTCCTGAGCGGTGACACTCTTTATAAGAGAAATTTTGACATGGTCTTGCTCCGATGCGTCGACAGACCAGAAGCAGACATGCTCATGAAAGAAATTCATGAAGGATCCTTTGGCACTCATGCCAACGGACACACAATGGCGAGAAAAATTCTCAGGGCCGGGTATTATTGGTTGACAATGGAATCCAACTGCTACAAGTACATGAGGAGGTATCACAAGTGTCAGATATACTCCGACAAAATTCATGTACCGCCATCACATCTCAAAGTTCTTTCTTCCCCGTGGCCATTTTCCATATGGGGAATCGATATGATTGGTATGATTGAGCCCAAGGCTTCAAACGGACATCGGTTCATCCTGGTAGCCATTGACTATTTCACCAAGTGGGTCGAAGCAGCGTCATTCGCCAATGTAACCCGACAAGTGGTGGTCCGATTTATCAAAAACAATATCATCTGCCGTTATGGTGTTCCAAGCGAGATCATTATTGATAATGGATCTAACTTGAACAATAAGATGATGAAAGAGTTGTGTGCAGAGTTCAAGATCGAACACCATAACTCATCTCCCTACCGACCCAAGATGAACGGAGCGGTAGAAGCGGCTAACAAGAACATCAAGAAGATCGTTCGAAAGATGGTTGTAACCTATAAAGACTGGCACGAGATGTTACCTTTTGCTCTTCATGGTTATCGCACATCTGTCCGTACTTCAACAGGGGCTACCCCTTTCTCTCTACTATATGGCATGGAGGTAGTGCTTCCCATAGAAGTAGAGATCCCGTCAATCAGGGTATTGATGGAAGCTCAGCTCACCGAAGCTGAATGGTGTCAAAGTCGACACGACAAACTGAACCTGATCGAAGAGAAGAGAATCACGACACTATGCCACGGTCAATTGTATCAACAGAGAATGAAAAGGGCATTCGACAAAAAAGTCCGACCTCGTGTCTTCAGAAAAGGAGACCTCGTGCTCAAGAAGATACAATCATTTCTCACTGACTCTCGGGGCAAATGGACCCCGAATTATGATGGCCCCTATGTGGTCACGAAAGCTTTCTCAGGCGGCGCCTTGAGACTTGCAACCATGGACGGAGAGGAATTTTCCTACCCCACGAATGTTGATGTAGTCAAGAAATACTTCGCCTAAACTAAAAAAAAAAAAAAAAACGTCTCGGTGAATTGAAAACCCGAAAGGGCGGTCCAGGCAAAAGTTAGAGACATGAAAAAAAATCATCCCGATGGATTGGAAATCTCATAGTACAATCCAGGAAAAAATTAAGGATAATGGCAAGTAACTATGTTCAACAGAGGCAAGTCCCTCAGCAGCAGTTACAGCATCATCTATCGGAGGAAATCTCCAGTCAAAGGTCATCTTCGACGGAAGCTCAGGATGCCCCGAATTCAAAGTTGATAGAAGGATAGTGGTCGTTATGTTTCAACGTAGCCCTTTTCCCTATAAATTACCATTTTCTAACTTTGTATATACTCTTTGGAATCACGCGTTTGGCTGATCTCCATCTTATCAATAAAATTTGAGCCTTTGTACTTTTGTTTGTAATTCTTAACTTGCTTTAGCTTTACAGAACGACGTTGTTTAAACTTAATCAGCGATTCTTGAAATAAAACAAAAATGAATTTACTTGTTAAAACTTTTTCTGCTTTTAAATTAAAGATGGCATTTCTTTTGACTGTTGAACATCAGAAGAACATCGATTGCTTCTCCCGAAGTAAGCGAATTTCAAAGTGCAGAATCAAAGTACTCCTTCTAAGCCAGTATGCCTGAATGAAGGGATCAACTGTGTCAGAGACCTTGTTTCGTCTGACACGCCTCAGCCGAGTTCTCATCTCCTAAGCCCGATCGACATAGCTCCCCGCGTGGACTATCTCTCCTAAGCAAGGTGGAATTGCTATTTTGAATCAACGGTACTTCTTCGCCCCGGGATGGCCGAGTATCCAATTGTGTTCATCCATTAGTCTGTATGTCGCGTCTGTTTTGTCATCATAAACATACATACTTCATGCATTTTATTTGCGTTCGCATTTCGTATTGCATCACTATCACTTGAATCGGTCTTGTCCCCTAGTGATAAACAGTTTTATCAATCGAGTTTGTCAGTTCTTTCCTCGTCAGGAAGTGTTGCGTCTGCACAATCTCGCCACCAATGTATCTTTAGATCAGAGTCAGCACTTGGGCACTTTGATAACTTGAACCTCTGAAAGATCAGAGAACCTTCAACAAATGTGACTCTTCGCCATTGAAGATGATATCCTCGCTTTCCCGGATTAAGGAAAATCCATAGAGAAAGCCTCATGATCAGAGATTCGGCAGCATGCCAGTTTTGCTCCGAAAGGACCGCTGATGAAAAGGTCATCGGCCCCACAAAATTGGACCCCATCATATGGCGTTTCTTCGGGAAGATCCCAAGAAAAGTATGATGAAAGATCCCAAACGAAAACAGTCTCTCAAGAGACTCGCTTTCCCCAGTAGAATCGACAGATGGCATCTCCAACAGAGAAGTTTGTACAACTCTACAACTCAGACGACTGGGTTCCCCAGCAAGTCTGACATCAAAACTTTTTCCACTCAAATGGCATCTCCCCAGGAAAATTCGGTGAGAAGTTTGAGGAAAGCCGCTATGAATAGTGTCCCCTGTCAAGAAAGTTTATTGACAAAAGAAACTAAGACCAGTTCTTGGTAGGAAACCAGGATCGAGGGGAAGTTTAAATCAGAAACTAAGACCAGTTCCTTGGTAAGAAACCAGGATCGAGGGGAAGTTTAAATCAGAAACTAAGACCAGTTCCTTGGTAGGAAACCAAGAACGAGGGGAGGTTTATTTCAAAAGAAAACTGAGACCAGTTCCTTGGCTGAAAACCAGGATCGAGGGGAAGTTTACCTTTTCTAAGCAGCATTGCTTAAGAAGATGAATGCAGAAGCTACCATTCATAACCACCATCAAAATTTCGGATATTCCGATATTTAATCCTCTTGCACCCCGAATGCTCGAATACTAACGTCATTCATACCTTCGGGTCCAAGAAGATTAAATAGGGGCATCTGTAATACCCCAAATTTTGACCACTTAGATTTCCCATCATTGTGAAAATCATCATCACAATATGGATGTACCTTTATGCTTCATCAGTCTCCCCAAAGATGGGTGAGCATCCAATACAATCAAAATTAGGGTTTCAAGCCCTCTCTGAGTGCTTAGACAAAGGATCAATCAAGAAATGACATGATCTTCAACTTGTATAATCTCTCAAACATCCACAATGGATCAAAAAGGACTCCCACTTCAAGGATTAAGCACAAGGCTGCTCCCTTCTAGGTGGATCAAGTCTCAAGATCGACAGTGTCACCAAATTAGGGTTTTGGTCAACCAGGGCCTCCAGATGGAAATTTTCATCTGGGCATAAGGTAATGATCCAAAACATGACCTAATATACTTCATGGAACCTCATGGACCCATGCATCAAGTCAATTTTGCCTCAGGGGATGCATTCATCAAAAATCAGGAATTAGGGTTTCTTGACCTAATCCACCCCTAAGTTGACTTTTGGGACAAACCATGAGCCAAGACCTCAAGACATGATTTGCGGGTCTCTAATACACCATATTGATCCATTTGGAACAATGGATTGATCCAAGAAGCTTGAGCAACAAGTTTCATTTTCATCTGCACCACAATTAGGGTTTTAAGGGAAAAGTCAACTGTAACTTTGACTTTTGACTAGGACATGCTCCCAAACCCTAATACATGATTGAATATACCCTATGGCACCCATGGAACATGTCCATCAAGTTTGATTTAGGTCAAGGACATGATTTCCTGAAGAATTGCACAGTTTGGAATTCATCTGATAAAAAGTCAACTGTGCACAAAAGTCAACTTTGACTTTTTGAGATTTTTCACCAAAATGGATTTTTAACCCTAAAATGATGTTAATGTATGATTTGAATCATCATTCATCAAGAAAAATCAAGAAAAGTGAGATAACTTGTAAAAGGGGTAACCATAAAACTTAGAAATTTTTCTAAGTTAAAAATAAAGTGGCAAAGGTACCAACTTTGGAGGACCATAACTCCTAAACCACAAGGCCAATTTTTTCCATCCAAAGCTTGATTTGTAGATCTCACTGCCCTCTACAAAAACTTCAACTAGGCCTAACTCCAATTCCTTATGGATTTTGAGCTATGAGTGAGCCAAAGTGGCTGAAAATGTGAAAAAATACCATTTTCCAACACTTAGAAAAATTCTGCCTAAAACAGAATTTTGTTGAAACACCAAAACTTGTGGGATTTTTGCACATAGATGCAAGCTGAATCAGTCCCAAAGTTAAACATCAATGTTGTTGCATATGTTGCTAAGAATTCAAAGGGCTCAACAGCATGAATTGATTCAACTCAAGCCATGAGAAATCCATGCCCAAAGTCATGCTGCTGCAAGCTGTTTTGGAAAAATCAGTTTGCATGTTTCCTTATCTCACACGATTTTGAGCCAAATACTGAGGATCAGCATGCCACTTGTGTTTAAACCAATCACATTGCATCTAATCCAACTGATAAATCTGAGTCAAAAAGCCAAAGAACCTTCCAACTTGAAATTCATCCACTTTGGCACTTTTTGCCTTGAATTCAAAATGCATTTATGTGGAATAGTGCATTGCCAAGATTCTCACTCTCCTCAGTCAAGTTCTCTGATTAAACAACATTAAAAACATCTGAAGAATGTGATTTCAGTCAAGGCATAGCTGATCTATTTGGAGCAGCTGTTATGCCTAGTGCAAGAGGCATTTATGCCAAGCCAATCCAAGCAAATGTGATCTGATCCAGCTGCAATTCACTATTCCTCCAAGACAAGAGTTGATCACCTATAAATAGAGGTCTCAATGGATCACTCAACTCACCCCAAAGCCAGTTACAGCACTGCTTTCTCTCATTCTTTCTTGAACTTCAAGTTTTCTTGTTTTTGAGTAACCACTATCGGGTTTTGAGTTGCAGCCATAGGCAATCAATTCCAATTGCTCAAACACATCACATATGATGTATTTGAGGTGTCCAAGTGCTTAAACAACATATGTAACACTCCCAGCTCAAAATCACTCTTCAACCAAGCCATTTTGCTTCAGTTTTGCAGGTGGAGGTCTCCAACTTGATCCAGAGAATTTCAAAGTTTTCCAAAGCTTGCAACACACTCCATAACATCCATTGAAGCTGTAGGGATCATCAATTCATGACTGGAACACCATCTGGGCAAAGTTCTATTTCAGCTTGCATCAAGGTGAGCTTCAAACTCAAACTCCATGATCTATGCATATTTCCTCGCATGATAATTTTGCCATTTGATTACCATCATATGCTGATTGTTTTGCCTCAATAAATTTGATCATAGACCTCATAACCATGCTTGCACGATTGCTTTTGCAAATTAGGGTTCATCTGTGTTCATCATGATTATTTCACTCCACACTGAAAATGAATAAAATTGGGTATTGCCATCTTGTTCCTTGTGAAAAAACGCACGAGTTTGGTGTTTGAATCATGTCCAATGGTTGAGAGATGAGTGAGATAGGGTGCTTCATGCACGAGCTCGGGGAAGGAGATGGCCATGGCGCCATTTTTAGAAAACCAACCAAGTTCTCTATATAATTTTCACTTGCCATATATTTAATGAATTGGCATTGCGCCCCAGCGGTTCATCAGCTGGTTTTGTGAGTATTAGCAAGCGAGAGGTCTGGGGTTCGAATCCCCCTCGCCCCAGACTTCTTTTTATCACTATTTTATTTTATTATTTTTCATACTATTATTTTTAATGATTTGAAAAATTAATAACTCCTTCAATTTTTATCATTTTTGATTGGTTCTTTTTGCAATAATTCACAAAAATGTTAAAATATTTTATTTTACCAAAAAAATCCCAAAAATATTATTTATTTTATATAATTGATATTTTTGCAAAGAATTAATATTTTAATTGTTTTTAACATTTGAAATATTATTTCCACAATGATTTTGCAACTTTTAATGCTTTCTATTTGTTTTGTAGGTCAATACTTAATTTTTGAAGCATTAATCCAAGATCACAATTTGTTTCCCATGTGTAAAACAATTTTTTATCAATTTAATTGAATTTTTATTCAATTGAATACATTTTTTGGAAACAAATTAGGGTTTTGGATTAATTCAACCCTCATAAATCATTTTTCAAACACTTTGGACCTCTATTAGAGTGTAAGACCCAATCCCCTTTTAACCAAAACATTTTGGGCCTCACTTATTGTATAAGTCCCTCTGCATTAAAAGAAAACCTCGGTGCGATCGCCATTTTTAAACGAAAAATCATCTGGGCCTACCATCGTGTTATAAGCCCCACTCTTTTTCTTTAAACCATTTTGGGCCTCTTGAGAGAGTGTAAGACCCATCCCTTTGTACAGAATACCTTTTTGGGCCCCAGTCACTTGTATAAGTCCCTCTGTACAAATTCAAATAGTGCGCTCACTGATAAAACCCTGGGCCTCTCCTTGAACTGTAAGCCCCAAATCTTTCTTTTTCAAAGCACTTTCTCCTTTGATTTTGAATATACTATTGTTTTTAATCTTTCTTTGTTGAACAACTAACCAAACAGCATGGAAGCACTACAACCGAGTAAGTGGTTATCGCTTTCATTTACTGCTTTCATATTATAAACTGTATTGTGGGGCTGCTCACTGTAAGTCTCCTTTCATAAACTCATATCTACTGTGTAATAATAGTATAGATATTTTGAGTTTCCCCGGCAACTACGTCTAGAACTAGGTGACGCCGTTTCACTTATTCGTAGAAATAGACGCCTAGATCCCCAATAGGAGCACCAGATACAGTCTTCTCTTCGGCTGTCCTCCTTAGGAATCGTCAAGAAGCTCTACTCCCCAAGATGAATGTATTCTCCGTGAATAGCATCTTTGAGTTTCTTCCTAATTCTTGAACTTTCCTGACTTGATCTATTCCTTGTGGATAGCTTGCCTCGAATGTCTCGGGGTTTGGGTACCCACTGCGGTCATAATCTTGGACCTTAACTAAGGAACCCTCTTTAAAAGTTAAAAATCGCTGGATAGTAAACCTCGTACGTTTACCAGTGGTTTTCATATTTAAAAGAGTTATCTCTCCTAAAGGAGTTGATAGACCCACGGGCTTCTTAAAAGCATCGGCCTCCTCTTGGGCATTATTCAAGGACCCTACGGCTTCTTAGAAGTATTCACAGCCTCCTCTTAGGCTTCGTATAATGATCTCTTATTCCGGGAATGATAGCCTCCTCTTGGGCTTCGTACAAGGACCCGTCGGCTTCTTAAAAGATTCCAGCCTCCTCTTGGGCTTCGTACAAATTGTCCCGACGACCTCCTAGAGGTATAGGAACAGAACCTAGTCATCCTTATTGAACAGTCCTTTCATAGAGTCTACTACTGTTTCTCGAAGCATAGTACAAAAGATAAAACTCTAGACTTGGACAGTCTAACTTCCTTGAGTCTCAAAGACATTCTCAAGCACCCTTCGTTAAATAGGAAGGAAACCCGCAGACTCGGATAGTCTCAATACCCTTTGGATTTCCCGTTTCCTCAAAGAAAAGGAAATATCCCTGATCCTCAAATTAAATCCCTGTGTACAGTGTTACTCATATAAGAACTGATTTTCTCTTTTAAATCAGTATATTGGATCTGTCACTCAACTGAAACAGTTACAATAGCCTCCATCTCGGGCTTCGTACGAGATACCAAAATTCTCCCCAGTGGAGTCAAAACAACCTTTTAGCCTCTCTCTCAGGCTTTGTATGAGACACAAAAGATTCCCTCATTGAGTCAATCACCCTTTTTTTGCCTCCATCTCGGGCCTCGTACGAGATATAAATCCCTTAAGCAAGAGTCGAACTCTTTGCTAACCTCCTCTTAGGCTTTGTATAACGATATGCCCCACTGGGTCAAAAACATTTAGCCTCTCTCTCGGGCTTTGTACGAGACACAAAATAGCCTCCTCTTAGGCTTTGTATAATGATTTTCCTAGCGGAAATTAGCCTCCTCTTAGGCTTTGTATAAGAAAACCACTGGTTGATCCAATCAACCTTTTAGCATCAAAGTTGTGCCTCGTTCACAGTACACAAACATCAACAACTCCTTTCCCTTCATCTAATCGCTGTAAGCGGCAAGCCTCTGGATCATCTATATCCATGCCACTGTCCCTCTTTTAGCATGAGAAATTCCTAAGGAAAGATGGCATTGCTCTACACTGAGTTAAAGTCTTCTCCTTCAGGTTAAAACCCTTTCTTCAGAAATTATGGCATTGCTCGGATCCGCGTATCCAAGTTAAAGTAATTCTCCTTCTCCCCTCTTTAGAGATGACAAATTCTCTCTAAAGTCGAGGTCTTTCAGCTTCACATCTTGGGATTTGAACAAGATACAAACCACCTTTCGCTTCACGTCTTGGGCTTTGAACAAGACACCAAAAACACCTATTTCCTCCCATAGAATAGGAGGAACTACGAACGCTCTAATTTCCCTGTTTCGGTAAACGGGAATACGTAGGCATAAGATCGAAAGAAAAGATCTTAGCGAGCGTAATCAACAAAAAAACCCAAATCCCATATCTCCATCAATTAAAAGCAGTAATTCAAAAGCATCAGTCTTAACATCCTAATCCTTATTCCCCGCCAGAAACCCTTTGCCTAGAAAAAAGAAAGAAAGAACCGTATTGGCGAAATACGAATAACCAGTACAAAGGCCCCCCCACATTGATAGCATCCGTAACCTAACAGACCGCTGTTTAAACTCAGTATGCAAGCAGGGTTAATTGGAGACATCTATTTCCCTTCCTTATTCAGCTCACAATAGGATAAAAAATGAATTGACATGTAGTTTTAAGCTCAACCGCAGAGAGCGACCAACACTTAAGAACCGTGTCCAAAATCGCTCGCTACAGTACAAGGACCCTTCGGCTTCTTAGAAGTTCTCACGCCTTCTCTTGGGCTTTATACAAGGACCCTGGCGACCTCTTACAGGTATAGGACAGAACTTAGCCATCCTTTGTTAGAACTGTCTTTCTAAAAGGAGTCACCACCTTCAGACCAATTTAGGGTTGATACTCATCCCTTAAACGAGTCGGCCTCCTCTTGGGAATCATACAAAAGATAAAACTCTACCAATAGACTCGGACAGTCTAAATACCCTTGAGTCTCAAAGACATTCTCAAGCCCCCTCCAAGACATAGGAGAAACCCTAGATTCTGGAGGAATATCCAGTAAGAGTTAGAACTTGTGGGTTCCTAAAACCCCGTCTTTCCCCCGAAATCCCCAACCCGGCATCAGTTAGCCTCCTCTTAGGCTTCGTATAAGGACCCTTTCCTCAGGAAAGTCAGCCTCCTCCTGGGCTTTGTACAAATGACGCTCCCCAGCGGAGCTAACCTTTTCAGACTCTCTTGTTGGGTCAATCACTTTCAGCCTCCATCTTGGGCTTTGTACAAGACATATAATAAACACTCTCTAGTTGAGAATAAAGGACACTCTTGTTGAGTCAATCACCTTTCAACCCCTTTAGCCTCAATCTCGGGCTTCGTACGAGACATATAAAAGACTCTCTTGTTGAGTCAACCCTTTTTAGCCTCAATCTCGGGCTTTGTACGAGACAGATAAAAACACTCTCTTGTTGAGTAAGTCAGCCTCCTCTTAGGCTTTGTATAAGGACTTCCCTAGTGGTCTCAATCAACCTTTTAGCTTCAACCTTGGGCTTTGATAAAGGCACACAAAATCAACAATCCCTCTTTAGAGATGACAAATTCTCTCTAAAGTCAACTTTAGCTTCAATCTTGGGCTTTGAACAAGACACAAATAACCTTTAGCTTCAATCTTGGGCTTTGAACAAGACACCAAAACACCTTTTTCCTCCCATAGAATAGGAGGAACTATGATCGCTATGATTTCCCTGTTTCGTTAAACACGGTAATACGTAGGCATAAGATTGCGAAAGAATCTTAGCGAGCACACTACTCAAAAACCATAAATCCAGTACCTTCACACATTCAATCCCATCATCTACCCATAATCCCATCGGACCGTCCGTGCATTCCATTCTTAACAAAATAGCCAGAGAGAGGCCCATAATCTTAACCGCATCTGTAAACTAACAGTCAGCTGTTTAAACTCAGTATGCAAGCAGGGTTAATTGGAGACATCTATTTCCCTTCCTTAATCAGCTTAATAGGATAAAAAATGAATCGAACTGTAGTACCCCAAAGCGATAGTGCTTAAGAATCACGTCAAAAATCGCTCGCTACAGAAAAATGGCGCCCACCGTGGGGCCCACCAGGGGGCATCTTGTCCCTCCCATCTCTCTATTTGAAACCTTAAGTCTGAAAAAATAACGGGGAAATGGAGACTCTCCTGGGGAGCCATTGTCTGTCAGGACTAGGATTATTATAGCTCTTTAAGAGGTCTAGGATGTTAGTTTTAGGACAAATATATATATATTGCTTTTCCTAATTGATATTCGTGTTCATTTTTCTGCTAATGGGAATGCGTGTGATGCCGCATGTGGAAAGATTGAGTAAACACCTAAGATAAGTGATGGCAAAACGGGTAATCTTACAGGGAGTGAATCCCAAATAAGAGATCCCGGTCGACCATTAACCTCAGTGGAGACTCCCTTTGCAGATACATTGCCTATACGACTTTGGTTGTTAAAAGTAGTGTGGTCGATTCGGTTATCTGAGAAGCTGAGGAGTTAGTAGACTAAAGCCATTTTGTAGTACGAAAGCTATCGGAAATAGTTGTCACGCGATACTACCCTCATTTAAGATCACTCTAAGATACTTCAGCTCGCTGGCGATCCGCTTGCTGTTGTTATCCCAAGAGGGGTCAATGATTATGCGGACAGGTACCAAAAATCACCATAGTTTAAAACCTTTGGGGATGGGTAGAGCCTTGACTTCATGACACCGACCCTTTGACCCCATGTTTTTTCTATGTTTTTGTGTGCTGCATTTATACATTCATTTAAAAAACATTAAAACAAAGAAAAATTTCACTTCTAGTCTGTCTTTTTTTCAAATTAAATTGAGACAATGATTGCAAATATCGGAGATAGAAAGATTGCGGTATGGATTTCGGTATAAGGAAGACTCATCAGTATACCTTCAAGGTTCCAAAGTTGGAGGATTTAAGAGGTTTGGCGAGGATGATCACCAACCCTGAGGTTTTCAGAGCTAAGTATGAAGGACTGCAGCCTCTGTTAAGGGTCCATGTAATCGAAGGAATCCTGTCCACGTTAATCCAGTTCTACGATCCATTCTATCATTGTTTCACATTCCTGGATTATCAGTTAGCACAAAAACTGGAGGAGTACTCTCACCTGACTGACTTACCTATCACTGATCACGCTCCCTTTTCTGGACTGGAATAAATTCTAAAGGATAAAACAATTGCAAGAGCAATTTATTTGGACGAGTAAGAAGTCAGACTCACATGATCGTTAAGGTTGGTATCCATGGTTTGTCGGCCCAATTTTTGACAAAGAAAGCCATGTACTTTGCTAGTATAGGGAATGTACCTGCTTTTGAGATCATTTTTGTTTTGCTCACTTACGGGTTATTTCTGTTTCCTAACATAGACAACTTCGTTGATATCAACGCGGTTAAGATATTTTTGATTGGAAACCCCGTACCTACCCTGCTCGCAGATGCTTATCATTCTGTACATTTAAGGAATTTATACAGCGGAGGAATGATCACATGCTGTGTACCCCTGCTATACAAATGGTTCACTTCCCATTTGCCAAAGTCTGCCGCATTTTGCGATCAAAAAAGTACTTTGTGTTGGTCGCAGAGAATCATGTCTCTTACCAACTCTGACATCGATTGGCCTAATCAGATCTATGAC
This sequence comes from Lathyrus tuberosus, assembly GCA_022829125.1. Classification (NCBI taxonomy): domain Eukaryota; kingdom Viridiplantae; phylum Streptophyta; class Magnoliopsida; order Fabales; family Fabaceae; genus Lathyrus; species Lathyrus tuberosus. The sequence goes on from JALAZF010000072.1 coordinate 9,771,252, forward strand.
GGGATCAGGATCATTGCCGTTGTGGAAACTTTCCTATTGTACCCCTTAAAGGAACTAAGGGAGGAATTAATTATCATCCAGTTTTAGTTCGGTGTCAATTCGGATACTCGATGAGGCATATGCCATGTAATGCTCATCTGGAGGGTCTTTTCTTCAAAGAAGGAGAAAACGACAGAGCACTAAAGACAAAAATAGTGCATGCATGGAAACATGTTCACAGGAAAGGAATAGAGTCTCTAGGAAAACCAGACTGTGTCTCTATGGAACCTTATCTCCACTGGGTACAAGCTAGAGCTCTCAAACTAAGGATGCCTTACCCTCGTCAGGGAGTTCTTCCATCGAAGAAACCTGTCCTGTATTTTATGTCGGATACGGAAAAACTTCAGGTTACGCTCAACAAAGTTCAACAAGAGAGGAAATCTTGGAGGAACAAATACTGCATTCTCAGTGTGGAGTGTAGAGAAATACATCAACAATTGAGAGATAAAGATGCTCTGATCGAGATTTTAGAGCAACATGCTGTAGAAAATCAAGAAGACCAAAGGAACTTGCTCGCTCCTTTCACTTGGCAAAGGAATGACAACCCGACAACGGCCCAAGAGCCCCGGTCAAAGAAGAGGAAAGTACCAGAACCAGCACCTGAGTTCCCCTTAGAGAGGACTTGGGCTCCATAAGTTTATATTTCCTTTTACAGCATTTTGAAATTACTGTATTTCTGTTTCCGCATTCTTTGAATTCAATAAAACGGGGTTTCCCCACTGTTTGATATTTGTAATCCAGTTGTTGAAGTTTCTTTTGAAAATAACAAAAAAAACTTAATATATAATCATTGCATTCATCATTCTCACATTAACACATTCTTTATTCTTCCCTACGAATCTCACGTTTGTGTCTCGATTCTAGAGTCAAACTGTCTCATTCGTATAATACTCGGGCCAATCAACAGAAGAAGATGGATAATCTCGAGGAAGAGAACATAGTGTTGAACCCTAATTTTTGACCCCTAAGATTCCACATATCATTCGCATTTTCATTTTCATCTTTACCACAAACGAGATCACACATTGATTCCCTCGTCCCCCTTATCTTTGGGTTTATGCCTTGCAGGGTTCACTGATCATCTGTGTGTTTTCTTATTCACTTTATTGCTTTATTTGTTTATATTTTACTAACCATTAATCAAAATCAAAAAAATATTTTGTTTTCTTTCACTAACATTTTCAGGGGAAGAACAGGTCAAAAATGCCAACAAAAAAAAAATAGTCCCACAGCTCGATTGAATTTCACCTGACAAAGTCAAAGTTAATCTGCAAACAATTCAAAATTCATCTGATCAAGAGTTTCCAAGATTTAATTGATTATTATTCAAGGAATTCCAAGGTTCATGTGTTTATTTCCATGCCTTCTTTGACGAGCAAAAGAATCGAGCCGAACCACAGTAGTGCATTCAAAAAGGGAATTTTTTCAAAATTTGGACTAAGTAACCGGTTAGCAGATATGTTGTAACCGGTTACCATCGTGAAATTTTGAAAAATGGCAGCAAATTCAAATTTCAGCATTTGGCACCAATTTTGATCACATTTTGGAATATTCCATACCATCTCATTTTAATTCCCTACATCACTTTGATCATTTCCTACCATACACCTCCACTAATCACCACTCTTTTGATAATTCCCCCCAAATTTGAATTCCAATCCTAATTTTCAAATTCCAAGCCTAATTACAAACCACCAAATTCCCAAACCTAAACTCTTTAAATAGAGGCTTCATCTCACTCATTTCACAATCTTTTGATAGCCAAAAAACCTCTTGCAAATTCTCTCCCCAACCACAAAATTCACCAAAGCTCACATTTCTTTCTTTGAAAGTTAACAAGAATTCACATTGAATCTTGTTCAACTATGAGCTAAACCTTCATCCATTCTTGTTTTTGTTCATCAATTACAGTAGATCAAGGCTTTGGACTGTAGATCTTGAAGTAATTTGAAGGAATTTTCAGATTTGAAGTGGTAATTCATCTTTCACCATTGTTGAAGCTTCATCTTCATCTTCCATAATGTAGATCTTTGGAGATCCTTGTTACTTGATCCTTTGGATCTTGTAATTGTGTTTAATTGCTGATTTTGGCTGTTATTTTACTTTAAATTTCGTGCAATTTCAGTCCCATGATCATAAGGTGTTTGTAAAAAGTTTTGGAAATGGATCATGCTGAATTTTGCACATTTTTCTGCATTCTGGTGTTGTGTAACCGGTTAGCAGTTATGCTGTAACCGGTTACACTGTGTAAATTTTGAAAAACTGCACTTATTTTGAACCAAGTAACCGGTTAGCAGTTATGCTGTAACCGGTTACTTCGAAACAGAATGCATATTTTGTCTTGTTTTTGGGGTTGTTTTGGTTCCTTTTCCATTTTCTTCCCTCTCCTTTTGTTCTTAGCCTTAGATCACATAATTGTGTGGTTTAATTTTGCCTTCTCTTCATCTATTTCTCTTTTCTTTTGATCGATGAAAGTCTAAAAGATCTTGGAATTCTTTTGTTGAATTTCGATCAAGACGAGATCGCTACCATTTTTCTTTTCGTGCGGTATTGCTTTTGGATGACGATTTACATATCGTTCATCTAGCATGCATTAGCACAAAGAGCTATTGACCGGCCCCATTGTAGGGTAATTACTCCATAAATTACTCGGTGATTGCTTAACATAGCGCAATATTTGTCCCGCATCGGAAAACTATCAAGAATGATTGATTATTTGTCTTTTGGTTCAAAACTTATGAAACTTGTTGTTAGGAGGCTTTGATCTTATCAATCCTCTAATGATTTCTCATTAATCTTGACCTAAGGGCAATTATTCAATTATTATTGATCACTAACTCTAACAACTAATCACTAACTTACTAACATTACTATTGTACTAATCCTTTACAATTCCTTCCCGCTCCTTATCTCTTATACTTTTATGCTTCATTTTTGTCATTTCATATCATGTTTATGCTTCTGCAATTTTTCCTTTGTCCGTTGGACATATGTTTATGCTTCCGCAATCTTTCCTTTGTCCGTTGGACATATGTTTATGCTTATGCCTTTTTCTCTTTGTCCACTTGGACCCAAAACATTAATAAAGGCCAAAACCTCTAAAAAACTTGTGCTTCTAATCTTGGACTATGGTTACTATCCTTTGCAATGGACATGGAGTTTTGCACCTAGACCTTGGACTTCAATGCTATTCTTGAATCCTTGGACTTAGACCTTGGACATCCAATGCAATTCTTGGAACCTTGGACTTAGAACTTAGGACCTTTCTCCCTTTGCTTTGGAATTATGGTTCGAAGACTTGGAAGCTTACTTGTGTGGTTAGGCTATTCTTATCCATAGCTTTTACTTTATGCTTTAGGATAGTCACTTCTTCTCCACCCATTCTTCAATTTTCAAAACTTTCTCCCTTTTTCAAAACATTCTTGATTTCAAACTTTCACCTCTTTCATAATCAAACCTTGACTTTGTCAAGTGATTTTTACTCTTTTCTTTACATTTCTTAAAATATGCTAAACTACATAAGCATATTGACAGCTTTTTCAAAAGACTTAAAAAACATCAAACTCTTCACTCTCTTTTTGTGCCCTCGTGCACTTTTTTCCTTTAACTTTTTCATAAGTTTAGACATGATTCATTTCTTTAAGCGGAATTATTCGCTTGGAAATGACGACTTGTCTTTACACTTAAAATCAACCAAAACAAACAAATTTTCATTCTTTGTACCACGAACTACGGGGTTTTGATCCTACATTGCACATCGTGGGTATGTAGGCATGAGGCGACAAGTTTCTCCAAACACAAAAATATTAAAAACAATTTCTTTTCTCATCTCCTCAATCACTTTTCAAGCAAACTTTTTCATACCAAAAGTGGTAGATATTTCAAAGGGCTCCTATAGAGTACTATAGACGTTTTGGGTGCTAACACCTTCCCATTGCGTAACCAACCCCCCTTATCCAGTCTCTCTTCACTTGTTCTTGTTTTAGAACTTGTGTAGGTTTTGTTCGCTCTTTTTCCTTTCCTTTCTTGGATAAAATAAAAGTGCGGTGGCGACTCTTGCTTTTCGAGGTAAGTTAATCAATAGCTTACACTCACGATTTTGCCGCTACCGAAAATTGGCGACTCTACTGGGGACAGATTGACCTCTTGCTGGTCCATCCCTTGAAGGGTTTAGCCTACTTTGATTTATTTACTGCTTTTTGCCTGATTTGCTTGTTACTTGCTTGTTCTGTTTGGGAATTCTTCTGTGTGGTGAGATAAGTCTTATACCCAGACTTGAGTGTACACCTAAGACTAGGGTGGAAAGTAGTGTGACTTGTGTGGCATTTGGCCAGACTTAGTATACACGAAAACTCCATATCTAGACGAGGTTTTCTTTGGTAATGTTCTATCCTACGCATTTGGTGCAGATGATGGAATGTAACTTGGAAAACTGTCAACTCTGGCGACCATTCCCGAGGACTCAGTTGAGGCACTCCTCCCAAGAGGTAGTAATGGCATACTAGAAATGGCAAACCCGTTATGCTTCTTGATCTAAGGACCCGAAGCTGAGAACTTTAGAATCCTTTAACCCATCTTGGCCTTATTAGGACGTGGTGCGATGGCTATTTAGGTGCAGACTTGAATCAGTTGTTACGCGATACCACACTCAGACGAGACTCTCTTGAGAATATTATTGACTACCAAGAAAATTGGGAAATCGGTAATATCCGAGAGATGGGTTGTAGACTCTGGGGACCTCTTTAGAACCTTGTTCGGCAGGTGTTATACCCTTAGCACATACCTTTGTGGGTTGGTTCTTAACCTTGGCTTCATGCTCGTGACTCGAACCTTTGAACCCGTGTGCTCTGAGTGATCTTGTTTGTGGTTGTTGCATCCATGCACTCTTGCATCCATGAGCATACATCTGCATTCTTCCTAGTTGTCTCAGAAACTCATTTCAACTGTCTCCTTCTTCAGTTATCTGTTCACCGTCAAGCTATTTCCTCAACACAATTACGGAACTAGAGCTGCTGTCAGATTGAGAATGGAAAGTCAAGAACAACACAACGCCGAAGTCAGAATGGAAATTGATGAGTTGAAGGCCGAGATGACCAAGCTCACAGAAATGCTGTAAGTTCTGATTGCTAGAGGTGAACCACCTCAGAGGACTGTGATTGTTGAAACTTCACCTGCTGCTGTTGCGGTGAAAATCGGATAACAAGCTATTAATTAACTTGCATCATTTTCTTTTACAACCGACTGTGATTTATCCAAAGGAAAGGTTCATGATCGTAGAAAAACCTAAAGGGGGAGATCTAAGGTTCGGGGGTTGGTTACGCCTAGGGAAGGTATTAGCACCCTAAACGTCTGTAGTACCCTACGGGAACCTCTTGTTTAATGTTATATTATGTTTGCTAAAGGTTCTATGCTAAAGGTTGAGACCCTAGGGGTTAGTATCTAAGTATACTCGACAAAGCATCGCGCTTTGCGCCTACGTATCCCCGGGTGTAGAATTAGAGTATGCGTAGTTCTACTTCTACTGAATGATTGACTGTGGTCAATATTCAGAGGGGAAATGAGTGCAAGCTCATTGTAGAGTTCAAGAACTCTCTAAATCTAGTTGAAATGGACCTATGTTATGTTTTAGTTAACAGGGAAAATGAATATTCATTAGGATGAATATCACTAAGAGTTTAAGAACTCTCTCCTAAAGGTAGTTATAATTTCTATGGCTCTGATGAGGCCAAGAAATAAGGTTTCTCCTAAGTGGTTACTTAGGTTAAGGTGGGAGGCTATGACTTAAGAGTCAACCTAATTCACCTTCCTTTGGAATGAGGGGAAGAATGATGATAAAAGAATAAAAGTCATAGAAGATGAAACATTTGATATAAGATAATATAATGAAAGCAACATAAGTATGAGGATGGCAATATGTTTCATGAAAAATGATGAGTAGACATGAGATAAATATGAAGATAGGTCAAGTAGACAAAGACAAACCAAAGATATTAAACTTGAGAAATATATCCAACAACAAATCATAAGTCAAGACATAGTCATGAATAAAAGATTAATCAAGGTGATATTCAAAGTTGAATAATACCAATCACAAATTAAATCAACAACTATATGACAAGATAAATTAAAGATGAATTAAACCAAACATTCAAAATATCAATAAGGTCATAAATAAAGGTTTAACAATTTAATCAAGATAAAGAGAGTGGAAACTCACATTAATAATAAATCAACTTAAATAACTATTTAAGAAAATAAATTACTAAATAAAGTAAATATTTTTTGGAGTTTTAGAATAAAACTAAGATAAATAAACTGTTTTTTTTTTAATTTTTAATAAGCTTTAAATAAAAGGAAATGATTTTAACTAAAAAAGAAAGGAAGTGTCCCAAGTGTGGTTTAAACCCACGTCCTTGCCTGAACGCCCCAAAATTTCCACCATCTGGGCTAGGCGTGCGTAGTGATCATAAAAGGAAAGTGCATACATATATTTAAGAGGCGGAGAATCAAAAAGAAGAAAAAAAAGCAAAAGGACTGGGTAGGGATCGAACCCCAGTCCTTATAAGCACGGCAAAGAGGAATAGTAACACACACACAAGTCCATCCGTTGGGGCGGGTATACATCCGGTAAATAATACAACTTCATAAATATATAACATGTATATGCACATATATTCAAATTAACAAGCCAAACCAACCAAACAATCGTGACAGCCAAACCAAGTTCAAAGCTATGTCAATCATAAACCAGGTGAAAAGAAAACCTATAATGTATACACAAAATCAAAATGTCTCCCATGTATTGACTATCAACTATGGTTTAACATGTGAATCCAAGGGAAAAGCAAATCAAGCCATGAAATTATAATAAATATCAGCATCATGTTAACATTACTACACAAATGAAGTAACAACACAAATCATGAGCAGAAATGCATTAGATAAGAGTCTTGGGCAAACATATAAATGAAGTCACACATTTCATTCACCAAACATATATAAGAACCAAACTGAACATGATATTGGCCTAGTTCAAAGCAGGTTAGTAAACATCAACATACAATGAAATAATGATGAACAAAACGGCTCAACAGTCAACCACATATTCCACTTAGATATCATCCACTCATGTGTTAGGAGCAACATGTACAGCATACTTGATAGCAGTAATAAAACAAGCATAAACATACAAACAGAACCAATGGCCAAGATCGATAGGTTAGCAAATCAATACTGGCAGATCGTTCTCAAACACATCAAGCAATTCTCAACTTTAAGCAAAGACAAAGTGTAACCAAAAGGTATGTGTGTGTGACCAAAACTCTTAGGTTGTGACAAAATGACAGTATGCAAAGACAAGCAGGGGTATCAATCAAGGCAATTCAATCATGCTACAAAGAATCCACAAAAAATACCCTAACATTACTAGCATCACAACAGCCTTGGATTTAAGCAAAGATGGAAACAAAACATGCAATACTTGGCATATTCGGTTAAAGCATATAGAGACATGTTATTAAAGACCAACATAAAACTTTGCAAAATAGATGAATAAGTCAGCACTTCAACTAAACAAACTCATGAACTTTGACAACAAAAGAACTTGACAGTACAGGGGTAAGCTAAATGATCAAGGTCAGCATTTCAAAAAAAACGTGTATAGCACATATAGAAGCATATCATTTTGCAACAAGATAAACAACATATCATTTAGCAGGCTTATGACATAAACAAGCAACTGAGTATAGTAAGTAAGAAGCATCATGAACATGGCATAGCAGGTTGGAACGCATCATCATGATATGAAAAAGGCAGAGTACTGTGCAATTCTACCAAGGACCAAAATTTGCACATATGGCACATAGCACACATAAGAAGTCTTTTGAGGCTCAAGCAATCAAAATTCAACGAAACATGCAAGTTGACAAAAAAAGGTTCCACATTCTGGCAGTAAGTATACTAAGTGAGGTGTGTGGATAGTGAAACAAGGTATGTGTGTCCTCATGACTATGAATAGACTGATCAGAAGGCAATGTGTAAAAGAGGAACAAATGAGCAGGTTGTATATCAAGAGATATGCCAGCCACAAAATTACACAAAGGATCAAGTATGGCTATGAGCAATACATATCATAGCAGCTTTAGTGTACATAGCAAACCAGCAACGTCACCATATGGAAAGATTTAAACAACTTGACTATCACAACTTAAACTCATCCTCATATGTAATAAGACTTAATCAAGATGAAACAAATAGAGGTCTAGAAACTAATGCATACAAGATCAATAGTAGACATATGCATTTAAGCAAGGTTCGTGTGATATGAGATGGCAGGCAAAGTGTAGATATGATCAATAAACACAACATAAGACAAACCAGGTGGATTTGGGCATAAATGAAAGCAAGACATGAACTCAATCAGGCAGTGATGGCACACAGGCATACTATAGAGTGTGAATAGCACCACAAATACAGTTCATGATTCACATTAAAACTTAAACATGAGCAAGAATACATCTCAAACATGTTTGACAAGACTACATATTCTAATATGACAGCAATGGCTTGTAAAGCAAGTAAGAGACAATAAGGCAAGGTTTTAACAAATCAGAGAATTTGACATATTCATCAAGGCATGTTCATCACAAAACTGATATGCAATACTTCAAGAGGTCAACTATTCTAAAAAACAATTTAGGGCAAGTATAGATGCAAACAGATCATGCATAGATAGAAGTAGAGATCTTGGACAGATTATGTATACTTCATCAATTTGACATATCAGATGAACAAACCTACAATGGCATGGTGTACAAACATATTGATATCTCATAAGCATTAGCCTAGATTGTTGTTTAAACAAGGCATTAGTACATAATGAGGCATGGTCAATTTCACATCTTGAGGAACTAATTCACATGTTAGAAACCAAAACTTAGCAGACACATAGATAGATTAAACTAAGGCCAAGCACACATACAATAAGTTCAGGCTTATACCAAATGTCAATCAAAATGACACGTAGAAAACAAGTATGATATGGTAGAGGTAATGTTGTAGAACTGATGAACATGACTCAAGTAACAAGTAAATGGCATATCAAAACAGGTTTATTATTTCAAAGTAAAAAGAAAACACATAACTGATGGCAACATACTAACACATCAATCTCTTTGCATAAAGCAAATATGGTGGCTATGATAGTGCTAATTGATTTTACAGAACAAAACTCATTTAGACACAGAAACCAACAAGCATCTGACCAAAAATCATTAACCACAAGATGAAACAACTCAGTTTAAAAGTCCTATTATGCTAAGTAGATTATAAATCTTATGTGTTGTACCCCAAATTTTTCCCTTAGATTCATTGATTCGTCTGCATAACATATTAGGTCAATCGTTCGTGCATGCCTAATCTCTTTATCTAGTTTTTGCTTTGTTTGTTTCATTTGTGAATACAGGTACTGCTGCAGAATATTCAAGGTCTTGAAGGCTATGCTGTGTGTGTGTTTGTGGAGGTCCTCCGGTTATTGACAAGTATATGTTGACTCCTGTGAGTTATGCCTTTACCCTTCCTGATCCCTAAGTCACTACCAAGCTTTTTTTCTCAAGACTCCTCAGTTTTCTCCCCCACAGAATATTAAGTCCTTATACCCTCTGATATGGATTTGGTTCCCCTAATACTAGTCACTGGTTGTGTGTTAATTATACTGCAAACTAGCATCTCCCCCCGCTGTAAGCTCTTCAATTTGAAGATATGTGTCTACTCCACATTCTTAAACGTTGGTTCATCAAGGGAAGTTCAATTTGAAGGAATTAGAAAGTTGAAATCCATAATGCAAATTCAAGCCCGTTGATTCGTTACAAGTTTACAAGATCAAGCTCAAGGTCCTACATCATTCACATGTGGTTCCAGTATGAAGCTCATGCCCTCTGCCTCAAGAAGAATCTTATATTCTTGAAATTGCCAAGTATTCTCCAAGCAAGTTTGAAGATCATCTGATAGATTAATGCTCAAGACACCTTGACCATTGATAAAAGGCTGGGACTCTCATAAATTCCTAAGACTTAATTACAATAAACTCAGATTTTAATTTGGATTTCCAATTCGAGATCTAAATTGACAATGCACAAGTTCACTATGGAATGGCAAGAATTATTCAAGTTGCAAGATACGTGAGTGGCATCTCTTTTATAAGGGTCATGGGATGCATGTATGAGTTTTTCATTGGATTCATGATCAAAAGAGTTTTTTTTAAGACCATTATTTAGAGTTTATCACCAAGGAATAAATTTCTAAGTTTAAAGAGAAGTTCAAAAGCAAGGAGATTTTCAAGCAATCAAGATCCAAGAACATTAGGTCTCACCAAAAATGCAGGATCGTTCAAGATTTAATGTGGTGGATTTGAATCATCATTACTACAAAATTCATTTCGTGTTATAAGGTGTGGAGTGTAAGAATACCATGTCAAATTCAAACCATGGAACCAACATGTAAAGGGTCTGTCATGTTACAAAGAAGCTTAAATAGAGGATTCACTTTTTAGGCCAAGCTCAAATTTTATAATAAGAAAAAACTTGTTTCATGAGATAACACCAAGGTTATGATTGCTTCGTATTTCATTTTAGACCAACTTGGAATGTCATCACTAATGCATCATCCTTATTATAAGGAGATAACACATGCTTGTGAATACTACTTTTATTAAGCTGTGATGAGAATTATGTTTGAGCATATGAAATTACATTTTCCAAAAAAAAACATCACGTTGCCACTATTCTATCAGAGTTTCTAAATTCCTACAATACAGTTACTAGATTTGCAGTGAGAGATCCTGATATCTTGAAAAACAGACAGTAATTTGGCCTTGGCCGTCATAATAGTCGTTCCGCGTGTGTCTTGGTCACGAGCTAGATTAATGCTTCGAGAATAACCAACCAATGAACTTGCCATGGGAACTCATTGGTATGTTTCCTACTCGTCACAACCCTGTCAAAGGTATGTTTTTTTACGGATCGGATTGTTGCCGAAAGGTTGTGACATCCTGCAATAAAAACAATTCCAAGTGTTGAGTACAGTATTCAAGTATTTGCTTCAGAGGGACCAGAAACACAACAATAAAACTCTTTCTAATGCATTAGAAGATGCTATTCGTACCGTAGGAAATTCGGACTGGCTGTGCGTAATCTGAACCGTGGTAATCATAAAACTTCTCTAAAGCCATCTGCACCCAAGCATCTTCGTCGGGCTTCTTGAAACCAAGCTCCCTCCTCATTGTCATAAGTACATGAAAAAAAAGAACAAATAGACCATTATATGATCATCGCGGATGCACAAATGTGAATAAGATGACACAAAAGTCGTGGCCTGAAATTTCCACGACGGGGTTCATAACAACATAAAACTACAGAGTAATACCAAACCAACATGACCATATACATTGGCATAATGAAAGATCAACAGGGACCATCACACTTAGATCACAAGAAAGATAATCCACAACACAAGGCAGCGTACTCACCAACAAGTTTTCAAAATCGTAACGCACAACCCCTTGGCAAAACTGTAAGCTTGTACCTGCAGCAAATGAACAAAACGAAATATCTACAAGGTCAGTAAAAAACCAAATCCATAAGGCATTTGATTCATTTCAACAAGCTTATATTCATGACATAACAGCCGGCTGTCCACAGTTGAGAAGTTTGAAAGTTGCACAAAGTGGTTGACAAACCAAGAAAATTCATACCTCATGGTGCTTATGGCGTTCCAGATTTTGTGTCTCAACGTTACATTATCGTTGTGTCCGAGCTTGCTCCAAAACATACACACGAAAGAGAGGGTCACTGAACAAACATTCGAAAGAGCTAAGTACAGAAAAGGCAACTGCATAGCATGCATACAAAAGAGGTTCATGGAAGCTCAAGATTCTATTTACCACCATAAGAATCCGGTTGGTCCAGGTCATGCATTTAGAATTCGTGCATTAGAGGGTCGATTGAAGGAGTTAGTTCTTGCCATTGCTCAGACGTTCTTGTTAGCTACGATATGTTGCTCTTGCCTCTGCAAACAGAAAATGACAGCAAGTGTTAATAATGATTGTGAAGATATTAGTGATTGAAGGTTTTGACAGTAAGGATGGGTAGAGTAACGAGTTGAAATTATGAAGATCTTAAGCAGTATGATTAAGGTTGGCTCTTGCCCAAGGTAGCATCCTAACTTTAACCGTCTTCACACCAATCATTCATTACAATATCATCCTACAATCATTAGGAAATCATAATTCAAAAACGTGTTCAAAAGCAATCAAAGCAAGAATCCAAAGTTTCCAAAATAATCAACCCATTCATAAACCGGTTCCAAACATGTCCAAAAAACCACTTGATTACTTTCCAAACCATTAATCAAACATGTCTAGGACAAGATTAAATGAAAAGGGAACGTGTTTCAATTTGTCCACAAATATGTCAAACCGAAAATCGAAAGGAATTAATTGGAAAAATCAGTAGAATCAGACTATATAAAGGGGACACGACTCAAAGATTCAAGGGGGACAACCAGAACAACCATACAACTAAATATCAATTTCACCAAAAGTCCATCATCACCAGGAAATTCCCAAATCGTACTCAAAACCATTCACTATCATTACATACACAAACCATTCAAAAAAAAAAGAAGAAACTCCAACTGAATCATTACACCAGAATTACACAGATCCTCACACGACTAAAGTTCAGCAAATCCTTACACGAGTTATCCAAACAGTACAACCAATATTCCGAACAACCAATCAAACCAAAACATCAAATACATCTAGCCATCTTTTTTTCGTACCAGTCACACAAATTCATCTATTACAAATTCATATACACACACCAGGAAACCATCCACACGCCCATTTCCAGAACAACAACACACACACAGAGAAAAGAAGAAGTAGACGAGTCAAACAACGCCGATCACGCAAAAAGGTAAAAAAGGAGAGGAATGAGATCTTCCCTGAATGAAGTCCTTGGAGCCGCCACCACCGCCGGGGCTCATTTCCCTTTTTCTTTTCTGCCGTTTATTTCCGTTTCGCCTCTTGTAATTTGTAATCAACTCTAACATAATGAAATCAGGGTATAGGGTTGTGTGGGGTGGGGTATTCTTATTGATGTTGTCTGGTTCGAGAGAGAAATCGAAAGAGAGTCAGAATCGAGTGAGGATGACGGCGTTTTTTTTGGTTCCTCAAACCCTAGTTTTTGAGAGGTGGGAAGGCGAGAGAGGAGAGTGATGAGCTCTCAGATCCTCCGTTTCTTCTTTTGTTCCTTTTCTTACCTTTTGCCTTTTTTTTTTCTTTTAATCAAACTTTTTATATAATTAACAGCTAATCTAACATTTTGTGTTCTTTTTAAAAAAGGGTTTTACTAACTTTTTATATTAGAACTGTTTTTTATTTATTTAAATACTAAAATTAAGTTTATTTTAATTAATAATTAAAACCTTTTTAAAATAGTTCTTAACTTAATATCTCTTATTAATAATAACTTTTTCTTTATTAAGTATTAAAATTAATCCTTTTATTCAATAAGATAAATCCTTTAACATCACTTCTTTTTCTTTTAAACTAATAACATAACCGTTAATATATAACTTTTACCAATAGGAATTTTTTTTCTTCATTTATTTAAGTTTATCAATTTAGCTTTGGAACTAAAAATGAAAACTCTTAAAACAATTAAAATCCTTTCTTAATTAAGAAAACTCTAATTCGATTTAATCCCCAACACAATTTTTCACAATAAAACAAGAAACCATTTTATCCATAACCTTAATAATCCAACTCTTTTCCTAATAATCAAATCGTTAGAATCCCTCTCTCACGCCCGAGTGAACCGTATGCATGCATGTTTATCCTATCATGCCTTTGTTCTACCTTTATATGCTTACTGTTATTTGATATATGCATGCTTATTGCTCTGTCTAAACCCTTTTCGAAACATAACAAAAAACTCTCGATCCAACGTCGAGCCACTTTTATACCCATGTAAGTCGAGCGCCTTCGGGCGTCGCATTCAACCTATCGGTCACAATACACTCTAGCTAGCTCACACTTTGCTAGTATGCACAAAATAATCAAAGTTAATTTCCCCCTCGACATTCCAAAGGAAGGTTCCCTTAAAATTGATTAAACCGTCATAGGATTAACACTTTAGAACCCTTGGCCATAGGATTCGGAGTCGCCGTACTCCATGTCTCGCCGTAGACACTTAGAATCTTAGCCTTAGGATCGGAGTCGCCGTACTCCAAGTAAATGCTCCGCCGCGAACATTTACAATCCTACCCCTCTTAAACCAACCTACAACTTTAGAGTCGCCGCACTCTATATAAGGTCTTGCCCAAGACTTTACCTCCCCTTGGAACCTTGACCCCGTCAAGAAGTTCCTCTTTTCAGAACTACGCATACTCTGATTCTACTCCCGAGGATACGTAGGCGTAAGGTGCGATATCTTATCGAGTATACTTAGATACTAACCCCTAGGGTTTTAAACCTTTAGCATAACACCCTTAGCAAGCGAGTAAGAGATAACATAAATATTAACGAGAGGATCCCGTAGAGTACTACGGATGTTTAGGATGCTAATACCTTCCCTGGGCGTAACCAACCCCCGAACCTTAGATCTTTAGGTTTTTTTCGCTTTTGAACCTTTCCTTTGGATAAATCAAACACGGTGGTGAACATTTAAAAAATGTGATCCTAGTTCATTAATAACTATGGTATCCAATTCTCACCGCAACATTATGCATACAAAGCAATAGCTCAGCAGAATATCAGTTTAAGCACATGTGACGAACCTTGATTCAAAACATATTTCAGGCATATCAACAATGTAAACATATATTGAGACAATGAGAAACATACATCTACCATGAACTTAACAACAATCATCGAGCTCAACAAATTAACAGAAAATAGACATAGAGTAAATCAACAAGTATTATGTCTCAACCAAGATCAGAACTCAAATCATTCATGATAAATCTAAAATACCAATCTATATATCATATTCATACTAAGAATAGCATAGAACAAAATAAAGATGCACATGTTGTTAATGCAGTAACACAGATGGGCGTGAGGTAAAGATGCTTACCTCTTTTCCAAGCTAACAGCAAAATCTTTGAACAGATTCTTGCTCCTTCTCCCTCTCCTCAAGCTAGCACAGCTGCAAAACTCTTCCACTGGTATCCAAGCAAACCACACAACAATTTCCTTTCCTTGCAGCTAACTCTTGCTCTCTCAATGTGAATTGATTTTAGAGTGATTTTGTAAAGAATTGTTGATGATTTGAACAAGACTCTAACCTCCTTATATAGGCGAAGTAAGTGGGTTGATGTTATGGGCCAGGTTGGAATTAATCCTCCTCCAAGAGTAGTGGCAGCTAGGGTTTTGAAACAATGTACAGTGCTTAAGGGAGCAAACGCTCCTCCACTCTGAGATGTAGCAGATGCCACAGGGCTGAAGTAGATAGCATCTTCCTAACTTTCCTTTGTCATCAGCCTATGTAGGCGTTATTTGGGAAAGCGAGGGCGATGTCGCTCTGCTCCTCTCGCAGGTGGTACAGCAAAATGACGAGAACGGAAAGCTTCATCTTTGCTTTGTACAATTGAAATCCCATGGAGCAATTGAGGAAATTTAGGGCAACGAAAATGGATGGCGCCAAGATTGGCGAATTGAATTTGAAAAACTTGCAACAAACTTGAAGGAATTGGTTTCATTCATCTTTTCTCTGCAAAATCAAAGAGAACGAAAAAAAGAAGAAGAAGGACATCCCCTGGACACGCGCAAGGTTTCAATTGGTCCAAAATGACCGTTGAAAAGTCAAAAAAAAAAAACAGCCTTCTGATTGGCTAGCGGTGATATTCATCCTCCAATCAAAATTTCCCATAAATCCATAAAGACCAAATAAAACATTTACACACGTATTTGTTTTTCAATCAAAACTTAAATGACATTTAAAAAAAAAAAGATTATCTTAATAATAAAAAAACTAATGATGATTAGACTAATTCAAATTAGTTAATTACTAATAAAAATCTGACTTAATTTTAATTAATAAATTATATTTTTTAAAATTAAAATTAGGACACTCTAAATAAATTTTAACCAAAATAATAAAAGGATAATTAATTCAAAATCAAACAAATTGAACTAAAATTAAATCATTAACTAAATTAATTAATTAACCTAAAATTAATTAAAACAATTAAAATTCAAGATAAATAAACATAAAACATATTAAAATTAAGATAAGATAATAAAACAAAATGCTAAATAAATTAAGGCAAAATAAATAAAAAGGAATTAAGATAAAAATACAGAGAAAATAAATCACATAGCATCTAGCAAAAATATGAGGGTAAAATTTGGGGTACAACAGTTGCCCCTATTTAAATATCTTCACCTGATGACATGAGAGATGAAGATCCTCATGTAATCAACAGTGAAAGATATTTAAATACAGATAACCGGAAATTTTTCCCTCAGATGCACACACATGCAATGCAGCAAACATGATGCCAAGAAGATACAAGAAAATGCAGACACAACGAGACACCAAGGGGCAAACAGGAAGCAAAACAAGATGAGCTTCACTGGGGAAGGACGAAGGCTAGTATCCACAAGAAAAACTCACTGGGGATACAGGCTAACCGACGCAAAAGACTCACCGGGGAGACTCCAAAGAAACACTGGGGAAAAGACCTCAGACAATCTCCACTGGGGAAAGATCCGGGGAGATAGACTACTGGGGACAAAACAAACCCACACTCTTTCGGGGTATAAAACCAGAAAGAAAAAAACCTGATCACTAGGGATCAGTCAAAAGGACAGACAACCAAGCAAAGACTTCCTGGGGATTCTATACCGAAGAGTTCAAGATGGGATCTTCAAGAAAAGCCAGGAAGACAGAGACAAACCCTGCGCACCAGATAGGAGTCTTAAGGGTTGAATAAAATTTGTTCCAAGAAGCTTAGCTTAAAGCAAGTTTTCAAAAATCCAAGGTAAGGGTTCAATGTCCGACACGATTCGAACAAGAACGGTTTTAAGATAGAAAGACAGTGCTTGACATGATTCAAACAAATTCCAAGTTCCAGTTGGACACGATTCAACCAAGAACACACAAGACAATGCTTGACACGATTCAAACAAGGTCCAAGTTCAAGATTGACACGATTCAAACGAGAACGATTTTAAAACCCGGAGGCAATGTCCGACACGATTCGAACAAAGGATCGGTTCAAGTTCGACACGATTCGAACAGGAACCAGTTTTAAAACGAGAAGAGAATGCTTGACACGATTTAAACAAAGTCCAAGTTCAAGTTTGACATGATTCAAACAAGAACAGTTTTACAAAATCTTTAATGTTAAACTTCTTGGAGAACAACAAAAAGTTTAAAGATTCAAATCAGGTGCGCAAAGGTTAAGACCGAACAAGCACGACATAAAGCAAACCGAGAATGTCTTTACTTCACTGGGGAAATAAAGACAGGCACAATCAAAAGACCACAAGCAACACAAAGCACAAAGCACAAGGATGCGAAGATGCTAGGGTATGATGCATATGCTTAGCTATATGCTAGAAACGACCCGAACAACGCAAAACAGGAAAGAAGAAAGGATAACACAAGCCAACACCCTGAAACCCAAACATCCAGGATAACCGGGCAATCTTCTTTTCTCTGGAGATGGCAGATCCGTGCCAAAAATACAGTACTACTAACTCTTCCTGTACCAAATTGATTCCATAAAACATCTCGATACTAGAGTAAGACTTGGTTTATCTTTGTGTCTTCTTAGAAATTGCAATGTTTCCGTTTTCAAAAATCAAGTGAAAATGACAAAGTTTTGCAAAATAAAGATGATTGTGTATCTAAACAAGAAGATGGTTCAACGGCTGATATTCATTGAAAAATGGTGACTTGCCAAATAGCAAAGTCCCATGAAATATTACAAATGCAACAAAATGGCAAATTAGGAAAAAGTTACATTATATTCAATGACCAATAACAAACTCTATGGACTAAAACTCTAACAGCTGACTTCTCTGGGGATTCCCGGATATGAGCGAGAAGTTTTTCAAGCATAATACTTTCGTACCGAATCTGCATTCATAGGGTGCGCAAGCTGTTCACCATCCATAGTTGTAAGAATCAAAGACCCTCCTGAAAAGACTGTCTTGACTACAAATGGACCTTCATAATTGGGTGCCCAATTCCCGCGGGCGTCTCTCTGCGATGGCAGAATCTTCTTAAGTACCAACTCGCCTACTCGGAATTCCCGAGTGCGGACCTTTTTATCAAATGCTTTCTTCATCTTCTTCTGGTACAGCTGACCATGACACATGGATGTCAGGCGCTTCTCGTCAATTAGATTCAACTGATTGTATCTTTCTTGAACCCATTCAGCTTCATCAAGTTTTGTTTCCATCAATATCCTTAGAGAAGGTATCTCAACCTCTATAGGGAGGACAGCATCCATTCCATATACCAGCGAAAAAGGGGTTGCCCCTGTCGAAGTTCGGACCGAAGTTCTATATCCATGTAGTGCATATGGTAACATCTCATGCCAATCCTTGTATGTTTTGACCATTTTCTGAAGGATTTTCTTGATATTCTTGTTTGCAGCTTCGACCGCTCCGTTCATCTTTGGCCGATACGGTGAAGAGTTATGGTGTTCAATCTTAAAGTTGTCGCACAGTTCCTTCATAGTTTTGTTATTCAAATTGGTTCCGTTGTCAGTTATGATTCTGCTCGGAATCCCATAACGACAAATGATGTTGTTCTTAATGAAGCGAGCAACTACTTGCTTAGTCACGT
The DNA here is from genome assembly GCA_022829125.1 of Lathyrus tuberosus. Classification (NCBI taxonomy): domain Eukaryota; kingdom Viridiplantae; phylum Streptophyta; class Magnoliopsida; order Fabales; family Fabaceae; genus Lathyrus; species Lathyrus tuberosus. Next base: position 9,790,154 of record JALAZF010000072.1, read on the forward strand.
TCGCATAAGAGGCGGCTTCCACCCACTTGGTGAAGTAATCAATAGCCACCAAAATGAAACAATGTCCATTAGATGCTTTAGGTTCAATTGCCCCAATCATATCAATGCCCCACATAGAGAACGGCCAGGGCGATGATAGCATGTTCAACAGAGTAGGAGGAACGTGCATTTTGTCTGCATAAATTTGACATTTATGGCATTTTCTAGCGTATTGGATGCAGTCGGTCTCCATAGTCAACCAATAGTATCCAGCTCTCAAAATCTTCCTAACCATGGCATGGGTGCCAAAAGCTCCTTCATGGATATCATGGATCAGCAAGTCTGCTTCTCTCTTATCGACACATCTTAATAAAACCATATCATGATTCCTTTTGTACAGTACACCGTTGCTGATGAAGAACTTGGCTGATAATCTTCGTAGAGTCTTCTTATCAAGAACGGAGGCGTTGGCCGGATATTCTTGATTCTTTAGAAAGTTCAAAATGTTGTGGAACTAAGGTTTGCCGTCTGATTCTCCTTCAATGGACTGACAGTAGGAAGGCTCAGTCCTCCTTTCAATACTAATTACTGGATCTTCATTGATAAATCTAACTTGCCACATTGAAGCCAGTGTTGCTAAAGCATCAGCCACATGATTCTCAGTACGTGGCACATGGCGGAAAGTTATCTCATCAAAACATCTAATCAACTCCAAAGCATATGCCTGATAAGGGATAAGCTTCTCATCCTTTGTCTCCCACTCGCCTCTGATTTGATAAATGACTAGAGCAGAGTCGCCCATAACTTCAAGAAAACAGATTCCAAGATGGATTACAGCTTTCAGACCCACAATGCACGCCTCATATTCACCAATATTATTCGTACACCCAAAATCCAACCTGGCTGTAAAAAGGGTGTAGCCACCTTCAAGATTAATTATAACAACACCTACTCCACGCCCCTTGTAATTGGACGAGCCATCGAACATCACTTTCCACCTATACTCAGCCCTGGGATCTTCTTCAGAGCTTGACTCTTCACAATCTTTCACTGCCATAATATCCTCGTCAGGGAAATCAAACTTGAGTGGTTCATAGTCTTCAACTGGTTGATCAGCAAGATATTCTGATAGAACACTTCCTTTGATGGCCTTTTGAGTGACATACTGAATGTCATATTCAGATAACAACATGTGCCAGCGGGCGAGTCTACCCGTTTGAGCAGGTTTCCCAAAAATGTACTTTATCGGATCCATCTTGGAAATCAACAAGGTAGTATGACAAATCAGGTACTGTCTTAGACGTTTGGCGGCCCAAGACAGAGCGTAACAGGTCTTTTCAAGTAGTGAGTAACGGCTTTCACTGTCTATAAACTTCTTACTCAGATAATAAATTTCATGTTCCTTCCGACCAGTCTCGTCATGTTGTCCCAAAACACAACCCATAGATTCTTCCAAAACAGTCAAATACATAAAGAGAGGTCTTCCAGGAACCGGAGGAATTAGAATAGGAGGTTCTTGGAGATAACTTTTGAGTTTCTCGAAGGCTTGTTGACAGTCAGCATTCCATTCTACTGGTTGATTCTTACGGAGTAATTTGAAAATTGGCGCACATATTGGAGTCATGTTGGAAATGAACCTGGAGATGTAATTCAAACGGCCCAAAAATCCTCTGACTTGAGACTCGGTTTGCGGAGCTGGCATTTCTTGAATTGCTCGCACTTTATCTGGATCCACTTCAATGCCCTTCTGGCTAACAATGAAACCTAATAACTTCCCTAACCTGACTCCAAAGGTACATTTTGCAGGGTTTAACCTCAACTGATACTTTTGAAGTCTCTTAAATAATTTTAACAAATGGTCCACGTGCCCTTCCTCACTCCGTGATTTAGCTATCATGTCGTCCACGTACACTTCAATCTCTTTGTGGATCATATCATGGAACAGGGTCACCATGGCTCTCTAGTAAGTTGCCCCGACATTCTTTAATCCAAAAGGCATAACCTTGTAACAATAAGTGCCCCACGGGGTAATGAAAGTGGTTTTATCCATGTCAGCTGGATCCATTCTAATCTGGTTATATCCTGAAAAACCATCCATAAATGAGAACATTGCGAAATGAGCCATGTTGTCTACCAACGTGTCGATATGCGGTAGAGGAAAATCATCCTTGGGACTAGCTTTGTTAAGATCCCTATAATCCATGCACATTCGTACCTTTCCATTCTTCTTCATAACTGGAACAATATTAGCTACCCACTCTGGGTATTTGGAAACGGCTAAAAATCTGGCATCCAACTGTCTCTTAACTTCATCTCGAATTTTGAGGGCCATGTCAGGATGACTTCTGCGAAGCTTTTGTTTTAATGGCGGGCACTCAGGCTTGAGTGGTAACTTGTGGACCACAATATCTGTATTTAAACCAGGCATGTCTTGGTAGGACCAAGCAAACACGTCCACATACTCTTTAAGGAGTGAAATTAACCGCTGTCTAATTTATGGCTTCAGTGATGCCCCAATCTTAATCTCTTTCTTCTCATCCTCGGTGCCAAGATTCATGACATCCACCTGCTCCTCATGAGGCCGGAGATCCGTATACTGGTAATCACACATATCTACTAGATCCTTGGGCACCTCATAATCTTCCCCCTCCTCAGCTTGAAAGACAGGGGAGTCAAAATCAATGGTAAGAGCAAGGTCATTGAATACAATGGGTTTATGATTCATTCTGCATGGTAGAATGACTTATATTATTAAAATGCACAACAATTCAAGAACATGCGAGATGAAGATGTTTTTGTTTGAAAAGATCGCCATTTTTAGAAACAGAATGAAATAAAGTAAAGACAACGAGAATTTTAGCAAAAAGTCATTTCATTGATTAAAAATATTGAAAACGGAGGCCCGTACAAAACAATCCAGTATCTTTGGGCAAGACTAGGGAGATGAAAACAACAAATCAAAACAAGTTACTCTGGTTCTGGGTACATAGTTGGGATCTCAACAGACTCCCAATTGCTTAAAGCGCCTTCCTGGCGAAAGACCAAACGATCAATATCTTCCTCTTCTTCAACACCTCCAATGATTGCATGGACCTGATGTCCACCTCTGACAAATGTCTTCTGCACAATCTTTATCTTCATTCCTCTTCCTCTTGTACCTGAAGCAGCCTCATCTTCTGGAGTTGGTCTGTATCCCAACCCTTGGTGTCGTTTCCTCTTCTCAACCTCAATAACTTCACCCCAACCTGCGGCCACACCTTTTTGAAGGGCAGACCGGATACTGTTATACGAAGCAAAGGATGGATATTCCAGTACCACTGGCTTCTCATTGTCAATCATAACCGCATTAGCTATTTCCAAGGCTTGGAAAGAAGTCTCCAACGCATCCTCATCAGCCTCGATGTAACGGAAGGACGATAGATTACTAACCATTAAATCTTCTTCTCCATGCACAATGACCAACTTGTCATCAACCACAAACTTCATTTTCTGATGTAGGGTTGAGGTGACAACGCCAGCTTCATGGATCCAGGGCCTTCCTAGCAGATAGCTTTAGGCAGGATTAACATCTAAGACTTGAAATAGAACATTGAATTCCTGAGGGCCAATCAAAACCGGTAGCTCTATTTCTTCCATCACAGATCTACGTGAACCATCAAAAGCTTTGACAATTAATGATGTGGGTCTCATGATTCCTCCTTGGTATGCCAACTTATCGAGAGCCCTCTTCGGTAAAACATTCAGAGAAGATCCTGTATCTACGAGGACTCTAGCCAACGTGTCCTCCTGACATTTCATTGATATGTGCAGCGTAAGATTGTGTTTCCGACCTAATTGGGTCAGTTTTTCATCACTGAAGTTGAGCGTATTGCATACAGTGATGTTAGCGATAACATGATCAAACTGTCTGGCGGTAATATCCTGAGCTACATGAGCCTGGGCCAATACTTTCTACAGTGCTGATCGGTGAACTGGTGAATTAACCAACAGAGATAAAATGGAAATTTTTGACGGGGTCTGGTGGAGCTGATCCATAATCTTGTAGTCACTTCTTTTTATTATCCTGAGAAATTCTTCGTCCTCCTCCTTGGAGATTACTTCTTTACCTTTGTCATTGGCAGGTATACGCACATCACCTTCTTTACCAGACACTTCTTTGTTTACAGGGGTGTAAATCCTTCCACTCCTTGTCATTCTCCCCATCCCTGCTATACTGGACACATTCTTCTCATCAGTCCCCACCTCTTTCCTTGGGACTGGTTCTTCTATAACAACCCCCACCTCTTTCCTTGGGATCATTTCCTCCCTCTTCCTACCACCTGTAATGTTTTCGTAGATCCATGGTAGCACTTTGGTTCCTCTGAACCTGAACGGGACTGGTCTTGGGAAATTATCTCGCCTGGCGTGATTAACAGGGGAAACAACTTCAAATTTGTTGAATCTTGGAACTGATTATTTAAACACTGGACTCACGGTACTTGCCCCTGGATTGCTGAACACAGGGACTACTGATATGTACTGTTCTTCATCAAACACTGGCACTTGCTTTGGCCAATTAAACACCGGTTCAATCACTGCTACTCTGCTTTCTTTTCTTAAAACCTGTAAGAAACCTTCATCAATCAATTGCTGAATATCATCTTGAACCAACTGACACCCTTCACTACTATCATCACATTCTTCACAACCATCATGGAAAACTTTGACCAAATCGGCGCTGAACAGGTTGGCATGAAACGTTCTCAGGGGAGTTTTAATCTTTGCTGCATCTGAGATCAATACTTCATCATTCTCATCTTCGACACCATTAGTTAACCCATGCGTTGGCAAAGGGTTACTCTTCACATTTGGCTGGTTATTAGCGAAAGACAGAATGTTCTTTTCCATCAGTCTTTTCACCAGATTCTTTAATGCTAAACATCCTTCTAAGTTATGGCCCACCCTCCTTGGTGGAAGGCACAGGTTGCATTAGGGTTGAAGAACTACAGAGACTTCTCAGATGGTGGCCCCAATGGCCTAGTAACAACTAATCCTTGCTCCAACAGAGAAGGATACAATGCTGTATATGTCATCGGTATGGGTGGAAAATTTGGCGTCATCGCCTGTCTTCTTTGAGGGGTATTTTGCTATGGCGCTGGATGCCTCGGCTGTTGGTAATTCTGATTTTGATTCTTTGGCCACTGCTGGTGATTTGGTGACTGGGAAACAGGAACTTGTTGCATTATCTGATGATTAAAAGTGGGCATAACAGACGCCACATATGGTTGTTGTGTGAACTGCATAGGGTAGACTGGTTGTTGAGGAAAACTGGGACCTGGTTGTGGTTGGAATAGAGATCGTTTAGGATTCTGCTTCTTCCCTGTCATAACAGCATTAGTCTCGCCTTCCTTCTTCTTATGAAAATTACCCGGAGACTTCTTGACACTGGCGCTAGTGGAACTGTTAGGTGAACTAGCTACCTTTCCACTTTTCAGACCTGCCTCCACTTTCATGCCAATTGCAATGATATCAGAAAAATTGGCACCAATATTACTAATCATTTTCTCATAGAATTCAGGCTTTACAGTGTCTACAAACCAATCAGCTAATTCCTTCTCAGTCAATGGTGGTTCAACCTGTGATGCAGTCTCTCTCCACCTCTGAGCATATTCTTTGAATGACTCAGTGTTCTTCTGAGTCATGGTCAATAGCTGTCTACGATCAGGAGCTAAATCCAAGTTATACTTGTAGTGCTTTATGAAGACGTCCATAACATCTTGGAAACATTTAATCTGAGATTGGTCTAAGCTTAAGTACCACTTTGCGACAGCACCCTTCAGGCTGTCTTAGAAATAATGGATCATTAACTTATCGTTATCCATATATGCCGCCATTCTTCGGAGATACATGACCAAGTGTGCCTTAGGACACGTAGCACCAGAGTATAATTCGAAGCTTGGCAGCTTGAATTTTGGTGGAATTACTAGATCAGTGACCAGACACATATCCTTAAGGTCAGAACTGAAGACGTTGTCTCCCTCCATGGCCTTCAGCTTTTTCTGTATAATCTCCATATTGGCTCTTAATTTCTCATTATTGTCATCTTCTTCTATAGACATATTGTCATGGTCAAAATGATGCTGATTTTGAAAAACGGGTTGAAAATGGGTCTGCACTGCTGGTGGGGCATAAGTTGGTATAGCTTGCTGATTCCCATTAAACAGTGGTACTGCCTGTTGTGTGGATTGTGGAGCCGTGACTCCAATAAAGTCACGCGGCATTCCCAGAGTAGGGCTTTCAATTGGTATGACGGGTGGTTCAACAGTTGTAGCTGCGACTTCTGAGACCACAGTGACCTGTGTATCCATCTTTGCTCGTATAACATTCAGGGCTTCCATGATCTGCCCCATACCACCTTTTAGTTCGTTAATCTCGTTGTTAACTTGATCCAAGTTCTCGCAATCTACCGATGTAACACCCCATTTCTACCCGGCGGATAAGTAATAAAATCAGAGTTTTCATTTTAAAAATTCTTCAACATAAACAGGATGTCACATTTTTAACAGAAAACAACTTCATATTAATCACAAATAATTCAGATACATAACACTGATTCGGATGAACTGATAACAACCTGAATTATCCTTTTGAAAACAAAACAACTTTTATTAATAAGCGGCTTCACATAATTCAACTTATAATGACATAACCTCATGTCCAACTCAAAACAACTTTGAAACAACAATTCTTTAATAACAACAATTTAAGATTCAACTACTAAGACAATAACAACAAATAAACAACAATCGTTCATCCCCCCGAGTGCTACGTATCAGAGCAAGACCAACTCGAGCTAACAGCATCTAAGACTTCACATTATACCTCAACTTCTGCAGCTATTCTTGAGTACCTGCTCAGTTACCCATAATAGGTAACATCATTACAGAAGGGGTGAGATATCGAATATTATAAACAAAATATGATAATTAACATACTAGATTAGGATCATACGGATTTCACCGCTTCATACAACAGTCATGCAACAACTAGAAATAAACAACTTAATAGCAACCCCAACTGGTATTGACAGCAAATAACAACATATACCAACAACTTATATAAAAGATGTAAATTATAGTAAGTACAACGTATATAACAACAGCTCACGACATTAGTAATTTATATCAAGCAACAAGACATAGCAATAACAACGGCAACTTCACAACAACAGCAACTTCACAACAACAGCAACTTCACAATAACAACGAATCAAGAACAATAACAACTTCACAACGACTCAAAATGTGACACAACTATGCACATGCATGTGGTACCATCGGAGTAAAACTCCCAACTTAAACATATGCCAGGTTATCGAGGCATTTCAACAAGGCATAAGCCTTCAACGTGGTGCCATCAAGGCCAACTTAATCAATGCCATCAAGGCCAACTTAATCAATGCCATCAAGGCCAACTTAATCAACAACAACACAACTCAAACAACATTGGTCATAAGACCTGCAACTTAAATACTTCGCCCGTAAATCGGGACAATACAACTTATCCAACTGTACCTGCAATTCCACGCGTTCAACTTAATTCAACAAAACAAACCGACTAAAATCACCTACTAATTATTAGGAACTACCTCGACAATTTTCGTTAAATTCCGGACAACTAATTTTTCCGCTTAATTCTACCGGGCGACTAAAATTCCTAATGTTTTCAACTCCCAACATCTTTTCAACAAAATAAATCAACCACACTACCTACTAATTATTACAAACCTTCCCATAAATTTTCATTCGATTCCGGGCAACTAAATATACCGCTTAATTTTGCTCTCGGCACTGTCTTCTGTCCCAATTCTGCGGCCAGTTTATTTTTCTGCTACTTAACCTTTGCTGTCAACAACATTCCAACACTGCTTTATAATACCAAGGTCTGCTACTTCCTTAAAATCTGCTGCTAATACTACGTTGTGTTCCTGCTATTTATTTACAACACTCTGTTATTTACTATACTGCAAACTTCAATGTGCTGCTATTTGAGTTTCTTCTGCCATTTAACCAAACCTGCTACAAATATTAATTCTGCTACTTATACAAGTATATCAATTGTATACCAGACCTCTGCAACTTAATCATTGAACCTGCTATTTGCTACTAAAAAATAACCACACATACTGCTAATTGATTCTGCTACTGCTATATACCCATACTGAAATTAATTAACTGTTTTATCTCTAGTAATCGTATGCTGCTACTTATTACTCTGTTAGATACAAATACCAACAACTCTGTTACTAAATTATCCATTAACCATTATTACTATCATAATTAATATTATATATATCTACATATTGTAAAATGGTTCAATATATATGTATACGTGCCAGTAAATAACATAAAAGAAAAGCATAAAAGGATGCGCCCACCTCAATACTTGGAGGCCCTCGCCTCCTTCCTTTAATTAAATGGGGGTGCTCACCTCCATTACTTTGAGGCCCCCGCCTCCAATTCCTATTCTTAATTTCCTTTCTAAACTAAACAACTTCAATTCACCAAATATATTACATCAAATACATTACATGGAAATTAAATGTAAATCTTCACAATCGCACACTGCGAGCAACAATAATGCACAGAACAACCTAGTTTCGCGATACACCCAAGATATTCGCAGAATCACAAATTCATCACAAACACAGGATTGATAGCAAATTCATGTAACCCAAATCCCACATAAAAATTATCATAATCCCGTTTATAAGATTCGAACCCACCCTTACCTTGGATTGAAGGCAACTCGACAATCGATCGACTTCCAGAAATTCGACGCCGGTAGCGGTTTCTCTCTCGTTCCCAACTTCTCTCACGTTCTTCCAATCCCTCGTGTAACTTCTGTCTACAACTTGTTTCACGATCTCCTTTGCCTCAATTTTCAAAAACCCCCTTGTTTTTCCAACAAAACTTAATTTATTTTCTTATATTCCTTTTAACCAAATAATAATAATAATAATAATATTCTTTAATGGGCCAACTAATCCACACCACCAAATTGCTATATACCACTCCCACACTAAATCCAATTAAATAAACAATATTCTAAAATAATATTATCTCCAATATTAATTTCTCCGATCCAACCGACTAATAATCCAACTTTAACTTAATAATCCAAATACGCCTCTTAAAATAATATTGACAAATCCAACTACTCCGATTAATTCTCAACTTCGTCTAGATCCAATAATTAAATCCTTCAATAATTTAATTAACTAATTAATTAAATTCAGGCGTTACAACCGACATCCTTCTTCTTCGAGCCTGTGCCCGGGTATTGTAACGATGTGAGGAATTCAGGGTGACGGTTCAACAACAACTGGAGAAGATAAAACGACAATGAGACACAGAAGAATGCACATGCACATGCGAAAATGCAGATGAAATGCGCATGCAGGCTAAACCATCAAGAACTAAAAGGGTTCGCAAACAGTGTAAATAACAGGATTACTAATAACATAACTTTCCCATTGAAAATAAGATAAGTGCTTACAGAAAGGAAATGTTACAATCATCGTCTGGATCACATTAAAAAGAAATACAACTTTTAAAAGTAGGATTACAACAATAGATCATAAAACAGGAAACTTAAAAAACTATAACTCTAAATAGAAGGGCCCTTCGCCTTCCCTGGTCCCTTTCATGATTTCTTTGATAAGTTGCTTGGTTCTGGCCTTCTCCAAAGTTAGCTCCCCTAATAACTCCGTCCTCCTCTGTTCAGCACTTGTGGATGCCTCATAATACGGAGTGGTCTTCCTCATGCTGAGTGAAATCCCTCGTGCCCATTTCAGATGAGCTTCAGTGACAGGACCGTTGGTGATCCATTTTTGATAATTAATGAAAAGCCATGCTTCCCCCATCTTGAGTTTCTCTTCAAATCCTTCTCTGTATCCATAGTACATCAACTCCAATTCTTCTGGTCTAGGCTCCTCTTCAATTGGATGACCCAACTGGCAACGTGCAAGCACATGGTTATAGTTTATACAACCAAGTCGACCCATGAGTGGCACATTAGGATAGTTTCCACAACTAACAATTATTATGGTTCCTTCAGGATCTGTATCGTACCACTTGATGTTAGAATGCCCTAGTTCCATTAGTTTCTTGACCCAAAGAGCATTGTCACTCACTTCCCAAAACGTTGGTGTCGTAGGTAAGTATGAAATGAACCACTTGTATAGTAGTGGAGCACAGCAAACAATCACACCTTTACTCCTCATAGTCTGCGTGGTGACCGAGAAGTACATGTCAGCCAGTAAAGTAGGGATAGGGTTCTGTCCCTGAAGATTCTGATTGCTTGGACGTCGACAAATTCTTTAACATTGGGAAATAGGAATAACCCATACACCAGTAAAGCAAACATTGACTCAAACATTACAGAGTTTCTGCTTTCCTGAAAGTGAAGAGCCATCTCAATTAGAAATTGGGCGGGCAACCCACGATACCCCTCCCTGGTGGTCATGTTTTCTCGGATGTGTCTCTTTCGGATCCCCAATCCTACGGCGATCTCCTGATTAATGAATTCTTCTTCCACACTGGAAAAAGGAGGGTGATGCTGAACGGGTAATCCTAGCATATGTGAGTATTCTTCTATGTTTGGGACTAACTGGAAGTTTGGAAAGATGAAACATCGGTATACTGGATGATACCGCTGTACCAAGGTTTCTAGTAGTCCTTCTTTTACTTGCAACTTCATTAATGATAACAGGTCCCCATACTTGTCAATAAAGCTTAACGGATCTTCAATTCTTCCTCCAATCTCTATCAAGTGCTCAACATTAGGGACCAGGAAAGTGATGGGCCAGTTTATGTTCTTAGTAGCGTCCATTTTCTACAAAGTTTGCAAAACAAAATTTAGTACCTCGATAGTTTAGCAAAAGCAGAACGCAACATGATGCAATATGGTATGCAGGTGCAAAGCTAATCTATCAAGAAACACAGAAAATTGCAAGGCTTTTGACAATGGTATTTCAAAAATTCTTCTTCATTAAGCAAATTTGGCGTTCATTACATTCGGAGCAGAGTATCTTCATGCTCTTAGTACAAAGGTGGGCTGTTCCCATAACTGAAAAGATAATAACAATAATGAAAATAAATAACATGGGGAACCTGCAGCAAGATCTTTAGAAGTTAGACCCGCTGGTGGATGTTTCCCCCTCCTCATCCATCTCCCTCATCAGTTTTTCAATGCGTCCCTTAATCCTTTCCTTCTCAAGTAACAACCCTGTCAACGTCTCCTCCAGTCCTTGTCTAGTTCTGAGCGGCTTGTGACGGGAATAGGGTCTCCTTATCACACTTGCTATCTCACGAGACCAATCCAGATGCGCCTCATTGACGGAGCACTCCGCCTTCCACAACTGCCTATTGATTTGACACCAAGCTTGCTCAAGATGCATTTTCATTTCGTAGCCGTCTCTTTCCCCATAATACATCATGTGTAAATCCTCCTTGATTATGGGTCCCTTCCCCATATGAGCCAGTTGTCGACGGGCGAGCACGGGATTGTAGTTGATGCAGCCATTTCTTCCCAACAGAGGTACATTAGGGCAATCCCCGCAGCTGGTAATTATGACAATCCCTTCTTCTGTTGGGCTATGCCGTTTGACATCTGTGTGCTTCAAACTCATCAGTTTTTTGATCCATACTTGACAATGTTCTACCTTCCAGAAAGCCGGGGTTTTTGGTAAGTAGGTTGTGAACCACTTATAGAAAATAGGTATACAGCAAACAATTTCCCCACATCCTTTGTTGTACTTGGTTTGAACCGCGTGGTACATATCAGCCAGCAAGGTAGGGACTGGGTTATTGAGTCTAAAAATTTGTATTGCCTGAGTATCTACGAATTGTTTCGCGCCTGGAAACAGAACCAGCCCATAGATCATTAAGGCAAGTGTTTCCTCATACAGTTCCTCCTTTCCTCTATTCTTGAAGTACATTGCTTTCTCAAACAAGAATAGTTAAGATAGTCCAAGTCGTCATTCTTTAACAACTAAATTTGCCTGAATATCGGCAAATCTGATTCCGGTAGTCGTTGCAATATCTCTAGTTGATGGCATTGATTATAAATCGGAGAAAATTGGGGCATCTTTGACGGGAATCCCAATTATAGCAGAAAATTCCTCTAAGGTTGGAACTAATTGGAACTCGGGGAATAAGAAGCAACGGTAATTGGGGTGATACAATTGCACCAACACTTCCAATGGTCCCTCAGTCACTGGAACCCTTAGTAGTTGCGAGAGGTTTCCATATTTGTCAGCGAAGTTTGAAGGATCCTCGATCATGTCGCACATCCAGATCAGTTGTTGAAGTTCCGGGAGCTCGAGGTAATAAGGCCAAACTTGCTTTTTAGATTCCATATCAACAAAGTCTGCAAAAATATCATTAGTTTCTTGATAGTTAGCAAAAAAAATGCTGATGCAATGCAAAGTTTCATGGAATTCAGACACTTGCGAAATATCGAGAGATATCAAAAGACCTCATTTTCATTAAATAAAAAGTGAATTACAATAGTTGATACACTTTCAAAAAGCCCTAAACATAAAGCTAAATAAAAGCTAGAAAGTCCTAAGGAGATTCTCCCATGAGTCGTAGCTTGAGTCTTTTGTTTTCTTCCTCCATCTGGTCTCTTTCTGCAACAAGGTTGTCGACGATCGTCTTCCAAGCTGTAGGCTGAACAATAGAAGAACTTGGGCCTTCTTGGATCTTCCTTTTCTTGTAAGAGGTCAGTTCTTCCTCCTTGGCGCATATTTGTTTTCGAAGCTCAAAATTCTCTTCAACAACCACCTGATACTTGAGTTTCCATGCTTCCTCTGACCGCTAGGTCTGTTTCAATAATATCTCTAACTCCTCTTCCTTTGACATGAAGTACAGAATAGGCTCTTCTTTCATGGGAATTGGCTCCTCCCTTTTGTATGGCATCTTCAATTCAATGGCTCTCTTGCGGACCCACTGAAGATATGGCTCCAAAGAAACACAATTGGGTTTCCCCAAGAAGCTACTCTCTCTTTTACACTTGCTATCCCAAGCTTTTAAGATTAAATCCCTTTGTTCTTCATTCTTATCATACTCTTCAAAATAAATTCCCTCTACATGAATGCTTAGGGGTTTATCCTTCATAGGGTATCCTAATTGACGACGTGCCAACACCGGATTATAACTGATCCCACCTTTGATGCCAAGAAGGGGCACGTTGTTATACGGGCCACAACTGTCTGTTATTGAGATTTTGTCGTACACTCGATTGTACCAGTCAATGTCTGCATGAGAAAGGGCCATAATCTTCTTAGACCACCATCCCTTCTTAGGATCCCAAAATGCGCCTTTCTTTGGTAAGTGTGAAAAGAACCATCTATATAACACAGGAATGCAGCAAGTGATCTGTCCATTACCATGGGCATTTCTCGTATGGACTGAGTGGTAGGCTTCAGCAAGTAAGGTAGGTACAGGATTCTGCTTTAGGAAAATTTTGATTACATTTAAATCCACGAAGTTGTCAAAGTTTGGGAACAGGAAAAGTCCATAGATGAGTAGAGCAAAAACAGCTTCAAAGGCGACTTTGTTGGAATGTTTGGCGAAGTAATGGGTTTTTCCAAACAGGAACTTAGCAGTCAACCCAAAATTTCCTCCCTTGGAGATTAAGTTGTTTTTTATGTCAACTAATTCGAAGTGAGTCTCTTTAGCTATCTTTTCCTCTTTTGGGTCTCTGTTGAAAATAGGAAATGGAGAATCATCCTTGACGGGTAAACCAGCTATCTGAGAATATTCTTCAAGTGTAGGCAAGAGCTGATAGTCGGGAAAGGTGAAACAATGATACTTTGGGTCATAGAACTGAAGCAAAGTTGAAAGGAGTCCTTCATCAGCACTTTTCTTCAACAATATCCACAAATTCCCATATCTGTCTTTGAATCCTTCGGGGTCTGTTAGCAAATCTCCCAATCACCTTAGGTCATCCAACTTAGGGTTCTTGAAAGTGTATTTCACTGTTTTCCTTCTTAATTCATCCATGATATCTTTGTGACATTTTGCAAAAAGAAGTCTGAGCTCCATAAAACGGATATGCATATGCTTATGCTATATGGATGCAACAAACACAAACAAAAACAAACACATAAAGGTTTCGGTTAAGAGTATGGAGCCAAGGTTCACCCTCCCATTGATATGTACTATGATTTTCACCTGCCGAACAAGGTTCTAAAGAGTTCCCAGAGTCTACGATCCATCTTTCAGATTTTGTCAACTTCCCAAATGACTTAGTAATCAACAAAATTCTCAAGAGAACCTCGTCTGAGTGTAGTATCGCGTGACAACCAATTCATAAATAGACTCCATCATGGTCACCGCACTACATCTAGAAGGCTTAAGTGGGGTTTGGAAACTACGGTTCTCAGCCTCAATGGCACATACATTGAGAGTAGCACGCTTTCACGAAAAGGATCGTTCAACATGATTAAGCTCTCAAGAGGGCCTAAGCTGAGTGATGGTGTCTCAAGTTAACTTTTTCAGGAATCGACTCCTTCAAAGCCCCCTTGAATATACCATCGTCCTATCATAAGTGCACTCGAAATCCGGGTATAGGATTTATCTCACTCAAAGATATCATATCAACCCAATGTAACAGGATAATAAAGCAAGAACAAAAATACAAGTACATAAGCAAATATGACATACATAAGCATATACAAGTAAATAAGCAAACATGAATAACATAAAAACAAGATAGGCTTAACCCTCTTAGGAAAGGACCAGCAATAGGTCTAACAATCCCCAGTGAAGTCACCATTTCTGTTGCGGTGAAAATCGGATAACAAGCTATTAATTAACTTGCATCATTTTCTTTTACAACCGACTTTGATTTATCCAAAGGAAAGGTTCAAGATCGTAGAAAAACCTAAAGGGGGGAGATCTAAGGTTCGGGGGTTGGTTACGCCTAGGGAAGGTATTAGCACCCTAAACGTTTGTAGTACCCTACGGGAACCTCTTGTTTAATGTTATCTTATGTTTGCTAAAGGTTCTATGCTAAAGGTTGAAACCCTAGGGGTTAGTATCTAAGTATACTCGACAAAGCATCGCGCTTTGCGCCTACGTATCCTCGGGTGTAGAATCAGAGTATGCGTAGTTCTACTTCTACTGAATGATTGACTGTGGTCAATATTCAGAGGGGAAATGAGTGCAAGCTCATTGTAGAGTTCAAGAACTCTCTAAATCTAGTTGAAATGGGCCTATGTTCTGTTTTAGTTAATAGGGAAAGTGAATATTCATTAGGATGAATATCACTAAGAGTTTAAGAACTCTCTCCTAAAGGTAGTTATAATTTCTATGGCTCTGATGAGGCCAAGAAATAAGGTTTCTCCTAAGTGGTTACTTAGGTTAAGGTGGGAGGCTATGACTTAAGAGTCATCCTAATTCACCTTCCTTTGGAATGAGGGGAAGAATGATGATAAAAGAATAAAAGTCATAGAAGATGAAACATTTGATATAAGATAATATAATGAAAGCAACATAAGTATGAGGATGGCAATATGTTTCATGACAAATGATGAGTAGACATGAGATAAATATCAAGATAGGTCAAGTAGACAAAGACAAACTAAAGATATTAAACTTGAGAAATATATCACACAACAAATCATAAGTCAAGACATAGTCATGAATAAAAGATTAATCAAGGTGATATTCAAAGTTGAATAATACCAATCACAAATTAAATCAGCAACTATATGACAAGATAAATTAAAGATGAATTAAACCAAACATTCAAAATATCAATAAGGTCATAAATAAAGGTTTAACAATTTAATCAACATAAAGAGAGTGGAAACTCACATTAATAATAAATCAACTTAAATAACTATTTAAGAAAATAAATTACTAAATAAAGTAAATATTTTTTGGAGTTTTAGAATAAAACTAAGATAAATAAACTGTTTTTTTTTTTTGAATTTTTAATAAGCTTTAAATAAAAGGAAATGATTTTAACTAAAAAAGAAAGGAAGTGTCCCAAGTGTGGTTTGAACCCACGTCCTTGCCTGAACGCCCCAAAATTCCCACCATCTGGGCTGGGGGTGCGTAGTGATCATAAAAGGAAAGTGCATACATATATTTAAGAGGCGAAGAATCAAAAAGAAGAAAAACAAGCAAAAGAACTGAGTAGGGATCGAACCCCAGTCCTTATAGGCACGACAAAGAGGAATAGTAACACACAAAAGTCCATCCGCTGGGGCGGGTATACATCCGGTAAATAATACAACTTCATAAATATATAACATGTATATGCGCATATATTCAAATTAACAAGCCAAACCAACCAAACAACTGTGACAGCCAAACCAAGTTCAAAGCAATGTCAATCATAAACCAGGTGAAAAGAAAACCTATAATGTATACACAAAATCAAAAGGTCTCCCATGTATTGACTATCAACTATGGTTTAACATGTGAATCCAAGGGAAAAGCAAATCATGCCATGAAATTATAATAAATATCAGCATCATGTTAACATTACTACACAAATGAAGTAACAACACAAATCATGAGCAGAAATGCATTAGATAAGAGTCTTGGGCAAACATATAAATGAAGTCACACATTTCATTCACCAAACATATATAAGAACCAAACTGAACATGATATTGGCCTAGTTCAAAGCAGGTTGGTAAACATCAACATACAATGAAATAATGATGAACAAAACGGCTCAACAGTCAACCACATATGCCACTTAGATATCATCCACTCATGTGTTAGGAGCAACATGTACATCATACTTGATAGCAGTAATAAAACAGGCATAAACATACAAACAGAACCAATGGCCATAGATCGATAGGTTAGCAAATGAATACTGGCAGATCGTTCTCAAACACATCAAGCAATTCTCAACTTTAAGCAAAGACAAAGTGTAACCAAAAGGTATGTGTGTGTGACCAAAACTCTTAGGTTGTGACAAAATGACAGCATGCAAAGACAAGCAGGGGTATCAATCAAGGCAATTCAATCATGCTACAAAGAATCCACAAAAAAGACCCTAACATTACTCGCATACACAGCAGCCTTGGATTTAAGCAAAGATGGAAATAAAACATGCAATACTTGGCATATTAGGTTAAAGCATATAGAGACATATTATTAAAGACCAACATAAAACTTTGCAAAATAGATGAATAAGTCTGCACTTCAACTAAACAAACTCATGAACTTTGACAACAAATGAACTTGACAGTACAGGGGTAAGCTAAATGATCAAGGTCAGCATTTAAAAAAAATGTGTATAGCACATATAGAAGCATATCATTTTGCAACAAGATAAACAACATATCATTTAGCAGGCTTATGACATGAACAAGCAACTGAGTATAGTAAGTAAGAAGCATCATGAACATGGCATAGCAGGTTGGAACGCATCATCATGATATGAAAAAGGCAGAGTATTGTGCAATTCTACCAAGGACCAAAATTTACACATATGGCACATAGCACACATAAGAAGTCTTTTGAGGCTCAAGCAATCAAAATTCAACGAAACATGCAAGTTGACAAAAAAAGGTTCCACATTCTGGCAGTAAGTATACTAAGTGATGTGTGTGGATAGTGAAACAAGGTATGTGTGTCCTCATGACTATGAATAGACTGATCAGAAGGCAATGTGTAAAAGAGGAACAAATGAGCAGGTTGTATATCAAGAGCTATGCCAGCCACAAAATTACACAAAGGATCAAGTATGGCTATGAGCAATACAAATCATAGCAGCTTTAGTGTACATAGCAAACCAGCAACGTGGCCATATGGAAAGATTTAAAAAACTTGACTATCACAACTTAAACTCATCCTCATATGTAATAAGACTTAATCAAGATAAAACAAATAGAGGTCTAGAAACTGATGCATACAAGATCAATAGCAGACATATGCATTTAAGCAAGGTTCATGTGATATGAGATGGCTGGCAAAGTGTAGATATGATCAATAAACACAACATAAGACAAACCAGGTGGATTTGGGCATAAATGAAAGCAAGACATGAACTCAATCAGGCAGTGATGGCACGCAGGCATACTATAGAGTGTGAATAGTACCACAAATACAGTTCATGATTCACATTAAAACTTAAACATGAGCAAGAATACATCTCAAACATGTTTGGCAAGACTGCATATTCTAATATGACAGCAATGGCTTGTAAAGCATGTAAGAGACAATAAGGCAAGGTTTTGACAAATCAGAGAATTTGACATATTCATCAAGGCATGTTCATCACAAAACTGATATGCAATACTTCAAGAGGTCAACTATTCTAAAAACAATTTAGGGCAAGTATAGATGCAAATAGATCATGCATTGATAGAAGTAGAGATCTTGGACAGATTATGTATACTTCATTAATTTGACATATCAGATGAACAAACCTACAATGGCATGGTGTATAAACATACTGATATCTCATAAGCATTAGCATAGATTGCTGTTTAAACAAGGCATTAGTACATAATGAGGCATGGTCAATTTCACATCTTGAGGAACTAATTCACATGTTAGAAACCAGAACTTAGCATACACATAGATAGATTAAACTAAGTCCAAGCACACATACAATAAGTTCAGGCTTATACCAAATGTCAATCAAAATGACACGTAGAAAACAAGTATAAAATGGTAGAGGTAATGCTGCAGAACTGATGAACATGACTCAAATAACAAGTAAATGGCATATCAAAACAGGTTTATTATTTCAAAGTGAAAAGAAAACACATAACTGATGGCAACATACTAACACATCAATCTCTTTGCACAAAGCAAATATGGTGGCTATGATAGTGCTAATTAATTTTATAGAACAAAACTCATTTAGACACAGAAACCAACAAGCATCTGACCAAAAATCATGAACCACAAGATGAAACAACTCAGTTTAAAAGTCCTATTATACTAAGTAGATTATAAATCTTATGCATACAAAGCAATAGCTCAGCAGAATATCAATTTAAGCACATGTGACGAACCTTGATTCAAAACATATTTCAGGCATATCAACAATGTAAACATATATTGAGACAATGAGAAACATACATCTACCATGAACTTAACAACAATCATCAAGCTCAACAAGTTAACAGAAAATAGACATAGAGTAAATCAACAAGTATTATGTCTCAACCAAGATCAGAACTCAAATCATTCATGATAAATCTAAAATACCAATCTATATATCATATTCATACTAAGAATAGCATAGAACAAAATAAAGATGCACATGTTGTTAATGCAGTAACACATAGTGGGCGTGAGGTAAAAATGCTTACCTCTTTTCCAAGCTAACAGCAAAACCTTTGAACAGATTCTTGCTCCTTCTCCCTCTCCTCAAGCTAGCACAGCTGCAAAACTCTTCCACTGGTATCCAAGCAAACCACACAACAATTTCCTTTCCTTGCAGCTAACTCTTGCTCTCTCAATGTGAATTGATTTTAGAGTGATTTTGTAAAGAATTGTTGATGATTTGAACAAGACTCTAACCTCCTTATATAGGCGAAGTAAGTGGGTTGATGTTATGGGCCGGGTTGCAATTAATCCTCCTCCAAGAGTAGTGGCAGCTAGGGTTTTGAAACAATGTACAATGCTTGAGGGAGCAAACGCTCCTCCACTCTGAGATGTAGCAGATTCCACAGGGCTGAAGTAGATAGCATCTTCCTAACTTTCCTTTGTCATCAGCCTATGTAGGCGTTATTTGGGAAAGCGAGGGCGATGTCACTCTGCTCCTCTCGCAGGTGGTACAGTAAAATGACGAGAACGAAAAGCTTCATCTTTGCTTTGTACAATTGAAATCCCATGGAGCAATTGAGGTAATTTAGGGCAACGAAAATGGATGGCGCCAAGATTGGCGAATTGAATTTGAAAAACTTGCAACAAACTTGAAGGAATTGGTTTCATTCATCTTTTCTTTGCAAAATCAAAGAGAACGAAAAAAAGAAGAAGAAGGACATCCCCTGGACACGCGCAAGGTTTAAATTGGTCCAAAATGACCGTTGAAAAGTCAAAGAGAAAAAAACAGCCTTCTGATTGGCTAGCGGTGATATTCATCCTCCAATCAAAATTTCCCATAAATCCATAAAGACCAAATAAAACATTTACACACGTATTTGTTTTTCAATCAAAACTTAAATGACATTTTTAAAAAAAAAGATTATCTTAATAATAAAAAAACTAATGATGATTAGACTAATTCAAATTAATTAATTACTAATAAAAATCTGACTTAATTTTAATTAATAAATTATATTTTTTAAAATTAAAATTAGGACACTCTAAATAAATTTTAACCAAAATAATAAAAGGATAATTAATTCAAAATCAAAAAATTGAACTAAAATTAAATCATCAACTAAATTAATTAATTAAGCTAAAATTAATTAAAACAATTAAAATTCAAGATAAATAAACATAAAACATATTAAAATTAAGATAAGATAATAAAACAAAATGCTAAATAAATTAAGGCAAAATAAATAAAAAGGAATTAAGATAAAAATACAGAGAAAATAAATCACATAGCATCTAGCAAAAAGATGAGGGTAAAATTTGGGGTACAACAGCTGCTGTTGACCCTCCACTGACTCAGCAACCAGCTTCTACTTGGCCAGAATTTGGGTTACCTCCAAATTACTCGCCACCCTTTGCAACTACTCCTGTGTTTGTCTCATCAGTATCTTCAGCTCCTTTGTTCACCGAACCTCAGCCTGTTGTGCATTCTGTTACTCAAGCTATTCCTGAGAATCCTTTCGTGTACCATGCTGCTGGTCCACAATCTGAAAGTCAGGGAGAACCTAGATACATTGAAGAAGTCAGAGAGCAATGGCAAACTCTAGACAAAAGGATAAGAGTCGTGGAAGGAAGTGATGTCTTTAATGCTGCCGCAATGGACATGTGCTTAGTTTCCGACTTGGTTATTCCTCCAAAATTCAAGACTCCTAATTTTGAGAAGTACAAGGGGCACACCTGTCCCAAAACCCACTTGGTGATGTACTGCGGCAAGATGGCTGCTCATGCTAAAAATGACAAGCTGCTCATTCACTGTTTCCAAGACAGCTTGAGTGGGCCTTCAATGAAATGGTATATGGGACTTGAGAAGAACCGTATCCAAACCTGGATGGACTTGTCTGATGCTTTCTTAAAGCAGTATAACTACAATCTGGACATGGCACCTGACCGTCGCCAATTGCAATACATGTCTCAGAAAGAAAAAGAATCCTTTAAGGAGTACGCTCAGCGCTGGAGAGAGTTAGCTGCTCAGGTGGAGCCACCCTTGGCTGAAAAAGAATTGACTGGATTGTTCATGGACACTCTTCAGCCACTCTTTTGGGAAAAGATGATAGGCAGTGTATCATCTGGTTTTGCTGACCTAGTCACTATTGGAGAAGACTAGAAGAAGGTATCAAGAAAGGAAAGATTGCCAATGTTGAAGCCTTTAGTGGTGCTAAAAAGTATGCTAGGAATTTTCAAAAGAAAAAGGATGGCGATACCCATGTTGTTTCAGTTGAAGGGAAACCTCATCGCAGGCAACAACAATATGTAACTGCAGTTGCTCCTGTTGTTAATGCTCAACCAGCTCAAGCTCCTCGTCAGACTGTTAGACAAAATTAGAATCACAATAGGGTTAAATTTGATCCTATCCCGATGTCCTACACTGAGTTGTATCCATGTCTTGTTAAGAAAGGTTTGATTACAACGAGGGATCTACCTCCTCCTCCAAATCCTCTTCCAGCCGGCTATAGGGCTGATCTTCACTGTGAGTTCCATCGAGGTGGGGCAGGCCACAACTTGGAAGGTTGCTATGCATCGAAGGCTAGAGTACAAGAATTGGTGAACTCAAAGATTCTGTCCTTTGCTGATGATAATCCCAATGTTGTCTACAATCCTTTGCCAGAGCATGCCAAGTGAAGTTTGAGTCAGTTCAGACGAATCATCTCCTAAATCCAGTGTTTCAGACAGGACAGCTCATCCTTGTTGCTGATTAGTCACAAGGCCTTGTTTCTTTCTATTTGCATTTTTCTTTGATTGTATTGACTGTTTGCTTTCGAACTTTATCTGTACTTTCATGGTAATTTCAATGAAATGAGCATTGCAATGTTTGATTCAATTCATTTATATCCACTGTGTGCATCTTTATGCTTTCTTTTTCACAAACAAAAAACATATCTTCTATTCATTTTCTTTATCAAGCTTTTGTTTATGCAAAGATTGGAGGGAGGATGATGAAAGCGAAATACCTAAAATTGCTGAACTGTATGCTTTCAATTGAAACTTGGCTGAGGATGTACAAGCATTGTTTCAACTCCCAAACACTGGAGAAATAAGGAAGTTAATCCCTTGTCAACCCCTTCGAGCCTAGAAGTTAGAGTTTCTTTCTGTATGAAAAAACCCGCAATCTTAACCTGGGGATGGGTAGTTCTCAGTTAATTTGACTTTGCATTTAAACACAAGAGAATCATTGCAATCACAAGTTTTCCTTCGCACACATCAAAGAAGTGTCGAAGATGTCTTTCAAGTCAAAAGCCAATGATGGTTCACCATAATCATTAAGCCAGGCAGTCAATATCTTTCAACAAAAAAAAAAGGAATGAAAAAAAATCAAATGAAAAGCCCACTAAGTCAAAACCTATGAAGGAGACTTAGGCAAAAATTGGGGCATCCCGCTGACTGTAAGCTCAAATGACACAGTTCAGGCAAAAGTTAGGGATAACAAAAATCAATCAAGAGGTTACCAAAATCCTCAAAGACAAAATAATTTGACTGAAGTCCTCATCAAAAACAACAAAATGTTGTAAGAAAGAGTGATTGCCATCTCAAAAATCCCTTGAGCCGTCATCATAACAGTGTTACAATTCCAAAATCGCTTGGAACTTGAATGCATAGTTTGAATTAACTGAGCATAGGACTGGAGATCATCACGAAGAATGGGTTGGGTACAAATAAACTTTGAGCCTATATCCTTTGTTTCAAAAAAACCGTGAACCATACCACGTTACAACCTTTAAAAGACCTAATTGAAGCCAGGTTTCTTTTGAAAGCATACTACAGCAAGGTTGCGTAAATTGACTCCTAAGTTTGTTGCCAATCATTTGCTTTGATGTCTTACCTTTGCTTTCTCTTTCATTTTTGAATGTTTAAACCACCGTGTTTTGACAAGTGATTCATTTTCCTTTGCATCAATAATATCATTCCAAAAATGATTTTTGATTTCAAAAATTTTATGAGCTTTGCATTAAAATTACCATGCTTGTTTGAATAATCTTATCTGCAGGCAAACTTACCTCATCAAGAATTTTCAAACAGTTGAGAAACTTGGTCAGTGATCCTATCAGGGACACATTATTTCCAAATCCCGTTGTGAATCAGTTCAAGATTTGTTGTTCAGTGCAAGCTATTCTCAGAATTGGTTAACCAGAAGATCTCCTTCAAGACCCATACTGAGTTTAGCCTTCTCAACATTCATTTCAAGAACTGAAGCCATGATCAGTTCATCCCCAACAATAACAGCTGAAGCCATGATCAGTTTATTCTCAACAATCATTTCAAGAATTGGAGCCATGATCAGTTCATTTTAACCTGCAGGAGTCAAACTGAAGCTATGATCAGTGTATCCTCATCAGCCAATCAATCTGGGGCAGTCTTCTTCAAGAATCCTAAAGATGTCTTTCCTCAAAAGACCATTAGCCTGATACAATTCATAATTGTGACAAAGATGTGTTCAACATCTTCTCTCCAAGCGGAGTGGGCAGTGTTCCCTGTGTTGAGGAATCAGAGTTCCATTCTTCCCACACAAAAGAGTCTATCTCAGTTGTCTCTATCATTTGCATTGCATACATAAATCATTCATCTATCATACATAGAAAGATTTTCATAGCTCGAAGTGTGTTTCGCGCTCATATGCATTTTTCCAAGGTCCTGTTGCTTTCAACATCTTACCTTGTGATCAAAGTCCAACTTACTTGGCACCTACCAAAACTTTTACCTGCCTTCTCATTAGTGCCATTCCTGAATGTTGTGGTTTACCTGTCTTCTTTCTTTCCAGTGCCATTCCTAGAGATTGTCGTTTCCCTGTGCATCATGTCCTGTTGTTAGATCTTTCATCCTAGTGCTATTCCTGGATGTCTTGTTTATCTTCTTTCTTTCCAGTTCCATTCCTGGATGTTGTCGTTTCCCTGTGCATCTTGTCTTGTTGTTAGATGTTTGTCTCCTTTCCCTCCAGTGCCATTCCTGGATGTCTGTCTCTTTTGATCTCCAGTGCTATTCCTGGATACCTTGTTCCTCTTGTTTCTCCCAGTGCTATTCCTGGAAGTTTTGCCTCTGTTCTATAATCCCCGTCATTTTTGCTTGGATATCTATCAGTGCCATTCCTGAAAGTTTTATCTGTTCATTCAGTGCCATTCCTGAATGACTTTTCTCCTTTGCATTCAGTGCCATTCCTGAATGAGTTTTCTCCTTTGCATTCAGTGCCATTCCTGAATGAGTTTTCTCATTTGCATTCAGTGCCATTCCTGGGTGTCTTTCTCACTATCATTCAATGCCATTCTTGAATGTAGTGATTTACCTTTATCTTTCAGTGCCATTCCTGAAAGTTTTATCTGTTCATTCAGTGCCATTCATGAATGAGTTTTTCTCCTTTACCTTTCAGTGCCATTCCTGAATGTAGTGATTTACCTTTACCTTTCAGTGCCATTCCTGGATGATTTTTCTCCTTTATCTTTCAGTGCCATTCCTGAAAGCTCTTTCTCACTATCATTCAAAGTCATTCTTGAATGTAGTGATTTACCTTTACCTTTCAGTGCCATTCCTGAAAGTCCCTGCTCACTTTATCCAATGCCATTCTTGGATATCTCTTCCTCAACAGAGTCCAATGCCATTCTTGGACACCTTTTCCCCAACCAAGTCCAATGCTATTCTTGGATATCTCTGATGTTTAACCTTGCCATCCAATGCCATTCTTGGATTTCCCCTGTGAAGTTTTCAAATGGAAGTTTGTGTCTATCCAATGCTATTCTTGGATGACTCTGATGTTTATTATTGCCTCATTCAATGCCATTCTTGAATGTTGTAATTCCTTTATCCAATGCCATTTTTGGATATCTTATCCCCAATAGAGTGTTTTTCAGCTCCATCCAATGCTATTCTTGGATGACGCTGTTGTTTTTACCAGAAACTTTCCTGTTATTGTCCAATGCCACTCTTGGACATCTTTTGGCATACCTTTTGTCTCGTTCGTAGTTTCGATCCAATGCCATTGTTGGATGTCACTACTTGTCTTCCCAGAGTCTTGTCCCTCTCTTTCCAACTATTGATGGATACTTCTTGTCACCTTGATAGATCTCCAGAAATAGCTTGTTTTCCCTGGCGTGTCTTTTGCGTCATTTCTTTCAAGCTACCCTAAATCCTTTGTTTCAAGTTTCCCCGCGGTCTGTTTTCATCCTTTGCATTCATATCATCTTGTGGCATCTTAGGGCTAAAAAATATAGCTTTTTGTATTTAAGTATCTTCATATCTCCCGATAGAAGAGACTTAAATAGGGGCAGCTGTTGAACCCTAATTTTTGAACCCTAAGACTCCACATATCATTCGCATTTTCATTTGCATCTTTACCACAAACGAGATCACACATTGATTCCCTCGTCCCCCTCATCTTTGGGTTTATGCCTTGCAGGGTTCACTGATCATCTGTGTGTTTTCTTATTCACTTTATTGCTTTATTTGTTTATATTTTACTAACCATTAATCAAAATGAAAAAAATATTTTGTTTTCTTTCACTAACATTTTCAGGGGAAGAACAGGTCAAAAATGCCAAAAAAAAAAAACAGTCCCACAACTCGATTGAATTTCACCTGACAAAGTCAAAGTTGATCTGCAAACAATTCAAAATTCATTTGATCAAGAGTTTCCAAGATTTAATTGATTATTATTCAAGGAATTCCAAGGTTCATGTGTTTATTTCCATGCCTTCTTTGACGAGCAAAAGAATCGAGCCGAACCACAGCAGTGCATTCAAAAAGGGAATTTTTTCAAAATTTGCACTAAGTAACCGGTTAGCAGATATGCTGTAACCGGTTACCATCATAAAATTTTGAAAAATGTCAGCAAATTCAAATTTCAGCATTTGGCACCAATTTTGATCACATTTTGGAATATTCCATACCATCTCATTTTAATTCCCTACATCACTTTGATCATTTCCTACCATACACCTCCACTAATCACCACTCTTTTGATAATTCCCTCCAAATTTGAATTCCAAGCCTAATTCCAAACCACCAAATTCCTAAACCTAAACTCTTTAAATATAGGCTTCATCTCACTCATTTCACAAGCTTTTGATAGCGAAAAAACCTCTTGCAAATTCTCTCCCCAACCACAAAATTCACCAAAGCTCACATTTCTTTCTTTGAAAGTTAACAAGAATTCACATTGAATCTTGTTCAACTTTGAGCTAAACCTTCATCCATTCTTGTTTTTGTTCATCAATTACAGTAGATCAAGGCTTTGGAGTGTAGATCTTAAGGCAATTTGAAGGTATTTTCAGATTTGAAGTGGTAATTCATCTTTCACCATTGTTGAAGCTTCATCTTCATCTTCCATAATGTAGATCTTTGGAGATCCTTGTTACTTGATCCTTTGGATCTTGTAATTGTGTTTAATTGCTGATTTTGGCTGTTATTTTACTTTAAATTTCGTGCAATTTCAGTCCCATGATCATAAGGTGTTTGTAAAAAGTTTTGGAAATGGATCATGCTGAATTTTGCACATTTTTCTGCATTCTGGTGCTGTGTAACCGGTTAGCAGTTATGCTGTAACCGGTTACACTGTGTAAAATTTGAAAAACTGCACTTATTTTGAACTAACTAACCGGTTAGCAGTTATGCTGTAACCGGTTACTTCGAAACAGAATGCATATTTTGGCTTGTTTTTGGGGCTGTTTTGGTTCCTTTCCCATTTTCTTCCCTCTCCTTTTGTTCTTAGCCTTAGATCACATAATTGTGTGGCTTAATTTAGCCTTCTCTTCATCTATTTCTCTTTTCTTTTGATTGATGAAAGTCTTAAAGATCTTGGAATTCTTTTGTTGAATTTCGATCGAGACGAGATCGCTACCATTTTTCTTTTCGTGCGGTATTGCTTTCAGATGACGATTTACATATCGTTCATCTAGCATGCATTAGCACAAAGAGCTATTGACTGGCCTCATTGTAGGGTAATTACTCCGTAAATTACTCGGCGATTGCTTAACATAGCGCAATATTTGTCCCGCATCGGAAAACTGTCAAGCATGATTGATTATTTGTCTTTTGGTTCAAAACTTATGAAACTTGTTGTTAGGAGGCTTTGGTCTTATCAATCCTTTAATGAGTTCTCCTTAATCTTGACCTAAGTGCAATTATTCAATTATTATTGATCACTAACTCTAACAACTAATCACTAACTTATTAACATTACTATTGTACTAATCCTTTACAATTCCTTCTCGCTCCTTATCTCTTTTACTTTTATTCTTCATTTTTATCATTTTATATCATGTTTATGCTTCCGCAATTTTTCCTTTGTCCGTTGGACATATGTTTATGCTTCTGCAATCTTTCCTTTGTCCGTTGGACACATGTTGATGCTTATGCCTTTTTCTCTTTGTCCACTTGGACCCAAAACATTAATAAAGGCCAAAACCTCTAAAAAACTTGTGCTTCTAATCTTGGACTATGGTTACTATCCTTTGAAATGGACATGGAGTTTTGCACCTAAACCTTGGACTTCAATGCTATTCTTGAATCCTTGGACTTAGACCTTGGACATCCAATGCAATTCTTGGAACCTTGGACTTAGAACTTAGGACCTTTCTCCTTTTGCTTTGGAATTATGGTTCGAAGACTTGGAAGCTTACTTGTGTGGTTAGGCTATTCTTATCCATAGCTTTTACTTTATGCTTTAGGATAGTCACTACTTCTCCACCCATTCTTCAATTTTCAAAACTTTCTCCTTTTTTCAAAACATTCTTGATTTCAAACTTTCACCTCTTTCATAATCAAACCTTGACTTTGTCAAGTGATTTTTACTCTTTTCTTTACATTTCTTAACAAATGCTAAACTACATAAGCATATTGACACCTTTTTCAAAAGACTTAAAAAACATCAAACTCATCACTCTCTTTTTGTGCCCTCGTGCACTTTTTTCCTTTAACTTTTTCATAAGTTTAGACATGATTCATTTCTTTAAGCGGAATTATTCGCTTGGAAATGACGACTTGTCTTTACACTTAAAATCAACCAAAACAAAAAAATTTTCATTCTTTGTACCACGAACTACGGGGTTTTTATCCTACATTGCACATCGTGGGTACGTAGGCATGAGGGGACAAGTCTCTCCAAACACAAAAATATTAAAAACAATTTCTTTTCTCATCTCCTCAATCACTTTTCAATCAAACTTTTTCAGACCAAAAGCGGTAGATATTTCAAAGGGCTCCTATAGAGTACTATAGACGTTTTGGGTGCTAACACCTTCCCATTGCGTAACCAACCCCCCTTATCCAGTCTCTCTTCACTTGTTCTTGTTTTAGAGCTTGTGTAGGTTTTGTTCGCTCTTTTTCCTTTCCTTTCTTGGATAAAATAAAAGTGCGGTGGCGACTCTTTCTTTTCGAGTTAAGTTAATCAGTAGCTTACACTCACGATTTTGCCGCTACACATAGAGTTGAGAGAAGAGACCGACGCTCTAAGGGTATGTTTGGATGAGAGAAGAAGTTAGAAAGAGAGAAAGATGTGAGAAAGAGTGTGAAAAGAGAGAAAAAGAAGAGAAATATAGGAGATTTAATGTATTGTTTGGTATAAAAGAAAGAAGAGAGAAATAGAAGAGAAAGAAGTGTTTTATTTTATGACAAAGACATAAATGTCCTTGGTTGAAATAAATTAATTTATTAATTAATTTTTTAAATAATAATATTTGATTTTATTTTTAACTTTTAATGTTATTTGAATATTTCTTAGTTAAAATTTTATTAATTTTATTATAAGTAAATTTGTATTAGTTTATATAATGAAATTTATAAACAGTTTTAAATTATTTTTCGTAATAATTAGTCTGCCAACCAAAACTTCTTATTACATCAATGTAGTAATATTATATACATTATTACTATTAATTTATTATTGTTTTGCATATTTTGTTTAACTCTATAATTCATACTACCTATTACCTATTGTTTCCAACATATATTATAAAGTAATAGTAGTATTTATTATAGTAATTTGGACAAAGAAACGGAGGGTATATATGGAAAGACAAAAAGATAACATGCTTCCATCGTATTTCTTCGCTCAAGAGGGAAGATTGGAAATATCGGTGGGACCCACCATATTTGGATCTCTCGCTGCTATTTCATTGCCTACCAAACGAAAGAAATAGTACACTTCTCTCCAACCTCTTTCTTTGCTAACTCTCTCTTAACAATTTCTCTCAAAACAAGCATACCTTAAGAGAAGATCTGAGAAAGCTTCACAGTGACATGCAAGCTCTGGCAGAAGCCCAGTTACAAAGGACTATGATTTCAGAGATCACATCAACGCCCACTGTGGAGAAGTAGTATCATAGGTATAACATGCCGAAAGATTGTTCCTGGGACATGCCTATTAACTATATCCCGGAAGGATATGTTCCCCTGATCACTGAAGATCCGAGAACTGCAGCAGGAGCCGTTGGGCCTGAAGGTTACAAACTTCAGGAAAGCGAAGATGCCAGCGGCATGACAACAACTCCTGAAGGTTAAAAAATTTGGGAGACACCAAGAGTCACAGCCGTAATGACTATGCCACCACCCGTGGTACACACTGTCCCGAGAGGACAGATTCCCTAGATACCTTCTGGTGGAAGTGAAAGTATGGACAACAGAATGAAGGAGTTCTAGGAACAGTTCCTAAAGATGCAAAAAGAACTGCAAGCCATTCGCGGTCAGGATCTATTTGGAAAGGACGCCGCCGACCTTTGTTTGGTTCCCAACGTGAAAGTTCCGCACAAGTTCAAAGTGCCCGAATTTGAGAAATACAAGGGTAACTCTTGCCCTCAAAGTCACTTGGTGATGTACGCTCGGAGGATGTCAACTCAGACAGAGAATCACCAGCTACTGATCCACTATTTCCAAGATAGTTTAACCGGTGCCGCACTCAAATGGTGCATGGGGCTAAATCGCACTAAGATCGCTACTTTTAGAGATCTTGTCGCAAAAGGACAAGGAAACCTTTAAGGAATATGCTTAGAGATGGCGTGAAATTGCCGCCCGGATTGATCCACCTCTTAAGTTAAAGGAGATGACAAAGATCTTCTTGAAAACCTTGAGCTCATTTTACTACGACAGAATGGTAGCCAGTGCACCCAGTGACTTCATCGAAATGGTAGGCATGGGAGTTCGTCTTGAGGAAGTGGTCCGAGAAGGACGTTTAGTTAAAGATGCTGGACCATCAAGCAGTACCAAAAGATACGGAAGTGCTCTCCCTAAGAAAAAAGAGCAAGATATTGGGAATATCTCTCTCGGAAAGCAAATGCGACGGTACCAACCAGTAGCAGCTGTAACTCCTGTAATTAACCCTGCGCCTATTCCGACGTACCAACCTCAGGTTGCTCAGAGCCAACTGAATCAACAACAAAGGACACAACAACCTCTTCAATAGGCTCGTCCTCAGTACAACAACAACCGTACAATGCGCTCACTAGGGTTCGACCCTATACCAATGTTGTACGCTGAATTGTTTCCACTACTACTGGTCAAGGGGCACGTCCAAACCAGGACTCCTCTTACAATTCCAGAAAATCCGCCTTTTTGGTTCAAAGTGGATCAGACTTGCCCTTACCATAAAGCAGGATCAGGGCATAACATAGAAAACTATCTCAGTTTCAAATCCGATGTGCAGAAGCTTGTCAGGAGCGGGGTCTTATCCTTCAAGGATACAAATCCAAATGTTCAGACGAACTCGCTGCCTCAGCACGAGAAAGCTACAGTAAATTTGATAGAAGGAGAGTCTAACAACAGCTATCAAATTCATGATGTACTCTTATTAAGGGCCAACCTGGTCAAGATGCATTGTAGACAGAGCGGATACGGACATGTACCAGCTCACAATTATCACCAGTGGGATATCTGCTCTAAAAATAATCAAGGATGTTCTGTGGTGCAATCAACTCTACAGGAAAAATTGGATCTCGGATGGATCCAAGAGCACAGAATTCGCGGGGTCAACATGACTTATACGTATTCCAACATTATTCAAAACCACGACATCCGTGCGATGAATATCAACTTGGTGGCAATACACTCAAGGCAAAGCCAGTATCATAATCTGCCGCAGCACGATTACGTTTCCTGTCTGATTTGCTCGATAAATAATCAGGGATGCTCTTTCATACAAGAGGCCCTCCAGCGTCAGATGGATTTGGGATGGATCCAGGACTATCATGATAAAAATCCTTATCAGATCAACATGATTCAAATCTTTGATATTCGTTTGATGAATATCAGCTTGGTGGAGTTACACGCTAAGCAAGTCCAGCTCGGTTTTCTTACTTCACATGAGTATCTGAACTGTACGGTGTGTCGTGAGAGTGATCAAGGATGTGCTCTCATTCAAAGAACTTTGCAACACTTGTTAAACCATTGGTGGCTTCCAATCTATCTAGACGAAGACACGCAGCAAGTCAGTATGATTAACGGGAACCCTACTAGGCGTCAAAGTCAGGATGTTCAATCTATGGAAGTAGACCTAGTAAGGTTACACTAGATTAAAAGCGGACGTGGCCGGGTGCCACCACACAACTACGAACGCTATAGAGTCTGCTCGGAAAATAACCAAGGATGCTACCTCGTGCGAGCAGCCCTTCAGGGTCAGTTAGACCGTAAGGAGATTCGACCATATCCAGGTTCTGGGTCCATCAGCTTGATGCCCGACTATTTTGCGGATCAATTCAAAGATATTGTCGTAATCTCTGATCATGAGAGGACCAGAGACGTTTGTGCCATAATCCCTCTGCTGGACGAATCAAGATTTCCTTTGGACAGGAGAAAAGTTCCCAACCAGGAACTAAATGAGGTTACTTATGATGGTCAGAAAATTCAAAAGGCTCCCATAGTCATCTATTTACCAGGACCAGTACCGTATGAATCAACTAAGGTTATCCCTTACAAATACGACGCTACAACAATTGAAAATGGAAAGGAAATTCCATTACCCTCCCTCGTGAATTTTGCAGACATCAGTCGAGTAACACGGAGCGGTTGAATCTTCAACCGAGGAGTTGGAGAGCCTAACAGAGAAAAGGAACCTCAAACTGAAGTTCCCAATCAACCAGTCGGTCAATCCAGTGATCCCGACCTTTCAAAGAACAATGATGAGATGTTGAAGCTCATCCAAAGGAGTGAATACAACATCGTTGATCAGCTGTTACAAACTCCTTCAAAAATTTCTGTGTTATCTCTTTTACTCAGTTCTAAGGCTCACAGAGAAGCTCTACAGAAAGTCTTAGAGCAAGCCTTTGTAGAACAAGATGTAACAATAAGACAATTTGACAGCATTGTCTCCAACATCACTTCCTGCAACAACTTGGGATTCAGTGATGAAGAATTGCCAGAAGAAGGCAAAAGCCACAACATTGGCTCTCAATATTACAGTCAACTATCAGGGAGATGCTTTAGCCAGCGTACTGATAGATACCGGATCGACTCTCAACGTTATACCAAAGTCCACCTTATTGCGACTATCATTTAAAGGATCTCTGATGAGGGGCAGTGATGTCACCGTCAAAGCATTTGACGGATCCCAAAAAGCAGTTAACGGCGAAGTCGACCTTCCCATAACTATCGGTCCTCACACTTTCCAAGTCACTTTCTAGGTCATAGACATCCAAGTAACGTACAGTTGTTTATTGGGAAGACCTTGGATACACCAGGCTGGGGCAGTCACTTTGACACTTCACCAAAAGCTAAAGTTCGTCAAGAACGACCAACTCATCACAGTCTGTGGAGAGCAAGCCCTGATTGTGAGCAACTTATCGTCATCCACTTGTGTAGAACAAGAGGAGGTTGTTGGAACTCAGTTCCAAGCACTTTCGGTGAGCAAAGAGAACCTATCAGAGAAGGGAACCTCGATTTCCTTGTATAAAGATGCTCTCGAGGTGATCAAGAGTAACAATGAAAAAGGGTGGGGACAACTTGTCACTCCCACTGATAACAAAACAAAGAAGGGTCTTGGTTTTTCATCAACCTGTACCCAGACTGCTACTAATGGTGAAAGTTTTCATCCCATTCAGGACTTCTTCCGCAGTGGAGGTTTCCTTCACCCAGTGCCTCAAGAAGTACATACCATTAACGAGGGAGACTCCTCCGATATAGATGAAGAATGGAAGTCCTATCTCAACGAGGATGGTTATATGTCTCAGGAAGAAGTGCTTATGCCATTTTGCTATCCCGCACAAAGTCCGAGATTTATACCAAGGTCAGACGTCAAAGTGATATACGAAGATTGTGATCCGGAAGGATGCCGTGCTCCGCGAAACTCATTAGAGGAAGACACTATGATGAAAGACAACTTTGACCACAAGTATTATGGCCTGATGGATGGCCTGCCTATCTGGCAGCCACGTCCAGGAGACTCAGTGTAAGAGAATCATCCGAATGATGATAATCAGCTGAGCATCATTGAAAAGAATACCTGCGTCCCCACCATGTCATGGGATCAACACTCAGGGCATTCAGAAAGTATCCAACACGATGATAAATTTGCCAAGTTTGCAAGATTAGAATTCATCAACTACGCTTTCCCCGAGGTTAACATCAACGAAAGGGATGACTCCTCCAGTTCCACAAAAACATGGGACACCTTAGGACAACCGAGTGGTAAATACGACTACTTGGTCAAGTACACCGCCCCTGAAAGCTCTCGTATCAGGCTCGAAGACACCCAACCAACTGGATGGGGAGATTTTCCTGAGAGCACAAAATCTATGCAAGATATAACTGAATAATCCCCCTACGACAACTCTGCCTGGGAGACAGATTCCAACGATCCTGCTTCACCAGAAATTGTCGTTATTTCTGAAGACAAGTCAAGAAGGAAAGTACCAGACTTTGTGATTCACCGAGGAGTTCGCCGCCAATGGGTTGTTGTTGATGTTCCGAAGTCGTTCATAAGTCAAAGTAATTGTCATCTTTATCTTAGCCTTTCACCCTGCCCAGGTGAAACGGATGTTTTGATAGGACTCACTTTCTGTAAATATCCCTCTTCGCTTTTCCCGAAGTGATCGAGTTTTGTTTTATAGGGTTGTAGTTTCAAGAGACGACAAAATCATAAATAAAATAACGTCGTTCTGTAATTTCCGTATTTATTGTTGTTTTCTCTTTTCGCTTTTTTCAGAAAATGGTAATCCTAAAAAACAAAAAATAATAAACAAGCAGTTTTCCAAAGAAAATACACTGCACACACTCTTGCATTTCTCTCTATCTCTTCTAAAAACAACCATCACGTCTTGCAGATTGCTTGTTTTAAACCCCGTTGAAACATATGATCCAATGCCTTCTCCCAACTTTGAATTCCCGGTATTCGAGGCTGAAGAAGAAAATGACGAAGAAATTCCAGAAGAGATCTCCCGATTACTCAGACAAGAGGAAAGGTCCATTGAACCTCATAAAGAGCCATTGGAAACGGTAAACTTAGGTTTAGAAGAAGAGAGAAAAGAAGTCAAGATTGGGGCACTGCTTAGTCCAACTGTCAAACAAGGCTTGATAAAGCTTCTCAAAGAGTTTCCCGTTGTATTCGCTTGGTCCTATCAGGATATGCCAGGGTTGGATACCAGCATCGTGGAACGTCATCTGCCATTACGATCAGAATGTCTGCCAGTAAAATAGAGGCTGAGACGGACTCATCCAGACATGGCCGTCAAAATCAAAGAGGAGGTACAGAAAAGATTAACGCGGGTTTCCTCGCCACATCAGAGTATCCTCAATGGTTAGCCAACATAGTACCTGTTCCAAAAAAGGACGGAAAGGTCAGAATGTGTGTGGATTACAGAGATCTGAACAAGGCGAATCCAAAGGACGACTTTCCTTTACCACACATTGATATGCTGGTTAACAGTACAACGAAGTCTAAAGTTTTCTCCTTCATGGATGGATTCTCAGGCTATAACCATATAAAAATGGCGTCGAAAGACATGGAGAAAACTTCATTCATCACCCCATGGGGCACTTTTTGTTACAAGGTAATGCCGTTGGGTTTGAAGAACGCCGAGGTAACCTATCAAAGGGCCATGACTACCCTCTTTCATGTCGATGATATGATTGCCAAATCTAGGACAGAAGAGGAGAATGTGACCCACCTGTCAAAACTATTCGAGCGATTGAGAAAGTACAAACTCCGCTTGAATCCCAACAAGTGCACCTTTGGTGTCCGTTCAGGGAAACTCTTAGGGTTCATCGTCAGCCAGAAGGGAATTGAGGTTTATCCTGACAAGGTCAAGGCCATCAGAGAAATGCCTTCTCCAAAGACTAAAAAACAAGTCAGGGGATTCTTGGGGCGTTTAAATTACATTTCCAGATTTATACTCCTCATGACCGCGACATGCGCGCCGATCTTCAAGTTACTCAAAAAGAATTAGGACTGCGTTTGGACAGAAGACTGCCAAACCGCCTTCAACAGTATTAAGGAATACCTGTTGAACCCACCGATTCTATCACCTCCAGTGGAAGGAAGACCACTAATCATGTACTTAACAGTCTTGGAAGACTCAATGGGTTGTGTGCTTGGCCAACAAGGCGAAACAAAGAGAAAAGAGTCTGCCATCTACTATTAGAGCAAGAAATTTACCGACTGTGAGTCTCGGTACACTATGCTTGAGAAAACTTGCTGCGCTCTGGCTTGGGCAGCCAAATGTCTTCGCCAGTATATGATTCGCCACACTACTTGGTTAATCTCAAAAATGGATCCAATCAAGTACGTCTTTGAAAAGCCTGCTCTCACGGGAAGGATTGCCCGGTGGCAGATGTTGTTATCAGAATACGACATCGAGTACCACTCTCAGAAAGTTGTTAAAGGAAGTATTTTAGCCGATCATTTGGCTCATCAACCGATTGACGATCAAGGATCAGTCGGGTTTGACTTCCCAGACGAAGATGTCATGTATTTGAAAATGAACGATTGCGATGAACCGCTACCCAGTGAAGGGCCAGAACCAGGTTCCCAATGGGGACTAATTTTTGATGGAGCTGTAAATTATTATGGAAACGGAATTGGGGCAATCATCATAACACCTCAGGGTACCCATATTCCTTTCACTGCCCGACTGACATTCAAGTGTACAAACAACGAGGCCGAATACGAAGCTTGTATCATGGGTCTCGAAGAAGCGATCGACTTAAGGATCAAACACTTGGATGTATACGGTGACTCAGCCCTAGTTATCAATCAGATCAAAGGAGATTGGAACACATACCAATCAGGATTGATTCCTTACAAAGACTGCGCAAGAAGGTTGTTACCTTTCTTCAACAGAATCGAGTTTCATCATATCCCTCGTGAAGAGAAACCACATGGCTGATGCACTGGCCACTCTCTCTTCCATGATTAGTGTAGGTCAATGGAATGACATACCTAAGATCGACATAATGCGCCTAGAACGGCCCGCTTACATCTTCGCGATCGAAGCAGTCGTAGACGAAAAACCTTGGTACCACGTGTCGTAACCCGAAATTTGACCTCCTTTTTTTATATTTGCATAAGCATGTGTATTAGCATCGTCAACATACGCATTCGCATTTTTCTCTGTTTGTTTCTTGTTGTAGGATCTGCAGGTTTTCCAAGCCCGATTAATCGCATCCTCTCAAGATTATTTCATCACCAAAACAAGCTCAAAATAAAGGTTTCCATGTTTATTTATCAAGACAAGAGTTGGAAAATCAATAACGGGACTTCAGCATCATTTTTTGGCAAATTTGTGGAAGTTTAGCTGAAGTAACCGGTTACAGCATAACTGATAACCGGTTACACAGTGTATTTTTCACCAAAAACTACATTTTTCAAGCCAGTAACCGGTTAGCAGATATGCTGTAACCGGTTACTCTATACAAAGTTGCAGATTCTGCTGTATTTTTGGGACAGCAGCTATGCACTCTCTTTGGTCTTTGTTTCCACATTATTCTAGTAGCATGTGGAACATTCTAGACAATTCAAGACCATTCAAGACATTTCTCTTACATTTATTCAATGCATCACTTTAAATTAAGAGCACCATGTTACTTAATTTACAAGCATGTCAACCTTTGGATGTGGAAGCTTGCATTGGGATTGTTACCGAGTTGATCCTAACTAACCGAGTTAACCGCCTTGACTCAGTTAGTCAAGTGTAACTAACTCCAACCCTAACTCCGAACCTCCCAAAGCTAAGTCCAAACCAAAGTCCAAAGCTCTCACACTCCATACCTAAACTCTATATAAACAAAGCTTCACCATTTTGCAACTCCTCCACAATCATTCACACAATTTCACACTTTCTTCACTCTCAATTCTCTCATACTCCTCTGCATTTTTCTGCAACTTCTACACATTCCAATTCATCTTCTTTCCCAAACCACACAAAAGCTCTTAATTCTTGAAGAATAATCACTTTTCACATTGAAAGTGATTATTTCTTGAGCTTAACCTTCATCATCTTTCCATTCTACTGAATTTTGTGGAGCTTCAGTAGCTTTTGGATTCATTTCAGGTGATCACTGCAAGATTCTTGGGAGATAATTCGCATTTCGGAGTTTTCGTCGAAGTTTGCTCGGTTTCGCTATAATTCGAAGTGCAAATGAGGAATCTCTGTTTTTCTTTGATTATCTTCATTATTTTACAATTATTCTTGAGTTTTGGGAGTTCTATTGGCTTTTGAATTCATCTCAAGTGTTTGCTTCAAGCTTTTTCGGAGATAATTCGCATTTCGGAGTTTTCGTCGAAGTTTGCTCGGTTTCGCTACAATTCAAAGTGCAATTGAGGAATCTCTGGTTTTCTTGGCTTTTTCTCTCTACATTTCATTCACAACAATTACCAAGCCAAACCTCCAGCTTATAGGTTGGTGGATCTTACTTTCCTCGCTGTTTCAATCATTTCCGCGCATTTACGTCGTAATTTCGATCGTTTTCGATTTAATTTATCATGCAATTTCTTGATCTTTAATCTCCATGATTAATGCTTGTAATTTGTGTTTAATTGCCCTTACATGATGTAATTTTAGTGCACAAATTCATGATCTAGCATGTGGTGGTTGGTATAAGTGATTAAGTGCAAAAAATCACTTTTGAAAAGCTGTTTTTGCTGTTATTTTTGCCACTGTCTCAGTGGTAACCGGTTAGAAGTTATGCTATAACCGGCTACACAGTTCAATTTTCAACAAATACGCTGATTTTCAAGCATGTAACCGGTTAGCAGATATGCTGTAACCGGTTACCACTGAACAGAATGGCCAATTTTGAGTTTTTTCAAGCTGGTTTGGTATCCTTTCTTCTTCTAACTTCCATGGATTAACTTGCTTGATATTTATGGTTATTTTAAGTGATGTTAACCTCTGTTAAGAGCATATTTACATTAATTCAATGATTGATTTATCAATTTTTGCAATTATGTGTGTTCTTGATTTTTGTTTGAACATGCTAATTCTTGTACAATCTTTGATCACTTGATACATGATTTGTGATACATGCTAATATTTGCTTAGCACTATTTTTGCATTTCCAGTTCTTGATCACATAAAGTTTGTTCCTTATTGAGTAAATTTAATCATGCTTAATCAATAATTTACACCTTTTGCTTTAATGATTTTCCATTCCCTTTGGAAAGTTGTTAGCATAACATTCCCTTTTGATTAATTGATCGAAACCATGTTTCGATTAGTTGATCCTCCCTTTCCCTCTCTTTAGGCTTCCTTTAGAGCTTTTTCTCCCTTTTTCCCCCCCGCGGAGTTGAAGATTCATACGACGACCGATGCACGACACTGGAGCACTGTACAACTTGGAGTTGTTACGCTGTCCGTTTTACCGCGCGGGAGCACTGTACAACTTGGAGCTGTTACGCCATCCGGTTCAAATTCTACATTACACCCTGTGTGTTAGAGAAGGAATGAGAAGGGAGAATTCCTACTCTCATTTTGACTACTTCAGGTAGGGGACGAATGACCCTGTGCTTGGCTTAGTCATCTCTACCTCCAGGCGGTAGTGCGCTTTCCTTCCCCGGTCGAGTCGATCCTTGATCACTCTTTTCTCACTCCAATCTCTTTTGATCCTTGATCACTCTTCGCTCTTTGCAATCTCTTTCGATCCTTGATCACTCCTATCTCAATCTCTCTCTTGATCAATCACCTTCTTGGTTACGATCCTTTGTTCCTTGGGTTAGCAAGCTTTCTTCGTTTTTTTGATTCCCCTGAAGAGTCTCAATTCTCTTTCTTTGGTCCAACACAGTTTTCCTGTCACAACCATTTTTCCCCAGGAGTTCGCAACCTTCTCTTGGTTCTTCTCCTTTGTTGGGTTAATCACCTTCTCTTGGTTAATCACCTGTCTCCTCAATTAATCACAGTCTAACTGTTAATATTGAGCACCTCTTGGGTTAATCACCTTCTCTTGGTTAATCACCCGTCTCCTCAGTTAACCACAGTCCGTCTGTTAAAACACTGAGTCCCTCTTGGGTTAATCACCTCTTCTTGGTTCATCATCCTTTTCTTCAGTTAACCACAGTCCGTCTGTTAAAATACTGAAGCCCTTTTGAGTTAATCATCTTCTCTTGGTTAATCACTCATTCTTCTCGGTTAATCACAGTTCTCCTGTTAACACCGAATCCCTTGCAGTTGGCAACCTCTCTTGGTTCGAATACTTGCACCCTTGGGTTAGTAACCTTTTTTTGGTTCAAATACCCTTTCTTCGGTTGAGTACTGTTTGTTCAGTTAGTTTACCGAACCCCTTTGGGTCACGACCTTTGCTCGATCCTATACCCGTCCTTTGGGTTATGATCTTTATTCGGTACTACACCCGCTTTTCTAGTTAATCGCAGTTTTCTCTGCCAAATCCAATGCTTCTCTACCCCCATAGAGTTACAGTCCTTTCTTTCCTCGGTTAATCACTATTTACCAGTTAATATACCGAGGCCCTTTCAGTGTCAAACACCTTCTCTCGGTTCAGCACTCTCTCTCTTGGTTTATCACAGTCCGTCTGTTGACACCAGCTTCTTTTCCCCGCCAGGGTCTACTCCCTTTCTTCGGTTAACCACTGCCAGCCAGTTAATATACCGAGTCTCCTTTTTCTCTTGGTTATGACACCATCCCTTTGTTTGGATCCCTAGAGGAGTCCTTCCTATTCCCTTTGCTCTTACTTTCTTGGTTTCGACACCAATTCTCTTTGCTATCCCCAACGGAGTTTCTTTCGTTCTTGGTTTTGACACCATTTCTTTAGAATCCTCAGTGGAATTTCCTTCTTTCTTTTGCTCTTGGTTTTGATGCCACTTCTTTCATTTCCTTGTTTCTTTCCCGTTTTCCTTTTCCGTTCAGTTCCACGAACTACGGAAGCTCTGATTCTGCATTCCTTTGGATGTCAGATACGTAGGCACGAGACGCAATGTCTTGGCGAGCACACTTCCACCTTTCTTCCGTCTTCCTCCTTTCTTTCCTTTTCTTCATCCCCTGGTTCCAAGAACTACGGCGCTCTGATTTCCTCATTGCACTATGAGGGTACGTAGGCACGAGGACCTTGTTCCTCTGCGAGCACTTTCTTTCCTTTCTTTCTTTTTCCTCTTTCTTCTCTCTCTCCTTCTTTTAGATAGAAGCCTTTAGATAGATAACCCATCCAAGCCAAGAAGCAAGCGAAATGGTTCCCGTCGGGTACGACGGATGCGTTAGGTGCTAGTACCTTCCTTTCGCATAACCGACCCCCCGTTCCCGTTTCTCTTCCCCCTAGGTTTTATCGATATTTTCCCTGTCCTTTGGGACTAAATAAAGTTCGGTGGCAACTCTGTTGTATCTTTGAGTGTGCAATTCACTCAGGTAGATTTCCAGCCATCTTCCGCTGGAGACTCTGCTCGGGACAGATTGACCTCTTGCTGGTCCATCCCTTGAGGGGTCTCGCCTATTTTTGTTTGCTTTTCTTGCTTGTTTGGTGTTTATCTTTAGCGCTTTACCGGGTTTATCTTTATGCTTTAGCTTTATGTTTATTTACTGCATTTCTTTACTGCTTTAAATATTCATATTTTGTATACTCTAGATATCTGCTATATTTTCTGCTGTTGTTGGGATGGGTAGATATTATTGGAAAGAAAGGTCCTAACACCGGGCCTAATATACACATAGGCTAGAACGTGGATAGTTGTAAGGCCTGCGTTTTGCGCGTTGGGTTATCACGAGAGCCACATCCCAGATCGTGATTCGCTTGAGAATACTTCTGTCCTGTTAGAATTCACTACGGCATGGGGTTTTCACTCTGAGTCCTATCGTTTGGGCGACCTTCCTAGGGACCACCTTGTTGTGTCTAGATCACACCTGTGAGGGGGATGGGTTTTGTAGGAAAACAAGCCACTTCATATCTTTGTTCTCTCATGCGCGACAGATCTTCGCATCTACACAGAGCTACATGGGCAGATTATCCAGAAGCTGTTGCGTCTCTAACATACATTATTACATAATGTTATTGCATATTGTTATTGCATCATCATATGTATGTTTAACATTTTCATTGTCTAACCTTTGCATCATTGGTTGTTGCATATCTCATTTACATT
Source organism: Lathyrus tuberosus (assembly GCA_022829125.1). Classification (NCBI taxonomy): domain Eukaryota; kingdom Viridiplantae; phylum Streptophyta; class Magnoliopsida; order Fabales; family Fabaceae; genus Lathyrus; species Lathyrus tuberosus. The sequence goes on from JALAZF010000072.1 coordinate 9,831,968, forward strand.
CCACCTGCATAAACAACATGTGCATGCATACATTTGCATTGCATTCAAACCAGAAAAAGCTCACTTTCTTCCCTTCATCAGCCAGAAGACAGTGACGACCTGATACCAGTACTTCCTCAGATCCAACAAGTCAAAAAATCATGGGTGATTCTGATAATACCACTTACACTGAGACCTTGACTCAGTTCCAGGGTAGGATGGGTCAATTCCAGGATAACATGGATGCCATCATGGAACTCCTTCGTACTCGGAGGGATGCCAGTGTTACCTCTGCTGTTGTCGCCGCTGTCATTGATGCAACTATTTTCACTCCTATTTCTGCAATTGTTGAAGCGCCAGTTGAGACTATGGTTCAACCTACTATCATTTTGCCAAGCTCTCAGCCTGATCCGAATCAGGTGCCTACTGCCTTTCCTTGGGGAATACCCCTGAATTTCACTCCTCATACTTCCTGTGGCAATGCCTTTGTGCCATATCAACCCTTTGTTGTGCCCGTGCCCAATGGGAACTCTGTTGCTTACCCATGGGGCATGCCTATTCCTATTCCACCTCCTGTGGCAAACCCGGATGATCATGAGATTCCTCAAACACAGACTCGTCAGGCTCCCGTGCCAAATGATATGGAGACCCTTGATGAAGATGAATATGTTCATGTTCCGGTCTTGTCTCAACCTGCACAAACTGTTGTTCACAATGTTCATTCTGGAATGCCATACCCTGGGGCGTCTGTAGCTGCTATGACACCTTCTCCTGGTTACCCATACGGTGTTCAAATGGGTCAGATTTCTGGGCAGATGGTTAATTCCGGGTTGATACATCCGTCTCAGTTTGCCTCTCCTCAAGTGCTTGCTCCGGCCGCATCTCAGCCTCCAAATCCCCAGGTTCTTGCCAGACCTGCTAATCAGAACAAACCTGCAGACTATAAGCTATTAGAGGATAAAATCATAGCTATTGAGGGTTTCTCTGCCTTTGACATGGATGCCAAAGACTTGTGCTTGGTCCCAAATGTTGTGCTACCCCAGAAGTTCAAGGTGCCTGATTTGCCTAAGTACAAGGGGTTGAGTTGTCCACGAAGCCACGTCACCATGTATTGCCAAAAAATGGCTTCCTACATAGACAATGATGATCTGCTTATCCACTATTTTCAGGATAGCCTATCTGGGGGCTTCCTTGGATTGGTACATGAACCTTGAGCAAGGTAAGATCAGAACCTGGAAAGATCTATCTGAAGTATTCTTGAAGCAATACAAGTACAACTTGGATATGGCTCCCACCAGGTTGCAACTACAAAATCAAGCTCAGAAATCCGATGAATCATTCAGAGAATACGCTCTGAGATGGCGTGAGATGGCTTCACAAGTCTGGCCTGCTCTATCTGATTCAGAGTTGGTTGACATATTCATGGGCACTCTTCAGGGTTTGTACTATGAGAAGATGGTTGGTAGCTCATCCTCCAATTTTGCTGATGTTGTAACCATTGGGGAACGCATTGAGAATGGGCTCAAAATAGGGAAAATTGTTGGCACTGTGAGTCAACAATCAGGGGTTAATAAGCCACAAGGTGGGTTCTCTGAAGAAAAGGAAGAGGAAACAAACACTGTCAGGGATGGTGTCCACTTTCAAGCGCAAACTCCCATGGTTCCTGTGCCATACTGCCCGTACCCATATGTTGCTGCTGCTCGGTACCAATAGCCACCGTATCAACAACCTCCTCAGGCTCATGATCAGCAAGCCCGAGGCCGAGAGCGTCAGAATCAGCGTAAGCCCAGGAACAATCTAGAATGAAGGAATGCTCCTCTAGATCCGATTCCTGTGACATACACTCAACTTCTCCCATATCTGGTTCAGAACTCGCTGGTGGTTCCCAAAGCTCTGAAACCTCCACCAGAACCATTCCCACTTGGGTATGATCCCAATGTGCAGTGCAGATATCATGCTGGGTTGACTGGCTATTCAACCGAGGATTCCAAAGCTTTCAAAGCTAAAGTCTAACAGTTGATTGACAAGAAGCATTTAACCGTTCGAGGTGAGAGACTATGGGTGAACGGAAATCCCTTGTCCGTGTAAGGGCCAAGATCACAAAAGAATCTTTTGAATAAGCCTGTGAGCACTTCCTCAACATCGGCAACCATCATGTCATCTTTCCCATTTGTAATCTCTTTTGTTTGTCAAGCATTGTTCACTTGTAAAACTTGTTTGTTTTCAAATGATAATAATAATGAAATGAATATGCATGTTTTGAATAAATTCATTCGTGTTCACTCATACTTTTTGTCAATATCACATATTTGATCAAGCAAAATCAAAAAGAGAATGATGAAATAAAAAAGACATGAGATCACTGTCTGTATGCTTTTGAATAAAACCCTGCTGAAGATGTAAGGCATTTGTTCAAATCCCCAAACATAGGAGTTATAAGAAAGATAATCCCTAGTCAACCCCTTTGGGCCATGAAGTAGGAGTTTCTTTCTGTACACAAAAAACCCTCAATTTTAACCAGGGGCAGGGTAGTCTTCAACTAGTTTGACCATGCGTTCGAATTTCAAAAGAGGAGCACCCCATTTGAGGATCAACCACATCCTATCTCTCATGCAGAGTGGGAAAATCACAAATCCACATTGGTTATCCCTCACTGATCAAAGGAATGAGGCAGTCACAACTCACCTTACAAATCAAACACATGTCACAAGATTTTGTTCGAGAGAAAAACTCAAAATCACAAAAGCAAATGAAAAAAAAAAGCAAGAAACAAAAAGCCCGCTAAGTCACAAGCAAACGACTTAGGAAAAAATTAGGGCATCCCGGCAGACTGCAAATTCACAATAATCAGTCTACGCAAAAATTAGGGAAAACAAAAAGGACAAAACAGAGAATCAAAAGCAAAAATCCTCAATGAGAACAAGTTCGTGTGATCACATGTGACAAAAACAAAAGGTAAGCGACTGCCACTCCAAAACTCTCGTCGGTTCCTCTACCATCACATCTACCATTCAAAATTGCTGAACGTAGGACTGGAGAACATCAAGGAGAATGGGTGGGTTAAAATAATTTTTGAGCCTTATATCCTTTCTTTCTTAAATTGTGAACCAGGCCACGTTACAACCCTCAAAAGACCTAATTGAAGCAGGGTTTATTTTGGAAGCATACGACAGTAAAATTGTGTCAAAGTTGACTCCTAACGATTTGCTTATCATTTGTGCTGATATTGACATGGCATTCTAATTGGTGATCCATTCACTATATGTCATATTCTTAGTGAACATACTTGGATTTCAAAATTGACATATGCATAGCGTTAACATTGTCATTTTCAAAACAAACACTTTTTACTTGTGAACAAGCATTTGACATCAAGAAAGTTTCCACAATGGAAAGTTGGAACATCTCAAGAACACAGGAAACCTCTCCAAGAGAAGGTTAATCAAGGGCATACTGTTCCAATACACTGGGGCAAGCCGAATCAAGATCATCCTGTGACAAAACTGTTTCCTACCGTGTGACTAGGGAAATCCATGCAGATACCCAACAGACTGGGGCAGAGTCAGGCTACCAAGGTACAAGTTCTCTCCCCGTTTTGAGGCCAGAGCAATGGTGCAGCAACAATCGCTGATCCTGAATTAGGTGTCGGGGAATCACGTCTTTATGGCTTACACCCTAACCTCAACTCTTCCACTTCTCACAATAAAAACACTTGAACCATTGCATAGACCTTCCTCACACTTTGATCACGTCGCTTCACTCATGCACATCCTTCATCTGGCATAACACGAAGCCTTGACGTGAGCCTAATCCAACTTGACATCTTTTCAAAACCAATCACCAACATTCTGCTTATAGTAATCATCATCGCATATCATTGCATTTTTAAACGCATAAGCATATTTATCAAGATGAAGCATTACGCTATACAGGTTCAAACGCACGTCCCAATCAAAACCCAGTTCTCGTCTGGTAGTCAGTTCTCGTCTGACTTATCTCTTTAAAACCCAGTTCTCGTCTGGTAGTCAGTTCCCGTCTAGCTCATCTTTGCTTAAATCCAGTTCACGTCTGGTAAACTTAATTCCAGTTCTCGTCTGGTCGTCAGTCCTCGTCTGACTTATCTCTTTAAAGTCCAGTTCTCGTCTGGCTTATCCTTGCAATTTCCAGTTCTCGTCTGGTAGTCAATTCTCCTTTGACTTATCTCTTTAATCTAGTTCTCGTCTGGTAGTCAGTTCTCGTCTGACTTGCCTCTTCCAATTCCAGTTCTCATGGTCAGTCCTCGTCTGACCTGTATCTTTAAGATCCAGTTCCCGTCTGGTAGTCAGTTCTCGTCTAACTTGTCTTATCAATTTCAAGTTCTCGTCTGATAGTCAATTCTCATTTGACTTATCTCTTTCAAATCCAGTTCCCGTCCGGTATTCAGTTCTCGTCTGATTTGTCTCATCAATTTCCAGTTCTCGTCTGATAGTCAATTCTCATTTGACTTATCTCTTTCAAATCCAGTTCCCGTCCGGTATTCAATTCTCGTTTGACCTGTCTCATCAAAATCCAATTCCTGTCTGGTAGTCAGTTCCCGTCTGGCTTATCCTTGCAATGTCCAGTTCTCGTCTGGAAGATTTTTATCAAAGCCCAGTTCTCCTCTGGTGGTCAGTTCCTGTCTGACTTATCTTTACATAATTCAATCCTTTTCTTGTAGTCAATCCTCGTTTGACTCATCTCTTTAAAACCCAGTTCTCGTCTGGTAGTCACTGCTCGATTGACTTTTCCCTTCAAAATCCAGCTCTTATCTGGTAGTCAGTTCATGCCTGACTTATCACTTTGAAAACTAGTTCTCATCTGGTAGTCAATCCTCGTCTGACTTGTCCCTTCAACGTCCGGTTTTTGTCCGGCCAACATTTCTAGTTCTCGTCTGGAGCATTTCTTTCAAAATCCAGTTCTCGTCTGGCATACTTTTTCAAAGTCCAGTCATCGTCTGGCAGACCTTTTCAACGTCCAATTCTCACCTGGTAAACTTTTCCAGAACCTTTTTAATCCTTTGGTTCGTCCAGAACCAGCAAATCCACAGCACAGTACTTTAACTTACATCCCTGCATTGCATGATATCAAGAATCATGTAGAAACGCATACATAGCATATGCATCAATCATACTCCCTCTCTTTTTGCCTGACTTATCTTTTAGCAAATTTTCAGCCAAACCTTACCCTTGTCTATTCTTTCTTAAAACTCTTCTTTTATCGTTGTCGGCCAAATTCTCGAGCTACTCTTTTATTTATTCCCCTTTTACCTCGAATCTTCGAAAAGCTAGCGCAATTCTTACATTTAGGTCCAAGAGGATTAAATAGGGGCAGTTGTCGTAACCCGAAATTTGACCTCCTTTTTTTATTTTTGCATAAGCATGTGCATTAGCATCGTCAACATACGCATTCACAATTTTCTCTGTGTGTTTCTTGTTGCAGGATCTGCAGGTTTTCCAAGCCCGATTAATCGCATCCTCTCAAGATTATTTCATCACCAAAACAAGCTCAAAATAAAGGTTTCCATGTTTATTTATCAAGACAAGAGTTGGAAAATCAATAACGGGACTTTAGCATCATTTTTTGGCAAATTTGTGGAAGTTTAGCTGAAGTAACCGGTTACAGCATAACTGATAACCGGTTACACAGTGTACTTTTCACCAAAAACTACATTTTTCAAGCCTGTAACCGGTTAGCAGATATGCTGTAACCGGTTACTCTGTACAAAGTTGCAGATTCTGCTGCATTTTTGGGACAGCAGCTATGCACTCTCTTTGGTCTTTGTTTCCACATTATTCTAGTAGCATGTGGAACATTCTAGACAATTCAAGACCATTCAAGACATTTCTCTTACATTTATTCAATGCATCACTTTAAATTAAGAGCACCATGTTACTTAATTTACAAGCATGTCAACCTTTGGATGTGGAAGCTTGCATTGGGATTGTTACCGAGTTGATCCTAACTAACCAAGTTAACCGCCTTGACTCAGTGAGTCAAGTGTAACTAACTCCAACCCTAACTTCGAACCTCCCAAAGCTAAGTCTAAACCAAAGTCCAAAGCTCTCACACTCCATACCTAAACTCTATATAAACAAAGCTACCCCATTTTGCAACTCCTCCACAATCATTCACACAATTTCACACTTTCTTCACTCTCAATTCTCTCATTCTCCTCTGCATTTTTCTGCAACTTCTACACATTCCAATTCATCTTCTTTCCCAAACCACACAAAAGCTCTTAATTCTTGAAGAATAATCACTTTTCACATTGAAAGTGATTATATCTTGAGCTTAACCTTCATCATCTTTCCATTCTAATGAATTTTGTGGAGCTTCAGTAGCTTTTGGATTCATTTCAGGTGATCACAACAAGATTCTTCGGAGATAATTCGCATTTCGGAGTTTTCGTCGAAGTTTGCTCGGTTTCGCTACAATTCGAAGTGCAATTGAGGAATATCTGTTTTTCTTTGAATATCTTCATTATTTTACAATTATTCTTGAGTTTTGGGAGTTCTATTGGCTTTTGAATTCATCTCAAGTGTTTGCTTCAACCTTTTTCCGAGATAATTCGCATTTCGGAGTTTTCACCAAAGTTTGCTCGGTTTCGCTACAATTCGAAGTGCAATTGAGGAATCTCTGGTTTTCTTGGCTTTTTCTCTCTACATTTCATTCACAACAATTACCAAGCCAAACCTCCGCCTTGTAGGTTGGTGGATCTTACTTTACTCGCTGTTTCGATCATTTCCGCGCATTTACGTCGTAATTTCGATCGTTTTCGGTTTAATTTATCATGCAATTTCTTGATCTTTAATCTCCATGATTAATGCTTGTAATTTTTGTTTAATTGCCCTTACATGATGTAATTTTAGTGCACAAATTCATGATCTAGCATTTGGTGGTTGGTATAAGTCATTAAGTGCAGAAAATCACTTTTGAAAAGCTGTTTTTGCTGTTATTTTTGCCACTGTCTCAGTGGTAACCGGTTAGCAGTTATGCTATAACCAGTTACACAGTTCAATTTTCAACAAATACACTGATTTTCAAGCATGTAACCGGTTAGCAGATTTGCTGTAACCAGTTACCACTGAACAGAATGGCCAATTTTGAGTTTTTTCAAGCTGGTTTGGTATCCTTTCTTCTTCTAACTTCCATGGATTAACTTGCTTGATATTTATGGTTGTTTTAAGTGCTGTTAACCCCTGTTTAGAGCATATTTACATTAATTCAATGATTGATATTTCAATTCTTGCAATTATGTGTGTTCTTGATTTTTGTTTGAACATGCTAATTCTTGTACAATCTTTGATCACTTGATACATGATTTGTGATACATGCTAATATTTGCTTGGCACTGTTTTTACATTTCCAGTTCTTGATCACATTAAGTTTGTTCCTTATTGAGCAAATTTAATCATGCTTAATCAATAATTTACACCTTTTGCTTTAATGATTTTCCATTCCCTTTGGAAAGTTGTTAGCATAACATTCCCTTTTGATTAATTGATCGAAACCATGTTTCGATTAGTTGATCCTCCCTTTCCCTCTCTTTAGGCTCCCTTAAAAGCTTTTTCTCTCTTTTTCCCCCTCGCGGAGTTGAAGATTCATACGACGACCGATGCACGACACTGGAGCACTGTACAACTTGGAGCTGTTACGCCATTCGGTTCAACTTCTACATTACACCCTGTGTGTTAGAGAAGGAATGAGAAGAGAGAATTCCTACTCTCATTCTGACTACTTCAGGTAGGGGACGAATGACCCTGTGCTTGGCTTAGTCATCTCTACCTCCAGGCAGTAGTGCGCTTTCCTTCCCCGGTCGAGTCGATCCTTGATCACTCTTTTCTCACTCCAATCTCTTTCGATCCTTGATCACTCTTCTCTCTTTGCAATCTCTTTCGATCCTTGATCACTCCTATCTCAATCACCTTCTTAGTTATGATCCTTTGTTCCTTGGGTTAGCAAGCTTTCTTCGTTTTTTTGATTCCCCTGAAGAGTCTCAATTCTCTTTCTTTGGTCCAACACAATTTTCCTATCACGACCATTTTTCCCCAGGAGTTCGCAACCTTCTCTTGGTTCTTCTCCTTTGTTAGGTTAATCACCTTATCTTGGTTAATCACCCATCTCCTCAATTAATCACAGTCTATCTGTTAATACTGAGCACCTCTTGGGTTAATCACCTTCTCTTGGTTAATCACCCGTCTCCTCAGTTAACCACAGTCCGTCTGTTAAAACACTGAGTCCCTCTTGGGTTAATCACCTCTTCTTGGTTCATCACCCTTTTCTTCAGTTAACCACAGTTCGTCTGTTAAAATACTGAAGCCCTTTTGAGTTAATCACCTTCTCTTGGTTAATCACTCATTCTTCTCGGTTAATCACAGCTCTCCTGTTAACACCAAATCCCTTGCACTTGGCAACCTCTCTTGGTTCGAATACTTGCACCCTTGGGTTAGTAACCTTTCTTTGGTTCAAATACCCTTTCTTTAGTTGAGTACTGTTTGTTCAGTCAGTTTATCGAACCCCTTTGGGTCACGACCTTTGCTCGATCCTATACCCGTCCTTTGGGTTATGATCTTTATTCGGTACTACACCCGCTTTTCTAGTTAATCGCAGTTTTCTCTGCCAAAACCAATGCTTCTCTATCCCCACAGAGTTGCAGTCCTTTCTTTCCTCGGTTAATCACTGTTTACCAGGTAATATATCGAGGCCCTTTTAGAGTCAAACACCTTCTCTCGGTTCAAAATTCTCTCTCTTGGTTTATCACAGTCCGTCTGTTGACACCAGCTTCTTTTCCCCGCCAGGGTCTACTCTCTTTCTTCGGTTAACCACTGCCAGCCAGTTAATATACTGAGTCTCCTTTTTCTTTTGGTTATGACACCATCCCTTTGTTTGGATCCCCAGAGGAGTCCTTCCTATTCCCTTTGCTCTTACTTTCTTGGTTTCGACACCAATTCTCTTTGCTATCCCCAGCGGAGTTTCTTTCGTTCTTGGTTTTGACACCATTTCTTTGGAATCTTCAGTGGAATTTCCTTCTTTCTTTTGCTCTTGGTTTTGAAGCAACTTCTTTCATCTCCTTGTTTCTTTCCCGTTTTCCTTTTCCGTTTAGTTCCACGAACTACGGAAGCTCTGATTCTGCATTCTTTTGGATGTCAGATACGTAGGTGTAACGCCCCGATTCTAATTATTCCCATTTTGTTGAGTCTTTATTTAAATTGAGTGATAAATTATTTTGTTTGTGGAATTGGTGTGTTAATATGCTATGTTGATGTGTTATGATATTTGGCCGTTTTGAGAGTTTTCGGGGAAATTAGAATGGAGGATATTTTAGACATTTCTCAATTATTAGTAAGTTAGAAATTTAGTAAGAATTGTTGGAAAAATGATTAAGTGTAGAATTTTGTGAGAAAATGAATTAATTGTATTTGAGTGGAAAATAGAATAGAAAGAAAAAGAGAATAGAAATAGAAATAGAAAGGAAAAAGAAAAGAAATAGAAAAGAAAAGAAAGATAGGAAGAAAGAGGAGAGAAAGAAAGAGGAGGAAGAAAAAAGAGAAGAAATTGGGGAAGAACTAGGAAATCATCAAGAGTGATCATATAGCAAGTTTGGAATCCGGGTAAGGGTGTGAAATTTTATTATCTTATCAATGTGTATCGTTATGTATGATTGTATTGTGTTTGTGGTGGATTTTCTGAGTTTTTGGTATAAACCCATATTTGGTTAAATTGCTTGGAAATCGATTAATTGTGGTTGAAATCATGTTGTCAGTGTCTATAATTGTTGGTATATGATAGATACTTGTTATGGGACATTGTTTTGGCAATTTTCTGGTGTGTAGGTGAGATTTGGGGTGTTTTGGATTGGAACCCGTAAGTAAAAATTATGCAGGAAATTTTTCTGGTTTTTCCAGGTCATACGCGTATGGGGCATGTTCATACGCGTATGAACCTTGGCAATACGCGTATGGTGGGCGAGCCATGGGCCAATACGCATATGGGTTGCTTGTTTTCTCGGCCATCTGCCCATTTGCGTATGATACGCGTAGCATTTCAGGGCAATACGCATACAGGCTTAGGCATTACGCGTACGGACTTTTACACGTGAACTTTAGGAAAAATGAGCTTCTGCTCGTACGCGTATGGCATGTGGTGGTACGCGTATGGGCAGGAGAAGTATAAAAATGTGATTTTTCAAAATGTCGTTTTCGGTTCGTCCATAACTTTTGTTCCGATTATCCGATTTTTACATTCTTGGTATCATTGTGAAGCTATTGAGCTGTACTATATAATTATGATGATTTGGAAATTGTTGGCCGATAAAATAAGTCGGAAAAGTCGGGAATAGTGTTATTTACCGATTTTTACCGTTTTTGAATGTGTGTTTGGATGTGAATCATACAATAGTGCATTGATGTGAATGTATATAGATTGTATGTGATTGTATGAGAAGAATGCATGAATATATTGTGAATATGTATGCATTTCAAGAATGTCTTGAGTCATTTTGCATGTGAAGCACAATGAAGTACATTCTTGTGTTGAGCGATTCTAATGAGAATCCGTTGTAACGTCGTGTGCCTAGGTGAGGTGTGAGCGATGATTACAAACGATTGTGTGCCTAGGTGAGGTGTTAGCAATCGGATCGTGTGCCCGTGTGGGGTGTGAGCGATCCATAAACATTGTGTGCCCATGTGGGGTGTGAGCAATGGGTGAACATCGTAGGCCCGACGGGGAGTTACAGTGATGTAACGAGCGATGGTTCCAGCAGAGTTCCTGAGTGAACTTGAGATGATTGAGTCGGTACCCGCATTGCATTTGCATAGAGTCGTGAGTCGGTCTCTATGATTTGCATTTATCATCTTTATAATGGTGCATCGATGAATAAACATATATGTGTATGTTTATGTGGAATGATAAGAATTGTGAAAGTATACATGATGGATATGTTTGGTTGTGAATATATAGATATACATTGTGATGTATATGGGTGAGTTTTGATGAATTGTGGTGAGAATGTGGAATATGTATATTTTTATGTTAAGATATATATATATAATTATATGCATTGTTATTATGATAATATTTCTCACCCTTCTGCTATTTTATGATGCTTTATGAGGCATTGCAGAGTAGGTATGCTGGAGGTCTTTTGTGAAGCGTGTCTTCATTCTTTTGGTCGGTTGGCTCTGATATGTAGCACCGGGTAGCTAGGATGTATATGATTCTTTTGTGATACATTTGTATATGTATCTTGCAAATGAATGTTTATGTAAACATGAATTATGTGATGGATGATACTCGATGACGCATGTATATATATGTATATATGTTTGATGTTATTCAATGTTTAGATTTTCTGCTTTTATTCTAAATATTGAGATGTGGGTGTAAGGACAAAGTTCCTCTGTTGCAAAGTTACCCCACTATTGCATATCAGTGTCTGAGCAGGTGTTGTATGTTTCAAATTCGTGTATGATGTGGCACGCCTCTTTTATACCATGTTTATAATTATACTCTGACGAAATTTTTAATATGTGCCTAAATGATATATTGTGATTATTTGGGGGTATAGAAAGGGGGTGTTACAGTAGGCACGAGACGCAATGTCTTGGTGAGCACACTTCCACCTTTCTTCCGTCTTCCTCCTTTCTTTCCTTTTCTTCGTCCCCTGGTTCCAAGAACTACGGCACTCTGATTTCCTCATTGCACTATGAGGGTACGTAGGCACGAGGACCTTGTTCCTCCGCGAGCACTTTCTTTCCTTTCTTTCTTTTTCCTCTTTCTTCTATCTCTCCTTCTTTTAGATAGAAGCCTTTAGATAGATAACCCATCCAAGCCTAGAAGCAAGCGAAATGGTTCCCGTCGAGTACGACGGATGCGTTAAGTGCTAGTACCTTCCTTTCACATAACCGACCCCCCGTTCCCGTTTCTCTTCCCCCTGGATTTTATAGATATTTTCCCCGTCCTTTGGGACTAAATAAAGTTCGGTGGTGACTCTATTGTATCTTTGAGTGTGCGATTCACTCAGGTAGATTTCCATCCATCTTCCCCACGATATCAAATGCTTCCTTAAAAAACAAGAGTGCCCACCTGGGGTATCAAGAAAAGACAGGAAGACTCTCAGAAGACTGGCTGGCAGCTTCTTCCTAAATGATGATACCCTTTATAAAAGAAACTTTGGCATGGTCTCGCTCCGATGCTTCGACAGACCAGAAGCAAACACGCTGATGAAAGAAATTCACGAAGGATCCTTTGGTACTCATGCTAATGGACATACAATGGTAAGGAAAATTCTGAGAGCAGGATACTATTGGCTGAAAATGGAATCTGATTGCTACAAGTACATGAGAAGATTTCACAAGTGTCAAATATACTCAGACAAAATCCATGTACCGCCAACACATCTCAACGTTCTCTCTTCCCCATGGCCTTTTTCTATATGGGGAATCGACATGATTGGCATGATTGAACCCAAGGCGTCAAACGGACATCGCTTCATCCTGGTAGCCATTGATTACTTCACCAAGTGGGTCGAAGCAGCGTTGTACGCCAATGTGACCTGACAAGTGGTGGTCCGATTTATCAAAAACAATCTCATCCGCCATTATGGTGTTCCAAGCCAGATCATTACTGATAATGGGTCTAACTTGAACAATAAGATGATGAAGGAGTTGTGCGCTGAGTTCAAGATCGAACACCATAACTCATCTCCCTACCGACCTAAGATGAACGGCGCGGTAGAAGCGGCTAACAAGAACATCAAGAAGATCGTTCAAAAGATGGTTGTGACCTACAAAAACTGGCACGAAATGCTACCCTTTTCTCTTCACGGTTATCACACATTTGTCCGCACTTCAACAGGGGCAACCCCTTTATCTCTAGTGTATGGCATGGAGGCAGTGTTCCCCATCGAAGTAGAGATTCCATCAATCAGGGTATTGATGGAAGCTAAGTTAACAGAAGCTGAGTGGTGTCAAAGCAGACACGACGAACTGAATCTGATCAAAGAAAAGCGAATAACGGCTCTATGCCACGGTCAGTTGTATCAGCAGAGAATGAAGAAAGCCTTCGACAAAAAGGTTCGACCCCGTGTCTTTAGGAAAGGAGACCCCGTGGTCAAGAAGATATAATCATTTCTCACTGATTCTCGGGGAAAATGGACTTCAAATTATGACGGCCCCTATGTGGTGCCTTGAGACTCGCAACCATGGATGGAGAAGAGTTTGCCTACCCCACGAATATTGATGTAGTCAAGAAATACTTCGCCTAAATAAAAAAAAATGTCTCGGTGGATTGAAAACCCGAAAGGGCGGTCTAAGCAAAAATTAGAGACATGATCAAAAATCATCCAGGTGGATTGGAAATCTCCAAAGTACAATCCGGGAAAAAAATTAGGGATTCATGGCAAGTAACTACGTCCAACAAAGGGGTAAATCCTCAGCGGCAGTCACGCCATCCATCATAAACCTCCGATCAGGGTCATCTTCGACAGAAGCTCAGGATGTCCAGAATTCAAAGTTGGTAGAAGGATAACGGTCGTTATGTTTCAATGTAGCCCTTTTCCCTTAAATTACCATTTTTTAACTTTGTAAATACTCTATGGAATCACGCGCTTGGCTGATTTCCATCCTATCAAAAAAATTTGAGCCCTTGTGCTTTTGTTTGCAATTCTTATTTGTTTTAAGCTTTACAGAATGACGTTTTAACATGATTAACGATTCTTGAAATAAAACAAAAATGAATTTACTTATAAAATTTTTCCGTTTTTTTAAATAAAGATGGCAATTTATTTTGATTGTTGAGCATCGAAAGAACATCGATCGCTTCTCCCAAAGACGGTTAAGCTTCAAAGTGCAGAATCAAAGTACTCCTTCTCAAAACAGTACACCTGAATGAAGGATCAGCTGTGTCAGAGACCATGTTTCATCTGACATCATCGGCCGAGTTCTTACCTCCTAAGCCCGACCAACGTTGTTCCCCGCAGGGACCATCTCTCCTAAGCAAGGCAGAATTGCTACCATGAACCAAAGATATTTCTTCGTCCCCCACAGTGGCCGAGTATCCTGTCGAGTTCATCCGTCAGTTTGTATTTCATGTTAGTTTTGTCAGCACAAACATACATACATCATGTATTATTGATTTACATTCATATTCATGTTGCATCACTATCACCTTAGTCGGTCGTATCCCCTAGGCGTAAAAGTCCTCTTGTCCTTCGAGTTGTCAGTTCTTTCCTTGTCAGGAAACGTTGCATCCAAACAGTCTCTCTTCCAGTGTATTTCCTGGTTATAGTGAACTTTCGACCACTTTGATAACTTGAACCTTTGAAAAACAAGGAGACCTTCGACGAACATCACTCCTCGCCATTGAAGATGATATTTTTGCTTTCCCGGATTAAGGAAATTCCCTAGAGAAAGCCTCTCAACCGCTGACTCAAGGTAATACAACAATTTCTCCCTAAAAATTTTCTATCAATGAGGTCATCAGCACCTCCGAATTGGATTACATCGTATGGCATTTCTCCGAGAAGATCTCGGAGAAAATTATGATGTAGTATCCCCAACCAGGAAGCAGTCTTTCAAGAGACTTGCTTTCCCCAGTAGAGTCAACAAATGGCGTCTCCAACAGAGAAGTTTGTATACCTCTACAACTCAGACGAATGGGTTTCCCCAGTAACTCTGACATCAAAACTTTTTCCCATCAAATGGCATCTCCCTAGGAAAATTATACGAGAAGTTTGAGGAAAACCGCTACAAATAGTGTCCCTTGTCAAGAAAGTTTATTGACAAAAGAAACTGAGACCAGTTCCTTGGTAGGAAACCAGGATCGAGGGGAAGTTTATTTCAGAAACTTAGACCTGTTCCTTGGTAGGAAACCAGGATCGAGGGGAAGTTTATTTCAGAAACTTAGACCAGTTCCTTGGTAGGAAACCAGGATCGAAGGGAAGTTTATATCAGAAACTTAGACCAGTTCCTTGGCTGAAGACCAGAATCGAGGGGAAGTTTATTTCAGTAACTTAGACCAGTTCCTTGGCTGAAGACCAGGATCGAGGGGAAGTTTATTTTAGAAACTTAGACCAGTTCCTTGGCTGAAGACCAGGATCGAGGGGAAGTTTATTTCAAAAACTCAGACCAGTTCCTTGGCTGAAGACCAGGATCGAGGGGGAAGTTTTTACCATTTCTAAGCATCATTGCTTAGCAAAAGAAGATGGATAAGCACACTGCCATTCCTAACCACCATCAAAATTTCGGGTATTCCGATATTTAATCCTCTTGTACCCCGAATGCCTGAATACCTTCGCCATTCACACCTTCGGGTCCAAGAAGATTAGATAGGGGCATCTGTCATACCCCAAATTTTGACCACTAAGATTTCCCATCATTGTGCAAATAATCATCACAATATGGATGAACCATCATACCTCATCAATCTCCTCAAAGATGGTTGAGCTTTCACTACAATCAAAGAATTAGGGTTTCAAGCCTATCAGGGCCCTTAGACAAAGGATCAATCAAGAAATGACATGATCTTCAACTTGTCTAACCTCTCAAACATCCACAGTGGATCAAGAGGACTCCCACATCAAGAATCAAGCACAAGGCTGCAGCATTCCAAGTGGATTAAGCCTCAAAATCACCAATGTCACCAAATTAGGGTTTTGGTCGACCAAGGCCTCCAGATGGAAATTTTCATCTGGGCATGAGCCCATACTTCAAGATATAACCCAAGGTACTCCAAGGGACCTCATGGACCCCATCATCAAGTCAATTTAGCCTCAGGGGATGCATACTTCAAAAATCAGGAATTAGCGTTTCTTGACCTAATTCACCCCTAAGTTGACTTTTGGGACAAAACATGAGCCAAGACCTCAAGACATTATTTTAGGGTCTCAAATACACTATATTGATCCATTTACAACAATGGATTGATCCAAGAAGCTTGATTCACAAGTTTCAATTTCATCTGAACCACAATTAGGGTTTTGGGGAAAAAGTCAACTGTACCTTTGACTTTTGACCCAGACATGCTCCCAAACCTTGGGACATGATTCAATACACCCTATAACACCTATGAAATCAATCCATCAAGTTTGATTTAGGTCAAGGACTTGATTTCATAGAGGACCGCACAGTTTTGAATTCATCTGACAAAAAGTCAACTGTACCAAAAAGTCAAAGTTTGACTTTTTGATTTTCTGGTCAATTATGGTTCACTAACCCTAAAATGATGTTAATGTGTGATTGGAATCATCATTCATCAAGAAAAATCAAGAAAAGTGGGATAACTTGTAAAAGGAGTAACCATAAATAACTTAGAAATTTTCTAAGTTATGGAACAAAGTGGCTAGGGTACCAACTTTGGAGGATCATATCTCCTAAACCACAAGGCCATTTTTCCCCATTCAAAGCTGGATTTGTATTTCTCATGGCACTCTACACAAGCTTCAACTACAGCTCATTCCAATTCCTCATGGATTTTAAGTTATGGAATGATCAAAATCACAAAAAGTGAAAATGTCACTTTTTTCCAACACAGTGAAATTTTCACTAAGTCAGAATCTGTTTCACTTTTTCCAAAATGTAGGGGCATTTTTCACTTGGATCCAAAAAGTATCAAAACAAACTATGATCACACAGATGTTGTATCATATGAGAGCTTTCCAAAATGGCGAAGAACTCCATCAAATTCCACTTGAGCCATGAGATATGACAATGGCAATATGCCTTGCTGCAAACTGTCATGGCAAGGAAGATTTGTGCATTTTGCTGGATTTGTCCAAATTGTGTAAACAACCAACAACTTTGACCATCTGAACACCTCAGGGGGAGACCAAGGAGGGACAAGCACTGATCCATAAGCCTCCCAAGTCTTTGGAACCAAAAATAGCATGTCAAACCTAGAAATACCTAAAAGAGGGACAAGACTCCAATTTTGTTTTGGAACATTCAATGGATGCACCAAGGTGGCATGGACTGAACCATTTCTAACTGAATCAGTCAAGGATGCTCTCTGAACTAGGGACCCACAGCTCTGTGCTTTAACCTCTAGTCAATGGCTAGAGGAGACTTGGATTCCCATTGGTCAACATTGGTCAAACCTCTGCAGCAATTGCCATTCACTATTGCTTGCAAAACAAACTTTCTCCACTATAAATAGAGCTCAATTGTGATCAGTTTGAGTACACCAAAGCCATCAAACAGATGCTTTCCTCACGATCTCCTTCTCACTTCCAAATTTGTCTTCCAAAGCAAGTCACTATCGGGTTTTGAGTTTGAGAGCAATTCCAACCAAACCAATCACACACACACCTCATAAACATCATATAGAAAGGATCCAAGCACTTAAACAACATCTGGAACACTGAATTCACAAAATCACCAGCCACCTGCACAAGCCTTTGACAGATTTGCAGTTGAGGTGCCAAATCAAGTTCCAGCTCAATTCAATCCACTTCAAGCATTCAGACACGCTCCATAACACCTAGGGAAGCTGTGCAAATCATTGGAACCAAGTTGTAACACCTCCAACACCAAACACGATCACCAGCTGCAAGAGGTGAGCATGAGCTCTTCTAACTCTATGATCCATGCATATTTTGCTGCACAATAATTTTTCCATATGTTCATAATCATGCATAGAGTGTTTACCCTCAATCAATTGCTTTGTTTGAATCGTGTATGGAATTTCTGAGCATTCATGCAAATTTTAGGGTTCTTGAGGTGTCTCTTTGATTTCTTATACCATGCTTAAAATAAATGAAATTAAAGACCATAGACATGATCGTGAGGTGAAAACGAGCAGATTGATATGTGGATTGTATGATTTCATCAAGTATTCAGTGAGATTGAGGAGAAAACGCAAATCAACCAAAACAGGGCACGCGGGCAAGAACTTGGTGTTCTTGGTGCCCTTTTTCAAATATTTGAATATTTGAATTTTGTGATTTTTATTTAATTGATTCAAAAATTAATTTCTCTCTGTGTTTTAATGATTTTGAGTTGATTCTTTTTTCTATAATTCACAAAAATATTAAAATATTTTATTTTACAAAAAATTCCCAAAAATATTATTTATTTCATATAATTGATATTTTTGCAATGAATTAATGTTTCATTTGTTTTTTGACATGTAAAATATTGTTTCCTTCTTGATTTTACAAATTAAATTGGTTTCCAATCATTTTGTGGACAAGAACATGATTTTTGAAACGTTAGTCCAAGATCACAATTTGTTTTTCACACATGTTTAACAATTTTGATCATTTTAATTGAATTTTTATTCAATTAAAATATATTTTGAAAACAAATTAGGGTTTTTGATTGACTCAACCCTCATCAAACTTTTTCAAACACTTTGGGCCTCTAATAGAGTGTAAGACCCAACCCCCTTTGAAGACCAAAATCTTGGGCCTCAGTCATTCTATAAGACCCACTGCGTTTTCAAAAATCTCGGCGCGATCGCCATTTCAAAATAAAAATCATCTGGGCCTACCCTTGTGTTGTAAGTCCCATTTCTTTTCTTTTAAAATAAACTTTGGGCCTCTAATAGAGTGTAAGACCCATATACTTTGTACATCAAACATTTTTGGGCCGCAGTCACTTGTATAAGTCCTTCTGTACAAATTCAAAACAACGGCGCGGTCGCTGCCTTTTCAAAACACTTTTTCCTTTGATTTTGAATACATAGTTGTTATCAAAACTTTCTTAAATCTCTTTGTTGAACAACTAACAAAAAAGCATGGAAGCTTTACAACGGGTAAGTGTTTATCCGCTTTCATTTACTTCTTTCATATATATAATTGTATTGTGGGGCTAATCACTGTAAGTCTCCTTTCATAATCTTTTAAATACTTGTCATATATCAACTGTATATATACTAGTATAGTTATTTAGAGTCTGTTCCCCGACAATTAGGTCTAGACCTAAGTAAAGCCTGTTGGTCACTCTTAAATACAATCAACACTAGATCCCCATAGGATTACCATTTATAGTCTTCCCTCCTCTTGGGGTTAAACAACATGGAAACGTGAAAGGCAGCATTCTCGGTGAACCCTTCCTCAAACTATCACCCTTAGAAATTTTCAAAGAAGCTCTACTCCCCAGAGTTGATCTATTCTCCGTGAATAGCATCTCTTGAGTTTCTTCCAAATCCTTGAACTTTCCTGGCTTGATCTATTCTCTGTGAATAGCATGTCTTGAACTTCTCTTGGTTTAGGGACCCACAGGCTTCTTAAAAGCATCCCCGCCTTCTCTTGAGCGTTGTACAAGGACCCTTCGACTTCTTAGAAGTTCTCATGCCTTCTCTTGGGCTTCATACAAGGACCCTGACGACCTCTTACAGGTATAGGACAGAACTTAGCCATCGTTTGTTAGAACTATCTTTCTAAAAGGAGTCACCACCTTCAAACCAATTTAGGGTTGATACTCATCTCTTAAACGAGTCGGCCTCCTCTTGGGCATCATACAAAAGATAAAACTCTACCAATAGACTCAGACAGTCTAAATACCCTTGAGTCTAAAAGACATTCTCAAGCCCCCTCCAAGATATAGGAGAAACCCCAGATTCTGGAGGAATCTCTAGCAAGAGTTAGAACTTGTGGGTTCCTAAAACCCCGTCTTTCTCCCGAAATCCCCAACCCAGGGTCAGTGTAACACTATCTCAAATCAAGACCTCAAGGTCTCTGATCTATTAACTCTTCAGCAATCCCCTGCCAGAGTTGATTCCCCATTTGGACATGCCTCGGGACCTCGAGAATCCCCGGCATCAGTTAGCCTCCTCTTAGGCTTCATATAAGGACCCTTTCCTCAGGAAAGTCAGCCTCTTCTTGGGCTTTGTACAAATGACGCTCCCCAACAGAGCTAACCTTTTCAGACTCTCTTGTTGGGTCAATCACTTTCAGCCTCCGTCTTGGGCTTTGTACAAGACATATAATAAACACTCTCTAGTTGAGTATAAAGGACTCTCTTGTTGAATCAATTACCTTTCAACCCCTTTAGCCTCAATCTCGGGCTTCGTACGAGACAGATAAAATACTCTCTTGTTGAGTCAACCCTTTTTATCCTCAATCTCGGGCTTTGTACGAGACAGATAAAAATACTCTCTTGTTGAGTAAGTCAGCCTCCTCTTAGGCTTTGTATAAGGACTTCCCTAGTGGAGTCAATCAACCTTTTAACTTCAACCTTGGGCTTTGATCAAGGCACACAAAATCAACAATCCCTCTTTAGAGATGACAAATTCTCTCTAAAGTCAACTTTAGCTTCAATCTTGGGCTTTGAACAAGACACAAATAACCTTTAGCTTCAATCTTGGGCTTTGAACAAGACACAAAAACACCTTTTTCCTCCCATAGAATAGGAGGAACTACGATCGCTCTGATTTCCCTGTTTCGTTAAACACGGGAATACGTAGGCATAAGATTGCGAAATAATCTTAGCAAGCACACTACTCAAAAACCTTAAATCCAGTACCATCACACATTCAATCCCAGCATCTACCCATAATCCCATCGGACCGTCCGTGCATTCCGTTTTTAACAAAATAGCCAGAGAGAGTCCCATAATCTTAACCGCATCTGTAAACTAACAGTCAGCTGTTTAAACTCAGTATGCAAGCAGGGTTAATTGGAGACATCTATTTCCCTTCCTTAATCAGCTTAATAGGATAAAAAATGAATCGAACTGCAGTACCCCAAAGCGATAGCGCTTAAGAACCACGTCAAAAATCGCTCGCTACACGTGCGCCAACGCATGACCTATTTAGGTCGACGCATCGCTGACGAACCCAGATTCTTTTTCTCCTCGGGAAGACGTGCGTCGCTTCATATAATAAAAATTCTGACCCATTAATATTGCATGTTTCATTTTCCAATAGCATATCATTATACATTGATTCTATTGTCTCCTCATTTCTCTCCTTTCCTCTCCTTAAAAACTCTCAAACCCTAAAAAGCCATTCCACTACTTTCTTCAAATCCAACAAATTTCACAATCGAAGAAGTGTTCAAAGGGGTTTTCTCTTCATAGAACCAAGGTCTCTCAGTTATTCATCTTTCTCATCACGATTCAATACTATTTATCTTCATCTACAAGGTGAGCACTGTTCATCCGAGTTTACAAGAGTGTTCTTCAATGGCTTCACAAAGGGTTACCAAAAAAAGGACCTCCAGAGCATCAACTTCAAGGGCAGGTACATCGACAATGTCGGTAAATGCTCTTTTCTTATTGTCTTATAATCTATCTGCAACCTTCAACAAAGATTTTCGAAACTGTTCTGTGGTTAAACAATTTGTGTACTACCCTTTGAGGGCTGAAGACTATCATCTATCTGAAATTATTGAAATTCTGAATGTTCAAAGGTTTGATAAATTCCTGGCATGTGATACCAAGTATAATGAAGACTTGGTCAAGTTGTTTTACACAGGAATTCTAGGGAAGTTCGAAGATACTAATTTTCAATACATGATTGGTGGTAACAAGTATTCTGTAAATGCATCTGTTTGGAAGAGTTTGGTTAATCTAGATGCATCAAATCTTCCTAAGGTCACAGACTCTGTATTTGTTGAAGATTATGAGTTTAAGGCTGCTTTGAACTCAATGTTATGAGACCCTTTCTCGGAGAGCATTGTGAATAGCAACCTATTTCCTAAGACAGTCACAACAGGATTGTTGAAACTCGTTGATAGAATTCTTCAATGGATTGTTGCTCATATCTTACGACCTGAGAAAGGAGGGTACTCTCGGGTCGATCAAGAAGAAGTTCATTTGATTTATCTGCTAAAAAATAAAAGCGCATGACTGGCCGCATTACTTCACAAGTCAGATGTTTGCACTCTGCGACTCTACTCGAGGTACGGCTTTATGTTATGCCTCTTTTATGTAGTGTCTCTTGAACAAGGCTGAGGTAACTGTCCCAGGAATTCCTTACGTGACATTTACTACTGATCAAGAGTTTACTCAGAAGACTCTTACCATGATGGGTTATTTTTGGGACTCTCAAGATAAGGAATACAAATTTAGGCACCGAACAACATATCAAGATACTCAATATGATGTTGCAGATGAAAAAGAGGATGAAGAAGAGAATGCACAAGGACAAACTAGTAACAACATGTAAACTAAGGTGAAAGCTGTGGAAGATGACAATGTTGAATGGATGGGCTACTCTCCACCTCAAGATCCATATGAAAATCAGAAATGGGGTGAATGGCAGCAGACCGGATGGACCTCACTTGGTTTGTCTTATATTCCTCCGAATCATGGTTGGCACCAACATGAAGAATATGAATGGCATCAGCCCGAATATTCTATTTCTACATCTACACAGCAACCGCAACAGAACAACGAGGAAATCCTCGACATGTTACGCTCAATGCAGCTTCAGCAAGAAAGTTTCATGACCATACAAGAAGAGAGGTATACGACTCTCTCAAACCAGTTGGAGGCACAAAATCAAAACTTCAATAGGTTTGCTACTGCTGTCATGACTCACTTCGACAAGTTGGATAGTGCTGCTAAAAGTCAGACAGGCTATGTGACTAATGGTATCAACAATCTCAACCGGGTTGTATTGGAACTGAATGAGCGGTTGGAAGAACAACCACTTCCTCCACCTCAAGACCAGCATTTCAGAGGACGAGGTCACCACTTTAGGGGGAGGAGACCATGAGAAATAGGATCATAGTTTGATGCAAGTTATGTTTGGTTTTTGCTTGTATGACTTTTTATTTGCTGCATTTTGATTATGTACTTGGTTTGTCTTTGGAATATGTTGACATTTGATCTATTATGGAATGTATTTTGAGTCTATATGTATGCATTTCTTGTGCCTTATTTATCCATATAATTTTTGCATTATCATCATTCTATGTGAATGTATGTTGATGTATCTTGTTTGCAAGTTGTTGAGTGTATCCATAGGTATATGATATGAGATTTTTTGACCATAGTTTTTTTCTCTTTTTGATGTTGTCAAAGGGGGATAAGGACATCTACAAGCAGCAAGGTTGAATCTTCGAGGACTTCACACAGTTAGGGGGAGGATGAGATTCAAATTACAAAACAAGCTGAAGATTTTGCCATCATCAAAAAGGGGAAGTATGTGAGGGCAAGGTGTCTCTCATTTGAGCTTTATTTTAATGATGTCAAAATGTATACTTGCTCGTAGTTTGTACTTTGGATGGTATCATCTCATTAGTGTCGACATTCTAATTTTGCATTGCATAATAATGAGTCCAAACATATAGTGCAGTCTTGCATATCCCTTACATGTGTGTGATCATGGTATTAGTATTAGGCATGCATAAACTATGCCTAAATAGATGAAAATGTGTCGAAAAACCATTTTTTTAAGAGTTTTTGAAGCTTGAGTCGACCTAAGCTGAGGCCTGGTCGACTCATGAAGTGTTGACAATGTGTG
Source organism: Lathyrus tuberosus (assembly GCA_022829125.1). NCBI lineage: Eukaryota > Viridiplantae > Streptophyta > Magnoliopsida > Fabales > Fabaceae > Lathyrus > Lathyrus tuberosus. The sequence goes on from JALAZF010000072.1 coordinate 9,855,374, forward strand.
TGTCTCGCTCGGGTAAGCACATTCCTACTCTGTGGTCGACGCATGCCATTGGCATTTCTCATTATGCATTTTTCTCAGCCATGTGTCGACGCACGATCCCTGTAGCGGTCGACGCTTGGTCTTCCAACATGCGCGGATTTCCCACGGGTCAGCGCAGGCTGACCCTCATTAAGTATTTGGTCGACCGCTCGCTGTGTGTACATCATTTTTCTAGTTTTCTCAAGTTTTAAAATGCTGTTATTAATTTCAGTTGGTCCTTGCATCATATAAATACATAGTTCCTCATTTTTTACACAACAACAAGAAATAGTGAAAGATTTACATTGAAACTTTTCTCTCATCACCTTCATCTTTATCTTGCACCTTTCTCAACAAATACACATAATCATTTTTGTTGATTTTCTTCATCATGAAGTGATAACGTCCAAAGCATAGAGTTGTATCTTGGTTTGGGGTGAGTGTTTCAGTGGGTTAATTCTTGAATAAAACCTCTAGGGTTTTGCCCTCCAATATCAATTGCATTTGGGGGTTTTTGGTTTAGATCTTGTTGTTGAAGCGGTAAAGCGGCAAGTAACAAAAGTTTTGGAAGTATTTTTCTGGGAATTTATCGTGCCCACAGAGATCGGTGTTATTGAACTAATGTTAGACATTTTCCGCAATTCTGAGTTTGGTTTAAAATGTTTCAAACATAGAAATAGAAAAGTAAATATTAACACAAAAAAGATTCATTCTTCAGAGCTCACAAACTTAAACTTATCGACCAGTTATACTCAATCTAGAATACTCCTCAATATCATCCAACATCGCTCACAACAATGTCCATCTCTGACACACTGAGCTGAGAGAACACCCGTATTACTCTCTTCGACACTCTCGCACCCGACTCAAACAACACGGAGGCATTAAGCTCCGATACCCATAAAGATTGTTAGCTCTTGTCATACCCCAAATTTAGACCACCAAGATTTCCCATCATTGTGTAAGACATCATCACAATATGTTTGTACCTCCATGCCTCATCAATCTCCTCAAAGATGGTGGAGCATTCACCACAATCAAGAATTACAGTTTCAAGCCCTCTCAGAGAACTTAGGCTAAGGATCAATCAAGAAATGGAATGATCTTCAACTTTTCTAACCTCTCAAACACCTATAAAGGATCAAGAGGACTTCCACATCAAGAATCAAGCACAAAATTGCAACATTCCAAGTGGATCAAGCCTCAAGATCGCCAGTGTTACCAAATTAGGGTTTTGGTCGACTGAGGCCACCAGATAGAAATTTTCATCTGGGCATGAGCCAATTATTCAAAGCACAACCCAATATACTCCAAGGGACCTCATAAATGCAATCATCAAGTTAATTTGACCTCAGGGGATTCATTTACCAAAAATCAGGAATTAGGGTTTCTTGACCTAATTCACCCTTAGGTTGACTTTTGGGACAAAGCATGAGCCAAGACCTCAAAAAATGATTTGAAGGCCTCAAATACACCACATTGATCCATTTGCAACAATGGATTGACCCAAGAAGCTTGGTTCACAAGTTTCAATTTCCTCAGGATCACAATTTGGGTTTTGAGGAAAAAGTCAAATGTATCTTTGACTTTTGACCAGGACATGCTTCCAAACCTTGGGAAATGATTCAATACATCCTATAACACCTATGGAACCCATCAATTAAGTTTGATTTAGGTCAAGGACTTGATTTTACAAAGGATCGCACAGTTTGGATATCATCCGATAAAAAGTCAATTGTGCACAAAATCAAGTTTGACTTTTTAGGTTTTTTCACAAATATGGTTCCCCTAAGTCAAAAATAATGTTAATGTATGGTATTGATCATAATTAATTAAGAAAAATCAAGAAAAGTGAGGTTTCTTGCAAAAGGGGCAACCATGAGAAACCAAAAATTTTCTAAGTTATGGAATAAAAGTGGTTTTGGTACCAACTTCCAAGGACCATAACTTGAGATCCAAGCAACCATTTTGGGTGATCCAAAGCTGGATTTGTAGGTCTTGCTACACTCTACAAAAGCTTCAACTACCTCAGACTCCAATTCCTCATGGATTTTGAGTTATGGAGTGATCAAAATGACAAAAACATGAAAATGACACTTTTTCTAACACTTAGTGAGAATTTGCCTAAGTTACCAACCTTGAACATCAATGTTCATGAGGATTTTTTAATGGGATCCAAATAGTTTCAAAACAAACTATGATCACACATGTTTTGTATCATATGAGGGCTTTCTAAAAAGCTCAAGAGCCTCCCATAACTCAACCTGAGCAGGGAGATATGAATCCCTCAAAATCTCCATTTCCAACTGTCCTAGGCAAGGCAGAATTTGGTGTTTCGCTCGATTTGACAAATTAAGTAACTCCAAGCCTTGTCATCCATTTGGAGACATCTGAGGATAAAACAAATGGAGAATGATCTGATCCCCAAGCCTCAAAAGTCCACGAATCTACACTTAGCCATAACAAACCTAAAAATGCGAAAAAGGTGCCAAGACTCCAATTTTGTTTCCAAGCATTCAATAGATGCAACAAGGTGGCATAGACTGACACATTCGTAACTGAATGAGTCAAGAATAAGCTCTGAATCAAAGGACCATAGGCTTGTGCCCTAACCTCAAGTCAATGGCTAGAGGAGACTTGAGATTCCTTTTGCTCAACATTGGCCAAAGGCCTGCTGCAGTTGCCATTCACTATTGATGCCAAAACAAATTTGACACACTATAAATAGAGCTTAATTGTGATCAGTTTGTGTACACCAAAGCACTACAACACTTGTTTTCCTCAAAATCTCTTTCTTTAGGCCAAAATGCCTTCTTTTGCAAGGTATCTCTGAGTTTTTGAGTTAGAGAGCAATTCCACCACAGCTCATGATCCAAACGCATCCAATATGTCATATCTAAGCTGTTCAAACACTCACTTGTGACCTGAAACACCAAATCAGAAAGTCAACCTCCAAAACCTCAAAAATTGACATTTATGCATTTTTCAAGTCATGTCTTGATTCAGTCACTTCCAAAACCAAACAAAGCCTCAAACACACTCCAAATATCATCCTCAAACTGTCCCAAATGGTTCCCCTCATCTGGAACAACATTTGAGAGAGTTTCCATATTGGTCACTTTTGCCCCTTTTGCAAGAAAGTACCAAAAGTTATTCCTGAAGATTCTAGCTGGTTCTAATCATCCTAAAAACTTCTAAGGGATCAATTGAGAGTGTCCAAAGCATCAAATTACTTCTGGCACATGGAACTTGGCAGATAGCACAAAAAGCTCCAAGAGGTAAGTGCATGACAACTTGAACTCTTTGAATTATGCATTCCTTTGATGTCCATTGATCATAAACATCTCATACATGTTGTATATGTTGTGTTTGAACCAATTTGTCATGCAATTCTTGCCTGTACCATGAGATAGCATAGAACATGCAAATCTAGACCTATTTTGAAACCACTATCGGGTTTTAAAATAGGGACACTTCCTGAAAATTCCAAGACCACCTTTGGATTACTCATGAAATTCTAGGTCAGATGCACCTAAATTTTGTCCCAATTCATGGAGAAATGAGAAAGTTAGAGGCTTCACGTAAATTGCCAAAACTTGTCTTGCCTTGCCTTGGCCAGGCCTGAAAACTTGGCACCCCTTATGTATTTATGGGGTGGTTTTGATACACGGATGTATCACCACCCCAGTGGTTGCGCGCGCATGTGTTTGTCTAGGAGTTCACGGGTTCAAACCCCACCCAGACCTTTTTTGCTTTTCTCTTATTTTTTGCTATTTTTCAATATTTTCATGTTTTTATTAATTAATTCAAAAATTAATTTCTCTCTCAATTTTAATTATTTTTTATTGGTTCTTTTTTTGAAAATTCCCAAAAATATTAAAATATTTTATTCCATGAAAATTTCACAAAAATATTATTTATTTCATATATTTGGTATTTTTGTAAAGAATTATATTTTTATTTGTTTTTAAACATTAAGAATATTTCTTTCTCTTCGTTTTGCAAAATTCAAATGATTTTTAAATCATCCCATGAATGAAACATGATTTTCCAAATATAAATCCAAGATCACAACCTTTTTTCACATGTTTGATTATTTTAATTGAATTTGTATTCAATTAAAATACTTTTTAAAACCAAAAATTAGGGTTTTGATCACTATCACCCTAACAAATCTTTTCAAACATCTTTGGGCCTCTGTTAGAGTGTAAGACCCAATCCCTTTTTAACCAAAACCTTTTTGGGCATCAGTCATTGTATAAGTCTCACTGCGATTTTAAAATCTCGGCGCAGTCGTCGCCTTTTAAACGAAAACCATATGGGCCTACCCTTGTGTTGTAAGTCCCATTTCTTTTCTTTTTTCAAACTTTTGGGCCTCTCCTTAAGTTGTAAGACCCATCCCTTTGTACAAAAAACCTCTTTGGGCCTCAGTCATTGTATAAGCCCCAGTACAATTTAAAAAACAACAGTGCGATTACTGTTTTTCATCTAGGCCTCTCCTTGAGTATAAACCAAAATCTTTTCAAAAATAACCTTCCCTTTTGATTTAGGTTCAAATCGATAGTTGTTATCAAAACTTTCTTTAATTTCTTGAACAACTAACCATATAGCTGTTACAATGGAAGCTTGCTCGCCTGTAAGTTTTTATCAGCTTTCTTTACATGCTTTCATATATATATATATATATATATATATATATATATATATATATATATATAACTGTATTGCTGGAAGCTTTCTCACCTGTAAGTCCTTCTTTCATATCCTTTTAAATACTTGTCATATATCAACTGTATATATACTTTTATATCTGCTTAGAGTTTTCCTCGGCAACTAGGTCTAGAACTAGGTAAAGCCAATTGGTGACTCTTAAATACAGTCAAAACTAGTTCCCCATAGGAATTCTAGATACAATCTTGCCTTCTCTTGGGCTTAAACAATATGGAACAAAGAGAAAGGCATTATTCCTGGTGAAACTTTTCTCAGACTGTCACTATTAGAAATTGTCAAAGAAGTTCATTCCCCCAGAGAGGATTAATTCCCGGTTAAACCTCTCTTGAATTTCTTCAAACCTTAGAACTGTTCACTAAAGAAAAGATTATTCCCGGTGAAACTTTTCTTGAACTATTCTTAAGTTTGGACCCACAGGCTTTCTAAAAGCATCCCAACCTCCTCTTGGGCTTTGTACAAGGACCCTCCGGCTTCTTAGAAGTTCTCATGCCTTCTCTTGGGCTTAGTACAAGGACCTTGAAGACCTCTTAAAGGTATAGGACATAACTTAGTCATTCTTTGCTAGAGCAGTCTTTCCAGAGTCAAAACCTCAGACCAATTTAGGGTTGATCTCATCCCATAAAACACTAGCCTCCTCTTAGGTATCATACAAAGATAAAATCTTCCATACCAGTAGACTTGGACAGTCTAATCCCCTCTTGGATCTCAAAGACATTCTCAAGTTCCCTATAAACACAGGAAAAACCCTGGTCATTCAACTAATCTCCAGTAGAATTGAAACCTCTATAGGTTTTCAAAACTTAATCTTTAAACTCTCACCATCAGTTTCCCCTAGCCATGGTCAGCTTGTCATCAGTATAAAATTATCCGAAATCAAAACCTCGAGGCATCTGATATCTCAACTCTTCTGTAAATCCTCAGTAAGAGTTGATTCCCCATTTGGACCTGCCTCTGGATCTCAATAATCCTCAGCAGAAGCTAGCCTCCTCTTAGGCTTTGTATAATGATCCTTCCTTTCCTCAGCATAGTCAGCCTCCTCTTGGGCTTTGTACAATGATTTTCCCCAGCTGAGCTAACCTTTTAAGACTCTCTTGTTGAGTGAATCACCCTTTACATCACTCTTTTGTTGAGTCCATTTTCTTTCTTAAAACACTCTCTTGTTGAGTTAACCCCTTTTTTCAGCCTCAATCTTGGGCTTTGTACAAGACAGATAATACTCTCGAGCAGAGTCAAACTTCTTTCAGCCTCAATCTTGGGCTTTGTACAAGACACCTAAAAATCCTCAGTTGAGTCAGCCTCATTTTAGCCTTAATCTTGGGCTTTGTACAAGACAGTTAAAGATTTCTTTCCCACAGAGTCAGTTTCTTTTCAGCCTCAATCTTGGGCTTTGTACAAGACACCGTAAAAACCTCTCTAGCAGAGTCAATCTTCTTTTCAGCCTCAATCTTGGGCTTTGTACAAGACATATACAAACCCTCCCCAGCGCAGTCAAAATCCCTTTTAGACTCAATCTTGGGCTTTGTACAAGACAGACAAAATATTTTCCCCAGAAAAGTCAAATTTTTAGCATCCTCTTAATCTTTGTATAATGATATCCCCAAAAGAGTCAGTCTCTTTTAGCCTCAATCTTAGGCATTGTACAAGACAGATAAACACTCTCTTGTTGAGTCAGTCTTTTCCAGCCTCCTCTTAGGCTTTGTATAAGGACTTCCCTAGTGGAGTCAATCATTCTCTTAGCTTCAACCTTGGGCTTTGATCAAGGCACACAAAAATCAACATTCCCCTCAGAGGAAATCAAAAACTCTCTGTAGGAAGATATTTCTCTATTTATCACTCTTCAAAATAGAAAATCAAAACAAACCCTAATCCCAGATAACTGTTATAAGTGGCACACTTGTTGATTCAAATATCCAAGCTGTAGTCCATCTCTTATCCTAGCAAACCTCCTTCATCCATCTAATTGTTGTAAGCGGCAAGCCTCTGGATTATTTACATCCATGCCACTGTCCCTCTCTTAACATGAAAATATTCCTAAGGAAAAATGGCATTGCTCAACACTGAGTTAAAGTTTTCTCCTTCAGGACAAATCCCTTATAAAGGAAATTATGGCATTGTTGGATTCTCATATCCCAGTTAAAGTAATCCTCTTTTATAAACAGTCACCCAACAACTGTGATAAACAGACGAGATGTATCCCCTTTAGAGATGACAAATTCTCTCTTAGTCAAACCTTTCAGCCTCAATCTTAGGCTTTGAACAAGACACAAATAAACCTTTTAGCCTCAATCCTGGGCTTTGAACAAGACACCAAAATATCATCTTTTTCCTCCCATAGAATAGGAGGAACTATGATTGCTCTAATTTCCTTGTTTCTTTAAACGGGAATACGTAGTCATAAGATTGTAAAATCTTAGCGAGCATATCAATCAAAACTTTAGGTCCAGTAACTTCACACATACCAATCAAAACTTTAGATCCATTACCTTCACACATACCAATCAAAACTGAGGTCCAATACCTCACCAAAATCATCAAAAACTCTCTCTCATATCTCCCAAAGAAGAAACTTTCCCAACCCACAACCAATAAACACCATCAAGTACAAAGCAGAACCTAAAACTAACAACCTGTGGATAACCACATATAGGATGGGTAATTGACAACTCCCCATTATATAACCTGACCCCAAACTCCCCGAATCTCTTTAAGCTTTTGTTCAGTTAAACATTCGCGTGCAAGGTTAGTTTTAGATAGCTTCCCTTTCCCTTCCAACTTCACGGGATAAATAAGAAATCAGAAAGTAGCACCCGACTCCTCCTCATTTTAGGTGAGGAGAAAACCATTTGCGATAAGGTGGTCGCGTCACCAACATAAATCGCAGGCTACAGATAAATAGCGACTCTGTCGGGGACGTCTTTGATCTGTCTAGGACTAAGATTAGAATTATTAAGAGGTCTAGGATGATAGTTTTAGGAATCATACTATATATATATATATATATATATATATATATATATATATATATATATATCGCTTTTCCTACTTTATATCCGTGTTTATTTTTCTGCTAATGGGAATGCGAGTGATATCGCATGTGGAATGTTTGAGTGATACCTAAGATAGGTGATGGCATAGACGAGTGGTCTTACAGGGAGTGAATCCCGAATAAGCTGTCCCGGTAGACCATCAAATCAGTAGAGATACCTTTTGCAGATTCAATCCTTAACGACTCCTTTGTGAAGGCAGATTGTCCCAATGTGGTATCCGTGAAACTGAGGATTTAGTAGACAGTAACCATGTGGCTATTTGGTAGTGCGGTAGCTATCAGAAATAGTTGACTCGCGATACTACACTCAATTGAGATTACCCTAGGATGCTACAGCTCGCTCGGGTGAACCAGCTTGATGTTGTTATCCTTAGGGGGAGTCAATGATTTTGGGAGTAGGTACAAAAATTCACCATAGTACAACCTTTGGGGATGGGTAGAGCCATGACTCCATGCTCATGACGCTGAACCTTTGAACCTGTGTTTTTTCTATGTTTTTGTGTGTTGCATTCATGCATTCATCTAAAAAACTTTTAAACAAAGGAAAAATCTTCTTTTCTAGTCTCTTTTGTTTTTCAAATTAAACTAAAACAATGATTGCAAATATCAGAAAGAAAGATTGCTTTATGGATTTCGGTAGAAGGAAGACGCACAAGTACACCTTCAAGGCTCCAAAACTAGAGGATTTAAGGGGGTTGGCAAGGATGATCACCAACCCTGATGCTTTTAGAGCTAAGTGCGGAGGACTGCTGTCTCTATTAAGGGTCTATGTAGTAGAAGGAATCCTGTCTACGTTAATTCAGTTTTACGATACGGTTTATCACTGTTTCACATTTATGGATTATCAACTAGCACCAACACTGGAGGAGTACTCTCACCTGATTGATTTACCCATCACTGACCAAACTCCCTTTTCTGGACTAGAAGAAATTCCAAAGGATAAAACCATTGCAAGAGCAGTCTATTTGGACGAGTCAGAAGTCAGGACTCACATGACCACTAAGGAAGGAATCCAAGCTTTACTGGCCATGTTTTTGGTAGAAAAATCCCTATACTTTTCCAGTATAGGAAACATAACTGCTTTCTAAGATATCTTTGTTTTACTCACATACGGGTTATTCCTCTTTCCCAACATCGATAACTTTGTCGATACCAATGCCATTAAGATATTTCTGATTGGAAACCTCGTACCGACCTTGCTCTCATATGCTTATCATTCTGTACACTTACGGAATTTGTACAATGGAGGAATGATCACTTGCTGTGTACCCCTGCTTTACAAATGGTTCACTTCCCATTTACCCAAGTCTGCTACTTTTTGGGATCATAAGAGTACTCTACGTTGGTGACAGAGAATCATGTCTCTTACCAACTCTGACATAGATTGGTACAATCGGATCTATGACGGGATAAAGATCATTGACAAATGTGGAAATTTCCCTAATGTACCCCTCATAGGAACTAAAGGAGGAATCAACTATCATCCAATTTTAGTTCGTCGTCAACTCGAATACCCAATGAAGCATATCCCGCGTAATGTTCATCTGGAAGGTCTTTTCTTCAAGGAAGGAGAAAATGACAGGGCACTAAAGACGGAAATAGTGCATGCCTGGAAACATGTTCACAGGAAAGGAAGAGAGTCTTTAGGAAAACCAAACTGTGTCTCTGTGGAACCTTATCTCCACTGGGTACAAACTAGAGCCCTCAAGCTGAAAATGCCTTACCCTCGTCAAGAAGTTCTTCTGCTAAAGGAATCTGTCCTTTATTTTATGTCTGATGCGGAAAAACTCCAGATCACTCTGAACAAAGTTCGACCGGAAATGAAATCTTGGAAGAACAAGTATCGTATTCTCAATGTAGAATGTACCAAAATTCAACAACTGTTAAAAGAAAAGGACGCTTTGATTAAGATATTAGAGCGACATGTTGTAGAAAGTCAGGAAGACCGAAGAAATTTTCTCGCTCCTTTCACTTGGCAAAGGACTGACAACCAGACAACGGCTTAAGAGCCCCGGTCAAAGAAAAGGAAAATACCAGAACCAGCACCTGAACTCTCCTCAGAGTGACCTCAGGATCCATAAGCTTAGACGTTTCCTTTTACGGCACTTTGTAAAATACTGTATTTCCCTTTCTGCAATCTTTCAAATTCAATAAAACGGGGTCTCCCCACTGTATGATATTTGCAATCTGTTTGTTGAAGTTTCTTTTTGATAAAAATAACAAAAAGAAAAATTAATTAATATCATTGGATATCATTCATCATTCTCACATAACGCATTCTTCTTACCTTCGAATCTCACGTATGTGTTACGATTCTAGAGTCAAACTATCTCATTCGTACAATACTCGGGCCAATCGACAAAAGAAAATGGACGATCTCGAGGAAGAGAACAGAGAGCTGAGAGAAGAAATCGACGCTCTGAAGGAAGATTTGAGAAAACTTCACAGTGACATACAATCTCTGGCAGCAGCTCAGAGACAACAATAAAGGACTGTGATCTCAGAGATCACATCTACGCCCATAGTGGAGACGTATGATCCTCGGTACAACAAGCCTAAAGATCGTCCCTTGGGCATGCCTATCAACTTTATCCCTGAAGGATATATTCCGCCGGTCACGAAAGACCCAGAAACTGCAGCAGGAACCGCCGAGCCTGAAGGTTACAAACTTCGGGAAGGCGAAGATGCCAGAGTCATGACAGCAACTCCTGAAGGTTACAAACTTCGAGATAAGGAAGCACCAAGGGTCACCGCTGTAATGACTATACCACAACCAGTGGTACACACTGTCCTGAAAGGACAGATTCCACAAGTAATCTCTGGTGGAAACGTAAGTATGTACGACAGAATGAATGAGTTCCAGGAACAATTCCTGGAGATGCAGAAGAAACTGCATGCCATTCGCGGTCAGGATCTATTCAGAAAGGACGCCGCAGACCTTTGTCTGGTCCCTAATGTGAAAATTTCGCACAAATTCAAGGTGCCTGACTTTGAAAAATACAAGGGTAATTCTTGCCCTCAAAGTCATTTAGTGATGTACGCTCGAAAGATGTCAACTCAGATAGAGAATCAATAACTACTGATCCATTATTTCCAGGACAGTTTAACCGGTGTCGTACTCAAATGGTACATGGGTTTAAACTGCACCAAGATCGTAACCTTCAGAGATCTTGGCGCAGCCTTCATTCAGCAGTATAAGTATAACCTGGACATGGCACCAGACAGAGATCAACTCAGAGCATTGTCGCAGAAGGATAAAGAAACTTTCAAGGAATATGCTCAGAGATGGCGAGAAATTACAGCCCAGATTTGTCCCCCTCTTGAGGAAAAAGAGATGACAAAAATCTTTTTAAAATCCTCGAGCTCATTCTATTACGACCGAATGGTCGCCAGTGCACCCAGTGACTTCACTAAAATGGTGAACATGGAGGTACGCCTTGAAGAAGCAGTCCGAGAAGGACGTCTGGACAAAGATACAAGACCATCAAGCAGTACCAAAAGATACGGTGGTGCTTTCCCTAAGAAAAAGAGCAAGATATTGGTAATATCTCTCTCAAAAAGTAAAGGCGAAGGTATCAACCAGTAGCAGCGGTAACTCCCGCTATCAACCCTGCGCCTGTTTCAGTGTATCAACCTCAGGTTGCTCAGAGCCAACCAAATCAACAACAGTATCAGCAAAGGATACAACAACCTCCTCAGCGGGCTCATCCACCGTACAACAATAACAACCGTACAATGCGACCACCAGGGTTTGACCCTATACCTATGTTGTACGCAGAACTGTTTCCACTACTACTGGTCAAGGGGCACGTCCAGACCAGGTCTCGTCTTACAGTACCGGAGAATCCGCCTTTTTGGTTCAAAGCGGATCCAACTTGCCCTTACCACCAAGGAGGACCGGGGCACAACATAGAAAATTGTCTCAGCTTCAAATCTAATGTGAAGAAGCTTGTCAGGAACAGGGTCCTATCTTTCAAAGATACTAATCCAAATGTTCAGACGAACCCGTTGCCTCAACATGAGAAAACTGCAGTAAATTTGATAGAGGAAGAATCTAACCACAGCTATCAAATTCACGATGTGCTCCTATTAGGAACCAATCTGGTCAAGTTACATTGTAGACAGAGCGGATACGGTCATGTACCATCTCATGATTATCACCAGTGTGATATTTGCTCAAAGAATAATCAAGGTTGTTTCGTAGTGCAATCAGCTCTACAAGAACAAATGAATCTTGGATGGATTCAAGATCACCGAATCCGTGAGGTCAATATGGCCTATACAAATGCCAACATTGTCCAGAACCACAACATTATGGCGATGAATGTCAACTTGGTGGCAATGCACTCAAGGCAAAGCCAACATCATGATCTACCACGGCACGATTATAATTCCTGTCTGATATGCTCAATAAACAATCAGGGATGCTCTTTTGTACAAGAGTCGCTCTAGCGTCAGACGGTCTCAGATGGATTCAGGACTACCGTGATAGAAGTCACTATCAAGTCAATATGATTCAAATCTTTGATATTCGCCTGATGAATACCAGTCTGGTAGAATTACATGCTAAACAAGTCAGGCTTGGCTTTCTGGCTTCACATGATTATCAGGACTGTAAAGTATGTCGTAAGGATGACCAAGGATGTGCACTTGTCCAAAGAACACTTCAACACTTGTTGAACCACTGGTGGCTTCCGATCTACCTAGATGAAGACACACAACAAGTCATCATGACTGAGGAGAATCCTGATAGGTATCAAAGTCAGGATGTTCGCTCGATGGAAACAGATCTAGTGAAGTTGCACTGCATACAAAGCGGACGTGGGCAGGTGCCACCACACAAATATGAGCGCTGTAGAGTTTGCTCAGAGAACAACCAAGGATGTTACCTTGTGCGGTCATCTCATCAAAATCAGTTGGACCACAAAGAGATCCGACCATGTTCAAGTTTTGGTTCGGTCAATGTAATGCAAGACTATCTTACTGATCAAAGCAAATACATTGTCTTAATCTCTAAACATGAAATGGCCAAAGATGTATGCGTTATAATTCCTCTACTCCATGAATCAAGAGTTCCTCTTGATAGTAGTAAGATCCTCAACCTCGAACCAATTGAGGCCGGCTACGATGGTCAGAAAAATCAAAAGGCTCATGTAGTTATCTATCTTCCGGGACCAATACCATACGAATCAGATAAGGTAGTCCCTTACAAATACGGTGCAACAACAATCGAGAATGGAAAGGAAACTCCTTTACCCTCCGTCATAAACATTACAGACATCAATCGAGTAACACGGAGCGGCCGGATCTTCAACAGAGGAGTTGGAGAACCTACCAAGGAAAAGGAACCTCAAACAGAAGTTCCAAATCAACCAGTCGGTCAATCCAGTAATCCCGACCTTTCAAAGAACAATGATGAGATGCTGAAGCTCATCCAGAAGAGTGAGTACAACATTGTAGACCAACTATTGCAAACTCCTTCGAGAATCTCTGTCCTATCTCTTTTTCTCAGTTCCGAAGCTCACAGGGAAGCTCTACAAAAAGTCTTAGAGTAGGCCTTTGTGGAACAAGATGTAACAATAAGTCAATTTGACAGCATCATCTCCAACATCACTTCCTGCAACAACTTAGGATTCAGTGATAAAGAACTGCTGAAAGAAGGCAAAAATCACAACATGGCGCTTCACATTACAGTCAACTGCCAAGACGGTGCTTTAGCCAGCATACTAGTAGATATTGGATCATCTCTAAATGTTATTCCAAAATCTACTCTGATGCGACTATCATTTCAAGGATCTCCGATGAGAAGCAGTAAGGTCATCGTCAAAACCTTTGACGGATCTAGAAAAACAGTTATCGACGAAGTCGACCTTCCCATAACTATCGGTCCTCACACTTTCCAAGTCACTTTCCAGGTCATGGACATCCGAGCAGCATACAACTATTTATTAGGAAGACCTTGGATACACGAGGCTGGGGCAGTCACTTCGACACTTCACCAGAAACTGAAGTTCGTCAAGAATGACAAGCTAGTCACAGTCTGTGGGGAACATGCCTTAATCGTAAGCAACTTATCATTCTCCTGTGTAGAACCTGAGGAGGTTGTTGGAACTCAGTTCCAAGCACTTTCGGTGAGCAATGAAAATCAATCAAAGAAAGGGACGTCAATTTCCTCATACAAAGACGCTGTCGAAGTGATCAAGAGTAAAAACGCAAAAGGATGGGGACAGCTTGTCATTCCTACTGATAACAAGACAAAGAAAGGTCTTGGTTTTTCCTCAACCTGTACCCAGACTAGTACTAATGACGAAAGTTTTCATCCCATTCAGGACTTCTTCCACAGTGGAGGCTTCCTTCACCCAGTGTCTCAAGAAGTACATACCATCAAGAGGGTGACTCCTCCGATACAGATGAGGAGTGGCAGTCTTATCTCAATGAGGACGGTTATATGTCTCAGGAGGAAACGCATACGCCATTTTGCTATCCCACGCAGAGTCCGAGATATATACCAAGATCAGATGTCAAGATGATGTATGGAGATTGTGATCCTGAGGGATGTCGTGCACCGCCAAACTCATTGGAGGAGGACACTCTGATGAAAGACAACTTTGACTATGACTATTATAATCCCCTGGATGAATTGCCTATCTGGAAGCCGTACCCAGAAGACTTGGGGCAAAAGAGTCAGCCAAACGATGCATATCAGCTGAGCATTATTGAAAGGAATACCTGCGTTCCCACCAAATAATGGGATCATTACTCAGGGCATTCAGAAGATATCCAGTACAATGATGAATCTGCAAAGATTGCAGGACATGAGTTCATCAACTATGCTTTTCCTGAGGTCAACTTCATCGAGAAGGATGACTCCTCCAGTTCCACGTAAGTATGGAACACCTTAGGATAACCGAGTGGCAAGTACGACTTCTTGGTCAAGTACACCGCTCTTGAAAGCTCTCGTATCAGGCTCGAAGACATCCAGCCAACTGGATGGGGAGATCCGCCTGAGAATGAAAACATTGTGCAAGATACAATAGAAGAGTTCGTCTACGACAACTCTGCCTGGGAAGAAGACTCCAACGATCCTGCTCCACCAAAAATCAGCGTCATTTCTAAGGATAAGCCAAGAAATAAGGTACCAGACTTTGTGATTCACCGAGGAATTCGCCGCCAATGGGTTGCTGTCGATGTCCCGAAAGTCGTTCATAAGTCTAAGTAATTGCCATCTTTGTTTTAACCTTTCACCTTGCCAAGGTGAAATAGATGTTTTTATAGGGCTCACTTTCTGTAAATGTCCCTCTTCGCTTTGCCCGAAGCGATAGAGTTTTGTTTTATAGGGTTGTAGTTTCAAGAATTGACAAAATCATAAATAAATAAACGTTGTTCTGTAATTTCCGCATTAATTGCTGTTTTCACTTTTTGCTTTTCAGAAAATCGTAATCCGAAAACAACTCAAAATGAAAAAAAAATAAGCATTTTTCGGAAAATACACTGCACACACTTTTTCATTCTCTCCATCTCTTCTTTTCATACCCCAAATTTTGACCACTAAGATTTCCCATCATTTTGCAAATCATTATCACAATATGGATGAACCATCATGCCTCATTAGTCTCCCCAAAGATGGGTGAGGATTCACTACAATCAAAATTAGGGTTTCAAGCCTTCTCTGAGCCTTAGACAAAGGATCAATCAAGAATTGACATGATCTTCAACTTGTCTAACCTCTCAAACATCCACAATGGATCAAGAGGACTCCCACAACAAGGATTAACCACAAGGCTGTTCCCTTCCAAGTGGATCAAGCCTCAAGATCGCCAGTGTCACCAAATTAGGGTTTTGGTCGACCAGGGCCTCCAGATTGAAATTTTCCTCTGGGCATGAGCCAATGCTTCAAAGCATAACCTAAATTACTCCATGGAACCTCATGGACCCAATCAGCAAGTCAATTTTGCCTCAGCGGATGCATTCATAAAAAATCAGGAAATAGGGTTTTTTGACCAAATTCACCCCTAAGTTGACTTTTGGGGCAAAACATTAGCCAAGATCTCAAGAGAGGATTTGAAGGTCTCTAACATACCATATTGATCCATTTACAACAATGGATTGATCCAAGAAGCTTGATTCCCAAGTTTCAAGTTCATCAGAACCACAGTTAGGGTTTTGCGGAAAAAGTCAACTGTAGCTTTGACTTTTGACTAGAACATGCTCCCAAACCCTATGACATGATTCAATACACCCTATAACACCTATTAAATTAATCCATAAAGTTTGATTTAGGTCAAGGACTTGATTTCGTAGAGGATCGCACGGTTTGGAATTCATCTAACAAAAAGTCAACTGTGCACAAAAGTCAACTTTGACTTTTTGAGATTTTTCACAAAAATGGTTCTTTGACCCTAAAATAATGTTAATGTATGATTTGAATCATCATTCATCAAGAAAAACCAAAGAAAGTGGGATAACTTGTAAAACGGGTAACCATAAAACTTAGAAATTTTTCTAAGTTATGGAAAAAGTACCACTAATACACTAACTTTGGAGGATCATAACTCCTAAACCACATGGCCATTTTTTCTCATCAAAATATGGATTTGTAGCCCTCATTACCCTCTATAAAAACTTCAACTAGACCTAAGTCCAATTCATTAAGGATTTTGAGTTATGGAGTGATCAAAATCAAGAAATCACACTTTGTTAAAACACTTGGTGAAAATTTCACTAAGTTAGATTTGACCTCACTTTTTGCCAAATGTAGAGGGATTTTTCACTTGGAATCAAAATAGATCAAAACCAAACTTGTTCAAACAGTTGTTGTATCATGTAAAGGCTTTCCAAAATGGCCAAGAACATTGCCAAATTCAACTTACACAATGAGATATGACATTGGAAAGTTGCCTTGCTGAAATCTGTCAAAGGCAAGGCAGAATTTGCATTTTGCTCGATTTGCCAAAATCAGCCAAATTCAAATGCTCCTATCCACTTGGACACCTCAGAGGATTGAATCTAAACGGGACAATCACTGAGCCAAGCCTCCAAAGTCCATGGAACAAGAAATAGCATGTTGAACCTAGAATGGCCAAAATAGGGACAAGACTCCAAATTTGGATTGAAGCATTCAATGGAACCATCAAGGTGGCATGGACTGAGCCATTCTCATCTGAAATCAGTCAAGACTTATCCAAGATCAAGGGGACCAAAGCTCTGTGCCCTAACCTCGAGTCAATGGCTAGAGGAGACTTGGATTTTCATTTGCCAACATTGGCAAAACCTACTTACCAGCTGCCATTCACTATTCCTTGCAAAACAAACTTGCTCTACTATAAATAGAGCTTAATTGTGATCAGTTTGAGTACACCAAATCCATCTAACAGATGCTTTCCTCAAAATCTCTTTCTCTTGGCAAAAATGCCTTTCTTAGCAAGGTAGCTATCGGGTTTTGAGTTTGAGACCAATTCCAATCAAACCAATCACTCACACACCTCACATACATCATATAGAAGTGATCCAAACACTTAGATCACTTCTGAAACACCAATTTCACAAAATCACCAGCTGGTTGCTCAAAATTTCAAACAAGTTGCAGCTGAGGTACCACAAAGTGATCCAGCCAATTTCAATCAAGTCCAAGCATTCAAACACAATCCATAGGGTGTAGGGAAGCTGTTCAAATAATCACCACTCATCTGTAACACCTCCAAATCAAAAATCACTTTGCACTTGCTGTCACGGCTTGGAGGTAAGCACATACTTGGTCATCTCTCAATCTATGCATATTTCCTCGCACAATAATTTGGCCATATGTTCATAATCATGTATGGAATGTTTTCCCTCAATTAATTGCTTTGTTTGAATCGTGTATCAAAAATCCTAGCCTTCATGCAAAAATTAGGGTTCTTGAGGATTTTTCGTGATTACTTGTTGTATGTTTAATTTAAATGAAATTAATGGACATAGACATGATCGTGAGGTTGAGACGAGCATAATGGTATGTGGATTGCATGATATGATTAAGTATTCAGTGAGATTGGAGAGAAAATGCAAATCTGAGAATCCAAGAACACGCGCGTGTTCTTCAGCTTGTTCTTGGCGCCTTTTTTCCAAATTCAAATATTTGAATTTTGTGATTTTGTTTAATTGATTCAAAAATTAATTTCTCTCTGAGTTTTAATGATTTTGAGTTGATTCTTTTTTTGATAATTCATAAAAATGTTAAAATATTTTATTTTATCAAAAAATCCCAAAAATATTATTTATTTCATATAATTGATATTTTTGCAAAGAATTAATATTTTAATTGTTTTTGACATTTTAAATATTTTTTCTACATTGATTTTGCAACTTTTGATGCTTTCTAATTATTTTGTAGGTCACTACTTGATTTTTGAAGCATTAATCCAAAATCACAATTTGTTTTTCACATGTTAAACAATTTTGATCATTTTAATTGAATTTTTATTCAATTAAATACATTTTTGAAAACAAATTAGGGTTTTTGGATTAATTCAACCCTCATAAATCATTTTCAAAACATTTTGGGCCTCTAATAGAGTGTAAGACCCAATCCTTTCTTGACCAAAACATTTTGGGCCTCAGTGTATTGTATAAGTCCCGATACCGTCAAAAAACGAACGGCGCGATCGTCGCCATTTTTGAAAAATAACCTTGGGCCTCTCCTTGAGCAATAAGACCCATTCAAAACTTTTGAGCCTCTAATAGAGTGTAAGACCCAACCCCCTTTTAACCAAAATCATTTTGGGCCTCACTTATTGTATAAGTCCCTCTGCGTTAAAAGAAAACCTCGTCGCGATCGCCATTTTTAAGCGAAAAGACAACTGGGCCTACCCTCGTGTTATAAGCCCCACTCTTCTTCTTTAAACCTTTTGGGCCTCTTGAGAGAGTGTAAGACCCATCCCTCTGTATAGAAAACCTTTTTGGGCCTCAGTCACTTGTATAAGTCCCTCTGTACGAATTCAAACAATGCGCTCACTGATAAAACCCTGGGCCTCTCCTTGAGCTGTAAGCCCCAAATCTTCCTTTTTCAAAGCACTTTCTCCTTTGATTTTGAATATACTATTGTTTTCAATCTTTCTTTGTTGAACAACTAACCAAACAGCATGGAAGCTCTACAACCGAGTAAGTGGTTATTGCTTTCATTTACCGCTTTCATATATATAGCTGTATTGTGGGGCTGTTTCGTTGTAAGTCTCCTTTCATAAACTCATATCAACTGTGTAATAATAGTATAGATATTTCGAGTTTCCCCATCAACTACGTCTAGCACTAGGTAAAGCCCTGTTGATCACTCTGAGCTTACAGTCAAAACTAGATCCACATAGGATTACCAGACACAGTCTTCCCTCCTCTTGGGGTTAAACAATATGGAGATGTGAAAGGCAGATTCTTTTTTAACCCTTTCTCAGACTGTCACTTTTAGAAATAGACTGAACTAGATCCCCAATAGGATTACCAGATACAGTCTTCTCTTCGGCTGTCCTCATTAGGAATTGTCAAGAAATTCTATTCCCCAGAGATGAATTATTCTCGGTGAAACTTCTCTTGAATTTCTTCAAACATCAGAACTGTTCACTAAATGAATTATTCTCGGTGAAACTTTTCTTGAACGTTTCTTTGGTTTGGGACCCACGGGCTTCTTAAAAGCATCGGCCTCCTCTTGGGCATCGTACAAGGACCCACAGGCTTCCTAAAAGCAACCCCGCCTCCTCTTGGGCTTAGTACAAGGACCCTACGACTTCTTAGAAGTAATCACAGCCTCCTCTTAGGCTTCGTATAAAGATCTCTTCCTCCGAGAATGATACCCTCCTCTTGGGCATCGTACAAGGACCCGTCGGCTTCTTAAAAGATTCCAGCCTCCTCTTGGGCTTCGTAAAAATTGTCCCGACGACCTCCTAGAGGTATAGGAACAGAACTTAATCATCTTCATAGAACAATCCTTTCATAGAGTCTACTACTGTTTCTCAAAGCATGGTACAAAAGATGAACTCTAGACTTGGACAATCTAACTTCCTTGAGTCTCAAAGACATTCTCAAGTGACCCCCTTCAAGAATAGGAAGGAAACCCGTAGACTCGGACAGTCTCAATACCCTTCGGATTTCCCGCTTCCTTAAAGAACAGGAATAACCCAGATCCTTGAATCAAATCCATGAGTACACCGTTGCTCATATAAGAACTAATTTTCTCTGTAAAAATCAGTATACTGGACCTGTCACTTAACTGAACAGTCACCATAGCCTCCCTCTTGGGCTTTGTACAATGATCCTCCCCAGTGGAGTCAAACGAAGTTTAGCCTCTCTCTAGGGCTTTGTACGAGACACATAAGAGACTCCCTCGTTGAGTCAATCACCCCTTTCGCCTCCATCTCGGGCTTTATACGAGATACAAAAAGGTTCTTATTGAGCCAAACAAACTTTCAGCCTCCATCTCGGGCTTCGTACGAGATACAAAAAAAAACTCTCTTGTAGAGTCAAACAGCCTCCATCTTGGGCTTTATACGAGATACCAAACGACTCCATCGTCGGGTCAAAACCCTTTTAGCCTCTCTCTCGGGCATCGTACGAGACACATATTAGCCTCCTCTTAGGCTTTGTATAAGAAAACCACTGGTTGATCCAATCAACCTTTTAGCATCAAAGCTGTGCCTCGTTCACAGTATACAAACATCAACAACTCCTTCCCCTTCATCTAATTGCTGTAAGCGGCAAGCCTCTGGATCATCTACATCCATGCCACTGTCTCTCTTTTAGTATGAGAAATTCTTAAGGAAAGATAGCATTGCTCTACACTGAGTTAAAGTCTTCTCCTTCAGGATAAAACCCCTTCTTAGGAAATTATGGCATTGCTAGGATCCGCGTATCCCGGTTAAAGTAATTCTCCTTTAACCCTTCTTTAAAGATGATAAATTCTCTCTAAAGTTGAGGTCCTTCAGCTTCACGTCTTGGGCTTTGAACAAGACACAAATAGACCTTTCAGCTTCACATCTTGGGCTTTAAACAAGATACAAATCATCTTTCGCTTCACGTCTTGGGCTTTAAATAAGACACAAAAACACCCATTTCCTCCCATAGAATAGGAGGAACTACGAACACTCTGATTTCCCTGTTTCGGTAAACGGGAATACGTAGGCATAAGATCGAAAGAAAAGATCTTAGCGAGCACACAAAACAAAAAAACCAAATCCCATATCTCCATAAATCAAAAGCAGTAATTCAAAAGCATCAGTCCTAACATCCTAATCCTTGTTCCCCGCCAGAAACCCTCTGTCTAGATAAAAAGAAAGAAATTGTATTGGCGAAAATACAAATAACCAGTACAAAGGCCCCCCACATTGATAGCATCCGTAACCTAACAGACCGCTGTTTAAACTCAGTATGCAAAGCAGGGTTAATTGGAGACATCTATTTCCCTTCCTTATTCAGCTCACAATAGGATAAAAAATGAATCGACCTGTAGTTTAAGCTCAAACCACAGAGAGAGACCAGCGCTTAAGAACCGCGTCCAAAATCGCTCGCTACAGTAGTGAATTCCAGTTAAGAGCCCCCGATCGACCATCAAACTCAGTGGAGACTCCCTTTGCAGATACATTGCCTATACGACTTCGGTTGTTGAAAGTAGTGTGGTTGACTGGGTTATCTGAGAAGCTGAGGTTTTTAGTAGACTTAAGCCATTTTGTAGTGCGGAAGCTATTGGAAATAGTTGTCACACGATACTATCCTCATTTGAGATCACTCTAGGATACATCAGCTCGCTGGTGATCTGCTTGCTGTTGTTATCCTAGAGGGGTCAATGATTTTGCGGACAGGTACAAAAAATCACCAGTATAAAACCTTTGGGGGGGGGGGGGTGTAACACCCCCTTTCTATACCCCCAAATAATCACATAAATCATTTAGGCACATATATAAAAAAATATAAAAATTCGCCAGAGTACGATTAAAACATGGTATAAAAGAGGCATGTCACATCATACACGCAATTAATACATACAACACCTGCTCATTATATTGATATGCAACAGTGGGGTAACTTGCCACAGAGGAACTTTGTCCTTACACCCACATCTCAATATTTAGAATAAAAGCGGAAACATCTAAAATATTGAAGAACAACACATATGTACATCATCCAGTATGAATCACTAGCTACATCATGTTTATACACAAATTCATCAGCAAGATACATATGCAAATGTATCACAAAAGAATAATATACATCCTAGCTACCCGGTGCTACATATCAGAGCCAACCGACCAAAAGAATGAAGACACGCTTCACAAAAAGACCTCCAGCATACCTACTCTGCAATGCCTCATAGAGCATCATAAAACAGCAGAAGGGTGAGAAATATTATCATAATAACAATCCATACAATTATATATATCTTAACATAAAAATACACATATTCCACATTCTCACCACAATCCATCAAAACTCATCCGTATACATCACAATGTATATATATATATCCACCAAGCATATTCATCATGCACACTTTCACAATTCTCCATCATTCCATATAAACATACAAAATTATGTTCATTCAACAACACATCATTATAAAGATGATAAATTCAAATCATAGAGACCGACTCACGACTCTATGCAAATGCAATGCGGTACCGACTCAATCATCACTAGTTCACTCAGGAACTCTGCTGGAACCATCGCTCGTTACCGAAGTAACTCCCCGTCGGGCCTACGATGTTCACCCATTGCTCACACCCCACATGGGCACACAATGTTTATGGATCGCTCACACCCCACATGGGCACACGACCCGATCGCTCACACCCCACATGGGCACACGACCCGATCGCTCACACCCCACATGGGCACACGACGTTACGACGGATTCTCATTAGAATCGCACAACACAAGAATGCACATCATGATGCTTCACATGCAAAATGACTCAAAAGACATTCTTGAAATGCATACATATTCACAATATATTCATGCATTCATCTCATACAATCACATACAATCTATATACATTCACATCAATGCACTATTGTATGATTCACATTCAAACACACAGTCAAAACGGTAAAAGTCGCTAAATAGCACTATTCCCGACTTTCCGACATAATTAAATCGGCTAACGATTTTCAAAACATCATAATAAGAAAGTACAGCTCAAAACCTTTCCAACGACACCAAGAATGTAAAAATCGGATACTCGGAACAAAAGTTACGGACGAAATCGAAAACGACATTTTGAAAAATCCCATTTTTACATTCCTCCTGTCCATACGCGTATCACCCATGTCCATACGCGTACGGACAGAACCCATTTCCTTCACAAATTCCTCGTTCCAAATCCCATACGCGTATTGGCCCATGGCTCGCCCCTGTTACGCGTATTGCCAATATTCATACGCGTATTGGCCCAAAAATAAGCCAATGATACGCGTATTGCCTTGGCTCATACGCGTATGGACATGCCCCTTACGCGTATGGCCAGAGCATACCCAGAAAAATTCTGCAGAACGAAGTTCTGCGTTTTCCACTCCCCAATCATCCAAATCTTCACCTAATACTCAGAAAAATGCCAATTTGATGTATAACAATACATACCGATCATGTATAAACAACTATGAACACAATCAACATAAGTTTTAATACATTTGGATCAATTTCTAATCAATTTCTCAAAAATGGGTTATACCCAAAAACTCACAAAATTCATCAACAACAACAACAATTCATACATAATCATATACATTGATAAGATAACAATGTTTCACACCCTTACCCGGATTCCAAGCTTGCTAATTGATTGATCTTGATGAATTTCTAAGTTTTTCCCCTTTCCTCTTCTTTTCTCTTCCTCTTCTTTCCTTCTCTCCTTTTTCTTTCTATCTTTCTCTATTTCTCTCTAATTCTCTTTTCTCCCTCTTTTCTTTCTATTTTCTTTCTATTCTATTTCTTTTCTCTCCTTTTTCCACACAAACACTTAATTCATTTTAATCACACAATTCTAATTCCACAAAATTTCTAACTTATAATTAATTGAGAAAAGACTAAAATACCCTCCATTCTAATTTCCCCGAAAACTCTCGAAAATGGTAAAATAACATTTAACACACCAATTTAACAATTAAAATAAATTATCACCCAATTAAATTAAAAGACTCAAGAATAATGGAATAATCAAAATCGGGGCGTTACAACTCTCCCCCACTTAGAAATTTTCGCCCTCGAAAATAATACCTGATTCAAATAACTCCGGATACGACTCTCGCATCCCACTCTCTAGTTCCCACGTCATATTGCCTTTCGCAGCGCCTCCCCACGCTACTTTCACAAGCGCAATATCCTTGCCTCTTAGTTTCTTAACTTCGCGGCCCAAAATCCTAACCGGTAAAGCTTCCACCGTAAGGTTATCTCTCACTTCAACCTCGTCCATAGGAATAACATGTGACGGATCCGGAACATATTTCCGAAGTTGCGAAACATGGAATACGTCATGCAAATTCGAAAGGTTCGGAGGCAACGCCACACGGTAAGCCACAACACCAACTCGTGAAGTAATCTGATACGGACCAATAAAATGAGAAGTCAACTTCTTCGACTTCAAAGCACGACCCACACCAGTAACTGGTGTAACTCTCAAAAACACATGGTCACCTTCTTGAAACTCAAGATCCTTCCTTCTCTTGTCATGATAGCTCTTTTGTCTACTTTGAGAAGCTTTCATCTTCTCCCGAATAAACTTCACTTTCTCCGTTGTTTGTTGTACCATTTCCGGTCCAACTATCGTCCTCTCGCCGGTTTCATGCCAACACAAAGGTGTTCGACATCTCCGGCCATACAAAGCCTCAAATGGTGCCATACCTATACTCGAATGAAAACTGTTATTGTAAGTGAATTCAATCAACGCCAAATAACCATCCCAAGCACCACCTTGCTCGAGTACACAAGCACGCAATAAATCCTCCAACGATTGAATCGTCCTCTCGGTTTGACCGTCCGTTTGCGGATGATAAGCCGAACTCAATCTTAGCTTAGAACCCAAAGCCTTTTGTAAACTCTCCCAAAACCTCGATGTAAACCTTGGATCTCTATCCGATACAATACTCTTAGGAACTCCATGTAACTTCACAATCACAAGAACATAAATCTCGGCTAACTTCTCCAAAGGATAACTAATATCAATTGGAATAAAGTGGGCAGATTTAGTAAGCCTATCAACAATTACCCAAATAGCATTATGACCTCTTTGCGTATTTGGCAATCCCGTAACAAAATCCATCGATATACTATCCCATTTCCATTCCGGAATATCCAACGGTTGCATAAATCCACTTGGTTTTTGATGTTCCACCTTAGACTTTTGACAAGTTAAGCATGCATACACAAATCGAGCCACATCCCTCTTTAAACCGGACCACCAAAAGATCTTCTTCAAATCTTGATACATCTTATTCGCACCCGGATGAATACTCAAATTACTTCGGTGTCCTTCCTCTAGAATCATCTTTTTCAACTCCGCGTCGTCGGGAATACAAATACGACCACGGAATCTCAAAACTCCATAATTATCAACCTTGAAATCCTCATTCTCATTCAACATCAAATCAACGAACTTCAAGTCCAACTTTTGCTTTTCACTAACCGTTGCAAGAAAATCATTCGTAACATGTAACATACCAAGTCGCACACTCCTCGGCGTCATTTCACAAACCAAACTCAAATCTCTGAAATCTTCCAAAAGTTCCCATTCTTCCATCATCAATGCGGACATATGTAACAACCTCCGACTTAAGGCATCGGCCACCACGTTTGCCTTACCCGGATGGTAATTCAAACCAAAATCATAATCCTTCAAAAGTTCTAGCCACCTCCTTTGTCTCATGTTCAATTCTTTCTGATCAAATAAATATCTTAAGCTTTTGTGATCACTAAAAACTTCAAATCTCGCACCATAAAGATAATGCCTCCATATTTTTAAAACAAACACCACCGCCGCTAACTCCAAGTCATGTGTAGGATAATTCTTTTCATGCACTCTCAATTGTCTAGAAGCATATGCCACAACTTTTCCATCTTGCATCAAAACACCACCTAAACCTGTCAATGAAGCATCACAATACACAACAAATGGTTCATTAGGATTAGGCAAAATCAAGATCGGAGTCGTTGTCAACCTTCTCTTTAACTCATTGAAACTCTCTTCACAATGAATATCCCAAATGAAAGCCTTTCCTTTACAAGTCAATTGCGTTAAAGGAAGTGCCAATTTCGAAAATCCCTCAATAAACCTCCGATAATAACCCGCCAAGCCTAAAAAGCTTCGAATCTCCGTAACTGACCTAGGAGCCTCCCATTGCATCACCGCATCTATCTTGGATGGATCAACACTAATACCACTACCGGAAATAACATGTCCAAGGAAACTTACTTCCGACAACCAAAATTCACACTTCGACAACTTAGCATACAATTGTTTCTCTTTCAAAATTTGCAACACAATTCTCAAATGCTCTTCATGCTCCTCTTGAGACTTAGAGTAAATCAAAATATCATCGATGAACACAACCACAAAACGATCCAACTGTTCATGAAAAATACGATTCATGTATTCCATAAACACACCCGGCGCGTTAGAAACCCCGAATGGCATCACAGAGTATTCGTAATGACCATACCGTGTCCTAAATGCCGTCTTTTGAATATCCTCTCCTTTCACACGAATCTGGTGGTATCCTGATCTCAAATCAATCTTGCTAAAAACATTCGCACCAACCAATTGGTCCATCAAATCATCGATCCTTGGAAGCGGATACTTGTTCTTAATTGTCACCTTGTTCAACTGTCGATAATCAATGCATAACCGCATACTCCCGTCCTTCTTCTTTACCAACAATACCGGAGCACCCCAAGGAGAAACACTTGGCCTTACAAATTTCTTGTCCAACAAGTCATTCAATTGCTTTTTCAATTCTACCAATTCCGATGCCGACATACGATACGGTGCCATTGAAATCGGTCTAGTACCCGGAACTAGATCAATAGAAAATTCAACTTCTCTTTCCGGCGGTACATCCGTAATATCTTCCGGAAACACTTCTGGAAATTCGCACACCACTGGGAACACATCAAGCTCAACTTTACTCTCCACCGACAATGATGCAAACAAACCAAACAATTGAGCTTCGTCCGCTAAAAGTTTCTTCAACTCTTTAGTGGATAGGAAACTCTCAAATTCATCATCTTCCAAAGAAGGAAACCTTACTAACTTGTGATAGCAATCTATATGAACTCGGTTAAATTGCAACCAGTTCATACCCAAGATTACGTCCAATCCCTCCAACGGCAAACATACTAAATCCATAACAAAGTCTTTACCATACATGGTCAAAGGACAACTCATACACACCAAAGATGTAATTACCGACCCTGAAGCAGGAGTCTCAATAACCATTTCAGCACCCATCACAGTTAACGCAAGATTCAAACGCTTCGCGCACTCAGACGAAATAAACGAATGAGTCGCTCCCGTATCAATAACAGCAACTAAAGGTGTACTATTAATAAAGCATGTACCTTTAATCAAACGGTCCGCATTCGTAGTTTGAGTCCCCGCCAATGCAAACACCTTTCCGCCCGCTTGAGCTTGTTTCGGCTTAGTACACTTAGTACTAATGTGACCCACTTCTCCACAATTATAGCACTTCACCATATTTCTTCTACAATCTGTAGCAGCATGCCCAAGACCACCACAATTAGAACATTTCGCTACAGGCTTCCCACACTCAAAAGATTTATGACCTATATCACCATATTTGTAACACCTAACAACACCGGAACCTCCTCCTCTAGACCTCCTATCAAAGCTTCCCCTATGCTTACCCTTATCAATGGGTGTCACATAAGGTCCACTTCTAGCTTGTTGCTTCCCCTTCCTCTCATTCAAACTTTTGTAATGTGTAGAACGAGCCTTACTATCTTCTTCGAAGATTCTACAACATTCCGTCAAATCCGCAAACCTCCTTATCCTTTGATATCCCACAGCTTGTTTGATCTCAGGACGTAAACCATTCTCATATTTAATACACTTTGAGAACTCAGCAGTAATCGCAGCATAATGAGGATGGAATTGAACCAACTCCACAAATTTAGCAGTATAGTCCACTACAGACATACTACCTTGTTTCAGTTCAAGAAACTCCATCTCCTTCTTTCCCTTCACACTCTCAGGGTAATACTTCCTCAAAAATTCAGTACGAAATAAATTCCAAGTTACCTCTTCATCATCCACCTCAAGAACTTCACGCATACCGACCCACCAATCGTCGGCTTCTTCCTTCCGCATGTGAGACCCAAGCCTCACCTTATTCTCCTCCGCATAGCCCATCACTCTGAAGATTCTTTCAATCTCCTTCAACCACAATTGAGCTCCATCGGGATCAAATCTTCCTTTGAAAACCGGTGGTTGATTCTTCCTGAACTCGTCATTAGCATTCATGTTAGGTGCACCTTGCACCGCCCTAGCCATTGCTTCCAAAGCAGCAGCCATCGCATTGTCGTTTCTACCAGCCATCTTCTGATCATTCCCAAAAATGACAACAAGGTTAAACAACAGTTCAACCAACACAACAACAAGACAGACACAACTGACTCAACTCTGGCTCTGATACCACTTGATGTAACACCCCCTTTCTATACCCCCAAATAATCACATAAATCATTTAGGCACATATATAAAAAAATATAAAAATTCGCCAGAGTACGATTAAAACATGGTATAAAAGAGGCATGTCACATCATACACGCAATTAATACATACAACACCTGCTCATTATATTGATATGCAACAGTGGGGTAACTTGCCACAGAGGAACTTTGTCCTTACACCCACATCTCAATATTTAGAATAAAAGCGGAAACATCTAAAATATTGAAGAACAACACATATGTACATCATCCAGTATGAATCACTAGCTACATCATGTTTATACACAAATTCATCAGCAAGATACATATGCAAATGTATCACAAAAGAATAATATACATCCTAGCTACCCGGTGCTACATATCAGAGCCAACCGACCAAAAGAATGAAGACACGCTTCACAAAAAGACCTCCAGCATACCTACTCTGCAATGCCTCATAGAGCATCATAAAACAGCAGAAGGGTGAGAAATATTATCATAATAACAATCCATACAATTATATATATCTTAACATAAAAATACACATATTCCACATTCTCACCACAATCCATCAAAACTCATCCGTATACATCACAATGTATATATATATATCCACCAAGCATATTCATCATGCACACTTTCACAATTCTCCATCATTCCATATAAACATACAAAATTATGTTCATTCAACAACACATCATTATAAAGATGATAAATGCAAATCATAGAGACCGACTCACGACTCTATGCAAATGCAATGCGGTACCGACTCAATCATCACTAGTTCACTCAGGAACTCTGCTGGAACCATCGCTCGTTACCGAAGTAACTCCCCGTCGGGCCTACGATGTTCACCCATTGCTCACACCCCACATGGGCACACAATGTTTATGGATCGCTCACACCCCACATGGGCACACGACCCGATCGCTCACACCCCACATGGGCACACGACCCGATCGCTCACACCCCACATGGGCACACGACGTTACGACGGATTCTCATTAGAATCGCACAACACAAGAATGCACATCATGATGCTTCACATGCAAAATGACTCAAAAGACATTCTTGAAATGCATACATATTCACAATATATTCATGCATTCATCTCATACAATCACATACAATCTATATACATTCACATCAATGCACTATTGTATGATTCACATTCAAACACACAGTCAAAACGGTAAAAGTCGCTAAATAGCACTATTCCCGACTTTCCGACATAATTAAATCGGCTAACGATTTTCAAAACATCATAATAAGAAAGTACAGCTCAAAACCTTTCCAACGACACCAAGAATGTAAAAATCGGATACTCGGAACAAAAGTTACGGACGAAATCGAAAACGACATTTTGAAAAATCCCATTTTTACATTCCTCCTGTCCATACGCGTATCACCCATGTCCATACGCGTACGGACAGAACCCATTTCCTTCACAAATTCCTCGTTCCAAATCCCATACGCGTATTGGCCCATGGCTCGCCCCTGTTACGCGTATTGCCAATATTCATACGCGTATTGGCCCAAAAATAAGCCAATGATACGCGTATTGCCTTGGCTCATACGCGTATGGACATGCCCCTTACGCGTATGGCCAGAGCATACCCAGAAAAATTCTGCAGAACGAAGTTCTGCGTTTTCCACTCCCCAATCATCCAAATCTTCACCTAATACTCAGAAAAATGCCAATTTGATGTATAACAATACATACCGATCATGTATAAACAACTATGAACACAATCAACATAAGTTTTAATACATTTGGATCAATTTCTAATCAATTTCTCAAAAATGGGTTATACCCAAAAACTCACAAAATTCATCAACAACAACAACAATTCATACATAATCATATACATTGATAAGATAACAATGTTTCACACCCTTACCCGGATTCCAAGCTTGCTAATTGATTGATCTTGATGAATTTCTAAGTTTTTCCCCTTTCCTCTTCTTTTCTCTTCCTCTTCTTTCCTTCTCTCCTTTTTCTTTCTATCTTTCTCTATTTCTCTCTAATTCTCTTTTCTCCCTCTTTTCTTTCTATTTTCTTTCTATTCTATTTCTTTTCTCTCCTTTTTCCACACAAACACTTAATTCATTTTAATCACACAATTCTAATTCCACAAAATTTCTAACTTATAATTAATTGAGAAAAGACTAAAATACCCTCCATTCTAATTTCCCCGAAAACTCTCGAAAATGGTAAAATAACATTTAACACACCAATTTAACAATTAAAATAAATTATCACCCAATTAAATTAAAAGACTCAAGAATAATGGAATAATCAAAATCGGGGCGTTACAGGGGGGGTAGAGCCTTGACTTCATGACACCGACCCTTTGACCCAATGTTTTTTCTATGTTTTTATGTGCTGCATTCATACATTCATCTAAAAAACATTAAAACAAAAAAAAACTTCTCTTTTAGTCTCTCTCTTTTTCAAATTAAACTAAGACAGTGATTGCAAATGTCGGAGAAAGGAGATTGCGCTAATGGATTTCGGTAGAAGGAAAACTCATAAGTACACCTTCAAGGTTCCAAAGTTAGAGGATTTTAGAGGTTTGGCAAGAATGATCACCAACCATGAGGCTTTCAGAGCCAAGTATGGAGAACCGCTGTCCTTATTAAGGGTCCATGTAATCGAACGAATCCTTGCTACGCTCATGCAGTTCTACGATCCGGTTTATCACTGTTCACATTCCCGGATTATCAGCTTGTACCAACGCTGGAGGAGTACTCTCATCTGTCTGGTTTACACATTACTGATCAAGCTCCATTTTCTGGACTGGAAGAAATTCCAAAGAATCAGACCATTGCACGAGCAATTTATTTGGACGAGTCAGAAGTCAGGACTCACATGACCACTAAGGGTGGCATCTTTGTTTTGCTCACCTACGGGTTATTTTTGTTTCCCAACATTAATAACTTCGTAGATATCAACACCTAAGGAATTTATACAGCGGAGGAATGATCACATGTTGTGTACCCCTGACTTACAAATGGTTCACTTCCCATTTGCCCAAGTCTGCAGCATTTTGGGATCAAAAGAATACTTTACGTTGGTCACAGAGAATCATGTCTCTTACCAACTCAGACATCGATTGGTACAATCGAATCTATGACGGGATCAGAATTATTGACCGTTGTGGAAATTTCTGAAATGTACCCCTTATAGGAACTAAGGGAGGAATCAACTATCATCCAGTTTTAGTTCGTCGTCAATTTGGATACCCGATGAGACATGTCCCGTGTAATGCTCATCTGGAAGGTCTTTTCTTCAAGCAAGGAGAAAACGATAGGGCACTAAAGACAGAAATAGTGCATGCTTGGAAGCACGTTCACAGGAAAGGAAGAGAGTCTCTAGGGAAACCAGACTGTATCTCGGTGGAGCCTTATCTCCACTGGGTACAAACTAGAGCTCTCTAGCTGAGGATGCCTTACCCTCGTCAGGAAGTTCTTCCATTAAGGGACTCTGCCCTTTATTTCATGTCTGAGACAGAAAAGCTTCAGGTTACTCTCAGCAAAGTTCAGCAGGAGAAGAAGTCTTGGAGGAACAAGTACCGTATTCTCAATGTAGAGTGCAAGAAAATACAGCAACTATTAAGAGAAAAAGATGCTCTGATTGAGATTTTAGAGCAACATGCTGTAGAAAATCAGGATGACTAAAGGAATTTGCTCGCTCCTTTCACTTGGCAAAGGAATGACAACCCGACAACGGGCCACGAGCCCTGGTCAAAGAAAAGGAAAGCACTAGAACCAGCACTTGAGCTCTCTTCAGAGAGGACTCAGGATCCATTAGTTTAGGTTTCCTTTTTCAGCACTTTGTAATCTACTGTATTTCCATTTCCGCAATCCTTTGAATTCAATAAAATGGGGTTTCCCCACTGTTTGATATTTGCAATCTAATTGTCAAAGTTTACTTTGAATAAACAAAAATAATTAATAATCATTGCATTCATCATTCTCATAAACGCATTCTTCTTACCTACAAATCTCACGTTTGCGTCTCGATTCTAGAGTCAAACTGTCTCATTCGTACAATACTCAGGCCAATCGTCAGAAAAAGATGGATTATCTCGAGGAAGAGAACAGAGAGTTGAGAGAAGAGATCGACTCTCTGAAAGAGGATGTGAGAAAGCTTTATAACGACATGCAAGCTCTAGCAGAAGCTCAGATGCAGCAACAAAGGACTGTGATCTCAGAGATATGGAGAAGTTCGATCCTACGTACAAAATGCCGAAAGATCGTCCCTGGGGCATGCCTATCAACTATATCCCGAAAGGATATGTTTTGCTGATCACTGAGGATCAGGGAACCGCAGCAGGAACCGCTGAGCCTGAAGGTTACAAACTTCGGGAAAGCGAAGATGCCAGGGGCATGACAGCAACTCCTGAAGGTTACAAACTTCGGGAGGCACCGAGAGTCTCGGCCATAATGTCTATACCACCACCCGTGGTGCATATTGTCCCAGAAGGACAGATTCCACAGATACCTTCTGGTGGAAATGAGAGCATGGTCGATAGAATGAATGAATTCCAGGAACAGTTCCTGGAAATGCAGAAAGAACTGCAAGCCCTTCGCGGTCAGGATTTATTTGGAAAGGACGCCGCAGACCTCTACTTGGTCCCCAATGTGAAAGTCCCACACAAATTCCAGGTGCCCGACTTTGAAAAGTACAAGGGTAATTCTTGCCCTCAAAGCCCCTTGGTGATGTACGCTCGGCGAATGTCAGCTCAGACAAAGAACCAGGAGCTACTAATTCACTAATTTCAGGATAGTTTAACCGGTGCCTCATTAAAATGGTACATGGGGTTAAACCGCGCCACGATCGGCACATTCAGAGATCTGGGTGCTGCCTTCGTTCAGCAGTACAAATATAATCTGGACATGGCACCGGACAGAGATCAACTCAGATCAATGTCACAAAAGGACAAAGAAACCTTTAAAGAATACGCTCAGAGATGGCGTGAAATTGACGCTCAGATTTGTCCACCTCTTGAGGAAAAAGAGATGACAAAGATCTTCCTAAAGACCTTAAGCTCATTTTACTATGACAGAATGGTCGCCAGTGCGCCCAATGACTTCACCGAGATGGTGGGCATGGGGGTTCGTCTTGAGGAAGCCGTCCGAGAAGGACGTTTAGTTAAAGATGTTGGATCATCAAGTAGTACAAAACAATACGGTAGTGCTTTCCCTAAGAAAAAAGAGCAGGATATTGGGAATATCTCTCTCGGAAAGCAAAGGCGACGTTGCGAACCAGTAGCAGCTGTAACTCCTGCTATCAACCCTGCGCCTATTCATACGTATCGACCTCAGGTTGCGTAAAGCCAACCTAATCAACAACAATATCAGCAAAGGACACAACAGCCTCTTCAGCAGGCTCGTCCTCCGTACAACAACAACCGTACAACAAGACCACCAGGGTTCGACCCTATACCCATGGTATACCCAGAACTATTTCCGTTACTGCTGGCTAAGGGGCACGTCCAGACTAAGTCTCCTCTTACAGTACCGAAAAATCCGCCTTTTTGGTTCAAAGCGGATCAGACCTGTCCTTACCATCAAGGAGGACCAGGCCATAACATCGAGAACTATCTCAGTTTCAAATCCGATGTGCAAAAGCTTGTTAGGAATGGGGTCTTATCTTTCAAAGATATGAATTCGAACGTTCTCACGAACCCGCTGCCTCAACACGAGAAAGTTGCAGTCAATTTGATAGAGGGAGAGTCTAGCGACAGCTATCAAATTCATGATGTACTCTTATTGAGGACCAATCTGGTCAAGATGCATTGTAGACAGAGCGGGTATGGCCATGTGCCACCTCATAATTATCATCAGTGTGATATCTGCTCTAAAGACAATCAGGGATATTATGTAGTGCAATAAGCTCTACAGGAACAATTGGATCTTGGATGGATCCAAGAGCATCGAGTTCGTGGAGTCAACATGACCTATACGAATTCCAACATCATTCAGAACCACGACATCCGTGCGATGAATGTCAACTTGGTGGCAATGCACTCAAGGCAAAGCCAGTATCATAATCTGCCGCGGTACGATTATAATTCCTGTCTGACTTGCTCGATAAATAAACAGGGATGCTCTTTTGTACAAGAGGCCCTCCAGCGTCAGATGGATCTGGGGTGGATCCATGACTACCATGATAGAAATCCTTATCAGATCAACATGATCCAAATCTTTGATATTCGTCTGATGAATACCAGCTTGGTGGAGTTACATGCCAAGCAAGTCCAATTTGGTTTTCTCACTTCTCACGATTATCTGAACTGTAAAGTATGCAGTGAGAGTAACCAAGAGTGTGCTCTCGTTCAAAGAACTTTACAACACTTGTTAAATCACTGTTGGCTTCCAATCTATCTGGATGAAAACACGCAACAAATCAGTGTGCATAATGGAAACCCTACTCGGCGTCAAAGTCAGGATGTCTGATCTATGGAAATAAACCTGGTAAGGTTACATCGCATTCAAAGTGGGCGTGGCCAAGTGCCACCACACAACTATGAACGCTGTAGAGTCTGTTCGGAAAATAATCAAGGATGCTACCTCGTACGAGCAGCTCTCCAGGGTCAGTTGGATCGCAAAGAGATTCAACCAAACCTAGCTTTGGGGTCCGTTGATTGGATGCCAGACTACTTCACTGATCAAATCAGAGACGCGGTTGTAATCTCTGACCCTGAAAGGAACAAGGATGTTTGTGCCATCATCCCTCTACTGGACGAA
This sequence comes from Lathyrus tuberosus, assembly GCA_022829125.1. NCBI lineage: Eukaryota > Viridiplantae > Streptophyta > Magnoliopsida > Fabales > Fabaceae > Lathyrus > Lathyrus tuberosus. The sequence goes on from JALAZF010000072.1 coordinate 9,890,601, forward strand.
TCAAAGGTTCTTAGCCAGGAACTGATTAAAGTTACTTACGACAGTCAGAGAAATCTGAAGGCTCCTGTAGTTATCTATCTGCCAGGACCATTACCGTATGAATAAGCTAAGGCGATCCCTTACAAATACGGTGCAACGCTAATTGAGAATGGAAGGGAAATTCCATTACCCTCCGTCGTGAATATTGCAGAGATCAGTCGAGTAACACGGAGCGGTCGAATCTTCAACCGAGGAGTTGGAGAACCTAACAAAGAAAAGGAACTTCAGACAGAAGCTCCTGATCCACCAGTCGGTCAATCCAGTAATCCCGACATTTTGAAAAACAATGATGAGATGTTGAAGCTCATCCAAAGGAGTGAATACAACATTGTTGATCAGCTGTTACAAACTCCTTCAAAGATCTCTGTGCTATCACTTTTACTCAGTTCCGAAGCCCACAGGGAGGCTCTACAGAAAGTCTTAGAGCAGGCCTTTGTGGAACCGGATGTGTAAATACGACAGTTCGATAGCATCATCTCTAACATCACTTCCTGCAACAACTTAGGATTCAGTGATGAGGATTTGCCAGAGGGGGGCAAAAGCCACATCATGGCGCTCAATATTATAGTTAACTACCAGAACGATGCTCTGGCCAGCGTACTAGTAGACACAGGATCGGCCATCAACGTTATGCCGAAGTCCACTTTAATGCGACTATCATTCAAGGGATCCCCGATGAGGGGCAGTGAGGTCATCGTCAAAGCCTTTGACGGATCTCAAAAAGCAGTTATCGGCGAAGTCGACCTTCCCATAACTATCAGTCCTCACACTTTCCTAATCACTTTCCAGGTCATGGACGTCCGGGCAGCGTACAGCTGTTTATTAGGAAGACCTTGGATACACCAGGCTGGAGCTGTCACTTAGACACTGCACCAGAAACTGAAGTTCGTCAAGAACGATCAACTCGTCACGGTCTGTGGAGAACAAGCCTTGCTCGTGAGTAACTTGTCATCGTCTACTTGTGTAGAACCCGAGGAGGTTGTTGGAACCCAGTTCCAAGCACTGTCAGTGAGCAATAAGAATCAACCAGAGAAGGGAACCTCGATTTCCTCATACAAATATGCTCTCGAAGTGAGCGCAAATAACAATGCAAAAGGGTGGGGATAACTTTTCGTTCATACTAATAACAGAACAAAGAAGGGTCTTGGTTTTTCTTCAACCTGCACCCAGACAGCTACTAACGATGAAAGTTTTCATCCCATTCAGGATTTCTTCCACAGTGGAGGTTTCCTTCACCCAGTCCCTCAAATAGTCCATACTATCAACGAGGAAGATTCCTCTGACACAGATGAGGAGTGGAAGTCCTATCTTAACAAGGACAGCTATATGTCTAAGGAAAAGGTGCATATGCCATTTTGCTATCCCGCACAGAGCCCGAGATTTATACCCAGGTCAGACGTCAAAATGATATATGGAGATTGTGATCCAGAAGGATGCCGTGCTCCACCAAACTCATTAGAGGAAGATATTCTAATGAAGGACAACTTTGACCACGACTATTATGGCCCAATGGATGGTTTGACTATCAGGTAACCATATCCAGGAGACTTGGGGCAAGAAAATCAGCCGAACAATGAAAATTAGTTGAGCATCATTGAATAGAATACCTGCGTCCCCACCATTTCATGGGATCAACACTCAGGTCATTCCGAAAATATCCAGTACGACGATGAATTGGCAAAGCTTGCCGGACTAGAATTCATCAACTATGCTTTTCCTGAGGTCAACGTCATCGAAAGAGATGACTCCTCCAGTTCCAAAGAAGTGTGGGACACCCTAGGACAACCAAGTGGAAAATACGACTATATGGTCAAGTACACTGCTCCCGAAAGCTCTCGTATCAGGATCGAAGACATCCAACCAACTAGATGGGGAGATTTACCTGAGAGTACAAATATTATGCAAGATGCAACAGAAGAGTTCATTACGACAACTCTACCTGGGAGACAGATTCCAATGATCCTGCTCCGCCAGAAATCAGCGTTATTTCTGAAGACAAATTAAGGAAGGTACCAGACTTTGTGATTCACCGAGGAGTTCGCCGCCAATGGGTTGCTGTCGATGTTCCGAAGATCGTCCATAAGTCAAAGTAATTGCCGTCTTTATCTTAACCTTTCACCCTGCCCAGGTGAAACGGATGTTATGATAGGGCTCACTTTCTGTAAATTTCTCTCTTCGCTTTGCCCAAAGCGACATAGTTTTGTTTTATAGGGCTGTAGTTTCAAGAATCGACTTGTTCTTTAATAAAATAACGTCATTCTGTAATTTCCACATTTATTGATGTTTTCTCTTTTCGCTTTTTCAGAAAATGGTAATCCTAAAAACAAAACAAATCAATAATAAAAACAAGCAGTTTTCCAAAAAAAAATACACTGCACACTCTTGCATTCTCTCTATCTCTTCTAAACACAAATCATCACGTCATGCAGATTGCTTGTTTTAAACCCCATTGAAACATACGATCCAATGCCTTCTCCCAACTTTGAGTTCCCGGTATTTGGGGCTGAAGAAGAAGTTGACGACGAAATTCCAGAAGAGATCTCCCGACTAATCAAACAGGGGGAAAGGTCTATCGAACCTCACAAAGAACCGTTGGAAACGGTAAACGTGGGTTCAGAAAAAGAGAGAAAAGAAATCAGGATTGGGGCACTGCTCAGTCCAACTGCCAGAGAGAGTTTGACAAAGCTTCTCAAAGAGTTGCCCGGTGTGTTCGCTTGGTCCTATCAGGATATGCCAGGGTTGGATACCAACATCGTGGAACATCATCTACCGTTAAGGTCAAAATATCCGCCAGTAAAACAAAGGTTGAGACGGACTCACCCGGATAGGGCCATCAAAATCAAAGAGGAGGTACAGAAATAGATTGGTGCTGGTTTCCTCGCCACGTCTGAATATCCTCAATGGTTAGCCAACATTGTACCCGTTCCGAAAAAGGACGGAAAGGTCAGAATGTGTGTCGATTACAGATATCAAAACAAGGCTAGTCCAAAGGACGACTTTCCTTTACCACACATTGACATGCTGGTTAACAGTACAACAATGTTCAAAATTTTCTCCTTCATGGATGGATTCTCGGACTATAATCAAATTAAAATGGCGCCGAAAGACATGGAGAAAACTTCATTCATTACCCCATGGGGTACCTTTTGTTACAAGGTAATGCCGTTCGGTTTGAAAAACGTCAGGGCAACTTATCAAAGGGCCATGACTACTCTTTTTCATGACATGATACACAAGGAAATTGAGGTATATGTCGATGATATGGTTGCAAAATCTAAGACAGAAGAGGAGCATGTGACCCACCTGTCAAAGCTATTCGAGCGGCTGAGAAAGTACAAACTCCACTTGAATCCCATCAAGTGCACCTTCGGTGTACATTCAGGGAAACCTTTAGGGTTCATCGTCAGCCAGAAAGGAATTGAGGTTGATCCTGACAAGGTCAAGCCCATTCGAGAAATGCCTTCTCCGAAAACTGAAAAACAAGTCAGAGGATTCCAGGGACGTTTGAACTACATCTCCAGATTCATATTCCTCATGATCGCCACGTGTGCGCCGATCTTCAAATTACTAAAAAAGAACCAGGATTGCATTTGGTCAGATGACTGCCAAATCGCCTTCGACAGTATTAAGGAATACTTGTTGAATCCGCCAATTTTATCACCTCCAGTGGAAGGAAGGCCACTGATCATATATTTAACAGTCTTGGAAGATTCCATGGACTGTGTACTTGGCCAACAAGACGAAACCAAACGGAAAGAGTCTGCCATATACTATTTGAGCAAGAAATTCACTGAGTGTGAAACTCGGTACACTATGCTTGAGAAAACTTGCTGCGCTTTGGCTTGGGCAGCCAAACGTCTTTGCCAGTACATGATTCGTCACACTACTTGGTTAATCTCTGAAATGGATCCAATCAAGTACGTCTTTGAAAAACCTACTCTCACGGGAAGAATTGCCCGTTGGCAGATGTTGTTATCAGAATACGACATCGAATACCACACTCAAAAAGCCGTAAAAGGGAGTGTTTTAGCCGATCATTTGGCTCATCAACCGATTAACGATCAGGAATCAATCGGATTTGACTTCCCAGACGAAGATGTCATGTATTTGAAAATGAAAGATTGCGATGAACTGCTATCCAGTGAAGGGCCAGAACCAGGTTCCCAATGGGGACTTATTTTTTACGGAGCTGTCAATCATTACGGAAATGGAATTGGGGCAATCAGCATGACCCCTCAGGGTACCCACATTCCTTTCACTGTAGACTTACATTCAAGTGTACAAACAATGAGGCCGAATACGAAGCTTGTATCATGGGTCTCGAAGAAGCGATTGATTTAAGGATAAAAAACTTGGATGTATATGGCGACTCAGCCCTGGTTATCAATCAAATCAAAGGAGATTGGAACACATACCAATCAGGACTGATTCCTTACAAAGACTACGCAAGAAGGTTGTTACCTTTCTTCAACAGAATTGAGTTTCATCACATCCCTCGTGATGAGAATCATATGGATGATGCCTTAGCCACTCTATCTTCCATGATTAGTGTAGGTCAATGGACTGGCCTACCTAAGATCGACATAATGCGCCTTGAAAGGCCTGCTTACATCTTCACGATTGAAGCAGTCATAGACGACAAACCTTGGTATCACGATATCAAATGCTTCCTTCAGAAACAAGAGTACCCACCTGGGGCACTAACGAAGGACAGGAAAACCCTCAGAAGGCTAGCAGGCAGCTTCTTCCTGAGCGGTGATACTCTCTATAAGAGAAACTTTGACATGGTCTTGCTCCAATGCGTAGATAGACCAGAAGCAGACATGCTGATAAAAGAAATTCATGAAGGATCCTTTGGCGCTCATGCCAATGGACACACAATGGCGAGAAAAATTCTCAGAGAAGGGTACTACTGGTTGACCATGGAATCCGACTGCTACAAGTACATGAGGAGTTGTCACAAGTGTCAGATATACTCCGACAGAATCCATGTACCGCCAACGCATCTCAAAGTTCTTTCTTCCCCGTGGCCTTTTTCCATATGGGGAATCGACATGATTGGCTTAATTGAACCCAAGGCTTCAAATGGACATCGGTTCATCCTAGTAGCCATTGATTACTTCACCAAGTGGGTCGAAGCAGTGTCATACGCTAATGTAAACCGACAAGTGGTGGTCCGATTTATCAAAAATAATCTCATATGCCGTTATGGTGTTCCTAACCAGATCATTACCGATAATGGATCTAACTTGAACAACAAGATGATGAAATAGTTGTGTGCTGAGTTCAAGATCGAACACCATAAATCATCTCCCTACCGACCCAAGATGAACGGAGCGGTAGAAGCGGCTAACAAGAACATCAAGAAGATCGTTCAAAAGATGGTTGTAACCTACAAAGATTGGCACGAAATGCTGCCCTTTGCTCTTCACGGATATCGCACATCTGTCCGCACTTTAACAGGGGAAACCCCTTTCTCTCTAGTATATGGCATGGAAGCAGTGATCCCCATCGAAATAGAGATCCCATCAATCTGGGTATTGATGGAAGCTAAGCTTACAGAAGCTGAGTGGTGTCAAAGTCGACACGACGAACTGAACCTGATCAAAGAAAAGCGGATCACGGTTCTATGCCACGGTCAGTTGTATCAGCAGAGAATGACGAAGGCGTTCGACAAAAAGGTTTGACCCCGTGTCTTCAGAAAAGGAGACCTTGTGCTCAAGAAGATACAATCATTTCTCACTGATTCTCGAGGCAAATGGACTCCGAATTATGACGGCCCCTATGTGGTCGAGAAAGCTTTCTCAGGCGGCGCCTTGAGACTTGCAACCAAGGATGGAGAAGAATATGCATAACCTATGAATGTTGATGTAGTCAAGAAATACTTCGCCTAAACTAAAAAAAACGTCTCGGTGGATTGAAAACCCGAAAGGGCGGTCCAGGCAAAAATTAGAGACATGATCAAAAATCATCCCGATGGATTGGAAATCTCAAAGAACAATCCAGGAAAAAGTTAGGGATAATGGCAAGTAACTACGTTTGATCAGTTCATCTCCTTAGTAGTCATGCCATCCATCAGAAAACTCCAGTCAAGGTCATCTTCGACAGAAGCTCAGGATGCCCCGAATTCAAAGTTGGTAGAAGGATAGTGGTCATTATGTTTCAATGTAGCCCTTTTCCCTTAAATTACCATTTTCTAGCTTTGCAAATACTCTATGGAATCACGCGTTTGTTTGATTTCCATCCTATCAATAAAATTTGAGCCCTTGTGCTTTTGTTTGCAATTCTTATTTGTTTTAGCTTTACAGAATGACGTTTTAATATGATTAACGATTCTTGAAATAAAACAAAAATGAATTTATTTGTTAAAATTTTTTCTGCTTTTAAATAAAGATGGCAATTTCTTTTGACTGTTGAACATCGAAAGGACGTCGTTTGCGTCTCCAAAGGTGTTCGAGTCTCTAAGTGAAGAATCAAAGTACTCCTTTTAAACTAGTACGCCTGAATGAAGGATCAACTGTGTCAGAGACCATGTTTCATTTGACATCCCCGGCAGAGTTCTTACTGTAATACCCCCAAATTTGCCCTCTCATTTTTTTCATATCATTTAACATGTGCTCTCATTGCATTACATTGCATTCAAATCATAGAAAAATAAAACATTCAGCATTGGTTCAGCATAGGGCATGTGATCAGTTGATTTCAGAGTATTGATCAACCAAAGCAAGAGAGCTAGAGCCACATGTCTCCCAACAAGCTTCAAAGGTCTCTTACATCATATATCATCTCATCTTGATCCCACAAGTCATTGGAAGATGGGAATTCATCAAGAAGTTGGGCAGTGCATCATCTCCTAGCAAAAACCGCCCAAATTAGGGTTTTGTGATTCAAGCAGTTTCCTGATGGAATTTTGGTTCAAACTTGATCTCAATGTTTCCTACATGATGTCAAGTATCTAAGGAAGGAAGATTGCCCTTTGGTTCATTTCAGAAGGTTTTCAATTGGTTAGTTGCTTGAGAATAAAAAAATCAGGAGAAAGTCAACTGTGTAGAGGAAAAAGTCAACTCCTGACCTTTTGAGGCCAATTTCATGTTCCACAAGTCCAATATGTTCATTGATCAAGATTTGATCAAGAAAATCCAAGAGGTTCATGGAAAAATTAAGAAATCACAAAACTGCCCAAAATAGAAGCTTTAAGGTTTCTAAAAATGGCAAGTTTGGACCATTTTGGCACTCCAATTCAAAGCATTCTTTCTCCATGATAAAAGCTTCAAACTTCAGGCCCAAGTTGAGCCAATTAAAGATCACATTCCAAGCTTCAAATCCGTATAAAGAACTATTCCATTGGAATTGAGAGAGTTATGATCAAGCAAAGTAGAGCAAAATCAAGGCAAATTTCAAGTCATGGCAAGGCAAATTCAGGCCTCCAGGCCATAATTTCATCAAATAGGTGGTGTGCCAAATGTCAAGCCAATTTTCTCAACGAAGAAGACTTCAAATGGAAAAATTTTGAACACCAAAGTTGTTCCTCTCCATGCCCTGTACAATGTTCATGTTTATCACTTTTTCATTTGAGCAATGTATGAAGAGTTATGAGGGTTCCAAGACAAGGGTTTCACTCTGAATTTTATAGGCCCATAAGTTAGGCACGCATGCAGGTTTGCCTTGCCAAAACTTCAGCCACAAGCAAGTGACTTTAGTTTCATTTTTGAGTGCTTTGATGGTATTGTTTCACTTTGATTCCAACTTAAAACTTGTTCATTGTTATGTCCTTGATCCATAGGCCTTGGAATCATTCAATTTCATGAGCTATCCATGAATACATTCCTCCATAAAGTTCATCAATTTCATTTTGATCTTGCTGGTCCAATGTGGAGGTATTGTGCATTGTTCTTGATTTGATTACTCATCTGCCACGCATAAAACATGAGCCCTTCATCCATTACTTCATTTGTGCCCACCATCTTACACATACATGCACACATACCTCTACCATACATGAAAGAGGTAAGAGACTCACCACCTCACCATTTTCACTAAGCCTCACCATAACTCCAAGGATCACTCCACACTCTAACCAAACCTTTATAACTCATGACATAACCAACTTCACTCACCAACTCAGTTAACCAGCTCCACTAACTCAACTTCTAACTGTTAACTACAATGGTTAACAAGTTAACTAGAGATATAAAGCTAAACTCTAACAGATTTTGAAGGGAACAATTCACAATTCATTTTCACACATTTCACAAATCACTCTCAAGATTTCTCTCTGAATTTTCTCTCTCTCTCTCTCTCTCTCTCTCTCTCTCTCACGAGTTCTCAAGTTTTCTTCATCATTCCATCATCCTCAAGCTTCTCTGATCAAGAACAAGCACAGGGAAGATCAATCTTCTCAAGCACAATCAAATTTCTCAAGCTCAAGATTTCTTTTGCTCCTTGGAAGCTCAAGAACAAGCCTACACCTCTGGTTTTCTTGTTGATTCAAGTTCTTCGCAGGTCCAGGTTTGATATTACTCAACTGATTTTACTTCGTTTTCTATTGGTTTAGCTTGTTTCATGCTGAGTATAGCTTAATAGAAGCAATGTGACTGTTCTGGCTAGTTGATAGACCGTTTAGAGGTGTAGATCCAAACTTAGGGCAAACTTTGATCGTTCGTTTCTCTCTGATTATGCATGATATGTGAAATCTTTTGTTGGATTCTTGATCTACTTGACTTCCTCTTTCGATTGATGTATGCTTTTTGAATTTCTGGAGCATTAAAGGATTTGCAGGTGGTGGTGCTTCGCCGGAGAAGATGACCGGAGGTCCTTCTCCGGCCGGTGGAAGTTTTCAGTTAGGGTTTAGAAACTTTAAAACGTGGCCATTGGATCTTTGTGCACAAACGGTTGGGATGTTGCCAACGCATAAATGAAACATGTGACATTCGCGTGCCTTATTTTTCTATCTGACTGCTTGCATGGGTGTGCGTGCGTGTTAATTACCATGTGCATGCCTTGTGATGCGTTGGATTGTTTTACTTTTCTTGATTGTTGTTGACTGATTGATCATGTGGCTCTGATTGAGTCAATTGTTTGACTGCGTATCCACCATAATTCTCACACACACACGCGCCTTTGGGCCTGGATCACTATTGCTATCTGCACACTTCACTTTGGGCCCAGTCACATTTTAAACTAGCATTTTACTATGTCTGCACCCTCCTTGTTTATTCTTTTTATTTTTTTAATTTCTTTTTGACATGTTTTCATTTTCTTTTATTAAAAATACAAAATGCATTCTAAAAATTCTATAAAAATTCCCATAGCATCTTGACACATTTAAATAATTTTCCATTATTTTTCTTTCTGATTTTAAAACTTTTTGCTCATTTTTTTTATAATTTCCTTTTATTTTCTTTTCAAATGACTTTCTTCATGATACTTGTGTATTGTCCAATTTCTTTTGCATAGTTCAAAAACCATTTTGCATCCATTCTTTTTTGCATGTCTAAACAACATATCAAGTCATCTCATATAATTTGCATGTCTAAAGGGAACAAACACTGATCCAAGCCTCCAAAGTCTTTGAAATAAGAAGTAGCATGCCAAACCTAGAAATCCTTAAAAGAGGGACAAGACTCCAATTTTGGATTGGAGCATTTAATGGATGCTTAGAGGTAGCATGAACTGAGCTTCCTTCAACAGAATTTAGTCAAGAATGATCCAACAACTAGGGAACCACAGCTCTGTGCCTTAACCTCTAGTCAATGGCTAGAGGAGACTTGGATTCTCATTGATCAACATTGGCCAAACCTATGCTGTGGTTGCCATTCACTATTGATCCCAAAACAAACTTGCTCTACTATAAATAGAGCTCGTTTGTGCTCAGTTTGAGTACACCAAAGCCATCAAATAGATGCTTTCCTCAAAATCACTTTCTCTAGGCAAAAATACCTTCTTTAGCAAGGTAACTCTGAGTTTTTGAGTTAGAGAGCAATTCCAATCAAACCAATCACACACACACCTCATAAACATCATATGTAGGTGATCCAAACTATTACAAGTGACCTGTAACACCAAAATCACAAAGTCACCTCTCAAAACCTCAAAATAGGTTTTTTTTTGCATTTTTCAAGCCATGTCTTGAATCAGTCACTTTCCAAACTAGATAAAACCTCAAACACACTCCAAATATCATCCTTGAACTGTCCCAAATGGTTCCCCGCATCTGGAACACCATTTGAGAGAGTTGCTATTTTGGCCATTTTAACCCCTTTTGCAAGAAAGGGTCAGTTTGTGTTTTTGCAGGTTCCAGCTGATTCCACTCATCCTAAAAGCTTCTAAGGGATCATTTTAGAGTGTCCAAAGCATCAAACCATTTATGGAACAAGAAACTTGGCAGATTGCACAAAAACTCCAAAAGCTCAAAAGAGAGGTAGCATCATGACTTGAACTTTCCAAAACATGCATTGCTTTGAAGTCCAGTGATCATACACATCTTATACATGTTATATGTGTTGTATCTGCATCAATTTATCATGTATTCATGCTTGTACCAAGTTGTGGCATAGAAAATGCAATTATAGGCCTTTTTCAAAACCACTATCGGATTTTGAGGAGGGAGTATTATCTGAAAAAAATACCACCACCATTGGATTCCTTGTGAAATTCTAGGTCAGATGCATATAAATTTTGTCCCCAACCATGGAAAAATGAGAAATTTATGGACCTTCCCGTTTTCAGCCAAAGCTTGCCTCGCCTTGCCTTGGGCCAGGCCAAAAACAAGGCAAGCCTTGTATATTTATGGTTGTGTCTCAAGCAATGGATGTATCACCATCCCAGTGGTAAGCCGCGCGCCCTATAATCTTGAGGTCGTGGGTTCAAACCCCACCCATGCCATTTTGTGTTTTCTCACATTTTGCTATTTTTTCCAATATTTTCATGTTTTGTTAATTATTTGGAAAATTAATAACTCCTCCAATTTTAATTATTTTTTATTGGTTCTTTTTGCAAAAAATCACAAAAATATTAAAATATTTTATTCCACAAAAAAATCAGATTTATATTATTTATTTAATATAATTAGTATTTTTGTGAATAAATTCCTTTTTATTGTTTTTAAACATTTTTAAAAGTGAATATTTACTTTGAAAATCAAAACCAAATGAGTTTTAATTCATCTTGTGATTAATCCCTCATTTTTCAAACCTTAAACAAAAATCACAAGTGGTTTATTCAAATTTATTTGGTATTTTTATCATTTTATTTGATTTTCTTTAAATATTTACTTTTAAAGAATAACAAAATTAGGGTTTCTTTGATTTGCACCCTTACAATTCAAAATCATCTTTGGGCCTCTATTAGAGTGTAAGACCCAACCCCCTTTTGAAAACCAAAACCATTTTGGGCCTCAGATATTGTATAAGACCCACTGCGTTTTCAAAAATCTCGGCGCGATCGCCATTTCAAACAAATGACCCATGGGCCTCTCCATCACTTGTACAAAAACAAATATTTGGGCCTCTAACAGAGTGTAAGACCCAATCCCCTTTCAACCAAAACCTTTTTTGGGCCTCAGACATTGTGTAAGTCCCTCTGCGTTAAAAGAAAACCTCGGCGCGATCGCCAATTCAAAAACAAATCATCTGGGCCTACCCTCATGTTATAAGCCCCATTCTTTTTCTTTAAAACCTTTTGGGCCTCTTGAGAGAGTATAAGACTCATCCCTTTGTACAGAAAACCTTTCTTGGGCCTCAGTCACTTGTATAAGTCCCTGTACAAAACGACAGTGCGATCACTGATAAAACCCTGGGCCAATCCTTGAGCTGTAAGCCCCAACAATATTTTCAAAATACTTTCTCCTTTGATTTTGAAATATACTGTTGTTTTCAATCTTTCTTTGTTGAACAACTAACCAAACAGCATGGAAGCTCTACAACCGAGTAAGTGTTTACCCGCTTTCATTTACCGCTTTCATATGTATATAACTGTACTGTGGGGCTGTTTCACTATAAGTCTTCTTTCATACACTCATATCAACTGTGTAATAATAGTATAGATATTTAGAGTTTCCCCGACAACTACGTCTAGAACTAGACAAAACCTCGTCTCCTTATAACAATTTTAGATAACTAGATCTAAGAAATTTCCCCTTGAACAGTTCATATGCAGAAGGACATTGTTCCATGTGAAACCCCTTCTGGAACTGTTCATCAGCCTCCTCTTGGGCTTAGTGCAAGGACCCGCAGACTTCCTAAAAGCATCACCGCCTCCTCTTGGGCATTGTACAAGGACCCGTCGGCCTCTTAGAAGTTTTCACAGCCTCCTCTTAGGCTTCGTATAAGGATTCTTCCTCCGGGAAGATAACCTCCTCTTGGGCTTCGTACAAATTGTCCCTCGGCTTCTTAAAAGTTTCTAGCCTCCTTTTGGGCTTCGTACAAATTGTCCCGGCGACCTCTTAAAGGTATAGGAACAGAAATTAGTCACCTTAATAGAACAGTCTTTCAAAGAGTCTAGATCTTTCTACCGCAAATGTACTGTTTCGTAATTTCTCTTAAGCATAGTACAAAAGATAAAACTCTAGAGTTGGACAGTCTAAGACCCTTGTGTCATACCCCAAATTTTGACCACTTAGATTCCCATCATTGTGCAAATCATCATCACAATATGGATGCATCTTTATGCCTCATCAATCTCCTCAAGGGTTGTTGAGCATCCACTACAGTCAGACTTAGGGTTTCAAGCCCTCTCTGAGCCTTAGACAAAGGATCAATCAAAGAATGACTTGATCTTCAACTTGTCTAACCTCCCTAGAACCTATAATGGATCAAGAGGACTCCCACTTCAAGGATTAAAGCACAAGGCTGCTCCCTTCTAGGTGGATCAAGCTTCAAGATCGCTAGTGTCACCAAATTAGGGTTTTGGTCGACCAGGGCCTCCGGTTGGAAATTTTCCTCTGGGCATGAGCGAATACTTCAAAGTATATCCTAATATACTCCATGGAACCTCATGGACCCAATCATCAAGTCAATTTGACCTCAGGGGATGCATACATAAAAAATCAGGAATTAGGGTTTCTTGAACTAATTCACCCCTACGTTGACTTTTGGGATAAATCATGAGCCAAGACCTCAAGACATGATTTAAGGGTCTCTAATGAACTATATTGATCCATTTGGAACAATGGATTAATCCAAGAAGTGTGAGCAACAAGTCTCAATTTCATCTGCACCAAAATTAGGGTTTCGCGGGAAAAGTCAACTGTAGCTTTGACTTTTGACCAGGATATGCTCCCAAACCCTAAGACATGATTCAATATACTCTATGACACCCATGGAACATGTCCATCAAGTTTGATTAAGGTCAAGGACATGATTTCCTGAAGAATTGCACAGTTTGGAATTCATCTGATAGAAAGTCAACTGTGCACCAAAGTCAACTTTGACTTTTTGAGATTTTTCACTAAAATGGATTTTTAACCCTAAAATGATGTTAATGTATGATTTGAATCATCATTCATCAAGAAAAATCAAGAAAAGTGGGATACCTTGTAAAAGGGGTAACCATAAAAACTTAGAAAATTTTCTAAGTTAAAAATAAAGTGGCAAGGGTACCAACTTTGGAGGACCATAACTCCTAAACCACAAGGCCATTTTTTTTCATCCAAAGATGGATTTGTAGCCCTCATTACCCTCTACAAAAACTTCAACTAGACCTAAGTCCAATTCATTAAGGATTTGGAGTTATGGAGTGATCAAAATGACTGAAAAGTAAAAATGTCACTTTTTCCAACACTTAGTGAAATTTTCACTAAGTCAGAATCTGCCTTCACTTTTTTCCAAATGTAGGGGGATTTTTCACTTGGATTCAAAAGAGATCAAAACCAAACATGTTCAAACAGTTGTTGTATCATGTAAGGGCTTTCCAAAATGGCCAAGAACATTACCAAATTCAACTTACACCATGAGATATGACATTGTCAAGTTGCCTTGCTGAAATCTGTCAAAGGCAAGGCAGAATTTGTAACTTTGCTCGATTTACCAAAATCAGCCAAATTCAAATGGTCCTATCTACTTGGACACCTCTGAGGATTGAATCTAAAAGGGACAATCACTGAGCCAAGCCTCCAAAGTCCATGGAACAAGAAATAGCATGTTGAACCTAGAATGGCCAAAATAGGGACAAGACTCCAAATTTGGATTGAAGCATTCAATGGAGCCATCACGGTGGCATGGACTGAGCCATTCTCATTTGAAATCAGTCAAGACTTATCCAAGACCAAGGGAACCAAAGCTCTGAGCCCTAACCTCTAGTCAATGGCTAGAGGAGACTTGCATTTCCCTTGGCCAACATTGAGGAAACACCTGCTGTAGTTGCCATTCACTGTGGATCCCAAAACAAACTTGCTCTACTATAAATAGAGCTCAATTGTGATCAGTTTGAGTACACCAAAGCCATCAAACAGATGCTTTCCTCAAAATCTCTTCTTTCACTCCAATTTTGCCTTCTAAGGCAAGTCACTATCGGGTTTTGAGTTTGAGAGCTTTTCTAATCAAACCAATCACTCACACACCTCACATACATCATATAGAAGTGATCCAAACACTCACATCACATCTGTAACACTGATTTCACAAAATCACTAGCCAATTTCTCAAGTTCTTGACAGTTTTGCAGTTGAGGTGCCATCCTCAATTCGAAACCATTTCAATCCATTCCAAGCATTCATACACACTCCATGGCACCTAGGGAAGCTATCCAGATCATTGGAACCTAGCTGTAACACCTCCAACACAAATCACGATCACCAGCTGCAAGTGGTAAGCATGAGCTCTTCTAACTCTATGATCCATGCAATTTTTGCTGCACAATAATTGGGCCATATGTTCATAATCATGCATGGAATGTTTCCCCTCAATTAATTGCATTGTTTGAATCGTGTATCAAAAATCCTAGCCTTCATGCAAAAATTAGGGTTCTTGAGGTTTCTTCGTAATTTCATGTTTTATGTTTAATTTAAATGAAATTAAGTGTTATAGACACGATCGTGAGGTTGAGACGAGCATAATGATATGTGGATTGCATGATATGCTTACGTATTCAGTGAGATTGGATGGAAAACGCAAATCTGGGCAAACTGAAAAAACACGCGTGTTCTTGGTGTTGTTCTTGGCGCCATTTTCAGAAATTCAAATATTTGAATTTTGTGATTTTTGTTTAATTGATTCAAAAATTAATTTATCTCTGAGTTTTAATGATTTTGAGTTGATTGTCTTTTTGATAATTCACAAAAATGTTGAAATATTTTATTTTATCAAAAAATCCCAAAAATATTATTTATTTCATATAATTGATATTTTTGTAAAGAATTAATATTTTAATTGTTTTTGACATTTTAAATATTTTTTCCACATTGATTTTGCAACTTTTAATGCTTTTTTATTATTTTGTAGGTAAATACTGAATTTTTGAACCATTAATCCAAGATCACAATTTGTTTTCCATGTGTTAAACAATTTTGATCACTTTAATTGAATTTTTATTCAATTAAAACACATTTTGGAAATAAATTAGGGTTTTGGATTATTTCAACCCTCACAAATCATTTTCAAAACACTTGGGCCTCTAATAGAGTGTAAGACCCAATCCTTTTTTTTTACCAAACCTTTTCTGGGCCTCAGTGTATTGTATAAGTCCCGATACTGTCAAAAACAAACGGTGCGATCATCACCTTTTCAAAATAAAACATTTGGGCCTCCCCTCGTGTTGTAAGACCCATTTCTTTTCTAAAACACTTAGGCCTCTATTAGAGTGTAAGACCTAATCCCCCTTTTAACCAAAACCATTTTTGGGCCTCACTTATTGTATAAGTCCCTCTGCGTTAAAAGAAAACCTCGGCGTGATCGCCATTTTAAACGAAAAACCATCTGGGCCCACCCTCGTGTTATAAGCCCCACTCTTTTTGTTTAAAACTTTTTGGGCCTCTTGAGAGAGTGTAAGACCCATCCCTTTGTACAGAAAACCTTTTGGGCCACAGTCACTTGTATAAGTCCCTCTATACAAATTCAACAGTAAAACCCTGGGCCTCTCCTCGAGCTGTAAGCCCCAGATCTTTCTTTTCAAAGCACTTTCTCCTTTGATTTTGAATATACTGTTGTTTTTCAATCTTTCTTTGTTGAACAACTAACCAAACAGCATGGAAGCTCTACAACCGAGTAAGTGGTTATCGCTTTCATTTATTGCTTTCCTATACATATAACTGTATTGTGGGGCTGTTTCGCTGTAAGTTTTCTTTCATAAACTCATATCAACTGTGTAATAATAGTATAGATATTCAGAGTTTCCCCGACAACTACGTCTAGTACTAGGTAAAGTCGTTTCGTTTGTTCGTAGAAATAGACAGCTAGATCCCTAATAGGATCACCAGATACAGTCTTCTCTTCGGCTGTCCTCATTAGGAATTGTCAAGAAATTCTATTCCCTAAGAGATGAATTATTCTCGGTGAAACTTCTCTTGAATTTCTTCAAACCTCAGAACTGTTCACTAAATGAATTATTCTCGGTGAAACTTTTCTTGAACTTTTCTTTGGTTTGGGACCCACGGGCTTCTTAAAAGCATCGGCCTCCTCTTGGGCATTGTACAAGGACCCACAGGCTTCCTAAAAGCAACCCAGCCTCCTCTTGGGCTTAGTACAAGGACCTTACGGCTTCTTAGAAGTATTCACAGCCTCCTCTTAGGCTTCGTATAATGATCTCTTCCTCCGGGAATGATAGCCTCCTCTTGGGCTTCGTACAAGGACCCGTCGGCTTCTTAAAAGCTTCTAGCCTCCTCTTGGGCTTCGTACAAATTGTCCCGACGACCTCCTAGAGGTATAGGAACAGAAATTAATCATCTTCATAGAACAGTCCTTTCTTAGAGTCTACTACTGTTTCTCAAAGCATGGTACAAGAGATAAAACTCTAGACTTGGACAGTCTCTCTTCCTTGAGTCTCAAAGACATTCTCAAGTGACCCCTTCATTAAATAGGAAGAAACCGTAGACTCGGACAGTTTCGATACCCTTCGGATTTCCCCGTTTCCTTAAAGAACAGGGAACAATCCCGATCCTCAGATCAAACCCATGAGTACAGTATTGCTCATATAAGAACTGATTTTCTTTTGACCAGTATACTGGATCTGTCACTCAGCTAAAACAGTCACCAGCATGATAGCCTCCTCTTAGGCTTTGTATAATGATATCCCCAAAATAGTCGGTCTCTTTTCTAGCCTCCTCTTGGGCCTTGTACAAATGACTCTCCCCAGCGGAGCAAACATTTTAGCCTCCATCTCGGGCTTCATACGAGATACAAAAAGGTTCTTATTGAGCCAAACAAACAATAGCCTCCATCTTGGGCTTCGTACGAGATACAAAAAACTCTCTTGTTGAGTCAAATAGCCTTCATCTCGGGCTTTATACGAGATACCAAACGACACTATTGTCGGGTCAAAGCCTTTTAGCCTCTCTCTCGGGCTTTGTACGAGACACATATTAGCCTCCTCGTAGGCTTTGTATAAGAAAACCACTGGTTGATCCAATTAACCTTTTAGCATCAAATCTGTGCCTCGTTCACAGTACACAAACATCAACAACTCCTTCCCTTTCATCTAATCGCTGTAAGCGGCAAGATCATCTATATCCATGCCACTGTCCTTCTTTTAGCATGGGAAATTCCTAAGGAAAGATGACATTGCTCTACACTGAGTTAAAGTCTTCTCCTTCAGGTTAAAACCCTTTCTTAGGAAATTATGGCATTGCTAGGATCCGCGTATCCCGGTTAAAGTAGTTCTCCTTTACCCTTCTTTAGAGGTGACAAACTCTCTCTAAAGCCGAGACCTTTTGGCTTCACATCTTGGGCTTTGAACAAGATACAAATAGACTTTTCAGCTTCACATCTTGGGCTTTGAACAAGATACAAATAGACTTTTCAGCTTCACATCTTGGGCTTTGAACAAGATACAAATCACCTTTCGCTTCACGTCTTGGGCTTTGAACAAGACACCAAAAACCATTTCCTCCCATAGAATAGGAGGAACTACGAACGCTCTGATTTCCCTGTTTCGGTAAACGGGAATACGTAGGCATAAGATCGAAAGAAAAGATCTTAGCGAGCACACTAAACAAAAACCCAAATCCCATATCTCCAGCAATCAAAAGCAGTAATTCAAAAGCATCAGTCCTAGCATCCTAATCCCTGTTCCCCGCCAGAAACCTTCTGCCAAGATAAAAAGAAAGACAACCGTATTGGCGAAAATACAAATAACCAGTACAAAAGCCCCCCCACATTGATAGCATCCGTAACCTAACAGACCGCTGTTTAAATTCGTTATACAAGCAGGGTTAATTGGAGACATCTCTTTCCCTTCCTTCATCAGCTTTAATAGGATAAAAAATGAATCGACCTGTAGTTTAAGCTCAACCGCAGAGAGCGACCAGCGCTTAAGAACCGCGTCCAAAATCGCTCGCTACAGAAAAGTGGCGCCCACCGTGGGGCTTACAAAGTCAGATCTAGGCACGGTCTTCCTTTTCTTCACTTTTGTGAAAACCACAGATTGGGGCTTCCGCCGGGGAACCCATTTTCTGTCAAGAACTTAGGATTCATAGCTTTAAAAGTCTAGGACATTAGGACAAATATATATACTGCTTTTCCTAATTGAATATATGTTTATTTTTCTGCTACTGGGAATGCGTGTGATGCCGCATGTGGTGAGATTGAGTATACACCTAGGAAAAGCCAACCCTTTTTGTAGTGCGAAAACTGTCGGAAATAGTTGTTACGCGATACTACCCTCATTTGAGGCTGGTGATCTATTCTCGATGAATAGCACTTACTCTAAGATTGCACACAACTCGCTGGCGATCCGCTTGTTGTCTGCCTTCCTGGGAGGAGCTAATGATAATGAGTACAGGTACAAAAATCACCCTAGTTTAAACCTTTGGGGATGGGTAGAGCCTTGACTTCATGACAACGACCCTCTGACCCCATGTTTTTTCTATGTTTTTGTGTGCTGCATTCATGCATTCATTTAAAAAACATTAAAACATTCAAAAAACCTTCTCTTCTAGTCTCTCTATTTTTCAAATTAAACTAAGACTGTGATTGCAAATATCAGAGAAAAGGATTACGCTAATGGATTTCGGTAGAAGGAGAACTCATAAGTATACCTTCAAGGCTCCAAAACTAGAGGATTTGAGAGGTTTGGTGAGGATGATCACAAACCAGGAGGCCTTCAGAGCCAAGTACGGAGGTCTGCTACCTCTGCTAAGAATCCATGTGATTGAGGGAATCATGGATGTACTCGTTCAATTTTACGATCCGGTTTATCACTGTTTCACATTCACGGGTTACCAGCTAGCGCCAACGCTGGAGGAGTATTCTCATCTGATCAATCTACACATTATTGATCGAGCTCCATTTTCTGGACTGGAGGAAATTCCAAAGGATCAGACCATTGCAAGAGCAATTCATCTGGATGAGTCAGAGGTCAAGACTCACATGACTACCAAGGGTGGCATCCAAGGTTTTCCATCCCAGTTCTTAATAAAGAAAGCTTTGTACTTCGCTAGTATAGGGAACGGGACTGCTTTTGAAAGCATCGTTGTTTTACTCACCTACGGGTTATTTTTGTTTCCCAACATTAATAACTTCGTCGATATCAATGCCATTAAGGTTTTTCTCATTGGAAACCCTGTGCCGACTTTGCTCGCAGATGCGTATCACTCTGTACACTTAGGAAATTTGTACAGCGGAGGGGAGATCACATGCTGTGTACCTTTGCTTTACAAATGGTTTGTCTCTCATTTGCCTAAGTCTGCTGTGTTTTGGGATGATAGGAGTGTCTTGCGCTGGTCACAGAAAATCATGTCTCTCACCAACTCTGACATTGATTGGTGTTATAGGATTTATGATGGAATAAGGATCATTGATCATTGTGGAAACTTCCCCAACGTACCCCTTATAGGAACTAAAGGAGGAATCAACTATCATCCGATATTGGTTCGTCGTCAGTTTGGATACCCAATGAGGCTTGTTCCACAGAGCGCTCATTTGGAAAGTCTTTTCTTCAAGGAAGGAGAAAATGACAGAGCATTGAAGATGGAAATAGTGCACGCTTGGGAGCATGTTCATAAGAAAGGACGGGAGTCTCTAGGAAAATCGGACTGTGTCTCGGTGGAGCCTTATCTCCACTGGGTACAAGCTAGAGCTCTCAAGCTAAAAATGCCTTATCCTTGTTACGAAATTCTTCCGCCGAGGGAGTCTGTCATGTACTTCATGACGGAAACTGAAAAGCTTCAGGTTACTCTCAACAAAGTTCAAAAAGAGAGAAGGTCTTGGAAGAACAAGTACCGCACCCTCAACGTAGAGTGTATCCAAATACAGCAACTACTGAAAGAGAAAGATGCTCTGATCGAGATTTTAGAGCAACATGATGTGGATAATCAAGATGACCAAAGGAATTTGCTCGCTCCTTTCAACTGGCAAAGGAATGACAACCCGACAACAGCTCAAGAGCCCCGGTCAAAGAAAAGGAAGTACCAGAATCAGCACCCGAGTTCTCTCGGGACCCATTAGCCTAAGTTTCTGTTTCTGCACCTTGTAATCTACTGTAGTTCCATTTCTGTAATCCTTTGATTTCAATAAAAAGGGGTTTCCCCACTGTTTGATATTTGCAATCTAATTGTCGAAGTTTATTGTGAATAACCAACAAACAATTAATATAATCATTGCATTTCATCATTCTCACGTCGCGTATTCTCCTTACCTACGAATCTCACATTTGTGTCTCGATTCTAGAGTCAAACTGTCTCATTCGTACAATACTCGGGCCAGTCGTCAGAAAAAGATGGATGATCTTGAGGAAGAAAACAGAGAATTGAAAGAAGAGATCGACGTTCTAAGAGAGGATATGAGAAAGCTTCGTAACGACATGCAAACCATGGCAGAAGCTCAGCTACAAAGGACTGTGATCTCGGAGATCACCTCAACGCCCATAGTGGAGAAGTTCGATCCTAGGTATCAGATGCCGAAAGATCGTCCCTGGGGCATGCCTGTTAACTATATCCCGGAAGGATATGTTCTGCCGATCGTTGAAGATCAGGGAACTTCAGCAGGAACCGCTGGTCCTGAAGGTTACAAACTTCGGGAAAGCAAAGATGCCAGAGGCATATTGAAGACCCCTGAAGGTTACAAACTTCGGGAAACGCCAAGATTCAACGCCGTAGTTACGGTACCACCCCCTGTGGTGCACTCTGTCCCGGAAGGACAGATTCCACAGATACCTTCTGGCAAGAAGGAAACTATGTTCGACCGAATGGGTGAATTCCAGGAACAGTTCTTGGAAATGCAAAGGGAACTGCAAGCCATTCGTGGTCAGGATCTTTTTGGAAAGGATGCCGCAGACGTTTGTCTGGTCCCTAATGTGAAAGTCCCGCACAAGTTCCAAGTGCCCGACTTTGAAAAATACAAGGGTAACTCTTGCCCTCAAAGTCATCTGACGATGTACGCTCGGCGGATGTCAGCTCAGACTGAAAATCAGGACCTGCTGATTCACTACTTTCAGGATAGTTTAAACGGCGCCGCCTTAAAATGGTACATGGGTCTAAACCGCGCCACGATCAGCACATTCACAGACTTTGGCAAAGCCTTCGTTCAACATTATAAATACAATTTGGACATGGCGCCTGACAGAGATCAACTCAGATCAATGTCACAAAAGGACAAGGAAACCTTTAAGGAATACGCTCAGAGATGGCATGAAATTGCCGCTCAGATTTGTCCACCTCTTGAGGAAAAAGAGATGACAAACATCTTCTTAAAGACCTTAAGCTCATTTTACTACGACAGAATGGTCGCCAGTGCGCCCAGTGACTTCACCGAGATGGTGGGTATAGGAGTTCGTCTTGAGGAAGTCGTCCGAGAAGGACGTTTGGTAAAAGACGCTGGACCATCAAGTAGTACAAAACGATACGGTAGTGCTCTCCCTAAGAAAAAAGAGCAGGATATCGGGAATATCTCTCTCGGAAAGCAAATGCGACGTTACCAACCAGTAGCAGCGGTAACTCCTACTATCAATCCTGTGCCTATTCCTACGTATCAACCTCAGGTTGCGCAGAGCCAACCTAATCAGCAAAGGACACAACAGCCTCTGCAGCAGGCTCGTCCTCCATACAACAACAACCGTACAACACGGCCACCAGGATTTGATCCAATACCCATATCGTACGCAAAACTATTTCCGTTACTACTGGCTAAGGGGCACATCCAGACTAAGTCTCCTCTTACAATACCGAAAAATCTGCCTTTTTGGTTTAAAGCGGATCAGACTTGCCCTTATCATCGAGATGGACCGGGGCATAACCTAGAGAATTGTCTTAACTTCAAATCTGACGTGCAAAAGCTCATTAGGAGCGGGCTCTTATCTTTCAAAGATACGAATCCTAATGTTCTTACGAACCCGCTGCCTCAACACGAGAAAGCTGCAGTCAACTTGATTGAGAAAGAGACTAATAATGTTTATCAGATTCACGATGTACTCTTGTTGAAAACCAATCTGGTCAAGATGCATTGTAGACAGAGTGGATATAGCCATGTGCCACCACATAATTATCACCAGTGTGATATCTGCTCTAAAAGTGATCAAGGATGTTCGGTAGTGCAATCAACGCTACAGGAACAGATGGATCTCGGATGGATCCAAGAGCACCGAGTTCGTGAAGTTAACATGGTCTATACGAACTCCAATGTCATTCAGAACCACGACATCCGTGCGATGAATGTCGACTTGGTGGCGATGCACTCAAGGCAAAGCCAGTATCATAATCTGCCGTGCCACGATTACAGTTCCTGTCTGACTTGATCGGTAAACAAACAGGGATGCTCTTCCATACAAGAGGCCCTCCAGCGTCAGATGGATCTTGGATGGATCCAGGACTACTATGATAGGAATCCCTATCAGATCAATATGGTTCAGATTTTCAATATTCGCGTGATGAACACCAACCTGGTAGAGTTACATGCTGAGCAAGTCCGACTCGGATTCTTAATATCACATGATTACCAAAGCTGTAAAGCGGATTGCGAGAATGATCGAGGTTGTACCCTTGTCCAGGAGGCACTTCAGTACTTGTTAAATCACTGGTGGATGCCAATCTATATGGACGAAGATACTCAGCAAATCAGTATCAATAACAGGAATCCTACTCGGTGTCCGAATCAGGATGTCCGATCTGTGGAAGCTAACCTAGTGAGGTTACATTGTATTCAAAATGGGCGTGGTCAGGTGCCACCACACAATTATGACCGTTGTAGTGTCTATTCAGAAAGTAACCAAGGATGCTACCTTGTGAGAGCAGCTCTTCAGGGTCAGGTGGATCGAGGAGAGATTCGTCCATATCCGGTTTCTGGACCCATCCGTTGGACGTCGAATTACCTTGCTGATCAAATTGAGGACGCTGTCGTCATCTCTGATCATCAGAGGACTAGAGATGTTTGTACCATCACCCCTCTATTTGACGAGTCAAAAGTTCCCAACCGGGAAGGAATCGAGATTACGTATGATGGTCAGAAAAATCAGAAGGTTCCCATAGTCATCTATCTACCGGGACCATTACCGTATGAATCAGCGAAGGCAATCCCTTACAAATACAGTGCAACAATAGTAGAGAATGGAAAGGAAATTCCATTACCCTCCGTCGTGAATATTGCAGACATCAGTCGTGTAACACGGGGCGGTCGAATCTTCAACCGAGGAGTTGGAGAACTTAACAAAGAAAAGGAACTTCAGACAGAAGCTCCTGATCCGCCAGTCGGCCAATCCAGTAATCCCGACATTTCAAAAGACAAAGATGAGATGCTGAAACTCATCCAAAGAAGTGAATACAACATTGTCGATCAACTGTTACAGACTCCTTCAAAGATCTCAGTGCTATCACTTTTACTCAGTTCAGAAGCGCACATGGAGGCTCTACAGAAAGTCTTAAAGCAAGCCTTTGTGGAACAGGATGTAACAATCAGACAGTTCGATGGTATTGTCTCTAACATCACTTCCTGCAATAAATTGGGATTTAGTGATGAGGAATTACCTGAAGAGGGTCGCCGTCATAACATGGCACTCAATATCACAGTCAACTGCCAGGACGATGCTTTAGCCAGTGTTCTGGTAGACACAGGGTCAGCCCTGAATGTTATACCGAAGTCCACTTTGATGCAATTATCATTCAAAGGCCCTCCGATGAGAATCAGCGAGGTCGTCGTCAAAGCATTTGACGGATCCAGAAAAGCGGTTATCGACGAAGTTGATCTTCCCATAACTATCGGTCCTCACACTTTCCAAGTCACTTTCCAGGTCATGGACATCCGGGCAACGTACAGTTGTTTATTAGGAAGACCTTGGATACATTAGGCTGGAGCGGTCACTTCTACTCTCCACCAAAAGCTAAAGTTCGTCAAGGGCGATCAACTCATCACGGTTTGTGGAGAACAGGCCTTACTCGTGAGTAACGTGTCATCATCTACTGGTATAGAACCCGAGGAGGTTATTGGGACGCAGTTCCAAGCACTGTCGGTGAGCAAGGACAATTAGTTCAAAGAAGAAACTTCGATTTCCTCATACAAAGATGCCATTAAAGCGGTCGAGAGTACCAACACCACAGGATGGGGACAGCTTGTCATTCCTACGGACAATAAAACAAAGAAGGGTCTTGGTTTTTCTGCAACCTGCACCCAGACAGCTGTCAACAATGAATGTCTTCATCCCGTTCAGAACTTCTTCCATAGTGGAGACTTCCTCCAACCATTGACTCAAGCAGTCCATGCTATCAATAAGGAGGATCCCTTTGACACAGATGAAGAATGGAATTCCTATCTTAATGAGGACGGTTATATTTCGCAGGACAAAACGCAAACTCCCTTTTTCTTTCCCACAGAGAGTGCTAGATTTATACCCAGGTCAGACGTTGAAATGATATATGGAGGTTGTGATCTGGAAGGATGTCGTGCTCCGCCAAACTCATTAGAGAAAGACACTCTGATGAAAGACAACTTTGACTCTACCTACTGTGGCCCGATGGATGGTCTGCCAATGTGGCAACCTTACCCAGGAGACTTGGGGCCAGAAAGTCAGCCGAGTAATGACACTCAGCTAAACATCATTGAACAGAATACCTGTGTCCCCACCATGTCATGGGATCAACACTCAGGTCATCCTGAAACTACTCAACATGAAGATGAATTCGCAACGTCTGCAGGACTTAAGTTCATTAACTATGCTTTTCCTGAGGTTAACGTCATCGAGAGAGATGACTCCTCCAGTTCTAAAGAAGTGTGGGACACCTTGGGACAACCAAGTGGAAAGTTTGACTACATGGTCAAGTACACCGCTCCTGAAAGCTCTCGTATTAGGCTTGAAGATATCCAGCCAACTGGATGGGGAGATACGGCTGAGAGCACAAATACTCTGCAAAATGCAACAGAGGAATCCTCCTACGACAACTCTGCCTGGGAGACAGATTCCAATGATCCTGCTCCACCAGAAATCAGCATTATTTCTGAAGACAAATCAAGGAAGGTGCCAGACTTTGTGATTCACCGAGGAGTTCTCCGCCAATGGGTTGCTGTCGATGTTCCGAAGATCGTTCATAAGTCAAAGTAATTGCCATCTTTAACCTTTAACCCTGCCCAGGTGAAACGGATGTTTTGATGGGGCTCGTTTTCTGTAAATTTCCCTCTTCGCTTTGCCCAAAGCGACAGAGTTTTGTTTTATAGGGTTGTAGTTTCAAGGTTCGACTTGTGCATTAATAAAATAACGTCGTTCTGTAATTTCCGCATTAATTACTGTTTTCTCTTTTTGCTTTTCTCAGAAAATGGTAATCCTAAAAAACAAATCATAATAAAAAACAAGCAGTAAAATCAAAACACTGCACACACTTGCATTTTCTCTATGTCTTCTAAACATAAATCATCACGTCATGCAGATTGCTTGTTTTACAACCCGTTGAAACATACGATCCGATGCCTTCTCCCGACTTTGAGTTCCCAGTATTTGGGGCTGAAGAAGAAGTTGACGACGAAATTCCAGAACAGATCTCCCGATTACTCAGACAAGAGGAAAGGTCCATTGAACCTCACAAAGAGCCGTTGGAAACGGTAAACTTGGGTTCGGAAAAAGAGAGAAAAGAAATCAGGATTGGTGCATTGCTCAGTCCAACTGCTAGAGAGAGTTTGACAAAGCTTCTCCAAGAATTTCCCGATGTATTCGCTTGGTCCTATCAGGATATGCCAGGGTTGGATACCAGCATCGTGGAACATCACTTACTTTTGAGATCGGAATGTTCTCCAGTAAAGCAAAGGTTGAGACGAACTCACCCGAACATTGCCATCAAAATCAAAGAGGAGGTACGAAAACAGATCGACGCGGGTTTCCTCACTACATCTGAATATCCTCAATGGTTAGCCAACATCGTACCTGTTCCCAAAAAGGACGGAAAGGTCAGAATGTGTGTCGACTACAGGGATCTGAACAAGGCTAGTCCAAAGGACGACTTTCCTTTACCAGACATTGACATGCTGGTAGACAGCACAGCAAAGTTCAAAGTTTTTTCCTTCATGGATGGATTCTCGGGCTATAATCAGATAAAAATGGCGCCGAAAGACATGGAGAAAACTTCGTTCATTACCCCATGGGGTACCTTTTGTTACAAGGTGATGCCGTTCGGTTTGAAGAACGCCGGGGCAACCTATCAAAGGGACATGACTACTCTGTTTCATGACATGATACATAAAGAAATCGAGGTATATGTCGATGACATGATTGCAAAATCTAAAACAGAGGAGGAGCATGTGACTCATCTGTCAAAACTATTCGAGCGGTTGAGAAAATACAAACTCCGCTTGAATCCCAACAAGTGCACCTTCGGTGTTCGTTCGGGGAAACTCTTAGGGTTCATCGTCAGCCAAAAAGGAATTGAGGTTGATCCTGACAAGGTCAGGGCCATTCAAGAAATGCCTTCTCCGAAAACTGAAAAACAAGTCAGAGGATTCCTGGGACGTTTGAACTACATCTCCAGATTCATATTCCTTATGACCGCCACATGTGCGCCGATTTTCAGACTATTGAAAAAGAACAAGGACTGCGTTTGGTCAGAAGACTGCCAAACTGCCTTCGACAGTATTAAGGAATATCTGTTGAATCCGCCGATTCTATCACCTCCAGTGGAAGGAAGACCACTGATCATTTATCTCA
The DNA here is from genome assembly GCA_022829125.1 of Lathyrus tuberosus. Classification (NCBI taxonomy): domain Eukaryota; kingdom Viridiplantae; phylum Streptophyta; class Magnoliopsida; order Fabales; family Fabaceae; genus Lathyrus; species Lathyrus tuberosus. The sequence continues at coordinate 9,917,901 of JALAZF010000072.1, forward strand.
CAGTCCTAGAGGACTCAATAGGATGTGTTCTTGGCCAACAGGACGAAACCAAAAGGAAAGAGTCTTCCATTTACTATTTAAGCAAGAAGTTCACCGATTGTGAAACTCGGTACACGATGCTCGAAAAAGCTTGTTGCACTTTGGCCTAGGCAGCCAAACGTCTTCGTCAGTACATGATTCGCCACACTACTTGGTTGGTCTCCGAGATGGATCCAATCAAGTACGTCTTCGAAAAGCCTGCTCTCACGGGAAGGATTGCCCGTTGGCAGATGTTACTATCAGAATATGACATAGAGTACCACGCTCAAAAAGCCGTTAAAGGAAGTATTTTAGCCGATCATTTGGCTCATCAACCGATTGACGATCAAGAATCAATCGGGTTTGACTTCCCAGACGAAGATGTCATGTATCTAAAAATGAAAGATTGCGATGAACCGCTACCCTGTGAAGGGCCGGAACCAGGTTCCCAATGGGGACTTATCTTTGACGGAGCAGTTAATCATTATGGAAACGGAATTGGGGCAATCATTGTTACCCCTCAGGGTACTCACATTCCTTTCACTGCCAGACTTATGTTCAAATGTATGAACAATGAGGCCGAATACGAAGCTTGTATTATGGGTCTCCAAGAAGCGATTGATTTAAGGATAAAAAACTTGGACGTATACGGCGACTCAGCCCTGGTTATCAATCAGATCACCGGAGATTAGAACACATACCAATCAGGATTGATTCCTTACAGAGTTGAGTTTCATCACATCCCTCGTGGTGAGAATCACATGGCTGATGCTTTAGCCACTCTCTCTTCCATGATTAGCGTAGGTCGATGGAATGACCTACCTAAGATTGACGTAATGCGCCTTGAACGGCCCGCTTACATCTTCACGATTGAAGCAGTCATAGACGACAGACCTTGGTATCATGATATCAAATGCTTCCTTCAGAAACAAGGATACCCACCTGGGGCATCCATGGAAGACAGAAAAACCCTCAGAAGGCTGGCTGGAAACTTCTTCCTGAGCGGTGACACTCTCTATAAGAGAAATTTTGACATGGTCTTACTCCGATGCATCGACAGACCAGAAGCAGACATGCTTATGAAAGAAATTCATGAAGGGTCCTTTGGCACTCATGCCAACGGACACACAATGGCGAGAAAAATTCTCAGAGCAGGGTACTACTGGTTAACCATGGAATCCGACTGCTACAAGTACATGAGAAGGTCTCATAAGTGTCAGATATACGCAGACAAAATCCATGTACCACCATCGCATCTCAAAGTTCTCTCTTCCCCATGGCCTTTTTCCATATGGGGAATCGACATAATTGGCTTGATTGAACCTAAGGCTTCGAATGGACATCAGTTCATTCTGGTCGCCATTGATTACTTCACCAAGTGGGTCGAAGCAGCGTCGTACGCTAATGTAACCCGACAAGTCGTGGTCCGATTTATCAAAAACAATATCATCTGCCGTTATGGTGTTCCGAGCCAGATCATTACAGATAATGGATCTAACTTGAACAATAAGATGATGAAGGAGTTGTGTGCAGAGTTCAAGATTGAACACCATAACTCATCTCTCTACCGACCCAAGATGAACGGGGCGGTAGAAGCGGCTAACAATAACATCAAGAAGATCGTTCAAAAGATGGTTGTAACCTACAAAGATTGGCACGAGATGCTACCCTTTTCTCTTCATGGTTATCGTACATTTGTCCGCACTTCAACAGGGGCTACCCCTTTCTCTCTAGTGTATGGCATGGAAGCAGTGCTCCCCATAGAAGTAGAGATCCCATCAATCTGGGTATTGATGGAAGCTAAGCTCACCGAAGCTAAATGGTGTCAAAGTCGACATGAAGAATTGAACCTGATCGAAGAGAAGCGAGTCAAGGCAATATGCCATGGTCAGTTGTATCAGCAAAGAATGAAGAGGGCGTTCGACAAAAAGGTCAGACCTCGCATCTTCAGGAAAGGAGACCTCGTGCTCAAGAAGATACAATCTTTTCTCACTGATTCGCGAGGCAAATGGACTCCGAATTATGATGGCCCCTATGTGGTCATAAAAGCTTTCTCAGGCGGCGCCTTGAGACTTGCAACCATGGACGGAGAGGAATTTTCCTACCCCACGAATGTTGATGTAGTCAAGAAATACTTCGCCTAAACTAAAAAAAAAAAAACGTCTCGGTGGATTGAAAACCCGAAAGGGCGGTCCAGGAAAAAGTTAGAGACATGAAAAAAAATCATCCCGGTGGATTGGAAACATCAAAGTACAATCCAGGGAAAAGTTAGGGATAATGGCAAGTAACTATGTTCAACAGAGGCAAGTCCCTTGGCAGCAGTTACATCACCCATCGGAGGAAAACTCCAGTCAAGGTCATCTTCGACAGAAGCTCAAGATGCCCAGAATTTAAAGTTGGTAGAAGGATAGTGGTCGTTATGTTTCAACGCAACCCTTTTCCCTGTAAATTACCATTTTCTGAACTTTGTAAATACTCTTTGGAATCACGCGTTTGGCTGATCTTCATCTTATCAATAAAATTTGAGCCCTCGTGCTTTTGTTTGTAATTCTAGTTTGTTTTAGCTTTACAGAATGACGTTGTTTAACTTAATTAATGATTCTTGAAATAAAACAAAATGAATTTACTTGTTAAAACTTTTTCTGCTTAAAAACAAAAATATAGATGGCAATTTCTTTTGACTGTTGAACATCAAAAGAACATCAATCGCTTCTCTGGAAGTCAGCGAGCTTCAAAGTGCAGAATCAAAATACTCCTTCTAGGCCAGTGCGTCTGAATGAAGGATCAACTGTATCAGATGCAGTTTTCCCGTCTGATACCTTCGGCCGAGTTCTTATCTCCTAAGCCCGACCAACATAGCTCCCAACAGGGACTATCTCTCCTAAGCAAGGTGGAATTGCTACTTTTGGACCAACGATGCTTCTTCGCCCCGCGGTGGCCGAGTATCCAGTCGTATTCATCTTCAGTTTGTATGTGGTGACAGTTTTGTCAGCATAAACATACATACATCATGCATTTTTTATTTGCATTCACATTTCATATTGCATCACTATCACTTGAGTTGATCTTATCCTGTCGTGATAATCGTCCTCTCCATCGAGTTTGTCAGTTCTTGCTTCGTCAGGAAGTGTTATACACGTTCGAACTCGTCTCCAGTGTATCTTTAGACCAGAGTCGGCAATCGGCCACTTTGATAACTTGAACCTCTGAAAGACCAGAGAACCTTCAACAGATGTCACTCTTCGCCATTGAAGATGATATCCTTGCTTTCCCGGATTAAGGAAAATCCCCAGAGAAAGCCTCTTAAGCAAAGATTCGGCAGTACAGCAGTGTTTCTCCGAAAAACCGCTGATGAAAAGGTCATCGGCACCTCAAAATTGGATCCCATCATATGGCATTTCTCCGGAAAGATCCCGAGAAAAGTATGATGTAATATCCCTAAGCGGAAACAGTTTCTCAAGAAACTCGCTTTCCCTAGTAGAAACAAATGGCGTCTCCAACAGAGAAGTTTGTACACCTCTACAACTCAGACGAATGGATTCCCCAGCAAGTCTAACATCAAAACTTTTTCCGTCAAATGGCATCTCCCCAGGAAAATTCGGCGAGAAGTTTGAGGAAAACCGCTACGAGTAGCGTCCCTTGTCGATAAAGTTTATTGACAAAAGAAACTGAGACCAGTTCCTTGGTAGGAAACCAAGAACGAGGGGAAGTTTACAACAGAAACTGAGACCAGTTCCTTGGTAGGAAACCAAGAACGAGGGGAAGTTTACATCAACTAAGACCAGTTCCTTGGCAGGAAACCAGGATCGAGGGGAAGTTTAAATCAGAAACTAAGACCAGTTCCTTGGTAGATAACCTCCTCTTGGGCTTCGTACAAATTGTCCCTCGGCTTCTTAAAAGTTTCTAGCCTCCTCTTGGGCTTCGTAAAAATTGTCCCAGCAACCTCTTAAAGGTATAGGAACAGAAATTAGTCACCTTAATAGAACAGTCTTTCAAAGAGTCTAGATCTTTCTACCGCAAATGTACTGTTTCGTAATTTCTCTTAAGCATAGTACAAAAGATAAAACTCTAGAGTTGGATAGTCTAAGACCCTTGTGTCATACCCCAAATTTTGACCACTTATATTCCCATCATTGTGTAAATCATCATCACAATATGGATGCATCTTTATGCCTCATCAATCTCCTCAAGGGTTGTTGAGCATCCACTACAGTCAGACTTAGGGTTTCAAGCCCTCTCTGAGCCTTAGACAAAGGATCAATCAAGGAATGACTTGATCTTCAACTTTTCTAACCTCCCAAGAACCTATAATGGATCAAGAGGACTCCCACTTCAAGGATTAAAGCACAAGGCTGCTCCCTTCTAGGTGGATCAAGCTTCAAGATCGCTAGTGTCACCAAATTAGGGTTTTGGTCGACCAGGGCCTCCGGTTGGAAATTTTCCTCTGGGCATGAGCCAATACTTCAAAGTATATCCTAATATACTCCATGGAACCTCATGGACCCAATCATCAAGTCAATTTTGCCTCAGGGGATGCATACATCAAAAATCAGGAATTAGGGTTTCTTGACCTAATTCACCCCTAAGTTGACTTTTGGGACAAATCATGAGCCAAGACCTCAAGACATGATTTGAGGGTCTCTAATGAACTATATTGATCCATTTGGAACTATGGATTAATCCAAGAAGTGTGAGCAACAAGTCTCAATTTCATCTGCACCACAATTAGGGTTTCGCGGGAAAAGTCAACTGTAGCTTTGACTTTTGACCAGGATATGCTCCCAAACCCTAAGACATGATTCAATATACTCTATGACACCCATGGAACATGTCCATCAAGTTTGATTAAGGTCAAGGACATGATTTCCTGAAGAATTGCACAGTTTGGAATTCATCTGATAAAAAGTCAACGGTGCACCAAAGTCAACTTTGACTTTTGAGATTTTTCACTAAAATGGATTTTTAACCCTAAAATGATGTTAATGTATGATTTGAATCATCATTCATCAAGAAAAATCAAGAAAAGTGGGATAACTTGTAAAAGGGGTAACCATAAAAACTTAGAAAATTTTCTAAGTTAAAAATAAAGTGGCAAGGGTACCAACTTTGGAGGACCATAACTCCTAAACCACAAGGCCATTTATTTTCATCCAAAGATGGATTTGTTGCCCTCATTACCCTCTACAAAAACTTCAACTAGACCTAAGTCCAATTCATTAAGGATTTGGAGTTATGGAGTGATCAAAATGGCTGAAAAGTAAAAATGTCACTTTTTCCAACACTTAGTGAAATTTTCACTAAGTCAGAATCTGCCTTCACTTTTTTCCAAATTTAGGGGGGTTTTTCACTTGGATTCATAAGAGATCAAAACCAAACATGTTCAAACAGTTGTTGTATCATGTAAGGGCTTTCCAAAATGGCCAAGAACATTACCAAATTCAACTTACACCATGAGATATGACATTGTCAAGTTGCCTTGCTGAAATCTGTCAAAGGCAAGGCAGAATTTGCAACTTTGCTCGATTTTCCAAAATCAGCCAAATTCAAATGCTCCTATCCACTTGGACACCTCTGAGGATTGAATCTAAAGGGGACAATCACTGAGCCAAGCCTCCAAAGTCCATGGAACAAGAAATAGCATGTTGAACCTAGAATGGCCAAAATAGGGACAAGACTCCAAATTTGGATTGAAGCATTCAATGGAGCCATCAAGTTGGCATGGACTGAGCCATTCTCATTTGAAATCAGTCAAGACTTATCCAAGACCAAGGGAACCAAAGCTCTGAGCCCTAACCTCTAGTCAATGGCTAGAGGAGACATGCATTTCCATTGGCCAACATTGAGGAAACACCTGCTGCAGTTCCCATTCCCTGTGGATCCCAAAACAAACTTGCTCTACTATAAATAGAGCTCAATTGTGATCAGTTTGAGTACACCAAAGCCATCAAACAAATGCTTTCCTCAAAATCTCTTCTTTCACTCCAATTTTGCCTTCTAAGGCAAGTCACTATCGGGTTTTGAGTTTGAGAGCTTTTCTAATCAAACCAATCACTCACACACCTCACATACATCATATAGAAGTGATCCAAACACTCACATCACATCTGTAACACTGATTTCACAAAATCACTAGCCAATTTCTCAAGTTCTTGACAGTTTTGCAGTTGAGGTGCCATCCTCAATTCCAAACCATTTCAATCCATTCCAAGCATTCATACACACTCCATGGCACCTAGGGAAGCTATCCAGATCATTGGAACCTAGCTGTAACACCTTCAACACAAATCACGATCACCAGCTGCAAGTGGTAAGCATGAGCTCTTCTAACTCTATGATCCATGCAATTTTTGCTGCACAATAATTGGGCCATATGTTCATAATCATGCATGGAATGTTTCCCCTCAATTAATTGCATTGTTTGAATCGTGTATCAAAAATCCTTGCCTTCATGCAGAAATTAGGGTTCTTGAGGTTTCTTCGTGATTTCATGTTTTATGTTTAATTTAAATGAAATTAAGTGTTATAGACATGATCGTGAGGTTGAGACGAGCATAATGATATGTGGATTGCATGATATGATTACGTATTCAGTGAGATTGGATGGAAAACGCAAATCTGGGCAAACTGAAAAAACGCGCGTGTTCTTGGCGCCATTTTCAGAAATTCAAATATTTGAATTTTGTGATTTTTGTTTAATTGATTCAAAAATTAATTTCTCTCTGAGTTTTAATGATTTTGAGTTGATTCTTTTTTTGATAATTCACAAAAATGTTGAAATATTTTATTTTATCAAAAAATCCCAAAAATATTATTTATTTCATATAATTGATATTTTTGTAAAGAATTAATATTTTAATTGTTTTTGACATTTTAAATATTTTTTCCACATTGATTTTGCAACTTTTAATGCTTTTTTATTACAATTTGTTTTCCATGTGTTAAACAATTTTGTTCACTTTAATGGAATTTTTATTCAATTAAAACACATTTTGGAAATAAATTAGGGTTTTGGATTATTTCAACCCTCACAAATCATTTTCAAAACACTTGGGCCTCTAATTGAGTGTAAGATCCAATCCTTTTTTTTACCAAACCTTTTCTGGGCCTCAGTGTATTGTATAAGTCCCGATACTGTCAAAAACGAACGGTGCGATCATCACCTTTTCAAAATAAAACATTTGGGCCTCCCCTCGTGTTGTAAGACCCATTTCTTTTCTAAAACACTTGGGCCTCTATTAGAGTGTAAGACCCAATCTCCCTTTAACCAAAACCATTTTTGGGCCTCACTTATTGTATAAGTCCCTCTGCGTTAAAAGAAAACCTCAGCGTGATCGCCATTTTAAACGAAAAACCATATGGGCCTACCCTCGTGTTATAAGCCCCACTCTTTTTGTTTAAAACTTTTTGGGCCTCTTGAGAGAGTGTAAGACCCATCCCTTTGTACAGAAAACCTTTTGGGCCACAGTCACTTGTATAAGTCCCTCTGTACAAATTCAACAGTAAAACCCTGGGCCTCTCCTCGAGCTGTAAGCCCCAGATCTTTCTTTTCAAAGCACTTTCTCCTTTGATTTTGAATATACTGTTGTTTTTCAATCTTTCTTTGTTGAACAACTAACCAAACAGCATGGAAGCTCTACAACCGAGTAAGTGGTTATCGCTTTCATTTATTGCTTTCCTATACATATAACTGTATTGTGGGGCTGTTTCGCTGTAAGTTTTCTTTCATAAACTCATATCAACTGTGTAATAATAGTATAGATATTCAGAGTTTCCCCGACAACTACGTCTAGTACTAGGTAAAGTCGTTTCGTTTGTTCGTTGAAATAGACAGCTAGATCCCCAATAGGATCACCAGCTACAGTCTTCTCTTCGGCTGTCCTCATTAGGAATTGTCAAGAAATTCTATTCCCCAAGAGATGAATTATTCTCGGTGAAACTTCTCTTGAATTTCTTCAAATCTCAGAACTGTTCACTAAATGAATTATTCTCGGTGATACTTTTCTTGAACTTTTCTTTGGTTTGGGACCCACGGGCTTCTTAAAAGCATCGGCCTCCTCTTGGGCATTGTACAAGGACCCACAGGCTTCCTAAAAGCAACCCAGCCTCCTCTTGGGCTTAGTACAAGGACCCTACGGCTTCTTAGAAGTATTCACAGCCTCCTCTTAGGCTTCGTATAATGATCTCTTCCTCTGGGAATGATAGCCTCCTCTTGGGCTTCGTACAAGGACCCGTCGGCTTCTTAAAAGCTTCTAGCCTCCTCTTGGGCTTCGTACAAATTGTCCCGACGACCTCCTAGAGGTATAGGAACAGAAATTAATCATCTTCATAAAACAGTCCTTTCTTAGAGTCTACTACTATTTCTCAAAGCATGGTACAAGAGATAAAACTCTAGACTTGGACAGTCTCTCTTCCTTGAGTCTCAAAGACATTCTCAAGTGACCCCTTCGTTAAATAGGAAGAAACCGTAGACTCGGACAGTCTCGATACCCTTTGGATTTCCTCGTTTCCTTAAAGAACAGGGAACAATCCCGATCCTCAGATCAAACCCATGAGTACAGTGTTGCTCATATAAGAACTGATTTTCTTTTGATCAGTATACTGGATCTGTCACTCAGCTAAAATAGTCACCAGCATGATAGCCTCCTCTTAGGCTTTGTATAATGATATCCCCAAAAGAGTCGGTCTCTTTTCTAGCCTCCTCTTGGGCCTTGTACAAATGACTCTCCCAGCGGAGCAAACATTTTAACCTCCATCTCGGGCTTCATACGAGATACAAAAAGGTTCTTATTGAGCCAAACAAACAATAGCCTCCATCTCGGGCTTCGTACGAGATACAAAAAATTCTCTTGTTGAGTCAAATAGCTTTCATCTCGGGCTTTATACGAGATACCAAACGACTCCATCGTCGGGTCAAAACCTTTTAGCCTCTCTCTCGGGCTTTGTACGAGACACATATTAGCCTCCTCTTAGGCTTTGTATAAGAAAACCACTGGTTGATCAAATTAACCTTTTAGCATCAAATCTGTGCCTCGTTCACAGTACACAAACATCAACAACTCCTTCCCTTTCATCTAATAGCTGTAAGGGGATAGATCATCTATATCCATGTGTAGCGAGCGATTTTGGGCGCGGTTCTTGAGCGCTGGTCGCTCTCTGCGGTTGAGCTTAAACTACAGGTCGATTCATTTTTTATCCTATTGTGAGCTGAATAAGGAAGGGAAATAGATGTCTCCAATTGACCCTGCTTTGCATACTGAGTTTAAACAGCGGTCTGTTAGGTTACGGATGCTATCAATGTGGGGGGGGGGCCTTTGTACTGGTTATTTGTATTTTCGCCAATACAATTTCTTTCTTTTTATCTAGACAGAGGGTTTCTGGCGGGGAACAAGGATTAGGATGTTAGGACTGATGCTTTTGAATTACTGCTTTTGATTGTTGGAGATATGGGATTTGGTTTTTTTGTTTAGTGTGCTCGCTAAGATCTTTTCTTTCGATCTTATGCCTACGTATTCCCGTTTACCGAAACAGGGAAATCAGAGCGTTCGTAGTTCCTCCTATTCTATGGGAGGAAATGGGTGTTTTTTGTGTCTTGTTCAAAGCCTAAGACGTGAAGCGAAATGTAATTTGTATCTTGTTCAAAGCCCAAGATGTGAAGCTGAAAAGTCTATTTGTGTCTTGTTCAAAGCCCAAGACGTGAAGCTGAAGGACCTCGACTATAGAGAGAATTTGTCATCTCTAAAGAAGGGTTAAAGGAGAATTACTTTAACCGGGATACGCGGATCCTAGCAATGCCATAATTTCCTAAGAAGGGGTTTTATCCTGAAGGAGAAGACTTTAACTCAGTGTAGAGCAATGTTATCTTTCCTTAAGAATTTCTCATACTAAAAGAGGGACAGTGACATGGATGTAGATGATCCAGAGGCTTGCCGCTTACAGCAATTAGATGAAGGGGAAGGAGTTGTTGATGTTTATATACTATGAACGAGGCACAGCTTTGATGCTAAAAGGTTGATTGGATCAACCAGTGGTTTTCTTATACAAAGCCTAAGAGGAGGCTATTATGTGTCTCGTACAAAGCCCCAGAGATAGGCTAAAAGGTTTTGACCCGACGATGGAGTCGTTTGGTATCTCGTATAAAGCCCGAGATGGAGGCTGTTTGACTCTACAAGAGAGTTTTTTTGTATCTCGTACGAAGCCCGAGATGGAGGCTAAAAGTTTGTTTGGCTCAATAAGAACCTTTTTGTATCTCGTATAAAGCCCGAGATGGAGGCGAAATGGGTGATTGACTCAACGAGGGAGTCTCTTATGTGTCTCGTACAAAGCCCGAGAGAGAGGCTAAACTTCGTTTGACTCGACTGGGGAAGGTCATTGTACAAAGCCCAAGAGGGAGGCTATGGTGACTGTTCAGTTAAGTGACAGGTCCAGTATACTGATTTTTACAGAGAAAATCAGTTCTTATATGAGCAACACTGTACTCATGGATTTGATTCAAGGATCCGGGTTATTCCTGTTCTTTAAGGAAGCGGGAAATCCGAAGAGTATTGAGATTGTCCGAGTCCACGGGTTTCCTTCCTATTTAACGAAGGGGTGCTTGAGAATGTCTTTGAGACTCAAGGAAGTAAGACTGTCCAAGTCTAGAGTTCATCTTTTGTACCATGCTTTGAGAAACAGTAGTAGACTCTATGAAAGGACTGTTCTATGAAGATGATTAAGTTATGTTCCTATACCTCTAGGAGGTCGTCGGGACAATTTGTACGAAGCCCAAGAGGAGGCTGGAATCTTTTAAGAAGCCGATCGGTCCTTGTACGATGCCCAAGAGAAGGCTATCATTCCCGGAGGAAGAGATCATTATACGAAGCCTAAGAGGAGGTTGTGATTACTTCTAAGAAGCCGTAGGGTCCTTGTACTAAGCCCAAGAGGAGGCGGGGTTGCTTTTAGGAAGCTTGTGGATCCTTGTACGATGCCCAAGAGGAGGTCGATGCTTTTAAGAAGCCCATGGGTCCCAAACCAAAGAAACGTTCAAGAAAAGTTTCACCGAGAATAATTCATTTAGTGAACAGTTCTGAGGTTTGAAGAAATTCAAGAGAAGTTTCACCGAGAATAATTCATCTCTAGGGAATAGTATTTCTTGACAATTCCTAATGAAGACAGCCGAAGAGAAGACTGTATCTGGTAATCCTATTGGGGATCTAGTTCAGTCTATTTCTAAGAGTGACAGTCTGAGAAAGGGTTAAAAAAGAATCTTCCTTTCACATCTCCATATTGTTTAACCCCAAGAGGAGGGAAGACTGTGTCTGGTAATCCTATGTGGATCTAGTTTTGACTGTAAGTTCAGAGTGATCAACAGGGCTTTACCTAGTGCTAGACGTAGTTGCCGGGGAAACTCGAAATATCTATACTATTATTACACAGTTGATATGAGTTTATGAAAGGAGACTTATAGCGAAACAGCCCCACAATACAGTTATATATATATATGAAAGCGGTAAATGAAAGCAATAACTACTTACTCGGTTGTAGAGCTTCCATGCTGTTTGGTTAGTTGTTCAACAAAGAAAGATTGAAAACAACAGTATATTCAAAATCAAAGGAGAAAGTGCTTTGAAAAAGGAAGATTTGGGGCTTACAGCTCAAGGAGAGGCCCAGGGTTTTATCAGGAGCGCACTGTTTGAATTCGTACAGAGGGACTTATACAAGTGACTGAGGCCCAAAAAGGTTTTCTGTACAAAGGGATGGGTCTTACACTCTCTCAAGAGGCCCAAAAGGTTTAAAGAAGAAGAGTGGGGCTTATAACACGAGGGTAGGCCCAGTTGTCTTTTCGCTTAAAAATGGCGATCGCGCCGAGGTTTTCTTTTAACGCAGAGGGACTTATACAATAAGTGAGGCCCAAAATGATTTTGGTTAAAAGGGGGTTGGGTCTTACACTCTATTAGAGGCCCAAAAGTTTTGAATGGGTCTTATAGCTCAAGGAGAGGCCCAAGGTTATTTTTCAAAAAGGGCGACGATCGCGCCGTTCGTTTTTTGACGGTATCGGGACTTATACAATACACTGAGGCCCAAAATGTTTTGGTCAAGAAAGGATTGGGTCTTACACTCTATTAGAGGCCCAAAGTGTTTTGCAAATGATTTATGAGGGTTGAATTAATCCAAAAACCCTAATTTGTTTTCAAAAATGTATTTAATTGAATAAAAATTCAATTAAAATGATCAAAATTGTTTAACATCTGAAAAACAAATTGTGATTTTGGATTAATGCTTCAAAAATTAAGTATTGACCTACAAAATAATTAGAAAGCATCAAAAGTTGCAAAATCAATGTAGAAAAAATATTTAAAATGTCAAAAACAATTAAAATATTAATTATTTGCAAAAATATCAATTATATGAAATAAATAATATTTTTAGGATTTTTTGATAAAATAAAATATTTTAACATTTTTATGAATTATCAAAAAAAGAATCAACTCAAAATCATTAAAACTCAGAGAGAAATTAATTTTTGAATCAATTAAACAAAATCACAAAATTCAAATATTTGAATTTGGAAAAAAGGCGCCAAGAACAAGCTGAAGAACACGCGCGTGTTCTTGGATTCTCAGATTTGCATTTTCTCTCCAATCTCACTGAATACTTAATCATATCATGCAATCCACATATCATTATGCTCGTCTCAACCTCACGATCATGTCTATGTCCATTAATTTCATTTAAATTAAACATACAACAAGTAATCACGAAAAATCCTCAAGAACCCTAATTTTTGCATGAAGGCTAGGATTTTTGATACACGATTCAAACAAAGCAATTAATTGAGGGAAAACATTCCATACATGATTATGAACATATGGCCAAATTATTGTGCGAGGAAATATGCATAGATTAAGAGATGACCAAGTATGTGCTTACCTCCAAGCCGTGACAGCAAGTGCAAAGTGATTTTTGATTTGGAGGTGTTACAGATGAGTGGTGATGATCTGAACAGCTTCCCTACACCCTATGGATTGTGTTTGAATGCTTGGACTTGATTAAAATTGGCTGGATCACTTTGTGGTACCTCAGCTGCAACTTGTTTGAAATTTTGAGCAACCAGCTGGTGATTTTGTGAAATTGGTGTTTCAGAAGTGATCTAAGTGTTTGGATCACTTCTATATGATGTATGCGAGGTGTGTGAGTGATTGGTTTGATTGGAATTGCTCTCAAACTCAAAACCCGATAGCTACCTTGCTAAGAAAGGCATTTTTACCAAGAGAAAGAGATTTTGAGGAAAGCATCTGTTAGATGGCTTTGGTGGACTCAAACTGATCACAATTGAGATCTATTTATAGTAGAGCAAGTTTGTTTTGCAAGGAATAGTGAATGGCAGCTGGTAAGTAGGTTTGGCCAATGTTGGCAAATGAAAATCCAAGTCTCCTCTAGCCATTGACTAGAGGTTAGGGCACAGAGCTTTGGTTCCCTTGGTGTTGGATAAGTCTTGACTGATTTCAGATGAGAATGGCTCAGTCCATGCCACCTTGATGGTTCCATTGAATGCTTCAATCCAAATTTGGAGTCTTGTCCCTATTTTGGCCATTCTAGGTCCAACATGCTATTTCTTGTTCCATTGACTTTGGAGGCTTGGCTCAGTGATTGTCCCCTTTAAATTCAATCCTCTGAGGTGTCCAAGTGGATAGGAGCATTTGAATTTGGCTGATTTTGGCAAATCGAGCAAAGTTGCAAATTCTGCCTTGCCTTTGACAGATTTCACCAAGGCAACTTGCCAATGTCATATCTCATGGTGTAAGTTGAATTTCGCAATGTTCTTGGCCATTTTGGAAAGCCCTTACATGATACAACAACTGTTTGAACAAGTTTGGTTTTGATCTCTTTTGATTCCAAGTGAAAAATCCCTCAACATTTGGCAAAAAGTGAGGTCAAATCTGACTTGGTGAAATTTTCACTAAGTGTTTTAACAAAATGTGATTTCTTGATTTTGATCACTCCATAACTCAAAATCCTTAATGAATTGGACTTAGGTCTAGTTGAAGTTTTTGAAGTGGGAGTCCTTTTGATCCTTTGTGGATGCATGAGAGGTTATACAAGTTGAAGATCATGTCATTCCTTGATTGATCCCTTGTCTAAGCACTCAGAGAGGGCTTAAAACCCTAATTTTGATTGTAGGGAATGCTCACCCATCTTTGGGGAGACTGATGAAATAGAATGGTTCCCCCATATTGTGATGGTGATTTGCACAATGATGGGAAATCTTAGTGGTCAAAATTTGGGGTATGACACCATGCCACTATCCTTCTTTTAGCATGAGACATTCCTAAGGAAAGATGGCATTACTCTACACTGAGTTAAAGTCTTCTCCTTCAGGTTAAAACCCTTTCTTAGGAAATTATGGCATTGCTAGGATCCGCGTATCCCTGTTAAAGTAATTCTCCTTTACCCTTCTTTAGAGGTGACGAACTCTCTCTAAAGCCGAGACCTTTCAGCTTCACATCTTGGGCTTTGAACAAGATACAAATAGACTTTTCAGCTTCACATCTTGGGCTTTGAACAAGATACAAATAGACTTTTCAGCTTCATATCTTGGGCTTTGAACAAGATACAAATCACCTTTCGCTTCACGTCTTGGGCTTTGAACAAGACACCAAAAACCATTTCCTCCCATAGAATAGGAGGAACTACGAACGCTCTGATTTCCCTGTTTCGGTAAACGGGAATACGTAGGCATAAGATCGAAAGAAAAGATCTTAGCGAGCACACTAAACAAAAACCAAAATCCCATATCTCCAGCAATCAAAAGCAGTAATTCAAAAGCATCAGTCCTAGCATCCTAATCCTTGTGCCCCGCCAGAAACCTTCTGCCAAGATAAAAAGAAAGACAACCGTATTGGCGAAAATACAAATAACCAGTCAAAGGCCCCCCCACATTGATAGCATCCGTAACCTAACAGACCGCTGTTTAAACTCGTTATGCAAGCAGGGTTAATTGGAGACATCTATTTCCCTTTCTTCATCAGCTTTAATAGGATAAAAAATGAATCGACCTGTAGTTTAAGCTCAACCGCAGAGAGCGACCAGCGCTTAAGAACTGCGTCCAAAATCGCTCGCTACACCTTGAGTCTCAAAGACATTCTCAAGCCCCTGTCAAAAATAGGGAAAAACACCCGTAGACTTGGACAGTCTCAATACCCTTTGGATTTCCCATTTCCTTAGAGAATAGGAAATAATCCCGATCCTCAAATCAAATCCATGAGTACAACATTACCCATATAAGAACTGATTTTCTCTTTTAACCAACATACTGGACCTGTCACTCAACTGAGACAGTAACCTTAGCCTCCATCTCGGGCTTTGTACGAGATACAAAAGACTCTCTTGTTGAGTTAACCCTTTTAGCCTCCATCTCGGGCTTTGTACGAGATACAAAAGACTCTCTTGTTGAGTCAATCTTCCTTTTAGCCTCCATCTCGGGCTTTGTATGAGATACAAAAACACTCTCTTGTTGAGTATAAAAGACTCTCCTGTTGAGTCAAAACCCCTTTAGCCTCAATCTTGGGTTTTATACAAGACGGAAAGAACATTTTCCCCAGAAAAGTCAGCCTTTCACCCTCCATCTCGGGCTTCGTACGAGATACAAAAAAAAGAGCACTCTCTTGTTGAGTCTTCCCTTTTAGCCTCTATCTCGGGCTTCGTACGAGACAGATAAAAAACACCCTCTTGTTGGGCCAATAGCCTCCTCTTAGGCTTTGTATAAGGAAACCCCGGTTGAGCCAATCAACCTTTTAGCATCAAAGTTGTGCCTCGTTCATGGTAAACAAACATCAACAACTCCTTTTCCTTCATCTAATTGCTGTAAGCGGCAAGCCTCTGGATTATTTACATCCATTCCACTGTCCCTCTTTTAGCATGACAAATTCCTAAGGAAAGATAACATTGATCTGCACTGAGTTAAAGTCTTCTCCTTCAGGTTAAAATCCCCTATAAAGGAAATTATGGCATTGTTGGATTCACATATCCCAGTTAAAGTAATTCTTCTTTATAATCAGTCACCCAACAGGTGTGACAAACATACCCCTCTTTAGAGATGACAAATTCTCTCTAAAGTCAACACCTTTTTAGCTTCACATCTTGGGCTTCAAACAAGATACAAATAGACCTTTCAGCTTCACATCTTGGGCTTTGAACAAGATACAAACCAATTTTAGCTTCACGTCTTGGGCTTTGAACAAGACACCAAAGCAACCTTTTTCCTCCCATAGAATAGGAGGAACTACGATCGCTCTGATTTCCCTGTTTCGGTAAACGGGAATACGTAGGCATAAGATTGAAAGAAAAATCTTAGTGAGCACACTAATCAAAAACCTAAAGTCCCCTGCCTTCACCCAATCTGGCGCAGTATCCTAACAAAATTCCCAATGAACAGTCCAGTAATTCATTCTGAACAAAGTAAGAAGAAAGAGGCCCCACCTCCATATAGCATCTGTAACCTAACAGACCGCTGTTTAAACTCAGTATGCAAGCAGGGTTAATTGGAGACATCTATTTCCCTTCCTTCATCAGCTTCAATAGGATAAAAAATGAATCGACCTGTAGTACCCCAAGAGCGACAGTGCTAAAGAACCACATCCAAAATCGCTCGCTACAGAAAAGTGGCGCCCACCGTGGGGCCTGTTCTTTATTTCTTACAATTTAAACTTCACTGGGGACTTCATTGGGGACAAGACATTTTGTTGACTTCACTAGGATCTTAGGTAAAAAACCATTAAATCAGGAAGGTACCACAAAATGGCGACTCCGTCGGGGAGCCATTTTCTGTCAGGATCATAGGATTCATAGCTCTTAAAAAGTGTTGGACATTAGGACAAATATATATACTACTTTTCCAAATTGATATCTGTGTTTATTTTTCTGCTAATGGGAATGCGTGTGATGCCGCATGTGGAAAGATTGAGTATACACCTAGGAAAAACCTCTTTCAGTAGTGCGGAAACTATCAGAAATGGTTGTCACGCGATACTACCCTCTTCTGAGGTTTTTCGAAATAACATCACCTAGCACGGTTCCCGGCCCGCTGGTGTTATCTCGACAAGAACTAATGATTTTGAGAGATAGGTACAAAAATCACTAGTTTAAACCTTTGGGATGGGTAGAGCCTTAACTTCATGACACCGACCCTTTGACCCCATGTTTTTTCTATGTTTTTATGTGCTGCATTCATGCATTCATTCTAAAAAACATTACGCAAAGAAAAATTTTCTCTTCTAGTCTCTCTTTTTCAAATTAAACTAAGACAATGATTGCAAATGTCAGAAAAAGAGGATTGCGCTAATGGATTTCGGTAGAAGGAAAACTCACAAGTATACCTTTAAGGTTCCAAAACTAGAGGATTTGAGAGGATTAGCAAGGATGATCATTAACCATGACGCTTTCAGAGCTATGTACGGAGGTGTGCTACCTCTGTTAAGGGTCCAAGTAATTGAAGGAATCATGGAGGCACTCATTCAGTTTTACGATCCGGTCTATCACTGTTTTACATTCCCGGATTACCAGCTCGCACCAACGCTGGAGGAGTATTCTCACCTGACTGATTTACATATTACTGATCAAGCTCCCTTTTCTGGACTGGAAGAAATTCCAAAGGATCAAATCATTGCAAGAGCAATCTATTTGGATGAGTCAGAAGTCAAGAATCACATGACCACTAAGGGTGGCATACCAGGTTTACCAGCCAAGTTTCTGGTAAAGAAGGCTCTATACTTTGCTAGTATAGGGAACATGGCCGCTTTCGAGAGCATTTTTGTTTTGCTCACCTACGGGTTATTTTTGTTTCCTAACATTGATAGCTTCGTCGATATCAACGCCATTAAGGTTTTTCTCATTGGAAACCCTGTACCAACTTTGCTCGCAGATGCGTATCATTCTATACACTTAAGGAATTTATACAGCGGAGGAATGATCATGTGTTGTGTACCCCTGCTATATAAATGGTTTATCTCCCATTTACCTAAGTCTGCTGCTTTTTAGGATCATAAGAGTGCCTTATGTTGGTCGCAGAAAATCATGTCTCTTACCAACTCTGACATCGCTTGGTACAATAGAATCTATGACGGGATCAGAATCATTAACCATTGTGGAAATTTCCCCAACGTACCCCTCATAGGAACTAAGGGAGGAATCATCCGATGCTCGTTCGTCGTCAATTTGGATACCCAATGAGGCATGTCCCGCGTAATGCTCATCTGGAAGGTCTTTTCTTCAAGGAAGGGGAAAATGACAGGGCACTAAAGATGGAAATAGTGCACGCTTGGAAACATGTTCATAAGAAAGGACGGGAGTCTCTAGGAAAACCAGACTGTGTCTCGGTGGAGCCTTATCTCCACTGGGTACAAACTAGAGCTCTCAAGCTAAAGATGCCTTATCCTCGGAATGGAGTTCTTCCGCCAAGGGAATCTGTCATGTACTTCATGACTGAAACAGAAAAACTTCAGGTTACTCTCAACAAAGTTCAACAGGAGAGAAGGTCTTGGAAGAACAAGTACCACATTCTCAACGTGAAGTGTACTAAAATACAGCAACTGCTAAAAGAAAAGGATGCTCTAATTGAGATTTTGGAGCAACATGCTGTAGAAAATCAGGATGACCAAAGGAATTTGCTCGCTCCTTTCACTTGACAAAGGAATGACAACCCGACAACGGCCCAAGAGCCCCGGTCAAAAAAAAGGAAAGTACCAGAATCAACACCCGAGTTCTCCTCAAAGAGGACTCGGGACTCATTAGTTTAGGTTTCTGTTTCCGTACCTTGTAATCTACTATATTTCTATTTCCGCAATCATTTGAATTCAATAAAACGGGGTCTTCCCCACTGTTTGATATTTGCAATTTAATTGTCGAAGTTTACTTTGAATAAACGAAAATAATTAATATAATCATTGCATTCATCATTCTCACGTCACGCATTTCTTCTTCCCTACGAATCTCACGTTTGCATCTCAATTCTAGAGTCAAACTGTCTCATTCGTACAATACTCGGGCCAATCGTCAGAAAAAGATGGATGATCTCGAGGAAGAGAACAGGGAGTTGAGAGAAGAGATCGACACTCTGAAAGAGGATCTGAGAAAGCTTCATAACGACATGCAAGCTCTAGCAGAAGCTCAAATGCAGAAACAAATAATTATGATCTCGGAGATCACACAGACGCCCATAGTGGAGAAGTCTGATCCTAGGTACAAGATGCCGAAAGATCGTCCATGGGGCATGCCTATCAACTATATCCCGGAAGGATATGTTCCGCCGATCGCTGAGGATCAGGGAACTGCAGCAGGAATCACTGGGCCTGAAGGTTACAAACTTCGGGAAAGCGAAGATGCCAGGGGCATGCCAGCAACTCCTGAAGGTTACAAACTTAGGGAGGCACCGAGAGTCTCGGCCATAACGACTATACCACCACCTGTGGTGTACATTGTCCCAGAAGGACAAATTCCACAGATACCTTCTAGTGGAAATGAAATCATGTTCAACAGAATGAATGAGTTCCAGGAACAGTTCCTAGAAATGCAGAAAGAACTGCAGGCCCTTCGCAGTCGGGATTTATTTGGAAAAGATGCCGCGGACCTTTGCTTGGTCCCCAATGTGAAAGTTCCACACAAGTTCCAAGTACCCGACTTTGAAAAATACAAGGGTAACTCTTACCCTCAAAGCCACTTGGTGATGTACGCTCGGCGAATGTCAGCCCAGACAGAGAATCAGGATCTACTGATTCACTACTTTCAGGATAGTTTAACCGGTGTCGCACTAAAATGGTACATGGGTTTAAACCGCGCTACGATTAGCACTTTCAGAGATCTTGGCGCTGCCTTCGTTCAACAGTACAAATACAATTTGGACATGGCACCAGACAGAGATCAACTTAGATCAATGTCACAAAAGACAAGGAAACCTTTAAGGAATACGCTCAGAGATGGCGTGAAATTGCCATTCAAATTTGTCCACCTCTTGAGGAAAAAGAGATGACAAAGATTTTCTTAAAAACCTTAAGCTCATTTTACTACGACAGGATGGTCGCCAGTGCACCCAGTGACTTCACCGAAATGGTCAGTATGGGAGTTCGTCTTGAGGAAGTCGTCCGAGAAGGACGTCTAGTTAAAGACGCTGGATCATCAAGTATTACAAAATGATATGGTAGTGCTCTCCCTAAGAAAAAAGAGCAGGATATTGGGAATATCTCTCTCGAAAAGCCAAGGCGACGGTACCAACCAGTAGCAGCTGTAACTCCTGCTATCAACCCTGCGCCTGTTCCTACGTATCAACCTTAGGTTGCACAGAGCCAACCTAATCAACAACAATTTTAGCAGAGGACACAACAGTCTCTTCAGCAGACTCGTCCTCCATACAACAACAACCGTACAACGCGGCCTCCAGGATTTGATCTTATACCCGTATCGTACGCAGAACTATTTCCGTTACTACTGGCTAAGGGGCATGTCTAGACTAAGTCTCCTCTTACAGTACCGGAAAATCTGCCTTTTTGGTTTAAGGTGGATCATACTTGCCCTTACCATCAAGGAGGACCAGGGCATAACATAGAAAACTGTCTCAGTTTCAAATCCGACGTGCAAAAGCTTGTTAGGAGCGGGGTCTTATCTTTCAAAGAAACGAATTCTAAATTTCTCACAAACCCACTGCCTCAACACGAGAAGGCTACAATCAATTTGATAGAGGGAGAGTCTAACAACGTCTATCAAATTCATGATGTACTCTTGTTAAGGGCCAACTTGGTCAAGATGCATTGTAGACAGAGTGGATATGGCCATGTGCCACCTCATAATTATCACCAGTGTGATATCTGCTCTAAGAACAATCAAGGATGTTTTGTGGTGCAATCAGCTCTACAGGAACAATTGGATCTCGGATGGATCCAAGAGCACCGAGTTCGTGGAATTAACATGGTTTATATGAATTCCAACAACATTCAGAACTGCGACATCCGTACAATGAATGTCAACTTGGTGGTAATGCACTCAAGGCAAAGCCAGTATCATAATCTTCCGCGGCACGATTATAGTTCCTGTCTGACTTGCTCGGTAAACAAACAGGGATGCTCTTTTGTACAAGAGGCTCTCCAGCGTCAGACGGATCTTGGATGGATTCAAGACTACCATGATAAGAATCCCTATCAGATCAATATGATTCAGATCTTCGATATTCGTTTGATGAATACTAGCCTGGTGGAGTTACATGCTAAATAGGTCCGGCTCGGGTTCCTGGTATCACATAATTAACAGGGCTCTAAAGCAGGCTGTGAAAATGATCAAGGTTGTGCCCTTGTCCAGGAAACACTTCAACACTTGTTGAATCATTGGTGGCTTCCGATCTATATGGATGAAGACACCCAGCAAATTAGTATCACTAATGGGAATCCTACTAGATATCAAAGTCAAGATATCTGGTCGATGGAAACAGACCTCGTAAGGTTACACTGCATTTAAAGCGGACGTAGCCAGGTGCCACTACACAACTATGAGCGGTGTGGAGTTTGCTCAGTGGATAATCAAGGATGCTACCTCGTACGAGCAACCCTTCAAAGTTAGTTGGACCGCAAAGAGATTCAACCATGGTCAAGTTCTGGATCAGTCAATTACCTCGCTGATCAAATCGAGGACGTTGTCATAATCTCTGATCATCAGAGGGCTAGGGATGTTTGTGCCATCATCCCTCTACTTGACGAATCGAGAGTTCCCAACCAGGGCCGGATCGAAATTACTTACGATGGTCAGAAAAATCATAAGGTTCCCATAGTCATCTATCTACCGGGATCATTACCGTATGAATCAACTAAGGCTATCCCTTACAAATGCGGTGCAATAACAATTGAGAATGGAAAGGAAATTCCGTTACCCTCCATCATGAATATTGCAGACATCAGTCGAGTAACACGGAGTGGTAGAATCTTCAACAGAGGAGTTGGAGAACCCGGCAAAGAAAAGGAACCTCAGACAGAAGTTCCTAATCCATCAGTCGGTCAATCCAGTGATCCTGACCTTTCAAAAAACAACGATGAGATGCTGAAGCTCATCCAAAGGAGTGAATACAGCATTGTTGATCAACTGTTACAAACTCCTTCAAAGATCTCGAGGCTATCGCTTTTACTCAGTTCTGAAGCCCACAGAGAGGCTCTACAGAAAGTCTTAGAGCAGGCCTTTGTGGAACAGGATGTAACAATCAGACAGTTCGATAGCATTGTCTCTAACATCACTTCCTGCAATAACTTGGGATTTAGTGATGAGGAATTACCTGAAGAAGGTCGCCGTCATAACATGGCACTCAATATTACAGTCAACTGCCAGCACGATGCTTTAGCTAGCATACTGGTAGACACAGGGTCAGCCCTGAATGTTATGCTGAAGTCCACTTTGATGCAATTATCATTCAAAGGACCTCCGATGAGACCCAGCAAGGTCGTCGTCAAAGCGTTCGACGGATCCCGTAAAACAGTTATCGGCGAAGTCGACCTTCCCATAACTGTTGGTCCTCACACTTTCCAAGTCAATTTCCAGGTCATGGACATCCGAGTAACATACAGTTACTTATTAGGAAGACCTTGGATACACCAGGCTGGGGCAGTCACTTCGACGCTGCACCAGAAACTGAAGTTCGTCCAGAACGGCCAACTCGTCACAGTCTATGGAGAACAGGCCTTACTCGTAAGCAACTTATCATCATCTACTTGTGTAGAACCAGAGGAGGTTGTTGGGACTCAGTTCCAAGCACTGTCGGTGAGCAATGAGAATCAGTCAGAAAAGGGAACCTCGATTTCCTCATTCAAGGATGCTCTCAAAGCAGTCAAAAGTAAGAATACAATAGGATGGGGGCAGCTTGTCATTCCTACTGACAATAAGAAAAGGAAAGGTCTTAGTTTTTTCACAACCTGCACCCAGACAGCTATTAACGATGAAAGTCTTCATCCCGTTCAGGACTTCTTCCACAATGGAGGTTTCCTTCAACTAGTGACTCAAGAAGTGCATACTATCAACAAGGGGGACTCCTCTGATACAGATGAAGGATGGAAATCCTATCTTAATAAGGACGGTTATATGCCTCAGGAAGAGGTGCCTACGCCATTTTGTTACCCTGTACAGAGTCCGAGATTTATATCCAGGTCAGATATCGAAATGATATATGGAGATTGTGATCCGGAAGGATGCCGTGCTCCACCAAATTCATTAGAGGAGGACACTCTGATGAAGGACAACTTTGACCACGACTATTATGGCCCAATGGATGGCCTGCCTATCTGGCAGCCGTACCTAGGAGATTTGGGGCAAGAAAATCAGCTGAACAATGAAAATCAGCTGAGCATCATTGAAAAGAATACTTGTGTCCCCACCATGTCATGGGATCATTACTCAGGTCATTCCAAAAATATCCAGTATGACGATGAATTGGCAAAGCTTGCCGGACTTGAGTTCATCAACTATGCTTTTCCAGAGGTCAACGTCATCGAGAGAGATGACTCCTCGAGTTCCAAAGAAGTGTGGGACACCCTGGGACAACCAAGTGAAAAGTACGACTTCAAGGTCAAATACACCGCTCTTGAAAGATCTCGTATCAGGCTCGAAGACATCCAGCCAACTGGATGGGGAGATTTACCCGAGGGCACAAATGCTATGCAAGATGCAACAGAAGAGTTCGTCTACGACAACTCTGCTTGGGAGACAGATTCCAATGACCCCGCTCCGCCAAAAATCAGCATTATTTCTGAAGACAAATCAAGGAAGGTACCAGACTTTGTGATTCACCGAGGAGTTCACCGCCAATGGGTTGCTGTCGAGGTTCTGAAGATTGTTCATAAGTCAAAGTAATTGTCGTCTTTGACCTTTCACCCTGCGCAGGTAAAACGGATGTTTTTATAGTGCTCACTTTCTGTAAATTTCCCTCTTCGCTTCGCCAAAAGCGACAGAGTTTTGTTTTATAGGGCTGTAGTTTCAAGAATCGACTTGTTCCTTAATAAAATAACGTCGTTCTATAATTTCTGCATTAATTGTTGTTTCCTCTTTTCTCTTTTCTCAGAAAATGGTAATCCTAAAAAACAAATAATAATAAACAAGCAGTTTTCCAAAATACACTGCACACACTTTTGCATTCTCTCTATCTCTTCTAAACACAATCATCACGTCATGCAGATTGCTTGTTTTAAACCCCGTTGAAACATACGATCCGATGCCTTCTCCCAACTTTGAATTCCCGGTATTTGGGGTTGAAGAAGAAAGTGACAAACAAACTCCAGAGGAGATCTCCCGACTACTCAGACAAGAGGAAAGGTCCATTGAACCTCACAAAGAGCCGTTGGAAATGGTAAACTTGGGTTCAGAAAAAGAGAGAAAAGAGATCAGGATTGGGGCGCTACTCAGTCCAACTGCCAAAGAGAGCCTGAAAAAGCTTCTTAATGAATTCCCCGATGTGTTCGCTTGGTCCTACCAGGATATGCCAGGTGTCGTAACCCAAAATTTGACCTCCCTCTTTTGCCTCTTGCTTGAGCATAAGCATTTGCATTCGCATCGTCAGCATGCGCATTCGCACTTTTCTTCGTGTGTTCCTTGTTGCAGGATTGCCAGGTTTTTCAAGCCCGATTAATCATATCCTTACAAGGTCCCCATCATCAAAACAAGCTCAAAATAAAGGTTCCTATGCCTATTCATCAATATAAGGTGTGGAAGATCGAAGCCGAGACCATAGCATCCTTTTCAAGCAAGATTGGGCAAGTTGTTGACTGGTTAATCGGTTAACCATATGGGTTAACCTGTTAACACCCCTTTTACTGCGCCAGATTCAGCTTTTAACACCTGTTAATCGGTTAACCATATGGGTTAATCGGTTAACACCTGTTATATCAGAAAAAATTCAACATTTCCATCCTATTTCAGCAACTCTCTCCATTCTCTTTTGGTCTATTCTATTCTAGCATTGTGTGGAACATTCTAGATAGTTCAAGATCATTCAATACCTTTCCCTTACATTTATTCAACGCATCATTTTAAATTGAATACACCATATTCCTTGTTTTGCAAGCTTGTCACCATTGGATGTGGATTTAACCTAGGCATTGCTACCGAGTTGGTTCTAACTAACCGAGTTAACCAACTTGACTCGGTGAGTTGAGTCTAACTAACTCCGACCCTAGCTCCAAACCCAACCCTCATCCCGAACCTCACTCCAAAGCTCTCACATTCCAAACCTAAACTCTATTTAAACGAAGCCTTCACTCATTTTCAAGGACCCTCAACCATTTGCTCCATTTCACTCTCAATTCTCCCATATTTCTCTCATTTTTCTCTCTGATTTCTCTACTCATTCTTCATCTTCATCTCAATTCTTCTCCATCAAACCTCACCAAAAGCTCATTTCTACTTTGAAGAATAATCACTTTTACATCAAAAGTGATTATTTCTTGAGCTAAACCTTCATCATTCTTGCTATTACTCTTGGATTTCTGAAGTTATCTCAGCTTTTGGATTGATCTTAAGTAGTTGCTGCCACTTCCAACGGTTCGAATTCGCATTTTGGAGTTTCTCACGATTTTGCTCGATTTCGATACGGTTCGTCTCCAAAGTGAAGATTCCTCTGGTTTTCTATGATTTTCTGCATCAATCATCCTTTGCAAAATTCACCAAGCCAAATCTCCCGCTTGTAGGTTGGTTGATCTAACTAATTTTACCGTTTCGCACATTTTCGTATTGCTCGCCATGTAGTCGATAAATGTTGTGTGTGATTTGGTTTTGCATGTTTTTGATCCATGAATCAATTGTATTAGTTAATTCTAGCTCTATTTATTTGCTATTTTCAAGATCAATTTTCGTGCACAATTTCAATTCCTAGCATGTGGTAGCTTGTATAAGTGATTATGTGTTGAAAACTACTTTTGAAAAGTTATTTTTCTGTTATTTTTGCCACTGTCACAGTGTTAATCGGTTAACCATATGGGTTAACCGATTAACCAGTTCATGTTTCACTAAAAATGGAAATTTGTAAGTTGTTAACTGATTAACGTTTTTCGTTAACCGATTAACACTGTGTCAGAATGCCAATTTCTTGCTTTTTCATGTGTGTTTGCCATGCTTTCTCCATTTTAATCTCCATTGATCATTATGCTTGATTTTATGGATGTTCTAAATGTCATCTCACTTCTGATGGCAGCATGTTTACGAGTTTTCGATGAACATTTTCGATTATTCGTTTGTTACATGTTTTTAACATTGCATTTACATGGCAACTCTTGCATTATTTTTTGTTCATGACTTTGTGTAGCATTTTGATGATCACTTGGCACTGTTTTGCACATTTCCAATTTCAGTTTGCATTGAGTTTATTCTTTATTGGATGAACTTAATTTTGAATAATCATTGATTCACTCCTTTTTTGCTTTAATGACTTTGCATTCTATATGGAAAGTTGTTGGCATGTTTATCCCTTGATTAATTAATCGAAACTTTGTTTCGATTAATCGATCTTCCCTTTTCTCTTTCTTTAGGCCACCTCTAGAACTTTTTCTCTCATTTCCCCCGTAGAGTTGGAGTTCGCGCCATGCCTTGCATTGGAGCACGGTGCAAATTAACGCCGGTATGCTGTCAGTTTCTCTCCGCAGGAGCACTGTACAACTTGGAGCTATTGAGCCGTCCGGTTCAACTTCCGCATTACACCCTGTGTGTTAGAGAAGGAATAAGGAGGGAGAATTCCTACTCTCATTCTGACTATTTCAGGTAAGGGACGAATGACCCTGTGCTTGGCTTAGTCATCTCTAACTCCAGGTGGTAGCGCATTCTCTTTTCCCCAATCGAGTCGGTCCTTAATCATTCTTTGCTCTTTGCAATCTCTTTTGATCCTTGATCACTCCTATCTCCTTCAATCTCTCCTTTTGATCAATCACCGTCCTTCTTGGTTAAGATCATTGTTCTTGCGCCAGCAATCTCCCTTTGTTTCACTATTCCTTTCTTCTTGTAATCAATCGTTACTTGTTGGTTCCCTTTGCAGAGTCTCAATTCTCTTTCTTCGGTCCAGCACAGTTTTCCTGTCATGACCATTCTTCCCCAGGAGTTCGCAACCTCTCCTTTGGTTCCTCTCCCGTCGATTGGTTAACCACTGCCTGTCAGTTAAAACACCAATGCTTGCTATCTCCTTCAATTAATCATAGTCTGTCTGTTAATCACTGAGCACCTCTTGGGTTAATCACCTCTTCTTGGTTAATCACCCTTTCTTTCAGTTAACCACAGTCCGTCTGTTAGATTACTGAGCCCTCTTCGAGTTAATCACCTTCCCTAGGTTAATCACTCGCTTTTCTCTTCGGTTGATCACAGTCCATCTGTAAAAACCGAATCCCCCGCAGTTGGCAACCTCCTCTTGGTTCGAATACTTACACCCTTGGGTCAGTAACCTTTCTTTGGTTCAAATACCCTTTCTTCGGTTGAGTACTGTTTGTTTAGTCAGTTTACCGAAACCCTTTGGGTCACGCCCTTCGCTCGGTCCTACACCCGTCTTTCTGGTTAATCACAGTTTTCTCTGTTAAAACCAATGTTTCCCTCAGAGTCAAACACCTTCTCTTGGTTCAGCACTCTCTTTCTTGGTTTATCACAGTCCGTCTGTTGACACCAGCTTCTTTTCCCCGCCAGGGCCTACTTTCTTTCTTTGATTAACCACTGCCAGCCAGTTAATATACCGAGTCTCCCTTTTTCTCTTGGTTATGACACCATTCCTTTATTTGGATCCCCAGTGGAATCCTTCCTTTCCTTTTGCTCTTACATTCTTGGTTCCGACACCAATTCTTTATCTGTTATCCCCAGCGGAGTTTCTTGCTCCTTGGTTTCGACACCACTCTTTTCCTATTATTTTATGCAAACGTTCTTACTGTGCGGACTTCCCCAGTAGAGTTTTTTTCCTTCATTCCCGTTCTTGGTTTTGACACCACTTCTTTCTTTATCCTGTTTGTTCTTGGTTTTGACACCACTTTTCTCGTTTCTTTGTTTCTCTCTTGTTTCCTTTACCGTTCAGTTCCACAAACTACGGAAGCTCTGATTCTGGATTCTTCTGAATGTATGATACGTAGGCACGAGATGTAATGTCTTGGCGAGCACACTTCCACCCTTCCTTCCTTCTCCTTTTCTTCCTTCTATTCTTTGTCCCCTAGTTCCTCTGAACTACGACGCTCTGATTTCCTCATTGCACTATGAGGGTACGTAGGCACGGGGACTTCGTTCCTCCGCGAGCACTTTCCTCCCTTTTCTTTCTTTTTCCCCTTTCTCTGCTCTCCCTTTTTCCTTTAGTTAGAAGCCTTTAGATAGATAACCCATCCAAGTCTAGAAGCAAGCGAAATGGTTCCCGTCGAGTACGACGGATGCGTTAGGTGCTAATACCTTCCTTTCGCATAACCGACCCCCCGTTCCCGTTTCTCTTCCCCTTGGGTTTTATCGATATTTTACCTGTCCTTTGGGACTAAATAAAGTTCGGTGGCGACTCTGTTGTATCTTTGAGTGTGCGATTCACTCAGGTAGATTTCCCGCCATCTTCAGCAGGGTTGGATACCAGCATCGTGGAACATCACTTACCGTTGAGGTCAGAATGTTCTCCAGTAAAATAAAGGTTGAGACGGACTCATCCGGACATGGCTGTCAAAATCAAAGAGGAGGTACAGACACAGATCGACGCGGGCTTCCCCGCCACATCAGAGTATCCTCAATGGTTAGCTAACATCGTACCCGTTCCCAAAAAGGACGGAAAGGTCAGAATATGTGTAGATTACAGGGATCTGAACAAGGCTAGTCTAAAGGACGACTTTCCTTTACCACACATTGACATGCTGGTTGACAGTACAGCAAAGTTCAAAGTCTTCTCCTTCATGGATGGATTCTCGGGCTATAACCAGATCAAAATGGCGCCGAAAGACATGGAGAAAACTTCGTTCATTACCTCATGGGGTACCTTTTGTTATAAGGTAATGTCGTTCGGGTTGAAAAACGCTGGGGCAACCTATCAAAGGGCCATGACTACTCTTTTTCATGACATGATACATAAGGAAATTGAGGTATATGTCGATGATATGATTGCAAAATCTAAGACAGAAGAGGAGCATGTGACCCACCTGTCAAAACTATTCGAGCGGTTGAGAAAGTACAAACTCCGCTTGAATCCCAACAAGTGCACCTTCGGTGTCCGTTTAGGGAAACTCTTAGGGTTCATCGTCAGCCAGAGAGGAATTGAAGTTGATCCTGACAAGGTCAAGGCCATTCAAGAAATTCCTTCTCCGAAAACTGAAAAACAAGTCAGAGGATTCCTGGGACGTTTGAACTACATTTCCAGATTCATATTCCTCATGATCGCGACATGCGCGCCGATTTTCAAATTACTCAAAAAGAATCAGGACTGCATTTGGACAGAGGACTGTCAAACCGCCTTCGACAGTATTAAGGAATACCTGTTGAACCCTCCGATTCTATCACCTCCAGTGGAAGGAAGACCACGGATTATCTACCTCACAGTCCTAGAGGACTCAATGGGATGTGTACTTGGCCAACAAGACGAAACAAAAAGGAAAGAGTCTGCCATCTACTATTTGAGCAAGAAGTTCACCGACTATGAAACTCGGTACACTATGCTTAAGAAAACTTGCTGCGCTTTGGCTTGGGCAGCCAAACGTCTTCGCCAGTACATGATTCGTCACTCTACTTGGTTAATCTCTTAAATGGATCCAATCAAGTATGTATTTGAAAAACCTGCTCTCACTGGAAGGATTGCCCGTTGGCAGATGTTACTATCAGAATATGACATAGAGTACCACGCTCAAAAAGCCGTTAAGGGAAGTATTTTAGCTGATCATTTGGCTCATCAACTGATTGACGATCAGGAATCAATCGGGTTTGACTTCCCAGACGAAGATGTCATGTATTTAAAAATGAAAGACTGCGATGAACCGCTACCTAGTGAAGGGCCAGAACCAGGTTCCCAATGGGGACTTATCTTTGAAGGAGCTGTCAATCATTACAGAAACAGAATTGGGGCAATCATCATAACACCTCAGGGTACCCACATTCCTTTCGCCGCCAGACTTACGTTCAAGTGTACAAACAACGATGCCGAATACGAAGCTTGTATTATGGGTCTCGAAGAAGCGATCGACTTAAGGATCAAGAACTTGGACGTATATAGCGACTCAGCTTTGGTCGTCAATCAGATCAAAGGAGATTGAAACACATACCAATCAGGATTGGTTCCATACAAAGACTACGCAAGAAGGTTGCTACCTTTCTTCAACAGAATCGAGTTTCATCATATCCCTCGTGAGGAGAATCACATGGCTGATGCATTAGCCACTCTCTGTTCCATGATTAGTGTAGGTCAATGGAACGACCTACCTAAGATCGACATAATGCGCCTAGAACGGCCCGCTTACATCTTCACGATCGAAGCAGTCATAGACGACAAACCTTGGTATCACGATATCAAATGCTTCCTTCAGAAACAAGAGTACCCACCTAGGGCATCCAGGAAGGATAGAAAAACCCTCAGAAGACTGGCTGGCAGCTTCTTCCTGAGCGGTGACACACTCTATAAGAGAAATTTTGACATGGTCTTGCTCCGATGGGTAGACAGACCAGAAGCAGACATTCTGATAAAAGAAATTCACGAAGGATCCATTGGCACTCATGCCAACGGACACACAATGGCGAAAAAAAATTCTCAGAGTCGGGTACTATTGGTTGACCATGGAATCCGACTGCTACAAGTACATGAGGAAGTGTCACAAGTGTCAGATATACTCCGACAGAATCCATGTACCGCCAACACATCTCAAAGTTCTCTCTTCCCCTTGGCCTTTTTCCATATGGGGAATCGACATGATTGGCTTGATTGAACCCAAGGCTTCGAACGGACATCGGTTCATTCTGGTAGCCGTTGACTACTTCACCAAGTGGGTCGAAGCAGCGTCGTACGCTAATGTAACCCGACAAGTGGTGGTCCGATTTATCAAAAACAATCTCATCTGCCGTTATGGTATTCCAAGCCAGATCATTACTGATAATGGATCTAACTTGAACAATTAGATGTTGAAAGAGTTGTGCGCTGAATTCAAGATCGAACACCATAACTCATCTCCCTACCGACCCAAGATGAACAGAGCGGTAGAAGCGGCTAACAAGAACATCAAGAAGATTGTTCAAAAGATGGTTGTAACCTACAAAGACTGGCACGAGATGCTACCCTTTGCTCTTCACGGTTATCGCACATCTGTTCGCACTTCAACAGGGGCAACCCCTTTCTCTCTAGTATATGGTATGGAGGTAGTGCTCCCCATAGAAGTAGAGATCTCATCAATCCGGGTATTGATGGAAGCTAAGCTAACAAAGGCTAAATGGTGTCAAAGTTGACACGACGAACTGAATCTGATCAAAGAAAAGCGAATAACGGCACTATGCCACGGTCAGTTGTATCAGTAAAGAATGAAGAAGGCGTTTGACAAAAAGATCCGACCTCGCGTCTTCAGGAAAGGAGACCTCGTGCTCAAAAAGATACAGTCATTTCTCACTGATTCTCGGGGCAAATGGACTCTGAATTATGACGGCCCCTATGTGGTCAAGAAAGCTTTCTCAGGCGGCGCCTTGAGACTTGCAACCATGGATGGAGAAGAATTTTCCTACCCCACGAATGTTGGTGTAGTCAAGAAATACTTCGCCTAAACTAAAAAAAACGTCTCGGTGGATTGAAAACCCGAAAGGGCGGTCCAGGCAAAAATTAGAGACATAAACGAAAATCATCCCGATGGATTGGAAATCTCAAAGTACAATCCAGGAAAAAATTAGGGATTCATGGCAAGTAACTACGTCCAGCAGGGGCAAGTCCCTCAACAGCAGTTACACCATTCATCGAACGAAAACTCCAGTCAAGGTCATCTTCGACAGAAGCTCAGGATGTCCCAAATTCAAAGTTGGTAGAAGGATAGTGGTCGTTATGTTTCAATGTAGCCCTTTTCCCTATAAATTACCATTTTCTAACTTTGTAAATACTCTATGGAATCACGCACTTGGCTGATTTCCATCCTATCAATAAAATTTGAGCCCTTGCGCTTTTGTTTATAATTCTCATTTTGTTTTAGCTTTACAGAATGACATTTTAACATGATCAACGATTCTTGAAATAAAACAAAAATGAATTTACTTGTTAAACTTTTTCTGCTTTTAAAATTAAGATGGCAATTCTTTTGACTATTGAACACCGAAAGAACGTCGCTCGCTTCTCCAAAAGTAAGCGAACTTCAAAGTGCAGAATCAAAGTACTCCTTCTAAACCAGTACGCCTGAATAAAGGATCATCTATGTCCGATGCGAATGCTCCATCTGACATCTTCGGCCGAGTTCTCATCTCCTAAGCCTGACCAACATAGTTCCCCGCAAGGACTATCTCTCCTAAGCAAGGTGGAATTGCTATCTTGGACAAGTGATATTTCTACATGTCCCACTGTGGCCGAGTATCCAGTCATGTTCATCTACTAGTTTGTATGTCGTGTCAGTTTTGTCAGCATATACATACATACATCATGCATTATTAATTTGCATTCATATTCATACAGCATCACTATCACTCTAATCGGTCTTGTACCTTAGTGATAGCAGTTCTCTTGATTGAGTTGTCAGTTCTTTCCTCGTCAGGAAAAGTTGCATCTAAACAATCCCTATCCTCCATTTTTGGATTAGAATTGGCCCTTGACCACTTTGATAACTTGCACCTCTGAAAGACCAGAGAAACTTTCAACAAATGTCACTCTTCGCCATCGAAGATGATATCTTCGCTTTCCCGGATTAAGGAAAATCCCCAGAGAAAGCCTCTTAAGCAGAGATTCGGCAGTACGGCAGTTTTTCTCCGAAAAATCCGCTGACAAAAAGGTCATCAGCACCTCAAAATTGGATCACATCATATGGCATTTCTCCGGGAAGATCCCGAGAAAAATATGATGTAATACCCCAAGCAGAAAGCAGTCTCTCAAGAGACTCGTTTTCCCCGGTATAGTCGACAAATGGCGTCTCCAGCAGAGAAGTTTGTACACCTCTACAACTCAGATGAATGGGTTCCCCAGCAAGTCTGACATCAAACTTTTTCCATCAAATGGCATCTCCCCAGGAAAATTCGGCGAGAAATTTGAGGAAAATCTCTACACATAGCGTCCCTTGTCAATAAAGTTTATTGACAAAAGAAACTAAGACCAGTTCCTTGGTAAGAAACCAGGATCGAGGGGAAGTTTACATCGGAAACTGAGACCAGATCCTTGGTAAGAAACCAGGATCGAGGGGAAGTTTATTTCAGCAACTGAGACCAGTTCCTTGGTAGGAAACTAGGATCGAGGGGAAGTTTTTACCTTTTCTAAGCATCATTGCTTAGTAAAAGAAGATGAATGCGTAAGTTGCCATTCATAATCACCATCAAAATTTCTGGTATTCCGATATTTAATCCTCTTGCACCCCGAATGCCCGAATACCTTCGCCATTCACACCTTCGGGTCCAAGAAGATTAAATAGGGGCATCTGTCATACCCCAAATTTTGACCACTAAGATTTCCCTGCATTGGGCAAATCATCACCACAATATGGATGAACCATCATGCTTCATCAGTCTCCCCAAAGATGGGTGAGCATTCACTACTGTCAACAATTAGGGTTTCAAGCCCTCTCTGAGCTTTAGACAAAGGGTCAATTAAGGAATGACATGATCTTCAACTTGTCTAACCTATCAAATATCCACAATGGATCAAGAGGACTCCCACATCAAGGATTAAGCATAAGGCTGCTCCCTTCCAAGTGGATCAAGCCTCAAGATCGCCAGTGTCACCAAATTTGGGTTTTGGTCGACCATGGCCTCCAGATTGAAATTTTCCTCTGGGCATGAGCCAATGCTTCAAAACATAACCTATGATGCTCCAAGGGACATCATAAACCTAATCACCAAGTCAATTTAGCCTCAGGGGGTGCATTCACAAAAAATCAGGAATTAGGGTTTCTTGACCTAATTCACCCCTAAGTTGACTTTTGGGACAAATCATGAACCAAGACCTCAAAACATGATTAGAGGGTCTCCAATGCACCATATTGATCCATTTGAAACAATGGATTAATCCAAGAAGCTTGAGCAACAAGTTTCAAATTCATCTGAACCACAGTTAGGGTTTCGCGAGAAAACTCAACTGTAGTTTTGACTTTTGACCAGGACATGCTCCCTAACCCTAGGACATGATTCAATACACCCTATAACACCTATGGAACATGTCCATTAAGTTTGATTTAGGTCAAGGACTTGATTTCATAGAGGATCGCACAGTTTAGAATTCATTTGACAAAAAGTCAACTGGGCACAAAAGTCAACTTTGACTTTTTGAGATTTTTCACAATTATGTTTTTTCAACCCTAAAATGATGTTAATATGTGATTTGAATCATCATTCATCAAGAAAAATCAAGAAAAGTGGGATAACTTGTAAAAGGGGTAACCATAAAAACTTAGAAAATTTTCTAAGTTATGGAATAAAGTGGCAAGGGTACCAACTTTGGAGGACCATAACTCCTAAACCACAAAGTCATTTTCCCCCATCCAAAGCTGGATTTGTAGCCCTCATGGCCCTCTACAAAAGCTTCAACTACACCTCATTCCAATTCATTATGGATTTTGAGTTATGGAATGATCAAAATCAAGAAAAGTGAAAATGTCACTTTTTCCAACACTTAGTGAAATTTTCACTAAGTCAGAATCTGCCTTCACTTTTTTCCAAATGTAGGGGCATTTTTCACTTGGATCCAAAAAATATCAAGACCAAATATGATCAAACAGTCTTTGTTTCATACTAGGGCTTTCCAAAATGGCCAAGAACATCACCAAACTCAACTTGAGCCATGAGATATGACAATGGCAGTATGCCTTGCTGAAAACTGCCAAGGCTAGGCAGAATTTTGCATTTTTGCTCGATTTGGAAAAATCAGATAATTCCAAGCCTTGTCATCACTTTGGACACATTTGAGGATCAAATCTAAAGGGAACAAACACTTATCCAAGCCTCCAAAGTCTTTGGAACAAGAAGTAGCATGCCAAACCTAGAAATCCCTAAAAGAGGGACAAGACTCCAATTTTGGATTGGAGCATTTAATGGATGCTTAGAGGTGGCATGAACTGAGCTTCCTTCAACTGAATTCAGTCAAGAATGATCCAACAACTAGGGAACCACAGCTCTGTGCCCTTACCTCTAGTTAATGGCTAGAGGAGACTTGGATTCTCATTGATCAACATTGGCCACACCTCTGCTGTGGTTGCCATTCACTATTGATCCCAAAAAAAACTTACTCTACTATAAATAGAGCTCATTTGTGCTCAGTTTGAGTACACCAAAGCCATCAAACAGATGTTTTCCTCAAAATCACTTTCTCCAGGCAAAAATACCTTCTTTAGCAAGGTAACTCTGAGTTTTTGAGTTAGAGAGCAATTCCAATTAAACCAATCACACACACACACCTCATAAACATCATATGTAGGTGATCCAAACTATCACAAGTAACCTGTAACACCAAAATCACAAAGTCACCTCTCAAAACCTCAAAATAGGCTTTTTTTGCATTTTTCAAGCCATGTCTTGAATCAGTCCCTTTCCAAACCAGATAAAACCTCAAACACACTCCAAATATCATCCTTGAACTGTCCCAAATGGTTCCCCCCATCTGGAACACCATTTGAGCGAGTTGATATTTTGGCCATTTTAACCCCTTTTGCAAGAAAGGGCCAGTTTGTGTTTTTGCAGGTTCTAGTTGATTCCATTCATCCTAAAAGCTTATAAGGGATCATTTGAGAGTGTCCAAAGCATCAAACCATTTCTGGAACAAGAAACTTGGCAGATTGCACAAAAACTCCAAAAGCTCAAAAGAGAGGTAAGCATCATGACTTGAACTTTCCAAAACATGCATTTCTTTGAAGTCCACTGATCATACAAATCTTATACATGTTATATGTGTTGTATCTGCATCAATTTATCATGTAATTCATGCTTGTACCAAGCTGTGGCATAGAAAATACAATTATAGGCCTTTTTCAAAACCACTATCAGATTTTGAGGAGGGAGTATGATCTGAAAAAAATACCACCACCATTGGATTCCTTGTGAAATTCTAGGCCATATGCATATAAATTTTGTCCCCAGCCATGGAGAAATGATAAAGTTATGGACCTTCCCGTTTCTAGCCAAAACTTGTCTTGCCTTGCCTTGGGCCAGGCTAAAAACAAGGCAAGCCTTGTATATTTATGGTTGTGTCTCAAGCAATGGATGTATCACCACCCCAGTGGTAAGGCGTGCACCCTATAACCTTGAGATCGTGGGTTCAAACCCCACTCATGCGATTTTGTGTTTTCTCACATTTTGCTATTTTTTCCAATATTTTCATGTTTTGTTAATTATTTGGAAAATTAATAACTCCTCCAATTTTAAATATTTTTTATTGGTTCTTTTTGCAAAAAATAACAAAAATATTAAAATATTTTTTCCACAAAAAAATCAGAGTTATATTATTTATTTAATATAATTAGTATTTTTTTGAATAAATTCCTTTTTATTGTTTTAAAACATTTTTAAAAGTGAATATTTACTTTGAAAATCAAAACCAAATGAGTTTTAATTCATCTTGTGATTAATCCCTCATTTTTCAAACCTTAAACAAAAATCACAAGTGTTTTATTCAAATTTATTTGGTATTTTTATCATTTTATTTGATTTTCTTTAAATATTTACTTTTAAAGAATAACAAAATTAGGGTTTCTTTGATTTTCACCCTCACAATTCAAAATCATCTTTGGGCCTCTATTAGAGTGTAAGACCCAACCCCCTTTTGAAAACCAAAACCATTTTGGGCCTCAGATATTGTATAAGACCCACTGCGTTTTCAAAAATCTCGGCGCGATCGCCATTTCAAACAAATGACCCATGGGCCTCTCTTTGAGTTGTAAGCCCCATCACTTGGACAAAAACAAATCTTTGGGCCTCTAACAGAGTGTAAGACCCAATCCCCTTTTAACCAAAACCTTTTTTGGGCCTCAGACATTGTATAAGTCCCTCTGCGTTAAAAGAAAACCTCGGCGCGATCGCCAATTCAAAAACAAATCATCTGGGCCTACCCTCGTGTTATAAGCCATATTCTTTTTCTTTAAAACCTTTTGGGCCTCTTGAGAGAGTATAAGACCCATCCCTTTGTACAGAAAACCTTTCTTGGGCCTCAGTCACTTGTATAAGTCCCTGTACAAAATGACAGTGCGATCACTG
This sequence comes from Lathyrus tuberosus, assembly GCA_022829125.1. Classification (NCBI taxonomy): domain Eukaryota; kingdom Viridiplantae; phylum Streptophyta; class Magnoliopsida; order Fabales; family Fabaceae; genus Lathyrus; species Lathyrus tuberosus. Next base: position 9,955,227 of record JALAZF010000072.1, read on the forward strand.
ATAAAACCCTGGGCCTCTCCTTGAGCTGTAAGCCCCAACAATCTTTTCAAAATACTTTCTCCTTTGATTTTGAAATATACTGTTGTTTTCAATCTTTCTTTGTTGAACAACTAACCAAACAGCATGGAAGCTCTACAACCGAGTAAGTGTTTACCCGCTTTCATTTACCGCTTTCATATGTATATAACTGTACTGTGGGGCTGTTTCACTGTAAGTCTTCTTTCATAAACTCATATCAACTGTATAATAATAGTATAGATATTTAGAGTTTCCCTGGTAACTACGTCTAGAACTAGACAAAACCTCGTCTCCTTACAACAATTTTAGATAACTAGATCTAAGAAATTTCCCCTTGAACAATTCATATACAGAAGGACATTGTTCCATGTGAAACCCCTTCTGGAACTGTTCATCAGCCTCCTCTTGGGCTTAGTGAAAGGACCCGCAGGCTTCCTAAAAGCATCCACACCTCCTCTTGGGCATTGTACAAGGACCCGTCGACTTCTTAGAAGTTTTCACAGCCTCCTCTTAGGCTTCGTATAAGGATTCTTCCTCCGGGAAGATAGCCTCCTCTTGGGCTTTGTACAAATTGTCCCTCGGCTTCTTAAAAGTTTCTAGCCTCCTCTTGGGCTTCGTAGAAATTATCCCGACGACCTCTTAAAGGTATAGGAACAGAAATTAGTCATCTTAATAGAACAGTCTTTCAAAGAGTCTAGATCTTTCTACCACAAATGTACTGTTTCGTAATTTCTCTTAAGCATAGTACAAAAGATAAAACTCTAAACTTGGACAGTCTAAGACCCTTGAGTCTCAAAGACATTCTCAAGCCCCTGTCAAAAATAGGGAAAAACACCCGTAGACTTGGACAGTCTCAATACCCTTTGGATTTCCCATTTCCTTAGAGAACAGGAAATAATCCCGATCCTCAGATCAAATCCATGAGTACAACATTACCCATATAAGAACTGATTTTCTCTTTTAACCAACATACTGGACCTATCACTTAACTAAGACAGTAACCTTAGCCTCTATCTCGGGCTTTGTACGAGATACAAAAGACTCTCTTGTTGAGTCAAACCTTTTAGCCTCCATCTCGGGCTTTGTACGAGATACAAAAGACTCTCTTGTTGAGTCACTCTCCCTTTTAGCCTCCATCTTGGGCTTTGTACGAGATACAAAAGACTCTCTTGTTGAGTCAATCTTCCTTTTAACCTCCATCTCAAGCTTTGTACGAGATACAAAAACACTCTCTTGTTGAGTATAAAAGACTCTCCTGTTGAGTCAAAACCCCTTTAGCCTCAATCATGGGCTTTATACAAGACGGAAAGAACATTTTCCCCAAAAAAGTCAGCCTTTCAGCCTCCATCTCGGGCTTCGTACGAGACACAGAAAAAAAGAGCACTCTCTTGTTGAGTCTACCCTTTTAGCCTCTATCTCGGGCTTCGTACGAGATAGATAAAAAACACCCTCTTGTTGGGCCAATAGCCTCCTCTTAGGCTTTGTATAAGGAAACCCCGGTTGAGCCAATTTTAGTATCAAAGTTGTGCCTCGTTCACAGTAAACAAACATCAACAACTCCTTTTCCTTCATCTAATTGCTATAAGCGGCAAGCCTCTGGATTATTTACGTCCACGCCACTGTCCCTCTTTTAGCATGAGAAATTCCTAAGGAAAGATAGTATTGCTCTGCACTGAGTTAAAGTCTTCTCCTTTAGGTTAAAATACCCTATAAAGGAAATTATGGCATTGCTAGATTCACATATCCCAGTTAAAGTAATTCTCCTTTATATTCAGTCACCCAACAGGTGTGACAAACATACCCCTCTTTAGAGATGACAAATTCTCTCTAAAGTCAACACCTTTTTAGCTTCACATCTTGGGCTTCGAACAAGATACAAATAGACCTTTCAGCTTCACATCTTGGGCTTTGAACAAGATACAAACCAATTTTAGCTTCATGTCTTGGGCTTTGAACAAGACACCAAAGCAGCCTTTTTCCTCCCATAGAATAGGAGGAACTACGATCGCTCTGATTTCCCTGTTTCGGTAAACGGGAATACGTAGGCATAAGATTGAAAGAAAAATCTTAGCGAGCACACTAATCAAAAACCTAAATTCCCCTTCCTTCACCCAATCTGGCGCAGTATCCTAACAAAATTCCCCTTGAACAGTCCAGTATTTCATTCTGAACAAAGTAAGAAGAAAGAGGCCCCACCTCCATATAGCATCCGTAACCTAACAGACCGTTGTTTAAACTCAGTATGCAAGTAGGGTTAATTGGAGACATCTATTTCCCTTCCTTCATCAGCTTCAATAGGATAAAAAATGAATCAACCTGTAGTACCCCAAGAGCGACAGTGCTTAAGAACCACGTCCAAAATCGCTCGCTACAAACCCGGATCATCCGTGTCCAAACTCCATAGTTGTTTTCTAAGTTAATCCTATGAAAAAATGATGTTTGATGGAGTGAGAGCAAAAAATACCCAAACCATACCCTAAAAAATGTTGAAAAGTGACTTAAATAGGGGTTGAAAAGACGCGAACTGCGCTAAGTGCGCCATGAGGGTGCTTAGCGCCATCAACAAAAACACAATTCTTATTTTCTTCATAACTTTCAAACCGTAACTCCGATTGACGCACCGTCGGAAGCGTTGAAAAGCTTATTTAATGCTCTATACAACAATGACAAAATATCCTTGCTTGAATACCTACAAAAAGAGATAAACTAAAATTAGAAAGAATGAAAGTTATTACACTCGCGCTAAGCGTTCTCAGATCCCGCTAAGCGCGATCTCACCTAAAATACACTTAAACCGCCTTAAAGCGCGCTAAGCGCGGTCCTGATCTTTTAGACCTTCTTTCCTTCACCAATTGTTCCTATCATCAAATATATGCTAGAAGACCAGTCAAAGAACATCAAAATGATCAATATTCACAATATTTACAATAAAATCGGAAACTTGCATATTTACACTAAAACTAATAGATTTACTACTAAAATATCAAGGAAACCATTGGAAAGGGCCACAAAATAATATCTAAAATATGCAAAATTTGGCACTTAACAACTCTCCCTAACTTAAACTTGTTTGTCCTCAAACAAGAATCAAACAACTCAAACAAACAAAAGTAACAACCAAGCAATCACAAGTCAACAAGTTTCGAAAAACAAAAACAAATGTATGGTTCAACACAAAAACGTACATGCAAAGAAAAACTTACCGCTAAACTACAACGATAACATAACCACGAAACGAACGCTACCTACAAAAATCATGCCAAACATTCCAAAGCAACATGAGTTCAATCATGAATCACACCTAGCAAAAACAATCATCGGTAGATGAAAAACACAAAATGAGGTATTTTTCACTCACACAACAATCTTGCAAACAAAAGACTAAATTATGCAATCATCCAAAAATCATATTGAAAACATAAAAGCAAGAATCACTAGGGCTTTCAAGGTTGTAGCGTGGTCGGGTAAACAAACAAGGGGCAATTTATAAAGGTAATTGAAACAAAAACTTGCCTAAACCTAAGGGAGTGATCAACTCACAAAGACTCAAACACAAAATTCCAATCAACTTCTTCCAAAATCCCAAGTGTTACACAAAACACAATACTTATTTAGCATAATTATTTGAACTCTTTTTGTTTCCTTTCTCAAGGATTTTTTTTTCTTTTTTCTTTTCTTTTCTTTTTCATATTTTTCTTTTTTTTTTTTTCTTTTTCAACCTCATAGAAACCAACCAATGAGTAAACAATCATTCTCTCCCCAACTTAAATTCAACCACATCATCAAGTGAATACTCCCTACTTTCTAAGGCAAGGTAAAAATTCATACAACAACACAAAGTTGAGGGTTCAAGAAAAAACAATCAATCAAAATCCATACTAAAAGTGAATTCAATACTCATAGAGAAGCATTAAGTTCAAACACCATGGATAATGATAGAAAGGTACAAAAGGGTTTAACAAATGCTCACACACTCATAGGGTGAATTGGCTATTTGGCTATAGAGTTGTGCTCAAAATGAAACAAAATGCCTTGATCCTTTTTATGCTTTCATATAATCAACACAAACAAAAGATTAAGCATAATAAAATCCAGTTAGAACAAGAATGTTGGTATTCCGCGCATATATGAACAATGGAAATCTACCTCACAAAAAGGGTGAGAACTAAAGTGATTCACATAAAAAACAAGTATACAAAAGAATGAATGGCATGGAAGTTTGTAAAAAGCCTAAGTATCATGAATATGCTAAAGTCTAGAAAGCGATAAACATATACCTTGGACGTGTACAAAACTTAACAATATCATCACCATACATTCGTAAGTTGAAACGATCAAACTTGGAAAATCACAAAATGCATCCTCAAGCTAATCAAAACAAACTTGAGAGCAAACACAAAATTTTATTCTAACAACCTAACAAAATTGAATTAAAACAAACTAAACACAAAGACCAAAATTGGTGAAAGCGGATGGAAAATGAGAGATTTTTCTTTGCAAAACAAGGCGCGCTAAACGCCCTCTGCGCGCGCTAAGCGTGGGCAGGAAAATTTTGTTTTTCAAAAATTAGTTTTTTCTCTCATTCACTCCATCCATTTTCACTTTATATTAACTATACTACTGGACATAAAACTGTACAAACTCAAGAATTATTAATATAAACATACTAAAAGACCGAGTGAAATTGGATTAAACAAGTTGTAAAGTGAATATTTGAGAATTTTACGAACAATCCGAGTACAACTTGTTTAATAAATATTCACCACACTACCTAAGCTAGAATGAAAAAGTAATAACGAAACAAAAAACGATAAAACATGCTTGTTTTACGTCGTAAGCTCGACGTCTTTACTGTGCTTAGCTAGTAACTTACTCCCTCCATGCCATGGTTGTAAGTAGGATTAAACCTAAGAGGGGGGTGAATTAGGTTCCTTAGAATATTTTTTGGAATTTTGAAGAATTTGATTTTTACTTTCCTAAAGTTTCTAAGTGATAAAATGCAGTAAAGTGCGGAAAGTAAATGACACAGACGATATATCCTAGTTCCCCTCACAGTCCGAGAGTACTCCAGTCCCCTTTCAACATGAAAGAGATTTTTAATAGTGCTAGATCCTAAGACAAGACTATCCTAACCTTTCTATACAGACTCTAACAAGCACACCAAGAACAATCTCTTGGATTTTACAACCAAGTTGAAAAGAGAACAATCCTCCCTAATTCAACCTCTTGTTTCCAACAAACCTGGACAACAAGGAATATATCAAATCCTATAAGAGAAACAATCATTATCCTTATAGTCAACACCTAAATCCAAACAATCCTTGGAACTTAGGATTTTTACAATAATTCTGAATTTTTGAGTAAGTAGTTAAAACTTTGATTCTTCAATATATCAATCACAAGATTGATCTTCTTCTTGACAAATAATCTTTATTCAGAATATACAAGTGTTTATGATGCAAGAATGCAACTATAATGATTAAGATGAAAGTTCAATGTCAAAGTTTCACTCTTAGAAAATTCTGACTTTTTACACTTGAGAAAAATGAAAGATTTAAGAGAATAAAGATGTTTGAAAAATGTTTGCCAGAAGGTGAATTTAAAATCTGAAATTATGAGTTTATATAAGCCACTATACATCTTTACAAAAGTATGTAAATGTCCAAAGGTTGCCATGCATCAAAACCCATTTTCAAAAACTCATAAGGCTGAAAAATAAAATATTTTCACATACTGGTTCAGTGTTAATCGATTAACACTATTGCACTAGAAATGTGTTAATCGATTAACACCTTGTAACGAGCAAAAAATTCAAATTTTCTTAAGGTTAATCAATTAACATAAATGAACTATAAAACGTTAACCGATTAACCAGTGTTAAAAGTTGAAAAATACTTTAACAAATGGTATGAAAAGGAATGGTTTTAAAAACAAATATTTTGATGATTCATGCAAAATATGCTTTGATGATATGAACACTTGTATATTCAAGAATAAGTTGAGTTCATATACCTTTTAGATTATGATCAATTGTTTGATAAACTTCGAGACTTTTTGATATAAATGATACTTGAAACTTTATACTTGACTTGAATCATTTCCTTTTTGATCTTCACTAGATTTTACAATGTTGTTATCTTCTTCAAAACACAATTGAGAATCTTAATTCTTCATTCTCCCCCTTTTTTATGATGACAACTCTTCTCTTGAAAATTTTGATTTCAACCTTGATTTCTCTAACAAAAACAATACTCCCCCTAGATGTAAGCTCCCCCTAGAACCATGCTTGGGAGAAATTTTGAACCATCTTACTTTGCTGCAAAATTGTGTTAGAGAAACAAATATACACCTACTTTTCCCCCTTTGTCATTACCAAAAAGGAAGGGAAAAGTCTTAAAACTTAAAGAATGAGTGAACAATTGGTGAAAACATTTGGAACACATAACACATTTGAGACATATTTGAACACACAAAATCAACACATAAAAACATAACATAACATGAAACATAAGTTCTAACAACACATTAAACATAAGTCTTACAAAAATCCAAAGCATAACACAACATAATCTTAGAAAGCCTTAAATACTTAAACATAAAAATATTACTAGAAAAAGTAAAGAACACTAGAATACTAAATAATTCTTCTAGTCACTTTCCGACATATCATTGTTTTCTTCTTCCTCATCTCCTTCTTCCTCTTCATCTTCTTCCTCTTCTTCACTTTCCTCAACTCTTGGTTTCCGGCGACGAGATTTTGTGAGCTTAAGCAACAATTTCTTAATCGAAGCCATTTCAAAAGAGTGATTGTTCATTGTTGCTTTCATTGAACACATTTTGTTGTAAAGTGCTTCATTTGTATAACCGCCTTCCGGAGCCGGTGGAGGAGTGAAAGTTTGAACATCATCCTTGTAAACATACAATCCTTGCCTATTTTTGATGATACTCGTGTTCCGAAGACAACTGGAAGCATTAATCTCACAATCTTTGGAAGACATTTCAACCTTTGGTTCTCTTTTTACAAGAATCTCAAGTGATTCAAGAAGTTTTGACATAATTCTTCCATATGGAAGACCACCACTCAATTTTTGTTGATAAAACATGTGTTACATAACAGTGCATGCCCAATTCACTTTTAAGCCATTCTTGAGGGCAAACATGATTTGCAATTCCGGATCACTAATCTGAGCATGATTAGAGTGTTTTGGCAGCAAGACATATGCAATAACATAGTGTAGCATTCTATCCGTTACCGATAAATTCTTTGAATATAGTAAGACTCTAGAAGAAGCATTACTTTGTCTACCCATAATGTCAACTTGATTCATGCGAGAAAAGGAAATAGTAATCCATCTTATTATAATCTTTCCATCCATTAGATTTTGGAGTAAAACCTTGCCTAATAATTTGACCAGCAGTAGGCAATCCAAAAATTTTCCAAAAGTTTCAGCATCGACACTAATATCATTGTTCTTAACTTTCGATGTTAAACCGTGGTCATCGAATTCATCAGTATCCATATGCAAGTTTGAATAGAACTCTTTTAATAAATCAGGATACACTGGACCAATCTCAGAGACAAACTTATCTATCTTATGATGCTTTAACAGTTCCGGAAAATTAAAACTTTCAACAGGAAAAGATTTTAAGTAGACATATTTTACCGGCATGAGCAATCTGTTCCGGAAATCGAATGTGAGCCTCCGTTGCTTTGTTGTTGGTGCAGATTCTTCTGGCTTCGAGTTTTCTTCTCCCATTTTGGCCTTGCCTTTCTCCCTTCTTGAAGATGCCATGGATGAATGAAGGTTTGAAGGTTAGAAGGTGATTTTCGGAATTGTGTGAGAAGAGGGTTTGGTGAAGGAGTTGTGTGGTTTGGTGAGGTTATAATGAAGATTTGATGAATGGGTTTTAATGTTGGTGGTTGAATGACTTTTAATGAGTTGAAGAGGTGAGTAAAAGATAGTAATAAGGAGTAAAGAGTGATGAAGAGTACCAATGGAAGTTGGAAAGATGAGTTGACTTATGCTAAAAGCACTTTTTAAAGATAAAGACCACATAAAGAATAAATAGAAATAACACAAAATTCTGCATATAATTAATTTTTCGTATTTTTGGAAAAATCTACAGGGTTAATCGATTAACCCAAAACCAACATAACTTGGTTAATCAATTAACAGAACAAAAATTTACGCAAATACTTACAGTGTTAATCGATTAACACATTTGCAAAGACAAATGGTTAATCGATTAACATACCAAAAAAACAATAACTTAATAATTCTTAGTATACTAAGAAAATTGCAATTGTGATACCTTGACATGTTATAATATAGTATAATGCAACTTGTGGTAATCCAAAAAATTCATAAAAATAATTTTATGAGCACAAAAAAAATGAAAATATGTCATTTTTGCATAATATTCACGTTTTAATAAAAAATAACAAACATAAAAATTTGAAATATTGTGTACCTTGTCTTCATTATACCATATAATGAATAAATATTAAAGATTTAAATGTCACCTTCATCCAAAATGCCAAGTTCTCTTCGAATCTTAAAGAATGCGTCCTGAGGAAGTGGTTTTGTGAAGATATCCGCCAGTTGATTTTGAGTATCGATAAACGTTATCTCAATGTCTCCTTTTAAAACGTGGTCCCTTAGAAAATGATGTCTAATATCTATGTGCTTGGTTCTTGAATGCATGATTGGATTTTTTGATATTTTGATTGCACTCGAGTTGTCGCATTTGAGAGATATGCATCCTAGATTCACACCGTAGTCATGAAGTTGTTGCTTCAACCAAAGTATTTTCGAACAACAGCTCCCGGCGGTGATATACTCTACTTTTGCAGTGCTAAGAGTCACACTTGCTTGCTTTTTGCATGACCATGAGACTAAGGCATTTCCAAAAATGTTACAAGTTCCACTTGTGCTTTTCTTGTCCATCTTACATCCTGCATAATCTGCATCAGAAAAACAAACAAGACTACATATACTACCTTTAGGGTACCATAGGCCGACATTGGATGTTCCTTTAAGATACTTCATTATTCTTTTCACCGCTGTTAGATGAGATTCCTTCGGACAAGCTTGAAATCGTGCACATAAACATACACTAAACATAATATCAGTTCGACTAGCGATATAATAAAGAGCCGATCATACCTCGATATTTAGTGATATCAATTAGATTCAGGATTCGTCATGATCAAGATATGTGCCGGATCCCATTGGAGTTGCTATTTCTTTGCAAGTATCCATGTCAAATCTTTTAATAAGTTCTTTACAATATTTGGATATATTGATAAATATCCCATTCTTTGTTTGTTTGATATGCAATCCAAGAAAGTAGTTCAACTTTCCCATCATGGACATTTCAAATTCTCCTCGATGATGTCATCTACATAAATTTGCACTAAGATAGTATGATGGTTAATTCTTTTAATAAACAAAGTAGTATCAACTTTACCTTTTTCGAAACCGTGTTCGCAAAGAAAATCACTTAACCTATCATACCAAGCTCTTGGTGCTTGCTTCAATCCATACAAGGCCTTTTTGAGTTTGTAAACATGATTAGGATGTTTAAAATCTTCAAAACCTGGAGGTTGATTTACATAAACTTCTTCAAGTATGTATCCATTTAGAAATGCGTTTTTAACGTCCGTCTGATACAACTGAAAATTCAAAGAACAAGCATATGCTAACAATAATCTAGTTGCCTCTAGTCTAGCAACCGACGCAAATGTTTCCTCAAAATCTATACCTTCTTCTTGATTATAGCCTTGTGCTACTAATCTTTCTTTGTTCCTTATAATGATACCATTTTCATCTAGCTTATTTTGGAATATCCATTTAGTGCCAATAATATGCTTACCTTTTGGTCTTGGAACTAAATCCCATACCTCATTTCTTTCGAACTGATTTAATTCTTCTTGCATGGCTAGAATCCATTGATCATCATCTAAGGCATCTTGGACTTTAGATGGTTCTATTTGAGAAACAAATGCCATATTGAGACATGCATCCTTTAGATTTAACCGAGTAGATACTCCTTGAGATATGTCTCCAATAATCTTGTCAATAGGATGATCTCTATGTGTCCTCCATTCTTTTGGTAGATCGTTGACTATAGACTCTTTTTGAATAGATTCTTCTTGATGATCTACTTGATTCTCATTGTTGACTTTGGAGGAGTCTTCTTGAGGAGCTTCTATGGAATTATCATCATCATCACAAATAGCAATATCCTCCTTGGAGGGGTTAGATTCATCAAACTTAACATGCATAGATTCTTCAATAGATAAAGTTCTTTTATTATAAATTCTATATGCCTTACTTGAAAGTGAATAGCCAAGAAATATACCTTTATCCGATTTTTCATCGAACTTACCAAGATTGTCTTTGTCATTGTTCAAGACAAAACACTTGCATCCAAATATGTGAAAGTAAGCAATGTTTGGTTTCCTCCCTTTGAAAAGTTCATAAGGGGTCTTCTTTAGGATAGGTCTAATGTTAACACGATTAATTACAAAACATTCCGTGCTTACCGCATCCGTCCAAAAGTACTTTGGAAGATTTGAGTCGCTAAGCATAGTTCTTGCAAGTTCCACCAATGACCTATTCTTTCTTTCTACAACACCATTTTGTTGGGGGGTTCTTGGTGCCGAGAAGTTGTGAGATATTCCGTGTTCTTCGCAAAATTCTTCGAAATAAGCATTTTGGAATTCTCCACCATGGTCGCTTCTAATGGAGGCAATTAAAAGTGACTTCTTATTTTGAATTTGCTTTGCATACTTCTTGAACGCCTTGAATGCATCACTTTTCTGCACTAAAAAGAATGTCCAAGTATATCTAGCGAAATCATCAACAATAACTAAAGCATATACATTACCTCTGAAGCTTCTTGTTCTTGATGGACCAAATAAGTCCATATGCAACAATTGTAGTGGCCTTGTAATGGACACCACATCCTTAGATTTGAAAGTTGACTTGGTTTGTTTTCCTTTTTGACAAGCATCACACAACTTATCCTTGACATATTTTATCTTTGGTAAGCCAATAACTAAATCATGTTTGATTAATTTATTCAAATGCTCCATATGAATGTGAGCAATCCTTTTGTGCCTTAGCCATGAATCATTATTGTTTGCCATAAGACATTTAAACTTCAAAGAAACGTCATCAAGGGAAATCATAAAAATATTGTTAATTCTTTTACCTTTAAGCATTACCTCATAAGTGACTTCGTCTTCTATCAAACATTCATCTTTAGTGAAATTGATTTTGAAGCCTTTGTCACAAAGTTGGCTTATGCTAAGAAGATTATGTTTTAATCCTTCAACATAACGCACATCTTCGATAGTTGTGAAAGGTGGTGCTCCAACAATGCATAAGCCAAGAATCTTTCCTTTCTTATTATCTCCATAAGTTACAAAATCCTTGGCCTTAAGCACTATATTTGAAAATTTGTTTATATCTCTGGTCATATGCTTCGAACAACCACTATTAAGATACCATAGATTTGAAGTGGTCTTCAAGTAAACTTACAAAACATATTAAGTTTTGTTAGGTACCCAAATAGCCTTGGGTCCTTCATAATTAGTACCTTTCTTTACCCACACATAATGACTACTTGCAACACTAAAGTTTCTTACATAGCAAGCATTAGGTGTATGGCCAATAATACCACAATAAAAACAAGTAGGAACAAAATTGCTTTTATATCTTGGAATATAAGATTTCTTTTTAGGAAATCTTTTCTTTTTAGGATAAGGATGCACATTTCTTGGTTTGTTCACTTTCTCTTCAGAAGTTTGGTCAATAGCCTTAACAAAGATTGTTTTACTAGAACTTGGTTTAGAAAACTTTGAGTAACCAAGTCCACTTTTATCATTTGAATATCTTTGTTGACTAAGGACTGCTTCTAATCCAATTTTTCCTTTCTCATATCTTTCAAGGACTCTTTTTAATTGAACAATTTGGAAATAAAGTGATTCACAATTTTTACATACCAACTCTTGTTTTTCTTCACAAATTTTCTTTTGTTTTTCATCTTTTGATTCTTTTTCCATAATATCAACTTTTTCTTCTAAAGATGTTATTTGTTTCTTTTGTGAAGATATTGTTTTATACAAGACCTTACATTCATTTAAGAGTTCATTAATGGCTTCTTGTGCATCATTATCATAAAGAGAAAATTCATTACTAACCTCGCCATTTTCATCATCGGATTTGTGTGTAGCCAAAAGTGCCAAATTTGCGCTTTCATCGCTCTCCGAGTCGGATGATGAACTAATGTCATTGTCTTCCCATGCAATATATGCCTTTTTATTTTTTGATTCCTTCTTGCCTTTGAAACTTCTTTTCTTTGCGAGTTTTGGACAATTGGGGTTTATGTGACCTTGCTTTCCACATTCGTAACATGTAACATCTTGAGATGAAGTGGTAGCCTCCTTTTTCTTAAAGTGTTTCTTTCTTTTAGAATAATTAAACGACTTGTCTTTATTACCAAAAAATTTACCGAGTCTTTTTACTAGTAGCATGAAATTTTCATCTTCCTCCGATGAATCATCATTTTGCTTATCTTTTAAATCTACTTTCAATGCAATACCCTTGGATTTTTTTTCTTGATGTTCATGTTTTTTGAGTCGTCCAAGTTCTAATTCATGTTCTTGGAGTTTTCCAAATAATGATGCGGAAGTCATTGTAGAAAGACTTTTCTTTTCCGATATTGCCGTAACTTTCGGTTGCCATTCTCTAGTCAAGGATCTAAGAACTTTGAGATTTAATTCATCATTAGAAAATGTCTTACGAAGTGCCATTATGTGATTAGTCAAATGAACAAATCTTTTTTGTAATGCAACGATGGATTCTCCGGGCTGCATTCGGAACATCTCATATTCTTGACTTAATGTATTTAATCTTGATCTCTTAACTTCAGTGGTTCCGTCATGAGTTTCCACTAAAGTGAACCAAATTTCTTTAGCGGATTTACATTGTGAAACGCGGAAAAATTCATCCATGCTTAAAGCACTTTGTAATATATTAATGGCTTTCTTTTCATCGAGCAATTTCTTTCTATCATCTTCATTATAAGCATTTTTAACCTTTGGAGTTGTAACATCATTTACTACACTCATTGGTTGATGCGGACCATTTTCAATAGTTTCCCATATTCCATCTCCTTGTGCTTCTAAGTGTGCCCTCATTCGAATTTTCCAAAAGTCGAAATACTCTCCTGAAAATAGAGGGGGACTTGTTACTACTACCGCCATCTTTGAAAACCAGATTTGCGCTTATGGAAGCCATACTAGATCTTGAAGGAACAGGATACCTATAACCTGCTCTGATGCCAATTGTAAGTAGGATTAAACCTAAGAGGGAGGGGGGGTGAATTAGGTTCCTTAGAATATTTTCCAGATTTTTGAAGAATTTGATTTTTACTTTCCTAAAGTTTCTAAGTGATGAAATGCGGTAAAGTACGGAAAGTAAATGACACAGGCGATATATCCTGGTTCCCCTCACAGTCCGAGAGTACTCCAGTCCCCTTTCAACATGAAAGAGATTTTTAATAGTGTTAGATCCTAAGACAAGACTATCCTAGCCTTTCTATACAGGCTCTAACAAGCACACCAAGAACAACCTCTTGGATTTTACAACCAAGTTGAAAAGAGAACAATCCTCCCTAATTCAACCTCTTGTTTCCAACAAACCTGGACAACAAGGAATATATCAAACCCTATAAGAGAAACAATCCTTCTCCTTATAGTCAACACCTAAATCCAAACAATCCTTGGAACTTAGGATTTTTACAATAATTCTGAATTTTTGAGTAAGTAGTTGAAACTTTGATTCTTCAATATATCAATCACAAGATTGATCTTCTTCTTGACAAATAATCTTTATTCAGAATATACAAGTGTTTTATGATGCAAGAATGAAACTATAATGATTGAGATGAAAGTTCAATGTCAAAGTTTCACTCTAAGAAAATTCTGACTTTTTACACTTGAGAAAAATGAAAGATTTAAGAGAATAAAGATGTTTGAAAAATGTTTGCCAGAAGGTGAATTTAAAATCTGAAATTATGAGTTTATATAAGCCACTAAACACCTTTACAAAAGGATGTAAATGTCCAAAGGTTGCCATGCATCAAAAACCATTTTCAAAAACTCATAAGGCTGAAAAATAAAATATTTTCACATACTGGTTCAGTGTTAATCGATTAACACTATTGCACTAGAAATGGGTTAATCGATTAACACCTTGTAACGAGCAAAAAATTCAAATTTTCTTAAGGTTAATCGATTAACATAAATGAACTATAAAACGTTAATCGATTAACCAGTGTTAAAAGTTGAAAAATAATTTAACAAAAGGTATGAAAAGGAATGGTTTTCAAGAACAAATATTTTGATGATTCATGCCAAATATGTTTTGATGATATGAACACTTGTATATTCAAGAATAAGTTGAGTTCATATACCTTTTAGATTATGATCAATTGTTTGAAAAACTTCGAGACTTTTTGATATAAATGATACTTGAAACTTGATACTTGACTTGAATCATTTCCTTTTTGATCTTCACTAGATTTTACAATGTTGTTGTCTTCATCAAAACACATTTGAGAATCTTGATTCTTCAATAGTGATACCTCACCGCGCAAACTAAAAGCAAGTGTCCTAACCAAATACTTGAACAAATGTTACAGGAACAAAATGTATACAACACTTGAACAAACACAATGGAAAATAAAAGCAAAACAAGTATCTATACAAGAATATATACAATATAAACAATTATGTACAAAGCTCCAAAACATCGAAACTATCGCAATGCGATCCAATAAAAACACCAATCCCCGACAACGACGCTATTTTGTTGGTGCAGTAAATCGGCAAGCAACAAAAGTTTTGGAAGTATTTTTCCGTGAATTTATCGTGTCCACAGAGATCGGTGTTATTGAACTGCCGTTCGATAGTTTTCGCAATTCTGAGTTTGGTTTAAAATGTTTCAAACATAGAAACAGAAAAGTAAATATTAACACAGAAAAAATTCATTCTTCAGAGAGAAGAAAATTATCCGGCATGCATATAATCCACTCCTCACAAACTTAAACTTATCGACCAGTTATACTCAACCTACAATACTCCTCAATGTCATCCAGCATCGCTCACAACAGTGTCCATCTCTGACACACTGAGCTGAGAGAACACCCGTATTACTCTTGTCGACACTCTCGTACCCGACTCAAACAACACGGAGGCATTAAGCTCTGATACCCATAAAGATTGTTAGCTCTAAATCTATCTCTAGTATCCAGAAACTAACAGATAATCATCCCTAATCAAGGTTTGTGATGTTTATCTCTAACACAACCTAAACCCCGAGCATAAAGCAAAAAATCAAGGAGAATCACCGATAAAGATTTGTAAAGCAGGTTTTATACAACGCCATGGGCGATAAATATACATAAGATCAAAGTAAATACATATACAAAACCCAACAAATGAAGAATACACAAAGAAGAAGAGAAATGAACCAAAAATCTCCCGGTTTGTCGCCGCCGATCGATGATCAATCCAACCCAGATCATCCGTGTGTAAGCTCCATAGTTGTTTTCTAAGCTAATCCTATAAAAAATTATGTTTGATGGAGTAGGAGCAAAAAATACCCAAACCATACATTAAAAAAATGCTGAAAAGTGACTTGAATAGGGGCTGAAAAGACGCGAACAGCGCTAAGCGCGCTATGAGGGTGCTTAGCGTCAGCAGCAAAATCACAATTCTTATTTTATTCATAACTTTTGAACTGTAACTTTGATTGACGCACCGTCGGAAGCGTTGGAAAGCTTATTCAATGCTCTATATAAAAATGACAAAATATCCTTGCTTTAATACCTACAAAAATGAGATAAACTAAAATTAGAAAGAATGAAAGTTATTACACTCGCGCTAAGCGCGCTCAGATCTCACTAAGCGCGCTCAGACCGCGCTAAGCGCGATCTCACCTAAAATACACTTAAATCGCCTTAAAGTACACTAAGCGCGGTCTTGCTCGCGCTAAGCGCAGTCCTGCTCGCGCTAAGCGCGGTCAAGGATCCTTAGCTACTGTCTCTTCAGAAAAAGCGTGCTGAAACCGCGCTGAAAAGGTCGCTTAGTACGGGTTGCCGACACGATCGCCTCAAAAATGATCTTTTAGACCTTCTTTCCTTCACCAATTGTTCCTATCATCAAATATATGCTAGAAGACCTATCAAAGAACATCAAAATGATCAATATTGACAATATTTACAATAAAATCAGAAACTTGCATATTTACACTAAAACTAATAGATTTACTACTAAAATATCAAGGAAACCATTGGAAAGGGCCACAAAATACTATCTAAAATATGCACAATTTGGCACTTAACAACTCTCCCCAACTTAAACTTATTTGTCCTCAAACAAGAATCAAACAACTCAAAGAAACAAAAGTAACAGCCAAGCAATCACAAGTCAACAAGTTTCGAAAAACAAAAACAAATGTATGGTTCAACACAAAAACGTACATCCAAAGAAAAACTTACCACTAAACTACAACAATAACATAACCACGAAACGAACGCTACGTACAAAAATCATGCCAAACATTCCAAAACAACACGAGTTCAATCATGAATCACACCAAGCAAAAACAATCATCGGTAGATGAAAAACACAAAATGAGGTATTTTTCACTCACACATCAATCTTGCAAACAAAAGACTAAATTATGCAATAATCCAAAAATCATATTAAAAACATAAAAGCAAGAATCACTAGGGCTTTCAAGGTTGTAGCGTGGTCGGGTAAACAAACAAGGGGCAATTTATAAAGGTAATTGAAACAAAAACTTGCCTAAACCTAAGGGAGTGATCAACTCACAAAGACTCAAACACAAAATTCCAATCTACTTCTTCCAAAATCCCAAGTGTTACACAAAACACAATACTTATTTAGTACAATTATATGAACTCTTTTTGTTTCCTTTCTCAAGGATTTTCTTTTTTCTTTTCTTTTTTCTTTTCTTTTCTTTTTCGTATTTTTCTCTTTTTTCTTTTCTTTTTCAACCTCATAGAAACCAACCAATGAGTAAACAATCATTCTCTCCCCAACTTGAATTCAACCACATCATCAAGTGAATACTCCCTACTTTCTAAGGCAAGGTAAAAATTCATACAACAACACAAAGTTGAGGGTTAAAGAAAAAATAATCAATCAAAGTCCGTACAAAAAGTGAATTCAATACTCATAGACAAGCATTAAGTTCAAACACCATGGATAATGATAGAAAGGCACAAAAGGGTTTAACAAATGCTCACACACTCATAGGGTGAATTGGCTATTTGGCTAGGTAATTGTGCTCAAAATGAAACAAAATGCCTTGATCATTTTCATGCTTTCATATAATCAACACAAACAAAAGATTAAGCATAATAAAATCCAGTTAGAACAAGAATGTTGGTATTCCGCGCATATATGAACAATGGAAATCTACCTCACAAAAAGGGTGGGAACTAAAGTGATTCACATAAAAAACAAGTATACAAAAGAATGAATGGCATGGAAGTTTGTAAAAAGCCTAAGTATCATGAATATGCTAAAGTCAAGAAAGCGATAAACACCTACCTTGGACATGTACAAAACTTAAAAATATCATCACCATACATTCGCAAGTTGAAACGATCAAACTTGGAAAATCACAAAATGCATCCTCAAGCTAATCAAAACAAACTTGAGAGCAAACACAAAATTTTATTCTAACAACCTAACAAAATTGAATTAAAACAAACTAAACACAAAGACCAAAATTAGTGAAAGCGGATGGAAAATGAGAGATTTTTCTTTGCAAAACAAGGCGCGCTAAACGCCCTCTGCTCGCGCTAAGCGCGGGCAGGAAAATTTTGTTTTTCAAAATTGGTTTTTTCTCTCATTCACTCCATCCATTTTCACTTTATATTAACTATACTACTGGACATAAAACTATACAAACTCAAGAATTATTAATATAAACATACTAAAAGACCGAGTGAAATTGGATTAAACAAGTTGTAAAGTGAATATTTGAGAATTTTACGAACAATCCGAGTACAACTTGTTTAATGAATGTTCACCACACTACCTAAGCTAGAATGAAAAAGTAATAACGAAACAAAAAACGATAAAACATGCTTGTTTTACGTCATAAGCTCGACGTCTTTACTGTGCTAAGCTAGTAACTTACTCCCTCCATGCCATGGTTGTAAGTAGGATTAAACCTAAGAGGGGGTGAATTAGGTTCCTTAGAACATTTTCTGGATTTTTGAAGAATTTGATTTTTACTTTCCTAAAGTTTCTAAGTGATAAAATGCAGTAAAGTGCTGAAAGTAACTGACACAGACGATATATCCTGGTTCCCCTCACAGTCCGAGAGCACTCCAGTCCCCTTTCAACATGAAAGAGATTTTTAATAGTGTTAGATCCTAAGACAAGACTATCCTAACCTTCCTATACAGACTCTAACAAGCACACCAAGAACAACCTCTTGGATTTTACAACCAAGTTGAAAAGAGAACAATCCTCCCTAATTCAACCTCTTGTTTCCAACAAACCTGGACAACAAGGAATATATCAAATCCTATAAGAGAAACAATCATTATCCTTATAGTCAACACCTAAATCCAAACAATCCTTGGAACTTAGGATTTTTACAATAATTCTGAATTTTTGAGTAAGTAGTTGAAACTTTGATTCTTCAATATATCAATCACAAGATTGATCTTCTTCTTGACAAATAATGTTTATTCAGAATATACAAGTGTTTATGATGCAAGAATGCAACTATAATGATTAAGATAAAAGTTCAATGTCAAAGTTTCAATCTTAGAAAATTCTGAATTTTTACACTTGAGAAAAATGAAAGATTTAAGAGAATAAAGATGTTTGAAAAATGTTTGCCAGAAGGTGAATTTAAAATCTGAAATTATGAGTTTATATAAGCCATTAAACACCTTTACAAAAGGATGTAAATGTCCAAAGGTTCCCATGCATCAAAACCCATTTTCAAAAACTCATAAGGCTGAAAAATAAAATATTTTCACATACTGGTTCAGTGTTAATCGATTAACGCTATTGCACTAGAAATGTGTTAATCGATTAACACCTTGTAACGAGCAAAAAATTCAAATTTTCTTAAGGTTAATCGATTAATATAAATGAATTATAAAACTTTAATCGATTAACCAGTGTTAAAAGTTGAAAAATACTTTAACAAAAGGTATGAAAAGGAATGGTTTTAAAAACAAATATTTTGATGATTCATGCAAAATAAGCTTTGATGATATGAACACTTGTATATTCAAGAATAAGTTGAGTTCATATACCTTTTAGATTATGATCAATTGTTTGATAAACTTCGAGACTTTTTGATATAAATGATACTTGAAACTTTATACTTGACTTGAATCATTTCCTTTTTTATCTTCACTAGATTTTACAATGTTGTTGTCTTCATCAAAACACATTTGAGAATCTTAATTCTTCATTCTCCCCCTTTTTTATGATGACAACTCTTCTCTTGAAAATTTTGATTTCAACCTTGATTTCTCTAACAAAAACAATACTCCCCCTAGATGTAAGCTCCCCCTAAAACCATGCTTGGGAGAAATTTTGAACCATCTTACTTTGCTGCAAAATTGTGTTAGAGAAACAAATATACACCTACTTCTCCACCTTTGTCATTACCAAAAAGGAAGAGAAAAGTCTTAAAACTTAAATAATGATTGAACAATTGGTGAAAACATTTGGAACATATAACACATTTGAGACATATTTGAACACACAAAATCAACACATAAAAACATATAATAACATGAAACATAAGTTCTAACAACACATTAAACATAAGTCTTACAAAAATCCAAAGCATAACACAACATAATCTAAGAAAGCCTTAAATACTATTAAACATAAAAATAATACTAGAAAAACTAAAGAACACTAGAATACTAAATAATTCTTCTAGTCACTTTCCGACATATCATTGTTTTCTTCTTCCTCTTCTCCTTCTTCCTCTTCATCTTCTTCCTCTTCTTCACTTTGCTCAACTCTTGGTTTCCGGCGAAGAGATTTTGTGAGCTTAATCAACAATTTCTTAATCGAAGCCATTTCAAAAGAGTGATTGTTCATTGTTGCTTCCATTGAACACATTTTGTTGTAAAGTGCTTCATTTGTATAACCGCCTTCCGGAGCCGGTGGAGGAGTGAAAGTTTGAACATCATCCTTGTAAACATACAATCTTTGCCTATTTTTGATGATACCCGTGTTCCGAAGACAACTGGAAGCATTAATCTCACAATCTTTGGAAGTCATTTCAACCTTTGGTTCTCTTTTTACAACAATCTCAAGTGATTCAAGAAGTTTTGACACAATTTTTCCATATGGAAGACCACCACTCAATTTTTGTTGATAAAACATGTGTTACATAACAGTGCATGCCCAATTCACTTTTAAGCCATTCTTGAGGGCAAACATGATTTGCAATTCCGGATCACTAACCTGAGCATGATTGGAGTGTTTTGGCAGCAAGACATATGCAATAACATAGTGTAGCATTCTATCCATTACCGATAAATTCTTTGAATATAGTAAGACTCTAGAAGAAGCATTACTTTGTCTACCCATAATGTCAACTTGATTCATGCGAGAAAAGGAAATAGTAATCCATCTTATTATAATCTTTCCATCCATTAGATTTTGGAGTAAAACCTTGCCTAATAATTTGACCAGCAGTAGGCAATCCAAAAAATTTCCAAAAGTTTCAGCATCGACAGTGGTCATCGAATTCATCAGTATCCACATGCAAGTTTGAATAGAACTCTTTTACTAAATCAGGATACACTTGACCAATCTCAGAGACAAACTTATCTATCTTATGACGCTTTAACAGTTTCGAAAAATTAAAACTTTCAACAGGAAAAGATTTTAAGTAGACATATTTTACCGGCATGAGCAATCTGTTCCGGAAATCGAAAGTGAGCCTCCGTTGCTTTGTTGTTGGTGCAGATTCTTCCGGATTCGAGCTTTCTTCTCCCATTTTGGCCTTGCCTTTCTCCCTTCTTGAAGATGCCATGGATGAATGAAGGTTTAAAGGTTAGAAGGTGATTTTCGGATTTGTGTGAGAAGAGGGTTTTGATGAAGGAGTTGTGTGGTTTGGTGAGGTTATAATGAATATTTGATGAATGGGTTTTAATGTTGGTGGTTGAATGACTTTTAATGAGTTGAAGAGGTGAGTAAAAGATAGTAATGAGGAGTAAAGAGTGATGAAGAGTACCAATGGAAGTTGGAAAGATGAGTTGACTTATGCTAAAAGCATTTTTTAAAGACAAAGACCACGTAAAGAATAAATATAAATAACACAAAATTCTGCATATAATTAATTTTTCGTATTTTTGGAAAAATCTACAGGGTTAATCGATTAACCCAAAACCATCATAACTTGGTTAATCGATTAACAGAACAAAAATTTGCGCAAATACTTACAGTGTTAATCGATTAACACATTTGCAAAGACAAATGGTTAATCGATTAACATACCAAAAAAATAGTAACTTAATAATTTTTAGTATGCTAAGAAAATCGCAATTGTGATACCTTGACATGTTATAATATAGTATAATGCAACTTGTGGTAATCCAAAAAATTCATAAAAATAATTTTATGAGCACAAAAAAAATGAAAATATGTCATTTTTGCATAATATTCACGTTTTAATAAAAAATAACAAACATAAAAATTAGAAATATTGTGTACCTTGGCTTCATTATACCATATAATGAATAAATATTAAAGATTTAAATGTCACCTTCATCCAAAATGCCAAGTTCTCTTCGAATCTTAAAGAATCTGTCCCAAGGAAGTGGTTTTGTGAAGATATCCGCCAGTTGATTTTGAGTATCGATAAACGTTATCTCAATGTCTCCTTTTAAAACGTGGTCCCTTAGAAAATGATGTCTAATATCTATGTGCTTGGTTCTTGAATGCATGACCGACATTGGATGTTCCTCTAAGATACTTCATTATTCTTTTCACCGCTGTGAGATGAGATTCCTTCGGACAAGCTTGAAATCGTGCACATAAACATACACTAAACATAATATCAGGTCGACTAGCGATTAGATATAATAAAGAGCCGATCATACCTCGATATTTAGTAATATCAATTGGAATTCCGGATTCGTCATGATCAAGATATGTTCCGGATCCCATTGGAGTTGCTATTTCTTTGCAAGTATCCATGTCAAATCTTTTAAGAAGTTCTTTACAATATTTGGATTGATTGATAAACATCCCATTCTTTGTTTGTTTGATATGCAATCCAAGAAAGTAGTTCAACTTTCCCATCATGGACATTTCAAATTCTCCTTGCATGATTTTTGAGAATTTTTCACATAAGGATTCATTTGTAGATCCAAATATGATGTCATCTACATAAATTTGCACAAAGATAGTATGATGGTTAATTCTTTTAATAAACAAAGTAGTATCAACTTTACCTTTTTCGAAACCGTGTTCGCAAAGAAAATTACTTAACCTATCATACCAAGCTCTTGGTGCTTGCTTCAATCCATACAATTCCTTTTTGAGTTTGTAAACATGATTAGGATATTTAAAATCTTCAAAACCTGGAGGTTGGTTTACATAAACTTCTTCAAGTATGTATCCATTTAGAAATGCGTTTTTAATGTCCGTCTGATACAACTAAAAATTCAAAGAACAAGCATATGCTAACAATAATCTAGTTGCTTCTAGTCTAGCAACCGGTGCAAATGTTTCCTCAAAATCTATACCTTCTTCTTGATTATAGCCTTGTGCTACTAATCTTTCTTTGTTCCTTATAATGATACCATTTTCATCTAGCTTATTTTTTAATATCCATTTAGTGCCAATAATATGCTTACCTTTTGGTCTTGGAACAAAATCCCATACCTCATTTCTTTCGAACTGATTTAATTCTTCTTGCATGGCTAGAATCCATTGATCATCATCTAAGGCATCTTGGACTTTAGATGGTTCTATTTGAGAAACAAATGCCATATTGAGACATGCATCCTTTAGATTTAACCGAGTAGATACTCCTTGAGATATGTCTCCAATAATCTTGTCAATAGGATAATCTCTATGTGTCCTCCATTCTTTTGGTAGATCGTTGACTATAGACTCTTTTTGAATAGATTCTTCTTGATGATCTACTTGATTCTCATTGTTGACTTTGGAGGAGTCTTCTTGAGGAGCTTCTATGGAATTATCATCATCATCACAAATAACAATATCCTCCTTGGAGGGGTTAGATTCATCAAACTTAACATGCATAGATTCTTCAATAGATAAAGTTCTTTTATTATAAATTCTATATGCCTTACTTGAAAGTGAATAGCCAAGAAATATACCTTCATCCGATTTTTCATCGAACTTACCAAGATTGTCTTTGTCATTGTTCAAGACAAAACACTTGCATCCAAATATCTGAAAGTAGGCAATGTTTGGTTTCCTCCCTTTGAAAAGTTCATAAGGGGTCTTCTTTAGGATAGGTCTAATGTTAACATGATTACTTACAAAACATTATATGCTTACCGCATCCGCCCAAAAGTACTTTGGAAGATTTGAGTCGCTAAGCATAGTTCTTGCAAGTTCCACCAATGACCTATTCTTTCTTTCTACAACACCATTTTGTTGGCGGGTTCTTGGTGCCGAGAAGTTGTGAGATATTCCATTTTCTTCGCAAAATTCTTCGAAATAAGCATTTTGGAATTCTCCACCATGGTCGCTTCTTATGGAGGCAATTGAAAGTGACTTCTTATTTTGAATTTGCTTTGCATACTTCTTGAACGCCTTGAATGCATCACTTTTCTGCACTAAAAAGAATGTCGATGTATATCTAGAGAAATCATCAACAATAACTAAAGCATATCATTACCTCCGAAGCTTCTTGTTCTTGATGGACCAAATAAGTCCATATGCGACAATTGTAGTGGCCTTGTAGTGGACACCACATCCTTAGATTTGAAAGTTGACTTGGTTTGTTTTCCTTTTAGACAAGCATCACACAACTTATCTTTGACATATTTTATCTTTGGTAAGCCAATACCTAAATCACGTTTGATTAATTTATTCAAATGCTCCAAATGAACGTGAGCAATCCTTTTGTGCCATACCCATGATTCATTATTCTTTGCCATAAGACATTTAACCTTCAAAGAAACGTCATCAAGGGAAATCATAAAAATATTGTTAATTCTTTTACCTTTAAGCATTACCTCATTAGTGACTTTGTCTTCTATCAAACATTCATCTTTAGTGAAATTGATTTTGAAGCCTTTGTCACAAAGTTGGCTTATGCTAAGAAGATTACGTTTTAATCCTTCAACATAACGCACATCTTTGATAGTTGTGAAAGGTGGTGCTCCAACAATGCCTACGCCAAGAATCTTGCCAAGAATCTTTCCTTTCTTATTATCTCCATAAGTAACAAAATCCTTGGCCTTAAGCACTATATTTGAAAATTTGTTTATATCTCCGGTCATATGCTTCGAACAACCACTATCAAGATACCATAGATTTGAAGTGGTCTTCAAGCAAACCTATAAAACATATTAAGTTTTGTTAGGTACCCAAATAGCCTTGGGTCCTTCATAATTAGTACCTTTCTTTACCCACACATAATGCCTACTTGCAACACTAAAGTTTCTTACATAGCAAGCATTAGGTGTATGGCCAATAATACCACAATAAAAACAAGTAGGAACAAAATTGCTTTTATATCTTGGAATATAAGATTTCTTTTTAGGAAATCTTTTCTTTTTAGGATAAGGATGCACATTTCAAGGTTTGTTCACTTTCTCTTCAGAAGTTTGGTCACTAGCCTTAACAAAGATTGTTTTACTAGAACTTGGTTTAGAAAACTTTGAGTAACCCAGTCCACTTTTATCATTTGAATATCTTTGTTGACTAAGGACTGCTTCTAATCCAATTTGTCCTTTCTCATATCTGTCAAGGACTCTTTTTAATTGAACAATTTGGAAAGAAAGTGATTCACAATTTTTACATACCAACTCTTGTTTTTCTTCACTAATTTTCTTTTGTTTTTCATCTTTTGATTCTTTTTCCATAATATCAACTTTTTCTTCTAAAGATGTTATTTGTTTCTTTTGTGAAGATATTGTTTTATACAAGACCTTACATTCATTTAAGAGTTCATTAATGGCTTCTTGTGCATCATTATCATAAAGAGAAAATTCATTACTAACCTCGTCATTTTCATCATCGGAGTTGTGTGTAGCCGTAAGTGCAAAATTTGCACTTTCATCGCTCTCCGAGTCGGATGATGACCTAATGTCATTGTCTTCCCATGCAATATATGCCTTTTTATTTTTTTATTTCTTCTTGCCTTTGAAACATATTTTCTTTGCGAGTTTTGGACAATCGGGCTTTATGTGACCTTGCTTTCCACATTCGTAACATGTAACATCTTGATATGAAGTGTTGCCTCCTTTTTCTTAAAGTGTTTCTTTCTTTTAGAATAACTAAAGGACTTGTCTTTATTACCAAAAAATTTACCGAGTCTTTTTACTAGTAGCATGAAATTTTCGTCTTCCTCCGATGAATCATCATTTTGCTTATCTTTTAAATCTACTTTCAATGCAATACCCTTGGATTTATTTTCTTGATGTTCATGTTTTTTGAGTCTTCCAAGTTCTAATTCATGTTCTTGGAGTTTTCCAAATAATGATGCGGAAGTCATTGTAGAAAGACTTTTCTTTTTCGATATTGCCGTAACTTTCGGTTGCCATTCTCTAGTCAAGGATCTAAGAACTTTGAGATTTAATTCATCACTAGAAAATGTCTTACCAAGTGCCATTAAGTGATTAGTCAAATGAACAAATCTTTTTTGTAATGCAACGATGGATTCTCAGGTCGGCATTCGGAACATCTCATATTCTTGACTTAATGTATTTAATCTAGATCTCTTAACTTCAATGGTTCCGTCATGAGTTTCCACTAAAGTGACCCAAATTTCTTTAGCGGATTTACATTGTGAAACGCGGAAAAATTCATCCATGTTTAAAGCACTTTGTAATATATTAATGGCTTTCTTTTCATCGAGCAATTTCTTTCTATTATCTTCATTATAAGCATTTTTAACCTTTGGAGTTGCAACATCATTTACTACACTCATTGGTTAATGCGGACCATTTTCAATAGTTTCCCATATTCCATCTCCTTGTGCTTCTAAGTGTGCCCTCATTCGAATTTTCCAAAAGTCGAAATACTCTCCTGAAAATAGAGGGGGACTTGTTACTACTACCGCCATCTTTGAAAACCAGATTTGCGCTTATGGAAGCCATACTAGATCTTGAAGGAACAGGTTACCTATACCCTGCTCTGATGCCAATTGTAAGTAGGATTAAACCTAAGAGGGGGGGGGTGAATTAGGTTCCTTAGAATATTTTCCAGATTTTTGAAGTATTTGATTTTTACTTTCCTAAAGTTTCTAAGTGGTGAAATACGGTAAAGTGCGGAAAGTAAATGACACAGGCGATATATCCTGGTTCCCCTCACAGTCCGAGAGTACTCCAGTCCCCTTTCAACATGAAAGAGATTTTTAATAGTGTTAGATCCTAAGACAAGACTATCCTAGCCTTTCTATACAGGCTCTAACAAGCACACCAAGAACAACCTCTTGGATTTTACAACCAAGTTGAAAAGAGAACAATCCTCCCTAATTCAACCTCTTGTTCCCAGCATCGCTCACAACAGTGTCCATCTCTGACACACTGAGCTGAGAGAACACCCGTATTACTCTCGTCAACACTCTCGTACCCGACTCAAACAACACGGAGGCATTAAGCTCTGATACCCATAAAGATTGTTAGCTCTAAATCTATCTCTAGTATCCAGAAACTAACAGATAATCATCCCTAATCAAGGTTTGTGATGTTTATCTCTAACACAACCTAAACCCCGAGCATAAAGCAAAAAATCAAGGAGAATCACCTATAAAGATTTGTAAAGCAGATTTTATACAACGCCATGGGTGATAAATATACATAAGATCAAAGTAAATACATATACAAAACCCAACAAATGAAGAATATTAGTTCTGCAGCTATGCAGTATTTGTGTTGGCTAAATTTTGTTAAAACCTATATGATAGCTTTATGTCACTAAAGTTGTTTTAACATGTTGTTTTGTGTATCTGCCATAATAGTTTAGTTGCAGGTTGTGAAATGTCAAGGAGGATGTCTTGACATGCTGTTCTGCACTAACTAGTTATGTTCAGTATCTGTCATATTAGATTAGTTGCAGGTTGTGGAGATGTCAAGTGTGATGTCTTGACATGTTGTACTGCACTAAGCTGATATGAGTGCATGGTTGTTTTAAGGTGTTGTTGTTTTACTGTCATGTGATGGTTAATCAAGATGTTCTAATTTACTGCATTCAACATGTCGGATAAAGATGTCCCATCCTGGATCATAGGACATCGCGTCTGTTAGTGGATTAAAAGGAAGATTTTATTAGTTGTTATTTGTTACTGAATATTCTGTGAATATTTAGTTATCCTATGTGGCGTCCAAAGTAATTGAGTTGAGATTTTGTGTTGGTTTTCGGATTTTCACTACTTTCTAAATATGGAGACATATTAGGAAATATTAGATTTAAGACCTATTTTCTTGGAGTTTATTTTGCAGAATTATGTGCAGTCTCTCAGCTGCGTTTTGAAGCCCAAATCCAGTTGGGATGTAGGTTATAAATAGGAGTGTTTGTAACCTGATTTGGCAATGATTCCAAGATGTAAATTTATTAGGGTTTCGTTCTTGTGAACCACTCTCTAGGAGAGTTGATATGTGTGAACCACCCGGTTTGTGGGGTGGTCATCGTGTTTATCTCGAAGCCTGTAGGTAAGAGATGTATTGTTCTTGGAGGAAGCTGTTAAGCAACTCTAAGTATTGTTCTTAGTCATGTGTGTCATGTCTAGTTATTGTCACGGAAGTATGTCTTCTACTTTTCTGTGATTGAAGAGCTGTTGGAAATCAAGTTGTTGATGCAGTGGCTGAGGTGTTGACTGCTAGACATCATTATGATGATTGGAAGTGAGATGGAGTCTCTTACCTAAGGAGGACTTAGGTAGAAGGGTCATTGGGTAGTTATTAAGTGAGTAGACTATCAACGGGTGTGTTGATTAAAGAGTTTGTGAATTGATACTGCTAATAGTGGACTTCCTTCCTGGCTTGGTATGCCCCCAGATGTAGGTTGTTAGACTTAACTGGGTGAACAAATTCTATGTGTGGTTTATGCTTTTTAGTATTATTATTGCCTTGTTTATACAACAGAAATTGATGTTGTGACATCTCACGTAACAACACATATCTGATACCAGAATTTCAATTGGTATCAGAGCAGGCATCCTGTTCTGTTTCTGGGTGAGATCCGAGGGGGATACTTTCTGGTTCATGGTAAAGAAAGAAGGATGTTATACTGAAAACTGGTTGAACGTGATAGGTTTATATTGGTGTTTGAATGGTCCCTAGAAGTGGAGGATGGACTATTCGCAGAAAATGATGTCTGGTGGTTTTGTGTAATATGTTGTACCTGAAGACTGTTGAGGAGGTTGTGATTGTTGTGTATTCCGCTACATGGTATCTGATGGAACCCTGGGGGTCCTTGTGTCGCTAGTAAAGGAAGGGCAGTAGGGTTGGTCTCCTCAGAAGAGTTGTTGTGTGATGATGTAGTGTATGCAAGACTGTTTCAACCAACTGTGTAAAGTTTCCAACGATACTTGAGTTTTATTTCTCAAGTCCACTCTTAAAGCAACTATAGTGTGTGGTTGATTTACTCTTCAAGAAATCTGTTGAAGAAAGGATACAGCCATTTATTTTGGTCTCTAGAAGAGCCTTTCTAATACTTGACCTAATTAGGAAAGTGACTCTGAGTCTTGCTGTAACACCCCAATTCCCATCGCGACTAAATAATACATAAATCAAATCAGAGTAACTAAAAATTTATTTTTCCGACAGAAACAAGGATGCCACATTTTAAAGTAAGAAAACACAATCCCTGCTCAATTATTTGATATATAACACCTAATAGAGAAAATCATTAACGGGAAACTTTTTCCATCTAAAGGGAAAGGTCAATTATGGAATAAAGCGGAAAGATCCATAACCGACTTGTTTTACAAAATAAATCATTTTAGAACATCAACTATATATACAAAGTACAAAAAAAATACATTCAACAAATGTATACATATAAATATAATCGTTCCCGACTCCCGTGCTACGTATCAGAGCAGACACCAAGACCGATAAAAGAACGGAGGGCTAATCTTCACAAAAAGACCTCCAGCAACTCTAATCTGCAATGCCTCATAGAGCATTATAAAATAGCAGAAGGGTGAGAAATAACAATTAAAATCAAGATTACATAATAATATGCAAACACACATTTAAACACATGTATAAATCATCTCACCCATACCATCACATATATCAAGTATCCAATATACTCGCATATTCGCACATAAGGCATACCAAGTCATAACATTTAGAAACACATCACACATCACATAACACATGTCTATACATAACACATATTATCCATAACCAATGCATTTATCACATATGCACATCAAAGTACCAATGTTATCACAATCTCAACACATAACAAATCAATGCACAATTTCCACACATCATCAATCCATGATTTATGCAAATGCACAGAGACCGACACAACGACTCTATGCAAATGCCATGCGGTACCGACTTCCAACATTTCTCATCACTAGTTCACTCAGGAACTCTGCTGGAATCATCGCTTGTTATTTAATGTAACTCCCCGTCGGGCACACGATGTTCCCCATCGCTCACACCTCTTATTTTTAAGGCACACGATCCGATCTGATCGCTCACACCTCTTATTTTTAAGGCACGCGACGTTCCCCATCGCTCACACCTCTTATTTTTAAGGCACACGACGTTCCCCATCGCTCACACCTCTTATTTTTAAGGCACACGATCCAATCTGATTGCTCACACCTCTTATTTTTAAGGCACACGACATTTATGGATCGCTCACACCTCTTTGTATAAGGCACACGACCCGATCGCTCACACCTCTTTGTATAAGGCACACGATCATCTATAACCATCGCTCACACCTCTTATTTTTAAGGCACACGATCCATCCGATCTCTCACACCTCTTATTTTTAAGGCACACGATGTTACAGTGGATACCCTCTGGAATCGATTCGTTGCTCACACCCACTAGGGCACACAACATCACAAGATGCATATCATGATGCTTGACACACAAGAACTCATGACAATCAAATGCATCTTCACACATATATGCAACCATAATCATGCATATATTTCAACTCATCAATGCCATACATTCACAATTCAACCATAGGAATTATCTCATCATCAATATTCATGCATTGGAAACCAATTCAAACAATGCATTTCAAACCATAATGGCCACCACACAACATACATTGAATTTCACATAAACAATGCATTTCATCACAAACCAGAAACCACAACAATCATACAATCACAACTACTTCCACAAGGGATTCACACCACAAAGGCTACCCCCCACACATCATAACCACATACATTGGTATTCAATCAAATAATGTATTTTACCACACAACAACATCATTAATCACGCATCGAAGTCTAATCCAAAACAATGGACATATTTGCCACAAGGCCACAAACCATCATCACAACATTTCATCATGTATATTCACATCATATAACAGCACACAAGCTACACGTTACATATCAAAAGCATATAGCATGATAACACATCAATCGCTCACCAATACGACGGTAAAAATCTGACAACCCAACACTTTTTCAAAACCATGACTTAAAAAAATCATCTAATGACCTCCAAACCATTTTTAATAGAAAGAATAATTCATTAGCTTTCCAACACTTCAAACGGCGACCAAAACGGACTTACGGTTTGAAAATTACGACGAAAACAAAATTGGAAAATATCACGTTCGCTCCAGTATTCGCTAGGCGAACCCTAGCGAACCAAGGCAATGGAAAACAGTCATAAAGTTCGCTAGGCGAACCTCTAGGCGAACATTCGCCCGTTCCTTCGCTGGGGTTCGCTAGACGAACCCGCAAAACCCAGAATTCGCAGCATCGTCAATATAGGTCATATGGGACCAAAATACATCATTTTTATCACCCAAACCCTTCTAATTCATACCAGAACAACCAAAATATGTTCGGACATAATCAACGAGTATTCTACGCGGTTTATATCGAATTTCATCCGTGAAAACATCGATTTCTATCAATTTCTCCTAATTTGAATCGATAAGAAAAGTCGCGAAACAACCAAAACAATTACAACAAACAACACATATACATATACAAGCAAGATATAATTGAAACTTCTCACCCTTACCCGATTATTCGTGCTCAAAACGGAGTTCCCGCAATTTTCCTCTTTCTCCTCTTTTCTTTCCTCTTCCTTTCTATCTTCTCTTTTCTTTCTCTCTATTTTCTTTTCTCTCCTTTTCTTTCCACTTTCTATTTATATAAAATATCTAAACCCCTAAAAGACTATTTTACCCCTCAACTCAAATATCTCGCAAACGCTCTCAAAACGCGATAAAACATAAACAACAATGAAAAATAATATATTGCCAAATAAAAGTCAAGAATAAAATAATATAAAAATGAAAATAATTAAATCGACTCGATTAAATAAATCGGACAAAATGGGGCGTTACAACTCTCCCCCAGTTAGACATTTTTGTCCTCGAAAATATAACTGATACGAACAAGTCCATATACGACTCTCGCATCCGACTAACCAACTAACATGCCAACAAAAGGCACACCACGAATAACACAAACTGACAAACCACCCTACTAACACGACTACGACAAAGACACGACAACGACGATAACTACAACGACAAGATGCAAAGCCCATACAATGCACTTGACGACCAACTCACGACTCAAGGAATACCGAAGTTACGAACCCACACAGGTTCACTCTTGAACCGAAACACAACAAGATCGTTACCCTCACCATAGGTAACACTCCCCTAATTCCCCACAAAGGAATTAGCTACACGCACTCGAACCATCCCGATGGAAACGAGGCAACAACACAAACAAGAACATAAAGTTCCACGACACAACCGCCTCAACAACATCAACCAAACCAGAATACCAACATCCTTGTCACACAACAAAATTATAACAATACTACGATTCACCAATCGAACATATAACCAAAACATCCATCTACACGGTAGCCCATGAATAATAGTCAAACCTTTCACCTAACACTTCCATTCTGAATCGTCCAATGGTCTCCTCATTCCTACATGTTTTCAATGTTCAACCTATGAACTCTTACCAGTCCCACACGCATATACAAAATGTGCCACATCACGCTTCCGCTGCGCACTCTGATTACTCGTAACCATCAAAACTACCAATCTCACGTCCAAAGTCTAACTCTTTCTCATATTCACTAAAAATCACTGTTCACTATTAATATACCCAACCTCACACTATCAGATGTCAATTCACACACCAACCCAAATCTCTAAATTCTCCCAAAA
Source organism: Lathyrus tuberosus (assembly GCA_022829125.1). NCBI lineage: Eukaryota > Viridiplantae > Streptophyta > Magnoliopsida > Fabales > Fabaceae > Lathyrus > Lathyrus tuberosus. The sequence continues at coordinate 9,987,922 of JALAZF010000072.1, forward strand.
GTCCCCACTCTTAAACCATCAAAGCAGACATAAGTAAAAACTTTCGACTTAACTCATCACGCACGACACAACTTTACCAATAAGATAATTCGAGCCAAGGTCATAACTAATCAGGAGTTCCGACCATCCAACCGTGCCTCAATCCGAGTTACAAATCAAAAGCTATGAAGGAAACAAAACTGCACAAACTGTCATGTTCGCTAGGCGAACCTCCTAGCGAGCATTCGCTACCACCTTCGCTAGGCGAATGTCGTTGGTGAACATTCGCTGACCTTCGCTGCCGGGTTCGCTAGGCGAACCATGGAAAACTCAGGATTCCAGCAGCGCTGTTACTCCTCCAAAACCATCATTTTCTCCATCCATACACCTTGAACCTAAAACCCTTAAAATAATACCTCCAGATTCTCCAACACAATACAATCGCGCCCAATTCCAAATCCTAAATAGTATCGATCCTTTTATGAATCCTCAATTGACGTAAAGCATAAGCCACGACTCTACCCTCTTGCATGTCAACTGAGATAACCGAAGTACGAACTTAGCAACGTCTTCCCTAGCCTGCAGTAACAACCAACTGAGCCCAAAAGTTTCTAATCTCCTTAATCAACTTAGGAGCCTCTCAATGTAGAACTGCATCTACTTCCGATGGATCCATAACCATACTCTCATCTGAAATAACAAATCCAAGAAAACTAACCTTTTTCAACAATAATTCCCACTTGAATAACTTAGCATAAAACTTCGTCTCTTTTCCACACTTGCAATTCAAATCTCAAACACTCTACCTGTTCTTCCTCTGAGTTTACAACAGATCCGAATATCCTCAATCAAGGCCATTACGAACTTATCCAAATAAATATGGAAGATACAATTCCTCTACTCCACAAACATTACCGACGCATCACAAACACCAAATAACATCACTGCACGTTGTAATGTCCAACCAAACTCCAAAAGATAAAAAAATTCTTAAAGCTTTTGCAAAACTTTTCACTGGGTAACTGGTTACTCACATACAAACTTAACCGAGTAAATAACAGCCTATCCCGACGATAACAAACATAACCAGTCACATTAAATCGATCAAAGCCTCAACTCACACCATTCACCACTCTTATCAAACATTCCAACCAATTGTAATTTCACTCAAACTCAACCAAACCAAAAGAACTCTCAAATATTACAATCCACACCTAGGGTTTTCTCAAGATTTCCATTAATGCTCTAAAACTTGAAAAACTCCAAAACTCACCAAAACTCTAAGTTCTGCTTTCCATAGTCTCAATACCAATACCATCATAATGCTTGTTATTCCATTCAATCATCCCTCCTTTTTGTTACTAACCATACTAGAGCTCTCCAAGACGACACACTTGGCCTCACAATTCTCCTTTCCAGTAAATCTTCCAACTGCTCTATCAGTCCGGGTACTTCTAATACTAACATCCAATATTCCATCCGGGAATACATCTGAAAACCACGCACAACTGGTAGCTCATCATTGTGTCCTTTCTGCCAATTCCTAGAAAACTATCGTCACAAACATAACAACACCTTAGTTTCAAGTCCTAAAAGTTCTTCTACTTACTTAGCAGATCCAAACCTCAAATCCTTACCTGCGTCCAATTTGAGTTCACGCTCTACTCTCCGAGAACAACCTTTAACAATACCCAATCGTTCTCTCCCAATGACTTCCCAACTTGACCAACATACCAAAAACCTCTAATCCGTCTCATCTTCCAGTATAAGAGTCTTCATCAACTCATCGAAGCAATCCGTAATCATTTTCTTAAATCTAAACAATCCATTGCACACACTATCAAAGCTGGAAAGACACGTCTATTCCATCCAACATAATTTCCGTCTACTATCAACAAGAGATTAAGGGTGATCAGTTCCTCAATTTGTCAATAGACAGCCGACAATCATGATGGGGCACAAACAGTCTTTACCAAACTATAATAGCATTTCTTGCATCATGTGCACAAAACTACCTAAGGCACAAATCCTTAGTTGACATAAACCTTACCTCCGCATTCCCGTCGGAACTGTGAACAACACTGTCCAAACAACACTTACACTCTTGCAACCAACGGCACACAAACGAAGCAACTTGGAGAAGTACAAGCTTCTCCCCCACTTATCACATTCTCAATCCTGAAGACAAAAGATTAGAAAACCAGAAAGTACTGACAGTGCTCTGCACACATATCACGTACTAAAAGACAAACAACAACGACAGTATTGAACTGTCACACCAACTGACTCAACAACTTGGCCGGACGGACCGGCCTGCTCTGATACCACTAATGTAACACCCCAATTCCCATCGCGAATAAATAATACATAAATCAAATCAGAGTAACTAAAAATTTATTTTTCCGACAGAAACAAGGATGCCACATTTTAAAGTAAGAAAACACAATCCCTGGTCAATTATTTGATACATAACACCTAATAGCGAAAATCATTAACGGGAAACTTTTTCCATCTAAAGGGAAAGGTCAATTATGGAATAAAGCGGAAAGATCCATAACTGACTTTTTTTACAAAATAAATCATTTTAGAACATCAACTATATATACAAAGTACAAAAAAAATACATTCAACAAATGTATACATATATATATAATCGTTCCCGACTCCCGTGCTACGTATCAGAGCAGACACCAAGACCGATAAAAGATCGGAGGGCTAATCTTCACAAAAAGACCTCCAGCAACTCTAATCTGCAATGCCTCATAGAGCATTATAAAACAGCAGAAGGGTGAGAAATAACAACTAAAATCAAGATTGCATAATAATATGCAAACACACATTCAAACACATGTATAAATCATCTCACCCATACCATCACATATATCAAGTATCCAATATACTCGCATATTCGCACATAAGGCATACCAAGTCATAACATTTAGAACAACATCACACATCACATAACACATGTCTATACATAACACATATCATCCATAACCAATGCATTTATCACATATGCACATCAAAGTACCAATGTTATCACAATCTCAACACATAACAAATCAATGCACAATTTCCACACATCATCAATCCATGATTTATGAAAATGCACAGAGACCAACCCAACGACTCTATGCAAATTCCATGCGGTACCGACTTCCAACATTTCTCATCACTAGTTCACTCAGGAACTCTGCTGGAATCATCGCTTGTTACTTAATGTAACTCCCCGTCGGGCACACGATGTTCCCCATCGCTCACACCTCTTATTTTTAAGGCACACGATCCGATCTGATCGCTCACACCTCTTATTTTTAAGGCACACGACGTTCCCCATCGCTCACACCTCTTATTTTTAAGGCACACGACGTTTATGGATCGCTCACACCTCTTTGTATAAGGCACACGACCCGATCGCTCACACCTCTTTGTATAAGGCACACGATCATCTATAACCATCGCTCACACCTCTTATTTTTAAGGCACACGATCCATCCGATCACTCACACCTCTTATTTTTAAAACACACGATGTTACAGTGGATTCCCTCTGGAATCAATTCGTTGCTCACACCCACTAGGGCACACAACATCACAAGATGCATATCATGATGCTTGACACACAAGAACTCATGACAATCAAATGCATCTTCACACATATATGCAACCATAATCATGCATATATTTCAACTCATCAATGCCATACATTCACAATTCAACCATAGGAATTATCTCATCATCAATATTCATGCATTGGAAACCAATTCAAACAATGCATTTCAAACCATAATGGCCACCACACAACATACATTGAATTTCACATAAACAATGCATTTCATCATAAACCAGAAACCACAACAATCATACAATCACAACTACTTCCACAAGGGATTCACACCACAAAGGCTACCCCCCACACATCATAACCACATACATTGGTATTCAATCAAATAATGTATTTTACCACACAACAACATCATTAATCACGCATCGAAGTCTAATCCAAAACAATGCACATATTTGCCACAAGGCCACAAACCATCATCACAACATTTCATCATGTATATTCACATCATATAACAGCACACAAGCTACACGTTACATATCAAAAGCATATAGCATGATAACACATCAATTGCACACCAATACGACAGTAAAAATCCGACAACCCAACACTTTTTCAAAACCACGACTTAAATAAATCACCTAATGACCTCCAAACCATTTTTAATAGAAATAATAATTCATTAGCTTTCCAACACTTCGAACGGCGACCAAAACGGACTTACGGTTTGAAAATTACGACGAAAACAAAATTGGAAAATATCACGTTCGCTCCAGTATTCGCTAGGCGAACCCTAGCGAACCAAGGCAGTGGAAAACAGTCATAAAGTTCACTAGGCGAACATTTGCCCGTTCCTTCGCTGGGGTTCGCTAGGCGAACCCGCGAAACCCAGAATTCGCAGCAGCGTCAATATAGGTCATATGGGACCAAAATACATCATTTTTATCACCCAAACCCTTCTAATTCATACCAGAACAACCAAAACATGTTCGGACATAATCAACGAGTATTCTATGCGGTTTATATCGAATTTCATTTGTGAAAACATCAATTTCTATCAATTGCTCCTAATTTGAATCGATAAGAAAAGTCGCGAAACAACCAAAACAATTACAACAAACAACACATATACATATACAAGCAAGATATAATTGAAACTTCTCACCCTTACCCGATTATTCGCCCTCGAAACGGAGTTCCCGCGATTTTCCTCTTTCTCCTCTTTTCTTTCCTCTTCCTTTCTATCTTCTCTTTTCTTTCTCTCTATTTACTTTTCTCTCTTTTTCTTTCCACTTTCTATTTATATAAAATATCTAAACCCCTAAAAGACTATTTTACCCCTCAACTCAAATATCTCGCAAACGCTCTCAAAACGCGATAAAACATAAACAACAATGAAAAATAATATATTGCCAAATAAAAGTCAAGAATAAAATAATATAAAAATGAAAATAATTAAATCGACTCGATTAAATAAATCGGACAAAATGGGGCGTTACACTTGCTGTTGTTTAGTTTTGCTGGAGCTTGGATTAGTTTTGAAGACCTTTAAGATGATCAAGGGAAGTCTTCATCTAGCATAGGTTCAGCTATGTGATGTCCCCCACATGATGAACACTTGGAAGAGTAAAAGATGCAGACGTGTTAATGGTGTGTATCATGCAAGTATTTATGGTCTGATTAGAAAAGATGATCAGCTACTGGTGAACTCTTGTATCCCCTGCAAAGATTTGTACATGGATTACTATGGATGTTGTCTCCAAAGCCATAATAGTTGTTTAATGTAATTTAGACTGATGTCAGAACTGATGTTGAAACATCATTTCAGTTCATTGCTTCCTCAGCCAAAGAAAGTTAGTTGTGCTCATGGTGGAGTATCAGGTCAAGCCATTTACCTAATCTGAAGTGATCAGTGGTGTGGATTAATAAAAGAGGGATCAGCTAATGCCACAAGGGTGCAGGAAAAGAATGTCAGACCAGATCAAATGTCGTACCTTGTGTGAGAAGGTTACCTTATCACATATGATAAATAGCTTGATAGCAGTTGCGTATTTGTCTGCTTTTGATAAGGATGTGCATCTAACCGATAGTGAATACTCTGATAGGAGCTGAGTGTTTATCTAAGATGTTGTGCATTCAACTAATGACAATATACATTTATGGGAGACTATGTATAAGTCTGATGTAAAAGTGCAGGACTGCTGAAGTGTTGTGCATTTACTTTTCTCTATGTGGCTGTTTATTTCTCTTCGTGGTGTGTTGGTGTGTGACAACCTGAATTAGCTGCTGAAGGTATGATCGTTGGAGATCATCCTGGGTTCAAGGAACTCTATGTTGATGTCCTACATGATATTGAAACTATCATGGTGGTTAAAAGAAGTTTGGGATTATAAAGATGAGATTGTGTGGCTATAGGGTAGTCTTGGACTACTTATTTTCTGAAGATTCAGATATGGCAGATTTGAAGTCTTTGGAGTTTCTGAGCAGGATAGAGGTTGTCTACTCAAACTTGATTGTTTAATCAAGTCTATGAGAGCATGGAAATCTGTTTCTGCAAAGGGAGGAGGTTCTTCTGAGTGGAAGAAGGAAGAGCTGAATTCAACAGTTGGATGTCATAATGTTCTGACATCTAGCTTAACATCAGAAGTCTCAGTTGGTGATGTGGCACATCAGCTTATCATAGGGTGATCTACAGGAAAGAAAAATAGGATGTTTCAAAAGATCGTTCTCATGGCAGTTTGCGGGAGCTGCAGGAAGGAGAAGATGTTACATGACCATGGCTTAGGGAGTCTAAGTGTGCTTGCTATTGAGCAATTGGAGTATGTGACTTGAAGATCTAGTTTCCTTGGTGGATCAGGATATCTTTGTGAGAGTTCTGACAAACGTGAAAAAGATCAAAATGTGGCATTTGGTTGTTTTCATATGAGGATTCATGAATGAGGTGATCAAACTATGGCATTTGGTTGATCTCAGAAGTGGATTCGAAGAATCAAGATAATCAGAGTGTGGCAGCTGGTTATTATTGAGGATTGTCTTGGAACAAGTTACTCTTGGGCAGAAGGGTGATAAGTTGAAGACTCAAGGAGATTATTCTTCTTGAAGGTGGATGAGAGTTTATTTCTCTAGTTCTTTGGATTACTATGCTATAGTAAGTCCAGTTGGTCGAGCATATCAAGAATCATGGTGATGATGTCTTGGTGTGTGACAGATGTTCTAACTTGGTGTTGGAACATTATCCGGGATGGATATCCTTGGTGAAGGATGATTTTGCTCTGATTCTGAAGCTTGGTGCCTATATTATGCCTAAGGAGCGTCTACATAGTCATACAAGAGAATGATGAAGTAGAAGGTCTGCCTTGGATGGAGAATGTAGAAAAGACTGAAGCAGATCAGGTATTGATTGCTTGAAAGGCTGAAGGTGAAGATACTCATCAACTGATCAAGAGTATTCCAAATTATCATATGGGAGAATGATAGGGAATGATTTCCTTTAGAGAGTTGGGTGAGAGAATAATGTTCCTGTGTTCTTGTGATCTTCTGTGATCTGATGTGTTTTTGTTCTGGTTGTTTCTGGTCCCTTGGCTTAAGAGGGAGCTTGGGGATTCTGTTTTTATTTGGAATGTGGTATTTTTCTTAGTGCAGATGGATTCTGTTCATGATGTCAAGACTGATGTCTTAATATCTGCTGACAGAATATTCTGTTCAGAATGTTATGATTTTTGTCTCCAGAGAACACAAGCTTCTATCTGATTTATGTACTGTTGTGGTACATGGTTTGCTTGAGGGTCAAGCAGTAGGTGAATGTGTTCAGCAGGTGTGTTGAACAGAGGGTGCGCTCTTGAAGACATGAAGATGCGTCTTGTGTTTTCCATTTCTTTTGGGTGTTCTTCTTGCAATGGAGCATTGGTTATCCATGTCAGGGATAGTATTGTATACTGTCAGATTGTACAAGCTTCTGAGTTGGATATGTTCTGCTACTGACTTGCTTGCTGTTGGTTAATTGTCCTTAGATGCATAATTGCTTGGTTTGGTATATTATGGCTAAAAAGGGGGAGAAGTAAGAAGTAGTAGTGTTCCTTGGTTGTTTCCTTGAGGGGGAGCTGGTTGTGTTATTCAAAGGTTGTATGGATATTGCTCTAGTGTGCTATTGCTTTGTCAAATATGGCTAAAAAGGGGGAGAGTGTGTAATTGCATGATGTAGTGTGTGATTGCATGATGTGCTGATATCTGATGTCCCATATGATGTTCTAACATTTATTTGTGATTGCTAGTGTGAGTAGTGAGCTAGTTGGTTAATGTTGTTGTGAAGTTGCTGCTGTGTGAGGTTGTGTATGTGTGCAGATGAAGATTGAGTGTTGATCTGCTTGTGTAGGTGTTGCAGTGCTGATAATTGTTTTATCTGCTACTGATGTGTGTGACTATCTTCTGCTGCTGATATATTTGATATGATATGATGGTTTTGGCCGAAATTTGCCAAATGGGGAGTTTGTTAGTTCAGCAGCTATGCAGTATTTGTGTTGGCTAAATTTTGTTAAAATCTATATGATAGCTTTATGTCACTAAAGTTGTTTTAACATGCTGTTTTGTGTATCTACCATAATAGTTTAGTTGCAGGTTGTGAAATGTCAAGGAGGATGTCTTGACATGCTGTTCTGCACTAACTAGTTATGTTCAGTATCTGTCATATTAGATTAGTTGCAGGTTGTGGAGATGTCAAGTGTGATGTCTTGACATGTTGTGCTGCACTAAGCTGATATGAGTGCATGGTTGTTTTAAGGTGTTGTTGTTTTGCTGTCATGTGATGGTTAATCAAGATGTTCTAATTTACTGCATTCAACATGTCGGATAAAGATGTCCCATCCTGGATCATAGGACATCGCGTCTGTTAGTGGATTAAAAGGAAGATTCTGTTAGTTGTTATTTATTACTGAATATTCTGTGAATATTTAGTTATCCTATGTGGCGTCCAAAGTAATTGAGTTGAGATTGTGTGTTGGTTTTCAGATTTTCACTACTTTCTAAATATGGAGACATATTAGGAAATATTAGATTTAAGACCTATTTTCTAGGAGTTTATTTTGCAGAATTATGTGCAGTCTCTCACCTGCATTTTGAAGCCCAAATCTAGTTGGGATGTAGGTTATAAATAGGAGTGTTTGTAACCTGATTTGGCAACGATTCCAATATGTAAAATTATTAGGGTTTCGTTCTTGTGAACAACTCTCTAGGAGAGTTGGTATGTGTGGACCACCCAATTTGTGGGGTGGTCATCGTGTTTATCTCGAAGCCTGTAGGTAAGAGATGTATTGTTCTTGGAGGAAGCTGTTAAGCAACTCTAAGTATTGTTCTTAGTCATGTGTGACAAGTCTAGGTATTGTCATGGAAGTATGTCTTCTACTTTTCTGTGATTGAAGAGCTGTTGGAAATCAAGCTATTAATGCAGTGGCTGAGGTGTTGACTGCTAGACATCATTGCGATGATTGGATGTGAGATGGAGTCTCTTACCTAGGGAGGACTTAGGTAGAAGGGTCATTGGGTAGTTATTAAGTGAGTAGACTATCAATGGGCGTGTTGATTGAAGAGTCTGTGAATTGATACTGCTAATAGTGGACTTCCATCCTGGCTTGGTATGCCCCCAGATGTAGGTTGTTAGACCGAACTGGGTGAACAAATTCTATGTGTGGTTTATGCTTTTTAGTATTATTATTGCCTTGTTTATACAACAGATATTGATGTTGTGACATCTCACGTAACATCACATATCTGATACCAGAATTTCAATTGGTATCAGAGCAGGCATCATGTTCTGTTTCTGGGTGAGATCCGAGGGGGATAATTTCTGGTTCATGGTAAAGGAAGAAGGATGTTATACTGAAAAGCTGGTTGAACATGATAGGTTCATATTGGTGTTTGAATGGTCCCTAGAAGTGGAGGGTGGACTATTCGCAGAAAATGATGTGTGGTGGTTTTGTGTAATATGGTGTACCTGAAGACTGTTGAGGAGGTTGTGATTGTTGTGTATTCCGCTGCATGGTATCTGATGGAACCCTGGGTGTCCTTGTGTCACTAGTAAAGGAAGGGCAGTAGGGTTGGTCTCCTCAGAAGTGTTGTTGTGTGATGATGTTGTGTATGCAAGACTGTTTCAACCAACTGTGTAAAGTTGCCAACGATACTTGAGTTTTATTTCTCAAGTCCACTCTTAAAGGCACTATAGTGTGTGGTTGATTTACTCTTCAAGAAATCTATTGAAGAAAGGATAGGGCCATTTATTTTGGTCTCTAGAAGAGCCTTTCTAATACTTGACCTAATTAGGAAAGTGACTCTGAGTCTTGCTGTTGTTTAGTTTTGCTGGAGCTTGGATTACTTTTGAAGACCTTTAAGATGATCAAGGGAAGTCTTCATCTAGCTTAGGTTTAGCTATGTCATGTCCCCCACATGATGAACACTTGGAAGAGTAAAAGATGCAGACGTGCTGATGGTGTGTATCATGCAAGTATTTATGGTCTGATCAGAAAAGATGATCAGCTACTGGTGAACTCTTGTATCCCCTGCAAAGATTTGTAAATGGATTACTACGGATGTTGTCTCCAAAGCCATAATAGTTGTTTAATGTAATTTAGACTGATGTCAGAACTGATGTTGAAACATCATTTCAGTTCATTGCTTCCTCAGCCAAAGAAAGTTAGTTGTGCTCATGGTGGAGTATGAGGTCAAGCCATTTACCTAATCTGAAGTGATCAGTGGTGTGGATTAATAAAAGAGGGATCAGCTAGTGCCACAAGGGTGTAGGAAAAGAATGTCAGACCAGATCAAATGTCGTACCTTGTGTGAGAAGGTTACCTTATCACATATGATAAATAGCTTGACAGCAGTTGAGTATTTGTCTGCTTTTGATAAGGATGTGCATCTAACCGATAGTGAATACTCTGACAGGAGCTGAGTGTTTATCTAAGATGTTATGCATTCAACTAATGACAATATACATTGACGGGAGACTATGTATAAGTCTGATGTAAAAGTGCAGGACTGCTGAAGTGTTGTGAATTTACTTTTCTCTATGTGGCTGTTTATTTCTCTTCGTGGTGTGTTGGTGTGTGACAACCTGAATTAGCTGCTGAAGGTGTGATCCTTCGAGATCATCCTGGGTTAAAGGAACTCTATGTTGATGTCCTACATGATATTGAAACTATCATGGTGGTTAAAAGAAGCTTGGGATTATAAAGATGAGATTGTGTGGCTATGGGGTAGTCTTGGACTACTTATTTTCTGAAGATTCAGATATGGCAGATTTGAAGTCTTTGGAGTTTCTGAGCAGGATGGAGGTTGTCTACTCAAACTTGATTGTTGAATCAAGTCTATGAGAGCATGGAAATCTGTTTCTGTAAAGGGAGGAGGTTCTTCTGAGTGGCAGAAGGAAGAGCTGAATTCAACAGTTGGATGTCATAATGTTCTGACATCTAGCTTAACATCAGAAGTCTCAGTTGGTGATGTGGCACATCAGCTTATGATAGGGTGATCTACAGGAATGAACAATAGGATGTTTCAAAAGATCGTTCTCATGGCAGTTTGACGGAGCTGCAGGAAGGAGAAGATGTTACATGACCATGGCTTAGGGAGTCTAAGTGTGCTTGCTTTTGAGCAATTGGAACATGTGACTTGAAGATCAAGTTTCCTTGGTGGATCAGGATATCTTTGTGAGAGTTCTGATAAACATGAAAAAGATCAAAATGTGGCATTTGGTTGTTTTCATATGAAGATTCATGAATGAGGTGATCAAACTGTGGCATTTGGTTGATCTCAGAAGTGGATTCGAAGAATCAAGATAATCAGAGTGTGGCAGCTGGTTATTATTGAGGATTGTCTTGGAACAAGATACTCTTGGGCAGAAGGGTGATAAGTTGAAGACTCAAGGAGATTATTCTTCTTGAAGGTGGATGAGAGTTTATTTCTCTAGTTCTTTGGATTACTATGCTATAGTAAGTCCAGTTGGTGGAGCATATCAAGAATCATGGTGATGATGTCTTGGTGTGTGGCAGATGTTCTAACTTGGTGTTGGAACATTATCCGGGATGGATATCCTCGGTGAAGGATGATTTTGCTCTGGTTCTGAAGCTTGGTGCCTATATTATGCCTAAGGAGCGTCTACATAGTCATACGGGAGAATGATGAAGTAGAAGGCCTGCCTTGGATGGAGAATGTAGAAAAGACTGAAGTAGATCAGGTATTGATTGCTTGAAAGTCTGAAGGTGAAGATACTCATCAACTGATCAGGAGTATTCCAAATTATCATACGGGAGAATGATAGGGAATGATTGCCTTTGGAGAGTTGGGTGAGAGAATAATGTTCCTGTGTTCTTGTGATCTTCTGTGATGTGATGTGTTTTTGTTCTGGTTGTTTCTGGTCCCTTGGCTTAAGAGGGAGCTTGGAGATTCTATTTTTATTTGGAATGTGGTGTTTTTCTTAGTGCAGATGGATTCTATTCATGATGTCAAGACTGATGTCTTAATATCTGCTGACAGAACATTCTGTTCAGAATGTTATGGTTTTTGTCTCCAGAGAACACAAGCTTCTATCTGATTTATGTACTGTTGTGGTACATGGTTTGCTTGAGGGTCAAGCAGTAGGTGAATGTGTTCAGCAGGTGTGTTGAATAGAAGGTGCACTCTTGAAGACATGAAGATGCGTCTTGTGTTTTCCATTCATTTTGGGTGTTCTTCTTGAATGGAGAATTGGTTATCCATGTCAGGGAGAGTAATGTATACTGTCAGATTGTACAAGCTTCTGAGTTGGATGTGTTCTGCTACTGACTTGCTTGCTGTTGGTTGATTGTCCTTAGATGCATAATTGCTTGGTTTGGTATATTATGGTTAAAAAGGGGGAGAAGTAAGAAGTAGTAGTGTTCCTTGGTTGTTTCCTTGAGGGGGAGCTGGTTGTGTTATTCAAAGGTTGTATGGATATTGCTCTAGTGTGCTATTGCTTTGTCAAATATGGCTAAAAAGGGGGAGAGTGTGTGATTGCATGATGTAGTGTGTGATTGCATGATGTGCTGATATCTGATGTCCCATATGATATTCTAACATTTATTTGTGATTGGTAGTGTGAGTGGTGAGCTAGTTGGTAAATGTTGTTGTTAAGTTGCTACTGTGTGAGGTTGTGTATGTGTGCAGATGAAGATTGAGTGCTGATCTGCTTGTGTAGGTGTTGCAGTGCTGATAATTGTTTTATCTGCTACTGATGTGTGTGACTATCTTCTGCTGCTGATATATTTGATATGATATGATGGTTTTAGCCAATATTTTCCAAAGGGGGAGTTTGTTAGTTCAGCAGCTATGCAGTATTTGTGTTGGCTAAATTTTGTTAAAACCTATATGATAGCTTTATGTCACTAAAGTTGTTTTAACATGTTGTTTTGTGTATCTGCCATAATAGTTTAGCTGCAGGTTGTGAAATGTGAAGGAGGATGTCTTGAGATGCTGTTCTGCACTAACTAGTTATGTTCAGTATCTGTCATATTAGATTAGTTGCAGGTTGTGGAGATGTCAAGTGTGATGTCTTGACATGTTATGCTGCACTAAGCTGATATGAGTGCATGGTTGTTTTAAGGTGTTGCTGTTTAGCTGTCATGTGATGGTTAATCAAGATGTTCTAATTTCCTGCATTCAACATGTCGGATAAAGATGTCCCATCCTGGATCATAGGACATCGCGCCTGTTAGTGAATTAAAAGGAAGATTATGTTAGTTGTTATTTGTTACTGAATATTCTGTGAATATTTAGTTATCCTATGTGGCGTCCAAAGTAATTGAGTTGAGATTTTGTGTTGGTTTTCGGATTTTCACTACTTTCTAAATATGGAGACATATTAGGAAATATTAGATTTAAGACCTATTTTCTTGGAGTTTATTTTGCAGAATTATGTGCAGTCTCTCAGCTGCGTTTTGAAGCCCAAATCCAGTTGGGATGTAGGTTATAAATAGGAGTGTTTGTAACGTGATTTGGCAATGATTCCAAGATGTAAAATTATTAGGGTTTCGTTCTTGTGAACCACTCTCTAGGAGAGTTGGTATGTGTGAACCACCCGGTTTGTGGGATGGTCATCGTGTTTATCTCGAAGCCTGTAGGTAAGAGATGTATTGTTCTTGGAGGAAGCTGTTAAGCAACTCTAAGTATTGTTCTTAGTCATGTGTGTCATGTCTAGGTATTTTCATGGAAGTATGTCTTCTACTTTTCTGTGATTGAAGAGCTGTTGGAAATCAAGCTGTTGATGCAGTGGCTGAGGTGTTGACTGCTAGACATCATTGCGATGATTGGAAGTGAGATGGAGTCTCTTACCTAGGGAGGACGTAGGTAGAAGGGTCATTGGGTAGTTACTAAGTGAGTAGACTATCAACGGGTGTGTTGATTGAAGAGTCTGTGAATTGATACTGCTAATAGTGGACTTCCTTCCTGGCTCGGTATACCCCCAGATGTAGGTTGTTGGACCGAACTGGGTGAACAAATTCTGTGTGTGGATTATGCTTTTTAGTATTATTATTGCCTTCTTTATACAACAGATATTGATGTTGTGACATCTCACGTAATGATTGGTAGGTGATTGTAAATGAATTGTAGAGTAATTTTCTGTATTTTTAAGCTGTTTTCTAAGTGCCTTAATGCGAAACTGCTTATTTTTAAGTGATTTTCGAATTAATGTTTTATTTTGGGCTATTTGATGTTTTTGTTTGTTTTGCAGCATTTTTTGTAAACGGGACGTGGCAAAAATTGGAAGAAAACACGATGAAATGAGCAACGTCGCGTGTCTGCAACAAACAGTGAATTCGCCTGGCGAGTTGGTGGCGGAAGGAGAAATTCTCCAGGCGAATGTCTGGCGAGTCTGCTGGCGAATTTGTCTTCAAATTGGGTGCTCTCTGTAAGTGTTTCGCCGCTGCATTCGCCAGGCGACTTGGTGGCGAAAGTAATTCGCCTGGCGAGTTTGGAATTCGCCTGGCGAATTTAAGATTTTTTCTCAGGTTCTTTGCACTGTTCTGGCACGTGGGCTGTACTTAAAGGTTTCGCCAGGCGAATTTTGTAGCTCGCCTGGCGAATTTGTCTGGGCAGAAAGTGCTATTTAGTGTGTGGTTAGATATTTTTGGAGAAACTTTTGGATTTATCACTCTTTTGTAACCTAAAACTTGTGGAAAGAAGAAGAAACTCCATTGTTACTTATTTTTCCAAGTTCCAAGCTTTTATGCTTCAATCCTTGAATCTTTGAAGATTGAAGTTCCACAAGCTTTGCAACTTAACTTGTCATCCAAGCTACCATGAGAAGTGGTAGCTAAACACTCAATGTTGAGGTTAGAGGTAGTTGATTCTATTTTTATGTATTGCTTTTGATCTATTGTATATGAACAAAGTCTTTGATCAATATAGATGATGTTGTTTTCTCTTAATGATCCATGTGTGATTTGTTTTGCTCTAGACATAGACTTTACAACTCTTGACCTAACAATGTTATCTCTTAAAAACCAAACTCTAGACATAGATTTGGGAATTGCTATTCGCATTGTATTGATCTTAATGATTGTTGCTTAGATTATTAGCGTGAGACATCATCTAACGGTCTAAACAACGATACTCACGACTTCGCTTTACACATAAACTTAGTCGGGAGGATACGCGGTTATATTCGTCGGAAACCGAGTTCATATGCTTGATTAATAGTTTATACGTGGAAAGGATTGGCGAAACCTAACCTTAACATGCTTTTATCAAAACTTTTACAAACTCTTGTCACCAATTAATCTTTGCTACAAGTGAATGTTAAAAATAACCAGAGAATCTTTTGAAACCATTAACTTAGAATATCGCAACTATTGAACGGCAAGCATTAAATATCAAACAATCCTTGTGGATACGATTAAAAACAACCCACACTATTACTCTTCTAACAAAATGGTGCCGTTGCCGGGGATGGTTAGGTGATATTGCAAGCATTGCGATAGTTGAGCTATTTTAAGCTGTTATCAACTTTATCTTGAACTTGTTAATCTGTTTTGTTTAGTGTGCAGACGTAGTTTATGCGAGGGAAACTACCAGCGGACCAACTTCTTTTCGATCCTGAGATTGAAAGAACCGCTCGTAGAATCAATAGCCGAACTAGAAGAAGGAGGCAGCTAGCGAAACAGAAGCGAGAACAAGAGGAAAGTACTTCTACACCACCACCATTTCCACAAATACTTCCAGTTATGGAGGGAGATCCACCACCACCACCACCTGTTTCTAGGCCATGCACCAATAGTCCGAGACACAATGCTCAGTTCGCTCGCCATGCACATAACGGTCGTCATGCTGAAATGAAGACCGGAATTCTCCAACTGTTATATCAAAATCCATTTACAGGTATGGATCATGAAGATCCTTTCACCCATCTTACAAAATTCTATGAAATAGCGGGAGCGACTGGTGCACCGGAAGCAGAAGAGGAATCTCTGTTCAAGAGACTATTCCCGCATTCTCTCATTAGGAAGGCAAAGGAATGGTATCTTGATCAGTCAACAACCATAATGACGGATTGGAATGCATTGGAAGAGAAATTTTTGGAGCGATTTTTCCCTCACACTCGGTTTATGGAAGCAAAGACCGCCATCGCGGTATTCACACAAGGAGCCAATGAATCTCTCAATGAAGCTTGGGAGAGGTTCAAATCGATGTTAAGAAAGTTCAAAGGCCATGGTTTTGATGAATTATCACAAATTCATATATTTAGAAATGGGTTGCAGCTTGTACACAAAACTTTGTTGGATGCCACCGCTGGTGGATCCTTGTTAAGCAAAACTGCAGCAGAAGCCACAGCTATCATTGATAAGATGGCCTTGAACGATCAACAAGGTAGTCACAATCGTGGACCTTCTCAACGAACTCCGGGAGTGTTGGAATTAGGAACAAACGATGTTATCCTTGCACAGAACAAATTATTATCACAACAGGTTGAGTTGCTAACTAAGCAAATGTCTAAATTGCCGCAACAATTCAAAGAGATGCAGGAATCTTCAAGTAAAAATGTGCAAGTGTTAGTGTGTGAATTATGTCGAGGTGACCATCCGACCGGTTATTATCCTCCCGTTGTGGAGGAAGCAAATTATGCGGGAAATCAAGGTTACCAACCCCGACCTCCGTATCAACAAGGTAACCAAGGTTACCAACAAAGGCCTAACCAAGGTTATCAACAACAATGGAGACCGCAAGAAGCCGGACCATCAAACCATCAACAATATCAAAATTACACTCAACCTCCGCAAGCTCCCGTTGGAAATACAAAGATGGAAGACACTCTTACACAATTTATGCAAATGGCAATCTCAAATCAAAAGAATACCGATGCCTCCATAAGGAATCTTGAAACACAAGTCAGGCAATTGTCAAAACAATTGGCCGACCAACAAAAAGGGCCCTTTACGGCAAATACGCTTCCGGATCCTAAGGATTCAAAAGCAATTCTCACAAGAAGTGGAAGAGAGATTGACATGGGTGTAGGTAAAGAGAGAGTGGAGGAAGAGGTTGTAGTTGAAAAAGAAAAAGATAGGGAAGAGATTGAAGTAGAAAGAAATGTTGAGGGTGTGTTAGTTGAAAATGAGATAGAAAAAAATGAAGAAAAAAAAAAGTGAGAATGAGAAAAAAATGGAGAGTGAAGAAAGAGTGAAGAGAACTAAGAAGGGAAAAGAGACGGTGAACAATATTCCGATTCAACATCTACCATATCTGCATGCTCCTACAAAGAAAGATAGTGCTCGGTACTATTCTCGGTTTATGGACATTTTCAAGCAATTACAAATAAATATTCCATTTTCCGAGGCTTTAGAGCAAATGCCTAAGTATGCGAAATTCATGAAGGATATCCTCACAAAAAAGAAGAGGTATACGGATCAAGAGACCATTATGGTAGATGCAAGCTGTAGCGCCATCATTCAACGTACTCTCCCGAGGAAAGAATGTGATCCGGGACGAGTTACCTTGCCGGTTACTATAGGAAACATCTATGTGGGCAACGGATTAATTGATTTGGGCTCTAGTATCAATTTGATCCCATTGTCGATTGTGAGACGATTATGCCATATGGAATTGAGATCCACTCAAATGACGTTGCAACTCGCAGATAAATCCACTACCCGTCCTCACGGTGTAGCGGAAGATGTGTTGGTCAAAGTGGACAAATTTTTGTTTCCGATAGATTTTGTGGTCATTGAAATGGAGGAGGACGAAGATGCACCTTTGATTCTTGGAAGGCCTTTCATGAAAACTGCCCGAATGGCAATTGACATGGATGATGGTCTCATGAAAGTGAGAGTCCAAGATGAAGAGGTGTGTTTCAATCTTTATGATGCCATGAAGCACAAGAAAGATAAAGGTGATTGTTTCCGAATCGATGCAACGGAGAAATCTAGTTTTGAAGTTACAAAGCAAATTCATGTCATTGATCCTTTACAAAGAGCTTTGGATGATTCCTTGGAGGTATTCTCGGTTGAAGAAGAGCAGGCTCTTGAAGAGTGTTTGCTAGAGCTTGAAGCTTTAGAAGAATTGCAACCTTGGGAGTATGAAGAGGAAATTCTAAAAAAAAAGGTCAATGAGGAAAAATCTCAACTTGAGCTGAAAGTGTTACCGTCAACCTTGAAGTATGCTTTTCTCGATGACGGTGGTAATAAACCGGTGATCATAAGCAGTATTTTATCTGAAAATGAGGAGAGCCGCTTAATTCAAGTGTTGAGAAAAAATCAGGATGCAATGGGATGGACATTGTCCGATCTCAAAGGCATAAGCCCTTCGTATTGCATGCATAGGATATTCATGGAGGAAGACTTTAAACCGGTTGCTCAACCTCAACGCCGCTTAAATCCTATTATGAAAGAAGTGGTTAGGAAGGAAATCGTGAAAATGTTAGATGCCGGAATGATTTATCCTATTTCTGATAGCCCGTGGGTTAGTCCGGTACATGTGGTACCGAAAAAAGGCGGATTAACGGTAGTCCGAAACGAGAAAAATGAGCTTATTCCAACAAAAACCATAACCGGGTGGAGAATATGCATCGACTACCGTAGGTTGAACAAAGCTATGAGAAAAGATCATTTTCCTTTACCTTTTATGGATCAAATGCTCGAAAGGCTTTCCGGTCAACAATTTTATTGTTTTTTGGATGGTTATTCCGGTTACAACCAAATTATTGTTAGCCCGGAGGATCATTAAAAAACCGCTTTTACATGTCCGTTTGGAATCTTCGCTTATAGGAGGATGCCGTTTGGATTATTTAATGCACCGGCGACTTTTCAACGGTGTATGCAAGCGATATTCTCGGATTTGATCGAAAAGACCATTGAAGTTTTTATGGATGATTTCTCGTTTTTTGGATAATCGTTTGACATTTGCTTGAAAAATTTGGATACAGTGTTGGAACGGTGTGTGGAAACCAATTTGGTGCTTAATTGGGAAAAATGCAACTTTATGGTGAGCGAGGGAATTGTTCGAGGTCACAAAGTTTCGGCAAAAGGACTTGAAGTTGATAAAGCCAAAGTTGATGTTATTGAGAAATTGCCACCACCGATGAATGTCAAGGGAATAAGGAGCTTTCTCGGGCATGCAGGATTGTACCGACGGTTTATTAAGGACTTTGCTAAGGTCGCCAAGCCATTGAGCAACTTGCTCGTCCAAGGTAACACTTTTGACTTTGACGAGTCTTGTATGTTCGCATTCAATTTTTTAAAACAAAGTTTAACAACCTCACCGATAATCATTGCACCAACTGGAAATTGGATTTTGAATTATTATGCGATGCAAGTGATTATGCGGTTGGGGTTGTTTTGGGTAAAAGGAAAACGTTTTCCACGCTATACATTATGCGAGCAAGGTATTAAACGAAGCTCAGATTAACTATGCAACAACTGAGAAAGAGCTGCTTGCTATAGTGTAGGCGTTGGAAAAATTTCGTTCCTATTTGATTGGTTCACGAGTCATTGTTTACACGGACCATTCGGCTATAAGGTATCTGCTCACCAAGCCTGATTCAAAACAGAGGCTGATTCGGTGGATCCTTTTGTTACAAGAATTTGATCTTGAAATTCGTGACAAAAGGGGATCCAAAAATCTGGTGACAGATCACTTATCCCGCCTTGTAAACGTTGATGTGACCAAGAACGAATGTGAGGTCAAGGAGGAGTTTCAGGATGAAAAATTATTTAAAGTGCAGGTTAGACCGTGGTTCGCCGACATGGCTATCCACAAAGCCACCGGATTGATACCGGACGGTCTAACGCACCACCAAAAAAGGAAATTTTTGTCTGATGCCAAGTCATTTGTATGGGATGAACCCCATTTATTTAAACTTGGTGTCGACAACCTCCTAAGAAGGTGTATGTCTATGGAGGAAGCCACGAATATTCTGTGGCATTGTCATAACTCTCCTTACGGAGGTCACTTCAATGGGTTAAGAACGGCCACTAAAGTCCTTCAATCAGGCTTTTATTGGCCGTCGTTATTCAAAGATGCGCAAGC
The DNA here is from genome assembly GCA_022829125.1 of Lathyrus tuberosus. Lineage (NCBI taxonomy): Eukaryota > Viridiplantae > Streptophyta > Magnoliopsida > Fabales > Fabaceae > Lathyrus > Lathyrus tuberosus. The sequence goes on from JALAZF010000072.1 coordinate 10,007,983, forward strand.
GCATGCCCTAAGTTGTGATAGATGCCAGAGAAGTGGATGTATTTCACGGCGGCATGAAATGCCATTACAGAATATGTTAGAAATTAAAGTTTTTGACTGTTGGGGGATCGACTTTGTCGGCCCATTCCCATCTTCATTTTCTAATGAATATATTTTGGTCGCTGTGGATTACGTTTCCAAGTGGGTTGAGGCGATAGCATGTGCTAAAGCTGATGGAAAAACAGTGGTGAAGTTTTTGAAAAGAAATATTTTTGCGCGTTTTGGTACCCCTCGAGTGATAATAAGTGACGGAGGATCTCACTTCTGTAACACTCAGCTTGACAAAGCTCTTGAGCAATATGGTGTGAGGCACAAGGTTGCCACACCATATCATCCTGAAGCTAACGGTCAAGCAGAGGTATCAAATCGTGAGATAAAACGCATTTTGGAAAAAACTGTTTCGGCCTCAAGAAAGGATTGGGCCAACAAACTGGATGATGCGTTGTGGGCTTATCGGACCGCTTTCAAGGCTCCGATTGGTCTCACACCATTTAAAATGGTTTATGGTAAGAATTGTCACTTACCGGTAGAGTTGGAACACAAGGCGTTTTGGGCCTTAAAATTTTTGAACTTTAATCCAACTCTTAGCGGAGAACATAGAAAAGTGCAATTACACGAGTTGGATGAATTGCGCCTTCAGGCGTACGATTCCAATAAATTGTATAAAGACCGTGTAAAGTCTTACCATGACAGAAAAATTGTCATCAAACAGTTTGAGGTCGGATAGCTGGTCCTATTGTTCAATTCTCGATTAAAATTATTTCCCGGAAAATTAAGGTCTAAATGGTCCGGTCCGTTTCGGATTGTGGAAATCAAGCCTTATGGAGCAATCATAATTGAGGACACAACTTCAAAGGAAAATTGGACAGTTAACGGCCAGAGATTGAAAATATACCTTGGAGGTGATTTTGAGCGGAATCCCGCCATTGTTCCCTTCCGCGATCCGTGAGATTGCGGTGGACCGTCGAGCTTAGCCGACGTTAAACAAGCGCTTGTTGGGAGGCACCCCAACATTGTAAGTATTTCATCTGTTTAATTTATAAATTGTGTGTTATTAGTAGTTATTTTAGAAAGGGTTGGAAAATTCTGCTCTGCACTATTGGCAACTGATAATTCTGCTTCTGGTGTAATTCGCCTGGCGAATTCAATTTCGCCAGTCTCTCGCCAGACATTCGCCAGGCGAATTTGGCGTGACCTGTCTTTTTTGTCTGTAGAAGGAAAGAGGAAATGATGTTTTTTGTTTTTTGTTTTTTTTTAAATTAATTAATTAATATTATTTTATTAGGGTCCACTAGGGACCCCACACTCATCACCACTTATCTCATTTCTTTTCTCCATTTTTCCTTTCATTTTCTCGCCTGTCACTTTCACTCTCACTTTCTCCTCTCCCAAACCCTACACTCTTAACTTTTCCTTCTCCTTCTCCATCAACTTCACTTCCATTTAAGGTATGCTTACATTCTAATTGTTGTCTTCAATTTGTTTATTTTTGCTTTGCTTAATTTGTTCAATTAGGGTAAATTAGGGTTTAACTCACAATGTTTAGAATGTTGTTAGAACCCCTAAGAAAATACTTTAATGTTAGTGTTATTCAGTGGTTGATGTTGGATTAGTGTGTCCCTGAGATGAAATTGTGATACCCCCACTGCGTGTTGAATTTTTGGAAATTTTTCAGAACTCGCCAGACACTCGCCAGGCGAGTGAGCCGCGAGATGTCGCCAGGTATTCGCCTGGCGAGCTTGGGGCGAATGGCAAAAAATTTTATTTTTGATTTTTATTTTTCTGTTCTGTTCTGTGTATATGTCTTATGTTTTATGTGTTTACTTTCTGATGAATTTTTGTTTGTTGTTTGGGTTGTGCTTACATGAAACAACGATTCCTTTGCTTTGTGTTTTCCGTTTTTTTTTCAGATGCCGCCAAGAACCAAAGTAACCGGTGGAAAGAAACAGAAGATGGCTGCAGGAAGCGGTTTCGGGCAGCAACCTGAATTTGATCTGAGCCGGTTCTTAAGCGCAGCTCATGCTGCCCGGTACAAAATGCTTGAGGGCCGGCAGTTTTTATCCGAGAAAATATTTGATATCAACCTGGAGGGTCCGTACCGTAAGTTATCCAAAAATTTTAACAACAAAAAGTGGGGACATCTCATTAATCCTTTGGAGGCACTTAACTACGAGATGGTGCGTGAATTCTACGCAAATGCTCTTGAATTCCCAGAAACTCAAGGAGATATGCAAGTGTTCTGGTACATCACTTATGTCTGTGGCAAAGAAATTACGTTCGATTGTGAAGACATCAACGTCCTTTTTGGGAAGCCGAGTTCTGTAGGAATGTTCGAGAAGGATGCCTACACTAAGGAGCTTGGCACACATCTTGATCATGATAAGATTGCCAGGACCATTTTGTTTCCTGGAAAAAGTGTGGAAAGAAACGCAGTGGGTGATCCTATCCGTTATCGGAGGGAGGACATGCCTCCAGATGTGCAAGTTGTTCTTCTTCTAATTCTCCATAACATTAAGCCCAAATCGCACCGTTCTTCGATTCCGCCTGAGGTTGGCCTCCTTCTTTATTACATCATGGAAGACAAAGAGGTTGACGTTGCTCGAATCATTACGTCTGAAATGAAAAATTTTATCGAGAATACGCGACGCCCCGAGGTACATGCTACAACCCCTATTATTTTCCCTTGTTTTGTCACAGCTCTTTGTCTCAAAAAGTGGATCATGATGATTATATTGAGAGGTATTGTAAGAACAAACTGATTGAGAAGAGGAGGGGTTCGAGTGTTGGTCAGTCATCCCGTGAGCAACTTAGTGAGCAGTCTAGTGAGCAGCCCGAGGTTCTTAATTATTTGACATGGGATCCTAGAATGCGGGCTGCTTTCAATTACACTTAGGATATGGCTGAGGCTTATCAGAGATCATCCGAGTTCAATTTCAATTGCATGCAGCAGCTGTACCAGTTTCAAACCACTCCGCAAGAGGTTGTTCCTTTTCCTACTAGGACGGACTATGATAATTATGCAAACTGGCCTGTGGACAGGCGTCCTTTCTTTTTAGGGGGGTGGTTCAACTGGAGCTGTTGATGCTGGGGGTGATGGTGGAGCTGATGATGATGATGATGGTGGTGGTGACGAGATGCAGGATGATCTCCATGATTTGGTTAATTAGTAGAGGCGTCAAAGTGAAGGATTTTTTTATTATTATTGCGTTTTTAAGAATTTTATTTTCAGAATTTTATTTTCAGTTTTTATATGACAGTTAGTATTTTATTTTCAGATTTTATATTTCAGTTAGAATTTTGGATCGCTTCGGCGAGAATTTTCGGTTGTAGTATTGTGGATCGCTTCGGCGAGTACAATTTTGGGTGTGTTTACACCAGTACTTATAATATTTCAGTTGGTGTAAAATTTTGTTTAGTTTAAATTTTGTTTTTTTTTAATTTTATGTGTGTTTGCGCAAAGAAAGTAAAAATTGCCCTTAATTTTTGAAAATTTTGTGTTAGCACAAGAAGGGTGCTTTGTTAGCATTAAACATTGATGGTGATGATAGAATTCTTGGTTGTGTGCACAATCAAAGTGTAAATGTGTTGTGTATAATTTTTGCATGATTGTGAGTTGGTGCTTTATACAATTTATGATAATGCATTATGTTGTAACTACTTGTTCATGTTTGAATCAATTAGGACAAAACCACAAAAAGTGAGATGCTTTCCATTGTTCACCAAAACGAGAGTCGAGTAATCATTGTTTTACTCGTCTTGTTCATGTTTAATCTTGTGAGTTGTTTAATTGATTGGAAACTTAGAAAGGATCAAGGCAAATTTTGAGCACTATGAGGAAAACCACCGTTCCAAAAATACTTCCGAGTAACCTTGTGAGTGTGCGCGAATTTGAAACTCCTTTTGAGCCTAAAAAGAAATATTTTTTGTTGTGTGAATCATGAACCCGAATGTTAACATGTTTTGAAGAGTTTTTAAAATGAACTTGTCGTATTGTTGAGGTTGGGGAGATTGGTTTAGTTTTTAAAAAAAAAAGCAATGGTGGATACAATGCATTCTCAAATGAATTCAGAAGGAGATTGATGAAAAAGAAAAGGAAAAATCAAAGAAAAAATAGGGGTTTAAGAAAATGGAAAAAAAGAGAATGTATTGTGAGAATGAATGTTGGTGGTTCATGCAAGAAGGTTTGTGTTAAAAAGTGAAAGGCTCTTCGAGAAAGTTTTTTTGTGATTCAATAGTCGTGTACATATGTCCCTTGTTTGTACCCCGACCAAATTACAACCATAAAAGTCCTTTGTGATCTTAGTTTCTACTTCTTTTTTATAACTTTGTGAGATGAATGCATGAATGATTCCGGATGTGGCACGATTGCTTGTGAGAGTGTTTTGTCCTGTGTGCAATTATGTACATAGATTTTTAATAATAAGTATAAGTAGGTGATTCAACTTGAGCGTGTAGGAACTTGATTTTAAATTGTGTAAATTGTGTTTAGAACTTAACTCATAATTGTGCTTGGATTCTATACAGCTTTGTGCAAATACTTTGTGCGTGTATGTGTCAAGTTTGAACCATTAGGGTTTTCGGTTGATATTGTGCTTGGAATTCTGTTCGTAGTTGTTAACACTAATTTTTGTTTGAGGACAAAAAACAAGGCAAGTTGGGGAGAGTTTGATAGGTAGTTGATTGTAAATGAATTGTAGAGTAATTTTCTGTATTTTTAAGCTGTTTTCTAAGTGCCTTAATGCGAAACTGCTTATTTTTAAGTGATTTTCGAATTAATGTTTTATTTTGGGCTATTTGATGTTTTTGTTTGTTTTGCAGCATTTTTTGTAAAAGGGACGTGGCAAAAATCGGAAGAAAACACGATGAAATGAGCAACGTCGCGTGTCTGCAACAAACAGTGAATTCGCCTGGCGAGTTGGTGGCGGAAGGAGAAATTCGCCAGGCGAATGTCTGGCGAGTCTGCTGGCGAATTTGTCTTCAAATTGGGTGCTCTCTGTAAGTGTTTTGCCGCTGCATTCGCCAGGCGACTTGGTGGCAAAAGTAATTCGCCTGGCGAGTTTGGGATTCGCCTGGCGAATTTAAGATTTTTTCTCAGGTTCTTTGCATTGTTCTAGCACGTGGGTTGTACTTAAAGGTTTCGCCAGGCGAATTTTGTAGCTCGCCTGGCGAATTTGTCTGGGCAGAAAGTGCTATTTAGTGTGTGGTTAGATATTTTTGGAGAAACTTTTGGATTTATCACTCTTTTGTAACCTAAAACTTGTGGAAAGAAGAAGAAACTCCATTGTTACTTATTTTTCCAAGTTCCAAGCTTTTATGCTTCAATCCTTGAATCTTTAAAGATTGAAGTTCCACAAGCTTTGCAACTTAACTTGTCATCCAAGCTACCATGAGAAGTGGTTGCTAAACACTCAATGTTGAGGTTAGAGGTAGTTTATTCTGTTTTTGTGTATTGCTTTTGATCTATTGTATATGAACAAAGTCTTTGATCAATATAGATGATGTTGTTTTCTCTTAATGATCCATGTGTGATTTGTTTTGCTCTAGACATAGACTTTACAACTCTTGACCTAACAATGTTATCTCTTTAAAAACAAACTCTAGACATAGATTTGGGAATTGCTATTCGCATTGTATTGATCTTAATGATCGTTGCTTAGATTGTTAGCGTGAGACATCATCTAACGGTCTAAACAACGATACTCACGGCTTCGCTTTAGACATAAACTTAGTCGGGAGGATACACGGTTATATTGGTCGGAAACCAAGTTCATATGCTTGATTAATAGTTTATACGTGGAAAGGATTGGCGAAACCTAACCTTAACATGCTTTTATCAAAACTTTTACAAACTCTTGTCACCAATTAATCTTTGCTACAAGTGAATGTTAAAAATAACCAGAGAATCTTTTGAAACCATTAACTTAGAATATCGCAACTATTGAATGGCAAGCATCAAATATCAAACAATCCCTGTGGATACGATTAAAAACAACCCACATTATTACTCTTCTAACACGTAACATCACATATCTGATACCAGAATTTCAAAGAATACACAAAGAAGAAGAGAAATGAACCAAAAATCTCCCGGTTTGTCACCGCTGATCGATGATCAATCCAACCCGGATCATCCGTGTGCAAGCTCCATAGTTGTTTTCTAAGCTAATCCTATAAAAAATTATGTTTGATGGAGTGGAAGCAAAAAATACCCAAACCATACCTTAAAAAATGCTGAAAAGTGACTTGAATTGGGGCTGAAAAGACACGAACAGCGCTAAGAGCGCTATGAGGGTGCATAGCGTCAGCAGCAAAATCACAATTCTTATTTTATTCATAACTTTTGAACTGTAACTCCGATTGACGCACCGTCGGAAGCGTTGGAAACCTTATTCAATGCTCTATACAAAAATGACAAAATATCCTTGCTTGAATACCTACAAAAATGAGATAAACTAAAATTAGAAAGAATGAAAGTTATTACACTCGCGCTAAGCGCGCTCAGATCGCACTAAGCGCGCTCAGACCGTGCTAAGCGCCATCTCACCTAAAATACACTTAAACTGCCTTAAAGCGCACTAAGCGCGGTCTTGCTCGAGCTAAGCGCAGTCCTGCTCGCGCTAAGCGCGATCAAGGATCCTTATCTACTGTCTCTTCAGAAAAAGCGTGCCGAAACCGCGCTGAAAAGCTCGCTTAGTACGGGTTGCCGACACGATCGCCTCAAAAATGATCTTTTAGACCTTCTTTCCTTCACCAATTGTTCCTATCATCAAATATATGCTAGAAGACCTGTCAAAGAACATCAAAATGATCAATATTCACAATATTTACAATAAAATCGGAAACTTGCATATTTACACTAAAACTAATAGATTTACTACTAAAATATCAAGGAAACCATTGGAAAGGGCCACAAAATACTATCTAAAATATGCACAATTTGGAACTTAACAACTATCCCCAACTTAAACTTGTTTGTCCTCAAACAAGAATCAAACAACTCAAAGAAACAAAAGTAACAACCAAGCAATCACAAGCCGACAAGTTTCGAAAAACAAAAACAAATGTATGGTTCAACACAAAAAAGTACATGCAAAGCAAAACTTACCACTAAACTACAACGATAACATAACCACGAAACGAACGCTACGTACACAAATCATGCCAAACATTCCAAAACAACACGAGTTCAATCATGAATCACACCTAGCAAAAACAATCATCGGTAGATGAAAAACACAAAATGAGGTATTTTTCACTCACACAACAATCTTGCAAACAAAAGACTAAATTATGCAATCATCCAAAAATCATATTGAAAACATAAAAGCAAGAATCACTAGGGCTTTCAAGGTTGTAGCGTGGTCGGGTAAACAAACAAGGGGCAATTTATAAAGGTAATTGAAACAAAAACTTGCCTAAACCTAAGGGAGTGATCAACTCACAAAGACTCAAACACAAAATTTCAATCTATTTCTTCCAAAATCCCAAGTGTTACACAAAACACAATACTTATTTAGCACAATTATTTGAACTCTTTTGTTTCCTTTCTCAAGGATTTTCTTTTTTTTCTCTTTTTTCTTTTCTTTTCTTTTTCATATTTTTCTCTTTTTTCTTTTCTTTTTCAACCTCATAGAAACCAACCAATGAGTAAACAATCATTCTCTCCCCAACTTGAATTCAACTACATCATCAAGTAAATACTCCCTACTTTCTAAGGCAAGGTAAAAATTCATACAACAACACAAAGTTGAGGGTTCAAGAAAAAACAATCAATCAAAATCCATACAAAAAGTGAATTCAATACTCATAGACAAGCATTAAGTTCAAACACCATGGATAATGATAGAAAGGCACAAAGGGGTTTAACAAATGCTCACACACTCACAGGGTGAATTGGCTATTTGGCTAGGTAGTTGTGCTCAAAATGAAACAAAATGCCTTGATCCTTTTCATGCTTTCATATAATCAACACAAACAAAAGATTAAGCATAATAAAATCTAGTTAGAACAAGAATGTTGGTACTCCGCGCATATATGAACAATGGAAAGCTACCTCACAAAAAGGGTGGGAACTAAAGTGATTCACATAAAAAACAAGTATACAAAAGAATGAATGGCATGGAAGTTTGTAAAAAGCCTAAGTATCAAGAATATGCTAAAGTCTAGAAAGCGATAAACACATACTTTGGACATGTACAAAACTTAACAATATCATCACCATACATTCGCAAGTTGAAACGATCACACTTGGAAAATCACAAAATGCAACCTCAAGCTAATTAAAACAAACTTTAGAGCAAACACAAAATTTTATTCTAACAACTTAACAAAATTGAATTAAAACTAACTAAACACAAAGACCAAAACTGGTGAAAGCGGATGGAAAATGAGAGACTCTTCTTTGCAAAACAAGGCGCGCTATGCCCCCTCTGGCGCACTAAGCGCGGGCAGGAAAATTTTGTTTTTCAAAATTGGTTTTTTCTCACATTCACGCCATCCATTTTCACTTTATATTAACTATACTACTGGACATAAAACTGTACAAACTCAAGAATTATTAATATAAACATACTAAAAGACCGAGTGAAATTGGATTAAACAAGTTGTAAAGTGAAGATTTGAGAATTTTACGAACAATCCGAGTACAACTTGTTTAATGAATGTTCACCACACTACCTAAGCTAGAATGAAAAAGTAATAACGAAACAAAAAATGATAAAACATGCTTGTTTTACGTCGTAAGCTCGACCCCTTTACTGTGCTTAGCTAGTAACTTACTCTCTCCATGCCATGGTGATACCTCACCGCGCAAACCAAAAGCAAGTGTCCTAACCAAACACTTGAACAAATGTTACGGGAATAAAATGTATACAACACTTGAACAAATACAATGGAAAATAATAGCAAAAAAAGTATCTATACAAGCATATATACAATATAAACAATTATGCACAAAGCTCCAAAACATCGAAACTATCGCAAGCGATCCAATAAAAACACCAATCCCCGACAACGGCGCCATTTTGTTGGTGCAGTAAATCGGCAAGCAACAAAAGTTTTGGAAGTATTTTTCCGAGAATTTATCGTGTCCACAGAGATCGGTGTTATTGAACTGTCGTTCGACAGTTTCCACAATTCTGAGTTTGGTTTAAAATGTTTCAAACATAGAAACAGAAAAGTAAATATTAACACAAAAAAAATTCATTCTTCAAAGAGAAGAAACTTATCCAGCATGCATATAATCCACTCCTCACAAACTTAAACTTATCGACCAGTTATACTCAACCTACTGTAATACCCCAAAATTTGCTCTTCCCTTTTGGCATCATAGCTTGGCATTATCATTTATCATATCATATCCATCTCATTAGCATTGCATTGCATTTAACATAGAAAAATGAAGCATGGCATCCTTCTTACCATCAGGGCATGTGATCAGGTGGAAGGTGGACAATCAAGGGATCATTCAAAGCACAAAAAGGTCAATCAAGTTGGCTCTAGGCAAGCCAAGAGGTCTCTCATGTCTCATACTATCTCAATTGATCTTCCAAAACCTCAAGGAAGTGAGATTCAATGGAAGATTGAAGCACTACATCTTTCACTATGCAAGAGATTCAAAAATTGAAGGAAAACCCTCAAAAGAGATAGCTCATTGATTCAAAATCATTCTCAAGTGGCATTTCTCATCATCCTTTAAGAGGATACACAACATACTCTGAGGAATTTGGATTTGGAAGATGTGCAATTTCCTCCTAACCAAAGGGGGTCAAAACTAGGGTTTCCCATTAAATCAGGGAATCTTTGATTTTTTGGACAAAGCTTGTTGTCATGGTATTCTACATGTTCTTAAGTGTATATGTGTGGAAGATTGCATCTCAATTGGTTTTAGAAGTGGTTCAATTGGAAGAAAGATCAAGAATCAGAGAAATTGGGGCAAAGTCAAATAATCAGGGGAAAAAGTCAACTCTTGACTTTTTGAGCCCAAAATCATGAAATTCATGTTGCATATGTCCAATGTACAAAATTTGGTCAAGAAACTCCAAAGGAATCATGAAAAAATCAAGATGTGGAAAGTTGCCATTTTTGGATGAAGAAGGGTTACTAAAAATAGCAAGTTTTGGCCATTTTGCATCAGAATTTGAACCAAGGCCATTTAAATTTGGAGCACCAAATGAAAAATTCACTCTGCCTCAATGAAAGATCTTGTTTTAAGCTTCAAATCCATGTGTAGAACATCTCCATTGGATAAAAATTGAGAGAGATATGATTGATCAAAGTTGGAGGAAAGTAGGTTCAAAACTAGGTCATGACCAAGATTTTCAGGTCACGCGCGCAATCATTTTAACAAACAGTTGGTGGGCCAAATGTCCACTCATTTTTCTCATGGTTAAAGGCCTCAAATGAAAAACTTTTCAACGTCAAAGTTGTTCCTTGTAGTGTCCTCTTCAATGTTGATGTTGTGAAAATTTTGATTTAACCAAGTTATGAGATAGTTTGGAGGGTTCAAAGTCATGTTGTTTGTGCTGAAATTTTGTGTGCCCAATTGCCTTGCCAGCCAACCTTTTGCCACGCCCACCAACCAGTTGTGAACCATTGTGTTCATAGCTATTTTTAGACATGTTTGAGACCTCATTTCACTTCAATTTTCAAACCAATATTGTTCCCCAATGTACCCTCTTTCAAATGAACCCATAAACTCCCTAAGGCAGTCATTGAGTAGAGAGAAAAACCTCCATAAACCACCATATGTTGACACTGATACATTGATGACATGCTGCATGATTTGGTTCAGTCACACCACAAACACCTCCTCACTTTTGTTTCCTCTTTCAACCAAGCACAAGTTACTTACATAATGCACACTGTCACGTGCCATACATGAGAATAGAAGGAACAAACTTGCTTAGCAAGTTTCTGATGCACAGATTGGCAGCTTCACTCTCCTTTTCTCCCTTCCACCATAACTGTCATGAGCTTGACCTCACCATAACTCAGCCTCAATAACTCGCCCCTAACTAACTTGACTCAGTTAGTTAGGGTGCACTCACTTTAACTCATCCAACTCAGTTAACTCCACTCATTAAACCATGGTTAGTTCATACTATAAATAGAAAACTCACACTCAAATTTCATTCCCAGCCACATTCTCTCAAAAACACTTCAAATTCTTTCCACATTCTCTGATTTTTCTCCCTCTCTGTACACGAATTTCATCATCATCTCCTACATTTCATCTCCATCTTCATCTTGATTCTACTTTGGAGATTAAGAACAAGAGTGCATAGGTTCAGTTAAAGAAGTTCAGGATCAAGAGAGTTGAAATTCTGGTTGATTCTTTGCACGAATTCAAGCTCTCAAGCCTTTATTTGGCCAAGTGAAGCTCAAGGAAGAAGCATCTCCTTCTGGTATTCTTGTGCATTCCAAGTTTCATCATCATTCAGGTTTGAACTCTTGAAATTACCTTGCACGATCTCTGTCTATTTTTACTTGTTTTTTTTTGTGTTTTAAGCTTGCTAGAAGCTCTGCTCAAACCGGCTAGTTGATAAGCCTCCTAAAGGCTTAGTTGCAAAACCTAGGGCTTACTTTAATCTTCTCTGTTCTCTCTGCGTATGTGTGGTATGTGAAAAATAAGGCTGAATCCTTGATCTCCATAATTTCTTCTTCATTTTGGTATGCGGATTGTGTGTTTTGGTGAGAGATGAAAATTGCAGGCGGTGGCTGTTGGCCGGAGAAGGTGACCGGAAGTCATCTCCGGCCGGTACCTTTGAATGCTAGGGTTTTCTCACGTTTTAATCGGGTCCGTTCATTTTGCGCGATCGTGTGGCTTGAATGGTGACAGCACATTAAAAGGCATGTGCTTGTCACATGTGTATTTTCTGAATCCACTTAAACAGCGTGTGGCATGGTACACGATAGGGAGTGTGGACATTCGCATGTGCGCGTTGATGTTGTTTACTTTGACTGGATGTTGACTGTGACTTGATCCAATGGCTTGTGTGGTTTTGACTATTGTTGACTGAAGAGCATGGTAGTTATTGTGGATTGCGCGTGTAATGGACTTAGTCAGATTGATATCCACACCTCCCATGTTTTCAAGCCCAATTAAATTGAACTATGGATTTGCTATGGTTGCACCCCCATTCATATGTCCATTTCATTTTATTTTCTTCATTTTGCTCACGTTTGCTTTTTAATTTTTAAAATTACAAAATAGCATCATAAAATTCTACAAAAATTCATGTGTATTCTTAAAACATTTAGGAAATTTTTCATGATTTTATTTTCTGATTTTATGACCATTTTACCCCTGTTCCATTATTTCTTTTGAATTTCCATTTGCATGCATACTTAATGTGACATATGATTTTGTGCATTTTTGTTCTTGATCATAAAAAATGATTTTGATGCCTTTCTTTTTGCATTGTGGTCACAATATGTTGAGGTATGTTTGAGATTTATGAGATGATTTTTAAGTCTTTTTTTGGATGACTTTTGATGTGTTGCTTTGAGCATGAATGCATGAAACTTCCATGGGACTTTGACCTAATTGTTGAGTGACTTTGGTTCTGATTCATTGCTTGTGGACTTGATATGTTAATGGCATGTGTTTAAGGTGTTTGATTGGTGAAAGTCATAATTTTTGAAGCATGTTTGCTATTTGTTTGAAGCATGAAGTTTAACTTGTTCATTTTGTGAATGCATGCCTCATGTTTGGTTTGCTTGATCATGAAGGCACTTGTGCCATGAGTTGTGGTTTTGTTTGAGGATGTATAGCATGTTAATTGACTTCTGATTGTGACATTTGGGTTTCATCTTTGCATGTTTGATGTTTATCTTGCACCTTAAGTCACTTGTTTCACAAGTATGAACCACATTCACATCACTTCACCTTTTCTTCTTTGCTTCTTGTTGGATTGAGATTTTGTTTGCATGATTTAGTATGCCCATTTAGGATAACATTAGGTTGTGTAAATATGAGTTACATTCTGACTTGGAAGCATGTATAGCATTCAATCTCATTTTACTTTGTTTGTCAACTTGTTTGAATTTGATTTGTTCATTATATTTTCTTACTTTACTTGTAAGTGATTGTGCTAACCATGTAGGGGCTTCGGTAAGTTTCAATTGAGTGTGGATAAGGAATCCACATTCAACTTCTATCCTTTCTCTTTCCATTTTGTGTTTTGCTAAGCACTTATGTGCTTTCTTTTAATAACTCATCACTTTCCCTTTGTGAATTACAATTCATCTTCTCCTTTAGAAGTGAATTGTTTAATTCATTCTTTCTTTAGACTTTAGGTTGAAACCTCACAAACCTTTAGGATCACTCTCTTTAATCTTCAATTAGGATTGAGTCTTAGTCCATATAGGTTTTACCTTTTCTCCTCCCTTGAGTCTCTTTTCTCATCTCAAAGAAAATTCAAAATATCTAATAAAGGTAGGCATTTATTGCATTTAGGCCTTTCATATAAAGAAAAGGTTATAAGGGGTCTTCTCTTATAATCTTAGAATGTATAGCATATAGCCCATCTTGGGTCAATGTGTTAAACATTTGATCTTGTATGAGGGACTTAAATGCAATACTTGTTGAAGGTGCAAATAATAAAAAACACTTCTTCATTTCTTAATCAACAAAACACTTAATAAACACAAGTATGCTAGTGTGTTTGAACCTTGACAATTGGAACTAAGTGTGGGGGTCTTCTTCACTCTTAGTGTGCTTTCTTACCCATTCCATCTTGGAATGTGAGGATGTACACATTCCAATGACTAAGATTCAGATATACTATCATATGCAAACAAATGAAAAAACTCTTAAAAGACAAAAACAAACAATAATGTCTTTCCTTCGGGAATTCTTTTCTCACCTCATTCACTCTCAACGCACGAACGCGCTTCTACTCGTTCTCTTGCAAGATGGTAACGCACTCGGACCAGCGAGCCTGCAACACCTGAGCTAGAACGTCAGCCGTTCTCTAAAAAAAACACAAACAATTCATCCCTAGTGAGGGGAACTACGTCGCTCTGATTCTCATGCTCCCGATGAGATACGTAGGCAGTGGGGTAGGGCCCATGCGAGCACTTCTTTTATTTTCCCTACATTTGTTTCTCTTTCTCCTTTCCTTTTTCAGTTCTTTCTCAGTATTCCTTTCTTTACACCCTTTGATCGAGACAAGCAAGCGTGGATCCCATCGGGTACGATGGACGTGAGGGGGTGCTAATACCTTCCTCTCGCGTAACCGACTCCCTTACCCACTTCTCTTGGTCGTAAGACCATGCTTTTCCTTTCCCTCAGGTTTACGCGGTGTTTCCTTTCCCTATCTTGGAATAAATACACATTGCTGGCGACTCTGTTCGGTGCCACTTTCGCGTTTGTACTTGGATGAAAATCCCGGGAGCGACAGCTGGCGACTCTGCTGGGGAGTATTGCGGTTGACCTATTGCTGGTCCATCCCTAAGCGAGTCAATCCTAGCGCTTGTCTGTTTTTCTTTCATTGGGTGTTTACTGTTGTGTTGTATTTACTGTTTTATTGTATGGTTATTTACTGCTTTACTGTACATTACTGTATTTACCGTATTTTAGCATTTTCATTTCATATGATACATTATGCTATACTGGACTGTGCTATTTTCTGTTTGGCGGGATGGGATTTCTGAGAGATAAGCCCATTACACAGGCTTGAGTATACACTTAGAATTAGAGTGGAGAGTAGTGGGACCTACGTGCCGTTTGGAGTGCGTTGGGTGTTCACGAAATTCACAGCTAGATGAGGCTATCTTGGGACACGTCGTGGCATACGCATCTTGCGTATTCCAGGATGTAGATCTAGAGAGCTGTCGACTCTAGTGACCGATCATGAGGACCTTAGTGGAAATATCCCTCTTTAGTGGTGACAATGGCAGACCACATTCTGTGGCAAACCCATTCGCACCCGAGGGCCCACTTTGGAACTTGCATAGGATGACTTTTATTTTCTAAGGGGAGTCAGTGGACGACCTCTTTGATTGGCATAGCATTGTATCCTACGGGCTGAATGTGCTATTGCTTCTCAAACCTCCGAAGCTGACAAGCCTTATTTTCTAAGAACCACATGTGAGTATGGGCGGGATGTTTACAGGTTTGCAGGAAACCCAGCCTCCTACCTACCTTACTTGTGATTCTATGATGATTTCAGACATTGTATCCTATGACAGTGATTTAAGTGTTCATCTCAGATATTGCCAGACTCAGTACAGAGACACAGTGCACACAGTTCAATACAGACACCGACACTTGATTACCTGATCACATGCCCTTTTGCATTGCATTATCATATCATAACAGTTATGTTTGTCATTTTCAGGTGCATAATACATTTCTGATTCCAATCCATGGGTTCAACAGAGATCGTCGCCGAGAGAAAGAACAATGTGTCTTACAAGTTTCCAGATCCTGTCTTGGATTCATTGCTCAAAGTTATAGATATGGCTGGTCCGGGTATTCTTGATAGGTTTCAGAAGAGCTACGGGAATTTGGTTGGGATGGTCCGTACAATCACCAAGTATGAGCATGATGCTTTACACACTCTGCTGCAGTTCTACGAGCCTTCGTTGAGGTGCTTTCTTTTTTCAAATTACATTTTGATGCCAACACTGGAAGAATTCTCATTTATTTTGGGAATTCCGATCACGTCGGCAATACCATTCTTCTCTGGTAGTTCTCCCAGCGTAAAAGAAATTGCTGCTGCTTTACAAATGGATCAGACATTGATAAAGAGCGGTGTGAGCAGTAAAAATGGAGTTAGCGGATTTCATTTAGAATTTCTGGCTGGACAGGCCCAAGAGGCTGCAAGTGCTAAAAATTGGACGGTTTACAATTCCATTCTGGCTCTCTGCATATATGGCCTAGTTTTCTTTCCCAATCAGCAAGACTTTGTGGATATGCAAGCAACGAGAGTTTTTGTCCTTAAAAATCCAGTCCCTACTTTGTTAGGAGATTTTTATCATTCCGTGCATTACAAGAATGAGAAAAGGAGGGGAGGATCTGTTAG
Organism: Lathyrus tuberosus; assembly: GCA_022829125.1. Classification (NCBI taxonomy): domain Eukaryota; kingdom Viridiplantae; phylum Streptophyta; class Magnoliopsida; order Fabales; family Fabaceae; genus Lathyrus; species Lathyrus tuberosus. The sequence goes on from JALAZF010000072.1 coordinate 10,024,053, forward strand.
TTGTTGCACTCCACTGCTGAGTCATTGGTTTTTCAAACATTTGCCTCAGACAGGTGCCTTTGTGGAAACCAAAGATGTGGCGAAATGGTCTAAAAGATTGATGAGTTTAACTGCTGATAACATTGTATGGTTTGATCACCGGTTGTTGAGAATAGAGCTTGTCACAAGATGCGGAAATTTTCCAAATGTGCCTTTGATTGGCAGAAAAGGAGGGATTAATTATAATCCAGTTTTGGCCATCCGACAGTTTGGGTATGCTTCCAGATATCCTCCTACAGAGCAAGATGTGGAAGAATCTTTATTCTTTACAGGAACTAAAGATGCGAAGGTGGTAGAAGTAGTGAATGCTTGGAAAGATAAGCACAAAATTGGAAAAGCAGTTTTTGGAAAAGGAGATTGTAGATCTTATCCTGAATATGACAGGTGGATTGAGACGAAAGTAAAGGAATTGCTTTTACCCTTTTCAAGGGGACCTCTTTTATGTTCAGCACAGCCAGAACAACCCACTATGGTGGCTATTGAAGAATGTGAAAAGTGGAAGAAAATGGTCAGAGAGCTGCAGATAGAAAATTCTGGAATGAGCAGATGTCTTCAGAAAGCTCTAGCTGACAACAAAGAATTGGAAAAGAGAGCCTTGAAAGCGGAAAAAACCTTGGCTGACAAAGAGGAAGATTTTGATGACCGAGCTCGGTACTTTCGGAAACTTACTCTGGGAGCAGATGACACTAGTCAGGCTCACAAGATTACAAAACAGGCTTTAGCCCGAAGCAAGGATTCATTAGCTCAACTTCGTCAAGCTTGGGATGAAGTCAGAATTGAAAATGCCGAGTTAAAGGATCAGTCGAAGACTAAAGACGAGGAGCTTAAAAAGGCACATGAGCAGAGGAGAAAGTATCGGGAAAGTCTCGATAAAAGTCAAGAACAGTTAGAAGAAGCTAGAAGCCAGTTGAAGAATACCAAGAAAGAGCTTGAAGAAGCCATGGTAGAAAGGGAGATACTCAAGACGCAAGCTGGCATAAAGAGACACAAAGGAGTGTGTGATGACGAGGCTCTGATGCTGCACATGGGTTCTTTAACTGAAGCTCTTGAGAAAAGGGATGTCTTGATCAAAGAAATGATTGAAAAGCCGAATCACCAGCGTACCCGTATACTTTTTGAGGAGATCAAATACTCAAGTGATAAGCTGAAGGGTGTGGAATTGTCAGACTGATGTTCTTTTCCTTATATTTTGTTGTTAATGGTTACCATCAGGCTTGTTGATGGATCCATTTTTCCTTGTATTGCATTTGCGGCTGAACCTTTCTTAAATATACTTGATTACTTCGTTGAATGAGTATGAGCAGTTTTATTCAGAATTATTCCTTATCAGATAGCTGCACACAAGCACATGACCACGACACGTCTCTTTATATCACAATTTCTGGTCTTCAGATTTCTGTGGTGGGATTGGAATCAGGGTATAAAGCGCCTCGGAAATGACAAGCATGGCATTGCATGGCATTGCATATCATTTTGCATTTTTGTTACTTGCTTTTCAGGCACTCGTTGCGGGGTCTCTAACCTTTATTTGGTTTCAGGCATTATAGCGGAGAGTCATATTCACCGATATTCGACGCGAAGGAATCAAGTAAGAATCATGGATCAAGTGCAAAGTGATTTGGCTGAAATGAGGGCGCGTATGGACCAGTTCATGACCCTCATGACTGGCATGGCGCAAAATCAGGAGAGACTGAGGCTTCTGGTAGAGCGTCCCGACAATGGGCCCGAAGGTGATCATCATGACAATTCACAGGGACATGGCATTCCTCCCCACGGTGGTAACCCTCCTCCTGGTGGTAACAATCGGGGTAATGGAAATGGTAGGCATGCTGGTGTTACTCTTGAGGATACTCTGGAAGACCAATTTACTCTGCTGGATGCTGATGTGGGTAATCAAGGGGATCGAAGGTATGATGAGTTAGCAGAGAAGATCAGGGCCATAGAATGCAAGAACTCTATGGGTATTGATGTTACCAGCTTGGGGCTGGTCTCAGGAGTCAGAATTCCCCCTAAATTCAAGCCTCCTACTTTCGATAAGTATCACGGCAATGCGTGTCCCCAAACGCATCTTCAAGCTTACTTTGGGAAGATTTCAGCCCATACGGATGACGAGAAGCTATGGATGCACTATTTTCAGGACAGTCTGGCTGGGGCGTCCTTGACCTGGTATATGAAGTTGAATAGAGCTGCTGTGAAGAATTGGAAAGATCTGGCAGAAGCGTTCCTGAAGCAATACCAATATAATATTGACATGGCGCCCAACCGCACCCAATTGCAGGGATTGTCACAAAATGCCAAGGAGAGTTTCAAAGAATATGCACAGAGGTGGAGGGAAATGGCTGCCCAGGTTCAACCTCCCTTATCAGACAGAGAAATGGCAGATATGTTCATGGGCACCTTGCAAGGGGCCTATCTGGATAGGTTAGCTGCTTGTCCGTCAACTGGATTTGCTGATATTGTGATTGCGGGAGAAAGAATAGAAAGTCTGTTAAAGCTTGGAAAGATCCAGGATGTGAGTGGGGCTGGCTCTTCGGGGACGAAGAAACCGTTTGCTAGTAACCAGAAAAGAAGAGAAGGTGATACGAATGCTGTGTTTAGAGGACGAGGCAGAGGGCGTTCTCGAGCTTATTATCAGGTAGATGCTGTGACAATCCCCACACCGTCTGTTCAGAAACAACAACCCCAACAACAAGTTCAACAGCAACAACCTTTTTTCCAGCAAAGGTCTAGACAGAGGGATCGTAAGATGGATCCTCTCCCTATGACTTATGCCGCGCTGTTGCCCCGGCTACTCGAGTTAAAGTTGGTAGAACTCCGTACTATGAAAGCTCCGGTTGCCGGAAACCTGCCACCTAACTTCGATGCTAATGCTCGTTGTGAGTTCCACTCAGGTGCTCAGGGGCACTCCATTGAAAAATGCTGGGCTTTCCATCATAAAGTACAAGATTTGATTGATGCTAAAGCCATCAATTTCTCTCCCGCTCCTAATATTACTCAGCATCCCATGCCTGATCATAGCGCAGCAAATGTGTACGCTATTGAAGATGGGAGGAGATTGAATCTGGTGACAGATATCCGTCAAGTGAAAACTTCTTTGTTGGTTGTAAAAGATCGTTTATTGAAGGGACAGGTGTTCCCGGGCTGTAATCAAGATTGCTTTGAGTGTATGAATCAGGAGAACGGCTGTGATAAGTTGAAGATGGGTTTACAGAATCTGATCGATGAAGGATGTCTACAGTTCGACAGAGTCGTGAAAGACACTGATGAGATATCAACCGTGACCATCTATTACACTCCCGCTGAGATTCAAATGCCGGTCAATGCAGTTCCCGTGGCGAGTGTTGCGCCAGAAGGGCCCAGTCCTGTCACTATCACGGTGCCAGGACCAATTCCGTTCACATCCACGAAAGCTATCCCATGGCACTATGGGGCAGATGTATATTACGAAGGTAAAAAGCAGGAAGTTGAGTCATCAGTCAGCCCAAATGTTGATAACGTAGGGGGTGTAGGGGGCTTTACAAGGAGTGGAAGGTTGTTCGCTCCCCCAACCTTGAGAAGTGATAAGGAGGTAGAAGCCGCAGCAAAGGATAAGGGTAAACAGGTGGTTGAAAGTGCACCTACACCTGAAGCAGAGACAAAGATTACTTTTGATAAGGAAATGGAAGAATTTATGAAGATAATCAAGAAAAGCGATTATAAGATTGTGGACCAACTGAATCAGACCCCTTCAAAGATTTCAATCCTGTCACTATTGTTGTGCTCTGATGCGCACCGACAGGCGTTGTTGAGAGTGTTGAAGAGTGCGTACGTGCCACAAGAAATTACTGTTAATCAGCTCGAGGGCGTAATCTCCAATGTTAATGGCAGCCATGGCTTGGGCTTTACAAGTAGAGATTTGACTGTTGAAGGAAGAAACCATAATAAGGCTTTGCATATCACGATGGAGTGTAAGGGCGCAGTGTTATCTCATGTACTGGTAGACACTGGTTCGTCACTCAATGTCTTGCCCAAGAAGGCATTGATGAAGCTGGAAGTTGATGGTTTGATCTTAAGGCCTAGTGAATTGGTGGTCAGAGCATTCGATGGGACCCGACGATTTGTGTTTGGTGAGGTGGAATTGCCCGTACAAATTGGACCACAGGTATTCAAATCCACGTTCCATGTAATGGACATACAACCTGCATATAGCTGCCTATTGGGACGCCCTTGGATTCACGGAGCCGGGGCTGTTACTTCTACTCTACATCAAAAGCTGAAGTATGAGTTTGAAGGGCAGGTTGTGACAGTGTGTGGGGAAGAAGACATCTTTGTGAGTCACTTGTCCACGTTCAAGTACATTGAAATGGATGGGGAAATTCATGAGATGCTGTGCCAATCATTCGAAGCAGTCAATATTGACGATGCACCTGAGTCTTCTTCTGTACCAGTTGGGGCTGGTACCTCTATTTCATCTTACAAACAAGCTGTCGAGGTCGTCAGGGCAGGCAACGCCCAAGGTTGGGGCAGGTTGATAGAGACCCCAATGAAGGAAGACAAATTTGGTATTGGTTATCATCCCTCTACAACTTCAGATGCGGGGAGCAGGGGACCCATTACTTTCAATAGTGGGGGAATTATCTACATGGACCAGTCTTGTGCAGCCACGGAGGATAGTGTTGACAGTAATTGTGACCTGGACAACTGGGTACGCCCTCATGCTTCGGGACAACAAGTGCAGAACTGGTTCGTTGAAGAAGTCATCCGGGTTACTCTTCAGACAGAGTAATTTTTCTTTGTTTTTTCTAACCATAATGCATGACAAAATCTTGCGCTCTGCCCAAGGCGTATAGATTCATTTGTAGGGCCACCATGGTTGCATTTGCAATGTTTAATCATTAATAAAGGACGTTTTGCAATCAAATTTTGTTCTCTGTCTTTCAGTTTTTATTTCTGCACAAAAAATATAAAATGGCAATGTTTCATTTTCTTTTGTTTTGCTTAAAAATAAATTCTAAAATAAGGCATGAACCCGTTCATGCAGACTTGATCCTCCGGATACCACTGATAACGATTTTGATATGGCCATGTATGACTTTGACAATCCGATTTATCAAGCCGAAGAAGGGGATGAGAAAGATTGTGAACTCCCTGAAGAACTGGCCAGATTGTTGAAACAAGAGGAAAGGGTCATCCAGCCTCATCAGGAGACTGTAGACATCATCAATATTGGTACCAAGGACGCCAAGAAAGAGATCAGGATTGGTGCCAGCTTGCAAGCAGATGTGAAGCAAACTTTGACGGAAATGTTGCGCGAGTATGTTGACGTCTTCGCCTGGTCGTATCAAGACATGCCGGGGTTGGATACGGATATTGTCGTGCACAGGCTACCATTGAGAGAAGAATATCCGCCAGTCAAGCAGAAACTTCGTCGGACTCACCCCGACATGGCTTTAAAGATTAAGGAGGAAGTCCAGAAGCAGTGGGACGCTGGTTTTCTTGCTGTGACAAAGTATCCTCCATGGGTAGCCAACATCGTGCCAGTACCGAAGAAAGATGGAAAAGTGAGAATGTGTGTGGATTATCGAGATCTTAATAAAGCTAGCCCGAAAGATGATTTTCCACTACCTCATATTGATGTGCTGGTCGATAATACAGCTCAATTTTCAGTGTTCTCATTTATGGACGGTTTCTCCGGGTACAACCAGATCAAGATGGCACCTGAAGATATGGAGAAGACCACGTTCATTACTCCGTGGGGTACATATTGTTATAAAGTAATGCCTTTTGGGTTGAAAAACGCAGGGGCAACGTACCAGCGGGCGATGGTGACATTGTTTCATGACTTGATTCATAAGGAGATCGAATGTTATGTAGATGATATGATTGCCAAGTCGAGAACAGAAGAGGAACATCTGGTTAATCTGAAAAAGCTGTTTGAAAGGTTGAGAAAGTTCCGTCTGAGATTAAATCCAAACAAGTGCACGTTTGGGGTGCGTTCTGGAAAGTTACTGGGCTTCATTGTGAGCGAAAGAGGAATCGAGGTTGATCCTGCCAAGGTGAAAGCAATACAAGAAATGCCTGAACCGAGAACAGAAAAAGAGGTTCGTGGTTTCTTGGGTAGATTGAACTACATTGCAAGGTTCATATCTCACCTAACAGCCACGTGTGAGCCAATATTTAAATTGTTAAGGAAAGATCAAACGGTCAGGTGGAATGACGATTGCCAATTGGCATTCGATAAGATAAAAGAATACTTGCAGGAACCTCCGATTCTAATGCCTCCAGTTGAAGGGAGACCGCTGATAATGTATCTGACAGTGCTTGAAGGTTCCATGGGTTGTGTTCTCGGTCAACATGACGAAACAGGTAGGAAGGAGCATGCTATTTACTACCTGAGCAAAAAGTTCAATGATTGTGAGTCCCGATACTCAATGCTTGAAAAGACATGCTGTGCGCTTGCATGGGCCGCTAAGCGATTGAGGCAATATATGGTTAGGCACACGACCTTGTTGATTTCAAAAATGGATCCTATCAAGTATATTTTCGAGAAACCAGCATTGACAGGCAGAGTTGCACGGTGGCAAATGGTCTTGACAGAGTATGACATTCAGTACACTTCACAAAAGGCCATCAAAGGAAGTATCTTGTCCGATTATCTTGCGCAACAGCCAATGGATGATTACCAACCCATGAAGTTTGACTTCCCTGATGAGGACATCATGTTTCTCAAAGCTAAAGACTGTGAGGAACCACTCCCGGAGGAGGGGCCAGACCCTGAATCCAAATGGAGTCTGATGTTTGATGGGGCTGTCAATATGAATGGGTGCGGAGTTGGAGCAGTTCTTATCACGCCGGAAGGTGTTCATATGCCGTTCACTGCCCGAATAACTTTCGGATGCACCAACAATGAAGCAGAGTACGAAGCTTGTATAATGGGGATCGAGGAGGCGATTAATCTACGGATTAAAACCCTTGATATATTCGGTGATTCAGCTTTGGTAATCAATCAAGTGAAAGGGAGTTGGTACACGCACCAAGCAAATCTAGTGCCGTATAGAGATTATACGAGGAGATTGCTGACATTTTTCACAACAGTGAAACTGTACCACATTCCTCGAGATGAGAATAGGTTCGCTGATGCCTTGGCCACTCTGTCTTCCATGATCAAAGTGCAAGGATGGAACCATGTACCTAAGATTGAGGTATCCCGCCTTGACAGACCAGCATTTGTGTTTACGGTAGATGCAACGTCTGATGACAAGCCATGGTTTTATGACATTAAGTGTTTCTTGAAAAGTCAAGAGTACCCGCCCGGGGCATCGTCCAAAGACAGGAAGACGTTGAGAAGGTTAGCTGGTAGTTTCTTCCTGAACAAAGATGGCGTGCTGTATAAAAGAAATTTTGACACGGTCCTGCTTAGATGTGTGGATAGACATGAAGCAGACTTGTTGATGATCGAAGTGCACGAAGGCTCTTTCGGTACTCACGCCGGAGGGCATGCAATGGCTAAAAAGTTGTTAAGATCGGGATATTATTGGTTGACTATGGAGTCAGATTGTTGTAAATATGCCCGCAAATGCCATAAATGCCAGATCTATGCAGACAAGGTGCATGTGCCTCCAAATCCGTTGAGCATCATGTCGTCGCCTTGGCCGTTTGCCATGTGGGGCATTGATATGATCGGAAAGATTGAGCCTACAGCTTCCAATGGTCATCGTTTCATCTTGGTGGCAATTGATTACTTCACCAAATGGGTTGAAGCCGCATCCTATGCCAATGTTACAAAACAAGTGGTCGCTCGTTTCTTAAAACGGGATATCATTTGCCGATATGGAGTTCCCGAAAGAATCATTACTGATAATGGTTCTAATTTGAACAATAAGATGATGGCTGAGTTATGCCGGGACTTCAAAATCGAGCATCACAATTCTTCTCCGTACCGCCCAAAGATGAATGGCGCGGTCGAAGCGGCCAACAAAAATATCAAGAAGATTGTACAGAAGATGGTTGTCACGTACAAAGATTGGCATGAGATGTTGCCATTTGCTTTGCATGGGTATCGAACGTCGGTACGCACGTCCACTGGGGCAACCCCATTCTCACTTGTATATGGTATGGAGGCAGTGCTACCGGTTGAAGTAGAGATTCCGTCCCTCAGAGTCATGATGGATGTTAAGCTAGATGAAGCTGAATGGGTACGAGCCAGATTTGATCAGTTGAGCCTTATTGAGGAAAAGCGATTGGCGGCTGTATGTCATGGGCAACTATATCAGCGCAGAATGAAACAGGCATTTGACCAAAAGGTGCGTCCTCGGGTTTATAAAGTCGGAGATGTGGTACTCAAAAGGATCCTTCCTCCCAATACAGATCACAGGGGCAAATGGACTCCTAATTATGAAGGTCCATTCGTGGTTAAAAAGGTCTTTTCGGGCGGAGCTTTATTGCTTACAACCATGGATGGCGAAGACTTTTCATCCCCTGTCAACTCGGACGTAGTCAAAAAATACTTCGCATGAATAGACCCGCTGGATAATAAAAATAAAAAAATCCAGGCAAAAAAGGGCATCCCGGCGAACCAAAAACAGAATAAGGTTCGGGCAAAAATTAGGGATATAATTGAAAAAATTGTACACCCGGTAAGTTGAAAACCCGAAAGGGCAACTTAGGCAAAAAAGGGTATCCTGGTGGATCGAAAACCTGAAAGGGCGGTCCACACAAAAGAGGGATTTAAGCGAATGACTACAGTTTGAGTTATCTGTACCCATTACCGTTTGAACAACTGACGTTCTGAAGGATAGGAATCGGTCTGATCATTCCTCAGAAGGCAAGGTCGGGGAGTTTTGAAGACATACTGGTCATAACAGAATGGAAACTCAGTGGAATTCCGTTTTCACATTGCCATTAGGATAGTTTCTTTTCTCAATTTTCAGCGATCACCTCTTTCCAGGGATTGCTTCCGGATGTAATTGCCTATTCTGGGCTTTCAGTCAATAAATTGAATTTCAATAAAAAGCTTTCTATTTTTGTTTTATTGCTTTGTTTGCAAAAACGTCCTAATTGTTGATAAAACATTGCATTTGAAAACATGGCAGCCCTGCAATAACATGCGCAGAAAAAATATTTGAAATTACTTCGAATGTTGAATACTCCCGGATGGTGGATTCTAGCCACGCAATATTCGGGGCATGTGGGCATATTCTTTTGTTGCAGGTAGCAGGTGCAGATGATTTTAAGCACAAGACCAGCAATAAATCACCCCACGCAAAAGACTGGGGCAATTATGGGTAAGGAGATCGGCGTTCATCGGGTCGATATCAGTGAATTAAGTTCAACTGGGTACCGTTGCATCTTATTAAGTCGATTCTCTCATTCAGTACTTCCAACAGCTACAAGCTTTTCTATATCGATAACGGTCACAGGTTCCCCAAAAGAGTGGTCTCGTCGACACCGAAACTGATGGTCATTATCCCCAGCGAAGTCACAAGAGTTTGAAGAGGCTAGATCTTCTGTAAAATCCTCTTATGACATCCTTTGCGGGGATGAATTGTTGTGTTGTCCAAGCATGGGGCATGATTGTTTCCCCAGCATGAAGTGTTGATCATCCCCAGTAGAGTTTGAGGACAGTTGGTCTTCTGTAAAATCCTCTCAAAAGGCATTCCCCAACACGAGACGCTTTAAAGCAGTTTTCTCCAGCAGAGTTTGTTATAAACCCGTCATCCCTAACGGAATTGTCTAAAGGAAAGCTCGCCTAACATGGGGCATTGTAGTACTTATCCTAAGCTCGACAGTCACATTCTTCAGCAGACTACTGTGGATTTGCTTTGGGTTTCCCCAACAGATCTCTAAGGACTCTTTCTAGCAAGTTGTAGTGGAATGTTCTAACCAGGATTTGCATATCCCTGGCAGAGTAGCCCTGATACCCAGCAAGATCGTATCTCTGGTCATGGTATCCCCACAGAGGTCAGCATCGAATCGTGTCAGCAACTTCCAGCTGAGTTGTTGTTCTCTCCGCAGAGGTTTATCAGATCGACAGAATCTATTCCTCAACAAGGATGGTACAGCCTTTCCCTAGCCGGGTCAGAAGGTTGATAATCCCTATAAAGGATCTTGGGTTGAATAAATCCCCAAGCAGAGTTTTAATGGCTCATTTCCCCAGCAGGACGTCATTTAAAAATTCTCATCCCCAGCGGAGTTGCTGTGACCAGAATCCAGCCCCAAACAGATGGAATAATTCCTGCCAGAGTCGTCATTCCCTCATATCTTAAAGTCCAATTTATTTTTGGCAAGCTTGACAATTCGAAGCAGACGGATTGTTCATCCATTCGCCAGCAGAGATATTATCCTTTTAGGAGTCTCCGAGATTAAATCATTGATTGTGGTTCCTCAGCAGAGTCGGCAGAGATGTCTGGCGCGGAGGCAGAGAGTAATTCGATTTTAAAATTCCAAAAGTCCAACAGTGGATTGGCAAAAGTCCATCTTCGGGTGGCAAAGCAGCTAAAAGTCCAACAGTGGATTGGCAAAAGTCCGTCTTCGGGTGGCAAAAGTCCAACAGTGGATTGGCAAAAGTCCGTCTTCGGGTGGCAAAAGTCCAACAGTGGATTGGCAAAAGTCCGTCTTCGGGTGGCAAAAGTCCAACAGTGGATTGGCAAAAGTCCGTCTTCGGGTGGCAAAAGTCCAACAGTGGATTGGAAAAAGTCCGTCTTCGGGTGGCAAAGGTCCAACAGTGGATTGGCAAAAGTCCGTCTTCGGGTGGCAAAAGTCCAACAGTGGATTGGCAAAAGTCCGTCTTCGGGTGGCAAAAGTCCAACAGTGGATTGGCAAAAGTCCGTCTTCGGGTGGCAAAAGTCCAACAGTGGATTGGCGAAAGGTCCATCTAAGGGTGGCATATTCTAAAAGTCCAACAGTGGATTGGCAAAAGTCCATCTTCGGGTGGCACGAAGCTGCAAAGTCCACCAGTAGTGTGGCAGGCCAGTAGTCGTCTGGAGTTGCATAAAAGACATTATTAAAGTCCACCAGTAGTGTGGCAAGCCAGTAGTCGTCTGGCGTCGTTCAAAAAGACAGTATTAAAGTCCACCAGTAGCGTGGCAAGCCAGTAGTCGTCTGGCATCGTTCAAAAGACAGATCTCTCCGACGTTTCATCGAGGACTCAATCCAGCAGTCTCGTTGGGTTTATATCCCTGTTATTCTTCATCATCCAGAGCAAATTTTTGGTTATATTTGGTATTCAATCACTATATACCTTGAAAGTCCGAAAGCAATTGCTTTCAGGCATTCAGGTCTACAGCGCTTGAATAGGGGCAGCTGTAATACCCCAAAATTTGCTCTTCCCTTTTGGCATCATAGCTTGGCATTATCATTTATCATATCATATCCATCTCATTAGCATTGCATTGCATTTAACATAGAAAAATGAAGCATGGCATCCTTCTTACCATCAGGGCATGTGATCAGGTGGAAGGTGGACAATCAAGGGATCATTCAAAGCACAAAAAGGTCAATCAAGTTGGCTCTAGGCAAGCCAAGAGGTCTCTCATGTCTCATACTATCTCAATTGATCTTCCAAAACCTCAAGGAAGTGAGATTCAATGGAAGATTGAAGCACTACATCTTTCACTATGCAAGAGATTCAAAAATTGAAGGAAAACCCTCAAAAGAGATAGCTCATTGATTCAAAATCATTCTCAAGTGGCATTTCTCATCATCCTTTAAGAGGATACACAACATACTCTGAGGAATTTGGATTTGGAAGATGTGCAATTTCCTCCTAACCAAAGGGGGTCAAAACTAGGGTTTCCCATTAAATCAGGGAATCTTTGATTTTTTGGACAAAGCTTGTTGTCATGGTATTCTACATGTTCTTAAGTGTATATGTGTGGAAGATTGCATCTCAATTGGTTTTAGAAGTGGTTCAATTGGAAGAAAGATCAAGAATCAGAGAAATTGGGGCAAAGTCAAATAATCAGGGGAAAAAGTCAACTCTTGACTTTTTGAGCCCAAAATCATGAAATTCATGTTGCATATGTCCAATGTACAAAATTTGGTCAAGAAACTCCAAAGGAATCATGAAAAAATCAAGATGTGGAAAGTTGCCATTTTTGGATGAAGAAGGGTTACTAAAAATAGCAAGTTTTGGCCATTTTGCATCAGAATTTGAACCAAGGCCATTTAAATTTGGAGCACCAAATGAAAAATTCACTCTGCCTCAATGAAAGATCTTGTTTTAAGCTTCAAATCCATGTGTAGAACATCTCCATTGGATAAAAATTGAGAGAGATATGATTGATCAAAGTTGGAGGAAAGTAGGTTCAAAACTAGGTCATGACCAAGATTTTCAGGTCACGCGCGCAATCATTTTAACAAACAGTTGGTGGGCCAAATGTCCACTCATTTTTCTCATGGTTAAAGGCCTCAAATGAAAAACTTTTCAACGTCAAAGTTGTTCCTTGTAGTGTCCTCTTCAATGTTGATGTTGTGAAAATTTTGATTTAACCAAGTTATGAGATAGTTTGGAGGGTTCAAAGTCATGTTGTTTGTGCTGAAATTTTGTGTGCCCAATTGCCTTGCCAGCCAACCTTTTGCCACGCCCACCAACCAGTTGTGAACCATTGTGTTCATAGCTATTTTTAGACATGTTTGAGACCTCATTTCACTTCAATTTTCAAACCAATATTGTTCCCCAATGTACCCTCTTTCAAATGAACCCATAAACTCCCTAAGGCAGTCATTGAGTAGAGAGAAAAACCTCCATAAACCACCATATGTTGACACTGATACATTGATGACATGCTGCATGATTTGGTTCAGTCACACCACAAACACCTCCTCACTTTTGTTTCCTCTTTCAACCAAGCACAAGTTACTTACATAATGCACACTGTCACGTGCCATACATGAGAATAGAAGGAACAAACTTGCTTAGCAAGTTTCTGATGCACAGATTGGCAGCTTCACTCTCCTTTTCTCCCTTCCACCATAACTGTCATGAGCTTGACCTCACCATAACTCAGCCTCAATAACTCGCCCCTAACTAACTTGACTCAGTTAGTTAGGGTGCACTCACTTTAACTCATCCAACTCAGTTAACTCCACTCATTAAACCATGGTTAGTTCATACTATAAATAGAAAACTCACACTCAAATTTCATTCCCAGCCACATTCTCTCAAAAACACTTCAAATTCTTTCCACATTCTCTGATTTTTCTCCCTCTCTGTACACGAATTTCATCATCATCTCCTACATTTCATCTCCATCTTCATCTTGATTCTACTTTGGAGATTAAGAACAAGAGTGCATAGGTTCAGTTAAAGAAGTTCAGGATCAAGAGAGTTGAAATTCTGGTTGATTCTTTGCACGAATTCAAGCTCTCAAGCCTTTATTTGGCCAAGTGAAGCTCAAGGAAGAAGCATCTCCTTCTGGTATTCTTGTGCATTCCAAGTTTCATCATCATTCAGGTTTGAACTCTTGAAATTACCTTGCACGATCTCTGTCTATTTTTACTTGTTTTTTTTTGTGTTTTAAGCTTGCTAGAAGCTCTGCTCAAACCGGCTAGTTGATAGGCCTCCTAAAGGCTTAGTTGCAAAACCTAGGGCTTACTTTAATCTTCTCTGTTCTCTCTGCGTATGTGTGGTATGTGAAAAATAAGGCTGAATCCTTGATCTCCATAATTTCTTCTTCATTTTGGTATGCGGATTGTGTGTTTTGGTGAGAGGCAAAAATTGCAGGCGGTGGCTGTTGGCCGGAGAAGGTGACCGGAAGTCATCTCCGGCCGGTACCTTTGAATGCTAGGGTTTTCTCACGTTTTAATCGGGTCCGTTCATTTTGCGCGATCGTGTGGCTTGAATGGTGACAGCACATTAAAAGGCATGTGCTTGTCACATGTGTATTTTCTGAATCCACTTAAACAGCGTGTGGCATGGTACACGATAGGGAGTGTGGACATTCGCATGTGCGCGTTGATGTTGTTTACTTTGACTGGATGTTGACTGTGACTTGATCCAATGGCTTGTGTGGTTTTGACTATTGTTGACTGAAGAGCATGGTAGTTATTGTGGATTGCGCGTGTAATGGACTTAGTCAGATTGATATCCACACCTCCCATGTTTTCAAGCCCAATTAAATTGAACTATGGATTTGCTATGGTTGCACCCCCATTCATATGTCCATTTCATTTTATTTTCTTCATTTTGCTCACGTTTGCTTTTTAATTTTTAAAATTACAAAATAGCATCATAAAATTCTACAAAAATTCATGTGTATTCTTAAAACATTTAGGAAATTTTTCATGATTTTATTTTCTGATTTTATGACCATTTTGCCCCTGTTCCATTATTTCTTTTGAATTTCCATTTGCATGCATACTTAATGTGACATATGATTTTGTGCATTTTTGTTCTTGATCATAAAAAATGATTTTGATGCCTTTCTTTTTGCATTGTGGTCACAATATGTTGAGGTATGTTTGAGATTTATGAGATGATTTTTAAGTCTTTTTTTGGATGACTTTTGATGTGTTGCTTTGAGCATGAATGCATGAAACTTCCATGGGACTTTGACCTAATTGTTGAGTGACTTTGGTTCTGATTCATTGCTTGTGGACTTGATATGTTAATGGCATGTGTTTAAGGTGTTTGATTGGTGAAAGTCATAATTTTTGAAGCATGTTTGCTATTTGTTTGAAGCATGAAGTTTAACTTGTTCATTTTGTGAATGCATGCCTCATGTTTGGTTTGCTTGATCATGAAGGCACTTGTGCCATGAGTTGTGGTTTTGTTTGAGGATGTATAGCATGTTAATTGACTTCTGATTGTGACATTTGGGTTTCATCTTTGCATGTTTGATGTTTATCTTGCACCTTAAGTCACTTGTTTCACAAGTATGAACCACATTCACATCACTTCACCTTTTCTTCTTTGCTTCTTGTTGGATTGAGATTTTGTTTGCATGATTTAGTATGCCCATTTAGGATAACATTAGGTTGTGTAAATATGAGTTACATTCTGACTTGGAAGCATGTATAGCATTCAATCTCATTTTACTTTGTTTGTCAACTTGTTTGAATTTGATTTGTTCATTATATTTTCTTACTTTACTTGTAAGTGATTGTGCTAACCATGTAGGGGCTTCGGTAAGTTTCAATTGAGTGTGGATAAGGAATCCACATTCAACTTCTATCCTTTCTCTTTCCATTTTGTGTTTTGCTAAGCACTTATGTGCTTTCTTTTAATAACTCATCACTTTCCCTTTGTGAATTACAATTCATCTTCTCCTTTAGAAGTGAATTGTTTAATTCATTCTTTCTTTAGACTTTAGGTTGAAACCTCACAAACCTTTAGGATCACTCTCTTTAATCTTCAATTAGGATTGAGTCTTAGTCCATATAGGTTTTACCTTTTCTCCTCCCTTGAGTCTCTTTTCTCATCTCAAAGAAAATTCAAAATATCTAATAAAGGTAGGCATTTATTGCATTTAGGCCTTTCATATAAAGAAAAGGTTATAAGGGGTCTTCTCTTATAATCTTAGAATGTATAGCATATAGCCCATCTTGGGTCAATGTGTTAAACATTTGATCTTGTATGAGGGACTTAAATGCAATACTTGTTGAAGGTGCAAATAATAAAAAACACTTCTTCATTTCTTAATCAACAAAACACTTAATAAACACAAGTATGCTAGTGTGTTTGAACCTTGACAATTGGAACTAAGTGTGGGGGTCTTCTTCACTCTTAGTGTGCTTTCTTACCCATTCCATCTTGGAATGTGAGGATGTACACATTCCAATGACTAAGATTCAGATATACTATCATATGCAAACAAATGAAAAAACTCTTAAAAGACAAAAACAAACAATAATGTCTTTCCTTCGGGAATTCTTTTCTCACCTCATTCACTCTCAACGCACGAACGCGCTTCTACTCGTTCTCTTGCAAGATGGTAACGCACTCGGACCAGCGAGCCTGCAACACCTGAGCTAGAACGTCAGCCGTTCTCTAAAAAAAACACAAACAATTCATCCCTAGTGAGGGGAACTACGTCGCTCTGATTCTCATGCTCCCGATGAGATACGTAGGCAGTGGGGTAGGGCCCATGCGAGCACTTCTTTTATTTTCCCTACATTTGTTTCTCTTTCTCCTTTCCTTTTTCAGTTCTTTCTCAGTATTCCTTTCTTTACACCCTTTGATCGAGACAAGCAAGCGTGGATCCCATCGGGTACGATGGACGTGAGGGGGTGCTAATACCTTCCTCTCGCGTAACCGACTCCCTTACCCACTTCTCTTGGTCGTAAGACCATGCTTTTCCTTTCCCTCAGGTTTACGCGGTGTTTCCTTTCCCTATCTTGGAATAAATACACATTGCTGGCGACTCTGTTCGGTGCCACTTTCGCGTTTGTACTTGGATGAAAATCCCGGGAGCGACACCTACAATACTCCTCAATATCATCCAGCATCGCTCACAACAATGTCCATCTCTGACACACTGAGCTGAGAGAACACCCGTATTACTCTCGTCGACACTCTCGCACCCGACTCAAACAACACGAAGGCATTAAGCTCCGATACCCATAAAGATTGTTAGCTCTAAATCTATCTCTAGTATCCAGAAACCAACAGATAATCATCCCTAATCAAGGTTTGTGATGTTTATCTCTAACACAACCCAAACCCCGAGCATTAAGCAAAAAATCAAGGAGAATCACAGATAAAGATTTGTAAAGCAGATTTTATACAACGCCATGGGTGATAAATATACATAAGATCAAAGTAAATACATATACAAAATCCAAGAAATGAAGAATACACAAAGAAGAAGAGAAATGAACCAAAAATCTCCCGGTTTGTCGGCGCCGATCGATGATCAATCCAACCCGGATCATCCGTGTGCAATCTCCATAGTTGTTTTCTAAGCTAATCCTATGAAAAAATGATGTTTGATAGAGTGGGAGCAAAAATTACCCAAACCATACCCTAAAAAATGCTAAAAAGTGACTTAAATAGTGGCTGAAAAGACGCGAACCGCGCTAAGCGCGCTATGAGGGCGCTTAGCGCCATCAGCAAAATCACAATTCTTATTTTCTTCATAACTTTCGAACCGTAACTCCGATTGACACACCGTCGGAAGCATTGGAAAGCTTATTCAATGCTCTATACAACAATGACAAAATATCCTTGCTTGAATACCTACAAAACTGAAATAAACTAAAATTAGAAAGAATGAAATTTATTACACTCGCGCTAAGCGCGATCTCACCTAAAATACACTTAAACCGCCTTAAAGTGCGCTAAGCGCGGTCCTGCTCGCGCTAAGCGCGGTCATGTTCACGCTAAGCGCGGTCAAGGATCCTTAGCTATTGTCTCTTCAGAAAAAGCGCGCTGAAAAACTCGCTTAGCACGGGTTGCCGACACGATCGCCTCGAAAATGATATTTTATGCCTTCTGTCCTTCACCAATTGTTTCTATCATCAAATATATGCTAGAAGACCTGTCAAAGAACATCAAAATGATCAACATTCACAATATTTACAATAACATCGGAAACTTGCATATTTACACTAAAACTAATAGATTTACTGCTAAAATATCAAGGAACCCATTGAAAAGGGCCACAAAATACTATCTAAAATATGCACAATTTGGCACTTAACACTTGTGTGCATTGAATTCAGCCGAGCGAATGTGATCGAAGAACGGGAGTTTTGTTGATCTAGTAGCGTTAACCGGAGGCTTGTGCAACAAGGTATGGGGATCGAATTGTGTGTGGATCGGAATCAGCCGAGTGAAGGTGATTGAAGACCGATGTGTTCTTACAATCTAGTAACGGTAAAGGGAGGTTCATCCAACAAGTTCGAGGTACTTGATTCGACTCGAATAAAGGGAAGAGAAGACAAAGTATCTGCATCAACGAAAGTTCTTGAGTGTGTGATAGCTAAGTTTTCTCTTGTAAAAACAATTTGCAAACAAGTTATAGATATCTCAATTCTAGTTTTTAAAATTGGGGGCAGATGTGACACCCTCAATCTATACCCCCAATTAATCAAATAGATCATTAAAATTCAAAATTTCATCAGAGTATATTTAAAACACGGCATAGACTGGGAGAATCACATTAATTTGAAACAAACATACAACACCTGTTCATAAAGATATGCAACAGTGGGGTAGCAATCAACAGAGGAACTCAGTTCCTTACACCCACATTTCAGATTTTAGAATAAAAGCGAAAAATCTAAAACTGAATATCATATATATATATATATATATATATATATATATATATATATATATCACTTGAAAAATTTGTCATACATCAAGGTATACATGCACAAGCCAAAAGATATATATACATATACACAAATAATCACAAACGGCCTCCCTAACTACCCGGTGTCACATATCAGAGCTGACCGACAAAAGAATGAAGACGCAAAGCTTCATAAAAAGACTTCCAGCAACTCTAATCTGCAATGCCTCATAGAGCATTATAAAACAGCAGAAGGGTGAGAAAAACAATCATAATACAGTTTCATACAATTATATATTAACCCAGAAATGCACAAGTAAGATATTCTCACCACAAATGTACCACAATCAAATATAACACAACACAGTACAAGTATCAGGTATTCTATACCAACGCACATCAATCATACACAATTCACTCATCATCAACACAATTATACATATTCCATCTCATTAATCACATTTACAATTCCATACACAATTAATCCATGATTTATGCAAATGCACAGAGACCGACACAACGACTCTATGCACATGCCATGCGGTACCGACTTCCAATATTTCATGTCTCATCACCGGTTCACTCAGGAACTATTGGAACCATCGCTCGTTACTGAGGATCACTCAAGTAACACCCCGTCGGGCCTACGATGTTCACCTGTCGCTTTAGGTCCCCACATGGGCACACGACGTTTATGGATTGCTTTAGGTCCTCTTGGTATAAGGCGCACAATCCGATCGCTTTAGGTCCCCACATGGGCACACGATCGTCTATAACCATCGCTTTAGGTCCTCTATATTTTTAAGGCACACGATCCAATCAGATCGCTTTAAGTCCTCTTATGTTTATGGCGCACGACGTTATAGCAGATTCCCTCTGGAACCAAACCGTCACTCAGAACGTCACAACAATGCATATCATGATGCTTGGCATACAATGACTCGTGACATTTAACATGCACACATATATGCAACCATCTCACTTAACATAATTCATGCTTTGCAATTCAAGCCCAAAACAATGCATTTATACCATACTACAACACACAATCATAACATATCCATATCAACAGCACATTGCATGAAACACACCAATTACATACCATTATAACAACAAAAGTCGACAAAACGACACTATTCCAAATTCCCGACATAATTAAATCGGCTAACAACTTTCAAATCATCATAATCACATAGTACAGCTCAATAGCTTCCCAACGATACCAAGAATGTAAAAATCGGATAAACGGAACCCAAGTTACGAAAGAAAAATGAAAACGATATTTTGAAAAGTTCCATTTTACACTTCTCCTGGCCATACGCGTATTGCCCTGAGCCATACGTGTATTGCCCTGAAGTCCTACGCGTACCATACGCAAATGCGCAGATGGCCGAGGAAAATCAGAATCCATACGCGTATTGGCCCAAAACACGCCCATGATACGTGTATTGCCAAGGCCCATACGCGTATGAACATGCCCCATACGCGTATGACCTGGAAAAACCAGAAAAATTTCTGCAGAACTTGCTGCTACGGGTTTCAACCAAAAACCCTCCAAATCATCATCCAAACTCAGAAAAACACCAATTTGAGGTATAACAATACATACCCAACATGTATAAACAACAAAGAACACAATCAACATGAGTTTAGACATATTTGAATCAATTTTTACCAATTTCTATACATTATGATTTTTACTATATTTATCATTTCAATCCAATAACAATCATAAACACACATACATAATCATACACAAGCATACAATAACTGAGTTTCGCACCCTTACCCGATTAAATCGATTCTAGAAGTTGATTTCTTGATTTCCAAGTTTTCCTCACTTTTCTTCTCTTCTCCTCTTTTTTTCTTCTTTTCTCTTCTTACTATTTTTCTCTCTTTTTCTTTCTATTTCTATTCTTAACTTAACAACTAAATCAAAATGCCCAAAATACCCCTACACTCAAATATCTCGCAAATGTTCCCAAAACCCGATAAAATATCACAACATTGAAAAATAACATATTTTCACATAAAAGTCAGAAATAAAATAAAATAATAATAAAATAATCAAAACGACTCGATTAAATAAAAATACTAAAACTGGGGCGTTACAGCAGACGTACCCGAAGCTAGTGTAGCGAGCGATTTTGGATGCGGTTCTTAAGCGCTGGTCGCTCTCTGCGGTTTGAGCTTAAACTACAGGTCGATTCATTTTTTATCCTATTGTGAGCTGAATAAGGAAGGGAAATAGATGTCTCCAATTAACCCTGCTTTGCATACTGAGTTTAAACAGCGGTCTGTTAGGTTACGGATGCTATCAATGTGGGGGGGCCTTTGTACTGGTTATTTGTATTTTCGCCAATACAATTTCTTTCTTTTTATCTAGACAGAGGGTTTCTGGCGGGGAACAAGGATTAGGATGTTAGGACTGATGCTTTTGAATTACTACTTTTGATTGATGGAGATATGGGATTTGGTTTTTTTGTTTAGTGTGCTCGCTAAGATCTTTTCTTTCGATCTTATGCCTACGTATTCCCGTTTACCGAAACAGGGAAATCAGAGCGTTCGTAGTTCCTCCTATTCTATGGGAGGAAATGGGTGTTTTTGTGTCTTGTTCAAAGCCCAAGACGTGAAGCGAAAGGTGATTTGTATCTTGTTCAAAGCCCAAGATGTGAAGCTGAAAAGTCTATTTGTGTCTTGTTCAAAGCCCAAGACGTGAAGCTGAAGGACCTCGACTTTAGAGAGAATTTGTCATCTCTAAAGAAGGGTTAAAGGAGAATTACTTTAACCGGGATGCGCGGATCCTAGCAATGCCATAATTTCCTAAGAAGGGGTTTTATCCTGAAGGAGAAGACTTTAACTCAGTGTAGAGCAATGTTATCTTTCCTTAGGAATTTCTCATACTAAAAGAGGGACAGTGGCATGGATGTAGATGATCCAGAGGCTTGCCGCTTACAGCGATTAGATGAAGGGGAAGGAGTTGTTGATGTTTGTATACTGTGAATGAGGCACAACTTTGATGCTAAAAGGTTGATTGGATCAACCAATGGTTTTCTTATACAAAGCGTAAGAGGAGGCTATTATGTGTCTCGTACAAAGCCCGGGAGAGAGGCTAAAAGGTTTTGACTCGACGATGGAGTCGTTTGGTATCTCGTATAAAGCCCGAGATGGAGGCTGAAACTTGTTTGGCTCAATAAGAACCTTTTTGTATCTCGTATAAAGCCCGAGATGGAGGCGAAAGGGGTGATTGACTCAACGAGGGAGTCTTTTATGTGTCTCGTACAAAGCCCGAGAGAGAGGCTAAACTTTGTTTGACTCCACTGGGGAGGATCATTGTAAAAAGCCCAAGAGGGAGGCTATGGTGACTGTTCAGTTAAGTGACAGGTCCAGTATACTGATTTTTACAGAGAAAATCAGTTCTTATATGAGCAACACTGTACTCATGGATTTGATTCAAGGATCCGGGTTATTCCTGTTCTTTAAGGAAGCGGGAAATCCGAAGGGTACTGAGACTGTCCGAGTCTACGGGTTTCCTTCCTATTTAACGAAGGGGTGCTTGAGAATGTCTTTGAGACTCAAGGAAGTAAGACTGTCCAAGTCTAGAGTTCATCTTTTGTACCATGCTTTGAGAAACAGTAGTAGACTCTATGAAAGGACTGTTCTATGAAGATGATTAAGTTATGTTCCTATACCTCTAGGAGGTCGTCGGGACAATTTGTATGAAGCCCAAGAGGAGGCTGGAATCTTTTAAGAAGCCGACGGGTCCTTGTACGATGCCCAAGAGGAGGCTATCATTCCCGGAGGAAGAGATCATTATGCGAAGCCTAAGAGGAGGCCGTGATTACTTCTAAGAAGCCGTAGGGTCCTTGTACTAAGCCCAAGAGGAGGCGGGGTTGCTTTTAGGAAGCCTGTGGGTCCTTGTACGATGCCCAAGAGGAGGCCGATGCTTTTAAGAAGCCCGTGGGTCCCAAACCAAAGAAACGTTCAAGAAAAGTTTCACCGAGAATAATTCATTTAGTGAACAGTTCTGAGGTTTGAAGAAATTCAAGAGAAGTTTCATCGAGAATAATTCATCTCTGGGGAATAGAATTTCTTGACAATTCCTAATGAGGACAGCCGAAGAGAAGACTGTATCTGTTAATCCTATTGGGGATCTAGTTCAGTCTATTTCTAAGAGTGACAGTCTGAGAATGGGTTCAAAAAGAATCTACCTTTCACATCTCCATATTGTTTAACCCCAAGAGGAGGGAAGACTGTGTCTGGTAATCCTATGTGGATCTAGTTTTGACTGTAAGTTCAGAGTGATCAACAGGGCTTTACCTAGTGCTAGACGTAGTTGCCGGGGAAACTCAAAATATCTATACTATTATTACATAGTTGATATGAGTTTATGAAAGGAGACTTACAGCGAAACAGCCCCACAATACAGTTATATATATATATGAAAGCGGTAAATGAAAGCAATAACCACTTACTCGGTTATAGAGCTTCCATGCTGTTTGGTTAGTTGTTCAACAAAGAAAGATTGAAAACAACAGTATATTCAAAATCAAGGGAGAAAGTGCTTTGAAAAAGGAAGATTTGGGGCTTACAGCTCAAGGAGAGGCCCAGGGTTTTATCAGTGAGCGCACTGTTTGAATTCGTACAGAGGGACTTATACAAGTGACTGAGGCCCAAAAAGGTTTTCTGTACAAAGGGATGGGTCTTACACTCTCTCAAGAGGCCCAAAAATTTTAAAGAAGAAGAGTGGGGCTTATAACACGAGGGTAGGCCCAGTTGTCTTTTGGCTTAAAAGTGGCGATCGCGCCGAGGTTTTCTTTTAACGCAGAGGGACTTATACAATAAGTGAGGCCCAAAATGATTTTGGTTAAAAGGGGGTTGGGTCTTACACTCTATTAGAGGCCCAAAATTTTTGAATGGGTCTTATAGCTCAAGGAGAGGCCCAAGGTTATTTTTCAAAAAGGGCGACGATCGCGCCGTTTGTTTTTTGACGGTATCGGGACTTATACAATACACTGAGGCCCAAAATGTTTTGGTCAAGAAAGGAGTGGGTCTTACACTCTATTAGAGGCCCAAAGTGTTTTGAAAATGATTTATGAGGGTTGAATTAATCCAAAAACCCTAATTTGTTTTCAAAAATGTATTTAATTGAATAAAAATTCAATTAAAATGATCAAAATTGTTTAACATGTGAAAAAAAAATTGTGATTTTGGATTAATGCTTCAAAAATTAAGTATTGACCTACAAAATAATTAGAAAGCATCAAAAGTTGCAAAATCAATGTAGAAAAAATATTTAAAATGTCAAAAACAATTAAAATATTAATTCTTTGCAAAAATATCAATTATATGAAATAAATAATATTTTTGGGATTTTTTGATAAAATAAAATATTTTAACATTTTTATGAATTATCAAAAAAAGAATCAACTCAAAATCATTAAAACTCAGAGAGAAATTAATTTTTGAATCAATTAAACAAAATCACAAAATTCAAATATTTGAATTTGGAAAAAAGGCGCCAAGAACAAGCTGAAGAACACGCGCGTGTTCTTGGATTCTCTGATTTGCATTTTCTCTCCAATCTCACTGAATACTTAATCATATCATGCAATCCACATATCATTATGCTCGTCTCAACCTCACGATCATGTCTATGTCCATTAATTTCATTTAAATTAAACATACAACAAGTAATCACGAAAAATCCTCAAGAACCCTAATTTTTGCATGAAGGCTAGGATTTTTGATACACGATTCAAACAAAGCAATTAATTGAGGGAAAACATTCCATACATGATTATGAACATATGGCCAAATTATTGTGCGAGGAAATATGCATAGATTGAGAGATGACCAAGTATGTGCTTACCTCCAAGCCGTGACAGCAAGTGCAAAGTGATTTTTGATTTGGAGGTGTTACAGATGAGTGGTGATGATCTGAACAACTTCCCTGCACCCTATGGATTGTGTTTGAATGCTTGGACTTGATTGAAATTGGCTGGATCACTTTGTGGTACCTCAGCTGCAACTTGTTTGAAATTTTGAGCAACCAGCTGGTGATTTTGTGAAATTGGTGTTTCAGAAGTGATCTAAGTGTTTGGATCACTTCTATATGATGTATGTGAGGTGTGTGAGTGATTGGTTTGATTGGAATTGCTCTCAAACTCAAAACTCGATAGCTACCTTGCTAAGAAAGGCATTTTTGCCAAGAGAAAGAGATTTTGAGGAAAGCATCTGTTAGATGGCTTTGGTGTACTCAAACTGATCACAATTGAGCTGTATTTATAGTAGAGAAAGTTTCTTTTGCAAGGAATAGTGAATGGCAGCTGGTAAGTAGGTTTGGCCACTGTTGGCAAATGAAAATCCAAGTCTCCTCTAGCCATTGACTAGAGGTTAGGGCACACTGCTTTGGTTCCCTTGGTCTTGGATAAGTCTTGACTGATTTCAGATGAGAATGGCTCAGTCCATGCCACCTTGATGGTTCCATTGAATGCTTCAATCCAAATTTGGAGTCTTGTCCCTATTTTGGCCATTCTAGGTTCAACATGTTATTTCTTGTTCCATGGACTTTAGAGGCTTGACTCAGTGATTGTCCCCTTTAGATTCAATCCTCTGAGGTGTCCAAGTGGATAGGAGCATTTGAATTTGTCTGATTTTGGCAAATCGAGCAAAATGCAAATTCTGCCTTGCCTTTGACAGATTTCAGCAAGGCAACTTGCCAATGTCATATCTCATGGTGTAAGTTGAATTTGGTAATGTTCTTGGCCATTTTGGAAAGCTCTTACATGATACAACAACTGTTTGAACAAGTTTGGTTTTGATCTCTTTTGATTCCAAGTGAAAAATCCCTCTACATTTGGCAAAAAGTGAGGTCAAATCTGACTTAGTGAAATTTTCACTAAGTGTTTTAACAAAGTGTGATTTCTTGATTTTGATCACTCCATAACTCAAAATCCTTAATGAATTGGACTTAGTTCTAGTTGAAGTTTTTGTAGAGGGTAATGAGGGCTACAAATCCATCTTTGGATGAGAAAAAATGGCCATGTGGTTTAGGAGTTATGATCCTCCAAAGTTAGTGTATTAGTGGTACTTTTTCCATAACTTAGAAAAATTTCTAAGTTTTATGGTTACCCCTTTTACAAGTTATCCCACTTTATTTGGTTTTTCTTGATGAATGATGATTCAAATCATACATTAACATCATTTTAGGGTTAAAAATCCATTTTGGTGAAAAATCTCAAAAAGTCAAAGTTGACTTTTGTGCACAGTTGACTTTTTATCAGATGAATTCCAAACTGTGCAATTCTTCAGGAAATCATGTCCTTGACCGAAATCAAACATGATGTACATGTTCCATGGGTGTCATAGGGTGTATTGAGGCATGTCCTAGGGTTTGGGAGCATGTCTTGGTCAAAAGTCAAAGTTACAGTTGACTTTCCTCGTGAAACCCTAATTGTGGTGCAGATGAAATTGAGACTTGTTGCTCAAGCTTCTTGGATTAATCCATTGTTACAAATGGATCAATATAGTTCATTTGAGACCCTCAAACCCTCTCTTGAGGTTTTGGCTCATGATTTTCCCTAAAAGTCAACTTAGGGGTGAATTAGGTCAAGAAACCCTAATTCCTGATTTTTGATGTATGCATCCCCTGAGGTCAAATTGACTTGATGTTTGGGTCCATGAGGTTCCATGGAGTATATTAGGTTATGTTTTGGATCATTGGCTTGTGCCCAGATGAAAAATTTCCATCTGGAGGCCCTGGTCGACCAAAACCCTAATTTGGTGACACTGTCGATCTTGAGACTTAATCCACCTAAAAGGGAGCAGCCTTGTGCTTAATCCTTGAAGTGGGAGTCCTTTTGATCCTTTGTGGATGCTTGAGAGGTTATACAAGTTGAAGATCATGTCATTCCTTGATTGATCCCTTGTCTAAGCACTCAGAGAGGGCTTAAAACCCTAATTTTGATTGTAGGGAATGCTCACCCATCTTTGGGGAGACTGATGAAATATAATGGTTCCCCCGTATTGTGATGGGTATTTGCACAATGATGGGAAATATTAGTGGTCAAAATTTGGGGTATGACAGATGCCCCTATTTAATCTTCTTGGACACGAAGGTGTGAATGGCGAAGGTATTCAGGCATTCGGGGTGCAAGAGGATTAAATATCGGAATATCCGAAATTTTGATGGCGGTTATGAATGGTAGCTTGCGCATTCATCTTCTTTTGCTAAGAAATGATGCTTAGAAAAGGTAAACTTCCCCTCGATCCTGGTCTTCAGCCAAGGAACTGGTCTTAGTTGTGGAAACAAACTTCCCCTCGATCCTGGTTTCCTACCAAGGACCTGGTCTCAGTTGCTGAAATGAACTTCCCCTCGATCATGGCTTCCTACCAAGGACCTGGTCTCAGTTTCTGATATAAACTTCCCCTCGATCCTGGTTTCCTACCAAGGACCTGGTCTCAGTTTCTGAAATGAACTTCCCCTCGATCATGGCTTCCTACCAAGGACCTGGTCTCAGTTTCTGATATAAACTTCCCCTCGATCCTGGTTTCCTACCAAGGACCTGGTCTCAGTTTCTTTTGTCAATAAACTTTATTGACAAGGAACGCTATTTGTAGCGGATTTTCTTCAAACTTCTCGCCGAATTTTCCTGGAGAGATGCCATTTGACGAAAAAAGCTTTGACGTCAGACTTGCTAGGGAACCCATTCGTCTGAATTGTAGAGGTACACAAACTTCTCTGTTTTGGAGACGTCATTTGTCGATTCTACTGGGGGAATGCGAGTCCCTGGAGAGACTGTTTTCGTTTGGGATCTTACATCATACTTTTCTCGGGATCTTCCCGGAGAAATGCCATATAATGGGGTCCAATTTTGAGGTGTCGATGACCTTTTCATCAGCGGTCTTTTCAGAGAAAAACTGCTGTATTGCTGACTCTCTGCTTAAGAGGCTTCCTCTAGGGATTTTCCTTAATCTGGGAAAGCGAAAATATCACTTTCAATGGCGAAGAGTGACATTTGTTGAAGGTTCTCTGGTCTTTCAGAGGTTCAAGTTATCAAAGTGGTCGAAGGACTACTTCCTCTCAGAAATAAACTGGAGGCGAGGTTGTTCAAACGCAGCGTTTCTTGACGAGGCAAGAACTGACAACTCGATTGAGAGGACTGTTATCACTAGGGGACGAGACCGACTAGAGTGATAGTGACGCAATATGAAATGTAAATGCAAATCAATAATGCATGATGTATGTATGTATATGCTGACAAAACTGACGCGACATACAAACTAAAAGATGAACATGACTGGATACTCGGCCATCGCGGGGCGTGTAAAAATATCGCTGGTTCAAAATAGAAATTCCACCTTGCTTAGGAGAGATAGTCCCTGTTGGGGAGCTACCGTTGGTCGGGCTTAGGAGATAAGAACTCGGCTGAGGCGTGTCAGATGAAACGAGGTCTCTGACATAGTTGATCCTTCATTTAGGCGTACTGGCATAGAAGGAGTACTTTGATTCTACACTTTGAAGTTCGCTTACTTCTGAAGAAGTGGTTGACGCTCTTTTGATGTTCAACAGTCAAAAGAAATTGCCATCTTTGTTTAAAAGCAGAAAAAGTTTTAACAAGTAAATTCATTTTTGTTTTATTTCAAGAATCGTTAATCATATTAAAAAAACGTCGTTCTGTAAAGCTAAAACAAATAAGAAATACAAACAAAAGCACAAGGGCTCAAATTTTATTGATAGGATGGAGATCAGCCAAACGCGTGATTCCAAAGAGTGTATACAAAGTTTGAAAATGGTAATTTACAGGGAAAAGGGTTACGTTGAAACATAACGACCACTATCCTTCTACCAACTTTGAATTCGGGGCATCCTGAGCTTCCGTCGAAGATGACCTTGACTGGAGTTTTCTGACAGATTATGTAACTGCTGCTGCTGAGGGATTTGCCTCTGTTGAATATAGTTACTTGCCATTATCCCTAATTTTTGCCTGGATTGTACTATGAGATTTCCAATCCATCGGGATGATTTTTTTATGTCTCTAACTTTTGCCTGGTGTTAACCCTCAATTTCGACGCCAGACAAAATCAAAGTTATGTTAATGTTAAAAAATTATTTTTAATATAAAGAAGGCTTCGACCTAACTTTTGAGAGGCCTGAGTCGAATAAATGTGGAGAAACCTTAAAAAATGGCTAAGTATGGAAAGGGTTCTTCGACCGTGAGAATGTAGCGCTGCAGTGGTTATGTTAAGATTGGAGGGAATTTCCAATATTTGAAATTTAAATAAGAGCAGTTGTGGACGTGGGGACAGTTGAGATTAAGGGGAAGGCGCCAAAATCCACACGTTCGAAGTAGTAACCACTACTGAGTAGTTATTTCCTAGCACTATAAATAGGAGTTGGTTCTATGTAAATGAGGTGTTCATATTTTTGTACAAGTTACTCTAAGAAACTCAAAGTACCCGCGTGTAGAGAAACGAGTTCGTGAGAATGTACGTAATGTAACACCATTGTCTTCATTAATCTAATTTATCTTCAGCATGTTTACTTTCCATGCCTTTACAGTTTCTTGAAATTTATCTTTCATGCCAAATTTATGTTCAAAGTCATTTAAGTTTTCTGCGTTTTACTTTCGACTGCATTTTACATTCAAACATTTAATCTTCAAGCCTTTACTTTTTCAAAGCCTTTCATTTTCAAGAACGTGAAGTTCTCCTTTAAATCAATTGCATTTATTTTTAAAGTCTTTTACTTTCCAGCACCTTACCTTCGACAGCACTTTTACTTTCCCAGCCTTTACTTTCCAAGAACGTGGAGTTCGTTGCATTTTACTTTTAAAGCTTTTACCCATTCGACGCCTTTAATTTTTGCACCCTTTACTTGCATTACTTTAAATTTCAAGTTCTCATTTTACTTTATTGCTCGTAATCGAACGTGGAGTTCAGTTAGATTTTATTTTCAGCATTTTTGAACGTGGAGTTCAGTTTACATTTTGTTTAAGTTACACTTGTCTCTCAAACTTAGCACATGTCCTAGGATTTGTGTGATCGATCCTGCAAGTTACATCAATTTGCGTTTAGATTAATAGATCAGAGGTTGTTTACCAAAATTCACAGTAAACAAATTGGCACACCCGGTGGGACCCAGTGCTAAGTCAAACCTTTTTGTCAGCCTTATTTCTCTTGGTGAAGAAGTGTTTTCGTTGCATGTTATTGAGGAGTGGGAAGTTAGCCACATCAAACGAAGAGATACCAAAGAGAAGATATACTAAGAAGATGGCAACTAATGCCAATCAACAAGTTGATCCTCAAGGGAGTATTTCAAACACTCAGTCCAGTAGCAGTATTGGGACTCAAAGCACTCCATCACCAGTGTCTTCGACAGGAGGACCGGCGTCACTTCCGTTAGTGGTGTCTGAGCCAGGATCAACATATACAAAATCATATACTCAACCTGTGTTGGAATATATAGGACCACAAAGTTCTAATTCGCCAACACCCCCAGGAGGAAATGCAATGTACAGGCACGTTCCTCCATCAGGTTTCCCACATCTAGGGTCAAGGAGTCAACCCTATGGTATGCCTACATCAATGATGCAAAACCTGCAGAATGCTCCACCTGTATTTTCAGAAACTGTTGCGTCTTCGCCACTACAAGGGTCAGGATCAGGGGGACGAAACAATCAGAGTATAGGCGTTGGTTACTCTGTTCAAACCCCTAGCCTTACATATACATCCATAAATTATTTGAGACAGCAAATGGATGAAAGTAACATGCAAATGGTACATAGTTGTCTCAGACAATGGGAGAAGTTTTTCAACCTTTGATTCAAAATACAACTCAAACTAACCAACAATTGGCTGCACAAGTGGAACGCATGGCTGATTTCATGGGAGTGCCAGCAGTAGATCAAAGAGCGACGGTGGTCGAAGATATCCCAAGGCGTCATCAACGTCAGATACTTGATGCTAACCTGGAGGATCAAGAGATGGTTGACCATTTTAGAGTCGAACCACCAAGAAACTAGATGCCATACCAGATGGAGGTAGAACCAGTAGTGATGGTGAACAGGAACCAAAATGCAGACCAACTACTTAGGCAGGTTCGACACCAGAATCAAGCAGAAGAAAATAATCTTGCAGCCATGGTCGAAAGGATAATGACTAGGAATGGGATGAATTTTGGCTTCACCAGGCCAAATTATACATCACCTATAGTGGACTACATTCTCCAAGCAGAACTTCCCCCTAAGATGAAGGTTCCAAAGTTCAGCAAATTTTCAGGAGATACTACTGAGTCTACTGTCGAACATGTGGCTAGATATTTGATCGAAGCGGGCGAGATTGCTGCTGACAAAAGCCTTAGGATCAAATACTTCCCAAGTTCCCTTACCAAGAATGCCTTCACATGGTTTACTACGTTGCCTCCAAAT
Organism: Lathyrus tuberosus; assembly: GCA_022829125.1. Lineage (NCBI taxonomy): Eukaryota > Viridiplantae > Streptophyta > Magnoliopsida > Fabales > Fabaceae > Lathyrus > Lathyrus tuberosus. Next base: position 10,054,738 of record JALAZF010000072.1, read on the forward strand.
TCCATATACAATTGGACCCAATTAGAACGTTTGTTTCATGAACAGTTCTACATGGGGCAAACTAAAATTAGTTTGAAAGAATTGGCTAGCATCAAGCGCAAGGTCACTGAGCCAATTGATGATTACCTGAATAGGTTTCGACTTCTTAAAGCCAGGTGCTTTACACAAGTGCCAGAACATGAGTTGGTCGAAATAGTTGCTGGGGGTCTTGATTATTCCATTAGGAAGAAATTAGATACCCAATATCTTAGAGATATGGCCCAGCTGGCTGATAGGGTTCGACAGCTAGAAAGGCTAAAAGAAGAAAAAGCCAAATTCAGTAGGGGTAAAAAAGTAGCGTTTGTCGAATGCAAGGAAGATGTGGAGAGTCTGTATGGTGAACCATCTTGTTTCGACGAAAATGAGGTTGACGTTGCTGAGTTAAAGCAAGGTCCACCTTACGCTTGCAAATTATTAGCTCCTTCAGAAGGAAAAAATCCAGTCGAATCTAACGACAAATTCCCTAAGAAAACATATACTTTCGACGTCACTAAATGTGACGAAATTTTTGATTTGTTAGTTAAAGATGGGCAAATGATAGTTCCTGCTGGTGCTAAAACGCCACCTTTAGAACAAAGAAAGAAAAGAGGTTTTTGTAAGTACCATAATTTTTTGGGTCATAAAACCTCTCAATGTTTTCTTTTCAGGGATCTGGTGCAAAACGCTATCCAAGAAGGAAGGCTGAAGTTTGGGGAAAAAGGCAAAGCCCAGATGAAGATTGACTCTGACCCGTTGTAAGTTGCAGAGGCCAACTATACAGAGCCTCATAAGGTTCAGATGGTGGAAGCCACAGGGGGATTCGACGAGTCAGTCAACATGGTAGAAGTTACTGAAGACTTCGCCATCAGTGCTGTGAAGATTGAAGGTTCTAGTAAGGCTACAAGTGGCCTAAACGTTGATGGCACTAGTCTGATGTTTGTGACCAAAGAAACTGCTGATAAGTTTGTGGAAATGGATAATGCTGCTAAGGTTTTTGATGTAACCGTGAGTGGGTGGAAGATAACTATCAATGAAGGCATTAATATGGTCGAGTTGGCTGAGGAGTCTGATTCTAGTTCAGATAGTATCAACACCAATGAGGCTATGGGTAGAAATGCCCCCAAAGTTCAAGTTGTTAAGGAATTGGAAGATGACATGCTCTTGGTTGGAGAGATTCTAGACATGGATGGTTGTCTGGTGGAAAATTGGATCTGTATGGCTGCTGAAACTTTTTTCAAGACATCTCCTGATGTCGAGAGAGTTAATGTTGTGGAGATGGTGGAGGCTGAGAAAGCTGCTTGGGAAAAAGGTTCCCAAAGAGCTGCAAAAGCAGCAGTAGGTGGTGGCTGCTTGGCAAAGACCACTGAAAGGCTGAAAGCCAGCTTCTCCAAGATGCGCCTGAAGGACAGAATGGATGTCAACATGGTCGAAATTACTGATCGAAAGAATGAACCATTGAGTAAGGTAGATGAGCAAGAGAAACTCAACAAAATGGCTTATCCTAAGCCAGAAAAGACAATTGTGGACTTCTTACATTGTTGCCAGAAAAAAGACTCTGGAGTAATGTTGTGTCCCAGGTGCAGCGCCATTTTTGATGAAAAAGCTGCCCACAAGCTTGAAGGTGTTAAGAAGACTGGCGAACGCTGGGGGCAGAAGGTGGATAAGGGGCACCGAGGTTTTGACCATAGGCGACTTTCGACAGGGCTAACAAACCAAACACCAGGAATTAGGCCAGGTACGTTCAAGCCAACGGCGAACGCACCGACAGGTAGTTGGATCAAACCTGTAAAAGGGAGAGGAAAGAAGAAAAAGTGGGAGAAGTTCGATGTGGAAAGAGGTGCGTCATTTGAGTACAGGAGGGAGAATCGCACCACAAACAAATCAGCATACATTTCGCAGAATTACAAGGGTAACAACCCAATGTCCAGATCGCAATGGCGAAGAGAGCAGCGCAGGCGAAAAGCTGTTAGGGAGGCTCAGGTGCAAGGGGAGTCAAGCACCAATGTGGCTGGGGTAATGGAGAAATTGCCCATACGACGAAAGTTGTTTACTATTCAGCCAGAAAAGAAGGTCGAAGAGGATGATGATATGACCGATAACTTCGACAATGAGTCAGCAGCTTCCCTAGACATTTTGGTAAATGTGGTGTCAGTAATGCCAAGAGAATTTGGTCAAGTCTCAGAGATCGAAGACTTAGACCAAACTGCTGAGTTGGAAATGATGGCACACAAGCCTGTGTGCTATTACATCATGAACAATGGGTGCGTCGAAGAACAGAATGCTTTCTTTGAGCGTCCCACGGAGGCAATGAAGGGTCACTTGAAGCCTCTCTATATTACTGGAAAAGTGGAGAACGTTCCTGTCAACAAGATTTTGGTAGACTGTGGTGCGACGGTTAATTTGATGCCAAGATTTCTATTGAGTAAGATTGGAAAATTTGAAACTGATACTAAACCCCACAACATGGTTCTGTCGAACTATGAAGGCAAAGTTGGTTCTACTCTGGGAGTGATTCAAGTAGATCTCACTGTGGGAACTATTACCAAACCAACAGTGTTCATGGTCGTCGAAACAAAGGCTAACTATAATCTACTTTTAGGAAGGGAGTGGATTCATGGGATAGGAGCAGTACCCTCATCTATGCACCAGAGAATCACAATCTGGAGACCAGATGGGATAGTGGAAAACATTGAAGCTGATCAAGGGTACTTCAAGGTGCCTGTTAATCATGTGGACAGTAGGCAATTTGAGAAACATCTGGCGAACATTGCTCCATGTCCTCCAGCTGATTTTGAGTTTACACCTGACGAGGAAACGTTTTATTCGTTGTACTTACACCCTGTAGAAGGTTTCAGATGGGACAGGGAGGTACCAGGAGGAAGATTTCCATGCCTAGGCACACCTCCAATAGAGCCCACAGGGTGGGGAGATGAATTCAGTGATCATGACTGAGTTCGATGCTATGAAAAGAATTTCGGCCTATGTGGCCGAAACAAAACTACAAGCGGCTTTGGAAGCCGCCAATGATTATATGGCTGGTGAAGCCATTTCTGATGTGTATCAAGAAGGTCCTGGCAAGGACTTCGACCCAAAACCACCAGACAAGGTTGAAACTGGAGGGCAAAGCCAGAGGTTCGACGCTATCTATGAAGATGAGCCTTTGGGATTTGAAAAGGATCCGTTGGCAAAGAATATAAAAATGCTAGCACAAGATCCTTTGGAAGAAGTGGATCTCAGTGAGGGGGCAACCAAAAGGCCTACTTACATCAGTGCCAATCTTGATCCCCAGTTGAAAGTCGAAGTAGTCCAGCTGTTGAAAGAATTCAAAGACTGCTTTGCTTGGGATTATGATGAGATACCTGGTCTGAGCAGGGAGTTAGTCGAACACAAGTTGCCTATGACGCCTGGGATAAAACCAGTCAAGCAAAATCCAAGACAGTTTGCACCAGAGATACTGTCAAAGATCAAAGAGGAAGTCGAAAGACTGCTTCGTTGCAAATTCATTCACACTGCAAGGTATGTCGAATGGTTGGCTAATATAGTACCTGTTATTAAAAAGAATGGGTCTTTGAGAGTGTGCATCGATTTTAGGGATTTAAACTCTGCAACTCCCAAAGATGAATATTCAATGCCAGTAGCAGAAATGTTAGTAGATTCTGCAGTAGGACATGAATACCTTAGTATGCTGGATGGATATTCTGGCTATAACCAAATATTCATTGCTGAGGAAGATGTTCATAAAACTGCTTTCAGATGCCCTGGAGCCTTAGGCACCTATGAGTGGGTAGTGATGCCTTTTGGTCTCAAGAATGCTGGTGCTACTTATCAAAGGGCAATGAATTCAATTTTCCATGATTTTATAGACACATTCATGCAAATTAATATTGATGATATTGTTATAAAATCTATTTCTGGGAATAGTCACATTGACCATCTTCGACAATCCTTTGAAAGGATGAGAAAATATGGTCTTAAAATGAATCCTCTTAAATGTGCTTTTTGCGTGCAGGCAGGGGATTTCTTAGGCTTTGTGGTCCACAAGAAAGGGATTGAAATAAATCAGAATAAAACCAAAGCCATAATAGAGGCGAAAGCGCCATCAACCAAAAAGGAGTTGCAGTCGTTGTTGGGCAAAATCAACTTCTTAAGAAGGTTTATATCTAACCTGAGTGGCAAAACACAAGCTTTTTCGCCATTACTTCATTTTAACAAAGATGGTTTCGAGTGGGGGCAATTGCAGCAGGAAGCCTTCGACAAGATCAAGGAGTAACTAAGCCACCCTCCAATTCTTTCACCACCTTGTAGAAACAAAAGTATGAGATTGTACATAGCTGCAGCAAATAAAACTCTAGGGAGCATGTTAGCTCAAGAGGATGAAAATGGAGTCGAAAGAGCCATTTATTACCTTTGTCGAGTTTTAAATGATGCAGAAACTAGGTATAGCATGATTGAAAAGTTATGTTTATGCTTGTATTTCTCTTGTACTAAATTAAAGCAATATATAAAACCTGTTGATGTGTATGTTTCATCTCACTTTGATGTTGTAAAACATATGTTATCTAAACCCATTTTGCACAGTCGAATTGGCAAATGGGAATTAGCATTGACAGAATTTTCCTTAACATACCAAACTTTAAAAGCTGTGAAAGGGCAAATAGTTACAGACTTCATAGTTGACCATTCCATAAGTGAAAATGATTCGAATTACGTCGAATTAAGATCTTGGAAATTATACTTTGACGGATCAAGTCATAAAAATGGAACAGGAGTAGGAATATACATTATTTCTCCTGAAAAAATTCCAACAAAATTCAAGTACAAGGTCGAAGGTCCTTGTTCTAACAATGAGGCTGAATATGAAGCATTAATTACTGACCTTGAAATTTTGTTAGAATTGGGGGCAACTAGAGTCGAAATAATGGGAGATTCAGAATTGGTTATAAAACAAATCACAAAGAAGTATAAATGTGTTAAAGAAAATCTCATTATGTACTTTGTGATAGCCAATAGATTATTAAAGAAACTTGAGGTAGTGGCCATTCAAGACATACCTAGAATAGAGAATCAAGTTGCTAACGACTTGGCCCAAATTGCTTCTGGATACAAGGTGTCGAAAGAGAACCTTCAAGAAGTAATTGAGGCAAGAGGTAAGGTGGTGGCTGTTGGATTATGTCCATCAGACTTAGAAACAACTAAGCTTGGGTGTATAGATGCCGAAAATTTTGAAATTTTTGCCATAGATAATTTAACAGATGAAGATTGGAGAAGGCCCATAGTTGAGTATTTGCGAAACCCAACGGCTTCGACAGAACGGAAAGTCAGGTATCAAGCTTTGAGCTATGTGCTGATGGGTAATGAATTGTTTAAAAAGACCCATGAGGGAGTCTTATTGAAATGACTTAGTGAGGCAGAGGCATATTTGGCACTTTCGACAGTACATAGTGGGGCATGTGGAGCACACCAAGTTGGCCAGAAGATGAAATGGTTATTGTTTTGACAAGGCATGTATTGGCCCACTATGCTGAAGGATTGCATAGAATTTGCTAAAGGGTGCCAAGAATGTCAAATTCATGCTGGCATACAACACATCCCTGCAAGTGAATTACATTCTATAGTGAAACCATGGCCTTTCAGAGGATGGGCTTTGGATATAGTGGGAGAGATTCGACCAACATCTTCAAAGAACCAAAGATATATTTTGGTGGGAATTGATTATTTCACCAAGTGGATTGAGGCAATACCACTGGTGAATATAGGTCAGGAAGATGTTATTGAGTTCATCCAAAGTCACATTATTTATAGATTTGGTATTCCTAAAACAATTACTACAGACCAGGGATCCGTGTTCACTGGTCGAAATATGCAGGAATTTGCCAAAGAGATAGGTTTTAAGTTATTAACTTCTACACCGTATTATGCTCAGGCCAATGGGCAAGTCGAAGCGGCCAATAAGATAGTGATTGGACTAATCAAGAAACATGTGGGAAAAAGGCCTAGAAATTGGCACAAGATGTTAGACCAAATTCTTTGGGCGTGTCGAACATCCCCCAAAGAGGCTACCAACGCTACCCCATTTCGACTCACTTTTGGTCATGATGCAGTATTACCTGTTGAGATTTATCTACAGTCTGTAAGAGTTCAAAGACATCATGAAATTCCCTCTGAGAATTATTGGGAAATGATGATGAATGAATTAGTGGATTTGGATGAAGAAAGGCTTAGAGCCTTGGAGTTGCTGAGAAGACAGAAGAAGAGGGTCGAAGAATCCTACAACAAAAAGGTTAAATCTAAATCTTTTGCATGTGGAGAATTGGTTTGGAAGGTGATTTTGCCCATGGATCGAAAAGATATAACATTGGGCAAGTGGTCCCCTAAGTGGGAAGGACCATTCCAAGTCGTACAAGTGTTCTCTAATGGAGCTTATGAAGTGAAAGAATTAGACAGAGATAAAAGAATCTTGAAAGTAAATGGCAAGTATTTGAAAAATTATAAGCCTATGCTGCAGGAGATTCATATAAAAACATAAGCTTTATTTGATAAAAGAAAGCCAAAATAGGCCAAGTCAGGCTAATATGGCATACAAAGCGAAGAGAAAATAGTACAACATTTTTCTTTCTCAAGGTAAGGTTATTCATAATCCCTCCAATATATGGATTTGAGGAATTCCATATAATCTGCATCTGGCTCATCATCAGATTCTTGGGTGCTGAAGCGCCCTTTCTTGGAGATCTTCATTTTGGTTTCCTTCTTCTTAGCTAAAGGGGCTGCTCCAATGGAGGCATTGGGTTGTTGAGGCGCCTCTACTTTCTTTGTTTCCTCAGTTGCCTTGGCCTTTCCAGCCATCTTCTTGGTTGGAGGTTTCTCTGAAGTATTCATGGTTGCTTCTACGCAAAACATGGTCAGATGGGAGAGATTTATAGAGGCTAAGGGCTGATTGGATTGGCCAGCCAAACGGTGGAAATAGGTGAGTGATTCTTGGAAATAGGCCTGAGGGCTATGCTATAAGTGTCACTTTAAAGCTAGAAGCTTATGCCTTGGAATTTAAAGCTGGAAGGGTGACTTTCTAAGAAAAAGATAGAACGCTTTAATTGCGAATTTGACTGGTAAAAATAACAATAGAGAACATCATCATGCAATATAGGTCGAAAGCAGTTAAAGGCAGAATAATAATGATAAATTAAATCAGTGCCAACAGGCATAAAATCGTCATTACATAAAAAGCCTGAAAGGGCCAAGAAACAAGTGATGATTAGACAAATGAAATAAAGGTGTCGAAGGTGTCAGAAGGGAAGCCTCGACGCCAACTGAGAAAAAGATTCTATGTGATGTTTGAGACGAGCGTTGCACAAAGATTCGTCAAGTTTTGCTTCTGCGAGCTCTTTCTCGTATCTTTGGGCCGCCTCAATACGATCAATAGCATGCTTCGTCTCTTCAGCTATCTCAGTGTCGTCGAGTTGGCGCAGATCACGGTTGCGATTTTCAGCATTTGCAATTTTAGCTTGTAGCTCTGTGATCTGTTGCTTCCATGCTTCAATGTCCTCCGTGTTGGAGGTTATCTTGTCTTGCTTTTTCTTTTGATCAGCCTCCATACGTTGGATCTCTTCGTACGCCTCTTGTGCACTACACCAGGCTGCGCTCTCACAGCCAGATGTTCTCTCGATGGTATCCTTGATCGAAGGGAGCAGTTTTATTTCTGCAGCTATTTGGTTTACCACGGCAGTTAGCTCTATCAGAAAACCAGAGACATCTGGATTGAGGGTAGTGAGCTCAATCTTTGCAAGGGTGTCCTTCAGGTAAGCAGTTGCAGTTGGATTTGAGGCCAGAATTTTGTAAATATCCCCTTTAAAAAAAAATTCTTGATGGCTTGGAGAATTGATTGGGCGAAGTCATCTGGTGCTGAGGTCGAAGAAACAGAGGAAGAACCGTGCCTTTGCTCAAGAATTAATTTGGCAAACTCACGTGGGTTCGACCACTTGAGCGCTATCAGTGAGTCCCCAGATAGTGGAGCGACCATAGGCGAAGGAGTGTGGTGGGGGCGAGGCTCAGCTTGTTCTTCCTCCTTCTCTGATGATTCCTCTTCCTCTTCATCTTCTTCTCTTCCCATTTCCTCATCAGATTCATCCGTAGCTGGTTGCACATTCTCCTGCTGATCAGCCGGTGTGGTGTGATCAAGAGTGGTGTTGTGTGTTTGGATCTCAGGTTCACGCCTTTCGTCTTCAACCATCTGGCCCTTATCCATGGAGGTACCCTGATTGATAAGTGGTGGGCTTGAATCGTCATCCTCATCAGAGTTAGCTCCCTCTGCTTGTGCGTGCTGAGTTGGGGTTGGAACTGGTGCTGCATTAGCTGCTGTAACACGTGGAATAGGTTGATTAATCTCACTCAAACCAGAGCCAATATCAGAAGATGGGTGATAAGTTGGCTCACCTTGGCTGTTGAGAAGCGTGGTAGTGAGGCTTTCTGAGGTTGGGTGAGGAACGGATTCATCAAGTGTGGTGGCGGCAAAGTTGCTTGGAGTTGGTCGAGGATCCGGATTGTTGATGATGGATGCCTGAAGAACACAAGTGGAGATAATGAGAATGAAATAATAGGCGGAGGATGTCAAGCATAATAGAAAAGGTAATGGTGTGCATACCTAAGTTTGTTCAACCGCAGGACTTGATTCTTCAACCCCATGGTCACCAAGAGGGGTTCTCAAGGCTACCTTGGAGGGTTCCTTCTCGACACCACTTATGGTGGATGCCTTTTCGAGTATTTTGGCCACCTTCGAAGGGGGTGGGCCAGCAGGTCCAGAGGCCTTTGTGGGTTTTTTCCTTTTCCTCCTGAGAACCTCTTCAGGAGATTCATCTGAGGCCTCTGAAACTGTAACCACAGCTGGGGTACCCTTCTTACCTTTCTTGGAAGGTGTTGGAGGCCTTCGACCAGTCTGAAGAGGCGGTGAAAATAAGGAAGAAATTCATAGAGTATAAGTAAAAACAAAAGGTGCAAAGTATACCTGTGTACTCCCTTGGTCTTTGCCACTTTGCAAGGTGGCAGCTCTAGTCGAAGCAGCTTTCCTAGGCACAGCTGAAAGATAGTACACAATTGTTACAAATTAATGATTACATGACTAGTCATAAAGCCATGGAGTAAGGATCTCAAACCTTCATATATTTCAGATTCAACATGAACGTCCTGAATTCCTATATGAAGGTGCCCTTTAAAACTGTCTAACGTATGCTTAGTCGAAACCACTCGTTGGGCTTTTGGCTGAGACTGCTGTCGAAGAAGCTTTAAATGCTCCCCACAGACAAACCAATCTGGAAATGGAGGGGCAAGCGCCACTCCAAAATCAGCATTAGGCAGTCGGGGGAACTTTGGGGAAAAAAGTTTAAAAGCTACCTCATAACGTTTCTCACGAGGGACGTTGGGAGGAATTTTTAGTTGATCCAGCTTTTCTAGAAATTTTCTCTTTAGAGTACCAGCAGCCTCATGAATGGTTCGACTAAGATCATCTGGTCGATAGATAGTTTCGAAGTATTTTTGAAAAGCCTGTATTTCTTCGATGTGAGTGAACTTACTTTTTTTCGTCTTGTCCTGCATATGGAGGAAAGCTTGGTCAAATAACGAAGAAAACGTAGTCGCATCAAGGAAGTGCTCATTATAATCCTTCAACCACCATTGGTGGAAGGATGAAGTGCATAAAAAGGAAGGTTCGAAAAACACAGGGGACAGGATGCTTCTTTTTTCGTTCCTGATGTTGAGTGCTTCAGAGACGTTCTCCTCGTCGAGGTAGGCGGTGTGAAAAATCACTTGACCCTTTTTCTCATATAAGCACTGAGGGAAACTCTGGGCCAGCCCAAATTGTCGAGAAACCAAGTTGGGTTGGTAGGCAATCAACGCTGATAAATCTTTCCCTAGGTTCAGCCTGTGGACAATAAATCTAGGAATCAAAAAGGCTTCCCAGATGACAACAGACTCTGGATCAAGGGGTTGGAGAGGATTTGGAAATGGCCTTTGAAACCACTCAGGGCCATGGCTTCGTCGAACAAAGGGTGCCATGCTAGGAGTAAACTCATAGCGTTTGGCAAACATCATTATATAACTGGTGAAAGCCCTCTGAAGGTTTTCACCATCATCATTAGGAGTGAGCTTAGCCAGACGTGTCCCTTCGACGCTCCTCTCCCTGATCTTAGTGGAAGCTTCATCGACTATGCCTTTTCTGGGGAGACTAGCCTCAAACGTAGCATTGAGCCACAGTTGAAGTAGCCAAAGAGGACCGCTCAAATGCATAGGACCTTGGGCGTCCACATTCTTCAGTCGAGAAGCCCCTTCACTGATAGATTCGTAAAGGTTCGCCAAAATGAGTTCACTCAGACAGGTCCCTCTGTTGTGGTGGAGTTGGTTCGCCAGGGGCAGGTATTTCTTAGCCACCTACAAGGACTTGGTACAAAAAACATACCTCGACATCCAGACTGTGAGGAAAGCGATGTGTTCTTCATCAGACACCTCATCATCTTCTTGTTTGAAGTGGTGCTTGATAAAGAGGGTGTAGGTCAGTTTTGAGCCTGCAATGTTGATGGTATCATCAGCATCAACCTCAGGATTGTAGACGAAGCCATCTGGTCAAAGCCCCGTGATGGTAGCTACGTCAAAGAGGGTTGGAGTGACCATTCCACGTGGCAGGTGGAATGTATAATGGGTGTTGTCCTAAAAGTACAAAGATGCTGCCAACATGTTCAAGCAATAGGGTATGTTGGTCTTCGACAGCATCAGAAGGTCATAGATACCTATCTCCTTCCAATGGTCAGCTTTAACTTTCTCCATCTTTGCCATCCATTGATCGAATTCCTTTAAAGGGTTGACGGCTCTCATCAATCTAGTGCCATCAGTGAGATAGCCAACATTGAGTTTGGGTAAAGGGATCTCTTCGGGGGAAGCTCCAGCAGCAGAATCAATTTTAGGGGAACTCTTTTGCCCTAATGGTTTGGATTTCCGGTACGATGGGAAAAACTCACTCAGCTTCTTGTTGGAAATATCCACCTCAGCCAAAGGACTAGATAATGCATAAGTTTTATCAGACATAACAAGGGGAATCATTACTTGAGATTGGTAGATGGCTCTTGCTTCTGTAGAGGTAGGTTCCGGCAAACAACGACGGTTATCTACCAGTTGAGGGCATGGGATGTTAGCGAACGGTGGGATGGTTTGCTTGAATGGAGTGACTTTGCCCTTTTGGGTCTTCTTTGCTTGAGGATTAATGTGGGAGGATGCCATTGTGGAAGAAGATGGAAAGATGGTGCCTTTACTGGGTTTGCGCAAAAAACTGAAGAAGAGTTGCTTGAGAGTACTAAAGGAGTAGAAAGATCACAAAATGGCGGAAATGGGTATATATAGATATTTGAAAACCTTCAGGGACTTGGATCCACCGTTGAAGCTGAGGGGTTAGTGGGACACGTGGCTTCCTCCTGAAGGTGTGATGGAAAGGAGCAGTTATGTGCAGACTGTTAACGTCTGTTTTCAAGAAAGGCGTTATGATGAATACGGCTGAAAAGACGTTCTAAGGATTTGTCATGATGGTGTGACGTCAGAGGCGTGGGTTAAAGAAACTGAACAGTTTAGCCATTAGGGAATTAGTGGGATATTAAGTTAAGGCCATGCAAATAGGCGTCGAAATAAGCATTATGTCAAGAAATGGCCTTCCTACCAAGTCTGGCGAAAGGACATTCCTTGGGGGCAATTTGTTAACCCTCAATTTCGACGCCAGACAAAATCAAAGTTATGTTAATGTTAAAAAAATATTTTTAATATAAAGAAGGCTTTGACCTAACTTTTGAGAGGCCTGAGTCGAATAAATGTGGAGAAACCTTAAAAAATGGCTAAGTATGGAAAGGGTTCTTCGACCGTGAGAATGTAGCGCTGCAGTGGTTATGTTAAGATTGGAGGGAATTTCCAATATTTGAAATTTAAATAAGAGCAGTTGTGGACGTGGGAACAGTTGAGATTAAGGGGAAGGTGCCAAAATCCACACGTTCGAAGCAGTAACCACCACTGAGTAGTTATTTCCTAGCACTATAAATAGGAGTTGGTTCTATGTAAATGAGGTGTTCATATTTTTGTATAAGTTACTCTAAGAAACTCAAAGTACCCGCGTGTAGAGAAACGAGTTCGTGAGAATGTACGTAATGTAACACCATTGTCTTCATTAATCTAATTTATCTTCAGCATGTTTACTTTCCATGCCTTTACAGTTTCTTGAAATTTATCTTCCATGCCAAATTTATGTTCAAAGTCATTTAAGTTTTCTGCATTTTATTTTCGACTGCATTTTACGTTCAAACATTTAATCTTCAAGCCTTTACTTTTTCAAAGCCTTTCATTTTCAAGAACGTGAAGTTCTCCTTTAAATCAACTGCATTTATTTTTAAAGTCTTTTACTTTCCAGCACCTTACCTTGACAGCACTTTTACTTTCCCAGCCTTTACTTTCCAAGAATGTGGAGTTCGTTGCATTTTACTTTTAAAGCTTTTACCCATTCGACGCCTTTAATTTTTGCACCCTTTACTTGCATTACTTTAAATTTCAAGTTCTCATTTTACTTTATTGCCCGTAGTCGAACGTGGAGTTCTGTTAGATTTTATTTTCAGCATTGTCGAACGTGGAGTTCAGTTTACATTTTCTTTAAGTTACACTTGTCTCTCAAACTTAGCACATGTCCTAGGATTTGTGTGATCGATCCTGCAAGTTAAATCAATTTGCGTTTAGATTGATATATCAGAGGTTGTTTACCAAAATTCACAGTAAACACCTGGACTGCCCTTTCGAGTTTTCAATCCACCGAGAAGTTTTTTTTTTTAGTTTAGGCGAAGTATTTCTTGACTACATCAACATTTGTGGGGTAGGCAAATTCCTCTCCGTCCATGGTTGCAAGTCTCAAGGCACCGCCTGAGAAAGCTTTCATGACCACGTAGGGGCCACCATAATTCGGAGTCCACTTGCCTCGCGAATCAGTGAGAAACGATTGTATCTTCTTGAGCACAAGGTCTCCTTGTCTGAAGACACGAGGTCGGACCTTTTTGTCAAACGCCCTCTTCATTCTTTGTTGATACAACTGACCGTGGCATAGTGCCGTGATTCTCTTTTCTTCGATCAGATTGAGTTCGTCGTATCGACTTTGACACCATTCAGCTTAGGTGAGCTTAGCTTCCATCAATACTCGGATTGACGGGATCTCTACTTCTATGGGGAGCACTGGTTCCATGCCATACACTAGAGAGAAAGGGGTAGCCCTTGTTGAAGTGCGGACAGATGTGCGATAACCGTGAAGAGCAAAGGGTAGCATTTCGTGCCAGTCTTTGTAGGTTACAACCATCTTTTGAACGATCTTCTTGATGTTCTTGTTAGCCGCTTCTACCGCTCCGTTCATCTTGGGTCGGTAGGGAGATGAGTTATGGTGTTCGATCTTGAACTCTGTGCACAACTCTTTCATTATCTTGTTGTTCAAGTTAGATCCATTGTCAGTAATGATCTCGCTTGGAACACCATAACGGCAGATGATATTGTTTTTGATAAATTGGACCACCACTTGTCGGGTTACATTAGCATACGATGCTGCTTCGACCCACTTGGTGAAGTAGTCAATGGCTACCAGGATGAACCGATGTCCGTTTGAAGCCTTAGGTTCGATCAAGCCAATCATGTCGATTCCCCATATGGAAAAAGGCCATGGGGAAGAAAGAACTTTGAGATGTGATGGCGGTACATGAATTTTGTCGGAGTATATCTGACACTTGTGACACCTCCTCATGTACTTGTAGCAGTCGGATTCCATGGTCAACCAATAGTACCCTGCTCTGAGAATTTTTCTCACCATTGTGTGTCCGTTGGCATGAGTGCCAAAGGATCCTTCATGAATTTCTTTCATAAGTATGTCTGCTTCTGGTCTGTCGACGCATCGGAGCAAAACCATGTCAAAATTCCTCTTATAAAGAGTGTCCTCGCTCAGGAAGAAGTTTCCAGCCAATCTTCTGAGGGTTTTTCTGTCTTTTTTGAGTGCCCCAGATGGGTACACTTGTTTCTGAAGGAAGCATTTGATATCGTGATACCAAGGTTTGTTGTCTGTGACTGCTTCAATCGTGAAGACGTAAGCGGGCCTTTCAAGGCGCATTATGTCGATCTTAGGTATGTCATTCCATTGACCTACACTAATCATAGAAGAGATAGTGGCTAATGCATCAGCCATGTGATTCTCCTCACGAGGGATGTGATGAAACTCAACTCTGTTGAAGAAGGGTAACAACCTTCTTGCATAGTCTTTGTAAGGAATCAATCCTGATTGGTATGTGTTCCAATCTCCTTTTATCTGATTGATAACCAAGGCTGAGTCGCCGTATACGTCCAAGTTTTTGATCCTTAAATCAATTGCTTCTTCGAGACCCATAATACAAGCTTCGTATTCGGCCTCATTGTTCGTACATTTGAACGTAAGTCTGGCAGTGAAAGGAATGTGGGTACCCTGAGGGGTAACAATGATTGCCCCAATTCCGTTTCCATAATGATTAACTGCTCCGTCGAAGATAAGTCCCCATTGGGAACCTGGTTCTGGCCCTTCACTGGGTAACGGTTCATCGCAATCTTTCATTTTTAGATACATGACATCTTCGTCTGGGAAGTCAAACCCGATTGATTCTTGATCGTCAATCGGTTGATGGGCCAAATGGTCGGCTAAAATACTTCCCTTAACGGCTTTTTGAGCGTGGTACTCTATGTCATATTCTGATAACAGCATCTGCCAACGGGCGATTCTTCCCGTGAGAGCAGGTTTTTCGAAAACGTACTTGATCGGATCCATTTCGGAGACCAACCAAGTAGTATGACGAATCATGTACTGGCGAAGACGTTTGGCTGCCCAAGCCAAAGCGCAACAAGTTTTTTCAAGCATCGTGTACCGAGTTTCACAATCGGTGAACTTCTTGCTCAAATAGTAAATGGCAGACTCTTTCCTTTTGGTTTCGTCTTGTTGGCCAAGTACACACCCCATTGAGTCCTCTAGGACTGTGAGGTAAATGATCAATGGTCTTCCTTCCACTGGAGGTGGTAGATTCGGCGGATTCAACAGATATTCCTTAATACTGTCGAAGGCGGTTTGGCAATCTTCTGACCAAACGCAATCCTGGTTCTTTTTCAGTAATTTGAAGATCGGCGCACAAGTGGCGGTCATAAGGAATATGAATCTGGAGATGTAGTTCAACCGTCCCAGAAATCCTCTGACTTGTTTTTCAGTTTTCGGAGAAGGCATTTCTCGAATGGCCTTGACCTTGTCAGGATCAACCTCAATTCCTTTCTGGCTGACGATGAACCCTAATAGTTTCCCTGAACGGACACCGAAGGTGCACTTGTTGGGATTCAAGCGGAGCTTGAATTTTCTTAGACGTTCGAACAATTTTGACAGATGTTCGACGTGCTCTTTCTCTGTTTTTGATTTTGCAATCATATCATCGACATACACTTCGATTTCTTTGTGTATCATGTCATGAAACAGAGTAGTCATGGCCCTTTGATAGGTTGCCCAGGTATTCTTCAAACCGAACGACATTACCTTGTAACAAAAGGTGCCCCATGGAGTGATGAACGAAGTTTTCTCCATGTCTTTCGGCGCCATTTTGATCTGGTTATAGCCCGAGAATCCATCCATGAAGGAGAAAACTTTGAACTTTGTTGTACTGTCTACCAGCATGTCAATGTGTGGTAAAGGAAAGTCGTCCTTTGGACTAGCCTTGTTCAGATCCCTGTAATCTACACTCATTTTGACCTTTCCGTCCTTTTTGGGAATGGGTACGATGTTGGCTAACCATTGAGGATATTCAGATGTGGCGAGGAAACCCGCGTCAATCTGTTTCTGCACCTCCTCTTTGATTTTGATGGCCATGTCCGGGTGAGTCCGTCTCAACCTTTGCTTTACTGGCGGACATTCCGATTTTAACGGTAAATGATGTTCCACGATGCTGGTATCCAACCCTGGCATATCCTGATAGGACCAAGCGAATACATCGGGGAATTCTTTGAGAAGCTTTATCAAACCTTCTCTGGCAGTTGGACTGAGTGGTGCACCAATCCTGATTTCTTTTCTCTTTTGCTCTGAACCCAAGTTTACCGTTTCCAACAGTTCTTTATGAGGTTCAATGGACCTTTCCTCTTGTCTGAGTAATCGGGAGATCTCTTTTGGAATTTCGTCGTCATCTTCTTCTTCAGCCCCAAATACCGGGAACTCAAAGTCGGGAGAAGGCATCGAATCGTATGTTTCAACGGGATGTAAAACAAGCAATCTGCATGACGTGATGATTCGTGTTTAGAAGAGATAGAGAAAATGCAAGTGTGTGCAGTGTTTTATTTTACTGCTTGTTTTTATTTGAATTTTTTTTAGGATTACCATTTTCTGAAAAAGCAAAAAGAGAAAATAGTAATTAATGCAGAAATTACAGAACGACGTTATTTTATTAATGAACAAGTCGATCCTTGAAACTACAGCCCTATAAAACAAAACTCTTTCGCTTCGGGCAAAGCGAAGAGGGAAATTTACAGAAAACGAGCCCTATCAAAACATCTGTTTCACCTGGGCAGGGTGAAAGGTTAAAAGATGGCAATTACTTTGCCTGATGAACGACCTTCGGAACCTCGACAGCAACCCATTGGTGGCGAACTCCTCGGTGAATCGCAAAGTCTGGCACCTTCCTTGATTTGTCTTCAAAAATAACACTGATTTCTGGCAGAGCAGGATCATTGGAATCTGTCTCCCAGGCAGAATTGTCGTAGGAGGATTCCTCTGTTGTATTTCGCATAGCATTTGTGCTCTCAGCCGTATCTCCCCATCCAGTTGGCTGGATATCCTTGAGCCTGATACGAGAGCTTTCGGGAGCGGTGTACTTGACCATGAAGTCTTATTTTCCACTTGGTTCTCCCAGGGTGTCCCAAATTTCTTTGGAACTGGAGGAGTCATCCCTCTCGATGACGTTGACCTCGGGAAAAGCATAGTTGATGAATTCAAGTCCTGCAAATGTTGTGAATTCATCTTCATGTTGTGTAGTTTCCGAATGACCTGAGTGTTGATCCCATGACATGGTGGGGACACAGGTATTCTGTTCAATGATGCTCAGCTGAGTTTCATTACTCGGCTGACTTTCTTGCCCCAAGTTTCCTGGGTAAGGTTGCCACATTGGCAGACCATCCATTGGGCCATAGTAGTTGTAGTCAAAATTGTCTTTCATCGGAGTGTCTTCCTCTAATGAATTTGACGGAGAACGGCATCCTTCCGGATCACAATCTCCATATATCATTTCGACGTCTGATCTTGGTATAAATCTCGGACTTTCTGTAGGAAAGCAAAAAGGCATAGGCACCTCTTCCTGAGACATATAACCGTCCTTGTTAAGGTAGGACTTCCACTCTTCATCGGTGTCAGAGGGATCTTCCTCATTGATAGCATGAACTATCTGAGACACCGGGTGAAGGAAACCTCCACTGTGGAAGAGATTTTGAAGGGGATGAAGACTTTCATCACCGGCAGCTGTCTGGGTACAGGTTGCAGAAAAACCAAGACCCTTCTTTGTTTTATTGTCAATGGGAATGACAAGCTGTCCCCATCCTTTTGTAACGGTACTCTCGACCGCTTTGATAGCATCTTTGTATGAGGAAATCGAGGTTCCTCCTTTGAAATGATTGTCCTTGCTCACCGACAGTGCTTGGAACTGCGTTCCAATAACTTCCTCAGGTTCTATACCAGCAGATGATGACAAGTTACTCACAAGCAAGGCCTGTTCTCCACAGACTGTGATGAGTTGGCCGTTCTGTACGAACTTTAGCTTTTGGTGGAGGGTGGAAGTAACCGCTCCAGCCTGATGTATCCAAGGTCTTCCTAATAAACAACTGTATGTTGCTCGGATGTCCATGACCTGGAAAGTGACTTGGAAAGTATGAGGACCGATAGTTATGGGAAGATCAACTTCGCCGATAACCATTTTTCTGGATTCGTCGAATGCTTTGACGATAACCTCGCTGATTCTCATCGGAGGGCCTTTGAATGATAACTGCATCAAAGTAGACTTCGGCATAACATTCAGGGCTGACCCTGTGTCTACCAGTACGCTGGCTAAAGCATCGTCCTGGCAGTTAACTGTAATGTTGAGCGCCATGTTATGACGGCGACCTTCTTCAGGTAATTCCTCATCACTAAATCCCAAATTATTGCAAGAAGTGATGTTAGAGACAATGCTATCGAACTGTCTGATTGTTACATCCTGTTCCACAAAGGCCTGCTCCAAGACTTTCTGTAAAGCCTCCCTGTGAGCTTCTGAACTGAGTAACAGTGATAATACCGAGATCTTTGAAGGAGTCTGTAACAGTTGATCAACAATGTTGTATTCACTCCTTTGGATGAGCTTCAGCATCTCATCATTATTTTTCGAAAGGTCGGGATTACCGGATTGACTGACTGGTGGATCGGGAGCTTCTGTCTGAAGTTCCTTTTCCTTGTTAGGTTCCCTAACCCCTCGGTTGAAGATTCTACCACTCCGTGTTACATGATTGATGTCTGCAATATTCACGACAGAGGGTAATGGAATTTCCTTTCCATTTTCAATTGTTGTTGCACCGTATCTGTAAGGGATTGCCTTAGTTGATTCATACGGTAATGGTCCCGGTAAATAGATGACTACGGGAACCTTCTGATTTTTCTGACCATCATAAGTAATCTCGATCCGTTCCCGGTTGGGAACCTTAGATTCGTCAAGTAGGGGGATAATGGCAAAAACATCCCTGGTCCTATGATGACCAGAGATCATGACTACATCCTCAACTTGCTCGGCAAGGTAGTTCGGCGTCCAGTTGATGGGTCCAGAACCCAGATATGGACGAATTTCTCCAAGATCGACCTGACCCTGAAGAGCTGCTCTAACAAGGTAACACCCTTAGTTACTTTCCGAACAGACGCCGCAACGTTCATAGTTGTGTGGTGGCACCTGGCCACGCCCACTTTGAATACAATGTAACCTCACTAGGTTAGCTTCCACAGATCGGACATCCTGACTCTGACGCCGAGTGGGGTTTCTGTTATTGATACTAATTTGCTGAGTATCTTCATCCATATAGATTGGCATCCACCAGTGATTTAACAAGTGCTGAAGTGCCTCCTGGACAAGGGTACAACCTCGATCGTTTTTGCAACCCACTTTACAACTTTGATAGTCATGTGATATTAAGAATCCGAGTCGGACCTGCTCAGCATGTAACTCTACCAGGTTGGTATTCATCACGCGAATATCGAAGATCTGAACCATGTTGATTTGATAAGGGTTCCTATCATGGTAGTCTTGGATCCATCCAAGATCCATCTGACACTGGAGGGCCTCTTGTATGAAAGAGCGTCCTTGTTTGTTTACCGAGCAAGTCAGACAGGAATTGTAATCGTGCCGCGGCAGATTATGATATTGGCTTTGCCTTGAGTACATCGCCACCAAGTTGAGATTCATTGCACGGATATCGTGGTTCTGAATGACGTTAGAATTCGTATAAACCATGTTAACTCCACGAACTCGGTGCTCTTGGATCCATCCGAGATCCATCTGTTCCTGTAGAGCTGATTGCACTACCGAACATCCTTGGTTGTCTTTAGAGCAGATATCACACTGATGATAGTTATGAGGTGGCACATGGACATATCCACTCTGTCTACAATTCATCTTGACCAGATTGGTCCTCAATAAGAGTACATCGTGAATTTGATAGACATTATTAGTCTCCTTCTCAATGAGATTGACTGCAGCTTTCTTATGTTGAGGCAGCGGGTTCGTAAGAACATTGGGATTCGTATCTTTGAAAGATAAGAGCCCGCTCCTAACAAGCTTTTGCACGTCGGACTTGAAATTGAGACAAGTCTCTATGTTATGCCCTGGACCTCCTTGATGATAAGGGCAAGTTTGATCCACCTTAAACCAAAAAGGCAGATTTTTCGGTACTGCAAGAGGGGATTTAGTCTGAATGTGCCCCTTGGCTAGCAGTAATGGAAACAGCTCTGTGTACGACATGGGTATAGGATCAAACCCTGATGGTCGTGTTGTACGGTTGCTGTTATATGGAGGACGAGCCTGCTGAAGAGGCTGTTGTGTCCTTTGTTGATCAGGTTGGCTCTGCGCAACCTGAGGTTGATACGTAGGAATAGGCGCAAGGTTGATAGCAGGAGTCATAGCCGCTACTGGTTGATAACGTCGCCTTTGCTTTCCGAGAGAGATATTCCCAATATCTTGCTCTTTTTTCTTAGGGAGAGCACTACCATATTTCTTGGTACCGCTTGTCGATCCAGCGTCTTTTATCAAACGTCCTTCTCGGACGGCTTCCTCAAGACGTACGCCCATGCCGACCATCTCGGTGAAATCACTGGGCGCACTGGCAACCATTCGGTCATAGTAAAATGAGCTTAAGGTTTTTAAGAAGATCTTTGTCATCTCTTTTTCCTCAAGAGGTGGACAAATTTGAGCGGCAATCTCACGCCACCTTTGAGCGTACTCCTTAAAGGTTTCCTTGTCCTTTTGTGACATTGATCTGAGTTGATCTCTGTCGGGTGCCATGTCCAAATTGTATTTGTATTGTTGGACGAAGGCTTTGCCAAGATCTCTGAAAGTGCTGATCGTAGCACGGTTTAAACCCATGTACCATTTGAGTGCGGCACCGGTTAAACTATCCTGGAAGGAGTGAATCAGCAGGTCCTGATTCTCCGTCTGAGCTGACATTCGTCGAGCGTACATTGTCAAGTGACTTTGAGGGCAAGAGTTACCCTTGTATTTTTCAAAGTCGGGCACTTGGAACTTGTGCGGGACTTTCACATTAGGGACCAAGCAGAGATCTGCAACGTCCTTCCCAAATAGATCCTGAACGCGAATGGCCTGCAGCTCCTTCTGCATTTCCAGGAACTGTTCCTGGAATTCATCCATTCGGTCAAACATAGTTTCCTTTTTACCAGAAAGTATTGGCGAAATCTGTCCTCCCGGGACAGTTTGCACCACAGGGGGTGGTACCGTGACTACGGCGGTGAATCTTGGCGTATCCCAAAGTTTGTAACCTTCAGGAGTCTTCAGTATGCCCCTGGCATCTTCGCTTTCCCGAAGTTTGTAACCTTCAGGCCCAGCAGCTTCTGTTGTGATTCCCTGATCCTCAGTGATCGGCGGAACATATCCTTCCGGGATATAGTTAACAGGCATACCCCAAGGGCGATCTTTCGGTATCTGATACCTAGGATCATACTTCTCCACTATGGGCATTGAGGTGATCTCTGAGATCACAGTCCTTTGTAGCTGAGCTTCTGCCATGGCTTACATGTCGTTACGAAGCTTTCTCATATCCTCTCTCAGAGCGTTGATCTCTTCTTTCAACTCTCTATTTTCTTCCTCAAGATCATCCATCTTTTTCTGACGATTGGCCCGAGTGTTATACGAATGAGACAGTTTGACTCTAGAATCGAGACACAAACGTGAGATTCGTAGGTAAGAAGAATACGCGATGTGAGAATGATGAATGCAATGATTATATTAATTATTTTTTGGTTTAATCAAAATAAACTTCGACAATTAGATTGCAAATATCAAACGGTGGGGAAACCCCTTTTTATTGAAGTTCAAAGGATTACAGAAATGGAAATACAGTAGATTACAAAGTGCAGAAACAGAAGCCTAAGCTAATGGGTCCCGAGTCTTCTCTGAAGAGAAATCGGGTGCTGACTCTGGTACTTTCCTTTTCTTTGACCGGGGCTCTTGGGCCGTTGTCGGGTTGTCATTCCTTTGCCAGGTGAAAGGAGCGAGCAAATTCCTTTGGTCATCTTGATTATCTACAGCGTGCTGTTCCAAAATTTCAATCAGAGCATCTTTCACTTTCAGTAATTGCTGTATTTTGATGCACTCTATGTCGAGGGTGCGGTACTTGTTCTTCCAAGACCTTCTCTCCTTCTGGACTTTGTTGAGAGTAACCTGAAGCTTTTCAGTTTCCGTCATGAAATACATGACAGATTCCTTAGGCGGAAGAATTCTGTAACGAGGATAAGGCATCTTTAACTTGAGAGCTCTAGTTTGTACCCAGTGGAGATAAGGCTCCACCGAGACACAGTCTGGTTTTCCTAGAGACTCTCGTCCTTTCCTATGAACGTGTTTCCAAGTGTGCACTATTTCCATCTTTAGTGCTCTGTCGTTTTCTCCTTCTTTGAAGAAAAGACCTTCCAGATGAACACCCAGTGGGATGTGTCTCATCGGGTATCCAAATTGACGAAGAACCAATATCGGATGGTAGTTGATTCCTCCCTTAGTTCCTATAAGGGGTACGTTGGGGAAGTTTCCACAACGATCGATGATTCTGATTCCATCATAAATCCTATTACACCAATTTATATCAGAGTTGGTAAGAGACATGATCTTCTGCGACCAATGTAAGACACTCTTGCAATCCCAAAAAGCGGCAGACTTGGGCAAGTGAGATATAAACCATTTATAAAGCAGAGGTACACAGCATGTGATCTCCCCTCCACTGTACAAATTTCCCAAGTGTACAGAATGATACGCATCTGCGAGCAAAGTCGGCACAGGGTTTCCAATGAGAAAAACCTTAATGGAGTTTATATCGACGAAGTTATCGATGTTGGGAAACAAAAATAATCCGTAGGTGAGTAAAACAAAGATGCTTTCAAAAGCAGTCCCGTTCCCTATACTAGCAAAGTACAGAGCTTTCTTTGTTAAGAACTGGGCTGGCAAACCTTGGATGCCACCCTTAGTAGTCATGTGAGTCCTGACCTCAGACTCATCCAAATGAATTGCTCTTGCAATAGTCTGATTCTTTGGAATCTCTTCCAGTCCAGAAAATGGAGCTCGATATGTAGTGTGTAGATCGATCAGATGAGAATACTCCTCCAACGTTGGTGCTAGCTGGTAATCCGGGAATGTGAAACAGTGATAAACCGGATCGTAGAATTGAATGAGCGCATCCATGATTCCCTCAATCACATGGACTCTTAACAGTGGTAGCAGACCTTCGTACTTGGCTCTAAAAGCCTCAGGGCTAGTGATCATCCTTGCTAACCTTCTCAAATCTCCTAACTTTGGAACCTTGAAGGTATACTGGTGAGTTCTCCTTCTACCGAAATCCATTAGCGTAATCCTCTTCTCTGATATTTGCAATCACAGTCTTAGTTTAATTTGAAAAACAGAGAGACTAGAGGAGAAGTTTTTTGAATGTTTTAATGTTTTATTAAATGAATGCATGAATGCAGCACACAAAAACATAGAAAAAACATGGGGTCAAAGGGTCGTTGTCATGAAGTCAAGGCTCTACCCATCCCCAAAGGTTTATACTAGGGTGATTTTTGTACCTGTACTCATTATCATCAGCTCCTCCCAGGAAGGCAGACAACAAGCGGATCGCCAGCAAGTTGTGTGCAATCTTAGAGTAAGTGTCATTCACCGAGAATAGATCACCAGCCTCAAATGAGGGTAGTATCGCGTAACAACTATTTCCGATAGTTTTCGCACTACAAAAAAGGTTGGCTTTTCTTAAGTGTATACTCAAACTCACCACATGCGGCATCACACGCATTCCCAGTAGCAGAAAAATAAACACATATTCAATTAGGAAAAGCAGTATATATATTTGTCTTAAAAATCCTAGACTTATAAAGCTAAGAATCCTAAGTTCTTGACAGAAATGGGTTCCCCGGCGGAAGCCCCAATATGTGGTTTTCACATAAGTGAAGAGAAGGAGGAAAAAGGAAAGAAGCTGAAGAGATAGGCCCCACGGTGGGCGCCATTTTTTATGTAGCGAGCGATTTTGGACGCGGTTCTTAAGCGCTGGTCGCTCTCTGCGGTTTGAGCTTAAACTACAGGTCGATTCATTTTTTATCCTATTGTGAGCTGAATAAGGAAGGGAAATAGATGTCTCCAATTAACCCTGCTTTGCATACTGAGTTTAAACAGCGGTCTGTTAGGTTACGGATGCTACCAATGTGGGGGGGCCTTTGTACTGGTTATTTGTATTTTCGCCAATACAATTTCTTTCTTTTTATCTAGACAGAGGGTTTCTGGCGGGGAACAAGGATTAGGATGTTAGGACTGATGCTTTTGAATTACTACTTTTGATTGATGGAGATATGGGATTTGGTTTTTTTGTTTAGTGTGCTCGCTAAGATCTTTTCTTTCGATCTTATGCCTACGTATTCCCGTTTACCGAAACAGGGAAATCAGAGCGTTCGTAGTTCCTCCTATTCTATGGGAGGAAATGGGTGTTTTTGTGTCTTGTTCAAAGCCCAAGACGTGAAGCGAAAGGTGATTTGTATCTTGTTCAAAGCCCAAGATGTGAAGCTGAAAAATCTATTCGTGTCTTGTTCAAAGCCCAAGACGTGAAGCTGAAGGACCTCGACTTTAGAGAGAATTTGTCATCTCTAAAGAAGGGTTAAAGGAGAATTACTTTAACCGGGATGCGTGGATCCTAGCAATGCCATAATTTCCTAAGAAGGGGTTTTATCCTGAAGGAGAAGACTTTAACTCAGTGTAGAGCAATGCTATCTTTCCTTAGGAATTTCTCATACTAAAAGAGGGACAGTGGCATGGATGTAGATGATCCAGAGGCTTGCCGCTTACAGCGATTAGATGAAGGGGAAGGAGTTTTTGATGTTTGTATACTGTGAACGAGGCACAACTTTGATGCTAAAAGGTTGATTGGATCAACCAGTGGTTTTCTTATATAAAGCCTAAGAGGAGGCTATTATGTGTCTCGTACAAAGCTCGAGAGAGAGGCTAAAAGGTTTTGACCCGACGATGGAGTCGTTTGGTATCTCGTATAAAGCCCGAGATGGAGGCTGAAGGTTTTGACCCGACGATGGAGTCGTTTGGTATCTCGTATAAAGCCCGAGATGGAGGCTGTTTGACTCAACAAGAGAGTTTTTTGTATCTCGTACGAAGCCCGAGATGGAGGCTAAAACTTGTTTGGCTCAATAAGAACCTTTTTGTATCTCGTATAAAGCCCGAGATGGAGGTGAAATGGGCGATTGACTCAACGAGGGAGTCTCTTATGTGTCTCGTACAAAGCCCGAGAGAGAGGCTAAACTTTGTTTGACTCCACTGGGGAGGATCATTGTACAAAGCCCAAGAGGGAGGCTATGGTGACTGTTCAGTTAAGTGACAGGTCCAGTATACTGATTTTTACAGAGAAAATCAGTTCTTATATGAGCAACACTGTACTCATGGATTTGATTCAAGGATCCGGGTTATTCCTGTTCTTTAAGAAAGCGGGAAATCCGAAGGGTATTGAGACTGTCCGAGTCTACGGGTTTCCTTCCTATTTAACGAAGGGGTGCTTGAGAATGTCTTTGAGACTCAAGGAAGTAAGACTGTCCAAGTCTAGAGTTCATCTTTTGTACCATGCTTTGAGAAACAGTAGTAGACTCTATGAAAGGACTGTTCTATGAAGATGATTAAGTTCTGTTCCTATACCTCTAGGAGGTCGTCGGGACAATTTGTACGAAGCCGAAGAGGAGGCTGGAATCTTTTAAGAAGCCGACGGGCCCTTGTACGATGCCCAAGAGGAGGCTATCATTCCCGGAGGAAGAGATCATTATACGAAGCCTAAGAGGAGGTTGTGATTACTTCTAAGAAGCCGTAGGGTCCATGTACTAAGCCCAAGAGGAGGCGGGGTTGCTTTTAGGAAGCCTGTGGGTCCTTGTACGATGCCCAAGAGGAGGCCGATGCTTTTAAGAAGCCCGTGGGTCCCAAACCAAAGAAACGTTCAAGAAAAGTTTCACCGAGAATAATTCATTTAGTGAACAGTTCTGAGGTTTGAAGAAATTCAAGAGAAGTTTCACCGAGAATAATTCATCTCTGGGGAATAGAATTTCTTGACAATTCCTAATGAGGACAGCCGAAGAGAAGACTGTATCTGGTAATCCTATTGGGGATCTAGTTCAGTCTATTTCTAAGAGTGACAGTCTGAGAAAGGGTTCAAAAAGAATCTGCCTTTCACATCTCCATATTGTTTAACCCCAAGAAGAGGGAAGACTGTGTCTGGTAATCCTATGTGGATCTAGTTTTGACTGTAAGTTCAGAGTGATCAACAGGGATTTACCTAGTGCTAGACATAGTTTCCGGGGAAACTTGAAATATCTATACTATTATTACACAGTTGATATGAGTTTATGAAAGGAGACTTACAGCGAAACAGTCCCACAATACAGTTATATATATATGAAAGCGGTAAATGAAAGCAATAACCACTTACTCAGTTGTAGAGCTTCCATGCTGTTTGGTTAGTTGTTCAACAAAGAAAGATTGAAAACAATAGTATATTCAAAATCAAAGGAGAAAGTGCTTTGAAAAAGGAAGATTTGGGGCTTACAGCTCAAGGAGAGGCCCAGGGTTTTATCAGTGAGCGCACTGTTTGAATTCGTACAGAGGGACTTATACAAGTGACTGAGGCCCAAAAAGGTTTTCTGTACAAAGGGATGGGTCTTACACTCTCTCAAGAGGCCCAAAAAGTTTAAAGAAGAAGAGTGGGGCTTATAACACGAGGGTAGGCCCAGTTGTCTTTTCGCTTAAAAATGGCGATCGCGCCGAGGTTTTCTTTTAACGCAGAGAGACTTATACAATAAGTGAGGCCCAAAATGATTTTGGGTAAAAGGGGGTTGGGTCTTACACTCTATTAGAGGCCCAAAAGTTTTGAATGGGTCTTATAGCTCAAGGAGATGCCCAAGGTTATTTTTCAAAAAGGGCGACGATCGCGTCGTTCGTTTTTTGACGGTATCGGGACTTATACAATACACTGAGGCCCAAAATGTTTTGGTCAAGAAAGGATTGGGTCTTACACTCTATTAGAAGCCCAAAGTGTTTTGAAAATGATTTATGAGGGTTGAATTAATCCAAAAACCCTAATTTGTTTTCAAAAATGTATTTAATTGAATAAAAATTCAATTAAAATGATCAAAATTGTTTAACATGTGAAAACAAATTGTGATTTTCGATTAATGCTTCAAAAATTAAGTATTGACCTACAAAATAATTAGAAAGCATCAAAAGTTGCAAAATCAATGTAGAAAAAATATTTAAAATGTCAAAAACAATTAAAATATTAATTCTTTGCAAAAATATCAATTATATGAAATAAATAATATTTTTGGGATTTTTTGATAAAATAAAATATTTTAACATTTTTATGAATTATCAAAAAAAGAATCAACTCAAAATCATTAAAACTCAGAGAGAAATTAATTTTTGAATCAATTAAACAAAATCACAAAATTCAAATATTTGAATTTGGAAAAAAGGCGCCAAGAACAAGCTGAAGAACACGCGCGTGTTCTTGGATTCTCAGATTTGCATTTTCTCTCCAATCTCACTGAATACTTAATCATATCATGCAATCCACATATCATTATGCTTGTCTCAACCTCACGATCAGGTCTATGTCCATTAATTTCATTTAAATTAAACATACAACAAGTAATCACGAAAAATCCTCAAGAACCCTAATTTTTGCATGAAGGCTAGGATTTTTGATACACGATTCAAACAAAGCAATTAATTGAGGGAAAACATTCCATACATGATTATGAACATATGGCCAAATTATTGTGTGAGGAAATATGCATAGATTGAGAGATGACCAAGTATGTGCTTACCTCCAAGCCGTGACAACAAGTGCAAAGTGATTTTTGATTTGGAGGTGTTACAGATGAGTGGTGTTGATCTGAACAGCTTCCCTGCACCCTATGGATTGTGTTTGAATGCTTGGACTTGATTGAAATTGGCTGGATCACTTTGTGGTACCTCAGCTGCAACTTGTTTGAAATTTTGAGCAACTAGCTGGTGATTTTGTGAAATTGGTATTTTAGAAGTGATCTAAGTGTTTGGATCACTTCTATATGATGTATGTGAGGTGTGTGAGTGATTGGTTTGATTGAAATTGCTCTCAAACTCAAAACCCGATAGCTACCTTGCTAAGAAAGGAATTTTTGCCAAGAGAAAGAGATTTTGAGGAAAGCATCTGTTAGATGGCTTTGGTGTACTCAAACTGATCACAATTGAGCTCTATTTATAGTAGAGCAAGTTTGTTTTGCAAGGAATAGTGAATGGCAGCTGGTAAGTAGGTTTGGCCACTGTTGGCAAATGAAAATCCAAGTCTCCTCTAGCCATTGACTAGAGGTTAGGGCACAGAGCTTTGGTTCCCTTGGTCTTGGATAAGTCTTGACTGATTTCAGATGAGAATGGCTCAGTCCATGCCACCTTGATGGTTCCATTGAATGCTTCAATCCAAATTTGGAGTCTTGTCCCTATTTTGGCCATTCTAGGTTCAACATGCTATTTCTTGTTCCATGGACTTTGGAGGCTTGGCTCAGTGATTGTCCCCTTTAGATTCAATCCTCTGAGGTGTCCAAGTGGATAGGAACATTTGAATTTGGCTGATTTTGGCAAATCGAGCAAAATGCAAATTCTGCCTTGCCTTTGACAGATTTCAGCAAGGCAACTTGCCAATGTCATATCTCATGGTGTAAGTTGAATTTGGTAATTTTCTTGGCCATTTTGGAAAGCCCTTACATGATACAACAACTGTTTGAACAAGTTTGGTTTTGATCTCTTTTGATTCCAAGTGAAAAATCCCTCTACATCTGGCAAAAAGTGAGGTCAAATCTGACTTAGTGAAATTTTCACTAAGTGTTTTAACAAAGTGTGATTTCTTGATTTTGATCACTCCATAACTCAAAATCCTTAATGAATTGGACTTAGGTCTAGTTGAAGTTTTTGTAGAGGGTAATGAGGGCTACAAATCCATCTTTGGATGAGAAAAAATGGCCATGTGGTTTAGGAGTTATGATCCTCCAAAGTTAGTGTATTAGTGGTACTTTTTCCATAACTTAGAAAAATTTCTAAGTTTTATGGTTACCCCTTTTACAAGTTATCCCACTTTCTTTGGTTTTTCTTGATGAATGATGATTCAAATCATACATTAACATCATTTTAGGGTTAAAAATCCATTTTGGTGAAAAATCTCAAAAAATCAAAGTTGACTTTTGTGCACAGTTGACTTTTTATCAGATGAATTCCAAACTGTGCAATTCTTCAGGAAATCATGTCCTTTACCTAAATAAAACTTGATGGACATGTTCCATGGGTGTCATAGGGTGTATTGAGGCATGTCCTAGGGTTTGGGAGCATGTCCTGGTCAAAAGTCAAAGTTACAGTTGACTTTCCTCGCGAAACCCTAATTGTGGTGCAGATGAAATTGAGACTTGTTGCTCAAGCTTCTTGGATTAATCCATTGTTCCAAATGGATCAATATAGTTCATTTGAGACCCTCAAACCCTCTCTTGAGGTTTTGTCTCACTATTTGCCCTAAAAGTCAACTTAGGGGTGAATTAGGTCAAGAAACCCTAATTCCTGATTTTTGATGTATGCATCCCCTGAGGTCAAATTGACTTGATGTTTGGGTCCATGAGGTTCCATGGAGTATATTAGGTTATGTTTTGGATCATTGGCTTGTGCCCAGATGAAAATTTTCCATCTGGAGGCCCTGGTCGACCAAAACCCTAATTTGGTGACACTGTCGATCTTGAGACTTAATCCACCTAAAACGGAGCAGCCTTGTGCTTAATCCTTGAAGTGGGAGTCCTTTTGATCCTTTGTGGATGCTTGAGAGGTTATACAAGTTGAAGATTATGTCATTCCTTGATTGATCCCTTGTCTAAGCACTCAGAGAGGGCTTAAAACCCTAATTTTGATTGTAGGGAATGCTCACCCATCTTTGGGGAGACTGATGAAATAGAATGGTTCCCCCATATTGTGATGGTGATTTGCACAATGATGGGAAATCTTAGTGGTCAAAATTTGGGGTATGACAGCTAGGACGAAAGGGGAACTGCCTAAACAAACCTGGTGTCGTTTCCTTTTCCCTATCTCATTTATATTTCGAACTGTTTACGCTTGTGATTGCTCAATTGATCGAAAAATTCTGGTATAGTTTAGTGGAGAAAAATTAATTTGAAAACCTCTATACAATCATTTTGGATTGTGCTTTGTGAAAATTCTGCATCAACTATCGTAGAAGGTTTAGCTTGGAGCTTTATGCACTCCAAGTGCTCGATAAATTGAACGCTTACAAGGTGTTTGATATATTGTCAAGTTTGGTTTAATTTTTGACTGCTCATTAGAGATTGCACCATATTAAGTGCTTTTGGAAAATTGATTAATTGTTAAGTTGCGATTTTATTTTTCTCTTCGAGCCTTTCATTCCATTTGGCTTACGTATATCTGATCCTCTCAGTAACTCGGTTCGTGTAGACGAATTATCCTCGGCCGCTTCCGCAAAATATTTTTAAAAACAAATTTTAGCGCCGACTCGTACTTAAAAAGAAGTGATCTATTCAACCCCCCTTCTAGATCAATTGCCTTCGTCTAACATTTGTATCATCGACTAGCCTTGTTGGGGTCGTTGTAACTTACAGGTGATTTTGTCACCGGCATCTCTAGCATTTGGTTATGGGTTAACGTTGATTTTAGTCTTTGGTTGTTCGATTTTGTTATTCTTCTCACTTATAGTGTTGGATATGAATTTTTTATTATTTTTTCATTTGTCGGATTTTTCATATCTGATACTTGTATTTTTCGATTTGCCGCTATTGAACTTTCTATTTTTGAAACCGACTATGCAACTTAGTTGTTGATTGGTGTTGTTTTGGCAATGAGTTTCTTTTTTATCCTATGATTCAGTGTTTTAATTTGACTGATAATACAATAATTTATATAGAGTGACATCTCTTACCTTACAACTCGTCAATAAATTATTGGTTAAAGAATTCATTACAGTATTAGCAGTCGAGTTCATTCAACATTCGTTAAATTTAAATTCAATTCACAAATCACATTTTTTTTAAAATTTGATTTCACATATATATGCAACTTCGCTGAACTGTGCACGTGATGCATTTCTAAATTTAAATTTGTTTTATAATTTATAATAGGCTTAAATAGGTTTTTCGTCCCTGTAAGTTGGCGAGATTTTGGTTTTCGTCCCTGTATCTTTTTTTTTTCGGTTTTAGTCCCTATATCTTACTTTTTGTTGGTGTTTAGTCCCTAAAGCTAAAACTCGCAGGAAAATCCGAAGGTTTCCTGCGGATTTTCCTGCGGATTTTCCTAAAAATTAAATTCCGCAGGAAAATCCGCAGGAAAATCTGCAAGAAAATCCGCAGGAAACCTCTGTAAGGACTAAACACCAACAAAAAGTAAGATATAGGGACTAAAACCGAAAAAAAAAAGATACAGGGACGAAAACCAAAATCTCGCCAACTTACAGGGACGAAAAACCTATTTAAGCCTTTATAATATATCGCCTTTGGTTGTTAGCTTTTTTATTTCACCTATGTCCTTTAACTTTTACCTATTTATTTAAATAAAAAATAATACTAGTAACAAATGAAATAGAAGTGTTACGAGTTAAAAAAGAAAAAAAAAGAAACACACAAGTTTTCATTTAATTTATATTTATTAAATTTCAAAACCCCGCTTTTGAAAAAATCTCGCATCATTCATACAACACTCAAAACCACAAAAGGGCTTTTGAGTACACTCCAGTCTCCACCCATGAGTGTGAGGTGAAATCAAAGAAATTTTTTTGTTTTTCATTCACACTTTAGCTAAGGTAAAAGCTCTTCTTCCTTTCACTGGAGTACTACATGTCTTAATATTCCTCAATCAGGTAACAACTTTTTTCAACACTTAGCGACGAATGTTGAATAAGTTCCTTAGGTTTTTTTTCATTCCAAAGACCAAACAGTTGTGATTAAATTGAATGTAAATGGAACTATTAAGCTTACGTTTATGTAAATATTAGGGTAAGTTACACTCATATTAAGGGTAAAAATTTCAATCCTAACCCTTTATAGGAGTATTCTTGTTTGGCTTTGATGATCTAGTTTTTTTGCTTAAATGATCATCTCACTAAGAACCATGATCTCATGTACTAATGTTTTCACTTGAATACTTTTTGTACTTCTATACAGAGCTATCTATCTTCCAAAGTTTGAAGTCAATTCAAATCTTCTCCACAAACGATTTCATTCACTCGAAGTTGAAACACAATGGCAAAGAAATACAAGGGGCTTGCAATAGGAATTGACCTTGGCACGACGTACTCGTGTGTTGGAGTGTAGCAAGAACAAAACGATCGTGTCGAAATCATTCACAATGATCAAGGAAACAAAACAACACCTTCTTGTGTTGCTTTCACCAAGACTCAAAGATTGATCGGTGATGCTGCCAAAAATCAGGCTTCTTCTAACCCAACCAACACTGTCTTTGGTAACTCATTTTGATGTTTGTTCATCATTATTGTTTAGTTTTTAGTTATTAGGGTTAAATATATTGTATACCATTTAAATTTTTTCAGATGCTAAGAGATTGATTGGAAGGAAATACAGCGATTCTGTTATCCAGAATGATATTCTATTGTGGCCCTGCAATGACTAGAACAAATAGTTGCATCTTTTTAGGCTAAACTTGGTCTTAGTGTATTTGCCAGAAAGAACGGAAAAAGAATTAGGTGGGATAGAAATGAACCTTGTCCAACAAGTAAGATCTTCAATCACTCCATTTCATCCTTAGGCCTTCTACAAACTTCACAATTTTTTATTGCTTTGGAGAGACTTTGGAGAAATAGGATGAAGCACTGACACAGAATGAATGGTCCTATGATTAACAATAATAATAGTGGCCTTTTTCGGAATGAGCTTGGATCTTTTATTTTATGTGTTCTAGTGTTTCAATCCCTCTTGTGTTTGGAGTCTCATGTCCAACACTTTTATGTTTGTGGACTTTTTGAAAGAACTTGAGAATGTCTTTGAACCTTCTGTGAAGAAGATCAACAAATGTTACTTAGAATAGGAGAGTGATTCTGATTCTAATTGATCAACAACTGTTTGTGGACTTTTTGTTTGAGTGAGTTGAATTGAAGTTGTGATTGAAACATAAACGAAAGTCTTTATTATAACATAACTAGTTTTGTAATTTTGATTTTTGTTGCAAATTAAAGTTTAAAACTGAGACTAATATATGCTCCTAAGATCATAACAATCAGAGTCCATCCTTTTATAAACTGAGGCTTCTTCTGTTGTTACAAACCGTATCACTCAACTTCGTACAAGTTTCTTCAAGTATTCCCGTCAAAACTCAAAATTTAGAACACGAAACTCAATTTTCTTATGAAAAATCTTAACATTAAGTGTTTTTTAACTATGTATTTCATACTTTTCTCAATCAAAATTCACGCCGCAATGGCTGCAATGTGCATCACAGCAACCGCAATGATCGCAATTGCAACACCCGCATCCGCGACCGCATCTGCAATTTAAAACCATGTTTATCACATCTTATATTGACAAGGGGTGTTCGCGGTGCGGTTTTGACGGTTTTGACGCTAAAAATCATCCGAACCGCAAGCGAAAAAAACATGCGGTTTGGTTTGGTTTGTTTGGCATTTTAAAAAAATCCGAATCAAATCAATGCGGTTTGGATTGGTTCGGTTGGTTCGCTGTTTTACAAGATTTTTATTGAGTGATATTTACATATATAGAGAACAACATAAATTTGTGTTTAGTCATTCATACATTGCCAAATAACAAAACTCATAATATTTAGACAAAGAATGCACAATACTATTCGGAGAGATTTGAGAAGATTAAAACTGAAAAGTTAAGTGTGAGTAAGAGAAAATATTTCGTAATTGTAAGGTTAATGCATAATGAGTTTGAGTTTTGGGTTAGATGTGAGATAAGTGAAGTTTGGGTTGTAACATAATGCGGTTTGGTTTGTTTTAGTTCGGTTTGCAAAATACAAACTGTAAACCAAACCGAACCATGCGGTTTTGTTAAAAGATGACCTGAACAAATCCGAACCACATGCGGTTTTTTGCGGTTTCGGTTTGGTTTGGTTTGGTTTGCGGTTTTTTATTGGGTTGGTTTTGTTTTAAACACCCCTAATATTGACTAACTAAGGTTGTACACAACTATTTCTACATTATTCTCTTCATCATGGTCTAGTAAACTACATATAGTGGTTTCTGACGCGGAAATATAAAGTTTCACTGGTCTTCTTTGAGGTAATTTCAACTTTCTTCAAACTGAAAGGCATGCATAACTGATAATAAGTCACGAATGTTTGGTGAGTAAATCTTGAAGTCCAAATGTGACTGTAGCATGTTGCTTTAATTGTCATTGGCATGACAATATCCATTTGGCCTCGGCAACCCATATGATCAATTTCTGGTGTGTCATTGATAGAATAACTTTTCCCAATCTTTATAGAGCATTGTAACTAGACTTAATTGGTATCACAAATAACAGTCTCCCTCCCCCCATCTCATAACAAGTGTCTTATTTAAATTCCGTACAATTTTTCAGAAAATGATTAAATGTGTTAATTTTAATGATAAAAATAATAGTTTTTATTAAAATATTCTTATTTATTATAATTATTTGAGTAATTAAAAAGTGTGAAAGTTAATAAATAAGGGTACAATAGTAGAAAAAAATAAGGCTTAAATAGTATTTTCGTCGATGTAAGTTAGCGAATTTTTGGTTTTCGTCCCTGTAATTTTTTTTGTTTTGTTTTAGTCCCTATTGAAATTCTGGTATAACAGATCCCTGATGTCCTACATGATGTCGAGATATCTGGTCTGACATAAACAGCAAGGCAATTATAGACAATTAAATAAGTTGCTGAAAAGAAAAGTGCACATAGAATTTGTTCACCCAGTTCAGTCTAACAACCTACATCTGGGGGCATACCAAGCCAGGAAGGAAGTCCACTATTAGCAGTATTAAATAACAGACTCAACAATACCAGTTGACAATCTACTCACTTAATCCCTACCCAATGGCCCTTCTACCTAAGTTCTCCCTAGGTAAGAGACTTCATCTCACTTCCAATCATCGCAATGATGTCTAGCAGTCAACATCTCAGTTACTGCATCAACAGCTTGATTTCCAACAACTCTCCAAACACATAAAAATAGAAGACACACTCCTATAACAATACCTAGACACGACCCTCATGACTAAGAACAATGCTTAGAGTTACTTAACAGCTTCCTCTAAGAACAATACATCTCTTACCTACAGGCTTCGAGATAAACACGATGACCATCCCATAAACCGGGTGGTTCATCAACCAACACAGCCCTTATAATCTACATGATGGATGGCTTACTAAAACTAGGTTACAATGCTTCTATTTATAACCTATTTCCCAACTAGATTTGGGCCTTCAAATCACAACAAATCAGCTGCTTCAAATCTGCAAAAGATTCTGCTACTAAGTAGATCTTCTATCAAATCTTCAATTAAATCATCAATTAAATCTAATTATTCTCCATATCTTTTTGCATGAAAATAGTAACAAAATCTGCTCAATATAAGATTGCAACAGAATATATTTGTCCCATGATATTCGCCTGCAATCTCTCCACCAGATCTTCTCAAGACACACTTAAACAAATGCAGCCCTAACAAAACACATCAGACTGATGTTCTGATGTTCTGTCAACTGATGTCAAGACATCAGGTTTAACATCAGCATACAAAACTGCAACCCTTCAACAACTAATGTTAGGAACCAATGTTAAGACATCAGACATCAACATTGTTCAACTTTGTTTTACCAAAATTCCAGCCAATACAAGAACTAACAATCTCCCCCTTTGGATAATTTTGGCTAGAACAGTCTCAGCCTACACCAGAGATACCAGCCGCAGAAAAACACCATACAAACTAACATCAGCACACAACTAGCAGCAGCAACTCCCCCTCAAAACTGCAACCAGCAAAACAGTTGCACAAACTACACACTCCCCCTCAAGCCTAGAACCACAACAGACAACTAGGCAACAGCTAGGCTAACTCTCCCCCTTTTAGCCACAATTGGACAAACTCTGAATCTGCCAACCAACATACTCAGAACAAAATCTAGACTCAACAGCTACTACTGTACATTCTCTCCCCCTTTTTCGCCAAAAATTGACAAACATTGGTGTAAATGTATACTTCTGATTCAATCCAGTGACACACAAATCTATAGAACCAGGTCTAAACTGTCATGTACACCATGAACTTCACCAGTAACATAATGTCACGACATCTTGTCTTACATTACAATCTGGATAAACAACTTCTTCAACAAAAGATCAACTCTCCCTATCTAAGATAACCAGTGCTCCTTTGCAAGAAGAACACCTTAAATGAATGGAAAACATAAGACTCATCTTCATGTCTTCAAGAGCGCACCCTCTGTTTAACACACCTGCTGAACGCATTCACAAAATGCTTAATCCTCAAACAATCCAAGTACCACACTAGTACAGACAGAAGTTCTCCCCTTATATTTCACAACTGATGCTCCTTGACCAGTACATTATAGCATTTGGAAAATCCAGACACAGTCTTCATCCATCCAGTCAGGAATGCTTCACACAATCATCCACAAGTTCTGAAGCACACTCACAATGCCTTCCACTGAACTCTAAGTAAACTCCTCTTACTTAGAATTAATAACACACATCAAGACAAGTGTGAAAAGATCCTCACAAAGTTTTTCCAAAACTGCACAAAATTGTCTTCAGACTTCTCCTCAGAAGCATGTGCACACAGGATACAAACAATTAGCTTCACATGGCTGGAACCATTCATGTCCACACCAACATGCCATCCAACAGCCTAATGTCATAACATGTTATCTGACATTATCTCCTCATAAGAGGCAACCAATCTTCACAAGCTTAATCTGCATGCAAGCTTCACAATATATGCACATTTGCTGCAGAATCCATAGACAAGTACTCCCCCTGTCATGGTTAACTAATGCTCTAGATGGAGATGAACATTTGAGCACATGTGCTGAGCACATTCACATACTGTACTTTCACTTTTGGAGAACACAACCAAGTATCCTGACTTGTTTGACACTGCTCACAGACTCCACAAATTCTCTGCTTTACTGAGATCTAATCTCTTCAAGAGATACTTGTAGCAGAAGAAGGAACAACTCTAAAAAAAAATGTTCTGATTAGATCACATCACAATCCCTCTACCATTACATCCACCAGTAGTTGTTGATACTAGTGAAGTCTTCAAAATTAGTAGTCATGCTTTGCCAGAACAAACTACTAAAAACAAGACCAGAATCTCCACATTCTAATTCACATGGTCAGAAACTCTTCTGACACAAATGCTTGAGCATCCAACTCTACACGCACACTCTCAATCATATTCCAAATATAACCATCAGCAATCATGATGTTACAACATCACCATTCAACAACATCTTTTGGGGACATCAGCTTCTCATTACCATTCAGAGGACTTATTTCGTATAGAAGTCCTTCAAGAAGCTCCCAATCAAACACAGTCAGAGTAGCTTATTCAGGTTAACATACACACCTGAATACCATGAGCTCGCACACCCTCTCTGAAACAAAGAGTTCAGACTGCAAATTATTATACTCACATGATTCCCTCTTGGTTTGTTATCTTCACATGCTCCAAAACTCCACATCTTGCCAGGCTGATCAACTACTCTCTAGCATGACTTGACAATAGGGATATATCCCCTTCACAGGCTTTTCTTCTGCCTTTAGCGATACACATCCAATCATTTATCTTTGACATTTGGATCAATCGATGAATATCCACATTCATACTTTCAAGCAATCAATACCTGATCTACTTCAGTCTTCTCTACATTCTCCTTCCAAAGCAGACCTTCTACTTCATCATTCTCCCGTATGATTAGGTAGATTCTCTTTAGATACAATGTAGGTAATCATCCCATATAACGTCCTATCACAAGTTAGAACATCTTCCACACACCGAAACATCAAAACCATGATTCTTGATATGCTTCACCAACTGGACTTACTCTAGCATAGTAATCCAGAGAAATAAACTCTCATCCACCTTCAAGAAAAATAATCTCCTTGAGTCTTCAACTCATCACCCTTTTGCCCAAGAGTAACTTATTCCAAGACAATCCTCAATAAAAACCAGCTGCCACACTCTGATTATCTTGATTCTTCGAATTCACTTCTGAGATCAACCAAATGCCACAGTTTGATCACCTCAAGCATGAATCCTCATATGAAAACAGCCACATGCCACATTTTGGCCTTTTTCACGTTTGTCAGAACTCTCACAAAGATATCCTGATCCACCAAGGAAACCAGATCTTCAAGTCACAAGTTCCAATTGCTCAATAGCAAACACACTTAGACTCCATAAGCCATGGTTATGTAACATCTTCTCCTTCCTGCAGCTCCTGCAAACTGCCATGAGAACTATCTTTTTGAAGCATCCTATTATTCATTCCTGTAGATCGCCCTATCAAAAGCTGATGTGCCACATCACCAGTTGAGACTTCTGATGTTAAGCTAGATGTTAGAACATTATGTCACCCAACTGTTGAATTCAGCTCTACCTTCTGCCACTCAGAAGAACCTCCTCCCTTTGCAGAAACAGATTTCCATGCTCTCATAGACTTGATTCAACAATCAAGTTTGAGTAGACAACCTCCATCCTGCTTAGAAACTCAAAAGACTTCAAACCTACCACATCTGAATCTTCAAAAAATAAGTAGTCCAAGACTACCCATAGCAATACTAAAGAAAGTCACTTCCCTTAGTAGAGCCGTTAGTAGAAAGCCAGAGATAACTGCCACTTATCCTCGACCTTCACAACCAGAGCAACCACCATGCTCCAAACCATTTAGATCAGAAATAAACTGATCCAAGCTGTAACCAACAAGATTATGATGACTTTATAGTCTTCCGTCTTCATCTTCAACAGCACCACCATCTGGACAAGTCAATCACAATACTTTCTAGGAACAAATGCTAAGCAATAATCCCAGGTCAACACCTAGGCGACTTGTGAGCGAATGTAGAATCCCTCCCATGATTCTCCAAACCTCTGATGAAAAGATGTTAAAACAACTGACAGAACATCCTTAATCTTGTCTTTCAAGGATAATCAATTAAATACTTGTGAATATCACAAATAGCAATTGATCTTAAATCCTTGTGGTTTAACCCTTCTTCAGATTCTAGCATCTTCTGAATCTTCTTCATGACAACCATTATGACAACCATTCATACCACAAAAGCCTTCCAGGTTAGGTCAGTGTCTTGATCTTTCACTCCACCCTGAGCAAAGAACTGAAGTGATGTTTCAACATCAGTTCCGACATCAGTCTAAATCACATTAAACATCTACTAGGATTTGGAGACTACAACCATAGTAATCCACGCATATCTCTTGCAGCGAACACACAAGAACATATCAACATCTGATCAACTTCCAAGATCAGACCAACAGAACTGCAGTAACTTTCAAGGGATCAAACAAACAACTATACAAACTGACCAAGTCCATAACTCAACAAAACTATCTTCCTTGCTTATGAACCAGAAAGTATCTTCCCTAGATCTCATCCAGAAACAGACAGGATGCCTGCTCTGATACCAATTGAAATTCTGGTATAACAGATCCCTGATGTCCTACATGATGTCGAGACATCTGGTCTGACATAAACAGCAAGGCAATTATAGACAATTAAATAAGTTGCTGAAAAGAAAAGTGCACACAGAATTTGTTCACCCAGTTCGGTCTAACAACCTACATCTGGGGGCATACCAAGCCAGGAAGGAAGTCCACTATTAGTAGTATTAAATAACAGACTCAACAATACCAGTTGAGAATCTACTCACTTAATCCCTACCCAATGACCCTTCTACCTAAGTTCTCCCTAGGTAAGAGACTCCATCTCACTTCCAATCATCGCAATGATGTCCAGCAGTCAACATCTCAGTTACTGCATCCACAGCTTGATTTCCAACAACTCTCCAAACACATAAAAATAGAAGACGCACTCCTATAACAATACCTAGACATGACCCTCATGACTAAGAACAATGCTTAGAGTTGCTTAACAGCTTCCTCTAAGAACAATACATCTCTTACCTACAGGCTTCGAGATAAACACGATGACCATCCCACAAACCGGGTGGTTCATCAACCAACACAGCACTTATAATCTACATGATGGTTGTTTACTAAAACTAGGTTACAATGCTTCTATTTATAACCTATTTCCCAACTGGATTTGGGCCTTCAAATCACAACAAATCAGCTGCTTCAAATATGCAAAAGATTCTGCTACTAAATAGATCTTCAATCAAATCTTCAATTAAATCTAATTATTCTCTATATCTTTTTGTATGAAAATAGTAACAAAATCTGCTCAATATAAGATTGCAACAGAATATATTTGTCCCATGATATTCGCCTGCAATCTCTCCACCAGATCTTCTCAAGACACACTTAAACAAATGCAACCCTAACAAAACACATCAGACTGATGTTCTGATGTTCTGTCAACTGATGTCAAGACATCAGGTTTAACATCAGCATACAAAACTGCATCCCTTCGACAACTAATGTTAGGAACCAATGTTAAGACATCAGACATCAGACATCAACATTGTTCAACTTTGTTTTACCAAAATTCCAGCCAATACAAGAACTAACACCTATATCTTACTTTTTGCTTGTTGTTTAGTCCCTAAAGCCAAAATCCGCAGGAAAATCCGAAAGTTTCCTGCAGCGCAGGATTTCCTACAGATTTTGGTTTTAAGGGCTAAAACGAACGAGAATGTGAAATATAGGGACTAAAACAAAAAAAAAATTACAGGGATGAAAACGAAAAACACGCCAATTTACAAGGACGAAAACACTATTTAAGCCTTATTATTATTAGTAATATTATTATTAGTGTTATTATTATGATTGCTAATATTATTATTATTATTAGTATTATTATTATTAGGACTATTATTAGGATTATTATTATTATTAAGAAAATTAAGGGAAATAACCATAATTAGAGGAAAGTGGGGAAAAGGAGCAGAGACTGTCAGTTACGTGAAAAGAGAAAGAGAGAAGGAAGCAGAGCTGAGGCAAGAGTAAGTGAGAGAGTTCCACCATTGTTGAAGTGAGAAAAAACTTGAAATTAAGGTAAGGGGGAGAATGAGTTCTTTAATGGTGGTCTGTACATGAGAGGGTAGTGAGGGTTCCTTTTCCTCTTAGAATTTTCTGTACATTCTTCCTTCTTCTTGTCTGATTTCCATGTGTGTGTAATTGTTGCTGTGAATTTGCATCTGTGTACTGTTCCGGCATGAAATTCATGTAAATTATGTGTTGTGGTTGCTGTGTTTTATCATGAAACAGATCTGGAAAATATGGGGTTTTTGGGGTTAACGAAAATGGGTTTTTGGGAGATCACAAAATCATGAATTAAATTGTGAAAATCCTTGATAAAATGGTAGTTAAATGAAGTAGAATGAAACCATTAGGATTGGACTGGTATTGATACCGTTTTGGGTCTAAAATAGGAGCTTGAAAGTGCTCCACTGGGGGGAAATCACACTGATGCGAAAAACTGGATTTTCTGCAACAGACTGGTCATACGCATACGCCAGGGGGAAATACGCGTATGTGGGACACACCCAGGGGCAGTGCGCATAGCATACGCACCCCGTCCCCAGAACCAGCACGACCATCTAGTGAAACGCGTATGGGAATTGGGCAGTACGCGTATGGAGTAGCCATTATGCGTACGGGTTGCTCTCAGGAGGATTCTGAAGGAAAATAGCCTCTAGTCATACGCGTACGGCAGGGGGAAATACGCATATGAGGTCTGGCATATAGGGTCCTACGCGTAGCATACGCAGGGTTATGGGAGAGGAAACATGTCCATACTCGTATGGGCAGGGTCATACGCGTATGGGCAGGGTTGTAGTGCATTTTTCCTGTTTTCGCGAGACTAAAATGTTATAATTGGACATAGGGGGACCGATAATGAAAGTAAACTTGATAAAACATAGAATTTTATGTGCTTGTCTCTATGAGATGTGTTTGGTGCTTGTGCGCCAAGATTCTTTTTATGTGGACGAGCTTGGGCAGCGGTGGTAATTTCGGAGGGAATTACGGTGAGCATGTGGCTCACGTGTGATCATTGAGAATCGTGGGTTATGTATGTAACACCCTTTTCTACCCCACAGATAACACAGCGGATTAAACATAAAATCATCAATAAATTAGAATCACCTCAAAGGGTGCATATTTCTCAATAAACATCAATTAAAAATGTTTGCTCCGTAAACAACGGGTTTTCCTCAAAAAAAACTCAAAATGCCTTCAAAGGGCAGCAGAACCACCAAATCCCAAAAATCCCACAAAAGGGTTTTCACAATAAAACCAAAACATCAAAATAACAATTCAATCAACATGGTTCGACTCAACGACCTAACCTGATGTTACACTATCAGAGCAAGACCCTCTACATCGACCAAAAGCAAATAATACTTCAAAAGTTCCTCGAAGCATCCACGGCTAATCCCGATCACCTGCACGTTACCCACGTGGAGGCAACATTCAAACAGGCAGGGTGAGTAATACAATTCATTATAATCAATATAAAATAAGATATGCATAAAAATGGAGTCATCATCATATACAACATCATCAGAGTCATCACAATTCAAACATCAAAACATATCATCATAAATCACAACAAATGCCACATAAATGCAATGCACAACAAGACTCATGCATGTGGTACCAATCGTCACAATCGATGGACACTTAGGCCATCACCCTCCAAAGATCCCCGTCAAATAGGATCGGTTCCACACAAGAACCGGAGCACGTCATAAACCACTTCACATCCGCACAATGGGATGGAAGCCACAATAGACCGAAGTCTAACATCATCATCACTAGACCGAAGTCCTAACATCATCACCAGAATATGCTATGAATGCATGATACACAACGTCAATAATCATCATCATAAAAAATATCATTATGTGCATCATCATTCATCAAAACATCATGTTAATCATGTCATCGTATATTCATCAAAACATCACAAATCATCATCAGATAATCATCAGTAACGTCACAGTAAACCATCAGAAAAAAATCACAGCGTCAAGCATCAGAACATCACAGAAATCTTAAACAAAATTTCACAACAGCATCAGTTCGCTGCAGAGTTCGTCTGGCGAGCTCATTCGCTGGGAGGTTCGCTTTGCGAGCTCCAGCGAATACCCCCAAATCCCACACAAAACCAGAGAAATTCTCCATTCTGTTCTCCTCGCCACTCTCATTCTCTTTGCGAAGCCCTTCGCTGGGACATTCGCTATGCGAGCCC
The DNA here is from genome assembly GCA_022829125.1 of Lathyrus tuberosus. Taxonomy (NCBI): domain Eukaryota; kingdom Viridiplantae; phylum Streptophyta; class Magnoliopsida; order Fabales; family Fabaceae; genus Lathyrus; species Lathyrus tuberosus. The sequence continues at coordinate 10,098,054 of JALAZF010000072.1, forward strand.
CAAAAGTCACTTCCCAGGATTCATCTCAATGTCACCACACAAATCATCGCGCATTCGCTGTGCTACTCGCTTTGCGAGTGTGGGCGAACATTCGCCTTGCCAGTGATTTGTTCGCTTTGCGAACTAGCGATTGCAGGAAATCGCTGTTACACATCAGTAGCATAACAAACCCAAAATACCTTACGAATTCAACCTCAGTTCATCCAAAACATCCCCAAAATATTCCCAAGGCATCATGGCAGATCAAAAGCATAAACCTACGACATTTAGGTTGATTAATTCCCCTATCCTAACTCAAAATCACCTAAACCTTCACCAACTCTCAAGGTTCCCATAAACCCCATGAATCTCTTTCTCATACAAGATCCCACCTATCATTAAAGAAGGTTTAGCCTCGAAGGCTTATTTTTACCCAAATCAATTCAACCCTCAATAATCCATCATTGATCCTCAGAAATACCCCTAAATCATCAATAACATCATAAACCTTGAAAAACCCCAAAAACCTCAAATATCCATTTTCAACACATCACTCCTATATTGAAAACAATGAAAAGCAATACTCCCCATACCTTAGATTGTCGATTTCAGAGCTTTCTCTATCGATTCTTCGGAAACCTTCTCGAATCCTCTCCTTTCCTTCTTTCCTCAGAGCTCTGCACCTTTCTCCTTATTTTCACGATCTAACAAAATAAATCCTATTCTTTTCCAAATTCCTCTTTGTTAAACCCTTGGGCTTCAAAATGGGCTTTTCCCACTTTACCCTCAATAATCCTCCTCAAAAGTCCATCTTGTCCATAATTCCTATAATATTATTTTAAATTAATAATAATACTAATATATTCATATTATATACTATTATTTAATTAAAATAACCAAAACTCCACCGAAATACCGACATCGACACAAACCACCAAAATTCACCGAAAATTCACAAATATTATATTTAAATAAATTAAATAAATATTCTAATAAATTTGGGGTGTTACAACTCTCCCCCACTTAAAGAATATTTGCCCTAAAAAATTACCTCAAAGGAACAGAGTCGGATACGACTCCCTCATCTGATCTTCGCGTTCCCACGTCCAACTTTCGCCAGCTGGTCCGCCCCACAACACCTTCACCAAAGTTATGTCTTTACCCCGCAGTTGCTTCATCTCTCGACCGTCAATCCGCATAGGTAAAGCTTCCATTGTTAGATTATCCCTCACTTGTACATCATCCATCTGAATCACATGTGACGAATCTGGAATGTACTTTCTCAACTGAGACACATGGAACACATCATGTAAATTCGCAAGTGACGGCGGTAAAGCAACTCGATAGGCTACCTCTCCTATCCTCTGCGAGATTTGATATGGACCAACAAAATGTGGAGTGAGCTTCCTAGACTTCAAAGCTCGACCCACACCAGTCATTGGTGTTACCCTAAAAAACACGTGATCTCCCTCTTGGAATTCAAGTGTCTTCCTCCTCTTATCATGGTAGCTCTTCTGGCGACTCTGCGATGCTTTCATCCTTTCTCGGATAATCTTAATCTTCTCGGTCGTCTCTTGTACAATCTCAGGTCCGAGTACACCACTCTCGCCCAACTCATACCAACACAAAGGAGTCCTACACCTCCTCCCATACAAAGCTTCATAGGGCGCCATTCCAATACTAGCATGAAAACTATTATTGTACGTGAACTCAATCAACGGCAAATGGCTATCCTAAGATTCTCCGTGATACAACACACAAGCTCTCAGTAAATCCTCTTAACGATTGGATAGTCCTTTCTGTCTGACCGTCCGTCTGCAGATGATATGCAAAACTCATCCTCAACTTAGTACCCAACGCATCCTGTAAACTCTTCTAGAACCTCGAGGTAAACCTCGGATCCCTATCCGACACAATACCCGAAGGTACCCCATGTAACTTCACAATCTCCTCAATATACATCTCGGCTAACTTCTGCATGGAATGATTAATCCTCATCGACAAGAAATGAGCCGATTTAGTTAATCTATCCACAATCACCCAAATGGAATCATTTCCCTTAGCAGTCTTCGGCAATCCCACCACAAAATCCATGGAAATGCTATCCCATTTCCATTATGGAATCCTCAACGGCTGCATTATACCTAAAGGCTTCTGATGCTCAACCTTCGACTTTTGACAAGTCAAACACGCATAAACAAACTCCGCAACATCCTTCTTCATACCTGGCCACCAAAAAAACTTTTTCAAATCTTGGTACATCTTCGTAGCACCAGGATGAATACTCAATCTACTTCGTTGTCCTTCTTCAAGAATGCTCTTCTTAATATCCAGGACATCTGGTGCACACACCCTGTCTCTGAACATCATCACACCATTCTCGTCAATTCGGAACTCTCCTTTATTACCTTGGTTGATCAAAGTCAACTGGTCAACTAACTTCAAGTCAGATTATTGTCCCACTCTGATCTCTTCCAGAATACCACTAGTCAACTTCAACATTCCCAACTTCACACCGTTAGGAGTCTCTTCACACACCAAACTCAAATCTCGGAATTGGTCAATTAATTCCAACTCTTTCACCATAAACATCGACATATGCAATGACTTTCTGCTCAATGCATCGACCACTACATTTGCTTTGCTCGGATGATAACTCAAGTCGAAATCAAAATCCTTCAACAGCTCTAACCACCCCCTATGCCTCATATTCAATTCTTTCTGATCAAATAAGTACTTCAGACTTTTTTGATCACTGAACACTTCAAACTTAGAGCCAAACAAATAATGTCTCAAAATCTTCAACACAAACACCACAACGGCCAATTCCAAGTCATGTGTAGGATAGTTCCTCTCATGAACTCGTAATTGTCTCGAAGCATAGGCAACAACTTGTCCATTCTGTATCATTACTCCAACAAGACCCATCTTCGACGCATCACAATACACCACAAAATATTCGCTCGGATTAGGCAAAATCAACACTGGAGCGGCCGTCAACCTCTTCTTCAATTCTACGAAACTCTCTTCACAAGCTACATCCCACACAAAAGCTTGACCTTTTCGAGTCAACCGAGTCAAAGGTAATGCCAACCTAGAAAAGCCCATGTTAAACTTGCGGTAATAACCCGCCAATCCCAGAAAACTTCGTATCTCAGTAGCAGACTTCGGAGTCTCCCACTGTAACACAACATCAATCTTGGAAGGGTCTACCGCAATTCCACCACTCGAAATCACATGGCCAAGGAAACTCACTTCCTTCAACCAAAACTCACACTTCGACAACTTTGCATACAACTTATTCTCTTTCTACAGTTGCAACACGGTTCTCAAATTCTCAGCATGCTCTTCTTCAAACTTAGAATATATCAGAATATCATCAATGAAAACCACCACAAACTGATCCAAATACTCATGAAAAATTCGCTTCATATACTCCATGAACACACCAGGTGCATTGGACACACCAAACGGCATCACAGTGTATTCATAGTGACCATACCTCGTTCTGAAAGCTGTCTTTGGAATGTCATTAGGCTTGACACAAATCTGATGATAACCAGACCTCAAATCAATCTTGCTAAACACACAGGTGTCGCTCCCGGGATTTTCATCCTAGTACAAACGCGAAAGTGGCACCAAACAGAGTCGCCAGCAATGTGTATTTATCCCATGAGAGGGAAAGGAAACACCGCATAAACCTGAAGGAAAGGATAGAGCATGGTCTTGCGACCAAGAGAACTAGATTCGGGAGTCGGTTACGCGAGAGGAAGGTATTAGCACCCCCTCGCGTCCATCGTACCCGATGGGATCCACGCTTGCTTGTCTCGATCAAAGGGTGATAGAAAAGGATGCTGGAAAAGGAACTGGAAGAAAGAAAGGAGAAAGAAATGTAGGGAAAATAAAAGAAGTGCTCGCATGGGCCCTACCCCCCTGCCTACGTATCTCATCGGGAACATGAGAATCAGAGCGACGTAGTTCCCCTCACTAGGGATGAATTGTTTGTGTTTTTTAGAGAACAGCTTACGTTCTAGCTCAGGTGTTGCAGGCTCGCTGGTCCGAGTGCGTTACCATCTTGCAAGAGAACGAGTAGAAGCGCGTTCGTACGCTAAGAGTGAATGAGGTGAGAAAAGAATTCCCGAAGGAAAGACGTTATTGTTTGTTTTTGTCTTTTAGAAGGAAGTGTTTTGGATTTGTTTGCATATGATAATGTATTTAAATCTTAGTCATTGGAATGTGTACATTCTCACATTCCAAGATGGAATGGGTAAGAAAGCACACTAAGAGTGAAGAAGACCCCCACACTTAGTTCCAATTGTCAAGGTTCAAACACACTAGCATACTTGTGTTTATTAAGTGTTTTATTGATTATGAAATGAAGAAGTGTTTTTTATTATTTGTACCTTCAACAAGTATTGCATTTAAGTCCCTCACATAAGATCAAATGTTTAACACATCGACCCAAGATGGGTTATATGCTATACATTTTAAGATTATAAGAGAAGACCCCTTATAATCTTTTCTTTAGATGAAAGGCCTAAATGCAATAAATGCCTACCTTTATTAGATATTTTGAATTTTCTTTGAGATGAGAAGATGAAAGACACAAGAGAGGAGAAAAGGTAAAAATCTATATGAACTAAGACTCAATCCTAATTGAAGATTAAAGGGAGTGATCCTAATGGTTTGTGAGGTTTCAACCTAAAGTCTAAAGAAAGGGTGAATTAAACAATTCACTTCTAAAGTAGAAGATGAATTGTAATCCAAAAAAAGGAAGGTGATGAGTTGTTAAAAGAAAGCACATAAGTGCTTAACAAAACACAAAATGGAATTGTAAAAGAGATGAAAGGAAAGAAATTTGAATGTGGATTCCTTATCCACACTCAATTGCAACTTACCAAAGCCCCTACATGGTTAGTAAACATGTATAAGAAGTATAAGAAGTAAAAGAACATGTAATGCATCATAAAACTCAAAAGAATTAAATGAGAAATCAAATCCTAGAACCACAACCAGAATGTACATCATATAGAAAACCAATGATTACTGTCAATCAAACTCAAGTGGATAGGCAACAAACATCATCCATGACATTAGAACATGATATCATAAGAAAAGGGAGAATGAAAGATGAAAGGAAAAAGAAGAAATGTGCATAAATGGAACATGTAATCCATGGATCAGAATTGAAATGAAATGAAAAATGATTCACAAACATCTCATAAGTATTTATGAGGCACATCAAGACTTTTAAGAAGTGATAGAAGAAGTAGGATTGAAATGGAAGTTCCAAACAAAGGAAAGTGCAAACACAACATGTTAAAGGTGCACAAGGTTCAAATGATAATCAACAAGCAAAAATGACATATGATATGTAGCAATGTCCTATAATGTCAAGAGTGTAGCTCACCAAATAGGCAAATGATCATGCAAGTATACACAAAAGAAAACATGTAAACATGCACAAAAGATTACAATGATATGACATGTTATAATGCTTTAAATGAAATGCATCAAACAAAAATCAAATGGCCTCATGAAAATTATGAAAACATGGTATTGAAGTTCACTAATCAGATATGAATCACATATCAAAGTAGCATGCAAGGAACCAAGGCAAAATGATGTCAAACAATGCATTTAGGTCAAATTGGATGCACATACCAAGTAACACAAAAGTGAACACCAAACATGCCATAAAATGACCTAAAAAAACAAATAAACATCACTTAACATACCTCAAGATGCTAATGACTCAATGCAAAAAGAAGAGCATCAAAACAATTTTTAATGATCAAGAACAAAATTAAACAAGATCATGTACCACATTAAGAATGCACACCAAAGAAATTCAAAGAAAATTATGGAGCAGGGGTAAAAAGGTCATAAAATCAGAAAATAAAATCACCAAAAATTTTCTAAATGTTTTAATGATACTCATGAATTTTTGTGGAATTTTATGATACTATTTAGTATTTTTAAAAATTAAAAAGCAAACGTGTATGAAAATAAAAAAATTAAAGTGAAATGTAAATGTGAATGGGGGTGCAAGCATAGCAAAATGTGAGTTCAATATGATTGGGCTTTGAAAGCGTGGGGTGTGAATAGCATAAGGCTTAAGTCCATTTACGCGCCAGTACACATTAGTAACCATACACTTCAGTCAAACCAAGTCAAAACAATAACAACCATAGGATCAAGTCAAGTCAACAACCAGTCAAAGTAAGCTAATCTAACGCATGTACATGAATGACCATACTCCCTACCATGTGCCACACCACATAATGCTTAAGTGAGTTCAGAAATGATGCACATGCATTTTAATGTGCTGTCACGCCCTTAGCCATACGATGAGGAAAAATGAACGAACAGGATTAAAACGTGCTAAACCCTAACATTCAACCACTGGCCGGAGAAGGACCTCCGGTCATCTTCTCCGACGAACCACCACCGTCTGCAACCTCAAATCTTCCAGAATTCCACAAACAATATACCAAAATGAAGGGGAAGTAATGTAGAGTATGAATCCAGTGATAAAACATACAAAATGTTCATGAAATGAGAGAATCGAGCAAAAGAAAATTTGCCCTAACATTTCAACTATGCCTCTAAAGGCCTATCAACTAGCCAGACAAGTTCTTGAGCTTATAGGAAGCATCAAGAACCTGAAAATTTCTTCACATCAAGCCTATAATGGTGGAAATTCTTACCTGGAGATTTGAGACCTTGAGATATTCCTCAGAAAACCAGAGGTGCTGCTTCCTTCTTGAGCTACTCTTGGCCAAATAAAGGCTTAGAGGAAGAGATTGATGATGATTCAGTGGAGAAGAGATTGAACCCGAGCCTCAAACAAGTAGCACTGTGGAGAATTTGAGAGAGAATCAAGGAAGATTTAGGAGGAGGATGAACAATGTGAGCTCGAGAGTTCTTTGCAATGATGAGAGTGAGAGTAAAGCAGAGAGAGTTTTTTGGAGAGAATGTGGAAAAACCAAGCTAGAAGCTGAGATTTGTGAGTGATATCTTGATTTATATTAGAGTTTAACCATGGTTTAATGAGTCAGTTAAGGTGAGTTAAAGTGGTTAAACTGAGTCCATCCTAACTAACTGAGCCAAGTTAGTTAGGGGACGAGTTATGCTATGGCTATGATGTTATGGTGATGACCTATGGTGTGTTAAGGTGGAGCAGCAAGAGAAACGAATGGCCAAGGCTGTTGCATTAGAAACTTGCTCAGCAAGCTTGTTTTTTCTATTTCCATGCAAAGCACGTGCTAGTGTATGAGATTTATGTCATGTGTGTTTGGTTTAATGTGGAAAGCTGATGTGATGAAGTGTTTGGGGTGTGTTTGAACCAAAATCATGCAACATGCTGTCAATGTATCCATGCCAACATAGGGTAGTTTGTGGAGGTTTTTCTCTCTACTCAATGGCTGCATTAGGGAGTTTATGGGTTCATTGGAAAGAGGATGCATTGGAGCACAATATTGATTTGGAAATTGAAGTGGAATGAGGTCTCAAACATGTCTAAAAATGACCTTAAACAGATGGGCCAAGAACTGGTACATGGGTGCGCAGACTTGTGGCATGACCTGGTTGTGACCTGGTCAAATTTCAGTTGCAATGACCATTCTTTGAGCCATCATAACTCCTTAACCTTTGATCAGATGAAAAATTGATAAACACCAACTTTGAAGATCTCACATAGAGGAACAACTTTGATGTTGAAATATTTTCCATTTGAAGCCTCTAATCATGAGTAATTGATCAATACATTTGACCCACCAAGTGTTTGAGAAAATGACTGCGCGCGTGCCCTGAAAATCTTGGTCATGACCTAGTTTTGAACCTACTTTGCTCAAACTTTGATCAATCATATCTCACTCAATTTTTATCCAATGGAGATGTTCCACACATGGATTTGAAGCTTGAAACAAGATCTTTTGTTATGGCCGAGTGGAATTTTCATTTGATGCCCCAATTTTAAATGGCCTTGGCTCAAACTCTGATGCAAAATGGCCAAAACTTGCTATATTTAGTAACCCTTCTTCATCCAAAAATGGCAACTTTTTACATCTTGATTTTTTCATGATTCCTTTGGAGTTTCTTGATCAAATTTTGTACATTGGACATATGTAACATGAATTTCATGATTTTGGGCTCAAAAAGTCAAGAGTTGACTTTTTCCTCTGATTATTTGACTTGGCCCCAATTTTCCTGATTTCTGATCTTTCTTCCAATTGAACCACTTCCAAAACCAATTGAGAAGCAATTTTCCACCTCCATACACTTAAGGACATGTAGAATACCATGACAACAAGCTTTGTCCAAAAAATAAGAGATATCCTGATTTTATTAGAAACCCTAATTTTGACCCCCTCTGGTTAGGAGGGAAAAGTGCAGTCTTCAATTTCAAATTCCTCAGAGTATGTTGTGTATCCTTTTAAAGGATGATGGGATATGCCATTTGAGGATGATTTTGGATCAATGAGCTATCTCTTTTGAGGGTTTTCCTTCAGTTTTTGAACCTCTTGCATGTTGAAGTATGTATTGCTTCAATCTCCCATTGGATCTCACTTCCTTGAGATTGTGGATGATCAATTGAGATGGTATGAGACATGAGAGACTCTTGGCTTGCCTTGAGGCAACTTGATTGACCTTTTTGTGCTTTGAATGATCCCTTGATTGTCCATCTTTCCCTTGATCACATGCCCTGATGGTAAGAGGGATGCTATGCTTTATTTTTCTATGTTAAATGCAATGCAATGCTAATGAGATGGATATGATATGATAGATGATAATGCTATGCTATGATACAAAAAGGGAGAGCAAATTTTGGGGTATAACAGCTGCCCCTATTCAAGCGCTGCAGACCTGAATGCCTGAAAGCAATTGCTTTCGGACTTTCAAGGTATATAGCGATTGAATACGAAATATAACCAAAAATTTGCTCTGGATGATGAGGAAGAAACTTCCCCGACATTGCTGGATTGAATCTTCCATGAAACAATGTCGGGGAAATCTGTCTTTTGAACGAAACCAGACGACTACTGGCTCGCCGCATTACTGGTAAACTTTAACAATGTCTTTTATGCAATTCCAGACGACTACTGGCCTGCCACACTACTGGTGGACTTTGATAACGTCTTTTTGAACGACGCCAGACGACTACTGGCCTGCCACACTACTGGTGGACTTTACAGCTTCGTGCCACCCGAAGACGGACTTTTGCCAATCCACTGTTGGACTTTTAGAATTTGCCACCCTTAGATGGACCTTTCGCCAATCCACTGTTGGACTTTTGCCACCCGAAGACGGACTTTTTCCAATCCACTGTTGGACTTTTGCCACCCGAAGACGGACTTTTGCCAATCCACTGTTGGACTTTTAGCTGCTTTGCCACCCGAAGATGGACTTTTGCCAATCCACTGTTGGACTTTTGCCACCCGAAGACGGACTTTTGCCAATCCACTGTTGGACTTTTAGAATTTGCCACCCTTAGATGGACCTTTCGCCAATCCACTGTTGGACTTTTAGAATTTGCCACCCTTAGATGGACCTTTCGCCAATCCACTGTTGGACTTTTAGAATATTCCAATACCTGATTGCACTCTGCATCCGTGTCAGACATCTCTGCCGACTTTGCTGAGGAACAATGATCAATGACTTGACTTTAGAGGTTCCTGCGAGGATAGTATCTCTGTTGGAGAATAAATGAACAATCCGTCTGCTTCGAATTGTCAAGTTTGCCAAAAATAAATTGGACTTGAAGAATAATAAATCTGCCAGGAATCACTTCATCTGCTGGGGGGAATGAATTCTGGTCACAACGATTCCGCTGGGGATGAGAATTTCTTTGCATGGCGTCTTGCTAGGGAAGAAAAGTCATAAAAACTCTGCTTGGGGATCTATCCAATCCAAGACCCTTTGTAGGGGTTATCCACCTTCTGACCCGGCTGGGGAAAGATGTACCATCCTTATGGAGGAATAGATTCTGTCGATCTTATAAACCTCTGTGGGGAGAACAACAACTCAGCTGGGAAGTATTGTTGATAGGACTCAACACTGAACTCTGTGGGGAATACAATGACCAGAGATACGATCTTGTCGGGGGATCAGGGTTACTCTGCCGGGGACATACAAATCCTGGTTATACCATTCCACTGCAACTTGTTGGGAAAGAGTCCTTAGAGATCTGCTGGGGAAACCCAAAGCAAATCCACGGTAGTCTGCTGAGGAATATGACTGTCGAGCTTAGGATAAGTACTACAATGCCCTATGTTAGGCGAGCTTCCCTTTAGACAATTCCGTTAAGGATGACGAGTTTATAACAAACTCTGTTGGAGGAAACTGCTTTAAAACGTCTCGTGTTGGGGAATGCCTTTTTGAGAGGATTTTACAGAAGACTAACTGTCCTCCAACTCTACTGGGGATGATCAACAATTCATGCTGGGGAAACAAACATGCCCCATGCTTGGACAAACCAACAATTCGTCCCCGAAGAGGATGTCATAAGAGTATTTTACAGAAGATTTAGCCTCTTCAAACTCCTGCGACTTCGCTGGGGATAATGACCATCAGTTTCAGTATCGGCGAGACCACTCTTTTGGGGAACTTGTGACCGTTATCGACACAGAAAAGTTTATAGCTGTTGGAAGTACTGTATGAGAGAATCGACTTAAGAAGACACAACGGTACCTAGTTGAACGACCGTCAACCGACCGATGAACGCCGACCTCCTTACCCGTAATTGCCCCAGTCTTTTGCGTGGGGTAATTGATTACTGGTCTTGTGCTTAAAATCATCTGCACCTGCTACCTGCAACAAAAGAATATGCACACATGCCCCGAATATTGCGTGGCTAGAATCCACCATCCGGGGGTATTCAACATTCAAAGTAATTTCAAATGTTTTTTCTGCGCATGTTATTGCAAGGCCGCCATGTTTTCAAATGCAATATTTTATCAACAATTAGGACATTTTTGCAAACAAAGCAATAAAACAAAAATAGAAAGCTTTTTATTGAAATTCAATTTATTGGCTGAGAGCCCAGAATAGGCAATTACATCAGGAAGCAATCCCTGGAAAGAGGTGATCGCTGAAAATTGAGAAAATAAACTATCCTAATGGCAATGTGAAAACGGAATTCCACTGAGTTTCCATTCTGTTATGACCAGTATGTCTTCAAAACTCCCCGACCTTGCCTTCTGAGGAACGATCAGACCGATTCCTATCTTTCAGAACGTCAGTTGTTCAAACGGTAATGGGGTACAGATAACTCAGACCGTAGTCATTCGCTTAAATCCCTCTTTTGCGTGGACCGCCCTTTCAGGTTTTCAATCCACCAGGATACCCTTTTTTGCCTAAGTTGCCCTTTCGGGTTTTCAACTTACCGGGTGTACAATTTTTCAATTATATCCCTAATTTTTGCCCGAACCTTATTCTGTTTTTGGTTCGCCGGGATGCCCTTTTTTGCCTGGATTTTTTCATTTTATTATCCAGCGGGTCTATTCATGCGAAGTATTTTTTGACTACGTCCGAGTTGACAGGGGATGAAAAGTCTTCGCCATCCATGGTTGTAAGCAATAAGGCTCCGCCCGAAAAGACCTTTTTAACCACAAATGGACCTTCATAATTAGGAGTCCATTTGCCCCTGTGATCTGTATTGGGAGGAAGGATCCTTTTGAGTACCACATCTCCGACTTTGTAAACCCGAGGACGTACCTTTTGGTCAAATGCCTGCTTCATTCTGCGCTGGTATAATTGCCCATGACATACAGCCGCCAATCGCTTTTCCTCAATAAGGCTCAGCTGATCAAATCTGGCTCGTACCCATTCAGCCTCATCTAGCTTAACATCAATCATGACACTGAGAGACGGAATCTCCACTTCAACCGGTAGTACTGCCTCCATACCATATACAAGTGAGAATGGGGTTGCCCCAGTGGACGTGCGTACCGACGTTCGATACCCATGCAAAGCAAATGGTAACATCTCATGCCAATCTTTGTACGTGACAACCATCTTCTGTACAATCTTCTTGATATTTTTGTTGGCCGCTTCGACCGCGCCATTCATCTTTGGGCGGTACGGAGAAGAATTGTGATGTTCGATTTTGAAGTCACGGCATAACTCAGCCATCATCTTATTATTCAAATTAGAACCATTATCGGTAATGATTCTTTCGGGAACTCCATATCGGCAAATGATATCCCGTTTTAAGAAACGAGCGACCACTTGTTTTGTAACATTGGCATAGGATGCGGCTTCAACCCATTTGGTGAAGTAATCAATTGCCACCAAGATGAAACGATGACCATTGGAAGCTGTAGGCTCAATCTTTCCGATCATATGCCCCACATGGCAAACGGCCAGGGCGACGCCATGATACTCAACGGATTTGGAGGCACATGCACTTTATCTGCATAGATCTGGCATTTATGGCATTTGCGGGCATATTTGCAACAATCTGACTCCATAGTCGACCAATAATATCCCGATCTTAACAACTTTTTAGCCATTGCATGCCCTCCGGCATGGGTACCGAAAGAGCCTTCGTGCACTTCAATCATCAACAAGTCTGCTTCATGTCTATCCACACATCTAAGCAGGACCGTGTCAAAATTTCTTTTATACAGCACGCCATCTTTGTTCAAGAAGAAACTACCAGCTAACCTTCTCAACGTCTTCCTGTCTTTGGACGATGCCCCGGGCGGGTACTCTTGACTTTTCAAGAAACACTTAATGTCATGAAACCATGGCTTGTCATCAGACGCTGCATCGACCGCAAACACAAATGCTGGTCTATCAAGGCGAGATACCTCAATCTTAGGTACATGGTTCCATCCTTGCACTTTGATCATGGAAGACAAAGTGGCCAAGGCATCAGCGAACCTATTCTCATCTCGAGGAATATGGTACAGTTTTACTGTTGTGAAAAATGTCAGCAATCTCCTTGTATAATCTCTATACGGCATTAGATTTGCTTGGTGCGTGTACCAACTCCCTTTCACTTGATTGATTACCAAAGCTGAATCACCGAATATATCAAGGGTTTTAATCCGTAGATTAATCGCCTCCTCGATCCCCATTATACAAGCTTCGTACTCTGCTTCATTGTTGGTGCATCCGAAAGTTATTCGTGCAGTGAAAGGCATATGAACACCTTCCGGCGTGATAAGAACTGCTCCAACTCCGCACCCATTCATATTGACAGCCCCATCAAACATCAGACTCCATTTGGATTCAAGGTCTGGCCCCTCCTCCGGAAGTGGTTCCTCGCAGTCTTTAGTTTTGAGAAACATGATGTCCTCATCAGGGAAGTCAAATTTCATGGGTTGGTAATCATCAATCGGCTGTTGCGCAAGATAGTCGGACAAGATACTTCCTTTGATGGCCTTTTGTGAAGTGTACTGAATGTCATACTCTGTCAAGACCATTTGCCACCGTGCAACTCTGCCTGTCAATGCTGGTTTCTCGAAAATGTACTTGATAGGATCCATTTTTGAAATCAACAAGGTTGTGTGCCTAACCATATATTGCCTCAATCGCTTAGCGGCCCATGCAAGCGCACAGCATGTCTTTTCAAGCATGGAGTACCGGGACTCACAATCATTGAACTTTTTGCTCAGGTAGTAGATAGCATACTCCTTCCTACCTGTCTCGTCATGTTGCCCGAGAACACAACCCATGGAACCTTCAAGCACTGTCAGATACATTATCAGCGGTCTCCCTTCAACTGGAGGCATTAGAATCGGAGGTTCCTGCAAATATTCCTTTATCTTATCGAATGCCAATTGGCAATCGTCATTCCACCTGACCGTTTGATCCTTTCTTAGCAGTTTAAATATTGGTTCACACGTGGCTGTTAGGTGAGATATGAACCTTGCAATGTAGTTCAATCTACCCAAGAAACCACGAACCTCTTTTTCTGTTCTCGGCTCAGGCATTTCTTGTATTGCTTTCACCTTGGCAGGATCAACCTCGATTCCTCTTTCGCTCACAATGAAACCCAGTAACTTTCCAGAACGCACCCCAAACGTGCACTTGTTTGGATTTAATCTCAGACGAAACTTTCTCAACCTTTCAAACAGCTTTTTCAGGTTAATCAGATGTTCCTCTTCTGTTCTCGACTTGGCAATCATATCATCTACATAACATTCAATCTCCTTATGAATCAAGTCATGAAACAATGTCACCATCGCCCGCTGGTACGTTGCCCCTGCGTTTTTCAACCCAAAAAGCATTACTTTATAACAATATGTACCCCACGGAGTAATGAACGTGGTCTTCTCCATATCTTCAGGTGCCATCTTGATCTGGTTGTACCCGGAGAAACCGTCCATAAATGAGAACACTGAAAACTGAGCTGTATTATCGACCAGCACATCAATATGAGGTAGTGGAAAATCATCTTTCGGGCTAGCTTTATTAAGATCTCGATAATCCACACACATTCTCACTTTTCCATCTTTCTTCGGTACTGGCACGATGTTGGCTACCCACGGAGGATATTTTGTCACAGCAAGAAAACCAGCATCCCACTGCTTCTGGACTTCTTCCTTGATCTTTAAAGCCATGTCGGGGTGAGTCCGACGAAGTTTCTGCTTGACTGGCGGGCATTCTTCTCTTAATGGCAGCCTGTGCACGACAATATCCGTATCCAACCCCGGCATGTCTTGATACGACCAGGCGAAGATGTCAACATACTCGCGCAACATTTCCGTCAAAGTTTGCTTCACATCTGCTTGCAAGCTGGCACCAATCCTGATCTCTTTCTTGGCGTCCTTGGTACCAATATTGATGATTTCTACAGTCTCCTGATGAGGCTGGATGACCCTTTCCTCTTGTTTCAACAATCTGGCCAGTTCTTCAGAGAGTTCACAATCTTTCTCATCCCCTTCTTCGGCTTGATAAATCGGATTGTCAAAGTCATACATAGCCATATCAAAATTGTTATCAGTGGTATCCGGAGGATCAAGTCTGAATGAACGGGTTCATGCCTTATTTTAGAATTTTATTTTTAAGCAAAACAAAAGAAAATGAAACATTGCCATTTTATTTTTGTGCAAAAATAAAAACTGAAAGACAGAGAACAAAATTTGATTGCAAAACGTCCTTTATTAATGATTAAACATTGCAAATGCAACCATGGTGGCCCTACAAATGAATCTATACGCCTTGGGCAGAGCGCAAGATTTTGACATGCATTATGGTTAGAAAAAAACAAAGAAAAATTACTCTGTCTGAAGAGTAACCCGGATGACTTCTTCAACGGACCAGTTTTGCACTTGTTGTCCCGGAGCATGAGGGCGTACCCAGTTGTCCAGGTCACCATTACTGTCAACACTATCCTCTGTGGCTGCACAAGACTGGTCCGTGTAGATAATTCCCCCACTATTGAAAGTAATGGGTCCCCTGCTCCCCGCATCTGAAGTTGTAGAGGGATGATAACCAATACCAAATTTGTCTTCCTTCATTGGGGTCTCTATCAACCTGCCCCAACCTTGGGCGTTGCCTGCCCTGACGACTTCGACAGCTTGTTTGTAAGATGAAATGGAGGTACCGGCCCCAATTGGTACAGAAGAAGACTCAGGTGCATCGTCAATATTGACTGCTTCAAATGATTGGCACAGCATCTCATGAATTTCCCCATCCATTTCAATATACTTGAACGTGGACAAGTGGCTCACAAAGATGTCTTCTTCCCCACACACCGTCACAACCTGCCCTTCAAACTCATACTTTAGCTTTTGATGTAGAGTAGAAGTAACAGCCCTGGCTCCGTGAATCCAAGGGCGCCCCAATAGGCAGCTATATGCAGGTTGTATGTCCATTACATGGAACGTGGATTTGAATACCTGTGGTCCAATTTGTACGGGCAATTCCACCTCACCAAACACATATCGTCTAGTTCCATCGAATGCTCTGACCACCAATTCACTAGGCCTTAAGATCAAACCATCAACTTCCAGCTTCATTAATGCCTTCTTGGGCAAGACATTGAGTGATGAACCAGTGTCTACCAGTACATGAGATAACACTGCGCCCTTACACTCCATCGTGATATGCAAAGCCTTATTATGGTTTCTTCCTTCAACAGTCAAATCTCTACTTGTAAAGCCCAAGCCATGGCTAACATTAACATTGGAGATTACGCCCTCGAGCTGATTAACAGTAATTTCTTGTGGCACGTATGCACTCTTCAACACTTTCAACAACGCCTGCCGATGCGTATCAGAGCACATCAATAGTGACAAGATTGAAATCTTTGAAGGGGTCTGATTCAGTTGGTCCACAATCTTATAATCGCGTTTCTTGATTATCTTCATAAATTCTTCCATTTCCTTATCAAAAGTAATATTTGTCTCTGCTTCAGGTGTAGGCGCATTTTCAACCACCTGTTTACCTTTAGCCTTTGCTGCGGCTTCTGCCTCTTTATCACTTCTCAAGGTTTGGGGAGCGAACAACCTTCCACTCCTTGTAAAGCCCCCTACACCCCCTACGTTATCAATATTTGGGCTGACTGACGACTCAACTTCCTGCTTTTTACCTTCGTAAAATACATCTGCCCCATAGTGCCATGGGATAGCCTTCGTAGACGTGAACGAAATTGGTCCTGGCACCGTGATAGTGACAGGACTGGGCCTTTCTGGCGCAATACTCGCCACGGGAACTGCATTGACCGGCATTTGAATCTCAGCGGGAGTGTAATAGATGGTCACGGTTGATATCTCATCAGTGTCTTTCACGACTCTGTCGAACTGTAGACATCCTTCATCGATCAGATTCTGTAAACCCACCTTCAACTTATTACAGCCATTCTCCTGATTCATACACTCGGAACAATCTTGATTACAGCCCGGGAACACCTGTCCCTTCAATAAACGATCTTTTACAACCAACAAAGAAGTTTTCACTTGATGGATATCTGTCACCAGATTCAATCTCCTCCCATCTTCAATAGCGTACACATTTGCTGCACTATGATCAGGCATGGGATGCTGAGTAATATTAGGAGCGGGAGAGAAATTGATGGCTTTAGCATCAATCAAATCTTGTACTTTATGATGGAAAGCCCAGCATTTTTCAATGGAGTGCCCCTGAGCACCTGAGTGGAACTGACAACGAGCATTAGCATCGAAGTTAGGTGGCAGGTTTCCAGCAACCGGAGCTTTCATAGTACGGAGTTCTACCAACTTTAACTCGAGTAGTCGGGGCAACAGCGCGGCATAAGTCATAGGGAGAGGATCCATCTTACGATCCCTCTGCCTAGACCTTTGCTGGAAAAAAGGTTGTTGCTGTTGAACTTGTTGTTGGGGTTGTTGTTTCTGAACAGACGGTGTGGGGATTGTTACAGCATCTACCTGATAATAAGCTTGAGAACGCCCTCTGCCTCGTCCTCTAAACACAGCATTCGTATCACCTTCTCTTCTTTTCTGGTTACTAGCAAACGGTTTCTTCGTCCCCGAAGAGCCAGCCCCACTCACATCCTGGATCTTTCCAAGCTTTAACAGACTTTCTATTCTTTCTCCCGCAATCACAATATAAGCAAATCCAGTTGACGGACAAGCAGCTAATCTATCAAGATAGGCCCCTTGCAAGGTGCCCATAAACATATCTGCCATTTCTCTGTCTGACAAGGGAGGTTGAACCTGGGCAGCCATTTCCCTCCACCTCTGTGCATATTCTTTGAAACTCTCCTTGGCATTTTGTGACAACCCCTGCAATTGAGTGCGGTTGGGCGCCATGTCAATATTGTACTGGTATTGCTTCAAGAACGCTTCTGCCAGATCTTTCCAACTCTTCACAGCAGCTCTATTCAACTTCATATACCAGGTCAAGGACGCCCCAGCCAGACTGTCCTGAAAATAGTGCATCCATAGCTTCTCGTCATCCGTATGGGCTGAAATCTTCCCAAAGTAAGCTTGAAGATGCGTTTGGGGACACGCATTGCCGTGATACTTATCAAAAGTGGGAGGCTTGAATTTAGGAGGAATTCTGACTCCTGTGACCAGCCCTAAGCTGGTAACATCAATACCCATAGAGTTCTTGCATTCTATGGCCCTGATCTTTTCTGCTAACTCATCATACCTTCGATCACCTTGATTACCCACATCAGCATCCAGCAGAGTAAATTGGTCTTCCAGAGTATCTTCAAGAGTAACACCAGCATGCCTACCATTTCCATTACCCCGATTGTTACCACCAGGAGGAGGGTTGCCACCGGGAGGAGGGATGCCATGTCCCTGTGAATTGTCATGCTAATCACCTTCGGGCCCATTGTCTGGACGCTCGACCAGAAGCCTCAATCTCTCCTGATTTTGCGCCATGCCAGTCATGAGGGTCATGAACTGGTCCATACGCGCCCTCATTTCGGCCAAATCACTTTGCACTTGATCCATGATTCTTACTTGATTTCTTCGCATCGAATATCGGTGAATATGATTCTCAGCTATACTGCCTGAAACCAAATAAAGGTTAGAGACCTTGCAACGAGTACCTGATTAGCAAGTAACATAAATGCAGAATGATATGCAATGCCATGCAATGTTATGTTTATCATTTCCAAAGTGCTTTACACCCTGATTCCAATCCAAACCACGGAAATCTGAAGACCAGAAATCGTGATATAAAGAGACGTGTAGTGGTCATGTGCTTGTGTACAGATATCTGATAAAGAGTAATTCTGAATAAACTGCTCATACTCATTCAACAAAGTATTCAAGTATTTAAGAAAGGCTCATCCGCCAATGCAATACAAGGAAAAAAAATGGATCCATCAACAAGCCTGATGGTAACCATTAACAACAAAATACAGGGAAAAGAACATCAATCTGACAATTCCACATCCTTAAGCTTATCACTTGAGTATTTGATCTCCTAAAAAAGTATACGGGTACGCTGGTGATTCGGCTTTTCAATCATTTCTTTGATCAAGACATCCCTTTTCTCAAGAGCTTCAGTTAAAGAACCCATATGCAGCATAAGAGCTTCGTCATCATGCACTCCTTTGTGTCTCTTTACGCCAGCTTGCGTCTTGAGTATCTCTCTTTCTATCATGGCTTCTTCAAGCTCTTTCTTGGTATTCTTCAGCTGGCTTCTAGTTTCTTCTAACTGTTCTTGACTTTTACCGAGACTTTCCCGATACTTTCTCCTCTGCTCATGTGCCTTTTTAAGCTCCTCGTCTTTAGTCTTCGACTGATCCTTTAACTCGGCATTTTCAATTTTGACTTCATCCCAAGCTTGACGAAGTTGAGCTAATGAATCCTTGCTTCGGGCTAAAGCCTGTTTTGTAATCTTGTGAGCCTGACTAGTGTTATCTGCTCCCAAAGTAAGTTTCCGAAAGTACCGAGCTCTGTCATCAAAATCTTCCTCTTTGTCAGCCAAGGTTTTTTCCGCTTTCAAGGCTCTCTTTTCCAACTCTTTGTTGTCAGCTAGAGCTTTCTGAAGACATCTGCTCATTCCAGAATTCTCTACCTGCAACTCTCTGACCATTTTCTTCCACTTCTCACATTCTTCAATAGCCACCATAGTGGGTTGTTCTGGCTGTACTGAACATAAAAGAGGTCCCCTTGAAAAGGGTAAAAGCAATTCCTTTACTTTCGTCTCAATCCACCTGTCATATTCAGGATAAGATCTACAATATCCTTTTCCAAAAACTGCTTTTCCAATTTTGTGCTTATCTTTCCAAGCATTCACTACTTCTACCACCTTCGCATCTTTAGTTCCTGTAAAGAATAAAGATTCTTCCACATCTTGCTCTGTAGGAGGATCCCTGGAAGCATACCCAAACTGTCGGATGGCCAAAACTGGATTATAATTGATCCCTCCTTTTCTGCCAATCAAAGGCACATTTGGAAAATTTCCGCATCTTGTGACAAGCTCTATTCTCAATAACCGGTGGTCAAGCCATACAATGTTATCAGCAGTTAAACCCATCAATCGTTTAGACCATTTCGCCACATCTTTGGTTTCCACAAAGGCACCTGTCTGAGGCAAATGTTTGAAAAACCAATGACTCAGCAGTGGAGTACAACAACTAACAGATCCTCCCCTCCTTTTCTCATTCTTGTAATGCACGAAATGATAAAAATCTCCTAACAAAGTAGGGACTGGATTTTTAAGGACGAAAACTCTCGTTGCTTGCATATCCACAAAGTCTTGCTGATTGGGAAAGAAAACTAGGCCATATATGCAGAGAGCCAGAATGGAATTGTAAACCGTCCAATTTTTAGCACTTGCAGCCTCTTGGGCTTGTCCAGACAGAAATTCTAAATGAAATCCGCTAACTCCATTTTTAGTGCTCACACCACTCTTTACCACTGCCTGATCCATTTGTAACGCAGCAGCCATTTCTTTTACGCTGGGAGAACTACCAGAGAAGAATGGTATTTCCGGCATGATCGGAATTCCCAAAATAAATGAGAATTCTTCCAGTGTTGGCATCAAAATGTAATCTGAAAAAAGAAAGCATCTCAACGAAGGCTCGTAGAACTGCAGCAGAGTGTGCAAAGCATCATGTTCATACTTGGTGATTGTACGGACCATCCCAACCAAATTCCCGTAGCTCTTCTGAAACCTATCAAGAATACCCGGACCAGCCATATCTATAACTTTGAGCAATGAATCCAAAACAGGATCTGGAAACTTGTAAGACACATTGTTCTTTCTCTCGGCAACGATCTCTGTTGAACCCATGGATTGGAATTAGAAATGTATTATACACCTGAAAATGACAAACATAACTGTTATGATATGATAATGCAATGCAAAAGGGCATGTGATCAGGTAATCAAGTGTCTGTGTCTGTATTGAACTGTGTGCACTGTGTCTCTGTACTGAATCTGGCAATATCTGAGATGAACACTTAAATCACTGTCATAGGATACAATGTCTGAAATCATCATAGAATCACAAGTAAGGTAGGTAGGAGGCTGGGTTTCCTGCAAACCTGTAAACATCCCGCCCATACTCACATGTGGTTCTTAGAAAATAAGGCTTGTCAGCTTCGGAGGTTTGAGAAGCCATAGCACATTCAGCCCGTAGGATACAATGCTATACCAATCAAAGAGGTCGTCCACTGACTCCCCTTAGAAAATAAAAGTCATCCTATGCAAGTTCCAAAGTGGGCCCTCGGGTGCGAATGGGTTTGCCACAGAATGTGGTCTGCCACTGTCACCGCTAAAGAGGGATGTTTCCACTAAGGTCCTCATGATCGGTCACTAGAGTCGACAGCTCTCTAGATCTACATCCTGGAATACGCAAGATGCGCATGCCACGACGTGTCCCAAGATAGCCTCGTCTAGCTGTGAATTTCGTGAACACCCAACGCACTCCAAACGGCACGTAGGTCCCACTACTCTCCACTCTAATTCTAAGTGTATACTCAAGCCTGTGTAATGGGCTCATCTCTCAGAAATCCCATCCCGCCAAACAGACAAAACAGTGCAACACAATATAATATATGATATGTAATGCTAAAATGCAGTAAATACAGTAAAATAAATAAACAGCAACATATAGCACAACAGTAAACACCCAATGAAAGAAAAATAGACAAGCGTTAGGATTGACTCGCTTAGGATGGACCAGCAAGAGGTCAACCTGTCCCCAGCAGAGTCGCCAGCTGTCGCTCCCGGGATTTTCATCCTAGTACAAACGCGAAAGTGGCACCAAACAGAGTCGCCAGCAATGTGTATTTATCCCATGAGAGGGAAAGGAAACACCGCATAAACCTGAAGGAAAGGATAGAGCATGGTCTTGCGACCAAGAGAACTGGATTCGGGAGTCGGTTACGCGAGAGGAAGGTATTAGCACCCCCTCGCGTCCATCGTACCCGATGGGATCCACGCTTGCTTGTCTCGATCAAAGGGTGATAGAAAAGGATGCTGGAAAAGGAACTGGAAGAAAGAAAGGAGAAAGAAATGTAGGGAAAATAAAAGAAGTGCTCGCATGGGCCCTACCCCACTGCCTACGTATCTCATCGGGAACATGAGAATCAGAGCGACGTAGTTCCCCTCACTAGCGATGAATTGTTTGTGTTTTTTAGAGAACGACTTACGTTCTAGCTCAGGTGTTGCAGGCTCGCTGGTCCGAGTGCGTTACCATCTTGCAAGAGAACGAGTAGAAGCGCGTTCGTACGCTAAGAGTGAATGAGGTGAGAAAAGAATTCCCGAAGGAAAGACGTTATTGTTTGTTTTTGTCTTTTAGAAGGAAGTGTTTTGGATTTGTTTGTATATGATAATGTATTTAAATCTTAGTCATTGGAATGTGTACATTCTCACATTCCAAGATGGAATGGGTAAGAAAGCACACTAAGAGTGAAGAAGACCCCCACACTTAGTTCCAATTGTCAAGGTTCAAACACACTAGCATACTTGTGTTTATTAAGTGTTTTATTGATTATGAAATGAAGAAGTGTTTTTTATTATTTGTACCTTCAACAAGTATTGCATTTAAGTCCCTCACATAAGATCAAATGTTTAACACATCGACCCAAGATGGGTTATATGCTATACATTTTAAGATTATAAGAGAAGACCCCTTATAATCTTTTCTTTATATGAAAGGCCTAAATGCAATAAATGCCTACCTTTATTAGATATTTTGAATTTTCTTTGAGATGAGAAGATGAAAGACTCAAGAGAGGAGAAAAGGTAAAAATCTATATGAACTAAGACTTAATCCTAATTGAAGATTAAAGGGAGTGATCCTAATGGTTTGTGAGGTTTCAACCTAAAGTCTAAAGAAAGGGTGAATTAAACAATTCACTTCAAAAGTAGAAGATGAATTGTAATCCAAAAAAAGGAAGGTGATGAGTTGTTAAAAGAAAGCACATAAGTGCTTAACAAAACACAAAATGGAATTGTAAAAGAGATGAAAGGAAAGAAATTTGAATGTGGATTCCTTATCCACACTCAATTGCAACTTACCAAAGCCCCTACATGGTTAGTAAACATGTATAAGAAGTATAAGGAGTAAAAGAACATGTAATGCATCATAAAACTCAAAAGAATTAAATGAGAAATCAAATCCTAGAACCACAACCAGAATGTACATCATATAGAAAACCAATGATTACTATCAATCAAACTCAAGTGGATAGGCAACAAACATCATCCATGACATTAGAACATGATATCATAAGAAAAGGGAGAATGAAAGATGAAAGGAAAAAGAAGAAATGTGCATAAATGGAACATGTAATCCATGGATCAGAATTGAAATGAAATGAAAAATGATTCACAAACATCTCATAAGTATTTATGAGGCACATCAAGACTTTTAAGAAGTGATAGAAGAAGTAGGATTGAAATGGAAGTTCCAAACAAAGGAAAGTGCAAACACAACATGTTAAAGGTGCACAAGGTTCAAATGATAATCAACAAGCAAAGATGACATATGATATGTAGCAATGTCCTATAATGTCAAGAGTGTAGCTCACCAAATAGGCAAATGATCATGCAAGTATACACAAAAGAAAACATGTAAACATGCACAAAAGATTACAATGATATGACATGTTATAATGCTTTAAATGAAATGCATCAAACAAAAATCAAATGGCCTCATGAAAATTATGAAAACATGGTATTGAATTTCACTAATCAGAGATGAATCACATATCAAAGTAGCATGCAAGGAACCAAGGCAAAATGATGTCAAACAATGCATTTAGGTCAAATTGGATGCACATACCAAGTAACACAAAAGTGAACACCAAACATGCCATAAAATGACCTAAAAAAACAAATAAACATCACTTAACATACCTCAAGATGCTAATGACTCAATGCAAAAAGAAGAGCATCAAAACAATTTTTAATGATCAAGAACAAAATTAAACAAGATCATGTACCACATTAAGAATGCACACCAAAGAAATTCAAAGAAAATTATGGAGCAGGGGTAAAAAGTCATAAAATCAGAAAATAAAATCACCAAAAATTTTCTAAATGTTTTAATGATACTCATGAATTTTTGTGGAATTTTATGATACTATTTAGTATTTTTAAAAATTAAAAAGAAAACGTGTATGAAAATAAAAAAATTAAAGTGAAATGTAAATGTGAATGGGGGTGCAAGCATAGCAAAATGTGAGTTCAATATGATTGGGCTTTGAAAGCGTGGGGTGTGAAAAGCATAAGGCTTAAGTCCATTTACGCGCCAGTACACATTAGTAACCATACACTTCAGTCAAACCAAGTCAAAACAATAACAACCATAGGATCAAGTCAAGTCAACAACCAGTCAAAGTAAGCTAATCCAACGCATGTACATGAATGACCATACTCCCTACCATGTGCCACACCACATAATGCTTAAGTGAGTTCAGAAATGATGCACATGACATGCACATGCATTTTAATGTGCTGTCACGCCCTTAGCCATACGATGAGGAAAAATGAACGAACAGGATTAAAACGTGCTAAACCCTAACATTCAACCACTGGCCGGAGAAGGACCTCCGGTCATCTTCTCCGGCGAACCACCACCGTCTGCAACCTCAAATCTTCCAGAATTACACAAACGATATACCAAAATGAAGGGGAAGTAATGTAGAGTATGAATCCAGTGATAAAACATACAAAATGTTCATGAAATGAGAGAATCGAGCAGAAGAAAATTTGCCCTAACATTTCAACTATGCCTCTAAAGGCCTATCAACTAGCCAGACAAGTTCTTGAGCTTATAGGAAGCATCAAGAACCTGAAAATTTCTTCACATCAAGCCTATAATGGTGGAAATTCTTACCTGGAGATTTGAGACCTTGAGATATTCCTCAGAAAACCAGAGGTGCTGCTTCCTTCTTGAGCTACTCTTGGCCAAATAAAGGCTTAGAGGAAGAGATTGATGATGATTCAGTGGAGAAGAGATTGAACCCGAGCCTCAAACAAGTAGCACTGTGGAGAATTTGAGAGAGAATCAAGGAAGATTTAGGAGGAGGATGAACAATGTGAGCTCGAGAGTTCTTTGCAATGATGAGAGTGAGAGTAAAGCAGAGAGAGTTTTTTGGAGAGAATGTGGAAAAACCAAGCTAGAAGCTGAGATTTGTGAGTGATATCTTGATTTATAGTAGAGTTTAACCATGGTTTAATGAGTCAGTTAAGGTGAGTTAAAGTGGTTAAACTGAGTCCATCCTAACTAACTGAGCCAAGTTAGTTAGGAGACGAGTTATGCTATGGCTATGATGTTATGGTGATGACCTATGGTGTGTTAAGGTGGAGCAGCAAGAGAAACGAATGGCCAAGGCTGTTGCATTAGAAACTTGCTCAGCAAGCTTGTTTTTTCTATTTCCATGCAAAGCACGTGCTAGTGTATGAGATTTATGTCATGTGTGTTTGGTTTAATGTGGAAAGCTGATGTGATGAAGTGTTTGGGGTGTGTTTGAACCAAAATCATGCAACATGCTGTCAATGTATCCATGCCAACATAGGGTAGTTTGTGGAGGTTTTTCTCTCTACTCAATGGCTGCATTAGGGAGTTTATGGGTTCATTGGAAAGAGGATGCATTGGAGCACAATATTGATTTGGAAATTGAAGTGGAATGAGGTCTCAAACATGTCTAAAAATGACCTTAAACAGATGGGCCAAGAACTGGTACATGGGTGCGCAGACTTGTGGCATGACCTGGTTGTGACCTGGTCAAATTTCAGTTGCAATGACCATTCTTTGAGCCATCATAACTCCTTAACCTTTGATCAGATGAAAAATTGATAAACACCAACTTTGAAGATCTCACATAGAGGAACAACTTTGATGTTGAAATATTTTCCATTTGAAGCCTCTAATCATGAGTAATTGATCAATACATTTGGCCCACCAAGTGTTTGAGAAAATGACTGCGCGCGTGCCCTGAAAATCTTGGTCATGACCTAGTTTTGAACCTACTTTGCTCAAACTTTGATCAATCATATCTCACTCAATTTTTATCCAATGGAGATGTTCCACACATGGATTTGAAGCTTGAAACAAGATCTTTTGTTATGGCCGAGTGGAATTTTCATTTGATGCCCCAATTTTAAATGGCCTTGGCTCAAACTCTGATGCAAAATGGCCAAAACTTGCTATATTTAGTAACCCTTCTTCATCCAAAAATGGCAACTTTTTACATCTTGATTTTTTCATGATTCCTTTGGAGTTTCTTGATCAAATTTTGTACATTGGACATATGTAACATGAATTTCATGATTTTGGGCTCAAAAAGTCAAGAGTTGACTTTTTCCTCTGATTATTTGACTTGGCTCCAATTTTCCTGATTTCTGATCTTTCTTCCAATTGAACCACTTCCAAAACCAATTGAGAAGCAATTTTCCACCTCCATACACTTAAGGACATATAGAATACCATGACAACAAGCTTTGTCCAAAAAATCAGAGATATCCTGATTTTATTAGAAACCCTAATTTTGACCCCCTCTGGTTAGGAGGGAAAAGTGCAGTCTTCAATTTCAAATTCCTCAGAGTATGTTGTGTATCCTTTTAAAGGATGATGGGATATGCCATTTGAGGATGATTTTGGATCAATGAGCTATCTCTTTTGAGGGTTTTCCTTCAGTTTTTGAACCTCTTGCATGTTGAAGTATGTATTGCTTCAATCTCCCATTGGATCTCACTTCCTTGAGATTGTGGATGATCAATTGAGATGGTATGAGACATGAGAGACTCTTGGCTTGCCTTGAGGCAACTTGATTGACCTTTTTGTGCTTTGAATGATCCCTTGATTGTCCATCTTTCCCTTTATCACATGCCCTGATGGTAAGAGGGATGCTATGCTTTATTTTTCTATGTTAAATGCAATGCAATGCTAATGAGATGGATATGATATGATAGATGATAATGCTATGCTATGATGCAAAAAGGGAGAGCAAATTTTGGGGTATTACAACAGGAACCTACTAACTGATCCATCAAGTTGTCGATCCTCGGAAGTGGATACTTATTCTTGATAGTCACTTTATTCAACTGCCGATGATCAACACACAACCTCATACTTCCGTCTTTCTTCTTCACTAACAGCACAGGAGCACCCCTTGGAGAAACACTTGGTCGAACAAACCTCTTCTCAAGCAATTCTTCCAGTTGTTTCTTCAATTCACTTAACTCAGAAGCTGACATCCGATAAGGAGCCATCGACACTGGACTCGTACCTGGTATTAAGTCCACCGCAAACTCTACTTCACGTTTCGGAGGTAAATCACTGATGTCCTCTGGAAACACATCTGGAAATTCACAAACAACAGGTAGGTCGACACTTGCAGCTTCACGATCAATCTGCAACGATGCAAACATTGTAAACACCAAGGCTTCATCTTCCATAAGCTCGTCCACTTGCTTAGCAGACAGGAACATCAACTCTCCACTATCACCAAACTCAGGAAACTCCACAGCCTTAGTATAACAGTTGATATGAACATGGTTGAACTCCAACCAGTTCATTCCAAGGATTACATTGATTTGGTGCAAGGGTAAACACACCAAATCCATCACAAAACTCTTCCAAAAGATCGTCAAAGGACATCTCAAACACACAAAAGTAGTAGTAACATAACCATTAGCAGGAGTCTCTATTAGCATACTACCATTTATAACCGACA
The DNA here is from genome assembly GCA_022829125.1 of Lathyrus tuberosus. Classification (NCBI taxonomy): domain Eukaryota; kingdom Viridiplantae; phylum Streptophyta; class Magnoliopsida; order Fabales; family Fabaceae; genus Lathyrus; species Lathyrus tuberosus. Next base: position 10,125,625 of record JALAZF010000072.1, read on the forward strand.
ACTTCAAACCCAATCTATTAGCACATTCAAGCGAGATAAAAGAATGAGTAGAACCAGTATCAATAATAGCAACCAACTCAACATTATTAATAAAGCAAGTACCTCAAATCAGGTTGTCCTTCTCTGACACTTCTGCACCACTCAAAGCAAACACTCTGCCACTGGTCTGAGCAGCAGCAGCCGTCTTCTTCAGTTTCTGACACTTGGTACTGATATGCCCCTTCTCACCACAATTGAAACAGTATGGACCATCATCTTTGCAATCAGTAGCTCTATGACCCTTCTTACCATATCTGTAGAATCTCAACACACTGTTGGTGCAACCATCAGCACGGTGACCTTGCTCACCACACCTATAACACTTTCCAGAAGCGGGAGCTGCTCCCCCACTTATCTTTTTCCCATCTGAAGCCTTCTGCTTCCCTTTGTAAGCTAAAGTTGTATAAGGTTTCCCCCTATACTGCCCTTTCTTTTCACTCAACTGCTTGTAGTGAGCAAATCGAGCTCGACTATCCTCATCGTAGATTCTGCTCTTGTCCACCAACTCAGCATACCTGCGGATCTGTTGATACCCAATATCCTACTTAATCTCTGGTCTCATCCCATTCTCAAACTTGAGGCACTTGGACATCTCAGTATCAGCACAGTTGAAGTGAGGACAGAACTTCACCAGCTTCTCGAACTTCGCAACATACTCTACAACAGTCATATCTCCTTGCTTCAGCTCAAGGAATTCCACCTCTCTCTTACCACGAGCATCCTCTGGATAATACTTTCCCAGAAATTCCTGCTTGAACACAGCCCAGGTTATCACAGTGCCCACATCTTCCAGTCTCTGGCGGGTGTTATCCCACCAATCCTCAGCCTCTTTTGACAGCATATGAGTTCCAAACTGAACTTGTTGCGCGTCAATACATCCCATCCCTCGGAAGATCTTCTCGATCGCCTTCAACCACTTGTGTCCACTTGCTGGATCGTGAGTACCCCCAAACTCCGGCGGATTGTTCCTCTTGAACTCCCTCAAAGAACGAAACTCATATGGAACTCCACCATTCGGATTGAGTTGCGCCACCATATTAGCAACCGATTCCAAAGCATCAGCAATATCACGACCATTTCTTCCAGCCATCCTGCACACCACCAACAGGGTTAGAAGAACTAAAACATCGACAGTGTACACACATTTGTCGATCGACAGGGGACTGACGTCACGTAAAAACCTGGCCGGACGGACCGACCTGCTCTGATACCACTAAAGTAACACCCTTTTCTACCCCACAGATAACACAGCAGATTAAACATAAAATCATCAATAAATCAGAATCACCTCAAAGGGTGCACATTTCTCAATAAACATCAATTAAAAACATTTGCTCCGTAAACAACGGTTTTTCCTCAAAATAACTCAAAATACCTTCAAAGGGCAGCAGAACCACCATAATCACAAAAATCCCACAAAAGGGTTTTCACAATAAAACCATAACATCAAAATAATAATTCAATCAACATGGTTCAACTCAACGACCCAACCCGATGTTACACTATCAGAGCAAGACCCTCTACATCGACCAAAAGCAAATAATACTTCAAAAGTTCCTCGAAGCATCCACGACTAATCCCGATCACCTGCACGTTACCCATGTGGAGGCAACATTCAAACATACAGGGTGAGTAATACAATTCATTATAATCAATATAAAATAAGATATGCATAAAAATGGTGTCATCATCATATACAACCTCATCAGAGTCATCACAATTCAAACATCAAAACATATCATCATAAATCACAACAAATGCCACATAAATACAATGCACAACAAGACTCATGCATGTGGTACCAATCGTCACAATCGATGGACACTTAGGCCATCACCCCTCAAAAGATCCCCTTCAAATAGGATCGTTTCCACACAAGAACCAGAGCACGTCATAAACCACTTCACATCCGCACAATGGGATGGAAGCCACAGTAGACCGAAGTCTAACATCATCATCACTAGACCAAAGTCCTAACATCATCACCAGAATATGCTATGAATGCATGATACACAACGTCAATAATCATCATCATCAAAAATATCATTATGTGCATCATCATTCATCAAAACATCATGTTAATCATGTCATCGTATATTCATCAAAACATCACAAATCATCATCACATAATCATCAGTAACATCACAGTAAACCATCAGAAAAAATCACAGCGTCAAGCATCAGAAAATCACAGAAATCATAAACAAAATTTCACAATAGCAGCAGTTCGCTGCAGAGTTCGCCGGGCGAACTCATTCGCTGGGAGGTTCGCTTTGCGAGGTCCAGCGAATCCCCCCATATCCCACACAAAACCAGAGAAATTCCTCATTCTGTTCTCCTCAAAAGTCACTTCTCAGGATTCATCTCAGTGTCACCACAGAAATCATCGCGCATTCGTTGCGCTACTCGCTTTGCGAGTGTGGGCGAACATTCGCCTTGCGAGTGATTTGTTCGCTTTGCGAACTAGCGATTGCAGGAAATCACTGCTACACATCAGTAGCATAACATACCCAAAATACCTTACGAATTCAACCTCAGTTCACCCAAAACATCCCCAAAACATTCCCAAGGCATCATGGCAGATCAAAAGCATAAACCTACGACATTTAGGTCGATTAATTCCACTATCCTAACTCAAAATCACCTAAACCTTCACCAACTCTCAAGGTTCCCATAAACCCCATAAATCCCTTTCTCATACAAGATCCCACCTATCATCAAAGAAGGTTTAGCCTTGAAGGCTTATTTTTACCCAAATCAATTCAACCCTCAATAATCCATCATTGATCCTCAGAAATACCCCTAAATCATCAATAACATCATAAACCTTCAAAAACCCCAAAAACCTCAAAAATCCATTTTCAACACATCACTCCTATATTGAAAACAATGAAAGGCAATACTCCTCATACCTTAGATTGTCAATTTCGGAGCTTTCTTTATCGATTCTTCGGAAACCTTCTTGAATCCTCGCCTTTCCTTCTTTCCTCAGAGCTCTGCACCTTTCTCCTTATTTTCACGATCTAACAAAATGAATCCTATTCCTTTCCAAATTCCTCTTTGTTAAACCCTTGGGCTTCAAAATGGGCTTTTCCCACTTTACCCTCACTAATCCTCCTCAAAAGTCCATCTTGTCCTTAATTCCTCTAATATTATTTTAAATTAATAACAATACTAATATATTCATATTATATACTATTATTTAATTAAAAAAACCAAAACTCCACCGAAATACCGACATCGACACAAACCACCAAAATTCACCAAAAATTCACAACTATTATATTTAAATAAATTAAATAAATATTCTAATAAATTTGGGGTATTAAAATGTATGAATGATAATTATATTATGCATAATTGTGTGTCATGCATTCATGTTGTGTCTGGTGGAGATGAGCGTAGGTGAGAATCCATGATGGGTGCCTAGTCTCGTCTGAACTCCTTGTGGGAGTCGAGTGGAGATAAGTTGTAGTTCATAGGAACGTATATGACTTATTCGGATTCTGAAGGGAATCAGGTTCAATGAAGGAACCATATGGATTGTGATGGTACCGCAAGCATTGTGTCGTGTCAGTTGGGTCGCTTTGCATATGTGTATGATTGGATGTGGGCTGAATATGCCGAGTATTGATGTGACACTTGTACGTGAGTGTTGATTGTATGATTAGTGTGATTTGTGTAATAATTACTCCTTAGCATGTGATTTTCACCGTGTATTATTGAATGTAATTCTCACCCATTTTCTATTGTTGTGTCTGTGCTCCTTAGGGAGTACAGATAATCGGGTACCTAAGTAGTGCTTGGAGCATGTGTTGCTATTGATCGAGTCTTTGGAGTCGCTCTGATACGTAACACGGGAAGGATGGAGATTTCTTTACTTTCTTGGTGTTATTTGTTATTTGTTATTTATGACGTATCATGATTTGTTTAATGTTGTTAAACCATGGGTTTTGTGGAGGTTGATGTAATTGGAGCCTTAGTGTTGAACTAATTGATTAATCTGCTGTTTAATTTAATTTTTCATGAGTAATAAGATATGAAGTGATTTGATACTTCATGAGAACATTTTTTTTATTGATGTGGCATCCTACATGTTAGTTCTTAACTTTCGCTACCCGTATCATCTTGGGTCCTTGTTTGTTCATTTTATAAATGTTTTTCTATTTGTTTTAGAGATATAGGCATTCTTAAGGTTTGATAGGATTATTTCCTTGTGTTCAAAGTGTTTGTTATAAAAATATGAAAGGGGTTATCCTTTATTTTCATAACTTTTCTTAATGAAACAAAACATGGCAATGTGACCCTCTTTATTACAGTAGTTGCATTTTAAGATTTTAGAATGAGAGGTGTTTTTAGCCTTACATATGTTCTCAAAGTTTCTACTATTGTTATTTGGTTCATATCCTAATTTGGATTTGTGACACGTCGCAAGTGTACGGTTGTGCGATGTACTAAAAAGTTATCGAATCACAGAGACCAAAGATTGATTACCAAATTAAATTCTATCGATGTATATCTAGAGTGATCGGAAATTGGATTTTGTAAAACAACTTAAATTAAAAAGCACTTTTGTAAAACATCTTAAATAAAAATCACTTAAAATACTTTGAAAGAAACAAGACTTAAGATTCATGATCCCTTCTCTGGCACATTCATATGATCACTTCACTTTTATTACGAGAATTTTGACACGTTTTTGAAAAATAGATAAATATGGACAACACCTGCTTTTACAATCGTGTTGTCATATCTAGGGTGAATAATTCGTCTAATTTCACACGACCGGATTATTAGTCAGACATTATTTTCTTTTGTACAATTATAAAGATGGAACATTTCTTAATCGCGACTGAGAACTTTCCTTGTATCAGACTTAACTTTTTAAAAACCTACGCTAGGGTACCGATATATATCCTTTGAGACTACGACTGGTACCGGAGAACTCTTTAATTTTGTACAAGTGTTTGAATAAATAACTCAAGTTTTAAAATAATCTCATAGATAAAATTCTCGTAATAGATTAGTGATGGATCATATGAATAGTCATGAGTTAGGTCTCATACCCCTTATTCCCTAGTGGACTACTCACTCATGTTGAGGAACAATACAATCAGAGCAATTATCACAATCGAAAACACGATTAACAAAATAATCACAAATTAACAATTGCAAATAAGAGTGAAAACAACCTGGATGACAAGAAATCCACTTGAATTAAGATAGATCCAATGCTCCAATGGATACTTGAGTATAGAGAAATACCGTGAAATAAAATACGTAAAAACTAAGAATCAAATCTTCCTCCCTCACGCAAGACAAACTATGAGTTTCAAAGGAAATTTCTAAATGTAGAATAAATCTCATGATTCAATGCTCATTATAATCAGAAGTTGCAAAGATCCCAAAACAGCTTGGAAAGTTGGAAAAAGAAACAAATCGGGAAATCTAACGCTTTCCAGCTATGACCCGTAACACCTGTTATGGGTGGCCGTAGCAGGCCCCTGGAATTTTTATGGGTGCTTGCTCAAAAGGGGGGAGCTAGGGTTTGGCTGCTACGACCCGTAGCAGGTGCCACCTGCTGCAGCACTCTGGTTTTTGTACGGAGAATTCTCAAACTTTCACCATTTTTCGTGCTTTGTTTCAATTTGGTTCCTATTATTTCTAGGATACCTCTTAAAGACTAAAATTACCAAAAACATGATACCAAAGCATAAAATACGATAAAACAAAGTAAATCGAACAAAAAAGGGAAAATGATGAAGTAAAATAGCTAATAAAAGCGATGCAGAAACCACCTATCAAACTCCCCCAAACTTAGACCGTTGCTTGTCCTCAAGCAACAAATCTTGCCTATGAAAATTTTTTGGATCCAGCTGTCCAGTGATGGAAAAGCTTACAAAAGTGAGCTACCGGTACTCATACATGAGTTTTTGTTTAGATTAGCTAAGATCCAGCTCTCTCGGTTATCATCTAACACCAAAGGTATTTACATGGACACTAACCATAGTGAGACTACGGACCTAAGTCTCCCTTTCAGACACCGCTCTGTTGAAACAAGTTTGGTTCATACCATGAATCCTCCAAGGTTTTGATGATAACAAAGTATTTGAAAAAATAATTAGGATCTCTAACTAGCCAATTTGTGTGTGCAAGATTATATTTACTTGATGGAACTAGTTCTGACACTTAAATGGCTTTGGTTCGGTTCTGGTCACACTCTTGCAAGGACGTCTGATCATAAAAGTTGTTACTAGTATATTTTAGCTCAGAATCGTGCTATGCTTCCTCTGATGTTGAGTAATGTCATATCAATTCTGTTAACACGGGACTTAAGATTTATTGACACTATCTTCTGCAAGTTGTGTTGTACTTGAATAAGAGTTGAATCATCTGGACAAAGGCCTTGTTTCACGGATACTCTTGTGATTGAAAGTCCCAACACTTGCACCATTTGAAAAAGAAGATGTAATCGAAGATTTGGTTCTGTCTGTAGCCGTTGAAGATCTCCAACATCTTTATTTTCCTTGGCTATAAAAAGGAGCTGAAGATTTGAAGATCTCTCAAGAAATAAAGTTGCAAATACAAACTAAGATATACACGCACTACCTTCAAAAAAGCTGAGTTTGTTAAGAGTCTTTGTAATAGTGTGTTGTATTACTTGAACACTTCTGATATTTTATCAAGTGTTTTTCTTTTGTAAGTAATTCCTTCTCGAAACTAGCTGTTTATGTAACACCCCTAATCTATAACCCCAAATAAACAAAGCGATAACAAATAATCAGAGTATAATTAAAACATTCACGGCATAGACTGAGGCGTCACACCAATTGAAACAAAACATAAAAACCTGCTCATAAAGATATCCAACAATCAGGTAGCACATAATAGAGGAACTCAGTTCCTAACATCCACAATTCAGATTACAGAATAAAAGCGGAAAATCTGCAACTGAAATCTCATATATATATATATATATATATATATATATATATATACATATATATATATATAACATAAAAGTTTGTCTGTCATAAACAGAGTCATACATGTACAATCCAAAAGATATATATATATATACATATACACATAATCCTAAACGATCTCCCCGATTACCCGATGCTACATATCAGAGCCGACAGACAAAAGAATGAAGACCTAAGCTTCACAAAAAGACCTCCAGCATCTAATCTGCAATGCCTCATAGAGCATTTAAAACAGCAGAAGGGTGAGAAACACAATCATAATATAATTTCATACAATTATATAATAACACAGAAATACACATGTAAAACGTTCTCACCACAATTTACATCATAATTCAATACAAAACAACACATTTGGTATCTCATATATCCGTCACGAAGACATATCAATCATGCTCAACGCATTTATCAACAACACATATATATATCACTCATCAATTCCATTCACAATTCAACCCAAAATCAATCCATTTATGATTTATGCAAATGCACAGAGACCGACACAATGACTCTATGCAATGTAATGAGGTACCGTTCCATCCATCATCCTCATCATTAGTTCACTCAGGAACTATTGGAATCATCGCTTGTTACTTAGTGTAACTCCCCGTCGGGCAAACGATGTTCCCCGTCGCTTTAGGTCCTCTTGGTATAAGGCTCACGACGTTTATGGATCGCTTTAGGTCCTCTCGGTATAAGGCTCACGATCCGATCGCTTTAGGTCCTCTTTGTATAAGGCTCACGATCGTCTATAACCATCGCTTTAGGTCCTCTCGGTATAAGGCTCACGATGTTATAGCAGATTCCCTCTGGAACCTTTTCGTCGCTCACACCCACTAGGGCACACGACATCACAAGAATGCATATCATGATGCTTGGCATACAATGACTCATGACATTCAAATGCACACATATACACATCCATAATCATGCATTCACGTCATATAACATCATACAAGTCATACGATATATATCAAACGCATACTGCATGATAACACATCAAATACACACCATTAAAACGGTAAAAGTCGACAAAATGAAACCATTCAAATTCTCGACATAATTAAATCAACCAACAATCTCAAAACCATTTTAATAAGAAAGTACATCTCAATAGCTTTCCAACGATACCAAAAATGTTCAAAACGGATAATCGGAACACAAGTTATGGAATTAAAAAGAAAAAGGAACTTTTGAAAAATCCCCAGGAGCGCCCGGCGGTACCAGAATTTCGCCTGGCGGTGCCCCTTCACCTCTGCGTCGCCCGGCGCAGCAGCGGCGTAAAAACCCCCACCAAAACTTAAAAGAGTCAGCAGCGTGACAAGCTGCGCCTCTAAGGTATCGCCCGGCGGAGCAGCGGCGCAACTCATGCGTGGCCCGGCGCCCTTACCACCGTCTGGTGTAGAACCACCTCCCGACGGTCTACACCAGAACCAGAAAAATCTACTGTGTTTTTACACAATTTAAAACCCCAAATATCCCATTTTTCCAACCCAAATCAATTCCAGCCGCAAAACAAATATCGATGATTGTTCATAAACACAGTGTGATCATACAAAGCAATTTATATCGATTTCCGACCGTGAAAACATCGATTTCTACTCGTTTACTCATTTTCGACCTATAACCGAAAACTAGTAAAACTTCCAATACACACCTACATAATCATACACAAACAAAATATAACCACGTTTCGCGCCCTTACCCGATTAATCGTGTTTGAAATGTCGGTGATCGATTTCTTAACCCACAAGTTTTCTCTCTTTTTCTCCTTTTCTTTCTCTTTTCCTTCTTCCTCTTTTTCTTCTCTTTTTCTTTCTCTCTATGTTCTAACTTAAGAAAAATAAGGTAAAATGATCAAATTACCCCTACACTCAAATATCTCGCAAATGCTCCCAAAACGCGATAAAACATAATCATGATGAAAAATAATATATTATCAAATAAAATAATATAATAATAGAAATAATTAAATCGACTCGATTAAACAAATCTAACAAAACTGGGACGTTACAACTCTCCCCCACTTAGAAATTTTTGTCCTCGAAAATATTACCTGAGACGAACAACTCCGGATACGACTCCTGCATCTGGCTCTCCAACTCCCAAGTCAAATTGCCCTCGGCAGCGCCTCCCCACGCTACTGTCACAAGTGCAATATCCTTGCCTCTTAACCGTTTCAACTCGCGATCCAAAATTCTCACTGGTAATGCCTCAACCGTAAGGTTCTCCCTTACCTCAACGTCATCCATCTGAATCACATGTGACGGATCCGGAACTTACTTCTGAAGCTGTGAAACATGGAACACATCATGCAAATTCGAAAGATTCGGCGGCAACACCACCCGATAAGCCACAACACCCACTCTCGCGGATATCTGGTAAGGACCAATAAATCGAGAAGTAAGTTTCTTCGACTTCAATGCCCTTCCAACACCCGTCACCGGTGTAACTCTCAAAAATACATGATCACCCTCTTGAAACTCAAGATTTTTCCTCCTTCGATCGTGATAACTCTTTTGCCTACTCTGAGAAGCCTTCATTTTCTCACGAATAAGTTTCACCTTTTTCGTAGTCTGTTGAACTAACTCCGGTCCAACCACCGAACTCTCACCCGATTCATGCCAACACAAAGGTGTTCGACATCTTCTTCCATACAACGCTTCAAAAGGTGCCATTCCAATACTCGAATGGAAACTGTTGTTATACGTGAATTCCACCAATGCAAGATAACTATCCCAAGCACCACCTTGCTCAAGAACACACGCTCTTAGCAAGTCTTCCAACGACTGAATAGTTCTCTCGGCCTGACCATCCATCTGAAGATGATAAGCCGAACTCAATCTCAACTTGGAACCTAACGCCTTTTGCAAACTTTCCCAAAATCTGGAAGTAAACCTCGGATCTCGATCTGAAACAATACTCAACGGAATACCATGTAATTTCACAATCACACTGATATAAATCTCAGCCAACCTCTCCAAAGAAAAACTGATGTCAATCAGAATGAAATACACCGATTTAGTCAGCCTATCCACAACTACCCAAATGGCATTATGTCCCCTCTGTGTATTCGGCAACCCTGTCACAAAATCCATAGAAATGCTGTCCCATTTCCACTCGGGAATATCCAACGGTTGCAATAATCCACTAGGCTTCTGATGTTCTACCTTTGACTTCTGACACTTCAAACATGCATAAACAAACTGAGCCACATCTCTCTTCAATCCAGACCACCAAAAGATCTTCTTCAAATCTTGATACATCTTATTCGCTCCCGGATGTATACTCAATATACTCCGGTGTCCTTCCTCTAAAATCATCTTTTTCAAGTCCGAATCATCAGGAATACAAATTCTACCATGGAATCTCAAAACACCCTTATCATCCACTTTAAAGTCACCATTCTCCCTTTGATCTCCAACTGTCATCAAGTCAACAAATTTCACAACCAACTTCTGTTTCTTGCTTACGGTTAACAAAAACTCATTAGTAACCTTTAACATACCAAGCCTCACGCTATCAGATATCAATTCACACACCAAACTCAAGTCTCTAAACGATTCCAAAAGTTCCCACTCTTTAACCATTAAAGCGGACATATGCAAAGATTTCCGGCTTAACGCATCGGCTACCACATTAGCTTTACCAGGATGGTAATTCAAGCCAAAGTCGTAGTCCTTCAAAATTCCAACCATCTCCGTTGCCTCATATTCAACTCTTTCTGATCAAACAAGTATTTCAAACTCTTATGATCACTAAAGACTTCGAATCTTGCACCATAGAGATAATGCCTCCAAATTTTCAACACAAAAACCACAGCCGCTAATTCTAAATCATGAGTAGGGTAATTCTTCTCATGAATCTTCAATTGCCTCGAAGCATAAGCCACAACCTTACCTCCTTGCATCAACACACCACCTAAGCTAATCAAAGAAGCATCACAATACACCACAAACGGTTCAGTAGGATTCGGTAAGACCAAAATCGGAGCTGTAGTCAATCTTCTCTTCAGCTCACTAAAACTTTCCTCACACTGAATATCCCAAATGAACGCTTTACCTTTACAAGTCAATTGGGTCAAAGGAAGTGCTAACTTAGAAAAGCCTTCAATGAATCTCCGATAATATCCAGCTAACCCCAAAAAGCTTCTAATTTCAGTAACAGATATAGGAGCCTCCCATTGTAGAACTGCATCTACTTTAGATGGATCCACAGCAATACCATTACCTGAAATCACATGCCCAAGAAAACTCACTTCTGACAACCAGAACTCACACTTGGACAACTTGGCAAAAAGTCTCTTCTCCTTCAAAATTTGCAACACAACACACAAATGCTCCTCATGTTCCTCCCGAGACTTAGAATAAATCAAGATGTCATCAATAAACACAACAACAAATCGATCCAAGTGCTCATGGAAAATACGATTCATATACTCCATAAACACACCTGGCGAATTAGAAACCCCGAACGGCATCACAGAATATTCGTAATGACCGTATCGTGTCCTAAAAGCCGTCTTCTGAATATCTTCCTCTTTCACTCTAATATGATGATAACCTGACCTCAAATCAATCTTACTAAACACACACGCACCTACCAACTGGTCCATTAGATCATCAATTCTCGGAAGAGGATGCTTATTCTTAATCGTCACCTTATTCAACTGGCGATAATCAATACACAATCGCATACTTCCATCTTTCTTTTTCACCAATAAAACTGGAGCACCCCAAGGCGATACACTCGGCCTCACAAACCTCTTTTCTAACAATTCATTCAACTGCTTCTTTAACTCAACCAACTCAGATGCCGACATACGATAAGGTGCCATAGATACACGTCTAGTACCAGAAACTAGATCTATAGAAAATTCCACCTATCTCTCTGGCGGCACATCTGAAATATCCTCTGGAAACACCTCTGGAAAATCACACACAACAAGAAACACATCAAGTACAACTTGACTATCCACGGTCAACGATGCAAATAACCTAAACAACTGAGCTTCTTCTGCCAAAAGTTTCTTCAACTCTTTGGTAGATAAGAAACTCGATTCCTCGTCTTCTTCAAGAGAAGGAAATCGCACCAACTTATGATAACAATCAATATGAACCCGATTGAACTGCAACCAATTCATTCCCAGAACCACATCTAAACCCTCCAACGACAAACACACCAAATCCATCTCAAAATCTTTACCATAAATGGTCAAAGGACAACTTAAACAAACCAAAGAAGTAGTTACCGACCCCATTGCTGGGGTATCAATAACCATCTCTCCACCCATCGAAGACAACAAAAGATTCAAACGCTTCGCGCACTCAGACAAAATAAACGAATGAGTCGCTTCGGTATCAATAATAGCAACTAAAGGCGTACTATTAATAAAACAAGTACCTCTGATCAGACGATCTGCACTAGTAGTCTGAGTTCCTGTCAATGCAAATACTTTTCCACCAGCCTGAGCTTGCTTTGGTTTCAGACACTTCGTACTAATATGACCAGGTTCACCACAGTTGAAACATTTCACCACATTCTTCTTACACTCAGCTGTTACATGTCCTAAACCTCCACAATTGGAACACTTCCTCATATCTTTTCTACATTCAAACTGATGATGTCCTAAGTCACCACACCTAAAACATCTCAGAGGATTAGACATACCTCCCCCACTTGGCCATTTCTCAAAACTACCCCTTTGCTTACCCTTGTCAGCTGGTGTCACATAAGGACCACCACGAAACGGTTGCTTCCCTTTCCTTTCGTTCACACTCTTATAGTGAGTAGAACGAGGTTTTCTATCCTCCTCAAAAATCCTACAACAATCTACCAAATCTGAAAACCTCCTAATTCTTTGATAACCGATTGCCTGCTTGATCTCAGGACGCACTCCGTTCTCAAACTTCACACACTTGGAAAACTCCGCAGTCGCTTCAGCATAATGTGGATAAAACTGAACAAGCTCCACAAACTTAGCAGTATAATCAACAACAGACATATTACCTTGTTTCAATTCCAAGAACTCTATCTCTTTCTTTCCTCTTACATCTTCAGGAAAATACTTCCTCAGAAACTCAATGCTAAACAAAGCCCAAGTGACTTCTTCCTCTGCAGCTTCCAACACATGACGAGTACTAACCCACCAATCATCAGCCTCCTCCAACAACATGTGTGTACCCAGTCTCACCTTATGTTCCTCAGCACAGTCCATCACTCGAAAGATTCTTTCAATCTCCTTAAGCCAAATCTGTGCACCATCAGGATCATATCTTTCGTTGAAGACAGGCGGTTTTTTCTTCCTGAACTCATCATTCTCACCAGCATTAGGTGCACCATGCACAGCCCGAGCCATAGCTTGCAAAGCAGCAGCCAAAGCAGCATCATTCCTACCAGCCATATTCTGTTCATATCCAATAACAACAACTATGGTTAAACAAACAGCTCACCCAAACACAACGACCAACAAGGACTGACACAAACTGACACGGACTGGCTCTGATACCACTTAATGTAACACCCCCAATCTATACCCCCAAATAAACAAAGCAATAACAAATAATCAGAGTAGAATTAAAACATTCACGGCATAGACTGAGGCGTCACACCAATTGAAACAAAACACAAAAACCTGTTCATAAAGATATGCAACAATTAGGTAGCACATAATAGAGGAACTCAACTCCTAACACCCATAATTCAGATACAGAATAAAAGTGGAAAATCTACAACTGAAATCTCATATATATATAACATAAAAGTTTGTCTGTCATAAACAGAGTCATACATGTACAATCCAAAAGATATATATACATATACACATAATCATAAACGATCTCCCCGACTACCCGGTGCTACATATCAGAGCCGACCGACAAAAGAATGAAGACCTAAGCTTCACAAAAAGACCTCCAGAATCTAATCTGCAATGCCTCATAGAGCATTTAAAACAGCAGAAGGGTGAGAAACACAATCATAATAAAATTGCATATAATTATATAATAACACAGAAATACACATGTAAAACGTTCTCACCACAATTTACATCATAATTCAATACAAAACAACACATTTGGTATCTCATATATCCGTCACGAAGACATATCAATCATGCTCAACGCAATTATCAACAACACACACACACACACACACACACACACACATATATATATATATATATATATATATATATATATATATATATATATATATATATATATATATATATATATATATATATATATATATATATATATATATCACTCATCAATTCCATTCACAATTCAACCCAAAATCAATCCATTTATGATTTATGCAAATGCACAGAGACCGACACAACGACTCTATGCAATGCAATGCGGTACCGTTCCATCCATCATCCTCACCATTAGTTCACTCAGGAACTATTGGAATCATCGTTTGTTACTTAGTGTAACTCCCCGTCGGGCAAACGATGTTCCCCGTCATTTTAGGTCCTCTTGGTATAAGGCTCATGACATTTATGGATCGCTTTAGGTCCTCTCGGTATAAGGCTCACAATCCGATCGCTTTAGGTCCTCTTTGTATAAGGCTCACGATCGTCTATAACCATCGCTTTAGGTCCTCTCGGTATAAGGCTCACGATGTTATAGCAGATTCCCTCTGGAACCATTTCGTCGCTCACACCCACTAGGGCACACGACATCACAAGAATGCATATCATGATGCTTGACATACAATGACTCATGACATTCAAATGCACACATATACACATCCATAATCATGCATTCACGTCATATAACATCATACAAGTCATACGATATATATCAAAAGCATACTGCATGATAACACATCAAATACACACCATTAAAATGGTAAAAGTCGACAAAACGACACCATTCAAATTCCCAACATAATTAAATCGGCCAACAATCACAAAATAATTTTAATAAGAAAGTACATCTCAATAGCTTTCCAACGATACCAAAAATGTTCAAAACGGATAATCGGAACACAAGTTATGGAATTAAAAAGAAAAAGGAACTTTTGAAAAATCCCCAGGAGCGCCCGGCGGTACCAAAATTTCGCCCGGCGGTGCCACTTTGCCTCTGCGTCGCCCGGCGCAGCAGCGGCATAAAAACTCCCACCAAAACTTAAAAGAGTCAGCAGCGTGACAAGCTGCGCCTCTAAGGTATCGCCCGGCGGAGCAGCGACGCAACTCATGCGTCGCCCGGCGCCCATACCACCGCCCGACGGTCTACACCAGAACCACTTAATGTAACACCCCTAATCTATACACCCAAATAAACAAAGCGATAACAAATAATCATAGTATAATTAAAACATTCACGACATAGACTAAGGCGTCACACCAATTGAAACAAAACACAAAAACCTGTTCATAAAGATATGCAACAATCAGGTAGCACATAATAGAGGAACTCAGTTCCTAACACCCACAATTCAGATACAGAATAAAAGCGGAAAATCTGCAACTGAAATCTCATATATATATAACATAAAAGTTTGTCTGTCACAAAAAGAGTCATACATGTATAATCCAAAAGATATATATACATATACACATAATGATAAACGATCTCCCCGACCACCCGGTGCTACATATCAGAGCCTACCGACAAAAGAATGAAGACCTAAGCTTCACAAAAAGACCTCCAACATCTAATATGCAATGCCTCATAGAGCATTTAAAACAGCAGAAGGGTGAGAAACATAATCATAATATAATTGTATACAATTATATAATAACACAGAAATACACATGTAAAACGTTTTCACCACAATTTACATCATAATTCAATACAAAACAACACATTTGGTATCTCATATATCCGTCATGAAGACATATCAATCATGCTCAACGCATTTATCAATAACACACACACAAACACACACACACACACACATATATATATATATATATATATATATATATATATATATATATATATATATATCACTCATCAATTCCATTCACAATTCAACCCAAAATCAATCCATTTATGATTTATGAAAATGCACAGAGACCGAAAGAACGACTCTATGCAATGCAATGTGGTACCATTCCATCCATCATCCTCATCATTAGTTCACTCGGTAACTATTGGAATCATCGCTTGTTACTTAGTGTAACTCCCCGTCGGGCAAACGATGCTCCCCGTAGCTTTAGGTCCTCTTGGCATTAGGCTCACGATGTTTATGGATCGCTTTAGGTCCTCTCGGTATAAGGCTCACGATCTGATCGCTTTAGGTCCTCTTTGTATAAGGCTCACGATCGTCTATAACCATCGCTTTAGGTCCTCTCGGTATAAGGCTCACGATGTTATAGCAGATTCCCTCTGGAACCGTTTCGTCGCTCACACCCACTAGGGCACACGACATCACAAGAATGCATATCATGATGCTTGGCATACAATGACTCATGACATTCAAATGCACACATATACACATCCATAATCATGCATTCACGTCATATAACATCATACAAGCCATACGATATATATCAAAAGCATACTGCATGATAACACATCAAATACACACCATTAAAACGGTAAAAGTCGACAAAACGACACCATTCAAATTCCCGACATAATTAAATCGGCCAACAATCTCAAAACCATTTTAATAAGAAAGTACATCTCAATAGCTTTCCAACGATACCAAAAATGTTCAAAACGGATAATCGGAACACAAGTTATGGAATTAAAAAGAAAAAGGAACTTTTGAAAAATCCCCAGGAGCGCCCGGCGGTACCAGAATTTTGCCCGGCGGTGCCCCTTCGCCTCTGCGTCGCCCGGCGCAGCAGCAGCGTAAAAACCCCCACCAAAACTTAAAAGAGTCAGCAGCGTGACAAGCTGCGCCTCTAAGGTATCGCCCGGCGGAGCAGCGGCGCAACTTATGCGTCGCCCGACGCCCATACCACCGTCCGGCGGTCTACACCAGAACCAGAAAAATCTGCTGCGTTTTTACACGGTTTCAAACCCCAAAAATCCCATTTTTCCAACCCAAATCAATTCCAGCAGCAAAACAAATATCGACGATTGTTCATAAACACAGTGTGATCATACAACGCAATTTATATCGATTTCCGACCGTGAAAACATCGATTTCTACTCGTTTACTCATTTTCGACCTATAACCGAAAACTAGTAAAACTTCCAATACACACCTACATAATCATACACAAACATAGTATAACCGAGTTTTGCACCCTTACCCGATTAATCGTGTTTGAAATGTCGGTTGATCGATTTCTTAACCCACAAGTTTTCTCTCTTTTTCTCCTTTTCTTTCTCTTTTCCTTCTTCCTCTTTTTCTTCTCTTTTTCTTTCTCTCTATTTTTCTCTCTATGTTCTAACTTAAGAAAAATAAGGTAAAATGACCAAATTACCCCTACACTCAAATATCTCGCAAACGCTCCCAAAACGCGATAAAACATAATCATGATGAAAAATAATATATTATCAAATAAAAGTAAAAAATAAAATAATATAATAATAGAAATAATTAAATAAACTCGATTAAACAAATCTAACAAAACTGGGGCGTTACAATTTATATTAAAGTCTTAGACACGATCTCTAAGCAAGGTAAAAGTCTTAGACACGAGCTCTAAGTAAGGTAAAAGTGTTACACACGAGCTCTAAGCAAGGTTAAAGTCTTAGACATGATCTCTAAGCAAGGTGAAGCTTAGGCAGGTGGTCTAAGCAAGAGAAGTCTCGGTCAGGAGCTAATTGAGCACAGTGAAGTCGTAGACACGAGCTCTACGCAAGGGATGTCTTGGACAAGTGGTCTGAGAAAAAAGAAAATTCTTTACAAGTGTGTATAAGCAAGTGTAATCTGGTTGATTATAGTGTAAATTCTCTTACTTGGCAAGGGGGCTGGAGTACTCTTAGTTGGGAGAGGAACCAGGATAACTATTGTGTGTTCTCTACTATTTTACTTTACTTCTATCTTTATTTCTGCTGCACCTTATCAAATTTTGAATTAAGTTTTAGAATCTGAACTTTGTTTAGAAGTAAATCCAACTTTTGCAAAACACAATTCAACCCCCTTCTTGTGTATTTTTCTCACCTTTAGTTGGCATCAGAGCAAGGTCTGTACATAACACTTAACAGTGGTACAGTAAAAAATCCAAAGAGAAAAATATGGATCATGAGGTTACTAGTTCTGGTACCTCAAGGGGGATTCCCTATGATTATAATAGCTCTAAGAGAAATCATTATACTGCTAAACCTCTTATATTCAGTGGCGACTCTACTGAATTTGAATGATGGAAAAGCAAGATGTACACATATATTATTGGACTCGATGATGAGCTATGGGATATTCTTGAGGACGGTATTGACATTCCTGTAGACAGTGTTGGTATGGTTGCTGATAGAAAAGCTCTGACTCCAGCTCAAAAGAAAATCTACAAAAAACATCACAGAGTTAGAGGTATTCTAGTTGATGCACTTCCACATGTTGAGTATTTGAAGATCATTGATAAGTCCTCTGCTAAGACTATCTTTGAATCACTGTGTTCTACATATCAAGAAAATCAACAAGTCAAAGAAGCCAAAGCTGGCTTGTTGATACAAAAGTATGAGTTATTCAAAATGAAAGAAGACGAGGATATTGAAACCATGTTATCCAAGTTTCAGGTCCTTGTCTCTGGCCTTCAAGTGCTGAATAAAAGCTACTCAACAGCTGATCATGTGAAGAAAATTCTAAGAAGCCTCCCTTAGAAGTTTAGACCTAAAGTAACAGCTATTCAGGAAGCCAAAGATCTGAATACGATGTCTCTTGAAAGTCTAATAGGTAATCTTCAAAGTCATGAGATGGAAATCAATGGAGATAATACTACTCAAAAGCTTAAATCTCTCGCATTGAGATCTGCCTCTGAAAAATCTGGTGACAAGTCCAGAAGATCTTCAAAAAATGGCAAAGTTGACGAACCGTCTGAAGAAGAATCTGATGGAAGATCTGACGACGAAGACATAACATGCTTCATCAGAGGAATACATCAAATGGCCAGAAGATTCTCTAAAAACAACAGGAGGATCAACCGCAAAGATGAAGACAGAATCTGCTACAATTGCAACAAACCAAGACATTTCAGAAGTGATTATCCTGAACCTCTGAAGAATGGTCAGAGAAAAGGAAGTTATCAGAAGGATAATTTCAGAAACAGGTTCAAAAAGAATTTCATGGCAACATGAGAAGAACTAGATGGAGAAGAGTTAGAAAAGGAAGATAATGCTAATTAAGCACTGGTGGCTCACTCATCTAAAGAAGAACGTCTATCTGAATCTGAAAATGAAGATGAGGTATTCTCTTACTCCAAATTTATTTATTGTGATAACAATCTTCTAGATCATTGTAAAAATCAGACTTGTCAGATTAAGATCCTTAGAAGAGACAACTCTATTTTAAGAGAAGAATTAAAAGAAATTAATATATTTCAAAATGAATGTTCATCTTTGGGTAAACATGGTCATACCTTTCATAAATTCATTACATCTGGCATTGATCGTACCAAACTTGCATATATGATTTATGGAGTTGGAAAATATAATAAGGAAGGTCTAGGATATGATGAAGGTTGCTCCAGTACTAAAAACTCTTCAAAAGTGCTTCAAGGTTTATGCTCATCTAGTATTGCTCAAACTGTGTTAAGTAACCATTTTGTTCCTGCTACTAAAGCAATGAATTCAGCTGAACCTATTGATTAGAAGTTTAAAGGCATTGCTATAGCAGAATCTAATAAATC
The DNA here is from genome assembly GCA_022829125.1 of Lathyrus tuberosus. Taxonomy (NCBI): domain Eukaryota; kingdom Viridiplantae; phylum Streptophyta; class Magnoliopsida; order Fabales; family Fabaceae; genus Lathyrus; species Lathyrus tuberosus. The sequence continues at coordinate 10,145,407 of JALAZF010000072.1, forward strand.
AGATAATCTGATGACATCAATGTTCAAAACTTCTGAATCACAGGATAAGTTCAAATCTGCTAATAAGGTTAAGAAAAACTCCGGTCAAAACTCTTTTAAGCAAAATGATAGGAGTAGAGCTAAATCTTCTCACAAGGTAAAGGGATAAAATAAGAGAAAATCTATTGAAACTAACCCAAAAGGACCCATAAATATATGGGTACCTGTAGCGTGTGATTTTTGTCGGTGACGCGACCACCTTACCACAATGGGTAGAATTGGGTGCTACTTTCTAATTTCTTATTTATCCTATGAAGCTAGAAAGGAAAGGGAAGCTATCTAAAACTAACCTTGCACGCAAATGTTTTCTTTAACAAATGCTAAGAGATTGGGGGGTCCGAGGTCAGGTTATACAAATGGGAGTTGTTAATTACCCAGTGTATATATGGTTATCCATAGACTTTCTTTGGCAGGTTTAAATACTTTCTGGTGTTTTACTATTATAGGTTGGGAATGTTGAGAGTGTTTTTGTTGTTTTCGGGTTTGCCGTTGTTTTTGGTAAGGTACTGGACCTAAAGTTTTTTATTTGTGATCTCGCTAAGATTTCACAATCTTATGCCTACGTATTCCCGTAAAGATAACAGGGAAATCAGAGCAATCGTAGTTCCTCATATTTTATGGGAGGAAAGATGTTTGATGTCTTGTTTAAAGCGCAAGATTGAAGCTAAAGGTTATTTGTGTCTTGTTCAAAGCCCAAGATTGAAGCTAAAGGTTTGACTGAGAGAGAATTTGTCATCTCTAAAGGGAGGTATCTTACCTGTTCATCATAGTTGTTAGGTAACTGATTATAAAGGGGAATTACTTTAACTGGAATGTATGGAATCCAGCAATGCCATAATTTCCTTTATAAGGGAGATCTCCTGAAGGAGGAAACTTTAACTTAGTATTGAGCAATGCCATTTTTCCTTAGGAGTCTTCCATGCTAAGAGAGGGACATTGGTTTGGATGTAAATAATCCAGAGGCTTGCCACTTACAGCTGTTAGATGAAAGAGGAAGTTTACCAGGATAAAAGAGGGACCACAACTTGGATTTTTGAATCAACAAGTGTGCCACTTACAATAATTATCTAGGATTGAGTTTTTTTAATTGGTTGTTTTGATGTGTGATGTACAGAGAAATGCCTTCCTACAGAGAGAACTTTTGATTTCCTCTGAGGGGATGTTGATTTTTGTGTGCCTTGATCAAAGCCCAAGGTTGAACCTAAAAGGTTGATTCTGCTAGGGAAGTTTTATATCTGTCTTGTACAAAGCCCAAGATTGAGGCTGAAAGAATTGACTCCACTAGGTAGAGGTTTTATCTGTCTTGTACAAAGCCCAAGATTGAGGTTGAAAGAATTGACTCCACTAGGGAGAAGTTGTATCTGTCTTGTACAAAGCCCAAGATTGAGGCTGAAAGAATTGACTCCACTGGGGAGAGGTTTTATCTGTCTTGTACAAAGCCCAAGATTGAGGCTGAAAGAATTGAATGACTCAGCTGGAGAATATGATCTGTAAAGCCCAAGATTGAGGCTAAATCAGCTGAGGAAAAATTATTATACAAAGCATAAGAGGAGGATGGTTGGGGAATTTCTTATATGAAGCCTAAGAGGAGGCTAGCTTCTGTTTAGGATTGTTGAAATCCAGAGACAGATCCAATGTGTTGGGGAATCAACTCTTTCTGGGGATTGAAGAAGAGTTGAAATATCAGAGACCATGAGGTTCTGGTTCTGTTAGGGTTTTATTGATGGTAAATTGACCCTGTCTGGGGATTTTTAAGGTGAAGGTTTACACTTTGAGTTTGAAAACCTATGGAGGTTTTAACTCTGCTGGAGATTGATGAAGTGATCAGGATTCTTCCTATGCTTATAGGAAACTTGAGGGTTTCTTTGAGATCCAAGAGGAGATGAGACTTTCCAAGTCTACTGGTATGAAGAGGTTGACTCTTAGTTGGAGAATAATCTTTGTATGATGCCCAAGAGGAGGCTGATGTTTTTAGGGATGAGAATCAACCCTAAACTGGTATGATGTTTTGGAATTCTGACTCTTTGGAGGATTGAACTAGTAGAGTTGACTAAGTTCTCTCCTATACCTGTAGGAGGTCTTTGGGTCCTTGTACTAAGTCCAAGAGGAGGCTGAGAACTTCTAAGAAGCCTGTGGGTCCTTGTTCTAAGCCCAAGAGGAGGCTGGGGATACTTTTAGGAAGCCTGTGGGTCCAAGCCTGAGAAAAGTTCAAGAACGGTTTCACCGGGAATAATCCTTTCTTTAGTGAACAGTTCTAGGGTTTGAAGAAATTCAAGAGAGGTTTCACCGGGAATTAATCCTCTATGGGGAAATGAATTTCTTGTACAGATATTTCTAAGTTGTGACAGTCTTGAGAAAAGTTTCACCGAGAATAGTGTCTTTCTCTGTTCCATATTGAATTAGCCCAAGAGGAGGCAAGACTATATCTGGAATTTCCTATGGGGGAACTAGTTTTGACTGTGTTAAAAGAGTAACCACTGGTTTAATCTAAAACTAGACCTAATTGCTGGGGAAAACTCTAAGTAAGTATATACAGGCATATATACAGATGAAATATATAAGCAAGTATGTGTAGAAGAAATAGTAGAACTTATAGGTGTGCAAGCAACAACATTGTAACCACAACTGTATAGTTAGTTATTCAAGAAATTGAAGAAAGTTTTGATAATACTATGAATTTGAATTTGAATTAAAGAGGAAATTTATTTTAAAAAGAAGTTTGGGGCTTATACTATAGGAGAGGCCCAGATGAATTCTTTTGAAAAGGGGATGATCGCGTCGTAGTTTTTGAAAACCAAGAGGGACTTATACAATGACTGAGGCCCAAATTATTGTATTTACAAAAAGGATGGGTCTTACACTCTATTAGAGGCCTAAAATTTTATTTTTTATACAAGAGATGAGGCTTACAACTCAAGGAAAGGCCCAGATGAAAAACAGTGATCGCACTGTTATTTCGAAAATTGTATCAGGACTTATACAATGACTGAGGCCCAAATTATTTTTCTACAAAGGGGGTTGCGTCTTACACTCTATTAGAGGCCCAAAAGTGTTTGATAAGAAGAAAAATGGGGCTTACAACACAAGGGGAGGCCCAGATGAAAATGGTTTGAAAATGGCGATCGCGCCGAGATTTTTAAAATCGTACCGGGACTTATACAATGACTGAGGTCCAAAATGGTTTATTTACAAAGGGATGGGACTTACACTCTATCAAGAGGCCCAAGAGTTTATTTGAAATTTTTTTGTGAGGGTGAAAATAATCAAAACCCTAATTTGATCAAAAAATGCATTTTAATTTAAATAAAAATCATTTAAATGATCAAAATTATCAAACATGTGTAAAAAAAAAGTTGTGATCTTGGATTAATGTTTGAAAAATCAAGTTTTATCCATAGAATGATTTGAAAATCATTTGAATTTGAAAAATAAGAGAAAGAAATATTTTTTAATGTTTAAAAACAAATAAAAATAAATTCTTTACAAAAATATCAAATATATAAAATAAATAATATTTTTGTGAAATTTTTGTAGAATAAAATATTTTAACATTTTTTTAAATTTTGAAAAAAATAATCAATTCAAAAACTTTAAAACTCAAAGAGAAATTAATTTTTGAATCAACTAAATAAAATATGAAAAATTCAAATATTCAAATTTTCAAAAAATGGCACCAAGAACACATGTTCTTGGTCGCGCGTGTTCTTCCTCCCCATATTTGCAAAATCTATCATATCTCTCTGATTACTCAATGAAAACAACTTTTGTAAACATGAAACTTGCTCGTTTTTGAACAACGATTACAACCATATAAATTAATTGAATTTATATTAAGTGTGGAGTGAGAAATCAGAAGATGAACTCAAGAACCCTAATTTTTGCATAAAGCTCATGAAATCTTAAACATGTAATAGATGAAGCAATTAATTGAGGGTTATCACTCTATAGACTACCAGAAACATGTTGGTAACTTGCAAATGAATTTATGATGAATGCAATATAGAGTTTGATAGGTTCAGACTTACTTGAACTTGCTTGTGCAAAATACTTTCAAATTTGGAGTTGGAAGTGTTCCATATGTGTTGTGATGACTTGAACAGCTTCACTATACCCTATGGAGTGTGTTGGGAAGCTTGGACTTGATTGGATCAACTCAGAACTTTTTTTGGTACCTCAACTACAGCCTTGCCAAAAAGCTTGACAAAATGAATGGTGGCTTTGTGATTCTGATGTTCCAGATGAGTTTTCAGGTCATGGATCACTCATATATGATATATGTGAGGTGTTGGCATGATTGGTTTTGATAAATTTTCTCTCAATTTGAAAACTCGATAGTGACTTCAAGAAGAAGCAAAATCTGGTTTTTGGAATGTGATTTTGAGGAAAGCATCAGTTGTGGTGCTTTGGTGTACTTAAACTGATCACAAATGAGCTTTATTTATAGTAGAGCAAGTTTGTTTTGCAAGGAATAGTGAATGGCAGTTGGTACAACTCATTGTTTAATGGTTGCATAAAGGAATCTAAGTCTTCTCTAGCCATTGACTTGGGTCAGTGCAGCAGGCCTATGGTCTTCTGATGCTTGAGTTCATCTTGACTCATTTCCAATGTTGTGGGCTGATACATGCCAGCTCTATGCACTCCTTGAATGCTTCATGACAAAATTGAAAGTTTTGGATTTGCAACATTGAATTTCACATGCCTACATGATGATCTTTTGTCTTGGGAGGCTTGTGGCTTAAAGATCTTTTGCTTTGATCCGATCTTCAATGTTTCTAGAAGGATTACAAGACTTGTAATTGCACAAATTAGCCAATTCGAGTAAATGACCTATTATCTGCCTTGTGAAGAAACCAGTATTTGATGTCATGTTCCAAGGGTTGTAACTCCCTACTCAAATTGAATTTGGAGATGATCTGGTACTTGTGGGAAAGCTCTCATGACATACTTTAAATTTGATGTCCACAAATGGACCTGGTTCAGCTTGGATCAAGGTGAAAAATGGCCTCAAAGTTGGTAAAAAATGAAACAGATTCTGACTTGAAAATTTCACAAAGTGTTGGAAAAAGTGGTCATTTTCATTTTTTGTGATTTTGATCAATCCATAACTCAAAATCCATGAGGATTTGGAATCTTTTGTAGTTGACACTTTTGAAATATGTCATGTGAACTTTCATTTGAGCTTTGTATGTAAGAAAAAGGCCTTAGGGCGTGGGAGTTATGACCTTGCAAAGTTGGTACTAAATCCATTTTGTTCCATAACTTAGAAAATTTTAAGTTTTCTATGGTTGCCCCTTTTGCAAGAAACCTCAATTTTCTTGATTTTTCTTGATGAATGATGATCAAAACCATACATTAACATTGTTTTTTACTTAGGGGAGCTACATTTGTGAAAAAATCCAAAAAGTCAAACTTGATTTTGGGCACAGTTGACATTTTGTCAGATGAATTTCAAACTGTGTGATTCTTTATGTAATCAAGTTCTTGACCTAAGTCAAACCTATTGGATGGATTCCATAGGTGTTTTAGGGTGTCTTGAATCATGTCCCAAGGTTTGGGAGCATGTCTTGGTCCAAAGTCAAAGGTACAATTGACTTTTTCTTCAAAACCCTAATTGTGGTCCAAATGAAGTTGAAACTTGTGAATCAAGCTTCTTGGATCAATCCATTGTTGTAAATGGATCAATGTGGTGTGTTTGAGGCCCTTAAATCATGTCTTGAGGTCTTGGTTCATGTCTTGCCTCAAAAGTCAACTTAGGGGTGAATTAGGTCAAGAAACCCTAATTCCTGATTTTTGATGAATGCTTCCCCTGAGGCTATTTTGACTTAATGATTGGATCTATGAGGTCCCTTGGAGAATTTTGGATCATGTTTTGAAGTATTGGCTCATGCCAAAATTTCCATCTGGAGGCCTTGGTCGACCAAAACCCTAATTTGGTGACACTGGTGGTCTCGAGGCTTGATCCACTTGGGATGTTGCAACCTTGTGCTTGATTCTTGATATGGGAGTCCTCTTGATCCTTTATGGGTGTTTGAGAGGCTAGACAAGTTGAGGATCATGTCATTTCTTGATTGATCCTTTGTCTAAGTGCTCTGAGAGGGCTCAAAACCCTAATTCTTGATTGTAGTGAATGCTCAACAATTCTTGAAGAGATTGATGAGGCATGAAGGTACATCCATATTGTGGTAATGATTTGCACAATGATGGGAAATCTTGTGGTCAAAATTTGGGGTATGACAGTACCTAAATCTCAAATAATCTTTGCTGTAGATATGCCCAAATGAACAGAAGGAATGCCAATCCTAGTACCTAGACAGTGGCTGCTCACGACATATGACAGGAGAAAGGCGTATGTTCCAAACCCTGGATCTGAAAGAGGAAGGAAATATGGGTTTTGGAGGTGACCAAAAGGGAAGGATCATCGGAACCGGTACCATAGGTAACTCTCAAACTATAATTAATAAGGTATGGCTTGTAGATGGCCTAAAACACAATCTACTCAATATAAGCAGTTGTGTGATGATAGTTGAAAGGTATTGTTTGACAAGGACTTCTATTCTGTTGTCAATTTTGACAAAACTATAGTATTCAAAGGGAAAAGAAAAGGGAATGTTTATAAAATTAATCTTTCTGAATTGGCTATTTAAAAGGTCATTTGCCTAATAACAATGAGTGATGAAAAATGGGCCTGGCACAAAAGGTTAGGTCATGCTAACTGGAGATTAATCTCTTAACTTTCCAAGCTAAAACTTGTGAAAGGGCTGCCAAATATTGATTATCACTCATATGCTCTTTGTGGAGCATGTTAAGTTGGGAAGATTGTAAAAACTTATTTTAAAAACAAAAACATTGTTTCTTCTTCTAGACCCTTGGAATTGCTTCACATTGATTTATTTGGTCCTATTGGGACTGCTTGAATCAATGGAAAGAAATATGGTTTGGTCATAGTTGATGACTTTAGCATATGGAATTGGGTGAAGTTTCTCAAATCCAAAGACAAAACATATGAAGTCTTTAGCACCTTTTGTAATCAAGTACAATCTGAGAAAGAATTGAAAATTCTAAAGGTCAGAAGTGACCATGGGGGTGAGTTTGAAAATGAATCATTTGAATCCTTTTGTGAAAAATATGGAATTATCCATGAGTTCTCTTCTCCCAGAACTCCACAACAAAATGGAGTTGGTGAGAGAAAGAACAGATCTCTGAAAGAAATGGCAAGGACAATGATTCATGAAAATAAACTGCCTAAGTACTTGTGGGAAGAAGCTGTTAACACTGCTTGTTACATTCATAACCGAATTTATATCAGACCAATTCTGAATAAAACATCATATGAGTTATTTAAAGGTAGAAGACCTAGTATCTCTTATTTTCATCAATTCGGATGTACATGTTACATCCTGAATAACAAGGTCTGCCTAAAGAAATTTGATGCTAAAGCTCAAAAGGGTATCTTTTTAGGATACTCTGAAAGCTCAAAAGAATACAGAGTGTATAACTCTGAAACCAGAATGGTTGAAGAGTCTATGCACATTAAATTTGATGACAGTCTACCTAACCATGACAAGTTAGAGTATGTGGTTCAAAATGATTTCTCTGCATGATTTCAAAATCATGAAGAACATTATGTGGTATGCGTACGTAAAGAAAAAGATATAGTGAATAATGATCCAAAATCTGTCACTATATCTGAAGCTATACTAGAAGCTGCAGAAACTGAAGTTACTCCAACTGGTCCTTCTTCTACTGATTCAGTGATTTCTCACATTGGCTCAGAAGCCTCTATTCAACCTAAGAGATCGTTTAAGTATAAAGCATCTCATCCAGAAGAACTAATCATAGGTAATAAGGAAGAGTTGTTGAGAACCAGATCAGCCTTTAGAAATGATCACTCAATTATTTGACTTATTTCACTAATTGAATCTTCTTATATTGATGATGCCTTAACTGATAATGGTTGGATCTTGGCTATGCCAGATGAATTTAATTAGTTTCAAAGAAATAATGTGTGCGATCTTGTTCCAAGACCACAAGAGATAAACATCATTGGGAACAAGTGGGTCTTCAAAAACAAACTCAACAAACTTGGTGAAGTCGTTAGAAATAAAGCTAGACTTATGGCTCAAGGATATAGTCAGTAGGAGGGAATATACTTCTTTGAAACCTTTGCTCCTGTTGCAAGGTTAGAAGCCATAAGACTACTTCTCTCGTATGCCATCAACCATGACATAATTCTCTATCAAATGGATGTGAAAAGTGCTTTTCTGAATGGAGTCATTACTGAAGAAGTGTATGTCAAACAACCTCCAGGATTTATTGATTTAAATCATCCGAATCATGTCTTCAAGCTTAAAAAATCTCTTTATGGTCTAAAACAAGCTCAAAGATCTTGGTATGAAAGTTTGAGTATTTTTTTGCCTGAAAACGGTTTTGCTAAAGGAAAGGTTGACACTACACTTTTCAGGAAGACTTTAAAGGAAGTGTTAGTTCTTGTATTGGCTGGAATTTTGGTAAAACAAAGTTGAACAATGTTGATGACATATGTCTGATGTCTTAACATTGGTTCCTAACATTAGTTGTTGCAGGGTTGAAGTTTTATATGCTGATGTTAAACTTGATGTCCTGACATCAGTTATCTGAACATCAGAACATCAGGCTGTGATGTTTTAGGGCTGCGCGTGAAAGTTTGTTTTGAGAAGATCTGTTAGAGAGATTGTGTGCGAATATCTTGAAGAAGATATTTTCAGTTGCAATCAGATTTGGAGCAGATCATGTTGTTATGTTTAAGGGCTGTTTGATTTAAAAGGATTTGAAGATCAAATCTGTTTTAAATTCTGGTTTTAAAAACAAATCAAATCAGATTTTTGGAAGAGGTCCAAGCCCAAGTCATAATTCTATTTAAGCAGCCTCAACCCTCGTTGGAAAAGGGACGAAGACAAGAGAGCAAAGACTGAGAGTCAAATTTGTGTTTTCGTGTGTGTTTTGTAAACCTTTCATGGTTGAATAGGTGTTACTATTTTGGGTTGTAAGTGTATTCACTCTAGAGCTTTTAAGCAAGAGTGTGTTGTTCTTGATCAAAGCTGTTAATCAAGATCAAGGTGTGGTTTAAAGTGTAATCTTTGAATTGTGTCATTGAGGTGATTTACGGAGTGAGTGGTTTCTCATATCTAAGTGGTCTCTTTGGTAGAAGTGTCATTGGGTAGTGATTAAGATTAGTAGATGTTAACTGGGATTGTTGAGTCTGTAATTTAATACTACTAATAGTGAATTTCCTCCCTGGCTTGGTAGCCCCCAGACGTAGGTAGTTAGACCGAACTGGGTGAATAATTCATTGTGTTGATTTATTGTTGTTATAGCCTTGTTCATATTAGCAGATTGTGTTGTTGTGACATCACACTTAACATCACACATCTGATACCAGAATTTTAATTGGTATCAGAGCCTGGTTTCCTGCTCTGCATCTGGGTGAGATCTAGGGCTGATACTTTCTGGTGCAATGGACAAGGAGTGGGGTGGATTTGTGAATAGACCCCCTATTCTAGATGGATTAAATTATGACTATTGGAAACCTCGTATGGTTACATTCTTGAAGTCTTTAGACAGCAGGGCCTGGAAGGAAATTTTGAAAGAATGGAAACATCCTGTTATTGTGGAAAAAGATGAGAATGGGAAGGAAGTATAGGGTAGCTCAAAACTGAAACCTGAAGAAGAATGGACAAAGGAAGAAGATGAACTTGCCCTTGGGAATTCTAAAGTCTTGAATGCCATATTCAATGGTGTTGATAAGAACATCTTCAGGTTGGTCAACACTTGTGAAGTAGCTAAGGAAGCATGGGATATCTTGAAGACTACTCATGAAGGAACCTCCAAGGTTAAGATGTCAAGACTTCAACTTCTGACAACAAAGTTTGAAAATCTGAAGATGAAAGATGATGAGACCATTCATGACTTCCACATGAACATTCTTGAGCTGTCCATTGCTTCTAGTGCTTTAGGAGAAAGAATGACTGAAGAGAAGCTAGTAAGGAAGATTCTCAGATCCCTTCCTAAGAAATACAAAATGAAGGTGACTGCTATTGAAGAAGCTCAAGACATCAGCAAGATGAGAGTTGATGAGTTAATTGGTTCTCTTCAGACATTTGAATTAGGGATGAATGAGGAATCTGAAAAGAAGACCAAAACCATAACATTGGTGTCTAAAGAGAAAGAGTGTGATCCTACAACTGAGGAGGAGCTTTCAAATGCTATTGTTCTACTGGGAAGACAGTTTAACAAGGTTCTAAAAAGGATAGACAGGAGCTACAAACCTAATGTCAAGAACATCACATCTGACACCAACAGATCAGGAGATCAGGGGAAGAAAACTAGAGATGAAGAAAAGACCAATAATGACAAAGGAGTTCAATGCTTTGAGTGTGAAGGGTATGGTCATGTCAAGAAAGAATGTCCTATATATCTCAAAAAGCAGAAAAAGGGGTTATCTGCTTCCTGGTCTAATACTGATAGTGAGAGTGAAGAAGAATCAGCTAAGCTTCTTAGAGCTATGATTGGGGTTTATGAGTCAGATGATGATTCATGTGATGATGAGGTTTCTTATAAAGAGCTTGCTGCCTCTTATAAAGAACTGTGCATGAGAAGTGAACAAGTCTGTCGTGAAGGAGAAAAGCTAAAGAAAATCATAGTGCAGTTAGAAGCTGAAAAAACTGAACTAGAAAATGAAGTCAGTATGCTTAACTCTAAACTGGATTCTATGTCAAAAACTGTCAGAATGTTGAACAATGGTACTGATGCTCTAGACAACATTCTTAGTATTGGAAAACTTACTGGAGACAAAAGTGGTTTAGGATTCAACAATAGTGCAGCTTCTAATGATGTTATTACCAGTTCCAAACCAGTGATGTTACAACAGATGTTTAAACATCCTGACAGGATTCCTTCTAGGAAGAAATTCAGGCGCTGGAGATGTCATCACTGTGGGCATTTTGGACACATAAAGGCTTACTGTTATAAGCTACATGGGTATCCTCAGGAGACACATCAGTATACTCCCAGATAGAAGTTTCACAAAGGTAATGAAGCCTTCAATTCTAAGAAGCAATGGGTTCCAAAAGGTAAAGTTACCAGCTTAATAGCTCATACTTCTCTTAGGGTTTCCACCAAAGAAGACTGGTACTTTGATAGTGGGTGTTCAAGACACATGACAGGAGTTAAGAATTTGTTGGTAGATGTTAAGCTCCATTCTTCAGGTCATGTAACCTTTGGTGATGGTGTCAAAGGAGAAATCAAGGGGATGGGAAAGCTGAATTATGCTGGTGCTCCTAGACTGGATGATGTTCTACTTGTTAAAGGGTTGACAGCAAATTTGATCAGTATTAGTCAACTTTGTGATCAAGGATTCAAAGTAGACTTTATAAAATCTGAGTGCAAAGTCACAAATGAGAAAGGAGAAGTCATCATGAAGGGTGTTAGGTCTAAGGACAACTGTTATCTATGGGTGCAACAAGACTCAAGTACCTCAACATGTGTGTTTGCTAGAGATGATGAAGTCAAAATCTGGCATCAAAAGTTGGGACATCTTCATCTGAAGGGAATGAAGAGAATCATATCTTCAGAAGCTGTCATAGGAATTCCTAAACTCAATATTGAAGAAGGAAGAGTTTGTGGAGATTGTCAAATAGGGAAGCAGACTAAGATGTCACATCAGAAGCTTCAACATAACACCACCTCCAAAGTTTTGGAACTTCTTCATATAGACCTGATGGGACCTATGCAGGTATAAAGTCTAGGTGGGAAGAAGTATGCTTATGTTGTTGTAGATGACTATTCTAGGTACACCTGGGTAAGCTTCATCAAAGACAAAACAGAGGTGTTTAATGTATTTAAAGATTTATGTCAAAGACTCCAAAGAGAGAAAGAGAGCAATGTCATTAGAATAAGGAGTGATCATGGGAGGGAATTTGAAAATAGCAAGTTTGCTGATTACTGCTCTGCTAAAGGCATCAGTCATGAGTTTTCCTCTCCTATTACTCCTCAGCAAAATGGAGTTGTTGAAAGGAAGAACAGAACTCTCAAAGAATCTGCTAGAGCAATGATTCATGCCAAAAAGCTTCCTTACCATTTCTGGGCTGAAGCCATGAACACTGCTTGCTATATTCACAATAGAGTTACTTTGAGAAGGGGCACTTCAGCTACTCTGTATGAACTGTGGAAAGGGAGAAAGCCAACTGTGAAGTACTTTCATGTTTTTGGAAGTAAATGTTACATCTTGTCAGATCGTGAACAGAGGAGAAAATTGGATCCTAAAAGTGATGAGGGAATCTTTCTAGGATACTCTATAAATAGCAAAGCTTACAGGGTTTTCAACTCCAGAACAAAGGTTATGATGGAGTCTATAAATGTGGTGATTGATGACATTGATAAGCAGGAAGATGCTGATGTCCTGGATGATGTTGAAACATCAGTTGAAGAAGTCACAGCAGAAACTGAAGACAGAAGTGGGTCTCCCAGTCCTGTTGATGCTGAGTCTGAACCTGAACAATCTAATAAAGAACCATCTATTAGAGTGCAAAAGGACCATCCAAAGGAGCTTATAATAGGTGATCCTAAATCAGGGGTTAGCACTAGATCAAGAGAGGTTGTGTTAAATTCTTGTTTTGTTTCCAAAATTGAGCCCAAGAATGTCAAAGAAGCTCTGACTGATGAATTATGGATTAATGCCATGCATGAAGAGCTGGAACAATTCAAGAGGAATGAAGTGTGGGATCTTGTTCCAAGGCCTGATGGAGTTAATGTGATAGGCACCAAGTGGATTTACAAGAATAAATCTGATGAACAAGGAGTGGTCACCAGAAACAAGGCCAGATTAGTTGCTCAGGGATACACTCAGGTTGAAGGAATTGATTATGATGAAACCTTTGCTCCTGTGGCAAGACTGGAATCTATCAGATTACTCTTAGGGGTGGCTTGTAATTTCAAATTCAAGCTTTTTCAGATGGATGTTAAGAGTGCCTTCTTGAATGGTTACTTAAATGAAGAGGTGTATGTTGATCAACCCAAAGGATTTATTGATCCAACATTTCCTGACCATGTTTACAAACTAAGGAAAGCTCTCTATGGTTTGAAGCAAGCACCAAGAGCTTGGTATGAAAGGCTTACTGAATTCCTGGCTGTGAATGGCTACAGAAAAGGAGGGATTGACAAGATTTTGTTTGTTAAAGAGGAAGGAGGAAAACTGATGATAGCTCAAATATATGTTGATGACATAGTGTTTGGTGGGATGTCAGATGCAATGGTGAAACATTTTGTGGAACAGATGGAGTCTGAGTTTGAAATGAGTCTTGTGGGAGAGCTCAGCTATTTTCTAGGTCTACAAGTTAGACAAATGGAAGACTCCATATTCATATCCCAGAGCAAGTTGTAGCGAGCGATTTTGGACGCGGTTCTTAAGCGTTGGTCGCTCTCTGCGGTTTGAGCTTTGACTACAGGTCGATTCATTTTTTATCCTATTGTGAGCTGAATAAGGAAGGGAAATAGATGTCTCCAATTAACCCTGCTTTGCATACTGAGTTTAAACAGCGGTATGTTAGGTTACGAATGCTATCAATGTGGGGGGGCCTTGTACTGGTTATTTGTATTTTCGCCAATACTGTTTTCTTTCTTTTTTACCTGGGCAGAAGGTTTCTGGCGGGGAACAAGGATTAGGATGTTAGGACTGATGCTTTTGAATTACTGATTTTTGATTGATGGAGATATGGGATTTGGGTTTTTTGTTGATTGTGCTCGCTAAGATCTTTTCTTTCGATCTTATGCCTACGTATTCCCGTTTACCAAAACAGGGAAATCAGAGCGTTCGTAGTTCCTCCTATTCTATGGGAGGAAATGGGTGTTTTTGGTGTTTTGGTGTCTTGTTCAAAGCCCAAGACGTGAAGCGAAAGGTGATTTGTATCTTGTTCAAAGCCCAAGATGTGAAGCTGAAAGGTCTATTTGTGTCTTGTTCAAAGCCCAAGACGTGAAGCTGAAAGACCTCGACTTTAGAGAGAATTTGTCATCTCTAAAGAGGGGGAAGGAGAATTACTTTAACTGGGATACGCGGATCCGAGCAATGCCATAATTTCTGAAGAAAGGGTTTTAACCTGAAGGAGAAGACTTTAACTCAGTGTAGAGCAATGCCATCTTTCCTTAGGAATTTCTCATGCTAAAAGAGGGACAGTGGCATGGATGTAGATGATCCAGAGGCTTGCCGCTAACAGCGATTAGATGGGGGAAAGAGTTGTTGATGTTTGTGTACTGTGAACGAGGCACAACTTTGATGCTAAAAGGTTTATTGGATCAACCAGTGGTTTTCTTATACAAAGCCTAAGAGGAGGCTAATTTCCGCTAGGAAAATCATTATACAAAGCCTAAGAGGAGGCTAATTTGTGTCTCGTACAAAGCCCGAGAGAGAGGCTAAAAGTTTTTGACTCAATAAGAGAGTCTTTGTATCTCGTACAAAGCCCGAGATGGAGGCGAAAGGGGTGATTGACTCAACGAGGGAGTCTCTTATGTGTCTCGTACAAAGCCCGAGAAAGAGGCTAAATGTTGTTTAACTCCGCTAGGGAGAGTAATTGTACAAAGCCCAAGAGGAGGCTATGTCAGTTAAGTGACAGGTCCAGTATACTGATTTTGAAAGAGAAAATCAGTTCTTATATGAGCATCACTGTACTCATGGGTTAGATCTGAGGATCGGGTGCTCCCCTTTTCTTTGAGGAAACTGGAAATCCAAAGGGTGTTGAGACTGTCCGAGTCTGCGGGTTTCCTTCCTATTTAACGAAGGGGTCACTTGAGAATGTCTTTTGAGACTCAAGGAAGTTAGACTGTCCGTGTCTAGAGTTTTATCTTTTGTACTATGCTTTGAGAAACAGTAGTAGACTCTATGAAAGGACTGTTCTATGAGGATGACTAGGTTCTGTTCCTATACCTCTAGGAGGTCGTCGGGACAATTTGTACGAAGCCCAAGAGGAGGCTGGAAACTTTTAAGAAGCCGACGGGTCCTTGTATGAAGCCCAAGAGGAGGATATCATTCCCGTAGGAAGAGATCATTATACGAAGCCTAAGAGGAGGCTGTGAATACTTCTAAGAAGCCGACGGGTCCTTGAATAATGCCCAAGAGGAGGCCGATGCTTTTAAGAAGCCCGTGGGTCTATCATCTCCTTTCCATTAGGAGAGATAACTCTTTTAAAGATAAAAACCACTGGTAAACGTGCGAGGTTTACTATCCAGCGACTTTTAGCTTTTAAAGAGGGTTCCTTAGTTAAGGTCCAAGATTATGACCGTAGTGGGTACCCAAACCCCGAGACATTCAAGGCAAGCTATCCACAAGGAATAGATCAAGTCAGGAAAGTTCGAGAATTTGGAAGAAACTCAAAGATGCCATTCACAGAGAATACATTCATCTTGGGGAGTAGAGCTTCTTGATGATTCCTAAGGAGGACAGCCGAAGAGAAGACTGTATCTGGTGCTCCTATTGGGGATCTAGGCGTCTATTTCTATGAACAAATGAAACGGCGTCACCTAGTTCTAGACGTAGTTGTCGGGGAAACTCGAAATATCTATACTATTATTACACAGTAGATATGAGTTTATGAAAGGAGACTTACAGTGAGCAGCCCCACAATACAGTTTATAATATGAAAGCAGTAAATAAAAGCGATAACCACTTACTCGGTTGTAGTGCTTCCATGCTGTTTGGTTAGTTGCTCAACAAAGAAAGATTGAAAACAACAGTATATTCAAAATCAAAGGAGAAAGTGCTTTAAAAAAGAAAGATTTGGGGCTTACAGCTTAAGGAGAGGCCCAGGGTTTTATCAGTGAGCGCACTGTTTGACTTTGTACAGAGGGACTTATACAATGAGTGAGGCCCAAAAAGGTTTTCTGTACAAAGGGATGGGTCTTACACTCTCTCAAGAGGCCCAAAAAAGGTTTAAAGAAAAGAGAGGGGCTTATAACACGAGGGTAGGCCCAAATGATTTTTCGTTTAAAAATGGCGATCGCGCCGAGGTTTTCTTTTAACGCAGAGGGACTTATACAATAAGTGAGGCCCAAAATGTTTTGGTTAAAAGGGGGATTGGGTCTTACACTCTAATAGAGGCCCAAAGGTTTTGAATGGGTCTTATAGCTCAAGGAGAGGCCCAGATGATTTTTATTTTTAAACGGGCGACGATCGCGCCGTTTACTTGTACAGAGGGACTTATACAATGAGTGAGGCCCAAAATGTTTTTGTACAAGGGGGGATGGGTCTTACACTCTCTCAAGAGGCCCAAAGAGTTTTGAAAATGATTTATGAGGGTTGAATTAATCCAAAACCCTAATTTATTTTCAAAATGTATTTAATTGAATAAAAATTCAATTAAAATGATCAAAAATTATTTAACACATGGAAAACAAATTGTGATCTTGGATTAATGCTTCAAAAATTAAGTATTGACCTACAAAATAATTAGAAAGCATTAAAAGTTGCAAAATCAATGTAGAAAAAATATTTAAAATGTCAAAAACAATTACAATATTAATTCTTTGCAAAAATATAAATTATATGAAATAAATAATATTTTTGGGATTTTTTGTGAAAATAAAATATTTTAACATTTTTGTGAATTATTAAAAAAAGAATCAACTCAAAATCATTAAAACTCAGAGAGAAATTAATTTTTGAATCAATTAAGCAAAATCACAAAATTCAAATATTTGAATTTCTAAAAATGGCGCCAAGAACAAGCTGAAGAACACGCGCGTGTTCTTGGTTTCTCAGATTTGCATTTTCTATCCAATCTCCATGAATACGTAATCATATCATGCAATCCACATATCATTATGCTCGCCTCAACCTCACGATCATGTCTATGTACTTTAATTTCATTTAAATTAAACATACAACAAGAAATCACGAAGAGACCTTAAGAACCCTAATTTCTGCATGAAGGCTAGGATTTTTGATACACGATTCAAACAATGCAATTAATTGAGGGAAAACATTCCATGCATGATTATGAACATATGGCCAAATTATTGTGCGAGGAAATATGCATAGATTGAGAGATGACCAAGTATGTGCTTACCTCCAAGTCGTGACAGCAAGTTCAAAGTGATTTTTGATTTGGAGGTGTTACAGATGAGTGGTGATGATCTGAACAGCTTCCCTACACCCTATGGATTGTGTTTGGATGGTTGGACTTGATTGAAATTGGCTGGATCATTTTGTGGTACCTCAGCTGCACTTTGGTTAAAACCTTGAGCAACCAGCTGGTGATTTTGTGAAATTGATGTTTCAGAAGTAATCTAAGTGTTTGATCAGCTCATATGTGATGTATGTGAGGTGTGTGAGTGATTGGTTTGATTGGAAAAGCTCTCAAACTCAAAACCCGATAGTGACTTGCCTTAGAAGGAAAAATTGGAGTGAAAGAAGAGATTTTGAGGAAAGCATCTGTTATATGGCTTTGGTGTACTCAAACTGACCACAATTGAGCTCTATTTATAGTAGAGCAAGTTTGTTTTGCAAGGAATAGTGCATGGCAGCTGGTAAGTAGGTTTGGCCAATGTTGGCAAATGAAAATCCAAGTCTCCTCTAGCCATTGACTAGAGGTTAGGGCACAGAGCTTTGGTTCCCTTGGTCTTGGATAAGTCTTGACTGACTTCAGATGAGAATGGCTCAGTCCATGCCACCTTGATGGTTCCACTGAATGCCTCATTCCAAATTTGAAGTCTTGTCACTATTTTGGCCATTCTAGGTTCAACATGCTATTTCTTGTTCCATGGACTTTGGAGGCTTGGCTCAGTGATTGTCCCCTTTAGATTCAATCCTCTGAGGTGTCCAAGTGGATAGGAGCAATTGAATTTGGCTGATTTTGGCAAATCGACCAAAGTTGCAAATTCTGCCTTGCCTTGACAGATTTCAGCAAGGCAACTTGGCAATGTTGTATCTCATGGTGTAGGTTGAATTTGGCAATGTTCTTGGCCATTTTGGAAAGATCTTACATGATACAACAACTGTTTGAACAAGTTTGGTTTTGATCTCTTTTGATTCCAAGTGAAAAATCCCCCTACATTTGGCAAAAAGTGAGGCAGAATCTGACTTAGTGAAAATTTCACTAAGTGTTGGAAAAAGTGACTTTTTCACTTTTCAACCACTTTGATCACTCCATAACTCAAAATCCTTAATGAAATGGAATGTTGAAGTTTTTTTAGGTGATAATGAGGGCTACAAATCCATCTTTGGATGAGAAAAAATGGCCTTGTGGTTTAGGAGTTATGGTCCTCCAAAGTTGGTACCTTTGCCACTTTATTTTTAACTTAGAAAAATTTCTAAGTTTTATGGTTACCCCTTTTACAAGTTATCTCACTTTTCTTGATTTTTCTTGATGAATGATGATTCAAATCATACATTAACATCATTTTAGGGTTAAAAATCCATTTTGGTGAAAAATCTCAAAAAGTCAAAGTTGACTTTTGTGCACAGTTGACTTTTTATCAGATGAATTCCAAACTGTGCAATTCTTCAGGAAATCATGTCCTTGACCTAAATCAAACTTGATGGACATGTTCCATGGGTGTCATAGGGTATATTCAATCATGTATTAGGGTTTGAGAGCATGTCTTGGTCAAAAGTCAAAGTTACAGTTGACTTTTCTCTTAAAACCCTAATTGTGGTGCAGATGAAATTGAGACTTGTTGCTCAAACTTCTGGGATCAATCCATTGTTCCAAATGGATCAATATGGTATATTAGATACCCTCAAATCATGTCTTGAGGTCTTGGCTCATGGTTTGTCCCAAAAGTCAACTTAGGGGTGAATTAGGTCAAGAAACCCTAATTCCTGATTTTTTATTAATGCATCCCCTGAGGCAAAATTGACTTGATGCATGGGTTCATGAGGTTCCATGAAGTATATTAGGTCATGTTTTGGATCATTGCCTTGTGCCCAGATGAAAATTTCCATCTGGAGGCCCTGGTCGACCAAAACCCTAATTTGGTGACATTGTCGATCTTGAGACTTGATCCACCTAGAAGGGAGCAGCCTTGTGCTTAATCCTTGAAGTGGGAGTCCTTTTGATCCTTTGTAGTTACTTGGGAGGTTAGAAAAGTTGAAGATCATGTCATTTCTTGATTGATCCTTTGTCTAAGCACTCAGAGAGGGCTTGAAACCCTAATTTTGATTGTATTGGATGCTCACCCATCTTTGGGGAGACTGATGAAGCATGATGGTTCATCCATATTGTGATGATGATTTTCACAATGATGGGAAATCTAAGTGGTCAAAATTTGGGGTATTATAGATGCCCCTATTTAATCTTCTTGGACCCGAAGGTGTGAATGACGAAGGGATTCGGGCATTCGGGGTGCAAGAGGATTAAATATCGGAATACCCGAAATTTTGATGGTGGTTATGAATGGTAGCTTACGCATTCATCTTCTTTAGCTAAGCAATGATGCTTAGAAAAGGTAAACTTCCCCTCGATCCTGGTCTCCTACCAAGGAACTGGTCTCAGATGTGGAAACAAACTTCCCCTCGATCCTGGTTTCCTACCAAGGAACTGGTCTTAGTTTCTGATTTAAACTTCCCCTCGATCCTGGTTTCCTACCAAGGAACTGGTCTTAGTTTCTGATTTAAACTTCCCCTCGATCATGGTTTCCTACCAAGGAACTGGTCTTAGTTTCTTTTGTCAATAAACTTCGTAGCGGCTTTCCTTCAAACTTCTCGCCGAATTTTCCTGGGGAGATGCCATTTGAGTGGAAAAAGTTTTGATGTCAGACTTACTGGGGAACCCATTCGTCTGAGTTGTAGAGGTACACAAACTTCTCTGTTTTGGAGACGCCATTTGTCAATTCTACTGGGGAAAGCGAGTCTCTTGAGAGACTGTTTTCATTTGGGATCTTTCATCATACTTTTCTCGGGATCTTCTCGGAGAAATGCCATATGATGGGGTCCAATTTTGAGGTGCCAATGACCTTCTCATAAGTGGTTTTTCGGAGCAAAACTGGCGTGCTGCCGAATCTCTGATCACGAGGCTTTCTCTGTGGATTTTCCTTAATCTGGGAAAGCAAGGATATCATCTTCAATGGCGAAGAGTGATGCTTATTGAAATTTTTCTCTGGCTTTTCAGAGGTTCAAGTTATCAAAGTGGTCAAGGACCAACTTCTTTCCAGAATTAAACTGGAAGCGAGGTTGTTAAGACACAGTATTTCCTGACGAGGCAAGAACTGACAACTCGATTGAGAGGACTTCTACCACTAGGGGACAGGACCGACTAGAGTGATAGTGATGCAATATGAAATGTGAATGCAAATAAAAAATGCATGATGTATGTATGTATGTGCTGACAAAACAGACGCAACATACAGACTAAGAGATGAACACAATTGGATACTCGGCCATCGCGGGGCGAAGTACCGTTGATTCAAAATAGCAATTCCACCTTGCTTAGGAGAGATAGTCCCGTTGGGAGCTATGTTGATCGGGCTTAGGAGATGTGAACTCGGCCGAGGATGTCAGACGAAACAAGGTCTCTGACACAGTTGATCCCTTCATTCAGGCGAACTGGTTTAGAAGGAGTATTTTGATTCTGCACTTTGAAGTTCGCTTACTTCGGGAGAAGCGATCGATGTTCTTCTGATGTTCAACAGTCAAAAGAAATGCCATCTTTAATTTAAAAGCAGAAAAAGTTTAACAAGTAAATTTATTTTTGTTTTATTTCAAGAATCGCTGATTAAGTTTAAACAACGTCGTTCTGTAAAGCTAAAACAAGTAAAGAATTACAAACAAAAGCACAAGGGCTCAAATTTTATTGATAAGATGGAGATCAGCCAAACGCGTGATTCCAAAGAGTATATACAAAGTTAGAAAATGGTAATTTACAGGGAAAAGGGCTACGTTGAAACATAACGACCACTATTATTCTACCAACTTTGAATTCGGGATATCCTGAGCTTCCGTCGAAGATGACCTTTGACTGGAGATTTCCTCCGATAGATGATGCTGTAACTGCTGCTGAGGGACTTGCCTCTGTTGAACATAGTTACTTGCCATTAGCCCTAATTTTTGCCTGGATTGTACTATGAGATTTCCAATCCATCGGGATGATTTTTTTTCATGTCTCTAACTTTTTCCTGGACCGCCCTTTCGGGTTTTCAATCCACCGAGACTTTTTTTTTAGTTTAGGCGAAGTATTTCTTGACTACATCAACATTCGTGGGGTAGGCAAATTCCTCTCCGTCCATGGTTGCAAGTCTCAAGGCGCCGCCTGAGAAAGCTTTCGTGACCACATAGGGGCCATCATAATTTGGGGTCCATTTGCCCCGAGAGTCAGTGAGAAATGATTGTATCTTCTTGAGCACGAGGTCTCCTTTTCTGAAAATACGAGGTCGGACCTTTTTGTCGAACGCCCTTTTCATTCTCTGTTGATATAACTGACCGTGGCATAGTGCCGTGATTCTCTTTTCTTCGATCAGGTTCAGTTCGTCGTGTCGACTTTGACACCATTCAGCTTCGGTGAGCTGAGCTTCCATCAAAACCCGGATTGATGGGATCTCTACTTCTATGGGGAGCACTGCTTCCATGCCATATACTAGAGAGAAAGGGGTTGCCCCTGTTGAAGTGCGGATAGATGTTCGATAACCGTGAAGAGCAAAGGGTAGCATTTCGTGCCAATCTTTATAGGTTACAACCATCTTTTGAACAATCCTCTTGATGTTCTTGTTAGCCGCTTCTACAGCTCCGTTCATCTTTGATCGGTAGGGAGATGAGTTATGGTGTTCGATCTTGAACTCTGCACACAACTCTTTCATCATCTTATTGTTCAAGTTAGATCCATTATCAGTAATGATCTCGCTTGGAACACCATAACGGCAGATGATATTGTTTTTGATAAATCGGACCACCACTTGTCGGGTTACATTGGCGAATGACGCTGCTTTGACCCACTTGGTGAAATAGTCAATGGCTACCAGGATGAACCGATGTCCGTTTGAAGCCTTGGCCTCAATTATACCAATCATGTCGATTCCCCATATGGAAAAAGGCCACGGGGAAGAAAGAACTTTGAGATGTGATGGCGGTACATGAATTTTGTCGGAGTATATCTGACACTTGTGACACCTCCTCATGTACTTGTAGCAGTCGGATTCCATGGTCAACCAATAATACCCGGCCCTGAGAATTTTTCTCGCCATTGTGTGTCCATTGGCATGAGTGCCAAAGGATCCTTCATGAATTTCTTTCATGAGCATGTCTGCTTCTGGTCTGTCGACACATCGGAGCAAGACCATGTCAAAATTTCTCTTATAAAGAGTGTCACCGCTCAGGAAGAAGTTTCCAGCCAATCTTCTGAGGGTTTTCCTGTCTTTTTTGAGTGCCCCAGATGGGTACTCTTGTTTCTAAAGGAAGCATTTGATATCGTGATACCAAGGTCTGTCGTCTATGACTGCTTCAATCGCGAAGATGTAAGCGGGCCGTTCAAGGCGCATGATGTCAATCTTAGGTAAGTCATTCCATCGACCTACGCTAATCATGGAAGAGAGAGTGGCTAAAGCATCAGCCATGTGATTCTCATCACGAGGGATGTGATGAAACTCGATTCTGTTGAAGAAAGGTAGCAACCTTCTTGCGTAGTCTTTGTAAGGAATCAATCCTGATTGGTATGTGTTCCAATCTCCTTTTATCTGGTTAATAACCAGGGCTGAATCGCCGTATACGTCCAAGTTTTTGATCCTTAAATCAACCGCTTCTTCGAGACCCATGATACATGCTTCGTATTCGGCCTCGTTGTTCGTACATTTGAACGTAAGTCTGGCAGTGAACGGAATGTGGGAACCCTGAGGGGTAACAATGATCGCCCCAAATCCGTTTCCATAATGATTGACTGCTCCGTCAAAGATAAGTCCCCACTGGGAACCTGTTTCTGGCCCTTCATTGGGTAGTGGTTCATCGTAATCTTTCATTTTTAGATACATGACATCTTCGTCTGGGAAGTCAAACCCGATTGATTCCTGATCGTCAATCGGTTGATGAGCCAAATGATCGGCTAAAATACTTCCTTTAACGGCTTTTTGAGCGTGGTACTCTATGCCATATTCTGATAGTAACATCTGCCAACGGGCAATCCTTCCCGTGAGAGCAGGTTTTTCGAAGACGTACTTGATTGGATCCATCTCGGAGACCAACCAAGTAGTATGACGAATCATGTCTTGGCGAAGACGTTTGGCTGCCCAAGCCAAAGCGCAACAAGTTTTCTCAAGCATCGTGTACCGAGTTTCACAATCGGTGAATTTCTTGCTTAGATAGTAAATGGCAGACTCTTTCCTTTTAGTTTCATCTTGTTGGCCAAGTACACATCCCATTGAGTCCTCTAGGACTGTGAGGTAAATGATCAGTGGTCTTCCTTCCACTGGAGGTGATAGGATCGGAGGATTCAACAGATATTCCTTGATACTGTCGAAGGCGGTTTGGCAATCTTCTGACCAAACGCAATCCTGGTTCTTTTTGAGTAATTTGAAAATCGGCGCACATGTCGCGGTCATAAGGAATATGAATCTGGAGTTGTAGTTCAAACGTCCCAGGAATCCTCTGACTTGTTTTTCAGTTTTCGGAGAATGCATTTCTTGAATGGCCTTGACCTTGTCAGGATCAACTTCAATTCCTTTCTGGCTGACGATGAACCCTAGTAATTTCCCCGAACGGACACCGAAGGTGCACTTGTTAGGATTCAAGCGGAGCTGGAATTTTCTTAGACGTTTGAACAATTTTGACAGATGTTCAACGTGCTCATCCTCTGTTCTTGATTTTGCAATCAAATCATCCACATATACCTCGATTTCTTTGTGTATCATGTCATGAAACAGAGTAGCCATGGCCCTTTGATAGGTTGCCCCGACATTCTTCAAACCGAACGGCATTACCTTGTAACAAAAGGTACCCCATGGGGTAATGAACGAAGTTTTCTCCATGTCTTTCGGCGCCATTTTGATCTGATTATAGCCCGAGAATCCATCCATGAAGGAGAATACTTTGAACTTTGTTGTGCTGTCAACCAGCATGTCAATGTGTGGTAAAGGAAAGTCGTCCTTTAGACTTGCCTTGTTTAGATCTCTGTAATCAACACACATTCTGACCTTTCCATCCTTTTTGGGAACGGGTACGATGTTGGCTAACCATTGAGGATATTCAGATGTAGCGAGGAAACCCGCGTCGATCTGTTTATGTACCTCCTCTTTGATTTTGATGGCCATGTCCGGGTGAGTCCGTCTCAACCTTTGCTTTACTGGCGGACATTCCGATCTTAGCGGTAAGTTATGTTCCACGATGCTGGTATCCAACCCTGGCATATCCTGATAGGACCAAGCGAATACATCGGGGAATCCTTTGAGAAGCTTTATCAAACTTTCTTTGACAATTGGACTGAGTAGTGCTCCGATCCTGATTTCTTTTCTCTCTTTTTCTGAACCCAAGTTTACCGTTTCCAACGACTCTTTGTGAGGTTCAATGGACCTTTCCTCTTGTCTGAGTAGTCGGGAGATCTCTTCTGGAATTTTGTCGTCATTTTCTTCTTCAGCCTCGAATACCGAGAACTCAAAGTTGGGAGAAGGCATCGTATCGTATGTTTCAACGGGGTATAAAATAAGCAATCTGCATGACGTGATGATTCGTGTTTAGAAGAGATAGATAAAAATGCAAGTGTGTGCAGTGTATTTATTTTACTGCTTGTTTTTATTTTTGAATTGTTTTTTTTAGGATTACCATTTTCTGAAAAAGCAAAAAGAGAAAACAGCAATTAATGCGGAAATTACAGAACGACGTTATTTTATTAATGAACAAGTCGAATCTTGAAACTACAGCCCTATAAAACAAAACTCACTCGCTCTGGGCAAAGCGAAGAGGGAAATTTACAAAAAGCGAGCCCTATCAAAACATCCGTTTCACCTGGGCAGGGTGAAAGGTTAAAGATGGTAATTACTTTGACTGATGAACGACCTTCGGAACCTCAACGGCAACCCATTGGCGGCGAACTCCTTGGTGAATCACAAAGTCTGGCACCTTCCTTGATTTGTCTTCAGAAATGACGCTGATTTCTGGTGGAGCAGGATCATTGGAATCTGTCTCCCAAGCAGAATTGTCGTAGGAGGATTCCTCTGTTGCACTTTGCATAGCATTGGTGCTCTCAGCTGTATCTCCCCATCCAGTTGACTGGATATCTTCGAGCCTGATACGAGAGCTTTCGGGAGCAGTGTACTTGACCATAAAGTCGTATTTTCCACTTGGTTGTTCCAAAGTGTCCCAAACTTCTTTGGAACTGGAGGAGTCATCCCTCTCGATGACGTTGACCTCAGGAAAAGCATAGTTGATGAATTCTAGTCCTACAAAGGTTGCGAATTCATCTTCATGTTGAGTAGTTTCTGAATGACCTGAGTGTTGATCCCATGACATGGCGGGGACACAGGTATTCTGTTCAATGACGCTCAGCTGAGTTTCATTACTCGGCTGACTTTCTTGCCCCAAGTTTCCTGGGTAAGGCTGCCACATTGGCAGACCATCCAACGGGCCATAGTAATTGTGATCAAAGTTTTCTTTCATCAGAGTGTCTTCCTCTAATGAATTTGGCGGAGCACGGCATCCTTCCGGATCATAATCTCCGTAGATCATTTCGACATCTGATCTTGGTATAAATCTCGGACTTTCTGTAGGAAAGCAAAAAGGCATAGGCACCTCTTCCTGAGACATATAGTCGTCCTTGTTAAGGTAGGACTTCCATTCTTCATCTGTGTTAGAGGGATCTTCCTCATTGATAGCATGAACTATCTGAGACACTGGGTGAAGAAAACCTCCACTGTGGAAGAAGTTTTGAAGGGGATGAAGACTTTCATCGTTGGCGGCTGTCTGAGTACAGGTCGCAGAAAAACCAAGACCCTTCTTTATTTTATTGTCAGTGGGAATGACAAGCTGTCCCCATCCTTTTGTATCGGTACTCTCGACCGCTTTGATAGCATCTTTGTATGAAGAAATTGAAGTTCCTTCTTCGGATTGATCGTTCTTGCTCACCGATAGTGCTTGGAACTGAGTTCCAATAACCTCCTCGGGTTTTACACAAGCAGATGATGATAGGTTACTCACAAGCAAGGCTTGTTCCCCACAAACCGTGACAAGTTGATCGTTCTTGACAAACTTTAGCTTTCGGTGGAGGGTTGAAGTAACCGCTCCAGCCTGATGTATCCAAGGTCTTCCTAATAAACAACTGTATGTTGCCCGGATGTCCATGACCTGGAAAGTGATTTGGAAAGTGTGAGGACCAATAGTTATGGGAAGATCAACTTCGCCGATAACTGTTTTTCTGGATCCGTCGAATGCTTTGACGACGACCTCGCTAACTCTCATCGGAGGGCCTTTAAATGATAATTCCGTCAAAGTGGACTTCGGCATAACATTCAGGGCTGACCCTGTGTCTACCAGTACATTGGCTAAAGCATCGCCCTGGCAATTAACTGTAATGTTGAGCGCCATGTTATGACGACGACCCTCTTCAGGTAATTCCTCATCACTAAATCCCAAATTATTGCAGGAAGTGATGTTAGAGACAATGCTATCGAATTGTCTGATTGTTACATCCTGTTCCACAAAGGCTTGCTCCAAGACTTTCTGTAGAGCCTCTCTGCGTGCTTCTGAACTGAGTAACAGTGATAATACTGAGATCTTTGAAGGAGTCTGTAACAGTTGATCAACAATGTTATATTCACTCCTTTGGATGAGCTTTAGCATCTCATCTTTGTCTTTTGAAAAGTCGGGATTACTAGATTGAGCGACTGGTGGATCAGGAATTTCCGCCTGAAGTTCCTTTTCTTTGTTGGATTCTCCAACCCCTCGGTTGAAGATTCGACTGGTCCGTGTTACACGACTGATGTCTGCAATATTCACGACAGAGGGTAATGGAATTTCCTTTCCATTCTCGATTATTGTTGCACCGTATTTGTAAGGGATTGCCTTAGCTGATTCATACGGTAGTGGCCCCGGTAGATAGATGACTATGGGAACCTTCTGATTTTTCTGACCATTATAAGTAAACTTGATCCGTTCCCGGTTGGGAACTCTAGATTCGTCAAGTAGAGGGATGATGGCAAAAACATCCCTGGTCCTGTGATGACCAGAGATCGTGACAACATCCTCAACTTGCTCGGCAAGGTAGTTCGGCGACCAAATGATGGGTCCTGAACCAGGATATGGACGAATTTCTCCATGATCGACCTGACCCTGAAGAGTTGTTCTCACAAGGTAACACCCTTGGTTACTTTCTGCACAGACGCTACAACTGTCATAGTTGTGTGGTGGCACCTGGCCACGCCCACTTTGAATACAATGTAACCTCACTAGGTTACCTTCCATTGATCGGACATCCTGACTTTGACGACGAGTAGGATTCCTGTTATTGATACTAATCTGCTGAGTATCTTCGTCCATATAGATTGACATCCACCAATGATTTAACAAGTGCTGAAGTGCCTCCTAGACAAGGGTACAACCTCGATCGTTTTCGCAACCTGCTTTACAGCTTTGGTAATCATGTGATATTAAGAATCCGAGTTGGACCTGCTCAGCATGTAACTCTACCAGGTTGGTATTCATCACGCGAATGTCAAAGATCTGAACCATGTTGATTTGATAGGAGTTCCTATCATGGTAGTCTTGGATCCATCCAAGATCCATCTGACGCTGGAGGGCCTCTTGTATGAAAAGCATCCCTGTTTGTTTACCGAGACAATCAGACAGGAACTGTAATCGTGCCGCGGTAGATTATGATACTGGCTTTGCCTTGAGTGCATCGTCACCAAGTTGACATTCATCGCACGGATGTCGTGGTTTTGAATGACGTTGGAATTCGTGTAAACCATGTTAACTCCACAAACTCGGTGCTCTTGGATCCATCCAAGATCCATTTGTTCCTGTAGAGCTGCTTGCACTACAGAACATCCTTGGTTATCTTTAGAGCAGATATCACACTGGTGATAGTTATGAGGTGGCACATGGCCATATCCACTCTGTCTACAATGCATCTTGACCAGATTGGTCTTTAACAAGAGTACTTCATGAATTTGATAGACATTGTTAGTCTCTATCTCAATCAGATTGACTGCAGCTTTCTCATGTCGAGGCAGCGGGTTTGTAAGAACATTAGGATTCGTATCTTAGAAAGATAAGAGCCCGCTCCTAACAAGCTTTTGCACGTCGGATTTGAAATTGAGACAAGTCTCAATGTTATGCCCTGAACCTCCTTGATGATAAGGGCATGTTTGATCCGCTTTAAACCAAAGAGGCGGATTTTCTGGTACTGTAAGAGGAGACTTAGTCTGGATGTGCCCCTTAGCCAGCAGTAATGGAAACAGCTCTGCGTACGTTACGGGTATAGGATCAAATCCTGGTGGCCGTATTGTACGGTTGTTGTTATATGGAGGACGAGCCTGCTGAAGAGGCTGTTGTGTCCTTTGTTGGTCAGGTTGGCTCTACACAACCTGAGGTTGATACATAGGAACAGGCGCGGGGCCGATAGCAGGAGTAACAGCTGCTACTGGCTGATAACGTCGCCTTTGCTTTCCGAGAGAGATATTCCCAATATCTTGCTCTTTTTTCTTAGGGAGAGCACTACCGTATTTTTTAGTACCGCTCATTGATCTAGTGTCTTTTACTAAACGTCCTTCTCGGACGGCTTCCTCAAGACGTACACCCATGCCGACCATTTCGGTGAAATCACTGGGTGCGCTGGCAATCATTCGGTCATAGTAAAATGAGCTTAAGGTCTTTAAGAAGATTTTTGTCATCTCTTTTTCCTCAAGAGGTGGACAAATTTGAGCGGCAATTTCACGCCATCTTTGAGCATACTCCTTAAAGGTTTCCTTTTCCTTTTGCGACATTGATCTGAGTTGATCTCTGTCGGGTGCCATGTCCAAATTGTACTTGTATTGTTGGATGAAGGCAGTACCAAGATCTCTGAAAGTGCTGATCGTAGTACGGTTTAAACCCATGTACCATTTGAGTGCGGCACCGGTTAAACTATCCTGGAAGTAGTGAATCAGCAGGTCCTGATTCTCCGTCTGAGCTGACATCCGCCGAGCGTACATCACCAGATGGCTCTGGGGGCAAGAGTTACCCTTGTATTTTTCAAAGTCGGGCACTTGGAACTTGTGCGGGACTTTCACATTTGGGACCAAGCAGAGGTCTGCGGCGTCCTTTCCAAATAGATCCTGACCGCGAATGGCTTGCAGCTCTTTCTGTATTTCCAAGAACTGCTCCTGGAATTCATCCATTCTGTCGAACATAGTTTCCTTCTTACCAGAAGGTGTCTGTGGAATCTGTCCTTCCGGGACAGTGTGCACCACAGGGGGTGATACCGTGACTACGGCAGTAAGTCTTGGCATTTCCTGAAGTTTGTAACCTTCAGGAGTCTTCAGTATGCCCCTGGTATCTTCGCTTTCCCGAAGTTTGTAACCTTCAGGCCCAGCGGCTTCTGTTGCGATTCCCAGATCTTCAGTGATCGGCGGAACATATCCTTTCGGGATATAGTTAACAGGCATGCCCCAAGGACGATCTTTCGGCATCTGATACCTAGGATCATACTTTTCTATGATGGGCGTTGAGGTGATCTCTGAGATCACAGTTCTTTGTAGCTGAGCTTCTGCCATGGCTTGCACGTCGTTACGAAGCTTTCTCATATCCTCTCTCAGAGCGTCGATCTCTTCTTTCAACTCTCTGTTTTCTTCCTCAAGATCATCCATCTTTTTCTGATGATTGGCCCGAGTGTTATACGAATGAGACAGTTTGACTCTAGAATCGAGACACAAAACGTGAGATTCGTAGGGAAGAAGAATACGCGATGTGAGAATGATGAATGCAATGATTATATTAATTATTGTTTTTTGGTTTAATCAAAATAAACTTCGACAATTAGATTGCAAATATCAAACAGTGGGGAAACCCCTTTTTATTGAAATTCAAAGGATTACAGAAATGGAAATACAGTAGATTACAAAGTGCAGAAACAGAAACCTAAACTAATGGGTCCCGAGTCCTCTCTGAGGAGAAACCGGGTGCTGATTCTGGTATCTTCCTTTTCTTTGACTGGGGCGCTTGGGCCGTTGTCGGGTTGTCATTCCTTTGCCAAGTGAAAGGAGTGAGCAAATTCCTTTGGTCATCTTGATTCTCTACAGCATGCTGCTCCAAAATTTCAATCAGAGCATCTTTCTCTTTTAGTAGTTGCTGTATTTGGATACACTCTACGTCGAGGGTGCGGTACTTGTTCTTCCAAGACCTTCTTTCCTTTTGAACTTTGTTGAGAGTAACCTGAAGCTTTTCAGTTTCCGTCATGAAGTACGTGACAGATTCCCTCGGCGGAAGAATTCCGTAACGAGGATAAGGCATTTTTAGCTTGAGAGCTCTAGTTTGTACCCAATGGAGATAAGGCTCCACCGAGACACAGCCCGGTTTTCCCAGAGACTCTCGTCCTTTCTTATGAACCTGTTTCCAAGCTTGCACTATTTCCATCTTTAGTGCTCTGTCACTTTCTCCTTCTTTGAAGAAAAGACCTTCCAGATGAACACCCAGTGGGATGTGTCTCATCGGGTATCCAAATTGACGAAGAACCAATATCGGATGATAGTTGATTCCTCCTTTAGTTCCTATGAGGGGTACGCTGGAGAAGTTTCCACAACGGTCAATGATTCTGATTCCCTCATAAATCCTATTACACCAATCTATATCGGAATTGGTGAGAGACATGATCTTCTGCGACCAACGTAAGACACTCTTGCAATCCCAAAAAGCAGCAGACTTGGGCAAGTGAGAGATAAACCATTTGTAGAGCAAAGGTACACAGCATGTGATCTCCCCTCCGCTGTACAAATTTCCCAGGTGTACAGAATGATATGCATCTGCGAGCAAAGTCGGCACAGGGTTTCCAATGAGAAAAACCTTAATAGCATTGATATCGACGAAGTTATTGATGTTGGGAAACAAAAATAATCCGTAGGTGAGCAAGACAAAGATGCTTTCAAAAGCAGTCCCGTTCCCTATACTAGCGAAGTATAGAGCCTTTTTTGTCAAGAACTGGGCTGGCAAACCTTGGATGCCACCCTTAGTAATCATGTGAGTCTTGACCTCAGACTCGTCCAAATGAATTGCTCTTGCAATAGTCTGATTCTTTGGAATTTCTTCCAGTCCAGAAAATGGAGCTCGATCAGTGATATGTAAATCAGCTAGATGAGAATACTCCTCCAGCGTTGGTGATAACTGGTAATCCGGGAATGTGAAACAGTGATAAATCGGATCGTAGAACTGAATGAGCGCGTCCATGATCCCCTTAATCACATGGACTCTTAACAGTGGTAGCAAACCACCGTGCTTGGCTCTGAAAGCCTATGGGTTAACGATCATCCTTGCTAACCTTCTCAAATCCCCTAGTTTTGGAACCTTGAAGGTATACTGGCGAGTTCTCCTTCTACCGAAATCCATTAGCGTAATCTTTTTCTCTGATATTTGCAATCACAGTCTTAGTTTAATTTGAAAAACAGAGAGACTAGAAGAGAAAGTTTTTTTAATGTTTTAATGTTTTATTAAATGGATGCATGAATGCAGCACACAAAAACATAGAAAAAACATGGGGTCAGAGGGTCGTTGTCATGAAGTCAAGGCTCTACCCATCCCCAAAGGTTTATACTAGGGTGATTTTTGTACCTGTACTCATTATCATCAGCTCCTCCCAGGAAGGAAGACAACAAGCGGATCGCCAGCGAGTTGTGTGCAATCTTAGAGTAAGTGCCATTCACGAGAATAGATCACCAGCCTCAAATGAGGGTAGTATCGCGTAACAGCTATTTCCGATAGCTTCCGCACTACGAAAGGGTTGGCTTTTCTAGGTGTATACTCAATCTTTCCACATACGGCATCACCCGCATTCCCATTAGCAGAAAAATAAACACGCATAGAAATTAGGAAAAGCAGTATATATATTTGTCCTAATCATCCTAGACTTATAAAGCTATGATTCCTAAGTTCCTGACAGAAATGGGTTCCCCGACGGAAGCCCCAATCTGTGGTATTCACACAAGTGAAGAGAAAAAAAGGAAAAAAAGTTTTAGAAAGACCCGGCCCCACGGTGGGCGCCACTTTTCTGTAGCGAGCGATTTTGGACGCGGTTCTTAAGCGCTGGTCGCTCTCTGCGGTTTGAGCTTTGACTACAGGTCGATTCATTTTTTATCCTATTGTGAGCTGAATAAGGAAGGGAAATAGATGTCTCCAATTAACCCTGCTTTGCATACTGAGTTTAAACAGCGGTCTGTTAGGTTACAGATGCTATCAATGTGGGGGGGGGGGCTTGTACTGGTTATTTGTATTTTCGCCAATACTGTTTTCTTTCTTTTTTACCTGGGCAGAAGGTTTCTAGCGGGGAACAAGGATTAGGATGTTAGGACTGATGCTTTTGAATTACTGATTTTTGATTGATGGAGATATGGGATTTGGGTTTTTTGTTGATTGTGCTCGCTAAGATCTTTTCTTTCGATCTTATGCCTACATATTCCCGTTTACCGAAACAGGGAAATCAGAGCGTTCGTAGTTCCTCCTATTCTATGGGAGGAAATGGGTGTTTTTGGTGTTTTGGTGTCTTGTTCAAAGCCCAAGACTTGAAGCGAAAGGTGATTTGTATCTTGTTCAAAGCCCAAGATGTGAAGCTGAAAGGTCTATTGTGTCTTGTTCAAAGCCCAAGACGTGAAGCTGAAAGACCTCGACTTTAGAGAGAATTTGTCATCTCTAAAGAGGGGGAAGGAGAATTACTTTAACTGGGATACGCGGATCCGAGCAATGCCATAATTTCTGAAGAAAGGGTTTTAACCTGAAGGAGAAGACTTTAACTCAGTGTAGAGCAATGCCATCTTTCCTTAGGAATTTCTCATGCTAAAAGAGGGGCAGTGGCATGGATGTAGATGATCTAGAGGCTTGCCGCTTACAGCGATTAGATGGGGGAAAGAGTTGTTGATGTTTATGTACTGTGAACGAGGCACAACTTTGATTCTAAAAGGTTGATTGGATCAACCAGTGGTTTTCTTATACAAAGCCTAAGAGGAGGCTAATTTCCGCTAGGAAAATCATTATACAAAGCCTAAGAGGAGGCTAATTTGTGTCTCGTACAAAGCCCGAGAGAGAGGCTAAAAGTTTTTTACTCAACAAGAGAGTCTTTGTATCTCGTACAAAGCCCGAGATGGAGGCAAAAGGGGTGATTGACTCAACGAGGGAGTCTCTTATGTATCTCGTACAAAGCCCGAGAAAGAGGCTAAACGTTGTTTGACTCCGCTAGGGAGAGTCATTGTACAAAGCCCAAGAGGAGGCTATGTCAGTTAAGTGACAGGTCCAGTATACTGATTTTGAAAGAGAAAATCAGTTCTTATATGAGCATCACTGTACTCATGGGTTAGATCTGAGGATCGGGGTGGTCTCCTTTTCTTTGAGGAAACTGGAAATCCAAAGGGTGTTGAGACTATCCGAGTCTGCGGGTTTCCTTCCTATTTAACGAAGGGGTCACTTGAGAATGTCTTTTGAGACTCAAGGAAGTTAGACTGTCTGTGTCTAGAGTTTTATCTTTTGTACTATGCTTTGAGAAACAGTAGTAGACTCTATGAAAGGACTGTTCTATGAGGATGACTAGGTTCTGTTCCTATACCTCTAGGAGGTCGTCGGGACAATTTGTACGAAGCCCAAGAGGAGGCTGGAAACTTTTAAGAAGCCGACGAGTCCTTGTACGAAGCCCAAGAGGAGGCTATCATTCCCGGAGGAAGAGATCATTATACGAAGCCTAAGAGGAGGCTGTGAATACTTCTAAGAAGCCGATGGGTCCTTGAATAATGCCCAAGAGGAGGCCGATGCTTTTAAGAAGCCCGTGGGTCTATCATCTCCTTTCCATTAGGAGAGATAACTGTTTTAAAGATAAAAACCACTGGTAAACATGCGAGGTTTACTATCCAGCGACTTTTAGCTTTTAAAGAGGGTTCCTTAGTTAAGGTCCAAGATTATGACCGTAATGGGTACCCAAACCCCGAGACATTCAAGGCAAGCTATCCACAAGGAATAGATCAAGTCAGGAAAGTTTGAGAATTTGGAAGAAACTCAAAGATGCCATTCACGGAGAATACATTCATCTTGGGGAGTAGAGCTTCTTGACGATTCCTAAGGAGGACAGCCGAAGAGAAGACTGTATCTGGTGCTCCTATTGGGGATCTAGGCGTCTATTTCTATGAACAAATGAAACGGCGTCACCTAGTTCTAGACGTAGTTGCCGGGGAAACTCGAAACATCTATACTATTATTACACAGTAGATATGAGTTTATGAAAGGAGACTTACAGTGAGCAGCCCCACAATACAGTTTATAATATGAAAGCAGTAAATGAAAGCGATAACCACTTACTTGGTTGTAGTGCTTCCATGCTATTTGGTTAGTTGTTCAACAAAGAAAGATTGAAAACAACAGTATATTCAAAATCAAAGGAGAAAGTGCTTTGAAAAAGAAAGATTTGGGGCTTACAGCTCAAGGAGAGGCCCAGGGTTTTATCAGTGAGCGCACTGTTTGACTTTGTACAGAGGGACTTATACAATGAGTGAGGCCCAAAAAGGTTTTCTGTACAAAGGGATGGGTCTTACACTCTCTCAAGAGGCCCAAAAAAGGTTTAAAGAAAATAGAGGGGCTTATAACACGAGGGTAGGCCCAAATGATTTTTCGTTTAAAAATGGCGATCGCGCCGAGGTTTTCTTTTAACGCAGAGGGACTTATACAATAAGTGAGGCCCAAAATGTTTTGGTTAAAAGGGGGATTGGGTCTTACACTCTAATAGAGGCCCAAAGGTTTTGAATGGGTCTTATAGCTCAAGGAGAGGCCCAGATGATTTTTATTTTTAAACGGGCGACGATCGCGCCGTTTACTTGTACAGAGGGACTTATACAATGAGTGAGGCCCAAAATGTTTTTGTACAAGGGGGGATGGGTCTTACACTCTCTCAAGAGGCCCAAAGAGTTTTGAAAATGATTTATGAGGGTTGAATTAATCCAAAACCCTAATTTGTTTTCAAAATGTATTTAATTGAATAAAAATTCAATTAAAATGATCAAAAATTGTTTAACACATGGAAAACAAATTGTGATCTTGGATTAATGCTTCAAAAATTAAGTATTGACCTACAAAATAATTAGAAAGCATTAAAAGTTGCAAAATCAATGTAGAAAAAATATTTAAAATGTCAAAAACAATTAAAATATTAATTCTTTGCAAAAATGTAAATTATATGAAATAAATAATATTTTTGGGATTTTTTGTGAAAATAAAATATTTTAACATTTTTGTGAATTATTAAAAAAAGAATCAACTCAAAATCATTAAAACTCAGAGAGAAATTAATTTTTGAATCAATTAAACAAAATCACAAAATTCAAATATTTGAATTTCTAAAAATGGCGCCAAGAACAAGCTGAAGAACGCGCGCGTGTTCTTGGTTTCTCAGATTTTCATTTTCTATCCAATCTCCATGAATACGTAATCATATCATGCAATCCACATATCATTATGCTCGCCTCAACCTCACGATCATGTCTATGTACTTTAATTTCATTTAAATTAAACATACAACAAGAAATCACGAAGAGACCTCAAGAACCCTAATTTCTGCATGAAGGCTAGGATTTTTTATACACGATTCAAACAATGCAATTAATTGAGGGAAAACATTCCATGCATGATTATGAACATATGGCCAAATTATTGTGCGAGGAAATATGCATAGATTGAGAGATGACCAAGTATGTGCTTACCTCCAAGTCGTGACAGCAAGTTCAAAGTGATTTTTGATTTGGAGGTGTTACAGATGAGTGGTCATGATCTGAACAGCTTCCCTACACCCTATGGATTGTGTTTGGATGGTTGGACTTGATTGAAATTGGCTGGATCATTTTGTGGTACCTCAGCTGCACTTTGGTTAAAACCTTGAGCAACCAGCTGGTGATTTTGTGAAATTGATGTTTCAGAAGTAATCTAAGTGTTTGATCAGCTCATATGTGATGTATGTGAGGTGTGTGAGTGATTGGTTTGATTGGAAAAGCTCTCAAACTCAAAACCCGATAGTGACTTGCCTTAGAAGGAAAAATTGGAGTGAAAGAAGAGATTTTGAGGAAAGCATCTGTTAGATGGCTTTGGTGTACTCAAACTGACCACAATTGAGCTCTATTTATAGTAGAGAAAGTTTGTTTTGCAAGGAATAGTGCATGGCAACTGGTAAGTAGGTTTGGCCAATGTTGGCAAATGAAAATCCAAGTCTCCTCTAGCCATTGACTAGAGGTTAGGGCACAGAGCTTTGGTTCCCTTGGTCTTGGATAAGTCTTGACTGATTTCAGATGAGAATGGCTCAGTCCATGCCACCTTGATGGTTCCATTGAATGCCTCATTCCAAATTTGAAGTCTTGTCCCTATTTTGGCCATTCTAGGTTCAACATGCTATTTCTTGTTCCATGGACTTTGGAGGCTTGGCTCAGTGATTGTCCCCTTTAGATTCAATCCTCTGAGGTGTCCAAGTGGATAGGAGCAATTGAATTTGGCTGATTTTGGCAAATCGACCAAAGTTACAAATTCTGCCTTGCCTTGACAGATTTCAGCAAGGCAACTTGGCAATGTTGTATCTCATGGTGTAGGTTGAATTTGGCAATGTTCTTGGCCATTTTGGAAAGCTCTTACCTAATACAACAACTGTTTGAACAAGTTTGGTTTTGATCTCTTTTGATTCCAAGTGAAAAATCCCCCTACATTTGGCAAAAAGTGAGGCTGAATCTGACTTAGTGAAAATTTCACTAAGTGTTGGAAAAAGTGACTTTTTCACTTTTCAACCACTTTGATCACTCCATAACTCAAAATCCTTAATGAATTGGAATGTTGAAGTTTTTGTAGGTGATAATGAGGGCTACAAATCCATCTTTGGATGAGAAAAAATGGCCTTGTGGTTTAGGAGTTATGGTCCTCCAAAGTTGGTACCTTTGCCACTTTATTTTTAACTTAGAAAAATTTCTAAGTTTTATGGTTACCCCTTTTACAAGTTATTTCACTTTTCTTGATTTTTCTTGATGAATGATGATTCAAATCATACATTAACATCATTTTAGGGTTAAAAATCCATTTTGGTGAAAAATCTCAAAAAGTCAAAGTTGACTTTTGTGCACAGTTGACTTTTTATCAGATGAATTCCAAACTGTGCAATTCTTCAGGAAATCATGTCCTTGACCTAAATAAAACTTGATGGACATGTTCCATGGGTGTCATAGGGTATATTCAATCATGTATTAGGGTTTGGGAGCATGTCTTGGTCAAAAGTCAAAGTTACAATTGACTTTTCTCTTAAAACCCTAATTATGGGGCAAATGAAATTGAGACTTGTTGCTCAAACTTCTTAGATCAATCCATTGTTACAAATGGATCAATATGGTATATTAGAGACCCTCAAATGATGTCTTGAGGTCTTGGCTCATGGTTTGTCCCAAAAGTCAACTTAGGGGTGAATTAGGTCAAGAAACCCTAATTCCTGATTTTTGATGAATGCATCCCCTGAGGCAAAATTGACTTGATGCATGGGTTCATGAGGTTCCATGAAGTATATTAGGTCATGTTTTGGATCATTGCCTTGTGCCCAGATGAAAATTTCCATCTGGAGGCCCTGGTCGACCAAAACCCTAATTTGGTGACACTGTCGATCTTGAGACTTGATCCACCTAGAAGGGAGCAGCCTTGTGCTTAATCCTTGAAGTGAGAGTCCTTTTGATCCTTTGTAGTTACTTGGGAGGTTAGACAAGTTGAAGATCATGTCATTTCTTGATTGATCCTTTGTCTAAGCACTCAGAGAGGGCTTGAAACCCTAATTTTGATTGTATTGGATGCTCACCCATCTTTGGGGAGACTGATGAAGCATGATGGTTCATCCATATTGTGATGATGATTTTCACAATGATGGGAAATCTAAGTGGTCAAAATTTGGGGTATTACACAAGTATGCAAAGAACATTGTTAAGAAGTTTGGTTTGGAAAATGCTAATCACAAGAGGACACCTGCTCCTACTCACTTAAAGTTGTCCAAGGATGAACATGGTGTGAGTGTGGATCAAAGTCTATGCAGAAGCATGATTGGTAGCTTATTGTATCTCACAGCTAGCAGACCTGATATTTCTTTTGTTGTTGGAGTGTGTGCCAGATATCAATCTGAGCCTAAAGTTAGTCACTTGAATCAAGTGAAGAGGATTTTGAAATATGTGAATGGGACTAGTGACTTTGGAATACTTTACAGTCATGGATCAGGCACTGAGTTATGTGGTTTTTGTGATGCTGATTGGGCAGGGAGTGCTGATGATAGAAAAAGTACTTCAGGAGGTTGCTTCTTCTTTGGGAATAATCTGATATCATGGTTTAGTAAAAACCAGAACTGTGTGTCTCTTTCTACTGCTGAAGCTGAGTACATAGCAGCAGGGAGTAGTTGTTCTCAACTTGTTTGGATGAAGCAGATGTTAACAGAATATAATGTCAAGCAAGATGTCATGACATTGTACTATGATAATCTGAGTGCTATCAATATCTCTAAGAACCCTATTCAACATAGCAGAACTAAGCATATTGACATATGTCATCATTTTATAAGAGATTTGGTTGAAGACAAAGTAGTTGCTCTGGAACATGTTGCTACTGAAAAGCAGCTAGCAGATATTTTTACCAAGGCCTTAGATGCAAATCAATTTGAAAAATTAAGAAGCAAATTAGGAATTTGCATATATGAGGATTAAATGTGCTGGGAAGTGTCGTGTACAGTTGTGATCTTTATTGCATATGTTTAGTTTAAAGGAAACAAAATTTTATTCAGCTGCTGAAAGCATACAAGATTAGATGTTAGTACATCAAAAGCAACATATAAAGTGTCTAAAGATTATCCCAACCCCCTGCATCAAGAAAAGTTTTCCAATCTTCATCCCATTCATCATCAGCAGCATGAAGTTACACTGGAGTTTTTTTGATGTTTTTCATCCTTGTCTCTGATGTTTTTCTTGTTCTTGTTGCTCCTGAAGAAGTCCCAACGGCTGTCATTGTTGTGCTCTTATTCTTTAGTGGATCTGGTTTCTTGACCTCCTGCATGTGTTTCTTCCCTGCATCTTTGTTAGACTGACTCATACTTGGTTGTTGTCTGGTGTTGTTAGAAGGAAGAAGGCTTGGATTTTATAGTTCTATAAGAATCCATTGGTTGTATCGCCTGACCAGTCAAAGTTTTTGGAATTTGTGTTCCTTGGGAAGCTTGTTATTTGACCATGTCTTGATGTTGTCAGATCTTTATGTTTTATGTAGAAGTTGTCCAATTGTGGCTAAAAAGGTGGAGAGTTAGCCTATGTAGCCTATGTGCCAATGTGTTGCTAGTTGTCTGTTGGGGTTCTAGGCTTGAGGGGGAGTGTGCATGCTTGAACAGCTGGTATGCTGGTTCCTGTTTTGAGGGGGAGTTTAGCTTTGTGCAGATTTTGGATGTGATTGCTGCTGGTTGTGTTTTGGAATGTTAGGAGTATGAAGTTTTTCCGCTGGAGGTATTTTGGATGTTGGCAGAGATTGTTTTAGCCAAAATTAGCCAAAGGGGGAGATTGTTAGTTCTTGTATTGGCTGGAATTTTGGTAAAACAAAGTTGAACAATGTTGATGTCATATGTCTGATGTCTTAACATTGGTTCCTAACATTAGTTGTTGCAGGGTTGAAGTTTTATATGCTGATGTTAAACTTGATGTCCTGACATCAGTTATCTGAACATCAGAACATCAGGCTGTGATGTTTTAGGGCTGCGCGTGAAAGTTTGTTTTGAGAAGATCTGTTAGAGAGATTGTGTGAGAATATCTTGGAGAAGATATTTTCAGTTGCAATCAGATTTGGAGCAGATCCTGTTGCTATGTTTAAGGGCTGTTTGATTTAAAAAGATTTGAAGATCAAATCTGTTTTAAATTCTGGTTTTAAAAACAAATCAAATCAGATTTTTGGAAGAGGTCCAAGCCCAAGTCAGAATTCTATTTAAGCAGCGTCAACCCTCATTGGAAAAGGGACGAAGACAAGAGAGCAAAGACTGAGAGTCAAATTTGTGTTTTCGTGTGTGTTTTGTAAACCTTTCATGGTTGAATAGGTGTTACTATTTTGGGTTGTAAGTGTATTCACTCTAGAGCTTTTAAGCAAGAGTGTGTTGTTCTTGATCGAAGCTGTTAAGCAAGATCAAGGTGTGGTTTAAAGTGTAATCTTTGGATTGTGTCACTGAGGTGATTTAGGGAGTGAGTGGTTTCTCATATCTAAGTGGTCTCTTAGGTAGAAGTGTCATTGGGTAGTGATTAAGATTAGTAGATGTCAACTGGGATTGTTGAGTCTGTAATTTAATACTACTAATAGTGAATTTCCTCCCTGGCTTGGTAGCCCCCAAACGTAGGTAGTTAGACCGAACTGGGTGAACAATTCATTGTGTTAATTTACTGTTGTTATAGCCTTGTTCATATTAGCAGATTGTATTGTTGTGACATCACACTTAACATCACACATCTGATACCAGAATTTCAGGAAGAAATCTTGATTGTTCAAATTTATATTGATGACATAATTTTGGTTCCACTAATGCATCTCTTTGTCAAGAGTTTTCCAAGATCATGCAGGCTGAATTTGAGATGAGTATGATGGGCGAATTAAAATAATTTCTTGGTATTCAGATTAATCAAAAGTCTGGAGGTATTTACATTCACCAGTCTATGTATACAAAGGAAAATTTGAAAATATTCAATCTTGATGAGTGCAAAGTCTTGTCAACTCCTATTCATCCTACATGTATCCTTGGTGCTGAAGAGTCCAGTTCCAAAGTGGATCCAACTAAATATTGAGGTATGATAGGTTCCTTACTTTATCTCACTGCTTTTAGACCTGATATTTTGTTCAATGTATGTTTATGTGCAAGGTTCCAAGCAGATCCTAGAGAGACTCACTTAATTGCTGTTAAAAGAATCTTTAGGTATCTGAAAGGAACATTAAATCTTGGACTTCTCTATAAAATGTCCTCATACTATAAACTGGTTGGATTCTGTGATGCTGACTATGCTGGAGATAGAATTGAAAGGAAATCCACTAGTGGTTCCTGTCAATTTTTAGGTGAAAACCTTGTCTCTTGGGGTAGTAGAAGACATGAAATTGTTGCCTTATCTACAGTAGAAGTAGAATACATCTCAACTGCTAATTGTTGCACTTAACTACTGTGGATGAAATATAAACTTGAAAACTATCAGATATTTGGAAACAAAATTCCAATCTTTTTTTATAATACTGCCATTATCTTTCTAACAAAGAATCCAATTCAGCATTCTAGAACCAAACACATTGAAATCAAATATCACTTTATAAGGGACTATGTTCATAAGGGTGTTATAGATATTCAGTTCATTGATTCTGAACATCAACGGGCTGATATATTTACAAAACCCCTGGCAATCAATCAATTTGATTTCATTAAGAAAAACTTAAACATGGTTTATGTCTCAGAATAAGTGCTTGTTCTCTGAATCATGTATTGGAATATTCATTGGAATCTGTTAGTAGTCAGTTAAGTTACCTCTGATAGTTTCTTGAAGTATGGTCTTTAAGTGTGAATAGAAGTCAAAGGATATCTTTCTTCCTTGTATGCTTTATTTAAAGTATACAGTAATAAGTTAATTCTTTGCTATGTGCCTTGAGTTAACTATTGGATTATTTCTTAAGTTCTGATAAAATAAAATCCTTGTTTTAATACTCTGATTTTCTGAATCTGCTCTAAACAGTTTGGTTTATTAAAAGAGGAGTGTTCTGATAAAGATTTTAACTTGTTTTTATTCAGACTTGGGGTTGTTCCAAACATTTTATTAAATACTTGCTTAAAACTCTAGCATTTTATGTATAATGTTGCGAAGCTGTTTTTCTCCTCACATATTGTCTTCTACATAAGATAATTTTGTGAATTCAATTCTTCATCTTAATACTTCTTCTTCAAAAGGTCTTGTTAGTACATCAAAGAAGAATGTTGTAATCTAGACTTTCTAAAAAGAAATGTACAACTCTTTTTAACAAATTGACGACGATTAATCCTTCACAACTTATTGTGAAAGAATTTTTTTTCTAGGCCAATGCTAATATTCATCAGAATGAGCAAAATCATTGTCTGATTTTGTCTATTATAACAGCTCAGAAAGTGATTTATGTAACACCCCCTATCTATACCCCCAAGCTATAAAGCGATAAATAAAATTCAAAATTTCATCAGAGTATATTTAAACACGCACGACATAGACCAGGGACATCACATCAATTTGAAACAAACATACAACTCCGGCTCATTAAGATATGCAACAGTGGGGTAGCAATCAACAGAGGAACTCAGTTCCTAACACCCACATTTCAGATTTTAGAATAAAAACGGAAAATCTAAAACTGAATCATGTATATATCGGTTATCAACAGAATCATGTATATATATACAAATCCAAAAGATAAAGATGCATATACACAACATCACAAAATAATCCTAATAGATCTCCCGACTACCCGGTGCTACATATCAGAGCCGACCGACAAAATAATGAAGACATAAGCATCACAAAAGACCTCCAGCATCTAATCTGCAATGCCTCATAGAGCATTATAAAACAGCAGAAGGGTGAGAAA
Source organism: Lathyrus tuberosus (assembly GCA_022829125.1). NCBI lineage: Eukaryota > Viridiplantae > Streptophyta > Magnoliopsida > Fabales > Fabaceae > Lathyrus > Lathyrus tuberosus. The sequence goes on from JALAZF010000072.1 coordinate 10,188,203, forward strand.
CACAATTATAATATAAATGCATATAATTATATATATCGACATAAAAATACACATATCAAGTATTCTCACCACAATTATCACATGCCAACACATAAAGCATATATAGATTATATTCATATAATCACATATTCACACATAATACATATGTTTGTACACAAACCATATCATTCATAATTCAATGCATTTAACACGAATGCACATCAATTCACAAATGCTATCACAAGCTCAATCACATAATTACTCCATTCCCAATTACATATTAATCATGCACAATACATTTATCACAAATGCATATCACAATGTCTCACACATAATCAATTAAATCATGATTTTCCACATATAAACAATGCAATCATAATTCATGCAGATGCAAAGAGACCGACACAACGACTCTATGCAAATGCATATGCGGGTACCGACTCTAACATTTCTCATCATTAGTTCACTCAGGAACTCTGCTGGAATCATCGCTCGTTACATCACTGTAACTCCCCGTCGGGCCTACGATGTTCACCCGTTGCTTGCAGTCTTCTTTGTATAAGGCTCACGATCGTCTATAATCACCGTTTTCTGTCCTCTTTGTATAAGGCTCACGATGTTATAGCAGATTCTCTCAGGAATAAAACCGTCGCTCACACCCAACATGGACACACGACGTCACAAGATGCATATCATGATACTTGACACACAATAACTCATGACAACCAATGCATCTTCACACACATATGCAACCATAAACATGCATATATAACCAAATACAACACATTGCATTTATTTGCCTTTCGGCCACAATTCATCACCACAACATGTCATCACATGCATTCACATCATATAACATGACACAAGTCATACGATATCCATACCAACAACACATTGTATGATATACATTAATTACACACAATTACAACCGTAAAAACCGACAAAACAACTCATTTCCAAATTCCCGACATAATTTAATCAGCCAACAATCTCAGAACCCATACTTTAAGAAAGTACACTTCATAAGCTTTCTAACGCATGAAACCATGCCTCAATCCGAACCACAAAACAAAAGTTAGGAAGAAAACAAAATTGCACAAACAGCTATGTTCGCTAGGCGAACCCTATAGCGAGCATTCGCTACCACCTTCGCTAGGCGAACGTCCCGCGAAGCCACTACTAGATAAAAATAGATACAAAGCTCGCTAGGCGAACCCTTTAGCGAACCAAGTCAGAACCAAAAATATACCAAGTTCGCTAGGCGAACCCTCTAGCGAGCATTCGCTAGCACATTCGCTAGGCAAACAAAGTTAGCGAGCCTTCGCCAACCTTCGCCCCAGGTTCGCTAGGCGAACCAGCGAAAACCCAGAATTCTGCAGCGCTGTTTGAAACCCCAAAAACATATTTTTCCACCAAAATCTCTTTCAAATCAAAACATAACCATCAGAATATAACCCAATCATGGTAACAAGTAATCTACCTCATTTACATCAATTTCTAGCCGCGAAAACATCGATTTCTAACATTCGACCTAGAATCAAAAGCTATGTGAAGACAAGAAAACATACAAACATACACATACATAATCATACACAAGCATAGTATAATCGAGTTTCGCACCCTTACCCAATTAAATCGATTCTAGAAGTTGATTTGATCCAACCTAGCTTTTCCTCTTTTCTTCTTTTTTTTCTCTTCTCTTCTTTTTCCTTCTTCTCTTTTTCCTCTTCCTATTTCTTTCTCTATATTTTTCTCTCCTTTCTATTTCTATCTCTTTTCTTTCTAAGTTACAAAAATATAATATAAAATGACTAAAATGCCCCTACTCTCAAATACCCCGCAAACGCTCTCAAAATGCTATAAAACATAATCACGATGTAAAATAACATATTATCACAATTAAAATAATATAATACTCAAAATAATTAAATCGACTCGATTAAATAAAATGATCAAAACTGGGGTGTTACAACTCTCCCCCACTTAGAAATTTTCATCCTCGAAAATATAACCGATACCAACAACTCCGGACACGGCTCTCGCATCTGACCAACAAACATTAGACCAACCAAAAGCACACCACGAATAACACAACTGACAAACCACCTTGCTAACAGCAGCAACAACAACGACAAGACGCAAAGCCCATACAATGCACTTGACGACCAACTCACAACTCAAAGAATACACAAGCACAAACTCACAGGTTCACTCTCAAATACAAAATGTGCCACATCACGCTTCTGTTGCGCACTCTGATTACCCAAAACCATCAAGACTATCAATCTCACATCCAAAACCTAACTCTTTCTCATATCCACCAAACTCATTGATCACTGCCAATATATCCAACCACACTCTCTACTGTGTTCTCTCCCACACTAGACACAAGCCTCTAAACTGCTCAAATAATTCCAACTCTCTGACCATCAAAACAGACATGCATAAAGATTTTTCGACTTACACATTAGGCACAACAATAGCCTTTCCCCAAGGATAGCCCCAAACCAATTCATAACTCGCCACGAATCCTAATCATCCTCGTTGTCTCTATTCCTTCAGACCAAACCAGTACTCAATATTCTTATAATTACCAAACACTTCGAATCTAGAACCATAAAGATAATACCTCCAATATTCCAACATAATGCAACTGCAACCAATTCCAATTCCACAATAGTACTGATCCTTTCACGAATCCTCAAATGTCGAAAAACATATGCCACGACTTTACTCTCTTGCATTAGCACACTGACTATACTCATCAAAGATGCATCCCAAACAATCGACTTCCCTTTTGCAAGTCAACTGAAGCAACGAAAACGCTAATCTTGGAAAAGTCTTCCATACCCTTTGGTAATAACCAACAAAAGTCCAAAAAGTTTCTAATCACCTTAACTAACTTCGGAGCCTCTCATAGTAACACCGCATCTACTTCCGATGATAACAAATATAACCCGCAGCATTAGGTGCACCTTGCACAGCCCGAGCCATAGCCTGGATCGCAGCAGCCAAAGCAGCATCGTTCCTACCAGCCATATTCTGTTCATTTCCAATAACAACAACTATGGTTAAACAAACAGCTCACCGAACCACAAAGACCAACAAGGACTGACACAAACTGACACGGACTAGCTCTGATACCACTTCATGTAACACCCCCTATCTATACCCCCAAGCTATAAAAACGATAAATAAAATTCAAAATTTCATCAGAGTATATTTAAACACGCATGGCATAGACCGGGGACATCACATCAATTTGAAACAAACATACAACACCTACTCATTAAGATATGCAACAGTGGGGTAGCAATCAACAGAGGAACTCAGTTCCTAACACCCACATTTCAGATTTTAGAATAAAAGGGGAAAATCTAAAACTGAATATCATATATATATATATATATATATATATATATATATATATATATATATATATATATATCACATAAAGGTTTATCGCTTATCAACAGAATCATGTATATATATACAACTCCAAAAGATAAAGATGCATATACACAACATCACAAAATAATCCTAATCGATCTCCCGACTACCCGGTGCTACATATCAGAGCCGGCCGATAAAAGAATGAAGACATAAGCTTCACAAAAGACCTCCAGCATCTAATCTGCAATGCCTCATAGAGCATTATAAAACAGCAGAAGGGTGAGAAACACAATTATAATATAAATGCATATAATTATATATATCGACATAAAAATACACATATCAAGTATTCTCACCACAATTATCACATGCCAACACATAAAGCATATATAGATTATATTCACACAATCACATATTTACACATAATACATATGTTTGTACACAAACCATATCATTCATAATTCAATGCATTTAACACGAATGCACATCAATTCACAAATGCTATCACAAGCTCAATCACATAACTACTCCATTCCCAATTGCATATTAATCATGCGCAATACATTTATCACAAATGCACATCACAATGTCTCACACATAATCAATTAAATCATGATTTTCCACATATAAACAATGCAATCATAATTCATGCAGATGCAAAGAGACCGAAACAACGACTCTATGCAAATGCATATGCGGGTACCGACTCCAACATTTCTCATCACTAGTTCACTCAGGAACTCTGCTGGAATCATCGCTCGTTACGTCACTGTAACTCCCCGTCGGGCCTACGATGTTCACCCGTCGCTTGCAGCCCTCTTTGTATAAGGCTCACGACGTTTATGGATCGCTTGCAGTCCTCTTTGTATAAGGCTCACGAACCGATCGCTTGCAGTCCTCTTTGTATAAGGCTCACGATCGTCTATAATCACCGTTTTCAGTCTTCTTTGTATAAGGCTCACGATGTTATAGCAGATTCTCTCAGGAATCAAACCGTCGCACACACCCCACATGGGCACACGACGTCACAAGATGCATATCATGATACTTGACACACAAGAACTCATGACAACCAATGCATCTTCACACACATATGCAACCATAAACATGCATATATAACCAAATACAACACATTGCATTTATTTGCCTTTCGGCCACAATTCATCACCACAACATGTCATCACATGCATTCACATCATATAACATCACACAAGTCATACGATATCCATACCAATAACACATTGTATGATATACATTAATTACACACAATTACAACCGTAAAAACCGACAAAACAACTCATTTCCAAATTCCCGACTGTCATAGCCCAAAATTTGACCACTAAGATTTCCCATCATTGTGCAAATCATCACAATATGGATGAACCATTAGTCTCCCCAAAGATGGGTGAGCATTCACTACAATCAGACTTAGGGTTTCAAGCCCTCTCAGAGCTCTTAGACAAAGGATCAATCAAGGAATGAATTGATCTTCAACTTGTCTAAACTCCCAAGAATCTACAATGGATCAATAGGACTCCCACTTTAAGGATTAAGCACAAGGCTGCTCCCTTATAGGTGGATCAAGCTTCAAGATCGACAGTGTCACCAAATTAGGGTTTTGGTCGACTAGGGCCTCCAGTTGGAAAATTTCCTCTGGGCATGAGCCAATGCTTCAAAACATAACCTAATATACTCCATGGAACCTCATGGACACAATCATCAAGTCAATTTGACCTCAGGGGATGCATTCATCAAAAATCAGGAATTAGGGTTTCTTGACCTAATTCACCCCTAAGTTAACTTTTGGGACAAATCGTGAACCAAGACCTCAAGACATGATTTAAGGGTCTCTAGTATACTATATTGATCCATTTGGAACAATGGATTGATCCAGGAAGCTTGATCAACAAGTCTCAATTTCATCTGGACCACAGTTAGGGTTTTGCGAGAAAAGTCAACTGTAACTTTGACTTTTGACCAGGACATGCTCCCAAACCCTAGGACATGATTCAATATACCCTATTACACCCATGGAACATGTCCATCAAGTTTGATTTAGGTCAAGGACATGATTTCCTAAAGGATTGCACAGTTTGGAATTCATCTGATAAAAAGTCAACTGTGCACAAAAGTCAACTTTGACTTTTTGAGATTTTTCACTAAAATGGATTTTTAACCCTAAAATGATGTTAATGTATGATTTGAATCACCATTCATCAAGAAAAATCAAGAAAAGTGGGATAACTTGTAAAAGGGGTAACCATAAAACTTAGAAAGTGCCACTAATGCACCAACTTTGGAGGACCATAACTCCTAAACCACAAGGCCATTGTGCCCCATTCAAAGCTTGATTTGTAGATCACATTACCCTCTACAAAAACTTCATACTGACCTATGTCCAAATTCCTCATGGATTTTGAGTTATGGAGTGATGAAAATCAAGAAAAGACACTTTGTTCCAACACTTGGTGAAAATTTCACTAAGTCATATTTGACCTTACTTTTTGCCAAATGTAGGGGGATTTTTCACTTGGATTCAAAAGAGATCAAAACCAAACATGTTCAAACAGTTGTTGTATCATGTAAGGGCTTTCCAAAATGTCCAAGAACATTACCAAATTCAACTTACACCATGAGATATGACATTGGCAAGTTGCCTTGCTGAAATCTGTCAAAGGCAAGGCAGAATTTGTATTTTGCTCGATTTACCAAAATCAGCCAAATTCAAATGCTCCTATCCACTTGGACACATCTGAGGATTGAATCTAAAGGGGACAATCACTGAGCCAAGCCTCCAAAGTCCTTGGAACAAGAAATAGCATGTTGAACCTAGAATGGCCAAAATAGGGACAAGACTCCAAATTTGGATTGAAGCATTCAATGGAGGCATCAAGGTGGCATGGACTGAGCCATTCTCATCTGAAATCAGTCAAGGCTTATCCAAGACCAAGGGAACCAAAGCTTTGTGCCCTAACCTCTAGTCAATGGCTAGAGGAGACTTGGATTTTCATTTGCCAACATTGGCCAAACCTACTCAGCAGTTGCCATTCACTATTCCTTGCAAAACAAACTTGCTCTACTATAAATAGAGCTCAATTGTGATCAGTTTAAGTACACCAAAGGCCTACAATACTTGTCTTTCTCAAAATCTATTTCTCTTGGCAAAAATGCCTTTCTTAGCAAGGTAGCTATCGGGTTTTGAGCTAGAGGGAAATTCCACTCAAACCAATCACACACACACCTCATATACATCACATATGAGCTGATCAAACACTTAAACAACAACTGGAACATTGATTTCTCAGAATCACCAGCCAATTGCTCAAGGTTTTAACCAAAGTGCAGTTGAGATGCCATGAAGTGATCCAGCCAATTTCCATCAAGTCCAAGCATTCAAACATACTCCATAGCACCTAGGGAAGCTGTTCAGATCATCACAACACAACTGTAACACCTCCAACACAAATCACGATCACCAGCTGCAAGTGGTAAGCATGAGCTCTTCTAACTCTATGATCCATGCAATTTTTGCTGCACAATAATTTGGCCATATGTTTATAATCATGCATGGAATGTTTTCCCTCAATTAATTGCATGGTTTGAATAGTGTATCAAAAATCCTAGCCTTCATACAGAAATTAGGGTTCTTGAGGTTTCTTCGTGATTTCTTGTTTTATGTTTAATTTAAATGAAATTAAATGCTATAGACATGATCGTGAGGTTGAAACGAGTTGATTGGTATGTGGATTGCATGATATGATTACGTATTCAGTGAGATTGAATGGAAAATGTAAATCTGGGCAAAACTGAAAACGCGCGTGTTCTTGGTGTTGTTCTTGGCGCCATTTTCAGAAATATGAATATTTGAATTTTGTGATTTTTGTTTAATTGATTCAAAAATTAATTTCTCTCTGAGTTTTAATGATTTTGAGTTGATTCTTTTTTTAATAATTCACAAAAATGTTAAAATATTTTATTTTCCCAAAAAAATCCCAAAAATATTATTTATTTTATATAATTGATATTTTTGCAAAGAATTAATGTTTTAATTGTTTTTAACATTTGAAATATTTTTTCCATCTTGATTTTGCAACTTTTAATGCTTTCTAATTATTTTGTAGGTCAATACTTAATTTTTGAAGCATTAATCTAAAGTCATAATTTGTTTCCCACATGTTAAACAATTTTGACCATTTTAATTGAATTTTTATTCAATTAAAACACATTTTGGAAATAAATTAGGGTTTTTGATTAATTCAACCCTCACAAATCATTTTCAAAACTCTTTTGGGCCTCTAATAGAGTGTAAGACCCAACCCTTTGTAAATACAACCTAATTTTGGGCCTCACTTATTGTATAAGTCCCGTTGTATTTCAAAATTTCGGCGCGATCGTCGCCCGTTAAAAAATTCTAACCATTGGGCCTCCCCTCGTGTTGTAAGCCCCATTTCTTTTCTAAAACCTTTTTTGGGCCTCTTGAGAGAGTGTAAGACCCACCCCCTTGTACAAAAAAACTTTTTGGGCCTCACTCATTGTATAAGTCCCTCTGTACAAGTAAACGGCGCGATCGTCGTCCGTTTAAAAATAAACCAAAATTGGGCCTCTCCTCGAGCTATAAGACCCATTCAAAACTTTTGGGCCTCTATTAGAGTGTAAAACCCAATCCCCCTTTTGACCAAAACCATTTTGGGCCTCATCTATTGTATAAGTCCCTTTGTGTTAAAAGAAAACCTCGACACGATCGCCATTTTAAACGAAAAATCATTTGGGCCTACCCTCGTGTTATAAGCCCTACTCTTTTTCTTTAAAACTTTTTGGGCCTCTTGAGAGAGTGTAAGACCCATCCCTTTGTACAGAAAACCTTTTTTTGGCCACAGTCACTTGTATAAGTCCCTCTGTACAAATTCAACAGTAAAACCTTGGGCCTCTCCTTGAGCTGTAAGCCCCAATCATTCTTTTTCAAAGCACTTTCTCCTTTGATTTTGAATATACTGTTGTTTTCAATCTTTCTTTGTTGAACAACTAACCAAACAGCATGGAAGCTCTACAACCGAGTAAGTGTTTATACGCTTTCATTTACTGCTTTCCTATACATATAACTGTATTGTGGGGCTGTTTCGCTGTAAGTCTTCTTTCATAAACTCATATCAACTGTGTAATAATAGTATAGATATTCAGAGTTTCCCCGACAACTACGTCTAGTACTAGGTAAAGTCATTTCGTTTATTCGTAGAAATAGACAGCTAGATCCCCAATAGGATCACTAGATACAGTCTTCTCTTCGGCTGTCCTCATTAGGAATTGTCAAGAAATTCTACTCCCAAAGATGAATGTATTCTCCGTGAATGGCATCTTTGAGTTTCTTCCAAATTCTCGAACATTCCCGACTTGATCTATTCCTTGTGAATAGCTTGCCTTGAATTTCTCGGGGTTTGGGGACCCACGGGCTTCTTAAAAGCATCAGCCTCCTCTTGGGCATAATACAAGGACCCGTCGACTTCTTAGAAGTATTCACAGCCTCCTCTTAGGCTTCGTATAATGATTCTTCCTCCGGGAATGATAGCCTCCTCTTGGGCTTCATGCAAGGACCCCTCAGCTTCTTAAAAGTTTCCAGCCTCCTGTTGGGCTTCGTACAAATTGTCCCGACGACCTCCTAGAGGTATAGGAACAGAAATTAGTCATTTTCATAGAACAGTCCTTTCAAAGAGTCTACTACTATTTCTCAAAGCATAGTACAAAAGATAAAACTCTAGACTTGGACAGTCTATTTTCCTGAGTCTCAAAGACATTCTCAAGTGACCCCTTCGTTAAATAGGAAGAAACCCGTAGACTCGGACAATCTCGATACCCTTCGGATTTCCCCATTTCCTTAAAGAACAGGAAACAATCCTGATCCCCAGATCAAACCCATATAAGAACTGATTTTCTCCTAATCAGTATACTGGACCTGTCACTCAACTAAAACAGTTACCAGCGCGATAGCCTCCTCTTGGGCTTTGTACAAATGATTCTCCCTAGCGGAGTAAACCTTTTAGCCTCTCTCTCAGGCTTCGTACAAGACACATAAAAGACTCCCTCGTTGGGTCAAACAAATCTTTAGCCTCCATCTCGGGCTTTATACGAGATACAAAAAGGTTCTTATGGAGCCAAACAAACTTTAGCCTCCACCTCGGGCTTCGTACGAGATACAAAAAACACTCTCTTGTTGAGTATAAAAGATCCTCTAGTAGGATCAACCCCTTTTATCCTCTCTCTCGGGCTTCATACGAGACACACATAAAACTCCCTCTTGTTGGGCCAAGCCTCCTCTTAGGCTTTGTATAAGAAAACCACTGGTTGATCCAATCAACCTTTTAGCATCAAAGTTGTGCCTCGTTCACAGTACACAAACATCAATAACTCCTTCCCCTTCATCTAATCGCTGTAAGCGGCAAGCCTCTGGATCATCTATATCCATGCCACTGTCCTTCTTTTAGCATGAGAAATTCCTAAGGAAAGATGGCATTGCTCTACACTGAGTTAAAGTCTTCTCCTTCAGGTTAAAAAACCCCTTCTTAGGAAATTATGGCATTGCCGGATTCGCATATCCCGATTAAAGTAATTCTCCTGCATAAACAGTCATAACAGACAAACCCTTCTTTAGAGGTGACAAATTCTCTCTAAAGTCGAGACCTTTCAGCTTCACATCTTGGGCTTTGAACAAGATACAAATAGACTTTTCAGCTTCACATCTTGGGCTTTGAACAAGATACAGATCACCTTTCGCTTCACGTCTTGGGCTTTGAACAAGACACCAAACCCCATTTCCTCCCATAGAATAGGAGGAACTACGAACGCTCTGATTTCCCTGTTTCGGTAAACCGGAATACGTAGGCATAAGATCGAAAGAAAAGATCTTAGCGAGCACACTAAACAAAAACCCAAAATCCCATACTCTCACATATCTATAAAAAAAAAACATTCGTCCTAACATCTCAAAACACCCCTTTGAACAAAATAACCTAGGAGAGGCCCCGAATCTTAGTAGCATCTGTAAGCCAACAATTTTGACTGTTTAACCTCAGTATGCAAGCAGGGTTAGTTGGAGACATCTATTTCCCTTCCTTCATCAACTTTAATAGGATAAAAAATGAATCGAGTTGTAGTACTAGAGCGATCGTGCTTCGCAACCACATCCAAAAATCACTCGCTACAGAAAAATGGCGACTCTGCTGGGGACCGACTCGTGCATTGTTTGTTCATTCTTGTCTCCTAGGTAGAAACCTTCAAAAGGGAATTTCACTGAGATAAGACTTTTTGACTCTACTAGGATCTTAGGTCAAAACCTTTACTTTGGAAAGAAACCACATAATGGTGACTCCGCCGGGAAGCCATTTCTGTCAGGAACATAGGATTCAAAACTTTTAAAGTCTAGGACTTTAGGACAAATATATATACTGCTTTTCCTAATTGCTATATGTGTTTATTTTTCTGCTAATGGGAATGCGTGTGATGCCGCATGTGAAAGATTAAGTATACACCTAGGAAAAACCCCTTTAGTGGCGCAGAGGCTATCGGAAATAGTTGTCATGCGATGCCACCCTCTTCTGAGGACTCTTCAAAAAACATCACCTAGCACGGTTCCCGGCCCGCTGGTGTTTTCTTGACAAGAGTTGATGATGAAGAGAGACAGGTACAAAAATCATTAGTAAACCTTTGGGATGGGTAGAGCCTTGACTCCATGACAACGACCCTTTGACCCCATGTTTTTTCTATGTTTTTGTGTGCTGCATTCATGCATTCATTTAAAAAAACATTAAAACAAAAAAAAAATTCTCTTCTAGTCTCTCTGTTTTTTTAAATTAAACTAAGACTGTGATTGCAAATATCAGAGAAAAGGATTACGCTAATGGATTTCGGTAGAAGGAGAACTCATAAGTACACCTTCAAGGCTCAAAAACTAGATGATCTGAGAGGTTTGGCGAGAATGATCACAAACCAAGAGGCCTTCAGAGCTAAGTACAGAGGTCTGCTACCTCTGCTAAGAATCCATGTGATTGAGGGAATCATGGATGCGCTCGATCCAGTTTATCACTGTTTCACATTCCCGGATTACCAGCTAGCACCAATGCTGGCGGAGTATTCTCATCTGATTGTGTCACTCCCGGGATTTTCATCCAGGTACAAACGCGAGAGTGGCGCGGAAAAGCAGAGTCGCCATCCGTGTAAATTTATCCCAAGAGAGGGAAAGGGAACACCGCATAAACCTTAGGAAGGGGGAAAGGAATGGTCATCGCAACCATAACCTGGGTTCGGGAGTCGGTTACGCGAGGGGAAGGTGCTAGCACCCCACGCGTCCATCGTACTCGATGGGATCCACGCTTGTTGTCTATTCTAAGGGTAAGTTATACTATCATCTAGGGCTGTACTAAGATGGGAGGGAAAGACACAGACAGACTCGGTAGGTCGTCGACGTCCTAGGCCTACGTACCCCCTTTGTGCAATGGGGAATTCATAGTCAACGTAGTTCAGACCAAGTTCTTTTTGTGTTTTTTATGAGCGACGTTAAGTTCGCGTCCGGCAGTTAGGGTCGATGCCTGTTTGCGACTCAGACGGAAGGTAACGTGCCCTTTTTGAAAATAGCCTTTCAGTTGAAGGTCCCGAAGGACAAAAAATGTTTGAAGTTGGTTGGTGTTTTTTAGGACAGAAGTGGCTTAAGTTAGTTCCTAAGCTGTATTGTACCAAAGTCTAGGGCATAGGGGTGAATACTTAACACATCGTCCCAAGACAGGACGCTCGCTAAGCACTCTAGAAAGATGAGAGGAAGCCCCTCATTTCTCATTCCCCATACTTAAGGCTCGTGCGCAATACACCTTATTATCATTAAGTGTTTTAAAGAAATTTGAGATGAGAAGAGAGAAGACACAAGGGTAACTCTAAAGGGAACTAAGAGTCCTAATGTTATCATGCATGGGTGACCTACGGTTAGTGAGGCTTGAAGACGACCTAAACCCTAAATAATAAAGAGAGGAGGGAAAGAGGTAAGGGTAACCATGGATACCTATCCATACCCTTAAGGAGCTTACATTGATCCTACATAGAAGGTTAGTGAGAAACAGACGTGAATAAAAGAAACGAGAGGAATGAAAATCACACAATGACAAACAATAATAATAATCCAAACATGAATCAAAGAAGAAAGAAACAACCCCAAAGCAGTTGGCACAAATGCTTTTTTCAAACAGATGACCATATAAGGTCAAAGATGCGCCTGCAAGAAAATCTCAAGTGAAAATAAATCAAATAATTAGCAAAGTAATTCCTAAAATTCCCAAATTAAGCATTGGGGTTCCTCAACCAGAGGCAACCAACATATAAAAAATCCCTGCAAAAACTCAAAGTGTTAGCCATCCAAGCGGTCATACAAGACTCAAGTGAGGGATAGGATTCAATGTGCCAAAGAGAAGGACCTAAATGCAACATGAAAAATATTTAAAATTGAAAGAAAAATATTTTTGTGCAATTTAGAATATTAATGAATGAATGCTAAAAGAACGAGTGAAAAATGCTTTAGGATTGCAGAGAATTAAAATGAAGAAGTTCAAGTATGCATGCGATGTGTAACTAAAAAGAGGTCGAATTAAACAATTAATTTAAATGATAAGAATAAAATAAAAAATAAAAAATAAAATTTTTAAAAATTTTATAAGATAATAAAAATGATGTATGAAATTTTTTAGGATTTTTAAATGCTATTAGGTATTTTTAATAAATAAAAATGAAATCATTATAAATGAAAATAAAAATAAAATAGAAAATGGTAGAGGGGGTATGAACAGTAAAAAAAAAGAGTGGAAATGTGACATGGCCCAGGAGATGGGGGGTGCGAGTAGCGCAGCCCGGCCATCAGAGCAATAAAACAATAAAAAAAAATAAAGTCTGGGGAGGGGGTGCGTTAAGGAAGAAAAGCATGCTAAAAAGATGGTTGGGCCAGAGGTTGGGGGTGCGCATAGCGACCCTAGCCCAATTAATTATTCAGCAAACAAAAAATAAAAAAAGAACACCATACTCCCTCCATGTGCCGCGCATGTGACTCACTTAATGTGTTGTCACCGTCCCCTTCGCACGATCATAAATAAAAAGAAAACAATGGACACGATGCTAGGATGCACGGTAGACTTCATGGAACGAGAAACATGCGATCGTTAAAATAAAAACATAAAAAAGAGAACACGTGGCTGAATGAGAGATGCACGATCAACCGCATCAACGGTCCTGCTTCATCTTCTCCACTTGGCCTCCTCGCCGGCCGGCCACCACACCTCGTCGGAGCTCCACCGCCGGCCGCCACCTGCAACCACCCAACCTGCCCAGAAAATTCATATGGGTACACTATCCGACCCAGAATTTCGCAAGGAATCCAAATATGGCCTTAAAAATCACAAATTATTAGTGTATAATAAAAACGCATGGAATTATGTTAGGGCATCAAACTTTAAATCATCATAGCAAGCCATACATGCATCCATAATTAAAAATAATTATATCAGAATGATCAGTGATGAAAACACAACAATATTCACGTAAAAAATTGGAGTTTTAGGATCCTTCAAAATCCTTCAAACAGGAGATGGCATACCTTCAAACTTTTCTTTTGGCTGCGAATGGAGGTTGATCTGCACTCTATGGACTACCAAGAGAAGCTTTGTGGAAGAATAAAGCTTTAAGGTTCAAATGCTCCAATCTCTAAATGTCACCTCCCTCTTTCAACCCTAGCATGAATTAACTTATAAAGGCTAGGGTTTTCTTCTGACAATGACTTGGGCTTGGGTAAATCCATGCTTAATGATTTTTTGATTTTCTATGATTTATTTCATTTAATATTGAATTTTAACTAATTAAATCCAATAAAAAATAAAATAAAATGAGGAAAAATCAAATATATGCTCTTTGGGTCGTGCATGGCTTTATGTTTAAGTTTGTTTTAAGAAACTTATGGCCCATTTGTCGAAATTTGGATTTTAGGCATAGTTTGCTTTGTGCACCTCCTCAAAATTGCCCAACTTTGACTAAGCATAACTCCTTCAATTTTTAGCTCCTTAATGCAAACTAATACTTTTTAGAAACCTTAAGATGTCCTCTAACCAACCCTTTTGGTCCCATGTCAATTTGATCTTCCATGTTCAAGTTATGAGCTTTTGAAAAAGGTTGACTTTTATTGACTTTCAAAATGACCTATAATGTCTTGGCTCATATCTCCCAAATGAAGCATTTCTGGACTTGGCTTGTGAGACACAAAGTTGTAGGGAATTAAATTTCCTTCAAGATGGGCTTTAGTTGAGGAATTTTTTATGAAGTATGTGGAAGTTAGGCCTGGTCAAAGTACAGTTGACTTTTACTACAAAAACCCTAATTTAGTAACTCCTGATTCTTGATGATTCTGAGGTTTCCTTGATGAATCATGATCAACCCTTGACCAAATGATGAATTTCACCCCATAATCTTGATGTTGACCAAAAATCTTGAGGTTTGACTTTGTGTTGACCACAGTTGACTTTTTGACTAAGTTAACTGATTCATCGGCCAATTGAACTTTTCCTGAATCAACTGATGGACAACCTTCCACTCCTAGATACTTAGGGACCCAAGGAATACCATGGAATCAAGTCTTGCCCAAAAAAATCAGAAATAAACTGACTTTAAAGCAAACCCTAGTTTGTGGCACCCTCAGTCTAGGAGGAAACAACACAATCTCCAAATTCAAATTCCTATGAATATGATGTGTATCCTCTCCAACAAAGATAAGATATGCCATTTGCTGATGATAAAAACCCAAGGAACTTGCCCATTGGAGCCATAAACCCAAGAATCTCAAAACCCTAATTCATGCACTGGTTAGGAGAGAATGATCCACTTGAGATCCCTTGCCACCTGTGAATCCCTGATGATGTAGTAGACCAGATAAGACCTTTCTGAACTGCCTCAGGCACCTTGACCCCATGCTAATGATATGCATACATGATAATGCAAAAAATGAAATGAAACATAAGCCAGTTAGTAAAAAGAGTAAGGAGGGCAAATTTTTGGGGTGCAACAGCTGCCCCTATTCAATCAACTTGGTCCTGAAGGTATGATAGCAATGGCTCTCAGACATTCCAGGATACACGGGGATTGAATACTGAAAGAACTCCATAAATTTGCGACCAACAGAAGAGGGACGGCTCACTGGGGAACGAACAAAAATGCTGCACTTGTCACGATACGTACGAGTGTTGAAAACCAAGGTATTGGAAAGTCACGAAATAAACACAAACGAATGTTAACTATGCCGGGGATAAACACTGACGGGTGTCAAGGAATTCAGAAAATCAATTATGGACGGGTATTGAAGAGATACACGGGCGGGTGTAAAAGGATTCAATACGGACGGGTATCTAAAAGGTACACGGACGGGTGTAGAAAGCACAATACGGACGGGTATCAAAAAGGTACACGGACGGGTGTAAAGGTTTCAACACGGACGGGTATCAAAAAGGTACACGAACGGGTGTAAAGGTTTCAATACGGATGGGTATCTAAAAGGTACACGGACGGGTGTAGAAAGCTCAATACGGACGGGTATCAAAAAGGTACACGGACGGGTGTAAAGGTTTCAACACGGACGGGTATCAAAAAGGTACACGGACGGGTGTAAAGGTTTCAATACGGACGGGTATCAAAAAGGGTACACAGACGGGTGTAAAGGTTTCAATATGGACGGGTATCTAAAAGGTACACGGACGGGTGTAAAGGTTTCAATACGGACGGGTATCTAAAAGGTACACGGACGGATGTAAAGGTTTCAACACGGACGGGTATCAAAAGGGTACACGGACGGGTGTAAAGGTTTCAATACGGACGGGTATCAAAAAGGTACACGGACGGGTGTAAAGGTTTCAATACGGACGGGTATCAAAAAGGGTACGCGGACGGGTGTAAAGGTTTCAACACGGACGGGTATCAAAAAGGTACACGGACGGGTGTAAAGGTTTCAATACGGACGAGTATCAAAAAGGTACACGGACGGGTGTAAAGGTTCCAATACGGACGGCTATCTAAAAGGTACACGGACGGGTGTAAAGGTTTCAATACGGACGGGTATCTAAAAGGTACACGGACGGGTGTAAAGGTTTCAATACAGACGGGTATCAAAAAGGTACACGGACGGGTGTAAAGGTTCAATACGGACGGGTATCAAAAAGGTACACGGAAGGGTGTAAAGGTTCCAATACGGACGGGTATCTAAAAGGTACACGGACGGGTGTAGAAAGCTCAATATGGACGGGTATCAAAAAGGTACACGGACGGGTGTAAAGGTTCCAATACGGACGAGTATCTAAAAGGTACACGGACGGGTGTAGAAAGCTCAATACGGACGGGTATCAAAAAGGTACACGGACAGGTGTAGAAAGGTGTAAAGCAACTTTTACCGGGGATTATCTCACTGGGGAATGGATAAGTCTAAATAAAAGACTCTGCCGGGGAACACAAATATGAGGAACGCGCCCCTCAAAAATCTCCTGAGTTATGCCATCTCCGCTGAGAAAGAGAAACTGGCAAAGAGAGCGTCAAACCTGGCTTATGCTTCGAATGCAAATGTTTGAATTTTGCCGTAATGCTCCACACGAAGTGGAAATGCTACGCATTTGAGGATGCAATGCAAGTGCTTATGATATGCAAAAGGGGTCCCTCCAGCAAAATAAATGCCGGAGAGAAAAGAATGATTCAGATCGGGCTGACAAAAATAAATTGTCCTCTGAATCCCAAAACTCCGTTGAGAAGGATCACCGTGACCGACTCTCTGGATCAATAACTTCTGCTGGGGATGAAGTCTCAGATGAACATTCGCTCTACTGGGGATTATACATAACTCTTTGAAAGAGGAGACCACGGCCTGGATCAAGAGAGTATCAAATATCACTTGGATTTAAAACCTGCTGGGGATACTGCTGGACTTAGCCTGCTGATGGGGGAGAAGGAGCACCTTGACTTTGTGGGGAAATAACGTCTTGACCTGGGGAAAATACCTCCTAAGTCTCCTGCTAGGGAAGGTCTGCTCTGCTGAGGAAAGTGCCACCTCAATGCTGGGGAGAGTAAGCCGCTGGGGAAGTACGATCCTGTTGCCCTGCAAGTCAAATAACAGCAAATAGAATATGCCACAATATGACTATCACTCTTAACGCCTAAGTAATTTCTACTGTTTTTCGTTATGCTCTGCAAAGCTCGAAGTTTTATATGCAACGTTTATAAAAAATATCGGACGTTTTTGCAAACAAAACAGTAAAAGTAAAACAAACAATAGCAAGCTCTTTGAGTGAAATAAATATTTTATTGAGAAAAGTGGCCTGTAAAAAGGCATCTACAATTGGAAGCAATTCCTAAGAAGAGGTAATTGCGCAAAAGCAAAAGGAAAATACACATGTCGGCAATGTGGGAACAGATATCCACCATGATTTGACTCAGCTATGACCCATATGACTTGCCTATCCCCCAATGTCTTGACCTTCGAAGAGACTAACTATACTGATTCCTTCCTTTCAGAATTTCCAAGTATCGAGAGTGCTCACAGATCGAACGCAGACCGTAGCCTTTCGCTTATAAATCCCTAATTTTTGCCTGGATCGCCCTTTTCGGGTTTTCAATCCACCGGGATACCCATTTTTGCCAAAGCCGCCTTTTCAGGTTTTCAACTCTGCGGGTTTACACATTTCTTTTTACATTTTATCCCTAATTTTGGCCCGAACCTTTTCCTTTTTATGGTTCGCCGGGATGCCCCTTTTTTGCCTGGACTTTCTTTTTCCGTCCAGCGGGTCTCTTTCATGCAAAGTATTTTTTGACTACGTCTGCGTTCACAGGGGAAGTAAAATCTTCGGCATCCATCGTTGAAAGTAGTAAGGCTCCACTAGAGAAAACCTTTCTGACTACATACGGCCCCTCGTAATTTGGAGTCCACTTGCCCCTGTGATCTGTCTGAGGAGGAAGGATCCTTTTCAAAACCAATTCGCCTGTCTGAAAACTCCGAGGACGCACTTTCTGATCAAAGGCGTGCTTCATCCTGCTCTGATACAACTGACCATGTGCGATGGCTTCCAACCTCTTCTCTTCAATAAGGTTCAACTGATCTAATCTGGAACGCACCCACTCAGTTTCGTCAAGCTTGACATCTGCCAGAACTCTCAAAGACGGAATCTCGACTTCTAAGGGTAAAACTGCTTCCATACCATATACTAATGAGAAAGGGGTTCCCCCTGTTGAGGTACGTACCGAAGTACGGTAACCATGTAGGGCATAGGGTAACATCTCATGCCAGTCCTTATACGTTACCACCATCTTCTGCACAATCTTCTTGATATTCTTGTTTGCCGCTTCAACGGCCCCATTCATCTTCGGACGATATGGAGAGGAATTATGATGCTCGATCTTAAAACTCTGACATAGTTCCTTCATCATCTTGTTGTTCAAATTCGAGCCATTATCAGTGATGATTCTCTCCGGGACCCCATAACGACAAATGATGTCCTTCTTTATAAACCGGGCTACCACTTGCTTGGTGACGTGGGCGTACGAGGCTGCCTCCACCCACTTGGTGAAATAGTCAATGGCAACCAAAATGAAACGATGCCCATTAGAAGCAGTGGGCTCAATCCTTCCAATCATATATATGCCCCACATTGCAAACGGCCAAGGAGATGACAACACATTTAGAGGCGTAGGCGGTACGTGCATCTTATCTGCATAAATCTGGCATTTATGACACTTCCGAGCGTACTTGAAGCAATCTGACTACATAGTCATCCAATAATATCCTGCCTTCAGCAACTTCCTAGCCATGGTGTGACCACTGGAATGAGTACCAAAAGAACCCTCGTGAACTTCCTCCATCAATGAGCTTGCCTCGTGTTCATCAACACAACATAGCAAGACCATATCGAAGTTCCTCTTATATAACACATCATCCTTGTTCAGAAAGAAATTTCCTGCCAACCTCCTCAGAGTCTTCTTATCTTTGGTGGAGGCACCCTCTGGATATTGTTGTCTCTTCAGAAAGACCTTAATATCATGGTACCACGGCTTGCCATCTGACACATCTTCAATTGCAAACACAAAAGCCGGTCTATCCAGACGCATGATTCTAATCGAAGGTGTTTCATTCCAACGGTTCACTTTATACATGGATGCCAATGTCGCCAACGCATCAGCCATCTGATTCTCAGCTCGGGGCACATGATGAAAATCCACCCTATCAAAGAAAGGTAACAACCTCCTGGCGTAGTTGTTATAAGGTACCAAATTCGCCTGACGAGTCTCCCATTCTCCTGTAATCTGATTAACTACCAACGCGGAATCACCATAGACATCGAGGTTCTTAATTCTCAAATCAATTGCCTCCTCTAACCCCATGATGCATGCTTCATACTCTGCCTCGTTGTTGGTACACACGAATGCTAACCGGGCAGTGAAAGGTATATGAGAACCCTTCGGAGTTGTAATGATTGCCCCAACTCCATTGCCATATGAGTTGACAGCCCCATCAAAAATCATCTTCCACTGTGATCCAATCTCAGGTCCTTCGTCAGGTAAAGGCTCTTCACAATCCTTCATTTTCAAAAACATAACATGCTCGTCCGGAAACTCAAACTTCATACGCTGATAATCCTCGACCGGCTGTTCAGCAAGATACTCTAACAGAACACTTCCCTTAATGGCCTTCTGAGAAACATACTGAATATCGTACTCTGTCAAAACCATCTGCCAACGGGCTATCCTTCCAGAAAGTGCTTGCTTCTCGAACACATACTTAATCGGATCCATCTTCGAAATCAACAAGGTTGTGTGATTTAACATATACTGCCTTAGGCGCTTGGCTGCCCAAGCGAGTGCACAACATGTCTTTTCCAGCATAGAATACCTTGATTCGCAATCAGTGAACTTCTTACTCAGGTAGTAAATGGCATGCTCTTTCCTACCTGTCTCGTCGTGTTGACCGAGCACACAACCCATCGAGTTCTCAAGAACCGTAAGGTACATAATCAACGGTCTCCCAGACACTGGTGGCATAAGGATCAGAGGTTCCTGCAAATACGTCTTTATCCTTTCAAATGCCTCTCTACAACTTTCATTCCACCTGACCTCTTGATTTTTTCTCAACAACTTGAAAATAGGTTCACATGTAGCTGTCAGATGAGAGATAAACCTGGCAATGTAATTTAACCTCCCCAAGAAACCACGAACCTCTTTCTCTGTCCGGGGCTCAGGCATCTCCTGTATGGCCCTTATCTTTGCAGGATCAACCTCTATACCTCTTTCACTAACAATGAAACCCAACAATTTACCAGACCTCACACCGAAAGTGCACTTGTTCGGATTCAATCTTAATCTGAACTTCCTCAACCTTTCAAACAACTTCTGAAGGTTCACCAAGTGTTCTTCCTCTATCTATGACTTCGCAATCATGTCATCAACATAGACTTTAATCTCCTTGTGAATCATATCATGAAAGAGAGTCACCATCACCCGCTGGTAGGTTGCCCCAGCATTCTTCAACCCAAAGGGCATTACCTTGTAGCAAAATGTTCCCTACGGCGTTATGAACGTAGTCTTCTCCATGTCCTCTAGGGCCATTTTGATTTGGTTATACCCCGAGAAGCCGTCCATGAAGGAAAACACAGAATATTGAGCAGTATTGTCCACTAACACATCAATGTGGGGGAGCGGGAAATCATCCTTCGGGCTCGCCCTATTCAAGTCTCGGTAATCAACACACATCCTGACCTTTCCATCCTTCTTAGGTACATGTACGATATTAGCAACCCATGGAGGATAATTTGTCACGGCAAGAAATCCGGCGTCCAACTGTTTCTGAACCTCTTCCTTGATTTTGACAGACATCTCTGGTTTAGTCCTTCTCAATTTCTGCGTGACTGGGGTACAACCCTCTTTAAGCGGTAACCGGTGTGAAACAATGTCAGTGTCAAGCCCAGGCATGTCTTGGTAAGACCAGGCGAAGATATCCACATACTCTCGAAGTAACTCAACCAACCTCCTCTTAACAGTGTCTTCCAAAGCAGCCCCAATCTTTACTTCTCATTTGACGTCCTCGGTTCCCAGATTAACGGTCTCAACTTCCTCCTGATGAGGTAGAATAACCCTTTACTCCTGTTTTAATAACCTGGCTAATTCTTCTGGTAAGTCACAGTCTTCGTTAGTCTCTTCTTCGACTTGATAGATAGGATTGTCAAAGTCATATCGAGCCATAGCTAGGTCATGGGTGGAATCTGAACAAAGGAACCTGCATGATGGATGTTTCATGTTCATTATGAGTGCAACAAACAAGGAAACACATTGCCATTTTGATGTGGGTTAATGCAAAAAAGTAAAAATAGAAAGACAGGGATCAAAATATTTGAATGAAAAAACGTCCTTTATTGATGATAAAAAATAGCAAATAAACATCCAAGCCCTACAAATAAGTATCACTACGTTTTGGGCAGAACGTAGGACTTAACATAACAGAAAACAAAAGTAAATTACTCCGGGCGCGTCACTTGGATGACTTTCTCGGAGGACCAGTTGCCTAAACTCTGACTAGGAATGCAGGGACGAATCCATCCATCCATGTCACAATCACTATCTCCTTCATCCTCAATGGCATTGACTCTGTCAAAGAACACGCCGACACTGGTGAAACGGACTGGACCATAGAACTTGGGAGGCTCTTCAGCACGCCTAGGTGGCTTGTACACTAGGCCATAGGTATCCTGCTTCTTTTGAACATTAATAACACTGCCCCACTTCTGAGAACCACCAGCTTCAACTAAAGCACGCGCCTCTTTGAAAGAGGACATTGGAACTTCTGGTTGTATGACGACTTCAGGCTGGGCAACCACCTCAGGCTGACTGACTGCCTTTGGGGGTTCCTCGGGAATCTTCACAGCTTCAAAGGCTTGGCACAAAGTTTCCTATACCTCACCATCCACCTCTACATACTTGAAGGTTGATAGGTGACTCACCATAATATCTTCTTCACCACAAATGGTCACAACGTGGCCATCCACCATATACTTCAATTTCTGGTGCAGCGTAGAAGTTACCGCCCCAGCGCCATGGATCCAAGGACGACCTAACAAACAACTATAGGCAGGCTGAATACCCATTATATAAAAAGTGGTATTGAAAACCTCAGGACCCACCTTGATTGGCAGAACTAACTCCCCAAAAACTGACCTCTTGGAGCCATCAAAAGCACGTACCACCAAGTCACTTGGTGTGCAAATCAACCCACGAGTATCCAACTTCATCAAAGCCTGGTAACACATTCAAAGATGACCCAGTATCAACCAACACATGCGACATTAAAGAACCACGGCATTCCACTGAAATATGCAGAGCACTATTGTGATTCCTCCCGGCCGGAGTCAGATCTAAATCGGTGAAACCTAAACCATTACCAGCATTCACATGAGCCACAACCCCTTCTAACTGATTGACGGATATTTCCTGTGGTACATAAGCCATATTCAGAACCTTCAGTAGTGCATTTCGGTGTGCCTCAGAGCACAACAGTAAGGATAGAATGGAAATCTTCGATGGAGTTTGGTGAAGTTGGTCGACAATCTTGTAATCACTTTTTCTGATCAACCTCATAAACTCTTCTACGTCTTCTGAGAAAGTATCCCCACCTGGTTTTGTCATGGAATTATTAGCTTCCTGCCTCTGTATAGACTCATCCAATACTTGTTTACCTCTGTTTTGACTTGAACTACCAGCCTGATTCTCTGACGGAATAAAGACTCTACCACTCCTAGTGATAGCTCCAGCTTCAACAAGATTTCCAACCCCTGTATTCACGACTGATGTGTCTCCCAATTCATGCTTCTTACCATTAACAAACACCTCGGACCCATAGTTCCATGGGATGGCCTTGGTCGTCTCATACGGGACTGGTCCAGGAACAGTGATAGTGATCGGCGCTGGTCTCGCCGACGCTGATATAGTTATCGTCTTGAATGGAATTGTTATCGTGGCAACATCAATCTCTCTGTTAGTAATTTTACTCTGCTTGCAACCTCTGTCAAATTGTAATACCCCTTCGCTGATCATCTTTTGAATACCTACTTTCAATAAATCACAACCATCAGATTGCGACACACATCCTACACAACCTTCATCACAGCCTGGAAATACCCCTCCCTTCAACAGTCTTTCCTTCACCACACCCAAGGGAGTTTGGACTTCATTCACATCTAAAATTAGATTCAAGTCTTCACAGTCTTCAATAATAGCATTAATCTTCGACCCACCGTGATTTGGCATCGGGTTCTGATTCACATTTGGAACGTTATTGGAGAAGTTGATGGCTTTAGAATCCACCAAATCTTGAACCTGATGCTTAAAAGCTCTACAGTTCTCAATATAATGTCCGGGTGCCCCAGAATAAAACTCACAGTGGGCGTTGGCATCATAATTGGGAGGTGGATTACCAGTAGGTGGAGCCAATGTTCTCTTCTGAATCAGCTGTAGCGTTAACAAGTGCTGAAATAATTGAGCGTAGGGCATAGGCGGAGTTTCAAGATATCTATCCCGCCTAGGTTGTGATCTGTGTGGACCCTGATTTTGTTGTTGGGACGCCGCTGGCTGCCGAGGTGCTGTAGGGATGGTTACAGAAGCCACCTGCTGATTGTAATTCTGACGAGGACCTTCTCTGCCACGACAAGATGACACAGAATTTGTATCTCCCTCCTTCTTCTTATAACCATTGGCATAAGGCTTCTTACTTCCTCCAGACGAGGACCCATCACTGCCTGATATCTTTCCTGCCTTAATTCCACTTTCCACCATCTCTCCCACCAAGATCAAATCAGCGAATTTTCCAGACATACATGGTACCAATTTTTCAAAGTAATGACCCTGCAAGGTGGCCATAAACATAGTTATCATTTCACGCTCTAACATGGGAGGCTGAACCCTTGCCGCCAATTCACGCCACCTCTGGGCGTACTCTTTGAAACTCTCATTATTTTTCTGCGATAAACTCTGTAACTGTGTTCTGTTAGGAGCCATATCAGTGTTATATTGGTAATGTCTGATAAATGCCCCTGCCAGATCTCTCCAACTACGCACATCCCCCCTTTCCAGTTGCATGTACCACTCCAAGGATGACCCAGATAGGCTATCCCGGAAGCAATGCATCATCAGCTTCTCATTTTTCGCATGTGCAGCCATCTTATTTGCGTATGCTCTGACATGGGTCCTTGGACAAGACATACCATTATATTTCTCGAAAGTGGGAGTCTGAAACTTGTGCGGGATCACAACGCCTGGAACCAACCCCAAATCCTCTAAGTTCATTCCCATAGAATCCTGATTCATAACACCCCTCAGCTGTTCCTCAATCAACCTGATCCTCTGATCATTGTCAGCCTGGGGACCAGCATCCCCATCTGGCAGAGAAAATGCATCATCTTGGACATCATCATACTGACGGCCATGATTTGCACCAGCACCATTACCTCCTCCCCAGCCTTAGGAATCACAACACTTTCTCCTCCGCCCGGAGGAATCACAACACCAGAAACGGGAATACCCCCGCCAGTAAGGCCATTCTGATCATTATTATTGTTTTCCTCATTCCTTACAATCAGTGGCTGAATGAGAGTCCTCAACTGCTCTTGGCCTTGAGCAACCCCTTGCATTAGTTCCATGAATTGATTCATGCGAGTCCGCATCTCAATGATCTCATTCTGTAGCTGATCCATGAGTTTTCTCTGATTCTGTCTGGTAGAATACCGGTGAATGTGCTGATCTACAATTCTGAGATTAGAATAATATAAGAACTCTGAAGATAAGCACCTGTCATGCAAAATGATTATGGATATGCGAATGCTAATGAACATGTTTAAAAATTCGCAGGGCGATCCACCCCTTGGTTCCAGTTTAATTTCAAGAACCAGAATCAAAGTTAGGATGCAACCCTACGAATGAATAAACATGTTGGGATGCAAAATGATGATGCCAATGCACACATAGGATCAAGGCACACTGCTGGACGTGCTGTGCTGTTAGCTGAACGAGAAACCAGAAAACCAAAACTCTGACCCACTGAGGAACCCAAATAATCAGACATTGATGAGAAATCCAGAACAAGGGTATGTTAAAGGTCTCGGTTGCCTGCAAACCTGCAAACACCCATCCCCTCTCACGTGTAGGTACTAGCATGTTCAGTATCCCGGGCTCTCAGGTCGAGAAATGATGATATGTTCACCATTTCTGGTTTGGAATCATCATTAATCAAGGAGGCCTCAACTGATTCTCCAAGGCGGAAGGTCTCCAGCTTTGGCACTGAGGTCGAGAAACAATAGTACATTCATCCTTCTGGGTACAGTATTAAAGTCAATCGAGGAGTGCCTCCACTGATTCTCTTCAAAACGTAGGGGCCATCCTATGCGAGTTCCAAAGCAGGCCCTCGGGTGTGAATGGGTTTGCCACGGGATGTGGTCTGCCACTGTCACCACTAAAGAGGGATTTTTCCACTAAGGTCCTCAATGATCGGTCACCAGAGTCGACAGCTCTCTAGATCAACACCCCAACATGCGCAAGACACACACGTTAGAATGCGTCCCAAGATAGCCTCGTCTGGTTGTGAATTTCGTGAACACACAAACGTACCAAGCGGGCACGTAGGTCCCACTACTTTCCACTCTAGTCCTAAGGTATTCTCAAGCCTTGGTATTGGGCTTAGCTCTCAGACCCACCCAACCTGCAAAACAAAGACAGCCAGCACAGCACAGCAGCATGACAGTGATAAAAAATGAAATGCAGAAAATGCGGTAAAAATAAAAAATAAAAATAAAATACAACACATAAAGCAAATCAAAACAAAACACCCAAAGAGAACAAACACAAGCAAGCGTTAGGATTGACTCGCTTAGGGATGGACCAGCATAGGTCAACTAGAGTCCCCAGCAGAGTCGCCAGCTGTCGCTCCCGGGATTTTCATCCAGGTACAAACGCGAGAGTGGCGCGGAAAAGCAGAGTCGCCAGCCGTGTAAATTTATACCAAGAGAGGGAAAGGGAACACCGCATAAACCTTAGGAAGGGGGAAAGGAATGGTCATCGCAACCATAACCTGGGTTCGGGAGTCGGTTACGCGAGGGGAAGGTGCTAGCACCCCACGCGTCCATCGTACTCGATGGGATCCACGCTTGTTGTCTATTCTAAGGGTAAGTTATACTATCATCTAGGGTTGTGCTAAGACGGGAGGGAAAGACACAGACAGACTCGGTAGGACGTCGACGTCCTAGGCCTACGTACCCCCTTTGTGCAATGGGGAATTCATAGTCAACGTAGTTCAGACCAAGTTCTTTTTGTGTTTTTTATGAGCGACGTTAAGTTCGCGTCCGGCAGTTAGGGTCGATGCCTGTTTGCGACTCAGACGGAAGGTAACGTGCCCTTTTTGAAAATAGCCTTTCAGTTGAAGGTCCCGAAGGACAAAAAATGTTTGAAGTTGGTTGGTGTTTTTTAGGACAGAAGTGGCTTAAGTTAGTTCCTAAGCTGTATTGTACCAAAGTCTAGGGCATAGGGGCGAATACTTAACACATCGCCCCAAGACAGGACGCTCGCTAAGCACTCTAAAAAGATGAGAGGAAGCCCCTCATTTCTCATTCCCCATACTTAAGGCTCGTGCGCAATACACCTTATTATCATTAAGTGTTTTAAAGAAATTTGAGATGAGAAGAGAGAAGACACAAGGGTAACTCTAAAGGGAACTAAGAGTCCTAATGTTATCATGCATGGGTGACCTACGGTTAGTGAGGCTTGAAGACGACCTAAACCCTAAATAATAAAGAGAGGAGGGAAAGAGGTAAGGGTAACCATGGATACCTATCCATACCCTTAAGGAGCTTACATTGATCCTGCATAGAAGGTTAGTGAGAAACAGACGTGAATAAAAGAAACGAGAGGAATGAAAATCACACAATGACAAACAATAATAATAATCCAAACATGAATCAAAGAAGAAAGAAACAACCCCAAAGCAGTTGGCACAAATGCTTTTTTCAAACAGATGACCATATAAGGTCAAAGATGCGCCTGCAAGAAAATCTCAAGTGAAAATAAATCAAATAATTAGCAAAGTAATTCCTAAAATTCCCAAATTAAGCATTGGGGTTCCTCAACCAGAGGCAACCAACATATAAAAAATCCCTGCAAAAACTCAAAGTGTTAGCCATCCAAGCGGTCATACAAGACTCAAGTGAGGGATAGGATTCAATGTGCCAAAGAGAAGGACCTAAATGCAACATGAAAAATATTTAAAATTGAAATAAAAATATTTTTGTGCAATTTAGAATATTAATGAATGAATTCAAAAAGAACGAGTGAAAAATGCTTTAGGATTGCAGAGAATTAAAATGAAGAAGTTCAAGTATGCATGCGATGTGTAACTAAAAAGAGGTCGAATTAAACAATTAATTTAAATGATAAGAATAAAATAAAAAATAAAAAATAAAATTTTTAAAAATTTTATAAGATAATAAAAATGATGTATGAAATTTTTTAGGATTTTTAAATGCTATTAGGTATTTTTAATAAATAAAAATGAAATCATTATAAATGAAAATAAAAATAAAATAGAAAATGGTAGAGGGGGTATGAACAGTAAAAAAAAAGAGTGGAAATGTGACATGGGCCAGGAGATGGGGGGTGCGAGTAGCGCAGCCCGCCCATCAGAGCAATAAAACAATAAAAAAAAATAAAGCCTGGGGGGGTGCGTTAAGGAAGAAAAGCATGCTAAAAAGATGGTTGGGCCAGAGGTTGGGGGTGCGCATAGCGACCCTAGCCCAATTAATTATTCAGCAAACAAAAAATAAAAAAAGAACACCATACTCCCTCCATGTGCCGCGCATGTGACTCACTTAATTTGTTGTCACCGTCCCCTCCGCACGATCATAAATAAAAAGAAAACAATGGACACGATGCTAGGATGCACGGTAGACTTCATGGAACGAGAAACATGCGATCGTTAAAATAAAAACATAAAAAAGAGAACACGTGGCTGAATGAGAGACGCACGATCAACCGCATCAACGGTCCTGCTTCATCTTCTCCACTTGGCCTCCTCGCCGGCCAGCCACCACACCTCGCCGGAGCTCCACCGCCGGCCGCCACCTGCAACCACCCAACCTGCCCAGAAAATTCTTATGGGTACACTATCCGACCCAGAATTTCGCAAGGAATCCAAATATGGCCTTAAAAATCACAAATTATTAGTGTATAATAAAAACGCATGGAATTATGTTAGGGCATCAAACTTTAAATCATCATAGCAAGCCATACATGCATCCATAATTAAAAATAATTATATCAGAATGATCAGTGATGAAAACACAACAATATTCACGTAAAAAATTGGAGTTTTAGGATCCTTCAAAATCCTTCAAACTGGAGATGGCATACCTTCAAACTTTTCTTTTGGCTGCGAATGGAGGTTGATCTGCACTCTATGGACTACCAAGAGAAGCTTTGTGGAAGAATTCTAGGGAAACTCCTTGTAGATCGTGAGTTTTGTTGAAAATAAAGCTTTAGGGTTCAAATGCTCCAATCCTCTAAATGTCACCTCCCTCTTTCAACCCTAGCATGAATTAACTTATAAAGGCTAGGGTTTTCTTCTAACAATGACTTGGGCTTGGGTAAATCCATGCTTAATGATTTTTTGATTTTCTATGATTTATTTCATTTAATATTGAATTTTAACTAATTAAATCCAATAAAAAATAAAATAAAATGAGGAAAAATCAAATATATGCTCTTTGGGTCGTGCATGGCTTTATGTTTAAGTTTGTTTTAAGAAACTTATGGCCCATTTGTCGAAATTTGGATTTTAGGCATAGTTTGCTTTGTGCACCTCCTCAAAATTGCCCAAATTTGACTATGCATAACTCCTTCAATTTTTAGCTCCTTAATGCAAACTAATACTTTTTAGAAACCTCAAGATGTCCTCTAACCAACCCTTTTGGTCCCATGTCAATTTGATCTTCCATGTTCAAGTTATGAGCTTTTGAAAAAGGTTGACTTTTGTTGACTTTCAAAATGACCTATAATGTCTTGGCTCATATCTCCCAAATGAAGCATTTCTGGACTTGGCTTGTGAGACACAAAGTTGTAGGGAATTAAATTTCCTTCAAGATGGGCTTTGGTTGAGGAATTTTTGATGAAGTATGTGGAAGTTAGGCCTAGTCAAAATATAGTTGACTTTTACTACAAAAACCCTAATTTAGTAACTCATGATTCTTGATGATTCTGAGGTTTCCTTGATGAATCATGATCAACCCTTGACCAAATTATGAATTTCACCCCATAATCTTGATGTTGACCAAAAATCTTGAGGTTTGACTTTGTGTTGACCATAGTTGACTTTTTGACTAAGTTAACTGATTTTCAATCCATCGGCCAATTGAACTTCTCCTGAATCAACTGATGGACAACCTTCCACTCCTAGATACTTAGGGACCCAAGGAATACCATGGAATCAAGTCTTGCCCAAAAAAATCAGAAATAAACTGACTTTAAAGCAAACCCTAGTTTGTGGCACCCTCAGTCTAGGAGGAAACAGCACAGTCTCCAAATTCAAATTCCTCTGAATATGATGTGTATCCTCTCCAACAAAGATAAGATATGCTATTTGCTGATGATAAAAACCCAAGGAGCTTTCCCATTGGAGCCATAAACCCAAGAATCTCAAAACCCTAATTCATGCACTGGTTAGGAGAGAGTGATCCACTTGAGATCCCTTGCCACCTGTGAATCCCTGATGATGTAGTAGACCAGATAAGACCTTTCTGAACTGCCTCAGGCACCTTGAACCCATGCTAATGATATGCATACATGATAATGCAAAAAATGAAATGAAACATAAGCCAGTTAGTAAAAAGAGTAAGGAGGGCAAATTTTTGGGGTGCAACAGATTGATCTACACATTACTGATCGAGCTCCATTTTCTGGACTGGAAGAAATTCCAAAGGATCAGACCATTGCAAGAGCAATTCATCTGGATGAGTCAGAGGTCAAGACTCACATGACTACCATGGGTGGCATCCAAGGTTTGCCAGCCCAGTTCTTAACAAAGAAAGCTCTGTACTTTGCTAGTATAGGGAACGGGACTGCTTTTGAAAGCATCTTTGTTTTACTCACCTACGGATTATTTTTGTTGCCCAACATTAATAACTTCGTCGATATTAACGCCATTAAGGTTTTTCTCATTGGAAACCCTGTGCCGACTTTGCTCG
Source organism: Lathyrus tuberosus (assembly GCA_022829125.1). Taxonomy (NCBI): domain Eukaryota; kingdom Viridiplantae; phylum Streptophyta; class Magnoliopsida; order Fabales; family Fabaceae; genus Lathyrus; species Lathyrus tuberosus. The sequence continues at coordinate 10,218,877 of JALAZF010000072.1, forward strand.
CAGATGCGTATCATTCTGTACACTTAGGAAATTTGTACAGCGGAGGGGAGATCACATGTTGTGTACCTTTGCTTTACAAATGGTTTATCTCCTATTTGCCTAAGTCTGCTGCTTTTTGGGATCATAAGAGTGCCTTACGCTGGTCGCAGAAAATCATGTCTCTCACCAACTCTGACATTGATTGGTGCAATAGGATTTATGATGGAATAAGGATCATTGATCGTTGTGGAAACTTCCCCAACGTACCCCTCATAGGAACTAAAGGAGGAATCAACTATCATCCGATATTGGTTCGTCGTCAATTTGGATACCCGATGAGGCATGTCCCGCGTAATGCTCATCTGGAAGGTCTTTTCTTCAAGGAAGGAGAAAGTGACAGAGCACTAAAGATGGAAATAGTGTACGCTTGGAAGCATGTTCATAAGAAAGGACGGGAGTCTCTAGGAAAACCGGACTGTGTCTCGGTGGAGCCTTATCTCCACTGGGTATAAACTAGAGCTCTCAAGCTAAAGATGCCTTATCCTCATTATGGAATTCTTTCGCCGAGGGAATCTGTCATGTACTTCATGAAGGAAACTGAAAAGCTTCAGGTTACTCTCAACAAAGTTCAACGGAAGAGGAGGTCTTGGAAGAACAAGTACCACACCCTCAATGTGGAGTGTATCCAAATACAGCAATTACTGAAAGAGAAAGATGCTCTGATCGAGATTTTAGAGCAGCATGCTGTGGATAACCAAGATGACCAAAGGAATTTGCTCGCTCCTTTCACCTGGCAAAGGAATGACAACCCGACAACGGCTCAAGAGCCCCGGTCAAAGAAAAGGAAGAATCAGCACCCGAGTTCTCTCGGGACCCATTAGCTTAGGTTTCTGTTTCTGCACCTTGTAATCTACTGTATTTCCATTTCTGTAATCCTTTGAATTTCAATAAAAAGGGGTTTCCCCACTGTTTGATATTTGCAATCTTATTGTCGAAGTTTATTTTGACTAAACCAAAAAACAATTAATATAATCATTGCATTTCATCATTCTCACATCGCGTATTCTCCTTACCTACGAATCTCACGTTTGTGTCTCGATTCTAGAGTCAAACTGTCTCATTCGTACAGTACTCGGGCCAGTCGTCAGAAAAAGATGGATGATCTTGAGGAAGAGAACAGAGAGTTGAAAGAAGAGATCGACGCTTTGAGAGAGGATATGAGAAAGCTTTGTAACGACATGCAAGCCATGGCAGAAGCTCAGCTACAAAGGACCGTGGTCTCAGAGATCACCTCAGCGCCCATAGTGGAGAAGTATGATCCTAGGTATCAAACGCCGAAAGATCGTCCCTGGGGCATGCCTGCTAACTATATCCCGGAAGGATATGTTCCGCCGATCGTCGAAGATCAGGGAATCGCAACAGATGCCGCTGGTCCTGAAGGTTACAGACTTCGGGAAAGCGAAGATGCCAGAGGTATATTGAAGACTCCTGAAGGTTACAAACTTCAGGAAACGCCAAGATTCACTGCCGTAGTTACGGTACCACCCCCTGTGGTGCACACTGTCCCGGAAGGACAGATTCCACAGATACCTTCTGGTAGAAAGGAAACTATGTTTGACCGAATGGATGAATTCCAGGAACAGTTCTTGGAAATGCAAAAGGAACTGCAAGCCATTCGCGGTCAGGATCTTTTTGGAAAGGACGTCGCAGACCTTTGTCTGGTCCCCAATGTGAAAGTTCCGCACAAGTTCCAAGTGCCCGACTTTGAAAAGTACAAGGGTAACTCTTGCCCTCAAAGTCACTTGGTGATGTACGCTCAGCGAATGTCAGCTCAGACTGAGAATCAGGACCTACTGATTCATTACTTTCAGGATAGTTTAACCGGTGCCGCCTTAAAATGGTACATGGGTTTAAACCGTGCCACGATCAGCACATTCAGAGATCTTGGCACTGCCTTCGTCCAACAATATAAATACAATTTGGACATGGCACCAGACAGAGATCAACTCAGATCAATGTCACAAAAGGACAAGGAAACCTTTAAGGAGTACGCTCAAAGATGGCGTGAAATTGCCGCTCAAATTTGTCCACCTCTTGAGGAAAAAGAGATGACAAAGATCTTCTTAAAGACCTTGAGCTCATTTTACTACGACAGAATGGTCGCCAGTGCGCCCAGTGACTTCACCGATATGGTGGGAATGGGGGTTCGTCTTGAGGAAGCCGTCCGAGAAGGACGTTTGGCAAAAGACGCTGGATCATCAAGTAGTACAAAACGATACGGTAGTGCTCTCCCTAAGAAAAAAGAGCAAGATATTGGGAATATCTCTCTCGGAAAGAAAAGGCGAAGTTATCAACCGGTAGCAGCGGTAACTCCTGCTATCAATCTCGCGCCTGTTTCTACGTATCAGCCTCAGGTTGCGCAGAGCCAACCTAATCAGCAAAGGACTCAACAACCTCTTCAGCAGGCTCGTCCTCCATACAACAACAAATGTACAACGCGGCCACAAGGATTTGATCCTATACTCGTATCGTACGCAGAACTATTTTCGTTACTACTGGCTAAGGGGGCACATCCAGACTAAGTCTCCTCTTACAGTACCAGAAAATCGGCCTTTTTGGTTCATAGCGGATCAGACATGCCTTTATCATCCAGGAGGATCGGGGCATAAGATAGAGAATTGTCTCAATTTCAAGTCTGACGTGCAAAAACTTGTTAGGAGCGGGCTCTTATCTTTCAAAGATACGAATCCTAATGTTCTCACGAACCCGCTGCCTCAACACGAGAAAGTTGCCGTCAACCTGATTGAGAAAGAATCTAACAATGTCTATCAAATTCACGATGTACTCTTGTTGAAAACCAATCTGGTCAAGATGCATTGTAGACAGAGTGGATATGGCCATGTGCCATCTCATAATTATCACCAGTGTGATATCTTCTCTAAAAGCAATTGAGGATGTTCGGTAGTGCAAGCAGCTCTACAGGAACAGATGGATCTCGGATGGATCCAGGAGCACTGAGTTCGTGGAGTTAATATGGTCTATACGAATTCTAATGTCATTCAAAACCACGACATCCGTGCGATGAATGTCAACTTGGTGGCGATGCACTCAAGGCAAAGCCAGTACCATAATCTGGCACGACACGATTACAGTTCCTGTCTGACTTGCTTGGTAAACAAGCAGGGATGCTCTTTCATATAAGAGGCCCTCCAGCGTCAGATGGATCTTGGATGGATCCAGGACTACCATGCTAGGAATCCCTATAAAATCAACATGGTTCAGATTTTTGATATTCGCGTGATGAATACCAACCTGGTAGAGTTACATGCTGAGCAGGTCCGACTCGGATTCTTAATATCACATGATTACCAAAGCTGTAAAGCGGGTTCCGAAAATGATCAAGGTTGTACCCTTGTCCAGGAGGCACTTCAGCACTTGTTAAATCACTAGTGGATGCCAATCTATATGGATGAAGATACTCAACAAATTAGTATCAATAACAAGAATCCTACTCGGCGTCAGAGTCAGGATGTCCGATCTGTGGAAACTAACCTAGTGAGGTTACACTGTATTCAAAGTGGGCGTGGCCAGGTGCCACCACACAGTTATGACCATTGCAAAGTCTGTTCAGAAAGTAACCAAGGATGCTACCTTGTGAGAGCAGCTCTTCAGGGTCAGGTGGATCGTGGAGAGATTCGTCCATATCCGGGCTCTGGACCCATCAACTGGTCGCCGAATTACCTTGACGATCAAATTGAGGACGTTGTCGTAATCTCTGATCATCAGAGGACTAGAGATGTTTGTGCCATCATCCCTCTGCTTGACGAATCTAGAATTCCCAACCGGGAACAGATCGAGATTACTTACGATGGTCAGAAAAATTAGAAGGTTCCCATAGTCATCTATCTACCGGGACCACTACCGTATGAATCAGCTAAGGCTATCCCTTACAAATACGGTGCAACGATAATTGAAAATGGCAAGGAAATTCCATTACCCTCCGTCGTGAATATTGCAGACATCAGTCGTGTAACACGGAGCGGTCGAATCTTCAACCGAGGAGTTGGAGAACCTAACAAAGAAAAGGAACCTCAGGCAGAAGTTCCTAATTCACCAGTCGGTCAATCCAGTAATCCCGACCTTTCAAAAAACAACGATGAGATGCTGAAGCTCATCCAAAGGAGTGAATTCAACATTGTTGATCAACTGTTACAGGCTCCTTCAAAAATCTCGGTATTATCACTGTTACTCAGTTCAGAAGCGCACAGGGAGGCTCTACAGAAAATCTTGGAGCAAGCCTTTGTGGAATAGGATGTAACCATCAGACAGTTCGATAGTATTGTCTCTAACATCACTTCCTGCAATAATTTGGGATTTAGTGATGAGGAATTACCTGAAGAGGGTCGTCGTCATAACATGGTACTCAATATCACAGTCAACTGCCAGGACGATGCTTTAGCCATCGTACTGGTAGACACAGGGTCAGCCCTGAATATTATGCCGAAGTCCACTTTGATGCAATTATCATTCAAAGGCCCTCCGATGAGAATCAACGAGGTCGTCGTCAAAGCATTCGACGGATCCAGAAAAGCGGTTATCAGCGAAGTTGATCTCCCATAACTATTGGTCCTCACACTTTCCAAGTCACTTTCCAGGTCATGGACATCCGGGCAATGTACAGTTGTTTATTAGGAAGACCTTGGATACATCAGGCTGGAGCTGTCACCTCGACCCTCCACCAAAAGCTAAAGTTCGTCCAGAACGATCAACTCATCACGGTTTGTGGAGAACAGGCCTTGCTCGTGAGTAACTTATCATCATCTACTTGTGTAGAACCCGAGGAGGTTATTGGGACGCAGTTCCAAGCACTGTCGGTGAGCAAGGACAATCAATATGAAGGAGGAACTTAGATTTCCTCATACAAAGATGCTATTAAAGCGGTCGAGAGTACCGATACCACAGGATGGGGACAGCTTGTCATTTCTATTGACAATAAAACAAAGAAGGGTCTTGGTTTTTCTGCAACCTGCACCCAGACTGCTGCCAACGATGAAAGTCTTCATCCCATTCAGAACTTCTTCCATAGTGGAGGCTTCCTCCAACCAGTGACTCAAGCAGTCCATGCTATCAATGAAGAGGATCCCTTTGACACAGGGGAAGAATGGAAGTCCTATCTTAATGAGGACGGTTATATGTCTCAGGATGAAACGCAAACTCCATTTTGCTTTCATGCACAGAGTCCGAGATTTATACCCCGGTCAGACGTCGAAATGATATATGGAGGTTGTGATCCGGAAGGATGCCGCGCTCCACCAAACTCATTAGAGGAAGACACTCTGATGAAAGACAACTTTGACCACGACTACTATGGCCCGATGGATGGTCTGCCAATGTGGCAACCTTACCTAGGAGACTTGGGGCCAGAAATTCAGCCGAACAATGACACTCAGCTGAGCATCATTGAACAGAATACCTGCGTCCCCACCATGTCATGGGATCAACACCCAGGTTATCCTGAAACTACTCAGCACGACGATGAATTCGCAACGTTTGCAGGACTGGAATTCATCAACTATGCTTTTCCCGAGGTCAACGTCATCGAGAGGGATGACTCCTCCAGTTCTCAAGAAGTGTGGGACACCTTGGGACAACCAAGTGGAAAATTTGATTATATTGTCAAGTACACCGCTCCCGAAAGCTCTCGTATCAGGCTCGAAGATATCCAGCCAACTGGATGGGGAGATACAGTTGAGAGCATAAATGATATGCAAAATACAACTGAGGAATCCTCCTACGACAACTCTACCTGGGAAACAGATTCCAACGGTCCTACTCCACCAGAAATCAGCGTTATTTCTGAAGACAAATCAAGGAAGGTGCCAGACTTTGTGATTCACCGAGGAGTTCGCCGCCAATGGGTTGCCGTCAAGGTTCCGGAGGTCGTTCATCAGTCAAAGTAATTGCCATCTTTAACCTTTCACCCTGCCCAGGTGAAACAGATGTTTTGATAGGGCTCGCTTTCTGTAAATTTTCCCTCTTCGCTTCGCCCAAAGCGACAGAGTTTTGTTTTATAGGGCTGTAGTTTCAAGATTCGACTTGTTCATTAATAAAATAACGTCGTTCTGTAATTTCCGCATTAATTGTTGTTTTCTCTTTTTGCTTTTCTCAGAAAATGGTAATCCTAAAAAACAAATCAATAATAAAAACAAGCAGTAAAAGAAATACACTGCACACACTTTCGCATTTTCTCTATCTCTTCTAAACACAAATCATCATGTCATGCAGATTGCTTGTTTTACACCCCGTTGAAACATACGATCCGATGCCTTCTCCCGACTTTGAGTTCCCGATATTTGGGGCTGAAGAAGAAGTTGACGACGAAATTCCAGAAGAGATCTCCTGATTACTCAGACAAGAGGAAAGGTCCATTGAACCTCACAAAGAGCCATTGGAAACGGTAAACATGGGTTCGGAAAAAGAGAAAAAAGAGATCAGGATTGGGGCACTGCTTAGTCCAGCTGCTAAAGAGAGCTTGATAAAGCTTCTTAGAGAATTTCCCGATGTGTTCGCTTGGTCCTATCAGGACATGCCAGGGTTGAATACCAGCATCGTGGAACATCACTTACCGTTAAGATCGGAATGTCCGCCAGTAAAGCAAAGGTTGAGACGGACTCACCCGGACATGGCCATCAAAATCAAATAGGAGGTACGAAAATAGATTGACGCAGGTTTCCTCGCTACATCTGAATATCCTCAATGGTTAGCCAACATCGTACTTGTTTCGAAAAAGGACGGAAAGGTCAGAATGTGTGTCGACTACAGGGATCTGAACAAGGCAAGTCCAAAGGACGACTTTCCTTTACCACACATTGACATGCTGGTTGACAGTACAACAAAGTTCAAAGTTTTTTCCTTCATGGATGGATTCTCGGGCTATAATCAAATAAAAATGGTGCCGAAAGACATGGAGAAAACTTCGTTCATTATCCCATGGGGTACCTTTTTTTACAAGGTAATGTCGTTCAGTTTGAAGAACGCCAGGGCAACCTATCAAAGGGCCATGACTACTCTGTTTCATGACATGATACTCAAAGAAATTGAGGTATATGTCGATGACATGATTGCAAAATCTAAAACAGAGGAGGAGCATGTGACCCACCTGTCAAAACTATTCGAGCGGTTGAGAAAGTACAAACTCCGCTTGAATCCCAACAAGTGCACCTTTGGTGTCCGTTCAGGGAAACTCTTAGGGTTCATCGTCAGCCAGAAAGGAATTGAAGTTGATCCCGACAAGATCAAGGCCATTCGAGAAATGCCTTCTCCGAAAACTGAAAAACAAGTCAGAGGATTCCTGGGACGTTTGAACTACATCTCCAGATTCATATTCCTTATGACCGCCACATGTGCGCCGATTTTCAGGTTACTGAAAAAAACCAGGACCGCGTTTGGTCAGAAGACTGCCAAACTGCCTTCGACAGTATTAAGGAATATCTGTTGAATCCACCGATTCTATCACCTCCAGTGGAAGGAAGACCACTGATCATTTACCTCACAGTCCTAGAGGACTCGATGGGATGTGTACTTGGCCAACAAGACGAAACCAAAAGGAAAGAGTCTGCCATTTACTATCTGAGCAAGAAATTCACCGACTGCGAAACTCGGTACACGATGCTCGAGAAAACTTGTTATGCTTTGGCTTGGGCAACCAAACGTCTTCGCCCATACATGATTCGTCATACTACTTGGTTGGTCTCCGAGATGGATCCAATCAAGTACGTTTTTGAAAAACCTGCTCTCACGGGAAGAATTGCCCGTTGGCAGATGTTGCTATCAGAATATGACATAGAGTACCATGCTCAGAAAGCCGTCAAAGGAAGTATTTTAGCCGATCATTTGGCTCATCAACCGATTGACGATCAAGAATCAATCGGGTTTGACTTCCCCGACGAAGATGTCATGTATCTAAAAATGAAAGATTGCGATGAACCGCTACCCTGTGAAGGGCCAGAACCAGGTTCCCAGTGGGGACTAATCTTTGATGGAACAGTTAATCATTATGAAAACGGAATTGGGGCAATCATTGTTACCCCTTAGGGTACCTACATTCCTTTCACTGCCAGACTTATGTTCAGATGTATGAACAACGAGGCCGAATACGAAGCTTGTATTATGGGTCTCGAAGAAGCGATGGATTTAAGGATCAAGAATTTGGACATATACGGCGATTCAGCCTTGGTTATCAATCAGATCATAGGAGATTGGAACACATACCAATCAGGATTGATTCCTTACAAAGACTATGCAAGAAGGTTGTTACCCTTCTTCGACAGAGTTGAGTTTCATTACATCCCTCGTGGTGAGAATCACATGGCTGACGCTTTAGCCACCCTCTCTTCCATGATTAGTGTAGGTCGATGGAATGACCTACCTAAGATTGACGTTATGCGCCTTGAACGGCCCGCCTACATCTTCGCGATTGAAGCAATCATAGACGACAGACCTTGGTATCACAATATCAAATGCTACCTTCAGAAACAAGGATACCCACCTGGGGCATCCAGGAAAGATAGAAAGACCCTCAGAAGACTGGCTGGCAGCTTCTTCCTGAGCGGCGATACTCTCTATAAGAGAAACTTTGACATGGTCTTGCTCCGATGCATCGACAGACCAGAAGCAGACATGCTGATAAAAGAAATTCATGAAGGATCCTTTGGCACTCATGCCAACGGACATACAATGGCGAGGAAAATTCTAAGAGCAAGGTACTACTGGTTGACCATGGAATCCGACTGCTATAAGTACATGAGAAGGTGTCACAAGTGTCAGATATACTCCGACAAAATCCATGTACCGCCAACGCATCTCAAAGTTCTCTCTTCCCCATGGCCTTTTTCCATATGGGGAATAGACATAATTGGCTTGATTGAACCTAAGGCTTCAAACGGACATCGCTTCATTCTAGTAGCCATTGATTACTTCACCAAGTGGGTCGAAGCAGCGTCGTACGCTAATGTAACCCGACAAGTGGTGGTCCGATTTATCAAAAACAATCTCATCTGCCGTTATGGTGTTCCAAGCCAGATCATTACAGATAATGGATCTAACTTGAACAATAAGATGATGAAGGAGTTGTGCGTAAAGTTCAAGATCGAACACCATAACTCATATCCCTACCGACCCAAGATGAACGGAGCGGTAGAAGCGGCTAACAAGAACATCAAGAGGATCGTTCAGAAGATGGTTATCACCTACAAAGATTGGCACGAGATGCTACCCTTTGCTCTTCACGGTTATCGTACATGTGTCCGCACTTCAACAGGGGCTACCCCTTTCTCTCTAGTGTATGGCATGGAAGCAGTGCTCCCCATAGAAGTAGAGATCCCATCACTCCGGGTATTGATGGAAGCTAAGCTCACCGAAGCTGAGTGGTGTCAAAGTCGACACGACAAACTCAATCTGATCGAAGAAAAGCGAATCACAGCACTCTGCCACGGTCAGTTGTATCAGCAAAGAATGAAGAAGGCGTTTGACAAAAAGGTCAAACCTCGTGTCTTCAGGAAAGGAGACCTCGTGCTCAAGAAGATACAATCTTTTCTCACTGATTCTCGGGGCAAGTGGACCCCGAATTATGATGGCCCCTATGTGGTCACGAAAGCTTTCTCAGGCGGCGCCTTGAGACTTGCAACCATGGACGGAGAGGAATTTTCCTACCCCACGAATGTTGATGTAGTCAAGAAATACTTCGCCTAAAAAAAAAACGTCTCGGTGGATTGAAAACCCGAAAGGGTGGTCCAGGCAAAAGTTAGAGACATGAAAAAAAATCATCCTGGTGGATTGGAAACATCAAAGTACAATCCAGGCAAAAATTAGGGATAATGGCAAGTAACTATGTTCAACAGAGGCAAGTCCCTTAGCAGCAGTTACATCACTCATCGGAGGAAGACTCCAGTCAAGGTCATCTTCGACAGAAGCTCAGGATGTCTGGGAATCACAGTTGGTAGAAGGATAGTGGTCGTTATGTTTCAACGTAGCCCTTTTCCCTGTAAATTACCATTCTCTAACTTTGTAAATACTCTTTGGAATCACGCGTTTGGCTGATCTCCATCTTATCAATAAAATTTGAGCCTTTATGCTTTTGTTTGTAATCCTTACTTGTTTTAGCTTTACAGAATGACGTTGTTAAAAATGATTAACGATTCTTGAAATAAAACAAAAATGAATTTACTTGTAAAACTTTTTCTGCTTTAAAATAAAGATGGCCTTTTCTTTTGACTGTTGAACATCGAAAGAACATCGGTTGCGTCTCCAAAGGTGAACTTCAAAGTGCAGAATCAAAGTACTCCTTCTAAGCCAGCACGCCTGAACGAAGGATCAGTTGTATCAGATGCGGTTTTCCCATCTGATACCTTCGGCCGAGTTCTTATCTCCTAAGCCCGATCAACATAGCTCCCAGCAGGGACTATTTCTCCTAAGCAAGGTGGAATTGCTATCTTGAACCAACGGTACTTCTTCGTCCCCAGCTGTGGCCGAGTATCCAGTCGTGTTCATCTACTAGTTTGTATGTCGAGTCAGTTTTGTCAGCATATACGTACATACATCATGCATCTTTGATTTGCATTCACATTTCATATTGCATCATTATCACTTGAGTCGGTCTTATCCTAGGGATAACCGTTCTCTCAATCGAGTTGTCAGTTCTTTCCTCGTCAGGAAATGTTGTGTCTGAATGAACTTGTCTCCAGTGTATTTTTAGATCAGAGTCGGCGATTGACCACTTTGATAACTTGAACCTCTGAAAGACCAGAGAACCTTCAACAAATGTCACTCTTCGCCATTGAAGATGATACCCTTGCTTTCCCGAATTAAGGAAAATCCCTAGAGGAAGCCTCTTAAGCAGAGATTCGGGAATACAGCGGTTTTTCTCCGAAAAAGCGTGGATGAAAAGGTCATCGGCACCTCAAAATTGGATCGCATCATATGGCATTTCTCCGGGAAGATCCCGAGAAAGGTATGTTATAATATCCCCAAGCGAAAACAGTTTCTCAAGAAACTCGCTTTCCCAGTAGAAACAAATGGCGTCTCCAACAGAGAAGTTTGTACACCTCTACAACTCAGACGATTAGGTTCCCCCAGCAAGTCTGACATCAAAACTTTTTTCGTCAAATGGCGTCTCCCCAGGAAAATTCGGCGAGAAATTTGAGGAAAACCGCTACGAATAGCATCCCTTGTCAAGAAAGTTTATTGACAAAAGAAACTGAGACCAGTTCCTTGGTAGGAAACCAGGATCGAGGGGAAGTTTAAATTAGAAACTGAGACCAGTTCCTTGGTAGGAAACCAGGATCGAGGGGAAGTTTAAATCAGAAACTAAGACCAGTTCCTTGGTAGGAAACCAGGATCGAGGGGAAGTTTACATCAAAAACTAAGACCAGTTCCTTGGTAGGAAACCAGGATCGAGGGGAAGTTTAAATCAGAAACTAAGACCAGTTCCTTGGTAGGAAACCGGGATCGAGGGGAAGTTTATATCAGAAACTAAGACCAGTTCCTTGGTAGGAAACCAGGATCGAGGGGAAGTTTACCTTTTCTAAGCATCATTTGCTTAGCAAAAGAATATGAATGTGTGAATTACCATTCATAGACGCCGTCAAAATTTCGGATATTCCGATATTTAATCCTCTTGCACCCCGAATGCCTGAATACCTTCGTCATTCACACCTTCGTGTCCAAGAAGATTAAATAGGGGCATCAGTCATACCCCAAATTTTGATCACTAAGATTTCCCATCATTTTGCAAATCATCACAATATGGATGAACCATTAGTCTCCCCAAAGATGGGTGAGCATTCACTACAATCAGACTTAGGGTTTCAAGCCCTCTCAGAGCTCTTAGACAAAGGATCAATCAAGGAATGACTTGATCTTCAACTTGTCTAACCTCCCAAGAATCTACAATGGATCAAGAGGACTCCCACTTCAAGGATTAAGCACAAGGCTGCTCCCTTCTAGGTGGATCAAGCTTCAAGATCGACAGTGTCACCAAATTAGGGTTTTGGTCGACCAGGGCCTCCAGTTGGAAAATTTCCTCTGGGCATGAGCCAATGCTTCAAAACATAACCTAATATACTCCATGGAACCTCATGGACCCAATCATCAAGTCAATTTGACCTCAGGGGATGCATTAATCAAAAATCAGGAATTAGGGTTTCTTGACCTAATTCACCCCTAAGTTGACTTTTGGGATATATCGTGAACCAAGACCTCAAGACATGATTTGAGGGTCTCTAATATACTATATTGATCCATTTGGAACAATGGATTGATCCAGGAAGCTTGATCAATAAGTCTCAATTTCATCTGGACCACAATTAGGGTTTTGCGAGAAAAGTCAACTGTAACTTTGACTTTTGACCAGGACATGCTCCCAAACCCTAGGACATGATTCAATATACCCTATGACACCCATGGAACATGTCCTTCAAGTTTGATTTAGGTCAAGGACATGATTTCCTAAAGGATTGCACAGTTTGGAATTCATCTGATAAAAAGTCAACTGTGCACAAAAGTCAACTTTGACTTTTTGAGATTTTTCACTAAAATGGATTTTTAACCCTAAAATGATGTTAATGTATGATTTGAATCATCATTCATCAAGAAAAATCAAGAAAAGTGGGATAACTTGTAAAAGGGGTAACCATAAAACTTAGAAAAATTTCTAAGTTATGGAAAAAGTGCCACTAATGCACCAACTTTGGAGGACCATAACTCCTAAACCACAAGGCCATTGTGCCCCATTCAAAGCTTGATTTGTAGATCACATTACCCTCTACAAAAACTTCATATTGACCTATGTCCAAATTCCTCATGGATTTTGAGTTATGGAGTGATCAAAATTAAGAAAAGACACTTTGTTCCAACACTTTGTCAGATTTGACCTTACTTTTTGCCAAATGTAGGGGGATTTTTCACTTGGATTCAAAAGAGATCAAAACCAAACATGTTCAAACAGTTGTTGTATCATGTAAGGGCTTTCCAAAATGGCCAAGAACATTACCAATTTCAACTTACACCATGAGATATGACATTGGCAAGTTGCCTTGCTGAAATCTGTCAAAGGCAAGGCAGAATTTGCATTTTGCTCGATTTGCCAAAATCAGCCAAATTCAAATGCTCCTATCCACTTGGACACATCTGAGGATTGAATCTAAAGGGAACAATCACTGAGCCAAGCCTCCAAAGTCCTTGGAACAAGAAATAGCATGTTGAACCTAGAATGGCCAAAATAGGGACAAGAATTAATGTTTTAATTGTTTTTAACATTTGAAATATTTTTTCCATCTTGATTTTGCAACTTTTAATGCTTTCTAATTATTTTGTAGGTCAATACTTAATTTTTGAAGCATTAATCTAAAGTCATAATTTGTTTCCCACATGTTAAACAATTTTGACCATTTTAATTGAATTTTTATTCAATTAAAACACATTTTGGAAATAAATTAGGGTTTTTGATTAATTCAACCCTCACAAATCATTTTCAAAACTCTTTTAGGCCTCTAATAGAGTGTAAGACCCAACCCTTTGTAAATACAACCTAATTTTGGGCCTCACTTATTGTATAAGTCCCGTTGTATTTCAAAATTTCAGCACGATCGTCGCCCGTTAAAAAATTCTAACCATTGGGCCTCCCCTCGTGTTGTAAGCCCCATTTCTTTTCTAAAACATTTTTTGGGCCTCTTGAGAGATTGTAAGACCCACCCCCCTTGTACAAAAAACTTTTTGGGCCTCACTCATTGTATAAGTCCCTCTGTACAAGTAAACGGCGTGATCGTCGCCCGTTTAAAAATAAACCAAAATTGGGCCTCTCCTCGAGCTATAAGACCCATTCAAAACTTTTGGGCCTCTATTAGAGTGTAAGACCCAATCCCCATTTTGACCAAAACCATTTTGGGCCTCATCTATTGTATAAGTCCCTTTGCGTTAAAAGAAAACCTTGGCACGATCGCCATTTTAAACGAAAAATCATCTGGGCCTACCCTCGTGTTATAAGCCCCACTCTTTTTCTTTAAAACTTTTTGGGCCTCTTGAGAAAGTGTAAGACCCATCCCTTTGTACAGAAAACCTTTTTTTGGCCACAGTCACTTGTATAAGTCCCTCTGTACAAATTCAACAGAAAAACCCTAGGCCTCTCCTTGAGCTGTAAGCCCCAATCTTTATTTTTCAAAGCACTTTCTCCTTTGATTTTGAATATACTGTTGTTTTCAATCTTTCTTTGTTGAACAACTAACCAAACAGCATGGAAGCTCTACAACCGAGTAAGTGTTTATACGCTTTCATTTACTGCTTTCCTATACATATAACTGTATTGTGGGGCTGTTTCACTGTAAGTCTTCTTTCATAAACTCATATCAACTGTGTAATAATAGTATAGATATTCAGAGTTTCCTCGGCAACTACGTCTAGCACTAGGTAAAGCCGTTTCGTTTATTCGTAGAAATAGACAGCTAGATCCCCAATAGGATCACCAGATACAGTCTTCTCTTCGGCTGTCCTCATTAGGAATTGTCAAGAAATTCTACTCCTAAAGATGAATGTATTCTCCGTGAATGGCATCTTTGAGTTTTTTCCAAATTCTCGAACTTTCCTAACTTGATCTATTCCTTGTGAATAGCTTGCCTTGAATTTCTCGGGGTTTGGGGACCCACGGGTTTCTTAAAAGCATCAGCCTCCTCTTGGGCATAATACAAGGACCCGTCGGCTTCTTAGAAGTATTCACAGCCTCCTCTTAGGCTTCGTACAATGATTCTTCCTCCGGTAATGATAGCCTCCTCTTGGGCTTCATGCAGGGACCCCTCGGCTTCTTAAAAGTTTCCAGCCTCCTCTTGGGCTTCGTACAAATTGTCCCGGCGACCTCCTAGAGGTATAGGAACAGAAATTAGTCATCTTCATAGAACAGTCCTTTCAAAGAGTCTACTACTGTTTCTCAAAGCATAGTACAAAAGATAAAACTCTAGACTTGGACAGTCTATTTTCCTTGAGTCTCAAAGACATTCTCAAGTGACCCCTTCGTTAAATAGGAAGAAACCCGTAAACTCGGACAATCACGATACCCTTCGGATTTCCCCGTTTCCTTAAAGAACAGGAAATAATCCTGATCCCCAGATCAAACCCATATAAGAAGTGATTTTCTCCTAATCAATATACTGGACCTGTGACTCAACTAAAATAGTTACTAGCGCGATAGCCTCCTCTTGGGCTTTGTACAAATGATTCTCCCTAGCGGAGCAAACCTTTTAGCCTCTCTCTCGGGCTTCGTACGAGACACATAAAAGACTCCCTTGTTGGGTCAAACAAATATTTAGCCTCCATCTCAGGCTTTATACGAGATACAAAAAGGTTCTTATGGAGCCAAACAAACTTTAGCCTCCACCTCGGGCTTCGTACGAGATACAAAAAATACTCTCTTGTTGAGTATAAAAGATCCTTTAGTAGGATCAACCCCTTTTAGCCTTTCTCTCGGGCTTCATACGAGACACACATAAAACTCCCTCTTGTTGGGCCAATAGCCTCCTCTTAGGCTTTGTATAAGAAAACCACTGGTTGATCCAATCAACCTTTTAGCATCAAAGTTGTGCCTCGTTCACAGTACACAAACATCAACAACTCCTTCCCCTTCATCTAATCGCTGTAAGTGGCAAGCCTCTGGATCATCTATATCCATGCCATTGTCCTTCTTTTAGCATGAGAAATTCCTAAGGAAAGATGGCATTGCTCTACACTGAGTTTAAGTCTTCTCCTTCAGGTTAAAAAACCCCTTCTTAGGAAATTATGGCATTGCCGGATTCGCATATCCCGGTTAAAGTAATTCTCCTGCATAAACAGTCATAACAGACAAACCCTTCTTTAGAGGTGACAAATTCTCTCTAAAGTCGAGACCTTTCAGCTTCAAATCTTGGGCTTTGAACAAGATACAAATAGACTTTTCAACTTCACATCTTGGGCTTTGAACAAGATACAGATCACCTTTCGCTTCACGTCTTGGGCTTTGAACAAGACACCAAACCCCATTTCCTCCCATAGAATAGGAGGAACTACGAACGCTCTGATTTCCCTGTTTCGGTAAACGGGAGTACGTAGGCATAAGATCGAAAGAAAAGATCTTAGCGAGCACACTAAACAAAAACCCAAAATCCCATACCCTCACATATCTATCAAAAAAAACATCCGTCCTAACATCTCAAAACACCCCTTTGAACAAAATAACCTAGGAGAGGCCCCGAATCTTTGTAGCATCTGTAAGCCAACAGTTTTGACTGTTTAACCTCAGTATACAAGCATGGTTAGTTGGAGACATCTATTTCCCTTCCTTCATCAGCTTTAATAGGATAAAAAATGAATCGAGCTGTAGTACTAGAGCGACCGTGCTTCGCAACCACATCCAAAAATCACTCGCTACACCGACATAATTTAATCATCCAACAATCTCAGAACCCATACTATAAGAAAGTACACTTCATAAGCTTTCTAACGCATCAAACCACGCCTCAATCCGAACCACAGAACAAAAGTTAGGAAGAAAACAAAATTGCACAAACAGCTATGTTCGCTAGGCGAACCCTCTAGCGAGCATTCGCTACCACCTTCGCTAGGCGAACGTCCCGCGAAGCCACTACCAGATAAAAATAGATACAAAGTTCGCTAGGCGAACCCTCTAGCGAACCAAGCAGAACCAAAAACATACCAAGTTCGCTAGGCGAACCCTCTAGCGAGCATTCACTAGCACATTCGCTTGCACATTCGCTAGGCGAACAAAGTTAGCGAGCCTTCGCCAACCTTCGCCCCAGGTTCGCTAGGCGAACCAGCGAAAACCCAGAATTCTGCAGCGCTGTTTGAAACCCCAAAAACATATTTTTCCACCAAAATCTCTTTCAAATCAAAACATAACCATCAGAATATAACCCAATCATGGTAACAAGTAATCTACCACATTTACATCGATTTCTAGCCGCGAAAACATCGATTTCTAACATTCGACCTAGAATTAAAAGCTATGTGAAGACAAGAAAACATACAAACATACACATACATAATCATACACAAGCATAGTATAATCGAGTTTCGCACCCTTACCCGATTAAATCGATTCTAGAAGTTGATTTGATCCAACCTAGCTTTTCCTCTTTTCTTCTTTTTTTTCTCTTCTCTTCTTTTTCCTTCTTCTCTTTTTCCTCTTCCTATTTCTTTCTCTCTATTTTTCTCTCCTTTCTATTTCTATCTCTTTTCTTTCTAAGTTACAAAAATATAATATAAAATGACTAAAATGCCCCTACTCTCAAATACCCCGCAAACGCTCTCAAAATGCTATAAAACATAATCACGATGTAAAATAAATAACATATTATCACAATTAAAATAATATAATACTCAAAATAATTAAATCGACTCGATTAAATAAAATGATCAAAACTGGGGCGTTACAATTTACACATCATCTATTGTAACAAAGGCCCGACTGAAAGTTATTCTACTCTTTCTCCTATGGAAAAAGTGTGTTAAACATTCTAAGGCCTAGAGTACAGAGGTCAAGATGGCTTTCTATGATGAGAAAACAAACCATTATTCTTTCTAAAGTTTTATTTCTTCGCTTCTCTTTTTGATTGATGACAAAGGGGGAGAATGGATTGAGTATTTTAGGCTAATAATGGTTCTGAATATGGTTCGCAATCCTATTTAGGGGGGAGTTTGTAAATTTCACCCTTGGAGTAGATTTATTGTTCTGCATGGAGAGGAGCTTATAAACCTTAACTCCTAGACTTTACAGACATGACTCAGGGGGAGCTTACAAACCTCATCTCTTAGACTATTTGACTCAGGGGGGACTTACAAACCTCGTTTCTTAGACTGTTTGACTCAGGGGGAGCTTAAAAACATCAGGCCCTCAAGGTTACTGAGTAATTTATTTTTACTTCTGGTTGTTTTTAAAATACTTAATGTTGTCATCATCAAAAAGGGGGAGATTGTTGAAACAAGTTTGGTTCATATCATGAATCCTCCAAGGTTTTGATGATAACAAAGTATTTGAAAAAAACAATTAGGATCTCTAACTAGCCAGTTTGTGTGTGCATGATTATATTTACTTGATGGAACTAGTTCTGACACTTAAATGGATTTGATTCGGTTCTGGTCACACTCTTGCAATGACGTCTGATCAGAAAAGCTGTTACTAGTACATTTCAGCTCAGAAGCGTGTTATGCTGCCTCTGATGCTGAGTAATGTCATATCAGCTCTGCTAACACGGGACTCAAGATTTATTGACATTATCTTCTGCAGGTTGTGTTGTACTTGAATCAGAGTTGTATCCTTGGACAAAGGCCTTGTTTCACGGATACTCTTGTGACTGAAAGTCCTAACACTTGCTCCATTTGAAAAAGAAGATGTACTAGAAGATTTGATTCTGTTTGTAGCCGTTGAATATCTTTAACGTCTCTATTTTCATCGGCTATAAAAAGGAACTGAAGATTTGAAGATCTCTCAAGAAATAACGCCGCAAATACAAACTAAGATATACAAGCACTACCTTCAGAAAAGTTGAGTGTGTTAAAAGTCTTTGTAATAGTGTGTTATATTACTTGAACACTGTAGCGAGCGATTTTGGACGCGGTTCTTAAGCGCTGGTCGCTCTCTGCGGTTTGAGCTTAAACTACAGGTCGATTCATTTTTTATCCTATTGTGAGCTGAATAAGGAAGGGAAATAGATGTCTCCAATTAACCCTGCTTTGCATACTGAGTTTAAACAGCGGTCTGTTAGACTATGGATGCTATCAATGTGGGGGGCCTTTGTACTGGTTATTTGTATTTTCGCCAATACAATTTCTTTCTTTTTATCTAGACAGAGGGTTTCTGGCAGGGAACAAGGATTAGGATGTTAGGACTGATGCTTTTGAATTACTGCTTTTGATTGATGGAGATATGGGATTTGGTTTTTTTTGTTTAGTGTGCTCGCTAATATTTTTCTTTCAATCTTATGCCTACGTATTCCCGTTTACCGAAACAGGGAAATCAGAGCATTCGTAGTTCCTCCTATTCTATGGGAGGAAATGGGTGTTTTTGTGTCTTGTTCAAAGCCCAAGACGTGAAGCGAAAGGTGATTTGTATCTTGTTTAAAGCCCAAGATGTGAAGCTGAAAGGTCTATTTGTGTCTTGTTCAAAGCCCAAGACGTGAAGCTGAAGGACCTCGACTTTAAAGAGAATTTGTCATCTTTAAAGAAGGCTTAAAGGAGAATTACTATAACCGGTATACGCGGATCCTAGCAATGCCATAATTTCCTAAGAAGGGGTTTTATCCTGAAGGAGAAGACTTTAACTCAGTGTAGAGCAATGCTATCTTTCCTTAAGAATTTCTCATACTAAAAGAGGGACAGTGGCATGGATGTAGATGATCCAGAGGCTTGCCGCTTACAGCAATTAGATGAAGGGGAAGGAGTTGTTGATGTTTGTATACTGTGAACGAGGCACAGCTTTGATGCTAAAAGGTTGATTGGATCCACCAGTGGTTTTCTTATACAAAGCCTAAGAGAAGGCTATTATGTGTCTCGTACAAAGCCCGAGAGAGAGGCTAAAAGCTTTTGACCCGACGATGGAGTCGTTTGGTATCTCGTATAAAGCCCGAGATGGAGGCTGTTTGACTCTACAAGAGAGTTTTTTTTGTATCTCGTACGAAGCCCGAGATGGAGGCTGAAAGTTTGTTTGGCTCAATAAGAACCTTTTTGTATCTCGTATAAAGCCCGAGATGGAGGCGAAAGGGGTGATTGACTCAACGAGGGAGTCTCTTATGTGTCTCGTACAAAGCCCGAGAGAGAGGCTAAACTTTGTTTGACTCCACTGGGGAGGATCATTGTACAAAGCCCAAGAGGGAGGCTATGGTGACTGTTCAGTTAAGTGACAGGTCCAGTATACTGATTTTTACAGAGAAAATCAGTTCTTATATGAGCAACACTGTACTCATGAATTTGATTCAAGGATCCGGGTTACTCCTGTTCTTTAAGGAAGCAGGAAATCTGAAGGGTATTGAGATTGTCCGAGTCTACGGGTTTCCTTCCTATTCTTGAAGGGGGTCACTTGAGAATGTCTTTGAGACTCAAGGAAGTAAGACTGTCCAAGTCTAGAGTTCATCTTTTGTACCATGCTTTGAGAAACAGCAGTAGACTCTATGAAAGGACTGTTCTATGAAGATGATTAAGTTCTGTTCCTATACCTTTAGGAGGTCGTCGGGACAATTTGTACGAAGCCCAAGAGGAGGCTGGAATCTTTTAAGAAGCCGACGGGTCCTTGTACGATGCCCAAGGGGAGGCTATCATTCTCGGAGGAAGAGATAATTATACGAAGCCTAAGAGGAGGCTGTGATTACTTCTAAGAAGCTGTAGGGTCCTTGTACTAAGCCCAAGAGGAGGCGGGGTTACTTTTAGGAAGCCTGTGGGTCCTTGTACGATGCCCAAGAGGAGGCCGATGCTTTTAAGAAGCCCGTGGGTCCCAAACCAAAGAAACGTTCAAGAAAAGTTTCACCGAGAATAATTCATTTAGTGAACAGTTCTGAGGTTTGAAGAAATTCAAGAGAAGTTTCACCGAGAATAATTCATCTCTAGGGAATAGAATTTCTTGACAATTCCTAATGAGGACAGCCGAAGAGAAGAATGTATCTGGTAATCCTATTGGGGATCTAGTTCAGTCTATTTCTAAGAGTGACAGTCTGAGAAAGGGTTCAAAAAGAATCTGCCTTTCACATCTCCATATTGTTTAACCCCAAGAGGAGGGAAGACTGTGTCTGGTAATCCTATGTGGATCTAGTTTTGACTGTAAGTTCGGAGTGATCAACAGGGCTTTACCTAGTGCTAGACGTAGTTGTTGGGGAAACTCGAAATATCTATACTATTATTACACAGTTGATATGAGTTTATGAAAGGAGACTTACAGCAAAACAGCCCCACAATACAGTTATATATATATGAAAGCGGTAAATGAAAGCAATAACCACTTACTCGGTTGTAGAGCTTCCATGTTGTTTGGTTAGTTGTTCAACAAAGAAAGATTGAAAACAACAGTATATTCAAAATCAAAGGAGAAAGTGCTTTGAAAAAGGAAGATTTGGGGCTTACAGCTCAAGGGGAGGCCCAGGGTTTTATCAGTTAGCGCACTGTTTGAATTTGTACAGAGGGACTTATACAAGTGACTGAGGCCCAAAAAGGTTTTCTGTACAAAGGGATGGGTCTTACACTCTCTCAAGAGGCCCAAAAAGTTTAAAGAAGAAGAGTGGGGCTTATAACACGAGGGTAGGCCCAGTTGTCTTTTCGCTTAAAAATGGCGATCGCGCCGAGGTTTTCTTTTAACGCAGAGGGACTTATACAATAAGTGAGGCCCAAAATGATTTTGGTTAAAAGGGGGTTGGGTCTTACACTCTATTAGAGGCCCAAAAGTTTTGAATGGGTCTTATAGCTCAAGGAGAGGCCCAAGGTTATTTTTCAAAAAGGGCGACGATCGCGCCGTTCGTTTTTTGACGGTATCGGGACTTATACAATACACTGAGGCCCAAAATGTTTTGGTCAAGAAAGGATTGGGTCTTACACTCTATTAGAGGCCCAAAGTGTTTTGAAAATGATTTATGAGGGTTGAATTAATCCAAAAACCCTAATTTGTTTTCAAAAATGTATTTAATTGAATAAAAATTCAATTAAAATGATCAAAATTGTTTAACATGTGAAAAACAAATTGTGATTTTGGATTAATGCTTCAAAAATTAAGTATTGACCTACAAAATAATTAGAAAGCATCAAAAGTTGCAAAATCAATGTAGAAAAAATATTTAAAATGTCAAAAATAATTAAAATATTAATTCTTTGCAAAAATATCAATTATATGAAATAAATAATATTTTTGGGATATTTTGATAAAATAAAATATTTTAACATTTTTATGAATTATCAAAAAAAGAATCAACGCAAAATCATTAAAACTCAGAGAGAAATTAATTTTTGAATCAATTAAACAAAATCACAAAATTCAAATATTTGAATTTGGAAAAAAGGCGCCAAGAACAAGCTGAAGAACACGCGCGTGTTCTTGGATTCTCAGATTTGCATTTTCTCTCCAATCTCACTGAATACTTAATCATATCATGCAATCCACATATCATTATGCTCGTCTCAACCTCACGATCATGTCTATGTCCATTAATTTCATTTAAATTAAACATACAACAAGTAATCACGAAAAATCCTCAAGAACCCTAATTTTTGCATGAAGGCTAGGATTTTTGATACACGATTCAAACAAAGCAATTAATTGAGGGAAAACATTCCATACATGATTATGAACATATGGCCAAATTATTGTGCAATGAAATATGCATAGATTGAGAGATGACCAAGTATGTGCTTACCTCCAAGCCGTGACAGCAAGTGCAAAGTGATTTTTGATTTTAAGGTGTTACAGATGAGTGGTGATGATCTAAACAACTTCCCTACACCCTATGGATTGTGTTTGAATGCTTAGACTTGATTGAAATTGGTTGGATCACTTTGTGGTACCTCAGCTGCAACTTGTTTGAAATTTTGAGCAACCAGCTGGTGATTTTGTGAAGTTGGTGTTTCAGAAGTGATCTAAGTGTTTGGATCACTTCTATATGATATATGTGAGGTGTGTGAGTGATTGGTTTGATTGGAATTGCTCTCAAACTCAAAACCCGATAGCTACTTTGCTAAGAAAGGCATTTTTGCCAAGAGAAAGAGATTTTGAGGAAAGCATTTGTTAGATGGCTTTGGTGTACTCAAACTGATCACAATTGAGCTCTATTTATAGTAGAGCAAGTTTGTTTTGCAAGGAATAGTGAATGGCAGCTGGTAAGTAGGTTTGGCCAATGTTGGCAAATGAAAATCCAAGTCTCCTCTAGCCATTGACTAGAGGTTAGGGCACAGAGCTTTGGTTCCCTTGGTCTTGGATAAGTCTTGACTGATTTCAGATGAGAATGGCTCAGTCCATGCCACCTTGATGGTTCCATTGAATGCTTCAATCCAAATTTGGAGTCTTGTCCCTATTTTGGCCATTCTAGGTTCAACATGCTATTTCTTGTTCCATGGACTTTGGAGGCTTGGCTCAGTGATTGTCCCCTTTAGATTCAATCCTCTGAGGTGTCCAAGTGGATAGGAGCATTTGAATTTGGCTGATTTTGGCAAATCGAGCAAAGTTGCAAATTCTGCCTTGCCTTTGACAGATTTCAGCAAGGCAACTTGCCAATGTCATATCTCATGCTGTAAGTTGAATTTGGCAATGTTCTTGGCCATTTTGGAAAGCCCTTACATGATACAACAACTGTTTGAACAAGTTTGGTTTTGATCTCTTTTGATTCCAAGTGAAAAATCCCTCTACATTTGGTAAAAAGTGAGGTCAAATCTGACTTAGTGAAATTTTCACTAAGTGTTTTAACAAAGTATGATTTCTTGATTTTGATCACTCCATAACTCAAAATCCTTAATGAATTGGACTTAGGTCTAGTTGAAGTTTTTGTAGAGGGTAATGAGGGCTACAAATCCATCTTTGGATGAGAAAAAATGGCCATGTGGTTTAGGAGTTATGACCCTCCAAAGTTAGTGTATTAGTGGTACTTTTTCCATAACTTAGAAAAATTTCTAAGTTTTATGGTTACCCCTTTTACAAGTTATCCCACTTTCTTTGGTTTTTCTTGATGAATGATGATTCAAATCATACATTAACATCATTTTAGGGTTAAAAAACCATTTTGGTGAAAAATCTCAAAAAGTCAAAGTTGACTTTTGTGCACAATTGACTTTTTATCAGATGAATTCCAAACTGTGCAATTCTTCAGGAAATCATGTCCTTGACCTAAATCAAACTTGATGGACATGTTCCATGGGTGTCATAGAGTGTATTGAGGCATGTCCTAGGGTTTGGGAGCATGTCCTGGTCAAAAGTCAAAGTTACAGTTGACTTTCCTCGCGAAACCCTAATTGTGGTGCAGATGAAATCGAGACTTGTTGCTCAAGCTTTTTGGATTAATCCATTGTTCCAAATGGATCAATATAGTTCATTTGAGACCCTCAAACCCTCTCTTGAGGTCTTGGCTCATGATTTGCCCTAAAAGTCAACTTAGGGGTGAATTAGGTCAAGAAACCCTAATTCCTGATTTTTTATGTATGCATCCCTTGAGGTCAAATTGATTTGATGTTTGGGTCCATGAGGTTCCATGGAGTATATTAGGTTATGTTTTGGATCATTGGCTTGTGCCCAAATGAAAAATTTCCATCTGGAGGCCCTGGTCGACCAAAACCCTAATTTGGTGACACTGTCGATCTTGAGACTTAATCCACCTAAAAGGGAGCAGCCTTGTGCTTAATCCTTGAAGTGGGAGTCCTTTTGATCCTTAGTGGATGCTTGAGAGGTTATACAAGTTGAAGATCATGTCATTCCTTGATTGATCCCTTGTCTAAGCACTCAGAGAGGGCTTAAAACCCTAATTTTGATTGTAGGGAATGCTCACCCATCTTTGGGGAGACTGATGAAATAGAATGGTTCCCCCATATTGTGATGGTGATTTGAACAATGATGGGAAATCTTAGTGGTCAAAATTTGGGGTATGACAGATGCCCCTATTTAATCTTCTTGGACACGAAGGTGTGAATGGCGAAGGTATTCGGGCATTCGGGGTGCAAGAGGATTAAATATCGGAATACCTGAAATTTTGATGGCGGTTATGAATGGTAGCTTGCACATTCATCTTATTTTGCTAAGCAATGATGCTTAGAAAAGGTAAACTTCCCCTCGATCCTGGTCTTCATCCAAGGAACTGGTCTTAGTTGTGGAAACGAACTTCCCCTCGATCCTGGTTTCCTACCAAGGACCTGGTCTTAGTTGCTGATATGAACTTCCCCTCGATCCTGGTTTCCTACCAAGGACCTGGTCTCAGTTTCTGATATAAACTTCCCCTCGATCCTGGTTTCCTACCAAGGACCTGGTCTCAGTTTCTTTTGTCAATAAACTTTATTGACAAGGAACGCTATTTATAGCGGATTTTCTTCAAACTTCTCGCCGAATTTTCCTGGAGAGATGCCATTTGACCGAAAAAGCTTTGACGTCAGACTTGCTGGGGAACCCATTCGTCTGAATTGTAGAGGTACACAAACTTCTCTATTTTGGAGAAGCCATTTGTCGATTCTACTGGGGGAATGCGAGTCCCTGGAGATACTGTTTTCGTTTGGGATCTTACATCATACTTTTCTCGGGATCTTCCCGGAGAAATGCCATATGATGGGGTCCAATTTTGAGGTGCCGATGACCTTTTCATCAGCGGTCTTTTCGGAGAAAAACTGCTGTATTGCTGACTCTCTGCTTAAGAGGCTTCCTCTGGGGATTTTCCTTAATCCGGGAAAGCGAAAATATCACCTTCAATGGCGAAGAGTGACATTTGTTGAAGGTTCTCTGGTTTTTCAGAGGTTCAAGTTATCAAAGTGGTCGAAGGCCAACTTCCTCTCAGAAATAAACTGGAGGCGAGGTTGTTCAAACGCAGCATTTCCTGACGAGGCAAGAATTGACAACTCGATTGAGAGGACTGTTATCACTAGGGGACGAGACCGACTAGAGTGATAGTGACGCAATATGAAATGTAAATGCAAATCAATAATGCATGATGTATGTATGTATATGCTGACAAAACTGACGCGACATACAAACTAAAAGATGAACATGACTGGATACTCGGCCATCGCGGGGCGTGGAAGTACCGTTGGTTCAGAATAGCAATTCCGCCTTGCTTATGAGAGATAGTCCCTGTTGGGGAGCTACCGTTGGTCAGGCTTAGGAGATAAGAACTCGGCCGAGGCGTGTCAGACAAAACGAGGTCTCTGACATATTGATCCTTCATTTAGGCGTACTGGCATAGAAGGAGTACTTTGATTCTGCACTTTGAAGTTCGCTTACTTCTGAAGAAGTGGTTGACGCTCTTTTGATGTTCAACAGTCAAAAGAAATTGCCATCTTTGTTTAAAAGCAGCAAAAGTTTTAACAAGTAAATTCATTTTTGTTTTATTTCAAGAATCGTTAATCATATTAAAAACGTCGTTCTGTAAAGCTAAAACAAATAAGGAATACAAACAAAAGCACAAGGGCTCAAATTTTATTGATAGGATGGAGATCAGCCAAACGCGTGATTCCAAAGAGTATTTACAAAGTTAGAAAATGGTAATTTACAGGGAAAAGGGCTACGTTGAAACATGACGGCCACTATCCTTCTACCAACTTTGAATTCGGGGCATCCTGAGCTTCCGTCGAAGATGACCTTGACTGGAGTTTTCTGACAGATGATGTAACTGCTGCTGCTGAGGGATTTGCCTCTGTTGAACATAGTTACTTGCCATTATCCCTAATTTTTGCCTGGATTGTACTATGAGATTTCCAATCCATTGGGATGATTTTTTTTCATGTCTCTAACTTTTTCCTGGACCGCCCTTTCGGGTTTTCAATCCACCGAGACGTTTTTTTTTTAGTTTAGGCGAAGTATTTCTTGACTACATCAACATTTGTGGGGTAGGCAAATTCCTCTCCGTCCATGGTTGCAAGTCTCAAGGCACCGCCTGAGAAAGCTTTCGTGACCACGTAGGGGCCATCATAATTCGGAGTCCACTTGCCTCGCGAATCAGTGAGAAAGGATTGTATCTTCTTGAGCACGAGATCTCCTTGTCTGAAGACACGAGGTCGGACCTTTTTGTCAAACGCCCTCTTCATTCTTTGTTGATACAACTGACCGTGGCATAGTGCCGTGATTCTCTTTTCTTCGATCAGATTGAGTTCGTCGTGTCGGCTTTGACACCATTCAGCTTCGGTGAGCTTCGCTTCCATCAATACCCGGATTGATGGGATCTCTACTTCTATGGGGAGAACTGCCTCCATGCCATACACTAGAGAGAAAGGGGTAGCCCCTGTTGAAGTGCGGACAGATGTGCGATAAGCGTGAAGAGCAAAGGGTAGCATTTCGTGCCAGTCTTTGTAGGTTACAACCATCGTTTGAACGATTTTCTTGATGTTCTTGTTAGCCGCTTCTACCGCTCCGTTCATCTTGGGTCGGTAGGGAGATGAGTTATGGTGTTCGATCTTGAACTCTGCACATAACTCTTTCATCATCTTGTTGTTCAAGTTAGATCCATTGTCAGTAATGATCTCGCTTGGAACACCATAACGGCAGATGATATTGTTTTTGATAAATCGGTCCACCACTTGTCGGGTTACATTAGCATACGATGCTGCTTCGACCCACTTGGTGAAGTAGTCAATGGCTACCAGGATGAACCGATGTCCGTTTGAAGCCTTAGGTTCGATCAAGCCAATCATGTCGATTCCTCATATGGAAAAAGGCCATGGGGAAGAAAGAACTTTGAGATGCGATGGCGGTACATGAATTTTGTCAGAGTATATCTGACACTTGTGACACCTCCTCATGTACTTGTAGCAGTCGGATTCCATGGTCAACCAATAGTACCCTGCTCTGAGAATTTTTCTCGCCATTGTGTGTCCGTTGGCATGAGTGCCAAAGGATCCTTCATGAATTTCTTTCATAAGTATGTCTGCTTCTGGTCTGTCGACGCATCGGAGCAAAACCATGTCAAAATTCCTCTTATAAAGAGTGTCCCCGCTCTGGAAGAAGTTTCCAGCCAATCTTCTGAGGGTTTTTCTATCTTTTTTGAGTGCCCCAGATGGGTACTCTTGTTTCTGAAGGAAGCATTTGATATCGTGATACCAAGGTTTGTTGTCTATGACTTCTTCAATCGTGAAGACGTAAGCGGGCCTTTCAAGGTGCATTATGTCGATCTTAGGTATGTCATTCCATTGACCTACACTAATCATAGAAGAGATAGTGGCTAATGCATCAGCCATGTGATTCTCCTCACGAGGGATATGATGAAACTCAACTCTGTTAAGAAGGGTAACAACCTTCTTGCATAGTCTTTGTAAGGAATCAATCCTGATTGGTATGTGTTCCAATCTCCTTTTATCTGATTGATAACCAAGGCTGAGTCGCCGTATATGTCCAAGTTTTTGATCCTTAAATCAATTGCTTCTTCGAGACCCATAATACAAGCTTCGTATTCGGCCTCATTGTTCGTACATTTGAACGTAAGTCTGGCAGTGAAAGGAATGTGGGTACCCTGATGGGTAACAATGATTGCCCCAATTCCGTTTCCATAATGATTAACTGCTCCGTCGAAGATAAGTCCCCATTGGGAACCTGGTTCTGGCCCTTCACTTGGTAACGGTTCATCGCAATCTTTCATTTTTAGATACATGACATCTTCGTCTGGGAAGTCAAACCCGATTGATTCTTGATCGTCAATCGGTTGATGGGCCAAATGGTCGGCTAAAATACTTCCCTTAACGGCTTTTTGAGCGTGGTACTCTATGTCATATTCTGATAACAGCATCTGCCAACGAGCAATTCTTCCAGTGAGAGCAGGTTTTTCGAAAACGTACTTGATCGGATCCATTTTGGAGACCAACCAAGTAGTATGACGAATCATGTACTGGCGAAGACGTTTGGCTGCCCAAGCCAAAATGCAACAAGTTTTTTCAAGCATCGTGTACCGAGTTTCACAATCGGTGAACTTCTTGCTCAGATAGTAAATGGCAGACTCTTTCCTTTTGGTTTCGTCTTGTTGGCCAAGTACACACCCCATTGAGTCCTCTAGGACTGTGAGGTAAATGATCAGTGGTCTTCCTTCCACTGGAGGTGATAGAATCGGCGGATTCAACAGATATTCCTTAATACTGTCGAAGGCGGTTTGGCAATCTTCTGACCAAACGCAATCCTGGTTCTTTTTCAGTAATTTGAAAATCGGTGCACAAGTGGCGGTCATAAGGAATATGTATCTGGAGATGTAGTTCAACCGTCCCAGAAATCCTCTGACTTGTTTTTCAGTTTTCGGAGAAGGCATTTCTCGAATGGCCTTGACCTTGTCAGGATCAACCTCAATTCCTTTCTGGCTGACGATGAACCCTAATAGTTTCCCTGAACGGACACCGAAGGTGCACTTGTTGGGATTCAAGCGGAGCTTGAATTTTCTTAGACGTTCGAACAATTTTGACAGATGTTTGACGTGCTCTTTCTCTGTTTTTGATTTTGCAATCATATCATCGACATATACTTCGATTTCTTTGTGTATCATGTCATGAAACAGAGTAGTCATGGCCCTTTGATAGGTTGCCCCGGCATTCTTCAAACCGAACGGCATTACCTTGTAACAAAAGGTACCCCATGGGGTGATGAACGAAGTTTTCTCCATGTCTTTCAGTGCCATTTTGATCTGGTTATAGCCCGAGAATCCATCCATGAAGGAGAAAACTTTGAACTTTGTTGTACTGTCTACCAGCATGTCAATGTGTGGTAAAGGAAAGTCGTCCTTTGGACTAGCCTTGTTTAGATCCCTGTAATCTACACACATTCTGACCTTTCCGTCCTTTTTGGAAACGGGTACGATGTTGGCTAACCATTGAGGATATTCAGATGTGGCGAGGAAACCCGCGTCAATCTGTTTCTGCACCTCCTCTTTGATTTTGATGGCCATGTCCGGGTGAGTCCGTCTCAACCTTTGCTTTACTGGCGGACATTCCGATGTTAACGATAAATGATGTTCCACGATGCTGGTATCCAACCCTGGCATATCCTGATAGGACCAAGCGAATACATCGGGGAATTCTTTGAGAAGCTTTATCAAACCTTCTCTGGCAGTTGGACTGAGTAGTGCACCAATCCTGATTTCTTTTCTCTTTTGCTCTGAACCCAAGTTTACCGTTTCCAACAGTTCTTTATGAGGTTCAATGGACCTTTCCTCTTGTCTGAGTAATCGGGAGATCTCTTTTGGAATTTCGTCGTCATCTTCTTCTTCAGCCCCAAATACCGGGAACTCAAAGTCGGGAGAAGGCATCGGATCGTATGTCTCAACGGGATGTAAAACAAGCAATCTGCATGCGTGATGATTCGTGTTTAGAAGAGATAGAGAAAATGCAAGTGTGTACAGTGTTTTAATTTACTGCTTGTTTTTATTTGAATTATTTTTTAGGGTTACCATTTTCTGAAAAAGCAAAAAGAGAAAACAGCAATTAATGCAGAAATTACAGAACGACATTATTTTATTAATGACCAAGTCGGTTCTTGAAACTACAGCCCTATAAAACAAAACTCTGTCGCTTCGGGCAAAGCGAAGAGGGAAATTTACACAAAGCGAGCCCTATCAAAACATCTGTTTCACCTGGGCAGGGTGAAAGGTTAAAAGATGGCAATTACTTTGACTGATGAACGATCTTCGGAACCTCAACGGCAACCCATTGGCGGCGAACTCCTCGGTGAATCACAAAGTCTGGCACCTTCCTTGATTTGTCTTCAGAAATAACACTGATTTCTGGCAGAGCAGGATCATTGTAATCTGTCTCCCAGGCAGAATTGTCGTAGGGGGATTCCTCTGTTGTATTTCGCATAGCATTTGTGCTCTCAGCCGTATCTCCCCATCCAGTTGGCTGGATATCTTTGAGCTTGATACGAGAGCTTTCGGGAGCGGTGTACTTGACCATGAAGTCATATTTTCCACTTGGTTCTCCCAGGGTGTCCCAAATTTCTTTGGAACTGGAGGAGTCATCCCTCTCGATGACGTTGACCTCGGGAAAAGTATAGTTGATGAATTCAAGTCCTGCAAATGTTACGAATTCATCTTCATGTTGAGTAGTTTCCGAATGACCTGAGTGTTGATCCCATGACATGGTGGGGACACAGGTATTCTGTTCAATGATGCTCAGCTGAGTTTCATTACTCGGCTGACTTTCTTGCCCCAAGTTTCCTGGGTAAGGTTGCCACATTGGCAGACTATCCATTGGGCCATAGTAATTGTAGTCAAAATTGTCTTTCATCGGAGTGTCTTCCTCTAATGAATTTGGCGGAGCACGGCATCCTTCTGGATCACAATCCCCGTATATCATTTCGACGTCTGATCTTGGTATAAATCTCGGACTTTCTGTAGGAAAGCAAAAAGGCATAGGCACCTCTTCCTGAGACATATAACCGTCCTTGTTAAGGTAGGACTTCCACTCTTCATTCGTGTCAGAGGGATCTTCCTCATTAATAGCATGAACTGTCTGAGACACTGGGTGAAGGAAACCTTCACTGTGGAAGAGATTTTGAAGGGGATGAAGACTTTCATCGCCGGCAGTTGTCTGGGTACAGGTTGCAGAAAAACCAAGACCCTTCTTTGTTTTATTGTCAATGGGAATGACAAGCTGTCCCCATCCTTTTGTATCGGTACTCTCGACCGCTTTGATAGCATCTTCGTATGAGGAAATCGAGGTTCCTCCTTTGAAATGATTGTCCTTGCTCACCGACAGTGCTTGGAACTGCGTTCCAATAACCTCCTCAGGTTTTATACCAGCAGATGATGACAAGTTACTCACAAGCAAGGCCTATTCTCCACAGACTGTGATGAGTTGGCCGTTCTGTACGAACTTTAGCTTTTGGTGAAGGGTGGAAGTAATCGCTCCAGCCTGATGTATCCAAGGTCTTCCTAATAAACAACTGTATGTTGGCCGGATGTCCATGACTTGGAAAGTGACTTGGAAAGTATGAGGACCGATAGTTATGGGAAGATCAACTTCGCCGATAACCATTTTTCTGGATCCGTCGAATGCTTTGACGACAACCTCACTGATTCTCATCAGAGGGCCTTTGAATGATAACTGCATCAAAGTTGACTTCGGCATAACATTCAGGGCTGACCCTGTGTCTACCAGTACGCTGGCTAAAGCATCGTCCTGGCAGTTAACTGTAATGTTGAGCGCCATGTTATGACGGCGACCTTCTTCAGGTAATTCCTCATTACTAAATCCCAAATTATTGCAAGAAGTGATGTTAGAGACAATGCTATCGAACTTTCTGATTGTTACATCATGTTTCACAAAGGCCTGCTCCAAGACTTTCTGTAAAGCCTCCCTGTGAGCTTCTGAACTGAGTAACAGTGATAATACCGAGATCTTTGAAGGAGTCTGTAACAGTTGATCGACAATGTTGTATTCACTCCTTTGGATGAGCTTCAGCATCTCATCATTATTTTTCGAAAGGTCGGGATTACCGGATTGACCGACTGGTGGATCGGGAGCTTCTGTCTGAAGTTCCTTTTCCTTGTTAGGTTCCCCAACCCCTCGGTTGAAGATTCTACCACTCCGTGTTACACAACTGATGTCTGCAATATTCACGACGGAGGGTAATGGAATTTCCTTTCCATTTTCTTGTTGTTGCACCGTATCTGTAAGGGATTGCCTTAGTTGATTCATACGGTAATGGTCCCGGTAAATAGATGACTACGGGAACCTTCTGATTTTTCTGACCATCATAAGTAATCTCGATCCGTTCCCGGTTGGGAACCTTAGATTCGTCAAGTAGGGGGATAATGGCAAAAACATCCCTGGTCCTATGATGACCAGAGATCGTGACAACATCCTCAACTTGCTCAGCAAGGTAGTTCGGCGTCTAGTTGATGGGTCCAGAACTCGGATATGGACGAATTTCTCCACGATCGACCTGACCCTGAAGAGCTGCTCTCACAAGGTAACACCCTTGGTTACTTTCCGAACAGACGCCACAACGTTCATAGTTGTGTGGTGGCACCTGGCCATACCCACTTTGAATACAATGTAACCTCACTAGGTTAGCTTCCACAGATCGGACATCCTGACTCTGACGCCGAGTGGGGTTTCTGTTATTGATACTAATTTGCTGAGTATCTTCATCCATATAGATTGGCATCCACCAGTGATTTAACAAGTGCTGAAGTGCCTCCTGGACAAGGGTACAACCTCGATCGTTTTCGCAACCCGCTTTACAGCTTTGATAGTCATGTGATATTAAGAATCCGAGTCGGACCTGCTCAGCTTGTAACTCTACCAGGTTGGTATTCATCATGCGAATATCGAAGATCTGAACCATGTTGTTTTGATAAGGGTTCCTATCATGGTAGTCTTGGATCCATCCAAGATCCATCTGACGCTGGAGGGCCTCTTGTATGAAAGAGCATCCCTGTTTGTTTACCGAGCAAGTCAGACAGGAATTGTAATCGTGTCGCGGCAGATTATGATACTGGCTTTGCCTTGAGTATATTGCCACCAAGTTGACATTCATTGCACGGATATCGTGGTTCTGAATGACGTTAGAATTCGTATAGACCATGTTAACTCCACGAACTCGGTGCTCTTGGATCCATCTGAGATCCATCTGTTCCTGTAGAGCTGATTGCACTACCAAACATCCTTGGTTGTCTTTAGAGCAGATATCACACTGATGATAGTTATGAGGTGGCACATGGCCATATCCACTCTGTCTACAATGCATCTTGACCAGATTGGTCCTCAATAAGAGTACATCGTGAATTTGATAGACATTATTAGTCTCTTTCTCAATGAGATTGACTGCAGCTTTCTCATGTTGAGGCAGTGGGTTCGTAAGAACATGGGGTTCGTATCCTTGAAAGATAAGAGCCCGCTCCTAACAAGCTTTTGCACGTCGGACTTGAAATTGAGACAAGTCTCTATGTTTTGCCCTGGACCTCCTTGATGATAAGGGCAAGTTTGATCCACCTTAAACAAAAAAGGCAGATTTTCTGGTACTGCAAGAGGGGATTTAGTCTGAATGTGCCCCTTGGCTAGCAGTAATGGAAACAACTCTGTGTACGACATGGGTATAGGATCAAACCCTGATGGTCGTGTTGTACGGTTGCTATTATATGGAGGACGAGCCTGCTGAAGAGGTTTTTGTGTCCTTTGTTGATCAGGTTGGCTCTGCGCAACCTGAGGTTGATACGTAGGAACAGGCGCAGGGCTGATAGCAGGAATTACAGCTGCTACTGGTTGATAACGTCGCCTTTGCTTTCGGAGAGAGATATTCCCAATATCTTGCTCTTTTTTCTTAGGGAGAGCACTACCATATTTCTTGGTACCGCTCGTCGATCCAGCGTCTTTTATCAAACGTCCTTCTCGGACGGCTTCCTCAAGACGTACGGCCATGCCGACCATCTCGGTGAAATCACTGGGCGCACTGGCAACCATTCGGTCATAGTAAAATGAGCTTAAGGTTTTTAAGAAGATCTTTGTCATCTCTTTTTCCTCAAGAGGTGGACAAATTTGAGCGGCAATTAAAGGTTTCCTTGTCCTTTTGTGACATTGATCTGAGTTGATCTCTGTCGGGTGCCATGTCCAAATTGTATTTGTATTGTTGGACGAAGGCTTTGCCAAGATCTCTGAAAGTGCTGATCGTAGCACGGTTTAAACCCATGTACCATTTGAGTGCGGCACCGGTTAAACTATCCTGGAAGTAGTGAATCAGCAGGTCCTGATTCTCCGTCTGAGCTGACATTCGTCGAGCGTACATTGTCAAGTGACTTTGAGGGCAAGAGTTACCCTTGTATTTTTCAAAGTCGGGCACTTGGAACTTGTGCGGGACTTTCACATTGGGGACCAAGCAGAGATCTGCGGTGTCCTTCCCAAATAGATCCTGACCGCGAATGGCCTGCAGCTCCTTCTGCATTTCCAGGAACCGTTCCTGGAATTCATCCATTCGGTCAAACATAGTTTCCCTTTTACCAGAAAGTATTGGCGAAATCTGTCCTCCCGGGACAGTGTGCACCACAGGGGGTGGTACCATGACTACGGCGGTGAATCTTGGCATTTCCTGAAGTTTGTAACCTTCAGGAGTCTTCAGTATGCCCCTGGCATCTTCGCTTTCCCGAAGTTTGTAACCTTCAGGCCCAGCGGCTTCTGTTGTGATTCCCTGATCCTTAGTGATCGGCGGAACATATCCTTCCGGGATATAGTTAACAGGCATACCCCAAGGGC
Source organism: Lathyrus tuberosus (assembly GCA_022829125.1). Lineage (NCBI taxonomy): Eukaryota > Viridiplantae > Streptophyta > Magnoliopsida > Fabales > Fabaceae > Lathyrus > Lathyrus tuberosus. The sequence continues at coordinate 10,253,767 of JALAZF010000072.1, forward strand.
GATCTTTGGGTATCTGATACCTAGGATCATACTTCTCTACTATGGGCGTTGAGGTGATCTCTGAGATCACAGTCCTTTGTAGCTGAGCTTCTGCCATGGCTTGCATGTCGTTACGAAGCTTTGTCATATCCTCTCTCAGAGCGTCAATCTCTTCTTTCAGCTCTCTGTTTTCTTCCTCAAGATCATCCATCTTTTTTTGACGATTGGCCCGAGTGTTATACGAATGAGACAGTTTGACTCTAGAATCGAGACACAAACGTGAGATTCGTAGGTAAGAAGAATACGCGATGTGAGAATGATGAATGCAATGATTATATTAATTATTTTTTGGTTTAATCAAAATAAACTTCGACAATTAGATTGTAAATATCAAACGGTGGGGAAACCCCCTTTTTATTGAAGTTCAAAGGATTACAGAAATGGAAATACAGTAGATTACAAAGTGCAGAAACAGAAGCCTAAGCTAATGGGTCCCGAGTCTTCTCTGAAGAGAAATCGGGTGCTGACTCTGGTACTTTCCTTTTCTTTGACCGGGGCTCTTAGGCCGTTGTCGGGTTGTCATTCCTTTGCCAGGTGAAAGGAGCGAGCAAATTCCTTTGGTCATCTTGATTCTCTACAGCGTGCTGCTCCAAAATTTCAATCAGAGCATCTTTCTCTTTCAATAATTGCTATATTTTGATGCACTCTATGTCGAGGGTGCGGTACTTGTTCTTCCAAGACCTTCTCTCCTTCTGGACTTTGTTGAGAGTAACTTGAAGCTTTTCAGTTTCCGTCATGAAATACATGACAGATTCCTTTGGCGGAAGAATTCCGTAACGAGGATAAGGCATCTTTAACTTGAGAGCTCTAGTTTGTACCCAGTGGAGATAAGGCTCCACCGAGACACAGTCTGGTTTTCCTAGAGACTCTCGTCCTTTCTTATGAACGTGTTTCCAAGCGTGCACTATTTCCATCTTTAGTGCTCTGTCGTTTTCTCCTTCTTTGAAGAAAAGACCTTCCAGATGAACACCCAGTGGGATGTGTCTCATCGGGTATCCAAATTGACGAAGAACCAATATCGGATGGTAGTTGATTCCTCCCTTAGTTCCTATAAGGGGTACGTTGGGGAAGTTTCCACAACGATCGATGATTCTGATTTCATCATAAATCCTATTACACCAATCTATATCAGAGTTGGTAAGAGACATGATCTTCTGCGACCAACGTAAGACACTCTTGCAATCCCAAAAAGCGGCAGACTTGGGCAAGTGAGATATAAACCATTTATAAAGCAGAGGTACACAGCATGTGATCTCCCCTCCACTGTACAAATTTCCCAAGTGTACAGAATGATACGCATCTGCGAGCAAAGTCGGCACAGGGTTTCCAATGAGAAAAACCTTAATGGAGTTTATATCGACGAAGTTATTGATGTTGGGAAACAAAAATAATCTGTAGGTGAGTAAAACAAAGATGCTTTCAAAAGCAGTCCCGTTCCCTATACTAGTAAAGTATAGAGCTTTCTTTGTTAAGAACTGGGCTGGCAAACCTTGTATGCCACCCTTAGTAGTCATGTGAGTCCTGACCTCAGACTCATCCAAATTAATTGCTCTTGCAATAGTCTGATTCTTTGGAATCTCTTCCAGTCCAGAAAATGGAGCTCGATCTGTGATGTGTATATCGATCAGATGAGAATACTCCTCCAGTGTTGGTGCTAGCTGGTAATCCGGGAATGTGAAACAGTGATAAACCGGATCGTAGAATTGAATGAGCGCATCCATGATTCCCTCAATCACATGGACTCTTAACAGTGGTAGCAGACCTCCGTACTTGGCTCTAAAAGCCTTAGGGCTAGTGATCATCCTTGCTAACCTTCTCAAATCTCCTAACTTTGGAACCTTGAAGGTATACTGGTGAGTTCTCCTTCTACCGAAATCCATTAGCGTAATCCTCTTCTCTGATATTTGCAATCACAGTCTTAGTTTAATTTGAAAAACAGAGAGACTAGAGGAGAAGTTTTTTGAATGTTTTAATGTTTTATTAAATGAATGCATGAATGCAGCACACAAAAACATAGAAAAAACATGGGGTCAAAGGGTCGTTGTCAGGAAGTCAAGGCTCTACCCATCCCCAAAGGTTTATACTAGGGTGATTTTTGTACCTGTACTCATTATCATCAGCTCCTCCCAGGAAGGCAGACAACAAGCGGATCGCCAGCGAGTTGTGTGCAATCTCAGAGTAAGTGCCATTCACCGAGAATAGACCACCAGCCTCAAATGAGGGTAGTATCGCGTAACAACTATTTCCGATAGTTTCCGCACTACAAAAAAGGTTGGCTTTTCTTAAGTGTATACTCAAACTCACCACATGCGGCATCACACGCATTCCCAGTAGCAGAAAAATAAACACATATTCAATTAGGAAAAGCAGTATATATATTTGTCCTAAACATCCTAGACCTTTAAAGCTATGAATCCTAAGTTCCTGACAGAAAATGGGTTCCCCGGCGGAAGCCCCAATCTGTGGTTTTCACATAAGTGAAGAGAAGGAAGACCGTGCCTAGATCTAACTTTGACAAGCCCCACGGTGGGCGCCATTTTTTCTGTAGCGAGCGATTTTGGACGCGGTTCTTAAGCGCTGGTCGCTCTCTGCGGTTTGAGCTTAAACTACAGGTCGATTCATTTTTTAACCTATTGTGAGCTGAATAAGGAAGGGAAATAGATGTCTCCAATTAACCCTGCTTTGCATACCGAGTTTAAACAGCGGTCTGTTAGATTACGGATTCTATCAATGTGGGGGGGCCTTTGTACTGGTTATTTGTATTTTCGCCAATACAATTTCTTTCTTTTTATCTAGACAGAGGGTTTCTGGCGGGGAACAAGGATTAGGATGTTAGGACTGATGCTTTTGAATTACTGCTTTTGATTGATGGAGATATGGGATTTGGTTTTTTTTGTTTAGTGTGCTCGCTAAGATTTTTCTTTCAATCTTATGCCTACGTATTCCCGTTTACCGAAACAGGGAAATCAGAGCGTTCGTAGTTCCTCCTATTCTATGGGAGGAAATGGGTGTTTTTGTGTCTTGTTCAAAGCCCAAGACATGAAGCGAAAGGTGATTTGTATCTTGTTCAAAGCCCAAGATGTGAAACTGAAAGGTCTATTTGTGTCTTGTTCAAAGCCCAAGACGTGAAGCTGAAGGACCTCGACTTTAGAGAGAATTTGTCATCTCTAAAGAAGGGTTAAAGGAGAATTACTTTAACCGGGATACGCGGATCCTAGCAATGCCATAATTTCCTAAGAAGGGGTTTTATCCTGAAGGAGAAGACTTTAACTCAGTGTAGAGCAATGCTATATTTCCTTAAGAATTTCTCGTACTAAAAGAGGTACAGTGGCATGGATGTAGATGATCCAGAGGCTTGTCGCTTACAGCAATTAGATGAAGGGGAAGGAGTTATTGATGTTTGTATACTGTGAGCGAGGCACAACTTTGATGCTAAAAGGTTGATTGGATCCACCAGTGGTTTTCTTATACAAAGCCTAAGAGGAGGCTATTATGTGTCTCGTACAAAGCCCGAGAGAGAGGCTAAAAGGTTTTGACCCGACGATGGAGTCGTTTGGTATCTCGTATAAAGCCCGAGATGGAGGTTGTTTGACTCTACAAGAGAGTTTTTTTTGTATCTCGTACGAAGCCCGAGATGGAGGCTGAAAGTTTGTTTGGCTCAATAAGAACCTTTTTGTATCTCGTATAAAGCCCGAGATGGAGGCGAAAGGGGTGATTGACTCAACGAGGGAGTCTCTTATGTGTCTCGTACAAAGCCCGAGAGAGAGGCTAAACTTTGTTTGACTCCACTGGGGAGGATCATTGTACAAAGCCCAAGAGGGAGGCTATGGTGACTGTTTAGTTAAGTGACAGGTCCAGTATACTGATTTTTACAGAGAAAATCAGTTCTTATATGAGCAACACTGTACTCATGAATTTGATTCAAGGATCCGGGTTACTCCTGTTCTTTAAGGAAGCGGGAAATCCGAAGGGTATTGAGACTGTCCGAGTCTACGGGGTTCCTTCCTATTCTTGAAGGGGGTCACTTGAGAATGTCTTTGAGACTCAAGGAAGTAAGACTGTCCAAGTCTAGAGTTCATCTTTTGTACCATGCTTTGAGAAATAGTAGTAGACTCTATGAAAGGACTGTTCTATGAAGATGATTAAGTTCTGTTCCTATACCTTTAGGAGGTCGTCGGGACAATTTGTACGAAGCCCAAGAGGAGGCTGGAATCTTTTAAGAAGCCGACGAGTCCTTGTACGATGCCCAAGAGGAGGCTATCATTCCCGGAGGAAGAGATCATTATACGAAGCCTAAGAGGAGGCTGTGATTACTTCTAAGAAGCCGTAGGGTCCTTGTACTAAGCCCAAGAGGAGGCGGGGTTGCTTTTAGGAAGCCTGTGGGTCCTTGTACGATGCCCAAGAGGAGGCCGATGCTTTTAAGAAGCCCGTGGGTCCCAAACCAAAGAAAAGTTCAAGAAAAGTTTCACCGAGAATAATTCATTTAGTGAACAGTTCTGAGGTTTGAAGAAATTCAAGAGAAGTTTCACCGAGAATAATTCATCTCTGGGGAATAGAATTTCTTGACAATTCCTAATGAGGACAACCGAAGAGAAGACTGTATCTGGTAATCCTATTGGGGATCTAGTTCAGTCTATTTCTAAGAGTGACAGTCTGAAAAAGGGTTCAAAAAGAATCTGCCTTTCACATCTCCATATTGTTTAACCCCAAGAGGAGGGAAGACTGTGTCTGGTAATCCTATGTGGATCTAGTTTTGACTATAAGTTCAGAGTGATCAACAGGGCTTTACCTAGTGCTAGACGTAGTTGCCGGGGAAACTCGAAATATCTATACTATTATTACACAGTTGATATGAGTTTATGAAAGGAGACTTACAGCTAAACAGCCCCACAATACAGTTATATATATATGAAAGCGGTAAATGAAAGCAATAACCACTTACTCGGTTGTAGAGCTTCCATGCTGTTTGGTTAGTTGTTCAACAAATAAAGATTGAAAACAATAGTATATTCAAAATCAAAGGAGAAAGTGCTTTGAAAAAGGAAGATTTGGGGCTTACAGCTTAAGGGGAGGCCCAGGGTTTTATCAGTGAGCGCACTGTTTGAATTCGTACAGAGGGACTTATACAAGTGGCTGAGGCCCAAAAAGGTTTTCTGTACAAAGGGATGGGTCTTACACTCTCTCAAGAGGCCCAAAAAGTTTAAAGAAGAAGAGTGGGGCTTATAACACGAGGGTAGGCCCAGTTGTCTTTTCGCTTAAAAATGGCGATCGCGCCGAGGTTTTCTTTTAACGCAGAGGGACTTATACAATAAGTGAGGCCCAAAATGATTTTGGTTAAAAGGGGGTTGGGTCTTACACTCTATTAGAGGCCCAAACGTTTTGAATGGGTCTTATAGCTCAAGGAGAGGCCCAAGGTTATTTTTCAAAAAGGGCGACGATCGCGCCGTTCGTTTTTTGACGGTATCGGGACTTATACAATACACTGAGGCCCAAAATGTTTTGGTCAAGAAAGGATTGGGTCTTACACTCTATTAGAGGCCCAAAGTGTTTTGAAAATGATTTACGAGGGTTGAATTAATCCAAAAACCCTAATTTGTTTTCAAAAATGTATTTAATTGAATAAAAATTCAATTAAAATGATCAAAATTGTTTAACATGTGAAAAACAAATTGTGATTTTGGATTAATGCTTCAAAAATTAAGTATTGACCTAAAAAATAATTAGAAAGCATCAAAAGTTGCAAAATCAATGTAGAAAAATTATTTAAAATGTCAAAAACAATTAAAATATTAATTCTTTGCAAAAATATCAATTATATGAAATAAATAATATTTTTGGGATTTTTTGATAAAATAAAATATTTTAACATTTTTATGATTTATCAAAAAAAGAATCAACTCAAAATCATTAAAACTCAGAGAGAAATTAATTTTTGAATCAATTAAACAAAATCACAAAATTCAAATATTTGAATTTGGAAAAAAGGCGCCAAGAACAAGCTGAAGAACACGCGCGTGTTCTTGGATTCTCAGATTTGCATTTTCTCTCCAATCTCACTGAATACTTAATCATATCATGCAATCCACATATCATTATGCTCGTCTCAACCTCACGATCATGTCTATGTCCATTAATTTCATTTAAATTAAACATACAACAAGTAATCACGAAAAATCCTCAAGAACCCTAATTTTTGCATGAAGGCTAGGTTTTTTGATACACGATTCAAACAAAGCAATTAATTGAGGGAAAACATTCCATACATGATTATGAACATATGGCCAAATTATTGTGCGAGGAAATATGCATAGATTGAGAGATGACCAAGTATGTGCTTACCTCCAAGTCGTGACAGCAAGTGCAAAGTGATTTTTGATTTGGAGGTGTTACAGATGAGTGGTGATGATCTGAACAGCTTCCCTACACCCTATGGATTGTGTTTGAATGCTTGGACTTGATTGAAATTGGCTGGATCACTTTGTGGTACCTCAACTGTAACTTGTTTGAAATTTTGAGCAACCAGCTGGTGATTTTGTGAAATTGGTGTTTCAGAAGTGATCTAAGTGTTTGGATCACTTCTATATGATGTATGTGAGGTGTGTGAGTGATTGGTTTGATTGGAATTGCTCTCAAACTCAAAACCCGACAGCTACCTTGCTAAGAAAGGCATTTTTGCCAAGAGAAAGAGATTTTGAGGAAAGCATCTATTAGATGGCTTTGGTGTACTCAAACTGATCACAATTGAGCTCTATTTATAGTAGAGCAAGTTTGTTTTGCAAGGAATAGTGAATGGCAGTTGATAAGTAGGTTTGGCCAATGTTGGCAAATGAAAATCCAAGTCTCCTCTAGCCATTAACTAGAGGTTAGGGCACAGAGCTTTGGTTCCCTTGGTCTTGGATAAGTCTTGACTGATTTTAGATGAGAATGGCTCAGTCCATGCCACCTTGATGGTTCCATTGAATGCTTCAATCCAAATTTGGAGTCTTGTCCCTATTTTGGCCATTCTAAGTTCAACATGCTATTTCTTGTTCCATGGACTTTAGAGGCTTGGCTCAGTGATTGTCCCCTTTAGATTCAATCCTCTGAGGTGTCCAAGTGGATAGGAGCATTTGAATTTGGCTGATTTTGGCAAATCGAGCAAAGTTGCAAATTCTGCCTTGCCTTTGACAGATTTCAGCAAGGCAACTTGCCAATGTCATATCTCATGGTGTAAGTTGAATTTGGCAATGTTCTTGGCCATTTTGGAAAGCCCTTACATGATACAACAACTGTTTGAACAAGTTTAGTTTTGATCTCTTTTGATTCCAAGTGAAAAATCCCTCTACATTTGGCAAAAAGTGAGGTCAAATCTGACTTAGTGAAATTTTCACTAAGTGTTTTAACAAAGTGTGATTTCTTGATTTTGATCACTCCATAACTCAAAATCCTTAATGAATTGGACTTAGGTCTAGTTGAAGTTTTTGTAGAGGGTAATGAGGGCTACAAATACATCTTTGGATGAGAAAAAATGGCCATGTGGTTTAGGAGTTATGACCCTCCAAAGTTAGTGTATTAGTGGTACTTTTTCCATAACTTAGAAAAATTTCTAAGTTTTATGGTTACCCCTTTTACAAGTTATCCCACTTTCTTTGGTTTTTCTTGATGAATGATGATTCAAATCATACTTTAACATCATTTTAGGGTTAAAAAACCATTTTGGTGAAAAATCTCAAAAAGTCAAAGTTGACTTTTGTGCACAGTTGACTTTTTATCAGATGAATTCCAAACTGTGCAATTCTTCAGGAAATCATGTCCTTGACCTAAATCAAACTTGATGGACATGTTCCATGGGTGTCATAGAGTGTATTGAGGCATGTCCTAGGGTTTGGGAGCATGTCCTGATCAAAAGTCAAAGTTACAGTTGACTTTCCTCGCGAAACCCTAATTGTGGTGCAGATGAAATTGAGACTTGTTGCTCAAGCTTTTTGGATTAATCCATTGTTCCAAATGGATCAATATAGTTCATTTGAGACCCTCAAACCCTCTCTTGAGGTCTTGGCTCATGATTTTCCCTAAAAGTCAACTTAGGGGTGAATTAGGTCAAGAAACCCTAATTCCTGATTTTTGATGTATGCATCCCCTGAGGTCAAATTGACTTGATGTTTGGGTCCATGAGGTTCCATGGAGTATATTAGGTTATGTTTTGGATCATTGGCTTGTGTCCAGATGAAAATTTTCCATCTGGAGGCCCTGGTCGACCAAAACCCTAATTTGGTGACACTGTCAATCTTGAGACTTAATCCACCTAAAAAGGAGCAGCCTTGTGCTTAATCTTTGAAGTGGGAGTCCTTTTGATCCTTTGTGGATGCTTGAGAGGTTATACAAGTTGAAGATCATGTCATTCCTTGATTGATCCCTTGTCTAAGCACTCAGAGAGGGCTTAAAACCCTAATTTTGATTGTAGGGAATGCTCACCCATCTTTGGGGAGACTGATGAAATAGAATGGTTCCCCCATATTGTGATGGTGATTTGCACAATGATGGGAAATCTTAGTGGTCAAAATTTGGGGTATGACAAACACCTCTGATATTTTATCAAGTATTTTTCTTTTGTAAGTTATTCCTTCTCTAAACTAGCTGTTTAGATTAAAGTTTTAGACACGAGCTCTAAGCAAGGTAAAAGTCTTAGACATGAGCTCTAAGCAAGGTAAAAGTCTTAAACACGAGCTCTAAGCAGGGTTAAAGTCTTAGACACGAGCTATAAGCAAGTTGATGTCTTAGGCAGGTGGTCTAAACAAGAGAAGTCTCAGTCAGGAGCTGATTGAGCAGAGTGAAGTCTTAGACACAAGCTTTAAGCAAGGGAAGTCTTGGACAAATGGTCTGAGAAAAAAGAAAAGTCTTATACAAGTGTGTATAAGCAAATGTAATATGGTTAATTATAGTGTAAAATCTCTTGCTTGGCAAGGGGACTGGAGTACTCTCAGTTGGGAGAGGAACGAGGATAACTATTGTATGTTCTCTGTTATTTTACTTTACTTCTGTCTTTATTTCTGCTGTATCTTATCGGATATTGAATTCAATTTTAGAATATGAACTCTAGTTCAGAAGTAAACCTAACTTTTGTAAAACACAATTCAACCCCCCCTTCTTGTATATTTTTCTCACATTCACGCTCCAACTATGCTTTATACTTAAGTCTCATTTCCAAATTTTCCTTCCCTTTTCATTTGGACAATCAAATTAAGGCATTTGGATTTATTATAATCATTACAAGCATAACACCGGACAAGATCTTTTGGTTAGACACCAGATAAGCAACAATTTCCTTCTTTATTTACCGATGAAGTTACACACTTTTATGTGTTTATTTATTTGCCCACTTTAGGACGATGTTTGGGGTTCAACCACCATTTGGTTGAATAGTCGGGTGAGGGTTACCCAACTTAGAAGGCGTAATTGCCTTTTACCACCTTCTCGTTATTTCGGTGCTAAAATTATTTATTTCTCAACCAATCATACATGCTCTGTGAATCTAAGTTATACACGACTGTCATTTTAAACTAGTTATGAAAAACTTTTCAGAATCCGAGTACTATGGTACAAATCTACACGTTAGACTCGCATCTTACTTTGAGGAAGTTAGGGTGTTCGAGCAATACCTATGTTGTCACTTTCCAGTGTCCCTAGACTTAGCTTTTCATCCCTCTAACTATATATACTTTCTCGTTTCCTCTTGACCAAAGCTTTTTAATGATTTTTTTTAATGGACCTAATTCAATATTTTCTTAAAAAAGTAGTCTTTTTAAAGGAAACAACAAAAATTGATGAAAATAACTAAAAGAACAAAATGCATAAACACACAATATAGAAATAGAAAAAGACCCCCCCCCCCCCCCCCCAAAAAAAAAAACTTGAACCAAACATTATCCTCAACATTTTAGCGCAAGTAGGAGGGAGTGAACTCACAAAGGCCTCATTCGGGATTCTTTACTTTGAGAGCCATGTCATAATATGGATCAGATTCCCCGGCTTTGAGTGCTAGACTCTTATTTTTGTTTTCTCCTTCTTCATCTATGGAAAGTCTTTTAAGTTCTATTTATGTTCATGTAATTTACCAAAGAGATTATGTGTGTCCATAGTCGCTAAATCCTTAGATTCATAAATTGCAATGGCTAATTACTAATTTGAGAATTTCTTCCTCAGAGTTCTCATATGACTCACGATATAGGTGAACCGCATTTACATTTGACTTATGTTCTCTTTAGGTTTCATTCTAAAGAGTTCATACTCATGGGTTAATGTGTCAAACCTTGCCCTCTTTATCTCAGTAGTGACTTAATGGGTAATTTGAACAATGTTCCACATTTTTTTTAGTAGTTTCACAGTGAGAAACTCTCAAAAACTCATCAAGACCGAGAGCGGTAATGATGATATTTTTTTCTTTCAAACTACATTGCACATTCTCTTTGTCCTATTTGGACCAATCCTTTTCAAGTTTGTCTACTACAACACCATCAACATTGTGTGTAGGGACAAATGGTATTTCTTTCACAGGCTTCCAAATACCACGATTCGTCCCTTGTATGAAAATTTTCATTTTCTCTTTCCACAAACTATACCCATTCTCCATTGAAGGATGGGGATTTGTTTAGTGAATATTTGAAGATATTTTTCCTCATGAGATTATTAGTTCTTAATAGGAGTTAGTATCTAATTCCAGTTGTTGGACAAATTACATCAAGCATAACAGGGGGAGTAAATTGTGGTCTTTAAAATTCGTGATTAATTTTACACTTTTGTTGATTAAGATTGTGCTAGTAATTTTGGTTGAGTGAATTGTAGCGGTAATAAATAATGAAATTAAATAGAAGAATTTAAAAAGATAGGGTTAGAGAGAGTTCATAAGAGATTTATACAGGTTTGGTCGAACGTTGGCCTAGTCGTGTCCCCAAGAGGTCTTCTTGAGAGTTTGATTATAAACTTTGAGCTTTTGAAGGTTATGCCTATGAACCTTTGTACAAGCTATTCTTGAGAATTTTATAGGCTTATCCCGAACCACAAATAGCTTTTACCACAGGCTAAACTTGAACCTTCTTAGAGATTTTTAGGTTGATCTCAATAACCATAAGTATAACTTTTTCTGGAAAAGCTTAATAAACCATAACAGATATTTTAAGAAAGTTTTTTCTCACGAACCAAACTCAATCCTCTCAATAGTATCACACTCTCAAGAGTTAAACAAATAACATAACCACTTACATATTTTCTTCCCCATAAGCAAAGCTTCACTTGCAAGTACTAAGGCAATATCAAGTGAAAGAAATATTTTCTAGAGAGAGAGAGAGAGAGAGAGAGAGAGAGAGAGAATTTAAAGAGATAAATTCCAAAGAAAATGTTAAATGTTGGAAAGTGGTGTGTAATGAAGTGGTGGTGAGCCTCCTTTATATAAGAATAGGAAAAACTAGAAAAGGAAATAATCTATAGGCTGAATCAATGAGCCAATCGATTGTCACAAAGCTCTAATCGATTGTCTCGCTCATTTTTAATCAATTATCGAGCACAAATAGGAAATATATGATATAGAGTCGTTGCAAGTCATTAATGTGTTGTCATAATTTCTCAATTAATCGATTAGCTCTTCTCCAATTGATAACCTCTATGCTCCAATCAATTGGCTAACTCAAAAAAAATTTGTCAATCGATTGTCACAACTTACCAATTGATTTGTTAGTTAAAAATGGTTTGAAAAAGGTTTGGACAACATTTTAATCACTTGTAACGATTCAGAAAATAGTTTTCAAGATAAAATTGGTGAAAATATATTTTTAGGTGTGTGTGAGTTGCCTTAGTACTTCTAAGATACTTCCTTACTTTTACAATACTCGGGTCACTCAGGCAGACTGACTTACATTATCTAGTGAGCTTTCTCACTTTATCTGAGGCTTCAAGATTCTTTACTAGGTTCTTCTGATCATATAAGCACTTTGATCTTGTGTCTCATTTTGTTGATGAGGCATAAGATGTTTCTCTATGTTAGATCGTTATCATCAAAGTTGAAAGCTATTTCCAGCAACTTTAATCATCGTTGTCGTCATCAGAACTTCAAATAGATCTTCTGTGGGGTTTTCAACTTTATACATGCAAGCACATAGATCCACGAAATATACAATAAAAATTCGGGTATTGATTACTTTGAGGTATTTGCTCCTGTTGCAAGGTTGGATACAATTCGAATACTTATTTTGAACTCAACTCAATATAATTGGTAAATACATTAGTTGGATGTTAAGTCTACATTTCTAAACACTAAATTGAAAAAAAAAGTGTATGTTAAGCTGCCCATGGGATATGTATGGGATATGTAATCAAATGAAATTGATTCTTATACCTAATGAGCATGATCCAATACCCGATGGTAACAAAAAGAAGCAGAGTGAACATGATTTAATACCTAATGATCATTCTACAAATTGAATAAAGCATTATATGGATTGAAATAGACGCCAAGAGATTGGTTTAAGAAGATTGATTCTTATTTTGTATTGGATGATTTTCAATGATGTCCGTTTGAGCACGCATTGTATATTAATTTTTTCGAGCCTAGAGATGTTTTTATTATATTAAATGTAGATTGCTTGTTTTCCAAACACCTCACTAAAGAAATATACATGGATTCAATTTGATGAAGAAGTCTATAATCTGCAAATTAAACTATTCTTGAAAACCAACTTAAACAAACCAATGTTTTCTGATTGCATTCGTCTCATCGTGCATTTCACGCTCTTTTACATATATATTGTGGTTTATTGGTCTGACTCCTTCGATATATCGCTATCTTCGATTATAGTTAAATTTCCATAAGAACAAGACATTGGATAATCTGCCTCATCATCATCACTTATCATCATAATTTTTGGAAATTTCTTACCACACCACCCAACCTTCTTAGGCACCATTAGCGCTGACGAAAATACCCCTGCGTTCCGGATGTGTAAATCCGGACGCACCGTTTTTTTAAAAATTTTCAGTTTTTCCTGGATGTGCACATCCGGTAAAAGTTCGAATTTGCCAATCCGGAATAAAACCTGATGCAGAACACCAAAAATCCAACAATGTTTCTCACATTCATAAAATAAAATCGGGATTACATTGAGAAAATCGCCATGACATCGACAAAAGTTTAAATATTACAAGATCAATAGACCGGTGGACGCTTGCACATCTCTAAGATGTCATCGACCGTTCTTCGGATTTTGACGGTCGCCTCGAACTCGAGCGGGAATCGTTCTTCGTAGCCAAAAAAAGTTTGCCACATCGCTCTAACATCCTCTTTATTCTTGAGCTCAACAAGGCTGTAAGCGACATTCCCTTCGTTGTAAACGGAAGGTGAACGATATTGAAGCTTCGCAACCCTCCGTTGTCTCCGTAAGGTAGGAGATGTTCGATGTCGTCAATGATCTCACCGATGTAGATGTCCCTCGTTAGCTTATACTTGCGACCGAGTGTTATACCATCGGTATAGGAAACAATTGCGACATACCAATGGATCTTGATATCATACAATTGACACATTTAGTGTTTGTGTGAATGATATCAAATGAAACCCCTAATTTATAGAAAAGTTAGGGTAAAGTTATTTCTGCCAAAGTTTGTTCCGGATGTGCAGATCCGGACAAACCCTACAAATATTGGTTCCGGATGTGCACATCCGGAAATTTCCCGGATCTGCAAATCAGAATGTTTTACTGATACATTTTTAAAACAAAATTGAACATGTTATGCAGCCACTTAGAATACTTTCATTGCAATAAAATTCATAAGTGTATTAAAAAGACATATGGATAAAAATACAATATATTTCACTTCAATAATGTACATTGTGTCGTATGATTATACAAAAGAGTTAAAACAAAATTCTCCGTCTAAATCTATATGAGCTTGAACTTTTGACTTTTCCGCATTTGATGCCTTTTCAATTGCGTGCAATCTTTCAAATTCAAGCATCCTTTCGACAAAACTATCCGGCCAAGACTCGGCAATTGCGGTTGCATGCGTCGCCCATTGCGGTGATTTAGGTGGTATCGGGCATCCGGGTTTCAAGATAACTTGTACGAAATGTCTTGATTTCGCAAGCCATCCGATACACATGATGCGATCATTTGGATTCGACGGAGGTGCGGTGTGGAGTGGAAAAAAGGTTTCTGAAAAACTGTATCGCGTCAAGTCGATACACACCATATCGTAGGCGCATGCTATAAGATGACCCATCTCGAGGAACCTCGTCCATTTAGATACCGTTGCCAGACCATTCAACCACAGAACAAGTGACTCGTGAACCTTGTCATATTTTTCTTGATTTTCATAGAGACGCAAGTATGCTTCTTTATGCGTCTCCAACTCTAGGATAAGTTGATGACGTACAAGTGCATGACCTTCCTCTCCTTTACCGAGTAGAGCCGACACGACTCGGTAACCGCAATTACCATCCCCTACAACATCGATGATACCGTCGATATGCTTGTGCATAAAAAAATTGAACTTTTTGAGTGAGAAATGAGATTGATGAAGTAGGGTTTTTAGAGTTGGTGAGAGTGAGTGTAGTAGAAGAAATGTTGAGAATGGGAAGGGGGAGTGATCATGCAGCTTCAAATATATCAGCCATGCTTCTGGATATACAGATCCGGAGGCCTACCGGATATGCACATCCGGGATAACTTTTTTTATAAGGTTACGGTGCGTCCGGATGTGCACATCCGGAATCAGGGGGCAAAAAAGAAATTTCACGTGGTGTCTAAGAAACTTGGGTGGTGTATTAAGAAATCCTCTAATTTTTATAATCGTAAGTTTTACGATTATAAGTGTTGATGGAGAGGCAGATTAACTAATAAATTGTTGTTAATGAAATTTAACTATAATGGAAGATAGCGATGCATCTAAGGAGCCAGATCATTATACCATAATCTATATATCAAAGAACTTGAGATGAACGATGAGAGGCATGCAATTCAGAAACATTGATTCATATAAGTTGGTTTTCAAATACAACTTAATTTGCAGATTATAAGTACCTATGTCAAATTCAATGAATGTATTTTAAGTGAGGGTTAGTGAAACAAACAATATACATAGAATATAATAAACTCAAACAACATCCTATACCAGAACTAGATATTATAAACTCATACAATACGCTTGCTACCACCAGCATCATCACCATGTATCATCCCCTTAACCTGTAAGGAAACACATCAAACTTCAACAATGAGCATCCTCAGTTGAAACCAAACCCTAAAACCATAATCCAGTGAAGAGTAAAGAGAGATCGAAAGAGATATATTATAAATTTCCAGGACGCACCTTTTAATGAAAGTAATCGCGGAACAAGAATCAATTATGATGTTCATCTAGTTTGGGAAGCAATGAAAAAGAAATACAAGGAGAAAGAAGCTTACACAAAAGCTTTATACTTCTTATATTTCGTTTCATTGTTTCTAAAACTAGATGAAGTTTGCTAACACTGTTGTTTCTTCATTTACTAACATCTTGTTTGTGAAGCTATGAAGAAGAAGTACAAGGTGGATGAAGTTTCCATCATAGCTTCATTTTTCTTGTACTTTTTTCATAGCTAACAAACATTATTTACCATAGCCAAAGTATGGTCTTTGTTAAGGTAGTGAAGACGAATCTGAAAAAATGAGAACAATCAACAAAAACAACATGCAACAAATGAGATAATGGGAAATAGCTAACAATAGATGGAAGAAGAAGAATACCTTAATGTATGAAGCACAAGATTCACGGCTAATGGTGAAGACAAAGAGAAAAAATGGATTCTAGGGTTTTAATGTGAAGGCAACGGCGCCACTGTCAATAAGTGAAAGTTAATTCGCTTATATATGGGTAAAATATTTCACAACGGTTAACAATACCAACCGTATAGATAAGTATTTATTTATTATAAATATATCACTACGATTAACCAGAAAAACCGTAGTGATAACCCTTTTATTTGTGAATTTTAAAATAAATAAAAAAGAAAAGGTGCGCCTTTACGTTAAAGGAATACAATATTTTATGGCGCTGAGGTTCGAACAGACGAAAGTTTGATTGTATCACAGCGGTTGGTTATGTAACCGTTGTTATATTCACATAATTTTTAATCAAAAAACAAAACAAATATGGTAGCGCCTTAGTTAAGATATGTCACCACGGTGTAGGGAAAAACTGTGGTGACCATGGCGTTGTTGAATGCGTGTTTTGTAGTAGTGCATGTTCAATTTCAAGGTCTTTAAAGAACAACCAATAGTCGTGCTTTCTACCACTATAGAAAAATACATATCAACTACCAGTTGTGCTACTAAAATAGTATGAATAAGAAGAATTTTAAAAGTAATACATCAAAAGAAAGATACTTCTAAAGAGATATATTATGATGACAAGTTAGCTATTACACTAAAAAAAATCCAATTTTCTACATATGATCCAAACATATTAATATTCAATTTCACAAGATTCGAAAACTAATTGTTAAAAAAAAGTGGTAATCAAATATTGTCCCACTGAACAATAAATTACAGACATATTTACAAAGCCTCTAAAAATTGAGTTATCCTACAAATTAAAGAAGTTGCTCGAGATAAGTTTGAGATCTTGATTTAAAAGAGAAAATGATAGAAATTAAATTAAGTTTTTTCTAGAATGAATAAGATGTTAGCCAAGATATATGAACCATCATGTATCATTTCACTTTCTTATCCATTAAGTAAGCTAGCATTCTTATCGATAAGGTAACTTAGGTTTCTTACCCATTAACTAACCTAACATTCTTATTAGCTTAGGTTTCCGCTATTAAGTAACCTGCTGCTTTCTCATGCATTAAGAAATACTCCAAATACTCCATCTTGGTAAATTGTAATTCCTAGTGTCTAAGTGTGTCGAAGTCGAAGTAGATATCAAGTGTCGAAGTCGAAACTGTCAGTGTGTCGAAACATTTTGTTTCAAACAGATTTGTTTTGATAAGATTTGATATGATTTAGATTAGATTTGATTCAGTTCAAATAGATATTTTGGGCCTTTAGAGTTTTGGGCCTTTGTAAATCTAAATCTATAAATAGGGAGGATCCATTGTATTTTTTAGTAGAGCATTCACAGTTGCAGATTAGCAAGTGAATAAAACTCAGAAATCCCACAGTTAGTGGGTAACATTTTTCTCCAAATATTTCTCCTCTCTCGTTTCTTTCTTGTTGTTTGTTCTTCATCTTCATCATTGCCATTACGTGTTTGTGGTTCGTTATCAATCTTGAGATCAAGATTGTAGAGGAATTACCAAAGGTTGTGGTGAATTTCCAATATCTGGTATCTAGAGCTCCGGTTACGATTCAAGGAGGAAAATCGTGATGGCTATGAATAATTCAAATGGGCACTTTCCGGCGACCCTACCAATTCTTAAGAAAGATAATTATGAGAATTGGTGCAAGCAGATCAAGGTGGTTTTCTGTTATCAAGATCTTTGGGATCTTGTGAAGGAAGGAGTAACACCGCTTGGGGAGAACGCGACGGATCAAGAAAAGGCTGCACACAAAGAATTGAAGAAGAAAGATTATAAAGCGCTGTTTATAATCCATCAATGTGTTGATCCAGATAACTTTGAAAAAGTTAGTGATTCAGAATCAGCAAAGGAAGCATGGGAGATTCTTGAAAAGTTGTTTGGAGGCGTGGAAAAAGTGAAAGAAGTGAGGTTACAAACTCACAAGAGAACCTATGAGTTGCTTCAGATGGAAGACAACGAAAGTATTACAGATTTCTTCACCAGAGTTACAAAGTTGGTGAATCAAATCAAGGTATGTGGAGAGGTGTTGACATCAAGATCAGTTGTTGCAAAGATCTTGAGGTCATTGGCTCCAAAATTCGACCACGTGGTAGTAGCCATAGAAGAGTCGAAAGAATTGTCAGTATTGAAGAAGGAAGAGCTTCAAGGGACGCTTGAGTCTCATGAACAAAGGATGGCTGAGAGAGCTGCAGGAAAGTCGAAGAGTGGTATGGCTTTGCAGGCGCAGTCAGAAAAGGAAAGGAAAGGTAAAGGAAGCTGGAATGGCAACAAAGGAGGAAACCAGTCGAATCAGAAGAAACCTTGGAACCAAGGCAACCAAAGAGGTGGTGCTGCAGGTAGAAGAAAAGGTGGTGATCGAAAATCTGACAAAAGTCACATTCAATGTTTCAATTGTCAGAAGTATGGCCATTATGTTAGTAACTGTCCAGAAAAGAAGAAAAATCAAGAAACTGATGCAAATCTGGCGAAGCATGAAGAAGAAGAGATGTTGCTGATGGTCACAACAAAAGATGAAGAAAGATTCCAAGATCAGTGGTACTTGGACTCAGGATGCTCATCACATATGACTGGGAGGAAATATTGGTTTGTCAACATGAAGCCCTCGTCGAAGAACACGGTGAAGTTTGCAAATGACAACACTCTAGCAGCTGAAGGTGTTGGTGATGTTCTGATTATGGGGAAAGATGGTAAAAGGTCAAGAATTTCCAATGTGTTGTACATTCCAAGCATGAAGAGTAATTTGCTCAGTATAGGGCAGCTAGTCGAAAAGAACTACAAGGTAGTTGTCGAAGACAAGATGATGAGAGTTCTCGACGCAGGTGGTAGATTGATCTTGAAGGCTCAATGTATCAGAATAGGTACTTCATGATTGAACTCAATGTGATGGAGCACAAGTGTCTAGCAACAACAGCCAGCAGAGATGAATGGTTATGGAATTTTCGACTAGGCCATCTCAACTTCAATGACATCAGGGAGCTGAAGAGAAGAAATATGGTTTCAGGATTACCAAAAATCGACATTCCAAGTGAAGTCTGTGAAGAGTGTGTTCAGTCGAAACAACACAAGAATAGCTTCAGCAAGGATGCAGGAAGGAAGTCGAAGGCAATTCTTGAAGTCATATACTCTGATGTATGTGGTCCAATCCAGGTGGATTCGATTGGTGGCAACAGATATTTTGTCACGTTCATAGATGATTACAGTCGAAAGTTGTGGACTTACCTCATCAAGAAGAAAAGTGATGTGATTGAGGTATTTTCCAAATTCAAATCCATGGTCAAAAGACAGAGTGGTCGAAAAGTGAAAAGTATGAGGACAGATGGTGGTGGAGAGTATGTGTCAAAAGAGTTCGATACATTATGTGCAAAAGAAGGGATTGTGCATGAGATGGTGCCACCCTATACACCACAGCAAAATGGAGTTGCAGAACGAAAGAACAGAACCATCATGAATATGGTGAGAAGTATGTTGAATGGAAAGCATCTACCCAAAGAATTATGGGGAGAAGCAGTTTCGACAACAACGTATATTTTGAACAGATGTCCGACGAAGAAGCTTGAAGGAGTCACACCAGAAGAATGTTGGTCTGGTGTCAAGCCAAGCCTCAGCGACTTGAAGGTGTTTGGATCTATAGTACATAGGCATGTGCCATATCAGTTGAGAAGAAAACTTGATGACAAGTCGAATAAGATGATCTTGATAGGATATCATTCGACTGGAGGTTACAAGTTGTTCGACCTAGTGAATAAGCAAGCAGTGATCAGCAGGGACGTGATCATAGATGAGCTTAAAGAATGGGATTGGACAGAGAATCCCAAGAAGGATTCAGTGAGAATCTCTTGTGAAGAACCAGCCACTGAAGTCAAAAGAGAAGTTCGATAGGAACCAGTCGCAGATGAAGCAGGTTCAAGCAAACCTCGACGAACAAGACACATGCCTGCAAGGTTGCAAGAATGTGTAATTACATCAGATGATGTAGTTGATGAAGAGGGTGAGCTGGTACACTATGCTTTCTACGCAGATGTCGAACCAGTCAATGCAGCTAAGGCATTGAAAGATTCGAAGTGGGTGAAAGCAATGAATGAAGAGTTAGAGTTCATCGAAGTCAACAACACCTGGTCACTTGTCGAATTGCCTCAAGACAAGAAGGCAATTGACGTGAAGTGGGTTTACAAGGTAAAGGTGAATCCTAGAGGAGAAGTAACTCGACACAAGGCGAGACTTGTGGCGAAAGGATTTCTACAGAAGGAAGGAATCGACTTCGATGAAGTGTTCGCACCTGTTGCTAGAATCGAAACAATCAGGTTGGTTGTTGGTCTAGCAAATATGAATAATTGGCACACATGTCAGATAGACGTGAAGTGTGCGTTCCTTAATGGCCCCTTAGATGAAGAAGTTTATGTCGCACAACCAGCTGGGTATGTGAAACGAAGGGAAGAAGGAAAGGTGTACAGGCTGCATAAAGCCCTGTATGGACTTAAGCAAGCTCCAAGAGCTTGGAATAAGAAAATCGACAGCTTCTTAAGGGAGAAGGAATTTGTGAAGTGTACAACTGAGCACGGAGTGTATGTAAGAAGAAGCAATAATGAATTGCTTATACTATGCCTCTATGTCGATGATTTGTTGATATCAGGGAGTTGCAAGAAGGAGATCGAAGATTTCAAACATGACCTAAGGGAGGAGTTTGAAATGTCAGACTTGGGAAATCTCTCATATTTCCTTGGCATCGAATTCTACAAGACTAGTAGAGGTTTGATGATGCACCAAAGAAGATATGCAGGCGAAATACTCAAGAGATTTGAGATGCAAGATTGCAACCCAACTTCGACTCCAGCTAAGACCAGACTGCAACTGTCGAAGGATTCAAATGAAGATGATGTCGACCCAACCCAATACAGAAGACTCATTGGGTCACTTAGATACCTTTGTCACACAAGGTCTGACTTAGCATATAATGTGGGTATGGTAAGTAGATTCATGCAGAAGCCAAAGGTATCACACCTAACAGCGACGAAGAGGATACTGAGGTATCTGAAAGGGACTCTCGACTACGGCATTTTGTTTCCTGCAGCTGATGAAGGGAAAGAATGTAAGTTAGTGGGATACACCGACTCTAGTTGGTGTAGTGATGCTGAGGATAGAAAATCCACAGCTGGATATGTGTTTATGTTAGGTGGTGCACCAGTTGTTTGGAGTTCGAGAAAGGAACCAGTAGTGGCATTATCATCATGCGAAGCAGAATATATAGCTGCTTCTCTTTGTGCATGTCAAGCAACTTGGATGGTGAACTTGGTCGAAGAGATTACAGGGAAGAGTCATGGAGCAATTACCATGAAGATCGACAGCATGTCAGCTATCAACTTGGCGAAGAATCCAATAGCTCACGGTCGAAGCAAGCACATCGAAATGAGGTTCCATTATCTTCGAGAGCAGGTAGCAGAAGGGAAGATGAATCTGGAACACTACAGAACTGAGAATCAGATTGCAGATATCATGACGAAGAGAGTGCAGGTCGAAGCCTTCAGAAGACTAAGAGCCATGATGAATGTAGACAGCTTAGACACAATGAATTAGGTGGTGTGTTAAATTGTAATTCCTAGTGTCTAAGTGTGTCGAAGTCGAAGTAGATATCAAGTGTCGAAGTCGAAACTGTCAGTGTGTCGAAACAGTTTGTTTCACACAGATTTGTTTTGATAAGATTTGATATGATTTAGATTAGATTTGATTCAGTTCAAATAGATATTTTGGGCCTTTAGAGTTTTTGGCCTTTGTAAATCTAAATCTATAAATAGGGAGAATCCATTGTATTTTTTAGTAGAGCATTCACAGTTGCAGATTAGCAAGTGAATAAAACTCAGAAATCCCACAGTTAGTGGGTAACATTTTTCTCCAAATATTTCTCCTCTCTCGTTTCTTTCTTGTTGTTTGTTCTTCATCTTCATCATTGCCATTACGTGTTTGTGGTTCGTTATCAATCTTGAGATTAAGATTGTAGAGGAATTACCATAGGTTGTGGTGAATTTCCAACACATCTATCTCAAATAATAATTTACAAAATAAATTATTTCAAATTATAAGTTATTTCAGTGTGACATTAATATATTTTCTAATATATCATTTATCATTCATTATTATTATTTTTTCTAGTTCTTAAAATTTCTCTTTAACGTGTAATAAATAAAAGACAATATTGTAATATCATAAGTAAATTCTTATTCCCATAAGTGTATTATAATTTGTGATAAAAAGAAGTAAATAACTTAGATATTAAGATTGCTTAGAAACCAAGCAAATTTAGCCATGAAGAAACATTAAAAAGTTTCCTATAAAAAAAACGTGTATGCATTGTAATTGTAATTGTAATTGTATCAATTCAAGTGAATGAAATTGAGTATTAAAAAAACTCTCTCGTAAGTCCCAATTGACATTAGATTTATTGATAATATTTTTAGTTATTGATTGCAAAGAAAGAAACAGATAAAGTGAAACAACAATATTTAAGAGTACTATAGAGAAAAAAGAAATACGGATATTAAAAGTATTCAAATTTATTGATGGCATAAGTATGTGTAAAAAATAATTATAAAAAAAAAACAACATATAAAAAGAGACGGAGAAAATATAAAATTAGAATACATGAGTTTTTTTTTTTTAAAAGTTCTCCTTTATGATTTCATTATTTGTACATTTAATTATATAGAAGTTACACTTTTTTTTTTACAAATTTTAAATTCTCAATATGGTAAGTTTGTATGAAAATTATATTAAGAGATAGAAATAGCACATAAAAAAAATTTAAAAAAAAAATTATTGTCTAATAATCTTGTTTACCCATATATCGGCATTAATCTAATTTTTTAAATAAAAAATAATCAATTTTTCTAAAAACCATAGGTTTCTATTATTGTTCTTTAGATAAGGCATGACTTTATTATTCATGTTCATAAAGCTATTTTTACTTTAGTCACAACAACTTTTACGTTGTTTTCTTTATAAAAAAAAGTTTATGTTGTTTTCTTTATAAAAAAAGTTTATGTTGTTTTCATTAGACGACAAATTAAAGGTAAAGTTTTAGATTCTTAGCACATGTATAATTGTAGAATTTTTTTTAGTAACAACCTACCTCTTACAACATAAAAAAAAGTATTGCTTAGGGCACAAGTTAAGAATTAAAAATAGGAATAATATTTTATAAATTATGCACTGTTTTTAATAAAAATAAAAAATTTAATCTTGTATTAATGTTTTCAATACAAATTTTCTATAAATGTGTTTCTTAATGCCCCTAAGACACAAGTTAGTATTATCCTAAAAATAATATCACTAGTTGCTGATAGAAACATAAAGCACCAAGAAAGAAACTTAAAGCACATCAAGTGCGTGCACTAGCTATTAGAAGCTGAACAGTTCTATTTTTTCTCCCAATTCCCATTTGAAGTATTAATGGGGAAAACAAAAATGGGAGTATTCAATGAGACACTTTTTATTGGAACAATAAAAATCGTAGGTTCCACGTATATAAAAACCAACCAGAGATAATACACATCTTGAAAGAGAATGGCTAAAAAATACAAGGGACCTGCTATTGGAATTGATCTTGGCACAACCTATTCCTGTGTTGCTGTATGGCAAGATCAAAACAATAGAGCAGAGATCATACACAATGATCAAGGAAACCGAACCACTCCTTCTTCTGTTGCTTTTACTAGTGAGCAAAGGTTGATTGGTGAAGCTGCAAAAAATCAGGCTGCTTCAAACCCAACCAACACTGTTTTTGGTAATTCACCTTTTTATATAAACTATTTTTTAGTTATTTTTTTGCTCAACTTTCTTGTGAACAAAACAAACTCTTATTGCTGCAGATGCAAAGAGATTGATTGGAAGGAAATATAGTGACTCGGTTATTCAGAATGACATACAATTGTGGCCATTTAAGGTTGTTGCTGGAAATGATGACAAACCTGAGATCATTGTTAAGTATAAGGGTCAAGAAAAACGTCTTTGTGCTGAGGAAATCTCGTCTATGATTCTCATGAATATGCGTGAGATTGCAGAGAAATTTTTGGAATCACCCGTCAAGAATGCAGTTGTTACCGTGCCGGCTTATTTCAATGATTCTCAGCGCAAAGCGACCAAAGATGCTGGTGCGATTGCTGGAATCAATGTAATGCGGATAATCAATGAACCTACTGCGGCTGCCCTTGCATATGGACTTCAAAAGAGAGCAAATAATGTTGGAAGACGAAATGTGTTCATCTTTGATCTTGGTGGTGGCACTTTTGATGTGTCTCTTCTCACACTTAAAGATGATAGCTTTGATGTGAAAGCCACTGCCGGAGATACTCATCTTGGAGGAGAAGACTTTGATAGCAGAATGGTGAACCATTTAGTGAATGAGTTTAAGAGGAAAATTAATGTGGACATTAGTGGAAACCCGAGAGCGCTTAGGAGGTTGCGGACTGCTTGTGAGAGGGCTAAAAGGACGTTGTCGTTTGATACTGAGGCTGCAATTGACATAGATGCTTTGTATAATGGGGTTGACTTCCATTCTATATTCACTAGGGCGAAATTTGAACAACTCAATATGGATCTGTTTGAAAAGTGTTTGGATATAATCAAGAGTTGTCTTGCAGATGCTAAGATGGCTAAAGGTAGTGTTGATGATGTTGTACTTGTTGGTGGATCTTCTAGGATTCCGAAAGTTCAACAGCTATTAAAGGACTTTTTTAAGGGGAAAGATCTGTACAATAGCATCAACCCGGACGAGGCTGTTGCTTATGGAGCAGCAGTTCAGGCTGCTTTACTTTGTGAAGGCATTAAGAATGTTCCAAACTTGGTGCTGCAAGATGTTACTCCATTGTTTCTTGGTATCTCACTATATGGAGATATCATGAGCGTTCTGATTCCAAAAAATTCTACCATTCCCGTAAAGAAGAAACATGTATTCGAAACGTGTGTTGATAACCAATCTGGCGTCGAGATTGATGTTTATGAGGGCGAGAGAATGGTTGCGAGTGAGAACAATTTGCTTGGTTTGTTTGTTCTCTCAGTTCGTTGTGCACCTCGTGGACTTCCACTTGATGTATGCTTTTCTATAGATTCTGATGGAATATTAAATGTGTCTGCAGAGGAAAAAACAAGTGGTAATAAGAAAGATATTACAATAACTAATGAAAAGGGAAGGTTGTCGAGGGAAGAAATTGACAGAATGATACAGGAAGCTGAGCATTTCAAGTCTGAAGATATGAAGCATGTGAAGAAGGATAGAGCAATGCGTGCTTTGGATGACTATCTTTATAACATGAAGAAAGTAATGAAGGATAATAGTGTAACTTCCAAGCTCACTGCTGTAGACAAAGTGAATATCAATGCTGCAATGATAAAGGGAGAAAAATTGATTGATGACAAAGACCAAGAAACATTTGTGTTTGTGGACGTTCTTGGGGAGCTTGAGAGCATCTTTGAATCCGCTATGAATAAGATCAACAATGTTTACTCTGACGACGAAGATGATTCTGATTCTTAGTGATCAATTTTTATTTATTTCATTTGTGTTTTATGAATTTCATGTCTAATGTTGGACTTTGTTTGTGTTGTTTTTGGATTATGTATTTTGATAAAATATGAAACTTTGAGCTTGTGTTTCTTTTAATCTTATCTGATCCAAAGTGCCTCGCATATTTGAGTAATGCATGAGATATACTGAAATATTTATCAAGAATAAACACGGGAATACTGCACACATATATTGAGTATGAAACTGCTCAATGCTTCAGTTCCTAGAGAGCATTTAAATATTTTATACAAAAGTCTGTTTTTTAAGTTAAAAATGTATTTCTGAAAATAAAATGTTCTAAAAACTGAGATTTGTGTAGGAGTAATGTGAGCTTCATAGAGAAAATGCATGAAGGAACTTTTTCCCCTCATTGCAGGAAGAGACAATAAAAAAATAAAGCAAATGATAAATTTAATCCTAATTATAGACACATAATAATATAGTATGGTTGAAGCCTATATAATTAAGTGACTACAATACTGTGTACTTTGTATGGTTGAATCCATTAGTTCAATGATATAAAGTACTAATTTGTGAGAGCATAGTCTTTGTTGATTATTTTTAGCTTAATCAAACCTGTTAAATTTTATAATCACACGATGAAAATGGAAACATCTCAACGGATAATTAGTTAGAAAGAACAATCCAACTTATCTCAAATGGTTCAACAAAAAGACCCAATATAATGTTTATTAATTAAAATAAATTACAATAATTATAATAAATAATTGCTACAATATTAATTTTAATTAATTAATTGAAGTTATCTATAATAAAATCAAACAATCTCCTTCATGAATGACTTTAGTTAATCAATATAATACAAAGTAATAACATTAGAATACCAATTATTTATAATTTACACTACAACAACCGCAATGGACATCACATCATAACACATGTTCGGACCGAAATTGCAAAAGTATTTAGACAACTGCAACAAATTTACTACCGAGTTGGAGGGGTTGTTATTTTTTACAGGAGAACTTTTTTTTTAGACTGTTCTTCACAGGAGGAATTATCTTAACCATTCTCTGAAATGGTACTACTACTGCACAGTGATAAAATAGGGAGTTATATTGATTAATATCAACCTCTACAAATGTAGAGGGATTTGCAGTACAAGTGAATATAGAAAGGTACTTTGAGAGAGAGAGAGAGAGGAAAGTTCTACACAATTCACCTGATAAAAAACAACTACCCTATCATAATTCTATTTAATGCTATTAGTGATGAAATCCTTCATTTGGGTGTTGTCCTTGCGCACCCTACTGCTCCTACACATTCCCTGAATCTCCGGATCTTGCACAACTGAAATTTTCCTTTGCCTTCCATGTGGGCCCCTCCACACTTGAATTGCTGACTCATCATTCTCTAGATCTTTCCCCATATTTTGTCTTATTACAATACCATCCCCATTTAAGACAACCTTGTCCTCAAGGTTGAGGTTAGGATAATTGACCTTCATGTCTTCCAACTCTTCCCATGTGGCATCATCAGCTGACATGTTTGTCCATTGGATAAGCACTTGAGGAATCTTTAACTCTCCTTGTTGAATTACCCGTGCAGCTAGTACCTTAGCAGGTAGTACAACCGGTCCCATCTCAGTCAGTGTTAAAGGTAAAGGTATGTATTGTTCAGTGGTCCCTCCTTTAAAGGGCTTCAATTGGGACACATGAAAAACTGAATAAATCTTTGCTTCTTCTGGTAACTACAGTTTGTAGGCCACAACACCTACTTTGGCTATAATTAGGAAAGGTCCAAAAAATCTCATGCCTAACTTTTGATTCTTTCTCAAAGCAGTAGATTGCTGCCTATAGGGTTGTAACCGTACCAGCACCCAATCCCCAACCTGTAGCTTAACCTCTCTCCTCCTCTTGTCAGCTTGGTTTTTCATATAAACTTGGGCTCTTTCCAAGTTACTTTTGAGCTGTTGCAATATTCTGTCCCTTTCTTCCAGCTGCTCTTAGACAGTAACAGGGTCATTTGGCTGCGGTTTGTAATGACTTAAAGTTGGAGGGTCCCTCCCATATAGAGCTTTAAAGGGGGTCATACCAATGCTGGTATGGTGAGCTGTATTATACCAGTATTCCCCCCAAGTTTGAGCTTTGTACCAAGCCTTAGGATTCTCAAAGGTAAAACACCTCAAAAACATCTCTAAACACTTGTTGAGAACCTCCGATTGTCCATCGGATTGGGGATGATATGCATAACTCATAGCCAATGTTGTACCCTGAAGTTCAAACAATCTTTTCCAAAAGTTGCTAGTGAATATTTTGTCCCTGTCTGAAACTATGGATTTTGGAATTCCGTGTAGTTTCACTATATTATTCATGAAAGCCTCTGCCACTGTTTTACTGATGTAGTCACTTTTAAGTGGAATAAAGTGGGCAAATTTTTTCAACCTATCAATTACCACCATTATTGTTGTGTAACCGTAGGAAGGAGGTAATCCAGTAATGAAATCCATAGCAACATCTTCCCAAACCTGCGATGGAATGGGTAATGGTTGAAGCAACCCAGCTGGTGAGTTGTGAGAAGATTTTGCTTGTTGACATATAGCACAACTCTGCACAAACTCTTCAATGTCTTTCTTCATATTGTGCCAAAAGTATTGGTAAGCAATTCTAGCCATGGTCCTAGAATTTCCTGAGTGCCCCCCAATAGGAGAAGCATGGTTCTCCCTCAAAATCAATTTAATCAGTTCAGACTTTTCTGCTATAACAACCCTACCTTTCCAATAAAGTAGTCCTTCCTTGGTGGTGTAATGAGGCTTCAGCTGTGGTTTATTTTTGCACTGAAATATGAGTTGCTGCAGTTTATCATTATTGTCTACTTCTTCCATAAGTTGTTGCATAAATTGTGTTTTTGGTTCAGACCATGACATCATGAACATTCTAGATAAAGAATCTGCAGCTATATTCTCCTTACCTGGCTTATATTCAATTATGAAATCATAACCCAGGAATTTATGTAACCATTCTTGTTGGTCGGGTGTTTGTAGGCTATGATCCATCAAACTTCTTAAACTTTTATGATCAGTCCTGATTATAAATTTACTCCCCAATAAATAGTGTCTGAACTTTGCAATAGCCTCCGATATAGCTAGCATTTCTCTAAAGTAAGCTGATTTCTTCTGGTTTCTTGGTGCTAGCTTCTTTGAGAAAAATGCGATAGGGTGGCCGTTTTGATGTAGGACTGCCCCTACTCCAATTCCTGAGGCGTCAGTTTCCAGGATAAAAGTGTGTTGGAAATTTGGTAGAGCTAGGACTGGTGCCAAAGTGACCGCTCTTTGCAGTTCTTCAAAAGCTTGTTGTGTTGTGCCATTCCAACAAAATGAATCTTTCCTTAGCAAATCTGTTAAAGGTGCTGCTATCTTAGCATAAGACTTGATGAATCGTCTATAGTAGCCGGTTAGGCCTAAAAATCCTCTCAACTGTTTCAAATTTGTAGGCTTTGGCCACTTGAGAACTGCTTCTACTTTAGTTGCCTCCATTGCTACACCTTTTCCTGACACCACATGCCCTAAGTACTCTATCTCTTCCACCCCAAAAGCACATTTTGATAATTTCACATATAAGGTATTTTGCTCTAATACATGTAAAACTATTTCAAGTGTATGAGGTGATCCTTCCAAGTAGTGATATATGTAACGCCCCGATTTGTTTAATTGTATTTATTTATTTCAGTTATGTGGATTTTGTGAAATGTGTGAATTTATTGTATTTTACCTGCTAATTGAGTTAATTGGTTAATTTATCTGATAGGTAAAATATTTGCAATAAATTATAATGTCTTTTCAACTTTTATTTCCCGAAATATATTTCATCGCTATTTATGTTTTATCGCATTTTGAGAGCGTTTGCGAGATATTTGAGTGTAGGGGTATTTTGGTCTTTTTGCTTGGTTAGATATTTTTATAAATAGAAAGTTTAGAGAGAAAATAGAGAGAAAGGAAAAGAAGAGAAAGAAAAGGGAAAGAAGAGAAAGAGAAGAGAAGGAAAAAGAGAGAAGAGGAGAAAGAGGAAAAAGTGAAGAAACTCCGTTCCAATCGCGATTAATCGGGTAAGGCTGAGAAGTTTCGATTATGTCTTGCTTGTATATGTATATGTGTATGTTTTCTTAGAATGTTTGCTTGTTTTTCATAGTTTTCATTTCTAGGTTGAACATGGTAGAAATGAATAGAAATCGATGTTTTCACGGACGAAAGTCGGAATAGATTGCGTAGTTGTGTCGACTAATGTTAGGTCGTGATCGAGTATGTTTGTTTTATCGAATTTGGTTGATTTTGTAAGTTTTTGCATTTTTGGAGATTTGAGGGTTTAAGATTCGGATTGAAATCGAAAGTCGTAGAATTCACGTTTGATGATTCCAAATCACTACTATATGTTTGGTATGAATGAGTATGTGTTTGTTTCGGAAAAAATAATTGAATCGGTCGGATTTTCGGACGAAATTGCTCAAACCCGTAGCAGTCCGCAGGGAATTTTCTGGTTTTTGGCAAAACTTCAAAAATTCATAACTCTTGAACCGTAAGTCAGTTTTGACCCCCGTTCGAAGCGTTGGAAAGCTAACGAGATGTTCTTTCTAGGAAAAATGGTTTTGAGGTCTGTATCTGGTTCAATTATAGCAGAAAATTGAAACCGTATCGTTGTGTTTATTTTTACCGTCGTGAATGTATGCGATTGAGGGGTTATCGTGCAATATGCTTTTGTT
This sequence comes from Lathyrus tuberosus, assembly GCA_022829125.1. NCBI lineage: Eukaryota > Viridiplantae > Streptophyta > Magnoliopsida > Fabales > Fabaceae > Lathyrus > Lathyrus tuberosus. The sequence goes on from JALAZF010000072.1 coordinate 10,283,883, forward strand.
ATATAACGTATAACTTGTGTGTGTTGTTATACGATGTGTTGTGGGTAGCCTTATGGCGTGAATCCTAGATTGTTGAATTTATGGTGAATTGTGGCCTTTTGGCAAATAAATGCATTGTTTAAATTAAATGTAAATGCATGTTAATTGTGAAAGAGTTCATTGCCGTTTGGGTGGTAAAGCGATGCTCGTTGCTGTTTGGTGTAATTGATGTGAATTGGTGTGAATGCATATGACAATATGCTGGTTGTTGTGAATTGTGGTTTTTGATGAATGCATTGTTTGAATTGATTTTCAATGCATGATTATTGATGTTGAAATGGTTCACATGGTTGTATATATGTATGCATTGGATTGTCATGAGTCATTGTATGCTGAGGATCATGATATGCATTCTTGAGATGTCCTAAGTGACAGATTGATTCCAGAGGGAATCCGCTATAACATCGTGTGCCTTATACAAAGAGGTGTGAGCGATGATTATAGACGATCGTGTGCCTTATACAAAGAGGTGTGAGCGATCGGGTCGTGTGCCTTATACAAAGAGGTGTGAGCGATCCATAAACGTCGTGTGCCTTATACAAAGAGGTGTGAGCGACGGGGAATATCGTATGCCCGACGGGGAGTTACATTAAGTAACGAGCGATGGTTCCAATAGTTCCTGAGTGAACTGGTGTTGAGAATTGATGGAAGTCGGTACCGCATGGCATTTGCATAGAGTCGTTGTGTCGGTCTCTGTGCATTTGCATAAATCATGGATTGATTATGTGTGAGAATTGTGAATGGATGCATTATGTGTGGAAAATCATGAATTGATTGATTGTGTGTGGAAATTGTGCATCATTGGTTATGTGTTGAGATTGTGATAGCATTGGTAATTTGATGTGCATATGTGATAAATGCATTGGTTGTGGATAATATGTTTATACGTAGACATATGCCATGTGATGTGTGATGTGTTTCTAAATGTTATGACTTGGTATGCCTTATGTGCAAATATGTGAGTATATTGGATACCTGATATATGCTATATTGTTGGATTAATGGATATATGTTACGTATATGTGGTATGTTATATGTATTAGTATGTGGTGTTTGTGGTGAGAATAGCTATGCATGTGAATTATTATGTATTTGCATATTATTATGCAATCTGGATTTTAGTTATTATTTCTCACCCTTCTGCTGTGGTTTATTGCTCTATGAGGCAATTGCAGATTTGTAGTCTTGGAGGCTTTTGTGAAGATTAGTTCTCCATTCTTTTGTCGGTCTTGGTGTCTGCTCTGATACCTAGCACGGGAGTCGGGGAACGATTATGTTACATATGTATATAATTGTTGAGTATATTTTGTATTACTTTTGTATGTGTACTTTGACGTTATAAAACAATTTATTTTGTAAAACAAGTCGGTTATGGATCTTCCACTTTATTCCATAATTGACCTTTCCTTTTATGTTGGAAAAAGTTTCCCTTTGAGGGTATTCTATTTTGTGCTATGTATTGAGAATTTATGAGCAGGGATTATATTTCCTATCTTTAAATGTGGCATCCTTGATTCTGTCGGAAAAATAAATTTTTATTTACTCTGATTTAATTATGTATTATTTATTCGCGATGGAAATTGGGGTGTTACACTATATACGAGAATGTCATCAAAGAAAACTAACACATATTTCCTCAAAACATGTTGAAAAATCTGATTCATGAGGCATTGGAAGGTAGCCGGTGCGTTTGTTAACCCAAATGGCATGACCAACCATTCGTAATGACCATGGTGGGTTCTAAACGCAGTCTTGTGTCTATCTTCTGGTTGAATCAAGATTTGGTGATAACCGGATCTCAAATCCAACTTTGAAAAATACTTAGCACCACACAACTCGTCCAACAACTCATCTACAGTAGGCATAGGAAAACTATCTTTCACTGTTATGGCATTTAAGGCTCGATAATCTGTGCAAAATCTCCAGCTTTCATCCTTCTTTTTTGGCAAGACAATAGGAGATGAGAATGGCCTGTTACTGGGCTGAATGATTCCTTGGTCCAACATTTCCTTGACCATCTTTTCAATCTGCTCCTTTTGACTGTGTGGATATCTATACGGTTTTACTTTAACCGGATTGGAGCCCTGTTTCAAGGGAATAGCATGGTTTTGAGGCCGTTATGGTGGCAAACCTTCTGGTGCCTGGAAAATTCCTCTGTAAGTGTATAAGAGCATAGTCACTTCAGGTGACATGTTAGCAGACATCTCCTCCCACTTGTCATTAGTTGCATCAGCTCGTACTCTCTCTACCGTGAAGACTTCATCAATACTTTTATTGTTTTCCATCCGTCTCAACTGATGTAACTGAGCCTGCCCTGGTTCCATGTTTGAGTCACGAGTGTAATGAATTTTCCCATGTGAAAAAATTTTAATGACAAAGCTGAGTAGTCTGCCACGTGGGGCCCTAAAGTAGCCAACCAAGTTGTGCCTAGAATCAAATCAGCACCTGCTACAGGTAAAAGGTACGCATGGATCAATAATCCATGCCATTGTATAACAACCGGCAGTTTTGTCACTACCCCCTCTGCTGTCATAGTTTGTCCATTTCCCACTAACACCTTGAAGCATGGAGCATGTTCTACTGGTAATTTCAGAAAATGAGCTATTCTTGGTTGCACAAAGTTATCCGAGCTTCCTCCATCGATAAGTACATGCACTTGGAGTTTGCCAATTTTCCCCTTAAAACGCATTGTCCCTAGACTGTTGGCCCCTTTCATAGCATTTAGGGATAGGTGATGTTCTGTGTCTGTTTGGCTTATGGTGTTTTGTGGCTGGTCCATTAGTTGTATCTCCTCCTCCTCATTATTTTCAGCTCCTTGTTCATATTGCAACAACATTAAGTGTTTGTTTAGACATTTATGGCCAAATGAGAATTTCTCATCACACCAATAACACAGCCCTTTGTCTTTTCGCAATTGCAATTCAGCAGGTGTAATTCTTTTGATGTTTGGGTTCTTTTGGCTAGGGTTCATTGGTCTGGTAGGTGGTGTTTGTAGTAAAGGTGGATTGAGTGGCTTTTGGTTGATATCTGTTTTATTTGAATTGACGGGAGATCTATTTTGGTATTGAGTGGTTTGGTTTTGGGTTTTTTGTGGTTTGGTGGTGGAATTGTATTTTTCTTCATAAACTTTGGCTAGGGACACAGCTTTCACAATGTTAATAGGAGTGTGAATCATCACATCTCTCCTAATTTCTGGATTTAAGCCACTGATAAAACAGTCTACAAGAGCATCAGTGCTTAAACCATAGACCCTGTTTGCTAATGCTGTAAATTGCAGATAGTAATCACTCACGGTTCCAGTTTGGGTAAGTTTAAACAACGTAGCTCGAGGGCAATCATAGATCGAAGGTCCGAAATCTAATTCCAAAGCTCTAGTGAACTCAGTCCAGGAATTAAAAGGATGAGTTCTCTGAATCATTTGAAACCAAGGAACAACATCTAGATCCAGATGAACAGATGTGATGGTTAATCGATCCTTATTAGGGGTTTCATAATAATTGAAAAATTGTTCAGCTCTGAAAATCCATTCCATCACATTTTTTCCATCAAAACGGGGAAAATACAGCTTGATATTTCTTACCTGGAATGGGGGTTTAGCTGAGTTCGCAGCACCATGGAAAGAACTCTGAGAATTGTTGCGTAAGAGCTTTGAAAGAGCTTTGTTGATTTGATCCAGTTTTCCATCTTTTGATGATTGCAGATCCGCCATACGTTGAAAACGAACATCATTTGCTACACCGAAACGTTCGAATTGGATCTGGACATCATCAGACAACTTCTTAATATCCTCCGCATTCTTCTTGACTTCGATGTTCAGCTCTTTCATCCTCGTGTTTTCTGTAACGCCCCAGTTTTGTTAGATTTATTTAATAGAGTAGATTTAATTGGTTTTGGTTTTGTATTATTTTTTTATTGACTTTTACTTGGCAATATATTATTTTTCATCATTGTTTATGTTTTATCGCGTTTTGAGAGCGTTTGCGAGATATTTGAGCTGAGGGGGTATTTTGGTCTTTTTGAGGGGTAGATATTTTCATAAAAAGAAAGAAAAGAGAGAAAAAGAGAAAGAGAAGAGAAAAAGAGAAAGAAGGAGAAGAAAGAAAGAGAGAAGAGGAGAAAGAGGAAAAATCAGGAAAACTCCATTTCGAGCGCGAATAATCGGGTAAGGGTGAGAAGTTTCGATTATATCATGCTTGTATATGTATATGTATGTTTTGTTTGAATGTTTGGGTGAAAAATATATGTTTTCTATTTGGTTGAATTTGTGAGCAATTGATAGAAATCGATGTTTTAACGGTTAGAATGCGGAATAGTTCGCGTAGAATAGTCGGGAAATGATAGGATTTAGTCGGGAATACTTGTTGGTATGATTGGGGGGTTTAAGGATGAGTTTGGAGGGATTTTGTGTCATAAAATTCTGGTTTTTCTGCTGTTTCGCGATGGTTAATCGATTAACCAAATGCGTTAATCGATTAACAGTGTAAGTTTCAGAAAAAATATTATTTTCAAAAACCCATAACTTTTGATCTGTAAATCGGTTTTGGTTCTCGTTTGAAGCGTTGGAAAGCTAGTGAAATGTTCTTTCTATTAAAAATGGTTTGTAGGGCAGTAGATGATTTATTTAGGTCGTGGTTTTGGAAAAGTGTTGGGTTGTCGGGTTTTTATCGCGTTAAATGCGTGCGGTCGGGGTTTTACCGTGTGATATGCTTTTGTTATATAACGTATAGCTTGTGTGCTGTTATATGATGTGAATACATGTAATGAGATGTTGTGATAAGGTGTTGTGATGCGAGGTTGTGATAATGTTGTTGTTGTGCGGTAAATACATTGTTTGATTGAATATCAATGTATGTGGTTATGATGTTGTGTTGGTTCGTGGTTTGTTGTTGTGGTTTGTGAAATGCATTGATTATGTGAAATTCAATGTGTGTTATTTGGTGGCCTTATGGCAAATATGTGCATTGTTTGGGTTAAACTTCGATGCATGATTAAGGATGTTGTTATGATGTGTTGTGAATAGCCTTTGTGGTGTGAATCTCTTGTGGAATGAATTGTGATGATTGTATGATTGTTGTGGTATGTGGTATGTGATGAAATGCATGGTTTGAATTGTTTTCAATGCATGAATATGACGATGAAAAAATCCATATTGTTGATTTCATATATGTGTGCATTAGAATGTCATGAGTCATTGTATGCTAAGCATCATGATATGCATTCTTGAGACGTCCTGAGTGACGGATCGATTCCAGAGGGAATCCGCTATAACATCGTGTGCCTTAAAGATAAGAGGTGTGAGCGATCGGATGGATCGTGTGCCTTAAAGATAAGAGGTGTGGGCGATGGTTATAGACGATCGTGTGCCCGGGTGGGGTGTGAGCGATCGGGTCGTGTGCCTTATACAAAGAGGTGTGAGCGATCCATAAACATCGTGTGCCTTAAAAATAAGAGGTGTGAACGATCTGATCGGATCGTGTGCCTTTAAAATAAGAGGTGTGAGCGATGGGGAACATCGTGTGCCCGACGGGGAGTTACGTTGAGTAACAAGCGATGGTTCTAGCAGAGTTCCTGAGTGAACTGGTGATGAGACATGAAATGTTGGAAGTCGGTACCGCATGGCATTTGCATAGAGTCGTTGTGTCGGTCTCTGTGCATTTGCATAAATCATGGATTCATTATGTGTGAGAATTGTGAATGGATGCATTATGTGTGGAAAATCATGAATGGATTGATTGTGTGAATATGTTACTATGTGGGCATAATTGATATATGCTATGTGTTCGGATTGTCAGAAATATGTTATGCATCTGTGGTTTGCTATATGTATTGGTATGTGATGCGTGAGGTGAGAATAACTGTGTATGTGATTTTTATGTGTGTTTGCATATTATTATGCAATCTTGATTTTAGTTGTTATTTCTCACCCTTCTGCTGTTTTATGATGCTCTATGAGGCATTGCAGATTAGAGTTGCTGGAGGTCTTTTTGTGGAGATTAGCCCTCTGTTCTGTTGTCGGTCTTGGTGTCTGCTCTGATACGTAGCACGGGAGTCGGGGAACGATTATATATATATATATATATATATATATATATATATATATATATATATATATATATATGTATACATTTGTTGAATGTATTTGGTAGTACTTTTGTATATATAGTGCAGGTTCTAAAATGATTTATTTTGTAAAACAAGTCAGTTATGGATCTTTCCGCTTTATTCCATAATTGACCTTTCCTTTTGTTGGAAAAAGTTTCCCCTTTGTGGGTATTCTATTTTGTGCTATGTATTAAAAATATCGAGCAGGGATTGTACTTTATTTCTTTAAGTGTGGCATCCCTGTTTCTGTCAGAAAAATAAATTTTTATTCACTCTGATTTATTTATGTATTATTTATTCGCGGTGGGCATTGGGGTGTTACATTAGTGGTATCAGAGCAGGTCGGTCCGTCCGGCCAAGTTGTTGAGTCAGTTGGTGTGACAGTTGAATACTGTCGTTGTTGTTTGTCCCCTAGTACGTGATAGGTGTTGAAGCACTGTCAGTACTTTCTGGTTTTCTAATCCTTTGTGTTCAGGATTGAGAATGAGATAAGTGGGGGAGAAGCTGGTACTTCTCCGTGTTGCTTCAGGTGTGGAGCGCTTGCTCAGTGAGTTGTGAATTGCAAGATTGTAACTGTTGTTTGGACAGTGTGGTTCCCGGTTTAAGAGGGGATGCGGAGGTAAGGTTTATGTCAACTAAGGATTTGTGCCTTAGGTAGTTTGTGCACAAGATGCAAGAAATGCTATTATGGTCTGGTAACGATGGTTTGTGCCCCATCATGATTGTCGGATGTCTATTGACAAATTGAGGAACTGATCACCCTTAATCTCTTGTTGATAGCAGACGGGAATTATGTTGGATGGAATAGACGTGTCTTTTCGGCTTTGATAGCGTGTTCAATGAATTGTTTGGAATTTAAGGAAATGGTTACGGATTGTTTTGATGGGTCGATGAAGATTTTTTATATCTAGAAGATGAGACGGATTAGAGGTTTTTGGTATGTTGGTCAAGTTGGGAAGTCATTGGGAGAGAACGATTGGGTATTGTTAAAGGTTGTTCTCAGAGAGTAGAGTGTGAACTCGAATTGGACGAAGGTAAGGATTTGAGGTTTGGATCTGCTAAGTAAGAAGAAGGACTTTTAGGAAGTGAAACTAAGATGTTTGTCATGTTTGTGATGATAGTGTTCTGGAAATTGGCGGAAAGGCCACAGTGACGGGCTGCCAGTTGTGCGTGATTTTCATATGTATTTCCGGATGGAATATTGGATGTTAGCATTAGAAGTACCCGGACTGATAGAGCAGTTGGAAGATTTACTGGAAAGGAGAATTGTGAGGCTAAGTGGGTTGTCTTGGAGAGCTCCAGTATTGTTAGTAACAAAAAGGAAGGATGATTGACCGAAATAACAAGCATGATGTGTATAATGGTGTTGAGACTATGGAAAGCCAAACTTAGAATTCTGGTGAGGTTTGGAGTCTTTGGATTCTTATATCATTTATGGAAATTTTGAGAAAACCCTTATGTGTGGATGTAATATTGATATTAAGAGTTCTTTTTGGTTGGTTGTTGATTCATGTTGGAATTTGTGGAATTGGACGGTCAAGAGAAGAAATTATGTATGGATTAGTGACAGTTGAATAAGGTAACGATTGAGAATAAGTGTCCACTTTCAAGAATAGATGACTGGAATGGTTTAGTTGAGATTGATTGAATGGTGTTTGGATAGGTCTGGTATAATTGGTATTGGCTGGTACTTAATCGGGTGGAATTGTTGGAATGAGTCTACGGGATTTAATCGGGTTTTGGTTGGATTTTCTGTCTTTAACACAGAGTTTTTGTGGTTCTGCAACCGTGTTAACCGGTTAACCAAATGCGTTAACCGATTAACACATGAAAATTTGGTGTTTCAAGTTAGTTTTTCATACTATTAACCGGTTAACCAAATGCGTTAACCGATTAACCAAGGCAAAAAATTTGAAAAATCCAAAACTTTAAAAATTCATATCTTTCGAATCGTAAGTCCATTTTGGTCGCCGTTCGAAGTGATAGGAAACTAATGAGATGTTCTTTCTTAAAAAAATGGTTTTGCTGCCAGTGGCCGATTTGATTGTGTTGTGAATTTGGATAAGTTTGTAGTGGTTTTGATTGAGGATATTGGATAAATTCATACCTTAGACAGCGCTTTCACCCAAAGCGCTGTCTAAGGTATACGAAAAATTTTATATAAATTTTTTAAAACCTCAATTTTTACCAGGTTTTTTCAACCAGAATTTGACCTGTTTTTTCAACCTGTTTTTGACCTGTTCAGAAAAATACCACAATTTGGAGATTCAAATCAATCCAATTTATCCTATTTAAATGTACCAATTTACACCAAAATTATATATCCAAAACAATTGGCAATTCAAACCAATATATATATTTAAAATTACAAACCAAAATTATATACTAGTACAAATGCACATATCACTTATACTAGTACTTTTGCATCCAACCAAAGGTATGCTTCAAATCTACATTATAGGTCCTGAAAACACAAAGATTGTAATTCAATTAAAAGAATACATAAACAAAGTTACACATATTTAAATTCTCATCAATTAAAGTAAGAGTACAATATTATACCTTGTAAAATTCCGAGCTCCATAATGAATTGACACCAATCATCTTTAATTTCATCCAATTGAGAAATTGAGTAATGAGCACACTTACATTCTTCAAAGTACTACATAATAATATAACATTACCATGTAAAAAATGAAAATAAAATGCTCGTAAAATCTTTGAATCTACACATTAAGGTTAACAAAGGTTTATAACGGTTTTAAGCATACCTCATATCTTACGAGTATGAGGTTTGACAGCCATGCAACATACGACCCTATAGCATCTCGCACCAATGTTACATCCGAATCATCGTCAGGATAGGGTAATGGTGCTTCCTCCTCTATAGCAATATCAACTGATACTTTCAAACTTCCAGTAGGGAGGGATTTATTGTGAAGTAATTGTACCCCATTGTTATACACTTTTCCCTTTGCAACATTCCGATAAGTTGGTGAAGATAAGAAGAGCTGACATTGGGAAACGCCCTAAAACCAAAAATAAATATGCCATTGTTAATGTGTATATATGTCATTTAAATAATTTAAGTTACTAATTTAATTTCATAAATATATATATATAAATACCTCTGGAATAATCGGATGAAAGCTGCAGTTGATACTATCTTTCTCCGATCCATCTCTAACACATGAAGCGTTATCCCTTTCTTTTTCCTTTCGTAATTCCTGAACCTCAGCTTCTAGTGCTTCCAATTTAGCTTGAAGTTATGCATTACTAGCAACCTTTCCCTTTTTAATATTCAAGGAGGTCGGGGTGATCCCAAATGCCTTACCCCTCACCCGACCAGAATACTCAGGGACATCTAATGCCCGACTAAGTATGCTCCTGGTATCGTCTGAAGATACAGACTGAGATAACGCCTCCTGAAAATCAGATGAATATCGAATATTTGTCAAATATTTGTTAATAAAGTTTTGATTTAATTAAAGAAATATTGTTATACTTACACATTTCTCAAATACTTGTAGAACCTCTACTGCAACAACTCCAGACTTGCCCACACGGGCTTCCTTCCACAAGACATGTGTAGGAAGAGATGTTTCAGAGCTATTCGCCTGTTGTAACTACATATAAAGCCAAATAATATGATCAACTATAACTCATGATAAACAATTATTATAGCATTGCAATATATTGATACTTACCAAAGATTGCTCCAAACGTCCATATCCAACACGTCCTTTCCTGTATTTATACTTGGGAGCTGATGCTCTTTCCCGATTAATTGCACTTAATCGCGTAAATTCTGGGGTTTGTCATTTGGATTTAAACGTTACCCATTCTTGTGGTGAAATCAAACTTGCATATTTAGATGGATACTCTCCATCAACAAAGTTATCGTCAGCATCCCTAAGATAGGTGCGGTTTAAATATGTCCTAAACCCTCTTAGGAGCTTCCCTGCCAATCTCATCAAAAAAGCTTTTCTTTCTTCCTCGACGTTGAAGCACCTCTAAAAAAACCATACACATTGGTTAGTACAAATAATTTGAAGGACATAATTAGTTGGCATAATTAAAGACATAATTATGGTACCTTTATCTCATTCCAAATTTTTTCTTTGGTTTCCTTCAACTGTTTGGATCTCCAATCATCACAAGTAATAGGAACCGCATTCCTTACAAGTGCACCAATGAAACTTGTCAAAGTATGACCATTAGGCTCAATAAGTGTATTCTGGGCGCTCCAATGCACATTATAAGTGATGCCTTGATCTCTAGCACGGATCACTCTCTTCATAATGGTTATTCCTCTTCTAATCTCTGCTTCCATAGATCTGTTACTTCCAACCTGAATATCGGGATCATCATCATGTAGGTGATCATCATCATGTGGGTGATCATCATCATGTGGGTGATCATTGTTAGTAGTCATCTAACCTGTAATAAATAAATCAAGGATATCAAATATAATATATAACAAATATAATAAAGAAATCAAGGATATCAAATATAACAAATATGACATAATATATAACAAATATAAGAAAGAAATCAAGTATATAACAAATTTTACCTCTTTAGCTATAATGGCTAAAGAGTTGGATATGTTTTAAAATAAAAGTTTTTTAGAAGATTTAATAAAACTAAACTAAACTATTTAGAAGATGTTTTAAACAAAACTTCATTAAACAAAACTTCATTAAACTAAACTATTTAGAAGATGTTTTAAACAAAACTTCATTAAACTAAACTAAACTAAACTAAACTAAACTAAACTAAACGATTTAACAAATATAATAAAATATGTTTTAAACAAAAATACTTGGAGTTAGCTCACTAAAACTAACCTAAACTAGCATGTTAACAATTCAAATTCCAACAACAGTCCAACTAATTTCGACCTAAATAATAACTTCATTAACAAAACTCATCAAACATACACATTCACTACAAAACTTCATTAACAAATCTTCATTAACAAAACTCATTAACAAACTCATCAAATATACTCATTCACTACAAAACTTCATTAACAAAACTTCAAACATACTCATTCACTACAAAACTTCATTAATAAAACAGTCTAACATAACTTCATTAACAAAACTCATCAAAGAGCAGAAAGAACGAAAACTCATTTTCATTAACTTCATTAACAAAACTCATTTTCATTAACTTCATTAACAAAACTTAACAAAACACAACAACGACGCACCTTTAACGACGGTAACAACGGCAATGCAAGAACGAAATGTATCAAAGAGCAGAAACGGACGAACGACGGCAATGAGCAGAAACGAATGACGACGGAAATGAGCAGAAACGGATGGACGGCAAGGTTTTTCGGTGAAGGTTTACGGTTGACGGTGAAGGTTTTTCGGTGAAGGGTTTTGAGCTCTGTTCGCATGCAGGGGAGAAGAAAGAGCGGAAATATGAAAATGAATACTGACTATTCATATATTTTAATTTTATTAGACCTTAGACAGCGCTTTTAATAAAAGCGCTTTCTAAGCTAGACCTTAGACATCGCTTTTAAAAGCGCTTTCAAAGGTTGGCCTTAGACGGCGCTTTTGATTTTATTTTTTTTTAATTTTTAAGACCTTAGAAAGCGCTTTTAACTAAAGCGATGTCTAATATTTTCCATTAAATTTTTTTTTAAAATTTATAAGACCTTATAAAGCGCTTTTGACCAAAGCGCTGTCTAAGGTCTTATATTTTTTTGCGCTTTTACTTTTTTAAATGGCTAGTTTCCTTGTTTTTAACTTATAGCAGCGCTTTTGTATTAAAGCGCTGTCTAAGGTGCGATGTTATAACTTACTTTTGTTGTAGTGGCATAAAGTCGTGAGTCGGTCTCTATGATTTGCATTTATCATCTCTATAATGATGCATTGATGAATAAACATATATGTGTATGTTTATGTGGAATGATAAGAATTGTGAAAGTATGCATGATGTATATGCTTGGTTATGAATATATATATACATTGTGATGTATATGAGTGAGTTGTGATGAATTGTGGTGAGAAGGTGAAATATGTGTATTTTCATGCTAAGATATATAATTATATGCATTGTTACTATGATAATATTTCTCACCCTTCTGCTGTTTTATGATGCTCTATGAGGCATTGCAGAGTAGGTATGCTGGTGGTCTTTTGTGAAGCGTGTATTCATTCTTTTGGTCGGTCGGCTCTGATATGTAGCACCGGGTAGCTAGGAGGCTATGATTCTTTTGTGATACATTTGTATATGTATCTTGTTGATGAAGGTTTATGTAAACATGATTTATGTTGGTGTATAATACTTGACGATGTATATGTATATGTATATATGTTAGTTGTTATTCAATGTTTAGATTTTCCGCTTTTATTCTAAATATTGAGATGTGGGTGTAAGGACTAAGTTCCTCTGTTGCAAAGTTACCCCACTGTTACGTATCAATTGTTGAGCAGGTGTTGAATGTTTTAATTTCATGTATAATGTGACATACCTCTTTTATACTATGTTTATAATTATACTCTGACGAAATTTTTAATATGTGCCTAAATGATTAATTGTGATTATTTGGGGGTATAGAAAGGGGGGTGTTACATTAAGTGGTATCAGAGCCAGAGTTGAGTCAGTTGTGTCTGTCTTGTTGTTGTGATGGTTGAACCGTTATTTAACCTTGTTGTCATTTTTGGGAATGATCGGAATATGGATGGTAGAAACGACAATGCGATGGTTGCTGCTTTGGAAGCAATGTCTAGGGCGGTGCAAGGTGCGCCGAACGTGAATGCTAATGACGAGTTCAGGAAGAATCAACCACCGGTCTTCAAAGGAAGATTTGATCCCGATGGTGCTCAACTTTGGTTGAAAGAGATTGAAAGGATCTTCAGAGTCATGGACTGTGCGGAGGAGAATAAGGTGAGGCTTGGGTCTCACATGCTGAAGGAAGAAGCCGACGATTGGTGGGTCGGTATGCGTCAAGTTCTTGAGGTGGATGATGAAGAGGTAACTTGGGATTTATTTCGTACCGAGTTCTTGAGGAAGTATTACCCTGAAAGTGTGAAAGGGAAGAAGGAGATAGAGTTCCTTGAATTGAAACAAGGTAGTATGTCCGTGGTGGACTATACTGCTAAGTTTGTGGAGTTGGTTCAATTCCATCCTCACTATGCTGCGATTACTGCTGAGTTCTCAAAGTGTATTAAATATGAGAATGGTTTGCATCCTGAGATTAAACAAGCTGTGGGATATCAAAGGATAAGAAGGTTTTCGGATTTGACGGAATGTTGTAGAATCTTCGAGGAAGATAGCAAGGCTCGTTCTACACATTACAAAAGTTTGAATGAGAGGAGGGGAAAGCAATAAGCTAGAAGTGGACCTTATGTGACACCCGTTGATAAGGGCAAGCATAGGGGAAACTTTGAGAAGAGATCTGGAGGAGGAGGTTCCGGTTCCGTTAAGTGTTACAAGTGTGGTGAAATGGGTCATAAATCATTTGAGTGTGGGAAGACAGTGGAGAAATTTTCTAAATGTGGAGGCCTTGGGCATGCTACTACTGATTGTAGAAGGAATGTGGTGAAATGTTTTAATTGTGGGGAACCTGGTCACATTAGCACGAAGTGTCCGAATCCGAAGAAAGCTCCAACTGGTGGGAAGGTATTTTCTTTGGCAGGAACTCAAACTTCAAGTGCAGACCGTCTGATTAAAGGTACTTGCTTTATTAATAGTACACCTTTAGTTGCTATTATTGATACTGGAGCGACTCATTCGTTTATTTTGTCTGAGTGCGCAAAGCGTTTGAATCTTGTGTTGTCTCTGATGGATGGTAAGATGGTTATTGATACTCCAGCAATGGGGTCAGTAACTACTTCTCTGGTTTGTTTGAGTTGTCCTTTGACCATTTATGGTAAAGACTTTGAGATGGACTTAGTGTGTTTACCGTTGGAAGGATGGGATGTGGTCTTGGGTATGAATTGGTTGCAATTTAATAGGGTTCATATTGATTGTTATCACAAGTTAGTGCGGTTTCCTTCTTTGAAAGAGGATGAAGATGAGAGTTTCCTATCCACTAAAGAGTTGAAGAAACTTTTAGCGGACGAAGCTCAATTGTTCGGTTTGTTTGCATCTTTGTCAGTGGAGAGTAAAGTTGAGCCTGATGTGTTTCCTGTTGTGTGTGATTTTCCTGAAGTGTTTCCTGAGGATATTAAGGATGTACCGCCAGAAAGAGAAGTCGAGTTTTTTATTGATCTAGTTTCGGGTACTAGACCGGTTTCGATGGCACCGTATCGTATGTCGGCATCGGAGTTGGTAGAATTGAAGAAGCAATTGAATGACTTGTTGAACAAGAGATTTGTAAGACCAAGTGTTTCTCCTTGGGGTGCTCCGGTATTGTTGGTAAAGAAAAAGGATGGGAGTATGCGGTTATACATTGATTATCGACAATTGAACAAGGTGACAATTAAGAACAAGTATCCGCTTCCAAGGATCGATGATTTGTTGGACCAATTGGTTGCTGCGCGTGTTTTTAGCAAGATTGATTTGAGATTGGGATATCACCAGATTCGTGTGAAAGAAGAGGATATTCAAAAGACGGCCTTTAGGACACGGTATGGTCATTACGAATATTCCGTGATGCCATTCGGGGTTTCTAATGCGCCGGGTGTGTTTATGGAATACATGAATCGTATTTTTCATGAACAGTTAGATCATTTTGTGGTTGTGTTCATCGACGATATTTTGATTTACTCTAAGTCTCAAGAGGAGCATGAAGAGCATTTGAGGATTGTGTTACAAATTTTGAGAGAGAAACAATTGTATGCTAAGTTGTCGAAATGTGAATTTTGGTTGTCGGAAGTAAGTTTTCTTGGACATGTTATTTCCGATAGTGGTATTAGTGTTGATCAATCCAAGATTGATGCGGTGATGCAATGGGAGGTTCCTAGATCGGTTACGGAGATTCGAAGCTTTTTAGGCTTGGCGGGTTATTATCGGAGGTTTATTGAGGGATTTTCGAAGTTGGCACTTCCGTTAACGCAATTAACTTGTAAAGGAAAGGCTTTCATTTGGGATATTCATTGTGAAGAGAGTTTCAATGAGCTAAAAAGAAGGTTGACAACGGCTCCGATCTTGATTTTGCCAAATCCTACGGAACCATTTGTTGTGTATTGTGATGCTTCATTGGTTGGTTTAGGTGGTATTTTGATGCAAGATGGAAAAGTTGTAGCTTATGCTTCAAGACAATTGAGAGTGCATGAAAATAATTATCCTACACATGACTTGGAGTTAGCGGCCGTGGTGTTTGTTTTGAAAATATGGAGGCACTATCTTTATGGTGCAAGATTTGAAGTTTTTAGTGATCACAAGAGCTTGAAATATTTATTTGATCAAAAAGAATTGAACATGAGACAAAGAAGGTGGTTAGTGCTTTTGAAGGATTATGATTTTGGTTTGAATTACCATCCGGGTAAGGCAAGCGTGGTGGCCGATGCTTTGAGTCGGAAGTCGTTACACATGTCCGCATTGATGATGAGAGAATGGGAACTTTTGGAGAATTTTAGAGACATGAGTTTGGTTTGTGAAATGACGCCGAGAAGTGTGAGACTTGGTATGCTACATGTTACGAATGATTTCCTTGCAACCGTATGTGAAAAGCAAAAGTTGGATTTGAAGTTCGTTGATTTGATGATGAATGGGAATGAGGATTTCAAGGTTGATAATTATGGAGTTTTGAGATTCCGTGGTCGTATTTGTATTCCCGATAAGGTGGAGTTGAAAAAGATGATATTGGAAGAAGGACACCGAAGTAACTTAAGTATTCATCCGGGAGCGAATAAAATGTATCAAGATTTGAAGAAAATCTTTTGGTGGTCCGGATTAAAGAAAGATGTGGC
The DNA here is from genome assembly GCA_022829125.1 of Lathyrus tuberosus. Classification (NCBI taxonomy): domain Eukaryota; kingdom Viridiplantae; phylum Streptophyta; class Magnoliopsida; order Fabales; family Fabaceae; genus Lathyrus; species Lathyrus tuberosus. The sequence goes on from JALAZF010000072.1 coordinate 10,299,902, forward strand.
TCAATTTGTGTATGCGTGCTTAACTTGTCAAAAATCGAAGGTGGAACATCAAAAGCCTAGTGGATTGATGCAACCGTTGGACATTCCGGAGTGGAAATGGGATAGTATATCGATGGATTTTGGTACGGGATTGCCGAATACGCAAAGAGGTCATAATGCTATTTGGGTAATCGTTGATAGGCTTACTAAATCTGCTCACTTCCTTCCAATTGATATTAGTTATCCTTTGGAGAGGTTAGCCGAGATTTATATTCTTGCAGTTGTGAAGTTACATGGAGTTCCTAAGAGTATTGTATCGGATAGAGATCCTAGATTCACGTCGAGGTTTTGGGAGAGTTTACAAAAGGCTTTGGGTTCTAAGCTAAGATTGAGTTCGGCTTATCATCCGCAAACGGATGGTCAAACCGAGAGGACAATTCAATCGTTGGAGGATTTATTGCGTGCTTGTGTGCTCGAGCAAGGTGGTGCTTGGGATAGTTATTTGGCGTTGATTGAGTTCACCTACAATAACAGTTTTCATTCAAGTATAAGTATGGCACCATTTGAGGCTTTGTATGGTCGGAGATGTCGAACACCTTTGTGTTGGCATTAAACCGGTGAGAGGACGATAGTTGGACCGGAGATGGTACAACAAACGACGGAGAAAGTGAAGTTTATTCGTGAAAAGATGAAAGCTTCTCAAAGTAGACAAAAGAGCTATCATGACAAGAGAAGGAAAGACCTTGAGTTTCAAGAAGGCGACCATGTGTTTTTTAGGGTTACGCCGGTTACGGGTGTGGGTCGTGCTTTGAAGTCGAAGAAGTTGACTTCTCGTTTTATTGGTCCGTATCAGATTTCTACGCGAGTTGGTGCTGTGGCTTACCGTGTGGCGTTGCCTCCGAATCTTTCAAATTTGCATGATGTATTCCATGTTTCGCAACTTCGGAAGTATGTTCCGGATCCGTCACATGTCATTCCTATAGACGAGGTTGAAGTGAGAGATAACCTTACGGTTGAAGCTTTACCGATCAGGATTTTGGACCGTGAAGTTAAGAAGCTAAGAGGCAAGGATATTGAACTTGTGAAAGTAGCGTGGGGGAGGCGCTGCGGAAGGCGATATGACTTGGGAGCTAGAGAATAGGATGCGAGAGTCGTATCCGGAGTTGTTTGAATCAGGTAATATTTTCGAGGACGAAAATTTCTAAAGTGGGGGAGAGTTGTAACGCCCCGATTCCAATTATTCCCATTTTGTTGAGTCTTTATTTAAATTGAGTGATAAATTATTTATTTGTGAAATTGGTGTGTTAATATGCTATGTTGACATGTTGTGATATTTTACCGTTTTTTAGAGTTTTCGGGGAAATTATAATGGAGGGTATTTTAGACATTTCTCAATTAATGGTAAGTTAGAAATTTAGTATAATTGTTAGAAAAATGATTAAGTGTAGAATTTTGTGAGAAAGTGAATTAATTAAATTTGAGTGGAAAATAAGAAAAAGAGATAAGAAAAGAAATAGGAGAGAAAGAGAAAGAAAAGGAAATAGAGAGAAAACGGAGAGAAAGAAAGAAGAAGAGGAGAAAAGAGAAGGAAAAGAGGAAAAGCTAGGAAAATCAAGAAATCAACTTCTAGGAATCGATTTAATCGGGTAAGGGTGTGAAATCTTATTATCTTATCAATGTATATCATTATGTATGATTATGTATGTGTGTATTGGATTGTTTGTTGTGTTTTCATAGTTTTCCATTCTAGGTCGATGTTGAGAAATCTATGTTTTCGCGGTTGGAAATCGACGTAAATGTGGTAGAATGCTTGTTGCCATGATTGGATTGAGTTCTGATTGATATATGTTGTTTTGAAAATGTTTTGGGTTGAAAAATATGGGTTTTGGGTTTTCAACAGCGCTGAAAAATTCTGAGTTTTCCTTGGTTCGCCTAGCAAACCTGGGGCGAAGTAGCAGCGAGTGATGTTTTCGCGGGTTCGCCTAGCGAACCAGTCAACGAAGGCCGGCGAAGGTTCGCTGAGTTGTTCGCCTAGCAAACTTTGGGTGTTTTTGATGTTGGTGGTTGCTGCCTTGGTTTGCCAAGGGGTTCGCCTAGCGAACTATGTGTCTATTTTTAGCTAGTAGTTGGTTCGCTGGAACATTCGCCTAGCGAATGCTCGCGAGAGGGTTCGCCCAGCGAACAGTGCTGTTTGTGTAATTTTGTTTTCTGCATAACTTTGGATCTGTGGTTCGGTTTGAGGCGTGGTTTGATGCATTAGAAAGCTTACGGAATGTTCTTTCTTATTATGATGATTTGGAAATTGTTAGCCGATTTAATAAGTTAGAAAAGTCGGGAATAGTGTTATTTAGCGACTTTTACCGTTTTGAATGTGTGTTTGGATTTGAATCATACAATAGTGCATTGATGTGAATGTATAAAGATTGTATGTGATTGTATGAGATGAATGCATGAATATATTGTGAATATGTATGCATTTCAAGAATGTCTTGAGTCATTGGCATGAGAAGCATAATGATATGCATTCTTGTGACGTCTTGAGTGACGGATTGATTCTAGAGGGAATCCGCTATAACCTCGTGTGCCTTAAAAATAAGAGGTGTGAGCGATCGGATGGATCGTGTGCCTTAAACATAAGAGGTGTGAGCGATGGTTATAGATGATCGTGTGCCTTATACAAAGAGGTGCGAGCGATCGGGTCGTGTGCCTTATACAAAGAGGTGTGAGCGATCCATAAACATCGTGTGCCTTAGAAATAAGAGGTGTGAGCGATCAGATCGGATCGTGTGCCTTAAAAATAAGAGGTGTGAGCGATGGGAAACATCGTATGCCCGACGGGGAGTTACAGTGATGTAACGAGCGATGGTTCCAGCAGAGTTCCTGAGTGAACTTGAGATGATTGAGTCGGTACCACATTGCATTTGCATAGAGTCATGAGTCGGTCTCTATGATTTGCATTTATCATCTCTATAATGATGCATTGATGAATAAACATATATGTGTATGTTTATGTGGAATGATAAGAATTGTGAAAGTATGCATGATGTATATGCTTGGTTGTGAATATATATATACATTGTGATGTATATGAGTGAGTTGTGATGAATTGTGGTGAGAAGGTGAAATATGTGTATTTTCATGCTAAGATATATAATTATATTCATTGTTACTATGATAATATTTCTCACCCTTCTGCTGTTTTATGGTGCTCTATGAGGCATTGCAGAGTAGGTATGCTGGTGGTCTTTTGTGAAGCGTGTATTCATTCTTTTGGTCGGTCGGCTCTGATATGTAGCACCGGGTAGCTAGGAGGCTATGATTCTTTTGTGATACATTTGTATATGTATCTTGTTGATGAAGGTTTATGTAAACATGAATTATGTTGGTGTATAGTACTTGACGATGTATATGTATATGTATATATGTTAGTTGTTATTCAATGTTTAGATTTTTCCCTTTTATTCTAAATATTGAGATGTGGGTGTAAGGACTAAGTTCCTCTGTTGCAAAGTTACCCCACTGTTACGTATCAATTGTTGAGCAGGTGTTGAATGTTTTAATTTCATGTATAATGTGACATACCTCTTTTATACTATGTTTATAATTATACTCTGACGAAATTTTTAATATGTGCCTAAATGATTAATTGTGATTATTTGGGGGTATTGAAAGGGGGGTGTTACAGTGTGCCCGGGTGGGGTGTGAGCGATTGTGTTGTGTGCCTTATACAAAGAGGTGTGAGCGATCCATAAACATCGTGTGCCTTAAAAATAAGAGGTGTGAGCGATCTGATCGGATCGTGTGCCTTAAAAATAAGAGGTGTGAGCGATGGGGAACATCGTGTGCCCGACGGGGAGTTACGTTGAGTAACAAGCGATGGTTCCAGCAGAGTTCCTGAGTGAACTGGTGATGAGACATGAAATGTTGGAAGTCGGTACCGCATGGCATTTGCATAGAGTCGTTGTGTCGGTCTCTGTGGATTTGCATAAATCATGGATTCATTATGTGTGAGAATTGTGAATGGATGCATTATGTGTGGAAAATCATGAATGGATTGATTGTGTGAATATGTTATTATGTGGGCATAATTGATATATGCTATGTGTTCGGATTGTCAGAAATATGTTATGCATCTGTGGTTTGCTATATGTATTGGTATGTGATGCGTGAGGTGAGAATAACTGTGTATGTGATTTTTATGTGTGTTTGCATATTATTATGCAATCTTGATTTTAGTTGTTATTTCTCACCCTTCTGCTGTTTTATGATGCTCTATGAGGCATTGCAGATTAGAGTTGCTGGAGGTCTTTTTGTGGAGATTAGCCCTCTGTTCTGATGTCGGTCTTGGTGTCTGCTCTGATACGTAGCACGGGAGTCGGGGAACGATTATATATATATATATATATATATATATATATGTATACATTTGTTGAATGTATTTGGTAGTACTTTTGTATATATAGTGTAGGTTCTAAAATGATTTATTTTGTAAAACAAGTCAGTTATGGATCTTTCCGCTTTATTCCATAATTGACCTTTCCTTTTGTTGGAAAAAGTTTTCCCTTTGTGGGTATTCTATTTTGTGCTATGTATTAAAAATATCGAGCAGTGATTGTACTTTATTTCTTTAAGTGTGGCATCCCTGTTTCTGTCGGAAAAATAAATTTTTATTCACTCTGATTTATTTATGTATTATTTATTTGCGGTGGGAATTGGGGTGTTACATTTTCTGCCATGGTGGAATGAAAGCACCAATGAAATGGTACTACTACTGCACAGTGATAAAATAGGGAGTTATATTGATTAATATCAACCTCTACAAATGTAGAGGGATTTGCAGTACAAGTGAATATAGAAAGGTACTTTGAGAGAGAGAGGAAAGTTCTTCACAATTCACCTGATAAAAAACAACTACCCTATCATAATTCTATTTAAGGCTATTAGTGATGAAATCCTTCATTTGGGTGTTGTCCTTGCGCACCCTACTGCTCCTACGCATTCCCTGAATCTCCGGATCTTGCACAATTGAAATTTTCCTTTGCCTTCCATGTGGGCCCCTCCACACTTGAATTGCTGACTCAGCATTCTCTAGATCTTTCCCCATATTTTGTCTTATTACATTCTCCTTTCAAGAAACCAAACCGTCGTGAATCCATGCAATGCAACCTCCCATGCAAAATGTATTTTTTTCTCTGTGTGTGCCAATAGTAGGTTTTGTACTTTGAACTGAGAAGTCACGAAATTAACACTTTCTTGTACAACTGAAAAGTCATTCGTTCTTATAGAAAGACAATTAAACTCATTTCATTGAAACAAGACAAATCTACTCCATCCGTCTCATAAAAAGTGTCTCATTTGCACTTTTTCTTTGTCTCAAAATAATTGTTCATTTACATTACCAATGTTATAATTATTATTATTTTTCCACTACTATACCCCTATTCATTAAATTTTACTTTATTCAACTACTTTATCAACTACATTTAATAGGGGTATTTTAGTAAATGACATTAACTTTTTCACTACAACCAACACATCTAATCATTTTCTTAAGAACCGCGCATTGCTCAAATAGGACATTTTTTATGAGACGGAGGGAGTATAATATTAATGCTCACACACTAACTACTCCATATTTATAAAAACCAACCAACCCGAGAAAAGCAGTGTTATGCCATTTCTCTCTCTTTATTTAGAGTCTAAATAGAGATTCTCCTAATTTTCTATACAGACTTCAATCAATTGAAAAAGAATGGCCAAGAAATACAAAGGTCCAGCGATTGGAATTGACCTTGGAACAACCTATTCATGTGTAGCAGTTTGGCAGGGCCAAAACAATCGTGCAGAGATCATTCACAATGATCAAGGAAACAGCACTACACCTTCTTTTGTGGCTTTTACTGATTCTCAAAGGCTAATTGGTGATGCTGCTAAAAATCAAGCTGCTTCAAACCCTGCCAACACTATCTTTGGTAATCTATCTTTTTTTTTTATCTTCCTGCATAGTTTATTTTATAGTTCTTACTATTTATTTCTATTCGGTGATTAGGAAAAACAATTTATATATTATTGACATTTTGATTGTTGTAGATGCAAAGAGGTTAATTGGAAGGAAATATAGTGATTCTGTTATTCAAAATGACATACAGTTGTGGCCATTTAAAGTCGTTGCTGGCAAAGATGACAAACCTGAGATCATTGTTAAGTATAAAGGTAAGGAAAAGCGCTTTTGTGCTGAGGAAATCTCATCAATGGTCCTAACAAAAATGCGTGAGATTGCTGAGAAGTTTTTGGGATCAACCGTTGAGAATGCAGTAGTTACCGTGCCTGCTTATTTCAATGATTCTCAGCGAAAAGCCACAAAAGATGCTGGTGCCATCACGGGCCTCAATGTAATTTGGATAATTAATGAACCTACTGCTGCTGCTCTTGCATATGGCCTTCAGAAGAGAACTAATTGTGCTGAAGATAGAAATATTTTCATCTTTGATCTTGGTGGAGGAACTTTTGATGTGTCTGTTTTCACAATTAAGAATAATCTCTTTGATGTCAAAGCCACTGCAGGTGACACTCATCTCGGAGGCGAAGACTTTGATAACAGAATGGTGAACCACTTTGTGATAGAGTTCAACAGGAAGCATAATAAGGACCTTAGTGGAAACCGAAGGGCTCTCAGGAGGTTGAGAACAGCTTGTGAGAGGGCAAAAAGGACACTTTCATTTGATACTGAGGCCACAATTGACATAGATGCCCTATACGAGGGTATTGACTTCTGTTCTTCAATCACTAGGGCCAAGTTTGAGCAACTCAATTTGGATCTCTTTGAAAAGTGTATCAAGACTGTAGAGAGTTGTCTTATTGACTCTCAAATCAACAAGAGTAGCGTAGACGATGTTGTCCTTGTGGGTGGTTCTTCTAGGATTCCTAAAATACAACAACTGTTGCAAGACTTTTTCATGTGGAAGGACCTTTGTTTGAGCATCAACCCCGACGAGGCTGTTGCTTATGGTGCAGCTGTTCAAGCTTCTATGCTGTGTGAAGACACTGAGAGTTCTCTAAACTTAGTTTTGCGAGATGTCACCCCCTTATCTCTAGGTAAGTCAATAAGAAGAGATGTTTTGAGTGTGGTGATTCCTAGAAACACCTCCATTCCTGTTAAGCGAACAAAAGAATTTGTTACAACTAAAGATGACAAGTCATTTATGTCGGTTAAAATTTATGAGCGTGAGAGATTAAAAGCCAGTGAGAACAACCTGTTAGGTAAATTTAAATTATCAATTCCACCGGCTCCTCGTGGCCATATTCCCGTCGAAGTTTGTTTTTCTATAGATGTCGATGGTATTTTAAACGTCTCGGCGAAGGAAGAAACCAGTGGGAATGAGAAAGATATTACAATAACAAGTGAAAAGGGAAGGCTATCAACCGCTGAAATAGAGAATGATCCAGGAAGCTGAGAATTTTAAGGATGAAGACATCAGGTTTATGAAGAAAGTTAACGCAGTGAATGATTTGGATGATTATGTTACGTCAATGCTTAACTCAATCGACAAAATGAAGATCAATTCTGCAATGATAAAAGGGAAACAGTTGATTGATAGCAAGCAGGACAAAGAAACATTTGATTTTGTGGACTTTCAAAAGGAGCTTGAAAACATATTTGAATCAGCTATGAAAAAAATCAACAAAGTTTACTCTGACGAAGAAAGTGACTCTGACTGATTATTAATTTCTTACTGATAACCGTTTACTAATTTCATTTTTATTTAGGAATTTCAGTTTCTTTATATATAATGTTGGAGCTGTTTGTTTTGTTTCCTTGATTTTGATCAAATAAAAAATTTTGGGCTTGTTTGTTTTAATTTATTTTTTCTGTAGTGCCAGTAGATTTTAGCATGAAATACATGATAGATTTTATATAGATCGGATAAACACAAATTATAGCATATTGTTATATTAAAGAATAATCAAATATTATAGAAACGGTGTACCTGTAGAATTGGAGAAGTTGTCGACGGTAAGAGTGATTATGAAAGGATTACTACTCTCATTGCCGTTTAGGATTTTCAAATTATATTAATTGTCTAATGGGGCGACACTTAAATAGCTAAACGGCTGAGGGCAGAGATCTCTCATGGCAACGGGGCGGGGCGGGGGCGGGTTTAGCTATATCCGCACCCGCACTCGCCTCCATTTAACACACCCGCCCCCGCCCCCAAATCCAACCGGGGGTAAAAATTTACCACCCAGACCCGCCCCCAGTAGTAAACGGGTGCACCCGCACCCGCCCCGCCCCCACCCACAAAAAAATAATTTCTTTTTAATTGCAATAAAAATTAATAATTTAATTAAAAAATTGATTATTTTAATAAATGAATTAATTATTTAATTAAAATTTTAATTAGTAAATAAATATTAACTTGATAAATTTGATTATTTTAATTACAATATAGGTATTAATAATTTAATTAAAAATATAATTAATAAATGAATATTAAAATAAGTAAAACAAGGGAATTAAAATAAAATGTATTATCCGGGGGCGGGGGCGGGTGCGGGCGGGTCTTAGTGTCTACCCGCCCCCGCACCCGCACCCGTAGTTAAGAACCGAGTTTCACCCGCACCCGCACCCGCACCCGCACCCAATTAAATCGGGTTTTCCCCGTTAATTTCGGGGCGGACCTGGGCGGGTGCTGTAACAGCCCGATTTTGATATTTCCATTTTTGTGTTGATTGATTCTATTTGGTTGGATCTTTTATTTAATTGGGCAATAATTATGTTATTTGTGATATTGGTGTGTTAATATGTTATGTTTGCATATTATGTGATTTTACTGTTTTTGAGAGTTTGCGGGGAAATTAGATTGAAGGGTATTTTAGATATTTCACATTTAATGATAGTTAGTTAGTTAGTAGATATTTTGAGAAACTATAAAGAAATAGAAAGAAAGAAAAGTATAAGAAAGAAAGAAAAAGAATAGAAATAGAAAGTTAGAGGTGAGAAAGAGAGAAAAACAGAATTTTGAGAGCAAGAGTGAAAAAGAGAAGAGAAAAAGAAGAAAAGCTACAAATCATCAAGATCAAGCTTCCAAGAATCGAGAAATCGGGTAAGGGTGTGAAATATTATTATCCTAACTTTGTGTATGATTATGTATGTGTTTTGTGTGAATGTTTTGGTTGGTTTTCCATATGTTTCCGTTTATGTCGTATTGGACGAAATCGATAGAAACCGATGTTTCTACGGTCGAAAAGTCGTATAAATACATGTGTTGGTTGGTTATATGTATGTGAGCTGCTGTTTGAAGTTTCATGAAGTTTGGTTATGTTTCGGTTAGTTTTCGGTATGTTTCCGTTGTTGTTTCCGTTTAGGTCGAATTATAGGAAATTGATAGAAAACGATGTTTTCACGGTTAGAATTCGAAATAAATTACGTAGTGGTATCGAGGAATGTTAGGTCGTCGTATGGCGTGCTTTTTATTCGATTTGGTGAAGTTTAAAAATTCTGGTTTTTGAAAGGTTGAAATTTAATCGAAAAATCGAACGTCGTAGAAATTTCGTTTATGTGTTCTAAATTGTTCCCATGTAGTTGGTGGTTGGGCGTATATGGTTGTTTCGGTGAAAATGTTTGATTTAGTCGAGTTTTCGGGGATTCGGGAAAATGGCAGCAAAGGTGTAAATTGAAATATCTGGTTTTTTTGAGAAAAACAGAGCATGAATCGATTCATAACAGCTATGTATCGATACGAAATGGTTTATGTATCGATACATAACCCTTATGTATCGATACATGCTGTGAAAATTGGGAAAAATAGCATTTTCACTACAGCATGTGTCGACACATGCGAGTTATGAATCGATACATGAGGTCTTTATGTATCGATACATAAAGCCTATGTATCGATACATACTGTGCTGAAACAGAAATTCTGGTTTTTCGGGGAAACTTCGGAAATTCATATCTCTTGAACCGTAAGTCGGTTTTGATCCCCGTTCGAAGCGTTGGGAAGCTAACGAGATGTTCTTTCTAGGAAAAATAGTTTTGGGGTCTGAACTTGGTCCAATCGGTACAGTTTTTACGAATCGTTTCGTAATGTCGGGTGTCCGGTTTATGTTTTTGCGTTAGATTGAAATATTTATAACTTGTTCGTTGTTTATCGGATTTGAGAGTTCTTTATATCGAATTGAAGGTATTGATATGTACTAATTGATGGTGATAAGGAATTATATTTTTAGCCGACTTTTCACTAACTTTTCCGGTAAACCGTAAATCGAATTGTTTGGTTATTTGTGAAAACGTTCGGTTGCCGTCTGGCACAATTGATGTGAATGTATGTGGATTGTGTGTGATGAATGCATGACTATATTGTGAATATGTATGCATGTCAAAAGTGTCATGAGTCATGTTGTATGTGAAGCATCATGATGTGCATTCTTGCATTGTGGGGTTCTAAGATGAACCCGTTGTAACGTCGTAAGCCTTTTGAGAGGTGGGAGCGATGATTACAAACGATCGTGAGCCTTATACAAAGAGGACCGAAAGCGATCGGATTGTGAGCCTTATACAAAGAGGACCGAAAGCAATCCATAAACATTGTAAGCCTTTTGAGAGGTGGTAGCAATGGGTGAACATCGTATGCCCGACGGGGAGTTACGTTAAGTAACAAGCGATGGTTCCAACAAGTTCTTCAATTGAACTTGAGATGAAATGAGTCGGTACCGCATTGCATTTGCATAGAGTCGTGAGTCGGTCTCTATGATTTGCATTGGTCATCCTTGTATATGTGCATTGGTGAATAAACATGAATATAGGTGGTTATGTTGAATGATAAGCATTGTGATGACTATGTTTGGTTTTGCATATATATATATATATGCCTTGCGATGTATATTGAATGAGATGTGATGAATTGTGATAAGAATTGTATCGTTGTAATGATGCATTGAAGAATAAATATAATATGCATGTTATGTGGAATGGTAGAATGGTGAGGATGTGTTGTGTGTATACTTTGTGTTGAGATATATAATTATATGCAACGTTATTATGATAATATTTCTCACCCTTCTGCTGTTTTATGATGCTCTATGAGGCATTGCAGAGTAGGTATGCTGGAGGTCTTTTTGTGAAGCGTGTCTTCATTCTTTTGGTCGGTTGGCTCTGATATGTAGCACCGGGTAGCTAGGATGTATATTATTCTTTTGTGATACATTTGTATATGTATCTTGTGGATAAATGTTTATGTAAACATGAAGTGTGTTGATGAAGCATACATATGTATATGTATGTATATATATTTTGATGTATTTCAATGTTTGGATATTCCGCTTTAATTCTAAATATTGAGATGTGGGTGTAAGGACAAAGTTCCTCTGTAGCAAGTTACCCCACTGCTGCATATCAACCTTTTGAGCAGGTGTTGTATGTGTTAAATGCGTGTATGATGTGACATGCCTCTTTTATGCCATGCTTTAATTGTACTCTGGCGAATTTTAGAATATGTGCCTAAATGATTTAAATGATTATTTGGGGGTATAGAAAGGGGGTGTTACAGGTGCGGGCGGGTCCGGGTTTGTTTGCCATTCCTACTCATTGAGCTTAACTGAATGATCCAACCTATCACGGTCCATTCAGACACAAAACTCTATCAAATAATTCATAAATAATTAGTGTTTAATAACAATTGATCATACGATAATTAATTAATAATTGATTATTTAAATCCATTTGATTAATTAAATAATTAATCTAACAATCTCCCACTTGAATGACAATAATCAATTATTAAAAAAAATATTGATTTTAATATTAGAATATCAATAATGGTCAAAACACTAATCAATACAAAAGAAGTAAATTTCAAAGTTGCAGAAATTGTATCCGATAGGGAAGACAAATCATACATATTAAAACTCACAACTTTATATAAAGAATTATGAATTTAGAGTAACATATTTAAATTAAGAGTACTATGTTATAAAGAACAGGGTTTCTTAATGCACCACCCAAGTTTCTTAGGCATCACGTGAAATTATTTTTTTGCCCTCTGATTCCGGATGTGCACATCCGGACGCACCAAATTTTTAAAAAACGTAGAGCTGTTCCGAATATGCATATCCGGAAACAATTCTGATGTGCACTTCCGGAAGAATTTCTTATTAATTCGCGCCAGACCTTCCCTCATTCTTCAATTTTCCATTTTCCAAACTCTCTCAAACTCTCAAATTTTCAATCCCACAAATCTCGATTTTTTCCACTCGAGTTCGGCGCAGAGCAACTTCTACAACGATCAAGACACTTCAAATCCTCCGTATCTCATTTTAATCGGTAAACTTTCAAATTTTAGAGTTTCGGAGTTATTTTCGAGTAATCGATTTAGAGTAGACATTTAGGTGTAGAAATTGTTAGGTTGTATGAATAACATAGGTTAGAGAGAATGTAGGTCTTTTTTACTGCTTCAAACGGACGATCAGGGCATTAAAATGCCCTTTTGAATGTTATAGTGGCCATGACTGCCATTTTTAAACTTCAAAAAATGTACCGGATGTGCAGATCCGGAATGCTTTCAACTTTTAGTATTCTGAGTGTTTCCGGATGTGCACATCCGGAAATTCCCAACGTTACAAATTATGTGTCCTTCCGGATGTGCAGATCCGGAATACTATTTTTTTTATTTTGTTTGTTTGTTTGTTTTTATTTAATTATTTAAAAAAAAATCTAATTTATTTATTTTGTTTTGCAGATTAGATGGCTGACAAAGACATCGTATCATACATGGACGAACAACTCAGCACGCGTCTGTCCGACGTGAGCGGACGCAGTCTACAGCCGAGGCTTCCAGCGCAGAGGGAGTTCGGGTATCCCCTACAGCTGAGGGACATCCTACACCACATCCTACACCACAGCCTTCCACATCACAGGTTCAGGTCACTCCCCCGTCAGCCGCCGATTCTACATCTTGGAGGCATCGGGCTTCTACTGCTGGTGCATCAGGGTCCTAGTCTGCACGCAAACGTCGTCGGGAGACTCCAGCTCCATCAGCTGCTCCTATACCTGTGCCTGTTCCTGAGGGTGATCACCCAACACATAAGGGTGGTGACGGCGATGACGATTTCGATGAGCTGGGCGGTTACCCCGGGGGACCGTCTGATATGTCCCTACTCATGGGGTACTCTGAGTATACTGCCAGATATGTCTGGCTAGGACAGATAACCTTTCTCGTTTATTTATAGAATTGTTTTCATTGAAAATATGTTCATTTGTAACATTGTTTTATTTGGAAATTTTCAGGAGAAGGAGTCCCAGAAGTTCTATAACCATGGGGGCAAGGTTATAGACATGCTTGAGATGCTGCCAGGGGATCAGTGGTTCACGTCTGCACTTGCTACGCTGGTCTTGGAGGCCTGTCTAGGATTGGGTATTCCCAGATCCTGTATGGTATACTGATGGCCTTTGTTGAGAGATGGCACCTTGGGACATCCTCATTCCATCTACCGCACGGCGAGATCACGATCACCCTCGACGACATCTCTTGCCTTTTACATCTACCGATCACAGGTACCCTTCTCCGTCACGGTAGGTTGTCGAAGGTGGACGCGATGGAGATATTGATTGCAGAGCTTGGGGCTAGCCCAGATAAGGCACTTACGGAGGTGACCTAGTTGAGGGGAGCACACGTCCGGTTCTCCTTTCAGATACGCAGATTTGGTGAGGAGCTTGACGAGGCATGACAGGCAGGAGGGGATGCAGCAGAGGTGGAGATCCACAGGCAGCATGCCATGAGATGCTACTACTTGTTTTTTCTCGGCACGCAGGTGTTTGTGGACACCAGCGCCTATTATGTTGATGTCGTCTACCTCAGGTACCTTTTGGATCAGACAGAGATCCATACGTATAACTAGGGGGCAGCTGCGCTGGCATACACCTATGTTAGGCTCTCCGATGGTTGCCTCTGGACATCCAGGACAGTGGCAGGCAGTTGTACGCTATACGTGGTAACAATCTAATATTCTAAGTGATTTTTTCATTTCTTTTCTTTCTATATTCATTATAATGTTTGACACCCATGTTATGTTTTTCATTTCAGGCGTGGATTTTACAGCACTTTCGCAACATTACTGGTTGGGGGGTGTCGACGGGTTACTGCCCGATACCTGCCGGAGCGCATCTTGCATCAGTTCGGTTACAAGCAGACGATCCCCAGGATGCCTCATGAGTCTGCTCCTCTAGGCTTGACCCGCAGGAAGATAGATGACATATATGCTGACTTCCAGTCCCACTTGGTACCGGAAGAGGCTCGGGCGACCAGAGCGGAGAGAGACTGGAGCGTTGCTGCCGGGTACATCGTGTGGTTCTACACCGTCTCACACCCATGCATGGTGGCCACTGCTGAGGGATCGCCACCGGACCGGCTCATCAGGAGATATTAGAGGAGCGGCAGTCTCAGCTGGACCACACTCAGGATGTCCTACCACGCTGTCGTCAGATAGAGCAGATAGCGCAGCAGGCCATTGCGGACGGTCACCTCCCTAAGGGCTCTGGTGCCAGACTTGTCGTGGACAGGATTATTGCGATTGCTCGGGGGGCACTTCAGTACCGCAGACATCGATCCAGGATAGCGGGTAAAGGCAGAGGAGCAGGGGAGCCAGGAGACATCATTCGCCATACGCAGTAGTTTTTTGTTTGATGTATTCTATTTATATTAGATGTATGCACTGTATTTTGACAGAGGTTTATTATATATATATATATATATATATATATATATATATATCATTTTATTTTATATATTGATGTTGTCAAATGTATATTAAGTTGCGGCGATATATTAACATATGCGACCAAGCAACAAAACCGATTTAAAAAAAAATTAAGTTCTGCTGTTTTCCGGATCCGCAGATCAGGAATGTTTCCGGATGTGCACTTCCGGAACGCATCAGCGTTTTTTAAAAAAAATGGTGCGTCCGAATGTGCACATCCGGAATCAGGTGGCAAAACCGGAAATTCAGATGGTGCCTAAGAAACAAGGGTGGTGTGATAAGAAATCCTCATAAAGAATGACCCAACCATATGAAAATGCTAATGATAAACTCCCACTAACCTAAAATATCATAAGACTTACTCATGTGTATAAGTCTATGGTTAGTGATTATACTAATGAGTTTTAAATTATAGGTCATAGAATATCCACATAGGTCAAAGAATAGTAATTACATATAGGGATACCCCATTTCAAGAGTAATTACATTTAATCATAAGTACCTTCATAACACAATATCATACTCGATAGGAGTATTGATATTTACGTGTACTTTAGTATGTATGGCCTCAAGAGTGTGAAATATTGGTAACAGAATTGCACAATATTATTGCATGCTAAAGAATTATTGTGCATTTTCCAACAAGAGTGACCTAAACATAATATTATGATCCTTCCTGAGATTAAGAGAATAATATATATCTCGGTATAATAGAATATGACTTCTTAGAGTTATTGTGTATTTTGAAGTCTTTTTAGAATATGTTATATTTTATAAATTGCGCCAGAATATATGACAATATGAGAATTATAATCTGAAAATTTTTAGATTATGTTATTGTGTACACATACACTCCCACTGATCCAATATGATAAAGATTTATCAGAGCCCACTAATATTAAATACTCTGATTATACAATGGGATACTAATTTTATTTTTAGTGCAAAACTATACAGAGAAGTGGTTCTATAATATATCATCATTAGAGTTGTACAAACTCAACTACATATTTTGCACGTAATAAAATATGTCATTATTAAAATAATTTCACATGAAAGAGTATGATGATTATATAAAATATTTACCATCATTTGAGTAAGATCAAATCCATATAATTTTAAATAAAATATATGATTTTATACAATATATTAATAATTCACTCAAAACTGAAATGCTACAAATATAACTACACACATTTGAGAAACATATTACATTATACGCAGCGGAAAAATATGAGACTTTAATTAAATTTAATATTGAGGATATAACACAAGTAGTCATAAATTTTAATATTAACATAAAAATATAATATCCTCAACATAAGTCTTTATAAAGTAATAAATAAATGATATTTGTTTATCAATTTTATACAATTGACATGTTAAATTCTCTCACTTGATAGAGAATAATAGTTGAGCTATTAATTCAAGAGTTTTAAAAAAATTTAAACAAATACTCAAAAAATTTCTCTATCACACAATGATCATATCAAGTAACGTCAAACCGATAGGGTATGTTCATCACTTACATAATACATAGAGAATTGAAATCCATTGAAATAATAAAAAAGATTTAAAATAAATTATTGGATTTCATTTAATTAAAATAACTTTACATGTCTTTACAAGAAAATTTCATTTATTTTAATCTCAAATAAAAATATCAATAGTAATTAATAAGAAGTATAACAACAATGTACAAATTGTATGCCACCAAAAAATTCTAATACTGATAAGTTATTCAAACCATAATTGACATAAGTATAAAATCAGAAGTACACTGAACAACAATTATATTAATAATAACACACCGATAGGGTATACTTATTATTAATATAATATTTATTATAATTAAAATAAATTTAATTATTTTACTAAACACAATTTGTACAACTGTATCCACGATAGGTGAGTTACAATCATGCAAATTAAGATTGATTGTATTTTATTTAAGATTGAAAATTTTGTATAATTATATCCACGATAGGTGGAAATACAATTATACAAATTAAGAGTTATTACATAGATATCTAGAATAAAACTCAATAATAAGATTTCAAATATGTCCATAAGACTAGATTTATATTTATTTGAATATATAATAAAAAATCAATTTATACATAAATAGAGAGTTTTTATTTTAGAATATTTTTTCATAAATAAAATTCATAACAAAATTTATGAAACAATTTCATTGACATATAAATAGGGGGAACAAATTATGTGTCCAATAAATAAGAAAATATACACTAATCATTATAATTAATTATCAAAATTAATATGATCAAATATTGTGATATTAATGTTGATAATTACTCTATAAACTGATTCATTATTGACCCAAAATAATAATCATTTTGATGTCAAATATATAATTAAAAAAAATGAAAGAAGAATATTCTTTACTCCACAGTATAATAAGTGAATTAAAAATAAATAATAGGTTCCTAAAAGTTTTCCTATAAAGTAGCACAATTTTTCTGAGTCAATAAGTTATACAGTTGGAATTTACGAATGAAATTTCGTTATGATATCCTACAACAACAAGGGTTTGATTCAAACAAAAGTCATAAAAGACATCTCAAATCAATAATAATGATGTAAAACCATATGATCAGTATATATAGGATTAATCATTTAAGGAATAACCATGGCATATGTAACATGTTTAAAGGATATGATATATAAAATTATTCTATCAGGTTTAATCATTTAATTTACCGGACTCAAAACATACACAAGCCATACACCAATTCATGATTCTTATAATTCAAACAATAGCTATAAAACGCATCTACAAGGCTCTGATACCAATTGATAGATTTTATATAGATCGGATAGATACAAATTATAGCATATTGTTATATTAAAGAATAATCAAATATTATAGAAACAGTGTACCTGTAGAATTAGAGAAGTTGTCGACGGTAAGAGTGATTATGAAAAGATTACTACCCTCATTGTCGTTTAGGGTTTTCAGATTATATTAATTATCTAATGGGGCGACACTTAAATAGCTAAACGGCTGAGGGCAAAGACCTCTCATTGGGCTTAACTGAATGATTCAACCCATCACGGTCCATTCAGACACAAAACCCAATCAAATAATTCATAAATAATTAGTATTTAATAACAATTGACCATACGATAATTAATTAATAATTGATTAATTAAATAATTAATCTAACAATACACTGAAGTCTTTTATAACACTGAAGATACATAATTTTGTGTAAAATAAACTTATAAAGAAATGTTTCATAAAAATTTCAAATGAAAATTTGGTTTAAATAATTATTTTTAAAAAGTTATTTTAGGTATTTTATTATTTTATTGAATTATTTTTAAATATTAAAATTTTAAAAAATCACTTAACTTTGAAATTATTTCAAATAGGTTTTTATAAAAATTATTTTTAAAATACAGTTTTTTAAAAAATTTGTAATTTTGACTTTTAATCGTCAATAATGTATGTTTATGTTATAGAATGTCAAAATTAATGTTTCAATATAAAAAAACGAATATAAAAAAACATATTATACTTTAAAAAAACATATTATACTTTAAAAAAACATTTTTATAAAAATCATTTTTGAAAATACAAATTTTTTTTTTTTTAAAAGTTAAAACAAATAATCTTGGAGGCACATAGATTGATCAATAATATATCACTAACTTTTTGAAGTTAATGGATCAATTGTTAGTTTAATCTTAAATTTTAAAAACTTTTTTTTTGTTAATTAGTGTATTAAATAATAAATATGAATTAATAACAATTAATAGTTTGTATAATTTCATCCTGTTTTCAAGAGGAGATCCCATATCTGTGCAATTGATGATGAAGGAATTCCACCATTTCTCAGAGGCCATTGGATTACATGCTAATCCTGCTAAATGCAGGGTATATTTTGGTGGAGTGAGTCAGCTGAATCAAAAACAAATCGCTGAAGCAACTAAGTATACTATAGGAAAATTGTCTTTTAAATATTTAGGGGTGCCACTGGATAGCAAAAAGCTGACTACTCATGCTTGCAGACCTCTAATAGGAAAAATGCTAGAGAGAATCACACATTGGTCTGCTAGACTATTGAGCTATGCTGGGAGGCAACAACTGATTCAAAGTGGGTTGTTTGCAATAGCAAACTACTGGTTGCAGGTTTTCCCTCTACCAAAGCAAGTATTACATCATATTGAGCAAATATGCAGGACTTTTTTATGGACAGGAAAAGAAAATAAATCAAAGAAGGCTTTAGTGGCGTGGGATACTATCTGCAATCCTAAGAAAGCTGGTGGCCTCAACATCACTTCCTTGATGGAATGGAACCAAGCAACTATGGGCAAATTGTTATGGAATATTCAAAGGAAGGCTGATAAGCTATGGGTGAAATGGATCAATATCTATTATATGAAAGAGAAAGACATCATGACTGCCCAGATTACCCAATAAGCTTCTTGGCTGCTGAAGAGCATTCTAAAGAGTAGAACCATTGTAGCAGGCACAAGGTATTAGACTGAAGCTATGAATGGGCATCACTACAAGACTGGGCTGATGTATAGAGAAATACGAGGAAATAAACCAAATGTGGAATGGAGACATATCCTCAACACTAACCATGCTAGACCAAGGGCAAAGTTCATATTGTTGTTAGCATTAATGGGGAGGCTTAATACTAAAGATAGATTATGCAAGTTTGGAGTCCACACTGATGGTATGCGTAGCCTTTGTGATCAAAATGAAACTCTACCCCACTTGCTGTTTGAATGTCAGGGCACAAACCAAATATGGGAGGCAATTATGCAATGGATTGGTTATCAGAGGAAACCTTCTAATTGGGTGGATGAGATACAGTGGATGATAACAGAGACTAGTAGGAAAGGCTGGAGAAGGAATTTTTTGAAAATGGCCTTTGCTGAGGTGGTCTATGAAATCTGGTTGAAAGGAATAGAAAATGTTTCACTCAAGGAGGTGTTAACATCAACTTGAAGAATACAGTCCAAATTTCGATACTTGTGAGGAGCACTACCCATGGAAATCTCAAAAAACATATTCACAAATTACATGTAACATAGAGTAGTATGAGATTCTTGTTTGCTGTTTTGGTTCCCTGGATCCTTTGGATCGGGTTGCTTTGTAATCGTTTTTTTGGCAATATAGTATATATTTTTCCAAAAAAAAAAAATAGTTTGTATAATTTTGAATACTGAAAAATGATATAAGATATAAAAAAGAGTAGTAAAAATGTGTTAAATATTAATTAATTATTAATTTCATTTTATATTTTATTTTATTTTATTAATTATTAAGTAATTAACACGAATTAATGACAATTAATAGTTTGTATAATTTTGAATTGTGAAAAATGATATAAGATATAAAAAAGAGTAGCAGAAATGTGTGTAGTTTGATTTTTCTTAAGCCACCAAAAGTGAAATAAATAAGTTTTTATTAAATAATTAAACTAAAATAAAATAAATGAATATAAAAGTTTGTGGAAAAAAATTAATTTTAATTAAATAGTAAAAAATAAAAGTTATAAAAATAGGTGGTTAATGAGAGAAATATCCATCTCGATATGCATCATGTGTTGGTGTTGAACATGTTGTCAAAAAGGTAGATGACATTGACATTGTTATAGTACACTAATGTTGCTTTTGGGATCTAAAAACGAAGTTTTAGGAGAAGATTCTAAATCTAACACGACTAGGACACAACGTTGGCTACCCTTCTATATTCATTTTCATCACTAGAGTGAGAAAGGGTAGGTCGTCGTTTAGATGACAATGAGATAAGAATAACACCAAGGAAAACATTGCAACCATAGGTAGAACGCCTTGTGTCAGGGCATCCTTCCCAATCACCGTTAGTATAGAAAGTAAGATCAGAAATGGATGAAGGGTACATATGTAAGCCAAAATGTAGGGTGCCTTACACAATCACCGTTAGTATAGAAAGTAAGATCAGAAACGGATGAAGGGTACATATGTAAGTCAAAATGTAAGGTGCCTTGCACGTTTGAGAGAATTTATGTGTTCTATTTTTGGATCATGCATATAAGGACATACATGCTAGACAACATATGAAATATTTGGTCGTGTAAATATGAGATACTGCAAAGCACCTGAGAGGCCCCGATAATGAGTGGGATCCTTATACTGAACACCTGAGGAGACAAGGAGTTTCAACTTAGTTTCAACATGTGTAGCTACGGATGACAAATGGGAATGCCTGCCACATTTAGTCCTGCCTTGCAAAATCCCACTAAAAAAACAGGTAGGGGTGAAGATAATTAAGGGTGTAGGGCTAAAACCATGGTCCACCTCACAAAAAGTGAGGGCAGCGTAGGGCAGACCCGCGTGCACTGCACCTTTTAAGCCTAAAAATACAAAAAATTTGTGTTAATGCTCGCGTTGGCAAAAGCCCGTAAAAAATGGGGAGGGGTGGGGCGGGCATATTAGAGGGTGCAGACTTAAACCCTTGGCCCGCCCCCACACTAAAGTGATGGAAAAACGGACAAACTATTTACCGTGAAAATTAGTAAACAACCGTTGGTCTCCAAAAAATGGTTTACTTGCAGGATCAACCAGTGAATCCTAGGATATAGCTATTGTTTAAATTATTTTTGAAAATCTCAAGAACACTTCAACAGTGTTCATGCTTATATAAGATTGCAATAAAGAAACTTCAAAGTAAATTTGCAAGGAAGAAATAAATGGTAAACTGAAAATAACTTTCAATTGAAATGAAAATAATGGTGTTTCAGACGTACATTCTCAACGAAAACTCTTTTCTCAATTAACTTAGATACTTTGAGTGATTTTGTGAGTATTTGTACAACAATTGAACACACATAAATCCTATGCATTAAGACTCCTATTTATAATATGTCAAAAATAACTGTCATTAACGGCCATTCCTTCAGGAAATGACACGTTTTTCTCTGAATGTCTTCAATTCGTCACAACTTAACACACGTCATTTCTAAGAAACGGATAAGGACAAAATACAATTATCATCCTCATTTGAAATTCAATGCTTCTGTTGAACGAAAGCTTTGTACCGCCTCCGTCGAATTTGCTATCCAAACTTAGAAAATATTTCTAAGTGTTTATCTAACATGTTCTTCTCATGAAGACCTCTTCAACCAGGGCCTTTACACATGCTCCTGTCGAATTCAACAATAACTTAAGAAATACTTGCTTTTTGCTTATTATCTTCAAACAAAGTATGGCATCGAAATTCCCAGCCAACAAATTGCCCCCAAAAAATGTCATTTTCGACCAAATGGAGAAAAGGGCATTTTTTGAAACTCACTTTCGACGCCAGAAACCCTTTGTCTGCTATGACATCATCATCATCATGATAAATTTTCTCAAACGTCTCCTCAAAAATCCATGCCTGAATCTTTTTAATCATCACACACCTAGTCCCTAGAAGATCGTGGGTCAGGTTAACTGCCACCGTCTCATCATGCACTCTCCGACTGACACGTGTCCCACAATTTCTTCCAACCATTAATACATGAAGTGAACCGCTTCCACTACATTAGCCTATAAATAGTGAAAATCACAATTTTTTTAAATCTTTTTTCACTCTCTGAACTTCTTTGAGCAAGCATAAACTTCTTCAACTCTTCATCTTTCACAAACTTTCTTCCTTCAATCTACTGCATTAATGACGTCTTCCACTAAAACCTCCAAAGATTCAAGCAAGAACACCAAGGAATCCAAGAAGTCCATGGAACTCGCTCCAGTTCACAAACTTTTGGGCCCAACTGTGGTAGGTAACCAACAATATATACCTGAACCTCCTCTTGAAGAAGAGAAACGCAAAATCTATCAATCTCAGGTACTGATTCTTGTCTCTGTTTCTGGTAAAATGCATGCCATGTTAGGTCCCCTTCAAAATCTTTCTATTGATCCTGCTAGGCTTAAAGAATTTTTCCATGGGTATCACTGTTACAAACCCATAGCAAACGGACAAAAACCAAGGTCTAGCGAGGATGTTAAGGCTGATGGAAAATTGAAAAATGATGGTCAAGATTCCCTTTTGACTGAAGCCTCCAAAGACCCTATTAACTTAGAGTACATGAACAATAACTTTAGGATATTTAGATCATGCCCCATGGTCAAAGATCCATCAAATTATCTTGCCTGGTTGAAGAAGATGGAAAAAGCAAAATCCCATATTTGGAAAAACATGGGTATCCTCGACATGATCTAACTGTCAAAGGTTGGACCTGGCCATTATCCGTCCATGCTAATTGCTTCTTTATATTTCTGGGATATCACCCATAACAATTTTCATCTTCCTTGTAGAATGATGACCCCAACCATTTTCGACGTTGTTGTCATCACCGGGCTTAAGCCAACTAGAGAAACCTATGACCCTAACTTCCTAACTGAAGACTTCATAGGCTTCGACACCACCAAAGCAGCTTTCACTACTTACATCACTTATTACCACGATAAAGAATCTGAAGAAGTCTTTGAACAAGAACATATTCCATTCCTGGATCTCTGGCTATCTCGTTGCATCTTCTGCTCAAGATCCTTACAAGTGGCGAAGAGATATTTAACAATGGCACACCAACTGCACGCTAGACACAACCTTTGTCTCAACGAGATGATCCTAGCTAACCTCTATGAGTCTTTAGGGGAAGGCGTTACAGCCATCAAAACCATTAAGTCGAAAGGAAACCTACTGCTTTCTGGCCCTTTCTGGTTACTACAACTATGGTTGAATGCCACTTTTGAAGTGTCTCTTCCTGTTCGCAACCCTATCAATGCAGAAGCTAACGAAGTGAAGAACATGAGAGTCGAAGGAACAAGACTTGCTTTGCTGACCCCAAGTGATGAAGGGTTAAATCTCTAGCAAACATTCACTGGTAACGTGATGATGTTTGCTAAGCGCTATAACTTCACACCAAGCATGGCTCCCTTTGCTGATAGAAAGGTTGGCCCTAAGTGGTTTACAAGAAGATTCCCTGCTCCGTTGAAAGACTAAGAAGCAGTGTCTCTCGATATATGGGAAGTATTCCTCACCCAGAAACTTTTAGCCACAAGACTCACACCTTTAAGGCTTTGATTTACTCTTGTCAATTATCAACCAAACCTTATCGCTCGACAGTTTGGTCTTATTCAGATTAAATCTCAACCACTTTTTCCCAGAAAATGATCCCTGATTCACTATAATATGATCCACACTGAAGCCCAGTGCAACAAAGAAGTGGCTAAATATATTGGCATTACACACTTCGCCCCTGAAGCCTTCAAACCATGCTTCCACTGCACCAAAGAATTCGACACTTGGTGGAAAGATTATTACACTACATAAGTTTTTGACGTCTCTGCTTTCACTCAACACCTAACTCATGTTTTTGCCTCTGTACAGGAAAGAGTCAAGAAAGGTACCTCGACATACATCAAAGAAATCCAAGCATTCCAAAAGTACTTTGAAACTGCTTATAGACCTGATGATCTTAGTCGAACCATTCGCGAAGCAGCAGTCACATTGAAAGAAAAATTTACAAAGAACTAGAGGATTTAAAGCTACCTTCGTACATTAAACCTGAACAACGATACAAACTAGATTTTAATTTGTATCCTACAAAATTCCCTTGACTGCCTAGTGCTGAATTTGGGGTGGCTTTTAGTCCTCCATTTCCAGACTTGTTCGTCTATGGGGATTTTGTAAAAATCCTTCGACAAGAATCACAAAAACGTGCCAAACGAGTGGTTCCGACTAAGCACACTCTAGACAGTTTCAAAGGCCACCTTCATATTGGCATATAACACGTTCGCGTAGAGTCTCCAATATATGAAGGTATGGAATATGAGGTTTTTCGACATCACTTCCTTCATCAATTTCTTTGTTTATTTATTTTTCCTTTACTTATACTAATTGCATTGATTTTCTTACAGCTGTGAGGATTCCTGCTACGAACCCTGCTACCACTAAGAAGGACGCTGTCGAAGAAGAAGGTGAAGACAAAACCACTAAGACAACAATGAATGTAAACTTTGTAATTGTTTTCTTTTTCATATATTGTCTTAGCATTCTAACATTTAAGGTATATTTCCTTTCAGGGTAGTCGAAGACCACCACCGACACCCAAGAAAAGGAAACAAAAAGAGCCTGAGGTCCAGGTAATTGAATCAGATGATGGAGATCTTTCTCCAGACACCTCCAAACAACCAAAAAAGAAGAAAAAACAGGAAAATATTTTTTATGCTAGTTCCCAACCTAAACCAAAAGCTGTTAAACCTCCTGTGAAGAAACCCTCCACTCCAAAAGTGGTCGAAGTTGATGCTAATCTAGCCACCAAAGACCACTTTGCCAAGACAAACCCTAACCAAGTCGAAAGTGACAACTTTAGCCCTGGGGCTGATGGTCCTAAGGTAAACAATTCTTCCTTAATATCTAGAGTTGACAATTTTCTTCTTACTCATTTTTTATTTTTTTAGGGTGTCACGGAAGGCAAGGGACAACCCCTCATTCAACAAATTCTCCCTACTGCCAGCAGTGATCCTTCTTACCATCCTACAAGTAATCTCTCTTATCAACCAACATCACCTAAAGATTCCACCAAAGAATCCACAAATGAGGCGAGTCAACTTGCTAACGAAAATCAAAAGAATTCGCCACCAAAAGTCACAACTGATCATTCTCAAACTAGTGACTCTGATCATGACAAGAGTCCACCAAAGAAAGATGCCTTGGTTGATGTGGAAGGTGACACAGAGATGCCAACTGCAGAAGGAATTTTTGAAGACAAATATGAAGATGGCTCTCCAATTAACGCACAACAAGGCATTGGTGGTGAAGATGGCGAAGAGGAAGAGGAAGAAGAGGAGGAAGAGGATCGTTCCATGTTTGACTTCGAGAGAGAAGCTCGTGTGGAGGAAAAAGAAGAAGAAGAAGAACAAGAAGAAAAATATGACAATGAGGAAGACAATGAGCAACAAGAAGACCAACCCAAGGCTAACCCAAATCTTGCAGCGACCCAAGATACTTTCGCACCTTCGACTGGAACAACTACTAGCCTCTCCCACGAGGAGTTAGAATCAATGAAGCAACGTAGACCACTTGAATACCTGAAGGCCATGATTAGCGTAAGATGCAGTTCGACTAAGAAAAATGCCAGCACCTCGAATGCATCAGGTGATCAATCTGGCAAAAAACCTGGGGATGACTTGCTTCTCAAGATTAAGGAGAAGGTCTTTGATGCTGATCTGTTTCAAATTTTGGAGAAAGATACCTCTGCTTGCTTTGGGGTCAAAGATCTCCTGAAACAAGTTAATGTTTTGGAGGTTTATCTAGAAGTTGAAGATGTCATTATGGACTTAGGATTGCTGGTTAACCATGTCATTTCAGATCTTAACCGTGTGAAGGAGGCTTCGAATAAAATTTAGAAAAAATTAGAGATTCAAATGGCTGAATGGGATCCAGCCACTGAATCCACTGAAAAAGTTGTAGAGTTGGAAAAGGGCTTTGAACAGAACAAAAAGGAAATCGAAGCCTGCAACAAAAATGTCAAAGCTTGGGAGCAGCATATCAAAGAGTTGCAAGCTAAAATTTCATAGGCTAAGGAGCTTAAAGACGAACTCCTGAAGTTTGATCATGATGAACTGGCCAAAGAAATTCAAGTTGGCATGCACCATGTCGAACAAGCTCAAAAACTTGGGAAGGAAATTGAAGGCATTTTGATGAACAATTTTGTCTGTGAGCGGCGCTTGATGTTTCAAAGGTCGAAATAGCAAAAGATGAAAGATTCCCTCCCTTTTAACTTGATTGTAATTGCTTAATATTTTTCTTTGAAGAATTTTGGTTTCTTATGTTATGATTTAAAGCCCTCAGTGGCGTTTATATAATTACTTAGCCATTTTGGAAACCAATGCATCTTGATTCACCATTTTGGCTTCGACTGTTTATGCATGAATTATTCCTTAGTTATTTTTATTTCTTGAAGTGCAGGTTTATATTTTTTCAAATATTTCCCATTCACTTTCAAGATTCTTTGATCCTCATTTAACTCTTCGACTTCATATATGCCATTAGAAAAAACTTGGATAATTTGAAAAGGGCCTTCCCACTTAGGGGACCATTTACCCCAAACTCTATCTTTTCGACCCATGGGCAAAATTACTTTCCAAACTAAATCTCCAGTCGAAAATAACTTAACTTTGACCTTTTTATTATATGACTTCTCTACTATTCTCTTCTGCCCCTTTAATAATTCTAAGGCATTCAATCTTTCTTCGTCTAAGTTAACTAATTTGTCTAACATCATGTTCCAATAGGATTCAGATGGGATCTCATGCTGTCTCTGAATTCTAGCTGACTGTAGGTAGATTTCGGCTAGTAACACTGCATCGTGACCATATGTTAGCCGAAAATGTGCGGTGTTTGTAGCATCTTTAGGGGAGGTTCAACATGCCCATAGAATCTGGTCATTTGTCTTATGCCAGTTCCTTGGCTTCTTCCCCACATGCTTCTTGATTAGGCTGATCACTACCTTATTCGCTGCTTTGACTTGACCATTAGCATGAGCATAGTAAGGTGTGGATGTCAAAAGTTTGAACCCTATTTCTTTAGCAAATTATTGAACATTTCGACCAGTAAAAACTGATCCTTGATCCGTTATAATGGTTTTTGGGATTCCAAACCTATAAATGATATGTTTTTGGATGAATTGGATCACTACCTCATGGTCAACATTTACCAATAGTATAGCCTCAATCCACTTAGTGAAATAGTCTATTCCCACCAGAATGTATTTTTGACTTTTAGACGACGCTGGTCGAATCTCTCCAACTAAATCCAAAGCCCATACTCTGAAGGGCCAAGGCTTCACCATGGAATGCAATTCGCTTGCAGGAACATGCTGAATGCCTGCATGTATTTGGCATTCTTGACATCCTTTAGCGAATTCGATACAATCTTTAAGCATGGCATGCCAATACATCCCTTGTCAAAATAACAACCATTTCATTTTGTGACCCACTTGATGCGCTCCACATGCCCCACTATGGACATTAGAGAGAGCTAAGTATGCCTCAGACTCACTAAGGCATTTGAGTAAGACACCTTCAGGCGTCTTTTTAAATAGTTTGTTCCCCATCAGAACATAGCCTAAAGCAGGATATTTGACTTTTTATTCGACAAATGTTGTTGGGTTTTGTAAGTAGTCTACTATTGGCTTTCTCCAATATTCGTTTGTCAAACTATCTATGGCCAATATCTCAAAACTGTCTTCGTCAGCATATCCTAGCTTCATTGTTTCCAAATCTATTGGGGATAATCTAGTTGATGCAACTCTTCCTCTGTCTTCAATTGCATCTTGTAATTTTTCTTTCTAAATTTTGTATCTAGAAGCAACATGGGCCAAGTCATTGGCCTCTTGATTCTTAAGTCGAGGTATGTGTCGAATACTTACCATTTTGAATCTTTGTAACAACCTATTGGCTATCACAAAGTACATGATAAGATTTTCCTTAACACATTTATACTCCTTTGTAATTTGCTTTATAACCAACTCTGAGTCACCCATTATTTCGACTCGAGTTGCACCGAATTCAAACAAGATTTCAAGTCCAACAATCAAAGCTTCACACTTAGCTTCGTTGTTTGAACAAAGGCCTTTGACCTTGTACTTGAATTTTGTTGGAATTTTGTTAGGAGAAATAATCAGTACTCTCAAACCGGTTCCATCCTTATGACTAGAACTGTCGAAGTATAACATCCAAGGTTCAAGCTCCACATAGTTTAGGGAGTCTTCGACTATATAGTGGTCGACTATAAAGTCTGCTACCACTTGTTCTTTAACATCCTTTACAGGCGTATGCGTTAAAGAATATTCAGTTAAGGCCAGTGCCCATTTACCAATTCGACTATGTAAAATTGGTTTAGAAAGCATATTCTTAATAATTTCGAAATGAGATGAAATATAAACATCAACTGGCTTTATATAATGCTTTAACTTTGTACATGAGAAGTATAAACATAGACATATATTTTTGACTATACTATATCTAGTTTCTATATCATTTTAGATTCTACTAAGGTAGTAAATGGCTCTTTCGACGCCATTTTCATCCTCTTGAGCCAACATGCTCCCTAAAGTCTTGTCAGATGCAGATATGTACAATCTCATACTCCTATCCCTACAAGGAGGGGCTAGAATTGGAGGGTGAGCAAGGTAGTCTTTAATCTTGTCGAAAGCCTCTTGTTGTCCTTGCCCCCATTCAAATCCTTCCTTCTTAAGTCAAAGTAGAGGTGAGAAGGCTTAAGTCTTGCCACTTAAGTTTGATCTTTCCTAGCAACGACTGCAACTCCTTCTTGGTCGAAGGCGTTTTCGCTTCCATGATGGCCTTGGTCTTGTTCTGGTTAATTTTGATTCCTTTCTTATGGACCACAAAGCCTAGAAAATCCCCCTACACACAAAAAGTACACTTAAGAGGATTCATCTTTAGACCATGCTTCCTCATTCTTTCAAATGATTGTCGAATATGGTCTATATGATTTTTTCCTGAAACTGACTTAACCACAATGTCATTAACATAAATTTACATGAAAGTTTCAACAAAGTCATGAAATATAGAGTTCATTTCTATTTTATAAGTTGCTCAACATTCTTTAGGCCAAAGGGCATTACTACCCATTCGAAGGTGCCCAAGGCTCAGGGGCATCAAAATGCCGTTTTTGGCACATCTTCTTCAGTAATGAAAATCTGGTTGTAACCAGAATACCCATCGAGCATACTTAGATACTCGTGTCCTGCAGCAGAATCGACTAACATCTCCGCCACAGACATTGGATATTCATCTTTTGGGGTTGCATCATTCAAGTCTCTAAAATTTATGTAAACTCTAAAAGTTCCATTTTTCTTAATGACTGGAACAATATTGGCAATCCATTCAACATACCTGGTCGTACGAATTAATTTGCATCTTAGAAGCCTTTCGACCTCCTCTTTGATCTTTTACAGAACTTCAGGTGCAAAACGCCTTGGAGTCTGCTTGATGAGCTTCTTCCCAAGCTTTATAGGAAGCTTCCGTTCAACTAGATATCTGCTTAAACCAGACATTTTGTTGTAATCCCGCGTGAAGCAGTCTTTGAACTCCTTCAGTAGTTGGATTACTTGGACTCTGAGCTGTGGGCTAATGTTGGCACTGATGTATGTTGGCCTTTTTGTTGGCCATTTTCCGAATTCCTTTGATGAAGCATGCCATGTCTTCGTCATCAGATCTTCCATCAGATTCTTCTTCAGACGACTCATCAGCTTTACCGTTTTTTGAAGATCTTCTGGACTTGTCACCAGATTTTTCAGAGGCAGATCTCAATGCGAGAGATTTAAACTTTTTAGAAGTTTCATCTCCATTGATTTCTCTCTCATGACTTTAAAAATTGCTGATTAGACTTTCAAGGGACAACATATTCGAATCTTTAGCTTCCAGAATAACTATTACTTTAGGTCTAAACTTCTGAGGGAGACTTCTCAAAATTTTCTTTACATAATCAGCTGTTAAGTAACTTTTGTTCAGCACTTGAAGTCCTAAGACAAGAACCTGAAACCTGGAGAACATGGTTTCAATATCCTAATCTTCCTTCATTTTGAATAACTCATACTTTTGTATCAACAAGCCAGCTTTGGCTTCTTTGACTTGTTGATTTCCTTGATAAGTAGAACACAACGATTCAAAGATAGTCTTAGCAGAAGACTTATCAATGATTTTCAAATACTCAGCATGTGGAAGTGCATCAACTAGAATACCTCTGACTCTATGATGTTTTCTGTAGATTTTCTTTTGAATTGGAGTCATAGCTTTTCTGTCAGCAACCATACTAACACTGTCTATAGGAATGTCAATGCCATCCTCAAGAATATCCCATATCTCATCATCGAGTTCAATGATATATGTGTGTGCATCTTGCTTTTCCACCATTCAAATTAAGTAGAGTCACCACTAAATATATGAGGTTTAGCAGTATAATGATTTCTCTCAGAGCTATTGTAATCATAGGGAATCCCCCTTGAGGTACTAGAAGTAGTAACCTCAAGATCCATATTTTTCTTATTGGATCTTTGACTGTACCACTGTTAAGTGTTACGTACAGACCTTGCTCTGATACTAACTGAAGGTGAGAAAAATACACAAGAAGGAGAAGTTGAATTATGTTTTGCAAAAATAGATTTACTTCTGATCCAGAGTTCATATTCTAAAATCTGAGTTCATAATCTAATAAGGTGCAGTGGAAATAAAGACAAAAGTAAAGTAAAAATAGCAAAGAATACACAATAGTTATCCTGGTTCCTCTCCCAACTGAGAGTACTCCAGTCCCCTTGCCAAGCAAGAGATTTTCCACTCAAATCAATCAGATTACACTTGCTTATAATCACTTGTATGAGACTTTTCTTTTTGCTCATATCACTTGTCCAAGACTTCCCTTGCTTAGAGCTTATGTCTAAGACTTCACTCTGCTCAATCAGCTCCTGACCGAGACTTCTCTTGCTTAGACCACCTGTCTAAGACTTCACCTTGCTTAGAGCTTGTGTCTAAGACTTTCCCTTGCTTAACCTGCCTCTGATTAAGACTTTCCTTTACTTAGAGCTCATGTCTAAGACTTTTACCTTGCTCAAGCCTACAACAAGAGACTTTAATCTAAACAGATAGTTTAGAGAAGGAATAACTTATAAAAACACTTGATAAAATATTAGAGGTGTTCAAATAATACAACACATTATTATAAATATTCTTAATCAACACAAGAGTAAGAACTCTTAACAGACTCAGCTTTCTGAAGTAGTGCATGTATTTCTTAGCTGTATTTGTAGCATTACTTTTTGGTGATCTTCAAAATTTCAGCTCCTTTTTATAGACAAGGAAAATAAAGAAGTTGGAGATCTCCAACAGATACAAACAGAACCAAATCTTCTAATACATCTTCTTTTCCAATGAAGCAAGTGTTGGAACTTTCAGTCGCAAAAGTATCCGTGAAATAAGGCCTTTGTCTAGAGGATACAACTCTGATTCAAGTACAACACAACCTGTAGAAGATACTGTCAATAAATATTGAGTCCCGTGTTAA
The DNA here is from genome assembly GCA_022829125.1 of Lathyrus tuberosus. NCBI lineage: Eukaryota > Viridiplantae > Streptophyta > Magnoliopsida > Fabales > Fabaceae > Lathyrus > Lathyrus tuberosus. The sequence goes on from JALAZF010000072.1 coordinate 10,331,724, forward strand.
CAGAACTGATATGACATTACTCAGCATCAGAGGCAGCATAGCACGCTTCTGAGTTGGAGTGTACTAGCAACTGCTTTTTCTGATCAGTCGTCCTTGAGAGAGTGTGACCAGAACCGAACCAAATCCATTTCAGTGTCAGAACTAGTTCCATTAAGTAAATATAACTCTGTACACACAAACTGGCTAGTTAGAGATCCTAATTATTTTTTCAAATACTTTGTCATCAACAAAACCTTAGAGGATTCATGGCATGAACCAAGCTTGTTTCAACAAAATGAAAATATGGTGATTCACACGTACATTCTCAACGAACTCTTTTCTCAACACACTTAGACACTTTGAGTATTTTTTTAGTATTTGTACAATGATTCAATATACGAAATCCTATACACTAAGACTCCTATTTATACTACTTCGAAAATAACCGATATCAACGGTCTTTCCTCCAAAAAATGACACGTCTCACTTGCATGTCTTTAATTCACCACAACTTTACACGCGTCATCTTTGAGAATCAGATATGGACAAAAGACAGTTATCATCCTTATTTAAAATTTAAAATCTTCGTCGAACGCAACCTCAAGTTTTCTTCCCTCAAAATTGTAATCTAAGCTCAGAAATATTTCTAAGTCTTAATCCAGCGTATCCCTTTTACAAAGGACCTCTTCGACAAGGATCTTAAATAATGCTCCTGTCGAATCTAAGACATCTTCTTGAAAACATTTCTTTTTGCTTATCATACTTAATCAAACCTTGGCGTCGAAACTTCCAGCTAACAAATTGCCCCCCAAAAATGTAATTTTCGACTAAAATGGAGAAACAAGCATTTTTTGAAAGATTCTTTCGACGCCATAAGCTTTTTGTCTAATATGACTTCATAGTCATCATGACACCTTTTCTCAAACGTCTTCTCAAAACTATGCCCGAGTCTTTATTACAATTATCACGCTCCTAATTCCTAGGAGATCGTGGGCTAGTCTAATTGCCACCGTCTCATCACTTGCTCTCCGACTGGCACATGTCCCACTTTCATTTCAACCATCAATGCGTGAAGTGAACCGCTTCACTCTATCAACCTATAAATAGTGAACAGTAACATTTTTCCAACTTTTCCCATCTTCTGAATCTTTCTTAGCAAGAACAAGCTTTCTCTTGAACTCTTCATCTTTCATAAACACAAACCCTTTTTTCCTCAATCTTTGTTGCATCAATGATGTCCTCCACCAAAGCTTCCAAAGATTCAATCAAGACCACAAAAGAATCCAAGAAATCAATTGAACTTACTCCAGTTCACAAGATATTGGGACCAACGGTTGTGGGTAACCAACAGTACATACCCGAGCCTCCACTTGAAGAAGAAAAGAGAAAAATCTTCCAATCTCAGGTATTAATTCCCATTTATGTTACTGGTAAAATATGTGCTATGTTAGGTCCCCTATCAAACCCTTCTGCTAACCCTGCTAGACTTAGAGAATTTTTTCCCGCATACCATCGCTATAAACCCATAGCTAATGGGAAAAGACATAGGGCTAGTGAAGATGTCAAAGCCGATGAAAAACTAAATGTTGATAACCAAGGCTCGCCTTCGACTAAGGCCTCTAAAGAACCAATTAATCTAGACTATATGAGTAATAGTTTTAGGGTGTTTCGATCATGCCCCTTATTTAAGGATCCCTCATACTACTTAGCCTAACAAGAGAAGATAGAAAAAGTAAAATCCTAAATCTGGAAAAATATGGGTATCTTCGACATGATCCAGTTGTCGAAAGTTGGACCTGGCTATTGCCAATCTATGCTAGTTGCCTATCTATAATTCTGGGATAGGACCAACAATAACTTCCATCTTCCTTGTGGAATGATGACACCTACCCTCTTCGACGTTGCTTCCATCACTGGGCTCAAACCAATTGGGGAAACTTATGACCCAAACTTTATGGTTGAAGACTCTATTGGCTTCGACACCACTAAAGTTGCCTTCACCACCTACATTGCATACTACCATGACAAGGACTCTGACGAAGTTTCTGATCAAGAGCACATTGCTTTCCTTGCTCTATGGTTGTCTTGTTGCGTATTCTGTTCGAGATCTCTTCAAGTGGAGAAGAGGTACCTGACCATGGCGAATCAACTACATGTTGGACATAACTTTTGTCTTAGCGAAATGATCTTGGCCAATCTATATGAGTCCTTAGGGGAAAGCGTCCCAGCTATCAAGACCTTTAAGTCCAAAGGGAATTTGCTACTTTCTGGTCCTTTCTGGATGTTGTAACTATGGTTGAATGCTACCTTCAAAGCATCTTTACCAATTCGCAATCCCATAAATGTAGAGGCCGACGAAATAAATAACAGGAGGGTTGAAGGGACGTGCCTTGCTTTGCTGACCCCTAGTGATGAAGGATTAAATCTTCAACAAACCTTCACTGGGTATGTAATGATGCTCGCCAAGCGTTACAACTTCACATCAAATATGGCTCCCTTTGCTAACAGAAAGCATGGCCCTGAATGGTTCACAAGAAAATTCCCTGCTTCGTCGAAGGACCAAGAAGCAGAATCCCTTGACATATGGGAAACATTCCTCACCCCTATGCTGTTGGCCACGAGTCTTAGACCTTCAAGACTCCCATTCACTCTCCTCAGTGTCATACCCCAAATTTTGACCACCAAGATTTCCCATCATTATGCAAATCATCATCACAATATGATGTACTTTCATTCCTCATCAGTCTCCTCAGGGAGGATTGTGCATTTACTACAATCAAGAATTAGGGTTTTGAGCCCTCTTAGGGCAGTTAGACAAATGATCAATCAAGGAATGACATGATCTTCAACTTTTCTAGCCTCTCAAACACCCATGAAGGGTCAAGGGGTCTCCCACATCAAGAATCAAGCACAAGATTGCAACATTTCAAGTGGATCAAGCCTCAAGATCGCCAGTGTCACCAAATTAGGGTTTTGGTCGACTGAGGCCTCCAGATAAAAATTTCCATCTGGACATGAGCCAATGCCTCAATATATGGTCCTATGAGCTCAAAAGGATCTCAAGAACCCACCCAAAATGGCAAAATCACCTTGGGGGCCCATCTATCAAAAATCAGGAATTAGGGTTTTGACCTAATTCAACCCTTGAGTTAACTTGTGAAGTAAGGCATGGCTGGAAGCTTCAAAATGAACTTCAAAGACCTCAAATACATCATATTTACATGTATACAAGATTTGATTGACTCAAAGAGCTCAAATCATAAGCCACAAGAACTCAAAATCATCTGATCACAAATTAGGATTTCTGATGGAAAAAGTCAACCCTATCTTTGACTGTTGGCCTACCCTTGATCTCAAACCTTGGGGAGGGGTCCAAGACATTCTTAAATACCATTGGAGTCCATCCATGAAGTTTAATTAAGCCCAAGGATTGATTTCACAAAAGGATCACGGGTTATTTATATGAAACCCCCCTGCCATATGAGCGAATTTTGCTTTTCCCCCCTCCATGCCTTTTGGCAACGGTTTTTTCAAAAAAAGCGTTGCCTAAACCTGCCTATGGCAACGGTGGGGGGGGGGGGGGTAAAACGAAACACGCTCATATGGCAGGGGGGTTTCATATAAATAACCCAAGGATCACAAAATCAAAATTTCATCTGATGAAAAAGTCAACTGTACAAAAGTCAAAGTTTGACTTTTTGGATTTTTGGTCAATCAAGGTTCCTTAACCCTAAAACAATGTTAATATGAGATTTGAATCATAATTCATCAAGAAAAATCAAAGAAAGTGAGTTAACTTGTAAAAGGGGTAATTATAAAAAAAAAACTTAGAATTTTTCTAAGTTATGGAACAAAGTGGCTAGGGTACCAACTTCCAAGGACCATAACTTGAGATCCAAGCAACCATTTTGGGTGATCAAAAGCTGGATTTGTAGGTCTTGCTACACTCTACGAAAGCTTCAACTACATCAAGTTCCAATTCTTCATGGATTTTTAGTTAGTAGTGGATCAAAGTGGTGAAAAAACCAAAATATGTCAAAAAACACTTAATGAAAATTCTGCCTTGTAATTTCAGCATGAAACATCAAACTTCCAAGGCATTTTTCACATGGATCCAAGATGAATCAATGAAATCTTCAAACTTTAATGTTTTAGTACAACATTCAAGCTTTTCAAAAAGTACAAGAAGTTTCTCTAATTCATTTTGAGCTGAGAGATACATCCATGGGAAGTTAGCTCCAAAATCTGATTTTTCACTAAGTCAGAATTGTGCATTTGGTCGAATTTGCATATTATGAGTCATCAAAGACATGTTTATCCATTTGCACACCTCAGGGGGAGACCAAGGAGGAACAAACATTGATCCATAAGCCTTCCAAGTTTTTGGAATTACATGTAGGTGAGCCATCCCTAAAAGCTAAAGATGCCTCAAGACTCCAATTTTGTTTTGAGGCATTCAATGGATGCATAGAGCTGGCATGTATCAGTCCATGATCATCCAAATGAGTCAAGATAAGCTCATACAACAGAGGACCATAGGTCTGTGCTCTAATCTCAAGTCAATGGCCAGAGGAGACTTGAGATTCCATTTGATCCACATTGGCCAAAGGCCTGCTGCAGTTGCCACACACTGTTGCTTGCAAGACAAAGTTAACACACTATAAATAGGCCTCAATTGTGATCAGTTTGAGTACACCAAAGGTCCTAAACAGATGCCTTTCTCAAAATCACCACATTCACTCCAAAAACACCTTCTCTTGCAAGTCACTATCGGGTTTTGTATTTGAGATTGATTCCAACCAAACCAATGGTTCACACACCTCACATATGACATATAGAGATGATCCAAACACTCACCTCCCATCTGTAACATTCACCAAATGGTCATCCAATTGCACAAAACTCATGACTTGCTGCAGAAGGAATCAGGTTGATCAATCCAGAGGTTTTCCAATCAACCTAAGCATTCAAACACATCCATTGAGGTACAAGGAAGTTGTCCAAACCATTGGAACTCATCTGTAACACCTCCAAACCAGAATTCGATTCTCACTTGCAGAGGTAAAACTTGAACTCTCAAACTCAATGAATCATGCATCATAAACATGTTTTCTTGTTACCATTGTGTTTCTGGATGTTTATAGATCATTTACCCTCAATCAATTGTTGTTTACAGTTCGTGTATAGGATTTCATTGAGTTCATGCCAATTTTAGGGTTCTTCAGGTTTTATCAGATTATGTTTTGATTCACTTGATTTCAATAAAATTGGGTATTGCCGTTGTGTTCCTCATCTGAAAATGCACAATTTTCATATTTGGATCATGTGAAATGGTTGAGAGATGAGTGAGATAGGAGGCTTCACGTATCTGAGCTTGAGGATGAAGATGGCCATGGCGCCATGCTTCAGAAATCCATCTTGTTTTACTATATATTTATTGCTTGCCATATATTAAATGAATTGGCATTGCGCCCTAGTGGTTGATCCACTGGTTTGTGTGTATTGAGCGAGCGAGAGGTTTGGGGTTCGAACCCCCCTCGCCCAGACCTCTTTTTTATCACTTGTCCCATTTTTAATATTTTTCATATTATTTTTGTTAATGATTTGAAAAATTAATTTCTCATTCAATTTTAATCATTTTTTATTGGTTCTTTTTCTGAAAAATCACAAAAATATTAAAGTATTTTATTCTACAAAAAAATCAGATTTATATTTTTTATTTAATATAGTTGGTATTTTTGTGAATAAATTCATTTTTATTGTTTTTAAACATTTTAAAAGTGAATTTTTATCTTGGAAATCAAAATCAAATGAGTTCTAAATCATCTTGTGATTAAAACCTCATTTTCAAACCTTAACCAAAAATCACAAGTGGTTTATTTAAACTCATTTGGTATTTTTATCATTTTTATTAATTTTCTTTAAAGAATTACTTTTAAAACAAAATGAAATAAGGGTTTCTTTGATTTTTGATCCTTATCAAACATTTCAAAACATTTGGGCCTCTCCTTGAGTTGTAAGCCCCATCTCTTGTACAAATAAACCTTTGGACCTCTAATAGAGTGTAAGACCCAATCCTCTTTTGTACATAAATAATTTGGGCCTCAGTCGTTGTATAAGTCCTGATACAATTTTCAAAAACAATAGTGCGATCACTGTTTTTCCATGGGCCTCTCCTTGAGTTGTAAGCCCCACCACTTGTACAAAAATAAATACTTTGGGCCTCTATTAGAGTGTAAGACTCAACCCCTTTTTTAACCAAAACCTTTTTGGGCCTCAATCATTGTATAAGTCCCATCGTGTTTTAGAAAATCTCGGCACGATCGCCATTTCAAAACAAAATCAATTGGGTCTACCCTTGTGTTGTAAGTCCCATTTCTTTTATTTTTTCAAACTTTTGGGCCTCTCCTTGAGTTGTAAGACCCATCCCTCTGTACAGAAAACCTTTTTGGGCCTCAGTTATTGTATAAGACCCATTACAGTTTACAAACAACGGTACAATTACTGTTTTTCATTTGGGCCTCTCCTTGAGTATAAGCCCCAACAGTCTTCTAAAAAACAACTTCCCTTTGATTTAGGTTCAAATGTACAGTTTTTTTCAAAACTTTCTTTAATTTCTTGAAAAATTAACAATACAGCTATGGAAGCTTGCTCACCTGTAAGTTTTTATCAGCTTTATTATATATAACTGCATTCTGGGAAGCTTGCTCACCTGTAAGTCATTCTTTCATTCTTTTAAATACATGTCAAATATATATTACTGTATTGTGGGAAGCTGCTCCCCTGTAAGTCCTTCTTTCATATCCTTTTAAATACTTGTCATATATCAACTGTATATATACTAGTATACTTGCTTAGAGTTTTCCCCGGCAACTAGGTCTAGATCTAGGTAAAGCCAGTCAGTCACTCTTTAATACAGTCAAAACTAGATCCCCGTAGGATTTCCAGATACAGTCTTGCCTTTTCTTGGGCTTAAACAATATGGAACAAAGAGAAATGCAGTATTCTCGATGAACCTTTTCTCAGGCTGTCACTATTAGAAATTGTCAAAGAAATTCAATCCCCCAGAGAGGAATTATTCTCGGTGAAACCTCTCTTGAATTTCTTCAAAATATAGAACTATTCACTAAAGGAATTATTCTCGGTGAAACCTTTCAGGAACTTTTCTTAAGTTTGGGACCCACAGGCTTCCTAAAAGCATCCCCGCCTCCTCTTGGGCTTTCTACAAGGACCCTCCGGCTTCTTAGAAGTTCTCATGCCTTCTCTTGGGCTTAATACAATGACCCTGAAGATCTCTTAAAGATATAAGACAGAACTTAGTCATCCTTTGTTAGAGCTGTCTTTCCAAAAGAGTCATAACCTCAGACCAATTTTAGGGTTGATACTCATCCCTTAAAAAAGTCAGCCTCCTCTTGGGCGTTATACAAAGATAAACTTTTCTATACCAGTAGACTTGGGCAATCTAAATCCCCTTTCGAATCTCAAAGACATTCTCAAGCACTTTACAAACATAGGAGAAACCCCGGTCATTCTGGATCAATCTCCAGCAGACCTAAAACCTTGTTTCTCTCCTAAAATTCCCCAGCCAGGGTCAGCTTATCATCAGTATAACACTATCCCAAATCAGAACCTCAAGGCATCTAATACCTCAACTCTTCTGTAACCCTCAGCAAGAGTTGATTCCCCATTTGGACCTGCCTCGGGATCTCAATAATTCCCAGCAGAAGCTAGCCTCCTCTTAGGCTTTGTATAATGACCCTTCCTTTCCTCAGCACAGTCAGCCTCCTCTTGAGCTTTGTACAATGATTCTCCCCCATCTGAACTTACCTTTTCAGACTCTCTTGTTGAGTCATTCACCCTTTCAGACTCTCTTGTTGAGTCAATCACCTCTTAATACTCTCTTGTTGAGTCAACCCTTTTAGTCTAAATCTTGGGCTTTGTACAAGACAGATAAAACCATTCTCTTGTTGAGATAATCTTTCTCGGCCTCCTCTTAGGCTTTATATAATGATTTCCCCTAGCAGAAGTTAGCCTCGTCTTAGGCTTTGTATAATGATTTCTCAAGCTTGTTCAGCCACAATCCTGGGCTTTGTACAGGACAGACAAAAACACTTTCTTGTTGAGTCCAACCTTTTCAGCCAGAATCCTGGGCTTTGCACAGGACAGATAAAAGCACTCTCTTATTGATTCAAACCCTTTTCAGCCTCAATCTTGGGCTTTGTACAAGACACCATATAAATTTCCCTAAACAGAGCCAATCCTCTTTTTCAGCCTCAATCTTGGGCTTTGTACAAGACAGATAATACTCTCCCGCAGAGTCAAACACATTTTAGCCTCAATCTTGGGCTTTGTACAAGACACCTAAAAAATCCTCAGTCGAGTCAGTAAAATCCTTTTTTAGCCTCAATCTTGGGCTTTGTACAAGACAAATAAAGATTTCTTTCCCACAGAGTCAGTCTTCTTTTCAGCCTCAATCTTGGGCTTTGTACAAGACACATATAAACCCTCCCCGGCGGAGTCAAAATCCTTTTTTAGCCTCAAATCTTGGGCTTTGTACAAGACAGACAGAACATTTTCCCTGGAAAAATCAAACTTTTAGCCTCATCTTAGGCTTTGTATAAAGATATCCCCAAAAGAGTTAGTCTCTTTTTTGCCTCAATCTTGGGCTTCGTACAAGACATATAGAAATACTCTCTTGTTGAGTTAGTCATTCCCAGCCTCCTCTTAGGCTTTGTATAAGGGCTTCCCTAGTGGAGTCAAACAATCTCTTAGCTTCAACCTTGGGCTTCGATCAAGGCACACAAAAAATCAACATCCCCTCCGAGGAAGTCAAAATCTCTCTGTAGGAAGTCATTTCTCTGTTTATCACATGTCAAAACAGAAAAATCAAAACAAACCCTAATTCCAGATAACTGCTGTAAGTGGCACACTTGTTGATATAAACATCCAAGCTATCATCCATCTTTTATCCTGATAAATTCTCTCTCTCATCTAATTGTTGTAAGCGGCAAGCCTTTGGATTGTTTACATCCACGCCACCGTCCCTCTTTTAGCATGAAAGATTCCTAAGGAAAAATGGCATTGCTCAACACTGAGTTAAAGTTTTCTCCTTCAAGACAAATCCCCCATAAAGGAAATTATAGCATTGCTGGATTCACATATCCCAGTTAAAGTAATCCTCCTTTATAAACAGTCACCCAACAGTTGTGATAAACAGACCAAATGTCTCCCTTTAGAGATAACAAATTCTCTCTCAGTCAAACCTTTCAGCTTCAATCTTGGGCTTTGAACAAGACACAAATACCCTTTAAGCTTCAATCTTGGCCTTTGAACAAGACACCAAAATATCTTTTCCTCCCATAGAATAGGAGGAACTACGATTGCTCTGATTTCCCTGTTTTGTTTAAACGGGAATATGTAGGCATAAGATTGCGAAATCTTAGCGAGCATACTAAACAAAAAATCTAGGTCCAGTACCTTCATACCAATCAAAACCAAGGTCCAATACCTTCATATCACCAAACATCAACAAAAACTCACTCTCTCTCTCTCTCTCTCTCTCTCTCTCATATTTCCCAAGAAACTTTCCCAACCCATCAACAGATAAACACCATCAAGTACAAAGCATAACCTAATGCTAACAACCTGTGGATAACCACATATAGTATGGGTAATTGACAACTCCCTATTGTATAACTGTAGACATATATTTTCGACACCATGTCTTGGTAGGTAAAATGATGTTCTTTAACTAAAGAAAATGGCTACAGATGAAGAAGAAAGGAAACGAAGGTATTCAGAAGAAGTTTTCGACACTTCGACAAAAACAGAGTTTCGACATTTCGACAGAGACATAAGGAAGTTTTCGTCAGACAAGGTTGAAGGGACATTTATTACTTTTCGACAATTCGTCAAGGTGAAGAGGCGCAACGTTTTGACACAAAAGGAAAATTCAAATTCAAGAGTTATAACGTTTGGCAGAAGACGCGTGGAAGCTTTAGAAGAAAAGAAGACATGCAGAAGGCCAAGTGTCAAAGATTTAGAATTTTTCCGTTATTAGATAGTTATTGTATTTGTATATAAATAAGATAGTTGTTGTAGAATTTTAGTGTGTGAAAACTTGTACTAAATTCCTGTAAATACTCAAAGTACCCATGCGAGAGAAAAGAGTTTATTATCTGGAAATGTACGTGTGAAACACCATCTTTTTAAAGTTTATAGAAATTCAAAGTCTTTTATAATTGCCTTTACTTTTCCCAGTCATTTATCCTTTGTCATTTACTTTATGCAAGTTTTGATTTCATTCAATTTATCTTTTCTCCAGAAGTTGTCATTTAGTTCTTTAACCAAACCATTCATACATAAAAGATATAACAAAACACACCATCAAAACACCATTATCCTAAGAGTTAGATAAATTTGCACATGTATCCCAGGATTTGTGTGGTTGGTCCTACAAGTAACCCAATTTTATAAGAGATTGGTAAACCAGAGGTTGTTCGCCAAAATCAACAGCGAACAAATTGGCACACCTGGTGGGACCAGTGCAGAATTTTAGAATTTTTACAGAATAACTCTTAGCCAAATAGTTTCTACTTCGTTGTATGATTTTGAGAAGCGTTAAATTAGCCGTAACCGACGTAGAAAGACCTAAAAGAACAAGAGTAAGAAAAATGGTAAATCAGCCAAATAATCCAAATCCAAATGAAACCATTCCAGTTTCCAACCCTATCCCTTCGACAGGGGGAAATGTGGATTCAAACCCTGTTCTAGAGGAGGCCATGTCTTCATCAACAAGATCTATACCAGCGGTTTCGCTCTCCCAAAATATGCCTAGTTCTTCCACAATGGGACATTCAATGCCCCTGGGGACGCCTCCTCCTGGAGGACATAATTATAGGCCATTTCAGACAAATTTTTCCATGCCTATGTTTGGTAGAGAACAACCATATGGAATGCCAACTTCAGTGATGGCAAACTTGCAAAATGAACCATCCTTGTATTCTGATGCCATGGTCCATGTGTCTTCACCACTACAAGGGTCGGGATATGGTGGAAATATGAGTAGATTGAACCAACCCCTACCAAATTTCCAAATGCCAGCAATTACAAATAATTCCGCGCAAGTAATTCGACAACAAATGGACGAAAGTAATCATGATATGGTCCAAATGTTGACACAACAAATGGGAGAAGTGTTTAATTCTTTAATACAAAACACTACCCAAACCAACCAATTGTTGGTTGCGCAAATGACACGCATTGCTGACTTTTTTGGTGTTCCTCAAACGCGACAAAGAGAACAAGTAATTCAAAACCCAGTAGTGAATGTCGAAGAGGAACCCACAATAAATCAAAGGCCTTTAGAGAATCCTCAGGCAAACCCTAGAAACCAAGAGGTAGTGGTCGAACAACCTCGTGTCGAAATCCCCGTTCAACAAGAACCTAGGAGGGTAATAGTCCAGAGAAACCAAGATGCTGATGATGTGTTGCAACAGCGAATATGATATAATAACCTGCCTGCCGAAAACAATTTAGCAGCCATGGTCGAAAGGATAATGGCGCAAAATGGGGTAAATGTAGGATTACAAAGGCCTAGTTATGCTTCCCCATTATCTGAATATGTTCTACAACAGGAATTACCCCCAAGGTGGAAAGTCCCCAAATTTACCAAATTTTCAGGGGACACTAGCGAATCCACCATAGAACATATAGCGTGTTATTTGATCGAAGCAGGGGAAATAGCCCATAATGAAAATTTGAAAATGAAATACTTCCCAAGTTCTTTGACAAAAAATGCGTTTACCTGGTTTACGTCCTTGCCTGCGAACTCTATATTCACATGGACCCAATTAGAAAGATTGTTCCATGAACAATTTTGTATGGGTCAGACTAAGATAAGTTTGAAGGAATTAGCCAGTGTTAAGAGGAAATTTTCAGAGCCTATAGATGATTACCTAAATAGGTTCAGGTTGCTTAAGGCAAGATGTTTTACACAAGTGCCAGAATAAGAGTTAGTCGAAATGGCTGCAGGGGGTCTAGATTATTCTATAAGAAAGAAATTAGACACTCAATATCTGAGAGATATGGCACAATTAGCAGATAGGGTAAGACAAATTGAAAGGCTAAAAGCTGAGAAATTTAGATCAAATAAAAATAAAAAGGAAAGAGTGGCCTATGTAGGAGTATGCCAAGATGATGATAGTGACGAAAATGAACTAATTTTGTTCGACGAACAAGAAATTGATCTGGCAGAACTAAAGTCAGGCCCACCATACGCCTGTAAAGTACTAGCTCCTTCGAATGGGAAAAATCCAGTCAAACCTGAAAAGAATGACAGGTTTCCTAAAAGAACTTATACGTTCGACGTCACCAAGTGTGACGAAATTTTTGACTTATTAGTCAAAGATGGTCAATTAATTAAACCAGCAGGCACCAAAGAGCCTCCTGTGGACCAACAGAAAAAGAGAGGTTTTGGCAAATACCATAACTTTTTGGGTCATAAAACTTCTCAATGTTTCCTTTTCAGGGATCTTGTTCAGAATGCAATCCGTGATGGAAGACTGAAGTTTGGAGACAAATCAAAACAACAGATGAGGATTGACTCAAACCCCATGCAGGTGGTCGAAGCCAATTATGCTGAACCTTCCACTGTGAATATGGTGGAGGTCGAAGTAGCCTCTGATTGTAGTTTTGAAATGGTGGAAGTTGCTGAGGGCTTCGACAATAATATCAACATGGTGGAGGTTGCTGATGATCTCCTAGACAAGCCTGAGGTGGAAAAAGTATCCAAGGACTTTGTAGACCAGCCATTGTTGATCAAGATTACTGAAAATCTTGATGTAGGAAATTTGAATGACTGTATCAGAAAAGTTGAGACTACTGAAGGTTTCAACAACCAGAACGCAGTTGGAGTTACAGAAGGTTTCGACGAAGAGAATAACAACAAAATTTCTGAAGATGAAGTAATTTAAGACACTTTAGGGGAGCCCAGTGGAAAATTCGACTATCTCGTGAAATACTCTGCACCCCCAAGTTCTCGTATTGACATCAATAAGATCCAGCCAACTGGATGGGGAGAGTTCTTTGAAGATACTGACGAAGGAGCAAATGATAATGCCCCTATCATCAAAGAGGAGGCTACTGAAGGTCTTAATTATGACAAAATGGAGACAATGAGAGTTGTTGACAAGATCAACACTATGGAACCAGTCAATAAGAACGTTACCAGAATCAAGGCAGAGGCTGCTGAAGGCCTTGTGAAACCTGCTCCTTATGGGATTTTGCGTAGAACAATGGAAGACCCTAAAGGAAACTCAGTCAAGCAATGCTGTAAACTCATTTCCAGGGACCTACCCTCAGAGGGAAGCTTCGACCAGGCGAAAGGGAATGCTGAAGAAGAGGCAAGACTTATTGAAAGAATGAATAAATTAAGCATCACTGATGACCAGAATGTGGATATCAACATGGTGGAAATTTCTCAGAAGAAACAAACAGAAACTGACGAAGAACCCCGTCGAGAAGAGTACCAGAAGTTGGCTTACCCTAAGGAGGAGGAGAACTTAGTCGAATTCATCCAAAGGTGCCAGAGAAAGAAGGCTGAAGTCATGTTGTGCCCACGTTGTAGTGCGGTGTTCGACAAGAAAGAAGCAAGCAATCTGGAGGGGGTGGAGAAAGCCAAAAGAAGAGGAAACTGGGGGGCAATCCCAGCAGCCAGAAATGGAAGGTTCGATCCAAGGAGGAGTGAGCATCACAACCAAAGGTCTGGCGAAGGACGTCATAGGACTTACAAGCCATCTGTCAAAGCTGAGAATGACAAGTGGGTCCAACCAATCGGAGGTACTCAAGGGCAAAAAAGATGGAAGAATTTTGAAATACAGAGAGGTTCCTCCATGGAAGGAAAAAGGGAGGTCGAAAAACAGAAACCAAGACCATACCAATCAGAGAACTATAAAGGAAAGAATCCCATGTCAAGGTCTCAGTGGAGAAGGTTCCAAAGACAGAAAAGAGCAGAAAAGGAGGCTGCAGAAAAGAACAAAATCAAAGAAAAAACTGTCGATGAAAATAAATCTGAGTCAAGCAAGAACATGCAGATAATGAACAAAGAAGAGTATGTTCCCAAAAACGAGCCCTCTCAAAAGGACAAACCAAGCAACATAGTGGAGATGTCGAAGCCTAACAACAAGGCGCCAGAAGACGATGAAGTGACTGATGATTTTAGGTCAGACTCAGAAGGATCTTTCGATGTCACATACAATGTGGTTTCAGTGCTGCCTAGAGACTATGATAGAGTGATGGAGATCGAAGACGAAGAAGATGAGGTTGAAGATGACAGCATGGGGCTCAGGTTTGTATGTTATTATATAATGAACAATGGCTGTGTCGAAGAGTAGAACGCTTTCTTTGAGAGACCAGATGATGCAATGAAGGCACACTTGAAGCCTTTGTTCATAAAAGGAAAAGTGGAGAACGTTGGTGTCAACAAGATATTAGTAGATGGTGGAGCTGCTGTGAATTTAATGCCCCATTTCATGATAAAAAAGATTAGAAAGGATGACTCAGACACAAAACCCCACAACATGGTGTTGTCAAATTATGAGGGAAAAGTAGGAAGTACCATGGGAGTGATCCAGGTGAACCTAACTGTTGGAACCATAACAAGACCAACAATGTTTATAGTGATAGCTTCAAGGGCAAATTATAACTTGCTGCTTGGAAGAGAGTGGATTCATGGGATAGGAGCTGTACCATCATCCATGCACCAACGAATAGCCATCTGGAGGCCAGATGGGATTGTTGAGAATATTGAAGCAGATCAAAGCTATTTTATGACTGAAGTAAACAACGTGAATAGTCAAAGTTTCGACACAAATTTGGCTCACATACCCCCCTGCAACCCAGCAGAATTCGACTTGAAGGCAACTGACAACGCCTATTGTTCCATGTACCTTCACCCAACACGTGGTTTTCAATGGGACAAAGAAGTAATTGGCGAACCAAGTCACGTATGGGGAGCTTCTCATACTGAGCCAACCGGTTGGGGAAGTGAATTTGATGATTATGATGAGTGAAGCCTCAACGATCGAAAGAATTACGGCTTATATAGCCGAAAATAAACTCAAAGCGGCCCTAGAGGCCGAAGTAAAATACATGGCTGTCGAAGCCAACAAAGAAGATTTTGAAGAACAATGTCCCCAAAGGGATATTGAAAAAGGTTATGACAACAATCAGACTGGCGAATGGCAGAATCAGAAGCTTGACGCCATCTATGATGACGAACCCTTGGGGTTCGAAAAGGATCCAGCATCGACTAACATGAAGATGGTGGCACAGGATCCATTAGAAGAAATCAATTTAAGACTGAGGGCAGAAAGAAGGCCAACTTACATCAGCGCCAAGATGGATCCTCAGTTCAAAGTCGAAATAGTCCAATTGCTAAATGAGTACAAAGACTGTTTTGCATGGGATTACGACGATATGCCAGGATTAGACAGGAGTTTGGTCGAATTGAAGCTGCCAATAATGGAGGGAAAGAAGCCAGTAAAGCAAACTCCCAGACGCTTCGCACCAGAAATCTTGTCGAAAATAAAAGAAGAGGTCGAAAGACTTCTAAAATGCAGATTCATCCGCACCACCAGGTATGTCGAATGGATTGCAAACATTGTTCCTGTAATTAAGAAAAATGGCAAGCTGAGGGTATGCATTGATTTTAGAGATTTCAATTCAGCTACCCCTAAGGATGAATATCCTATGCCAGTGGCAGAAATGCTCATAGACTCTGCAGCAGGCCATGAGTATTTGAATATGCTTGATGGATACTCTGGCTATAATCAAATTTTTATTGCTGAAGAAGATGTTCCTAAAACAGCTTTTCGTTGCCCTGGAGCAATTGGAACCTATGAATGGGTAGTAATGCCCTTTGGTTTAAAAAATGCTGGAGCAACTTATCAAAGAGCCATGAATTCAATTTTTCACGACTTTATTGACACTTTTATGCAAATATACATTGATGATATTGTGGTTAAGTCTGTTTCAGGAGCAAGTCATATAGACCATCTTCGACATTCCTTTGAAAGGATGAGAAAGTTTGGTTTAAAAATGAATCCCCTTAAATGTGCTTTTGGTGTGCAGGCGGGTGATTTCTTAGGTTTTGTGGTCCACAAGAAAGGGATCGAAATAAATGAAAACAAAGCCAAAGCCATAATGAAAGCGAAAGCGCCATCGACAAAGAAGGGATTGCAGTCTCTACTAGGGAAAATCAACTTTCTCAGAAGGTTCATTTCCAACCTTAGTGGGAAGACACAAGCCTTTTCACCTCTACTTCGACTAAAGAAGGAAGATTTCACATGGGGGCAAGAACAACAAGATGCCTTCGACAAGATCAAAGAGTATCTGGCTAGTCCTCCAGTTTTGATGTCTCCTTGTAGAAAAAGAAGTATGAGGTTATACATTTCAGCATCAGACAAAACTTTGGGAAGCATGCTGTGTCAAGAAGATGAGAATGGCGTCGAAAGGGCCATCTATTATCTCAGCAGAGTCCTAAATGATGCTGAAACTAGATATAGTGTGATAGAAAAATTATGTTTGTGTGTATATTTCTCTTGTACAAAGTTAAAGCACTATATAAAACCTGTTGATGTATATGTTTCTTCTCATCTCGACGTAATAAAGTATATGTTATCTAAATCCATTTTACATAGTCGAATTGGGAAATGGGCTTTGGCATTGACAGAATATTCCTTAAAATATTTGCCTTTAAAGGCTGTTAAGGGACAAGTGGTTGCTGATTTCATAGCTGACCACTCAATAAATGAAAATGAAGTAGAATATGTCGAATTAGAGCCATGGAAGTTGTATTTCGATGGTTCCAGTCATAAGAATGGAACTGGTGTTGGAATACTAATTATTTCTCCTGACAAAATTCCAACAAAATTCAAGTACAAAGTCGAAGGCTTATGTTCAAATAATGAAGCAGAATATGAAGCTTTGGTTGCCGGACTTGAAATATTGTTGGAATTGGGGGCAACAAGAGTCGAAATAATGGGTGACTCTGAGTTGGTGATAAAACAATTGACAAGAGAATATAAATGTGTCAAAGAAAATCTGATTATGTACTTCGTAATAGCTAACAGACTTCTCAAAATATTCGACAATGTGGCCATTAGACACATTCCTAGATTGAAGAATCAAGAAGCGAATGATCTGGCTCAACTTGCGTCAGGCTACAAAGTGTCGAAAGAAAACTTGGGGAAAGCTATTGAAGTAAGGGGAAGAGTCATATCCACCAAATTGGCTCCTTCAGATTTGGAGACAATAAAATTAGGTTATGAGGATGAGGAAAATTTTGAAATTTTCAATGTAGATGATTCAGAAATTGAAGATTGGAGAAAACCTATCAAGGATTATCTACAAGACCCTAATCAGAAAGTCGAAAGAAAAGTAAAGTACAGAGCTTTAAGTTATGTACTTTTTGGAAATGAATTGTTTAAAAAGACTGCAGAAGGAGTCTTGCTGAATGTTTGGGCGAAGATGAAGCTTACATAGCTTTGTCGAACGTGCACAGTGGTGCATGTGGCGCACACCAAGCAGGCCACAAAATGAAATGGTTATTATTTCGACAAGGAATGTACTGGCCAACAATGTTGAAAGATTGTGTCAAATTTGCAAAAGGTTGTCAGGAATGCCAAGTGCATGCGGGTATACCACATGTCCATGCAAGTGAGTTGCATTCAATTATAAAACCTTGGCCATTCAGAGGTTGGGCTTTGGATTTAATTGGTGAAATTCGACCAGTTTCTTCAAAAGGGCAGAAGTACATTTTGGTTGGAATAGATTATTTCACTAAGTGGATTGAAGCTATACCACTGGTAAATGTGGATCAAGAGACAGTTATAGAGTTTATCCAGAAACATATAATTTACAGATTTGGGATACCAGAAACAATAACTACTGATCAGGGATCTGTGTTTACTGGGAAAAACATGCAAATGTTTGCAAAAGACACAGGTTTTAAACTCTTAACTTCGACACCTTATTATGCCCAGGCAAATGGACAAGTCGAAGCAGCAAATAAGGTTGTGATAAATTTGATCAAAAAGCACGTGGGTAGAAAACCTAGAAACTGGCATAAGACTTTGGATCAAATTTTATGGGCTTGTCGAACGTCTCCTAAAGAAGCGACAAATTCTACTCCATTCAAATTGACTTATGGACATGATGCAGTGCTACCAGTCAAAATTTATTTACAGTCAATACGAGTTTAAAGGCATCATGAAATTCCATCAGAAACGTATTGGAGCATGATGATGGATGAACTAGTTGATTTGGATGAAGAGAGATTACGCGCGCTATATCTGATAAAGAGACAAAAAGAAAGAGTCGAAAAGTTTTACAATAAGAAAGTGAAATCTAAGACCCTTTCAGTGGGGGATCTTGTTTGGAAAGTAATTCTTCCTATGGATCGAAAAGATAGATTAATGGGAAAATGGTCTCTTAAGTGGGAAGGACCCTTCCAAATTTTAAATTTTTTTTCAAATGGCGCATATGAGGTCGAAGAGATAGATAAAGATAAAAGAATACTAAAGATAAATGGCAAGTATTTAAAAAAATATAAGCCAACATTGCAGGAAGTTAAAATAGGAATAAAATGATTTGTAGAATAAAATGATACATTTCGCCAAACAAATGGCGTCAATGTCATTACAAAAGAAAAGCCTTAAAGGCTGCCAGCAATAAAAAATAATAAACCTATTTCTATTACAAGTTAATATTTGAGAAAAGATTCCTTAAGTTCTTCAAATTTCCTCTTCTGGACTTGGAGTCGACATTCACAAAGGTTTTTGTTATGAGAAAGGCTGTCGATCTCCTGAATCAACTGCTGAGCTCTAGCTGCATGATGCAATCCCACTTTAAGCTCTTCGTCAATCTCATTTTGCTGGGGTTGTTGAAGGCTTGCTTTGCGTTGTTTTTCTTGGGAGATTTTT
Source organism: Lathyrus tuberosus (assembly GCA_022829125.1). Lineage (NCBI taxonomy): Eukaryota > Viridiplantae > Streptophyta > Magnoliopsida > Fabales > Fabaceae > Lathyrus > Lathyrus tuberosus. The sequence goes on from JALAZF010000072.1 coordinate 10,350,686, forward strand.
TCTTAAAGATCTGCTATCTGCTTCTCCCAATTTTTGATGTTAATGTCACAGTCAGCAACACCTTTCGAATAAACCTCAGAAAGTTTCTCCAGCTCAGAAACTTTGTCAGCCGAAGCAGCCACAGCGTCCCACTCTGTAATTTGAGTTTCAGACTTGTTAGAGATTTGTTGGGAAAACTCTTTTTGGCGGTGCAGGTCCGCGCTCACCAGGTCAATTATCTGGGCTAGATCCATCACCAGACGGCTGTCCTCAGCGGAGGCTTCCAAAACATTTACTTGTTTAAGGATTTTCTTCAGGTCGAACTGGGCAGTAGGATTTTCGCCCAAAACCTTGAATAAATCCACACCAAGTATTTTGGTTTTGATTTCAGTCATGATGGCTTCAAGTGATTTAACCTCAGAAGTGGCCCCAGAAGTAGTCGAACTACTGAAGGATGAGTCTTGGAAGTTGTGTCGAGCGCTGAGCATAGCCCTTAGATACTCCAAAGGTTTCTTGACTTTGAGGCTTTCAAGTTCCTCGCGAGAGAAACTAGTCGAGCCAGTTGATGGAGATTTTTCTTTGATTTGAGCAGGATTTGATTGAATACTTTGCCCAGAATTTGGCTCAGCATATGGATGCTTCGACAGGTTCTTCTTTTCCTCAGCAGTTTATTTTTCATTGTCATCTCCGACCCCAGCATCCATGTCAACATCACCATCCTTTTCAGTATTTAATGTTGGACGAACAGGAGAAGTATTATCAGAATGCTCTTCCACGTCAGTGTCGAATTCATCATTGGTTTGCCTTTTATAGCTACCAGCATCAGGGTTGATTCCCTCTTGGAGTCTCTCAGCCAAAGTCTTTTCAGAGTCAAGATCAATTATGTCCTGCTCTTTTTCCTTTGTTGATTTCTTTGTAGAAGCTTTGGAAGAGGTAGGCATTGAACTAGCTGCTTTGGAGGTAGGACCACCTGTAAATGTTGGCATTTCTTTTGCTATGGGGTGTTCTTCGACATCAACTTGGATATGAGAACAAGCAAAAGTCAAGGAAAAGAAAATGCAAGTAAAAGTGAATATCATCAGTCGAAATAAAGGTTTACCTGAGGAATCTCAATATTGAAGCTAGAATTCCCACTCTCTGCATCTTTGATAAGAACTTTTGTAGTTGGACTGGTGGGGGGAGTTTTCTTGGTCGATCTGACAATGGACCTTTGGGAGGCAACTGGCTTGATTTTCAAGACCTTATTTTTCTTAAGAGGTTGTTGGTCTGGAGATTCATCCCTAGATTCTTCATCGATTACCTTTACCTCCTCCTCTTGTTTTCTTTTCTTGGGGGGTGGTGGGGTTTGACTCACTTAAAAACACAAGAGAAAATTGTTTTAGTTCGAGTTAAATAGAATTTATTACATGGAAGAAAATTGATATTTTCTGATGAAACCTTTTCGACTGTAGAGGTTGGTTGTTCGACCACCTTTCCAGAACTACTTCTGACAGAAGCCTTTTTAGCAGTAATCTTGACAGCTGAAAGATAGAAAGAAAGATAAAGAAATGAATACAGAAGAAGAAAAACATAAGAAGGAAGTTAGAATAAAGTAAAGAAAAATTGTGTTTTCTTTAAACACCTTCAAGAATGGGAGATTCCACGCGAACGTGTTCTATTCCAATATGAAGGTGCCCTGGGAAATTGTCCACATGATACTTAGTCGGAACCACACGCTCAGCAGGTTTTTTATAAGATTCACGGAGCATTTTTATGTGAGATCCACAAATAAACCAATCTGGGAATGGAGGGCTTAATGCCACACCAAATTCAGCAGAAGGTAGAGGGGGAAACTTTGGTGGATAATAGCTGTATGCCAAATCATAACGTGTTTCTGGACGAACATATGAAGGCAACGCCAGCTTCTCCAATTTTTCTGTAAATTTGTGTTTCAAAGTCACTGCTGCTTCGCTTATGGTTCGACTAAGATCATTTGGCCTGTAAATAGTTTCAAAATAATGCTGAAACTTTTGGATTTCTTTAATATGTCTTTCAGTACCTTTCTTTGTTCGATCCTGCACAAAAGTGAAAGCATTCGTCAGATGAGTCGTAAAGGCCGTCACGTCGAAGAATCTAGTGAGGTAGTAGTCTTTCCACCAAACATCGAATTCTTGAGTGCAGAGGAAAGACGGTCTAAAGATCACCGGTCGAATCTCCAGAGTCTCATCAAAGTATTTTTCTGATAACTCTATGCTTTTCTCTAGATTATGAAAAGAATTGTAAAAGATAATAAAACCTTTCTTTGGATAGATGGGTTTTGTTTTTATTTGGATTAACCTAAATTGTCGAGCCACTAGGTTAGGTTGATAAACAATAAGGGAAATTTTTGTGTTATTCGTGTTGTGATGGGAGAAAAGGTGTCTTGGTGTTAGGAACGATTCCCAGATAACCAGAAATGTATCTTCTTCTTTCTGCATCTCTAAAGGAAGTTGTTTGGTAAACCATTTGGGACCAATAGTTCTGTTGGCAAAGGGTGCCATGGACGGAGTGAAGTTGTAGCGTTTGGCAAACATCATTACATAACTGGTGAAGGCTTGTCGAAGGCTGATTCCTTCGTCAGATGGAGTTAGTTTTACCAACCTAGGCCATTCGACGTTTCTGTCCTTCACTTCTTCCTCATCTACTTTATTCTTGATAGGGAGAGAAGCCTCGAAGGTGGCATTTAGCCATAACTGTAGAAGCCAAAAAGGCCCTGCCAAGCTTAGTTTTCCTTTCTCTTGGCCAGTCTTCAGAAACTCCACACTCTCGCTGATGGATTCATAAAGGGTTGCCAAAACCATTTCGCTTAAGCAAAGTTTTTTCCCAGCATGGAGTTGGTTGGCTATGGTAAGGTATTTTTTGGCAACCTGAAGAGAACGAGAGCAAAAGACAAATTCGACAACCAGAGGGTCAAAAAAGCTATGTGCTCTACGTCAGAGACTTCTGTAGTCGTTTTGTCATGATAACGAGCAATAACAAAGAATATGAGGCATGTTTGGTGTTGAAACCTATAGTATCTTCATCCAAATTAGTAGGGTCGAAGTCTATTCCTATAGGGCTAAGGCCAACTATGGCAGCTATGTCGAAGAAGGTTGGAGTGACCATTCCACAAGGAAGATGGAAGTTGTTGTAGGTGTTATCCCAAAAGTAAAGGGAAGCCAGGAGCATGTTTGGGCAATAACTAGGGCCCACCTTCGACAGTTGGATCAAGTCGAAGATGCCAGTTTGCTTCCAGAAATCCCCTTTAGTTTTTTCGACCTTAGTCAGCCAAGCCAAATAGTCTGAAGGATCTTTTGTCAAAGGGCAACTTCTAAACATCCTAGCTTGGTTCAAATATGCTAAATCTATTTCTTCAGAAGCTGAGGGGCTCTCAGGATTTTTTGAAGACGTTTCACTAGGTTTGGGTTTTATTCCAGCACCTATGGGTTTTGAATAAGAATACGTAGGGAAAAAATCCTTTAAACGATCAGCATCAGCCTTGGGGTCAGGGAGTGGACCCAACATTGCGTGGCAAGTGCCAGAAATAAGGACCGGAATGAGTACCTGGGATTGATAAATGCTTGCTTTCTCTCTTTCATTTGGAGGCTCTGGAATGTACTGTTGATTGCTCACAATCACTGGTCCAGGCAACTCGTGCGCATAAGGGAGAGCAGTAGTGTTCTTGGTTTTCTTGTCAGTAGGAGCTTTGCGAGGAGCCATTGATGAGGGAAACAAAGAATTTTCAGAAGAAAGTATGAAGGTTTGAAATGGGTTTGTGAAGAAGAAGAAGGCCAGGAACGTAAAAGTGTTAAAAGATTTGGAAAATAAGTATTTATAGAGGGAAAGATGAGAAAACGTTCCAGTTTTAATATTGATCATAGGACATGTGTCAAGATTTCAACGGTGATGATCAAAAGTATGGGAAGGCATGGCTAGCTAGGTTTTAGGGTTATGGAGATCATGTCTGAACATGGGATTAGATGGGACGTTTTAAGAAAAGTGTAATGATAGACTTTCTTGGGACTAAACAAAACGTCACGTCTTGAAAACCAGCATCATTAATGCAGGTAACATGGCGTCGAAATATTTTCGACAGCAAATGATGGTTTCTCCAGAAATAAGTCGAAACATCTTTGCTGCGGGGCAATTTGTAGACATATATTTTCGACACCATGTCTTGGTAGGTAAAATGATGTTCTTTAACTAAAGAAAATGGCTACAGATGAAGAAGAAAGAAAACGAAGGTATTCAGAAGAAGTTTTCGACACTTCGACAAAAACAGAGTTTCGACATTTCGACAGAGACATAAGGAAGTTTTCGTCAGACAAGGTTGAAGGGACATTTATTACTTTTCGACAATTCGACAAGGTGAAGAGGCGCAACATTTCGACACAAAAGGAAAATTCAAATTCAAGAGTTATAACGTTTGGCAGAAGACGCGTGGAAGCTTTAGAAGAAAAGAAGACATGCAGAAGGCCAAGTGTCAAAGATTTAGAATTTTTCCGTTATTAGACAGTTATTGTATTTGTATATAAATAGGATAGTTGTTGTAGAATTTTAGTGTGTGAAAACTTGTACTAAATTCCTGTAAATACTCAAAGTACCCATGCGAGAGAAAAGAGTTTATTATCTGGAAATGTACGTGTGAAACACCATCTTTTTAAAGTTTATAGAAATTCAAAGTCTTTTATAATTACCTTTACTTTTCCCAGTCATTTATCCTTTGTCATTTACTTTATGCAAGTTTTGATTTCATTCAATTTATCTTTTCACCAGAAGTTGTCATTTAGTTCTTTAACCAAACCATTCATACATAAAAGATATAACAAAACACACCATCAAAACACCATTATCCTAAGAGTTAGATAAATTTGCACATGTATCCCAGGATTTGTGTGGTTGGTCCTGCAAGTAACCCAATTTTATAAGAGATTGGTAAACCAGAGGTTGTTCGCCAAAATCAACAGCGAACAATAACCTGACCCCGAACTCCCCGAATCTCTCTTAGCGTTTGTTCAGTTAAACAATCGCATGCAAGGTTAGTTTTAGATATCTTCCCTTTCCCTTCCAGCTTCACGGGATAAATAAGAAATCAGAAAGTAGCACCCCACTCCTCCTCTTGAGGAGGAAACCATTCTGCGATAAGGTGGTCGCGTCACCGACAAAAATCACACGCTACAGAAAAATGGCGACTCTGCTGGGGATATTTTAGTAGGATCTGTCTTACCTTAGTCATCATCGTCCCCATTTTCCACAGAAAAATGGCGACTCTGATGGGGAGTGCCATTAGGATCTGTCTTACTTTAGTCATCATCGTCCCAATTTTCCACAGAAAAAATGGCGACTCTGCTGGGGATATTTTAGTAGGATCTATCTTACCTTAGTCATCATCGTCCCCATTTTCCACAGAAAAATGGCGACTCTACTGGGGAGTCATTTTGTCTGTTTAGGATTATAGACTAGAATTCTTAAGAGGTCTAGGATGTTAGTTTTAGGAATCTATATATATATATATATATATCGCTTTTCCTACTTGATATCCATGTTTATTTTTTCTGCTAATGGGAATGCGGGTGATGCCGCATGTGGAAAGTTTGAGTGATACCTAAGATAGGTGATGACATAGACGGGTGGTCTTACAGGGAGTGATTCCTGAATAAGCGATCCCGATAGACCATCAAATCAGTGGAGATACCCTTTGCGGATTCAATGTCTAACGACTTCGGTTGTGAAAGCAGATTGTTCGATTGTCGTATCCACGAAACTGAGGATTTAGTATACTAAAACCATGTGACTATTTAGTAGTACGAAAGCTATCAGAAATAGTTATCACGCGATACTACCCTCAATTAAGATTACTCTAAGATACTACAGCTTGTTCGGGTGAACCAACCTACTGTTGTTATCCCAATAGGGGTAAATGATTTTGAGGACAGGTACAAAATTCACCATAGTACAACCTTTGGGAATGGGTAGAGCCATGACTCCATGCTCGTGACGCTGAACCATTGAACCCATGTTTTTTCTATGTTTTTGTGTGTTGCATTCATGCATGCATCTAAAAAACTTTAAACAAAGAAAATTTTTCTCTTTCAATCTCTCTCTTTTTCAAATTAAACTAAAACAATGATTGCAAATATCAGAGAGAAGGATTGCATTATGGATTTTGGTAGAAGGAAGACTCACAAGTACACCTTCAAGGTTCCAAAATTAGAGGATTTAAGAGGGTTGGCAAGGATGATCACCAACCCTGATGCTTTCATAGCTAAGTATGGAGGACTGCTGTCTTTGTTAAGAGTCCATGTAGTTGAAGGAATCATGTCTACGTTGATTCAGTTCTACGATCCAGTTTATCACTATTTCACATTCCCGGATTATCAACTAGCACCAACACTGGAGGAGTACTCTCACATGACTGATTTACCCATTACTGACCAAGCTCTCTTTTCTGGACTGGAAGAAATTTCCCTAATGTACCCCTCATTGGAACTAAAGGAGGAATCAACTATCATCCAGTTTTAGTTCATCGTTAATTCGGATACCCGATGAGACATATCCCGCGTAATGTTCATCTGGAAGGTCTTTTCTTCAAGGAAGGAGAAAATGATAGGGCACTAAAGACGGAAATAATGCATGCTTGGAAACATGTTCACAGGAAAGGAAGAGAGTCTCTAGGAAAACCAGAATGTGTCTCTGTGGAGCCTTACCTCCACTGGGTGCAAACTAAAGCCCTTAAGCTGAGGATGCCTTACCCTCACCAAGAAGTTCTTTCGCTGAAGGAATCTGTCCTTTATTTTATGTCTGATACGGAAAAACTCCAGGTCACTCTCAACAAAGTTTAACGGAAAAATAAATCTTGGAAGAACAAGTACCGTATTCTCAATATAGGGTGTACCAAAATGCAGCAACTGTTAAAAGAAAAAGATGCTCTGATCGAGATTTTAGAGCAACATGCTGTAGAAAATCAAGAAGACCGAAGGAATTTGCTCGCTCCTTTCATTTGGAAAAGGAATGACAACCCGACAACGGCTCGAGAGCCCCGGTCAAGGAAAAGGAAAATACCAGAACCGGCACCTGAGATCTCCTCAGAGAAGACTCAGGACCCATAAGTTTAGACATTGCCTTTTACAGCACCTTGTAAAATACTGTATTTCCATTTCCGCAATCTTTGAATTCAATAAAACGGGGTTTCCCCACTGTATGATATTTGCAATCCAGTTGTTGAAGTTTCTTTTTTATTAAAGACAAAAAAAAATATAATTAATATAATTATTGCATATCACTTCTGTGTCTCGATTCTAGAGCCAAACTGTCTCATTCGTACAATACTCGGGCCAATCGACAAAAGAAAATGGATGATCTCGAGGAAGAGAACAAAGAGCTGAGAGAAGAAATCGACGCTCTAAAGGAGGATTTGAGAAAACTTCACAATGACATGCAATCTCTAGAAATAGCTCAGAGGCAACAACAACGGACTGTGATCTCAGAGATCACATCTACACCCATGGTGGAGACGTATGATCCTCGGTACAACATGCCTAAAGATCGTCCCTGGGGCATGCCACTCAACTTTATCCCTGAAGGATATATTCCACCGATCACGGAAGATCCGGAAACTGCAGCAGGAACCGCTGGGCCAGAAGATTACAAACTTCGGGAAAGCGAAGTGACAGCAACTCCCGAAGGTTACAAACTTCGGGATAGGGAAGCACCAAGAGTCACTGCCGTAACAACTATACCACCACCCGTGGTGCACACTATCCCGGAAGGACAGATTCCCCAGATACCCTCTGGTGGAAATGAAAGTATGTACGACAGATTGAATGAGTTCCAGGAGCAATTCCTGGAGATGCAGAAGGAACTGTATGCCATTCGTGGTAGGGATTTATTCGGAAAGGACGCCGCAGACCTTTGTTTGGTCCCCAATGTGAAAATTCCGCACAAATTCAAGGTTCCCGAATTTGAGATATACAAAGGCAACTCTTGCCATCAAAGTCATTTGGTGATGTACGCTTGAAAGATGTCAACTCAGACAGAGAATCAACAGCTACTGATCCACTACTTCCAAGATAGTTTAACCGGTGCCGTACTCAAATGGTACATGGGTTTAAACCGCACTAAGATCGTCACGTTCAGAGATCTTGGCGCTGCCTTTATTCAGCAGTATAAGTATAACTTGGACATGGCATTAGACAGAGATCAACTTAGAGCCATGTTGCAAAAGGACAAGGAAACCTTTAAAGAATATGCTCAGAGATGGCGTGAAATTGCCGCCCAGATTTTTCCACCTCTTGAGGAAAAAGAGATGACGAAGATCTTTTTGAAAACTCTGAGTTCGTTTTACTACGACCGAATGGTCGCCAGTGCGCCCAGCGACTTTACTGAAATGGTGAATATGGGGGTACGTCTTGAAGAAGCAGTCCGAGAAGGACGTCTGGTCAAAGATACAGGACCATCAAGCAGTACCAAAAGATACGGTAGTGCTTTCCCTAAGAAAAAAGAGCAAGATATTGGTAATATCTCTCTCGGAAAGCAAAGGCGACGGTACCAACCAGTAGCAGCTGTAACTCCTGCTATCAACCCTGTGCCTGTTCCAACGTATCAACCTCGGGTTGCTCAAAGCCAACCGAATCAACAACAATATCAACAAAGGACACAACAGCCTCTTCAGCAGGCTCGTCCTCAATACAACAATAACAACCGTGCAACACGACCACCAGGGTTTGACCCTATACCCATGTTGTACGCAGAACTGTTTCCACTATTACTGGTCAAGGGGCACGTCCAAATCAAGTCTCCACTAACAGTACCAGAAAATCCGCCTTTTTGGTTCAAAGCGGATCAAACTTGCCCTTACCATCAAGGAGGACCAGGGCATAACATAGAAAACTGTCTCAGCTTCAAATCCGATGTGCAGAAGCTTGTCAGGAACGGGGTCTTATCCTTCAAGGATACAAATCCAAATGTTCAGACGAACCCGTTGCCTCAACACGAGAAGGCTGCAGTAAATTTGATAGAGAAAAAGTCTAACCGCAGTTATCAAATTCGCGATGTACTCCTATTAGAAACCAATCTGGTCAAGATGCATTGCAGACAGAGCGGATACGGTCATGTACCGTCTCACCATTATCACCAGTGTGATATCTGTTCAAAGGATAATCAAGGATGTTCCTTAGTGCAATAAGCTCTACAAGAACAGATGGATCTCGGGTGGATCCAGGATCACCGAATTCGTGAGGTCAACATGACTTATACAAATTCCAACATTATTCAAAACCACAACATTCTGGCAATGAATGTCAACTTGGTGGCAATGCACTCAAGGAAAAGCCAACATCATGATCTGCCACGGCACGACTACAATTCCTGTTCGATCTGCTCAATAAACAATCAGGGATGCTCTTTTATACAAGAGGCCCTCCAGCGTCGGATGGATCCAGGAATACCGTGATAGAAGTCACTATCAAGTTAATATGATTCAAATCTTTGATGTTCGCTTGATGAATACCAGCTTGGTGGAATTACACGCTAAGCATGTCCGGCTCGGTTTTCTGACTTCAAATGACTATCAAAACTGTAAAGTATGTCGTGAGGATAACCAAGGATGTGCACTTGTTCAAAGAACGCTACAACACTTGTTGAACCACTGGTGGCTTCTGATCTATCTAGATGAAGACACACAGCAAGTCAGTATGGCCGATGGGAACCCTACTAGGCATCAAAGTCAGGATGTTCGCTCGATGGAAACAGATCTAGTAAGGTTACACTGCATACAAAGCAGACGTGGCTAGGTGCCACCACACAACTATGAGCGTTGTAGAGTTTGCTCAGAAAATAACCAAGGATGCTACCTTGTATGGTCAGCTCTTCAAAAACAGTTGGACCAAAAGAAGGTTCGACCATGTTCAAGCTCTGGTTCGATCAATGTAATGCAAGATTATCTTCCTGATCAGAGCAAAGACGTTGTCTTAATCCCTAAATGAGAAATGGCCAAAGACATATGCGCCATAATCCTTCTACTCCATGAATCAAGAGTTCCTCTTGATAGTAGAAGGATTCTCTACCTCGACCCAATTGAGGCCGGCTACGATGGTCAGAAAAATCAGAAGGCTCCTGTAGTTATCTATCTGGCAGGGCCAGTACCATACAAGTTCGATAAGGATATCCCTTACAAATATGGTGCAACAACAATCGAGAATGGAAAGGAAACTCCATTACCCTCCGTCGTGAACATTGCTTACATATGTCGAATGATACGGAGCGGTCGGATCTTCAAGAGAGGAGTTGGAGAACCCACCAAAGAAAAGGAACCTCAAACAAAAGTTCCCAATCAACCAGTTGGTCAATCCAGTAATCCCGACCTTTCAAAGCACAACGATGAGGTGCTGAAGCTCGTCCAAAAGAGCGGGTACAACATTGTAGACCAACTGTTGCAAATTCTGTTGAGAATCTCTGTGCTATCTCTTTTACTCAGTTCCGAAGCTCACAGGGAAGCTCTACAAAAAGTCTTAGAGCAGGCCTTTGTGGAACAAGATGTGACAATAAGACAATTTGATAGCATCATCTCCAACATCACTTCCTGCAACAATTTAGGATTCAGTGATGAAGAACTACCGGAAGGAGGCAAAAATCATAACATGGCGCTCAACATTACAGTCAACTTCCAGGACGATGCTTTAGCCAGTGTACTGTGTTATTTCTTTGATTATGTGGTTGGCATTTATTTTGCTAAAACTATTCTAGCAGCAAGATGTTGAAACAAGATGTTCTAATTTACTGCACTCAACATGTCGGATAAAGATGTCCCATCCTGGATCATAGGACATCGCGTCTGTTATTGGATTAAAAGGAAGATTCTGTTAGTGTTATTTGTTACTGAATATTCTGCGAATATTTAGTTATCCTATGTGGTGTCCAAAGTAATTGAGTTGATATTTTGTGCTGGTTTTCGGATTTTCACTACTTTCTAAATATGGAGACATATTAGGAAATATTAGATTGAAGACCTATTTTCTTAGAGTTTATTTTGCAGAATTATGTGCAGTCTCTCAGTTGCGTTCTGAATCCCAAATCTAGTTGGGATGTAGGTTATAAATAGGAGTGTTTGTAACCTGATTTAGTGACAGCTCAAGATGTAGAAGTCTAGGGTTCTGTCTAGGTAAACCTCCCGGCTTGTGGGAAGGTTACTCGTACCCCTCAAAACCTGTAGGTAAAAGGCAGTACATATTGTTCTTGGAGGAAGCTTTTAAGCAACTCTAGGTTGTGGTCTTAGTTAAGGGAAGAAGCTAACAAACGGTGGAGTTTGGCATCTTACTTAGCTAGGTATTGTTCTCATCAGATGTTGATGTGTCATAGGAGTGTGTCTCCTCACCATGGAAGTGTGGCGTCATGTCTATCTGTGTGATCAGAATGTAGGCGAAGGGCTGTCGATGCAGTGGCTGAGATGTTGACTGCTAGACATCATTGCGATGATTGGAAGTGAGATAGAGTCTCTTACCTAGGGAGGACTTAGGTAGAAGGGTCATTGGGTAGTGATTAAGTGAGTAGATCATCAACGGGTGTGTTGATTGTAGGGTCTATGAATTTGATACTGCTAATAGTGGACTTCCTTACTGGCTTGGTATGCCCCCAGATGTAGGTTGTTAGACCGAACTGGGTGAACAAAGTATGTGTGTGTTTATATCTTTTCAGTACCGTGCTTATTGTTGTATACCTTGCCATGTGTGTTCATGTCAGACCAGATGTCGAATGTTATGTTATAGGACATCTGACTTCTGCACATGTACCATAATTTCAATTGGTATCAGAGCAGGTCATTCTGTTCTGTATCTGGATGAGATCCTAGGGAAGATACTTTCTGGTTCATGTGTAAGGAAATTAGTTTTGCTGAGAAGTTGTATGGACTTGGTCAGTTCATATGTTGTTTGAATAGTCCCTTGAAGTGGAGGATGGAATATTCATGATAGGGTGTGTATTGGCTTTGTTTGAAGTTGCCAGGCGTGTAGCTTTGGCTTTGACCTGCTGTGTGGTTTGATTTATTTTCAAACCTATTGCACATGGAGTGTAGTGTTTTTGCAAAGGTTATTAAGTTTTTCCTGAAGGTTGTTGAGGGGTTTTCTCTTTCTGTGTTCCGCTGCTCATGTGTCTGTTAGAAAACTCTTGGTGGTTTGTGTGTTGAGGATGCAACACTCTATTCTCCTTTGAAGGTGTATCACATGGTGAGGTGATACTTGAGGATATCTTCAACTAGCTAGTTAGAGTTGCCAAAGATACTTGAGGTTTGACCCAAGTCCATTCATAAAGGCACTTTTATATGAGTTTGTTGAAAAGAGATCTAGAAGCAATTTATTCTTACTTCTAACCCTTCTGGGCTTTGATAAAAGATCTCTTGGTGTGTTTCTTGAGAAGGGAACTAAAGTCCTACCAGATGGTGAAACATCAAACCAGCAGATTGCGCAGAATCTTGTTGGATAAAGGTATGGCATAGCAGTTGCTTGGGGGGCTAAACAAATGTGTTATGATCACATCTGTTTGGAACCTACTCCTGGCTTGGAAGAGGAGGCATCTGGGCTGTGTGTCTAAGAAGTTTCTTTCAAGAAACATGTCTTAGATAAGCGTGTTAGATTAGTATATTTCTGATCCAAGTGAGTAGGAGTGCAAAGGTTGTTCTTTTGTGCGGAGGTCAAGCTCAAATGTCAAGGACATTCTCTTTGAAATCTGGAAGTTCCTTCTGATCTAATGGGCCAGATGTATGGAATCTTGTTTATGGCCATGGAGTAGATTCTATTTGAAATGAGTTTTATATGTGTACCAACCACAGGATATGCAGCTATTGGATGGGAGAATGAATAATGCCCTTAGGAGTTCTTAGCAGTTAATAAAGGAGAGTCCTTAATCTGATGATGGAAGAACTCGAAGAAATGTCAAACATAATGTCTTGACATCTTTGTATTGAGAATTTATTTTTCTCAATATGTCTGGTGGTGTTTCTCAAAAATAGGATGAAGGTTGTTTCCTCAAACTTGATATCACTATCAAGTCTATGAGAGCATGGAACTCTTGTTCTATTGGAAGAGAAACTTAAAGGGCTGTGCACAGAGGAGATATATTAACCTAACTGGTTGGCTGGTGTCTTCATTGTTGGATTGTCATCCAAACCATCTAGGATGAGCATTTCAGATTTGTGTTTGGAGCAAGGAAGAGTTGGTGTGCCCTGGTATCTGCATGAGAAGTTTCTTCTTAAGCTGGAGTTCAGTTATGTGGTGTCCTCACATAATGGAACATTTTTGTGCAAGGATTGAAGAGCATCCTTGTAGGTTGAAGTGTTGGGAGAAGCATTTCTTTTAATCTGTTTGTGATAACCAGTCATTGTTCCAGAAACCTGTTAGAGGGAATCTCTTCTTTAGGTGCAGAAGGATGGCTTCCAACATCTCAAAGTCAGGCAGGAGGTCTGAACATTAGAAGTTTGAAAAGAAGATTCTTGAGATGCAGAGTATGCAGGTTCCTGCATGTGTGTATGATCTGGCTTTGAATGGTGATGGGTAACATCATGATTGTTGATGGTTATATTTGGAAAATGATTGAGATTGTGCACTTGGAGTTGGATGCTCAAGCATTTTTGTCAGAAGAGGTGTTTCTGACTATGTGGATTAGAATGTGGAGAGTCTGATCTTGGTTTTAGTAGTATGTTCTGGTAAAGCATGACTACTATTTTTGAAGACCTCACTAGTATCATCAACTACTAGTGGATGTAATGACAGAGGAAGTGTGTCAGATGAGGTGATTTGATCAGGAAGTTTTGTTGATGAGCTGTTCTGTCTCTTGAAGAGATTAGATCTCAGTAAAGCTTGTAAGTCAGCTGAGAATTCGTGGAGTTTGTGAGCAGTGTCAGTGTTCTCTAGGAGTGAGAGTACAGTATGTGAATGTGCTCAGCTATTGTGTGAAGATCTGGTGTTCAAATGTTAATCTTCATCTAGAGCATTGGTTATCCATGACAGGGGGAGTACTTGTCTATGGATTTTGCTGCGAAGGTGCATACATTGTGAAGCTTGCATGTTTGTGCATATTGGTTGCCTCTTATGAGGATATAATGTCGGACAACATGCTATGACATTAGTCTGCAGGATGGTGTTTTAATGTGTGAAGCAAATTGTTTGGATCATGTGCACACATGCTTCTGAGGAGGAGTCTGAAGGACAGTTTTATTTGTATTTGGGAAAATTTATTTTTCTCTGCATATATTGGAAGAGCTCTGTGAGGGTCTTTGTTGATGGGAGTTGTCATACTTGTCTTGGTGTATGTTATTAATTCTAAGTAAGAGGAGTTTACTTAGAGTTCAGTGGAAGGCAGTGTGTTCATGCTTTAGAACTTGAGGATGAATGAAACTGATTGCTCTTGTGTAGAAGAGGAGTCAGTTGAACTTGTAAGGAGGTTCTGGTTCTCTGGGAGCTTGTGGCAGAAGTTCTGGGTTGAAGCATACATTCTTTTGGTGAATGAGAGTTTATTTCTCTCTGGGTTTCTGAAGTTTTCTTTGTTCAAGCTGGTGGTGCAGTGTTGTGTGAAGATCTTCAGTTGGATTACTATACATATAGTAAGTCCAGTGGTGGAGCATATCCAGAACCATGATATGTGGTGTCTATGATGTGTGGAAGATGTCCTAACCAATGTTAGAACATCTTTGGTTTAGTTATCCTTGGAGTAGGATTCTGAGATCAGTTTTGTGTAAGAGGTGTTTATCTTATCATACGGGAGAATGATGAGTTAAGGATTGTCTTGGATGTCTGATGTGAATATGACATGCTAGAAGTGGATCAGTTTGGTGCTTGTTGAGCAAATGAGCTGAAGATTTTTGGAGCGTCATTCGTGAAATATAGGGGGAGAACTTCAGTTTATTAATTGTACTAGTGTGGTACTTGGTTTGCTTGAGGATCAAGCATTAAGTGAATGCGTTCAGCAGGTGTGTTGAACAGAGGGTGCGCTCTTGAAGACATATAGATGAGTCTTATGTTTTCCATTCATTTAAGGTGTTCTTCTTGCACAGGAGCACTGGTTATCTTAGATAGGGGGAGTTGGACTTCTGTTTTGGAGTTGTTGCTGCAGTAGTACAATTGTTTATCAAGATTGTTTGTGGTTTCAAAAATTCTATGATAGTGTACCTCTGGTGAGGGTGTAATGTTAGACAAGATGTCATGACATTGTGTGACTGGTTTTGTTCTGGGTGGACTTGACTGGTTGATCTTGGTCATGTCATTGGGTTGTCAATGTATCGAATCAAAGTTGTACAAGCTTCTGAGTTGGATGTGTTCTGCTACTGGTTGATTGTCCTTATTGCATAGTTGCTTTGTTTGTCAAAAAGGGAGAGTTAGCCTAGGTGTTGTCTAGTTATCTGGTGTGATTCTAGCTTTGAGGGGGAGTTTGTAGTTTGTGCAGCTGTTATGCTGTTTGAGTTTGATTTTGTGTGCATCTGCTTTCTGATGCTGTTTATTCTGGTTTATGATTTGATCAGTTCCCAAAATTAATAACTGTTCTACTTGCCTTTGTCATATTTCTGGCTAAAAAGGGGGAGTAGTATGTGTGCTTGTGGTATGCTTGTGCTGGTGCTGCAGTTGAGGGGGAGAATGTTGTTGTGTTTCTGCAGTTGAGGGGGAGTTATTTTGCTGTTGTGCTGTGTTTTTTGCTGCTGTCTCTGAGATTTTTGTTTTGCTTGATTTATCTTTGCAAGATTGTTTGTTGTGTAGTTTTAGCCAACATAAGCCAAAGGGGGAGATTGTTATTTCTTTGATTATGTGGTTGGCATTTATTTTGCTAAAACTATTCTAGCAGCAAGATGTTGAAACAAGATGTTCTAATTTACTGCACTCAACATGTCGGATAAAGATGTCCCATCCTGGATCATAGGACATCGCGTCTGTTATTGGATTAAAAGGAAGATTCTGTTAGTGTTATTTGTTACTGAATATTCTGCGAATATTTAGTTATCCTATGTGGCGTCCAAAGTAATTGAGTTGATATTTTGTGCTGGTTTACGGATTTTCACTACTTTCTAAATATGGAGACATATTAGGAAATATTAGATTGAAGACTTATTTTCTTGGAGTTTATTTTGTAGAATTATGTGCAGTCTCTCAGCTGCGTTGTGAAACCCAAATCCAGTTGGGATGTAGGTTATAAATAGGAGTGTTTGTAACCTGATTTAGTGACGGCTCAAGATGTAGAAGTCTAGGGTTCTGTCTAGGTAAACCTCTCGGCTTGTGGGAAGGTTACCCGTACCCCTCAAAACCTGTAGGTAAAAGGCAGTACGTATTGTTCTTGGAGGAAGCTTTTAAGCAACTCTAGGTTGTGTTCTTAGTTAAGGGAAGAAGCTAACAAACGGTGGAGTTTGGCATCTTACTTAGCTAGGTATTGTTCTCATCAGATGTTGATGTGTCATAGGAGTGTGTCTCCTCACCATGGAAGTGTGGCTTCATGTCTATCTGTGTGATCAGAATGTAGGCGAAGGGTTGTCGATGCAGTGGCTGAGATGTTGACTGCTAGACATCATTGCGATGATTGGAAGTGAGATAGAGTCTCTTACCAAGGGAGGACTTAGGTAGAAGGGTCATTGGGTAGTGATTAAGTGAGTAGATCATCAACGGGTGTGTTGATTGTAGGTTCTATAAATTTGATACTGCTAATAGTGGACTTCCTTACTGGCTTGGTATGCCCCCAGATGTAGGTTGTTAGACCGAACTGGGTGAACAAATTCTGTGTGTGTTTTTATCTTTTCAGTACCGTGCTTATTGTTGTATACCTTGCCATGTGTGTTCATGTCAGACCAGATGTTGAATGTTATCTTATAGGACATCTGAATTCTGCACATGTACCATAATTTCAATTGGTATCAGAGCAGGTCATTCTGTTCTTTATCTGGATGAGATCCTAGGGAAGATACTTTCTGGTTCATGTGCAAGGAAATTAGTTTTGCTGAGAAGTTGTATGGACTTGGTCAGTTCATATGTTGTTTGAATGGTCCCTTGAAGTTGAGGATGGACTATTCATGATAGGGTGTGTATTGGCTTTGTTTGAAGTTACCAGGCGTGTAGCTTTGGCTTTGACCTGCTGTGTGGTTTGATTTATTTTCAAACCTATTGCACATGGAGTATAATGTTTGTGCAAAGGTTATTAAGTTTTGCCTGAAGGTTGTTGAGGGGTTTTCTCTTTCTGTGTTCCGCTGCTCATGTGTCTGTTAGAAAACTCCTGGTGGTTTGTGTGTTGAGGCTGCAACACTCTGTTCTCCTTTGAAGGTGTATCACATGGTGAGGTGATACTTGAGGATATCTTCAACTAGCTTGTTAGAGTTGCCAAAGATACTTGAGGTTTGACCCAAGTCCATTCATAAAGGGACTTTTATATGAGTTTGTTGAAAAGAGATCTAGAAGCAATTTATTCTTACTTCCAACCCTTCTGGGCTTTGATAAAAGATCTCTTGGTGTGTTTCTTGAGAATGGAACTAAAGTCCTACCAGATGGTGAAACATCAAACCAGCAGATTGCGCAGAATCTTGTTGGATAAAGGTATGGCATAGCAGTTGCTTGGGGGGCTAAACAAATGTGTTCTGATCACATCTGTTTGGAACCTACTCCTGGCTTGGAAGAGGAGGCATCTGGGCTGTGTGTCTAAGAAGTTTCTTTCAAGAAACATGTCTTAGATAAGCGTGTTGGATTAGTATATTTCTGATCCAAGTGAGTAGGAGTGCAAAGGCTGTTATTTTGTGTGGAGGTCAAGCTCAAATGTCAAGGACATTCTCTTTGAAATCTGGAAGTTCCTTCTGATCTAATGGGCCAGATGTATTCAATCTTGTTTATGGCCATGGAGTAGATTCTATTTGAAATGAGTTTTATATGTGTACCAACCACAGGATATGCAGCTATTGGATGGGAGAATGAATAATGCCCTTAGGAGTTCTTAGCAGTTAATAAAGGAGAGTCCTTAATCTGATGATGGAAGAACTCGAAGAAATGTCAAACATAATGTCTTGACATCTTTGTATTGAGAATTTATTTTTCTCAATATGTCTAGTGGTGTTTCTCAAAAATAGGATGGAGGTTGTTTCCTCAAACTTGATATCACTATCAAGTCTATGAGAGCATGAAACTCTTGTTCTAGTGGAAGAGAAACTCAAAGGGATGTGCACAGAGGAGATATATTAACCTAACTGGTTGGCTGGTGTCTTCATTGTTGGATTGTCATCTAAACCATCTAGGACGAGCATTTCAGATTTGTGTTTGGAGCAAGGAAGAGTTGGTGTGCCCTGGTATCTGCATGAGAAGTTTCTTCTTAAGCTGGAGTTCAGTTATGTGGTGTCCTCACATAATGGAACATTTTTGTGCAAGGATTAAAGAGCATCCTTGTAGGTTGAAGTGTTGGGAGAAGCATTTTTTTAATCTGTTTGTGATAACCAGTCATTGTTCCAGAAACCTGTTAGAGGGAATCTCCTCTTTAGGTGCAGAAGGATGGCTTCCAACATCTCAAAGTCAGGCAGGAGGTCTGAACATTATAAGTTTGAAAAGAAGATTCTTGAGATGCAGAGTATGCAGGTTCCTGCATGTGTGTATGATCTGGCTTTGAATGGTGATGGGTAACATCATGATTGTTGATGGTTATATTTGGAAGATGATTGAGATTGTGCACTTGGAGTTGGATGCTCAAGCATTTTTGTCAGAAGAGGTGTTTCTGACTATGTGGATTAGAATGTGGAGAGTCTGATCTTGGTTTTAGCAGTATGTTCTGGTAAAGCATGACTACTATTTTTGAAGACCTCACTAGTATCATCAACTACTAGTGGATGTAATGACAGAGGAAGTGTGTCAGATGAGGCGATTTTATCAGGAAGTTTTGTTGAAGAGCTGTTCTGTCTCTTGAAGAGATTAGATCTCAGTAAAGCTTGTAAGGCAGCTGAGAATTCATGGAGTTTGTGAGCAGTGTCAGTGTTCTCTAGGAGTGAGAGTACAATATGTGAATGTGCTCAGCTATTGTGTGAAGATCTGGTGTTCAAATGTTAATCTTCATCTAGAGCATTGGTTATCCATGACAGGGGGAGTACTTGTCTATGGATTTTGCTGCGAAGGTGCATACATTGTGAAGCTTGCATGTTTGTGGAGATTGGTTGCCTCTTATGAGGATATAATGTCGGACAACATGCTATGACATTAGGCTGCAGGATGGTGTTTTAATGTGTGAAGCAAATTGTTTGGATCATGTGGGCACATGCTTCTGAGGAGGAGTCTGAAGGACAGTTTTATTTGTATTTGGGAGAATTTATTTTTCTCTGCATATATTGGAAGAGCTCTGTGAGGGTCTTTGTTGATGGGAGTTGTCACACTTGTCTTGGTGTATGTTATTAATTCTAAGTAAGAGGAGTTTACTTAGAGTTCAGTGGAAGGCAGTGTGTTTATGCTTTAGAACTTGAGGATGAATGAAACTGATTGCTCTTGTGTAGAAGAGGAGCCAGTTGAACTTGTAAGGAGGTTCTGGTTCTCTGGGAGCTTGTGGCAGAAGTTCTGGGTTGAAGCA
The DNA here is from genome assembly GCA_022829125.1 of Lathyrus tuberosus. NCBI lineage: Eukaryota > Viridiplantae > Streptophyta > Magnoliopsida > Fabales > Fabaceae > Lathyrus > Lathyrus tuberosus. The sequence goes on from JALAZF010000072.1 coordinate 10,370,213, forward strand.
TACATTTTTTTGGTGAATGAGAGTTTATTTCTCTCTGGGTGTCTGAAGTTTTCTTTGTTCAAGCTGGTGGCGCAGTGTTGTTTGAAGATCTTCAGTTGGATTACTATACATATAGTAAGTCCAGCGGTGGAGCATATCCAGAACCATGATATGTGGTGTCTATGATGTGTGGAAGATGTCCTAACCAATGTTAGAACATCTTTGGGTTAGTTATCCTTGGAGTAGGATTCTGAGATCAGTTTTGTCTAAGAGGTGTTTATCTTATCATATGGGAGAATGATGAGTTAAGGATTGTCTTGGATGTCTGATGTGAATATGACATGCTAGAAGTGCATCAGTTTGGTGCTTGTTGAGCAAATGAGCTGAAGATTTTTGGAGCGTCATTCGTGAAATATAGGGGGAGAACTTCAGTTTATTAATTGTACTAGTGTGGTACTTGGTTTGCTTGAGGATCAAGCATTAAGTGAATGCGTTCAGCAGGTGTGTTGAACAGAGGGTGCGCTCTTGAAGACATATAGATGAGTCTTATGTTTTCCATTCATTTAAGGTGTTCTTCTTGCACAGGAGCACTGGTTATCTTAGATAGGGGGAGTTGGAATTCTGTTTTGGAGTTGTTGCTGCATTAGTACAATTGTTTATGGTTTCAAAAATTATATGATAGTGAACCTCTGGTGAGGGTGTAATGTCAGACAAGATGTCATGACATTGTGTGACTGGTTTAATTCTGGGTGGACTTGACTGGTTGATCTTGGTCATGTCATTGGGTTGTCAATATATCGAATCAAAGTTGTACAAGCTTCTGAGTTGGATGTGTTCTGCTACTGGTTGATTGTCCTTATTGCATAGTTGCTTTGTTTGTCAAAAAGGGAGAGTTAGCCTAGGTGTTGTCTAGTTATCTGGTGTGATTCTAGTTTCGAGGGGGAGTTTGTAGTTTGTGCAGATCTTATGCTGTTTGAGTTTGATTTTGTGTGCATCTGCTTTCTGATGCTGTTTATTCTGGTTTATGATTTGATCAGTTCTCAAAATTAATAACTGTTCTACTTGCCTTTGTCATATTTCTGGCTAAAAAGGGGGAGTAGTATGTGCGCTTGTGGTATGCTTGTGCTGGTGCTGCAGTTGAGGGGGAGAATGTTGTTGTGATTCTGCAGTTGATGGGAGTTTTTATGCTGTTGTGCTGTGTTTTCTGCTGTTGTCTCTGAGATTTTTGTTTTGCTTGATTTATCTTTGCAAGACAGTTTGTTGTGTAGTTTTAGCCAAAATAAGCCAAAGGGGGAGATTGCTATTTCTTTGATTATGTGGTTGGCATTTATTTTGCTAAAACTATTCTAGCAGCAAGATGTTGAAACAAGATGTTCTAATTTACTGCACTCAACATGTCGGATAAAGATGTCCCATCCTGGATCATAGGACATCGCGTCTGTTACTGGATTAAAAGGAAGATTCTGTTAGTGTTATTTGTTACTGAATATTCTGCGAATATTTAGTTATCCTATGTGGCGTCCAAAGTAATTGAGTTGATATTTTGTGCTGGTTTTCGGATTTTCACTACTTTCTAAATATGGAGACATATTAGGAAATATTAGATTGAAGACTTATTTTCTTGGTGTTTATTTTGTAGAGTTATGTGCAGTTTCTCAGCTGCGTTGTGAAGCCCAAATCCAGTTGGGATGTAGGTTATAAATAGGAGTGTTTGTAACCTGATTTAGTGACGGCTCAAGATGTAGAAGTCTAGGGTTCTGTCTAGGTAAACCTCCCGGCTTGTGGGAAGGTTACCCGTACCCCTCAAAACCTGTAGGTAAAAGGCAGTACGTATTGTTCTTGGAGGAAGCTTTTAAGCAACTCTAGGTTGCGGTCTTAGTTAAGGGAAGAAGCTAACAAACGGTGGAGTTTGGCATCTTACTTAGCTAGGTATTGTTCTCATCAGATGTTGATGTGTCATAGGAGTGTGTCTCCTCACCATGGAAGTGTGGCTTCATGTCTATCTGTGTGATCAGAATGTAGACGAAGGGTTGTCGATGCAGTGGCTGAGATGTTGACTGCTAGACATCATTGCGATGATTGGAAGTGAGATAGAGTATCTTACCTAGGGAGGACTTAGGTAGAAGGGTCATTGGGTAGTGATTAAGTGAGTAGATCATCAACAGGTGTGTTGATTGTAGGGTCTATGAATTTGATACTGCTAATAGTGGACTTCCTTAATGGCTTGGTATGCCCCCAGATGTAGGTTGTTAGACCGAATTGGGTGAACAAATTCTGTGTGTGTTTTTATCTTTTCAGTACCGTGCTTATTGTTGTATACCTTGCCATGTATGTTCATGTCAGACCAGATGTCGAAATGTTATGTTATAGGACATCTGAATTCTGCACATGTACCATAATTTCAATTGGTATCAGAGCAGGTCATTCTGTTCTGTATCTGGATGAGATCCTAGGGAAGATACTTTCTGGTTCATGTGCAAGGAAATTAGTTTTGCTGAGAAGTTGTATGGACTTGGTCAGTTCATATGTTGTTTGAATGGTCCCTTGAAGTGGAGGATGGACTATTCATGATAGGGTGTGTATTGGCTTTGTTTGAAGTTTCCAGGCGTGTAGCTTTGGCTTTGACCTGCTCTGTGGTTTGATTTATTTTCAAACCTATTGCACATGGAGTGTAGTGTTTGTGCAAAGGTTATTAAGTTTTGCCTGAAGGTTGTTGAGGGGTTTTCTCTTTCTGTGTTCCGCTGCTCATGTGTCTGTTAGAAAACTCCTGATGGTTTGTGTGTTGAGGCTGCAACACTCTGTTCTCCTTTGAAGGTGTATCACATGGTGAGGTGATACTTGAGGATATCTTCAACTAGCTTGTTAGAGTTGCCAAAGATACTTGAGGTTTGACCCAAGTCCATTCATAAAGGAACTTTTATATGAGTTTGTTGAAAAGAGATCTAGAAGCAATTTATTCTTACTTCCAACCCTTCTGGGCTTTGATAAAAGATCTATTGGTGTGTTTCTTGAGAAGGGAACTAAAGTCCTACCAGATGGTGAAACATCAAACCAGCAGATTTCGCAGAATCTTGTTGGATAAAGGTATGGCATAGCAGTTGCTTGGGGGGCTAAACAAATATGTCCTGATCACATCTGTTTGGAACCTACTCCTGGCTTGGAAGAGGAGGCATCTGGGCTGTGTGTCTAAGAAGTTTCTTTCAAGAAACATGTCTTAGATAAGCGTGTTGGATTAGTATATTTCTGATCCAAGTGAGTAGGAGTGCAAAGGCTGTTCTTTTGTGTGGAGGTCAAGCTCAAATGTCAAGGACATTCTCTTTGAAATCTGGAAGTTCCTTCTGATCTAATGGGCCAGATGTATGGAATCTTGTTTATGGCCATGGAGTAGATTCTATTTGAAATGAGTTTTATATGTGTACCAACCACAGGATATGCAGCTATTGGATGGGAGAATGAATAATGCCCTTAGGAGTTCTTAGCAGCTAATAAAGGAGAGTCCTTAATTTGATGATGGAAGAACTCGAAGAAATGTCAAACATAATGTCTTGACATCTTTGTATTGAGAATTTATTTTTCTCAATATGTCTGGTGGTGTTTCTCAAAAACAGGATGGAGGTTGTTTCCTCAAACTTGATATCACTATCAAGTCTATGAGAGCATGGAACTCTTGTTCTAGTGGAAGAGAAACTCAAAGGGCTGTGCACAGAGGAGATATATTAACCTAACTGGTTGGCTGGTGTCTTCATTGTTGGATTGGCATCCAAACCATCTAGGATGAGCATTTCAGATTTGGGTTTGGAGCAAGGAGGAGTTGGTGTGCCCTGGTATCTGCATGAGAAGTTTCTTCTTAAGCTGGAGTTCAGTTATGTGGTGTCCTCACATAATGGAACATTTTTGTGCAAGGATTGAAGAGCATCCTTGTAGGTTGAAGTGTTGGGAGAAGCATTTTTTTTATATGTTTGTGATAACCAGTCATTTTTCCAGAAACCTGTTAGAGGGAATCTCCTCTTTAGGTGCAGAAGGATGGCTTCCAACATCTCAAAGTCAGACTGAAGGTCTGAACATTAGAAGTTTGAAAAGAAGATTCTTGAGATGCAGAGTATGCAGGTTCTTGCATGTGTGTATGATCTGGCTTTGAATGGTGATGGGTAACATCATGATTGTTGATGGTTATATTTGGAAGATGATTGAGATTGTGCACTTGGAGTTGGATGCTCAAGCATTTTTGTCAGAAGAGGTGTTTCTGACTATGTGGATTAGAATGTGGAAAGTCTGATCTTGGTTTTAGTAGTATGTTTTGGTAAAGCATGACTACTATTTTTGAAGACCTCACTAGTATCATCAACTACTAGTGGATGTAATGACAGAGGAAGTGTGTCAGATGAGGTGATTTGATAAGGAAGTTTTGTTGATGAGCTGTTCTGTCTCTTGAAGAGATTAGATCTCAGTAAAGCTTGTAAGTCAGTTGAGAATTCGTGGAGTTTGTGTGTAGTGTCAGTGTTCTCTAGGAGTGAGAGTACAGTATGTGAATGTGCTCAGCTATTGTGTGAAGATCTGGTGTTCAAATGTTAATCTTCATCTAGAGCATTGGTTATCCATGACAGGGGGAGTACTTGTCTATGGATTTTGCTGCGAAGGTGCATACATTGTGATGCTTGCATGTTTGTGGAGATTGGTTGCCTCTTATGAGGATATAATGTCGGACAACATGCTATGAGATTAGGCTGCAGGATGGTGTTTTAATGTGTGAAGCAAATTGTTTGGATCATGTGCGCACATGCTTCTGAGGAAGAGTCTGAAGGACAGTTTTATTTGTATTTGGGAGAATTTAGTTTTCTCTGCATATATTGGAAGAGATCTGTGAGGGTCTTTGTTGATGGGAGTTGTCACACTTGTCTTGGTGTATGTTATTAATTCTAAGCAAGAGGAGTTTACTTAGAGTTCAGTGGAAGGCAGTGTGTTTATGCTTTAGAACTTGAGGATGATCGAAACTAATTGCTCTTGTGTAGAAGAGGAGTCAGTTGAACTTGTAAGGAGGTTCTGGTTCTCTGGGAGCTTGTGGCAGAAGTTTTGGGTTGAAGCATACATTCTTTTGGTGAATGAGAGTTTATTTCTCTCTGGGTTTCTGAAGTTTTCTTTGTTCAAGCTGGTGGCGCAGTGTTGTTTGAAGATCTTCAGTTGGATTACTATACAGATAGTAAGTCCAGTGGTGGAGCATATCCAGAACCATGATATGTGGTGTCTATGATGTGTAGAAGATGTCCTAACCAATGTTAGAACATCTTTGGGTTAGTCATCCTTGGAGTAGGATTCTGAGATCAGTTTTGTCTAAGAGGTGTTTATCTTATCATACGGGAGAATGATGAGTTAAGGATTGTCTTGGATGTCTGATGTGAATATGACATGCTAGAAGTGGATCAGTTTGGTGCTTGTGGGGCAAATGAGCTGAAGATTTTTGGAGCATCATTCGTGAAATATAGGGGGAGAACTTCTGTTTATTAATTGTACTAGTGTGGTACTTGGTTTGCTTGAGGATCAAGCATTAAGTGAATGCGTTCAGCAGGTGTGTTGAACAGAGGGTGCGTTCTTGAAGACATATAGATGAGTCTTATGTTTTCCATTCATTTAAGGTGTTCTTCTTGCACAGGAGCACTGGTTATCTTAGATAGGGGGAGTTGGACTTTTGTTTTGGAGTTGTTGCTGCAGTAGTACAATTGTTTATCAAGATTGTTTGTGGTTTCAAAAATTCTATGATAGTGTACCTCTGGTGAGGGTGTAATGTCAGACAAGATGTCATGACATTGTGTGACTGGTTTAGTTCTGGGTGGACTTGACTGGTTGATCTTGGTCATGTCTTTGGGTTGTCAATGTATCGAATCAAAGTTGTACAAGCTTCTGAGTTGGATGTGTTCTGCTACTGGTTGATTGTCCTTACTGCATAGTTGCTTTGTTTGTCAAAAAGGGAGAGTTAGCCTAGGTGTTGTCTAGTTATCTAGTGTGATTCTAGTTTCGAGGGGGAGTTTGTAGTTTGTGCAGCTGTTTTGCTGTTTGAGTTTGATTTTGTGTGCATCTGCTTTCTGATGCTGTTTATTCTGGTTTATGATTTGATCAGTTCTCAAAATTAATAACTGTTCTACTTGCCTTTGTCATATTTCTGGCTAAAAAGGGGGAGTAGTATGTGTGCTTGTGGTATGCTTGTGCTGGTGCTGCAGTTGAGGGGGAGAATGTTGTTGTGTTTCTGCAGTTGAGAGGGAGTTTTTTTGCTGTTGTGCTGTGTTTTTTGCTGCTGTCTCTGAGATTTTTGTTTTGCTTGATTTATCTTTGCAAGATTGTTTGTTGTGTAGTTTTAGCCAAAATAAGCCAAAGGGGGAGATTGTTATTTCTTTGATTATGTGGTTCGCATTTATTTTGCTAAAACTATTCTAGCAGTAAGATGTTGAAACAAGATGTTCTAATTTACTGCACTCAACATGTCGGATAAAGATGTCCCATCCTGGATGATAGGACATCGCGTCTATTATTGGATTAAAAGGAAGATTCTGTTAGTGTTATTTGTTACTGAATATTCTGCGAATATTTAGTTATCCTATGTGGCGTCCAAAGTAATTGAGTTGAGATTTTGTGCTGGTTTACGGATTTTCACTAATTTCTAAATATGGAGACATATTAGGAAATATTAGATTGAAGACCTATTTTCTTGGAGTTTATTTTGCAGAATTATGTGCAGTCTCTCAGCTGCGTTCTGAAGCCCAAATCCAGTTGGGATGTAGGTCATAAATAGGAGTGTTTGTAACCTGATTTAGTGATGGCTCAAGATGTAGAAGTCTAGGGTTCTGTCTAGGTAAACCTCCCGACTTGTGGGAAGGTTACCCGTACCCCTCAAAACCTATAGGTAAGAGGCAGTACGTATTGTTCTTGGAGGAAGCTTTTAAGCAACTCCATGTTGTGGTCTTAGTTAAGGGAAGAAGCTAACAAACGGTGGAGTTTGGCATCTTACTTAGCTAGGTATTGTTCTCATCAGATGTAGATGTGTCATAGGAGTGTGTCTCCTCACCATGGAAGTGTGGCTTCATGCCTATCTGTGTGATCAGAATGTAGGTGAAGGGTTGTCGATACAGTGGCTGAGATGTTCACTGCTAGACATCATTGCAATGATTGGAAGTGAGATGGAGTCTCTTACCTAGGGAAGACTTAGGTAGAAGGGTCATTGGGTAGTGATTAAGTGAGTAGATCATCAACGGGTGTGTTGATTGTAGGGTCTATGAATTTGATACTGCTAATAGTGGACTTCCTTCCTGGCTTGGTATGCCCCCAGATGTAGGTTTTTAGACCGAACAGGGTGAACAAATTCTGTGTGTGTTTTTATCTTTTCAGTACCGTGCTTATTGTTGTATACCTTGCCATGTGTGTTCATGTCAGACCAGATGTCGAATGTTATGTTATAGGACATCTGAATTCTGCACATGTACCAGAATTTCATACTGGTAGACACCGGATCAGCTCTGAATGTTATGCCAAAATCAACTCTGATGTGACTATCATTTCAAGGATCTCCGATGAGAGGCAACGAGGTCATCGTCAAAGCATCTGACGGATCTTGAAAAACAGTTATCGACAAAGTCGATATTCCCATAACTATCGGTCCTCACACTTTCTAAGTCACTTTCCAAGTCATGGACATCCGGGCAGCATACCACTGCTTATTAGGAAGACCTTGGATACACGAAGCTGGGGCAGTCACTTCGACACTTCACTAGAAGCTGAAGTTCATCAAGAACGACCAACTAGTCACAGTCTCTAGAGAGCAAGCCTTAATCATGAGCAACTTATCATCATCATCCTATTTAGAACCAGAGGAGGTTGTTGGAACTCAGTTCCAAGCACTTTCAGTGAGCAATGAGAATCGACCAGAGAAAGGAACGTCTATTTCCTCCTATAAAGATGCTCTCAAAGTGATCGAGAATAACAACACAAAAGGATGGGGACAACTTGTCATTCCTACTGATAACAAGACAAAGAAAGGTCTTGGTTTTTCCTCGACCTGTACCCAGACTGCTACTAACGATGAATGTTTTCATCCCATTCAGGACTTCTTCCACAGTGGAGGTTTCCTTCACTCAGTATGTCAAGAGGTACGTACCATGAATGAGGGTGACTCCTCCGATACAGACGAGGAGGGGAGGTCTTATCTCAACGAGGACGGTTATATGTCTCAGGGAGAGGTGCATACACCATTTTGCTATCCCGCGCAGAGTCCGAGATATATACCTAGATCAGATGTCAAAATGATTTATGGAGATTGTGATCCGGAAGGATGTCGTGCTCCGCCTAACTCATGGGAAGACGATCCGATGAAAGAGAACTTTGACTATGACTATTATGACCCAATGGATGGCTTGCCGATCTAGCAGCCATACCCAGAAGACTTGGGACAGAAGAGTCAGCCAAACGATGCATATCAACTTAGCATCATTGAAAAGAATACCTGCGTCCCCACCACATCATGGGATTATTACTCAGGGCATTCAGAAGATATCAAGCACAACAATGAATCTGCAAAGGTTGCGAGGCTAGAATTCATTAACTATGCTTTCCTTGAGGTCAACATCATTGAAAAGGATGATTCCTCCAGTTCCACGGAAGTATGGGACACCTTAGGACAACCGAGTGGCAAGTACGACTATTTGGTCAAGTACACCGCTCCTGAAAGCTCTCGTATCAGGCTCGAAGACATCCAGCCTACGGGATGGGAAGATCCGCCTAAGAGTGAAAACACTGTGCAAGATACAATAGAAGAGTTCGTCTACGACAACTCTACCTGGGAAACAGACTCCAACGATCCTGCTCCTCCAGAAATCAGCGTCATTTCTGAGGACAAACCAAGAAAGAAGGTACCAGACTTTGTGATTCACCAAGGAGTTCATCGCCAATGGGTTGTTGTCGATGTCCCGAAAGTCGTCCATAAGTCTAAGTAATTGTCGTCTTTGTTTAACCTTTCACCCCGCCCAGGTGAAACAGATGTTTTATAGGGCTCACTTTCTGTAAATATTCTCTTCGTTTAGTCCAAAGCGACAAAGTTTTGTTTTATAGGGCTGTAGTTTTAAGAATCGACTAAATCATAAATAAATGTCGTTATGTAATTTCCGCATTTACTGCTGTTTTCACTTTTTGCTTTTTCAGAAAATGGTAATCCTAAAAAACAACTCAAAATAATAAAAACAAGCATTTTTCAGAAAAAACACTGCACACACTCTTGCATTTCTCTCCATCTCTTCTAAAAAACACAATCATCACGTCATGCAGATTGCTTGTTTTAAACCCCGTTGAAACATACGATCCCATGCCTTCTCCCAACTTTGAATTCCCGGTATTTGAGGCTGAAGAAGAAAATGACGAAGAAATTCCGGAAGAAATCTCCCGATTACTCAAACAAGAGGAAAGGTCCATTGAACCTCACAAGGAGCCGTTGGAAACAGTCAACTTGGGCTCAGAAGAAGAGAGAAAAGAAGTCAAGATTGGGGCACCGCTCAGTCCGACTGTCAAAAGAAATTTGATAAGACTTCTCAAAGAATTTCCCGATGTGTTTGCTTGGTCCTATCAAGACATGCCAGGGTTAGATACTAGCATCGTGAAACATCATCTACCGTTACGATCAAAATGTCTGCTAGTAAAACAAAGGTTGAGACGGACTTATCTAGACATGGCCATCAAAATCAAAGAGGAAGTACAGAAACAGATTGACGCAGGTTTCCTCGTCACCTCAGAATATCCTCAATGGTTGGCCAACATAGTGCCAGTTCCGAAAAAGGACGGAAAGGTCCGAATGTGTGTAGACTACAAGGATCTGAACAAAGCCAGTCCAAAGGATGTCTTTCCCTTACCACACATAGAAATGCTGGTAGACAGTACATCACAGTTCAAAGTCTTCTCCTTCATGGATGGATTCTCGGGCTATAATTAAATCAAAATGGCGCCGGAAGACATGGAGAAAACTTCATTCATAACCCCATGGGGCACTTTTTGTTACAAGGTAATGCCATTCGGTTTGAAGAACGCCGGGGCAACCTATCAAAGGGCCATGACTACTCTGTTTCACGACATGATGCACAAGGAAATCGAGGTATATATCGATGATATTATTGCCAAATCTAAAACAGAAGAGTAGCATGTGACCCACCTGTCAAAACTATTCGAGCGGAAAGTACAAACTCCACTTGAATCCCAATAAGTGCACATTCGGTGTTCGCTCAGGGAAACTGCTAGGGTTCATCAGCAACCAGAAAGGAATTAAGGTTGATCCTGACAAGGTCAAGGCCATTCAAGAAACGCCTTCTCCAAAGACTGAGAAACAAGTCAGAGGATTCCTGGGACGTTTGAATTACATTTCCAGATTCATATTCCTCATGATCGCGACATGCGCGCCAATCTTCAAGTTACTCAAAAAGAATCAGGACTGCGTATGGATAGAAGACTGCCAAACCGCCTTTGACAGTATCAAGGAATATCTGTTGAACCCACCGATTCTGTCACCTCCGATGGAGGGAATACCCCTGATCATCTACTTAACAGTCTTGGAAGACTCTATGGGTTGTGTACTTGGGCAACAAGACGAAACAAAAAGAAAGGAGTCTGCCGTCTACTATCTGAGCAAGAAGTTTACCGATTGTGCTTGAGAAAACTTGTTGTGCTCTGGCTTGGGCAACCAAACGTCTTCGCCAGTACATGATTTGCCACGCTACTTGGTTAATCTCCAAAATGGATCCAATCAAGTACGTCTTTGAAAATCCTGCTCTCACGGGAAGGATCGCCCGTTAGCAGATATTGTTATCAGAATATGACATAGAATACCACGCTCAGAAAGTCGTTAAAGGAAGTATTTTAGCCGATCATTTGGCTCATCAACCGATTGACGATCAGGAATCAGTCGGATTTAACTTCCCAGAAGAAGATGTCATGTACTTGAAAATGAAAGATTGCGATGAACCGCTACCCAGTGAAGGGTAAGAACCAGGTTCCCAATGGGGACTAATTTTTGACGGAGCTGTCAACCATTATGGAAACAGAATTGGGGCAATCATCATAACACCTCAGGGTACCCACATTCCTTTCACCGCCCGACTGACATTCAAGTGTACCAACAACGAGGCCGATTACGAAGCTTGTATCATGGGTCTCGAAGAAGCGATTTACTTAAGAATCAAGAACTTGGATGTGTATGGAGACTTAGCCCTAGTTATCAATCAGATCAAAGGAGATTGGAACACATACCAATCAGGACTGATTCCTTAAAAAGATTACGCGAGAAGGTTGTTACCATTCTTCAACTGAATAGAGTTTCATCATATCCCTCGTGAAGAAAATCACATGGCTGATGCACTAGCCACTCTCTCTTCCATGATTAGTGTAGGTCAATGGAATGACATACCTAAGATTAACATAATGCACCTAGAACGACCCGCATACATCTTCGCGATCGAAGCAGTCATAGACGACAAACCTTGGTATCACGATATCAAGTGCTTCCTTCAGAAACAAGAGTACCCACCTGGGGCATCCAGAAAAGACAGAAAGACCCTCAAAAGGCTGGCTGGCAGCTTCTTCCTGAGTGGTGATACACTCTATAAGAGAAACTTTGACATGGTCTTGCTCCGATGCATAGACAGACCAGAAGCAAACCTGTTGATAAAAGAGATTCACGAAGGATCCTTTGGCACTCATGCCAACGGACACACAATGGCCAGAAAAATTCAGAGAGCAGGGTACTATTGGTTGACAATGGTATCTGACTGCTACAAGTACATGAGAAGATGTCACAAGTGTTAGATATACTCAGACAAAATCCATGTACCGCCAACACATCTCAAAGTTCTCTCTTCCCCATGGCCTTTTTCCATTTGGGGAATCGACATGATTGGCATGATCGAACCCAAGGCTTCAAATGGACATCGGTTCATCCTAGTAGCCATTGACTACTTCACCAAGTGGGTCAAAGCAGCGTCATACGCCAATGTAACCCAACAAGTGGTAGTCCAATTTATCAAGAACAGTATCATTTGCCGTTATGGCGTTCCAAGCCTGATCATTACTGAAAATGGATCTAACTTAAACAACAAGATGATGAAAGAATTATGCGCTGAGTTCAAAATCAAACACCATAACTCATATCCCTGCCAACCTAAGATGAACGGGGCGGTAGAAGCGGCTAACAAAAACATCAAGAAGATCGTTCAAAAGATGGTTGTAACCTACAAAGATTGGCACGAGATGCTACCCTTTGCTCTTCACGGTTATCGCACATCTGTCTGCACTTCAACAGGGGCAACCCCTTTCTCTCTAGTATATGGCATGGAGGCAGTGCTACCCATAGAAATAGAGATTCCATCAATCTGGGTATTGACAGAAGCTAAGCTAACAGAGGCTGAATGGTGCCAAAGCCGGCACGACGAACTGAATCTGATAGAAGAAAAGCGAGTAACGGCTCTATGCCACGGTTAGTTGTATCAACAGAGAATGAAGAAGGCGTTCGACAAAAAGGTTCGACCTCGCGTCTTTAGAAAAGGAGACCTTGTGCTCAAGAAGATACAATCATTTCTCACTGATTCCCGGGGCAAGTGGACTCCGAATTATGACGGCCCTTATGTGGTCAAGAAAGCCTTCCAGGAAGTGCCTTGAGACTCGCAACCATGGATGGAGAAGAGTTTGCCTACCCCACAAATTTTGATGTAGTCAAGAAATACTTCACCTAAATAATAATTAAAAAAAAAATGTCTCAGTGGATCGAAAACCCGAAAGGGCGGTCCAGGCAAAAATTAGAGACATAATAAAAAATCATCCCGATGGATTGGAAATCTCAAAGTACAATCCAGGCAAAAATTAGGGATTAATGGCAAGTAACTACGTCTGACAAGGTTGAATCCCTCAGCAGTAATGCCATCTATCAGGAAAACTCCAGTCAGGGTCATCTTCGACAGAAGCTCAGGATGTCCAGAATTCAATGTTGGTAGAAGGATAACGGTCGTTATGTTTCAATGTAGCCCTTTTTCCATAAATGACCATTTTCTAAACTTTGTAAATGATCTATGGAATCACGCGCTTGGCTGATTTCCATCCTATCAATAAAATTTGAGCCCTCGTGCTTTTGTTTGCAATTCTCATTTGTTTTAGCTTTACAGAATGACATTTTTAACATGATCAACGATTCTTGAAATGAAACAAAAATGAATTTACTTGTCAAATTTTTTTATGCTTTTTAAATAAAGATGGCAATTTATTTTGACTGTTGAACATCAAAAAAACATCGATCGCTTCTCCGAAGGTGATTGAACCTCAAAGTGCAGAATCAAAGTACTCCTTCTAAAACCAGAGCATCTGAATGAAGGATCAACTGTTTCAGATGTAATATTCCATCTGACATTCGCGGCAGAGTACGTATCTCTTAAGACCGATTAAACAACTCTTTCTCCCTATGAAGACTACTTCTCCTAAGCAAGGCAGAATTACTATCTTGGACCGATGGTACTTTTTGTCTCCTGCAGTGACCGAGTATCCAGTCCTGTTCATCACTTAGTCTATATGTCGCGTCAGTTTTGTCAGTATAAACATACATACATCATACATTATTAATTCATATTCATAATCATATTGCATCACTACCACTCTGGTCAGTCTTACCCCCAAGTGGTATAATCCTCTTAATCAATGAGTTGTCAGTCCTTTCCCTGTCGGGAAAAGTCTCGTCTGAACAATATCTCTCCCCAGTTTATTTCTCGATTGGAGTTGGTCCTTGACCACTTTGATAACTTGAACCTCTGAAAAACAAGAAGACCTTCGACAAACGTCACTCTTCACCATTGAAGATGATATCTTTGCTTTCCCGGATTAAGGAAAATCCCCAAAGAAAACCTCTCGACAGAAGGCTATTAGCAATACAACAGCTTCTCTCCGAAAGGTTTGCTGTCAATAAGGTTATCAGCGCCTCCAAATTGGATTACATCACATGGCATTTCTCCGAGAAGATCTTGAAGAAAAGTATGATGTAGTATCCCCAAACAGAAATGCAGTCTCTCAAGTGACTCGTTTTCCCCAGTAGATTCAACAAATGGCGTCTCCAAAATAGAGAAGTTTGCACCCCTCTACAACTCAGACGAATGGGTTTCCCCAGCAAGTCTGACATCAAAACTTTTTCCCATCAAATGGCATCTCCCTAGTAAACCCGGCGAGAAGTTTGATGAAAACCGCTACAAAGAGCGTCCCTTGTCAAGAAAGTTTATTGACAAAAGAAACTGAGACCAGTTCCGTGGCTGAAGACTAGGATCGAGGGGAAGTTTATTGACAAAAGAAACTGAGACCAGTTCCGTGGCTGAAAACCAGGATCGAGGGGAAGTTTATATCAGAAACTGAGACCAGTCCTGTGGCTGAAGACCAGGATCGAGGGGAAGTTTATTGACAAAAGAAACTGAGACCAGTTCCATGGTTGAAGACCAGGATCGAGGGGAAGTTTATATCAGAAACTGAGACCAGTTTCGTGGCTGAAGACCAGGAACGAGGGGAAGTTTCACCTTTTTCTAAGTATCACTGCTTAGCAAAAGGAGATGGATGAGCAAACTGCCATTCATAACCTTCATCAAAATTTTGGGTATTCCGATATTTAATCCTCTTGCATCCCGAATGCCCGAATACCTTCGCCATTCACACCTTCGGGTCCAAGAAAATTAAATAGGGGCATCTGTCATACCCCAAATTTTGACCACCAAGATTTCCCATCATTGTACAAATCATCATCACAATATGGATGTACTTTCATACCTCATCAGTCTCCTCGAGGAGGATTGAGCATTTACTACAATTAAGAATTAGGGTTTTGAGCCCTCTTAGGGCACTTAGACAAAGGATCAATCAAGGAATGACATGATCTTCAACTTTTCTAGCCTCTCAAACACCCATGAAGGGTCAAGGGGTATCCCACATCAAGAATCAAGAACAAGATTGCAACATTTCAAGTGGATCAAGCCTCAAGATCACTAGTGTCACCAAATTAGGGTTTTGGTCGACTAAGGCCTCCAGATAAAAATTTCCATCTGGACATGAGCCAATGCCTCAATATATGGTCCTATGAGCTCAAAAGGATCTCAAGAACCCACCCACAATGGCAAAATCACCTTGGGGACCTATCTATCAAAAATCAGGAATTAGGGTTTTGACCTAATTCAACCCTTGAGTTAACTTGTGAAGTAAGGAATGGTGGGAAACTTCAAAATGAACTTCAAATACCTCAAATACATCATATTTACATGTTTACAAGATTTGATTGACTCAACGAGCTCAAATCATAAGCCATAAGAACTCAAAACCATCTGATCACAAATTAGGATTTCTGATGGAAAAAGTCAACCCTATCTTTGACTGTTGGCCTACCCTTGATCTCAAACCTTGGGGAGGGGTCCAAGACATTCCTAAATACCATTGGAGGCCATCCATGAAGTTTAATTAAGCCCAAGGATTGATTTCACAAAAGGATCACAAAATCAAAATTTCATCTGATGAAAAAGTCAACTGTACAAAAGTCAAAGTTTGACTTTTTGGATTTTTGGTCAATCAAGGTTCCTTGACCCTAAAACAATGTTAATATGAGATTTGAATCATCATTCATCAAGAAAAATCAAAGAAAGTGAGTTAACTTGTAAAAGGGGTAACC
This sequence comes from Lathyrus tuberosus, assembly GCA_022829125.1. Taxonomy (NCBI): domain Eukaryota; kingdom Viridiplantae; phylum Streptophyta; class Magnoliopsida; order Fabales; family Fabaceae; genus Lathyrus; species Lathyrus tuberosus. Next base: position 10,385,886 of record JALAZF010000072.1, read on the forward strand.
ATAAAAAAAACTTAGAATTTTTCTAAGTTATGGAACAAAGTGGCTAGGGTACCAACTTCCAAGGACCATAACTAGAGATTCAAGCAACTATTTTGGGTGATCCAAAGCTGGATTTGTAGGTCTTGCTACACTCTACAAAAGCTTCAACTACATCAAGTTCCAATTCTTCATGGATTTTTAGTTAGTAGTGGATCAAAGTGGTGAAAAAACCAAAATATGTCAAAAAACACTTAGTGAAAATTCTGCCTTGTAATTTTAGCATGAAACATCTGTGAGAGCAAGAGTTGTCTCTACAAGTCATCTCTATGTTTTGATGATAACAATACGTATTTGTGAAAGAACTATTTTATGTTCTAACATGTGTTGTGTGCAGATCATAATCATAGAAGATATTAGATCCAACAAGCACCAGCCAGATGTGCGTAATTGATAATATGCGAAGTTACTATGTGTGACACAGGTCGCAAGAAGCAAGAAAGCTTCTGTATCTGATCATGATCAGACAGATCCAAGGATGCCGATATTGCTGTTGCAATGCTCTTGTGGATGCTCTCTGAAAGTGGTCGAGATTCTAAAGATAGCGAAGCTTCTGAAGAAGATAATCTTCTGGAGAACCGAAGTGCTGAAGACTCTCATGACTTGAAGTTCTGAAGGCAGAAAACTCTGAAGACCAAGTGCAGAAAGACTCTGAAGACTTACGTGTTCTGAAGATTACGGTTCCAAAGGTCAAGTACTGAAGACTCTAAAGACGGATTCCTAATGGACAAGCTCTGATGTTTCGGAAGACTTGAAGTAGTAAAGGATAATGTTCTTAAAGACAAGTGCTGAAGTTCTGAAGACTGATTCCTAATGGACTTCTTCAAATGACTGAAGACTTGACGTATCAGATATCCTATTAAGAAGGCTCTACTCATGCTTCAATAAATTACCATCAGAAGCCTCTGAAGTTTGGAAGTCAAATGTTACCGTTGTGAACGACTGTACACAGTGCCCAAGAAAGATATATCTCGTCACTTCTCCCACAACCAAAAGGAGATGTATCAGTACAGCTAATTATTACACAACGTCTCTTTTCTAACAACCAACAGTATTTCAACGGCTATATTTTACTGGGCTATTTAAAGAAAGGAGAAAACACTTCTGAAGGTATCGATTCAGTCCATGAATGGAGAATTGATCAAAGTCATTGTGTGAAAATAGAAAAAACGATGAGTTCTCGTTGTAACACTTAAATATCAAAAGCTATCACCATTTACACATGGCCATTGTTGTTGAAGCTCAAAGATCAAATCAACACAACAACAATTAATTGGTACAGAAGTCGTTGATGAAGAAGACAACATTGCAAATCAGTCAAGTCATCAACCACCTTCTCGTCAGCGCTACATTGAAGATCTGAAGCAAGGAGTTGTTGCTCAAAGCTTGCTCACCCAAAAAGACGAAGAAGAAGAAGATCTACAAGATGTCAACAACTGTCAATTAATTATACATCTTTGTAGTTTCTTAAGATAGCAAAGAGCTGTTGCTCATATCTTGCTTGAACACTTGTGTGTTCTTTGTACTTAAACTTAAAAGTAATCTGCTTGTTAAGAAGCATCATTGTAATCTCCTGTATAACTAATTCTTGGTGAATTAGGATTCCTTGAGTGGTCAGTGTGACCGGAGACTCGAGAAGACAATGGCTGGGTGTCATTCTGGTAAATCCTGAAATAGGGTCAGTAGCGTTATATTCATTGCGATGAATCCCTGAAAGACTAGCTGTTGAAATACTAGCAGTAGATCTTGCGAGATTGGAACCTGCAGGTCAATGTGCGTTATATTCATTATGTTGAATCCCTGAACGGTTCATTGTGGGTTAGTCACAGTGCGGCTGTGCAAGTTGTTAGTCACCGGCTGTTTCCCGTGCATCTGTAATCAATTGGATTATAGTGGATTAAGACCCTGTGTTCAAGGAGAAATCACCTGAGGAGGGTGGACTGGATTAGCCTTTGTGGTGAACCAGGATATATCGTGTGTTCTTTACTCTTATGCTTAATGTCTGTGTTTATGTTTCTATATTGAGGATCAGAACCTTACATAAGCAAGTCAGAACCTTGCAACTTTGATAAGCTTCTGCTCTGCAAGTTCTGAATGATGTACATAGCGTTTAGACTCTTATTGGTTCTCTCGCTCTAAGCATTGCCAAGTCTGAATATAACTTCGCAAGTCAGAGTCTCTCAACTAACTCTGATGTAACGTAAAGTGTCTTATTGACAAAAAGCGAAAAGTTGTTAAAAGAGTAAATACACAATTCAAACCCCTATTTCTTGTGTCTTTATTGTACCTTCAATTGGTATCAAAGCTCTGGTTCTGTTATTGATGGATATTAAACTCTTAACAGTGTCAGAAAAAGATCCAGATACGGTGCGTAGAAATACTCTGGGTGAGATTGAAATCCACTAACAATTTCTGTAACAGCTCAGAAGATGATTGTGTACAAAATTGTAATCAATCTGAATACTTGAGTAAATCAGTGATTCTAGAAGTTTTGCAGTTGTCAAACAACTTAAATCTTCCTCACTTAAGTTCTAATGAAGATTGAAGAACCAGCTGATAAGATAGATTCATCAGATAAGAAGTAGTATTTGTTGAATGCTTATCTTGGAAGATACGTGTGGATGAACCACGTATTTGCTCAAAGGTGAATCATCAGAAAACAAGAAGTCTTGTTTGCTGAAGATTAATTCTTTATGAGTTTTTGAGATGTTTTCAAGAAAGGGATTAGGTCCACCCTTGACTTTCTCGTTTAAAGCTCATTCAAAACTTCTTCATGTAAAGAAGAAAGATTATTGTTCTATGATTTTGAACTTCAGAGTGAAGTCTGTTGAAGTCAGAAAATTTGAAGAATTCAAACTCTTAGAAATGATTCAACATCTGAATCTTGAATGATCTAGAGGTTAAAAGATTCATGAAGAACTGAATATTGTTTTCTTGGTGAGTTATGCAGAAAATTGATAGAATATTCAGGAAGAAGAATTTCAAAGATTCATCAAGCACTTGATCAAGTATGAACTCTTAAGTTTTGACTGATTCAGAGCAATTAAGTTCTGATAACTTGAGACTATCTCTCAGTTGAATCAAACTTTATTAATAAGATCTCTATCTGATAAATTCCTCAGAATTTCCTTAGTCCAGAATCAGAAGGTATTAGTCAAAACACTTAAATCTTCTTCTCAAGTCAAAAAGACTTAAGTTGCTGATGGCCTTCAGAATGAAGAAATCAGTTGACATTCCCTTCAGAAGTAAATATGTTGTTTTAAGCTAGATCAGCATTGTGAGACCAAGGTGTATCATGCAAAGCATGTTTCATGTTGTACACATGCTGGATGATAGTCAGCTCTGAATTTGATCTGCATCTGTTTGAAGAAACAATGTCAGAAGATGTTATGAAAATCAATTCTAGAAGCACATAATCTTAAATAGTCGATGATTATAAATTAATGATCTTCTAGAGAGCTTGATGGAAGCTTGTAGTTCTGACTACACAGATTCAAAGTCTCTGATTGGTCGTTCTCAGAAGTCAGATGAACAGCTCTGAACAAGAAAAGAATGGATCATCTGAAATATGATTCTTATAATCAGAATGTAGGAGATATCTACATTGTTCAAACTCAGAGTTATACATAATTCAGCCAATATCCGGTAGCTCTCTCTCTGAAGGAAGTTGAAGATGAAAGACAATGATCAGATGGATCAAATTGGAATGCACTCAATTGCAGTAGGCAGTAAAGTCGACATATTTTCCAAGAGAGGAAGATTAGAGTCAGAGTGAAAAAGGACTTGGATAGTCTGAAATGATCTCTATATCTTTAAGGAATCTGATGAGTTTGTTTGAAGAAGAAAAAGGAAAGGATTTTTGCGTAGAATAATTCCAGCTCTCTACCTAGAATCGGAGCTCAGAAAATGATCATGTTCTTCAGAAACCAGAATGCAAGAGAATCTTGAAGAATCCGAGAACCCATAGCAGTTCACTCAGAAGTAAGTAGAATTAGAAAGACAATGGTTAAAATCTCGGAAAGGAATGCACTCATAAAAGGTATGGCATGGAGATTTCAAATTCTCTTGCAAGAAAGATCAGAGTCAAAATGGAAAGGACTCAGATAAGTATGTAAAGATCTCAGTATCTTAAGGTACCTTTCTTCCCTCATTTATGACTTATTAGAACTCATGATAAACTACTTGAAATGCTTTAATAGAAATTAACTCAAATTATCATCCTATGTTAAGTTTCGTGAGATAAGGTTAAAGACATTTAGAAACGCTTATGTCCTTCTGTGTATGCATCGTGTATGACTAATGAATAGTTAGAGTAAATCAGTCTTGTATGTATGACTCTCCTCTTTTTAATTAAACATTAATGAAAGAATTTGATCTGGTAAAAATAAATGATCTGAAATATTGTTTACAAGAAAAATCTTTTAACAAAACTTACACTCAAAGTAACATCAATAATAACTGCGAATCTTTGGAAATTATAACATATCTCTGACAACATAATCTATTCTGAAATCTTATTAAAATCCTTTTGTACTGATCTATGATTTTCCTAGACTAGGTACAACTCATCCTACCCATTTACATGTATAAAATCGCGTCTCCCTATCAACAACCTCATACTCAAAGTTCTCTATTATAAAGCCTTAAGTGTCAAAACTCTGTCGTCCATCTATCGTCATGCCTCCACTCACTTTTCTTGGTAACCAAGATATTCTTGAAATCATTCCTGAAAAATAATTTGTAATCAATACTCCTCCTCTCTCGAGTTGCATTGCTTGCAGTCTAGCATATGTGTTTTACACTCAATAATGGACTAGGTACTCTATGATGCTAGAAAAGCCTATCTATGTAAATATAGTCAAGGATTTATGGAAACATGCTGATCTTGATCTTGAAAGCAAGTGCATCACCTCCTATGTTTTTGAAGTCCCAATCATCATCAACCTGTTCTCAGTCACTCTTGCAACTGGGTGTGAGGACGTTGGAATTCCTGTTGATTTTGACAAAAACAAATTCTTTACTGCTAAAAATTTTGCATCCCTTCATGACCTGAATTTAGGATACATACCCTTCAATCCTGAAAATCTCCTACCCATTCCTAAAGCTTGGTACAAGCTCATATTGTCCAATTTTCTTCCCAGAGGAGAAAGTCATGACATCCTTAGATTTCATGACCATGAATTCATTTATTTACTAATGAATGAATTTAAGATAAATCTACCACACACTATCTTTAACTGTCTCTGAAAAACCATCTCTGAGTCCAGAAACCTCACAAAGTCCTACATTCCTTATGGAAGAGTTTTGTCTGAAATTTTCTTCAGAGATGGAATTGTGGACATGATCAAAGAGAGAATTGAAGAAGATGGTCCTGAAGACCTTCCAGAAAACTGCTTGTTGAAGACTAAATGTGAAATTTTTAGCAACTAGAAAACTATCTTATCTCTGTTTAATCTATGTCTGGATTTTATTATGTAATGGTTTAAATTGTATTTGGTCTAGGAAGTTGTACTTGCATCAGGTTGTTTCAAAACTATTTAGGGTAAATGAAGTGTCAAGCCTATCGTCTAAATTAATGAAATTTCTCTTCTTTGTCATTCTAAGAATATGAGATTCTCTCGCTCATGACTAACCATAAATTGAGAATATCAAGTATCTGACAAAGCATTAATTGATATTATCCAGTGAAAGATTCTTGGAAGACTTTTTAGTGGCTCAAGAAACCGTCATTATTAATATATCAGCCTCATTGGCCACTCGCTATAAAGTAGTTTTTATTCATAACAAATTGATTCTTCCCAATAAATTAGTAACTGCTCCATTTTTCTTTTCCCACACAGTTACACCCTTTTAGTATTCCTTAAGTAATCATGCCTTACCTAGAGAATAGTAAACCAAATCCCTTGCACAAAATCAGTCATCACTCTCCACACTTACTTGCCTACAAATAGTAGGATTTTCCTTTTCCATAATTCATCCTCAAACCTAAACTCTCATTCCTTCAAAACTCTCATTACACCAAAGATGATGAATTCCCAAAGAAATGGTCTAACCTTCCTTGGAAGAAAAGAGAACTTAGATGTTATCTCAGAGAAAAGACCTAACCCTTCCCGTCTTAGAAATGATGGCCTGGAGATCATAAGAAGCATGCAAGCTCAGTCTTGGCAATGCTATTACTCTCTGCTGAATGGCCCCATCTTTACTAACCTCGTTAAAGAATTCTGGAATTTCGCTAGGGTTAGCAATGATGGAAACACCATTTGGCCTGAGGTTCACTTTCACCCCATTACTATCTTGTCGCCTAGATAGAGAAAATCACTGGGTGCATCTCCGACGGGGTCACGATTGATAACTTTCAATCTGACTTAAGCATGGTGGAGAGATGTAGAATCCTGTTTGATGATTCAGTTCCTTACGAACCAAATAATCCTGAGAAACTCCTTCCTACTCCAAAAACCTGGTTCAAATTTTCATTGACCAACCTTCGTCCACGCGTGTCTGCGAGAAGCACTCTGACTCATGACGACATAATCTTCGTCTTCCTTCTAACACATCACGTTAGAATTGACCTTCCCAAGACTATTTTTAACCACATGAGACACTCTATCAAAACCTCAAGGAATCAGATGCATGCCTACTTTCCATATGGAAGAATAATATCTGAGATAATTTTGAAAGAAAAGGCCTGGGATTTAATAAGCAGGCTTGGACCAGGACCCTCGCCAGAAGAGACTAGATGTGAACGAGTGGATAAAATTGAGGATTTTGATGATTAAGTCTTTGTTGTCGTTTCAGTAGTTTGTCACTTATCGTTTTATAATATTTTGTGTTGATATATCTCCGTTTCATGTATGATCACTAATGAATCAATGACATTGTCTTATATGTTGGGTACTCTAAACTAGTTTAATTAAAGTTGTGCTTTCAATATCTATGTTTTTATTACCTTGAACCTTTTAGGATTAAGCTTAACACATGCTTCATATTAAAACTATTTTGTGGTTCTGTGTTAAAGTTTCAATCTAATTATCCACCAATGAAAATGTTATTATTATATCAATCTTCGTATGCTTAATGCTTAAATGATAATATCCCTTGAGTCTATTTATGTTCATCATCATATTGATCTACATATGCTTAAATGCTTAGACGCTCTAAAACTTTTTGATGATGTCAAAAAGGGGGAGAAAGAAATATGATTTTGATTGGAAAGAAGAAATCTTAAAACAGAAAGAATGCAATGTGATTTTGATTGGAAAGAAGAAATCTTAAAATAGAAAGAATGCAAACTCAAACAAGTAATCATTCATATAAAATTCGTTACTACTAACGTTTGTTGTTTGATGTTTAACCAAGGAACTCTGAACAAGTTCACTAGGCATTCTAAGAACAGGTTAAGAAAGAAGAACAATGAAGCTCTTATGAACTGTTTGTTCATATGATCGAAGTTGTACACTTCATAAACATGTGTTCAGAATCAGATCTACCCAGTACTATTCAAAGTCAAAGTGTATCGTGATCTCTGTCTCACTTGGTTCAGAAGCTGTAAGCTATCTAAGAATATGAGATTCAGAACGTAAGAATCAGAAGAAGAAAACTCTGAAAGCAGTCAAGACAAGTCTACACCTCAAGATGCTTCTCAGAAGAATTGTGTAAATCAGAAGTCTGAGAACTGTCTGAAGATCTGGATTGAAGATCCAAGAAGAAGTAGCTCTGATGTTTACTAAGAACTCAATTAAGAAGAAATGATTTGGTATCAGACTAAATCAACAATTGGTAATCAGACTACGTATATAAAGATTGGTATCAGACTCAGTTTGCAGTAATATCAATCAGAGCAAAGCTGTGAAATATTGTCAAAATACCTTCATTGGTATCAATCTCAGCACACTAAGGAAATACCCTTCAAGTGGTATGAAAGAATTCCTTCAGTTGGAATCAGACACAACATACTCTGGCATAACTCAGCATCAGACTAAGATTGAAACATGTGTACCAGTTTCAGAATCAAGCGTTGATTGATCACAAAAATTAACCTTCAATTGGTATCTGATAAAAAATCAAGCTTTGATGAACCACTGAGTTCTGACAGTAACAAGGTTCTGAGATGAAGACCTGTGTTCAAAAGTCAAACTCTGAAAAAGTCATGATCCATATTGGTGATTAAAAACTTATATTTCTGAATTACGATTCTAGAGATCCAAATATCTGACTTATGAAAATTAGGGGGAGACTACCCAGAAGATTAAATTGCAAAATCTAAAATCTTCACAAAGTCTGAAACTCAGGGGGATTTTCTTAAAAGACAGTGTCTGCTTCTGATAAATAGCGAGGCTATGTTATTAGATAAGAACTGTTCTGATTGTGCTAAATGAATCTGCTGAAAAGTAGAAATGCTTCAGATGTTTCTAAAGATTATAAGCTCTGATACGACTACAAAAGGAACTGAGTTCTGAAGATCTGAAGATGGAAGTTCTGATGAACTAGTCCAGATGGTGAAGACTTTTGTCTCCTTAAAGACAAGATAGAGAAGTAGTCCTTTTCTATTCTATGTTCTGGCAACTCAAGTTTTTATTCTGTATGTCCTTGGATCATATAAGATTCTAGATGATCACAGATAAAACTTTGAGGATAACACATTCAGGGGGAGCTGTTGTTCCAGACTCTGGATATGTTTGTTTGGTGATTACCTTGTATAAAATGTTCAATCAAAATACTTGGTTTTGTCATCATAAAAAATGGGGAGATTGTGAGAGCAAGAGTTGTCTCTAGAAGTCGTCTCTATGTTTTGATGATAACAATACGTATTTGTGAAAGAACTATTTTATGTTCTAACATGTCTTGTGTGCAGATCATAATCATAGAAGATATCAGATCCAACAAGCGCCAGCCAGATGTGCGTAATTGATAATATACGAAGTTACTATGTGTGACACAGGTCGCAAGAAGCAAGAAAGCTTCTGTATCTGATCGTGATCAGACAGATCCAAGGATGCCGATATTACTGTTGCAATGCTCTTATGGATGCTCTCTGAAAGTGGTCGAGATTTTGAAGATAGCGAAGCTTCTGAAGAAGATAATCTTCTAGAGAACCGAAGTGCTGAAGACTCTCATGACTTGAAGTTCTGAAGGCGGAAGGCTCTGAAGGCCAAGTGCAGAAAGACTCTGAAGACTTATGTGTTCTGAAGATTACGGTTCCAAAGGTCAAGTACTGAAGACTCTGAAGACGGATTCCTAATGGACAAGCTCTGAAGTTTCGGAAGACTTGAAGTAGTAAAGGATAATGTTCTTAAAGACAAGTGCTGAAGTTCTGAAGACTGATTCCTAATGGACTTCTTCAAATGACTGAAGACTTGACGTATCAGATATCCTATTAAAAAGGATCTACTCATGCTTCAATAAATTACCATCAGAAGCCTCTGAAGTTTGGAAGTCAAATGTTACCGTTGTGAACGACCGTACACAGTGCCCAAGAAAGATATATCCCGTCACTTCTCCCACAGCAAAAAGGAGATGTGTCAGTACAGCTAATTTTTACACAACGTCTCTTTTCTAACAGACAACAATATTTCAACGGCTATATTTTACTGGGCTATTTAAAGAAAGGATAAAACGCTTCTGAAGGTATCGATTCAGTTCATGAATGTAGAATTGATCAAAGTCATTGTGTGAAGATAGCAACAACGATGAGTTCTCGTTGTAACACTTAAATATCAAAAGCTATCACCATTTACACATGGCCATTGTTGTTCAAGCTCAAAGATCAAGTCAACACAACAACAATTAATTGGTACAGAAGTTGTTGATTAAGAAGACAACATTGCAAATCAGTCAAGTCATCAACCACCCTCTTGTCAGCGCTACATTGAAGATCTGAAGTAAGGAGTTGTTGCTCAAAGCTTGCTCACCCAAAAAGACGAAGAAGAAGAAGATCTACAAGATGTCAATAACTGTCAATTCATTATACATCTTTGTAGTTTCTTAAGATAGCAAGGAGCTGTTGCTCATATCTTGCTTGAACACTTATGTGTTCTTTGTACTTAAACTTAGGAGTAATCTGCTTGTTAAGAAGCATCATTGTAATCTCCTGTATAACTAATTCTTGTTGAATTAGGATTCCTTGAGTGGCCAGTGTGACCGGAGACTCGAGAAGACAATGTTACGTAAAGTGTCTCATTGACAAAAAGCGAAAAGTTGTTTAAAGAGTAAATACACAATTCAAACCCCCCTTTCTTGTGTCTTTCTCGTACCTTCAACATCAAACTTCTAAGGATTTTTTCACATGGATTCAAGATGAATCAATGAAATATTCAAACTTCAATGTTTTAGTACATCATTCAAGCTTTTCAAAAAGTACAAGAAGTCTCTCTAATTCATTTTGAGCTGAGAGATACATCCATGGGAAGTTAGCTCCAAAATTTGATTTTTCACTAAGTCAGAATTGTGCATTTGGTCGAATTTGCATATTATGAGTCATCAAAGACATGTTTATCCATCTGCACACCTCAGGGGGAGACCAAGGAGGAACAAACACTGATTCATAAACCTTCCAAGTCTTTGAAACTACATGTAGGTGTGCCATCCCTAAAAGCTAAAGATGCCTCAAGACTCCAATTTTGTTTTGAGTCATTCAATAGATGCATATAGCTGGCATGTATCAGTCCATGATCAGCCAAATTAGTCAAGATAAGCTCATACAACAGAGGATCATAGGCCTGTGCTCTAATCTCAAGTCAATGGCTAGAGGATACTTGAGATTCCATTTGATCCACATTGGCCAAAGGCCTGCTGCAGTTGCCACACACTGTTGCTTGCAAGACAAACTTGACACATTATAAATAGGCCTCAATTGTGATCAGTTTGAGTACACCAAAGGTCCTAAACATATGCCTTTCTCAAAATCACCACTTTCACTCCAAAAACACCTTCACTTGGAAGTCACTACCGGGTTTTGCATTTGAGATTGATTCCAACCAAACCAATGGTTCACACACCTCACATATGACATATAAAGATGATCCAAACACTCACCTCCCATCTATAACATCAAAATCACCAAATGGCCATCCAATTGCACAAAACTCATGACTTGCTACAGAAGGAATCAGGTTGATCAACCCAGAGGTTTTCCAATCAACCTAAGCATTCAAACACATCCATTGAGGTACAAGGAAGTTGTCCAAACCATTGGAACTCATCTGTAACACCTCCAAACCAGAATTCGATTCTCACTTGCAGAGGTAAAACTTGAACTCTCAAACTCAATGAATCATGGATCATAAACATGTTTTCTTGTTACCATTGTGTTTCTGGATGTTTATAGATCATTTACCCTCAATCAATTGTTGTTTACAGTTTGTGTATAGGATTTCATTGAGTTCATGCCAATTTTAGGGTTCTTCAGGTTTTATCAGATTATGTTTTGATTCACTTAATTTCAATAAAATTGGGTATTGTCATTGTGTTCCTCATCCGAAAACGCACAATTTTCATATTTGGATCATGTGAAATGGTTGAGAGATGAGTGAGATAGGAGGCTTCACATATTTGAGCTTGAGGATGAAGATGGCCATGGCGCCATGCTTCAGAAATACATCTTATTTTACTATATATTTATTGCTTGCCATATATTAAATGAATTGGCATTGCACCCCAGTGGTTGATCAACTGGTTTGTGTGTATTGAGCGAGTGAGAGATCTGGAGTTCGAATCCCCCTCGCACCAGACCTCTTTTTTATCACTTGTCCCATTGTTAATATTTTTCATATTAATTTTGTTAATGATTTGAAAAATTAATTTCTCATTCAATTTTAATCATTTTTGATTGGTTCTTTTTCTGAAAAATCACAAAAATATTAAAGTATTTTATTCTACAAAAAGATCAGATTTATATTATTTATTTAATATAGTTGGTATTTTTGTGAATAAATTCATTTTTATTGTTTTTAAACATTTTAAAAGTAAATTTTTATCTTGGAAATCAAAATCAAATGAGTTCTAAATTATCTTGTGATTAAAACCTCATTTTTCAAACCTTAACCAAAAATCACAAGTGGTTTATTTAAACTCATTTGGTATTTTTATCATTTTTATTAATTTTCTTTAAAACATTTCTTTTAAAAGAAAATGAAATAAGGGTTTCTTTGATTTTTGATCCTTATCAATCATTTCAAAACATTTGTGCCTCTTATTGAGTTGTAAGCCCCATCTCTTGTACAAATAAACCTTTGGGCCTCAAATAGAGTGTAAGACCCAACCCTCTTTTGTACATAAATAATTTGGGCCTCAGTCGTTGTATAAGTCCTGATACAATTTTCAAAAACAACGGTGCGATCACTGTTTTTCCATGGGTCTCTCCTTGAGTTGTAAGCCCCACCATTTGTACAAAAATAAACACTTTGGGCCTCTATTAGAGTGTAAGACCCAACCCCTTTTTTAACCAAAACCTTTTTGAGTCTCAGTCATTGTATAAGTCCCACTGTGTTTTAGAAAATCTCGGCACGATCGCCATTTCAAAACAAAATCAATTGGGCCTACCCTTGTGTTGTAAGTCCCATTTCTTTTCTTTTTTCAAACTTTTGGGCCTCTCCTTGAGTTGTAAGACCCATCCCTCTGTACAGAACACCTTTTTGGGCCTCAGTCATTGTATAAGACCCATTACAGTTTATAAACAACGGTACAATTACTGTTTTTCATTTGGGCCTCTTCTTGAGTATAAGCCCCAACAATCTTCTCAAAAACAACTTCCCTTTGATTTAGGTTCAAATGTACAGTTGTTATCAAAACTTTCTTTAATTTCTTAAAAAACTAACAATACAGCTATGGAAGCTTGCTCACCTGTAAGTTTTTATCAGCTTTCTTTTATCAGCTTTAATATATATAACTGCATTGTGGGAAGCTTGCTCACCTGTAAGTCCTTCTTTCATTCTTTTAAATACATGTCAAATATATATTACTGTATTGTGGGAAGCTGCTCCCCTGTAAGTCCTTCTTTCATATCCTTTTAAATACTTGTCATCTATCAACTGTATATATACTAGTATACCTGCTTAGAGTTTTCCCCGGCAACTAGGTCTAGATCTAGGTAAAGCCAGTCGGTCACTCTTTAATACAGTCAAAACTAGATCCCCATAGGATTTCCAGATACAATCTTGCCTTCTCTTGGGCTTAAACAATATGGAATAAAGAGAAAGGCAGTATTCTCGATGAACCTTTTCTTAGGCTGTCACTATTAGAAATTGTCAAAGAAATTCAATCCCCCAGAGAGGAATTATTCTCGGTGAAACCTCTCTTGAATTTCTTCAAACTATAGAACTGTTCACTAAGGGAATTATTCTCGGTGAAACCTTTCTCGAACTTTTCTTAAGTTTGGGACCCACAGGCTTCCTAAAAGCATCCCCACCTCCTCTTGGGCTTTGTACAAGGACCCTCTGGCTTCTTAGAAGTTCTCATGCCTTCTCTTGGGCTTAATACAAGGACCCTGAAGACCTCTTAAAGGTATAAGACAGAACTTAGTCATCCTTCGTTAGAGCTGTCTTTCCAAAAGAGTCATAACCTTAGACCAATTTTAGGGTTGATACTCATCCCTTAAAATAGTCAGCCTCCTCTTGGGCGTTATACAAAGATAAACTCTTCCATACCAGTAGACTTGGGCAGTCTAAATCCATTTTCGAATCTCAAAGACATTCTCAAGCACTTTACAAACATAGGAGAAACCCCGGTCATTCTGGATCAATCTCCAGCAGACCTAAAACCTTGTCTCTCTCTTAAAATTCCCCAGCCAGGGTCAGCTTATCATCAGTATAACACTATCCCAAATCAGAACCTCAAGGCATTTGATACCTCAACTCTTCTGTAACCCTTAGTAAGAGTTGATTTCCCATTTGGACCTGCCTCGGGATCTCAATAATTCCCAGCTGAAGCTAGCCTCCTCTTAGGCTTTGTATAATGACCCTTTCTTTCCTCAGCACAATCAGCCTCCTCTTGGGCATTGTACAATAATTTTTCCCCAGCTGAACTAACCTTTTCAGACTCTCTTGTTGAGTCATTCACCCTTTCAGACTCTCTTGTTGAGTCAATCACCTCTTAATACTCTCTTGTTGAGTCAACCCTTTTAGCCTCAATCTTGGGCTTTATACAAGACAGATAAAACCATTCTCTTGTTGAGATAATCTTTCTCATCCTCCTCTTAGGCTTTATATAATGATTTCCCCTAGAAGAAGTTAGCCTCGTCTTAGGCTTTGTATAATGATTTCTCTAGCTTCTTCAGCCACAATCCTGGGCTTTGTACTGGACAGACAAAAACACTTTCTTGTTGAGTCCAACCTTTTCAGCCACAATCCTGGGCTTTGTACAGGACAGATAAAAGCACTCTCTTGTTGAGTCAAACCCTTTTCAGCCTCAATCTTGGGCTTTGTACAAGACACCATATAAATTTCCCTAAACAGAGCCAATCCTCTTTTTCAGCCTCAATCTTGCGCTTTGTACAAGACAGATAATACTCTCTCGCAGAGTCAAACACATTTCAACCTCAATCTTGGGCTTTGTACAAGACACCTAAAAAATCCTCAGCCGAGTCAGTAAAATCCTTTTTTAGCCTTAATCTTGGGCTTTGTACAAGACAAATAAAGATTTCTTTCCCACAGAGTCAGTATTCTTTTTAGCCTCAATCTTGGACTTTATACAAGACACATATAAACCCTCCCCGGCGGAGTCAAAATCCTTTTTTAGCCTCAAATCTTGGGCTTTGTACAAGACAGACATAACATTTTCCCCGAAAAAATCAAACTTTTAGCCTCCTCTTAGGCTTTGTATAAAGATATCCCCAAAAGAGTTAGTCTCTTTTTAGCCTCAATCTTAGGCTTCGTACAAGACATATAGAAACACTCTCTTGTTGAGTCAGTCATTCCCAACCTCCTCTTAGGCTTTGTATAAGGACTTCCTCAGTGGAGTCAAACAATCTCTTAGCTTCAACCTTGGGCTTTGATCAAGGCACACAAAAAATCAACATCCCCTCCGAGGAAGTCAAAATCTCTCTGTAGGAAGTCATTTCTGTTTTTATCACATGTCAAAACAGAAAAATCAAAACAAACCCTAATTCCAGATAACTGCTGTAAGTGGCACACTTGTTGGTATAAACATCCAAGTTGTCGTCCATCTTTTATCCTGATAAACTCTCTCTCTCATCTAATTGTTGTAAGCGGCAAGCCTCTGGATTGTTTACATCCACGCCACTGTCCCTCTCTTAGCATGAAAGATTCCTAAGGAAAAATGGCATTGCTCAACACTGAGTTAAAGTTTTCTCCTTAAGGATAAATCCCCTATAAAGGAAATTATAGCATTGCTGGATTCACATATCCCAGTTAAAGTAATCCTTCTTTATAAACAGTCACCCAACAGTTGTGATAAACAGACCAAATGTCTCCCATTAGAGATAACAAATTCTCTCTCAGTCAAACCTTTCAGCTTCAATCTTGGGCTTTGAACAAGACACAAATACCCTTTAAGCTTCAATCTTGGGCTTTGAACAAACACCAAAATATCTTTTCCTCCCATAGAATATGAGGAACTACGATTGCTCTGATTTACCTGTTTTGTTTAAACGGGAATACGTAGGCATAAGATTGCGAAATCTTAGCGAGCATACTAAACAAAAACTCTAGGTCCAGTACCTTCATACCAATCATAACCAAGGTCCAATACCTTCATATCACTAAACATCAATAAAAACTCACACACTCTCTCATATTTCCGAAGAAACTTTCCCAACCCATCAACAGATAAACACCATCAAGTACAAAGCGTAACCTAATGCTAACAACCTGTGGATAACCACATATAGGATGGGTAATTGACAACTCCCCATTGTATAACCTGACCCCGAACTCCCCGAATCTCTCTTAGCTTTTGTTCAATTAAACAATCGCGGGCAAGGTTAGTTTTAGATATCTTCCCTTTCCCTTCCAGCTTCACGGGATAAATAAGAAATCAGAAAGTAGCACCCCACTACCATTCTGCGATAAGGTGGTCGCGTCACCGACAAAAATCACACGCTACACTCATCTATCAACCCAATCTTGTCTCTCGACAGTTTGGTCTCATTCAATTTAAGCCACAACCACTCTTCTGCAAGAAGAACTCATTGATTCTGTACAACATGATCCATACAAAATCCCAATGCAACAAATAATTGGCTCGATATACTGGCATCACACAGTTCACTCATGTTTCCTTTAGGCCATCATTCCTTTGCACCAAAGAATTTGATACTTAGTTGAAGGGTTATTATACCACAGAAGTTTTCGACGCTCCTGCCTTTACTCAGCATCTAACTTATGCTTTTTCCTCTGTGCAGAAAAAAGTCAAGAAAGGCACTTCGACTCACATCAAAGAAATCCAAGCATTCCAAAAATACTTTGAAACTGCCTATAGACATGATGATCTTAGTTGAACCATTCGTTAAGCAGCAGTTACTATCATACCCCAAATTTTGACCACCAAGATTTCCCATCATTGTGAGAATCATCACCACAATATAGATGTACCATCATGCCTCATCAATCTCCTCAAAGATGGGTGAGCATTCACCACAATCAAGAATTAGGGTTTTAAGCCCTCTCAGAGCACTTAGACAAAGGATCAATCAAGAAATGACATGATCTTCAACTTGTCTAACCTCTCAAACACCCATAAGGAATCAAGAGGACTCCCACATCAAGAATCAAGCACAAAGTTGTAACATTCCAAGTGGATCAAGCCTCAAGATCGCCAGTGTCACCAAATTAGGGTTTTGGTCGACCAAGGCCTCCAGATGAAAATTTTCACCTAGGAATGAGCCAATGCTTCAAAGCACAACCCAAGATACTTAAAGGGACCCCATGGACCCAATCATCAAGTCAATTTAGCCTCAGGGGATGCATTTACCAAAAATATGGAATTAGGGTTTCTTGACCTAATTCACCCCTAAGTTGGCTTTGGAGGCAAAGCATGAGCCAAGACCTCAAGACATGATTTGAGGTCCTCAAAGATACCATATTGATCCATTTACAACAAAAGATTGATCTAGGAAGCTTGATTCATAAGTTTCATTTTCATCTGGACCACAATTAGGGTTTTGAAGGAAAAAGGCAACTGTATCTTTGACTTTTGATTAGGACATGCTCCCAAACCTTGGGACATGATTCAATACACCCTATAACACCTATGGAATCCATCCATTAGGTTTGATTTAGGTCAAGGACTTGATTTCACAAAGGATCGCACAGTTTGGATTTCATCTGATAAAAAGTCAACTGTGCACAAAATCAAGTTTGACTTTTTGGATTTTTTTTCACAAATATGGTTCCCCTAAGTCAAAAATAATGTTAATGTATGGTATTGATCATCATTCATTAAGAAAAATCAAGAAAAGTGAGGTTTCTTGCAAAAGGAGCACCAATGAGAAACCAAAATTTTTCTAAGTTATGGAACAAAAATGGTTTTGGTACCAACTTCCAAGGATCATAACTTGTGATCCAAGCAGCCATTTTAGGTGATCCAAAGCTGGATTTGTAGGTCTTGCTACACTCTACAAAAGCTTCAACTACCTCAGACCCCAATTCTTCATGGATTTTGAGTTATGGAGTGATCAAAATGACAAAAACATGAAAATGACACTTTCTCCAACACTTAGTGAAAATCTGCCTAAGTAACTAGCCTTGAACATCAATGTTCATGAGGATTTTTCAATGGGATCCAAATAGTTTCAAAACAAACTATGATCACATATGTTTTGTATCATATGAGGGCTTTCTAAAAAGCACAAGAGCCTCCCATAACTCAACTTGAGCAAGGATATATGATCCCCTCAAAATCACCATTTCCAACTGCCTTGTACAAGGCAAAATTTGGTGTTTTGCTCGATTTGGCAAATTTGGACAACACCAAGCCTTGTCATTTATTTGGACACATCTGAGGATAAAACCAAAGGAGAATGATATGATCCCCAAGCCTCCAAAGTCCAAGAATCTACACATAGCCATAACAAACCTAAAAAGGCTAAAAAGGTGCCAAGACTCCAATTTTGTTTCCAAGCATTCAGTGGATGCACCAAGGTGGCATGTACTGACACATTCCGAACTAAATGTGTCAAGAATCAGCACTGAATCAAAGGACCATAGGCCTGTGCCCTAACCTCAAGTCAATGGCTAGAGGAGACTTGAGATTCCTTTTGCTCAACATTGGCCAAAGGCCTGCTGCAGCTGCCATTCACTATTGATGCCAAAACAATTTTGACACACTATAAATAGAGCTCAAATGTGATCAGTTTGAGTACACCAAAGTGAAGGTGCGAGAAAGACACAAGAAAAGGGGGGTTTGAATTGTGTATTTACTCTTTTAACAACTTTTTGCTTCTTGTCAATAAAACTCCTTACGTTACATCAGAGTTCGTTGAGAGAGACTCTGACTTACAAAGTTATATTCAGACTTGGCAAAGCTTAAAGCGTGAGAAGCAATAAGAGTATGAATGTTATGTGCATCATTACAGAACTTGCAGAGCAGAAGCTTATTAGAGTTGCAAGGTTCTGACTGGCTTATGTAACGTTCTAATCCTCAATATAGAGACATAAACAAAGACATTAAGCATAAGAGTAAAGAACACATGATATATCCTGGTTCACCACAAAGGCTAATCCAGTCCACCCTCCTCAAGTGATTTCGCCTTGAACACAAGGTCTTAATCCACTATAATCAATCTTGATTACAGATGCACGAGCACATAGCTGGTGACTAACAAACTGCACAGCTGCACTGTGACTAACATGCAATGAACTGTTCAGGGATTTAACTTAATGAATATAACAAACATTGACCTGCAGGTTCCAATCTCGCAAGATCTACTGGTAGGCTTTCACAGCTAGACGTTCAGGGATTCATCGCAATGAATATAATGCTACTGACCTTATTTCAGGCTTTTCCCACAATGACATCTCGCCATTGTCTTCTCAAGTCTCCAGTCACACTGACCACTCAAGGAATCCTAATTCACCAAGAATTAGTTATACAGGAGATTACAAAGATGCTTCTTAACAAGCAGATTACTCCTAAGTTTAACTACAAAGAACACATAAGTGTTCAAGCAAGATATGAACAACAACTCCTTACTATCTTAAGAAAATACAAGGATGTATATTGATTTGACAGTTGTTGACATCTTGTAGATCTTCTTCTTCTTCGTCTTCTTGGGTGAGCAAGCTTTGAGCAACAACTCCTTGCTTCAGATCTTCAATGTAGCGCTGACGAGAAGGTGGTTGATGACTTGATTGATTTGTAATGTTGTCTTCTTCATCAACAGCTTATGTACCAATTAATTGTTGTTGTGTTGATTTGATCTTGAGCTTCAACAATAATGGCCATGTGTAAATGGTGATAGCTTTTTATATTTGAGTGTTACAACGAGAACTCATCGTTGTTGCTATTTTCACACAATGACTTTGATCAATTCTCCATCCATGGACTAAATCGATGCCTTCAGAAGCGAGAGCTCTTTCCTTTAAATAGCCTAGTAAAAATATAGCCGTTTGAAATACTGTTGGCTGTTGGAAAAGAGACGTTGTGTAATAATTAGCTGTACTGACACATCTCCTTTTTGCTGTGGGAGAAGTGATGAGATATATCTTTCTTGGGCAGTGTGTACAGTTGTTCCCAACGGTAACATTTGACTTCCAAACTTCAGAGGCTTCTGATGGTAAATTAATGAAGCATGAGTTGAGCCTTCTTAACAAGATATCTGATACGTCAAGTCTTCAGTCATTTGAAGAAGTCCATTAGGAATCAGTCTTCAGAACTTCAGCACTTGTCTTTAAGAACATTATCCTTTACTACTTCAAGTCTTCCGAAACTTCAGAACTTGTCCATTAGGAATATGTCTTCAGAGTCTTCAGCACTTGACCTTTGGAACTGTAATCTTCAGAACACATAAGTCTTCAGAGTCTTTCGCACTTGACCTTTGGAACTGTAATATTCAGAACACATAAGTCTTCAGAGTCTTTCTGCACTTGGTCTTCAGAGCCTTCCGCCTTCAGAACTTCAAGTCATGAGAGTCTTCAGCACTTTGGTTCTTTATAACATTATCTTCTTCAGAAGCTTCGCAATCTTGAGAGCATCCACAAAAGCATTGCAACAGTAATATCAACATCCTCGAATCTGACTGATCATGATCAGATACATAAGTGTTCTTGCTTCTTGCGACTTGTGTCAGACATAGTAACTTCGCATATTATCAATTACGCTCATCTGGCTGGTGCTTTGTAGGATCTGATATCTTCTGTAATTATGATCTGCACACAACACACGTTAGAACACAAAATGGTTTATTCACAAATACGCTTGTTATCATCAAAACAAAGATCGACTTGTAGAGACAACTCTTGCTCTCACAATCTCCCCCTTTTTGGTGATGACAAAACCAAGTATTTAGATTGAACATTTTATACAAGGTAATCACCAAACAAACATATCTAGAGTCTGGAACAACAGCTCCCCCTGAATGTGTTATCCTCAAAGTTTTATCTGTGATCATCTAGAATCTTATATGATCCAAAGACATACAGAATAACAACTTGAGTTGCCAGAACATAGAATAGAAAATGATTACCTCTCTAAGGAGACAAAAGTCTTCAGCATCTGGACTAGTTCATCAGAACTTCCATCTTCAGATCTTCAGAACTCAGTTCCTTTTGTAGTCGTATCAGAGCTTATAATCTTCAGAAACATTTGAAGCATTTCTACTTTTCAGCAGATTCATTTTAGCACAATCAGAACAGTTTTTATCTAATAACATAGCCTCGCTATTTATCAGAGGCAGACACTTTCCTTTTAGAAACTCCCCCTGAGTTTCAGACTTTGTGAAGACTTTAGATTTTGCAATTTAATTTTCTGGGTAGTCTCCCCCTAATTTCCATAAGTCAGATATTGGGATCTCCAGAATCGTAATTCAGAAATATAAGTTTTTAATCACCAATATGGATCATGACTTTCCAGAGTTTGACTTTGAACACAGGCCTTCATCTCAGAACCTTGTTACTGTCACAACTCAGTGGTTCATCAATGCTTGATTTTTGATCAGATACCAATTGAAGGTTAGTTTATGTGATCACTCAATGCTTGATTCTGAAACTGGTACACATGTTTTAATCTTAGTCTGATACTGAGTTATACCAGAGTATGTTGTGTCTGATTCCAACTGAAGGAATTCTTTTCATACCACTTGAAGGGTATTTCCTTAATGTGCTGAGATTGATACCAATGAAGGTATTTTGACAATATTTCACAGCTTTGCTTTGATTGATATTACTGCAGACTGAGTCTGATACCAATCTTTATGTACTGAGTCTGATTACCAATTGTTGATTTAGTTTGATACCAAATCATTTCTTCTTAATTGAGTTCTTGGTAAACATCAGAATTACTTCTTCTTGGATCTTCAATCCAGATCTTCAAATAGTTCTTGACTTCTGATTTGCACAATTCTTCTGAGTAAGCATCTTGAAATGTATACTTTTTCTTGACTGCTTTCACAGTTTTCCTTCTTCTGATTCTTATGTTCTGAATCTCATATTCTTAGACAGCTTATAGTTTCTGAACCAAGTGAGACAAAGATCAAGATAAACTTTGACTTTCAGACAGTTCTCAACTTCTGAACAGTACTGGATAGATCTGATTCTGAACACATGTTCACGAAGTGTACAACTTCTATCATATGAACAAACAGTTCGTAAGAGCTTCACTGTTCTTCTTTCTTAACATATTCTTAGAATGCCTAGTGAACTTGTTTAGAGTTCCTTGGTTAAACATCAAACAACAAATGTTAGTAGTAATGAATTTTATATGATTGATTACTTGTTTGAGTTTTCATTCTTTCTGTTTTAAGATTTCTTCTTTCCAATCAAAATCATATTTCTTTCTCCCCCTTTTTTACATCATCAAAAAGTTTAGAGAGTTTGAGCATTTAGAACATGATGTAGATAAATATGATAGTGAACGTAAATAGACTCAAGGGATATTATCATTTAAGCTTTCATTGGTGGATAATTAGATTGAAACTTTAACGCAGAATCACAAGGTAGTTTTAATATGAAGCATGGGTTAAGCTTCATCCTAGCAGGTTCAAGGTAATCAAAACATAGATATTGAAAGCACAACCTTAATTAGACTGGTTTAGAGTACCCAACATATAAGGAAATGTCATTGATTCATTAGTGATCATACACGAAACAGAGATATATCAACACAAAATATCATAAAACGATAGGTAACAAACTACTGAAATGACCACAAAGACTTAATCATGAAAATCCTCAATTTTATCCACTCGTTCACATCTGGTCTCTTCTGGCAAGGGTCCTAGTCCAAGCCTGCTTATTAAACCCCAAGCCTTTTGCTTCAAAATTATCTCAGATATTACTCTTCCATATGGAATGTAGGCATGCATCTGATTCCGTGAGGTTTTGATAGAGTATCTCATGTGGTTAAAAATCGTCTTGGGAAGGTCTATTCTAACGTGATGTGTTAGAAGGAAGACGAAGATTCTATCGTCATGAGTCAGAGTGCTTCTCGCAGACGCGCGTGGACGAAGGTTGGTCAATGAAAATTTGAACCAGGTTTTTGGAGTAGGAAGGAGTTTCTCAGGATTATTTGGTTCGTAAGGAACTGAATCACCAAACAGGATTCTACATCTCTCCACCATGCTTAAGTCAGATTGAAAGTTATCAATCGTGACCCCGTCGGACACACACCCAGTGATTTTCTCTATCGAGGCGACAAAGATAGCAATGGGGTGAAAGTAAACCTCAGACCAAATGGTGTTCCCATCATTGCTGACCCTAGCAAAATTCCAGAATTCTATAATGAGGTTAGTAAAGATGGGGCCATTCAGCAGAGAGTAATAGCATTGCCAAGATTGAGCTTGCATGCTTCTTACGATTTCCAGACCATCGTTTCTAAGACGGGAGATGTTAGGTCTTTTCTCTGAGATAACATCTAAGTTTTCTTTTCTGCTTAAGAAGGTAGGACCATTTCTTTGAGAGTTCATCATTTTGATGAAATGAGAGTTTTATCAGAATAAGAGTTTAGATTTGAGGATGAGTTATGGCAAAGGAAAAGTCTAACTATTTATAGGCGAGTTAGAGTGAAGAGAGTGACTGGTTTGGTGCAAAGGATTTGGTTCACTATTTTCTAGGTAAGGAATGATTACTTAGGGTATACCAAAAGATGTAACCGTGTGGGAAAAGAAATCCAAGCAGTTACTAATTTATTTGGGAAGGATTAATGTGTTAACAACTGCTTTACAGTGAGTGGCCTCTGGGGCTGCTATATTAATAATGACGGTTTCTTGAGCCACTAAAAGATCTTCCAAGAATCTTTTAATAAGTAATATCAATTAATGCTTTGCCAGATATTTTATAATTTATAGAATCAAAAGTCCAATAATCAAAATGATTCATAGGCACGCTTCATTAATCTTTAAATAACTCAGGGCAAACTGACACTATTGAAGCAACTTAGAACAACTACAATTTCAAACATGCACTCAGCATACATAGTTAAAACATAGATAGATTTAGTTTTCCTAGTTACTAAAGATTTCACACTTAGTCTTCAACATGCAGTTATCTGGAAGGCTTTCAGGACCATCTTCTTCAATTCTCTCTTTGATCATGTCCACTATTCCATCTCTAAAGAAAATCTCAAACAAAACTCTTCCATAAGGAATGTAGAACTTAGTGAAATTTCTGGACTCTGAGATGGTTTTCCAGAGACAGTTGAAGATAGTGTGTGGAAGGTTTATCTGAAAATCATTCATTAGTAAATAAATGAATTCATGGTCATGAAATCTAAGAATGTCATGACTTTCTCCTCTGGGAAGAAAATTGGACGACATGAGCTTGTACCAAGCTTTGGGAATGGGTGGAAGATTTTCAGGATTGAAAGGAATGTATTCTAAGGTCAGGTCGTGAAGGGATGCAAAATTTTTAGAGGCAAAGAATTTGTTTTTGTCAAAATCAATAGGAATTCCAACATCCTCACACCCAGTTGCAAGAGTGACTGAGAACAGGTTGATGATGATTGGGACTTCAAAAACAAAGGAGGTGATGCACTTGCTTTCAAGATCAAGATCAACATGTTTCCAGAAATCCTTGACTAGATTGACATAGACAGGCTTTTCTAGCATCATGGAGTACCTAGTCCATTGTTGAGTGTAAAGCACATCTGCTATACTGCAAGCAATGCAACTCACGAGAGGAGGGGTATTGATTACAAATTGTTTTTCAGGAATGATTTCAAGAAGATCTTGGTTACCAAGAAAAGTGAGTGGAGGAATGACGATAGATGGACGACAGAGTTTTGACACTTAAGGCTTTATAATAGAGAACTTTGAGTATGAGGTCGTTGATAGGGAGACACGATTTTATACATGTAAATGGGTAGGATGAGTTGTACCTAGTCTAGGAAAATCATAGATTAGTACAAAAGGATTTTAATAAGATTTCAGAATAGATTATGTAGTCAGAGATATGTTACTATTTTCAAAGATTCGCAGTTATTATTGATGTTACTTTGAGTGTAAGTTTTGTTAAAAGATTTTTCTTATAAACAATATTTCAAATCATTTTATTTTTACCAGATCAAATTCTTTCATTAATGTTTAATTAAAAAGAAGAGAGTCATACATACAGGACTGATTTACTCTAACTATTCAAAAAGCATATGCAGACATATACGGAAAAGGACAAAAAGTTTAAAAAAAGATATTTCTAATCACTTCTCATGAAACTTAACACAACATAACTAAAAAGCTTGATAAAGTGATTCTGGTTGTTATCATGTAAATAAGTCATAAATTAAAGAGGGATGGTACCTGAGATCTTTACAAACTTATCTGAATGCATTCCATTTTGACTCCGATCTTACTTTCTAAAGAATCTGGAATCTCTATACCTTTTATGAGTGCATTCTTTTCTGAGCGTTTAACCATTGTCTTTCTGATTCTGCTTACTTCTGAGTGAATTGCTATGGGTTCTCGGATTCTTCAAGATTCTCTTGTATTTTGGTTTCTGAGGAACGTGATCATTTTTTGAGTTCTGATTCTAGGTAGAGAGCTAGAATCATTCTACGCAAAAATCCTTTCTTTTTTCATGTTCAACATACTCATCAAATTCCTTAAAGACACTGAGATCATTTCAGATTATCTAAGTCCCTTTTCACTCTGACTCTGATCTTCCTCTCTTGGAAAATATGTCGACTTTATTGCCTACTACAATTGAGTGCATTCCAATTTGAGCCACCTGATCATCGTCTTTCATCTTCAACTTCCTTGAGAGAGAGAGAGCTACCAGATATTGGCTGAATTATGTATAACTCTAAGTTTGAACGATGTAGATATCTCCTACATTCTAATCATAAGAATCATATTTCAGATGATCCATTCTTTTCTTGTTTAGAACTGTTCACCTGACTTCTGAGAACAACCAATCAGAGACTTTGAATCTGCATAGTCAGAACTACAAGCTTCCATCAAGCTCTCTATAAGATCATTAATTTATAATCATCGTCACCTTAAGATTCTGTGTTTCTATAATTGATTTCCACAACATCTTCTGACATTATTTCTTCAAAACAGATGCAGACCAAATTCAGAAACAAGAATCATCAAACATGGGTGTAGCACAACATATAGTTTGCATGACACTTCTTGATCTCACAATGCTGATTTGACTTGATTATAGAATTAGTCCATCAAACAGCATAACTTCTTCTAAAAGAATGTCAACTGATTTTCTTCATTCAGAAGTACATCATTCACTTAGATCCTTTTGATTTTAAGTAGAAGATTCTGAGAAACTTTATCAGATAGAGATCTGATTAATAACGTTTGATTCAACTGAGAGATAACCTCAGGTTATCAGAACTTAGTTGTGCTGATTCAGTCAAACCTTAAGAGTTCATATTTGATCAAGTCCTTTGATGAATCTTTGAAATTATTCTTCCTGAATATTCTATCAGTTTTCTGCATATCTTACCAAGAAAACAACATTCAGTTCTTCATTGAATCTTTTAACCTCTAGATCATTCAAGATTTGAATCATTTCTAAGAGTTTGAATTCTTCAGATTTTTTGACTTCAACAGACTTCACTCTGAAGTTCAAAATCATAGAACAACAATCTTTCTTCTTTACATGAAGAAGTTCTGAATGAGCTTTAAACGAGAAAGTCAAGGGTGGGCCTAATCCGTTTCTTGAAAACATCTCAAAACTCATAAAGAATTAATCTTCAGCAAACAAGACTTCTTGTTTTCTGATGATTCACCTTTGAGACAATACATGGTTCATCCATACATATCTTCCAAGATAAGCATTCAACAGATACTACTTCTTATCTGATGAATCTATCTTATCAGCTGATTCTTCAATCTTCACTAGAACTTAAGTGAGGAAGATTTAAGTTGTTTGACAACTGCAAAACTTCCAGATTCAGTGATTTGCTCAAGTATTCAGATTGATTACCATTTTGTACACAGTCATCTTCTGAACTGTTACAGAAATTGCAAGTGGATTTCAATCTCACCCAGAGTATTTCTACGCACCGTATCTGGATCTTTTTCTGACACTGTTAAGTGTTTGATATCCATCAATAACAGAACCAGAGCTCTGATACCAATTGAAGGTGCGAGAAAGACACAAGAAAGGGGAGGTTTGAATTGTGTATTTACTCTTTTAACAACTTTTTACTTCTTGTCAATAAGACTCCTTACGTTACATCAGAGTTCGTTGAGAGAGACTCTGACTTGCAAAGTTATATTCAGACTTAGCAAAGCTTAAAGCGTGAGAACCAATAAGAGTCTGAATGCTATGAGCATCATTACAAAACTTGCATGGCGGAAGCTTATCAGATTTGCAAGGTTCTGACTGTCTTATGTAAGGTTCTGATCCTCAATATAGAAACATAAACAAAGACATTAAGCATAAGAGTAAAGAACACACGATATATCCTGGTTCACCACAAAGGCTAATCCAGTCCACCCTCCTCAGGTGATTTTGCCTTGAACACAAGGTCTTAATCCACTATAATCAATCTCGATTACAGATGCACGAGCACATAGCTGGTGACTAACAAACTGCACAGCCGCACTGTTACTAACATGCAATGAACCGTTCAGGGATTCAACTTAATAAATATAATGAACATTGACCTGCAGGTTCCAATCTCGCAAGATCTACTGCTAGGCTTTCACAGCTAGACGTTCAGGGATTTATCGCAATGAATATAACGCTACTGACCCTATTTCAGGCTTTTCCTACAATGACATCTCGCCATTGTCTTCACAAGTCTCCGGTCACACTGACCACTCAAGGAATCCTAATTCACCAAGAATTAGTTATACAGGAGATTACAAAGATGCTTCTTAACAAACAGATTACTCCTAATTTTAAGTACAAAGAACACATAAGTGTTCAAGCATGATATGAGCAACAACTCCTTGCTATCTTAAGAAACTACAAGGATGTATATTGATTTGACAGTTGTTGACATCTTGTAGATCTTCTTCTTCTTCGTCTTCTTGGGTGAGCAAGCTCTGAGCAACAACTCCTTGCTTCAGATCTTCAATGTAGCGCTGACGAGAAGGTGGTTGATGACTTGATTGATTTGCAATGTTGTCTTCTTCATCAACAGCTTCTGTACCAATTAATTGTTGTTGTGTTGATTTGATCTTGAGCTTCAACAACAATGGCCATGTGTAAATGGTGATAGCTTTTGATATTTAAGTGTTACAATGAGAACTCATCATTGATGCTATTTTCACACAATGACTTTGATCAATTCTCCATCCATGGACTGGATCGATGCCTTCAGAAGCGAGAGCTCTTTCCTTTAAATAGCCTAGTAAAAATATAGCCATTTGAAATACTGTTGGTTGTTGGAAAAGAGACGTTGTGTAATAATTAGCTGTACTGACACATCTCCTTTTTGCTGTGGGAGAAGTGATGAGATATATCTTTCTTGGGCGGTGTGTATAGTCGTTCACAACGGTAACATTTGACTTCCAAACTTCAGAGGCTTCTGATGGTAAATTAATGAAGCATGAGTAGAGCCTTCTTAACAGGATATCTGATACGTCAAGTCTTCATTCATTTGAATAAGTCCATTAGGAATCAGTCTTCAGAACTTCAACACTTGTCTTTAAGAACATTATCCTTTACTACTTCAAGTCTTCCGAAACTTCAGAACTTGTCCATTAGGAATCTGTCTTCAGAGTCTTCAGCAGTTGACCTTTGGAACTGTAATCTTCAGAACACATAAGTCTTCAGAAACTTTCGCACTTGACCTTTGGAACTGTAATCTTCAGAACACATAAGTCTTCAGAGTCTTTCTGCACTTGGTCTTCAGAGCCTTCCGCCATCAGAACTTCAAGTCATGAGAGTCTTCAGCACTTTAGTTCTTTATAACATTATCTTCTTTAGAAGCTTCGCAAACTTCAGAATCACAACCACTTTCAGAGAGAACCCACAAGAGCATTGCAACAGCAATATCAGCATCCTCGGATCTGACTGATCATGATCAGATACAGAAGCATTCTTGCTTCTTGGGACTTGTGTCACACATAGTAACTTCGCATATTATCAATTACGCTCATCTGGCTGGTGCTTTGTAGGATCTGATATCTTCTGTAATTATGATCTGCACACAACACACGTTAGAACACAAAATGGTTCATTCACAAATACGCTTGTTATCATCAACACAAAGATCGACTTGTAGAGATAACTCTTGCTCTCACACAATGCACTACAACTGATGCTTTCCTCAAAATCTCTCTCTTTAGGCCAAAATGCCTTCTTTTGCAAGTCATCTCTGCGTTTTTGAGTTAGAGAGCAATTCCACCACAGCTCATGATCCAAACATATCCAATATGTCATATCTAAGCTGTCTAAACACTCACCTTTGATCTGAAACACCAAAATCAGAAAGTCAACCTCCAAAACCTCAAAAATGGACTTTTCTGCATTTTTCAAGCCATGTCTTGATTCAGTCACTTCCAAAGCCAAACCAGGCTTCAAACACACTCCAAATATCATCCTCAAACTGTCCTAAATTGTTTCCCTCATCTAGTAGACCATTTGAGAGAGTTACTATATTGGTCACTTTTGCCACTTTTGCAAGAAAAGGCCTATTCTTGTTCCTGAGGATTCCAGCTGGTTCTGATCATCCTAAAAGCTTCTAAGGGATCAATCAAGAGTCTTCAAAGCATTGGACCAATTCTGGCACAAGGTACTTGGCAGATAGCACAAGGAGCTCCAAGAGGTAAGTGCATGACAACTTGAACTCTTTGAATTATGCATTGCTTTAAAGTCCACTGATCATAGGCATCTCATACATATCATATATGTTGTGTTTGAACCAATTCACCATGCTATTAGTGTGTATATGATGTGTTAGCATAGAAAATGAAAATCTTGGCACTTTTTGAAACCACTATCGGATTTTTAGATAGAGGCATCTTCTGAAAAATCTAAAGACACCATTGGATTCCTCATGAAATTCTAGGTCAAATGCACCTAAATTTTGTCCTAATCCATGGAGAAATGAGCAAGTTACAGCCTTCATGCAAATCCACCATGACTTGGTTTCTTGCCTTAGCAAGGCCTAGAAACCAGGCCACCCTTATGTATTAATGGGGTGGTTTTGATACACGGATGTATCACCACCCCAGTGGTAGCGCGCACATGTGTTTGTCTTAGAGGTCATGGGTTCAAACCCCACCCAGACCATTTTTACCATTTTCCATATTTTTGCTATTTTTATGGTTTTTGTTAATTAATTCCAAAATTAATTTCTCTCTCAATTTTAATTATTTTTTATTGGTTCTTTTTGCAAAAAATCACAAAAATGTTAAAATATTTTATTCCACAAAAAAAATCAAATTTATGTTATTTATTTAATATAGTTGATATTTTTGTAAATAAATTCATTTTTAATTATTTTTAAACATTTCACAAAATGAATTTTCATCTTGAAAATCAAAACCAAATGAGTTTGAATTCATCTTGTGATTAAAACCTCATTTTTAAAACCTAAACAAAAAATCACAAGTTGTTTACTCAAACTTATTTGGTGTTTTTATCATTTTTTTTATTAATTTTTCTTTGAAAAATTACTTTAATAATAAAATTAGGGTTTCTTGGTTTTTGATCTTTTTCAAAACATCTTTCAAACTTTTTTGGGCCTCTAATAGAGTGTAAGACCCAATCCTTGTTGTACATAAACCTTTTTGGGCCTCAGTCATTATATAAGTCCCGACACGATTTTCAAAATAACGGTGCAATCGTTGTTTTCACCTGGGCCTCTCCTTGAGTTGTAAGCCCCATCTCTTGTACACAAATAAACTTTTGGGCCTCTAACAGAGTGTAAGACCCAACCCCCTTTGTACATAAATAATTTTGGGCCTCAGTCATTATATAAGTCCCACTGTGTTTTCAAAATCTCGGCGCGATAGTCACCTTTTAAACAAAAGTCATCTGGGCCTCTCCTTGAGTTGTATGACCCAACCATATTTATAAATAAAACCTTTTTGGGCCACAGTCAATGTATAAGTACCAGTACAGTTTACAAAACAACGGTACGATTACTTTTTTTCACCTGGGCCTCCCCTTGAGTATAAGCCCCAACAATCTTTATAAAACAACTTCCCTTTTGATTTAGGTTCAAACTCATAGTTGTTATAAAAAATTTCTTTAATTTCTTGAACAACTAACCATACAGCTGTTACTATGGAAACTTGCTCACCTGTAAGTTTTTATTAGCTTTCTTTACATGCTTTCATATATATATTTATCTGTATTGCTGGAAGCTTGCTCACCTGTAAGTCCTTCTTTCATATCCTTTTAAATACTTGTCATATATCAACTGTATATGCTTGTATATCTGTTTAGAGTTTTCCACGACAATTAGGTCTAGAACTAGATAAAGCCAGTGGTCACTCTTTCAACACAGTCAAAACTAGTTTCCCATAGGAATTCCAGATACAGTCTTGCATTCTCTTGGGCTTAAACAATATGGAACAAAGAGAAAGGCATTATTCCCGGTGAAACTTTTCTCAGAATGTCACTATTAGAAAATTATCAAAAGAAATTCATTTCCCCCATAGAGGATTAATTTCCAGTGAAACCTCTCTTGAATTTCTTCAAACCCTAGAACTGTTCATTAAAGAAAAGATTATTCCCGGTGAAACTTTTCTTGAACTCTTCTTAAGTTTGGACCCACAGGCTTCCTAAAAGCATCCCTGCCTCCTCTTGGGCTTTGTACAAGGACCCTCCGGCTTCTTATAAGTTCTTATGCCTTCTCTTGGGTTTAATACAAGGACCCTGAAGACCTCTTACAGGGATAGGACAGAATTTAGTCATCCTTTGTTAAAGCTGTCTTTCTAAAGAGTCAAAACATCATACCAATTTTAGGGTTGATTCTCATCCCTTAAAACACTAGCCTCCTCTTGGGAATCATACAAAGATAAATTCTTCTATACCAGTAGACTTGGACAGTCTAATCTCCTCTTGGATCTCAAAGGCATTCTCAAGTTCCCTACCAATACAGGAGAAACACTGGTCAATCCCCAGTAGAGTTGAAACCCGGAGGTTCTAACACTCAGTCTTTCATCCTAAATTTCCCCAGCTATGGCCAGTTTATTATCAGAACCTCAAGGCATCTGATACCTCAACTCTTCTGGAACCCTCAGCAAGAGTTGACTCCCCGCTTTAGACCTGCCTCTGGATCTTAATAATCCTCAGCAGAAGCTAGCCTCCTCTTAGGCTTTGTATAATGATTTTCCTCAGCAGTTAATCATAAAAGCACTCTCTTGTTGAGTCAACCCTTTTTTAGCCTTAATCTTGGGATTTGTACAAGACAGATAAAAGCACTCTCTTGTTGAGTCGAACTCTCTTAGCCTCCTCTTAGGCTTTGTATAATGATCTCCACTAGCAGAAGCCAGCCTCCTCTTAGGCTTTGTATAAAGATTTTAAGACACTCTCTTGTTGAGTTAATTACCTTAAGGCACTCTCTCGTTGAGTTGACCCTTTTTAGCCTCCTCGTAGGCTTTGTATAATGATTTATCCAGCTTATTCAGCCTCAATCTTTGGCTTTGTACAAGACACACAAAGATACTCTCTTGTTGAGTCAATCACCTTTCCACACTCTCTTATTGAGTCAATGGTACAAAACATAAACACTCTCTTGTTGAGTCATTCTTTTTTCGCCTCAATCTTGGGCTTTGTACAAGACATATATAAACTTTCTCCAACAAAGTCAAAATCTTCATAACCTTCTCTTAAGCTCCGGATAAATATCTTCCCTAGTTGAGTCAATTCCCCCCAACCTTCTTTTAGGGTTTGAGAATTAATATCCCTAAGCAGGAGTCGATCCTCCCTTCTGTAACGCCCCAGTTTTAGTCCATTTTATTTTATCGAGTCGTTTTGATTATTTTATTATTATATTATTTTATTTCTGACTTTTATCTAAAAATATGTTATTTTTAGTCGTGATTATGTTTTATCGCATTTAGAGAGCGTTTGCGAGATATTTGAGTTGAGGGGTAAAATAGTCTTTTTAGGGGATTAGATATTTTGAATAAATAGAAAGTGGAGAGAAAAAGAGAGAAAAGAAAGGAAAAGAAAGAAAAGAGAGAAGAGGAAAAAGAGGAGAAAGAAGAAAACTCGGGAAAGCTCCGTTTCAAGCACGATTAATCGGGTAAGGGTGAGAAGTTTCAATTATGTCTTGCTTGTGTATGTATATGTGTTGTTTGTTGTAATTATTTTGGTTGTTTCGCGACTTTTCTTATCGATTGGAATTAGGGACGATTGATAGAAATTGATGTCTTCACGGATGAATTGATGAAATGCATGCCTAAACGTGTTTTAACATATTATTTTGGGTCATTGGGTGTAATACTATCATGTGGGTCG
Organism: Lathyrus tuberosus; assembly: GCA_022829125.1. Lineage (NCBI taxonomy): Eukaryota > Viridiplantae > Streptophyta > Magnoliopsida > Fabales > Fabaceae > Lathyrus > Lathyrus tuberosus. The sequence continues at coordinate 10,418,912 of JALAZF010000072.1, forward strand.
AAGATTTGGATCATTTTTGGGTCCCAAATACGTTTTGGAGAAATTCTGGTTCGTCTAGATTCGCCAGGCGAGTTGGTGGCGAGTCCGTTTCGCCAGGGATTCGCCAGGCGAATTTTTCTGGGACAGCAAAAACAGTATTTTCGTATTTTCGCCATAACTTTTGATCCGTAACTCGGATTGACGCACGGTTGGAAGCGTTGGAAAGCTAATGAAATATTCTTTCTATTAAAAATGGTTTGGAGGTCATTAGATGATTTATTTAAGTCGTGGTTTTCAAAAAGTGTTGGGTTGTCGGATTTTTACCGTCTTATTGATGTGCGATCGATGTGTTATTATGCTATATGCTTTTGATATGTATTGTGTAGCTTGTGTACTGTTATGAGATGAGAATTTGTGTGATGGAATGTGGTGATGATGGTTTGTGGCCTTATGGCAAAAATGTGCATTGTTTTCGTGTTAAACTTCGATGCATGATTAATGATGTCGTTATGATGTGTTGTGAGTAGTATTTGTGGTGTGAATCCTTGTGAAATGAATTATGATGATATGATTGTTGTGGTTGCTGTGATTTGTGATGAAATGCATTGGTTGAATTATTTTCAATGCATGAATGTGATGATGTGGTGATAATTCATATGTTTGTCTTATGTGTGTTCATTTGGAATGTCATGAGTCATTGTATGCCAAGCATCATGATATGCATCTTGTGCGATCGTGTGCCCTTGTGGAGTGTGAGCGATCGGATCGTGTGCCCGTGTGGGGTGTGAGTGATCCATAAACGTCGTGTGGCCATGTGGGGTGTGAGCGACGGATTGGTTCCAGAGGGAATCCGCTATAACGTCGTGTGCCCATGTGGGGTGTGAGCGATGATTATAGACGATCGTGTGCCCATGTGGGGTGTGAGCGATCGGGTCGTGTGCCCGTGTAGGGTGTGAGCGATCCATAAACGCCGTGTGCCCGTGTGGGGTGTGAGTGGTGGGGAACATCGTAGGCCCGATGGGAAGTTACAGTGATGTAACGAGCGATGATTCCAGCAGAGTTCCTGAGTGAACTAGTGATGAGAAATCTTGGAAGTCGGTACCGCATGGCATGTGCATAGAGTCGTTGTGTCGGTCTCTGTGCATTTGCATAAATCATGGATTGATTATGTGTGAGAATTGTGAATGGATGCATTATGTGTGGAAAATCATGATTTGATTGATTATGTGTGGAAATTGTGCATCGATTTGTTAGGTGTGAGATTGTGATAGCATTGGTAATTTGATGTGTATATGTGATAAATGCATTGGTTGTGGATAATATGTATTATGCGTAGACATATGCTATGTGATGTGTGATGTGTTTCTAAATGTTATGACTTGGTATGCCTTATGTGCAAATATGTGAGTATATTGGATACTTGATATATGCTATATTGTTGGATTAATAGATATATGTTACGTATATGTGGTATGTTATATGTATTAGTATGTGGTGTTTGTGGTGAGAATAGCTATGCAGGTGAATTGTTATGTATTTTCATATTATTATGCAATCTCGATTTTAGTTGTTATTTCTCACCCTTCTGTTGTTTTATAATGCTCTGTGAGGCATTGCAGATTAGAGTTGCTGGAGGTCTTTTTGTAAAGATTAGCCCTCCGTTCTGTTGTCGGTCTTTGTGTCTGCTCTGATACGTAGCACGGGAGTCGGGGAACGATTATATATATATATATATATATATATATATATATATATATATATATATATATATATATATATATATATATATATATATGTATACCTTTGTTGAATGTCTTTTGTAGTACTTTTGTATATATAGTTGATGTTCTAAAATGATTTATTTTGTAAAACAAGTCGGTTATGGATCTTTCCGCTTTATTCCATAATTGACCTTTCCCTTTATATGGAAAAAGTTTCCCGTTAATGATTTTCTCTATTAGGTGTTATGTATCAAATAGTTGAGCAGGGATTGTGTTTTCTTACTTTAAAATGTGGCATCCTTGTTTCTGTCGGAAAAAAATAAATTTTTAGTTACTCTTATTTATTTATGTATTATTTATTCACGATGGGAATTGGGGTGTTACATTAGTGGTATCAGAGCAGGTTGGTCCGTCCGGCCAAGTTGTTGAGTCAGTTGGTGTGACAGTTGAATACTGTCGATGTTGTTGGTCCCTTAGTACGTGATAGGTGTGTGGAACACTGTCAGTACTTTCTGGTTTCCTAATCCTTTGTCTTCAGGTGGGAGAATGAGATAAGTGGGGGAGAAGATGGTACTTCTCCAAGTTGCTTCAGTTGTGGAGTGTTGGCTCCGTGTGCCGTTGAATGCAAGAGTGTAAGTTTTGTTTGGACAGTGTTGTTCCTGATTCCGGAGGGAATGCGGAGGTAAGGTTTATGTCAACTAAGGATTTGTGCCTTTGGTAGTTTTGTGCATAAGATGCAAGAAGTGTTATTATAGTTTGGTAAAGACGGTTTGTGCCCATCATGATTGTCGACTGTTTATTGACAAATTGAGGAACTGATCACCCTTAATCTCTTGTTGATAGCAGAAGGGAATTATGTTGGATGTAATAGACGTGTCTTTCCGGCTTTGATAGTGTGTGTAATGAATTGTTTGGAATTTGAATATGTGTTGGTTTGGAAAAGTTAGATTTTGAGGTGTGGAAACCATGGAAATGCAGCAGAAAAATCTGGTTCTGGTGCGATTCGCCAGGCGGATTAGGTCTCGCCAATCGTTCGCCAGGCGAAGTGCTGGCGAAGGGGGATTCGCCAGGCGAAATCGTAAGTCGCCAGGCGAAATCGGAAAGTCAGAAATGTGGTAGCTTCTGTAACTTTTGGGGTTTTCCAAATTTGTGGCTCGCCGCTTGTTCGCCAGGCGAAGGGCTGGCGAAGTGGTATTCGCCAGGCGAAATCCTTACTCGCCAGGCGGATCTGGCTGTTTTACAATAATTGACTTTCCTTCAAAAATTCATATCTTTTGACTCGGGTGTCTGATTTGAGCGTTCTTTATATCGATGTGAAGCTATGAAAGTGCTCTATGTTGTGGAAAGTGAAATTATTGTTTTTAAGACGGATTAGAGGCTTTGGTGTGTTGGTCCAGTGGGAAGTCATTGAGAGAGAGAGCGATTGGGTATCGTTAATGGCTGTTCTCAGAGAGTAGAGTGTGAACTCAAATTTGACGAAAGTGAAGATTTGAGGTTTGGATCTGCTAAGTAAGTAGAAGACTCATAGTAGATGGGACTAAGATGTTTGTTTTGTCTGTGATAATAGTGTTCTGGAAATTGGCAGGAAGTCACAGTTATGGGGCGTCAGTTGTGCATGGTTTCGGATGTGTTTTTGGATGGAACATTAAGGTGTTGTCTTAGAGAGCTCCAGCTTTGTTAGTAACAAAAAGGGAATGATGATTGAATGGAATAACAAGTATGATGTGTATGATGGTATTGAGACTATGGAAAGCGAAACTTAGAATTCTGGAGAGGTTTGGAGTTTTTGGAATATTAGAGCATTAATGGAAATTTTGAGAAAACCTTAGGTGTGGATGTAATATTTGAGAGTTATTTTGGGTTGGCTGTTGCTACACGTTCGGATTTATGGAATTTGGACTGTTAAGAGAAGAAATTGGGTATGGATTACTGGCAGTTGAATAAGGTAATGATTGAGAAGAAGTGTCCACTTTCATGAACAGATGACTGGAATGGTTTGGTTGAGTTTGAGTGGAGTTGCAAGTGTTTGAATGTTTGATAAGAGTGGTGAATTGTGTGAGTTAAGACTTTGATCGTTTTGATGTGACTGGTTATGTTTGTTATCGGAATAGGCTATTATTTACTCGGTTAGGGCTGTATGTGAGTAACCAGTTACCCGATGGGGAGGTTTGCAAAAGCTTTAATAATTTATATCTTTTGGAAATTGGTTGGACATTACAACGTGCAGTGATGTTGCTTGGTGTTAGTAATGCGTCCGTAATGTTTGTGGAGTATATGAATCGTATCTTCCATATTTAATTGGATAAGTTCATAATGACTTTGATTGAGGATATTCGGATCTGTTATAAACTCAGAGGAAGAACATGTAGAGTGTTTGAGATTTGAATTACAAGTGTTGAAAAGAGACGATGTTTTATGCTAAGTTATTCGAGTGAGAATTTGGGTTGAAAAGGTTAGTTTTCTTGGATATGTTATTTCAGATGAGAGTATGGTTAAGGATTCATCAGAAGTAGATGCAGTTCTACAATGAGAGGTTCCGAAGTTGGTTAAGGAGATTAGAAACTTTTGGGCTCAGTTGGTTGTTACAGAAGGCTATGGAAGACTTTGCTAAGTTCGTACTTCTGTTATCTCAGTTGGCTTGCAAAGGGTGAGTCGTTTGTTTTGGATGTTCGTTGTGAGTAAGTTTTGGTGAGCTAAAGTAGAAGTTGTCTATGGCTCCAGTTTTGATTCTGTGTGATCCTAATAATCTGTTGTGAGGTATTCTGATGTGTCTTTGATGAGTTTAGTCAGTGTGTTAATACAAGAGGGTAAAGTCGTGGCTTATGCTTTACGACAATTGAGGATTCATAAAAGGATCTATACTATTTTGGATTTGGAATTGGTTGCGGTTGTATTGTGTTGGGGTATTTGGAAGTATTATTTTTAAGGTTCTCGACTCGAAGTGTTTGCTAATCGCAAGGGTTTAGAGTACTTGGTTGGTTTGAAGGAATAGAGTATGAGACAACGAGGATGGTTGGAATTTGTGACGAGTTATGAATTTGGCTTGGATTATCCTTCGGGAAAAGCTAAGGTTGTGCCTGAGGAGTTAAGCCAAAAGTTTTTATGTAAGTTTGTTTTGATAGTCAGAGAATTAGAATTATTTGAGCAGTTCCAAGACTTGGGTCTGGTGTGTGAGGTAAGACAGTAGAGTGTGAGGTTGGGTATATTGAAAGTGAATAGTGATTTTTGGTGAATATGAGAAAGAGTTAGACTTTGGACGTGAGATTGGTAGTTTTGATGGCTACGAGTAATCAGAGTGCGCAACGGAAGCGTGATGCGGCACAATTCGTATATTTGTGTGTGTGACAAGGATGTTGGTGTTATGGTTATGTAGAGGTTGTTGAACGATGTTGGGTCATGGAACTTGTGTTCTTGTTTGTGTTGTTACCTCGTTTCCATCATGATGGTTCGAGTGCGAGTAGCTAATTCTTGTGCGTGTTCGTAACTTGGGTATTCTTTGAGTTGTGAGTTAGTCGTCAAGTGCATTGTATGGGCTTTGCATCTTGTCGTTGTAGTTGTCTTCGTTGTCGTGTCGTTGTTGTAGTTGCTGTTAGCAGGGTGGTTTGTCAGTTGTGTTATTCGTGGTGTGCCTAGTGTGGGCATGTTAGTTGGTTAGTCGGATGCGAGAGTCGTATCCGGAGTCGTTCGTCTCAGTTATATTTTCGAGGACGAAAATTTCTAAGTGGGGGAGAATTGTAACGCCCCAGTTTTAGTCCGTTTTATTTAATCAAGTCGTTTTGATTATTTTATTATTATATTATTTTATTTCCGACTATTATCTGAAAATATGTTATTTTTAGTCGTGATTATGTTTTATCGCATTTAGATAGCGTTTGCGAGATATTTGAGTTGAGCAGTAAAATAGTCTTTTTAGGGGATTAGATATTTTGAATAAATAGAAAGTGGAGAGAAAAAGAGAGAAAAGAAAGGAAGAGAAAGAAAAGGAGAAGAAAGAAAAGAGAGAAGAGGAAAAAGAGGAGAAAGTGGAAAACTCGGGAAAGCTCCGTTTCAAGCACGATTAATCGGGTAAGGGTAAGAAGTTTCAATTATGTCTTGCTTGTGTATGTATATGTGTTGTTTGTTGTATTTATTTTGGTTGTTTCGCGACTTTTCTTATCGATTGGAATTAGGGACGATTGATAAAAATTGATGTTTTCACGGATGAATTGATGAAATGCATGCCTAAACGTGTTCTAACATGTTATTTTGGGTCATTGGGTGTAATACTATCATGTGGGTTGAAGATTTGGATCATTTTTGGGTCCCAAATAGGCTTTGGAGAAAGTCTGGTTCGTCCAGATTCGCCAGGCGAGTTGGTGGCGAGTCCGTTTCGCCAGGGATTCGCCAGGCGAATTTGTCTGGGACAACAAAAACAGTATTTTTGTATTTTCGCCATAACTTTTGATCAGTAACTCGGATTGACGCACGGTTGGAAGCATTGAAAAGCTAATGAAATATTCTTTCTATTAAAAATGGTTTGGAGGTCATTAGATGATTTATTTAAGTCGTGGTTTTGAAAAAGTGTTGGTTTGTCGGATTTTTACCGTCGTATTGATGTGCGATCGATGTGTTATTATGCTATATGCTTTTGATATGTATTGTGTAGCTTGTGTACTGTTATGAGATGAGAATTTGTGTGATGGAATGTGGTGATGATGGTTTGTGGCGTTATGGCAAAAATGTGCATTGTTTTCGTGTTAAACTTCGATGCATGATTAATGATGTCGTTATGATGTGTTTGAGTAGTATTTGTGGTGTGAATCCTTGTGAAATGAATTGTGATGATATGATTGTTGTGGTTGGTGATTTGTGATGAAATGCATTGGTTGAATTGTTTTCAATGCATGAATGTGATGATGTGGTGATAATTCATATGTTTGTCTTATGTGTGTGCATTTGGAATGTCATGAGTCATTGTATGCCAAGCATCATGATATGCATCTTGTGCGATCGTGTGCCCTTGTGGAGTGTGAGCGATCGGATCCTGTGCCCGTGTGGGGTGTGAGCGATCCATAAACGTCGTGTGCCCATGTGGGGTGTGAGCGACGGATTGGTTCCAGAGGGAATCCGCTATAACGCGTGTGCCCATGTGGGGTGTGAGCGATGATTATAGACGATCGTGTGCCCATGTGGGGTGTGAGCGATTGGGTCATGTACCCGTGTCGGGTGTGAGCGATCCATAAATGCCGTGTGCCCGTGTGGGGTGTGAGCGGGGGGGGGAACATCGTAGGCCCGACGAGGAGTTACAGTGATGTAACGAGCGATGATTCAAGCAGAGTTCCTGAGTGAACTAGTGATGAGAAATCTTGGAAGTCGGTACCGCATGGCATGTGTATAGAGTCGTTGTGTCGGTCTCTGTGCATTTGCATAAATCATGGATTGATTATGTGTGAGAATTGTGAATGGATGCATTATGTGTGGAAAATCATGATTTGATTGATTATGTGTGGAAATTGTGCATCGATTTGTTAGGTGTTGAGATTGTGATAGCATTGGTAATTTGATGTGTATATGTGATAAATGCATTGGTTGTGGATAATATGTATTATGTGTAGACATATGCTATGTGATGTGTGATGTGTTTCTAAATGTTATGACTTGGTATGCCTTATGTGCAAATATGTGAGTATATTGGATACTTGATATATGATATATTGTTGGATTAATAGATATATGTTACGTATATGTGGTATGTTATATGTATTAGTATGTGGTGTTTGTGGTGAGAATAGCTATGCAGTTGAATTGTTATGTATTTGCATATTATTATGGAATCTCGATTTTAGTTGTTATTTCTCACCCTTCTGTTGTTTTATAATGCTCTATGAGGCATTGCAGATTAGAGTTGCTGGAGGTCTTTTTGTGAAGATTAGCCCTCCGTTCTGTTGTCGGTCTTTGTGTCTGCTCTGATACGTAGCACGGGAGTCGGGGAATGATTATATATATATATATATATATATATATATATATATGTATACCTTTGTTGAATGTCTTTTGTAGTACTTTTGTATATATAGTTGATGTTCTAAAATGATTTATTTTGTAAAATAAGTCGGTTATGGATCTTTCCGCTTTATTCCATAATTGACCTTTCCCTTTATATGGAAAAAGTTTCCCGTTAATGATTTTCTCTATTAGGTGTTATGTATCAAATAGTTGAGCAGGGATTGTGTTTTCTTACTTTAAAATGTGGCATCCTTGTTTCTGTCGGAAAAAAATAAATTTTTAGTTACTCTTATTTATTTATGTATTATTTATTCACGATGGGAATTGGGGTGTTACATTAGTGGTATCAGAGCAGGTTTGTCCGTCCGGCCAAGTTGTTGAGTCAGTTGGTGTGACAGTTGAATACTGTCGATGTTGTTGGTCCCTTAGTACGTGATAGGTGTGTGGAACACTGTCAGTACTTTCTGGTTTCCTAATCCTTTGTCTTCAGGTGGGAGAATGAGATAAGTGGGGGAGAAGCTGCTACTTCTCCAAGTTGCTTCAGTTGTGGAGTGTTGGCTCCGTGTGCCGTTGAATGCAAGAGTGTAAGTGTTGTTTGGACAGTGTTGTTCCTGATTCCGGAGGGAATGAGGAGGTAAGGTTTATGTCAACTAAGGATTTGTGCCTTTGGTAGTTTTGTGCATAAGATGCAAGAAGTGTTATTATAGTTTGGTAAAGACGGTTTGTGCCCATCATGATTGTCGACTGTTTATTGACAAATTGAGGAACTGATCACCCTTAATCTCTTGTTGATAGCAGAAGGGAATTATGTTGGATGTAATAGACGTGTCTTTCCGGCTTTGATAGTGTGTGTAATGAATTATTTGGAATTTGAATATGTGTTGGTTTGGAAAAGTTAGATTTTGAGGTGTGGAAACCATGGAAATGCAGCAGAAAAATCTGGTTATGGTGCGATTGGCCAGGCGGATTAGGTCTCGCCAATCGTTCGCCAGGCGAAGGGGGATTCGCCAGGCGAAATCGTAAGTCGCCAGGCGAAATCGGAAAGTCAGAAATGTGGTAGCTTCTGTAACTTTTGGGGTTTTCCAAATTTGTGGTTCGCCGCTTGTTCGCCAGGCGAAGGGCTGGCGAAGTGGTATTCGCCAGGCGAAATCCTTACTCGCCAGGCGGATCTGGTTGTTTTACAATAATTGACTTTCCTTCAAAAATTCATATCTTTTGACTCGGGTGTCTGATTTGAGCGTTCTTTATATCGATGTGAAGCTATGAAAGTGCTCTATGTTGTGGAAAGTGAAATTATTATTTTTAAGACGGATTAGAGGCTTTGGTGTGTTGGTCCAGTGGGAAGTCATTGAGAGAGAGAGAGCGATTGGGTATCGTTAATGGCTGTTCTCAGAGAGTAGAGTGTGAACTCAAATTTGACGAAAGTGAAGATTTGAGGTTTGGATCTGCTAAGTAAGTAGAAGACTCTTAGTAGATGGGACTAAGATGTTTGTTTTGTCTGTGATAATAGTGTTCTGGAAATTGGCAGGAAGTCACAGTTATGGGGCGTCAGTTGTGCATGGTTTCGGATGTGTTTTTGGATGGAACATTAAGGTGTTGTCTTAGAGAGCTCCAGCTTTGTTAGTAACAAAAAGGGAATGATGATTGAATGGAATAACAAGTATGATGTGTATGATGGTATTGAGACTATGGAAAGCGAAACTTAAAATTCTGGAGAGGTTTGGAGTTTTTGGAATTTTAGAGCATTAATGGAAATTTTGAGAAAACCTTAGGTGTGGATGTAATATTTGAGAGTTATTTTGGGTTGGCTGTTGCTACACGTTGGGATTTATGGAATTTGGACTGTTAAGAGAAGAAATTGGGTATGGATTACTGGCAGTTGAATAAGGTAATGATTGAGAAGAAGTGTCCACTTTCATGAACAGATGACTGGAATGGTTTGGTTGAGTTTGAGTGGAGTTGCAAGTGTTTGAATGTTTGATAAGAGTGGTGAATTGTGTGAGTTAAGACTTTGATCGTTTTGATGTGACTGGTTATGTTTGTTATCGGAATAGGCTATTATTTACTCGGTTAGGGCTGTATGTGAGTAACCAGTTACCCAATGGGGAGGTTTGCAAAAGCTTTAATAATTTATATCTTTTGGAAATTGGTTGGACATTACAACGTGCAGTGATGTTGCTTGGTGTTAGTAATGCGTCCGTAATGTTTGTGGAGTATATGAATCGTATCTTCCATATTTAATTGGATAAGTTCATAATGACTTTGATTGAGGATATTCGGATCTGTTATAAACTCAGAGGAAGAACATGTAGAGTGTTTGAGATTTGAATTACAAGTGTTGAAAAGAGACGATGTTTTATGCTAAGTTATTCGAGTGAGAATTTGGGTTGAAAAGGTTAGTTTTCTTGGATATGTTATTTCAGATGAGAGTATGGTTAAGGATTCATCAGAAGTAGATGCAGTTCTACAATGAGAGGTTCCGAAGTTGGTTAAGGAGATTAGAAACTTTTGGGCTCAGTTGGTTGTTACAGAAGGCTATGGAAGACTTTGCTAAGTTCGTACTTCTGTTATCTCAGTTGGCTTGCAAAGGGTGAGTCGTTTGTTTTGGATGTTCGTTGTGAGTAATTTTTGGTGAGCTAAAGTAGAAGTTGTCTATGGCTCCAGTTTTGATTCTGTGTGATCCTAATAATCTGTTGTGAGGTATTCTGATGTGTCTTTGATGAGTTTAGTCAGTGTGTTAATGCAAGAGGTTAAAGTCGTGGCTTATGCTTTACGACAATTGAGGATTCATAAAAGGATCTATACTATTTTGGATTTGGAATTGGTTGCGGTTGTATTGTGTTGGGGTATTTGGAGGTATTATTTTTAAGGTTCTCGACTCGAAGTGTTTGGTAATCGCAAGGGTTTAGAGTACTTGGTTGGTTTGAAGGAATAGAGTATGAGACAACGAGGATGGTTGGAATTCGTGACGAGTTATGAATTTGGCTTGGATTATCCTTCGGGAAAAGCTAAGGTTGTCCCTGAGGAGTTAAGCCGAAAGTTTTTATGTAAGTTTGTTTTGATAGTCAGAGAATTAGAATTATTTGAGCAGTTCTGAGACTTGTGTCTGGTGTGTGAGGTAACACAGTAGAGTGTGAGGTTGGGTATATTGAAAGTGAATAGTGATTTTTGGTGAATATGAGAAAGAGTTAGACTTTGGACGTGAGATTGGTAGTTTTGATGGCTACGAGTAATCAGAGTGCGCAACGGAAGCGTGATGCGGCACAATTCGTATATTTGTGTGTGTGACAAGGATGTTGGTGTTATGGTTATGTAGAGGTTGTTAAACGATGTTGGGTCGTGGAACTTGTGTTCTTGTTTGTGTTGTTGCCTCGTTTCCATCGTGATGGTTCGAGTGCGAGTAGCTAATTCTTGTGTGTGTTCGTAACTTGGGTATTCTTTGAGTTGTGAGTTGGTCGTCAAGTGCATTGTATGGGCTTTGCATCTTGTCGTTGTAGTTGTCTTCGTTGTCGTGTCGTTGTTGTAGTTGTTGTTAGCAGGGTGGTTTGTTAGTTGTGTTATTCGTGGTGTGCCTAGTGTGGGCATGTTAGTTGGTTAGTCGGATGCGAGAGTCGTATCCGGAGTCGTTCGTTTCAGTTATATTTTCGAGGACGAAAATTTCTAAGTGGGGGAGAATTGTAACGCCCCAGTTTTAGTCTGTTTTATTTAATCGAGTCGTTTTGATTATTTTATTATTATATTATTTTATTTCTGAGTTTTATCTGAAAATAAGTTATTTTTAGTCGTGATTATGTTTTATCGCATTTAGAGAGCGTTTGCGAGATATTTGAGTTGAGGGGTAAAATAGTCTTTTTAGGGGATTAGATATTTTGAATAAATAGAAAGTGGAGAGAAAAAGATAGAAAAGAAAGGAAGAGAAAGAAAAGGAGAAGAAAGAAAAGAGAGAAGAGGAAAAAGAGGAGAAAGAGGAAAACTCGGGAAAGCTCCATTTCAAGCACGATTAATCGGGTAAGGGTGAGAAGTTTCAATTATGTCTTGCTTGTGTATGTATATGTGTTGTTTGTTGTAATTATTTTGGTTGTTTCGCGACTTTTCTTATCGATTGGAATTAGGGACGATTGATAGAAATTGATGTTTTCACGGATGAATTGATGAAATGCATGCCTAAACGTGTTCTAACATGTTATTTTGGGTCATTGGGTGTAATACTATCATGTGGGTTGAAGATTTGGATCATTTTTGGGTCCCAAATACGTTTTGGAGAAATTCTGGTTCGTCCAGATTCGCCAGGCGAGTTGGTGGCGAGTCCGTTTCGCCAGGGATTCGCCAGGCGAATTTGTCTGGGACAGCAAAAACAGTATTTTCGTATTTTCGCCATAACTTTTGATCCGTAACTCGGATTGAAGCACGGTTGGAAGCGTTGGAAAGCTGATGAAATATTCTTTCTATTAAAAATGGTTTGGAGGTCATTAGATGATTTATTTATGTCGTGGTTTTGAAAAAGTGTTGGGTTGTCGGATTTTTACCGTCGTATTGATGTGCGATCGATGTGTTATTATGCTATATGCTTTTGATATGTATTGTGTAGCTTGTGTACTGTTATGAGATGAGAATTTGTGTGATGGAATGTGGTGATGATGGTTTATGGCCTTATGGCAAAAATGTGCATTGTTTTCGTGTTAAACTTCGATGCATGATTAATGATGTCGTTATGATGTGTTGTGAGTAGTATTTGTGGTGTGAATCCTTGTGAAATGAATTGTGATGATATGATTGCTGTGGTTGGTGATTTGTGATGAAATGCATAGGTTGAATTGTTTTCAATGCATGAATGTGATGATGTGGTGATAATTCATATGTTTGTCTTATGTGTGTGCATTTGGAATGTCATGAGTCATTGTATGCCAAGCATCATGATATGCATCTTGTGCGATCGTGTGCCCTTGTGGGGTGTGAGCGATCGGATCGTGTGCCCGTGTGGGGTGTGAGCGATCCATAATCGTCGTGTGCCTATGTGGGGTGTGAGCGACGGATTGGTTCCAGAGGGAATCCGTTATAACGTCGTGTGCCCATGTGGGGTGTGAGCGATGATTATAGACGATCGTGTGCCCATGTGGGGTGTGAGCGATCGGGTCGTGTGCCCGTGTGGGGTGTGAGCGATCCATAAATGCCGTGTGCCCATGTGGGGTGTGAGCGGTGGGGAACATCGTAGGCCCGATGGGAAGTTACAGTGATGTAATGAGCGATGATTCCAGCAGAGTTCCTGAGTGAACTAGTGATGAGAAATCTTGGAAGTCGGTACCGCATGGCATGTGCATAGAGTCGTTGTGTCGGTCTCTGTGCATTTGCATAAATCATGGATTGATTATGGGTGAGAATTGTAAATGGATGCATTATGTGTGGAAAATCATGATTTGATTGATTATGTGTGGAAATTGTGCATCGATTTGTTAGGTGTTGAGATTGTGATAGCATTGGTAATTTGATGTGTATATGTGATAAATGCATTGGTTGTGGATAATATGTATTATGCGTAGACATATGCTATGTGATGTGTGATGTGTTTCTAAATGTTATGACTTGGTATGCCTTATGTGCAAATATGTGAGTATATTGGATACTTGATATATGCTATATTGTTGGATTAATAGATATATGTTACGTATATGTGGTATGTTATATGTATTAGTATGTGGTGTTTGTGGTGAGAATAGCTATGCAGGTGAATTCTTATGTATTTGCATATTATTATGCAATCTTGATTTTAGTTGTTATTTCTCACCCTTCTGCTGTTTTATAATGCTCTATGAGGCATTGCAGATTAGAGTTGTTGGAGGTCTTTTTGTGAAGATTAGCCCTTCGTTCTGTTGTCGGTCTTGGTGTCTGCTCTGATACGTAGTGTCATACCCCAAATTTTGACCACTTAGATTTCCCATCATTGTGAAAATCATCATCACAATATGGATGAACCATCATGCTTCATCAGTCTCCCCAAAGATGGGTGAGCATCCATTATAATCAAAATTAGGGTTTCAAGCCCTCTCTGAGTGCTTAGATAAAGGATCAATCAAGAAATGACATGATTTTCAACTTGTCTAACCTCCCAAGTAACTACAAAGGATCAAAAGAACTCCCACTTCAAGGATTAAGCACAAGGATGCTCCCTTCTAGGTGGATCAAGCCTCAAGATCGCCGGTGTCACCAAATTAGGGTTTTGGTCTACCAGGGCCTCCAGATGGAAAATTTTCATCTGGGCACAAGGCAATGATCCAAAACATGACCTAATATACTTCATGGAACCTCATGAACCCATGCATCAAGTCAATTTTGCCTCAGGGGATGCATTCATCAAAAATCAGGAATTAGGGTTTGTTGACCTAATTCACCCCTAAGTTGACTTTTGGGACAAAGCATGAGCCAAGACCTCAAGACATGATTTGAGGGTCTCTAATATACCATATTGATCCATTTGGAACAATGGATTGATCCAAGAAGCTTGAGCAACAAGTCTCAATTTCATCTGCACCACAATTAGGGTTTTAAGGGAAAAGTCAACTGTAACTTTGACTTTTGACCAAGACATGCTCCCAAACCCTAATACATGATTGAATATACCCTATGACACCCATGGAACATGTCCATCAAGTTTGATTTAGGTCAAGGACGTGATTTCCTGAAGAATTGCACAGTTTGGAATTCATCTGATAAAAAGTCAACTGTGCACAAAAGTCAACTTTGACTTTTTGAGATTTTTCACCAAAATGGATTTTTAACCCTAAAATGATGTTAATGTATGATTTGAATCATCATTCATCAAGAAAAATCAAGAAAAGTGAGATAACTTGTAAAAGGGGTAACCATAAAACTTAGAAATTTTTCTAAGTTAAAAATAAAGTGGCAAAGGTACCAACTTTGGAGGACCATAACTCCTAAACCACAAGGCCATTTTTTCTCATCCAAAGATGGATTTGTAGGCCTCGTTATCACCTACAAAAACTTCAACTACAAGTCATTCCAATTCATTAAGGATTTTGAGTTATGGAGTGATCAAAGTGGCTGAAAAGTGAAAAAAGTCACTTTTTCCAACACTTAGTGAAATTTTCACTAAGTCAGATTCTGCCTCACTTTTTGCCAAATGTAGGGGGATTTTTCACTTGGAATCAAAAGAGATCAAAACCAAACTTGTTCAAATATTTGTTGTATCATGTAAGAGCTTTCCAAAATGGCCAAGAACATTGCCAAATTCAACCTACACCATGGGATACAACATTGCCAAGTTGCCTTGCTGAAATCTGTCAAGGCAATGCAGAATTTGCAACTTTGGTCGATTTGCCAAAATCAGCCAAATTCAATTGCTCCTATCCACTTGGACACCTTAGAGGATTGAATCTAAAGGGGACAATCACTGAGCCAAGCCTCCAAAGTCCATGGAACAAGAAATAGCATGTTGAACCTAGAATGGCCAAAATAGGGACAAGACTTCAAATTTGGAATGAGGCATTCAATGAAACCATCAAGGTGGCATGGACTGAGCCATTCTCATCTGAAATCAGTCAAGACTTATCCAAGACCAAGGGGACCAAAGCTCTGTGCCCTAACCTCTAGTCAATGGCTAGAGGAGACTTGGATTTTCATTTGCCAACATTGGCCAAACCTACTTACCAGCTGCCATGCACTATTCCTTGCAAAAAAAACTTGCTCTACTATAAATAGAGCTCAATTGTGGTCAGTTTGAGTACACCAAAGCCATCTAACAGATGCTTTCCTCAAAATCTCTTCTTTCACTCCAATTTTGCCTTCTAAGGCAAGTCACTATCGGGTTTTGATTTTAAGAGCAATTCCAATCAAACCAATCACTCACACACCTCACATACATCATATAGGAGTGATCCAAACACTCAAACAACATCTGGAACACTGATTTCACAAAATCACCAGCTGGTTGCTCAGGGTTTTAACCAAAGTGCAGCTGAGGTACCACAAAATGATCCAGCCAATTTCAATCAAGTCCAACCATCCAAACACAATCCATAGGGTGTAGGGAAGCTGTTCAGATCATCACCACTCATCTGTAACACCTCCAAATCAAAAATCACTTTGAACTTGCTGTCACGACTTGGAGGTAAGCACATACTTGGTCATCTCTCAATCTATGCATATTTCCTCGCACAATAATTTGGCCATATGTTCATAATCATGCATGGAATGTTTTCCCTCAATTAATTGCATTGTTTGAATCGTGTATCAAAAATCCTAGCCTTCATGCTGAAATTAGGGTTCTTGAGGTCTCTTCGTGATTTCTTGTTGTATGTTTAATTTAAATGAAATTAAAGTACATAGACATGATCGTGAGGTTGAGGCGAGCATAATGATATGTGGATTGCATGATATGGTTACGTATTCATGGAGATTGGATAGAAAATGCAAATCTGAGAAACCAAGAACACGCGCGTGTTCTTCAGCTTGTTCTTGGCGCCATTTTTAGAAATTCAAATATTTGAATTTTGTGATTTTGTTTAATTGATTCAAAAATTAATTTCTCTCTGAGTTTTAATGATTTTGAGTTGATTCTTTTTTTAATAATTCACAAAAATGTTAAAATATTTTATTTTCACAAAAAATCCCAAAAATATTATTTATTTCATATAATTGATATTTTTGCAAAGAATTAATATTTTAATTGTTTTTGACATTTTAAATATTTTTTCTACATTGATTTTGCAACTTTTAATGCTTTCTAATTATTTTGTAGGTCAATACTTAATTTTTGAAGCATTAATCCAAGATCACAATTTGTTTTCCATGTGTTAAACAATTTTTGATCATTTTAATTGAATTTTTATTCAATTAAATACATTTTGAAAACAAATTAGGGTTTTGGATTAATTCAACCCTCATAAATCATTTTCAAAACTTTTTGGGCCTCTTGAGAGAGTGTAAGACCCATCCCCCCCTTGTACAAAAACTTTTTGGGCCTCACTCATTGTATAAGTCCCTCTGTACAAGTAAACGGCGCGATCGTCGCCCGTTTAAAAATAAAAATCATCTGGGCCTCTCCTCGAGCTATAAGACCCATTCAAAACACTTTGGGCCTCTATTAGAGTGTAAGACCCAATCCCCCTTTTAACCAAAACAATTTTGGGCCTCACTTATTGTATAAGTCCCTCTGCGTTAAAAGAAAACCTCGGCGTGATCGCCATTTTTAAACGAAAAATCATTTGGGCCTACCCTCGTGTTATAAGCCCCTTTCTTTTCTTTAAACCTTTTTGGGCCTCTTGAGAGAGTGTAAGACCCATCCCTTTGTACAGAAAACCATTTTTGGGCCCCAGTCACTTGTATAAGTCCCTCTGTACAAAGTCAAACAGTGTGCTCACTGATAAAACCCTGGGCCTCTCCTTGAGCTGTAAGCCCCAAATCTTTCTTTTTCAAAGCACTTTCTCCTTTGATTTTGAATATACTGTTGTTTTCAATCTTTCTTTGTTGAACAACTAACCAAACAGCATGGAAGCACTACAACCGAGTAAGTGGTTATCGCTTTCATTTACTGCTTTCATATTATAAACTGTATTGTGGGGCTGCTCACTGTAAGTCTCCTTTCATAAACTCATATCTACTGTGTAATAATAGTATAGATATTTCGAGTTTCCCCGACAACTACGTCTAGAACTAGGTGACGCCGTTTCATTTATTCATAGAAATAGACGCCTAGATCCCCAATAGGAGCACCAGATACAGTCTTCTCTTCGGCTGTCCTCCTTAGGAATCGTCAAGAAGCTCTACTCCCCAAGATGAATGTATTCTCCGTTAATGGCATCTTTGAGTTTCTTCCAAATTCTCGAACTTTCCTGACTTGATCTATTCCTTGTGGATAGCTTGCCTTGAATGTCTCGGGGTTTGGGTACCCACTACGGTCATAATCTTGGACCTTAACTAAGGAACCCTCTTTAAAAGCTAAAAATCGATTATTAGTAAACCTCGCACGTTTACCAGTGGTTTTTATCTTTAAAAGAGTTATCTCTCCTAATGGAAAGGAGATGATAGACCCACGGGCTTCTTAAAAGCATCGGCCTCCTCTTGGGCATTATTCAAGGACACTATGGCTTCTTAGAAGTATTCACAGCCTCCTCTTAGGCTTCGTATAATGATCTCTTCCTTCGGGAATGATAGCCTCCTCTTGGGCTTCGTACAAGGACCCGTAGGCTTCTTAAAAGTTTCCAGCCTCCTCTTGGGCTTCGTACAAATTTTCCCGACGACCTCCTAGAGGTATAGGAATAGAACTTAGTCATCTTCATATAACAGTCCTTTCCAAGAGTCTACTACTGTTTCTCAAAGCATAGTACAAAAGAAAAAAACTCTAGACTTGGACAGTCTAACTTCCTTGAGTCTCAAAGACATTCTCAAGTGACCCCTTCGTTAAATAGGAAGGAAACCCGCAGACTCGGACAGTCTCAATACCCTTTGGATTTCCCGTTTCCTCAAAGAGAAGGAAATATCCCTGATCCTCAGATCAAATCCCTGAGTACAATGTTGCTCATATAAGAACTGATTTTCTCTTTTAAAATCAGTATATTGGATCTGTCACTCAACTGAAACAATCCTTTAGCCTCTATCTCGGGCTTCGTACGAGATACAAAAAACACTCTCTTGTTGAGTATCAAAGACTCTCTTGTTGAGTCAAACTTTTAGCCTCTATCTTGGGCTTCGTACGAGACACAAAGACTCCCTCGTAGAGTCAAACAAACAACAGCCTCCATCTCGGGCTTCGTACGAGACACAAAGACTCTATCGCCGGGTCATAAAATTTTAGCCTCTCACTCGGGCTTTGTACGAGACACAAAATAGCCTCCTCTTAGGCTTCGTATAATGATCTCTTCCTTCGGGAATGATAGCCTCCTCTTAGGCTTTTGTATAAGAAAACCACTGGTTGATCCAATCAACCTTTTAGCATCAAAGTTGTGCCTCGTTCACAGTACACAAACATCAACAACTCCTTTCCTTTCATCTAATCGCTGTAAGCGGCAAGCCTCTGGATCATTTACATCCATGCCACTGTCCCTCCTTTAGCATGAGAAATTCCTAAGGAAAGATGGCATTGCTCTACACTGAGTTAAAGTCTTCTCCTTCAGGTTAAAACCCTTTCTTCGGAAATTATGGCATTGCTCGGATCTGCGTATCCCTGTTAAAGTAATTCTCCTTCCCCCTCTTTAGAGATGACAAATTCTCTCTAAAGTCAAGGTCATTCAGCTTCACGTCTTGGGCTTTGAACAAGACACAAACAGACCTTTCAGCTTCACATCTTGGGCTTTGAACAAGATATAAACCACCTTTCGCTTCACGTCTTGGGCTTTGAACAAGACACCAAAACACCAAAAACACCCATTTCCTCCCATAGAATAGGAGGAACTACGAACGCTCTGATTTCCCTGTTTCGGTAAATGGGAATACGTAGGCATAAGATCGAAAGAAAAGATCTTAGCGAGCACACTAAATAAAAAACCCAAATCCCATATCTCCATCAATCAAAAGCAGTAATTCAAAAACATCAGTCCTAACATCCTAATCCTTGTTCCCCGCCAGAAACCTTCTGCCCAGGTAAAAAAGAAAGAAAACAGTATTGGCGAAAATACAAATAACCAGTACAAAGGCCCCCCCACATTGATAGCATCCGTAACCTAACAGACCGCTGTTTAAACTCAGTATGCAAAGCAGGGTTAATTGGAGACATCTATTTCCCTTCCTTATTCAGCTCACAATAGGATAAAAAATGAATCGACCTGTAGTTTTAAGCTCAAACCGTAGAGAGTGACCAGCGCTTAAGAACCGCGTCCAAAATCGCTCGCTACAGAAAAATGGCGCCCACCGTGGGGCCAGTTTCTTTCTTTCTACTTCTCTTGTATGAAAGATTACACAAACGGCGACTCTGCTGGGGAGTCTCCTTTTCTGCCTTAGGGCATCATCCCTGTTTTCTACGGAAAATGGGAACTTTACCGAAGAGAAAGATTGACCTATGCTGGTCCATCTCTTAGGCAGGGAACCACAGATTGGGGCTTCCGCCGGGGAACTCATTTTTGTCAGGAACTTAGGGTTCATAGCTTTAAAGGTCTAGGATGGTTAGGACAAATATATACACTGCTTTTCCTAAATGCTATACATGTTTATTTTTCTGCTAATGGGAATGCAGGTGATGCCGTATGTGGAAAGATTGAGTATACACCTAGAAAAGCCAAACCCTTTCGTAGTGCGGAAACTATCGGAAATAGTTGTTACGCGATACTACCCTCATTTGAGGCTGGTGATCTATTCTCGGTGAATGGCACTTACTCTAAGATTACACACAACTCGCTGGCGATCCGCTTGTTGTCTGCCTTCCTGGGAGGAGCTGATGATAATGAGTACAGGTACAAAAATCACCCTAGTATAAACCTTTGGGGATGGGTAGAGCCTTGACTTCATGACAACGACCCTCTGACCCCATGTTTTTTCTATGTTTTTGTGTGCTGCATTCATGCATCCATTTAATAAAACATTAAAACATTCAAAAAACTTTCTCTTCTAGTCTCTCTATTTTTCAAATTAAACTAAGACTGTGATTGCAAATATCAGAAAAAAAGATTACGCTAATGGATTTCGGTAGAAGGAGAACTCGCCAGTATACCTTCAAGGTTCCAAAACTAGGGGATTTGAGAAGGTTGGCAAGGATGATCGTTAACCCAGAGGCTTTTAGAGCCAAGCACGGTGGTTTGCTACCACTGTTAAGAGTCCATGTGATTGAGGGGATCATGGACGCGCTCATTCAGTTCTACGATCCAGTTTATCACTGTTTAACATTCCCGGATTACCAGCTATCACCAACGCTGGAGTAGTATTCTCATCTGACTGATTTACATATCAATGATCGAGCTCCGTTTTCTGGACTGGAAGAAATTCCAAAGAATCAGACTATTGCAAGAGCAATTCATTTGGACGAGTCTGAGGTCAGGACTCACATGACCACTAAGGGTGGCATCCAAGGTTTGCCAGCCCAGTTCTTGACAAAAAAGGCTCTATACTTCGCTAGTATAGGGAACGGGACTGCTTTTGAAAGCATCTTTGTCTTGCTCACCTACGGGTTATTTTTGTTTCCCAACATCAATAACTTCGTCGATATCAACGCTATTAAGGTTTTTCTCATTGGAAACCCTGTGCCGACTTTGCTCGCAGATGCGTGTCATTCTGTATACTTGGGAAATTTGTACAGCGGAGGGGAGATCACATGCTGTGTACCTTTGCTCTACAAATGGTTTATTTCTCACTTGCCCAAGTCTGCTGCTTTTTTGGGATTGCAAGAGTGTCTTACGTTGGTCGCAGAAGATCATGTCTCTCACCAATTCCGATATAGATTGGTGTAATAGGATTTATGAGGGAATTAGAATCATTGACCGTTGTGGAAACTTCCCCAGCGTACCCCTCAAAGGAACTAAAGGAGGAATCAACTATCATCCGATATTGGTTCTTCGTCAATTTGGATACCCGATGAGACACATCCCACTGGGTGTTCATCTGGAAGGTCTTTTCTTCAAAGAAGGAGAAAGTGACAGAGCACTAAAGATGGAAATAGTGCAAGCTTGGAAACAGGTTCATAAGATAGGATGAGAGTCTCTGGGAAAACCGGACTGTGTCTCGGTGGAGCCTTATCTCCATTGGATACAAACCAGAGCTCTCAAGCTAAAAATGCCTTATCCTCGTTACGGAATTCTTCCGCCGAGAGAATCTGTCATGTACTTCATGACGGAAACTGAATAGCTTTAGGTTACTCTCAACAAAGTTCAAAAGGAAAGAAGATCTTGGAAGAACAAGTACCGCACCCTCGACGTAGAGTGTATCGAAATACAACAACTACTAAAAGAGAAAGATGCTCTGATTGAAATTTTGGAGCAGCATGCTGTAGAGAATCAAGATGACCAAAGGAATTTGCTCACTCCTTTCACTTGGCAAAGGAATGACAACCCGACAACGGCCCAAGCGCCCCGGTCAAAGAAAAGGAAGATACCAGAATCAGCACCCGGTTTCTCCTCAGAGAGGACTCGGGACCCATTAGTTTAGGTTTCTGTTTCTGCACTTTGTAATCTACTGTATTTCCATTTCTGTAATCCTTTGAATTTCAATAAAAAGGGGTTTCCCCACTGTTTGATATTTGCAATCTAATTGTCGAAGTTTATTTTGATTAAACCAAAAAAACAACAATTAATATAATCATTGCATTCATAATTCTCACATCGCGTATTCTCCTTACCTACGAATCTCACGTTTGTGTCTCGATTCTAGAGTCAAACTGTCTCATTCGTATAATACTCGGGCCAATCGTCAAAAAAAGATGGATGATCTTGAGGAAGAAAACAGAGAGTTGAAAGAAGAGATCGACGCTCTGAGAGAGGTTATGAGAAAGCTTCGTAACGACATGCCAGCCATGGCAGAAGCTCAGCTACAAAGAACTGTGATCTCAGAGATCACCTCAACGCCCATCATAGAAAAGTATGATCCTATGTATCAGATGCAGAAAGATCGTCCTTGGGGCATGCCTGTTAACTATATCCCGGAAGGATATATTCCGCTGATCACTGAAGATCGGGGAATCGCAACAGAAGCCGCTGGGCCTGAAGGTTACAAACTTCGGGAAAGCGAAAATGCCAGGGGCATACTAAAGACTCCTGAAGGTTACAAACTTCGGGAGGCGCCAAGACTTATTGTCGTAGTCACGGTACCACCCCCTGTGGTGCACACTGTCCCGGAAGGACAGATTCCGCCAACACCTTCTGGTAAGAAGGAAACTATGTTTGATAGAATGGATGAATTCCAGGAGCAGTTCTTGGAAATGCAGAAAGAGCTGCAAGCCATTCGCGGTCAGGATCTATTTGGAAAGGACGCCGCAGACCTCTGCTTGGTCCCAAATGTGAAAGTCCCGAACAAGTTCCAAGTGCCCGACTTTGAAAAATACAAGGGTAACTCTTGCCCTCAGAGCCATTTGGTGATGTACGCTCAGCGGATGTCAGCCCAGACGGAGAATCAGGACCTGCTGATTCACTACTTCCAGGATAGTTTAACCGGTGCCGCACTCAAATGGCACATGGGTTTAAACCGTACTACGATCAGTACATTCAGAGATCTTGGTACTGCCTTCATCCAACAATACAAGTACAATTTGGATATGGCACCCGACAGAGATCAACTCAGATCAATGTCGCAAAAGGAAAAGGAAACCTTTAAGGAGTATGCTCAAAGGTGGCGTGAAATTGCCGCTCAGATTTGTCCACCTCTTGAGGAAAAAGAGATGACAAAGATCTTCTTAAAGACCTTAAGCTCATTTTACTATGACCGAATGGTTGCCAGTGCGCCCAGTGATTTCACTGAAATGGTCGGCATGGGTGTACGTCTTGAGGAAGCCGTCCGAGAAGGACATTTGGTAAAAGATACTGGATCGACGAGCGGTACTAAAAAATATGGTAGTGCTCTCTCTAAGAAAAAAGAGCAAGATATTGGGAATATCTCTCTCGGAAAGCAAAGGCGACGTTATCAGCCAGTAGCAGCTGTTACTCCTGCTATCGGCCCCGCGCCTGTTCCTACGTATCAACCTCAAGTTGCGCAGAGCCAACCTGACCAACAAAGGACACAACAGCCTCTTCAGTAGGCTCGTCCTCCATATAACAACAACCGTACAACACGGCCACCAGGATTTGATCCTATGCCCGTAACGTACGCATAACTGTTTCCATTACTGCTGGCTAAGGGGCACATTCAGACTAAGTCTCCCCTTTCAGCTCTGGAAAATCCGCCTTTTTGGTTTAAAGCGGATCAGACATGCCCTTATCATCAAGGAGGTTCAGGGCATAACATTGAGACTTGTCTCAATTTCAAATCCGACGTGCAAAAGCTTGTTAGGAGCGGGCTCTTATCTTTCAAAGATACAAATCCCAATGTTCTTACGAACCCGCTGCCTCAACACGAGAAAGCTGCAGTCAATCTGATTGAGAAAGAGACTAACAATGTCTATCAAATTCACAATGTACTCTTATTGGGGACCAATCTGGTCAAGATGCATTGTAGACAGTGTGGATATGGCCATGTGCCACCTCATAATTATCATCAGTGTGATATCTGCTCTAAAGACAACCAGGGGTGTTCTGTGGTGCAAGCAGCTCTACAGGAACAAATGGATCTTGGATGGATCCAAGAGCACTGAGTTCGTGGAGTTAACATGGTTTACACGAATTCCAACGTCATTCAAAACCACGACATCCGTGCGATGAATGTCAACTTGGTGGCGATGCACTCAAGGCAAAGCCAGTATCATAATCTACCACGGCACGATTACAGTTCCTGTCTGATTTTCTCGGTAAACAAATAGGGATGCTCTTTCATACAAGAGGCCCTCCAGCGTCAGATGGATCTTGGATGGATCCAAGACTACCATGATAGGAACTCCTATCAAATCAACATGGTTCAGATCTTCGACATCCGCATAATGGATACCAACCTGGTAGAGTTACATGCTGAGCAGGTCCGACTTGGATTCTTAATATCACATGACTATCAAAATTGTAAGGCGGGTTGCGAAAACGATCGAGGTTGTACCCTTGTCCAGGAGGCACTTTAGCACTTGTTAAATCACTGGTGGATGCCAATCTATATGGACGAAGATACTCGGCAGATTAGTATCAATAACAGGAATCCTACTCGTCGTCAAAGTTAGGATGTTCGATCAATGGAAGGTAACCTAGTAAGGTTACATTGTATTCAAAGTGGGCGTGGCCAGGTGCCACCACACAACTATGACAGTTGCAGTGTCTGTTCGGAAAGTAACCAAGGGCGTTACCTTGTGAGAGCAACTCTTCAGGGTCAGGTCGATCATGGAGAAATTCGTCCATATCCAGGTTCAGGACCCATAATTTGGTCGCCGAACTACCTTGCCGAGCAAGTTGAGGATGTTGTCACAATCTCTGGTCATCACAGGACCAGGGATGTTTTTACCATCATCCCTCTACTTGACAAATCTAGAGTTCCCAACCGGGAACGGATCAAGGTTACTTATGATGGTCAGAAAAATCAGAAGGTTCCCATAGTCATCTATCTACCGGGGCCACTACCGTATGAATCAGCTAAGGCAATCCCTTACAAATACGGTGCAACAATAATCGAGAATGGAAAGGAAATTCCATTACCCTCCGTCGTGAATATTGCAGACATCAGTCGTGTAACACGGAGCGGTCGAGTCTTTAACCGAGGGGTTGGAGAATCCAACAAAGAAAAGGAACTTCAGCCGGAAATTCCTGATCCACCAGTCAGTCAATCTGGTAATCCCGACTTTTCAAAAGACAAAGATGATATGCTAAAGCTCATCCAAAGGAGTGAATATAACATTGTTGATCAACTGTTACAGACTCCTTCAAAGATCTCAGTATTATCACTGTTACTCAGTTCAGAAGCACACAAAGAGGCTCTACAGAAAGTCTTGGAGCAAGCCTTTGTGGAACAGGATATAACAATCAGACAATTCGATAGCATTGTCTCTAACATCACTTCCTGCAATAATTTGGGATTTAGTGATGAGGAATTACCTGAAGAGGGTCGTCGTCATAACATGGCACTCAACATTATGGTTAACTGCCAGGGCGATGCTTTAGCCAATGTACTGGTAGACACAGGGTCAGCCCTGAATGTTATGACGAAGTCCACTTTGACACAATTATCATTTAAGGGCCCTCCGATGAGAGTCAGCGAGGTCGTCGTCAAAGTATTCGACGGATCCAGAAAAACAGTTATCGGCGAAGTTGATCTTCCCATAACTATTGGTCCTCACACTTTCCAGGTCATGGACATCCGGGCAACATACAGTTGTTTATTAGGAAGACCTTGGATACATCAGGCAGGAGCGGTTACGTCAACCCTCCACCAAAAGCTAAAGTTTGTCAAGAACGATCAACTTGTCACGGTTTGTGGGGAACAAGCCTTGCTTGTGAGTAACCTGTCATCATCTGCTTGTGTAGAACCCGAGGAGGTTATTGGAACTCAGTTCCAAGCACTATCGGTGAGCAAGAATGATCAATCTGAAGAAGGAACTTCAATTTCTTCATACAAAGATGCTATCAAAGTGGTCGAGAGTACCGATACAAAAGGATGGGGACAGCATGTCATTCTCACTGACAATAAAATAAAGAAGGGTCTTGGTTTTTCTGCGACCTGTACTCAGACAGCCGCCATCGATGAAAGTCTTCATCCCCTTCAAAACTTCTTCCACAGTGGAGGTTTTCTTCACCCAGTGTCTCAGATAGTTCATGCTATCAATGAGGAAGATCCCTCTGACACAGATGAAGAATGGAAGTCCTACCTTAACAAGGACGGCTATATGTCTCAGGAAGAGGTGCCTATGCCTTTTTGCTTTCCTACAGAAAGTCCGAGATTTATACCAAGATCAGATGTCGAAATGATCTACGGAGATTGTGATCCGGAAGGATGCCGTGCTCCGCCAAATTCATTAGAGGAAGACACTCTGATGAAAGAAAACTTTGATCACAATTACTATGGCCCGATGGATGGTCTGCCAATGTGGCAGCCTTACCCAGGAAACTTGGGGCAAGAAAGTCAGCCGAGTAATGAAACTCAGCTGAGCGTCATTGAACAGAATACCTGTGTCCCCGCCATGTCATGGGATCAACACTCAGGTCATTCAGAAACTACTCAACATGAAGATGAATTCGCAACATTTGCAGGACTAGAATTCATCAGCTATGCTTTTCCTGAGGTCAATGTCATCGAGAGGGATGACTTCTCCAGTTCCAAAGAAGTTTGGGACACTTTGGGACAACCAAGTGGAAAATACGACTTTATGGTCAAGTACACTGCTCCCGAAAGCTCTCGTATCAGGCTCGAAGATATCCAGTCAACTGGATGGGGAGATACAGCTGAGGGCACCAATGCTATGCAAAGTGCAACAGAGGAATCCTCCTACAACAATTCTGCTTGGGAGACAGATTCCAATGATCCTGCTCCACCAGAAATCAGCGTCATTTCTGAAGACAAATCAAGGAAGGTGCCAGACTTTGTGATTCACCGAGGAGTTCACCGCCAATGGGTTGCCGTCGAGGTTCCGAAGGTCGTTCATCAGTCAAAGTAATTGCCATCTTTAACCTTTCACCCTGCCCAGGTGAAACAGATGTTTTGATAGGGCTCGCTTTTTGTAAATTTCCCTCTTCGCTTTGCCCAGAGTGAGTGAGTTTTGTTTTATAGGGCTGTAGTTTCAAGATTCAACTTGTTCATTAATAAAATAACGTCGTTCTGTAATTTCCGCATTATTGTTGTTTTCTCTTTTCGCTTTTTCAGAAAATGGTAATCCTAAAAAACAATTCAAAAATAAAAACAAGCAGTAAAATAAATACACTGCACACACTTACATTTTCTCTATCTCTTCTAAACACGAATCATCACGTCATGCAGATTGCTTGTTTTAAACCCAGTTGAAACATACGATCTGATGCCTTCTTCCAACTTTGAGTTCCCGGTATTCGAGGCTGAAGAAGAAAATGACAACGAAATTCCAGAAGAGATCTCCCGACTACTCAGACAAGAGGAAAGGTCCATTGAACCTCACAAAGAGCCGTTGGAAACAGTAAACTTGGGTTCAGAAAAAGAGAGAAAAGAAATCAGGATCGGAGAACTGCTCAGTCCAACTGTCAAAGAAAGTTTGATAAAGCTTCTCAAAGAATTCCCCGATGTATTCGCTTGGTCCTATCAGGATATGCCAGGGTTGGATACCAGCATCGTGGAACATCACTTACTGCTAAGATAGGAATGTCCGCCAGTAAAGCAAAGGTTGAAACGGACTCACCCGGACATGGCCATCAAAATCAAAGAGGAGGTACAGAAACAGATCGACGCGGGTTTCCTCGCTACATCTGAATATCCTCAATGGTTAGCCAACATCGTACCCGTTCCCAAAAAGGATGGAAAAGTCAGAATGTGTGTTGATTACAGAGATCTAAACAAGGCAAGTCCAAAGGACGACTTTCCTTTACCACACATTGACATGCTGGTTGACAGCACAGCAAAGTTCAAAGTATTCTCCTTCATAGATGGATTCTCGGGCTATAATCAGATCAAAATGGCGCCGAAAGACATGGAGAAAACTTCGTTCATTACCCCATGGGGTACCTTTTGTTACAAGGTAATGCCGTTCGGTTTGAAGAATGCCGGGGCAACCTATCAAAGGGCCATGACTACTCTGTTTCATGACATGATACACAAAGAAATCGAGGTATATGTCGATGATTTGATTGCAAAATCAAGAACAGAGGATGAGCACGTTGAACATCTGTCAAAATTGTTCGAACTACTAAGAAAATTCAAGCTCCGCTTGAATCCTAACAAGTGCACGTTCGGTGTCCGTTCAGGGAAATTACTAGGGTTCATCGTCAGCCAGAAAGGAATTGAAGTTGATCCTGACAAGGTCAAAGCCATTCAAGAAATGCCTTCTCCGAAAATTGAAAAACAAGTCAGAGGATTCCTGGGACGTTTTAACTACATCTCCAGATTCATATTCCTTATGACCGCGACGTGTGCGCCGATTTTCAAATTACTCAAAAAGAACCAGGATTGCGTTTGGTCAGAAGATTGCCAAACCGCCTTCGACAGTATCAAGGAATATCTGTTGAATCCTCCGATTCTATCACCTCCAGTGGAAGGGAGACCACTGATCATTTACCTCACAGTCCTAGAGGACTCAATGGGATGTGTACTTGGCCAACAAGACGAAACTAAACGGAAAGAGTCTGCCATTTACTATCTAAGCAAGAAATTCACCGACTGCGAGACTCGATACACGATGCTTGAGAAAACTTGTTGCGCTTTGGCTTGGGCAGCCAAACGTCTTCGCCAGTACATGATTCGTCATACTACTTGGTTGGTCTCCGAAATGGATCCAATCAAGTACGTTTTCGAAAAACCTGCTCTCACGGGAAGGATTGTCCGTTGGCAGATGTTACTATCAGAATATGACATAGAGTACCATGCTCAGAAAGTCGTTAAAGGAAGTATTTTAGCCGATCATTTGGCTCATCAACCGATTGACGATCAAGAATCAATCGGGTTTGACTTCCCAGACGAAGATGTCATGTATCTAAAAATGAAAGACTGCGATGAACCGCTACCCAATGAAGGGCCAGAACCAGGTTTCCAGTGGGGACTTATCTTTGACGGAGCAGTCAATCATTATGGAAACAGAATTGGGGCAATCATTGTTACCCCTCAGGGTACCCACATTCCGTTCACTGCTCGACTTACGTTCAAATGTACGAACAACGAGGCCGAATACGAAGCATGTATCATGGGTCTCGAGGAACCAATTGATTTAAGGATCAAAAACTTGGATGTATATGGCGACTCAGCCCTAGTTATTAACCAGATAAAAGGAGATTGGAACACATACCAATCAGGATTGATTCCTTACAAAGACTATGCAAGAAGGTTGTTACCTTTCTACAACAGAGTCGACTTTCATCACATCCCTCGTGATGAGAATCACATGGCTGATGCATTAGCCATTCTCTCTTCCATGATTAGTGTAGGTCGATGGAATGACATACCTAAGATCGACATCATGCGCCTTGAACGGCCTGCTTACATCTTCGCGATTGAAGCAGTCATAGACGACAGACCTTGGTATCACGATATCAAATGCTTCCTTCAGAAACAAGAGTACCCATCTGGGGCACTCAGAAAAGACAGGAAAACCCTCAGAAGATTGGCTGGAAACTTCTTCCTGAGCGGTGACACTCTTTATAAGAGAAATTTTGACATGGTCTTGCTCCGATGCGTCGACAGACCAGAAGCAGACATGCTCATGAAAGAAATTCATGAAGGATCCTTTGGCACTCATGCCAACGGACACACAATGGCGAGAAAAATTCTCAGGGCCGGGTATTATTGGTTGACCATGGAATCCAACTGCTACAAGTACATGAGGAGGTGTCACAAGTGTCAGATATACTCCGACAAAATTCATGTACCGCCATCACATCTCAAAGTTCTTTCTTCCCCGTGGCCTTTTTCCATATGGGGAATCGACATGATTGGTATGACTGAGCCCAAGGCTTCAAACGGACATCGGTTCATCCTGGTAGCCATTGATTATTTCACCAAGTGGGTCGAAGCAGCGTCATTCGCCAATGTAACCCGACAAGTGGTGGTCCGATTTATCAAAAACAATATCATCTGCCGTTATGGTGTTCCAAGCGAGATCATTACTGATAATGGATCTAACTTGAACAATAAGATGATGAAAGAGTTGTGTGCAGAGTTCAAGATCGAACACCATAACTCATCTCCCTACCGACCCAAGATGAACGGAGCGGTAGAAGCGGCTAACAAGAACATCAAGAAGATCGTTCAAAAGATGGTTGTAACCTATAAAGATTGGCACGAAATGCTACCCTTTTCTCTTCACGGTTATCGCACATCTGTCCGCACT
This sequence comes from Lathyrus tuberosus, assembly GCA_022829125.1. Classification (NCBI taxonomy): domain Eukaryota; kingdom Viridiplantae; phylum Streptophyta; class Magnoliopsida; order Fabales; family Fabaceae; genus Lathyrus; species Lathyrus tuberosus. The sequence goes on from JALAZF010000072.1 coordinate 10,449,092, forward strand.
TCAACAGGGGCAACCCCTTTCTCTCTAGTATATGGCATAGAGGCAGTACTCCCCATAGAAGTAGAGATCCCATCAATCCGGGTATTGATGGAAGCGAAGCTCACCGAAGCTGAATGGTGTCAAAGTCGACACGACGAACTGAACCTGATCGAAGAAAAGAGAATCACGGCACTATGCCACGGTCAGTTATATCAACAGAGAATGAAAAGGGCGTTCGACAAAAAGGTCTGACCTCGTATTTTCAGAAAAGGAGACCTCGTGCTCAAGAAGATACAATCATTTCTCACTGACTCTCGGGGCAAATGGACCCCAAATTATGATGGCCCCTATGTGGTCACGAAAGCTTTCTCAGGCGGCACCTTGAGACTTGCAACCATGGACGGAGAGGAATTTTCCTACCCCACGAATGTTGATGTAGTCAAGAAATACTTCGCCTAAAAAAAAAAAAACGTCTCGGTGGATTGAAAACCCGAAAGGGCGGTCCAGGCAAAAGTTAGAGACATGGAAAAAAATCATCCCGATGGATTGGAAATCTCATAGTACAATCCAGGCAAAAATTAGGGATAATGGCAAGTAACTATGTTAAACAGAGGCAAGTTCCTCAGCAGCAGTTACAGCATCATCTATCGGAGGAAATCTCCAGTCAAAGGTCATCTTCGACGGAAGCTCAGGATGTCCCGAACTCAAAGTTGGTAGAAGGATAGTGGTCGTTATGTTTCAACGTAGCCCTTTTCCCTGTAAATTACCATTTTTTAACTTTGTATATACTCTTTGGAATCACGCGTTTGGCTGATCTCCATCTTATCAATAAAATTTGAGCCCTTGTGCTTTTGTTTGTAATTCTTTACTTGTTTTAGCTTTACAGAACGACGTTGTTTAAACTTAATCAGCGATTCTTGAAATAAAACAAAAATAAATTTACTTGTTAAACTTTTTCTGCTTTTAAATTAAAGATGGCATTTCTTTTGACTGTTGAACATCAGAAGAACATCGATCGCTTCTCCCAAAGTAAGTGAACTTCAAAGTGCAGAATCAAAGTACTCCTTCTAAACCAGTTCGCCTGAATGAAGGGATCAACTGTGTCAGAGACCTTGTTTCGTCTGACATCCTCGACCGAGTTCTCATCTCCTAATCCCAATCAACATAGCTCCCAACGGCACTATCTCTCCTAAGCAAGGTGGAATTGCTATTTTGAATCAACGGTACTTCTTCGCCCCGCGATGGCCGAGTATCCAATTGTGTTCATCTCTTAGTCTGTATGTTGCGTCTGTTTTGTCAGCACATACATACATACATCATGCATTTTTTATTTGCATTCACATTTCATATTGCATCACTATCACTCTAGTCAGTCCTGTCCCCTAGTGGTAGAAGTCCTCTCAATCGAGTTGTCAGTTCTTGCCTCGTCAGGAAATACTGTGTCTGAACAACCTCGCTTCCAGTTTAATTCCGGAAAGAAGTTGGTCCTTGACCACTTTGATAACTTGAACCTCTGAAAAGCCAGAGAGAACTTTCAATAAGCATCACTCTTCGCCATTGAAGATGATATCCTTGCTTTCCCGAATTAAGGAAAATCCACAGAGAAAGCCTCGTGATCAGTGATTCGGCAGCACGCCAGTTTTGCTCCGAAAAACCACTGATGAGAAGGTCATTGGCACCTCAAAATTGGATCCCATAATATGGCATTTCTCCGAGAAGATCCCGAGAAAAGTATGATGTAACCCCAAACGAAAATAGTCTCTCAAGAGACTCGCTTTCCCCAGTAGAATCGACAAATGGCGTCTCCAAAACAGAGAAGTTTGTGTACCTCTACAACTCAGACGAATGGGTTCCCCAACAAGTCTGACATCAAAACTTTTTCCACTCAAATGGCATCTCCCCGGGAAAATTCAGCGAGAAGTTTGAAGGAAAGCCGCTACGAATAGCATCCCTTGTCGGTAAAGTTTATTGACAAAAGAAACTAAGACCAGTTCCTTGGTAGGAAACCAGGATCGAGGGGAAGTTTAAATCAGAAACTAAGACCAGTTCCTTGGTAGGAAACCAGAAACGAGGGGAAGTTTATTTCAGAGACTGAGACCAGTTCTTGGTAGGAAACCAAGAACGAGGGGAAGTTCAAAAGAAACCAAGACCAGTTCCTTGGTAGGAAACCAGGATCGAGGGGAAGTTTATTTCAAAAGAGACTGAGACCAGTTCCTTGGTAGGAAACCAGGATCGAGGGGAAGTTTACCTTTTCTAAGCATCATTGCTTAGCTAAAGAAGATGGATGCGTAAGCTACCATTCATAACCACCATCAAAATTTCGGGTATTCTGATATTTAATCCTCTTGCACCCCGAATGCCCGAATCCCTTCGTCATTCACACCTTCGGGTCCAAGAAGATTAAATAGGGGCATCTGTCATACCCCAAATTTTGACAACTTATATTTCCCATCATTTTGAAAATCATCATCACAATATGGATGAACCATCATGCTTCATCAGTCTCCCCAAAGATGGGTGAGCATCCACTATAATCAAAATTAGGGTTTCAAGCCCTCTCTGAGTGCTTAGACAAAGGATCAATCAATAAATGACATGATTTTCAACTTTTCTAACCTCCCAAGTAACTACAAAGGATCAAAAGGACTTCCACTTCAAGGATTAAGCACAAGGATGCTCCCTTCTAGGTGGATCAAGCCTCAAGATCGCCAGTGTCACCAAATTAGGGTTTTGGTCGACCAGGGCCTCCAGATGGAAAATTTTCATCTGGGCACAAGGCAATGATCCAAAACATGACCTAATATACTTCATGTAACCTCATGAACCCATGCATCAAGTCAATTTTGCCTCAGGGGATGCATTCATCAAAAATCAGGAATTAGGGTTTCTTGACCTAATTCACCCCTAAGTTGACTTTTGGGACAAACCATGAGCCAAGACCTCAAGACATGATTTGAGGGTCTCTAATATACCATATTGATCCATTTGGAACAATGGATTGATCCAAGAAGCTTGAGCAACAAGTCTCAATTTCATCTGCACCACAATTAGGGTTTTAAGGGAAAAGTCAACTGTAACTTTGAATTTTGACCAAGACATGCTCCCAAACCCTAATACATGATTTAATATACCCTATGACACCCATGGAACATGTCCATCAAGTTTGATTTAGGTCAAGGACATGATTTCCTGAAGAATTGCACAGTTTGGAATTCATCTGATAAAAAGTCAACTGTGCACAAAAGTCAACTTTGACTTTTTGAGATTTTTCACCAAAATGGATTTTTAACCCTAAAATGATGTTAATGTATGATTTGAATCATCATTCATCAATAAAAATCAAGAAAAGTGAGATAACTTGTAAAAGGTGTAACCATAAAACTTAGAAATTTTTCTAAGTTAAAAATAAAATGGCAAAGGTACCAACTTTGGAGGACCATAACTCCTAAACCACAAGGCCATTTTTTCTCATCCAAAGATGGATTTGTAGCCCTCACTATCACCTACAAAAACTTCAACTACAAGTCATTCCAATTCATTAATGATTTTGAGTTATGGAGAGATCAAAGTGGTTGAAAAGTGAAAAAGTCACTTTTTCCAACACTTAGTGAAATTTTCACTAAGTTAGATTCTGCCTCACTTTTTGCCAAATGTAGGGGGATTTTTCACTTGGAATCAAAAGAGATCAAAACCAAACTTGTTCAAACAGTTGTTGTATCATGTAAGAGCTTTCCAAAATGGCCAAGAACATTGCCAAATTCAACCTACACCATGAGATACAACATTGCCAAGTTGCCTTGCTGAAATCTGTCAAGGCAAGGCAGAATTTGCAACTTTGGTCGATTTGCCAAAATCAGCCAAATTCAATTGCTCTTATCCACTTGGACACCTCAGAGGATTGAATCTAAAGGGGACAATCACTGAGCCAAGCCTCCAAAGTCCATGGAACAAGAAATAACATGTTGAACCTAGAATGGCCAAAATAGGGACAAGACTTCAAATTTGGAATGAGGCATTCAATGAAACCATCAAGGTCGCATGGACTGAGCCATTTTCATCTGAAATCAGTCAAGACTTATCCAAGACCAAGGGGACCAAAGCTCTGTGCCTTAACCTCTAGTCAATGGCTAGAGAAGACTTTGATTTTCATTTGCCAACATTGGCCAAACCTACTTACCAGCTGCCATGCACTATTCCTTGCAAAACAAACTTGCTCTACTATAATTAGAGCTCAATTGTGGTCAGTTTGAGTACACCAAAGCCATCTAACAGATGCTTTCCTCAAAATCTCTTCTTTCACTCCAATTTTGCCTTCTAAGGCAAGTCACTATCGGGTTTTGAGTTTGAGAGCAATTCCAATCAAACCAATCACTCACACACCTCACATACATCATACAGGAGTGATCTAAACACTTAAACAACATCTGGAACACTGATTTCACAAAATCACCAGCTGGTTGCTCAGGGTTTTAACCAAAGTGCAGCTGAGGTACCACAAAATGATCCAGCCAATTTCAATCAAGTCCAACCATCCAAACACAATCCATAGGGTGTAGGGAAGCTGTTCAGATCATCACCACTCATCTGTAACACCTCCAAATCAAAAATCACTTTGAACTTGCTGTCACGACTTGGAGGTAAGCACATACTTGGTCATCTCTCAATCTATGCATATTTCCTCGCACAATAATTTGGCCATATGTTCATAATCATGCATGGAATGTTTTCCCTCAATTAATTGCATTGTTTGAATCGTGTATCAAAAATCCTAGCCTTCATGCTGAAATTAGGGTTCTTGAGGTCTCTTCGTGATTTCTTGTTGTATGTTTAATTTAAATGAAATTAAAGTACATAGACATGATCGTGAGGTTGAGGCGAGCATAATGATATGTGGATTGCATGATATGATTACGTATTCATGGAGATTGGATAGAAAATGCAAATCTGAGAAACCAAGAACACGCGCGTGTTCTTCAGCTTGTTCTTGGCGCCATTTTTAGAAATTCAAATATTTGAATTTTGTGATTTTGTTTAATTGATTCAAAAATTAATTTCTCTCTGAGTTTTAATGATTTTGAGTTGATTCTTTTTTTAATAATTCACAAAAATGTTAAAATATGTTATTTTCACAAAAAATCCCAAAAATATTATTTATTTCATATAATTGATATTTTTGCAAAGAATTAATATTTTAATTGTTTTTGACATTTTAAATATTTTTTCTACATTGATTTTGCAACTTTTAATGCTTTCTAATTATTTTGTAGGTCAATACTTAATTTTTGAAGCATTAATCCAAGATCACAATTTGTTTTCCATGTGTTAAACAATTTTTGATCATTTTAAATGAATTTTTATTCAATTAAATACATTTTGAAAACAAATTAGGGTTTTGGATTAATCCAACCCTTATAAATCATTTTCAAAACTTTTTGGGCCTCTTGAGAGAGTGTAAGACCCATCCCCCCCTTGTACAAAAACTTTTTGGGCCTCACTCATTGTATAAGTCCCTCTGTACAAGTAAACGGCGCGATCGTCGCCCGTTTAAAAATAAAAATCATCTGGGCCTCTCCTCGAGCTATAAGACCCATTCAAAACACTTTGGGCCTCTATTAGAGTGTAAGACCCAACCCCCTTTTAACCAAAACAATTTTGGGCCTCACTTATTGTATAAGTCCCTCTGCGTTAAAAGAAAACCTCGGCGCGATCGCCATTTGTAAACGAAAAATCATTTGGGCCTACCCTCGTGTTATAAGCCCCTCTCTTTTCTTTAAACCTTTTTGGGCCTCTTGAGAGAGTGTAAGACCCATCCCTTTGTACAGAAAACCATTTTTGGGCCCCAGTCACTTGTATAAGTCCCTCTGTACAAAGTCAAACAGTGTGTTCACTGATAAAACCCTGGGCCTCTCCTTGAGCTGTAAGCCCTAAATCTTTCTTTTTCAAAGCACTTTCTCCTTTGATTTTGAATATACTGTTGTTTTCAATCTTTCTTTGTTGAACAACTAACCAAACAGCATGGAAGCACTACAACCGAGTAAGTGGTTATCGCTTTCATTTACTGCTTTCATATTATAAACTGTATTGTGGGGCTGCTCACTGTAAGTCTCCTTTCATAAACTCATATCTACTGTGTAATAATAGTATAGATATTTCGAGTTTCCCCGGCAACTACGTCTAGAACTAGGTGATGCCGTTTCATTTATTCGTAGAAATAGATGCCTAGATCCCCAATAGGAGCACCAGATACAGTGTTCTCTTCGGCTGTCCTCCTTAGGAATCGTCAAGAAGCTCTACTCCCCAAGATGAATGTATTCTCCGTGAATGGCATCTTTGAGTTTCTTCCAAATTCTCGAACTTTCCTGACTTGATCTATTCCTTGTGGATAGCTTTCCTTGAATGTCTCGGGGTTTGGGTACCCACTACGGTCATAATCTTGGACCTTAACTAAGGAACCCTCTTTAAAAGCTAAAAATCGCTGGATAGTAAACCTCGTACGTTTACCAGTGGTTTTTATCTTTAAAAGAGTTATCTCTCCTAATGGAAAGGAGATGATAGACCCACGGGCTTCTTAAAAGCATCGGCCTCCTCTTGGGCATTATTCAAGGACACTACAACTTCTTAGAAGTATTCACAGCCTCCTCTTAGGCTTCGTATAATGATCTCTTCCTTCGGGAATGATAGCCTCCTCTTGGGCTTCGTACAAGGACCCGTAGGCTTCTTAAAAGTTTCCAGCCTCCTCTTGGGCTTCGTACAAATTGTCCCGACGACCTCCTAGAGGTATAGGAACAGAACTTAGTCATCTTCATAGAACAGTCCTTTCCAAGAGACTACTACTGTTTCTCAAAGCATAGTACAAAAGAAAAAAAACTCTAGACTTGGACAGTCTAACTTCCTTGAGTCTCAAAGACATTCTCAAGTGACCCCTTCGTTAAATAGGAAGGAAACCTGCAGACTCGGACAGTCTCAATACCCTTTGGATTTCCCGTTTCCTCAAAGAGAAGGAAATATCCCTGATCCTCAGATCAAATCCCTGAGTACAGTGTTGCTCATATAAGAACTAATTTTCTCTTTTAAAATCAGTATATTGGATCTGTCACTCAACTGAAACAAACCTTTAACCTCCATCTCGGGCTTCGTATGAGATAGAAAAAACACTCTCTTGTTGAGTATCAAAGACTCTCTTGTTGAGTCAAACTTTTAGCCTCTATCTCGGGCTTCGTACGAGACACAAAGACTCCCTCGTAGAGTCAAACAAACAACAGCCTCCATCTCGGGCTTCGTACGAGACACAAAGACTCTATCGTCGGGTCATAAACTTTTAGCCTCTCTCTCGGGCTTTGTACGAGACACAAAATAGCCTCCTCTTAGGCTTCGTATAATGATCTCTTCCTTCGGGAATGATAGCCTCCTCTTAGGCTTTTGTATAAGAAAACCACTGGTTGATCCAATCAACCTTTTAGCATCAAAGCTGTGCCTCGTTCACAGTACACAAACATCAACAACTCCTTTCCTTTCATCTAATCGCTGTAAGCGGCAAGCCTCTGGATCATTTACATCCATGCCACTGTCCCTCCTTTAGCATGAGAAATTCCTAAGGAAAGATGGCATTGCTCTACACTGAGTTAAAGTCTTCTCCTTCAGGTTAAAACCCTTTCTTCGGAAATCATGGCATTGCTCGGATCCGCGTATCCCAGTTAAAGTAATTCTCCTTCCCTTTCTTTAGAGATGACAAATTCTCTCTAAAGTCAAGGTCATTCAGCTTCACGTCTTGGGCTTTGAACAAGACACAAATAGACCTTTCAGCTTCACATCTTGGGCTTTGAACAAGATACAAACCACCTTTTGCTTCACGTCTTGGGCTTTGAACAAGACACCAAAACACCAAAAACACCCATTTCCTCCCATAGAATAGGAGGAACTACGAACGCTCTGATTTCCCTGTTTCGGTAAACGGGAATACGTAGGCATAAGATCGAAAGAAAAGATCTTAGCGAGCACACTAAATAAAAAACCCAAATCCCATATCTCCATCAATCAAAAGCAGTAATTCAAAAACATCAGTCCTAACATCCTAATCCTTGTTCCCCGCCAGAAACCTTCTGCCCAGGTAAAAAAGAAAGAAAACAGTATTGGCGAAAATACAAATAACCAGTACAAAGGCCCCCCACATTGATAGCATCCGTAACCTAACAGGCCGCTGTTTAAACTCAGTATGCAAAGCAGAGTTAATTGGAGGCATCTATTTCCCTTCCTTATTCAGCTCACAATAGGATAAAAAATGAATCGACCTGTAGTTTTAAGCTCAAACCGCAGAGAGTGACCAGCACTTAAGAACCGCGTCCAAAATCGGTCGCTACACGTAGCACGGGAGTCGGGGAACGATTATATATATATATATATATATATATGTATACCTTTGTTGAATGTATTTTGTAGTACTTTTGTATATATAGTTTATGTTCTAAAATGATTTATTTTGTAAAACAAGTCGGTTATGGATCTTTCCGCTTTATTCCATAATTGACCTTTCCCTTTATATGGAAAAAGTTTCCCGTTAATGATTTTCTCTATTAGGTGTTATGTATCAAATAATTGAGCAGGGATTGTGTTTTCTTACTTTAAATTGTGGCATCCTTGTTTCTGTCGGAAAAAAATAAATTTTTAGTTACTCTGATTTATTTATGTATTATTTATTCGCGATGGGAATTGGGGTGTTACATTAGTGGTATCAGAGCAGGTTGGTCCGTCCGGCCAAGTTGTTGAGTCAGTTGGTGTGACAGTTGAATACTGTCGATGTTGTTGGTCCCTTAGTACGTGATAGGTGTGTGGAACACTATCAGCACTTTCTGGTTTCCTAATCCTTTATCTTCTGGTGGGAGAATGAGATAAGTGGGGGAGAAGCTGGTACTTCTCCAAGTTGCTTCAGGTCTGGAGTGTTGGCTCCGTGTGCCGTTGAATGCAAGAGTGTAAGTGTTGTTTGGACAGTGTTGTTCCTGATTCCGGAGGGAATGCGAAGGTAAGGTTTATGTCAACTAAGGATTTGTGCCTTAGGTAGTTTTGTGCATAAGATGCAAGAAGTACTATTATAGTTTGGTAAAGACGGTTTGTGCCTATCATGATTGTCGACTGTTTATTGACAAATTGAGGAACTGATCACCCTTAATCTATTGTTGATAGCAGAAGGGGATTATGTTGGATGGAATAGACGTGTCTTTTCGGCTTTGATAGTGTGTGTAATGAATTGTTTGGAATTTGAATATGTGTTGGTTTGGAAAAGTTGGATTTTGAGGTGTGGAAACCATGGAAATGCAGCAGAAAATTCTGGTTCTGGTGCTATTCGCCAGGCGAATTGGGAATTTTCCAGGAGGATTAGGTGTCGCCAATCGTTCGCCAGGCGAAGTGCTGGCGAAGGGGGATTCGCCAGGCGAAATCGTAAGTCGCCAGGCGAAATCGGAAAGACAGAAATGTGGTAGCTTCTGTAACTTTTGGGGTTTTCCAAATTTGTGGTTCGCCGCTTGTTCGCCAGGCGAAGGGCTGGCGAAGAGGTATTCGCCAGGCGAAATCCTTACTCGCCAGGCAGATCTGGCTGTTTTACAATAATTGACTTTCCTTCAAAAATTCATATCTTTTGACTCAGGTGTCTGATTTGAGCGTTCTTTATATCGATGTGAAGCTATGAAAGTGTTATATGCTGTGGAAAGTGAAATTATTGTTTTTAAGACGGATTAGAGGCTTTGGTGTGTTGGTCCAGTGGGAAGTCATTGAGAGAGAGCGATTGGGTATCGTTAATGGTTGTTCTCAGAGAGTAGAGTGTGAACTCAAATTTAACGAAAGTGAAGATTTGAGGTTTGGATCTGCTAAGTAAGTAGAAAACTCTTAGTAGATGGGACTAAGATGTTTGTTTTGTCTGTGATAATAGTGTTCTGGAAATTGGCAGGAAGTCACAGTTATGGGGCGTCAGTTGTGCATGGTTTCGGATGTGTTTTTGGATGGAACATTAAGGTGTTGTCTTAGAGAGCTCCAGCTTTGTTAGTAACAAAAAGGGAATGATGATTGAATGGAATAACAAGTATGATGTCTATGATGGTATTGAGACTATGGAAAGCGAAACTTAGAGTTCTGGAGAGGTTTGGAGTTTTTGGAATTTTAGAGCATTAATGGAAATTTTGAGAAAACCTTAGGTGTGGATGTAATATTTGAGAGTTCTTTTGGGTTGGTTGTTGCTACACGTTGGGATTTATGGAATTTGGACTGTTAAGAGAAGAAATTGGGTATGGATTACTGGCAGTTGAATAAGGTAATGATTGAGAAGAAGTGTCCATTTTCATGAACAGATGACTGGAATGGTTTGGTTGAGTTTGAGTGGAGTTGCAAGTGTTTGGAATATTTGATAAGAGTGGTGAATTGTGTGAGTTAAGGCTTTGATCGTTTTGATGTGACTGGTTATGTTTGTTATCGGAATAGGCTGTTATTTACTCGGTTAGGGTTGTTTGTGAGTAACCAGTTACCCAGTGGGGAGGTTTGCAAAAGCTTTAATAATTTATATCTTTTGGAAATTGGTTGGGCATTACAACGTGCAGTGATGTTGCTTGGTGTTAGTAATGCGTTCGTAATGTTTGTGGAGTATATGAATCGTATCTTCCATATTTAATTGGATAAGTTCGTAATGGCTTTGATTGAGGATATTCGCGTGCAAGGTTAGTTTTGGATAGCTTCCCTTTCCCTTCCAGCTTCAAGGGATAAATAAGAAATCAGAAAGTAGCACCCCACTCCTACCATTGCGGTGAGGAGAAACCCAATGGCGATAAGGTGGTCGCGTCACCGACAAAAATCGTACGCTACAGGAAAATGACGACTCTGCTTGGGAGTCATTTTGTCTGTTTAGGACTAGGATTAGAATTCCTAAGAGGTCTAGGATGATTAGTTTTAAGTATTATATACTATATATATATATATTGCTTTTCCTACTTGATATCCGTGTTTATTTTTCCGTCAATGGGAATGCGAGTGATGTTGCATGTGGAAAGTATGAGAGAACCCTGTGATAGGTGAAGGCATAGACGGGTGGACTTACAGGGAGTGATTCCCGAATAAGCGATCCTGGTAGACTATCAAATTAGTGGAGATACCCTTTGCGGATTCAATGTTTAACGACTTCGTCGTGAAGGCAGATTGTCCCAATGTGGTATCCGTGAAACTGAGGATTTAGTAGACATTAACCATGTGGCCATTTGGTAGTGCGGTAGCTATCGGAAATAGCTGATGCGCGATACTACACTTAATTGAGATTACCTTAGGATGCTACAACTCGCTCGGGTGAACCAGCTTGTTGTTGTTATCCCTAAGGGGGTCAATGATTTTGGGAACTTTTACTCATTCTACAGGTACAAAAATTCACCAGAATACAACCTTTAGGGATGGGTAGAGCCATGACTCCATGCTCGTGACGTTGAACCCTTGAACCCATGTTTTTTCAATGTTTTTGTGTGTTGCATTCATGCATTCATTTAAAAAACTCTTAAACAAAGAAAAAAAAATCTTCTTTTCTCTTCTCTCTTTTTCAAATTAAACTAAAACAATAATTGCAAATATCAGAGAAAAGGATTACCTTATGGATTTCGGTAGAAGGAAGACACACAAATACACCTTCAAGGATCCAAAACTAGAGGATTTAAAGGGGTTGGCAAGGATGATCACCAACCCTGATGCTTTCAGAGCTAAGCATAGAGGGCTGTTGTCTCTGTTAAGGGTCCACGTAGTTGAAGGAATCCTATCTACGTTAATTCAGTTCTACGATCCGGTTTATCACTATTTCACATTCCCGAATTATCAACTAGCGCCGACGCTAGAAGAGTACTCTCATCTGACTGGTCTACCCATCACTGGCCAAGCTCCCTTTTCTGGACTGGAAGAAATTCCAAAGGATCAAACCATTGCTAGAGCAATCTATTTGGACTAGTCAGAAGTCAGAACTCACATGACCACTAAGGATGAAATCCAAGGTTTACCAGCCAAGTTTTTGGTAGAGAAAGCCCTATACTTTACCAGTGTAGGAAACGTTACTGCTTTCGAAGATATCTTTGTCCTACTCACATACGGGTTGTTCCTTTTTCCCAACATCGATAATTTCGTCGATACCAATGCCATTAAGATATTTTTGATTGGAAACCCCGTACCAACTTTGCTCGCAGATGCTTATCATTCTGTACACTTAAGGAATTTGTACAGCAGAGGAATGATCACATGCTGTGTACCCCTGCTTTACAAGTGGTTCACTTCCCATTTACCCAAATCTGCTGCTTTTTGGGATCATAAGAGTACTCTACGTTGGTCACAGAGAATCATGTCTCTTACCAACTCTGACATAGATTGGTACAATCGGATATATGACGGGATAAGGATCATTGACAAATGTGGAAATTTCCCTAATGTACCCCTCATTGGAACTAAAGGAGGAATCAACTATCATCCAATTTTGGTTCACCGTCAACTCGGATACCCGATGAAGCATATCCCGCAAAATGTTCATCTGGAAGGTCTTTTCTTCAAGGAAGGGGAAAATGACAGAGCACTAAAGAAAGAAATAGTGCACGCCTGGCAACATGTTCACAAGAAAGGGAGAGAGTCTATAGGAAGACCAAACTGTATCTCTGTGGAACCTTATCTCCACTGGGTCCAAACTAGAGCCCTCAAGCTGAAGATGCCTTACCCTCGTCAAGAGGTTCTTCCGTTAAAGGAATTTATCCTTTATTTTATGTCTGATACGGAAAAACTCCAGGCCGCTCTCAACAAAGTTCAACGGGAAAAGAACTCTTGGAAAAACAAGTACCGAATCCTCAATGTGGAGTGTACCAAAATTTAGGAACTGTTAAAAGAAAAGGACGCTCTGATCGAGATTCTATAACAACATGCTATAGAAGATCAAAGGAACTTGCTCACTCCTTTCGCTTGGCAAAGGACTGACAACCCGACAACAGCTGAAGAACCCCGGTCAAAGAAAAGGAAAGTATCGGAACCAACATCTGAGCTCTCTTCAGAGAGGACTCAGGATCCATGAACTTAGACATTTCCTTTTACAGCACTTTGTGAAATAATGTATTTCCCTTTCTGCAATCTTTCAAATTCAATAAAATGGGATCTCCCCACTGTATGATATTTGCAATCCATTTGTTGAAGTTTCTTTTTGATTAAAACAAAAGAAAATAATAAATATATATAACTTTGCATATCATTCATCATTCTCACATAAACGCATTCTTCCTATCTACGAGTCTCACGTATGTGTTACGATTCTAGAGTCAAACTGTCTCACTCGTATAATACTCGGGCCAATCGACAAAAGAAAATGGACGATCTCGAGGACGAGAACAGAGAGTTGAGAGAAGAAATTGACGCTCTGAAGGAAGATCTGAAAAAACTTCACAATGACATGCAATCCCTGGCAACAGCTCAGAGGCAACAACAAAGGATTGCGATCTCAGAGATTATATCTATGCCCATAGTGGAGATGTATTATCCTCGGTACAACATGCCTAAAGATCGTCCCTGGGGCATGCCTATCAACTTTGTCCCTGAAGGGTACATCCCGCCGATCACTGAAGACCCAGAAACTGCAGCCGGAACCGCTGGGCCTGAAGGTTACAAACTTCGGGAAAGCAAAGACGTAAGAGTTATAGTAGCAACTCTTGAAGGTTACAAACTTCGGGCATAGAAGAACCAAGAGTCACCGCCGTAATGACTATACCACAACCTGTGGTACACACTGTCCTGGAGGGACAGATTCCACAAATAATCTCTAGTGGAAACAAGGACATGTACGAGAAAATGAATGAGTTCCAGGAACAGTTCCTGGAGATGCAGAAGGAACTGCATGCCATTCGCGGTCAGGATTTATTTGGAAAGGACGCCGCAGACCTTTGTTTGATCCCTAATGTGAAAATTCCGTACATATTCAAGGTGCCTGACTTTGAGAAATACAAAGGCAACTCTTGCCCTCAAAGTTATTTGGTGATGTACGCTCGAAAGATGTCAACTCGAACTGAAAATCAACAGCTACTGATCCATTATTTCCAGGATAGTTTAACCGGTGCCGCACTAAAATGGTACATGGGTTTAAACCGCACCAAGATCGTCACTTTCAGAGATCTTAGCGCTGCCTTCATTCAGCAGTACAAGTATAACTTAGACATGGCACCAGACAGAGATCAGCTCCGAGCAATGTCATAAAGAGACAAAGAAACTTTTAAGGAGTATGCTCAGAGATGGCGTGAAATTGCCGCCCAGATCTGTCCCCCTCTTGAGGAAAAGGAGATGACAAAGATCTTTTTGAAAACCTTAAACTCATTCTATTACTACCGAATGGTCGCTAGTGCGCCCAGTGACTTCACTGAAATGGTGAACATGGGGGTACGCCTTGAAGAAGCAGTCCGAGAAGGACGATTAGTCAAAGGTACAAAAACATCAAGCAGTACCAAAAGATACGGTAGTGCTTTTCGTAAGAAAAAAGAGCAAGATATTGGTAATATCTCTCTCGGAAAGCAAAGGCGAAGGTATCAACCAGTGGCAGCAGTAACTCCCGCTATCAACCCTGCGCCTGCTCCAACGTATCAACCTCAGGTTGATCAGAGCCAACCAAATCAACAACAATATCAGCAAAGGACACAACAGGCTTTTCAGTAGGCTCGTCCACAGTATAACAACAATCGTACGACACGACCACCAGGGTTCGACCCTATACCGATGTTGTACGCATAATTGTTTCCACTTCTATTGGTCAAGGGGCATGTCCAAACCAGGTCTCCTCTTGTGGTACCGGAAAATCCGCCTTTTTGGTTCAAAGTGGATCAAACTTGCCCTTATCATCAAGGAGGACTGGGGTACAACATAGAAAACTATCTCAGCTTCAAATCTGATGTACAAAAGCTTGTCAGGAACGAGGTTTTATCCTTCAAGGATACAAATCCAAATGTTCAGACGAAACCATTGCCTCAACATGAGAAAACTGTCGTAAATTTGATAGAGGAAGAATTTAACCGCAATTATCAAATTCACGATGTACTCCTATTGGGAACTAATCTGGTCAGGATGCATTGTAAACAGAGCGGGTACGGTCATGTACCGTCTCACAATTTTCACCAGTGTGATGTCTGCTCAAAGAATAATCAAGGATGTTTTGTAGTGCAATCAACTCTACAAGAACCAATGGATCTCGGATGGATCCAAGATCATCGAATCCGTGAGGTCAATATGGCTCACGCAAATCCCAACATTGTTCAGAACCATAACATTCTGACGATGAATGTCAACTTGGTGGTAATGCACTCAAGGCAAAGTCAATATCATAATCTGCCATGACATGATTACAATTCCTGTCCGATCTACTCAATAAACAATCAGGGATGCTCTTTTGTACAAAAGGCCCTCCAGCGTCAGATGGATCTCGGATGGATTCAAGATTACCATGATAGAAGTAGCCATCAAGTTAATATGATTCAAATCTTTGATATTTGCTTGATGAATACTAGTCTGGTAAAATTACATGTTAAGCAAGTCAGGCTCGGTTTTCTGGCTTCACATGGTTATCAGGACTGTAAAGTGTGTCCTGAAGACAACCAAGGATGCTACCTTGTGCGGTCAGCTCTTCAAAATCAATTGGACCAAAAGGAGATTCGACCATGTTCAAGTTCTGGTTCGGTCAATGTAATGCAAGACTATCTTCCTGATCAAAGCAAAGACGTTGTTATAATCTCTAATCATGAAATGACCAACGACATATGTGCCAGAATCCCTCTACTCCATGAATCAAGAGTTCCTCTTGATAGTAGAAAGATTCTCAACCTTGAACCAATTGAGGCTGCCTACGATGGTCAAAAAAATCAAAAGGACCCTGTGGTTATCTACTTGCCAGGTCCAATACCGTACAAATCCGATAAGGTTATCCCTTACAAATACGGTGCAACAACAATCGAGAATGGAAAGAAAACTCCATTACCCTCCGTCGTAAACATTGCTGACATCATTCGAGTAACACGGAGTGGTTGGATCTTCATCAGAGGAGTTGGAGAACCCACCAAAGAAAAGGAACCTCAAACAGAAGTTCTTAATCAACCAGTCGGGCAATCCAGTAATCCCAACCTTTCAAAGAACAACGATGAGATGCTAAAGCTCATCCAGAAGAGCGAGTACACCATTGTAGACCAGCTGTTGAAAACTCCTTCGAGAATCTCTATGTTATCCCTCTTGCTCAGTTCCGAAGCTCACAGGGAAGCTCTGCAAAAAGTCTTAGAGCAAGCCTTTGTGGAACAAGATGTGACGATAAGACAATTTGACAGCATCATCTCCAACATCACTTCCTGCAACAACTTAGGATTCAGTGATGAGGAACTGCCGAAAGAAGGCAAAAATCATAACATGGCGCTTAACATTACAGTCAATTGCCAGGACGATGCTCTGGCCAGCATACTGGTAGATACTGGATCAGCTCTGAAAGTTATGCCAAAATCTACTTTGATGCGACTATCATTTTAAGGATCTCCGATGAGAGGCAGTAAGGTAATCGTCAAAGGCTTTGACGGGTCCAGAAAAATAGTTATCGGCGAAGTTGATTATCCCATAACTATCGGTCCTCACACTTTACAAGTCACTTTCTAGGTCATGGACATCCGGGCAGCATACAACTGTTTATTAGGAAGACCTTGGATACACAAGGCTGGTGGAGTCACTTCGACACTTCACCAGAAGCTGAAGTTCCTCAAAAATGACAAGCTAGTCACAGTTTGTGGAGAGCAGGCCTTGATCGTGAGTAACTTATCACCATCATCCTGTGTAAAACCAGAAGAAGTTGTTGGAACTCAGTTCCAAGCACTTTCAGTGAGCAATGAGAATCGATCAGAAAAAAGGACATCGATTTCCTCATACAAAGATGCTCTCAAAGTGATCGAGAGTAATAACGCAAAAGGATGGGGACAACTTGTCATTCCTACAGATAACAAGACAAAGAAAGGTCTTGGTTTCTCCTCAATCTGTACTCCGACTGCTACTAACGATGAAAGTTTTCATCCCATTCAGGACTTCTTCCACAGTGGAGGTTCCCTTCACCTAGTGTCTCAAGAAGTACATACCATCAATGAGGGTGACTCCTCCGATACAGATGAAGAGTGGAAGTCTTATCTCAACGAAGAAGGTTATATGTCTCAAGGAGAAACGCATACGCCATTCTGCTTTCCCACGCAGAGTCCGAGATATATACCAAGATTAGACGTCAAGATGATATACGGAGATTGTGATCCTGAGGGATGTCGTGCTCCGCCTAACTCATTAGAGGAAGACACTCTGATGAAAGACAACTTCGACTATGACTATTATGACCCAATGGATGACTTGCCTATCTGGAAACATTACCCAGAAGACTTGGGGAAAAAGAGTCAGCCCAACGATGCTTATTTGCTGAGCATCATTGAAAAGAATACATGTGTCCCCACCAAATCATGGCATCATTACTCAGGACATTCTGAAGATATCCAGCACAACGACGAATCTGCAAAGATTGCAAGACAAGAGTTCATCAACTATGCTTTTCCTGAGGTCAACGTCATCGAGAAGGATGACTCCTCTAGTTCCACAGAAGTATGGGACACCTAGGACAACTGAGTGGCAAGTACGACTTCTTGGTCAAGTACACCGCTCCTGAAAGCTCTCGTATCAGGCTTGAAGACATCCAGCCAACTGGATGGGGAGATCCGCCTGAGAATGAAAATATTGTGCAAGATACAATAGAAGAGTTTGTTTACGACAACTCTGCCTGAGAGGAAGACTCCAACGATCCTGCTCCGCCAAAAATCAGCGTCATTTCTGAGGACAAACTAAGAGAGAAGGTACCAGACTTTGTGATTCACCGAGGAGTTCGTCGCTAATGGGTTGCTGTCGATGTCCCGAAAGTCATCCATAAGTCTAAATTGCTTATTTTAAACCCCGTTGAAACATATAATACAATGCCTTCTCCCAACTTTGAATTCCTGATATTTGAAGCTGAATAAGAAGAGGACGAAGTAATTCCAGAAGAGATCTCCCGATTACTCAGACAAGAGGAACGGTCCATTGAACCTCACAAAGAGCCGTTGGAAATGGTCAACTTGG
Source organism: Lathyrus tuberosus (assembly GCA_022829125.1). Classification (NCBI taxonomy): domain Eukaryota; kingdom Viridiplantae; phylum Streptophyta; class Magnoliopsida; order Fabales; family Fabaceae; genus Lathyrus; species Lathyrus tuberosus. The sequence continues at coordinate 10,467,206 of JALAZF010000072.1, forward strand.
GTTCAGAAGAAATAAAGAAAGAAATTAAGATTGGGGCACTGCTCAGTCCGACTGTCAGAAAAGACCTGATAAAACTTCTCAAAGATTTTCCCGATGTATTTGCTTGGTGTAATACCCTAATTTTTGCCCCTAAGATCCCACGTATCCGTGTGTTTTTAGTACTTGCTTTATGTTTGTTTCTGTTTACTAACCTCTAACCAAAATACCAAAAATATTTTGCAATTTTTGCTTGTTTCCTCTTCTCTGTGTGGTTAGGGTTTTGCAAGAAGGTTGATGGTAAAGGCATGTCTTGGAGATTGTGTGGCTATTCAGTTATGGTTGAGTTCAGATGGATGTTTGACCTCATCTTGGTCAAACTATCAAGTAATTGCTCTAAGTGCGAGTTATTTGTGGTTGCGGTTTATGTCTTAAGCAGTGACTGTTTAGTTGTTGTGTGGTGATATTCATCAAGTTCATCTGAGTTCACCAGTCCAAATTGGGTTCATCTGTGGATTTATTTTCCCAGATGATTGATTTTTGAAGTGATTCGGAACTTATTATCAGAGATGCAGAGGATGATAGATTTAAGTCGCTGTTGTTTAGTTGTGGTTTGTTCAGTGGTAGTTGTGTGCACTTTATCAGAGGCTTGTGAAAAATTCGAGATTGGTTTTGGGCTAAAAAATAAAGATTTGCCATCCATGATCCATTTCCATATTCATTTTGATTAGCCATTCACTAAACCATTTTTTATCCACTTTTATCCATTTCTCCTTTTAAACCATTTCTATATCCATTTTCCAACCATTTTGTTTAACCCTTTAGTCCATAATCAAAATTCCATTTTTATCCACTATCCATTTTTCTAAACCATACCCTTTCCATTCAAATTTTTTAATTCAATTACCCAATTCATAAACCAATATCCATTCAAAAATCCATTTCTTTATCCAAATAACCATTTCTAATCCATTATCCACTTTTTAATCCATTCTCCATTTTTTATTCAATTCACATATCCAATTTCTATATCAATATCTATCCAATTTACCATTTAATTCCAATTCCTAAAAGTCCATTTTAATACCCAATTTGGTTCTATCATTTTTTTACCATATCCATTTTTGTATAACCAAGTATCCATATCCATATTTTTCCCATTTTTCAAATATCCATTAAATTATTTTTATCCATCATATCCAATTCATAAACCACATTTTTTTTTCAAATATCCAATTCTATATCTATTATCCAATTTTCCTTTCTTTTTCTAAAAAAATTTTAATTCTCCAATTATCCTTTTTCTTCTAACCATTTTTTTTTAATCACCATTTTAAAGCCAATTTAATTATAAAAAAAACTACACATTTTACCTTTTAAACCAAGGCCCATTTATTCATTAGGCTATTACTACATGGATTAGCTTAAACTCTTTTCATTCCAAACCAGCTACAGCCTCACGCAATTCTCCAAGCCTTTAAGCCACAACTCACATTTCAATTTTACCGCCAATACAAGCCGTCACAAGCCGAAATAATACAAGCTATAAGTGAACCGAGCTATAACTTTCCAAGCCGTCATTCCCAGCCAAGCCGATCCAACAACACATACGCACAAGCCAATCCGCAAAACCTCAGCGCCATCAATTCTGCACACAACCCGTACTCAATACAAAACACAGTGCAAAGTAACGTGAAACGCAGCAGTGGATAACTCATAACACCTCACGCGGCCAAATTCCAAAACGCATCTACAATTAACACAAAACGGCATCACACTTCCTCTCATTTCATTCCAATTCTCACCAATTCTCCTATAAATACAAGCCTTCATTCACTCAATAATCAAGCTTTCACAGCCCTAAAAACTCTACCAAAATCAAACCAAGCTTAGAAAACAACTTCAAAAAAAAACTCCGTTGAAGCTCCAATTCCAAAAGCTTCAAATATCACTCCAATCTTCATCAAAAATCGTTTCTAAGAGTGAAATTCTTCATACAACAACAAGAGGAAGAGAGTAGAAGTTGAAGAGGAGTCTTGCTTCCATTTTTCAAGGTAGTTCTAATTTTCCGTCGAAACTTTGAAACTCCGATTCGTCCGATTCTTGCATCGACGGTTAATTGTGATCACATATTTGGAATCCTCTCCGTCTCACGATCGCAACGGTATATGGTTTGAGCTCCATCGCTCCGATTTGACGGAGCTCAAAAATTGAAGCATGTTACGGTGAATAGTGGTGCGCATGGAAATGGAGAAGAAGAAGATTTCACTTTTCTGACTTTTTTCTTTTTCATTTACTTTTCTTTGTTTTTTGTTTTTGGTTCTTATTTCTTCTTTTTTGGAAAATACGATGGGCCTAGCCCATTCATTACTCCACCACCATTTTTTTCAACTTCCACCTCCTTTGTTTCTTCTTTTTTTTTTTTTAAAATATTCCACACTATTTTCTTTTAATTCCTTTCAATTTGTTTTTTTAGTTTTATTTGTAAATTTGGATTTACTACTTTTGTTGGAAACTTTTCTAAAAGAAAAAATCTCTTGAAAATTGTTTGAGTTTTTTTAGCCTTGTTTTTTATTTTCCTTTTGATTTTGGATTTGAATTACATTTTTTTTAAGATATTATTTCTCTTTAAATTCATTGGACTTAGGGTGTAGATGAAGTTGGATAAATGTTCACTAATTCAAATCTACCTTTAAAGTGAATTATTTAATTCACTTCAGGTGCTTTGAGTTAATGATATATTTAGCACTTTAATCCACCAAAATGAGTGAATGAACTTAAAGATGGAATTGTCTTGAATTTGTAATTCAAATTTGGTTTCCTCTTTCTTCTATTTCTTTTATTTTTAATCGATGAAAGTCGAAGTGATCGTGAAATTTATTTGTTGAATTTCGATCGAGACGAGATTATTACCACTTTTTCTTTTCGTGCGGCATCGCTTTAGGATAACGATCTCTATATCGTTTATCTCGCGTGCATTAACACATATATCTCATGGCCGGCCTCATTCGTAAGGTAATTGCTCGAACAAATTACTCGGCGTGCGCTTAACATAGACCAAAATTCGCCCCTATTCGGAATAAATCCAATTCGATACTTGTACTTTCGTGGACCGGACTTTGATTAGTCGTGTAATCCCAAGGTTGATTGATTGATTGCGTTTAGTTCCATAAACTTTGAAGCTTGATGTGTAGTTACTTCGGGCCTCCCGATCTTCTTTCAAGTTTTCATTAAATTTGGCCTAATCGCATCGGTTAATCGCCGTAGTGCAAGACACGAAGCGGAATCGATTATCTTTTTGTTCTTTTGGCCACTTTTTCTTGGTTGTGGATGATTAAGTTCACCATACCATTATTGTGTATATATTAATGTTACATATTATATTGTGATTACTTCTTGCTCCCTTATCTCTTTTATTTTTATGTCTCATGTTATCATCCCATATTCATGTTTATATTTCTTTATTATTGCTATTATTTTGTGCTTGATTTTTACTTTGTCCATTTGGACTTCTAAAACATTAATAAAGGCTTAAACCATAAAAAACTTAATCCTTCCTATTTTGGACTATTGGTTACTATCCTATACTTTGGAGTGATCTCCTTATGGACCTCTTTTGAAGTGATATTGGACTTATGGACCTAGAATTAGGACTTCTTATCCCTTTGCTTGGAATTTGATTGAAGACTTACCTTTATTTGGCCAATTTGCTTAAGGATGGAATTCTTTTAATATTGCTTTGAAGTGGCTCCATTTTGGTTAGATCCTTCTTTTCCCTAGCTTTTATTTCATGCACTAGGATAGTCACTTCTTCTCCTCCCCATTCTTAAATTTTCAAAATCTTCTCTCTTTTTCAAAACCTTCTTGTTTTCAACTTAAAATCGCTTTCATAATAAAACCTTGACTTTTGTCAAGTGACTTTTTAAACTTTGTTTTCTTAATAAATGTCAATTCATTTAACTATATTTTAACTATTTCATAAAAATAAAAATAAATACAAAACTCATCCAAATTCTTTTGTGCTTTTATGCACCTTTTTCTTTTAAACTTTTCAAAAAGAATTAGACATGAGTCATTTTTGTTGATGAGATGTAAAACTCCTAACCATGGTATTTTGTTGAAAGTATGGTCGTTTTCCACTTAGATGTTGAAGTGATTAGTCTTGTTGATGTTAATCCAAGCAAATCCTCCATCTTAATGTGATGCAAATGCCACTTTCCCATACCTTTGGGTAATTAGTTGAGTATTCTCTCTTGAGAATGACAGGTTGTCTTTTTCAAGATAAAATAAACCATAACTAATAATTTTTGTTCTTTGTACCGCGAACTATGAGGTTTTGATCCTACATTGCACATCGTGGGTACGTAGGCATGAGGCGATAAGTCTCTCCAAACACAAAAATCTTAAAAAAATATTTCTCATCTCATCTCCTCAATCTTTTTACAAGCAAACCATTTTCAGACCAAAAAGCAGTGAATACATCAAAGGGCTCCTATAGAGTACTATAGATGTATTGGGTGCGTAAAACCTTCCCTTTACATAACCAACCCCCTTACCCTTATCTCTTTAGGTTTTGTTCGCTCTTTTTCCTTTCCTTTATGGATAAAAATAAAAGTGCGGTGGTGACTCTTGCTTATTTTTTAGTTGAGTTAATTAATAGCTTATACTCACAAGTTTTACCGCTACACTTGGTCATATCAAGACATGCCAGGGTTAGATACCAGCATCGTGGAACATCATTTACCGTTAAGATCATAATGTCTGCCAGTAAAACAAAGGTTGAGAAGAACTCACCCGAACATGGCTATCAAAATCAAAGAGGAAGTACAGAAACAGATTGACGCAGGTTTCCTTGCCACCTCAGAATATCCTCAATGGTTGGCCAACATAGTCCCAGTTCCGAAAAAGGACGGAAAAGTCAGAATGTGTGTAGACTACAGGGATCTGAACAAAACCAGTTCAAAGGATGACTTTCCCTTACCACAGATTGACATTGCTGGTAGACAGTACAACAAAGTTCAAAGTTTTCTTCTTCATGGATGGATTCTCGGGCTATAATCAAATCAAAATGGCGCCGGAAGACATGGAGAAAACTTTATTCATCACCCCATGAGGCACATTTTGTTACAAGGCAATGTCGTTCGTTTTGAAGAACGCCGGGGCAACCTATCAAAGGGCCATGACTACTCTGTTTCATGACATGATACACAAAGAAATCGAAGTATATGTCGATGATATGATTTCCAAATCTAAAACAGAAGAAGAGCATGTGACCCACCTGTCAAAACTATTTGAGCGTCTGAGAAAGTACAAACTCCGCTTGAATCCTAACAAATGCACATTCGGTGTCCATTCAGGAAAACTGCTAGGGTTCATCGTCAGCCATAAAGGAATTGAGGTTGATCCTGACAAAGTCAGGGCCATTCAAGAAATGCCTTCACCAAAGACTGAGAAACAAGTCAGAGGGTTCCTGGGACGTCTGAATTACATTTCCAGATTTATATTCCTCTTGACCGCGACATGCGCGCCAATCTTCAAATTACTCAAAAAGAATTAGGACTGCGTATAGACAGAAGACTGTCAAACCGCATTCGACAGTATCTAGGAATATTTGTTGAATCCACCTATTATGTCTCCTCTAGTGGAGGGAAGACCACTGATCATCTACCTAACAGTCTTGGAAGACTCAATGGGTTGTGTACTTGGCCAACAAGACGAAACCAAAAGAAAATAGTCTGCCATCTACTATTTGAGCAAGAAATTTACCAATTGTGAAACTCGGTACACTATGCTTGAGAAAACTTGTTGCGCTCTGGCTTGGGCAGCCAAACGTCTTCGCCAGTACATGATTTGCCACACTACTTGGTTAATATCTGAAATGGATCCGATCAAGTATGTCTTTGAAAAACCTGCTCTCACGGGAAGGATTGCCCGTTGCCAGATGTTGTTATCGGAATATGACATCGAGTACCACGCTTAGAAAGCCGTCAAAGGAAGTATTTTAGCTGATCATTTGGCTCATCAACCGATTAACGATCAGGAATCAGTCGGATTTGACTTCCCAGACGAAGATGTCATGTACTTAAAAATGAAAGATTGTGATGAACCGCTACCCAGTGAAGGGCCAGAACCAGGTTCCCAATGGGGACAAATCTTTGACGGAGCTATCAACAATTATGGAAACGGAATTGGGGCAATCATCATAACACCTTAGGGTACCCACATTCCTTTCACCGCCAGATTGACATTCAAGTATACAAACAACGAGGTAGAATACGAAGCTTGTATCATGGGTCTCGAAGAAGCGATCGACTTAAGGATTAAGAACTTGGATGTATTCGGAGACTCAGCCTTGGTGATCAATCAGATCAAAGGAGATTAGAACACATACCAATAAGGACTGATTCCTTACAAAGATTACGCGAGAAGGTTGTTACCATTCTTCAACAGAATCGAGTTTCATCATAACCCTCGTGAAGAGAATCACATGGCTGATGCATTAGCCACTCTCTCCTCCATGATTAGTGTAGGTCAATGGAACGACGTACCTAATATTGACATAATGCGCCTAGAATGGCCCGCCTACATCTTCACAATCGAAGTAGTCATAGATGAGAAACCTTGGTATCACGATATCAAATGCTTCCTTCAAAGACAAGAGTACCCACCTGGGGCATCCAGGAAAGACAGGAAGACTCTCAGAAGACTGGCTGGCAGTTTATTTCTGAGCGGTGATACCCTATATATGAGAAACTTTGACATGGTCTTGCTCCGATGCGTAGACAGACCAGAAGCAAACATACTGATAAAAGAAATTCACGAAGGAACCTTTGGAACTCATGCCAATGGATACACAATGACGAGAAAAATTCTAAGAGCAGAATACTATTTGTTGACCATGAAATCCGATTGCTACAAGTACATGAGGAAGTGTCACAAGTGTCAAATATACGCTGACAAAATCCATGTACCGCCAACGCATCTCAAAGTTCTTTCTTCCCCATGGCCTTTTTCCATATGGGGAATCGACATGATTGGCATGATCGAACCCAAGGCTTCGAACGGACATCGGTTCATCCTGGTAGCCATTGACTATTTCACCAAGTGGGTTGAAGCAGCGTCATACACCAATGTGACCCGATAAGTGGTGGTCTGATTCATAAAAAACAATCTCATCTGTCATTATGGTGTTCCAAGCCAGATCATTACTGACAATGGATCTAACTTGAACAACAAGATAATGAAAGAGTTGTGCGCTGAGTTCTAGATTAAACACCATAACTCATCTCCCTACCGACCTAAGATGAACGGTGCGGTAGAAGCAGCTAACAAGAACATCAAGAAGATTGTTCAAAAGATGGTTGTAACCTACAAAGACTAGCACGAGATGCTACCCTTTTCTCTTCATGGTTATCGTACATCTATTCGTACTTCAACAGGGGCAACCCCTTTCTCCCTAGTATATGGCATGGAAGCAGTGCTTCCCATTGAAGTAGATATCCCATCAATCTGGGTATTGATGGAAGCTAAGCTAATAGAAGCAGAATTGTGTCAAAGTCAACACGACGAACTGAATCTGATTGAAGAAAAGCGAATAACGGCTCTATGCCATGGTCAGTTATATCAACAAAGAATGAAGAAGACGTTTGACAAAAAGGTCCGACCCCTTGTCTTCAGGAAAGGAGGCCCTGTGCTAAAAAAGATACAATCATTCCTCACTGATTCCCAGGGCAAATGGAATCCGAATTATGACGGCCCCTATGTGGTCAAGAAAGCCTTCTCAGGCGATGCCTTGAGACTCACAACCATGGACGAAGAGGAATTTGCCTACCCCACAAATGTAGACGTAGTCAAGAAATACTTCGCCTAAATTAGAAAAAACGTCTCGGTGGATTGAAAACCCGAAAGGGCGGTCCAGGCAAAAATTAGAGACATATGCAAAAAAAAATCATCCCGATGGATTGGAAATCTCAAAGTACAATCCAGGCAAAAGTTAGGGATTAATGGCTAGTAACTACGTCTGATTAGTTCAAATCCCCAGCAATAATGCCATATATCAGGAAAACTCCAGTCAAGGTCATCTTCGACAGAAACTCAAGATGTCCAGAATTCAAAGTTGGTAGAAGGATAACAGTCGTTATGTTTCAATGTAGCCCTTTTTCTCCTAAATTACATATTCTAAACTTTGTAAATACTCTATGGGATCACGCGCTTCGTGATTTCCATCCTATCAATAAAATTTGAGCCCTAGTACTTTTGTTTGCAATTCTTATTTGTTTTAGCTTTACAGAATGACATTTTTTTATGATCAATGATTCTTGAAATAAAACAAAAAAAAAATGAATTTACTTGTCAAATTTTTTCTGCTTTTAAAATAAAGATGGCAATTCTTTTGACTGTTGAACATTGAAAGAATATTGATCGCTTCTCTGAAGATGATTGAACCTCAAAATGCAAAATCAAAGTACTCGTTCTAAACCAGTACGCCTGAATGAAGGATCAACTGTGTCAGATGCGAATGTCCCATCTGACATCCCCGACAGAGTACGTATCTCTTAAGACCGATTGAACAATTCTTTCTCACCATGGGGACCGTCTCTCCTAAGCTAGGCAGGATTGCTATCTTGGAACATTGATACTTTTTGTCCCCCGCCATGGCCGAGTATCCAGTCGTGTTCATCTATTAGTCTGTATGTCGTGTCAGTTTTGTCAGCATAAACATACATACATCATGCATTATTGATTCATATTCATATGCATATTGCATCACTATCACTCGTTAGGAAATGCAGCGTCTGAGCAATTTCTCCCCAGTTTATGTCTGGATTGGAGCCGGTCCTCGACCACTTTGATAACTTGAATCTCTGAAAGGCAAGAAAACATTCAACAAACATCACTCTTCACCCTTGAAGATAATGTTCTCGCTTTCCCAGATTAAGAAAAATCCCCAGAGGAAGCCTTTTAACCAAAGACTCTCGGCAATACAGCAGTTTCTCTCTGAAAATTTGCTATCAAATGAGGTCATCAGCACCTCTAAATTGGATCACATCACATGGAATTTATCCGAATTTTGACCACCAAGATTTCCCATCATTGTGAGAATCATCACCACAATATGGATGTACAATCATGCCTCATCAATCTCCTCAAAGATGGGTGAGCATTCACCACAATCAAGAATTCGGGTTTTAAGCTCTCTCAGAGCACTTAGACAAAGGATCAATCAAGAAATGACATGATCTTCAACTTGTCTAACCTCTCAAACACCCATAAGGGATCAAGAGGACTCCCACATGAAGAATCAAGCACAAAGTTGCAACATTCCAAGTGGATCAAGCCTCAAGATCGCCAGTGTCACCAAATTAGGTTTTTGGTCGACCAAGGCCTCCAGATGAAACATTTCACCTAGGAATGAGCCAATGCTTCAAAGCACATCCCAAGATACTCAAAGGGACCCCATGGACCCAATCATCAAGTCAATTTAGCCTCAGGGGATGCATTTACCAAAAATCAGGAATTAGGGTTTCTTGACCTAATTCACCCCTAAGTTGACTTTTGAGGCAAAACATGAGCCAAGACCTCAAGACATGATTTGAGGGCCTCAAATATACCACATTGATCCATTTACTACAATGGTTTGATCCAGGAAGCTTGATTCACAAGTTTCATTTTCATCTGGACCACAATTAGGGTTTTGAAGGAAAAAGTCAACTGTACCTTTGACTTTTGATCAGGACATGCTCCCAAACCTTGGGACATGATTCAATACACCCTATAACACCTATGGAATCCATCCATTAGGTTTGATTTAGGTCAAGGACTTGATTTCACAAAGGATCGCACAGTTTAGATTTCATCCGATAAAAAGTCAACTGTGCACAAAATCAAGTTTGACTTTTTGGAATTTTTCACAAATATGGTTCCCCTAAGTCAAAAATAATGTTAATGTATGGTATTGATCATCATTCATTAAGAAAAATCAAGAAAAGTGAGGTTTCTTGCAAAAGGGGCAACCATGAGAAACCAAAATTTTTCTAAGTTATGGAACAAAAATGGTTTTGGTACCGACTTCCAAGGATCATAACTTGTGATCCAAGCAGCCAATTTAGGTACTGCTTCACTCTATCAACCTATAAATAGTGAAAAGTAACATTTTTTCAACTTTTTCCATCTTCTGAATCTTTCTTAGTGTCATACCCCAAATTTTGACCACTAAGATTCCCATCATTGTGCAAATCATCATCACAATATGGATGTACCTTTTTGCCTCATCAATCTCCTCAAAGATGGATGAGCATTCACTACAATCAAAATTACGGTTTCAAGCCCTTTCAAAGCTTTTAGACAAAGGATCAATCAAGGAATGACATGATCTTCAACTTGTCTACACTCTCAAATATCCAAAATGGATCAAAAGGACTCCCACTTCAAGGATTAAGCACAAAGCTGCTCCCTTCTAGGTGGATCAAGCCTCAAGATCGCCAGTGTCACCAAATTAGGGTTTTGGTCGACCAGGGCCTCCAGATGGAAAATTTCATCTGGGCATGAGCCAATACTTCAAAGCATATCCTAATATGCTCCATGGAACCTCATGGACCCAACGATCAAGTCAATTTTGCCTCAGAGAATGCATTCATCAAAAATCAGAAATTAGGGTTTCTTGACCTAATTCACCCCTAAGTTGACTTTTGGGACAAAACATGAACCAAGACCTCAAGAGAGGATTTGAGGGTCTCTAATATACCACATTGATCCATTTACAACAATGGATTGATCCAAGAAGTTTGAGCAACAAGTCTCAATTTCATCTGGACCACAGTTAGGGTTTCGCGAGAAAAGTCAACTGTAACTTTGACTTTTGACCAGGACATGCTCCCAAACCCTAGGACATGATTCAATACACCCTATAACACACATGGAACATGTCCATCAAGTTTGATTTAGGTCAAGGACATGATTTCCTGAAGAATTGCATAGTTTGGAATTCATCTGCTAAAAAGTCAACTGTGCACAAAAGTCAAACTTTGACTTTTTGAGATTTTTCACAAAAATGGATTTTTAACCCTAAAATGATGTTAATGTATGATTTGAATCATCATTCATCAAGAAAAATCAAAGAAAGTAGGATAACTTGTAACAGGGGGAACCATAAAAACTTAGAAAATTTTCTAAGTTATGAAATAAAGTGGCAAGGGTACCAACTTTGGAGGATCATAACTCCTAAACCACAAGGCCATTGTTCCCCATCCAAAGCTTGATTAGTAGATCTCATTGCCCTCTACAAAAGCTTCATACTGATCTATGTCCAAATTCCTCATGGATTTTGAGTTATGGAGTGATCAAAATCAAGAAAACTCACTTTGTTCCAGCACTTAGTGAAAATTTCACTAAGTCAGAATCTGCCTTTACTTTTTTCCAAATGTAGGGGGATTTTTCACTTGGATCCAAAAAGTATCAAAACCAAGTATGATCAAACAGTTGTTGTATCATATAAGGGCTTTCCAAAATGGCCAAGAACATCACCAAATTCAATTTGAGCTAAGAGATATGGTAGTGGCAAAATGCCTTGCTGAAAACTGCCAAGGCAAGGCAGATTTTTGCACTTTTGGTCGATTTGCCAAAATCAGCCAATTCCAAGCCTTGTCATCATCTTGGTCACATCTGAGGATCAAATCTAAAGGGGACAATCACTGAGCCAAGCCTCCAAAGTCCTTGGAACAAGAAATAGTATGCCAAACCTAGAATTGCCTAAAATAGGGACAAGACTCCAATTTTGGATTGGAGCATTCAATGGAAGCACCAAGGTGGCATGGACTGAGCCATTCTCAACTGAATTCAGTTAAGATTTATCGAAGACCAAGGGAACCAGCAGCCTGTGCCCTAACCTCTAGTCAATGGCTAGAGGAGACTTGGATTTTCATTTGCCAACATTGGCCAAACCTACTCAGCAGTTGCCATTCACTATTCCTTGCAAAACAAACTTGCTCTACTATAAATAGAGCTCAATTGTGATTACTTTTAGTAAACCAAAGCCATCAAATAGATGCTTTCCTCAAAATCTCTTCTTTCACTCCAATTTTGCCTTCTAAGGCAAGTCACTATGGAATTTTGAGTTAGAGAGCAATTCCACTCAAACCAATCACACACACACCTCACATACATCATATGTGAGCTGATCAAACACTTAAACAACATCTGGAACACTGATTTCTCAGAATCACCAGTCAATTGCTCAAGGTTTTAACCAAGTTGCAGTTGAGATGCCATGAAGTGATCCAGCCATTTTCAGTCAAGTCCAAGCATTCAAACGCACTCCATAGGGCGTAGGGAAGCTGTTCAGATCATCACAACTCATCTGTAACACCTCCAACTCAGAAATCACTTTGAACTTGCTGTCACGACCTAGAGGTAATCCTAAACTTGGTTATCTCTCAATTTATGCATATTTCCTCGAACAATACTTTTGCCAAATGTTCATAATCATTCATGGAATGTTTCCCCCCAATTAATTGCTTTGTTTGAATCGTGTATTAAAAATCTCAGCCTTCATGCAGAAATTAGGGTTCTTGAGGTTTTTTCTTGATTTTTCATTCCATGTTTAAAATAAATGAAATTAAAGATCATAGACATGATCGTGAGGTTGAGACGAGCAGATTGATGTGTGGATTGCATGATATAATCAAGTATTCAGTGAGATTGGAGAGAAAATGCAAATCTGGGCAAAACCCAGAACACGCGCGTGTTCTTGGGTGTTCTTGGCGCCCTTTTTTTGAAAATTCAAATATTTGAATTTTGTGATTTTATTTAATTGATTCAAAAATTAATTTCTCTCTGAGTTTTAATGATTTTGAGTTGATTAATTTTTTAATAATTCACAAAAATGTTTAAATATTTTATTTTCCCAAAAAATCCCAAAAATATTATTTATTTCATATAATTGATATTTTTACAAAGAATTAATATTTTAATTGTTTTTGGCATTTTGAATATTTTTTCCATCTTGATTTTGCAAATTTTAATGATTTCTAATCATTTTGTAGGGCAAAACTTGATTTATGAAGCATTAATCCAAGATCACAATTTGTTTTCCACATGTTAAACAATTTTGATCATTTTAATTGAATTTTTTATTCAATTAAAATACATTTTGAAAACAAATTAGGGTTTTTTGATTAATTCAACCCTCATAAATCATTTTCAAAAACTTTTGGGCCTCTTTAGAGAGTGTAAGACCCAAACCCCCTCTGTACGAGTAAACGGCGCGACCGTCATCGGTTTAAAACATCCGGGCCTCTCCTTGAGCTATAAGACCCATTCAAAACCTTTGGGCCTCTATTAGAGTGTAAGACCCAACCCCTTTGAAAACCAAACAATTTTGGGCCTCAATTATTGTATAAGACCCACCGCGTTTTCAAAACTTCGGCGCAATCGCCATTTTAAAACGAAAAGTCATCTGGGCCTACCCTCGTGTAGTAAGACCCACTCTTTTTTTTTCTTTAAAACTCTTTGGGCCTCTTGAGATAGTGTAAGACTCATCCCTTTGTACAGAAAACCTTTCTCGGGCCTCAGTCACTTGTATAAGTCCCTCTGTACAAATTCAACAGTACGATCACTGATAAAACCCTGGGCCTCTCCTTGAGCTGTAAGCCCCAAATCTTTCTTTTTCAAAGCATTTTCTCCTTTGATTTTGAATATACTATTGTTTTGAATCTCTCTTTGTTGAACAACTAACCAAACAACATGGAAGCTCTACAACCGAGTAAGTGTTTATACGCTTTCATTTACCGCTTTCATATACATATAACTGTATTATGGGGCTGTTTCGCTGTAAGTCTTCTTTCCTAAACTCATATCAACTATGTAATAATAGTATAGATATTTAGAGTCTCCCCGGCAACTACGTCTAGAACTAAGGAAAGCCGTTTCAATTACTCGTAGAAATAGACAAGCTAGATCCCCAATAGGAGCACCAGATACAGTCTTCTCTTCGGCTGTCCTCCTTAGGAATTGTCAAGAGACTCTACCTCCCCAGAGATGAATGTATTCTCCGTGAATAACATCTCTTGAGTTTCTTCCAAATTCTTGAACTTTCCTGACTTGATCTATTCCTCGTGAATAGCCTGTCTTGAATTTCTCGGGGTTTGGGGACCCACAGGCTTCTTAAAAGCATCGGCCTCCTCTTGGGCATTGTACAAGGATCCCCAGGCTTCTTAAAAGCAACCCCGCCTCCTCTTGGGCTTAGTACAAGGACCCGTCGGTTTCTTAGAAGTATTCACAGCCTCCTCTTAGGCTTCGTATAATGACTCTTCCTCCGGGAATGATAGCCTCCTCTTGGGCTTCGTACAAGGACCTCTCGGCTTCTTAAAAGTTTCCAGCCTCCTCTTGCGCTTTGTACAAATTGTCCCGATGACCTCCTAGAGGTATAGGAACAAAAATTAGTCATCTTCATAGAACGGTCATTCAAAGAGTCTAGACCCTACTACTGTTTCTCAAAGCATAATACAAAAGATAAAACTCTAGACTTGGACAGTCTATTCTCCTTGAGTCTCAAAGACATTCTCAAGTCCCTTTCCAAATAGGGAGAAAACTCGTAGACTCGGACATCCTCAATACCCTTTGGATTTCCCATTTCCTTAAAGAACAGGAAATAACCCTGATCCTCGAATCAAACCCCTGAATGCAACGTCACTCATATAAGAACTGATTTTCTCTTTAAATCAGCATACTGGATCTGTCACTCAACTGAAACAGTCACAATAGCCTCCTCTTGGGCTTTGTACAAATGATTCTCCCCAGCGGAGCAAACTCCTTTAGCCTCCATCTCGGGCTTCGTATGAGATACAAAGACTCTCCTGTTGAGTCAAACTTTTAGCCTCCATCTCGGGCTTCGTACGAGATACCAAAAACACTCTTTTGTTGAGTATAAAAGACTCTCTTGTTGAGTCAATCTCCCTTTTAGCCTCTCTCTCGGGCTTTGTACGAGACACATACAAAAGACTCCCTCATTTAGTCAAATCCTTTTAGCCTCTCTCTCGGGCTTCGTACGAGACACATAAAAACCCTCTTGTTGGGCCATTAGCCTCCTCTTAGGCTTTGTATAAGGAATCCCCGGTTGAGCCAATCAACCTTTTAGCATCAAAGTTGTGCCTTGTTCACAGTATACAAACATCAACAACTCCTTTCCCTTCATCTAATCGCTGTAAGCGGCAAGCCTCTGGATTATCTACATCCATGCCACTGTCCCTCTTTTAGCATGAGAAATTCCTAAGGAAAGATGGCATTGCTCTACACTGAGAAATAACCTAAGAGAACCCCACACTTTGGATAACATCTGTAAACCAACAGTTTTGACTGTTTAACCTTAGTATGCAAGCAGGGTTAATTGGAGACATCTATTTCCCTTCCTTCATCAGCTTCAATAGGATAAAAAATGAATCGAGCTGTAGTACTAGAGCGATCGTGCTTCGCAACCACATCCAAAAATCACTTGCTACAGAAAAATGGCGACTCTGCTGGGGAAGTATGTCATCTGCCCCTGTTAGATGTCCCGTCTCTTAGGTAGAAAATCTGGATTTCACAGAAATGACAACTCGGCTGGGGGGTCATTGTCTGTTTAGGATCTTAAGACTAGAGGTCTAGGATGATTAAGACAAATATATATATTGCTTTTCCTAATTGATATATGTGTTTAATTTTCTGCTAATGGGAATGCGTGTGATGCCGCATGTGGAAAGATTGAGTATACACCTAGGAAAAACCCCTTTAGTGGCGTAGAGGGTATCGAAAATAGTTGTCATGCGATGCCACCCTCTTCTGAGGACTCTTCAAAAAATGCCACCTAGCACGGTCCCGGCCCGCTGGTGTTTTCTTGACAAGAGTTAATGATGATGAGAGACAGGTACAAAAATCATTAGTAAACCTTTGGGATGGGTAGAGCCTTGACTTCATGACAACGACCCTTTGACCCCATGTTTTTTCTATGTTTTTGTGTGCTGCATTCATGCATTCATTTAAAAAACATTAAAACAAAAATAAAAATTTCTCTTCTAGTCTCTCTTTTTCAAATTAAACTAAGACTGTGATTGCAAATGTCAGAAAAAAAAAGATTGCACTAATGGATTTCGGTAGAAGGAGAACTCATAAGTACACTTTCAAGGTTCCGAAACTAGAAGATTTGAGAGGTTTGGCGAGAATGATCACAAACCAAGAGGCTTTCAGAGCCAAATACGGAGGTCTGCTACTTCTATTAAGGGTCCATGTGATTGAGGGAATCATGGAGATGCTCATTTAGTTCTACGATCTGGTTTATCATTTCTTTACATTTTTGGATTACCAGTTAGCACCAACGCTGGAGGAGTATTCTCATCTGATCGATTTACATATCACTGATCGAGCTCCATTTTCTGGACTAGAAGAAATTCCGAAGGATCAGACCATTGCAACAGCAATTTATTTGGATGAGTCAGAGGTTAGGGTTCACATGACCACCAAGGGTGGCATACAAGGTTTGCCAGCCCAGTTCTTGATAAAGAAAGCCCTTTACTTTGCTAGTATAGGGAACGGGACTGCTTTTGAAAGCATCTTTGTTTTACTCACCTACGGATTATTTCTGTTGCCCAACATTAATAACTTCGTTGATATCAACGCCATTAAGGTTTTCCTCATTGGAAACCCTGTGCCAATTCTGCTTGCTGATGCGTATCATTTTGTACACTTAGGGAATTTGTACAGCGGATGGCAGATCACATGTTGTGTACCTCTGCTATATAAATGGTTTATCTCCCACTTACCTAAGTCTGCTGCTTTTTGGGATCACAAGAGTGCCTTACGTTGGTCGCAGAAAATCATGTCCCTCACCAACTCTGACATAGATTGGTGTAATAGGATTTATGACGGGATCAGGATCATTGACCGTTGTGGAAACTTCCCCAACGTACCCCTTATAGGAACTAAGGGAGGAATCAATTACCATCCAATTCTCGTTCGTCGTTAATTTGGATACCTGATGAGGCATGTTCTGCGCAACGCTCATCTGGAAGGTCTTTTCTTCAAGGAAGGAAAAATGACAGAGCACTAAAGACAGAAATAGTGCATGCTTGGAAACACGTTCATAAAAAAGGACGGGAGTCTCTAGGAAAACCGGACTGTGTCTCGGTGGAGCCTTATCTCCACTGGGTACAAACTAGAGCTCTCAAGCTAAAGATGCCTTATCCCCGTCACAGAGTTCTTCCGCCAAGGGAATCCGTTATGTACTTCACGACTGAGACGGAAAAACTTCAGGTTACTCTCAACAAAGTTCAACGGGAAAGGAGAGCTTGGAAGAACAAGTACCGCACTCTCAACGTAGAGTGTATCAAAATACAGCAATTAATGAAAGATAGGGATGCTCTGATTGAGATTTTGGAGCAACATGCTGTAGAAAATCAAGATGACCAAAGGAATTTGCTCACTCCTTTCACCTGGCAAAGGAATGATAACCCGACAACGGACCAAGAGCCCCGGTCCAAGAAAAGGAAAGCACCAGAATCAGCACCCGAGTTCTCCTCAGAGAGGACTCTGGGCCCATTAGCTTAGGTTTCTGTTTTTGCACCTTGTAATTTACTGTATTTCCATTTTCGCAATCCTTTGAATTTAATAAAACGGGGTTTCCCCACTGTTTGATATTTGCAATCTAATTGTCGAAGTTTATTTTGATTAAACCAAAAAAACAATTAATATAATCATTGCATTCATCATTCTCACATCGCGTATTCTTCTTCTTACCTACGAATCTCACGTTTGTGTCTCGGTTCTAGAGTCAAACTGTCTCATTCGTACAATACTCGGGCTAATCGTCAGAAAAAGATGGATGATCTTGAGGAAGAGAACAGAGAGTTGAAAGAAGAGATCGACGCTCTGAGAGAGGATATGAGAAAGCTTCGTAACGACATGCAAGCCATGTCAGAAGCTCAGCTACAAAGATTTGTGATCTCAGAGATCACCTCAGCGCCCATAGTGGAGAAGAATGATCCTAGGTATCAAATACCGAAGGATCGTCCCTGGGGCATACCGTTTAGCTATATCCCGGAAGGATATGTTCCGCCTATCGCTGAAGATCAGGGAATCACAGCAGAAACTGCTGGGCCTGAAGGTTACAAACTTTGGGAAAACGAGGATGCCAGGGGCATACTGAGGACCCCTGAAGGTTACAAACTTCGGGAGGCGCCAAGATTCACTGCCGTAGTCACGGTACCACCCCCTGTGGTGCACACTGTCCCGGAAGGACAGATTCCACATATACTTTCTGGTAAAAAGGAAACTATGTTTGACAGAATGGACGAATTCCAGGAACAATTCTTGGAAATGCAGAAGGAACTGCAAGCCATTCGCGGTCAGGATTTATTTGGAAAGGACGCCGCAGACCTTTGTCTGGTCCCCAATGTCAAAGTTCCACACAAGTTCCAAGTGCCCGACTTTGAAAAATACAAGGGTAACTCTTGCCCTCAAAGTCACTTGGTGATGTACGCTCGACGAATGTCAGCTCAGACAGAGAATCAGGACCTACTGATTCACTACTTTCAGGACAGTTTAACCGGTGCCGCCTTAAAATGGTACATGGGTTTAAACCGTACTACGATTAGCACATTCAGAGATCTTGGCACTGCCTTCGTCCAATAATACAAATACAATTTGGACATGGCACCAGACAGAGATCAACTCATATCAATGTCACAAACGGACAAGGAAACCTTTAAGGAGTACGCTCAGAGATGGCGTGAAATTGCCGCTCAAATTTGTCCACCTCTTGAGGAAAAAGAGATGACAAAGATCTTCTTAAAGACCTTAAGCTCATTTTACTACGACAGAATGGTTGCCAATGCGCCTAGTGATTTTACCGAAATGGTCAGAATGGGTGTGCTTCTTGAGAAAGCCGTCCGAGAAGGACGTTTGGCAAAAGACGCTGGGTCGACAAGTGGTACTAAAAAATACGGTAGTGCTCTCCCTAAGAAAAAAGAGCAGGATATTGGGAATATCTCTCTCAGAAAGCAAAGGCGACGTTATCAACCAGTAGCTGCGGTAACTCCTGCTATTAACCCTACGCCTATTCCTACGTATCAGTCTCAGGTTGCGCAGAGCCAACCTAATCAGCAAAGGACACAACAGCCTCTTCAGCAGGCTCGTCCTCAATACAACAACAACCGTACAACACGGCCACAAGGATTTGATCCTATACCTGTATCGTACGCAGAACTATTTCTGTTACTACTGGCCAAGGGGCACATCCAGACTAAGTCCCCTCTTACAGTACCAGAAAATCCTCCTTTTTGGTTTAAGGTGGATCAGACATGCCCTTATCATCAAGGAGGATCGGGGAATAACATAGAGAATTGCCTCAATTTCAAATCCGACGTGCAAAGGCTTGTTAGGAGCGGGCTCTTATCTTTCAAAGATACGAATCCCAATGTTCTCACGAACCCGCTGCCTCAACACAAGAAAGCTGCAGTCAACCTGATAGAGGGAGAATCTAGCAATGTCTATCAAATTCACAATGTACTCTTGTTGAGGACCAATCTGGTCAAGAAGCATTATAGACAGAGTGGATATGGCCATGTGCCACCTCATAATTATCATCAATGTGATGTCTGCTCTAAGAGTAATCGAGGGTGTTCTGTAGTGCAATCAGCTCTACAGGAATAGATGGATCTCAGATGGATCCAAGAGCACAGAGTACGTGGAGTTAACATGGTCAATACGAATTCCAACATCGTTCAGAACCACGATATCCGTGCAATGAATGTCAACTTGGTGGCGATGCACTCAAGGCAAAGTCAGTATCATAATCTGCCGCGGCACGATTACAATTCTTGTCTGACTTGCTCGGTAAACAAACAGGGATGCTCTTTCATACAAGAGGCCCTCCAGCATCAGATGGATCTTGGATGGATCCAAGACTACCATGATAGGAATCCCTATCAGATCAACATGGTTTAGATCTTCCTTATTCGTGTAATGAATACCAACCTAGTAGAGTTGCATGCTGAGCAAGTCAGACTCAGGTTCCTGATCTCACATGATTACCAAAGCTGTGACGCGGGTTGCGAAAATGATCGAGGTTGTGCCCTTGTCCAGGAAGCACTTCAGCACTTATTAAACCACTGGTGGATGCCAATCTATATGGATGAATATACTCAGCAGATTAGTATCAATAACAGGAATCCCACTCGACGTCAAAGTCAGGATGTCCGATCTGTGGAAACTAACCTAGTGAGGTTACATTGCATTCAAAGCGGGCGTGGCCAGGTGCCACCACACAACTATGAACGTTGTAGAGTCTGTTCGGAAAGTAACCAAGGGTGCTAACTTGTGAGAGCATCTCTTCAGGGGCAGGTGGATCGTGGAGAGATTCGTCCATATCCGGGTTCCGGACCAATCAACTGGACACCGAACTACCTTGTGAATCAAATTGAGGACGTTGTCGTAGTCTCTGATCATCAGAGAACTAGGAATGTTTTCGCCATCATTCCTCTACTTGACGAATCCAAAGTTCCCAACCGGGAACGGATCGAGATTACTTACGATGGTCAGAAAAACCAGAAGGTTCCCATACTCATCTATCTGCCGGGACCACTACCGTGTGAATCAACTAAGGTTATCCCTTACAAATACGGTGCAACGATAATTGAAAATGGAAAGGAAATTCCATTACCCTCCGTCGTAAATATTGCAGACATCAGTCGTGTAACACAGAGTGGTAGAATCTTCAACAGAGGAGTTGGAGAGTCCAACAAAGAAAAGGAACTTCAGACGGAACTTCCCGATCCACCAGTCGGTCGATCCAGTAATCCCGACCTTTCAAAAAAAGAGGATGAGATGCTAAAACTCATCCAAAGGAGTGAATACAACATTGTCGATCAACTGTTACAGACTCCTTCAAAGATCTCGATATTATCGCTGTTACTAAGTTCAGAAGCGCACAGGGAGGCTTTACAGAAAGTCTTGGAGCAAGCCTTTGTGGAACAAGATGTAACAATTAGACAGTTCGATAGCATAGTCTCTAACATCACTTCCTGCAATAATTTGGGATTTAGTGATGAGGAATTACCTGAAGAGGGTCGCCGTCATAACATGGCGCTCAATATCACAGTTAACTGCCAGGATGATGCTTTAGCTAGCGTACTGGTAGACACAGGGTCAGCCCTGAATGTTATGCCAAAGTCCACTTTGACGTAATTATCATTCAAAGGCCCTCCTATGAGAATCAGCGAGGTTGTCGTCAAAGCATTTGACGGATCTAGAAAAACGGTTATCGGCGAAGTCGATCTTCCCATAACTATTGCTCCTCATACTTTCCAAGTCACTTTCCAGGTCATGGACATCCGGGTAACATACAGTTGTTTATTAGGAAGACCTTGGATACATCAGGCTGGAGTGGTCACTACGACACTCCACCAAAAGCTAAAGTTCGTCCAGAACGGTCAACTTATCACAGTCTATGGGGAACAGGCCTTGCTCTTCAGTAATTTATCGCCATCCACTTATGTGGAACCAGAAGGGATAATTGGAACCCAGTTCCAAACGCTTTCGCTACACCGTGGCGATCAACTAGAAGGAGGAACTTCGATTTCCTCATAAAAAGATGCTATCAAAGCGGTCAAAAGTACCAATACAATAGTATGGGGACAGCTTGTCATTCCTACTGACAATAAAACAAAAAAGGGTCTTGGTTTTTCTGCAACCTGTACCCAGACAGCTGCCAGCGATGAAAGTCTTCATCCCATTCGGAACTTCTTTCACAGTGGAGGTTTCCTTCACCCGCTGACTCAAGAAGTACACACTATACTTTAGGAAGATCCTTCTGACACAAACGAAGAATGGAAGTCCTATCTTAACAAGGATGGCTATATGTCTCAGGACGAAACACAAACTCCCTTTTGCTTTCCTGCACAGAGCCCGAGATTTATACCCAGGTCAGACGTCGAAATGATCCATGGAGATTGTGATCCAGAAGGATGCTGTGCTCCGCCAAATTCATTAGAGGAAGACACTCCGATGAAGGACAAATTTGACTACACCTACTATGGCCCGATGGATGGTCTGCCGATGTGGCAACCTTACCCAGGAAACTTGGGGCAAGAAAGTCAGCCGAACAATGAAAATCAGCTGCGCCTCATTGAACAGAATACCTGTGTTCCCACCATGTCATGGGATCAACACCCAGGTTATCTTGGAAATATCCAGCACGACGACGAATTCGCAACGTTTGCAGGACTAGAATTCATCAACTACGCTTTTCCCGAGGTTAACGTCATCGAGAGAGATGACTCCTCCAGTTCCAAAGAAGTATGGGACACCCTGGGACAACCAAGTGGAAAATACGACTATATGGTCAAGTACACTGCTCCTGAAAGCTCTCGTATCAGGCTCGAAGATATCCAGTCAACTAGATGGGGAGATACAGCTGAGAGCACCAATACTATGTAACATACAACAGAGGAATCCTCCTATGATAACTCTGCCTGGGAGACAGATTCCAATGATCCTGCTCTGCCAGAAATCAGCGTTATTTCTGAAGACAAATCAAGAAAGGTGCCAGACTTTGTGATTCACCGAGGCGTTCGCCGCCAATGGGTCGCTGTCGAGGTTCCGAAGATCGTTCATAAGTCAAAGTAATTGTCGTCTTTAACCTTTCACCCTGCCCAGGTGAAACGGACGTTTTGATAGGGCTCACTTTCTGTAAATTTTCCCTCTTCGCTCCGTCCAAAGCGACAGAATTTTGTTTTATAGGGTTGTAGTTTCAAGAATCGACTTGTTCATTAATAAAATAATGTCGTTCTGTTATTTCCGCATTTATTACTGTTTTCACTTTTCGTTTTTCAGAAAATGGTAATCCTAAAAAACAATACAAATAATAAAAACAAGCAGTAAGAATAATACACCGCACACACTTGCATTCTCTCTATCTCTTCTAAACACAAATCATCACGTCATGCAGATTGCTTGTTTAAAACCCCGTTGAAACATACGATCTGATGCCTTCTCCCAACTTTGAGTTCCCGATATTTGGGGCTGAAGAAGAAGATGACAACGAAATTCTGAAAGAGATCTCCCAACTACTCAGACAAGAGGAAAGGTCCCTTGAACCTCACAAAGAGCAGTTGGAAACGATCAATGTGGGTTCAGAAAAAGAGAGAAAAGAAATCAGGATTGGGGCACTGCTCAGTCCAACTGCCAAAGAAAGTTTGATAAAGCTTCTCAGAGAATTTCCCGATGTATTCGCTTGGTCCTATCAGGACATGCCAGGGTTGGATACCAGCATCGTGGAACATCATCTACCATTAAGGTCGGAGTGTCCGCCAATAAAACAGAGGTTGAGACGGACTCACCCAGACATGGCCATAAAAATCAAAGAGGAAGTACAAAAACAGATTGACGCGGGCTTCCTCGCTACATCAGAATATCCTCAATGGTTAGCCAACATCGTACCCGTTCCCAAAAAGGACGGAAAGGTCAGGATGTGTGTCGACTACAGAGATTTGAACAAGGCTAGTCCAAAGGATGACTTTCCTTTACCACACATTGACATGCTGGTGGATAGTACAGCAAAGTTCAAAATTTTCTCCTTCATGGATGGATTCTTGGGCTATAACCAGATTAAAATGGCACCGAAAGACATGGAGAAAACTTCATTTATCACCCCATGGGGTACCTTTTACTACAAGGTAATGTCGTTTGGTTTGAAGAACACTGGGGCGACCTATCAAAGGGTCATGACTACTCTTTTTCATGACATGATACACAAGGAAATCGAGGTATATGTCGATGATATGATTGCAAAATCTAAGACAAAAGAGGAGCATGTGACCCACCTGTCAAAATTATTTGAGCGGTTGAGAAAATACAAACTCCGCTTAAATCCCAACAAGTGCACCTTCGGTGTCCGTTCAGGGAAACTATTAGGGTTCATTGTCAGCCAGAAAGGGATTGAAGTTGATCCTGACAAGGTCAAGGCCATTCAAGAAATGCCTTCTCCAAAAACTGAAAAACAAGTCAGAGGATTCCTAGGACGTTTGAACTACATCTCCAGATTCATATTCCTTATGACCACCACGTGTGCACCGATTTTCAGGTTACTGAAAAAGAACTAGGACTGCATTTGGACAGAAGACTGTCAAACCGCCTTCGACAGTATTAAGGAATACTTGTTGAATCCGCCGATTCTATCACCACCAGTGGAAGGAAGACCACTGATCATTTACCTCACAGTCCTTGAGGACTCCATGGGCTGTGTACTTGGCCAACAAGACGAAACCAAAAGGAAGGAGTCTGCCATTTACTATCTAAGCAAGAAGTTTACTGAATGTGAAACTCGGTACACGATGCTTGAGAAAACTTGTTGCGCTTTGGCTTGGGCAGCCAAACGTCTTCGCCAATACATGATTCATCACACTACTTGGTTAGTCTCCGAGATGGATCCAATCAAGTACGTCTTTGAAAATCCTACTCTCACGGGAAGGATTGCTCATTGGCAGATGTTGCTATCAGAATATGACATAGAGTACCAGGCTCAGAAAGCCGTTAAAGGAAGTATTTTAGCTGATCATTTGGCTCATCAACTACTTGACGATCAGGAATCGATCGGGTTTGACTTCCCAGACGAAGATGTCATGTATCTAAAAATGAATGACTGCGATGAACCACTACCTAGTGAAGGGCCAGAACCAGGTTCCCAATGGGGACTTATCTTTGACGGAGCAGTTAATCATTACGGAAACGGAATTGGGGAAATCATTGTTACCCCTCAGGGTACCCACATTCCTTTCACTGCCAGACCTATGTTCAAATGTACAAACAACGAGGCCGAATACGAAGCTTGTATCATGGGTCTCGAAGAATCGATTGATTTAAGGATAAAAAACTTGGACGTATATGGCAACTCAGCCTTGGTAATTAATCAGATCAAAGGAGATTGGAACACATACCAATCGGGATTGATTCCTTACAAAGTTTATGCAAGAAGGTTGTTGCCTTTCTTCAAAAGAATCGAGTTTCATTGTATCCCTCGTGAGGAAAATCACATGGCTGATGCATTAGCCACTCTCTCTTCCATGATTAGCGTAGGTCGATGGAACGACCTACCTAAAATTGACATAATGCGCCTTGAACGACCCGCTTACGTCTTCACGATCGAAGCAGTCATAGACGAAAAACCTTAGTATCACGATATCAAATGTTTCCTTCAGAAACAAGAGTACCCACCAGGGGCACTAAGGAAGGATAGAAGGACCCTCAGAAGGCTGGCTTGCAGTTTCTTCCTGATCGGTGATACCATCTATAAGAGGAACTTTGACATGGTCTTGCTCCGATGTGTAGACAGACCAGAAGCAGACATGCTGATAAAAGAAATTCATGAAGGATCCTTTGGCACTCATGCCAACGGACACACAATGGCGAGAAAAATTCTCAGAGCAGGGTACTATTGGTTGACAATGGAATCTGACTGCTACAAGTACATGAGGAGGTGTCACAAGTGTCAGATATACTCCGAAAAGATCCATGTACCGCCATCACATCTCAAAGTACTTTCTTCCCCATGGCCTTTTTCCATATGGGGAATCGACATGATTAGTATGATTGAGCCTAAGGCTTCAAACGGACATCGGTTCATCCTGGTAGCCATTGATTACTTCACCAAGTGGGTCGAAGCGGTGTCATACGCCAATGTAACCTGACAAGTGGTGGTCCGATTTATCAAAAATAATATCATCTGCCGTTATGGTGTTCCAAGCCAGATCATTACAGATAATGGATCTAACTTGAACAACAAGATGATGAGAGAGTTGTGTGCAGAGTTCAAGATCAAACACCATAACTGATCTATCTACCGACCCAAGATGAACGGAGCGGTAGAAGCGGCTAACAAAAATATCAAGTGGATTGTTCAAAAGATGGTTGTAACCTATAAAGACTGGCATGAAATGCTACCCTTTGCTCTTCACGGTTATCGCACATATGTCCGCACTTCAACAGGGGCAACCCCTTTCTCTCTAGTATATGGCCTGGAAGCAGTGCTCCCCATAGAAGTAGAGATCCCATCAATCCGGGTATTGATGGAAGCCAAGCTTACAGAAGCTGAATGGTGTCAGATTCGACACCACGAACTTAATCTAATCGAAGAGAAGCGAATAACGGCACTATGCCATGGTCAGTTGTATCAGCAAAGAATAAAGAGGGCGTTTGACAAAAAGGTCCGACCTCGCATCTTCAGGAAAGGAGACCTCGTGCTCAAGAAGATATAGTCATTTCTCACTGATTCGCGAGGCAAATGGACTCCGAATTATGACGGCCCCTATGTGGTCACGAAAGCTTTCTCAGGCGGCGCCTTAAGACTTGCAACCATGGACGGAGAAGAATTTGCCTACCCCACGAATGTTGATGTAGTCAAGAAATACTTCTCCTAAAAAAAAAAACCGTCTCGGTGGATTGAAAACCCGAAAGGGCGGTCCAGGCAAAAATTAGAGACATTTTAAAAAATCATCCCGGTGGATTGGAAACATCACAGTATAATCCAGGCAAAAATTAGGGATAATGGCAAGTAACTATGTTCAAACGAGGCGAATCCCTTAGCAGCTGTTACATCGTCCATCAGAAATCTCCAGTCAAGGTCATCTTCGACAGCAGCTCAGGATGCCCTGAATTCAAAGTTGGTAGATGGATAGTGGTCGTTATGTTTCAACGTAGCCCTTTTCCCGTAAAATTACCATTTTCTAACTTTGTATATACTCTTTGGAATCACGCGCTTGGCTGATTTCCATCCTATCAATAAAATTTGAGCCCTTGTGCTTTTTTTTGCAATTCTTATTTGTTTTAGCTTTACAGAATGACATTTTAATATGATTAACGATTCTTGAAATAAAACAAAAATAAATTTACATGTTAAAACTTTTCTGCTTTTAAAATAAAGATGGCAATTTCTTTTGACTGTTGAACATCGAAAGAACGTCGCTCCCTTCTCCAAAGGGGTTCGAGCCTCAAAGTGCAGAATCAAAGTACTCCTTCTAAACCAGTGCGCCTGAATGAAGGATCAACTGCGTCAGAAACCGTATTCCATCTGACATCCTCGACCGAGTTCTTATCTCCTAAGCCCGACCAACGGTTTTCCCCGTAGGGACTATCTCTCCTAAGCAAGGCAGAATTGCTACTTTTAGACCAATGGTACTTCTTCGCCCCGCGATGGCCGAGTATCCAGTCGTGCTCATCCATTAGTCTGTATGTCGCGTCCGTTTTGTCAGCATATACATACATACATCATGCATTATTGATTTGCATTCATATTCATATTGCATCACTATCACTCTGGTCGGTCTCGTCCCCTAGTGATAACTGTCCTCTCAATCGAGTTGTCAGTTCTTGCCTCACCAGGAAGTGTTGCATCTGAACAATCTCGCATCCAGTTATTTCTGGATTGAAGTTGGGTCCTCGACCACTTTGATAACTTGAACCTCTGAAAGGCCAGAGAAACTTTCGACAAATGTCACTCTTCGCCATTGAAGATGATATCCTAGCTTTCCCGGACTAAGGAAAATCCCCAGAGAAAGCCCCTTAATCGGAGATTCGGCAACACAGCCATTTTTCTCAGAAAAAGCACTGATGAAAAGGTCATCGGCACCTCAAAATTGGATCACATCATATGGCATTTCTCCAAGGAGATCCCGAGAAAAGTATGATGTAATATCCCCAAGCTAAAGCGGTCTCTCAAGAGACTTGTTTTCCCCAGTAGAAATAAATGGCATCTCCAACAGAGAAGTTTGTACACCTCTATAACTCAGACGACTGGGTTCCCCAGCAACTCTGACATCAAACTTTTTCCGTCAAATGGCATCTCCCCAGGAAAATTCGGCGAGAAGTTTGAGGAAAACCGCTACGAATAGCGTCCCTTGTCAATAAAGTTTATTGACAAAAGAAATTGAGACCAGTTCCTTGGTAGGAAACCAGGGTCGAGGGGAAGTTTACATCAGAAACTGAGACCAGTTCCTTGGTAGGAAACCAAGGTCGAGGGGAAGTTTACATCAGAAACTGAGACCAGTTCCTTGGTAGGAAACCAGGGTCGAGGGGAAGTTTACATCAGAAACTGAGACCAGTTCCTTGGTAGGAAACCAGGGTCGAGGGGAAGTTTACATCAGAAATTGAGACCAGTTCCTTGGTAGGAAACCAGGATCGAGGGGAAGCTTACATCAGAAACTAAGACCAGTTCCTTGGTAGGAAACCAGGATCGAGGGGAAGTTTATATCAGAAACTAAGACCAGTTCCTTGGTGGGAAACCAGGATCAAGGGGAAGTTTACCTTTTCTAAGCATCATTGCTTAGCAAAAGAAGATGAATGCGCAAGCTGCCATTCATAACCACCATCAAAATTTCGGATATTCCGATATTTAATTCTCTTGCACCCCGAATGCCCGAATACCTTCGTCATTCACACCTTCGGGTCCAAGAAAATTAAATAGGGGCATCTGTCATACCCCAAATTTTTACCACTAAGATTCCCATCATTGTGCAAATCATCATCACAATATGGATGTACCTTTTTGCCTCATCAATCTCCTCAAAGATGGATGAGCATTCACTACAATCAAATTAGGGTTTCAAGCCCTCTCAAAGCTTTTAGACAAAGGATCAATCAAGGAATGACATGATCTTCAATTTGTCTACACTCTCAAATATCCACAATGGATCAAAAGGACTCCCACTTCAAGGATTAAGCACAAAGCTGCTCCCTTCTAGGTGGATCAAGCCTCAAGATCGCCAGTGTCACCAAATTAGGGTTTTGGTCGACCAGGGCCTCCAGATGAAAAATTTCATCTGGGCATGAGCCAATACTTCAAAGCATATCCTAATATGCTCCATGGAACCTCATGGACCCAACCATCAAGTCAATTTTGCCTCAGGGAATGCATTCATCAAAAATTAGGAATTAGGGTTTCTTGACCTAATTCACCCCTAAGTTGACTTTTGGGACAAAACATGACCAAGACCTCAAGAGAGGATTTGAGGGTCTCTAATATACCACATTGATCCATTTACAACAATGGATTGATCCAAGAAGTTTGAGCAACAAGTCTCAATTTCATCTGGACCACAGTTAGGGTTTCGCGAGAAAAGTCAACTGTAACTTTGACTTTTGACCAGGACATGCTCCCAAACCCTATGACATGATTCAACACACCCTATAACACCCATGGAACATGTCCATAAAGTTTGATTTAGGTCAAGGACATGATTTCCTGAAGAATTGCACAGTTTAGAATTCATCTGCTAAAAAGTCAACTGTGCACAAAAGTCAAACTTTGACTTTTTGAGATTTTTCACAAAATTGGATTTTTAACCCTAAAATGATGTTAATGTATGATTTGAATCATCATTCATCAAGAAAAATCAAAGAAAGTTGGATAACTTGTAAAAGCGGTAACCATAAAAACTTAGAAAATTTTCTAAGTTATGAAATAAAGTGGCAAGGGTACCAACTTTGGAGGATCATAACTCCTAAACCACAAGGCCATTGTTCCCCATCCAAAGCTTGATTTGTAGATCTCATTGCCCTCTACAAAAGCTTCATATTGATCTATGTCCAAATTCCTCATGGATTTTGAGTTATGGAGTGATCAAAATCAAGAAAAGTCACTTTGTTTTAACACTTAGTGAAAATTTCACTAAGCCAGAATCTTCCTTTACTTTTTTCCAAATGTAGAGGGATTTTTCACTTGGATCCAAAAAGTATCAAAACCAAGTATGATCAAACAGTTGTTGTATCATATAAGGGCTTTCCAAAATGGCCAAGAACATCACCAAATTCAATTTGAGCTAAGAGATATGGTAGTGGCAAAATGCCTTGCTGAAAACTGTCAAGGCAAGGCAGATTTTCGCACTTTTGGTCGATTTTCCAAAATCAGCCAATTCCAAGCCTTGTCATCATATTGGACACATCTGAGGATCAAATCTAAAGGGGACAATCACTGAGCTAAGCCTCCAAAGTCCTTGGAACAAGAAATAACATGCCAAACCTAGAATTGCCTAAAATAGGGACAAGACTCCAATTTTGGATTGGAGCATTCAATGGAAGCACCAAGGTGGCATGGACTGAGCCATTCTCAACTGAATTCAGTCAAGACTTATCCAAGACCAAGGGAACCAGCATCCTGTGCCCTAACCTCTAGTCAATGGCTAGAGGAGACTTGGATTTTCATTTGCCAACATTGGCCAAACCTACTCAGCAGTTGCCATTCACTATTCCTTGCAAAACAAACTTGCTCTACTATAAATAGAGCTCAATTTTGATCAGTTTGAGTACACCAAAGCCATCAAACAGATGCTTTCCACAAAATCTCTTCTTTCACTCCAATTTTGCCTTCAAAGGCAAGTCACTATCGAATTTTGAGTTAGAGAGCAATTCCACTCAAACCCATCACACACACACACCTCACATACATCATATGTGAGCTGATCAAACACTTAAACAACATCTGGAACACTGATTTCTCAGAATCACCAGTCAATTGCTCAAGGTTTTAACCAAGTTGCAGTTGAGATGCCATGAGGTGATCCAGCCATTTTCAGTCAAGTCCAAGCATTCAAACGCATTCCATAGGGTGTAGGGAAGCTGTTCAGGTCATCACAACTCATCTATAACACCTCCAACTCAGAAATCACTTTGAACTTGCTGTCACGACCTAGAGATAAGCCTAAACTTGGTCATCTCTCAATCTATGCATATTTCCTCGCACAATACTTTTGCCAAATGTTCATAATCATGCATGGAATGTTTCCCCTCAATTAATTGCTTTGTTTGAATCGTGTATCAAAAATCTCAGCCTTCATGCAGAAATTAGGGTTCTTGAGGTTTTTTCTTGATTTTTCATTCCATGTTTAAAATAAATGAAATTAAAGATCATAGACATGATCGTGAGGTTGAGACGAGCTGATTGATGTGTGGATTGCATGATATAATCAAGCATTCAGTGAGATTGGAGAGAAAATGCAAATCTTGGCAAAACCCAGAACACGCGCGTGTTCTTGGGTGATCTTGGCGCCCTTTTTTTGAAAATTCAAATATTTGAATTTTGTGATTTTATTTAATTGATTCAAAAATTAATTTCTCTCTAAGTTTTAATGATTTTGAGTTGATTCCTTTTTTAATAATTCACAAAAATGTTAAAATATTTTATTTTCCTAAAAAATCCAAAAAATATTATTTATTTCATATAATTGATATTTTTTCAAAGAATTAATATTTTAATTGTTTTTGGCATTTTGAATATTTTTTCCATCTTGATTTTGCAAATTTTAATGATTTCTAATCATTTTGTAGGGCAAAACTTGATTTATGAAGCATTAATCCAAGATCACAATTTGTTTTCCACATGTTAAACAATTTTGATCATTTTAATTGAATTTTTTATTCAATTAAAATACATTTTGAAAACAAATTAGGGTTTTTTGATTAATTCAACCCTCATAAATCATTTTTAAAAACTTTTGGGCCTCTTGAGAGAGTGTAAAACCCAAACCCCCTTGTACATAAAAAACTTTGTGGGCCTTACTCATTGTATACGTCCCTCTGTACGAGTAAACTCCGCGACCGTCGTCCGTTTAAAACATCTGGGCCTCTCCTTGAGCTATAAGACCCATTCAAAACTTTTGGGCCTCTATTAGAGTGTAAGACCCAACCCCTTTGAAAACCAAACAATTTTGGGCCTCAATCATTGTATAAGACCCACCGCATTTTCAAAACTTCGGCACAATCGCCATTTTAAAACGAAAAGTCATTTGGGCCTACCCTCGTGTAGTAAGACCCACTCTTTTTTATCTTTAAAACTCTTTGGGCCTTTTAAGAGAGTGTAAGACCCATCCCTTTGTACAGAAAACCTTTCTCGGGCCTCAGTCACTTGTATAAGTCCCTCTGTACAAATTCAACAGTACGATCACTGATAAAACCCTGGGCCTCTCCTTGAGCTGTAAGCCCCAAATCTTTCTTTTTCAAAGCACTTTATCTTTTGATTTTGAATATACTGTTGTTTTGAATCTTTCTTTGTTGAACAACTAACCAAATAGCATGGAAGCTCAACAACCGAGTAAGTGTTTATACGCTTTCATTTACCGCTTTCATATACATATAATTGTATTGTGGGGCTGTTTTGCTGTAAGTCTTCTTTCATAAACTCATATCAACTATGTAATAATAGTATAGATATTTAGAGTTTCCCTAGTGTAATACCCCAAATTTTGACCACTTAGATTTCCCATCATTGTGAAAATCATCATCACAATATGGATGAACCATCATGCTTCATCAGTCTCCCCAAAGATGGGTGAGCATCCAATACAATCAAAATTAGGGTTTCAAGCCCTCTCGGAGTGCTTAGACAAAGGATCAATCAAGAAATGACATGATCTTCACCTTTTCTAACCTCCCAAGTAACTACAAAGGATCAAAAAGGACTCCCACTTCAAGGATTAAGCACAAGGCTGCTCCCTTCTAGGTGGATCAAGTCTCAAGATCGACAGTGTCACCAAATTAGGGTTTTGGTCGACCAGGGCCTCCAGATGGAAAATTTTCATCTGGGCACAAGGCAATGATCCAAAACATAACCTAATATACTCCATGGAACCTCATGAACCCATGCATTAAGTCAATTTTGCCTTAGGGGATGCATTCATCAAAAATCAGGAATTAGGGTTTCTTGACCTAATTCACCCCTAAGTTGACTTTTGGGACAAACCATGATCCAAGACCTCAATACATGATCTGAGGGTCTCTAATATACCATATTGATCCATTTGGAACAATGTATTGATCCAAGAAGCTTGAGCAACAAGTCTTAATTTCATCTGCACCACAATTAGGGTTTTAAGAGAAAAGTCAATTGTAACTTTGACTTTTGACCAAGACATGCTCCCAAACCCTAATACATGATTGAATATACCCTATGACACCCATGGAACATGTCCATCAAGTTTGATTTCGGTCAAGGACATGATTTCCTGAAGAATTGCACAGTTTAGAATTCATCTGATAAAAAGTCAACTGTGCACAAAAGTCAACTTTGACTTTTTGAGATTTTTCACCAAAATGGATTTTTAACCCTAAAATGATGTTAATGTATGATTTGAATCATCATTCATCAAGAAAAATCAAGAAAAGTGAGATAACTTGTAAAAGGGGTAACCATAAAACTTAGAAATTTTTCTAAGTTAAAAATAAAGTGGCAAAGGTACCAACTTTGGAGGATCATAACTCCTAAACCACAAGGCCATTTTTTCTCATCCAAAGATGGATTTGTAGCCCTCATTATCACCTACAAAAACTTCAACTACAAGTCATTCCAATTCATTAAGGATTTTGAGTTATGGAGTGATCAAAGTGGCTGAAAAGTGAAAATGTCACTTTTTCCAACACTTAGTGAAATTTTCACTAAGTCAGATTATGCCTCACTTTTTGCCAAATGTAGGGGATTTTTCACTTGGAATCAAAAGAGATCAAAACCAAACTTGTTCAAATAGTTGTTGTATCATGTAAGAGCTTTCCAAAATGGCCAAGAACATTGCCAAATTCAACCTACACCATGAGATACAACATTGCCAAGTTGCCTTGCTGAAATCTGTCAAGGCAAGGCAGAATTTGCAACTTTGGTCGATTTTCCAAAATCAGCCAAATTCAATTGCTCCTATCCACTTGGACACCTCAGAGGATTGAATCTAAAGGGGATAATCACTGAGCCAAGCCTCCAAAGTCCATGGAACAAGAAATAACATGTTGAACCTAGAATGGCCAAAATAGGGACAAGACTTCAAATTTGGAATGAGGCATTCAATGAAACCATCAAGGTGGCATGGACTGATCCATTCTCATTTGAAATCAGTCAAGACTTATCCAAGACCAAGGGAACCAAAGCTCTGTGCCCTAACCTCTAGTCAATGGCTAGAGGAGACTTGGATTTTCATTTGCCAACATTGGCCAAACCTACTTACCAGCTGCCATGCACTATTCCTTGCAAAACAAACTTGCTCTACTATAAATAGAGCTCAATTGTGGTCAGTTTGAGTACACCAAAGCCATCTAATAGATGTTTTCCTCAAAATCTCTTCTTTCACTCCAATTTTGCCTTCTAAGGCAAGTCACTATCGGGTTTTGAGTTTGAGAGCAATTCCAATCAAACCAATCACTCACACACCTCACATACATCACATATAAGCTGATCAAACACTTAGATTACTTATGAAACATCAATTTCACAAAATCACCAGCTGGTTGCTCAAGGTTTTAACCAAAGTGCAGCTGAGGTACCACAAAATGATCCAGCCAATTTCAATCAAGTCCAACCATCCAAACACAATCCATAGGGTGTAGGGAAGCTGTTCAGATCATCACCACTCATCTGTAACACCTCCAAATCAAAAATCACTTTGAACTTGCTGTCACGACTTGGAGGTAAGCACATACTTGGTCATCTCTCAATCTATGCATATTTCCTCGCACAATAATTTGGCCATATGTTCATAATCATGCATGGAATGTTTTCCCTCAATTAATTGCATTGTTTGAATCGTGTATCAAAAATCCTAGCCTTCATGCAGAAATTAGGGTTCTTGAGGTTTCTTCGTGATTTCTTGTTGTATGTTTAATTTAAATGAAATTAAAGTACATAGACATGATCGTGAGGTTGAGGCGAGCATAATGATATGTGGATTGCATGATATGATTACGTATTCATGGAGATTGGATAGAAAATGCAAATCTGAGAAACCAAGAACACGCGCGTGTTCTTCAGCTTGTTCTTGGCGCCATTTTTAGAAATTCAAATATTTGAATTTTGTGATTTTGTTTAATTGATTCAAAAATTAATTTCTCTCTGAGTTTTAATGATTTTGAGTTGATTCTTTTTTTAATAATTCACAAAAATGTTAAAATATTTTATTTTCACAAAAAATCCCAAAAATATTATTTATTTCATATAATTGATATTTTTGCAAAGAATTAATATTTTAATTGTTTTTGGCATTTTAAATATTTTTTCTACATTGATTTTGCAACTTTTAATGCTTTCTAATTATTTTATAGGTCAATACTTAATTTTTGAAGCATTAATCCAAGATCACAATTTGTTTTCCATGTGTTAAACAATTTTTGATCATTTTAATTGAATTTTTATTCAATTAAATACATTTTGAAAACAAATTAGGGTTTTGGATTAATTCAACCCTCATAAAATCATTTTCAAAACTCTTTGGGCCTCTTGAGAGAGTGTAAGACCCATCCCCCCTTGTACAAAAACTTTTTGGGCCTCACTCATTGTATAAGTCCCTCTGTACAAGTAAACGGCGCGATCATCTCCCGTTTAAAAATAAAAATCATCTGGGCCTCTCCTTGAGCTATAAGACCCATTCAAAACACTTTTGGGCCTCTATTAGAGTGTAAGCCCCAATCCCCCTTTTAACCAAAACATTTTGGGCCTCACTTATTGTATAAGTCCCTCTGCGTTAAAAGAAAACCTCGGCGCGATCGCCATTTTTAAACAAAAAATCATTTGGGCCTATCCTCGTGTTATAAGCCCCTCTCTTTTCTTTAAACCTTTTTTGGGCCTCTTGAGAGAGTGTAAGACCCATCCCTTTGTACAGAAAACCTTTTTGGGCCCCAGTCACTTGTATAAGTCCCGCTGTACAAAGTCAAACAGTGTGCTCACTGATAAAACCCTGGGCCTCTCCTTGAGCTGTAAGCCCCAAATCTTTCTTTTTCAAAGCACTTTCTCCTTTGATTTTGAATATACTGTTGTTTTCAATCTTTCTTTGTTGAACAACTAACCAAACAGCATGGAAGCACTACAACCGAGTAAGTGGTTATCGCTTTTATTTACTGCTTTCATATTATAAATTGTATTGTGGGGCTGCTCACTGTAAGTCTCCTTTCATAAACTCATATCTACTGCGTAATAATAGTATAGATATTTCGAGTTTCCCCGGCTAATACGTCTAGAACTAGGTGACGCCGTTTCATTTATTCGTAGAAATAGACGCCTAGATCCCCAATAGGAGCACCAGATACAGTCTTCTCTTCGGCTGTCCTCCTTAGGAATCGTCAAGAAGCTCTACTCCCCAAGATGAATGTATTCTCCGTGAATGGTATCTTTGAGTTTCTTCCAAATTCTCAAACTTTCTTGACTTGATCTATTCCTTGTGGATAGCTTGCCTTGAATGTCTCGGGGTTTGGGTACCCACTACGGTCATAATCTTGGACCTTAACTAAGGAACCCTCTTTAAAAGCTAAAAATCGCTGGATAGTAAACCTCGCACGTTTACCAGTGGTTTTTATCTTTAAAAGAGTTATCTCTCCTAATGGAAAGGAGATGATAGACCCACGGGCTTCTTAAAAGCATCGGCCTCCTCTTGGGCATTATTCAAGGACACTACGGCTTCTTAGAAGTATTCACAACCTCCTCTTAGGCTTCGTATAATGATCTCTTCCTTCGGGAATAATAGCCTCCTCTTGGGTTTCGTACAAGGACCCGTAGGCTTCTTAAAAGTTTCCAGCCTCCTCTTGGGCTTCGTACAAATTGTCCCGACGACCTCCTAGAGGTATAGGAACAGAACCTAGTCATCCTCATAGAACAGTCCTTTCATAGAGTCTACTACTGTTTCTCAAAGTATAGTACAAAAGAAAAAAACTCTAGACTTGGACAGTCTAACTTCCTTGAGTCTCAAAGGCATTCTCAAGTGACCCCTTCGTTAAATAGGAAGGAAACCCGCAGACTCGGACAGTCTCAATCCCCTTTGGATTTCCCGTTTCCTCAAAGAGAAGGAAATATCCCTGATCCTCAGATCAAATCCCTGAGTACAGTGTTGCTCATATAAGAACTGATTTTCTCTTTTAAAATCAGTATATTGGATCTGTCACTCAACTGAAACAAACCTTTAGCCTCCATCTCGGGCTTCGTACGAGATACAAAAACACTCTCTTGTTGAGTATCAAAGACTCTCTTGTTGAGTCAAACTTTTAGCCTCTATCTCGGGCTTCGTACGAGACACAAAGACTCCATCGTCGGGTCAAAACCTTTTAGCCTCTCTCTCGGGCTTTGTACGAGACACAAATTAGCCTCCTCTTAGGCTTTTGTATAAGAAAACCACTGGTTGATCCAATCAACCTTTTAGCATCAAAGTTATGCCTCGTTCACAGTACACAAACATCAACAACTCCTTTCCTTTCATCTAATCGCTGTAAGCGGCAAGCCTCTGGATCATCTATATCCATGCCACTGTCCCTCTTTTAGCATGAGAAATTCCTAAGGAAAGATGGCATTGCTCTACACTGAGTTAAAGTCTTCTCCTTCAGGTTAAAACCCTTTCTTCGGAAATTATGGCATTGCTCGGATCTGCGTATCCCAGTTAAAGTAATTCTCCTTCCCCCTCTTTAGAGATGACAAATTCTCTCTAAAGTCGAGGTCTTTCAGCTTCACGTCTTGGGCTTTGAACAAGACACAAACAGACCTTTCAGCTTCACATCTTGGGCTTTAAACAAGATACAAACCACCTTTCGCTTCACGTCTTGGGCTTTGAACAAGACACCAAAACACCAAAAACACCCATTTCCTCCCATAGAATAGGAGGAACTACGAATGCTCTGATTTCCCTGTTTCGGTAAACGGGAATACGTAGGCATAAGATCGAAAGAAAAGATCTTAGCGAGCGCAATCAACAAAAAACCCAAATCCCATATCTCCATCAATCAAAAGCAGTAATTCAAAAAGAATCAGTCCTAACATCCTAATCCTTGTTCCCCGCTAGGAACCCTTTGCCTAGATTAAAAGAAAGAAAACAGTATTGGCGAAAATACAAATAACCAGTACAAGGCCCCCCCCCCCACATTGATAGCATCTGTAACCTAACAGACCGCTGTTTAAACTCAGTATGCAAGCAGGGTTAATTGGAGACATCTATTTCCCTTCCTTATTCAGCTCACATTAGGATAAAAAATGAATCGACCTGTAGTTTAAGCTCAAACCACAGAGAGAGACCAGTGCTTAAGAACCGCGTCCAAAATCGCTCGCTACAGAAAAATGGCGCCCACCGTGGGGCCGGTCTTTGTCAAACTCGGTCTTCCTTCTCTTCACTTGTGTGAATACCACAGATTGGAGCTTCCACCGGGGAACCCATTTTCTGTCAAGAACTTAGGAATCATAGCTTTACAGGTCTAGGATGTTTAGGACAAATATATATACTGCTTTTCCTAATTGCTATACGTGTTTATTTTTCTGCTAATGGGAATGCAGGTGACGTCGTATGTGGAAAGATTGAGTATACACCTAGAAAAGCCAACCCTTTCGTAGTGCGGAAGCTATCGGAAATAGCTGTTACGCGATACTACCCTCATTTGAGGCTGGTGATCTATTCTCGGTGAATGGCACTTACTCTAAGATTGCACACAACTCGCTGGCGATCCACTTGTTGTCTGCCTTCCTGGGAGGAGCTGATGATAATGAGTACAGGTACAAAAATCACCCTAGTATAAACCTTTGGGGATGGGTAGAGCCTTGACTTCATGACAACGACCCTCTGACCCCATGTTTTTTCTATGTTTTTGTGTGCTGCATTCATGCATCCATTTAATAAAACATTAAAACATTCAAAAAACTTTCTCTTCTAGTCTCTCTGTTTTTCAAATTAAACTAAGACTGTGATTGCAAATATCAGAGAAAAAGATTACGCTAATGGATTTCGGTAGAAGGAGAACTCGCCAGTATACCTTCAAGGTTCCAAAACTAGAGGATTTGAGAAGGTTAGCAAGGATGATCGTTAACCCAGAGGCTTTTAGAGCCAAGCACGGTGGTTTGCTACCATTGTTAAGAGTCCATGTGATTGAGGGGATCATGGACGCGCTCATTCAGTTCTACGATCCGGTTTATCACTGTTTCACATTCCCGGATTACCAGCTATCACCAACGCTGGAGGAGTATTCTCATCTGACTGATTTACATATCACAGATCGAGCTCCATTTTCTGGACTGGGAGAAATTCCAAAGAATCAGACTATTGCAATAGCAATTCATTTGGACGAGTCTGAGGTCAAGACTCACATGACCACTAAGGGTGGCATCCAAGGTTTGCCAGCCCAGTTCTTGACAAAAAAGGCTCTATACTTCGCTAGTATAGAGAACGGGACTGCTTTTGAAAGCATCTTTGTCTTGCTCACCTACGGGCTATTTTTGTTTCCCAACATCAATAACTTCGTCGATATCAACGCTATTAAGGTTTTTCTCATTGGAAACCCTGTGCCGACTTTGCTCGCAGATGCGTATCATTCTGTACACTTGGGAAATTTGTACAGCGGAGGGGAGATCACATGCTGTGTACCTTTGCTCTACAAATGGATTATCTCTCACTTGCCCAAGTCTGCTGCTTTTTGGGATTGCAAGAGTGTCTTACGTTGGTCGCAGAAGATCATGTCTCTCACCAATTCCGATATAGATTGGTGTAATAGGATTTATGAGGGAATCAGAATCATTGATCGTTGTGGAAACTTTCCCAGCGTACCCCTCATAGGAACTAAAGGAGGAATCAACTATCATCCGATATTGGTTCTTCGTCAATTTGGATACCCGATGAGACACATCCCACTGGGTGTTCATCTAGAAGGGCTTTTCTTCAAAGAAGGAGAAAATGACAGAGCACTAAAGATGGAAATAGTGCAAGCTTGGAAACAGGTTCATAAGAAAGGACGAGAGTCTTTGGGAAAACCGGACTGTGTCTCGGTGGAGCCTTATCTCCATTGGGTACAAACCAGAGCTCTCAAGCTAAAAATGCCTTATCCTCGTTACGGAATTCTTCCACCGAGGGAAACTGTCAGGTACTTCATGACGGAAACTGAAAAGCTTCAGGTTACTCTCAACAAAATTCAAAAGGAGAGAAGGTCTTAGATGAACAAGTATCGCACCCTCGACGTAGAGTGTATCCAAATACAGCAACTACTAAAAGAGAAAGATGCTCTGATTGAAATTTTGGAGCAGCATGCTGTAGAGAATCAAGATGACCAAAGGAATTTGCTCACTCCTTTCACTTGGCAAAGGAATGACAACCCGACAACGGCCCAAGCGCCCCGGTCAAAGAAAAGGAAGATACCAGAATCAGCACCCGGTTTCTCCTCAGAGAGGACTCGGGACCCATTAGTTTAGGTTTCTGTTTCTGCACTTTGTAATCTACTGTATTTCCATTTCTGTAATCCTTTGAATTTCAATAAAAAGGGGTTTCCCCACTGTTTGATATTTGCAATCTAATTGTCGAAGTTTATTTTGATTAAACAAAATAACAACAATTAATATAATCATTGCATTCATCATTCTCACATCGCGTATTCTTCTTCCCTACGAATCTCACGTTTGTGTCTCGATTCTAGAGTCAAACTGTCTCATTCGTATAATACTCGGGCCAATCGTCAGAAAAAGATGGATGATCTTGAGGAAGAAAACAGAGAGTTGAAAGAAGAGATCGACGCTCTGAGAGAGGATATGAGAAAGCTTCGTAACGACATGCAAGCCATGGCAGAAGCTCAGCTACAAAGAATTGTGATCTCAGAGATCACCTCAACGCCCATCATAGAAAAGTATGATCCTAGGTATCAGATGCCTAAAGATCGTCCTTGGGGCATGCCTGTTAACTATATCCCGGAAGGATATGTTCCGTCGATCACTAAAGATCTGGGAATCACAACAGAAGCCGCTGGGCCTGAAGGTTACAAACTTCGAGAAAGCGAAGATGCTAGGGGCATACTGAAGACTCCTGAAGGTTACAAACTTCGGGAAACGCCA
The DNA here is from genome assembly GCA_022829125.1 of Lathyrus tuberosus. Lineage (NCBI taxonomy): Eukaryota > Viridiplantae > Streptophyta > Magnoliopsida > Fabales > Fabaceae > Lathyrus > Lathyrus tuberosus. Next base: position 10,508,004 of record JALAZF010000072.1, read on the forward strand.
AGACTTACTGTCGTAGTCACGGTACCACCCCCTGTGGTGCACACTGTCCCGGAAGGACAGATTCCACAGACACCTTCTGGTAAGAAGGAAACTATGTTTGACAGAATGGATGAATTCCAGGAGCAGTTCTTGGAAATGCAGAAAGAGCTGCAAGCCATTCGCGGTCAGGATTTATTTGGAAAGGACGCCGCAGACCTCTGCTTGGTCCCAAATTTGAAAGTCCCGCACAAGTTCCAAGTGCCCGACTTTGAAAAATACAAGGGTAACTCTTGCCCTCAGAGCCATCTGGTGATGTACGCTCGGCGGATGTCAGCTCAGACGGAGAATCAGGACCTGCTGATTCACTACTTCCAGGATAGTTTAACCGGTGCCGCACTCAAATGGTACATGGGTTTAAACCGTACTACGATCAGTACATTCAGAGATCTTGGTACTGCCTTCGTCCAACAATACAAGTACAATTTGGACATGGCACCCGACAGAGATCAACTCAGATCAATGTCGCAAAAGGAAAAGGAAACCTTTAAGGAGTATGCTCAAAGATGGCGTGAAATTGCCGCTCAAATTTGTCCACCTCTTGAGGAAAAAGAGATGACAAAAATCTTCTTAAAGACCTTAAGCTCATTTTACTATGACCAAATGGTTGCCAGTGCGCCCAGTGATTTCACCAAAATGGTCGGCATGGGTGTACGTCTTGAGGAAGCCGTCCGAGAAGGACATTTGGTAAAAGACACTGGATCAACGAGTGGTACTAAAAAATACGGTAGTGCTCTCCCTAAGAAAAAAGAGCAAGATATTGGGAATATCTCTCTCGGAAAGCAAAGGCGACGTTATCAGCCAGTAGCAGCTGTTACTCCTGCTATCGGCCCCGCGCCTGTTCCTATGTATCAACCTCAGGTTGCGCAGAGCCAACCTGACCAACAAAGGACACAACAGCCTCTTCAGCAGGCTCGTCCTCCATATAACAACAACCGTACAATACGGCCACCAGGATTTGATCCTATACCCGTAACGTACGCAGAGCTGTTTCCGTTACTGCTGGCTAAGGGGCACATCCAGACTAAGTCTCCCTTTTCAGTTCCGGAAAATCCGCCTTTTTGGTTTAAAGCGGATCAAACATGCCCTTATCATCAAGGAGGTTCAGGGCATAACATTGAGACTTGTCTCAATTTCAAATCCGACGTGCAAAAGCTTGTTAGGAGCGGGCTCTTATCTTTCAAAGATACGAACCCGCTGCCTCAACACGAGAAAGCTGCAGTCAATCTGATTGAGAAAGAGACTAACAATGTCTATCAAATTCACGATGTACTCTTATTGGGGACCAATCTGGTCAAGATGCATTGTAGACAGAGTGGATATGGCCATGTGCCACCTCATAATTATCACCAGTGTGATATCTGCTCTAAAGACAACCAGGGATGTTCTGTAGTGCAAGCAGCTCTATAGGAACAAATGGATCTTGGATGGATCCAAGAGCACCGAGTTCGTGGAGTTAACATGGTTTACACGAATTCCAACGTCATTCAGAACCACGACATCTGTGCGATGAATGTCAATTTGGTGGCGATACACTCAAGGCAAAGCCAGTATCATAATCTGCCGCGGCACGATTACAGTTCCTGTCTGATTTGCTCGGTAAACAAACAGGGATGCTCTTTCATACAAGAGGCCCTCCAGCGTCAGATGGATCTTGGATGGATCCAAGACTACCATGATAGGAACTCCTATCAAATCAACATGGTTCAGATCTTCGACATCCGCGTAATGGATACCAACCTGGTAGAGTTACATACTGAGCAGGTCCGACTTGGATTCTTAATACCACACAACTATGACAGTTGTAGCGTCTGTGCAGAAAGTAACCAAGGGTGTTACCTTGTGAGAGCAGCTCTTCAGGGTCAGGTCGATCATGGAGAAATTCGTCCATATCCAGGTTCAGGACCCATCATTTGGTCGCCGAACTACCTTGCCGAGCAAGTTGAGGATGTTGTCACGATCTCTGGTCATCACAGGACCAGGGATGTTTTTACCATCATCCCTCTACTTGACGAATCTAGAGTTCCTAACCGGGAACGGATCAAGGTTACTTATGATGGTCAGAAAAATCAGAAGGTTCCCATAGTCATCTATCTACCGGGGCCACTACCATATGAATCAGCTAAGGCAATCCCTTACAAATACGGTGCAACAATAATCGAGAATGGAAAGGAAATTCCATTACCCTTTGTCGTGAATATTGCAGACATCAGTCGTGTAACACAGAGCGGTCGAATCTTCAACCGAGGGGTTGGAGAATCCAACAAAGAAAAGGAACTTCAGGCAGAAATTCCTGATCCACCAGTCGGTCAATCTGGTAATCCCAACTTTTCAAAAGACAAAGATGAGATGCTAAAGCTCATCCAATGGAGTGAATATAACATTGTTGATCAACTGTTACAGACTCCTTCAAAGATCTCAGTATTATCACTGTTACTCAGTTCAGAAGCACACAGAGAGGCTCTACAGAAAGTCTTGGAGCAAGCCTTTGTGGAACAGGATGTAACAATCAGACAATTCGATAGCATTGTCTCTAACATCACTTCCTGCAATAATTTGGGATTTAGTGATGAGGAATTACCTAAAGAGGGTCGTCGTCATAACATGGCGCTCAACATTACAGTTAACTGCCAGGACGATGCTTTAGACAATGTATTGGTAGACACAGGGTCAGCCCTGAATGTTATGCCGAAGTCCACTTTGATGCAATTATCATTTAAGGGCTCTCCGATGAGAGTCAGCGAGGTCGTCGTCAAAGCATTCGACGGATCCAAAAAAACAGTTATCGGCGAAGTTGATCTTCCCATAACTATTGGTCCTCACACTTTCCAAATCACTTTCCAGGTCATGGACATCCGGGCAACATACAGTTGTTTATTAGGAAGACCTTGGATACATCAGGCTGGAGCGGTTACTTCAACCCTCCACCAAAAGCTAAAGTTCGTCAAGAACAATCAACTTATCACGGTTTGTGGGGAACAAGCCTTGCTTGTGAGTAACCTATCATCATCTGCTTGTGTAGAACCCGAGGAGGTTATTGGAACTCAGTTCCAAGCACTATCGGTGAGCAAGGACAATCAGTTCAAAGAAGGAACTTCAATTTCTTCATACAACGATGCTATCAAAGCGGCCGAGAGTACCGATACAAAAGGATGGGGACGGCTTGTCATTCCTATTGACAATAAAACAAAGAAGGGTCTTGGTTTTTCTGCGACCTGTACTCAGACAACCGCCAACGATGAAAGTCTTCATCCCCTTCCAAACTTCATCCACAGTGGAGGTTTTCTTCACCCAGTGTCTCAGACAGTTCATGCTATCAATGAGGAAGATCCCTCTGCCACAGATGAAGAATGGAAGTCCTACCTTAACAAGGACGGCTATATGTCTCAGGAAGAGGTGCCTATGCCTTTTTGCTTTCCTACAGAAAGTCCAATATTTATACCAAGATCAGATGTCGAAATGATCTACGGAGATTGTGATCCGGAAGGATGCCGTGCTCCGCCAAATTCATTAGAGGAAGACACTCTGATGAAAGACAACTTTGATCACAATTACTATGGCCCGATGGATGGCCTGCCAATGTGGCAGCCTTACCCAGGAAACTTGGGGCAAGAAAGTCAGCCGAGTAATGAAACTCAACTGAGCGTCATTGAACAGAATACCTGTGTCTCCGCCATGTCATGGGATTAACACTCAGGTCATTCGGAAACTACTCAACATGAAGATGAATTCGCAACGTTTGCAGGACTAGAATTCATCAACTATGCTTTTCCTGAGGTCAACGTCATCGAGAGGGATGACTTCTCCAGTTCCAAAGAAGTTTGGGACACTCTGGGACATCCAAGTGGAAAATACGACTTTATGGTCAAGTACACTGCTCCCGAAAGCTCTCGTATCAGGCTCGAAGATATCCAGTCAACTGGATGGGGAGATACAGCTGAGAGCTCCAATGCTATGTAAAGTGCAATAGAGGAATCCTCCTACGACAATTCTGCCTGGGAAACAGATTCCAATGATCCTGCTCCACCAGAAATCAGCGTCATTTCTGAAGACAAATCAAGGAATGTGCCAGACTTTGTGATTCACCGAGGAGTTCACCGCCAATGGGTTGCTGTCGAGGTTCTGAAGGTCGTTCATCAGTCAAAGTAATTGCCATCTTTAACCTTTCACCCTGCCCAGGTGAAACGGATGTTTTGATAGGGCTTGCTTTTTGTAAATTTCCCTCTTCGCTTTGCCCAGAGCGAGTGAGTTTTGTTTTATAGGGCTGCAGTTTCAAGATTCGACTTGTTCATTAATAAAATAACGTCGTTCCGTAATTTCCGCATTAATTGTTGTTTTCTCTTTTTGCTTTTTCAGAAAATGGTAATCCTAAAAAACATTCAATAATAAAAACAAGCAGTAAAATCAAAACACTGCACACACTTGCATTTTCTCTATCTCTTCTAAACACGAATCATCACGTCATGCAGATTGCTTGTTTTATACCCCGTTGAAACATACGATCCGATGCCTTCTCCCAACTTTGAGTTCCCGGTATTCGAGGCTGAAGAAGAAAATGACGATGAAATTCCAGAAGAGATCTCCCGACTACTCAGACAAGAGGAAAGGTCCATTGAACCTCACAAAGAGCCGTTGGAAACGGTAAACTTGGGTTCAGAAAAAGAGAGAAAAGAAATCAGGATCGGAGCACTGCTCAGTCCAACTGCCAGAGAAAGTTTGATAAAGCTTCTCAAAGAATTCCCCGATGTATTCGCTTGGTCCTATCAGGATATGCCAGGGTTGGATACCAGCATCGTGGAACATCACTTACCGCTAAGATCGTAATGTCCGCCAGTAAAGCAAAGGTTGAGACGGACTCACCCGGACATGGCCATCAAAATCAAAGAGGAGGTACAGAAACAGATCGACGCGGGTTTCCTTGCTACATCTGAATATCCTCAATGGTTAGCCAACATCGTACCCGTTCCCAAAAAGGATGGAAAAGTCAGAATGTGTGTTGATTACAGAGATCTAAACAAAGCAAGTCCAAAGGACGACTTTCCTTTACCACACATTGACATGCTGGTTGACAGCACAGCAAAGTTCAAAGTATTCTCCTTTATGGATGGATTCTCGGGCTATAATCAGATCAAAATGGCGCCGAAAGACATGGAGAAAACTTCGTTCATTACCCCATGGGGTACCTTTTGTTACAAGGTAATGCAGTTCGGTTTGAAGAATGTCGGGGCAACCTATCAAAGGGCCATGACTACTCTGTTTCATGACATGATACACAAAGAAATCGAGGTATATGTCGATGATTTGATTGCAAAATCAAGAATAGAGGATGAGCATGTTGAACATCTGTAAAAATTGTTCGAACGTCTAAGAAAATTCAAGCTCCGCTTGAATCCTAACAAGTGCACCTTCGGTGTCCGTTCGGGGAAATTACTAGGGTTCATAGTCAGCCAGAAAGGAATTGAAGTTGATCCTGACAAGGTCAAGGCCATTCAAGAAATGCCTTCTCCGAAAACTGAAAAACAAGTCAGAGGATTCCTGGGACGTTTGAACTACATCTCCAGATTCATATTCCTTATGACCGCGACATGTGCGCCGATTTTCAAATTACTCAAAAAGAACCAGGATTGCGTTTGGTCAGAAGATTGCCAAACCGCCTTCGACAGTATCAAGGAATATCTGTTGAATCCTCCGATTCTATCACCTCCATTGGAAGGAAGACCACTGATCATTTACCTCACAGTCCTAGAGGTCTCAATGGGATGTGTACTTGGCCAATAAGATGAAACTAAAAGGAAAGAGTCTGCCATTTACTATCTAAGCAAGAAATTCACCGACTGCGAGACTCGGTACACAATGCTTGAGAAAACTTGTTGCGCTTTGGCTTGGGCAGCCAAACGTCTTCGCCAGTACATGATTCGTCATACTACTTGGTTGGTCTCCGAAATGGATCCAATCAAGTACGTTTTCGAAAAACCTGCTCTCACGGGAAGGATTGCCCGTTGGCAGATGTTACTATCAGAATATGACATAGAGTACCATGCTCAGAAAGCCGTTAAAGGAAGTATTTTAGCCGATCATTTGGCTCATCAACCGATTGACGATCAAGAATCAATCGGGTTTGACTTCCCAGACGAAGATGTCATGTATCTAAAAATGAAAGATTGCGATAAACCGCTACCCAGTGAAGGGCCAGAACCAGGTTCCCAGTGGGGACTTATCTTTGACGGAGCAGTCAATCATTATGGAAACGGAATTGGGGCAATCATTGTTACCCCTCAGGGTTCCCACATTCCTTTCACTGCCAGACTTACGTTCAAATGTACGAACAACGAGGCCGAATACGAAGCATGTATCATGGGTCTCGAAGAAGCGATTGATTTAAGGATCAAAAATTTGGACGTATACGGCGATTCAGCCCTGGTTATTAACCAGATAAAAGGAGATTGGAACACATACCAATCAGGATTGATTCCTTACAAATACTATGCAAGAAGGTTGTTACCCTTCTTCAACAGAGTCGACTTTCATCACATCCCTCGTGATGAGAATCACATGGCTGATGCATTGGCCAGTCTCTCTTCCATGATTAGTGTAGGTCGATGGAATGACATACCTAAGATCGACATAATGCGCCTTGAACGGCCCGCTTACATCTTCGCGATTGAAGCAGTCATAGACGACAGACCTTGGTATCACGATATCAAATGCTTCCTTCAGAAACAAGAGTACCCATCTGGAGCACTCAGCAGCAGTTACAGCATCATCTATCGGAGGAAATCTCCAGTCAAAGGTCATCTTCGATGGAAGCTCAGGATGTCCCGAACTCAAAGTTGGTAGAAGGATAGTGGTCGTTATGTTTCAACGTAGCCCTTTTCCCTGTAAATTACCATTTTCTAACTTTGTATATACTCTTTGGAATCACGCGTTTGGCTGATCTCCATCTTATCAATAAAATTTGAGCCCTTGTGCTTTTGTTTGTAATTCTTTACTTGTTTTAGCTTTACTGAACGACGTTGTTTAAACTTAATCAGCGATTCTTGAAATAAAACAAATTTACTTGTTAAACTTTTTCTGCTTTTAAATTAAAGATGGCATTTCTTTTGACTGTTGAACATCAGAAGAACATCGATCGCTTCTCCCGAAGTAAGCGAACTTCAAAGTGCAGAATCAAAGTACTCCTTCTAAACCAGTTCGCCTGAATGAAGGGATCAACTGTGTCAGAGACCTTGTTTCGTCTGACATCCTCGGTCGAGTTCTCATCTCCTAAGCCCGACAAACATAGCTCCCAACGGGACTATCTCTCCTAAGCAAGGTGGAATTGCTATTTTGAATCAACTGTACTTCTTCGCCCCGCGATGGACGAGTATCCGATTGTGTTCATCCATTAGTCTGTATGTCGCGTCTGTTTTGTCAGCATATACATACATACATCATGCATTTTTTATTTGCATTCACATTTCGTATTGCATCACTATCACTCTAGTCGGTCTTGTCCCCTAGTGGTAGAAGTCCTCTCAATCGAGTTGTCAGTTCTTGCCTCGTCAGGAAATACTGTGTCTGAACAACCTCGCTTCCAGTTTAATTCTGGAAAGAAGTTGGTCCTTGACCACTTTGATAACTTGAACCTCTGAAAATCCAGAGAAAACTTTCAATAAGCATCACTCTTTGCCATTAAAGATGATATCCTTGCTTTCCCGGATTAAGGAAAATCCACAGAGAAAGCCTCGTGATCAGAGATTCGGCAGCACGCTAGTTTTGCTCCGAAAAACCACTGATGAGAAGGTCATTGGCACCTCAAAATTGGATCCCATCATATGGCATTTCTCCGGGAAGATCCCGAGAAAAGTATGATGTAACCCCAAACGAAAACAGTCTCTCAAGAGACTCGCTTTCCCCAATAGAATCGACAAATGGCGTCTCCAAACCAGAGAAGTTTGTGTACCTCTACAACTCAGACGAATGGGTTCCCCAGCAAGTATGACATCAAAACTTTTTCCACTCAAATGGCATCTCCCCGGGAAAATTCGGCGAGAAGTTTGAAGGAAAGCCGCTACGAATAGCGTCCCTTGTCAGTAAAGTTTATTGACAAAAGAAACTAAACCAGTTCCTCGGTAGGAAACCAGGATCGAGGGGAAGTTTAAATCAGAAACTAAGACCAGTTCCTTTGTAGGAAACCAGGATCGAGGGGAAGTTTAAATCAGAAACTAAGACCAGTTCCTTAGTAGGAAACCAGGATCGAGGGGAAGTTTAAATCAGAAACTGAGACCAGTTCCTTGGTAGGAAACCAGGATAGAGGGGAAGTTTATTTCAAAAGAGACTGAGACCAGTTCTTGGTAGGAGACCAGGATCGAGGGGAAGTTTACCTTTTCTAAGCATCATTGCTTAGCTAAATAAGATGAATGCGTAAGCTACCATTCATAACCACCATCAAAATTTCTGGTATTCCGATATTTAATCCTCTTGCACCCCGAATGCCCGAATCACTTCGTCATTCACACCTTCGGGTCCAAGAAGATTAAATAGGGGCATCTGTAATACCCCAAATTTTGACCACTTAGATTTCCCATCATTGTGAAAATCATCATCACAATATGGATGAACCATCATGCTTCATCAGTCTCCCCAAAGATGGGTGAGCATCCAATACAATCAAAATTAGGGTTTCAAGCCCTCTCGGAGTGCTTAGACAAAGGATCAATCAAGAAATGACATGATCTTCAACTTGTCTAACCTCCCAAGTAACTACAAAGGATCAAAAAGGACTCCCACTTCAAGGATTAAGCACAAGGCTGCTCCCTTCTAGGTGGATCAAGTCTCAAGATCGACAGTGTCACCAAATTAGGGTTTTGGTCGACCAGGGCCTCCAGATGGAAAATTTTCATCTGGGCACAAGGCAATGATCCAAAATATAACCTAATATACTCCATGGAACCTCATGAACCCATGCATCAAGTCAATTTTGCCTCAGGGGATGCATTCATCAAAAATCAAGAATTAGGGTTTCTTGACCTAATTCACCCCTAAGTTGACTTTTGGGACAAACCATGAGCCAAGACCTCAAGACATGATCTGAGGGTCTCTAATATACCATATTGATCCATTTGGAACAATGGATTGATCCAAGAAGCTTGAGCAACAAGTCTCAATTTCATCTGCACCACAATTAGGGTTTTAAGAGAAAAGTCAACTGTAACTTTGACTTTTGACCAAGACATGCTCCCAAACCCTAATACATGATTGAATATACCCTATGACACCCATGGAACATGTCCATCAAGTTTGATTTAGGTCAAGGACATAATTTCCTGAAGAATTGCACAGTTTGGAATTCATCTGATAAAAAGTCAACTGTGCACAAAAGTCAACTTTGACTTTTTGAGATTTTTCACCAAAATGGATTTTTAACCCTAAAATGATGTTAATGTATGATTTGAATCATCATTCATCAAGAAAAATCAAGAAAAGTGAGATAACTTGTAAAAGGGGTAACCATAAAACTTAGAAATTTTTCTAAGTTAAAAATAAAGTGGCAAAGGGACCAAATTTGGAGGACCATAACTCCTAAACCACAAGGCCATTTTTTCTCATCCAAAGATGGATTTGTATCCCTCATTATCACCTACAAAAACTTCAACTACAAGTCATTCCAATTCATTAAGGATTTTGAGTTATGGAGTGATCAAAGTGGCTGAAAAGTGAAAATGTCACTTTTTCCAACACTTAGTGAAATTTTCACTAAGTCAGATTCTGCCTCACTTTTTGCCAAATGTAGGGGGATTTTTCACTTGGAATCGAAAGAGATCAAAACCAAACTTGTTCAAACAGTTGTTGTATCATGTAAGAGTTTTCCAAAATGGCCAAGAACATTGCCAAATTCAACCTACACCATGAGATACAACATTGCCAAGTTGCCTTGCTGAAATCTGTCAAGGCAAGGCAGAATTTGCAACTTTGGTCGATTTACCAAAATCAGCCAAATTCAATTACTCCTATCCACTTGGACACATCAGAGGATTGAATCTAAAGGGGACAATCACTTAGCCATGCCTCCAAAGTCCATGGAACAAGAAATAACATGTTGAACCTAGAATGGCCAAAATAGGGACAAGACTTCAAATTTGGAATGAGGCATTCAATGAAACCATCAAGGTGGCATGGACTGAGCCATTCTCATCTGAAATCAGTCAAGACTTATCCAAGACCAAGGGGACCAAAGCTCTGTGCCTTAACCTCTAGTCAATGGCTAGAGGAGACTTGGATTTTCATTTGCCAACATTGGCCAAACCTACTTACCAGCTGCCATGCACTATTCCTTGCAAAACAAACTTGCTCTACTATAAATAGAGCTCAATTGTGGTCAGTTTGAGTACACCAAAGCCATCTAACAGATGCTTTCCTCAAAATCTCTTCTTTCACTCCAATTTTGCCTTCTAAGGCAAGTCACTATCGGGTTTTGAGTTTGAGAGCAATTCCAATCAAACCAATCACTCACACACCTCACATACATCACATATGAGCTGATCAAACACTTAGATTACTTCTGAAACATCAATTTCACAAAATCACCAGCTGGTTGCTCAAGGTTTTAACCAAAGTGCAGCTGAGGTACCACAAAATGATCCAGCCAATTTCAATCAAGTCCAACCATCCAAACACAATCCATAGGGTGTAGGGAAGCTGTTCAGATCATCACCACTCATCTGTAACACCTCCAAATCAAAAATCACTTTGAACTTGCTGTCACGACTTGGAGGTAAGCACATACTTGGTCATCTCTCAATCTATGCATATTTCCTCGCACAATAATTTGGCCATATGTTCATAATCATGCATGGAATATTTTCCCTCAATTAATTGCATTGTTTGAATCGTGTATCAAAAATCCTAGCCTTCATGCAGAAATTAGGGTTCTTGAGGTTTCTTCGTGATTTCTTGTTGTATGTTTAATTTAAATGAAATTAAAGTACATAGACATGATCGTTAGGTTGAGGCGAGCATAATGATATGTGGATTGCATGATATGATTACGTATTCATGGAGATTGGATAGAAAATGCAAATCTGAGAAACCAAGAACACGCGCGTGTTCTTCAGCTTGTTCTTGGCGCCATTTTTAGAAATTCAAATATTTGAATTTTGTGATTTTGTTTAATTGATTCAAAAATTAATTTCTCTCTGAGTTTTAATGATTTTGAGTTGATTCTTTTTTTAATAATTCACAAAAATGTTAAAATATTTTATTTTCACAAAAAATCCCAAAAATATTATTTATTTCATATAATTGATATTTTTGCAAAGAATTAATATTTTAATTGTTTTTGGCATTTTAAATATTTTTTCTACATTGATTTTGCAACTTTTAATGCTTTCTAATTATTTTATAGGTCAATACTTAATTTTTGAAGCATTAATCCAAGATCACAATTTGTTTTCCATGTGTTAAACAATTTTTGATCATTTTAATTAAATTTTTATTCAATTAAATACATTTTGAAAACAAATTAGGGTTTTGGATTAATTCAACCCTCATAAAATCATTTTCAAAACTCTTTGGGCCTCTTGAGAGAGTGTAAGACCCATCCCCCCTTGTACAAAAACTTTTTGGGCCTCACTCATTGTATAAGTCCCTCTGTACAAGTAAACGGCGCGATCGTCGCCCGTTTAAAAATAAAAATCATCTGGGCCTCTCCTTGAGCTATAAGACCCATTCAAAACACTTTTGGGCCTCTATTAGAGTGTAAGACCCAATCCCCCTTTTAACCAAAACATTTTGGGCCTCACTTATTGTATAAGTCCCTCTGTGTTAAAAGAAAACCTCGGCGCGATCGCCATTTTTAAACGAAAAATCATTTGGGCCTACCCTCGTGTTATAAGCTCCTCTCTTTTCTTTAAACCTTTTTTGGGCCTCTTGAGAGAGTGTAAGACCCATCCCTTTGTACAGAAAACCTTTTTGGGCCCTAGTCACTTGTATAAGTCCCGCTGTACAAAGTCAAACAGTGTGCTCACTAATAAAACCCTGGGCCTCTCCTTGAGTTGTAAGCCCCAAATCTTTCTTTTTCAAAGCACTTTCTCTTTTGTTTTGAATATACTGTTGTTTTTAATCTTTCTTTGTTGAACAACTAACCAAACAGCATGGAAGCACTACAACCGAGTAAGTGGTTATCGCTTTCATTTACTGCTTTCATAATATAAACTGTATTGTGGGGCTGCTCACTGTAAGTCTCCTTTCATAAACTCATATCTACTGTGTAATAATAGTATAGATATTTCGAGTTTCCCCGGCTACTACGTCTAGAACTAGGTGACGCCGTTTCATTTATTTGTAGAAATAGCCGCCTAGATCCTCAATAGGAGCACCAGATACAGTCTTCTCTTCGGTTGTCCTCCTTAGGAATCGTCAAGAAGCTCTACTCCCCAAGATGAATGTATTCTCCGTGAATGGCATCTTTGAGTTTCTTCCAAATTCTCGAACTTTCCTGACTTGATCTATTCGTTGTGGATAGCTTGCCTTGAATGTCTCGGGGTTTGGGTACCCACTACGGTCATAATCTTGGACCTTAACTAAGGAACCCTCTTTAAAAGCTAAAAATCGCTGGATAGTAAACCTCGCACGTTTACCAGTTGTTTTTATCTTTAAAAGAGTTATCTCTCCTAATGGAAAGGAGATGATAGACCCACGGGCTTCTTAAAAGCATTGGCCTCCTCTTGGGCATTATTCAAGGACACTACGGCTTCTTAGAAGTATTCACAGTCTCCTCTTAGGCTTCGTATAATGATCTCTTCCTTCGGGAATGATAGCCTTCTCTTGGGCTTCGTACAAGGACCCGTAGGCTTCTTAAAAGTTTCCAGCCTCCTCTTGGGCTTCGTACAAATTGTCCCAACGACCTCCTAGAGGTATAGGAACAGAACCTAGTCATCCTCATAGAACAGTCCTTTCATAGAGTCTACTACTGTTTCTCAAAGCATAGTACAAAAGAAAAAAACTCTAGACTTGGACAGTCTAACTTCCTTGAGTCTCAAAGACATTCTCAAGTGACTCCTTCGTTAAATAGGAAGGAAACCCGCAGACTCGGACAGTCTCAATCCCCTTTGGATTTCCCGTTTCCTCAAAGAGAAGGAAATATCCCTGATCCTCAGATCAAATCCACGAGTACAGTGTTGCTCATATAAGAACTGATTTTCTCTTTTAAAATCAGTATATTGGATCTGTCACTCAACTGAAACAAACCTTTAGCCTCCATTTCGGGCTTCGTACGAGATACAAAAACACTCTCTTGTTGAGTATCAAAGACTCTCTTGTTGAGTCAGACTTTTAGCCTCTATCTCGGGCTTCGTACGAGACACAAAGACTCCATCGTCGGGTCAAAACCTTTTAGCCTCTCTCTCGGGCTTTGTACGAGACACAAATTAGCCTCCTCTTAGGCTTTTGTATAAGAAAACCACTGGCTGATCCAATCAACCTTTTAGCATCAAAGTTGTGCCTCGTTCACAGTACACAAACATCAACAACTCCTTTCCTTTCATCTAATCGCTGTAAGCGGCAAGCCCCTGGATCATCTATATCCATGCCACTGTCCCTCTTTTAGCATGAGAAATTCCTAAGGAAAGATGGCATTGCTCTACACTGAGTTAAAGTCTTCTCCTTCAGGTTAAAACACTTTCTTCGGAAATTATGGCATTGCTCGGATCCGCGTATCCCAGTTAAAGTAATTCTCCTTCCCCCTCTTTAGAGATGACAAATTCTCTCTAAAGTCGAGGTCTTTCAGCTTCACGTCTTGGGCTTTGAACAAGACACAAATAGACCTTTCAGCTTCACATCTTGGGCTTTGAACAAGATACAAACCACCTTTCCCTTCACGTCATGGGCTTTGAACAAGACGCCAAAACACCAAAAACACCCATTTCCTCCCATAGAATAGGAGGAACTACGAACGCTCTGATTTCCCTGTTTCGGTAAACGGGAATACGTAGGCATAAGATCGAAAGAAAAGATCTTAGCGAGCGCAATCAACAAAAAACCCAAATCCTATATCTCCATCAATCAAAAGCAGTAATTCAAAAAGCATCAGTCCTAACATCCTAATCCTTGTTCCCCGCTAGGAACCCTTTGCCTAGATTAAAAGAAAGAAAACAGTATTGGAGAAAATACAAATAACCAGTACAAGGCCCCCCCCCCCCACATTGATAGCATCCGTAACCTAGCAGACCGCTGTTTAAACTCAGTATGCAAGCAGGGTTAATTGGAGACATCTATTTTCCTTCCTTATTCAGCTCATAATAGGATAAAAAATGAATCGACCTGTAGTTTAAGCTCAAACCGCAGAGAGCGACCAGTGCTTAAGAACCGCGTCCAAAATCGCTCGCTACACCTGGCAACTACGTCTAGAACTAAGGAAAGTCGTTTCGATTACTCGTAGAAATAGACAAGCTAGATCCCCAATAGGAGCACCAGATACAGTCTTCTCTTCGGCTGTCCTCCTTAGGAATTGTCAAGAGACTCTACCTTCCCAGAGATGAATGTATTCTCTGTGAATAGCATCTCTTGAGTTTCTTCCAAATTCTCAAACTTTCCTGGCTTGATCTATTCCTCGTGAATAGCCTGTCTTGAATTTCTCGGGGTTTGGGGACCCACAGGCTTCTTAAAAGCATCGGCCTCCTCTTAGGCATTGTACAAGGACCCCCAGGCTTCTTAAAAGCAACCCCGCCCCCTCTTGGGCTTAGTATAAGGACCCGTCGGTTTCTTAGAAGTATTCACAGCCTCCTCTTAGGCTTCGTATAATGACTCTTCCTCCGAGAATGATAGCCACCTCTTGGGCTTCGTACAAGGACCTCTCGGCTTCTTAAAAGTTTCCAGCCTCCTCTTAGGCTTCGTACAAATTATCCCGACGACCTCCTAGAGGTATAGGAACAGAAATTATTCATCTTCATAGAACTGTCTTTCAAAGAGTCTAGACCCTACTACTGTTTCTCAAAGCATAGTACAAAAGATAAAACTCTAGACTTGGACAATCTAATCTCCTTGAGTCTCAAAGACATTCTCAAGTCCCTTTCCAAATAGGGAGAAAACCCGTAGACTTGGACATCCTCAATACCCTTTGGATTTCCAATTTCCTTAAAGAATAGGAAATAACCCTGATCCTCGAATCAAACCCCTGAGTGCAACGTCACTCATATAAGAACTGATTTTCTCTTTAAATCAGCATATTGGATCTGTCACTCAACTGAAACAGTCACAATAGCCTCCTCTTGGGCTTTGTACAAATGATTCTCCCCAGCGGAGCAAACTCCTTTAGCCTCCACCTCGGGCTTCGTACGAGATACAAAGACTCTCTTGTTGAGTCAAACTTTTAGCCTCTATCTCGGGCTTTGTACGAGACACATACAAAAGACTCCCTCATTGAGTCAAATCCTTTTAGCCTCTCTCTCGGGCTTCGTACGAGACACATAAAAACCCTCTTGTTGGGCCATTAGCCTCCTCTTAGGCTTTGTATAAGGAAGCCCCGGTTGAGCCAATCAACCTTTTAGCATCAAAGTTGTGCCTTGTTCACAGTATACAAGCATCAATAACTCATTTCCCTTCATCTAATCGCTGTAAGCGGCAAGCCTCTAGATCATCTACTTCCATGCCACTGTCCCTCTTTTAGCATGAGAAATTCCTGACGAAAGATGGCATTGCTTTACACTGAGTTAAAGTCTTCTCCTTTAGGTTGGAAATCCCTTATAAAGGAAATTATGGCATTGCCGGATTCACATATCTCGGTTAAAGTAATTCTCCTTTATATACAGTTGTGACAGACAAACCCCTCTTTAGAGATGACAAATTCTCTCTAAATTCGAGACCTTTTAGCTTCACATCTTGGGCTTTAAACAAGATACAAATGAACCCTTCAACATCACGTCTTGGGCTTTGAACAAGATATAAACAACCTTTAGCTTCACGTCTTGGGCTTTGAA
Organism: Lathyrus tuberosus; assembly: GCA_022829125.1. Classification (NCBI taxonomy): domain Eukaryota; kingdom Viridiplantae; phylum Streptophyta; class Magnoliopsida; order Fabales; family Fabaceae; genus Lathyrus; species Lathyrus tuberosus. The sequence continues at coordinate 10,523,993 of JALAZF010000072.1, forward strand.
CAAGACACCAAAACACCATTTTCTCCCATAGAATAGGAGGAACTACGAACGCTCTGATTTCCCTGTTTCGGAAAACGGGAATACGTAGGCATAAGATTGAAAGAAAAATCTTAGCGAGCATACTAAATAGCAACCCAAAATCCCATCATTTCATAAAAACACCTGTCTTGACATCATGCCCAGTCACTACTCCGGAGAAATAACCTAAGAGAACCCCACACTTTGGATAGCATCTGTAAACCAACAGTTTTGACTGTTTAACCTCAGTATGCAAGCAGGGTTAATTGGAGACATCTATTTCCCTTCCTTCATCAGCTTCAATAGGATAAAAAATGAATCGAGTTGTAGTACTAGAGCGATCGTGCTTCGCAACCACATCCAAAAATCACTCGCTACACTTAGCAAGAACAAGCTTTCTCTTGAACTCTTCATCTCTCACAAACACAAACCCTTTTTTCCTCAATCTTTGCTGCATCATTGGTTTCCTCCACCAAAGCTTCCAAAGATTCAATCAAGACAACAAAAGAATCCAAGAAATCAATTGAACTTGCTCCAGTTCACAAGATATTGGGACCAACGGTTGTGGGTAACCAACAGTACATACCCGAGCCTCCACTTGAAGAAGAAAAGAGAAAAATCTTCCAATCTCAGGTATTAATTCCCATTTATGTTACTGGTAAAACATATACTATGTTAGGCCCCCTATCAAACCCTTCTGCTAACCCTGCTAGACTTAGAGAATTTTTTCCCGCATACCATCGCTATAAACCCATAGCTAATGGGAAAAGACATAGAGCTAGTGAAGATGTCGAAGCTGATGAAAAACTAAAAGTTGATAACCAAGGCTCGCCTTCGACTGAGGCCTCTAAAGAACCAATTAATCTAGACTATATGAATAATAGTTTTAGGGTGTTTCGATCATGCCCCGTATTTAAGGATCCCTCATACTACTTAACCTAGCAAGAGAAGATAGAAAAAGTAAAATCCCAAATCTAGAAAAATATAGGTATCTTCGACATGATTTAGTTGTCGAAAGTTGGACCTGGCTATTGCCAATCCATGCTAGTTTCCTCTCTATACTTCTGGGATAGCACCAACAATAACTTCCATCTTCCTTGTGGAATGATGACACCTACCCTCTTCGACGTTGCTTCCATCACTGGGCTCAAACCAATTGGGGAAACTTATGACCCAAACTTTATGGCTGAAGACTTTATTGGCTTCGATGCCACTAAAGTTGGCTTCACAACCTACATTGCATACTACCATGACAAGGACTCTAACGAAGTTTCTGATCAAGAGCACATTGCTTTCCTTGCTCCATGGTTGTTTTGTTGCGTATTCTGTTCGAGATCTCTTCAAGTGGAGAAGAGGTACCTGACCATGGCGAATCAACTACATGCTGGACATAACCTTTGTCTTAGCGAAATGATCTTGGCCAATCTATATGAGTCCTTAGGGGAAGGTGTCCCTGCTATCAAGACCTTTAAGTCCAAAGGGAATTTGCTACTTTCTGGTCCTTTCTGGCTGTTGCAACTATGGTTGAATGCTACCTTCAAAGCATCTTTACCAATTAGCAATCCCATAAATGCAGAGGCTGACGAAATAAATAACAGGAGGGTTGAAGGGACGCGCCTTGCTTTGCTGACCCCTAGTGATGAAGGATTAAATCTTCAACAACCCTTCACTGGGTATGTAATGATGTTCTCCAAGCGTTACAACTTCACATCAAATATGGCTCCCTTTGCTGACAGAAAGCATGGCCCTGAATGGTTTACAAGAAAATTCCCTGCTTCGTCGAAGGACCAAGAAGCAAAACCCCTTGACATATGGGAAGCATTCCTCACCCCCATGTTGTTGGCCACAAGTCTTAGACCTTCAAGACTCCCATTCACTCTCCTCAACTATCAACCTAATCTTGTCTCTCGACAGTTTGGTCTCATTCAGTTTAAGCCACAACCACTCTTCTCCGCATGATCCATACAAAATCCCAATGCAACAAAGAATTGGCTCGATATACTGGCATCACACAGTTCACTCATGTTTCCTTTAGGCCATCATTCCTTTGCACCAAAGAATTTGATACTTGGTTGAAGGGTTATTATACCACAGAAGTTTTCGACGCTCCTGCCTTTACTCAACATCTAACTTATGCTTTTGCCTCTGTGTAGAAAAAAGTCAAGAAAGGTACTTCGACTCATATCAAAGAAATCCAAGCATTCCAAAAATACTTTGAAACTGCCTATAGACCTGATGATCTTAGTTAAACCATTCGTCAAGACGTAGTAACTGTCATACCCCAAATTTTGACCACCAAGATTTCTCATCATTGTGAGAAAGATCACCACAATATGGATGTACCATCATGCCTCATCAATCTCCCCAAAGATGGGTGAGCATTCACCATAATCAAGAATTAGGGTTTTAAGCCCTCTCAGAGCACTTAGAGAAAGGATCAATCAAGAAATGACATGATCTTCAACTTGTTTAACCTCTCAAACACCCATAAGGGATCAAGAGGACTCCCACATCAAGAATCAAGCACAAAGTTGCAACATTCCAAGTGGATCAAGCCTCAAGATCGCCAGTGTCACCAAATTAGAGTTTTGGTCGACCAAGGCCTCCAGATGAAAAATTTCACCTAAGAATGAGCCAATGCTTCAAAGCACAACCAAGATACTCAAAGGGACCCCATGGACCCAATCATCAAGTCAATTTAGCCTCAGGGGATGCATTTACCAAAAATCAGGAATTAGGGTTTCTTGACCTAATTCACCCCTTAGTTGACTTTTGAGGCAAAGCATGAGCCAAGATCTCAATACATGATTTGAGGGCCTCAAATATACCACATTGATCCATTTACAACAATGGATTGATCCAGGAAGCTTGATTCACAAGTTTCATTTTCATCTGGACCACAATTAGGGTTTTGAAGGAAAAAGTCAACTGTACCTTTGACTTTTGATCAGGACATGCTCCCAAACCTTGGGACATGATTCACTACACCCTATAACACCTTGGTTTCTGAACTTTGTTTCTGAATACCAACTTGGTTTCAATGATGTTTTTGTCTTGTGGTCTTAGAACAAGATCCTACACACCATTTCTTTGAAACTAATTAAGTTCATCTTTTATAGCCACAATCCAACCATTATCAGTTAAGGCATCATCAACAGAAGAAGGTTCAATTAGTGAAATAAGTCTGATCATTGAGTGATCATTTCTGAAGGAAGATCTTATTCTCAATGGCTTTTCCTTATTACCAATGATCAGTTCTTCTTGATGAGATGCTTTATACTTAAACGATCTCTTAGGTTGAACAGAGGCTTCTAAGCCATTGTGAGCAATTATAAAATCATCAACTATGACTAAACCATATTTCTTTCCATTGATTGAAGCAGTCCCAATAGGACCAAATAAATCAATTTGAAGCAATTCTAAGGGTCTAAAAGAAGAGACAATGTTTTTGTTTTTAAAAGAAGTTTTTACAATCTTTCCAACTTGACATGCTCCACAAAGAGCATCTGAGTGATAATTAATACCTGGCAGCCCTTTCACAAGTTTTAGCTTGGAAAGTTTAGAGATTAATTTCCAGTTAGCATGACCTAACCTTTTGTGTCAGACCCATTTTTCATCACTCATTGTCATTAGGCAAACGACCTTCTGAACAGCCAATTCAAAAAGATTGATTTTATAAACATTCCCTTTTCATTTCCCTTTGAATACTACAGTTTTATCAGAATTGACAACAAAACATAAGTCCTTGTCAAACAATACATTACAACCATCATCACACAGTTGGCTTATACTCAGTAGATTATGTTTTAGGCCATCTACAAGCCATACCTTATTAATAAGAGTTTGAGAATTACCTATGGTACCTGTTCCTATGAACCTTCCCTTCTGGCCACCTCCAAAACCCACATTTCCTTCCTCTTTCAGATTTAGGGTTTGGAACATACGCCATTCTCTTGTCATATGTCATGAGCAGCCACTGTCCAGGTACCAGGATTGGCATTCCATCTGTTCCTTTGGGCATATTTGCAGCAAAGATTATTTGAGAATTAGGTACCCATACACGTATGGGTCCTTTCGGGTTTGTTTTAACATATTTTCTCCTATTTTGTCCCTTTAGTTTGTGAGAAGGTTTAGCTTGACTCCTATTATTTTGTTCCAAAAAGTTTTGACAAGAGTTATTCTTAACCATATCAGCAGATTTGAACTTAACCTATGATTCAGAAGTTTTGAACATTAATGTCATCAGATTATCTGATTTATCAGATTATGCTATAGCAATGCCTTTAAACTTCTGATCAATAGGTTCAGTTGAATTCATTGCTTTAGCATGGACAAAATGGTTACTTAACACAATTTGAGCAATACTAGATGAGCAGAAATGTTGTAGCACTTTTGAAGAGTCATTAGCACTAGAGCAACCTTCATTATATCCTAGTCCTTCCTTATTATATTTTCCAACTCCATAAATCCTAGATGCAAGTTTAGTACGATTAATGCCAGATGTAATAAATTTATGAAAAGCTTGATCATGTTTACCTAGAGATGAACACTCATTTTGAGATATATTAACTTCTTTTAATTATTCTCTTAAAATGGAGTTATCTCTTCTAAGGATCTTAATCTGACTAGTTTGATTCTTTCAATGATCTAGAAGATTGTTAGCACAAGAAATAAAGCTAGAGTAGGAGAATATGTCATCTTTATTTTCAGACTTAGATAGAAGTCCTTCTTCAGATGAGTGAGCATCAGTGCTAAATTAGAATTATCTTCCTTTTCTGACTCTTCTTCATCTAGTTCTTCCCATGTTGCCATGAAATTGGTTTTGAACTTGTTTTTGAAATTATCCTTCTGATAACTTCCTTTTCTCTGTCTGTCCTTCAGAGGATCAGGACAATCATTTCTGAAATGACCTGGTTTGTTGCAATTGAAGCAGATTTTGTCTTCATCTTTGAAGTTGATCCTCTTGTTGTTTTTAGGGACTCTTCTGCTTCTTTTGGCCATTTGCCGAATTCCTCTGATGAAGCATGCCATGTCTTCGTTATCAGATCTTCCATCCGATTCTTCTTCAGACGACTCATCAGCTTTACCATTTTTTGAAGATCTTCTGGACTTGTCACCAGATTTTTCAGAGGCAGATCTCAATGCGAGAGATTTAAACTTTTTAGAAGTTTCATCTCCATTGATTTTTATCTCATGACTTTGAAAATTGTTGATTAGACTTTCAAGGGACAACGTATTCGAATCTTTAGCTTCCAAAATAACTATTACTTTAGGTCTAAACTTCTGAGGGAGACTTCTCAGAATTTTCTTTACATGATCAGCTATTGAGTAACTTTTGTTCAGCACTTGAAGGCCTGAGACAAGAACCTAAAACCTGGAGAACATGGTTTCAATATCCTAATTTTCCTTCATTTTGAGTAACTCATACTTTTGTATTAACAAGCCAGCTTTGGCTTCTTTGACTTGTTGATTTCCTTGATAAGTAGAACACAACGATTCAAAGATAGTCTTAGCAGAAGACTTATCAATGATTTTCAAATACTCAGCATGTGGAAGTGCATCAACCAGAATACCTCTGACTCTATGATTTTTTCTGTAGATTTTCTTTCGAATTGGAGTCAGAGCTTTTCTGTCAGCAACCATACTAACACTGTCTACAAGAATGTCAATTCCATCCTCAAGAATATCCCATATCTCATCATCGATTTCAATGATATATGTGTGTGCATCTTGCTTTTCCACCATTCAAATTAAGTAGAGTCACCACTAAATATATGAGGTTTAGCAGTATAATGATTTCTCTCAGAGCTATTGTAATCATAGGGAATCCCCCTTGAGGTACTAGGAGTAGTAACCTCAGGATCCATATTTTTCTCATTGGATCTTTGATTGTACAACTATTAAGTGTTACGTACAGACCTTGCTCTGATACTAACTGAAGGTGAGAAAAATACACAAGAAGGAGGAGTTGAATTATGTTTTGCAAAAATAGATTTACGTCTGATCCAGAGTTCAGATTCTAAAATCTGAGTTCAGAATATAATAAGGTGCAGTGGAAATAAAGACAAAAGTAAAGTAAAAATAGCAAATAATACACAATAGTTATCCTGGTTCCTCTCCCAACTGAGAGTACTCCAGTCCCCTTTCCAAGCAAGAGATTTTCCACTAAAATCAATCGGATTACACTTGCTTATAGTCACTTGTATGAGACTTTTCTTTTTGCTCAGACCACTTGTCCAAGACTTCCCTTGCTTAGAGCTCATGTCTAAGACTTCACTCTGCTCAATCAGCTCCTGACCGAGACTTCTCTTGCTTAGACCACATGTCTAAGACTTCACCTTGCTTAGAGCTCATGTCTAAGACTTTCCCTTGCTTAACCAGCCTCTGATTAAGACTTTCCTTTACTTAGAGCTCATGTCTAAGACTTTTACCTTGCTCAAGCCTACAACAAGAGACTTTAATCTAAACATATAGTTTAGAGAAGGAATAACTTATAAAAACACTTGATAAAATATCAGAGGTGTTCAAATAATACAACAAATTATTATAAAGATGTATTTCTTAGTTGTATTTGTAGCATTAATTTTTGGTGATCTTCAAATTTTCAGCTCCTTTTTATAGACAAGGAAAATAAAGAAGTTGGAGATCTCCAACGGATACAAACAGAACCAAATCTTCTAGTACATCTTCTTTTCCAATGAAGCAAGTGTTGGAACTTTCAGTCACAAAAGTATCCGTGAAATAAGGCCTTTGTCCAGAGGATACAACTCTGATTCAAGTACAACACAACCTGTAGAAGATACTGTTAATAAATATTGAGTCATGTGTTAGCAGAACTGATATGACATTACTCAGTATCAGAGGCAGCATAACACGCTTCTGAGCTAGAGTGTACTAGCAACTGCTTTTTTTGATCAGTCGTCCTTGAGAGAGTGTGACCATAACCGAACCAAATCCATTTCAGTGTCAGAACTAGTTCCATTAAGTAAATATAATTATGCACACATAAACTGGATAGTTAGAGATCCTAATTGTTTTTTCAAATACTTTGTCATCGACAAAACCTTAGAGGTTTCATGGCATGAACCAAGCTTGTTTCAACAAAATGAAAATATGGCGATTCACACGTACATTCTCAACGAACTCTTTTCTCAACACACTTAGACACTTTGAGTATTTTTTAAGTATTTGTACAATGATTCAATCTACAAAATCCTATACACTAAGACTCCTATTTATACTACGTCGAAAATAACCGATATCAACGGTCTTTCCTCCAGAAAATGACACATTTCGCTTGCATGTCTTTAATTCACCACAACTTTACACGCGTCATCTTTGAGAATCAGATATGGACAAAAGACAATTATCATCCTTATTTAAAATTCAAAATATTCGTCGAACGCAACCTCAAGATTTCTTCCGTCAAAATTGTAATCTAAGCTCAGAAATATTTCTAAGTCTTAATCCAGTGTATCCCATTTACAAAGGACCTCTTCGACTAGGATCTTAAATAATGCTCCTGCCGAATCTAAGACATCTTCTTGAAAACATTTCTTTTTGCTTATCATACTGTCATACCCTAAATTTTGACCACCAAGATTTCCCATCATTGTGCAAATCATCATCACAATATGGATGTACTTTCATACCTCATCAATCTCCTCAAAGATGGTTGAGCATTCACTACAATCAAGAATTAGGGTTTTGAGCCCTCTCAGAGCACTTAGGCAAAGGATCAATCAAGAAATGACATGATATTTAACTTGTCTAACCTCTCAAACACCTATAAAGGATCAAGAGGACTCCCACATCAAGAATCAAGCACAAGGTTGCAACATCCCAAGTGGATCGAGCCCCAAGATCGACAGTGTCACCAAATTAGGCATTTGGTCGACCAGGGCCTCCAGATGGAATTTTTCCTCTGGGCATGAGCCAATGTTTCAAAGCAAAACCCAAGATACTCCAAGGGACTTCATGAACCCAATCATCAAGTCAATTTAACCTCAGGGGATGCATTTACCAAAAATCAGGAATTAGGGTTTCTTGACCTAATTCACCCCTAAGTTGACTTTTGAGACAAAACATGAGCCAATACCTCAAGACATGATTTGAGGGCCTTAAATACATCACATTGATCCTTTTATAACAAGAGTTTGATCCAAGAAGCTTGATTCACAAGTTTCAATTTCATCTAGACCACAATTAGGGTTTTGAGAAAAAAGTCAACTGTATCTTTGACTTTTGAGCAAGACATGCTCCCAAACCTTGGGACATGATTCAATACACCCTATATCACCTATGGAGTCCATCCATTAGGTTTGATTTAGGTCAAGGACTTGATTTCACAAAGGATCGTACAGCTTGGATTTCATCCGATAAAAAGTCAACTGTGCACAAAATCAAGTTTGACTTTTTAGAATTTTTCACAAATATGGTTCCCCTAAGTCAAAAATAATGTTAATGCATGGTATTGATAATCATTCATCAAGAAAAATCAAGAAAAGTGAGGTTTCTTGCAAAAGGGGCAACCTTAAGAAACCAAAAATTTTCTAAGTTATGGAACTAAAGTGGTTTTGGTACCAACTTCCAAGGATCATAACTTGAGATCCAAGCAACCATTTTAGGTGATCCAAAGCTGGATTTGTAGGTCTTGCTACACTCTACAAAAACTTCAACTACCTCCAACTCCAATTCTTTATGGATTTTAAGTTATGGAATGATCAAAATGGCAAAACCATGAAAATGCCACTTTTTCCAACACTTAGTGAAATTTTCAATAAGTCAGAATCCGTCTTATTTTTTTCAAAATGTAGAGGCATTTTTCACTTTGATCCAAGCTGAACCAAGACCAACCTTGAACATCAAAGTTAAAGTATGTCATAGGGGCTTTCCAACAAGTACTAGATCATCTCCAAATTCAATTTGAGCAAGGAGATATAGCCCTTGGAACATGGCATCATGAACTGGTTTTTACAAGGCAGAATTTGTGTTTTTTGCTCGATTTGTCCAAATCTGATAAATTCAAGCCTTGTCATCAATTTGGACACATCTGAGGATAAAACAAGAAGGGAATGATCTGATCCCTAAGCCTCCAAAGTCCAAGAATCTACAATAGTCATGCCAAATCTAAAAAGGCTAAAAAGGTGCCAAGACTCCAATTTTGTTGCAATGCATTTAATGGATACACCAAGGTGGCATGGACTGACACATTCCTAACTGAATGAGTCAAGGATCAGCACTGAATCAAAGGACCATAGGCTTGTGCCCTAATCTCAAGTCAATGGCTAGAGGAGACTTAAGATTCCTTTTGCTTAACATTGGCCAAAGGCCTGCTGCAGCTGCTATTCACTATTGCTTGCAAAACAAACTTGCTCTACTATAAATAGAGCTCATTTGTGCTCAGTTTGAGTACACCAAAGCATCACAACACTTGCTTTCCTCAAAATCCCTCTCTTTAGACCAAAATGCCTTCTTTTGCTAGGTATCTCTGAGTTTTTGAGTTAGAGAGCAATTCCACTGTAGCTCATGATCCAAACACCTCTAATATGTTGTATCTAAGCTGTTCAAACACTAACATGTGACCTGTAACACCAAAATCACAAAGTCAACCTCCAAAATCTCAAAAATTGACTTTTTTGCATTTTTCAAGCCATGTTTTGATTCAGTCACTTCCAAAACCAAACCAGGCCTCAAACACACTTCAAATATTATCCTAAAACTGTCCCAAATGGTTCCCCTCATCTGGAACACCATTTGAGAGAGTTGCCCTATTGGTCACTTTTGCCATTTTTGCAAGAAAGAGCCACAACCTGTTCCTGAGGATTCCAGCTAATTCCAATCAATCTAAAAGCTTCTAAGGGATCAACTGAGAGAGTTCAAAGCATTGGATCACTTCTAGCACAAGGAACTTGACAGATAGCATAAGGAGCTTCAAGAGGTAAGTGCATCATCACTTGAACTTTCTAAATTATGCATTGCTTTGAAGTCCACTGATCATAAACATCTCATACACATTGTATATGTTGTGTTTGAACCAATTTGCCATGTTATTCTTGCCTGTACCATGTGTTAGCATAGAAAATGCAAATATAGGCCTATTTCAAAACCACTATCGGGTTTTAAAATAGGGACCTCATCTGAAAAAACCAAGACCACCATTGGATTCGTTGGGAAATTCTAGGTCAGATGCATATAAGTTTTGTCCCAATCCATGGAGAAATGAGAAAGTTAGAGGGTTCACGTAAATTGCCCAAAAGTCGGCCTTGCCTTGCCTTGTCTTGCCTTGCCCAGGCCTAAAACAAGGCACCCCTTATATATTTATGGGGTGGTTTTGATACACGGATGTATCACCACCCCAGTGGTAGCGCGCATGTGTGTTTATGCCCAAGGTCGTGGGTTCAAACCCCACCCAGACCATTTTGTTTCTTTTTCACATTTTGCTATTTTTCAATATTTTCATGTTTTTGTTAATTAATTGAAAAATTAATTTCTCTTTCAATTTTAATTATTTTTTATTGGTTCTTTTTTTAAAAATTCCCAAAAATGTTAAAATATTTTATTCCATGAAAATTTCACAAAAATATTATTTATTTCATATATTTGGTTTTTTTGTAAAGAATTGTATTTTTATTTGTTTTTAAGCATTAAAAATATTTCTTTCTCTTGGTTTTACAAAATTCAAATGATTTTTAAATCATCCCATGAATGAAACATGATTTTTCAAATATCAATCCAAGATCACCACCTTTTTTCACATGTTTGAATTTTTTAATTGAATTTTTTATTCAATTAAAATACATTAAAAAACCAAAAATTAGGGGTTTGATCATTATCACCCTAACAAATCTTTTTTTAAAACACTTTGGTCCTCTAATAGAGTGTAAGACCCAATCCTTTTCTTAAACAAAACCTTTTGTGGGCCTCAGACATTGTATAAGTCCCAACACATTTTCAAAAGACTCGGCGCGATCGCCAGTTCAAAATTAAATCACTTGGGCCTATCCTTGAGCTATAAGTCCCATTCCTTTTCTTTAAAAAACACTTTGGGCCTCTAATAGAGTGTAAGACCCAGTCCCTTTTTGACCAAAACCTTTTTGGGCCTCAGTCGTTGTATAAGTCCCGATACAGTTTACAAAACAACAGTACTATTACTATTTTTCATCTGGGCCTCTCCTTGAGTATAAGCCCCAACAATCTTTTCAAAACAACTTCCCTTTTGATTTAGGTTCAAATATACAGTTGTTATCAAAACTTTCTTTAGTTTCGTGAACAACTAACAATACAGCTATGGAAGCTTGCTCGCCTGTAAGTTTTTATCAGCTTTCATTTACCGGCTTTTATATATATATATATATATATAACTGTATTGTGGGAAGCTTGCTCACCTGTAAGTCCTTCTTTCATACCCTTTTAAATACTTTTCATATATCAACTGTATATATACTTGTATATCTGCTTAGAGTTTTCCCCGGTAACTAGGTCTAGAACTAGGTAAAGCCAGTTGGTCACTCTTAAATACAGTCAAAACTAGATCCCGATAGGATTTCCAGATATAGTCTAGCCTTCTCTTGGGCTTAAACAATATGGAACAAAGGGAAAGACATTATTCTCAGTGAAACTTTTCTGTGGCTGTCACTATTAGAATTTGTCAAAGAAATTCAATTCCCCAGAGAGGAATTATTCTCGGAGAAACCTCTCTTGAATTTCTTCAAACCCTAGAACTGTTCACTAAAGGAATTATTCTCGGTGAAACCTTTCTTGAACTTTTCTTAGGTTTGGGCTTAGTATAAGGACCCTGAAGACCTCTTAAAGGTGTAGGACAAAACTTAGTCATCCTTCGTTAGAGCTGTCTTTCTAAAAAGAGTCAAAGCCTCAGACCAATTTTAGGGTTGATACTCATCCCTTCAAAGAGTCAGCCTCCTCTTGGGCGTTATACAAAGATAAACTCCACTATACCAATAGACTTGGACAGTCTAAATCCTCTCTTGAGACTCAAAGACATTCTCAATTCCCTCACTGGTCATTTAATCAATCCCCAGTAAAATCAAAACCCGTGAGTTCAAAAACTCCGTCTTTTATCCTAAACTTCCCCGGTCAGGGTCAGTTTATCATCGAAACCTCAAGGTATCTGATACCTCAACTCTTCTATAAACCCTCAGCAAGAGTTGATTCCCCGTTTTTGGACCTGTCTCTGGATCTCAATAATCCTAAGAAGAAGTTTGCCTCCTCTTGGGCTTTGTACAATGATTTTCCCCAGCTGAGTTAACCTTTTCAGACTCTTTTGTTGAGTCAATCACCTTCCTGCACTCTCTTGTTGAGTCAATGGTACAAAACAAAAAGCACTCTCTTGTTGAATCAACCTTTTAGCCTCAATCTTGGGCTTTGTACAAGACACATATAAATTTCCCTAAACAGAGTCAATCTCTTTTTAGCCACAATCTTGGGCTTTGTACAAGACAGATAAAACCTCTCACCAGTAAGTCATTTTCCCCTTTTAACCTCAATCTTGGGCTTTGTATAAGACAGACAAAATATTTCCTCGGAAAAGTCAACTTTTAGTCTCCTCTTAGGCTTTATATAATGATATCCCTGAAAGAGTCAATTCTCTCTTAGCCTCAATCTTGGGCTTTGTACAAGACACATAAATATTCTCTCGTTGAGTCAGCTTGTATAAAAACTTCCCCAGTATAGTCAAACAAACTTTTAGCTTCAACCTTGGGCTTTGATCAAGGCACATACAAAAACCAAAATCCCCTCAGAGGAAATCAAAATCTTTGTCAGAAGTCATTTCTCTGTTTATCACCATACAAAACAGAAATCAAAACAAACCCTAATACTAGATAATTGATGTGAGTGGCACACTTGTTGATACAAATATCCAAGATGTCGTCCATCTCTTATCCTGGCAAACATCTTCTCTTTCATCAAATTGCTGTAAGTGGCAAGCCTCTGGATTATTTACATCCACGCACTGTCCCTCTCTTAGCATGAAAGATTCCTAAGGAAAAATGGCATTGCTCAACACTGAGTTAATGTTTTCTCCTTCAGGACAAATCCCCTATAAAGGAAATTATGGCATTACTGGATACACTTATCCCAGTTAAAGTAACCCTCCTTTATAATCAGTCACCCAACAGTTGTGATAAAGAGACAAAGATGTCTCCCTTTAGAGATGACAAATTCTCTCACAGTCAAACCTTTAGCTTCAATCTTGAGCTTTGAACAAGACACAAATAATCTTTAGCTTCAATCTTCCCAGTATAGGAAACATTACTGCTTTTGAAGATATCTTTGTCCTATCCACATACAGGCTTCTCCTTTTTCCCAACATTGATAACTTCGTATATCAACGCTGTTAAGATATTTCTGATTGGAAACCCCGTACCAACCTTGCTCGCAGATTCTTATCATTTTGTACACTTAAGGAATTTGTACAGCGAAGGAATGATCACCTGATGTGTACCCTTGCTTTACAAGTGGTTCACTTCCCATTTACCCAAGTCTGCTGCATTTTGGGATCATAAGAGTACTCTATGTTGGTCACAGAGAATCATGTCTCTTACCAACTCTGACATAGACTGGTATAATCGGATCTATGACGGGATAAGAATCATCGACCGTTGTGGAAATTTCCCTAATGTACCCCTTATAGGAACCAAAGAAGGAATCAACTATCATCCAGTTTTAGTTCGTCGTTAACTCGGATACCCGATGAGACATATCCCGCGAAATGTTCATCTGGAAGGTCTTTTCTTCAAGGAAGGAGAAAGTGACAAGGCACTAAAGACAGAAATAGTGCATGCCTGGAAACATGTTCACAGGAAAGGAAGAGAGTCTCTAGAAAAACCAGATTGTGTCTCTGTGGAACCTTATCTCCACTGGGTACAGACTAGATCCCTCAAGCTGAGGATGCCTTACCCTCGCCAAGAAGTTCTTCTGCTAAAGGAATCTGTCCTTTATTTTATGTCTGATACAGAAAAACTTCAGGTCACTCTCAACAAAGTCCAATGGGAAAAGAAATCTTGGAAGAAAAAGTATCGCATTCTCAATGTGGAGTGTACCAAAATACAACAACTGTTAAAAGAAAAAGACACTCTGATTAAGATTTTAGAGCAACATGTTGTAGAAAATCAGGAAGACCGGAGAAATTTGCTGGCTCCTTTCACTTGGAAAAGGACTAACAACCCGACACCGGCTCAAGAGGCCCGGTCAAAGAAAAGGAAAATACCAGAACCAGCACCTGAGCTCTCCTCATAGAGGACTCAGGATCCATAAGCTTAGACATTTCCTTTTACAGCACTTTGTAAAATAATGTATTTCCATTTCCGCAATCTTTCAAATTCAATAAAACGGGGTCTCCCCACTGTATGATATTTTCAATCTATTTGTTGAAGTTTCTTTTTTATTAAAGCAAAAAAAACAATATATATATATATATATCATTGCATTTATCATTCTCATGTAACGCATTCTTCTTACCTTCGAATCTCACGTCTACGTTACGATTCTAGAGTAAAACTGTCTCATTCGTACAATACTCGGGTCAATCAACAGAAGAAAATGGACGATCTCGAGGAAGAGAACAGAGAGCTGAGAGAAGAAATCGACGCTCTAAAGGAAGATCTGAAAAAACTTCACAATGACATGCAATCCCTGACAACAGCTTAGAGGCAACAACAAAGGACTGTGATCTCGGAGATCACATCTACGCCCATAGTAGAGACATATGATCCTCGGTACAACATGCCTAAAGATCATCCCTAGGGCATGCCACTCGATGTTATCCCTGAAGGATATATTCTGCCGGTCACGGAAGACTCGGAAACTGCAGCAGGAACCGCTGGGCCTGAAGGTTACAAACTTCGGGAAAGCGAAGTGACAGCAACTCTTGAAGGTTACAAACTTTGGGATAGGGAAGCACCAAGAGTCACTGCCGTAATGTCCATACCACAGCCAGTGGTGCACACTGTCCCGGAAGGACAGATTCCACAATTACCGTCTGGTGGAAAGGAAAACATGTACGACAGAATGAATGAGTTCCAGGAACAATTCCTAGAGATGCAGAAGGAACTGCATGCCATTCGCGGTCAGGATTTGTTCGGAAAGGATGCCGCAGACCTTTATTTGGTCCCCAATGTGAAAATCCTGCACAAATTCAAGGTGCTCGAATTTGAGAAATGTAAGGGCAACTCTTGCCCTCAAAGTCACTTGGTGATGTACGCTCGAAAGATGTCAACTCAGACGGAGAATCAACAACGACTGATCCATTACTTCCATGATAGTTTAACCGGTGCCGCATTCAAATGGTACATGGGTTGAAATCGCACCAAGATCATTACTTTCAGAGATCTTGGTGCTGTCTTCGTTCAGGAGTATAAGTATAACCAGGACATGGCAGAAGGACAAAGAAACCTTCAAGGAATATGCTTAGAGATGGTGTGAAATTGCCGCCCAGATTTGTCTCCCTCTTGAGGAAAAAGAGATGACAAAAATCTTCTTGAAAACCTTGAGCTCATTCTACTACGACCGAATGGTCGCCAGTGCGCCCAACGACTTCACCGAGATGGTAAACATGGGGGTATGCCTTGAAAAAGCACTCCGAGAAGGACGTCTGGTCAAAGGTACAGAATCATCAAGCAGTACCAAAAGATACAGTAGTGCTTTCCCTAAGAAAAAAGAGCAAGATATTGGTAATATCTCTCTCGAAAAGCAAAGGCATAGATATCAACCAGTAGCAGTGGTAACTCCTGCTATCAACCCTGTGTCTATTCCAACGTATCAACCTCAGGTTGCTCAAAGCCAACCAAATCAACAACAATATCAGCAAAGGACACAACAGCCTCTTCAGCCATGACACGATTATAATTCCTGTCTGATCAGCTCAAAAAACAATCAGGGATGCTCTTTTGTACAAGAGGCCCTCCAACGTCAAATGGATCTCGGATGGATCCAGGATTACCGTTATAGATGTAGTCATTAAGTTAATATGATTCAAATCTTTGATATTCGCTTGATGAATACCAGTCTGGTAGAATTACAAGCTAAGCAAGTCAGGCTCAGTTTTCTGGCTTTACATGGTTATCAGGACTGTAAAGTGTGTCATAAAGACGATCAAGGATGTGCACTTGTCCAAAGAACACTTCAACACTTGTTGAACCACTGGTGGCTTCCGATCTATCTAGATGAAGACACACAACAAGGCAGTATGACTGGTGGGAACCCTACCAGCCATCAAAGTCGGGATGTTCGCTCGATGGAAACAGATCTAGTAAGGTTACACTGCATACAAAGCAGGCGTGGCCAGGTGCCACCCCACAACTATGAGCGCTGTAGAGTTTGCTCAGAAAACAACCAAGGATGCTACCTTGTTCGGTCAACTCTTCAAAAATAATTAGACAGAAAAGAGATTCGACCATGTTCGAGTTCTGGGTCGAACAACGTGATGCAAGACTATCTTCCTGATCAGAGCGAAGATGTTGTCTTAATCTCTAATCAAGAAATGACCAAAGACGTATGCGCCATAATCCCTTTACTCCATGAATCAAGAGTTCCTCTTGATAGTGGAAAGATTCTCAACCTCTAACCAATTGAGGTCGGCTACGACAGTCAGAAAAACCAGAAGGCTCCTGTAGTTATCTATTTGCCGGGACCAGTATCGTACAAATCCGATAAGGATATCCCTTACAAATACGGTGCAACAACAATCGAAAATGGAAAGGAAACTCCATTACCATCCGCCGTGAATATTGCATACATCAGTCGAGTGACACGGAGCGGCCGGATCTTCAACAAAGGAGTTGGAGAACTTACCAAAGAGAAGGAACCTCAAACGGAAGTTCTAAATCAACCATTCGGTCAATCCAGTAATCCCGACCTTTCAAAGAACAACGATGAGATACTGAAGCTCATCCAAAAAAGTGAGTACAACATTATAGACCAACTGTTGCAAACTCCTTCAAGAATCTCTGTGTTATCTCTATTACTTAGTTCCGAGGTCCGCAGGGAAGCCTTACAGAAAGTCTTGGAGCAAGATTTTTTGGAACAAGATGTAACAATAAGACAGTTCGACAGCATCATCTCTAACATCACTTCCTGCAACAATTTAGGATTCAGTGATGAAGAACTGCCAAAAGGAGGAAAAAATCACAATATGGAGCTTAACATTACAGTCAACTGCCAGGATGATGCTCTAGCCATCGTACTGGTAGACACAGGATCAGCTCTGAATGTTATGCCAAAATCAACTTTGATGCGACTATCATTTCAAGGATCTCTAATGAGAGGTAGCGAGGTCATCGTCAAAGCATTTGACGGATCCCGAAAAACAATTATCGGCGAAGTCGATCTTCCCATAACTATCGGTCCTCACACTTTCCAAGTCACTTTCCAGGTCATGGACATCCGGGCAGCATACAACTACTTATTAGGAAGACCTTGGATACACGAAGCTGGGGCAGTCACTTCGACACTTCACCTGAAGCTGAAGTTCGTCAAGAACGACCAACTAGTCACAGTATGCAGAGAGCAGGCCTTGATCATGAGTAACTTATCATCGTCATCTTGTTTAGAACCAGAGGAGGTTGTTGGAACTTAGTTCCAAGCACTTTCGGTGAGCAATGAGAATCGATTAGAGAAAGGAACATCGATTTCCTCCTACAAAGATGCTCTCAAAGTGATCGAGAATAACAAAACAAAAGGATGGCGACAACTTGTGATTCCTATGGATAATAAGACAAAGAAAGGTCTTGGTTTCTCTTCAACCTGTACCCAGACTGCTACTAACGATGAAAGTTTTCATCCCATTCAGGACTTCTTCCACAGTGGAGGTTTCCTTCACCCAGTATCTCAAGAAGTACACACTACCAACGAGGGTGACTCCTCCGATACAGATGAAGAGTGGAAGTCCTATCTCAATGAGGATGCTTATATGTCTCAGGACGAAATGCCTACGCCATTTTGCTATCCCGCGCAAAGTCTGAGATATATACCGAGATCAGATGTCAAAATGATGTAAAGAGATTGTGATCCTGAAGGATGTCGTGCTCCACTAAACTCATTAGAGGAGGACACTCTGATGAAAGACAACTTCGACTATGATTTTCATGACCCAATGAATGACTTGCCTATCTGGCAGCCATATACGGAAGACTTGGGGTAAAAGAGTCAGCCCAACGATGCTTATCAGCTGAGCATCATTGAGAAGAATACCAACGTCCCCACCACGTCATGGGATCATTACTCAGGACATTCAGAAGATATCCAGCACAACAACGAATCTACAATGATTGCAGGACTAGAGTTTATCAACTATGCTTTTCCTGAGGTCAACGTCATCGAGAAGGATGACTCCTCCAGTTCCACAGAAGTATAGGACACCTTAGGACAACCGAGTGGCAAGTACGACTACTTGGTCAAGTACACCGCTCCTGAAAGTTCTCGCATCAGGCTCGAAGACATCCAGCCGACTGGATGGGGAGATCCACCTGAGAATGAAAACACTGTGCAAGATACAACAGAAGAGTTCTTCTACAACAACTCTGCTTGGGAGGAAGACTCCAATGATCCTGCTCCGCCAGAAATCAGCGTCATTTCTGAGGATATACCAAGAAAGAAGGTACCAGACTTTATGATTCACCGAGGAGTTCGTCGCCATTGGGTTGCTGTCGATGTCCCGAAAGTCGTTCATAAGTCTAAGTAATTGTCGTCTTTGTTTAACCTTTCACCTCGCCCAGGTGAAACAGATGTTTTATAGGGCTCACTTTCTGTAAATGTCCCTCTTCGCTTCGCCCAAAGCGACAGAGTTTTGTTTTATAGGGTTGTAATTTCAAGAATCGACTAAATCATAAATAAACGTCATTCTGTAATTTCAGTATTTATTGTTGTTTTCACTTTTCGCTTTTCAGAAAATGGTAATCCTAAAAAACAACTCAACAATAAAAACAAGCATTTTTCAGAAAATACACTGCACACACTCTTGCATTTTCTCCATCTCTTCTAAAAATAAATCATCACGTCATGCAGATTGCTTGTTTTAAACCCCATTAAAACACACAATCCAATGCCTTCTCCCAACTTTAAATTCTCGGTATTTGACGCTGAAGAAGAAGAGGATGAAGAAATTCCAAGAGAGATCTCCCGATTACTCAGACAAGAGGAAAGGTCCACTGAACCTCATCAGGAGCCATTGGAAACAGTAAACTTGGGTTCAGAAGAAGAGAGAAATGAAGTAAAGATTGGGGCACTGCTCGGTCCGACTATCAAAGAAGATTTGATAAGGCTTCTCGAAGAGTTTCCCAATGTATTCGCTTAGTCCTATCAGGGCATGCCAGGGTTGGATACCAACATCGTGGAACATCATCTACATTTACGATCAGAATATCCGCCGATAAAGCAAAGACTGAGACAGACTCATCCAGACATGGCTATCAAAATCAAAGAGGAAGTACAGAAACAGATTGACGCGGGTTTCCTCGCCACCTCAGAATATCCTCAATGGTTGGCCAACATAGTGCCAGTTCTGAAAAAGGATGGAAAGGTTCGAATGTGTGTAGACTATAGGGATTTGAACTAAGCCAGTCCAAAGGATGACTTTCCCTTGCCGCACATTGACATGTTGGTGGACAATACAGCAAATTTCAAGGTTTTCCCCTTCATGGATGGACTCTCGGGCTATAACCAGATAAAAATGGTGCCGGAAGACATGGAGAAAACTTCATTCACCACCCCATGGGGCACCTTTTGTTACAAGGTAATGTCGTTCGGCTTGAAGAATGCTGGGGCAACCTATCAAAGGGCCATGACTACTCTGTTTCATGACATGATGCACAAAGAAATCGAAGTGTATGTCGATGATATGATTGCCAAATCCAAAATAGAAGAGGAGCATGTGACCCACCTGTCAAAACTATTTGAGCGTCTGAGAAAGTACAAACTCCGCTTAAATCCTAACAAGTGCACGTTCGGTGTCCGCTCAGGGAAACTATTAGGGTTCATTGTTAGCCAAAAAGGAATTGAGGTTGATCTTGACAAGGTAAAGGCCATTCAAGAAATGCCTTCACCAAAAACTGAGAAACAAGTCAGAGGATTCCTGGGACGTTTGAATTACATTTCCAGATTCATATTCCTCATGACCACGACATGCGCGCCAATCTTCAAATTACTCAAAAAGAATCAGGACTGCGTATGGATGGCAGACTGCCAAACCGCCTTCGATAGTTTCAAAGAGTATATGTTGAATCCACATATCTTGTCACGTCTAGTGGAGGGAAGACCATTGATCATCTACCTAACAGTATTGGAAGACTCAATGGGTTGTGTACTTGGCCAATAAGACAAAACAAAAAGAAAAGAGTCTGCCATCTACAATCTGAGCAAGAAGTTTACCAACTGTGAAACTCGATATACTATGCTCGAGAAAACTTGTTGTGCTTTGGCTTGGACAGCCAAACGTCTTCGCCAGTACATGATTTGCCACACTACTTGGTTAATCTTCGAAATGGATCCGATCAAGTACGTCTTTGAAAAACCTGCTCTCACGGGAAGGATCGCCCGTTGGCAGATGTTGTTATTAGAATACGACATTGAGTACCATGCTCAGAAAGCCGTCAAAGGAAGTATCTTAGCCGATCATTTGGCTCATCAATCGATTGATGATCAGGAATCAATCGGATTTGACTTCCCAGATGAAGATGTCATGTACTTAAAAATGAAAGATTGTGATGAACCGCTACCCAGTGAAGGGCCAGAACCAGGTTCCCAATGGGGACTAATCTTTAATGGAGTTGTCAATCATTATGGAAACAGAAATAATGCAATCATCATAACACCTCAGGGTACCCACATTTCTTTCACTGCCAGACTAACATTCAAATTACAAACAACGAGGCCGAATACGAAGCTTGTATCATAGGTCTCGAAGAAGCGATTGATTTGAGGATTAAGAACTTGGATGTGTGTGGAGACTCAGCCCTAGTTATCAATCAGATCAAAGGAGATTGGAACACGTACCAATCAGGACTGATTCCTTACAAAGATTACGCGAGAAGGTTGTTACCATTCTTCAACAGAATCAAGTTTCACCATATCCCTCGTGAAGAGAATCACATGGCTGATGCATTAGCCACTCTCTCTTCCATGATTAGTGTAGGTCAATGGAACAACATACCTAAGATTGACATAATACACCTAGAACGGCCCACTTACATCTTCACGATAGAAACAGTCATAGACGACAAACCTTGGTATCACGATATCAAATTCTTCCTTCAGAAACAAGAATACCCACCTGGGGCATTTAGAAAAGACAGAAAGACCCTTAGAAGGCTGGCTGGTAGCTTCTTCCTGAGCGGTGATACCCTTTATAAGAGAAACTTTGACATGGTCTTGCTTCGATGTGTAGACAGGCCAAAAGCAAACATGCTGATAAAAGAAATTCACGAAGGATCCTTTGGCACTCATGCCAATGGACACATAATGGAGAGAACAATTCTGAGAGCAGGGTATTATTAGCTGACAATGGAATCTGATTGCTACAAGTACATGAGGAGATGTTACAAGTGTCAGATATACTCAGACAAAATCCGTGTACTGCCAACGCATCTCAAAGTTCTTTCTTCTCCTTGGCCTTTTGCTATATGGGGAATCAACATGATTGGCATGATCGAACCCAAGGCTTCGAACGGACATCGGTTCATCCTGGTAGCCATTGACTACTTCACCAAGCGGGTCGAAGCAGCGTCATACGCCAAAGTAACCCTGTAGCGCGATTTTTGTGGTTTCGAATCACTATCGCTTTGGTACTACAGTTCGATTCATTTTTTATCCTGTGAAGCTGATTAAGGAAGGGAAATAGATGTCTCCAATTAACCCTGCTTACATACTGAGTTTAAACAGATGACTGTTGGTTTACAGATGCTATCAAAATAAGGGGGTCTGTCTTAGGTTATTTTGCTTAAGAATACAGTGTCTGGACTATTTGTGAGGCTTTTGGCAAGATATTGGATCTGATGCTTGGGATTGAATGTATGAAGGTACTGGACTTTAGAGTTTTTGATTAGTATGCTCACTAAGATTTTGTAATCTTATGCCTACGTATTCCCGTTTAACGAAACAGGGAAATTAGAGCGATCGTAGTTCCCTCCTATTATAAGGGAGGAAAAGATGTTTTGGTGTCTTGTTCAAAGCCTAAGATTGAACCTAAAAGGGTTTGACTGAGAGAGAACTTGTCATCTCTAAAGAGGAACTGTTGATGTTCGTATTCCTTGATCAAAGCACGAGTTTGATGCTAAAAGGTTGATTGACTCAACCGGGGATTTCTCTATACAAACCCTAAAAGGAGGCTATTGTCCCAGTAAGAGAGTGTTTATTATTTGTCTCGTACAAAGCCCGAGATAGAGGCTAAAAGGGTTGACTCAACAAGAGAGTACTAAAAGTGATTAACTCAACAAGAGAGTGCTTTTATATGTCTTGTACAAAGCCCAAGACGGGGGCTAAAAAGGTTTGACTCAACCAGAGAGTACTTTTATCTATCTTGTACGAAGCCCAAGACGGAGGCTAAAATGGTTGACTCAACAAGAGAGTCTGAAAGGGTGATTGACTCAACGAAAGAGTCTTTTATACTCAACAAGAGAGTAATTTGCTGTCTCGTACAAGGCCCGAGATTGAGGCTAGAAGGAGATTGACTCAACAAGAGAGCCTTGAAAAGTGAGCGACTGAACAAGAGAGTCTAAAAAGGTTAACTCCGCTAGGGAGAATCATTGTACAAAGCCCAAGAGGAGGCTGACTTCACTGAGGAAGGATCATTATACAAAGCCTAAGAGGAGGCTAACTTATGCTAGGAATTCTTAAGATACCGGGGCATGTCCAAATAGGGAAATCAACTCTTGCAGGGTGTAGAAGAGTTGATAGGTCAGAGACCTTGAGGTTCTGATTTGAGATAGTGTTATCTTGATGGTAAACCGACCCTGGTTGGGGAAATTCAGGAGAAAGACGGGGTTATAGAACCCACAAGTTTTAACTCTTGCTGGAAATTAATTTAAAATCCGGGGTTTCTCTTATGTTTTGGAGGGAACTTGAGAATGTCTTTGAGACTCAAGGGTGTTTAGACTGTCCAAGTCTATTGGTAGAGTTTTATCTTTTGTATGATGCCCAAGAGGAGGCCGGCTCGTTTAAGGGATGAGTATCAACCCTAAAATTGGTCTGAAGGTTTTGGTGACCTTTTAGAAAGACAGCTCTAACGAAGGATGACTAAGTTTTGTCCTATACCTGTAAGAGGTCGTGAGGGTCCTTGTACTAAGCCCGAGAGAAGGCATGAGAGCTTTAAGAAGTCGACGGGTCCTTCTACAACGCCCAAGAGGAGGCGGGGATGCTTTTAGGAAGCCTGTGGGTCCCCAAACCAAGATAAGTTCAAGAAATGCAATTCACCGAGAAAATATCATTCCAGGAAAGTTTGAGGGCTTGGAAGAAACTCAAGAGATGCTATTCACAGAGAATAGATCAACTTTGGGGAGTAGAATTTCTTTGACAATTTCTAAGGGTGATAGTCTGAGAAAAGGTTCACCGAGAATACTGCCTTTCTCTTTGTTCCATATTGTTTAACCCCAAGAGAAGGGAAGACTGTATCTGGTAATCCTATAGGGGATCTAGTTTTGTTTGTATTCGAGAGTGATCAACAGGCTTTACCTAGTTCTAGACGTAGTTGCCGGGGAAAACTCTAAATAACTATACTAGTATATATACAGTTGATATATGATGAGTATTTTAAAAGGTTATGAAAGAAAACTTATAGTGAGACAGCCCCACAATACAGTTATATATATGAAAGCAATAAATGAAAGCGGATAAACACTTATCCGTTGTACAGCTTCCATGCTGTTTTGTTAGTTGTTCGACAAAGAAAATAAAGAAAGTTTGATGATAATATATATTTGAATTCGAGATCAAAGGAGAAAGTGTTTTGAAAAGATTGTTGGGGCTTACTGCTCGAGGAGAGGCCCAAGTTTTCACGATGATCGCATAGTTGTTTTGAAAACTGTACAGAGGGACTTATACAATATGTGAGGCCCACAGAGTTTGAAAGTGAACAAAGATGGGTCTTATAGCTCAAAGAGAAGCCCAATTGGTTTTGTTAAAAAGGCGACGATCGCGCCGAACTTTTTTGAAAATACAGTGGGACTTATACAATGACTGAGGCCCAAATTTTGTTTATTTACAAAGGGGATGGGTATTACACTCTAATAGAGGCCCAAAGTTTATTTTAAAAAAGAAATGGGACTTACAACACAAGGGTAGGCCCAGATGATTTTTGTTTTGAAATGGCGATCGCGCCGAGATTTTTTTAACGCAGAGGGACTTATACAATGTCTGAGGCCCAAATTTTTTTGGTTAAAAAGGGATTGGGTCTTACACTTTATTAGAGGCCCATGAGTGTTTGAAAATGATTGATGAGGGTTGAATTAATCAAAACCCTAATTTTGTTTAAAAAGGAATTAATTTTGTTTAAAAATTAATAAAAATTATTGAAAACATGTGAAAAATGAGTAGTGATCTTGGATCAATGTTTCAAAAATCATGTTTATATCCACAAAATGATTGGAAACCAATTAAGTTTGGAAAATCAAGAAGGAAAAAATATTTTAAATGTCAAAAAACAAATAAAAATTAATTCTTTGCAAAAATATCAAGTATATGAAATAAATAATATTTTAGGTAAATTTTTGTAAAATAAAATATTTTAACATTTTTGTGAATTATTAAAAAAAGAATCAACTCAAAATCATTAAAAACCAGAGAGAAATTAATTTTTGAATCAATTAAATAAAATCCCAAAATTCAAATATTTGAATTTTTGAAAAAGGGCGCCAAGAACACCCAAGAACACGCGCGTGTTCTGAGTTTTGCCCAGATTTTCATTTTCTCTTCAATCTCACTGAACACTTGATGAAATCACACAATCCACATATCAATCTGCTCGTTTTCACATCACGATCATGTCTATGGTCTTTAATTTCATTTATTTTAAGCATGGAATAAGAAATCAAGACAAAACCTCAAGAACCCTAAATTCTGCATTAAGGCTGAGAATTTTGATACACGATTCAAACAAGGAAATTAATAGAGGGGAAACATTCTATGCATGATTATGATCATTTGTCAAAAGTATTGTGCAAGGAAATATGCATAGATTAAGAGATGACTAAGTTTAGGCTTACTTGAAGGTCGTGGCAGCAAAAGCAATGTGAATTTTGGGTTGGAGATGTTACAGATAAGTTGTGATGATCTGAACAGCTTCCCTACACCATATGGAATGTGTTTGAATGCTTGGAGTGATCTGAAATTGACTGGAACAAAGTATGGCACCTCAGCTGAAACTTGGTTAAAACCTTGAGCAATTGGCTGGTGATTTTGTAAAATTGGTGTTCCAGATGTTGTTTAAGTGCTTGGATAACTTCTATATGATGTTTATGAGGTATGTGTGTGTGTGTGTGTGTGTGATTGTTTTGGTTGAAATTGTTCCCAAGGTCAAAACCCGATAGTGACTTCCTTTGGAAGGCAAATTTGGAAGTGAGAAGGTGATTTTGAGGAAAGCATCAGTTTGGGTGCCTTGGTGTACTCAAACTGATCACAATTGAGCTCTATTTATAGTAGAGCAAGCTTGTTTTGCAAGCAATAGTGAATGGTGGCCGGTACAGGTCTGTGGCCAATTGTATCACTTTGGAATCTCAAGTCTCCTCTAGCCATTGACTAGAGGTTAGAGCACAGGCCTATGACTCTTTGGTTCAGATCTTATCCTTGACTCATTTAGTTGGGAATGGCTCGGTTCATGCCACCTTGGTGCATCCATTGAATGCTCCAAAACAAAATTGGAGTCTTGTCCCCCTTTTAGGCTTTTTAGGTTTGGCATGCTACTTGTGGAATCTTGGACTTGGGAGGCTGATGGATCAGTGTTTGTTCCTCCTTGGTCTCCCCCTGAGGTGTTCAGATGGATAAACTTGTTTGTCATTTGCACAAATTAGGAAAATCGAGCCGTAATGCATAATCTTCCTTGCCAAGACAGTTTGTAGCAAGGCATATTGCAGCTGTCATATCTCATGGCTCAAGTGGAATTTGATGGAGTTCTTGGCCATTTTGGAAAGCTCTCATATGATACAACATATGTGTGATCATAGTTTGTCTTGACACTTTTTGAATACAAGTGAAAAATGCCCCTACATTTTGAAAAAAGTGAAACAGATTCTGACTTAGTGAAAATTTCACTAAGTGTTGGAAAAAGTGACATTTCATGTTTTCAGCCATTTTGATCACTGCATAACTTAAAATCCATGAAGAATTGGAATGAGTTGTAGTTGACACTTTTAAAGTATGCCATAAGGTCTACAAATCCATCTTTGGATCAGCCAAAATGGTTTCTTAGATTTCAAGTTATGATCCTTGGAAGTTGGTACCCTAGCCACTTTGTTCCACAACTTGGAAAATTTCTAAGTTTTTTATGGTTACCCCTTTTACAAGTTATCCCACTTTCTTTGATTTTTCTTGATGAATGATGATTCCAATCACACATTAACATCATTTTAGGGTTAAAGGGCCATAATTGACCAAAAAATCAAAAAGTCAAACTTTGACTTTTGGGCACAGTTGACTTTTTATCAGATGAATTCCAAACTATGCGATCCTCTATGAAATCAAGTCCTTAAGAATCATGTCCCAAGGCTTGGGAGCATGTCCTGGTCAAAAGTCAAAGGTACAGTTGACTTTTTCTTCAAAAACCCTAACTGTGGTTCAGATGAAAATGAAACTTGTGAATCAAGCTTCTTGGATCAATCCATTGTTGCAAATGGATCAATGTGGTGTACTTGAGACCCTCAAATCATGCCTTGAGGTCTTGGCTAATGTTTTGTCCCAAAAGTAAACTTAGGGGTGAATTAGGTCAAGAAACCCTAATTCCTGATTTTTTATGAATGCATCCCCTGAGGCTAAATTGACTTGATGATTGGGTCCATGAGGTCCCTTGGAGTACCTTGGGTTATGCTTAGAAGCATTGGCTCATGCCCAGACGAAAATTTCCATCTGGAGGCCTCAGTCGACCAAAACCCTAATTTGGTGACACTGTTGATCTTGAGGCTTAATCCACTTGGAATGCTGCAGCCTTGTGCTTGATCCTTGATGTGGGAGTCCTCTTGATCCATTGTGGGTGTTTGAGAGGTTAGACAAGTTGAATATGATGTCATTCCTTGATTTATCCTTTGTCTAAGTGCTCTGATAGGGCTTGAAACGCTAATTTTTTTATCGTAGTGAATGCTCACCCATCTTTGGGGAGACTAATGAGTATGAAAGTTCATCCATATTGTGATGATGATTTGCACAATGATGGGAATCTTAGTGGTCAAAATTTGGGGTATGACAAACCCGACAAGTGGTGGTCCGATTTATCAAAAACAATCTCATTTGCCGTTATGGTGTTCCAAGCCAGATCATTACTGATAATGGATCCAACTTGAACAATAGGATGATGAAAGAGTTGTGCGATGAGTTCAAGATCGAACACCATAACTCATCCCCCTACCGACCTAAGATGAACGGAGCGGTAGATGAGGCTAACAAGAACATCAAGAAGATCGTTCAAAAGATGGTTGTAACTTACAAAGACTGGCACGAAATGCTACCCTTTGCTCTTCACGGTTATCGCACATCTCTCCGCACTTCAACAGGGGAAACCCCTTTCTCTCTAGTATATGGCATGGAGGCAGTGCTCCCCGTAGAAGTAGAGATCCCATCGATTCAAGTATTGATGGAAGCTAAGTTAACAGAGGCTGAATGGTGTCAAAGTCGACATGACAAATTAAAACTAATCAAAGAAAAGTGAATAACGACTCTATGCCATGGTCAGTTGTACCAACAAAGAATGAAGAAGGCGTTTACCAAAAAGGTCCGACCCCGTGTCTTCAGGAAAGGAGACCTCGTGCTCAAGAAGATACAATCATTCCTCACTGATTCCCGAGGCAAATGGACTCCGAATTATGACGTCCCCTACGTGATCAAGAAAGCTTTCTTAGGCGGTGCCTTGAAACTCATGACCATGGATGGAGAAGAGTTTGCCTACCCCACGAATGTTGATGTAGTCAAGAAATACTTCGCCTAAATAAAAAAACGTCTCGGTGGATTGAAAACCCTAAAGGGCGGTCCAGGCAAAAATTAGAGACACAAGAAAAAATCATCCCGATGGATTGGAAACCTCAGAGGACAATCCAGGCAAAAATTAGGGATTCATCGCAAGTAACTACGTCTGACAAGGTTAAATCCCCAGCGGTAATACCATCCGTCAAAAAAACTCCAGTCAAGGTCATCTTTGACAGAAGCTCAAGATGTCCAGAATTCGAAGTTGGTAGAAGGATAACGGTCGTTATGTTTCAATATAGCCCTTTTCCTTTAAATTACCATTTTCTAAACTTTGTAAATGCTCTATGGTATCACGCGCTTGGCTGATCTCCATCCTATCAATAAAATTTGAGCCCTTGTGCTTTTGTTTGCAATTCTCATTTGTTTTAGCTTTACAGAATGACATTTCTAACATTATCAACGATTCTTGAAATAAAACAAAAATGAATTTACTTGTCAAAATATTTCTGCTTTTAAAATAAAGATGGCAATTTCTTTTGACTGTTAAACATCGAAAGAACATTGATCGCTTCTCCGAAGGTGATTGAACCTCAAAGTGCATAATCAAAGTACTCCTTCTAAAACCATAGCATCTGAATGGAGGATCAACTGTGTCAGAGACCATGTTTCATCTGACATCCCCGACAGAGTTCGTACCTCTTAAGACCGATTAAACAAATCTTTCTCCCCACAGGGTCTACTTCTCCTAAGCAAAGCAGAATTTCTATCTTGAACCAGTGATACTTTTCATCCCCCAAAGTGGCCGAGTATCCAGTTGTGTTCATCTATTAGTCTGTATGTCGCGTTAGTTTTGTCAGGATAAACATACATACATCATGCATTATTGATTCATACTCATATTCATATTGCATCATTATCACTCTAGTCGGTCTTGTTCCCAAGTTATAAAAGTCCTCTCAATCGAGTTGTCAGTTCTTTCCTCGTCAGGAAAGGTTACGTCTGAACAATCTCCCCCCAGTTTATTTCTGGATTAGAGCTGGTCCTCAACTACTTTGATAACTTGAACCTCTGAAAGGCAAGAAAACAGTCAACAAACGTCACTCTTCACCATTGAAGATGATATTTTCGCTTTCCCGGATTAAGGAAAATCCCCAGAGAAAGCCTCTTAACAGAAGACTCTCGGTAATATAGTAGTTTCTCTCCGAAAGGTTTACTGTCAATGAGGTCATCAGCACCTCCAAATTGGATTACCTCATATGGCATTTCTCCTAGAAGATCTCGAAGAAAAGTATGATGTGATATCCCCAAGCAGGAAACAATCTCTCAAGAGACTCGTTTTCCCTAGTAGAGTCAACAAATGGCGTCTCTAACAGAGAAGTTTTCACACCTCTACAGCTCATATGAATAGGTTCCCCAGCAAGTCTGACATCAAAAAATTTTCTGTCAAATGGCGTCTCCACAGGGGAAAACTCGGTGAGAAGTTTGATGAAGATTGCTACAAATAGCATCCCTCGTCAAGGAAGTTTATTGACAAAAAAAACTGAGACCAGTTCCGTGGCTAAAGACCAGGATCGAGGGGAAATTTATCACAGAAACTGAGACCAGTTCCGTGGCTAAAGACCAGGATCGAGGGGAAGTTTATCACAGAAACTGAGACTAGTTACGTGGCTAAAGACCAGGATCGAGGGGAAGTTTATCACAGAAACTGAGACCAGTTCCTTGGCTGAAGACCAGTATCGAGGGGAAGTTTATTGACAGAAGAAACTGAGACCAGTTCCTTGGCTGAAGACCAGGATCGAAGGGAAGTTTATTGACAAAAGAAACTTACACCAGTTTCGTGGCTGAAGACCCGGATCAAGGGGAAGTTTATTTCAGAAACCTATACCAGTTCCGTGGCTGAAGACCAGGATCGGGGGAAGTTTTTACCCTTTTCTAAGTATCAACGCTTAGTAAAAGAAGATGGAGGGGCGAACTGCCATTCATAACCACTGTCAAAATTTTGGGTATTCCGATATTTAATCCTCTTACACCCCAAATGCCTGAATACCTTCGCCATTCACACCTTCGGGTCCAAGAAGATTAAATAGGGGCATCTGTCATACCCCAAATTTTGACCACCAAGATTCCCCATCATTGTGCAAATCATCATCACAATATGGATGTACTTTTATACCTCATCAATCTCCTCAAAGATGGTTGAGCATTCACTACAATCAAGAATTAGGGTTTTGAGCCCTCTCAGAGCACTTAGGCAAAGGATCAATCAAGAAATGACATGATATTCAACTTTTCTAACCTCTCAAACACCTATAAAGGATCAAGAGGACTCCCACATCAAGAATCAAGCACAAGGTTGCAACATTCCAAGTGGATCGAGCCCCAAGATCGACAGTGTCACCAAATTAGGGTTTTGGTCGACCAGGGCCTCTAGATGGAATTTTTCCTCTGGGCATGAGCCAATGCTTCAAAGCACAACCCAAGATACTCAAAGGGACCTCATGAACCCAATCATCAAGTCAATTTAACCTCAGGGGATGCATTTACCAAAAATCAGGAATTAGGGTTTCTTGACCTAATTCACCCCTAAGTTGACTTTTGGGATAAAGCATGAACCAAGACCTCAACACATGATTTGAGGGCCTTAAATACATCACATTGATCCTTTTATTACAAGGGATTGATCCAAGAAGCTTGATTCACAAGTTTCAATTTCATCTGGACCACAATTAGGGTTTTGAGGAAAAAGTCAACTGTATCTTTGACTTTTGACCAAGACATGCTCCGAAACCTTGGGAAATGATTCAATACACCCTATATCACCTATGGAGTCCATCCATTAGGTTTGATTTAGGTCAAGGACTTGATTTCACAAAGGATCGTACAGCTTGGATTTCATCCGATAAAAAGTCAACTGTGCACAAAATCAAGTTTGACTTTTTAGAATTTTTCACAAATATGGTTCCCCTAAGTCAAAATTAATGTTAATGCATGGTATTGATCATCATTCATCAAGAAAAATCATGAAAAGTGAGGTTTCTTGCAAAAGGGGCAGCCTTAAGAAACCAAAAATTTTCTAAGTTATGGAACAAAAGTGGTTTTGGTACCAATTTTTAAGGAACATAACTTGAGATCTAAGCAACTATTTTGGGTGATCCAAAGCTGGATTTGTAGGTCTTGCTACACTCTACAAAAGCTTCAACTACCTCCAACTCCAATTCTTTATGGATTTTAAGCTATGGAATGATCAAAATGGCAAAAACATGAAAATGCCACTTTTTCCAACACTTAGTGAAATTTTCAATAAGTCAGAATTTGTCTTATTTTTTCCAAAATGTAGAGGCATTTTTCACTTTGATCCAAGCTCAACCAAGACCAACCTTGAACATCAAAGTTAAAGTATGTCTGGAGGGCTTTCCAACAAGTACCAGATCATCTCCAAATTCAATTTGAGTAAGGAGATACAACCCTTGGAACATGGCATCATGAACTGGTTTTTACAAGGCAGAATTTGTGCCTTTTGCTCGATTTGTCCAAATCTGATAAATCCAAGCCTTGTCATCCATTTGGAAACATCTGAGGATAAAACAAGAAGGGAATGATCTGATCCCCAAGCCTCCAAAGTCCAAGAATCTACAATAGCCATGCCAAACCTAAAAAGGCTAAAAAAGTGCCAAGACTCCAATTTTGTTGCAATGCATTTAATGGATACACCAAGGTGGCATGGACTGACACATTCCTAACTGAATGAGTCAAGGATCAGTACTGAATCAAAGGACCATAGGCATGTGCCCTAATCTCAAGTCAATGGCTAGAGGAGACTTAAGATTTCTTTTGCTTAACTTTGGCCAAAGGCCTGCTGCAGCTGCCATTCACTATTGGTTGCAAAACAAACTTGCTCTACTATAAATAGAGCTCATTTGTGCTCAGTTTGAGTACACCAAAGCATCACAACACTTGCTTTCCTCAAAATTCCTCTCTTTAGGCCAAAATGCCTTCTTTTGCAAGGTATCTCTGAGTTTTTGAGTTAGAGAGCAATTCCACCACAGCTCATGATCCAAACTCCTTTAATATGTTGTATCTAAGCTGTTCAAACACTAACATGTGACCTGTAACACAAAAATCACAAAGTCAACCTCCAAAACCTCAAAAATTGACTTTTTTGCATTTTTCAAGCCATGTCTTGATTCAATCACTTCCAAAACCAAAACAGACCTCAAACACACTTCAAATATCATCCTCAAACTGTCCCAAATGGTTCCCCTCATCTGGAACACCATTTGAGAGAGTTGCCCTATTGGTCACTTTTACCATTTTTGCAAGAAAGAGCCACAACATGTTCCTGAGGATTCCAGCTAGTTCCAATCATTCTAAAAGCTTCTAAGGGATCAATTGAGAGTGTTCAAAGCATTGGATCACTTCTGGCACAAGGAACTTGACAGATAGCACAAGGAGCTTCAAGAGGTAAGTGCATCATCACTTGAACTTTCTAAATTATGCATTGCTTTGAAGTGCACTGATCATAAACATCTCATACATGTTGTATATGTTGTGTTTGAACCAATTTGCCATGTAATTTTTGCCTGTACCATATGTTAGCATAGAAAATACAAATATAGGCCTATTTCAAAACCACTATCGGGTTTTAAAATTGGGATCTCATCTGAAAAAACCAAGACCACCATTGGATTCCTTGGGAAATTCTAGGTCAGATGCATATAAATTTTGTTCCAATTCATGGAGAAATGCGAAAGTTAGAGGCTTCACGTAAATTGCCCAAAAGTTGACCTTGCCTTGCCTTACCCAGGCCTAAAACAAGGCACCCGGTTTTGATACACGGATGTATCACCACCCTAGTGGTAGCATGTATGTGTGTTTCTGCCCAAGGTCATGGGTTCAAACCCCACCAAGACCATTTTGTTTCTTTTTCACATTTTGCTATTTTTCAATATTTTCATGTTTTTGTTAATTAATTGAAAAATTAATTTCTCTTTCAATTTTAATTTTTTTTTATGGTTTTTTTTTTTGAAAATTCCCAAAAATATTAAAATATTTTATTCCATGAAAATTTCACAAAAATATTATTTATTTCATATATTTGGTATTTTTGTAAAGAATTGTATTTTTATTTGTTTTTAACCATTAAAAATATTTCTTTCTCTTGGTTTTACAAAATTCAAATGATTTTTAAATCATCCCATGAATGAAACATGATTTTTCAAATATCAATCCAAGATCACCACATTTTTTCACATATTTGATTATTTTAATTAAATTTTTTATTCAATTAAAATACATTAAAAAACCAAAAATTAGGGTTTTGATCATTATCACCCTAACAAATCTTTTTTTAAAACACTTTGGGCTTCTAATAGAGTGTACGAACCAATCCTTTTCTTAAACAAAACCTTTTGTGGGCCTCAGACATTGTATAAGTCCCAAAACATTTTCAAATGACTCGGCGCGATCGCCAGTTCAAAATCAAATCACTTGGGCCTCTCCTTGAGCTATAAGTCCCATTCCTTTTCTTTAAAAAACACTTTGGGCCTCTAATAGAGTGTAAGACCCAATCCCTTTTTGACTAAAACCTTTTTGGGCCTCAGTCGTTGTATAAGTCCCGATACAGTTTACAAAACAATGGTACGATTATTGTTTTTCATCTGGGCTTCTCCTTGAGTATAAGCCCCAACAATCTTTTCAAAATAACTTCCCTTTTGATTTAGGTTCAAATATACAGTTGTTATCAAAACTTTCTTAAATTTCGTGAACAACTAACAATACAGTTATGGAAGCTTGCTCGCCTGTAAGTTTTTATCAGCTTTCATTTACCGGCTTATATATATATATATATATATATATATATATATATATATATATATATATAACTTGTATATCTGCTTAGAGTTTTCCCCAGTAACTAGGTCTAGACCTAGGTAAAGCCAGTTGGTCACTCTTAAATACAGTCAAAACTAGATCCCCATATGATTTCCAGATACAGTCTTGCCTTCTCTTGGGCTTAAATAATATGGAACAAAGGGAAAGGCATTATTCTCGTTGAAACTTTTCCCAGGCTATCACTATTAGAAATTGTCAAAGAAATTCAATTCCCTAGAGAGGAATTATTCTCGGTGAAACCTCTCTTGAATTTCTTCAAACCCTATAACTGTTCACTAAAGGAATTATTCTCGTTGAAACCTTTCTTGAAGTTTTCTTAGGTTTGGGACCCACAGGCTTCCTAAAAGCATCCCCGCCTCCTCTTGGGCTTTGTACAAGGACCCTTCAGCTTCTTAGAAGTTCTCATGCCTTCTCTTGGGCTTAGTACAAGGACCCTGAAGACCTCTTAAAGGTATATGACAGAACTTAGTCATCCTTCGTTAGAGCTGTCTTTCTAAAAAGAGTCAAAGCCTCATACCAATTTTAGGGTTGATACTCATCCCTTCAAAGAGTCAGCCTCCTCTTGGGCGCTATACAAAGATAAACTCTGCCATACCAATAGACTTGGACAGTCTAAATCCCCTCTTGAGACTCAAAGACATTATCAATTCCCTCACTGGTCATTTAATCAATCCCTAGTAAAATCGAAACCTGCGAGTTCTAAAACTCTGCCTTTTATCCTAAACTTCCCCAGTCAGGGTCAGTTTATCATCTGAACCTCAAGGTATCTGATACCTCAACTCTTCTGTAAACCCTCAGCAAGAGTTGATTGCCCGTTTTTGGACCTGTCTCTTGATCTCAATAATCCTAAGCAGAAGTCAGCCTCCTCTTGGGCTTTGTACAATGATTTTCCCCAGCTGAGTTAACCTTTTCAGACTCTCTTGTTGAGTCAATCACCTTCATGCACTCTCTTGTTGAGTCAATGGTACAAAACAAAAAGCACTCTCTTGTTGAGCCAACCTTTTAGCCTCAATCTTGGGCTTTGTACAAGACATATATAAATTTCCCTAAACAGAGTCAATCTCTTTTTAGCCACAATCTTGGGCTTTGTATAAGACAGATAAAACCTCTCACCAGTAGAGTCAGTTTCCCCTTTTATCCTCAATCTTGGGCTTTGTACAAGACATGCAAAATATTTCCTTAGAAAAGTCAACTTTTAGCCTCCTCTTAGGCTTTGTATAATGATATCCCCAAAAGAGTCAATTCTCTCTTAGCCTCAATCTTGGGCTTTGTACAAGACACATAAACACTCTCTCATTGAGTCAGCTTGTATAAAAACTTCCCTAGTAGAGTCAAACAAACTTTTAGCTTCAACCTTGGGCTTTGATCAAGGCACATACAAAAACCAAAATCCCCTCAGAGGAAATCAAAATCTCTGTCGGAAACCATTTCTGTGTTTATCACCATACAAAACAGAAATCAAAATAAACCCTAATACTAGATAACTGCTGTAAGTGGCACACTTGTTGATACAAATATTCAAGTTGTCGTCCGTCTCTTATCCTGGCAAACATCTTCTCTTTCATCTAATTGCAGTAAGTTGCAAGCCTCTGGATTATTTACATCCATGCCACTGTCCCTCTCTTAGAATGAAAGATTCCTAAGGAAAAATGGCATTGCTTAACACTGAGTTAAAGTTTTCTCCTTCAGAACAAATCTCCTATAAAGGAAATTATGGCATTGCTGGATACACTTATCCCAGTTAAAGTAACCCTCCTTTATAATCAGTCACCCAACAGTTGTGATAAACAGACAAAGATGTCTCCCTTAAGAGATGATAAATTCTCTCACAGTCAAACCTTTAGCTTCAATCTTGAGCTTTGAACAAGACGCAAATAATATTTAGCTTCAATCTTGAGCTTTGAACAAGACACTAAAACATCTTTTTCCTCCCATAGAATAGGAGGAACTACGATTGCTCTGATTTCCCCGTTTCTTTTAAACGGGAATACGTAGGCATAAGATTGTGAAATCTTAACGAGCATACCAAACAAAAACTCTAGGTCTTTTACCTTCATATCACCAAAATCATCAAAAACTAACTCTCTCCCACAGACATCCCTCAAAGCAGACACTTTCCCATTTATAGATAAACACCATTAAGTAGACAGCAGAACCTAATGCTAACAACCTGTGGATAACCACATATAGGATGGGTAATTGGCAACTCCACATTGTATAACCAGACCCCGGACTCCTGAATCTCTCTTGGCGTTTGTTCAATTCAACAATCGCGTGCAAGGTTAGTTTTAGATATCTTCCCTTTCTCTTCCAGCTTCACAGGATAAATAAGAAATTAGAAAGTAGCACCCCATTCCTCCTCAAGGAGGAAAACCCCCACCCCGTGCGAAAAGGTGGTCGTGTCACCGGAAAAAATCGCACGCTACACATACTTAATCAAACCTTGGCGTCGAAACTTCTAGCTAACAAATTGCCCCCCAAAAATGTAATTTTCGACTAAAATGGAGAAACAAGCATTTTTTGAAAGTTTCTTTCGTCGCCATAAGCTTTTTGTCTGCTATGACTTCATAGTCATCATGACACCTTTTCTCAAACTTCTTGTCAAAACCATGCCCGAATCTTTATTGCAATTATCACGCTCCTAGATCCTAGGAGATCGTGGGCTAGTCTAATTGCCACCGTCTTATCGCTTGCTTTCCGACTGGCACATGTTCCACTTTCATTTCAACCATCAATGCGTGAAGTGAACCGCTTCACTCTATCAACCTATAAATAGTGAACAGAAACATTTTTCCAACTTTTTCCATCTTCTGAATCTTTCTTAGCAAGAACAAGATTTCTCTTGAACTCTTCATCTTTCACAAACACAAACCCTTTTTTCCTCAATCTTTGCTGCATCAATGGTGTCCTCCACCAAAGCTTCCAAAGATTCAATCAAGACCACAAAAGAATCCAAGAAATCAATTAAACTTGCTCCAGTTCACAAGATATTGGGACCAACGGTTGTGGGTAACCAACAGTACATACCGGAGCCTCCACTTGAAGAAGGAAAGAGAAAAATCTTCCAATCTCAGGTATTAATTCCCATTTATGTTACTGGTAAAACATATGCTATGTTAGGTCCCCTATCAAACCCTTCTGCTAACCCTGCTAGACTTAGAGAATTTTTTCCCGCATACCATCGCTATAAACCCATAGCTTATGGGAAAAGACATAGGGCTAGTGTAGATGTCGAAGCTGATGAAAAACTAAAAGTTGATAACCAAGGCTCGCCTTCGACTGAGGCCTCTAAAGAACCAATTAATCTAGACTATATAAATAATAGTTTTAGGGTGTTTCGATCATGCCCCTTATTTAAGGACCCCTCATACTACTTAGCCTAGCAAGAGAAGATAGAAAATGTAAAATCCCAAATCTGGAAAAATATGGGTGTCTTCGATATGATTCAGTTGTCGAAAGTTGGACCTGGTTATTGCCAATCCATGCTAGTTGCCTCTCTATACTTCTGGATAGCACCAACAATAACTTCCATCTTCCTTGTGGAATAATGACACCTACCCTCTTCGACGTTGCTTCCATCACTAGGCTCAAACCAATTGGGGAAACTTATGACCCAAACTTTATGGCTGAAGACTCTATTGGCTTCGACAGCACTAAAGTTGCCTTCACCACCTGCATTGCATACTACCATGACAAGGACTCTGACGAATTTTCTGATCAAGAGGACATTGCTTTCCTTGCTCTATGGTTGTCTTGCGGCATATTCTATTCGAGTTCTCTTAAAGTGGAAAAGAGGTACCTGACCATGGCGAATCAACTACATGCTGAACATAACCTTTGTCTTAGCGAAATGATCTTGGCCAATCTATATGAGTCCTTAGGGGAAGGTGTCCCAACTATCAAGACCTTTAAATCCAAATGGAATTTGCTACTTTCTGGTCCTTTCTGGCTGTTGTAACTATGGTTGAATGCTACCTTCAAAGCATCTTTACCAATTCGCAATCCCGTAAATGCAGAGGCTGACGAAATAAATAACAGGAGGGTTGAAGGGACGCGCCTTGCTTTGCTGACCCCTAATGATGAAGGATTAAATCTTCAACAAACCTTCACTGGGTATGTAATGATGTTCGCCAAGCGTTACAACTTCACATCAAATATGGCTCCCTTTGTTGACAGAAAGCATGGCCCTGAATGGTTCACAACAAAATTCCCTGCTTCGTCAAAGGACCAAGAAGCAGAATCCCTTGACATATGGGAAGCATTCCTCACCCCCATGTTGTTGGCCACAAGTCTTAGACCTTCAAGACTCCCATTCACTCTCCTCAGCTATCAACCCAATCTTGTCTCTCGACAGTTTGGTCTCATTCAATTTAAGCTAGAACCATTCTTCTCCAAGAAGAATTCATTGATTCTCTACAACATGATCCATACAAAATCCCAATGCACAAAGAATTAGCTCGATATACTGGTATCACACAGTTCACTCATGTTTCCTTTAGGCCATCATTCCTTTGCGCCAAAGAATTTGATACTTGGTTGAAAAGTTATAATACCACAGAAGTTTTTGACGCTCCTGCCTTTACTCAGCATCTAACTTATGTTTTTGCCTCTATGCAGAAAAAAGTCAAGAAAGGTACTTCGACTCACATCAAAGAAATCCAAGCATTCCAAAATTACTTTGAAACTGCCTATAGACCTGATGATCTTAGTTGAACCATTCGTCAAGCAGCAGTTACTGTCATACCCCAAATTTTGACCACCAAAATTTCCCATCATTGTGAGAATCATCACCACAATATGGATGTACTATCATGCTTCATCAATCTACTCAAAGATGGGTGAGCATTCACCACAATTAAGAATTAGGGTATTAAGCCCTCTCAGAGCACTTAGACAAAGGATCAATCAAGAAATGACATGATCTTCAACTTGTCTAACCTCTCAAACACCCATAAGGGATCAAGAGGACTCCCACATCAAGAATCAAGCACAAAGTTGCAACATTCCAAGTGGATAAAGCCTCAAGATCGCCAGTGTCACCAAATTAGGGTTTTGGTCGACCAAGGCCTCCAGATGAAAAATTTCACCTAGGAATGAGCCAATGCTTCAAAGCACAACCCAAGATACTCAAAGGGACCCCATGGACCCAATCATCAAGTCAATTTAGCCTTAGGGGATGCATTTACCAAAAATCAGGAATTAGGGTTTCATGACCTAATTCACCCCTAAGTTGACTTTTCAGGCAAAGCATGAGCCAAGACCTCAATACATGATTTGAGGGCCTCAATTATACCACATTGATCCATTTACAACAATGGATTGATCCAGGAAGCTTGATTCACAAGTTTCATTTTCATCTGGACCACAATTAGGGTTTTGAAGGTAAAAGTCAACTGTAACTTTGACTTTTGATCAGGACATGCTCCCAAACCTTGGGACATGATTCAATACACCCAATAACACCTATGGAATCCATCCATTAGGTTTGATTTAGGTCAAGGACTTGATTTCACAAAGGATCGCACAATTTGGATTTCATCCGATAAAAAGTCAACTGTGCACAAAATCAAGTTTGACTTTTTGGATTTTTTCACAAATATGGTTCCCCTAA
Organism: Lathyrus tuberosus; assembly: GCA_022829125.1. Taxonomy (NCBI): domain Eukaryota; kingdom Viridiplantae; phylum Streptophyta; class Magnoliopsida; order Fabales; family Fabaceae; genus Lathyrus; species Lathyrus tuberosus. The sequence goes on from JALAZF010000072.1 coordinate 10,563,630, forward strand.
GTCAAAAATAATGTTAATGTATGGTATTGATCATCATTCATTAATAAAAATCAAGAAAAGTGAGGTTTCTTGCAAAAGGGGCAACCATGAGAAACCAAAATTTTTCTAAGTTATGGAACAAAAATGGTTTTGGTACCAACTTCCAAGGATCATAACTTGTAATCCAAACAGCCATTTTGGGTGATCCAAAGCTGGATTTGTAGGTCTTGCTATACTCTACAAAAGCTTCAACTACCTCAGACTCCAATTCTTCATGGATTTTGAGTTATGGAGTGATCAAAATGACAAAAACATGAAAATGACACTTTTTCCAACATTTAGTGAAAATCTGCCTAAGTTACCAGCCTTGAACATTAATGTTCATGAGGAATTTTCAATGGGATCCAAATAGTTTCAAAACAAACTATGATCACACATGTTTTGTATCATATGAGGGCTTTCTAAAAAGCACAAGAGCCTCCCATAAATCAACTTGAGAAAGGAGATATGATCCCCTCAAAATCACCATTTCCAACTGCCTTGTACAAGGCAGAATTTGGTGTTTTGCTCGATTTGGCAAATTTGGACAACTCCAAGCCTTGTCATCCATTTGGACACATCTGAGGATAAAAAAAAAAGGAGAATGATCTGATCCCCAAGCCTCCAAAGTCCAAGAATCTACACATAGCCATAACAAACCTAAAAAGGCTAAAAAGGTGCCAAGACTCCAACTTTGTTTCCAAGTATTCAATGGATGCACCAAGGTGGCATGGACTGACACATTCCTAACTGAATGAGTCAAGAATCAGCATTGAATCAAAGGACCATAGGCATGTGCCCTAACCTCAAGTCAATGGCTAGAGGAGACTTGAGATTCCTTTTGCTCAACATTGGCCAAAGGCCTGCTGCAGCTGCCATTCACTATTGATGCCAAAACAAACTTGACACACTATAAATAGAGCTCAAATGTGATCAGGTTGAGTACACCAAAGCACTACAACTGATGATTTCCTCAAAATCTCTATCTTTAGGCCAACATGCCTTCTTTTGCAAGTCATCTCTGAGTTTTTGAGTTAGAGAACAATTCCACCACACCTCATGATCCAAAAACAGAAAGTTAAGCTCCAAAACTTCAAAAATTGACTTTTCTGCATTTTTCAAGCCATGTCTTGATTCAGTCACTTCCAAAGCCAAACCAGGCCTTAAACACACTACAAATATCATCCTCAAACTGTCCCAATTGGTTTCCCTCATCTGGAACACCATTTGGGAGAGTTACTATATTGGTCACTTTTGCCACTTTTGCAAGAAAAGGCCTATTCTTGTTCCTGAGGATTCCAGCTGGTTCTGATCATCCTAAAAACTTCTAAGGGATCAATCAAGAGTGTTCAAAGCATTGGATCACTTCTGGCACAAGGAACTTGGCAGATAGCACAAGGAGCTCCAAGAGGTAAGTGCATGACAACTTGAACTATTTGAATTATGCATTTCTTTGAAGTACACTGATCATAGACATCTCATACATATCATATATGTTGTGTTTGAACCAATTCACCATGCTATTAGTGTGTATATGATGTGTTAGCATAGAAAATGCAAATCTTGGCACTTTTTGAAACCACTATCGGATTTTTAAATAGAGGCATCTTCTGAAAAATCTAAAGACACCATTGGATTCCTCATGAAATTCTAGGTCAGATGCACCTAAATTTTGTCCCAATCCATGGAGAAATGAGCAAGTTACAACATTCATGCAAATCCATCATGACTTGGTTTATTGCCTTGGCCAGGCCTAGAAACCAGGTCACCCTTATGTATTAATGGGGTGGTTTTGATACACGAATGTATCACCACCCCAGTGGTAGCACGCGCATGTGTTTGTCTTAGAGGTCATTGGTTCAAACCCCACCCAGACCATTTTTGCCATTTTCCATATTTTGCTATTTTTGTGGTTTTTGTTAATTAATTCCAAAATTAATTTCTCTCTCAATTTTAATTATTTTTTATTGGTTCTTTTTGCAAAAAATCACAAAAATGTTAAAATATTTTATTCCACAAAAAAAAATCAAATTTATGTTATTTATTTAATATAGTTGATATTTTTGTAAATAAATTCATTTTTAATTATTTTTAAACATTTCAAAAAATGAATTTTCATCTTGAAAATCAAAACCAAATGAGTTTTAATTCATCTTGTGATTAAAACCTCATTTTTCAAACCTAAATCAAAAATCAAAAGTTGTTTACTCAAACTTATTTGGTGTTTTTATCATTTTTTATTAATTTTTCTTTGAAAAATTACTTTAAAAATAAAATTGGGGTTTCTTGGATTTTGATTTTTTCAAAACATCTTTCAAACTTTTTTGGGCCTCTAATAGAGTGTAAGACCCAATCCTTGTTGTACATAAACCTTTTTGGGCCTCAGTCATTGTATAAGTCCCGACATGATTTTCAAAATAATGGTGCGATCGTTGTTTTCACCAAGGCCTCTCCTTGAGTTGTAAGCCCCGTCTCTTGTACACAAATAAACTTTTGGGCCTCTAATAGAGTGTAAGACCCAACCCCCTTTGTACATAAATAATTTTGGGCCTCAGTCATCGTATAAGTCCCACTGTGTTTTCAAAATCTCGACGCGATCGTCGCCTTTTAAACAAAAGTCATCTGGACCTCTCCTTAATTTGTAAGCCCCATCACTTGTACAAAAATAAACTTTGGGCATCTCCTTGAGTTTTAAGACCCAACCATATTTGTAAATAAAACCTTTTTGGGTCACAGTCATTGTATAAGTCTCAATACAGTTTACAAAACAACGGTACGATTATTGTTTTTCACCTCGGCCTCCCCTTGAGTATAAGCCCCAACAATCTTTATAAAACAACTTCCCTTTTGATTTAGGTTCAAACTCATAGTTGTTATCAAAACTTTCTTTAATTTCTTGAACAACTAACCATACAGCTGTTACTATGGAAGCTTGCTCACCTGTAAGTTTTTATTAGCTTTCTTTACATGCTTTCATACATATATTTGTCTGTATTGCTGGAAGCTTGCTCACCTGTAAGTCCTTCTTTCATATCCTTTTAAATGCTTGTCATATATCAACTGTATATGCTTGTATATCTGTTTAGAGTTTTCCCTGGCAATTAGGTCTAGAACTAGATAAATCCAGTGGTCACTCTTTCAACACAGTCAAAACTAGTTCCCCATAGGAATTCCAGATACAGTCTTGCCTTCTCTTGGGCTTAAACAATATGGAACAAAGAGAAAGGCATTATTCCCGGTGAAACTTTTCTCAGACTGTCACTATTAGAAAATTGTCAAAAGAAATTCATTTCCCCCAGAGAGGATTAATTCCGGGTGAAACCTCTCTTGAATTTCTTCAAACCCTAGAATTGTTCATTAAAGAAAAGATTATTCCCAGTGAAACTTTTCTTGAACTCTTCTTAAGTTTGGACCCACAGGCTTCCTAAAATCATCCCCGCCTCCTCTTGGGCTTTGTACAAGGACCCTCCGGCTTCTTAGAAGTTCTTATACCTTCTCTTGGGCTTAATACAAGGACCCTGAAGACCTCTTACAGGGATAGGACAGAACTTAGTCATCCTTTGTTAGAGATGTCTTTCTAAAGAGTCAAAACATCAGACCAATTTTAGGGTTGATTCTCATCCCTTAAAACACCAGCCTCCTCTTGGGCATCATACAAAGATAAACTTTTCCATACCAGTAGACTTGGACAGTCTAATCTCCTCTTGGATCTCAAAAACATTCTTAAGTTCCCTACCAATACAGGAGAAACACTGGTCAATCCCCAGTAGAGTTGAAACCCGAAGGTTCTAAAACTCAGTCTTTCATCCTAAATTTCCCCAGCTAGGGCCAGTTTATCATCAGAACCTCAAGGCATCTGATACCTCAACTCTTCTGGAACCCTCAGCAAGAGTTGACTCCCCGCTTTGGACATGCCTCTGGATCTCAATAATCCTCAGCAGAAGCCAGCCTCCTCTTAGGCTTTGTATAATGATTTTCCTTAGCAGTTAATCTTAAAAGCACTCTCTTGTTGAGTCAACCCTTTTTTAGCATCAATCTTGGGCTTTGTACAAGACAGATAAAAGAACTCTCTTGTTGAGTTGATCTTTCTCAGCCTCCCCTTATGCTTTATATAATGATCTCCCCTAGCAGAAGCCAGCCTCCTCTTAGGCTTTGTATAAAGCTTTTAAGACACTCTCTTGTTGAGTTAATTACCTTAAGGCACTCTCTCATTGAGTTAACCCTTTTTAGCCTCCTCTTAGGCTTTGTATAATGATTTCTCCAGCTTATCCAGCCTCAATCTTGGGCTTTGTACAAGACACACAAAGATACTCTCTTGTTGAGTCAATCACCTTTCCACACTCTCTTATTGAGTCAATGGTATAAAGCATAAACACTCTTGTTGAGTCATTCTTTTTTCGCCTCAATCTTGGGCTTTGTACAAGACATATATAAACTTTCTCCAACAAAGTCAAAATCTTCATAACCTTCTTTTAAGCTCCGGATAAATATCTTCCCCAGCTGAGTCAATTCCCCCCAACCTTCTTTTAGGGTTTGAGAATTAATATCCCTAAGCAGGAGTCGATCCTCCCTTTAGCCTCAATCTTGGGCTTTGTACAAGACACCCATAAATATCCTTCAGCCTCAATCTTGGGCTTTGTACAAGACACATATAAAATTTCTCCAGCAGAGTCAATGTCTTTTCAGCCATAATCTTGGGCTTTGTACAAGACAGATAAAACCTCTCACTAGTAGAGTTAGTTTCCCCTTTTAGTCTCCTCTTAGGCTTTGTATAATGATATCACCAAAAGAGTCATTCTCTTTTTAGCCTCAATCTTGGGCTTTGTACAAGACACATAAACACTCTCTTGTTGAGTTAGCCTTTTCCACCCTCCTCTTAGGCTTTGTATAAGGACTTCCCCAGTGGAGTCAATCAATCTCTTAGCTTCAAACTTGGGCTTTAATCAAGGCACATACAAAAACTCCCATCCCTTCAGAGGAAATCAAGAACTCTCTGTAGGAAAATGTTAGTTCTTGTATTGGCTGGAATGTTGGTAAAACAAAGTTGAACAATGTTGATGTCATATGTCTGGTGTCATAACATTGGTTCCTAACAATAGTTGTTGCAGGGTTGGAGTTTTATATGCTGATGTTATAACTTGATGTCTTGACATCAGTTATCAGAACATCAGAACATCAGATTGTGATGTTTTAGGGCTGCACGTGTTAGTGAGTTTTGAGGAGATCTGTTAGAGTGATTGGATGCGAATATCTTGGAGAAGAGATTTCCAATCAGATATACTTGCATATTATGGAGCAGATTCTGTAACCAACATTAGGGCTGATTTGGAGAGATTTAAAAAGATTTGAAGATCATATTTGTTTTGAATTCTGGTTTGAAAACAAATCAAATCAGATATTTTTGGAGCAGGTCCAAGCCCAAGTCAGAATGATATTTAAAGCAGCCTCAACCCTATGTTGAAAGAAAACGAAGAAAAGAGAGCTAAAGACTGAGTGTCATTTGTGTCTTCGTGTGTGTTGTGTAAACAATTCATGTTTGAATTGGTGTTACTATTTTGAGTTATAAGTGTATTCACTCTAGAGCTTTTAAGCAAGAGTGTGGTGTTCTTGATCAAAGCTGTTAAGCATAATCAAGTTGTGTGATTAATTTGTAATCATTGAATTGTATCACGGAGGTGATTTAGGGAGTGAGTGGTTTCTCATACCTAAGTGGTTTCTTAGGTAGAAGTGTCATTGGGTAGTGATTGAATTAGGTAGATGTCAACTGGGATTGTTGAGTCTGTGATTTAATACTACTAATAGTGAATTTCCTCCTTGGCTTGGTAGCCCCCAGACGTAGGTAGTTAGACCGAACTGGGTGACCAATTTATTGTGTTTATTTACTGTTGTTTATTGCCTTGTTCATATTAGCAGAGTGTGTTGTTGTGACATCACATTTAACATCACACATCTGATACCAGAATTTCAATTAGTATCAGAGCAGGTCATCCTGCTCTGCATCTGGGTGAGATCTAGGGCTGATACTTTCTGGTGCAATGGACAAGGAGAGTGGTGGATTTGTGAATAGACCCCCTATTCTAGATGGCTCTAATTATGACTATTGGAAACCAAGGATGGTTACCTTCTTGAAGTCATTAGACAGCAGGGCTTGGAAGGCAATTTTGAAAGAATGAAAACATCCTGTTATTGTGGACAAAGATGAGAATGGGAAGGAAGTAGAGGGTAGCTCAAAACTGAAACCTGAAGAAGAATGGACCAAGGAAGAAGATGAACTTGCCCTTGGGAACTCTAAATCCTTGAATGCCATATTCAATGGTGTTGATATGAACATCTTCAGGTTGGTCAACACTTGTAAAGTAGCAAAGGAAGCATGGGATATCTTGAAGACTACTCATGAAGGAACCTCCAAGGTTAAGATGTCAAGACTTCAACTTTTGACAACAAAATTTGAAAATCTGAAGATGAAAGATGATGAGATCATTCATGACTTCCACATGAACATTCTTGAGCTGTCCAATGCTTCCAGTGCTTTAGGAGAAAGAATGACTGAAGAGAAGCAGGTGAGAAAGATTCTCAGATCCCTTCCCAAGAGATATAAAATGAAGGTGACTGCTATTGAAGAAGCTCAAGACATCAGCAAGATGAGAGTTGATGAATTGATTGGTTCTCTTCAAAATTTTGAGTTGGGGTTGAATGAGGAGCCTGAAAAGAAGACCAAAAGCATAGCTTTGGTGTCTAATACTGAAGATGGTAAGAAGGAGTGTAAATTTGAAACCCAGGAGGAGCTTTCAAATGCCATTGTTTTGCTGGGAAGACAGTTTAATAAGGTTATGAAGAGGATAAATAGGAGTTATAATCCTAATGTCAAGAACATCACATCTGACACCAACAGATCAGGAGATCAGGGGAAGAAAACTAGAGATGAAGAAAAGTCCAATAATGACAAAGGAGTTCAATGCTTTGAGTGTGAAGGGTATGGTCATGTCAAGAAAGAATGTCCCACATATCTCAAAAAGAAGAAAAAGGGGTTATGTGCTTCCTGGTCTGATACTGATAGTGAATCTGAAGAAGAATCAGCTAAGCTTGTTAGAGCTATGATTGGGGTTTGTGAGTCAGATGATGATTCATGTGATGATGAGGTTTCTTATGAAGAGCTTGCTGCCTCTTATAAAGAACTGTGCATGAGAAGTGAACAAGTCTGTCTTGAAGGAGAAAAGCTAAAGAAAATCATAGTACAGTTAGAAGTTGAAAAAATTGAACTAGTAAGTGAAGTCAGTATGCTTAACTCTAAACCGGACTCTATGACCAAAACTGTCAGAATGTTGAACAGTGGTACTGATGCTCTAGACAACATTCTTAGTGTTGGAAAACTTGTTGGAGACAAAAGTGGTTTGGGATTCAACAATAGTGCAGCTTCTAATGATGTTATTACCAGGTCCAAACCAGTGATGTTACAACAGATGTTTAAACATCCTGACAGGGTGCCTTCTAGGAAGAAATTCAGGCGCTGGAGATGTCATCACTGTGGGCGTTTTGGACACATAAAGGCTTACTGTTATAAGCTACATGGGTATCTTCTAAAGACACATCAGTATACTCCCAGACAGAGGTCTCACAAGGGTAATAAGGCCTTCAATTCTAAGAAGGAATGGGTTCCAAAAGGTAAAGTTACCAGCTTAATAGCTCACACGTCTCTTAGGGTTTCTACCAAAGATGACTGGTACTTTGATAGTGGGTGTTCAAGACACATGACAGGAGTTAAGAATTTATTGGTAGATGTTAAGCTCCATTCTTCTGGTCATGTTACCTTTGGTGATGGTGTCAAAGGAGAAATCAAGGGGATGGGAAAGCTGAATTGTGCTAGTGCTCCTAGACTAGATGATGTTCTACTTGTCAAAGGGTTGACAACAAATTTGATCAGTATTAGTCAGCTTTGTGATCAAGGATCCAAAGTAGACTTTACAAAATCTGAGTGCAATGTCACAAATGAAAAAGGAGAAGTCATAATGAAGGGTGTGAGGTCTAAGGACAACTGTTATCTATGGGTGCAACAAGACTCAAGTACCTCAACATGTGTGTTTGCTAGAGATGATGAAGTCAGAATCTGGCATCAAAAGTTGGGACATCTTCATCTGAAGGGAATGAAGAGAATCATATCTTTAGAAGCTGTTAGAGGAATTCCTAAACTCAATATTGAAGAAGGAAGAGTTTGTGGAGATTTTCAAATAGGGAAGCAAACCAAGATGTCACATCCGAAGCTTCAACATAACACCACCTCCAAAGTTTTGGAACTTCTTCATATGGACTTGATGGGACCTATGCAGGTAGAAAGTCTAGGTGGGAAGAAGTATGCCTATGTTGTTGTAGATGACTATTCTAGGTACACCTGGGTAAGCTTCATCAAATAAAAATCAGAGGTGTTTGATGTATTTAAAGATTTATGTCAAAGACTCCAAAGAGAGAAAGAGAGCAATGTCATCAGAATAAGGAGTGATCATGGGAGGGAATTTGAAAATAGTAAGTTTGTTGATTACTGCTCTGATGAAGGCATCAGTCATGAGTTTTCCTCTCCTATTACTCCTCAGCAAAATGGAGTTGTTGAAAGGAAGAACTGAACTCTCCAAGAATCTGCTAGAGCAATGATTCATGCCAAAAAGCTTCCTTATCATTTCTGGGCTGAAGCCATGAACACTGCTTGCTATATTCACAACAAAGTTACCTTGAGAAGGGGCACTTCAGCTACTCTATATGAACTGTGGAAAGGGAGAAAGCCAACTGTGAAGTACTTTCATGTGTTTGGAAGTAAATGTTACATTTTGTCAGATCGTGAACAGAGGAGAAAATTGGATCCTAAAAGTGATGAAGGAATCTTTCTAGGATACTCTACAAATAGCAGAGCTTACAGGGTTTAAAACTCCAGAACAAAGGTTATGATGGAGTCTATAAATGTGGTGATTGATGACATTGATAAGCAAAAAGATGTTGATGTCCAAGATGATGTTGAAACATCAGTTGAAAAAGTCACAGCAGAAGCTGAAGAAAGAAGTGGGTCACCCAATCCTGTTGATGCTGAGTCTGAACCTGAACAATCTAATAAAGATCCATCTATTAGAGTGCTCAAGGACCATCCAAAGGAGCTTATCATAGGTGATCCTAAATCAGGGGTTAGCACTAGATCAAGAGAAGTTGTGTCAAATTCTTGTTTTGTTTCCAAAATTGAGCCCAAGAATGTCAAGGAAGCTCTGACTGATGAATTCTGGATTAATGCCATGCATGAAGAGCTGGAACAATTCAAGAGGAATGAAGTGTGGGATCTTGTTCCAAGGCCTGATGGAGTTAATGTGATAGGCACCAAGTGGATTTACAAGAATAAATCTGATGAACAAGGAGTGGTCACCAGAAATAAGGCCAGATTAGTTGCTCAGGGATACACTCAGGTTGAAGGAATTGATTATGATGAAACCTTTGCTCCTGTGGCAAGATTGGAATCGATCAGATTACTCTTAGGGGTGGCTTGTAATTTCAAATTCAAGTTGTTTCAGATGGATGTCAAGAGTGCCTTCTTGAATGGTTACCTAAATGAAGAGGTGTATGTTGATCAACCAAAAGGATTTATTGATCCAACATTTCCTGACCATGTTTACAAACTTAGGAAAGCTCTCTATGGTTTGAAGCAAGCACCAAGAGCTTGGTATGAAAGGCTTACTGAATTCCTGGCTGTGAATAGCTACAGAAAAGGGGGGGTTGACAAGACTTTGTTTGTTAAAGAGGAAGGAGGAAAACTGATGATAGCTCAAATATATGTTGATGACATAGTATTTGGTGGGATGTCAGATGCAATGGTGAAACATTTTGTGGAACAGATGTAGTCTGAGTTTGAAATGAGTCTTGTTGGAGAGCTCAGCTATTTTATGGATCTACAAGTTAAACAAATGGAAGACTCCATATTCATATCCCAGAGCAAGTATGCTAAGGACATTGTTAAGAAGTTTGGTCTGGAAAATGCTAATCACAAGAGGACACCTGCTCCTACTCACTTGAAGTTGTCCAAAGATGAACATGGTGTGAGTGTTGATCAAAGTCTATACAGAAGCATGATTGGTAGCTTATTGTATCTCACAGCTAGCAGACCTGATATTTCTTTTGCTGTTGGAGTGTGTGCCAGATATCAATCTGAGCCTAAAGTTAGTCACTTGAATCAAGTAAAGAGAATTCTGAAATATGTGAATGGGACTAGTGACTATGGAATGCTTTATAGTCATGGATCAGGCACTGAGTTATGTGGTTTTTGTGATGCTGATTGGGCAGGGAGTGCTGATGATAGAAAAAGTACTTCAGGAGGTTGCTTCTTCTTAGGGAATAATCTGATATCATGGTTTAGTAAAAAGCAGAACTGTGTCTCTCTTTCAACTGCTGAAGCTGAGTACATAGCAGCAGGGAGTAGTTGTTCTCAACTTGTTTGGATGAAGCAGATGTTAACAGAATACAATGTCAAGCAAGATGTCATGACATTGTACTGTGATAATTTGAGTGCAGTCAATATCTCCAAGAACCCTATTCAGCATAGCAGGACTAAGCATATTGATATAAGGCATCATTTTATAAGAGATTTGGTTGAAGAAAAAGTTGTTGCTCTGGAACATGTTGCTACTGATAAGCAGTTAGCAGATATTTTTACCAAGGCCTTAGATGCAAATCAATTTGAAACATTAAGAAGCAAGTTAGGAATTTGCATATACGAGGATTAAGTGTGCATGGTGGTGTCTTGTGGAGTTGTGGATTTTAGTGCAAAGATACAGAAATTTTATTTCACTGCTGTAAGCATACAAGATTGGAGTTTAGTACATCAAAAGCAACTAACTAAGGGTCTAATGATTATCCCAACCTCCTGCATCTATGAAAGTTTTCCAATCTTCATCCCATTCATCATCAGAAGCATAGAGTTGCACTGAAGGTTTCTTGGTGGTTTTCATCCTTGTCTCTGATGTTTTTCTGGTTCTTGTTGCTCCTGAAGTTGCCCCAGCTGCTGTTATTGTTTTGGTCTCATTCTTTAGAGGATCTGGTTTCTTGTCCTCCTGCATGTGTTTCTTCTCTGCATTGTTGTTGGACTGGCTCATTCTTGATTGGTGTCTGGTGCTGTGAGAAGGAAGAAGGCTTGGATTTTATAGGTTTATAAGAATTCATTGTTTGCATCGCCTGACCAGTCAAAGGTCTTGGAAGGTGTGTTCCTTGGGAAGCTTGTTTTTTTTTACCATGTCTTAATGGTTGTCAGGACTTTGTGTTTGGTGTAAATGTTGTCCAATTATGGCTAAAAAGGGGGAGAGGTAGCCTATGTGGCGCAGCCTAGGTGTGGTTCTAGGTCTGAGGGGGAGTGTGGTTGTTTGAATTAAATAGCTGGTATGCTGGTTCTTGTGTTGAGGGGGAGTTTTGTGCAAATGGTTGTGTTTTGGGATGTTAGGAGTTTGAAGTGTTTTTCCGCTGCAGGTTTCTCTGATGTAGGCAGAGATTGTTTTAGCCAAAATTAGCCAAAGGGGGAGATTGTTAGTTCTTCTATTGGCTGGAATTTTGGTAAAACAAAGTTGAACAATGTTGATGTCATATGTCTGATGTCATAACATTGGTTCCTAACATTAGTTGTTGCAGGGTGGGAGTTTTATATACTGATGTTATAACTTGATGTCTTGACATCAGTTATCAGAACATCAGAACATCAGATTGTGATGTTTTAGGGCTACACGTGTTAGTGAGTTTTGAGGAGATCTGTTAGAGTGATTGGATGCGAATATAGATATACTTGCAGATTATGGAGCAGATTCTATAACCAACATTAGGGCTGATTTGGAGAGATTTAAAAAGATTTGAAGATCAGATTTGTTTTGAATTCTGGTTTGAAAACAAATCAAATCAGATATTTTTGGAGCAGGTCCAAGCCCAAGTCAGAATGATATTTAAAGCAGCCTCAACCCTATGTTGAAAGAAAACGAAGAAAAGAGAGCTAAAGACTGGGTGTCATTTGTGTCTTCGTGTGTGTTGTGTAAACAATTCATGTTTGAATTGGTGTTACTATTTTGAGTTGTAAGTGTATTCACTCTAGAGCTTTTAAGCAAGAGTGTGGTGTTCTTGATCAAAGCTGTTAAGCAGAATCAAGTTGTGTGATTAATTTGTAATCATTGAATTGTATCACGGAGGTGATTTAGGGAGTGAGTGGTTTCTCATACCTAAGTGGTTTCTTAGGTAGAAGTGTCATTGGGTAGTGATTGAATTAGGTAGATGTCAACTGGGATTATTGAGTCTGTGATTTAATACTACTAATAGAGAATTTCCTCCCTGGTTTGGTAGCCCCCAGACGTAGGTAGTTAGACCGAACTGGGTGAACAATTCATTGTGTTTATTTACTGTTGTTTATTGCCTTGTTCATATTAGCAGAGTGTGTTGTTGTGACATCGCATTTAACATAACACATCTGATACCAGAATTTCAGAAAACATTTCTCTGTATATCACACATCAAAATAGATAAATCAAAACAAACCCTAATCCCAGATAACTATTGTAAGTGGCACACTTGTTGATTCAAAAATCCAAGTTGTCGTCCATTTCTTATCCTGGTAAAAATCTTCTTTTTCATATAATTGTTGTAAGCGGCAAGCCACTGGATTATTTACATCCACGCCACTGTCCCTCTTTTAGCATGAAAGATCCCTAAGGAAAAATGGCATTGCTCAACACTGAGTTAAAGTTTTCCCCTTCAGGACAACATCCCCTATAAAGGAAATTATGGCATTGTTGGATTCACATATCCCAGTTAAAGTAATCCTCCTTTATACTCAGTCACCCAACAGTTGTGATAAACAGACGAGATGTCTTCCTTTAGAGATGACAAATTCTCTCTCAGTCAAACCTTTAGCTTCAATCTTGGGCTTTGAACAAGACATCAAAACATCTTTTTTCTCCCATAGAATAGGAGGAACTATGATTGCTCTGATTTCCCTGTTTCTTTAAATGGGAATACATAGGCATAAGATTGCGAAATCTTAGCAAGCATACCAATCAAAAAACATTAGGTCAAGTACCTTCTCACACTAATAAAAAAACCTTAGGTCCAGTACCTTACCAAAAACATCGGAAAGCCCGAAATCAACAAAAATACTCTCTCTCACAGACATCCCCACAAAGAAGAAACTTTCCCATTTACAGATAAACACCATCAAGTACAAAGCGGAACTTAATGCTAATCAACCTGTGGATAACCACATATAGGATGGGTAATTGACAACTCCCCATTGTATAACCTGACCCCGAACTCCCCGAATCTCTTTAAGCGTTTGTTCAGTTAAACATTCGCGTGCAAGGTTAGTTTTAGATAACTTCCCTTTCCCTTCTAGCTGCACGGGATAAATAAGAAATCAAAAAGTAGCACCCCACTCCTACCATTGCGGTGAGGAGAAACCCAATGGCGATAAGGTGGTCGCGTCACCGACAAAAATCGCACGCTACAGTTACCTTGAAAGATAAATTCACAAAGAAATTGGAGGATTCAAAACTACCTTCGTACGTTAAACCTGAACAATGGTACGAACTAGCTTTTAACATGTATCCCCCAAAATTTCCTCGAATGCCCAGTGCTGAATTTGGTGTGGCTTTTAGTCCTCCATTCCCAGACTGGTTCGTCTGTGGGGATTTTGTAAAATTCCTTCGACAAGAATCTCAAAAATGTGCCAAGCAGGTGATTCCGACTAAGCATACTCTAGAAAGTTTCAAAGGGCACATTCATATTGGCATAGAACACGTTCGCGTATAGTCTCCAATATACGAAGGTGTGGAATTGGAGGTTTTTTGACTCACCTCTTTCATCAATTTCTTATTATTATTTTTCTTTTTCTTTTACTTGTGATAATTGAATTTTTTTTCAATTGTGAGGATTCCTGCCAAGAAGACTGCTACCACAGACAAGGACGCCGTCGAAGAGAAGGACGAAGAAAGACCGACTAAAACAATAGCAAAGGTATGCTTCATTTGTTATTACTATTCTTCTTTATATATTGTCCTCATATTTTAATACCTGAGGTGTATCTCCTTTCAGGGTAGTCGAAAACCAGCACCAACACCCAAGAAAAGAAAACAAAAAGAAACTAAAGTCCAAGTGACCGAATCAGACGATGATGATCTCTCTCGAAACACCTCAAAGCAACCGAAAACGAAGAAGAAGCAAGCAAAGATTTCTGATGCCAATTCTCAACAAAAACCCAAAGTTGTCAAGCCTCAAGCAAAAAAGCCTCTTATTCCCAAAGTAGTCAAAGCTGACCCTGAACCAACCATTAAGGCGCTAGTGGCCCATATGATGAAGAGGAAGAGGATCAATCTATGTTTGACTTCGACATGGAACCTCCTGAAGAAGAAGCCGAAAAATAAGAAAATGATAATGACAATGAAGAAGATAATGGGCAACTTAATGACAAACCTAAAGCTAAACCAAGTCCTGATGCTACCAAAGAGACTTCAACACCTTCGACCGGCACTACTGCTACCCTCTCCCCAGAAGAGCTAGAAACGCTGAAGCAAAGTAAACCAGTGGAATATTTGAAGGCCATGATCAATGCAAAGGGAAGTTCGACTGAGAAGAGCCTTAGCACTTCAAATGTGTCTGGTGACCAATCTACAGGAAAACCTGGTGATGACTTACTTCTCAAAATTAAAGAAAAAGCCTTCGACACTGATTTATTCCAACTCTTGGAGACTGACACTTCTGCTTGCTTTGGGATCAAAGATCACCTGAAACAAGTTGATGTCTTGACCACTTATCCAGAAGTCGCGGACGTCATCATGGACTTGGGGTTGCTGGTTGATCAAGTTGTTGCAGACCATAATCGTATAAGGAAAACTTTGAACAAAATCAAAAACAAATTAGAGACCCAAGCAACTGAATGGGACGCAACCACTGAATCTACTACAAAAGTTACAGAATTGGAGAAGGGCTCTGAACAAAACAAGAAGGAGGTCGAAGCCTGTGATAAGAACATCCAAGCTTGGGAGCAAAAAATAAAAGAATTGCAGACCAAGATTACCAAGGCCAATGAGCGCAAAGACGAGCTCCACAAGCTTGACCAAGATGAACTGGCCAAGGAAATCCAAGTTGGCATGCATCATGTCGAAAGGGCTCAGAATCTGGGAAAGGAAATTGATGGTCTCACTTCCACCAAATCTATTTATGAATGACGTTTGAGACTTCAGAAGTCGAAGTTCCAGAAGATGAAGGATTCCCTTCCCTTTTAACTTGATTGTAACTGTTGAACTTTTGTCTTTGAAGAATTTGATTTCTTTGATGTAATGACTTTAAGCCCTTCGTGGAATTTATGTAATAAATTAGCCATTTTGACAATTTATGCATTTCGATTTACCATTTTGGCTTCGACTGTTGTGTATAAATTACTCTTTTGTTATTTTTATTTCTTAAAGTGTAGGCTTATATTTTTTCAAATATTTCCCATTCATTATCAAGATTCTTCGATTTCATATGCACCGTTAGAAAAAACTTGGATAACTTGAAAAGGGCCTTCCCATTTAGGGGAACATTTACCCAATGCTCTATCCTTTTGATCCATGGGTAGGATTACTTTCCAAACTAGGTCTCCAGTCGAAAACAATTTGACCTTAACCTTTTTGTTGAATGATTTATCTACTCTTTTCTTTTGCCTCTTTAATAATTATAAGACATTTAATCTTTCGTCGTCTAGATCAACTAATTCGTCCAACATCATGTTCCAATAAGACTCAGATGGGATTCATGCTGTCTTTTAATTCTAGTTGACCGTAGGTAAACTTTGACTGGTAAAACTGCATCATGACCATATGCCAGTCGATAAGGTGTAGTGTTTGTAGCCTCTTTAGGGGAGGTTCGACATGCCCATAGAATTTGGTCCAATGTCTTATGCCAATTCCTTGGCTTTTTCCCCACATGTTTTTTTATTATGCCAATCACTACCTTATTCACTACCATAGTAAGGTGTGGATGTCAATAGCTTGAACCCCATTTCTTTAGCAAACTCCTGAACCTTTCAACCAGTGAAAACTGATCCTTGATCAGTTGTAATGGTTTCTGGGATTCCAAACCTGTAAATGATATGCCTTTGGATAAATTCGATCACGGCCTCCTGGTCAACATTCACCAATGGTATAGCCTTAATCCAGTTAGTGAAATAATCTATCCCTACTAGAATGTATTTTTGACTTTTGGATGATTGTTGAAATGTATTTCAGGGGTGTTTTATCGTTTCCACAGGGATTGTATGTGTATTGTCGTCGTTCTATAGTTGAAAATGTTTTAAACTTTTAAAGTAATAAAGAGTTTGGTTATTTTGTATCAGATCGTTTGCATAAGAATATAGTAATCAACGGTAAAGAAATTGGTTTTTAGGGTTTGGTAAAAACATGCCAAGATTTGGGTCCCATAATCCGTTTCGTACGTATTTACTCGATAAAGGATGTGAACTTGTTAACGATGAATATAACCACATATCCTCTCAACAAGTTTATCTCTAACACTTGTTGTGGGATTTACCATATTGAACCTTAGATGATCTCTCACTCCAACTATCAATATGATAACATTCAAGATCAATATTTATGAACATCAACTTTCAAAACTATCTCTAGCCTCATGATTATTGATGGATTGAAACTTAGGTCAAGTTTTACAACATATTTCTCAATCATGAACTAAAACGAAATATAAACCAAATAACAAAGTTTTTCTTCTCTCTTTATCATCAACAAAGTTCACACACTATAATCAAGATCAATACATACAAAATGAAGGATTACCTACCACTAATCTTGACACAAGAGTTGCTTAGCTACCCATTGTCATGGTAGCTTGATCAACAAGTAATGGACAAAGCTTTTGTTGCATCAGTCTTCAATGGATCAAGGATTGAAGCATAAAAGCTTTGGATTCTAAGAAAAATAATAAAAGATGAAGCTTTTGAGCTCCCAATATGTTTCTAGGTTACAATGATTCTTTTAAAAGGTGTTAATCCACAAAATATCTTCAAAACTACCTAAATACTACTTTCTGCCCAGGCAAATTCGTCGGGCGAGTGCCTTCTTCCGCCAGGCGAAACCCTCTAATGAGGCCATGTGACAGCTACAGTCTCAGCTGGTCCATCAGAAAATATCTACCTTCGTCGGGTGCTACAATCCTTCGTTGGGCGAATCACCCAGCGAACCGAACCTGGGAGCTACTGGAACTTGAATTGAAATTAATTAAATCACTCGCCTCTTCCTCGCCGGGCGAATCCATGTTCATCGGGCGAATTATCCAGCAAGCCAACTCCTCTAGCTACTAGAATTGGATTTCCAAAACACAATTTCCTCTCGTTGCTGCTTTGCCAGGCGAAGCAAACTTCCATCGCTTCATGCTTGTCGGGCAAAGCTTCTAAAAATTGCAGACACGCGCATTTTTCGTTTCTTCGAGTTTTCTTCCACAACGAGCTGCAACCTTTTGACATATTTTCACTACAAAATTAACAAACACATCAAAATATCTAATGTTCACAAAAAATGCAAGAATTGCTTAATAGATAAGACATTTTCTAATTAAAGCAATAAAAAGAGCTTAAAGGTGTCAATTTTGGATATAAAAACTAGCATTTCTTGACACCTAACAAACTCTCCCCAACTTGCATCTTTGTTTTCCCTCAATCAAAGGAAATTTTTACAAAAATCACAAGAAAAACTTTCACACACCCAACCAACTGATAGCACGCATGGTTCAAACTCGGCAATTTGCACGCACAAGCTACTTCTGAGCACTCATAGGATCAAAACATGAATATGACTCAAATCCTAATAACAAAATTATACAATGCAACATCAAGTACCCTCAAGCTCGAATTGAATCACCTAAATACTCACACGCATTATGCACAATATTATTTACACTGGATAAAACACACAGTAATCGTGCCACATCCAAAACAATTTATGCAATCATCTTACAATTCATGAAAACTATGGAAACAAAGATCACAAAAGGACTTTTATCGGTTGTAACTTTGCCGGCGTTAAAAACAAGGGACATATGTACACGGTCATTGAAACAAGAAAGAGTAAAAACTATAAAGAGCATTTCTTTTTCAAATTTTTCATTCTTGTTCACTCCTTATTCCTTTCTTTCACAATGCACTCTCTTCTTTTGATTTTCTTTTCTTTTTGTGCTTTTTGCTCTTTTTCTTTCTTCTCTTTTTTTTTTCGATTTCTTTGTCTTAGAATGCATTGTATCACCAAATCCTTTTTCTCTTTTCAAAATAAACCATTCTCCCTAACTTCAACATTGCCATATACTTAGCTTAAATGCTCTTCAAAATGGGTTAAAATCCGGGTTCATGATTCATAAAAAAAAAATCTTGTAGGCTCAAAAGAGGTTTCAAATACGCGCACACTCACAAGGTGACTTGAGGTGTTTTTGGAATGGTGGTTATACTCAAAGTGCACAAACATTGCCTTGATCATTTCTATGTTTCCATAATTTCAAAACAAACAAGCAAGATTAAACATAAACTATTCGAGTAAACAACGACTACTCGAATCCCTCTAGAATTTGTGAACAATGGAGGCAACTCACATTTGTAGTAATGTCCTAATTGATTCAAAATGGCCGTGAGTTTACAAAACATTGCATTGACCAATTTTTCAAAAAGTATAAATTTCACATTCACATTATAATTCTACAAAGTCAATTTCACACCTTGATTGTGCTCATGCCAAGAAGCTTATCATCACCACATGCATAAAGGCAATAAGGTCTCCTTTTCATTTTTTCAAGCATCGATAATTTCTATGTTGAAGCATCGATCAAAAATCTCGAGAATCAAGTTGGGCAACTTGCAAAACAAATGGCCGATCAACAAGCGAGGCCATCTTTCTCCGTAAATACTCAAACCAACCCAAAGGAGCATTGCAAAGCTATTGTTACTAGAGTGGGAGAGAGTTGGGAGAAGGAGAAAAAAATGAGAAAAATGTTGATGTAAGAATTGAGGAGGTTAGTAGTTGAAAATAATGATAAAGAAGGAGTTGAAAATAAAAATGAGAAGTTGGTTAAAAAAGATAACCTTGAGAAAGTGAAGATAGAAAAAAAAAGAGAAGAGTCAAAAAGGGGAAGGAGATAGTGAATTCAAGTCCTATCAAAAATCTACCTTACCCTCATGTGCCCACCAAGAAAGAAAATGAAAGGCATTACACTCGTTTCATGGACATATTCAAACAATTGCAAATCAACATTCCGTTTTTCGAAGTACTTGAACAAATGCCGAAATATGCTAAGTTCATGAAAGATATTCTTACTAAGAAGCAAAGATATTCGGAGCCGGAAACAATTATCCTTGATGCAAGTTGTAGTGCTATAATCCAAAGAACTCTACCAAAGAAAGAAGTCGATCCGGGGCGTGTTACTTTGCCGGAAACAATTGGTGATGTCTATGTTGGCAAAGGCTTAATTGATTTGGGATCAAGCGTTAACTTAATTCCATTGTCTATTGAAAAGAGGCTTGGGAACATTGAAATGAAAGCAATTCGGATGACATTACAATTCAGATTACATTACATTTCCCCGGCAACGACACCATTTTATTGAAAAGTATTTCGGGGGTGTATTATCATTTCCATATGGATTGTATGTGTATTGCCGCCGTTCTATAGTCGAAAACGTTTTAAACTTTTAAAGTAACAAAGAGTTTGGTTGTTTTGTATCAGATCGTTTGCATAAGAATTTAGTAATCAACGGTAAAGAAATTGGTTTTTAGGGTTTCGTAAAAACATGCCAAGATTAGGGTCCGATAATCCATTTCGTACGTATTTACTCGATAAAGGATGTGAACTTGTTAACGATGAATATAACCACATATCCTCTCAACAAGTTTATCTCTAACACTTGTTGTGGGATTTACCATATTGATCCTTAGATGATCTCTCACTCCAACTATCAATATGATAACATTCAAGATCAATATTTATGAACATCAACTTTCAAAACTATCTCTAGCCTAATGATTATTGATGGATTGAAACTTAGGTCAAGTTTTAGAACATATTTCTCAATCATGAACTAAAACAAAATATAAACCATATAAACAAAGTTTTTCTTCTATATTTATCATCAACAAAGTTCACACACTACAATCAAGATCAATACATACAAAATGAAGGATTACCTACCACTAATCTTGACACAAGATTTGCTTAGCTACCCATTGTCATGGTAGCTTGATCAACAAGTTATGGACAAAGATTTTGTTGCATCAATCTTCAATGGATCAAGGATTGAAGCATAAAAGCTTTGGATTCTAAGAAAAATAATAAAAGATGAAGTTTTTGAGCTCCCAATATGTTTCTAGGTTACAATGATTCTTTTAAAAGGTGTTGATCCACAAAATATCTTCAAAACTACCTAAATACTACTTTCTGCCTAGGAAAATTCGTCGGGCGAGTGCCTTCTTCCGCTGTGCGAAGCCCTCTAATGAGGCCATGTGACAGCTACAGTGCCAGCTGGTCCATCAAAAAATATCTACCTTCGTCGGGCGCTATAATCCTTCGATGGGCGAATCCAAATTTGCTGGGTGAATCACCCAGTGAACCAAACCTGGGAGCTACTGGAACTTGAATTAAAATTAATTAAATCTCTCACCTCTTCCTCACCGGGCGAATCCATGTCGCCGGGCGAATTAGCCAGCGAGCCGACTCCTATAGCTACTAGAATTGGATTTCCAAAACACAATTTCATCTCGACGGGCGAAGCTTCTAAAAATTGCAGACACGTGCATTTTTCGTTTCTTCTAGTTTTCTTCTGCAACGAGCTGTAACCTTTTGACATATTTCCACTACAAAATTAACAAACACATCAAAATATCTAATGTTCACAAAATATGCAAGAATTACTTAATAGATAAGTCATTTTCTGATTAAAGCAATAAAAAGAGCTTAAAGGTGTCAATTTTGGATATAAAAACTAGCATTTCTTGACACCTAACAATGATGCTGGTCGAATTTCTCCACCTAGATCCAGAGTCCACCCTCTAAAGGGCCAAGGCTTTACTATGGAATGCAATTCGTTTGTAGGAACATGTTGAATACCTGCATGTACTTGACATTCTTGGCATCCTTTGGCAAACTCGACACAATCCTTAAACATGGTAGGCTAATACATCCCTTGTTGAAACAATAACCATTTCATTTTATGACCCACCTGATGTTCCCCACATGCCCCACTATGGAGACTAGAGAGAGCTAAGTATGCCTCAGACTAACTAAGGCATTTAAGTAAGACCTCTTCAGGCATCTTTTTAAATAATTTGTTCCCCATAAGAATATAGCTTAAAACACGATACCAGACTTTTCGTTCGACAGATGTTGTTGGATTTCTTAAGTATTCTATTATTGCATTTCTCCAATCTTCGTCTATCAAGCTATCTATGGCTAGTATCTCAAAATCCTTTTCGTCAGCATAAACTAGATTTGTCATTTCCAAATCTGTTTGGAACAATCTGGTTGACGCAACTCTTCCTCTAACTTCGATTGCATCTTGCAATTTTTCTTTTGAAATTTTATACCCAGAGGCGATTTGGGCCAAGTCATTGGCCTCTTGGTTCTCAAGTCAAGACATGTGTCGAATACTTACCATTTCAAACCTTCGTAATAGTCTATTGGCTATTACAAAGTACATTATAATATTTTCTTTAACACATTTATATTCCTTTGTGATTTTTTTTATAACCAATTATGAGTCACCTATTATTTCGACTCAAGTTTCCCCCAATTCCAACAGGATCTCAAGTCCGGCTAACAAAGCCTCATATTCAGCCTCGTTGTTTAAACAAATGCCTTCGACCTTGTACTTGAATTTTGTTAGGATAAATAATCAGTACTCCCACACCCATTTCGTCTTTATGACTAGAACCATCAAAGTATAACTTCCAAGGTTTAAGCTCCAAATGGTTTAGGGATTTTTTGACTATAGAGTGGTCAACTATAAAGTATGCTACCATGTGTCCCTTAACAGCCTTTAAAGGCATGTAAGTTAAAGAATAATCAGTTAAGGCCAGTGCCCATTTACCAATTCGACTATGTAAAATTGGTTTAGGTAACATATGTTTGATAATGTCGAAGTGAGACGAAACATAAACATTAACTAGCTTTATATAATGTTTTAACTTTGTACATGAGAAGTATAGACATAGACATAACTTTTTGACTATACTATATCTAATTTCTGCATCATTTAAGACTCTACTAAGGTAGTATATGGCTCTTTCGACGCCATTTTCATCCTCTTGAGCCAACATGCTCCCTAAAGTCGTATCAGATGCAGATATGTACAATCTTGTACTTTTATTCTTACAAGGAGGTGCAAGAATTAGAGGATGAGCAAGGTAGTCTTTAATCTTGTCGAAAGCCTCTTGTTGCGCTTGCCCCCATTCAAAACCTTCCTTCTTGAGTCGAATTAGAGGTGAGAAGGTTTGAGTTTTGCCACTTAATTTTGAGATGAACCTCCTTAAGAAGTTGATATTTCCTAGCAGCGACTGCAATTCCTTCTCTGTTGATGGCACTTTCGCCTCCATGATGGCCTTGATCTTGTTTAGGTTGATTTCGATTCTTTTCTTGTGGACCACGAAGCCTAGAAAATCCTCAGCCTGCACATAAAAAGCAAACTTAAGAGGATTCATTTTTAGACCATGTTTCCTCATCCGTTCGAATGATTGTCGAAGATGGTATATATGACTCTTCCCTGAAACAGACTTAACCACAATGTCATCAATATAAATTTGCATGAAAGTTTGAATAAAGTCATGGAATATAGATTTCATTGCTCTTTGATAAGTTGCCCCAACATTTTTTTGGTCAAAATGCATCACCACCCATTCGTAGGTGCCTAAGGCTCCGGGATATCAAAATGTCATTTTTGGCACATCTTCTTCAGCAATGAAAATCTGGCTATATCCAGAATACCTGTCGAGCATACTAAGATACTCCTGTCCTGCAGTAGAATCGACTAACATCTCCTCCACAGGCATTGGATATTCATCTTTTGGGGTTGCAGCGTTCAAATCTCTGAAATCAATACGAACCCTCAAAGTGCCATTTTTCTTAATGACTGGTAGAATGTTACCAATCCATTTGACATACCTGGTCGTACGAATAAATTTGCATCTGAGAAGCCTTTCGACCTCTTCCTTGATCTTCGACAGAACTTCAAGTGTAAAACATCTTGGGGTCTGCTTGATTGGCTTCTTCCCAGGCTTTATGGGCAACTTTAGTTCGGTCAGATCTCTACTTAAACCAGGCATCTCGTCGTAATCCCACGCGAAGCAGTCCTTGAACTCTTTTAGCAATTGGATTACTTCGACCTTGAGTTATGGGCTAATGTTGGCACTGATGTATGTTGGCCTTCTTAGTGCCCCTCTCCCAAGTCGATCTCTTCTAAAGGGTCTTCCGCTAGCATCTTTATGTTGTTTTCCAGCGGATCCTTTTCGAAACCCAAAGGCCCGTCATCATGGATGGCGTCAAGCCTCTAGCATTGCACTTCATATTAACCCTTGTCAGGTGGTTCTAGATCAAAGTCCTCACCAGGTCCTTCCAAGTGCTCTTCATTCTTTTTGGCTTCGACAGCCATGTACTTTACTTCAGCCTCTAGGGCCTCTTTTAATTTGTTTTCAGCTATGTAAGATGAAATCTTCTCCAATGTCTTCGATTCATACATCATCACTAAATTCACTTCCCCAACCAGTTAGTTAGATTCCTTCCGTTCCAAATCTGAAATCTTCCTCACCTACTACTTCCCTATCCCATTGAAAGTCATAGCTTTGGTCTGCTTTTATATTCTCCACAATTCCATCGTTTTTCCAGATTGAAATGCTTTGATGTAGTGAAGAAGGGATTGTGCCAATGCCATGGATCCATTCTCGACCCAAAAGTAGATTGTAGTTGGCCTTTGACGCTATGGCCATAAACATAGTTCGCCTTGTAATGGTACCAACTATGAGGTCCACCTGGATTACCCCCATTGTAGTACCAACCTTTCCCTCATAGTTCGACAGAACCATATAATGGGGTTTAGTGTTAGTGTCATCCTTTCCTATTCTTTTCAACATGTAATGCGGCATCAAATTCACCGTTGTTCCGCCATACACTAAGATCTTATTCACTCCAATGTTTTCTATTTTTCTCATAATAAACAGAGGCTTCAAGTGGTTCTTCATCATTTCTTCATGCCTTTCGAAAAAGGCGTTTTGTTCTTCCACGCATCCATTATTCAGTATGTAATAGTAAAATAGCCTATGTTTGGTCATTTCCAACTCAGTTGCATCCTCAGGTTCCTCTATCTCCGTAACTTGGTCATATTCCCTAGGCAATACAGACACCACGTTGCAAACGATATCCAATGATGGCTCTGAACCTGTGTCAGAATCATCTGTCAGCATGTCATCTTCTGCTACCTGGTCAGACTTCTCTCCCATAACCTCCTTTTGAGAAGCAAATAGTTTCCTTTTGACAGGCTTCCTCTCTTCGTTCTTCTCCTGCTTGAGGAGTAAGTTACTTCTCGATTCAGCCTCTCTTCGTTCCTTTTGACAGACTTCCTCTTTTCTCTAGCCTCTCTCTGCCTTCCTTTTTCTCTAATGTCTCCTCCATTGAGACCTGGTCATAGGATTTTTCCCCTTGTAATTTTCAGAGCGTTATGCTAGCTGCTTTGAGGCTTGGAATTCCTTACAGTATGCAAGTGAGGAACCTCTTGTAGCTCCGGTTTTGTGACGCGACCACTACCGCATTTAGTGCTAAGTTCTAATTTCTAATATTTATCCTATGATGCTTAAAAGGAAGGGGAAGAAGATACCTTAAACTAACCCTGTTCACAAATGTTTTTCTGACAAATGCTAAGAGATATGGAATCGGGGGTTGGTTATACTGAGGGAAGCTATTAACACCCTGAGTATCTATAGTGATCTATAGGAACCTTTATTTGCATATATTTCTACTGTTGAATTACTTGGTTGCTTAAGTTTGTTTATTTCTAAATTGGGAAAGTTTCTCCTTTGCGAAAGTTGAGGAAATATGTTTTTGTTGTTTTTTATGGTTTTCTATTGTTTTTGGGAAGGTGCTTGACCTGAGTTTTTTTATTAGTGCGCTCACAAAGATTTCGTAATCTTATTCCTACGTATTCCCATAAAGAGACTTGGGGAAATCAGAGCGTTCGTAGTTCCTCCTAATATATGGGAGGAGGAAGTTTGTTTTGTTTCTTGTTTAAAGCCCAAGATGATGAAGCTAAAAGAGTCTTTGAAAGATTTGACAAATTGTCATCTTTAAGGGAGATGTCTCACCTATTCACTACAATAATTTGAGAATGATGTCATAAGGGAAAGAGAATTAAACTTATTGTGTTAAGCAATGCCACTTTTTCCTTTATGAATTCTTTACATACTAAAAGAGGGACCTTAACTTGGATATAGAATCGACAAGTGTGCCACTTACATCAATTAGATGAAATAAAAGTTTTGCATGATAAGGGAGGGACTCCAGCTTGGATATTGAATCAACAAGTGTGCCACTTACAGTAATTATCTGAAAAACAGTTTTTTTTATTGTTTGATTTGAATTGTAGTGATTAGAGGATATATATTCCTACAGATATGGCTCAAGGTTTACCCTTTTCTAAGTAACATTGCTTAGCAAAAGAAGATGGATGAGCAAACTGCTATTCATAACCACAGTCAAAATTTTGGGTATTCTGATATTTAATCCTCTTGCACCCTGAATGTCCAAATACCTTTGCCATTCACACCTTCAGGTCCAAGAAGATTAAATAGGGGCATCTGTCATACCCAAAATTTTGACCACAAGATTTCCCATCATTGTGCAAATCATCACCACAATATGGATGTACCATCATACCTCATCAATCTCTCAAGGATTGTTGAGCCTTCACTATAATCAAGAATTAGGGTTCTCAACCCTCTCAAAACACTAGACAAAAGATCAATCAAGAAATGACATGATCTTCAACTTGTCTAAACCTCTCAAACATCCATGAAGGATCAAGAGGTCTCCAATATCAAGAATCAAGCACAAGAGTGCAACATCTCAAGCTGATCAAGCCTCAAGATCGACAGGTCACCAAATTAGTGTTTTGGTCGACCAAGGCCTCCAGATAAAAATTTTCATCTGGGCATGAGGCAATACCTCAAAACATGATCCAAGAAGCTCAAAGGGACCTCATGGATCCAATCATCAATTCAAAACAACCTCAAGGGGAGCATTCATCAAAAATCAGGAATTAGGGTTTCTTGACCTAATTTACCCCTAAGTTGACTTTTGAGGCAAGACATGAACCAAGACCTCAAGACATGATTTGAGGGCCTCAAATACACCACATTGATCCATTTACAACAATGGATTGATCCAAGAAGCTTGATTCACAAGTTTCAATTTCATTTGGACCACAATTAGGGTTTTGAAGAAAAAGTCAATTGTACATTTGACTTTGGACCAAGACATGTCCCCAAACCTTGGGACATGATTCAAGACACCCTAAAACACCTGTGGAATCCATCCATTAGGTTTTAATTAGGTCAAGAACTTGATTGCATAGAGGATCACATAGTTTTGAATTCATCTGACAAAAAGTCAATTGTGCCCAAAATCAAGTTTAACTTTTTGGAATTTTTCACAAATATGGCTCCCCTAAGTCAAAAACAATGTTAATGTATGGTTTTGATAATCATCTATCTAGAAAAATCAAGAAAAGTGAGGTTTTTTGTAAAAGGGGCAACCATAGAAAACTTAAAATTTTCTAAGTTATGGAACAAAATGGATTTGGTACCAACTTTGCAAGGTCATAACTCCCAAACCCTAAGGCCTTTTTCTTCCATCCAAAGCTCAAATGAAATTTCATATGACATACTTCAAAAGTGTCAACTACATCTCATTCCAAATCATCAAGGATTCTGAGTTATGGTTGAATCAAAATCACTAAAACATGAATATGCTTCTTTTTCCAACACTTAGATAAATTCTGTCCAAGACAGATTTTAGGTAAAACACAAAAACTTGGGAGATGTTTACACCTAGTTACAAGAAGAATCAATCTCAAATGTAAACATCAAAGTTGTTATACATGTTGCCAACAATCCAAAGAGTTCATTGGCGTGAAACAACTTAGCTTGAGCCAAGAGTTGTGGCTGCCACAAGAGGCATTGTTGCAACTGTTTTCATAACAATTTGGGTATTAAATTGCCATACACGATTTTGAGTCAAGGGGAAATGATCAGAAGAGCCAAATACATTCAATATGATCATCACAACTCAGATCAAACCTGCAAAATTAGGCTGAGATGCTAAGAGATTTCTCATTTTGGAATTGATGAGTTTTTGCATATATGCCTTGAATTCAAAGGTAATAATGTGAAATAGTGCATATTCAAGATTCACACTCCTTGTAGTCAAGATGCTCTAATAAACAAAATTTAAAAGGACTGCAGAATGTGGATTGAGTCAATACATAGCTGAGCTATTTGGGACTGCTATTGTACCTTGTGTAAGAAGCAATTATGACAAATCTATTCACCTATAAATAGAGCTCATACTTGATCATTTAACACACACCAAAACAATCCCAACATTGTTTTCTCTGAATTCCCTCTTGTGCATCAAAATTTCAATTCTTAAAGAAGTGACTATCGGGTTTTGAAATAGAAAGCAATGCAGCTTGAAACAATTGTTCTAACACTTCATATACATCATATATGAGCTGATCAAACACTCCTCACTCACTTGTAACACCAAAATCTCAAAGCTCAAAATCCACTTAAAGCTCATATGCAGCTGAGATGCCATGAAGTGATCCAAACATCTCCAATAAAGTCCAAGCTTCCCAACACACTCCATAAGGTATAGTGAAGTTGTTCAAGTCATCACAACACATCTGGAACACCTCCAAGTCCAAATTCGAAAGTCTCTTGCACAAGGAAGTTCAAGTAAGCCTGAACATATCAAACTCTCTATTGCATGCATCATAAATTCATTTGCAAGTTACCAACATGTTTCTGGTAGTCTATAGGGTGATAACCCTCAATTAATTGCTTCATATATTACATGTTTAAGATTTCATGAGCTTTATGCAAAATTCTAGGGTTTCAGTGTTCATCACGAATTTCTCATTCCACACTTAAAATAAATGAAATTAAACACCACCATCATGTTCGTGGGTTAAAATCTAACAAGTTTCACTACAAGAAATTTAAGATTTTACGACACAAAAATCGCGACAGTTACTTGATAACCATCATAAATATCCTGTAGCGATGGTTGTCGCGACGGTTTACACCAACCGTCCTTTTATTTTAAAAAATATTACTAAAGGTGGCGACGGTTGGTTAATGGAACCGCCGTAAAATCCAGGTCACGACAGTTAACACAACTGCCACCACCCATAAAATTCAAGTCACGACGGTTAAACAACCGCTGCCCCTCTAAAGGTTGAAATTACCAATGGGCACGCTACAAGAAAATTGACATATACGAACCGCATCTTTTAGTGACAATTTTTCAAGTCGTTGGAATAGGTATAATTAGCCGTAGGTATAGGACTGAGCCACCGAGTGGGATTCTTCCCTCCCTCATTTTGGTTTTTATTTTTCATTTCCACCAAATCCAAAAATAAATAATTTAAGATGAAATTATCTATTCTTTTCCATAAAACTTAGGTTATGAGCTCCACCAAAATATCTTCTCTATTGTGAAACCTTTTATAATAAAAACAGATGTGCTATAGAGTATGAAGGAAGTAGTATACGATTTATACAAATGTTAACCGTTCTATTTTTTCAAACTAGAAAAAATTTTAAGTGCACGTTTGACGGATACAAAGGTAGGTTTGTGTGAAATCAACGGATGGCAATGTTCGTGAATTTTCGTAAAAAATTCTACCGTAACATTAAGCATAACCAAACTCTTCTTAAAACTTTCTTCTTCTTCCATCTTCAACAGTGAACCCTTATTATTCCATAAACATCTCACCCGTAGACCATCGTTTACCCTTCTTCCATTGTTAACCCTAGAACATTTGTTTCTCTCTCAGACCAGGCAATCTCGTCGGTCCAAGGTTTGAACCTGGCACAGAGGTACATTCTTCACTCTTAGGGTTTTGTTTTAGGGTTTTATCATGTAATTTTCATGATTCAGGCTCTGTTGTTGTTCTTGTAGTTGAGAGATGATCTTCAAGCTTTTGCCAAAGTGTTGGTGGTTGGGGCAGGTGGGTGAGGTTGCGAATCGTTGAAAGATTTAGCCTTAACTGGTTTTCGAAACCTTGAGGTTATTGATATGCATCGTATAGAAGTTACTAATCTTAATCGCCAATTTTTGTTTAGGTAAACCCCTATTGCTTTGTTTCTTGTTTTTGTGATATGTGAGTGTTTGATTTGTGCACTTTTTGGTTTGTTTTGTAGACTCGAGGATGTTGGGAAACCGAAATCTGAGGTAGCTGCCAAGCATGTAATGGAAAGGATTAGTGGTGTGGATATTATGCCACATTTTTGCAGGATTAAGGATAAGGATATTGAGTTTTATAATGATTTTAGCATTATTGCACTTGGTCTTGATTCGACTGAGGTTCGGAGCTACATCAATAATGTTGCTTGTAGTTTCCTAGGTCTGTATTGTATTCTTATAGTTTACACTTTTTACTACTTGCCTTTATATGGTTCCTTTGAATAATGTTGACAAAATTTATTACTCCTCCATTCATTATAATGAACTCGAGCTTTGTTTATTGTTGGTTGCAGAATAGCGGCAAGCAAGCAAAAATATTTATTTGCGGAAAGAATTCCCTCTGGGAGTTATGTCGTGTCCACAGAGGTCGGTTCGAGGGAAAGAATGTCATTCGACAGTCTCTCGCATTTATGAGTTTGGATTAAATTGGTTTCAAACAAGAAAACAGAAAAGTAAATATTAAAACATAAAAAGAATTCATTCTTCAGAGAAAAGAAACTTATTAAACATACATACAATCCAGTCATGACAAACATAAATTTATCGATCATTTTCACTATACTACAATACTCGTCAAAATCATCCAGTATCGCTCACAACAGTGTCCATCTCTGGCACACTGAGTTGAGAAAGCAAACGTATTACTCTCTTTGTCACTCTCGCGCATGAAGCCTCGAAACACGGAAGGCATTAAGTTCCGACACCATAAAGATTATCATCTAAATCTATCTCTAGCATCTAGACAATAGATATCCATCCCTAACCAAGGTTTGTGATGTTTATCTCTAACACAACACAAATCCAAACATAAATGCAAAAAGATCAAGGAAGACATCGATAATGATTTGTAAAGCAAGCTTTTATACGATATTATGATCAACAAATATACATGAGTTTAGAGTAACTATACAAACACCCAACACAAAAGAAATTACAAAAAGGGAGAAAGAGAGATAAACCAAAACCTCCCGGTTGTCAACCCGATTGATGAAGATCCAAATCCGATTCTTTAAGAAGCAAAATCCATGTGTTGTTATCAAGTTCTCTCATCAAAGAATGAGGTTAATGAAGTTGGGAGACCAAAAATCACTCCCAAACATCATAACCTAATAAAAATGAAGTAAAATGAACTAAATACAAAAATTCTGTCTCAGACGCACCGCCCGGCGCTAGAATGCATCGCCTGGTGGAGCCCATTATTCCTCTCACACCAGCTGTGTACGTAAACAGCCTGGCAATAAATATCTAGTATCACCCGGCCCTAGAATTACCGCCCGGCGCTAGCCAAAATTATGGAAAGCTCATGTAAGTCTCTTATTTCAATTCTCCACCGCCTCTGCACCGCCCGGCGCTCAAAACTCACCGCCCGGCACTCAAAATGCACCGCCCGGCGCTGCAGAGGCGCAGCTGACAGTAGACAACAAAAATCCAGCACTGTTTTATTCGTAACTTTTGAACCGTAACTCCGTTTTTCGCCCGGTTTGAAGTGCTGGAAAGCTTATTCAATGATCTATACAACAATGCTCCAATATCAATGCTCAAATATCTACAAAATGAATGGAAAAGTATTATTTGTTACATATATAAACAAAAACACAAGTATACATTAAATACACACTTTTACAACAAAGTGGGGTTTTATTAACAAAAAGAACTGATAAGTGCAACAAAACTTATATACAAAAATAGCTATAATTTGCACTTATCATTTATGCATCAGCTCTTATGTTTCTTAACTAAAGATTCTGCTAGTTGCTATTTTTTTGCTGCTGTGGATGATAAATTTGTGTAGGAATATAATATAAATGGAAATATAATCAGATGAAGTCTCTTTCCGTGTTTTTGAATGATTGCATGATTGAGAATTGACATCTTTTTTCAGGTGAATCTCGTTGGTTACAATCACAAATTAAGGATTCTACTTAAAACTATTATTGAAGAGATTGCAACATTCAGAGTGAAAACTGACAGCTTCTCAGTTCTCCATGATCTCACTATTTTCTTTGAGATTTTATTGATTTATTTGATCAAATTAACTTGGTTTATTTGATCAAAGATTTTTGTTCTCTCTCTTATGGTCTTATGGCAACTAGTAAGTGATGAAACATTTACATTTTCCCTTATGTTTATTCTTAGGAATTTGTTCATATCTCTTGTTATTTCAAAATCAGTATATAATTGCTTCATGATAGACTTGGTGACAATGATTTTACGCAAGATTCCGATTTGAGAATTCTTGTGAAGTTGGTGTCTTCTCAAAACTTACTAATGCCTATTGTTTGGTTGCCATTGGAGACTCTGAAAGTTTCTACAGGTTTTATTTTGCTTTAGATTAGTTAAAATAACATTCCCAAATAAATATATTTAAAAAAAAAAATCGGTTTCAAATGGACCGGAATTGCCATTACAATTATCTTAATGAATAAATTAATGTGTTGTTTGGTTGGTTACTTGAATAATGTATGGATTAGTTACAAATTTTCTTCCTGTAGTAAAACAATTAAAGATGGTTATATTAGTTTCTTATGTTTATTGTTTTATGAATGATTAGATTTTAAACAATTGTCTAATTTTACTTACTATTCATTTGCAGGAAACGAGAATGGGCTTCTATTGCCTCATACCACCACAGATCAAGGTGATTTCTATTATTATGTTATTATTTGCAGTATTGTTTAGTGTTATTTTACATTATGCAATATACCTCTACTTTGTATTAAATAACACCATCAAAAAGTAATATAATCTTGATTTTGTGGCATTGTAATTGGTGAAACATCTTTTGGTGACTTTGTGGTTGAGGAAAAACTTAAAAAACCAGATACTGCGAGGTTATGTTATTTAAAGATCGCTCATTCATCATACTAATATATTCAGGTTTTGCCGTGGAAGTGAGAGTGGTTACAAACTTGTGTTTTAGTCTTCTAATTTGGTATATCATGGCCTCGTAGATTCTTGGTTTTAGCCTTTGTTTTTTTAAGCTTATGTGATTTTTTTCATCATTTGACTCGGCCCCTTCTACAATATGAAATGTAGTGTTTAATGAAGATCTGCGAGCTACATTAATGATACCTAAAATCTGTAGTTCTCATGCCACATTTGGCTCATGACAGTATTGGTTGGTGGGGAATTGGAATCTTGTTGAATGGACCTTTCACATCTGTTCAGGGCCAGCCCAACACATCTTGAGGCCTGAGGCTAAAATTAAAATTAAATATTTTTAATATATTTGAGATGTTTTAAGATGTAAATTAATAAATTATTATAATCAATTTCATTTAATATTTTATTTTAACTAATAATAAAATTAACTCATCTAAATACTCTACTCATTATTAAAAAAACTATAATTGAAAAACAATGTCAAAATTATAAAAAAAAAATACTTAAATATCAAATCTTTTTTTAAAAAACTCAAAAATTTATTATCTATTCCAGTAAATTCTAAATTAAGAAATCAAATAATTTAAATAAATATTATTATTTAATTAGTATATAAATAATTTAAAAGGCTTTTTTTAAAATTAATTAATTAAACTACTAAATATAAAGTAAAAAATGTGAGGCCCTAGGCGGTAGCCTTGGTGGCCTACCCCTAGGGCCGGCCCTGCATCTGTTATTATAACTTCTTCTTGTGCTGGTATATCTCCATAATGTATGTTCTGTCTCAGGAACAAAATCTTGCATTTTGATTCTTAATTCTTGATAGCTTTGACAAGTATGAGGCTGTCTGTTTTGGTCATATATTTGTTTCCTTTTTTTTTTTAGAGTACAAGAAGTTGTGAT
Organism: Lathyrus tuberosus; assembly: GCA_022829125.1. Classification (NCBI taxonomy): domain Eukaryota; kingdom Viridiplantae; phylum Streptophyta; class Magnoliopsida; order Fabales; family Fabaceae; genus Lathyrus; species Lathyrus tuberosus. Next base: position 10,596,962 of record JALAZF010000072.1, read on the forward strand.
GTTTTCTATGCACAAGCTGACTCATGTTTCTCTGTTTTTGGAATTTCCATGACACGGTAGTATTGTAGGAGCTATTTCGGTTGACTCTCGTTGTTGGTATATGTCTTGTCATTGCCAAAAACTTTTTTGTTGATTTTGGAGTTGTCAATTTGTTTAAAGGTTGGCTTATGAAGTTAAACTCTTCAACTACATGGTAATATAGAACAAGAATACAGGACAACCAACTTTGAGGCCTTTAAAACTGATAAATTTGCCCTTCTTTTCTCTACTGACGTTTCTGCCAGAGGCCTAGATTTTACAAATGTTAGATGCATCATACAATATGATTCTCCTCAAAAAGCTATTAAATATGTGCACAGGTACCTAATCCATCTTTTATTTTTATTTGGTGGAATGTATGTCCTATTAATAACATATGCTTTTTGTTTTTGCTATTTTAATCCAAATTAAGTTTCTAAAATTTTTGGCCTATTTCCTGTGTTTTAAAAAGGACAATAAAATTACATTATATTAACATACAAATAATTCCACTTGTAATCAGGTATCTTTATTAGATATTTTTATTTCTTTATCACATTAGCATTGATTAGTGAGTAATGAAGGAACCAATGGCCAATGTTATTATTTTTCATTAGGTGCTTAAGTGTATTATGAAGTATAAAATAACTTTAGATAATATAACTATTTATATTACCAATAAAATGTTAATATAATATAACCGTTGAACCAGTGTCCAAATGCAGAAAAGCACAATTTACAGGCTTCAGGCTATAGAGTTTATTTTGGATCCTAAGAAGATTTGGGGCTTGTTGTGTGAGAAGGATCTATGAATGGTGCAGAGTCTGCATTGTCATTAATAATAAAGTGTGGGGGGATATCTATTTGTGGAACTCCGTCAGGATGACTCCTCTTCATGTTGCAGCTTGGAGAAACCACGTTACTATTGTAAAAAGGCCTCTTGCAGCATGTGTAGATCCTGATCCTCGAGTATGACAACTTTCTCTTTACTTTTTTCTATAATTTTACATATATTTGCTTGTATTTTTATATAATAAAAAGTATTGGTTTTGTAACAATTTCTTCACATTTAATTCTCAATAAACAAGATCACAAGGGATATTTATTATGATATAACTTGTAATGACCGTTCTACATTTTATGCTAATCACTTTGTGCCATGAACTTGCCTTAGAATAATTCAGAAAATGATTGAAAGTCTTAGTGCATATATTTTTGTGAGTTTTAAAACCATATAAAAAGGCACTTCACGTGTTAATGTTTACAGTTTGATAACGTTTAAGTTTTTTTCTTTGTTTTATAACTTATGAGATTTGTTTACTTTGTTGTGATTTGGCCTGTTGTTTCCAACCGAGAGTTGTTGAAAAGTTTCAGATTTATGGTAATCGTTATCCAAGGAATAACTTAGACTATTTACTCATGTTTATAGTGTATCAGTTCAAGTAGTAGTGATAACGATTTTTTATAACATTAATAGAGTTGGAATAGTGATAGAATTTATTTTTTTAATTTATTTTTTATAATAATGCTAAAAAATTGAGGGTAGAATTTTTTTTTTAAATATTCGCAAATTGCGGCGGTTCAAACCGCCACAATTTATCGTCAAATTCAACTATGAAAACAAAAATCAAAACGAAATTCCACGACGGTTGGTAACCGTCACAATATTCAGGTTATGTCAGTTCTCTAACCGTCGTAAAAGAGAACGACGGTTGGTGTGACGGTTTTTACAACCGTCGCAATATAGCCTCGCGACGCACGTTTTTGGGATAGAGATGCAACCGTCGTACATGGAAATTGTGGCGGTTCTAACCGTCGTAACCTGCCAAAATGAACCGTCGTAACTTGCCAATTTTCTTGTGGTGTTTGGGGCTGGTTTCATCCAATTTCTTTGCCTAATCCGTGAGATATCATAGCTTTTGCAAATCTGGGAAAACAGAGTGCGCGCGTGTTCTTCCCCTTGTTCTTGGCGCCATTTTTGAATTTTTGAATATTTGAATATTTTTGATATTTTATTTAATTGATTCAAAAATTAATTTCTCTCTGAATTTTGATGTTTTTGAATTGATTCTTTTTTTCAAAATTCACAATAATGGTAAAATATTTTATTTTACAAGAATTTCACAATAATATTATTTATCTTATATATTTGATACTTTTGTATAGAATTTATTTTTATTTGTTTTTAAACATTTAAAAATATTTATTTCTCTTGATTTTTCAAATTCAAATGATTTTGAAATCATTCTATGGATATAACATGATTTTTCAAACATTTATCCAAGATCACAACTTATTTTTCACACATGTTTGATAATTTTGATCATTTTAAATGATTTTTATTCAAATTAAAATACATTTTTAAATCAAATTAGGGTTTTAATTATTTTCACCCTCACAAACATTTTTCAAAACACTTTTGAGCCTCTAATAGAGTGTAAGACTCATCCCTTGTTACTAGGGGTGGGAATAGGCCAAGCCAGGCCAGGCTTTGTAAGGCCTGGGTCTGGCCTACTTTGAAATTCTAAAGCCTAGGCCTGGCATGTTATCTATCAAAGGCTTTTTTTTAGGCCTGGCCTGACCTTTTTAAAAGCCTGGCATGGCCTGGTAGCCTTTTTAAAAGTGTTAGACGATGGCTTAGATCTAGAAGGGGGGTTGAATAGATCCCACAATTTATTACACGCTTATGGTGTTCCAAAAATTGGTTTAAAAAAATTTAATGCGGAAGCAAACACTGAATCAATTCGTCTACAACGAACCGCTACTAGAAAAATCGAATATGTGTAAAGCCACTACGAATGATACGGCGGAGGAGAAAAACACAACAGAATCAACAATACACAATGTAATCAACTCAAATATATGCACTTGATATTATCCAATCACCAACGGGTGAAAACCATAAACTTAATTCACAAAGCGCTTTAGAAACTTGTGCTTAATCAATTTATCAAACACTTGGCGTGCGAGGCACTCCAAGTGTAAATTTCAAAGCAATGTGAGTGTAGAGCTAATCCAAATACAATCCAAAGGATTGTAGTGTTTTTACAAATCAATTATTCAGCTCTATACTACACTACACCAGAAATTTTTAATCAATTGATAATTCACAAGCTTAATCAATATCAAAAATGTAAAAGGATAGGGAAAGAGAGAACAAACACGATTTGATTAGGCAGTTCCCCTATCGTCCTCGCTAAGGGTACCTCTGCCCCCAATTCTAAACATGGAATTGAGATATGTATATATTACGGTTGCAAATTGTTTATACAAGAGAAAACTGATACACCAAATCCTCAAACGTCTTTGATGTCGATACAAAGTCTTCTCTCCCCTTGATTCAAGATGAATCAAGTACCTCGAGTTTGCTCAAACAAATCACCGTCTCACGCTACTCGATTGCAAGAACCCGCAGCTCTTCAATCCCCTTCACTCGGTCGATTTCGATCTTCCATAATTCGATCCCAAATCTTTCTTCTATGATCCTCCGATTGTTGCTACTCGACTGACCGAACGCTCCTTTCTTCAATCCCCTTCGCACGGCTGAATCCTTGTAGAGAAACCGATTTGTGCAAAAACCCCCCAAAATCACCTAGATTCTTGGAGGACAAAACCTAGGGTTTTATTCAAGAAACACCCACTGACCAATCTCAATAGAAAAAAGGCAAGCTTGGAGTATCATCCTCCCCCTAACTTCACGCATTCGTTGTTGTTTGATCAATCTCAATAGCTGTTATTGCTTGCGGTTTCTTCTCCCCCTTTGACAACATCAAAAAGAAAGAAAGAAATAATAGATCAAAGATGCAATATTGAAAGAAATAATAGATCAAAGTTTCCTTCTTTAGGACAATTCCATTATAAAGGAAATTATGGCATTGCTGGATTCCATACATTCCAGTTAAAGTAATTCTCCTTTATAATCAAGTACCCAACAACTGTGATAAACAGGTGAGATATTTCCCTTTAGAGATGACAAATTCTCTCTCTCAGTCAAACCTTTAGCTTCAATCTCGGGCTTTAAACAAGACACAAATACTCAGTTAGCTTCAATCTTGGACTTTGAACAAGACACAAATAACTTTTAGCTTCAATCTTGGGCTTTGAACAAGACATCAAACATCTTTCCTCCCATAGAATAGGAGGAACTACGATTTCTCTGATTTCCCTGTTATCTTTACGGGAATACGTAGGCATAAGATTGCAAAATCTTAGCGAGCACACAAATAAAAAACTTTAGGTCCAGTACCTTACCAGAGTCATCGATAAATCTTTCGGATATTATCGGCTTGCACGACTACTCGTGCTGGCTAATAATATTCTCTAGATAAACTCGTCTGAGTGTAGTATCGCATGACAACCACCACAGGTCTACACCTGGATGATCACTGCACTACATCCTAAAAGGTTTAGAGGGGTGAAGGGATACTAAAGGTCCTCAGTGTCACGGACTCCAGAGTCAAAAAAAGTAATGTTAATACGACTACTCGTATGCATCAGTAATTCCAAAGGGGTCTAGACTGAGCGTGGTTATATCATATGTTAATCATGTTAGGACTACTCCCAACAGTCAACTATTGATTATACCACAATCCTATCATAAGTGTACACTCAATTCCGGGTTAGGACATATCTCACCACTCAAAGTGACAACCCAAGCAGATGCAGATATACAGATATATACAGAAAAGCAAGCATATAAATAACACAAATAAGCAAGTTAGGTTTAACCCTCTGAAGCAGTGTCCCCAGTGAAGTCGTCATTTCTGTCGCGGTGAGAATCGGATATCAAGCTATTGGATTAACTTGAATCGAAAATCTTTAAATGTTCACCACCGGTCTTTGATTTATCCAAAGGAAAGGTTAAAGAACGAAAACCCTAATAAAAGATCTAAGGTTTGGGGGTTGGTTATACCTAGGGAAGGTGTTAGCATCCTAAGTATCTGTAGTACTCTATAGGAACCTCTTGTTAGTATTTGTGTTATTTATCGTTTGCTTGCTAAGGGTAATGTACTAAAGGAAAGACCTAGGGTGTTAGTTCTAAGTATGCTCGCCAAGACATCGCATCTCGTGCCTACGTATCTTGACGGCAATGGAATCAAAGCATTCGTATTCCCCTCAATGAGGGTGAGGAACTCTTGACTGTGGTCAAGGTTCCAAAGGGAAGGTAGTGTCTATGGCAAGACACTACATGGAGTGCGGCGACTCCAAACTTAAGGCTAAGTTGAAAGAGGTGTAAGTATTCACGGCGGAACACTTACATGGAGTGCGGCGACTCCGATCCTAAGGTTAGGATAAAGGGAAATGAAATGTCTATGGCAAGACGTAGAGCACGGTGACTCTAATCCTAAGGCTATGATAAAAAGGGAAGGACCTAAAGTTAGGCTAAGTTATCCTAATCGTGACATGGAGTCAACGGGGGAGATCCTTTCCTTTGGAATTGGACATAGGTGACAATAGGAAGTAAGGGATGAAGTTATATCATGCAGAGGATTAACGCCTACAGTCTACCTAATTCAATTTATCGAAGATAAAGTTGAATCAAGAACTAAAGGGGAAGCGGTAAATTAAAATCATCAAGATTGAGCATCAAGATCAGTATCTAATTTGGTGTCAGAAACACTATCAAGTCCTTTCGCAATTAGTGTATAAGCGAGATTATAGTCGTAATGATCTTAATATCGGACTAATCTAAAAAAGGGACAAAAGTTAAAATTTATTCATAAATTAAAATTTATAAAAACTAAAATGAGGTTAACCATTATGACCAACATTAATCAAAAAACTAATATCTAAAAAAACTAAATTAACGTTAACATCCAAACTAAAATTAAATCCAAAATTTAAAGTAAAATATAAAATAAACTAGAAATATCAATCACAACAAAAGCAGGTGGTGTATATGGCAATGAAGCCCAATCGAATTTGATGAAAGAAGAAAAAGAAAAAGAACATAGAACAACAAAGGGTTCAATGTGAAGCAATTAATTCAGTACATTCCATGTCTTCTTCCTTTCCCTCGCACGACCCTCTCTCTCGCACGATTCTCATCTCTCAGTTTTTTAGACTTTCCAGAAAAAACAAACTCAAACCAGGTATCATTTCTCCATAAAAATAGGATCACATAAAAAACATTCAAGAGATTCCATGAAAAGAACGACTCACAAATCCTTCGATGATGGTAGATCGGACGCGGTTGGAGGAAACTCAGATGCGGTCGGGCGATGGATGTCGACGACGCCGGTGATTTGTCCGTGCGGAGGATGAATGACGTGGTGAAGACGACGACGAGATCCGATATGGAAGCGGCGTCTGCGGTGGTTAGCATGGTGGTCGGAGGGAGACTTCGTGATAGAGGTTGCGTTGGTTGCCATTTCCGTATTACTCCCGGTAATTACTCTTTCACAGTGATCTTTCTTCTTTACAAGTATGTGTGTATGAGTGTGATGTGAATTTAGGGGATGAATTCTTGAAATCGTGTGAGCTTTTTTTCAATGTGAACTTTCTGTGTCTCCCCCGTGTGTATGGCTTTTGGTTCGTTGTTCTGCAAACTGATATTCTGGTATGTTATGGAATGCCTTCTTGTTGTCATACGAACTCTGATGCCCTTTTTATAACCACTTTGAAAAGAATCAAATGTTGTGGTTTTGAATTTAAATTATGAATGTGTCGGATGCTGTCCGATTGTGTCGGTTTCTGTTTCGGAAAAGAAATACTAGCTATGATTTCTTGTCATTTGTAATTCCATTAGTTTCCGTTTCTGACGGATTGTGTCTGTGACTTGTTTTGGAAAGAAGTGAGCTGGTTTGATTTTGTTTTGGACAGTATTGAACATGATTGTGCTGAGAATTTTGTGATTTAAAACTGATGATGATGATTTAATTTAATGCCAAATTTAATTTCATGTGATGCTGTTGATTCTCTGTTTAAACCGAGTTTGAAGCATAATTGAACTTTATTCAAATTTCTTCTCATTGCAGCGGTGGAAATTAAGGATCAGAACCATTTGTAGCATCATGAACTCACTTCTCAAACTGTTCCAACACTGTTTCTCATTTGCAACCTTGCTCTTCAGGGAGGGGTTATTTTTCAGACACGAATAAAAGCATCCTCACCTGAGCTAAACAAACTACAATCATCAGTGATTACTAACTCGTAACCCCCATCTAAGTGAGCACCCTTCATGGTACTTCTACTGGGCACATATTGGTCAGTTTCATATACATGTGTCAAGTGATCCTGTAGCAATCCTACTGCTATCAAGCAAGACAATTTATCCGTGCAGTATGGTACAACATGTTCTTGAGCTTCACATCTCGGGAGGCACGGTCCCAAACAACTACTTTTCGATCAACATCCCCTGATGCAAACCTGGAAAAAACTGGAGAATACCTTAAAACACTAACAGCACCTTTATGTTTTTTTTTCAAGCTTGGTAGAACATCACCAATAGTGTAACTGTCATCGTTCTCATCGTTCTTTGTAATCATATTGTTTGAATGAGACAACAGAACTTGTGCTTGAACTTGTAATGAGCCTTTAAACATTGTATACTTAAACTTTGAATTTGTATTGTAATGCACTTTGGATACTTGGCATTTGGATTTTTTGAATGAAATAAGTTTGAGATTTTGAATTTGTAACATTGTACTCTCAATTTTTGTACTTTGTAAAGGACTTTTGACTTTTGTATCCAACCTTGTGTATTGTGAATATTTGTCATGGAATTACTTGGAGCTTGCCTTGTAAAAATAATGAACCTTGAATTCTTGAAGTATGGAATTTGAATGATGAACTTGAAATCTTGAACATAAAGGGACTTGAGATTAAAACTTGCATAGATGTAGGAACTTAACATTGAGCTTGCACTTTGTATCCATAACTTGAATTGGTCCACAAGCTCGTACCATGAATGTGAATCCTAAAACAACGATGATCTTAAACAACAACACCGTTACTTGAATCTCAAGCAAGCCACGCAAGACATCCTGTCCAAAAATTTAATATCACTTGAAACATTCTTGAATCCACGACTATTAGCCTTAATCTTCAATCAAATCATAAACCGATCACATAAGATCCCAATCCATAATCAACATGAAACAAATTGCCATAATGTCAAGAACAATCCTTTAGATAGACACAAACATTGTGTCTTGAGGAATCCCTGGACATACCACTTGTAATGTGACTTGCAGCGAAAACCGTAACTAATCCTCAAATGACCAAAACCAAATGGACAGAAAACCCTAATCTTCCTTGGGAAAACCTCTGAGAAATCTTGAGGTAAATGGCCAGTAGAAAACCATAGGGTCTTTTGAACCAGAATCTGTTAGTCACGTCTTGAAACACTGAACTGTGAGAAAGAGAACTATCTCCACTTTGAAATTAAAATTCCTGCACAAACCTGTTAGTAATAAAGCATGCAGTTATGCAAGATGATGCACAAAGAGGTGGGATCTTATGCTCAAAAATTAGGGTATGACAATGTTGTATTATGCAAACTTGTAATCATTGAGGTTGGCATGCCATAAGGCTGCTCGCGACTAGTTAGAGGCATTGAAAATACAGGCACAAAAGGCCTGAATAAACTACTCCCTACTGGAGGGGGGGTCACTGGTGGACCCTGTGTCCCTACATAAGACAAAATGGGTCCACTTTGGGTAATCGACTGCACAAACTTTGTACTTGTCGTGGATGGTACAGGTTCAGATACAGACGTTGGAACCATAGTTCCCCCTGTCGAAGATGAAGGGGGTGGCTCTCCATTATTTGGTGGATTTTGATTCACCATCCTCCTTACGTATCTTCTCCTTGGTCTTTCTTCGTTGTTTTTGGGTATTTTACCACTCCTAAGTCTCATGCAACAAAATTGGAGAGATAGTAAAATGAAGAACTTATGCAAAAAAAATCTGAAAGAAAAAAGGTTTTAAACAATAGCACTGTCCCACTGGGCGTGCCAATTTGTTTACCATGAAAATTGGTAAACAACCGCTGGTCTCCAAAAAAATGGTTTACTTTACAGGATCAACCAGTGAATCCTAGGACATGTGCTTGTGTTAAAACGATATTTGAAAGTTTATGAACATTTCGAAAATGTCCATGATTGAAGAAAATTGTTTAAAGTTTTAAATTTAAATTGCAGAATTTGTAAAGGAATTACAATAAAGAACTTCAAAGTAAATGGTAATGAAAAAGTAATTGATAAAATGAAAATAACCTCAATTGAAATGAAAATATGGTGATTCACACGTACATTCTCAACAAACTCTTTTCTCAACACACATAAATACTTTGAGTAATTAATGAGTATTTGTACATTGATTGAACACGCAAAATCCTATACACTAAGACTATTGTTTATATTACATTAAAAATAACCGCTATTAACGATCTTTCCTCCAGAAAATGACACGTTTTGCTTGCATGTCTTCAATTCGCCACAAGTTTATATGCGTCATCTTTGAGAATCAGATAAGGACAAAAGACAGTTATCATCCTTATTCAAAATTCAAAATCTTCGTCGAACGCAACCTCAATATTGCTTCCGTTGAAATTGTAATCTAAGCTCAAAAATATTTCTAAGTCTTAATCCAGCGTATTTCTTTTACAAAGGACCTCTTCGACTAGGATCTTAAATAATGCTCCTGTCAAATCCAAGACATCTTCTTGAAAACATTTCTTTTTGCTTATCATACTTAATCAAACCTTGGCATCGAAACTTCCAGCTAACACATACACTTCTTTTTCAATTTACTGTTTAGAAATGTAGACTTAACATCCAACTAATGTATTTACAAACTATATTGAGTTGAGATCAAAATAAGTATTCGAATTATATCCAACCTTGCAATAGGAGCAAATACCTCAAAGTAATCAATACCCGATTTTTTTATTATATATTTCGTGGATCTATGTGCTTGCATGTATAAAGTTGAAAACCTCGTAGAAGATATATCTAAAGTTTTGATGACGACAACGATGATTAAACTTGGTGGAAATAGCTTTCAACATAGATGATGGCGATCTAACATAGAGAAACATCTTATGTCTCAACAACAAAATGAGACTCAAGATCAAAGTGCTTATATGATCAGAAGCAACATAGTAAAGAATACTGAAGCCTTAGATAAAGTGAGAAAGCTCGCTAGGTAATGTCACTTAGTCTATCTGAGTTACCCGAATATTGCAAAAGTAAGGAAGTATTTTAGAAGTACTAAGGCAACTCCCCCCCGCACACACACACACACACCTAAAAATATAGTTTCACCTATTTTATCTTGAAAACTATTTTCTCAATCGTTACAAGTGATTAAATTGTTGTCTAAACCTTTTTCAAACCAGTTTTAACAAACCAATCAATTGGTAAGTTGTGTCAATCGATTGACAAAACTTTTTCGAGTTAGCCAATAGATTAGAGCATTGAGGTAATCAATTGGAGAAAAGCTAATTTATTAATCGAGAAATTATGACAAAACATTAATGACTTGCAATAACTATATATCCTATATTTCCTATTTGGGCTTGCTAATTGATTAAAAATGAGCGGGACAATCAATTTGAGCTTTGTGACAATCGATTGGCTCATTAATTCAACCTATGGTTTATTTATTTTTTCTAGTTTTTCCATCTCCTATATAAAGGAGGCTCACCACCACTTCATTACACACCACTTTCCAAAATTTAAAATTTTATTTGGAATTTATCTCTCTAAACTCTCTCTCTCTCTCTCTCTCTCTCTCTCTCTCTCTCTAGAAAATATTTCTTTCACTTGATATGGCCTTAGTGCTTGTAAGTGAAGCTTTGCTTATGGGGAAGAAAATATGTAAGTGGTTATGTTGTTTGTTTAACTCTTGAGTGTGTGATACTCTTAAGAGGATTGAGTTTGGTTCGTGAGATAAATCTTTCTTAAAATATCTGTTATGGTTTATTGAGCTTTTCCAGAAAAAGTTATACTTTTGGTTATTGAGATCATCTTAAAAATCTCTAAGAAAGTTCTAGTTTAGCTTGTGGTAAAAGCTATTTGTGGTTCGGGATAAGCCTATAAAATTCTCAAGATCAGCTTGTACAAAGGTTCATAGGCATAACCTTCAAAAGCTTAAAGTTTATAATCAAACTCTCAAGAAGACCTCTTGGGGTCACGACTAGGCCAACGTTCGACAAAACCTTTATAAATCTCCTATGTAATCTCTCTAACCCTATCTTTTTTAAATTCTTCTATTTACTTTCATTATTTATTTCCGCGATAATTCACTCAACCAAAATTACTAACACAATCTTAATCAACAAAAGTTTAAAATTAATCACGAATTTTAAAGACCACAATTCACTCCCCCATATTATGCTTGAAGTCACTTGTCCAACAACTGGAATCAGATACTAACTCCTATTAAGAACTAATCATCTCATAAGGAAAAATATCTTCAACTATTCAGCAAACAAACACCCATCCTTCAATGGAGAATAAGTGTTTGTGGAAAGAGAAAATGAAAATTTTCATACAAGGGACGAATCGTGGTATTTGGAAGCCTGTGAAAGAAGGTCCATTTGTCCTTACACACAATTTTGATGGCTTTGTAGTAGATAAACTTGAAAAGGATTTGTCCAAATAGGACAAAGAGAATGTGCAATGCAGTTTGAAAGAAAAAATATCATCACTACTGCTCTCGGTCTTCATGAAAAGTACTCTATAATTAGTTTATAATGACAGTCTGACATAACTTAGATTTACATAGCATGTATGATTGGTTGAGAAATAAATAATTTTAGCACCAAAATAATGAGAAGGTGGTAAAAGGCAACTACGCCTTCTAAATTGGGTAACCCTCACCCGATTATTCAACCAAATGGTGGTTGAATCCCAAACTTTGTCCCAAAGTGGACAAATAAATAAACACACAAAAGTTTGTACTTTCCTCTTAATTCGAATCAACTGAAAAAATAGGTTAAGACTCTGTTTTTCTTTTATTCTACTTCACTTGATCATTTGATTCAAATCATGAAATGTTCTTGATTCGAATCTAATTGACTTTTTCAACCATTTTCTGTGCTTAATCTCAATCACATATAAAACCTTTTTGTCATCATCTCTCAAGAAAAATGAATCATAATTAATCAACAAATTCGTGTGCATTTGTGTGTGATTATGTGAGAAAAATCAATAACCTCTCTTTTGAAAGTTCAAATTTGTTGCAATGAAATTCTTGCATCTTTAACTTCAATTTGATTCAGATCTTAATAATAATAAATTTGTAATTGATTGAAGGAGATGTGTTCTTTAAATTAATCGTTCTTGAAGATTTTATTGAGATTTTCAGGTAGTTTGTAAGATTGAGGTGATTGTCAATGGTCCTGACAAATTCCATTGAAAAGAATTAGGTTCTTATGTCCAAATTTCCTTAGTAGTGACTGTGTGGAAGGCTACGAATAAGGAGGATTTCTTCTCAAATCTTCAGACAATTCTTCACTCAAGGAATCAGTAGGATCAAAGGGTTAATTTCTACACACAAAGGCTTGGAGCTGATTGGTGGTATTGGAATATTCAAGAAGTGTTAATCAAGTAAAGATTACGTAGAATAGTTTAGCATTACGCTATATACAAGTCAAGATCCAAATTGGATATTTTATTTTTTCAAGCATTATTTTGGATTGGTGATTGTATGAACTCTTGCAAATATTTATCAAACAAAAAAGAACAATGCAGGTTCCAATGGGAAACTATTGAAGAATGCATTTAGGCAAAGAGAAGACGAACTCTGAAGCACTATAAATCTCAGTGTCATCTCTCTTTCTCTCTCTCTCTCTCTCTCTCTCTCTCTCTCTCTCTCTCTCTCTCTCTTTCTCTTTCTCTCTGTCTCTATTACACACACACACACACACACACACACACACATACACACACACACACACACACACATACACAACGTGTGTTTTATAAAATTGACCTTTTTTCAAAATGTTCTTAAAGTCAATTTTGTCATAAAGATTATATATTAGGAAGCATGCCATAAGAAGCCATAAATTTTCTATGTTATCAATTAGAACAAGTGTCTAATTATGCTTATGTGTTTCAATTCTAGCGTAGTTTATTGTTCATTCAATTGGTAGTGATTTATTACGTAAGCATGAGTTTTGTTAGAATTGGATATCTGATCGAGCTGGATTGGTGATTAAATTCTGAGAAACAATTGAGGTTAGAAATCACTATATTGAATCATTGTATAAACACACCTCATGGATTATACAACTGAATCAATTTAATACCTTGTGTATCATCATATTCATCTTTGGTGTTTGTGAAGTGATTTAGTGTTAATGTGATAAAAAATTTGAAAAGTATAATTATCATATTTTCGCTTCAAACCTCTTGCAAGCATTTTTTGAAAAATCTTTGATACATTTTGAAAAAGTGGTTGATTTTTTATTTGGGTCTATTCACTTCCCTCTAGACCATTTTTCTACTTACATATTCACACCGAGCACATCTCACAATATCATTGATCGTTATATTCTTTCTTTCAACAACTCTATTCTTGTGAGGTGTGTATCTTGTTGTTAATTGATGGTTAATTCCATATTGCTATAAAAACTTGTACCAATGAGGTATTAAATGTCTTTTCCATTCTTAATACTTCGATTCTACAACAACTTTATTTTTATTCAAATTCCTTGAATGTCTTGAAGCTATCACAAGCTTCTATTTTTTTTCAAGAAATACACCTAAGTATTTTGCTAAAATCAACAATAAAAGTAATAAAGTACCTGCATTCATCAGGCGTTGGTATATCCATTGAGAAATAATATGTATGAATTATCTCCAATAGTTTCTTTTCTCCCCAAGTCTTTCATGTTGGAAATGAATCTTTATTCTTTTTTCCCATTTGACAAATTTCGCAAACATCATTTTGAATACTCATAATAGGTAGTCTAGAAACATATTATTTTCTTGATAGGTAATCTATAATATAAGAAAATTAAGGGCTCTGGCAAACCCATAAATACCCTTGTCTTAAAAAATGCCACCACATCAAATGAAGGGCATTTTGTGTCTAAATATTACTTTTTGTAACCAAATTACTTTTTCTAATGCTTTTGCAATATAGTTTCAACACACATTAATTTTTCTAATTACTTTTTGAAACCAAAATGTATTATCTCAACACACATTAGTTTCAAACAAACTACCTGGTTTTACCATTTCAACTAATATTGAGTTCCAATGCAAACAATGTAGCTGAACCTCACTCCTTTCTCTCTCCTAAATGAAAAACTGAAATCATTTTCTGATATTCTTCTCTATCACTCTCGCTCGTCCTTCTCTGTGTTTCCGATTTCAAATCATAGTATCCTCGTCTCTATGACTTTCTCATCGTCTTTCTCTCTTTTTTCTATCAATGTATGGATCTGTTTTGAGAGTTGTTGTCTCACTGTTGTTATTGTAGCCAATGATAGATCTCAATGAAAGACAGTGATGTTTTGAACAACTGAATCAAACATGAGTGAGGATTTGTATCTAGGCATGGTGGCTCAGTTTCTGTGTGAAATCTTCTGGGTTCATTGCACATATACTGTTGACGCAGCCTTTGCAAACTTCCTCTATTGTTTGAGAAAAGGTGAATCTGAGCCTCTTTTGTTGAACCCTAACCAAAAAATGTGTTTGGGTCCGTTATGTTTTTTTATGTTTGGTTGAAATTTATGTTTCCCACTGATTCTCACGATCGTGATGTTGGATGGCATGCTCTGTAACCTCGCTGACAAACTGTGAGAAACACAAAAAAATTTCTCTCGAGGTTTTGTTCACTTCTATATTTAATCATGATTTTCTTTTTTTTATGATTATTTCTATTTGGTGAAGATTGTTGTTGAAATAGGTTGAGGGGATTGTGAAGTAGGTTCATGGAATTATTGGTCGCATGAACGGAAGGTTTGGGCCACTGACTGTGGTTCCTATAGTTAATGTTATCCATTTTCATATTACTTTAGTCATAATAGTGTTGGATTGCTTTGAGCTTCTGTACCTTCATTGGTTTGTTGTTTTGTATCAATGTATAGTTTTTAAGATCCAACCACCTTCTTCATCATTTGGATTTTACAGGTTAGGGATCTTAAATTTTGAAGCATTGAAGGCATTATTTTCGATCTTGATTTTTTGGATTTTTGATTTTTGATCAATTACTTTCAATCTATAGAGCATTGCAGGTTAGGGCTGGAGTGGAAATGGCAGTAAGAACTCAGATTTTGGACTAAAGAGGCAATAAGCTTCTTATTGCTTTTAACTGAATAACAATTGAATTTAATGTATGTTAAAACAACATTTCACTTCTTCTTGATGCTCGTCTTTCTGTTTTGCGCACGAATATAAATGTCTTAATAGCTAACCTTTTCTTTATGTCTTAACAGTTGAACAGATCTGTGAAAAAAAAATGGACCTGAGAAAAGAAGTGGTACTTTGGAGATAACATCCGTAGTAATTGCTTACGCAGTATAATAAAGAGATAAGTTGGTTTTCATAATTTTTCTTCTCTCATTTAATTTTTAAATCAGATAGCTGAACTTTGAAGGTTGAGACACTTGGTTTGTTTGTGATAAAATTCTATGAATGGTAGATGTTTTATTAAATGTTTGTGTATGCTATTTGTAAGAATAAGATTTGGTTCTGCATCTTGTCTCTGTGTTTTGATGATAACAATGAAGTATTTGTGTGAGAACAATTATGGTGCTCTAACGTTTGTTATTCTTATGGTTTTAACAAACAGGTTCTAACTCTGATAAAGACCAGGTGCTATGTCACTCTGATATTCTCTATGGTCACTTATATGTGAAGAAGCAAGAATTGGTTCTTATTTACTGTGCGTCGGAAAGATCCTAAGAAGACACTATGTTGCTGTTGTAACGTCTATTGGATCTAATCTCTGATCGTGACTCTGATGTTGCATTTGTGAAGCCTGTTTGGCTTCTGAGGTCGTTAACTTCTGAAGACTAAGTGCTGAAGATTCTGAAGACAAGGTTCTGTTGAACGCCGTTCTGAAGATCTGAAGACTTAAGGATTCTGAAGATTAAAGGTTCTGAAGACTAAGTGCTGAAGATTCTGAAGACAAGGTTCTGCTGAACGAAGTTTTGAAGACTCTAAAGACTTAAGTATTCTGATAACCAAGGGTTCTGAACTAGAAGTGTTGAAGACTCTGAAGACAAGGTTCGGCTGAACAAGTTCTGAAAACTCAAGACTCCAAAGACCCAATGATTCATTCTTCCGATCATGCTTCAATCAAATCAATTCAGAAGCCTCTGATGAATAGAATAAGATGAAACGTTTGTGTGGAAAAATAGTACATAGTACAGATAAAGCAAGTTCCTTTCCACTACCCTGATTTGGTGGTACAAAGGACAATTTCAGTGTACGATTTTCAACCCAGCATAACGACTCTATTTCAAGTCGCCAGTACTCTTATCATATTACCGATCTGCCCTTCAACGGATCTTTTTCTGGCTATATATAGACTTGATCATTCAACGAATCTGATGTTGAGATGTTGATGAGCATGAGCATAAAAGAACAAATGCATGCGTGCAAGCATGATTAAATGAAGTGAACAACAAACGATGTAATACTCAGTGTAAAAAGAAGGAATATCAAAAACACTGATGTATCTGAAGAAAGAACTCAAGATAGAAAGAAAACCAAGAGTGAACAGTAAAGCACTACAATACAAAGAAGAAGAATGTTTTTACTATATAGTTTCGCTCTAAGTTAGATTGATCTTAAAATGTATGTTTACCCTGCTTATGTAGAAGCATTATTATTGTAAACAAACCCTTGTTGCAGACAGTTGTTTTGCGTTCCCTAAAGGACCAGTTGGGTCAGAATTTTTAGTAAGACTAAGACAGTGTGTCTTAGTGGTGTTAGTCACTTGCAGTTGGTTTGTGCTTTGTATTCCTTAAGGGGCCAGTTGGGTCAGAATTCTTAAGAAGTCTAGGACTATTATGTCTTAGAGGTTGTTAGTCACCAGCAGTTTGCTCGTGCGATTGTAATCAGTTTGGTTATAGTGAATTAAGTCCTTGTCTAAGGCAAAATCACCTTGGCGGGTGGACTGGATTAACTTGATATTTTTCAAGTGAACCAGGATATATCGTGTGTCCTTCTTATTGTTAGTTTATTTATGATCTTCATTTGAGTTTCATAAAAAGGCTTCAAAGTGGAAAACCCAATTCAAACCCCCCATTTCTTGTGTTTTTCACACACCTTCACTATTGACAAAACTAATATGAAAATACATTAGGTGCAGTGAAGCTAGCAAGTAAACTAGCCTATACTTGTGTTTTAATTAATTTGTTGTCATTGTTGATTCTCTCAAGCGTAAAACACGAAATTATAAGATCCTTCTAAAATGGATACATTGAATTGATTTGAAAGAGATCGATTACTAACTTTGTAACTCCATTTGGCTTGAAACATTGGTAGTCTTGTATTATTTATTTCTCACACTGTAATGTTATAATACAACCATACAAACATAAGTTGCCCCCTTTGACGATAATTGGATTCTCGTGTATGATCTGAGCTTGAGATTTACATTATGGCCATCAGCTGAGACGCAAGTAAGTGGCCTTTATAACAGGTTTGTGATACAAACTTATGCCATAGTTCAATTGTCTCTGGAATTGTGATTTTCCCTACGTGCTACTACTTTGTATCATATTTAGGGAAAAAATTTATTTTGCGTATTAGGTTGTTCTTATGGAAGTATGGAGGCTACAAATTTGGAAGCCAGTAAAAATCCAATGATGTAACCCAAAGTTAATGAAGTGTTTTCTGAATAGTGTAAGTATCGTTGAATATCTTTCCTTAATATTTTGCAGATGATGTTGCTTCCTCAATCTGTTGTTCAACTAACTGTTTCATTATTCCAAATTGCAATCTATGATGTTAGTGCAACTGTTCCTAATTCTTCTTATTATCTTCCACACATTATACATTAGTACAACTACAACTTTGGATTTCATTCTCTATTTTGGATGTTTTCTCTATTTTGTGTCTTTACTGTGATCTGTGATCTGTTTCCTACATATTATTGAAATCTACTCTATTTGGTATTTACCAATTCATATAATACTTTATTGGAATGCGACAGATGTTACATTGGATCCTCTTCTTTCCCTTAGATTGGATATCATTGTTACATGTTCCTGCAGATTGATGTTGCAACACAGCGTGGATTTGTTCTCATGGATGAGCGCATGAGAGTAATTGATTCAAATAGAAACCTGGTTTGTTTCAAGGTTCTCACAACATTATTTTTTCCTGCTGACCCAATATTGTTTTTGATTTAGGATGTGGAATGATAAGTCCCTCATTTATACTGTATTGGTCATGCAAATGGCAAGATGATGTTTGCTCATGCTGCCAGTGGCCATTAGACTGATTTTCTGCTCCTGGAATTCCTCCAATTCACTATTCTTAAACCAAAAAATTGGGTTTATACAATCTGCATTTCGTGGTCAAGTTGCTAATTTATCAATGCATCCTTATGGTTGTCGAGTCATTTTGGTATAGTTATTGAATTCCTTTTCCCGTATAGAAGCTTATTTTTGTGTTATGCATTATAGATATGAAATGTAAAACTACAAACCTCCTTGATTCTGACATGTACAAAACCACATCTACAAACCTACTTGCAGATTAAGGAAGCTATTTTGAAAACGCTATATAGGAATGGGATGTTTGACGATGCTTGCATCCGACTTTCTCTAACACGACGAAAGAAGGTTTATTTTCTCAGACTTTTGTTTCTATTTCGTTAATAATTTGTTTAATAATGGTTTCGTTCTCAACAATTTGCCCCTATAAGGAGTAAGCAACAATCATATTTTTTGGTACGGGTTAATGTAGAAACTATCTTACAGGATTATACTCCCTATTCCTGTTCTAATATTCTATGAATTGAGAATTTTGAGATTCTTAATTTGTACTTATATAGATATCAAATATACAAATTTTATTTATGCCTTTGAAATCTATTTACCACTTCTAATGTAAATAGGTTTTGGGCCCATAATAGCTTTATAAAACGTTTTACTTACCAATGCCCCATATTAAATAATAATGTATTTAAAAATAATAGATAAACTTGACCATTACTATTCAATAACCAGCAATGGTTTTTGAACTACCCAACCAATAATGACAGCCCCACTAAAACTTTTATAATCTCAATGTAAACAAAAGACGAAAAATCAAATAAACCATTATATAAACGTTTTTCCTCTTCTTTTTATCACACAAGCAGCATCATTGAAGAAGGAAAATCAACATGAGTTCCAATGATGTTGTCCATACCCAACAAACTTCAGATGTTCAACAACCAACTTCGGATGTTCAACGACCAACTTCAGATGTTCAACAACCAGTGCAGGCCCAATAAGTCCAGCCCGAGGAAGCTGTCGAGATCCTACAGTCGGTCGCAGCTCAAAGAAGACGGACCAGGATGAGAAGTAAGAGATCAAGAAGAAGGATACGGAGGAAAAGTACGTTCGATTCAAATGACGAAGACTTAGCACCATTCGATTAGAGCAACTTCATGTCGTCCAGGGCTTTTAGATTTGAGTATTAGGAGTTTTATTTGTCTTAATCATGAAACTTTCACTTCTGTATCGAGCACTTTGAATGATATAAACTTCAATTTATTTTTATGAAAATGTCGTTGATTTTATGATTTCCATTTGTGTGTTACATAGAATGGTAGTTCATATATATTATAGTTATACTGAATTAACTACATTATGCAATTTATTATTTGATTAACATGCACATCTCTCCTGCAATTTATTCAGTATATTCTGCAATTTATTATATGTATGTATGTGGTACTTGTAGAGGAGCGATTGTGGCAATCGCCAAACCTGGAATTGTAGGTGTTTGGCACTGAGTAGCTTAAATCGTTTATGTTTTATTTATTTCTTAGACTGCTTTGAGGCTTGCTGATACAATTTTCGTTTATTCCATGTCTACTGCTGAGTTTCCTTGTCAGATTCAACTTTCATATGGTGCATGGTTGGAATTTACTTTGTTGGTATGTGGTTTGAATCAAACAAATTCTTGTCTTAACTTTTGTTTTTTCTGTGTTAATTTCCTTTTTAATTAGTTCTGATTGAATTTGTGTTGGTTTTCGTATGGTTGTCATTGTTTTACAGCCTATTCACAAGGTGGTTATCTCTTATTCCTTTAAACAAACATTTGCTCTGTGAGACTTGAATAACTCTAATGCAAAAGGAGTCACGTGAACGTAACCATTCAGGTACAAAACTGAGAGACCTCACACCCTTCATAGTTTGTAATTTATAATATCTATTTTATACCTCTACAAGTTCCAAAATGTATTCATCATTTTTAATACAATAATTCATGATAGGATATTTTGGAAGCCAAGTGACTCATGAATTTTAAATGTATATATTTTTAACAATGTTTGCTTTTTAGAAAGTATAGTACTAGAAGTATGTCTACTTTATGGAAAGAGATGGAGATAATTATATATCATGGCTAACCTGTCATGTCTAAAGTTGTACAATGTCATAGTTATTATAAATGACTGTTAATATAAATGAAAACAATTATGTCTACTTTCATAGCCTCACCTTATAAAAATTATCACATTTATTAAAAATAAAAACAATTACTACTTATTGGCTTTAAAAGAAATTGCGCAACGCATATTGCTTCCTTCAAAATTACTGAAATGAGAATCAATGGTTAAGATAGATCATGCCATTACTTAGCATGTGTTTGTTTCAAAAAATTTGGTAATTATTAAATTTAACAAAATCAATAATTGAATATTTTTATATTATCTTAACAATCCTTCATAGAAATACAAAATTGTATAGAAATTTGATACCATTAGCTATAGAATTTTATAATCAATATATTATTTATATTGTAAAAAATGCAGTACATGTGAAATTCAATATATTTGATACAATTTCATTTATTTTTAAATTCAATAAACTTGATACATATTTTTCAAATATTTGTATGACTAATTACGAAAATGATATTTATTTAAAACTTTAATAAATTTTGTTTTTTCTTAATATAAAAATTATATGAAACGGGGGAAATCATATAGAAATTTTGATTCAAATATTTTTATAAATATTATGAAAACAAAAATAATATTTGCATTCAAATATTTTTATAAATAATGTAAAAAATTAATATTTATAAACGGGAAAAAATATATTGTTGAAGAAAATATTTTTATATACGGAAACAAATACGTCTGATATAAACGGGATCAACTCTATTATTGATTCAAATATTGAATTATACGAAAAAATATTATTGTTATAAACTGACACATCTTTAATTTTTATTCAAATTTTTTTATATACGGAAAAAATACTATTGTTATAAACGGGTACAACTTCATTTTTTATTCAAATTATTTTATATACGAAAATATTATTGTTATAAACAGGCAGAACTTTACTTTTAATTCAAAAATTTTTATATATGAAAAAATATTATTATTATAAACGGACACAACTTTAACTTTGATTCAAGTTTTTTAATATATAAAAAAATAATATTGTTATAAACGGGAACCACTTTAGTTTTGATTCAAATTATTTTATATACGACAAAAATACTATTGTTATAAACGGACACAACGTTACTTTTAATTTCAATCATATTTATTATAATTTTACATTTTTTTTTCAATTTGATTAAAAATTACGCGTCCATTACATAACATCCTCGAATAGATTGATCCGTGCGAACGCACGGATTAGTTACTAATTCAAGCCTGAAATTTGAAAGTGAACAAATCCCACGTGTCATAGCCAGTCATCATTTGGTATAATATAACTTAAACAAGGAAACCTATCATGTTGAATCTTCAAATGAAATGGGTGATTCAACGTCATTCTTACCTTTATATTTCCTCTGTCTCAAAATAAGAGTCTTTTTAGCCAAAATTTTGTCTCAAAATAAAAGTTTTTTTAAGTTTTCAATGCAACAATCATTAATTTTTACCAACTTTACCCCTAATAATTACTATCTACACAACTTTTAAGACAATACATCACATTACACCTTTATGACAATCAATGGTAATTATGGGTAATTTTATAAAATTGTTATATTTAATTAGTCAATCATTATTTTTTTTAATCTATGTGAAACAACCTTAAAAGACTTTCATTTTGAGACGGAGGGAGTAATAAATCGGTCATTTCTATCAACTAACGTACAATTAATAACCATTGTGAATATGCATGTTGTAACTTTTCTCTAACAATTGTCTCATACCTAAGAGGTTATGATGAACACCAAGAGCATAGAAACCATCACCAATAAAATTTTGAGATCAATTTTTTAATGTGATAGAAATTTGGCCTTTTTTCAATATTGAAATATTTAAATCTTTTGCAAACTTCACGGTAGATTTTGGTATTTTGTTCAGAGAAGAAAATATTTCATTTTTCCACACATATGATTACTACACCTAGTATCCAAATACATGTTATCCTCTTCTTTAGAATTCTCACTAGTATTTTGATATGAATTTTCTGTCATGTTTTCGTGATGTCGATATCTGCAATAAGCTTTCTTTATGCCCATATTTTCCCTAGTGGAATCAATTATAATGTGTCTTCTCTTGATTGTAGTTACTTCTTCCTTTGCCACAATATGTAGATCCAAAACTATGTCTACCTCTTCTTTGATGGGATTGATTGAAGTTGTTGAAATTGTTGTCTCTCCATTTGTTAATATTGTCACACCCTCATTCTCTAAAGGTTCCTCGACCTCTACCTCTGAAATTTCCTCTTCCATCAATATTGAAATTTTCACAACCTCTACATTCTCCTATTTGAATAGATTCAATTACGTTATTGCGATTCACTTGACTCTTCAAAGCTTCTTCTTTTACTTTCTCTAATAATCTCTAGACATGGATTTTAATACTACCTTGCAACTCTGTTACCGACATAGTGTTGGTATTGTGAGACTACCACATGATCAAAATTCATTGGCATGGTACGTACAATTTTCTCCACCACTTTGATATTCAAAATATATTCTCCATATACTCTCATCTTATTGACAAGATTTATAACATGGGAAAAATATTGTCCTCCAACTTTTGAATTAGGCATATTGTACGTTTCATATTCTCTATGTAGAAATCATAATTTGGTTTTCGGAGCCTTCTCTACTCTTTTATGTGACAACTTTAATATGTCCTATGTTTTATGAAGCACGGACATCCCAAATACGACATCGACACCGACATGATAATATTGGTAATAATTTGAAAATTAAATAAATTAAAAGTAATTGCAAGTGTCGGTTAAAGTGTCGGCTTCCGATACGGATACAAACACACTATTTTCAAAAGTGTCGGTGCTACATAGCCCACGCTTTTTGAGAAGTCTTGACATTTTCTATTTTTTCAAATAGCAAGTAATATATTCCGTAATGAATTTTTAAAAGAGCAAAACTCCAAATATTATAAGTTTTTAGATGTGTTGTCATCAAAGGCTCCCGGTAAATATAATCTAATTTTGCATTTAATTTTGGATTGGGCCTAACAAAATTATAATTATTTGTCATATTTCCCTCACAATAATTTTTTGACACAATGGAAACTCTTTTTGCTCTTTTTTGCTCCTTTCACTTTCTTATCCATTAAGTAACCTAGCATTCTTATACTTGCATAAAACAATAAATAAATAAAAGAAAAAAAATTATAAATACAAAAGTAGTTTGAAAAGCTCAAAAACAGATCAACCAACAAAAAGTCACAAATATCACTTTTTTTCTACTCAATTTCCATACGCATACAATGGGAACTGACAAAAAAGATTATGTGCACTTATATCAAGACCAATCCCAACTACATAAAAAGTTGTACTATTATTATATCTCTTCCCAAGTTTGAAACCAGCTAAAATCATACAGTTTCATTCATTTGATCGAGAATGGCCAAGAAATATGAGGGAGTTGCTATAGGAATTGACCTAGGCACCACCTACTCATGTGTTGGAGTGTGGCAGGAGCAAAACGATCGTGTTGAAATCATTCACAATGATCAAGGAAACAAAACAACACCTTCTTGTGTTGCTTTCACTAACTCTCAAAGATTGATCGGTGATGCTGCTAAAAATCAAGCTTCTTCGAACCCAACCAACACTGTCTTTGGTAACTCATTTCTATGTTTGTTCATCATTATTGTTTCATTTTTAGTTAGTAGGGTTAAATATACTTTATACATTCTTTTGTTAGTCTTGAATCTATTTTCTTATTTACATCACTTTCAATAAGTAAGAAAATATACATCACCATTTAATATTTTCAGATGCTAAAAGGTTGATTGGAAGGAAATATAACGATTCTGTTATTCAAAGTGATATTCTATTGTGGCCCTTTAAGGTCATTGCCGGTGATAATGACAAGCCTACGATCCTTGTGAGTTACCAGGGTAAGGAAAAACACCTTGTTCCCGAGGAAATATCAGCCATGATTCTCACACAGATGCGAGAGATTGCAGGGGCCTTTTTGGAATCACCTGTTAAAAATGCAGTGATTACGGTACCTGCTTATTTTAACGATTCACAGCGAAGAGCCACCAAAGATGCTGGTGATATTGCTGGCCTCAATGTAATGCGGATAATCAATGAACCAACTGCTGCGGCTCTTGCATATGGTCTTCAAAAAAGAGCTAATTGTGTTGAAGAAAGAACTATTTTCATCTTTGATCTTGGTGGTGGAACTTTTGATGTGTCTTTCCTTACAATTAAGAATAATTCCTTTGAAGTCAAGTCCACTGCTGGTGACACTCACCTCGGAGGTGAGGACTTTGATAATCGAATAGTGAATCACTTTGTGAAAGAGTTTAAGAGGAAGAACAAAGTTGACATTAGTGGGAACTCAAAAGCTTTAAGGAGATTGAGAACTGCCTGCGAGAGAGCAAAAAGGACACTTTCGTATGATATTGATGCCACAATCGACATAGATTCTATATACGAGGGTATTGATTTCTGTTCTTCAATTACTCGGGCCAAGTTTGAGCAACTGAATATGGACCTCTTTGAAAAGTGCATGGAGACTGTTGAGTGTTGTCTAACTGATGCTAAGCTTGACAAGAGTAGTATCGATGATGTTGTTCTTGTTGGTGGGTCTTCTAGGATTCCCAAAGTCAGGCAGCTATTGCAGGATTTTTTCAAAGGGAAGGAAGTATGCAAAAGCATCAACCCTGACGAGGCTGTTGCTTATGGTGCTGCAGTTCAAGCTGCTTTACTGAGTGAAGGCTCTAAAAGTGTTCCTAACATAGTATTGCGAGATGTTACTCCATTGTCACTTGGTGTATCAGTACAAGGAGATGTCATGGATGTTGTGATTCCTAGGAACACTTTGATTCCTGTCAAAACAACAAATGAATATTTGACAGTTAAAGATAACCAATCCTGTGTCTGTGTTAAAGTCTATGAGGGTGAAAGAGTCATAGCAAGTGATAACAACTTGCTGGGTTTGTTTAAATTTGATATTCCTCCTGCTCCTCGAGGTAGTCTTTTTATTAAAGAATGCTTTTCTATAGATGAAGATGGTATATTAAATGTGTCTGCAGAGGAAGAAACAAGTGGTAATAAGAAAGATATTACAATAACCAATGAAAATGGAAGACTGTCAAGGGAAGAAATTGAGAGAATGATTCAAGAGGCTGAGTTTTTTAAGGCTCAAGACATGAAATTCAAAAAGAAAGCTAAAGCCATAAATGCTTTGGACGATTATCTTTACAATGTGAGGAAAGTAATGAAGGATGATTGTGTAAGTTCCAAGCTCAACCCTGTTGACAAAGTGAAGATCAATTCTGCAATGATAAAGGGAAAGAGCATGCTTGAAGACAACAAGCAGGAAGAAGCATTTATGTTTGTTGATTGTTTGAAGGAGCTTGAGAGTGTGTTTGAATCTGCTATGAACAAGGTCAATAAAAGTTACTCTGATGAGGAAACCAATTCCGATTCCTAATGATAATTTTTGTTATTTGATTTGCTTCCTCCAGTATAATGTCGGAGCTTCTTGCTTTTCTTTTTAATCTTATGATTGTTTGAATTAGTAGACTTGAGGTTGTTGCTATTAAAATAACAAAATCTATGACATAACCAGTATTTTAATTTTAATTTGTGTTGTGGTTTTATGCAGTCTAATATCTAATAATTCATTCAGTACAAGACTTTAGGTTAAGTGGTCTTTAAGAGGTTGCGTTGTGGTTTCCTCATCCTCGAAGAATGACAACTATCAATTGTGATGGTGTTAAATGTATAGAATTTATTAAGGTTAATATTATTTTATATTTGGTTTAATTATTCATGTGTTTGTAGTTTGTACATATTATTTTTGTTTGGCGTGTGATATTGATGTAGGATCAACATGGAGTAGTTTGTACATAGTTTCTAATGAAAGAAGTTAATTATATAACTGTTAGAAATGTTACTATGCAGCCTTCAAGCTCCTTACTCAGCAACTAACATAGTTTGTGCAGTTGTTAGCAGTTAGGTTTTGGTTATCAGTTAGTTAACTAACACAGTTAGTTATTACACACGAGAGTTAGTTATAATCTCTAAGCTTACTTTGTATCAGCTAGTCTCCTATATAAGCATGCACTACTGCAATTGTTATTCATGTTTTGAATGAATAAAAACTAGATACTTCTCTACTAAATTCTCTGCTACGCCATTATGCAGATAGGTTGATTTTCAACTCTATTATGATATCAATCACTTATTTCGATCATCCACGCATCCATGATCAATTCTCAAAACTTATTCTTCTTCCTTGAACATTCAGTTTGTAGTCTCATCTTCATTGCTCTACAATTCTCAAGTCAACCGGTAGTAATGGAGTTAATTGAAAATCAAGATTCATTTGTCAAAGATCATGCTCAATCACAAACGTGAGTAGTCTTTCGATCCTCACAATTCTCTGTCCAACTCATCTAGTAACCAATACACAAAACATGATTAGTCTAAAGATTTAATACAAAGCTGACAAGCAATGGTCATGATAGCCACCACAAGTCAACTATGTGCCTACACTCAAGAATATTCTCTCTAATCTGAATTAGAATCACAAGTCTAGTTTGCAGACTCAAGTGCTTCTCATCATCTCACACCCCATGACTTTTACTTACAAAACAAAAAGCATAATGTGTGACATAGTAAAGTTTATGTTGGTAATGGTCAAAGTTTAAAAATAAAATTAGTTGTTTCAGCCCTCTTTTACTAAATTTTTTTACCTAACAGTCATTTAGATAGTATGTTCCCTCTGTCACAAGAATTTTTGTCTTTTTCAATGTTTTCTAGAGATAACAATGTCACTTTTGAAATTGTGTCGGATAAATATTTTGTAAAATCTCAGGGTTTTAAGCAAGTTCTTGTGGAGTAATTTCAAGATGATAATGGCTTATACTGCATTCCCAAGCTACCATTGGAAGTGTCAAGCTCCAACTGCAAAGCTAAAAGTAATGGCTTTCCAACTGATGTCCAGAGTTATGGTTCCACTAGTTCTAGTTGTATGTAGTATTATAGAATTGGTCAAGCTAATTTCAATTTAGTTTTTACAAATTCAATAGTCTTGGTAAAGCTCATAGACTTCATGCACTTATGTCAACAATTGCGTACCATAATGCTTTTTATGCGATTTATAATGACTTATGAGGTCTTTCTCCCTCTCCATCTAATTTTGGCTATAGATATAATATAGCATTTGTTGATGGTTACACCAAACATACATGGTTCTACTTCTACCTATGACCTTATAGCCTGTGGAATGTAAACATAGACGTATAGTTGAAATGGGCCTTATACTTTTGACACAGACATGTGTATATACCATTAACCTTTTGGGAACATAGTTTTGAAATCTCTGCAGATTTAATCAATAGAATTTCTACCTATGCACTACCCAAGTTCCACTCATAATTTCATGTTCTCTATATAACAAGGACCATGAATACAATTCCATTAAAGTGTTTGGTTGTTCTTGATTCTCATTACTCAAATCATTTTACAAACACAAACTTTAGTTTAGAAGTAAATAATGTGTCTATGTTGGTGTTTTACCTCAACATAAAGGATTTAAGCGTGTGCGCAGACACACATATCCAAGGATGTAACTACTCATGAACAAAATTTTTCTTTTCCGCAAATGTTCCAAACTAAGTCTAAGTTTGATTTGTCTCATGTATATAAATTTCTACCAGCTCCAACAAATTTTATATCATCTACTACATCCAACTGTCGTCCTACTAACGTGTTGTCTTAATCTAAATATCTTCTTGTACCAGACTCTGAAGAAAGAGAATATCCTATCTCTCATATTATGTTTGAACATTCCCACCTTGTTTTATTGAGGTTGTCACAACCAGGTTCTTTAACCCATTCAAAATATAATGGATTGCATTGATGTACAGGTATCACCAAACCACAATCTTAGTTCTATAAATTGTCCAAAGGACAATGAACAACAACAATCACTTACTCTAACTAAAGAGCCAAACATCACCCATTGTGTCATATGTGAATCTATGTGCTTGTAGGTATTTATAAAATGTTCTAACGTGGAGGAGTTTTAATGATAGAAAACCTGGAATCAACTGATTAGTTGTTTGGTTTTGATGATGACAACACCTAATATCAAATGATATTCAGTTAAACCTTATCTCTTGAATTTAGCTCAAGGATTTAAACATGCTAAAGATGTTTTATCAAGCTATCCTATTGAATCAAGATATCCTTTGAAGACACTCTTTAAGATCAAGTCATTTTTTTGAAGTCAACATTATGATCAAACGACACTCAAGTGAAGATTTCTGTTTCAAGGTTATCTCATGGTTTTGCTCTCTCTAAACTATAAGACTCAAGGTTCTTATGTGATGCTAAAGTCAAGGATAATGATGCCCAGACTTAAAGCTTCAGAGTTATCAAAGAGAGGAAGTGTGAAAGTTCTCCTAATCGTGTCTGTCTTGGTGGGAAGTTTCTTGTAAAGGCATGAGGTTAATTTTGTAATTATTATAGAAAAATCACACTCACACACACATACACACACACACACACACACACACACACACCAATAGATTATTTTCACATGGTTTAGTTGAAAATCGATTGGAACAGTCTCTTAATGATTGATAATGACTAAATATCAAAACTCTCAATTTGTGGTTTGAACAATCGATTATTGGGGTACAATAGTCAATTGGCTTAATGGATTATGGAATTCATTTCTCCCATGGATAGTTTCCAAACTTATACAACATTTTAGCCTATAAATAAAGATCTTCTCTCTCGCTTCAAATAACTCTGAAAGTGATCTTTGATCTCACTTTCTTACGCTCCAATCATTTTCTATAAATCTCTCGTTTTTCTCTCTTATATTTTTCCATTATTGTTTCGAGATTATTCTTGTGTTTAAGTGAGGATCATTATTCAGGATGATGGCTTAATTTTAATTTATCAAGAGTGTATTATTTCTTAGATATAATATTCTTCTATAAGAAGTTGTTTGGTTGCGAGCCAAACTAGTAAAAATAGTAAAAACTCTTGTGTGATTTTGGGAATTGTCTTAGGAGGTCTTCGTTTGGTTCTTGAGGTTTGCCAAGAATAAAAGATCTATTTATTTTGTGAAGTGTTGGACGATAGGCTTCGATCTAGAGGGGGTGAATGATCACAAATTTTACAACAAAAAACTTTTGGCAAAAATCTGTTTTCAAAATAAGGTGCAGCGGAAAAGCGCCTCGGATCAAATCGTCTAACCGAACCTACTATCGAAAAGCAATATACGTATCGCAAACCAAACGGAGAGATAACAAACATAAATGTTAAACAACAATAAAGCCATGAATCAATTAAATGCAATGCTAATCGTAACTCGTATATCCAATAAACCAAAACACAATCGAAATACACACAAACAATTTATCAAACACTTGATGTGCAATCAATAACAATTGGAAATATAGTTTGTTTTGTTGAAGTTAAAAACCTATCATAATCAAAGTGATTATGATTATATCAACAACAATAACAACTTTAAAAGATAGTAGAAAATAATTTCTAATCGAATTTATCAAACAACGACGAACTCGATAAATTGTGAAATCAACAATAAGAGAGAGAGAGAGAGAGAGAGAGAGAGAGAGAGAGAGAGAGAGAGAGAGACCAAGATTTGTTTAGGCAGTTCTCCAATCAGCCTCGCTATGGGTACGTCTGCTCTCAATTCAAATTCGAATTGAGATAGTGCTATTAACCTTTTCTTTGCAAAAATGTTTATACAAGAGATGAAGAATGCAAACCCCAAAAACCCTATTATTTTGTGTTGATTCTTCCTCCCCAAACCCTTGATCAAAGCTTGATCAAGTGACCAGTAATGCGGCTACAATCCCCCAATTATCCAGAGCACACAACTTGTTGAAACCCAAGATTCCTGAACACAATTCACCATCTCGCGCTACTCCCTTGCAAGGAAACCACCTTGTCCCAAGGCTTTCACTCGATCGAATATGTGTTGATGTGATATTGTCCAAAACCTTCAAATTGACCCGGTCTTAAAGGAAAACCCCACCTTGGTTTTCTTATTTGAAACACACAAAGTTCTCAACCCAATATTCTTGGTTACACCAAACCTAATTGGACATTATTAACCCTAATCTAGATGGTCACCCAATCAAAAAATGATTATATGTACTTCAATTGTGTTTATGCATAAAAGAAGGGATGAAGATGATGGGTAACTTTATAATCTGATTTTGTTTAGGTTTTATTCACTAGGAAACCTTACCTAGAAGAAGATGCATGTATGAGTATATATAGGTATGTGAAGAAAATGTGCAAAAGGATGCAAAAAGAATCTTTCAAGTTTTAACTTGCATAGGTCGGCCTATGAAAGTCATAGGCCTATGAAGGTGTTCAGGCTTGTCTGTGAGGCGACCTGAGATGCGACCTGTGGGCAGAATCTACAAGCTTCGTTCTTGGAGCGTGGGAGCCAGCCTGAAACATGGATGTGTCGGCCTATACTGAAGGTGAGGCTTCCATAGGTCGGCCTGATCACATATAGGTCGCCTATGTTATTGTTTTGACACACAAACATGATATTTTATGTGTATGACATGTCTAAGACCAGTAAAACTTGTTTATAGACTCTTTTTATGCATCCTAAGGCTAAGGGGATAAATGAGCATCTAAATGTAAGTTGATACCGCCCAATATACAAAAGAGATACGATCTATTATACTACCTTGTCCCTTGTTTGACATCATTCAAAACCCGATTGAATTTGTAGTTAGCAATACGTAGCACTCACATACTCCCTTTTTTTATGATGACAAACATATATGATGTAACTGTAGTCTGTTGCGCTTATCTTGGTACACGGAACAACTCCCCCTGACTTTATGCATTGTTCTTGATAGCTCCCCATAAGTGTATGCATATATCATGCATAATCCTCTTCATGATCTCATATTCTCCCCCTTTAACAACATCAAAAAGAAAAAAAACAAACAATCTATTAGAAACATCACGTAGATGCACGACTCACATATTACAAATACTATACAGAGGCAATTACAATGAAAAGGTTGTGCTCTCACACAAAGTAAAAAACACATGCTTAATAAACAAACCACAATACTCATATTAATTTTGATTAATTAAGGTACAAGCATTGAAACATTACATAATTCAAAGGATAAACATCAAACCAAATGCAAAGACATGGAAACAACTAAATAAAAAAAACTAAATGCAGAAAAATATTAAGACACACTAAAAAGACACTCAAAACACAGCTCAACACTTCCTTCCATGACCTCCAGGTCTAGTTCCACGAAATCAACCTTGACCATAATTTACAAATTAACGGTCCAAGAAATCACAAATTTTTTGATAGAATTGTGTGTAGTGATGATGATCTTCATTTTAGGAAGCAATCATGTGATTGATACTTGTGATGGTGGAGGCGGTATTTACATCCATCTCCTCCTTCAAGGTGACTCGCTTCTCTGAGACAAATGAGGAAAATGCCTCAAAATTAGCATCATGAGTTTTCATATGCTCCTCTGTACTTTGGAGCTGTGCCATCTGGGCATTTTGGTTGTGCAACAGGTTTTGAAGAATAGAGGTGACAAATGAATTGTTGCTAACAACATTGTTATCTTCCTGCACAACTGTAACGGTCCGTTTTTAATATTTCCTTTTTCCGTGCTTTTTGGTGTTAATTGGTCGAGTCTTTATTTTTAATTGAGCAATATTTATGTTAATTGCTAATTGGTGTGATTATATGTTATTTTTGCACATTGTGTATTTTTACCGTTTTTGAGAGTTGCGGGGAAAATTGGAATAGAGGGTATTTGACATATTTCATAATTAATAGTATTAGTTAATAATAGTTAGTTTAGATATTTATTAGAAATGTTTAGAATTTTTAAGTTAAGAAAATATAAAAGAAAATAGTTAGTATAAGTTTATAAAAGTTAGTAAGAATTTCCAAAAAGAGAAGAAAAAGAGAGAAGAAGAAAAGAGAAAAGAAAGAAGAAAAGAGAGGAAAACTTGTGAAGGAAGAAACCAATCTCCCGACTTTCTAGAACACGATTAAATCGGGTAAGGGTGCGAAACTCGGTTATTATATCATTGTGTATGATTATATATGTTTTGTGTGGATGTTTTGGATTGGTTTTCCATATGTTTCCGTTTATGCCGTATTGGACGAAATCGTTAGAAACCGATGTTTTTACGGTCGAAAAGTCGTATAAATACATGTGTTGGTTGGTTATATGTATGTGAGTTTCTATTTAAAGTCTCATGAAGTTTGGATATGTTTCGGTTAGTTTTCGCTATGTTTCCGTTATTTTGTCCGTTTAGGTCGAATTGTAGGAAGTCGATAGGAACCGATGTTTTCACGGTTAGAATTCGAAATAAATTACATAGTTGTATCGAGTAAGGTTAGGTCGTCGTATGTCGTGATTTTTATTCGATTTGATGATGTTTGAAAATTCTGGTTTTTGGAAGGTTGAAATTTAATCGAAAAATCGAACGTCGTAGAAATTTCGTTTATGTGTTCTAAAATGTTCTTATGTATTTGGTGGTTGCGCGTATATGTTTGTTTCGGTGAAAATGTTCGATTTAGTCGAGTTTTCGGGCAAAAGGAAAAATGGCAGCAAAGGTGTATTTTGAGAAATTCTGATTTTTGAGAAAAACAGGGCTATGCATCGATACATAAGCTATGTATCGATACGAAATGGATTATGTATCGATACATAACCCTTATGCATCGATACATACTGTGAAAATTGGGAAAAACAGCATTTTCACTACAGCATGTGTCGACACATGCGTGCTATGTATCGATACATGTGGCTTTTTGTATCGATACATAAGCCTATGTATCGATACATACTGTGCTGAACCATGAAAATCTGGTTTTTCGGGGAAACTTCGGAAATTCATATCTCTTGAACCGTAAGGCGGTTTTAACCCTCGTTCGAAGCGTTAGAAAGCTAACGAGATGCTCTTTCTAGGAAAAATAGTTTTGGGGTCTGAACTTGGTCCAATTGGTACAGTTTTTACGAACCGTTTCGTTGTTTCGGGCGTCCGGTTTATGTTTCGCGTTATTTTGAAATATTCATATCTTGTTAACCGTTTATCGTATTTAAGAGTTCTTTATACCGAATCAAAGCTATCGATGAGTACTTGTTGATGATGGTAGAAAATATTATTTTTGGCCGACTTTTAGCCGACTTTTCCGAGAAACCGAAAAATGGAATTTTTGAGTTATTTTCTATATTGTGCGATAGAATGTGATATGTTATGAGATGGTTTGTGTGATGATTCTTTGATGGTATATTGGTGTTTGTGGCCATTTTGGGCAATTGTGTGCATTACTTTATATGTACTTGAAATGCATGATTTAATGTATGAGCTTTGATTGCCATGGGTCATTATATGACATGCATCATGTGTTAGACATTGTAGATCCCTTCGTGGGTGTAAACAATGCAGTTAGACATTGTAGATCCCTTCGTGGGTGTAAACAATGCAGTTAGACATTGTAGATCCCTTTGTGGGTGTAAACAATGCATGTTGAATTGTAGATCCCTTATGGGTGTAAGCAATTGTTGTATTGATCGTGTGCCTATTATAAAGGACTAAAAACGATCCATAACGTCGTATGCTTGGTGATAAGTGGTAGCGACGGGGAACATCGTATGCCCGACGGGGAGTTACCCTAAGTAACGAGCGATGATTCCAAGAGTTCCTGGGGGACTAATGGTACCGCATGCATAGAGTCGTTGTGTCGGTCTCTGTGCATTTGCATAATTCATTACATGAATGTTTATGTGTTGAATTTTGAGAAGGAATTGTTATGCATTGTGTTAATGTATAGGCTTATGTGATTGATGTGTGAAATGGGGTTAATATGTCTTGTATTGTTTACAAGTATCATATTTGTATGGTGAGAATAATTGTGCATATTTTGCTAAGTGTTATATAATGATATGCAAGTATATTATAATCTTGTTTCTCACCCTTCTGCTGTTTTATAATGCTCTATGAGGCATTGCAGATTAGATGCTGGAGTCTTTTGCGAAGATTAGTGTCTTCGTCTTTTTGTCGTTCCGTCGGCTCTGATATGTAACACGGGTAGTCGGGGTTCGAGTGTAGATGTTTCTTTTGGCCTGTATCTAGTGGCTTTGTATGAACATGTATATGACATACTTATCTTTTGTGATGACATCAGTTATGGATGTTCCGCTTTAATTCTGTAACTGAATGATGGTATTTTGGAACTGAGTTCCTATGTTTATATGGCTATCAGGTTGTTATATATCTATATGAGCAGGTTGTTTTAGTTCACGTTGGTGTGGCATCTCTGGTTATATCATGATAAATTATTCTTTGCTCTGATGTTTTATTTATAAGAATAGTTTATTCCGATTTTTGTACGGGGTATAGAAGGGGTGTTACAACAACGACTGTTGCACCCCAAATTTTACCCTCATTTCCTGCTAATTGATGTTTGATTTAATACGCATTTTTATTTATTGTTACTTTATTTAATATTTATTTTAATGTTTTATTTGTTTTTTTTATTTTCATTTAATGTTATTTTAAATATTCTTTTTGTTTTATTTTAATTTTAATATGGCTTTTTATTTTATTTATATCTTAGGTGTCCTATTTTTATTAATATAAATTAATCTCAATTTAATTTTAATCTTGCATTGGTTTAATCATTTAGATTAATTGTTAATTTTGTCTATATTTTTTTTAATTAACATTTTAATTAATTATTATTATTATTATGATATAATTGAAAAGAGAAGAAGTTATATTCATTTCCTTGCCAATTTAATTGGTCCTGTGTGGTATTTGACTTGTTTGTGATTGGAGGAAGTGTTTTACCATCAACCAATGAGAAATAAGCACTCTTCCTTTGACTTTTCAACCCTTGTTCGTGGCCAGTGGGGAAATGACATGTGGCATACAAAGAAACAAAATCACCCAAATGTTTCTTCTTCCTCATTCGTGTATGCGAGCTTCAGATTGGAAATTCAAACGCCAAACATATCAAAATCGTTCAAATTGTTTAAACCTCAAATCCTTGGCGCGAATGTTTCATTTGGTTTCCCCAAGATACTTTCCTCTTTGAGCTTTCAAGTCTTGGTTCATCAAAAGTGTCTTTGAGGCGTTACCGTTTTCATCTCTCCCTCTGCTACGCCTCTACGCCACCTGCGAATTGCCATGGCCTTGTCCCCATCATCTTCCTCTTTCATTGCCTATTTGTGTAGCAACAGAGGGATAGTCTCAGAAGCAGCACCATTTAAGCATTGACCCTGCAAAGTTTCTGAGTTCTGCAACAAGGAGCGTTTGCCTCCCAAGGTTCAACGTTTGATTTCAAATTTCAAAACCCTACCCATTGCTTTGCCCACCAAGTGCTTGAAGCTTGACCCGGCCCATCAAGTAGCCTATATAAGGAGGGTGGATGTTCAGTTCAGGATCGACAACTCTCTCTAAAAAAAACACTTAAAGTTTCTCTACAATTCCATAAGCCTGAGCAATCAAGTTAAGGGAATCTCTTGGAGTGCTTAAGAAGTGAAGGTAGTCATCACACTTGAAGATAGTAGACCTCACTCCCATTTGGTATTGTGTTCTTTTACTTTTGCTATTAATGCTTATTTACAGTTTTATTATGCATATCATCATTCTATACATGCTTGTCTGATTGATGTATGTTTGAACATGTTGTTAAATTCCACTTGAAAAGTGATGTTTTGATGCTATGGTGTTGAGTACCTCTGTTTTATCAACTCGTTGTTTGCAGCTTTAAGTTCTCTTCATGGCATTACTATGATTAGATTAATGATTGATGTTTTTAATTTGTTTGGATGTTATGTATGAGATTTTGGAATGAAGCTTGTGAACCTTTGTCTCTTTGAGTAACTGTTATGGGATACTTGAGCTTATCTTGTGTATTTGTTAATGATTGTTGATGTTACCAATAGTTCTTATTCAAATAGCATGAGTGTTTTTTTATTGCCATCATTAATGGAGGAATACGGTTGTGTGCTCAGTTCTGGTTTTAACCTTATTCTTGTAATAGTGATGTTTCTGTTCATGGATTATTGACCTTTGCTGTTGTTTGATTGTGCAAATTGTTAAGCCATTGACTTACATTAACCCCCCATTGGATTATTTTTGTGACAACCTATGTTTAGAGTTTGAATGATAGATTGGCATGTATGCCATTGATATTACATTTGTCATATGCCTCATGATCCATAACTTGCCATGTCATCTTGTTCATGCTTGACATTTTCACTTTGTTGCATAATAAGAATCATTCTGTCAAGCTTTTTAATCTCAAAAGTCATACCCTTGTAATGTCTTGACTGCCTACCTATATGTTTGTTGAAGAGGCTTGTTATATTATTTTCTTAATTTGGTTGTTTTTACTAAGTTTATGCACTGCCTATCTCTAAATGTTTTCTGTGAATTTGATTGTTGAGTTGACCTATAGTTTGTCTTATGCCCTGTTTTGCATAGAGTCTAAGTTCAAATGTTTTTGGTCCTCAAGCACCAGAATGATTATTGTTGCTATATGTTTCTTATTTGGAATGTGTCAAATCTACTTATGTCAGCAGGATGAGGTGTAGCCTTTTATCATGTTAAAAAGCATCACACACCACAATTAATTTGACCATGAACCTTGCCATTGCTCACACAATCACACACCAGTCAAAGTTGTGTGTTCATTGTCTTTTGGTTTGTCTCTAACATGTGTTGTAAATGTATGGACATCTAGGTGATGTGTGTGCTTAATTGTTGAGTTGTTTACAGACCATTCAATTTGTTCAAGTCTTTGTTTCATTGTTTTTTGTTGATGTATGCCAATCTGAACTCATCATTCAATTGCAAATGTCCCCATTGATTTTGTTTGAATTAATTTTGTTTGAAATAACTCTCATCTGTAACTGATCATGCTTTGTTATATGTTGATATCATGTTGATCGGCCATTAGACCTATGCATTAAGTGTATTTGTTAAGTATTTGAACAAGCTGACTTTTAAGTTTTAAAACTGAATATGTAATGGTTGCTGATCTGCACTTTACCACACGACCAATTTGTCCAAGTTGTTTACACATTATTGGCTTTTAATTGACTAGCATGCTTTATTGTCTAACATGACCTTCTCATTTGACCAAGGTGCTACTATTATGTCTATTTATCAAGTAGTGATTCCATTTAAATCCAACTGTCTCATCTTGATTTGAATTAATAATATGATTGTTATCTCTATATGTCATTAAACCTTGATGCTTTGAAATGTGATCTCATCCATCTGTTTGTGCAAAATCCTCAGTTCTACCATTTGATTGTACCCTACTGTATGCACACATATGTCTTGCTTGAATTTTCCATTCTTGAACCTTGAACTCAGCATCTAACTTAGAATAAAATTATGTCATATGCAACTGTCCAATTCTTAGCTCTTGTGATTTGTGTATTGATGATTGCCATTCGTGTGCTTCACCTTTGATGTAATATATTCTGAATGTTTTAACTTCCTTATGTTTGCTTGTGAACTTGAGTAGCACCTCTCTTTTGTTGGTTCATTATGTTTTGTATGTTAGGGTTTAGGTCAAATAGATGGCACCTTTGTATTCCTTGTTCGCTACTGATCAATTTTAGGCTTCGCTTTGTTTAAAATGGTTGAGCTTTGACTGAGTTATACCTGTATGAACATGGCTGTGTGAGTTTGTTTGGTTTGGAATTTGGACATGGCTGGAATGCGTGAGCTTTTTACGTTTTGGGGCATTTAGGGATTTGTTTCGCTTTATTATTTTCTGGAAGCATATAATTCATGGATGAGAGCGTAGTACCGCTAGTCCATGGAGGGAGTTATAAGTATTTGCAAGCAAGGGGACTGGGATTTTTTCTTTTTGTCTGATTTTGCTTGTTTTACATATATATTTATGATTGTATCTTCTATTCACTACTCGCGCGCAGCTTAATTGGCATTGTTTGGTGTTGTTGATTCAAAGGGCATGGGTTCAATCCCCATGGTTGTCACTTTTTTTTATGACTTATTTATTTTACTATTTTAACTTTATACTAAAATTTCAAAATAACATAACTTATGCATCTTTAATCCTTTTTCTCCCATTCTTTTTGCCATATTTCTCTAATTAAATATACTTTCTACATATAAAAAGAAAATGACAAAAATATTTTATTTTTAAGACCTTTATGCATGTTTGGTTTATAAATGCTTATTAAGTCTTTATTGCATTTCCATATTCATCTTGCCATGCTATTCTTGTTTATCATATTTGATCATTGTCTAAATTGCATGATTCTAATCTTGCTTGATATCATGAGTTTTATTTCATCTCATGAATTTATTCATGTCTTTTTATGTCATCATTAATCTTCTTATCTTTTAATATCTCAATTGTTATTTCCCCCCATTCCAAAGGAAGGTTAAACATGTTGACTCCTAAAGTCATGACCTCCCACCTTAACCTAAGTAACCTCTTAGGATAAAACTTTATTTCTTGGCCTCATCAGAGCCATAGAAATCACAACTAGCCTTAGGAGAGAGTTCTTAAACTCTTAGTGATATTCATCATAATGAATCATCACTTTTCCCATTGACTAAAACATAACATAGGTCCATTACAACTAGACTTAGAGAGTTCTTATACTCTACAATGAGGTCACACTCATTTCCCTCTGAATATTTACCACAGTCAATCATTCAGTAGAAGTAGAACTACGCATACTCTGATTCTATTCCCGAGGATACGTAGGCGTAAGGTGCGATGTCTTATCGAGTATACTTAGATACTAACCCCTAGGGTTTTCAACCTTTAGCATAGAACCTTTAGCAAACATAAGATAACAGTAGAACAAGAGGTTCCTGTAGAGTACTACAGACGTTTAGGGTGCTAATACCTTCCCTAGGCGTAACCAACCCCCGAACCTTAGATCTCTCCCCTTTAGGTTTTTCTAACGATCTTGAACCTTTCCTTTGGATAAATCAAAGTCGGTTGTAAAAGAAAATGATGCAAATTAATTAATAATTTGTTATCCGATTTTCACCGCAACAAAAATGGCGACTTCACTGGGGAAAATTTAGACCTATTGCTGGTCCTTTCCTAAGAGGGTTAAGCCTATCTTGTTTTTATGTTATTCATGTTTGCTTATTTACTTGTATATGCTTATGTATGTCATATGTGCTTATATATCTGTATATCTGTTCTTGCTTGACATTTTTCTGTTTAATTTGGGGTTGACATGATATCTATGAGTGAGATAAATCATATACCCGGATTTGAGCGTACACTTATTATAGGACGATGGTATTCAAGGAGGCTTTGAGGGAGTCGAATCTTGAAAAGTTGAATTGATAACACCATCACTCAGTTGAGGGCCTCTTGAGAGCCTAGTTATGTTGAACGAATTCGTTCGTGAAAGCGTGCTACTCTCGACCTAGGAGCCCGTGATATTGAGAACCGTAGTTACCAAACCCCACTTAAGCCTTTTAGATGTAGTGCGGAGACCATGACAGAGTCTATTTCTGAATTGGTTGTCACACGATACTACACTCAGACGAGATCCTCTTGAGAAATTTATCGATTACCAAGTCATCTGGGAAATCGTTAAA
The DNA here is from genome assembly GCA_022829125.1 of Lathyrus tuberosus. Lineage (NCBI taxonomy): Eukaryota > Viridiplantae > Streptophyta > Magnoliopsida > Fabales > Fabaceae > Lathyrus > Lathyrus tuberosus. Next base: position 10,637,204 of record JALAZF010000072.1, read on the forward strand.
ATCTGAGAGATGGGTTGTCAACTCTGGGAACCTCTTAGAACCCCGTTCAGCAGGTGAAAACCAATAGAACATACTAATGGGAAGGGTGAACCATTGGCTCCATGCTTAACCTATCCCCCTTTGCCTTTATTTGTTTGTGCTCTATGTGTGTTTGTTGCATCCATATAGCATAAGCATTCATGTTGCATCTGTTTCATGGAACTCAGACTTCTTTTCTTATATCAGAGGAATATCATGGATAGCTCAAGAAGAAACACCATCAAATACACTTTCAAGAGTCCCAAACTGGATGACCTAAGGAAATTGGGAGATTTGTTAACAGACCCTAAAGGATTCCTAAGCAGATATGGAAAGTTGTGGGTCTTGTTGAGGAAGACCGTTGATGAAGGACTTCTCTCAACTCTGCTTCAGTTTTATGACCCAAAATATCACTGTTTCACGTTCCCTGACTACCAGCTCTTACCCACCCTTGAGGAATACTCTCAGATAGTTGGTTTGCCTATCAAGGATGAGTTCCCGTTTCCTATCTTCGAGGAGGATCCAAAAGAGGAAGAAATAGTTGAGAAGACTCATCTGGAGTTAGTTGACATCAAAAGTAATTTAACCTCTAAGGGAGGAATTTTGGGGTTAACTGCTAAGTTCTTGATTGGAAAGGCTCGCTACTTTGCTAAGAACTCCAACAGGGATGCCTTTGAAGCTGTATTTGCATTGCTTATCTATGGACTTTTCTTGTTTCCAAACATAGACAACTTTGTGGATCTAAATTCAATCAAAATCTTCTTGAAACAAAATCCCGTATCTACCTTGCTTGCTGAAGCCTATCACTCAGTCCATACAAGAAACGCTAATAGAAATGTACAGATTACCTGCTGTGTCCTTATACTATATAGATGGTTTATTTCTCATCTACCGAAGGCATGCGCATTTTGGGATTCCAAGAAAGGATGATGGTCTCAGAAAGTTAAGGCACTCTCCCATGCAGATATTGACTGGTATAATAGGGTGTATGATGGGATCCTGATTATAGATAGTTGTGGGAACTATGGTAACGTGCCTCTTCTTGGCATCAAAGGTGGTATCAGTTACAACCCTGTATTGGCGCGACGCCAATTAGGGTATCCTTTGGAGGACAAACCTCTCAGTGCTCATGTAGAAAGTATTTACTTTGAAACATATGACAAGAACGAAGAACAGAAAGAGTTGATCTTGAACGCTTGGGGTAGCAAGCGCAAAAGAGGAAGAAGTTCTTTAGGAAAACCTAATTGTGTGTCCTTGGAGCCCTACCTCCAATGGGTTAGAAGAAGAGTTATAGAGCTAAAGATGCCCTACAAAAGACAAGAGCCAATTACTTTGAAGAAAGAGCCTGTGTTGTACTTTATGTCAAAAGAATAAGAGCTGGAGATTTCTCTAAGACAAGCCCAAAGGTCAGAAGAATCCTGGAAGCTCAAGTATCAAGTGGTCGTTGAAGAGAATATGGAACTCCAGAAGCAACTGCAGACCAAGAATGAGGAGTTAGTCTCCTGTAAGAAGAGAAAGGCCCAAGAAGATCCAAGCCCCTCAAGCACTCAGCCTCCCGCTTGGAAGTCCATTCTCGACAACCTCATCGCAGAAAGAGATCAGATGGAGAAAGAAATCAGAAGACTCCACGCAAGGCTCTTAGGAGAATTTCCTTAGGACTTTCTAGCTTTTATTTAGCTTTATGTTTAGGGCTTTTGAAAGTGTATCAACTATTGTAATTCACTTTTATTTAATGAAAATGAGGTATTTTGATATCCCTTGATATTTTGCGAATGTCTGAATTCCATGAAACTTTGCATTGCATTTTTCATTCTGCTAAGCTATCAAGACACTAAATTTTATTTTGCAGACTTTGTAGAGAATGGAGGCTACCAAGAAGATAAACTGGCCCTTTACTTTCCTGATCCCTAACGTAGAGCAGCTGATAGAGATTGGAGGAAGAATTGAAGACCCGATAAGTTTCATCGACAAGTACGGAGACCTTCTGTCCCTAATGAAACTACAGGTGAAGGAAGGATTACTGGAAACCTTGGTGTAACTGTATCATCCCGCATACCGTTGTTTCATATTTCCTAATTTCCAGCTGGTTCCAACTATAGAGGAATATTCAACCATGTTGAGTTTACCAATTCAGCATCATCCTCCATTTTCTGGTGTGGAAGGGAGTTACTTAACCAAGAGATTGCTGCAGGGTTAAGTATCCGAAAAAGGCATATACGAGAGAACATGACTACTAGAGAAGGATACTGTGGTTTACCAGCTCAGTTTTTGATTGAAAGGGCTCTTCACTTTCAAGGAAGAGGAGACTCTGTAATGTTTGAATCAATTTTTGCTCTGCTAATGTATGGGTTGTTCCTGTTTCCCAATGTCAAAGACTTCGTTGACGTCCAAGCCATCCGAATCTTCATGAGTCAAAACCCTATTCCTACTCTATTAGCTGATATGTACTTCTCAATTACTACACAATCCATGAAAGGAGAAGGTGTGGTTGTCTGTTATGCTCCACTACTCTATAAGTGGTTCATTTCGTATTTGCCTACAACTCCAACATTTTGGGAGGTAAGAGACAATGCCCTTTGGGCTAAGAAACTGATGGAGCTAGAACGTTTTGCTATCAGGTGGTATGACTCGGACCCAAGAGGGACCCTTATGATTGTAACCTGTGGAGACTATCCCAAATTGTCGCTCATGGGACGAAGTGGTTGCGTAAATTACAATCTGGTGCTTGCTCGTTGTCAACTTGGTCATCCCATTGAGGAGCAGCCAGAGCCCAGGGAGCTGGGGTTGATCTATTATGGATACGGAGAGGGATTTGAAGACAAACTCAAAATAGGGCACGCTTGGTCCCACATTAATCAGCAGAGGTGGACCACTGTCGGTCCCGTCACAGAAACTCACTTGAAATGGGCGCAGGGGATTTCGCTCAGTATGAAGAAACCTTTTCCATACTACGAGACACCCATGAGTGCCAAACAAAAGAGGATGGAGTTGTTGGGAGAGCTGACTGTTGAGAAGGCCAGAACCAAGCAGCGCATCAAAGAGATCATGAAAGGGATCAGGGAAGGCGAATGGCCCTCCTATTTAGAGTTGTAGCTTTTAAGTTTCCTGTTTTATGATCAGTTGATATAATCTTGTTTCAAGTTGTATCTCTTTTAATGTAATTTGAACAATGGTTGTAATATTTTCCTTTTGTAAGCACTTGTTTTATCTTTCAATGGGAAGGAGTTTATGTTGTTGGTAATCCTGTTATTTGCACTGTTTGCGAATAATTTTTAGTTCTTGATGGTTTAGCCTGCATTTTCATCTCATTTGCATCTTTGCATGTGCATGTACATTCTTCCGTGTCTCATCGTCGTTTTGTCTTCTTCAGAACCGTCACCCTGAATTCTCTACATCGTTACAACACCCGGGCACAGGCTTGAAGAAGAAGAATGTCTGAGAACTGTGAGAATTTGGATCAGGTTAATGACGAACTCACTGAATTGAGAGTATGAATGGGGCAGATCATGGAAGCTTTGAATGTTATATGAGCAAAGATGGATACGCAGGTCACTGTAGTCTCAGAGGTCGTTGCTACAACTGTAGAGCCACCGGTTATACCTGTTGTGAATCCTACCCTAGGGATACCATTTGAGTTTATACGAGCCACGGCTCCTCAATCTACGCAACAAGCAGTGCCGTTGTTTAGTGAGAATCAACAGGCTATTCCAACTTATGCTCCTCCTGTGGTGCAGACCCAGTTCCAACCTGTTTTTCAGAACCAGCATCATCTTGATTATGACAATATATCTGTGGAAGAGGATGATCGTAATGAGAAGTTGAGAGCGAGTGTGGAGGTTATGCAGAGGAAGTTGAAGGCCATGGAGGGCAGTAATGTCTTCAGTACTGACCTCAAGGACATGTGTTTGGTTACAGATCTAGTAATTCCACCGAAGTTTAAGCTGCCAGGTTTTGAATTGTATTCCGGTGCTACGTGCCCCAAAGCGCATTTGGTCATGTACCTCCGGAGAATGGCTGCATACATGGACAACGATAAGCTAATGATACACTATTTCCAAGATAGCCTGAAGGGTGCCGCTGCAAAATGGTACCTAGGTTTGGATCAGTCTCAGATCAAGTGTTTTCAAGACGTAATGGATGCCTTTGTGAAACATTATAAGTATAATTTGGACTTAGCTCCGGATCATAGACAACTGCTGACTATGACTCAAAAGAACACTGAGTCGTTCAAAGAATATGCACAAAGATGGAGGGAGACGGCCTCACAGGTTGAACCGCCGTTGACAGAAAAAGAATTAGCTAATTAGTTTGTGGACACCGTAAAGCCTGAGTTTTATGAGAAGATGTTCAGTAATATTGGTGCCAATTTTTCTGACATTATTGCTATTAGTGTGAAAGTAGAAGCAGGTTTGAAGAGTGGAAAAGTAGCCAGTTCACCTAATAGTTCCACTAGTAGCAGTGTCAAGAAGTCTCCGGGTAATTTTCATAAGAAAAAAGAAGGTGAGACTAATGCTGTTATGTCAAAGAGTCAGAGTCCCAGATGGAAACGATCTCTCTTTCAACAACAACCAGGTCCCAGTTTTCCTCAACAACCAGTTTACCCTATGCAGTTCGCACAACAACCATATGTGGCATCCGTTATGCCCACTTTTAACCATCAGATAATGCAACAAGTTCCTGTCCCCCATCCACCGAATCAGCAGTAGTGGCCGAAGAATCAAAATCAGAATTACCAGCAGCTGAGGCGGCCAGCGCTACAGCAAAATACCCCTCAAAGAAGACAGGCGGTAACACCGAATTTTCCATCCATACCAATGACATATACAACATTGTATCCTTCTCTGGTGGAGCAAGGATTAATTGTTACTAGGCCGTTAGGGCCACCATCTGAGAAGTCTCTGCAGTTCTTCGATCCTAATGCAACATGTGCTTTCCATCAAGGAGGGGTGGGCCATGATTTAGAAGGATGTTTGGCATTAAAGAATCTAGTGAAAAGTCTGATGGAGAAGAACATTCTGTCTTTCGCTAATAACCAGCCAAATGTGAAGAGTAACCCCTTGCCAACGCATGGGTCAACTAATGTTATCGAAGACGAGAATGACGAAGTGTTGGTCTCAGATGCAACGAAGATTAAAACTCCCCTGAGAACGTTTCATGCCAAGCTGTTCAGCGCCGGTTTGGTCAAAGGCTGCCATGACGGTTGTGAAAAGTGTGATGGTAGTAGTGAAGGGTGTCAGTTAGTTCAAGATGATATTTAGCAATTGATTAATGAAGGTTTCTTACAGGTTTTCAGAAAAGAAAGCAGAGTAGCAGTGATTGAACCAGTGTTCAATTTTCCAAAGCAAGTGCCAGTGTTTGATGAAGAGGAATACATATCAGTAGTCCCTGTGTTCAACAATCCAGGGGAAAGTACCGTGAGTCCAGTGTTTAAATAATCAGTTCCAAGATTCAACAAACCTGAAGATGTTTCTCCTGTTTATCATGCCAGGTGAAATAATTTCCCAAGACCAGTCCCATTCAGGTTCAGAGGAACCAAAGCATTACCGTGGATCTACGAAGACATTACAAGTGGTAAGAAGAAGGAGGAAATGATCCCAAGGAAAGAGGTGGGGGTCGTTATAGAAGAACCAGTCCCAAGGAAGGAGGTGGGGGATGATGAGAAGAATGTGTCCAGTATAGTAGGAACAGAGAAAATGACGAAGAGTGGGAGGATTTATACCCCTGTGAACAAAGAAGTGTCCGGTAAAGAAGGTGGTATTCATGTACCCGTCAATAACAAAGGTAAAAAAGGGATCTCCAAAGAGGATGATGAAGAATTTCTCAGAATAATAAAAAGAAGTGACTACAGGGTTGTGGATCAGCTCCACCAGACCCCGTCAAAAATTTCCATTTTAGCTCTGTTGATTAATTCACCAGTCCACCGATCAGCGCTGCAGAAAGTATTGGCTCAGGCCCATGTAGCTCAGGATATTACCGCCGGACAGTTTGATCATGTTATCTCTAACATTACTGCATGCAATACGCTCAGCTTCAGTGATGAAGAACTGACCCAATCAGGTTGGAAACACAATCTTGCGCTACACATATCAATGAAATGTCAGGAGGACACGTTGGCTAGAGTTCTTGTAGACACAGGATCTTCGATGAGTGTTTTACCGAAGAGGGCTCTTGATAAGCTGGCATACCAAGGAGGAATCATGAGACCCACGTCATTAATTGTCAAAGCTTTTGATGGTTCACGTAGATCTGTGATGGGAGAAATTGAGCTACCGGTTTTGATTGGCCCTCAGGAATTCAATGTTCTGTTTCAAGTCTTAGATATTAATCCTGCCTATAGCTGTCTGCTAGGAAGGCCCTGGATCCATGAGGCTGGCGCTGTCACCTCAACCCTACATTAGAAAATGAAGTTTGTGGTCGAAGACAAGTTAGTCATTGTGCATAGGGAAGAAGATTTAATGGTTAGTAATCTATCGTCCTTCCGTTACATCGAGGCTGATGAGGATGCGTTGGAGACTTCTTTCCAAGCCCTGGAAATAGCTAATGCAGTTATGATTAACAATGCGAAGCCATTGGTACCGAAATATCCATCCTTTGCTTCGTATAAGAGTATTCAGTCTGCCCTTCAAGAAGGCGTGCCCGCAGGTTGGGGTGAAGTTATTGAGATTGAGAAGAGGAACCGACACCAAGGGTTGGGTTACAGACCAACTCTAGGAGACGAGGCTGCTTCAGGTACAAGAGGAAGAGGAATGAAGATAAAGACCGTGCAGGAAACATTTTTCAAAGGGGGACATCAGGTCCATGCAATCATTGGAACTGCTGAAGAAGAGGAAGATATTGATCGTTTGGTCTTTCGCCAGGAAGGCGCTTTAAGCAATTGGGAGTCTGTTGAGATCCCAACTTTGTACCCAGAACCAGAGTAACTTATTTTGACTTGTTGTTTTCATCTCCCTAGTCTTGCCCAAGGCTAGTGGATTGTTTTGTACGGGCCCCCGTTTTCAATATCTTAATCAATGAAATGACTTTTTGCTAAAATTCTCGTTGTCTTTACTTTATTGCATTCTGTTTCTCAAAATGGCAATCTTTTCAAACAAAAACATCTTCACTCTCGCATATTCTTGAATTGTTGTGCATTATAATAATATAAGGCATTCTACCATGCAGAATGAATTATAAACCCATTGTATTCAATGACCTTGCTCTTACCATTGACTTCGACTCCCCTGTCTATCAAGCTGAGGAGGAGGAAGATTATGAGGTGCCCAAGGATCTAGCAGATATGTGTGATTACCAGTATACGAATCTCCAGCCTCATGAGGAGCAGGTGGATGTCATCAATCTTGGCACTGAGGAAGAGAAGAAAGAGGTTAAGGTTGGGGCATCGCTGAAACCAGAAATTAGACAGTGGTTGATTTCACTCCTTAAAGAGTATGTGGATGTGTTCGCTTGGTCCTACCAAGACATGCCTGGTTTAGACACAGATATTGTGGTCCACAAGTTACCACTCAAACCTGAATACCCGCCGGTAAAACAAAAGCATCGCAGAAGTCATCCTGACATGGCCCTCAAAATCCGAGATGAAGTTAAGAAACAGTTGGACGCCGGATTTTTAGCAGTTTCCAAATACCTAGAGTGGGTAGCTAATATTGTTCCAGTTATGAAGAAGAATGGAAAGGTACGAATGTGTGTGGATTATAGGGATCTTAACAAAGCCAGTCCCAAGGATGATTTTCCTCTACCGCATATCGACATGCTGGTAGACAACACGGCTCGTTTCGCAATGTTCTCATTTATGGATGGTTTTTCAAGCTACAATCAGATTAGAATGGACCCAGCTGATATGGACAAGACTACTTTCATCACCCCGTGGGGTACTTATTGTTACAAGGTTATGCCTTTTGGATTGAATAATTCCGGGGCAACTTACCAGAGAGCTATGGTAACCCTGTTCCATGATATGATCCACAAGGAGATTGAGGTGTACGTGGACGACATGATAGCCAAATCACCGAGTGAGGAGGAGCATGTAAACCATTTGTTAAAAATGTTTAAGAGACTTCGAAAGTATCAGTTGAGGTTAAACCCTGCAAAATGTACCTTTGGAGTCAGGTCAGGGAAGTTATTGGGTTTCATTGTTAGCTAGAAGGGAATTGAAGTGGATCCAGATAAAGTGCGAGCGAATCAAGAAATGCCAGCTCCGCAAACCGAGTCTCAAGTCAGAGGATTTTTGGGCCATTTGAATTACATCTCCAGGTTCATCTCCAACATGACTCCAATATGTGCGCCAATTTTCAAATTACTCCGTAAGGATCAGCCAGTAGAATGGAATGCTGACTGTCAAAAAGCTTTCAAGAAACTCAAAAGTTATCTCCAAGAACCTCCTATTCTAATTCCTCTGGTTCTCGGAAGACCTCTATTTATGTATTTGACTGTTTTGGAAGAATCTATGGGCTGTGTTTTGGGACAGCATGACGAGACTGGCCGGAAAGAACATGCAATTTATTATCTGAGTAAGAAGTTTGCAGACAGTGAAAGCCGTTACTCACTACTTGAAAAGACTTGTTGCGCCCTGGCTTGGGCCGCCAAACGTCTAAGACAGTACCTGATTTGTCATACTACCTTGTTGATTTCCAAGATGGATCCGATAAAGTACATTTTTGAGAAACCTGCTCAAACGGGTAGACTTGCCCGCTGGCACATGTTATTATCTGAATATGACATTCAGTATGTCACTCAAAAGGCCATTAAGGGAAGTGTTCTTTCAGAATATCTTGCCAATAAACCAGTTGAAGACTATGAACCACTCAAGTTTGATTTCCCTGACGAGGATATTATGGCAGTGAAAGATTGCGAAGAATCAAGCTCTGAAGAAGATCCCAGGGCTGAGTATAGATGGAAGATGATGTTCGACGGTTCGTCCAATTACAAGGGGCATGGAGTAGGTGTTGTTATAATTAATCCTGAAGGTGGCTACACCCCTTTTACAGCCAGGTTGGATTTTGGGTGTACAAATAATATTGCTGAATATGAAGCGTGCATTCTAGGTCTGAAAGATGCAATCGATCTTGGAATCTGTTTTCTTGAAGTTATGGGTGACTCTGCTCTAGTCATTTATCAAATCAGAGGCGAGTGGGAGACAAAAGATGAAAAGCTTATCCCTTATCAGGCATATGCTTTGGAGTTGATTAAGTGTTTTGATGAGATAACTTTTCGCCATGTGCCACGTACTGAGAACCATGTGGCTGATGCTTTAGCAACACTGGCTTCAATGTGGCAAGTTAGATTTATCAATGAAGATCCAGTAATCAGTATTGAAAAGAGGACTGAGCCTGCCTACTGCCATTCCATTGAAGAAGAAATAGACGGCAAACCTTGGTTCCATGACATTTTGAACCTCTTGAAGAATCAAGAATATCCGGCCAACGCCTCTGTTCTTGATAAGAAGACTCTACGAAGATTATCAGCCAAGTTCTTCATCAGCAATGGTGTACTGTACAAAAGGAATCATGATATGGTTTTGCTAAGATGTGTCGATAAGAGAGAAGCAAACTTGCTGATCCATGATATCCATGAAGGAGCTTTTGGCACCCATGCCAACGGACATGCCATGGTTAGGAAGATTTTGAGGGCTGGATACTATTGGTTGACTATGGAGACTAATTGCATCCAGTACGTTAGAAAATGCCATAAATGTCAGATTTATGCGGACAAAATGCATGTTCCTCCTACTCTGTTGAATGTGCTATCATTGCCCTGGCCGTTCTCTATGTGGGGCATCGATATGATTAGGGCAATTGAGCCTAAAGCGTCTAATGGGCATCACTTCATTTTGGTGGCTATAGATTACTTTACCAAGTGGGTGGAAGCCGCCTCTTATGCGAACGTGACTAAGCAAGTAGTTGCTCGCTTCATTAAGAACAACATCATTTGTCGTTACGGAATTCCAAGCAGAATCATAACTGACAACGAAACCAATTTGAATAACAAAACCATGAAGGAATTGTGTGATAACTTCAAGATTGAACACCATAACTCTTCACCGTATCGTCCGAAGATGAACGGAGCGGTCGAAGCTGCGAACAAGAATATCAAGAAAATCCTTCAGAAAATGGTCAAAACATACAAGGATTGGCATGGGATGTTTCCATATGCACTACATGGATACAGAACATCAACGGGGGTAACTCCTTTTTTGGTGGTATATGGAATGGATGATGTCCTCCCTATAGAAGTTGAGATACCTTCTTTGAGGATATTGATGGAAACAAAGCTTGATGAAGCGGAATGGGTTCAAGAAAGATATGACCAGCTGAATCTAATTGATGAGAAGCGCCTGACAGCCATGTGTTACGGTCAGTTGTACCAGAAGAAGATGAAGAGAGCATTTGATAAAAAGGTCCGCATTCGGGAATTCTGAGTAGGGGAGTTGGTACTTAAGAGGATTCCGCCGTCGCAGAGAGACGCCCGTGGGAAGTGGGCACCCAATTATGAAGGTCTATTCGTTGTCAAAACGGTGTTTTCAGGAGGGTCTCTGATTCTTACAACTATGGATGGTGAACAGCTTGCACAGCCTGTGAATGCTGATTCGGTGCAGAAGTATTATGCTTGAGACAAGGACGCTTCATTGGTATCTTGGAATCCTCAAGGAAGCTCAAGTTTTTGCTACAACTAGAGTCCTTAGTTGTTAGGTTTATTGGTCATTGAATACAATGTAACCTTTGCCAAATTTCCATTTTGTTGCATTTGTAATATTTCATGGGACTCTGCTATTTGGCAAGTCACAATTTTTCAATGAATATTAGCTATTGAGCCATTTTCTTGTTTAATACACTATCATCTTTATTTTGAAAAATTCTGTCATTTTCACTTGATTTTTGAAAACGGAAACATTGCAATTTCCAAGAAAACACAAAGATGAACTAAGTTTTTGCTCTGGAATTAAGACGTTGTGAAATCAAGTTTATACAGGAAGAATTAGTAGTATTGTATCTTTGGCTTGGATCTGCCATCTCTAATGAGAGAAGATTGTCCTGGTTATCCTTGATATTTGGGTTTCAGGATGTTGGCTTGTGTTATCCTTTCTTCTTTCCTGTTTTGCGTCATTCGCGTCGTTTCTAGCATATAGCTAAGCATATGCATCATACCCTAGCATCTTTGCATCCTTGTGCTTTGTTTTGCTTGCGGTCTTTTGTTGGTTCCTATCTTTATTTCCCCAGTGAAGTAAATACATTCCCGGTTTGCTTTGTGTCGTGCTTGTTCGGTCTTAACCTTTGCGCGCCAGTTTTGAATCTTTAAACCTTCTGTTGTTCCCCAAGAAGTTTAACATTAAAGATTTTGTAAAACTGTTCTTGTTTGAATTGTGTCAAACTTGAACTTGGACTTTGTTTGAATCGCGTTAAGCATTGTCTGCTAGCTTTAAAACCGTTCTTGTTCGAATCGTGTCGGACATGAACAGAGTCTTTGTTCGAATCGTGTCGGACATTGCCTCTTGTTTTAAAACTGTTCTCGTTTGAATCGTGTCAGACTTGAACTTGGACTTTGTTTGAATCGTGTCAAACATTGTCTTGTGTTTTAAAACTATTCTCGTTTGAATCGTGTCAAACTTGAACTTGGACTTTATTTGAATCGTGTCAAGCATTGTCTTGTGTGCTCTTGTTTGAATCGTGTCAAACTTGAACTTGGACTTTGTTTGAATCGTGTCAAGCATTGTCTTGTGTTTCAAAACCGTTCTCGTTTGAATCGTATCAAACTTGAACTTGGACTTTGTTTGAATCGTGTCAAACACTGTCTTCTTGTTTTAAAACCGTTCTTGTCCGAATCGTGTCAGACATGAACAGAGTCTTTGTTCTAATCGTGTTGGACACTGCCTCTTGTTTTAAAACTGTTCTCGTTTGAATCGTGTCAAACTTGAACTTGGACCATGTTTGAATCGTGTCAAGCATTGTCTTCTTATTTTAAAACCGTTCTTGTTCGAATCGTGTCGGACACTGAACCCTTACCTTGGATTTTTGAAAACTTGCTTTAAGCTAAGCTTCTTGGAACAAATTTCTTCAACCTTAAGACTCATATCTGGTGCGCAGAGTTTGTCTCTGTCTTTTTGGATTTTCTTGAAGATCCCATTTTGAACTCTTCGGTATAGAGTCCCCAGGAAGTCTTTGCTTGGTTGTTTATCTTTTTGACTGATCCCCAGCGATCAGGTTTTTCTTCCTGGTTTCATGCCCAGGAAGAATGTGGGTTTGTTTTGTTCCCAGTAGTCTATCTCCCCGGATCTTTCCCCAGTGAGATTGTCTGTGGTCTTTACCTTAGTGTTTCTTTGGAGTCCCCCCGGTTGGTCTCTTTTGTTGGTTAGCTTGTATCCCTAGTGAGGTGTTTCTCATGGATACTAACCTTTTTCTCTTCCCCAATGAAGCTGATCTTTCGCTTCCTGTTTGTCCTTTGGTGTCTCGCTGCGTCTGCATCTCTGCGTCTTCTTGGCATCATGTTTGTTGCATTGCATGTGTGTGCATCTGAGGATAAAATTTTCGGTTATCTGTATTTAAATATCTTTCACTGTTGATTACATGAGGATCTTCATCTCTCATGTCATCAGGTGAAGATATTTAAATAGGGGCAACTGTTGCACCCCAAATTTTACCCTCATTTCATGCTAATTGATGTTTGATTTAATACGCATTTTTATTTATTGTTACTTTATTTAATATTTATTTTAATGTTTTATTTGTTTCTTTTATTTTCATTTAATGTAATTTTAAATATTCTTTTTGTTTTATTTTAATTTCAATATGGCTTTTTATTTTATTTATATCTTAGTTGTCCTATTTTTATTAATATAAATTAATCTCAATTTAATTTTAATCTTGCATTGGTTTAATCATTTAGATTAATTGTTAATTTAGTCTATATTTTTTTTAATTAACATTTTAATTAATTATTATTATTATTATGATATAATTGAAAAGAGAAGAAGTTATATTCATTTCCTTGCCAATTTAATTGGTCCTGCGTGGCATTTGACTTGTTTGTGATTGGAGGAAGTGTTTTACCATCAACCAATGAGAAATAAGCACTCTTCCTTTGACTTTTCAACCCTTGTTCGTGGCCAGTGGGGAAATGACATGTGGCATACAAAGAAACAAAATCACCCAAATGTTTCTTCTTCCTCATTCGTGTATGCGAGCTTCAGATTGGAAATTCAAACGCCAAACATATCAAAATCGTTCAAATTGTTTAAACCTCAAATCTTTGGCGCGAATGTATCATTTGGTTTCCCCAATATACTTTCCTCTTTGAGCTTTCAAGTCTTGGTTCATCAAAAGTGTCTTTGAGGCGTTACCGTTTTCATCTCTCCCTCTGCTACACCTCTGCGCCACCTGTGAATTGCCATGGACTTGTCCCCATCTCCTTCCTCTTTCATTGCCTATTTGTGTATCAACAAAGGGATAGTCTCAGAAGCAGCACCATTTAAGCATTGACCCTGCAAAGTTTCTGAGTTCTACAACAAAGAGCGTTTGCCTCCCAAGGTTCAACGTTTGATTTCAAATTTCAAAACCCTACCCATTGCTTTGCCCACCAAGTGCTTGAAGCTTGAACCGGCCCATCAAGTAGCCTATATAAGGAGGGTGGATGTTCAGTTCAGGATCGACAACTCTCTCTAAAAAAAAACACTTAAAGTTTCTCTGCAATTCCATAAGCCTGAGCAATCAAGTTGAGGGAATCTCTTGGAGTGCTTAAGAAGTGAAGGCAGTCATCACACTTGAAGATAATAGACCTCACTCCCATTTGGTATCGTGTTCTTTTACTTTTGCTATTAATGCTTATTTACAGTTTTATTATGCATATCATCATTCTATACATGCTTGTCTGATTGATGTATGTTTGAACATGTTGTTAAATTCCACTTGAAAAGTGATGTTTTGATGCTATGGTGTTGAGTACCTCTGTTTTATCAACTCGTTGTTTGCAGCTTTAAGTTCTCTTCATGGCATTACTATGATTAGATTAATGATTGATGTTTTTAATTTGTTTGGATGTTATGTATGAGATTTTGGAATGAAGCTTGTGAACCTTTGTCTCTTTGAGTAACTGTTATGGGATACTTGAGCTTATCTTGTGTATTTGTTAATGATTGTTGATGTTACCAATAGTTCTTGTTCAAATAACATGAGTGTTTTTTTATTGCCATCATTAATTGAGGAATACGGTTGTGTGCTCAGTTCTGGTTTTAACCTTATTCTTGTAATAGTGATGTTTCTGTTCATGGATTATTGACCTTTGCTGTTGTTTGATTGTGCAAATTGTTAAGCCATTGACTTACATTAACCCCCCATTGGATTGTTTTTGTGACAACCTATGTTTATACTTTGAATGATAGATTGGCATGTCTTGCATTGATATTACATTTGTCATATGCCTCATGATCCATAACTTGCCATGTCATCTTGTTCATGCTTGACATTTTCACTTTGTTGAATAATAAGAATCATTCTGTCAAGCTTTTTAATCTCAAAAGTCATACCCTTGTAATGTCTTGACTGCCTACCTATACGTTTGTTGAAGAGGCTTGTTAGATTATTTTCTTAATTTGGTTGTTTTTACTAAGTTTATGCACTGCCTAACTCTAAATGTTTTGTGTGAATTTGATTGTTGAGCTGACCTATAGTTTGTCTTATGCCCTGTTTTGCATAGAGACTAAGTTCAAATGTTTTTGGTCCTCAAGCACCAGAATGATTATTGTTGCTATATGTTTCTTATTTGGAATGTGTCAAATCTACTTATGTCAGTAGGATGAGGTGTAGCCTTTTATCATGTTAAAAAGCATCACACACCACAATTACTTTGACCATGAACCTTGCCATTGCTCACACCATCACACACCAGTCACAGTTGTGTGTTCATTGTCTTTTGGTTTGTCTCTAACATGTGTTGTAAATGTATGGACATCTAGGTGATGTGTGTGCTTAATTGTTGAGTTGTTTACAGACCATTCAATTTGTTCAAGTCTTTGTTTCATTGTTTTTTGTTGATGTATGCCAATCCGAACTCATCATTCAATTGCAAATGTCCCCATTGATTTTGTTTGAAGTAATTTTGTTTGAAATAACTCTCATCTGTAACTGATCATGCTTTGTTATATGTTGATATCATGTTGACCGGCCATTAGACCTATGGATTAAGTGTATTTGTTAAGTATTTGAACAAGCTGACTTTTAAGTTTTAAAACTGAATATGTAATGGCTGCTGATCTGCACTTTACCACATGACCAATTTGTCTAAGTTGTTTACACATTATTGGCTTTTAATTGACTAGAATGCTTGATTGTCTAACATGAACTTCTCATTTGACCAAGGTGCTGCTATTATGTCTATTTATCAAGTAGTGATTCCATTTAAATCCAACTGTCTCATCTTGATTTGAATTAATAATAGGACTGTTATCTCTATATGTCATTAAACCTTGATGCTTTGAAATGTGATCTCATCCATCTGTTTGTCCAAAATCCTCAATTCTACCATTTGATTGTACCCAACTGTATGCACACATATGTCTTGCTTGAATTTTCCATTCTTGAACCTTGAACTCAGCATCTAACTTAGAATAAAATCATGTCATATGCAATTGTCCAATTCTTAGCTCTTGTGATTTGTGTATTGATGATTGCCATTCGTGTGCTTCACCTTTGATGTAATATATTCTGAATGTTTTAACTTCCTTATGTTTGCTTGTGAACTTGAGTAGCACCTCTCTTTTGTTGGTTCATTATGTTTTGTATGTTAGGGTTTAGGTCAAATAGATGGCACCTTTGTATTCCTTGTTCGCTACTGATCAATTTTAGGCTTCGCTTTGTTTAAAATGGTTGAGCTTTGACTGAGTTATACCTGTATGAACATGGCTGTGTGAGTTTGTTTGGTTTGGAATTTGGACATGGCTGGCATGCGTGAGCTTTTTACGTTTTGGGGCATTTAGGGATTTGTTTCGCTTTATTATTTTCTGGAAGCATATAATTCATGGATGAGAGCGTAGTACCATTGGTCCATGGAGGGAGTTATAAGTATTTGCAAGCAAGGGGACTGGGGTTCGATCCCCACGCCCAACCTTTTTTTTTTCTTTTTGTCTGATTTTGCTTGTTTTACATATATATTTATGATTGTATCTTCTATTCACTACTCGCGCGCAGCTTAATTGGCATTGTTTGGTGTTGTTGATTCAAAGGGCATGGATTCAATCCCCATGGTTGTCACTTCTTTTTATCACTTATTTATTTTACTATTTTAACTTTATACTAAAATTTCAAAATAACATAACTTATGCATCTTTAATCCTTCTTCTCCCATTCTTTTTGCCATATTTCTCTAATTAAATCTACTTTCTACATATAAAAAGAAAATGACAAAAATATTTTATTTTTAAGACCTTTATGCATGTTTGGTTTATAAATGCTTATTAAGTCTTTATTGCATTTCCATATTCATCTTGCCATGCTATTCTTGTTTATCATATTTGATCATTGTCTAAATTGCATGATTCTAATCTTGCTTGATATCATGAGTTTTATTTCATCTCATGAATTTATTCATGTCTTTTTATGTCATCATTAATCTTCTTATCTTTTAATATCTCAACTGTTATTTCCCCCCATTCCAAAGGAAGGTTAAACATGTTGACTCCTAAAGTCATGACCTCCCACTTTAACCTAAGTAACCTCTTAGGATAAAACTTTATTTCTTGGACTCATCAGAGCCATAGAAATCACAACTAGCCTTAGGAGAGAGTTCTTAAACTCTTAGTGATATTCATCATAATGAATCATCACTTTTCCCATTGACTAAAACATAACATAGGTCCATTACAACTAGACTTAGAGAGTTCTTATACTCTACAATGAGGTCACACTCATTTCCCTCTGAATATTTACCACAGTCAATCATTCAGTAGAAGTAGAACTACGCATACTCTGATTCTATTCCCGAGGATACGTAGGCGTAAGGTGCGATGTCTTATCGAGTATACTTAGATACTAACCCCTAGGGTTTTCAACCTTTAGCATAGAACCTTTAGCAAACATAAGATAACAGTAGAACAAGAGGTTCCTGTAGAGTACTACGGACGTTTAGGGTGCTAATACCTTCCCTAGGCGTAACCAACCCCCGAACCTTAGATCTCTCCCCTTTAGGTTTTTCTAACGATCTTGAACCTTTCCTTTGGATAAATCAAAGTCGGTTGTAAAAGAAAATGATGCAAATTAATTAATAATTTGTTATCCGATTTTCACCGCAACAGAAATGGCGACTTCACCGGGGAAAAGTTAAACCTATTGCTGGTCCTTTCCTAAGAGGGTTAAGCCTATCTTGTTTTTATGTTATTCATGTTTGCTTATTTACTTGTATATGCTTATGTATGTCATATGTGCTTATATATCTGTATATTTGTTCTTGGTTGACATTTTTCTGTTTAATTTGGGGTTGACATGATATCTATGAGTGAGATAAATCCTATACCCGGATTTGAGCGTACACTTATTATAGGACGATGGTATTAAAGGAGGCTTTGAGGGAGTCGAATCCTGAAAAGTTGAATTGATAACACCATCACTCAGTTGAGGCCCTCTTGAGAGCCTAGTTATGTTGAACGAATTCGTTCGTGAAAGCGTGCTACTCTCGACCTAGGAGCCCGTGATATTGAGAACCGTAGTTACCAAACCCCACTTAAGCCTTTTAGATGTAGTGCGGAGACCATGACGGAGTCTATTTCTGAATTGGTTGTCACGCGATACTACACTCAGACGAGATTCTCTTGAGAATTTTATTGATTACCAAGTCATCTGGGAAATTGTTAAAATCCAAGAGATGGGTTGTCGACTATGGGAACCTCTTAGAACCCCGTTCAGCAGGTGAAAACCAATAGAACATACCAATGGGAAGGGTGAACCTTTGGCTCCATGTGTGAAATCCAATAAAATACTTATTTGGTATTTTATTTGATTTTCTTTAAATATTTACATTTAAAGAATAACAAATTAGGGTTTCTTTGATTTTCACCCTCATCAAACAATTTCAAACACTTTTGAGCCTCTAATAGAATGTAAGACCAAATACTTTGTAAATACAAACCTATTTTTGGGCATCACTTATTGTATAAGTCCCGTTGTATTTCAAAAAGTTCGACGCGATCATCGTCCGTTGAAAAACAAACCTTGGGCCTCTCCTCGAGCTATAAGACCCATTCAAAATTATTATTGGGCCTCTATTAGAGTGTAAGACCCAACCCCCTTTGAAAACCAAACCATTTTGGGCCTCAATGCATTGTATAAGACCCACCACGTTTTCAAAAACCTCGGCGCGGTCGCCATTTTCAAACAAATGACCCTAGGCCTCTCCTTGAGCTGTAAGCCCCATCACTTGTACACAAATAAATCTTTTGGGCCTCTATTAGAGTGTAAGACCCAATCCCCTTTTAACCAAAACTTTTTGGGCCTCAGACATTGTATAAGTCCCCCTGCGTTAAAAGAAAACCTCGGCGCGATCGCCAATAAAAAAAACCTATCATCTGGGCTTACCCTCATGTTGTAAGCCCTATTCTTTTTCTTTAAACACTTGGGCCTCTTGAGAGAGTGTAAGACCCATCCCCTTGTACAGAAAACCTTTCTTGGGCCTCAGTCACTTGTATAAGTCCCTCTGTATAAAACGATAGTGCGATCACTGATAAACCTTGGGCCTCTCCTTGAGTTGTAAGCCCCAACATCTTTTCAAAATACTTTCTCCTTTAATTTTGAATATACTGTTGTTTTCAATCTTTCTTTGTTGAACAACTAACCAAACAACATGGAAGCTCTACAACCGAGTAAGTGTTTATATGCTTTCTTTATCCGCTTTCATATACATATAACTGTATTATGGGGCTGTTTCACTGTAAGTCTTCTTTCATAAACTCATATCAACTGTGTAATACTAGTATAGATATTTAGAGTTTCCTCGACAACTATGTCTAGCACTAAGCCCTGTTGATCACTCTTAAATAGACAAAACTAGACCCCCCATAGGATCACCAGATACAGTCTTCTCTTCGGCTGTCACCCTTAATTATCAAAGAAACTCTACTCCCTAGAGATGATCTTTTCTCCGTGAATGGCATCTCTTGAGTTTCTTCTAAATTCTCGGACTTTCCTGGCTCGATCTATTCTCTGTGAATAGCCTGTCTTGAATTTCTCGGGGTTTGGGGACCCACAGGCTTCCTAAAAGCATCCCCGCCTCCTCTTGGGCGCTGTACAAGGACCCTATGGCTTCTTAGAAGTATTCACAACCTCCTCTTAGGTTTCATATAAGGATTCTTCCTTCAGTAAGAGAGCCTCCTCTTGGGCTTCGTACAAATTGTCCCTCGGCTTCTTAAAAGCTTCCAGCCTCCTCTTAGGCTTCGTACAAATTGTCCCGACGACCTCCTAGAGGTATAGGAACAGAAATTAGTCATCTTAAAAGAACAGTCTTTCAAAGAGTCTAGATCTTTCTACCGTGAACGTACTACTACTGTTTCTTTAAGCATAGTACAAAAGATAAAACTCTAGACTCGGACAGTCTAATCTCCTTGAGTCTCGAAGGCATTCTCAAGTAGGGAAAAACACCAGTAGACTCGGACAGTCTCCAATACCCTCTGAATTCCCCATTTTCTTATAGAACAGGAAATAACCCTGATCCTCTGATCAATCCTAAAGCATAGCCTTACCTTTAATCAGTCTCTTTACAAGAACTGATTTTCTCTTTTAACCAACCTACTGGGCCTGTCACTCAACTGAAACAGCAATCCTTTTAGCCTTTATCTCGGGCTTCATATGAGATACAAAAAGACTCTCTTGTTGAGTCAATAATCCTTTTAGCCTCTATCTCGGGCTTCGTACGAGATATAAAATCACTCTCTTGTTGAGTATAAAAGACTCTCTTGTTGAGTCAATCTCTCTTTTAGCCTCCATCTCGTGCTTCGTACGAGATACAAAACCCTTGTTGAGTCAACCTTTAGCCTCCGTCTTGGGCTTCATACAAGACACATCTAAAAGCACTCTCTTGTTGAGTCAACTCCTTTTAGCCTCCCTCTCGGGCTTCGTACGAGACACAAAAGCATCCTATTGTTGGGTCAATAGCCTCCTCTTAGGTTTTGTATAAGAAAAACCCCGGTTGAGTCAATCAACCTTTTAGCATCAAAACTGTGTCTCGTTCACAGGATACAAACATCAACAACTCCTTTCATCTAATTGCTGTAAGCGGCAAGCCTCTGGATTATTTACATCCACGCCACTGTCCCTCTTTTATCATGAGAAATTCCTAAGGAAAGATAGCATTGCTCTACACTGTGTTAAAGTCTTCTCCTTCAGGTTAAAACCCCCTATAAAGGAAATTATGGCATTGCTAGGATTCAAATATCCCGGTTAAAGTAATCCTCCTTTATAGTCAGTCACCCAACAGTTGTGACAAACAGACCCCCTTTAGAGATGACAAATTCTCTCTAAAGACAACACCTTTTTAGCTTCACATCTTGGGCTTCGAACAAGATACAAATAGACCCTTCAGCTTCACATCTTGGGCTTTGAACAAGATATAAACCACCTTTAGTTTCATGTCTTGGGCTTTGAACAAGACACCAAAACACCATTTCCTCCCATAGAATAGGAGGAACTGCGATCGCTCTGATTTCCCTGTTTCGGTAAACAGGAATACGCAGGCATAAGATTGAAAGAAAAATCTTAGCGAGCACACTAATCCAAAGCCCCAAATCCCGTACCTTCACATATCAATCGAAAAGCATCAGTCCTAGCATCCTAACAAAATTCCCCATGAACATTCCCGGTGTTTCGTTCTAAACAAAGTA
The DNA here is from genome assembly GCA_022829125.1 of Lathyrus tuberosus. Classification (NCBI taxonomy): domain Eukaryota; kingdom Viridiplantae; phylum Streptophyta; class Magnoliopsida; order Fabales; family Fabaceae; genus Lathyrus; species Lathyrus tuberosus. The sequence goes on from JALAZF010000072.1 coordinate 10,658,070, forward strand.
AGAAGAAAGAGGCCCCATTACCATATAGCATCTGTAACCTAACAAACCGATGTTTAAACTCATTATGCAAGCAGGGTTAATTGGAGACATCTATTTCCCTTCCTTAGTCAGCTCAATAGGATAAAAAATGAATTGACCTGTAGTAACCCCAGACCGACAATGCTTAAGAACCACGTCCAAAATCGCTCGCTACAGAAAAGTGGCGCCCACCGTGGGGCTCTTTTCTTTCTTTCTTTCTTTTTTTTGGGGATTTCACTGGGATAGGATTTTTTTTTACTTCACTAGGATCTTAGGTCAAAGCCTTTAAAGTTGGGAAGGTACCACAGAATGGCGACTCCGCCGGGGAGCCATTTTTGTCAGGAACATAGGATTCATAGCTCTTTAAAGTCTAGGACTTTAGGACCAATATATATACTGCTTTTCCTAATTGATATCTGTGTTTATTTTTCTGCTAATGGGAATGCGTGTGATGGCGCATGTGGAAAGATTGAGTATACACCTAGGAAAAACCTCTTTTAGTAGTGCGGAAACTATTGGAAATGGTTGTCACGCGATACTACCCTCTTCTGATGGTTCTTCGAAAAACATCACCTAGCACGGTTCCCGGCCCGCTGGTGTTTTCTCGACAAGAACTGATGATTTTGAGAGTCAGGTACAAAAATCACTAGTATAAACCTTTGGGGGGGGGGGAGTAGAGCCTTGACTTCATGACACCGACCCTTTGACCCCATGTTTTTTCTATGTTTTTGTGTGCTGCATTCATGCATTCATCTAAAAAACATTACATCAAAGAAAAACTTCTCTTCTAGTCTCTCTTTTTCAAATTAAACTAAGACAATGATTGCAAATGTCAGAGAAAAATATTGCGCTCATGGACTTCGGTAGAAGGAGAACTCATAAGTATACCTTCAGGGATCCAAAACTAGAGGATTTGAGAGGATTAGCAAGGATGATCACTAACCCTGAAGCTTTCAGAGCCAAGTACGGAGGTCTACTAACTCTGTTAAGAGTCCATGTGATTGAAGGAATCATGGAGGCACTCATTCAGTTTTACGATCCGGTCTATCACTACCAGCTCGCACCAACGCTGGAGGAGTATTCTCACTAAACCGATCTACACATTACTGATCGAGCTCCATTTTCTGGACTGGAAGAAATTCTAAAGGATCAGACCATTGCAAGAGCAATTTATTTGGATGAGTCAGAAGTCAAGACTCACATGACCACTAAGGGTGGGCTCCCAGGTTTGCCAGCCTAGTTCCTGACAAAGAAGGCTCTGTACTTTGCTAGTATAGGGAACATGACTGCTTTTGAAAGAATCTTTGTTTTACTCACCTACGGGTTATTTTTGTTTCCCAACATTGATAACTTCGTCGATAACAACGCCATTAAGGTTTTTCTCATTGGAAACCCTGTGCCAACCTTGCTCGCGGACACGTATCATTCTGTACAGTTAGGGAATTTGTACAGCAGAGGAATAATCACGTGCTGTGTACCCCTATTATATAAATGGTTTATCTCCCATTTGCCTAAGTCTGCTGCTTTTTGGGACCATAGGAATGCCTTACGCTAATCGCAGAAAATCATGTCCATCACCAACTCTGACATAGATTGGTGCAATAGGACTTATGACGGGATTAGGATCATTGACCGTTGTGGAAACTTCCCCAACGTACCCCTCATAGGAACTAAAGAAGGAATCAACTACCATCCAGTATTGGTTCGTCGTCAATTTGGATACCCGATGAGACATGTCCCGCGTAATGCTCATCTGGAAGGTCTTTTCTTTAAAGTAGGAGAAAATGACAGGGCACTAAAGATGGAAATAGTGCACGCTTGGAAACATGTTCATATGAAAGGACGAGAGTCTCTAGGAAAACCAGACTGTGTCTCGGTGGATCCTTATCTCCACTGGGTACAAACTAGAGCTCTCAAGCTAAAGATGCCTTATCCTCGTCACGGAGTTCTTCCACCGAGGGAATCTGTCATGTACTTCATGACTGAAAAGGAAAAACTTCAGGTTGCTCTCAACAAAGTTCAACAGGAGAGGAGGTCTTGGAAGAACAAATACCGCACCCTCAATGTAGAGTGTACAAAAAAACAGCAACTGCTGAAAGATAAGGATGCTCTGATCGAGATTTTAGAGCAACATGTTGTGGATAATCAGGATGACTAAAGGAATTTGCTCGTTCCTTTCACTTGGCAAAGGAATGACAACCCGACAACGGCCCAAGAGGCCCGATACAAGAAAATGAAAGTAGCAGAATCAGCACTCAGTTTCTCCCCAGAGAGGACTCGGGACCCCTTAGCTTAGGTTTCTGTTTCCGCACCTTGTAATCTACTGTATTTCTATTTTCGTAATCCTTTGAATTCAATAAAACGGGGTTTCCCCACTGTTTGATATTTGCAATCTAATTGTCGAAGTTTGTTTTGATTAAACAAAAAAAAATAATTCATATAATCATTGCATTCATCATTCTCACGTCACGTATTCTTCTTACCTACGAATCTCACATTTGTGTCTCGATTCTAGAGTCAAACTGTCTCATTCGTATAATACTTGGGCCAATCGTCAGAAAAAGATGAATGATCTCGAGGAAGAGAACAGAGAGTTGAGAGAAGAGATCGATGCTCTAAGAGAGGATATGAGAAAGCTTCATAACGACATGAAAACCATGGCAGAAGCTCAGCTACAAAGGACTACGATCTCGGAGATCACCTCAACGCCCATAGTGGAAAAGTCCGATCCTAGGTACAAAATGCCGAAAGATCGTCCCTGGGGCATGCCACTTAACTATATCCTGAAAGGATATATCCCATTGATCAATGATGATCAGGGGACCGCAGCAGGAACCTCTGGGCCTGAAGGTTACAAACTTCGGGAAAGCGAAGATGCCAGGGGCATGACAGCAACTCATGAAGGTTACAAACTTTGGGAGGCACCGAGAGTCTCGGCCATAATGATTATACCACCGCCCGTGGTACACACTGTCCTAGAAGGACAGATTCCACAGATACCTTCTAGTGGAAACGACAACATGTTCGAAAGAATGAATGAGTTCCAGGAACAGTTCCTGGGAATGAAGAAAGAACTGTAGGCCCTTCATGGTCAGGATTTATTTGGAAAGGACGCCGCGGACCTCTGCTTGGTCCCTAATGTGAAAGTCCTTCACAAATTCCAGGTGCCCGACTTTGAAAAGTACAAGGGTAACTCTTGCCCTCAGAGTCACTTGGTGATGCACGCTCGGCGAATGTCAGCTCAGACAGAGAATCAGGATTTACTGATTCACTACTTTCAGGATACTTTAACCGGTGTCGCACTAAAATGGTACATGGGTTTAAAATGTTCTACGATTAGCACTTTCAGAGATCTTGGCACTGCCTTCATCCAACAATATAAATACAATCTGGACATGGCACCCGACAGAGATCAACTCAGATCAATGTCACAAAAGGACAAGGAAACCTTTAAGGAATGCGCTCAGAGATGGCGTGAAATTGCCGCTCAAATTTTTCCACCTCTTGAGGAAAAAGAGATGACAAAGATCTTCTTAAAGACCTTAAGCTCATTTTATTACGACAGAATGGTTACCAGTGCGCCCAGTGACTTCACCGAGATGGTCGGTATAGGAGTTCGTCTTGAGGAAGCCATCCGAGAGGGACGTCTAGTCAAATACACTGGATCATCAAGTAGTACAAAGCGATACGGTAGTGCTTTCCCTAAGAAAAAAGAGCAGGATATTGGGAATATCTCTCTCAGAAAGCAAAGGCGACGTTATCAACCAGTAGCGGCTGTGACTCCTGCTATCAACCCCGCGCCTATTTCTACGTATCAACCTCAGGTTGCGCAGAGCCAACCTAATCAGCAAAGGACTCAACAGCCTCTTCAGCAGGCTCGTCCTCCATACAATAACAACCGTACAATGCGGCCACCAGGATTTGATCCTATACTCGTATTGTACGCAGAGCTATTTCCGTTACTAATGGCTAAGGGGCATGTCCAGACTAAGTCCCCTCTTACAGTACCAGAAAATCTGCCTTTTTGGTTTAAGGTGGATCAGACTCGCCCTTACCATCAAGGAGGACCAGGGCATAACATAGAGAACTGTCTCAATTTCAAATCCGACGTGTAAAAGCTTATTAGGAGCGGGGTCTTATCTTTCAAGGATACAAATCCTAATGTTCTCACAAACCCGCTGCCTCAACACGAGAAAGCTACAGTGAATTTGATAGAGGGAGAGACTAACAACTTTTATCAAATTCATGATGTACTCTTGTTAAGGACCAATCTGGTCAAGATGCATTGTAGACTGAGTAGATATGGCCATGTGCCACCTCATAACTATGACCAGTGTAATATCTGTTCTAAAAGCAATCGAGGATGTTCCGTGGTGCAATTAGCTTTACAGGAACAGATGGATCTCGGATGGATCCAAGAGCACCGAGTTCGTGGAGTTAACATGGTTTACACGAATTCTAACATCATTCAGAACCACGACATCCGTGCAATGAATGTCAACTTGGTGGCAATGCATTCTAGGAAAAGCCAGTATTATAATCTGTCGCGACACGATTACAGTTCCTGTCTGACTTGCTCGGTAAACAAACAGGGATGCTCTTTGTACAAGAGGCCCTCCAGCGTCAGATGGATCTTGGATGGATCCAGGACTACCATGATAGGAATCCCTATCAAATCAACATGATTCAAATCTTCGATGTTCGTCTGATGAATATCATCCTGGTGGAATTACATGCTAAACAGGTCTGGCTCGGGTCCCTGGTATCACATGATTATCAGAGTTGTAGGGCGGGTTGCGAAAACGATAAAGGTTGTGCCCTTGTCCAGGAAACCCTTCAGCACTTGTTGAACCACTGGTGGCTTCCAATTTATATGGATGAAGACACCCAGCGAATTAGTATTACCAACGAGAACCCTACTCGGCATCAAAGTCGGGACGTTCGATCTGTGGAAACTGACCTAGTGAGGTTACATTGTATTCAAAGCGGGCGTGGCCAGGTGCCACCACACAACTATGAATGTTGTAGAGTCTGTTAGGAAAATAACCAAGGATGCTACCTTGTGCGAGCCGCTCTTCAGGGTCAGGTGGATCGTAGAGAGATTCTCCCATATCCGGGTTCTGGACCAATCAACTGGGCGCCGGACTACCTCGCTGATCAAATTGAGGACGTTGTCATAATCTCTGATCATCAGAGGGCTAGGTATGTTTGTACCATCATCCCTCTACTTGACGAATCGAGAGTTCCCAACCAGGAACGAATCGAAATTGCTTACGATGGTCGGAAAAATCTGAAGGCTCCCATAGTCATCTATCTACCGGGACCATTATCGTATGAATCAACTAAGGCTATCCCTTACAAATACGGTGCAACAACATTCGAGAATGGAAAGGAAATTCCATTACCCTCCGTCGTGAATATTGCAGACATCAGTCGAGTAACACGGAGTGGTCGAATCTTCAACCGAGGAGTTGGAGAACTTAACAAAGAAAAGGAACCTCAGACAGAAGTTCCTAATCCACCAGTCGGTCAATCCAGTAATCCCGACCTTTCGAAAAATGATGATGAGATGCTGAAGCTCATCCAAAGGAGTGAATACAACATTGTTGATCAACTGTTACAAACTCCTTCAAAGATCTATGTATTATCACTGTTACTTAGTTCAGAAGCGCACAGGGAGGCTCTATAGAAAGTCTTGGAGCAAGCCTTTGTGGAACAGGATGTAACAATCAAACAGTTCGATAGCATTGTCTCTAACATCATTTCCTGCAATAACTTGGGATTTAGTGATGAGGAATTACCTGAAGAGGGTCGCCGTCATAACATGGCGCTCAATATCACGGTCAGCTGCCAGGGCGATGCTTTAGCCAGCGTACTGGTAAACACAGGGTCAGCCCTGAATGTTATGTCGAAGTCCACTTTGATGCAATTATCCTTTAAAGGACCCCCGATGAGAACCAGTGAGGTCGTCGTCAAAGCATTTGACGGGTCCAGAAAAACGGTTATCGGCAAAGTCGACCTTCCCATAACTATTGGTCCTCACACTTTCCAAGTCGCTTTCCAGGTCATGGACATCCGGGCAACGTACAGTTATTTATTAGGAAGACCTTGGATACATCAGGCTGGGGTGGTCACCTCGACCCTCCACCAAAAGTTAAAGTTCGTCCAGAACAACCAGTTCGTCACGGTCTGTGGAGAACAAGCCTTGCTCGTGAGTAACTTATCATCATCTACTGGTGTAGAACTCGAGGAGGTTATTGGAACTCAGTTCCAAGCACTGTCGGTGAGCAAGGACAATCAATCCGAAGAGGGAACTTCCATTTCCTCATACAAAGATGTTATCAAAGCGATCGAGAGTACCAATACAACAGGATGGGGATAGCTAGTCATTCCTACTGACAATAAAATAAAGAATGGTCTTGGTTTTTTTGGAACCTGTACCCAGACAGCTACTACCAGCAATGAAAGTCTTCATCCCATTCAAGACTTCTTCCACAGTAGAGGTTTCCTTCACCCAGTGCCTCAAGAAGTGCATACCATTAATAAAGATGATTCCTCTGATATGGAGGAAGAATAGGAGTCCTATCTTAACAAGGACGGTTATACGTCTCAGGAAGAGGTTCCTACTCCCTTTTGCTATCCCGCACAGATTCCGAGATTTATACCCAGGTCAGATGTCGAAATGATATACGGAGATTGTGATCCGGAAGGATGCCGTGCTCTACCCAACTCATTAGAGGAGGACACTCTGATGAAGGACAACTTTGACCACAACTATTATGGCCCGATGGATGGCCTGCCAATGTGGCAGCCGTATCCAGGAGACTTGGGGCAAGGAAATCAGCCGAACAATGAAAATCAGCTGAGCATCATTGAAAAGAATACCTGCGTCCCCACCATGTCATGGGATCAACAATCAGATCATTCAAAAAACGTCCAGTACGACGATGAATTTACAATGTTTGTAGGACTTAAATTCATCAACTATGCTTTTCCAAAGGTCAGCGTCATCGAGAAGGATGACTCATCCAGTTCTACAGAAGTGTGGGACACCCTGGGACAACCAAGTGGGAAATACGACTATATGGTCAAGTACACTTCTCCCGAAAGCTCTCGTATCAGGCTCGAAGACATCCAGCTAACTGGATGGGGAGATCTACTTGAGAGCATAAATGCTATGCAAAATGCAACAGAGGAATCCTCCTACGACAATTCTGCCTGGGAGACGGATTCCAATGATCCTGCTCCACCAGAAATCAGCGTTATTTCTGAAGACAAATCAAGGAAGGTGCCAGACTTTGTGGTTCACCGAGGAGTTCGCCGCCAATGGGTTACTGTCGATGTTCTGAATATTATTCATAAGTCAAAGTAATTGCCGTCTTTAACCTTTCACCCTGCACAGGTGAAACGAATGTTTTGATATGGCTCACTTTCTGTAAATTTCCCTCTTCTCTTCGCCCAAAGCGACAGAGCTTTGTTTTATAGGGCTGTAGTTTCAAGAATCGACTTGTTCATTAATAAAATAACGTCGTTCTATAATTTCCTCATTCTGTTGCTGTTTTCTCTTTTTGCTTTTCTCAGAAAATGGTAATCCTAAAGAACAAATCAATAATAAAAAACAAGCAGTTTTCCAAAGAAATACACTGCACACACTCTTGCATTTCCTCTATCTCTTCTAAACACAAATCATACCGTCATGCAGATTGCTTGTTTTAAACCCCGTTGAAACATACGATCCGATGCCTTCTCCCAACTTTGAGTTCCCGGTATTTGGGGCTGAAAAATAAAATAACGACGAAATTCCAGAAGAGATCTCCCGATTACTCAGACAGGAGGAAAGGTCCATTGAACCTCATAAAGAGCCGTTGGAAACGGTAAACTTAGGTTCGGAAAAAGAGAGAAAAGAAATCAGGATTAGGGCACTACTCAGTCCAACTGCCAGAGAGGGTTTGGTAAAGCTTCTCAAAGAATTCCCCGATTTATTTGCTTGGTCCTAGAAGGATATGCCAGGGTTGGATACTAGCATCGTGGAACATCACTTACCGTTAAGATCGGAATGTCCACCATTAAAACAAAGGTTGAGACGCACTCACCCGGGCATGGCCATCAAAATCAAAGAGGAAGTACATAAACAGATTGATGCAGGTTTCCTCGCCACATCAGAATATCCTCAATGGTTAGCCAACATCGTACCCGTTCCCAAAAAGGACGGAAAGGTCAGAATGTGTGTTGATTACAGAGATTTGAACAAGGCAAGTCCAAAGGACGACTTTCCTTTACCACACATTGACATGCTGGTAGACAGTACAGCAAAGTTCAAAATTTTCTCCTTCATGGATGGATTCTCGGGCTATAATCAAATCAAAATGGCGCCGAAAGACGTGGAGAAAACTTCGTTCATTACTCCATGGGGTACCTTTTGTTACAAGGTGATGTCGTTCGGTTTGAAGAACGTCGGGGCAACCTATCAAAGGGCCATGACTACTCTTTTTCATAACATGATACACAAGGAAATCGAGGTATATGTTGATGATATGATTGCTAAATCTAGAACAGAAGAGGAGCATGTGACCCACCTGTCAAAACTATTTGAGCGGTTGAGAAAGTACAAGCTCCGCTTGAATCCCAACAAATGCACCTTCGGTGTCTATTCAGGAAAAATTTTAGGGTTCATCGTCAGCCAGAAAGGAATTGAGGTTGATCCTGACAAGGTCAAGGCCATTTAAGAAATGCCTTCTCCGAAAACTGAAAAACAAGTCAGAGGATTCTTGGGACGTTTGAATTACATTTCCAGATTTATATTCCTCGTGACCGCGACATGTGCGCCAATTTTCAAATTACTTAAAAAGAACCAGGACTGCGTTTGCACAGAAGACTGCCAAACCGCCTTCGACAGTATTAAGGAATACCTGTTGAATCCCCCGTATCTATCACCTCTAGTGGAAGGAAGATTATTGATCATCTATTTAACAGTCTTGGAGGACTCAATGGGATGTGTACTTGACCAACAAGACGAAACCAAAAGGAAGGAGTCTGCCATCTACTATTTGAGCAAGAAATTCACCGACTGCGAGACTCGGTACACTATGCTTGAGAATACTTGCTGCGCTTTGGCTTGGGCAACCAAGCGTCTGCGCCATTACATGATTCGTCACACTATTTGATTGGTCTTCGAGATGGATCCAATCAAGTATGTCTTTGAAAAACCTGCTCTCACGGGAAGGATTGCCCGTTGGCAGATGTTGCTATCAGAATATGACTTCCATGCTCAAAAAGTCATTAAGGGGAGTATTTTAGCCGATTACTTGGCTCATCAACCGATTGACGATTGGGAATCAATCGGGTTTGACTTCCCAGACGAAGATGTCATGTATCTAAAAATGAAAGACTGTGATGAACCGCTACCCAGTGGGCCAGAACCAGAATCCCAATGGGGACTTATCTTTGACGGAGCTGTCAATCATTACGGAAATGGAATTGGGGCAATCATCATAACACCTCAGGGTACCCACATTCCTTTCACTGCCCGACTTACATTCAAGTGTACGAACAACGAGGCCGAATACGAAGCTTGTATTATGGGTCTCGAGGAAGCGATTGATTTGAGGATCAAAAACTTGGACGTATAAGGCGACTCAGCCCTGGTTATCAATCAGATTAAAGGAGATTAGAACACATACCAATCAGGATTGATTCCTTACAAAGATTACGCAAGAAGGTTGCTACCCTTCTTCAACAAAATTGAGTTTCATCACATCCCTCGTGAGGAGAATCACATGGCTGATGCGTTAGCCACTCTCTCTTCCATGATTAGTGTAGGTCAATGGAATGACATACCTAAGATCGACATGATGCGCCTTGAACAACCCGCTTACATCTTCACGAATGAAGCAATCATAGGCGACAAACCTTGGTATCACGATATTAAATGCTTCCTTTAGAAACAAGAGTAGCCACCTGGGGCACTAAGGAAGGACAGGAAAACCCTCAGAAGGCTGGCAGGCAGTTTCTTCCTGAGCAGTGATACTCTCTATAAGAGAAATTTTGACATGGTCTTGCTCCGATGCATAGACAGACCAGAAGCAGACATGCTGATGAAAGAAATTCATGAAGGATCCTTTGGAACTCATGCCAACGGACACACAATGGCGAGAAAAATTCTAAGAGCAGGGTACTATTAGTTGACCATGGAATTCGACTGCTACAAGTACATGAGGAAGTGTCACAAGTGTCAGATATACTCCGACAAAATTCATGTAGCGCCAACGCATCTCAAAGTTCTTTCTTCCCCATGGCCTTTTTCCATATGGGGAATCGACATGATTGGGTCGATTGAGCCTAAGGCTTCAAACGAACATCGGTTCATCCTGGTAGCCATTGATTACTTCACCAAGTGGGTCGAAGCAGCGTCGTACGCTAATGTAACCCGACAAGTGGTGGTCCGATTTATCAAAAACAATATCATCTGCCTTTATGGTGTTCTGAGCCAGATCACTACTGATAATAGATCTAACTTGAACAATAAGATGATGAAAGAGTTGTGCGCAGAGTTCAAGATCGAACACCATAACTCATCTCCCTACCGACCAAAGATGAACGGAGCGGTAGAAGCGGCTAATAAGAACATCAAGAAGATTGTTCAAAAGATGGTTATAACCTATAAAGACTGGCATGAAATGCTACCCTTTTCTCTTCACGGTTATCGCACATCTGTCCGCACTTCAACATGGGCAACCCCTTTCTCTCTAGTTTATGGCATGGAAGCAGTGCTCCCCATCGAAGTAGAGATCCCATCAATTTGGGTATTAATGGAAGCTAAGCTAACAGAAGCTGAATGGTGTCAAAGTCGACACGACGAACTGAATCTGATCGAAGAAAAGAGAATAACGGCTCTATGCCACGGTCAGTTGTATCAGCAAAGAATGAAGAAGGCTTTTGACAAAAAGGTTCAACCTCGTGTCTTCAGGAAAGGAGACCTTGTGCTAAAAAAGATACAATCATTTCTCACTGATTCTCGGGGCAAGTGGACTCCGAATTATGACGGCCTCTATGTGGTCAAGAAAGCTTTCTCAGGCGGTGCCTTGAGACTTACAACCATGAACGGAGAGGAATTTGCCTACCCCATAAATGTTGATGTAGTCAAGAAATACTTCGCCTAAACTAAAAAAAAACGTCTGGGTGGATTGAAAACCCGAAAGAGCGGTTCAGGCAAAAATTAAAGACATAATAAATCAAAAATCATCCCAGTGGATTGGAAATCTCAAAGTACGATCCAGGCAAAAATTAGAGATTAATGGCAAGTAACTACGTCTGATCAGTTCAACTCCTCAGCGGTAATGCCATCCATTAGAAGAAAACTCCAGTCACGATCATCTTCGACAGAAGCTCAGGATGCCCCGAATGCAAAGTTGGTAGAAGAATAGTGGTCGTTATGTTTCAACATAGCCCTTTTCCCTGTAAATTACCATTTGCTAAACTTTGTAAATACTCCATGGAATCACGCGTTTGGCTGATCTCCATCCTATCAATAAAAGTTGAGCCCTTGTGCTTTTATTTGCAATTCATATTTGTTTTAGCTTTACAGAATGATGTTTTTAACATGATCAACGATTCTTGAAACGAACAAAAATGAATTTACTTGTTAAAATTGCTCTGCTTTTAAAAATAAAGATGGCAATTTCTTTTGACGGTTAAACATCGAAAAAACATCGATCGCTTCTCCTAAGCCCGACCAACATCGCTCCCAACAGGGATCGTTTCTCCTAAGCAATGCAGAATTGCTATCTTAAACTAGTGATATTTCTACATGTGCCAGTGTGGCCGAGTATCCAGTCGTGTTCATCCGTTAGTTTGTATGTCGCGTCAGTTTTATCAGCATATACATACATCATGCATTATTGATTTGCATTCACATTCATATTGCATCACTATCACTCTAGTCAGTCTTGTCCCGTAGTGGTGACAGTCTTCTCAATCGAGTTGTCAAGTTCTTTCCTCGCCAGGAAAGGTTGCGTCTGAACAATCTCTCTCCTCCAGTTTATTTCTGGATCAGAATTGACCCTTGACCACTTTGATAACTTGAACCTCTGAAAGACCAGAGAACCTTCAACCGATGTCACTCTTCGCCATTGAAGATGATATTTTCGCTTTCCCAAATTAAGGAAAATCCCTAGAGGAAGCCTCTTAAGCAGAGATTCGGCAATACAGTAGTTTTTCCTGGAAGATCCCGAGGAAAGTATGATGTAATATACCCAAGCGTTAAAGCAGTCTCTCAAGAGACTCGTTTCCCCCAGTAGAGTCGGAAAATGGCGTCTCCAAACAGAGAAGTTTGTACACCTCTACAACTCAGGTGAATGGGTTCCCCAGCGAGTCTGACATCAAAATTTTTCTATCAAATGGCATCTCCCCAGGAAAATTCGGTGAGAAGTTTGAGGAAAATCGCTACGAATAGCGTCCCTTGTCAAGAAAGTTTATTGACAAAAGAAACTGAGACCAGGTCCTTGGTAGGAAACCCGGATCGAGGGGAAGTTTATTTCAGAAACTTAGACCAGTTCCTTGGTAGAAAACCAGGATCGAGGGGAAGTTTATTTCAGAAACTTAGACTAGTTCCTTGGTAGGAAACCAGGATCTAGGGGAAGTTTACATCAGAAACTAAGACCAGTTCCTTGGTAGGAAACCAGGATCGAGGGGAAGTTTACATCAGAAACTAAGACCAATTTCTTGGTAGGAAACCAGGATCGGGGGGGAAGTTTTTACCTTTTCTAAGCATTATTGCTTAACAAAAGAGGATGAATGTATAAGCTACCATTCATAATCACCATCAAAATTTCGGGTATTCCGATATTTAATCCTCTTGCACCCTGAATGCCCGAATACCTTCGCCATTCACACCTTCGGGTCCAAGAAGATTAAATAGGGGCATCTGTTATACCCCAAATTTTGACCACTAAGATTTCTCATCATTGTACAAATCATCATCACAATATGGATGAACCATCTTGCCTCATCAGTCTCCCCAAAGATGGGTGAACACTTACTATAGTCAAAATTAGGGTTTCAAGCCCTCTCAGAGTTCTTAGACAAAGGATCAATCAAGAAATGACATGATCTTTAACTTGTATAACCTCCCAAACATCTACAATGGATCAATAGGACTCCCACTTTAAGGATTAAGCACAAGGCTGCTCCCTTCCAGGTGGATCAAGCCTCAAGATCGCCAGTGTCACCAAATTAGGGTTTGGTCGACCAGGGCCTCCAGATGGAAATTTTCCTCTGGGCATGAGCCAATGCTTCAAAGAATATCCTAATATGCTCCATGGAACCTCATGGGCCCAAGCATCAAGTCAATTTGACCTCAGGGGAGGCATATATAAAAAATCAGGAATTAGGGTTTCTTGACCTAATTCACCCCTAAGTTGACTTTTGGGACAAATCATGAGCCAAGACCTCAAGACATGATTTGAGGGTCTCCAACATACCACATTGATCCGTTTGTAACAATGGATTGATCCAGGAAGCTTGAGCAGCAAGTCTCAATTTCATCAGTACCACAATTAGGGTTTCGCGAGAAAAGTCAACTGTAGCTTTGACTTTTGACCAGGACATGCTCCCAAACCCTAAGACATGATTCAATACACCCTATAACACCTATGAAATCAATCCATCAAGTTTTATTTAGGTCAAGAACTTGATTTCATAGAGGATCGCATAGTTTGGAATTCATCTGACAAAAAGTCAACTGTGCACAAAAGTCAACTTTGACTTTTTGATATTTTTCACAAAAATGGTTTTTTAACCCTAAAATGATGTTAATGTATGATTTGAATCATCATTCATCAAGAAAAATCAAGAAAAGTGGGATAGCTTGTAAAAGGGTTAACCATAAAAACTTAGAAAATTTTCTATGTTATGAACAAAGTGGCAAGAGTACCAACTTTGGAATATCATAACTCCTAAACCACAAGGCCATTTTTCCCCATCCAAAGCTAGATTTATAGCTCTCATTACCCTCTACAAAAGCTTAGAACTGACCTCCTTCCAAATTCATCATGGATTTTGAGTTATGGAATGATCAAAATCACAAAAAGTGAAAATGTCACTTTTTTCCAACACTTAGTGAAATTTTCACTAAGTCAGAATCTGCCTTCACTTTTTTCCAAATGTAGGGGGGTTTTTCACTTGGATTTAAAAGGTATCAAAACCAAATATGATCAAACAGTTGTTGTATCATATGAGGGCTTTCCAAAATGGCCAAGAACATCACTAAATTCCACTTGGGCCATGAGATATGACAATGGCAATATGCCTTGCTGAAAACTGCCAAGGCTAGGCAGAATTTTTCATTTTTGCTCGATTTGGCAAAATCAGATAATTCAAAGCCTTGTCATCACTTTGGACACATCTGAGGATCAAATTTAAAGGGGACAAACACTGAGCCAAGTCTCCAAAGTCCTTGGAACAAGAAGTAGCATGCCAAACCTAGAATTGCCTAAAAGAGGGACAAGACTCCAATTTTGGATTAGAGCATTCAATACATACACCAAGATGGCATGGACTGACATATTTGCAACTGAATTCAGTCAAGACTTATCCAAGACCAAGGGAACCACATCCCTGTGCCCTAACCTCTAGTCAATGGCTAGAGGAGACTTGGATTCCAAAGTGCAACCATTGGCCAAACCTCTGTTGCAGTTGCCATTCACTATTTATCCCAAAACAAACTTTCTCTACTATAAATAGAGCTCATTTGTGCTCAGTTTGAGTACACCAAAGCCATCAAACAGATGCTTTACTCAAAATCCATTTCTTTAGGCCAAAATGCCTTCTTTAGCAAGGTAACTCTGAGTTTTTAAATTAGAGAGCATTTCCATCATAACTCATGATCCTAACACCTCATAAACATCATATTTAGGTGATCCAAACTATCAAAAGTGACCTGTAACACCAAAATCACAAAGTCACATCTCAAAACCTCAAAATAGGCCTTTTGTGCATTTTTCAAGCCATGTCTTGATTCAGTCACTTTCCAAACCAGATAAAACCTCAAACACACTCCAAATAACATCCTTGAACTGTCCCAAATGGTTCCCCCCATCTAGAACACCATTTGAGAGAGTTGATATTTTGGTCATTTTAACCCCTTTTGCAAGAAAGGGCCAGTTTGTGTTTTTGCAGGTTCCAGCTGATTCTAACCATCCTAAAAGCTTCTAAGGGATCATTTGAGAGTGTCCAAAGCATCAAACCATTTTTGGAACAAGAAGTTTGGCAGATTGCACAGAAAACTCCAAAAGCTCAAAAAGAGGTAAGCATCATGACTTGAACTTTCCAAAATATGCATTGCTTTGAAGTCTACTGATCATACACACCTCATACATGTTATATATGTTGTGTTTGAACCAATTAATCATGTAATTCATGCTTGTATCAAAGTGTAGCATAGAAAATGAAATTATAGGCCTTTTTTAAAACCACTATCGGATTTTGAGGAGGGAGTATGATCTGAAAAAAATACCACCACCATTGGATTCCTTGTGAAATTCTAAGCCAGATGCATATAAATTTTGTCTCAAAACATGGAGAAATGAGAAAGTTATGACCTTCACCTTTCTGACCCAAAACTTGCCTTGCCTTGCCTTGGGCCAGGCCAAAAACAAGGCAAGCCTTGTATATTTGTGGTTTCACTTCAAGCAATGGATGTATCACCACCCCAGTGGTAAGGCGCACGCCCTATAACCTTGAGGTCGTGGGTTCAAACCCCACCCATGCCATTTTGTGTTTTCTCACATTTTTGCTATTTTTTCCAATATTTTCATGTTTTATTAATTAATTGGAAAATTAATAACTCCTTCAATTTTAATTATTTTTTATTGGTTCTTTTTGCAAAAACTCACAAAAATGTTGAAATATTTTATTCCACAAAAAATTAAGTTTATATTATTTATTTAATATAATTAGTATTTTTGTGAATAAATTCCTTTTTAATGTTTTTAAACATTTTAAAAGTGAATATTTACTTTGAAAATCCAAACCAAGTGAGTTTTAATTCATCTTGTAATTAATCCCTCATTTATCAAACCTTAAACAAAAATCACAAATGGTTTATTCAAACTTATTTGGTATTTTATTTGATTTTCTTTAAATATTTACTTTTAAAGAATAACAAGTTAGGGTTTCTTTGATTTTCACCCTCATCAAACAATTTCAAACACTTTTGGGCCTCTAATAGAGTGTAAGACCCAATCTTTTGTAAATACAAACCTATTTTTGGGCCTCACTTATTGTATAAGTCCCGTTGTGTTTCAAAAAGCTCGACGCGATCATCGTTCGTTGAAAAACAAACCTTGGGCCTCTACTCGAGCTATAAGACCCATTCAAAATTATTCTTGGGCCTCTATTAGAGTGTAAGACCCAACCCCCTTTGAAAACCAAACCATTTTGGGCCTCAATGCATTGTATAAGACCCACCGCGTTTTCAAAAAACTCGGCGCGATCGCCATTTTCAAACAAATAACCCTCGGCCTCTCCTTGAGCTGTAAGCCCCACCACTTGTACAAAAATAAATCTTTTGGGCCTCTATTAGAGTGTAAGACCCAATCCCCTTTTAAGCAAAACTTTTTGGGCCTCAGACATTGTATAAGTTCCCCTGCGTTAAAAGAAAAGCTCGGCGCGATCACCTATAAAAAAATAATCATCTGGGCCTACCCTCGTGTTGTAAGCCCCATTCTTTTTCTTTAAACACTTGGGCCTCTTGAGAGAGCGTAAGACCCATCCCCTTACACATAAAACCTTTCTTGGGCCTCAGTCACTTGTATAAGTCCCTCTGTACAAAATGACAGTGCGATCACTGATAAACCTTGGGCCTCTCCTTGAGCTATAAGCCCCAACATCTTTTCAAAATAATTTCTCCTTTAATTTTGAATATACTGTTATTTTCAATCTTTCTTTGTTGAACAACTAACCAAACAACATGGAAGCTCTACAACCGAGTAAGTGTTTATATGCTTTCTTTATCCGCTTTTATATACATATAACTGTATTGTGGGTCTGTTTCACTGTAAGACTTCTTTCATAAAATCATATCAATTGTGTAATACTAGTATAGATATTTAGAGTTTCCCCGGTAACTACGTCTAGCACTAAGCCATGCTGATCACTCTTAAATAGACAAAACTAGATCCCCCATAGGATCACCAGATACAGTCTTCTCTTCGGTTGTCACCCTTAATTATCAAAGAAACTCTACTCCCCAGAGATTATCTTTTCTCCGTGAATGGCATCTCTTGAGTTTCTTCCAAATTCTCGGACTTTCCTGGCTTGATCTATTCTCTGTGAATAGCCTGTCTTGAATTTCTCGGGGTTTGGGGACCCATAGGCTTCCTAAAAGCATCCCCGCCTCCTCTTGGGCATTGTACAAAGACCCTACAGCTTCTTAGAAGTATTCACAGCCTCCTCTTAGGCTTCGTATAAGGATTCTTCCTTCAGGAAGAGAGCCTCCTCTTGGGCTTCCTACAAATTGTCCCTCGGCTTCTTAAAAGCTTCCAGCCTCCTCTTGGGCTTTGCACAAATTGTCCCGACGACCTCCTAGAGGTATAGGAACATAAATTAGTCATCTTAAAAGAACATTCTTTCAAAGAGTCTAGATCTTTCTACCGTGAATGTACTACTACTGTTTCTTTAAGCATAGTACAAAGATAAAACTCTAGACTTGGACAGTCTAATCTCCTTGAGTCTCGAAGGCATTCTCAAGTAGGGAAAAACACCAGTAGACTCGGACAGTCTCTAATACCCTCTGGATTCCCCATTTCCTTAAAGAAAAGGAAATAACCCTGATCCTCTGATCAATCCCAAAGCATAGCCTTACCTTTAATTAGTCTCTTTATAAGAACTGATTTTCTCTTTTAACCAACCTACTGGGCCTATCACTCAACTGAAACAGCAATCCTTTTAGCCTCTATCTCGGGCTTCATACGAGATACAAAAAGACTCTCTTGTTGAGTCAATAATCCTTTTAGCCTCTATCTCGGGCTTCATACGAGATACAAAATCAATTTCTTATTGAGTATAAAAGACTCTCTTATTGAGCCAATCTCTCTTTTAGCCTCCATCTCAGGCTTCGTACGAGATACAAAACACTCTCTTGTTGAGTCAACCTTTAGCCTCCGTCTTGGGCTTCATACAAGACACATCTAAAAGCACTCCCTTATTGAGTCAACTCCTTTTAGCCTCCCTCTCAGGCTTCGTACGAGACACAAAAGCATCCTCTTGTTGGGTCAATAGCCTCCTCTTAGGCTTTGTATAAGAAAAACCCCGGTTGAGTCAATCAACCTTTTAGCATCAAAAATGTGCCTCATTCACAAGATACAAACATCAACAACTCCTTTCATCTAATTGCTGTAAGCGGCAAGCCTTTGGATTATTTACATCCACGCCATTGTCCCTCTTTTAGCATGAGAAATTCCTAAGGAAAGATAGCATTGCTCTACACTGAGTTAAAGTCTTCTCCTTCAGGTTAAAACCCCCTATAAAGTAAATTATGGCATTGCTAAGATTCGTATATCCCGGTTAAAGTAATCCTCCTTTATAGTCAGTCACCCAACAGTTGTGACAAACAGACCCCCTTTAGAGATGACCAATTCTTTCTAAAGACAACACATTTTTAGCTTCACATCTTGGGCTTCGAACAAGATACAAATAGACCCTTCAGCTTCACATCTTGGGCTTTGAACAAGATATAAACCACCTTTAGCTTCATGTATTGGGCTTTGAACAAGACACCAAAACACCATTTCCTCCCATAGAATAGGAGGAACTACGACCGCTCTGATTTCCCTGTTTCGGTAAACAGGAATACGTAGGCATAAGATTGAAAGAAAAATCTTAGCGAGCACACTAATCCAAATCCCCAAATTCCGTACCTTCATATATCAATCGAAATGCATCAGTCCTAGCATCCTAACAAAATTCCCCATGAACATTCCCGGTGTTTCGTTCTAAATAAAGTAAGGCCCCATTACCTTATAACATCCGCAACCTAACAAACCGCTGCTTAAACTCAGTATTCAAGCAGGGTTAATTGGAGACATCTATTTCCCTTCCTTAGTCAGCTCAATAAGATAAAAAATGAATCGACCTGTAGTAACCCCAAAGCGACAGTGCTTAAGAACCACGTCCAAAATCGCTCGCTACACATCTTCATTGGTCATAGTTATTTCATTTGTACTATCTTGGATAGCATCCCAAATACTTTGTCAACGGAGTTAACATGAATACACATAAGTGATTTCCAATAGCCATAATTTTCACTGGTGAACATTTGTGCTCTATTGTACTCACCCTTAGGTTCGGTAGCTATTCTTCTAAGAAATGTATCTCAAACACGGAATGAACCAGAGATCTTGATGCCACTTGTTAGACGATAGGCGTTGATCTAGAGGGGGTGAATAGATCACAAATTTTACAACCAAAATTTTTTCGCAAAAATATGTTTTCAAAATAAGGTGCAGCGGAAAGACGACTCAGATCGAATCGTCTAATCGAACCTACTATCGAAAAGCAATATATGCATCACAAACCAAATAGAGTGATAACGAACGTAAATGTTCAACAACAATCAAGCTACGAATCAAATAAATGCAATGTTAATCGTAACTTGTATATCCAATGAACCAAAACACAATCAAAATACGCACAAACAATTTATCAAACACTTGATGTGCAATCGATAACAATTGGAAATATAATTTGTTTTGTTGATGTTAAAAACCTATCACAATCAAAGTGATTGTGATTATATCAACAACAACGCCTTTAAAAGATAGTAGAAAACAATTGCCAATCGAATTGATCAAACAACAAAGAACTTGATAAATTGTGAAATCAAGAATAAAAGAGATAAAGAGATGAAGAGAGAGAGAGAGAGAGAGAGGGAGAGAGATAGAGTGAGAGAGTGAAAGGGAGAAAGACCAAGATTTGTTTTGGCAGTTCCCCAATCAACCTCGATATGGGTACGTCTGCCCTCAATTCAAATTCGAATTGAGATAGTGCTATTAACCTTTTTGTTGCTGTGAGAATCGGATAACAAGCTATTAATTAACTTGCATCACAAAACTTTGAAATTCACCACCGAGCTTTGATTTATCCAAAGGAAAGGGTAAAGAACGAAAACCCTAATAAGAGAATCTAGGTTCGGGGGTTGGTTATACTAAGGGAAGGTATTAGCACCCTAAGTATCTGTAGTACTCTATAGGAACCTCTTGTTTAGTTTGTGTTATGTTATGTTTGCTTGCTAAAGAAATCTGCTAAGGGTAAAGGTAAAGGTAAAGACCTAAGGGTATATACACTAAGTTTGCTCGCCAAGACGTCGCATCTTGTGCCTACGTATCTGACTAAAGAATCAGAGCAACCGTAGTTCACCTAACTAAGGATGACTTTGAGAAACCATTGACTATGGCCAAAGTTCCAAGGGGAAATGAGTATGAGCTCATTTAGAGTTTAAGAAACTCTCTAAGTCTAAGTTATGAAGGGGAAAAGTGGATACTCAATGTGATGAGCCCACATTGAGTTTAGAAACTTTATCCTAGTTCTAAGTTGTGATTCATGGCTCTTAGGAGGCCAAGAATGAACAAAGGCTCTTAGGAGGCCTTGAGGGAATGTGGCTCTTAGGAGGCCAAGATGGGGTGTGATTTGTTTATTGACTTATGAGTCAACTTAGGAGGACCTTCCTTTGGAATCATGAGGATAACAGTTTTTTATGAAACAAGAAGTTGTAGGGATATTTACATGAAGATGCAACATCAAACAACAAAGTATTCAAGTGAAATGAAGTTTACAATACCATACAAGGTTAGAACCATAAGCATTAGGCATCACTAGATCAAGATGAACAAGGTATCATGATAAAAGAATCAAAGAAGTAAAGAGTATTCCTAATAGAAACCCTAAAAGGCCTCCCACTTCCAACATGAATAAGTACCTCAAAAATATTGATTTTCACCAATTCCTTTTTATGTTCAAAAAGTAGACACAATAAAGATTAATTTACAAAAAGAAAGGGTGAAAAAGGATAAAAAATGATCAAGTTATGAATTGTTGAAGATAGAGTATGAACCATGAAAATACAAGATAATATTGTACCCCAAATTTTACCCTCAGACCTTCTGATCCTTTAGCATATCATTTTAAGTCGATCTCTGTTTTCACATTTTTTTCTCATTTAGACATCTCATTAATCATACACTTTCTTCTTCCATGTTTATTTTATTTTATAATTATTATATTTATTCATATTTAATTTGTTATAGTTATCTTAGATATATTTAGGATTTGTTTAGTTTAATTTGGCTTATCTTTTTATATAGTTTATATTTAAGTTAGTTTATTTTCAATTATAATTGTAATTTTTCTTTTTAACTCGATTTAATTTTAGTTTAGTTTTTTTTTATCTTAATTCAATTTAATTAGTTTAATTTTTAATTAGCTCTTATTTTAAGTTAATTTAGTTTTTATTATAAATTAGATTTTATTTAATTCTAGCATAATTATATTTGCTTTTACTTTATAAAATTAGTACATTAAAAAAAATCACAAAAAGTACAACAAAAAAGAAAAGGGAAGTTGGTCCATTGAGCCAGCAAGGGTCATACGACCCACTTCCTGCAGTTTCAAGACAAATTTCTGCATTTTAATGTTGACTTCACATTCACAATACTCTGTACAAACCATCCTACCAACCTGCTATCCTGTACCGTCTCACAGACCTGCAACACATTGACTTACACCAAAACCTCACCTGCAAAATCTGTATTCTCCTATATTCAAAGCTCAAGTTTGCACCAAAGTATCACTTGCCAAGCTTGTATCTGCCACGAGGAAAAGTTGAAAGCAACCATTCAACAGGAAAATTCAGAATTCTTGAAAGGAAACAAGTTTGAAATTGATTTAAGGAGAGAAAGGTTACAATCAGAGGGGGAGATGGGCAAAGAAAAAAAACCTTGAAGAAACTCTTTCACTCTCAGTTTGGTTCACGATTCTGAGGCATCAAAATACTGCCCTCTGAAACCTCAAACTTCTTTTCAAGTTTCACAGACCTTCACCCATAAACCATAAACAACAACCACCATACATCTTGAGTCAAAACTAAACTTAACCTCACTGCAATAACATCCATTGACTAGCTTCACCAGCATCAAACCTCCTCTCCATTTCCAACAGCAACAGTAGCAACAATCATACACGCACAAACACAGAACGGATCAGAAGATAAAGACGAGAAAAGTTTGATATACAAAATCGAATTGAGATCAGAGATTCAAACCTGAGAAAAACTCTCTGACAAAACAATCAGTGATTTCAATCATCTTCATCATAAATCTCCATGTAGCATTAACCTTAACCTGCATACCCAACTCACCTTGTTCCAAGGAAACTAATTCACAAACTCATATCCACAGAGGAAACCGCACCATAGATCACCATACACCCTTCAAAAACACCATATCACTCCACTCGCCTACTCCCCTCATCCACTGTGCATTCAAGAACCAAACACTCGCAACTGTTACAACTGCTTCGAATTTTTCCGACGTGAACACCACGAGTTGCACAACCTTCCTCTGTCTTCAATCTGAAACCTTCCTTAACTCAAATGAGCCCAATACTCAGAGACCATATCAGAAGAAAACTCAGACACAAAACTCATCAAACACTAACCACTCAATCACGAACCTTCCATCCACAGTACTCTCCAACAACTCAAAGTCATTGCCGAAACCGAGGTAACTTGCTTACTTTCTTTTCCTTTTTGATATTACTCACTGTTGTTAATGATTCGTACAAGAGAGAGGGAGAGACTGCACGGATTAAGCATGTTGAGAGAGGGAGAGAAATTTAATCGTGCAGGAAAGAAGATGAGTTTGAGGATGGTGGTGGTGGCGGTCGTATTGGGAGAGAAGGAAGTGGAGAATCGCTCTTGACTCTGTTTTTGTTTGTTCCATAGCCGCGTTTCTTTGTTTTTAGATTTAGGTTTTCTGTTCTTCTTAAGACCAAAAGGAATCCAACCCACTTCAGTTTCAATCTGCCCCGACAGTGGCTTACGGGCCATCTCCATTTCGGTTGTCTCAAGCCCACTGAATGTGCTTTCTTAACACCCTAATTTGTTCCAATACACTCCCTACTCTTCATGGTTTAGTTAGATTTTGTTAGATTATAATTTATTTAGTTATTTTATTTTAATTAGAATTAGTTAACTAGATTTTATTAGTTAATTAGTTTTTTAGCTTGATTTATTTAGTTAATTAGGTTTTATTTTGATTAGTTTAGTTATTTAGAAATTAGTTTAGTTAACTTTTAAACTATTTTTAGGTAATCAATTTTTAGTTAGAGTTAGGATTAGTCAATTTGATTAATTAGAACTTAATCAGTTAGTTTTTTTTTAACTTAATTAGTTTATTTATTCAGTTTTCTTTTAAATAGAATTTGGTTTATTCTTTAATTTTGTTTAATTAGACTTTATTTATTTTTAAATTGATCGTGACATTTCCGTATTTTCATTCTGGTTTATTCTTGATGTTTAATATTCTTTTTGCTTTTGATTGTGATTAGTCCCTAAATTCATGATATTCTTTTTTAAGTTTAATTCATTTGACTATGATTAATACCTGGTCCATGATGCCTATCTTTTTTTGACTTGCCTATCTTACATTATTCCAAAGGAAAGGTCCCTTCCCGTTGACTGCCACGTCATTTAGGATAGCCTTGTCCGTCTTGCCCCATTTTTACCTAGCCTTAGGTTTGGAGTCGCCGCATTCCACGTAGGTGTCTTGCCGTCATACCCTACTTTCCCGTGGACACTTTCTTTCCCTATTTTACCTAGCCTTAGGTTTGGAGTCGCCGCACTCCACGTAAGTGTCTTACTGTCAGACCCTACTTTCCCTTTGAACCTTGACCACAGTCAAGAGTTCTTCACCCCCGTTGCGGGGAACTACGATTGCTCTGATTTTTCAAGTTCATCTTGAGAATACGTAGGCATAGGATTGCGAGATCCTAGCGAGCTACCTTTTTCTTTTTCCACCATTTACCTTTACATCCGATGCCTTCTCTGATTCCACCCTTTTTTACCTTTATATCCGATGCTTTCTCGGATTCCACCTTTTCTTTTTTTACCTTTTTCCTTTACATCCGATGCCTTCTCGGATTCCACCCTCTTTTTACCTTTACATCTGATGCCTTCTCGGATTCCACCCTTTTTTACCTTTATATCCGATGCTTTCTTGGATTCCACCTTTTCTTTTTTTACCTTTTTCCTTTACATCCGATGCCTTCTCGGATTCCACCCTCTTTTTACCTTTACATCCGATGCCTTCTCGGATTCCACCCTTTTCTACCTTTATATCCGACGCCTTCTTGGATTCCACCTTTTCTTTTACACCCTTTTACCCCGTATTGAGGGGAACTATGAATGCTCTGATTCCACTCCCGTCAGGATACGTAGGCACGAGATGCGATGTCTTGGCGAGCATACTTAGTGTACATACCCTTTTCTTTACCTTAGCACATTTTTCTTAGCAAACATTAACATAACACAAATACTAACAAGAGGTTCCCGTAGAGTACTACGGATACTTAGGGTGCTAATACCTTCCCTTTGTATAACCAACCCCCGAACCTAGATTCTCTTTTTAGGGTTTTCGTTCTTTACCCTTTCCTTTGGATAAATCAAAGACTGGTGGTGAATTTCATGTTTTGTGATTCAAGTTAATTAATAGCTTGATATCCGATTCTCACCGCAACAGAAATGGCGACTTCACTGGGGACATCCCGTAAGAGGGTTAAGCCTATCTTGATTGTATTTGTGTTATCTTACATGTTTTCTTGCTTGTACATTTGTATATTTATATCTGTATATATACCTGTTGTGCTTGGGCTTTTTCTGTGTGCAGGGTTATTACTTTGAGTGGTGAGATAAGTCCTATACCCGGACTTGAGTGCACTTAGGTTAGGACGATGGTATATTCAAGGAGGCTTTGAGGGAGTCGATTCCTGAAAAAATTAACTTGAGACACCATCACTCAGTTGAGGCCCTCTTGAGAGTTTAGTCATGTTGAACGATTCTATTCGTGAAAACGTTACTACTCTCGACCTAGGTGCCCGTGATTCTGAGGACCGTAGTTACCTTTAACCCCACTTGGCCTTTTAGGATGTAGTGCGGTGACCATGAGGGAGTCTATTTCTGAATTGGTTGTCACGTGATACTACACCCAGGCGAGATTCTCTTGAGAATTTTATTGATTACCAAGTCATCTGGGAAGTCGGTAAAATCTGAAAGATGGATTGTCGACTCTGGGAATTTCTTAGAACCCTGTTCTACGGATATAGTAACCCTAGTACACACCCCGTGGTTGGTTCTTTACCCAGACTCCATGTCATGATCTCAAACCTTTGATCCTGTTGCATGTGTTTTTGCATCCTGTTTGCAATGTATTGCATATCATTTGCATCTTTGCATGACTCATTGCATGCGTCTGTCTGTCCAGTGACTCATTTCCAGCTGTCTCTATCTTCCAGTGTCATCTTCGAGTCGTCAAGATAATGCCTCGACATCGATACCAGACTAGAGCTGACTACAGACGAAAGATGTCAGAGCAAGAGGTACACAATGCTGAGATCCGAATGGAGATCGATGACCTCAAGTCAAGTGTAACCAAACTCACTGAGATGCTTCAAGTCTTGATTGCTAGGGGAGAGCCACCCCAAAGGACTGTCATCCAAGAAGTTTCAAGCGTTGATCCTCCACCAGTCCATGATGCCTATCTTTTTTTTACTTGCCTATCTTACATCATTCCAAAGGAAAAGACCCTTCCCATTGACTGCCACGTCATTTAGGATAGCCTTGTCCGTCTTGCCCAGTTTTTACCTAGCCTTAGGTTTGGAGTCGCCGCACTCCACGTAGGTGTCTTGCCGTCAGACCCTACTTTCCCATGGACACTTTCT
The DNA here is from genome assembly GCA_022829125.1 of Lathyrus tuberosus. Taxonomy (NCBI): domain Eukaryota; kingdom Viridiplantae; phylum Streptophyta; class Magnoliopsida; order Fabales; family Fabaceae; genus Lathyrus; species Lathyrus tuberosus. The sequence continues at coordinate 10,684,074 of JALAZF010000072.1, forward strand.
TTCCCTGTTTTACCTAGCCTTAGGTTTGGAGTCGCCGCACTCCACGTAGGTGTCTTACTGTCAGACCCTACTTTCCCTTTGAACCTTGACCACAGTCAAGAGTTCTTCACCCCCGTTATGGGGAACTACGATTGCTCTGATTTCTCAAGTTCATCTTGAGAATACGTAGGCATAGGATTACAAGATCCTAACGAGCTACCTTTTACTTTTTCCACCTTTTACCTTTACATCCGATGCCTTCTCGGATTCCACCCTTTTTTACCTTTATATCCGATGCTTTCTCGGTTTCCACCTTTTCTTTTTTTTACCTTTTTCCTTTACATCCGATGCCTTCTCGGATTCCACCCTCTTTTTACCTTTACATCCGATGCCTTCTCGGATTCCACCTTCCTTTTACCTTTACATCCGATGCCTTCTCGGATTCCACCCTTTTTTACCTTTATATCCGATGCTTTCTCGTATTCCACCTTTTCTTTTTTTTACCTTTTTCCTTTACATCCGATGCCTTCTCGGATTCCACCCTCTTTTTACCTTTATATCCGATGCCTTCTCGGATTCCATCCTCTTTTTACCTTTACATCCGATGCCTTCTCGGATTCCACCCTTTTCTACCTTTATATTCGATGTCTTCTTGGATTCCACCTTTTCTTTTACACCCTTTTACCCCGTATTGAGGGGAACTATGAATGCTCTGATTCCACTCCCGTCAGGATACATAGGCACGGGATGCGATGTCTTGGCGAGCATACTTACTGTACATACCCTTTTCTTTACCTTAGCACATTTTTCTTAGCAAACATTAACATAACACAAATACTAACAAGAGGTTCCCGTAGAGTACTACGGATACTTAGGGTGCTAATACCTTCCCTTTGTATAACCAACCCCCGACCCTAGATTCTTTTTTTAGGGTTTTCGTTCTTTACCCTTTCCTTTGGATAAATCAAAGACCGGTGGTGAATTTCATGTTTTGTGATTCAAGTTAATTAATAGCTTGATATCCAATTCTCACCGCAACAGATAATATGTGATAAAAAGAAATAGGAATGGCTCCCCATGGGTATTGAACCCGTGCCTTTGGGGATGCAGCCCAAAACACTTGCCAACCATGCCATTTGCGCGCGTTTAACATGCTATAGCAACAATGTAACATATATTAAAACAAGGATGATTTCATAAAATAAAATAAAAGGACTGGGACGAGGGGGATTCGAACCCCAGTCCTCATGGTATGCGCGCATATGGTCTTGCCACTAGGGTGGCCCTTACATCCGGTAATGAACACAACTCCATAAACACTTAACCCTTCAGGCGAGAAAATGCCAAGGGATAATGAAGCATGATGACCTGATTCAAAATCAAAAGCAATGGCGCCAGCCTCTCACTCACCAACATACAACATTCCGACTCATCCACACTTTAACACCACACAAACCAAACACACAAAGGAAATTGGGAAAAGTACAACAATACCTCCAAAGAATCAATCACATATTAGAACAAAATTAGTTCTAAAACAATATGAACCAATCATCAAAAAAGGGAAGAAAACAGAAACTAAGTAATGAGCATTTCCATCTGTTGCAACTTTGGCAAGATGAGGTTGGAGACAAGTAGAAACTCCCAACCTTAACCTTTAATTCCTTGCTTGAACCAATCTCCATCTCAGGTTTTCAACAACTTTTGGAAGGCTTTGAACAACAGTTTAGTATCGGGGTAAGAATTGGATCCTCACTAGGCCAGTACAGGCCTTGATTAGAGGGAAAGACATGAGGGCTGATAGTGTCAATCAGGGGTGGATCTCATGAGTTTAATTAACAATATTACAGCATACCTCATTCTCAAATAATAGCAACACCATTAGAACAATACCAAAACATCAACAAAACTGGTACCAGTAGTATAGTCACCTAGATCAAATAATTTGACTTGGCACAATCATCAGTTCAACATGCCTATCTCCTATTTATCAAAAACTAACTTACAATAGGCAGGAGTATGACCAATTTGAAATCACATACGAATGCAAAACATTGATAGAAGGCAAGAGGAATGCAACATGTACAAAAGCAAGATTGTTTCCCTTCTAGGTCATAGACTATGGATTGTCAGTGAGTAAGCAGGTCTAAATAAGGGCATGTATATTATATTTCAAATGGTGAGCAACTGGTCAACACATACACTCATAACCAGGGGTCATACAAACTAAACAACTGCAGTTTTGGGCAAGGCAAAACCTATGAACATGAAAGAAGAACATGGTACAAATCCTTATTCAAGCCATAGCATTTAAACAAGACAGCCGCATATTCAAGGCATAATGAAGACAACACCTGTTGTACCAAACATAAGATGGACACAGAGGCAAACTCAACATAGGTACAAACATATAACAAGAGGACCAAGGCAGGGCAGGCAATCAGTTATGCAGAAATCAAACAAGGCAAGCAAATCATTATGGCAGCAGCATAGGCATGGAATGGCATAAGTACATGGCATAAGACAACAGCCAAACTGATTTAAGGAGCAAACCAAACAAAACCAAATGATACAACATAGTTGGTATGCCTAATAGATAGCATGTCTATAGTTACACACATATCTTAGATTCACAGCACAGTATGAGTTTTAAAATTTGAACACATAGCATGAGTTTAGAATTTGAACACATAGCATAATGGCAGCAACTTATGAATATAACATGGTACTATTACACAGAACAAAGACTTCAAGAGATTATCAATTCCAAGCATCAGTTTTAGCATGCAAAGTTAACTTGACTTTGAACAAAACCAAACATGTCATAACATGGTGTGTAAGCACAACAAACTGTGAAATTTGGACAGGTACATGGATAGATACCTCAACACAAATGATTAGCAACAATCTTTCACCCTTAAAGGTAATTTTAACAATCATGACCATGACCAAACCATGAATGGCACACTATAAAGAGGTAGAGACAAGGTAGTCAAACAACATTTAGGATGTATGTCAGTATTTCTACATTCTTGGACACACCGTTTGGATACAAAAACTAGGTAACATGCCAACTATTTGCACATACAACTTGAACAAATATCATATCAACAGCCTGTACACACCAATTGAGTGATAAGCATGGCAACAGACCAAAAACATCAAGAGAATAACAATAGATTGCACACATAAATTGAACACAAAGAATGGCAATAGTTTTCACAATCACAACTTATATACACATCAGATGGCATGTTTAAATGTTTTCACACACATAGCATGATGGTAGCATGCATACATTTAGAAATAAGATAGTCAAGACAAATGTTTCTAAAGCACCCTATGCATATGAACATGAAGAAAAGCTTATGATGTCAGCTATAACACTTCACAACACAAACATGTAATCCCTCAAAGACAGAATGCAAACAACAAGCACCATAACAATAGTAAAACAAGATTTTGGATGTGTTACCAATGCACACCAAGTTGTGTGTCAACAAGATAAGTAAGCAAATGTAGCTCAGAGATCTGTCATTTTCAGGATATCTTCATGGTATTCCAAACAAAATCAGATTATCATGGATACACAAATTTAAATACAAAGGCAGATGGCATAGAGGACAAATCATACACCTATACATGTAGTGCAAATAGCCCAATATCCCTTGCCAAAACTCTACATAGTTCCTGTTATAAAGGGGCTTATACTAATACAAACAAAGGCAAGTGGTCTGTAACAGTTTCAACACTTCAAACTAATAATAATGAAATATATCTTGACAAGTATCTCACCTATCTCAGTACATCAATAAAATACTCACATTGGCCTTTCTTCATTTCAACATGCCAAAAGGGCAAGCATAATGAACATTTTCCAACATAATGGTTATGAACACAATAATCATACATTATGAACAGGAGGTATAGATGCCAAAATATTACATAAACATTCATGGTGAGAGCATAATGACAATAATAATGTGCATGAGCATGAATATGGAGTATGAAGGAGAAATGTTACCAAGTGGAATATGTCCACTGCAACTTCAAGTGTGTGCTGACTTCTCCTCTTTCTAAACTAGCAAGGACCTCAAGGCAATTCTCCTCCTCTTTCTCACTTGTGAAACTCAAAACTCAGAGATCTTTTAGAGTGTTTTTGTGAACAAATGTTGGTCTCAACTGAGTAAAATAACCTACTATTTATAGGGAAGGATTGAGAATTCAAAGCATGATCACATTTACACATTATGCCAACATTGCCCTTTTTCCTTCGTGAGGAGCCTTACTTGCTGAACAAAAATCTTCCAATATCTCTGAACATCTAAGAACAAGCTGGTGAGAAGTGATTGGTGAGAGGCTCAAGGAATAAACAAATACTTGTTACTTGGAAAAGTTTCTCTTTCCTCCTACCACTTGCACAAACATGACATAAACTAATATTTTAATGCAAATCAACTTGAAATTTCGTGGCAAGGCTTGGATCAAAGTTAAATCCATCATTATAACTCAGAAACATAAAGATTTGGTGATTAGGGAAGTGTTTGAGTCATTACACAAAAGTTGGTTTCTTGAGTTTTAAGAAATGAAACCTCCAACTTTGAAGCTTCGAAACTCCCAGCTCACTCAATGGATTGAGGAGTTCAAGTACTTTTTGGAAATCCCTCAATGCCCTCTACAAATTTCTTGTTGGACCCAAGTTCTGAATCACAAGGGATCTTGGTGAAAAATGAGGTTAAAGTCAGCTAGTTATTAAGGCAAAAGTGCTGAAATTTCTCTAAGTCTTTGGGTAGTCTAACTTCCAGGTCTCATAACTCACCAACCATGCATTTTTTTTGGAGAAAAGTCATATTTAACACTTTAAAGTTCATGGAAAGAGCTTCCATTTGGGCTTTGAGTCACTCAATTTGGATGTGTGGTTTGGAAGTTATGACTATTTCAATTTTGTACAAGAGGGGAAATTTTCACATATGAAAAGTTTCATGAACCAAAAATTGCTTCCTTTGCAAGAAAACTTCTTGAAACTTGATCTCAAATACTTTAAATCATCAATGAGACATGTTATGATGAGTTGACGTCTTGGATATTTCATTTTGAATCAAAATCTCAAAATTAGGGTTTCAGTCAAAACCCTAATTTCAACTGTGAATGCACTGGAATAATCTCTTATGATCTTGCTTCTTCCATCACATATAAAGCTCATAGATGGTCCCTAGGGATGTCTACTATCACATGGAGTCAAGTTCTAGGGTTTGAGAACAACTCTTGGTCAAGATTAAGGACCAAGATCCACTTGTCTTAACAAAAACTTAATTTGGGGGCAGGGTGAAACTGTGGCTCAAACTACTCATGATGAGAGCCAGATGATCTTGAATTCTTGTTGAATGAGACCTCTTGAATGTAGGTAAACTCAAATGGTTGATGAACCAATCAAATCTTGACTTAACATGGTAAAATTCTTCAGTGATTCCTCAGGTTAAAACCCTAATTCCACCTTTTGGTCTGGTGATCTTCTGTTGACTTGACTTGATTCAAAGTCTTGAGATCCTGGTTCCACACAACTAGTGAACCTTTGTGATGATTGCATGGAGCCATAGAATGCCTTAGGAGGCTTTGAATCTCTCTGTGTAAACCCTAATTTCAAACACAAGAGAAACACACTGCAAGATATGGGTTAGTTAAACAATGCATGTATGATTGATCCTAAATGTCTATGCAAGATGTTATGACATCTAAGAGGTAAAATTTGGGGTACAACACTTTTCTTTGCAAAAATGTTTATACAAGACATGAAAAATGTAAACCACAAAAACACTATTGTTTTGTGTTAATTATTCCACCTCTAAACCCTTGATCAAAGCTTGATCAAGTGACCAACAATGCGGCTACAATCTTCCGATTATCCTGAGCATGCAACTTGTTGAAACCCAAGATTCCCGAACACAATTCACCGTCTTGCGCTACTCCCTTGCAAGGAAACCACGTTGTCCCAAGGCTTTCACTCGGTCGAATCTGTGGTGACATGATCTTGTCCAAAACCTTCAAATAAACCCGATCTTGAAGGAAAACCCCACCTTGGTTTTCTTATTTGAAACACACAATTCCCAACCCAATATTCTCGGTTACACCAAACCTAATTGGACGTTATGAACCCTAATCTAGATGGTCACCCAATCTAAAAATGATTATGTGTAGTTCAATTGTGTGTATGCATAGAAGAAGGGATGAAGATGATGGGCAACTTTGTAATCTGGTTTCATTTAGGTTTTATTCACTAGGAAACCTTACCTAGAAGAATATGCATGTATGGGTATATATAGGTATGTGAAGAAAATGGGAAAAAGGATGCAAGAAAAATAAGATGCAAAAAGAATTTTTCAAGTTTTAACTTGCATAGGTCGGCTTATAAAAGTCATAGGTCGACCTATGAAGGTGTTCAGGCCGGCCTGTGAGGCGACCTGAGATGCGACTTGTGGGTAGAATCTTCAGGCTTCGTTCTTGAAGCGTGGGACCAGCCTGAAACATGTATATGCCTGCCTATATTGAAGCTGAGGTTTCCATAGGTCGGCGTGATCACGTATAGGTCGGCGTATGCTATTGTTTTTACACACAAACATGATTTTTGGTGTGTATGACATGCCTAAGACCAGTAAAACTTATTTAGAGACTCTTTTTATGCATTTTAAGGCTAAGGGGACAAATGAGCATCTAAATGTAAGTTTATACCGCCCAATATACAAAAGAGCTACGATGTACTATACTACCTTGTCCCTTGTTTGACATCATTCAAAGTCCGGTTGAATTTGTATTTAGCAATACTTAGCACTCACATGAAGATCATCTAGTAAAATCTACACAATAATTCATGAGCTCATCCCGGTGTAAAAGCTTGGTTAGTTCAAGATTAGCCTGTGTAAAATTTCATTTTGGTTCCAAAGTTCATGATGGTGTAAAATCTCATTTGGTTCGAAATTAGCCAGTGTAACATCTCATCTTAATTCAGAGGTTAGCTCGTGTAAAACCCATGTTCAACATAGAGGATAACCAACATAAAACTCTATCTTGATTCGGAGGATAGTCGATGTGAAACTTCACCTTGGTTCGAGATCACTCCGTAAAAAAACCCTATTTGGTTTAGAGGATAACCACTTTAAACCATTTTCGTTGTTTGGCTGGAAGTTATCCTTTGAAATTTAATATCCTTGTATAAGGAGGTTCGTGGTCATATCATATTGAAAGCTCTCAAGATTAATGGATACTCTTAAGAAGAATTCTTGGGAAATGAGTAAGTCAATTTAAGGCAAACCTGTATAAATCTTTAGTATCTTTCTCTCTCCTTTATCTATTTTATTATTCGGTTTTTTTCTCTGGTTTTCCGCTTCTTATTTACTTATTTGATTTTAAATTTTTTTCAAACTATGATTTTCCAAATGATTTGTTTTTAACCAAAGTTTTTCAAACCTCCACAATTCACCTTATCACCATATATCCATAGCAGCAAGCCCATTGGTCCTCTACTACAAAATTACCATGATATGTTGACCCAAACAAAAAATGCCAAGTCAAATCCAAAGGTCTTTATACTTTGAAACTGAAACAATTAGTATAAAATAAATCTTGGCCAAACCAAGGTGCTTACAAACTATGCAAACAAAGTACAATGCCTTGTTAGCTAATGAAACATGGAAACTCACTACTTTATTATCACATATAAAGGTTATTAGTTGCAAGTGAGTCTTTAAGATCAAAGAAAACACTAATGGCAACATACAAAAGAATAAGGCTAAGTCGGTTGCTAAGGTCTACCACTAATAACATGATTTTGATTTCAATGAGACATTTTCTCTAGTAGTAAATTCAACAACAATGGGCATAATTCCTACATTTTCTATTAGTTACAAACGGGAGATTCAACATGTAGATGTCAATAATTCATTTTTGAATGACACTCTTCATGAACAAGTCAATATAACAAAGCCACATGGTATTAATAATTTATATAAAACCTCGTTTTGCAAACTAAATAAATTCATCTACAGTCTCAAGCAGTCATCTAGTCATCTAGGACTTAGTAGAAAAACTAACTCTTGTTGAACATGTGACTCCATACACAAGAGCTCGGGGGCGGGCGGGGAGTGAGTTGTGGCTTTAAAAAGGCGACAATTAACTTTTGTCATCTTTTTCAGAATTTAAAAGTATTTTGATAAAAAAAAGTTTTTAAAATTAGAAACAGAAAGTAAATATGCGTAAAATAAAGAGTTAATGGAAAGAGAAATAACACTAGTGATTTATCAGGATTTAGTCGAGAAGACTTAATCTTGTCCCCAAGATTTGATCTTAAGAGTATCCAGTAATGCTTAAGAGTTTTTAGTAGGTTAAACTCTCAACCACCCATATACAAGAAAATATGAAGTTTCAGACTTACTTTCAATCAAACAACGAACAAAGGGGTACTGGACTACTCTCGGTTTGTGAGAGAAACTAGGATAACTTATTGTGTTATTCTTTCTTTCTTGCATTTTATATCCGCTACCTATCTCTAACTAACTTTGATTCTATAACCTTGTGTTTAGAATATGAGTTAAGAGTTTTAAAAAGAAAGAAAAAATTAACACAATTCAACCCCTTCTTGTGATTTTTTCACCTTCAAGTAAAGCCTCCGCGAGAACGCGTGTGACCGAGGGTAACCTGAGCTCAAGTAGTAGTATAAGCCTATTAAGTATGGGAATGTTGATAATTGTCAGGCAAAGATATTGCAACAGATATGAAGTGGTCGGCAGTCTAAGACTCCATGGCAGGAGTCGTAGAATTGGAACTTCTAAGGATCTATACTTCCAGAAACCAAATCAATTGGCGAGGAATTGTCCTAAGTGGAAAAATCCAAGAGGCGCATGTGAGAGAATCCAGCGAGAGAATCCCGTGAAGACACTGAGTTCCAAATCAGTTATAATTCGTTATCCAATGGTTTTTACCCGTTGTGGATGAAAAGCCATCAAGTGTTTGAAGCAGAAAGACCATTAGATAATTAAAATATATATGTTTACGTAATAATTAAAATATAATATAAATAATATTTAAATTATAAAATATAATCCAAATTCTATGATTCAAATATTATAATACTATTCAGTGTGTGTTTCTTCTGTGAGTAAACGATGAAAAGTATTATTATTAAATAAAATTATAAAACAGAAACTTTGCAGTTCCTCAACCTTTTCTAAACACAAATGGGTTTTTAAATGCATAGGGTAAATATAGTGCTTAAAAATAAACTACATGAAAAATATATTAAATGTGTTAAAAAAACTAAATAGTTGATGAAAAAACTAATAAAATTGAAATTACTAAAATGGATATTTGATAAGATAAATTGTAAAATTGAAGGACATTTTAGGAAGAATGGGGTATCGTTCTAAGATTTAGGTAGATAGTTGACTTCTAAATTTATAAATATCAAAACCTTTTTTTAATTTTAAAAAAATATATTTAAAACGAGAACGGACAAGGAAGAAACTTTATTCCGTCTTTTTTTTAGTTTTACGCGCTTACCCGGTTACCCGATTTCCTTATGAGAACGGACGAGAACGGACAAGGAAGAGACTTTGAAGTTGCTATAGGAGTTGACCTTGGCACCACTTACTCTTTCTTTCTAATTTTGAATCAAAATCTTTTCTGCAAACAGTTTGATTTCATTCATTTGATAGAGAATGGCCAAGAAATATGAGGGAGTTGCTATAGGAATTGACCTTGGCACCACCTATTCATGTGTTGGAGTGTGGCAGGAGCAAAACGATCGTGTTGAAATCATTCACAATGATCAAGGAAACAAAACAACACCTTCTTGTGTTGCTTTCACTAATTTTCAAAGATTGATCGGTGATGCTGCCAAAAATCAGGCTTCTTCTAACCCAACCAACACTGTCTTTGGTAACTCATTTATTATGTTGCTAAAAATCAAACTTCTTGTGTTTTCTTTTTTGTTATTAGGTTAAATATATTTGCACCGCTTTAATTTTTTCAGATGCTAAGAGGTTGATTGGAAGGAAATATAGCGATTCTGTTATTCAAAATGATATTCTGTTGTGGCCCTTTAAGGTCATTTCCGGTGATAATGACAAGCCTACGATCCTCGTGAGTTACCAGGGTAAGGAAAAATACCTTGTTCCCGAGGAAATATCAGCGATGATCCTCACACAGATGCGAGAGATTGCAGGGGCTTTTTTGGAGTCACCTGTTAAGAATGCTGTGATCACTGTACCTGCGTATTTTAATGACTCACAGCGGAGAGCCACCAAAGATGCGGGTGATATTGCTGGTCTCAATGTAATGCATATAATCAATGAGCCAACTGCAGCGGCTCTTGCATATGGCCTTCAAAAAAGGGCTGATTCTGGTGAGGAGTCAACTATTTTCATCTTTGATCTTGGTGGTGGAACTTTTGATGTGTCTCTCCTCACAATTAAGAATAATGTCTTTGAAGTTAAGGCCACTGGTGGCGACACTCATCTTGGAGGAGAGGACTTTGATAATCGAATGCTGAATCACTTTGTGAATGAGTTTAAGAGGAAGAATAAAGTTGACATTCGTGGGAACTCTAAAGCTCTGAGGAGATTGAGATCTGTCTGTGAGAGGGCAAAAAGGACTCTTTCATATGAAACTGTGGCCACAATTGACATAGATGCTTTATATGAGGGAATTGACTTCTGTTCATCAATTACTCGTGCCAGGTTTGAGGAATTGAATACGGAACTGTTTGAAAAGTGCAGGCAGATTGTTGAAAGCTGTCTTGTTGATGCTAAGACAGAAAAGAGTAGTGTTGATGACATTGTTCTGGTTGGTGGCTCTTCTAGGATTCCCAAAGTGAAACAGTTGTTGCAGGACATTTTCAAGGGAAAGGAATTATGCAAGAGCATCAACCCTGATGAGGCTGTTGCTTATGGTGCAGCTGTCCAAGCTGCTTTGCTGAGTGAAGGTTTTAAGAATGTTCCAAACTTGACGCTTATAGATGTTACACCTTTGTCACTAGGTACCACTGTACAAGGAGATATCATGGATGTCGTGATTGCTAGGAACACTTCTATTCCTGTCAAGAATACCAAACCTTATTTTACTGTGAAAGATAACCAACTCTCCCTCTTGATTGATGTTTATGAGGGTGAGAGAATCAAAGCCAGTGAGAATAATTTGCTGGGTTTTCTTAAACTCTCAGTTCCTCCTGCTCCTCGAGGCCATATTTCTAGCAATGTATGCTTTGCTATAGATGCTGATGGTATGTTAAACGTGTCGGCAGAGGAAGAAACAAGTGGTAATAAGCAAGATGTTACAATAACCAATGAAAATGGAAGACTGTCAAGGGAAGAAATTGAGAGAATGATTCGAGAGGCTGAGTTTTTTAAGGCTCAAGACATGAAGTTCAAAAAGAAAGCTAAAGCAATAAATGCTTTGGACGATTATCTCTACTCCGTGGGGAAAGCAATGAAGGATGATTGTGTAAGTTCCAAGCTCAACCCTGTTGACAAAGTGAAGATCAATTCTGCAATGATAAAGGGAAAGAGCATGCTTGAAGATAGCAAGCAGGAAGATACGTTTGTGTTTGTGGATTGTTTGAAGGAGCTTGAGAGCGTCTTTGAATCTGCTATGAACAAGGTCAACAAAAGTTATTCTGATGAGGAAAGTGATTCAGAATCCTAATGATAATTTTTGTTGTTTGATTTGCTGCCTCGTGTATAATGTTGGAGCTTAATGTTCTGCTTCTGAGATGGCAGAATTTGATTGAATATTTGGTACTTATTTCTTTTCAATCTTGTTATTGTTTGTGTTAAGTAGACTTGAAGTTTTGATTGAAATAAACAAAAATCTGTGACATAACTAGTATTGTAATTTTAGTTTGTGTTACAGATTGACCTTTTGAATTTGCATATCATATCTAATAATTCATATAGTTCAAACTCTTGTATAACTTTAGCATTCAAAGTTACTGCTGAAACTAAAACAAATAAATGCAGCTCTTTAGGGCTTCATCATAGTATTTCCTAGGTAGAATAGAAAAAGAATAAGGTTTGATAGAAATGGAGCATCTTCAAAACTCCGCTCATAATTTGTATCAGATTGAAGAATAACTTTCATGCAGGAACATTCACACGACAAATTGGAATTTAGGATGAAGCTCTGACACATAATGAATGGTCCCATGACTAAAACTTGTCACTTTAATAATTAAATATTTGTTTTCAACTTAGTCATTTAATTAATGTTAAATATTTTTTTTTGACAGAATGAATGATAGTAAATATTTAAACTCTATATCTATAATTGTGGAAAACACATCAATAACAATAAATTTAGTTTTATTAAAAATATCATGTATTTTTTTATTGTGTATAAAAGCTTAAACATATATCATGTATATTTACTTTTGATGTTTAAAGCTTCTAAAAGAATCATTTCGGTTTTCTATAAATTGTTGTTTACAAGTCATTTTTTTGTAAACGTTGAATTACTAGACTAGTAACAAACTCGTCCTATCGCATGAATTTTCATTTGAATTTATAATATATTTTGTCAATTTTGAATACATATTTTTGGATAGTTAACATTTAGAGATATACAAACATAAGCTAATATAATCTACCATTAAAGAATTACAAACATAAATTAATATAATTCACCTACTGTGATTCTTTTTTCTAAAAAGTACATTGAAAAACAAAGATAACATATTTAAAGTATGTAGTAGGGGTGGACATCGGTTCGGGCCGGTTTGGGTTCGGGCCCAAAACCCCAATCCGGCCCAACCCTCGGGTGACAAATACTGGCCCAATTCCGACCAATTTAACCATCGGTTTTTTCTGGTTCGGATTTTTTCGGGTTCGGTTATCTGGATCGGTTTATTTCGGTTTAAGTCATTGTTGGGCCTGTACAATTTTATGGCCCACTTAAAAAATTTGAATTTTTTTTTCATTTTTCAATTCAATTAATTGGGCTATTTCATGCCTATATTCATTCGCCATTGAACTCTATTATTGGGCCAGTTAAAATTTTATGGCACACTTAATTTGTTATTTTTAATTTTTTCTCATTATTCAATTTAATAAATTGAGCTATCTTGAACATTTATTTATTCAAAACAGTACAGTCCATTTTTTAAGAAATTAGAACTCCAGAGTACATTCATCAAATAAATTTAAGATCCTAAATAAATTAAATTTTTCATCAAAAGATACACTTCTCAAGATATAGTCACTTTTTCAAGCTTCCATTTCCAAGCTCACTTTTTGTAGACATACATTTTAGATAATCACATTATATGTTGCATCTTGTTAATAGAGGAATATGGAACAAACTCATCTACCAAGCTTCAATTTCTAATGTGACGCTAAAAACACAAACTCGTCTACAATAAAACATTAAAAAACCAGCATCAGTCTCGCATCAGTGAAACAAAATATTGATATTAATTAGAATAACTCAAGTATCAACATAACCTTATTTAAAAGTTCAATCATCTACTCTTTTAATCCATCATTCTTTTCAGGATCACTTGGCACTTGTCTTATTTGCTTGTTGTTTGTTCCAATAGCTATAAAATATAAAGTATTAGCCAAAATTAGATAAAAAATAAACTCAAAAGACTAAACATTTAACATATCAATAATCTTTCAGAGACAAACAATACTCACATAAAACATTATTAGTAGTCATTTCACCATGGGTGGCTATTTTTTATGTGCTAAATATCAAATATTACTAGACAACATAATTTTCATCTACTGACATAAAACATTATTATCAACCATTTCATCTATGTAAAGCCAAATTTTCATCCAACACTAAAAACACATGTACTTTAAAAAAAATCATGCCAGGATGACAAATTTTTCATTTAGAAAGGTTTCAAGCATTAAACAAAGACAACTTTTAAATAAAACATGAAATATAAGCACCCTTTCTAACTTTCTTTTGAGTGAGATATACAACCACCAAACATTTAGCAAGGCTTACTATAGATATAAAGCATTGCAATATAACTCCCAAAAATTACTGCACCAATGGATATACATATATAAAGATGATGATAAAACTATTTCAAGATTCATAAAGTTTTGTATTTAGCAGGAGTTACCTTAGTCTCTCATAGACTCTCAGTGTTCACATTTATGTAAAGAAACACTCTTAATTTAAAACTTTTCTTGAGAAACCAGCTCTGTAGAGTAGAGACAAACTCTTATTTGGTAAAATTACTAATCTACACAAACATTTTGAAAAGGATACAAAGGCAAGTCAAGTCAATACATCAGATTAGATATAGACTTACAGGTATTTTGCATTTCTTTAAATCCTCTAACTCCTTGCACATCTCCATCGCCCTCCACATCTTCAGCTCCTTGCATATCTCTACCTCTCAAAATAAATACAATAGATTAATGGTTATCACAGCAAATCAAAGCATAAGAGCAAATCAAAGCAAAGCATAAAAGCATAAGAGCACGTGAAAGGAAAGAACTGGACGAAAACTTGTGGGAAATCGTTGAAGCTCGTTGATGATAGAATGTAAGTCGTTGATAAGAAGGAAAGTAAATGGTACAAACCTGATGGAATAGAACTCGTTGTGGTTGTCAGTTGAACGTTGATCGACCGTCGACGATAGTAAATAGTGATGAAGATGGAGGATTTAGATTGTTTAGTTTAGGGTTTGTGTGACGGCGGCAGAAACATTTTAGGGTTACACGAAGAGGAAAGGAAAGATTATGAGAAAATAAAAAATGAAACACTGTCAAGTAAATAAACTTAAGGTGGGTTATTTGTTTTTTTTTTTGTATAATAATATAGGTATCGGTCGGGTTCGGGGACCGACGGGCCCAACTTATTGAAACGAGCCCGACCACCCTTGCCCAGCCATAACCGACATTTCCATCCGCCTAACCCGTGGATCTGAAGAAAACCGACCCGGTGCAGAAATCTTGTTTCGGTTCGGTCGGTTAGCACCGGGTGGTTTCTCTTTGTCCACCCCTAGTATGTAGTTATTATAAATTTCAAAAGGCAACGTGAACGGGAGGAAACAAAAAATTGTTCGACTTAACTATATTAAAATGGTCAGTGTATTCATACTTTCTCAGAGAGACAACCAATATGATAGGCCATAGTCGTATCTGAGTGCTGGTCCTTTGAAGATATGGCTGACAAAATTTTTGAAAGGGAAAACTTCCAGTAGGGCAGGTGAACTGGATGAAACAAAAAATTTGATTGTTCATCCATGGCAAGTAGCTTTGAACACTTTATGTACACTCAAAAAAATGAGATTAGTATCTCCACCAAATGATATGAAAATTTATTGAATTGGAAACTGCAAATTGTACCTGTATGCCTTGATAATATGGTCTAGTAACTACAATTCCACTGCTATAGAAAAAGAAAAAAAAAGCGAAGAAATATTGAGTATGTCAAGAATGATAACTTTTTTCCAAAATAAGTGTCATGATATATAAAAGAATGATAACTTCGGTACCAAAAGAGAATACGTCGATGTTTCAGCTTGGTTGCCAAGAAAATACTACAGAATTATTGTTGTATACTCCTTTAGAGGAAGATTAAAAAAATTATTATAAAACACTTCAAACTACCACTTAAAGGATCTTGGGAAACAAGAAGTTAAACACATGATAAACTGAAGCCCCCCTTATAGACACATAGCTTCCATTTTGTTAAAGCAGTATACTGTTACAGCAGTACTCCATCCATTCTCTTTTATAAGCAAATTTTAATTTCTTAAATTCATTTAATAAATAATGTATCTAGACTATATATAGGTTAGATGCATTAATTACTTAATGAATCTAAAATGTTAAAACTTATTTATAAATAAGAATGGAGGGTGTACACTGTTAAACATAATGAAATGAATTGGAGGTACTACAAAATTATTGAAATTTTGGCACGTAATGGACAGATGTCAGATATGATGGCAAGACGTCGTGACAGCAGAGTTAACACAAGAACAATTTAAAGAAAAATTGCAGGAATTTAAATAACACACAGCAGTTTTAACGCAGTTCGGTGCAACGTCACCTACACCTGGGGGCTATCAATCCAGGAAGGAAGTTCATTATGACAGTATTAGTTCAAAACTAAACTCCGCCGTTTACAATTTATTACCTAATCACTACCTTGTGCAACTTCTACCTAGACACCCTCTAAATATGAGACCCCCCTCTCACTTCCTAATCAGTCATAAACCAGTGATAATTCAACAATAACGCAAAAGAGAAGTAGCACACTTCCAAGACAATACTTAGTTTTGCTTAAAAGTTTCAACTAAGAACAATACACTCTTTCTTAAAAGGTTTAGAGTGAACAATTGACAATTAACACAATCCTACTCAGATGTCAAAAGACATAAGAGAGGAACACAAAAAACAACACAAAAACCCTATAAAAATTCTCACAAAAAATACGGCACAACACACTTTCTAGGTTAAAAGCCTTTCTTATAAATAGTCTTTGAGAAGCATGGACTTAGGCTTAAAAATCACAACAGATGCAAAACAGCAACTACAAATTTTCATTATAATCTTCTGCACAAAAATAAGAACTAAACAGAAAGTTTCTTAAAAAGACTCCAAGATCCTTTTTATGAAAAACAATTAAATATGTCACAACAGACGTTTTCAAAATATCCTCCATTGGATAACAATAACGTGTGAATTAAAACACACTCAAAACTCACACTTAAAATACCAAAACAATCCTGCCCTAGACCTCTGGTATAACATGTCCTGACACATGTCACAACATCATGCTGAACATGATGTCTGACTATCATGGCAGAACATTTGGCTTAACATCTGGCTGACAACATGTTTTACCAAAATGTTATTAATCCAAAAACCACAGAACTTACAATTATTATAATGTGGAGTAGATTATAATATTTCAGCAACGAATGTTCTTTTAATATTTAAGCAACCAATGTGTGTCACTCCAAGCCCCAATGTGTCCTTTGAGTACTCTATGCATAAAGCATGTGAAAATTGAAAATGACATTGAAGTTGGAATGAGGCTTTTCAGTTTTGCATGGATAATGTCAAAAAATTAACTTAAGTGTGTTTAGATAGAAATAACAATGTAATTATGAAAAAATAAACTTGGATTAAGAAGAGTTTAGTGGCCATTTTCAGAACATATTCTTTTAATAGATAGATAATAGAATAATATATATATATATATATATATATATATATATATATATATATATATATATATATATATATATATATATATATATATATATATATATATATATATAAAAGCAAACTTAGTTACTATACTAAACAACTAAAAACGGATAAGGAGATAATGATATTTTATACAAGTATATACACCAAGAGAAAAGTGTATATACATTATAGACAACATCTAAGGTGGTAAACAAATTTGTTTTACATGAGTTTTTTTTCTCAAATGATGATGTGATTATATGAAACAACTATAAAGCTTGCATGTCAACAACTCATTTTATTATTAAAAATAAATTCATGGTGAAAATTCGCAGAACAGATGCAACTTTATATTAATTTTTAAGGGATCAAACTCGAAAATCTCCCAGACATATTTGTGTGTCGTTCTTTTTTTTTTATCGAAAATAGGGGTGTTCGTTGAAGTCAACGCAAACTTCTAGAACGACGTCGTGATAAGGAAACTTGAATGAAATGCAAGGTAAGTGTGAACGAAAACGAAGTAAAGTGCTTGCGTAGAAAGATAAATTGCAGTAAGATAAAGGGCTGAAAGTTAAAAGATTGTTAAAGTAAAGTGTAGAAAAGTAACGTTTGCTGAAAAGATAAAGGCAGTCGAAAATAGAGTGCGAGAAACATAAAGGCATTCGAAAGTAAAAAAGGGTTGAAATGCATAAAAACAAGACGTTTTAAGATAAAAATGTTGGAATGTATTAAATTGGTGGAACACTTACGTACATTTTCATCACTCGTTTCTTACAACACATGTACTTTGAGTGTAGCAAAAATGTGTACAATTTGAGGACCCCATACAAAATAAACCTAAGTTGCTATATATATAAGTCTAAAATAATTGTACAAGACTAAAAACTATCCTCGTGATGACACGTCTTCAGATCATGTAGCGGTTTTTTCCCTTGACGTCCCCACGTTTTGAGTAATCGTCAACGCATATGCAATAGTTCCTGCCTTGCCTGTTCCTTTGAATCTTTCAACTGCTCTGTTGGCGCCAAGAACTAATAATCCTCGTTGAAACCACTGTCGTCGAATATATTAAAGTAAGATGCTTCGACGCGTTGCCCACCATCGTAGTGAACTCTACACTTAGCCAATATGGCTTGGTATTCCATTTCACTAAGTGTTACTGTAGCACGGTGCTTAATTCACTAAGTCCCTATGCTTTCCGCTAGGCTTTTCGACAACACCACTTTCGACCGACACCACTATAGGTAACCCCCGACCTTGAGTCATATTAATCATGTTGACTATATTTTTGTCTTCCACATGGCACATTTATGGCTAGCCTCACGAATACTTGCCATTCATAGTTAGGTCAAAAAATCCAGTGTAACAAGGACACAAAGCTTGACAAAGATAGTTAGTATACAATACCTTAACTTAATTATGTACATCTTCTTGGTTAAGAATTTGCATAGACAATGTGCCTTGAACATCAAAACTACCAACTCTTCCATCTCGCTTCAGTGTCACATTTAATTTATCCTCAATAGTTAAAGTGACAGAATCGGTAAGTGGTGGGGCCGCTGTCAGAAATTGCCTAAGTCTTGGTTGAACATCTTCTACAATGACCTCACCTTTTGCTTTCAATGATTCCAAAAACTAGTTTTTCTTTTGAGATTTAACGAGCTTCATAGAAAGACCTTTTGGTGGAGTGGCGAAAAATGCAGTTAGATGACCTAAGGAAGAGAACAAGAGAGTACAATAATGAAAAAATATCTCTTAATTCTGAAACATGTTAATTTGGGCGTAGAATAAAGCACAACCTTGGAGATTGCATGATCCATTGCTATTCTAATTCGTTACATTACAAACATTCTATACGAATTTGTGAGAATATATGAAAACCAACCTTTAGGTTTGGTAGAAAATGAATCAACATCAGTACTCAATCCAAAACCAATTCCAGTGCTAGATATGCTAAAATCACTTAAGCTATTTTTATTTCTTCCAGAACCCATTAACGTTAATGGAACAAATCTTCTTTTATCATCTCTATTATTTTCAATCTATGTAATAAATTTATTAAGTTCAATAAAATTATGAGCAATCCCAGACTCAAAAGTTAAAACATAAAAACGTTTTTAAATAGTAGTCCCCCAATCATACCTTGCTTTTATCAATTTCATTGACTTTTTGCTTCATCACATCCTTAGTTTCATTGATCTTACTCTGCATAACTAGCTTGTGCAGCTTCTCTTCGTGACTTTCCATCTCACAATATTGTTAAACTTGTGCAATAGTCACATTTTCCTTGTGCCCAATAGAGATGGCTTCATCAAACTAAAAAATAAACTCAAAGGGATGTATGAAGACACCCTCTTCGTCAAGGGAATAAGAATATTGAGGGACCTGAAAAAATTAAGAAATGAACTAAATATAAGAAAACATGTTGACAAATGTTTAATCCAAAGGTTTTAAAACTTATTCGAAAAGGTGAAATACCTCCCACTAAAAACCATTTCATCAATCCTAAATCTTTCTATACTAATCAATATACTAAACTCCTATAAAGTTCAATGTAATGCCATGTTTACACTACTACAAATACTACATTTTATGACGAAGCTTTCACCTCAATTATTGTAAAACCAAGGTACAATTCCTAGACGCACCCTATTTTTTTTTATAAAAAAATTTATTCAACATATTCCGTTATTTTTTCTAAAAACCAATGGGTAAACCTATTCAGTGTATATGCTTCGAATCTCATCAGCGTCAGTTTATGTTTTTATCTCATTTAAAGTAGCACCTTCTTAAATATTTTATTTTTCATCTAAAAACACGCTACTTTCACCTCAGTTTCTTTCCAATCGAGGTGAAAATGTTTCTCTTATATATATATATATATATATATATATATATATATATATATATATATATATATATATATATATATATATATATATATATATCTTTAGCTAATACGCCTTCTTGAATATTTTATTTTTAATCTAAAAATACACTACTTACTTTTCACCTCGATTTCCTTTCCAACCGAGGTGAATATTTTTCTTTGGTATATATAGCTTTAGCTAGAGGCATTTACTTTCATTAGTCTAAACAACACAAACAGAACCCTAATGATGAGCCCTAAACAACGGAAGCCATAAACACATATCATCTTCAATACAAAGATGTTATGTGTTTAGTGCTCTCGTTTCTTATTTAGAGATCCAAATCATTTTCTTTTACTTCTTCTTCAGATATCTGGTACGTCAAACTTCACAACTAAATGTCGTTACGCGAAAAATCACAGAGTCGATATCGAACTTTATTTATCTCAAAAGGGAAGGGAAAACATCGAGAAAACCCCAAGAGAAAGGTGTCATACCCCAAATTTTGACCACCAAAATTTCCCATCATGGTGCAAATCATCACCACAATATGGATGAACCATCATTCCTCGTCAATCTCCTCAAACATTGTTGAGCACTCACTACAATCAAGAATTAGGGCTTTGAGCCCTCTCAAAGCACTTAGGCAAAATATCAATCAAGAAATGACATGATCTTCAACTTGTCTAACATCTCAAACGCCTATAAAGGATCAAGAGGACTCCCACATCAAGAATCAAGCACAAGGTTGCAACATTCCAAGTGAATTAAGCCTCAAGATCGCCAGTGTCACCAAATTAGGGTTTTGATCGACTGAGGCCTCCGGATGAAATTTTTCCTCTAGGCATGATCCAATGCTTCAAAGCATAACCCAAGAACCTCCAAGGGACCTCATGGACCCAATCATCAAGACAATTCACTACTAAAAAAGTTGTAATTAGAGACGGACATATTTCGTCACTAATTTATAAGAATTCTGTCTCTAATTATTTTAGAGACAGAAATAGAGACGAACGCACATTAGTCGGTGAAAATCTGGTCCCAAACTCTTTGGAGACGGATTTATACATTCGTCTCCAAATAGAGACGGATAATATCCGTGACAGTAATACATATTCTGTCTCCAAAATAGGAATAAAAAATTATTAAATCCGTCTCTACAGAGACGGAAGAGTGAAATTTTTAGTTCCGTCTCTAAATTTATTATTATTTTTTATTATTGTCTAGTATCTAGTAGCATTGTGTTTTTTCAAAAATATTTTTTTTAGTCATGATGTGTTTATATGTTGTGTTCATCTTTCAATTCAACATCATACAGTATAACATTAACATTACATTATATGAACTCAAACTTTAAAATTGTTCAAACATAAAAAAAATCGCAAAATTTGATTAAAAAAAAGGTTAATATGTCAATAGCACCATTTGTATATGCCTATACAACATTGGAATTTAAGTCTTCCAAAAATGTGTTATAACAGAAGACAAAACACTCCTTTTCCGTTCTGACATTTTCTTTGCCAAGGGGAGTTTCCATTTGCTTTGCACCAATTATTCCCATCACTAATATTCTGGAAAAATAATAAACAAAAGAAACCAACGACAAACAATCTTAGTAGAGATTCAGCTATACAAAAGGTTATAAATATGCAAGTAAACCTAAAGTTAGTCTATATACTTCTACAAATACAATCACAGAACCCTAAAAAATGTTCAAACAAGTTGAATAAACTACCCAACCTATATCATTATACTATAATAAGTTTTTATTTATAATGACACATTATATATTTAAATATAAATTAATTAACAAAATCATAACACAATATTTATTTATACATAAAACTCCCATGGCATTTTCAATGAGAACTGTGGGTTCTCTTTTTTAGTTGCTAAACCACACTTTTTTTAGTTCCATTCAAATTATACTACATTACTACTACATTCTTTCATTTTCCAGCATCATCATAATAAATAAGTTTGTTAATTATAAAAGACAATTATGTCTAAAGATCATGATTTCATTGTGCTTTTGAACACAGGGCCACAAATTATCCAATATATTTGAATTTATATTTCTCTAACCTTATGACAAATAACTTGTCCATTAATCTCAAAAGGTTTTCAACCATGAATCATATTGATGCATAATAGTTTTATGACATTTTATTTACATACAGAACATGTTGCCATTAACGCTATGTTACTAAGAAGATATCAACATGCCAATTAGCTTGTTTAACTAAATAAGTTTATGAATCCAATCATTGTATGTATGCACTAACCTTTGTTGCATCATCAGGCACAAATCATTCCTATAGAATCTCATCATACATCACAAAATCCTTGGACGCCGTCCCTTGACATTTGATTCTAATCCATTTTGAAGGATTCAGCCATGTATCCTCCCGCCACATTTCGACAATTATGAACTAATTCCCCTGTTTGAATTGCTACACAAGCTTAGCAAAATAATTTGAATGACATCTGGTTTTTTCACTTGAAATACATATGCTTAAACATTTATTTACTAGGTGGAGTAAGCCAATACTCCAGAAACCAGATGTTGTATATCTTGTCTTCAACACCTTAGCAATTCGGCATATTAAACAATGAATTAGAGGCCATTAGCAATAATACCATAATGAATTTATTGACACCAAATTAAACAGTGACAACATTTAGGCATGGTCATCCTAATTAAATGTACTCCAACGAATGATCTATCAACTATATGTCAAACTAAATATATACTTGACAGAGTCATTCTCGTTCTCGACAGTCGAACCCATAATTATAATCAAGTATCAACAACATACATGTTACATACACCTATGAGTGAAAATTTCTCAAAGAGCACACAGATCAGTATATAACATTGAGTTTCAGTTTTTTAGTTTCTATTCTACCAATTATATAATGTTTTTAACCAAAAGCTATTAAACTAAAACAAAAGTTGGGGCATGTGACTAACTAAAGCATCACAGTAAAAATCAGTAAGCAAGAAAGTGAAATTAAAGAAAAACTTAATATTCAAATAGTATTTCCAAAACTAAGATACTGGAACTTACCAATGAACATCGCAAAGAAGGCATTTCACTACCAGCAAGTCATATACAACTTCTTTCTTCAACACGCCAAAAAATTTCAAAGAACTGTTCAATATCATTTCATCATTAATTGAGGAATAATAATTACATGATAATTAATTAAATACTTTAACTAATAAAAGAAAAATCAACCTAAACAATTCAAAAAATGAAAAAACTTATAGTCAAGAGACCAATAAGCTGTCGAAATCCAAGACAAGGTTAGCCTCCATGTTTTGATACTGTTTTGGACACGATTGGAATCATCTTTCCTCGATTAGATCCAAAACGAACAAAATTAGAGAAATATCCAAATAAATCGATTGTTCAACGAAAAACCCAAAAAACACCATAGCCATCCCCAACACAGTAATGCAACGGTATGAGACCTCAAAAAACCCACAAATCACAATTAAAAAGAAAATATTCAAGATTGAAGATGAAGATTAGAAGAGATTTGAAATTGAAATGAACAGATTTGGAATTGCAATGAAGAAATTGAAATGAAGAGATTTGGAACGGAAACACAGTTAAAAGGAAAGCGTTTAAATAAAAAATTGTGGCTAAGATAAAAAATTGTGAAGAGAAATTGAGATGGAGAGTACCTTTAACAATAGATGGAATAATCCATTTGTGTTTCCTCTTCCGTAAAGAAAATAGGGCGCGGTGTGAGACTGGTGTGTTTGTTTTGTTTTGCCTTTCCCCTTGACAAACAAAACTAGGGTTAGGAAGAGTGTCTTTTGGTTTTTATGAGTTATGTGGAATTTCTACATTTAAAAAAAAAAATAAATAAATAAAATTAACAGGCAATTGAGCGCAACAATTTTTTGTTTTATAGAAATTGAGCGCCAAAGTGAAAATTATTATTTTATTATTTTTAGAGACGGAAGATAGAGACGGACTAACTCAGACACTGATCAATTTCGTCTCTATTAATTTTCTAATTTTTATTTATTTAATTAATTAAGTAGGGACGGATTTAGAGACAAAATATTTTGGACACGGAAAATATTTTATCTTTAATTTCCGTCTCCGACCATTGTACTATTTTTATAGAATCCAAATTACTAATTTGAGACGGATTTTAGAGTCGGAATTATTTGGAGACGAAAATAACCGTCTCTAAAGTTGTCGCTATTTAGTTTAATTTAACTTCCATCTCAAATTTTAAATTTCCATCTCTAATTCCGTCTCTAACTGAGAAGGAAGTATTTCCGTCTCTAATTTCCGTCATTATTCATAATTTTTCTAGTAGTGATTTAACCTCAGGGGATGCATTTACCAAAAATCAAGAATTAGGGTTTCTTGACCTAATTCACCCCTAAGTTGACTTTTGGGACAAAGCATGAGCCAAGACCTTAATACATGATTTGAGGGCCTTAAATACACCACATTGATCCATTTACAACAATGGATTGATCCAAGAAGCTTGATTCACAAGTTTCATTTTCATCTGGACCACAATTAGGGTTTTGAGGAAAAAGTCAACTGTGTCTTTGACTTTTGACCAAGACATGCTCCCAAACCTTGGGACATGATTCAATACACCCTATATCACCTATGGAGTCCATCCATTAGGTTTGATTTAGGTTAAGAACTTTATTTCACAAAGAATCACACAGTTTGGATTTCATCTGACAAAAAGTCAACTGTGCACAAAATCAAGTTTGACTTTTTGGAAATTTTCACAAATATGGTTCCCCTAAGTAAAAAATAATGTCAATATGTGGTATTAATCATCATTCATCAAGAAAAATCAAGAAAAATAAGGTTTCTTGCAAAAGGGACAACCTTGAGAAACCAAAATTTTTCTAAGTTATGGAACAAAAGTGGTTTGGCACCAACTTCCAAGAATCATAACTTGAGATCCAAGCAACCATTT
Source organism: Lathyrus tuberosus (assembly GCA_022829125.1). Taxonomy (NCBI): domain Eukaryota; kingdom Viridiplantae; phylum Streptophyta; class Magnoliopsida; order Fabales; family Fabaceae; genus Lathyrus; species Lathyrus tuberosus. Next base: position 10,709,107 of record JALAZF010000072.1, read on the forward strand.
TGGGTGATCCAAAGCTGGATTTGTAGGCCTTGCTACACTCTACAAAAGCTTCAACTACCTCAGACTCCAATTCCTTATGGATTTTGAGTTATGGAATGATCAAATGGCAAAAAACATGAAAATGACACTTTTCCAACACTTAGTGAAATTTTCAAAAAGTCAGAATCTGCCTTACTTTTTCCAAAATGGAGGGACATTTTTCACCTTAATCCAAGTTAAACCAGGTCTAGGGGTGAACATCAAAGTTGAAATATGCCATGAGGGCTTTCCAAAACGTACCAGGTCATCTCCAAATTCCATTTGAGCAAGGAGATACAACCCTTGGAACATGGCATCATGAACTGGTTTTTACCAGGCAGAATTTGTGCATTTTGCTCGATTTGTCCAAATCTAATAAATCCAAGCCTTGTCATCAATTTGGACACATATGAGGATAAGACAAGAAGGGAATGATCTGATCCCCAAGCCTCCAAAGTCCAAGAATCTACAATAGCCATGCCAAACCTAAAAAGGCTAAAAAGGTGCCAAGACTCTAATTTTGTTGCAATGCATTTAATGGATACACCAAGGTGGCATGGAATGACGCATTCCTAAATGAATGAGTCAAGGATCAGTATTGAATCAAAGGATCATAGGCATGTGCCATAATCTCAAGTCAATGGCTAGAGGAGACTTGAGATTCCTTTTGCTCAACATTGGCCAAAGGTCTGCTGCAGCTGCCATTCACTATTGCTTGCAAAAAAAAATTGCTCTACTATAAATAGAGCTCATTTGTGCTCAGTTTGAGTACACCAAAGCATTACAACACTTGCTTTCCTCAAAATCTCTCTCTTTAGGCCAAAATACCTTCTTTTGCAAGGTATCTCTGAGTTTTTGAGTTAGAGAGCAATTCCACCACAGTTCATGATCCAAACACCTCTAATATGTTGTATCTAAGTTGTTCAAACACTCACATGTGACCTGAAACACCAAAATCACAAAGTCAACCTCCAAAACCTCAAAGTTTGACTTTTTTTGCATTTTTCAAGCCATGTCTTGATTCAGTCACTTCCAAAATCAAACCAGGCCTCAAACACACTTCAAATATCATCCTCAAACTGTCCCAAATGGTTCCCCTCATCTGGAACACCATTTGAGAGAGTTGCCATATTGGTCACTTTTGCCACTTTTGCAAGAAAGAGCTAAAACTTGTTCCTGAGGATTCCAGCTGGTTCTAATCATTCTAAAAGCTTCTAAAGGATCAATTGAGAGTGTCCAAAGCATCACATTACTTCTGGCACAAGGAACTTGGCAGATAGCACAAAAAGCTCCAAGAGGTAAGTGCATAATAACTTGAACTCTTTGAATTATGCATTCCTTTGATGTCCACTGATCATAAACATCCACATGTTATATATATTGTGTTTGAACCAATTGGCCATGCTATTAGTGTGTGTATGATGTGTTAGCATAGAAAATGCAAGTTTTGGCCTATTTCAAAACCGCTATCGGGTTTTAAAATAATGACCTCATCTGAAAAAACCAAGACCACCATTGGATTCCTTGTGAAATTCTAGGTCAAATGCACCTAAATTTTGTCCCAATCCATGGAGAAATGAGAAAGTTAGAGGCTTCACGTAAATTGCCCAAAAACTTGCCTTGCCCAGGCCTAGAAACAAGGCATGCCTTATGATTTAATGGGGTGGTTTTGATACACGGATGTATCACCACCCCAGAGGTAGCGCACATGTGTGTTTGCTGCCAAGGTCGTGGGTTCAAACCCTACCCAGACCATTTTGCCATTTTTCATTTTTTTTTGCTATTTTTCAATATTTTCATGTTTTTGTTAATTAATTGAAAAATTAATTTCTCTCTTAATTTTAATTAATTTTGATTGGTTCTTTTTTCGAAAATTCCCAAAAATGTTAAAATATTTTATCCCATGAAAATTTCACAAAAATATTATTTATTTCATATATTTGGTATTTTTGTAAAGAATTGTGTTTTTATTTGTTTTAAACATTAAAAATATTATTTTCTCTTGGTTTTACAAAACTCAAATGATCTTTAAATCATCCCATGAATGAAACATGATTTTTCAAATATAAATCCAAAATCACAACCTTTTTCTTACATGTTAGATTATTTTAATTGAATTTTTATTCAATTAAAATACATTAAAAACCAAAAAAATAGGGTTTTGATCTTTATCACCCTAACAAATCTTTTCAAACACCTTTGGGCCTCTAATAGAGTGTAAGACCCAACCCTCTTTTGAAACCAAACTAATTTGTGAAGGTGTGAAAAACACAAGAAAGGGTGGGGGGGGGGGGGGGGGGGGGGGGTTTGAATTAGTTTTTCAAAATAAAACTTTCTTTGATTCTAACCCCTTTTGAAAACTCTTTAACTTATGAAAAATAATCTTAATGAAGCTTGAAAGAGATAACACGGTATGTTTATACTAGTTCACTTGAGAATTCCTCAAGTTAATCTAGTCCACCCGCCAAGGTGATTTCGCCTCTCTCAATCGAGCTCTTAGTCCACTAATCAACAGATTAATACAATGCACAAGCCAAAATGCTAGTGACTAACAACAACAACTTCTAAAACTCTCAAGTTCTAGACTTCTCAAGAGATCAAACCACACTGGCCTCTCTTAAGGAACAACCTCTAAGACTCTCACTAGTCCTAGCCTTCTCAAGAAATTTAACCTCACCAGGTTTTCTCAAGGAACTTCAAACAACAGTTTGAACGGGATTGTTTACAAGGTATTGCTTCTAGTGCAAGCTGAATATGTAAACTATTTTACAGCACAGAAAATGACTTTTTGAATGATAATAGCAAGATAGAGCGTGTTGTTAAGCGAAGCAGTTGTTATCATTCTTTGAGTCTTCAAGTCTTTTTATAGCTGAGTAAAAGTAGTCGTTGTAAAGTAATCATGACTATTGACGGCGGTTTGGTAGAAATGTGAGGATAGATAAAACCTTTTGTGTCCTGTCTTGTCAGTATATCTTCGTTGGCACTGTTACCAAGAAATCTTCATTTGAACTTTTTGCACAATTACCAAGATATCTTCGTTTGAACTTCGTTGCTTAGTCTTCTGATCTTCTTAACTTCAGAGGCTACTACGAGCATGAGTAAGAAGGGAAAACATAGCTTGATTCTTAAGATCTTCAAGTCTTGGAATCCTCAGAGCAGCGTCTTCGGAGTCTTCAGCACTTGGACTTCAGAACCTTGTTCTCTTAGAAAATTGTCATCATAGCTTCAGAGGCTTCAGATAGTATTTAGTTGAAGCATGAGTAGAGACTATTGGTTGGGTCTTTCGAAACCTTTATCAGAGAGCGAGAATCTTCAGCATTTGGACTTCGTTCATCAGAACCTCAGTCTTCATATTTTCAGAACTTGTTTTCTTTATATATTATATCAGAGTCTACGATCTTCAGATTCGTCTGAAGAGATTTAGCACATCAGGTGAAACGCGTAGGCAAAGTATTCTTTCAGTATTATGTCCTCACCAATCAACGGAAGCATAACCTGTTTGTTAGATTCTCAAAGTAACAACCATTAGTCTAACGAAATTGTTCATACAAACATACTCGTTTGATATCATCAAAACTTAGAAGTAATATTGCAGAACCAAATCTTGTTCTCACAATCTCCCCCTTTTTGATGATGACAAAACTAAGTATTTTGATGACACAATTTTGTACATAATGCAGAAGAAATAAACGGTTTTAAGGAATGCTTATCCTTCGTATGAGGTACTCCCCCTGAGTCTTAGACTTTGTGAGTTTTTGTGGATGGACTCCCCCTGATTTTAATAGGTCAGATACTGAAATCATCGTAGTCTTGATTCAATTTTTATTTCTTCAACAGAGTTCTGATTTTCTGAAGATTAACTTCATGACGTTTGAATCGGATCAGAATTCCTAAAAAAAAACAATCTAATAGAAATAACAGTTTATTGGTTAGCATGTAAACAACGTTATTTTTCAGAGATTGACTATGAGAATCAAAATATATCACATTCATTTACTTCTCCCCCCTTTTTGTCATGATCAAAAAATAATTGTTGTCCAAGGGTGAAAAACAAAGATCTAGAATCTTTAAAAACAAAAGAAATGCGCTTAGGTGCTTCCAGAGGACATTTTGTCCAAAATCTTCTGAAGCATGCTCTGGACATTTGCATTGACAGTCTTTTGTTCTTCAAAATTGTCTCTGAATTTCTGTTGTTCTCCTCTGATTTCTTCAATTGCGTTCTCCAAACGCTTCACAGCAGGGTCAGATGAGGAAACAATTACAGCATCTTGCTTGGCCTTTTCTGTGGCTTCAGCTTCTTGCGCCAATCTGGCTTCTTCAGCAGCTTTTTCTTTAGCTTCTTTCTATTTTGTGGCCAAAAAATTTAGTTCCTTAATCCGTTCTTCAGCTTCTGCTTTATCTTTTACCAACTGAACTCCAGCAACTATAGTGGAGTTTGAGAAGCTTGCAATTCTTGCAAGTTCAGAATCCAGCCATTTCTGGAAGTTTTGACACGAATTTTCTAGCTCTAAACTTTGTAACCTTCTTTAACACCTTGTTACGAAATTGAGTAATGCTTTCTTCAAGGGTTGATGGAAGGGGTATATCATAGATGACTAAAGCAAGGTTAGGTTCAGCAGAGTTGATTACAGATGGTGCTGGCTGAGAAACAATCTCAGTGAGAACATGTTCAGTCGTTTGTTGATCAGTAGGAGAAGACACCTCTGGGGTAATTGAAACCATGAGAGGTTCAGAATTTGAAGATGGGAGATCAGAGTGTTGGATTAAGGTTTCAGCAATGGTTTTCTGATGAAAAGCGTAGGACATTAGTGAGACTGATATATCTGGTTGAATGATTGAGGTGGTTGTTGATGAAGTATATGTAGGAATTGCTTCGGATTGGATAGGTGTACTGATTGATGGAAAGGAAATATGTGGATTTACAGAAATAGAGATTGGTGATGGTGGAATTGAAAAAGATGGTGGCTTGAAGCTGACTTGTGGATTTGAGGTGGGAATATAGGTAGCTTGAGATGATGATGGTGCAGTAGCAGTAGCAGTTTTAGTAACATTCAATGAAACGGAAGTATTGATAATAGACTTACTGGAATTCCCAAGAAGAAGAGACTGTAGAGTGGAAGTCTTAGAAGATTCTGCTTTGTTATCCTTCTTCCTTTTCTTAGGTTCAGAATCTTTTTCAATTCGCCTCCTCTTGCTCCTGGTAATATATTTAGGTTTTGGGGCGACATCTTCAATTCTAAAATTGGTCATGTCATGTCCTTCTTCTCTCATTATGGCAACGAATCCAGTAATTGTATTTATATGATCCCCTTTGTGATAGATGGGATAGTCTGTTACTGGAAGTTTATTTTTGATCATAGTGTCGTGAGAGATAGACGAGGGTTTTACTTCAACGTTCGTGACCATTTTCATATGCTTAAGGTTAACAGCATTGAAAGCTTCTCCTATGCTTTCAGTCAGGTATTCTGTATATTTGGCTTCTTTGACTAGATACTCCACTAAGCCACTTTCGACAAAGATATCAGAGAGGAGTCTTCCGAAGGGAATGTAGTTTACTATCTTCCTTTCCGGCGAGGCTGTTGTTCTTGTCTTGCGTACCATATCCCTTAGATAGTAGAACAGAATTGATGGTATACACATTTTCTCATTCTTGTGCAAATAGTACAGCATGTAATTTTGATTTGCATTGAAGAAGTCAGCAGCACTCATTGAAGGTCTTGGATTGATACACCCAAGAATAATCTTATGCCAGATTCTCAAATTATCACGCAAATCCTTGCTTTTATACTCTTTTGTCCCAGATTGATAATTTTTTAAGATTGCTTTGTTGATAACAGAGTCAGATTTCTCGGTCTTTCCATAAACTCTTTTTCCTTCCAAAAACTTCATTCCTATCAGATCTGAAATTGTCTTCTCAGTGATAATAATTTTTTGATCCATAACAAAAGAGACAACATGAAGATCGTCTGTTTCAGCTTGCCTCCAGAATTTTTTTACTAGGGCTTCATAGGTAGGACCTCTAAGTCTGTCAAAGTAACTTTTCCATCCTTGAGTGGTTAGTTGGTCAACTAGGTTAAACCCATTTTCACGAAGATTGTCGAAATCGACATCTAGTTCTTTTAGAACAATTAGTTCATCTGCATGCACAACACAAGTAACTGATGAATTTATTTGCGTTACATGGTTTGTATCGATCTTCGAAAGAGATGATGAAGTTGAAGCGATAGTTGCGGTGGTTGTAGAGGTTGTAGAGGGTGCGATAGATGAAGATGGTAACTCTTGAGAGGGATTCAGCGTCGCTTCAAATTCTTTGGAGAAGCGAACAGTTTCTTGTTGAATGGTGTTCATTATGATGATGGTTGAGATCGGAGAAGATGAGGAAGGTGAGTGAGTGTTTGAAGGAGAGGGAGAGAGAGAAAGAGAGATATGATTTTGGGTTTTAGGGTTTCTATTCGAGTGGGAGTGGGAATAAGACATTTTGAGTGGGAATTTAAAATGTTTTTGAAAACCAAAAAGGATTGACACCGTACAGGGGATTAATAAGTGAATGTAATAATGTTTTAAGTCAATTTCAAGAAAATTACTGTTCATTTGATTTGGATAAATGTAATGATTTAGATATAGCGCAAAAATAATTTAATTAAATGACACGTTATAATGACTTTAGAGTCTGAATAACCCAAAAGTATTCATCAGAACTGAGACACTTCTTACCAAAATGGTTCTGACGATTTATATGGTTACTTCCTCTGACTAAACACATTCGATTCTGACGCACTCTTACTCTGGACAATAGTCCATTTTCAGATGCTTTAAAATAATCTGAAATCTATCTTCAGCCAAGGGTTTTGTAAAGACATCAGCCCATTGATGGTCTGTATCAATAAATTTTAAGCATAAAATTCCCTTCTGAACATAGTCTCTGATAAAATGGTGTTTTATTTCTATGTGTTTAGCCCTAGAATGTAAGATTGGGTTTTTACTTAAACAAATAGCAGCAGTATTATCACAGAAGATAGGAATGTCACTCTCGTGTATCTAATAATCTTCTAGCTAATTTTTCATCCATAACATCTGCGTACTGCATAAGGAAGCGGATATGTATTCTGCTTCTGCTATTGAGAGAGCAATTGTTGATTGTCTCTTGCTTGACCATGAGATTAGGTTGTTCCCTAGGAACTGACAGTTTCCAGATGTGCTCTTTCTTTCCAATCTGTCTCCAGCATAGTCTGCATCGCAGTAACCAAAAAGAGAGTACTCTGATGTTTTCTCATACATCAAGCCAAGGTTAGTTGTTCCTTTCAGATACCTTATAATTCATTTAACAGCAGTCAAATGAGGTTCTCTGGGATCTGATTGGAATCTAGCACAAAGATGTACGCTAAATAATATATCAGGTCTAGAAGCAGTTAGATACAAAAGAGAACCTATCATACCATGATACATCTTCTGACAAACCTTACCACTTGTTTCTTCTTTCCCCATTATGCATGTTGGATGCATTGGAGTCTTAGCTATTTTACAATCCATCATGTTGAATTTCTTTAGAAGTTCTCTGGTGTACTTACTTTGATGAATGTAAGTGGCTTCTGGTTTTTGATCAATTTGAATTCCCAGGAAGAACTTCAACTCACCCATCAGACTCATTTCGAATTTTGCTTGCATTAGCTTTGAGAACCCCTCGCATAGAGAGGGATTAGCAGAACCAAAAATAATATCATCAACATAAATTTGAACTATAAGAATATCATTCTTGTATGATTTACAGAAGAGAGTAGTGTCAACCTTTCCTCTGGTGAAATTGTTTTCTAAAAGAAATTTGCTCAGTCTATCGTACCAAGCTCTGGGAGCTTGCTTCAGACCATAGAGAGACTTTTTGAGTTTAAAAACAAAATCTAATTTTTCTGAGTTTTCAAAACCAGGAGGTTGTTTGACAGAAACTTCTTCTGATATGTAACCATTTAAGAATGCACTCTTAACATCCATCTGATATAAAATGATGTTATGATTTACTGAAAAGGAAATTAGTAATCGTATTGCTTCAAGTCTGGCGACTGGAGTAAATGTTTCGTTGTAATCAATCTCTTCTTGTTGACTGTAACCCTGTGCAACAAGTCGTGGCTTGTTTCTGATGACTTCACCCTTTTCATTGAGCTTGTTTCTGAAAACCCATTTAGTACCAATTATATGGACATGTTTAGGTTTTGGGACAAGATCCCATACGTCGTTCTTTGAGAACTGGTTAAGTTCTTCTTCCATTGCCAGTACCCAGTCCTTGTCCATAAGAGCTTCATTAACTATTGTTGGCTCAATTAACGATACCAATCCCAGAAGGGTTTCTTCAGAGGGTTTGAAAGCTGATCTGGTTCTGATGGGAGCGTCTTTGCTACCCAGAATTAGTTCTTCAGGGTGTGAAGTTGAGATTCTCCTTTTCTTTTGTTGTGGAGTGTTAGACGATACTTTAATGATATTGTGAGTAGGAACTTCTGGAGTTTTAACCTCTTCTACCTTTTCTTTAGGTTCTGAAAAGTTGATCTCTAGATCTGCAATTTCTCAACTAACTTTGACTTTTCAGGGTCAAGCTTATCATCGAATCTGACATGAATTGATTCTTCCACAATCCGTGAGTCTGTGTTATAAACTCTGTAGCCTCTTGAGTGTTCAGAGTATCCTAACAGCAGACACTTCTATGCTTTGGTATCAAACTTGCCAAGATTCTCTTTAGTGTTTAACATAAAACAAATACATCCAAAGGGGTGAAAATAAGAAATGTTGGGAATTTTATTCTTCCACAATTCATAAGGAGTTTTATTCAAGATAGGTCTTATAGAGATTCTATTTTGAATATAACATGTTGTGTTGACTGCCTCTGCCCAAAAGTGCTTAGCCATGTCAGTTTCTTGGATCATGGTGCGAGCCATTTCCTGTAAAGTTCTGTTCTTTCTTTCTACAACTCAATTTTGTTGTTGAGTTCTAGGACAAGAAAAATCATGAGATATCCCATATGAATAAAAAAAAAATTTCAAAATCTTTGTTTTCAAATTCTCCACCATGATGGCTTCTGACCTTGACGATTTTGCAACTCTTTTCGTTTTGCACTTGGGTGCAGAAGGAAGCAAATACAGAATGTGACTCATCCTTGTGTCTTAAGAATTTTACCCATGTCAAACGACTGTAGTCGTCAACGATGACTAGTCCATATTTCTTACCATTGATAGAGGCAGTTTTCACTGGTCCAAATAGATCAATGTGAAGAAGTTCCAATGGTCTAGAGGTAGAAACAATATTCTTTGCTTTAAAAGAAGTTTTTGAAAACTTGCCTTTCTGACATGCTTCACAAAGAGTATCTGAAGAGTACTTCAGATATGGCAAACCTCTGACAAGTCCAAGCTTGTTCAGCTGTGAGATTTTTATCAAGCTAACATGACCCAGACGTCTGTGCCAGACCCATTGCTCTTCATTGACAGACAGAAGACACTTTACATTTTGATGTTTTAAATCTGATAATTTAATTTTGTAAGTATTGTTCTTCCTCTTACCATTGAGCAAAACAGATCTGTCCTTCTGACTAACAACCTTACAAGATGTTTGATTGAAGATAACATCATAACTATTGTCACTAAGTTGGCTAATTGACAATAGATTATGCATTAGACCCTTAACTAAAAGAACGTTATTTATAGAAGGAAGTTTACCATTACCAACAATTCCGGAGCCAATGATTCTTCCCTTCTGATTTCCTCCGAAACCAACGACACATCTAGGCTTAACTTTTAGATCTTGGAACATATGCCTTTCTCCCGTCATGTGTCGCGAGCATCCACTGTCCAGGTACCATGATTCGTGTTTCAGTGGCGCCATTAAGGATATCTGCAACATAAATTATCTTATTCTTAGGTACCCATTTTGTGGGTCCTTTCACATTAGCCTTTCCAGAGGTTCTGACACCTTTGGATCTTCGTGCAGCAGGATAATAATGTGGTATTTGTGCATAGTATTTGGGTTTGAAAGTTTTCTTCCGTGTTTGTGTTCGTGATATAACAGACTTAGAACCTTCTGGTTTTGGACATGTTAGTTTAGTGTCAGCATGCACAAAATGTTTAGATAGAGGTAATAGTTTGATACTCTTGGTTTCATCATATGGTTGTGATGGTCCTGAATATCCTAGACCTCTACTTCCATTTCTGCTAACTCCATAGATCATTGAAGCCATTTTACTTCTATCTATGCTTTTAGCAAGAAAGTTTTGAAAAGCTCTATCATATCTGACCACTTCATTAGTGTTGGTTATGTTGGAAGAGATCTCTTCTTCTAACTTAAGGACTTTACTTTTTAAAGCAGCATTTGAGTTTTCTAAGAAAAATAATTTTTCGTTTAATTTTGAAATAGTTTGCTTGCTTTTAGTAAGATCCTCTGAAGGAACCATAAGAGTCATTTTCAGTGTTTTGTGTTTTCTTAGAAGGAGTTGATATCTTTCCATAAGTTCAGACAATCCTATTTCAAGTTCAGAGCGAGATAAGGAAGAAAGTGCCTCTCTTTCGTCGTCGGAGTCTGATAGTTCACCTTCTGATAAGACATCGTTTGTGTTGGTATTTGCCATGAATGCTACGTTGGCATTGTAGTACCCTAAATTTTGACCAATGTTTTTACCTTTTTAGGGATTTTTTTTATGCTATCGGGGTGTCATTTAGGTGGCATTGGGCTTCTGAGATTGTTAATTTTTGGGCCCATTTTATGGGTTGGTATCTTTAGTTAGAACTAAAAGTTTTTGTTTAATTAATTAGATAATAATTAGGATTTTAGAGTTATTTATTTTTTAAATATTTTTTGAATATTATTTTTGGTTCATTTTTGAAAGATTTTTGTTAATTAAATAATTATTTGCTTTGCTCTATTTTTACTAAATTAAGGGTCATTAGATTTAAATTATAAATTTAAATTATAAGTTTGGTCATTTAAATTGAATTAATGTTTAGGGTTTTTTTAAGGTTTTGTAGTGATATTCAGATCTAATTGGGAAAGGGACCATCCTATTAATATTTTGATATTGTTTTTATTTATTTATAAATATTATTTATTTTATTTTTTTATTTTTGAATATGGTTATAATTTTTTATTTTATAAATATTGCAAATATATTATTTATTTTATGTTTATTTATATGGTTATTGTTATATTATTAATTAGTATTTATTTTTATTTATTTAGTAATATGGTTGTATTAGTAATATTCACGATTATTATTTTTTATTGTTATTTATTTATATGGGTGTTGTTATTAATATTTACAATTATTATTTATTTATTTTATTATTACTATTTTTATTTATTTTTGGGTCAAATTGTTGACCCAAGGTGGGTCGTCTTCCCCAAATCAAACCCTAATCTGCGCAGAAGTGGAAAAGTGAATCAAACAGAATCAATTTCATTAATTTTTTGGATCAAATTACAATCTAAATCATACAAATCCGGAACACTATTTCTAAAATTGAATCAAAATCAAATCAGATCAAAATGCATCAGAAATTCCTAACACAAATCTAAATCTAATTAATCCTAAAACCTAAATTATAATCCTATATAAACTTAAGACAATTCAAAAAATGGATGAAGGCAGCTGCACGAATCCTTGGCCTCTATTACTCACCTGCAAACAAAGAGGAAAAGAATTAGGATCGCAAACAGAGGAATATTAAAGAGGAAAAGGAAAAAGCTTAATACGGACACGACAAGGGAGGTAACCACAAACCACTTAGCTTTTAGTTCTTGCAATATTATTATGTTGTTGTTGCGAATCTGTGGTATAGGTTGAATCCGTGTAGGTTTAGGAGAGATCTGGGTTTATTTTAGGTTAGGGTTAGGGTTCTTTGGGGTTAGGGTTAGGGTTCATCCTGATTGGGTTAGGGTTCTTAGGGTTCCTTGCGAACCCTGAAGAACTGGGTAGTTCTGGGTTTTAGGGATGAAGGAGGGGTTAGGGTTCCTAGGGTTCCTCACGAACCCTAAGGAACTAGGTCTGTTTCTGGGTTTGAGGGAGGTTTTGGGTGGTGGCTGGCGAAGGGAAAAAGGGAGGAGATCAGAGAGTAGAGAGAGAGAAAGGATCGAAGAGAGAGAAAGAAGTAGGAGAAATGAGAGGAGTGTGAGAGGGAGAGGGGACTTATACTCCCTCGGCGCTTGCTTGGATGGATGCCAAGTGGCACCCTCCTCACGCTGCAGATTAATTGAATGGTTGGTCAACCGTATATCACATGCGCGCGTGCGTTCAGTGCTCCTTCGTTGACTTGACACGAGAACCCTCAGATCGGATTACCTAGACTGGTAATCACGATCAATGGCCAGGATTCCAAAGGCTGGAGATCCTTCTGATCAAGATCAGGCATCCCAGAATGAGTCAAACGTTGACTCTTCTCCATGCACCACCAGCAGGCCTGGGGCTTTTGGGCCTTGCGCCCTATGCTATTTACACTCCCCTCCCCTCCCCCCCCCCCCCCCCCCCCCACACACACACACACACACGAGCCCAATTACTTTTATGTAGAAAATACACCCCCTGGGTCTAATTAATTAATTAAATTAATTCCTTAATTTAATTATTAATCAGGGATTAAGTATTTTAATTAGGATTTTTTAGGATTAATAGGGGAGGTTTAATTAGGAATTTTATGGCTTAGTTTTGGGTTTTATATATAATATTTTGGATTTTCAATTTGTTATTTTTTTTATTTAAAATTATTTGTATTTTTAAATAGGGATAAATTTTTGGGATGACATATTTGGGAAGAATTTGGTTTTTTTTTTTAATTTGGGTTTTGATTTATTTCTAGGAGAAAAGGTATTTAAGAGTTTTAGGGTTTATTTTGGATTTTTATAGAGTTTTGGGAATTTTTCTTAATTTTGGATTTTATAATAAAAATAATTTATTTATATTTTAAAGAGGAATAATTTTTAAGATTTTTTATTTTTGGGTTTTTTGGGATGACATTTTGGGAGTTGAATTTATTAAAAATTTGTATGATTTGTTACAAGGGAAATTTATATTTTTGAAATTGGATTGAAATATTGGTTTTGGGGATGAAGATATGAAATTAAAATTAATTTAATTTTTGGGATTAAAATTTTTGTTATTTGGGGAGTATTTTGGATTTAGGACTTTATATCTTTGATTTGAATAGTTGTGGGATTAATTTTTGCTATCCTGACATGATGTCATTAGTAAAATTTTTTATTTTTATTATATATACTTTGAGGTATTTAATTTTAAGGGATTTAAAGGATCTAAGGGGTTTAAGGGATTTAAGGGATATTATTAAAGACTTAAGGGATATAAAAGGGATTTTTTTTGTAAGGATTTAAAACAAGGGATAAAACTCTTTGTCCGAGAGTCTAAATAATGGATAGGATTTAGGGATAAAACTCTTAGGTTCGAAGAGTTAAAATATAGGCCAAAGGGATAAGGGATTAAGGGATAGAACTCTCCATCCAAGAGTATAAACAATGGATAAGGGATTTTGGGATAAAACTGTTCCTCCGAGAGTACAAATAAATGGATCGGGATTTAAGAGATAGAACTCTTTATCTAAGAGTATAAATAATAGATTTGGGTATAGAACTCTTTATCCAAGAGTATAAATATTGGATTAGATCTGGGATTAGGGTTAGGAATAGGATTAGGGGTAGGAATAGGGGAGGTGAACTATGGTTACTCTGATCCTTCAAAATTGAAGGTACGTAGGCATAGGGTTGTAAACCCTAGCGAGTACATTAATAATAAAACTTAGGGTTCCCCCTTTTAACTTCATTTCTTTTTTTATTTAATATTAAGTTTTTTATAATCAAGTAAACAACCAAACTTTCCTTTGACAAACAAACATACCCTAGAATCTAAGGAGGATCCCATTGAGTACAATGGAAGTGAGGGGTGCCTAACACCTTCCCCTCGCTTAACCGACTCCCGAACTTAGTGTCTCTCCCCTAGGGATTAGGATTTTAGGTTTATCATTTATTTTCCTTAAAAAAAATATGATGGCGACTCGAATAATTTTTGCCGACCGCGACAGCTGGTGACTCTGCTGGGGACGCCTCCCTAAAGAGAGTCCATCCTAACCTTAGGTTATAGGGTTTTTGTTTGTCTTGGTTGTTTACTGTTTTTGTTTTTATTATTTGCATGATTATTTTATGCTTTATTTTATTATTTATTATATGTTATTCATATTTATTATATTGTCATCATGCATTGGATTGGGGCATTGTAATGTGTGAAGCTAAAACTGAAGCTTGGAGGATACCCTAATATTAGGACGTGGAACGGAAATGTTAATTGAAGGGATGTAATATCCCGACAATGCATTGATGCCACACTCAGATAGACCCTCCAAAATTGTCTTCCTGGTAAGGCTAGCCCTTAACATAGTTGATGATTTTGGATGTGGTCCAAGATTCCGAGGACCTTTAGAACACCCTATCAACTCATGGTGATCCTAAGTATTCAACCCTTAAGGGGTCGTTACTAGGATCTCCCTAGATGAGACTTATCCCGAAGGTTTACCGTAGGAAGGCTTTATCCTTCTCATGGTAAAACAAGGGTATAGTCTAAGTTCAAGGGATATCATGAAAAAAAAATACAAAAAAAAACTGTATATCCTACATGTGAGGGGTGGGGTAGATAAAATTTAGATCTAAACCTATTGTAGGGAGCCTACCTAGTTAGGGCCATGCTTGCATTTTCACCTTACCCTAACCAAATATAAAACACTTAATTAACATATTCATTCATCATTTTCATAATTTTTTTTTTTTTGCATCACAAGAATCTTAAAATTTTTTTTTAAAAAAAGAGAGCAAAGAAAAGAAATGGAGTTTGGAAAAAGAAAGACTATTTCAATCAGTGTGAGGAAATCTGATATTGAAGGGCTAAAAATGTATGCCATGGGGTTGCCTGATGGAAGAAGAAAGTCTATTACCCGAAAGTATGGGAAAGTTTTGGACCTTGTGACAATGCCCGTTATAGAAGAAGGATTAACAGTACTAAGTTTTATGACACCAAGCTAAGGTGCTTTCAGTTTCAAAATTTCCAAATGGCTCCCACTCTTGAAGAGTTCTGTAAGATTTTGGAATTCCCTATAGCTAGAAAGGTTCCATTCATGGAGATAGGATACTGCCCTTCACTAAGGGAGGTTGCTGGATATTTTCACATCCGTGAAGATACTTTGAAGAACCATATGAGGTTTCACGAAGGTTTCCATGGCTTCTCAAAGAGTTTTTTTGGAAAGGAAAGCTAGTGATTATGCCATGGCTAATGATTGGAAAACAGTGGATAATATTATGATGCTCCTCATCTTTGGTTTGATTTTATTCCTGAGTGCGAAAGATTTTGTGGATATGGTAGCCATTAATATGTTCTTAGCTACAACCATTGGAGAGCAAGATCCTACAACAGCTCTCCTGGCAGATGTTTATCACACCCTTCACCAAAAGTATGAAAGAAAGGGAGAAGCTATGATATGTTGCGCCCCTTTACTAAATAAATGGCTAAGTTCTCACTTAGTAAAGGATATAGATGACCTTGGGCGAATGACTGGTCACACATGGTCTCAATACTTAGTCTCTCATGTAGATACCGATATCATATGGTTCCCAAACATCCTCAACCGTGAACACTTGATCTTGAGTTGTGGGAATTATGTTAATGTACCTTTAATTGGATCAAGAGGGTGCATAAACTATAAACCTGTTCTAGCCATGAGACAGTTGGGGCACCCCCTAGCATACAAACCTGAGGATAAACTACTAAAGGGTTTTATTTTGCAAGGTAGGGTAACCAAGGATCATCCTACAGTTGTAGAAATTATTCAGGCATGGAGACATTGTATTAAAGGGAAAGGTAGTCTCAAGAGACCGAGGGAGGAGTCCATGATACCTTATGACCAATGGATAATGGAGAGGGTGCAAATAGTAAAGTTACCTTTCACTTTGCATTACCCTGTTGGGCCAAAAGCTCCTACTATGGTTTCCATGGAAGAAGTAGAGAAGCTCAAAGAGACTGTCTTACAACTAAGGAAAGAAAAAGAAGAGTGGGAAGGTAAATTCTACCAAGCCACAGGTGAAAGAAGTCAATTGAAAAGAAGCCTCGATGAAGCTTTAAAGCAGACAAGGATTAATGAAAGGATAGCCCAGATAGAGGAAGGTAAGAAGGAACGAGCTTACGCCGACCTTCAAGCCTTAAGTTCAAGTCTTAAGAATAATAAGGAAGAATTAGATAGAGCCTGGCGCCAAAGAGATGAATGGAAGGACATATGGCTAGCATCTACACAAAGGGAGTTTAAAGAGGAACGTGATAAGTACATCCAAAACTTAGAGGCTGAAGTCCAAAGCTTGGCCAATGCCCTTCTCGAGAGCAAAAGGCAAGTTATGGACGCAACGTTAAGGATAAGATCTGCTGAAGAACTTCTTGCCTTACAGCCATAAGGATGGAGGGAAACTCAGGAAGAGAACCGAGAGCTTAGAAGGCTATACGAGGAGCTTGAGGAGTCTTACGAAGAACTTAGGGAATGGGGAACCTATGTCGAAGAACATAATCAACAATTAGAGCAGATTACTGAGGAAGATAGGGAGATCATGGCAGAATTGCAAAGAAAAGAAGCGTTTTACCGAGAAAGATATCAGAAGTTGGTTATACTATCCAACGATCTGATTCATGAGATCCCTCGAAGCTTAAAAGAGGCAGAATACATGGCAGATATCTTCAAGCCCAAAGAAGAGATCACTGATTTTCTTAGGATTTGTCGTGAAATGGTAGAGGAGTTTAGGGCAAGGATTAGGAGGCGTGTTTAGTTTTTCTATGTAATAGTTTCTTTTGTTAGTTTACTTATCTTTCAGTTATGAATAATTCAAGGGTTTACCCTTGGTTTGGTTTCCTTTTGTAATAAATAGGGTTTTGACCCTTGCACTTTCTTTTGCAATTAATAAAAAGTATTTGAATTTCCATTATTCTTAGCTTTGCTCTCAATAAATAAAGGTTTAAGATTCCTATAACAAAAATAATTTCTGCATACTCATACATCCATGCATGTATAAAAAACATAATTTTTTTTTAAGAAAGCGTCAAATGGAAATCATTTTTTAATATCTTCCCTCAGAATCATCATAACAATCTAACGTCTCGACCCTACACTCGCGCCCACCAAAAGAAAGTTATGGAACAATTGGAACAAAGCCAAGTTGCTCTAAGGGGAGATGTGGATGCTGTTAAGGGAAATGTGGAGGAAATGAAGGACAAGATTGACCAACTGACTCGAGCAATCCAGAATCTGATAGCAAGAGACACCGAGGCTAGCAATCGTAGGAGTGTCCCTACCCCTCCTCCCCAGTATGAAGATAATAATCCTCTCTTGGGATTTGTGGCTGACTTGGAACGTGAAGCAATGGAGGTTGGCAAAGGGAAGACTAACACTCAGCCTCCAGGAGGGTATGTTCCTCCGCCTGAGCCTAATGGAGAATCACGACCTATACAGATACCTGTCGCTCGTGAATCCTATGATGACTAGCACCTCCAATATGGGGAGGAAGACTCAAGACAGGTGGCTCGTGAGACAAAATTAGCTACCGTTGAAGGAAGAAGGGCTGATGATAAGTATAAAATGATTGAAGAACGATTAAGGGCGGTGGAAGGATTCAATGTTATGGGGGTTGATGCCTTGGAAATGTGTCTGGTACCCGATGTGGTCATACCTCCTAAGTTTAAGGCACCTGACTTCGAGAAGTATAAAGGGGTTAGTTGCCCTAAGAGCCATATCTGGATGTTTGCCCGAAAGATGGGGGCCCATGCTACTAATGAGAAGCTGATGATACACACCTTCCAAGACAGCCTTAGTGGGGCGTCCTTGCAATGGTACATGCAATTGGAGAGGACTCGCATTAAGACTTGGGAAGTCCTTGCAAGCGCCTTTATGAAGCAGTACAAATACAATGTGGACATGGCGCCTAATCGTATGCAACTACAAAACATGTCTCAAAAAGGGAATGAATCTTTTAAAGAATACGCCCCGAGATGGAGGGAACAAGCTTCTCGCGTGCAACCTCCATTGCTGGAAAGTGAGCTGGTAGATATGTTCATGGGAACATTGCAAGGGCTATATTACAAAAAGATGATTGGGCATGTCTCAACTGGATTTGCGGATTTAGTTATCATTGGGGAAAGGATTGAGAATGGATTAAAAAGAGGAAAGATTGGGAAGCCGTCTTCCAGCCAACATAACAACAAGAGGTACGCTGGAAACAACTCAAAGAAGGGGGAGGCCAACGCCATTTCTGCTGATAGGTATACTCAAGTACCTTATAACCCTTATGTGGAGGCTACGACCTCTAATCAAGCGTCTCCTACGCTCCAAATTCAACAGCCAAGGGCGCCACCTCCGCAAAATCAACAACAACAAAGGAATCCTCGAAGGGAACAAAGGAGGCCATGGAAGGATTTTGACCCTATACCCACCACATATACTCAGATCCTGCCTATGCTAATCCAAAAGGGGTTAGTGGAAATCAAGCCGTTAGGACCCCCGCCTATGCCTCTTGTAACACCCTAAACCCCCGCGACAAATAATGATAAAATATCAGAGTAATAATAGAATACACGGATTTAGGATGCCACTTCTACTACTCAAATAACATGCACACAATCATATTTTTGGTGATATTAATCTTAAATATAGCATTTCAACGTATAATTGCACAGCGGAAAAGTCAACGCAACGAAACATGTTAACATATAACAGGAAATAAAAGACTCTAGCGTTCCGACACCCCCGGTGTTACAAACTTAGAGCAGACGCGACTCGCTAACGCACACCCGAAGACCTCGTCTTCTACACTCCACCTGCGAAATACTCATGCTTATCTGCACGTTACCCACATAGAGGTAACATTCAAAAAGAAGGGGTGAGATCCTTAAATCAACAAAAGAGAGAGCTGATATAAATAGAAAAGCATACATCATCAAGTTATTCACCATATCACAACATCCAACAAGAATCACACATCTCAAGTTATGCACAAACAATCACCGACAACAACACCAATCATCATGCGACACAACCAACAAGAGAATGCAAGGAGACTCGACTAGACTCAATGCATGTGGTACCAAAATCGATCCCTGTTTCATGATCACAGTTCCCGTCGGAACTCTCGACCCCTGTTTCTTGGTCAAGTATGACCCCTATTTCATGATCATACCAACGACCCCTGTTTCATGGTCACGTACGACCCCTATTTCATGATCACACCAACAACCATGATTGCTTACACCCCATCTGTGCACACAATCACGCCAACAACAACGATTCCATCGAGGAATTCGGATAGACGATAACACCCCACCTGGGCACGCCATCCCACAACTATGCACATGCCATGCACCATCAATGACAACATGCAACAACGACTCATGCATACTCATAGCATACTCATCTTCCTACCAACATCAATTAACAATCAACATGAATTCATCTAAACATACATCATTGCACCAATACAACAACTACACATCTTTGCATCATTTATTCATGCATTTTATAACACCCCATTTTAAATTATTTGGTCGTCAGTGCTATTTTGTTTGTTTGGCCTTGTTAAGGGTGAGTGAAGGGTAGTGCCTTATTTTAATAGTGGGAATTAAAGACCTTAGTTTAGTAATAATGATATAGCAGTGAAAATAATAATGGTAATATGGTTAATATTATTATTATTATTATTATTATGGTTATTATTATTATCATTATTCTTATTATTATTGTTAGGATTATTATTATTATTATTATTTTATTATTAATGAAATGAAATCAGATTAATTAGGATTAAGGAGGGTTAGTGGGGGAATAGTTGGTTTTTACGTAAAACAAGAAAAAGAAAGAGAAAGGGGGAGAGAAGGAAGAACAAGGAGAGAACCATTGCTAGGGCACTCTTCAGAACAAATTCTCGCAGGAATCTGATCAAGAATTCGAGGTAAGGGGGGAGAACGAGTTTAATATTGGTGAATTAATCATGTGAGGGTAGTGGGGAGTACTTAACCCCGTAGGAATTCGTTGAATGTATGTTGTGGTATGATTATGTGATGTATATGTGAATCTGTGATGAACATTATGTGTTGAACTTCTGATTTTGTCTGCATCTTGATGTTGTTATTGTTGTTTGAATGTGAATGTTGCAGAGTTAGTTTTGATTCAGGTGTAGTGGACGAATTTAGACCAAAAACTGATTTAGTAATGTTGAGAGAAAGATGTAGGAAGATTAATAGAACCTAAAATTGATGTAGAACTAATTTTAGGACTGTGTTGGAGTGGAAACGTGAAGATTTCGTAGCAGAACTCAGACTGGTGTAGAGAAAACAGGTTTGCATAATAGATCTGGCCGTACGCGTATTAGGAAGGTGATACGCGTACGAATAGGCAGTATGGGAGGCAATACGCATAACGGGCATGTTGATACGCGTATAGCAAGGCTGATTGTGAGACAATACGCGTATGAGGAAAGGGAATACGCGTAATAGGAGGGTCGTACGCGTAATGTGTTGGAATTTGGAAAATTCAGTGTGAAAACGTCTTTGTCCGTACGCGTATGGCACAAGGCAATACACGTAAGGACTTGGGCACTTGAGGCAATGCGCGTAAGGGAGAGAGGTAGTACGCGTATGCTTGGGCGGGAGAGTGTGACGATACGCGTATGACCCAGGTCAGTACGCGTATGGCCAGTGTGTGTGGAAAATTTTGGTGTTCTGCAATTTCTTTCCCGATTTCGCGTCCGATGTAGTTTCTTAAGGTTTGGGAGGTTGGGATTAGATGCCATAATTTGAGTAGTGTGAAATTGGTGACGAAAATAATTAATTTAATAATTTTGGTGAATTAATTAGTAATTAGCTAACTAATGGACGAGTGCCTTGTGAGGCGGGTAGGATGTGGTTGAGTGGCGTCGTCTGTGTGAGGTGCGAGTGGCTTGGGGTAGCAGAGGTAATTCTTGGTGAATTAACGGTGAGTGTATGCCACACTTGGGATCAATGAGGATCGTATGTTTTACTTGATGATAGTCTCTTGTGCATAATTTGTGTGTAATGATGCTGTGTTGCAGGTGAGATAATTCCAGCGTGAATTACGGTAAGCGTATGGCTTACGTGTGATCAGAAGGATCGTATAAATGTATAACTGATTAGTATACATGTGTTTTGTGTGTAAGCTGTGTTGTGGTGAATGATTATTGTATGTGTGACTCAGGTGTGATCAGGAGGATCGTGAACATGTATATATATGCTATTGTACATGTGTTGTTATGCATTGTGTCATGCATTTCATGGTGTTGGTGGGATGAATCATTGCTCAGGAGGAGTGTATGTGATTCATCCATACTCCGATATGGAGAATGGTGGAGATAGATCATTGCCAAGTAGGGGTGTATGTGATCTATCCAGGTTCGATTGAATGAACCATGATGTCGGTACCACATGCATTGTGTCTGTGTCGAGTTGCATTGCGTTACTTTGTTGATTGATTGGTGATTAAATGTGACAGTAGGTCGTGATTGTATGTTTGTATGATGTATGTGAAGAACTACCTTCTAATATGTATTATTCACCATTTAATATTGAATGTAGTTCTCACCCCTTTGTTGTTGTTGTGTCTGTGCTTCTTCGGAAGTACAGATAATCCAGGTACTTAAGTTGCTTGGAGTGCGTGTTGCTTGTTCGAGTCGTAGAAGTCGCTCTGATATGTAACGCGAGAACTTTGGGGATTTTATTGATTGTCATTTTGTTTTGAATTTAGTTACGTATCTTTCATTTGTTTGAATTTATGGTGGACCACGAGTATTAGTGGAGTTTTTCATAGTTGGTGGCATATGGCCGTGAAATGAACAAATAAATTATTTTCCGCTGGTTTATTTCATTCAATAAAAAAGGAGTTTTATTGTTGTTTTCATGAATGTGGCATCCTACTTTATTTTGGTGCAAAAACTGATTATTTTCATAGAATTTTACGTATTTTTCATAAATGGGAAAGTGGGGTGTTACAATTGGTATCAGAGCAGGTCGGTCCGTCTGGCCAGGTTGTCTAGTATGAGTTGTGTCGTGGTATGCGACATGTGTGTAGAACACTGTCGGTACGTGCATGTTTTATAACCGTTTGGTTGCAGGAGTTGAGGTTGAGACAAGTGGGGGAGAAGCTGGTGCTTCTCCAGGTTGCTTCCACTCTGGAAGGACGGATTGGTAAGTAATGGAGCGTTATCATAGTTGGTGGGGAAGGGTCTATACTTCATCAGGATGATCGGCTGTCTATGAACAAATTGGGGGAACTGATCACCCTCAATCTATTATTGATAGTAGTCGGAATCAAGATGAATGGATGGATGCGCCTTGACAATTAAGATAGCATGTGATGTGGAAGATGGTTGTGTTGAGTCAGTATAGATCTTTTTTTTTATCTGAAGAAGATGTGGAAGAGAAGTACTTGTCGGTCGATCAAGTTGAAGGGTGTCTCTGTGGGAGGACAATCAGGTATTATTGGTGATCGCTTTTCAGTGAGTAGAGAACAAGTGATGGCTAGAGATAGGCCAGTGTTGGGCAACCCCTGATGTCTTTCTGAGGTTGGATCCGAGCTGGGTAATGGTAAAGAACTGGTATCGTTGTGTGCTGAGCGAATGGACGGACATCTATTGGACGAAGCCTCGGTGTATTAACATTCGCGTTGTGGCGAGTTAGTAGGGAAGTTACTTGTGTGAGTTACTTGTTGGTTGCGAATTTTTGAATGTATTTTCAGGTGAGATAAGTGGATCATAAGTGTATTAATGAGGTAGAGGTGGCTATTGATTCAGCACTTGATACGAGTCTGATGTCAATGACTCCGTACAGAAAGTGAACTTAGATTGGACGAAAGTGAATAGTAGAGGTTTTTATCTGCTCAGTAAGTGGAAGAACTATTAGGAGATGAGACTAAGATATTTGTTATGTCTGCGTTAATAGTGTACTGGAATTGACAGGAAAGCCACGGTGAAGGGCTGCCAGTTGTACATGATTCCCAGACGTGTCCAGATGGAATAACAAGTATAAGGTGTATAAGGATATTGAGGCTTTGGGAAGAAAAACTTAGAGTTGGATGAGTTTTGGAGTTCTTAGAGTTTTAGGGCATTAATGGAAATTTTGAGAAAACCCTTGGGTGTGGATGTAATATTAAGATTGAGAGTTATTTTTGGTGGATTGTTGATATATGTTGGAATAGGTGGAATTTGGATTATCCAGAGAAGGAAATTGCGTATGGATTACTGACAGTTGAATAAGGTGACGATTGAGAATAAGTGTCCATTTGCAAGAACAGGTGATTGGAATGGTTTGGTGGAGTTTGATTGGGATTATAATTGTTTGGAAAGTTTGATACGAGTGGTGAATTTGTGTGAGTTGAGGCTTTGATCGATTTCATGTGCCTGGTTATGTTATCATCGGAATGGGTTGTTATTTACTCAGTTAAGCTGGTATGTGAGTCCGGACAAGATTGGATGAGTTCGGAGTGGTGTTCATTAGGGATATTCGGATCTAATATAAAGTCAGAAGGAGACTATGTAGGGTGGTTGAGAATAGAGTTGCAAGTGTTGAAAAGAAAGGAATTTTTATGCTAAATTACCCAGGTGAGAATTTTGGTTGAAAAAGGTTAGTTTCTTGGATATTCTATTTCTGATGATGGCATTGTTATGGATCCATCGGAGGTAGATGCAGTTCTACAATGAGAGGCTCCGAAGTCGGTTAAGATGATTAGAAACTTTTTGGACTTTAGTTGGTTATTACTGGAGATTACTAAAGGCCTATGCAAGTTAGCATTTTTATTACTTCAGTTGACTTACAAAGGGTAAGTCGTTTGCTTGGGATGTACAGTGTGAGGAAAGTTTGAAGGGGGCTAAAGTAGAATTTGTCTACGACTCCAGTTTTGATTCTGCGTGATTCTAATAAACCATTTGTGAGGTGGTGGGTCGTGTCTATAATGAGTTTAGTCATTGTGGTGATGCGAGATGGTAAGGTCCTGGCTTATGTTTTACGACAATTGAGGATTCATGATTTCAAGATGGCTGTAGTTACTTTTGTGTTGAGAATCTGGAAGTATTATTTTTATGGTTTTGAGTTCGAAGGGTTTAGTAATTACAAGCATATTGAAACCTGTTTAGTAGCAAATAATAGAGTATGAGACAACGAGGATGGTTGAGATTCCTGATGAGTTACGACTTTAGTTGGAATTATCCTATTGGTGGAGTTAATATCGTGCCTGATGAGTTAAGTCAAAAGTTTTATACATGTCTGTTTTGACGGTCAGCGGATTAGAATCATTTGAGTAGTTCAGAGACTTGTGTCTGGTGTGTGAGATAACACAGTAGAGTGTGAGGTTGGGTATATCGGGAATGAACTATGATCTTTCTGGTGAATACTAAAGAGAGTCAGAGGTTGGATATGGAATTGGTAGAGTTGATTGTTGCAGGTAATCAGAGTGCGCATCGAAAGCGTGATGCGGTGCACTTTGCGTATGCGTGTGTGACTTGTGGGAGTTCATAGGTTGAACATTGGGAACAAGTGGGAATGATGAGACCATTGGACATTTCTGAATGAGAGTGTTAGGTGAAAGGTTTAAATATTATTCATGGGCTACTATATAGATGGATGTTTTGGGGTATATGTTCGATTGGTGAAGCGTAACATTGTTGTAATAATGTTGTACGGAAAGGAGGTTGGTATTATGATTATGTAGAGGTTGTTAACACGATGTTGTGTTGTGGGACTTTAGGTTCTTATATTGTTGTTACCTCGGTTCTATCGTGATGGTTCGAGTGCGTGGAACTAATTCCTATATGGGGAATTAGGGGAGTGTTACCTATGGTGAGGGTAACGATCTTGTTGTGTTCTGTTTCTAGAGTGAACCTGCGTGTTCGTAACTTGGGTATTCTCGGAGTCGTGAGTTAGTTGTCAAGTGCATTGTATGGGCATTGCATCTTGTAAGTGTGTTATCCGTGGTGTGCCTTTTGTTGGCATGAAGGTTGGTTAGTCGGATGCGAGAGTCGTATCCAGAGTTGTTCGTCTCAGATATATTTTCGAGGACGAAAATAATTTAAGTGGGGGAGAGTTATAACACCCCATTTTAAATTATTTGGTCGTCGGTGCTATTTTTTTTGTTTGGCCTTGTTAAGGGTGAGTGAAGGGTAGTGCCTTATTTTAATAGTGGGAATTAAAGACCTTAGTTTAGTAATAATGATATAGCAGTGAAAATAATAATGGTAATATGGTTAATATTATTATTATTATTCTTATTATTATTATTATTATTATTATGGTTATTATTATTATTATTATTATTCTTATTATTATTGTTAGGATTATTATTATTATTATTTTATTATTAATGAAATGAAATCAGATTAATTAGGATTAAGGAGGGTTAGTGGGGGAATAGTTGGTTTTTACGTAAAACAAGAAAAAGAAAGAGAAAGGGGGAGAGAAGGAAGAACAAGGAGAGAACCATTGCTAGGGCACTCTTCAGAACAAATTCTCGCAGGAATCTGATCAAGAATTCGAGGTAAGGGGGGAGAACGGGTTTAATATTGATGAATTAATCATGTGAGGGTAGTGGGGACTCCTTAACCCCGTAGGAATTCGTTGAATGTATGTTGTGGTATGATTATGTGATGTATATGTGAATCTGTGATGAACATTATGTGTTGAACTTTTGATTTTGTCTGCATCTTGATGTTGTTATTGTTGTTTGAATGTGAATGTTGCAGAGTTAGTTTTGATTCAGGTTTAGTGGACGAATTTAGACCAAAAACTGATTTAGTAATGTTGAGAGAAAGATGTAGGAAGATTAATAGAACCTAAAATTGATGTAGAACTAATTTTAGGACTATGTTGGAGTGAAAACGTGAAGATTTCGTAGCAGAACTCAGACTGGTGTAGAGAAAATAGGTTTGCGTAATAGATCTGGTCGTACGCGTATTGAGAAGGTGATACGCGTACGAATAGGCAGTATGGGAGGCAATACGCGTAACGGGCATGTTGATACGCGTATAGCAAGGCTGATTGTGAGACAATACGCGTATGAGGAAAGGGAATACGCGTAAAAGGAGGGTCGTACACGTAATGTGTTGGGATTTTGAAAATTCAGTGTGAAAACGTCTCTGTCCGTACGCGTATGGCACAAGGCAATACGCGTAAGGACTTGGGCACTTGAGGCAATACGCGTAAGGGAGAGAGGTAGTACGCGTATGCTTGGGCGGGAGAGTGTGGCAATACGCGTATGACTCAGGTCAGTACGCGTATGTCCAGTGTGCGTGGAAAATTTTGGTGTTCTGCGATTTCTTTCCCGATTTCGCGTCCGATGTAGTTTCTTATGATTTGGGAGGTTGGGGTTAGATGCCAGAATTTGAGTAGTGTGAAATTGGTGACGAAAATAATTAATTTAATAATTTTGGTGAATTAATTAGTAATTAGCTAACTAATGGACGAGTGCCTTGTGAGGCAGGTAGGATGTGGTTGAGTGGCGCCGTCTGTGTGAGGTTCGAGCGGTCTTGGGGTAGCAGAGGTAATTCTTGGTGAATTAACGGTGAGTGTATACCACACTTGGGATCAATGAGGATCGTATGTTTTACTTGATGATAGTCTCTTGTGCATAATTTGTGTGTAATGATGCTGTGTTGCAGGTGAGATAATTCCAGTGTGAATTACGGTAAGCGTATGGCTTACGTGTGATCAGAAGGATCGTGTAAATGTATAACTGATTAGTATACATGTGTTTTGTGTGTAAATTGTGTTGTGGTGAATGATTATTGTATGTGTGACTCAGGTGTGATCAGGAGGATCGTGAACATGTATATATATGCTATTGTACATGTGTTGTTATGCATTGTGTCATGCATTTCATGGTGTTGGTGGGATGAATCATTGCTCAGGAGGAGTGTATGTGATTCATTCGTACTTCGATATGGAGAATGATGGAGATAGATCATTGCCAAGTAGGGGTGTATGTGATCTATCTGGGTTCGATTGAATAAACCATGATGTCGGTACCGCATGCATTGTGTCTGTGTCGAGTTGCATTGCGTTACTTTGTTGATTGATTGGTGATTAAATGTGACAGTAGGTCGTGATTGTATGTTTGTATGATGTATGTGAAGAACTACCTTCTAATATGTATTATTCACCGTTTAATATTGAATGTAGTTCTCACCCCTTCGTTGTTGTTATGTCTATGCTTCTTCGGAAGTACAGATAATCCAGGTACTTAGGTTGCTTGGAGTGCGTGTTGCTTGTTCGAGTCGTAAGAGTCGCTCTGATATGTAACACGGGAACTTTGGGGATTTTATTGATTGTCATTTTGTTTTGAATTTAGTTACGTATCTTTCATTTGTTTGAATTTATGGTGGACCACGAGTATTAGTGGAGTTTTTCATAGTTGTTGGCATGTGGCCGTGAAATGAACAAATAAATTATTTTCCGCTGGTTTATTTCATTCAATAAAAAAGGAGTTTTATTGTTGTTTTCATGAATGTCGCATCCTACTTTATTTTGGTGCAAAAACTCTGATTATTTTCATAGAATTTTACGTATTTTTCATAAATGGGAAAGTGGAGTGTTACACATTTCACATCAACATCAATAAAACAAGCACATAACACTTCAATATATGCTTACCATACAACAACAACAACAACACAACATTAATATAATATAAGACAGATATTTTTCATGAATTTTACTTAAATAAAATAATATTTTTCAGTCCCAGGTCGCGCTTAGCGCGCCTCACCCGCGCTAAGCGCGCTACCCACTGCCTCGAGGAGGCGAAATTCTTCCAGACCGCGCTAAGCGCGCTAGACCGCGCTAAGCGGGTACCGTGATTTCTGCAATCCAAACCCTGCGATGACAACAGCAAACCACCTGCGTTTTTCTGCCCTAACTCGATTTTTAACAGCAATTTTCCATAGATTTCTCACTCATAACCTACATCTAACAATTGTAATTCAACCAAATAAATCAAACAAGACTAATTCATAGATTCTAATCATGTTATCACAAAATCTCCCTAAAACCCTCATTCAACCCCATGGATTTCAACTTAGTGATTTCTACTTCAATACTTACATCATCTAACCCTTGAGAGATGAAAGAAATCCCACCCTTACCTTAAAGTGATGAGCTTTCCTGACTTCAATGGATTCTCCCTTTCTTCCTCTTGCCCTAGCTCTTCTCCTTCTTTCACTTTTTTCACGTGGAATGAGAATACTGAACTCTGACTCTCTAATTCTCTCATATACCCCAATTAATGAATCGCCTTATTTGCCCTCACTTCACCCTCGCCTAATTACCATAAATCCCTTCCACTCACTACACCTCTAAATTATTTTAATTATCTTATTATATTAACATTAGCACTCAACTAATGAAATATAGTCAACAAACGATAAATTAAAATAATCCAATCAACATTACTCAACGCACCGCTAATCTCTATGTTATTAGCCATACACCTCTACTACGCCCAATACCTACTACTTAAGGCCACTACCCTTCCCCATGGGTACACAAACACAACGAAAGTACAACAACACATAATCGACCACAACAACATATAATTATTCATAAATAAAACTAAAAGGAAAATGGGGCGTTACACCTCTTCCTCGAGGATATGACGCTAATGATGGATGTGAATATCATGCTGGATCGCCAGGACATACTACTGAAAAGTATTTAGCCCTCAAGTTTAGGGTACAAGATTTGTTGGATCAGAAAGTTATCAATTTTACTCACGATAATCCAAATGTGGGAGATAATCCTTTCTCAGGTCATGCTGGGCCAACTGTCAACTTTATTGAGGGACTGGGAGGAGATGTCCTAATAAAAGAGGTAGACCAGGTAAAGACCTCCATGACGAAAGTGAGGGAAGTATTAATTGGGTATGAGGAGTTCGAAAAGCTGCACGGTGAATGCAAGGATTGCTCGTTTGATCCTAATAGCTGTAAGAAGATGAAGAGGGTCCTCCAACAATTAATGGACCAAGGGGTAGTACAGATTGGGTACTTAAGAAGTACGAATGAGGTGGTTGCATTAGAATCCCAGGGGCATGTACCTTCTGAGATTCCGTACCAGAAAAAGGGAGTTGCGACTCCTATTCAAATACAAGTTCCAACGCCTACACAAGCACCCATTCAAATACCGGTTCCAAGGCCTACGCAAGCGCCCATCCATATACAAGTTCCAAGGCCTACACAAGTGCCCGTTCAAATATCAATTCCGAGATCTGCACAGACTCCTATTCAAATGTCAATTCCGATACCTGCACGAACACCAATTCGAATACCTGTACCTGCACCAGTCAAAGTTCCAGGGCCTACAAGATCAGAAGGCCCCATCACTTTCCATATTCCAGCACCGTTTCCGTATGAAAGCACTAAGACGGTACCTTGGAAATATGACATCACCGCATCCGAGGGAGGAAAGCCTATAGTACCATCACCAGCCGTTACTAACATAGCTGGAATTGGAGGGATGACCCGTAGTGGAAGAGTATATTCCTCTGAACAATCTAAAAAGGATACCCCTGAAAGCTCAAAAGGGAAAGAGACCGTAAATGCAGGGGAGGGGTCTTCCAAGAAGAACGTATCCCAAGAGGACGCTGAGGAATTCTTGAGACTCATAAGGAAAAGCGATTATAGGGTGGTGGACCAGCTGAGTCAAACACCCTCCAAGATTTCTATCCTATCCTTATTATTATGCTCAGAGGCACATAGGGAACCCCTGCTGAAGGTCCTGAATGAAGCCCAGGTCACTAAAGACATATCAGTGGATGAGTTCGATGGAGTGGTCGCCAATATCGCCGCCAGTACTTGTCTAGGTTTCAGTAGCGAGGAACTACCTCCTGAGGGGCAAGCGCATAACAAGGCCCTACATATATCAGTCAAGTGTCAAGACACTGTTCTTTCAAGGGTGCTAGTGGACACAGGGTCTGCTCTAAATGTCATGCCTAAGGATACCCTCATGAAATTAACATCCGTAAGGACCTTTATGAAGGCTAGTTCCTTGGTTGTTAGGGCTTTTAACAGTTCGAAAAGAATGGTAATTGGAGAGGTAGACATACCTACAATGGTGGGGCCACATACCTTCATGATCACTTTCCAAGTCATGGACATCAACCCTTCCTACACTTGTCTTCTGGGACGACCATGGATACATGCTGCGGGCGCAGTGACTTCCACGCTTCATCAGAAATTAAAGTTCATATCTGGGGACAACTTAATAATTGTCGATGGGGAGGAAGACATGTTCGTCAGCCACCTCTCAACATTCAGATACATAGAAGTGGATGGGGAGACATTTGAAATACCTTTCCAAGCTTTGGAGGTTATGATGGTCAGTCGTAAGCAAGTCACTCGATAAGAGGAAAAGCCCAGGAAGATTACAGACTTAATCCAAAATGGGGACACTAGGGGCTGGGGCAAGGTAATAGAGATACATGAAAAGAAGGATCAGTTCGGAGTGGGCTACAAACCAACTGGTAAAGGGGTTCAAAAGACTCACCAGATGACATTTCCTCCTCTCAAAGAAACGTTCCATAGTACCGGATTCAGAGATGAAGCTCAAGTGACTGCAATTGAAGAGGAAAATAGGGGAATACCAGATTGGGTGCGCCATTGTTCACTAGACACGGTTCTCAATAATTGGAAGGCCATCGAGATTCCCGAGATGATTTCTGTTTCAAAGTAATTTACTTTTTTCTTAAAAATAATAATAAGTCCCTTGCTATGCCCAAGGTAAGTGGACAAAGCTTTGTAGGGCCACCTTTTGTTTCATTGAATTATTGAATAATAAAATCGCATTTTCGTTTTCAATCAAGATCTTTTTCTTTGTTACCTTTTCTTTCAAAATGGCAATACACTTTCTTTTTTAGTAACTTCATTCCCATTAATTCAAAAATAATAAGAAATAAAAATCTCCCTCGTGCAGATTTAAAAGTGAACCTATTGAAAACGACACTGCTATAATCCCTTACAACTTCGAGTTCCCGATTAACCAAGCGGAAGAGGGTGATGAGGACGATTGCGAACTCCTGAAGAGTTAGCCAGACTGTTAAAGCAAGAGGACAAAGTAATACAACCTCATCAGAAACTAGTGGATGTGATCAATTTGGGAACCGAGGAGGACAAAAAGGAGGTTAAAATTGGTGCCTCTTTAAACAGGGATGTAAAGGAAAAATTGGTCCAGCTGTTACAAGAGTATATGGACGTGTTCGCTTGGTCTTACCAAGATATGCTCGGGTTAGATACAGATATTGCTGAACATAAGCTACCGCTCAAACCTGAATGCCCACCGGTTAAGCAAAATTTAAGGAGAACTAGACCGGATATGACTCTTAAGATCAAGGAAGAGGTTAAAAACCAGTTCGACGCGGGGTTCTTAGCCGCGGTGAAATATCCTGAATGGGTGGCCAACATCGTGCCCGTACCAAAGAAGGATTGGAAGGTCAGAATGTGCGTAGACTACTGAGACCTCAATAGAGCAAGTCCCAAAGACGAATTTCCACTTCCCCACATTGAGGTGCTGGTGGATAACACTGCCCAGTTTTCAGTCTTCTCATTTATGGATGGGTTTTCCGGATATAACCAGATTAAGATGGCTCCCTCCGACATGGAGAAAACTACTTTTATCACTCCTTGGGGAACCTTCTGTTACAAGGTAATGCCATTCGGGTTAAAGAACACTGGGGCAACATATCAAAGGGCAATAGTAACCCTCTTTCATGACATGATGCACAAGGAAATAGAGGTTTATGTGGATGATATGATCGCTAAATCACAAACTGAAGAGGATCACATAGTCAACCTGCGAAATTTGTTTGAACGACTAAGGAAATTCAAGTTACGACTAAAGCCTACATGGTGTACTTATGGAATCAGATCCGGAAAAATATCAGGGTTCATGGTCAGTCAAAGGGGAATAAAGGAAAAATGAAAGCCACCTATATTGGTGCTACCAGTCCCAAGGAGATCACTCATAATGTACTTAACAATACGTGAGATTTCAATGGGTTATGAACTAGGGAAACATAACGTATCAGGGAGAATAGCTAGGTGGCATATGTTATTAATTGAAAGTGACATTCAATACGTCACTCCAAAGGCTATTAAAGGAAGTACACTAGCAAATCATCTCCTTTATAAACCCATTGACGACTATCAAACTCATGCAGATGGACTTCCCGGACAAAGATGTCATGGTTATAAAGGATTGTGAAACTTCGGACTCCTATGAAGGACCTGGACCTGGATCTTGATGGAAACCTATATTTGCATGGGCTTCACAGAGGGGCTATCAATTGGAGTGAAAATTCATCATTTAGGATAATAAAGGAAGCTAAACTGGATAAGGCAAAATGGGTGTAAACTAGACTCGATCAGCTAAACCTCGTATAAGGGAAACGTGTGACTGCGGGCAATTATATCAACAGGGAATTAAGAGAGTGTTCGACAAGAAAATTCGTCCTCGCCTACTCGAAGAGGGAGATTTGGTGTTAAGGAAAATATTACCCATCCATAAGGACCACCGCGGCAAATGGACCCCACACTATGAAGGGCCATATGTCTTGAAGAGTGCCTCCTCTGGCAGAGCACTAATATTAACAACCATGGATGGAGCGGATTTACCACGACCGGTGAACTCCGATTCGGTCAAAAAATGCTATTCCTAGAAAAAGAGGATAAAAGCCCGCTAAGTCGAAAACCCTAAGGGGCGGCTTATGCAAAAATTAGGGCGTCCTGGTGGATTGAAAACTCGAAAGAGCAATCCAGGCAAAAATTAGGGACTCGAATAAAAAATGATACCCGACAAGTCGAAAGCCCTAAAGGGCGGCTTAGTCGAAAAAAATGGTATATCATCCCGGTGGACTAAGACTCTAAAAAGGGCGTTCCAAGCAAAAGTTAGGGATATCCAAAAGGCATATGACTGAAAACACTCAAGTCACCCTGTAACGGGAATTCAGAAGGGAGCGATCATTCCATCCGTCATCTTCAGAAGCGAAGTGTCGTGATCTTGGAGACTTAGGGATATTAGTTGGTGTTAAATTTAATAGGGACATAAATAAATTTGTTTTTCTTATTGCCATTTTACATCTTTCTGGATTTATGGTAATGTCTCCTTATGGGAATTACCCTCCTTACGTATTATTGCCCATTTTCGGGCCAATTCTCAATAAAATTTACTCTTCAAATATATTTCTTTGCCTCCTAAATTATTCCGCTTGATTACAAGGTGTCGATTAATTGTGAAATAATGCATTGAAATATCGGGTATAAATAAAAGCTTTGAAAAGGGAAAATGGATTTTACTTCGGTTTTTGGAATCATCAAAGGGATCATATTCTTCCAAAGCAGGATATAGGGTCTATACATTGACAGGAATATAAGTTACAATCTAACCAACATGGGAGATTCTTTAACGGCATGTCACATATTAAACAGGAATCAAGGGTATCATGGCTTACTACAATCATCAAAGTTTCAAGGGTCAGGGAGCCAGGACGTTATGGAAAGTATTATTTCAGACAAAGACATACATTGCACTACATAAAAAGAGGCGTTAGCCCAAATAATGCATCATACATAAGAGCACGCATACATGCACTCATATACGCAAACATGCATACATGCATAGGGTTCATAATCACCAAAGGGATTTCACCGAGGAATTTTATCAGGGGATTCTATCAAGGGACTTTTATTTAAGTATTAAGGGGTTCCATCAGAGAGTTCATCAAAAGGGTTTATTGGGTTTGTCATCAAAGGATTCTATTAAGGGGTGTCGCTATATTTCGTCATTGGGTTTTATTAAAAGGGGTTTCTCAAAAGGGTATCGATTAGGGGGTTCAATTGGATATTTCGCCAAGGGTTTAATGTCAGGGATCTTAGGGTATCAATGTAGCACCTATCGGGCTCTGCGGTCAAAATTAGGGTCCTTCTTGTATTTAATAGTCTCCTCCTCAAAAGGAGGAAGGCTCATCGACATCATCCTTTTGATTCGAAGATGATTAAATAGGGACAACTGTAGTAACCTAAATTTTGACCAGTGTTTTTAGCTTTTTAGGGAATTTTTTTATGTTATCGGGGGTGTCATTTAGGTGGCATTGGGCTTCTGAGATTGTTAATTTTTGGGCCCATTTTATGGTTTGGTATCTTTAGTTAGAATTAAAAGTTTTAGTTTAATTAATTAGATAATAATTAGGATTTTAGAGTTATTTATTTTTAAAATATTTTTTGAATATTATTTTTGGTTCATTTTTGAAAGATTTTTGTTAATTAAATAATTATTTGCTTTGCTCTATTTTTACTAAATTAAGGGTCATTAGATTTAAATTATAAATTTAAATTATAAGTTTGGTCATTTAAATTGAATTAATGTTTAGGGTTTTTTTTAAGGTTTTGTAGTGATATTCAGGTCCAATTGGGAAAGGGACCAGCCTATTAATATTTTGATATTGTTTTTATTTATTTATAAATATTATTTATTTTATTTTTTTATTTTTTAATATGGTTATAATTTTTATTGCAAATATATTATTTATTTTATGTTTATTTATATGGTTATTGTTATATTATTAATTAGTATTTATTTTTATTTATTTAGTAATATGGTTGTATTAGTAATATTCACGATTATTATTTTTTATTGTTATTTATTTATATGGGTGTTGTTATTAATATTTACAATTATTATTTATTTATTTTATTATTACTATTTTTATTTATTTTTTGGTCAAAATTGTTGACCCAAGGTGGGTCGTCTTCCCCAAATCAAACCCTAATCTGCGCAGAAGTGGAAAAGTGAATCAAACAGAATCAATTTCATTAATTTTTTGGATCAAATTACAATCTAAATCATACAAATCCGGAACACTAATTCTAAAACTAAATCAAAATCAAATCAGATCAAAATGCATCAGAAATTCCTAAAACAAATCTAAATCTAATTAATCCTAAAACCTAAATTATAATCCTATATAAACCTAAGACAATTCAAAAAAACGGACGAAAGCAGCTGCACGAATCCTTGGCCTCCATTACTCACCTGCAAACAAAGAGGAAAGGAATTAGGATCGCAAACAAAGGAATATTAAAGAGGAAAAGGAAACAGCATAATACGGACACGACAAGGGAGGTAACCACAAACCACTTAGCTTTTAGTTCTTGCACTATTACTATGTTATTGTTGCGAATCTGTGGTATAGGTTGAATCCGTGTAGGCTTAGGAGAGATCTGGGTTTATTTTAGGTTTAGGGTTAGGGTTCTTTGGGGTTAGGGCTAGGGTTCATCTTGATTGGGTTAGGGTTCTTAGGGTTCCTTGTGAACCCTGAAGAACTGGGTGGTTCTGGGTTTTGGGGATGAAGGAGGGGTTAGGGTTCCTCATGAACCCTAACGAACTAGGTATGTTTCTAGGTTTGAGGGAGGTTTTGGGTGGTGGCCGGCGAAGGGAAAAAGGGAGGAGATTAGAGAGTAGAGAGAGAAAGGATCGAAGAGAGAGAAAGAAGTAGGAGAAATGAGAGGAGTGTGAGAGGGAGAGGGGACGTATACTCCCTCGGCGCTTGCTTGGATGGATGCCAAGTGGCACCCTCCTCACGCTGCAGATTAATTGACTGGTTGGTCAACCGTAGATCACATGCGCGCGTGCGTTCAGTGCTCCTTCGTTGACTTGACACGAGAACCATCAGATCGGATTACCTAGACTGGTAATCACGATAAATGTTCCGGATTCCAAAGTTTGGAGATCCTTCTGATCAAGATCAGGCGTCCCAGAATGAGTCAAACGTTGACTCTTCTCCACGCACCACCAGCAGGCCTGGGGCTTCTGGGCCTTGCGCCCTATGCTATTTACACCCTACCCCCCCCCCCCCCCCCCAACACGAGCCCAATTACTTTTATGTAGAAAATACACCCCCTGGGTCTAATTAATTAATTAAATTAATTCCTTAATTTAATTATTAATCAGGTATTAAGTATTTTAATTAGGATTTTTTAGGATTATTAGGGGAGGTTTAATTAGGAATTTTATGGCTTAGTTTTGGGTTTTATATATAATATTTGGGATTTTCAATTTGTTATTTTTTTTATTTAAAATGATTTGTATTTTTAAATAGGAATAAATTTTTGGGATGACATATTTGGGAAGAATTTGATTTTTTTTTATTTGGGTTTTGATTTATTTCTAGGAGAAAAGGTATTTAAGAGTTTTAGGGTTTATTTTGGATTTTTATAGAGTTTTGGGAATTTTTCTTAATTTTGGGTTTTATAATATAAATAATTTATTTATATTTTAAATAGGAATAATTTTTAGGATTTTTTATTTTTGGGTTTTTTGGGATGACATTTTGGGAGTTGAATTTATTAAAAATTTGTATGATTTGTTACAAGGGAAATTTATATTTTTGAAATTGGATTGAAATATTGGTTTTGGGGATGAAGATATAAAATTAAAATTAATATAATTTTCAGGATTAAAATTTTTTTTATTTGGGGAGTATTTTGGATTTAGGACTTTATATCTTTGATTTGAATAGTTGTGGGCTTAATTTTTGCTATCCTGACATGATGTCATTAGTAAATTTTTTTATTTTTTTAAAGGATATAAGGGGTTTAAGGGATTTAAGGGATATTATTAAAGACTTAAGGGATATAAAAGGGATTTTTTTGTAAGGATTTAAAACAAGGGATAAAACTCTTTGTCCGAGAGTCTAAATAATGGATGGGATTTGGGGATAACACTCTTAGGTTCCAAGAGTTAAAATATAGGCCAAAGGGATAAGGGATTAAGGGATAGAACTCTCCATCCGAGAGTATAAATAATGGATAAGGGATTTTGGGATAAAACTCTTCCTCCGAGAGTATAAATAAATGGATCGGGATTTAAGGGATAAAACTCTTTATCTAAGAGTATAAATAATAGATTTGGGGATAGAACACTGTATCCAAGAGTATAAATATTGGATTAGATCTGGGATTAGGGTTAGGAATATGATTAGGGGTAGGAATAGGGGAGGTGAACTACGGTTACTCTGATCCTTCAAAATTGAAGGTACGTAGGCATAGGGTTGTAAACCCTAGCGAGTACATTAATAATAAAACTTAGGGTTCCCCCTTTTAACTTCATTTCTATTTTTATTTAATATTAAGTTTTTTATAAACAAGTAAACAACCAAACTTTCCTTTGACAAACAAATATACCCTAGAATCTAAGGAGGATCCCATTGAGTACAATGGAAGTGAGGGGTGCCTAACACCTTCCCCTCGCTTAACCGACTCCCGAACTTAGCGTCTCTCCCCTAGGGATTAGGAATTTAGGTTTATCATTTATTTTCCTTAAAACAAATATGATGGCGACTCGAATAATTTTTGCCGGCCGCGACAGGCATGCTCTCCATCAGAGTCTTCTTCTGACTCTGAATCATCCCATGTTGCCATAAGACCCCTTTTAGTTTTCTTAGGCTTTCCATCTTTCTTGAACTTTGGATAATCATTCTTGATATGTCCAGGCACCTTGCATTCAAAACATGTAACTTCTCTTCCATAAGTTTTCTTTTGACCATGTGTAGGTTCAGATCTTCTTCTTGGTCCTTTGAACTTATTTTTTCTGTACTTCCATAGTTGACTTATCTTCCTTGATATGAGAGATATATCATCTTCGTCTAAATCCTCTTCAGATTCTTCCAATTCTTCCTCTGCTTGATATTCCTTTTTCTTCTCAGACTTAGCCTTTAGAGCAATAGATTTACCTTTCTTCTGAGGTTCATCTTCTTGAAGTTCTATTTCATGACTCCTTAAAGGACTAATTAGTTCCTCAAGACTTATATTGTTTAAATCCTTTGCTAGTTTCAAGGTTGTTACCATTGGTCTCCATTTGACAGGCAGACTTCTGATAATCTTCTTGACATGATCAGTAGTAGAATAACCTCTGTCCAGAACTTTGAGTCCTGCAACAAGCATTTGGAATCTTGAGAACATAGTTTCCACCGATTCATCGTCTTCCATTCTGAAGACCTCATATTTCTGGATTAGTGCAAGAGCCTTTGTCTCTTTGACTTGAGCGTTGCCTTCATGAGTCATTCGAAGAGAATCAAAAATAGACTTTGCAGTTTCTTTGTTTGTGATCTTTTCATATTCCGTATATGAAATCGCATTTAACAGAATCGTTCTTGCTCTGTGATGATTCTTGTAGGTCTTCTTCTGAGCATCTGTTAATGCGCTTCTGGCAATCTTTTTGCCTTCAGAATCTACAGGGTAACTGTAGCCATCAATTACCAGATCCCATAGATCTAGATCAAAAGCCAGAAAGTAGCTTTCAATCCTGTCTTTCCAATAGTCAAATTTTCCCCATCAAAGATAGGAGGTTTTGCACTATAGGAATGTCTTTCATTTGCGTTGACATTTAGTTCAGGTGCAGCCATTTTTTTTCACACGTGGATCGGTACTGAACACTGTTAAGTGCTTAATAAAAATTCAACCTTTTTATCACCTCAGAACCGGAGCTCTGATACCAATTGAAGGTGTGAAAAACACAAGAAAGGGGGGGGGGGTTTGACTTGGTTTTTCAAAATAAAACTTTCTTTGATTCTAACCCCTTTTGAAAACTCTTTAACTTATGAAAAATAATCTTAATGAAGCTTGAAAGAGATAACACGGTATGTTTATACTAGTTCACTTGAGAATTCCTCAAGTTAATCTAGTCCACCCGCCAAGGTGATTTCGCCTCTCTCAATCGAGGTCTTAATCCACTAATCAACCGATTAATAAAATGAACGAGCCAAAATGCTGGTGACTAACAACAACAACCTCTAAAACTCTCAAGTTCTAGACTTCTCAAGAGATCAAACCACACTGGCCTCTCTTAAGGAACAACCTCTAAGACTCTCACTAGTCCTAGACTTCTCAAGAAATTTAACCTCACCAGGTTTTCTCAAGGAACTTCAAACAACAGTTTGAACGGGATTGTTTACAAGGTATTGCTTCTAGCACAAGCTGAATATGTAAACTATTTTACAGCACAAAAAATGACTTTTTGAATGATAATAGCAAGATAGAACGTGTTGTTAAGCGAAGCAGTTGTTATTATTCTTTGAGTCTTCAAGTCCTTTTATAGCTGAGTAAAAGTAGCCGTTGCAAAGTAATCATGACTATTGACGGCAATTTGGAAGAAACGTAAGGACAGATAAAACCTTTTGTGTCCTGTCTTGTCAGTATATCTTCTTTGACACTGTTACCAAGAAATCTTCATTTGAACTTTTTGCACAGTTACCAAGATATCTTTGTTTGAACTTCGTTGCTTAGTCTTCTGATCTTCTTAACTTCAGAGGCTACTGCGAGCATGAGTAAGAAGGGAAAACGTAGCTTGATTCTTAAGATCTTCAAGTCTTGGAATCCTTAGAGCAGCGTCTTCGGAGTCTTCAGCACTTGGACTTCAGAACCTTGTTCTCTTAGAAAATTGTCATCATATCTTCAGAGGCTTCAGATAGTATTTAGTTGAAGCATGAGTAGAGACTATTGGTTGGGTCTTCGGAACCTTTATCAGAGAGCGAGAATCTTCAGCATTTGGACTTCGTTCATCAGAACCTCAGTCTTCATATTTTCAAAACTTGTTTTCTTTATATATTATATCAGAGTCTACGATCTTCAGATTCGTCTGAAGAGATTTAGCACATCAGGTGAAACGCGTAGGCAAAGTATTCTTTCAGCATTATGTCCTCACCAATCAACGGAAGCATAACTTATTTGTTAGATTCTCAAAGTAACAACCATTAGTCTAACATCACAATTTGGGCCTCATTCATTGTATAAGACCCACTGCGATTTCAAAAATTCCGGCGCGATCACCAGTTTAAAACAAAACCATCTGGGCCTACCCTTGTGTTGTAAGTCCCATTTCTTTTATTTTTTCAAAACTTTGGGCTTCTCCTTGAGTTGTAAGACCCATCTCTTTGTAAATATCACCTTTTTGGGCCTCAGTCGTTGTATAAGTCCCGATACAGTTTACAAAACAACGGACGATTACTGTTTTTTCATCTGGGCCTCTCCTTGAGTATAAGCCCCGACAACCTTTTCAAAACAACCTTCCTTTTGATTTAGGTTTAAATTCATAGTTGTTATCAAAACTTTCTTTAATTTCTTGAACAACTAACCATACAGCTGTTACAATGGAAGCTTGCTCACCTGTAAGTTTTTACCAGCTTTCTTTACATGCTTTCATATATATAAAACTGTATTGTGGGAAGCTTTCTCACCTGTAAGTCCTTATTTTATTCTTTTAAATACATGTCAAATATATATAACTGTATTGCTGGAAGCTTGCTCACCTGTAAGTCCTTCTTTCATATCCTTTTAAATACTTGTCATATATCAACTGTATATATACTAGTATATCTGCTTAGAGTTTTCCCCGGGAACTAGGTCTAGAACTAGGTAAAGCCAGTTGGTCACTCTTAAATACAGTCAAAACTAGATCCCCATAGGATTTCCAGATACAGTCTTGCATGGAACAAAGAGAAAGGCATTATTCTCGGTGAAACTTTTCTCAGACTGTCACTTTTAGAAATTGTCAAAGAAATTCAATTCCCAAGAGAGGAATTATTCTCGGTGAAACCTCTCTTGAATTTCTTCAAACTATAGAACTGTTCACTAAAGGAATTAATCTCGGTGAAATCTTTCTTGAACTGTTCTTAGGTTTGGGACCCACATGCTTCCTAAAAGCATTATTCGCCTCCTCTTGGGCTTTGTACAAGGACCCTCCAACTTCTTAAAATTTCTCATGCCTTCTCTTGGGCTTAGTACAAGGACCCTGAAGACCTGTTAAAGGTATAGGACAGAACTTAGTCATCCTTCGTTAGAGCTGTCTTTCTAAAAGAGTCAAAACCTCAGACCAATTTTAGGGTTAATACTCATCCCTTCAAAGAGTCAGCCTCCTCTTGGGCGTTATATAAAGATAAACTCCGCCATACCAATAGACTTGGACAGTCTAATCTCCTCTTGGGTCTCAAAGACATTCTCAAGTTCCTTATAAAGATAGAAAAAACACTGGTCGTTTAATCAATCCCCAGTAGAGTCGAAACCCGTGAGTTCTAAAACTCCATCTTTTATCCTAAATTTCCCCAGCCAGGGCCAGTTTATCATCAGAGCCTCAAGGTATCTGATACCTCAACTCTTCTATAAACCCTCAATAAGAGTTGATTCCCCATTTTTCGACCTGCCTCTGGATCTCAAAAATCCTCAGCAGAAGCCATCCTCCTCTTATGCTTTGTATAAATATTTCTTTCTTTGTTCTTCCCTAGCAAAGATAGCCTCCTCTTAGGCTTTGTATAATGACCCTTCCTTTCCTCAGCACAGTTAGCCTCCTTTTGGGCTTTGTACAAAGATTTTCCCCAGCTGAGGTAACCTTTTCAGACTCTCTTGTTGAGTCAATCACTCTTTTAGCCTCAATCTTGGGCTTTGTACAAGACAGATAAAAACACTCTCTTGTTGAGTCAATCTTTTTTTTAGCCTCCTCTTAGGCTTTGTATAATGATTTCCCATAACAGGAGCTAGCCTCCTCTTAGGCTTTGTATAATGATTTCTCCAGCTTGTTCAGCCACAATCTTGGGCTTTGTACAAG
Organism: Lathyrus tuberosus; assembly: GCA_022829125.1. Classification (NCBI taxonomy): domain Eukaryota; kingdom Viridiplantae; phylum Streptophyta; class Magnoliopsida; order Fabales; family Fabaceae; genus Lathyrus; species Lathyrus tuberosus. The sequence goes on from JALAZF010000072.1 coordinate 10,750,808, forward strand.
ACAGATAAAAACACTCTCTTGTTGAGTCAACCCTTTTGTAGTCTCAATCTTGGGCTTTGTACAAGACACCATATAAATTTCCTAAACAGAGTCAATCCTTTAGCCTCAATCTTGGGCTTTGTACAAGACAGATAAAACCATACTCTCCAACAGAGTCAAACTTCTCTCAACCTCAATCTTGGGCTTTGTACAAGACACCTAAAATATCCTCAGCTGAGTCAGTCAAGTTTCATTTTAGCCTCAATCTTGGGCTTTGTACAAGACAGATAAAGATTTCTTTCCCACCGAGTCAGTCTTCTTTTCAGGCTCAATCTTGGGCTTTGTATAAGACACATACAAACCCTCCCCAACGGAGTCAAAATCCCTTTTAGCCTCAATCTTAGGCTTTGTACAAGACAGACAAAATATTTCTCCGGAAAAGTCAAACTTTTAGCCTCCTCTTAGGCTTTGTATAATGATATCCCCGAAGAGTCAACTCTTTTAGCCTCAATCTTGGGCTTTGTACAAGACACATGAACACTCTCTTGTTGAGTCAGCTTGTATAAAAACTTCCCCAGTGGAGACAAACAAACTTTTAGCTTCAACCTTGGGCTTTAATCAAGGCACATACAAAAACCAAAATCCCCTCAGAGGAAATCAAAATCTCTGTAGGAAGTCATTTCTCTGTTTATCACTACACAAAATAGAAAATCAAAACAAACCTTAATCCCAGATAATTGTTGTAAGTGGCACACTTGTTGATACAAATATCCAAGTTGTCGTCCATCTCTTATCCTGGTAAAACCCCTCTTTCATCTAATTGCTGTAAGCGGCAAGCCTCTGGATTATTTACATCCACGCCATTGTCATTCTCTTAGCAAGAAAGATTCCTAAGGGAAAATGGCATTTCTCAACACTGAGTTAAAGTTTTCTCCTTCAGGATAAATCCCCTATAAAGGAAATTATGGCATTGCTGGATCCTCATATCCCAGTTAAAGTAATCCTCCTTTGTAATCAGTCACCCAACAGTCGTGATAAACAGACGAGATGTCTCCCTTTAGAGATGACAAATTCTCTCTTAGTCAAACCTTTAGCTTCAATCTTGGGCTTTGAACAAGACACAAATAACCTTTTAGCTTCAATCTTGGGCTTTGAACAAGACACCAAAACATATTTTCCTCCCATAGAATAGGAGGAACTATGATTGCTCTGATTTCCCTGTTTCTTTTAAACAGGAATACGTAGGCATAAGATTGCAAAATCTTAGTGAGCATACCAAACAAAAACTCTAGGTCCAATACCTTCATACCAATCAAAACTTAGGTCCAATACCTACCAAAAATATCGGAAAACCCGAACCTCAACAAAAACTCACCCTCTCTCTCATATATCCCAAGAAACTTTCCCAACCCATCAACAGATAAACACCATCAAGTGCAAAGCGTATCCTAACGCTAACAACCTGTGGATAACCACATATAGGATGGGTAATTGACAACTCCCCATTGTATAACCTGACCCCGAACTCCCCGAATCTCTCTTAGCGTTTGTTCAGTTAAACAATCACGTGCAAGGTTAGTTTTAGATATCTTCCCTTTCCCTTCTAGCTTCACGGGATAAATAAGAAATCAGAAAGTAGTACCCCCTTCCCTACCGTTGCGGTGAGGGAGGAACCCATGGCGATAAGGTGGTTGCGTCACCGACAAAATCGCATGCTACAAAAGGATAAGATGGTCTCACGACCAAGAGATGGGTTCGGAAGCCGGTTATGCAAAGGGAAGGTATTAACACCCCTCACATCCATCATACCCGATTGAAACCATTCACTTTCCTTATGTGTAAGGATGCTGCTAAGGGATTATGCTTTCTAATAATGTTATAAGAGGAAAAGAAAAGGGTTTGAGAAACAAAGGGCTCGCCAAGGATTGGGGCCCTCATGCCTACGTACCCTCATGGGGCAATGAGGAAGTCAGAGCCTCGTAGTTCGCGGAACTAAAGGTGAAAATAAAATAAGATTGTGGAAGAAGGTTGCTCGCCAAGGATTAGGGCCCTTATGCCTACGTATCTTCATTGACCAATGAAGAATCAGAGCGTCCGTAGTTCGTGGGACTACGGGTGAGAAAAGGTCTCGATCGCACTAGGGCGAGAGAAAAGGCTCGGTTAGTTGTTAGTAAGCTCGCCAAGGATAGGGATCTTTGTGCCTACGTATCCTCATTAGGGAATGAGGAATCAGAGCATCTGTAGTTCACGACTATGGTTTGGTTGCTTTTAATGGACAACATTAACATTCACAACCTAGAAAATAGGGTTTACCGCTCGCACGCAAGGAGACTTATGATTTAGCCTGTTATGCGGTAGGATGGAAATAACGTGTTATTTTTTAAAAGGCTTAGGTTTTCGCCATCGAGGCAAGATGTCGCATTTGATTTGTGATGATTAATTTTAGGGGTGAAATAAGTTCTCATGGTGTTATCTAACGTGTGTTCCAAGTATGCAGGTTCTAATGCTTAAAGTTATATATTCAGAATCTGATATATAAGGACACACTTGAGAGAAGCTGAATTACTAGCTTCTGGTGGTGCAGAATCTGAAGAGTACTTTCTAAGTGATGTCTGGCATAGACTCTGAAGCTAAAGGTCTCATCATCAGAAGAAGCAACATATTGTCTCTCACTTGGTGAATGTAATTAGCTTCTGGTGATCATTCAAAATTAGTGATAAAGCTAAGGTTATCCGTACTGCAAAAAGCAAGTTTCATTGTCAAATCAGCTTGTCAGCTAAAGTCTATTTTTCACAAGGCTCAAGAAGAGTTAACATACTCTACGAATATCTACTCTCAACGGCTCTATAGTACAAGACTACACAGAAGACACAATGGTGAAACATGTTTTATAATGGATTAAGTTCTTTTGGTGTATCTCTCTTCAGCGTCTCTTGTACTATGGAAAAACAAAGACACTTGTTCAAGTTACGACTAGTCTTCTATAACTGCTATATAAGCTACTGAAGATTCAAACTGAAGTCTTGAAAAAGGAGCAATCAAAAGGGTAAATATAGAAGAAAACTGTCGCGGTGAGAATCAGATACCATAGCTATTAAATTAACGAGGTTCACAAATCATAATTCACCACCAACCTTTAATTTATCCAAAGGAAGGGAAAAAGAACGAATAAACCCTTAAACATGCAATGCAATGCAAAGCAAAACAGAATTTAAGGTTCGGGGGTTGGTTGTACCTAGGGAAGGTGCTAGCATCCTAAGTATCTGTAGTACTCTACAGGAACCTCTTGTTTTATTGTGTTATTTGTTATTTTGTCTGCTAAAGGGTGAATGTGAGAACAAGATTTGGTTCTGCAATATTATCTCTAAGTTTTGATGATAACAGATGAATATTTGTATGAACAATTTTGTGCAACTAATGTTGTTATTTGTAAGAACCTCGCAAAACAGGTTCTGCTTCCGTGAATTGGCGCAATGAAAGATGCTTCGAAGAACTAAACTCAATTCGAAGATAAAACAAGATTCACACAACTCTGATAGGAAAAGAAAATGAATTCTGAAGGTCAAAAGACAAGGGTTCTGATGGAACGAAGTCCTGATGCTGAAGCCTCACGATTTTCGATCAAGGCTCTGAAGATTCGGAAGACTTGAAGCAGAAAAGGAGAACGTTCTTAAAGACCAAGTGCTGAAGGAGATTCAAAGACTTGAAGAAACACATACCTCGTGCGAGCAGCTCTTCAAAGTCAGTTGGACCGTAAGGAGATTCAACCATGTGCAGGTTCTGGGTCAATCAACTGGACGCCAGACTATTCCGCCGATCAAATCAAGGACGTTGTCATAGTCTCTGACCATAAGAGGACCAAAGATGTTTGTACCATCATTCCTCTACTTGACGAATCGAAAGTTTCCAACCAGGAACTGATTGAAATTACTTGCAATGGTTTGATCTTTGGACTTCTTCAATCGACGGAAGACTTGAAGCATCAAATATTCTTCTATGAAGACTCTATTCATGCTTCAATCAAATATTATCAGAAGCCTCTGAAGATATGGAGAAAAGTGGATTAAGAGAACAAGGTTCCAAAGACAAGTTCTGAAGATTCTGGAAGCGCAGAGCTGATGATTCAAAGACTTGATAATCTCAAGAACCGAGCAATGTTTTCCCTTCTTACTCACGCTCACAAAAAGCCTCTGAAGTTGAGAAGCCAAGAAAACCTGCTACACTCTACAGCTGTACCACATTACAACGTTAATATTCTTGAAGACTGTTCGAAATACAAACTAGATAATCTGACACAGACAGGACGCGCAGCATGCAGAAGATTTTATACATGTCCTCACGCTTCTGGCCGTAAGCCTACCTAGCCTTCATGATTCCATTTCAACGACTCTTTTCACTCGGCTATAAAAGGAAGCTCAAAGACTTGAAGAAACACATACATGCGAACAACAACAATACTCTCTAACTCTATTCTTTCTTAAGTCATTCTTGGTCTAAAAACTTGTTTACATTATCAGCTTGATAAGAAGCAAATCTCTGTAAACTCATTGTATTTGAACTAAAAGTTGTATTCCTTAAGAGAGTTTTAGTGATCAGATCTCTTGAGAAGTCTAGGACGTGTGTCTTAGAGGTTGTGCCTTAAGTAAGACTTGTGTGGTTGGATTACTTGAGAAGTCTAGAACGTGTGAGTTCTAGAGGTTGTTGTTAGTCACCAGCTGTGTAGCTCGTGCAGTGTACTATTTTGTTGAATAGTAGATTAAGACCTCGTTGAGAGAGGCGAAATCACCTTGGTGGGTGGGCTAGATTAACTTGAGAGATTCTCAAGTGAACTAGTATAAACATAACGTGTTTATATCTCTGTGTTTAACTAAGCTGTTGTTCTTTAGAAAAGGGTAAAAGTTTTTGACAAGAAAGTTACTTAAAAGAAACGATTATTTTGAAAAACCAATTCAAACCCCCTTTCTTGCGTTTTTCACACCTTCAATTGGCATCAGAGCTCCGGTTCTTAGGTGATAAAAAGATTGAATTTTTATCAAGCACTTAACAGTGTTCAGTACCGATCCAAGTGTGAAAAACAATGACTACACCACCACCAACAACCTCTGAAACCAATGTTATTGAAAGAGAATCTTACACTGCAAAACCTCCTATCTTTGATGGCGAAAAGTTTAATTATTGGAAAGATAGAATTGAAAGTTATTTCTTATCATTTGATCTAGATCTATGGGATCTAGTACTTGATGGCTATAGTCATCCTGTAGACTCTGTAGGTAAAAAGATTGAAAGAAGTGAGTTTACAGATGCTCAGAAGAAAACTTACAAAAATCATCACAAAGCAAGAACCATTTTGCTGAACGCAATTTCTTATACCGAGTATGAGAAAATCACAAACAAAGAAACTGCAAATCCATCTTTGACTCTCTTCGTATGACTCACGAAGGAAATGCTCAAGTCAAGGAGACGAAGGCTCTTACGCTAATCCAAAAATACGAAGTCTTCAAAATGGAAGAAGATGAGTCTGTTGAAACCATGTTCTCAAGGTTCCAAATGCTTGTTGCCGGACTCAGAGTTCTGAACAAAGGCTATTCTACTGCTGATCATGTCAAGAAAATCATCAGAAGTCTTCCAGCAAAATGGAGACCAATGGTGACTGCCTTAAAACTTGCAAAGGATTTGAATAATATCAGTCTTGAAGAACTTATCAGTTCTTTAAGAAGTCATGAAATAGAGCTTCAAGGAGATGAACCTCAGAAGAAAAACAAATCCATTGCACTAAAGGCAAAGCCAGAAAAGAAGAAGGCGTATCTGGCAGAAGAAGAAATGGAAGAATCTGAAGAAGATGATATATCACCCATATCAAGAAAGATAAGTCAACTTTGGAAATACAGAAGGAACAAGTTCAAAGGACCAAGGAGAAGATTCGAATCTACATCTGGTCAAAGAAGAAACTATGGAAAAGATGTTACGTTCTTTGAATGCAAAGAACCTGGACATCTCAAAAATGACTGCCCAAAGGCCAAGAAAGAAGAAAGACCTAGGAAAACCAAAAAGGGTCTCATGGAAACCTGGGATGATTCAGAATCTGAAGATGATGCTGATGAAGGTCGGGTCAACATGGCTTTCATGGAAGAAACCAGAAGTGACTCGTCAGAGGAAGAATTATCAGACTCCGACGATGAAAGAGAGGTACTTTCTTCCTTATCACGATCTGAACTTGAATTAGGATTAACTGAACTTATAAAAAGATATCAAAACCTTCAAAGCAAATTTAGAGTCTTGAAAAAGAGTTTTATATCTTCTTCAGATGATCTTACTAAAAACAAGAAAACCATTTCTGAACAAAATGAGAAAATATTTGTCTTAGAAAATTCAAACAATGTCCTGAAATGTAAATTATCTAAGTTAGAAGAAGAAATTGTTTCAAACTCAACTAACACTAGTAAAGAAGACAAATATGATAACGCATTTAAAAATTTTCTTGCCAAAAGCGTAGATAGAAGCAAATTGGCTTCACTAATCTATGGAGTCAGTAGAAATGGCAGTAGAGGTCTAGGATATTCAGGACCATCTCAACCCTATGATGAAACCAGAAACATCAAAATAATACCTCTATTCAAACAGTTCATTCCCTCTAGTATTGGCCTTAAGCATTCAGAACCAAAAGGCTCAAACACTGGGATTACACAAACACACACACACTAAGGAAATATCCTAAACACGAACATTATGCACAAACTCCAGTCATGGTACCCACAAAATGGGTACCTAAAAACAAGATAATCTATGTTGCAGATATCCTTAATAGCTCCATTGAAACACCAGTCATGGTACCTGGACAGTGGGTGCTCGCGACATATGACGGGAGAAAGGCTTATGTTCCAAGATCTGAAACTTAAGCCTGGAGGCATTGTCGGTTTTGGAGGAAATCAGAAAGGCAGAATCATTGGCTCCGGAACTGTTGGAAACGGTAAGCTTCCTTCCATTAAGAATGTTTTATTAGTAGAAGGTCTAATCATAATCTGCTGTCAATAAGTCAACTTAGCGACAATAGGTATGATCTCATTTTTAATCAAACGTCTTGTAAAGCTGTAAGTCGGAAGGATGGATCTATCCTATTCAACGGAAAGAGGAAAAACAACACTTATAAAATTAAGTTATCTGATTTGAAACATCAAAATGTAAAATGTCTTCTTTCTGTAAACAAAGAGCAATGGGTCTGGCACAGACGTCTTGGCCATATCAGTATGAGAAGAATCTCTCAGCTTAACAAGCTTGGTCTTGTTAGAGGCTTGCCAAGTCTGAAATATTCATCAAACGCTCTTTGTGAAGCATGTCTGAAAGGAAAGTTTTCAAAAACCTCTTTCAAAACTAAAAATGTTGTTTCTACCTCTAGACCGTTGGAACTTCTTCACATTGATCTGTTTGACCCTGTAAAAACGGCCTCTCTCAATGGTAAGAAATATAGACTAGTCATCGTTGATGACTACAACAGATGGACTTGGGTAAAATTCTTAAAACACAAGGATGAATCACATTCTGTGCTTGGTTCCTTCTGCACTCAAGTACAAAATGAGAAAAATTGTAAAATAGTCAGAGTCAGAAGTGATCATGGTGGAGAATTTGAAAATAAAAACTTTGAAGAACTTTTTAATTTACATGGAATATCTCACGATTTTTCTTGCCCTAGAACTCCACAACAAAACGCAGTTGTAGAAAGAAAGAATCAAACTTTACAAGAAATGACTCGCACCATGATCCAAGAAACTGACATAGCTAAGCACTTCTGGGCAGAAGAAATTAACATAGCATGTTATATTCAAAATAGAACCTCTATAAGACCTATCTTGAATAAAACTCCATATGAACTGAGGAAGAATAAATTACCCAACATTTCTTATTTTCATCCATTTGGATGTGTCTGTTTTATGCTTAACGCTAAAGAGAATCTTAGCAAGTTTGATTCCAAAGCACAGAAGTGTCTGTTGTTGGGATACTCTGAACGCTCGAAAGGCTACAGAGTTTACAACACAGAATCAAGAATTGTGGACGAACCTATTCATGTTAGATTCAATGACAAGCCTGACTCAGAAAAGTCAGAGCTAGTTGAAAAACTTGCAGATTTGGAAATCAGATTCACCGAACCTAAGGAAAAGGCAGAAGAAGTTAAACAACAGCAAGATCCTACACAAGAAACCACTGAAGTAACTCCAAATACCCCATCTCAGCGAAAAAGAAGACTGTCCACATCACATCCTGAGGAACTGATTCTGGGTAACAAAGATGCTCCTATCAGAACCAGATCAGCCTTTAGACCATCAGAAGAGACACTTGTAGGACTAGTATCATTAATAGAACCAGCTACAATTGAAGAAGCTCTCATGGACAAAGATTGGGTTCTGGCTATGGAAGAAGAACTCAATCAGTTCTCCAAAAATGATGTTTGGGATCTAGTTCCTAAACCCAAGAATGTTCATGTAATAGGAACCAAGTGGGTATTTAGGAACAAGCTAAATGAAAAGGGAGAAGTTGTCAGAAACAAAGCACGACTTGTTGCTCAAGGATGCAGTCAGCAAGAAGGAATTGACTACAACGAAACATTTGCTCCAGTTGCAAGACTTGAAGCAATACATTTGCTAATATCCTTTACAGTAAATCATGACATCACTCTATATCAAATGGATGTTAAGAGTGCATTCTTAAATGGTTATATATCAGAAGAAGTTTATGTCAAACAACCTCCTGGTTTTGAAAATTCAGAAAAATCAGACTTTGTTTTTAAACTTAAAAAATCACTCTATGGTTTAAAACAAGCTCCCAGAGCTTGGTATGAAAGATTGAGCAAGTTTTTACTAGAAAACAATTTCACCAGAGGAAAGGTTGACACAACTCTTTTCTGCAAGACATATAAGAATGACATTCTTATTGTTCAAATCTATGTTGGTGACATTATTTTTGGTTCTGCTAACTCCACTCTATGTCAAGAATTTTCAAAGTTAATGCAGGCCGAATTTGAAATGAGCCTCATGGGAGAACTGAAGTTCTTCCTTGGAATTCAGATTGATCAAAGATCAAAGGCCACTTACATCCATCAAACCAAGTACACAAAAGAACTTCTGAAGAAGTTCAATATGACGGATTACAACATTGCTAAAACGCCAATGCATCCAACGTGTGTCATGGGAAAGAAAGAAACAGGAATTAAGGTTTGTCAAAAACTCTATCGTGGTATGATAGGTTCTCTCTTATATCTAACTGCTTCTAGACCTGACATATTATTCAGTGTACATCTATGTGCTAGATTCCAATCAGATCCAAGAGAATCACATTTAACCGCTGTCAAGCGAATTCTAAGGTATCTGAAAGGAACAACTAACCTTGGCCTGATGTATAAGAAAACATCAGAGTATACTCTTTCTGGTTATTGTGATGCAGATTATGCCGGAGACAGATTAGAAAGAAAAAGCACATCGGGGAACTGTCAGTTCTTAGGAAGCAATCTAATCTCATGGTCAAGCAAGAGACAATCCACTATTGCTCTCTCAACAGCTGAAGCAGAATACATATCAGCTTCCCTATGCAGTACTCAAATGCTATGGATGAAAAATCAGCTGGAAGACTATCAGATATATGAGAGTAACATTCCTATCTTCTGTGATAATACTGCTGCTATCTGCTTAAGTAAAAATCCAATTTTGCATTCTAGGGCTAAACACATTGAAATAAAACATCACTTTATTAGGGACTATGTTCAGAAGGGAACTCTATGCTTAAAATTTATTGATACAGACCATCAGTGGGCTGATGTTTTCAAGATAGATTTCTAATCATTTTAAAACACCTGAATATGAAGTACTGTTCAGAATAAAATATTTTCAGAACCACATGTGTTTAGTCAGAGAAAGGTATTTTTCAAATCATCAGAACCACTCTCTTAACGCATCTCAAGTTCTGATAATTTTGTGACATGTCATATTTTCGGAAAAATTATTTTTTGCACGTGATTTAAATAAAATTAAGTCACTTTAACTATTCAAATTAAACGAACAACATTTCTCTCGAGATTGACCCAACTTTATCACATTTATTAGCTTATCCCCTCAAGAGTGTATCTGTCCTTTAAACCCTCGAGAATTTTTTTTCACAAACCCTAAAAAGGTTAATCGAATCTCATCTATTTCTCTCTCTATCTATCACTCTCTCAAAATCAACTCAAAGTTCAATCCTCATTCCCTCTTACCACCGTAAGGATGAACACTCATCAACAAGATACTGTTCAAATCTCCCAAGAACTACCATCCTCATCCATCACACCCACTACTACTCTCTCAACGACTGAACCAGTTGTTTCAGATCCATTAAATCTTCCCTCAATTTATGCAAACCATGTCACCCAGAAAACTCGCTCTGTGACATGTGTGACACATGCAAACGATCTAACTGTTCTGAAAGAGCTAGATGTTGATTTCAACAACCTCTCTGATAATGGGTTTAACCTAATTGATCAATTGGGTGCTCAAGAATGGAAGAATTACTTTGATAGACTAAGAGGTCAATGCTTTGATGATCTGGTGAAAGAATTCTGAAGACATGCAGATACAGACGAATTCCATGTGGTATCTTTTGTTCTGGAGCAGAAGATTATCATCAATGAGAGATCTATCTCCAAATTGCTAGGAATGAAGTTCTTGGAAGGAAAGAGGGTGTACGGAAAAACGGAGAAATCTGAGTCAGTCATCAACAAAGCTATCTTCAAGAGCTGTCAATCAGGAACAACGGACTACAAAAGCAAAAACTTGCGTGACAACCTGAGGATCTGGCACAAGATCATTCTTGGATGCATCAATCCAAGACCGGCAAAGAGTGCTACAGATTTTGCCAACGCAAATCAAAAACACATGTTGTACTACCTGCACAAACATGAGAAAAATGTGCCTTCCCTCCATTCTGTTCTACTATTTAAGGGATATGGTGCGCAAAACCAGAACAACGGCCTCACCAGAAAAGAAGATTGTCAACTACATTCCTTTTGGAAGATTGATCTCTGACATTCTAGTTGAATGCGGATTAGTGGATTACCTGACTAAAGAAGCAAATTTCACGGAATATCTGAATGAAAGAGTTGGAGAAGTTTTCAATGCTGTAAATCTTAAACATATGAAGATGATTGCAAGTGTAGAGGTGAAACCAACACCTATTTCTCCCGAGACGGTGAAAAAGATCAGGAATCCAGTAGAAAACTATTCATTCTACCGCAAAGAAGATAATCCAACAGCAATAGCCTCTAACATTGTCATAATGAGAGAAGCAGAATCTAGAGTTGAAGAAGTTGTCCCTCAGTCAAAGCATATTACCAGGAGTAAGAGGAAGCTTGCTGAAGAGGACGCGGAGGGTAAAAAGAAGAAAAAGGATGAAACTGAAATCTCCAGAAAAGAAGCCCTTCTTCTTGAGAAAATCAATAAAGTTGATGCAAATCCATCTGTTACTGCACCATCTTCATCAATCACCTCTACTTCCATTCCACAAGTAAGGTTTAAACCTCTATCTTTCTCTATTCCTTTACCAACCACTAATCAATCAACCAACAGTCCATCAATAACTACCCCAATCCGGTCTGAGATTGTTTTTACCCATATTTCAACAATAACTACCGCAACAATTCAGCCAAATGAACTAGAACCAACAAATCAAATCTCTGAATCTCAAGCTCCCATTACTGAATCTAGTTCTGAGGGAACCTCCTATGAATCTCTAGTAATTGTCTTACCTGAAAACCTCATGAACTCTGACAATATAGAAGTAACCTCTCCCAATAATCAACAACAACCACCTGAACCTGCTGCGACAGAGGTTGACTTATCTCAGCAAACACCACCAGAAACCAACTCTGCCGAATCTAATCTCGCTCTGGTTGTCTACAATACTTCACCTCCAACTTCCTTTGAAGAGTGTACAAGTCAATTTCATGACAAAGCACTTGAGAAGTTTGCTAAGTTAAGAGTGGAACTTTGTACAAGCACAAAGCTCATGGAACTTGAGAGTGCCTGTCAAAGTTTTCAAAAATGGTTGGACATGGAACTTACAAGAATTGTAAGTTTCTCAAACACAACCATAACTACTGAACTAGCAAAAGCTAAGGAGAGAGCAGAAGTTGAAGCAAGAGTCAGAGTACTCAAGTTCTTAGCTGCTAAGCAGAAAGAAGCTAAAGAAAAGGCTGCTAAAGAAGCAGAAAAGCAAGCTGCTAGAAAGGCACAAGAAGCTGTAGAGGCTGAAAGGGCTAAAGAAAGTGCTATGATTGCTTCCACCTCTGATCTTGTTATCAAGCGTCTGGGAGACGTCGTTGATGAAATCAGAACTGAACAGAAGAACTTCAGAGAAAGGTTTGACAAGCAAGATACTGTCAATGAAAATCTTCAGATCATGATGAAGAAAATCTGGGACAAACTGTCCTCTGACAGCAAATAAACCTCTTTTTTTCTTTTAAAGTTTTAGTTCTGTGTTTTTCACCCATGGACTACCCTATGTTTATCTTTTTGATTCATGACAAAAAGGGGGAGAAAGTTATATGAATGTGATAATTTTGATCCTATAGTCATTCTCCGAAAAACAATGCTGCTTACATGCTAACAGATAAATCCATTAGATTGTTTTTCTGTATTTTTCTTCTCTGTGTAGATAACTCAGAATTCTGATGATGAAGAAAGACTCAAAAGGTTAATGAAGTCAGGGGGATCCCTAGCAAGAACCTTAATCTAATACTCAGGGGGAGCACTTCATAAAAAGGATAAGCTATCCTAAAAACTTTTTCATTTTCCCTATGTTATATATATCAAAATTGTGTCATCAAATTATATAGTTTTGTCATCATCAAAAAGGGGGAGATTGTGAGAATAAGATTTGGTTCTGCAATATTATCTCTAAGTTTTGATGATAACAGATGAATATTTGTATGAATAATTTTGTGCAACTAATGTTGTTATTTGTAAGAACCTAGCAAAACAGGTTCTGCTTCCGTGAATTGGCGCAATGAAAGATGCTTTGAAGAACTGAACTCAATTCGAAGATGGAACGAAGTCCTGATGCTGAAGCCTCATGATTTTCGATCAAGGCTCTGAAGATTCAGAAGACTTGAAGCAGAAAAGGAGAACGTTCTTAAAGACCAAGTGCTGAAGTTCTGAAGACTGATTCCTAATGGACTTCTTCAATCGACGGAAGACTTGAAGCATCAGATATTCTGCTATGAAGACTCTATTCATGCTTCAATCAAATATTATCAGAAGCCTCTGAAGATATGGAGAAAAGTGGATTAAGAGAACAAGGTTCCAAAGACAAGTTCTGAAGATTCTGGAAGCGCAGAGCTGATGATTCAACGACTTGATAATCTCAAGAACCGAGCAATGTTTTCCCACCTTACTCACACTCACAAAAAGCCTCTGAAGTTGAGAAGCCAAGAAAACATGCTACACTGTACAGCTATACCACATTACAACGTTTATATTCTTGAAGACTGTGCGAAATACAAACTAGATAATCTGACACAGACAGGACGCGCAGCATGCATAAGATTTTGTACCTGTCCTCACGCTTCTAGCCGTAAGCCTACCTAGCCTTCATGATTCCATCTCAACGGCTCTTTTCACTCGGCTATAAAAGGAAGCTCAAAGACTTGAAGAAACACATACATGCGAACAACGACAATACTCTCTAACTCTATTCTTTCTTAAGTCATTCTTGGTCTAAAAACTTGTTTACATTATCAGCTTGATAAGAAGCAAATCTCTGTAAACTCATTGTATTTGAACTAAAAGTTGTATTCCTTAAGAGAGTTTTAGTGATCAGATCTCTTGAGAAGTCTAGGACGTGTGTCTTAGAGGTTGTGCCTTAAGTAAGACCTGTGTGGTTGGATTACTTGAGAAGTCTAGAACGTGTGAGTTCTAGAGGTTGTTGTTAGTCACTAGCTGTGTAGCTCGTGCAGTGTACTATTTTGTTGAATAGTGGATTAAGACCTCGTTGAGAGAGGCGAAATCACCTTGGCGGGTGGACTAGATTAACTTGAGAGATTCTCAAGTGAACTAGTATAAACATAACGTGTTTATATATCTGTGTTTAACTAAGTTGTTGTTCTTTAGAAAAGGGTAAAAGTTTTTGACAAGAAAGTTACTTAAAACAAACGATTATTTTGAAAAACCAATCCAAACCCCCCTTTCTTGCGTTTTTCACACCTCCAGTCAAAAGGTAAAGGGAAACCTAAGGTGTTATTTCTAAGTATGCTCGCTAAGACATCGCATATCGTGCCTATGTATCCTGACAGGAATGGAATCATAGCATTCGTAGTTCCCCTAAATAAGATTGAGGAACTCTTGAATATGGTCAAGGTTCCAAGGGGGAGGTAAGCGTCTATGGCAAGACACCTACATAGAGTGAGGCGACTCTAAACCTAAGGGCAGGTTAAACGGGAAAGGAAATCTCCACAGCAGGACACTCATATAGAGTACGGCGACTCTAATCCTAAGGCTAGGATGAAAAGGGAAGGACTTAAAGTTAGGCTAAGTATGACATGGCAGTCAACAAAAGGGATACTCCCTTGGAATCAGGCATATGTAATTTAACCATAAATTAAAATTAAGAATAAATCTCACATTAAAATCACAAAGTTGACATCCACAATCAAATTACAAACTTAATTCATCATTAAAATTTAAATAATGTAAACTAATATTAAATCAATTCCTAAATCCAAAATTAAATTAGATTAATGATAATAATACAAAAATAAATAAAAAATAGAAAACAAAAGAACATAAAAGTTGTGCAGAAAAATAAATAAGGGTGCAAATAAGAATATGAGGGTGGAAAAATAAAACAACTTGGGCTTACATGTGCAAAGCCCTACCGAATCTTAGAAAAAAGAGAAAAAATATGAAAGCTTCAAATGTAAAGTAATTGATTCTGCAAATAGCACTCTTATCCTCCTCTCACTCGTGACTCGCCTTCCTCTTCTCCCTCTCAAACTCAGCTCAGCTACTCTCACCTTCTTCACGCAACAACGACTTGTTTTTTCTCGTCAACTCGCACCGGTTCATGCCCTTTCATCGGAATT
Organism: Lathyrus tuberosus; assembly: GCA_022829125.1. Classification (NCBI taxonomy): domain Eukaryota; kingdom Viridiplantae; phylum Streptophyta; class Magnoliopsida; order Fabales; family Fabaceae; genus Lathyrus; species Lathyrus tuberosus. Next base: position 10,765,884 of record JALAZF010000072.1, read on the forward strand.
ATAGAAAGGGGCTCCGCCGCACCATGGCCTTAAGACGGCGGTGGCGGGGAGATGTTGGTTTTCTTTCTACACTCAATCAAGTCGTCCCGACCTTGTTTCGCAAACAAATTTGGAAACTTGCAATGAAAAAGAAATTGGAATTGAGACTCACCTGTTGTCGAATTAAGGTACGATTCAAATACTTATCCATTCGCCGCTGCTATCATTCGTGTATTGTTGTCATTGAGGATTTTCAGGGTAAGGATTTAAAGGTCGCCTCTTTTTATTATCCCTGAATTTTGCCTGAACTGTTTCTTGTGAATCTTACTGTCAGCGGGATGCCCCAGTTTTGCCTAAGTCTCCTTCATAGGTATTGACTTAGCGGGCTTTTTCTTTTTTTGATTTTTTTTTAAAGAAAGTGACTGCCTGGCTTAATGATTACGGCGAACCATCATGGGCTTTCGACTTGAAGGACATCTTCGACACTTGCTTGCTGTGTGCGAAGTAAAATTGTGGATGCAACCTTTATATGAAAGGTGTTTTGCATGAAAGCATAACCAAGTAAACTAAGAACTACCCATCCCAAGGTTAAGATTGTGGTTTTTCGTAGAGAAAGAAACTCCAACTTCTAGACTCAAAGGGTTTGACAAGGGAATAACTTCCTTATTTCTCCGGTGTTTGGGGGATTGAAACAATGCCTTACATCGCCAACAAAGTTTATTTGAAAGCATACCGACAATTATGGGTATAACGTTTTCTTATCCTCCCTCCAATTTTTGCACAATCAAAAAGAAAGTGGAAAAGAGATAAAATATTTTTTTTTTAAAAGGAAAGCATTAAGATGTAAATAATGGACAAAATGAATTGAATCAAAAAATTGCAATGCTCATTTCATTGATTACAAAAGTTCAAACATAATTTGAATGCAAATAGCTAATACAAAGAAAGGAAAATGCAATCAACAAGAAACATGGCCTAGTAACTAATCAAGCACAGGGATGAGTTGTCCTGTCTGAAACACTGGCTTTTAGGAAGATAGTCTGCTGAAGTCGACCGAAGCTTCACTTGTTATGCCCTGGAAGAGGATTCGTCTGGACATTAGGATTGCAGTCATGAAAGCTAAGGATCCCGACCTTAATTAAATCACACACCCTAGCCTTTAGTGCATAACATTTTTCCAGATTGTGGCCTGCAGCACCTTCATGGAATGCACAATGGAGATCAGTTCTGAATCCAGTTGGAAGTGGATTTGGAGAAGGAGACAGAGTCCTTGTAGTAATCAAACCTTTCTGAACCAGACCATGATAAAGTTTAGTGTACGTCATGGGAATAGGATCAAATTGATTCCAATTACGGTACTGGTTCTGTCCAACAGCTAGACGTTGAGGAGCTTGAGCTGGTCGTGGAGCAGCAACCACAAGAGTAACAACAACAATGGTAGGGTGATTAGCATGCTGAGGTCTAGGACGAGGCCTTCTCACTTCAGTCATGACAACATTGGTATGGTCTTCTCTCTTCTTCTAGAAGTTCCCATAGGATTTCTTCGCACCATTAGAAGATTCAGCAACCTTGGACACTTTACCATTCTTGAGTCCTTCCTCGATTCTTTGACCAATGGTTACCAAATCAGTGAAGTTAGAAGAAACACTTCCAATCATCTTCTCCCAATAGAATGGAGACAAGGTGTCCATGAACATTCTAGTCAGTTCCTTGAAAGACTCCTTCTCATTCTGAGACATATTTTGAAGTTGACGGAGGTCAGGAGCCCTGTCGAGGTTGTACTTGTACTACTTCATAAAAGCATTAGAAAGACCCTGGAAGCAGTGGATATTGTTTTGTTCAAGATTCATATACCATTTGAGAGAAGCTTCACTCAAGCTGTCTTGAAAACAGTGGATGAGCAGCTTCTGGTTGTTGGTGTAAGCAGCCATCTTTCGGCAGTACATGACCAAATGAGCCCTTAGACAAGAGTGACCCTTGTATTTAACAAACTAGGGAGTTTTGAATTTGGCAGGCATAACAAGGTCAGAAACCAGACACATGTTGTCTGCATCCACACTAAAGAAGTCATTGCCCTCCATGGCTTTAAGTCTCTTGTCTATGGTCTGAAATTACTCACCGACAACCTCAGGTTCAACAAAGTCTTCAGGGTCTTCACCTTGAGCACTGGCAGCATTGTACTCATAGAGAGGGTTCTCAAAAGGAGCTCGAGCAGTCTAGTCAACAGCATAAACCATAGGTCTGGGCTCGGCAAAAACTGGAGCTTGAAAAATTGGTCTGACAGTTTGACCAATCATAGAAGTAGAAGCAAGAGGTGGAGAATAATTATGGGATAAACCAAACTCTGGCCAAGTTGAAGGTGGCACCTGAACAGGTTGAGGATCAGCATTTGGAACCTCCTAGATAACAGTCCTTTGGGGTTGTTCTCCTCTAGCAATCAAGACCTGGAGCATTTCAGTGAGCTTTGTCATGCTTGACTTAAGATCATCGATCTCCATTCGGATCTCTGCATTGTGTACTTCTTGTTCTGACATCTTGCGTCTATAGTTATCCCTAGTCATGTATCTGTGTTGAGGAATCAACTTGATGATTGACGGGAAACGCTGGAAGATAGAGACAACTGGATATGAGTCACTGGACAAACAGACGCATGCAATGAATCATGCCAATATACAAATGATATGCAACACGATGCAAGACATGATGCCAATCACACAGGCAACATGATCAAAGGTTTGTGATCACAGCATGGAGTCTGGGCGAGGAACCAACCACATGGTATGTACTAGTGCTTACAGTGTACCTGTACAACGGGTTCTAACAAGTTCTCAAAGTCATATGCCCATCTTTTGGATATTATCAATTTCCCAATTACTCGGTGGTTAATATTATTCTCATGAGAACCTCTTTTGAGTGTAGTATCGCGTATCAACTATTTTGGGACTACGTCCTCATGGTCATCGCACTACGTCCTAAGAAGGCCAAGTTGGGTTAAAGGTAACTAAAATTGCTCAGTGTCACGGGCTCCTAGGTCGAAAGTAGTAATGTTTTCCCGAATACTCGTTCAACAATGCTACTCTCAAGAGGGCCTCAACTGAATGGTGATTTCTCAAGTCAGCTTGGTCGGGAATCAACTCCATATAAGCCTCCTTGAATATATCACCTTCCTATCATAAGTGCACTCAAGTCCGGGTTAGGACTTATCTCACAACAGTATGTAACCACCCTACATACAGAAAAACCCAAGCAGACATATATATACAAATATACAATAACACATACAAAACAAGTTAGGGGTAATCCTCTTAAGGTTTGTCCCAAATGAAGTCGCCATTTCTGTCGCGGTGAGAATCGGATACCATAACTATTAAATTAACTAGGTTCATAAATCATAATTCACCACCAATCTTTAATTTATCCAAAGGAGGGAAAAAGAACGAATAAACCCTTAAACATATAATGCAATGCAAAGCAAAAGAGAATCTAAGGTTCAGGGGTTGGTTATACCTAGGGAAGGTGCTAGCATCCTAAGTATCTGTAGTACTTTACAGGAACCTCTTGTTTTATTGTGTTATTTGTTATTTTGTCTGCTAAAGGGTGAAAAGGTAAAGGGAGACCTAAGGTGTTATTTCTAAGTATGCTCACCAAGACATCGCATCTCGTGCCTACGTATCCTGACGGGAATGGAATCAAGGTATTCGTAGTTCCCCTCAATAAGAGTGAGGAACTCTTGACTATGGTCAAGGTTCTAAGGGGGAGGTAAGCGTCTGTGGCAAGACACCTACATAGAGTGCGACGACTCTAAACCTAAGGCAAGGTTAAACGGGAAAGGAAATGTCCATGGCAGGACACTCACATAGAGTACGATGACTCTAATCCTAAGGCTAGGATGAAAGGGGGAGGACCTAAAGTTAGGCCCAGTATGACATGGCAGTCAATAAAAGGGATCCTCCCTTGGAATCGGGCATATGTAATTTAACCATAAATTAAAATTAAGAATAAATCTCACATTAAATTACAAAGTTGACATCCACAATCAAATTACAAACTTGATTCATCATTAAAATTTAATTAACTTAAACTAATATTAAATCAATTCCTAAATCCAAAATTAAATTAGATTAATGGTAATAATACAAAAATAAATAAAAATAGAAAACAAAAGAACATAAAAGGTGTGCAGAAAAATAAATAAGGGTGCAAATAAGAATATGAGGAGTGAAAAAATAAAACAACTTGGGCTTACATGTGCAAAGCCCAACCGAATCTTAGAAAAAAAGAGAAAAAAAATTGAAAGCTTCAAATGTAAAGTAATTGATTCTGCAAATATCACTCTTATCCTCCTCTCACTCGTGACTCACCTTCCTCTTCTCCCTCTCGAACTCAGCTCAACTACTCTCACCTTCTTTACGCAACAACGACTTGTTTTTCCTTGTCATCTCGCACCGGTTCATGCCATTTCGTCGGAATTGTAGAAAGGGGCTCCACCGTGCCAAGGCCTCAAGCCGGCGGCGACGGGGAGATGTTGGTCTTCATTCTACACTCAATCAAGCCGTCCCGACCTTGTTTCGCAAACAAATGTGGAAACTCGCAATGAAAAAGAAATTGGAATTGAGACTCACCTGTTGTCGAATTAAGGTACGATTCAAATTCTTATCCATCCGCCGCAGCTATCGTTCGTGTATTTTGGCTTAGTTCTTGCAATCTGTCTTCGTGTGTTGGTGTTGTTCGGTTGTTTTCGTATATGATGTGCGAGTTGATGTTGTGATTCCACCTTCATGCAGTGATACGTGTGTATATATTTCTCAATGTTTCTGCAATGCTTATCTCTCTGTGTGTTGTTTGTGTATGTTGATGCGGTTTTTTTACTGGTGTGTATGTTTTTTTGTGGATTTGTGAACACTGATGCTTCTTTGTTTTTACTCCCACATGTTTTATTGTGTTTTGGGAAATATTGATGGTTATTATTAAAAAAAAATTAACTAAAATAAACTTAAATTAAAATATCTAATTAAATCTAAATAAATTAAATAACTATTTAACTAAAATAATAAAAATAAAATGATAAAAAAACGAATAAAAAGTCGGGCAAAAAAGTGCTCAAAAAAATAAAATAAATGCACCAAATTAATCAGCACGAAATAAACGACTCGGAAAAATACATCGTTTTGTCAGATTTTGAAATAAATTTTACCCGCTAAAAAGGCTTAAACAGATAAAAAAACATCCAAAAGGTGGTCGAAAATTTTTAATGAGCACGCCAGGTTAAACTACGTGAAACGTAGATTAATATCACTGACGTTTGCAGGCTCGATCTTGAAATTTTCCGTCCACTGATTTTACACGCAATTGACTTTTATTTGACCAATTCGGCTGTAATTCCAACAAATTTATTCCAGCTGATAAATTGGGTATTATGCATGATAAAATGCGTGATATGCTATGCAGATGATGCCAAACGAAAAACAGAATCTCATGGTAAAAAATTAGGGTATGACAGATGCCTTTATTTAAGTTTCTTCTATCCGGAGATATGGAGAATGAAATCATCGTCTCGACGAGATAGGAGAGACTTAAATACAAACATGCACAATTTTTGGCCCTAAGATGCCACAATATGCACATGATATGAAATGATATGAATGCAAGATAGAGATCCTATGAGGAATGATGTCACAGGGGATAACTGTATACATAAATGTTGCTGAAAGCACAACTAAAGAATGAAAGACCCAACGAGGAACAACTTAGCAAACAAAGCAAGATTCCACGGGGAAAAGTATCAAGAAGACACAACTAAGGAATACAAGATGTTATGGACATCTGCCAAGGGGACAAAGAGTATCTAATAATACTTGAAAGAAGAAGGACAAAACCTAAATGGAGATAAAGACATCTGGGAAAGCATCAGATGTTGAAAGTAATGCAAATCAGGTAAACACATCAGAAACATCTAGAGAAGCATTAGATGTGGTGGGAGACCAAATCTAAGTATGCAACAGAGATTTCCAAGAAAGCATTTAACTTTACAGTGGAATAAACAGAAACATCCAGAAAGTAGAAGCAACTCACTGGGAAAAGGGTTACAGTCATCAGAGGTTTTGTCAGAAATGCATTGAACAAAACTCTGGGAAAGTACAGCAACAACCATCAAAGTCATTCAAGAGAGCATTGAATGAACTTTAGAATATAAACAAGCATCCATCAGAGATATTCATAATAACATTGAATAAGCTCCACTGGGGAATCAACAGTCATCATCCATGAATGGAACGGGATGGAAAAGAGTCACAACATTCAGAAGATTATTGAATGAGGTGAGAAGAATTTTGAGAAATCCATTACATATAATCCAGCAAACATCAGAGGCATCCAAAAAAGAATTAAATGGACTCCGAAAAACATCAGAGATATTTAGAAGAGCGTTGAATAAATTATGGAAAATAAGAGACACCAGAGACATACAGGCAACTGACGGAGATATTCAGAATAGCGTGGAATAAGCACCAAAACACATCAGAGATATTCAGAAAAGCATCGAATAAACTCCGGAACAATTCAAAGATATTCGGAAAAACATCGAATAAATTCCAGAACACATCCAGAAGCATTGGATGGAGAATGGAAACAAACTTGAAAACATTCAGCAGCTGTTAACCAAAGTCAAAAATAAGTTGAAGACATCTAGAAGAGCATTAGTTGAAGACAAAGATTCTGAAGATGCATCCGAAACATTTAGAAAAGCATTAAATATACGGGGAAATATTTTAAAGACATATCTGGAAGAACATCAGATAAGCAACATCATATCTGGAAGAACATCAGATAAACAAGGTCGTACCTGGAAGAACGTCAAATAGACATAAAGGAGTTCTGGAAAAATATTAGAAGCAAAGTCATTTCTGGAAGAACGTCAGATAGACACAAAGGAGTTCTGGAAAAACACCAGAAGCAAATTCGTATCTGGAAGAACGTCAGATAGACACAAAATGAGGTTCTGGAAAAACATCAGAACAAAAGACACATCTGGAAAATCATTAGACGGTAAAAGCAACAACATTATGAAAAAGCATCAGAACGACAAAGGTATATATCTGGAAACTCACTGGGGAGTGAAAAAAATTCTGGAAGGGTATCACAATCACAATGGAAATATCTGGAAAAACATCAGATAGGTTCTGGAAGAACATCAGAACGAAAGACTAAATCTGGGAAAACATCAGAGAGATAAACATATCTGGTAAAACCTTAGATAGATTCTGGAAAAGCTTCATAATCAAAATGGTATATCTAGAAAAACATCAGATAGTATTAAAATTCTGGCCTATGCAAACAGCAGATGTCCTAACACATGTCAAGACATTGTGCTACATAATCATTTAAACTCAGAGGTGCAACAGTAGACTGATACCTTGAATATTAGAACTGCAGAATCACAGATGTTACGACATTTGATCTGACATGTTAATCAAGACTGAACTAGAAATTGCAGAATGATAAACAACACAGAAATTGTTAACCCAGTTCGGTGCAAATCGCCTACATCTGGGGGCTACCAAGCCAAGAATGAATTCACTATTAGTAGTACTAATTTAGAGCTAAACTCCCCCGTTTACAACTCCTCACTTAATCCCTACCCAGTACAATTCTATCTAGAAATCACCATCTAGATAAGAGAAACCCATCTCAATTCCTAAATCACCTCAGTGATATCTAACAGTTACAATCTGCATCAATCTGTTCAATTGAAAGACATTCCTTCCAATAACAGTATTCAGCCAAGACTTTTGACTAACAACAATACTCGGTTTTGCTTAAAAGCTTCAACCAAGAACAATACTCAACTCTTGCTTCAAAGCTTCGAGTGAGAACAATTTACATCAGCCTATGTCGACCACATAATATCAAAAGATACATGGGTGACTTACAAACTACACAAGAGACTCTCAAAACCCTGAACCCTTATGTTGCCCCGACGGCTTGTTGTTGCGTGTGCTTGCTTTTATTTAGGTCTAGCAAGTCCTTATTTATAGACTTCTGCAGTATGGGCTTGGACTCTTCAATCATATCCAATCTTCACGTTTTAAATCAGCTGCAGAATCTTCTCTACAAAAACAGGAACAAATCTCCAAATAGTTTCCTAAAAAGTCTCCAAGATCCTTTTTATGAAATCCAATTAAATCTGCACTTTGTTCCTAATAAATCTCCTTGACCTGCGTATAATGATGAGACATATCCAAAATATTCTCATCAAAACAAATCTGTCAAAAGATATACAACATGAGCACCTGCAGTACAAGACAAATATGTCGTGACATCTCCTTTGACATCTTGATTAAAAGTCACATTACAGAAAAACAGCAACACCCGTTGTACCAGACTAAGATGTCATGACATCTGTCTTCGACATCTGTCATGACAGCAGCACCTGCTGTACCAGACCAAGATGTCATGACAGTTGATGAAGATGCTTCAACGTCTTTCTCAACATCTTGCTGTAAACTTGTTTTAGCCAAAATGTAGCCAATCAAAGACTTAACAATCTCCCCCTTTGGCAAATTTTGGCTAAAACAATCTTTGGATAACATATCCAGCTCCCCCTTATGGAAACAACCAAAGAACACTACTACTACTTACTTCTCCCCCTTTTTAGCCATAATATGCCAAACCAGGCAACTATGCATTTAAGGGCAATCAACCAAAAGCAAGCAAGTCAGTAGCAGTACTCCCCCTGTCATACACAATTAGTCCTTCCCCTCAAGGGAAAACCCCCCACACATCACAATATATGCAGCGGAACAACAAAAGTAGCAAGAACACAAGCAGCACAAGCATGACAAACTATCATGCTCCCCCTAAGTAGTTACATACACCAAGCAACCACACATACTCCTCTCCCTGTATTTAGAACCAGTGCTCCTTTGTAAGTAGAACACCTTGTTGATGAATGGAAAACATATGACGCATCTTCATGTCTTCAAGAGCGCACCCTCTGTTCAACACACCTGCTGAACACATTCACCTAATGCTTGGCCCTCAAATAAACCATGTTCCACACCAGTACAGACGGAAGTTCTCCCCCTATCTTTCTCAACAGATGCTTCTTCAGCAAGAAATGCCCAAAACCACTACATGATGTCCCATGACAACCTCATGATCATATAGTGTGTGAATACCCAAAAGGCATCTATGTACCATAACCAACAAACTCTTGGATTGAGATCAAAGCTCCATTGATCCCTCTCGTCCAGAAACCATCCATACACCACACGAACTCCTCCTGAATTCCCATGTATGAATCTCCTTGTTTCCTGAGATACAACCCAATTGATCTGGAATGCTTCACATTCCTCAAAGAGACGCACATGGCCCCTTAGTTTGCTAGCTCACCCAGATATTCTTCGCACTTGAAGAACGTCAAACACATGCTCCATAAATCTTCAGCCCATTTGTTCCACAAGCACCAACTGATTTACTTCTAGCATGTCCCATTCACATCAGACTTCCAAGACAATCCTTTACCCATCATTCTCCCGTATGATAAGATAAATACTTCTTAGACAAGATGTGAGTGTCAAGTTCCACACTCAGAACTTAGCATCCTACTCCAAGGATAACCAACCCAGAAGATGTTCTAACATCAGTTAGGACATCCTTCACACATCATAGACACCACACATCATGGTTCTTGATATGCTCCACCACTGGACTTACTATCAGCATAGTAATCCAAACAGAAGATCTTCACACAACACTGTGCCACCAGCTTGAATAAAGAGAACTTCAGAACCCCAGAGAGAAATAAACTCTCATCCACCAAAAGAAGGTATACTTCCATCCTCAACCCAGAACTTCTGCCACAAGCTCCAAAAGAACCAGAACCTCCTTACGTTTTCAACTAACTACTCTTCTGCACAAGAGCAATCAGTTTCAAGCATCCTGCTTGAATGCACACTATGAAACCAACCAAATGCCACTTTTTGATTGACCTCAATCTTCTTCAGAAATCCCACAAGATACACTGATCCACTAATGAAAATAGATCTTTAAGTCACATGAACTACTTTCCCCATAGCAAGACATCTTGGATCCACCAAGCCTCTTAGTCATGTAACAGCTTCCCATCCACAACTCCCGCAAACTGCATGAGATATACCATTTTGAAGCATCCACAACTTCCATTCTCCTGTAGATCACCTTATCTTAAGCTGATGTGCCACATCACCAGCTGAGACTTCTGATGTTAAGCTAGATATCAGAACATTTTGATATGACATCCAACTGTGGAATTCAGCTCTTCCTTCTGCCAATTAGAAGAACCTCCTCCCTTCGCAGAACAAGAGTTCCATGCTCTCATAGACTTGATTCAGCAATCAAGTTTGAGTAGACAACCTCTATCCTGCTTTAAAACTCCAAATACTTCAAACCTGCCACATCTGAATCTTCAGAAAATAAGTAGTCCAAGACTACACCATAGCCATACCAAAGAATGCCACTTTCCTTAGTAGAGCAGACTGTAGAAAGTCAGAGATAACTGCCACTTAACTTTGACCTTCAACAAGAAGAGCAAGATCCATGCTCCAAAGCACCTAGATCAAAAATAAATTGATCCAAGCTGTAACCATCAAGATTATGATGTCTTCATCTTCATCTTCAACAGCATCAAAGTCCAGACAAGTTTCTTGCCAGGAAACTCTCCAGAGAACACATGCTTCTGTCACACCCGACTGAAGCTACTTCTTAGGTCAGCACCTAAGACAAAACAGATGCTAAAGCGTATGCAGTACCCCTCCCATGATTCTGTACAAACTCTGATGATGAGATGTTCCAACGTCTTGTTGAACATCAGCAATCTTGACTTTCAAGGATAATCAATTAAATACTTGTGGACTCCACAAATAGAAATTGATCTTAAATCCTTGTACAATAAACCTTCTTCACTGCTGTAGCTGAGCTCCACCAGATCATGTCATGAACACTTATAAAGTATTCAATCTTTTTGCAAGTATCTTCTTCAAAGGATATTGTTGAGATACCAAGGCTGCCACCCTTGACTCAAGTAACTAAGACTTTCTCTGAACAAAACTTATTTACCTCAACAATTCTTCAATCAGATTGGATCCACTCTTAGGGTCAAGAGAGATGAATCCTTCCTTGCTGTTTTTGGATGGTGAAAATAAATCACCTCCACTTTCTTCAGATTGTGTTTCAATGAAACACCTTTTAGTCAGAAGAGTAACTAGAAGACTCTAGATACACGACTGAGATGCCTTTATGAGTGGACTTGAGAGAATTCTCAAGTATCTTTGATAACCTAGTCGACCAATAATTTATCAAACTCCTAGAGCAAGAACCTGATAAACTTAAACTCAACTCCTCTCCTCTTTAACTGACTTCGACTGCACTAAGAAACCAAGCTTCAAAGTACCAAGTCACCATACTAGATATCTAACCACAACTCACTTTACTCCATCGCTCCCGACTTTGGAATAAAAGAATGCAGATATCTTCACATATAGAGGCCGACGAATTAGACCTTCCACCATCTGTCTTTAGTAACAACTCCAGAATCCCATAATTCTAGAGCTCTTCCATAAAAAACACATGCAGCGGAACCACCAAGGAACAAATCCTGCTTTCCCTAATAAGATGTCTGAACATCTTATAAGGCACCCCAACAAGAGAACTAGCCACTTCTCCTGCAGTTGTTGCAGAACCTCCTCAGAAACATGAACAACCACCGGGTTGTTACCTTCGATCCAGAACATCCATCCCATCCATTAATACCCTTGGGTATGTCTGAGATGATTGATCTGATCTTCAAAACTCCTCCTTGTTTAAACGCCAGAAAGTATCTCCCAAAGATCTCATCCAGAACCAGACAGGATGCCTGCTCTGATACTAATTAAAATTCTGGCCTATGCAGACAGCAGATGTCCTAACACATGTCAAGACATTGTGCTACATAATCATTTAAACTTAGAGGTGCAACAACAGACTGATACCTTGAATATCAGAACTGCAAAATCACAGATGTTACGACATCTGTCCGACATGTTAATCAAGACCGAACTAGAAATTGCAGAATGATAAATAACACAGAAATTGTTAACCCAGTTCGGTGAAAATCACCTACATCTGGGGGCTACCAAGCCAGGAATGAATTCACTATTAGTAGTATTAATTTAAAGCTAAACTCCCCCATTTACAACTCCTCACTTAATCCCTACCCAGTACAATTCTATCTAGAAATCACCATCTAGATAAGAGAAACCCATCTCAATTCCTAAATCACCTCAGTGATATCTAACAGTTACAATCTTGATCAATCTGTTCAATTGAAATACATTCCTTCCAATAACAGTATTCAACCAAGACTCTTGACTAACAACAATACTCAGTTTTTCTTAAAAGCTTCAACCAAGAACAATACTAAACTCTTGCTTCAAAGCTTCGAGTGAGAACAATTTACAACAACCTATGTCGAACACATAGTATCAAAAGATACATGGGTGACTTACAAACTACACAAGAGACTCTCAAAACCCTGAACCCTTATGTTGCACCGACGGCTTGTTGTTGTGTATGCTTGCTTTTATTTAGGTCTAGCAAGTCCTTATTTATAGACTCCTGCAGTATGGGCTTGGACTCTTTAATTAGATCTAATCTTCACGTTTTAAATCAGCTGCAGAATCTTCTCCACAAAAATAGGAACAAATCTCCAAATAATTTCCTAAAAATTCTCCAAGATCCTTTTTATGAAATCCAATTAAATCTGCACTTTGTTCCTAATAAATCTCCTTGACCTACGTATAATGATGAGATATATCCAAAATATTCTCATCAAAACAAATCTGTCAAAAGATATACAACAGCAGCGCCTGCTGTACCAGACAAAGATATCATGACATCTCCTTCGACATCTTGATTAAAAGTCACATGACAGCAAAACAGCAACACCTGCTATACCAGACTAAGATGTCATGACATCTGTCTTCGACATCTGTCATAACAGCAGCACCTGATGTACCAGACCAAGATGTCATGACAGTAATACTGTCATGACAGTTGATGAAGATCTTCAACATCTTACTCAACATCTTGATGTAAACTTGTTTTAGCCAAAATGTAGCCAATCAAAGACCTAACAGATAGGTTCTGGAAAAACATCAGAACAAAAGACTCAATCTGGTAAAACATCAGAGAGACAGACACATGTGACGTCCAAGAATGGCATTAGACGCAAAAGAAGAAAAGAAATGTCTGGAAAAACAATTGGATAAGAAAGGTCATATCTGGAAGAACGTCAGATAGACACGACAGTATCTGTTTGGTAGGTGCTAAGTAAGTTGGACTTTGACTACAAGGTAAAACGTGGATAACAACACGACCTGTGGAGAATGCAAATGAGGATGAAACACTCTTGCTATGCATATGTATATGAATTATGCAGATGATATATGATCAAATGGAGACATCGATGACACGACTTGACTCTTTTGGGGAGAAGACAAGACTGGAAGACTGATTTCTCAACACATAGATCAATGCCATTCTGTTTGGGGACTAAAGATGTTACTGCTGAACATATCTCTGCCACACTAGTAAATTGTACCAGGTTGACGATCCTTGTAGGAAGGATGGAGAGTTTCTTGGGGATTTTTTTCAAGTAAACGGCCCTAGATTAGCTGACTGTTGTAGATGAGCTGATCATTGCTTCAGCTGGATTGATGCTGAAAATGTCTGCTTCACTGTGCGCTTGAAAAGCTTGCCCCAGTTCGAGTCTTGAAAGATCTTCTGGATAAACCAATTTTGAGAAGGACTTGCCCCTAATAGGATCACCGACCAAATTTCTCAACTGTTTGAAAATTCCTTGAGAGGAAAGCCAGTTTGCAAACAAAAGTGTTCATACAAACATGGTAATTTTAATGCAAAGTTCATGCAACTTTTGAAATCAAAATTATTTTTGGAAGATGCAAAATACATGAGTCACTAGTCAGAACGTGGCAGTTCAAGACATTTAAAAGTGAAAGGTAAAGCAGGGGTAAGGCCAAGACCAATTATTTGCAAAAATCATTTTGGAGTCAGTTTACGCAAACTTGCTGTAGTATGTTTTAAAAATAATCTTGCTTCAGTTAGGTCTTTCGAGGGTTATAACGTGGCCTTGTTCACGGTTTAAGAAATAATGGATAAAAGCTCAAAATTTATTTGTACCCACCCAATGTTCGTGATGACCTTCAGCCCTACGCTCTGCTAACTCAGACAATACGCTCAGATTCCCAAGAGGTTAGAAATTGCACTAATGATGGTTCAGAAGCCGAGGGACTTTGAAATAGCAGTCACTGCTTCCTTACAACATTTGGTTGTTGTTTTTGTCATTGAGGATTTTCAGGGTAAGGATTTAAAGGTCTCCTCTTTTTATTATCCCTAACTTTTGCCTGGATTGTTTCTTGTGAATCTTACAGTCAGTGGGATGCCCTAGTTTTGCCTAAGTCTCCTTCATAGGTATTGACTTAGCGGGATTTTTCTTTTTTGGATTTTTTTGAAAGAAAGTGACTGCCTGGCTTAATGATTACGGCAAACCATCATTGGCTTTCGACTTGAAGGACGTCTTCGACACTTGCTTGCTGTGTGCGAAGGAAAATTGTGGATGCAACCTTTATATGAAAGGTGTTTTGCATGAAAGCGTAACCAAGTAAACTAAGAACTACCCATCCCAAGGTTAAGATTGTGGTTTTTCGTAGAGAAAGAAACTCCAACTTCTAGGCTCGAAGGGTTTGACAAAGGAATAACTTCCTTATTTCTCCGGTGTTTGGGGGATTGAAACAATGCTTTGCACCGTCAGCAAAGTTTATTTGAAAGCATACCGACAATTATGGGTATAACGTTTTCTCATCCTCCCTCCAATCTTTGCACAATAAAAAAGAAAGTGGAAAAGAGATAAAATATTTTTTTTCGAAAAGGAAAGCATAAATATGTAAATAATGGACAAAATGAATTAAATCAAAAAATTGCAATGCTCATTTCATTGATTACGAAAGTATAAACATAATTTGAATGCAAATAGCTAATACAAAGAAAGGAAAATGCAAACAACAAGAAACATGGCCTAGTGACTAATCAAACACAAGGATGAGCTGTCCTGTCTGAAACACTGGCTTTTAGGAAGATAGTTTGCTGAAGTCGACCGATTGTTATGCTCTGGCAGAGGATTCGTCTAGACATTAGGATTGCTGTCATGAAAGCTAAGGATCCCAACCTTAATTAAATCACACACTCTAGCCTTTAGTGCATAACAATTTTCCAGATCGTGGCCTGCGGCACCTTCATGGAAATCACATTGGGGATCAGATCTGAATCTAGCTGGAAGAGGATTTGGAGGAGGAGACAGAGACCTTGTAGTAATCAAACCTTTTTGAACCAGACCATGATAAAGTTCAGTGTACGTCATAGGAATAGGATCAAATTGATTCCTATTACGGTACTGGTTCTGTCTAATAGCTGGACGTTGAGGAGCTTGAGCTGGTCGTGGAGCAGCAACCACAGGAGTAACAACAGCAATGATAGGGTGATTAGCATGCTGAGGTCTAGGACGAGGCCTTCTCACTTCAGTCATGACAACATTGGTATGGTCTTCTCTCTTCTTCTAAAAGTTCCCATAGGATTTCTTCCCACCATTAGAAGATTCAGTAGCCTTGGACACTTCACCATTCTTGAGTCCTTCCTCGAGTCTTTGACCAATGGTTACCAAATCAGTAAAGTTAGAAGAAACACTGCCAATCATCTTCTCCCAATAGAATGGAGACAAGGTGTCCATGAACATTCTAGTCAGCTCATTTTCTGCTAGAGGGGGTTCAACTTGAGAAGCGAGTTCTCTCCAACACTGAGCATATTCCTTGAAAGACTCTTTCTCATTCTGAGACATATTTTGAAGTTGACGGAGGTCAGGAGCCATGTGGAGGTTGTACTTGTACTACTTCATAAAAGCTTTAGCAAGATCCTGGAAGCAGTGAATACTGTTCTGTTCAAGATTTATATACCATTTAAGAGAAGCTCCACTCAAGCTGTCTTTAAAATAGTGGATGAGCAGCTTCTGGTTGTTGGTGTAAGCAGCCATCTTTTGAAAGTACATGACCAAATGAGCCCTTGGACAAGAGTGACCCTTATATTTCACAAACTAGGGAGTTTTGAATTTGGCAGGCATAACAAGGTCAGAAACCAGACACATGTTGTCTACGTCCACACTAAAGAAGTCATTGCCCTCCATGGCTTTAAGTCTCTTGTCTATGGTCTAAAATTGTCCACGGACAACCTCAGGTTCAACAAAGTCTTCACGGTCTTCACCTTGAGCACTGGCAGCTTTGTACTCATAGAGAGGGTTCTTAATAGGAGCTCGATCAGTCTGGTCAATAGCATAAACCATAGGCCTGGGCTCGGCAAAAACTGTAGCTTGAAAAACTGGTATGACAGTTTGACCAATCATAGAAGTAGATGCAAGAGGTGGAGAATAATTATGGGGTAAACTAAACTCTGGCCAAGTTGAAGGTGGCACCTGAACAGGTTAAGGATCAGTATTTGGAACCTCTTGGATAACAGTCATTTGGGGTTGCACTCCTTTAGCAATCAAGACCGGGAGCATTTCAGTGAGCTTTGTCATGCTTGACTTAAGATCATCGATCTCCATTCGTATCTCTGCATTGTGTACTTCTTGTTCTGACATCTTACGTCTATAGTTAGCCCTAATCCTGTATCTGTGTTGAGGAATTAACTTGATGATTGACAGGAAACACTGGAAGATAGAGACAGCTAGATATGAGTCACTCGACAAACAGACGCATGCAATGAATCATGCCAATATACAAATGATATGCAACGCGATGCAAGACAGGATGCCAATCACACAGGCAACATGATCAAAGTTTCGTGATCACAGCATGGAGTCTGGGTGAGGAACCAACCACAGGGTATATACTAGTGTTTACAGTGTACATGTACAATGGGTTCTAACAAGTTCTCAAAGTCATATGCCCATCTTTCAGATATTATCAATTTCCCAATTACTCGGTGGTTAATAATATTCTCAAGAGAACCTCTTTTGAGTGTAGTATCATGTATCAACTATTTTGGGACTACTCCCTCATAGTCATCGCACTACGTCCTAAGAAGGCCAAGTTGGGTTAAAGGTAACTAAAAGTCCTCAGTGTCACGGGCTCCTAGGTCGAAAGTAATAATGTTTTCCCGAACACTCGTTCAACAATGCTACTCTCAAGAGGGCCTCAACTGAATGGTGATTTCTCAAGTCAGCTTAGTCAGGAATCAACTCCCTATAAGCCTCCTTGAATGTATCACCTTCTTATCATAAGTGCACTCAAGTTTAGGTTAGGACTTATCTCACAACAGTATGTAACCACCCTGCATACAGAAAAACCCAAGCAGACATATATATATATATAAATATACAATAACACATACAAAACAAGTTAGGGGTACCCCTCTTAAGGTTTGTCCCAAATGAAGTCGCCATTTCTGTCGCGGTCAGAATTCACCTATCATAATTCACCACCGATCTTTAATTTATCCAAAGGAAGGGAAAAAGAACGAATAAACCCTTAAACATACAATGCAATGCAAAGCAAAAGAGAATCTAAGGTTCGGGGGTTGGTTATACCTAGGGAAGGTGCTAGCATCCTAAGTATCTGTAGTAATTTACAGGAACTTCTTGTTTTATTGTGTTATTTGTTATTTTGTCTGCTAAAGGGTAAAAAGGTAAAGGGAGACCTAAGGTGTTATTTCTAAGTATGCTCGCCAAGACATCGTATCTCGTGCCTATGTATCCTGACGGGAATGGAATCAGAGCATTCGTAGTTCCCCTCAATAAGAGTGAGGAACTCTTGACTATGGTCAAGGTTCTAAGGGGGAGGTAAGCGTCTGTGGCAAGACACCTACATAGAGTGCGGCGACTCTAAACCTAAGGCTAGGTTAAACGGGAAAGGAAATGTCCATGGCAGGACACTCACATAGAGTACGATGACTCTAATCCTAAGGCAAGGATGAAAGGGGAAGGACCTAAAGTTAGGCTAAGTATGACATGACAGTCAATAAAAGGGATCCTCCCTTGGAATCGGGCATATGTAATTTAACCATAAATTAAAATTAAGAATAAATCTCACATTAAATCACAAATTTGACATCCACAATCAAATTACAAACTTGATTCATCATTAAAATTTAATTAACTTAAACTAATATTAAATTAATTCCTAAATCCAAAATTAAATTAGATTAATGGTAATAATACAAAAATAAATAAAAATAGAAAACAAAAGAACATAAAAGGTGTGCAGAAAAATAAATAAGGGTGCAAATAAGAATATGAGGAGTGAAAAAATAAAACAACTTGGGCTTACATGTGCAAAGCCCAACCGAATCTTAGAAAAAAAAGAGAAAAACAAATTGAAAGCTTTAAATGTAAAGTAATTGATTCTGCAAACATCACTTTTATCCTCCGCTCACTTGTGACTCGCCTTCCTCTTCTCCCTCTCGAATTCAGCTCAACTACTCTCACCTTCTTCACGCAACAACGACTTGTTTTTTCTCGTCATCTCGCACCGGTTCATGCCATTTCGCCGAAATTGTAGAAAGGGGCTCCGCCGCGCCATGGCCTCAAGTCGGCGGTGGAGGGGAGATGTTGTTCGTCTTTCTACACTCAATCAAGCCGTCCCGACCTCGTTTCGCAAATAGATTTGGAAACTCGCAATGAAAAAGAAATTGGAATGGAGACTCACCTGTTGTCGAATTAAGGTACGATTCGAATTCTTAACCCTCCGCCGCTGCTACCGTTCGTGTATTTTGGCTTTGTTCTTGCAATCCGTCTTCGTGTGCTGGTCTTGCTCGGTTGTTTTCGTATATGTTGTGCGGGTTGATGTTGTGATTCCGCCTTTATGCAGTGATGTGTGTGTATATATTTCTCAATGTTTCTGCAATGTTTATCTCTCTTAGTGTTGTTTGTGTTTGTTGATGCGGTTTTTTTACTGGTGTGTATGTGTTTTTGTGGATTTGTGATCATTGATGCTTCTCTGTTTTTACTCCGACATGTTTAATTGTGTTTTGGGAAATATTGATGGTTATTATTAAAAAATAAATAAATAATTAATTAAAATAAACTTAAATTAAAATATCTAATTAAATCTAAATAAATTAAATAACTATTTAACTAAAAAAATAAAAATAAAATGATAAAAAAACAAATAAAAATTCGGGTAAAAAAGTGCTCGAAAAAATAAACTAAATGCACCAAAATAATTAGCGCGAAATAAACGACTCAGAAAAATACAGCGTTTGGTCAGATTTTGAAATAAATCTTACCCGCTAAAAAGGCTTAAACTGATCAAAAAATGTCCAAAAGGTGGTCGAAAAATTTAAATGAGCACGCCAAGATAAACTACGTGAAACGTAGATTAATATCACTGACTTTGCAGGCTCAATCTTGAAATTTTCCGTCCACTGATTTTACACGCAGTTGACTTTTATTTGACCAATTCAGCTGTAATTCCAACAAGTTTATTTCAGCTGATAAATTAGGTATTATGCATAATAAAATGCGTGATATGCTATGCAGACGATGTGAAATGAAAAACAGAATCTCAGTGTCAAAAATTAGAGTATGACAAAAAGCCAAGAAGGATAAAAGTGTTCTATACTTCTGTCTGGATGGAGGAATAACAAGATCATACAATAAGCAACGCAATCGAGTATGCAGATTTTCTGTCATATAATGTAAATTGTAATAAGCCTTAATATTTCTTAAACATTGAATATCTTATAAATCTTAAGTGTTTAGAGGTCTTTGTTAAGGTGATTACCATGTGCCTCTGATTTTGTATCAAGTATACCTTGTTTTCTATTCTGCTAAATATGATTATTTAGTAGTTTAGATAAAGTCTCTTGCAATGTGCTTGAGCGGAGAAGCTTGAGCCAAGTAAGTCTCCTACTAGGTGCTAGAGCATTAAAAGTCTTAATCAATTGTTGATTGAGCAGATGTCTTGAATCTATGGGATTTAAGCAAGGAAGTCTTTGACTGTGAGTCTGAGTAAAAGTCTTGGGCCAGAGGGTCTTGAGCAAATGTCTTGGGTTCGTGGAACCTGAGCAAGGAAGGCTTGAGTTCGTGGAACTTAAGAAAGGAAGTCTTGGGCCTGAGGGCCTTGAGTAGAAGTCTTGGATTCGTGGAATCTGAGCAATGAAGTCTTTGAGCAAGGGTTTGAGTAGAAGTCTTGAGTCTGAGGGGATTAAGCAAGGAAGTCTTGGGTTTGTAGAACCTGAGCAAAATTCTTGGACCTGAGGGGTTTAAGCAGGAAGTCTCGGGATGAGGGTCTGAGAAAAGTAAAGTCTTATGCTTAAGTTCATAAGCGATTGTAATCATGTTTTGATTATAGTGAAAATCTCTTGTGCTGCAGGGGGACTGGACTACTCTCTTTTGAGAGGAACCAGTATAAATCTTTGTGTGTTCTTTATCTTTTATTTACTTCTATTAACATTCAGCTGCAAGGTATAATCAGAATCTGAACACCAATTTAGATTCTGAACTCTGATTAGATGCAAACTAAATAAACAGAAAACACAATTCAACTCCCCTTCTTATGTTTTTTTCTCACCTTCAGTTGGTATCACAGAATGATTTATGCATAACACTTAATATTGGTGCAGATAATGATCCAATGAGAAAAATATGTATGTTAAAGACTTTCATTCAAGAAGGAGTCAATTGCCACATGAAAAATATAACATTGCTTTTCCTACCATATTCAAAGGGTGATTCCGCTGAATTTAAATGATGGAAAGGTAAAATATATTTTTAATTCATTGGTCTTGATAAAGGATTTTGTTGAAGGTCTATAGAATACCCTCGAGAAAGGTATTACTATAGAATTTGAGGGTGTAGGAATGATCAAAGTTTGAACGTCTCTCACACCAGCTCAGAAGAAACTTATTGAGAATATCTTTAGAGTTCGATGCATTCTGGTAGGTGTTCTATCTCAATTCTGAGTATATTAACAACATTGATACATCTAATGCTCCTACTATCTCTGAATCCTTGTGTTCAAATTTGTGGGAGTCAGTAAAGAAGCTTGCCTAGTTACATTTCATCTAATCTTTCCAAGCAAGTTCTGAGAAGATTGCCTAATGTATTCAAACCTAAAGTCACAGTTATTCAAGTTGTCATAAAACTTGAGTATGTTGTGTCTTGAAGGTTTATCTAGCAATATCCTAAGAAAAGAAATTGAATTAGATGATGAAAAGTTATCAAACAGATTAACCCTCCTTAAGCCTATTGAAGAAAATTCATATGGAATGTCTGATGATGGGAATTAACCTTTCTTATCAAAAGATTTCGTCAACTGGCTAAATGGAATGTGATATCTGTTGATAGAAGAGTAACTTCAGAAGCTTCTGAAATATTCGTATTTACACTATTTTCCCAAATCTTAAGAACAAGGAGAAATACTACTAGAAAACCCCAAAATGTCATATATTTTCACTGCTTAATCAATTGAAGCTGACATAGGGAAAAATTCAGAAGAAAACGTAATATGGCTCTGCTAGTCATTATTACTTCTGAAGAAGCATTTGAATCCTGGAATAAAAATCCATTATTGAAGAAAAAGAGACAATGTCAAATCTATCTTGCTTCAATATTGATAATAAGGAGTCTGCTCTTCAAGATAATATCTTAAGTGACTTCATTGCTCCTAAAAATTGAAGATCATCATTGAATTTGTGTTAAAGGACAAATCCATGAGAAACTTTCAATTATTCGTGTTCTGCCAGCATACTATGACAGTGCTTTAAAATTTGTTTTATGCCAATCTTTGATAGCCAACACTATCTGGCTCTATGCTTGTGAAAGATTTCAAAGTCGAAAGATTTAATCCAAGACAACGAAATCAGTGACTCTGCTAAGAACTAGATCTTGTTCATACCATAACTCATCCTAGACTCATACTCTGGAATGAATCATGGTACTGCTATCACATTAAGGCATAAAGCCAAGGAAAGCCTATCAGGACTAACATTTCTAGACTCATAGAAATATGAGTACCATTACTCAAAATGTATTTGGTGCAGATATCGAAGAAAGGAGCAAAGGCATCTTCCATGGTGCTTAATCAAAGGTTGTTTACAACATTTGATGGAAGAAGAGCCAACATCCCAGACTCAAGATCTGAAGGCATTGAGTTTGGTAAAAGAAGTGGAGTCAATTATTTAACAGCCATTGAATCAGAATCCACTCAATACAGTATTCAGATTCTATGATCAAATCGGAATACTCATCTAGAGTCTGACCAAGAAAATAACAAAAAATAGGTATGTTTGTTCTTCCCTGGCTTACTTCTTGATTCAATGAGATATTTAGGTATTAGTAAATACAAAGTCTCTGTTAGATCTCTAGAGAAATTATTTTATTTAAAAGAATCTTAAAAAATCTTTAAGAAGAAACTATGTTGTATTTTTCTATCCTGAATATATTATTATCTAGATGATGGTCATATTAATGGAAATAGTTTCCTTACTTTTTATGATGATAATGTTGCTAGTTAGCTGTCAAAAAAACCAATTCAATATTCATTAATTAAACATGACTCTAGTTTCAAGAGAAAAAGCTTGATTCTGAATAGAATATCAAAGACTGATGACTGACAGAAGATGTCTCATTCGTAGTTTAGATCTACTAGACTCTGATGGATGATAACTTCTGAAAATGATCAGTCTCTGAGATTATGAAAAGGATTCTTTACTTCTGATTAAGCGGTTTAAATAAAAAAAAATTAATTTTTATATTACTTAAATTTCATAAATTTGAAAATTATCTACTGGAGTCAGGAAATCTGCTGGGTAAGAACCTTTGGGTAATGATGTTCTTAATTTTATATACTATTATCATCTCTATCCCCTGTCGTGTGAAACATAATTTTGTGTCCTTTTTTCTGACAAGATTTTTATTCTTCTGGAATCTTGTTCAGTTCTTTTCTTTTCTTTTTATTTTCTTTGGTTGTGTGTGTTGATCAAAATAAACCCGGGTGTTGCGTTGAGAATTGGATAACAAGCTATGAATTAACTTGCATCATTTTCTTTTACAACCGACTTTGATTTATCCAAAGGAAAGGTTCAAGATCGAAGAAAAACCTAAAGGGGGAGATCTAAGGTTCGGGGGTTGGTTATACCTAGGGAAGGTGTTAGCATCCTAGATATCTGCAGTACTCTACAGGAACCTCTTGTTAGTATTTATGTTATGTTAATGTTTGCTTGCTAAAGGAAAGTGCTAAGGTAAAGGACCTAGGGTATGTACACTAAGTATGGTCTAAGGGTGTAAAAAGAAAATGTGGAATCCAAGAAGGCATCGGATGTAAAGGAAAAAGATGGAAAAAGAAAAAGGTAGCTCGCTAGGATCTCGCAATCCTATGCCTACGTATTCTCAAGGTGAACTTGAGAAATCAGAGCAATCATAGTTCCCCTCAACGGGGGTGAGGAACTCTTGACTGTGGTCAAGGTTCCTAGGGAAAGTAGGGTGGAAAGCTTGAAACCAAAGCTTGTAAGGATTGATTGGTTAGGAGAAAGAGATTAATGGCTATCTCTTATAAAGGGATTGTGAAGGGTTAGACCGTCATGAAAGAGAAGAGATTAATAGCTATCTCTTTGGGAAGGCCAGGTTAGAAGGGAGAAGAGATTAATGGCTATCTCTTGTGAAATGGTTTGAGGTTAACAGGGTATTTGAGCTATCTATGACATGAAGTCAATAGAGAGACTTTCCTTTAGAATGAGGTATAAGGTACAGAGTGACAAGGAGGAAAAACCTCGGGTCGTACAGTAAGTGCCACAAGAATAAGATTGAAAATGAATATTAGGAATTGACTAAAAAGGAAAAATATGAAAATTAAGAGTTAAACAAATAAAAATTTAAATAAATAAAATCTAATTAAAGCTAATAACTAAATACACTAATTAAGTTAAAAGACTAACTGGTTAACTAAAGTTAAAATCTAATAAAAACTATTTAACTAATTCTAAATGGAAAGCTAACTAAATTAATCTAAATAAATTTCCAAATAAGTTTTTTCTTATGTTTTTAGTATTAAATAACTTAAATTACTTAATCACAAAACTAATCCTAGAGAACTAATCTTAAAATAAATTACTCACTTAAAAATATTTTACTAAACCTATAATACATTATTAATATTAAAATAGTTACTAAACTTAACATTACGAACCTTAAAATAATCACTACATAAAAACTGATTGAAATGCTAATTAATTTCTAAACTAACTTAAGAAACTAATTACAAGGAACATGGACTCAGACTTCTGGCCCAATGATGTTCAGTATGAAGCCAAGGGGGTGAAATAGTGAGTTTACGGGTGTGAGCCCAATTTAGTCAAAACTTAAAGTTGAAAGATGAAAACCTAGCTAACAATATCATCAGCATCACATTGTGTCATGAGTCCCTTTTTCACTCTGGAACGATAACATAGAAAACACGAATAACCAAACCTGCGATTTCGCCCCCCGCTCTCGTCTCTTTTTGTTTCGGGTCTCTCCCTTTGATGAGACGTCGTTGCTGTTGGAGGTGAAGTTGAAAGTCGTCGCCGACGATCTGTGAATGGCGGCGGAAGTTGGTCTTACCCTCTCCTCGTCTCAATCCTTCAGCGGCTCCTTCGGTCTTGATTCTTTCGCACGGCGGTGAAGGGTGTTGCAAAATTAGTGAGTTCGGTTATGGATCGTGGCAGCGGTTTAAACGGATGGAGGAACTTCTCGAAACTATTTCGTACCCTCTTCAAAGTTTTACACAGACACGGCGAGGGTGAAGATGTGAGTGGTTATGAGTCATGGTTCTGTATGCGGTAACGGCGAAGTGTTAGAAGGTATTCACGGGACTTATGGGGAGTGTTGCAGCTGTTGTAGGTTGTTGTTGTGAAAGAAGAGTGGTGCGATAATGAATGGTGATGAAAAAAACGCAGATGGTTTAGCTTAGATGAGGTTTGTCGTGGTTTGGGATTGATTTATTTGTTCTGAGTTTCTTTTCCTTTTCTGGTCTGATTGATGTTTGTTGATTGATGAAAATGAGTTGGTGATGAAGGTTGGTGTGTTTATGTGGTTTGCAGCCAATATGTACAAGCAGGTTAGAAAATAAGTAGATGGTGTAATAGTGAAGATCCTTTTTCTTGGAAATGCAGGTTTTATGGAGTAATGGAAAAGAGGGAGTATGTGAAGAGTGTTAAGGTGACAACAAAGGTTGAGACGCGGGTTCGGAAAGAGTCGTGAGGTCCAGCGGTTGTGTGCGTGACTGTTGTTGCAAGGAGATGTTTTTTTTTTGGTTGAAGAAGGGTGATTAAAGATGATGGTCATGAAGTAATGGAAGAAGTGTCAAGCTTCTTGCTTCATGTTTTGTTCTCTGTTCTTTCTGTGAATCCCTCCCCCTTCAATTGGTCTCCCTCTGCTCTCTTTTAAAAACAAATTCAAAAGGCAACCAAGTTGACATGTCCTCGTCCTTTGTAGATTTTAGGGAAAGTTTGTGTGAGAGACTTTGCTAGGAAGCTTGGTAAAGGTTGGCGTGCCGTAGGAAGTATGCGTGTAGCCGTTGTTTTCAGTTGTTGTTGGAAGTTTTGGCGGAAAGGTCTTCAGCAAGGGATGGAGTAAAAGATGTGTTGTCTCTTTCATTTTATAGGGTAATGCAGCTGGAGAAAGTTTTGGTACAGAGGGAGTTTTTGCGTATTGCAGGTTTTGGGGAAAGCAGACCTTGGTTGTGGTAGCAGGCTTTGTAAAGCTAAATTTTGGAGGGACTGGTGCAGGGTACGGTTGCAGCTGAGATGAAGCTTTTGGTGTGTAGTCTTTGGAAAAGAGTTTTTCAAAAGTTCTTTTTTTCTGTCATTGGTGTACTGGTGTTAAAAGAAAAGAGAGAAAATGCTATTGTATTCTGATTGTAGTGTGGCAAGGAGCTAATGAAAACAATAATGATAAAAACACAAAAATAAAACAACAACAATAATAATAATAATAATAATAATAATAATAATAATAATAATATAATAATAATAAGAAAATAGTAATAATGATAATAATGAATAAATATGAAATAAAATGAAATAGTAAGAATAATAATAATCGATAAAAAAATTGAAATGAAACTAAGCTTAAATTAGAATAAAAATTAAAATTAAACCAAACCTAAGTTAATAAAATCAATCTAAAATAAAAGAGCTACACTTAAAATAAAAAATTAAGTTAAGTTTAAAATGAAAAATTGTAATTAAAAATAAACTAGATTAAATATAAACTACAAAACAATCTAAAATAAAAAAATAGACTAAATTAAGAATATAAACTAAAAGTTATAAACTAAAATATATATCTAAATGACAATAAAATAAAACAAAAAGAAAATGGCCTGGAAATGATAAAAATCGGCTAAAATGCATGATTAACAGATGTTTAACAAAAATGCGAAAATGGCTCATGTAAAATGATATGAAAAAGATCAGAATATCCGAGGGCAAAATTTGGGGTACAACAGTTGCCCCTATTTAAATAGCTTTACCGGATGACACGAGGGATGAAAACCCTCGAGAGATCAAGGTGAAAGATATTTAAATATAGCAAACCAAAAATTTTGCCTTTAGATGGAATGCAGATGCTAAGGACAAACAATAGACATGCACATGCTGACATGCCATGAACTTCTAGTATGATGATATGATAGTGCAAGAATGCAGACAAACAAGACACCAAATGATAAAGAGCAGCCAAACACAGGTGAGCTTACCGGGGAAGGATAAAGGTTAGTATCCACGAGGAAGACTCACTGGGGATACAGACTGACCAACAACAGGGACTCAATGGGGAGACTCTGACGATGCACTGGGGATAGATACATAAAGAGGAAGTCCTGCAGGTCCTCACCAGGAATGGGAGCCAGAGAGGTGCCCTTCACTAGGGAAACGTACAAGGAGATGGACGACAGGTTTATAGGTGACCGGACGATACTGGGGAAATGAAAGTACACTCTTTATTGGGCATGAAACCAGAAAGAAGACATGATCTCTACTGGGGATTAATTCTGAAATAAAAGGATATACATCAACAAAAGATTTTCTGAGATTTTCTTATACTGAAGAGTTCAAACGGGATCTTCAAGAAAAGACAGAGAAAGGCACATCCGGAAAAACATCAGATGGCAAAAAAAAGCAATCATCCAATAATGGCTTTGAATGAAAGGTACAAGTCACAATATCTAATAATGGCTTTAGATAAAAGGTGAGCAAACAAGACTATATGGCATTGAATAAAAGGACACCAAGCATTCAATAATGGCTTTGAATGGAAGGTACAAATCATAATAGCTGAGAATGGCATCAGATGAATATGAACAGAGACTGCATTCAAGAATGGCATTGAATGCAAAGAAACCAGTCACCCAATAATGGCTTTGAACAAAAGGTATAACTCACAATATCTAATAATGGCTTTAGATAAGAGTGGACAAAGATTACATTCAAGAATGGAATTGAATGCAAAGGAACCAGTCACCCAATAATGGCTTTGAATGAAAAGTATAACTCACAATATCTAATAATGGCTTTAGATAAAAGTGAACAAAGGCTCGATCTGAAAAAACATCAGAAAGAGAGACACATCCGGAAAGGCATCGGATGGTAGAGAAACCAGACATCCAATAATGGTTTTGAATGAATGGTATAACTCACAATATCTAATAATGGCTTTAGATAAAAGGTGAACAAAGACTCGATCTAAAAAACATCAGAAAGAGAGATACCTTCGGAAAGGCATCAGATGGTAGAGAAACTGGACATCCAATAATGGCTTTGAATGAAAGGTATAAATCACAATATCTAATAACGGCTTTAGATAAAGTGAACAAGGACTCGATCTGAAAAAACATCAGAAGGGGAGATACCTTCGGATAGGCATCAGATGGTAGAGAAACTGGGCATCCAATAATGTCTTTGAATGAAAGGTATAACTCAAAATATCTAATAATGGCTTTAGATGAATGTGAATAGTAAGAATCCAAGAAAGCATTGGACGAAAGGACACCAGTCATCCAATAATGGCTTTGAACGAACGGTACAAATCACGGCATCTGAGAGAGCATCAGATAAACGTGAGAAAGGTAGAGATCCAAGAAAGCATTGGATAAAAGGGATCACAGTATCCAAGACATCATTAAATGACTGTGAACTTTCAGGAATGTCACTGAAAGTAAAGGTAAATCACTATATTTAGGAATGGTATCGAATGATAGTGAGAAAGACATCCAATAATGGCTTTGGATAAAAGGTAAACTCATCCAGGAATGGCACTGAATGAGCAGGGAGAAAGGTATCCAATAATAGCTTTGAATGCAAAGGGGAAAACTCATCCAGGAATGGCACTGAATGAACAAATAAGACTTTCAGGAATGGCACTGAAAGATATCCAAGTAAATTTGATTGTGGTTACAGAAGGTAGGCAAAACTTCCAGGAATAGCACTGGGAGAAACAAGAGGAATAAGATATCCAGGAATGGCACTGGAGATCACAAGAGACAGGCATCCAGGAATGGCACTGGAGTGAGAGAATATAAAGATCCAGGAATAGCATTGGAATGAGAGAAGACCAACATCTATCAACAAAATTAGATGCGCAAGAGAATGACAACATTCAGGAATGACACTGAATGAAAAGGACAGGTAACGTTTTGGTAAGACGTGGATAATGACACGACCTCGCGCGAAATGCAAATGAGGATGAAACACTCATGATATGCATATGTATATGAATTATGCAAATGATATATGATCAAATGCAAATGCAATGCAGACGACACCGCTCGACTCTTTTGGTGAGAAGACAAGACTAGAAGACTGATTCCTCAACACGGAGATCACTGCCATTCTGTCTGGGGACTAGAGATGCTACTGCTGAACACATCATTGCCACACTGGTAAACTATATCCAAATTGATGATCCTTGTAGGAAGGATGAAGAGCTGCTTGGGGATTCTTCAAGTAAACTGCCCCAGATTAGCTGACTGTTGTAGATAAGCTGATCATTGCTTCAGTTTGATTGATTCTGAAATGAATGTTTCACGGCACACTTGAAAAGCTTGCCCCAGTCCGGGTCTTGAAAATGATTGTTTTACTGTACACTAGGAAGGCTTGCCCCAACCTGAGTCTTGAAAGGTTTTCTGGATAAACCAAATCTGAGAAGTCGCCATTAAACCACAAATCTTGAACGGATGCTCAACAGGATATGGAATGAACTTGCCCCTGATAGGATCACTGACCAAGTTTCTTAACTGTTTGAAAATTCCTTAAGAAGAAAGCTAGTTTACAAACAAAAGTACTTGTACAGACATGGTAAATGAAAAGTTCATGCAACTTTTGAAATCAAAATCATTTTGAAAGAGGTGCAAAGTATATGGGATACTGGTCAAAACACGGTGGTTCAAGACATTAATGTGAAAAGTTTAAGCAAAAGGTGTGGTGCCAAAACAGATGATCGCAAAGATCTTTTGGAGTCAGTTTACGCAACCTTGCTGTAGTATGCTTTCAAAATAACCCTGCCTCAATTAGGTCTTTTGAGGGTTATAACGTGGTCTGGTTCACGGTTTAAGAAACAAAGGATAAAGGCCCAAAGTTTATTTGTACCCACCCAATCTTCGTGATGATCTCCAGTCCTACGCTCAGTTAACTCAAACTATGCACTCAAGTTCCCATGAGTTAGGAATTGCACTGATGATGATGATGGTTCATAAGTTAAGAGATTTTGAAATGGCGGTCACTACTTCCTTACAAAGTTGTTTGCCATTGAGGACTTCCAGGATAAAGGATTTAAAGATTTCCTCCATTGGTTGTCATACAAACTTTTCCTTTTTTATTGTTTTTTTTTTCTTTCTTGTTTTCCGTTTTTTTTTTGTTTTTTTTAGTGACTGCCTGGCTTAAGGATTACGACGAACCATCGTTGGCGTTCGACTTGAGAGACATCTTCGACACTCGCTTGTTGTGTGCGAATGAAAATTTGTGAATGCAACATTTTGTTGAAAGTCGTCTTGCATGAAGCTCTTGTAATTGAATGCACAATCCAGTTAACTGAGAACTACCCTGCCCCAGGTTAAAATTGCGGGTTTTTCATTTGTAAAGAAAAGAAACTCCTACTTCCAGGCTCAAAGGGGTTAACAAGGGGTTATCTTCCTTATTTCTCCAATGTTTGGGGGATTGAAACAATGCCTTACATCATCAGCAAAGTTTTGATTTGAAAGCATATCAACAGCAGTTATGAGTATTAAGTATCATCATCCTACCTCTGATCTTTGCATAATCAGAAGAAAGTAGACAAGAGAATTTTTTATTTTATTTTTCATGAAAGAGGAAGCAATAAGAAGTAAATAGCAAACACAAATGAATTGAATCAAAAGTTGCAATGCTCATTTCATTAATTGTGAAAGTACAAACATAATTTGAAAGCAAACACTAATTACAAAATAAAGAAAGTGCAAACAACAAGAAACAAAGGCCTAGTGACGAATCAACACAAGGATGAGCTGTCATGTCTGAAACACTGGCTTTAGGAGGATATCCTGCTGAAGTCGACTGAAGCTTCACTTGACGTGCCCCGACGGAGGGTTGTTCTGGACATTGGGATTGTCACAAAAGCTAAGAATTCCAATCTTAATCAAATCACGCACTCTAACCTTCAGTGCATAGCAATTTTCCAGGTCGTGGCCTGCGGCACCTTCATGGAATGCACAGTGGAGATCAGATCTGAATCCAGCTGAAAGAGGATTTAGAGGATCTAAAGGCCTTGTGGTAATCAAGCCTTTCTAAACCAGACCAGGATACAGTTTGGTGTAAGTCATGGGGATAGGATCAAATTGACCCCTCTTACGGTACTGGTTATGTCCTGCAGTCGGATGTGGAGGAGCTTGAGCTGGCATGGCAGTCTGACCAACCGTAGTAGCAGATGTAAGAGGTGGAGAACAGTTGTGTGGCAAACCAAACTCTGGCCAAGTTGAAGGTGGCACCTGAACAGGCTGAGGATTAGCATTTGAAAACTCCTGAATAACAGTCTTTTGGGGTTGCTCTCCTCTAGCAATCAAGACTTGAAGCATCTCAGTGAGCTTGGTCACACTTGACTTAAGGTCATCGATCTCCATTCGGATCTCAGCATTGTACACCTCTTGCTCTGACATTTTGTGTCTGCAGTCAGCTCTAGTCCGGTATCGGTGTCGAGGCATCAGCTTGACGACTCACAGGTAACACTGGAAGGTAGAGACAACTGGAGATAAGTAACTGGATGAGCAGACGTATGCAATGAAACATGCAAAGATGCAAATGATATGTAATGCAATGCAAACAGGGTACAAAACACATGCAACAGGATCAAGGGTTCGAGATCACAGCATGAAGTCCAGGTAAAGAACCAACCACAGGGTGTGTACTAGGGTTCTTGTATCTGCAGAGCAAGGTTCTAAAGAGTTCCCAGAGTCGACAACCCATCTTTCGGATATTATCGACTTCCCAATTGCTCGGTAATCAATAAAATTCTCAAGAGAGTCTCGTCCGAGTGTAGTATCGCGTAGCAACTATATAGGATTACTCCCTCATAATCATCGCACTACATCCTAAATAGGCCAGGTGGGGTAAAGGGTAACTAATGGTCATCAGTATCCCTGGCACCAAGGTTGAAAGTGGCAACGCACTCACGATTGCTCGTTCAGCATATACCACCCCCAAGAGGGCCTCAACTGAGTGTGGAACCTCAAGTCAACTCCTTTGGGATTTCTCCCTCGAAGTCTCCTTGACTATGTCCACGATCCTATCATATGTGTACGCTCAAGTCCGGGTTAGGACTTATCCTCACCGCTCAAGGTAGCAGCCCTGCACATAGAAAAACCCAAGCACAAGCAAATATATATTCAGATATGAATATGTACAGATATACAAACAAGCAAACATATAAATAACACAAATGCAAACAAGGTGGGCTTAACCCTCATAGGGGAACTTTTCCCCAGTGAATTCGCCATTTCTGTTGCGGTGAGAATTGGATAACAAGCTATGAATTAACTTGCATCATTTTCTTTTACAACCAACTTTGATTTATCCAAAGGAAAGGTTCAAGATCGAAGAAAAACCTAAAGGGGGGAGATCTAAGGCTCGGGGGTTGGTTATACATAGGGAAGGTGTTAACATCCTAGATATCTGTAGTACTCTACAGGAACCTCTTGTTAGTATTTGTGTTATGTTAATGTTTGCTTGCTAAAGGAAAGTGCTAAGCTAAAGGACCTAGGGTATGTATACTAAGTATGGTCTAAGGGTGTAAAAAGAAAATGTGGAATCCGAGAAGGCATCGGATGTAAAGGAAAAAGATGGAAAAAGAAAAAGGTAGCTCGCTAGGATCTCGCAATCCTATGCCTACATATTCTCAAGGTGAACTTGAGAAATCAGAGCAATCGTAGTTCCCCTCAACGGGGGTGAAGAACTCTTGACTGTGGTCAAGGTTCCTAGGGAAAGTAGGGTGGAAAGCTTGAAAGCAAAGCTTGTAAGGATTGATTGGTTAGGAGAAAGAGATTAATGGCTATCTCTTATAAAGGGATTGTGAAGGGTTAGACCGTCGTGAAAGAGAAGAGATTAATAGCTATCTCTTTGGGAAGGCCAGGTTAGAAGGGAGAAGAGATTAATGGTTATCTCTTGTGAAATGGTTTGAGGTTAACAGGGTATTTGAGCTATCTATGACATGAAGTCAATAGAGAGACTTTCATTTGGAATGAGGTATAAGGTACAGAGTGACAAGGAGGAAAAACCTCGAGTCAAGTGTATAATGAACAGCAATATGTACAGTAAGTGCCACAAGAATAAGATTGAAAATGAATATTAGGAATTGACTAAAAAGGAAAAATATGAAAATTAAGAGTTAAACAAATAAAAATTTAAATAAATAAAATCTCATTAAAGCTAATAACTAAATAAACTAATTAAGTTAAAAGACTAACTGGTTAACTAAAGTTAAAATCTAATAAAAACTATTTAACTAATTCTAAATGGAAAGCTAACTAAATTAATCTAAATAAATTTCCAAATAAGTTTTTTCTTATGTTTTTAGTATAAAATAACTTAAATTACTTAATCACAAAACTAATCCTAGAGAACTAATCTTAAAATAAATTACTCACTTAAAAATATTTTACTAAACCTAAAATACATTATTAATATTAAAATAGTTACTAAACTTAACATTACTAACCTTAAAATAATCACTACATAAAAACTGATTGAAATGCTAATTAATTTCTAAACTAACTTAAGAAACTAATTACAAGGAACATGGACTCAGACTTCTGGCCCAATGATGTTCAGTATGAAGCCAAGGGGGTGAAATAGTGAGTTTACGGGTGTGAGCCGAATTGAGTCAAAACTTAAAGTTGAAAGATGAAAACCTAGCTAACAATATCATCAGCATCACATTGTGTCATGGGTCCCTTTTTCACTCTGGAACGATAACATAGAAAACACGAATAACCAAACCTGCGATTTCGCCCTCCGCTCTCGTCTCTTTTTGTTTCGGGTCTCTCCCTTTGATGAGACGTCGTTGTTGTTGGAGGTGAAGTTGAAAGTCGTCGCCGACGATCTGTGAATGGCGGCGGAAGTTGGTCTTACCCTCTCCTTGTTTCAATCCGTCAGCGGCTCCTTCGGTCTTGATTCTTTCGCACGACGGTGAAGGGTGTTGCAAAATTAGTGAGTTCGGTTATGGATCGTGGCAGCGGTTTGAACGGATGGAGGAACTTCTCGAAGCTATTTCGTGCCCTCTTCAAAGTTTTACACAGACACGGCGAGGGTGGAGATGTGAGTGGTTGTGAGTCATGGTTCTGTATGCGGTAACGGCGAACTGTTAGAAGGTATTCACGGGACTTATGGGGAGTGTTGCAGCTGTAGGTTGTTGTTGTGAAAGAAGAGTGGTGCGATAATGAATGGTGATGAAAAAACGCAGATGGTTTAGCTTAGATGAGGTTTGTCGTGGTTTGGGATTGATTTATTTGTTCTGAGTTTCTTTTACTTTTCTGGTCTGATTGATGTTTGTTGATTGATGAAAATGAGTTGGTGATGAAGGTTGGTGTTTTTATGTGGTTTGCAGCCAATATGTACAAGCAGGTTAGAAAATAAGTAGATGGTTGTCGCTCCCGAAAGATTTGAATCCAACGGTACAAACGCAAGAGTGGCGTAGAAAACACAGAGTCACCAGCAATGTGTATTTATCCCGAGAGAGGGAAAGGAAACACTGCATAAACCTAAAAAGAAAGGGGGAAAGACATGGTCATCGCAACCATAGTCCGGGTTCGGGAGTCGGTTATGCAAGGGGAAGGTGTTAGCACCCCACGCATCCATCGTACTCGATGGGATCCACGCTTGTTGTCTAAACGGAGGGTGAGCTGTTCTAATATCTATGGCTGAACAAAAGAAAACGGGGATGTGGGTGACTAAGACGGACTCGGTAGGACATATTCGATGCCCTAGGCCTATGTACTCCCTTAGTGCAATGGGAAAGTCAGAGTCAACGTAGTTCGGATGGGAACTGTGGGGGAAGGTTGCTCGCCAAGACAATCGTTGTCTTGTGCCTACATATCCTCAATCGGACGAGAGAGAGGAATCAGAGCTAATGTAGTTCGTGGGTATGACCACGGATGGGTAAGTGTTTTTTACGTTAGCGACGAGCTCTTTTCTGAAAATAAGTTTGAAACCCAGTGATCCCGAAGGATAAAAAGATTTGAATTTGTTTTTGTGTTTTTTAGACAGAAGTGTCTTTTAAGTTGTTTCGTAACTTGCATTGAACCAAAGTCTTAAATATAGGAACGAATACTTCGCGCATCGTCCCCAACAGGATGTACACTAGGTATCCTAGAAGAATAAGAGGAAGCCCCTCATTCCCCACTTCCCACATAGAAGGCTCAAGCGCAATACACGTTAACCTTTATTACGTGTTTTGAAGAATTTTTGAGATGAGAAGAGAGAAGACCCAAAGGAAACTCTAAAGGGAAACTAAGAGTCCTAATGTTATCATGCATGGATGACCTATGGTTAGTGAGGCTTAGGAGAGATGACTACCTAAAACCTAATGCTAATCCTACTCCAAGCTTAATCAAAAATTAAGTTGGACTAGGTAGCTCTAACGGGAGAGAATCCAAGACTTAAACAAGTCTTGAGATTCAAGGGAGGAAGAGAGTGAAAGAGAAGAATGAGAAAGAGAAGGATGAGATAAGAAACAAGATATGGCAGCAAGCACATCATATCAAGTACATCCAACGCACACCAATAAACAAGTCTCAAAGATCATGCAAAACATCTCAAGTAAGCATGCAAAGGTAATCATGAAAGAATGCAAGCATACTTATATGAGATGCACAATCAAACACCAATAAACTTCATATCAAGATGAAATGAGAAAAATAAGATGAAGATGAAAGCAAGTCAGAACCAAGATCATACCATCATCAACAATTCTCATGTGCAAAAGAAGATCAAAACATGAAACATTATGAACCAAAGAAAGTCCACAAAAGGAAACTCAAAGTACAAACACTTAGCACATGCCAAACATGATTCATAAATTGCAAAAATAAGTCTCAAAGGACCTCAACCAGGGTTGAACATCATACCAAAAGCTCATGCAAAGAATCATAAATAAATTCAATCAATTAGGCATGGCAAATCAAATAGGGTTAGGAGATGTCAAGAGATGATCATGCATAATTCATTTAAGCACAAATTATCAAACATATACCAAATGACATTCAAAAATTGTGAAATCAGAACCCAAATGACCTAAGTCAGAGACTAACAACATGTCAAAAGACCACACCAAAATTCAAAGTTTAAGTACCTCAAACAATTAGGTAAAGATCACATAGGAACCATAAACCAATATGAAAAGGAGATGGACTAAAATGCAATATGCAAAGATTTTAAAATATGAGAAAAATATTTTTAGGAACCTCAACATGTCCTCTACTATTACAAAAAGAATGAGATGCAAATCATGTATAGATGATGAGAACAAAAATCAACAAGGCAGGGTGTGCATATATGAAACAATCCAAAAAGAAAATAATTAAACAATTAATTCAGATGCACAAAATAGAATAAAAATGGAAAATAAAATTTGAAAAATTTTTATAAAAACCTAAACATGCTTCATGAATTTTTTTGGGGGTTTTGGATGCATTTAACTAATTTTAAAAATTAAAAATGGAAATGCAACAATTAAGGAAATAACAAGAAAGAAATAAACATGGGGGTTCAGATAGTAGCCCAAACACGTTCAAAACCAAACTGGGCTCAAGGGGGAGGTGCGGATATCAAGCCCAGGTCAAAAGGCCCATCAGCGAAGTCAACACGCCCCCACATAGAACTCAGTCAACAAATAGGACTCACACAAGCGATCTGATTGATCCAACGTCTCAAATCAAGTCAACAGAACACAATATTACACCAGATCAAAGGCCAGGAAATGATGAACATAATAAGAAACGTGGATTAGCACACATGCATATTAAAAACAAAACCAATCAGATGCGTTCATTTAAATGATGTGGCAAAGTAAGGACCATTAGATCTAGGCATAGACGGTGGAGATTTCGTCTTCTCCAAAAGAAACCCTCAGCCATCTGAATCAAAACCAGGTGCCAGAGCCCTAGCTTCGGTCACCTTCTCCGGTGACTCCCATGGTGGAGTTTCACAAAATTTCCCAGAAATCAAACATGAGCATACTATCTTGACCAGAATTCAACAAGGATTCCATATATCATATTCATTTCATCAAATAGTCAACACACATGCCAAATCGAAGAGAAGAAGTTTAGATCCAAAACTTTCAAACTCAAAATACACACATGTTACACGTCCAAACCCAAAACAAAATATATCATCATGCTCAGTACACATCACAGATCATTATGCACACAATAAAATCAAGTTCTATAATGGTGAAAAGTAAGCTTACCTGAAAGTTGCAGAGCTCGAATTACACCAAGAACTCCTTCCAAAAGCTGCAGATCTTCCTCTTTTGAGCTCTATTTGCAAAATAAATGCAAATAGAGGCTTGAAATGGACTGGATCTAGGATTTTGAAAGTGAACCAACTTGAGATGCACTTGCTGAAAACCTTGCTCTCAGCTCAAAACAATGGTAGATTCTTACTCTACCAAGTGTGTAGGTCACCAATATGAAAAAAATCTTCAGAAACCCTTGTAATGAATGAGTTTCGAAGAGAGAAAGTTTGGGTGAGAAAAATGAGATTCTGAGCAAGAATGAGTGCATGAGGGGTGAATGAGCGTGTGATCCTTCTTATATAGACTTGGTTAGGCCCCTGAGCATGATTAGGGTTTGGTTAATCCCTTGATTAAGGCTATCCAAAGTAATTTGCAAAAATGCAAGTTGTGATGCACCCACTAATCCACACGTGCAAAGGTCATGGAATAAGCATGATTCATCTCCATTTCACTTCCTGATCACAATGGAATTGAAATTGGGCCTTGTGGTTTCCAAAAATAGTAAATTTTCTACAAACTCTTGATTCTTGATGAATGATGCCATCCTTGCCATTCCTTGACCAAATAAAGGTACATGGACTTGGGAAACATGATTTGAACCTTTGAAAACCCATGGTTGACTTTTTGGAACTGTTGACTTTTGCTTACTTCACAAGTAACTGATCCACTGAACATCTTCCACAATGAACCACTAGCCAAGCCTTCCTCTATGAGTGTTGGTGAGCATATGGAATCCATGAGAGCAGGCTTGAATCCACAAAGTTTTCTCAATAAGCCCCTTGAACCCAAAAACCCTAATTTTGTCCCTCTGGTTATGAGGGAAAATTCACTTGAAGTCCTTTGCCATTCTTGATCTTATAGTGATATGATGACCACCACAAAACACCTTGAGGCTTGAGACTCCTTTGAGATGAACCAAGTACCTTGATCCCATGCTAAGAACCAATGCTATGCACAAATGCTAATGCAAGAAATGCAAAGAAACATAAGCCAGTTAACCTCAAAACAAAAGAGCAAATTTTGGGGTGTTACAGCTGCCCCTATTTAATCAACTTGGTCCTGAAGGTATGATAGCAACAGATGTCATACGTTCAAAGGATTCACGGGGATTGAATACCAAAAGAAACCTAAAATTTGCAATCCTCAAAGGAGGGACGACTCCACTGGGGAACAAGCAATAAATGCTGCACTTTCACAACACGAACGAGTGTTAGCTATGCTGGGGATAAACACGGACGGGTGTAAAGAGATTCAATATGGACGGGTATCGAAAAGGTACACGGACGGGTGTAAAAAGGTTCAATACAGACGGGTATCGAAAGGTACACGGACGGGTGTAAAACGGTTTCAATACGGACGGGTATTGAAAAAGTTCAAACACGGACGGGTGCTGAAAGGACACGGACGGGTGTCAAAGGAATCAATACGGACGGGTATCGAAAGGTACACGGACGGGTGTAAAAGAGGTTCAATACGGACGGGTATTGAAAGGTACACGGACGGGTGTAAAAAGGTTCAATACGGACGGGTATCGAAAGGTACACGCACGGGTGTAAAAAGGTTTCAATACGGACGGGTATCGAAAGGTACACGGACGGGTGTAAAAAGGTTTCAATACAGACGGGTATCGAAAAGGTACACGGACGGGTGTAAAAAGGTTTCAATACGGACGGGTATCGAAAAGGTACACAGACGGGTGTAAAAGAATCAATACGGACGGGTATCGAAAGGTAAACGGACGGGTGTAAAGTGTTTCAATATGGACGGGTATCGAAAAGATACACGGACGGGTGTAAAAAGGTTCAATACGGACGGGTATCGAAAAAGTTCAAACACGGACGGGTGCTGAAAGGACATGGACGGGTGTCAACAGTAAAAACTTTGAGGAGATGAATCAAAAGACCACCCGGATGAAGGGGTAAAGGAGGTCATGGGTTCACAATCTTGGCAAAACACTC
The DNA here is from genome assembly GCA_022829125.1 of Lathyrus tuberosus. Taxonomy (NCBI): domain Eukaryota; kingdom Viridiplantae; phylum Streptophyta; class Magnoliopsida; order Fabales; family Fabaceae; genus Lathyrus; species Lathyrus tuberosus. The sequence continues at coordinate 10,804,917 of JALAZF010000072.1, forward strand.
TGCCGTGGGACTGTCAAATATTGCTTTGAATGACTAAATCCAACACTTGTGGAGTAAAGTCGAATGATATCTTCCTGAAATCCGGCTTTCCTGACGAAGGGAACTCAAACCTGGCTTATGCTTCGGATGCATATGTTTGAATTTTTCCGTAATGCTCCACACGAAGTGGAAATGCTATGCATTTAGGAGGATGCCATTCAAAAAATGCTTATGCAATAGAAAAGGCCGTCCTAGCGAAATAAACGTTGAGAACAGAAGCAGCTCCACCGAGGACGACAAACCACATTGTCATCAAACCAAAGAAATCATGTTGAGGAAAACTTCACCCTACTGGGGAAGATCATAACCACCAATTCTGCTGCAGATGGACGAATCTCCGAGAGAAAACTCACTCTATCGGGGACGGAAAGATCAACAACTCTGCTGGAGATGGACGAATCTCTGAGAGAATACCCACACAACCGGGGAATATCAAGATCAACAATTCTGCTGGAGATGGACGAAACTCCGGGAGAATACCCACTCAGCCGGGGAGGGAGATGAATACTGAAGATGGAAACTCCTCCGCCGGGGATCACTAAATATTTCTGAACTTGGATTTGACGCCTGCCAAAAACGATTGGACTTAAAACCTGCTGGGGATACCAATCACCACCAGACTCTGCTTGGGGATATAAGCACCTTTATCCTGCTGCTAGGGAAATAACTTTACCCTCACCCTGCTGGGGATTAGATCAAACCGTTGTCGGTGAGACTATACTTTCTAACCAACTGAGGAAAGTAGACCCCAGGACTCTGTGGGGATAATAACATATTTGTCCACGAATCTCCTGCTGGAGATACAACAACATCCACCTTAGAGAAATCAACTTCTGACTGCTTGCTGGGGAATAATAATCCAAACACAACTTCGGCTGGGTATACAATCCCCTGTACTCCTGCTGAGGAAAGATGAGTCAAATCACGACTCTGGTTGGGAGTAAACCTCTTATATCCTGCTGAGGGGGACGAACCTCAACGGCTCCGCTTGGGGAATTACTTCTTTATACTCTGCTGAGGAAGACGATCCTTGATACTCTGAATGGGGAGAGCAGCAAACTGCTGAGGACGATCAGACTTCAAGGTTGAAGAAAGCAGCTCTACTGGGGAGTTACAAACCTGTTATCCTGCAGAACCAACAGAAAGGTCTACGTGCAAAAATGATTACTTTGATTATCATCATAGTGACTGTCGCCTAAGCAATTGCCACTGTTTTCCAACTTGTTTCACAAAGCTCAACATTTTAACATGTAATGTTTATAAAAAATATCGGACATTTTCACAAACAAAACAGGTAAAACAATAAACAAAAGCTCTTTGACTGAAATGCAAACTTTATTGAATGATCAGCCTGTAAATAGGCATTTACATTTGGAAGCAATTCCTGAAAAGAGGTAATTGCGCAAAAAGTAAAAGAAAATACACATGTCGGCAATGTGGGGAACAGACATCCACCATGACTCGACTCAGCTATAACCCATATGACTTGTTTATCCGCAGATACTTTGGCCTTTGAAGATGACTGACTGGACTGATTCCTTTCCTTCGAATTCTCCAAGTGTGAGTAGCGATCACAGATCGAATGCAGATCGTAGTCTTTGCTTTTAAATCCCTAACTTTTGCCTGGATCGCCCTTTTCGGGTTTTCAATCCACCGGGATACCCATTTTTGCCAAAGTTGCCTTTTCAGGTTTTCAACCTTGCGGGTTTATTTCCTTTTTCTTTTTTATTCCTAATTTTTTCCCGAACCTTTTCTTTTTATGGTTCGCCAGGATGCCCCATTTTTGCCTGAACCTTCTTTTTATGTCCAGCAGGTCTTTTTTATGCAAAGTATTTTTTGACTACGCCCGCGTTCACAGGGGACGTAAAATCTTCGCCATCCATAGTTGAGAGTAATAAGGCTCCACCAGAGAAAACATGTCTTACTACAAATGGCCCTTCGTAATTTGGAGTCCACTTGCCCCTGTGATCTGTTTGAGGAAGAATGATCCTTTTCAGGACTAATTCACCAGTTTGGAAACACCGAGGACGCACTTTCTGATCAAATGCTTTTTTCTTCCTGCTCTGATACAACCGACCATGCGCAATGGCTTTCAATCTCTTCTCTTCAATGAGGTTCAGTTCATTCAGCCGGGAACGCACCCACCCAGCTTCATCAAGCTTCACATCTGTCAGAATTCTCAAAGAAGGAATCTCAACTTCTAATGGCATAACTGCTTCCATACCATACACTAGTGAGAAAGGGGTTGCCCCAGTTGATGTGCGTACCGAAGTACGATATCCGTGCAAAGCGTAAGGCAACATCTCATGCCAGTCCTTGTATGTCACTACCATCTTCTGCACAATCTTCTTTATGTTCTTATTAGTCGCTTCAACAACCCCATTCATCTTCGGGCGATAGGGAGAAGAATTATGATGTTCAATTTTAAAGCTCTGACATAACTCCTTCATCATCTTGTTATTCAAATTTGAACCATTATCAGTAATGATTCTCTCCGGGACTCCATACCGGCAGATAATGTCCTTCTTAATAAACCGAGCTACCACTTGTCTGGTGACGTTGGCATACGATGCTGCTTCCACCCACTTTGTGAAATAATCAATGGCCACCAGGATAAAACGATGTCCATTCGAAGCAGTCGGCTCGATCTTCCCAATCATGTCAATGCCCCACATGGCAAAAGGCCAAGGTGACGACAAAACATTCAGAGGAGTGGGCGGTACATGCACCATATCGGCATAAATCTGGCATTTATGACATCTCCGGGCGTATTTAAAACAATCAGACTCCATAGTCATCCAATAATACCCCGCTCTCAACAATTTTCTTGCCATAGCATGCTCATTGGTATGAGTACCAAAGGAACCTTCGTGAACTTCTTCCATTAACAGGCCTGCCTCGTGTTCATCAACACAACGTAGCAAGACCATGTCAAAGTTTCTCTTGTATAACACATCGTCTTTGTTCAAAAAGAAGTTTCCTGATAACCTCCTCAATGTCTTTTTATCCTTGGAAGATGCCCCAGCTGGGTATTCCTGACTCTTCAAAAAGACTTTGATATCGTGATACCAAGGCTTACCATCTGATACACCTTCAACCGGAAATACAAAAGCAGGTCTGTCCAAGCGCATGATTCTGATTGAAGGAGTTTCATTCCAACGATTCACTTGATACATTGATGACAACGTTGCCAACGCATCAGCCATCTAATTCTCTATTCGAGGAATGTGATGGAAGTCCACTCTGTCGAAGAAAGGTAACAACCTTTTGGCATAGTTGTTATACGGAACAAGATTCGCTTGACGAGTCTCCCATTCACCTGTAATCTGATTAACCACCAACGCAAAATCACCATAAACATCGAGGTTCTTGATTCTCAAATCAATCGCTTCTTCTAACCCCATGATGCATGCTTCATACTCTGCCTCATTGTCGGTGCATACGAACGCCAATCGGGCAGTGAAGGGTATATGAGAACCCTTTGGAGTCGTAATGACTGCCCCGATTCCGTTACCATATGAATTAACAACTCCATCAAAAACCAACTTCCACTGAGATCCAATCTCAGGTCCCTCATCAAGCAAAGATTCTTCACAGTCCTTCATCTTCAGATACATGATATGTTCATCCGGAAATTCAAACTTCATTGGTTGATAATCCTCAATTGGCTGTTCGGCGAGATATTCTGACAAAACACTTCCCTTAATGGCCTTTTGGGAAACATACTGAATATCGTATTCTGTCAGAACCATCTGCCAACGGATTATTCTGCCAGAAAGTGCTTTCTTCTCAAACACATACTTGATCGGATCCATCTTCGAAATCAATAGGGTTGTATGGTTTAACATATACTGCCTCAAACGCCCAAGCGAGTGCACAACATGTTTTCTCCAGCATCGAGTACCTTGACTCGCAATCAGTAAACTTTTTACTCAAGTAGTAGATGGCATGCTCTTTTCTACCTAACTCGTTTTGTTGACCGAGCACACAACCCATTGAATTCTCAAGAACCGTGAGATACATAATCAAAGGTCGTCCTGGCACTGGTGGTATAACGACCGGAGGTTCCTGCAAGTATTCTTTAATCTTTTCAAACGCCTTTTGACAATTTTCATTCCACCTGACCGCTTGATCTTTTCTTAGCAGCTTGAAGATTGGTTCACACGTGGCTGTGAGATGCGAGATGAACCTAGCAATGTAGTTCAATCTCCCCAAGAAACCACGAACCTCTTTTTCTGTTCTCGGCACAGGCATTTCTTGTATGGCTTTTACCTTTGCAGGATCAACCTCGATACCTTTTTCACTAACAATAAACCCCAGCAATTTTCTTGATCTCACCCCGAAAGTGCATTTGTTTGGATTCAGCCTCAGTCTAAATTTTCTCAATCTTTCAAATAGCTTCTGAAGATTCACCAGATGTTCTTCCTCCATCTGTGACTTCGCAATCATGTCATCAACATAGACCTCAATCTCTTTGTGAATCATATCATGAAAGAGAGTCGCCATCGCTCGTTGATAGGTTGCCCCTGCATTTTTCAATCCAAAGGGCATCACTTTGTAGCAGAATGTTCCCCACGGTGTTATGAATGTTGTTTTCTCCATGTCCTCTGGGGCCATCTTGATTTGGTTATACCCAGAGAAGCCATCCATGAAGGAAAACACAGAATACTGAGCAGTGTTGTCAACTAACACGTCAATGTGAGGGAGCGGGAAATCGTCCTTTGGGCTTGCTCTGTTCAAATCCCTGTAATCAACACACATCCTGACCTTCCCATCCTTCTTAGGTACAGGCACGATGTTAGCAACCCATGGAGGATAATTTGTTACGGCAAGAAAACCGGCGTCTAGCTGTTTCTCAACCTCTTCCTTGATTTTGACAGACATCTCCGGTTTAGTTCTTCTCAACTTTTGTTTGACCGGAGCACAACTTTCTTTAAGTGGTAGCCGGTGTACAACAATATCAGTATCGAGCCCAGGCATGTCTTGGTAAGACCAGGCGAAGATGTCCACATACTCACGGAGCATTTCAATCAATCTTCCCTTGACACTGTCTTCCAAAGCAGCCCCTATCCTTACTTCCTTTCTGGCGTCCTCGGTTCCCAGATTAACAATCTCAATCTCCTCCTGATGAGGCAGGATGACTTTCTCCTCTTGCTTTAACAATCTGGCCAACTCTTCGGGCAGTTCACAATCTTCGTCAGTCTCTTCTTCAGCCTGATAGATTGGATTGTCGAAGTCATACCGAGCTATAGCTGAGTCAGGATCGGTGTCATCTGAACAAAGAGACCTGCATGATTGATGAGGTATGTTTTATTATGTATGCAACAAAAGAAACACATTACCATTTTGATGTGGGTTTTTAATGCATAAAAATAAAACAGAAAGACAGAGATTAAAATATTTGAGTGTGAAAAGTCCTTTATTGATGATAAAGCAAACATGCAACAGTTAAAAGCCCTACAAATAAAATCACTACGTCTTGGGCAGAACGCAGGATTTAACATAATAGGAAAACAAAGCAATTACTCGAAACCAGTCACTTGGATGACTTTTACAGAAGACCAGTTGCACAGACTTTCTCCTGGGACGCAAGGGCGGATCCAGCTATCCATATCACAATCACTGTCCCCTTCTTCCTCAATGGCATTAACTCTGTTGAAGAAAACACCGGCACTGGTGAAACAGACTGGGCCATAGAATTTGGGAGGATCCCCGGCTCTCCTGGGTGGCTTGTATCCCAATCCATAAGTATCCCTCTTCTCTTGAACTTCAACCACTTGGCCCCACCTCTGTGAGCTACCAGATTTAACCACAGCTTTGGCGTCTTGAAAAGAAGACATAGAAACCTCAGGTTGATCTGCCACTGCGGGCTGCTCTATAGCTTCAGACTGGACAACCTCTTCAGACACCTTCACCTTCTCAAATCCCTGACACAAAGTCTCATGAATTTCACCATCCACTTCAACGTATTTAAAGGTTGACAACTGACTAATCATTATGTCCTCCTCTCCGCACACTGTCACCACGTGACCATCTACCATGTATTTCAGCTTTTGATGCAAAGTGGAGGTTACAGCGCCTGCACCATGGATCCAAGGACGACCCAACAGACAGCTGTATGCTGGCTGAATATCCATTATATAAAATGTTGCATTAAAGAGTTCCAGCCCAACCTTGATCGGAAGCACAATCTCACCAAAGACAGATCTCTTCGAGCCATCAAAAGCTCGCACCACCAAGTCGCTTGGTGTACAAATATGTCCCCTGGTATCTAACTTTATTAATGCTTTCTTTGGTAATACATTCAACGATGATCCAGTATCAACCAATACATGTGACATCAGTGAACCATGACACTCAATCGAAACATGCAGGGCATTGTTATGATTCCTCCCAGCGGGGGTCAAATCAAGATCTGTAAGGCCCAAGTCATTGCCCGCATTCACATGCGCTACAACCCCTTCCAGTTGATTAACAGAAATCTCTTGAGGAACATAGGCCGCATTCAAAACTTTCAGAAGAGAATTCCTATGAGCTTCAGAACACAATAGCAAAGACAGAATAGAGATCTTTGACGGGGTCTGATGTAACTGGTCCACGATCTTGTAATCACTTTTCTGGATGAGTCTCATAAACTCCTCTACATTTTCAGAAAAAGCATCATCAACCGGCTTTACTGTAGAATCCACAATCACTGGAGTCTGAACAGAACCATCCATTGCCTGTTTTCCCCTATCTTGCCTAGAAGTACTGGGTTGATCATTAACAGGAGTAACCACTCTACCACTTCTCGTTATAGCATCAGCTTCAACCTTAACCTCAGGACTAGTATTCACTGGTGAAGTAGTCATTAATTCCTGTTTTTGTCCATTGACAAACACCTCTACGCCGTAATTCCAGGGAATAGCCATAGTACTTTCATACGGAATGGGTCCAGCCCTTGTAATGACGACTGGAGGTGGCCTTGCCGGACCTGAAATAGTAATCGTCTTGAACGGAATGGTGATGGTAGCAACCTTCTCACTGGCGACTTCTTCTTGCTGATTACACCGATCAAACTATAAGCAACCCTCATCAATCAGATTCTGGATACCCATCTTCAACAAATCACATCCATTATCCTTCGTCAAACAATCTGAACAGTTCTCACCACAACCCGGATAGACGCCACCCTTCAATAACCTATTTTTAACCACAGCCAGCGGAGTCTTCAGCTCCTCAACATCCATGATCAAATTCAAAGCTTCACATTCCTCAATTATCGCATTCACCCTTGGCCCATTGTGATCGGGCATCGGGTTTTGAGTAACATTGGGCCTATCATTCGAGAAATTGATAGCCTTGGAGTCTACAAGGTCTTGTACCTTGTGATGAAACGCCCTACATTTCTCCACAGTATGTCCCGAAGCACCAGAGTGAAAATCGCAGTGTGTGTTAGCATCATAGCCTCGTGGGAGTTCCCCTGTTGGTGGAGCCAGGGTACGGAGCTCAACTAGACGCAACTGTAGTAAATGTTGCAACAACTGTGCATACGATATGGGCGGCTGATCAAAATGCCTCTCTGCATTTCTTTGTCTATTCTGATACTGGCCCTGCTGCCTGTTCTGATTAGCATTATTCCTTTGTTGCTGTGGTGGAGGTAACGTTGCTGGAATAGTTACCGATGCTACTTGTTGATTATTGTTCTGGCGCTGTTTCCCTTTTCCCTTGTAAGATGATACAGCATTGGCCTCTCCTTTCTTCTTATAACCATCAAAAGGCTTCTTTCCATGCCAGGAGGACGATCCGTCACCACCAGAAACTTTTCCAGTCTTAATTCCAACCTCTACCTTTTGTCCGATCGCAATCACATCTGCAAACTTGCCTAGCGAACAAGGCAATAAATTTTCATAATAGTGCTTAGGCAGTGTGTCCATAAACATATCCAACATCTCTTTCTCCAGCATTGGTGGTTGTACCCTAGCCGCCAATTCACGCCACCTTTGCGCGTATTCTTTGAAACTTTCATCATTTTTCTGGGACATGCTCAATAGCTGAGTTCTGTTGGGAGCCATGTCTGTGTTGTATTGGTAATGCTTGATGAAAGCTCCAGCTAACTCTCTCCAAGTACGAACATCCTTCCTTTCTAGCTGCATATACCATTCCAAGGATGCCCCAGACAGGCTATCCTGGAAAAAATGCATCATCAGCTTCTCGTCCTTGGCATAAGCAGCCATCTTCCTCGGGTACACCCTCACATGAGTTCTTGGGCAGGTAGTACCATTATACTTCTCCAATGTAGGAATCTGAAACTTGTGCGGAATGACAACATCGGGAACCAACCCTAGATCGTCCAAATCCATCCTCAGATCATTCTGATCCACAACCCCTTTCAGTTGCTCCTCAATTAAACGAATCCTTTCATCACTGACCACAGGAAGACCAGCGTCCAAGCTTCTGACTAAAAAAACATCATCCTATTGATCATCAAAATGATGGCCATGGATAGCTCGAATAGTACTTCCTTCTCCAACCACTGAAGGGATCCCACCCTGTCCACCAGCACCAGGGATAGGAATGTTGTTACCAGCACCATCTCCGCCCGGAGGAATAACACGATTAAGAAGACCACTATGTAAGATACCACTTTCATCAACCTGCGCCACCAAAGGCTGAACTAGAGTTCTGAATTCATTCTGGCTCTGCACCACACCTTGCATCATCTCCATAAATTGATCGATGTGGGCTTACATAGCTGCCATATCTGCCTGAACTTTGTCCATCACTCTGCTTTGATTAAGCGTGGTAGAATACCGATGAGCTGGTTGATCAATCCTGACTGAAAAAAGAGAGAGCATAAGAAGACCAGAGATAAACCTGTTATGCAAAATGAGATAATTATGAGATGCAAATGCAAACAAACATATTTAAACATTTCCAAGGTATATCCTTTGATTCCAATCTTTGAAACCGGGCCAGGGATTGGACACTTTATCAGAAAATAAATCCGAACTCAGCAATACTGCAGAATTAAACCAAGGAAAACAAACCACAATTCAAATAAAAACCACCAAGGCACAAATATCTGAATCACACATTCTATTATCAAGATGGAAGAATTCATACAAACAAAGTCAATTGTAACCAACGGTGATTCCATCAACAATCCTGATGGTAACCACAAAAAACAGATACACAACAACTACAATTCACAGACTAGCCTCCACTTCTTCCAGAAGATTCAAAGTGTCAGGATGTGCAGGTCACGTGATCAGCCCTTTGATTAACCTGTTTCTCTTTGCAATCTCTTGGTTCAGCATTGCAATCTGCTCTTCAGCGTTGCTACCTTCATGTCTCACCTTCTTGATTCCAGCTTGCAATTTGAGCTCTTCAATCTCCTCTTGGGATTCTTTCCACTTGTTGAAGAAATGCTTTCCTTTTTCTTTCGCCTTTTGCAACTCTTCATTTAACTCCTCGTTTTCGACTTGGACCTCACTCCACATCTCTTGATAAGCATCAAGTTCGGCTTCAGTCTTAGCCAAAAGCTTCTTGGTTGTCCTGGTGGTTTTGCTTGATGTCTCTGCTGCCATGCTAATCTTCTTGAAATGTTGAATTCTACTATCCAGATCATTTTCTGCCTTCTTCAAACGCTCAGTCGACTCTTTAACTTGCCACTTTAGCTCTAAGTTGTCCTACAAAACTCCTTGTAACTGACTACTCATACTAGAATTCTCTGCTCTCAATTCGTGCACCAACTTCTGTTGCTTGTTGAACTCTTCAATAGGCACAGTAAGTCTTTCTTCCACACTTTCTGGGTACAGCGTAGGTGCTCGATCAAAAGGCAAGTAGCACTCCTCAACTCTCAGTTTTATCCAATCCACATAGGGAAGGAAAGCCTGATTGTTAGGTTTGCCCATAACGGCCTTTCCTTTCTTCAGTATACTACCCCAAGCTTTAGAAGCTCTCTGCGCCTCTTCTAAACCTTCAGATGAGTGGAAATACAATGATTCTTCTACATCTCTCTTAACAGGCGGACCTACCAGAGCATAGCCAAACTGTCTGACGGCCAAAGAAGGGTTATAGTTAATTCCTCCCTTCCTCCCTATCAATGAAACATTGGGGTACTTACCACAACTGTGAATGATATCTTTCCCAAGCAATCCTTGATTTATCCACACGATGTTTTTACTGACCAATCCCATCAAGCGCTGACTCCACTCTAGAGAATCCTTAGAATTAACAAAAGCACCAGATTGAGGTAGACGACTTGCGAACCATTTATAAAACAATGAAGCGCAGCAATGAACCACCTTTCCTCTCTTTTTTTCATTCCTGTTGTATAAGGCATAATGGAGATCTCCCAACAGGGTTGGCACAGGATTCCTCATCATGAATATCTTGATAGCATCCTCGTCAATAAAATCGGGCTCATTGGGGAACAACACAATACCATAAACACAAAGAGCTAACAGTGCGTTGAAAACAATCCATTCTTTATCTTCTGCTGCTTTCTGAGCCTTCTTCGTTAGATACCCCAGCTTGAAACCACAGATCTTTCCTTTGTTAGAGATGTTGGCTTCTAACTCTGACTTGCTCAAATAAAGAGCACCAGCCAATTTCCCACAATCCAGATCTCCCTCTGAACCAAAGAAGGGAGGAACTTCCTTGATAGCAATCCCTAGCATGTTAGAATATTCCTCCAAGGTAGGCACCAACAAATAATCCGGGAACAAAAAACATCTCAGTGGAGGGTCATAGAACTGCATCAGAGTATGAAGACCTCGAAACTCATAATCGTCGATGTTGCAAACAAAAGACAGAATCCACCCATACTTCTCTGCGAAAGCATTCAATACCTCAGGACTTGCCATTCCCTTCAGGATAGTGAGAGGACCTATTGCTGGCTTGAGAAACTTGTAGATAATAATATCCTTCTTACCTCTTGGAACATCCATCCCTAATACTGCCCTCTGACTGGAATCACAGGATCGGATACAACCTGGAAATGCAAAAATATGAATGTCAGAGAAAAAAAATTAAATGCAATGCAAAACGTGGGATCAAGGCATCAAGCATCTGTGCTGAACTGGCTGGACAATCTTGAGGCTCTGTACAAACTCTTGAGTCAAACCGGGATAACAGAATAACCACACTGATACGGCTATAGAGACAAAGAAACCAAAAACACCAGGTAGGTAGAAAGTCACGGTTAGCTGCAAGCCTGTAAACAACCCGCCCCTCTCACATGTGGGTACTAAGATCCTCACTATCCCGGGCTCTCAGGTCGAGAAATGATGATACGTTCACCATTTCTGGTTTGGCATCATCACCAATCGAGGAGGCCTCAATTGATTCACAAAAATGAAAGATCCTCAGCTTCAGAGGTTTGAGAAGCAATAGCACATTCGGCCCAAAGGATACAATGCTACCGCCAATCAAAGAGGTCGTCCGCTGATTCACCTCAAAAGGAAATCCTATGGCAAGTTCCCAGCATTGGGTCCTCGGATCGAGAATGTGCAATGGGTTTGCCACAGAACGTGGTCTGCCACTGTCACATCCCGGGAGGAGTGCCGCAACTGAGTCCTCAGGAATGGTCTCCAGAGTCGACAATCCCTCAAGAGAATACCTACTGGCCTGTACCAACGCACAGTAGCAGGTAGCTCCTAATAGAACCTCGTCTGGTTGTGGGTCTCATGAACGACAATACATGGCCACCCCCATGCAAGCGTCACGACTATCCACTCTAATACCTGTGTGTATACTCAAGCCTGGGTAGTGGGCTTATCTCTCAGAACATCCCAACCCGCCAAACAGAAAACCAGCCAGCACAGTACAGAATATTATGAAGTGATGCAATGCAATAAAAGCTGTAAAACAGTAATATACAACATAATAAAGCACAACAACTAAACACCCAACGAAAATAAACAAACAAGCGCTAGGATCGACTCGCTAAAGGGGATGGACCTGAAAGAGGTCAACCAGAGTCCCCAGCAGAGTCGCCAGCTGTCGCTCCCGAAAGATTCGCATCCAACGGTACAAACGCGAGAGTGGCGCAGAAAACACAGAGTCGCCAGCAATGTGTATTTATCCCGAGAGAGGGAAAGGAAACACTGCATAAACCTGAAGAGAAAGGGGGAAAGACATGGTCATCGCAACCATAGTCCAGGTTCGGGAGTCGGTTATGCGAGGGGAAGGTGTTAGCACCCCACGCATCCATCGTACTCGATGGGATCCCCGCTTGTTGTCTAAACGGAGGGTGAGCTGTCCTTCTATCTATGGTTGAACAAAAGAAAACGGGGATGGGGTGACTAAGACGGACTTGGTAGGACATATTCGATGCCCTAGGCCTACGTACTCCCTCAGTGCAATGGGAAAGTCAGAGTCAACGTAGTTCGGATGGGAACTGTGGGGGAAGGTTGCTTGCAAAGACAATCGCTGTCTTGTGCCTACATATCCTCAATCGGACGACAGAGAGGAATCAGAGCTAATGTAGTTCGTGGGTATGACCACGGATGGGTAAGTGTTTTTTACGTGAGCGACGAGCTCTTTTCTGAAAATAAGTTTGAAACCCAACAATCCCGAAGGATAAAAATATTTGAATTTGTTTTTGTGTTTTTTAGACAGAAGTGTCTTTTAAGGTGTTTCGTAACTTGCATTGAACCAAAGTCTTAAATATAGGAACGAATACTTCGCACATCGTCCCCAACAGGATGTACACTAGGTATCCTAGAAGAATGAGAGGAAGCCCCTCATTCCCCACTTCCCACATAGAAGGCTCAAGCGCAATACACGTTAACCTTTATTACGTGTTTTGAAGAATTTTTGAGATGAGAAGAGAGAAGACCCAAAGGAAACTCTAAAGGGAAACTAAGAGTCCTAATGTTATCATGCATGGATGACCTATGGTTAGTGAGGCTTAGGAGAGATGACTACCTAAAACCTAATGCTAATCCTACTCCAAGCTTAATCAAAAATTAAGTTGGACTAGGTAGCTCTAACGGGAGAGAATCCAAGACTTAAACAAGTCTTGAGATTCAAGGGAGGAAGAGAGTGAAAGAGAAGAATGAGAAAGAGAAGGATGAGATAAGAAACAAGATAGGGCAGCAAGCACATCATATCAAGTACATCCAACGCACACCAATAAACAAGTCTCAAAGATCATGCAAAACATCTCAAGTAAGCATGCAAAGGTAATCATGAAAGAATGCAAGCATACTTATATGAGATGCACAATCAAACACCAATAAACTTCATATCAAGATGAAATGAGAAAAATAAGATGAAGATGAAAGCAAGTCAGAACCAAGATCATACCATCATCAACAATTCTCATGTGCAAAAGAAGATCAAAACATGAAACATTATGCACCAAAGAAAGTCCACAAAAGGAAACTCAAAGTACAAACACTTAGCACATGCCAAACATGATTCATAAATTGCAAAAATAAGTCTCAAAGGACCTCAACCAGGGGTGAACATCATACCAAAAGCTCATGCAAAGAATCATAAATAAATTCAATCAATTAGGCATGGCAAATCAAATAGGGTTAAGAGATGTCAAGAGATGATCATGCATAATTCATTTAAGCACAAATAATCAAACATATATCAAACGACATTCACAAATTGTGAAATCAGAACCCAAATGACCTAAGTCAGAGACTAACAACATGTCAAAAGATCACACCAAAATTCAAAGTTTAAGTACCTCAAACAATTAGGCAAAGATCACATAGGAACCATAAACCAATATGCAAAGAAGAGGGACTAAAATGCAATATGCAAAGAGTTTAAAAATATGAGAAAAATATTTTTAGGAACCTCAACATGTGCTCTAAGAAATGCAAAAAGAATGAGATGCAAATCATGTATAGATGATGAGAACAAAAATCAACAAGGCAGGGTGTGCATATATGAAACAATCCAAAAAGAAAATAATTAAACAATTAATTCAGATGCACAAAATAGAATAAAAATGGAAACTAAAATTTGTAAAAATTTTATAAAAACCTAAAAATGCTTCATGAATTTTTTTGGGGTTTTTGGATGTATTTAACTAATTTTAAAAATTAAAAATGGAAACGCAACAATTAAGGAAATAACAAGAAAGAAATAAACATGGGGGTTCAGATAGTAGCCCAAACACGTTCAAAACCAAACTGGGCTCAAGGGGGAGGTACGGATATCAAGCCCAGGTCAAAAGACCCATCAGTGAAGTCAACACACCCCCACATAGAACTCAGTCAACAAATAGGACTCACACAAGCCATCTGATTGATCCAACGTCTCAAATCAAGTCAACAGAACACAATATTACACCAGATCAAAGGCCAGGAAATGATGAACACAATAAGAAACGTGGATTAGCACACATGCATATTAAAAACAAAACCAATCAGATGCGTTCATTTAAATGATGTGGCAAAGTAAGGACCATTAGATCTAGGCATGAACGGTGGAGATTACGTCTTCTCCAAAAGAAACCCTCAGCCATCTGAATCAAAACCAGGTGCCGGAGCCCTAGCTCCGGTCACCTTCTCCGGTGATTCCCACGATGGAGTTTCACAAAATTTCCTAGAAATCAAACATGAGCATACTATCTTGACCAAAATTCAACAAGGATTCCATATATCATATTCATTTCATCAAATAGTCAACACATGCCAAATCGAAGGGAAGAAGTTTAGATCCAAAACTTTCGAACTCAAAATACACACATGTTACACGTCCAAACCCAAAACAAAATATATCAGCATGCTCAGTACACATCACAGATCATTATGCACACAATAAAATCAAGTTCTATAATGGTGAAAAGTAAGCTTACCTGAAAGTTTCAGAGCTCGAATTACACCAAAAACTCCTTCCAAAAGCTGCAGATCTTCCTCTTTTGAGCTCTATTTGCAAAATAAATGCAAATAGAGGCTTGAAATGGACTGGATCTAGGATTTTGAAAGTGAACCAACTTGAGATGCACTTGCTGAAAACTTTGCTCTCAGCTCAAAACAATGGTAGATTCTTACTCTACCAAGTGTGTAGGTCACCAATATGAAAAAAAAATCTTCAGAAACCCTTGTAATGAATGAGTTTCGAAGAGAGAAAGTTTGGGTGAGAAAAATGAGATTCTGAGCAAGAATGAGTGCATGAGGGGTGAATGAGCGTGTGATCCTTCTTATATACACTTGGTTAGGCCCCTGAGCATGATTAGGGTTTGGTTAATCCCTTGATTAAGGCTATCCAAAGTAATTTGCAAAAATGCAAGTTGTGATGCACCCACTAATACACACGTGCAAAGTTCATGGAATAAGCATGATTCATCTCCATTTCACTTGCTGATCACAATGGAATTGAAATTGGGCCTTGTGGTGACTTGATTCATGAGATTTGATCCATCTTGCAAAAATGTATTTTATGAAATAAGTGAGAAACATGGCACGTATCCACTTGGTTCAAGGGTCAAAAATGATCCTCGTGGAGTGTACTTGGATGTGGCAATGTGACTTGAAGCATTAGAGGTCATTACAAGTCATTTTGAATCAAAATGCAAAAGGTGGAAAAATGGATACATGAGAAAACCTCTAAGAACACCTTGCCTTCTTTTGATCATAACTTGAGAGCCACAAATGATATGGAGACAATCTAGTACTTTTTGGAAATGGGAGAGAGAGATATTCAACTTTCATGTTTGAGGAAAATTCATTTGAAGCTTCCTTGACAATGAAAAGTCAAGTTGAAGATGGTTTGAAAAGTTGCCAAAAATGGAAATTTCACATTATAAGTCATTTTCCAAAATTAGTAACTTCTGTACAAACTCTTGATTCTTGATGAATGATGCCATCCATGCCATTCCTTGACCAAATAAAGGTACATGGACTTGGGAAATATGATTTGAACTTTTGAAAACCCATGGTTGACTTTTCTTTTGAACTGTTGACTTTTGCTTACTTCACAAGTAACTGATCCACTGAACATCTTCCACAATGAACCACTAGCCAAGCCTTCCTCTATGAGTGTTGGTGAGCATATGGAATCCATGAGAGCAGGCTTGAATCCACAAAGTTTTCTCAAGAAGCTCCTTGAACCCAAAAACCCTAATTTGGTCCCTCTGGTTAGGAGGGAAAATTCACTTGAAGTCCTTTGCCATTCTTGATCTTATAGTGATATGATGACCACCACAAAACACCTTGAGGCTTGAGACTCCTTTGAGATGAACCAAGTACCTTGATCCCATGCTAAGAACCAATGTTATGCACAAATGCTAATGCAAGAAATGCAAAGAAACATAAGCCAGTTAACCTCAAAACAAAATAGCAAATTTTGGGGTGTTACAATGGTGTAATAGTGAAGATCCTTTTTCATGGAAATGCAGGTTTTATGGAGTAATGGAAAAGAGGGAGTATGTGAAGAGTGTTAAGGTGACAACAAAGGTTGAGACGCGGGTTCGGAAAGAGTCGTGGGGTCCAGCGGTTGTGTGCGTGACTGTTGTTGCAAGGAGATGTTTTTTTTTGTTGAAGAAGGGTGATTAAAGATGATGGTCGTGAAGTAATGGAAGAAGTGTCAAGCTTATTGCTTCAGGTTTTGTTCTCTGTTCTTTCTGTGAATCCCTCCCCCTTCAATTGGTCTCCCTCTGCTCTCTTTTAAAAACAAATTCAAAAGGCAACCAAGTTGACATGTCCTCGTCCTTTGCAGATTTTAGGGAAAGTTTGTGTGAGAGACTTTGCTAGGAAGCTTGGTAAAGGTTGGCGTGCCGTAGGAAGTATGCGTGTAGCCGTTGTTTTCAGTTGCTGTTGGAAGTTTTGGCGGAAAGGTCTTCAGTGTGTAGAGACCTACGGTTTTCAGCAAGGGATGGAGTAAAAGATGTGCTGTCTCTTTGGTTTTGCAGGGTAATGCAGCTGGAGAAAGTTTTGGTACAGAGGGAGTTTTTGCGTATTGCAGGTTTTGGGGAAAGCAGACCTTGGTTGTGGTAGCAGGCTTTGTAAAGCTGAATTTTGGAGGGACTGGTGCAGGGTACGGTTGCAGCTGAGATGGAGCTTTTGGTGTGTAGTCTTTGGAAAAGAGTTTTTCAAAAGTTCTTTTTTTCTGTCATTGGTGTACTGGTGTTAAAAGAAAAGAGAGAAAATGCTATTGTATTCTGATTGTAGTGTGGCAAGGAGCTAATGAAAACAATAATGATAAAAACACAAAAATAAAACAATAATAATAATAATAATAATAAGAAGAAGAAAATAGTAATAATGATAATAATGAATAAATATGAAATAAAATGAAATATTAAGAATAATAATAATCGATAAAAAAATTGAAATGAAACTAAGCTTAAATTGGAATAAAAATAAAAATTAAACCAAACCTAAGTTAATAAAATCAATCTAAAATAAAAGAGCTACACTTAAAATAAAAAATTAAGCTAAGTTTAAAATGAAAAATTGTAATTAAAAATAAACTAGATTAAATATAAACTACCAAACAATCTAAAAAAAAAAAATTAGACTAAATTAAGAATATAAACTAAAAGTTATAAACTAAAATAAATATCTAAATGACAATAAAATAAAACAAAAAGAAAATGGCCTGGAAATGATAAAAATCGGCTAAAATGCATGATTAACAGATGTTTAACAAAAATGCGAAAATGGCTCATGTAAAATGATATGAAAAAGATCAGAATATCCGAGGGCAAAATTTGGGGTACAACACCGGGATGAATTCTCTAGTCAATTATCCTTTGAATCAACTAGTTGTCATTAATGAAAAGTTTGTGGATTTTGAAGAATTGCTTAAGCTAGGTTTTAACTACTGGAAGACTGTGTTTGAACAAAGTTGGAATGGATACTTTGAGATGCTCTGTGGTTTCACTTATCCAAGGCTTGTCAAAGATGTTTGGATTAATACTTCCATTTTTTAAATGAATTCTGAGTGTATTATTCTTTATAAGGTGTCCGGTGTTTCTATAATAGTAACCTCTAAATCGATTGCTAATGTGGTCAAATGTGAGGAGATTGGAGAAATCATAGGTACTCTTGTTTAGGAACACTATCCTCATACTTGGCGTACTTTTGTAGATCCATATAACACATCTCTGGTCTCAGATCTTCATCCTGATGCAATTATTTGGAATCAAATTCCGAACTCAAACTTGCTTCCTAAGGACAAGGATTTAGACCTTGTGGACCCTATTAAAAAAGATTTGATACTTCTTCTCAATTCAGACTTGCAGATTGATCTTCCTCAAGTTATGTTTGACTATCTGAAGGAGACTCTTTCATCCTTTCACAAGGGAAAGACATTATTCATTCCTTATAGACAAGTTCTTTCAGAACTACTGGTCCAACAGAGAGTTATCATAAGTTCAGAGGATGATTCTTCTAAAATTTGGAGAGAAAAATTTGAAGCTATCTATGAGAGATTCTGATGTTAAACTTCTGCAAATTTATGCCTTGTATTTGTTAAAACTTCGTGTATTAAGCACTCTTATTATTCGTTTTTGTTCATGCTCTTGCGAGTCTTAATTGTTATATATATTTTTATATTGTTGTTCAAGAGGATAAATTTAATAGGATTAAAAACTCAAAACATGCAACATTCTCATTATATTGGAAGCTATAACAAATTGTTAAAACTCTCTAGGCATTTGGATTTGTCATAAGGTATTCCCTAGGATCATCTGACATATCTAGATTGTCTAAATAATCTTGCCATTCTTCCTTTGCAAACTCTACAACCGCCTTTCTTAGTTGGTTTCAGCGTTTTGACCCACAAGTTCTTCTTCTTCTTTGTGTCTCAAAGAAGGTTGGTGAAGAAGTATGTGCTTCTGAAGTTATCTTCTTACTTGTAGATGCATTACTCTTGTTTGCTTAAATTGTTGTATTTAGCATGACTGTCTTTCTGAAATCTCCTTTTGGAACCCAAATTTACTTTTGCTTATACATCTTGTGTTCAGAAGATTAAGTGATTATGAAGTGAGTATGCTAAGGTTTTTTTATAGAATCATTACATTCATTACCTTGAGTATTCATTATTTCAATATTGATTAAGTCAAATCAATTTTTAAATACTGACTCTTGGAAATGATGTCTAGTATTCTGACCAATTAAGATCCTCTTAACAGCTGTAAATTTTATTCTTAACAAGTAAGCTATTGTTTTTGTTCATCTTCTTATTTCATTAATGCTTTTGTCAAAAAATCTAAAGGGAAAATAAAGTGATTGTACGACTGCATAATATGTAATG
This sequence comes from Lathyrus tuberosus, assembly GCA_022829125.1. NCBI lineage: Eukaryota > Viridiplantae > Streptophyta > Magnoliopsida > Fabales > Fabaceae > Lathyrus > Lathyrus tuberosus. The sequence continues at coordinate 10,824,168 of JALAZF010000072.1, forward strand.
ATCAAAATAACTTTTTCATTAATCAAGCATTGAAAGGATTACAATAAAAGAGGGTTGGATTGAACTAAAGATTAAACCTAATCTAAATCATCCATGGCCTAGTGATACATCCAGTTATCCCAACTGATATCAAGTTCATCCTCATCAACATACTCCTCTTCTGCTTTTGGGATAACAAGTTGATAAAGCATCTCGTTTATCCTCTTCTTTTGTGTCTTCTTCATGGAATTTGTGTCGAATAAATATTGTGTAAATTCTCAGGGTTTTAAGCAAGTTCTTGTGGAGTAATTTCCTGATAATGGATTATACTACTTTCCCAAACTACCATTGGAAGTGTCAAGCTCCAACTGCATAGCTAAAAGTAATGGCTTTCCAACTGATGCCAATTTCAATTTAGTTTTTACAAATTCTATAGTCTTGGTAAAGCTCATAAACTTCATGCACTTATGTCTAGAATTGTGTACCATAATGCTTTTTATGCGATTTATAATGACTTATGAAGTCTTTCTCCCTCTCCATCTAATTTTGGCTATAGCTATAATATAGCATTTGTTGATGGTTACACCAAACATGCATCGTTATACTTCTGCCTACGAGGTTGTTGCTTATGGTGTTGCAGTTCAAGCTGCTTTGCTGAGTGAAGGCTCTAAAAGTGTTCCTACCATAATATTGCGATATGTTATTCCATTGTCATTTGGTGTATTAGTACAAGGAGATGCCATGGATGTTGTGATTCCTAGGAACACTTTGATTCCTGTCAAAACAACAAATGAATATTTGACAGTTAAAGATAACCAATCCCGTGTCGGTGTTAAAGTCTATGAGGGTGAAAGAGTCAGAGCAAGTGATAACAACTTGCTGGGTTTGTTTAAATTTGATATTCCTCCTGCTCCTCGAGGTAGTCTTTTTATTAAAGAATGCTTTTCTATAGAAGAAGATGTTATATTAAATGTGTCTGCAGAGGAAGAAACCAGTGGTAATAAGAAAGATATTACAATAACCAATGAAAATGGAAGACTGTCAATGGAAGAAATTGAGAGAATGATTCAAGAGGCTGAGTTTTTTAAGGCTCAAGACATGAAATTCAAAAAGAAAGCTAAGCCATAAATGCTTTGGACGATTATCTTTACAATGTGAGGAAAGTAATGAAGGATGATTGTGTAAGTTCCAAGCTCAACCCTGTTGACAAAGTGAAGATCAATTCTGCAATGATAAAGGGAAAGAGCATGCTTGAAGACAACAAGCAGGAAGAAGCATTTATGTTTGTTGATTGTTTGAAGGAGCTTGAGAGTGTGTTTGAATCTGCTATGAATAAGGTTAATAAAAGTTACTCTGATGAGGAAACCGATTCCGATTTCTAATGATAATTTTTGTTATTTGATTTGCTTCCTCCTGTATAATGTCAAAGCTTCTTATTCTTCTTTTAAATCTTGTGATTGTTTGAATTAGTAGACTTGAGGTTGTTGCTATTGAAATAACAAAATCTATGACATAAATAGTATTTTAATTTTAATTTGTGTTGTGGTTTTATTCAGTCTCATATCTAATAATTCATTCAGTACAAGACTTTAGCTTAAGAGGTCTTTTGTGTCTTCTTCTGTTATTTTATTTACCTCTGTTGTATCCGCTGCCAAACGAACTAACTCAGAATCTGAACATCAGTTCTGATTCTGAAACTCTGATCAGAAGCTAAATTAAAAGAGAACGCGAAACACAATTCAACCTTCCATTCTTGTGTACTTTTCACACCTTCACACACCTCGTGAATTATACTACTGAATTAATTGAATACCTTGTGTATCACCATATTCATCTTTGATGTTTGTGAAACAATTTAGTGTTAAGGTGATAAAAATTTCAAAAAGTACAATTTTCATATTTTCGCTTCAAACCTTCTGCGTGCATTTTTTGAAAAATCTTTGAAACATTTTTAAAAAACAGTTGATTTTTTATTTGGTTCTATTCACCCCCCCTCTAGGCCATTTTTCTACTTACATATTTACACCCAACACATCTAATAATATCATTGATCGTTCTATTCTTTCTTTCAACAACTCTATTCTTGTGAGGTGTGTATCTTGTTGTTAATTGATGGTTAATTGATCATTCTATTCTTCCTTTCTTAATACTTTGATTCTAGAACAACTTTGTTTTTATACAAATTCCTTGAATATCTTGAAGCCATCACAAGCTTCTAATTTTTTTTCAAGAAATACACCTAAGCATTTTGCTAAAATCATCAATAAAAATAATAAAGTTATGTATTCATCAGGCGTTTGTATATCTATTAAGAAATAATCTGTATGAATTATCTCTAATAGTTTCTTTTCTCTCCAAGACTTTCATGTTGGAAATGAATCTTTATGCTTTTTTCCCATTTGACAAATTTCGCATACACCATTTTAAATACTCATAATAGGTAGCCCAGAAACATATTCTTTTCTTGATAGGTAATTCAGAAATTTGAAAGTGAACAAATCCCACTTGTCATAGTCGATCATCATTTGGAATAACATAACTTAAACAAGGAAACCTTTCATGTTGAATCTTCAAATGAAATGGGCGATTCCACGTCATTCTTACCTTTATAATAAATTTGTCATTTCTATCAACTAACGTACAATAACCATTGTGAATCTGCATGTTGGTATCTTTTGCAAACTTCACAGTAGAATTTGCTATTTTGTTCAGAGAAGAAAATATTTCATTTTCCCACACATATGATTACTACACTTAGTATCCAAATACATGTTATCCTCTTCTTTCGAATTCTCAACAATATTTTGATATCAATTTTCTGTCATGTTTTCGTGATGTCGATATTTGCAATAAGCTTCTTTATGCCCATATTTTCCACAGTAGAATCAATTATAATGTTTCTTCTCTTGATTGTAGTTACGTCTTCCTTTGCCATAATGTGTAGATCCAGAACTATGTCCACCACTTCTTTGATGCGGTTGATTGAAGTTGTTGAAATTGTTGTCTCTCCATATGTTAATTTTGTCACACCCTCTTCTCTAAAGGTTCCTCTACCTCTACCTCTGAAATTTCCCCTTCCACCATTATTGAAATTTTCACAACCTCTACATTTTCCTATTTGAATAGATTCAATTACGTTATTGAGATTCACTTGACTTTTCAAAGCTTCTTCTTTTACTTTCTCTAATAATCTCTAGACATGGATTTTAATACTACTTTGCAACTCTGTTGCCGACAAAGTGTTGGTATTGTGAGACTCAATGATTGTATTCACCACATGATCAAACTTCATTGGCATGGTACATACAATTTTCTCCACCACGTTGTTATCTAGAATATATTCTCCATATACTCTCATCTTATTGACAAGATTTATAACACGAGAAAATATTGTCCTCCAGCTTCTGAATTAGGCATTTTGTATGTTTCATATTCTCTATGTAGAAATCATGATTTGGTTTCGGAGCCTTCTCTATTCCTTTATGGGACAATTTTAATATGTCCCACGCAGCCACGCTTTTTAAGAAGCCTTGACATTGTCTATTTTTTCAAATAGTAAGGAATTTATTCCTTAATGAATTTGTAAAATAGCCAATTGGTCCCTTCTATGATCAACTTCATGAGCTCCGTGTTAGAAGGATCCACAAAATTTCAAACATTACGAACTTTTAGATGTGTTGTCATCAAAAATAAATATAATCTAATTCTGCATTTAATTTTAGACCGAGCCTAACAAAATTATAATTATTTGCCATATTTCTCTCACAATAATTTTTGACACAATGGAAACTTTTTTTTTCTCTTTTTTCTCCTTTCACTTTCTTATCCATTAAGTAACCTAACATTCTTATACTTGCATAAAACAATAAACAAAATAAAAGAAAAAAAATTTATAAATACAAAAGTAGTTTGAAAAGCTCAAAAACAGATCAACCAACCAAAAGACACAAATATCACTTTTTTTTTCCTACTCAATTTCCATACGCATACAATGGGAACTGACAAAGAAGATTATGTGCACTTATATCAAGACCAATCCCAACTACATAAAACGTTGTACTATTATTATATCTCTTCCCAAGTTTGAACCCAGCTAAAATCATACAGTTTCATTCATTTGATAGAGAATGGCCAAGAAATACGAGGGAGTTGCTATAGGAATTGACCTTGGCACCACCTACTCATGTGTTGGAGTGTGGCAGGAGCAAAATGATCGTTTTGAAATCATTCACAATGATCAAGGAAACAAAACAACACCTTCTTGTGTTGCTTTCACTAATTCTCAAAGATTGATCGGTGATGCTGCTAAAAATCAAGCTTCTTCTAACCCAACCAACACGGTCTTTGGTAACTCATTTCTATGTTTGTTCATCATTATTGTTTCATTTTTAGTTAGTAGGGTTAAATATACTTTATACATTCTTTTGTTAGTCTTGAATCTATTTTCTTATTTACATCACTTTCAATAAGTAAGAAAATATACATCACCATTTAATATTTTCAGATGCTAAAAGGTTGATAGGAAGGAAATATAACGATTCTGTTATTCAAAGTGATATTCTATTGTGGCCCTTTAAGGTCATTGCCGGTGATAATGATAAGCCGACGATCGTTGTGAGCTACAAGGGTGAGGAAAAACACCTCGTTGCTGAGGAAATATCAGCAATGATTCTCACACAGATGCGAGAGATTGCGGGGGCTTTTTTAGAATCACCTGTTAAGAATGCAGTGATTACGGTACCTGCTTATTTTAATGATTCACAACGAAGAGCCACCAAAGATGCAGGTAATATTGCTGGCCTCAATGTAATTCGGATAATCAATGAGCCAACTGCGGCGGCTCTAGCATATGGACTTCAAAAGAGAGCTAATTGTGTTGAAGAGAGAACTATTTTCATCTTTGATCTTGGTGAGGAACTTTTGATGTGTCTCTCCTTACAATTAAGAATAATTCCTTTGATGTCAAGGCCACTGCTGGTGACATTCACCTCGGAGGTGAGGACTTTGATAATCAAATGGTGAATCACTTTGTAAAGGAGTTTAAGAGGAAGAACAAAGTTGATATTAGTGGGAACTCAAAAGCCTTGAGGAGATTGAGAACTGCGTGCGAGAGGGCGAAAAGAACACTTTCATACGATACTGATGCAGCAATTGACAAAGATGCTATATGTGAAGGTATTGACTTCTGTTCATCAATTACTCGGGCCAAGTTTGAGCAACTGAATATAGACCTCTTTGAAAAGTGTATGGATACCGTTGAAAGTTGTATTGCTGATGCTGAGATAGAGAAGAGTAGTGTTGATGACATTGTCCTTGTTGGTGGGTCTTCTAGGATTCCCAAAGTGAAGCAATTATTGCAGGACTTTTTCAAGGGGAAGGAACTATGTAAGAGCATCAACCCAGATGAGGCTGTTGCTTATGGTGCAGCTGTACAAGCTGCTTTGCTGAGTGAAGGTTTTAAGAATGTTCCAAATTTGGGTTTGCAAGATGTTACACCTTTGTCTAAAAGGATATATCATGAGTGTAATTATTCCTAAGAATTCTACCATTCCTGTAAAGAAGAAACAAGAATATCTTACAGCTGAAGATAATTTAGCCAGTGTCCCAATTGATGTTTACGAGGGTGAGAGAATGGTTGCGAGTGAGAACAACTTGCTTGGTTTGTTTTATCTTTCAGTCCTCCGTGCACCTCATGGCCTTCCCATTCAAGTATGCTTTGATATAGATGGTGATGGTATATTAAACGTGTCTGCAGAGGAAGAAACAAGTGGTAATAAAAAAGATATTACAATAACAAATGAAAATGGAAGACTGTCAAGGGAAGAAATTGAGAGAATGATTCAAGAGGCTGAGTTTTTTAAGGCTCAAGACATGAAGTTCAAAAAGAAAGCTAAAGCAATAAATGCTTTGGACGATTATCTCTACACTGTGAGGAAAGCAATGAAGGATGATTGTGTAAGTTCCAAGCTCAACCCTGTTGACAAAGTGAAGATCAATTCTGCAATGATAAAGGGAAAGAGCATGCTTGAAGACAACAAGCAGGAAGAAGCATTTATGTTTGTGGATTGTTTGAAGGAGCTTGAGAGCGTCTTTGAATCTGCTATGAACAAGGTCAACAAAAGTTACTCTGATGAAGATAGTGATTCAGATTCCTAATGACAACTTTTGTTATTTTATTTGCTTCCTCATGCATAATGTCGGATCTTCTTTTTCTGCTTTTTAATCTCGTGATTGTTTGAATTAGTAGACTTGAGGTTGTTGCTATTGAAATAACAAAATCTACGGCATAACCAGTATTTTAATTTTAATTTGTGTTGTGGTTTTATTCAGTCTCATATCTAATAATTCATTCAGTACAAGACTTTAGCTTAAGAGGTCTCTAAGAGGTTGTGTTGTGTTAAAAGTATAGAATTTATTAAGGTTAATATTATTTTATATTTGGTTTAATTATTCATGTGTGTAGTTTGTACATAGTATTATTTTTGTGTGGCATGTGATATTGATGTAGGATCAACACGGAGAAGCTACAAATTTATGTATTGTATCATATCATAGTTTCTGAAGGAAGAAGTTAACTATATAACTGTTAGAAATGTTACTATGCAGCCTTCAAGCTCCTTACTCACCAACTAACATAGTTTGTGCAGCTGTTAGCAGTTAGGATTTGGTTATCAGTTAGTTAACTAACACAGTTAGTTATTACACACGAGAGTTAGTTATAATCTCTAAGCTTACTTTGTATCAGCTAGTCTTCTTTATAAGCATGCACTAATGCAATTGTAATTCATGTTTTGAATGAATAAAAACTAGATACTTATCTACTAAATTCTCTGCTACGCCATTATTCAGATAGGTTGATTTTCAACGCTATTATGATATCAATCACTTATGTCGATCATCCACGCTTCCATGATCAATTCTCAAAACTTATTCTTCTTCCTTGAACATTCAGTTTGTAGTCTCCACTTCATTGCTCTGCAACTCTCAAGTCAACCGGTAGTAATGGAGTTAATTGAAAATCAAGATTCATTTGTCAAAGATCATGCTCAATCACAAACATGATTAGTCTTTCGATCCTCACAATTCTCTGTCCAACTCATCTAGTAACCAATACACAAAACATGATTAGTCTAAAGATTTAATACAAAGCTAACAAGCAATGGTCATGATAGCCACCACAAGTCAACTATGTGCCTACACTCAAGAATATTCTCTCTAATGTGAATTAGAATCACAAGTCTAGTTTGCAGAGTCAAGTGCTTCTCATCATCTCACACCCCATGACTTTTACTTACAAAACAAAAAGCATAATGTGTGACATAGTAAAATTGAAGAAGGGCATTTTAGGAGAATGGGGTTCTTTTCTTTCTTAGTAGGTAGTTGATTTCTAAATTTATAAATACTAAAAACTTTTTTAAATTTAAAAAAAAAAATATCTAAAACGTAAACGGACAAGGAAGAGACTTTATTTTAGTTTTAGGCACTACCCCCACTTCAATTTGTATATTCTTCCTACCCAATTTTCTCTTGCATAAAACGTGAACGGGTTAGGATATGCTTACCTGTGGCTTTGGTGTCTTTGATAATTTTGTGGGTATTTTTTTCTATTAAATTATTATCTCATTATTTTATTCATTTATACATGTAATTATTAGACTAAAAGCACCAAAGATATGGTACAGTAAAGGTAGACAATTCTGCCCCAAAGTGAACGGAGAAGAAGAGTCTTTATTCCGTCTAAATGAATAAACGAAGCTGCTATAGGAGTTGCGGAGTTGACCTTGTCACCATTGACTCTTTCTAATTTAGAATCAAAATAGAAGTTGCCATGGAGTTGCTATAGGAGTTCCTATAAGAATTGGCCTTGGCACCATTGACTCTTTCTAATTTAGAATCAAAATCTTTTCTACAAACAGTTTGTGTTTGGTAACTCATTTGATAGAGAATGGCCAAGAAATACGAGGGAGTTGCGATCGGAATTGACCTTGGCACCACTTACTCATGTGTTGGAGTGTGGCAGGAGCAAAACAATCGTGTTGAAATCATTCACAATGATCAAGGAAACAAAACAACACCTTCTTGTGTTGCTTTCACCAACTCTCAAAGATTGATCGGCGATGCTGCTAAAAATCAAGCTTCTTCTAATCCAACCAACACTGTCTTTGGTAATTCATTTCTATGTTTGTTCATCATTATTGTTTCACTTTTAGTTAGTAGGGTTTACAGTTATTAGGTTAAATATATTTGCTATTATTTTTTATTTCTTATGTCCTTTTTTACATTATTGTTTGAAAATATGCATCACCACTTTAATTTTTTCAGATGCTAAGAGGTTAATTGGAAGGAAATATAGCGATTCTGTTATTCAAAATGATATTTTATTGTGGCCCTTTAAGGTCATTGCCGGTGATAATGACAAGCCTACGATCCTCGTGAGTTACCAGGGTAAGGAAAAACACCTTGTTCCCGAGGAAATATCAGCCATGATTCTCACACAGATGCGAGAGATTGCAGGGGCGTTTTTGGAGTCACATGTTAAGAATGCGGTGATCACTGTACCTGCCTATTTTAATGACTCACAGCGGAGAGCCACCAAAGATGCGGGTGATATTGCTGGTCTCAATGTAATGCATATAATCAACGAGCCAACTGCAGCGGCTCTTGCATATGGCCTTCAAAAAAGGGCTGATTCTGTTAAGGAGTCAACTATTTTCATCTTTGATCTTGGTGGTGGAACTTTTGATGTGTCTCTCCTCACAATTAAGAATAATGTCTTTGAAGTTAAGGCCACTGGTGGTGACACTCATCTTGGAGGAGAGGACTTTGATAATCGAATGCTGAATCACTTTGTGAAGGAGTTTAATAGGAAGAATAAAGTTGACATTAGTGGGAACTCAAAAGCTATGAGGAGATTGAGAACTGTCTGTGAGAGGGCAAAAAGGACTCTTTCATACGATACTGTGGCCACAATTGACATAGATTCTATATATGAGGGAATTGACTTCTGTTCATCAATTACTCGGGCCAAGTTTGAGCAATTGAATATGGACCTGTTTGAAAAGTGTATGCAGACTGTTGAAAGCTGTCTTGCTGATGCTAAGATAGACAAGAGTAGTCTTGATGACATTGTTCTGGTTGGTGGCTCTTCTAGGATTCCCAAAGTGAAACAATTGTTGCAGGACTTTTTCAAGGGAAAGGAATTATGCAAGAGCATCAACCCTGATGAGGCTGTTGCTTATGGTGCAGCTGTCCAAGCTGCTTTGCTGAGTGAAGGTTTTAAGAATGTTCCAAACTTGGTGCTTAGAGATGTTACACCTTTGTCACTTGGTATTACAGTACAAGGAGATATCATGGATTTCGTGATTTCTAGGAACACTTCTATTCCTGTCAAGAATACCAAACCTTATGTTACTTTGGAAGATAACCAAACCAGCATCTTTATTTATGTTTATGAGGGTGAGAGAATCAAAGCAAGTGAGAATAATTTGCTGGGTTTTTTTAAACTCTCAGTTCCTCCTGCTCCTCGAGGCCATATTTCTAGCAATGTATGCTTTGCTATAGATGCTGATGGTATGTTAAACGTGTCGGCAGAGGAAAAAACAAGTGGTAATAAGAATGATATTACAATAACCAATGAAAATGGAAGACTGTCAATGGAAGAAATTGAGAGAATGATTCATGAGGCTGAGTTTTTTAAGGCTCAAGACATGAAGTTCAAAAAGAAAGCTAAAGCAATAAATGCTTTGGACGATTATCTCTACTCCGTGGGGAAAGCAATGAAGGATGATTGTGTAAGTTCCAAGCTCAACTCTGTTGACAAAGTGAAGATCAATTCTGCAATGATAAAAGGAAAGAGCATGCTTGAAGACAGCAAGCAGGAAGATACGTTTGTGTTTGTGGATTGTTTGAAGGAGCTTGAGAGCGTCTTTGAATCTGCTATGAACAAGGTCAACAAAAGTTACTCTGATGAGGAAAGTGATTTAGATTATTGTTCTGCTTCTGACATGGCAGAATTTGATTGAATATGTCATATTTGGTAGTACTTATTTCTTTTCAATCTTGTTATTGTTTGAGTTAAGTAGAGTTGAAGATTTTATTGAAATAACTAGTATTGTAATTTTAATTTGTGTTATTGATTGACCTTTTGAATTTGCGTATCATATCTCATAATTCATATAGTTCAAACTCTTCCATAACTTTAGCATTCAAAGTTACTGCTGAAACTAAAACAAATAAATGCAGCTATTTAGGGCTTGATCATAGTATTTGCTAGGTAGAACAGAAAAAGAATAAGGTTTGATAGAAATGGAGCATCTTCAAAATTCTGCTCATAATTTGTATCAGAAAAGTAAGATAAATATGGTCTCTGACGTCGGGCTTCAAGAATAACTTTCATGCAGGAACATTCACACGGCAAAATGGAATTTAGGATGAAGCATTGACACATAATGAATGGTTCCATGACTAAAACTTGTCACTTTAGTAATTAAATTTTTGTTTTCGAATTAGTCAGTTAATTAAGGTTTAAACAGTTTAATGTTCTTTGTACGTTAACGAGTTTTTAAATTTGATCTATCACTTTTATGTTGGCGTTAGTTCCTAAGGTTAAAATTCTGTTAAAAAAAAGATAATTGGACTATCAGTACATGCGTGGAAATGCTAAGTTAGTTTAACTGAAATACTAATTAAATTATTTAATGATATGAAATAATTAAACTACTAAATAAACTATTTAAGTAATTCTAGAACTATTTAGGTACTATCATGTGAATGTAATGGTTATGGGTTAACACTTGACTGTTTATGTATTGAGCCATTAGACAATTCATATTTGGAAACAGTTCACACTAAATTCAAATATGCAATTGAAAATAAATCGACAAAAAATATAACCAAAAAAGAATTGAAATAATGAAAGGGCATAAGTTGTTAGATATATGGTATGATAATCCTGGATAGCTTCGAAGAATCGTGTTCGTACACTTTCCGAACAAAGTATTTCGACCCTATTCTTGCCTGGGTTCACGAAATCTTTGTGGGGATAATTCTTGAAGAACAATCTGTTTCTTGGCAAAAGAATACTGATTAAGAATGTAGAAAGAAGTATTGTTATTTCGTTTTTGAAACCGAGGCCAATGATTCCTTATATATAGGATTAACCACAGAAACCGAAAAGACATACCTTTTCGTTTGAACTGTTATGTTCGTTTGGAAACGGTTTTGTTGGTTGGAAAGGGTGCAACGGTTCAAACAGAAACCGAAAAATTTTGCAGCGGGACCCCAGCCAGGGGCTCTGCCCCTTGGACCCCACGGGGCGCTGCCCCGCACCCCGCCAGGGGCTTCGCCCCTCGGAACCCCAACGGGGCGCTGCCCCGTACCCCGCCAGGGGCTTCGCCCCTTGGAACCCCGTTTCAATTATTCGCATTCAATTATACGTTGGCTTGACGAGCGTGCACTCCGCACTACCCTAACTCGTTTCCAAGCTTTAACGCATAATTGCATCGGCCTATAGTAAATCACATTACTACTAAAATACATTGATGATACTAAAATCACCAACATAAGTAACATGGCAGTAGATGATAAATTGATCCTACATTATTTTCTCTATTTGAACTTTAATGGCATCTTATTAGCAAGGTATGCAAGGATTTTTGGTTCAAGCAAATCCAGACAAGTCTGTTATAATATACTCACATGAAAAAGATTATAGTCACATCTCATTATCAATATAATAGAAATAGTATAATTTAAATGCAAAATTTAGATTAAAATTTAGATTATTAAATCTCTAATAATAGAGAGGCATGTTTTAAACAATAAATCTCTAGCCTTTCAGAAAACTTAAAAACTATCTCACATGTATTCTCAATGCAGCACCCAAGCATTTTCTTGAATTCTTGAAATCAATTTCTAGACTTTCCATTGACAATAAAACACAGACATCAATAGTCGTTTGAGAAAATGGGAATGATTGAATGTAATAACAATTATTAGTGCCATACGAGTTTGGTCTAAGACATTTGTCGGCAACATGGATATGACTTCAACACAAGATGTTAGCGTTACAAAGATAATAACAATAAAATGGAGATAATTGCTCGACTTAGTTATATTGAAATGGTCAGTGTATTCATACTTTCCCAGAGAGACAACCAATATGATAGGTCATAGTAGTATCTGAATGTTAGTCCTTTGAAGATATGGCTGACAAAATATTTGAAAGGAAAAATTTCCAGGCAAGTAGCTTTGAACACTTTATGTACACTAAAAAAAAGAGATTAGTATATCCACCAAATGATATGAAAATTTATTGAATTGGAAACTGCAAATTGTACCTGTATGGTCTTGATAATATGGTCTGGTAACTACAATTCCACTCCTATAGCAAAAAAAAAAAAACAAAGAAATATTGAGTATGTCAAAAATGATAACTTTTTTCCAAAATAAGTGTCAGGATATATAAAAGAATGATAACTTCACTACCAAAAGAGAATACATCGATGTTTCAGCTTGGTTGCCAAGAAAATACTACAGAATTATTGTTGTATACTCCTTTAGAGGAAGATTAAAAAAATTATTATAAAACACTTCAAGCTACCACTTAAAGGATCATGGGAAACAAGAAGTTAGCCACATAAATTGTTACCGTAATATGTCTAGACACATGATAAACTGAAACCCCCCTTATAGACACATAGCTTCCATTTTGTTAAAGCAGGATACTGTTACAGCAGCACTCAATCCATTCTTTTTTATAAGCAAATTTTAATTTCTTAAATTCATTTAATAAATAATGTATCTAGACTATATATATAGTTAGATGCATTAATTACTTAATAAATCTAAAATTTTAAAACTTGTTTATAAATAAGAATGGAGGGTGTACACTATTAAACATAATGAAATGAACTGGAGGTACTACAAAATTATTGAAATTCTGGCACGTAATGGACAAATGTCAGATATGATGGCAGGACGTCGTAACAGCAGAGTTAATACAAGAACAATTTAAAGAATAATTGCAGGAATTTAAATAACACACAGTAGTTTTAACCCAGTTCGGTGCAACGTCACCTACACCTGAGGGCTACCAATCCAGGAAGGAAATTCACTATGACAGTATTAGTTCAAAACTAAACACCGTTTACAATTTATTACCTAATCACTACCTTGTGCAACTTCTACCTAGACACCCTCTAGATATGAGATCCCCCACTCACTTCCTAATCAGTCACAAATCAATGATAATTCAAGAATAACGCAAAAGAGAAGTAGCACACTTCCAAGACAATATTTAGTTTTGCTTAAAAGTTTCAACTAAGAACAATACACTCTTTCTTAAAAGGTTTAGAGTGAACACACTACGCCAAAAATGATTTTTCGCAGCACACCAAAGACAGCGCTTTTTGGCAGAAGCGCTGCTATATGTTTCGCTAAAAACAAAAATAAAAAACGAAAGAAAAAAGCGTTGCTATATGGGGGGCATAAGACAGCGCTAAGGCAGGTGAACTTTAGAAAGCGTTTTATGAAAAGCGCTGCTAAAGGGGTACCATAAGGCTGCGCTTTTGAAAAGCGCTGCTAAAGGGCTTTCGTACAACACGCTTTAGCCATCGCTTTTGGAAAGCGCTGCTAAAGGCCTTTCATTAATCCCACATAAGAAAGCGCTTTTAGCCCAAAAGCGCTACTAAAGGAGTAACATAAGAAAACGCTTTCTAAAAGCGCTGCCTTAGGTCTTTTAAAATATTAAAATTAAAACATAATCAGATATCCCTCTATTTTCTTATGACCGTTTCTATCTGCAAACACCCTAACTCTCGCGACACTGTTCATCTTCTTCCTTTTTTCGCAGCAACCGAACGAAACTCCATCCGATTACTCCGTTTGTCGTTCGTTTGTTTCCTTCGTTCGTCGTTTGTTCGTTTCCTCCGTTCATTTGTGCTTTTCATCTGTTCGTGGCTTTTCCCTTGTTCGTGGCTTCCCTCCATCCGCCATTGTTGAGTTTTTCTCTGAGGTTTTTACTCTCTTTTTTCTTGTTTTCTCTCCATTAATGGAATTTGTTGTGAGATAAATTTGATTTGTAGAAGTTATGTGAGATAAATTTGTTGTATTATTAGTTGTTGATGTTAGGTTTTCATTTTTTGGTTTGTAGAAGTTTGTTAGTGATTAATTGGAAATGTGATTAGTTGTTGATTTTTAATTTGATTTGATATTAGTTGTATTATTAGTTGATTTTTGATTTGATTTTTGATTGCCTATCTGTTTGCGTATCTGTATCGATTTCACTCACAGGTTCATTGTTTATAATTGTGTCTAAAGTGACTTTGAACTTAATCCCTCTAAGTTTGTTTAGCTTTATAAGTTTTTTAATATAATTGTGTCATTTTATATTGATGTTTTTCTTTATTACAGGTGAAATGGCTAGTAACGAGGAAAATTCACATAGCGCTTCAAAAAATGATGGACATGAAACAATTCAAGAAGCGGAAGGAGATATTACACGAGGAGTAACTATTATGAAGAACATCATTCGTGCTAGAGATAAAGGAATAAAATATGACGTTCATTGGAATGATACGAACCAACTTGTTGAGCCTAACGGAGCAATGTTGACAAGTTACATTGGTACACTTGTTCGTTCGCATATTCCAATTACTTGTGATAATTGGAGAAATCCATCGTTGAAACCCGCCAAAGAAAAGATATGGAGTGAGATACAGGTACCATATGTGATGTTATTTGTTTTTGTTGCCGATTATGTCTTTAAATTACTAATTATGTTATTTGTTTTTGTACAGGTCTTTTAATATTAGTGATGACCGAAAGAAGTATTGTATTCAATTAGCCGGAAAAAGACTCAGAGGGTTTCGAGCATTTCTATCAAACAAGTATCTTAAGGATGCCGAAGGAAAGTTTATTGAAGCAAAACGTTCGATGAAGTATATGGACTTGATATCACCTGAAGAATGGGAAACTTTTGTAGCCAAAAGAAGAACCGAAGCATTTGAGGAGTTGAGTGGCGTAAATCGCCAAAGAGCATCAAAACCCGCGTATCCATACAGGAAGGGGCGTTTGGGATATGCACGCTTACAACAAAAAATAGTAAGTATATATAAATGCTTTGATTTACTTGTTTCCCATGTGTTATAATTGATTTTATTATTTGTCTTAATGTGTAGTTAGAAGAAGAGAAAAGTGAAGAAACATGTGTTCCGGAATATGTTTTGTGGAAGGCTGCTCGTGTGGGAAAGAATGGAGTTGTTACTGAAAATGTTCAACAAGTTTTTGAGCAATGTGTAAGTATAACATTATGTGTTTTATACCCCACTTATTAACATATATATAATATTTATGCTTTTTAATTCCCGCTAATATTTTTCGATATTCATGCATATGAATTCCAGGAGACTCTGTCTCAGTCCGTAACTCTAGGTGAAGACCAGGATTGCAGGAGCATACTTACTCGAGTATTAAATGTTCCTGAGTATTCCGGTCGTGTGAGGGGTAAGGGATTTGGGGTCACTCCATCATCCTTTTATAAGCGTCCAAAGAGCCGAAATCCTAGCAATAAACAAGTGATGGAAGCCATGGAAGAATTAAGAGCTCAAGTCCGTGAATTACAAAAGGATAAGGAAAAATATATGTCAGAAAGGCGTGGTTCAGAGTTTAATGATACTAGTGACAAAGGTAGTATCAATTGTCAACAGAAACTTCCCGAGGTAATTATATATGCTTATTATGAAATTAATTTAGCACAAATTTTTCAATATATACACATTAAAAGTGTTAATTCTATATTCAAATGTTTTACTAACTTATATGATTTTTAGATTCATGCCCAAGAGTCGCAAAGAACAGGAAGTCAGAATTAGGCAACACGTCCAACCAAAAAAAGATTCTTGCAAGGACCAGGACAAAAAAAAGCAATTGTATCTCGATTTAGGTCATCTCTTGAAACACTTGTAGAAACATCGAATTTGATGGACGGTGGTATTCGTGAAATACCTATGGAGGAAGGTATTTTCGGTTATTCTTATTCAGAAACAATTTCTAAAGCGGATTTGGATCATATTTTTAATCATTCTGAATTAGGAATCGGTGTTATGCATACATACATCAGGTATTCCGATTAACTCTCTTTAATTATTTAAACAATTTATTTACTCATT
This sequence comes from Lathyrus tuberosus, assembly GCA_022829125.1. NCBI lineage: Eukaryota > Viridiplantae > Streptophyta > Magnoliopsida > Fabales > Fabaceae > Lathyrus > Lathyrus tuberosus. The sequence continues at coordinate 10,840,316 of JALAZF010000072.1, forward strand.
TCAACGAATAATCTAATGTTTATTATGTTTTTATTTAAGGTTCTTGTATGAGAAATTGGTGCGCCCGCATCAATTGTCAGAAAGATTCGGTTTCTTATCTGCCAACTGTATCAATGCACCGTTAATTGCGATGAATCCAACTTCAGTACAATCTCATTTAGTCGAAAGATTTATGGCCAGCATAGATACAGAAAAGTTGTATCTTTTACCATATAATACTGGCAACGGGTTAGATTTGCATTCTTACTTCATTTATTAACATTTTTCATTTTTTGATGTTGCGTATAAAATTACTATATCGATACTTTTGTTTTATTTTACAGTGGACACTGGTTGTTGGTTTCGATAAATCTGATAAGAGAAATAGTGTATTATGTGGATTCGTTAGATAGTGATGTAGATAAATACCCGGATATGAAGACGACGATTGATACGTAAGTGAAATTGTTCTAAATATTCGTGTGTATTTGTTTATTAATTTATTTAAGTGAGATTGTTCTAAATATTCGTTTATATTATGTTAGAGCTATACAAATATTTTGATCACAAAGAGGAGCCCAAGTATCAAAGAGTAAGTCAACCAACATTACATGGATCATAGTGGAGGTATATTTTCACAATTTTGCTTATAATAGTGATGCTACTTGATAAAACAAGTTAGACTATATATCCTGATATATATTCTTATTTTTTTTCACTGTGTAGTGTCCTCGTCAAAAAAATGGTATAGATTGCGGTTATTTTGTTTTGAGGTTTATGAAAAAAATCATTCATTTGGATCAAATAGAGATTTCAATCATGGTATGGATTTATAACTTAGGAGTTATTTTAATATTTATCGGATATTTGATATAATTAATTACTTTTAACTAAATCATGCACATTATGTTATATTATGTAGTATTTTGATGAATTCAAGTGTGCTACTTACTCCAAAGTACAATTGGAAGAAATTAAGGATGATTGGTGTCAATACCTTATTGAGCAAAGAATCATATAAGGTATGGAAGTTGGAAGTTGTTGTATATACTTTGTATAGTTTTGGAAGTTGTTGTATATGGTTATTAGAATGGTTATTTTATTTTGGAAGTGGAATGGTTATTAGAATGGTTATTTGGTGTATGAATAGTTGTTATTAGAATGGTTAATTAATTTGGAAGTTGTCGACCATAAGTTGAATATTAGAATGGTTAATTGATAAAGTCTTGTGTATAATTATTAAATATAAGGCCTATATATGGTGATTGAAGTATATAATTATGTAGTATTGTGAATTGAAGTATATAAGGCCTACGTTGAATAAAGGCTTGTGAATTGAAGTATATAATTATGATAAGTTTTGATAAAAAAATTATGTTATACAGGTTTGTTAATATACAGGTCTATTATAAGGTTTAAAAAAAACTTTCTTAAAAAAAGGAATTTTAGCAGCGCTTTTGACAAAAAACGCATGCAAAACAAATAATTTTTAAAACAATTTACGTGTACAAAAGACATCGCTTTTATTGAAAAAGCACTGCAAAAAGTGGAACTAAAGAAAGCGTTTTTCCAAAAAAGCGCTGCTTAAAGTATTAAGCAGAGACACATTAGAAAGCGCTTTAAAAAGCGCTGCCTAAAGTTGGAAAACAATACACATTAGGCAGCGCTTTGAAAAGCGCTGGCTAAAGGGGAACAAAAGACAGCGTTTTTAGTGGAAAAGCGCTGCCTAAAGGGGATAAGGAGATAATGATCTTTTATACAAGTATATACACCAAGAGAAAAGTGTATATACATTATAGACAACATCTAAGGTGGTAAAAAAAAATTGTTTTACATGAGTTTTTTTCTCAAATGATGATGTGATTATATGAAACAACTATAAAGCTTGCATGTCAACAACTCATTTTATTATTAAAAATAAATTCATGGTGAAAATTCGCAGAACAGATGCAACTTTATATTAATTTTTAAGGGATCAAACTCGAAAATCTCCCAGACATATTTGTGTGTCGTTCTTTTTTTATCGAAAATAAGGGTGTCCGTTGAAGTCAACGCAAACTTCTAGAACGACGTCGTGATAAGGAAACGTGAATGAAATGCAAGGCAAGTGTGAACGAAAACGAAGTAAAGTGCTTGCGTAGAAAGATAAAATGCAGTAAGATAAAGGGCTGAAAGTTAAAGTAAAGTACAGAAAAGTAAAGTTTGCTGAAAAGATAAAGGCAGTCGAAAATAAAGTGGGAGAAACGTAAAGGCATTCGAAAGTTAAAAAGGGTTGAAATGCATAAAAACAAGACGTTTTAAGATAAAAATGCTGGAATGTATTAAATTGGTGGAACACATACGTACATTTTCATCACTCGTTTCTCACAGCGCATATACTTTGAGTGTAGCAGAAATGTGTACAATTTGCGGACCCCATACAAAATAAACCTAAGTTGCTATATATACAAGTCTAAAATAATTGTACAAGACTAAAAACTATCCTCGTGATGACACGTCTTCAGATCATGTAGCGGTTTTTTCCCTTGACGTGCCCACGTTTTGAGTAATCGTCGACGCATATGCATGCATGTTCCTTTGAATCTTTCAACTACTCTGTTGGCGCCAAGAACTAATAATCCTCGTCGAAACCTCTGTCGTCGAATATATTAAATAAGATGCTTCGACGCGTTGCCCACCATCGTAGTGAACTCTACACTTAGCCAATATGGCTTGGTATTCCATTTCACTAAGTGTTACTGTAGCACGGTGCTTAATTCACTAAGTCCCTATGCTTTCCTCTAGGCTTTTCGACAACACCACTTTCGACCGACATGGCACATTTATGTCTTCCACATGGCACATTTATGGATAGCCTCACGAATACTTGTCATTCATAGTTAGGTCGAAAAATCCAGTGTAACAAGGACACAAAGCTTGACAAAGATAGTTAGTATACAATACCTTAACTTAATTATGTACATCTTCTTGGTTAAGAATTTTCATAGACAATGTGCCTTGAACATCAAAACTACCAACTCTGCCATCTCGCTTCAGTGTCACATTTAATTTCTCCTCAATAGTTAAAGTGACAGAATCGATAAGTGGTGGGGCCGCTGTCCGAAATTGGCTAAGTCTTGGCTGAACATCTTCTACAATGACCTCACCTTTTGCTTTCAATGATTCCAAAAACTAGTTTTTCTTTTGAGATTTAACGAGCTTCATAGAAAGACCTTTTGGTGGAGTGGCGGAAAATGCAGTTAGATGACCTAAGGACGAGAACAAGAGAGTACAATAATGAAAAAATAACTCTTAATTCTGAAACATGTTAATTTGGGCGTAGAATAAAGCACAACCTTGGAGACTGCATGATCCATTGCTATTTTAAGTCGTTACATTACAAACATTCTATAGGAATTTGTGAGAATCTATGAAAACCAACCTTTAGGTTTGGTAGAAAATGAATCAACATCAGTACTCAATCCAAAACCAATTCCAGTGCTAGATATGCTAAAATCACTGAAGCTATTTTCATTTCTTCCAGAACCCATTAATGTTAACGGAACAATAAAATAATGAGCAATAAAATAATGAGCAATCCCAGACTCAAAAGTTAAAACATAAAAAAGTTTTGAAATAGTAGTCCCCCAATCATACCTTGCTTTTATCAATTTCATTGACTTTTCGCTTCATCACATCCTTAGTTTCATTGATCTTACTCTGCATAACTAGCTTGTGCAGCTTCTCTTCGTGACTTTCCATCTCACAGTATTGTTAAACCTGTGCAATAGTCACATTTTCCTTGTGCCCAATAGAGATAGCTTCATCAAACTAAAAAATAAACTCAAAGGCATGTATGAAGACACCTTCTTCGTCAAGGGAATAAGAATATTGAGGGACCTGAAAAAATTAAGAAATGAATTGAATATAAGAAAACATGTTGACAAATGTTTAATCCAAAGGCTTTAAAACTTATTCGAAAAGGTGAAATACCTCCCACTAAAAACCATTTCATCAATCCTAAATCTTTCTATACTAATCAATATACTAAACTCCTATAAAGTTCAATGTAATGCCATGTTTACACTACTACAAATACTACATTTTATGACGAAGCTTTCACCTCAATTATTGTAAAACCAAGGTACAATTCCTAGACGCACCCTATTTTTTTTTATAAAAAAATATATTCAACATATTCCGTCAGTTTTTCTAAAAACTAAGGGGTAAACCTATTCAGTGTACATGCTTCGAATCTCATCAGCCTCAGTTTATGTTTTTATCTCATTTAAAGTGGCGCCTTGAATATTTTATTTTTCATCTAAAAACACGCTACTTTCACCTCAGTTTTCTTTCCAATTGAGGTGAAAATGTTTCTCTGATATACATATATTTTTCTCTGGTATATATAGCTTTAGCTAGAGGCATTTACTTTCATTAGTCTAAACAACACAAACAGAACCCTAATGATGAGCCCTAAACAATGAGAGCCATAAACACATACCATCTTCAATACAAAGATGTTATGTGTTTAGTGCTCTTGTTTCTTATTTAGAGATCCAAATCATTTTCTTTTACTTCTTCTTCAGATATCTGGTACGTCAAACTTCACTACTAAATGTCGCTACGCGAAAAATCACAGAGTCGATATTGAACTTTATTTATCCCAAAAGGGAAGGGAAAACATCGAGAAAACCCCAAGAGAAAGGATAAGATGGTCTCACGACCAAGGGATAGGTTCGGAAGCCGGTTATGCAAAGGGAAGGTATTAGCACCCCTCACATCCATCGTACTCGATTGAAACCATTCGCTTTCCTTATGTGTAAGGATGCTGCTAAGGGATTATGCTTTCTAATAATGTTATAAGAGGAAAAGAAAAGGGTTTGAGAAAAAAAGGGCTCGCCAAGGATTGGGGCCCTCGTGCCTACGTACCCTTATGGGGCAATGAGGAAGTCAGAGCCTCGTAGTTAGCGGAACTAAAGGTGAAAAGAAAATAAGATTGTGGAAGAAGGTTACTAGCCAAGGATTGGGGCCCTTATGCCTACATATCTTCATTGACCAATGAAGAATCAGAGCGTCCGTAGTTCGTGGGACTACGTGTGAGAAAAGGTCTCGATCGCACTAGGGCGAGAGAAAAGGCTCGGTTAGTTGTAAGTGAGCTCCCCAAGGATAGGGATCTTTGTGCCTACGTATCCTCATTAGGGAATGAGGAATCAGAGCATCTGTAGTTCACAACTATGGTTTGGTCGCTTTTAATGGACGACATTAACATTCACACCCTAGCAAATAGGTTTTACCGCTCGCACGAAAGGAGACTTATCATTTAGCCTGTTATGCGGTAGGATGGAAATAACGTGTCATTTTTTAAAAGGCTTGGGTTTTCGCCATCGAGGCAAGATGTCGCATTTGATTTGTGATGATTAATTTTAGGGGTGAAATAAGTTCTCGTGGTGTTATCTAACGTGTTTTCCAAGTATACAGGTTCTAATGCTTAAAGTTATATATTCAGAATCTGATATATAAGGACACGCTTGAGAAAAGCTAAATTACTAGCTTCTGGTGGTGCAGAATCTGAAGAACACTTTCTAAGTGATGTCTGGCGTAGACTCTGAAGCTGAAGGTCTCAGCATCAGAAGAAGCAACATATTGTCTCTACACTTGGTGAGTGTAATTAACTTCTGGTGATCATTCAGAATTAGTGATAAAGCTAAGGTTATTCGTACTACAAAAAGCAAGTTTCATTGTCAAATCAGCTTGTCAGCTAAAGTCTATTTTTCACAAGGCTCAAGAAGAATTGACATGCTCTATGAATATCTACTCTCAACGGCTCTATAGTACAAGACTACACAGAAGACGCAATGGTGAAACATGTTTTATAATGGATTAAGTTCTTCTGGTGTATCTCTCTTCAGCGTCTCTTGTACTAGGGAAAAACAAAGACACTTGTTCAAGTTACGACTAGTCTTCTACAACTGCTATATAAGCTACTGAAGATTCAAACTGAAGTCTTGAAAAAGGAGCAATCAAAAGGGTAAATATAGAAGAAAAGTGTCGCGGTGAGAATCGGATACCATAGCTATTAAATTAACGAGGTTCACAAATCATAATTCACCACCGATCTTTAATTTATCCAAAGTAAGGGAAAAAGAACGAATAAACCCTTAAACATGCAATGCAATGCAATGCAAAAAAGAGAATTTAAGGTTCGGGGGTTGGTTATACCTAGGGAAGGTGCTAGCATCCTAAGTATCTGTAGTACTCTATAGTAACCTCTTGTTTTATTGTGTTATTTGTTATTTTGTCTGCTAAAGGGTGAAAAGGTAAAGGGAAACCTAAGGTATTATTTCTAAGTATGCTCGCCAAGACATCGCATATCGTGCCTACGTATCCTGACGGGAATGGAATCAGAGCATTCGTAGTTCCCCTCAATAAGATTGAGGAACTCTTGATTATGGTCAAGGTTCCAAGGGGGAGGTAAGCGTCTGTGGCAAGACACCTACATAGAGTGAGGCGACTCTAATCCTAAGGCCAGGTTAAACAGGAAAGGAAATGTCCATGACAGAACACTCACATAGAGTACGACGACTCTAATCCTAAGGCTAGGATGAAAAGGGAAGGACTTAAAGTTAGGCTAAGTATGACATGACAGTCAACAAAAGGGATACTCCCTTGGAATCAGGCATATGTAATTTAACCATAAATTAAAATTAAGAATAAATCTCACATTAAAATCACAAAGTTGACATCCACAATAAAATTAGAAACTTAATTCATCATTAAAATTTAAATAACGTAAACCAATATTAAATCAATTCCTAAATCCAAAACTAAATTTGATTAATGATAATAATACAAAAATAAATAAAAAATAGAAAACAAAAGAACATAAAAGGTGTGCAGAAAATAAATAAGGGTGCAAATAAGAATATGAGGGTGGAAAAATAAAACAACTTGGGCTTACATGTGCAAAGCCCTACCGAATCTTAGAAAAAAGAGAATAAATATGAAAGCTTCAAATGTAAAGTAATTGATTTTGCAAACATCACTCTTATCCTCCTCTCACTCGTGACTCGCCTTCCTCTTCTCCCTCTCGAACTCAGCTCAGCTATTCTCACCTTCTTCACGCAACAACGACTTGTTTTTCCTCGTCATCTCGCACCGGTTCATGCCATTTCGTCGGAATTATAGAAAGGGGCTTCGCCGCGCCATGGCCTCAAGCCGGCGGCGACGGGGAGATATTGATCTTCTTTCTACACTCAATCAAGCCGTCCCGACCTCGTTTCGCAAACAAATTTGGAAACTCGCAATGAAAAAGAAATTGGAATGGAGACTCACCTGTTGTCGAATTAAGGTACAATTCAAATTCTTATCCATCCGTCGCTGCTATCGTTCGTGTATTTTGGATTTGTTCTTGCAATCCGTCTTCGTGTGCTGGTGTTGTTCAGTTGTTTTCATATATGATGTGTGGGTTGATGTTGTGATTCCACCTTCATGCAGTGATGCTTGTGTATAAATTTCTCAATGTTTCTGCAATGCTTATCTCTCTGTGTGTTGTTTGTGTATGTTGATGCGGTTTTTTACTGGTGTGTATGTGTTTTTGTGGATTTGTGAACACCGATGCTTCTCTGTTTTTACTCCCACGTGTTTAATTGTGTTTTGGAAAATATTGATGGTTATTATTAAAAAAAATTAATTAAAATAAACTTAAATTAAAATATCTAATTAAATCTAAATAAATTAAATAACTATTTAACTAAAAAAATAAAAATAAAATGATTAAAAAAACGAATAAAAAGTTGGGCAAAAAAGTGCTCGAAAAAAATAAAATAAATGCACCAAAATAATCAGCGCGAAATAAACGACTCAGAAAAATACAGCGTTTAGTCAGATTTTGAAATAAAATTTACCCGCTAAAAAGGCTTAAACAGATAAAAAAACGTCCAAAAGGTGGTCAAAAAATTTTAATGAGCACGCCAGGTTAAACTATGAGAAACTTAGATTAATATCACTGACGTTTGCAGGCTCGATCTTGAAATTTTCCGTCCACTGATTTTACATGCAATTGACTTTTATTTGACCAATTCGGCTGTAATTCCAACAAATTTATTACAGCTGATAAATTTGGTATTATGCGTGATAAAATGCGTGATATGCTATGCCGACGATGCCAAACGAAAAAACAAAATCTCATGGTCAAAAATTAGGGTATGACAGATGCCCCTATTTAAGTTTCTTCTATCCGGAGATATGGAGAATGAAATCATCATCTCGACGAGATAGGAGAGACATAAATACAAACATGCACAATTTTTTGCCCTAAGATGCCACAAGATGCACATGATATGAAATGATATGAATGCAAGATAGAGATCCTATGAGGAATGATGTCACAGGGGATAACTGTATACAGAAATGTTGCTAAAAGCACAACTAAAGAATGAAAGACCCAACGACGAACAACTTAGCAGACAAAGCAAGATTCCACGGGGAAAAGTATCAAGAAGACACAACTGAGGAATACAAGATGTTATGGACATCTGCCAAGGTGACAAAGAATATCCAATAATACTTGAAAGAAGAGGGACAAAACTTGAATGGAGATACAGACATTCGGGAAAGCATCAGATGCTGAAAGTAACGCAAATCAGGTAAACACATCAGAAACATCTAGAGAAGCATTAGATGAGGTGCGAGACCAAATCTAAGTATGCAACAGAGATTTCCAAGAAAGTATTTAACTTTACAGTGGAATAAATAGAAACATCCATAAAGTAGAAGCAACTCACTGGGAAAAGGGTAACAGTCATCAGAGGTTTTGCCATAAATGCATTGAACAAAACTCTGGGAAAGAAACAACAACAACCATCAAAGTCATTCAAGAGAGCATTGAATGAACTTTAGAATATAAACAGACATCCATCAGAGATATTCATAATAACATTGAATAAGCTCCACCGGGGAATCAACAATCATCATCCATGAATGGAACGGGATGGAAAAGAGTCACAACATTCAGAAGATCATTGAATGAGGTGAGAAGAATTTTGAGAAATCCATTAGGTATAATCCATCAAACATCATAGGCATCTAGAAAAGCATTGAATGGACTCCGAAAAACATCAGAGATATTCAGAAGAGCGTTGAATAAATTATGGAAAATAATAGACACCAGAGACATACAGGCAACTGACGGAGATATTCAGAATAGCGTGGAATAAGCGCCAAAACACATCAGAGATATTCAGAAAATCATCGAATAAACTCTGGAACACTTCAAAGATATTCGGAAAAACATCGAATAAATTCCAGAACTCATCCAGAAGCATTAGATGAAGAATGGAAACAAACTTGAAAACACTCAGCAGCTGTTAACCAAAGTCAAAAATAAGTTGAAGACATCTAGAAGAGCATTAGATGAACACTAAGATTCTGAAGATGCACCCGAAGCATTTAGAAAAGCATTAAATGTATGGGGAAAGATTTTAAAGACATATCTGGAAGAACATCAGATAAACAAGGTCGTACCTGGAAGAACGTCAAATAGACATAAAGGAGTTCTGGAAAAATATCATAAGCAAAGTCGTTTCTGGAAGAACGTCAGATAGACACAAAGGAGTTCTGGAAAAACACCAGAAGTAAAGTCGTATCTGGAAGAACGTCAGATAGACACAAAATGAGGTTCTGGAAAAACATCAGAACAAAAGACACATCTGGAAAATCATCAGACGGTAAAAGCAACAACATTCTGGAAAAGCATCAGAACTGCAAAGGTATATATCTGGAAACTCACTGGGGAGTGAAAAAAATTCTAGAAGGTTATCACAATCACAATGGAAATATCTGGAAAAACATCAAATAGGTTCTGGAAGAACATCAACATCAAAGACTCAATCTGGGAAAACATCAGAGAGATAAACATATCCGGTAAAACCTCAGATAGATTCTGGAAAAGCGTCATAATCAAAATGGTATATCTAGAAAAACATCAGATAGGTTCTAGAAAAACATCAGAACAAAAGACTCAATTTGGTAAAACATCAGAGAGACAGACACATGTGACATCCAAGAATGGCATTAGACGCAAAAGAAGAACAGAAATGTCAGGAAAAACAATTGGATAAGAAAAGTCATATCTGGAATAACGTCAGATAGACACGACAGTATCTGTATGGTAGGTGCCAAGTAAGTTGGACTTTGACTACAAGGTAAAACGTGGATAACAACACGACCTATAGAGAATGTAAATGAGGATGAAACACTCTTACTATGCATATGTATATGAATTATGCAGATGATATATGATCAAATGGAGACATCGACGACACGACTTGACTCTTTTGAGGAGAAGACAAGACTGGAAGACTGATTCCTCAATACAGAGATCAATGCCATTCTGTTTGGGGACAAAGATGTTACTGCTGAACATATCTCTGCCACACTAGTAAACTGTACCAGGTTGACGATCCTTGTAGGAAGGATGGAGAGTTGCTTGGGGATTTTTTTCAAGTAAACAGCCCAAGATTAGCTGACTGTTGTAGATGAGTTGATCATTGCTTCAGCTGGATTGATGCTGAAAATGACTGCTTCACTGTGCGCTTGGAAAGCTTGCCCCAGTCTGAGTCTTGAAAGATCTTCTAGATAAACCAATTCTGAGAAGGACTTGCCCCTAATAGGATCACCGACTAAGTTTCTCAACTGTTTGAAAATTCCTTGAGAGGAAAGCCAGTTTGCAAACATAAGTGTTCATACAAACATGGTAATTTTAATGCAAAGTTCATGCAACTTTTGAAATCAAAATTATTTTTGGAAGATGAAAAATACATGAGTCACTAGTCAGAACGCGGCGGTTCAAGACATTTAAAAGTGAAAGGTAAAGCAGGGGTAAGGCCAAGATTAATGATTTGCAAAAATCGTTTTGGAGTCAGTTTACGCAACCTTGCTGTAGTATGCTTTCAAAATAACCTTGCTTCAGTTAGGTCTTTCGAGGGTTATAACGTGGCCTGGTTCACGGTTTAAGAAACAAAGGATAAAAGCTCAAAATTTATTTGTACCCACCCAATGTTTGTGATGACCTTCAGCCCTAGGCTCTGCTAACTCAGACTATACGCTCAGGTTCCCAAGAGGTTGGAAATTGCACTAATGATGGTTCAAAAGTCGAGGGACTTTGAAATAGTAGTCACTGCTTCCTTACAACATTTGGTTATTGTTGTCATTGAGGATTTTCAGGGTAAGGATTTAAAGGTCTCCTTCATAGGTATTGACTTAGCGGGCTTTTTCTTTTTTTGATTTTTTTTTTGAAAGAAAGTGACTGCCTGGCTTAACGATTACGGCGAACCATCATTGACCTTCGACTTGAAGGACATCTTCGACACTTGCTTGCTGTGTGCGAAGGAAAATTGTGGATGCAACCTTTATATGAAAGGTGTTTTGCATGAAAGCATAACCAAGTAAACTAAGAACTACCCATCCCAAGGTTAAGATTGTGGTTTTTCGTAGAGAAAGAAACTCCAACTTCTAGGCTCGAAGGGTTTGACAAGGGAATAACTTCCTTATTTCTCTAGTGTTTGGGGGATTGAAACAATTCCTTACATTGTCAGCACAGTTTATTTGAAAGCATACCGACAATTATGGGTATAACGTTTTCTCATCCTCCCTCCAATCTTTGCACAATCAAAAAGAAAGTGGAAAAGAGATAAAATATTTCTTTTTGAAAAGGAAAGCATAAAGATGTAAATAATGGACAAAATGAATTGAATCAAAAAAATTGCAATGCTCATTTCATTGATTACGAAAGTACAAACATAATTTGAATGCAAATAGCTAATACAATGAAAGGAAAATGCAAACAACAAGAAACATGGCCTAATGACTAATCAAACACAAGGATGAGTTGTCCTGTCTGAAACACTGGCTTTTAGAAAGATAGTCTACTGAAGTCGACCGAAGCTTCACTTGTTATGCCCTGGCAGGGGATTCGTCTGGACATTAGGATTGCTGTCATGAAAGCTAAGAATCCCGACCTTAATTAAATCACACACTCTAGCCTTTAGTGCATAACAATTTTCCAGATCGTGGCCTGTGGCACCTTCATGGAATGCACAGTGGAGATCAGATCTGAATCCAGCTGGAAGAGGATTTGGAGGAGGAGACAGAGTCCTTGTAGTAATCAAACCTTTATGAACCAGACCATGATAAAGTTCAGTGTACGTCATGGGAATAGGATCAAATTGATTCCTATTACGGTACTGGTTCTGTCTAACAGCTGGACGTTGAGGAGCTTGAGCTGGTCATGGAGCAGCAACCACAAGAGTAACAGCAGCAATGGTAGGGTGATTAGCATGTTGAGGTCTAGGACGAGCCTTCTCACTTCAGTCATGACAACATTGGTATGGTCTTCTCTCTTCTTCTGAAAGTTCCCATAGGATTTCTTCATACCATTAGAAGATTCACCAGCCTTGGACACTTTACCATTCTTGAGTCCTTCCTCGAGTCTTTAACCAATGGTTACCAAATCAGTGAAGTTAGAAGAAACACTGTCAATCATCTTCTCCCAATATAACGGAGATAAGGTGTCCATGAACATTCTAGTCAGCTTCTTTTATGCTAGAGGGGGTTTAACTTGAGAAGCGAGTTCTCTCCAACACTGAGTACATTCCTTGAAAGACTCTTTCTCATTCTGAGACATATTTTGAAGTTGACGAAGGTCAGGAGCCATGTCGAGGTTGTACTTGTACTACTTCATAAAAGCTTTAGCAAGATCCTGGAAGTAGTGGATACTGTTCTGTTCAAGATTCATATACCATTTGAGAGAAGCTCCACTCAAGCTGTCTTGAAAACAGTGGATGAGCAGCTTCTGGTTGTTGGTGTAAGCAGCCATCTTTTGAAAGTACATGACCAAATGAGCCCTTGGACAAGAGTGACCCTTATATTTCACAAACTAGGGAGTTTTGAATTTGGCAGGCATAACAAGGTCAGAAACCAGACACATGTTGTCTGCATCCACACTAAAGAAGTCATTGCCCTCCATGGCTTTAAGTCTCTTGTCTATGGTCTGAAATTGTTCACGGACAACCTCAGGTTCAACAAAGTCTTCACGGTCTTCACCTTGAGCACTGGCAGCATTGTACTCATAGAGAGGGTTCTCAAAAGGAGCTCGAGCAGTCTGGTCAACAGCATAAACCATAGGTCTGGGCTCCACAAAAACTGGAGCTTGAAAAATTGGCCTGACAGTTTGACCAATCATAGAAGTAGATGCAAGAGGTGGAGAACAATTATGGGGTAAACTAAACTCTGGCCAAGTTGAAGGTGGCACCTGAACAGGTTGAGGATCAGCATTTGGAACCTCCTGGATAACAGTCCTTTGGGGTTGCTCTCCTCTAGCAATCAAGACCTGGAGCATTTCAATGAGCTTTATCATGCTTGACTTAAGATCATTGATCTCCATTCGGATATCTGCATTGTGTACTTCTTGTTCTGACATCTTGCGTCTATAGTTAGCCCTAGTCCTGTATCTGTGTCGAGGAATCGACTTGATGATTGACAGGAAACGCTGGAAGATAGAGATAGCTGAATATAAGTCATTGGACAAACAGACGCATGCAATGAATCATGCCAATATACAAATGATATGCAACGCGATGCAAGACAGGATGCCAATCACACATGCAACATGATCAAAGGTTCGTGATCACAGCATGGAGTCTGGGCGAGGAACCAACCACAGGGTATGTACTAGTATTTACAGTGTACCTCTACAACGGGTTCTAACAAGTTCTCAAAGTCATATGCCCATATTTCGGATATTATCAATTTCCCAATTACTCGGTGGTTAATAATATTCTCATGAGAACCTCTTTTGAGTGTAGTATCGCGTATCAACTATTTTGGGACTACTCCCTCATAGTCATCGCACTACGTCCTAAGAAGGCCAAGTTGGGTTAAAGGTAACTAAAAGTCCTCAGTGTCACGGGCTCCTAGGTCGAAAGTAGTAATGTTTTCCTGAATACTCGTTCAACAATGCTACTCTCAAGAGGGCCTCAACTGAATGATGATTTCTCAAGTCAGCTTGGTCGGGAATCAACTCCCTATAAGCCTCCTTGAATGTATCACCTTCCTATCATAAGTTCACTCAAGTCCGGGTTAGGACTTATCTCACAACAGTATGTAACCACCCTGCATACAGAAAAACCCAAGCAGACATATATATATATATATATATATATATATATATATACAATAACACATACAAAATAAGTTAGGGGTAACCCTCTTAAGGTTTGTCCCAAATGAAGTCGCCATTTCTGTCGCGGTGAGAATCAGATACCATAACTATTAAATTAACTAGGTTCACAAATCATAATTCACCACCGATCTTTAATTTATCCAAAGGAAGGGAAAAAGAACGAATAAACCCTTAAACATGCAATGCAATGCAAAGCAAAAGAGAATATAAGGTTTGGGGGTTGGTTATACCTAGGGAAGGTGCTAGCATCCTAAGTATTTGTAGTACTTTACAGGAACTTGTTGTTTTATTGTGTTATTTCTTATTTTGTCTGCTAAAGGGTGAAAAGGTAAAGGGAGACCTAAGGTGTTATTTCTAAGTATGCTTGTCAAGACATCGCATCTCGTGCATATGTATCCTGATGGGAATGGAATCAGAGCATTCGTAGTTCCCCTCAATAAGAGTGAGGAACTCTTGACTATGGTCAAGGTTCTAAGGGGGAGGTAAGCGTCTGTGGCAAGACACTTACATAGAGTGCGGCGACTCTAAACCTAAGGCTAGGTTAAACGGGAAAGGAAATGTCCATGGCAGGACATTCACATAAAGTACGATGACTCTAATCCTAAGGCTAGGATGAAAGGGGAAGGACCTAAAGTTAGGCTAAGTATGACATGACAGTCAATAAAAGGGATCCTCCCTTGGAATCGGGCATATGTAATTTAACCATAAATTAAAATTAAGAATAAATCTCACATTAAATCACAAAGTTGACATCCATAATCAAATTACAAACTTGATTCATCATTAAAATTTAATTAACTTAAACTAATATTAAATCAATTCCTAAATCCAAAATTAAATTAGATTAATGGTAATAATACAAAAATAAATAAAAATAGAAAACAAAAGAACATAAAAGGTGTGCAGAAAAATAAATAAGGGTGCAAATAAGAATATGAGGAGTGAAAAAATAAAACAACTTGGGCTAACATGTGCAAAGCCCAACCGAATCTTAGAAAAAAAGAGAAAAAAATTAAAAACTTCAAATGTAAAGTAATTGATTCTGCAAACATCACTTTTATCCTCCTCTCACTCGTGACTCGCCTTCCTCTTCTCCCTCTCGAACTCAGTTCAACTACTCTGACCTTCTTCACGCAACAACGACTTGTTTTTTCTCGTCATCTCGCACCGGTTCATGCCATTTCGTCAGAATTGTAGAAAGGGGCTCCGCCGCGCCATGGCTTCAAGTCGGCTGCGGCGGGGAGATGTTGTTCGTCTTTCTACACTCAATCAACTCGTCCCAACCTCGTTTCGCAAATAGATTTGGAAACTCGTAATGAAAAAGAAATTGGAATGGAGACTCACCTGTTGTCGAATTAAGGTACGATTCGAATTCTTATCCCTCTGCCGCTGCCACCGTTCGTGTATTTTGGCTTTATTCTTGCAATCTATCTTCGTGTGCTGGTCTTGTTCGGTTGTTTTCGTATATGTTGTGCGGGTTGATGTTGTGATTCCGTCTTTATGCAGTGATGTGTGTGTATATATTTCTCAATGTTTCTGCAATGCTTATCTCTCTAAGTGTTGTTTGTGTTTGTTGATGCGGTTTTTTTACTGGTGTGTATGTGTTTTTGTGGATTTGTGAACACTCATGCTTCTCTGTTTTTACTCCGACATGTTTAATTGTGTTTTGGGAAATATTGATGGTTATTATTAAAAAATAAATAATTAATTAATTAAAATAAACTTAAATTAAAATATCTAATTAAATCTAAATAAATTAAATAACTATTTAACTAAAAAAATAAAAATAAAATGATAAAAAAACGAATAAAAATTCGGGTAAAAAAGTGCTCGAAAAAATAAACTAAATGCACCAAAATAATCAGCGCGAAATAAACGACTCAGAAAAATACAGCATTTGGTCAGATTTTGAAATAAATCTTACCCGCTAAAAAGGCTTAAACTGATCAAAAAACGTCCAAAAGGTGGTTGAAAAATTTAATGAGCACGGCAGGATAAACTACGCGGAACGTAGATTAATATCACTGACGTTTGCAGGCTCAATCTTGAAATTTTCCGTCCACTGATTTTAGACGCAGTTGACTTTTATTTGACCAACTCAGCTGTAATTCCAACAAGTTTATTCAAGCTGATAAATTAGGTATTATGCATGATAAAATGCGTGATATGCTATGCAGACGATGCGAAATGAAAAACAGAATCTCAGTGTCAAAAATTAGAGTATGACAAAAAGCCAAGAAGGATAGAAGTGTTCTATACTTCTGTCATATAATGTAAATTGTAATAAGCCTTAATATGTCTTAAACATTGAATATCTTTAAAATCTTAAGTGTTTAGAGGTCTTTGTTAAGGTGATTACCATGTGCCTCTGATTTTGTATCAAGTATACCTTGTTTTCTATTCTGCTAAACATGATTGTTTAGTAGTTTAGATAAAGTCTCTTGCAATGTGCTTGAGCATCAAAGTCTCTTGCTGAGAAGCTTGAGCCAAGTAAATCTCCTACTAGGTGCTAGAGCATTGAAAGTCTTAATCAATTGTTGATTGAGCAGATGTCTTGAATCTATGGGATTTAAGCAAGGAAGTCTTTGACTGTGAGTCTGAGCAAATGTCTTGGGTTCGTAGAACCTGAGCAAGGAAGTCTTGAGTTCGTGGAACTTAAGAAAGGAAGTCTTGGGCCTGAGGGGCTTGAGCAGAAGTCTTGGATTCGTGGAATCTGAGCAATGAAGTCTTTGAGCAAGGGTCTGAGCAGAAGTCCTGAGTCTGAGGGGATTAACCAAGGAAGTCTTGGGTTTGTAGAAAGTATTGGACCTGAGGGGTTTAAGCAGGAAGTCTCGGGATGAGGGTCTGAGAAAAGTAAAGTCTTATGCTTAAGTGCATAAGTGATTGTAATCATGTTTTGATTATAGTGAGAATCTCTTATGATGCAGGGGGGCTGGACTACTCTCTTTTGAGAGGAACCAGTATAAATCTTTGTGTGTTCTTTATCTTTTATTTACTTCTATTAACATTCAGCTGCAAGGTATAATCATAATCTGAACACCAATTTAGATTCTGAACTCTGATCAAATGCAAACTAAATAAACAGAAAACACAATTCAACTCCCCTTCTTGTGTATTTTTCTCACCTTCAGTTGGTATCACAGAATGATTTATGCATAACACTTAATAATGGTGCAGATAATGATCCAATGGGAAAAATATGTATGTTAAAGACTTTCGTTTAAGAAGGAGTTGTTAGGTCTGTTGTGGGCTGCAATTTTGGTAAACAATGTGTTGGTTCAAGATGTCATGTCTGATGTCTTAACATGTGTTGCTAACATTCTGCTTGTGGTGTGTTACTTAGGGTTGCAGTTTTGTGCATGATGTCAAGATTGATGTCTTAACATCTGGTGACAGAACATTGTATTCAGTCTGTTATCGGCTGCGCATTTTAGTTATGTTTTGAGAGATTCTGTTTGAGAGATTGCAGGCGAAAATCTTGGAGAAGATCAATTCTGATGCAATCATTTGTGGAGTATATATTGTTACTGTTTTAGGGCGAAAAGTTTTGAAGAAAAAATCAGTTTTAATTGTGAATCAAATCTGAGATTTTCAAGGAGTCCAAGCCCAAGAATAAGTTTCTATTTAAAGCAGCCTCAACCCTACTTGGAAGATACGAAGACAAGAGATTGTGTACTGAGTGTCAAGTATTAGGGTTTGTGTTTTCGTATGTGTATTGTGAGCCATTCATTCATCTATTTTGATGTTTGAATTAGACTGCTTTAGTTGAGTTGTATGTTGTCCACTCTAAGCTTTTAAGCACGAGTGTATTGTTCTTGATTGAAGCTTTTAAGCAAGAACAAGGTATTGTCGTTGAAGTGTGTCTTCTACTTTCTTTATTGTAAGTTGGTATCACTGCAGTGATTGAGGGGGAGTGAGAGGTGTCTCATATCTAAGAGTGTCTTAGGTAGAAGTATCATTGGGTAGTGATTAAGTGAGTAGATTATCAACTTGTGTGTTGATTGTGGAGTCTATGAATTAATTCTACTAATAGTGAATTTCCTCCCTGGCTTGGTAGCCCCCAGACGTAGGTTGTTAGACCGAACTGGGTGAACAATCCTTTGTGTTGTTTACTGTTTTTATCTCTTACTATTATTGCCTTGTTCATACAATAGATATTGATGTTGTGACATCTCACTTGACATCATATATCTGATACCAGAATTTCAATTGGTATCAGAGCAGGTCATCCTGCTCTGTATCTGGGTGAGATCTAGGGCTGTTACTTTCTGATGCAATGGACAAGGAGAGTGGTGGATTTGTGAATAGACCCCCTATTCTAGATGGATCAAATTATGACTATTGCAAACCACGTATGGTTGCCTTTTTGAAATCTTTAGAAAGTAGAGCTTGGAAGGCTGTTTTGACATAATGGAAACATCCTGTCATTGTGGGAAAAGATGGTGTGTCAAAGCTGAAACCTGAAGAGGAGTGGACAAAGGAAGAAGATGAACTCGCTCTTGGAAATTCTAAGGCCTTGAATGCCTTATTTAATGGTATAGACAAGAACATTTTTAGGCTGGTCAACACATGTGAAGTGGCTAAGGAGGCTTGGGATATTCTAAAAACAACTCATGAAGGAACCTCCAAGGTCAAGATGTTAAGACTTCAGCTGCTAACAACAAAGTTTGAAAGCTTGAAGATAAAAGATGAAGAGACCATTCATGACTTTCACTTGAATATACTTGAACTGTCAAATGCTTCTAGTGCCCTAGGAGAAAGGATGTCTGATGAGAAGCTAGTGAGAAAAATTCTCAGATCTCTTCCCAAGAGATTTGATATGAAGGTGACTGCTATAGCGAAAGCTCAAGACATCAGCCAGATGAGGGTTGATGAATTGATTGGTTCACTTTAGACATTTGAATTAGGGCTGAATGACAGATATAAAAAGAAGGTTAAAAGCATAGCCTTGGTGTCCAGTACAGAAGGTGATGAGAAATAGTGTGGTCCTGAAACTCAGGAAGAGCTATCCAATGCCATTGTTCTGCTGGGAAGACAGTTTAATAAGGTTTTGAAAAGAATGGATAGAAGCTATAAACCTAATGTCAAGAACATCACATCTGACATCAACAGGTCAGGTGATCAGATGAGGAAAATAAGAACTGAGGAGAAGTCTAATTATGACAAAGGAATCCAATGCCATGGCTGTGAGGGTTATGGTCACATCCGTGCTGAATGTCCTACATATCTTAAGAAGCAGAAAAAGGGCTTATCTGTGTCCTGGTCTGATACTGAAAGTGAGGAAGATGAAGAGACTGCCCAGCATGTTAGGGTATTGACTGGAAGGTATATACCTGATGATGATTCTAGGGATGAAGAGAGCACATATTGAAATTCTGGTATCAGATGTGTGATGTTAAGGTGCGATGTCACAACAACACACTCTGAACAATGGACAGTGCAATAACAATCAATAAATCAACACAAAGAATTGTTCACCCAGTTCGGTCTAACTACCTACGTCTGGGGGATACCAAGCCAGGGATGAAATTCACTACTTGTAGAATTAATTTACAGACTCAACAACCTAGTTGACAATCTCCTAAACTTAATTCCTACTAGTGACTTCCTACCTAAGAAACCACTTAGATATGAGAACACTACTCAATCCCTAAAACACTTCAGTGATATAATTCAAAGATCACACACTTTGAATAGAACTACTTGATTCTGCTTCACAGCTTTGATCAAGAATAACTCAATACATCAATACCAATTCACACTCGAATGGTTTACAAAACATACACGAAGACATAAACGACACTCAGTCTTTAGCTCACTTTCTTCGTTACTTTTCCTTCAGGAATGATGCGCATTATATAGCTCTCTGAATTGGGCTTGGACCTGCTACAATATCTGATCTGATTTGTTGTTTAAAACTGAATCTTTAAAATAGATTTTCTCTCTCAAAATCTTCTTAAATCTTTAGCTTTTAAACCTCCAACAAATCTTCCTCAAATCTCTATGCAACAGAGAATATCTATCCCAAGATATCCGCAACCAATGAGACTAACAACTCTCCACAATTCCAGCTAAAACGCAAACCCTAACAACATCACAAAACCTGATGTTATTAATTCTGCAGATCTAATGTCACAGCATCGCTTGTGACATCAGACATCCAACTTCACACTTAACACAGCCCAGTGTTAAGACTCAATGTTGTGACATCACCCATATGACATCAAATATTGAACAGCTTTTGTTTTACCAAAATACCAGCCAATCCAATAAAAAACTAACAATCTCCCCCTTTGGCTAATTTTGGCTAAAACAATCTCTGCACCTTCAGAGACTTCAGCAGCGGAATAAACTTGAATAATTTTGAGACTTCAAGCAGCAGCATTTTCACTTCACTTCTCACACTCTACTGCAGCAACAAAACTTCGACAGCTACACTCTTCAAACAGATGCACATATTTCAACATTAGCAGCAATGAGCACTCCCCCTCAATGCAAAAGCCAGCATAGCAGCTGTAGCACTCACTCCCCCTCAATATCTGCACTTCTGCTCACATCAGCAATCAGCTACATCCTCAGCAGCAACAACCATCAACTCCTTTGACAGCACTTGACATATCAGAATATTTGACAACTCCAACTCCTTGGCTACTTCTCCCCCTTTTTAGCCACAATTTGACAACCTTCAATTAGAAGCCCTACTTACACCCGTTAGTACTAACCTAACCCTCATTGTTAGCCTCACAGTTAGCAACCAGGCAAAACAAATCATAGAACAAAAATCATAAAGGGTGCATATACAGCACAATATTCAAGTTACAACCCAAGCACAACAGTGCAGAAACAAAAACAGTAAAAATAAAACTAAAACTACTAACTAAGAAAAACAGTAAAAGCTTTAATCATCTGAGCTGAGACCATCATCATCTTCTTCATCTTCTTTTGGGCTATCATTATCAGACTCATCTTTCTTATCAGTAACTTCTTTCTGTCTTTCTTTTTCTTTCATCTTCAGAGTCATAAGTAATTTTTTAAACTTCTCCTTTCTTTCAGTGTTTACTCTGATGACTTCATCTAATTCTTTACAGGCTTCCTCCAGTTCAGAAGTCATATCAGTCTTGACATGAGTATGATGAGTAGATGTTGAGGCAGATGTCTTGACATGTTTTCCTTCAAACAACTTCTGATGAAAAGACAAGTCAGGCTTCCTTCTACAAACACTATCATACTGGTGAAGAATCCCAGGATGCTGAGACAGTATTATCCCACAAATGAGGGATGGAAATGCAATAGGCAATTTCACAGCTCTTGTTGCAGCATGCTTGATAGTCTGATCATAAATGTAAGAGCCATAATCAATTAGTCTCTTTGTTCCAATTGCATAAACTAATTTGCCCAAACCAGTAGAAACAGAGGTCTTGTGGTTTGTAGGAACCCAGTTAACGGCACCTATTCTATGAAGAAGAGCATATTTCACACTTAATAAACTTGTTGATAACTTCCCTTTTGAAGGCCAAACTTCTACCTGACCAACTGTGATTTCTTTGGAGATAACATTATTAGAAACTTCTAATTCTCCATAATCTTCCTCACTCCTTCCTAAGTAGGCATTAATCACCTTAGGAGAGAACCAGACACACTTACCTCTAACAGTAACTCTTCTGAAAGTTAGGCTTTTGCTGTCATTAATAGGCTCAGGGATATTTACTATAAATTCTTTGACCAGTCTATCATAGCACTTATTCAATCCTGATACAGTCCTCATGAGACCAGCAAACTTAATTAGATCTACAATTTCAGTAGAATCTAAATCATCTGTAACTAGTTCTCTTTCCAGAGCTATCCTTCTCTGGCTCACATAATTCCACATGGAAGCACTTCTGGCATAGTGAAATGCGATGTCATCAGGAACTGGATCAGCAGCTCTGTTGATGTCTTGAACATCACACTCTGAATCTGATTCTTCCCTGATTCTCCTCTTTTTTCTAGAAATGGCAATTTTGCTCCATGACTTGGGAGATCCTGCAATTGAAGTCCTTTTCTTATCCTCCCTCACATTACCAATGATATCACTATCAGATGAGTCCTCAACATCTATAACCTCAACCTGATCCTTCCCTTTATAACTGTGACTTTCAGGCCTAGGGGAAGATGTTCTGACATTAGGGATGACATCAGTTTCTTTAAGATCTTCTTCTTTCCTACCACCTTCAGCATCTTGAATCACAGACAAGGCCAGTCTATGAAGATTGGTGTCCTCACTTTGAGAGCTCACCTGTTCAGCAGGCATTTTCCTTAAAGGGACAAAAATCCCTTTCACACGTATTCCCTTTTCAAGAATTTTGGTGGCAATCTGCTCCAAATGCATGTCCACATCATACTTCTCCTCAACAACTTGAGAGGATGATGACCTAGTTTCAGTTTTATTCAACTTGGGTGAAGATTTAGAGTTACCTGAGTCTGGGAGAGCCGTATGAATGTGTTCCTTGTCAACATATTCTTTTTTCGATGAAACCCTAGTTCGTTCATGCGCAGGTCTTTGAGAATCAGAGTTCTTGGATGAAGAAGATATCGTTCCTTTGTAACAGACTAGGTTTAGAGAAGATTTTTCTATTCTATTGAGATTAAGGGAGATGAACCATTGAGAAGAGAGGACTTTGATGAATCTTGATATAGAATTAATATGGTAAGGTGCCTGATTTTGAGTACCTCTTAATGACCAATCGCTGATTTTCTCCCTCCAAATTAAATTACCTTTTAAAAATTCAAAATGATTCACATCAGAGCTCATTAAAACTGATTGACCTTTCAGCATCTTTTCACACCTGATGTCATAGTCTGATGTTATAACATCAACTTGAACATCAACAGTTGAATTAACTTCAAGAGGAATCCACTGATAGCAGTTATCTTTGGATCTGGCACCCTTCATAACAACCTGATTTCGCTCATCAGCTACCACACACTCATCTTTGGTGTAGTTAACTGTGTAACCTTCATCACATAGCTGACTTATGCTAATCAGATTAGCATTCAACCCTTGGACAAGGATCACACTAGTAAGAGTAAGACCATCATGATTCTTCACTCTTCCAACTCCTTCTACTAAACCTTTTTCTCCATTTCCAAACACAACATTATTTGCATGGCAAGGATTGAACTCCACCAAATGCTCCTTGGATCCAGTCATGTGCTTTGAACATCCACTCTCAAAGTACCATGCATCCATGGCAAAATGTCCATCTGAGGTATGAGCCAATAGACATGTGACCTGAGCTTTAGGAACCCATTGTTTCACAACTTTGGGCCTGACCTCCTTTAGTTTTCTTTGAGGAGCAGATTGTGGATAACCATGCAGTTTAAAACAAGAGTACTGCATATGTCCAAATCTTCCACAATAGAAGCATCTAACTCTGTCATCTCTGAATTGGTTATATCGTCTACCATTATACTGATGATATTGTTGTGGCTCCCACCCATAATGTTGACTCCTTCTTCCATAGTAGGGCTGCCTTCTATGGTGCTATTGTCTTTTACCATAGGTAGACTGTCTCCTGAACTTAGGATGTTGTCTTCTAGGTTGTCTCCTATGGTGATGAGGCTTCCTTCTTCCATAGTAATGAGGCACAGCATTGTTGTATCCGTATCCATATCCATCCCAGTTACCCTGATGTTGAGACATCTGATGAAACTTGTTATGATTGGACCTAACAGCCTCCATCCTCTTGTGAAATTGAGGAGGCGTATACTGACTAGCTCCTTGAGGCTGCACTTTCCTTTGATGAGTATTTTTCTTCTCAACATTCTGTGGCTGAACACCCTTCTTAGGTGTAGTATCCTGTCTCTTAGTTTGATGTTGAGACATTTGTTGAGACATCTCCTTCTTTGTTCCTGAAGTGCTTGCTTCAGCAGATACCTTTTTCTCAGCCACATATCCTAAACCTGATTTATCTCCAGCAGCTTTCTCTGACTGAAGAATCTTATCAAGAATAGTTGTACCATTGTTCATCATCCTAACGGATTTTGTCATCTGGTCAAGTTGAGATTTAATCAACAAAACCTCATTTTCCAGATCAGCTTTAGCAATCTCAAGCTGAGCAATCTGTTGCTTGTGACACTTGTTTTCTTGACAAATCTCAGCACTTTTTAAACATAACTCTTGATAAGTGGATGCTAACTCCTCATAAGTTATTTCTCCATCACTATCATCATCAGAAACAACGGTTCATGTTAAGGCTCTAACATGCTTTGCTGACTCACCTTCACTTTCACTATTAGATTTAGACCAGGAAACTGACATGCCCTTCTTCTACTTCTTCAAGAATGTGGGACATTCTTTCTTGACATGTCCATACCCTTCACATTCAAAGCACTGAACACCTTTATCCTGGGCATTCTTCTCTTCATCTTTCTCTTTTGACTTGCTGATGTCAGAAGGGAAGTTCTTGACATTAGGCTTGTAGTTATTGTTCCACCTTTTGAACACTTTGTTGAACTGCCTTCCCAACATAGCAATGGCTTGAGACAGATCTTCCTGAGAATCATCATCTTTGACTTTCTTAGCTTCTGCAGGAGTGGAGACCAAAGCTATACTCTTGGGCTGCTTTTCTGGTTCTTCCTCATTCAAACCAAGCTCAAAGGTTTGAAGAGATCCAATGAGCTCATCAACCCTCATCTTGTTGATGTCTTGAGCTTCTTCAATTGCAGTCACCTTCATCTTATACCTCTTAGAAAGTGACCTAAGAATCTTCCTTACAAGCTTTTCTTCTGACATTTTCTCTCCAAGAGCACTAGATGCATTGGCCAGCTCAAGAACACTCATGTGGAAGTCATGAGTAGTCTCATCTTCCTTCATCTTCAGGCTTTCAAACTTAGATGTTAGAAGCTGAAGTCTTGACATCTTAACTCTAGATGTTCCTTCATGAGTAGCCTTCAAAATATCCCATGCTTCCTTAGCAACTTCACATGTATTGATCAACCTGAATATGTTTTTATCCACTCCATTGAAGATTGCATTCAGAGCTTTGGAATTACCAAGGGCAAGCTCATCTTCTTCCTTGGTCCATTCTTCTTCAGGCTTCGGCTTTGAGGTGCCCTCTTTATCTTTGCCAGCATCATCTTTTTCAAACACAACAGGTGCTTTCCATTCTTTAATAATGGCCTTCCAAGCTCTGCTGTCCAAGGATTTTAAGAAAGTAGTCATCCTTGGCTTCCAATAGTCATAATTGGATCCATCCAAAATAGGGGGTCTGTTGACAAATCCTCCAACTTCTTTGTCCATCTTTACACCAGAAGTAACTTCCCTAGATCTCACCCAGAGACAGACAGGATGCCTGCTCTGATACCAATTGAAATTCTGGTATAAGATGTGTGATGTTAAGGTGCGATGTCACAACAACACACTCTGAACAATGGATAGTGCAATAACAATTAATAAATCAACACAAAGAATTGTTCACCCAGTTCGGTCTAACTACCTATGTCTGGGGGATACCAAGCCAGGGATGAAATTCACTACTTGTAGAATTAATTTACAGACTCAACAACCCAGTTGACAATCTCCTAAACTTAATTCCTACTAGTGACTTCCTACCTAAGAAACCACTTAGATATGAGAACACTACTCAATCCCTAAAACACTTCAGTGATATAATTCAAAGATCACACACTTTGAATAACACTACTTGATTCTGCTTCACAGCTTTGATCAAGAACAACTCAATACATCAATACCAATTCACACTCGAATGGTTTACAAAACATACACGAAGACATAAACGACACTCAGTCTTTAGCTCACTTTCTTCGTTACTTTTCCTTCAGGAATGATGCGCATTATATAGCTCTCTGAATTGGACTTGGACCTGCTACAATATCTGATCTGATTTGTTGTTTAAAACTGAATCTTCAAAACAGATTTTCTCTCTCAAAATCTTCTTAAATCTTCAGCTTTTAAACCTCCTACAAATCTGCATCAAATCTCTATGTAACAGAGAATATCTATCCCAATATATCCGCAACCAATGAGACTAACAGCTCTCCACAATTCCAGCTAAAATGCAAACCCTAACAACATCATAAAACCTGATGTTATTAATTCTGCAGATCTAATGTCACAACATCGCTTGTGACATCAGACATCCAACTTCACACTTAACACAGCCCATGTTAAGACTCAATGTTGTGACATCACCCATATGACATCAAACATTGAATAGCTTTTGTTTTACCAAAATTCCAGCCAATCCAAGAAAAAACTAACACATATGATGAGCTTACTGATTCTTATAAAGAGCTATATGTTAAAAGTGAAGAAGCTTATCAAGAAGGGGAAAGGCAGAAGAAGATTATTGCCCAACTCCAGGCTGAAAAGATAGAGAATCTGGAAACCATTGCCAAGCTGAAAGATGAAGTATCTGTGCTGAACTCTAAACTTGAATCTATGTCCAAGTCTATCAGAATGCTGAATAGTGGAACTGATGTTCTAGATAAGATTCTTGATGTTGGAAGAACGTAGGAGACAAAAGTGGATTGGGGTTCAATAGTGGATCTGCTTCAAATGAGGTTATTCCTAGTTCCAAGTCAGTGATGTTGAAACAGATGTTGAAACATCCTGACAGGACTCCCTCTAGGAAGAAATTCAGGCACTGGAGATGCCATCATTGTGGGAGCTTTGGACACATAAAGGCCTTTTGTTATAAGTTACATGGGTATCCTAAGAGTACTCCTAATTGTGCACCCAGACAGGGCATTCATAAAGGTAATCAAGTCATCAGGAAAAAGAAGCAATGGGTCTCCAAAACTAATGTTGTTAGCTTGATAGCTCATACTTCTCTTAGAGTCTCCACAAAGGAAGACTGGTACTTTGACAGTGGTTGTTCAAGACACATGACAGAAGTGAAGAACTTGCTGGTGGATGTTAAACGTCATTCTTCTGGCCATGTGACTTTTGGTGATGGTGTTAAAGGAGAAATCAAAGGTATGGGAAAGCTAAATTGTATAGGTGCTCCTAGGCTGGATGATGTTCTGTTGGTCAAAGGGTTGACAGCCAATTTGATCAGTATTAGTCAACTATATGATCAAGGACTTATAGTTAATTTTACAAACACTGAATGCAGTGTCACTAATGAGAAAGGTGAAGTCATCATGAAGGGTGCTAGGTCTAAGGACAACTGTTACTTATGGGTGTCACAGGACTCAAGTCCCTCCACATGTGTTCTTGCTAAAGAAGATGAAGTCAAAGTCTGGCATCAAAAGTTGGGACATTTACATCTGAAGGGAATGAAGAGAATCATATCCACATAAGCAGTAAGAGGAATCCCTAAGCTCAAAATTGAAAAGGGAAGAGTCTGTGGAGATTGTCAGATAGGGAAACAAACTAAGATGTCACATCCAAAGCTTCAACAATTCACTACTTCTAAAGTTTTGAAACTTCTTCATATGGACTTAATGGGGCCTATGCAGGTGGAAAGTCTAGGTGGGAAGAAATATGCTTATGTTGTTGTAGATGACTATTCCAGGTACACTTGGGTGAACTTCATCAAAGACAAAACAGAAGTGTTTGATGTGTTTAAAGATCTATGTCAAATACTCCAAAGAGAAAAGGAGAGCAATGTCATCAGAATAAGGAGTGATCATGGGAGGGAGTTTGAAAATAGCAAGTTTGCTGAGTTTTGTTCTGCTGAAGGCATCAGTCATGAGTTTTCTTCTCCCATTACCCCTCAGCAAAATGGAGTAGTTGAAAGGAAGAACAGAACCATTCAAGAATCTGCTAGGGAAATGATTCATGCCAAAAAGCTTCCTTACCATTTCTGGGCTGAAGCTATGAATACTGCCTGTTACATTCACAACAGAGTGACTTTGAGAAGAGGTACTTCAGCTACCTTGTATGAACTATGGAAGGGAAGAAAACCAAGTGTGAAGTACTTTCATGTATTTGGTAGTAAGTGTTATATCCTGACAGATCGTGAACAAAGGAGAAAAATGGATCCAAAAAGTGATGAGGGAATCTTTCTGGGATACTCTACAAACAGCAGAGCTTATAGGGTATTCAATTCCAGAACCAAAGTTATGATGGAATCTATATATGTGGTTGTTGATGACAATGGAATGAAGGCAGATGTTGATGTCTTAGATGATGTTGGAACATTTTTTGATGATGTATCAACAGAAGCTGAAGACAGAAGTGTAAATCCCAATCTTGTTGCTGCTGAACCTGATCCTGAACAACCTAACAAGAAACCATCTATCAGAGTGCATAAGGACCATCCAAAAGAGCTTATCATAGGTGATCCAAACTCAGGAGTTACCACTAGGTCAAGAGAAGTTGTGTCAAACTCTTGCTTTGTATCCAAGATTGAGCCCGAAAATGTCAAAGAAGCCTTGACTGATAAATTTTAGATTAATGCCATGCAAGAAGAGATGGAACTATTCAAAAGGAATGAAGTTTGGGATCTTGTTCCAAGGCCTGATGGAATAAATGTGATTGGCACCAAGTGGGTTTACAAGAATAAATCTGATGAACAAGGAGTGGTCACCAGAAATAAGGCTAGACTGGTTGCCCGAGGTTACACTCAGGTAGAAGGGATTGATTTTCATGAGACTTTTGCTCCTGTGGCTAGACTGGAATCTATCAGGTTACTCTTAGGTGTGGCTTGTAACCTCAAATTCAAGTTGTTCCAGATGGATGTAAAGAGTGCTATCTTGAATGGGTACTTAAATGAAGAAGTTTATGTAGATCAACCCAAGGGGTTTATTGATCGAACATTTCCTAACCATGTCTACAAACTAAGGAAAGCCCTTTATGGATTAAAGCAAGCACCTAGAGCTTGGTAGACAGACTTACTGAATTCCTGTCTCTGAATGGTTACAGAAAATGAGGAATTGACAAGACATTGTTTGTCAAAGAGGAAGGAGGAAAATTGCTAATAGCTCAAATATATGTTGATGACATAGTGTTTGGTGGGATGTCAGAAGCAATGGTTCAACATTTTGTGAAACAGATGCAGTCTGAGTTTGAGATGAGTCTTGTTGGTGAAGTCAGCTATTTTCTGGGTCTGCAAGTTAGACAAATGGAAGACTCCATATTTATCTCTCATAGCAAGTATGCAAAGAACATAGTCAAGAAGTTTGGTCTAGAGAATGCTAATCACAAGAGGACACCTGCTCCTACTCACCTGAAGCTGTCCAAGGATGAACATGGAGTGAGTGTGGATCAAAGCTTATACAGAAGCATGATTGGAAGCTTGCTGTATCTCACAGCTAGCAGACCTGATATCTCCTTTGCTATAGGAGTTTGTGCCAGATATCAATCTGAATCTAAAGTGAGCCACATGAATCAAGTGAAGAGAATTCTGAAATATGAGAATGGTACTAGTGACTATGGCATACTATACAGTCATGGAACAGGAACTGAACTAAGTGGATATTGTGATGCTGATTGGGCAGGAAGTGCTGATGATAGAAAAAGTACTTCAGGAGGATGCTTCTTCTTAGGGAACAATCTTATCTCGTGGTTTAGCAAGAAGCGGAACTGTGTGTCTCTCTCTACTGCTGAGGCTGAGTACATAGCAGCAGGAAGTAGTTGTTCACAACTGGTTTGGATGAAGCAAATGTTAACTGAATACAATGTCAAGCAAGATGTCATGACATTGTACTGTGATAATCTAAGTGCTATCAATATCTCCAAGAACCCAATTCAACATAGCAGGACTAAGCATATTGACATACGTCATCACTTTATAAGAGA
Organism: Lathyrus tuberosus; assembly: GCA_022829125.1. Taxonomy (NCBI): domain Eukaryota; kingdom Viridiplantae; phylum Streptophyta; class Magnoliopsida; order Fabales; family Fabaceae; genus Lathyrus; species Lathyrus tuberosus. The sequence goes on from JALAZF010000072.1 coordinate 10,870,264, forward strand.
TCTGGTTGAAGATAAAGTGGTTGCTTTGGAACATGTTGCTACTGAAATGCAATTAGCTGATATTTTTACTAAGGTCTTAGATGCAAATCAATTTGAAAATTTAAGAAGCAAATTAGGAATTTGCATATATGAGGATTAGTGGATCGTTTGTTGGTGTGCAGGAGGATGGTGTTTTTGGTGCAGTTGTCTTATGTGTGTGAGCTTATCTAGTTGGTGAAATTGACAAAATAAGAATGCTTGGAAGCAAACAAGAACTTTTTTTTTGCTGTAAGTACTCAACATTACATTTTTGTTAAAACAAAAACTACAAGCAAAGAGGTTTATTGTTTGGATTCAGCTACTCATTCCAACCACCTGAGTTAATGAAATTAACCCAGTCTTCATCTGCTTCATCATCAGAAGCATGTAGTAACACTGGAGGTTTCTTGATGGGCTTCATTCTTGTTTCTGTCTTTCTTCCTGTTCTTGGTGCTCCTGTAGAGGATCCTGCTGTTGTTATTTCTTTGGACTTCATCTCATTTGGTTTGGTGGTCTTGTTTTTCTGGTCTTGCTTCAACTGACCCTTGTGTGTTTCAACTGTTCTTGAGGACTGGCTCATGTTTCCTTCCTTGTTTGGATGTCTACACAAGAATTTTGGTGTGGGTTTTATAATTCAAATAAAAGTCATTGTTTGTATCGCCTGGTCAAAGTTGTTTGATGTTTGTGCACTTCTCTCTGTTGAGTAATGTGTCACTTTTTCCCAGCTGTGGTTCAACATTCTTTCTTGGCATTTTTTTGGAACTTGGAGTTTGACCATGTTTGACAAAGTGTCAGAACATTGTGCTTGCTGCTATGTTCAGAGTTTGTCCAATTATGGCTAAAAAGGGGGAGAGTAGAGTATTTTTCTTTGTTGTTGCTGGTTTGGTTGCTGCTGGTCCCTTGGCTTGAGGGGGAGTTTTGATTGTTGTGCAACTGGTTTTCTTGGTTGTTTTTTCTCAGAATGTGTTAGATTGGTTTGTTAGATGTGTTTGTGAGGCGTGTTTCTGCTGTTGGTATCTCTGATGTGTGCTGATACTGTTTTAGCCAAAATTAGCCAAAGGGGGAGATTGTTAGGTCTGTTGTTGGCTGCAATTTTGGTAAACAATGTGTTGGTTCAAGATGTCATGTCTGATGTCTTAACATGTGTTGCTAACATTCTGCTTGTGGTGTGTTACTTAGGGTTGCAGTTTTATGCATGATGTCAAGACTGATGTTTTAACATCTGGTGACAGAACATTATATTCAGTCTGTTATGGGTTGCGCATTTTAGTTATGTTTTGAGAGATTCTGTTTGAGAGATTGCAGGCGAAAATCTTGGAGAAGATCAATTCTGATGCAATCATTTGTGGAGTATATATTGTTACTGTTTTAGGGCGAAAAGTTTTGAAGAAAAAATCAGTTTTAATTGTGAATCAAATCTGAGATTTTCAAGGAGTCCAAGCCCAAGAATAAGTTTCTATTTAAAGCAGCCTCAACCCTACTTGGAAGATATGAAGACAAGATATTGTGTACTGAGTGTCAAGTATTAGGGTTTGTGTTTTCATCTGTGTATTGTGAGCCATTCATTCATCTATTTTGATGTTTGAATTGGATTGATTTAGTTGAGTTGTATGTTGTCCACTCTAAGCTTTTAAGCACGAATGTATTGTTCTTGATTGAAGCTTTTAAGCAAGATCAAGGTATTGTCGTTGAAGTGTGTCTTCTACTTTCTTTATTGTAAGTTGGTATCACTGCTGTGATTGAGGGGGAGTGAGAGGTGTCTCATATCTAAGAGTGTCTTAGGTAGAAGTATCATTGGGTAGTGATTAAGTGAGTAGATTATCAACTTGTGTGTTGATTGTGGAGTCTATGAATTAATTCTACTAATAGTGAATTTCCTCCCTGGCTTGGTAGCCCCCAGACGTAGGTTGTTAGACCGAACTGGGTGAACAATCCTTTGTGTTGTTTACTATTTTTATCTGTTACTATTATTGCCTTGTTCATACAAAAGATATTGATGTTGTGACATCTCACTTGACATCACATATCTGATACCAGAATTTCATGAGTCAATTGCCACATGAAAAATATAACATTACTTTCACTACCATATTCAAAGGGTGATTCCGCTGAATTTAAATGATGGAAAGGTAAAATATATTTTTAATTCATTGGTCTTGATAAAGGATTTTGTTGAAGGTCTATAGAATACCCTCGAGAAAGGTATTACTATAGAATTTGATGGTGTAGGAATGATCAAAGTTTGAACGTCTCTCACACCAGCTCAGAAGAAACTTATTGAGAATATCTTTAGAGTTCAATGCATTCTGGTAGGTGTTCTATGTCAATTCTGAGTATATTAACATCATTGATACATCTAATGCTCATATTATCTCTGAATCCTTGTGTTCAAATTTGTGGGAGTCAGTAAAGAAGCTTGCCTAGTTACATTTCATTTCATCTTTCCAAGCAAGTTCTGAGAAGATTGCCTAATGTATTCAAACCTAAAGTCACAGTTATTCAAGTTGTCATAAAACTTGAGTATGTTGTGTCTTGAAGGTTTATCTAGCAATATCCTAAGAAAAGAAATTGAATTAGATGATGAAAAGTTATCAAACAGATTAACCCTCCTTAAGCCTAATGAAGAAAATTCATATGGAATATCTGATGATGGGAATTAACCTTTCTTATCAAAAGATTTCATCAACTGGCTAAATGGAATGTGATATCTGTTGATAGAAGAGTAACTTCAGAAGCTTCTGAAATATTCGTATTTACACTATTTTCCCAAATCTTACGAACAAGGAGAAATACTACCAGAAAACCCCAAAATGTCATATATTTTCACTGCTTATTCAATTGAAGCTGACATAGGGCAAAATTCAGAAGAAAACCTAATATGGCTCTGCTAGTCATTATTGCTTCTGAAGAAGCATCTGAATCCTGGAATAAAAATCCATTATTGAAGAAAAAGAGACAATGTCAAATCTATCTTGCTTCAATATTGATAATAAGGAGTGTGCTCTTCAAGATAATATCTTAAGTGACTTCATTGCTCCTAAAAATTGAAGTTCATCATTGAATTTGTGTTAAAGGACAAATCCATGAGAAACCTTCAATTATTCGTGTTCTGCCAGCAAACTATGATAGTGCTTTAAAATTTGTTTTATGCCAATCTTTGATAGCCAACACTATCTGGCTCTATGCTTGTCAAAGATTTCAAAGTCGAAAGATTTAATCTAAGACAATGAAATCAGTGACTGTGCTAAGAACTAGATCTTGTTCATACCATAACTCATCCTAGACTCATACTCTGGAATGAATCATGGTACTGCTATCACATTAAGGCATAAAGCAAAGGAAAGCCTATCAGGACTAACATTTCTAGACTCATAGAAATATGAGTACCATTACTCAAAATGTATTTGGTGCAGATATCGAAGAAAGGAGCAAAGGCATCTTCCATGGTACTTAATCAAAGGTTGTTTACAACATTTGATGGAAGAATAGCCAACATCCCAGACTCAAGATCTGAAGGCATTGAGTTTGGTGAAAGAAGTGGAGTCAATTGTTTAACAATCGTTGAATCAGAATCCACTCAATACAGTATTCAGATTCTATGGTCAAATCTGAATACTCGTCTAGAGTCTGACTAAGAAAATAACAAAAAATAGGTATGTTTATTCTTCCCTAGCTTACTTCTTGATTCAATGAGATATTTAGGTATTAGTAAATACAAAGTCTCTGTTAGATCTCTATAGAAATTATTTTATTTAAAAGAATCTTAAAAAATCTTTAAGAAGAAACTATGTTGTATTTTTCTATCCTGAATATATTATTATCTAGATGATGGTCATATTAATGGAAATAGTTTCCTCACTTTTTATGATGATATTGTTACTAGTTAGCTGTCAAAAAAAACAATTCAATATTCATTAATTAAACATGACTCTAGTTTCGAGAGAAAAAGCTTGATTCTGAATAGAATATCAAAGAATGATGACTGACAGAAGATGACTCATTCGTAGTTTAGATCTACTAGACTCTGATGGATGATAACTTCTGAAAATGATCAGTCTTTGAGATTATGAAAAGGATTCTTTACTTCTGATTAAGCGGTTTAAATAAAAAGTTTTTTTTTATTTTTTTATTTTTATATTACTTAAATTTCATAAATTTGAAAATTATCTACTGGAGTCAGGAAATCTGCTGGGTAAGAACCTTTGGGTAATGATGTTCTTAATTTTATATACTATTATCATCTCTATCCCCTATCGTGTGAAACATAATTTTGTGTCCTTTTTTCTGACAAGATTTTTATTCTTCTGGAATCTTGTTCAGTTCTTTTCTTTTCTTTTTATTTTCTTTGGTTGTGTGTGTTAATCAAAATAAACCCGGGATGAATTCTCTAGTCAATTATCCTTTGAATCAACTTGTTGTCATTAATGAAAAGTTTGTGGATTTTGAAGAATTGCTTAAGCTGGGTTTTAACTACTGGAAGACTGTGTTTGAACAAAGTTGGAATGGATACTTTGAGATGCTCTGTGGTTTCACTTATCCAAGGCTTGTCAAAGATGTTTGGATTAATACTTCCATTTTTTAAATGAATTCTGAGTGTGTTATTCTTTATAAGGTGTCTGGTGTTTCTATAACAGTAACCACTAAATCGATTGCTAATGTGATCAATTATGAGGAGATTGGAGAAATCCTAGGTACTCTTGTTTAGGAACAATATCCTCCTACTTGGCGTACTTTTTTAGATCCATATAACACATCTCTGGTCTCAGATCTTCATCCTGATGCAATTATTTGGAATCAGATTCCGAACTCAAACTTATTTCCTAAGGACAAGGATCTAGACCTTGTGGACCCTATTAAAAAAGATTTGCTACTTCTTCTCAATTCAGACTTGCAGATTGATCTTCCTTAAGTTATGTTTGACTATCTGAAGGAGACTCATTCATCCTTTCACAAGGGAAAGACATTCTTCATTCCTTATGGACAAGTTCTTTCAGAACTATTGGTCCAACAGAGAGTTATCATAAGTTCAGAGGATGATTCTTCTAAAATTTGGAGAGAAAAATTTGAAGCTATCTATGAGAGATTTTGATGTTAGACTTCTGCAAATTTATGCCTTGTATTTGTTAAAACTTCGTGTATTAAGCACTCTTACTATTCATTTTTGTTCATGCTCTTGCGAGTCTTAATTGTTATATGTATTTTTATATTGTTGTTCAAGAGGATAAATTTAATAGGATTAAAAACTCAAAACATGCAACATTCTCATTATATTGGAAGCTATAACAAATTGTTAAAACTCTCTAGGCATTTGGATTTGTCCTAAGGTATTCCCTAGGATCATGTGACATATCTAGATTGTCTAAAAAATCTTGCCATTCTTCCTTTGCAAACTCTACAACCGCCTTTCTTAGTTGGTTTCTGCGTTTTGACCCACAAGTTCTTCTTCTTCTTTGTGTCTCAAAGAAGGTTGGTGAAGAAGTATGTGCTTCTGAAGTTATCTTCTTACTTGTAGAACCTTCAGTTGCTGCATTACTCTTGTTTGCTTAAATTGTTGTATTTAGCATGGCTGTCTTTCGGAAATCTCTTTTTGGAACCCAAATTTACTTTTGCTTATACATCTTGTGTTCAGAAGATTAAGTGATTATGAAAGTGAGTCTGCTAAGGGTTTTTATAGAATCATTACATTCATTACCTTGAGTATTCATTATTTCAATATTGATTAAGTCAAATCAATTTTTAAATACTGACTCTTGGAAATGATGTTTAGTATTCTGACTAATTAAGATCCTCTTAACAGTTGTAAATTTTATTCTTAACAAGTAAGCTATTGTTTTTGTTCATCTTCTTATTTCATTAATGCTTTTGTCAAAAAATCTAAAGGGAAAATAAAGTGATTGTACGACTGCATAATATGTAATGATCAAAATAAATTTTTCATTAATCAAGCATTGAAAGGATTACAATAAAAGAGGGCTGGATTGAACTAAATATTAAACCGAATCTAAATTATCCATGGCCTAGTTATACATCCAGTTATCCCAACTGATATCAAGTTCATCCTCATCAACATCCTCCTCTTCTGCTTTTGGGATAACAAGTGATAAAGCATCTCGTTTATCCTCTTCTTTTGTGTCTTCTTCATGGAATTTGTGTCGAATAAATATTGTGTTAATTCTCAGGGTTTTAAGCAAGTTCTTGTGGAGTAATTTCCTGATAATGGATTATACTACTTTCCCAAACTACCATTCGAAGTGTCAAGCTCCAACTGCATAGCTAAAAGTAATGGCTTTCCAACTGATGCCAATTTCAATTTAGTTTTTACAAATTCTGTAGTCTTGGTAAAGCTCATAAACTTCATGCACTTATGTCTAGAATTGTGTACCATAATGCTTTTTATGCGATTTATAATAACTTATGAGGTCTTTCTCCCTCTCCATCTAATTTTGGCTATAGATATAATATAGTATTTGTTGATGGTTACACCAAACATCCATGGTTATACTTCTGCCTACGAGGCTGTTGCTTATGGTGTTGCAGTTCAAGCTGCTTTGCTGAGTGAAGGCTCTAAAAGTGTTCCTACCATAGTATTGCGAGATGTTACTCCATTGTTACTTGGTGTATCAGTACAAGGAGATGTCATGGATGTTGGGATTCCTAGGAACACTTTGATTCATGTCAAAACAACAAATGAATATTTGACAGTTAAAGATAACCAATCCCGTGTCTGTGTTAAAGTCTATGAGGGTGAAAGAGTCAGAGCAAGGGATAACAACTTGCTGGGTTTGTTTAAATTTGATATTCCTCCTGCTCCTCGAGGTAGTCTTTTTATTAAAGAATGCTTTTCTATACATGAAGATGGTATATTAAATGTGTCTGCAGAGGAAGAAACAGGTGGTAATAAGAAAGATATTACAATAACCAATGAAAATGGAAGACTGTCAAGGGAAGAAATTGAGAGAATGATTCAAGAGACTGAGTTTTTTAAGGCTCAAGACATGAAGTTCAAAAAGAAAGCTAAACCCATAAATGCTTTGGACGATTATCTTTACAATGTGAGGAAAGTAACGAATGATGATTGTGTAAGTTCCAAGCTCAACCCTATTGACAAAGGGAAGATCAATTCTGCAATGATAAAGGGAAAGAGCATGCTTGAAGACAACAAGCAGGAAGAAGCATTTATGTTTGTTGATTGTTTGAAGGAGCTTGAGAGTTTGTTTGAATCTACTATGAATAAGGTCAATAAAAGTTACTCTGATGAGGAAACCGATTCTGATTCCTAATGATAATTTTTGTTATTTGATTTGTGAATCCTGTATAATGTCGGAGCTTCCTATTCTTCTTTTTAATCTTGTGATTGTTTGAATTTTTAGACTTGAGGTTGTTGCTATTGAAATAACAAAATCTATGACATAACCAGTATTTTAATTTTATTTTGTGTTGTGGTTTTATTCAGTCTCATATCTAATAATTCATTCAGTACAAGACTTTAGCTTAAGAGGTCTTTTATGTCTTCTGCTGTTATTTTATTTATCTCTGTTGTATCTGCTGCCAAATGAACTAACTCAGAATCTGAACATCAGTTCTGATTCTGAAACTCTGATCAGAAGCTAAAATAAAAGAGAACGCGAAACACAATTAAACCCTCCATTCTTGTGTACTTTTCACACATTCACACACCTCGTGAATTATACAACTGAATTAATTGAATACCATGTGTATCACCATATTCATCTTTGGTGTTTGTGAAACGATTTAGTGTTAAGGTGATAAAAATTTCAAAAAGTAAAATTTTCATATTTTCGCTTCAAACCTTCTGCGTGCATTTTTTAAAAAATCTTTGATACATTTTGAAAAAGCGGTTGATTTTTTATTTGGTTCTATTCACCCCCTCTAGGCCATTTTTCTACTTACATATTTACACCCAACACATCTAACAATATCATTGATCGTTCTATTCTTTCTTTCAACAACTGTATTCTTGTGAGGTGTGTATCTTGTTGTTAATTGATGGTTAATTCTATGTTTCTAATAGAAACTTGTACCAACGAAGTATTTTTGGCTTTTCCATTCTTAATACTTTGATTCTAGAACAACTTTGTTTTTATACAAATTCCTTGAATATCTTGAAGCCATCACAAGCTTCTAATTTTTTTTTCAAGAAATACACCTAAGCATTTTGCTAAAATCATCAATAAAAATAATAAAGTTATGTATTCATCAGGCGTTTGTATATTCACTAAGAAATAATCTGTATGAATGATCTCTAATAGTTTCTTTTCTCTCCAAGACTTTCATGTTGGAAATGAATCTTTATGCTTTTTTCCCATTTGACAAATTTCGCATACACCATTTTGAATACTCATAATAGGTAGCCCAGAAACATATTCTTTTCTTGATAGGTAATTCAAGCCAGAAATTTGAAAGTGAACAAATCCCACTTGTCATAGTCGATCATCATTTGGAATAACATAACTTAAACAAGGAAACCTTTCATGTTGAATCTTCAAATGAAATGGGCGATTCCACGTCATTCTTACCTTTATAATAAATTTGTCATTTCTATCAACTAACGTACAATAACCATTGTGAATCTGCATGTTGGTATCTTTTGCAAACTTCACAGTAGATTTTGCTATTTTGTTCAGAGAAGAAAATATTTCATTTTCCCACACATATGATTACTACACTTAGTATCCAAATACATGTTATCCTCTTCTTTCGAATTCTCAACAATATTTTGATATCAATTTTCTGTCATGTTTTCGTGATGTCGATATCTGCAATAAGCTTCTTTATGATCATATTTTCCATAGTAGAATCAATTATAATGTTTCTTCTCTTGATTGTAGTTACGTCTTCCTTTGCCATAATGTGTAGATCCAGAACTATGTCCACCACTTCTTTGATGGGATTGATTGAAGTTGTTGAAATTGTTGTCTCTCCATATGTTAATTTTGTCACACCCTCTTTCTTTAAAGGTTCCTCTACCTTTACCTCTTAAATTTCCCCTTCCACCATTATTGAAATTTTCACAACCTTTACATTTTCCTATTTGAATAGATTCAATTACGTTATTGAGATTCACTTGAATTTTCAAAGCTTCTTTGATAGGATCATGGAGTTATTCTTAGACAATTTAAATATTAAGTAGAATTTATCTTAGTGGGCTTTTATTGTTTATTGGGTCTTTTTAGTTTATTACCCGTTAGAGGTATTATATATTGTAGTCTCATAGAGACAATTGGGATGAAGGAAGAAAAATCAAATTTATCTTTTACCTCTATTTTCTTAGTTTGTTTACTTGCTTCTCTTAGTTTTGTAAGTCTTGTTAGGGTTAGCATTTTGCTTCCTATCAATTGGTGCTTTCATTCTTGAACATCAATCTTTTCCTATGGCATACTCCTCTCCCTCATCTTTTTATCAACAACACCATTAATATCATCATCAGATGTCACCTCACGACCCCTGGTTCACACCTCAATTTCAGTACCAGCATCCTGCTCCTCCACAACAGTGGCCTCCACCTCAGACTCCTCCTCCGTCAAATCCTTATTACTATCATCCCAGCCAGTTCCCTCCTTATCCTCAGTTCCAACCTCACTCTCACATTCCCCAACCTTATCCTCAAGAATGGAACAACAATCATGGCTATCAACAATTTTATTTTATCGATCCAGATATACAACGACACTTTGGTTATCACTCTCGAATCACTCTTGTAGATCAAACTTCTGCAACAATGGTTTTTGCGAAATCTCGGAAGTCAAAGGCTTACTTCAAGAGATACCAAGTCAAGTTTAAGAGAAGGAGAGAGGGTAAGACCGATTACCGAGCTCGGATTCGGTTGATCAATCAGGATAAGAACAAGTACAACACCCCGAAGTACCATTTTGTTGCTCGATTTACCAACAAAGAAATTTTTACACAAATCGTATCTGCTAGTATTGTTGGTGGTATTGTTCTTCCTGCTGCATATTCATACGATGCCCACCACACGTTTGATGAAATATCTCTTCCATCTATTCTCCATGAAACCGCCACCGACTACACCCTGTTCGAAGCTCATGGAGTCGACGAAATTGAACAAGAGCATGCTGTCTTTAGTGAAGGAAGGGTCTCACACTCTCTCCAATCAAATCGACAGATTCCTTTTGAAGACGAAAGTTATCAAGTGGAAGTGGAGATGGATGTTCTCACCGACGACCCTGCAGACCTTATTCAGAAATCCAAGGATGGAGGAATTGATGTCATTGAGACTTATGTTTTCTGGAACTTACACGAACCCGTTCGAGGCCAGTATAATTTTGAAGGTATAGGTGATTTGGTTGTATTTGTGAAGGTAGTTGCACCCGCAGGTCTATATGTTCATCTCTGGATCGGTCTATATGCTTGTGCGGAATAGAATTATGGCGGTTTCCCTCTTTGGTTGCATTTTATTCTGGGAATTACGTTCAGAACTAATAATGAACCATTCAAGGTAGAGATGAAGCGGTTTACCGCAAAGATTGTGGACTTGATGAAGCAAGAGAACCTCTATGCATCACAAGGAGGACCTATTATTTTATCTCAGATTGAAAATGAGTATGGAAACGTTGATATACACTATGGTCCTGCTGGTAAATCCTACATCAATTGGGCAGCATCAATGGCTACATCTCTTGATACAAGTGTTCCATGGGTTATGTGCCAGCAAGTAAATGCACCAGATCTAATTATTAACGCATGCAATGGATTTTACTGCGATCAATTCACACAAAACTCTAACGAGAAACCAAAAATGTGGACTGAGAGTTATAGTGGATGGTTTCTTGCATTTGGAGGTGTTGTGCCTTATAGACCTGTGGAAGATCTAGCATTTGCTGTGGTACGCTTTTTTCAGCGCGGTGGAACATTTCAAAATTACTACGTGTACCATGGAGGGACTAACTTTGGCCGCACAACTGGTGGACCTTTCGTTTCCACTAGTTACCATTATGATGCACCCATTGATGAGTATGGAATTATTAGACAGCCCAAATGGGGCCATCTTAAAGATTTGCATAAGGCCATAAAGCTTTGTGAAGAAGCTCTGATAGCTACTGATCCAACAATTTCATCTCCTGGCCCAAATCTAGAGACTGCAGTTTATAAGACAAGAGCTATATGCGCCGCCTTCCTTGCCAACATCGATACAAATGATTCAACGGTAACTTTTAACGGAAATTCATATCATTTTCCCGGATGGTATGTGAGCATCTTACCAGATTACAGAAGTGTTGTTTTTAATACTGCAAAGATTAATTCTGTGTCTATGATTTCAAGCTTCGCAACTGAATCTTTAAAAGAAGAGGTTGATTCTTTGGACAGTTCAAGTTCGAGATGGAGTTGGATTAGTGAATCGGTCGGTATTTCAAAGGCTGGTGCATTCTCAAAATATGGACTACTCGAGCAAATTAACACGACAGCCGATAGAAGTGACTACTTGTGGTACTCATTAAGCCTTGTTGATGAAGATACTGTTGGTGCTCAACCAGTTCTTCACATTAAATCCCTTGGTCATGCCCTGCATGCTTTTATAAATGGAAAACTTGCAGGTAGTGGAACGGGAAAGAGTGGACATGCTAAGCTCAAGGTGGACATCCCTATTACACTTGTAGCTGGAAAGAACACAATTGATCTCCTGAGTTTAACAGTGGGATTACAGAACTATGGAGCATTTTATGACAGAGTGGGTGCGGGGATCACTGGTCCGGTAATATTGAAAGGCTTAAAAAATGGCAGTACCGTCAATCTCTCATCCCAGCAGTGGACGTATCAGGTTAGACTTCAAGGTAAATATTTAGGTTTGTCTAGTGGAAGTGTTGGACAGTGGAATTCACAATCTACCTTACCTACAAATCAACCTTTAACTTGGTACAAGACGAAATTTGTTGCCCCTTCCGGAAGTAACCTGGTTGCAATTGACTTCACGGGGATGAGAAAAGGTGAAGCTTGGGTGAATGGACAGAGCATTGGGCGATACTGGCCAACATACATCGCTTCAAAATCTGGTTGTACTGACTCATGCAATTAAAGAGGATCCTATTCTTCATCCAAATGTCTCAAACTGTGGAAAACCATCACAGACATTATATCATGTACCGCGGTCATGGTTGCAACCAGACAGTAACATTCTTGTATTGTTCGAGGAAAGCGGAGGCGACCCTACAAAAATATCTTTTACTAGGCAACAGATAGAAAGTGTGTGCTCACATGTATTAGAATCAGGAAGAAAGATTGGTCCTGTGCTGTCACTAGAGTGCCCTTATCCTAATCAGGTGATCTCTTCTATTAAATCAGGTGATCTCTAAAATTTAGGTCATGGAGGTCTTGTGTGTGCTTATTGTGATTATAGACTCATGTAAAGGTGCTTTGGTTTCAAGAAGAGATGAATGAGGGATGTGCCCTCATGTTTATGGTCAAGCAACTATGACAGGATCAATGGTCCAAGTTATATGATAGAATCAATTTCAGGGTATGACCATTGGTATTCAGAAGGTTTAAGTCCTATTTCAATTTGATTACAAACTTTGCCTCTATGTGTTGAGCCACACTCCAAAATTGGCCCCAGGGTTATGAGATTGATCAAACTAAATCTTGGATAGACTTGTTACAAATTTATTCAAGGAATGGCTTTCCAAGTTTCAAGGAAAATATTATTCATTCTTAGGGAATGATCATTGTTGATCCAAATTGGCATTATTAGTGGATGAGTTATCCAAGAGGTTCATGGAACAATTATTTCACAAGCAAAAGCTTTGTCAAGGCATAAGAAGGCGCCATGAATAAGGATGGAAGTCATAGCCGTAACAAGGGGGTTTCAAAGTCATGTTTGGATGTTCAAATAGTTTCAATTTTGGAATCATATATGCTTTTTCAAGCAAAAGTTCTATTCAAGAACCAGTTTGGTCCAAGGCATACTACATGGATAAGCACTTGAGATTCAAAGATGAAAACATTTTCACATATGCTACAAAGTTGTGCAAAGAGGATTCCAAGTCTCTTGTTAAAGCGCAACGCCCATCTAAATTCAGATTTAAAATGAGGCAATGCATTACAAGGTGCATAAACTCATCACTTGAATTTAAAATGTTATGCTACAAAGCTACTTTGAGGTTACATAATTCTATAAGTTTTCAAGTTGATAACAAGAGTTGTATTCTAAGACTTAACTAAGACATCATGTTAACCCAAGTCATTATCAATGAAGATCCAAGTGTGACACACATTTGATTCAAAGGAGTTTATGTTGCAAGTCACAAAATACTTCACAAATGTTACAAAATTTAGATTACAAGAAGTTCAATATGATTCAAAAATGCTTCAAGGTCTAAACTACAATAAGTCAATGCGATTCAAAGGGGCTACATTCCAATGCAATACATATAAGATCATGTCACCTAAAGTTACAATGCATAAGGAGTTGTTTTTCTTGGTCCAAATCCACAAGCTAAAATGCTTGTTTTTCTTGGTCCAAAACCACAAGCTAAAATGCTTCATTTCCAAGTCATCAACCACCTCCACTCTCGTGTCGCTCCCTAATGCTTCACCAAAACACAAAAAAAATGCTTTTTACCTTCAGGCCTCCATTTCTACCAAGTCTTCGTGTACAAACTCCTAAGTTATTCCAGCTCTTCATCTATTTGCCCAAGTTTCCTTAGCTACCAAGTCTCCATCGTGCCAAATCTCAATGCTCATGCCAAGTTCCTCACACCAATGCACATGAAAAGTAAACGTGACAAAGAATTAGCATAGTGTACAAGAAAGCAATAGTGTACAATGCAAAACCAACTCACAAATTCAAAATGTGCAAAGGTACATGGTAGCAGCTCAATGAGAATGCACAAAATAGTCCAATGTCAGCAAGTTACATCATGTGAATTCATAAGGTACAAGCATTGCAAATATTGGGGCCACACGATCAAAAATCATGAAATGCACGGCAAGGTACAATTTTTGCATAGGGACCACAATTCACAAAAGGAAAACATGAAATATTTCAAAGAAAAAAGAATATTTCACGCACACATGAAGATCCCAAATAATCAAGGTCATACAAATCCTCTATAACATATTGATTCACAACAGCATTCCACCTGACCTCAATTCTTTAACAATCTCACCCAAGTTTCCCTAATTCACACGTATAAGAATTATACTATATATACTACCTCATTTTCTCATTCCAGGAGACACACGAAAAACCTGAGAAAATACCCTAAAATTTTCCTACTCTAAAACCTTAACCAAAAAAGCTCATTTCAGAAGCATTTTTTAGTCTCGCACTGAGACTCAAAATTGTTAGAGCTAAACCCCAAGCAACAACAACTACTTGAAGCAAGAAGAAGAAGTAAAAAAACGTGGAGAGCGGAAGAAGGAAGATGGGTTAGAGATCTTACCTTCGCCGGAGAACTTCAAATCGGAATTGCTCCAATTTAGGTATGGTTTGTTTCCTTTATGCTTTTTGATGCTTGATTTACAATCTTCAAGTGATTTTGCTTTGTATCCCTCTACCAATTTCACGTTTGCGCCGTGATTTGATAGATATAACTTGTTTAGGGTTTCTGATTTTTATAGGTTAGAGTGAGATTTTGAGAAATATGAGTTCAGATGTGAACTCAGAGGTTGGGTTTTTATAGGATACATCTGGTTTGAGGGTTGGTCGGAGAAGGACGGTGGCGGCCACCGCGCGCCACCCTCTTCTCCAGCGAGAATGAGGTTTCCGGTGACCTCTTATTTGCAGAGCATTTGAAGTTTGAAACAGAGAGAGAAAGGCGTAGTGAGAGGAAAAAGTAAGATAATGACCTGTTTTCCCCTTGTTTCCTTGTTTTAATTTCTGCTGCCAGATCATTGATGAGTAAGCTAGGGCGGTGACACTTGTCACTGCCCAGACAAGTGTCACCAAGGTGGTGACCTAGGTGTTTATCCTATGCGCACTACCGTCTCCCTTATCATGCACCGTCAATGTAACAACCTTTGGATCAGAGTCTACTTTTGACTCTATGGCCATCCTACGCACTATATCCTTTCTGGAAGTTAACTAAGTTGACTAAGGTCTTTGGTAAACCCTCAGCGTGTAGGCTCAGAGTTTTTCTTGGGCCTATGGATTTTTCTTTCAACACCCCGCTTTTGCTCCTCATAGTCTGGGCCTTTTGGCCTTATTTTTATTTTCATTTTCCTAATCTTATTTATTTTATATATTATATTTAGTTTTTATTTTGATATGTTATATTTTTATAAATATATGAGAAATGCAAAAAAAATGTTTTTATTAATTAATTTTTAATTAATTTTATTAAATTCTTTTATTTAATGCTAATTAATCTATTAAGAAATTAATTTTATTAAATATTTGATTTTAATTCAATTAATTGTTTTAAGTTAATTTCTTTATTTCTAAAAAAACTCAAAAATACCTTTTAATTAATTCTTAATTAATTTTATTAAACCTTTTTATTTAATATTAATTAATCTATTTTAATGATTAATTTTATTAAATATTTAAATTTAATTTAATTAATTATTTAAGTTTATTTTAATTAATTACTTTCTTTAATTCTTAAAAAAATCCAAAAAGACATTAACTTGTGAATCTCCCTTTTAATATCTTTAGTCAATTTTAGATAATTAAATTTCTAATTAGTTAAGTTAATATGATTGACACTTTTGCCTTTTTGCCTAATTTATAGTTGTTTGTGTGATGTTTGATTTTATTTGTGCTTATGCACTTTGCTCCTATGTTTGATAACCATGCTTTAATTGTCTTCATATCATTCTTCACATGCATGTTCAAACTCATTTTTCAAACTAATATCTTGATTTAAAATCAAGCCATTTTCAAATACCTTGTAAGTCGATCATCTTCACGATCGCCATCGACCTCACATAGCCTCCTCTTGGGCTTTATATAACGATACTTGTTGCACATTTCACACTCTTATTTGCATGCATCTGTGTGGTTGATTTACTTTAAATACGGCTTAGTTTAATCCCCATTTGAGCGAATGTATCCCTTTCCCCATGAAATGTAATGCTTGTTCTCGCTTAGGTAGTTGTAATGCAAGATTAGAATCAACCTTTTTCAAAAGAACAAATAAGCTTGATCCAACATCAAGCATTTTCAAAACAAATTCAATTAACCATTTACCTATTCTCAAGCATAATTGATCCATATATCAAGTCCCATTACCCAACTTGAAAGTCGAGCGCTTTTGCCTCGCCATCGACCTTACCTTATACCACTAGGACCTCCTTTCCATTAGTTCAAACCTTTAACCGTTTCGTACGTAAATTTAAACCTCGATCAACATCGAGAATTTTATCAAAGTCAACTTAATGAACTTAATTATACTTAGTCCATATTTCAATAAAAGACGAAAAGGGAGTTGGAATGGAGTCTTCGATTTCTCTCCTCAATTGTTTGGGCCCGAGGAGCCTTTCTTAAGCTCGGACAATTGACTTCTCTAAAAGATTTGTAATTCGATCCTACATCAAACTATTTCACAATAAACTAAATCAAAACTATTTTCTCAAACACTTTGATGAAAAAGAGAGAGAGTCAAGCCTTTGACTCACTCTCCCGATTACTTGGGCCCGAGGAGCCTTTCTTAAGCTTCGAGTAATCGTCATCCATTTAATTTACTCTAAATATATCAAAAATCTTTCACAATTAAGGTTGAAAAAGAGAGAGAGTTGAGTCTTCGATTCACTCTCCCGATTACTTAGGCACGAGGAGCCTTTCTTAAGCTTCGAGTAATTGTCATCCAAGCAAAACATCAACACATTAATTTAACTTCTAGTTATCGTGCGATTAAAACTCTTTTTAAAAAGAACAATGTTTAGTTCCTTCTAATGCGCTTGTAAACTAAATGCTTAAGCCTCCACCGAGAGTAGAAAAGCTAATGTTTCTCCTTTAGATGCAACCTAAACATTTGTTCGATAAAACGAACCAACAATCGTAGTCCTCCGAACTACGATTGCACTGAATTCCTCATTGCACTGTGAGGGTATGTAGGCATAAGATTACAAGATCCTAGCGAGCTACATTTTTTTTCTTTTTTTCTTGTACCCCAAACTTTTTCCCGTAGTCCCACGAACTACGAACACTCTGGCTTTCCCATTGCACGAAGGAATACGTAAGCACAAGGGCCCCAATCCTTGGCGAGCACCCTAATAAAAAACCACCTATTTCCCCTTAGAAACTATATCCTTTACTCATTACCCCCTTAGAAGATAACAAACAAACTTGACTAACTCTTCTCACAAATCGAATCAAGAGGTTCCCCTTAGTACAACGGACGTAGGGGTGCTAGTACCTTCCTCTTGCGTAATCGACTCCTAAACCTAGAATTTGATTGTGATGACCATTTTATTATATCTCAAAGGTTTTATCGATATTTTCCTATTCCTTCCTTGGAATGAATAAAGTTCGATGGTGACTCTGTTCGAACAATTTTTCCGCGTCCATCACGAGGATCGTATTTTTTGAGGTACGACAGCTGGCGACTCTGTTGGGGATATATGCATAGCCCTATGCTAGAGAGAGTCAAGCCTAACTTGACTCGATTCTTGAGAGTTAGATCCGCTTGTTTGTTTATCTTCTCTTATTGTTTGTTTGCTTGCTTGCTTGATTATTCGCTATCTACTTGCTTGCTTATCTTTATTGTACCTTATTATTGTTTCTTATGACACTGTTGGGGTTCTCTGATTATTGGTGCTGTGTGAGATGGCTCTATACCCGAGTCTGAAAAAAACCTAGGATTAGGATGGTGGTTGTGTAGTGGAATCCCACGAGGAGCCTTTCTCGTTGGGAGGATATAAAAACCCCGCTTAGAGTTGATTCCCTTGGGAATGTTATTGCCGTGGTGAGCCTTTGCCATGGCAATAATGTTTTTAGGCCTGAATCGATAACTCTAAGGACCTTTTAACCATTTTCTATGGTGGTTGGTAGTGTTAACTCATGAGGGTCACTCCTTGTTGGGTTGACATGAAAGCCCCAATCATATGAGATCCCTTAAACGTATTTTTATTTTGACAATGATATTTTCAACCTCGATCTATGACTCTGAGATACCTTTTAGAAACCTTGGACTCGATGGTTGTGTAGTAGAGTCTCGCGAGGAGCCTTTCTCGTGGGACGACGTGAAAACCTCACCTAGAAGAGATCCTTTCGAGGGTGTCATTGTCTAATGAGCCTTTGTCGTGGCAATAACATCTTTAGAAAGATCCATGACTCTAGGAACCTACCCGTTTAGAGCCTACCCATGGGGTTCCAATAATCAGAGATACCTTTTGCTTCAGAGTTATGTTGGTGGTCCTTAACCTTGCATTTGCATCTCATGTTTATATCATAACATTCATATTCTTTGGATTTCAGGAAATCTAAGAATTATATTGCATACATTCAAGAATTATGGAATCAAATACCAGAAGCACCTATCCATATAGTTTCAGGAAGCCTAAGTTGAATGATTTACGTGGCTTAGTTTCTCGTATCCCTGTTGTCTTCGGAATTAACTTCAGAAAGGATTATGGAAAGCTCATTCATATCTTGACTCAAGAGGTGGATCAACGAGCACTCATTACTTTGGCCCAGTTTTACGACTCTTCCTTGAGATGCTTCACATTTCAAGACTTTCAATTAGCACCAACACTTGAAGAGTACGAGAAATTGGTGGGAATTCCTATGAAGGGCAATTTACCATTTATGGGTGTGGACGTGTCTTTGGAAGATAAGGTTATAGTTGATGCTCTCCATATGCACAAGAAAGATATCACTGATAATTGGAAGACTAAGGGAGGTGTTAAGGTACTTCCTCTTAAGTTTCTTATTGATAGAGATGACAACCTTATAAAAGCTCAGAGTTGGGACGCTTGTTATGTTGTTGTGGCTTTGGCTATTCATGGGATTGTCTTATTCCCTAACATAGATGATTTTGTGGATGTGACTTCCATTCATATCTTCTTGACCAGAAAATTTGTACCAACTCTTCTGGCAGACGCTTTCTATAACTTGAGCTAGAGGAATGAAAAGAAAGGAGGATCGATTATTTGTTGTGCACCTCTCTTATATATTAGTGGCTAAAGATTCATCTACCGATAAAGGGAACATTTGTTGATCGAGCTTGTGATAGTTGGGCTCAAAGGATGGTGTCCCTTTGATCTACCGACCTTTCTTGGTACTCGCAAGACTATGACGAAGTTATTTCCAACTGTGGTGAGTTCCCCAACATCCCGCTTATTAGAACTCGAGGATGTATTAATTCTAACCCTATGTTATCTGTAAGGCAGCTCGAGTATCTGATGGTGGCTTCTCCCGAAAAGAAGGATTTGGAAGCTTTCATGATACATGATTTAGGAATTGAGAATCCTGAGTTGTTCAAGAGGACCACGAGAGCTTGGAGAAGTATCAAGAAGAAAGGGAAGGTTGAATTGGGAAGAAGGAATAACATTACCAAGGAACCTTACTTTGCGTGGGTCAATGAGAGGGCGGAGGAAATTAAAATTCTCTTTGAAATCAAGATGTCTGAGCCTTTACCTGAACCAAAGCCTACTCACATCCCAATTGAGGAAGCTGAGGATCTTAAGCCCACAATAGCGAGATTGGTGAAGGAAAATGAGCAACTTGAGCTGAAACTCCAAAGTGTCACTAATGAGAATAATTAAATGAAATGGGAACTTCAGCACAAGAATATCCAACTGGGAGCTGTAGAGAAGAAGGTAGATGAAGGAGAGCACAAAAGAAAGAAAGTTAAGGTGTGTCTTAATCAAGCTGATAGCCAATTGTGTGGACTCAAAGAAAAGCTGGATATAGTTCGAAGGAAGTGCGTTAAAAATGAGAATTGTTGGCTTCTTGCTACTAAGAAGAACAAGACGACCAGAGAGGAAATGGGAGCAGAAATCCAAATGCTAAGCACCGCCCTACGCCACTCAAGGGCTTCTTAAGCAGGAGATCGTCGGCTTAAAGAGGATGCCATGAGAGTTTCTTGGGTCGAGCCCGCTGATTGGGACAGAATATGTAGGGAGCTGAATGAGGTCAGAAGGCTTGCCGAGGATCAGAAGAACCAACTAGAGGTTATTCTTGCAGATAAAGATATTTGGTTTGCTGAAAGGAATAATGTGCTTTCTGATTGTGTTGGCTATGATCAGTCCATACATATTTTGATAGCTGATCGAGACATGTACCGTAACAAGCTCAATGGTTTGGCAGAATTTTGTAACTGGCTGACTCAAGACTTGGTGTGGAAGCATAGGGATGTCGTGGAGGCACTGGATGACTCTACTCCTCATGCTATTTGTGATTTTATTTTCCTTTGCAAGGCCATGTTGAAGAGGTTCAAGGGGGAATTGGAGGAGCGTGAGGCTCGTAGGCCAAAAGTTTGAGATTCATTTTGCTTTTGTACTCTTTCTCGCTTTTAGACATTATGAGTTATACTTAATTCTGGATGATTTTGTATCACTTGATTACTATAATTTGATGAATGAATGTAATTTGGTTTGCTTTACAATTGTTTGTTCCTTAATATTCTTGTATAAGCTAACGACTAATTCGAACGATTCCCTGAAAAACAAAATGCATACCATTTTGTATACATAACATGCATTCATTTTTCACGAAAACAACATGCAATAAACTCATACACTCTACCCTTTCTCCAACAGAAAAAGTCGACTACTCGACACCGGTACGAGACCTGCCGTAACTACAAGATGACACTGGAGCAAATTGAAGAAAATCAAAACACGATGAGGAATGCCATTGACTCACTTAGAGCCAAAATGGATCAATTGCTGGAGACAATGATGATGTTAGCTCAAAAGGAGAACAATGCTGAAACTGTGGCCGATGCCAAAAAGCTCGCCGAAAAGGTGGGAATTTCTGGATTAACTAAAGGAATTCCTCCTCCCGTTCATGTGGACTTGTCAGAACACTCTGTTGCAACTGTTCAGCATGGATTTGTGAGTGACATGGATAAACAATATGACACCTTCTTCTTACCACCACCTCCTTAACCCGCTGTGGGAGTTGTATCTGATACATCTGCAGAAATTTTGTGCATATTGGAGGAAAAATTCAAGTCTTTGGAGGTTCAAACTACTCCAGGCTTGGATGCAGTGGATATGTGCTTGTTTCCCGGGCTTGTGATCCCTAAAAAGTTCAAAGTTCTGGATTTCGACAAGTACAAGGGAGTCAGCTGTCCCAAAACTCACCTACGAGTATATTGTCGCAAGATGGCCATTCATATTGACAATGACCTACTCCTCATTCATTACTTCCAAGATAACCTCAGTGGGGCGTCGTTGGAATGGCATATGCAATTGGAAAAGGGGCAGGTCAGCACTTGGAGAGATCTTGCTGAGGTGTTCCTAAAACATTAACAGTATAACACTGATCTAGCGCCGAACCGCACTCAACTGCAAGACATGACTCAGCGCAAAAATGAGTCATTTAAGGAATATGCTTAACGGTGGAGGGAGCTGGCTACCCGTGTTCAACCACCTCTGTTGGACAATGAGTTGATGGATATGTTTATGGGGACTTAACCGTCTCAATATTTGGATCGTATGTTGGGATCTAGCTTTCCCAATTTTGCTGAGATCGTGTCCGTGGGAGAAAGAATTGAGAGTCAGCTGAAGAAAACCAAAGTTACTGTTGCTACTACAAGCGGAGAAAAGAACCCTTTTGTGAAGAGAAAGGATGAAGAGACTAATGCTGTCATGAGAGGACGAAGGGGTAGAGCCCCAGTGGAAATACCATATCAACAAGTGGTTGCAGTTATGCAAGCTCCACATCAACAACCTGCTCAATAACAGGCATATCAGCAGCCAAATTATCAAAATGTTCCTCCCCTGCAGTATCAACAAAATGCCCCAGCACAACGGCAACAACGACAAAGAGCTCCAAGGAGGCATATTGATCCGGTGCCAATGCCATATAGCCAAATTTTCTCTCAAATGTATCAGAGTGGACATTTGACACTCAGAGATTTGAGGCCAGTAACTTTCCCCTATCCTCTAGGATACGATGCCAACGCTCATTGCGAGTTTCACAAGGGAGTTCCAGGACATTCAATAGACAATTGTTATGCATTCCAGAACCAAGTTCAAGACTTGGTTGAGTCCAAGGATATTACTTTCACACCTCGAGGCGCAAATGTTAAGACCAACCCCATGCCCATGCATGGAGGTCCATCTATTAATGTTGTGGAAGAAAGCAATGAACAAAGAATGATTAGAAGGGTCGAAGATATTTGCACTCCTATGGTAGTTATAGGAGAACAATTGAAGAAATGTGGAATGATTCCTCAGGATGAAATTGCTTATTTGACTGATGTAGTGGTTAAGAAGCATCTGCAGAAGTTCTTAGATCAAGGTGTGATTCAGGTGGAACATTGTGACAGAAAAGATCAAAGTGTGGCTATCATTAACCTTCAGTATGATGAGACCAATGTTCGTCAACAGAGACCAGTTCGTCATGCTCCAATAGTTATCCAATATGATGAATCTAAAGTTTTCCAACAAAGACCAGTTCGTCCTGCGCTTGTGAATATTCAGTATGATAAGCCCAGAGTTTGCCCATAACAACAAGCTCGCCCAACTCCAATGGTTATTCAGTATGATGAGGCTGATGTTAGCAAACAAAGACAAGTGCGTCCCGCTCCGATAGTCATTGAGTATCCTGTTACTGTTCCTAAGCCTGAAGTTTGTAAACAAGGGCCAAGGAAGATAGTCATTAAATATGATGGGGCTAAATGTGATGTTGTGGTAGGACCAAGTGGAATGACTTGTAGTGGTTGAATCTTTGCAGCAAAACCAGTGGATGTGCCAACCAATGATAAAGGGAAGACGGTTGCTACACCAGTTGAAATTCTGAGTACCGAACAACAAGAGGGGTTGTCATCTCTAAAAGCAACATTTACGCAGAAAGAGGCCGAAGAGTTTCTGAAGATTTTAAAGAAGAGCGACTACAAGGTAGTCGACCAATTAAATCAAACGCCCCCAAGATATATATGCACGCCTTATTGCTCAGTTCCGAGGCGTATCGAACTTCTCTGTTGAAAGTGTTGAGTGCTGCACATATTACCAAAGATATCACTATAGCTCAGTTTGATGATGTGATAGGCAGTGTTTGTAACACCCCAATTCCCATCGCGGATAAATAATACATAAATAAAATCAGAGTAACTAAAAATTTATTTTTCTGACAGAAACAGGGATGTCACATTTAAATAAACAAAACATCATCCCTGCTCATATATTTGATACATAGCATAAAATAGATTACCCTCAAATGGGAAACTTTTCCATATAAAGGTAATACCAAATATATTCAACAATCATATACATAAATAACATAATCGTTTCCCCGACTCTCGTGCTACGTATCAGAGCAGACACCAAGACCGACAACAGAACGGAGGGTTAGTCTCCACAAAAGACCTCCAGCAGCTCTAAATCTGCAATGCCTCATAGAGCATTATAAAACAGCAGAAGGGTGAGAAATAACAACTAAATCAAGATTGTATAATAATATGCAAACACGCATTCAAACACATGTATAAATCATCTCACCCATACCATCACATACTAGAAAACTATCGTCACAAACATAATAACATCTTAGTTTCACGTCCTAAAAGTTCTTTTACTTACTTAGCAGATTCAACCTCAAATCCTTACCTTCGTCCAATTTGAGTTCACACTCTACTCTCTGAGAACAACCTTTAATAATACCCAATCGTTCTCTCCCAATGTCTTCCCAACTTGACCAACATACCAAAAACCTCTAATCCGTCTCATCTTCCAGTATAAGAGTCTTCATCAACTCACCGAAGCAATCCGTAATCATTTTCTCAATTCCACACAATTCATGGCACACACTATCTAAGCTGGAAAGACCCGTCTATTCCATCCAACATAATTCCCATCTATTATCAACAAGAGATTAAGGGTGGTCAGTTCCTCAATTTGTCAATAGACAGCCGACAATCATGATGGGGCATAAACCGTCTTTACCAAACTATAATAGCCGTTCTTGCATCTCATGCACAAAACTAACTAAGGCACCAATCCTTAGTCGACATAACCCTTACCTCCGCATTCCCTCCGGAATCGGGAACAACACTGTCCTAACAACACTTACAATCTTGCAATTCACAACACACTGAGCCAACGCTCCACAACCGAAGCAACTTGGAGAAGTACCAGCTTCTCCTCCACTTATCTCATTCTAACACCTGAAGACAAAAGATTAGGAAACCAGAAAGTACCGACAGTGCTCCACACACATATCACGTACTAAGGGACCAACAACATCGACAATATTCAACTGTCACACCAACTGACTCAACAACTTGGCCGGACGGACCGACCTGCTCTGATACCACTAATGTAACACCCCAATTCCCATCGCGAATAAATAATACATAAATAAAATCAGAGTAACTAAAAATTTATTTTTCCGACAGAAACAGGGATGTTACATTTAAATAAACAACACATCATCCCTGCTCATACATTTGATACATAGCATAAAATAGATTACCCTCAAATGGGAAACTTTTCCATATAAAGGTA
Organism: Lathyrus tuberosus; assembly: GCA_022829125.1. Taxonomy (NCBI): domain Eukaryota; kingdom Viridiplantae; phylum Streptophyta; class Magnoliopsida; order Fabales; family Fabaceae; genus Lathyrus; species Lathyrus tuberosus. The sequence goes on from JALAZF010000072.1 coordinate 10,894,876, forward strand.
ATACCAAATATATTCAACAATCATATACATAAATAACATAATCGTTTCCCCGAATCCCGTGCTACGTATCAGAGCAGACACCAAGACCGACAACAGAACGGAGGGCTAGTCTCCACAAAAGACCTCCAGCAGCTCTAAATCTGCAATGCCTCATAGAGCATTATAAAACAGCAGAAGGGTGAGAAATAACAACTAAATCAAGATTGTATAATAATATGCAAACACACATTCAAACACATGTATAAATCATCTCACCCATACCATCACATACTAACACATATAGCATGCCACAAATACAACATATCACACATAATAAATCAAATCATGATTTTCCACACATAACGCATCCATTCACAATTCTCACCACAATTCATCACAACTCACTCATATACATCACAATGTATATATGTACAAAACCAAGCATATTCATCATGCACACTTTCACAATTCTTATCACTCCACATAAACATACATATTTATGTTTATTCATCAATGCACAAATACAGAGATGATAAATGCAAATCATAGAGACCGACTCACGACTCTATGCAAATGCAATGCGGTACCGACTCAATCATCACAAGTTCACTCAGGAACTTATTGGAACCATCGCTTGTTACCAATGTAACTTCCCGTCGGGCATACGATGTTCCCCGTCGCTCACACCCCACACGGGCACACGACGTTTATGGATCGCTCACACCCCACACGGGCACACGACCCGATCGCTCACACCCCACATGGGCACACGATCGTCTATAATCATCGCTCATACCCCACATGGGCACACGATCGCACAAGATACATATCATAATGCTTGGCACACAAGACATCATGACAATCAAATGCATCACCACAATTCAACAATATGAATTATCTCATCATCATTATTCATGCATTGAAAACAATTCAAACAATGCATTTCATCACATACCACATACCGGGCACACAATCCGATTGCTCACACCTCACCTAGGCACACAATCGTTTGTAATCATCGCTCACACCTCACATAGGCACACGATGTTACAATGGATTCTCATTAGAATCACACAACACAAGAATGTACATCATTATGCTTCACATACAAAATGACTCAAGACATTCTTGAAATGCACACATATTCACAATATATTCATGCATTCATCTCATACAATCACAATTAAACCATATGAATTAATCAACATCATCACACTCATGCATTGCAAACCAATTCAAACAATGCATTTCAAACCATAAAGGCCACCAAATAACACACATTGAATTTCACATAAACAATGCATATCATCACAAACCACAACAATCATACAACCACAATTACTTCCACAAGGGATTCACACCACAAAGACTACCCACAACACATCATAACAACATACATTGATATTCAATCAAACAATGTATTTTACTACACAACAACATCATTAATTACGCATCGGAGTCTAATCCAAAACAATGCACATATTTGCCATAGGGCCACAACCCATCATCACAACATTCCATCATGTATATTCACATCATATAACGGTCTACAAGCTACATGTTACATGTCACAAGCATATATCATGCTAACACATCAATCGCACACATTATACGCGATAAAAACCCGACAACCCAACACTTTTACAAAACCACAACCTAAATAATTCATCTACTGCCCTCCAAACCATTTTTAATAGAAAGAGCTTTTCATTAGCTTTCCAAAGCTTTGAACGGCGACCAAAACGGACTTACGGTTTGAAAATTACGACGAAAACAAAATTGGAAAATATCACGTTCGCTCCAGTGTTCGCTAGGCGAACCCTGGCGAACCAAGGCAGTGGAAAACAGTCATAAATTTCGCTAGGCGAACCATCTAGCAAACATTCACCTGTTCCTTCGCTGGGGTTTGCTAGGCGAACCCGCGAAACCCAGAATTCGCAGCAGCGTCAATATAGGTCATATGGGACCAAAATACATCATTTTTATCACCCAAACCCTTCTAATTCATACCAGAACAACCAAAACATGTTCAGACATAATCAACGAGTATTCTACGCGGTTTATATCAAATTTCATCTGTGAAAACATTGATTTCTATCAATTGCTCCTAATTTGAATCGATTAGAAAAGTCGCGAAATAACCAAAACAATTACAACAAACAACACATATACATACACAAGCAAGATATAATTGAAACTTCTCACCCTTACCCGATTAATCGCGAGTGAAACGGAGAATCTTCGATTTTCCCCTCTTTTCTTCTTCTCCCTTTCTTTCCTCTCTTTTCTCTTCTTTTCCTTTTCTTTCTATTTCTCTCTCTCTATTTCTATTTATAACAAAATATCTAACTACCCAAAATGACCATTTTGCCCTTACGCCCAAATATCTCCCAAACGCTCTCAAAATACGATAACACATAAGCATACCGATGAAATATATTTTGGAAATAAAAGTTGAAAAGAAATAATAATTTAATATAAATATTTTATCTATCTGAGAAATTAACCAATTAGCAGGTATAATACCATAAATTCACACATTTCACAAAATTCAAATAAATGAAATAAATAAATAGAGTTAAACAAATCGGGGCGTTACAATTCTCCCCCACTTAGACATTTTCGTCCTCGAAAATATATTGAGACGAACAACTCCGGACACGACTCTCGCATCCGACTAACAAACTAACATACCAACAAAAGCACACCACGAATAACACAAACTGGCAAACCACCTTGCTAACAGCAACCTCAACGACGACACGACAACGGCGACAACTACAACGACAAGATGCAAAGCCCATACAATGCACTTGACGACAAACTCACGACTCAAAGAAAAGCCAAGATACCAACACACAGGTTCACTCTAGAACCGAAACACAACAAGATCGTTACCCTACCCTAGGTAACACTCCCCTAATTCCCCACACAGGAATTAGCTACACACACTCGAACCATCACCATGGAAACGAGGCAACAACACAAACAAGAACATAAATTTCCACGACACCACAAGGTCTCAACAACATCAACAAAACCAGAACACCAACAGCAATGCTACGATTCACCAATCGAACATGCAACCAAACATCCATCTACATAGTAGCCCATGGATAACATCTGAACCTTTCACCTAACACTTCCATTATAAAACATCCAATGGTCTCTTCACTCCTACATGTTCCCAATGTTCAACCTATGAACTCTTACAAGTCCCACATGCAAATACAAATTGTGCCACACCACGCATCCGCTGCGCACTCTGATTACTCGTAACCATCAAAATTACCAATTTCACGTCCAAAGTCTAACTCTTTCTCATTTTCACCAAAAATCACTGTTCACTGTTAATATACCCAACCGCACACTATCAGACGTCAATTCACACACCAACCCAATCTCTAAATCCTCCCAAAAGTTCCCACTCTTTAACCATCAAGGCAGACATAAGTAAAACTTTCGACTTAACTCATCACGCACGACATAAACTTTACCAATAGGATAATTCGAGCCAAATTCATAACTAATCAGGAATTCCAATCATCCGACCGTGCCTCAATCCGAGTCACCAATCAAAAGTTATAAAGGAAACAAAATGGGACAGCCTGCCATGTTCGCTAGGCGAACCTTCTAGCGAACCCTCGCCTTGCCGTTCGCTCCGCGAATCCCTTGGCGAACCAAGGCAGCAACCACCAACATCAAAAACACCCAAACTTCGCTAGGCGAACAACTCAGCGAACCTTCGCTGACCTTCGCTAACTGGTTCGCTAGGCGAACCCGCGAAAACTCAGAATTACAACAGTCTTGTTACTCATCCAAAACTGTCAATTCCTCCATCCAAACACCTTGAACCTAAAACCCTTAAAATAATACCTCCAGATTCTCCAACACAATACAATCGCACCTAATTCTAAATCCTGCATAGTATCGATCCTTTTATGAATCCTCAATTGTCGTAAAGCATAAGCCACGACTTTACCCCCTTGCATTAACACACTGACTAAACTCATCAAAGACGCATCCCAATATCCTCACAAACGGTTCATCAGGATCACACAGAATCAAAACTGAAGCCGTAGACAAATCCTACTTCAGCTCTCTCCAACTTCCCCCACAATGGACATCCAAAACAAACGACTCACCCTTTGCAAGTCAACTGAGATAACCGAAGTACGAACTTAACAAAGTCTTCCATAGCCTGCAGTAACAACCAACTGAGCCCAAAAATTTCTAATCTCCTTAACCAACTTCGGAACCTCTCAATGTAGAACTGCATCTACTTCCGATGGATCCATAATCATACTCTCATCTGAAATAACATATCCAATAAACTAACCTTTTTGAACCCAAATTCTCACTCGAATAACTCAGCATAAAATTTCGTTTTTTTTTACACTTGTAATTCAAATCCCAAACACTCTACCTGTTCTTCCTCTGAGTTTATAACAGATCTGAATATCCTCAATCAAAGCCATTACGAACTTATCCACATAAATATGGAAGATATGATTCCTCTACTCCACAAATATTACAGGCGCACTACTATCACCGAACAACATCACTGCACGTTGTAATGCCCAAACAAACCAAACCTCATTCAAACTTGTCCAGACTCACATACAAGCTTAATCGAGTAAATAACAGCCTATCCCGATGATAACAAACATAACCAGTCACATTAAATCAATCAAAGCCTCAACTCACACCATTCACCACTCTTATCAAACATTTCAACCAATTGCGATTTCACTCAAACTCAACCAAACCATTCCAGTTATCTATTCATGAAAGTGGACACTTATTCTCAATCGTTACCTTAATCAACTGTTAGTAATCCATACACCATTTATTCTCTTAACAGTCCAAATTCCATAAATCCCCACGTGTAGCAACAACCATCCCAAAAGAACTCTCAAATAGTACATTCACACTTAAGGTTTTCTCAAAATTTCCATTAACACTTTATAATTCCAAAGACTCCAAACCTCTCCAGAACTTTAAGTTTCGCTTTCCATAGTCTCAATACCAATACCATCATAATGCTTGTTATTCCATTCAATCATCTCTCCATTTTGTTACTACCCATACTGGGGCTCTCCAAGACGACACACTTGGCCTCACAATTTTCCTTTCCAGTAAATCTTCCAACTGCTCTATCGGTCCAGGTACTTCTAATACTAACATCCAATATTCCATCCGGGAATACATATAAAAATTACGCACAACCGGTAGCTCATCACTGTGTCCTTTCTGCTAATTCCTAGAAAACTATCGTCACAAACATAATAACATCTTAGTTTCACGTCCTAAAAGTTATTTTACTTACTTAGCAGATTCAACCTCAAATCCTTACCTTCGTCCAATTTGAGTTCACACTCTACTCTCTGAGAACAACCTTTAACAATACCCAATCGTTCTCTCCCAATGTCTTCCCAACTTGAGCAACATACCAAAAACCTCTAATCCGTCTCATCTTCCAGTATAAGAGTTTTCATCAACTCACCGAAGCAATCCGTAATCATTTTCTCAATTCCACACAATTCATGGCACACACTATCCAAGCTGGAAAGACCCGTCTATTCCATCCAACATAATTCCCGTCTACTATCAACAAGAGATTAAGGGTGATCAGCTCCTCAATTTGTCAATAGACAGCCGATAATCATGATGGGGCATAAACCGTCTTTACCAAACTATAATAGCCGTTCTTGCATCTCATGCACAAAACTAACTAAGGCACCAATCCTTAGTCGACATAACCCTTACCTCCGCATTCCCTCCGAAATCGGGAACAACACTGTCCTAACAACACTTACAATCTTGCAATTCACAACACACTGAGCCAACGCTCCACAACCGAAGCAACTTGGAGAAGTACCAGCTTCTCCCCCACTTATCTCATTCTAACACCTGAAGACAAAAGATTAGGAAACCAGAAAGTACCGACAGTGCTCCACACACATATCACGTACTAAGGGACCAACAACATCGACAGTATTCAACTATCACACCAACTGACTCAACAACTTGGCCGGATGGACCGACCTGCTCTGATACCACTAATGTAACACCCCAATTCCCATCGCGAATAAATAATACATAAATAAAATCAGAGTAACTAAAAATTTATTTTTCTGACAGAAACAGGGATGTCACATTTAAATAAACAAAACATCATCCCTGCTCATACATTTGATACATAGCATAAAATAGATTACCCTCAAATGGGAAACTTTTCCATATAAAGGTAATACCAAATATATTCAACAATCATATACAAAAATAACATAATCGTTTCCCCGACTCCCGTGCTACGTATCAGAGCAGACACCAAGACCGACAACAGAACGGAGGGCTAGTCTCCACAAAAGACCTCCAGCAGCTCTAAATCTGCAATGCCTCATAGAGCATTATAAAACAGCAGAAGGGTGAGAAATAACAACTAAATCAAGATTGTATAATAATATGCAAACACACATTCAAACACATGTATAAATCATCTCACCCATACCATCACATACTAACACATATAGCATGCCACAAATACAACATATCACACATAATAAATCAAATCATGATTTTCCACACATAACGCATCCATTCACAATTCTCACCACAATTCATCACAACTCACTCATATACATCACAATGTATATATGTACAAAACCAAGCATATTCATCATGCACACTTTCACAATTCTTATCACTCCACATAAACATACATATTTATGTTTATTCATCAATGCACAAATACAGAGATGATAAATGCAAATCATAGAGACCGACTCACGACTCTATGCAAATGCAATGCGGTACCGACTCAATCATCACAAGTTCACTCAGGAACTTATTGGAACCATCGCTTGTTACCAATGTAACTTCCCGTCGGGCATACGATGTTCCCCGTCGCTCACACCCCACACGGGCACACGACGTTTATGGATCGCTCACACCCCACACGGGCACACGACCCGATCGTTCATACCCCACATGGGCACACGATCGTCTATAATCATCGCTCACACTCCACATGGGCACACGATCGCACAAGATGCATATCATGATGCTTGGCACACAAGACATCATGACAATCAAATGCATCACCACAATTCAACAATATGAATTATCTCATCATCATTATTCATGCATTGAAAACCATTCAAACAATACATTTCATCACACACCACATACCGGGCACACAATCCGATTGCTCACACCTCACCTAGGCACACAATCGTTTGTAATCATTGCTCACACCTCACATAGGCACACGATGTTACAACGGATTCTCATTAGAATCACACAACACAAGAATGTACATCATTATGCTTCACATACAAAATGACTCAAGACATTCTTGAAATGCACACATATTCACAATATATTCATGCATTCATCTCATACAATTATAATTCAACCATATGAATTAATCAACATCATCACACTCATGCATTGCAAACCAATTCAAACAATGAATTTCAAACCATAAAGGGCACCAAATAACACACATTGAATTTCACATAAACAATGCATATCATCACAAACCACAACAATCATACAACCACAATTACTTCCACAAGGGATTCACACCACAAAGGCTACCCACAACACATCATAACAACATACATTGATATTCAATCAAACAATGTATTTTACTACACAACAACATCATTAATTACGCATCGGAGTCTAATCCAAAACAATGCACATATTTGCCATAGGGCCACAACCCATCATCACAACATTTCATCATGTATATTCACATCATATAACGGTCTACAAGCTACACGTTACATGTCACAAGCATATATCATGCTAACACATCAATCACACACATTGTACGCGATAAAAACCCGACAACCCAACACTTTTCCTAAACCACGACCTAAATAATTCATCTACTGCCCTCCAAACCATTTTTAATAGAAAGAGCTTTTCATTAGCTTTCCAAGGCTTCGAACGGCGACCAAAACGGACTTACGGTTTGAAAATTACGACGAAAACAAAATTGGAAAATATCATGTTCGCTCCAGTATTCGCTAGGCGAACCCTAGCGAACCAAGGTAGTGGAAAACAGTCATAAAGTTCGCTAGGCGAACCATCTAGCGAACATTCGCCCGTTCCTTCACTGGGGTTCGCTAGGCGAACCCGCGAAACCCAGAATTCGCAGCAGCGTCAATATAGGTCATATGGGACCAAAATACATCATTTTTATCACCCAAACCCTTCTAATTCATACCAGAACAACCAAAACATGTTCAGACATAATCAACGAGTATTCTACGCGGTTTATATCGAATTTCATCCGTGAAAACATCGATTTCTATCAATTGCTCCTAATTTGAATCGATTAGAAAAGTCGTGAAATAACCAAAACAATTACAACAAACAACACATATACATACACAAGCAAGATATAATTGAAACTTCTCACCCTTACCCGATTAATCGCGAGTGAAACGGAGAATCTTCGATTTTCCCCTCTTTTCTTCTTCTCCCTTTCTTTCCTCTCTTTTCTCTTCTTTTCCTTTTCTTTCTATTTCTCTTTCTCTATTTCTATTTATAACAAAATATCTAACTACCCAAAATGACCATTTTGCCCTTACGCCCAAATATCTCCCAAACGCTCTCAAAATGCGATAACACATAAGCATACCGATGAAATATATTTCAGAAATAAAAGTTGAAAAGAAATAATAATTTAATACAAATATTTTATCTATCTGAGAAATTAACCAATTAGCAGGTATAATACCATAAATTCACACATTTCACAAAATTCAAATAAATGAAATAAATAAATAGAGTTAAACAAATCGGGGCGTTACAGTGTTACTACTAGCAATTTTCTTTGGTTTAATGATAATGATCTGACTGCTGAAAAGAAAAATCATAACAAGGCTCTTCACATTTCCATTAGGTGTGAAGACACTCTGTTGTCCAGAGTCTTGGTAGATACTGGGTCCTCCCTGAATGTGATCCCGAAGACGACCCTAGTAAAGATGCCTATAAGTGGGGTAAACATGAAACCAGGTACTCTAATAGTGAAGGCGTTCGATGGATCGAGACGAGCAGTTATTGGTGAGGTGGACTTACCAATTAAGATTGGGCCTACTATTTATACCATTACTTTCCAAGTGATGGACATTTATCCTAGGTACAGTTGCTTGCTGGGAAGACCCTGGATCCATTCGGCAAGAGCAGTCACGTCCACTCTCTATCAAAAGTTAAAGTTTATTTCCAATGACAAAATGGTCGTGATAGGCGGTGAAGAGGACATTCTGGTAAGTCATTTGACTTTGTTCCGCTACATTGACTTTGAAGGAGAAATGGTTAAAATACCCTTTCAATCCTTTGAAGTGGTGAGTGCACTAGCTGTGCAACGAGTACCAGAACGACAAGAGTCAAGATCATCAATGGCCTCATACGAGGAAGCTAGAACCATGATTGAAGGAGGAAATGCCGAAGGCTGGGGCAAACTGGTTGAGGTTACTGAGAAGTTCGACAAATTTGGGCTAGGGTATCAGCCATCTTCCAGTATAACATTGATCCCATAAAACAAAGAACAGATCCCTCCGGTGGAGGATATTTTCAAGAGTGTTGCACACATCTTTAGTTCTCCAGTAGCAATGATCATTGAAGACCATGGTGGAGATGAGCAAGCTTTTGCAAGCTGGATTCGACAAGCAAGGCCTGGTGAAGAGCTCCAGAATTGGAAGACCATTGAAGTCCCTCAGTTCTTTACACACCAAACGTAATTTTATTGTTTATCAAAAACCCAACACTCTGCCCAAGGCATAGTGGAGCATTGTATGGGCCACCTGATGTTTTTAAAACATTGATTATCATTAATAAATACTAGTTTGCATTCAATTTTCGCTCATTTTCTTTCAATTTTACTTTACAATAAATGACAATATTTTCATGCACACACTTCCTAAATAAACTGCATAAATCATAACATGCAGAAACACTACCGAGAAAATAAATCCTTAATTTGTATCTGAGTCCTTCTCCCAAAATCCACCCCAAATTGCTTGTAGGAGCCTAGTATTTAATTTAATCAAGAATGTAAATTAAATGGTTAAATAACCCCTTATCCCAAAATATAAGAATCCCAAAATACAGATTTATTCCACATTTAATTAAATATAAAAGTGAATAATAATACCTAGAAACATAAATTAATTCCCCCTTTTATTTAATTATGAAAATAAATACCTTAATGCTCTCAAATATGAATTAATCTTAATTACTTAATTACCAAAACTTAAAATATCCCAAAAATAATCATGTAATTATTTAAGTGAATAATATTATAATATCCCAAAATATAAATTAAATCTTATTTCAAAAATTTAATTAGTCCCAATTATCCCAAAAAATATAAAATTATCCCAATTATTAAAAAAACAAAAATATAACATAAAACCCAATTATTAACAATTTGTAATATCCAAACATAAATCTATATTATTTAATAATATATAATAAATTCCAATTACTTAATTAATTTATAAGACAAATCCCAATTATTGTAAACCCATAAAATACCCAATTGCTTATAATATAAAATCCCCAATTATTTAAAAATATAAAATGAATCCTAATATTTAATTAAATAATTTATAATATCCCAAAATAACAAAATAACCCTTAATTATTTAATTAAACAACTTATAATATCCCAAAATAATAAAATAACCCTTAATCATTTAATCAAACAAATTATAATATCCCAAAATAATATAATAACCCTTAATTATTTAACTAAACAATTTATGATATCCCAAAAAATATAATAACCTTTAATTATTTAATTAAACAATTTATAATATCCCAAAATAATATAATAACCCTTAATTATTTAATTAAACAAATTATAATATCCCAAAATAATATAATAACCCTTAATTATTTAACTAAACCATTTATAATATCACAAATAATAAAATAACCCTTAATCATTTTTATAAACAATTTATAATATCCCAAAAAACATAATAACCCTTAATTATTTAATTAAACAATTTATGATATCCCAAAAAATATATACATTAATCTTTATAATATCCCAAAATAAAAATTAATCCTAATTGTTTAATTAACTCTAATTATTAAACCCTAAATGTTCCCACTTAATCCCTAATTGTGATTAATAATTTAATTAGCCAAATAAAATAAAGGGTTAATAGTCATTTACCCCCCTGCAATATAGGCAAGTTTTGATTTACCCCCTTTAAAAAAATAATTTTGGATTACCCCCTTGAAACTTTGGGGTACCTCCCTAAGCGTGTAAAAACCAGGGGGGTAAATAAAAAAAAAAAATTTACAGGGGGGTAATTTTTCTACCTGGGGGCAAAAGACTTATAATTTTAAAATTTCAGGGGGGTAATCCAAAAAACTTTTTTTAAAGGGGGTAAATCAAAACTCGCCTATATTGCAGGGGGTAGATGACTATTAACCCTAAAAGAAATATGTAAATAAATAGGGGTCTATTTTTATGTTTAACTAGCAAATGGGCTAGATACTAGAGGTGTGAAAAGCAAAAAAAAATCAAAGTCCAATATCCTTTGAAGCCTGCGCGTGAGATAATCCCTGGAGAGAGAGAGTCAAAGGTTGACTCTCTCTGGGTGATCTGATCGTGATCAAATAGACCAAACATCGCGAGATCTCAACCAACGATTGAGGTTATTGGTCAAAGTCTACCAAAGGAACAGTTGTGATGCAAAGGTAACTCTACCCTATGATAACGCGCGCACATAGGATTTCCTGTTAACTTGGGTGGTCAGCAGATCAGGAGCATGGAATGGACGCCACTTTGCATCCATCCTAGCTAGTGTAGAGGAGGTAAAAAATTCTTCCCCTCTTCAGCCTTCTCCCATTTCTCTCCTCTTTTTCACTCTCTAGTTCTTCACACTCTCCCTTCTCTCTTCCACGCTCTCTCCTCTCTTTAACTCCTAACATCCAGCCACCACAAATGCCACCCCTAAACCTCCCCACTCTAGTTGAACTTCAACCGCAGTTCATCCTACAACCCAGAATTTCACTCACCTTCATCTGGTTTTCACATGAACCCTAATAACAACCCATGAACCCTAACCCAGCAACGTTCAAGAAGTTTCGGATCAGATTGATGTAATATTTGATTTGATTCATGTACCTTAATCTAATTGTTATTGTTTTAGAGATTTGATAGTAACTTCCATTGCCTTGTTTGAGATTTGATTGTAACTTTTAGATTTTGATTTGAATTGTAATGTAATTTTTGGATCAATCGTATATCTGAGATTTAATTAAAAGCTATTTTTGATCCATTTTGCTTCATGATTTACGCCAATTTAGGGTTTCTGACAGAAGAAAAATTATGATTTCGTGGGTCAACAATTTTGACCCAATAAACATTATTAATATTAATAATAATAATAATCTAATAATAATGAAAAACTAAAATTAATAATAACCATTCTAATAAATATCTTAAAAAAAGATTAACCCAAAAAAAAACATTAAAGTATTCTGATTAAATATAAGAAACCCGATCCTTCCCCTTTTCATTCATAATAAACCATAATAATATAATTAGTCTTAATGTTAATAATAATAATTACCAAAATGAGGTTAAAACTAATAATAAGGCAATTAAGATAATAATCCCACTAATTTAGTCCCTAAAATAAAAATAAAAATAATCTACATTGTTAGTGAATAACCAAACTCCTCTTAATGATCCCCAAAACTTTATTAATCAATAATTAATTCAGATTAATAATATTCCCATAGTAAATAATAAACTAAATAATCATTATTATTACTAGTTTTAATTATAAACCTTGATTCAAAGTTAAAACTCCGTCTCCTTAATATTATTTAATCATTTTATTATAAAAATCCAATAGTTTTAAATAATAATCTCAAGATAAAAACCCTCCTCTAGATACTTGACAAAATAGGTTTAGTGATAAATCCCTAAAATAGTAATAATTTAATTACATTAATCCTTAAAAATAACCCCTCATATAAGATTGATTTTAAAATGACTCCTAATAAATTTAATTAAAAACCCTTCCTAATAATCTACTACACCTCCCCATACAAATGGATTAAGCAATACCTTTAACCTGTGCTAGACCCTAAAAATAGTAACTAAAGTAAAGAGGTCAAGATGGTCTCCCTATAAATCATTGGTCAAAATTTAGGATACGACAGAATGAATTAATTCAAAAGATGCATAAACATTTCATTAATCTTACTATTCAGAATACACAAACTTCAAAGCAAACAAAATGCTTAACATGGAAAGAAAAAACAAATGCAAAAAAATATCAAATGATCAGCAGCGTTAAGGATAAGCTTTCTTGTCTGATCCAATGGTCTCAAGATGAACTTCCTGAAGTCTTTACGCTCCTTCGGGCGAGAGGTTGACGTTCGTCACCAAGTTTCCTTCTCGAAAGGCTACGTACTTATTGTCGATCAACTACTGTACTGTAGCTTTGAAGGTTTTACAGTCTCCGGTCGAGTATCCTACCAATCTGACATGATATCCACATTGCACATTTGGGTCATACCCAGGTGGCAAAGCTTATGGAACCGACTTGAGGGAACTGGGAACCACCAGCGAGCCTTAAATCAACGGTTGCAAAAGTTATCTGTATGTCATAAGAATTGGATCAAGGGGATCATTCCTTCTTTCCAAATTATTTCGAGGCCTAGGGTGATTCTGATATCTTCTGCTCTGGGCTCATTGATTTGAATGAGGAGCAACCCATGGTTGCTGGCACTGAAGACCGTGAGGTAGTGGTTGTTGGCATGGCAGTTTGGGCATTGCTGGTTGCTCATGTTTAGCCACTTTAAGATTTGGGTCAGCAAGCTTATCGAAATTGACATGACGATCTTCAAATTCTTTTCCTTCAACCTCATTGCCGAACATATCCCTTCTCACCGTGGGAGTTGAATCCAATGTGAGTTTAAACCCATAACCCACTCTGCAAGGTTATGTGTTCAACTCCCAATGAATTAATTTTTTTTTATATTTTCACCTTTTATAGTTTCAAAGTTAAAAAAATAAAAAAGAAAAATCCACGTGGAATTAAAAATAAATGAAAAATAATAATAATAAATCGACGTCATCATATTAGCAATAATAAAAATAAAATAAAAAAATACCCAATCAACATGCCACATAGGCGCTTTTACTGAGTCATTTTTCCATAAGGTCTAAAGCGATAGAATCTTCATGTGACAAGGTTAGTTTCACAACTTTTTTTACAGGGGGAAAAACCAGAAGTCGCCTAAATAGCATGGGAAAAAATGTTATTAATCCTTTTTTTATAAGCGAAAATAAAATCGAAGAAAACAGAGTATTATAAGGGGTACTCATTCGAAGGTACAAAAACAAACAACAACAATTATAAAAAAAATTGACAATTTATACAAATAATAGTGTTATTTGAACACCAAAAAATTGACACCCTTTTTGACATCGTATATCAATCGTATACTTGTGACTCTATCTATCTCATACTTTTTGATCTCAGACACTTACGAATTTCAAAAATACACTAATATATCATAAACTTACAAAGAAACATTTTTTTGACATCCAATTTTAAATGTAAAAATATCATTTCTCTTATGAAAATGTTTGGATTTGCTTCACAATCTATCCAAAGAGGATCAAGGTTTCCCTTGACCTTAACTAACCACCACTCCAAATCCGAAATATTACATTCCCCACTATGTCTTTGTTAACTGGGATTTTTGACAAAATCAAATCTTAGCACATTAAGAAAAAATTTAGAAAACGTTGGAAGTTTGAAAGGGTAGTTCAACGTGGTTTTCCAATTATGAGAGTCGAAGTCTCATGGAAGTTAAGACTTTGTATTTTCTGAAAAGAGATTTTGTCCAAGACTTCGACGACAGCGTTGCTTTAAGATTTCGACGTCAATAGTCAGCGAGAGACGTCGACAGATAGCAGGTGGCACGAAGAAATAATTTCAAAGCAAGTAAATGCTTTTTTGTCTTATCCAAAGGGACACATGGGAGAAGTTCCAGAGGCGAAAAACATGCGGCAATTACGTGTCAATTTTTTAAGAGAATACCATTATAAGCAGTTATTTTACATTAGTATAAATAAGAGTTCTAGTATTAGGATTCGGGTTTGTTGAATTTACTATAAAAACTCACAAACTCAAAGCACCCATTTAATGCAACGTCTGTTACTTTAACTTATTTTTTTGTATTCTTGCTTTCGTTTCGTTGTTATTTATTTTCACTTTACATTATCCTTTATCATGCCTTTGTCACTTAATCATTGTCAAATTCCTTTACTTTTCCATCAATTTTATCTTAATTTGCACCACTTGTATATTAAGATTTCGACCACGTGAAAACCTGTTACATTCTTACACAACACTCAGAAAGATTTTAAGCACTATATCATAGGGTTATCTAGTCGATCCGGCGAGTAATCTTTTACAAGAGACTAGTGTTTATTTACTAAATTTCACGGTAAACAAATTGGCACACTTGGTGGGACCTTGTGCTAAAAAATTTCTTTCGGAAAACATTTTTCAATCATTGTTTTTCTTGCTTGATTTGTTCTATATGTATAACATGTTATCATTGTTTGTTTATGCATGCGTTTAAGAAGTGGAAACGTTCTTCCTAATATGACACATCCAAACATGGATAATAACACTTCTAACCCACCATAGAACAATGTACGAAACACAATTGAAACATCAGTCAGATCAACAATTGAGAATTCGACAGTTGTGTCCCCTATTGGGACAAATGTTGTAGCAGTGTCGACGGTGATAGTGTCATCAATGTCGTCAAAAGGGGTGACACACTCACTACATCCAGGGTGTTCCCTTAAAAAGGCTGAGACATGATTAAAGTTATGGGAAGTTTCACGTTTTCAAAGTGACGATTGACAGAAATGTCATAATGTCAATGACATCAGCCCATTGTGTGAAACAACCTCGGGGAAATTAAAAAACGCCCTTATCTTCCTTTAGTCGAAAATGGAATTTTTGGGGGACAATTTGTTAGCTGGGATTTCTGACAGGATCAAATCTTAGCACATTAAGAAAAAAATTTAGAAAACATTGGAAGTTTGAAAGGGTAGTTCGACGTGGTTTTCCAACTATGGGAATCGAAGTCTCATGGAAGTCAGGACTTAGTATTTTCTAAAAAGAGATTTTGTCCAAGATTTCGACGACAGCGTTGCCTCAAGATTTCAACGTCAATAGTCAGCTAGACACGTCGACAGACAACAGGTGGCACGAAGAAATAATTTCAAAGCAAGTAAATGTTTTTTTGTCTTATCCAAAGGGACACATGGGAGAAGTTCCAGAGGCGAAAAGCATGCGGCAATTACGTGTCAATTTTTTAAGAGAATACCATTATAAGCAGTTATTTTACATTAGTATAAATGAGAGTTCTAGTATTAGGATTCGGGTTTGTTGAATTTACTATAAAAACTCACAAACTCAAAGTACCCATTTAATGCAAAATTTGTTACTTTAACTTATTTTTTTTGTATTCTTGCTTTCGTTTCGTTGTTATTTCTTTTCACTTTACATTATTCTTTATCATGTCTTTGTCACTTAATCATTGTCAAATTCCTTTACTTTTCCAGCAATTTTATCTTAATTTGCACCACTATTAAGATTTCGACCACGTCAAAACCTGTTACATTCTTACACAATACTCAGAAAGATTTTAAGCACTATGTCATAGGATTATCCAGTCGATCTGACGAGTAATCTTTTACAAGAGACTAGCGCTTGTTTACTAAATTTTACGGTAAGCAAATTGGCACACCTGGTGGGACCTTGTGCAAAAAAAAATTCTTTCAGAAAACATTTTTCAATCATTGTTTTTCTTGCTTGATTTGTTCTATATGTACAACGTGTTATCATTGTTTATTTATGCATGCGTTTAAGAAGTGGAAACGTTCTGCCTAATATGACACATCCAAACATGGATAATAACACTTCTAACCCACCACAGAACAATGCACAAAACACATTTGAAACATTAGTCGGATCAACAGCTTAGAATTCAACGGTTATGTTCCCTGTTGGGACAAATGCTGTTGCAGTATCGATTGTGATAGTGTCATCAATGTCGTCGAAAAGGGTGCCACCCTCACTACATCTAGGGTGTTCCCCTAAAAAAGTTGAGACATGATTAAAGTTATGGGAAGTTGCACATTTTCGAAGTGACGATTAACAGAAATGTCATGATGTCAATGACGTCAGCCCATTGTGTGAAACAGCCTCGGGGAAAGTAAAAAACGCCCCTATTTCCTTTAGTCGAAAGTGGCATTTTTAGGGGACAATTTGTTAGCTGGGATTTTCGACAGGATCAAATCTTAGCACATTAAGAAAAAATTTAGAAAACGTTGGAAGTTTGAAAGGGTAATTCGACGTGGTTTTCCAACTATGGGAGTTGAAGTCTCATGGAAGTTAGGACTTAGTATTTTCTGAAAAGAGATTTCATCCAAGACTTCAACGACAGCATTGCTTTAGGATTTCGACGCCAACAGTCAGCGAGACACGTCGGCAGACAACAGGTGGTGCGAAGAAATAATTTCAAAGCAAGTAACTGCTTTTTGTCTTTTCCAAAGGCACACATGGGAGAAGTTCCAGAGGCGAAAAGTGTAACGCCCCGATTTGTTTCATTGTATTTATTTATTTCATCTATGTGAATTTTGTGAAAATGTGTGAATTTATTGTATTTTACCTGCTAATTGAGCTAATTGGTTAATTTTTCTGATAGATAAAATATTTGTATTAAATTATTATTTCTTTCCAACTTTTATTTCCTGAAATATATTTCATCGGTATGTTTATGTTTTATCGCGTTTTGAGAGCGTTTGCGAGATATTTGAGTTGAGGGCCATTTTGGTCTTTTGTTTGGGTATTTTCTTAAAATAGAAATTTGAGATTAGAAAGAGAGAGAAATAGAAAGAAGGAAAAAGAGAAGAGAGAAAGGAAGAGAAGGGAAAAAGAGGAGAAGAGAAAAATCGAGAATTCGTCCGTTTCAAGCGCGATTAATCGGGTAAGGGTGAGAAGTTTCAATTATATCTTGCTTGTGTATGTATATGTGTTGTTTATGTATGTGTTTTGGGTTGTTTTTACAATGTTTTCTCTAATTGATAAATTGATGAATAATTGTTAAAAATCGATATTTTCATGGCCGAAACTCAATATAAACTGCGTAGAATACTTGTTGATTATGTTGGGACATGTTTGGGCTGATATATTGTGATCTGGAAGTGTTTAGATGAGATTTGGAGGGGTTTTGGGATGAAATTCGTAGTAAAAATTATGCAGGAAAAATTCTGGGTTTCGCAGGCGATACGCATATTGGGTAAGGCATTACGCGTAACACCTTGGGCAATATGCGTATGGAAAGGGTAAAATGAGGGCATTACGCGTATGGAAGTTCATTTTCTCGGCCATCTGCCCATTTGCGTAATGGTACGCGTAAGGTTGAGGGCAATACGCGTATGAAGTTGGGCAATACGCGTATTCGAGTCTTTAGTGGAATTTTTGGGAAAAATGGTCTCTGCCCATACGCATATCACTTTGGGCAATACGCGTATGGATGGGCGAGTGAGCAAGGCAATACGCGTATGGCTCAGGGCAATACGCGTATGACCAGTGAGATGCAGAATGTTGTCTTTTCGCGATTACTTTTCTTGTTAAGTCCGTAACTTTTGATCTGATTATCCGTTTTGAACGTTCTTTATACCGTTGGAAAGATAATGAAATGTTCTTTGTTATGAAAATGGTTTTGAGATTATTGGCCGATTTAATTATGTCGGGAATTTGGAATAGTGTCGTTTTGTCGACTTTTGTCGTTGTAATTGCGTGTAATTGATGTGTATCATGCAATGTGCTTTTGATATGGATATTGTATGACTTGTGTGATGTTATATGATGTGAATGCATGTGATGACATGTTGTGATGATGGTTTGTGGCCTAAGGGCAAGTAAATGCGATGTGTTGTGTTTGGTTGTAAATGCATGATTATGGTTGCATATATGTGTGAAGATGCATTTGATTGTCATGAGTTCTTGTGTGTCAAGCATCATGATATGCATCTTGTGATTTCGTGTGCCCGTGTGGGGTGTGACCGACGAATCGATTCCAGAGGGAATCCGCTATAATGTCGTGTGCCCGTGTGGGGTGTGAGCGATCCATAAACGTCGTGTGCTCGTGTGGGGTGTGAGCGACGGGGAACATCGTATGCCCGACGGGGAGTTACATTACGTAACGAGCGATGATTCCAATAGTTCCTGAGTGAACTAGTGATGAGATTGATGGATGGATGGTCCCGCATATGCATTGTATAGAGTCGTTGTGTCGGTCTCTGTGCATTTACATAAATCATGAATGGATTGATTATGTGTGAGAATTGTGAATGGATGCATTATGTGTGGAAAATCATGAATGGATTGATTATGTGTGGGAAATTGTGAATTGATTGAGTATGTGTTGAGATTTATGTTTAAATTGGTAATTGGTGTGCATATGTGATAAATGCATTGGTGGTGGATAATATGTTTTGTGCATAGATATATGCTATGTGATGTGGTGGTGTGTTTCCATATGTTATGACTTGGTATGCCTTAGGGGCAAATATGTGAGTATGTTGGATAACTGATATATGCTATGTTGTTGGATTATTAGATATATGTTATGTATATGTGGCATGCTATATGTATTAGTATGTGATGTTTGTGGTGAGAATAACTATGCATGTGAATTTGTATGTGTTTGCATATTATTATGCAATCTTGATTTAGTTGTTATTTCTCACCCTTCTGCTGTAGTTTGTTGCTCTATGAGGCAATTACAGATTATTACTCTTGGAGGCTTTTGTGAAGATTAGTTCTCTACCAGTTTGTCAGTCAGTCTGCTCTGATACGTAGCACGGGAGTCGGGGAACGCTTTTTTTACTTATGTATAAATTGTGGAATATATTTTATAGTACTTTTGTATGTATATTTTGATGTTATAAAACGATTTATTTTGTAAAACAAGGCAGTTATGGATCTTTCCGCTTTATTCCATAATTGAATCTTCCTTTTATATGGAAAAAGTTTCCCTTTGAGGTTATTCCAGTATGTGTTATGTATCAAAAGATTTGAGCAGGAATTGTATTTTCTTTCTAAAATTGTGGCATCCTTGTTTCTGTCGGAAAAATAAATTTTTATTTACTCTGATTTAATTATGTATTATTTATGCGCGATGGGAATTGGGGTGTTACAATAGTGGTAATAGAGCAGGTCGGTCCGTCCGGCCAAGTTGTTGAGTCAGTTGGTGTAACAGTTGAATACTGTCGTTGTTGTTTGTCCCTTAGTACGTGATAGGTGTGGGAAACACTGTCAGTACTTTCTAGTTTCCTAATCCTTTGTTTTCAGGAGTTATAATGAGATAAGTGGGGGAGAAGCTGGTACTTCTCCAAGTTGCTTCAGGTGTGGAGTGTTGGCTCAGTGTGTTGTAAATTGCAAGATTGTGAGTGTTGTTTGGACAGTGTGGTTCCCGGTTCTAGAAGGGATACGGAGGTAAGGCTTATGTCAACTAAGGATTTGTGCCTTGGGTAGTTTTGTGCACAGGATGTAAGGAATGCTATTATAGTTTGGTAAAGACAGTTTATGCTCCATCATGATCGTCGGCTGTCTATTGGTAAATTGAGGAACTAATCACCCTTAATCTCTTGTTGATAGTAGACGGGAATTATGTTGGATGGAATAGACGTGTCTTTCCGGCTTTGATAGAAGGTGCAATGAATTGTTTGGAATTTAAGGAAATGGTTACAGATTGTTTTGTTGGGTCAATGAATATTCTTATATCGGAAGATGAGGCGGATTCGAGGTTTCCGTATGTTGGTCAAGTTGGGAAGTCATTGAGAGAGAATGTGTCATACCCCAAATTTTACCCTCAGATATTCTGATCGTTTGCATATTATCTTGAGTCAGTTGTCTCGCATTTTAGTTAAACATCCCATTAATCATGCATTTTTCATTAGAATTTAATTTGTTTTATTTCTTTTTTTACTGACCATTTTCAATTATCTTTTTTATTATTTTTAGTTTTACTATTATTATTTCTTTATTATTATTATTATTATTATTATTATTAGTTTTATTATTATTAATTTTATTATTATTAGTTTTATTATTATTATTATTATTATTATTATTATTATTATTATTATTAGTTTTATTATTACTAAGCTTTATTGTTATTATTAGTTTTATTATTACTAAGCTTTATTATTATTATTATTATTATTACTTTTATTTTTGTTTGTCTTCCTGTCCATAAAAGGAAAAAGGGTAAGTTGGGACCACTACATTGTAGTACAAACACTTCACATGGATTGTCAACTTGGACTTATCAATGACCAAGAATCATTCTCACATTTCACATGGATTGCCAACTTGGACTTATCAATGGCCAAGAATCATTCTCATAAAGTCACATGGATTGCCACATCAACACTCCCACCTCATTCACACTATAAATAAGATCTCTCTTACTCTCATTTTTTGGCACCAACAATACCACACATACATTCTCAAAACCTTGCACATTCATTACATATTTTTAAGTCAAATCTTTTTCTTTTTTTTTGTTTTTTTTAGGAATAAAATTTTATCCTTTTTTTTTACTTACATAATACCCATAAACATTCACCATCTTCACCACAACAACAACTTCCATCAAAACACTTTCACTTCCTTCTACACAACAAGCTTAACCTTTGCTAGCTTTGGAGTTTGTGAGTATCATTCATCCTTTAATTTTGTTCATACCATATATAGTTAGTAGTTTAGTATATATATATTTTTAGTTTGTGAAGTTATGTTGTAAAAATGTAATATTTTATGTGTTCATGTTTTTGTTATTGTTATATTATTATTAAGATTTATTTATTTTTGTACCTAAATCTTTCCATTTAAATTTAATGATTAAACTTTTTTTTAAAAATAAAAAATACGAAAGAATAGGACTGTTGGAATCTAGCATTCTAGCAGAAACCTCGAACGATTGGTCTCAAGTCTCGCACTTTGGGGTAGCCATTCATTCATTCTTTCGCTCCTCAAAATACCTTTAATCAACTTGGACGAATAAGAGCCGTTAAGATCTAGCATCTTGTCACAACTCTTCGAACAATTGATTTTCATCAAGCGTTCATTGTCCATTAAACCATTTTCATTTCAACTTGGATGAGTAAGAGCCGTCAAGATCTAGCATCTTGGCACAACTCTTCGAACAATTGATTACTATCAATGTTTTTTGTCCAACAAACAATTTTACAATCAATCTTGAATGAAAAGGACTGTTAGAGTCTAGCACTCTGGCATAACCCTTTGGCATTCTTAAAACATATTCAAGCCACTTTTAAACCACTAGCTTTTCCAAGAGATATCCATTAATCTCTTGTGATTTGTAACCATTCCTTTAACCTTCATAAGAGATAACTATTAATCTCTTCTCCTAAACAATCAATCTTCACAAGCTTTGCTTTCAAGCTTTTCACCGTAGTAGCCAGAACTACGAACGCTCTGATTTCTCAAGTTCATCTTGAGAATACGTAGGCATAGGATTGCGAGATCCTAGCGAGCCACCTTTTATTTTTTTTCTACCTTTTCCTTTTTCCTTTACATCCAAGGCCTTCTTGGATTCCACCTTTCCATTTTTCATCGTAGCCCCGAACTACGAAGGCTCTGAGTTCCTCATTGCACTATAAGGATACGTAGGCACGAGATTGTGAAGTCTTGTCGAGCCCCCTAGTAATAAAAACCCTTAGGTCACCCCTTTAAAAAACCCTAAAACATTTCTCTCTCTTCCCATTCTAAGTAGAAGATTAGAAACAAACCTTAAGCTAACACACATTCGACCCTGACTAAATGGTTCCCGTTGAGTACAACGGACGTGAGGGGTGCTAATACCTTCCCCTTGCGTAACCGACTCCCGAACTCAGACATTGGTTGCGATGACTATATTCTTATCCTTTCTTTTTAGGGGTTTTATTCGATATTTTCCCTTTCCTTCTATGGAATAAATAAAGATCGGTGGCGACTCTGTTAAGTCCATCCCGCGGGCATGCGATTGCGCTTCGCAAGGTCGTTCTCATTTTTTGAGGTACGACAGATGACGACTCTGCTGGGGAAATCTCATCCTTAAGTGAGTCAAGCCTAGTTTAGTTAGGTTTTCGTATGTGTGTTTAGCTTTGTTGTTTCTCTTCCTTCTTTGATTATATGTTTTATTTCTCTTGCTTTACATATATGTATCGGTACATCCTGTGTGGGCTTTGGGTATCTGATATCTTGAATAAAGCTCTACACCCGAGTTTTGGGAAAAGCAGAGAGAAAACATAAGGTTAGATTTGGTAGTTAGTAGTGTTAGACTACGAGGGCAAGCTCCTTGTAGCAACTAACATGAAGGCTCCTCTAGAGTAGACCTGTTTATAGATCTCGTTATAAAAACAGCTAGCCTGTTGCATAACATTGATTCATGAAGGGTCCATGACTCTAGGTCCCCCATTTAGAACCAGTGCTATTTTGGTGGTTGCGTAATATTGGACTTCAAGGACATCTCCTTGCTCCAACCAATATGAAAACCCCGATCAGAATAGACCTTTTCGTCACTCTCGTTGTAAAATGGCCAGCCCGTTGCATAACGATGATACGACTAAGGTCCGTGACTCTGAAACCTAATAAAAAACCTAGAAAATATCCCGTGAGTGGGTTTATGGGTAGATAATCTAGAACTATCCGTTATAGGGAGACCTACCTAATAGGATGTTCTGATTTATTCGGGTTATCTCAGATCCTAACCACCTTACATTACATTTTCTTTCTGCATCCTGTGCTGCATTGCATTGCATATCATTTGCATCTTTGCATGTTTCATTGCATACGTCTGTTCGTCCAGTTACTCATCTCCAGCTGCCTCTATATTCCAGAGTTTGTCTGTGAGTCGTCAAGCTGATTCCTCGACACAAGTACCGGACTAGAGCTAACTACAGACGAAGGATGTCAGAGCAAGAGGCACACAATTCTGAGGTCCGAATGGAAATTGATGACCTCAAATCGAGCATGACTAAACTAACTGAGATGCTTCAAGTCTTAATTGCTAGAGGAGAGCAACCCCAAAGGACTGTCATCCAGGAAGTTTCAAGCGCTGATCCACCACCTGTTCAGATGCCGCCTTCAACTTGGCCAGAGTTTGGTTTGCCACACAACTATTCTCCACCTCTTGCATCTACTGCTATGATTGGTCAGACTGCTAGACCAGTGTTTCAAGCTCCTGTTTTTGCCGAGCCCAGACCTGTGGTCCATGCTGTTCCACATACTGTTCGAGCTCCCTTTGAGAATCCCCTCTATGAGTACAATGCTGCCAGTGCTCCGGGTGAAGAGCCTGAAGACTTTGTTGAACCTGAAGTTGTCCGAGAGCAGTTTCAGAGCATAGAGAAGAGACTCAAAGTCGTTGAGGGTACTGATTTCTTTAATGTGGATGCAGACAACATGTGCTTAGTGTCTGACCTTGTTATGCCTGCTAAGTTCATAACTCCAAAATTTGTGAAGTATAAGGGCCACTCTTGCCCAAGAGCTCATTTGGTCATGTATCTTCGCAAGATGACAGCTCATGCCAAAAATCAAAAACTGCTTATCCACTATTTTCAAGACAGCTTGAGTGGAGCCTCACTTAAGTGGTATATGAGTCTCGAGCAAAACTTCATTCACTGCTTCCAAGATCTCACAAATGCCTTCATGAAGCAGTACAAGTATAACCTCGACATGGCTCCTGATCGCCGTCAACTGCAAAACATGACTCAGCATGAGAAGGAATCTTTTAAGGAGTATGCTCAGCGCCAGAGGGAGTTGGCTTCCCAGGTTGAACCTCCCTTGTCCGAAAAGGAATTAACTGGATTGTTCATGGATACCTTGTCCCCATTCTATTAGGAGAAGATGATTGTAAGTGTTTCCTCCAACTTCATTGACTTGGTTACTATCGGCCAAAGACTCGAGGAAGGTCTTAAGAAAGGAAAAGTATTTAAGGCTGTCGAATCTTCCAATGCTGTGAAGAAATCCTACGGGAACTTTCAAAAGAAGAAGGAAGAACAGACTAATGTTGTCATGGTTGAAATAAGAAGGCCTCGTCCCCAACCTCAGTATACTATTCACCCTACTGTTGCTGCTGTCACTCCTACGATTACTTCTCCACGACCAGCTCAAGCTCCTCAACGTCCAACTGCAGGACAGAACCAGTACCGTAATAGGAATCAATTTGATCCTATTCCAATGAAGTACACTGAACTGTATCCTGGTCTGGTGGAGCAAGGTTTGATTACCACAAGGCCTTTACCTCTTCCAAACCCTCTTCCAGCTGGATTTAGATCTGATCTCCACTGTGCATTCCATGAAGGTGCCGCAGGCCATGACTTGGAAGACTACTATGCACTAAAGGCTAGAGTGCGTGATTTGATTAAGACTGGAATTCTCAATTTTCGTGACAATCCTATGTCCAGGGCAACCCTCTACCAGGGCACTCCAAGTGAAGCTTCAGTCGACTTCAGCATGCTATCCTCCTAAAAGCCAGTGTTTCAGACAGGACAGCTCATCCCTGTGTTGATTAGTCACTAGGCCTTTGTTTCTTGTTGTTTGCACTTTCTTTATTTTGTAATGGTTGTTTGCTTTCAAATTATGTTTGTACTTTCACAATTAATGAAATGAGCATTTGCAACTTTTTGATTCAATTTATTTGTGTTTGCTATCTACTTCTTAATGCTTTCTGTTTCAAAAAAAATATATTTTATCTCTTATCCATTTTCTGTTGATTATGCAAAGATTGGAGGGAGGATGATGAAAACGTAAATATTCATAATTGTTGTGGTATGCTTTCAAATCAAAACTTTGCTGACGATGTAAGGCATTGTTTCAATCCCTAAACACTGGAGAAATAAGGAAGATAATCCCTCGTCAACCCCTTTGGGCCTTGAAGTAGGAGTTTCTTTTCTTTACAAATAAAAACCCGCAATCTTAACCTGGGGCAGGGTAGTTCTCAGCTAACTTGATTGTGCATTCAAATACAAGAGTAGCATTCAAGACGCCTTTCGACAAAGTTCACAAATGTTCCTTCGCACATAGCAAGCAGGTGTCGAAGATGTCTTTCAAGTCAAACGCCAATGATGGTTCACTGTAATCATTAAGCCAGGTAGTTACTAAAAAAAAGAGAGTGAAAAAAAAAAGGAAAAAAAAAAAGAAAGAACAAGCTTGTACGACAACCAAATGTTGTGAGAAGCGATGACTGCCATTTCAAAGTCTCTTAACTTCTGAACCATCATCATTATCATCATCAGTGCAATTTCCTAACCTATGGGAGCCTGAGTGCATAGTTTGAGTTAACTGAGCATATGACTGGAGATCATCACGTAGATTGGGTGGGTCACAAATAAACTTTGAGCTTTTATCCTTTGTTTCTCAAACCGTGAACCAGGCCACGTTATAACCCTCAAAAGACCTAACTGAAGCAAGGTTATTTTGAAAGCATACTACAGTGAGGCTGCGTAAACTGACTCCAAAAGATCTTTACGGATCATTTATTCTGACATCATACCTTTTTGCTTTACTTCTCACTTTGAATGTCTTGAACTGTCGTGTTTAGACCAGTGACTCATATACTTCACTTTTTTTCAAAATGATTTTGATTTCAAAAGTTGCATGAACTCTGCCTTTACCATGTTTGTACAAATACTTTTGTTTGCAAACTAACTTTTCTTCTCAAGGAATTTTCAAACAAATAAGAAACTTGGTCGGCGATCCAATCAGGGGCAAGTTCCTTCCATATCCTGTTGAGAATCAGTTCAAGATTTGTGGTTTAATAGCGACTTCTTAGAATTAGTTTATACAGAAGATTTTGCAAGGCTTAGACTGGGGCAAGCTTTCTCAGTGTATAGTAAAATAATCATCTTTCAAGACTCAGACTGGGGCAAGCTTTCTAAGATCACCGTGAAACGGTCATTTCCATAATCATCAAGCTGAAGCAATGATTAGCTCATCTACAATAGTCAACTAATCTGGGGCAGTTTACCTGAAGAATCCCTAAGCAACTCTTCATCCTTCCTACAAGGATCATCAATTTGGATACAGTTTACCAGTGTGGCAATGATGTGTTCAGCAGTAGCATCTCTAGTCCCAAGCAGAATGGCAGTGATCTCCGTGTTGAGAAATCAGTCTTCCAGTCTTATCTTCCCAAAGAGTAGTCGTGCCGTCAGCATCTGTACCTGCATTTGCATTCGATCATATATCATCTGCATAATTCATATACATATGCATAGCATTAGTGTTTCATCCTCATTTGCATTTCTCCCGAGGTCGTGTCGTTATCCGCGTCTTACCTTGTGGTCAATGTCCGACTCACGTGGCCCTACCAAACAGATATTGTCGTGTCTATCTGACGTTCTTCCAGATATGACCTTTCTTATCTGATTGTTTTTCAGGATATGTTTGTTCCTCTTTTGTGTCCAATGTCGTTCTTGGATGTCATATATATTTGTCTCTTTCTGATGTTCTTCCAGATTGAGTCCTATGTTCTGATGTTTTTCCAGATAGTCCTTTGTAATTCTGATGTTTTTCCAGAATTTCATTTCTTTTACCGTCTGATGTTTTACCAGATCAAGTCTTCTGTTCTGACGTTTTCCCAGAACTCTCTATTTGAATTATCTGATGTTTTTCCAGATATACCCCTTTTCTTTACCATCTGAGGCTTTTCCGGATGTGCCTTTCTCTTTCTGATGTTCTTCCAGATTGAGTCTTTTGTTCTGATGTTTTTCCAGATATCTACTTTTTTTTATTCTGATGCTTTTCCGGAATGGCACTGTTTTTACCATCTGATGCTTTTTCGGATGTGTCTCTCCGTCTGATGTTTTTCCAGATTGAGTCTTTTGTTCTGATGTTCTTCCAGAACTGATCTGATGTTTTTCTAGATATTTCGCTTTGTTATTCTGATGCTTTTCTAGAACTACGTTGCCTTTTACCATCTGATGCTTTTCCGGATGTGTCTCTCTTTCTGATGTTTTTCCAGATTGAGTCTTTTGTTCTGATGTTTTTCCAGAACCTATCTGATGTTTTTCCAGATAGTCCTTTGTAATTCTGATGCTTTTCTAGAATTTCATTTCTTTTGCCATCTGATGCTTTTCCGGATGTGCCTTTCTCTTTCTGACGTTCTTCCAGATTGAGTCTTTTGCCCCTGATGTTTTTCCAGAGCACTTTTTGTGTCTATCTGATGCTCTTCCGGATATGATCTTGTTCATCTGATGTTCTTCCAGATATAATGTCGCTTATCTGATGCTCTTTCAGATATGTCTTCAAAACCCTTTTCCCGTATATTTAATGCTCTTCTAAATGTTTCGGATGTATCTTCAGAATTCTTGTCTTCATCTAATGCTCTTCTAGATGTCTTCAATTTGTTTCTGACTTTGGTTAACGGCTACTGAATGTTTTCAAGTCTGTTTCCATTCTCCATCCAATGCTTTTCTAGATGTGTGCCGGAGTTTATTCGATGTTTTTCCGAATATCTCTGATATGCTTCCCGGAGTTCATTCAATGTTCTTCTGAATGTCTCTGTTGTCCGTTTGTTTCCCAGAGTTTATTCAATGCTTTTCTGAATACCTCTGATGTTTGCTTATCTCATGTATCTCCCAGTTTTTTCCCCACCTCATTCAATGATCTTCTGAATGTCGTGACTCTTTTCCATCCATTTCCATTCATGGATGATGACTTTTGATTCCCCAGTGGAGACCGTCTTTCCGGTTCTGCTTCCATTGAGGAACTTGAGTTATCTTTTCTTTCTAAAGTGTCAGCCGATCACGCTTGAATCAGTTGTCTCATCACTTTAGATATTCCCCAGTTTTGTTTCAGCTTCCCCAATGTTGTATTTTTCCCCAGTGAGTGATTGCTCATTGTGTGAACTTTGCCCTTGCCTGCTTTCATCTTCGTTTTGCATTTACCATTTCACACTTTTCATCATATTAGAGTTCATAGCATGTCAGCATCTTAGTTTGTTTCTTTGGTCCATAACATTGCATGTCAGTGCGTCCGAGGGCAAAATTTCCGGTTATCTATATTCAAATACCTTCTACCATGATTTCATGAAGACTATCATCACTCATGTCATCCGGTGAAGATATTTAAATAGGGGCAACTGTCATACCCCAAATTTTACCCTCAGATATTCTGATCGTTTGCATATTATCTTGAGTCAGTCGTCTCGCATTTTAGTTAAACATCCCATTAATCATGCATTTTTCGTTAGAATTTAATTTGTTTTATTTCTTTTTTTACTAACCATTTTCAATTATCTTTTTTATTATTTTTAGTTTTACTATTATTATTTCTTTATTATTATTATTATTATTATTATTATTATTATTATTATTAGTTTTATTATTATTAATTTTATTATTATTAGTTTTATTATTATTATTATTATTATTATTATTATTATTATTACTAAGCTTTATTGTTATTATTAGTTTTATTATTACTAAGCTTTATTATTATTATTATTATTATTACTTTTATTTTTGTTTGTCTTCCTGTCCATAAAGGGAAAAAGGGTAAGTTGGGACCACTACATTGTAGTACAAACACTTCACATAGATTGTCAACTTGGACTTATCAATGGCCAAGAATCATTCTCACATTTCACATGGATTGCCAACTTGGACTTATCAATGGCCAAGAATCATTCTCATAAAGTCACATGGATTGCCACATCAACACTCCCACCTCATTCGCACTATAAATAAGATCTCTCTTTCTCTCATTTTTTGGCACCAACAATACCACACATACATTCTCAAAACCTTGCACATTCATTACATATTTTTAAGTCAAATCTTTTTGTTTTTGTTTTTTTTAGGAATCAAATTTTATCTTTTTCTTTTACTTACATAATACCCATAAACATTCACCATCTTCACCACAACAACAACTTCCATCAAAACACTTTCACTTCCTTCTACACAACAAGCTTAACCTTTGCTAGCTTTGGAGTTTGTGAGTATCATTCATCCTTTATTTTTGTTCATGCCATATATAGTTAGTAGTTTAGTATATATATATATTTTTAGTTTGTGAAGTTATGTTGTAAAAATGTAATATTTTATGTGTTCATGTTTTAGTTATTGTTATATTATTATTAAGATTTATTTATTTTTGTACCTAAATCTTTCCATTTAAATTTAATGGTTAAACTTTTTTTTAAAAATAAAAAATACGAAAGAAGAGGACTGTTGGAATCTAGCATTCTAGCAGAATCCTTGAACGATTGGTCGCAAGTCTCGCACTTTGGGGTAGCCATTCATTTATTCTTTCGCTCCTCAAAATACCTTTAATCAACTTGGACGAATAAGAGCCGTCAAGATATAGCATCTTGTCACAACTCTTCGAACAATTGATTTTCATCAAGCGTTCATTGTCCATTAAACCATTTTCATTTTAACTTGGATGAGTAAGAGCCGTCAAGATCTAGCATCTTGGCACAACTCTTCGAACAATTGATTACTATCAATGTTTTTTGTCCAACAAACAATTTTACAATCAATCTTGAATGAAAAGGACTGTTAGAGTCTAGCACTCTGGCATAACCCTTTGGCATTCTTAAAACATATTCAAGCCACTTTTAAACCACTAGCTTTTCCAAGAGATATCCATTAATCTCTTGTGATTTTTAACCATTCCTTTAACCTTCATAAGAGATAGCCATTAATCTCTTCTCCTAAACAATCAATCTTCACAAGCTTTGCTTTCAAGCTTTTCACCGTAGTAGCCAGAACTACGAACGCTCTGATTTCTCAAGTTCATCTTGAGAATATGTAGGCATAGGATTGCGAGATCCTAGCGAGCCACCTTTTCTTTTTTCTACCTTTTCCTTTTTCCTTTACATCCAAGGCCTTCTTGGATTCCACCTTTCCATTTTTCATCGTAGCCCCGAGCTACGAAGGCTCTGAGTTCCTCATTGCACTATGAGGATACGTAGGCACGAGATTGTGAAGTCTTGTCGAGCCCCCTAGTAATAAAAACCCTTAGGCCACCCCTTTAAAAAACCCTAAAAACATTTCTCTCTCTTCCCATTCTAAGTAGAAGATTAGAAACAAACCTTAAGCTAACACACATTCAACCCTGACTAAATAGTTCCCGTTGAGTACAACGGACGTGAGGGGTGCTAATACCTTCCCCTTGCGTAACCGACTCCCGAACTCAGACATTGGTTGCGATGACCATATTCTTATCCTTTCTTTTTAGGGGTTTTATTCGATATTTTCCCTTTCCTTCTATGGAATAAATAAAGATCGGTGGTGACTCTGTTAAGTCCATCCCGCGGGCGTGCGATTGCGCTTCGCGAGGTCGTTCTCATTTTTCGAGGTACGACAGAATGATTGGGTATTATTAATGGTTGCTTCTCAGAGAGTTGAAAGTGAACTTAAATTGGACGAAGGTGGATAGTTGAGGTGTATATCTACTAAGTAAGTAGAAAACTCTTAGGAGATGGGACTAAGAGGTTGGTTTTGTTTTGAATGATAGTGTTCTGGAACTTTGCAGGAAAGTCACAGTGATGGGTCGTCAGTTGTGCATGGTTTTCAGGTGTGTTTTTGGATGAAACATTAGTGGGTTGGCTTGACGAGGTCCAGCAGAGTTGGTAAGGAAAATGATGATATCATGAGGTTGCGTGTTAATCAGTGAGTAGTATGGAAACTTGCGGTTGTGTTCTGGATAACTTGAGTTTTGAATTGTGACGAATCGCAAACGATTTGAAATTTCCTTGATGGTATTGAGACTATGGAAATCTTGAGAAAACCCTTAGGTGTGGGTGTAATATTTGGGAGTTCTTTTTGGTTGGTTGTTGATACAGGTTGGAATTTGTGGAATTGGACGGTCAGGAGAAGAAATTGTGTGAGTTGGGGCTTTGATCGATTTAATGTGACTGGTTATGTTTGTTATCCTCGGGATAGGCTGTTATTTACTCGGTTAAGCTTATTTGTGAGTAACCCGTTACCCAGTGAAAAGTTTTGTAAAAGCTTTAAGGATTTATATCTTTTGGAAAGTGGTTGGGCATTACAAGGTGCAGTGAGGGTATTTGGTGTTAGTAATGCGTATGTACTGTTTGTGGAGTATATGAATTGTATCTTCCATATTTAATGGGATAAGTTCGTGGTGGTTTTGATTGAGGATATTTGGATCTATTATAAACTCAGAGGAAGAACAGGTAGAGAGTTTGAGAATCGAATTGCAAGGGTGGAAAAGAAAGGAATTTTTTTGCTAAATTATTCAAGTGAGAATTTTGGTTGGAAAGGTTAGTTTTCTTGGATATGTTATTTCTGATGATAGTATTGTTATGGATCCATCGGAAATAAATGCAGTTCTACATTGAGAGGCTTCGAAGTCGGTTAAGGAGATTATAAATTTTTGGGCTTAGTTGGTTGTTACTGCAGGATAGGGAAGACTTTGCTAAGTTCATACTTCTGGTATCTCAGTTGATTTGCAAAGGGTAAGTCGTGGTTTTGGGTGTTCGTTGTGAGTGAGTTTTGGTGTGCTGAAGTAGAAGTTGTCTACGGCTTCAGTTTTGATTCTGGATGATCCTGATAAACCGTTTGTGAGGTGTTGGGATGCGTCTTTGATGAGTGTAGTCAGGTGTTAATGCAAGAGGGTAAAGTCGTGGCTTATGCTTTACGGCCATTGAGGATTCAGAAAAGGATCGATACTATTCAGGATTTGGAATTGGTTGCGGTTGTAATGTGTTGGAATATTTGGAGGTATTATCTTTATGGTTCTAGGTTCAAAGTGTTTGGTAATCACAAGAATATTGCGTACTTGTTTGGTCTGAAGGAATAGAGTATGAGACAACGAGGAGGGTTGGAATTAGTGACTAGTTATGAATTGGGCTTGGATTATTCTCCGGGAAAAGCTAAGGTTGTGCCTGAAAAGTTAAGTCGAAAGTTGTTATGCATGTCTGTTTGGATGGCCAGAGAATTAGAATTATTTGAGCAGTTCCGAGACTTATGTCTGGTGTGTGAGATAACACAGTAGAGTGTGAGGTTAGGTATCTTAAAAGTGAACAGTGATTTTTGGCAAATATGAGAGAGAGTTAGACTTCGGATGTGGGATTGATAGTTTTGATGGTTACGAGTAATCAGAGTGTGCAACGGAAGCGTGAGGTGGCATGATTTGTATATGCAAGTGTGACTTGTAAGAGTTCATAGGTTGAACATTGGAAACATGTAGGAATGATGAAACCATTGGACATTTCAGAATGGAAGTGTTAGGTGAAAGGTTTAAATATTCTTCATGGGCTACTATGTAGATGGACGTTTTGGTTGGATGTTCGATTGGTGAATCGTAGCATTGTTGTAGTATGGTTGGGTGACAAGGCTGTTAGTATTATGGTTATGTAGAGGTTATTGAACGTTTTTGTGTCATGGAACCTTGTGTTCTTGTTTGTGGTGTTGCCTCGTTTCCATCGTGTTGGTTCGAGTGCGAGTGGCTAATTCCTTGTGGGGAATTAGGGGAGTGTTACCTTTGGTGAGGGTAACGATCTTGTTGTGTTTCGGTTCAAGAGTGAACCTGTGTGTGGTTGTAACTTGTGTATTCTTTGAGTCGTGAGTTAGTCGTCAAGTGCATTGTATGGGCTTTGCATTTTGTCGTTGTTGTGGTTGCTGTTAGAAGGGTGGTTTGTCAGTAGTGTTGTTCGCGGGGTGCCTTTTGTTGGCATGTTAGTTTGTTAGCCGGATGCGTGAGTCGTATCCGGAGTTGTTTGTCTCGGTGATATTTTCGAGGACGAAAATGTCTAAGTGGGGGAGAGTTGTAACGCCCCGATTTGTTTAATTGTATTTATTTATTTCATCTATGTGAATTTTGTGCAAATGTATGAATTTATTGTATTTTACCTGCTAATTGAGCTAATTGGTTAATTTCTCTGATAGATAAAATATTTGTATTAAATTATTATTTCTTTCCAACTTTTATTTCCTGAAATATATTTCATCGGTATGTTTATGTTTTATCGCGTTTTGAGAGCGTTTGCGAGATATTTGAGTTGAGGGGCATTTTGGTCTTTTGTTTGGGTATTTTCTTAAAATAGAAATTTGAGATTAGAAAGAGAGAAAAATAGAAAGAAGGAAAAAGAGAAGAGAGAAAGGAAGAGAAGGGAAAAAGAGGAGAAGAGAAAAATCGAGAATTCGTCTGTTTCAAGCGCGATTAATCGGGTAAGGGTGAGAAGTTTCAATTATATCTTGCTTGTGTATGTATATGTGTTGTTTATGTATGTGTTTTGGGTTGTTTTTACAATGTTTTCTCTAATTGATAAATTGATGAATAATTGTTAAAAATCGATATTTTCATGGCCGAAACTCAATATAAACTGCGTAGAATACTTGTTGATTATGTTGGGACATGTTTGGGCTGATATATTATGATCTGGAAGTGTTTAGATGAGATTTGGAGGGGTTTTGGGATGAAATTCGTAGTAAAAATTATGCAGGAAAAATTCTGGGTTTCGCAGGCGATACGCATATTGGGTAAGGCATTACGCGTAACACCTTGGGCAATACGCGTATGGAA
Organism: Lathyrus tuberosus; assembly: GCA_022829125.1. Classification (NCBI taxonomy): domain Eukaryota; kingdom Viridiplantae; phylum Streptophyta; class Magnoliopsida; order Fabales; family Fabaceae; genus Lathyrus; species Lathyrus tuberosus. The sequence goes on from JALAZF010000072.1 coordinate 10,929,513, forward strand.
AGGGTAAAATGAGGGCATTACGCGTATGGAAGTTCATTTTCTCGGCCATCTGCCCATTTGCGTAATGGTACGCGTAAGGTTGAGGGCAATACGCGTATGAAGTTAGGCAATACGCGTATTGGAGTCTTTAGTGGAATTTTTGGGAAAAATGGTCTCTGCCCATACGCGTATCACTTTGGGCAATACGCGTATGGATGGGCGAGTGAGCAAGGAAATACGCGTATGGTTCTGGGCAATACGCGTATGGCCAGTGAGATGCAGAATGTTGTCTTTTCGCGATTACTTTTTGTGACGCCCCCAATCTATACCCCCAAATAAACATGCATTTAAAGCAATAAAAGAAAATTCGAAATTTGGTCAGAGTATATTTAAATTATCATGGCATAGACGGGAGAATCACATCAATTGAAACCAAACAATTCATACAACACCTGTCCATAAAGATATGCGACAGTGGGGTAGCAATCAACAGAGGAAACTTCGTTCCTTACACCCACATTTTCAGAAATTAGAATTAAAGCGGAAAATCTAAAATCTGATTAACATATATACATATATCATGTAAAAAGTTTGTCATACACCAAGTTATACATGTACAACCAAAATATATCATCAGATATACAAAACAATCACAAACGGTCACCCTAGCTACCCGGTGTCACATATCAGAGCCGACCGACAAAAAGGGTGAAGACACAAAGCTTCACTAAAGACCTCCAGCAACTCTAATCTGCAATGCCTCATAGAGCATTATAAAACGAGCAGAAGGGTGAGAAAAACAACCATAATATAAATGCATATAATTATATATCAACATAAAAATACACATATCTAATATTCTCACCACAATCATCACATGCCTACACATAAAGCACATATAGATTATATTCACATAATCGCATATTCACGCATCATGCATATGTTTATACATACCAAACATATCATTCATAATTCAAGGCATTTAACACTAATGCACATCAATTCACAAGTGCTATCACAGCTCAATCACACAATGTCTCTATCCCCAATTGCATATTAATCATGCCCAATACATTTATCATAAAAGCATATCACAATATGTCACACATAATCAACCAAATCATGATTTTCCACATATAACCAATGCAATCATAATTCATGCAGATGCAAAGAGACCGACACAACGACTCTCTATGCAAATGCAAATGCAAATGCGGTACCGACTCCAAGATTCATATCTCATCACTAGTTCACTCAGGAACTCTGCTGGAACCATCGCTCGTTACATCACTGTAACTCCCCGTCGGGCCTACGATGTTCACCCGTCGCTTTAGGTCCTCAGGCATCGCCTCATATTTTCGAGGCACACGACGTTATGGATTGCTTTAGGTCTCCACATGAGCACACAATCCGATCGCTTTAGGTCCCTACATGGGCACACGATCGTCTATAACCATCGCTTTAGGTCCTCAGGCATCGCCTCATATTTTCGAGGCACACGATGTTATAGCTGATTCCCCACCGGAACCGCCATCCCACAGGACGCTACAATGATGCATATCATGATGCTTGACACACAAGAACTAATGACAACCAATGCATCTTCACACATATATGCAGTCACAAACATGCATATAAAACCAAATACAACACATTGCATTTATTTGCCTTTCGGCCACAATTCATCACCACACATGTTATCACAAGTATTTTCATCACACAACAGCACATAGCATAATACACATCAATTATGCACACTTATAACGACAAAAGTCGACAAAACGACACTATTCACTTTTTCCGACATAATTAAATCGGCTAACAAATTCCAAAACATCATAATCACAAAGTACAGTTCAATACCTTTCCAACGACACCAAGAATGTAAGAATCAGATAAACGGAACAAAAGTTACGAACGAAAACGAAAACGACATTTTCAAAAATCACATTTTACCATTCTCTTGGCCATACGCGTACTGCCCAAGGCCATATGCGTATTGCCCAAATTCCTCGCCATGCCATACGCGTATTGCCCAAGGCCTTACGCGTATGAGCAGAAACCATTTTCCTTCACAAATATCCCATTTTGAACCCCATACGCGTATGCCCAACACCATACGCGTATCACCACACTTATACGTGTAATGACCCAAACACAGACCAATGTTACGCGTAATGCCCAGTCCCATACGCGTATGGACATGCCCCATACACGTATGACTTGTAGAAACCCAGAAAAATTCTGCAGAAACGAGTTCTGCGTTTTCCACCCAAAATCATCCCAAATTCATCACCTAAACCCATAAAATTACCAATTTGATTCACAACAAGACATACCTATCAAGTATCAACAACAAGGAACACAAAAACATCATTTCCAACACGATTACATCGAATTCCAACACTTTTTACAAAAATGGGTTTTGTCACATTTTTCATATAATCCAACACAACAACAAACAAACACATACATAATCATACACATGTATAAGATAATTGAATTTCACACCCTTACCCGATTAAATCGATTCCTAGAAGTTGTTTTCTTTGATTCCTAGCTTTTCCTTTTTTTCTCTCTTTTCTCTTCTTTCCCTTCTCTTTTCTTCTTCTCCTTTTCTTTCTCTCCTAATTCTCTCTATTTCTATTTCTTTTACTAACTTAGTAAATAATTAGGGAAAAGACTAAAATACCCTTACTCTAAATTATCTCCCAAACGATCCCAAAATGCGATAAAATATAATAACAGTACAAAACAACATATTATCACACCAAAGTCATAAATAAAAATAATATAATACTCAAAATAATTAAATCGACTCGATTAAATAAAATGGTCGAAAATGGGGCGTTACACTTTTCTTGTTAAGTCCGTAACTTTTGATCTGATTATCCATTTTGAACGTTCTTTTTACCGTTGGAAAGCTAATGAAATGTTATTTCTTATGAAAATGGTTTTGAGATTGTTGGCCGATTTAATTATGTCGGAAATTTGGAATAGTGTCGTTTTGTCGACTTTTGTCGTTGTAATTGCATGTAATTGATGTGTATCATGCAATGTGCTTTTGATATGGATATTGTATGACTTGTGTGATGTTATATGATGTGAATGCATGTGATGACATGTTGTGATGATGGTTTGTGGCCTAAGGGCAAGTAAATGCAATGTGTTGTGTTTGGTTGTAAATGCATGATTATGGTTGCATATATGTGTGAAGATGCATTTGATTGTCATGAGTTCTTGTGTGTCAAGCATCATGATATGCATCTTGTGATGTCGTGTGCCCGTGTGGGGTGTGAGCGGCGAATCGATTCAAGAGGGAATCCTCTATAATGTCGTGTGCCCGTGTGGGGTGTGAGCGATGATTATAGACGATCGTGTGCCCGTGTGGGGTGTGAGCGATCGGGTCGTGTGCCCGTGTGGGGTGTGAGCGATCCATAAACGTCGTGTGCCCGTGTGGGGTGTGAGCGACGGGGAACATCGTATGCCCGACGGGGAGTTACATTACGTAACGAGCGATGATTCCAATAGTTCCTGAGTGAACTAGTGATGAGATTGATGGATGGATGGTCCCGCATATGCATTGCATAGAGTTGTTGTGTCGGTCTCTGTGCATTTGCATAGATCATGAATGGATTGATTATGTGTGAGAATTGTGAATGGATGCATTATGTGTGGAAAATCATGAATGGATTGATTATGTGTGGGAAATTGTGAATTGATTGAGTATGTGTTAAGATTTATGTTTAAATTGGTGAATTGCTGTGCATATGTGATAAATGCATTGGTGGTGGATAATATGTTTTGTGCATAGATATATGCTATGTGATGTGGTGGTGTGTTTCCATATGTTATGACTTGGTATACCTTAGGGGAAAATATGTGAGTATGTTGGATAACTGATATATGCTATGTTGTTGGATTATTAGATATATGTTATGTATATGTGGCATGCTATATGTATTAGTATGTGATGCTTGTGGTGAGAATAACTATGCATGTGAATTTGTATGTGTTTGCATATTATTATGCAATTTTGATTTAGTTGTTATTTCTCACCCTTCTGCTGTGGTTTGTTGCTCTATGAGGCAATTGCAGATTATTACTCTTGGAGGCTTTTGTGAAGATTAGTTCTCTACCAGTTTGTCAGTCTGTCTGCTCTGATACGTAGCACGGGAGTCGGGGAACGCTTTTATTACTTATGTATAAATTGTGGAATATATTTTATAGTACTTTTGTATGTATATTTTGATGTTATAAAACGATTTATTTTGTAAAATAAGGCAGTTATGGATCTTTCCGCTTTATTCCATAATTGAACCTTCCTTTTATATGGAAAAAGTTTTCCTTTGAGGTTATTCCAGTATATGTTATGTATCAAAAGATTTGAGCAGGAATTGTATTTTCTTTCTAAAATTGTGGCATCCTTGTTTCTGTTGGAAAAATAAAATTTTATTTACTCTGCTTTAATTATGTATTATTTATTCGCGATGGGAATTGGGGTGTTACAAAAAGCATGCAGCAACTACGTGTTAAATTCTGAAGAGAAGACCATTATAAGTAGTTATTTTACATTAGTATAAATAAAAGTTCTAGTGTTAGGATTCACGTGTGTTAAATTTATTATAATGACTCACAAACTCAAAGTACCCAAGCAAAGCAAGAAACGAGTTATCTGAACAAAATGTATGATTCTAAACACCAATTATTTTTATTATAAAAAATTAGAGTGTTTTCTCTTCCCCCTCTAATCCAAAACTTCCTTTAAGATGTAATTTTGATGGTGGTGGTGCGACGAGATTAGTTTCGTTAAGACTTTTTGTATCATCGACTAGGCTTGTTGGGGTCGTCGTAACTTACAGGTGATTTTGTCACCGACATCGCTAGCATTTGGTTATGGGTTAACGTTGATTTTAGCCTTTGGTTGTTCGATTTTGTTATTCTTCTCACTCATAGTGTTGGATATGAATTTTTTAGGGTTAATACCTATTTTCCCCCTGCCATATGGGCGTGTTTTGAAAAACCCCCCTGCGAAAAAAAAAGTTGCAAGACTAACCTTAACAAATTTTAAAAGTTTTGATTTAAACCTTTGTCAGGCCACATCATAAAAAATGCTTATGTGACATTCATTTTTTCCATTTTTAATTGCCACATCAATTAATGAGGACATGCAATGACTATTTTACCCTCAAGGACTTTTCACATTTCATTATCCAGATTTTTGGACATTTGGGGAAGGTCTCAAATCAAACCCTAACAAGTACGGTTCTTCATCTTCCTTAAGGTTCTTCATCTTCATCTCGCTCGGTCCTCAATCATCATTCTCACGTCGTCGTTAGGTTCAGGTTTGGTGTTTCGATTTGTTTTCTCTCCATCTCAATCTCTCTCTCTGCGTATAGCCTTGGTTTGAAGATTGGTTCTGAGTTTGATGGAGGTTTTGGGGTTTTCAACATTATTGAAGGGTTTTGGTTGTTGGGTTTCGGAGAAGGTTGGAGACGAGTTACGGTTTGCGAAACAGGTTAAAGGATGTTGGTGGTTTGCGATGGATTTGAAGGTTGAAGAAGGTGGGTTTTGAAACATTGTTGTTTGGTGGTTTTACGGAATGGGAAGAAGATGAAGGGTATGGTGGCGATGATTTAGATGGAGGTGCGATGAAGGTTGTCGGTTTTGGAAACAGGGGGCGAAGGTTGTTACGAAATGAAGGGGATGATGAAACATTGAAAGTGTGTTTGGTTGTCGTTGTTTTTTTTTTTTGCAGGGAGAAGGTGGTTATTGTTGTAGTTATGGAGATTGCAAGACCTGAGACGGTGGAGAAGGGAAGGTGAGCGGTTGAGCTGAGGTTGATGTTGTTGGTTGTTGATTTTTTGTTTTTCTGACATTGTGAATGGTTGTGTTGTTGCTGGTTTGTTGAGGAGTTATTTGGAGGTATTTTTTTGAGTTGAACGAGACTTCTCTTCAGATCAGGAATTTTTTGAGTTGATTTGAGGGTAAAATAGTCATTGCATGTCCTCATTAATTGATGTGGCAATTAAAAATGGAAAAAATGAATGCCACATAAGCATTTTTGATGATGTGGCCTGACAAAGGTTTAAATCAAAACTTTTAAAATTTGTTAAGGTCACTCTTGCAACTTTTTTTTTCGCAGGGGGTTTTTTTAAAACACGCCCATATGGCAGGGGAAAAAATAGGTATTAACCCAATTTTTTATTATTTTTTCATTTGTCGGATTTTTCATATCTGATACTTGTATTTTTCGATTTGCCACTATTGAACTTTCTATTTTTGAAACCGACTATGCAACTTAAAATAAAGACAAGTTTTCATTTAATTTATATTTATTAAATTTCAAAACCCCGCTTTTGAAAAAATCTCGCATCATTCAGACAACACTCAAAACCACAAAAGGGGCTTTTGAGTACACTCCACCCGTGAGTGTGAGGTGAAATCACAGAGAAATTTTTTTGTTTTTCATTCACACTTCAGCTAAGGTAAAAGCTCTTCTTCCTTTCACTGGAGTACTACATGTCTTAATATTCCTCAATCAGGTAACAACTTTTTTCAACACTTAGCGACGAATGTTGAATAAGTTCCTTAGGTTTTTTTTCATTCCAAAGACCAAACAGTTGTGATTAAATTGAATGTAAATGGAACTATTAAGCTTACGTTTATGTAAATATTAGGGTAAGTTACACTCATATTAAGGGTAAAAATTTCAGTCCTAACCCTTTATAGGAGTATTCTTGTTTGGCTTTGATGATCTAGTTTTTTTGCTTAAATGATCATATCACTAAGAACCATGATCTCATGTACTAATGTTTTGACTTGAATACTTTTTGTACTTCTATACAGAGCTATCTATCTTCCAAAGTTTGAAGTCAATTTAAATCTTCTCCACAAACGGTTTCATTCACTCGAAGTTGAAACACAATGGCAAAGAAATACAAGGGGGTTTGCAATAGGAATTGACCTTGGCACGACGTACTCGTGTGTTGGAGTGTGGCAAGAACAAAACGATCGTGTCGAAATCATTCACAATGATCAAGGAAACAAAACAACACCTTCTTGTGTTGCTTTTACCAACACTCAAAGATTGATCGGTGATGCTGCCAAAAATCAGGCTTCTTCTAACCCAACCAACACTGTCTTTGGTAACTCATTTTTATGTTTGTTCATCATTATTGTTTAGTTTTTAGTTATTAGGGTTAAATATATTGTATACCATTTAAATTTTTTCAGATGCTAAGAGATTGATTGGAAGGAAATACAGCGATTCTGTTATCCAGAATGATATTCTATTGTGGCCCTTTAAGGTCATTGCTGGTGATAATGACAAGCCGACGATCCTTTTGAGCTACAAGGGTGAGGAAAAATACCTTGTTGCTGAGGAAATATCAGCAATGATTCTCACACAGATGCGAGAGATTGCGGGGGCATTTTTGGAATCTCCTGTTAAGAATGCAGTGATTACCGTACCTGCTTATTTTAATGATTCGCAGCGAAGAGCCACCAAAGATGCGGGTGATATTGCTGGCCTCAATGTAATGTGGATAATCAATGAGCCAACTGCGGCGGCTTTAGCATATGGACTTCAAAAGAGAGCTAATTGTGTTGAAGAGAGAACTATTTTCATCTTTGATCTTGGTGGTGGAACTTTTGATGTGTCTCTCCTTACAATTAAGAATAATTCCTTTGATGTCAAGGCCACTGCTGGTGACACTCACCTCGGAGGTGAGGATTTTGATAATCGAATGGTGAATCACTTTGTAAAGGAGTTTAAGAGGAAGAACAAAGTTGATATTAGTGGGAACTCAAAAGCCTTGAGGAGATTGAGAACTGCATGCGAGAGGGCAAAGAGAACACTTTCATACGATACTGATGCAACAATTGACATAGATGCTATATGTGAGGGTATTGACTTTTGTTCATCAATTACACGGGCCAAGTTTGAGCAACTGAATATGGACCTCTTTGAAAAGTGTATGGATACCGTTGAAAGTTGTATTGCTGATGCTGAGATAGAGAAGAGTAGTGTTGATGACATTGTCCTTGTTGGTGGGTCTTCTAGGATTCCCAAAGTGAAGCAACTATTGCAGGACTTTTTCAAGGGGAAGGAACTATGCAAGAGCATCAACCCAGATGAGGCTGTTGCTTATGGTGCAGCTGTCCAAGCTGCTTTGCTGAGTGAAGGTTTTAAGAATGTTCCAAATTTGGGTTTGCAAGATGTTACACCTTTGTCTCTCGGTACAGCAGTAAAAGGATATATCATGAGTGTAATTATTCCTAAGAATTCTACCATTCCTGTAAAGAAGAAACAAGAATACCATACATGTGAAGATGACCAAGCCAGTGTACCAATTGATGTTTACGAGGGTGAGAGAATGGTTGCGAGTGAGAACAACTTGCTTGGTTTGTTTTATCTTTCAGTCCGCCGTGCACCTCGTGGCATTCCCATTCAAGTATGCTTTGATATAGATGGTGATGGTATATTAAACGTGTCTGCAGAGGAAGAAACAAGTGGTAATAAAAAAGATATTACAATAACAAATGAAAATGGAAGACTGTCAAGGGAAGAAATTGAGAGAATGATTCAAGAGGCTGAGTTTTTTAAGGCTCAAGACATGAAATTCAAAAAGAAAGCTAAAGCAATAAATGCTTTGGATGATATCTTTACACTGTGAGGAAAGCAATGAAGGATGATTGTGTTAGTTCCAAGCTCAACCCTGTTGACAAAGTGAAGATCAATTCTGCAATGATAAAGGGAAAGAGCATGCTTGAAGACAGCACGCAGGAAGATACGTTTATGTTTGTGGATTGTTTGAAGGAGCTTGAGAGTGTGTTTGAATCTGCTATGAATAAGGTCAATGAAAGTTACTCTGATGAGGAAAGTGATTCTTATTCCTAATGATAATTTTTGTTATTTGATTTGCTTCCTCATGTATAATGTCGGATTTTCTTGTTCTGCTTTTTAATATGGTGGTTGTTTGAATTAGCAGACTTGAGGTTGTTGCTATTGAAATAACAAAATCTACGACATAACCAGTATGTTAATTTGTATTTGTGTTGTGGTTTTATTCAGTCTCATATCTAATAATTCATTCAGTACAAGACTTTAGGTTAAGAGGTCTTTGATTTTGAAGGTTGTGTTGTGGTTTTATTATTCTTGTTTGATAGGCCATGCACCAAATAAAGGAGTCATTGTGTTTTGTTGCAGCATTTTAGGGTAAGCTTGATCTAAATAGTTGCTAGGTAACAGAAAAAGAATAAGGTTTGATAGAAATAGATCTTATCCAAGAAGTAATAAAGTTCGATCGAAGTGGAGCTTATCCAAGAATTAAGATCCTTAAAGCACCAACACATAATGAATGGTTCAATCATTCAATGTGGTTTCCTCATCCTCCTAGAATGACCAACTATCAATTGTGTTTAATTATTCATGTGTTTGTAAATTGTACATACACTGGTTTTAAAATGTAGAATTTTGTTCAATTTTATTCCGTTATAAGTATTTAATTTCTGTGGCCGCGAGAAGAACATGGGAGGCCAGAAAAACTTAAAAACCAAGCAAATTATTGTCACTAGCCCTTGCTCTTTCACCCGTTCTAAACATTAAAACAAACAGAAGCTTGATTATGTTGTGGCACATGTGTTTGTAGTTTGTACATATCATAGTTTCTAATAAAACAAGTTAATTATATAACAGTTAGAAATGTTATTATGCAGCCTTCAAGCTCCTTACTCAGCAACTAACATAGTTAGTTTGTGCAGTTGTTAGCAGTTATGCCATTATAAAAACTAGATACTTCTCTACTAAATTCTCTGCTATGCCATTATGCAGATAGGTTAGTTTTCAACTCTATTATGATATCAATCACTTATTTCGATCATTGACGCTTCGATGATCAATTCTCATTACTTATCCTTCTTCCTTGAGCATTCAGTTTGTAGTCTCATCTTCATTCTGCAACTCTCAAGTCAACCGGTAGTAATGGAGTTAATTAAAAATCAAGATTCATTTGTCAAAGATCATGCTCAATAACAAACATGATTAGTCTTTCAATCCTCAAAATTCTCTGTCCAACTCATCTAGTAACCAATACACAAAACATGATTAGTCTAAAGATTTAATACAAAGCTGACAAGCAATGGTCATGATAGCCACCACAAGTCAACTATGTGCTTACACTCAAGAATATTCTCTCTAATCTGAATTAGAATCACAAGTCTAGTTTGCAGACTCAAGTGCTTCTCATCATCTCACACCCCATGACTTTTACTTACAAAACAAAAAGCATAATGTGTGACATAGTAAAATTGAAGAAGGACATTTTAGGAGAATGGGGTTCCTTTCTTTCTTAGTAGGTAGTTGATTTCTAAATTTATAAATATTAAAAACTTTTTTAAATTTAGAAAAAAAAATATCTAAAACGTAAATGGACAAGGAAGAGACTTTATTTTAGTTTTAGGCACTACCCCCACTTCAATTTGTATATTCTTCCTACCCAATTTTCTCTTGCATAAAACGTGAACGGGTTAGGATATGCTTACCTGTGGCTTTGGTGTCTTTGATAATTGTGTGGGTATTTTTTTCTATTAAATTATTATCATTATTTTATTCATTTATACATGTAATTATTAGACTAAAAGCACCAAAGATATGGTACAGTTCTGCCCCAAAGTGAACGGACAAGAAGAGTCTATATTCCGTCCAAATGAATAAACGAAGTTGCTATGAAGTTGCTATGGAGTTGCCGAGTTGACCTTGGCACCATTGACTCTTTCTAATTTATAATCAAAATAGAAGTTTGTCTTTGGTAACCCATTTGATAGAGAATGGCCAAGAAGAGTCGTCTAAATGAATAAACGAAGTTGCTATAGAGTTGCTATAAGAGTTGCTATAAGAATTGACCTTGGCACCATTGACTCTTTCTAATTTAGAATCAAAATCTTTTCTACAAACACTTTCTAATTTAGAATCAAAATCTTTTCTACAAACAGTTTGTCTTTGGTAACTCATTTGATAGAGAATGGCCAAGAAATACGAGGGAGTTGCGATCGGAATCGACCTTGGCACCACTTACTCATGTGTTGGAGTGTGGCAGGAGCAAAACAATCGTGTTGAAATCATACACAATGATCAAGGAAACAAAACAACACCTTCTTGTGTTGCTTTCACCAATTCTCAAAGATTGATCGGCGATGCTGCTAAAAATCAAGCTTCTTCTAATCCAACCAACACTGTATTTGGTAATTCATTTCTATTTTTGTTCATCATTAGTGTTTCACTTTTAGTTAGTAGGTTAAATATATTTGCTATTAGTTTTTTTTATGTCCTTTTTTACATTATTGTTTGAAAATATGCATCACCACTTTAATTTTTTCAGATGCTAAGAGGTTAATTGGAAGGAAATATAGCGATTCTGTTATTCAAAATGATATTTTATTGTGGCCCTTTAAGGTCATTGCCGGTGATAATGACAAGCCTACCATCCTTGTGAGTTACCAGGATAAGGAAAAACACCTTGTTCCCGAGGAAATATCAGCCATGATTCTCACACAGATGCGAGAGATAGCAGGGGCGTTTTTGGAGTCACCTGTTAAGAATGCGGTGATCACTGTACCTGCCTATTTTAATGACTCACAGCGGAGAGCCACCAAAGATGCGGGTGATATTGCTGGTCTCAATGTAATGCATATAATCAATGAGCCAACTGCAGCGGCTCTTGCATATGGCCTTCAAAAAAGGGCTGAGTCTGTTGAGGAGTCAACTATTTTCATCTTTGATCTTGGTGGTGGAACTTTTGATGTGTCTCTACTCACAATTAAGAATAATGTCTTTGAAGTTAAGGCCACTGGTGGTGACACTCATCTTGGAGGAGAGGACTTTGATAATCGAATGCTGAATCACTTTGTGAAGGAGTTTAATAGGAAGAATAAAGTTGACATTAGTGGGAACTCAAAAGCTCTGCGGAGATTGAGAACTGGCTGTGAGAGGGCAAAAAGGACTCTTTCATACGATACTGTGGCCACAATTGACATAGATGCTTTATATGAGGGAATTGACTTCTGTTCATCAATTACTCGGGCCAAGTTTGAGCAATTGAATATGGACCTATTTGAAAAGTGTATGCAGACTGTTGAAAGCTGTCTTGCTGATGCTAAGATAGACAAGAGTAGTCTTGATGACATTGTTCTGGTTGGTGGCTCTTCTAGGATTCCCAAAGTGAAACAATTGTTGCAGGACTTTTTCAAGGGAAAGGAATTATGCAAGAGCATCAACCCTGATGAGGCTGTTGCTTATGGTGCAGCTGTCCAAGCTGCTTTGCTGAGTGAAGGTTTTAAGAATGTTCCAAACTTGGTGCTTAGAGATGTTACACCTTTGTCACTAGGTACGACAGTACAAGGAGATATCATGGATGTCGTGATTTCTAGGAACACTTCTATTCCTGTCAAGAATACCAAACCTTATGTTACTTTGGTAGATAACCAAACCAGCATCTTGATTGATGTTCATGAGGGTGAGAGAATCAAAGCCAGTGAGAATAATTTGCTGGGTTTTTTTACACTCTCAGTTCCTCCTGCTCCTCGAGGCCATATTTCTAGCAATGTATGCTTTTCTATAGATGCTGATGGTATGTTAAACGTGTCGGCAGAGGAAAAAACAAGTGGTAATAAGAATGATATTACAATAACCAATGAAAATGGAAGACTGTCAAGGGAAGAAATTGAGAGAATGATTCATGAGGCTGAGTTTTTTAAGGCTCAAGACATGAAGTTCAAAAAGAAAGCTAAAGCAATAAATGCTTTGGACGATTATCTTTACAATGTGAGGAAAGCAATGAAGGATGATTGTGTAAGTTCCAAGCTCAACCCTGTTGACAAAGTGAAGATCAATTCTGCAATGATAAAAGGAAAGAACATGCTTGAAGACAGCAAGCAGGAAGATACGTTTGTGTTTGTGGATTGTTTGAAGGAGCTTGAGAGGGTCTTTGAATCTGCTATGAACAAGGTCAACAAAAGTTACTCTGATGAGGAAAGTGATTCAGAATCCTAATGATGATTTTTGTTGTTTGATTTGCTCCCTCGTGTATAATGTTGCAGCTTAATGTTCTGCTTCTGAGATGGCAGAATTTGATTGAATATGTCATATTTGGTACTTATTTCTTTTCAATCTTGTTATTCTTTGTGTCAAGTAGACTTGAAGTTTTGATTGAAATAAACAAAAATCTGTGACATAACTAGTATTGTAATTGTAGTTTGTGTTACAGATTGATCTTTTGAATTTGCGTATCATATCTAATAATTCATATAGTTCAAACTCTTGTATAACTTTATCATTCAAAGTTACTGCTGAAACTAAAACAAATAAATGCAACTTTTTAGGGTAAGCTTGATCTTAGTATTTGCTAGGTAGAACAGAAAAAGAATAAGGTTTGATAGAAATGGGGCATTTTCAAAACTCTGCTCATAATTTGTATCAGAAAAGTAAGATAAATATGGACTCTGATGTTGGGATTCAAGAATAACTTTCATGCAGGAACATTCACACGGCAAAATGGAATTTAGGATGAAGCACTGACACATAATGAATGGTCCCATGACTATAATGGTGGGAAACACACCAATAACAATAAAATTAGTTTTATTAAAAATATCATGATTTTTTTTATTGTGTATAAAATTTAAACCTATATACTATATCAGTATATTTACTTTTGATGTTTAAAGCTTCTAAAGAATCATTTCGGTTTTGTATAAATTGTTAGTTTACAAGTCATTTTTGTAAACATTTAATTACTAAATTGTTCATTCATAGTTGGGTTAATTGGTTGCAAGTGTTTGATCAAAGGGTTCAACCCCTGAGAACTGTTGTAAACAAGTTCTTGAACTCCCCCACCCATCCATTTTAATATATTCTTATATGAAATATATTTTAAAAGTTTGTTTTGGCTCAAATTCACCTTAGGATAAATATCCTATTTTGATTTTTTTAATTTAATTTTTAAGTCTCTCTTTAAATAAAATTAGGATTTTGGTCCTCTTTTTCATCTTTCTTGGATTATGTGGACACATTTTCAAATTTTTATTGACATGTCATTTAGAAAACATTTTATATTATTGCTAACTATTTTTAATATATTTAAATTTAGTGATGGAAATTAAAAAGTTTGAGTAATGAATTTTAGGGTCCGTTTGGTTGATGGTAGATGGAGGGGGAGGAGATATTTATAAAAATAATTGTTTGGTTCATTTTTTATAAAGGGAGGGGAGGGGAGCAAATTCTCTCCTAGACTCAGTTTTTGCTCCCCTCAAATTGGGGGAATTTAGAGGGAAAGGGAGATTCATTGTTTAGAATTTTATTATATTCCCTAATGTATTCTTAATTATTTATTTTAATTCCAAAATTGTCCTTATTGAATTATTAAAAAATTAGGTTTAGGTTTTTCTCTAAATTGTTTCACGTTTCTTTTTTCTTCTATTGTGCTGCTGCTACATGTGCATTGTTGCTCTCAGGTGAGTTTTTTCCTTTTTGTTTTGTTGAATTTCCTATTTTGATTTTATGTTGTTTATATGTGTAACATAGAACTATAAACGGTGATTGATTGATTGCTATTAACTAAAAATTGTGATGTTTGGTTGCCGTTAACTAAAAGTTGTGATTGTTTTGATTATAGTTATATATTATCAGACAAATTTCGTATTCCATGAACATTGAATATACCACGAATGCTTTGAGAGTAATTATAAAATAAATTTCATATTCAATTTTCATATTCAAATAAAATTTATTTGATAAGTTCCAAAGTAAACTTTACAAAACTTTAAATTCAATATGGCTATTTTTTTTTGTCTGCACATAATGATGAGTTTATATGGATCACATTACAAGCTGAACCTCTATTTACCTTGGTCCAATCATGTATTATAAAGCTTGATTTGATTATAATTGAACTTTTGATGTCGTAAGAGAAATAACATTCTTTAGTACTTCTGGGAATTTTGTGAAATTGCAAGGAAGAGTGAGTTAAAACACTGAGAACTCATTATGAAGGAGTTTTTATTTGGTGATAGTTACTAAAAACTATTTTTATTTAGAATTGTTTTTACTAAATACGAATGATAATATTTGTAAGGATAAAAAAATAATTTAGTTTTAAAATCTCTTCCCTCCCCTTGTGAACCAAACACATATGTAGTTAAAAATTCACCCCTCCCCTTCTTTTAACCAAACATATATTTAGTTAAAATACCTCCCATCCCCTCCCATCCATTCCCCTCCCCTCCCCTCTATTAAATTACATTCCCCTCCCTCCGTTGAACCAAACAGGCCCTTAAGCTTTATCAACTGGATATTAAATATGTTTTTTTAACGGTTATATAAACGAAGAAGTCTATATCTCTTAACCTCATAATTTTGAGGATTACGGTAATCCTGACTATATTTTTAAACTCAAAAGATCCCCCAATGGTCTCAAACCAGCTCCATGAGCTTGGTATGAGCGCCTTAATGAATTTTTAATCAAACAAGGATTCATTCGTGGTAAAGTAGACAACAATTTTGTTATTAGGTGCAAAACAAAGTGTTGCGGTGAGAATCGGATATCAAGCTATTGAATTAACTTGAATCTCAAATCATTGAATGTTCACCACCGAACTTTAATTTATCAAAAGGAAAGGAAAAAGATCGAATAAAACCCTAATTGTGCAATGTAACAACAATGCTAAGAGGTCTAAGGTTCGGGGGTTGGTTATACCTAGGGATGTTGTTAGCATCCTAAGTATCTATAGTACTCTATAAGACCCTCTTGTTGTATTTGTGTTATGTTATTGTTTGCTATTGTTTGGGAATATCCTATGGGAAAACACCTATGGGTTTTATTGCTAGTTTGCTCGCAAAGACTTTGCGGTCTTATGCCTACGTATCCTAACAAAGATGTAATCAGAGCAATCGTAGTTCACCTAAATAAGGGTGAAAAACACTTGATAGTGATCAAGGTTCAAAGGGGAGGGTAAGTGTTCATAACTATAACACTTACATAGAGTTTACAAACTTCATCCTAAGGCTAATTTGAAAAGGTAATGACTCTAACAAGGCCAAGAAGGGAATTGAGGTAAGACTAATCTACCTATGACATAAAGTCAATGAAAAGACCTTTCCTTTGGATTTGAAAATAACAAGATAACAAAGAATGACGAAGGCTAGAAAGCTAACATCACTTGGGGGATAGTGACCATGACGACACTGACGTGACCGTCGGATAATAACTGCAAGTATACAGTTGTTCGTTTAGTTTTAAAAAGGTTGTCGAACCCACAGGGAATTGATAATCAAACTAATGTTATCTATCGTTGCAAGGCAAAGCTACGGCTAATGGTTAACAGATTACGAACGGGAAGAAAAATACGAATTTCTAAAGGTTTGAAAATAATAATGAAACGAGTTTGGAATATGGATTCCGCGTACCTAAGGGACTTGTAGAAATCGGGTGCTAATTACGACTGAATTCAGTTTCGTAGAAAATGCCAACTTAAAGACTCCATCTCACACTCTCGCGCTATTCACATGAACCACACTTTCTAACCACAGGATTTTGCTCTCGCTCGCCCGTTTCAATTAAAAAACGTGCTTTGAAAGTTAATGAGATTCTAAACGATGCCTAAAGTGCTCTTGCTGTTTTTAGGATCGATGCCTAGTTTCCACTATCTAGTTCATTCCTCACACTCTCGCGCTATCAGCCTGAACTTTAGTTTATTCCTCACTCTCGTGTCAAAATAATAAAACATGCAATTTGGAAACCAAAACCAAAACTATCATACAATCATAAGTTCGCACCTAAAGTTTTCTACCGAGTCCCGTCGATGATGAAGGTCCTCATACGTCGGTCTCAGTTAAATTTAGCCACACATGACTTTAAATAAAACAAAATGATCAGAGCAATTAAACTTAAAACTAACATGTTTTGCAATACTTAAAGCAATGACAAGTGCAAGTAAATAAACGGTAAAAACCTGAAAATTAAATAATGGAAACTTGTAGTGAAAATTCCGGCAGGCTTTGTTTGCGATCCAAGAGTACAGTACCACAAATGAAAAGAAAAAGTAAACAAATGCGACAATCCCTCGATGTGAGTTATTGCCACTTTTACAAGTAATTTGTGCTTAATACTAAACAGAAAGTCGGCAGCGCTTCCGCACGTCTCGGATGCTCCGGAATGTGTCTCAAGGGTCCTATATATAGAGGAACTAGCCCTACAACTGCCCATGGGTCGTGCATGAAAGTGGAGAGAAAAAAGGAAAACAAAAACTGCTTGAAAACTGTTGCTGCGAACTAATGGCGAACGCCATTGGGCAATGGCGAACACCATTGCCTTCTTCATTTTAAATGACGTGGCAAGTAGGGTGATGGAGAACGACATCTACCTATGGCGAATGCCATATCAGCGCAAAGGAAGAGTTGCTTTTTTACTGCACTTTTTGCTATTCTCTCACTCCTTTTCTGGTTTACTTCCGAATCTGCGACGGATGAACCTGATAACTGCAAAAACACAATAAAACAAAGTAAAATGCAATAAGACTCGATAAAATACGAACAAATAATATGCGCAATGAGCCTAAAAACATGATACGATTTCTCGTTATCAAACTCCCCCACACTTAGACCTTTGCTTGTCCTCAAGCAAACTCCCAACGCAATGAAAACAGTAAGCATAATATCTAAACATAGACACGACATGAATCTAAAACAGTACGCGACTGCCAGGCTAATGCTACATAGATAGGTACTAAATACTGATAACAAGGGTACCGTAATGACACATATCCGCATTTGCAGACAAAGACTACCCCTTATGCAATACAAATCCAAATCATGCCATTATGACTCAACCTACATTCTTCATTCCTTTTCACCTCTTTTTCATTCTCACGTGATCACATTAAGCCTGTTATCCCCGCACTCACATGGTAAGTGAACCTATTAGTGTTTATGATCTCGTTATTCAATTTTCGCACTTTTTCTTCTTTTTTTTTTCTTTTCTTTTCGAATTTCAAGAATCCGATCCGTTGGGCTAAATAGTCGAGTGAGGACCACCTAACTTAGAGGGAACGTATCCTTTCATTTGTGTTTTCTATAAAACTATTCAATTCAATTTTTCGAGATCAAACACATATTTGCATCAGTTCATTACTTAGTGTGTGCTTTAGGATGGTGCTGACCGCTAGTATAAACTACTCAAGAGGTTAATACAAAACTCAGAAATCAAATTTTTAGCATAATGGTTATTTAAATCGATGTCGCATACTTAGGGAATCTAGGGTGTTAGGACGGTACCGATATTATTAAAACTTTCCCAAGTCTACTTAACATAGCCTAGAAATGAAAAACAACCTATACTCTCGGAGTGTCATGCCCTTGAATCAGAATAATTTTTTTTCATTGGGGTTCAATTTTAAGGGAATTCTCTAACAAAAAGAAAAAGTAACGTACAATAGGACTCAATCGGCGCATATAAGACTCAACACACAAACAGAAAGCAATTTAACAGAAACTAACTAGAAAGCATAGAAACAACAAAAAAGTAAAAATAAAGAAATAAAGCTCCTCCCCCACACTTGAACCAAACATTGTCCTCAATGTTTCAGTACAAGGTGAAAGAAGGAGTAGAGAAACCTAGTGTGAGACTCAGTGATGCTGGCCTCGGCCGCGGTGACGTCCAAATCCTCTACCAAGCGCAGGGTGTGGAACATGCTGCATCAGATCTCTCATATCCGCCACCTCTGTCCTCAGTCCGTCTATCTGCTCAATAAGGTCACCCATGTCGTGCTCCTTCCTGTCAGCAAAATTAACCTGATGCTGGCTGACCTGGTCAATGGCAACTCTGAGCTCCTCTTGGTGCCTCTGCATGCTCTAAAGCAGTAGATCACGCTCTGCCTCCCTATCGTTCTGATGCCTAAGCTTGGACATAATATCATCAAGTGTACTACGGATGGAAATGTAATCGTACTCCTCGCGGGGATGGTAGGTACCTGAAAATTGGTCCGAAAAAGCAGGTGTAGTGTGTGCGCGGGTGCTAGGCCCGGGAGCATCAGCAACTGGGGCACGAGTGCCAATCTGTTGAGCATTTCGCCTCATAAGGCCAGCATAAGCCCGGTTAACTGTCTCTTCCTCATGATTGGGGGCCTCTGTGTCAAAAATCCAGTTAGTACTAACGCGTACATTAATGCGTGCGGCACACGGCAAAGCAACACCCATAACCTCCTGGTTACTAATCATCAAACGATATTTGCCACTAGGCAAATTCTTAATAAGGTGCGTGTTGCGGCAGTACTCTAAATCAACAAAGGGGATTGTTAACTTCTCAAGAGCAGCCAACTCGGTGTTTAAGCCTAAAGCAAAGGCTATAGAGGTAATCACCCCTCCAATACAAATATGACCATTGGCTCTACCGGCGGCATATGCAAGATGCGATAAAAGGAAAGGTGTCGGGTTAACCTTAGTTTTAGAGAGTGCACAATGGATGAAGAAAAGATCTTTGGAATTCACATTCCCAGTGTTTTCCCTGCCAAATATGGTGTTAGCTAAGATACGGTGGAGATACCTTATAGCTGGGTTATGAATATCGGTGGCTTTGAGACCTTCCCAGGTGGAGGTTTTACCAATAATTTGACGCCAAAAGCCTAGAGCACTAGACTGCCACTCACTCTCAAGAGGTGCTTGACAAGAATATGCCTCTCCGCTAGGGAACTGAAAGATTGTGCCTATTCGTTCTTGGATGAGTGTGAAATCCCTATTAAACATCCTAAAATTTATGGTACTAGTAGTGCGGGACATATCATGGGAATATTGAAAAGTGCTCAAAAACTCATAAGTCAACCTAGTGTATGTGGGGTTGGTAAGAGAACAGAAGTGTGACATACCTAGGCTTTTTAGCATCCAGTTTATGATATCGAACAACCCTAAGTCGCGGATAGTATCGACATAGGGGTATCGCGTTGCAACAACGGGTCTTTTGCACAACTTGTGGAAGTTGGTTCTTTGATTCTCACCAACGATGCCTTTTGCAAATTCAATACCCATGTAATCGATATCTCTAGTGACTCTTGGAGGCATGATGGAGATTGGATGAGAATGAGAGGGTTTGAGAGATTTAGAATGGAGATTATGAGAAGAGTAGAGGAATGATAGTGATGATGGAGTAAGAGTGGTTTTTTTTTGTGTTTTATAGAGAATGAGAAGAATTTGAATGGTTAAGGGTTAGGATATGAGTTAATAGAGGTTAATGTGGGTGGTTATGGAGAGGTTAAAGAGTTTGAATGGATTTGTGTTGGGAAAACATGCAAAAAAGAAACTGAAAACGTGCAGGAACCGTTCGTTCTGTTGTGATGGTGAACACCATTAAGTACATGGCGAATTCCATTAGGCTAAAATGTGTAGTTTTATTGTTTGAGTCCAGAAATAGTGAATGGGGTATTTTTAAAAGCCAAAATACTGCTATTATGAGTCATGGGTGCAGATGGTCTATTTAGAAATTGAAAAATGCATAAAATTAGATATAAATAGTAACTAGGAATAAAAATAAACAACGGAAAGGGAAATTACATTAAATCAAATAATAGGAACAACGTGTCTTCGTCGATAACGCGACGGTACAGTAAATGCAAAAAAACGATGAAAGGAAATACAACGATAAACTAAAACGATTCAAAACAAAGAAGCAACGGAAAACAACGGTACAAGTCATCAACATCAACCAATGTGGTGCCTAAATGAGTAAACTTGCTGATATAAATGATGAAACTGCTCATTGGCGACATCCATAAAACCAATGAGATCTCCTCGTATAGAAGTGATCTCACTCCTAAGAAAATCCACCTCAGACTGCAAAGCACCAATAGTGGCGACATAGTCTATAGGAGGACTAAAATGATTAGCTCCAGAGACATGAGAAACAGCATCAGGGGGAATGACATCCCGAATTTCATAAGATTGAGGGCTATATGGTGAAGTTGGTGACTCACTTTGTTCCTCTAAGTCATAAGGTAGTAGTAATAATAATAATAATAGTAATAATAAGAAAGAAAACAAAACGCTAAAGGAAATAGCTATAATAGGAAAATAAAAGAGAGAATAAAAACTAAAGATCGTGGGTTGCCTACCACGCAGTGCTTGTTTAATGTCGGTAACTCGACATTAGATCGGAGTCGGGCTATTTCTTCAGAAAAACAGGTAGCTCCTCTGACTTTTAACTTATGAAGGAATCCTTGTTTTCTATGTTGTGGTAGTGCTTAAGTCGCTGCCCATTTACAACGAATGTCTCATTGGATTTTCCTCTTATTTCTACGACTTCACTTTGGAAAACTCTTATAACCTCGAAGGGGCCAGACCATCTTGAACGTAGTTTACCCGAAAATAATTTAATTCGAGAATTAAAGAGAAGGACTATGTCACCCTCGTTGAATTCTCGCCTCGTTATTCGTTTATCATGCCACTATTTAGTTCTTTCCTTGTAAATCCGGGCATTTTCATAGGCATCTAGTCTAAGTTCTTCTAGTTCATGGATATCCAAAATTCTCTTCTCTCTTGCAGCTGCGTAATTCATGTTTAAGGTCTTAATGGACCAATAAGCCTTGTGCTCAAGTTCGACAGGGAGGTGACATGATTTACCATAAACTAGTTTGAATGAAGTGGTTCTTATCGGAGTTTTGTAAGCTGTCCTATAAGCCCACAGAGCTTCATGAAGTTTTGCAGACCAATCCTTCCTAGAGATTGCAACGATTTTCTCTAATATCTGCTTAATTTCTCTGTTAGAAACCTCAACTTGTCCACTTGTTTGGGGGTGATAAGGCGTTGCTACTCGGTGTCACACTCCATATTTGAGCATAAATTTTCCAAAGATATTTGAGATGAAATGGGACGCACCATCGCTAATAACAACTCTTGGCACACCGAATCTAGGAAAAAAATACATTCTTGAAAAGTA
The DNA here is from genome assembly GCA_022829125.1 of Lathyrus tuberosus. Classification (NCBI taxonomy): domain Eukaryota; kingdom Viridiplantae; phylum Streptophyta; class Magnoliopsida; order Fabales; family Fabaceae; genus Lathyrus; species Lathyrus tuberosus. The sequence continues at coordinate 10,951,469 of JALAZF010000072.1, forward strand.
TGATGACTACTCGTGCATCGTTAGTAGGAGAAGTTACTGCTTCAATCCATTTTGACACGTAATCAACTGCGACGAGTATGTACTTGTTGCCAAAAGAAGACGGCAAAGGACCCATGAAATCTATACCACAAACATCAAAGACTTCTACTTCCAAAATACCCTTTAGTGGCATCTCATCGCGTCTAGAGATATTGCCAGTGCGTTGGCATCGGTCGCAATTTGTAACTGCAGTGTGGACATCCTTCCAAAGGTTAGGCCAAAATAGGCCAGATTGTAAGATTTTCGCACAAGTCTTCGAAGTGCTTGCATGCCCTCCATAGGGTGCAGAGTGGAAGTGAGATATGATATCCTCTACTTCTGATTCAGAGACACATCGACGGAAAATACCATCGGCGCCTCTCTTGAAAAGTAGGGGCTCATCCCAATAATAGTGTTTAAGATCATGGAAGAATTTATTCTTTTGTTGGTAGGATAAGTCTGGTGGAAGCACCCCAGCTGCTAGGTAGTTGACAAAGTCAGCATACCATGACAATGTAGTTTTTGTGCAGATTGATTCCACAACTTCATTTCTTTTCTGTGTCATTATAAATTAAAGAGCATTCACTTGTTTCACTTTCATTTTCTAACTGGGCTATAAGTCGATCATAGGGAAAATCATCATATATGGGCACTTGTTCGAGTCTTGATCCTCAATTCTAGAAAGATGATATGCTACTACATTTTCAGTCCCTTTCTTATCTTTGATTTCTAAGTCGAACTCTTGTAGAAGCAAAATCCATCTTAAAAGTCTCAGTTTAACATCCTTCTTACTTAGCAGGTACCTAATTGCGGCGTGATTGGTATAGACAATTATTTTCGCTCCCACTAAGTAAGAACGAAATTTATCTAAAGAGAACATAACAGCTAGGAGTTCTTTTTCTGTGGTGGCGTAGTTCATCTGCGCATTGTCTAAGGTTCTACTTGCGTAGTAAATAACATGAAGCTTTCTATCCTTTCTTTGTCCTAAAACAGCGCCAACTGCATAGTCACTAGCGTTACACACTATTTCAAATGTTTACTCGAATCGGGTGGTTGCATAATAGGTGCAGTAATAAGAGTATTTTTCAGATGTTCGAACGCTTTCAAGCAGTCTTCATCAAATATGAATTAAGCATCTTTCATTAATAAGACCGTTAGTGGTTTGGTTATTTTAGAGAAATATTTAATCAATCGCCGGTAGAAACTGGCGTGTCCTAAAAAACTACGAATTTCTCTGACGGTTTTCGGAGGTTGAATATTTTCTATAGTTTCTATTTTTGCTTTATCCACTTCAATTCCTCTGTCGGATACTACATGTCCAAGCACAATTCCTTCTCAGACCATGAAATGGCATTTTTCCCAATTCAGCACTAGATTAACTTTAACGCAGCGTTCAAGTACCATTTCTAGGTTTGATAGACATCCTTCAAAACTTTGCCCACGGACAGAGAAGTCGTCCATAAACATTTCCATTATGTTGTCTATAAAATCAACAAAGATTGATATCATACATCTCTGGAATGTTGCGGGTACGTTACACAGACCGAACGACATTCGTCGATAAGCAAATGTACCATAAGGACAGGTAAATGTAGTTTTTTCTTGATCGTCAGGATGAATAGGAATTTGGAAGAATCCTGAGTATCCGTCTAAGTAATAGAAATGAGAATGGTTAGCCAGTCGCTCAAGCATTTGATCGATGGAGGGTAAAGGGAAATGATATTTACGTGTGGCCTTATTCAGTTTTTTATAGTCTATGCACATTCTCCATCCAGTTTGAGTTCGTTTTGCTATGGATTCGCCATTTTTGTTACTAACAACTGTAACACCTCCCTTCTTCGGTACGACACGCAAATGACTGACCCAGTTACTATCGGATATCGGGTATATAATTCATACTTCTAGTAGCTTTTGTACCTCTTTTTTTACTACATCACTCAAGATAGGATTTATTCTTCTCTGGTGCTCTCTAGAGGTTTTACTGTCCTCCTTTAACATAATGTGATGCATACATATATAGGGACTTATTCCTTTTAGGCCCGGGATATTATACCCCAGTGCTTTTGGATACTTTCTTAGAACATGTAGCAATTTTTTGGTTTCTATTATTCCTAAGTCAACATTGAATATTACTGGTCGTTCAAGTTCGGCGTCTAGGAACTTATACCTTAGATTTTTGGGTAGCATTTTAAGTTCTATAGAAGGACTCTTTGGGCACGACATTGGATCAGGCATTAACGCTAGACATTCCCTCAGACTGCCATCTACGTATGACTTGCGCAAATTATCGTCTTTGAATATAGGAGGTGCTGGAATCTTTAGTACTTCAGTATACTTAGTGAAATTCTGGTACATGTGCATAATTCAGATGTCCTATAACATATCATTCGACATCTGGTCTGACATGAACACACATGGCAAGGTATTCTACAATACGCACGGTACTGGAAAAAATAAACCAAAACACAGAATTTGTTCACCCAGTTCGGTCAAACAACCTACATCTGGGGGCATACCAAGCCAGGAAGGAAGTCCACTATTAGTAGTATCAATTCGAAGTTAAACTCCCCCATTTACAACTTCTCACTTAATCCCTACCCAATGACCCTTCTACCTAAGTATTCCCTAGGTAAGAGACTCCATCTCACTTCCAATCATCGCAATGATGTCTAGCAGTCAACACCTCAGCCACTGCATCAACAACTTGATTTCCAACAGCTCTTCAGTCGCAGAAAAGTAACAGATACACTTATATGCTAATACCTAGACATGACTCACATGACTAAGAACAATACTTAGAGTTGCTTAATAGCTTCCTCCAAGAACAACACTCACTCTTGCTTAAAAGCTTCGAGGAGAACAGTGACCATCTCACAATCCGAGTGGTTCACACATACCAACTCTCCTAGAGAGTGGTTCACAAGCTCAGCCCTAATGATTACATCTTGAATCATTCACGTCTTCACTTAAAACTAGGTTATAATGCTTCTATTTATAACCTATTTCCCAACTAGATTTGGGCCTTCAAAACAGCTGTGAGACTGCACATAACTCTGCAAAATAAACTCCAAGAAAATAGGTCTTCAATCTAATGTTTCCTAATATGTCTCCATATTTAGAAATTAGTGAAAATCCAAAAACCAACACAAAAACTCAGCCCAATTTACTATGGACGCCACATAGGATAACTAAATATTCACAGAATATTCAGTAACAGATAACAACTAACAGAATCTTCCTTTTAAACCAATAGCAGACGCGATGTCCTATGATCCAGGATGGGACATCTTTATCCGACATGTTGAATGCAGTAAATTAGAACATCTTGATTAACCATCACATGACAGCAAAAACAACAACACCTTAAAACAACCATGCACTCATATCGGCTTAGTGCAGAACAACATGTCAAGACACCCTCCTTGACATTTCACAACCTGCAACTAAACTATTATGGCAGATACACAAAACAGCATGTTAAAACAACTTTAGTGACATAAAGCTATCATATAGGTTTTAACAAAATTTAGCCAACACAAATACTGCATAGCTGCAGAACTAACACTTAGATGGTTCCATCTCCATTTCTTTCACACATTCGTCGATGGCGTCTAGGAAGCAACATGAAACATCTATAGCTGGGGCCTTTAAGAATTGAGCTAAAATAAATTCGGCTTTTTCTTCACCAACTTCAAAAGTTAGCTTTCTTTTTTTGACATCAATGATGGCTCTAGCTGTAGCTAAAAAGGGTCTTACCACAAAGTCGGTAGGAATATAGAATTGATCTATTCGAACGGGCACGTTCTCTGGCATACCTATAGGAAATTTAACAGAACGGTCCGCTAGTTGTAGAGACATTTTTGTTCGTCTTAACTCTCCTAAATCAAGTTTTTTACATGTGGATAAGGGAATTAAACTAACACTGTCTCCTAAGTCACATAGAGCGTTGTCAATGACAAACTTTCCGATTACACAAGGTATGGAGAAACTACCTGGGTCTTTCAGCTTAGGAGACACGTTGTTTTGGATAATGGTGCTACACTCGACAGTGAGCATAACTGTTTCATTATCCTTGAGCTTTTTCTTGTTGGATAGGATCTCTTTAAGGAATTTAGCATATGAAGGCATTTGCATATGGCTTCTGTGAATGGTATAGTGATATTAAGTTATTTCAGAAGTTCTATGAATTTCTTAAATTGTCCTTCATTTTTAGACTTAGCAAGTCTTTGAGGATAAGGTATAGGAGGCTTGTATGGTGGCGGAGGCACATAAGGTGTTTCTTTCTCCGCGGCCTCTTTGCTTTTGTCTTCCTTTTCGATATTATTTGGTTCGTTCACCTTTTCAGCTCCTTTACTAGGATTTTGATACATGGCAGGATTTTGGAGTCTCGAGCCTGTCATACCCCAAATTTTGACCACTAATATTTCCCATCATTGTTCAAATCATCATCACAATATGGATGTACCTTTATGCCTCATCAATCTCCTCAAGAATTGTGGAGCATTCCCTGCAATCAAGGACTAGGGTTTCAAGCCCTCTCAGAGCATTTAGGCAAAGGATCAATCAAGAAATGACATGATCTTCAACTTTTTTAACCTCCCAAACACACATAAATGATCAAGAGGACTCCCACATCAAGAATCAAGCACAAGGCTGCAACATTCCAAGTGGATTAAGCCTCAAGATCGCCAGTGTCACCAAATTAGGGTTTTGGTCGACCAGGGCCTCCAGATGGAAATTTTCCTATGGGCATGAGCCAATGCTTCAAAGCATAACCTAAAATACTTTAAGGGACCTCATAAACCCCATCATCAAGTCAATTTAGCCTCAGGGGATGCATTCATAAAAAATCAAGAATTAGGGTTTCTTGACCTAATTCACCCCTAAGTTGACTTTTGGGACAAAACATGAGCCAAGACCTCAAGAGAGGATTTGAGGGTCTCTAACAAATTACATTGATCCATTTGCAATAATGGATTGATCCAAGAAGCTTGATTCACAAGTTTCAATTTCATCTGAACCACAACTAGGGTTTTTAAAGAAAAAGTCAACTGTGCCTTTGACTTTTGACCAGGACATGCTCCTAAACCTTGAGACATGATTCAATACACCCTATAACACCTATGAAATCAATCCATCAAGTTTTATTTAGGTCAAGGACTTGATTTCATAGATGATCGCACAGTTTGGAATTCATCTGATATAAAGGCAACTGTGCCCAAAAGTCAAAGTTTGACTTTTTGATTTTTTGATCAATTATGGTTCCCTAACCCTAAAATGATGTTAATGTGTGATTAGAATCATCATTCATCAAGAAAAATCAAGAAAAGTGGGATAACTTGTAAAAGGGGTAACCATAAAAAACTTAGAAATTTTCTAAGTTATGGAACAAAGTGGCTAGGGTACCAACTTCCAAGGATCATAACTTGAGATCCAAGCAACCATTTGGGCTGATCCAAAGATGGATTTGTAGCTCTCATGGCATACTTTAAAAGTGTCAACTACACCTCATTCCAATTCATCATGGATTTTGAGTTATGGTTGGATCAAAATGGCTGAAAACATGAAATGTCACTTTTTCCAACACTTAGTGAAATTTTCACTAAGTCAGAATCTGTTTCACTTTTTTCAAAATGTAGGGGCATTTTTCACTTAGATCCAAAAAGTGTCAAGACAAACTATGATCGCACATATGTTGTATCATATAAGGGCTTTCCAAAATGGCCAAGAACCCCATGAAATTCCATTTGAGCTAAGAGTTATGACAGTGGCAATATGCCTTGCTGCAACTGTCATAACAAGGCAGATTTGTGCATTTTGCTCGATTTGAGTAATTTGTGCAAATGACAAACAAGTTTATCCATCTGAACACCTCAGGGGGAGACCAAGGAGGGACAAACACTGATCCATAAGCCTCCCAAGTCTTTGGAACTAAAAATAGCATGCCAAACCTAAAAAACCCTAAAGAGGGGACAAGACTCCAATTTTGTTTTGGAGCATTCAATGGATGCACCAAGGTGGCATGAACTGAGCCATTTCCAACTGAATGAGTCAAGGGTGATCTCTGAACTAGGGGACCAAAGGCCTGTGCTCTAACCTCTAGTCAATGGCTAGAGGAAACTTGAGATTCCAAAATGCTCCAATTGGCCAAAGGTCTGCAGCAGCCTCCATTCACTATTGCTTGCAAAACAAACTTGCTCTACTATAAATAGAGCTCATTTGTGCTCAGTTTGGGTACACCAAAGCACTACAACATTTGCTTTCCTCAAAATCTCTTTCTCTAGGCAAAAATGCCTTCTTTAGCAAGGTAACTCTGAGTTTTTGAGTTAGAGAGCAATTCCATCACAGCTCATGATCAAACACATCCAATATGTCATATCTAAGCTGTCCAAACTCTCACAAGTGACCTGAAACACCAAAACATCAAAGTCCCTTCTCAAAACCTCAAAATAGGACTTTTTTGCACTTTTCAAGCCATGTCTTGATTCAGTCACTTTCAAAACCAGATAAAGCCTCAAACACCCTCCAAATATCATCCTTGAACTGTCCCAAATGGTTCCCCACATCTGGAACACCATTTGAGATACTTGCTATTTTGGTCACTTTTGCCCCTTTTGCAAGAAAGGGCCAGTTTCCATTCCTGAGGTTTCTAGCTATTTCCAATCATCCTAAAAGCTTCCAAGGGAACATTTGAGGGTGTCCAAAGCATTAAATTGTTTCTGGAACAAGGCACTTGACAGATTGCCCAAAAAGCTCCTAAAGAGGTAAGCATCACAACTTGAACTCTTTGAAATATGCATTGCTTTGAAGTACACTGATCATACACATCTCATACATGTTATATATGTTGTGTTTGGACCAATTCATCATGTAATTCATGCCTGTACCATGAGGTAGCATAGAAAATGCAAATGGAGGTCTAATTCATGTTATATATGTCATTTGAAAAAACCACCACCACCATTGGATTCCTTGTGAAATTCTAGGCAGGATAGACCTAAATTTTGTCCCAATCCATGGAGAAATGATAAAGTTACAAGCTTCACGTTTTTTGCCAAAACCTTGCCTTGCCTTGCCTTGGCCAGACCAAAAACAACGCAAACCTTGTATATTTGTGGGTGGGCTTTGATACACGGATGTATCACCACCCCAGTGGTAGGAGGCGCGCACAACACACAAGAGGTCTGGGGTTCGAATCCCCCTTGCCCCAGACCCCTTTTTAATGATTTTTCCATTTTTCTATTATTTTTCTTATTATTTTTAAAAATTTGAAAAATTAATAACTCCCTCAATTTTAATTATTTTTTATTGGTTCTTTTTGTAAAAAATCACAAAAATGTTGAAATATTTTATTCCACAAAAAAATCAAATTTATATTATTTATTTAATATAGTTGATATTTTTATGAATAAATTTATTTTAATTGTTTTTAAACATTTTAAAAGTGAATATTCATCTTGAAAAATCAAAACCAAATGAGTTTTAATTCATCTTGTGATTAAAACCTCATTTTTTCAAACCTTAACCAAAAATCACAAGTTGTTTATTCAAGCTTATTTGGTGTTTTATAATTTTTTTATTGATTTTCTTTAAGAATTCACTTTTAAAAATGATAAAATTAGGGTTTTGATCGATTCCACCCTCATCAATCATTTTCAAACACTCATGTGCTTCTATTAGAGGGTAAGACCCATCCCCTTTGTAAATACACCACTTTTTGGGCCTCAGTCATTGTATAAGTCCCGCTGTATTTTCAAAAACAACGGCGCGATCGTCGCCTTTTTTAACAAAACCAATTGGGCCTCTCCTCGAGCTATAAGTCCCATTCCTTTTCAAAAACAAAAACATTTTGGGCCTTTAATAGAGTGTAAGACCCAACCCCTTTTTGAAACCAAAATGATTTGGGCCTCAGATGTTGTATAAGACCCACTGTGTTTTCAAAAACCTCGGCGCGATCGCCCTTTTTGAACAAATAACCCTGGGCCTCTCCCTGAGTTGTAAGTCCCATCTCTTGTACAAAAATAAGTTTCTTTGGGCCTCTAATAGAATGTAAGACCCAATCCCCTTATACATAAAAACTTGTTGGGCCTCACATATTGTATAAGTCCCTCTGTACAGTTTTTAAAACAACAGTGCGATCATCGTTAAAACTTGGGCCTCTCCTTGAGCTGTAAGCCCCAACAATCTTTTCAAAGCACTTTCTCCTTTGATTTTGAATGCAAATATATGTTGTTAACAAAACTTTCTTTGTTGAACAACTAACAAAACAACATGGAAGCTCTACAACGGGTAAGTGTTTATCCGCTTTCATTTACCGCTTTCATATGTATATAACTGTATTGTGGGGCTGTTTCACTGTAAGTCTTCTTTCACATCCTTTTATATACTTGTCACATATCCACTGTGCAATACTAGTATAGTTATTTAGAGTTTTCCCCGAAAACTACGTCTAGAACTAGGTAAAGCCCTGTTGGTCACTCTGAAATACAAAACAAAACTAGATTCCCCGTAGGATTCCAGATACAGTATTCCCTCCTCTTGGGGTTAAATAATATGGAACAAAGAGAAAGGAAGTATTCTCGGTGAACCTTTTCTCAGACTGTCACCCTTACAAATTGTCAAAGAAACTCTAACTCCCCAAAGATGATCTTTTCTCCGTGAATGGCATCTCTTGAGTTTCTTCCAAATTCTCTAACTTTCCCGGAATGATCTCTTCTCTGTGAATTTCATTTCTTGAACTTCTCTTGATTTGGGGACCCACAGGCTTCCTAAAAGCATCCCCGCCTCCTCTTGGGCGTTGTACAAGGACCCTTCGGCTTCTTAGAAGTTCTCATGCCTTCTCTTGGGCTTAATACAAGGACCCTGACGACCTCTTAAAGGTATAAGACATAACTTAGTCATCCTTTGCTTGAGCAGCCTTCCCAGCGTCAAAACTCCAGCTGTTGTAGGGTTGATACTCATCCCTCAATGCCCACGCCTCCTCTTGGGCATTGTACGAAAGATAAAACTCTAGACTTGGACAGTCTAAACCTCTTGAGTCTCAAAGACATTCTCAAGTTTCTTTCAAACATAGGAAAAAACACCGATCACTCTAGGTCAATCTCTAGCAGAAACCCGGTCTCTCTCATGAGAGTTCCCCCACACTTGGACCCGCTTCAGGATCTAAATAATCCTCAGCCGTAAGACAGCCTCCTCTTGGGCTTTGTACAATGATCCTCCCCCAGCGGAGCTAACCTTTTCTGACTCTCTTGTTGAGTCAATCACTTTTTAGACTCTCTTGTTGAGTCAATCTCTTTTCAGCCTTAATCTCGGGCTTCGTACGAGATATAAAATCACTCTCTTGTTGAGTATAAAAGACTCTCTTGTTGAGTCAATCCCTTCTTTAGCCTCAATCTCGGGCTTCGTACGAGATAGAAAATCACTCTCTTGTTGAGTATAAAAGACTCTCTTGTTGAGTCAATCCCTTTTTTAGCCTCAATCTCGGGCTTTGTACGAGATAGAAAAACACTCTCTTGTTGAGTATAAAAGACTCTCTTGTTGAGTCAATCCCTTTCTAGCCTCAATCTCGGGCTTTGTACGAGATAGAAAAAAGTCTCTCTTGTTGAGTCAATCTCCTTTTAGCCTCAATCTCGGGCTTCGTACGAGATAGAATATCGCTCTCTTATTGAGTATAAAAGACTCCCTTGTTGAGTCAATCAACCTTCAGACTCTCTTGTTGAGTCAATCACCTTTTCAAGACTCTCTTGTTGAGTCAACCTTTTTTAGCTTCCGTCCTGGGCTTTATACAGGACAGATAAAAGTACTCTCTTGTTGAGTCAAACCATTTCAGCCTCCATCTTGGGTTTTATACAAGATACCTTCTCCCTAACGGAGTCAAAATCCCTTTTAGCCTCAATCTTGGGCTTTGTACAAGACAAAAAGAACATTTTCCCCAGAAAAGTCAAACTTCCCGCCTCCTCTTAGGCTTTGTATAAAGAAACCCCAGTTGAGTCAATCAACCTTTTAGCATCAAATTTGTGCCTTGCTCACAACATACAAACATCAACAATTCCTCTTTAGAGATGACAAATTCTCTCTCAGTCAAACCTTTAGCTTCATATCTTGGGCTTTGAACAAGATACAAACCATCTTTAGCTTCATGTCTTGGGCTTTGGACAAGACACCAAAACAATCCTTTTCCTCCCATAGAATAGGAGGAACTACGATCGCTCTGATTTCCCTGTTTCGTTAAACGGGAATACGTAGGCATAAGATTGAAAAATCTTAGCGAGCATACTAATCAAAAACTCAAAGTCCAGTACCTCTATACATCAATCAAAGAAAATCAGGTCTAGTATCCTAACAAAAAGCCTCTTGTACAGTCAAGACACTCCGTTCTTTTAAGCAAATAACTAAAGACAGACCCCCCTATTTTGATAGCATCTGTAAACCAACAGTTTTGACTGTTTAACCTGAGTATGCAAGCAGGGTTAATTAGAGACATCTATTTCCCTTCCTTAATCAGCTTCACAGGATAAAAAATGAATCGAACTCTAGTACCAAAGCGATAGTGATTCGAAACCACAAAAACCGCGCTACAGAAAAATGGCGACCACAGTGGGAGTCATTCTTTCTTACAGTTTTAGGTAGAAACCTTGAACAAGTCATTTTCACTGTGGCCGCCACAGAAAAATGGCGACCACAGTGGGAGGCATTCTTTCTCACAGTTTTAAGTAGAAGGCCTTAAGTTTGCAAAGTGTCACATAAATGATGACTCTGCTGTGGATTCATTGTCTGTATAGGATCATAAGACTAGAGGTCTAGGATGTTAGGACAAATATATATACTGCTTTTCCTAATTGATATTTGTGTTTACTTTTCTGCTAATGGGAATGCGTGTGATGCCGCATCTGGAAAGATTGAGTATACACCTAATATAAGTGATGGCATTATACGGGTAATCTTAAGGGGAGTGAATCCTAGATAAGAGGTCCTGGTCGACCATCAAATCAGTGGAGATGCCCTTTGCGGATTCAATGCCTGTACGACTTCGGTTGTTGAAAGCAGATTGTTCCATTGGGTTATCCGAGAAGTTGAGGATTTTAGTAGACTGAAACCATTTTGTAGTGCGGAAGCTATTGGAAATAGTTGTCATGCGATACTAACCTCATTTGTGACTACTCTAAGATACTACAGCTCGCTGGCGATCCGCTTGCAGTTGTTATCCCAAGAGGGGTCAATGATTTTGAGGACAGGTACAAAAAATCACCAGTATAAACCTTTGGGGATGGGTAGAGCCTTGACTTCATGACACCGACCCTTTGACCCCATGTTTTTTCTATGTTTTTGTGTGCTGCATTCATACATTCATTTAAAAAACATTAAAACAAAGAAAAATTTCTCTTCTAGTCTCTCTTTTTCAAATCAAACTAAGACAATAATTGCAAATATCAGATAAAGAGATTGCTAATGGATTTCGGTAGAAGGAAAACTCACAAGTACACCTTCAAGGTTCCAACCCTGAGGCTTTCAGAGCCAAGTATGGAGGACTGATGTCTCTGTTAAGGGTCCATGTAATTGAAGGAATCCTGTCCACGTTAATCCAGTCCTACGATCCGGTCTATCACTGTTTCACATTCCCGGATTATCAACTAGCACCAACACTGGAGGAATACTCTCACCTAACTGATTTACATATTACTGATCAAGCTCCCTTTTCTGGACTGCAAGAAATTCCAAAGGATCAAAACATTGCAAGAGCAATCTATTTGGATGAGTCAGAAGTCAGGACTCACATGACCACTAAGGGTAGAATCCAGGGTTTGCCAGCCCAGTTCTTAATCAAGAAAGCTCTGTACTTTGCTAGTATAGGGAACGTGACCGCTTTCGAAAGTATCTTTGTTTTTCTCACCTACGGGTTATTTTTGTTTCCCAACATCGATAACTTTGTAGATATCAATGCCATTAAGATTTTTCTGATTGGAAACCCTGTCCCGACCTTGCTCGCAGATGCTTATCACTCGATACACTTAAGGAATTTATATAGCGGAGGAATGATCACATGATGTGTACCCCTGTTGTACAAATGGTTCATTTCCCACTTGTCCAAGTCTGCTGCATTTTGGGATCAAAAGAATACTTTAAGTTGGTCGTAGAGAATCATGTCTCTTACCAACTCTGACATCGATTGGTATAATCGAATCTATGACAGGATCAGAATCATTGACCGTTGTGGAAATTTCCCAAATGTACCCCTCATAGGAACTAAAGGAGGAATTAACTATCATCCAGCGTTCTTTCGTCGTCAACTCGGATACCCAATGAGGCATGTCCCGTAAAATGCTCATCTGGAAGGTATTTTCTTCAAGGAAGGAGAAAATGACAGAGCACTAAAGACAAAAATAGTGCGTGCCTGGAAACACGTTCATAGAAAAGGACGAGAGTCTCTAGGAAAACCAGACTATGTCTCGGTGGAACCTTATCTCCACTGGGTACAAACTAGAGCTCTCAAGCTGAGGATGCCTTACCCTCTCTAGGAAGTTCTTCCATTAAGGGACCCTGTCCTTTAGTTTATGTCTGATACGGAAAAACTTCAGGTTACTCTCAACAAAGTTCAACAGGAGAAGAGGTCTTGGAAGAACAAGTACCGTATTCTCAATGTGTAGTGTAAGAAAATACAGCAACTGTTAAAAGAAAACGACGCTCTAATTGAGATTTTAGCGCAACATGCTGTAGAAAATCAGGATGACCAAAGGAATTTGCTCGCTCCTTTCACTTGGCAAATGAATGACAACCCGACAACGGCCCAAGAGCCGGTCGAAGAAGAGGAAAGTACCAGAACCATCACCTGAGCTCTCCTCAGAGAGGACTCAGGATCCATTAGTTTAGATTTCCTTTTACAACACTATGTAAATTACTGTATTTCCATTCCGCAATCTTTGAATTCAATAAAATGGGGTTTTCCCACTGTTTGATATTTGCAATTCAATTGTCGAAATTTATTTTGATTAAACAAAAATTAATTAAAATATAATTATTGCATTCATCATTCTCACGTAACGCCTTCTTCTTACCTACGAATCTCACGTTTGCATCTTGATTCTAGAGTCAAACTGTCTCATTCATACAATACTCGAGCCAATTGACAGAAAAAGATGGATGATCTCGAGGAAGAGAACAAAGAGTTGAGGGAAGAGATCGACACTCTGAAAGAGGATATGAGAAAGCTTTATAACGACATGCAAGCTCTAGCAGAAGCTCAGATGCAACAACAAAGGACTGTGATCTTAGAGATCACATCGACTCCCATAGTGGAAAAGTATGATCCTAGGTACAAAATGCCGAAAGATCGGCCATGGGGCATGCCTATTAACTATATCCCAGAAGGATATATTCCGCCGATCACTGAAGATCAGGGAACCGCAGCAGGAGCCGCTGGGCCTGAAGGTTACAAACTTCGGGAAAGCGAAGATGCCAGTGGCATGCCAGTAACTCCTGAAGGTTACAAACTTCGGGAGAGAGAAGGACCTAGAGTCACTGCCATGATGACTATACCACCACCCGTGGTACACACTGTCCCAGAAGGACAGATTCCACAAATACCTTCTAGTGGAAACAAAAGTATGTTCGACAGAATGAATGAGTTCCAGGAACAGTTCCTGGAGATGTAGAAAGAGCTGCAAGCCCTCCGCGGTCAGGATTTATTCGGAGAGGACTCCGCAGACCTTTGTCTGGTCCCCAATGTGAAAGTTCCGCACAAATTCAAGGTGCCCGAATTTGAAAAGTACAAGGGCAACTCTTGCCCTCAAAGCCATTTGGTGATGTACGCCCGGGGAATGTCAACTCAGACAAAGAACCAAGAGCTACTGATCCACTATTTCTAAGATAGTTTAACTAGTGCCGCACTAAAATGGTACATGGGGTTAAACCGCACTAAGATCGACACTTTCAGAGATCTTGGCGCTGCTTTCGTTCAACAATATAAGTATAATCTGGACATGGCACCGGACAGAGATCAACTCAGAGCCATGTCACAGAAGGACAAGGAAACCTTTAAGGAGTACGCTCAGAGATGACGTGAAATTGCCGCCCAGATTTGTCCACCTCTTGAGGAAAAAGAGATGACAAAGATCTTCTTAAAGACCTTGAGCTCATTCTACTACGACCGAATGGTCGCCAGTGCGCCCAGTGACTTTATTGAAATGGTGGGCATGGGAGTTCATCTCGAGGAAGCACTCTGAGAAGGACGTTTAGTTAAAGACGCTGGATCGTCAAGTAGTACAAAACGATATGGTAGTGCTCTCCCTAAGAAAAAAGAGCAAGATATTGCCAATATCTCTCTCGGAAAGCAAAGGCAACGGTACCAACCAGTAGCAGCTATAACTCCTGCTATCAACCCTGCGCTTGTTCCTACGTATCAACCTCAGGTTGCTCAGAGCCAACTGTCTTACCCCAAATTTTGACCACTAATATTTCCCATCATTGTGCAAATCATCATCACAATATGGGTGTATCATTATGCCTCATCAGCCTCCCCAAAGATGGGTGAGCATTCACTACTATTAAAACTAGGGTTTCAAGCCCTCTCAGAGCTCTTAGACAAAGGATCGATCAAGGAATGACATGATCATCAACTTGTCTAACCTCTTAAACATTCCCAATGGATCAAGAGGACTCCCACAGCAAGAATCAAGCACAATGTTGCAGCATTCCAAGTATATTAAGCCTCAAGATCGCCAGTATCACCAAATTAGGGTTTTGGTCGACCAGGGCCTCCAGATGGAAATTTTTCTCTAGGCATGAGCCAATGCTTCAAAGCATAACTTAAAATGATCCATGGGACCTCATTGACCCAATCATCAAGTCAATTTGGCTTTAGGGGATGCATTCATCAAAAATCAGGAATTAGGGTTTCTTGACCTAATTCACCCCTAAGTTGACTTTTGGGACAAATCATGAGACAAGACCTCAAGAGAAGATTTGAGGGTCTCCAATATACCACATTGATCCATTTGCAACAATGGATTGATCTAGGAAGTTTGATCAACAAGTTTCAATTTCATCTGAACCACCATTAGGGTTTCGCGGGAAAAGTCAACTGTAGCTTTGACTTTTGACCAGGACATGCACCCAAACCCTAGGACATGGTCCAATACACCCTATAACACCTATGAAATCAATCCATCAAGTTTGATTTAGGTCAAGGACTTGATTTCATAGAGGATCACACAGTTTGGAATTCATTTGACAAAAAGTCAACTGTGCACAAAAGTCAACTTTGACTTTTTGAGATTTTTCACAAATATGGTTCTTTGACCCTAAAATGATGTTAATGTGTGATTGGAATCATCATTCATCAAGAAAAATCAAGAAAAGTGGGATAACTTGTAAAAGGGGTAACCATAAAAACTTAGAAATTTTTCTAAGTTATGGAATAAAGTGGCAAGGGTACCAACTTGGGAGGATTATAACTCCTAAAAGTAGATTGATATTCTCGAGGAAAGCACCAGGACCAGCACCTGAGTTCTCCTCAGAGAGGACTCAGGATCCATTAGTTTAGGTTTCCTTTTTCATCACTTTGTAATCTAATGTATTTCCATTTCCGCAATCCTTTGATTTCAATAAAACGGGGTTTCCCCACTGTTTGATATTTGCAATCTAATTGTTGAAGTTTACTTTGATTAAACAAAAACATACAATTAATATAATCATTGCATATCATTCATCATTCTCGCGTAACACATTCGTCTTACCTACGAATCTTACGTTTGTGTCTCGATTCTAGAGTCAAACTGTCTCATTCGTACAATACTCGGGCCAATCGTCAGAAAAAGATGGATGATCTCGAGGAAGAGAACAGAGACTTGAGAGAAGAGATCGACACTCTGAAAGAGGATATGAGAAAGCTTCATAACGACATGCAAGCTCTAGTAGAAGCTCAGATGCAACACCAACGGACTGTGATCTCAGAGATCACATCAACGCCCATATTGGAAAAGTATGATCCTAGGTACAAAATGCCGAAAGATCGTCCCTGGGGCATGCCACCCAACTATATCCCGGAAGGATATGTTCCGCTGATCACTGAGGATCAGGGAACCGCATCAGGAACCGTTGGGCCTGAAGGTTACAAACTTCGGGAAAGTGAAGATGCCAGGGGCATGACAGCAACTCCTGAAGGTTACAAACTTCGGGAGGCACCGAGAGTATCAGCCATAATGACTATACCACCACCTGTGGTACACTCTGTCTCGGAAGGACAGATTCCCCAGATACTGTCTGGTGGAAATGACAGCATGTTCGACAGAATGAATGAATTCCAGGAACAGTTTCTGGAAATACAAAAAGAACTGCAAGCCCTTCTCGGTCAGGATGTATTTGGAAAGGACGCCGCAGACCTCTACTTGGGCCCCAACGTGAAAGTCCCGCACAAATTCCAGGTGCCCGAATTTGAAAAGTACAAGGGTAACTCTTGCCCTCAAAGCCATTTGGTGATGTACGCTCGAAGAATGTCGACTCAGACAAAGAACTAGGAGCTTCTCATTCACTACTTTTAGGATAGCTTAACCGGTGCCGCTTTAAAATGGTACATGGGTTTGAACCGCGCCATGATCGGCACCTTCAGAGATATGGGTGCCGCCTTCGTTCAATAGTATAAATACAATTTGGACATGGCACCGGACAGAGATCAACTTAGATCAATGTCACAAAAGGACAAGGAAACCTTTAAAGAATACGCTCAGAGATGGCGTGAAATCGCCGCTCAGATTTCTCCACCTCTGGAGGAAAAAGAGATGACAAAGATCTTCTTAAAGACCTTAAGCTCATTTTACTACGACAGAATGGTCGCCAGTGCGCCCAGTGACTTCACCAAGATGGTGGGCATGGGAGTTCATCTTGAGGAAGCCGTCCGAGAAGGACGTTTGGTAAAAGACATTGGATTATCAAGTAGTACAAAATGATACGGTAGTGCAATCCCTAAGAAAAAAGAGCAAGATATTGGGAATATCTCTCTCGGAAAGCAAAGGCGGTGTTACCAACCAGTAGCAACTGTAACGCCTGCTATTAACCCTACGCCTGTTCCTACGTATCAACCTCAGGTTGCGCAGAGCCAACCTAATCAACAGCAATATCAGCAAAGGACTCAACAACCTCTTCAGCAGGCTCGTCCTCCATACAACAACAATCGTGCAACGCGACCACCAGGGTTTGATCCTATATCCATGTTGTACGCAGAACTGTTTCCACTATTACTGGTCAAGGGGCACGTCTAAACTAGGTCTCTTCTTACAGTACCGGAGAATCCTCCTTTTTGGTTCAAAGCAGACCAAACTTGCCCTTACCATCAAGGAGGACCAGGGCACAACATAGAAAACTATCTCAGTTTCAAATCCGACGTACAAAAGCTTGTTAGGAGCGGGGTCTTATCTTTCAAAGATACAAATCCTCATGTTCTCACGAACCCGCTGCCTCAACACAAAAAAGCTGCAATCAATTTGATAGAGGGAGAGTCTAGCGACAGCTATCAAATTCATGATGTACTCTTATTGAGGGCCAATTTGGTCGAGATGCATTGTAGACAGAGTGGATATGGCCATGTGCCACCTCATAATTATCACCAGTGTGATATCTGCTCTGAAAACAATCAAGGATGTTATGTGGTGCAATCAGCTCTACAGGAACAGTTAGATCTTGGATGGATCCAACAACACCGAATTCGCGGAGTCAACATGACCTATACGAATTCCAACATCATCCAGAATCACGACATCCGTGCAATGAATGTCAACCTGGTGGCAATGCACTCAAGGCAAAGCCATTATCATAACCTGCCGTGGCACGATGCCAATTCCTGTCTGTCTTGCTCGGTAAACAAACAGGGATGCTCTTTCATACAAGAGGCCCTCCAGCGTTAGATGGATCTTGGGTGGATCCAGGACTACCATGATAAAAATCCTTATCAGGTCAACATAATCCAAATCTTTGATATCCGTTTGATGAACACCAGCTTGGTGGAGTTACACGCTAGGCAGGTCCAACTAGGTTTTCTCACTTTTCACGATTATCAGAGCTATAAGAGATGTTGTGAGAGTAACCAAGGGTGCGCTCTCGTTCAAAGAACTTTACAACACTTGTTAAACCACTGGTGGCTTCCGATCTATATGGATGAAGACACGCAGCAAATTAGTGTGACAAATGGAAACCCTACTCGGCGTCAAAGTCAGGATGTCCGATCTGTGGGAACTGACCTAGTGAGGTTACACTGCATCCAAAGTGGGCATGTCCAGGTGCCACCACACAACTATGAACGATGTAGCATCTGCTCAGGAAATAACCAAGGATGCTACCTTGTGCGGGCAGCTCTTCAGGGTCAGGTGGATCGTAGAGAGATTCGCCCATGTTCGGGTTCCGAGCCAATCGACTGGACACCGGACTACTTCGCTGATCAAATCAGAGACGTTTTCATAATCTCTGATCATCAACAGAACAAGGATGTTTATACCATCATCCCTCTACTGGACGAATCAAAGGTTTCTAGCCAGGAACTGATTGAAGTTACTTACGACAGTTAGAAAAATTAGAAGGCTCCTGTAGTCATTTATCTACCAGGACCATTACCGTATGAAATAGCTAAGGCGATCCCTTACAAATACGGTGCGACAATAATCGAGAATGGAAAGGAAATTCCATTACCCTCCGTCGTGAATATTGCAGACATCAGTCGAGTAACACGGAGCGGTCGAATCTTCAACCGAGGAGTTGGAGAACCTAACAATGAAAAGGAACTTCCGACAGAAGCTCCTGATCCACTAGTTGGTCAATCTAGTAATCCCGACCTTTTGAAAAATGACGATGAGATGCTGAAGCTCATCCAAAGGAGTGAATACAACATTGTTGACCAGCTGTTACAAACTCCTTCAAAGATCTCTGTGCTATCACTTTTACTCAGTTCCGAAGCCCATAGAGAGGCTCTACAGAAAGTCTTAGAGCAGGCTTTTATGGAACAGGATGTATCAATACGACAGTTCGATAGAATCATCTCTAACATCACTTCCTGCAACAACTTAGGGTTCAGTGATTAGGATTTTCCAGAGGGGGGCAAAAGCCATAACATGGCGCTCAATATCACAGTCAACTGCCAGGATGATGCTTTAGCCAGCGTACTAGTAGACACAGGATCGGCCATCAACGTTATGCTGAAGTCCACTCTAATGCGACTATCATTCAAAGGATCCCCGATGAGGGGCAGTGAGGTCATCATCAAAGCCTTTGACGGATCTCGGAAAGAAGTTATCAACGAAGTCGACCTTCCCATAACTATCGGTCCTCACACGTTCCTAATCACTTTCCAGGTCATGGACGTCCGGGCAGCGTACAACTGCTTATTAGGAAGACCTAGGATACACCAGGCTGGGGCAGTAACTTCGACACTGCACCAGAAACTGAAGTTCGTCAAGAACGATCAACTCGTCACGGTTTGTGGAGAACAAGCCTTGATCGTGAGTAACCTGTCATTATCTACTTGTTTAGAACCCGAGGAGGTTGTTGGAACTCAGTTCCAAGCACTTTCGGTGAGCAACGAGAATCAATCAGAGAAAGGAACCTCAATTTTCTCATACAAGGACGCCCTCGAGGCAGTTGAAGGTAACAATACGAAAGGATGGGGACAGCTTGTCATCCCTGCTGATAATAAAACAAAGAAGGGTCTTGGTTTTTCTGCAACCTGCACCCAGACATCTACTAACGATGAAAGTTTTCATCCCATTCAGGACTTCTTCCACAATGGAGGCTTCGTTCACCCAGTGCCTCAAGCAGTCCATACCATCAACGAGGGAGATCCCTCTGATACGGATGAAGAGTGGAAGTCCTATCTTAACGAGGATGGTTATATGTCTCAGGAAGAGGTGCATACGCCATTTTGCTATCCCGCACAGAGTCCGAGATTTATACCCAAGTCAGACATTGAAATGATATACGGAGATTATGATCCGGAAGGATACCGTGCTCCACCAAATTCATTAGAGGAATACACTCTGATGAAGGACAACTTTGACCACAACTATTATGGCCCAATGGATGGTCTGCCTATCTGGCAGCCGTACCCAGGAGACTTGGGACAAGAAAATCAGCCGAACCATGAAAATCAGCTGAGCATCATTGAACAGAATACTTGCGTCCCCACCATGTCATGGGATCATTACTCAGGTCATTCAGAAAATATTCATCATGACGATGAATTGGCAAAGCTTGCCGGACTAGAATTCAATAACTATGCTTTTCCTGAGGTCAAAGTCATCGAGAGAGATAACTCCTCCAGTTCCAAAGAAGTGTGGGACACCTTGGGACAACCAAGTGGAAAATACGACTATATGGTCAAGTACACTGCTCCTGAAAGCTCTCGTATCAGGCTCGAAGACATCCAACCAACTAGATGGGGAGATTTTCCTGAGAGCACAAATACTATGTGTTAGATGTCAAACATGTTATATATTTGTATGCAATACTTGGCATTTTTCATTACTTTCCATGTGTAATTTGTTGATTTAAGTGGTGAATTGTGTTGTTGTGCTTACATTGGAATACACGTGTGGTGCTTGTAATTTGTGTGTTAGTGTGCAGGTATAGGCATGAAAGGATCAAGATTGTGAGACACAATGAGTGGATGCAAGTTGCCATTGAATTTGTAGCTGCAACAGGGTATTCGCAGTGCGAAGGAGCTGGCGAAGGTGCAGCGAAGGTTCGCACTGCGAACGTCAGCGAGACTCCCAGCGAATGGTGGCAGAATGTTTTTCTTGGAAAATATCCCAAAGTTCGCACTGCGAACTCCTAGCGAAGGCTCGCTGGTTGGTTCGCCGTACGAAGGTCCTGGCGAAGGGTGGCAGAATGTTTTTGTGGGAAATTTTCTCTCATTCGCAGTGCGAATGGATTGTTCACAGTGCGAACCCACGACATCAGCATTGGGCGGTTTAAGTCTCAGAGGCACTTAAGGTGCCATTTTCTCTCATTCGCTGTGCGAATGATTCACTCGCAGTGCGAATGCTGCAGAATTCTGGTGTGTATAAATAGATTTTTACTTTTCTAGGAAAGGATCATTTGCCTTTTTTCACCCAAAAACATAGTTTTCTGCATTTTGATCATCGAAGAGTGGAATTTCACTTTGAGAAGCTGAAGTCACATCCATTCTCGATTATTTGACTTGGATGTTCATTCATCTCCTCTTGAAACTTGTTATCCAAGCTACCATGAGAATGTGTAGCTAAACTCTCTTGTGTTGAGGTTATAAGTAGTTGATTCTGATTATATGTATTTCTTTTGATCTATTGTGTGTGAACAAAGTCTTTGATCAATATAGATGAAGTTATTTTCTCTTAATGCTTTATGTGTGATTTGTATTGGTCTAGACATAGATTCTACAAATCATGACCTAATAATTTCATCTCTTAAAAACCAAACTCTAGACATAGATTTGGGATTTGTTATTCGCTTTGTGTTGATCTTAACGATTGTTGTTTAGATTGTTAGTGTGAGACATCATCTAACGGTCTAAACAACGATACTCACGACTTTGCTTTAGACATAAACTTAGTCGGGAGGATACACGGTTGTATTGGTCGGAAACTAAGTTCATATGCTTGATTAATCGGATATATGTGAAAAGGATTAGCGAAACCTACCCTTGACATGCTTTCCTAAAAACTTTTACAAACTCTTTGTAACAAATTACTCTTTGCTACCAATTAATGTTAACAACAATTGAGAACCATTTGAAAATTGTGAACTTAAAACATAGCAACTATTGAAAGGCAAGCATCTTATATCGACAATCCCTGTGGAGACGATAAAAACACCCCCCTAATACTGTTTCAACAAAATGGCGCCGTTGCCGGGGATTGTTTAGTGATATTGCAAGCATTGCAATAGTTGTGTTGTTTTAAGCGTGTTAACTTTTTCTCGAACTTGTTAATTTGTTTTGTTTAGTGTGCAGACTTTGTTTTTTGCGAGGGAAACTACCGGTGGACCAAATTCTTTTCGATCCTGAGATTGAGAGAACCGCTCGTAGAATCAACAGCAGGACAAGACGAAGGACGCAACTAGCGAGACTAAAGCGAGAACAAGAGGAAAGTTCCACTTCTACACCACCAGTTCCACAGTTACTTCCAGTTATGGAGGCAGATCCACCACCATCACCACCACCTGCTTCTAGACCTTATACCAACAGTCCGAGGCACAATGCACAGTTTGCGCGCAATGCGCATAACGGTCGTCATTCCGAGATGAAGACTGGTATTCTCCAACTGCTCTATCAAAGTCCTTTTACAGGTATGGATCATGAGGATCATTTCACCCATCTGACGAAGTTTTATGAGATTGCGGGGGCAACTGGTGCACCCGAAGCTGAAGAGGAGTCTCTGTTTAAGAGACTATTCCCGCATTCCCTCATTGGGAAGGCCAAGGAATGGTATCTTGATCAGTCAACGACAGTTATGACGAACTCGAATGCATTGGAAGAAAAGTTTTTGGAGCGATTTTTCCCTCATACTCGGTTTATGGAGGCAAAGACCGCAATCGCAGTATTTACCCAAGGTGCCAATGAATCTCTCAATGAAGCTTGGGAGAGATTCAAATCGATGTTAAGGAAGTGCAAGGGCCATGGTTTTGATGAATTATCGCAAATTCATATATTTCGAAATGGACTTCAACTTGTGCACAAAACCTTGTTGGATGCCACTGCTGGTGGATCCTTGTTGACCAAAACCGCTGCAGAAGCCACAACTATTATTGATAAGATGGCTTTGAATGGCCATCAAGGTAGTCATAACCGTGGACCTTCTCAACGGACGCCTGGAGTTTTGGAATTGGGAACTAACGATGCTATTCTTGCGCAGAACAAGTTATTATCTCAACAAGTTGAGTTGTTGACTAAACAAATGTCTAAACTTCCTCAACAATTCAAAGAAATTCATGACTCCTCGAGTAAAAATGTGCAAGTATTGGTTTGTGAACTTTGTAGAGGCGATCATCCGACCGGATATTGTCCTCCCGTTGTGGAGGAAGTAAACTATGCTGGAAATCAAGGATACCAACCCCGACCTCCGTATCAACAAGGCAACCAAGGTTACCAACAACGGGCTAACCAAGGTTATCAACAACCGTGGAGACCGCAAGAAGCCGGACCGTCAAACCGTCAACAATACCAAAATTACACTCAACCTCCGCAAGCTCCCGTTGGAAATACGAAGATGGAAGACACTCTCACGCAATTCATGCAAATGTCAATTTCCAATCAGAAGAATACCGATGCGGCCATAAGGAATCTTGAAACACAAGTCGGGCAATTATCAAAACAATTGGCCGAACAACAAAAAGGAAACTTTACGGTAAATACTCTACCAAATCCTAAAGAGCATTGTAAGGCAATTCTAACAAGAAGTGGAAGAAAGATTGACATGGGTGTAGGTGAAAGTGTAGTAGAGGAGGAGGTTGTAGTTGAAAAAGAAAAAGATAGTGATGAGATTGAAGTAGAAAAAAATGTTTAGGGTGTTTTAGTTGAAAATGAGAAGGAAAAAAGTGAGGATGAGAAAAAAAAAAGAGAGAAGAAAAAGTGAAGAGAACTAGGAAGGGGAAGGAACCGATGAATAATATTCCTATCCAACATTTACCATATCCTCATGCTCCTACAAAGAAAGATAGTATGAGGCACTATTCTCGGTTTATGAATATTTTCAAACAATTACAAATAAACATCCCATTTTCTGAGGCTTTGGAGCAAATGCCAAAATATGCGAAGTTTATGAAGGATATTCTCACGAAAAAGAAGAGGTATACGGATCAAGAGACCATTATGGTAGATGCTAGCTACAGCACTATCATTCAACGTACTCTCCCGAGGAAAGAATGTGATCCGGGACGAGTCACCTTGCCGGTTACTATAGGAAATATCTATGTGGGCAACAGATTGATTGATTTGGGCTCTAGTATCAATTTGATACCTTTGTCGAATGTGAAACGGTTAGGCCACATGGAATTGAGGTCCACTCAAATGACATTACAATTCGCAGACAAATCCACTACTCGTCCTCACGGTGTAGCTGAAGATATGTTGGTCAAAGTGGACAAATTTTTATTTCCAATAGACTTCGTGGTTATTGAAATGGAGGAGGATGAGGACGCTCCTTTGATTCTTGGAAGGCCATTCATGAAAACGGCTCGAATGACAATTGACATGGATGATGGTCTCATGAAAGTGAGAGTCCAAGATGAGGAGGTGTGTTTCAATCTCTATGATGCCATGAAGCACAAGAAAGATAAAGGTGATTGTTTTAGAATCGATGCAATGGAGGAAGTGATTGTTGATGTCACAAAGCAAATTCATGTCATTACCCCTTTACAAAGAGCTTTGGATGATTCCTTGGAAGTATTCTCGGTTGAAGAAGAGCAAGCTCTTGAAGAGTGTTTGTTGGAGCTTGAAGCTTTAGAAGAGTTGTAACCATGGGAGTATGAAGAGGAAATTCTAAAAAAAGTGGTGAATGATGAAAAATCCCAGCTTGAACTGAAAGTGTTACCGTCAACCTTGAAGTATGCTTTTCTCGATGACGGTGGTAATAAACCGGTTATCATAAGTAGTATTTTATCTGAAAATGAGGAGAGCCGCTAATTCAAGTGTTGAGAAAAAATCAGGATGCAATGGGATGAACTTTGTCTGATCTCAAAGGCATAAGCCTGTCATATTGCATGCATCGAATATTTATGGAGGAAGACTTCAAACCGGTTGCTCAACCGCAACGTCGCTTAAATCCTATCATGAAAGAAGTGGTTAGGAAGGAAGTGGTAAAAATGTTAGATGTCGGAATGATTTACCACATCTCTGACAGCCCTTGGGTTAGTCCGGTGCATGTGGTACCGAAAAAAGGCGGATTAACGGTGGTCCGAAACGAGAAAAATGAGCTCATTCCAACAAAAACCGTGACCGGGTGGAGAATGTGCATAGATCACTGTAGGCTAAACAAAGCTACGAGGAAAGATCATTTCCCTCTCCCGTTTATGGATCAAATGCTCGAAAGGCTTTCCGGTCAACAATTCTACTATTTTTTGGATGGTTATTCGGGTTACAACCAAATTATTGTGAACCCGGAGGATCATGAAAAAACCGCTTTTACATGTCCGTTTGGAATCTTCGCTTATAGGAGGATGCCGTTTGGATTATGTAATGCACCGGCGACTTTTCAATGGTGTATGCAAGCGATATTCTCGGATTTGATCGAAAAGACAATTGAGGTCTTTATGGACGATTTCTCGGTTTTTGGACAATCGTTTGATATTTGTTTGAAAAATTTGGATACAGTGTTGGAACGGTGTGTGGAAACCAATTTGGTACTCAATTGGAAAAATGCAACATTATGGTGAACGAAGGAATTGTGCTCGGTCACAAAGTTTCTTCAAAGGGCCTTGAAGTGGATAAAGCCAAGGTGGACGTTATTGAGAAATTGCCACCACCGATGAATGTAAAAGGCATAAGGAGCTTTCTTGGACACGCCGGATTTTACCGGAGATTCATCAAGGACTTCGCAAAGGTCGCAAAGCCATTGAGCAATTTGCTCATTAAAGATAAGTTTTTTGACTTTGATGAATCTTGCCTATTTGCGTTTAATTTTTTGAAAAAGAGTTTAACTACCTCACCGATAATCATTGCACCTAATTGGAAATTGGATTTTGAATTAATGTGTGATGCAAGTGATTATGCGGTAGGGGCTGTTTTGGGTCAGAGGAAAACGAACGCGATACATTATGCGAGCAAAGTTTTAAACGAAGCTCAAATTAACTATGCAACAACTGAGAAAGAGTTGCTTGCAATAGTGTATGCGTTGGAAAAGTTTCGTTCCTATTTGATTGGGTCTCGAGTCATCGTTTACACGGACCACAGGGCTATAAGGTATCTGCTCACCAAGCCTGATTTTAAGCAGAGGCTAATTCGGTGGATCCTTTTGTTACAGGAATTTGATCTTGAAATTCGTGACAAGAAGGGATCCGAGAATTTGGTGGCGGATCACTTATCCCGCCTGGTAAACGTTGATGTGACCAAGAAGGAATGTGAAGTCAAAGAGGAGTTCCCTGATGAAAAATTGTTTAGGGTGCAAGTTAGACCATGGTTCGCCGACATGGCTAACCACAAAGCCGCCGGATTGATACCAGACGGTCTAACTCACCATCAAAAAAGGAAATTTTTGTCAGATGCCAAGTCCTTTGTATGGGATGAACCACATTTGTTTAAACTTGGTGTCAACAACCTCTTAAGAAGATGTGTGTCGGTAGAGGAAGCCACAAACATACTGTGGCATTATCATAACTCTCTGTATGGAGGACATTTCAATGGGTTAAGAACGGAAACAAAAGTCCTTCAATCGGGCTTTTATTGGCCTTCTTTATTTAAAGATGCACATGCACATGCCCAGAGTTGTGACAAATGCCAGAGAAGTGGTGGAATTTCACGGCGGCATGAAATGCCTTTGCAAAATATGTTAGAAATTAAAGTTTTTGATTGTTGGGGGATCGACTTTGTCGGGCCATTCCCATCTTCATTTTCTAACGAATACATTTTGGTCGTTGTGGATTACGTTTCTAAATGAGTTGAGGCAATAACATGTGCTAAAGCCGATGGAAAAACCGTGGTGAAGTTTTTGAAAAGAAACATTTTTGCTTGTTTTGGTACCCCGCGAGTGTTGATAAGTGATGGAGGATCCCACTTCTGTAACACTCAGCTTGAAAAAGCTCTGGACCAATATGGTGTAAAGTACAAAGTTGCAACACCATATCATCCTCAGGCTAATGGGCAAGAGGAGGTGTCAAACCGAGAAATAAAATGAATTTTGGAAAAAACTGTTTCTGCCTCGAGGAAGGATTGGGCAAACAAACTTGATGATGCTTTGTGGGCTTATCGGACCGCTTTTAAGGCTCCGTTTGGTCTCACGCCTTTTAAAATGGTCTACAGTAAGAATTGCCATTTACCGGTAGAGTTGGAACATAAGGCGTTTTGGGCCTTAAAATTTTTGAACTTTGATCCAACTCTGAGCGGTGACAAAAGAAAAGTTCAATTGCACGAATTGGATGAATTGCGCCTCCAGGCGTATGATTCCAACAAGCTGTATAAAGAGCGTGTCAAATCTTACCACGACAGAAAAATTGTGATCAAACAGTTTGAGGTGGGACAGCTGGTTCTACTCTTCAATTCTCGATTAAAATTGTTTCCAGGAAAATTGAGGTCTAAATGGTATGGTCCGTTTCAGATTCGTGAAATCAAACCGTATGGAGCAATTGTGATTGAAGACACAATGTCAAAGAAGAATTGGACAGTTAATGGTCAAAGATTGAAAGTCTATCTTGGAGGTGATTTCGAGCGGAATCCCGCCGTTGTGCCTTTCCACGATCCTTGAGGTTGCGTTGGACCATCGAGCTTAGCCGACGTTAAACAAGCGCTTGTTGGGAGGCACCCCAACGTTGTAAGTATTTTTGCTTTTATTTGCTGTTTTAAGTGATTTTACATTTGTGAATGAGAGGCATTGTGGCAGCAAGACAGAAAAACAAAAATTTGCAAAACTGTCTCATTCGCTGGCTGCTTCGCACTGCGAGTCTGGGGCGAGCATTCGCCAGTCATTCGCACTGCGAACCCAGCGAGCCAGACCTTGTGTTTTTGCTGCCACCTCATAAAAATGTGGGGTTTAATTAAAGGGGTGGGCCTGCACATAGGCCCAAGACCCATTTTGTGGCTTAAGACTTGAGGGAAAAAACCCTAGTCCCACTTACCTCTCTCATTCAAGAAAAAGAAAAGGAAAAAAACTCTCAAGTCTTCTTTCTCTCTCACGTGTTTTTTTTGTTGACCTCATCTCTAGTGTTTTCATCATCCATTGCCTTACTCCAATCCAGGTTTGAATATCTTTTCTTGTTGCTTTCTGAAATTGTTGTTAAAAATTGTAAAGAGCATTAGAAACATTTAGGAGGTTAGGGTTAAATGTTGTTGTAAGATATATATGGATGCATGTTGAAATTTCTGCTGGCTTTAGAGTATATAGGACTTGTAGATGTTGCTCTGTTGTGGATTGTGGGGGCTGTTAAAAATTTTTCAAAATTTTCGTGGATTCGCTGGCCCCTTCGCAGTGCGAATCTGGGGCGAACGTTCGCCAGGATTCGCAGTGCGAGTGTTGCAGCGAACATAGCAGATTTTTGTTTTTTTTATGAAGCTCAGTCTGATGTATTTGAGTTCTAATTTCTAATAAACTGTCTTGGTGTTTTGTGGTGTTTGGTTTGTTAATATGTGCAGATGGGTCCAAAGACTAATCTTTCCAAGAAGAGGAAAGTAACGACATCACGACAGGTGCCGATCCAATTTGATGATACTCGGTTCAAAGGGCACAGGCAGGCTGAGAGATATGTGGTTTTGGAGAAGAGAACCATTCTAGCAGAGAAGCGGTTTAATTTGAATGATCAAGGGAGTTATCGTACTGTGGCTGCCCTCTTGAGTGCAAAAAAATGGGATCGGTTGATAACTCTGCTTGATTGGTATAATGTGGAGATAGTTTGGGAGTTCTATGCTAACGCTCTCCCGGATGAGGGCGACCTTTTTAATTGGACAACTGTGGTTGGAGGAAAAACAGTGAGATTTGACCGAAGGACAATTAGTTCGGTTCTTGGAAACCCTCTACCATTACGGGCTAGTGAGGAGGATGCTTACTATAGGAATCTGAACCGTAACCGTGATATCCCACAAATGACCCACGATCTGTTGCGCCCAGGTAAGAGTGTTAAGTTTAACCATTCTGGGTCCATTAATTTCTATCCTTATCAGCAGGAAATTTACCAGTATAACTGGGATTGGATGGCCGTTTCTCAGCGCACCATGCTGGACTTACATGATTCTATGCAGGTACTACAGCTGCAGATTCATGATCCCGCCGTAGAGCAGTCTTTGATGTCGAGGGAGCAGTTCCTCGCGCACGCTGGTTGGCCTGAGGCCAGGCCAGTTTTCGAAGGGGGAGAAGATGCAGCTGGTCCTGCTGATGATGATGCTGATGAGGAGGGAAATGGTGAAGATGTGGAGGTTTCTGGTTCTGAAGAGGGAGAGGATGATGATCAGGTGACCGAGGTTTTTGAGACAAAGTCCGATGAGGACTAATTTTGTGGATCCGGGACTTGTGTACTTCCTTTGGTCACCAAAGTGAAGTTTTCTTTTATTCAGTTTTTTTTCAGCTTTTACTAGTGTATTTTATCCACTTGGTGGAATATTTTGGATATTGATGTACTTGTACCCTTGAGGTACTTTTTGACTATGTAGGTGTTTCTACACCATGCACATTATTATTATTATGAGTAATGTTATTTGTTTTCAGTAAAAAAAATTTCTGTTTCACTTTTACAATTAGTTATGAATGTGCAGTTTTTAAGATTGTTTATATGTGTTATGTGGTATGCTTGTGAGGATTTAATATTTCCTTCTTTTTGGTGACTCTTTATGTTAAAGGAAGATTCTCCCAAGTTGGATGACGATGATAGTACTTTAAGCATATTGTTGTGGCAAGGTACATCGTTACCTAGTTCAAGAATTTAGCATGTATCAGAACTTTGTTTCTTGGTGCAAATGATAATGTTGTTTCGTGTTACAACTCTCTTTGAATGCTTGTGTCATTTAGGTTCAAAAAATAACTAAAGTGAGAAGCCTCCAAGTTTTACTATATGCTAAGGATTGATGATAAATGTTGTTTTATACTTTTAATTCATGCCTTATCTTGTGATGTATGTGATTTTGTGGAAGTATTAGAAGTGATCAAGGCACTTGTTGAAATTGAGCACAACCATTTCCATATAGTAATTTACCCGTGAGGAGCGAGAATTTGTTAGCCCCTTTGTGCCCAAATTTGTTAGATCTCTTTTAGTGATGAACTGTGGATTGTACATATTTGAAAAGTCGAGTTCATCATTGAATTTTTAAGAGCTTCTAAAGTGTTTTCTTCTTGAACCTTTGAACTATTGTTTAAATTGACTCCCTTGCCTTAAAAAGCAAGGAACATTCATTTTAGGTTGAGTCGAAAATAAGTTGGGGAGAATGAAAAGAAGAGGGGTGAATTACTCAAAATTTTGAAAAAAAATTCAAGCAAGCATGAAAAGAGAAGTGTGTGAATATGTGTGTACAAATGAGAAAATGCTTGTTTGAAGAAAAAAATAGATTCAATAATTGTGAACGGTAGTTTGAGAGGGTGTGATAAAAAAATTGGTGAATGAAGTTGTGGTGTTGTGAATACGTTGTAGAGTGAATGTTCTTGTGCATCGGCAATTTCGTTTCAATGGCCGTTAGAAATATCCCTTTTTTGTTTAACCGACCAAACTACAACCTTGAAGTCCTTAGTGATCTTTTGCTTCCATGATTTCTTTTGTGATCATTGAGATATTGTATGAATTGTTTAGTATTTGCATGATTTGTCATTTGAGTGTAATTGTCCCGTGCTTGTATGCACGTTTTCCTTCAATCCTTTTTCGAAGAGGAGAGTTAGTATGACATGTGCATGATGAGTTAGTTGTCTCTTGAAACATTGTTTGAAAGTTGTTTAAGAGTCAAGTTCTTTTCCATTGTAGGTTCTTGGATTGTGTAATTGTTGCTCTGTTGTGATTATTGTTTAGTTGAGCCGTTTATCTTGTTTGGGGTTGAATTGAGTGCTCGAGCAAATCCTCTTGAGAGGCATACTTTGCTTGAGGACAAATAAAGAGTTAGTTGGGGAGAGTTTGTTAGATGTCAAACATGTTATATATTTGTATGCAATACTTGGCATTTTTCATTACTTTCCATGTGTAATTTGTTGATTTAAGTGGTGAATTGCGTTGTTGTGCTTACATTGGAATACACGTGTGGTGCTTGTAATTTGTGTGTTAGTGTGCAGGTATAGGCATAAAAGGATCAAGATTGTGAGACACAATGAGTGGATGCAAGTTGCCATTGAATTTGTAGCTGCAACAGGGTATTCGCAGTGCGAAGGAGCTGGCGAAGGTGCAGCGAAGGTTCGCACTGCGAACGTCAGCGAGGCTCCCAGCGAATGGTGGCAGAATGTTTTTCTTGGAAAATATCCCAAAGTTCGCACTACGAACTCCTAGCGAAGGCTCGCTGGTTGGTTCGCCGTGCGAAGGTCCTGGCGAAGGGTGGCAGAAAGTTTTTGTGGCAAATTTTCTCTCATTCGCGGATTGTTCGCAGTGCGAACCCACAACATCAGCATTGGGTGGTTTAAGTCTCAAAGGCACTTAAGGTGCCATTTTCTCTTATTCGCTGTGCGAATGATTCACTCGCAGTGTGAATGCTGCAGAATTCTGGTGTGTATAAATAGATTTTTACTTTTCTTGGAAAGGATCTTTTGCCTTTTTTCACCCAAAAACATAGTTTTCTGCATTTTGATCATCTAAGAGTGGAATTTCACTTTGAGAAGCTGAAGTCACATCCATTCTCGATTATTCGACTTGGACGTTCATTCATCTCCTCTTGAAACTTGTTATCCAAGCTACCATGAGAATGTGTAGCTAAACTCTCTTGTGTTGAGGTTAGAAGTAGTTGATTCTGATTATATGTATTTCTTTTGATCTATTGTGTATGAACAAAGTCTTTGATCAATATAGATGAAGTTATTTTCTCTTAATGCTTTATGTGTGATTTGTATTGCTCTAGACATAGATTCTACAAATCATGACCTAATAATTTCATCTCTTAAAAACTAAACTCTAGACATAGATTTGGGATTTGTTATTCGCTTTGTGTTGATCTTAACGATTGTTGTTTAGATTGTTAGCGTGAGACATCATCTAAACAACGATACTCACAACTTTGCTTTAGACATAAACTTAGTCGGGAGGATACGCGATTGTATTGGTCGGAAACTAAGTTCATATGCTTGATTAATCAGATATATGTGAAAAGGATTAGCGAAACCTAACCTTGACATGCTTTCCTAAAAACTTTTACAAACTCTTTGTAACAAATTACTCTTTGCTACCAATTAATGTTAACAACAATTGAGAACCATTTGAAACTTGTGAACTTAAAACATAGCAACTATTGAAAGGCAAGCATCGTATATCGACAATCTCTGTGGAGACGATAAAAATACCCCCTAATACTATTTCAACATTATGCAAAATACAACAGAGGAATCCCCCTACGACAACTCTGTCTGGGAGACAGATTCCAATGATCCTGCTCTGCCAAAAATCAGCGTTATTTCTGAAGACAAATCAAGGAAGGTACCAGACTTTGTGATTCACTGAGGAGTTCACCGTCAATGGGTTGCTGTCGATGTTCCGAAGATTGTTCATAAGTCAAAGTAATTGTCGTCGTTATCTTAACCTTTCACCCTGCCCATGTGAAACGACTGTTTTGATAGGGCTCACTTTTTGTAAATTTCTCTCTTCGCTTCGCCCAAAGCGTCTGAGTTTTGTTTTATAGGGCTGTAGTTTCAAGAATCGAACAAGATCATAAATAAAATAACGACGTTCTGTAATTTCCGCATTAATTGCTGTTTTCTCTTTTCGCTTTTTCAGAAAATGGTAATCCTAAAAAACAACTCAATAATAAAAACAAGCAGTTTTCCAAAGAAAATACACTGCACACACTCTTGCATTCTCTCTATCTCTTCTAAAAACAAATCATCACGTCATGCAGATTGCTTGTTTTAAACCCATTGAAACATATGATCAAATGCCTTCTCCCAACTTTGAATTCCCGGTATTTGAGGCTGAAGAAGAAGATGACGATGAAATTCCAGAAGAGATATCCCGATTACTCAGACAATAGGAAAGGTCCATTGAACCTCACAAGGAGCCATTGGAAACGGTCAACTTGGGTTCAGAAGAAGAGGGAAAAGAAATCAAGATTGGGGCGTTGCTCAGTCCAACTGTCAAAGAAAGTTTGATAAAGCTTCTCATAGAATTTCCCGATGTGTTCGCTTGGTCCTATCAGGATATGCCAGGGTTGGATACCAGCATCGTGGAACATCATCTACCATTAAGATCGGAATGTCTGCCAGTAAAACAAAGGTTTAGAAGAACTCATCCGAACATGGCCATCAAAATCAAAGAGGAAGTACATAAACAGATTGACGCAGGTTTCCTCGCCACATCAGAATATCCCCAATGGTCAGCGAACATCGTACCCGTCCCGAAAAAGGACGGAAAGGTCAGAATGTGTGTAGATTACAGAGATCTAAACAAGGTTAGTCCGAAGGATATGGAGAAAGATATGGAGAAAACTTCGTTCATTACCCCATGGGGTACCTTTTGTTACAAGGTAATGCTGTTCGGTTTGAAGAACGTCGGGGCAACCTATCAAAGGGCCATGACTACTCTGTTTCATGACATGATACACAAAGAAATCGAGGAATATGTCGATGATATGATTTCCAAATCTAAAACAGAAGAGGAGCATGTGACCCACCTGTCAAAATTATTCAAGCGGCTGAGAAAGTACAAACTCCGCTTGAATCCCAATAAGTGCACCTTCGGTGTCCGTTCAGGGAAACTCTTAGGGTTCATCGTCAGCCAGAAAGGAATTGAGGGTTATCCTGACAAGGTCAAGGCCATTCAAGAAATTCCTTCTCCGAAAATTGAAAAACAAGTCAGAGGATTCCTGGGACATTTGAATTATATCTCCAGATTCATATTCCTCATGACCGTGATATGCGCGCCAATTTTCAAATTACTATAAAAGAACCAAGACTGTGTTTGGACAGATGACTGTCAACCGCCTTCAACAGTATTAAGGAGTACCTGTTGAACCCACCGATTCTGTCACCTCCAGTGAAAGGAAGACCACTGATCATTTACCTCACAGTCCTAGAGGACTCAATGGGTTGTGTACTTGGCCAACAAGACGAAACGAAAAGGAAAGAGTCTGCCATCTACTATTTAAGCAAGAAATTCACCGACTGCGAGACTCGGTACACTATGCTTGAGAAAAATTGCTGCGCTTTGGCTTGGGCCGCCAAACGTCTTCGCCAGTATATGATTCGTCACACTACTTAGTTAATCTCCGAAATGGATCCAATCAAGTATGTCTTTGAAAAACCTGCTCTCACGGGAAGGATTGCCCGTTGGCAGATGTTGTTATCAGAATACGACATCCAATACCACACCCAGAAAGCCGTTAAGGGAAGTATTTTAGCTGATAATTTGGCTCATCAGCCGATTGACGATCAGGAATCAATCGGGTTTGACTTCCCAGAAGAAGATGTCATGTACATAAAAATGAAAGATTGCGATGAACCGCTACCCAGTGAAGGGCCATAACCAGGTTCCCAATGGGGACTTATCTTTGACGAAGCTGTCAATCATTATGGAAACGGAATTGGGGCAATCATCATAACACCTCATGGTACACACATTCCTTTCACCGCTAGACTTACGTTCAAATGCACAAACAACGAGGCCGAATACGAAGCTTGTATTATGGGTCTCGAGGAAGCAATCGACTTAAGGATAAAAAACTTGGACGTATATGGCGACTCAGCCCTGGTTATCAATCAGATCAAAGGAGATTGGAACACGTACCAATCAGGACTGATTCCTTACAAAGACTATGCGCGAAGGTTGTTACCCTTCTTCAACAGAATCGAGTTTCACCATATCCCTCGTGATGAGAATCACATGGCTGATGCTTTAGCCACTATCTCTTCCATGATTAGTGTAGGTCAATGGAATGACTTACCTAAGATCGACATAATGCACCTTGAACGGCCCGCTTACATCTTCACAATTGAAGCAGTCATAGACGACAAACCTTGGTATCACGATATCAAATGCTTCCTT
The DNA here is from genome assembly GCA_022829125.1 of Lathyrus tuberosus. Taxonomy (NCBI): domain Eukaryota; kingdom Viridiplantae; phylum Streptophyta; class Magnoliopsida; order Fabales; family Fabaceae; genus Lathyrus; species Lathyrus tuberosus. The sequence goes on from JALAZF010000072.1 coordinate 10,986,290, forward strand.
CAGAAACAAGAATACCCACCTGGGGAATCCAGGAAAGACAGAAAAACCCTCAGAAGATTGGCTGGAAACTTCTTCCTGAGTGCTGATACACTTTATAAGAGAAATTTCGACATGGTCTTGCTCCGATGTGTAGACACACCAGAAGCAGACATGCTGATAAAAGAAATTCACGAAGGATCCTTTGGCACTCATGCCAACGGACACACAATGGCGAGAAAAATTCTAAGAGCAGGGTACTACTGGTTGACCATGGAATCCGACTGCTACAAGTACATGAGGAGGTGTCATAAGTGTCAGATATACTCCGACAAAATCCATGTACCGCCAACGTATTTCAAAGTTCTCTCTTCCCCATGGCCTTTTTCCATATGGGGAATCGACATGATTGGCATGATCGAACCCAAGGCTTCAAAAGGACATCGGTTCATCCTGGTAGCCATTGATTACTTCACCAAGTGGGTCGAAGCAGCGTCATACGCTAATGTAACCCGACAAGTGGTGGTCCGATTTATCAAAAATAATCTCTTCTGCCGTTATGGTGTTCTGAGCTAGATCATTACTGATAATGGATCTAACTTAAACAATAAGATGATAAAAGAGTTGTGTGCTGAGTTCAAGATCGAACACCATAACTCATCTCCCTACCGATCTAAGATGAACGGAGCGGTAGAAGCAACTAACAAGAACATCAAGAAAATTGTTCAAAAGATGGTTGTAACCTACAAAGACTGGCATGAGATGCTACCCTTTGCTCTTCACGATTATCGTACATCTGTCCGCACTTCAATAGGGGCAACCCCTTTCTCTCTAGTATATGGCATGGAGGCAGTGCTCCCCATAGAAGTAGAGATCCCATCAATCCGGGTATTGATGGAAGCTAAGCTAATAGAAGCTGAATGGTGTTAAAGTCGACACGACGAACTGAATCTGATCGAAGAAAAACGAATCACGATACTATGCCATGGTCAGCTATATCAACAAAGGATGAAGAAGGTGTTTGACAAAAAGGTCTGACCTCGCGTCTTCAGGAAAGGAGACCTTGTGCTAAAAAAGATACAATCATTTCTCACTGATTCTCGGGGCAAGTGTACTCCGAATTATGACGGCCCCTATGTGGTCAAGAAAGCTTTCTCAGGCGGCGCCTTGAGACTCGCAACCATGGATGGAGAAGAATTTGCCTACCCCACGAATGTTGTTGTAGTCAAGAAATACTTCGCCTAAACTAAAAAAAAAACGTCTCGGTGGATTGAAAACCCGAAAGGACGATCCAGGCAAAAATTAGAGACAAAATAAAAAAATCATCCCGGTGGATTGGAAACATCATAGTACAATCCAGTCAAAAATTAGGGATAATGGCAAGTAACTATGTTCAACAGAGGCAAGTCCCTCAGCAACAGTTACGTCATCCATCAGAAAACTCCAGTCAAGGTCGTCTTCCACAGAAGCTCAGGATGTTCCGAATTCAAAGTTGGCAGAAGGATAGCGGTCGTTATGTTTCAACATAGCTCTTTTCCCTGTAAATTACCATTTTCTAACTTTGTAAATACTATACGGAATCACGCGTTTGGCTGATTTCCATCCTATCAATAAAATTTGAGCCCTAGTGCTTTTGTTTGCAATTCTCATTTGTTTTAGCTTTACAGAATGACGTTTTAATGTGATCAACGATTCTTGAAATAAAACAAAAATGAATTTACTTGTAAAACTTTTTCTGCTTTTAAAATAAAGGTGGCAATTTCTTTTGACTGTTGAGCATCGAAAGAACAGCGATCGCTTCTCCAGAAGTAATCGAGCTTCAAAGTGCAGAATCAAGGTACTCCTTCTAAACCATTGCACCTGAATGAAGGATCAGCTATGTCAGATGTGAATATTCCATCTGACATCCCCGGCAGAGTCTTACCTCCTAAGCCCGACGAACATAGCTCTCCGCAGGGACTATCTCTCCTAAGCAAGGCAGAATTGCTACTTTTGGACTAGCGATACCATTTCGTCCCCAGCCGTGGCCGAGTATCCAGTCGTGTTCATCTACTAGTTTGTATGTCGCGTCAGTTTTGTCAGCATAAACATACATACATCATGCATTATTTATTTGCATTCATATTGCATCACTATCACTTTAGTCGGTCTTATCCCCTAGTGATAAAAGTCCTCTCGATCGAGTTGTCAGTTTTTTCCTCGTCAGGAAATGTTGCGTCTGAATGATCTCTCCTCCGATTTATTTCTGGATTAGAATCGACCTTTGGCCACTTTGATAACTTGAACCTCTGAAAAACCAGAGAACCTTCGCCAAACATCACTCTTCACCATTAAAGATGATATCTTCACTTTCCCGGATTAAGGAAAATCCCCAGAGAAAGCCTCTTAATCAGAGATTCGACAATATAGCAGTTTTTCTCCGAAAAAAACCCGCTGACCAAAAGGTCATCGGAACCTCAAAATTGGATCACATCATATGGCATTTCTCCGAGAAGATCCCGAGAAAAGTATGATGTAACATCCCCAAACAGAAAGCAGTCTCTCAAGAGACTCGTTTTCCCCCCAGTAGAGAAGTTTGTGCACCTCTACAATCAGAATTTTTATTTTCATCAAATAGCATCTCCCCAGGAAAATTCGGCGAGAAGTTTGAGGAAAACCACTACGAATAGCGTCCCTTGTCAATAAAGTTTATTGACAAAAGAAACTAAGACCAGTTCCTTGGCTGGAAACCAGGATCGAGGGGAAGTTTACGTCAGAAACTAAGACCAGTTCCTTGGCTGGAAACCAGGATCGAGGGGAAGTTTACACCAGAAACTTAGACCAGTTCCTTGGTAGGAAACCAGGATCGAGGGAAAGTTTTTACCTTTTCTAAGCACCATCACTCAGCAAAAGAAGATGGATGAGTAAACTGGCATTCATAACCACCATCAAAATTTCGGGTATTCCGATATTTAATCCTCTTGCACCCCGAATGCCCGAATGCCTTCGCCATTCACACCTTCGTGTCCAAGAAGATTAAATAGGGGCATCTGTCATACCCCAAATTTTGACCACTAAGATTTCCCATCATTATGCAAATCATCATCATAACATGGGTGTATCATTATGCCTCATCAGTCTCCCCAAAGATGGGTGAGCATTCACTACTATCAAAATTAGGGTTTCAAGCCCTCTCAGAGCTCTTAGACAAAGGATCAATCAAGGAATGACATGATCTTCAACTTGTCTAACCTCTCAAACATCCCCAATGGATCAAGAGGACTCCCACAGCAAGAATCAAGCACAATGTTGCAGCATTCTAGGTGGATTAAGCCTCAAGATCGCCAGTATCACCAAATTAGGGTTTTGGTCGACCAGGGCCTCCAGATGGAAAATTTCTTCTGGGCATGAGCCAATGCTTCAAAGCATAACCTAAAATGATCCATGGGACCTCATGGATCCAATCATCAAGTCAATTTGGCTTTAGGGGATGCATTCATCAAAAATCAGGAATTAGGGTTTCTTGACCTAATTCACCCCTAAGTTGACTTTTGGGACAAATCATGAGACAATACCTCAAGAGAATATTTGAGGGTCTCCAATATACCACATTGATCCATTTGCAACAATGGATTGATCCAGGAAGTTTGATCAACAAGTTTCAATTTCATCTGAACCACCGTTAGGGTTTCGTGGGAAAAGTCAACTGTAGTTTTGACTTTTGACCAGGACATGCTCCCAAACCCTAGGACATGGTCCAATACACCCTATAACACCTATGAAATCAATCCATCAAGTTTGATTTAGGTCAAGGACTTGATTTCATAGAGGATCGCACAGTTTGGAATTCATCTGACAAAAAGTCAACTATGCACATAAGTCAACTTTGACTTTTTGAGATTTTTCACAAATATGGTTATTTGACCCTAAAATGATGTTAATGTGTGATTGGAATCATCATTCATCAAGAAAAATCAAGAAAAGTGGGATAACTTGTAAAAGGGGTAACTATAAAAACTTAGAAATCCCTAAAAGAGGGACAAGACTCCAATTTTGGATTGGAGCATTCAATGCATACACCAAGGTGGCATGGACTGAGCCATTTCCAACTGAATTCAGTCAAGACTTATCCAAGACCAAGGGAACCAACAACCTGTGCCCTAACCTCTAGTCAATGGCTAGAGGAGACTTGGATTCTCATTGCTTAACATTGGCCAAACCTATGCAGCAGTTGCCATTCACTATTCCTTGCAAAACAAACTTCCTCTACTATAAATAGAGCTCATTTGTGATCAGTTTGAGTACACCAAAGCCATCAAACAGATGCTTTCCTCAAAATCTCCTTCTCACTTCCAATTTTGCCTTCTAAGGCAAGTCACTATCGGGTTTTGAGTTTGAGAGCAATTCCAATCAAACCAATCACCCACACACCTCACATACATCATATAGAAGTGATCCAAACACTCACATAACATCTGGAACACCAAAATCACAAAATCACCAGCCAATTGCTCAAGCCTTTGACAGATTTGCAGTTGGAGTACCATCTCAAGTTCCAGATCATTTCTATCCACTCCAAGCATCCAGACACACTCCATGGCACCTAGGGAAGCTATCCACATCATTGGAACCTAGATGCAACACCTCTAACACAAAACACGATCACCAGCTGCAAGAGGTAAGCATGAACTCTTCTAACTCTATGATCCATGCATTTTTTGCTGCACAATAATTTGGCCATATGTTCATAATCATGCATAGAGTGTTTTCCCTAAATCAATTGCATTGTTTGAATCGTGTGTGGAATTTCTGAACCTTCATGCAGAATTTAGGGTTCTTGAGGTTTCTCTTAGATTTCATATTCCATGCTTAAAATAAATGAAATTAAAGACCGTAGACATGATCGTGAGGTTGAAACGAGTAGATTGCATGATATAATCAAGTATTCAGTGAGATTGGATAGAAAACACAAATCTGCAGAAACAGAGGAAGGGAGCGTGTTCTTGCCATGTTCTTGGCGCCCTTTTTCAAATATTTGAATATTTGAATTTTGTGATTTTATTTAATTGATTCAAAAATTAATTTCTCTTTGAGTTTTAATGATTTTGAGTTGATTCTTTTTTTAATAATTCACAAAAATGTTAAAATATTTTATTTTACCAAAAAATCCCAAAAATATTATTTATTTCATATAATTGATATTTTTGCCAAGAATTAATATTTTAATTGTTTTTGACATTTAAAATATTTTTTCCTTCTTGATTTTGCAAATTTTAATGATTTCTAATCATTTTGTAGGTAAAAAATTGATTTTTGAAACATTAATCCAAGATCACAATTTGTTTTCACACATGTTTAACAATTTTTATCATTTTAATTGAATTTTTATTCAATTAAAATATATTTTGAAAACAAATTAGGATTTTGATTAATTCAACCCTCATCAAACTTTTTCAAACCTTTGGGCCTCTAATAGAGTGTAAGACCCAACCTCTTTTGAAAACCAAACATTTTTTTGGGCCTCAGATATTGTATAAGTCCCTTTACGTTTTCAAAAACCTCGGCGCGATCGCCGTTTAAAACCAAAGTCATATGGGCCTCTCCTCGAGCTATAAGACCCATTTCTTTTTCTTACAAACCCTTTGGGCCTCTATTAGAGTGTAAGACCCAATCCCTTTGTAAATACAAAACTTTTTGGGCCTTAGTCATTTTATAAGTCCCACTGTATTTTCAAAAACAACGACGCGATCGTCGCCTCTTTTAAAAATCATCTGGGCCTACCCTCGTGTTATAAGCCCCATTCATTTTCTTTAAACACCTTTGGGCCTCTAATGGAGTGTAAGACCCAATCCCCTTTTAACCAAAACAATTTTGGACCTCAGATATTGTATAAGTCCCTCGGCGTTAAAAGAAAATCTCGGTGCGATCGCCAGTTCAAATCCTGGGCCTCTCCTTGAGCTGTAAGCCCCACCACTTGTATAAAAACAAACCTGTTGCGCCTCTTGAGAGAGTGTAAGACCCATCCCTTTGTACAGAAAACCTTTTTGGGCCTCAGTCACTTGTATAAGTCCCTCTGTACAAATTCAAAACAACAGTGCAATCGCTGATAAAACCTTGGGCCTCTCCTTGAGCTGTAAGCCCCAATAACCTTTTCAAAGCACTTTCTCCTTTGATTTTGAATATAATATTGTTATCAAAGCTTTCTTTGTTGAACAACTAACCAAAGAGCATGGAAGCTCTACAACTGAGTAAGTGTTTACCCGCTTTCTTTATCCGCTTTCATATATATATATATATATATATATATATATATATAACTGTATTGTGGGGCTGCTCACTGTAAGTCTTCTTTCACATACATTATATACCGTGTAATACTAGTATAGCTATTTAGAGTTTTTCCCGGCAACTACGTCTAGCACTAAGTAAAGCCCTGTTGGTCACTCTTAAATACAAACAAAACTAGATCCCCATAGGATTACCAGACACAGTCTTCCCTCCTCTTGGGGTTAAACAATATGGAGACGTGAAAGGCAGCATTCTCGATGAACCCTTTCTCAGACTGTCACCCTTAGAAATTGTCAAAAAAACTCTAACTCCCCAGAGATGATCTTTTCTCCGTGAATGGCATCTCTTGAGTTTCTTCCAAATTCTCGGACTTTCCTGGCTTGATCTATTCTCTATGAATAGCCTGTCTTGAACTTCTCGGGGTTTGGGGACCCACAGGCTTCCTAAAAGCATCCCCGCCTCTTCTTGGGCATTGTACAAGGACCCGTCGGCTTCTTATAAGCTTTCACAGCCTCCTCTTAGGCTTTGTATAATGATTCTTCCTCAGCGAAGATAGCCTCCTCTTAGGCTTTGTATAAAGAAAATCCCGGTTGAGTCAATCAACCTTTTAGCAATAAAGATGTGCCTCGCCACAGTATACAAACATCAACAACTCCTCTTTAGAGATGAAAAGTTCTCTCTAACGTCAAAACCCTTCAGCTTCACATCTTGGGCTTCGAACAAGATACAAATAGACCCTTCAGCTTCACATCTTGGGCTTTGAACAAGATACAAACCACCTTTTAGCTTCAATCTTGGGCTTTGAACAAGACACAAATACTCAACCTTTTAGCTTCACATCTTGGGCTTTGAACAAAACACCAAAGCAACCATTTTTCCTCCCATAGAATAGGAGGAACTACGATCGCTCTGATTTCCCTGTTTCGTTAAACGGGAATACGTAGGCATAAGATTGAAAAATCTTAGCGATCATGCTAATCAAAAACCCAAAATCCCATACCTTCACACATCAATCGAAAAGCATCAGTCCTAACATCCTCGTGTCATACCATGTTCTTCGGAAAATAAGCCGAGAGAGGCCCCATATCCACATAGCATCTGTAACCTAACAGACCGCTGTTCAAACTTAGTATGCAAGCAGGGTTAATTGGAGACATCTATTTCCCTTCCGTCATCAGCTTTAATAGGATAAAAAATGAATCGACCTGTAGTACCCCAGAGCGGCAGTGCTTAAGAACCACGTCCAAAATCGCTCGCTACACCAACCTAATCAGCAATAATTTCAGTAGAGGACACAACAGCCTCTTCAGCAGGCTAGTCCTCCATATAACAAAAACCGTACAACTCGACCTCCAGGGTTTGATCCTATACCAATGTTGTACATGGATTTGTTTCCACTCTTACTGGTCAAGGGACACGTCCAAACTAGGTCTCCTCTTACAGTACCGGAAAATCCTCCTTTTTGGTTCAAAGCGGATCAAACTTGCCCTTACCATCAAGGAGGACCAGGGCATAACATAGAAAACTGTCTTAGTTTCAAATTTGATGTGCAAAAGCTTGTTAGGAGTGGGGTCTTATCTTTCAAAGATACAAATCCGAATGTTCTCACGAGCCCGCTGCCTCAACACGAGAAAGCTGCGATAAATTTGATAGAGGAAGAGTCCAACAACAACTATCAAATTCATGATGTACTCTTGTTGAGGACCAATCTGGTCAAGATGCATCGCAGACAGAGCGGGTACGGCCATGTGCCACCTCATAATTATCACCAGTGTGATATCTGCTCTAAAAACAATCAAGGACGTTCTGTGGTGTAATTAGCTCTACAGGAACAATTGGATCTCGGATGGATCCAAGAGCATCGAGTTCGTGGAGTTAACATGACTTGTGTAAGTTCCAACATCATTTAGAACCACGACATCCGTGCGATGAATGTCAACTTAGTGGCAATGCACTAAAGGAAAAGCCAGTATCATAATCTTCCGCGGCACGACTATAATTCCTGTCTGACTTGCTCGGTAAATAAATAGGGATGCTCTTTTGTACAAGAGGCCCTCCAGCGTCAGATGGATTTTGGGTGGATCCAGGACTACCATGATAGAAATCCTTATCAGATCAATATGATTCAAATCTTTGATGTTCGCTTAATGAATACCAGCTTGGTGGAGTTGCACGCTACACAAGTCCAACTCGGTTTTCTCGCTTCACATAATTATCAGAACTGTAAAATATGTTGTGAGAGTAACCAAGGGCGCGCTCTCGTTCAAAGAACTTTGTAACACTTGTTAAACCATTGGTGGCTTACGATCTATCTAGACGAAGATACTCAACAAGTCAGTATGATTAATGGGAACCCTACTAGGCATCCAAGTCAGGATGTTCGATCTATGGAAATAGACCTAGTAAGGTTGCACTGCATTCAAAACGGACGTGGCCAGGTGCCACCACACAACTACGAGCGCTGTAGAGTCTGCTAGGAAAATAATCAAGGATGTTACCTCGTGTGAGCAGCCCTTTCAAAGTCAGTTGGCTCCCAAAGAGATTCAACCATGTCCAAGTTCTGGATCAATCAGTTGGACGCCAGACTACTTCGCTGATCAGATCAAAGATGTTGTTGTAATCTCTGATCCTGAAGTTGGAATATCATAGTGGATTAAAAGATATAAGTGATTAGAGTTTGGAATTATTAATGTTCAAAGTTGTCAAATGTTTCAACATTTCATAGGACATCATTAATATTTTTCCAGCAAGAATGTCCCAACTTCAAGGATGTTTTTCTCCATTATCTAAGTTGAACCAAGTCTAGGGTCAAACATCAAAGTTGAAGTATGTCATCTCAGCTATCCATAAAGTCCTGGAACAACCATTTATCATTCTTGAGCAAGAAGTTATGGATTTTACAACAAGGCTTGCTGCAGCTAATTTTTAAGACAGGTTTCAGGACAGATTTGTACATTTCTTGTGCCACACGAATTTTTAAGCCTTGTCATCATTTTGGACACATCTGAGGATCAAATCCAAGGGGGATGATATGATCTCCAAGCCTCCAAAGTCCTTAGAACCAAAAATAGCATGCCAAACCTAGAAAACCCTAAAAGAGGGACAAGACTCCAATTTTGGTTTGGAGCATTTAATGGGTGCTTAGAGGTGGCATGAACTGAGCTTCCTTCAACTGAATTCTGTCAAGATTCATCCAACAACAAGGGAACCAATAGCTTGTGCCCTAACCTCTAGTCAATGGCTAGAGGAGACTTGAGATTCCAAAATGCAACCATTGGACAAAACTCTGCTGCAGTTGCCATTCACTATTGCTTGCAAAACAAACTTGCTCTATTATAAATAGAGCTCATTTGTGCTCAGTTTGAGTACACCAAAGCCATCAAACATATGCTTTCCTCAAAATCACTTCTTTCACTCCAAAATGCCTTCTTTAGCAAGGTAATTCTGAGTTTTTGAGTTAGAGAGCATTTCCATCACAACTCATGATCCAAACACATCCAATATGTCATATCTAAGCTGTCCAAACTCTCACAAGTGACCTATAACACCAAAATCACAAAGTCACCTCTCAAAACCTCAAAATTGGACTTTTTTGCATTTTTCAAGCCATGTCTTGATTTAGTCACTTTCCAAACCAGATAAATCCACAAACACACTCCAAATATCATCCTTGAACTGTTCCAAATGGTCCCTCCATCTAGAACACCATTTGAGAGAGTTGGCATTTTGGCAAATTTTGCCCATTTTGTAAGAAAGAGCTCAAACTTGCTCCAGAGGTTTCCAGCTGATTCCAACCATCCTAAAAGCTTCTAAGAGCTCATTTGAGGGTGTCCAAAGCATCAAATCATTTCTGGAACAAATCACTTGGTAGGTTGCACAAAATCTCCAAAAAAGAGGTAAAATTCACAACTTGAATTCTTTGAATCATGCTTTCCTTTGATGTCCACACACATGCATCATATTGAACAATTCTTGAAGCAAAAATGTAGTCCTTAATGTGTATGTTGTGATCCTCCTACTGTTTGCACTTTAACATGTTTATAAGTGGAGTTTATGTTGTTTTAAAATCCATGTGCAGTTCTGGTTTTTTGCTTCGTGCATTCTGTACATTAAGTTTCAGTATGTATGAGTAATACCATTGGATTCCTTGCGAAAAATCGGTCAAGATAGCTGTAACACCCCAAAATTTGCCCTCTCTTTTTTTCATATCATTTAGCATGTGCTCTCATTGCATTGCATTGCATTCAAGTTGATATTCTGGTACCAGACGTGTGATGTTAAGGTGCGATGTCACAACAACACACTCTGCACAATGGACAACAATAACAGTAAATAAATCAACACAAAGATTTATTCACCCAGTTCGGTCTAACTACCTACGTCTGGGGGCTACCAAGCCAGGGATGAATTTCACTACTTGTAGAATTAAATTACAGACTCAACAACCCAGTTGACAATCTCCTAATCTTAATTCCTACTAATGACTTTCTACCTAAGAAACCACTTAGATATGAGAACACTACTCAATCCCTAAAACCACTCAAAGAACAACCTCTTTGAGAACCCTTGATTCTGCTTCACAGCTTTGATCAAGTAATACAACTCTCTTTACTTCACAACTTTAGAGAGGACAGAATACGACACAGCAATTCACCCTAGAATTCTGGTTATACACCTTGTACAAAATACTCAAGACACTCAGCCTCTGCTCTTGATCTTCTCCCCGTATTTCTGTACCTTTTCCTTTGGTCTTGTGCGCTTTATATAGCTCCTTGAATTGGGCTTGGACTTCTCACAATATTTGATCAGATTTTTAAATTAAAACTGAATCTTCAAAACAGATTTTATCCCCAAAATCTTTTTAAATCTTCAACCTTTTAATTCTCCAACAGACCTGCAATCAAATCTCCCATGTAACAGAAAATATCTATCCCAAGATATTCTCATCCAATGAGTCAACCACTCTCCACAATTCCAGCTAACACGCGTGCCCTAACAACCTGCTGTTGTTATTAATTCTGCAGGTCTGATGTTACAACATCACCTGTGTGACATCAGACATCCAACTTCAGCACTTAACTACTTAACACAACCCAGTGTTAAGACTTCAATGTTACAACATTAGCACCTTGACATCAACATTGAATAACCTTTGTTTTACCAAAATTCCAGCCAATCCAGGAACTATCAATCTCCCCCTTTGGCTAATTTGGGCTAAAACACCCTCTGAATCCTCAGAGTCTTCAGCAGCGGAAAACCTTCAGTAATTTTGAGATACTTCATCAGCAGCAGTTTGACAATCTTCATAGTCTTCATTACTAGATCTGCTGCAGCACCATCTTCATTATTGACAACAGCCAATTGGTGCTCCCCCTCAAAAACATGAACCAGCATCACAACTGTTCAGTAGCTCACAATGTGCAGCACTTCTCCCCCGTGATGTCTGCTTGGCTGCACTCTTCAAATGCTATGATATCTTCACTAGCAGCTCAGTCTAAACTCCCCCTCAATAACTGCATCAACACTCTTCAGCAAAACACCTTTTACTTTTAGCAGCATCAATTACTCTCTTCATGGCAATTTTTAACTCTCCCCCTTTTTAGCCATAATTAGACAAATTATGCCAATTCATATGACCTACACTTCATCACATGCGACATAATACACACCCTACTGTCAGTAGCAACAAGATCTATGCAATCTCCAAACACAATGTTCTGACATTATTAAAGACATGGTCAAAACCACATTCCAACACTTTTGACTAGACTGGCGATACAAACCATTATAAAACCACTCTTTCTCCTTTGCTCAGCACAACACTCCAATAAAGCATGAGTTAATCAAGCTCCAAAGTATCAACCAAGAAACTCAAGCATGATGATAAAAATCCAGAACCTCTGAAGAAGAAGGTCAAATCTCAGACGACATCAGGTCCTTCTTCAGGAGCAACAAAAACTGGCAGGACTTCAGTGACAACTATGAAGCCTGGTAAGAACCATACTGCTCAAAAACAGCCTTCAGAAGATGAATGGGATGCAGATTGGAAGGCATTTCTGGATACAGGTGATTGGCATGAGGATGTAGTTTAACCTTGTATCTTCAAATATCTAATAAATCTCCAATCATATTTTAGATTTTTCTGTAACTCTACAAAATTCTTTACAGTACTTTTCTATTACTTTGCTGATAATTATACTGCCTTAATATGAACCAACAGCCTAATGTCATAGCATGCTATCTGACATTATATCCTCATAAGATTCAACCAATCTCCATAATCTTGATCAGCATGCAATCTTCACAATATATGTACCTTTGCTGCAAAATCCATAGACAAATACTTCCCCTGTCAAGATTAACAAATGCTCTAGATTGAGATGAACATTTGAGCACATTTACATGCATTTTGGTACCACTGTCCCTTTCACCAAGGGCTATCATACAATTCATCTTCACCATCCAAGGCAAACCTTCTACTTCATCATTCTCCCGTATGACTATGTAGATGCTCCTTAGATATAATGTAAGCACTAAGCTTCAGATCCAGAACAAAGACATCCTTCACCAAGGATACTCTTGACACTCTTGACACCAGGGTATTACATGTGCTCTACTACTGGATTTACTATCAGCAAAATAATCCAAACTCAACACTGTGTCACAAACTCCACAAATTCTCAGCTTACTTATAAGCTTTACTGAGATCCAGTCTCTTCAAGAGATAACACTTCCTCTTTCCTTACATCCACCAGTAGTTGTTGAAACTGGTGATGTCTTCAAAGACAGTAGTCACATGACCATAATCTCCACTTCTTCTGACCAAAATGCTAGAGCATTCAACTCCACATGTCCAATCTTAATCATCTTCCAGATCTAACCACCAGCAAACATGATGTTATAACATCTTTTGGGACATCAGCTTCTCATCACCATTCAAAGGACTCATTGCACAGAGAAGTCCTTCAAGAAGCTCCCAATAAAACACAGTCAGAGCAACTTATTCATACACACCTGAATACCATAAGTTCCCACACCCTCTCTGAACCATATCCTAGCAAACTCAACCATATCCAGAGTATCTATACCAAATTCTTTTTCCAGAACATACTTCCACCATTTTATGAAAAGCACAGGAATGTTATCTAGTATGCCCTTTTGAATTTTCTCAAAAGTTATAACAATAACGGCTTCCTTCATTTGAGAGATATCCTGGACATTATCCTCAGACTTATCTCTGATCTTCTGATGTGTGTTTTTTTTCGCAAGTGTACGAACGCGTCAGAGTAATATAAAAGATTATCGTATCCACAGAGACCAAGTGTCAATCTATCGCTATCTATTGTTAAGGTGTGTATCTAAGGTGATTGAAAATAGTAGTTTTGAAGAGTGTACGGTAGTAAATAAAGTAATTAAAATTAATTGATAAAGACAGGTTCGAATGCAATTCACACAACCAATTGATAATCCAAGTACTTGCTAATAGAACTACTTACGGGCAATGTTTTCTACTTTGAAAAGAACTAATTTGACAGGAACTGTCGCTTTCGCGTATTCAGAACCGAGTTGTACCCCCTAATCAAACCCTCTTATTGTCACGGATAAAAAGGCGCGCATTGCGTTAGAGTAGTAAACCTATTTTTAAGAAATATAGTATCTTGACCAAGTTGAAAAGTATTTTAACCTGGATTTTCTAAAAAAAAGAGGTCCTTACGAACCAGACTTTAAACTTCTTAACGCGTCCGAAAATGGTTTTAAAATCTCTTTTCTTTTCAAATTAAAAACTCCTAATAAACTAAACAAAGCGCTTTCGCTGTTTTCGAAATAGTTTAAAAACAATTAAGTTTAGATAGGCGTTGGACGACTTTCGATCTTACCCAACGGAAATTAAGAACAGGAAAACTTATATTGAAAGTTAAAATAGCCCTTAAGTGTTTCCACTAACAATTGTACAGATTATCGATTCGGTTATGATCTTCACATTCTAACCTTTATAAAATTAGCCAGACATGGTAAAGTAAAAGTTCATTTTTAGATTTTTCATAAAAAAGTATTTAAGTGCGAGTGCGGAAAGTAAATGAAAGTAGTGCGAGTGCGGAAAGTAAATGAAAGTAATGCGGTGCGGAAAATAAATGAAAGTAGTGCGAGTGCGGAAAGTAAATGAAAGTAGTGCGAGTGCGGAAAGTAAATGAAATTAAAGACAATGCAAGAAATAAAGTTGACAAAAGGTAAAGTAATAAAAACCTGCTCCAATCGGAGTGGTTGAATAAAATGCGAACTGAAAGTAAAATGGCGGCAGGATTAACTTCCTTCCAGAGTGCTCCAAGACTCAATCTCACAGGCTCTTACAGACTCGATCTCTCGAATGTAGTAACACCTCGATGTGAAGTGATTACCACTATTACACTGATATATGCTTATGAACAACTAAGCTTGGATGAAGAAAAACGAAAATCTAAAGTCCTATTTATAGGCAAGGAAACATGTGGAAAAGACAAGGATGCCCCTAGCATTTGAATTTGGGAGGGAACTCGCTTTGTTCTTGTGGCGCCCGCCACAACACCATGGCGCCCGCCATGAGTGTAAACCTGCTTGGGCAGTTGGAGATCGTGGGGAAAAACAGTTGGGAGGAGTTTGAGACATGGCCACGTCATGGAAGACCCTGTGGCGGCCGCCATAGTGGATGCCATAAGTGTAAAATGCTGATTTTATTTTAGCTCATTTCGACTTCCTTTTCGCTCCTTTTCTCGCTCGGGGCTCTGATTAGACTAAAAACCCGAAAACAAAGAAAAACATAATAATAACATAATAAAATGACATTAAAAGACTAAGAATGCATGCGAAATCGGAGTCAAAAATACGGTGAAATTCAGTGTCATCAAATTCTCCCACACTTAGACCTTTGCTTGTCCTCAAGCAAAACATTTAAAGCTCAAAGTAAGAAAACTAGTGCTGACACGTGATTCGGGCAAAAAGGGCTTCCAAGTTCAAGTCAGGATGCAGTGACAGGTACTAAGTGAACCAAGGGTATCGTAATGACACTTATCCGCAGAGGCGGACATAAACTTCATTCTTATATTAATCAACCGTACCATCCCACAATAACTAGGCCTACCTCTTCATCTCTTTTTTGGGTCCTTTTCATTCAGGCGCAATCACATTAAGCCCGTTATCCGTACATGTTTCATAGTAGAGTGACCTGTTAGTGATTCTGATCCAAAACATAGGGTTTCTGGCACATAAGACTGTGTAAACCCTTTTATTTAACCCAAATGCAGTTGTGGGGGATCGGATCGTAATCTGCCCTACCGAGTTCAGCGCCAGATACCTCTGAACCAACTAACAATGGGTGAGCTAAAATTATATTTTTTTGTGTGGCAACAATTCAACTTTGGGTTAAACGACCTTGTGAGGGTCATCTATCCGGAGTTTGCCTTATTCTTTATTTATTTTACTGGATCATTCACTTATGTTCATCGGTCCCCTACGTAGGACATGCTTAGGCCGGAGCTGACTGCTGAAATAAACTACTTAGGACAAATTTGGAAATGATAATTAAGGCCATGGTACATGGGGTTTTGGAATGATTCCTATATTCGTGAAGTCTATGGTGCTAAAACGATACTAATGTTTCAAAAAGTTCACCTAAGTCACCACATCCTAATCCAAACCTGTCTTAAAGCCCAAAAAACGTGTAGAACAACAATGTTTTCTTTTTGCAAAAAAATTTTTGTAGGGCTAAAGAAATGGGGAAAAATGAGGGTGCACTAGGGATACACTGTACTGGTGACTCGTCAGACTCATGCATTTTCTAGAAAAAAGACATAGACAAAAACAAGAAATAAACAACTAACTAAAAAAAATGGAAATAGAAAGCAATAAAATAGAAAGCAATAAAATCCCCTCCCACACTTAAATCGAACATTGTCCCCAATGTTTCGAAATAAGATAAGGAGAGTAACCTGTAAAACTACTGATGCGGACCACTGGTGCCCTCGTCGTCCTGCTGGGAATGCCTGGGACGACGGGATCTGCTACGATGCTGGTCTATCCGGTCCAATCGGGCTGATAAGGCCGCCTGGGCATCTCTGACCTGTCGAAGGTTACCTAGAACGGAACCTTGAGTAGCCTCCATAAGCTCGTAATGCCGGCGGTTGAAGTCTTGCTGACGGGATTGCTCGTTTGCTATCGCAAGCAAGGTGTGAGAAACGGACTCGAAGGATCGATCTGTCCTCCGCCGTGATTCTTCCATGAAGCTCATATTATCCGTCAGTTGTTGCTGAATGGTAGAGAGAAGGTCATCTCGCCTTTCTTCTCTAGCCATAAGGTCACGCCACATCTCCTCAGTGACATAGGATCCAGGGACCGAACCTGCAAAAGGGTTAGAGGAAGAGGGTGCGGTGTGTGGTGGTGAAGGATGATGGGGGGACACATGAGGTATGGGAGACTGATCTCTCCGCTCAAATTCTTCGTCAGTGTCGTGTCCCTCCGTATCAGGAATATTAGGAGGAAGTGGACCTAGAACAGGTGGAGCATTTAAATCATAGGTCCAGTTCCTTTCATTACGTACATCGGTACGTCTACTGCAGGGCAAGGCAACAGATGGGATAGCTACACCATGGATCATCAATACAAAACCACCCTCTCTTCTCGCTCGGCACAATTTCATATCTTTTAGAAATTTTAGGTTGATTGTGCGAGGAGTTAAGGGCTCTAGTGTGGCTATCTCATTGTTCAGGTTTAGTGCCCGAGCAATAGACGTAATTAGTCCTCCAAAAACAATCGGTCCTGCTTTATTAATAGTAACAGACATGTGAGAAAGCATAAACGGGACCGGATTGATCCTTCTATTTGTGAGACTTCCTTGTAAAAACTGAAGCTCTTTAGCATTAACCTTATTTGGATTATCCCGGCCAAAAATAGTACATGCCAACAGGTATCAAAAAACTCTGATGGCTGGGTTGTGGATGGTCGATGCAAGAATTCCTTCAAAAGAAGTTATTAAATTATTCGACAATCTCTGCCAAAAAGAAAATGCATCGACCGACCATCCGTCATCCAAAGGGGTCTCACAAATAGCACCTTCCCAAAGAGGAATTCCTAACAGACTTGTTAGTTCGTCGGTACTGTACTTATATTCTATTCCAAACATTCTAAATTGGACAGTACCGACTGTGCTAGCAGTGTTAGGGTGGACAGTGTAGATCAAAGAACTTAAAAACTCAACTGTCAGTTTCTCAAAGGTTGGTTCTTGGTTTTCAAAAATAGAGTGCAGTCCCAAAAAATCAAGTAAATGATAAACACTATGATAAATACCCAAGGTATAGAGACAGTTGTCGTCCACGTACCTCGTCGAGAGAATTTCTCGACCTTGAAGCCTTTGAATATTCCTCCTCTGCCTATCCCCGGGTTTTCCTTCTCGCAAAATATATCCTTCGAACTCCATAGCTTGCTCCTTGAATTGATTTGAAGATAGTGAAGATGGGTTTAAATATAAGTTGGTAAAGGTGAGATTTTTATGGAATTTAATTGGTGGAATTTCAAATGGAAGTTTGAAAGGGTTAATGGATAGTGGGTATTAAATAAATGTGGGAGCTTTTTTGAGTTTTAATGGAGTTTTGGAAAAGGAGAAAAATGGGTTTTTGGAGTTTAGAGGTTCAAAAATGGTGGAAGATGTAGTTCTCCCCCGTATTTACCAGGACGCCGTGGCGGGCGCCATAAGGTCATTTTCGGACCTGGGCCAAAATTTTGAATTTTGGAATGGGCCTCTCTTACCTTTTGAGTCTCGGGGGTCCCGATAGCGTTCTCATGTGCTTTCTTCTTCAACACGGGACTTGCACAATTTTTGTGGAAATAAAAATCAAATATTAAGGAAAATAACATTATTATTGGATATATATATAAAAGGAAAAATAAAAACACACATCATATATATATATATATATATATATATATATAAAATCAAAGTACATAGGAAATATAGGCAATGCGAAAATACGAAATGTGTCCAGATATGCTAAAAAGTAAAGAAAACGCAGAAATACTGAATAGTAAATAATAGAGTAGTAAGTCAGGGCAATATGATCAATCAGCTGGCTCCTCTGCCTGGCTGGATCCACGAAGCTCAGCGATCTCGCGACGAAGCTCTCCGATCTCCTGGTATAAAGAGTCTGCCTCAGTAGCATGAGTGAGATCAGATACCTCAATCTGCAAAGCAAGATCAGCTACCTCCTGCTTGAGCTTGGCAGTCTCTCTGCGGAGCTCAACAACCTGGGTGTATAAATCGGGTGGCTGCAAAGACAAATTATTAGATAATACAGTGATTTTGGGAGACGGAGGTGTAGGGGTGTACTCAGCAATAGGAGGCGATCTAGGCTCCTCAATAGTCTCTCCATAACCCTCCAAAGCATATCTCCAATTAGCTGGGTCATGAACACTGGTCATCATCGGATCAGGCAGCAAAAAGTAATGAACAGCCTCGTTGTCGATCAACAATCTGAACTGGTTGGGGTTTGCAGAGGCTCTCCTTATCAACCCTCTGTCTAGGCAGAAATCAACGTCCATGGTGGTGTATTCACAGAAAACCCTGAGATGTAACAACTTACGCGAAAGGCCTAAAGCAGCAGCAATCTGGGTAACAATACCTCCCACATGAATAATACCTACTGATGACCTGGCAATACTGCTAAGACCTTTCAGCAGAAAGTTCCCACATGCCACAGGACGTGACTGGGTCGCACAAAACAGTAGAAAGATCTCCTCCTCACTAAGCAAGGTCTCAGCATCTGGCAATCCAAAGAAAGAGTGTGCTATGATCATCTGAAAATACCTCAATGCAGGGTTGTGGATAACATGTGAGAACTGGGTGGAAGGATCCTGACTCCCTCCACCAGAGATATCACTCCAGAACTTCTCCACTTCCCTACTCAGAAAGTATCCCATAGGTGTCTCAGGAATAGCATCAGGGGTCGTCTGAAAACCTAATAAATCACCAAACTCCTTATGAGTGAAGGAGTACTCAGTCCCAAATAACCTGAAAACAGCACATCCATCTGGTCCGGCCCAGGGGTCATAAGAAAACGAGCTGAGGAACTCCAAAGTGAGGTTCCTATAGGTGTTGTTCAGGTCGTCGAACTGGTCCCATTGAAGCTGGTGGCATAAGAATCTGACACTAGGCTCAATGCCTAAAGCCTCCATGCAAGCCTGATCTGGGTACCTCGTAGGTGCCATAGGACGTCTGAAGTGGACAAAGTAACGCTCTCTCTGGGCGTCATTCCTGAAAGTCACATGCATGTCGTCAAAGTTCTGCATTCTGCACAGAGTTAGGAAGAAAGTCCTGTAAAACACAAACATTTTAAACATTAGTCCTGACAAAATATAACAAGAAATAAAATAAAACAAAATGTAGAAAGAGTAAATAAGGTAAGAAAATCATGGGTTGCCTCCCATGCAGCGCTTGTTTAACGTCGTTAGCTTGACGACTGGAACTTATACATCTCTTGTCGGGATTGGTGGATCACTTAGAGTGTGGCTGGAGTAGGTTGTTGGAATGTCTCCTCCTTCGTAGAGCTTCAGTCTTTGTCCATTGACGATGAATGGTTTACATGTCTCGTTTTTTATTTCAACAGCTCCAGACCTCAGAATTTTTGATACTTTGAAGGGGCCAGTCCATCTTGAACGGAGCTTTCCTGGGAAGAGTCGTAGCCTAGAATTGAACAGGAGAACAGGGTCGCCTAAGTTGAAGTCTTTTCTTACGATTCTTTTGTCGTGCCAAGCTTTTGTTCTTTCTTTGTATATTATGGCATTCTCGTAGGCTTGCTGTCTGAGTTCTTCCAATTTGTGGATGTCAAGGATACGTTTCTCACCAGCAGTTAGGTAATCCAAATTCAAAGTTTTAATGGCCCAATAGGCCTTATGCTCTAACTCAAAAGGTAAATGACAAGATTTTCCATAGACTAGTTGGTAGGGGGTTGTTCCTATAGGGGTTTTGAAAGCGGTTCTGTAGGCCCATAAAGCCTCTTGAAGCTTTTGTGACCAATCTTTTCTGGATACAGAGACAGATTTTTCTAAAATTTGTTTAATCTCCCTATTAGATACTTCCGCTTGGCCACTAGTCTGTGGGTGATATGGTGTTGCTACTCTATGCTTAACTCCATACTTGCTTAAAAGCTTATCAAATATTCTTGATATGAAGTGAGATCCTCCATCACTTATAACTAAACGGGGTGTTCCAAATCTGGGGAATATATAATTTTTAAATAATTTAATCACTACTCTAGTGTCGTTTGTGGGTGCAGCTATCGCTTCAATCCATTTAGACACGTAGTCTACTACAACTAAGATATACTTGTTTCCTAAAGATGGTGGGAATGGTCCCATGAAATCTATACCCCATACGTCGAAGAGTTCTACTTCTTGGATGTTTCTTAAAGGCATTTCGTCGCGTCTTGATATATTTCCTGTGCGTTGGCATTTATCACATTTGACAATGTAAGCATGGACATCACGCCACATGGTAGGCCAGAATAGGCCAGCTTGAAGAATCTTGGCGTAGGTCTTAGAGGTGCTTGCATGTCCACCATAAGGTGCAGAGTGACAATGCTGAATTATACTTTCTACCTCGTCTTCTGGAACGCAACGGCGGAAAATGCCATCTTTACCTCTCTTGAAAAGAAGTGGCTCATCCCAATAGAAATTTCTAACATCGCTTACGAACTTCTTCTTCTTGTGGTAATCGAGATCAGGGGGTATGATATCAGCGGCTAGGTAATTAACAAAATCAGCGTACCAGGGCACGTTACTTACAGCTAAGGATTTTTGGAAGTGCTCATGAGGGTCTGGTTCTTTATCTTCAATGGTTTCCAACTGGGCTATCAATCTATCATAGGCAAAATCATCATTTATGGGTACTAATTCAGGATTCAGGTATTCTAGCCTAGATAGGTGATCGGCTACTACATTTTCTGTGCCTTTTTTATCTCGGATATCTAAGTCGAACTCTTGTAGCAACAAAATCCATCGAAGTAACCTGGGTTTAGCATCTTTTTTACTTAGTAGGTAACGGATGGCAGCATGATCGGTGTAAACTATAATTTTGGCTCCTACTAGATATGATCTAAATTTGTCTATAGCGAAAACTACAGCTAGGAGTTCTTTCTCGGTTGTTGCGTAATTGAGCTGGGCGGCGTCTAGGGTTCTACTGGCATAATATATTACATGTAATCTTTTATCTTTTCTCTGACCTAGAACGGCTCCTACAGCGTAATCACTGGCGTCACACATTATCTCAAACGGTTCAGACCAATCAGGGGGTTTCATAATGGGTGCTGAAATCAATGCTTGCTTCAAAAGGTTGAATGCTTCATTGCATTTTTCATCAAAGATGAATTCAGCATCTTTCATTAACAGGCCAGTTAAAGGTTTTGTTATTTTGGAGAAGTCCTTGATGAAACGGCGGTAGAATCCAGCGTGTCCAAGGAAACTTCTAACTTCCCTGATAGTCTTGGGGGGTTTTAGGTTCTCTATAACTTCTATTTTTGCTTTATCTACCTCTATACCTCTTTCGGAGATTATATGTCCTAAAACAATTCCTTCAGTCACCATGAAATGGCATTTTTCCCAATTCAGCACAAGGTTCACCTCCACACATCTTTCCAGGATTTTCTCAAGGTTGATAAGACAATTTTGGAAATCAAAACCGCAAACCGAGAAATCATCCATAAATACTTCCATGATTCCATCTAGATAATCTGCAAAGATTGACATCATGCAACGTTGGAAAGTAGCAGGGGCATTACAGAGTCCAAAAGGCATTCGTCTGTAGGCAAAAGTTCCAAAAGGGCATGTAAAGGTAGTTTTTTCTTGATCTTCTGGATGTATAGGTATTTGAAAGAATCCCGAATACCCGTCTAGATAGCAGAAGTAAGAGTGTCTGGCAAGACGTTCTAACATCTGGTCTATGAACGGTAAAGGGAAATGATCCTTCCTAGTTGCTTTATTTAACTTTCTATAGTCTATGCACATACGCCAACCTCCTTCTATCCGCTTTGCTATTTGTTCACCTTTCTCATTTTGCACAACTGTGATGCCTCCCTTCTTGGGTACCACATGCACAGGGCTCACCCACTTACTGTCCGAGATCTGATATATTATACCTGCTTCAAGCAACTTCAGAACTTCCTTTTTGACAACATCACTCAGTATAGGGTTTATCCTTCTCTGGTGCTCTCTAGAAGGTTTTGAATCTACTTCGAGCGAAATCCGATGCATGCATACGGATGGACTTATACCTTTCAGATAAGAGATATTATATCCTAAGGCTGAGGGATATCTTCGTAAAACGTCCAAGAGTTGATCTGTTTCTTTTTGTCTCAAGGCAGCACTAACTATAACCGGACGATTCATTTCTTCATCAAGAAACTCATATCTCAGGTTCTTAGGTAGTTCCTTAAGTTCCAAGGCTGGTTTAATAGGGCAAGGCATAGGATCTGGGGTAAGGGATAAACATTCGTAAAGGTTATCATCGATGTAGGGTTTCTTATAATTGTCATCTTCCAAAATAAGAGTTGATGGCAGCTTAATTGTTTCAATGACTTCTTCTTGCTCTAACTCCCTAACACATTCATCAATGATATCTATCACATAACACGCATCTCCTATCACAGGTGCCATAAGAAATTTTGAAAGTATAAATTCTATCTTCTCGTTCCCTACCTCAAAGGTTAGCTTCCCCTTTTTGACATCTATTATGGCTCCAGCAGTCGATAAGAATGGTCTACCTAGAAGAATTGGTATGTCATCATCTTCTTTAATGTCCATGACAACAAAATCAGTAGGGATAAACAGCTGACCTATCCTAACAGGGACGTCTTCAAGTATGCCTATCGGATATTTAACAGATCTATCGGCTAATTGAAGTGACATCTTGGTAGGTTGCAACTCTCCTAAATTTAACCTTTCGCAAACCGCTAAGGGCATTAAGCTCACACTAGCTCCTAAGTCTAGAAAAGCTTTTTCGATGACATGACTCCCCAAAGTACAAGGAATGGAAAAGTTTCCAGGATCTTTATCCTTTTTTGCTAATTTATTTTCGGCAATAGAATTACATTCCAAGGGTTTCGGATCATCAAGTCTACGTTTATTGGTAAGGATGTCTTTGAGAAACTTTGCGTAGGATGGTATTTGGGTAATGGCTTCTGTGAACGGGATTTCTACGTGAAGTTTTTCTATAACTTTAATGAATTTCTGATACTGATTATTGATCTGGGTTTGTTTAAGTCTTTGCGGATATGGTATTGGTGGTTTGTATGGCGGGGGTGGTATATAGGTTTTGTTTTTGGGTTCTTCTCCTTTTTCTTGACTTTCCTGGTTTACAGATTCCTCTGGTTTCTTCTTTTTATCTGGGATGTTGTCATCTTCCTTAGAAGTTTTGGGATCACTCAACCTCGGGTTACAAGGTTCATCATAAGCGGTCCCACTTCGTAGGGTAATGGCATTTGCTTGTCCTTTCGGGTTTTGTTGAGGTTGTCCAGGGAATTGTCCTCCAGGTGTGGTCTGAGGGGCTTGGTTTAAAGCTACCTGCGAGATTTGGGTTTCAAGCATCTTATTGTGAGTGATTATTTGGTCAACCTTGGTTCCTAACTGGGTAATTAGTTCGTTAACATGAACGTTTTGGTTCATGAACTCCTTGTTTTGTTGGATTTGAGCAGCGACAAAATTATCCACGATTTTCTCAAGGCTCGGTTTTGGTGGTACAGGTTGCATAGGTTGATTTGATCTTGGGGCTTGATAACTTGATTGTCTCGGAGGGGCAGTATTTTGGATAGGGTTATTATTCTTATAGGAAAAGTTTGGGTGATTCCTCCATCCAGGGTTATAGGTATTTGAAAATGGGTTTCCTTGGGTGTAGTTCACTTGTTCAGAGCTGGTCTCGTTTAACAGACTGCATTCTGCGGATTGGTGTCCTTTCGTCCCACATATCTCACAATCTGACGAAACTGCGGCTGCAGTATTCGGGGTTGTACACATATGCTCAACTTTTAGGGCCAATGCGTCCATTTTAGCTTGCATCATGTCTATAGAGCTTAACTCATGTATCCCTCCTTGGGCTTCCTTCTTTTCCACTGTCGCTCGTTCTACTCCCCACGATTGATGGTTTTGGGCCATATCTTCGATAAGGGCACTAGCTTCAGGGTAAGGTTTGTTCATCAGAGCGCCACCTGCGGCGGCGTCGATGGTCATCTTAGTGTTATAATGAAGTCCATTATAGAAGGTTTGAATGATTAACCAATTTTCTAAACCATGATGTGGGCATGCTCTTAACAGCTCTTTATATCTCTCCCAGGCTTCGAACAACGATTCTCCTTGGTTTTGGGTAAATCTAGTTATTTGGTTTCGAAGAACAGCGGTCTTACTCGGGGGAAAATATCTGGCAAGGAATACTTTTCTAAGGTCTTCCCAACTTGTTATGGAATTTGGTGGAAGGGAATCTAACCAAGATAGGGCCTTATCTCTGAGGGAAAAAGGAAATAATCTTAAGCGAATCGCCTCAGGAGGGGCTCCATTGGTTTTAAAGGTGTCTGCTAGTTGGAGAAAGTTTTTCAAATGTTGGTTTGGGTTCTCTGTAGCAAGACCTGCGAATTGTCTCTACTGTACTAACTGCAGCAGGGATGGTTTAAGTTCAAAATTGTTAGCTGGTATGGCTGGATTTACTATACTAGAACTAGGTTCCTCGTTGGATGGTTGGGCGAAATCCTTAAGAGGTCTTTGATTTTGATCTTCGGCCATAGCTTTCCTAAGTTTACGGAAATATAAACGTGTGCGAGCGTAACGTTCTGGTTCAGCTAGAGGGTCTACTAAACTACCGGTACTACGAGTTTTTCGCATTGACCGGCGGGTAATTTCCTTAGTCTAAACGGTATAACAACAGGGTATGAAATTTGACGAAATTGGTCCCCGGCAACGGCGCCAAAAACTTGATGCGTGTTTTTTTTCGCAAGTGTACGAACGCGTCAGAGTAATATAAAAGATTATCGTATCCACAGAGACCAAGTGTCAATCTATCGCTATCTATTGTTAAGGTGTGTATCTAAGGTGATTGAAAATAGTAGTTTTGAAGAGTGTACGGTAGTAAATAAAGTAATTAAAATTAATTGATAAAGACAGGTTCGAATGCAATTCACACAACCAATTGATAATCCAAGTACTTGCTAATAGAACTACTTACGGGCAATGTTTTCTACTTTGAAAAGAACTAATTTGACAGGAACTGTCGCTTTCGCGTATTCAGAACCGAGTTGTACCCCCTAATCAAACCCTCTTATTGTCACGGATAAAAAGGCGCGCATTGCGTTAGAGTAGTAAACCTATTTTTAAGAAATATAGTATCTTGACCAAGTTGAAAAGTATTTTAACCTGGATTTTCTAAAAAAAGAGGTCCTTACGAACCAGACTTTAAACTTCTTAACGCGTCCGAAAATGGTTTTAAAATCTCTTTTCTTTTCAAATTAAAAACTCCTAATAAACTAAATAAAGCGCTTTCGCTGTTTTCGAAATAGTTTAAAAACAATTAAGTTTAGATAGGCGTTGGACGGCTTTCGATCTTACCCAACGGAAATTAAGAACAGGAAAACTTATATTGAAAGTTAAAATAGCCCTTAAGTGTTTCCACTAACAATTGTACAGATTATCGATTCGGTTATGATCTTCACATTCTAACCTTTATAAAATTAGCCAGACATGGTAAAGTAAAAGTTCATTTTTAGATTTTTCATAAAAAAGTATTTAAGTGAGAGTGCGGAAAGTAAATGAAAGTAGTGCGAGTGCGGAAAGTAAATGAAAGTAATGCGGTGCGGAAAATAAATGAAAGTAGTGCGAGTGCGGAAAGTAAATGAAAGTAGTGCGAGTGCGGAAAGTAAATGAAATTAAAGACAATGCAAGAAATAAAGTTGACAAAAGGTAAAGTAATAAAAACCTGCTCCAATCGGAGTGGTTGAATAAAATGCGAACTGAAAGTAAAATGGCGGCAGGATTAACTTCCTTCCAGAGTGCTCCAAGACTCAATCTCACAGGCTCTTACAGACTCGATCTCTCGAATGTAGTAACACCTCGATGTGAAGCGATTACCACTATTACACTGATATATGCTTATGAACAACTAAGCTTGGATGAAGAAAAACGAAAATCTAAAGTCCTATTTATAGGCAAGGAAACATGTGGAAAAGACAAGGATGCCCCTAGCATTTGAATTTGGGAGGGAACTCGCTTTGTTCTTGTGGCGCCCGCCACAACACCATGGCGCCCGCCATGAGTGTAAACCTGCTTGGGCAGTTGGAGATCGTGGGGAAAAACAGTTGGGAGGAGTTTGAGACATGGCCACGTCATGGAAGACCCTGTGGCGGCCGCCATAGTGGATGCCATAAGTGTAAAATGCTGATTTTATTTTAGCTCATTTCGACTTCCTTTTCGCTCCTTTTCTCGCTCGGGGCTCTGATTAGACTAAAAACCCGAAAACAAAGAAAAACATAATAATAACATAATAAAATGACATTAAAAGACTAAGAATGCATGCGAAATCGGAGACAAAAATACGGTGAAATTCAGTGTCATCATCTTCCTAGAGATGAACACTTTACTCCTAGATTTTGTAGTACCATCCACATAGATTTTCTGCTTAGCAGTTCTCATCTTTGGAGGTGACTCAATAGCTTTCCTCTTTCTTGATTTTAGTCGTTTAGCAACCCCAGGAACCACTTTTGCAATTAGTTCATCATCAACTCTAACATCTGCATCTTCCAACCTAAAGATTGTCAACTTGTGGAATTTTTCTTCTGAACTATAGGGGTCATTAGTCAGGTTGTCATCTTTCTTGGCCTTGCAAGTATTCAGCTCCCAACACTTCTTAAGGTCACAGCTTTTGATCCTTCCATCAGCATTGTTGACTCCTTCATCTTGCTCACATAACTGACTACTCACATCATCCAACTTAGGAGTAACAGCACCATAAGTCATTAACCCAGATTGACTTTTCACCATACTTTCACACTTGATGTCATCATCTGATGTTACAGCATCATCACAAGATAAGCTGTCCACTTGAGGTATCCACTGATAGCAATTATCTTTGGATCTTACTCCCTTCATCACTACCTCATTCTGCTCATCAGCTACCACACATTCATCTTTGGTGTAGCTTACGTTGTAACCTTCATCACAAAGTTGACTTATGCTAATTAAATTAGCACTCAACCCTTGAACAAGGAGCACATTATCAAGAGTAAGGCCATCATGATTCTTCACTCTACCAACTCCTTCTACTACTCCTTTTTCACCATTGCCAAAAATAACACCATTTGCATGGCAAGGATTGAACTCTACCAAATGCTTCTTGGATCCAGTCATGTGCTTTGAACATCCACTGTCAAAGTACCATGCATCCATAGCAAAATGTTCATCTGATGTGTGAGCCAATAGACACTTCACCTTCTCCTTAGGTACCCATTGTTTAACAACTTTGGGCCTGTACTCTCTCCATCTATTTTGAGGATGAGGGTATCCATGCAGCTTGTAGCAAGAGTACTGCATATGTCCAAACCTTCCACAATAAAAGCATCTCACCCTTTCATCTCTGAATCTTCTGCCATGATGAGATTGCTTAGGCTGCCATCCATAATGTGGTCTCCTCCTACCATAACTAGCCTGCCTTCTATTATGCTGGTATCTTCTTCCATAAGGAGGTTGAGAATGCTGTTTCCTAGATTGTCTCCCATGATGGTGTGGCTTTCTTCTTCCATAGATATGAGGAACAACATTGGTGTAACCATACCCCTGATGTTGAGACACCTGATAAGACATGTGCTGTTTGAACTGAGCAGATTGCATGCTCTCGTGGTATCGTGGGGGCATATACTGACTAGCTCCCTGTGGCTGCTTTCTCTTCTGATAAGGACCAGTCTTCTTCTCAATCTTCTTAGGTTGTGAAACATCAGCTTTCTTAGGTGCAGGATCCTGCTTCTTTGGCTGATGTTGAGACAAAGGTTGTGACACTTCCTTCTTTGAACCTGAAGTGCTTGCTTCTGAAGTTCCCTTATCCTCAGCCACATAACCTATCCCAGCTTTGTCTCCAGCAGCTTTTTTTGACTGTAGTATCTTGTCAAGAGTGGCTGTCCCACTGTTCAACATTCTAACAGATTTAGTCATATGATTAAGATGAGCTTTGACACATAAGACTTCTTTTTCCAATTTAGCTTTGTCATTCTCTAGCTGAGCAATCTGTTTCTTCTGTTGATTCCTCTCCTGACATAGTTCAACACTCTTTAAGCACATCTCTTTGTAGGTTGAAGCTAGCTCATCATAAGTGACTTCTCCATCACTATCATCATCAGGTTCAACGATTCCTGTCAAAGCTAACATGCTTTGCTGACTCAATTTCACTTTCACTATCAGAGTCAGACCTGGAAACTGTCATGCCCTTCTTCTGCTTCTTCAAGAATGTGGGACACTCTTTCTTGACATGTCCATACCCTTCACATTCAAAGCACTGAACTCCTTTATCTTGGGCAGTCTTCTCTTCATCCTTCTCTTTTGCCTTGCTGTTGTCAGAAGGGATGTTCCTGACATTAGGCCTGGAGTTATTGTTCATCCTCTTGAACACTTTGTTGAACTGTCTTCCCAACATAACTATGGCTTAAGACAGATCCTCCTGAGACTCATCATCTGTAACTTTCTTAACTTCTGCAGGAGTGGAAACCAAGGCTATACTTTTGGGCTTCTTTTCAGGTTCTTCCTCATTCAAACCAAGCTCAAAAGTTTGAAGAGATCCAATGAGCTCATCAACCCTCATCTTGCTGATGTCTTGTGATTCTTCAATGGCAGTTACCTTCATCTTGTACTTCTTAGGAAGAGACCTCAAGATTTTCCTTACAAGCTTTTCTTCTGACATCTTTTCTCCAAGGGCACTGGATGCATTAGCCAGCTCAAGCACACTCATATGGAAGTCATGGATAGTCTCCTCTTCCTTCATCTTCAGACTCTCAAACTTCGATGTTAGAAGCTGGAGTCTTGACATCTTAACTCTAGATGTTCCTTCATGAGTGGCCTTCAAAATATCCCATGCTTTCTTAGCAACCTCACAAGTATTAATTAACCTGAAAATATTCTTATCCACTCCATTGAAGATTGCATTTAAAGCTTTGGAATTTCCAAGGGCAAGCTCATCTTCTTCCTTGGTCCATTCTTCTTCCGGCTTCAGCTTTGAGGTGCCCTCTTTATCTTTGCCAGCATCATCTTTTTCAAACACCACAGGAGCTTTCCATTCTTTAATGACAGCCTTCCAAGCTCTGCTGTCCAATGACTTTAAGAAAGTAGTCATTCTAGGCTTCCAATACTCATAGTTTGAGTCATCCAATATAGGGGGTCTGTTGACAAATCCTCCAACCTCTTTATCCATCTTCACACCAGAAAGTATCTTCCCCAGATCTCACCCAGAGCCAGACAAGATGCCTGCTCTGATACCAATTGAAATTCTGGTACCAGACGTGTGATGTTAAGGTGCGATGTCACAACAACACACTCTGCACAATGGACAGTAATAACAGTAAATAAATCAACACAAAGATTTGTTCACCCAGTTCGGTCTAACTACCTACGTCTGGGGGCTACCAAGCCAGGGTTGAATTTCACTACTTGTAGAATTAAATTACAGACTCAACAACCCAGTTGACAATCTCCTAATCTTAATTCCTACTAGTGACTTTCTACCTAAGAAACCACTTAGATATGAGAACACTACTCAATCCCTAAAACCACTCAAAGAACAACCTCTTTGAGAACCCTTGATTCTGCTTCACAGCTTTGATCAAGTAATACAACTCTCTTTACTTCACAGCTTTAGAGAGGACAGAATACGACACAGCAATTCACACTAGAATTTTGGTTATACACCTTGTACAAAATACTCAAGACACTCAGCCTCTGCTCTTGATCTTCTCCCCGTATTTCTGTACCTTTTCCTTTGGTCTTGTGCGCTTTATATAGCTCCTTGAATTGGGCTTGGACTTCTCACAATATTTGATCAGATTTTTTAATTAAAACTGAATCTTCAAAACAGATTTTATCCCCAAAATCTTTTTAAATCTTCAACCTTTTAATTCTCCAACAGACCTGCAATCAAATCTCCCATGTAACAGAAAATATCTATCCCAAGATATTCTCATCCAATGAGTCAACCACTCTCCACAATTCCAGCTAACACGCGTGCCCTAACAACCTGCTGTTGTTATTAATTTTGCAGGTCTAATGTTACAACATCACCTGTGTGACATCAGACATCCAACTTCAGCACTTAACTACTTAACACAACCCAGTGTTAAGACTTCAATGTTACAACATCAGCACCTTGACATCAACATTGAATAACCTTTGTTTTACCAAAATTCCAGCCAATCCAGGAACTATCAATCTCCCCCTTTGGCTAATTTTGGCTAAAACACCCTCTAAATCCTCAGAGTCTTCAGCAGCGGAAAACCTTCATTAATTTTGAGATACTTCATCAGCAGCAGTTTGACAATCTTCATAGTCTTCATTACTAGATCTGCTGCAGCACCATCTTCATTATTGACAACAGCCAATTGGTGCTCCCCCTCAAAAACATGAACCAGCATCACAACTGTTCAGTAGCTCACAATGTGCAACGCTTCTCCCCCTTGATGTCTGCTTGGCTGCACTCTTCAAATGCTATGATATCTTCACTAGCAGCTCAGTCCAAACTCCCCCTCAATAACTGCATCAACACTCTTCAGCAAAACACCTTTTACTTTTAGCAGCATCAATTACTCTCTTCATGGCAATTTTTAACTCTCCCCCTTTTTAGCCATAATTAGACAAATTATGCCAATTCATATGACCTACACTTCATCACATGCGACATAATACACGCCCTACTGTCAGTAGCAACAAGATCTATGCAATCTCCAAACACAATGTTCTGACATTATTAAAGACATGGTCAAAACCACATTCCAACACTTTTGACTAGACTGGCGATACAAACCATTATAAAACCACTCTTTCTCCTTTGCTCAGCACAACACTCCAATAAAGCATGAGTCAATTAAGCTCCAAAGTATCAACCAAGAAACTCAAGCATGAGGATAAAAATCCAGAACCTCTAAAGAAGAAGGTCAAATCTCACACGACATCAGGTCCTTCTTCAGGAGCAACAAAAACTGCCAGGACTTCAGTGACAACTATGAAGCCTGGTAAGAACCATACTGCTCAAAAACAGCCTTCAGAAGATGAATAGGATGCAGATTGGAAGGCATTTCTGGATGCAGGTGATTGGCATGAGGATGTAGTTTAACCTTGTATCTTCAAATATCTAATAAATCTCCAATCATATTTTAGATTTTTCTGTAACTCTACAAAATTCTTTACAGTACTTTTCTATTGCTTTGCTGATAATTGTACTGCCTTAATATGAACCAACAACCTAATGTCATAGCATGCTATCTGACATTATATCCTCATAAGATTCAACCAATCTCCATAATCTTGATCAGCATGCAATCTTCACAATATATGTACCTTTGCTGCAAAATCCATAGACAAATACTTCCCCTGTCAAGATTAACAAATGCTCTAGATAGAGATGAACATTTGAGCACATTTATATGCATTTTGGTACCACTATCCCTTTCACCAAGGGCTATCATACAATTCATCTTCACCATCCAAGGCAAACCTTCTACTTCATCATTCTCCCGTATGACTATGTAGATGCTCCTTAGATATAATGTAAGCACTAAGCTTCAGATCCAGAACAAAGACATCCTTCACCAAGGATACTCTTGACACTCTTAACACCAGGGTATTACATGTGCTCTACTACTGGATTTACTATCAGCAAAATAATCCAAACTCAACACTGTGTCACAAACTCCACAAATTCTCAGCTTACTTATAAGCTTTACTGAGATCCAGTCTCTTCAAGAGATCACACTTCCTCTTTCCTTACATCCACCAGTAGTTGTTGAAACTGGTGATGTCTTCAAAGACAGTAGTCACATGACCATAATCTCCACTTCTTCTGACCAAAATGCTAGAGCATTCAACTCCACATGTCCAATCTTAATCATCTTCCAGATCTAACCACCAGCAAACATTATGTTATAACATCTTTTGGGACATCAGCTTCTCATCACCATTCAAAGGACTCATTGCACAGAGAAGTCCTTCAAGAAGCTCCCAATAAAACACAGTCAGAGCAACTTATTCATACACACCTGAATACCATAAGTTCCCACACCCTCTCTGAACCATATCCTAGCAAACTCAACCATATCCAGAGTATCTATACCAAATTCTTTTTCCAGAACATACTTCCACCATTTTATGAAAAGCACAGGAATGTTATCTAGTATGCCCTTTTGAATTTTCTCAAAAGTTATAACAATAACGGCTTCCTTCATTTGAGAGATATCCTGGACATTATCCTCAGACTTATCTCTGATCTTCCTAGAGATGAACACTTTACTCCTGGATTTTGTAGTACCATCCACATAGATTTTCTACTTAGCAGTTCTCATCTTTGGAGGTGACTCAATAACTTTCCTCTTTCTTGATTTCAGTCGTTTAGCAACCCCAGGAACCACTTTTGCAATTAGTTCATCATCAGCTCTAACATCTGCATCTTCCAACCTAAAGATTGTCAACTTGTGGAATTTTTATTCTGAACTATAGGGGTCATTAGTCAGGTTGTCATATTTCTTGGCCTTGCAAGTATTCAGCTCCCAACACTTCTTAAGGTCACAGCTTTTGATCCTTCCATCAGCATTGTTGACTCCTTCATCTTGCTCACATAACTGACTACTCACATCATCCAACTTAGGAGTAACAGCACCATAAGTCATTAACCCAGATTGACTTTTCACCATACTTTCACACTTGATGTCATCATTTGATGTTACAACATCATCACTAGATAAGCTGTCCACTTGAGGTATCCACTGATAGCAATTATCTTTGGATCTTACTCCCTTCATCACTACCTCATTCTGCTCATCAGCTACCACACATTCATCTTTGGTGTAGCTTACGTTGTAACCTTCATCACAAAGTTGACTTATGCTAATTAAATTAGCACTCAACCCTTGAACAAGGAGCACATTATCAAGAGTAAGGCCATCATGATTCTTCACTCTACCAACTCCTTCTACTACTCCTTTTTCACCATTGCCAAAAATAACACCATTTGAATGGCAAGGATTGAACTCTACCAAATGCTTCTTGGATCCAGTCATGTGCTTTGAACATCCACTGTCAAAGTACCATGCATCCATAGCAAAATGTTCATCTGATGTGTGAGCCAATAGACACTTCACCTTCTCCTTAGGTACCCATTGTTTAACAACTTTGGGCTTGTACTCTCTCCATCTATTTTGAGGCTGAGGGTATCCATGCAGCTTGTAGCAAGAGTTCTGCATATGTCCAAACCTTCCATAATAAAAGCATCTCACCCTTTCATCTCTGAATCTTCTGCCATGATGAGATTGCTTAGGCTGCCATCCATAATGTGGTCTCCTCCTACCATAACTGGCCTGCCTTCTATTATGCTGGTATCTTCTTCCATAAGGTGGCTGAGAATGTTGTTTCCTAGATTGTCTCCCATGATGGTGTGGCTTTCTTCTTCCATAGATATGAGGAACAGCATTGGTGTAACCATACCCCTGATGTTGAGACACCTGATAAGACATGTGCTGTTTGAACTGAGCAGCTTGCATGCTCTTGTGGTATCGTGGGGGCATATACCGACTAGTTCCCTGTGGCTGCTTTCTCTTCTGATAAGGACCAGTCTTCTTCTCAATCTTCTTAGGTTGTGAAACATCAGCTTTCTTAGGTGTAGGATCCTGCTTCTTTGGCTGATGTTGAGACAAAGGTTGTGACACTTCCTTCTTTGAACCTGAAGTGCTTGCTTCTGAAGTTCCCTTATCCTCAGCCACATAACCTATCCCAGCTTTGTCTCCAGCAGCTTTTTCTGACTGTAGTATCTTGTCAAGAGTGGCTATCCCACTGTTCAACATTCTAACAGATTTAGTCATATGATTAAGATGAGCTTTGACACATAAGACTTCTTTTTCCAATTCAGCTTTGTCATTCTCTAGCTGAGCAATCTATTTCTTCTGTTGATTCCTCTCCTGACATAGTTCAACACTCTTTAAGCACAGCTCTTTGTAGGTTGAAGCTAGCTCATCATAAGTGACTTCTCCATCACTATCATCATCAGGTTCAACAATTCCTGTCAAAGCTGTAACATGCTTTGCTGACTCAATTTCACTTTCACTATCAGAGTCAGACCAGGAAACTGTCATGCCCTTCTTCTGCTTCTTCAAGAATGTGGGACACTCTTTCTTGACATGTCCATACCCTTCACATTCAAAGCACTGAACTCCTTTATCTTGGGCAGTCTTCTCTTCATCCTTCTCTTTTGCCTTGCTGTTGTCAGAAGAGATGTTCCTGACATTAGGCCTGGAGTTATTGTTCATCCTCTTGAACACTTTGTTGAACTGTCTTCCCAACATAACTATGGCTTAAGACAGATCCTCCTGAGACTCATCATCTGTAACTTTCTTAACTTCTGCAGGAGTGGAAACCAAGGCTATACTTTTGGGCTTCTTTTCAGGTTCTTCCTCATTCAAACCAAGCTCAAAAGTTTGAAGAGATCCAATGAGCTCATCAACCCTCATCTTGCTGATGTCTTGTGATTCTTCAATGGCAGTTACCTTCATCTTGTACTTCTTAGGAAGAGACCTCAGGATTTTCCTTACAAGTTTTTCTTCTGACATCTTTTCTCCAAGGGCACTGGATGCATTAGCCAGCTCAAGCACACTCATATGGAAGTCATGGATAGTCTCCTCTTCCTTCACCTTCAGACTCTCAAACTTCGATGTTAGAAGCTGGAGTCTTGACATCTTAACTCTATATGTTCCTTCATGAGCGGCCTTCAAAATATCCCATGCTTTCTTAGCAACCTCACAGGTATTAATTAGCCTGAAAATATTCTTATCCACTCCATTGAAGATTGCATTTAAAGCTTTGGAATTTCCAAGGGCAAGCTCATCTTCTTCCTTGGTCCATTCTTCTTCCGGCTTCAGCTTTGAGGTGCCCTCTTTATCTTTGCCAGCATCATCTTTTTCAAACACCACAGGAGCTTTCCATTCTTTAATGACAGCCTTCCAAGCTCTGCTGTCCAATGACTTTAAGAAAGTAGTCATTCTAGGCTTCCAATACTCATAGTTTGAGTCATCCAATATAGGGGGTCTGTTGACAAATCCTCCAACCTCTTTGTCCATCTTCACACCAGAAAGTATCTTCCCCAGATCTCACCCAGAGCCAGACAAGATGCCTGCTCTGATACCAATTGAAATTCTGGTACCAGACGTGTGATGTTAAGGTGCGATGTCACAACAACACACTCTGCACAATGGACAGCAATAACAGTAAATAAATCAACACAAAGATTTGTTCACCCAGTTCGGTCTAACTACCTACGTCTGGGGGCTACCAAGCCAGGGATGAATTTCACTACTTGTAGAATTAAATTACAGACTCAACAACCCAGTTGACAATCTCCTAATCTTAATTCCTACTAGTGACTTTCTACCTAAGAAACCACTTAGATATGAGAACACTACTCAATCCCTAAAACCACTCAAAGAACAACCTCTTTGAGAACCCTTGATTCTGCTTCACAGCTTTGATCAAGTAATACAACTCTCTTTACTTCACAGCTTTAGAGAGGACAGAATACGACACAGCAATTCACCCTAGAATTCTGGTTATACACCTTGTACAAAATACTCAAGACACTCAGCCTCTGCTCTTGATCTTCTCCCCGTATTTCTGTACCTTTTCCTTTGGTCTTGTGCGTTTTATATAGCTCCTTGAATTGGGCTTGGACTTCTCACAATATTTGATCAGATTTTTTAATTAAAACTGAATCTTCAAAACAGATTTTATCCCCAAAATCTTTTTAAATCTTCAACCTTTTAATTCTCCAACAGACCTGCAATCAAATCTCCCATGTAACAGAAAATATCTATCCCAAGATATTCTCATCCAATGAGTCAACCACTCTCCACAATTCCAGCTAACACGCGTGCCCTAACAACCTGCAGTTGTTATTAATTCTGCAGGTCTGATGTTACAACATCACCTGTGTGACATCAGACATCCAACTTCAGCACTTAACTACTTAACACAACCCAGTGTTAAGACTTCAATGTTACAACATCAGCACCTTGACATCAACATTGAATAACCTTTGTTTTACCAAAATTCCAGCCAATCCAGGAACTATCAATCTCCCCCTTTGGCTAATTTTGGCTAAAACACCCTCTGAATCCTCAGAGTCTTCAGCAGCGGAAAACCTTCAGTAATTTTGAGATACTTCATCAGCAGCAGTTTGACAATCTTCATAGTCTTCATTACTAGATCTGCTGCAACACCATCTTCATTATTGACAACAGCCAATTGGTGCTCCCCCTCAAAAACATGAACCAGCATCACAACTGTTCAGTAGCTCACAATGTGCAGCACTTCTCCCCCTTGATGTCTGCTTGGCTGCACTCTTCAAATGCTATGATATCTTCACTAGCAGCTCAGTCTAAACTCCCCCTCAATAACTGCATCAACACTCTTCAGGAAAACACCTTTTACTTTTAGCAGCATCAATTACTCTCTTCATGGCAATTTTTAACTCTCCCCCTTTTTAGCCATAATTAGACAAATTATGCCAATTCATATGACCTACACTTCATCACATGCGACATAATACACGCCCTACTGTCAGTAGCAACAAGATCTATGCAATCTCCAAACACAATGTTCTGACATTATTAAAGATATGGTCAAAACCACATTCCAACACTTTTGACTAGACTGGCGATACAAACCATTATAAAACCACTCTTTCTCCTTTGCTCAGCACAACACTCCAATAAAGCATGAGTCAATCAAGCACCAAAGTATCAACCAAGAAATTCAAGCATGAGGATAAAAATCCAGAACCTCTGAAGAAGAAGGTCAAATCTCAGACGACATCAGGTCCTTCTTCAGGAGCAACAAAAACTGGCAGGACTTCAGTGACAACTATGAAGCCTGGTAAGAACCATACTGCTCAAAAACAGCCTTCAGAAGATGAATGGGATGCAGATTGGAAGGCATTTCTGGATACAGGTGATTGGCATGAGGATATAGTTTAACCTTGTATCTTCAAATATCTAATAAATCTCCAATCATATTTTAGATTTTTCTGTAACTCTACAAAATTCTTTACAGTACTTTTCTATTGCTTTGCTGATAATTATACTGCCTTAATATGAACCAACAGCCTAATGTCATAGCATGCTATCTGACATTATATCCTCATAAGATTCAACCAATCTCCATAATCTTGATCAGCATGCAATCTTCATAATATATGTACCTTTGCTGCAAAATCCATAGACAAATACTTCCCCTGTCAAGATTAACAAATGCTCTAGATGGAGATGAACATTTGAGCACATTTACATGCATTTTGGTACCACTGTCCCTTTCACCAAGGGCTATCATACAATTCATCTTCACCTTCCAAGGCAAACCTTCTACTTCATCATTCTCCCGTATGACTATGTAGATGCTCCTTAGATATAATGTAAGCACTAAGCTTCAGACCCAGAACAAAGACATCCTTCACCAAGGATACTCTTGACACTCTTGACACCAGGGTATTACATGTGCTCTACTACTGGATTTACTATCAGCAAAATAATCCAAACTCAACACTGTGTCACAAACTCCACAAATTCTCAGCTTACTTATAAGCTTTACTGAGATCCAGTCTCTTCAAGAGATCACACTTCCTCTTTCCTTACATCCACCAGTAGTTGTTGAAACTGGTGATGTCTTCAAAGACAGTAGTCACATGGCCATAATCTCCACTTCTTCTGACCAAAATGCTAGAGCATTCAACTCCACATGTCCAATCTTAATCATCTTCCAGATCTAACCACCAGCAAACATGATGTTATAACATCTTTTGGGACATCAGCTTCTCATCACCATTCAAAGGACTCATTGCACAGAGAAGTCCTTCAAGAAGCTCCCAATAAAACACAGTCAGAGCAACTTTTTCATACACACCAGAATACCATAAGTTCCCACACCCTCTCTGAACCATATCCTAGCAAACTCAACCATATCCAGAGTATCTATACCAAATTCTTTTTCCTGAACATACTTCCACCATTTTATGAAAAGAACAGGAATGTTATCTAGTATGCCCTTTTGAATTTTCTCAAAAGTTATAACAATAACGGCTTCCTTCATTTGAGAGATATCCTGGACATTATCCTCAGACTTATCTCTGATCTTCCTAGAGATAAACACTTTACTCCTGGATTTTGTAGTAACATCCACATAGATTTTCTGCTTAGCAGTTCTCATCTTTGGAGGTGACTCAATAACTTTCCTCTTTCTTGATTTCAGTCGTTTAGCAACCCCAGGAACCACTTTTACAATTAGTTCATCATCAACTCTAACATCTGCATCTTCCAACCTAAAGATTGTCAACTTGTGGAATTTTTCTTCTGAACTATAGGGGTCATTAGTCAGGTTGTCATCTTTCTTGGCCTTGCAAGTATTCAGCTCCCAACACTTCTTAAGGTCACAGCTTTTGATCCTTCCATCAGCATTGTTGACTCCTTCATCTTGCTCACATAACTGACTACTCACATCATCCAACTTAGGAGTAACAACACCATAAGTCATTAACCCAGATTGACTTTTCACCATACTTTCACACTTGATGTCATCATTTGATGTTACAACATCATCACTAGATAAGCTGTCCACTTGAGGTATCCACTGATAGCAATTATCTTTGGATCTTACTCCCTTCATCACTACCTCATTCTGCTCATCAGCTACCACACATTCATCTTTGGTGTAGCTTACATTGTAACCTTCATCACAAAGTTGACTTATGCTAATTAAATTAGCACTCAACCCTTGAACAAGGAGCACATTATCAAGAGTAAGGCCATCATGATTCTTCACTCTACCAACTCCTTCTACTACTCCTTTTTCACCATTGCCAAAACTAACACCATTTGCATGGCAAGGATTGAACTCTACCAAATGCTTCTTGGATCCAGTCATGTGCTTTGAACATCCACTGTCAAAGTACCATGCATCCATAGCAAAATGTTCATCTGATGTGTGAGCCAATAGACACTTCACCTTCTCCTTAGGTACCCATTGTTTAACAACTTTGGGCCTGTACTCTCTCCATCTATTTTGAGGCTGAGGGTATCCATGCAGCTTGTAGCAAGAGTACTGCATATGTCCAAACCTTCCACAATAAAAGCATCTCACCCTTTCATCTCTGAATCTTCTGCCATGATGAGATTGCTTAGGCTGCCATCCATAATGTGGTCTCCTCCTACCATAACTGGCATGCCTTCTATTATGCTGGTATCTTCTTCCATAAGGAGGCTGAGAATGTTGTTTCCTAGATTGTCTCCCATGATGGTGTGGCTTTCTTCTTCCATAGATATGAGGAACAACATTGGTGTAACCATACCCCTGATGTTGAGACACCTGATAAGACATGTGCTGTTTGAACTGAGCAGCTTGCATGCTCTTGTGGTATCGTGGGGGCATATACTGACTAGCTCCCTGTGGCTGCTTTCTCTTCTGATAAGGACCAGTCTTCTTCTCAATCTTCTTAGGTTGTGAAACATCAGCTTTCTTAGGTGTAGGATCCTGCTTCTTTGGCTGATGTTGAGACAAAGGTTGTGACACTTCCTTCTTTGAACCTGAAGTGCTTGCTTCTGAAGTTCCCTTATCCTCAGCCACATAACCTATCCCAGCTTTGTCTCCAGCAGCTTTTTCTGACTGTAGTATCTTGTCAAGAGTGGTTGTCCCACTGTTCAACATTCTAACAGATTTAGGTATATGATTAAGATGAGCTTTGACACATAAGACTTCTTTTTCCAATTCAGCTTTGTCATTCTCTAGCTGAGCAATCTGTTTCTTCTGTTGATTCGTCTCCTGACATAGTTCAACACTCTTTAAGCACATCCCTTTGTAGGTTGAAGCTAGCTCATCATAAGTGACTTCTCCATCACTATCATCATCAGGTTCAACAATTCCTGTCAAAGCTGTAACATGCTTTGCTGACTCAATTTCACTTTCACTATCAGAGTCAGACCTGGAAACTGTCATGCCCTTCTTCTGCTTCTTCAAGAATGTGGGACACTCTTTCTTGACATGTCCATACCCTTCACATTCAAAGCACTGAACTCCTTTATCTTGGGCAGTCTTCTCTTCATCCTTCTCTTTTGCCTTGCTGTTGTCAGAAGAGATGTTCCTGACATTAGGCCTGGAGTTATTGTTCATCCTCTTGAACACTTTGTTGAACTGTCTTCCCAACATAACTATGGCTTAAGACAGATCCTCCTGAGACTCATCATCTGTAACTTTCTTAACTTCTGCAGGAGTGGAAACCAAGGCTATACTTTTGGGCTTCTTTTCAGGTTCTTCCTCATTCAAACCAAGCTCAAAAGTTTGAAGAGATCCAATGAGCTCATCAACCCTCATCTTGCTGATGTCTTGTGATTCTTCAATGGCAGTTACCTTCATCTTGTACTTCTTAGGAAGAGACCTCAAGATTTTCCCTACAAGCTTTTCTTCTGACATCTTTTCTCCAAGGGCACTGGATGCATTAGCCAGCTCAAGCACACTCATATGGAAGTCATGGATAGTCTCCTCTTCCTTCATCTTCAGACTCTCAAACTTCGATGTTAGAAGCTGGAGTCTTGACATCTTAACTCTAGATGTTCCTTCATGAGTGGCCTTCAAAATATCCCATGCTTTCTTAGCAACCTCACAGGTATTAATTAACCTGAAAATATTCTTATCCACTCCATTAAAGATTGCATTTAAAGCTTTGGAATTTCCAAGGGCAAGCTCATCTTCTTCCTTGGTCCATTCTTCTTCCGGCTTCAGCTTTGAGGTGCCCTCTTTATCTTTGCCAGCATCATCTTTTTCAAACACCACAGGAGCTTTCCATTCTTTAATGACAGCCTTCCAAGCTCTGTTGTCCAATGACTTTAAGAAAGTAGTCATTCTAGGCTTCCAATACTCATAGTTTGAGTCATCCAATATAGGGGGTCTGTTGACAAATCCTCCAACCTCTTTGTCCATCTTCACACCAGAAAGTATCTTCCCCAGATCTCACCCAGAGCCAGATAAGATGCCTGCTCTGATACCAATTGAAATTCTGGTACCAGACGTGTGATGTTAAGGTGCGATGTCACAACAACACACTCTGTACAATGGACAGTAATAACAGTAAATAAATCAACACAAAGATTTGTTCACCCAGTTCGGTCTAACTACCTACGTCTGGGGGCTACCAAGCCAGGGATGAATTTCACTACTTGTAGAATTAAATTACAGACTCAACAACCCAGTTGACAATCTCCTAATCTTAATTCCTACTAGTGACTTTCTACCTAAGAAACCACTTAGATATGAGAACACTACTCAATCCCTAAAACCACTCAAAGAACAACCTCTTTGAGAACCCTTGATTCTGCTTCACAGCTTTGATCAAGTAATACAACTCTCTTTACTTCACAGCTTTAGAGAGGACAGAATACGACACAACAATTCACCCTAGAATTATGGTTATACACCTTGTACAAAATACTCAAGACACTCAGCCTCTGCTCTTGATCTTCTCCCCGTATTTCTGTACCTTTTCCTTTGGTCTTGTGCGCTTTATATAGCTCCTTGAATTGGGCTTGGACTTCTCACAATATTTGATCAGATTTTTTAATTAAAACTGAATCTTCAAAACAGATTTTATCCCCAAAATCTTTTTAAATCTTCAACCTTTTAATTCTCCAACAGACCTGCAATCAAATCTCCCATGTAACAGAAAATATCTATCCCAAGATATTCTCATCCAATGAGTCAACCACTCTCCACAATTCCAGCTAACACGCGTGCCCTAACAACCTGCTGTTGTTATTAATTCTGCAGGTCTGATGTTACAACATCACCTGTGTGACATCAGACATCCAACTTCAGCACTTAACTACTTAACACAA
Source organism: Lathyrus tuberosus (assembly GCA_022829125.1). Lineage (NCBI taxonomy): Eukaryota > Viridiplantae > Streptophyta > Magnoliopsida > Fabales > Fabaceae > Lathyrus > Lathyrus tuberosus. Next base: position 11,028,688 of record JALAZF010000072.1, read on the forward strand.
CCCAGTGTTAAGACTTCAATGTTACAACATCAGCACCTTGACATCAACATTGAATAACCTTTGTTTTACCAAAATTCCAGCCAATCCAGGAACTATCAATCTCCCCCTTTGGCTAATTTTGGCTAAAACACCCTCTGAATCCTCAGAGTCTTCAGCAGCGGAAAACCTTCAGTAATTTTGAGATACTTCATCAGCAGCAGTTTGACAATCTTCATAGTCTTCATTACTAGATCTGCTGCAACACCATCTTCATTATTGACAACAGCCAATTGGTGCTCCCCCTCAAAAACATGAACCAGCATCACAACTGTTCAGTAGCTCACAATGTGCAGCACTTCTCCCCCTTGATGTCTGCTTGGCTGCACTCTTCAAATGCTATGATATCTTCACTAGCAGCTCAGTCTAAACTCCCCCTCAATAACTGCATCAACACTCTTCAGCAAAACACGTTTTACTTTTAGCAGCATCAATTACTCTCTTCATGGCAATTTTTAACTCTCCCCCTTTTTAGCCATAATTAGACAAATTATGCCAATTCATATGACCTACACTTCATCACATGCGACATAATACACGCCCTACTGTCAGTAGTAACAAGAACTATGCAATCTCCAAACACAATGTTCTGACATTATTAAAGACATGGTCAAAACCACATTCCAACACTTTTGACTAGACTGGCGATACAAACCATTATAAAACCACTCTTTCTCCTTTGCTCAGCACAACACTCCAATAAAGCATGAGTCAATCAAGCTCCAAAGTATCAACCAAGAAACTCAAGCATGAGGGTAAAAATCCAGAACCTCTGAAGAAGAAGGTCAAATCTCAGACGACATTAGGTCCTTCTTCAGGAGCAACAAAAACTGGCAGGACTTCAGTGACAACTATGAAGCCTGGTAAGAACCATACTGCTCAAAAACAGCCTTCAGAAGATGAATGGGATGCAGATTGGAAGGCATTTCTGGATACAGGTGATTGGCATGAGGATATAGTTTAACCTTGTATCTTCAAATATCTAATAAATCTCCAATCATATTTTAGATTTTTCTGTAACTCTACAAAATTCTTTACAGTACTTTTCTATTGCTTTGCTGATAATTGTACTGCCTTAATATGAACCAACAGCCTAATGTCATAGCATGCTATCTGACATTATATCCTCATAAGATTCAACCAATCTCCATAATCTTGATCAGCATGCAATCTTCACAATATATGTACCTTTGCTGCAAAATCCATAGACAAATACTTCCCCTGTCAAGATTAACAAATGCTCTAGATGGAGATGAACATTTGAGCACATTTACATGCATTTTGGTACCACTGTCCCTTTCACCAAGGGCTATCATACAATTCATCTTCACCATCCAAGGCAAACCTTCTACTTCATCATTCTCCCGTATGACTATGTAGATGCTCCTTAGATATAATGTAAGCACTAAGCTTCAGATCCAGAACAAAGACATCCTTCACCAAGGATACTCTTAACACTCTTGACACCAGGGTATTACATGTGCTCTACTACTGGATTTACTATCAGCAAAATAATCCAAACTCAACACTGTGTCACAAACTCCACAAATTCTCAGCTTACTTATAAGCTTTACTGAGATCCAGTCTCTTCAAGAGATCACACTTCCTCTTTCCTTACATCCACCAGTAGTTGTTGAAACTGGTGATGTCTTCAAAGACAGTAGTCACATGGCCATAATCTCCACTTCTTCTGACCAAAATGCTAGAGCATTCAACTCCACATGTCAAATCTTAATCATCTTCCAGATCTAACCACCAGCAAACATGATGTTATAACATCTTTTGGGACATCAGCTTCTCATCACCATTCAAAGGACTCATTGTACAGAGAAGTCCTTCAAGAAGCTCCCAATAAAACACAGTCAGAGCAACTTATTCATACACACCTGAATACCATAAGTTCCCACACCCTCTCTGAACCATATCCTAGCAAACTCAACCATATCCAGAGTATCTATACCAAATTCTTTTTCCAGAACATACTTCCACCATTTTATGAAAAGCACAGGAATGTTATCTAGTATGCCCTTTTGAATTTTCTCAAAAGTTATAACAATAACGGCTTCCTTCATTTGAGAGATATCCTGGACATTATCCTCAGACTTATCTCTGATCTTCCTAGAGATGAACACTTTACTCCTGGATTTTGTAGTACCATCCACATAGATTTTCTGCTTAGCAGTTCTCATCTTTGGAGGTGACTCAATAACTTTCCTCTTTCTTGATTTCAGTCATTTAGCAACCCCAGGAACCACTTTTGCAATTAGTTCATCATCAGCTCTAACATCTGCATCTTCCAACCTAAAGATTGTCAACTTGTGGAATTTTTCTTCTGAACTATAGGGGTCATTAGTCAGGTTGTCATCTTTCTTGGCCTTGCAAGTATTCAGCTCCCAACACTTCTTAAGGTCACAGCTTTTGATCCTTCCATCAGCATTGTTGACTCCTTCATCTTGCTCACATAACTGACTACTCACATCATCCAACTTAGGAGTAACAGCACCATAAGTCATTAACCCAGATTGACTTTTCACCATACTTTCACACTTGATGTCATCATCTGATGTTACAACATCATCACTAGATAAGCTGTCCACTTGAGGTATCCACTGATAGCAATTATCTTTGGATCTTACTCCCTTCATCACTACCTCATTCTGCTCATCAGCTACCACACATTCATCTTTGGTGTAGCTTACGTTGTAACCTTCATCACAAAGTTGACTTATGCTAATTAAATTAGCACTCAACCCTTGAACAAGGAGCACATTATCAAGAGTAAGGCCATCATGATTCTTCACTCTACCAACTCCTTCTACTACTCCTTTTTCACCATTGCCAAAAATAACACCATTTGCATGGCAAGGATTGAACTCTACCAAATGCTTCTTGGATCCAGTCATGTGCTTTGAACATCCACTGTCAAAGTACCATGCATCCATAGCAAAATGTTCATCTGATGTGTGAGCCAATAGACACTTCACCTTCTCCTTAGGTACCCATTGTTTAACAACTTTGGGCCTGTACTCTCTCCATCTATTTTGAGGCTGAGGGTATCCATGCAGCTTGTAGCAAGAGTACTGCATATGTCCAAACCTTCCACAATAAAAGCATCTCACCCTTTCATCTCTGAATCTTCTGCCATGATGAGATTGCTTAGGCTGCCATCCATAATGTGGTCTCCTCCTACCATAACTGGCCTGCCTTATATTATGCTGGTATCTTCTTCCATAAGGAAGCTGAGAATGCTGTTTCCTATATTGTCTCCCATGATGGTGTGGCTTTCTTCTTCCATAGATATGAGGAACAACATTGGTGTAACCATACCCCTGATGTTGAGACACCTGATAAGACATGTGCTGTTTGAACTGAGCAGCTTGCATGCTCTTGTGGTATCGTGGGGGCATATACTGACTAGCTCCCTATGGCTGCTTTCTCTTCTGATAAGGACCAGTCTTCTTCTCAATCTTCTTAGGTTGTGAAACATCAGCTTTCTTAGGTGTAGGATCCTGCTTCTTTGGCTGATGTTGAGACAAAGGTTGTGACACTTCCTTCTTTGAACCTGAAGTGCTTGCTTCTGAAGTTCCCTTATCCTCAGCCACATAACCTATCCCAGCTTTGTCTCCAGCAGCTTTTTCTGACTGTAGTATCTTGTCAAGAGTGGTTGTCCCACTGTTCAACAATCTAACAGATTTAGTCATATGATTAAGATGAGCTTTGACACATAAGACTTCTTTTTCCAATTCAGCTTTGTCATTCTCTAGCTGAGCAATCTGTTTCTTCTGTTGATTCCTCTCCTGACATAGTTCAACACTCTTTAAGCACAGCTCTTTGTAGGTTAAAGCTAGCTCATCATAAGTGACTTCTCCATCACTATCATCATCAGGTTCAATAATTCCTGTCAAAGCTGTAACATGCTTTGCTGACTCAATTTCACTTTCACTATCAGAGTCAGACCAGGAAACTGTCATGCCCTTCTTCTGCTTCTTCAAGAATGTGGGACACTCTTTCTTGACATGTCCATACCCTTCACATTTAAAGCACTGAACTCCTTTATCTTGGGCAGTCTTCTCTTCATCCTTCTCTTTTGCCTTGCTGTTGTCAGAAGAGATGTTCCTGACATTAGGCCTGGAGTTATTATTCATCCTCTTGAACACTTTGTTGAACTGTCTTCCCAACATAACTATGGCTTAAGACAGATCCTCCTGAGACTCATCATCTGTAACTTTCTTAACTTCTGCAGGAGTGGAAACCAAGGCTATACTTTTGGGCTCCTTTTCAGGTTCTTCCTCAATCAAACCAAGCTCAAAAGTTTGACGAGATCCAATGAGCTCATCAACCCTCATCTTGCTGATGTCTTGTGATTCTTCAATGGCAGTTACCTTCATCTTGTACTTCTTAGGAAGAGACCTCAGGATTTTCCTTACAAGCTTTTCTTCTGACAGCTTTTCTCCAAGGGCACTGGATGCATTAGCCAGCTCAAGCACACTCATATGGAAGTCATGGATAGTCTCCTCTTCCTTCATCTTCAGACTCTCAAACTTCGATGTTAGAAGCTGGAGTCTTGACATCTTAACTCTAGATGTTCCTTCATGAGTGGCCTTCAAAATATCCCATGCTTTCTTAGCAACCTCACAGGTATTAATTAACCTGAAAATATTCTTATCCACTCCATTAAAGATTGCATTTAAAGCTTTGGAATTTCCTAGGGCAAGCTCATCTTCTTCCTTGGTCCATTCTTCTTCCGGCTTCAGCTTTGAGGTGCCCTCTTTATCTTTGCCAGCATCATCTTTTTCAAACACCACAGGAGCTTTCCATTCTTTAATGACAGCCTTCCAAGCTCTGCTGTCCAATGACTTTAAGAAAGTAGTCATTCAAGGCTTCCAATACTCATAGTTTGAGTCATCCAATATAGGGGGTCTGTTGACAAATCCTCCAACCTCTTTGTCCATCTTCACACCAGAAAGTATCTTCCCCAGATCTCACCCAGAGCCAGACAAGATGCCTGCTCTGATACCAATTGAAATTCTGGTACCAGACGTGTGATGTTAAGGTGCGATGTCACAACAACACACTCTGCACAATGGACAGCAATAACAGTAAATAAATCAACACAAAGATTTGTTCACCCAGTTCGGTCTAACTACCTACGTCTGGGGGCTACCAAGCCAGGGATGAATTTCACTACTTGTAGAATTAAATTACAGACTCAACAACCCAGTTGACAATCTCCTAATCTTAATTCCTACTAGTGACTTTCTACCTAAGAAACCACTTAGATATGAGAACACTACTCAATCCCTAAAACCACTCAAAGAACAACCTCTTTGAGAACCCTTGATTCTGCTTCACAGCTTTGATCAAGTAATACAACTCTCTTTACTTCACAGCTTTAGAGAGGGCAGAATACGACACAGTAATTCACCCTAGAATTCTAGTTATACACCTTGTACAAAATACTCAAGACACTTAGCCTCTGCTCTTGATCTTCTCCCCGTATTTCTGTACCTTTTCCTTTGGTCTTGTGCGCTTTATATAGCTCCTTGAATTGGGCTTGGACTTCTCACAATATTTGATCAGATTTTTTAATTAAAACTGAATCTTCAAAACAGATTTTATCCCCAAAATCTTTTTAAATCTTCAACCTTTTAATTCTCCAACAGACCTGCAATCAAATCTCCCATGTAACAGAAAATATCTATCCCAAGATATTCTCATCCAATGAGTCAACCACTCTCCACAATTCCAGCTAACACGCGTGCCCTAACAACCTGCTGTTGTTATTAATTTTGTAGGTCTGATGTTACAACATCACCTGTGTGACATCAGACATCCAACTTCAGCACTTAACTACTTAACACAACCCAGTGTTAAGACTTCAATGTTACAACATCAGCACCTTGACATCAACATTGAATAACCTTTGTTTTACCAAAATTCCAGCCAATCCAGGAACTATCAATCTCCCCCTTTGGCTAATTTTGGCTAAAACACCCTCTGAATCCTCAGAGTCTTCAGCAGCGGAAAACCTTCAGTAATTTTGAGATACTTCATCAGCAGCAGTTTGACAATCTTCATAGTCTTCATTACTAGATCTGCTGCAGCACCATCTTCATTATTGACAACAGCCAATTGGTGCTCCCCCTCAAAAACATGAACCAGCATCACAACTGTTCAGTAGCTCACAATGTGCAACGCTTCTCCCCCTTGATGTCTGCTTGGCTGCACTCTTCAAATGCTATGATATCTTCACTAGCAGCTCAGTCCAAACTCCCCCTCAATAACTGCATCAACACACTTCAGCAAAACACCTTTTACTTTTAGCAGCATCAATTACTCTCTTCATGGCAATTTTTAACTCTCCCCCTTTTTAGCCATAATTAGACAAATTATGCCAATTCATATGACCTACACTTCATCACATGCGACATAATACACGCCCTACTGTCAGTAGCAACAAGATCTATGCAATCTCCAAACACAATGTTCTGACATTATTAAAGACATGGTCAAAACCACATTCCAACACTTTTGACTAGACTGGCGATACAAACCATTATAAAACCACTCTTTCTCCTTTGCTCAGCACAACACTCCAATAAAGCAAGAGTCAATCAAGCTCCAAAGTATCAACCAAGAAACTCAAGCATGAGGATAAAAATCCAGAACCTCTGAAGAAGAAGGTCAAATCTCAGACGACATCAGGTCCTTCTTCAGGAGCAACAAAAACTGGCAGGACTTCAGTGATAACTATGAAGCATGGTAAGAACCATACTACTCAAAAACAGCCTTCAGAAGATGAATGGGATGCAGATTGGAAGGCATTTCTGGATACAGGTGATTGGCATGAGGATGTAGTTTAACCTTGTATCTTCAAATATCTAATAAATCTCCAATCATATTTTAGATTTTTCTGTAACTATACAAAATTCTTTACAGTACTTTTCTATTGCTTTGCTGATAATTGTACTGCCTTAATACGAACCAACAGCCTAATGTCATAGCATGCTATCTGACATTATATCCTCATAAGATTCAACCAATCTCCATAATCTTGATCAGCATGCAATCTTCACAATATATGTACCTTTGCTGCAAAATCCATAGACAAATACTTCCCCTGTCAAGATTAACAAATGCTCTAGATGGAGATGAACATTTGAGCACATTTACATGCATTTTGGTACCACTGTCCCTTTCACCAAGGGCTATCATACAATTCATCTTCACCATCCAAGGCAAACCTTCTACTTCATCATTCTCCCGTATGACTATGTAGATGCTCCTTAGATATAATGTAAGCACTAAGCTTCAGATCCAGAACAAAGACATCCTTCACCAAGGATACTCTTGACACTCTTGACACCAGGGTATTACATGTGCTCTACTACTGGATTTACTATCAGCAAAATAATCCAAACTCAACACTGTGTCACAAACTCCACAAATTCTCAGCTTACTTATAAGCTTTACTGAGATCCAGTCTCTTCAAGAGATCACACTTCCTCTTTCCTTACATCCACCAGTAGTTGTTGAAACTGGTGATGTCTTCAAAGACAGTAGTCACATGGCCATAATCTCCACTTCTTCTGACCAAAATGCTAGAGCATTCAACTCCACATGTCCAATCTTAATCATCTTCCAGATCTAACCACCAGCAAACATGATGTTATAACATCTTTTGGGACATCAGCTTCTCATCACCATTCAAAGGACTCATTGCACAGAGAAGTCCTTCAAGAAGCTCCCAATAAAACACAGTCAGAGCAACTTTTTCATACACACCTGAATACCATAAGTTCCCACACCCTCTCTGAACCATATCCTAGCAAACTCAACCATATCCAGAGTATCTATACCAAATTCTTTTTCCAGAACATACTTCCACCATTTTATGAAAATCACAGGAATGTTATCTAATATGCCCTTTTGAATTTTCTCAAAAGTTATAACAATAACGGCTTCCTTCATTTGAGAGATATCCTGGACATTATCCTCAGACTTATCTCTGATCTTCCTAGAGATGAACACTTTACTCCTGGATTTTGTAGTACCATCCACATAGATTTTCTGCTTAGCAGTTCTCATCTTTGGAGGTGACTCAATAACTTTCCTCTTTCTTGATTTCAGTCGTTTAGCAACCCCAGGAACCACCTTTGCAATTAGTTCATCATCAGCTCTAACATCTGCATCTTCCAACCTAAAGATTGTCAACTTGTGGAATTTTTCTTCTGAACTATAGGGGTCATTAGTCAGGTTGTCATCTTTCTTGGCCTTGCAAGTATTCAGCTCCCAACACTTCTTAAGGTCACAGCTTTTGATCCTTCCATCAGCATTGTTGACTCCTTCATCTTGCTCACATAACTGACTACTCACATCATCCAACTTAGGAGTAACAGCACCATAAGTCATTAACCCAGATTGACTTTTCACCATACTTTCACACTTGATGTCATCATCTGATGTTACAACATCATCACTAGATAAGCTGTCCACTTGAGGTATCCACTGATAGCAATTATCTTTGGATCTTACTCCCTTCATCACTACCTCATTCTGCTCATCAGCTACCACACATTCATCTTTGGTGTAGCTTACGTTGTAACCTTCATCACAAAGTTGACTTATGCTAATTAAATTAGCACTCAACCCTTGAACAAGGAGCACATTATCAAGAGTAAGGCCATCATGATTCTTCACTCTACCAACTCCTTCTACTACTCCTTTTTCACCATTGCCAAAAATAACACCATTTGCATGGCAAGGATTGAACTCTACCAAATGCTTCTTGGATCCAGTCATGTGCTTTGAACATCCACTGTCAAAGTACCATGCATCCATAGCAAAATGTTCATCTGATGTGTGAGCCAATAGACACTTCACCTTCTCCTTAGGTACCCATTGTTTAACAACTTTGGGCCTGTACTCTCTCCATCTATTTTGAGGCTGAGGGTATCCATGCAGCTTGTAGCAAGAGTACTGCATATGTCCAAACCTTCCACAATAAAAGCATCTCACCCTTTCATCTCTGAATCTTCTGCCATGATGAGATTGCTTAGGCTGCCATCCATAATGTGGTCTCCTCCTACCATAACTGGCCTGCCTTCTATTATGCTGGTATCTTCTTCCATAAGGAGGTTGAGAATGCTGTTTCCTAGATTGTCTCCCATGATGGTGTGGCTTTCTTCTTCCATAGATATGAGGAACAGCATTGGTGTAACCATACCCCTGATGTTGAGACACCTGATAAGACATGTGCTGTTTGAACTGAGCAGCTTGCATGCTCTCGTGGTATCGTGGGGGCATATACTGACTAGCTCCCTGTGGCTGCTTTCTCTTCTGATAAGGACCAGTCTTCTTCTCAATCTTCTTAGGTTGTGAAACATCAGCTTTCTTCGGTGTAGGATCCTGCTTCTTTGGCTGATGTTGAGACAAAGGTTGTGACACTTCCTTCTTTGAACCTGAAGTGCTTGCTTCTGAAGTTCCCTTATCCTCAGCCACATAACCTATCCCAGCTTTGTCTCCAGCAGCTTTTTCTGACTGTAGTATCTTGTCAAGAGTGGCTGTCCCACTGTTCAACATTCTAACAGATTTAGTCATATGATTAAGATGAGCTTTGACACATAAGACTTCTTTTTCCAATTCAGCTTTGTCATTCTCTAGCTGAGCAATCTGTTTCTTCTGTTGATTCCTCTCCTGACATAGTTCAACACTCTTTAAGCACAGCTCTTTGTAGGTTGAAGCTAGCTCATCATAAGTGACTTCTCCATCACTATCATCATCAGGTTCAACAATTCCTGTCAAAGCTGTAACATGCTTTGCTGACTCAATTTCACTTTCACTATCAGAGTCAGACCAGGAAACTGTCATGCCCTTCTTCTGCTTCTTCAAGAATGTGGGACACTCTTTCTTGACATATCCATACCCTTCACATTCAAAGCACTGAACTCCTTTATCTTGGGCAGTCTTCTCTTCATCCTTCTCTTTTGCCTTGCTGTTGTCAGAAGAGATGTTCCTGACATTAGGCCTGGAGTTATTGTTCATCCTCTTGAACACTTTGTTGAACTGTCTTCCCAACATAACTATGGCTTAAGACAGATCCTACTGAGACTCATCATCTGTAACTTTCTTAACTTCTGCAGGAGTGGAAACCAAGGCTATACTTTTGGGCTTCTTTTCAGGTTCTTCCTCATTCAAACCAAGCTCAAAAGTTTGAAGAGATCCAATGAGCTCATCAACCCTCATCTTGCTGATGTCTTGTGATTCTTCAATGGCAGTTACCTTCATCTTGTACTTCTTAGGAAGAGACCTCAGGATTTTCCTTACAAGCTTTTCTTCTGACATCTTTTCTCCAAGGGCACTGGATGCATTAGCCAGCTCAAGCACACTCATATGGAAGTCATGGATAGTCTCCTCTTCCTTCATCTTCAGACTCTCAAACTTCGATGTTAGAAGCTGGAGTCTTGACATCTTAACTCTAGATGTTCCTTCATGAGTGGCCTTCAAAATATCCCATGCTTTCTTAGCAACCTCACAGGTATTAATTAACCTGAAAATATTCTTATCCACTCCATTGAAGATTGCATTTAAAGCTTTGGAATTTCCAAGGGCAAGCTCATCTTCTTCCTTGGTCCATTCTTCTTCCGGCTTCAGGTTTGAGGTGCCCTCTTTATCTTTGCCAGCATCATCTTTTTCAAACACCACAAGAGCTTTCCATTCTTTAATGACAGCCTTCCAAGCTCTACTGTCCAATGACTTTAAGAAAGTAGTCATTCTAGGCTTCCAATACTCATAGTTTAAGTCATCCAATATAGGGGGTCTGTTGACAAATCCTCCAACCTCTTTGTCCATCTTCACACCAGAAAGTATCTTCCCCAGATCTCACCCAGAGCCAGACAAGATGCCTGCTCTGATACCAATTGAAATCCTGGTACCAGACGTGTGATGTTAAGGTGCGATGTCACAACAACACACTCTGCACAATGGACAGCAATAACAGTAAATAAATCAACACAAAGATTTGTTCACCCAGTTCGGTCTAACTACCTACGTCTGGGGGCTACCAAGCCAGGGATGAATTTCACTACTTGTAGAATTAAATTACAGACTCAACAACCCAGTTGACAATCTCCTAATCTTAATTCTTATTAGTGACTTTCTACCTAAGAAACCACTTAGATATGAGAACACTACTCAATCCCTAAAACCACTCAAAGAACAACCTCTTTGAGAACCCTTGATTCTGCTTCACAGCTTTGATCAAGTAATACAACTCTCTTTACTTCACAGCTTTAGAGAGGACAGAATACGACACAGCAATTCACCCTAGAATTCTGGTTATACACCTTGTACAGAATACTCAAGACACTCAGCCTCTGCTCTTGATCTTCTCCCCGTATTTCTGTACCTTTTCCTTTGGTCTTGTGCGCTTTATATAGCTCCTTGAATTGGGCTTGGACTTCTCACAATATTTGATCAGATTTGTTAATTAAAACTGAATCTTCAAAACAGATTTTATCCCCAAAATCTTTTTAAATCTTCAACCTTTTAATTCTCCAACAGACCTGCAATCAAATCTCCCATGTAACAGAAAATATCTATCCCAAGATATTCTCATCCAATGAGTCAACCACTCTCCACAATTCCAGCTAACACGCGTGCCCTAACAACCTGCTGTTGTTATTAATTCTGCAGGTCTGATGTTACAACATCACCTGTGTGACATCAGACATCCAACTTCAGCACTTAACTACTTAACACAGCCCAATGTTAAGACTTCAATGTTACAACATCAGCACCTTGACATCAACATTGAATAACCTTTGTTTTACCAAAATTCCAGCCAATCCAGGAACTATCACAAGTCATAGAAAAATAAAACATTCAGCATTGGTTCATCATAGGGCATGTGATCAGTTGATTTTCAGAGTATTGATCATCGAAAGAAAGAGAGCAAGAGCCAAGGGTCTTAAAGCAAGCCTAAAAGGTCTCTTATATCATATATCATCCCAATTGATCCTACAAGTCATTGGAAGATGGGAATTCATCAAGAAAGATTGGACAGTTCATCATCTCCTAACAAAAGCAGTCCAAACTAGGGCTTGTGATTCAAGCAGCCTCCTGATGAAATTTTGGTCCAAACTTGATCTCAATGTTTTCTACATAATGTCAAGTATCTAAGGATAGAAGATTGCTCATTGGTTCATTTCAGAAGAGGCTCAATTGGTCAGTTGCTTGAGAATCAAGAAATTTGGGGAAAAGTCAATTGTGCAAAGGAAAAAGTCAACTCCTGACTTTTTAAGGTCAAATTCATGAAATTCAAGTCACATATGTTCATGGGAGAAGATTTGATCAAGAAATGATGGAGGAATCATCAAAAATCAAGAAATGTACAAAGTTTCCATTTTTAGAAACTTAGGGTTTCCAAAAATGGCAAGTTTGGACCATTTTGCACTACACGTTAAGGCTTTCTTTCTCCATGATAAAAGCTTCAAACTTCAGGCCCAAGTTGAGCCAATCAAAGATCACATTCCAAGCTTTAAATCCATATAAATAACTCTTCCATGGGATCAAAATTGAGAGAGTTATGATCAATCAAAGTGTGGTAAAATCAAGGCAAATTTCAAGTCATGGCAAGGCAAGTTCAGGCCTCCAGGCCATAATTTCATCAAACACTTGGTGTGACAAATGTCAAGCCAATTTTCTCCATCAAGAAGGCTTCAAATGAAAAATTGTTGAACATCAAAGTTGTTCATCTCCATGTCCTCTTTAACTTTGATGTTTTACATTTTCTCATTTGAACAAGTTATAAGGGTCATATGAGGGTTCAAAGAGGGATGCTCACAACTGAAAACATGCCCAAGAAAGTTTGCCCCATGGGTGCATTCTCTTGCCCACCAAAACCAGTTTTGTGCACCTGAGTTCATGATCATTTTTATGCACCTTAGAGGCTTAAATTCAATTTGATTCCAACTTCAAACTTGTTCATTGATATGTCCTTGATCCATAGGCCTTGGAATCATTCAATTTCATGAGCTATCCATGAAGATATTCCTCCATAAAGTTCATCCATTTCATTATGTTCTTGCTGGTCCAAAGTGGAGGTTTTTGTGCATTGTTCTTGGTCTGATCACTCATTTGCCACACATAAAACATAAGCCCTTCATCCATTACTTCATTTGTGCCCACCAAGCCTTACATGTGCATGAACACATACATGTCCATACACCAAAGAGGAAATATGGAAACTTGTCCAACAAGCTTCCTGCAGCAACACATCATCATCACCCTTCATTCTAAACCTCACCATAACTCCATAAACTTCTCCACACTCTAACCAAAACTCACCAACTTGTGGAATAACAAACCTCACTCATTCTGTTAACTCAAACTCAGTTAACCAACTCATTTAACTCAATTTCCAACTGTTAACTACGATGGTTAACCCTTAACTCAAGATATAAATAGTTCTCTAACAGATTTTGCAAGAGAGTTACTTCATTTTCACACATTTCACAAACTTTCAGTCTAAAACTCTCTCTGAATTCTCTCCCTCTACACGATTTCATCATCATCTCCATCCATTGTTTCACATTGTAACCTTCTGATGAAGAACAAGGAAGATTCAAGATCAATCTCCTCAATTGTAGCTTCATTACAGTTGGCATTTGATTCTGTCTTCATCAAGATTCAAAGTTCTATAGCATTTAGTTTGCTCCATTCAAGCTCAAGAGCATAGGAGGATCATCTCTGGTCTTCTTTCACTTTGAAGAACTTCAAACTCAGGTTTCTTCTTCAACCTTTTTTCTCTAAAATTTTGCTCGATTCATGCTTGTTTTTGCTAGTTAAGAAGCTTATTAGAAGCTATTGGTGATCTGGCTAGTTGATAGACCTTTTAGAGGTGTAGATGCAAAACCTAGGGCAAACTTGATGTGTTCGATTCTCTGCATATGTGTGTGATTTGTGAAAACTAATTGTGGATCCTTGTTCTCCTTAACTTTAGCTTTCAATTGATGTGTGTCTTGTGAATTTCTGGAACATGTGAGTAGTTGCAGTTGCCGGAGGTGGCTGGAGAAGATGACCGGAGGTCCTTCTCCGGCCGGTGAGGTTTTCAGCTAGGGTTTTGGTAATTTTAAAACACAGCCGTTAGATCATTTCAATCCAACGCTCATCAACGTGACAACACATTAATGACGCACCCTCTCACTCACATGCCTCTCTCTCTCTCTGAATGTTGACTTGACTTTGTGGTGTGCGTACGTTCATAATTATTATCATGTTCATGCCTTGTGGTTCGTTTGATCTGATTACTTTTGATGATTGATCTTGTTGAGTTGGATGTGAGGCTCTGATTGAGTCAACTATTTGACTGAGTGTACACCTTAACCACACACACACCTACGCTTGTTTTGGACCTGGACTAAAATGCTTTTCACACCTCCATGTTCTGAGCCCAATTACGTTTTAACATGTTAATTACTTTTCATACACCCCTGCATTATTTCTTTTGCATTTTATTTTTTGCTTTTATACATGTTTGATTTTCTATTTCTAAAAATCCTAAAACCTTCACAAAAATTCCTATGAAATTTAAACACATTAAAATAATTTTCTATTTTATTTTTTAAATTCTGATTATATTATTTTTTGCTTATATTTTCAGAATTTCCTTTTAATTTCTTTTTAAATGATTCTCTTCATTGATGCTTGACCTTTCCCATTTTATTTCTCTTAACTCACATAATATTTTGCACTCATTCTTTTTGTCATATTTTTATAGCATCTTGAGGCATTTAAAACCATTTTTATCATATTTTTAAAGTCATTTTTCCATAGCTTTTGAACCATATCATTGTGCATTATTCATTGTTGACCTAATGTGACTTTGATGACTTGTTTGGATTGATTTCTTCTTGAGTTTTTCCATGAGATTTTGATGCATGTTTAGCCTCTGACTTAGGTGGGTTGAGACCTATTTTCATATTTTTTCTCATGTGATTTGGTAATTGTTTGATACCTTGCATTTGAAGTAACTTTTGTGCATATTCTTCTACTTCCATCTAACATGATTTTGATGAGGCACTTGTACCACCTCATTGTGCTTGCTTTGTGTGAGATTATAGGGTTTGTTTAGAGAATTATAGGTCCTTCTTGATTCATTTATAGGTCCTTTTGATTTGTGTTTACCTTTGATGTGTGTTTATGCATTGTAACTTGTATTTTTGACCTAATTCCACATCTCACTTCTTCTAGTGCTCTACATGATTTGTGTATGCATTGTGTATGCCATTCTATTCATATCATTTGCATATCATCAATTGTATGCTACTGATCTATATGCATTCATACTCATTTAATGTGTCATGCATCTTTAACATGTAAATTTGTGCATCTAATTGAAACTTGTTCTCTCCTTTTCATTTCTCCTTCATATATTTTCTTCTACTTGAATCATTTCATCCATGACTTGTATGATTGTTCATATGCATCATAAGACATTCATAAATGATGTATACTTCTGACTTTGACATTCCATTAAGCATGAATACATGTTCATTTTGCATTTTATTCATCTTTCATCAACTACCTTTATGTTGCATTTCTTTGGTGTTTAAAGCATTTTTTGTGTATAGTTCATTTGTGTTTGATCTCTTAACCTTAGAGAACATTCTTAGGGTTTAGGTTCTGACTTAAAAGCCTTCTTAACCTTTAGGATCTTTCTTCTTTAGTTATTAACTTGTTTGATCTTTGCTTGTTATTCTTTTCTTACTTCCTTACTTGTAAATTGTTTTTGCTAACACTTTCAGGGGCTAATGGTAAGTCAAGTGTGGGGGTGTGCACCCACATACAACCTCTTTTCTCTTATCTCCCTAAGCTTTCAAAGTGTGATTGTGATAAGCATCTTATGCTTTCTTTGTACAACTTCTTTCATCCCTTTGAGTTCTTAACTTAACTTCCATCTTGGAAGTAAGTTAGAACTCATTCATCTATCTTTTCTTTTAGAATTAGACTTCTAAACCACACTAAACCATTAGGATCTCCAAGCATGATAACATTAGGGTGAGTCTTAGTTCCCTTTAGTCTTTACCTTTGTTTCTTTTGAGTCTCTCTTTTCTCATCTCAAAAACAACTTCAAAACACCTAATAAAGGTTGAAACATCTTCATGTGCCATAAGTCTTATTCCATGGGGGGCTTGCATGCATTCCATCTTGGAATGTGTTATAAGTTTTCTAGTATGATGTACAAGTCTTTAGCATGAAGAGATTTCACAAACAAACTCAAAAACACTTCTTCATATAAAAACAACAAAAACATTTAATAAAGGGAATATGCTAGTGTGCTTAAGCCTTTAACTTTGGAAATAAGTTTGAGGATTTTCCTCATACTTAGTGTACTTCATCATCATTTCATTTTGGAATGATGTATGAGATGCACATTCCATTGAAAAAGACTTAGGTACACTTACCTATGCAAAACACTTCAAATAAAAAACTCCTAAAACACTTAAAACAAACAATAACGTATTTCCTTCGGGAATTCTCTTCTCATCTCACTCACTCTCAACGTACGAACGTACTTCTCCTCGTTCACTTACAATACGGTAACGCACTCGATTCAGCGAGCCTGCAACACCTGAGCTAGAACGTTAGCCATTCCCTAATAAACACAAACAGTTTTCCCTAGGTGAGGGGAACTACGTCGCTCTGATTCTCATGTTCCCGATGAGATACGTAGGCAGTGGGGTAGGGCCTATTCGAGCACTTCTTTCATTTTCCCTACATTTGTTTCTCGTTCTTTCTCAGTTTCTTTTCATTTATCACCCTTTGAGCAGTACTTCAAGCGTGGATCCCGTCGAGTACGACGGACGTGAGGGGGTGCTAATACCTTCCCTTCACGTAACCGACTCCCTTACCCTTTCTCTTTGGTTTGCGAGACCTTGTTCTTTCCTTTCTCTCGGGTTTGTGCAGCATTACCTTTCCCTTTCTTTGGGATAAAAATGCATGGCTGGCGACTCTCTTTCTTTCTTCCGCGCCACTTTCGCGTTTGTACCTGGATGAAAATCCTGGGAAGCCAAGTTGGTATTATGCTATGCTCCCTTGGTGGTGAAAAGCCAAGTTGAATATATTGTAAAAACTTGCCAAAATTGGAAACTTTCAAATTATAGGTCATTTCCATATTTAGTAACTTTTGCACAAACTCTTGATGCTTGATAAATGGTATGAAACTTGACCCTTGAAGACCACCTTCTCCTCTTGAACTGCCTCAAGCACCTTGACCCCATGCTAAGAACCAATGATATGCACACATGATAATGCAAACATGAAATGAAACATAAGCCAGTTAGTACTAAAGTAAGGAAAGCAAATTTTGGGGTGCTACAGCTTCCCCTATTCAATTAACTTGGTCCTGAAGGTATGATAGCAACGGCTGTCATGCGTTCAAAGGATTCACGGGGATTGAATACCAAAAGAAACCTGAAATTTACAATTCTCAAAGGAGGGACGACTCCACTGGGGAACAAGCAATAAATGCTGCACTTGTCACAATACGTACGAGTGTTGGAAACCAATACGAACAATGTATTGGAATGTCATGAAATAAACACAAACGAGTGTTAACTACGTTGGGGATAAACACGGACGGGCGTCAAGGAGTCAATGATGTTCAATACGAACAGGGTATCGAAAAGATACACGGACGGGTGTAAAAAGGTTCAATATGGCTGGGTATCGAAAAGATACACGGACGGGTGTAAAAAGGTTCAATACGGACGGGTATCGAAAAGATACATGGACGGGTGTAAAAAGGTTCAATACGGACGAGTATCGAAAAGGTACACGGACGGGTGTAAAAGGTAAATTTACTGGGGATTGATCACGCTGGGGAATGGAAAACAACACGGACGGGTGTCATCCAGAGGTCAATACGGACGGGTATCGAAATCAAAGGTTCAAACACGGACGGGTGCTGAAAGGACACGGACGGGCGTCAAATGTCAATACGGATGGGCATTGAAACCAAAGTTTAAACACGGACGGGTGCTGAAAGGACACGGACGGGTGTCAAATGTCAATACGAATGGGCATTGAAACAAAAGTTCAAACACGGACGGGTGCTAAAAGGACACGGACGGGTGTCAAATGTCAATACGGACGGGCATTGAAACAAAAGTTCAAACACGGACGGGTGCTAAAAGGACACGGACGGGTGTCAAACGGTACAAAAAACCTTTGAGGGAATAAACCAAAGGACCACCTGGACGAAGGGGTAAAGATGAAATCATGGATTAACGCTCCTGGCAAACAACTCTGCAAGGGAATGTCAAATATTGCTTTGAATGACTAAACCCAACACTTGTGGAGTAAAGTCGAATGATATTCTCCGAAATCTGCTTTTTTCCTGACGAAGGAAAACTCAAACCTGGCTTATGCTTCGGATGCCTATGTTTGAATTTTTCCGTAATACTCCACACGAAGTGGAAATGCTAAGCATTTGAGGATGCAATGCAAATGCTTATGATATGCAAAAAGGGTCCCTCCAGCAAAATAAATGCTGGAGAGAAAAGACCAATTCAGCTGGGGATGACAAAAATAAATTGTCCTCTGAATCTAGGAACTCTGCTGAGAAGGATCACATTGACCGACTCTTTGGATCGACAACTTCTGTCGGGGATGAAATCCAAAAGCATATACACTCTACCGGGGATTACACATGTCCTTTACCGAAGGTGACATCAAACCTGAGATTCCTCCTCTGCTGGGGGAGTTGAGAATGAATGCCAATAACAGAACCGGAAGTCTGTTACTGAGGATTGCCAATAACGATTGGGCTTAGGACCTGCTGGGGGACGCCAGTCCATAATACCATCCTGCTTGGGGAAAACAGTCCATAATACCATCCTGCTTGGGGATACTGCTGAACTTAGCCTGCTGATGGAGAGAATGTCTTTACT
The DNA here is from genome assembly GCA_022829125.1 of Lathyrus tuberosus. Classification (NCBI taxonomy): domain Eukaryota; kingdom Viridiplantae; phylum Streptophyta; class Magnoliopsida; order Fabales; family Fabaceae; genus Lathyrus; species Lathyrus tuberosus. Next base: position 11,047,677 of record JALAZF010000072.1, read on the forward strand.
CCCACCTTGCTGGGGATTAGAACATGACATTGTCGGTGAAAGCACGCTTCCTAACTGGATGGGGAAAGTGAACACCCTGATTCTGTGGGGAAATAACGTCTTGATCCAGAGAAAATACTTCCCAAGTCTCCTGCTGGGGGAAATCTTCTCTACTGAGGAAAGGTGCAATCCCAATGCTGGGGAGAGCAACCCTACCGGGGGGTACAATGTTGTTGCCCTGCAAGTCACATAACAACAAATAGAATATGCCATGACTATCACCAATAATGCCTAAGTAATTTCTACTGCTTTTCGTTATGCTCCGCAAAGCTCGAAGTTTTATATGCGATGTTTATAAAAAATATCGAACGTTTTTTGCAAACAAAACAGTAAAAGTAAAACAAACAACGGAAAACTCTATGAGTGGAATGAAAATTTTATTGAGAAAAGTGGCCTGTAAATAGGCATTTACAATTGGAAGCAATTCCTAAAAAGAGGTAATTGCGCAAAAGCAAAAGGAAAATACATATGTCGGCAATGCGGGAACAGATATCCACCATGATTCGACTCAGCTATGACCCATATGTTTTGCTTATCCACAAATATCTCGACCTTTGAAGAGACTAACTGTACTGATTCCTTTCTTTGAGAATTTCCAGGTATTGAAAGTGCTCACAGATCGAACGTAGACCATAGCCTTTCGCTTATAAATCCCTAACTTTTGCCTGGATCGCCCTTTTCGGGTTTTCAATCCATCGGGATACCCATTCTTGCCAAAGTTGCCTTTACCAGTTTTCAACTTTGTGGGTTTACACGTTTCTTTTTACATTTTATCCCTAATTCTTGCCCGAACCTTTTCCTTTTTATGGTTCGCCGGGATGCCCCTTTTTTGCCTGGACTTTCTTTTTATGTCCATCGGGTCTCTTTTATGCGAAGTATTTTTTGACTACGTCTGCGTTCACAGGGGACGTGAAATCTTCGCCATCCATAGTTGAAAGTAGTAAGGCTCCACCAGAGAAAACCTTTCTTACCACATATGGCCCTTCATAGTTTGGAGTCCATTTGCCCCTGTGATCTGTTTGAGGAGGAAGGATCCTTTTCAAAACCAATTCACCTGTCTGAAAACTTCGAGGACGCACTTTCTGGTCAAAGGCGTTCTTCATCCTGCTCTGATACAACCGACCATGTGCAATGGCTGCCAATCTCTTTTCTTCAATAAGGTTCAACTGATCCAATCTGGAACGCACCCATTCAGCTTCATCGAGCTTCACATCTGCCAGAATTCTCAAAGACGGAATCTCGACCTCTAAGGGTAAAACTACTTCCATACCATATACCAATGAGAAAGGGGTTGCCCCAGTTGACGTACGCACCGAAGTACGATAACCATGTAGGGCATAAGGTAGCATCTCATGCCAGTCCTTATACGTTACCACCATCTTCTGCACAATCTTCTTGATATTCTTATTCGCTGCCTCAACAACCCCATTCATCTTCGGATGACATGGAGAGGAATTATGATGCTCGATCTTAAAACTCTGACATAATTCCTTCATCATCTTATTGTTCAAATTCGAGCCATTATCGGTGATGATTCTCTCCGGGACGCCATAACGACAGATAATGTCCTTCTTTATAAACCGGGCTACCACTTGCTTAGTGACATTGGCGTACGAGGCTGCTTCCACCTACTTTGTGAAATAGTCAATGGCAACCAAAATGAAACGATGCCCATTGGAAGCAGTGGGCTCAATCTTTCCAATCATATCTATGCCCCACATTGCAAAAGGCCAAGGAGATGATAACACGTTTAGAGGTGTAGGCGGTGCATGCATCTTGTCTGCATAAATCTGGCATTTATGGCACTTTCGGGCGTACTTGAAACAATCAGACTCCATAGTCATCCAGTAATATCCTGCCCTCAACAACTTTCTAGCCATGGTGTGTCCACTGGAATGAGTACCGAAAGAACCCTCGTGAACTTCCTCCATCAACAAACCTGCCTCGTGTTCATCAACACAATGTAGCAAGACCATATCGAAGTTCCTCTTATATAACACATCATCCTTGTTCAGAAAGAAGTTTCCTGTCAACCTTCTCAGAGTCTTCTTATCCTTGGTGGAGGCACCCTCTGGATACTCCTGTCTCTTCAGAAAAACCTTAATATCATGATACCACGGTTTTCCATCAGACACATCTCCAATTGCAAACACAAAAGCTGGTCTATCCAGACGCGTGATTCTAATCGACGGAGTTTCATTCCAACGGTTCACCTTATACATGGATGCCAATGTCGCCAACGCATTAGCCATCTGATTCTCAGCTCGGGGTACATGATGAAAGTCCACCCAGTCAAAGAAAGGTAACAACCTTCTGGCATAGTTGTTATAAGGCACCAAATTCGCCTGACGAGTCTCCCATTCTCCTATAATCTGATTAACTACCAACGCGGAATCACCATAAACATCGAGGTTCTTAATTCTCAAATCAATTGCTTCTTCTAACCCCATGATGCATGCTTCATACTCCGCCTCGTTGTTGGTACAGACGAATGCTAACCGGGTAGTGAAAGGTATATGAGAACCCTTTGGGGGTTGTAATGATTGCCCCAATTCCATTACCATATGAGTTGACAGCCTCATCAAAAATCATCTTCCATTGAGACCCAATCTCAGGTCCTTCGTCAGGCAGAGGCTCTTCACAATCTTTCATTTTTAGAAACATAACATGCTCGTCCAGAAACTCAAACTTCATTGGCTGATAATCCTCGACCGGCTGTTCAGCAAGATATTCTGACAGAACACTTCCCTTAATGGCCTTCTGGGAAACATACTGAATATCGTATTCTGTCAAAACCATCTGCCAACGGGCTATCCTTCCAGAAAGTGCTTGCTTCTCAAACACGTACTTAATCGGATCCATCTTCGAAATCAACAAGGTTGTGTGGTTTAACATATACTGCCTCAGACGTTTGGCTGCCCAAGCGAGTGCACAACATGTCTTTTCTAACATAGAGTATCTTGATTCACAATCAGTGAACTTCTTACTCAGGTAGTAGATGGCGTGCTCTTTCCTGCCTGTCTCGTCGTGTTGACCGAGCACACAACCCATTGAGTTCTCAAGAACCGTAAGGTACAAAATTAACGGTCTCCCGGGCACCGGTGGCATAAGGACTGGAGGTTCCTGCAAATACTCCTTTATCTTTTCAAACGCCTTTCAACAATTTTCATTCCACCTGACCTCCTGATCTTTTCTTAACAACTTAAAAATTGGTTCACACGTGGCCGTAAGATGAGAGATGAATCTAGCAATATAATTCAACCTCCCCAAGAACCCACAAACCTCTTTCTCCGTTCTTGGCTCAGGAATCTCTTGTATGGCTCTTATCTTGGCCGGATCAACCTCGATACCTCTTTCACTAACAATGAACCCCAACAATTTACCAGACCTCACACCGAAAATGCACTTGTTTGGATTCAATCTTAGTCTGAACTTCCTCTGTAACGCTCCAGGTTTAGTATTTTTATTTAATTGAGTCGTTTTGAGTATTTTATTATTATATTATTTTATTTCTGACTTTTATGTGAAAATATGTTATTTTTCATCGTGAATATATTTTATCGGGTTTTGGGAACGTTTGCGAGATATTTGAGTGTAGGGGTATTTTGGTCATTTCATGATATTTTTCTTTAAGTTAGAAATAGAAAATAGAAAGAGAGAAAAATAGTATGAGGAAAAAGAAGTGAAGAAGAAAAGAAAAGGAGAAGAGAAGAAAAGAGAGATTTTGGAAAAAACTTGGAAATCCAGGAACCGATTCAACCGACTTTTCAAACGCGATTTAATCGGGTAAGGGTGCAGAACTCGATTATACTATGTTTGCATATGATTATGTATGTATGTGTTTGCATATGCTATTGTCTTTCCATAGTTTTGGATTTTAGGTTGGAAATGAGAATTTTGATGAGAAATCGGTGTTTTCGTGGTTGAAAATCGATGTAAACGTAGTAGAATACTTGTTATCATGATTAGACTATGTTTTGATTGCTATATGTTTGGAAAGGTTTTGGGGAAGAAAATACACATTTGGGTTATGTAACAGCGCTGCTGGGAATTCTGGTTTTCGCAGGTTCGCACTGCGAATCCCTTAGCGAAGGGGAAAACGAGCATTCGCTGGTAGTTCGCACTGCGAAGGAGGTAGTGAGCGTTCGCTGGGTGTTCGCACTGCGAACATTGGGTTATTTTGTGTTGTTTTGCTCCTGACTTGGTTCGCTGGGTGACTCGCAAGGCGAATGGGGTAGCGAGCATTCGCTGGGACATTCGCACTGCGAACGGTGGGAATTTTCTAGGGTTTTTGGCTACTGACTTGGTTCGCTGGTACATTCGCACTACGAATGAAGTAGCGAAGGACTCGCTAGGAGCTTCGCACTGCGAACATGACAGTTTATTCCAACTTGTTTTCTTTGTAACTTTTGATCTGTGATTCGGTTTGATGCGTTAGAAAGCTTGTGTAATATACTTTATTATGATGATGGTTTTGAGAATGGTTGGCCGATTAAATTATGTCGAAAATTAGAAAATGTGTTGTTTTGTTGTCGACTTTTGCCGTTTAATTGGGTGAACTTGATGTGTATGTACTATATGTTGTTGGTATGGAAATTGTATGACTTTTGTATTGTTGAGTGATGGAATTGCGTGAAATACATATTGTGATGATGGTTGGTGGCCTTACGGCAAGAAAATGCGATGTATGGTAATTGTTGATATATGCATGATTATGGGTGTGTATATGTGTGCATATTAAATGTCATGAGTCATTGTATGCCAAGCATCATGATATGCATTGTTGTGACGTCCTGAGTGACGGATTGATTCCAGAGGGAATCTACTATAACATCGTGCGCCTTAAAAATAAGAGGACCTAAAGCGATTTGATATATCGTGCGCCTTAAAAATAAGAGGACCTAAAGCGATGGTTATAGACGATCGTGTGCCCATGTGGGGTGTGAGCGATCGGATTGTGCGCCTTATACAAAGAGGACCTAAAGCAATCCATAAACGTCGTGCGCCTTATACCAAGAGGACCTAAACCGATGGGGAACATCGTAGGCCCGGCGGGGTGTTACTTGAATGATCCTCAGTAACGAGCGATGATTCCAGCAGAGTTCCTGAGTGAACTAGTGATGAGAAATATTGGAAGTCGGTACCGCATGGCATGTGCATAGAGTCGTTGTGTCGGTCTCTGTGCATTTGCATAAATCATGAATTAATTGGGTATGGAATTGTGAATGTGATTAATGAGATGGAATATGTATAATTGTGTTGATGATGAGTGCATTGTGTATGATTGATGTGCATTGGTGATGAATACCTGATACTTGTACTGTGTTGTGTTATATTTGATTGTGGTGCATTTGTGGTGAGAATATTTTACTTGTGCATTTCTGTGTTAATATATAATTGTATGCAACTGTATTATGATTGTGTTTCTCACCCTTCTGTTGTTTTATAATGCTCTATGAGGCATTGCAGATTAGAGTTGCTGGAGGTCTTTTTGTGAAGCTAGGGTCTTCATTCTTTTGTCGGTCGGCTCTGATATGTGACACCGGGTAGTTAGGGAGGCCGTTTATGATTATTTGTGTATATGTATATATATATTTTGGCTTGTACCTGTATGACTTGATGTATGACAGATACACTTTTCATGATATATATATATATATATATATGAGATTCAGTACAGATTTTCCGCTTTATTCTGTAATTGAATTGTGGGTAGTAGGAACTAAGTTCCTCTGTTTTTTTATTACCTGGATTGTTGCATATATTTATGAGCAGGTGTTGTATGTTTGTTTCAATTTGATGTGATGTCTCCAGTCTATGCCGTGTTTTAATTATACTCTGATGAAATTTTGAATTTATGTTACCGCTTTATTTAATTGGGGGTATAGATTGGGGGTGTCACATTAAGTGGTATCAGAGCCAGTCCGTGTCAGTTGTGTCAGTCCTTGTTAGTATTGGTGGTTCGGTGAGCTGTTTGTTTAACCATTGTTTCTGTTATTGGAAATGAACAGAATATGGCTGGTAGGAATGACGCTGCTTTAGCTGCTACGATGCAAGCTATGGCTCGGGCTGTGCAGGGTACACCGAATGCTGCGGGTAATGATGAGTTCAGGAAGAATAAACCGCCTGTCTTTAAAGGGAGACATGATCCTGATGGTGCACAGATTTGGTTGAAAGAGATTGAAAGGATTTTCCGAGTTATGGATTGTGATGGGGATCAGAAGGTGAGACTGGGTACTCACATGTTGCAAGAGGAAGCAGATGACTGGTGGGTTAGTACTCGTCAGGTGTTGGAAGCTGGTGAGGAAGAAGTTACTTGGGAATTGTTTAGCCGAGAGTTTCTGAGGAAGTATTTTCCCGAAGATGTCAAAGGAAAGAAGGAAATTGAGTTCTTGGAATTGAAACAAGGTAATATGTCTGTTGTTGATTATACTGCTAAGTTTGTTGAGCTGGTGCAGTTTTATCCTCATTATGCGGAAGCGACTGCGGAGTTTTCTAAGTGTGTGAAGTATGAAAGTGGATTGCGTCCTGAGATTAAGCAGGCTATCGGTTATCAAAGGATAAGAAGGTTTTCTAATTTGGTGGAATGTTGTAGGATTTATGAAGAGGATAGTAAGGCTCGTTCTACTCACTATAAGAGATTGAGTGACAGGAAGGGAAGCAACAGTCCCGTGGTGGTCCGTATGTGACACCCGCTGATAAAGGTAAACAAAGGGGTACTTTTGATAGAAGGTCAGGTGGAGGAGGTATGTCTAATTCTCCGAGGTGTTTTAAATGTGGTGAGTTGGGGCATCGTCAGTTTGAGTGTAGGAAAGATGTGAGAAAGTGTTCTAATTGTGGAGGTGTCGGACATGTCGTAGCTGATTGTAAAAGGAAGAATGCGGTGAAGTGTTTCAACTGTGGTGAACCTGGTCATATTAGCAAAAAGTGTCCGAAACCGAAGCAAGCTCCATCTGGTGGGAAAGTTTTTGCGTTGTCAGGGACTCAGACTTCAACTGCAGATCGTTTGATAAGAGGTACTTGCTTTATTAATAGTACGCCTTTAGTTGCTATTATTGATACTGGAGCGACTCATTCGTTTATTTTGTCTGAGTGCGCGAAGCGTTTGAATCTTGCATTGTCTTTGATGGATGGTGAGATGGTTATTGATACGCCAGCAATGGGGTCAGTAACTACTTCTTTGGTTTGTTTGAGTTGTCCTTTGACCATTTATGGTAAAGATTTTGAAATGGATTTAGTGTGCTTGCCGTTGGAGGGTTTAGATGTGGTTCTGGGAATGAATTGGTTGCAATTCAATAGGGTTCATATTGATTGTTATCATAAGCTGGTAAGGTTTCCTTCTCTTGAGGAAGACGAAGACTCGAGTTTCTTATCTACCAAAGAGTTGAAGAGGCTTTTGGCGGATGAAGCTCAGTTATTTGGTTTATTTGCATCGTTGACTGTGGATGGTCAAGTTTCACTTGATATGTTTCCTGTTGTGTGTGATTTTCCGGAAGTGTTTCCTGAGGATATTTCAGATGTGCCGCCAAAGAGAGAGGTGGAGTTTTCTATAGATCTAGTTCCTGGTACTAGACCTGTGTCTATGGCACCTTATAGAATGTCGGCATTTGAGTTGGTTGAGTTGAAAAAGTAGTTGAATGAGTTGTTGGAGAAGAGGTTTGTGAGGCCAAGTGTTTCTCCTTGGGGTGCGCCAGTTTTGTTGGTGAAAAAGAAAGATGGAAGTATGCGATTGTGTATTGATTATCGCCAGTTGAATAAGGTGATGATTAAGAATAAGTATCCTCTTCCGAGAATTGATGATCTGATGGCCCAATTGGTTGGTGCTTGTGTGTTTAGTAAGATTGATTTGAGATCAGGGTATCATCAGATTAGGGTGAAAGAGGAAGATATTCAGAAGACGGCTTTTAGGACACGTTACGGTCATTATGAATATTCTGTGATGCCGTTCGGGGTTTCTAATGCGCCAGGTGTGTTTATGGAATACATGAATCGTATTTTCCATGAGCATTTGGATCGGTTTGTCGTTGTGTTTATTGATGACATATTGATTTATTCTAAGTCTCGCGAGGAGCACGCGGAACATTTGCGTATTGTTTTGCAGGTTTTGAAGGAAAAGAAGCTTTTTGCTAAATTGTCCAAGTGTAAATTCTGTTTGTCGGAAGTGAGTTTTCTGGGACACATGATTTCAGGTAATGGTATTTCTGTGGATCTATCTAAAGTAGAAGCAGTTCTACAATGGGAGGCTCCAAGATCTGTTACTGAAATTCAAAGATTTTTGGGTTTGGCCGGTTATTATCGACGGTTCATTGAAGGGTTTTCTAAGCTAGCATTACCTTTGACCCAGTTGACTTGCAAAGGTCAAGCGTTCATTTAGGATATTCGGTGTGAAGAGAGTTTTAACGAGTTGAAGAGAAGATTGACGACAGCTCCGATTTTGATTTTACCGGATCCTAATGAACCATTTGTGGTCTATTGTGATGCGTCGTTGATTGGTCTAGGTTGTGTTCTGATGCAAGAAGGTAAGGTGGTGGCTTATGCTTCAAGGCAGTTGAGAGCATGAGAAAAATTATCATACTCATGATCTTGAGTTAGCGGCTGTGGTTTTTGTGTTGAAGATTTGGAGGCATTATCTTTTTGGGGCGAGGTTTGAAGTCTTTAGTGACCACAAAAGTTTGAAATATCTATTTGATCAGAAGGAACTGAATATGAGGCAACGTAGGTGGTTGGAATTCTTGAAGGACTACGACTTTGGCTTGAATTACCATCCTGGTAAAGCTAACGTGGTAGCCGATGCGTTGAGTCAGAAATTGTTGCATATGTCCGCTTTAATGGTTAAGGAGTGGGAACTTTTGGAATCGTTTAGAGATTTAAGTTTGGTATGTGAAGTGACTTCGGATAGTGTGAGTCTTGGAATGCTAACTATTACTAACGATTTTCTGATGACGGTTAGTGAGAAACAGAAGTTGGATGTGAAATTGGTGGATTTGATGACGGTTGGGGATAAAAGTGTGAATGAGGACTTTAAAGTGGATGTTAATGGTGTTTTGAAGTTCCGTGGGCGAATTTGTATTCCGGACGATTCGGATTTGAAAAGGATGATTTTGGAAGAAGGACACCAGAGTAAATTGAGTATACATTCGGGAGCGAATAAGATGTACCAAGATTTGAAGAAGATTTTCTAGTGGTCTGGATTGAAAAGAGATGTGGCTCAGTTTGTGTATTCTTGTTTGACGTGCCAGAAGTCGAAAGTGGAACATCAGAGGCCTAGTGGTTTGTTGCAACCGTTGGATATTCCTGAATGGAAATGGGATAGCATTTCTATGGATTTTGTAACGGGGTTGCCAAATACTCAACGAGGTCATAATGCTATTTGGGTGGTTGTTGATAGGCTGACTAAATCGGCTCATTTTATTCCGATTGACATCAGTTTTACTTTGGAGAGGTTGGCTGAGATTTACATCAGTGTGATTGTGAAATTGCATGGGGTTCCATTGAGTATTGTTTCTGATCGAGATCCAAGGTTTACCTCGAGATTTTGGGAAAGTTTATAGAAGGCTTTGGGATCTAAATTGAGGTTGAGTTTGGCTTATCATCCGCAGACGGATGGTCAGACGGAGAGAACGATTCAGTCGTTAGAGGATTTGTTGAGAGCGTGTGTTTTGGAACAAGGTGGAGCGTGGGATAGTTATCTTGCGTTGATTGAATTCACGTATAATAACAGTTTTCATTCTAGTATTGGAATGGCACCGTTTGAAGCGTTATATGGATGAAGGTGTCGAACGCCGTTGTGTTGGCACGAATCTGGTGAGAGGACGGTGGTAGGGCCGGAATTGGGACAACAGACTACGGAGAAAGTGAAGCTTATTCGAGAGAAAATGAAGGCTTCTCAGAGTAGGCAGAAGAGTTATCATGATCGGAGACGGAAGGATCTTGAGTTTCAAGAGGGCGATCATGTATTTCTGAGGGTTGCGCCGGTGACGGGTGTTGGTCGTGCATTGAAATCGAAGAAACTTACTTCTCAGTTTATTGGTCCTTACCAGATATCCGCGAGAGTTGGTGCTGTGGCTTATAGGGTGGCGTTGCCACCGAGTCTGTCGAATTTGCATGACGTGTTCCATATTTCACAGCTTCGGAAGTATGTTCCGGATCCGTCGCATGTGATTCCGATGGATGAGGTTGAGGTAAGGGAGAACCTTACGGTTGAGGCATTACCGGTTAGTATTTTGGACCGCGAGGTGAAGAGGTTGCGAGGCAAGGATATTGCACTGGTGAAAGTAGCGTGGGGAGGCGCTGCTGAGGGCAATTTGACTTGGGAGTTGGAGAGTCGGATGCGGGAGTCGTATCTAGAGTTGTTCATCTCAGGTATATTTTCGAGGACGAAAATTTCTAAGTGGGGGAGAGTTGTAACGCTCCAGTTTTAGTATTTTTATTTAATTGAGTCGTTTTGAGTATTTTATTATTATATTATTTTATTTCTGACTTTTATGTGAAAATATGTTATTTTTCATCGTGAATATATTTTATCGGGTTTTGGGAACGTTTGCGAGATATTTGAGTGTAGGGGTATTTTGGTCATTTCATGATATTTTTCTTTAAGTTAGAAATAGAAAATAGAAAGAGAGAAAAATAGTAAGAGGAAAAAGAAGAGAAGAAGAAAAGAAAAGGAGAAGAGAAGAAAAGAGAGATTTTGGAAAAAACTTGGAAATCTAGGAACCGATTCAACCGACTTTTCAAACGCGATTTAATCGGGTAAGGGTGCGGAACTCGATTATACTATGTTTGCATATGATTATGTGTGTATGTGTTTGCATATGCTATTGTCTTTCCATAGTTTTGGATTTTAGGTTGGAAATGAGAATTTTGATGAGAAATTGATGTTTTCGCGGTTGAAAATCGATGTAAATGTAGTAGAATACTTGTTATCATGATTAGACTATGTTTTGATTGCTATATGTTGGTTTGGAAAGGTTTTGGGGAAGAAAATACACATTTGGGTTATGTAACAGCGCTGCTGGGAATTCTGGTTTTCGCAGGTTCGCACTGCGAATCCCCTAGCGAAGGGGAAAACGAGCATTCACTGGCAGTTCACACTGCGAAGGAGGTAGCGAGCGTTCGCTGGGTGTTCGCACTGCGAACATTGGGTTATTTTGTGTTGTTTTGCTTCTGACTTGGTTCGCTGGGTGACTCGCAAGGCGAATGGGGTAGCGAGCATTCGCTGGGACGTTTGCACTGCGAACGGTGGGAATTTTCTAGGCTTTTTGGCTACTGACTTGGTTCGCTGGTACATTCGCACTGTGAATGAAGTAGCGAAGGACTCGCTAGGAGCTTCGCACTGCGAACATGACAGTTTATTCCAACTTGTTTTCTTTGTAACTTTTGATCTGTGATTCGGTTTGATGTGTGGTTTGATGCGTTAGAAAGCTTGTGTAATGTACTTTATTATGATGATGGTTTTGAGAATGGTTGGCCGATTAAATTATGTCGGAAATAGAAAATGTGTTGTTTTGTTGTCGACTTTTGCTGTTTAATTGGGTGAACTTGATGTGTATGTACAATATGTTGTTGGTATGGAAATTGTATGACTTGTGTACTGTTGAGTGATGGAATTGCGTGAAATACATATTGTGATGATGGTTGGTGGCCTTACGGCAAGAAAATGCGATGTATGGTAATTGTTGATATATGCATGATTATTGGTGTGTATATGTGTGCATATTAAATGTCATGAGTCATTGTATGCCAAGCATCATGATATGCATTGTTGTGATGTCCTGAGTGACGGATTGATTCCAGAGGGAATCTGCTATAACATCGTGCGCCTTAAAAATAAGAGGACCTAAAGCGATTTGATATATTGTGCGCCTTAAAAATAAGAGGACCTAAAGCGATGGTTATAGACGATCGTGTGCCCATGTGGGGTGTGAGCGATCGGATTGTGCGCCTTATACAAAGAGGACCTAAAGCAATCCATAAACGTCGTGCGTCTTATACCAAGAGGACCTAAAGCGACGGGGAACATCGTAGGCTCGACGGGGTGTTACTTGAGTGATCCTCAGTAACGAGCGATGATTCCAGCAGAGTTCCTGAGTGAACTAGTGATGAGAAATATTGGAAGTCGGTACCGCATGGCATGTGCATAGAGTCATTGTGTCGGTCTCTATGCATTTGTATAAATCATGAATTAATTGGGTATGGAATTGTGAATGTGATTAATGAGATGGAATATGTATAATTGTGTTGATGATGAGTGCATTGTGTATGATTGATGTGCATTGGTGATGAATACCTGATACTTGTACTGTGTTGTTTTATATTTGATTGTGGTGCATTTGTGGTGAGAATATTTTACTTGTGCATTTCTTTGTTAATATATAATTGTATGCAATTGTATTATGATTGTGTTTCTCACCCTTCTGCTGTTTTGTAATGCTCTATGAGGCATTGCAGATTAGAGTTGCTGGAGGTCTTTTTGTGAAGCTAGGGTCTTCATTCTTTTGTTGGTCGACTCTGATATGTGACACCGGGTAGTTAGGGAGGCCGTTTGTGATTATTTGTGTATATGTATATATATCTTTTGGCTTGTACCTGTATGACTTGATGTATGACAGATACACTTTTCATGATATATATATGAGATTCAGTACAGATTTTTCGTTTTATTCTGTAATTGAATTGTGGGTAGTAGGAACTAAGTTCCTCTGTTTATTTACTACCTCGATTGTTGCATATCTTTTTGAGCAGGTGTTGTATGTTTGTTTCAAATTGATGTGATGTCTCCAGTCTATGCCGTGTTTTAATTATACTCTGATGAAATTTTGAATTTATGTTACCGCTTTATTTAATTGGGGGTATAGATTGGGGGTGTCACATCCTCAACCTTTCAAACAGCTTCTGAAGGTTCACCAGGTGTTCTTCCTCTGTCTGTGACTTCGCAATCATGTCATCAACATAGACTTCAATCTCCTTGTGAATCATATCATGAAAGAGAGTCACCATTACCCGCTGATAGGTTGCCCCAGCATTCTTCAATCCAAAGGGCATTACCTTGTAGCAAAATGTTCCCCATGGTGTTATGAACGTAGTCTTCTCCATGTCCTCTAGGGCCATTTTGATTTGGTTATACCCAGAGAAGCCATCCATGAAGGAAAATACAGAATATTGAGCAGTATTGTCTACTAACACATCAATGTGGGGGAGCGGGAAATCATCCTTCGGGCTCTCCCTATTCAAATCTCGGTAATCAACGCACATCCTGACCTTTCCATCCTTCTGAGGTACAGGTACAATATTAGCAACCCACAAAGGATAATTTGTCACAGCAAGAAATCCGGCGTCCAACTGTTTTTGAACCTCTTCCTTGATCTTAACAGCCATGTCTGGTTTCGTCCTTCTCAGTTTTTGCTTGACTGGAGTACAACCCTCTTTAAGCGGCAACCGGTGTGAAACAATGTCAGTGTCAAGCCTGGGCATGTCTTGGTAAGACTAGGCGAAGATATCCACATACTCTCGAAGCAACTCAACCAATCTTCCCTTAACAATGTCTTCCAATGCAGCCCCAACCCTTACTTCTCGTTTAACATCCTCGGTTCCCAGATTAACAGGCTCAACTTCCTCCTGATAAGGTAGAATAACCATTTCCTCTTGTTTCAGTAGCCTGGCTAATTCTTCTGGTAAGTCACAGTCTTCGTCAGTCTCTCCTTTGGCCTGATAGATGAGATTGTCGAAGTCATATCGAGCCATAGCTAAGTCATGATGGGTGGAATCTGAACAAAGGAACATGCATGATGGATGTTTTATGTTTATTATGAGTGCAACAAACAAGAAAACACATTGCCATTTTGATGTGGGTTAACGCAAAAAGTAAAAAACAGAAAAACCGGGATCAAAATATTTGAATGAAAAAACGTCCTTTATTGATGATAAAAGTAGCAAATAAAACATCCAAGCCCTACAAATAAATATCACTATGTCTTGGGCAGAACGTAGGATTTAACATAACAGAAGACAGAAGTAAATTACTCCGGGCGAGTCACTTGGATGACTTTCTCGGAAGACCAGTTGCCTAAACTCTGACCAGGGGTGCAGGGACGGATCTATTCATCCATGTCATAGTCACTATCTCCTTCATCCTCGACAGCATTAACCTGATTAAAGAAAACCCCAGCACTTGTGAACCGAATCGGGCCAACATACTTGGGAGGCTCTTGAGCTCGTTGGGGTGACTTGTACCCTAGTCCATGGGTATCCTGCTTTCTTTGAACATCAATGACACTGCCCCACTTCTGAGAACCACCAGCTTCAACTATAGCGCGCGTCTCTTTGAAAGAGGACATCAGAACCTCTGGTTGTCTGACAACTTCGGGTTGGGCAACCACCTCAGGCTGACTGACTACCTTTGGGGGTTCCTCGGGAATTTTCACAGCTTCAAAGGCTTGGCACAAAGTTTCCTGTACTTCACCATCTACCTCTACATACTTGAAGGTCGATAGGTGACTTACCATGATGTCTTCCTCACCACAAACTGTCACAACGTCGCCATCCACCATATATTTCAACTTCTGATGCAGCGTAGACGTTACTGCCCCAGCACTATGGATCAAAGGGCAACCCAACAAACAACTATAAGCAGGCTGAATATCCATTATGTAAAAGGTGATGTTGAAAATCTCAGGACCCACCTTGATCGGCAGAACTAACTCTCCAAAAACTGACCTCTTGGAGCCATCAAAAGCACGTACCACCAAGTCACTTGGTGTACAAATCAACCCACGAGTATCCAATTTCATCAAAGCCTTCTTCGGCAACACATTCAAAGACGACCCAGTATCAACTAACACATGCGACATTAAGGAACCACGACATTCCACTGAAATATGCAGAGCGTTGTTGTGATTCCTCCCAGCCGGAGTCAGATCTAAATCGGTGAAACCCAAACCATTACCAGCATTCACATGAGCCACAACCCCTTTTAACTAGTTGACAGATATTTCCTGCGGTACATAAGCCATGTTCAGAACCTTCAGTAATGCATTTCGGTGTGCCTCAGAGCACAACAGTAAGGATAGGATGGAAATCTTCGATGGAGTTTGGTGAAGTTGATCAACAATTTTGTAATCGCTTTTCCTGATCAATCTCATAAACTCTTCTACATCTTCTAAGAAAGTATCCCCAACCTGCTTTGTCATATAATTATTTGCTTCCTGTCTCTGTACAGACTCGTCCATCATCTGTTTCCCTTTGTCTTGCTTCGAACTGCCACCTTGATCCTCAGACAGAATAAAGACCCTACCACTCCTAGTGATAGCCCTACTTCAACAAGATTTTCAACCCCTGCACTCGCAGCTGATGTTCCTACCAACTCATGTTTCTTACCATTAACAAACACCTCCGCCCCATAATTCCACGGGACGGTCTTGGTACTCTCATACGGGACTGGCCCAGGAACTGTGATAATGACCGGCGTTGGTCTCGCCGGCGCTGAAATGGTTATTGTCTTGAATGGATTGTTATTGTGGCAACATCAACCCTTCTGTCAGTAACTTTTCTCTGTTTACAACCCCTGTCAAACTGTAATATCCCTTCACTGATCATTCTCTGGACAACTGTTTTTAATAAATCACAACCGCCTGGTTGCGCCACACACCCTGCACAACCTTTATCACAACCAGGAAATACCCCTCCCTTCAACAATCTTTCCTTCACCACAACCAAAGGAGTTTGGATCTCGTTCACATCTGAAATCAAATTCAAGTCTTCACAGTCTTTAATAATAGCATTGACCCTCGGCCCACCGTGATTCGGCATCGGGTTCTGATTCACATTTGGAGCATCATTGGAGAAATTGATGGCTTTGGAATCCACTAAATCTTGAACCAGATGCTTAAAAGCTCTACAGTTCTCAGTATGATGTCCAGGTGCTCCAGAATGGAATTCACAGTGGGCGTTGGCGTCATAACCGGGAGGTGGATTACCAGTAGGTGGAGCCAATGTTCTCTTCTGAATTAACTATAGCTGTAACAAGTGCTGAAATAATTGAGAGTAGGGAATAGGCGGAGTGTTAAGATGCCTATCCCACCTAGACGCAGGCTGTGGTCTGCGAGGAACCTGATTTTGTTGTTGAGACACTGCTGGTTGTTGAGGTGCTGCTGGGATGGTTACAAAAGCCACCTGCTGATTGAAATTCTGACGAGGTCCTTCTCTACCATGATATGATAACACAGAGTTCGTATCTCCCTCATTCTTCTTGTAACCACTGGCATAAGGCTTCTTACCTCCTCCAGATGAGGACCCATCACCGCCTGATATTTTTCCCGCCTTAATTCCGCTTTCCACCATTTCTCCTACTAAGATGAGATCAGCAAACTTTCCAGTCATACACGGTACCAGCTTTTCATAGTAATGACCCTACAAGGTGGCCATAAACATACCTATCATTTCACGTTCCAACATGGGAGGCTGAACCCTTGCTGCCAATTCATACCACCTCTGGGTGTACTCCTTGAAACTCTCATTGTTCTTCTGTGATAAGTTCTGCAGCTGTGTTTTGTTAGGAGCCATGGCAGTGTTATATTGGTAGTGTCTAATAAATGCCCCTGCCAGATCTCTCCAACTACGCACATCTTTCCTTTCTAGTTGCATATACCACTCCAGGGATGCCCCAGATAGGCTATCCTGAAAGCAATGCATCAACAACTTCTCATTCTTCGCATGAGCAGCCATTTTATTTGCATACGCCCTCACGTGAGTCCTTGGGCAAGTCATACTGTTGTACTTCTCGAAAGTGGGAGTCTGAAACTTGTGCGGGATAACAACGCCTGGAACCAGCCCCAAATCCTCTAGATCCATACCCACAGAATCCTGATTTGCAACACCCCTCAGTTGTTCCTCAATCAACCTGAACCTCTGATCATTGTCAATCTGGGGACCAGCATCCCCACCTGGCACAGAGAATGCATCTTCCTGAAGATCATCATACTGACGGCCATGAATTGCGCAGACACTGTTACCTCCTCCCACAACATTTTCCCCTCCGCCCGGAGGGATCACAACACCAGGAACAGGAATACCTCCGCCCGGAGGGCCATTCTGAACATTATTACCAGTAACACCAGTATGAACTCCTCCATGAAGGACACCTTCTTCATCAATTCTCGCAATCAGTGGCTGAACAAAAGTCCTTAACTGCTCTTGGCCTTGAGCAACCCCTTGCATTGAATCCATGAATTGAGTCATGCGAGTCCGCATCTCAATCATCTCAGCTTGTAGTTGATCCATGACTTTCTTCTGATTTTGTCTGGTAGAATACCGGTGAATGTGTTGATCTGCAATCCTATACTGAGATAGAGAGCCAAATAAGAACACCAGAGATAAACACCTGTTATGCACAATGATTATGAATATGCAAATGCAAATGAACATGTTTGAGTATTCGCAGGGCGATCCACCCCTTGATTCCGGTTTAATAACAAGATAAAACGGGACTTCTGCTCATGTATTAAGAAAACCAGAGGATAACAAATTGTCAACAATCACAACCCAAAATAAGTAGTTTGAACACAATAATCATAGATCCCAACCAACAAGCCTGGTGGTGATCCACATACAATAAAAGAGAAAAAGGAAACTACGACATGTCATCAAAGTCCACAAGTGCCAATCCCCTCATCCATTGTGCTCTTTGCTCCAGTCTTGAATCTCCTTGAACAGCTTTTTGGTGTCGGGATGCTTCGGTCTCTGAATTAGCTCTTGAATGAGAACATCTCTCCTATGCATGATCCCTTTCAAGTATCGGCAATGCAACTCCCAAACGTCTTCTCCAAAAACACGGTCCATGCTAGGACCCTCATTTCTAGGTCTTTTTACTTCAGCTTGGATCTTCAGCTCTTCTATGGAGGCTATGGCTTCGTTGAGTCGATCTTGGACTGCTTGTCTCTGGAATACCCATGATAGAATCTCCGTATCTTTTTTCTTGAGCTTCAACTTCAATTGATCAATCTGAGCTAGATAATCGTCTTCCTTTTGCTTATTATCAGCCATTGCAGTGTCTCGGTGAGCATTAAACTTGTGAATTTTTGATAAAGCCTTGGACAATTCCTCCTTCTTAGACTTGAGAACCTTGCTGATACCCTCTAGAGCTTGCCTCACCTTTTGTTTGGTTGTGACCTCGTCAGCTAGCTCCTTTTCTTTCTTAGCGAGAAGCTCCGTCTTCAACCTGGCGACATGAACATCTTCACCCCGCTCATGTTTCAACTGGTAAATCTCTCTTTGTAGCTCACTGTTCTCCTCTCGTAGCTTTTCCTTTTCAGCCCACAACTTATTAAACTTCTCTATCTCAACTGTGGTAGGAGGCTCAATCAGCAAGGGGTAAGATGGTGGTTCTTTGGAGAATGGCAAAAGCTCCTTCTCTACTCTTTTCTGAATCCAATCTTCGTACGCAGGAAATGTTCTATTGTTGCTTTTCCCAAAAAAAGTCTTCCCCTTCTTATGATGATCTTCCCAAGTATTTGCAGCTTCCTTTAACAGTTCTGGATTGACTTCCCCACTCAGATATAAAGATTCGTGGACCTCCTCGTCTTTTGGTGGCTCTTTTAAGGCGTACCCAAATTGCCTAATAGCAAGAATAGGGTTGTAGTTAATTCCCCCTCTCCTTCCTATTAGAGGCACATTCGGGAGACCTCCACAACTAATCATGATATCCTGGCCCAACAAGTCACGGTTAACCCAAATTAGATTATCTGCCCTCAAGCCCATCAATCTTTTGGACCAATCCAACATTCCTTGAGTATCTACAAACGCCCCAGATTTGGGAAGACGATCTGCAAACCATTTGTAGAAGACTGACGCGCAACAATAAAGGGGTCCTCCCCTCCTCTTCTCATTCTTATAATGCACTGAGTGGTACAGGTCTCCAAGCAAAGTAGCTACCGGATTCTTCATGGTAAATATCCGGACGGTGTGCATGTCCACAAAATCCTTCACATTCAGGAACAACACCATTCCATAGACACACATAGCCAAGATGGCATTGAAAACCGACCAACATTTAGCCTTAGCACATACAGCAGCCTGTTCTACCAAAAATTTCACGTGAAAGCCTTTACATCCTCCCTTACTGGCAACGTTGTTTTTCAACAAAGATAAATCCAAATGCAAAGCCTCGGAGACCTTTTCCAAATCAGGAAGTTCTTTAGAAGGATAGAAAGGAGCCTCTTCTTTGATAGAAACATCCAGAATGAGAGCAAATTCCTCCAGTGTCGGAGCCAAAATATAATCAGTGAATAGAAAACAACGCAGGTGAGGGTCATAGAATTGCACCAGAGTGTGCAAAGCCCTATACTCGTATTCAGTGATGTTGCGGGAAAAATTCAGAATTCTTCCATACTCTCCTCTAAAGTCTGCCAATACCCCAGGTTCTGCCATAGACACAATCTTGTGAACAGGATCCAGAATAAATGGTGGGAACTTGTACACTATGATGTTCTTTTTCTTCTTAGTACTCATCCTTAATAGTCTTCAAAACCAGAATCAAAGTTAGGATGCAACCCTGTAAATGAATAAACATGTTAGGATGCAGAATGATGATGCAAATGCACACATGGGATCAAGGATGCCACACAGACTGGACAACTGCTGCACTGAACAACTGTATAATCTCAAAGATCTGCCCAAGTACCCAGAATACCAGAATAACCACAATACCACACTGATAAATCTGCTGACAAGAAAATCGGGTATGTTGAAGGTCAAGGTTACTTGCAAACCTGTAAACACCCTGCCCTCTCACATGTGGGTACTAGAAAGCCGAGGATCCTCAATATCACGGGCTCTCAGGTCGAGAAATGATGATACGTTCACCATTTCTGGTTTGGCATCATCACCAATCGAGGAGGCCTCAATTGATTCCCCTCAAAAGAAAACATCCTATGGCAAGTCCTCAGTTTCGACACTGAGGTCGAGAAGCAATAGTACATTCATCCCTCGGGGTACAGTAATATCGCCAATCGAGGAGTGCTTCCACTGATTCTTTTCCAAAAGGAAACCCTATAACAAGTTCCCAGCATTGGGTCCTCGGATCGACATGTGTAATGGGTTTCCCATTTTTGGTCTGCCATTATCACGTCTCGGGAGGAGTGCCGTTACTGAGTCCTCGGGAATGGCCGCCAGAGTCGACAGTTCTCCAAGTTACATTCACTCATCTGCACCAATGCATAGGATAGAACATTACCAAAGAAAACCTCATCTGGATGTGGAGTTTTCATGTATACTACGTCTGGCCAAATGCCACACAAGTCACACTACTTTCCACGGTAATCCTACGTGTACGCTCAAGCCTGGGTATTGGGCTTATCTTTCAGAACTCCCAACCCGCCAAACAGAAAAACAGTGCAGCAGATGATAATAATATGCAATGCAGTAAATGCGGTAAAAATAAAATACAACAAATAAAGCAAAACAAAAAACAAAAACACCCAAAGAGAACAAAAACAAACAAGCGCTAGGATATAGCCGCTTAGGGAACTAGAGTCCCCAGCAGAGTCGCCAGCTGTCGCTCCCAGGATTTTCATCCAGGTACAAACGCGAAAGTGGCGCGGAACACAGAGTCGCCAGCAATGTATATTCATCCCAAGAGAGGAAAAGGGAACAATGCATAAACCTGAGGAAGAGGGAAAGGAATGGTCATCGCAACCATAGCCTGGGTTCGGGAGTCGGTTACGCGAGGGGAAGGTATTAGCACCCCACGCGTCCATCGTACTCGATGGGATCCACGCTTGTTGTCTAATCTAAGGGTGAGTTATCCTAAAATCTATGGCTGTACTGAAATGGGGAAGGGGGAAACAAAGACAGACTCGATAGGACATCGTCGTCCTAGGCCTATGTACTCCCTTTTTGGAATGGGAAATTCAGAGTCAACGTAGTTCGGAACAAGTTCTTTTTGTGTTTTTTATGAGCGACGTTAAGTTCGCGTCCGGCAGTTAGGTTCGATGCCTGTTTGCGACAAAACAGAAAGTAACGTGCCCTTTTTGAAAATAGCCTTTAGTTTGACAATCCCGAAGGACAAAAATGGATTTGAATTTTGTTTTGTATTTTTTAAGACAGAAGTGAGTTGAGTTAGTTCGTAACTCACCTTGAACCAAAGTCTATGGCACGGGAACGAATGCGTCGCATGGTCGTCCCCAATGGGACGTATGCTCAACACTCTAGAAGAGAGAAGGGGGACCCCTCAATCTTCACTTCCTATGTTTAAGGCTTGTGTGCAAGGGAAGTTGACCTTATTAAGTATCTTAGAAATGTTATGAGATGAGAAGAGAGGACTCAAGGGAAAAGAAAACACTACGGGAATTCTATCCTAATGTTATCATGCAAAGATGGCCCTAAGGTTGAGGCTTAGGAGGGAAGACTACCTAATGTTAGCATGCAAAGGATTGAAAGCCTAATGTCTCTCCTACCTCCAACTTAATCAGAAATTAAGTGGAGCTAGGAATCCTAAGGGGATCATGTGGACAAACACAAGTAAACATTAACCAGTTCAATCACAGACAAAGTGAAATCCAAAACTTAAGGAAAAGAAATGAGAAGGAGATAATGAGGGTGAACATGGATAACTATCCAGACCCTTAAATAACTTACCTCTGCCTCTGCATAAAAGGTTAGTACAAAACAGACATAAGTAACTATAAGACAAATGAAATCCAAGCAAGTCACAAACCAAAGAGAAATGGTTATAAACCAAATGAAACTCATCCAAGTCAGAATGTGGATGACCTAAACATGTTCCTAAACATGCTATTCAAATGTCACATGAGACATGCAAACAGATATCCAAGCATCAAACATCAATAGAAGAAGAAGGAAGCATATAAGTGAAACATGTCCAAGTATGCAAGATGAAACATGGATGACATATGATATGAATGCAAAGCTCCAAAGTCAGAAACATACATCAAATGAAATGCAAATGAATGATATGGCATGGCATACATAAACCAAACATAAATCATGAAGAGACACAGATGAGAAGAAGTGAGAAAATAAGTCAAAAAGAGGCATATAAATCAAGCATAGAACATATGCACAAAGTATGCAACAATCTCACACCAAGGACCTATAATTGTAATCAAATGACCTATAATAATTCAAACATGGCTTATGAAGTCAAATAAGCAACCCCACACAATGGCACAAGTGCCTTCTCAAACAAGTAACCAGACATGATCAAATATACTCATAAAAGAAGACCTCAAGTGAAGAACAATCAAACAATTAGAAAAACATCTTCTAAAATTACTAGATTAAAACTCAAAACACCTCAACCAGTGGTAAACAACATTTCAAAAGCTCATGCCAAAATTCCCAAGATAAGTCACTCAAACAGCCATGCAAAGATCAAGTAAGAAACATGACTCAATATGCCAAAGAGAGGGACTAAAATGCAATATGAAATGATTTTAAAAATATGATAAAAATGTTTTAGTGAACTTCAATATTTTGGTGAAACAATGCAAAAAGAATGAGTTCAAAATGTTTTATATGCTATGAGAAATAAAATCAGCAAGCTAGGGTATACCTATATGGAATAAATTCAAAAGAAATTAACCAAATAATTAATTCAGATGCTAAAAATAAAATAAAATTTGAGAAAATTTTATAAAACTCTAAACATGATTCATGAAATTTTTTGTAATTTTTGGATGCAATTATCTATTTTTAAAAATTAAAAATGCAAACAAAACAATTAAATTAAAAAAATAAAATAATTGAAATAAGCATGGGCGTGTATTCAGCAACAAATGCACGTTCAGGAATGAAAAATGGGCTCATATGGGGTGCAATTATCAAGCCCAAACCAAGAACCCATCAGCGAAATAAAAATAAAATACAATGAAACCAAGTCAACCAAATTGACTCACCATCAGCCATACGATCAATCTAACGCTCCACATCAGTCAGTAAAACCAAAAAGCAATCATGATGAGAGGCACAGATCCACCCACCCACACTAATAACGATGCACACGCACACAAAGAATCACTCAGAAATTAAAAATATCACACGTGATCAGCACATGAAGAACTTAATGTGTTGGCATATCAATGTCCATCAGATCCATCCAACGTACCCAAATAATTCATCAAATCAAAACTTAATAACATGAGTGGCCCAGATCAAGAGTACACGGTAGTAACCATGGAAGGGCACGCACGCAAACCGCAAAATAAGACAGATTTTTAAATGGCGTGGCAAGCTGAGGACCATTAGATCTGGCAAATCAAGGGTCATGATTTCATCTCCTTCACACAAACCCTAGCTTCGTCGGAATTCAAACCAGACGCCGGAGCCCTAACTCCGGTCGTCTCCTCCGGTAACCTGCGACCAAAATTTTGCCAGAACAGGCAAACAAATACACTATTTTGACCAGAATTCCACGAGGATCACAAATATCACGCTAAAAATC
Organism: Lathyrus tuberosus; assembly: GCA_022829125.1. Classification (NCBI taxonomy): domain Eukaryota; kingdom Viridiplantae; phylum Streptophyta; class Magnoliopsida; order Fabales; family Fabaceae; genus Lathyrus; species Lathyrus tuberosus. The sequence continues at coordinate 11,071,168 of JALAZF010000072.1, forward strand.
ACAAACAACCAACACATAAGCCAAGTCGAACGAAACAAGGTTGGATCCAAAACTTTCAAACTCACAGTATGCACATAATACACGTCCAATCTCAAAATAAAACACACCAGAATTATCAGTGAATATCATATATCATTATACACACCAAAAAATTGAGTTCTAAGATCATGAAAAATGCACTAACCTGAGATCACGCAATTCGTACCCTCGTTGTTGGCTTCAAATGATGGGGGCTTTGTATTATGTGGATCCCCAGGACTCGGAATGTGAAAGAACTTTATGAAAAACCCTTGTGGATGATGAGATTCGAAAGAAAAAATATTTAGGGTGAAAACTTAGAATCTGATCAAAATAACGTGCCTCCCCTCTAATGAGTGCATGAGTATGCTTATATACTCTAGGTTATTCCACTGAATATCATTTAGGTCTTATTAATTCCTTGATTAATGAGTTTTGGGTGATTTTGGAAATTTGCATAATGGGTTATACACCCTCCTCCATGCACGTACACCCAAGCCTCTTATGATGGATCACTCATTTATCAATTGCTAATCACACCTGAATTGGATTTGGGGCCTTGAGATATCTTGATTCATGAGTTTTGATGCATCTTGCCACTTTGCATAATGTGAAATAAGTGATGCACAAGTCATGAAATCTCTTGGTTCAAAGGCCAAAAATGATCCTTATGGGATGTACTTGGATGTTAGAATGTGACTTGAAGCAATGAAACCAATTATAGGTCAATATGTCCCAAAATGCAAAAGTTGTGAAAATGGAACCATGAGAAAACCCTAAAAACCACCTTGCCTTCTTTTGGTCATACCTTGAGTTTCATAAATGATATGGAGACCATCTAGTACTTGTTGGAAAGGGGAGAAAAAGATCTTCAACCTTCATGTTTGAGAAAAATTAATTTGAAGCCTCCTTGGTGGTGAAAAGCCAAGTTGAATGTATTGTAAAAACTTGCCAAAAATGGAAACTTTCAAATTATAGGTCATTTCCATATTTAGTAACTTTTGCACAAACTCTTGATCCTTGATAAATGGTATGAAACTTGACCCTTGAAGACCACCTTCTCCTCTTGAACTGCCTCAAGCTCCTTGACCCGTGCTAAGAACCAATGATATGCACACATGATAATGCAAACATGAAATGAAACATAAGCCAGTTAGTACTAAAGTAAGGAGAGCAAATTTTGGGGTGCTACAAGTAGTTATGAGTTCCACAGCCAGAGTGCAACTTTCTAAGGATTATCTTGATTTGAGGGTCTTCGTTATTCAGGGTATGACTTTGAGAGTTATGTGCATCTGGTGACCGACCATTGAGGACCTTAGTGGAAACATCCCTCTTTAGTGGTGACAGTGGCAGACCACATTCTGTGGCAAACCCATTCGCACCCGAGGGCCCACTTTGGAACTTGCATAGAATGGCCTTTATTTTGTGGTGAATCAGATGATGATCTCTTTGTTTGGCGATAGCATTGTATCCTACGGGCTGAATGTGCTATTGCTTCTCATTCCGGGATCCGAATCTGAGGATCCTACCTTTTAGAACACACCTGTGAGATTGGGGGGATGTTTACAGGTTTGCAGGTAACCGTGACCTCCTACTTACCCTTTTGTGTGGTTCTCTTATGATCAGTGATTTGGGTATCTTGTTCTGGTATTCTGGATCTGGTTCTTTACTGGTGCTTGGGTCTGATATGTTTGATATGATGCTACACAGACACTTGGATCTCTCACAGTTATTGCACCGACACTGCATATTCTGGCTCTGATCACATGCCCAGCTGCATCTCATTGCATACATCATTGACCTTTATGTTTTTATTTCCTAGGTCTCAGTATTGTTTCCGATTCCGGTGGGTATTTTCTCTACGTCAGATGGAAGGTCCTCCCGAAAGAATAATGTGCATTACTGGTTTCCGAAGCCTAAAGTGGGACATATCAGAGAATTGGCAAACTTAATGGACAATAACCAACTGGATAAATTCAGAAAGAGGTTTGGGAACATCTTGAGTTAAGTGCGCCTTCTTACTCCAGATTAGCATGATACTCTGCACACTCTCTTGCAGTTTTATGACCCTCAATTGCGTTGCTTTACATTCAATGATTATCTGCTGGTACCTACTTTGGAAGAGTTCTCTGATATTCTGAAGATTTCTGTCAAGGATACTCCTCCTCACTACAGTTCAAAGAATGTTATTCCTGACAATGTCATTGCAGAGCCTATTCACCTGGGAGTATCTGTGGTTAAGGATAATGTCAAGGAAAAGGATGGCTGTAAAGGGTTCCATCTAGACTTTCTGGTTGAGGAAGCAAAGAAGAGTTTTGCTAATGGTGATTTGTTTACCTCTAATGCAATCTTAGCTCTTTGTGTGTACGGAATTTGTCTGTTTACGAATATAGCTGGATTTATTGACATGGATGCAATCAGTATCTTTGTCAAGAAGAATCCAATCCCAACTCTGTTGGGTGATGTATACCATTTCGTGCATTACAAGAATGAGAAAAAACGGGGAAGATTGGTATTATTCTATGCTCCCTTATTCCATGCTTGGTTTTACAGACACCTGCCAAAGACAGGAGCTTTTGTTGATCTCCAAGGAACTGTTAAGTGCTCCAAGAGGCTCATAGGTCTGACGGCTGAATATATAGTCTGGTGGCATCGGAAAGACATGGTAGGTATACCTATTCTTATCAGTTGTGGAGCTTTTCCAAACGTGCCTCTGATAGGAAGGAGGGGAGGAATCAACTACAATCTTATTCTCTCGCTGAAGCAATTTGGGTATGCATTAAAAGAACCTCCTTTGGAAAAAGATGTGACGAAATCTTTGTATTATCTTGCTAAAGATGACGAACAGGTGTCATTTTCTATTGTTGAAGCCTGGAACACTCGGGTTAAGAAAGGTAAGATGGAGTTTGGGAGACCTGACCCTACGACTTATCCTCCTTATGCTGAGTGGCTGAAGCGCATGACAGTCATTACCTTGTTGCCATTCTCTGTCGAGCCTCTGTTATATCCCAAGGTAGTGGAGCCAAGGAAATCAGTGCCAATTGAAGAATTCAGAAAGCTGGAAGGTTTAGTTCACGAACTCAGGGTTGAGAAAGCGGACGTCACCAGATCGTATCAGGAAGCTGTATTTGCTAACAGAGGGTTGGAAGAGAAAGTTCACATTGCTGAGAAGATGGCAAAAAGCAAGAAAGAAGAACTCAAAGGAATGATGACTTATTTCCAAAGACGGGGCTTAATTGATAAGAATAATGCCAGAGAGCGCCAGAATATCAAGAAGTCTTTGAAGGAAGCTAATGAGGCTATTACCTTGTGGCAACAAAAATGGGCCGATGAACAGAAACACCAAGCCAAGGTAGAGGAAGAGTTTAAAGCTAAGGTTGAAGGATTAGAAGATAAGGTCAAGACCTCAGATGAAGAATTGAAAGCTGCACATGCTCAACGACAGAAGTACAAGGAAGATTTGAAAGAAAGTCAGAAGTTATTACAGGAAGCTCAGGCAGAAGTAGCTGATCTCAAGATCAGGGCGGAAGTGAAGAAGTCCAGAATGGAGCCAGACTATGATAGTACAAGTGAGGAAAAATTGTGTCAGAATATCAACACTTAGTACCAATCCTTCAGTTTGAGAGAACGCTTGATCAGAGGCCTGATTGAGACGCCCGAAGATCCCGAGAATGCTGTGCTATTTGAGGAGGTCAAGAGGCTCAGTCTAGGGTTGCAGGATGTTGTGTTTCGTCCGTTTTAGCTTCCATTATGTTGATGCTATCCGGTTACCTACAGAATTGTTGTAGGAACCGCTGCTTTAATTTCTAAATTTGGGTTGTATGTTTTCAAATACTTGTCCAGACTCAGTCCCTTTGGGGGTTTTCCTCCAGTTATGATATGCTCAGTATTTTCTCCAGTGGCTTTCTTGATATTACATCACTGTTCACTGACACCTGGTTACAACATCACTTCACAGGATTCCACACTTATTTGTGAACTTGTCTAAATGAATGTTCTTATCAGTTGCTATATCTCGTGTGTTATCTGAATACTGTGGGCTTCTGAAATACCGGAATCGGGTCACGAAAAGGACTGGGAATGAAAAACATAACATTGCATTGCATACATTTCATTTTTGCATTTTGTTTGTTTTTCAGGTACCCTATCTGGTTCTTATGGTTATTCCATTTCAGGAAGTATTGCTACCGATCACATACATCGCTACTCCACACGTGGAAATCGAAACAGAATGGTTGATCAAATTCAGAATGACTTGGCTGAGATGAAGACCCGCATGGACCAGTTTATGGATCTCATGACTGGTATGGCACAGAACCAAGAGAGGTTGAGACTCTTGGTCGAGCGTCCAGAAGCCCCGCCGGAAGGTAATCACGTTGACAATTCACAGCCAAATGGCACTTCTCCTCCTGTTGGTATTCCGCCTCCTAATGGTAATCTGGGTACTGGGACTGCTAGAAATGTTGGTGTTAATCCTCCTCCAGAAGATGTTCAGGAAGATCAATTCACCTTGCTGGATGCTGATAAGGGTAACCCCAATGACAGAAGGTATGACGAGCTGGCTGAGAAGATTAGGCTTATGGAGTGCAAGAACTCTCTAGGCATTGATGTTACTAATCTGGGTCTGGTACCGGGAGTTAGAATTCCTCCAAAGTTCAAGCCACCCACTTTTGACAAATATCATGGCAATACGTGTCCCCAGACACATATTCAGGCCTATTTTGGGAGGATCTCAGCCCACACTGATGATGAGAAGTTGTGGATGCACTACTTTCAAGACAGTTTGGCAGGAGCTTCATTGACTTGGTACATGAAATTGAACAGAGTTGATGTGAGAAGCTGGAAAGATTTGGCAGAAGCGTTTCTGAAACAATATCAGTATAATATTGATATGGCTCCCAACCACACTCAGCTGCAAGGGTTGTCACAGAACGCTAAGGAAAACTTCAAAGAGTAAGCTCAGAGATGGAGAGAAATGGCCGCCCAGGTTCAACTCCCTTTGCTTGAGCGAGAAATGGTAGATATATTCATGGGCACCCTGCAAGGGGCATTTCTTGACAGGTTGGCAGCTTGTCCATCAATAGGGTTTTCTGATATTGTGATTGCTGGTGAGAGGATTGAGAATCTGTTGAAACTCGGGAAGATTCAAGATGTAAGTGGTGCTGGTTCTTCAGGAACAAAGAAACCTTTTGCTACTGGACATAAAATGAGGGAAGGCGAGACAAGCACTGTGTACAGAGGACGGGGAAGAGGACGTTCTCAGGCTTATCACCAAGTGGGTGCAGTGATAATCCCCACACCATCAGTTTAGCAACAGCAGCCACAACAGCAGGCTCAACAACAGCAACCACCATTCCAACAAAGATCTAGGCAGAGGGACCGCAAGATTGACCCTCTTCCTATGACCTACTCAGCATTGTTACCTCAGATGCTCCAATTGAAATTGGTTGAACTTCGTACCATGAGACCTCCTGCTGCTGGTAACTTGCCACCCAATTATGATGCTAATGCTCGTTGCGATTTCCATTCAGGTGCTCAGGGACACAATACCGAAAAGTGCTGGGCATTTCAAAATAAGGTACAGGATCTGATAGATGCTAAAGCAATCAACTTTGCTACACCTCCTAATGTTCTCCAGAACCCCATGCCGAATCACGGTGTGGCAAACGTGCACGCCATTGAGGATGGAAAAAGGTTGAACCTGGTGACAGATATCAATCGGGTGAAGACTTCATTGCTTGTAGTGAAAGATCGTCTGTTGAAGGGACATGTGTTCCCGGGTTGTGACCGTGATTGTCCAGAATGTGTGGGTCAAGATAATGGTTGTGATAGACTGAGAGTTGGTTTGTATAATCTGATTAGTGAAGGCCGTCTACAGTTTGACCGTGTTGTGAAAGATAATGATGAAATGTCAGCTGTGACCATTTATTATACTCCTGCTGAAATTCAGGTACCTGCAAGGGCAGCTCCTGTAACGAGTGTCGTGCCAGAAAGACCCAGTCCTGTTACCATCACGGTACTGGGGCCAGTTCCGTTTACCTCAGAGAAAGCAATCCCATGGCATTATGGGGCAGATGTGTACTATGAGGGGAAAAAGCAGGAAGTTGGAACATCGGCTAGTTCAAATGTCGATAATGTGGGTGGTTTAGGTGGCTTTACCAGGAGTGGAAGGTTGTTTGCTCCACAAACTCTTCGAAGTGATAAAGAAGTCGAGGCTACAATGAAAGCTAAAGGAAAATAAGTGGCTGAGAGTGTTCCTGTGCCTGAAATAGATCCCAAAATTACCTTCGACAACGAGGTAGAGGAGTTTATGAGAATAATAAAGAAAAGTGATTATAAAATCGTCGATCAATTGAACCAGACACCCTCAAAGATCTTAATTTTGTTATTACTGATGTGCTCTGATGCACACCGAGAGGCTTTGCTGAAAGTGTTAAAGAGGGCCTATGTTCCATAGGAAATTACCGTCAATCAGCTCGAGAGTGTGATTTCTAATGTCAATGTCATCCATGGGCTGGGTTTCACGAGCCGAGATTTGACTTCTGAAGGTAGAAACCACAACAAAGCTCTGGATATTACAATGGAGTGTAAGGGTACAGTGTTGTCCCACGTATTGGTAGACACTGGTTCTTCGCTTAATGTCTTGCCTAAGAAGGCACTGATGAAGCTAGAGGTGGATGGATTGATTATTAGGCTGAGTGATTTGGTTGTCAGAGCGTTTGATGGGACGAAAAGATCTGTATTCGGTGAAGTGGAATTACTCGTGCAAATTGGACCTCAAGTGTTCAAGTCTACATTCCATGTGATGGATATACAACCTGCTTATAGCTGTTTACTAGGTCGCCCATGGATTCATGCGGCCGGGGCTGTTACATCCACATTACATCAGAAGCTGAAATATGAGTTTGAAGGACAAGTAGTAACTGTGTGTGGTGAAGAGGACATTTTCTTCAGTCATTAATCCACATTCAAGTATGTTGAGATGGATGGGGAAATCCATGAAATGCTTTGCCAGTCGTTCGAGGCAGTGAATATTGATAAAGTGCCTGAATCTTCCCCTACACCAGATAGAGCTGGCACGTCCATTTCATCTTATAAGCAAGCCGTCGAGGTTGTTAGAGCAGGTAATGCCCAAGGCTGGGGCAAGCTGATAGAGACATCGGTGAAAGAGGATAAGTTTGGTATTGGCTATCAACCATCTCTGGCTTCGGATGCAAAGTACAGTGGACCCATCACTTTCAGCAGTGGTGGAATCATTTACCCAGACCAGTCTTGTGCAACTACAGAAGACGGTATTGACAGTGATTGTGACCTGGATAATTGGGTACGCCCACGTGCCTCGGGACAACAATTGCAAAACTGGTCCGTTGAGGAAATCATTCAAGTTACTCCTCAAACAGAGTAATTTTATTTGTTTTTCTCTAATCATAATGCATGTTAAAATCTTGCGCTCTGCCCAATGCGTACAGGTTCATTTGTAAGGCCACACATTTTCATTTGCAATTTTTAATCATTAATAAAGGACGTTTTGCATTCAAATTTCGTTCCCTGTCTTTCATTTTTTTTATGTTTGCACAAAAACATTAAAAATGGCAATGTCTTGTTTTATTTTTGTTTTTCAAAAATAAATTCTAAAATAAAGCATGAACCCCTCGTGCAGACTAGATTCTCTGGATTCCACTGATAACGGTTCTGCTATGGCTATGTATGACTTTGACAAACCGATTTATCAAGCCGAAGAAGAGGGTGAGGAAGACTGTGAACTCCCTGAGGAATTGGCCAGATTGTTAAAACAAGAGGAAAGGGCCATTCAGCCTCATCAAGAGACCACAGAGATCATCAATATTGGTACCGAGGATGCTAAGAAAGAGATCAAGATTGGCGCCAACCTGCAAGTAGATGTAAAGAAAACCTTGATTGAAATGTTGTGTGAATATGTTGATATCTTCGCTTGGTCTTATCAGGACATGCCAGGGTTGGATACCGATATTGTTGTGCACAGGTTGCCGTTGAGAGAAGAATGCCTGCCAGTCAACCAGAAACTTCGTCGGACTCGTCCTGACATGGCCATGAAAATCAAAGAAGAGGTTCAGAAGCAGTGGGATGCATGGTTTCTGGCTGTAACCAGTTATCCTCCCTGGGTTGCCAACATCGTGCCAGTACCAAAGAAAGATGGAAAGGTCAGAATGTGTGTGGATTATCGAGATCTTAACAGAGAAAGCCTGAAAGATGATTTTCCACTGCCTCACATCGACGTGTTGGTTGATAATACAGCTCAGTTTTCAGTGTTCTCATTTATGGACGGTTTCTCCGGGTACAACCAGATCAAGATGGCACCTGAGGATATGGAGAAGACCACGTTTATTACCCCATGGGGTACATTCTGTTATAAAGTGATGCCTTTTGGGTTGAAAAACGCAGGGGCAACGTATCAGCGGGCAATGGTAACATTGTTTCACGATTTGATTCACAAAGAGATTGAATGTTATGTGGATGACATGATTGCCAAGTCGCGAACAGAAGAAGAACACCTGATTAACTTGAAGAAGTTGTTTGAAAGGTTGAGAAAGTTCCGTCTGAGGTTGAATCCGAATAAGTACACTTTTGGGGTGCGTTCTGGAAAGCTGCTGGGTTTCATCGTAAGTGAAAAAGGAATTGAGGTTGATCCTGCCAAACTTAAAGCGATACAAGAGATGCCTGAGCCGAAAACAGAAAAAGAGGTTCGTGGTTTTTTAGGAAGATTGAACTACATTGTAAGGTTCATATCTCACCTAACAGCCACGTGTGAACCAATATTCAAATTGCTAAGAAAAGATCAAACGGTCAGGTGGAATGACGATTGCCAAGTAGCATTCGATAAAATAAAAGAATACTTGCAGGAACCTCCAATTTTAATACCTCCAGTTCCAGGGAGACCTTTGATAATGTACTTGACGGTGCTTGAAGGTTCTATGGGTTGTGTTCTCGGTCAACACGACGAGACAGGTAGGAAGAAGCATGCTATTTACTACCTGAGCAAAAAATTCACTGACTGTGAGTCCCGATACTAAATGCTTGAGAAGACATGTTATGCACTTGCATGGGCTGCTAAGCTATTGAGGCAGTATATGCTCACGCACACAACTTTGTTTATTTCCAAAATGGATCCGGTCAAGTACATTTTCGAGAAACCAACACTAACAGGCAGAGTTGCACGATGGCAAATGTTTTGACAGAATATGATATCCAGTATGCTTCTCAGAAAGCCATCAAAGGAAGTATCCTATCAGAATATCTTGCGCAACAGCCGATTGATGATTACCAACCCATGAGATTTGATTTCCCTGATAAGGACATCATGTTTCTCAAAGCTAAAGATTGCCAGGAACCACTCCCGGAGGAGGGGCTAGACCCTGAATCCAAATGGAGTTTGATGTTTGATGGGGCCATCAACATGCATGGATGTGGAGTTGGAGCAGTTCTTATCACGCCTGAAGGTGTTCATATGCCCTTCACTGCCCGAGTGACTTTCGGATGCACCAACAATGAAGCAGAATATGAAGTTTGTATAATGGGGATTGAAGAGGCGATTAATTTGCAAATTAAGACCCTCGATATTTTTGGTGATTCAGCTTTGGTAATCAATCAAGTGAATGGGAACTGGTACACGCACCAGGCACATCTGATTCCGTATAGAGATTATACGACAAGATTGTTGACGTTTTTCACAACAGTAAGGCTGTACAACATTCCTCGAGATGAGAATAAGTTTGCTGATGCCTTGGCCACATTGTCTTCTATGATCAAAGTGCAAAGATGGAACCATGTACCCAAGATTGAAGTGTCTCGTCTTGACAGACCTGCATTTGTGTTTGCGGTTGATGCAGCGTCTGATGACAAGCCATGGTTTCATGATATCAAGTGTTTTTTGAAAAGTCAGGAGTACCCGCCTGGGGCATCTAGCAAAGATAAGAAGACTTTGAGAAGGTTGTCTGGTAGCTTCTTCCTAAACAAAGATGACGCGTTGTACAAACGGAATTTTGACATGGTTATGCTCAAATGCGTGGATAGACACAAAGTAGACCTGTTAATGCAAGAAGTGCATGAAGGCTCTTTCGATACCCATGAAGGAGGACATGCAATGGCAAAGAAACTATTGAGGTCAGGGTATTATTGGTTGACAATGGAGACAGATTGTTGCAAGTACGCCCGCAAATGTCACAAGTGCCAGATTTATGCAGACAAGGTGCATGTGCCTCCAAATCTGTTGAGCGTCATGTCCTCTCCTTGGCCCTTTGCAATGTGGGGAATTGATATGATCGAAAAAATTGAGCCTACTGCTTTAAACGACCATCGCTTCATCTTGGTCGCCATTGATTATTTCACGAAATGGGTTGAAGCAGCATCTTATGCCAACGTCACTAAGCAGGTGGCAGCTCATTTCCTGAAACGAGATATCATTTGTCGCTATGGAGTGCCCGAGAGAATCATCACTGATAATAGTTCTAATCTGAATAACAAAATGATGGCTGAGCTGTGCCGGGACTTCAAAATTGAACATCACAATTCTTCTCCGTATCGCCCGAAGATGAATGGCGCTGTTGAGGCGGCCAACAAGAATATTAAGAAGATTGTGCAGAAAATGGTTGTCACATATAAAGATTGGCATGAGATGCTACCGTTCACCTTGCATGGGTACCGAACGTCAGTACACACGTCCACTGGGGCAACACCATTCTCACTTGTGTACGGTATGGAGGCAGTACTACCAGTTGAAGTTGAAATTCCATCCCTCAGAGTCATGATGGATGTCAAGTTAGACGAAGCTGAATGGGTTCGTGCCAGATTTAATCAGTTGAGCCTTATTGAAGAGAAACGACTGGCAGCTATGTGTCATAGGCAGTTGTACCAACGGAGGATGAAGCAGGCATTCGACCAAAAAGTGCGTCCTCGGGTTTACAAAGTCGGAGATGTAGTACTCAAAAGGATCCTTCCTCCTAGTACAGATCACAGGGGCAAATGGACTCCCAACTATGAAGGTCCATTTGTGGTTAAAAAGGTCTTCTCGGGCGGAGCCTTATTACTTACAACCATGGATGGTAAAGACTTTCCATCCCCTGTCAACTCAGACGTAGTCAAAAAATACTTCGCATAAATAGACCCGCTGGACGAAAAAAAAGAAAAGTCCAGGCAAAAAAGGGCATCCCGGCGAACCATAAAAATAGAATAAAAAGGTTCGGGCAAAAATTGGGGATAAATAATAAAAAAATTTGTACACCCGGTGAGTTGAAAATCCGCAAGGACAACTCAGACAAGAAAGGGTATCCCGGTGGATTGAAAACCCGAAAGGGCGGTCCACGCAAAAGAGGGATTTAAGCGAACGATTGCGGTCTGAGTTATCTGTACCCCATCACCATTTCAGCAACTGACATTCCAAAGGGCAGGAATCGGTCTAATCACTCCTCAAAAGGCAAGGTCGGGGAGTTTTGAAGACATACTGGCTATAGCAGGATTGAAACTCAGTGGAATGCCATTTTCACATTGCCATTAGGATAATTTTTTTTCTCAATTTACAGCAATCTCCTCTTTCCAGGGTTTTCTTCCAAATGTATTTGCCATTTCAGGCATTTCCTCAATAAATTGAATTTCAGTCAAAAGCTTCTTATTTTGTTTTACTGCTTTGTTTGCAAAACGTCCGAATTTTTGATAAAACATTGCATTTGAAAATGTTGTGGCTTTACAATAACATGCGCAGAAAAACATTTAAAATTACTTTGAATGTTGGGTAATCCTGGATGGTGGATTCAAACCACGTGATATCCTGGGGCATGTGTGTGTATTTCTTTTGTTGCAGGTAATAAGTCCAAGTGATTTCAAGCACGAGAGCCGTGGTCTCCTAAACGAGTAATCACTTATCCCCATGCAGAATACCGGGGCAATCATGTTCAGGAAAGGGTTCTCAGGACACCTTTTGTCACAACTTTACTAATTGAATCCATTAATCAGCTGACTGTCGCTCACGTCGATTCGATATTGACAAGTCAGTCCCAACTGGGTATCATTGTATCTTATTAAGTCGATTCTCCCATTCAGTACTTCCAACAGCTACAAGTTTTTCTGTGTCGATAACAGTTATGGACTCCCTAGTAGAGTTGCTTCGCAGACCTTACAGCTAATGTTCGAGACTCAGTGAATGTCCTGGAGTTTGAGGATGTCAAATCTTCTGTAAAATCCTCTTGGGACGATTTCTTCAGATCAGCCTTGTAGCATGGGGAAAAAGCAAGTTTGTGACCCTCCCAAGCATGGGGCATCATGAAGTCCCTCCGGCAAGATGTGTTCCAGATCTATTATCTCCAGTAGAGTGACCTTCTGGTTAATATGTCTAGCTCAAGTATCAGTATTTGTCTAAGACTTTGAAGATGCCTGATCTTCTGTAAAATCCTCTCAAGGGGCATCCCCAGCACGATACGCTTTGAAGCGGTTCTCCCCAGCAGAGTGTATTGTCAACTCATTATCCCTAGTGGAGTCGTCAAGCGGAAGGTTTGCCTAGCGTGGGACCTTGTGGCTCTTATTGTAAGCTCGACAGCTTTGCTCCTCAATAGATCACAGTGGATTTTCTCTGTATTTTCCCAGCAGATCTCTAGGGACTCTTTCCCAGTAAGTTGCAACAGGACGTAATCTAACCAGGACTTGCGTATCCCCGACGGAGTAGTTCTGATCCCAAGCAGGATCATATCTCTGGTAGTTGTATCCCCACAGAGTTCACCATTGAATCTTGACAGTAATGCTCCCCAACTAAGTTGTTTTGTTCTCCCCACAGAGGTTTAGCAGATCAACAGAATCTCTTCTTCAGCAGAGTGTTAGTACATTCTTTCCCCAGCCAAGCCAAAAAGTTGTCATTCCTCCAGCGAGGTTGCTATGATCAGAATTGATCCCCAGGAAGATGAAATAGTTCTTGGCAGAGGCATCACTCCCTTATATCTCAAAGTCCAATTTATTTTTCGAAAGCGTGACAATTCGAAACAGGCGGATTGTTCATTCATTCTCCAGCAGAGATATCATCCTTTCAAGAGTCTCTAAGGTCAAATCATTGATCATTGTTCCTCAGCAGAGTCAGCAGGGATGTCTGACGTGCATGTAGAGCGTAATCCAGTGTTGGAATTTTGCAAAAGCCCACCCGCAGTGTGGTCAGTCAGTAGTCAACTGACTTCATACAAAAGACATTCTTAAAGTCCATCTTAGGGTGGCAAATCAGCAAAGTCCAACCGCAGATTGGCAAAAGTCCATCTTAGGGTGGCAAATCAGCAAAGACCAACCGCAGATTGGCAAAAGTCCATCTTAGGGTGGCAAATCAGCAAAGTCCAACCGCAGATTGGCAAAAGTCCATCTTAGGGTGGCAAATCAGTAAAGACCAACCGCAGATTGGCAAAATTCCATCTTAGGGTGGCAAATCAGCAAACTCCAGTGGCAAATCAGCAAAGTCCAACCGCAGATTGGCAAAAGTCCATCTTAGGGTGGCAAATTAGCAAAGTCCACCCGAAGTGTGGCAAGTCAGTAGTCGTCTGACTCCATTTAAAAGACAGTTTCAAGACTAACCGCAGATTGGCAAAAGTCCACCCGCAGCATGGCAAGCCAGTAGTCGTCTGGCGTCGTACAAAAGACATTGTTAAAGTCCACCCGCAGTGTGGCAAGCCAGTAGTCATCTGGCGTCATTTAAAAGACATTGCAAAAGTCCACCCGCAGTGTGGCAAGCCAGTAGTCATCTGGCATCGTTCAAAAGACATCTCTCTAGTGCTATTCTTCCCATCAGAGTTTTATCCAAGCAGAATTCATTCGGTTGGGTTTATATCCCTTTTCTTCTTCTCCACAGAGTGCAAATTTTCTGGTTATTCTCGGTATTCAATCCCTCCATACCTTGAAAGTCTGAAAGCAATCGCTATCATCCATTCAGGTCTACAGTGATTGAATATGGGCAGTTGTAACACCCCAAAATTTTCCCTCTCTTTTTTTCATTTCATTTAGCATGTGCTCTCATTGCATTGCATTGCATTCAAGTCATAGAAAAATAAAACATTCAGCATTGGTTCATCATAGGGCATGTGATCAGTTGATTTTCAGAGTATTGATCATCCAAAGCAAGAGAGCAAGAGCCAAGGGTCTTCAAGGAAGCCTCAAAGGTCTCTTATATAATATATCATCCCAATTGATCCTACAAGTCATTGGAAGATGGGAATTCATCAAGAAACATTGGACAGTTCATCATCTCCTAACAAAAGCAGTCCAAACTAGGGCTTGTGATTCAAGCAGCCTCCTGATGAAATTTTGGTCCAAACTTGATCTCAATGTTTTCTACATAATGTCAAGTATCTAAGGATGGAAGATTGCTCATTGGTTCATTTCAGAAGAGGCTCAATTGGTCAGTTGCTTGAGAATCAAGAAATTTGGGGAAAAGTCAAATGTGCAAAGGAAAAAGTCAACTTCTGACTTTTTAAGGTCAAATTCATGAAATTCAAGTCACATATGTTCATGGGAGAATATTTGATCAAGAAATGATGGAGGAATCATCAAAAATCAAGAAATGTACAAAGTTTCCATTTTTAGAAACTTAGGGTTTCCAAAAATGGCAAGTTTGGACCATTTTGCACTACACTTTAAGGCTTTATTTCTCCATGATAAAAGCTTCAAACATCAGGCCCAAGTTGAGCCAATCAAAGATCACATTCCAAGCTTCAAATCCATATAATGAACTCTTCCATTGGAACAAAATTGAGAGATTTATGATCAATCAAAGTGTGGTAAAATCAAGGCAAATTTCAAGTCATGGCAAGGCAAGTTCAGGCCTCCAGGCCATAATTTCATCAAACACTTGGTGTGCCAAATGTCAAGCCAATTTTCTACATCAAGAAAGCTTCAAATGAAAAATTGTTGAACATCAAAGTTGTTCATCTCCATGTCCTCTTTAACTTTGATGTTGAGCATTTTCTCATTTGAACAATTTATAAGGGTCATATGAGGGTTCAAAAAGGGATGATCACAACTGAAAACATGCCCAAGAAAGCTTGTCGCATGGGCGCATTCTCTTGCCCACCAAAACCAGTTTTGTGCACTTGAGTTCATGATCATTTTTATGCACCTTAGAGGCTTAAATTCAATTTGATTCCAACTTTAAACTTATTCATTGATATGTCCTTGATCCATAGGCCTTGGAATCATTCAATTTCATGAGCTATCCATGAAGATATTACTCCATAAAGTTCATCCATTTCATTATGTTCTTGCTGGTCCAAAGTGGAGGTTTTTGTGCATTGTTCTTGGTCTGATCACTCATTTGCCACGCATAAAACATGAGCCCTTCATCCATTACTTCATTTGTACCCACCAAGCCTTACATGTGCATGAACACATACATGTCCATACACCAAAGAGGAAATATGGAAACTTGTCCAACAAGCTTGCTGCAGCAACACATCATCATCACCCTTCATTCTAAACCTCACCATAACTCCATAAACTTCTCCACACTCTAACCAAAACTCACCAACTCGTGGAATAACAAACCTCACTCATTCTGTTAACTCAAACTCAGTTAACCAACTCATTTAACTCAATTTCCAAATGTTAACTACGATGGTTAACCCTTAACTCAAGATATAAATAGTTCTCTAACAGATTTTGCAAGAGAGTTACTTCATTTTCACACATTTCACAAACTTTCACTCTAAAACTCTCTCTGAATTCTCTCCCTCTCTGCACGATTTCATCATCATCTTCATCCATTATTTCACATTGTAACCTTCTGATCAAGAACAAGGAAGAATCAAGATCAATCTCCTCAATTGTAGCTTCATTACAGTTGGCATTTGATTTTGTCTTCATCAAGATTCAAAGTTCTATAGCATTTAGTTTGCTCAATTCAAGCTCAAGAGCATAGGAGGATCATCTCTGGTCTTCTTTCACTTTGAAGAACTTCAAACTCAGGTTTCTTCTTCAACCTTTTTCTCTGAAATTTTGCTCGATTCATGCTTGTTTTTGCTGGTTAAGAAGCTATTGGTGATCTAGCTAGTTGATAGACCTTTTAGAGGTGTAGATGCAAAACCTAGGGCAAACTTGATGTGTTCGATTCTCTGCATATGTGTGTGATTTGTGAAAACTAATTGTGGATCCTTGTTCT
Source organism: Lathyrus tuberosus (assembly GCA_022829125.1). Lineage (NCBI taxonomy): Eukaryota > Viridiplantae > Streptophyta > Magnoliopsida > Fabales > Fabaceae > Lathyrus > Lathyrus tuberosus. The sequence goes on from JALAZF010000072.1 coordinate 11,087,336, forward strand.
CCTTAACTTCAGCTTTCAATTGATGCGTGTCTTGTGAATTTCTGGAACATGTGAGTAGTTGCAGTTGCCGGAGGTGACCGGAGAAGATGACCGGAGGTCCTTCTCCGGCCGGTGATGTTTTCAGCTAGGGTTTTGGTAATTTTAAAACACAGCCGTTAGATCATTTCAATCCAACGCTCATCAACGTGACAACACATTAATGACGCACCCTCTCACTCACGTGCCTCTCTCTCTCTCTGAATGTTGACTTGACTTTGTGGTGTGCGTGCGTTCATAATTATTATCATGTGCATGCCTTGTGGTTCGTTTGATCTGATTACTTTTGATGATTGATCTTGTTGACTTGGATGTGAGGCTCAGATTGAGTCAACTATTTGATTGAGTGTACACCTTAACCACACACACACATACGCTTGTTTTGGACCTGGACTAAAATGCTTTTCACACCTCCATGTTTTGAGCCCAATTACGTTTTAACATGTTAATTACTTTTCATACACCCCCTGCATTATTTCTTTTGCATTTTATTTTTTGCTTTTATACATGTTTGATTTTCTATTTCTAAAAATCCTAAAACCTTCACAAAAATTCCATAAAAATTCCTATGACATCTAAACACATTAAAATAATTTTATATTATTTTTAATTCTGATTTTATTATTTTTTTCTTATATTTTCAGAATTTCATTTTAATTTCTTTTTAAATGATTCTCTTCATTGATGCTTGACCTTTCCCATTTTATTTCTCTTAACTCACACAATCTTTTGCACTCATTCTTTTTGTCATATTTGGATAGCATCTTGAGGCATTTAAAACCATTTTTATCATATTTTTAAAGTCATTTTTTCATAGCTTTTGAACCATATCATTGTGCATTATTCATTGTTGACCTAATGTGACTTTGATGACTTGTTTGGATTGGTTTCTTCTTGAGTTTTGCCATGAGCTTTTGATGCATGTTTAGCCTCTGACTTAGGTAGGTTGGGACCTATTTTCATATTTTTTCTCATGTGATTTGGTAATTGTTTGATACCTTGCATTTGAAGTAACTTTTGTGCATATTCTTCTACTTCCATCTAACATGATTTTGATGAGGCACTTGTACCACCTCATTGTGCTTGCTTTGTGTGAGATTATAGGGTTTGTTTAGAGAATTATAGGTCCTTCTTGATTCATTTATAGGTCCTTTTGATTTATGTTTACCTTTGATGTGTGTTTATGCATTGTAACTTGCATTTTTGACCTAATTCCACATCTCATTTCTTCTTGTGCTCTACATGATTTGTGTATGCATTGTGTATGGAATTCCATTCATATCATTTGCATATCATCAATTGTATGCTACTGATCTATATGCATTCATACTCATTTTATGTGTCATGCATCTTTAACATGTAAATTTGTGCATCTAATTGAAACTTGTTCTCTCCTTTTCATTTCTCCTTCATATATTTTCTTCTACTTGAATCATTTCATCCATGACTTGTATGATTGTTCATATGCATCATAAGACATTCATAAATGATGTATACTTCTGACTTTGACATTCCATTAAGCATGAATACATGTTCATTTTGCATTTTATTCATCTTTCATCAACTACCTTTATGTTGCATTTCTTTGGTGTTTAAAGCATTGTTTGTGTATAGTTCATTTGTGTTTGATCTCTTAACCTTAGAGAAAATTCTTAGGGTTTAGGTTCTGACTTAAAATCCTTCTTAACCTTTAGGATCTTTCTTCTTTAGTTCTTAACTTGTTTGATCTTTGCTTGTTATTCTTTTCTTACTTCCTTATTTGTAAATTGTTTTTGCTAACACTTTCAGGGGCTAATGGCAAGTCAAGTGTGGGGGTGTGCACCCAAATACAACCTCTTTTCTCTTATCTCCCTAATCTTTCAAAGTGTGATTGTGATAACATCTTATGCTTTCTTTGTACAACTTATTTTACCCCTTTGAGTTCTTAACTTAACTTCCATCTTGGAAGTAAGTTAGAACTCATTCATCTCTCTTTTCTTTTAGAATTAGACTTCTAAACCACACTAAACCATTAGGATCTCCAAGCATGATAACATTAGGGTGAGTCTTAGTTCCCTTTAGTCTTTACCTTTCTTTCTTTTGAGTCTCTCTTTTCTCATCTCAAAAACAACTTCAAAACACCTAATAAAGGTTGAAACATCTTCATGTTCCATAAGCCTTATTCCATGGGGGGGCTTGCATGCATTCCATCTTGGAATGTGTTGTAAGTTTTCTAGCATGATGTACATGTCTTTAGCATGAAGATATTTCACAAACAAACTAAAAAACACTTCTTCATATAAAAACAACAAAAACATTTAATAAAGGGAATAGGCTAGTGTGCTTAAGCCTTTAACTTTGGAAATAAGTTTGAGGATATTCCTCATACTTAGTGTACTTCATCATCATTTCATTTTGGAATGATGTATGAGATGCACATTCCATTGAAAAAGACTTAGGTACACTTACCTATGCAAAACACTTCAAATAAAAAACTCCTAAAACACTTAAAACAAACAATAATGTCTTTCCTTCGGGAATTCTCTTCTCATCTCACTCACTCTCAACGTACGAACGTGCTTCTCCTCGTTCTCTTGCAATATGGTAACGCGCTCGATTCAGCGAGCCTGCAACACCTGAGCTAGAACGTTAGTCGTTCCCTAAAAAATACAAACAGTTTTCCCTAGGTGAGGGGAACTACGTCGCTCTGATTCTCATGTTCCCGATGAGATACGTACGCAGTGGGGTAGGGCCCATTCGAGTACTTCTTTGATTTTCCCTACATTTGTTTCTCGTTCTTTCTCAGTTTCTTTTCGTTTATCACCCTTTGAGCAGTACTTCAAGCGTGGATCCCGTCGAGTACGACGGACGTGAGGGGGTGCTAATACTTTCCCTTCACGTAACCGACTCCCTTACCCTTTCTCTTTGGGTTGCGAGACCTTGTTCTTTCCTTTCTCTCGGGTTTGTGCAGCATTACCTTTCCCTTTCTTTGGGATAAAAATGCCTGGCTGGCGACTCTCTTTCTTTCTTCCGTGCCACTTTCGCGTTTGTACCTAGATGAAAATCCCGGGAGCGACAATAGGTTCTTACGGATTTTAATTTCGTTAAAAATTGAGAGAGTTATGAGTGTTGGAAGTTTGATAAAAAAGATGTTGAAAACTAAAAGAGATGTCGAATGTGATGTTGTGACATCTTTCCTCTTTTTCTTATTTTATCTTCAAAACTCAACCAATTCTTTTACATAGCAAAAATCATCATTTTCCAATTTTGTTTTACATACTTCTTATTCATACTCCATAATATTTTAATCCACAAAAAAATCACAAAAAATATTATTATTTGATATATTTTTAATATATTCAAAAATATTGTTTTAAATAGTTTTAAAATGATTTCTTTTTCTTAATTTTTAAAACCAAAATGATTTTAAATATTCATGAAGATAAAATACTTTTTTTTCATAAACCTTAATCATTGTTTATAACATGATTAATTATTTTATTTGATATTTTTTTATCATTTTTTACTTGATTTTTCTTTGAAAAATGCCTTTAAAAAATGAAATTGGGGTTTCTTTGATTTTCACCCTATCAAATATTTTTCAAACACTTTTGGGCCTCTAATAGAGTGTAAGACCCAATCCTTTGTAAATACAAACCTTTTTTGGGCCTCAAATGTTGTATTAGTCCCGTTGTATTTTAAAAGTTCGGCGCGATCATCAGTCGTTTAAAATAAATCATCTGGGTCTCTCCTCGAGCTATAAGACCCATTTAAAATCATTGGGCCTCTAATAAAGTGTAAGACCCAATCCCCTTTTAACCAAAACAATTTTGGGCCTCAGATATTGTATAAGTCCCTTTGCGTTAAAAGAAAATCTCGGGGCGACCGCCAATTCAAAAATCAAAACCATGGGCCTCTCCTTAAGCTGTAAGCCCTATCACTGGTACACAAACATTTTGGGCCTCTAGTAGAGTGTAAGACCCAACCGTTTTTTAAAACCAAAATGATTTGGGCCTCAGTCATTATATAAGTCCCAACACATTTTCAAAAATCTCGGCGCGATCGCCAGTTTAAAATAAAACCAATTGGGCCTCTCCTTGAGTTGTAAGGCCCATTCTTTTTCTTTAAAACATCTTTGGGCCTCTAATAGAGTGTAATACCCAACCCCCTTTGAAGACCAAAACCTTTTTTGGGCCTCAGTCATTGTATAAGACCCACTACGTTTTCAAAAAACCTCGGCACGATGTCACCTTTTTTTAACAAAACCCTGGGCCTCTCCTTGAGCTGTAAGCCCCACCACTTGTATAAAAATAAACCTTTGGGCCTCTTGAGAGAGTTTAAGATCCATCCCTTTGTACAAAAAATATTTTTGGGCCTCAGTCACTTGTATAAGTCCCCGTACAAAACAACAGTGCAATCACTGATAAAACCTTGGGCCTCTCCTTGAGCTGTAAGCCCCAACAATATTTTCAAAGCACTTTCTCCTTTGATTTTGAATATAATATTGTTATCAAAGTTTTCTTTGTTGAACAACTAACAAAACAGCATGGAAGCTCTACAACCGAGTAAGTGTTTACCCACTTTCTTTATCCGCTTTCATATATATATATATAACTGTATTGTGGGGCTGCTCACTGTAAGTCTTCTTTCACAAACTTTTATATATTGGTCAAATATCAACTGTGTAATACTAGTATAGTTATTTAGAGTTTTCCCCGGCAACTACGTCTAGCACTAAGTAAAGCCCTGTTGGTGACTCTTAAAGACAAACAAAACCAGATCCCCATAGGATTACTAGACACAGTCTTCCCTCCTCTTGGGGTTAAACAATATGGAGACGGGAAAGACAACATTCTCGGTGAACCCTTTCTCAGACTGTCACCCTTAGAAATTGTCAAAGAAACTCTAACTCCCCAGAGATGATATTTTCTCTGTGAATGGCATCTCTTGAGTTTCTTCCAAATTTTCAGACTTTCCTAGCTTGATCTATTCTCGGTGAATGGCATATCTTGAACTTCTCGGGGTTTGGGGACCCACAGGCTTCTTAAAAGCATCCCCGCCTCCTCTTAGGCGTTGTACAAGGACCATTCGGCTTCATAAAAGCTCTCATGCCTTCTCTTGGGCTTAGTACAAGGACCCAGAGACCTCTACAAGTATATGAATAGAACCTAGTCATCAATTTGCTAGAGCTGTCTTTTTGAGTCAAGTGTTAGACCAGTTAATGGGTTGACCTTCACCCCTTAACATATCAGCCTTCTCTTGGGCATCGTACAAAGATCATTCACTATCTGAGAATTGATTTCTCAAAACACTAGTATACTTGGACAGTCTCAATACCCTTTGGATTTCCCATTTCCTTAAAGAATGGGAAATAACCCTGATCCTCTGATCAATCCCTAAGCACAACATTATCCATATAAGAACTGATTTTCTCTTTCATCCAACACACTGGACCTGCCACTCAACTGAAACAGTTACCAGCATAAACAACCTCCTCTTGGGCTTTATACAATGATTCTCCCCACACGCTCTTGTTGAGTATAAAAGACTCTCTTGTCAAGTCAAACCCTTTTAGCCTCCATCTCGGGCTTCGTACGAGATACACAACACTCTCTTGTTAAGTATAAAAGACTCTCTTGTTGAGTCAAACACCTTCAGCCTCCATCTCGGGCTTCGTACGAGATATAAAATCACTATCTTGTTGAGTATAAAAGACTCTCTTGTTGAGTCAATCACTTTCAGCCTCTATCTCGGGCTTTGTACGAGATACAAATCACTCTCTTGTTGAGTATAAAAGACTCTCTTGTTGAGTCAATCACCTTTAGCCTCCATCTCGGGCTTCGTACGGGATACAAAACACTCTCTTGTTGAATATAAAAGACTCTCTTATTGAGTCAAACCTTTAGCCTCCGTCTTAGGCTTCGTACAAGACACATAAAAACACCCTCTTGTTTGGCCAATAGCCTCCTCTTAGGCTTTGTATAAGGAAAACCCCGATCGAGTCAATAAACCTTTTAGCATCAAAGTTGTGCCTTGTTCATAGCATACAAACATCAACAATTCCTTTCCCTTCATCTAAATGCTGTAAGCGGCAAGCCTCTGGATTATTTACATCCATGCCACTGTCCCTCTTTTAGCATGAGAAATTCCTAAGGAAAGATAGCATTGCTCTACACTGAGTTAAAGTCTTCTCCTTCAGGTTAAAAAGCCCCTATAAAGGAAATTATGGCATTGCTGGATTCACATATCCCAGTTAAAGTAATTCTCCTTTATAATCAGTCACGCAACAGTCGTGACAAACAGACCAAATACCCCTCTTTAGAGATGACAAATTCTCTCTAAAGTCAAAACCCTCCAGCTTCACATCTTGGGCTTTGAACAAGATACAAAAAACCCCTTTAGCTTCATATCTTGGGCTTTGAACAAGATACAAACTAACTTTTAGCTTCATATCTTGGGCTTTGAACAATATACAAATCACCTTTAGCTTCAATCTTAGGCTTTGAACAAGACACCAAAACACCTTTTTCCTCCCATAGAATAGGAGGAACTGCGATCGCTCTGATTTCCCTGTTTCGTTAAATGGGAATACATAGGCATAAGATTGGGAGAATCTTAGCGAGCACACTAATTAAAAACATCAAATCCAGTACATATCCCATGAATAGTCCCGTCATTTCATTCTTAACAAAATAAGCAGAGAGAGGCCCACAATCTAAACCGCATCTGTAAACCAACAGTCATCTATTTAAACTCAGTATGCAAGCAGGGTTAATTTGAGACATCTATTTCCCTTCCTTAGTCAGCTTAATAGGATAAAAAATGAATCGACATGTAGTACCCCAGAGCGATAGTGCTTAAGAACCACGCCCAAAATCGCTCGCTACACAAGCCTCTGGATTATTTACATCCAAGCCCATGTCCCTCTTTTAGCATGAAAGATTCCAGAGGAAAAATGGAATTGGTCAACACTGAGTTAAAGTTTCCCCCTTCAGGACAAATCCCTCATAAAGGAAATTATGGCATTGCTGGATTCACATATCCCAGTTAAACTAATTCTCCTTTATGATCAGTTATCCAACAACTGTGATAAACAGATGAGATATCTCCCCTTCGAGATGATAAATTCTCTCTCTCAGTCAAACCTTCTAGCTTCAATCTTGGGCTTTGAACAAGACACAAATACCCTTATCTTGGGCTTTGAACAAGACACCAAACAAATTTCCTTCCATAGAATAGGAGGAACTACGATTGCTCTGATTTCCCTGTTTTCCTTAACGGGAATACGTAGGCATAAGATTGCAAAATCTTAGCGAGCACACTAATCAAAAACCTTAGGTCCAGTACCTCACCGAAAACATCGAAAAACCCGACATCAACAAAAATACTTTCTCTCAAACATTCCCAAAAGGAGAAACATTCCCAACCCATGACAGAGAAACACTAGTAAGTAGAAAACAGTAGATTTGCTAAACAATCTATGGATAACCATATATAGGATAGGTAATTGACAACTCCCCATTGTATAACCTGACCCCAAACACCCCAATCTCTTAGCATTTGTTAAAGAAAACATTTGTGTGCAAGGTTAGTTTTAGATATCTTCCATTTCCTTTCCAGCTTCATAGGATAAATAAGAAATCAGAAAGTAGCATCCAATTCCAACCATGGCGATAAGGTGGTCGTGTCACCGACAAAAATCGCACGCTACACTGTCCAAGTTTACTGGTATGAAAAGGTTTATCTTTGTATGATGTCCAACAGGAGACTGATGTTTTAAGGGATGAGAATCAACCCTAAATTATGCTGATGTTTGAAGATTCTGACCCTATGGAGGATTGAACTATCAAAGGATGACTAAGTTCTGTCCTGTACCTGTAGGAGGCCTTTGGGTCCTTGTACTAAGCCCAAGAGGAGGCATGAGAACTTCTAAGAAGCCTGAGGGTCCTTGTACAAAGCCCAAGTGGAGGCTGGGGATGCTTTTAGGAAGCTTGTGGGTCCAAACCTAAGAAAAGTTCAAGAAAGGTTTCACCGGGAATAATCCTTTCTTTAGTGAACAGTTCTAGGGTTTGAAGAAATTCAAGAGAGGTTTCACCGGGAATTAATGATCTCTCGGGGAAATGAATTTCTTAGAAAAATTTCTAGATAGTGACAGTCTTGAGAAAAGTTTCACCAGGAATAATGCCTTTCTCTGTTCCATATTGTATAAGCCCAAGAGGAGGCAAGACTGCATCTGGAATCTCCTATGGGGAACTAGTTTTGACTGTGTTGAGATAGTGACCACTGGTTTGATCTAATCCTAGACCTAGTTGCCGGGGAGATCTCTAAGCAAGATAATATACAGGCATATATATGTACAAATGGAATATATACAAGTATGTAAAAGAAAGCTGATAGAACTTACAGGTGAGCAAGCTTCCAATACTACAACTGTGTGGTTAGTTATTCAAGAAATTAAAGAAAGTTTTGATAACAACTATGAATTTTAATCTAAATCAAAAGGGAAAGTTGTTTTGAAAAGAATATTGGGGCTTATACTCAAGGAGAGGCCCAGAAATAATAGTGATCGCACCGTTGTTCTGAAAATTGTATCGGGACTTATACAATGACTGAGGACCAAACTATTTTATGTACAAAGGGGGTTGGGTCTTACACTCTATTAGAGGCCCAAAGTTTATTTTTATACAATAAATGGGGCTTACAACTCAAGGAGAGGCCCAAAAATAACAGTGATCACACCGTTGTTTTGAAAACTGTACTGGGACTTATACAATGACTGAGGCCTAAATTATTTTATGTACAAAAAGATGGGTCTTACACTCTATTAGAGGCCCAAATAATGTTTGAAAAAATAAGAAAAATGGGACTTACAAGACAAGGGAATGCCCAGATGATTTTGTTTAAAAGGCGACGATTGCGCCGAGATTTTTTAACGTACTGGGACTTATACAATGACTGAGGCCCAAAAAGATTTTTATTTACAAGGGATGGGTCTTATACTCTATTATAGGCCCAAATATTTTTGAAAAGAAGAAAAATGGGACTTACAATACAAGGGGAGGCCCAAATGATTTTGTTTAAAAGGCGACGACCGCGCCGCGGTTTTTGAAACACAGTGGGACTTATACAATGACGGAGGCCCAAATTATTTATGTGACAAGGGATGGGTCTTACACTCTATTAGAGGCCCAAGGATGTTTAAAAAGTTTAAAAAATAAAAAATTAGAGAAAACCCTAATTTTGAATTTAAAAGATATAATTTTCAAAGGAAATTAAATATAAAATACCAAATATACTAAAAAACAAGTTGTACACTTTGAAAAATATTTTGAAAAATCATGTTTAATCACATGAAAGCTTGAAATTCATTTGGAATAAAAAGATCAAAGTGAGAATTTCATTTTAAAATATTTAAAACACAAATAAAATGAAATATTTTACAAAAATTCTAACTATATTAAATAAATAATATAAATTGGATTTTTTTGTAAAATAAAATAATTTAACATTTTTGTGACTTTTTAAAATAAAGAACCAATAAAAAATGATAAAAAATGAGAGAGAAATTAATTTTTGAAATCAATTAAATAAAATATCAAAAATTCAAATATTTGAAAATTTGAAAAAGGGAGCCAAGAACAAGAGTTCTTGCCCGCGTGCCCTGTTTTCCCCAGATTTACGTTTTCTCACTTTTCTTTCTGATTACTCAATGGTTTTACACGATTCAAACACCAATCTCACTCGTTTTTGAACAAGGATCACAACCATATAGATTAATTGCATTTATATTAAGTATGGAGTGAGAAATCAGAAGATTAGCTCAAGAACCCTAGTTTCAGCATGAACACTATGAAATTCCATACATGGCAATTGATTGAGGGCTATCACTCTATATACATGCAGGAACAAGATGGTAACTCAAAAACTTATTTATGATGCATGTAATATGGAGTTTGAAGGCTTCAGGCTTACCGCTTACAGCTAGTGATCGAGCTTGATGATGGAGATGTTACAGATGTGTTGTAAGGACCTGGACAACTTCACTATACCCTATGGAGTGTGTTGAGATGCTTAACCTTTATTGGAGATGCTTGGATCACCTTGTGGTACCTCAACTGCAACCTTGTCAAAAGCTTGAGCAACTAACTGGTGATTTTGTGATTCAGGTGTTTCAGATGTGTTTTAAGGCCGTAGATCACTCATATATGTTGTATATGAGGTGTTGGCATGATTGGTTTGGTTTGAATCACTTCCAATTTCAAAATCCGATAGTGACTTGAAATGGAAGGAAAATTTGGAGTGAAAGAGAGATTTTGAGTAAAGCATCAGTTTGGGTGCTTTGGTGTACTCAAACTGATCACAAATGAGCTCTATTTATAGTAGAGCAAGTTTGTTTTGCAAGCAATAGTGAATGGCAACTGGTACAGGTCTGTGGCCAATGGTTGCATAAAGGAATTCTAGTCTTCCATGATCATTGACTTGAGATTATATCACAGGCCTATGGTCTTCTGTTGCAGAGATAAGGCTTGACTCATTCAGTGATTAAAGACTCAGTCCATGCCACCTCAATGCACCTCTTAAATGCCTTGAAACAAAATTGGAGTTTTTGGATTTGGAACATTGAATTCCACATGCCAAAAGGGGTGGTTTCTTGACTTGCAAGGCTTGTGGATCAGAGGTACTTGCTTGGATAAGATCCTTATATGTTTTCAGAAGTATGAAAAGGCTTAAGGTTGCACAATTTGGCCAGCTCGAGCAAAAGTGCACAAAACTACCTTGTACATGACAGTTGGAAAGTGCCATTTTAGGAGGATCATATCTCCTTGCTCAAATGGAGTTATGGAAAGCTCTTGTGCTTTTTAGAAAGCCCAAACATGATACAATCCATATGTGACCATAGTTTCTCTTGAAACTATTTGAATCCAACCGAAAAATCCCCATGAACATTGATGTTCAAGGCTGAAAACTCAGGCAGTTTTCACTAAGTGTTTAATCTTTGATTTTTTTACCACTTTGATCCATCCATAACTAAAAATCTATGAAAATTGGAGTTTGAGGTAGTTGAAGCTTTTGTATAATGTAGGAAGACCTACAAATCAGGCTTTGGATCACTCAAAATGGCTGCTTGAATCAAAAGTTATGGTCCTTGGAAGTTGGCACCAAAACCATTCAAATTTAGTAACTTAGAAAATTTTTCAATTTTTCAAGATTACCCCTTTTACAAGTTATCGTGATTTCTTGATCAATTTTTGTTCAAATTACATTATAGATCATATTTTATGAGAATATGAGTCATAAGGATCATTTTTGCCAAAAAAGTCATGTTTTGACTTTTGGCTCCGAAGCGGTTCGTCGCGGAGAAACCCTAATTCCCGACTTTTGGTGAATGCAATCTCTGAGGGTGTTTTAACTTTGAAAAGGGACTCCTAGGGTTATTTTTAACATATTGAGTCATATTTTGAAGCCTTGGATCAATCCCCTATGAAAATTTCATTCTGGAGGCCTCAGTCAATGAAAACCCTAATTTGGTGACATCGGGTGTTTGGAGGCTCAAACTACTTGAAATGTGGAAACTTCTGTGCTTGATCCTTGGTGTGGGAGACCTCTTGATCCTTTATGGGTGTTGGAGAGGTTAGACAAATTGAAGATCATGTCAATTCTTGATGGATCCTTTGTCTAAGTGCTTTGAGAGGGCCCAAAACCCTAATTCTTGATTGTGGTGAATGCTCAACCATCTTTGAGGAGATTGATGAGGCATGAAGGTACATCCATATTGTGGTGATGATTTTCACAATGATGGGAAATCTTGGTGGTCAAAATTTGGGTATGACACACTCAAGTAATAGATACATGACATCATCTATTGGATAATATCATGTATCCTAATCTAAGATTTTTCACAAATATCTTAGACATTCTCCTATAAATATGGCTCAGTTTGATGTTTCAAAACACACCAAAACATAGCAAGAAGCTAGTTTTCTCAAAATCCCCCTCCTTTCCAAAATTCAAAGTCTCAAGAAAGCGAAAACTTGAAACTTCATTTCCAAACAATCTCCAACCAAACCAGGCATCCAAACACTTCATATACATCATATAGAAGTGATCCAAACACTCTTACACATTCTGTAACACCAGGAACATATCCTCCATATCTCACTTGCATCGAAGCTGCAGATTGATTTGGCCAAGGATTTCCAGAAGGTTTCAATTCATTCTAACCATTGCAATACATTCCTTGAAGGTCAAGAAAGTTGTTTGCATCCACAAATTGCTTCTGTAAGACCTCCAAGCAAGAATTCAATTTTCACTTTTGCAAGGTAAGTTGCTCTATACTGAACTCTATTATTCATGCATCATTCTTGATCATTTAAGTTACACGTATATTTGTCATGGTGTGGTGATTGTTTTCCCTCAATTAATTACATTATATAATGAATATATAGGATTCCATTTTGAATATTCAAATTAGAGTTCATACTGATTTCATTTTAATTGTGTGAGATACGCTTAATATAAATAAAATTCAATGATACCGTTCAATTACTTGTTAAATTTCCAGCAAATTTCATGTTTACATCGTGCCATTTCATTGGGTATTAAGAGAGATAGGTTTTCCAGAAATTGAAAAATGGACGAAGAAGATGAAGATGGCCATGGTGCCATTTTTTTAGTATAAAATGTGTTTTTTACTATATTATTATTTCATTCCATTTTAATAAACAGGTGTATCACCACCCCAGTGGTTAAAGCGCGCGTTTTCAAGGTTTGTGTGTAAGGTCAGGGGTTCGAATCCCCCTCGTCCCAGACCTTTTGCTTTTATTTTTTTTAAACCATTTTCAACTTGAAACTCTCTATATTATTTTCACCACGCATCCTTTGACAACCTATAACATGTGGCCAAACTTATAAGGTTTTAAGCCCATGACTTGGAGGGCACGAGTTCAAGCCTTGGTGGGAGCTTTCCCTTATTTTTTATCAGTATTTTTGTCACTTTTCTTCACAACTTCACATAATTGTTTCAATAAGCAAAATTAATTCTTTTGAATTAATTTTTTGTGCAATTCTTATATATCTTGTATAATTTGAGAATCCATCAAAAAATACCAAAAATAATATTTATTTTTGACATTTTTATTAGGTTGAAAACTAGTACTTTTTAAGTATTTTCATACCTTTTCATGATTCCTTTTGATCATTTCTTTGACCTAATTGTACATACATGTTTGTTTGGTCATAATATACTTTATTTAAAGTCTTGTTTATGTTCATAACATGTTGCTTTGACTTATACATACCATGATTAGGTGTTATTTCTTTTGAAGAATGCCTCAATTGAATTTTGTTTAGTTGAAACCCTAAGGGTTTCATTCAACTAATCTTTTGAAAAACATCTTAATACATGACTAGGGCTGCACTTAAGTTTGGATTCCCCAAAGTCTTTGATTCAACCATGTTTGAATGTCTTATTCATGTACTTATCTCCATAAATTTCTATTAGGGTTTCTTTAACCCTTTGCTATATTCATCTGATCTTTGATTAACTTGAATACATGCATACTAGAACTTCTTTGTGTTTGCTTCAATTGATTAAATCTTGGCTCACATATTCAAGTATTTCCTTCATAAACTCTCACCATGATGAACATGTCTACTTTTCTGATGCTCATTCACATGTTGATATATCATGCTTGATCACAATCATGTTCATTTCATCCTTGATGATTACATTTTATTTAAAAGCTTAATCAATTTTGTCTTGTTAAGTTTCTCTTGACATTTACATTGATAACACTTGTATTCATACAACTATACTCATCCTTAGTTTAGACTTAGTTCAAACTTTAGGATTCAAACTACAACCTTTGCCTTCAAACCTCAAACTTCAAGTAAAACCCTAGCCAATCTTTGGCTTTAAATTCAAAACTCTCCCCCCCAGAGATGAGACATGAATCATCTCTATAGAAAATATGTCTCTTCTATTCCCCACAACATAAATCAAACTTTTCAAATTTTTTCCATTTAAGTGATGTAAGTTGCATACTTGTTGATTCAAAATTCAAGTTGGGGTCCTTCTCTTATTATGGTACAAAAACACTTCTTTCATTTAAGTGATATAAGTGGCACACTTGTTGATTCTATATCCAAGTCAAGGTCCTTCTCTTAGTATGCAAATTCTCATTTAAAGGAAGATGTGACATTACTCTGGATTTTCTACATCCAAGTTAAAAGCTTCTTCCCTTATTATCTTCTTTCTAAAAATGTTGTGGTGAATAGGTGAGATATCTCCCTTAAGATGACAACTTGTCTCTTCTCTCAAACTCATTTCCACCCATTAGTTGGTGGAACTACAAACGCTATGATTTCTCAACTTCCTTTTGAGAATACGTAGGCTTAAGATTGTGAGATCTTAGCGAGCACAATAATAAATAAAACCTTTAGGTTCCTACACCTTTGTCTTAGTTTATTTCAACATACCCTACAAAAACAACAAAACAATTCCCACTCTTGTCACTCACTCAGAACAATCAACAAATCCCCAATACACAACAAATGACTTAATCAACAGTAACATAAATATACACAAGAGGTTCCTATAGGATACTATAGATACTTAGGGTGCTAGTACCTTCCCTTAGTATAACCAACCCTGATTATCGATCTCTTATTGCATTGTTTCACATTGCACACTCACGGGTTTATTTAGATTTTTCCCCTTCCCTCTCTTGGGATAAATTAAAAGTTCACATGTATGGAAGCGATACCTCAAAAGAAATCATGCGGTACAGAAACAAATGTATGGTACAAATATCAAAGGTACACGCAAAGAAATGCCTACCACTATACTGCAACGACACCGTGACTATGAAGCAAAGTCTAAGCACAAAACGCATGTCAAAATTTCTAAAGTAATACATATGTTCAAGAATGAATCACACCTAACACACAACTTCATCAAGGGATGAAAAACAAACATGAGAGGTTGAACTCACACCTTGTAAACATCAATTCAAATAATTTATTCATCTAAAAAAACTCATATTGAAAGTATAAAAGCAAAAATTACAAGGATTTTAAAGGGTTGTAATATGGCATGGCTAACAAAGAAAGGTCAATTTCTCAAGGTCAATGAAACAAAAACTTGCTTAATAAAATGAGAGTGATCATTTCTCATTTTCTCAAGCATTCACAAATTTCCTTCACCTTTTTCTATTTTCCCAATTGTTACACCATTTCACACAACTTATTAGCACACTTTATTTGCTCTTTTTTTTTTCTTTTTCAATTCTTTTTCTCTTTCTTTCTTTTTTTCCTTTTCACCTTTTTCTTTCTTTTTCAAACTTTTTCTTTCTCAACCGCATAGCAACCAACATTTTCTCCCCAACTTGAACACAACCAACATTATTATGTGAATGCTCCCAAATTTTTTAAGGAAAGGGTAAAAATTAAGACTACAATTAATGGTTGAGGGTTCAAGAAAAAATTCAGAACCCATACAAAAATTAACTCACACTAACATGGATTCTAACAAAGGCTCAAAGGGGGTCAGCGAATTCTCACTCGCTCATAAGGTAGATTGACTATTTGGTCAAGTGGTTGTGCTCAAAATCAAACAAAATGCCTTGATCATTTTCATGTTTTCATACAATCAACACAAATACAATATTAAACATAAGTCAAACGAGTTAAACAAGAAAGTTGGTCTCCATGAAATTTAGTAAAAAATTGAAAGCTTCCTCACATTAGTTATGAACTAAAGTGATTCACAAATGAACAATAATTTCAAGAGAATGAATGGCATGTTATTTGTACAAAGCCTAAGGTTCATAAACATGTTATGTTGTAGAAAGCAATAAACACATACCTTGACAATGCAACTTTCTTTCAAACTCTTATTACCACCACACATTTTCTTGTTGAAACACTCAAACTTGAACAATCACAAAGTTCATCCTCAAGCTAATCAAAATCAAAACTTGAGAAAAAAACACAAAAATTTCTAGCAACCTAAAAAAACTCAAATTAAACTAACTAAGCACAAAGCTATACAAACTCAAAAATCGTTTGGTTGCCTCCCAACAAGCGCATATTTCACATCGTTAGCTCGACGCCTTTATTGTGCTTGGCTAGTAACTTCCTCACAGATATCCTGATGCTTTTCTTCAAAGCGCAAACCTAAATAAAGTGTCCTAACCAAACACTTGAACAAACGTTACGGGAACAAAATATATACAAAACTTGAACAAACATAATGAAAAACACAAGCAAAACGAGTATATATAAAAGCATATATACAATATAGACAATTATGTACAAAGCTTAGAAATATAGAAACTATCGAATGCTTTAAATATCTACAAAAATTCCCGACAACAACTCCATTTTGTTCGAGCTGCAGTATAGCGGCAAGAAGCAAAAGATTTGGAAGAATTCCCTCCGGGTTTTTATCGTGTCCACAGGGATCGGTGCAAGGGAAATAATGTCGTTCAACAATCTCTACATCTCTAAGGTTGGGTTTAAATGGTTTGAATGAGGAAAGTGCAGAAAGTAAAAGATATTAAAAAGTAAATAATGCATTCTTTAGAGAGGAGAGAACTTGTCAGGAATTTTATTTCATATACCCATCAAATACTAAAAAATAGATCAATCAACTATATGAAACCTAAATCACTCGTCAATATCATCATATATCGCTCACAACATAGGTCATGTCTAACACAAAGTTTAGAGTACAATCGTATTGTCTCATCGGTGATGTTTCACGCAACTCAACAACACATAGCATTAAGAACCGATACCCATGCGAATATTAGACCTAAATCTATGTCTAGAGTTTAGAATCTAACATATGTGCATGTTAGATCGAGTTCGAGTCGTATATGTCTATGGCAATCCAAACCCATTATGATAAACATTGAAATAAAAGATAATCATTGACAAAAGTTTGTAAAAGAGATTTTATACAATGATCAATTAATATACATATAATAAAGATAAACTTACATACAACACCCCAAAAAATAGAAAATACATAGAGAAGAAGGCAGAAGAACAAACATCTCTCGGTTTGTCAACGTCGATTAAAGCTAATTTGACTCCGGATCGTCAAGATGAACAATCTAATGTTGTTTTCTAAGACTAAACCTCTAAAGAATGTTTGTGATGAAGTTAGGAGTAAAAATCCCCAAAAACATCACCTAAAAAAATGCGAAAAATTGACTTTATAGGCAAAAATGACTTCGCGTCTTCGTTGTGCGAGCTCCATGTCGCACATCGACCATATCAGTCTTGATTTCTAACTCTACAATGCTTTTCCACGCTTCTAGCTTTCAGCTCGCACCGTGACCGCATAGCGAGCTCGCTTTCCGCGTGCAAAGTGACCATGATAGATTTTAGAAAAATTAGTTCTTGTTTCGACTATAACTTAAAAAAATTAAAATCAATGATATTTACATGATAATGCAATATATACACTTTAACATAAACTATACAAAATATACACAAAATTTGAGGTTTATTGGTATAAAACGAATGAATTAAGTTGATGCGTGCTAATTATTCACACTCAAAATCACAAAAATTTAGCACTCATCATCTATTATTTCGATACATGGACAATATTCTTATCTCAGAAAAGAGACTCGTTTACTCCCTTTTTCAGAAACTAGCCAATGTTGTCCAGAATGAAAAAGGTGTAAGCATCACATCTATAAGAAGTGATCATGGTGGAAATTCTAAAATGAGGAATTCAAAGAATTTTGTAACGAGAATAGTATTCAGCACACCTTATCCACTATACAATCAGCGCAACAAAACATGGTAGTAGAGAGGAAAAATAGATCTCTAATCGAGCTTGCGAGGACGATGCTTAATGAGACCAATCTTTCGAAATATTTATGGGCTAATGTTGTAAGCACCATTTTCTATGTTATGAGTTATGTCTTGATAAGACCATTTACAAAGTGGATGTCCTATGTGAAGATGGCTGGTTTATACCTGAGTGAATTGTACACTCAAAGATACAACAGAGTCACCACTGAACTTTATTTAGTCCCAAAGGACAGGGAAAATATCGATAAAACCCAAGGGGAAGAGAAACGGGAACGGGGGTCGGTTATGCAAAAGGAAGGTACTAGCACCTTACGCATCCGTCGTACTCGACGGGAACCATTTTGCTTGATTCTAGGCTTGGATGGGTTATCTATCTAAAGGCTTCTAGCTAAAAGAAGAAGAGGAGAGAGAAAAGAGAAAAAGAAAGAAAGAAAGTGCTCACGGAGGATTGGGGCCCTCGTGCCTACGTACCCTCATAGTGCAATGAGGAAATCAGAGCTCCGTAGTTCATGGGATACAGGGAAAAGAAAGGAAGAATGGAAGGGTGTGTCATATCCCAAATTTTGACCACTAAGATTTCCCATCATTGTGCAAATCATTACCACAATATGGATGAACCATCATGCCTCATTAGTCTCCCCAAAGATGGGTGAGCATTCACTACTATCAAACTTAGGGTTTCAAGCCCTCTCTGAGCTCTTAGATAAAGGATCAATCAAGGAATGACATGATCTTTAACTTGTCTAACCTCTCAAACCTCTACAATGGATCAATAGGACTCCCACAGCAAGAATCAAGCACAAGGCTGCTCCCTTCTAGGTGGATCAAGCCTCCAGATCGCCAGTGTCACCAAATTAGGGTTTTGGTCGACCAGGGCCTCCAGATGGAAATTTTCCTCTGGGCATGAGCCAATGCTTCAAAGCATATCCTAAAATACTCCATTGAACCTCATGAACCCAATCATCAAGTCAATTTAGCCTAAGGGGATGCATTCATCAAAAATCAGGAATTAGGGTTTCTTGACCTAATTCACCCCTAAGTTGACTTTTGGGACAAAACATGAGCCAAGACCTCAAGAGAGGATTTGAGGGTCTCTAACATACTACATTAATCCATTTACAACAATGGATTGATCCAAGAAGCTTAAGCAACAAGTTTCAATTTCATCTGAACCACAATTAGGGTTTTGAGGAAAAAGTCAACTGTAGCTTTGAATTTTGACCAGGACATGCTCCCAAACCCTAGGACATGATTCAATACACCCTATAACACCTATAAAATCAATCCATCAAGTTTGATTTAGGTCAAGGACTTGATTTCATAGAGGATGGCACAGTTTGGAATTCATCTAACAAAAAGTCAACTGTGCACAAAAGTCAAACTTTGAATTTTTGAGATTTTTCACAATTATGGTTTTTTAACCCTAAAATGATGTTAATGTGTGATTTGAATCATCATTCATCAAGGAAAATCAAGAAAAGTGGGATAACTTGTAAAAGGGGGTAACCATAAAAACTTAGAAAATTTTCTAAGTTATGGAATAAAGTGGAAAGGGTACCAACTTTGGAGGACCATAACTCCTAAACCACAAAGCCATTTTCCCCATCCAAAGCTGGATTTGTAGCCCTCATGGCCCTCTATAAAAGTGTCAACTACACTTCATTCCAATTCATTATGGATTTTGAGTTATGGAATGATCAAAATGGATGAAAACATGAAATTTTCAACACTTAGTGAAATTTTCACTAAGTCAGAATCTGCCTTCACTTTTTTCCAAAAGTAGGGGGATTTTTCACTTGGATCCAAAAAGTATCAAGAACAAATATGATCAAACAGTTGTTGTATCTTATGAGGGCTTTCCAAAATGACCAAGAACATCACCAAACTCAACTTGAGCCATGAGTTATGACAATGGCAACATGCCTTGCTGAAAACTGCCAAGGCAAGGCAGATTTTGGAGTTTTGCTCGATTTTCCAAATTTGTGCAATTCCAAGCAACTCTATCCATCTGAACACCTCAAGGGGAGACCAAGGAGGAACCAACTCTGATCCCAAGCCTCCCAAGTCTTTAGAACCAAAAATAGCATGCCAAACCTAGAAATCCCTAAAAGAGGGACAAGACTTCAATTTTGGATTGGAGCATTTAATGGATGCTTAGAGGTGGCATGAACTGAGCTTCCTTCAACTGAATTCAGTCAAGAATGATATAACAACTAGGGAACCACAACTCTATGCCCTAACCTCTAGTCAATGGCTAGAGGAGACTTGGATTCTCATTTGCCAACATTAGCCAAACCTCTGCTGCAGTTGCCATTCACTATTGATCCCAAAACAAACTTGCTATACTATAAATAGAGCTCATTTGTGCTAAGTTTGAGTACACCAAAGCCATCAAACAGATGCTTTCCTCAAAATCCCTTTCTTTAGGCAAAAATACCTTCTTTAGCAAGGTAACTCTGAGTTTTTGAGTTAGAGAGCATTTCCATCACAGCTCATGATCCTAACACATCACATACATCATATGTAGGTGATCCAAACTATCACATGTGACATGTAACACCAAAATCACAAAGTCACCTCTCAAAACGTCAAAATCGGTTTTTTTTTGCATTTTTCAAGCCATGTCTTGAATCAGTCACTTTCCAACCCAGATAAAACCTCAAACACACTCCAAATATCATCCTTGAACTGTCCCAAATGGTTCCCCCCATCTGGAACACCATTTGAGAGAGTTGATATTTTGGCCATTTTAACCCCTTTTGCAAGAAAGGGCCAGTTTGTATTTTTGCAGGTTCCAGCTGATTCCACTCATCCTAAAAGCTTCTAAGGGATCATTTGAGAGTGTCCAAAGCATCAACCCATTTATGGAACAAGAAACTTGGCAGATTGCACAAAAACTCCAAAAGCTCAAAAGAGAGGTAAGCATCATGACTTGAATCTTCCAAAACATGCATTGCTTTGAAGTCCACTGATCATGCACACCTTGTACATGTTATATGTGTTGTGTTTGAACCAATTTGTCATGTAACTCATGCTTGTACCAAGTTGTGGCATAGAAAATGCAATTATAGGCCTTTTTCAAAACCACTATCGGATTTTGAGGAGGGAGCTTGATCTGAAAAAAAATACCACCACCATTGGATTCCTTGTGAAATTCTAGGCCATATGCATATAAATTTTGTCCCCAACCATGGAGAAATGAGAAAGTTATGGACCTTCCCGTTTCTAGCCAAAACTTGCCTTGCATTGCCTTGAGCCAGGCCAAAAATAAGGCAAGCCTTGTATATTTATGGTTGTGTTTCAAGCAATGGATGTATAACCACCCTAGTGGTAAGGCGCGTGCCCTATAACCTTGAGGTCGTGGGTTCAAACCCCACCCATGCCATTTTGTGTTTTTCACATTTTTGCTATTTTTCCAATATTTTCATGTTTTGTTAATTATTTGGAAAATTAATAACTCCTTCAATTTTAATTATTTTTTATTAGTTATTTTTGCAAAAAATCAAAAAAATATTAAAATATTTTATTCCAAAAAAAATCATATTTATATTAGTTATTTAATATAATTAGTATTTTTGTGAATAAATTCCTTTTTAATTGTTTTAAACATTTTAAAAATGAATATTTACTTTGAAAAATCAAAACCAAATGAGTTTTAATATCTCTTGTGATTAAAACCTCATTTTTCAAACATTAAACAAAAATCACAAGTGGTTTATTCAAGCCTATTTGGTATTCTTATCATGTTTATTTGATTTTCTTTTAATATTTACTTTTAAAGGAAAACAAATTAGGGTTTCTTTGATTTTCACCCTCACAAATCATTTTCAAACACTTTTGGGCCTCTATTAGAGTGTAAGACCCAACCCCTTTGAAAACCAAAATAATTTGGGCCTCAGTCATTGTATAAGTCCCACTGTGTTTTCAAAAATCTCGGCGCGATCGCCGTTTTCAAACAAAACCTTTGGGTCTCTCCTTGAGCTGTAAGCCCCATCACTTGTACAAAAATAAACCTTTGGGCCTCTAATAGAGTGTAAGACCCAATCCACTTTTAACCAAAACAATTTTTGGGCCTCAAACATTGTATAAGTACCTCTGTGTTAAAAGAAAACCTCGGCGCAATCGCCAATCCAAAAACAAATCATCTGGGCCTACCCTCGTGTTATAAGCCCCATTATTTTTCTTTAAACCTTTTGGGCCTCTTGAGAGCGTATAAGACCCATCTCTTTGTACAGAAAAACCTTTTCTTTGGGCCTCAGACACTTGTATAAGTCCTTGTACAAATTCAAAACCAAGTGTAATCACTGATACAACCCTGGGCCTCTCCTTGAGCTGTAAGCCCCAACAATCTTTTCAAAGCACCTTCTCCTTTGATTGTGAATATAATATTGTTATCAAAGCTTTCTTTGTTGAACAACTAACCAAACATCATGGAAGCTCTATAACCGAGTAAGTGTTTATATGCTTTCTTTACCCGCTTTCATATACATATAACTGTATTGTGGGGCTGTTTCACTGTAAGTCTTCTTTCATAAACTCATATCAATTGTGTATTAATAGTATAGATATTTAGAGTTTCCCCGACAACTACGTCTAGAACTAGACAAAACCTCGTCTCCTTACAACAATTTTAGATAACTAGATCTAAGAATTTTCCCCCCTTGAACAGTTCATATACAGAAGGACATTGTTCCATGTGAAACCCCTTCTAGAACTGTTCATCAGCCTCCTCTTGGGCTTAGTGCAAGGACTCACAGGCTTCCTAAAAGCATCCCCGCCTCCTCTTGGGCATTGTACAAGGACCCGTCGGCTTCTTAGAAGTTTTCACAGCCTCCTCTTAGGCTTCATATAATGATTCTTTCTCCGGGAAGATAGCCTCCTCTTGGGCTTCGTACAAATTGTCCCTCGGCTTCTTAAAAGTTTCCAGCCTCCTCTTGGGCTTCGTACAAATTGTCCTGACGACCTCTTAAAGGTATAGGAAAAAAATTAGTCATCTTAATAGAACAATCTTTCAAAGAGTCTAGATCTTTCTACCGCAAATGTAATGTTTCTTAATTTCCCTTAAGCATAGTACAAAAGATAAAACTCTAGACTTGGACAGTCTAAGACCCTTGAGTCTCAAAGACATTCTCAAGCCCGTTTCAAAAATAGGGAGAAACACCCGTAGACTTGGACAGTCTCAATACCCCTTTGGATTTCCCATTTCCTTAAAGAACAGGAAATAACCCTAATCCTCTGATCAATACCAAAGCATAACAATGCCTTTAATCAGTCTCTTTATAAGAACTGATTTTCTCTTTTAACCAACATACTGGACGTGCCACTCAACTGAAATAGTAACCTTAGCCTCCATCTCGGGCTTCGTACGAGATACAAAGACTCTCCTGTTGAGTCAAACAACTTTTAGCCTCCATCTCGGGCTTCGTACGAGATACAAAAACACTCTCTTGTTGAGTATAAATCACTCTCTTGTTGAGTCACACCTTTTAGCCTCCATCTCGGGCTTGGTATGAGATACAAAAGACTCTCTTGTTGAGTCAATCTTCCTTTTAGCCTTCATCTCGGGCTTTGTTCGAGACACCAAATCACTCTCTTGTTGAGTATAAAAGACTCTCTTTGAGTCAAACCCTTTTAGCCTTTATCTCGGGCTTCGTACGAGACACAAAAACACCCTCTTGTTGGGCCAATAGCCTCCTCTTAGGCTTTGTATAAAGAAAACCCCGGTTGAGCAAATCAACCTTTTAGCATCAAAGTTGTGTCTCGTTCACAGTATACAAACATCAACAACTCCTTTTTCTTCATCTAAATTGCTGTAAGCGGCAAGCCTCTGGATTATTTACATCCACACCACTGTCCCTCTTTTAGCATGAGAAATTCCTAAGGAAAGATGGCATTGCTCTACACTGAGTTAAAGTCTTCTCCTTCAGGTTGAAAATCCCCTATAAAGGAAAATATGGCATTGCTGGATTCACATATCCCAGTTAAAGTAATTCTCCTTTATAATCAGTCACCCAACAGTTATGACAAACAAACCCCTTTAGGGATGACAAATTCTCTCTAAAATCAAAACCCTTTCAGCTTCATATCTTGGGCTTTGAACAAGATACCAACCAACTTTAGCTTCACGTCTTGGGCTTTTAACAAGACACCAAAACACCATTTCCTCCCATAGAATAGGAGGAACTACGATCGCTCTGATTTCCCTGTTTCGGTAAGCGGGAATACGTAGGCATAAGATTGAAAGAAAAATCTTAGCGAGCACACTAATAAAAAAACCTAAAGTCCCCTACCTTCACCCAATCTGGCGCAGTATCCTAACAAAATTCCCCATGAACAGTCCCAGTATTTCATTCTGAACAAAGTAAGAAGAAAGAGGCCCCACCTCCATATAGCATCCGTAACCTAACAGACCGCGGTTTAAACTCAGTATGCAAGCAGGGTTAGTTGGAGACATCTATTTCCCTTCCTTCATCAGCTTTAATAGGATAAAAAATGAATCGAACTGTAGTACCCCAGAGCGGCAGTGCCTAAGAACCACGTAAAAAATCGCTCGCTACAGAAAAGTGGCGCCCACCGCCAAATTGACTTTCTTACAATCTAAGGTGAAAACCTTGGACAAGTTATTTTCATGACAGTTTCACTGGGAATGTCATTATTGCTAGGATCGGCCTTCACTAGGATCTTAGGTCAAAACCTTTAAATTTGGAAGGTACCACAGAATGGCGACTCCGCCGGGGAGCCATTTTCTGTCAGGAACATATGATTCATAGCTCTTAAAAGTCTAGGACATTAGGACAAATATATATACTACTTTTCCTAATTGATATATGTATTTATTTTTCTGCTAATGGGAATGCGTGTGATGCCGCATGTGGAAAGATTGAGTATACACCTAGGAAAAACCTCTTTCAGTAGTGTGGAAGCTATCGGAAATAGTTGACACGCGATACTACCCTCTACTGAGATTCTTCGAATAACATCACCTAGCACGGTTCCCGGCCTGCTGATGTTGTTTCGACAAGAATCAATGATTTTGAGAGACAGGTACAAAAATCACTAGTATAAACCTTTGGGATGGGTAGAGCCTTGACTTCATGACACCGACCCTTTGACCCCATGTTTTTTCTATGTTTTTGTTTGCCGCATTCATGCATTCATTCTAAAAAAAATTAAGCAAAGAAAAAGTTTCTCTTCTAGTCTCTCTTTTTCAAATTAAACTAAGACAATGATTGCAAATATCAAAGAGAGGAGATTGCGCTAATGGATTTCGGTAGACGAAAAACTCACAAGTATACCTTCAAGGTTCCAAAGTTAGAGGATTTGAGAGGTTTGGCGAGGATGATCACCAACCATGAGGCTTTCAGAGCTAAGTACGGAGGTCTGCTACCTCTGTTAAGGGTCCATGTAATTTAAGGAATCATGGAGGCACTCGTTCAGTTTTACGATCTAGTCTATCATTGTTTCACATTCCCGCATTACCAGCTCGCACCAACGCTGGAGGAGTATTCTCACTTGACCGATTTACACATAACTGATCAAGCTCCCCTTTTTTGGACTGTAAGAAATTCCAAAAGAACAGACCATTGCAAGAGCAATCTATTTGGATGAGTCAGAAGTCAAGACTCACATGACCACTAAGGGAGGAATCCCAGGTTTACCAGCCAAGTTTCTGGTAAAGAAAGCACTATACTTTGCTAGTATAGGGAACATGACTGCTTTTGAAAGCATCTTTGTTTTACTCACCTACAGGTTATTTCTGTTTCCCAACATTGATAACTTCGTCGATATCAATGCCATTAAGGTTTTTTTCATTGGAAACCCTGTGCCGACTTTGCTCGCAGATGCGTATCATTATGTGCACTTAAGGAACTTATACAGCGGAGGAATGATCACGTGCTATTTGCCCCTGCTATATAAATGGCTTATCTCCCATTTAGCCAAGTCTGCTGATTTTTGGGATCATAAGAGTGCCTTGCGTTGGTCGCAGAAAATTATGTCTCTTACCAACTCTGACGTGGATTGGTATAATAGGATTTATGACGGGATCAGAATCATTGACCGTTGTGGAAACTTCCCCAACGTACCCCTTATAGGAACTAAGGGAGGAATCAACTATCATCCGGTGCTAGTTTGTCGTCAATTTGGATACCCAATGAGGCATGTCCCCCGTAATGCTCATATGGAAGGTCTTTTCTTCAAGGAAGGAGAAAATGACAGGGCACTAAATATGGAAATAGTGCACGCTTGGAAACATGTTCATAAGAAAGGACGGGAGTCTCTAGGAAAACCGAACTGTGTCTTGGTGGAGCCTTATCTCCACTGGGTACAAACTAGAGCTCTCAAGCTAAAGATGCCTTATCCTCGTCACGGAGCCTTCCACTGAGGGGATTTGTCATGTACTTCATGACTAAGACAGAAAAACTTCGGGTTACTCTCAACAAAGTTTAACAGGAGAGGAGGTCTTGGAAGAACAAGTACCGCATTCTCAATGTGGAGTGTACCAAAATACAGCAACTGCTAAAAGAAAAGGATGATCTGATTGAGATTTTGGAGCAACATGCTGTAGAAAATCAGGATGACCAAAGGAATTTGCTCGCTCCTTTCACTTGGCAAAGGAATGACAACCCGACAACGACCCAAGAGCCCCGGTCCAAGAAAAGGAAAGTACCAGAATCAGCACCCAAGTTCTCCTCAGAGAGGACTCGGGACCCATTAGCTTAGGTTTCTGTTTCCGCACCTTGTAATTTACTGTATTTCCATTTCCGCAATCCTTTGAATTCAATAAAACAGGGGCTTCCCCACTGTTTGATATTTGCAATCTAATTGTCGAAGTTTATTTTGATTAAACCAAAAAAACAATTAATATAATCATTGCATTCATCATTCTCACATCACGTATTCTTCTTACATACGAATCTCACGTTTGTGTCTCGGTTCTACAGTCAAACTGTCTCATTCGTACAATACTCGGGCCAATCGTCAGAAAAAGATGGATGATCTCGAGGAAGAGAACAGAGAGTTGAAAGAAGAGATTGACGCTCTGAGAGAGGATATGAGAAAGCTTTGTAATGACATGCAAGCCATGGCAGAAGCTCAACTACAAAGAACTGTGATCTCCGAGATCACCTCAACACCCATAGTGGAGAAGTATGATCCTAGGTATCAAATGCCGAAAGATCGTCCCTGGGGCATGCGTGTTAACTATATCCCGGAAGGATATGTTCCGTCGATCACTGATGATCAGGGAATCATAGCAGAAGCCGTTGGGCCTGAAGGTTACAAACTTCGGGAAAGCGAGGATGCCAGAGGCATATTGAGGACTCCTGAAGGTTACAAACTTTGGGAAACGCCAAGGTTCACTGCCGTAGTAACGGTACCACCCCCTGTGGTGCACACTATCCCGGAAGGACAGATTCCCCAGATACCTTCTGGTGGAAACAACAACATGTTTGACAGAATGAATGAGTTCCAGGAACAGTTCCTGGAAATGCAGAAAGAACTGCAGGCCCTTCGCGGTCAGGATTTATTTGGAAAGGACGCCGCGGACCTCTGCTTGGTCCCCAATGTAAAAGTTTCGCACAAATTCCAAGTACTTGACTTTGAAAAGTATAAGGGTAACTCTTGCCCTCAGAGTCACTTGGTGATGTACGCTCAGCGAATGTCAGCTCAAACGGAGAATCAGGATCTACTGATTCACTTCTTTCAGGATAGTTTAACCGGTGCCGCATTAAAATGGTACATGGGTTTAAACCGCGTTGCGATTAGCACATTTAGAGATCTTGGCACTGCCTTCGTCCAACAATACAAATATAATCTGGACATGGCACCGGACAGAGATCAACTCAGATCAATGTCACAAAAGGACAAAGAAACCTTTAAAGAGTACGCTCAGAGATGGCGTGAAATTGCCGCTCAGATTTGTCCACCTCTTGAGGAAAACGAGATGACAAAGATTTTCTTAAAGAGTTTGTGCTCATTTTACTACGACAGAATGGTCGCCAGTGCGACCAGTGACTTCACCGAAATGGTCGGTATGGGAGTTCGTCTTAAGGAAGCTGTCCGAGAAGGACGTTTAGTTAAAGACGCTGGATCATCAAGTAGTACGAAACAATACGGTAGTGCTCTCCCTAAGAAAAAGGAGCAGGATATTGGTAATATCTCTCTCGGAAAGCAAAGGCGACGGTACCAACCAGTAGCGACTATAACTCCTGCTATCAACCTTGTGCCTGTTTCTACGTATCAACCTCAGGTTGCATAGAGCCAACCTAATCAACAACAATTTTAGCAAAGGACTAAACAGCCTCTTCAGCAGGCTCGTCCTCCATACAACAACAACCGTACAATGCAGCCACCACGATTTGATCCTATACCTGTATCGTACGCAGAACTATTTTCGTTACTACTAGCCAAGGGGCATGTCCAGACGAAGTCTCCTCTTATAGTACCGAAAAATCCTCCTTTTTGGTTTAAGGTGGATCAGAATTGTCCTTACCATCAAGGAGGACCAGGGCATGACATAGAGAATTGTCTCAGTTTCAAATCCGACGTGCAAAAGCTTGTTAGGAGCGGGGTCTTATCTTTCAAAGATACGAATCCGAATGTTCTCACGAACCCGCTGCCTCAACACGAGAAAGATGCAGTTAATTTGATAGAGGGAGAGTCTAACAATGTCTATCAAATTCATGATGTACTCTTGTTAAGGGTCAACTTGGTCAAGATGCATTGTAGACAGAGTGGATAGGGCCATGTGCCACTCCATAATTATCATCAATGTGATATCTGCTCTAAAAGCGATCGAGGATGTTCTGTGGTGTAATAAGCTCTACAGGAACAGATGGATCTCGGATGGATCCAGGAGCACCGAGTTCGTGGAGTTATCATGGTTTATACGAATTCTAACATCGTTCAAAACCACGACATCCGTGCGATGAATGTCAACTTGGTGGCAATGCACTCAAGGCAAAGCCAGTATCATAATCTGCTGCATCATGATTACCATTCCTGCCTGACTTGCTTAGTAAACAAACAGGGATGCTCTTTTGTACAAGAGACCCTCCAGCGTCAGATGGATCTTGGATGGATTCAAGACTACCATGATGGGAATCATTATCAGATCAACATGATCCAAAACTTCGATATTTGCTTGATGAATACCAGCCTGGTGGAGTTACATGCTAAACAGGTCTGACTCGGGTTCTTGGTATCACGTGATTATCAGGGCTGTAAAGTGGGTTGCGAAGACGATCAAGGTTGTGTCCTTGTCCAGGAAACACTTCAGCACTTGTTGAACCATTGGTGGCTTCCGATCTATATGGATTAAGACACCCAACAAGTTAGTATCACTAACGGGAATCCTACTAGATACCAAAGTCAGGATGTCTGGTCGATGGAAGCAGACCTAGTAAGGTTACACTGCATTCAAAGCGGGCGTGGCCAAGTGCCACTACACAAATATGAGCGGTGCAGAGTTTGCTCAGTAGATAATCAAGGATGCTACCTCTTGCGAGCAGCCCTTCAAAGTCAGTTGGACCGCAAAGAGATTCAACCATGGTCAAATTCTGGATCAGTCAACTACCTCGCTGATCAAATCGAGGACGTTGTCATAATTTTTGATCATCAGAGGGCTAGGGATGTTTGTGCCATCATCCCTCTACTTGACGAATTGAGAGTTCCCAACCGGGAACGGATCGAAATTACTTACGATGGTCAGAAAAATCAGAAGGCTCCCATAGTCATCTATCTACCAGGACCACTACCGTATGAATCAACTAAGGCTATCCCTTACAAATACGGTGCAACGATAATTGAAAATGGAAAGAAAATTCCATTACCCTCCGTCGTGAACATTGCAAACATCAGTCGAGTAACACGGAGTGGTAGAATCTTCAACAGAGGTGTTGGAGAACCCAGCAAAGAAAAGGAACCTCAGACAGAAGTTCCCAATCCACCAATCGGTCAATCCAGTAATCCCGACCTTTCAAAAAGCGGTTATGAGATGCTAAAGCTCATCCAGAAGAGTGAATACAACATTGTTGATCAACTGTTGCAGACTCCTTCAAAGATCTCGGTATTATTGTTGTTGCTTAGTTCAGAAGCCCACAGAGAGGCTCTACAGAAAGTCTTAGAGCAGGCCTTTGTGGAATAGGATGTGTCAATACTACAATTCGATAACATAATCTCTAACATCACTTCCTGCAATAACTTGGGATTTAGTGATGAAGAATTACCTGAAGAGGGTCGCCGTCATAACATGGCGCTCAATATTTCAGTCAACTTCCAGGATGATGCTTTAGCCAGCGTACTGGTAGACACAGGGTCAGCCCTGAATGTTATGCCGAAGTCCACTTTGATGCAATTATAATTCAAAGGCCCTCCGATGAGAACCAGCGAGGCCGTCGTCAAAGCATTTGACGGATCCAGAAAAACGGTTATCGGCGAAGTCGACCTTCCCATAACTATCGGTCCTCACACTTTCCAAGTCACTTTCCAGGTCATGGACATCCGGGCAACATACAGTTGTTTATTAGGAAGCCCTTGGATACATCAGGCCGGGGCGGTCACTTCAACCCTCCACCAAAAGCTAAAGTTCGTCCAGAACAACCAGCTCGTCACAGTCTGTGGGGAGCAGGCCTTGCTCGTAAGCAACTTATCGTTATCCACTTATGTAGAACCAGAGGGGATAATCGGAACCCAGTTCCAAGCGCTTTCGCTATGCAATGACAGTCAATCCAAAGAAGGAACTTCGATTTCCTCGTTCAAGGATGCTCTCAAAGCAGTCCAAAGTAACAATACAAAAGGATGGGGACAAATTGTTATTCCTGCTGATAACAAGATGAAGAAAGCTCTGGGTTTCTCCTCAACCTGTACACAAACTGCTGTTAACGATGAAAGTCTTCACCCCATTCAGGATTTCTTCCACAGTGGAGGTTTCCTTCACCCAGTGTCTCAAGAAGTACATACCATCAATAGAGATTATTCCTCTGATATGGAGGAAGAATGGGAGTCCTATCTTAACAAGGACGGTTATATGTCTCAGGAAGAGGTGCCTACGCCATTTTGCTATCCCACACAGAGTCCGAAATTTATACCCACGTCAGACGTCGAAATGATATACGGAGATTGTGATCCGGAAGGATGCCATGCTCCACCAAACTCATTAGAGGAGGACACTCGGATGAAGGACAACTTTGAGCACAACTATTATGTCCCAATGGATGGCCTGCCTATCTGGCAGCCGTATCCAGGAGACTTGGGGCAAGAGAGTCAGCCGAATAATGAAAATCAGCTGAGCTTCATTGAACAGAATACCTATGTCCCCGCCATGTCATGGGATCAACACTCAGGTCATTCAGAGAATATCCAGTACGACGATGAATTGGAAAAGCTTGCTGGGCTAGAATTCATTAACTATGCTTTTCTCGAGGTCAACGTCATCGAGAGAGATGACTCCTCCAGTTCCACAGAAGTGTGGGACACCCTGGGACAACCAAGTGGAAAATTCGACTTCATGGTCAAGTACACTGCTCCGGAAAGCTCTCGTATCAGGTTTGAAGACATCCAGCTAACTGGATGGGGAGATTTGCCTGAGAGCACAAATACTATGCAAAATACAATGGAGGAATCCTCCTACGACAACTCTGCCTGGGAGACAGATTCCAATGATCCCGCTCCACCAGAAATCAGCGTTATTTCTGATGACAAATCAAGGAAGGTGCCAGACTTTGTGATTCACCGAGGAGTTTGCCACCAATGGGTTGCTTTTGATGTTCCGAAAATCGTTCATAAGTCAAAGTAATTGTCGTCTTTAACCTTTCACCCTGCCCAGGTGAAACAGATGTTTTGATAGGGCTCGCTTTCTGTAAAGTTTCCCTCTTCACTTCGCCCAAAGTGACAGAGTTTTGTTTTATAGGGTTGTAGTTTCAAGAATCGACTTATTCATTAATAAAATAACGTCGTTTTGTAATTTCTGCATTAATTGTTGTTTTCTCTTTTCGCTTTTCTTAGAAAATGGTAATCCTAAAAAATAATCAATAATAAAAACAAGCAGTTTTCCAAAATACACTGTACACACTTTTGCATTCCCTCTATCTCTTCTAAAAACAATCATCACGTCATGCAGATTGCTTGTTTTAAACCCCATTGAAACATACGATCCAATGCCCTCTCCCAACTTTGTGTTCCCGGTATTTGGGGCTGAAGGAGAAGTTGACGAAGAAATTCTAGAAGAGATCTCCCGACTACTCAAACAGGAGGAAAGGTCTATTGAACCTCACAAAGATCCGTTGGAAACGGTAAACTTGGGTTCTGAAAAAGAAAGAAAAGAAATCAGGATTGGGGCATTACTCAGTCCAACTGCCAAAGAGAGTTTAACAAAACTTGTCAAAGAGTTTCCCGATGTATTCGCTTGGTCCTATCAGGATATGCCAGGGTTGGATACCAGCATCGTGGAACATCACTTACCGTTGAGGTAAGAATGTCCGCCAGTAAAACAGAGGTTGAGACGGACTCACCCGGACATGGCCATCAAAATCAAAGAGGAGGTACAAAAACAGATTGACGCGGGTTTCCTCGCTACGTCCGAATATCCTCAATGGTTAGCCAACATCGTACCCATTCCCAAAAAAGACGGAAAAGTCAGAATGTGTGTAGACTACAGAGATCTGAACAAGGCTAGTCCAAAGGATGACTTTCCTTTACCACACATTGACTTGCTGGTAGACAGTACAGTAAAGTTCAAAGTTTTCTCCTTCATAGATGGATTCTCAGGCTATAATCAAATAAAAATGGCGCCGAAAGACATGGGGAAAACTTCATTCATTACCCCATGGGGTACCTTTTGTTACAAGGTGATGCCGTTCGGTTTGAAGAACGCCAGGGCAACCTACCAAAGGGCCATGACTACTCTGTTTCATGACATGATACACAAAGAAATTGAAGTGTATGTTGATGACATGATTGCCAAATCTAAAACAGAAGAGGAGCATGTGACCCACCTGTCAAAGCTATTCGAGCAGTTGAGAAAGTACAAACTCCGCTTTAATCCCAATAAGTGCACCTTCGGTGTCCGTTCAGGGAAACTCATAGGGTTCATCGTCATCCAAAAAGGAATTGAGGTTGATCCTGCCAAGGTCAAGGCCATTCAAGAAATGCTTTCTCCGAAAAATGAAAAACAAGTCAGAGGATTCCTGGGACGTCTGAACTACATTTCCAGATTCATATTCCTCATGACCGCGACATGTGCGCCGATTATCAAATTACTCAAAAAGAACCAGGACTGCGTTTGGACAGAAGATTGCCAAACCGCCTTCGATAGTATTAAGGAATACCTGTTGAACCCACCGATTCTATCACCTCCAGTGGAAGGAAGACCACTGATCATCTACTTAACAGTCTTGGAAGACTCAATGGGATGTGTACTTGACCAACAAGGCGAAACAAAAAGGAAAGAGTCTGCCATCTACTATTTGAGCAAGAAATTCACCGACTGTGAGACTCGGTACACTATGCTTGAGAAAACTCGCTGCGCTTTGGCTTGGGCAGCCAAACGTCTTCGCCAATACATGATTTGTCACACTACTTGGTTAATCTCCAAAATGGATCCAATCAAGCATGTCTTCGAAAAACCTGCTCTCACGGGAAGGATTGCCCATTGGCAGATGTTGCTATCAGAATATGAAATAGAATACCATGCTCAAAAAGCCGTTAAAGAAAGTATTTTAGCTGATCATTTGGCTCATCAACCGATTGACGATCAGGAATCAATCGGGTTTGACTTCCCAGACGAAGATGTCATGTATTTGAAAATGAAAGACTGCGATGAACCGCTACCCAGTGAAGGACCAGAACCAGGTTCCCAATGGGGACTTATCTTTGACGGAGCAGTTAATAATTATAGAAATGGAATTGGGGCAATCATCATAACACACCACAAGAAAATTAAGGTTTTACGACACAAAAATTATGACAGTTACTTGATAACCGTCGTAACTCTTATTTAGGGACGGTTTTTACGACGGTTTACACAACCGCCGTTACATTTTTAAAAAATTAATTAATATTGCGATTGTTATTAATAAACCACCATAAAATTAAGTTCAAGACGGTCACAAGAACCATCCTAAAATATAATTCACGACGCTGAACTAACCGTCACCCCCTAAACTCATTAAAGGTCACGACGACGGTGAACCAACCGTCGCCCTTCTAAACCTTTCCACACCCGCTCTTTTTACTAAGAATTTAGCAAAGGTAACGATGGTGAACCAACCGTCGCCCCCTTCCCCACGTACTGAAAATTTATCAAAAGGACATTATTTCACTTTTTGTTCAGACAAATGTTGGTTGAGCGATATCAATACGATTGTTCATCAGCTTCAATGGCTTCCCTTTTAATTCGAGCATCCTATCTTGCTCTTCTCAGATCGAAATCCATTCTTCTGTGTGTTTTGTGTTTGGTGAATTCGTGTATGGTTACTAAAATTAGGGCATCAAGTCGACTTCCCATCTCACATCAAGTTCTCTTTCTGTAAGTTTCAATATCCTTTTCTATTGATACTTCTATTAATTAGGGTTTTCAATTGATGCTTCTATCAATATGGGTTTTCTAATGAAATGATGATGATGAAAACACCATGTTATTTTTTACAGTTATCACTGTTAGTAATTTGATTTGGTTGAAGTTTATTTTGATTGTTAGAACCTTTTACTAACTTGTTTGCTGCAATCTGTTTTACATGTTGTCCCTTATGTTTTGAGTGTTTCAATCAGCTTTCTGTTTAATGGGAATGGGAATGAGGAACATTCTGTGTTTTTCTGAATTTGTTTTTTGTAGAATTAGAGATGACATTTATAATAATACGAGATGGATTTTTCTGTGTTAATAGAAACGGAGATGACACTTATAATAACGAGGAACATTCTGTGTTATTCTCACTTATTTTATATATGTTTGAGACTACACTGGATTTTTCTATATCACCATAAATATTTTGAATTTGTCCCCTGGATGGGTTATTCCCAAGGAAATTGATAGAATGTCTTTGTCTCAGTGTTATCAACTGCAGATGGCGGACCATGGATGAAACCCAAAACAAACTCCGCCAATTTGGACCGCCATAAAATGCCATGGTCTCCATAGCCTATATTTTACAACACAACTCTATCTTCTCTCTTTGTAATCATCTGCCATGATAGAATATATTGTGTATGATACACTTAAAACCTCAGCAAGTTGAGAAATGTGGACTTCTTATTTCATAAAGGGTTGGGATTTTCATTCCAGTCTCGTACTTGCAAAACGGAGGAGGCTCAGGACTGGCTTTAATGGAGAATGCTACCTCTAATTTTCTTGCTACATTGCCTTCCAACCCAACATTTCTTTCTGCCATGCTTGCCTTGTTTTTCACACAATCAACTAAAGTTTTCTTGAATTTCTTTAATAAGAGGCAATGGAATTTCAGACTCTTGTTTGCTTCTCAAGGAAAGGCTTCCACTCGCTCTGCACTGTGCTCCGCTCTCACTACTTCTGTTGCTCTCACTCATGGCATTGCTGATTCAGTCTTTCCTGTTTCTTTGGGATTTAGTCTCATTGTCATGTGTGATGCTGTTACTGTTAAAACACATGTTGCCTACCAAGCTCTCGTATGTATTATTCCATTCAACTCAATACTTAGTTTCTAATTAACACATATCTTTTGAAGAAAACTTTTGACCTGAAAATTATGTACCGGTGCCGTTTGATGCAGGTTGTTAATACGCTTCTGGATGTATTGTTTCAAGGGCGCCCTGTTATTAAAAAGAGGCTTGAAGAAGATGTTGGTGACACCCTTCCACAAGTCTTAGCTAGTGCACTAGTGTCTCTTTTAGTTCAAATAAATTTTAGTGAAAATAAAATAATATCTGACTATGTTATTACACCTTTTAAATTTTGATGTTGCCAAGTATTATGATATCTTACTATTGGACTTTTTGGCATTTATTAATTTATTGGTTATGTTTTAATGATATCTCACTGAGGTATTATGATATATACTGTTTTAATGATGAAAGTATATACACTGTTTTAATGATATATACATTGAGTATTATGATATATACTATAACATTTAATGGTTATGTTTTAATACTTTCAACTTTAGAAGAAAGGTTTAGGTGTTTTAAGCTAGTGTTGGTAATGAATTCTCTATCTCATAGTGATTCTAATAAAAAAAAAGTATATATGTTGGTGGGACAGTAACATAAGCCTCAAGAACTCAAAATGGCTCCAAGAAAATCTCTGAGGTAATGAATACTCACTCTAGCTTCCTGCTCTTGGTACTGGTATGTAGAAATTTTCTTATTTAGGATGTTAACTTTGTTATTATTTATCACCTACTGACAAATTAATAGTTTGATATGAGATTAAATGGTCCGTAAGCCGCCGTCAACATTAGCCGAAGTAGCAGCCGTCAACCGTCTTTATTTTATATCACATTCTTTTATTAACAATGATGGAAACTGGTTTACACTTAAATTTTTTGACAGACCAATATAATTAGGGGAAATGTACTGTGCAATTTAAAGTTTGTTGATGCAATTGGTTTGGATGGTATGCTTCTGAGTTGTGCTTTATCTTTTTGCAGAAAATTCAAGATCAAGACTACCTATGCATGATGTAGAGAGAGGTTGGCTCATGTACATGGTTAGTAAAAATGGATTCACTACAAAAATATAAATACTTTTTCATGTGGAAGTCATCCGGACAAAGAACATCAAAATCACCCTCTGGATCTAGATCAAGATCTGCTGAATTGTCACCTAGACGTGGAAGATGAGGTAAAATGTGATATTAAGATTTTATTTATTAGGATATCAGTTCCTCCTCTGTTTTGATGGTTTATATTTGCAGGTTGCACTTGAGGTTTGTTGGCAATGTGCTACTGGAATTATGTACATTTCCCTCAATTTACCTAGATATTTATAAAAACCTGTAGACTGCTCAAAAGTTTTCGTATTGTGATGGATGAATGTATAATCTTTAAGCTTATTTATTGGCGTGGTGATCTTGATGTTCTTTAGCATTTATTGTAAGAAAGCCTTAATTGTTTGAGAGTCTGCTTTCACAATTTTATATGGACTACAAACCGAAAAATTGTATGGAGGAAACATTCTCTAAATTTATAAAGGATAAAGCTGACATTTTTTTATTCTGCAGGGGTCAAGTTACATTGATTGTATGCATTTTTGTTTGAGAACTATTCATTTTTATTTGTCAATTTTAAAGTTTAGTATTTTATGTCACTCTATTATATGATACTTGCAGTTTTGGTTGTAGGCTAAGGAGGTTAGAAGGCTTGCAGATAATACATACAACTTAGAAAAGAATATAGATAAGGTTTAGGGGAAACATATAATAATTTAATCCCCCGACCATTCATCAGTGCATCAAAATACATAGATGATGAAGATGATATACCTTGGCTTCAATCCAACTCTTAGTTCCTTTTATGCTCTGAATGTAGTATCCCCTCCTTTTTCATACATTCTTCATGGAGGTACTAGTTCTTTCTCATGTTTTATATTCTAATTTGATGAACTCGAGTAATGAGTAAATTATATAACTGATATATATATTTTTTAATTTCTATTTTTTATGTACTTTCCTTTGGCTGGAGGTATACTGAAGTGAACATACAATATGTTGTATAAATATTGGACTAGATATACAACATGATCCATAAATATTGGACTACAAAATACTTGACAAGCTTATGGATGATTTTGTTCGTCCTTTATCTAGAGGTGATTGTAGACTGCTTAATTAACGTTATCTCATGGTGATCTGATCAATCATATTTATTCTATCAAAATAACGTTAGGCAGCTTTTTTTCTTTTGTTTCTTCTTGAAGATTTCTGTTGTTGATTTTATTTTGTCAAAATGATTTTAGGATGCTTTTTTTCTTCTTTTCTTGGAAGATGTGTTGTTTATTGATTATTGTTTGTTATTCAGTTTTTTTCCCAAAAGTTGGAGGATCAACCCTAGATTCACATCATGGATTTGTTGTAGAGTATGGTAAAGATAAAGATGTTGACTTAGGTGAGATTTCTACTTGACAGAGCTTTATATATGCATTATACTGGACGTGTACAGAAGGGGGCTAGAGGGCTAATTTTTTAATACGCGAACTATACAACATTGCATTGTTATTTCTATGCAGCTTTTTGGTTAATGAGAATTTTAACAACTTAAAAATGCTTCTTATGAAGTTTCAAACTCAAACTAAGGTTGGATTGAGGCCATGTATGTTTTATCAGCAGTGGTTGATATTTTGATGATGTTGGATTCATATACTGGTTAATATACACCTGCATTCCTGATGTTAAATTCTTTCATCTGTAGGTTTCCATGTGGATGACTCGGAAGTAACCTTGAATGTTTTCTTGGGTAAGGAATTTTCCAGAGGGGAGTTATTTTTTTGAGGCTCAAGATGTGAGAAACATGTAAATACAGGAAGTTAGCCAGAGGTAGGTCATGGGGATGGGATAACAGAACAATTTGGAAACATTAACTACAATAGCTATAAATTTTTAGAAAAGGTAATATATACATAAAAAAGGTAGTCTAAATAAAAATTTTGGAACTGTATTTGTGCTTGGTATGATTAACAATCCGGGCCCTTATAACATCTAATGATAAAACAATGCTCCTCAGATGTGTTTACAAGCAGGACCGCATCTGCGTATCTGTTTTTCATTGTACCTCGCATATGTTAGTTTTGATAGTAAAAACACATCAGAATGATGGAATTAATCATTCAGGAATCATATTCTGTTCCGGGGGAGTTATATAGTGTTGTCTAGTTACTATTGTAAGAATATTTATGGACCATTGCTTCTTGCTATTTCTCATAGGTGGCTGTACACTTTATTTATGGAGTCCATTATTTGAAAGCAGGAAGTCTTTGATTATAATCATGTCCCGGGACGAGCTGTGCTCCATCGTGGTCGACATCGTCATGGTGCTAGAGCAACAACATCTGGCCATCAGATCAACTTCCTGATGTGGTGCAAAAGGTAATTTCATCTGTTGGTTACCTTCATTGCTACCCCAGCATTTCCAATGTTCTTGTATCAATCCTTCATTGACAAGTTAATGATAAAATTTGCATTATGTAATTGTATTTCTGTCTTTAGAGAGATGAAACTGTATCAAAAAGATTTCTCTAGCTGGTGCGGTGAATGCAATCGAATGAAACAGGAAAGACAGCACTCCACATGTGCTGCTACAAGATTGGTAAATTGAGTTTTGTTTTCATTATTTACTGCATTCTTTGAAATGGATGGCTTAGGTTTTTCTGAGTATAACCACATGATTCTATGATATTATAGGAACTGATCACACGTGAAGGTGAATCTGCCGCATAGTTTGTTATGCTCGGCGGATGGTTGTAAAATGTTGTAGCAGCTAAAAATCATTAGACAAGTCATTGATGATTCCTGATCTAGGTTTATGTACAATCTATATGC
Source organism: Lathyrus tuberosus (assembly GCA_022829125.1). Lineage (NCBI taxonomy): Eukaryota > Viridiplantae > Streptophyta > Magnoliopsida > Fabales > Fabaceae > Lathyrus > Lathyrus tuberosus. The sequence goes on from JALAZF010000072.1 coordinate 11,126,688, forward strand.
TGCTGTGTTGAGATAGTTATATTTAAATAAACTTTGATATTTCCTAAAAATTTGTAATGGTTTCTCTAAATCCTGATTGTGATTTTGATACATGAAACCCCAATAACATGGGTTGTATTGAATTTATTGTTTTGTCATGTTATCAATTGCATCCTTATGGTACATGGTGTTTTAAGAAGAATTATGTATTTCACACGCAAAAACATCGAAACTACATCGCACGAATGATACGAAAATGTGCGAAACAGTAAAATGAGTAAGATCTACCAACCTACAAGTCGGAGATTTGGCTTGGTGATTGTTGCAAAGTGATCTTGATGAAGATAATCAAAGAAAACCAGAGAAAATCTTCAATTATAGCCGAAACGTATCGAAACCGAGCAAATTGCGACAAAACTCTGAAATATGAGTTCGAACCGTTGAATCTTGAAATAAGCACTTAAGATGAATCCAAAAGCTAGTAAACTCCAGAAATCCAAGTATAATTGCAAGAGGATGAAGGTTAAGCTCAAGAAATAATCACTTCCAATGTAGAAGTGATTAATCTTCAATGGTGAAGAGCTATAGTAAGGTTTGGGTAGAAAATTGAGATGAAGATGAAGAAGTAGCAGAAAAATTCAGAGAGAATGTGAGAGAATTGAGAGTGAAGTATGAGAAATTTGTGTGAAAATGGTTGATCCCTTGAAAAATGATTGAAGGTTTGTTTATATAGACTTTTGGTTTGGAGTGTGAGAGGTTTAGAATTAGGCTATGAGCTAGCTTTGGGTGGTTTGGAATTAGGCTAGGAATTAGTTACACTTGACTCACCGAGTCAAGTGGTTAACTCGTTAGTTAGGAAGTTAACTCGGTAGCAATCCCAATGTAAGCTTCACATCCAAAGGTTGACATGCTTGGAAACCAAGGAATATGGTGCACTTAAATTAGAGTGATGCATTGGAATAAATGTAAGTGGAGTGTCTTGAATGGTCTTGAAATGTCTAGAGATATCTAGAATGTTCCACACACTGCTAGAATCATGTAGAATCCAAAAGGTGGAGTGGTAGGTTGCTGTCATGAAAAGAAGCAAATTCTGCCTGTTTTGCACGTGTTAATCGAGTAACACATTTGCACTGCAAATGGTTAATCGATTAACCAGGCCAAAATTCCCCAAATTTTCCTGAAAAATGGTGTTGTGACCACAGTTCCGATTTTCAACCTCTTGCTTTGATGACTAGGCATAGAAACCCTTATTTTGTGCTGGTTTTGATGATGTGATGACCTTGTGAGAATGTGATTAATTGGGCTTAGAAAACCTAAATATTCCTGCAACAAAAACCACAGAGAAAAAGTGTGGATGCGTATGCCAGCGATGCGAATGCACATGCATATGCAAAAGGTTAAAGAGAGAGGTCAAATTTCGGGTTACGACAGCTGTCCCTATTTAATCCTCTTGGACCTGAATGTTCGAATTGCGCCAGCTTTTCGACAATTCGAGGTAGAAGGGGATTAAATAAAAGAGTAGCTCGAAAATTTGGCCAACGGCGACCAAAGAAGAGCTGCAAGTGTATAGAGTATTTGAAGCTTGGCTGAATATCTGCTGGGGAGATGAATCAGTCAAAAAGGGAGGTATGCTAATGCATATGCTATGTATGTGCTGTTCTACATGATGCTTGATATCATGTTATGCAACGGTGCTGGTTAAGATGATGTGCGAGAGTTTAGACAGAGATTGTAGCAAAACGAACTCGACATCCTCGGTCGGGAAGAGAACCCACAGATGAAGACAGGTCCTGCTGAGGAACGGCCCCCTCAAAGGGTGACAACTCTGCTACGGAAAAGCCCAAAAATGGTGAAGACTCCGCTGGGGAAGAAACTGAGAAGTCTTAAATCTCCAAACCATCACTATTGACACTGCAGGGGATAAGAGAATCAGGCCAACGTTTCCATCATGACTTACTCTGCCTGGGGAATGAAATCAGAAAACTCCAATTTCTAAGCTGCCACTGACTCTACTGCAGGGAATTCATAAAGCTCGGAGGATCTTCTCTGCTTGGGGAAGACGAGGAACCAAGTCGTACGGTTGCTGGTGCGTGACAAATTAACACACTGGGGATGATGCGGGACCCGTGCTGGGGAAAAGAACAACCATGTCTCTTTTCGGGATACATCATGGCAGCTTTATTGGGGATATTATGGATCTGTTAGGGAAATGGAAAATAATCAACCTTTCCAGAGAACCACAAATGGCGATTACTGAGGTAGTGATGGCTCCGCTGAGGAAACAACAACTTCTTCAAAGAAACGTCACAGTGCTGGTCGGGCGTTAGGCTTACCAATGGATATTACTGATTATCCTACGTGAATTACAAGTAAAAAATGCAATGCATAGTGCTTTCTCGATTGATTTAGCTTTTTATTGTTCTCAACGTTTTATAGTATTATGTGATCACAAATAATTGTTTATTTTGCAAATAAAATACTGGAAAGGAAACAATTGAGAAATCATATGATACATTTTTATTGAATGTGAAAAATATGTACATAAGATATGTGCAAGGATGCAAAAAATCCTTGATGAGGAAATTTGCAATAAAAATTGAGAAACAAATGTAAATGGCACAGGGAAATAATGTTTTGCATTGATTACAACATTGGCTACCATCCACTGTAAGTCTAGGTTCCAACGTCTTGCACCAGTTGATGATGATTGGGCTGCTCTGTTACCGTCTAAAGTCCAGCTATGATGAAGAGAGGCTCAAGTGTTCACAGTCAAATGCCTTTATCCCTAATTTTTTCCTGAACATTTTCTATATTTTTTTCGTCCACCGGGATACCCATTTTTGCCTAAGTCTCCCTTTCGGGTTTTCAACTTAGCGGGCTAATATTGTTTTTTTTTCATTGTCCCTAACTTTTGCACGGACATTTCTTTTATTTTGGTCCATCGGGACGCCCTTTTTTGCCTAGATCGTCCTTGCAGATATCAATCTAGCGGGCTCTTATCCATTTTTTTCAGGCATAATATTTTTTGACAGTATCGGAGTTCACGAGCGATGGCAACTCCTCCCCATCCATGGTGGTGAGGATCAGGGCTCCGCATGAGAAGGCCTTCTTAACAACAAAAGGTCCTTCGTAATTGGGAGTCCACTTGCCGCGTGGATCCGAGTGAACAGGTGAATATCTCTTGAGCACGAGTTCATCTTCGCGGAACGTTCGAGGGAGAACTTTCTTGTCAAAAGCTCGCTTAAGGCGTCTCTGATACAGTTGACCATGACAAACGGCTGTAAGGCGCTTCTCTTCGATGAGGTTCAGTTGGTCATATCTGGATTGGACCCATTCACCTTCATCGAGACATGCTTCCATGATGACTCTGAGCGAAGGAATCTCGACTTCAATGGGTAAAACAACCTCCATACCATACACAAGTGAATACGGAGTTGCCCCAGTAGAAGTGCGAACTGAAGTTCTGTAACCATGTAGCACAAAAGGAAGCATTTCATGCCAATCCTTGTCAGTCTTGACCATTTTCTGGATAATCCTCTTGATGTTTTTGTTTGCTTCTTCGACGGCACCATTCATTTTGGGCCGATATGGTGAAGAGTTGTGGTGCTCGATCTTGAATTCTTGACACAACTCCTTCATCATCTTGTTGTTTAGGTTGCTTGCATTGTCGGTGATAATGTTGCTAGGAATGCCATAACGACAGATTATCTCTTTCTTGATAAATCTGGCAACCACTTGGCGTGTAACATTTGCGTAAGAAGCAACTTCAACCCACTTGGTGAAGTAGTCGATCGCGACTAGAATGAATCGGTGACCGTTGGAAGCCTTTGGATCAATCATTCCAATCATATCTATACCCCACATAGAGAATAGCCAGGGTGAAGTCAAAACATTTAATGGAGTTTGAGGCACATGGATCTTGTCTCCGTAGATTTGGCACTTGTGACATCTTTTGGAAAAGTTGTAACAATCTACCTCAATTGTTGTCCAATAATACCCAGCTCGAAGGATCTTCTTGGCCATAGCAGGACCTTTAGCATGTACACCCTCGCAGCCCTCATGTATGGACCTATTGATCGTATTTGCTTCGTGTCTATCCACGCATCTGAGCAACACGAAATCATAATTCCTCTTGTACAGTACACCACCACTTAAGAAGAATTTGGCGCAGAGCCGCCTAAGAGCTTTCTTGTCAGTGATAGTAATACCTGTAGCGAGCAATTTTGGACGTGGTTCTTAAGCACTATCGCTCTCTTTGGGGTACTACAGGTCGATTCATTTTTTATCCTATTAAAGCTAACTAAGGAAGGGAAATAGATGTCTCCAATTAACCCTGCTTGCATACCAAGTTTAAACAGCGTTCTGTTACGTTACGGATGCTATATGGTCGTGGGGCCTTTCTCGTGCTTATTTTGACAGAATGATGGTTTTCTGGCAGGGAACAAGGATTAGGATGTTAGGACTGATACTTTATGATAGATATGTGAGAGTATGGGATTTAGGGTTTTTGGTTAGTGTGCTCGCTAAGATTTTTCTTTCAATCTTATGCCTACGTATTCCCGTTTACCGAAACAGGGAAATCAGAGCGTTCATAGTTCCTCCTATTCTATCGGAGGAAATGGGTGTTTTGGTGTCTTGTTCAAAGCCCAAGATGTCACACCCCCAATCTATACCCCCAAGCTATTAAAGCGATAGTTAAAAATTCAAAATTTCATCAGAGTATATTTAAATTATCGTGGCATAGACAGGGGGAATCACATTATATTGAAACAAAACATACAACACCTGCTCAAAGGATATGCAACAGTGGGGTAGCAATCAAACAGAGGAACTCAGTTCCTTACACCCACATTTCAGATTTTAGAAAAAAGCGGAAAATCTAAAACTGAATAATATATATATATATATATCATAAAAAGTGTATATGTCATACATCAAGTCATACAGGTACAAGCCAAAAGATATATATATACGTATACACAAATAATCACAAACGGCCACCCTAACTACCCGGTGTCACATATCAGAGCCGACCGAAAAAAGAATGAAGACGCAAAGCTTCGCAAAAAGACCTCCAACAACTCTAATCTGCAATGCCTCATAGAGCATTATAAAACAGCAGAAGGGTGAGAAAAACAATCATAATACATTTGCATACAATTATATATGACACCAAAAATACACATATAAACGGTTTTCACCACAAATCATACCATAATTCAAACACAAAACAACACAAGTTTCATCTCATCAATCACATTTACAATTCCATATACAAATAATCCATGATTTATGCAAATGCACAGAGACCGACACAACGACTCTATGCACATGCCATGCGGTACCGACTTCCAATGTTTCATGTCTCATCACTAGTTCACTCAAGAACTATTGGAACCATCGCTCGTTACTGAGGGTCGCTCAAGTAACACCCCGTTGGGCCTACGATGTTCACCCGTCGCTTTAGGTCCCCACATGGGCACACGATGTTTATGGATTGCTTTAGGTCCCCACATGGGCACACAATCCGATCGCATTAGGTCCCCACATGGGCACACGATCGTCTATAACCATCGCTTTAGGTCCTCTATATTTTTAAGGCACACGATATATCAAATCGCTTTAAGTCCTCTTATGTTTAAGGCGCACGATTTTATAGCATATTCCCTCGGGAACCAAACCGTCACTCAGGACGTCACAACAATGCATATCATGATGCTTGGCATATAATGACTCATGACATTTAATATGCACACATAAACACCCCCATAATCATGCATATATCAACAATTACCATACATCGCATTTTCTTGCCGTAAGGCCACCAATCATCATTACAATAGGTATTTCATGCAATTCCATCACTCAACAGTACACAAGTCCTACAATATCCATACCAACAACATATTGCACATACATGTCAAGTTCACCCCATTAAACGGCAAAAGTCGACAACGAAAACAACACATTTTCTAATCCCCGACATAATTTACTTGGCCAACAATTCTCAAAACCATCATCATAATAAAGTACATTTCACAAGCTTTCTAACGCATCAAACCACACCTCAAACCAACCTACGGATCAAAAGTTACAGAGAAAACAAATTGGAATAAACTGTCATGTTCGTAGTGCGAAGCTCCTAGCGAGTCCTTCCCTACTTCATTCGCAGTGCGAATGTACCAGCGAACTAAGTCAGTAGCCAAAAAGCCTAGAAAATTCCCACCGTTCGCAGTGCGAACACTCAGCGAATGCTCGCTACTCCATTCGCAATACGAAGCACCCAGCGAATCAAGTCAGTAGCAAAACAACACAAAATAACTCAACGTTCGCAGTGCGAACACTCAGCGAACGTTCGCCAAACCATTCGCTAGACCTTCGCAGTGCGAACCTGCGATTGCAGCAAAACCCAGCAGCGCACCAGTTCATCAAAAAATTGATATTTCCTCCACCAAAACATTTTCTAACCAGCATATGACAATCAAAACATAACTCAATCATGATAACAAGTATTCTACCACATTTACACCGATTTTCAACCGTAAAACCATCGATTTCTAACAAAATTCTCATTATCGACCTAGAACTCAAGCTATGGAAAGGCAAGAAAACATCCAAGCAAACACATACATAATCATACACAAACATAGTATAATCGATTTCGCACCCTTACCCAATTTAATCGTGGTCTAGAAAGTCGGTTGATTTCCAAGTTTTTCCCAAAATCTCTCTTTTCTTCTCTTCTCCTCTTCTTTTCTCTTCTTTACTATTTTTCTCTCTTATCTTTCTATTTCTATTCTTAACTTAACAAAATAAATCAAAATGCCCAAAATACCCCTACGCTCAAATATCTCGCAAATGTTCCCAAAACGCGATAAAATATATTCACGATGAAAAATAACATATTTTCACATAAAAGTCAGAAATAAAATAAAACAATAATAAAATAATCCAAATGACTCAATTAAATAAAAACTGACAAAACTGACCAAAAACTGGGGCGTTACACAAGACGTGAAGCGAAAAGTTGTTTGTATCTTGTTCAAAGCCCAAGATGTGAAGCTGAAAGGTCTATTTGTATCTTGTTCAAAGCCCAAGATGTGAAGCTGAAAGTTTCCGACTTTAGAGAGAATTTGTCATCTCTAAAGAGGGGTTTGTCTATTTATAAAGGAGAATTACTTTAACCGGGATATGTAAATCCGACAATGCCATAATTTCCTTTATAGGGGATTTTAACCTGAAGGAGAAGACTTTAACTCAGTGTAGAGCAATGCCATCTTTCCTTAGGAATTTCTCATGCTAAAAGAGGGACAGCGGCATGGATGTAAATAATCCAGAGGCTTGCCGCTTACAGCGATTAGATGAAGGGGAAGGAGTTGTTGATGTTTGTTTACTGTGAACGAGGCACAACTTTGATGCTAAAAGGTTGATTGGATCAACCAGTGGTTTTCTTATACAAAGCCTAAGAGGAGGCTATTGGCCCAACAAGAGGGAGTTTTTATGTGTCTCGTACGAAGCCCGAGAGAGAGGCTAAAGGGGTTGACTCAATAGGAGAATCTTTTATACTCAACAAGAGAGTAATTTGTATCTAGTATGAAGCCTGAGATGGAGGCTACAAGTTTTGTTTGGCTCAATAAGAACCTTTTTTGTATCTCGTACAAAGCCCGAGATGGAGGCTGAAGATTTGATTGACCCAACGAGGGAGTCTTTTGTGTGTCTCATACAAAGCCTGAGAGAGAGGCTAAAAGTTGTTTGACTCAACGAGGGAGTCTTTTGTATCTTGTACGAAGCCCGAGATGGAGGCTAAAGGTTGGCTATCTTAGTTAAGTGACAGGTCCAGTATACTGATTAAGAGAAAATCAGTTCTTATATGAGTAACACTGTACTCATGGATTTGATCTGAGGGTTGGGATTGTTCCCTGTTCTTTAAGGAAACAGGGAAATCCAAAGGGTATTGAGACTGTCCGAGTCTACGGGTGTCTTCCTATCTTGAAAAGCGGGGGCTTGAGAATATCTTTGAGACTCAAGGAAAGTAGACTGTCCAAGTCTAGGGTTTTATCTTTTGTACTATGCTTTGAGAAACAGTAGTAGACTCTTGGAAAGGACAGTTCTATGAAGATGACTAAGTTCTGTTCCTATACCTCTAGGAGGTCGTCGGGACAATTTGTACGAAGCCCAAGAGGAGGCTGGAAACTTTTAAGAAGCCGAGAGGTCCTTGTATGAAGCCCAAGAGGAGGCTATCATTCCCGGAGGAAGAGATCATTATACGAAGCCTAAGAGGAGGCTGTGAATACTTCTAAGAAGCCGACGGGTCCTTGTACTAAGCCCAAGAGGAGGCGGGGATGCTTTTAGGAAGCCTGTGGGTCCTTGTACAATGCCCAAGAGGAGGTCGATGCTTTTAAGAAGCCCGTGGGTCCCCAAACCCCGAGAAATTCAAGGCAAGCTATTCACAAAGAATAGATCAAGTCAGGAAAGTTCGAGAATTTGGAAGAAACTCAAGGATGCCATTCACGGAGAATACATTCATCCTTGGGAGTAGAGTTTCTTGACAATTCCTAATGAGGACATCCGAAGAGAAGACTGTATATGGTGATCCTATTGGGGATCTAGTTGTCTAATTCTACGAATAAACGAAACGGCTTTTCCTAGTTCTAGACGTAGTTACCGGGGAAACTCAAAATATATATACTATTCTTAAACAGTTGATATGAGTTTATGAAAGAAGACTTACAGCGAAACAACCCCACAATACAGTTATATGTATATGAAAGCAGTAAATGAAAGCGTATAAACACTTACTCGGTTGTAGAGCTTCCATGCTGTTTGGTTAGTTGTTCAACAAAGAAAGATTGAAAACAACAGTATATTCAAAATCAAAGGAGAAAGTGCTTTGAAAAAGAAAGATTTGGGGCTTACAGCTCAAGGAGAGGCCCAGGGTTTTACCAGTGATTGTACTGTTGAATTTGTACAGAGGGACTTATACAAGTGACTGAGGCCCAAGAAAGGTTTTCTGTACAAAGGGATGGGTCTTACACTCTCTCAAGAGGCCCAAAAAGTTTTAAAGAAAAAGATTGGGGCAAATGATTTCTCGTTTAAAATGGCGATCGCGCCGAGGTTTTCTTTTAACACAGGGGGACTTATACAATAAGTGAGACCCAAAAATGGTTTTGGTTAAAAGGGGGATTGGGTCTTACACTCTAATAGAGGCTCAAATGAGTTTTAAGAAAATAAATGGGTCTTACTACACGAGGGTAGGCCCAGATGGTTTAAACGGACGACGGTCGTACCGTTTACTTGTAAAGAGGGACTTATACAATAGGTGAGGCCTAAAATGTTTTTGTACAAGGGGGGATGGGTCTTACACTCTCTCAAGAGGCCCAAAAAGGTTTTAGAAAAGAAATGGGGCTTACAACACGAGGGGAGGCCCAGAGGTTTTATTTTGAAAAGGCGACGATCGCGCCGTGATTTTTGAAATACAACGGGACTTATACAATAAGTGAGGCCCAAAATGGTTTTCAAAAAAGGGGTTGGGTCTTACACTCTCTCAAGAGGCCCAAGAATGTTTGAAAAAGTTTGATGAGGGTTGAATCAAAGAAACCCTAATTTGTTATTCTTTAAAAGTAAATATTTAAAGAAAATCAAACAAAATACCAAACAAATTTGAATAAACCACTTGTGATTTTGTTAAAGGTTTTGAAAAGTGGAGTTTAATCACAAGGGATATTTAAACTCATTTGGTCTTGATTTTTCAAGATGAATATTCATTTCAAAAATGTTTAAAAACAAATAAAATGAATTTATTCACAAAAATACTAATTATATTAAATAAATAATATAAACTTAATTTTTTTGTGGAATAAAATATTTCAACATTTTTGTGATTTTTTACAAAAAGAACCAATAAAAAATAATTAAAATTGAAAGAGTTATTAATTTTCAAAATAATTAACAAAACATGAAAATAGTTGGAAAGATAGCAAAAATGTGAAAAATCACAAAATGGCATGGGTGGGATTTGAACCCACGACCTCAAGCATACAAGGCGCGCGCCTTACCACTTGGGTGGTGATACATCCATTGCTTGAAACAAAATAACAACTATACAAGTCATGCCTTGGTTTTGGCTTGCCCAAGGCAAGTTTTGGCTCAAAAACGTGAAGGTCATAACTTTCTCAATTCTTAATGGTTTGAGACAAAATTTATATGCATCTGGGCCATAATTTCACAAGGAATCCAATGGTGGTGGTGTTTTTTCAGATCACACTCCCTCCTCAAAACCCGATAGTGGTTTTAAAAATGGCCTATAATTGCATTTTCTATGCTACACTTTGATACAGGAATGAATTACATGATCAATTGGCACAAACACAACACATATGGCATGTATAAGAGATACATACTCAGTGGACTTCAGATGCACACATGTTTTGGTGAGTGCAAGTTGAGAGGCTTACCCTTCTTTGGGATTTTGGAGTTTTCTCTGCAATCTGCCAACCCTCTTGCTCCAGATATGATTTTATGCTTTGAACCACCTCAAATGATCCCTTGGATGCTTTTAGGATGATTGGAATTGACTGGTACCTGCAAAAACACAAACAATCCCTTTCTTGCAAAAGGGGTCAAAAGTGACCAAAATAGCAACTCCCTCAAATGGTGTTCTAGATGGTGGGAACCATTTGGGACAGTTCAAGGATGATATTTGGAGTGTGTTTGAGGTTTTATCTGGTTTGGAAAGTGACTGAATTAAGACATGGCTTGAAACATGCAAAAAAATGTTATTTTGAGGTTTTGAGAGGTGACTGTGTGATTTTGTGATTACATGTCACTTGTGATAGTTTGCACAGCTTACATATGATATATATGAGGTGTGTGTATGATTAGTTTGAGTGGAATTGCTCTCTAGCTCAAAAGCTCAGAATTACTTGCTTTGGAAGGCAAATTTGAGGTGAAAGAAGAGATTTTGAGGAAAGCATCTGTTTGATGGCTTTGGTGTACTCAAACTGAACACAAATGAGCTCTATTTATGGTAGAGCAAGTTTGTTTTCGGATCCACAGTGAATGGCAACTACAGCAGGTGTTTGTTCAATGTTGGCCAATGGAAATGCAAGTCTCCTCTAGCCATTGACTAGAGGTTAGGGCACAGGGCTGTGGTTCCCTTGGTCTTGGATAAGTCTTGACTGATTTCAGATGAGAATGGCTCAGTCCATGCCACCTTGATGCTTCCATTGCATGCTTCAATCCAAATTTGGAGTCTTGTCCCTATTTTGGCCATTCAAGGTTCAACATGCTATTTCTTGTTCCAAGGACTTTGGAGGCTTGGCTCAATGATTGTCCCCTTTAGATTCAATCCTCAGATGTGTCCAAGTGGATAGGAGCATTTGGATTTGGCTGATTTTGGCAAATCGAGCAAAAGTGCAAAATCTGCCTTGCTTTGATAGATTTCAACAAGGCAACTTGCCAATGTTATATCTCATGGCCCTAGTTGAATTTGTTGATGTTCTTGGCCATTTTGGAAAGCCCTTACATGATACAATAATTGTTTGAACATGTTTGGTTTTGATCTCTTTTGAATCCAAGTGAAAAATCCTCCTACATTTGGCAAAAAGTGAGGTAAATTCTGACTTAGTGAAATTTTCACTAAGTGTTGAAATAAAGTGACTTTTCTTGATTTTGATCACTCCATAACTCAAAATCCATGAGGAATTTGGACATAGGTCAGTATGAAGTTTTTGTAGAGGGTAATGGGATCTACAAATCAAGCTTTGAATGGGGCACAATGGCCTTGTGGTTTAGGATTTATGGTCTTCCAAAGTTAGTGCATTAGTGGCATTTTTCCATAACTTAGAAATTTTTCTAAGTTTTATGGTTACCCCTTTTACAAGTTATCCAACTTTCTTTGATTTTTCTTGTTGAATGATGATTCAAATCATACATTAACATCATTTTAGGGTTAAAAATCCATTTTGGTGAAAAATCTCAAAAAGTCAAAGTTGACTTTTGTGCACAGTTGACTTTTTATCAGATGAATTCCAAACTGTTCAATTCTTCACGAAATCATGTCCTTGACCTAAATCAAACTTGATGGACATGTTCCATGGGTGTCATAGGGTATATTGAATCAGGTCCTAGGGTTTGGGAGCATGTCTTGGTCAAAAGTCAAAGTTACAGTTGACGTTTCTCGCAAAACCCTAACTGTGGTACTGATGAAATTGAAACTTGTTGCTCAAGCTTCTTGGATCAATCCATTGTTCCAAATGGATCAATATGATATATTAGAGACCCTCAAATCATGTCTTGAGGTCCTGGTTCATGATTTGTCCCAAAAATCAACTTAGGGGTGAATTAGGTCAAGAAACCCTAATTCCTGATTTTTAATGAATGCATCCCTTGAGGCAAAATTGACTTAATGATTGGGTTCATGAGGTTCCATGGAGTACATTAGGCTATGTTTTGGATCATTGGCTCATGCCCAGGGGAAAATTTCCACCTGGAGGCCCTGGTCGACCAAAACCCTAATTTGGTGACACTGTCGATCTTGAGACTTGATCCACCTAGAAGGGAGCAGCCTTGTGCTTAATCCTTGAATTGGGAGTCCTCTTGATCTACTTAGGATGTTTGAGAGGTTTGACAAGTTGAAGATCATGTCATTCCTTGATTGATCCTTTGTCTAAGAGCTCAGAGAGGGTTTGAAACCCTAATTTCTGATAGTAGTGGATGCTCAACAACCCTTGAGGAGATTGATGAGGCATGATGGTTCCTCCATATTGTGATGATAATTTGCACAATGATGGGAATCTTAGTGGTCAAAATTTGGGGTATGACAGATGCCCCTATTTAATCTTCTTGGACACGAAGGTGTGAACGATGGGCATTTGGGGTGCAAGAGGATTAAATATCGGAATATCCGAAATTTTGACGGCGCTTATGAATGATAATTTATGCATTCATCTTCTTTTGCTAAGAAATGATGCTTAGAAAAGGTAAACTTCCCCTCGATCCTGGTTTCCTACCAAGGAACTGGTCTCAGTTTCCAAAATAAACTTCCCCCTCGATCCTGGTTTCCTACCAAGGAACTGGTCTTAGTTGATGTAAACTTCCCCTCAATCCTGGTATCCTACCAAGGAACTGGTCTTAGTTTCTGAAGTAAACTTCCCCACGATCCTGGTTTCCTACCAAGGGACTGGTCTCAGTTTCTGAAGTAAACTTCCCCTCGATCCTGGTTTCCTACCAAGGAACTGGTCTCAGTTTCTGAAATAAACTTCCCCTCGATCCTGGTTTCCTACCAAGGAACTGGTCTTAGTTTCTTTTGTCAATAAACTTTCTTGACAAGGGACGCTACTCGTAGCGGTTTTCCTCAAACTTCTCACCGAATTTTCCTGGGGAGATGCCATTTGACGGAAAAGGTTTTGATGTCAGACTTGCTGGGGAACCCAATCATCTGAGTTGTAGAGTTGCACAAACTTCTCTGTTAGAGACGCCATTTGTTTCTACTGGGGAAAGCGAGTCTTTGGAGAGACTGCTTCTGCTTGGAGTCTTACATCATACTTTTCTCGGGATCTTCCTGGAGAAACGCCATATGATATGGTCCAATTTTGAGGTGCCGATGACCTTTTCATCAGCGGTTTTTTCGGAGCGAAACTGATGTGCTGCCGAGTCTCTGATTAAGAGGCTTTCTCTGGGGATTTTCCTTAATCCGGGAAAGCAAGGGTATCATCTTCAATGGCGAAGAGTGACATTTGTTAAAGGTTTTCTGGTCTTTCAGAGGTTCAAGTTATCAAAGTGGTCAAGTGCCGACTCTGATCTAAAAGTACACTGGAGACGAGTTTGTTCGGACATGATATTTCCTGACGAAGCAAGAACTGACAAACTCGATCGAGAGGACGGTTATCACAGCAGGATAAGACCGACTCAAGTGAAAGTGAATATGCATGTAAATTAATGATGCATGATGTATGTATGTTTATGCTGACAAAACTAACGCAACATACAGACTAAAAAATGAACATAACTGGATACTCGGCCATCGCGGGGCGTCGAAATACCGTTGGTTCAAAAGTAGCAATTCCACCTTGCTTAGGAGAAATAGTCCCTGCTGGGAGCTATGTTGGTCGGGCTTAGGAGATAAGAACTCGGCCGAAGGTATCAGAAGGGAAAACCGCATCTGATACAACTGATCCTTCATTTAGGCGCACTGGCTTAGAAGGAGTACTTTGATTCTGCACTTTGAGACTCGAACGCCTTTGGAGACGCAATCAATGTTCTTTCGATGTTCAACAGTCAAAAGCAATTGCCATCTTTATTTTAAAAGCAGAAAAAGTTTTAACCAGTAAATTCGTTTTTGTTTTATTTCAAGAATCGTTAATCATATTAAACAACGTCATTCTGTAAAGCTAAAACAAATAAGAATTACAAACAAAAGCACAAGGGCTCAAATTTTATTGATAAGATGGAGATCAGCCAAACGCGTGATTCCAAAGAGTATTTACAAAGTTATAAAATGGTAATTTACAGGGAAAATGGTTACGTTGAAACATAACAACCACTATCCTTCTACCAACTTTGAATTTCGGACATCCTGAGCTTCTGTCGAAGATGGCCTTGACTGGAGTTTTCCTCCAATGGAAGATGTAACTGCTGCTAAGGGACTTGCCTCTGTTGAACATAGTTACTTGCCATTATCCCTAACTTTTGCTTGGATTGTACTTTGATGTTCCCAATCCACCGGGATGATTTTTTTTTCATGTCTCTAACTTTTGCCTGGACCGCCCTTTCGGGTTTTCAATCCACCGAGACGTTTTTTTTCTTTTTTAGGCCAAGTATTTCTTGACTACATCAACATTCGTGGAGTAGGTAAATTCCTCTCCGTCCATGGTCGCAAGTCTCAAGGCGCCGCCTGAGAAAGCTTTTGTGACCACATAAGGGCCATCATAATTCGGAGTCCACTTGCCTCGAGAATCAGTGAGAAAAGATTGTATCTTCTTGAGCACAAGGTCTCCTTTTCTGAAGATGCGAGGTCTGACCTTTTTATCAAAGGTTTTCTTCATCCTTTGCTGATACAACTGACCGTGGCATAGTGCCGTTATTCGTTTCTCTTCGATCAGATTGAGTTCGTCGTGTCGACTTTGACACCATTCAGCTTATGTAAGCTTAGCTTCCATCAATACCCGGATTGATGAGATCTCTACTTCTATGGGGAGCACTGCTTCCATGCCATACACTAGAGAGAAAGGGGTAGCCTCTGTTGAAGTGCGGACAGATGTTCGATAACCGTGAAGAGCAAAGGGTAGCATTTCGTTCCAATCTTTGTATGTTACAACCATCTTTTGAACAATCTTCTTGATGTTCTTGTTAGCCGCTTCTACCGCTCCGTTCATCTTGGGTCGGTAGGGAGATGAGTTATGGTGTTCGATCTTGAACTCTGCGCACAACTCTTTCATCATCTTATTGTTCAAGTTAGATCCATTATCAGTAATGATCTGGCTTGGAACACCATAACGACATATGAGATTGTTTTTGATAAAACGGACCACGACTTGTCGGGTTACATTGGCGTATGACGCTGCTTCGACCCACTTGGTGAAGTAATCAATGGCTACTAAAATGAACCGATGTCCGTTTGAAGCCTTAGGTTCAATCAAGCCAATTATGTATATTCCCCATATGGAAAAAGGCCATGGGGAAGAAAGAACTTTGAGATGCATTGGCGATACATGAATTTTATCGGAGTATATATGACATTTGTGACACCTCCTCATGTACTTGTAGCAGTCGGATTCCATGGTCAACCAGTAGTACCCTGCTCTCAGAATTTTTCTCGCCATTGTGTGTCCGTTGGCATGAGTGCCAAAGGATCCTTCATGAATTTCTTCTATCAGCATGTCTGCTTCTGGTTTGCCTACACATCGGAGCAAGACCATGTCAAAGTTCCTCATATAGAGTGTATCACCGCTCAGGAATAAGCTTCCTGCTAGCCTTCTGAGGGTCTTTCTATCTTTCCTGGATACCCCAGGTGGGTATCCTTGTTTCTGAAGGAAGCATTTGATATCGTGATACCAAGGTTTGTCGTCTATGACTGCTCCGATCGCGAAGATGTAGGCGGGCCGTTCAAGGCGCATTATGTAAATCTTAGGTAAGTCATTCCATCGACCTACGCTAATCATGGAAGAGAGAGTGGCTAAAGCATCAGCCATGTGATTCTCACCACGAGGGATGTGATGAAACTCAACTCTGTTGAAGAAGGGTAACAACCTTCTTGTATAGTCATTGTAAGGAATCAATCCTGATTGGTATGTGTTCCAATCTCCTGTGATCTGATTGATAACCAAGCCTGAATCTCCGTATACGTCCAAGTTCTTGATCCTTAAATCAATTGCTTCTTCAAGACCCATAATACAAGCTTCGTATTCGGCCTCGTTGTTCGTACATTTGAACATAAGTTTGGCAGTGAAAGGAATATGGGTACCCTGAGGGGTAACAATGATTGCCCCAATTCCGTTTCCGTAATGATTAACTGCTCCGTCAAAGATTAGTCCCCATTGGGAACCTAGTTCTGGCCCTTCACTGGGTAGCGGTTCATCGCAATCTTTCATTTTTAGATACATGACATCTTCGTCTGGGAAGTCAAACCCGATTGATTCCTAACCGTCTATCGGTTGATGAGCCAAATGATCGGCTAAAATACTTCCTTTAACGGCTTTTTGAGCGTGGTACTCTATGTCATATTCTGATAGTAACATCTGCCAACGTGCAATTCTTCCCGTGAGAGCAGGCTTTTCAAAGACGTACTTGATTGGATCCATCTCGGAGACCAACCAAGTAGTGTGGCGAATCATGTACTAACGAAGACGTTTGGCTGCCCAAGCCAAAGCGCAACAAGTTTTCTCGAGCATCGTGTACCGAGTTTCACAGTCGGTGAACTTCTTGTTCAGATAGTAAATGGCAGACTCATTCCTTTTGGTTTCGTCTTGTTGGCCAAGTACACATCCCATTGAGTCCTCTAGGACTGTAAGGTAAATTATTAGTGGTCTTCCTTCCACTGGAGGTGATAGAATCGGAGGATTCAACAGATATTCCTTAATACTGTCGAAGGCATTTTGGCAGTCTTCTGTCCAAACGCAGTCCTGGTTCTTTTTCAGTAACCTGAAAATCGGCGCACATGTGGCGGTCATAAGGAATATAAATCTGGAGATGTAGTTCAAACGTCCCAGGAATCCTCTGACTTGTTTTTCAGTTTTCGGAGAAGGCATTTCTTGAATGGCCTTGACCTTGTCAGGATCAACTTCGATTCTTTTCTGGCTGACGATGAACCCTAAGAGTTTCCCTGAACGGACACCGAAGGTGCACTTGTTGGGATTCAAACGGAGTTTGTACTTTCTCAACCGCTCGAATAGTTTTGACAGATGGGTCACATGCTCCTCTTCTGTCTTAGATTTTGCAATCATATCATCGACATATACCTCAATTTCTTTGTGTATCATGTCATGAAACAGAGTAGTCATGGCCCTTTGATAGGTTACCCCGGCGTTCTTCAAACCGAACGACATTACCTTGTAACAAAAGGTACCCCATGGGGTAATGAACGAAGTTTTCTCCATGTCTTTCGGCGCCATTTTTATCTGGTTATAGCCCAAGAATCCATCCATGAAGGAGAAAACTTTGAACTTTGCTGTACTATCAACCAGCATGTCAATGTGTGGTAAAGGAAAGTCGTCCTTTGGACTTTCCTTGTTCAGATCCCTGTAGTCGACACACATTCTGACCTTTCCATCCTTTTTGGGAACAGGTACGATGTTGGCTAACCATTGAGGATATTCAGATGTAGCGAGGAAACCCGCGTCAATCTGTTTTTGTACCTCCTCTTTGATTTTGATGGCCATGTTCGGGTGAGTCCATCTCAACCTTTGTTTTACTGGCGGACATTCCGATCTTAATGGTAAGTGATGTTCCACGATGCTGGTATCCAACCCTGGCATGTCCTGATAGGACCAAGCGAATACATCGGGGAACTCTTTGAGAAGCTTTATCAAACTCTCTTTAGCAGTTGGACTGAGCAGTGCCCCAATCCTTATTTCTTTTCTCTCTTTTTCTGAACCCAAGTTTACCGTTTCCAACGGCTCTTTGTGAGATTCAATGGACCTTTCCTCTTGCCTGAGTAATCGGGAGATCTCTTCTGGAATTTCGTCGTCAACTTCTTCTTCAGCCCCAAATACCGGGAACTCAAAGTCGGGAGAAGGCATCAGATCGTATGTTTCAACGGGGTGTAAAACAAGCAATCTGCATGACGTGATGATTTGTGTTTAGAAGAGATAGAGAAAATGCAAAAGTGTGTGCAGTGTATTTCTTTTACTGCTTGTTTTTATTATTGAGATTTGTTTTTTAGGATTACCATTTTCTAAGAAAAGCAAAAAGAGAAAACAACAATTAATGCGGAAATTACAGAACGACATTATTTTATTAATGAACAAGTCGATTCTTGAAACTACAGCCCTATAAAACAAAACTCTGTCGCTTTGGACAAAGCGAAGAGGGAAAATTTATAGAAAGCGAGCCCTATCAAAACATCCGTTTCACCTGGGCAGGGTGAAAGGTTAAAGATGGAAATTACTTTGACTGATGAATGACCTTCGGAACATCGACAACAACCCAATGGCGGCGAACTCCTCGGTGAATCACAAAGTCTGGCACCTTCCTTGATTTGTCTTCAGAAATAACGCTGATTTCTGGTGGATCAGGATCATTGGAATCTGTTTCCCAGGCAGAGTTGTCGTAGGAGGATTCCTCAGTTGCATTTTGCATAGTATTTGTGCTCTCAGCTGTATCTCCCCATCCAGTTGGCTGGATATCTTCGAGCCTGATACAAGAGCTTTCGGGAGTGGTGTATTTGACCATGAAGTCAAATTTTCCACTCGGTTGTCCCAGGGTGTCCCACACTTCTTTAGAGCGGGAAGAGTCATCTCTCTCGATGACGTTGACCTCGGGAAAAGCAAAGTTGATGAATTCTAGTCCTGCAAACATTGCGAATTCATCGTCGGGTTGAATAGTTTCTAAATAACCCGTGTGTTGATCCCATGACATGGTGGGGACGCAGGTATTCTTTTCAATGATGCTCAGCTGATTTTCATTGTTCGGCTGATTGTCTTGCCCTAAGTCTCCTGGGTACGGCTGCCACATCGGCAGACCATCCATCGGGCCATAGTAGGCGTGGTCAAAGTTGTCCTTCATCAGAGTGTCTTCCTCTAATGAATTTGGTGGAGCACGGCATCCTTCCGGATCACAATCTCCGTATATCATTTCAACGTCTGACCTGTGTATAAACCTCGGACTCTGTGCAGGATAGCAAAATGGAGTTTGCGTTTCGTCCTGAGACACATAACCGTCCTCATTAAGATAGGACTTCCATTCCTCATCTGTGTCAGAGGGATCCTCTTCATTTATAGCATGGACTGCTTGAGTCACTGGTTGGAGGAAGCCTCCACTATGGAAGAAATTCTGAATGGGATGAAGACTTTCATCGTTGACAGCTGTCCGGGTGCAGGTTGCAGAAAAACCAAGACCCTTCTTTGTTTTATTATCAGTAGGAATGACAAGTTGTCCCTATCCTGTTGTATCGGTACTCTCGACCGCTTTGATAGCATCTTTATATGAGGAAATCGAGGTCCCTCCTTGGGATTGATTGTCCTTGCTCACCGACAATGCTTGGAATTGCGTCCCAATAACCTCCTCGGGTTCTACACAAGTAGATGTTGATAAGTTACTCACGAGCAAAGCCTGTTCCCCATAGACTGTGATAAGTTTATCGTTCTGGACGAACTTTAGCTTTTGGTGGAGGGTCGAGGTGACCGCTCCAGCCTGATGTATCCATGGTCTTCCTAATAAACAACTGTACGTTTCCCGGATGTCCATGACCTGGAAAGTGACTTGGAAAGTGTGAGGACCGATAGTTATGGGAAGATCAACTTCACCAATAACCGCTTTTCTGGATCTGTCGAACGCTTTAACGACGACCTCACTGATTCTCATCGGAGGGCCTTTGAATGATAATTGCATCAAAGTGGACTTCGGCATAACATTCAGGGTTGACCCTGTGTCTACCAGTACGCTGGCTAAAGCATCGTCCTGGCAGTTGACTGTGATATTGAGCGCCATGTTATGACGGCGACCCTCTTTGGGTAATTCCTCATCACTAAATCCCAAGTTATTGCAGGAAGTGATGTTAGAGACAATGCTATTGAACTGTCTGATTGTTACATCCTGTTCCACAAAGGCCAGCTCCAAGACTTTCTGTAGAGCCTCCGTGTGCGCTTCTGAACTGAGTAACAGTGATAATACTGAGATCTTTGAAGGAGTCTGTAACAGTTGATCAACAATGTTGAATTCACTCCTTTGGATGAGCTTCAACATCTCATCTTTGTTCTTTGAAAGGTCGGGATTACTGGATTGACCGACTGGTGAATTAGGAACTTCTGTCTGAGGTTCCTTTTCTTTGTTGGATTCTCCAACTCCTCGGTTGAAGATTCGACCACTCCGTGTTACATGACTGATGTCTGCAATATTCACGACGGAGGGTAATGGAATTTCCTTTCCATTCTCGATTACTGTTGCACCGTATTTGTAAGGTATTGCCTTAGCTGATTCATACGGTAGTGGTCCCGGTAGATAGATGACTATGGGAACCTTCTGATTTTTCTGACCATCATAAGTAATCTCGATCCATTCCTGGTTGGGAATTCTCGATTCGTCAAGCAGAGGGATGATGGCACAAACATCTCTAGTCCTCTGATGATTGGAGATTACGACAACGTCCTCAATTTGATCGGCAAGGTAATTCGGCGTCCAGTTGATGGGTCCGGAACCCAGATATGGACGAATCTCTCCACGATCCACCTGACCCTGAAGACCTGCTCTCACAAGGTAGCATCCTTGGTTACTTTCTGAACAGACTCTACACTGGTCATAATTGTTTGGTGGCACTTGGCCACGCCCACTTTGAATGCAATGTAACCTCACTAGGTTAGTTTCCACAGGTCAGACATCCTGATTCTGACGCCGAGTAGGATTCCTGTTATTGATACTAATTTGCTGAGTATCTTCATCCATATAGATCGGCATCCACCAGTGATTTAACAAGTGCTAAAGTGCCTCCTGGACAAGGGTACAACCTTGATCGTTTTCGCAACCCGCTTTACAGCTTTGGTAATCATGTGATATTAGGAATCCGAGTCGGACCTGTTCAGCATATAACTCTACCAGGTTGGTATTCATCACGCGAATATCAAAAATCTGAACCATGTTGATCTGATAAGGGTTCCTATCATGGTAGTCTTGGATCCATCCAAGATCCATCTGACGCTGGAGGGCCTCTTGTATGAAAGAGCATCCCTGTTTGTTCACCGAGCAAGTCAGACAGGAACTATAATCGTGCTGCGGCAGATTATGGTATTGGCTTTGCCTTGAGTGCATTGCCACCAAATTGACATTCATTGCACGGATGTCGTGGTTTTGAATGACGTTGTTAGACTCTCCCTCAATCAGGTTGACTGCAGCTTTCTCATGTTGAGGCAGCGGGTTCGTGAGAACATTAGGATTCGTATCTTTGAAAGATAAGAGCCCGCTCCTAACAAGATTTTGTACGTCGGATTTGAAATTGAGACAATTCTCTATGTTATGTCCCGATCCTCCTTGATGATAAGGGCATGTCTGATCCACCTTAAACCAAAAAGGCAGATTTTTCGGTAATGTAAGAGGAGACTTAGTCTGGATGTACCCCTTAGCCAGTAGTAACGGAAATAGTTCTGCGTACGATACGGGTATATGATCAAATCCTTGTGGCCGCGTTGTACGGCTGTTGTTGTATTGAGGACGAGCCTTCTGTTGAGGCTGTTGTGTCCTTTGCTGATTAGGTTGGTTCTGCCCAACCTGAGGTTGATACGTAGGAATAGGCGCAGGGTTAATAGCAGGAGTTACAGCTGCTACCGGTTGATAACGTCACCTTTGCTTTCCGAGAGAGATATTCCCAATATCCTGCTCTTTTTTCTTAGGGAGAGCACTACCGTATCATTTTGTACTACTTGATGATCCAACGTCTTTTGCCAAACGACCTTCTCGGACGGCTTCCTCAAGACGAACTCCCATGCCTACCATCTCGGTGAAGTCACTGGGTGCACTGGCGACCATTCTGTCGTAGTAAAATGAGCTCAAGGTCTTTAAGCAGATTTTTGTCATCTCTTTTTCCTCAAGAGGTGGACAAATTTGAGCGGCAATTTCACGCCATCTCTGAGCGTACTCCTTAAAGGTTTCCTTGTCCTTTTGTGACATTGATCTGAGTTAATCTCTGTCGGGTGCCATGTCCAAATTGTATTTGTATTGTTGGACAAAGGCAGTGCCAAGATCTCTGAATGTGCTGATCGTGGCACGGTTTAACCCCATGTACCATTTGAGTGCGGCACCAGTTAAACTGTCTTGGAAATAGTGAATCAGTAGGTCCTGATTCTCCGTCTGAGCTGACATTCGCTGAGTGTACATCACCAGATGGCTTTGAGGGCAAGAGTTACCCTTGTATTTTTCAAAGTCGGGCACTTGGAATTTGTGCGGAACTTTCACATTGGGGACCAGGCAAAGGTCTGCGGCGTCCTTTCCAAATAGATCCTGACCGCGAATGGCCTGCAGTTCCTTCTGCATTTCCAAGAACTATTCCTGGAATTCATCCATTCGGTCAAGCATAGTTTCCTTCTTACCAGCAGGTATCTGCGGAATCTATCCTTCCGGGACAGTGTGCACCATAGGGGGTGGTACTGTAACTACGGCAGTGAATCTTGGCGTTTCCCGAAGTTTGTAACCTTCAAGAGTCTTCAATATACCTCTGGCATCTTCGCTTTCCCGAAGTTTTTAACCTTCAGGACCAGCGGCATCTGTTGTGATTCCCTGATCTTCAGCGATCGGCGGAACATATCCTTCTGGGATATAGTTAGCAGGCATGCCCCAGGGACGATCTTTCTGCATTTGATACCTAGGATCAAACTTCTCCACTATGGGCGCTGAGGTGATCTCTGAGATCACAGTTCTTTGTAGCTGAGCTTCTGCCATGGCTTGCATGTCGTTACGAAGCTTTCTCATATCCTCTCTCAGAGCGTAGATCTCTTCTTTCAACTCTCTGTTTTCTTCCTCAAGATCATCCATCTTTTTCTGACGATTGGCCCGAGTATTGTACGAATGAGACAGTTTGACTCTAGAATCGAGACACAAACGTGAGATTCGTAGGTAAGGAGAATACGCGATGTGAGAATGATGAATGCAATGATTATATTAATTGTTTTTTTTTGTTTAATCAAAATAAACTTCGACAATTAGATTGCAAATATCAAATAGTGGGGAAACCCCTTTTTATTGAAATTCAAGGATTACAGAAATGGAAATACAGTAGATTACAAGGCGCAGAAACTGAAACCTAAGCTAATGGGTCCCGAGAGAACTCGGGTGCTGATTCTGGTACTTTCCTTTTCTTTGACCAGGGCTCTTGAGCCGTTGTCGGGTTGTCATTCCTTTGCCAGATGAAAGGAGCGAGCAAATTCCTTTGGTCATCCTGATTATCTACAGCATGTTGCTCTAAAATTTCAATCAGAGCATCTTTCTCTTTCACTAATTGTTGTATTTTGATGCACTCTACATTGAGGGTGCGGTACTTGTTCTTCCAAGACCTCCTCTCCCATTGAACTTTGTTGAGAGTAACCCGAAGCTTTTCAGTTTCAGTCATGAAGTACATGACAGATTCTCTTGGCGGAAGAATTCCGTAACGAGGATAAGGCATATTTAGCTTGAGAGCTCTAGTTTGTACCCAGTGGAGATAAGGCTCCACCGAGACACAGTCTGGTTTTCCTAGAGACTCCCGTCCTTTCTTATGAACGTGCTTCCAAGCGTGCACTATTTCTATCTTTAGTGCTCTGTCATTCTCTCCATCTTTGAAGAAAAGACCTTCCAGATGAGCGTTGCGTGGAACATGCCTCATCGGGTATCCAAATTGACGAAGAACGAGAACTGGATGATAGTTGATTCCTACTTTAGTTCCTATGAGGGGTACGTTGGGGAAGTTTCCATAACGATCAATGATCCTTATTCCATCATAAATCCTATTACACCAATCAATGTCAGAGTTGGTGAGAGACATGATTTTCTGTGACCAGCGTAACGCACTCTTATGATCCCAGAAAGCAGCAGACTTAGGCAAATGGGAGATAAACCATTTGTAAAGCAAAGGTACACAACATATGATCTCCCCTCCGCTGTACAAATTCCCTAAGTGTACAGAATGATACGCATCCGCGAGCAAAGTCGGCACAGGGTTTCCAATGAGAAAAACCTTAATGGCGTTGATATCGACGAAGTTATTAATGTTGGGCAACAAAAATAATCCGTAGGTGAGTAAAACAAAGATGCTTTCAAAAGTAGTCCCGTTCCCTATACTAGCAAAGTACAGAGCTTTCTTTGTTAAGAACTGGGCTGGAAAACCTTGGATGCCACCCTTGGTAGTCATGTGAGTCTTGACCTCTGACTTATCCAAATGAATTGCTCTTGCAATGGTCTGATCCTTTGGAATTTCTTCCAATCCAGAAAATGGAGCTTGATCAGTAACGTGTAGATCGATTAGATGAGAGTACTCCTCCAGCGTTGGTGCTAGCTGGTAATCCGGGAATGTGAAACAGTGATAAACCGGATCGTAGAACTGAACGAGTACATCCATGATTCCCTCAATCACATGGATTCTTAGCAGAGGTAGCAGACCTCCGTACTTGGCTCTGAAGGCCTCTTGGTTTGTGATCATTCCCGCCAAACCTCTCAGATCCTCAAGTTTTGGAGCCTTGAAGGTATACTTATGAGTTCTCCTTCTATCGAAATCCATTAGCGTAATCCTTTTCTCTGATATTTGCAATCACAGTCTTAGTTTAATTTGAAAAACAGAGAGACTAGAAGAGAATTTTTTTTTTGTTTTAATGTTTTTTAAATGAATGCATGAATGCAGCACACAAAAACATAGAAAAAACATGGGGTCAAAGGGTCGTTGTCATGGAGTCAAGGCTCTACCCATCCCAAGGTTTACTAATGACTTTTGTACCTGTCTCTCTTCATCATCAACTCTTGTCAAGAAAACACCAGCGGGCCGGGAACCGTGCTAGGTGATGTTTTTTGAAGAGTCCTCAGAAGAGGGTGGCATCGCATGACAACTATTTCCGATAGCCTCTGCGCCACTAAAGGGGTTTTTCCTAGGTGTATACTCAATCTTTCCACATGCGGCATCACACGCATTCCCATTAGCAGAAAAATAAACACATATTCAATTAGGAAAAGCAGTATATATATTTGTCCTAATGTCCTAGACTTTAAAGCTATGAATCCTATGTTCCTGACAGAAATGGCACCCCGGCAGAGGCACCATTCTGTGGTTTCTACACAAGAAAGAAAAAACGGAAAGAAGGAAACTGAAGAGCCCCATGGTGGGTGCCATTTTTCTGTAGCGAGCGATTTTGGACGTGGTTCTTAAGCATTGTCGCTCTCTTTGGGGTACTACAGGTCGATTCATTTTTTATCTTATTAAAGCTGACTAAGGAAGGGAAATAGATGTCTCCAATTAACCCTGCTGGCATACCAAGTTTAAACAGCGGTCTGTTAGGTTACGGATGCTATGTGGTCGTGGGGCCTTTCTCGTGCTTATTTTGACAGAATGATGGTTTTCTGCCGGGGAACAAGGATTAGGATGTTAGGACTGATGCTTTTTGATAGATATGTGAGAGTATGGGATTTAGGGTTTTTGGTTAGTGTGCTCGCTAAGATTTTTCTTTCAATCTTATGCCTACGTATTCCCGTTTACTGAAACAGGGAAATCAGAGCGTTCATAGTTCCTCCTATTCTATGGGAGGAAATGGGTATTTTGGTGTCTTGTTCAAAGCCCAAGACGTGAAGCGAAAAGTTGTTTGTATCTTGTTCAAAGCCCAAGATGTGAAGCTGAAAGGTCTATTTGTATCTTGTTCAAAGCCCAAGATGTGAAGCTAAAAGTCTCCGACTTTAGAGAGAATTTGTCATCTCTAAAGAGGGGTTTGTCTGTTTATAAAGGAGAATTACTTTAACCGGGATATGTAAATCCGGCAATGCCATAATTTCCTTTATAGGGGATTTTAACCTGAAGGAGAAAACTTTAACTCAGTGTAGAGCAATGCCATCTTTCCTTAGGAATTTCTCATGCTAAAAGAGGGACAGTGGCATGGATGTAAATAATCCAGAGGCTTGCCGCTTACAGCGATTAGATGAAGGGGAAGGAGTTGTTGATGTTTGTTTACTGTGAACGAGGCACAACTTTGATGCTAAAAGGTTGATTGGATCAACCAGTGGTTTTCTTATACATAGCCTAAGAGGAGGCTATTGGCCCAACAAGAGGGAGTTTTTATGTGTCTCGTACGAAGCCCGAGAGAGAGGCTAAAGGGGTCGACTCAACAGGAGAATCTTTTATACTCAATAAGAGAGTGATTTGTATCTCGTATGAAGCCCGAGATGGAGGCTACAAGTTTGGTTTGGCTTAATAAGAACCTTTTTTGTATCTCGTACAAAGCCCAAGATGGAGGCTGAAGATTTGTTTCACCCAACGAGGGAGTCTTTTGTGTGTCTCAAACAAAGCCTGAGAGAGAGGCTAAAAGTTGTTTGACTCAATGAGGGAGTCTTTTGTATCTCATACGAAGCCCGAGATGGAGGCTAAAGGTTGGCTATCTCAGTTAAGTGACAGGTCCAGTATACTGATTAAGAGAAAATCAGTTCTTATATGAGTAACATTGTACTCATGGATTTGATCTGAGGGTTGGGATTGTTCCCTGTTCTTTAAGGAAACGGGGAAATCCAAAGGGTATTGAGACTGTCCGAGTCTACGGGTGTCTTCCTATCTTGAAAAGGGGTCTTGAGAATATCTTTGAGACTCAAGGAAAATAGACTGTCCAAGTCTAGGGTTTTATCTTTTGTACTATGCTTTGAGAAACAGTAGTAGACTCTTGGAAAGGACTGTTCTATGAAGATGACTAAGTTCTGTTCCTATACCTCTAGAAGGTCGTCGGGACAATTTGTACGAAGCCCAAGAGGAGGCTGGAAACTTTTAAGAAGCCGAGAGGTCCTTGTATGAAGCCCAAGAGGAGGCTATCATTCCCGGAGGAAGAGATCATTATACGAAGCCTAAGAGGAGGCTGTGAATACTTCTAAGAAGCCGACGGGTCCTTGTACTAAGCCCAAGAGGAGGCGGGGATGCTTTTAGGAAG
Source organism: Lathyrus tuberosus (assembly GCA_022829125.1). NCBI lineage: Eukaryota > Viridiplantae > Streptophyta > Magnoliopsida > Fabales > Fabaceae > Lathyrus > Lathyrus tuberosus. The sequence goes on from JALAZF010000072.1 coordinate 11,153,951, forward strand.
CCTGTGGGTCCTTGTACAATGCCCAAGAGGAGGTCGATGCTTTTAAGAAGCCCGTGGGTCCCCAAACCCTGAGAAATTCAAGGCAAGCTATTCACAAAGAATAGATCAAGTCAGAAAAGTTCGAGAATTTGGAAGAAACTCAAGGATGCCATTCACGGAGAATACATTCATCCTTGGGAGTAGAGTTTCTTGACAATTCCTAATGAGGACAGCCGAAGAGAAGACTGTATCTGGTGATCCTATTGGGGATCTAGTTGTCTAATTCTACGAATAAACGAAACGGCTTTTCCTAGTTCTAGACGTAGTTGCCGGGGAAACTCTAAATATCTATACTATTATTAAACAGTTGATATAAGTTTATGAAAGAAGACTTACAGCGAAACAGCCCCACAATACAGTTATATGTATATGAAAGCAGTAAATGAAAGCGTATAAAAACTTACTCGGTTGTAGAGCTTCCATGCTGTTTGGTTAGTTGTTCAACAAAGAAAGATTGAAAACAACAGTATATTCAAAATCAAAGGAGAAAGTGCTTTGAAAAAGAAAGATTTGGGGCTTACAGCTCAAGGAGAGGCCCAGGGTTTTACCAGTGATTGTACTGTTGAATTTGTACAGAGGAACTTATACAAGTGACTGAGGCCCAAGAAAGGTTTTCTGTACAAAGGGATGGGTCTTACACTCTCTCAAGAGGCCCAAAAAGTTTTAAAGAAAAAGATTGGGGCTTATAACACGAGGGTAGGCCCAGATGATTTCTCGTTTAAAATGGCGATCGCGCCGAGGTTTTCTTTTAACACAGGGGGACTTATACAATAAGTGAGGCCCAAAAATGGTTTTGGTTAAAAGGGGGATTGGGTCTTACACTCTAATAGAGGCCCAAATGAGTTTTAAGAAAAGAAATGGGTCTTACTACACGAGGGTAGGCCCAGATGGTTTAAACGGACGACGGTCGTACCGTTTACTTGTACAGAGGGACTTATACAATAGGTGAGGCCCAAAATGTTTTTGTACAAGTGGGGTGGGTCTTACACTCTCTCAAGAGGCCCAAAAAAGTTTTAGAAAAGAAATGGGGCTTACAACACGAGGGGAGGCCCAGAGGTTTTATTTTGAAAAGGCGACGATCGCGCCGTGATTTTTGAAATACAACGGGACGTATACAATAAGTGAGGCCCAAAATGGTTTTCAAAAAAGGGGTTGGGTCTTACACTCTCTCAAGAGGCCCAAGAATGTTTGAAAAAGTTTGATGAGGGTTGAATCAAAGAAACCCTAATTTGTTATTCTTTAAAAGTAAATATTTAAAGAAAATCAAACAAAATACCAAATAAATTTGAATAAACCACTTGTGATTTTGTTAAAGGTTTTGAAAAGTGGAGTTTAATCACAAGGGATATTTAAACTCATTTGGTCTTGATTTTTCAAGATGAATATTCATTTCAAAAATGTTTAAAAACAAATAAAATGAATTTATTCACAAAAATACTAATTATATTAAATAAATAATATAAACTTAATTTTTTTGTGGAATAAAATATTTCAACATTTTTGTGATTTTTTGCAAAAAGAACCAATAAAAAATAATTAAAATTGATAGAGTTATTAATTTTCCAAATAATTAACAAAACATGAAAATAGTTGGAAAGATAGCAAAAATGTGAAAAATCACAAAATGGCATGGGTGGGATTTGAACCCACGACCACAAGCATACAAGGCGCGCGCCTTACCACTGGGGTGTTGATACATCCATTGCTTGAAACAAAACAACAAATATACAAGTCATGCCTTGGTTTTGGCTTGCCCAAGGCAAGTTTTGGCTCAAAAACGTGAAGGTCATAACTTTCTCAATTCTTAATGGTTTGAGACAAAATTTATATGCATCTGGGCCAGAATTTCACAAGGAATCCAATGGTGGTGGTTTTTTTTTTTCAGATCACACTCCCTCCTCAAAACCCGATAGTGGTTTTGAAAATGGCCTATAATTGCATTTCTATGCTACACTTTGATACAGGCATGAATTACATGATCAATTGGCACAAACACAACACATATGGCATGTATAAGAGATGCATACTCAGTGGACTTCAGATGCACACATGTTTTGGTGAGTGCAAGTTGAGAGGCTTACCCTTCTTTGGGATTTTGGAGTTTTCTCTGCAATCTGCCAACCCTCTTGCTCCAGATATGATTTTATGCTTTGAACCACCTCAAATGATCCCTTGGATGCTTTTAGGATGATTGGAATTGACTGGTACCTGCAAAAACACAAACAGTCCCTTTCTTGCAAAAGGGGTCAAAAGTGACCAAAATAGCAACTCCCTCAAATGGTGTTCCAGATGGTGGGAACCATTTGGGACAGTTCAAGGATGATATTTGGAGTGTGTTTGAGGTTTTATCTGGTTTGGAAAGTGACTGAATCAAGACATGGCTTGAAACATGCAAAAAATGTTATTTTGATGTTTTGAGAGGTGATTGTGTGATTTTGTGATTACAGGTCACTTGTGATAGTTTGCACAGCTTACATATGATATATATGAGGTGTGTGTGTGTGATTAGTTTGAGTGGAATTGCTCTCTAGCTCAAAAACTCAGAATTACTTGCTTTGGAAGGCAAATTTGAGGTGAAAGAAGAGATTTTGAGGAAAGCATCTGTTTGATGGCTTTGGTGTACTCAAACTGAACACAAATGAGCTCTATTTATAGTAGAGCAAGTTTATTTTGGGATCCACAGCGAATGGCAACTGCAGCAGGTGTTTGTTCAATGTTGGCCAATGGAAATGCAAGTCTCCTCTAGCCATTGACTAGAGGTTAGGGGACAGGGCTGTGGTTCCCTTGGTCTTGGATAAGTCTTGACTGATTTCAAATGAGAACGGCTCAGTCCATGCCACCTTGATGCTTCCATTGAATGCTTCAATCCAAATTTGGAGTCTTGTCCCTATTTTGTCCATTCTAGGTTCAACATGCTATTTCTTGTTCCAAGGACTTTGGAAGCTTGGCTCAGTGATTGTACCCTTTAGATTCAATCCTCAGATGTGTCCAAGTGGATAGGAGCATTTGGATTTGGCTGATTTTGGCAAATCGAGCAAAAGTGCAAAATCTGCCTTGCTTTGACAGATTTCAACAAGGCAACTTGCCAATGTTATATCTCATGGCCCAAGTTGAATTTGGTGATGTTCTTGGCCATTTTGGAAAGCCCTTACATGATACAACAACTGTTTGAACATGTTTGGTTTTGATCTCTTTTGAATCCAAGTGAAAAATCCTCCTACATTTGGGAAAAAGTGAGGCAAATTCTGACTTAGTGAAATTTTCACTAAATGTTGAAATAAAGTGACTTTTCTTGATTTTGATCACTCCATAACTCAAAATCCATGAGGAATTTAGACATAGGTCAGTATGAAGTTTTTGTAGAGGGTAATGAGATCTACAAATCAAGCTTTGAATGGGGCACAATGGCCTTGTGGTTTAGGAGTTATGGTCTTCCAAAGTTAGTGCATTAGTGGCACTTTTTCCATAACTTAGAAATTTTTCAAAGTTTTATGGTTACCCCTTTTAGAAGTTATCCAACTTTCTTTGATTTTTCTTGATGAATGATGATTCAAATCATACATTAACATCATTTTAGGGTTAAAAATCCATTTTGGTGAAAAATCTCAAAAAGTCAAAGTTGACTTTTGTGCACAGTTGACTTTTTATCAGATGAATTCCAAACTGTGCAATTCTTCAGGAAATCATGTCCTTGACCTAAATCAAACTTGATGGACATGTTCCATGGGTGTCATAGGGTATATTGAATCAGGTCCTAGGGTTTGAGAGCATGTCCTGGTCAAAAGTTAAAGTTACAGTTGACTTTTCTCGCGAAACCCTAACTGTGGTACTGATGAAATTGAAACTTGTTGCTCAAGCTTCTTGGATCAATCCATTGTTCCAAATGGATCAATATGGTATATTAGAGACCCTCAAATCATGTCTTGAGGTCCTGGTTCATGATTTGTCCAAAAAATCAACTTAGGGGTGAATTAGGTCAAGAAACCCTAATTCCTGATTTTTAATGAATGCATCCCTTGAGGCAAAATTGACTTGATGATTGGGTTCATGAGGTTCCATGGAGTACATTAGGTTATGTTTTGGATCATTGGCTCGTGCCCAGGGGAAAATTTCCACCTGGAGGCCCTGGTCGACCAAAACCCTAATTTGGTGACACTGTCAATCTTGAGACTTGATCCACCTAGAAGGGAGCAGCCTTGTGCTTAATCCATGAAGTGGGAGTCCTCTTGATATACTGAGGATGTTTGAGAGGTTAGACAAGTTGAAGATCATGTCATTCCTTGATTGATCCTTTGTCTAAGAGCTCAGAGAGGGTTTGAAACCCTAATTTCTGATAGTAGTGGATGCTCAACAACCCTTGAGGAGATTGATGAGGCATGATGGTTCCTCCATATTGTGATGATAATTTTCACAATGATATTCCTATTTTTATAGATATCTCTTGATGTCGTAGAACCAAGGCTTGTCATCAGACTCATCCTCGATTGCTAAACAGTGTGCTGGCTCATTCAAATGATCAATGCGGATAGAAGAAGCTTCATTTTTCCACTTGACTTTGAACATGGATGCCAGAGTGGTAAGTGCATCAGCTAGTTGATTTTCCTCTCTGGGAATATGATGAAAAGAAATCTCATCAAAGTAAGGAATCATTTTCGCTATGTGTTTTTGGTACGGAACCAGCTTGGAATCCCGAGTCACAAAGTTCCCTCTGACTTGGCCGATAACCAAAGCAGAATCTCCGTAGACCTCAAGAATCTTGATTCTCGTGTCAATTGCCGCTTCAATACTGTAGATACATGCTTCGTATTCAGCCATATTATTGGTGCATGCAAAGCATAATCTGGCAGTGAAGGGAAGGTGAAAACATGTTGGAGAGATGAGGATAGCACCGATTCCATGACCTTTAGAATTGGAGGCTCCATCGAACACGAGCGTCCATCGCGCCCCTGGTTTGGGTCCTATGTCAGGGTCTGGAGTTTCATAGTCTCTAATAAACAGAACATCCTCATCGGGAAAGTCAAACTTCATTTGTTTATAACCCTATACAGGTTGATGAGTAAGGTAGTCAGACAAAGCGCTCCCTTTTATTGCTTTCTGGGTAACATGTTGGATATCATACTCAGCTAACAGCATCTGCCACCGAGCAATCCTTCCATAGACAGCAGGCTTTTCAAATATGTACTTTATCGGATCCATTTTGGATATCAACAAAGTAGTATGGAAAATCATGTATTGTCTTAGGCGTTGAGCAACCCAGACCAGAGCACAACAAGTTTTCTCCAAGAGTGAGTATCGGGACTCACAATCAGTGAACTTCTTGCTCAGATAGTAAATTGCATGTTCTTTTCTGCCAGTGTCGTCATGTTGACCCAATACACACCCCATTGATTCATTGAGAACATTGAGATACATGATTAAAGGCCTACCAGGAACCAGCGGTACTAAGATCGGTGGTTCTTGCAGGTATTGTTTTATTTTGTCAAATGCTTCTTAACAATCATCGTTCCATTTGACCGATTGATTTTTTCTTAGTAATTTGAACATTGGTTCATAGGTAGTCGTCAAGTGAGAAATGAACCTTGAGATGTAATTAAGTCTACCCAGAAAGCCACGAACTTCTTTTTCTGCTTTGGGAGGCGACATGTTCTGAATTCCTCGAACCTTGTCAGGATCAACTTCAATGCCCTTCTGACTCACAATAAAGCCCAACAGTTTACCAGATCGAACTCCGAAGGTACACTTCGCAGGATTCAACCGCAGTCTAAACTTCCGGAGTCTGTCAAACAGTTTCTTCAAATGAACCAGATGATCATCTTCAGTTTTTGACTTGGCAAACATATCGTCCACGTAAACCTTAATCTCTCTATGGATTATGTCGTGAAAGAGGGTTGTCATGGCACGTTGGTATGTTGCCCCTATATTATTTAAACCGAATGGCATGACTTTGTAACAATATGTACCCCATGGCGTGATGAAAGTTGTCTTCTCCATATCAGCTGGGGATATTTTAATCTGATTATATCCTGAAAACTGTCCATAAAGGAAAAGACAGAGAACTGTTCTATGTTGTCTACCAAGACGTCAATATGAGGCAGACGAAAATCATATTTCGGGCTTGCCTTGTTGAGATCTTGATAGTCCACACACATTCTGACCTTCCCGTCTTTCTTTGGAACCGGGACAATGTTGGCAATCCATCTAGGATATTCGGAAGTGGCTATGAACCCAGCGTCGAGCTGCTTCTTTACCTCTTCTCCGATTTTTAGTGCCATGTCGGGTCTAGTCTTCCTGAGCTTCTGCTTGACAGGAGGGCATTCGGGCTTGAGTGGCAAGTGATGTTCAACGATGTTGGCATCCAACCTAGGCATATCTTGATAAGACCAGGCGAAGATATCAACATACTCTTTCAATAACTTGACCAACTCGGAGTGTACATGCTCTGCGAGGGATGCACCAACCTTGACTTCTCTTCTGACCTCATAAATACCAAGATTGACAACTTCCACTAGCTCTTTGTGCGGCTGAATCTCTCTATGCTTGTGCTCAAGGAGCCTTGCTAGTTCAGTCGGTAATTCACAATCTTCCTCACCATCTTCTTCGGCTTGGTTAATTGGAATCCCAGGATTACAACGGATGTTTGCCATGTTGTTAGCAATGCATTTATTAGTTCTGCATGTTTATGAATATGTTTAGAATGAACTATTTTGAAAAGTGAAAATAAAATAAACTTTTGCCATTTGTTTATGAAACAGTAAAATAAAGAAAGAAAACAGAGCATGATTTTGAATGCAAAAAACTCTTATTTATTGATCACATAATATTGCAAAAGCGTGAGGCCCTTTACAAGTTATCCACTCGTCTCGGGCGAGGACGAGGGAATGAGAAAGAAAAATGCATTACATGTTATTTGGAAAATCCACAGGAATCATAGTAAATGTCTAGTTGTTGAGCTTGAAACCCGGCGGGCACTTGCGCACAAAGCTTGAAATCTGGGTACTAGGACCAGCGTCATCAATAGCGGCCACGATGTCACCCATTTGAAAACCCGCGCTGCTGAACTTGATTGAGTTGCACGGCTTCTGACCAAGTGAACTAGACTGTCGACCAGGACGGTAACCCAATCCAAATCGGTTATGCTTTTTAACCACATCAATCACATGCCCCCAGCCTGACAAGGCACCTTTCTCGATGGTCTCTTTAGCACCCTTGGCAGATGATAAAGTTATTTGTGGTGATCTACTTTGATTAGTTGAAGCAGAGCGGACATCTTCGAACTCGAGACACTGCAATGACACCTCAGCTATGCCTTCTTCGGTCTCGACATATCAGAAAGATGATAACTCGCTCACAATCAGATCCTTTTCACCACAGACGATGACTAGCTGATCGTCAAACATAAATTTTAATTTCTGATATAAAGTGGAAGTAACTGCGCCTGCGGCATGAATCCACGGGCGACCCAATAGGCAACTGTACGCGGGATTGATATCCATTACTTGGAAAGTAATGGTGAACAAATGCGGTCCAACCTTGATGGGTAAATCCACTTCTCCGATGAGCTGCCTTCGAGAACCATCAAAGGCTCTGACATCTAAGGCGCTCGTCCTCATCTCGCTCCCTTCCACCAGTAATTGACTTAATGTGCCCTTAGGCATCATATTAAGGGAAGAACCAGTATCCACAAGAACACGAGATAATAAGGTATCCATGCAGGTTACGAATATGTGCAGTGCTTTATTTTGGACAGCTCCTTCAGGAGGCAATTCTGATTCATTAAAGCCCAAGTATCGACTTGCAGTTATGTTAGCTACTACATCATCGAACTCGACAACGGATATATCATGCATGACATGAGCAATGTTCAAGACTTTCAACAAAGTTGATCTGTGCGCAGGCGAGCTCATGAGTAAGGACAAAATTGAGATCCTTGAGGGAGTCTTCCCCAGCTGATCCACAATTTTAAAGTCATTTTTCTTGATCAACTTTAGGAACTCTTGATCATCAAGTGTCTCTTTTTTCTTGGCGACATCCTCAGACGGAATAGTTGGCACTGGTACTACAGTAGATATCCCTTGTTGAACAACAGGGGTTACGGATGTGTCCTTGAGAGGAACGACGGTTGGTACTTGAACCAACTTTGTAGTGACTTTCAGAGCGAATACACGTCCACTACGAGTCATACCTCCAGCGGCTGCAACATTCACAATCTCAAACTCAGAAAACCTTGTCTCTTGACCTCCAGAAAACACAGTAGACCCATATCTCCAAGGTACCTCCTTAGAATTCTGATACGGAAACGGTTTTGGCGGGAAAACCACGATAGGTTGTATCTTCTTCTGTTTAGGAGTTTCAACAGGAACCTTCCTATAGACAATGGTGAATGGCTCGATAGTAGCAACCTCTTCAACAAGCTTAGACCTGACAAATTGAACTTCACCTCGATTCATCAAAATTTGGACACAACCCTTCAGCTTTCGACACTGGTTGGGATTATCGTCACAAATATGACACTTACCGTGCAGTCCTTTCAACATCCCATGTTCATTCAATCTCTTGATAACCACAGTCATCGGAGTCTTTGCCTCGTCGACATCCATGATCAATTTAGCCCTTGAGTCATCCTCACCCATGCTCACCGCAGGTCCACTATGATTAGGCAATGTATTATGCTGAATATTAGGACCTTCTTAAGCAAAACTCAAAATCTTTCGATCGATGAGCTCTTGAACCTTGGTTTTGAAAATAAAACATTCCTCTGTCGCATGTCCTATGTATCCAGTGTGATAAGCACAAGACGCATTTGGATTATGCTTCGGGTTAAATGGAGGAATTACAGGTGCGATTTCCTTGGGAACAATTTCCCCTTGGTGAACCAAGTAAGGGAACAATTCAGTGTATGACACTGGAATTCTGTGAAAATTTGGACGCTTACGGTTTCCTTGGTTGTTGTTGTTTTGTCGGTTTTGATTCTGCTGATTTTTGTTATTCTGTTGAGTCTGTTGCTGACGTTGCGGTTGTTACTGATTCTGAGCATTCTGAACTGGTTGTTATAGATGATACTGATACGAAGGTTGTTGATATTGTGCAGTAGCAATGTACGGATACAAATAGTATGGCATGGGAGCCATGGGTGCTTGGTGCTGAGGAGAAACTTAAGTAGTCACAGCGTTGGCTTCACCTTCCTTTTTCTTTGATTGACTGTTCTGAGATTTTCTGGCCGGCTGCTAGGAAGCAGCTCTAGGAATCTTTACGGTCTTCAAACCGTTCTCAAATCGTTCACCAATGGTTACAACATCAGTAAAGTTCAATGAAGAACTACCCATCATTTTCTCATAGTATGATCCTTGCAATGTACCCATAAAGATGTCAACCAACTCGTTGTCAGAGAGAGCAGGTCGCACACGAGATGCCATCTTATGCCATCTTTGTTCATACTCTTTGAATGTTTTAGCTGAGCTTTGAGATTGGTTTTGCAACTGCAATCTGGTAGGCGCCAAATCAAGATTGTATTTGTACTGTTTTAAGAATGCTTCAGACAAATCCCTCCAAGTACGGATTTTGCTGCGTTCTAAGCCCATGTACCAATCCAACGAAGCACCAGACAAACTATCTTGAAAACAATGAACTAGCAATTCATCATTGTCAATATAGGATACCATCTTTCTGCAGTACATAGTGATGTGACTACGCGGGCAACTTAAACCTTTATACTTTGGCAACTCAGGTATCTTGAATTTCTGCGGCAGTACAACATTCGGAACCAAATATAAGTCCTTGGCCTCTATGCCAAAAGCAGAAAACCCTTCAATAGCTCTGATGCGGTCTTCCAACAACTTGTATTCAGCAGGTCTACTCTGATTAGCGGGCCTGACAAGAATCTGAGGATTTGGAAGCTGGGATGCAGCCAGAGCATGCACTTGCAGAGTAACAAACTGAGAAGGATATACCAAACCTGGATTAACCATTTAACCAGCATTCTGACCCATCTGAACACCAAACGGATAATTCGGAGGAGGTACCACAACAGCGGATAAAGATGCCCCAGGGTAGAACATCCCAGGATGAACATTTTGGACAGCAGTTTGAGCAGCTTGAGATGAAATCGGAACATGAATAGGAGGACCCCTATACACATGCTCTTCTTCATCTGGAGTTTCAATGTCAGTCAACACAGGAATCTGACAAGTCTGAACCTGAAGATTCTCATGATCATCATTCACCACGGGAGGTGGAACAGGAGTAGGCATACCCCACGGATATGCAGCAGCATTCCCATTGGGCACGGGAACAACAAAAGGCTGATATGGTACGAAGGTGTCGCTCCTGAAAGATTCGCATCCAACGGTACAAACGCGAGAGTGGCGCAAAAGACACAGAGTCGCCAGCAAAGTGTATTTATCCCAAAAGAGGGAAAGGGAACACTGCAAAAACCTGTAAGAAAGGAAAGAACAAGGTCTCGCGACCAAGAGAACAGGTACGAGAGTCGGTTACGCGAAGGGAAGGGGTTAGCACCCAACACGTCCATCGTACTCGATGGGATCCACGCTTGCTGTCTGCATCAAAGAGTACCGTCGTCTGGAGCTCCACTGCTACGGGAACGGGAACGGAACGGGAACGGAAAAGAGCAAAGAAACAGTGAAGAAGAGAAAAAGAAGAAGTGACTCGATAGGACGGTATCGTTGTCCTAGGACTACGTACTCCCTCAGTGCAATGGGAAAGTCAGAGTCAACGTAGTTCGGACGGGAACTAGGGGGAAGGTTGCTCGCCAAGACATCGCTATCTTGTGCCTACGTATCCTCAATCGGACGAGAAAGAGGAAATCAGAGCAGTCGTAGTTCGACCAAACGAGGTCGGTAAGTGTTTTTTTATGAGCGACGAGCTCCTTTCTGAAAATGAAGTTTGAAACCCAACAATCCCGAAGGATAAAAAGATTTGAATTGATTTGGTGTCATTTAGACAGAAGTGTCTTTTAAGTTGTTTCGTAACTTGCATTGCACCAAAGTCTATGACATAGGAACGAATACTTCGTGCATCGTCCCCAACAGGACGTACGCTAGGTATCCTAGAAGAGTGAAGGGAAACCCCTCACTCCTCACTTCCCACGCCTAAGGCTCGAACGCAATACACGTTAACTTTTATTACGTGTTTTGAAGAAGTTTTGAGATGAGAAGAGAGGCGACACAAAGGAAACTCTAGCATGCAAAAGAGATCCTATGGTTAGTGAGGCTTAGGAGAGACGGCTACCTAGAACCTATGGCTAATCCTACTCCAAACTTAATCGAAAATTAAGTTGGACTAGGTAGCACTAAAGAAAAAGGAGTCCAAGACTTGAACAAGTCTTGAGACTCGAGGGAATGAAATGAGTTAAAGGAAAAGAGGAGGTACAGCACCTACAACAACACACTTGCTTTAGAACAGCAATGAAAAATAAGCACACACCAATCAGCATTCAACAACATACAATTCAGCATGAAGACAGGTGTGAAAGATCACAAACAGCATGTATGTACACATAGACAGCACATATGACAGCACTTTATGCATAACTCAGGTGTGAAATCAGGACAGTATGCATCGCAACTTGATTTATCATGGCAAAACGATCATGCACCGAACATCATACATTATGATTACAAACACATCACATATCATGACAAATCAAAGCTTGGAGATAATATGAAAGAAAGCACCACATCATGAACGGATACACAACACTAAGCATATGCACGAAACGGGACAAACATGCATCACATGGAATAGCAACAATTAGGCATGTATAACATAACTCCATCAGCATAAGCATTCAATCCCAATCAACGGGCTCAAAGAAGTGTGTGTATAGTATGCATAGCATCAAGTGTTCAACAACGCAAGCATACACATAAACGATGAAATTCAACAAGTCGCGTGTCGAGAAATGTGAACATGCAATGGTGTGAGGTGCGACAACGTCAAAACAGTCGACAAACATGTGTCATATCAATCCATGAAGATTAAAAGTGTAACGGGATCGAAACATGCTAAAAAATGCACAAAAAATCCACTCTGCAACAACGTTAACCGGTTAACCCTACACGTTAACCGGTTAACGGCTCAAAAAACAGCAAAAAACAGCAAAAAACACTGGTTAACCAGTTAACCTTATGCGTTAACCGTTAACCCTGTTACAACAGCAAAAATTAATTTGAAAAATCACTTCCAGCAGCAAAAGCACTTATCCAATTATTTCCAAATGATCATACAATCACTCATGCACGAAATTAAGCTCATGAACAGCAATCAAACATCATGCAAATCAATAATCATCAACATTCATGATTAAAATCAACCAAAAAACATCAACAGTACATGAAATCAATGGATATACATTGCAAAAGCTATGATCAATCAAAATCAATTATAGATCTAGGGAAAACCAACCTACAAGGCTGAGGTTTTCCTTGGTGAATGTTGAGCACGAAAATTGATGATCCAAGCAAGAAATCTAAAGATCTATATGATGAACTTCAAGATCCAAGCAAGAACAACCAAGATCCAAGCTAGAACAACTCAAATAATGAAAAGTTGCTTCAAAAGTGATTCCAAACTCCAAAAAAGTAGCAAATCCAAGATTCTTTCAAGAATTGGGGAATGGATGGTGGTTTAGTTTCAAGATCAACAAATTCCAAGGTGAAATTTGATGAACTTAGATGATGAAACTTTGAGTGAGGGTTTTGGAGAATGAGAGAAAAGTTGAGAGAATTGAAAGAATTCTGAAAATTCGAGAGTGAAAAATGATCTTCTTTTTTAGAGGTTTGGAATTGATGAGATTAAATATCCTCTAGCTTAGGAATTTGGCTTGGGTTTGGAGTGAGTGGAAAATGAGGTGAAAATGGGTTAGGAAATAAAATGTGGAATTGGGGTGGAAATTGATGAGTGGAAATGGAAAATTTTGGGTGAAAAATGATGAAAAGAAGCTGTTCTAGATCCTTCCCACGTAGGCACAAGCAATGCACATGACCACTAAAATCATTTCAAAACTCTGCAGTGCTGAAAATGAAGTATTTGGACAAAATTCGCCTCGGTTAACCGGTTAACCATATGCGTTAACCGGTTAACACAAGAAAAATTTGAATTTTCTGCTTGGCTCCAAAAGGAGGGAAAATGGAGACGGACGTGATTCCACCTGTTCTGAACCACAATATGCCTCTGAAACTTGTCTTTGGGCCTCACTGCTTGAGTGCACTTGAAACATGCCACGAAATATTTTCCGAGCCCCGATTAAATTGCTGAGACGGCTATTCGGTGCTGAATTGCTGATCAAAATTTGACTGCCAGAACTGTTGATCTTCAAAACACTTAATGAGCAAAATAAATGCTCGAAAAGACTTTGAGAATTAAACGATTGGCCTTGACTGCTGATAAAGATCAAACCGGTACTGAGATCACCTTGTACTGCTGAAGAAAATGCCCTGATCCCATGCTCAAAGAAACATGCAAATACACAAATGCTAATTCAAGAGATGCGAAGAAACATAAGCCAGATAGCTAAAAAGAGAGGGCAAATTTTGGGGTGTTACAGCTGCCCCTATTCAATCAACTTGGACCTGAAAGGGTGATAGTGATGGCTATCAGGCATTCAAGGTACACGGAGATTGAATACCAAAAGAAACCTGAAATTTGCAATCCTCAATGGAGAGACGACTCCGCTGGGGTATAAGCAATAAATGCTACAATGCCACAACACGTACGAGTGTTGAAAACCAATACAAACAACGTATTGAAATATCATGAAACAAACACAAACGAGTGTCAAGGGATCTAGGATATCAAATACGGACGGGTATTGAAACAACAATACAAACACGGACGGGTGCTGAAAAGGAATTCAATACGGACGGGTACTGAAAAAGGTACACGGACGGGTGCAAAAAGGTTCAATACGGACGGGTATCGAAAAGGTACACGGACGGGTGTAAAAAAGGATTCAATACGGACGGGTACTGAAAAAGGTACACGGACGGGTGCAAAAAGGTTCAATATGGACGGGTATCGAAAAGGTACACGGACAGGTGTAAAAGGTTGTAAAGCAACTTCTATCTGGGATTAATCTCGCTGGTGAATGTAAGGCAACACAGACGAGTGTCATCAAAAGGTCAATACGGACGGGTATTGAAGCAAAAAAAAAGCGACCTCTTTGGGGATTGGAACGTAACACTGATGGGTGTCATCAAAAGGTCAATATGGACGGGTATTGAAACAAAAGGTTCAAGCACGGACGGGTGTCGAAGGAAACACGGACGAGTGTTTGACGGTAAAGACCTTGCGGGGATAAACCAAAGGACCACCTAGACGAAGAGGTAAGCATGAAATCAAGGATAAGCAATCCTGGCAAAACACTCTGCCGGGGAACTGCCAAAAATTGCTTTGAATGACTAAACCCACCACCTATGGAATAGAGTCAAAAGAAATCTTCCTGAAATCCGGCTTTCCTGACGAAGGAACACCTCAAACCTGGCTTATGCTTCAGATGCATATGTTTGAATTTTGCCGTAATGCTCCACACGAAGTGGAAATGCTACGCTTTTGGGAGGATGCCATGAAAAACAAATGCTTATGCAATGCAAAAGAGGCGCCTCAACAAAATAAATGCTGAAGGCGAAGGGAATCTCCACTGGGGATGGCAAAATAAGTTGTCATCAAACCAAAGAATAACCTGAGGAAAACTTCACCCTACTAGGGAAAATCACAATCACGAAACATTGCTGGAGATGGACGAAAATCCAATAGAAAATACCCATTATGTTGGGGAATATCAAGATCCACAACTCTGCTGGAGATGGACGAAACTCCGAGAGGATACCCACTCAGCTGGGGAACAAATTAAGACCTACAATCCGGCCGGAGATGGACGAAACTCCGGGAAAATACCCACTCTACTGGGGAAAAAAACAAAATCAACAACTCCGCTGGAGATAGACGAAACTCCGAGAGTATACCCACTCTGCTGGGGATGGAGATGAATACTGAAGATGGAAACTCCTCCGCTGGGGATCACCGAACACTTCAGAACTTGGCTTTGGACGCCTGCCAAAAACGATTGGACTTAAGGACTGCTGGGGATACCACTCACCGTCAGACTCTGCTTGGGGATATGAGCTTAACCTGCTGCTAGGGAAATAACTTTACCCTCACTCTACTGGGGATTAGATCAAACCATTGTCGACGAGACTGTACTTTCTGACCAACTGAGGAAAGTAGACATCAGGACCCCGGGGGGATAATAACACCTTTGTCCACAAATCTCCTGCGGGAGATACAACAACATCCACCTTAGGGCAATCAACCTCTGAATACTTGATGGGGAATAGTAATCCAAACACGACTTCGACTGGGTATACAATCCTCTGTACTCTGCTGAGAAAGACGATCCTCAACTACTCCGCCTGGGAGAGAAAGTAATTGCCAACATCCACCCTGCTAGGGGATAACACATGCTTCATGGCTAGCTGGGGCAAAAAGACTGCTCCATACTCTGTGGGGAAACACCACCCTCTAAAGAAAGAGGAGCCAAATCACAACTCTGGCTGGGGTAACCTCTTACATCCTGCTGAAGAAGACGATCTTCAACGACTCCGCGTAGGGAATTACTTCTTTATACTCTGGTTGAGGAAGACGACCCTCAATACTCTGATGGGGAAAAGTAATAAACTGCTGAGGACGATCAGACTTCCAAGTTGGGGAGAGCTCTACTCTACTGGGGAGAGCAGCAAACTACTGAGGAAAACTATGCTTCAAAGTTGGAGAGAGCAACTTTGGGGAGGTACACCTGTCGTCCTGCAAAACCAACAGAACGGTCTATGCGTAGATATGATTACATTAATTATCATCATAGTGACTATCGCTTAAGCAATTGTCACTGTTTTCCAACTTGTGTCATAAAGCTCCACATTTTAGCATGTAATGTTTTTATCGAAAATATCAGACATTTTCATAAACAAAACAGGTAAAACAAAAACCAAAGCTCTTTGACTGAAATGCAAACTTCATTGAATGAATTGGCCTGTAAATAGGCATTTACATCTGGAAGCAATTCTTGGAAAGAGGTAATTGCGCAAAAAAAAGTAAAAGAAAATACACATGTTGGCAATGTGGGGAACAGACATCCACCATGACTCGACTCAGCTATAACCCATATGACTTGTTTATCTGCAGATACTTTGGCCTTTGAAGATGACTGACTGGGCTGATTCCTTTCCTTCAAATTTTCCAAGTGTGAGTAGCAATCACAGATTAAACGCGGATCGTAGTCTTTGCTTTTAAATCCCTAACTTTTGCCTGGATCGCCCTTTTCGGGTTTTCAATCCACCGGGATACCCATTTTTGCCAAAGTTGCCTTTTCAGGTTTTCAACCTTGCGGGTTTATTATTTTTTCTTTTTTATCCCTAATTTTTGCCCGAACCTTTTCTTTTTATGGTTCGCTAAGATGCCCCATTTTTTCCTGAACCTTCTTTTTATGTTCAGCGGGTCTCTTTTACGCAAAGTATTTTTTTACTACATCCGCGTTCACAGGGTACGTAAAATCTTCGCCATCCATAGTTGAGAGTAATAAGGCTCCACCCGAGGAAACTTGTCTTACTACATATGGCCCTTCACAATTCGGAGTCCACTTGCCCCTGTGATCTGTTTGAGGAGGAATTATCCTTTTCAGAACTAATTCACCAGCTTGAAAACACCGAGGACGCACTTTCTGATCAAATGCTTTCTTCATTATGCTCTGATACAACCGGCCATGCGCAATGGCTTTCAACCCCTTCTCTTCAATGAGGTTCAGTTCATTCAGCCGGGAACGCACCCACTCAGCTTCATCAAGCTTCACATTTGTCAGAATTCTCAAAGAAGGAATCTCAGCTTCTAATGGCAAAACTGCTTCCATACCATACACCAATGAGAAAGGAGTTGCCCCAGTTGATGTGCGTACCGACGTACGATAACCATGCAAAGCGTAAGGCAACATCTCATGCCAATCTTTGTATGTCACTACCATCTTCTGCACAATCTTCTTTATGTTCTTATTAGCCGTTTCAACAGCCCCGTTCATCTTCGGATGATAGGGAGAAGAATTGTGATGTTCAATCTTAAAGCTCTGGCATAGCTCCTTCATCATCTTATTGTTCAAATTCGAACCATTGTCAGTAATGATTCTCTCCGGGACTCCATACCGGCAGATGACGTCCTTCTTAATAAACTGGGCTACCACTTGTCTGGTGACGTTGGCATACGATGCAGCTTCTACCCACTTCGTGAAGTAATCAATGGCAACCAGAATAAAGCGATGCCCATTGGAAGAAATCGGCTCAATCTTCCCAATCATGTCAATGCCCCACATAGCGAAGGGCCAAGGTGATGATAAGACATTCAGAGGAGTAGGCGGCACGTGCACCTTGTCAGCATAGATCTGGCATTTATGACATTTCCGGGCGTATTTAAAACAATCAAACTCCATAGTCATCCAATAACACCCCGCTCTCAACAATTTTCTTGCCATAGCATGCCCATTGGCATGAGTACCAAAGGAACCTTCGTGAACCTCTTCCATTAACAGGCTTGCCTCGTGTTCATCAACACAACGTAGCAAGACCATGTCAAAGTTTCTCTTGTACAGCACATCGTCTTTGTTCAAGAAGAAGTTTCCTGATAACCTCCTCAATGTCTTCTTATCCTTGGAAGATGCCCCAGCTGGGTATTCCTGATTCTTCAAGAAGACTTTGATATCATGATACCAAGGCTTTCCATCTGACACCCCTTCAACTGCAAACACAAAAGTAGGCATGTCCAAGCGCATGATTCTGATTGAAGGAGTTTCATTCCAACGATTCACTTGATACATTGAAGACAATGTTGCCAACGCATCAGCCATCTGATTCTCAACTCTGGGAATGTGATGGAAGTCCACTCTGTCAAAGAAAGGTAACAACCTTCTGGCATAGTTGTTATACGGGACAAGATTCGCTTGACGAGTCTCCCATTCACCTGTAATCTGATTAACCACCAACGCAGAATCACCATAAACATCGAGGTTCTTGATTCTCAAATCAATCGCTTCTTCTAACCCCATGATGCATGCTTCATACTCTGCCTCGTTGTTGGTGCATACGAACGCTAACCGGGAAGTAAAGGGAATATGAGAACCCTTTGGAGTCGTAATGATTGCCCCGATTCCGTTACCGTATGAATTAATAGCCCCATCAAAAACCAACTTCCACTGAGATCCAACCTCAGGTCCTTCATCATGCAAAAGTTCATCACAGTCTTTCATCTTCAGATACATGATGTGCTCATCTGGAAATTCAAACTTCATCGGTTGGTAATCCTCAATTGGCTGTTCAGCAAGATATTCTGACAAAACACTTCCCTTAATGGCCTTTCGGGAAACATACTGAATATCGTACTCTATCAGAACCATCTGCCAGCGGGCTATTCTGCCAGAAAGTGCTTGCTTCTCAAACAAATACTTGATCGGATCCATCTTCGAAATCAAAAGGGTCGTATGGTTTAACATATACTGCCTCAAACGCTTAGCGGCCCAAGCGAGTGCACAACATGTTTTCTCCAGCATCGAGTACCTCAACTCGCAATCAGTAAACTTCTTACTCAGGTAGTAGATGGCGTGCTCTTTTCTACCTGACTCGTCTTGTTGACCGAGCACACAACCCATTGAATTCTTAAGAACCGTGAGATACATAATCAAAGGTCTCCCTGGCACTGGTGGCATAAGGACTGGAGGTTCCTGCAAGTATTCTTTAATCTTTTCAAACGCCTTTTGACAATTTTCATTCCACCTGACCGCTTGATCTTTCTTTAACAATTTGAAGATTGGTTCACACGTGGCTGTGAGATTCGAGATGAATCTAGCAATGTAGTTTAATCTCCCCAAGAAACCACGAACCTCCTTTTCTGTTTTCGGTACAGGCATTTCTTGTATGGCTTTTACCTTTGCAGGATCAACCTCAATACCTTTTTCACTAACAATAAACCCTAGCAATTTTCCTGATCTCACCCCGAAGGTGCACTTATTCGGATTCAACCTCAGTCTGAATTTCCTTAACCTTTCAAATAACTTCTGAAGATTCACCAGATGTTCTTCCTCCGTCTGTGACTTCGCAATCATGTCATCAACATAGACCTCAATCTCTTTGTGAATCATATCATGAAAGAGAGTCCTCATCGCCCGCTGATAAGTTGCCCCTGCATTTTTCAATCCAAAGGGCACCACTTTGTAGCAAAAGGTTCCCCACGGTGTTATGAATGTTGTTTTCTCCATGTCCTCTGGGGCCATCTTGATTTGGTTATACCCAGAGAAACCATCCATGAAGGAAAACACAGAGTACTGCGCAGTATTATCAACTAACACGTCAATGCGAGGGAGCGGGAAATCATCCTTTGGGCTTGCTCTGTTCAAATCCCTATAATCAACACACATCCTGACCTTCCCATCCTTCTTAGGTACAGGTACGATGTTAGCAACCCATGGAGGATAATTTGTCACGGCAAGAAAACCGGCATCTAGCTGTTTCTGAACCTCTTCCTTGATTTTAACAGACATCTTCGGTTTAGTCCTTCTCAACTTCTGCTTGACCGGAGCGCAACCTTCCTTAAGTGGTAACCGGTGTACAACAATATCAGTATCGAGCCCAGGCATGTCTTGGTAAGACCAGGCGAAGATATCCACATACTCACGAAGCATTTCAATCAATCTTCCCTTGACACTATCTTCCAATGCAGCCCCTAATCTTACTTCCTTTATGGCGTCTTCGGTTCCCAGATTCACAATCTCAATTTCCTCCAGATGAGGCAAAATAACCTTCTCCTCTTGCTTCAACAATCTGGCCAACTCTTTGGGCAGTTCACAATCTTCGTCAGTCTCTTCTTCAGCCTGATAGATTGGATTGTCAAAGTCATACCAAGCTATAGCTGAGTCATGATCGGTGTCATCTGAACAAAAAGACCTGCAACGATTGATGAGGTATGTTTTATTATGATACAACAAAAGAAACACATTGCCATTTTGATGTGAGTTTTAATGCATAAAAAATAAAACAGAAAGACAGAGATCAAAATATTTGAGTGTTAAAAGTCATTTATTAATGATAAAGCAAAACATGCAACAGGTAAAAGCCCTACAAACAAAATCACTACGCCTTGGGCAGAGCGCATGATTAACATAGCAGGAAAAACAAAGCAATTACTCGAAGCTAGTCACTGAAATGACTTTCTCGGAAGACCAGTTGCACAGACTTTCTCCTGGGACGCAAGGGCGAACCCAGCTATCCATATCACAATCACTGTCCCCTTCTTCCTCAATAACATTAACACTATCGAAGAAAACACTGGCACTAGTGAAACGGACTAGGCCATAGAATTTGGGAGGATCCCCGCCTTTCCTGGATGGCTTGTATCCCAATCCATAAGTATCCCTCTTCTCCTGGACTTCAACCACCTGGCCCCACCTTTGTGAGCTACCAGCTTCAACCACAGCTTTGGCATCTCCGAACGAAGACATGGAAACTTCAGGATGATTTGGCCCTGCAGGCTGCTCTATAGCTTCAGACTGGACAACCTCTTCAGAAACCTTCACTTTTTCAAATCCCTGACACAAAGTTTCATGAATTTCACCATCCACTTCAACATACTTAAAAGTTGACAACTGGCTAATCATGATGTCTTCTTCTCCGCACACTGTCACTACGTGACCATCAACCATGTACTTTAGCTTTTGATGTAAAGTGGAGGTTACAGCGCCTGCCCCATGAATCCAAGGACGACCCAACAGACAGCTGTATGCTGGCTGAATATCCATGATATAGAACGTTGCATCAAAAACCTCAGGTCCAACCTTGATCGGAAGCACAATCTCACCGAAGACCGATCTCTTCGAGCCATCAAAAGCTCGCACCACCAAGTCACTTGGTGTACAGATAAGTCCCCTGGTATCCAACTTCATTAATGCTTTCTTGGGCAATACATTCAACGATGATCCAGTATCCACCAAAACACGTGACATCAGTGAGCCACGGCACTCAATCGAAATATGCAGGGCATTGTTATGATTCCTCCCAGTGGAAGTTAAATCAAGATCTGTAAAGCCCAAACCATTACCCGCATTCACGTGCGCTACAACCCATTCAAGCTGATTGACATATATCTCTTGAGGAACATAGGCTACATTCAAAACCTTCAGAAGAGCATTCCTGTGAGCCTCAGAGCATAACAACAATGACAGAATAGAGATCTTGGACGGGGTCTGATGTAACTAGTCCACGATCTTGTAATCACTTTTCCTGATAAGCCTCATAAATTCTTCCACATTTTCAGAGAAAGCATCATTAACCAACTTCACTGTAGAGTCCACAATCATGGGAGTCTGAACAGAACCATCTACTATCTGCTTTCCCTTATCTTATCCAGAAGTACTGGGTTGATCATTAACAGGGGTAATCACTCTGCCACTTCTGGTTATAGCATCAGTCTCAACTTTGACTTCAGAACTAGAACTCACTGGTGAAGTATTCATTAATTCCTGCTTTTGTCCATTGACAAACACTTCTACACCGTAATTCTAAGGAATAGCCTTAGAACTTTCATACGGAATGGGTCCAGCCCTTGTGATAATGACTGGAGGTGGCCTTGTCGGACCAGAGATAGTAATCGTCTTGAACGGAATAGTGATGGTAGCAACCTTCTCACTAACAACCTCTTCTTGCTGATTACCTCTGTCAAGCTGTAAACAGCCCTCATCAATCATGCTCTGAATACCCATCTTCAACGAATCACAACCATTAACCTTTGTCAAACAGTCTGAGCAGTCCTCACCACAACCCGGATAAACACCACCCTTCAATAACCTGTTTTTGACCACAGCCAACGGGGTCTTCAATTCCTCAACATCCATGATCAAATTCAAAGCTTCACTTTCCTCAATTATCGCATTCATGTTCGGCCCATTATGATCAGGCATAGGGTTTTGAATAACGTTGGGCCTAGCATTTGATAAATTGATAGCCTTGGAGTCTACAAGGTCCTGCACCTTGTGATGAAACGCCCTACACTTCTCCACAGTGTGCCCAGGAGCACCAAAATGAAAATTGTAGTGTGCATTAGCATCGTAGCCTCGTGGGGGCTCCCCTGTTGGTAGAGCCAGGGTACGGAGCTCAACTAGACGCAACTGTAGCAAATGTTGCAACAACTGTGCATACGACATTGGGGGTTGCTCAAAATGCCTCTCTGCATTTCTTTGTCTGTTCTGATACTGACCCTGCTGCCTGTTCTGATTAGCATTATTTCTCTGTTGCTGTGGTGGAGGTACTGTTGCTGGGATAGTTACCGATGCTACCTGTTGATTATTGCCCTGATGTTGTTTCCCTTTTCCCCTGTGAGATGATACAGTGTTGGCTTCTCCTTTCTTCTTGTAACCATCAAATGGCTTCTTGCCATGTCCGGATGACAATCCATCACCACTAGAAATCTTTCCAGCCTTAATTCCAACCTCTACCTTCTGTCCGATAGCAATCACATCTGCAAACTTGCCTAGAGAACAAGGCAAAAGCTTCTCATAATAGTGCTTAGGCAGTGTATCCATAAACATGTCCAACATCTCTTTCTCCAGCATTGGTGGCTGCACCCTAGCCGCCAATTCACGCCACCTTTACGCGTATTCTTTGAAACTTTCATCATTTTTCTGGGACATGCTCAACAGTTGAGTCCTGTTGGGCGCCATGTCAGTGTTGTACTGGTAATGTTTGATAAAAGCTGCAGCTAGCTCTCTCCAAGTACGAACATCTCTACTCTCCAGCGCCATATACCATTCCAAAGATGCGCCAGATAGGCTGTCTTGGAAAAAGTGCATCATCAGCTTTTCATCTTTGGCGTGAGCAGCCATCTTCCTGGTATACGCCTTGATATAAGTTCTAGGGCAGGTAGAACCATTATACTTCTCCAGTGTAGGAATCTGAATCTTGTGTAGAATGACGATATCAGGGACCAACCCTAGGTCGTCCAAATCTATTCCCAGATCATCCTATTTCACAACCCCTTTCAATTGAGCCTCAATTAAACGGATCCTTTCATCATTGACCACAGGAAGGGCAGCATCCAAACTTCTGACTGAGAAGACATCATGCTGTTGATCATCAATACGAGGGCCATGGAAAGCTCGAACAGTACTTCCCTCTCCAACCATTGTAGGAATCCCACCCTGTCCACCAGCACCAATGATAGGAATGTTGTTACCAGCACCACCTCCGCCTGGAGGAATAACACGATTAAGAAAACCACCGTGTAAGATACCATTTTCATCAACCTGTGACACTAAAGGCTGAACTAGAGTTCTGAATTCATTCTGACTCTGCACCACCCCTTGCATCATCTCCATAAATTGATCGATGCAGAGCTTGCATAGCTGCCATATCTTCCTGAACTTTGTCCATCACTTTGCTTTGATTAAGCCTGGTAGAATACCGATGAGTTGGTTGATCAATCCTGACTGATAAAAAGAGAGCATAAGAAAACCAGAGAAACCCAAGAAAACTTGCAATGCAAAAGTGATTATGATTATGCAAATGCAAATGCAAACAAACATATTTGAACATTTCCAGGGCATATCCGCTTTGATTCCATTCCATGAAACTGGGCGAGGGATTAGACACACCATCGGAAAATAAATCTGAACCCGAAAATACCACTGGATCAAACCACAAGAACAAATACTCTCCGAAAACCAAAACTGCAAGAGCACAGAAAATGAAACCAAATATTCCATTACTGAAAACAAAGTAGTTCTTACAGAAAAATTCAAGCATAATCAAAGGTGATTCCATCAACAAACCTGATGGTAATCCCAAAAAAGAAAGATCAACTACAAATCAATTCCATACAAACTAGCTTCAACTTCTTCGAGAAGATCCATAGTGTCAGGATGTGCAGGTTGCTTAATCAGCCCTTTGATCAACTTGTTCCTCTTTGCAATCTCTTGGTTCAATTTAACAATCTGCTCTTCAACGTTTTTGTCCTCGCGCTTCGGTTTCTTAACCTCGGTTTGCAGCTTGAGCTCTTCAATTTCCTTATGTGCTTCTTTCCACTTGGCAAAGTAACGATCTTTCCTTGCTTTCACTTTTTGGAGTTCTTCCTTCAGCTCTTCATTCTCAATCTTGGCCTCCTCCCACATATCCTTGTACGTGGCAAGCTTGTCTTTCGCTTTAGTCAAAAGCTTCTCATTTTTTCTTTTAGCTTTGGTTGATGAATCAGCAGCCATACTGACCTTCTTGAAGTGCTGAGCCCTGTCGGAAAAATCCTTCTCTTTTTTCTCTACATGCGCAGTCAAGTCTTGAACTTTCCACTTCAACCCGAAGTTGTCATGTAGAGCATTATGTAGCTGACTACTCATATCAGAGTTTTCCGCCCTCAGACCAGCTATCAACTTACGTTGCTTGTCAAATTCTTCGAATGGTACAGTGAGTCTTTCTTCCACAATATCTGGATACAAGGGAGGCGCCATATCGAAAGGCAAATAGAACTCTTCTACCCTCTTTTTCACCCATTCAACATACGGAGCGAAGGCTTGATTATTGGGTTTCCCCAAAACAGTTTTACCTATCTTCTTTCTGCTAAGCCAAGCTTGAGAAGCTTCTTGTGCAATAGCCACACCATCAGTCATATGAAAATACAAAGATTCTTCTAAACCTTTTTCAGCTGGAGGATCCTTCAGGGCGTACGCAAACTGCGTGATAGCCAAAGACGGGTTGTAGTTAATACCTCATTTTCTTTCGATCAATGGTACATTAGGATACTTGCCACAGCTATGCAAAATATCAGTCCCCAATAATCCCTTATCCACCCAAAGAATATATTTAGCAGCTAAGCCCATCAGACGCTTACTCCACTCTAAAGATTCCTTTGAATCCACGAAAGCACCAGACTGGGGTAAACGTTTGGCAAACCACTTGTAAAAAAGAGATGCGCAACAACAAACCACACCACCTCGTCTTTTCTCATTCCTGTTGTAAAGAGCGTAGTGGAGATCACCTAACAGAGTCGGCACCGGATTCTGAGCTGTAAATATCTGAATAGCATCCATATCGACAAAATCGAACTCATTAGGGAATAGCACAATGCCATATGCACACAGAGCCAATATTGCATTGAAAGCCATCCACCTCTTTTCCTTAGCTTCTTCTCGAGCCCTCTTTACCAAGTATTCCAAGTGATATCCCCAAGATTTTCCCTTCTTAGAAAAGTCAACCTCCACTGTAGATCTGCTCAAATAAAGAGCCTCAGCCACTGCCTGGAAATCACAATCTCCTTGGGAATCACAGAAAGGAACACCTTCCTTGACAGGAATCCTCAAGATGTGGGAGTACTCCTCCAGGGTAGGAACCAACACATAATCTGGCATCACGAAGCACCTCAAGGAAGGATCATAAAACTGCATCAAGGTGTGCAACCCATTGTATTCATATTCACTGATGCTCCGAACCAGGGATAATATCCAACCATACTTCTCTGCAAAGGCTCCCAAAACTTCTGGACCTGCCATACTCTGTAAACTACTCAACGGGCCAAGAGTGATCTGTGGGAACTTGTAGACGATGATGTGCTTCTTACCCCTCTTAGTGTCCATCCCTAAGAACGCCCTCTGACTGGAATCAAAGACTAAATGCTACCTGAAAATGCACAAACATGAATGTCAGAAAAATGAAATGCAATGTAAAGCATGGGATCAAGGCAACACTGCTGGCTGCACTGGACTGTTAACTGAACGAGAACCACAACCCAGAAAACCAGAATTCCAGAATACCAAACCACTGAGATAACTAGAAACCCAGATAATCCAACACTGACGAGAAATCCAAGAAAACCGGGTAGGTTGAAGGTTTCGGTTTCCTGCAAACCTGCAAACACCCATCCCTCTCACATGTGGGTACTAGGATGTTCATTATCCCGGGCTCTCAGGTTGAGAAATGATGATACGTTCACCATTTCTGGTTTAGCATCATCATCAATCGAGGAGGCCTCAACTGATTCTCCAAAAAGAAGGATCCTCAGCTTCAGAGGTTTGAGAAGCAATAGCACATTCAGCCCGAAGGATACAATGCTATCGCCAATCAAAGAGGTCGTCTGCTGATTCACCTCAAAGGGAAAACCTATAGCAAGTTCCCAACATTGGGTCCTCGGATCGAGAATATGCAATAGGTTTGCCACAGAATGTGGTCTGCCACTGTCACAGCCCGGGAGGAGTGCCGCAACTGAGTCCTCGGGAATGGTCATCAGAGTCGACAATTCCTCCAGAGAATAACTACTGGCCTGTATCAACATACAGTAGCAGATAGCTCCGGATAGAACCTCGTCTGATTGTAGGGATCGTGATCACCCGCACGTGGCCAACACCACGGGAGCGTCACGCCTGCCCACGCTAAAACCTAGGTGTATACTCGAGCCTGGGTATTGGGCTCATCTCTCAGAACAACCCAACCCGCCAAACAGAAAACAACCAGTATAGCACAGCAATATCTAATATGACAGTAATAAAATGCAATGCAGTAAAAACTGTAAAAATAGTAAAGCAGTATAGCAAAAATACAGCAATACAGTAATATATAACAAAATAAAGCACCACAAAAACACCCAATGAAAACAGACAAACAAGCGCTAGGACTGACTCGCTAAAGGGGATGGACCAGTAAGAGGTCAACCAGAAATCCCCAGCAGAGTCACCAGCTGTCGCTCCCGAAAGATTCGCATCGAACGGTACAAACGCGAGAGTGGTGCAAAAGACACAGAGTCGCCAGCAAAGTGTATTTATCCCAAAAAAGGGAAAGGGAACACTGCATAAACCTGGAAGAAAGGAAAGAACAAGGTCTCGCGACCAAGAGAACGGGTACGGGAATCGGTTACGCGAAGGGAAGGGGTTAGCACCCAACACGTCCATCGTACTCGATGGGATCCACGCTTGCTGTCTGCATCAAAGAGTACCGTCGTCTGGAGCTCCACTGCTACGGGAACGGGAACGGAACGGGAACGGAAAAGAGCAAAGAAACAGGGAAGAAAAGAAAAATAAGAAGTGACTCGATAGGACAGTATCGTTGTCCTAGGCCTACGTACTCCCTCAGTGCAATGGGAAAGTCAGAGTCAACGTAGTTCGGACGGGAACTAGGGGGAAGGTTGCTCGCCAAGACATCACTGTCTTATGCCTACGTATCCTCAATCGGACGAGAAAGAGGAAATCAGAGCAGTCGTAGTTCGACCAAACGAGGTCGGTAAGTGTTTTTTTATGAGCGACGAGCTCCTTTCTGAAAATGAAGTTTGAAACCCAACAATCCCGAAGGATAAAAAGATTTGAATTGGTTTGGTGTTTTTTAGACAGAAGTGTCTTTTAAGTTGTTTCGTAACTTGCATTGCACCAAAGTCTATGACATAGGAACGAATACTTCGTGCATCGTCCCCAACAGGACGTACGCTAGGTATCCTAGAAGAGTGAAGGGAAACCCCTCACTCCTCACTTCCCACGCCTAAGGCTCGAACGCAATACACGTTAACTTTTATTACGTGTTTTGAAGAAGTTTTGAGATGAGAAAAGAGACGACACAAAGGAAACTCTAGCATGCAAAAGAGATCATATGGTTAGTGAGGCTTAGGAGAGACGACTACCTAGAACCTATGGCTAATCCTACTCCAAACTTAATTGAAAATTAAGTTGGACTAGGTAGCACTAAAGAAAAAGGAGTCCAAGACTTGAACAAGTCTTGAGACTCGAGGGAATGAAATGAGTTAAAGGAAAATAGGAGGTACAACACCTACAACAACACACTTGCTTCAGAACAGCAATGAAAAATAAGCACACACCAATCAGCGTTCAACAGCATACAATTCAGCATGAAGACAGGTGTGAAAGATCACAAACAGCATGTATGTACACATAGACAGCACATATGACAGCACTTTATGCATAACTCAGGTGTGAAATCAGGACAGTATGCATCGCAACTTGAGTTATCATGGCAAAACGATCATGCACCGAACATCATACATTATGATTACAAACACATCACATATCATGACAAATCAAAGCTTGGAGATAATATGAAAGAAAGCACCACATCATGAACGGATACACAACACTAAGCATATGCACGAAACAGGACAAACATGCATCACATGGAATAGCAAAAATTAGGCATGTATAACACAACTCCATCAGTATAAGCATTCAATCACAATCAACCTGCTCAAAGAAGTGTGTGTATAGTGTGCATAGCATCAAGTGTTCAACAACGCAAGCATACACATAAACGATGAAATTCAACAAGTCGTGTGTCGAGAAATGTGAACATGCAATGGTGTGAGGTGCGACAACGTCAAAACAGTCCACAAACATGTGTCATATCAATCCATGAAGATTAAAAGTGAAACGGGATCGAAACATGCTAAAAAATGTACAAAATATCCACTCTGCAATAGCGTTAACCGGTTAACCATATACGTTAACCGGTTAACAGCTCAAAAAACAGCAGAAAACAGCAAAAAACACTGGTTAACCGATTAACCCTGTTACAAAAGCAAAAATTAATTTGAAAAATCACTTCCAGCAGCAAAAGAACTTATCCAATTATTTCCAAATGATCATACAATCACTCATGCACGAAATTAAGCTCATGAACAGCAATCAAACATCATGCAAATCAATAATCATCAACATTCATGATTAAAATCAACCAAAAAATATCAACAACACATGAAATCAATGGATCTACATTGCAAAAGCTATAATCAATCAAAATCAATTATAGATCTAGGGAAAACCAACCTACAAGGCTGAGGTTTGCCTTGGTGAATGTTGAGCACGAAAATTGATGATCCAAGCAAGAAATCCAAAGATCTATATGATGAACTTCAAGATCCAAGCAAGAACAACCAAGATCCAAGCTAGAACAACTCAAATAATGAAAAGCTGCTTCAAAAGTGATTCCAAACTCCAAAAAAGTAGCAAATCCAAGATTCTTTCAAGAATTGGGGAATGGATGGTGGTTTAGTTTCAAGATCAACAAATTCCAAGGTGAAATTTGATGAACTTAGATGATGAAACTTTGAGTGAGAGTTTTGGAGAATGAGAGAAAAGTTGAGAGAATTGAAAGAATTCTGAAAATTGGAGAGTGATAAATGATCTTCTTTTATAGAGGTTTGGAATTGATGAGATTAAATATCCTCTAGCTTAGGAATTTGGTTTGGGTTTGGAGTGAGTGGAAAATGAGGTGAAAATGGGTTAGGAAATAAAATGTGGAATTGGGGTGGAAATTGATGAGTGGAAATGGAAAATTTTGGGTGAAAAATGATGAAAAGAAGTTGTTCTAGATCCTTCCCACGTAGGCACAAGCAATGCACATGACCACTAAAATCATTTCAAAACTCTGCAGTGCTGAAAATGAAGTATTTGGGCAAAATTCGCCTCGGTTAACCGGTTAATCATATGCGTTAACCGGTTAACACAAGAAAAATTTGAATTTTCTACTTGGCACCAAAAGGAGGGGAAATGGAGACGGACGTGATTCCACCTGTTCTGAACCACAATATGCCTCTGAAACTTGTCTTTGGGCCTCACTGCTTGAGGTCACTTGAAACATGCCACAAAATATTTTCCGAGCCCCGATTAAATTGCTGAGACGGCTGTTCAGTGCTGAATTTCTGATCAAAATTTGACTGCCGGGACTGTTGATCTTCAAAACACTTAATGAGCAAAATAAATGCTCGAAAAGACTTTGAGAATTAAACGATTGGCCTTGACTGCTGATAAAGATCAAACCGGTGCTGAGATCACCTTGTACTGCTGAAGAAAATACCCTGATCCCATGCTCAAAGAAACATGCAAATGCACAAATGCTAATGCAAGAGATGCGAAGAAACATAAGCCAATTAGCTAAAAAGAGAGGGCAAATTTTGGGGTGTTACAGAAGGCATTACCATTATTTGCAATCTGAGGAATGTAATTCGGAGGCATGCCCCAAGGAAAAGCAGTAGGCATTTTGTTCAAACCTGACTGAGAATTTGACGGATGAACAACATACTAAATCACAGGTTCAACCGACACTTCGACCATAGCAGGAGAAGGAACAACAACAGGAGTAGCCGTAACAAAAGGAGACATAGTCACAACAGGAGTGACAAAAGTTGCATCAGTGATAGTTGCAACAACAGCGGCAGCAGCATAAGCGTCCATCTGATCATGAAGGAGTTCCATAATAACATCCATGTTCGTCTGAAACTGGTCCATGCGACCTTGGAATTGATCCATAGTTTCCTTATAAGCAACATTCTCAGCTTCGAAGTCAGCCATGATTCTGGATTTGCTTGAGCGAGTGAAATACCGATGTCGAGTCGTCGTCTGGCTATAAGCGGAAGACGGACAAGGATGAGCAACGGTTTCAGATGAAGGGACGTACATATGTGTGCATGCTATGCATGCAAAAATAAAGTTTTAAATTCCAGGAATTCTTAAACTTATCTTTGTTGACAAAAATCATAAAGCATACAAGTAATGGTGCGAATGATAAAGCTGGTAAGAAACTTCATTCATTCAACAAGAAAGGAAAGAAGTACAAGTCAAGTACAAATCAAGTATCTACTTTTTGGGCTACAATATAATCAGCACGGATCCTATCAAAGACCACCCTGGAAACAACCAAAAAATGGAAAACAGCCCAAGGAAGCTGGTGTGGCAACACATCGGCATATGCATCCCTCAACAACCCTGGTAAGTCCTCTAGTGCATGCTCAACAAATCTGGCTAGACGGCCATGCCTTTCACTCCTATACTTTGCATCCTTTATGAGGTTGCGTAGTAAGGAATGGTTAGGTCCCTGAAGCATATCCTGAAGAAAGGCCTCTTTCTAATCCAGGAGGTTTTGCAGATGATGGCTTTGTTGCTCCCAATGAGTGCTCTCTGTGTTGAGGTGACTAATCTGCTCTCAGCTCTGATGTGCTTGATCTTGTAATTTCTGAATCTCACCGAAGACTTTCTCGCGCTAGGCTTGACACTGAGAAAAGTCCTTTGCCAATTGATTAGCATAGTCTTGCTCACTTTGCCACTTTGTCTTGAACTCGGATAACTTCCCTCGAAGCTCTTAAAGGTGCTTCTTGTAGCTCAACTCGTCTTTATAAGCTTGATATTGGGTATCGGCGAGTTGTCTCTTATTTGAAGCAAGTCCGTCATAGGTGCTCTTCAAAGCATCACCCACTTTCCTTCGCTTGTTCTGTTCAACCTCCACCTCTTTGAGCATGCGCTCGCGCTTCTGGTGGAGCTCAATCTGTAGACTATCCTTCTCGGAAGTGACTCTAACAAGGTTGAGACGAAGATCAACATTCTCCTTCTTCAACTTCTCAATAGTCAGCTTGAGTTGGTCGACTTCAGATGGAGGAACAATGGCAAGTTCAGGAGGCTTGGCATTCATGGAAGGCTTGGAAGAAAATGGCAACAAGATCTTTTTGACGCGCTTTTTGACCCAAAGTGTGTAAGCTTCCTTGGCTATGAAATTCTTCCTACCCAAATCGGCTCTTCCTTCGAAGTGAATCTGAGTCCAAGCAGCACTAAACCTTTTCAGTAATCCCATGTCATCAACCCCTTCATGAAAGATGAACTCTTCCACTACCTCAGGATCTGGCTTGGCAACCATAGGATATCCCAACTGACAGAAGGCATGTCTCGGATTGTAGTTAATTCCGCCCTTTATACCCAAGAGAGGCACATTGGAGAATTTCCCACAATGAAGAATGATCATAGTATCATAGAAGACTCGAGAATACCAAGAAATGTCATCAACAGTAAGAGACATGATTCGTTGAGACCACTTGAGATTACCCTTATTCTCAACAAAGGGACCCTTCTGTGGAAGGTGAGACATGAACCATCGGTATAGTAGAGGAGCACAACAGACAATGGTTCACTTCTTCTTTTCATTCCTGGAATGAATAGAATGATAGGCATCAGCAAGGAGCATCGGAACAGGGTTCTTGGACAAGAATATGCTGATGGCAGCCTGATCTACGAAATCCTCCATGTTTAGAAATAAGACAATCCCATATATCAGCAAAGCAAGAACGGCGTTGAAAGCCTTCCAGTTTCCATCCTTAGCAAAAGACGTGGCTTTGTCAACCAGAAACTTCGAAGCAAACCCTCGAATACCCTTCCCTTTGGTCTTGATATTATCCTCAACATCCTTCTTACTAATGCAAAGAGCATCAACAATAAGAGGAAACTTCGGACAACCACTGGTGTAAACAAAAGGAACCTGTTTCTTGATCTCATTCCCCAGAATGTAAGCATACTCTTCAAGTGTAGGTGCTAGCTAATAATCCTGGAATGTAAAGCACCTAAGTGGCGGATCATAGAACTGAACCAAAGTATGAATGACGGTGATGTTGACTTCTGTATTGAGGATGGACAACTGGTTACCATAACTGTCTTTGAAAACCCCTCTGTTATCTTCAACCACACGAGATGCTAGACCTCTCAAAGTACCCAGCTTAGGCTCCACAAACCTATAGCTAAAAATGCCTCGATAACCAATACTCATCTCTATGATAATGTCAACAAAGAACAAGTCTTCGAATAACCTGGAAATGCACATGCAAAAATTAATTTACATGATGACATGATATGCAACACAAACAACAAGAAGCCAGCAAAGTCTGAACAATCAAATTTGGAAAATCTGGATATCTCCATATAATTCTGTGTTGGTGCAACATAATCTGATGTGTCGGTGCAAAATCTGACGTGTATGAGAGAGCAAAGGTATGAAGTGGCCTGGTTTCCTGCAAAAAACCCATCCCCCTCATAGGTGTGATCTAGACACAACAAGGTGGTCCCTAGAAAGGTCGCCCAAACCATAGGACTCAGAATTAAAACACCCCGCCGTAGTGAATTCTCACAGGGCGGAAGTATTCTCAAGCGAATCACGATCTGGGATGTGGCTCTCGTGTTAACCCAACACGTGAAACGCAGGCCTCATGATTATCCACGTTCTAGCCTATGTGTATGCTAAGCCCGGTGTTAGGACTTTTCTCTCCAATAATATCTACCCATCCCAACAACAGCAGAAAATAGAAGATATCCAAAATATACAGCATATGAATATTCAAAGCAGTAAAGAAATACAATAAATAAACATAAAGCTAAAGCAAGGAAAATAAAGCGAGTAAAGCGCAAAAAGATAAACACCCAAGCAAGCAAGAAAGCAAACAAAACTAGGCGAGACCCCAACTCGCAAGCGCAAGAAATCCCCAGCAGAGTCGCCAGCTGAAGATGGCTAGTTTATACCTGAGTGAATCTCACACTCAAAGATACAATAGAGTTGTCACCGAACTT
Organism: Lathyrus tuberosus; assembly: GCA_022829125.1. Classification (NCBI taxonomy): domain Eukaryota; kingdom Viridiplantae; phylum Streptophyta; class Magnoliopsida; order Fabales; family Fabaceae; genus Lathyrus; species Lathyrus tuberosus. The sequence continues at coordinate 11,187,381 of JALAZF010000072.1, forward strand.
TATTTAGTCCCAAAGGACAGGGAAAATATCGATAAAATCCAAGGGAAAGAGAAATGGGAATGGGGGTCGGTTATGCGAAAGGAAGGTACTAGCACCTTGCGCATCCGTCGTACTCGACGGAAACCATTTCGCTTGATTCTAGGCTTGGATGGGTTATCTATCTAAAGGCTTCTAACTAAAAGAAGAAGAGGAGAGAGAAAAGAGAAAAAGAAAGAAAGAAAGTGCTCGCGGAGTATTGGGGCCCTCGTGCCTACGTACCCTCATAGTGCACTGAGGAAATCAGAGCTTCGTAGTTCATGGGAACCAGGGAAAAGAAAGGAAGAATGAAGGGTGGAAGGGTGGAAGTGTGTTCGCCAAGATAATCGCGATCTTGTGCCTACTATCATACATTCGAAAGAATGCAGAATCAGAGCTTCTGTAGTTCATGGAACTAAGACGGAAAAAGAAAGAAAAGAGAGAAGTGGTGTCAAAACCAAGAATGAAAAAAGAAAAGGAAACTCCGATGGGGATTCCAAAGAAATGATGTCAAAACCAGGAGAATAGTGCAAAGGAAAGATAGAGACAAAGAATAATGTGGAAGAGTGGTGTCGAAACCAAGAAAGGAAAAATGAAGAAAAAGATAAAAGAGACTCCACCGGGGAGGTAAGAGAACAAAAACGACAGTATTGGGGACCAGAGGGTAGTGACCCTACTGGGGATCGAAAGGATAAATGACCGATATATTAACTGACTGGCAGTGGTTAACCGGAGAGAAAAAAGATGAAACTCTGATGGGAATAAAGGGAACTCTACTGGGGAAACCCGGGCAGAAATGGTGATCGTGTTGGGAAAAGCGAAAGGAATGGTGTCCAAACCAAGAGAAACAGGATTCAGTATGTTAACTGACTGGCAGTGATTAACCAAATAAAAGGAGTTAACAACTCTAGAGGGGATAAAAGACTTGGCGTCATCAGGCAGGCTGTGATGAACTAAAAAGAAGAGAGTACTGACCCAATAGAAAGTGTTTGACTCTGAAAGGGTTTCGGTATATTAACTGATAAACAGTGGTTAACCGAGGAAAGGGAAGATTGCAATTTTGTGGGGAGAAAAATTTTAACAGACAGACTTTGATCAACCAAAAGAACGGGTGTAGAACCAAGCGAAGGTTGTAACCCAAAGAGGATGTCGATACTGACTGAACAAGCAGTACTTGATCAACAAAAGGGGTATTGAACCAAAAGAGGTTTCTAAACGCTGAAGAATCGGTGTTAACAGAGAATTGTGATTAACCGAAAAGAAACGAGTGATTAACCCAAAGAAGGTGATTAACTCAAAAGGGGTTCAGTGTTTTAATAGACTGGTTGTGGTTAACTGAAAGAACGAGTGATTAACCAAGAGAAGGTGATTAACCCAAGAGTAACTCAGTGTGTTAACAGATAGACTGTGGTTAACTGAGAAGACGTATAAATTGGTGTTTTAATTGACAGGCAGTGGTTAACCAAACAAAGGGAAAAGAACCAAGAGAAGGTTGCGAACTCCTATGATTGCGGTTTTAACAGAAAGACTGTGTTTAACTGAAAAAGAGACTCTTCTTGGGGAATCAAAAGCAATGACTGACCACAAGAAAAGAAAGTAGGGTATTGAAACAGAGAGAGTTGCTAACCCAACGAACAATGATCTTAACCAAGAATGTGGTGATTGATCAAAAGAGATTGTAAGAGATAGGAGTGATCAAGGATCGACTTAACTGGGGAAAGAGATACGTTACCGCCTAGAGATAAAGATGACTAAGCGAGGCACAGGGTCATTCGTCCCCTACCTGAAGTGGTCAGAATGAGAGTCGGAATTCTCCATTCTCATTCCATCTCTATCACACAGGGTGTAGTGCAGAAGTTGAAACGAACAGCGTAACAGCTCCAAGTTCTACAGTACTCAAGTGTCGTGTGGCGCGCGAATTTCCGACTCAGCAAGGGAGAAAAAACAAGCTCTAAAGGAAGCCTAAAGAGAAAAGCAAGGGGAAAGATCAACTAATCAAAACGAAGTTTTCGATTAATTAATCAAAGGGAATTGATATGCTAACAATTTTCCAAAGAGAATGAAAAATCATTAAAGCAAAAGGTGTGAATTATTGATTATACAAGATTAAGCTCATTCTTTTGAGAATAAACCTAATGAAAAACAATGAGAGAAAATGCAGAACAGTACCAAATGATACTAAAAATGCAACACAACATGTTGTCATGTGAATTGAATTGTGCAAGAATGATCATGTTCACACAATGCCAAGATTGTGATCAAATTGAATAATCGAAACCGTGCATCGAAAGTTCATGAATATGCTTCAAACCGAAGTTACATGACATTTAAAACATCCATAAAAATCAAACATATCAATCCATGGAAGTTAGAAGAAGAAATCATGGCAAACACACTTGAAAAAGCCTGAAAATGGCCTTCTGGTTCAGTGTTAATCGATTAACACTTTTGCACTGCAAAGTGTTAATCGATTAACACTTGAAAAACAGCAAAATTACACTGGTTAATCGATTAACACTTTTGCACTGCAAAGTGTTAATCGATTAACACTAGAACAAGGGCAGAAAAAACAGTTTTAAAAAGTGCTTTGGGCCACTTATTGATTGTGCAATCACTCCAATGCTAGGGCAAATAATTATGCATGAAAAATCAAGTTTAAAAACAGAAAATGCTCAACAATTAACTCATCAAGATCATGGATCAAGCAATGGCATAATCAATTCACACGCAAAAACATCAAAACTACATCGCGCGAATGATACGAAAATGTGTGAAACAGTAAAATGAGTAAGATCTACTAACCTACAAGCCGAAGATTTGGCTTGGTGATTGTTGCAAAGTGATCTTGATGAAGATAATCAAAGAAAACCAAAGAAAATATTCAATTATAGCCGAAACGTATCGAAACCGAGCAAATTGGGATGAAAATCCGAAATACGAGTTCGAACCGTTGAATCTTGAAATAAGCACTTAAGATGAATCCAAAAGCTAGTAAACTCCAGAAATCCAAGTATAATTGCAAGAGGATGAAGGTTAAGCTCAAGAAATAGTCACTTCCAATGTAGAAGTGATTAATCTTTAATGGTGAAGAGCTATAGTAAGGTTTGGGAAGAAAATTTAGATGAAGATGAAGAAGTAGCAGAAAAATTCAGAGAGAATGTGAGAGAATTGAGAGTGAAGTATTAGAAATTTATGTGAAAATGGTTGATCCCTTGAAAAATGATTGAAGGTTTGTTAATATAGACTTTTGGTTTGGAGTGTTAGAGGTTTGGAATTAGGCTAGGAGCTAGCTTTGGGTGGTTTGGAATTACGCTAGGAGTTAGTTACACTTGACTCACTGAGTCAAGCGGTTAACTCGGTTAGTTAGGAAGTTAACTCGGTAGCAATCACAATGTAAGCTTCACATCCAAAGGTTGACATGCTTGGAAACCAAGGAATATGGTGCACTTAAATTAGAGTGATGCATTGGAATAAATGCAAGTGGAGTGTCTTGAATGGTCTTGAAATGTCTAGAGATATCTAGAATGTTCCACACACTGCTAGAATCATGTAGAATCCAAAATTGTGGAGTGGTAGGTTGCTGTCATGAAAAGCAGCAAATTCTGCCTGTTTTGCATGTGTTAATCGATTAACACATTTGTACTGCAAATGGTTAATCGATTAACCAGGCCAAAATTCCCCAAATTTGCCTAAAAAATGGTGTTGTGGCCACGGTTCCGATTTTCAACCTTTTGCTTTGATGACTAGGCATAGAAACCCTTATTTTGTGCTGGTTTTGATGATGTGATGACCTTGTGAGAATGTGATTAATCGGGCTTAGAAAACCTGAATATTCCTGCAACAAAAACCATAGAGAAAAAATGCGGATGCGTATGCCAGCGATGCGAATGCACATGCTTATGCAAAAGGCAAAAGAGAGAGGTCAAATTTCGGGTTACGACACTATGAACTATACAAAGGGAAAAAACCAAATATCTCTGATATACACGTCTTTGACTATAAATGCTTTATCCTTTACAATGGAAAAGATAACCTCGGAAAAATCGACAAAAAAGTTGATGAAAGCATATTCATAGGATATTCCACTTCTAGCAAAGCTTTTAGAATTTATAACAAAAGAATTACGACAACTGAAGAATCACTTCATGCTACCTTTGATGAATCTTACCCTAAACCTATAGAAGTAGAAGTTTTTAATTGTGCAGGTATTTTGGAAAAGACAAGTTTAAAAGATAATCATGAACCGGACCAAGAGCAAAATGAAAATCAAGTATCAGAGGAAGAACCATTTTAGACGGTCCCTCAGTAAGGTATGTAACTTTGTGGCTTTTGTTTCTAAAATTGATCCAACGGGAATTGACGAAGCTATAGTCGACGAACATTGGTGTCTTTCTATGCAATAAGAGTTAAATCAATTTGAATGAAATAAAATTTGAGAAATAAAGCCAGACTCGTTGAATGAACATTCGGTGGGTCTTTTACAACAAGCTGAATGAAGATGTTAATGTTTTAAGAAATAAAGCCAGACTCGTTGAAAAAGGATACAATCAACCAAAAGGAATTGATTTCGATGAAACATATGTTGTTGTAGCTAGATTAGAAGACATAAGGATGCTATTACCCTTCTCTTATATTATGAATTATGTCTTGATATGAATTTTAATAAAATTCTTTTCATCAAGAAAATTGAGCATGATATTCTATTAGTTGAAATTTTTTTAATACATTATCTTTGGTGCTACTAATAAATCCTTATGCAAGGAATTTTTTGAGATTATGCCGAATGAGTTTGAAATGTCAATGATGGGAGAGCTAAAGTACTTTCTAGGACTTCAAATTCATCAAACTAAAAAGGGAACATTCATAAATCAAGCTAAACATTGCAAAGAATTGCTAACAATATTTTATATGGAGAAGTCCAAAGTAATAACAACACCAATGTCAACCTTATGCAACCTCGAAAGAGAAGAAGATGGGAAACCAATTCAAAGTAATAGCAACACCAAGTCCAAAGTGATAGATACTTTTTTATATCTAACAACATATCGTCCTGATATAATATTTGTTGTACGTATATGTGCACGTTTTCAAGATCCCCCAAAAGAATCACATATTAGTATAGTCAAATGCATCCTGAGATATCTCTTTGTCACACAATACATGGGTTTATGGAACCCCAATGGAGCACATTGTGACTTAGTTGGGTACTCCGACTTTGATTTTGTTGGTTGTTGATTAGATAGGAAAAGTACCAGCGATATGCACAACTACAAAATAATATGTTGTTGTCGGTAGCTGTTGTGCTCAACTCATTTAAATGAAACAACAACACAATGACTAAGGTGTAAAACTTGGAGTTGTCCCAATAAGATGTGATAAAATTAACACCATAAACCTCGTGAAATAACCGATACTTCACTCTTGGGATAAACACATTGAAGTTAGGCACCACTTTATTAGAGATCTTGTTGAAAAAGAGGAATGTGTACTTGAATTTTTAACTTCATCTAATCAACTCGCTAAACCCCTTCCTAAAGAAAACTTCTTTTTCATAAGAACCAGATTAGGAATATTAAAAAAATAATGCATATGGACTGAAATGCCTACATGTAATATATGTGGATCTATGTGCTTATATTTGCATATCTTATTTCATGCACTGCATAACCTTATCTACCTTTTTTATTTTGAGAAAGGGAGATAAGTATACTCTTAGGGGGAGTGGAGTATACTCCATACTTAATTGAAGGGCAGTTTAATAACTCTAAACACATATATGGTATCCTTTTTACCACCTCCCTGAGAGATGCACTTTCATCATAAAAAAGGGGAGAATATGGATTTACGTGCTTGTATGTATAAATTTAAAGACCCCACAAAAGATATATATGAAGTTTTAATGACGACAACGATGATTAAAGTTGATGGAAATAACTTTCAACCTTGTTGACGACGATCTAACCCAGAGAAAATATCATTCCTCATTAACAAAAGGAGACTCAATATCAAAGTGCTTATATGATCATAAGCAATCTAGCAAAGAATGTTGAAGCCTCAGATAAAGTCTGAAAGCTCAACAGGTCATGTCCGTCTGTCTGTTTGAGTGATCCGAGTATTATAAAAGTAAAGAAGTAACTTAGAAGTACTAAGGCAACTCTCTCTCTCTCTATCTCTCTCTCTCTCTCTATCTCTTTCTCTCTCTTTCTCTCTCTCTCTCTCTCACACACACACACACACAAAATATATTTTTAAATGCTTTATCATGAAAACTATTTTCAGAGCCGAGACAAATGATTAAAATTATTTCCAAACATTTTTCAAACCATTTTTTAACTTACCAATTGATTGGTAAGTTATGTCAGTCGATTGGAAATTATTTTGTGATCTAGCCAATCGATTGAAGCATTAATGGCTTACAATAATTTTATATCCAATATTTTCTATTTGGGCTTGCTAATAGATTAAAAATGAGATGGCCAAACAATCAGAGCTTTGTGCCAATTTATTGGCTAATCAAATTTATTTCGAATCAAAATGAGCTTTGCTAATAAATTAAAAATGAAATTGCCAAACAATCAGAGGCAAACAAGAAATTTTCAAAACACTTTGATTCGAATCAAATTTAACACATGATTCGTATCATCAAACTATGGGTCACCTCTGCCACAATTGATTCGAGTCAAACTTTACACTTGATTTGAATCACACGATTTTTCCACATTTTTCAGTTAGCTCAACCTATTTGATTCAAATAAAATTTAACACATGATTCAAATCACGAGGTCTTTGATTCGAATCACACTTTCCTCTTGATTCAAATCAACTGAAAAAATGGGTCAAAACTCTGTTTTTCTTTTATTCCACTTCACTTCCTCATTTAATTCAAATCATGAAATGCTCTTGATTCGAATCTAAATGACTTTTTCAACCATTTTCTATGCTTAATCTCAAGCACATATAAAACCTTTTTGTCATCATTCTCAAGAAGAGCGAATCATAATTAATCAACAAATTCATGTGCATTTGTGTGTGATTCTGTGAGAAAAATAAATAACCTCTATGTTGAAAGTTCAAATTTTGTTGCAACGGAATTCTTGCATCTTCAACATCAATTTAATTTAGATCTTAATAATGAGAAATTTGTAATTGATTGAATGAGGTGCATTCTTGAAATTAATCGTTCTTGAAGATTTTGAGATTTTCAGGTAGTTTGTAAGATTGAGGTGATTGTCAATGGTCCTGACAAATTCCATTGAAAAGAAGTAGGTTCTTCTCATCAGATTTCCTTAGTAGTGACTGCGTGGAAGGCTACAGATAATGCGGAGTTCTTCTCAAATCATCGGACTGTTCATCACTCAAGGAATGGTAGGATCAAGGGGTTGATTTATACACACGAAGGCTTGGAGCTGATTAGTGATATTGGAAGATTCAAGAAGTATTAATCGAGTAAAGATTACGTAGAAGAGTTTGGAATTACTCTATATACAAGTCAAGATCCAAATAGAATATTTTATTTTTGCCAACATTATTGTGAACTGGTGATTGTATGAACTCTTGCAAATATTTATCAAACAAAAAGGAAAAATGCAGGTTCCAATGGGAAACTATTGAAGAATGCATGTAGGCAAAGCGATGATGAACTCCAAAACACACACACACACACACTCTCTCTCTCTCTCTCTCTCTCTCTCTCTCTCTCTCTCTCTCAATCTTGCATTTATTTTTTGTAGTATTTGAATGCTTATGTATTTCAATTCTATTGTAGTTTATTGTTCATTCAATTGGTAGTGATTTATTACGTAAGCATGGATTTTGTTAGAATTGGATACTTTATCGAGCTAAATTGGTGATTAAATTCTGAGAAACAATTGAGTTTAGAAACCACTATATAAAATCGTTATATAAACACACCTCGGGGATTATACAACTGAATCAATTGAATATCTTATGTATCATCATATTTATCTTTGGTGTTTGTGAAGTGATTTAGTGTTAACATAATAATTATTGAGAGTTTCTTATCACACTACCCATGTTTCTTAGGCACCACCTGAATTTCCGTTTTTGCCCCCAATTTCCGGATGTGCACATCCGGACGCACCCTTTCTATAAAATTTTTCAGTTTTTTCCAGATGTGCACATCCAGAAGAATTCCTGATCTGCAAATCCGGAAAAAATCAAAAGAATTCCATAAAATCATTTACTTCTAAATATAATTAAATCCAATATAATTAAAATCCAACATAATTAAACTTAATATGATTTTTTCAATATAATTAAATCCAATATAATTAAAATTAATATGATTAAAATTAATATGATTTTTTCAATATAATTAAATTCAATATAATTAAATTAATTTTAGAAGTAAATACCATATAATTTAGAAGTAAATACCATATAATTTTAAATACCAATATAATTAAATCCAATTTTAGAAGTAAATACCATATAATTTTAAATCCAATATAATTAAATTAATTTTTTCAATATGAAAAATCATTTAATATTAAATACCATATTAATCATATTAATTATATTGAAAAAAATTAATCATATTAAATATCATATTAATTTTAATTAATATAGATTTTAATTATATTGGATTTAATTATATTGAAAAAATGATATTAATTTTAATTATATTGGATTTAATTGTATTTAGAAGTAAATGATTTTATGGAATTCTTTTGATTTTTTTCCGGATTTGCAAACAGGAATTCTTTTGGATGTGCACATCCGGAACTTATTAGCGTTTTTTAAAATATTGGTGCGTCCGCGTGTGCAAATCCGGAATCTGGGGGTAAAAATGAAATTTCACGTGGTGCCTAAGAAACTTGGATTATGTATTAAGAAATACTCTAATTATTTGTCATATTTCTCTCACAATAATTTTTGACACAATGGGAACTCTTTTTTTGTTCCTTTCACTTTCTTATCCATCAAGTAACCTAGCATTCTTATACTTGCATAAAACAATAAATTAATAAATAAAAGAAAAAGAATTATAAATACAAAAGTAGTTTAAAAAGATCAAAAACAGATCAACCAACAAAAAAGTCATAAATATCACCTTTTTTCCTACTCAATTTCCATACGCATACAATGGGAACTGACAAAGAAGATTATGTGCACTTATATCAAGACCAATCCCAACTACATAAATAGTTGTACTTGTCATACCCCAAATTTTGACCACTAAGATTCCCATCATTGTGAAAATCATCATCACAATATGGATGTACCTCTATGCCTCATCAAGTTCCTCAAGGGTTGTTGAGCATTCACTACAATCAAACTTAGGGTTCCAAGCCCTCTCAGAGCTCTTAGACAAAGGATCAATCAAGGAATGACTTGATCTTCAACTTTTCTAGCCTCTCAAATATCCACAATGGATCAAGAGGACTCCCACTTCAAGGATTAAGCACAGGGCTGCTCCCGTCTAGGTGGATCAAGCCTCAAGATCGACAGTGTCACCAAATTAGGGTTTTGGTCGACCAGGGCCTCCAGATGGAAATTTTCCCCTGGGCATGAGCCAATGCTTCAAAGCATAACTTAAATTACTCCATGGAACCTCATGGACCCCATCATCAAGTCAATTTTGCCTCAGGGGATGCATTCAACAAAAATCAGGAATTAGGGTTTCTTGACCTAATTCACCCCTAAGTTGGCTTTTGGGACAAATCATGAACCAAGACCTCAAGAGAGGATTTGAGGGTCTCTAATATACCACATTGATCCATTTGCAACAATGGATTAATCCAGGAAGCTTGAGCTACAAGTCTCAATTTCATCTGTACCATAATTAGGGTTTTGCGGGAAAAGTCAACTGTAACTTTGACTTTTGACCAAGAAATGCTCCCAAACCCTAGGACATGATTCAATACACCCTATGACATCCACGGAACATGTCCATCAAGTTTGATTTAGGTCAAGGACATGATTTCCCGAAGAATTGCACAGTTTGGAATTCATCTGCTAAAAAGTCAACTGTGCATAAAAGTCAACTTTGACTTTTTGAGATTTTTCACAAAAATGGATTTTTAACCCTAAAATGATGTTAATATATGATTTGAATCATCATTCATCAAGAAAAATCAAAGAAAATGGAGTAACTTGTAAAAGGGGTAACCATGAAAAACTTAGAAAACTTTCTAAGTTATGAAATAAAGTGGCAAGGGTAGCAACTTTGGAGGATCATAACTCCTAAACCACAAAGCCATTCTTCCCCATCCAAATCTTGATTTGTAGAGCTCATTACCCTCTACAAAAACTTCCTACTGACCTATGTCCAAATTCCTCATGGATTTTGAGTTATGGAGTGATCAAAATCAAGAAAAGTCACTTTGTTCCAACACTTAGTGAAAATTTCACTAAGTCAGAATCTGCCTAACTTTTTTCCAAATGTAGGGGGATTTTTCACTTGGATCCAAAAAGTATCAAAACCAAATATGATCAAATAGTTGTTGTTTCATATAAGGGCTTTCCAAAATGGCCAAGAACATCACCAAATTCAATTTGGGCTATGAGATATGGTAGTGGCAAGATGTCTTGCTGAAATCTGCCAAGGCAAGGCAGATTTTTGCACTTTTGGTCGATTTGCCAAAATCAGCCAATTCCAAGCCTTGTCATCACTTTGGACACATCTGAGGATTGAATCTAAAGGGGACAATCACTGAGCCAAGCCTCCAAAGTCCTTAGAACAAGAAATAGCATGCCAAACCTATAATTGCCTAAAATAGGGACAAGACTCCAATTTTGGATTGGAGCATTCAATGGAAGCACCAAGGTGGCATGGACTGAGCTATTAGCAACTAAATTCAGTCAAGACTTATCCAAGACCAAGGGAACCAGCAGCCTGTGCCCTAACCTCTAGTCAATGGCTAGAGGAGACTTGGATTCTAATTGCTCAACATTGGCCAACCCTACTCAGCAGTTGCCATTCACTATTCCTTGCAAAACAAACTTGCTCTACTATAAATAGAGCTCAATTGTGATCAGTTTGAGTACACCAAACCCATCAAACAGATGCTTTCCTCAAAATCTCTTCTTTCACTCCAATTTTTCCTTCTAAGGCAAGTCACCATCGAATTTTGAGGTAGAGAGCAATTCCACTCAAACCAATCACACACACACCTCACATACATCACATGTGAGCTGATCAAACACTTAAACAACAACTGGAACACTATTTTCTCATAATCACCAGTCAATTGCTCAAGGTTTTAACCAAGTTGCAGTTGAGATGCCATGAAGTGATCCAGCCATTTTCAATCAAGTCCAAGCATTCAAACACACTCCATAGGGTGTAGGGAACCTGTTCAGATCATCACAACTCATCTGTAACACCTCCAACTCAGAAATCACTTTGAACTTGCTGTCACGACATAGAGGTAAGCCTAAACTTGGTCATCTCTCAATCTATGCATATTTCCTTGCACAATACTTTTGCCAAATGTTCATAATCATGCATGGAATGTTTCCCCTCAATTAATTGCTTTGTTTGAATCGTGTATAAAAAATCCCAGCCTTCATGCAGAAATTAGGGTTCTTGAGGTTTTTTCTTGATTTTTCATTCCATGTTTAATTTAAATGAAATTAATTGTCATAGACATGATCGTGAGGTTGAGACGAGCAGATTGATATGTGGATTGCATGATATAATCAAGTATTCAGTGAGATTGGAGAGAAAATGCAAACCTGGGCAAGCCCAGAAAACGCGCGTGTTCTTGCCCTTGTTCTTGGCGCCATTTTCAAATATTTGAATATTTGAATTTTGTGATTTTATTTAATTGATTCAAAAATTAATTTCTCTCTGAGTTTTAATGATTTTGAGTTGATTCTTTTTTTAATAATTCACAAAAATGTTGAAATATTTTATTATCCCAAAAAATCCCAAAAATATTATTTATTTTATATAATTGATATTTTTGCAAAGAATTAATGTTTTAATTGTTTTTAACATTTAAAATATTTTTTCCTTCTTGATTTAACAAAGATTAATGACTTCTAATGATTTTGTAGGTCAATACTTGATTTTTGAAGCATTAATCCAACATCATAATTTGTTTCCCACATGTTAAACAATTTTTGATCATTTTAATTGAATTTTTATTCAATTTAAAATACATTTTGGAAATAAATTAGGGTTTTTGATTAATTCAACCCTCACAAATCATTTTCAAACACTTTTTTGGGTCTCTATTAGAGTGTAAGACCCAACCCCCTTGTACAGAAACTTTTTGGGCCTCATTCGTTGTATAAGTCCCTCTGTACATTTTCAAATAAACGGCGCGATCGTCGCCCTTTTCAAAATAAACCATCTGGGCCTCTCCTTGAGCTATAAGACCCATTCAAAACTTTTGGTCCTCTAATAGAGTGTAAGACCCAATTCCCTTTTAACCAAAACAATTTTGGGCCTCGGATATTGTATAAGTCCCTTTGCGTTAAAAGAAAACCTCAGCACAATTGCCATTTCAAACGAAAAATCATCTAGGCCTACCCTCGTGTTATAAGCCCCACTAATTTTCTTTAAAACCATTTTGGGCCTCTTGAGAGAGTGTAAGACCCATCCCTTTGTACAGAAAACCTTTCTTGGGCCTCAGTCACTTGTATAAGTCCCTCTGTACAAAACGACAGTGCAATCACTGGTAAAATATCTGGGCCTCTCCTTGAGCTGTAAGCCCTAAATCTTTCTTTTTCAAAGCACTTTCTCCTTTGATTTTGAATATATTGTTGTTTTCAATCTTTCTTTGTTGAACAACTAACCAAACAGCATGGAAGCTCTACAACCGAGTAAGTGTTTATACGCTTTCATTTATTGCTTTCATATACATATAACTGTATTGTGGGGCTGCTCACTGTAAGTCTCCTTTCATAAACTCATATCAACTGTGTAATAGTAGTATAGATATTTAGAGTTTCCCCGGCAACTACGTCTAGAACTAGGTAAAAGCCGTTCCGATTACTTGTAGAAATAGACAAGCTAGATCCCCAATAATAGAACCAGATACAGTCTTCTCTTCGGCTGTCCTCATTAGGAATTGTCAAGAGACTCTACCTCCCCAGAGATGAATGTATTCTCCGTGAATGGCATCTCTTGAGTTTCTTCCAAATTCTCGAACTTTCCTGGCTTGATCTATTCCTTATGAATAGCTTGTCTTGAATTTCTCGGGGTTTGGGGACCCACAGGCTTCCTAAAAGCATCCCGGCCTCCTCTTGGGCATTGTACAAGAACCCACAGGCTTCCTAAAAGTATCCCCGCCACCTCTTGGGCTTAGTACAAGGACCCGTCGGCTTCTTAGAAGTATTCACATCCTCCTCTTAGGCTTCGTATAATGATTCTTCCTCCGGGAATGATAACCTCCTCTTGGGCTTCGTACAAGGACCTCCCGACTTCTTAAAAGTTCCCAGCCTCCTCTTGGGCTTCGTACAAATTGTCCCGACGACCTCCTAGAGGTATAGGAACAGAAATTAGTCATCTTCATATAACAGTCTTTCAAAGAGTCTAAACCCTACTACTGTTTCTTAAAACATAGTACAAAAGATAAAACTCTAGACTTGGACAGTCTAATTTCCTTGAGTCTCAAAGACATTCTCAAGCACCCTTCAAGAATAGGAAGAAAACCCGTAGACTCGGACAGTCTCAATACCCTTTGGATTTCCCATTTCCTTAAAGAACAGGAAATAACCCTGATCCTCGAATCAAATCCCTGAGGACACGCATTGCTCATATAAGAACTGATTTTCTCTTTAAATCAGTATATTGGATCTGTCACTCAACTGAAACAGTGATGATAACCTCCTCTTTGGATTTGTACAATGATTCTCCTCAGCGGATCAAACCTTTCAGCCTCCATCTCGGGCTTAGTACGAGATATAAAAGACTCCCTCGTTGAGTCAAACAACTTTTAGCCTCTCTCTCAGGCTTTGTATGAGACACACAAGAGACTCCCTCGCTGAGTCAATCACCTTTTAGCCTCCATCTCGGGCTTCGTACGAGATACAAGATCACTCTCTTGTTGAGTATAAAAGATCCACTTGTTGGGTCAACCCCTTTAGCCTCTCTCTCGGGCTTCGTACGAGACACATAAAAATACCCTCTTGTTGGGCCAATAGCCTCCTCTTAGGCTTTGTATAAGAAAACCCCGGTTAAGCCAATCAACCTTTTAGCATCAAAGTTGTGCCTCGTTCACAGTATACAAACATCAACAACTCTTTTCCGTCCATCTAACTGCTGTAAGCGGCAAGCCTCTGGATTATTTACATCCATGCCACTGTCCCTATTTTAGCATGAAAAATTCCTAAGGAAAGATGACATTGCTCTACACAGATTTGAAGTCTTCTCCTTCAGGTTTGAAATCCCCTTTAACGGAAATTATGGCATTGCCGGATTCACATATCCCGGTTAAAGTAATTCTCCTTTATAAAACAGACAAACCCTTCTTTAGAGATGACAAATTCTCTCTACAGTCGAGACCTTTAGCTTCACATCTTGGGCTTTGAACAAGATACAAATAGACCCTTCAGCTTTACATCTTGGGCTTTGAACAAGATTCAAACAACCTTTCGCTTCACGTCTTGGGCTTTGAACAAGACACCAAAACACAATTTCCTCCCATAAGATAGGAGGAACTACGATCGCTCTGATTTCCTAGTTTCGGTAAACGGGAATACGTAGGCATAAGATTTCAAGAAAAAAATCTTAGCGAGCACACTAAACAAAAATCCTAAATCCCATACTTTCACACATCAATCGAAAAGCATCAGTCATATCCTCCTACCAATAGCATAGCCCTGTCATTTCAGTCTTAACAAAATAGAGCAAGAGAAGGCCCCACGACCATATAGCATCTGTAACTTAACAGACCGCTGTTTAAACTCAGTATGCAAGCAGGGTTAATTGGAGACATCTATTTCCCTTCCTTATTCAGCTCACAATAGGATAAAAAATGAATCGACCTGTAGTAAACCCCAAAGAGCGACATCGCTTAAGAACCGTGTCCAAAATCGCTCGCTACAGAAAAGTGGCGCCCACCGTGGGGCCATCTCTTTCTTCATTACAATCTAGGGTGAAAACCTTGGACAAGTCATTTTCATGACGGTGGCCACCACAGAAAAGTGGCGCCCACCTTGGGGCCCTTCTCTTTAAGGAATCTTGTCTTTGAAACCTTAAGTCTGAAAAATTACCACAGAATGGCGTTTCTGCCGGGGAGCCATTTTTCTGTCCGGAACATAGGATTCATAGCTTTTAAACGTCTAGGATATTAGGAAAAATATATATACTGCTTTTCCTAATTGATATATGTGTTTATTTTTCTGCTAATGGGAATGCGTGTGATGCCGCATGTGGAAAGATTGAGTATACACCTAGGAAAAACCCCTTTAGTGGCACAGAGGCTATCGGAAATAGTTGTCATGCGATGCCACCCTCTTCTGAGGACTCTTCAAAAACCACCACCTAGCACGGTTCCCGGCCCGCTGGTGTTTTCTTGACAAGAGTTGATGATGATGAGAGACAGGTACAAAAATCACTAGTAAACCTTTGGGATGGGTAGAGCCTTGACTCCATGACAACGACCCTTTGACCCCATGTTTTTTCTATGTTTTTGTGTGCTGCATTCATCTAAAAAACATTAAAGAAAATTTTTCTCTTCTAGTCTCTCTTTTTCAAATTAAACTAAGATTGTGATTGCAAATGTCAGAGAAAAAGATTGCGCTAATGGATTTTGGTAGAAGGAGAACTCATAAGTATACCTTCAAGGTTCCAAAACTAGAGGATTTGAGAGGTTTGGCGAGAATGATCACAAACCAAGAGGCTTTTAGAGCCAAGTACGGAGGTCTGCTACCTCTATTAAGGGTCCATGTGATTGAGGGAATCATGGATGTGCTCATTCAGTTCTACGATCCGGTTTATCACTGTTTCACATTCCCAGGTTACCAGCTGGCACCAACGCTGGAGGAATATTCTCATCTGATTGATTTACACATCACTGATCGAGCTCCATTTTCTGGACTGGAAGAAATTACAAAGGATCATACCATTGCAAGAGCAATTCATTTGGATGAGTCAGAAGTCAAGACTCACATGACTACCAAGGGTGGCATACAAGGTTTGCCAGCCCAGTTCTTAACAAAGAAATCTATGTACTTCGCTAGTATAGGGAACGGGACTGCTTTTGAAAGCATCTTTATTTTACTCACCTATGGATTATTTCTGTTGCCCAACATTAATAACTTCGTTGATATCAACGCCATTAAGGTTTTTCTCATTGGAAACCCTGTGGCGACTCTGCTCGCAGACGCCAATCATTCTGTACACTTAGGGAATTGTACAAAGGAGGGGAGATCACATGTTGTGTACCTCTGCTTTACAAATGGTTTATCTCCCATTTACCTAAGTCTGCTGCTTTTTGGGATCATAAGAGTGCCTTACGTTGGTCGCAGAAGATCATGTCTCTCACCAACTCTGACATAGATTGGTGCAATAGGATTTATGATGGGATCAGGATCATTGATCATTGTGGAAACTTCCCCAACATACCCCTCATAGGAACTAAAGGAGGAATCAACTATCATCCGGTATTGGTTCTTCGTCAATTTGGATACCCAATGAGGCATGTCCCCCGGAATGCTCATCTGGAAGGTCTTTTCTTCAAGGAAGGAGAAAATGACAGAGCACTAAAGATGGAAATAGTGCATGCTTGGAAACATGTTCATAAGAAAGGACGGGAGTCTCTAGGAAAACCGGACTGTGTCTCGGTGGAGCCTTATCTCCACTGGGTACAAACTAGAGCTCTCAAGCTAAAGATGCCTTATCCTCGTCACGAAGTCCTTCCGTCGAGGGAATCTGTCATGTACTTCATGACGGAAACTAAAAAGCTCCAGGTTACTCTCAACAAAGTTCAACGGGAGAGGAGGTCTTGGAAGAACAAATACCGCATTCTCAACGTGGAATGTATCAAAATACAGCAATTATTGAAAGATAAGGATGCTCTGATTGAAATTTTGGAGCAACATGCTGTAGAAAACCAAGATGACCGAAGGAATGTGCTCACTCCTTTAATCTGGCAAAGGAATGACGACCCGACAACGACCCAAGAGCCCCGGTCCAAGAAAAGGAAGATACCAGAATCAGCACCCGAGTTCTCTCGGGACCCATTAGCTTAGGTTTCTGTTTCTTCACTTTATAATCTACTGTATTTCTGTTTCCGCAATCCTTTGAATTTCAATAAAAAGGGGTTTCCCCACTATTTGATATTTGCAATCTAATTGTCGAAGTTTATTTTGATTAAACCAAAAATAATTAATATAATCATTGCATTCATCATTCTCACGTCACGTATTCTTCTTACCTACGAATCTCACGTTTGTGTCTCGATTCTAGAGTCAAACTGTCTCGTTCGTACAATACTCGGGCTAATCGTCAGAAAAGGATGGATGATCTTGAGGAAGAGAACAGAGAGTTGAAGGAAGAGATCGACGCTCTGAGAGAGGATATGAGAAAGCTTCATAACGACATGCAAGCCATGGCAGAAGCTCAACTACAAAGAACTATGATCTCAGAGATCACCTCAGCGCCCATAGTGGAGAAGTTTGATCCTAGGTATCAAATGCCGAAAGATCGTCCCTGGGGCATGCCTGCTAACTATATCCCGGAAGGATATATTCCGCCGATCACTAAAGATCAGGGAATCGCAACAGATGTCGCTGGTCCTGAAGGTTACAAACTTAGGGAAACCGAAGATGCCAGAGGCATATTGAACAGTTCTTGGAAATGCAGAAGGAACTGCAAGCCATTCGCGGTCAGGATTTATTTGGAAAGGACGCCGTAGACCTCTACTTGGTCCCCAATGTGAAAGTTCCGCACAAGTTCCAAGTGCCCGACTTTGAAAAATACAAGGGTAACTCTTGCCCTCAGAGTCACTTGGTGATGTACGCTCGGCGAATGTCAGCTCAGACAGAGAATCAGGACTTACTAATTCACTACTTTCAGGATAGTTTAACCGGTGCCGCCTTAAAATGGTACATGGGTTTAAACCGAGCTACGATCAGCACGTTCAGAGATCTTGGCACTGCCTTCGTCCAATAATACAAGTACAATTTGGACATGGCACCGGACAGAGATCAACTCAGATCAATGTCACAGAAGGACAAGGAAACCTTTAAGGAATACGCCCAGAGATGGCGTGAGATTGCCGCTCAAATTTGTCCACCTCTTGAGGAAAAAGAGATGACAAAGATCATCTTAAAGACCTTAAGCTCATTTTACTATGAAAGAATGGTCGCTAGTGCGCCCAGTGACTTCACCGAAATGGTCGGCATGGGAGTTCGTCTTGAGGAAGCCATCCGATAAGGACGTTTGGTAAAAGACGCTGGGTCATCAAGTAGTACAAAACGATACGGTAGTGCTCTCCCTAAGAAAAAGGAGCAAGATATTGGGAATATCTCTGTCGGAAAGCAAAGGCAACGTTATCAACCAGTAGCAGCGGTAACTCCTGCTATCAACACCGCGCCTATTCCTACGTATCAGCCTCAAGTTGCGCAGAACCAACCTAATCAGCAAAGGACACAACAGCCTCTTCAGCAGGCTCGTCCTCAATATAACAACAACCGTACAACGCGGCCACAAGGATTTGATCCTATACCCGTATCATATGCAGAACTATTTCCGTTACTATTGGCCAAGGGGCACATCCAGACTAAGTCTCCTCTTACAGTATCGGAAAATTCGCCTTTTTAGTTTAGGGTGGATCAGACATGCCCTTATCATCAAGGAGGATCGGGGCATAACATAGAGAACTGTCTCAATTTCAAATCCGACGTGCAAAAGCTTGGTAGGAGCGGTTGTCATACCCCAAATTTGTCCTACCTACTGCAAGGTTACTTGGCATTAGACCACTACTCTCCAATATTCATGGTCTCGTATCTGTGTGAAATGTTTGCTAGCTTGTGTTGGGTTTGTTATGCTTTCAAGAAGAGATCAAGGAAGAGTGGACACTCATTTTTTGATTAATCAGTCAAGACTTAATCAACTGGCTTCAATCTAATTTTAAGCTATGATCAAGAAGTTTTTAACCATATTCCAAGTGTGACACGAAGGTGATATGGTTAAATAAGCTAAAAAAATGATTCATCTTTAGGCCAGGTATTTCAAACATAATTCCAAGAAATAGAGTGCGCACAATTTTGGCAAGGCCCATTATATCATTCCAAAGACCATAGTACAAAATTACTACAATCAAAATTTGCAAGTTTGCTTCTCACCAAGTTTGAGTTATGACTCTCTCATTGAAAATCAAGCTATTTAAAGGTAGGTGTAAGATTGCATTTCCATTTGGAATTATAAACATGGAGTATGCTTGGACACCTTAGGCGTATGGTTCTTTGTGTCGACATAGGGAAAGTAGAATTAATATGGCTTTACTCATCATTGCGATTAACTGTTTTTAGAGACTTATAAAAAGAAGAAGAGAAAAGAAAGAAGGCATGGAATTGGTAGTCGACATTTGCATAAGAATTTTGTCACGATTGTAAATTCAATGTTTTATTACATGTGAAGACTTAGACAAAAGAGAATCATGCTACATCATTACATAATTAAGGTAAATGACACATAAAAAGATGCTCGTTTCCTGATATGCTAAAGTTTAAGTCAATGTACAATGTTGTGCATATTGATGAAAAATGGTTCTATATGACAAAAAAAAATAAGAATTATTATCTTCTTTCAAATGAGGATGAACCATATCGTTCTTGCAAGAACAAAAATTTCATCATGAAAGTTATGTTTTTAGTTGCGGTGGCAAGACCTAGATTTGATAATGAAGGTAATGAAACTTGGTCGGGAAAAATTGGAGTGTTTCCTCTAGTTGATAAAGTACCCGCAAAAAGATCAAGTGTTAATAGACCATCAGGGACACTTGAAACAAAGCCGATTACTTCTATCACTAAGGAAGTTAGTCGAATGTTTTTAATAAACAAAGTTTTACCAGCCATCAAAGAAAAATGGCCACGAGAACATGTATCAGAGACAATTTACATACAACAAGATAATGCACCATGCCATGTTTCTATAAACGATGAGGAATTTCTAGCTACAGCTTCTGAAGGTGGATTTGACATTCGTTTGATATGTCAACCACCTAATTCTCCTGATTTAAATGTTTTAGATTTAGGTTTTTTTTCAGCCATTCAAGCATTGCAACAAAAGAATGTGACGAAGACAGTTGACGAACTTATTCAAGTCGTGCAAAATTCCTATGATGCTTTCTCTAGCGTGGAGTCGAACAAAATATTTCTCACACTTCAATCATGTATGATTGAAATAATGAAAGTTCGAGGGTCAAATAATTACAAAATTCCCCATATAAAAAAAGATGTGATGATTAGACAAGGCATTTTGCCTACTCAATTAAATTGTGAAAGGAAGCTGGTCGAAGAAATTATCGAATGTTTACGAAATTAACAGTAGTTACATTTGTAAGATTTTAAATATTAAAAATATTTTATTTATCATATGCATTTGAATATTTTATTTATCAATATGTAATGAAGCATGATATCAACAGTACGTTGCATATGCATGTTAATATTAGCATGCTAATTATTTTAATTTATCAACATGAACTTGAAGTTTAATATCAACAAGTAATTGGAAAATAATTGAAACACTCATTTCATAATAGTTCAGTTTCAGCAAGCAACAATAATAACCAAAAACATTCAATTCCATGTTGAAACATTCAGTTCCAGTAAATAACAATGAACAAAACAAAACATAAACTAAATGGTGGCTTTGATTTCATATTATAACACACTTACAATTCAAAATCTAGGTAGATTTTTAGCATTTCATCAACTACTTTCTTTATCTCTTCATTCTTTTTTCTCTTTACCTCATCTTCAACCTCATCTCCAACCATCATCTCATTAGCAACACCTTCAACACCATGGTGAGAGTTCACTTCATCTTCAACCTCATCTTCAACCATCATCTCATTAGCAACACCTTCAACACCGTCAACCTCATATCCAACATCATGGTGAGAGTTCACTTCATCTCCTTCAAATGAATCTTCAACGACACAAAGTAGGAGATCATCTGAATCAGATTCAATACCTAAATCAAAAGATGGTACTTCTTCTTTCATTTTTGTGAAAAGGAAAACGAATAATACTGATAGGAGTATGAACAATAACTTCTCTTTTATAAATAAACTCACTAGTAAAATAGAGTTAATGATATTATACACCACCAATCACATTAGTTGTCAATATTAAAATCTTAAGCATTTCAACGGTTTTCAAAAAATATGCTTATTTTTAGTGTCTGCACATTAATTGCTACAAAGGGTATATTTGGTATAGTAGCATTAATTAAGAGATAAAAAGTTACTTTTTGCTTATATTTTGGTACAAATAAAATGATCAAATTTTGCTTATAATATGGGACGGAGGGAGTACAATCTTCGTAATATACACCAAGGTGACCAAAAAGACTTCCAAAGTCGAACTTCAAGGCAATGTTACCACACTTTCATAAGCCATAGCTGCAGCAAAAAGAAACAATCATATCAGCAGATATAAAAAACAAAACCAAGTTCATCCTAAACCATTGAGCCAATTTTCGCTAAGACTACATCACAACTTTATGGTCATAATTTAAGGTCCAAGCTTCAGTTCTTGCCATTCATAAATAAATCATGCCTCATGTTCAAAGTACCATACATCATATAACATGTTATTTGTGATATCCGTGCCCTATTTCATAGCAAGGTGCAAAGTTGTTTTTAAAACATTTCAGCACAAAGCTCAATTTTAGGATAAGATAATTACTTCAGAATAACAACAGAATTTCAGAGCAATATAGAGACCACACAAAGTAATATTATAGGGTCAACATTCATTAAGAGATAATGGTTCAGAACTACAGGTCCCTAGCAGAAAAGCATTAACATGAAAAAGGAAAGCAACAACATTTTTCAGAACAGCAAAAACAGCGCAGAGTGCAGCAGGGACAGAATTCACCAAAATGAAAAAAAACATTTCTTGCTATACAAAAGTTTTTAACAGGCATGGATGGAAATGAAGATTCCTCAGCCTATGTTCAAACCATCAAACCCTAATTTTCTTCTATAAAATGAGGTATTTTTTCATCAGTCGAAAGAAAAGGACCAAGAAAGAAACCTAGCGAAGCTCTGCAGAAATTAAATTCTAAAAAGCCTAAATCCACTAAAGCTCTTCCTAAAGGTTAACAGAGTCTCACATAGAAGCTCTGCTAAACCTAAGCTAAACCCTCCACTACGAACACACCGCAACGCATACTCAAAGAAGTTTGAAGAGAAGGGAGGAATCAGAAGCGAGCGAAGTAGATAAGAAAGAGACGATTCAAACTCACCAGAGGTAAAAATCACGAAACTATTTTCTCCATTTTTTGCGTTCCATGGCAAAATGTTGTGTTCTCTGTTGAATGTTGATTTTTTTTTTTTTTTGCCATTGATTATTGTTTATCTTGGTGATATTCCGTTGCTATTGATTCTCAATGTTGGGGTTTAGGAATTTATGATTTGAAATTTGTTAGAAATTAGGGTTTCTGGGTAGAGTTTTAAGCAAAAATTCTGTTTTTGGGTTCATGGTGAGAATCTATTGAGAGAGTGAGACGAATACGAGTGGTATGGATAGTCTGAACCCCTGTTGCGAAACCATTGTTTTTTCTCGTTTTTTGTGAGGATGGTTATTTTTCGGAGATGGTGGTGGCGCCACCGCCAACCGCCACACTTCTTCTGTTGTGTTCATGTGAAACGAGAGAGAAACAGATGGGAAGAAGAGCGCTTGTTAGAGAGTGTTAAATGTGTGTTCTGTTATATGACTCTCGTTTGCTTTAAACCAAAAAAAATCCTCAACATATTGATTAAAATAATTTTGCACGCATGGACATGTTGGCTGTTTTATGTGGCTATTTAAAAACCATTTATTGCTTTGATAATAAAATAAAGTAGTAGACAATTATTGATGGGTTTTAGATTCCTGAGCCATTTCCAATAGGCGACATGAAGACCTAGGAGTAGTCTTAACTGCTCCCTCTTTTACAGTGCCTAGTAACAGTGGCATTTAATTTTGATGGTCTAGAAAATAAGATAGATTGGTAGGCGTGACCCACCACCTCTCTCATGTGACATGCGTTTTTTTAGTAAACCATAGGGCCACTGGGCATATGTTTATTATTATATATTTTATCCAATGCTAATAATATACAAAGTTGAGTTTAGAAAAGGATGGTCATTTAGATTTATCTCTAGATTACGTTTTTTGTTTTCCTACCTTACAAAGAAATTAATTAATAATTAATCATTAGTAGTTAGATAAATAAATTAGGTGTTTTTTATGCTACTAAAATAAGTTTCCACCGGGCATGTGTTTATTATTATATAATATACAAAGTTAAGTTTATAAAAGGATGGTCACTTAGAATTATCTCTAGATTACGTTTTGTTTTTTTTTTTTTTCCTACTTTATTAAGAAATTAATTAATAGTTAATAATTAGTAGTTAGATAAATAAACTAGGTGATTTTTATGCTACTAAAATAAGTTTCCACTAATCCAATTAAAATTACAACTCATTATTTTCTAACTCATATACTATTTTCTAAATTAATTACGAAAGTAGTGGGCTCTGGGGTCTAGCACTCCTTGGGTCCTTGGACGAATGCTCTTGAAGCGCACGCTTTGGGTTGTGTTCATTCCGTCTTTCGTTTTAAAATACTTAAAACAATTAACCTTTCGTTTAATTAAAATATAATCAACTCTTACAATTAAATTATAAATCGTAATTCATTTACATCTTAATCATTTTAAAACACTTAATATATTTAATTTTAATCAAAAACAGTTAACCCTTAAAAATACAATATTTTCTCAAATTATAATATTTAATCTAATTAAACTCCTAACTATTTTCCTAAATCAAATTAAAGCATAAAACATTACTTAATTTTTACAAATATTTTCTTAATTAAACTCAGATCATAAAATATTTAGGTTAATATTTCTAAAACTATTTTCTTAATTAATTATGGAAGTAGTGGGCTTTTGGAGTCTCGCACTCTTTGGGTCCTTGAATGATCGCTCTTGGGGCGCACGCCTTGGGTTGTGATCGTCCCGTCTTTCATTCTAAAAACTCTTAATTCATTTAAACCTTAACCCAATCAAAGTACTTAATCATTAACTTACTCAAACCCTAGTTCAATTAACGCATCTAAAATACATCGAATTCAAATCTTTTTCTTAAATCAAACTATGAAAGTAGTGGACTCTTGAAGTCTAGCACTTCTTGGACCCTTGAATGAACGCTCTTGAGGCGCACACTTTGGGTTGTGTTCATTCCGAACTTTCTTCCTAAAACACTCGTTCTAATTATATGGACAAGTAAGTCAATTGTCCAACAAATACAATTTCGTAATTAATAGAATGAAAAAGGTGTCGTTGAGATCTAGCATCTCAGTAATGCCCCGATTAATTGGTTGCGAGGCCGACGTCTCGTTTATCGAATAGTCGTCGTTCTTCCTCTAAATTACTTAACAAACTAAACACTTCTTACACGACCAAACCTCTAAAACACGTCCAAATCAAACCTTTTTCTCAAACAAATCTTTAACACACTTTACTCATATTCAAACAACCTTTCTCAAAAAGAACATTGTTTAGTCCATTCTCTCGCGCATATGAACTAGTGCTTCAGCCTCCCTTGACGAGCAGACAAGCCAACGTTTAGCAGTTAGAATGCGAATTAAACACTCGTTCGCCTAAAAAACACAAACCAACCGTAGTCCCACGAACTACGAATGCTCTGACTTTCCCATTGCACGAGGGAATACGTAGGCCCAAGGGTTCTAATCCTTGCCGAGCACACTAATAATAAAACCACCCATTTCCCCCTTAGAAAGCAATAACTACCTTAGGAGAAAACAAACAAACCAAGCTAACCTTTCTCACGAATCGAATCAAGAGGTTCCCGTTGAGTACAACGGACGTAGAGGGTGCTAATACCTTCCCTCTTGCGTAACCGACTCCCGAACCCGAATTTGGTTGCGATGACCATTTTCTTATCCCTTTCAAAGGTTTTATCGATATTTTCCTATTCCTTCATTGGAATGAATAAAATTCGGTGGCGACTCTGTTTCGAACAGTTTTTTCCGCGTCCATCGCGAGGATCGTATTTTTCGAGGTACGACAGCGGTCTCTTATCTTTCAAAGATATGAATCCAAATGTTCTTACGAACCTGCTGCCTCAACACGAGAAATCTGCAGTCAACCTAATAGAGGGAGAGTCTAACAACGTCTATCAAAATCACGATGTACTCTTGTTGAGGACCAATTTGGTCAAGATGCATTGCAAACAGAGTGGATATGGCCATGTGCCACCTCATAATTATCATCAATGTGATGTCTTCTCTAAAAGCAATCAGGGGTGTTCTGTGGTACAATCGGCTCTATAGGAAAAGATGGATCTCTGATGGATCCAAGAGCACCGAGTTCGTGGATTTAACATGGTCTATACGAATTCTAATGTCATTCAAAACCACGATGTCCGTACGATGAATGTCAACTTGGTGGCGATGCACTCAAGGCAAAGCCAATACCATAGTCTGCCGCGGCACAATTACCGTTCTTGTCTGACTTGCTCGGTAAACAAACAGGGATTCTCTTTCATACAAGAGGCCCTCCAGCGTCAGATGGATCTTAGATGGATTCAAGACTACCATGATAGGAACCCTTATCAGATCAACATGGTTCAGATCTTCGATATTTGCGTGATGAATACCAACCTGGTAGAGTTACATGTTGAACAGGTCCGACTCGGATTCCTAATATCACATGATTACCAAAGCTGTAAAGCGGGTTGCGAAAACGATCGAGGATGTACCCTTGTCCAGGAGGCACTTCAGCACTTGTTAAATCACTAGTGGATGCCAATCTATATGGATGAAGATACTTAGCAAATTAGTATCACTAACAGGAATCCTACTAGATATCAAAGTCAGGATGTCCGGTCGGTGGAAACTGACCTAGTAAGGCTACATTGTATTCAAAGTGGACGTGGCCAGGTGCCACCACACAATTATGACCGTTGCAGAGTCTGTTCGGAGAGTAACCAAGGATGCTACCTTGTGAGAGCAGCTCTTCAAGGTTAGGTGGATCGTGGAGAGATTCGTCCATATCCGAGTTCTGGACCCATCAACTGGACGCCGAACTACCTTGTGGATCAAATTGAGGACGTTGTCGTAATCTCTGGTCATCAGAGGACCAGAGATGTTTTTTCCATCATCCCTCTACTTGACGAATCTAAAGTTCCCAACCGGGAACGGATCGAGATTACTTACGATGGTCAGAAAAATCAGAAGGTTGCCATAGTCATTTATCTGCCGGAACCACTACCGTATGAATCAACTAAGGCTATCCCTTACAAATACGGTGCAACGATAGTTGAAAATGGAAAGGAAATTCCATTACACTCCGTCGTGAATATTGCAGACATCAGTCGTGTAACACGGAGTGGTAGAATCTTCAACAGAGGAGTTGGAGAGTCCAACAAAGAAAAGGAACCTCAGGCAGAAGTTCCCAATCCACCAGTCGGTCAATCCAGTAATCCCGACCTTTCGAAAAAGGATGATGAGATACTGAAGCTCATCCAGAGGAGTGAATATAACATTGTTGATCAGCTGTTACAGACTCCTTCAAAGATCTCAGTATTATCAGTGTTACTCAGTTCAGAAGCCCACAGGGAGGCTCTACAGAAAGTCTTGGAGCAAGCCTTTGTGGAACAAGATGTAACAATCAGACAGTTCGATAGCATTGTCTCTGACATCACTTCCTGCAATAATTTGGGATTTAGTGATGAGGAATTACCCGAAGAGGGTCGCCGTCATAACATGGCGCTAAATATTACAGTCAACTGCCAGGACGATGCTCTAGCCAGCATACTGGTAGACACAAGGTCAGCCCTGAATGTTATGCCGAAGTCCACTTTGATGCAATTATCATTCAAAGGCCATCCGATGAGAATCAGCGAGGTCGTCGTCAAAGCATTTGACGGATCCAGGAAAATGGTTATCGGTGAAGTCGATCTTCCCATAACTATCGGTCCTCACACTTTCCAAGTCACTTTCCAGGTCATGGACATCTGGGCAACGTACAGTTGTTTATTAGGAAGACCTTGGATACATCAGGCTGGATCGGTCACCTCAACCCTCCACCAAAAGCTAAAGTTCGTCAAGGACGATCAACTCGTCACGGTCTGTGGGGAGCAGGCCTTGCTCGTGAGTAACTTATCATCATCTACTAGTGTAGAACCCGAGGAGGTTATTGGAACGCAGTTCCAAGCACTGTCGGTGAGCAAGGACAATCAATCCGAAGGAGGAACATCGATTTCCTCATACAAATATGTTATCAAAGCGGTCGAGAGTACCGATACAACAGGATGGGGACAACTTGTTATTCCTACTGACAATAAAACAGAGAAGGGTCTTGGTTTTTCTGCAACCTGCACCCAGACAGCTGCCAGCAATGAAGGTCTTCATCCCATTCAGAACTTCTTCCACAGTGGAGGTTTCCTTCACCCAGTGCCTCAAGCAGTCCATGCTATCAATGAGGAGGATTCCTCCGATACGGAGGAAGAATGGAATTCTTATCTCAACAAGGACGGTTACATGTCTCAGGAAGAGGTGCCTACGCCATTTTTCTATCCTGCACAGAGTCTGAGATTTATACCCCGGTCAGACGTTGAAATGATCTACGAAGATTGTGATCCGGAAGGATGCCGCGCTCCGCCAAATTCATTAGAGGAAGACACTTCGATGAAGGACAATTTTGACTATAACTACTATGGCCCGATGGATGGTCTGCCAATGTGGCAACCTTACCTAGGAGATTTGGGGTAAGGAAGTCATCCGAACAATGAAAATCAGCTGAGCCTCATTGAACAGAATACGTGTGTCCCCGCCATGTCATGGGATCAACACACAGGTTATCCTGAAAATACTCAGCACGACGATGAATTGGCAAAGCTCCCTGGACTAGAATTCATTAACTATGTTTTCCCTGAGGTCAACGTCATCGAGAGAGATGACTCCTCCAGTTCCAAAGAAGTGTGGGACACCTTGGGACAACCAAGTGGAAAATACGACTGTATGGTCAAGTACATCGCTCCCGAAAGCTCTCGTATCAGGCTCGAAGATATCTAGCCAACTGGATGGGAGATGTACCTGAGAGCACCAATACTCTGCAAAATACAACAGAGGAATCCTCCTACGACAACTCTGCCTGGGAGACAGATTCCAATGATCCTGCTCCACCAGAAATCAGCGTTATTTCTGAAGACAAATCAAGGAAGGTGCTCACCGAGGAGTTCGCCGCCAATGGGTTGTTGTCGAGGTGCCGAAGGTCGTTCATCAGTCAAATTAATTACCATCCTTAACCTTTCACCCTGCCCAGGTGAAATGGATGTTTTGATAGGGCTTGCTTTCTGTAAATTTTCCCTCTTCGCTTCGCCCAAAGCGACAGAGTTATGTTTTATAGGGCTGTAGTTTCAAGAGTCGACTTGTTCATTAATAAAATAACGTCGTTCTGTAATTTCCGCATTATTTGCTGTTTTCTCTTTTCGTTTTTCGGAAAATGGTAATCCTAAAAAACAATCAATAATAAAAACAAGAAGTAAAAGAAATACACTGAACACACTTGCATTCTCTCTATCTCTTCTAAACACGAATCATCATGTCATGCAGATTGCTTGTTTTACACCCCGTTGAAACATACGATCTGATGCCTTCTCCCAACTTTGAATTCCCGATATTTGGGGCCGAAGAAGGAGTTGACAACGAAATTCCAGAAGAGATCTCCCGATTACTCAGACAAGAGGAAAGGTCCATTGAACCTCACAAAGAGCTGTTAGAAGCGATCAACGTGGGGTCAGAAGAAGGGAGAAAAGAAATCAGGATTGGTGCACTACTCAGTCCAACTGCTAAAAAGGGTTTGATAAAGCTTCTTAGAGAATTTCCCGATGTGTTTGCTTGGTCCTACCAGGACATGCCAGGGTTGGATACCAGCATCGTGGAACATCACTTACCGTTGAAATCGGAATGTCCGCCAGTAAAACAAAGGTTGAGACGTGTCGCGGTGAGAATCGGATACCAAGCTATTGGATTAACTTGAATCACAATTTTTGAAATTCACCACCGGTCTTTATTTTATCCAAAGGAAAGGGTTAAAGATCGAAAAACCTAATAAGAGATCTAAAGTTCGGGGGTTGGTTACGCCTAGGGAAGGTATTAGCATCCTAAAC
This sequence comes from Lathyrus tuberosus, assembly GCA_022829125.1. Classification (NCBI taxonomy): domain Eukaryota; kingdom Viridiplantae; phylum Streptophyta; class Magnoliopsida; order Fabales; family Fabaceae; genus Lathyrus; species Lathyrus tuberosus. The sequence continues at coordinate 11,216,735 of JALAZF010000072.1, forward strand.
GTCCGTAGTACTCTACGGGAACCTCTTGTTATTATTTATGTTATTTATTTGTTTGCTCGCTAAAGGTATGTGCTAAGGGAAAGTGATCTAAAGGTTGATGGAAATTAAACAAAATCTAAGTGGTTAAAGATTAAAAAAATAAAATCTAAACATAATTCAAATGACTAATGAAATAGAAAATGTTTTTGAGTTTTTTTTTTATTTCTTGACAAAATAAGATAATAAAACATATTCTTGAAAAAAAAGACTAATAATAAAAATCTTTAAAAACAATATTTTGAGATTTTTGTATTTTTATTAATTGAAAGCCATAAATTCTAAAAAAAAAATTAAATAAGAAAAACTAAACGATAAACTTTCAAATATTAATTAACTAATTAAAATAACTAAATTTAAATAAAAAAACTAAATTAAAATGATTAAACTTTAATTTAAAAAACTAATCAATTAAATAAAATAAAAATCTAATTGAAAACTAAAAGTTTAAATCTAATTAGAAACTAAGTGAACTAAATTCTAATTATCCAAAATAAACTCTAATTAAAACTATATAGGTTAAGTTCTAATTAAATTATTTAAACTAAAAAAACTAAATTTGATTAAAACCCAATTAACTAAATGCTAATAGTTAATTTAAACCTAATCAAATTCTAAAAACTGTAATCGGGCCAAGATAAAAAACAAGGATAGGGGAGAGCCCAATCGATTTTTATCATAATAAAAAACAAAAACAATATATTGCTATCACACATCAGCTTCAACAGAGAAACACTTTTCACAGTCAAATGTCCCTTTCTCTCAAACACCACGCCATCACCCTTATCTCTCTCTCTCTTTCGGCTATCTCACCCTTTCCTCTTTCTCACGAATAACACCCTCTCTTTCTCTGCATAAAACACTTTCAAACACACCATGTCCAACAACTAGCCACGCGAAGGTCATTCTACACCATAGATCAACAACATCATGCGATATAAAAAAAGGAATAGGAAGAAATACCTGAGAGCGAAGAGTTCGCGGCGGAGGCGACGTGTCCGCGGTGATCGGTTTCGTCGGAGGGACGGTCGAGTGGCTTCATGTTCGTGAAAGCTTCCTTCTTCAATTCTTCTATTGTTCCGATTAGGGTCGCTACTGCTACCTTGCTGGTGCGTGATCGGAAGCGTGACGGTGGAAGATGATAGCGTCGGAGCTCCGGGGATGACAACAGCAACTCAGGTGGTGGCTTCCGATATGTTTGCGGCAGCGGTGACGAGAGGATTTCGACAATGCCGATGATTTCAACGGTACCTATTCTTAATTCCGTGACGATGTAGTTACGTTGTTCTTGATGTTTCTGAAGCTGTGTTTAGGGATTTTTTATGAATTTGGTGTAAAAGTTGTGGTTGTGAACTGGTTCATGGTGTATGTGAATCCTCTCCAAAATCATGTGGATATGGTACTCGTGTGTGTATGATTGTAAGCTCTTCCTGCTCGTGTGAATGTGAAAATTGTTGTCATCATGTATGTTTGTCGTGCTGCTCTTTCTTTTTCTTTGTGTGTTGTATTGGTTCGATGGAGCTCTTCGTTGAATTTGGTTTTTTCTGTTTGATGGCTGTAGCGTGGTTTTTTTTAGTGTGAATATCTCTCTGTATGATTTTTCCCTGTCTAATGTGTTCCTCCCCTTTCAATTGTGTGTATGGGTGAAAAAGAACTGTGTACTGATGTGTGTGTGAATCTGGTGGGTTTCGTTGTGAACTGGTGTGGGTGCGTGTTCTGTTCAGCCTGTGTTTTTTCTGGTGAATTGTGTTTGTGAACTCACCCCTTTTCTCTTTCGCAAACCAACCCTTTTATAAGCACACATGTGAGATTCAACTCTGATGTCGACATTGAATGTGCAAAATTATTGTCGTTCTTGGTTTTGGAAAGGAAATATTGTTGTTATGAGTTTTGATTTGTGTAATGACAATGTTTCCATTTTCATGAAGATTTGATTCAATGCCTCCTTTAATTTTGTGATGGTACTGATTATGGAAGGTCATGACTTGATTATTGTTTTGGAAGTGGTTTGATGATGTTTGATGATTTACATGATTTTGGCTTGATTTTATTTAACATGTTAATCCTTTCCCTTTATGATTTGAGCACGTCTTGCAACATCTAGCAACATGCTTAATGCTCTGAAATTGATGATGCCAACTGGGCGCCAACTTGTGGTCTTGGGTAGCGAGATGTGCTTTGATAATTTGCTGTAACATCAACTTACTTTTACTCTTTAATTCACCAAAAGTTGGATTCTCTTGTAATCCAAATAATGAAGTTTCATTCACTTCTTTTATTCCCTTGTGGACTTTCGAGATTTTGAACTTGTATGCTCTTGACCAATACAGGGAAGTCATTGTAAAAGAAACTTAACTTTTAAATTCAAATCAGAACACCTTTGATATCTTTTTTTGTAATATCTTGAAAGCTCTATGTATATGACCCGTGGCTTGGATTCTATTTTAACCTTCTTTTGTCACTTGAATATTGCTTCTATTATTTGTATACAAAGGAACCAAACATGAATAAAGCCTTGAACTCATTATGGATAAATCATGACTTTGAATCAAAACTTGCTCTTCATAAAAAATATATCTTGACAACCTCGGTTGAATTGAACTCGTGGACCCATTTGCAAAAATACTCAACGAAAACCTTAGTTCCCATCCTCCGTCTACGAATAACTTGTATTACAAGAAATGAGCAAAATGGACGGAATGAGGTTCATAATAAATCCTTCAAACGAATTCTTGAGGAATGAAAATTGCCATGCATCCTAATTCATGTTCTGAGAGATTCTGGGGAAAATTGACCTTATATTACTTTGAAGCACAAAGACCCATTCATGATTTATTCATGACCTAAAATCCGACATGCCATGATCCTTCTAGGCGAATTATCTTAGAGTTGACACCGCCATATGTCACATCACGACTGCTGAACCATAAGCATTAGGGTACACCATTCTTTCATTTCCATAGGAATTCAACACAATTTGCAAGGACCATAATCCACATGAGCATACACACCGACTCCATAACCTTTGAACCTTTAGCAGCAGCACCTAATTCACAAAGGAAAACAAACAAACACAAGTCTGGTAAATTGGTTAGCTATGCATGGATGATGCACACAAGATGGTGGAATCTTATGGTCAAAAATTAGGGTATGACAGATGCCCCTATTTAAGTTTCTTCTATCTGGAGATATGGAGATTGAAATCTTCGTCTCGACGAGATAGGAGAGACTTAAATACAAACATGCACAATTTTTTGCCCTAAGATGCCACAAATGTATATGATATGATATGAAATGGAATGGAATGAATGCAAAGACAAGGATCCTATGGGAAAAGATACCACATGGGAAAAGGTGTTACAGTTGTGTCAGAAACGAATTGAAATAAAGCAGAGTATCTGGAAAACATCATCCAAGAACGGCATTGGATGAAAAAGAAGCACCAAACATCCAATAATGGCTTTGGATGAAAGGCAAACAAAGAAGGCAACAGATGATAATGAGGCAAAATAATATAATCCGAGAAGGCATCGGACACAAAGAAACCAGTCATCCAATAATGGCTTTGAATGAAAGGTATAATCACAATATCTAATAGGAGCTTTAGATGACTGTGAACAAAGACTCGATCTGGAAGAACATCAGAAAGAGGGACCCATCTGGAAGAACATCAGATGGTAAAGAAACCAGTCATCCAATAATGGCTTTGAATGAAAGTATAATCACAATATCTAATAATGGCTTTAGACAAAGTGAACAAGATAAAGAAACCAAACACCCAATAATGGCTTTGAACGAAAGGTACACTCACGATATCTGATAATGGCTTTAGATGAATGTGAGATAAAGTAGAGATCCAAGAAAGCATTGGACATAGAAATCAGTCATCCAATAATGGATTTGAATGAAAGGTATAATCACAATATCTAATAATGGCTTTAGATGAATGTGAACAAAAACTAAATTCAAGAATGGCATTGAATGCAGAGAAACCAGTCATCCAATAATGGCTTTGAATGAAAGGTATAATCACAATATCTAATAATGGATTTAGATGAATGTGAACAAAGACTCGATCTGGAAGAACATCAGAAAGAGGGACCCATCTTGAAGAACATCAGATGGTAAAGAAACCAGTCATCCAATAATGGCTTTGAATGAAAGGTATAATCACAATATCTAATAATGGCTTTAGACAAAGTGAATAAGATAAAGAAACCAAACACCCAATAATGGCTTTGAATGAAAGGTAAAATCACAATATCTAATAATGGCTTTAGATAAGTGAACAAAGACTCGATCTGGAAGAACATCAGAAAGAGGGACCCATCCGGAAGAACATCAGATGGTAAAGAAACCAGACATCCAATAATGGCTTTGAATGAAAGGTAAAATCACAATATCTAATAATGGCTTTAGATGATTGTGAACAAAGATGACATTCAAGAATGACATTGAATGCAAAGGAACCGATCATCCAATAATGGCTTTGAATGAAAGGTATAATCAAAGTATCTAATAATGGCTTTAGATGACTGTGAACAAAGTAGAGATCCAAGAAAGCATTGGACACAGAAACCACAACGTCCAAGAAAGCATTGAACGAATATGAATAAAGATGTACTTAAGAAAGCATTGGATAGATGTGACAATATCTGTTTGGTAGGTGCCAAGTAAGTTGGACTTTGACCACAAGGTAAGACGTGAATAACAACACGACCTATGGAGAATGCAAATGAGTGCAAATGAGGATGACACTCTTGCTATGCATATGTATATGAATTATGCAGATGATATATGATCAAATGCAAATGTAAATGCAATGTAGACGTCGAAGACACGACTCGACTCTCTTGTGGAGAAGACAAAACTGGAATACTGATTCCTCAACACAGAGATCACTGCCATTCTGCTTTGGAACTAAAGATGCTACTGAGCACAAACCTGCCACACTGGTAAACTGTATTAAGTTGACGATCCTTGTAGGAAGAATGGAAAGCTGCATAGGGATTCTTCAAGTAAACTGCCCCAGATTAGCTGTCTGTTGTAGATGAACTGATAATTGCTTCAGCTGGATTGATTCTGTAAATGACTGCTTAACTGTGCACTTGGAAAGCTTGCCCCCAGTCTGAGTCTCGGAAGATATTATGAATAAACCAATTCTGAGAAATACTTGCACTGTAACAAATATTGACCTGATTTGGAAAGAACTTGCCCCTGATTGGATCACCGACCAAGTTTCTCAAATGTTTGAAAATTCCTTAAGAGGAAGCCAGATTGCAAACAAAAGTGTTCATACAAACATAGTAAATGCAAAGTTCATGCAACTTTTGAAATCAAAATCATTTTTGGAAAGAGGTAAAACAATAGGGTCACTGGTCAGAACACGGTGGTTCAAGACGTTTAAAAGTGAAAGATAAAACAAAAAGGCGTAATGCCAAAAAATGACCTGCAAAGATCTTTAGGAGTCAGTTTACGCAACCTCGTTGTAGCATGCTTTCAAAATAACCTTGCTTCAATTAGGTCTTTTGAGGGTTATAACGTGGCCTGGTTCACGGTTTAAGAAACAAAGGATAAAGGCTCAAAATTTATTTGTACCCACCCAATCTTCGTGATGATCTCCAGTCCTACACTCAGTTAACTCAGACTTTGCACTCAGGTTCCCATAGGTTAGGGATTGCATTGATGATAGTGATGATGGTTCAGAAGTTAAGGGACTTTTGAGGTGACAGTCACTACTTCCTTATAACTCTTGGTTGTTTTTTTCATTGAGGATTTCATGGTAAGGATTTAAAGATTTCTCCTTTTTATTATCCCTAACTTTTGTCTGAACTGTTTCTCGTGAATCTTACAGTCAGCGGGATGCCCCAGTTTTTTGTCTAAGTTTCCTTCATAGGTTTCGACTTAGCGGGCTTTTTCCTTTTTTGATTTTTATCTCCTTTTTTTTTTAAAGAAAGTGACTGCCTGGCTTAATGATTACGGCGAACCATCATCGACTTTTGACTTGAGAGATATCTTCGACACTTGCTTGTTGCGTGCGAAGGAAAAAAAATTGAGAATGCAACCTTTTTGTTGAAAGATGTCTCACATGAAACTCTTATATTTGAATGCACAATCCAGTTAACTGAGAACTTCCCTGCCCCAGGTTAAGATTGCGGGTTTTTATTTGTAAAGAAAAGAAACTCCTACTTCAAGGCTCAAAGGGGTTGACGAGGGGTTATCTTCCTTATTTCTCCAGTGTTTGGGAATTGAAACAATGCCTTACATCCTCAGCAAAGTTTTGATTTGAAAGCATACCGACAACAATTATGAGTATAACGTTTTCATCATCCTCCCTCCAATCTTAGCATAATCAGAAGGAAAGTGGAAAAGAGCTAATTTTTTTGTTTTTGTTTTTGTTTTTTTTTTTGTTTTCTTTTTGAAAAGGAAGGCATAAAGATGTAAATAGCAAACACAAATGAATTGAATCCAAAAGTCGCAATGCTCATTTTATTAATTATGAAAGTACAAACATGATTTGAAAGCAAACAGCTAATACAAGATAAGGAAAATGCAAACAACAAGAAACAAAAGTCTAGTGACTAGTCAGAAACAAGAGTGAGCTGTCCTGTCTGAAACACTAAAGTCTGCTGAAGCTTCACTTAGCGTGCTCTGGCAAAGGATTGTTCTTGACATTTGGATTGGTGTCACGAAAGGAGAGAATACCAATTCTGATCAGCTCTTGTACTCTAGCCTTTAATGCAAAGCAATGTTCCAAGTCATGGCCTGCGCCACCTTGATGGTATTCACAATGAAGATCGGCCCCATAACCGGCTGGAAGAGGATTTGGAGGAGGAGGCAAAGGCCTTGTGGTAATCAAACCTTTCTGAACTAGCCCAGGATAAAGTTCAGTGTATGTCATTGGAATAGGATCAAAATTATTCCTATTATGGTACTGATTCTGTCCAACAGCTGGACGTTGAGGAGCTTGAGCTGGTCGTGGAGCAGCAACAACAGGAGTAACAGCAGCAACAGCGGAGTGATCAACATACTGGGGTTGAGGACGAGATCTTCTGGTTTCAAACATAACAGCATTGGTCTGATCTTCTCTCTTCTTCAGGAAGTTCCCATAGGATTTCTTCGCTCCATTAGAAGATTCAGTAGCTTTGGATACTTTACCGTTCTTAAGTCCTTCCTCGAGTCTCTGACCAATAGTAACCAAATCAGTGAAGCTGGATGAAACACTACCAATCATCTTCTCCCAGTAGAATGGAGACAAGGTGTCCATAAACAGTCCAGTTAATTCTTTCTCTGCCAAAGGAGGTTCAACTTGAGAAGCCAACTCTCTCCAGCGCTGAGCATATTCCTTAAAAGACTCTTTATCCTTCTGAGACATGTTTTGCAGCTGACGGCGGTCAGGAGCCATGTCGAGGTTATATTTATATTGCTTCATGAAGGCATTAATGAGATCCTGGAAACAGTGAATGTTGTTCTGTTCAAGATTCATATACCATTTGAGAGAAGCTCCACTCAGACTGTCTTGAAAACAATGGATAAGCAACTTCTGATTCTTGGCATGAGCAGCCATCTTTCGGGTATACATGACCAAATGAGCTCTTGGACAAGAATCACCTTTGTACTTCACAAAATCGATAGCCTTGAACTTAGCAGGCATAACAAGGTCAGAAACCAAACCCATGTTTTCTGCATCAATGTTGAAGAAATCAGTACCCTCTACGACTTTAAGTCTCTTATCTATAGTCTAAAACTGTTCACGGACAACCTCAGGTTCAACATAGTCTTCACGTACTTCACCCTGAGCACTGGCAGCATTGTACTCGTAGAGAGGGTTCTCGAAAGGAGGTCGAGTGGTCTGGGCAACAGCATGAACCACGGGTCTAGGCTCGGAGAAAATTGGAACTTGAAAAACTGGTCCAACAGTCTGACCAATCATACTAGTAGATGCAAGAGGTGGAGAGTAGTTGTGAGGTAAACCAAACTCTGGCCAAGTGGAAGGTGGCACTTGAATAGGTTGAGGATCAGCAGTTGAAACTTCTTGGATGATAGTTCTTTGGGGTTGCTCTCCTCTAGCAATCAAAACTTGAAGCATCTCAGTGAGCTTTGCCATGCTTGACTTAAGGTCGTCGATCTCCATTCGCATTTCAGCATTGTGTGCTTCTTGCTCTGCCATTATGCGTCTGTAGTTAGCTCTAGTCTGGTATCGATGTCGAGGAATCAGCTTGACGACTCACAGGTGACACTGAAGATAAAGATAGCTGGAATGAGTTGCTGGACAAACGGACGCATGCAATGAAAGATGCAAATGATATGCAATGCGATGCAATGGTTTCAAGGAACTCAAAAGTAGGTTGCAAACATTTCGGAAAAAAAAGTTTCATTTTATAATCCAGGATTTTTTATTGATTTTGCAAGGGAAAGAACAATTGAGTTTCTTGAAACCGAATGGTGATGCATGAATGCATGAATGAATGCATAAGCACAGGTATACACATATATACATATACAAGTAAACAAGCAAGGGCATGGGTTTGAAGATCACGAGCATGGAGCCATGGTCTACCCTTCCCAAGGTATGTACTAGAGGTTTATTTGTACCTGCCGAACGAGTTCTACAAAGTTCCCAGAGTCTACAATCCATCTTTCGGATATTATCGATTTTCCAAATCACTTGGTAGTCAATAATATTCTCAAGAGAATCTTGTCTGAGTGTAGTATGGCGTAGCGACTATTGCAGAAATAGACTCCCGCATAGTCCCCGCACTACATCCTAATAGGCCAAGTTGGGTTAAAGGTAACTACGGTCCCCAGTCCCGAGGGCCTTTAGATCGAAATCATATCGTCTTCACGAATGAACTCGTTGGACAAATATTTTATTCGAGAGGGCCTAGACTGAGTGGTGAAGTCTCAATTTACTTTTTCAGGAATCGGCTCCCTCAAAGTATCATTGAAGTCTCACCGTTTTCCTATCTTAATTTCACTCTAGTCCGGGTGTAGGACTTTGTCTCACCACACTAAGTGGCAACCCTGCACACAGAAAAACCAAGCAAAACAGGTATATATACAGATATAAAGATAAAAGCAAATAAGAAAATAAATAACATAGATATAAACAAGTTAGGGGAAACCCTCGAAGAATCCCCAGTGAAGTCGCCATTTCTGTCGCGGTGAGAATCGGATACCAAGCTATTGGATTAACTTGAATCACAATTTTTGAAATTCACCACCGGTCTTTATTTTATCCAAAGGAAAGGGTTAAAGATCGAAAAACCTAATAAGAGATCTAAAGTTCGGGGGTTGGTTACGCCTAGGGAAGGTATTAGCATCCTAAACGTCCGTAGTACTCTACGGGAACCTCTTGTTATTATTTATGTTATTTATTTGTTTGCTCGCTAAAGGTATGTGCTAAGGGAAAGTGATCTAAAGGTTGATGGAAATTAAACAAAATCTAAGTGGTTAAAGATTAAAAAAATAAAATCTAAACATGATTCAAATGACTAATGAAATAGAAAATGTTTTTGAGTTTTTTTTTTATTTCATGACAAAATAAGATAATAAAACATATTCTTGAAAAAAAAGACTAATAATAAAAATCTTTAAAGACAATATTTTGAGATTTTTGTATTTTTAATAAGTGAAAGCCATAAATTCTAAAAAAAAAAATTAAATAAGAAAAACTAAACGATAAACTTTCAAATATTAGTTAACTAATTAAAATAACTAAATTTAAATAAAAAACTAAATTAAAATGATTAAACTTTAATTTAAAAAACTAATCAATTAAATAAAATAAAAGTCTAATTGAAAACTAAAAGTTTAAATCTAATTAGAAACTAAGTGAACTAAATTCTAATTATCCAAAATAAACTCTAATTAAAACTATATAGGTTAAGTTCTAATTAAATTATTTAAACTAAAAAAACTAAATTTGATTAAAACCTAATTAACTAAATGCTAATAGTTAATTTAAACCTAATCAAATTCTAAAAACTGTAATCGGGCCAAGATAAAAAACAAGGATAGGGGAGAGCCCAATCGATTTTTATCATAATAAAAAACAAAAACAATATATTGCTATCACACATCAGCTTCAACAGAGAAACACTTTTCACAGTCAAATGTCCCTTTCTCTCAAACACCACGCCATCACCCTTATCTCTCTCTCTCTTTCGGCTATCTCACCCTTTCCTCTTTCTCACGAATAACACCCTCTCTTTCTCTGCATAAAACACTTTCAAACACACCATGTCCAACAACTAGCCACGCGAAGGTCATTCTACACCATAGATCAACAACATCATGCGATATAAAAAAAGGAATAGGAAGAAATACCTGAGAGCGAAGAGTTCGCGGCGGAGGCGACGTGTCCGCGGTGATCGGTTTCGTCGGAGGGACGGTCGAGTGGCTTCATGTTCGTGAAAGCTTCCTTCTTCAATTCTTCTATTGTTCCGATTGGGGTCGCTACTGCTACCTTGCTGGTGCGTGATCGGAAGCGTGATGGTGGAAGATAATAGCGTCGGAGCTCCGGGGATGACAACAGCAACTCAGGTGGAGGCTTCCGATATGTTTGCGGCAGCGGTGATGAGAGGATTTTGAAAATGCCGATGATTTCAACGGTACGCATTCTTAATTCCGTGATGTTGTAGTTTCGTTGTTCTTGATGTTTCTGAAGCTGTGTTTAGGGGTTTTTTATGAATTTGGTGTAAAAGCTGTGGTTGTGAACTGGTTCATGGTGTATGTGAATCCTCTCCAAAATCATGTGAATATGGTACTCGCGTGTGTATGATTGTAAGCTCTTTCTGCTCGTGCGAATGTGAAAATTGTTGTCATCGTGTATGTTTGTGGTGCTGATCTTTCTTTTTCTTTGTGTGTTGTATTGGTTCGATGGAGCTCTTCGTTGAATTTGGTTTTTTCTGTTTGATGGCTGTAGCGTGGTTTTTTTTAGTGTGAATATCTCTCTGTATGATTTTCCCTGTCTAATGTGTTCCTCCCCTTTCAATTGTGTGTATGGGTGAAAAAGAACTGTGTACTGATGTGTGTGTGAATCTGGTGGGTTTCGTTGTGAACTGGTGTGGGTGCGTGTTCTGTTCAGCCTGTGTTTTTTCTGGTGAATTGTGTTTGTGAACTCACCCCTTTTCTCTTTCGCAAACCAACCCTTTTATAAGCACACATGTGAGATTCAACTCTGATGTCGACATTGAATGTGCAAAATTATTGTCGTTCTTGGTTTTGGAAAGGAAATATTGTTGTTATGAGTTTTGATTTGTGTAATGACAATGTCTCCATTTTCATGAAGATTTGATTCAATGCCTCCTTTAATTTTGTGATGGTACTGATTATGGAAGGTCATGACTTGATTATTGTTTTGGAAGTGGTTTGATGATTTACATGATTTTGGCTTGATTTTCTTTAACAGGTTAATCCTTTCCCTTTATGATTTGAACACGTCTTGCAACATCTAGCAACATGCTTAATGCTCTGAAATTGATGATGCCAACTGGGCGCCAACTTGTGGTCTTGGGTAGCGAGATGTGCTTTGATAATTTGCTGTAACATCAACTTACTTTTACTCTTTAATTCACCAAAAGTTGGATTCTCTTGTAATCCAAATAATGAAGTTTCATTCACTTCTTTTATTCCCTTGTGGACTTTCGAGATTTTGAACTTGTATGCTCTTGACCAATACAGGGAAGTCATTGTAAAAGAAACTTAACTTTTAAATTCAAATCAGAACACCTTTGATATCTTTTTTCGTAATATCTTGAAAGCTCTATGTATATGACCCGTGGCTTGGATTCTATTTTAACCTTCTTTTGTCACTTGAATATTGCTTCTATTATTTGTATACAAAGGAACCAAACATGAATAAAGCCTTGAACTCATTATGGATAAATCATGACTTTGAATCAAAACTTGCTCTTCATAAAAAATATATCTTGACAACCTCGGTTGAATTGAACTCGTGGACCCATTTGCAAAAATACTCAACGAAAACCTTAGTTCCCATCCTCCGTCTACGAATAACTTGTATTACAAGAAATGAGCAAAATGGACGGAATGAGGTTCATAATAAATCCTTCAAACGAATTCTTGAGGAATGAAAATTGCCATGCATCCTAATTCACGTTCTGAGAGATTCTGGGGAAAATTGACCTTATATTACTTTGAAGCACAAAGACCCATTCATGATTTATTCATGACCTAAAATCCGACATGCCATGATCCTTCTAGGCGAATTATCTTAGAGTTGACACCGCCATATGTCACATCACGACTGCTGAACCATAAGCATTAGGGTACACCATTCTTTCATTTCCATAGGAATTCAACACAATTTGCAAGGACCATAATCCACATGAGCATACACACCGACTCCATAACCTTTAAACCTTTAGCAGCAGCACCTAATTCACAAAGGAAAACAAACAAACACAAGTCTGGTAAATTGGTTAGCTATGCATGGATGATGCACACAAGATGGTGGAATCTTATGGTAAAAAATTAGGGTATGACAAGACGGACTCACCCGGACATGGCCATTAAAATCAAAGAGGAAGTACAGAAACAGATTGACGCGGGTTTCCTCACTACATCTGAATATCCTCAATGGTTAGCCAACATCGTACATGTTCCCAAAAAGGACGGAAAGGTCAGAATGTGTGTCGACTACAGAGATCTGAACAAGGCAAGTCTAAAGGACGACTTTCCTTTACCACACATTGACATGCTGGTTGACAGTACAGCAAAGTTCAAAGTTTTCTCCTTCATGGATGGATTCTCGGGCTATAACCAGATCAAAATGGCGCCGAAAGACATGGAGAAAACTTCGTTCATCACCCCTTGGGGTACCTTTTGTTACAAGGTAATTCCGTTCGGTTTGAAGAATGCCGGGGCTACCTATTAAAGGGCCATGACTACTCTGTTTCATGACATGATACACAAAGAAATCGAGGTATATGTCGATGACATGATTGCAAAATCTAAGACAGAAGAGGAGCATGTGACCCACCTGTCGAAACTATTTGAGCGATTGAGGAAATATAAACTCCGCTTGAATCCCAACAAGTGCACCCTCGGTGTTCGTTCAGGGAAACTCTTAGGGTTCATCGTCAGCCAGAAAGGAATTGAGGTTGATCCTAACAAGGTCAAGGTCATTCGAGAAATGCCTTCTCCGAAAACTGAAAAGCAAGTTAGGGGATTCCTGGGACGTTTGAACTACATCTCCAGATTCATATTCCTCATGACCGCGACGTGTGCACCGATCTTCAAATTACTCAAAAAGGACCAGGACTGAGTTTGGTCAGAAGACTGCCAAACCGCCTTCGACATTGTCAAGGAATATCTGTTGAATCCGTCGATTCTATCACCTCCAGTGGAGGGAAGACCACTGATCATTTACCTCACAGTCCTAGAGGACTCAATGGGATGTGTACTTGGCCAACAAGATGAAACCAAAAGGAAAGAGTCTGCCATTTACTATCTGAGCAAGAAGTTCACCGACTGCAAGACTCGGTACACGATGCTCGAGAAAACTTATTGTGCTTTAGCTTGGGCAGCCAAACGTCTTCGCCAATACATGATTCGTCATACTACTTGGTTGGTCTCCGAGATGGATCCAATCAAGTACGTCTTTGAAAAGCCTGCTCTCACGGGAAGGATTGCCCGTTGGCAGATGTTGTTATCAGAATATGACATAGAATACCATGCTCAGAAAGCCGTTAAAGGAAGTATTTTAGCCGATGATTTGGCTTATCAACCAATTGACGATCAAGAATCAATCGGGTTTGAATTCCCGGACAAAGATGTCATGTATCTAAAAATGAAAGATTGCGATGAACCGCTGCCCAGTGAAGGGCCAGAACCAGATTCCCAATGGGGGTTAATCTTTGACGGAGCAGTTAATCATTACGAAAACGGAATTGGGGCAATCATCATAACACCTCAGGGTACCCACATTCCTTTCACCGCCAGACTTACGTTCAAATGTACAAACAACGAGGCTGAATACGAAGCTTGTATTATGGGTCTCGAAGAAGCGATTGATTTGAGGATCAAGAACTTGGACGTATACGGCGATTCAGCTTTGGTCGTCAATCAGATCAATGGAAATTAGAACACATACCAATCAGGACTGATTCCTTACAAAGATTACATGAGAAGGTTGTTACCTTTCTTCAACAGAATCGAGTTTTATCACGTCCCTCGTAAGGAGAATCACGTGGCTGATTCCTTAGCCACTCTCTCTTCCATGATTAGTGTAGGTCAGTGGAATGACCTACCTAAGATCGACATAATGCGCCTTGAACAGCCCGCTTACATCTTCACAATTGAAGCGGTCATAGACGACAAACCTTGGTATCACGATATCAAATGCTTCCTTCAGAAACAAGAGTACCCACCTGGGGCACTAAGGAAGGACAGAAAGACCCTCAGAAGGCTGGCTGGCAGCTTCTTCCTGAGCAGTGATACACTTTATAAGAGAAACTTCGACATGGTCTTGCTCTGATGTGTAAACAGACCAGAAGCAGACATACTTATGAAAGAAATTCACGAAGGATCCTTTGGCACCCATGCCAATGGACACACAATGGCGAGAAAAATTCTAAGAGCAGGGTACTACTGGTTGACCATGGAATCCGACTGCTACAAGTACATGAGAAGGTGTCACAAGTGTCAGATATACTCCGACAAAATCCATGTACCGTCATCACATCTCAATGTTCTCTCTTCCCCATGGCCTTTTTCCATATGGGGAATCGACATGATCGGCGTGATTGAGCCCAAGGCTTCAAACGGACATCGGTTCATTCTGGTCGCCATTGACTACTTCACCAAGTGGGTCGAAGCAGCGTCGTATGCTAATGTAACCCGACAAGTGGTGGTCCGATTTATCAAAAACAATATCATCTGCCGTTATGGTGTTCCGAGCCAGATCATTACAGATAATGGATCTAACTTGAACAATAAGATGATGAAAGAGTTGTGTGTTGAGTTCAAGATCGAACACCATAACTCATCTCCCTACCGACCCAAGATGAACAGGGCGATAGAAGCAGCTAACAAGAACATCAAGGAGATCATTCAGAAGATGGTTATAACCTACAAATATTGGCATGAGATGCTACCCTTTGCTATTCATGGTTATCGTACATCTGTCCGCACTTCAACAGGGGCAACCCCTTTTTCTCTAGTATATGGCATGGAGGCAGTGCTCCCCATCAAAGTAGAGATCCCATCAATCCGGGTATTAATGGAAGCTAAACTTTCAGAAGCTGAATGGTGTCAAAGTCGACACGACGAATTAAATCTGATAGAAGAGAAGCCAATCACGGCACTATGCCACGGTCAGTTGTATCAACAAAGAATGAAGAAGGCGTTCGACAAAAAGGTTTGACCTCGCATCTTCAGGAAAGGAGACCTCGTGCTCAAGAAGATACAATCTTTTCTCACTGATTCTCGGGGCAAATGGACTCCGAATTACGATGGCCCCTATGTGGTCACGAAAGCTTTCTCAGGCGGCGCCTTGAGACTTGCAACCATGGACAGAGAGGAATTTTCCTACCCCACGAATGTTGATGTAATCAAGAAATACTTCGCCTAAACTAAAAAAACACGTCTCGGTGGATTGAAAACCCGAAAGGGCGGTCCAAGCAAAAGTTAGATACATGATCAAAAATCATCCCGGTGGATTGGAAATCTCAAAAGTACAACCCAGGCAAAAGTTAGGGATAATGGCAAGTAACTATGTTCAACAGAGGCAAGTCCCTCAGCAGCAGTTACATCATCCATCGGAGGAAAACTCCAGTCAAGGTCATCTTCGACAGAAGCTCAGGATGCCCAGAATTCAAAGTTGGTAGAATAATAGCGGTCGTTATGTTTCAACGTAGCCCTTTTCCCTGTAAATTGCCATTTTCTAAATTTGTATATACACTGTGGAATCACGCGCTTGGCTGATCTCCATCCTATCAATAAATTTGAGCCCTTGTGCTTTTTGTTTGCAATTCTTATTTGTTTTAGCTTTACAGAATGACGTTTATAACATGATTAACGATTCTTGAAATAAAACAAAAACGAATTTACTTGTTAAAACTTTTTCTGCTTTTAAATTAAAGATGGCATTTCTTTTGACTGTTGAACATCGAAAGAACATCGATCGCTTCTCCAGAAGTGGGCGAGCTTCAAAGTGCAGAATCAAAGTACTCCTTCTAAGCCAGTATGCCTGAATGAAGGATCAGCTGTATCAGATGCGGCTTTCCCATCTGATACCCTTGGCCGAGTTCTTATCTACTAAGCCCGACCAACATAGCTCCCAGCAGGGGCTATTCCTCCTAAGCCAGGTAGAATTGCTATTCTGAACCAACGATACTTCTTCGCCCCGCGATGGCCGAGTATCCAGTCGTGTTCATCCATCAGTCTGTATGTTGCTTAGTTGTGTCAGCATATACATACATACATCATGCATTATTGATTTACATTCATATTCATATTGCATCACTATCACTCGAGTCGGTCTTATCCCGTCGTGATAACCGTCCTCTTGATCGAGTTGTCAGTTCTTGCCTCGTCAGGAAATGTAGTGTCTGAACAATCTCTCCTCTAGTGTATCTCTGGATTAGAGTCGACACTCGACCACTTTGATAATTTGAACCTCTGAAAGACAAGAGAGTCTTTGACAAATGTCACTCTTCGCCATTGAAGATGATATCCTTGCTTTTCCGGATTAAGGAAAATCCCTAGAGAAAGCCTCTTAAGCAGAGATTCGGCAGTACGGTAGTTTATCTCCGAAAAACCACTGATGAAAAGGTCATCGGCACCTCAAAATTGGATCACATCATATGGCATTTCTCCGAGAAGATCCCGAGAAAAGTATGATGCAACATCCCCAAGCGAAAACAGTCTCTCAAGAGACTCGCTTTCCCCAGTAGAAACAAATGGCGTCTCCAACAGAGAAGTTTGTGCACCTCTACAACTCAGACGAATGGATTTCCCCAGCAAGTCTGACGTCAACCTTTTCCGTCAAATGGCATCTCCCCAGGAAAATTCGGCGAGAAGTTTGAGGAAAACCGCTACGAATAGCGTCCCTTGTCAATAAAGTTTATTGATAAAAGAAACTAAGACCAGTTCCTTGGTAGGAAACCAGGATCGAGGGGAAGTTTAAATCAGAAACTAAGACCAGTTCCTTGGTAGGAAACCAGGATCGAGGGGAAGTTTAAATCAGAAACTAAGACCAGTTCCTTGGTAGGAAACCAGGATCGAGGGGAAGTTTAAATCAGAAACTGAGACCAGTTCCTTGGATGAAGTCCAGGATCGAGGGGAAGTTTTTACCTTTTCTGAGTATCATTGCTTAGCAGAAGAAGAAGGATGCATGAACTACCATTCTTAACCACCATCAAAATTTCAGATATTCTGATATTTAGTCCTCTTGCACCCCGAATGCCCGAATACCTTCGTCATTCACACCTTCGGGTCCAAGAAGATTAAATAGGGGCATCTGTCATACCCCAAATTTTGACCCCTAAGATTCCCATCATTGTGCAAATCATTATCAGAATATGGATGTACCTCTATGCCTCATCAAGTTGCTCAAGGGTTGTTGAGCATTCACTACAATCAAACTTAGGGTTTCATGCCCTCTCAGAGCTCTTAGACAAAGGATCAATCAAGGAATGACTTGATCTTCAACTTTTCTAGCCTCTCAAATATCCACAATGGATCAAGAGGACTCCCACTTCAAGGATTAAGCACAGGGCTGCTCCCGTCTAGGTGGATCAAGCCTCAAGATCGACAGTGTCACCAAATTAGGGTTTTGGTCGACCAAGGCCTCCAGATGGAAATTTTCCTCTGGGCATGAGCCAATGCTTCAAAGCATAACTTGAATTACTCCATGGAACCTCATGGACCCCATCATCAAGTCAATTTTGCCTCAGGGGATGCATTCAACAAAAATCAGGAATTAGGGTTTCTTGACCTAATTCACCCCTAAGTTGGCTTTTGGGACAAATCATGAACCAAGACCTCAAGAGAGGATTTGAGGGTCTCTAATATACCACATTGATCCATTTGCAACAATGGATTGATCCAGGAAGCTTGAGCAACAAGTCTCAATTTCATATGTACCATAATTAGGGTTTCGCTGGAAAAGTCAACTGTAACTTTGACTTTTGACCAAGACATGCTCCCAAACCCTAGGACATGATTCAATACACCCTATGACATCCATGGAACATGTCCATCAAGTTTGATTTAGGTCAAGGACATGATTTCCCGAAGAATTGCACAGTTTGGAATTCATCTGCTAAAAAGTCAACTGTGCATAAAAGTCAACTTTGACTTTTTGAGATTTTTCACAAAAATGGATTTTTAACCCTAAAATGATGTTAATGTATGATTTGAATCATCATTCATCAAGAAAAATCAAAGAAAATGGGGTAACTTGTAAAAGGGGTAACCATGAAAAACTTAGAAATTTTGCCAAGTTATGAAATAAAGTGGGAAGGGTACCAACTTTGGAGGATCATAACTCCTAAACCACAAAGCCATTCTTCCCCATCCAAAGCTTGATTTGTAGAGCTCATTACCCTCTACAAAAACTTCCTACTGACCTATGTCCAAATTCCTCATGGATTTTGAGTTATGGAGTGATCAAAATCAAGAAAAGTCACTTTGTTCCAACACTTAGTGAAAATTTCACTAAGTCAGAATCTGCCTAACTTTTTTCCAAATGTAGGGGGATTTTTCACTTGGATCAAAAAAGTATCAAAACCAAATATGATCAAACAGTTGTTGTATCATATAAGGGCTTTCCAAAATGGCCAAGAACATCACCAAATTCAATTTGGGCTATGAGATATGGTAGTGGCAAGATGCCTTGCTGAAATCTGCCAAGGCAAGGCAGATTTTTGCATTTTTGGTCGATTTTCCAAAATCAGCCAATTCCAAGCCTTGTCATCACTTTGGACACATCTGAGGATTGAATCTAAAGGGGACAATCACTGAGCCAAGCCTCCAAAGTCCTTGGAACAAGTAATAGCATGCCAAACCTAGAATTGCCTAAAATAGGGACAAGACTCCAATTTTGGATTGGAGCATTCAATGGAAGCACCAAGGTGGCATGGACTGAGCTATTAGCAACTAAATTCAGTCAAGACTTATCCAAGACCAAGGGAACCAGCAGCCTGTGCCCTAACCTCTAGTCAATTGCTAGAGGAGACTTGGATTCTAATTGCTCAACATTGGCCAACCCTACTTAGCAGTTGCCATTCACTATTCCTTGCAAAAAAAACTTGTTCTACTATAAATAGAGCTCAATTGTGATCAGTTTAAGTACACCAAAGCCATCAAACAGATGCTTTCCTCAAAATCTCTTCTTTCACTCCAATTTTGCCTTCTAAGGCAAGTCACCATCGAATTTTGAGGTAGAGAGTAATTTCACTCAAACCAATCATACACACACCTCACATACATCATATGTGAGCTGATAAAACACTTAAACAACAACTGGAACACCGATTTCTCATAATCACCAGTCAATTGCTCAAGGTTTTAACCAAGTTGCAGTTGAGATGCCATGAAGTGATCCAGCCATTTTCAATCAAGTCCAAGCATTCAAACACACTCCATAGGGTGTAGGGAAGCTGTTCAGATCATCACAACTCATCTGTAACACCTCCAACTCAGAAATCACATTGAACTTGTTGTCAAGACCTAGAGGCAAGCCTAAATGTTCATAATCATGCATGGAATGTTTCCCCTCAATTAATTGCTTTGTTTGAATCGTGTATCAAAAATCCCAGCCTTCATGCAGAAATTAGGGTTCTTGAGGGTTTTTCTTGATTTTTCATTCCATGTTTAATTTAAATGAAATTAATTGTCATAGACATGATCGTGAGGTTGAGACGAGCAGATTGATATGTGGATTGCATGATATAATCAAGTATTTAGTGAGATTGGAGAGAAAATGCAAATCTGAGCAAGCCCAGAAAACGCGCGTGTTCTTGCCCTTGTTCTTGGAGCCATTTTCAAATATTTGAATATTTGAATTTTGTGATTTTATTTAATTGATTCAAAAATTAATTTCTCTCTGAGTTTTAATGATTTTGAGTTGATTCTTTTTTTAATAATTCACAAAAATGTTGAAATATTTTATTTTCCCAAAAAATCCAAAAATATTATTTATTTTATATAATTGATATTTTTGCAAAGAATTAATGTTTTAATTGTTTTTAACATTTAAAATATTTTTTCCTTCTTGATTTAACAAAGATTAATGACTTCTAATTATTTTGTAGGTCAATACTTGATTTTTGAAGCATTAATCCAAGATCATAGTTTGTTTCCCACATGTTAAACAATTTTTTATCATTTTAATTGAATTTTTATTCAATTTAAAATACATTTTGGAAATAAATTAGGGTTTTTGATTAATTCAACCCTTACAAATCATTTTCAAACACTTTTTTGGGCCTCTATTAGAGTGTAAGACCCAACCCCCTTGTACAGAATTTTTTTGGGCCTCATTCGTTGTATAAGTCCCTCTGTACATTTTCAAATAAATGGTGCGATCGTCGCCCTTTTCAAAATAAACCATCTGGGCCTCTCCTTGAGCTATAAGAGCCATTCAAAACTTCTGGGCCTCTAATAGAGTGTAAGAACCAATCCCCTTTTAACCAAAACAATTTTGGGCCTCGGATATTGTATAAGTCCCTTTGCGTTAAAAGAAAACCTCGGCGCGATCGCCATTTCAAACGAAAAATCATCTAGGCCTACCCTCGTGTTATAAGCCCCACTCTTTTTCTTTAAAACCTTTTTGGGCCTCTTGAGAGAGTGTAAGACCCATCCCTTTGTACAGAAAACCTTTCTTGGGCCTCAGTCACTTGTATAAGTCCCTCTGTACAAAACGACAGTGCAATCACTGGTAAAACATCTGGGCCTCTCCTTGAGCTGTAAGCCCCAAATCTTTCTTTTTCAAAGCACTTCCTCCTTTGATTTTGAATATATTGTTGTTTTCAATATTTCTTTGTTGAACAACTAACCAAACAGCATGGAAGCTCTACAACCGAGTAAGTGTTTATACGCTTTCATTTACTGCTTTCATATACATATAACTGTATTGTGGGGCTGCTCACTGTAAGTCTCCTTTCATAAACTCATATCAACTGTGTAATAGTAGTATAGATATTTAGACTTTCCCCGGCAACTACGTCTAGAACTAGGTAAAACCCGTTCCGATTACTTGTAGAAATAGACAAGCTAGATCCCCAATAGGAGCACCAGATACAGTCTTCTCTTCGACTGTCCTCATTAGGAATTGTCAAGAGACTCTACCTCCCCAGAGATGAATGTATTCTCCGTGAATGGCATCTCTTGAGTTTCTTCCAAATTCTCGAACTTTCCTGGCTTGATCTATTCCTTGTGAATAGCTTGTCTTGAATTTATCGGGGTTTGGGGACCCATAGGCTTCCTAAAAGCATCCTGACCTCCTCTTGGGCATTGTACAAGGACCCACAGGCTTCCAAAAAGCATCCCCGCCTCCTCTTGGGCTTAGTACAAGGACCCGTCGGCTTCTTAGAAGTATTCACAGCCTCCTCTTAGGCTTCGTATAATGATTCTTCCTCTGGAAATGATAGCCTCCTCTTGGGCTTCGTACAAGGACCTCCCGACTTCTTAAAAGTTTCCATCCTCCTCTTGGGCTTCGTACAAATTGTCCCGATGACCTCCTAGAGATATTGGAACAGAAATTAGTCATCTTCATAGAACAGTCTTTCAAAGAGTCTAAACCCTACTACTGTTTCTTAAAACATAGTACAAAAGATAAAACTCTAGACTTGGACAGTCTAATTTCCTTGAGTCTCAAAGACATTCTCAAGCACCCTTCAAGAATAGGAAGAAAACCCGTAGACTCGGACAGTCTCAATACCCTTTGGATTTCCCATTTCCTTAAAGAAAAGGAAATAACCCTGATCCTCGAATCAAATCCCTGAGGACACGCATTGCTCATATAAGAACTGATTTTCTCTTTAAATCAGTATATTGGATCTGTCACTCAACTGAAACAGTGATGATAGCCTCCTCTTTGGCTTCGTACAATGATTCTCCCCAGCGGAGCAAACCTTTCAGCCTCCATCTCGGGCTTCGTACGAGATACAAAAGACTCCCTCGTTGAGTCAAACAACTTTTAGCCTCTCTATCAGGTTTTGTATGAGACACACAAGAGACTCCCTCGTTGAGTCAATCACCTTTTAGCCTCCATCTCGGGCTTCGTACGAGATACAAAATCACTCTCTTGTTGAGTATAAAAGATCCATTTGTTGGGTTAACCCCTTTAGCCTATCTCTCGGGCTTCGTACGAGACACATAAAAACACCCTCTTGTTGGGCCAATAGCCTCCTCTTAGGCTTTGTATAAGAAAACCCCGGTTGAGCCAATCAACCTTTTAGCATCAAAGTTGTGCCTCGTTCACAGTATACAAACATCAATAACTCCTTTCCCTTCATCTAACTGCTGTAAGCGGCAAGCCTCTGGATTATTTACATCCATGCCACTGTCCCTCTTTTAGCATGAAAAATTCCTAAGGAAAGATGGCATTGCTTTACACAGAGTTAAAGTCTTCTCCTTCAGGTTGGAAATCCCCTTTAAAGGAAATTATGACATTGTCTGATTCACATATCCCTGTTAAAGTAATTCTCCTTTATAAAACAGACTAACCCTTTCTTTAGAGATGACAAATTCTCTCTACAGTCGAGACCTTTAGCTTCACATCTTGGGCTTTAAACAAGATACAAATAGACCCTTCAGCTTCACATCTTGGGCTTTGAACAAGATACAAACAACCTTTCGCTTCACGTCTTAGGCTTTGAACAAGACACCAAAACACCATTTCCTCCCATAAGATAGGAGGAACTGCGATCGCTCTGATTTCCCTGTTTCGGTAAACGGGAATACGTAGGCATAAGATTTCAAGAAAAAAATCTTAGCGAGCACACTAAACAAAAATCCTAAATCCCATACTTTCACACATCAATCGAAAAGCATCAGTCCTAACCTCCTACCAATAGCATAGCCCTGTCATTTCAGTCTTAACAAAATAGAGCAAGAGAAGGCCCCACGACCATATAGCATCCGTAACTTAACAGACCGCTGTTTAAACTTAGTATGCAAGCAGGGTTAATTGAAGACATCTATTTCCCTTCCTTATTCAGCTCATAATAGGATAAAAAATGAATCGACCTGTAGTAAACCCCAAAGAGCGACAGCGCTTAAGAACCGCGTTCAAAATCGCTCGCTACAGTACTATTATTATATCTCTTCCCAAGTTTGAAACCATCTAAAATCATACACTTTCATTCATTTGATAGAGGATGGCCAAGAAATACGAGGGAGTTGCTATAGGAATTGACCTTGGCACCACCTACTCATGTGTTGGAGTGTGGCAGGAGCAAAACGATCGTGTTGAAATCATTCACAATGATCAAGGAAACAAAACCACACCTTCTGGTGTTGCTTTCACTAATTCTTAAAGATTGATCGATGATGCTGCTAAAAATCAAGCTTCTTCTAACCCAACCAACACTATCTTTGGTAATTCATTTCTATGTTTGTTCATCATTACGGTTAAATATACTTTATACATTCTTTTTTTAGTCTTGAATCTAATTTCTTATATACATCACTTTCAATAAGTAAGTAAATATACATCACCATTTAATGTTTTCAGATGCTAAAAGATTGATTGGAAGGAAATATAATGATTCTGTTATTCAAAGTGATATTATATTGTGGCCCTTTAAGGTCATTGTCGGTGATAATGACAAGCCGATGATCGTTGTGAGCTACAAGGGTGAGGAAAAACACCTGGTTGCCGAGGAAATATTAGCAATGATTCTCACACAGATGCGAGAGATTGCGGGGGCTTTTTTGGAATCACCTGTCAAGAATGCAGTGATTACGGTACCTGCTTATTTTAATGATTCACAGCGAAGAGCTACCAAAGATGCAGGTGATATTGCTGGTCTCAATGTAATGTGGATAATCAATGAGTCAACTGCGGCGGCTCTAGCATATGGACTTCAAAAGAGAGCTAATTGTGTTGAAGAGAGAACTATTTTCATCTTTGATCTTGGTGGTGGAACTTTTGATGTGTCTCTCCTTACAATTAAGAATAATTCCTTTGATGTCAAGGCCACAGCTGGTGACACTCACCTCGGAGGTGAGGACTTTGATAATCGAATGATGAATCATTTTGTAAAGGAGTTTAAGAGGAAGAACAAAGTTGACATTAGTGGGAACTCAAAAGCCTTGAGGAGATTGAGAACTACCTGTGAGAGGGCAAAAAGGACACTTTCATACGATAGTGATGCAACAATTGAAATAGATGCTATATGTGACGGTATTGACTTCTGTTCATCACTTACTCGGGCCAAGTTTGAGCAACTAAATACGGACCTCTTTGAAAAGTGTTTGAAAATGGTTGAAACTTTTCTTGTTTATGCAAAGATGGACAAGAGTATTGTTGATGACATTGTTCTGGTTGGTGGATCTTCTAGGATTCCCAAAGTAAAACAGTTGTTGCAGGATTTTTTCAAGGGGAAGGAATTATGTAAGAGCATCAACCTTGATGAGGCTGTTGCTTATGGTGCAACTGTACAAGCTGCTTTGCTGAGTAAAGGTTTTAAGAATGTTCCAAACTTGGTTTTGCAAGATGTTACACCGTTGTCTCTTGGTATATCACTAGAAGGAAATATCATTGATGTCGTGATTGCTAGGAACACTTCTATTCCTGTCAAAAGAACAAAGGAATATTTGACACACTATAACAAATCCAGTGTCTTGGTTGAGGTCTACGAGGGTGAAAGCGTCAGGGATAGTGATAATAACTTGCTAGGTTTGTTTGATCTCAAAATTCCACTTGCTCCTCGTAGACTTCCTATCTAGGTATGCTTTTCTATTGATGCTGATTAGGGATGCTCAACGTTGGTTTATTCCCATAACCAATCCATATCCAATATAAAACCATTTATCTTAACTGGTTATTATAACCAGTCCATATAAATGGTTTTGTTTTTACAAAACTGGTTATAAACCGGTTATATCCATAACCAAATTTTATAACCGGTTATATATTTCATAACCGGGTTTCAATTTAAAACCGGATTTGGATATAAAAATCCAGTTTTTAAAACTGGATATTCATTTTCTTACAACTGGTTTTTAAGCTAAAACCGGTTTTTGACTTAAAAATCTAGTTTTTATAAATGAATTTTACACACAAATTTTTTTTTATATTCTTAAAAAAAATCTAGTTTTTATAAATGAATTTTTCAGTAGTAAACAAAGACTCGAGGTTTCCAACATCCTCCTCATTCAACTTGCTTAAACCATTTAAGCTTAGGACATAAGGTCCCAATTTGCTCAGTTGAATTATACATTATGAATTGATACAGAAACAGGAAATAATATTTTTTCTCAACTTGATGATGCTAGTATTTCTCTTAATTTATTTAATGAAATAAGACAATTCCAAAGTCTAATATGTAATAAATTTATTATAATTTCTAATAATGTAAGTCACTCCTGAAATACTTGTGTATAGTGAATTACTAAGAAATATAATGACAACATGTAAAATATTTGAGCTGTAGAATTTCTAAATAGTTGTTGAACTTATAGGTCGGTTTTCTCAATTATGCCAACTAAAATGAGCCAAACCAATGTCTATTTCATGATAAAAAAAATTATTGTTTATAATGGTGTAAATTTAACTCATAAATTACTTGTTTCTGACGATTTATGAACCAGACATTTGACAATAAGTCAAATTTTTTAGTTATAAAATTTTAAAATAGTAGTTGATCTTACCGTTCAGTTTTCTCAACTCTAGCACAACAAAAAGAGTCAAATTAATGTATGGTCGCAAACTTCCATCTATTCCAACCTCGAATGGTCACACACTTTCATATATTCCACCATATACACACGGTTCCACCTAGGGATGCTCATGGACGATTAATTTTCATAACCATAAATAATCCATATGTTATAACCGGTTATTAAAACCAATGTCATAACCGATTTTTATTTTTTAAAATAGTTATAAACCGGTTATATCCATAACCAATTTTATAATTAGTTTTGATTTAATTTTATTTTAAAATCAATTTTTTCAAGAATTTTCTTAAAAAAAATAATATATTTTTTTTAAAAAAATAATATTTAAAAAAAAAAAAATATTTATGTTCAAAAATAAAAAATAATATATTTTTTTAAATTTTTGGAAATATTATATTTTTTTATTTAAAAAACAAATTATTTACTGGAAAAAAATTTTAAAAAAAATTTCAAAAAAAAATAATTTTATTTTCAAAAAAATATTTTTTTTTAAATAATTTTTTTTCAATAAAACATAAAATTTAAAAAAAATTATTATTTTTTTAAATAAAAATATTTTTATTTTCAAAAAAAAAATATTGATTTTTTTTTTATAAAAAAAATTGACTAATTTGGTTTTTATTTTGGATATAGATGTCCAAATTATAGATTTAGTTAAAATCATATTAAAAATATATCCAAAATATAGATTTAGTTAAAACCATACTAATAATTAACCGGATTTGGATATGGATATTGATTATTTAAATAACTAATTTATTTGAGCATACCTAATGCTGATGGTATATTAACCGTCTCTGCAGAAGAAGAAACCAGTGGTAATAAGAAAGACATTACAATAACAAATGAAAATAAAAGACTCTCAATAGAAGAAATCGAGAGACTGATTCAAGAGGCTGAATTTTTTAAGGCTCAAGACGTGAAGTTCAAAAAGAAAGCTAAAGCGATAAATGCTTTGGACGATTATCTCTACTCCGTGGGGAAAGCAATGAAGGATGATTGTGTAAGTTCCAAGCTCAACCCTGTTGACAAAGTGAAGATCAATTCTGCAATGATAAAGGGAAAGAGCGTTGCTTGAAGACAACAAGCAGGAAGAAGCATTTATGTTTGTGGATTGTTTGAAGGAGCTTGAGAGCGTCTTTGAATCTGCTATGAACAAGGTCAACAAAAGTTACTCTGATGAAGATAGTGATTCAGATTCCTAATGACAATTTTTGTTATTTGATTTGCTTCCTCATGTATAATGTCGGATCTTCTTGTTCTGCTTTTTAATCTCGTGATTGTTTGAATTAGTAGACTTGAGGTTGTTGCTATTGAAATAACAAAATCTACGGCATAACCAATATTTTAATTTTAATTTGTGTTGTGGTTTTATTCAGTCTCATATCTAATAATTCATTCAGTACAAGATTTTAGCTTAAGAGGTTTCTAAGATTTTAGCTTAAGAGGTCTCTAAGAGGTTGTGTTGTGTTAAAAATATAGAATTTATTAAGGTTAATATTATTTTATATTTGGTTTAATTATTCATGTGTTTGTAGTTTGTACATAGTATTATTTTTGTGTGGCGTGTGATATTGATGTAGGATCAACACGGAGAAGCTACAAATTTATTTATTGTATCATATCATAGTTTCTAAAGGAAGAAGTTAATTATATAACTGTTAGAAATGTTAATATGCAGCCTTCAAGCTCCTCACTCAGCGACTAACATAGTTTGTGCAGCTGTTAGCAGTTAGGTTTTGGTTATCAGTTAGTTAACTAACACAGTTAGTTATTACACACGAGAGTTAGTTATAATCTCTAAGCTTACTTTGTATCAGCTAGTCTCCTATATAAGCATGCACTAATGTAATTGTAATTCAAGTTTTGAATGAATAAAAATTAGATACTTCTCTACTAAATTCTCTGCTACGTGATTATGCAGATAGGTTGATTTTCAACTCTATTATGATATCAATCGCTTATGTCGATCATCCATGCTTCCATGATCAATTCTCAAAACTTATTCTTCTTCCTTGAACATTCAGTTTGTAGTCTCATCTTTATTCTGCAACTCTCAAGTCAACCGGTAGTAATAGAGTTAATTGAAACAAAATTAACTCCTTTCTTTTAGGTGTAATATAATGACACTTAAACAAGAAAATAAATAGTATTAAATAAGAAACATTAGTATTAAATAAGAAATATTTCAAACCCCCCCCCCCCCCCCCCCCCCCCCCCCCCCCTCTCTCTCTCAAGTTGGTGCATAGATGTCAATCATGCCCAACTTGTTGATCAAGTATTCAAATGTTGATCTTCCCAAGCTTTTGGTCAATATATCAGCGGTCTGTTGATGGGAAGGGATAAATGGCAAGCCAGAGAGTACCAAAGTCTATCTTTTCTTTGAAGAAATGACGATCGATCTCGATAAGTTTAGTACGATCATGTTGAACCGGATTATGAGCTATGCTTATAGCTTCCTTGTTGTCACAGTACAATTTCAATGAGAGTTCTACCTCTATCTTTAGTTCTTTTAGGACTCTGAGAATCCACATACCTTCACAAATTCCTTGGGCCATTGCTCTAAACTCAGCTTCAGCGCTACTTCTTGCAACTACTCCTTGTTTTTTGCTTCTCCAAGTCACTAGGTTCCCCCACACATATGTGCAATAACCTGAAGTTGATTTTCTATCAATTATGGACCCTGCCCAATCTGCATCAGTGAATTTTGTCACATTTTTATCATGGGTCTTCTTGAAGAATAACCCTTTTCCAGGAGTTGCTTTTAAGTATCTCAAGATTCTGTTCACATCTTCAAGGTGTTCTTCATATGGTGCATGCATGAATTGACTCACAACACTAACAGAGAAAGCAATGTCAGGATGAGTACGAGCCAAATATATTAATTTTCCTACCAACCTCTGATATCTTCCAGTGTCAACTGGTGTGTCCCCCTTCTCCCAAAGTTTGGCACTTTGGTCCATCGGTGTGTCAGCAGCTTACAACCACTCATACTTTGGTCCATATTTTCTCTGAGAAACAACAATTCCTTTCTTTGAACTTGCTACTTCCATGCCAAGGAAATACTTGAGGGGACCCAAGTCTTTGATTTCAAAATCTGCTGCTAAGTTTCTTTTTAATCTCTCCATTTCTGTCTCATCATTACCTGTAAGAATAATATCATCAACATAGACTATCAAAACATTTATCATTCCATTTTGACCTGACTTTGTGAATAAAGTATGATCTGCTTGTACTTGAGTATATTCCTGTTTCTTCACAGACTGAATAAACTTTTCAAACCAAGCTCTCGGAGATTGTTTCAACCTGTACAAGGACTTTTTTAGTTTACACACCTATGACCCAAAGGTTTCTTCAAGACCTGGAGGACAATCCATATATACTTCTTCTTCTAAATCACCATTGAGAAAGGCATTTTTGGCATCTAGCTGATGGAGAGGCCAGTCTAAGTTAGCAGCAAGGGATAAGAGTATTCTGATCGTGTTAAGCTTTGCAACAGGAGCAAAGGTCTCTAAGTAATCTATGACATAGGTCTGAGTGAATCCTTTTGCAACCAATCGAGCTTTGTACCTTCAAATTGATCCATCAGAATTGTACTTTATTGTGAACACCCACTTACATCCCACAGTTCTTTTACCTGCCGGCAGAGTTATGGCACTCCAAGTTTTATTCTTTTCAAGAGTTTTAATCTCCTAAAAAACAACTTCCTTCCACTTTGGAATTTCTAGAGCCTCCTGTACATTCTTAGGAATTTTGACACTAGATAGATTAGAAGTAAATGCAGCAAAAGAGGGAGACAAGTTTGAATATGATACAAAGTTAGACAATGGGTGCCTAGTACATGGCCTACCTGGCTTCCTAAAGGCTATGGGAACATTAAGATCAGTATATTGTTTCCTAAGTTCTATGGGGACATCAAGGTCGGTATATAGAGAATTAAGATCAAGGAGAGATTTACCTGTCTGAGTCGGTTGACTTTCACTCGGTTCAGATTCTTGGTTGAGCTGAGGAATGAGGTCTTCTACTACTTGATCATTTTTTCTTCTGGCATAAATTTTGCCTTTCCAAATTGGATTTCCTTCCTCAAATCTTATTTTTGTTTCATTGTAAGGATCTTTATCTGGTGCATTTTGATTAATTTCAGAAAAAAAAACATTTGTTTGATCTTTGTTTTGATTTGTTGCCTCAGATTCTGATTGATCCTTACTCATGGAAGAAGTAGGTTCATTTAACTTTTTCAAGGCATTTTCTTTAGGTGCAGATGTACATGGAACAAAATTATGTGATATATACACATCTTCTGAGATAATTAAGTTTTCAAACAATTCAGGAGAATCTTCATTTGTTTTCCCCCCCTGAAGATGATCATTACAAAAAAAAAGGTTTGTTTTCAAAAAAAGTAATATCCATTGTTACAAATATTTTCTTTGTATTAGGATCAAAACATTTATAACCTTTTTGAGAAGATGAATACCCAATAAAAACACATTTGATTGCACGGGGTTCAAGTTTACCAAGATGTTTGTGTTCGTGAACAAAAGTTGTGCATCCAAATATTTTAAGTGGTAAATCAGATAGAACGGAAGCAATTGGAAAATATTTCAAAAAACTTTGCAAAGGAGTTTGAAATTTCAAAACACGGGAGGGCATACGGTTTATTAAATGTGCAGCTGTCAAGACATCTTCATCCCATAAATATTTAGGGGCATTGGTAGAGAAGAGTAGTGCTCGGGAAACTTCAAGAAGGTGCCGGTTTTTCCTCTCTACAATCCCATTTTGTTGGGGTGAGTTAACACATGAACTTTGATGCACAATTCCATTTTCAAGGAAAAAATTTCCAACAATTTTAGTAAAAAATTCAGTACCATTGTCAGTTCTAAACACTTGTATTTGGGTGTTAAACTGTGTCTGCACCAATTTACAAAAGTTTTGAATTATTTGACCTACCTCAGATTTTTCTTTCAACAAGTATACCCAACAAAGTCTAATATGATCATATGTGAAAGTGATAAACCATTTTTTGTTGGATAAAGTACTTGTTCGATTAGACCCCCAAACATCACTATGAATCATTGAAAAAGGTTTTGAAGGTTTATAAGATTGAATTGGAAAAGAACTTCGATGATGTTTAGCAAACTCACAAACCTCACATTGAAGTGAGGAAATTTCTTGTTCAACAAAAAGTTTAGGAAATAATGCACTTAAATACTTAAAACTAGGGTGGCCTAACCTTAAATGCTACAACAATGTCATCCTTATTATTTGAAACAAAAAAAGATTTAACAGAAGAAAAACTTATTGGTCCAAATTGATGTCTGGTTTTTGGTTCATCTTCTAAGTAGTAGAGTCCACCACTTTCCTCAGCAGTGCCAATCATCCTCCCCGAGATCAAATCCTGAAATACACCATGAGTATCAAAGAAATGAGCTTGACAGTTTTTATTTGTGGTTAGCTTACTGACAGATAATAAGTTGCAAGACAAATTTGGGACATATAACACATCTTGGATGGTTAGTAAGGGCGACAAAATAATAGAACCTTTTCCTGCCACGGCTGAAAGAGATCCATCAGCTATTTTAATTTTGGAATTTCTTGCACATGGTTTATATGAAGAAAATAAACTGGATTCACCGGTCATATGATCGGTAGCTCCTGAATCAACGATCCATGTACGATTAGGAATGACACTAAGATGGGATGATTTTAGGAAGTTACTTTTCTGGGCTATGGAGCACGAATGTGTTTGAGACTCGAGGAGTTTGTGCATTTGGTCTAGTTGTTCCTTAGTGAATGGAAATGCATTTGGGGAGGACTGTGGCTCTTGATCAGAAGTTTCTTGAAGTGCACGACCCTCACCCTTCTTTTTCCAATTAGAAGGTCTTCCATGAATTTTCCAATAAGTCTCACGTGTGTGATAATAACGTTCGCAGTGATCACACCAGGGTTTACCATCTTTCTTACCATATTTCTTGTTGTTGGTGCTGCCTGAACTAACGTTGGCGCCGCCACCGGAATTGTTATGGCGCTGTAGCGTGCCATTTTTTGTCGGTGACGCGACCACCTTATCGCCATGGGTTTCTCCTCACCGTAATGGTAGGAGTGGGGTGCTACTTTCTGATTTCTTATTTATCCCGTGAAGCTGGAAGGGAAAGGGAAGCTATCTAAAACTAACCTTGCACGCGAATGTTTAAATGAACAAACGCTAAGAGAGATTCGGGGAGTTCGGGGTCAGGTTATACAATGGGGAGTTGTCAATTACCCATCCTATATGTGGTTATCCACAGGTTATTAGCAATAGGTTCTGCTTTTATACTTGATGGTGTTTATCTGTTGATGGGTTGGGAACGTTTCTTCTTTGGGAGATATGAGAGAGAGAGTTTTTGATGATGTCGGGCTTGCCAATGTTTTTGATGAGTGAAGGTACTGGACCTAAAGTTTTTTTATTAGTATGTAAAGGTACTGGACCTAGAGTTTTTGATCGGTATGCTCGCTAAGATTTCGTAATCTTATGCCTACATATTCTCGTTTAAAGAAATAGGGAAATCAGAGTAATCGTAGTTCCTCCTATTCTATGGGAGGAAAAGATGTTTTGGTGTCTTGTTCAAAGCCCAAGATTGAAGCTAAAAGGTTTGACTGAGCGAGAATTTGTCATCTCTAAAGGGAGACATCTCGTCTGTTTATCACAACTGCTGGGTGACTGATTATAATGGAGAATTACTTTAACTGGGATATGTGAATCCAGCAATGCCATAATTTCCTTTACAAGGGATTTGTCCTAAAGGAGAAAACTTTTACTAAGTGTTGAGTAATGCCATTTTTCCTTAGGAGTCTTTCATGCTAAGAGAGGGACAGTAGCGTGGATGTAAATTATCCAGAGGCTTGCCGCTTACAACAATTAGATGAAGGAGAGGAGTTTTACCAGGATAAGAGATGCACGACAACTTGGATATTTGAATCAACAAGTGTGCCACTTACAGCAGTTATCTGGGATTAGGGTTTGTTTGATTTGTTTGTTTTGATGTGTGATAACACAGAGAAATGTCTTCCTACAGAGAGATTTTGATTTCCTCTGAGGGGATGTTGATTTTTGTGTGCCTTGATCAAATCCCAAGGTTGAAGCTAAGAGATTGATTGACTCCACTGGGGAAGTCCTTATACAAAGCCTAAGAGGGGGCTAGGAAAGACTGACTCAACAAGAGAGTGTTTATATGTCTTGTACAATGCCCAAGATTGAGGCTAAAAAGAGACTGACTCTTTTGGGGATATCATTATACAAAGCCTAAGAGGAGGCTAAAAGTTGACTTTTCCGGGGAAATATTTTGTCTGTCTTTTACAAAGCCCAAGATTGAGGCTAAAAGAAAATTGAATCTCCTGGAGAGATTTATACGGTGTCTTGTACAAAGCCCAAGATTGAGGCTAAAAATAGGAAACTGACTCTATTAGAGAGTATGATTTGCCTTGTACAAAGCCCAAGATTGAGGCTGAAAAGAAATTGAATCTGTTGAGGATATTTTAGGTGTCTTGTACAAATCCCAAGATTGAGGCTGACCTTACTGGGGAAAATCATTATACAAAGCCTAAGAGGAGGCTGAGAAGAAGATTGATTCTGCTTAGGGATATTATTTCTCAAAGCCTAAAAGAAGGCTGGGAGGAATTGACTTTTGCTGAGGAAGATATTTATCCAGAGCTTAAGAGAAGGTTATGAAGATTTTGACTTTGTGGGAGAAAGTTTATATATGTCTTGTACAAAGCCCAAGATTGAGGCTGAAGGAATGACTCAACAAGAGAGTGCTTATATGATGTCTTGTGCAAAGCCCAAGATTAAGGCTGAAAAGAGGATTGACTCAACAAGAGAGTGCTTATAAGGTGATTGACTCAACAAGAGAGTCTTAAAAAGGTGATTGACTCAACAAGAGAGTCCTTTGTTTGAAGCTAACTCAGCTGGGGAAAAATCATTATACAAAGCCTAAGTGGAGGCTGACTATGCTAAGGAAAAGAAGGATCATTATGCGAAGCCTAAAAAAGGGGTTAACTCAACAAGAGAGTGTTTTAAGAAAGAAGATGGACTCAACAAAAAGATGTTGTTGGGGCTAATTCTGCTGAGGAAAATCATTATACAAAGCCTAAGAGGAGGTTGACTTCTGCTGAGGATTATTGAGATCCAAAGGCAGGTCCAAGTCGGGTGATCAACTCTTACTAAGGGTTACCGAAGAGTTGAGGCATCAGATGCCTTGAGGTTCTGATTTGGGATAGTGTTATACTGATGATAAGATGACCCTAGCTGGGGAAATTTTAGGATAAAAGGCTGAGTTTTAGATCCTGTGAAGATTTTAACTCTACTGGAGATTAGTTAAATGACCAGGGTTTTTCCTGTGTTTGTAGGGAACTTGAGAATGTCTTTGAGATCCAAGAGGAGATTAGACTGTCCAAGTCTACTGGTATGGAAGATTTTATCTTTGTATGATGCCTAAGAGGAGGCTGGTGTTTTAAGGGATGAGAATCAACCCTAAATTGGTCTGAGGTTTTGACTCTGGAAAGACTGCTCTAGCAAAGGATGACTAAGTTCTGTCTTATACCTTTAAGAGGTCTTCAGGATCCTTGTATTAAGCCCAAGAGAAGGCATGAGAACTTCTAAGAAGCCGGAGGGTCCTTGTACAAAGCCCAAGAGGAGGCTGGGATGCTTTTAGGAAGCCTGTGGGTCCAAACTTAAGAAGAGTTCAAGAAAAGTTTCACCGGGAATAATCTTTTCTTTAGTGAACAGTTATAGGGTTTGAAGAAGTTCAAGAGAGGTTTCACCGGGAATTAATCCTCTCTAGGGGAAATGAATTTCTTTGACAATTTCTAATAGTGACAGTTTGAGAAAAGTTTCACCGGGAATAATTCCTTTCTCTTTGTTGCATATTGTTTAAGCCCAAAAGAAGGCAAGATTGTATCTGGAATTCCTATGGGGAACTAGTTTTGACTGTATTTACGAGTGACCTACTGGCTTTACCTAGTTCTAGACCTAGTTGCCAGGGAAAACTCTAAGCAGATATACAAGTATATATTCAGTTGATATATGACAAGTATTTAAAAGGATATGAAAGAAGGACTTACAGGTGAGCAAGCTTCCAGCAATACAGATATATATATATATATATATATATATATATGTAAGCATGTAAATGAAACCTGATAAAAACTTACAGGCGAGCAAGCTTCCATTGTAACAGCTGTATGGTTAGTTGTTCAAGAAATTAAAGAAAGTTTTGATAACAACCATGGATTTGAACCTAAATCAAAAGGGAAGTTGTTTTGAAAAGATGATTGGGGCTTATACTCAAGGAGAGGCCCAAATGAAAAACAGTGATCGTACCGTTGTTCTGAAAATTGTATCGAGACTTATATAATGACTGAGGCCCAAAAGGCTTATATTTAAAAAGGGGTTGGGTCTTACACTCTAATAGAGGCCCAAAGTTTATTTTTGTACAAGAGATAGGGCTTACAACTCAAGGAGAGGCCTAGATTATTTTGTTGAAAAGGCGACGATCGCGTAGAGGTTTTTGAAAATACAATGGGTCTTATACAATGACTGAGGCCCAAAAAGGTTTCTGTACAAAGGGAATGGGACTTACACTCTACAAAGAGGCCCAAAGTGGTTTGAAAAGATTTGTTAGGGTGATAGTGATCAAAACCCTAATTTTTGGTTTTAAAATGTATTTTAATTGAATAAAAATTCAATTAAAATAATCAAACATGTGAAAAAAGGTTGTGATCTTGGATTTATATTTGGAAAATCATGTTTCATTCATGGGATGATTTAAAAATCATTTGAATTTTGCAAAACCAAGAGAAAGAAATATTTTTAATGTTTAAAAACAAATAAAAATATAATTATTTACAAAAAAATGAAAATATTAAAAAAAATAGCAAAAATGAGAGAGTAGTAAAAAAGGTCTGGGTGAGGTTTTAACCCACGACCTTGTCAACAAACACACATGCGCGCTACCACTAGGGTGGTGATACATCCATGTATCAAAACCACCCCATGTGCATATATGGGGTGCCTTGTTTTCAGGTCTGGCCAAGGCAAGGCAAGACAAGTTTTGACAATTTACATGAAGTCTCTAACTTTCTCATTTCTCCATGTATTTGGACAAAATTTAGGTGCATTTGGCCTAGAATTTCACGAGGAAACCAATTGTGCTTTTGGAATTTTCGGAAAGTGTCCCTATTTTAAAACCCGATAGTGATTTCAAAATAGGCCTAAATTTGCATGTTCTATACTATCTCATGGTATAGGCAATAATTGCATGACAAATTGGTTCAAACACAACATATACAACATGTATGAGATGTTTATGATCAGTGGACATCAAAAGAATGCATAATTCAAAGAGTTCAAGTTGTCATGCACTTACCTCTTGGAGCTTCTTGTGCTAACTATCAAAATCCTTGTGCTAGAAGTAATCCAATGCTTTGGACACTCTTGATTGATCCCTTAGAAGCTTTTAGGATGATTTGAACCAGCTGGAATCCTCAGGAACAAGTTTTAGCTCTTTCTTGCAAAAGGGGCAAAAGTGACCAATATGGCAACTCTCTCAATTGGTGTTCCAGATGAGGGGAACCATTTGGGACAATTTGAGGATGATATTTGGAGTGTGTTTGAGGCCTTGTTTGGTTTTGGAAATGACTGAATCAAGACATGGCTTGAAAAATGCAGAAAAGTCAATTTTTGAGGTTTTGGAGGCTGACTTTTTGATTTTGGTGTTTCAGGTCACAAGTGAGTTTTTGAACAGCTTAGATATGACATATTAGAGGTGTTTGGATCATGAGATGTGGTGGAATTGCTCTCTAACTCAAAAACTCAGTGATAACTTGCAAAAGAAGGCATTTTGGCCTAGAGAAAGAGATTTTGAGGAAAACAAGTGTTGTAGTGCTTTGGTGTACTCAAACTGAGCACAAATGAGCTCTATTTATAGTAGAGCAAGTTTGTTTTGCAAGCAATAGTGAATGACAACTGGTACAGGCCTTTGGCCAATGTTGATCCCAGGGAATCTTTAGTCTCCTATAGCCATTGACTTGAGGTTAGGGCACAAGCCTATGGTTCTTTGATTCAGTGCTGATTCTTGACTCATTTAGTTAGGAATGTGTCAGTCCATGCCACCTTGGTGCATCCATTGAATGCTTGGAAACAAAATTGGAGTCTTGGCACCTTTTTAGCCTTTTTAGGTTTGTTATGGCTAAGTGTAGATTCTTAGACTTTGGAGGCTTGTGGATCAGATCATTCTCCTTTTATTTTATCCTCAGATGTGTCCAAATGGATGACAAGGCTTGGAGTTGTCCAATTTTTTCAAATCGAGCAAATGCACAACATCTGCCTTGTACAAGATAGTTGGAAATAGTGATTTTGAGGGGATCATATCTCCCTGCTCAGTCTGAGTTATAGGAGGCTCTTGTGCTTTTTAGAAAGCCCTCATATGATACAAAACATGTGTGATCATAGTTTATTTTGAAACTATTTGGATCCAACTGAAAAAAACCTCATGAACATTGATGTTCAAGGCTGGTAACTTAGGCAGTTTTTCACTAAGTGTTGGAAAAAGTGTCATTTTCATGTTTTTGTGATTTTGATCAATCCATAACTCAAAATCCATGAAGAATTTGAGTCTGAGGTAGTTGGAGATATTTTAGAGTGTAGCAAGACCTACAAATCCAGCTTTGGATCACCCAAAATGGTTGCTTGGATCTCAAGTTATGATCCATGGAAGTTGGTACCAAAATCACTTTTGTTCCATAACTTAGAAAAATTTTGGTTTCTTATGGTTGCCACTTTTGCAAGAAACCTCACTTTTCTTGATTTTTCTTAATGAATGATGATCAATACAATACATTAACATTATTTTTGACTTAGGGGAACCATATTTGTGAAAAATTCCAAAAAGTCAAACTTGATTTTGTGCACAGTTGACTTTTTTATCGGATGAAATCCAAACTGTGCAATTCTTTGTGAAATCAAGTCCTTGACCTAAATCAAACCTAATGGATGGATTCCATAGGTGTTATAGGGTGTATTGAATCATGTCCCAAAGTTTGGGAGCACGTCTTGGTCAAAAGTCAAAGGCACAATTGACTTTTTCCTCAAAACCCTAATTGTGGTCCACATGAAATTAAAACTTGTGGACCAAGCTTATTGGCTTAATCCATTGTTGTAAATGGATCAATGTAGTGTATTAGAGGCCCTCAAATCATGTCTTTAGGTCTTGGCTCATGCTTTGTCCCAAAAGTCAACTTAGGGGTGAATTAGGTCAAGAAACCCTAATTCCTGATTTTTGGTAAATGCATTCCTTGAGATTAAATTGACTTGATGATTAGGTCCATGAGATCCCTTAGAGTATATTGGGTTGTGTTTTGAATCATTGGCTCATGCCTAGAGGAAAAATTCCATCTGGAGGTCTTGGTCGACAAAACCCTAATTTGGTGACACTGTCGATCTTGAGGCTTGATCCACTTGGAATGTTGCAACCTTGTGCTTGATTCTTGATGTGGGAGTCCTCTTGATCCTTTATAGGCATTTGAGAGGTTAGACAAGTTGAAGATCATGTCATTTCTTGATTGATCCTTTGTCTAAGTGCTCTGAGAGGGCTTGAAACCCTAATTCTTGGTTGTGGTGAATGCTCAACAATCCTTGAAGAAATTGATGAGGCATAAAGCTACATCCATATTGTGGTGATGATCTTCACAATGATGGGAAATCTTGGTGGTCAAAATTTGGGGTATGAAAGATGCCCCTATTTAATCTTCTTGGACCCGAAGGTGTGAATGGCGAAGGTATTCAGGCATTCGGGGTGCAAGAGGATTAAATATCGAAGTACCTGGAATTTTGATGGTGGTTATGAATGGCAGTTTGCTCATCCATCTTCTTTTTCTAAGCAATGATACTTAGAAAAGGGTAAAAACTTCCCCTCGATCCTGGTCTTCAGCCAAGAAACTTGTCTCAGTTTCTGATATAAACTTCCCCTCGATCTATGTCTTCAGCCACGGAATTGGTCTCAGTTTTTGATATAAACATCCCCTCGATCCGAGTCTTCAGCCACGAAACTGGTCTTAGTTTCTATTGTCAATAATCTTCCCCTCGATCCTGGTCTTCAACCAAGGAACTGGTCTCAGTTTCTTTTGTTAATAAACTTCCCCTCGATCCTGGTCTCAGTTTCTTTTGTCAATAAACTTCCCCTCGATCGTGGTCTTCAGCCAAGAAACTGGTCTCAGTTTTTTTCCGTCAAGTTCCTTCCTTGACAAGGGACGCTATGTGTAGCAGTTTTCATCAAACTTCTCTTCGAATTTTCCTGAGGAGATGCCATTTGATGACTATACTGGGGAAAAACGAGTCTCTTGAGAGGGTGTTTCCTGCTTGGGGATATTACATCATACTTTTCTTTGAGATCTTCTCGGAGAAATGCCATGTGATGTAATCCAATTTTGAGGTGCTGATGACTTCATTAACATTGACTTTCTGAAGAGAAAACCCAATTGTAGCGCTGAGAGTCTTTAGTTGCGAGGCTTTCTCTGGGGGATTTTCCTTAATCCGAGAAAGCGAGAACATCATCTTCAATAGTAAAGAGTAACGTTTGTCGAATGTCTCCTTGCCTTTTAGAGGTTCAAGTTATCAAAGTGGTCGAGGACCGTCTCCAATCCAGAAATAAACTGGGGAGAGAGATTGTTTTAGGAGATACCTTTCCTGGCAAGGAAAGAACTGACAACTTGATTGAGAGGACTTTTATCACTTGGGGATAAGATTGACCAGAGTGATATTGATTCAATATGAATATGAGTATGAATCAATAATGCATAATGTATGTATGTTTATGCTGACAAAACTGACACGACATACAGACTATAGATGAACACGACTGGATACTCGGCCACTGCGAGGGATGAAAAGTATCACTGGTTCAAGATAGCAATCCTGCTTTGCTTAGGAAAGACGATCCCCATGGGGAGAAAGAATTGTTCAATCAGTCTTAAGAGATACGTACTCTGCCGGGGATATCAGATGGGAAAATGACATCTGATACAGTTGATCCTTCATTCAGGCATACTGGTTTAGAAGGAGTGCTTTGATTCTACACTTTGAGGTTCAACCACCTTCGGAGAAGCGATCGATGTTCTTTCGATGTTCAACAATCAAAAGAATTGCCATCTTTATTTTAAAAGCAGAAAAACTTTGACAAATAAATTTATTTTTTGTTTTATTTCAAGAATCGTTGATCATTGTTAAAAATGTCATTATGTAAAGCTAAAATAAATAAGAATTGCAAACAAAAGCACTAGGGCTCAAATTTTATTGATAGGATGGAAATCAGCCAAGCGCGTGATCCCATAGAGTATTACAAAGTTTAGAAAATGGTAATTTACGGGAAAAGGGCTACATTGAAACATAACGACCATTATCCTTCTACCAACTTTGAATTCTGGACATCCTAAGCTTCTGTCGAAGATGACCTTGACTGGAGTCTTCCTGATGGATAGCATTACTGTTGGGAATTTAACCTTGTCAGATGTAGTTACTTGCCATGAATCCCTAACTTTTGCCTAGATTGTCTTTCGAGGTTTCCAATCCATCGGGATGATTTTTGCTTATGTCTCTAATTTTTGCCTGGATCTCCCTTTCGGGTTTTCAATCCACCGAGACGTTTTTTTGTTTATGCAAAGTATTTCTTGACTACATCAATATTCGTGGGGTAGGCAAATTCTTCTCCATACATGGTTGCGAGTCTCAAGGCGCCGCCTAAGAAGGCTTTCTTGACCATATAGGGGCCGTCGTAATTCGGAGTCCATTTGCCCTGGGAATCAGTGAGGAATGATTGTATCTTCTTGAGCA
Organism: Lathyrus tuberosus; assembly: GCA_022829125.1. NCBI lineage: Eukaryota > Viridiplantae > Streptophyta > Magnoliopsida > Fabales > Fabaceae > Lathyrus > Lathyrus tuberosus. The sequence goes on from JALAZF010000072.1 coordinate 11,257,512, forward strand.
CAAGGTCTCCTTTTCTGAAGACGCGAGGTCGGACCTTTTTGTCGAACGCCTTCTTCATTCTTTGCTGATACAAGTGACCATGGCATAGTGCCGTTATTCGCTTTTCTTCGATCAGATTCAGTTCATCGTGTCGACTTTGACACCATTCTGCTTCTGTTAGCTTAGCTTCCATCAATACCTGGATTGATGGGATCTCTACTTCTATGGGAAGTACTGCCTCCATGCCATATACTAGAGAGAAAGGGGTTGCCCCTGTTGAAGTGCGGACATTGTCATACCCCAAATTTTGACCACTAATATTTCCCATCATTGTGTAAATCATTACCACAATATGGATGAACCATCATGCCTCATCAATCTCCTCAAAGATGGTTGAGCATTCACTACAATCAGAATTAGGGTTTTAAACCCTCTCAGAGCATTTAGACAAAGGATCAATCAAGAAATGTTATGATCTTTAACTTGTCTAACCTCTCAAACATCCATAAAGGATCAAGAGGACTCCCACATCAAGGATTAAGCACAAAGTTGCTACCTTCCAAGTGGATTAAGCCTCAAGATAGCCAGTGTCACCAAATTAGGGTTTTGGTCGACAAGGGCCTCCAGATGGAAATTTTCCTCTGGGCATGAGCCAATGCTTCAAAGCATAACCCTAGATACTCCATGGGACCTCATGGACCCAATCATCAAGTCAATTTTGCCTCAGGGGATGCATTCACCGAAAATCAGGGATTAGGGTTTCTTGACCTAATTCACCCCTAAGTTGACTTTTGGGACAAAACATGAGCCAAGACCTCAAGACATGATTTGAAGGTCTCCAATACACCATATTGATCCATTTGCAACAATTGATTGATCCAAGAAGCTTGATTCATAAGTTTCAATTTCATCTGGACCACAGTTAGGGTTTTAAGGAAAAAGTCAACTGTACCTTTGACTTTTGACCAAGGCATGCTCCCAAACCTTGGGACATGATTCAATACACCCTATAACACCTATGGAATCCATCCATTAAGTTTGATTTAGGTCAAGGACTTGATTTCATAGAGGATCGCACAGTTTAGATTTCATCTGTTAAAAAAGTCAACTTTACAAAAAGTCAAAGTTTGACTTTTTGATTTTTTGGTCAACCAAGGTTCCTTAACCTTAAAATGATGTTAATGTGTGATTGGAATCATCATTCATCAAGAAAAACCAAAGAAAGTGAGATAACTTGTAAAAGAGGTAACCATAAAAAAACTTAGAATTTTTCTAAGTTATGAAACAAAATGGCTAGGGTACCAACTTCCAAGGATCATAACTTGAGATCCAAGCAACCATTTTGGATGGTCCAAAGATGGACTTGTAGCTCTCATGGCATACTTTAAAAGTGTCAACTACATCTCATTCCAATTCTTCATGGATTTTTAGTTATGGAATGATCAAAATGGCTGAAAACATGAAAATCACATTTTTCTAACTCTTAGTGAAATTTTCACTAAGTCAAAATCTGCCTTACTTTTTCCAAAATGTAGGAGCAGTTTTCACCTTGATCCAAGTCAAACCAGGTCTTGGGTTAGACATAAAAGTTAATGTATGCCATGAGGACTTTCTAACAAGTACTAGATCATCTCCAAATTCCATTTGAACAAGGAGATACAACCCTTGAAACATGGCATCATGAACTGATTTTTTCAAAACAGATTTGGCAGATTTTGTGCATTTTGCTCGATTTGTCCAAATCTGATAGATCCAAGCCTTGTCATCATTTTGGACACATCTGAGGATCAAATCCAAGGGGGATGATATGATCTCTAAGCCTCCAAAGTCCATGAATCTACAAATAACATGCCAAACCTAAAAAGGCTAAAGATGCTTCAAGACTCCAATTTTATTTTCAAGCATTCAATGGATGCACCAAGGTGGCATGAAATGAGACTATTCCAACTGAATTTAGTCCAAGTTTATCTCTGAACCAAAGCTACAAAGCCTGTGCTCTAACCTCTAGTCAATGGCTAGAGGAGACATAAGATTCCAAAGTGATCAAATTGTCCAAAGGTCTGCTGTAGTTGCCACACACTATTGCTAGAAAAACAAACTTGCTCAACTATAAATAGAGCTCATTTGTGCTCAGTTTGAGTACACCAAAGCACTACAACACTTGCTTTCCTCAAAATCCCTTTCTCTAGGCCAAAATGCCTTCTTTTGCAAGGTAACTCTGAGTTTTTGAGTTAGAGAGCAATTCCATCACAGCTCATGATCCAAACACATCCAATATGTCGTATCTAAGCTATCCAAACTCTCATATGTGACCTGTAACACCAAAATCACAAAGTCCCCTCTCAAAACCTCAAAATTGGACTTTTTTGTATTTTTCAATCCATGTCTTGATTCAGTCACTTTCAAAACCAGATAAAACCTCAAACACACTCCAAATATCATCCTTGAAATGTCCCAAATGGTTCCCCACATCTAGAACACCATTTGAGAGGGTTGCCATATTGGCCACTTTTGCCCTTTTTGCAAGAAAGAGCTCAAACTTGTTCCTGAGGATTCTAGCTAGTTCCAACCATTCTAAAAGCTTCTAAGGGATCAATTGAGAGTGTCCAAAGCATTAAATTACTTCTGGCACAAGAAACTTGGCAGATAGCCCAAAAAGCTCCTAAAGAGGTAAGCATCACAACTTGAACTCTTTGAAATATGCATTGCTTTGAAGTCCACTGATCATGCACATCTCATACATGTTATATATGTTGTGTTTGAACCAAGTCATCATGTAATTCATGCATGTAACAAGAGGTAGCATAGAAAATGCAATTATAGGCCTATTTCAAGAACACTATCGGGTTTTGAAATAGGAGCCTCATCTGAAAAAACCACCACCACCATTGGATTCCTTGTGAAATTCTAGGCCAGATAGACCTAAATTTCGTTCCAAAAACAAGGCATGCCTCATGTATTCATGGGGTGGTTTTGATACACGGATGTATCACCACCCTAGTGGTAGAAGACGCATGCTGCACACAAGAGGTCTGGGGTTCGAATCCCCCTCGACCCAGATCCTCTTTTTACCATTTTTTTTCCATTTTTTTAATATTTATTATATTATTTTAAATGATTTGGAAAATTAATAACTCTCTCAATTTTAATGATTTTTGATTGGTTCTTTTTGCAAAAAATCACAAAAATGTTAAAATATTTTATTCCACAAAAAAATCAGATTTATATTAATTATTTAATATAGTTGATATTTTTGTAAATAAATTCATTTTTAATTGTTTTAAACACTTTTAAAAGTGGATTTTTATCTTGAAAATCAAAACCAAATGAGTTTTAATTCATCTTGTGATTAAAACATAATTTTTCAAGTCTCAACCAAAAATCACAAGTTGTTTATTCAAGCTTATTTGGTATTTTATCCTTATTTATTGAATTTCTTTAAGAATTTACTTTTAAAAATGATAAAATTAGGGTTTCTTCGATTTTCACCCTCACAAATCTTTTTCAAACACTCATGGGCCTCTAATAGAGTGTAAGACCCAATCCCTTTTAGCCAAAACCATTTTGGGCCTCAGATATTGTATAAGTCCCGACACGATAAAAAAATCTCGGCGCGATCGCCAGTGTAAAATAACCTTTGGGCCTCTCCTTGAGTTGTAAGCCCCATCACTTGTACAAAAACACTTTTGGGCCTCTAATAGAGTGTAAGACCCATTCCTTATAAATAAGATACCTTGTTGGGCCTCAGACATTGTATAAGACCCACTGTGTTTTCAAAAACCTCGGCGCGATCGCCGTTTTCAAACAAACCATCTGGGCCAACCCTCGTGTTGTAAGTCCTATATTTCTTTAAAATAATCTTTGGGCCTCTCCTTGAGTTGTAAGACCCATACCTTTGTACAAAAAAACTCTTTGGGCCTCAGTCATTGTATAAGTCCCGATACGATATTCAAAACAACGGTGCGATCACTATTAAACCTTGGGCCTCTCTTTGAGTATAAGCCCTAACAATCTTTTCAAAACAACTTCCCTTTTGATTTAGATTCAAGTATACAGTTGTTATCAAAACTTTCTTTAATTTCTTTGAACAACTATCAAAACAGCATGGAAGCTTGCTCACCTGTAAGTTTTTATCTGTTCTCATTTACTTGCTTTAATATATATAACTGTATTGTGGGAAGCTGCGCATGGTTAGTTTTCTTTCATTCTTTTAAATACATGTCAAATATATATAACTATATTGTTGAAAGCTGCGCATGGTTAGTCTTCTTTCATACTCCTTTAAATACTTGTCATATATCAACTGTATATATACTAGTATAGTTATTTAGAGTTTTCCCCGACAACTAGGTCTAGAACTAGGTAAAACCATGTTGGTCACTCTTAAATACAGTCAAAACTAGATCCCCATAGGATTTCCAGATACAGTCTTCCCTTCTCTTGGGGTTAATCAATATGGAACAAAGAGAAAGGGAGTATTCTCGGTGAACCTTTTTTCAGACTGTCACCCCTAGAAATTGTCAAAGAAATTCTACTCCCCGGAGTTGATCTATTCTCCGTGAATAGCATCTCTTGGGTTTCTCCAAATCCTAGAACTTTCGCTAAATGATCTATTCTCTGTGAATAACATTTCTTGAACTTTTCTTGGTTTGGGACCCACAAGCTTCCTAAAAGCATCCCCGCCTCCTCTTGGGCTTTGTACAAGGACCCGTCGGCTTCTTAAAAGTTCTTATGCCTTCTCTTGGGCTTCATACAAGGACCCTCACGACTTCTTAGAGGTAAATGACAGAACTTAGTCATCCTTTGCTAGAGTTGTATTTCTAAAAAGAGTCACCAAAAAGCCCTCAGACCAATTTTAGGGTTGATACTCATCCCTTAAACGAGTCGGCCTCCTCTTGGGCATTGTACAAAGATAGACCACACTAATAGACTTAGACATTCTAAATCCCCTTGAGTTTCAAAGACATTCTCAAGTTCCCTACAAACATAGGAAGAAACCCCGGATTCAGGATTAATCTCCGGCAGAGTTAAAACTTGTGGGTTCTAAAACCCAGTCTCTCTCCTAAAATTCCCCAGCCAGGGTCAGTTTATCATCATATAACCCTATCCCAAATCAGAACCTCAAGGTGTCTGATCCATCAACTCTTCTGGATTCACCCTGTAAGAGTTGATTCCCCACTTGGACATACCTCGGGATCTCAATAATTCCCAGGATAAGATAGCCTCCTCTTAGGCTTTGTATAACGATCCTTTCCTTAGGAAAGTCAGCCTTCTCTTGGGCTTTGTACAATGATTTTCTCCCAGCTGAGCTAACCTTTTCAGACTCTCTTGTTGAGTCAACCACTTTTCAGACTCTCTTGTTGAGTCAATCACCTTTTCAGACTCTCTTGTTGAGTCAACCACTTTTCAGACTCTCTTGTCGAGTCAATCACATTTCAGACTCTCTTGTTTAGTCAACCATTTTTAGCCTCAATCTCGGGTTTCGTACGAGACAGATAAAAAGCACTCTCTTGTTGAGTCAACCCTTTTTAACCTCAATCTCGGGCTTCGTACGAGACAGATATGAGCACTCTCTTATTGAGTCAAACCCTTTTTCGCCTCAATCTTGGGCTTCATATAAGACAGATAAGTACCTCCCCAATGGAGTTAGCCCCCTCTTTGGCTTCATATAATAATATCCCCAAATAGTCAGTCTCTTTTAGCCTTCGTCTTGGGCTTTGTACAAGACACCAATATATCCACTCTCTTGTTGAGTCGTTCTCATACAACCTCCTCTTAGGCTTTGTATAAGGACTTCCCCAGTGGAGTCAATCAACCTCTTAGCTTCAACCTTGGGCTTTGATCAAGGTACATAAAATTAATAATCCCTCTTTAGAGATAACAAATTCTCTTTCAGTCAACCTTTTAGCTTCAATCTTGGGCTTTGAACAAGATACAAATACTCCGTTTAGCCTCTGTCTTGGGCTTTGAACGAGACACCAAAACATCTTTTTCCTCCCTTAGAATAGGAGGAACTACGATTACTCTGATTTCCCTGTTTCGTTTAAACGGGAATACATAGGCATAAGATTGCAAAATCTTAGCGAGCATACTAATCAAAAACTCTAGGTCCAATACCTTCATACAACAATCAAAACTCAGGTCCAGCACCTTACCAAAAACATCAACAAATACTCACTCACTTATACTTTCCCAACCCATTAACAGATAAACACCATCAAGTACAAAGCAAAACCTAAAGCTAATATCCTGTGGTTAACCACATATAGGATGGGTAATTGACAACTCCCCATTGTATAACCTGACCCCGAACCCCCAATCTCTTTAAGTGTTTGTCCTGTTAGACATTCACGTGCAAGGTTAGTTTTAGATACCTTCCCTTTCCCTTCCAACTTCACGGGATAAACAAGAAATCAGAAAGTAGCACCCCCTCCTACCATTGCAGTGAGGAAAACCCAGCGATAAGGTGATCGCGTCACTGACAAAAATTGCTCGCTACAGTAAAATGGCGACTTCACTGGGGACGCATTTTATTGTTTAGGACTAGGATTATTATAGCTCCTAAGAGGTCTAGGATGTTAGCTTTAGGAATGAATATATATATATATATATATATTGTTTTTTCTACTTGATATCCGTGTTTATTTTTTTGTTAATGGGACTGCGGGTGATGCCGCATCTGGAAAGATTGAGTATACACCTAAGATAGGTGATGGCACGAGACGGGTAATCTTACAGGGAGTGACTCCCAAATAAGAGGTCCTGGTAGACCATTGAATCAGTGGAGATACCCTTTGCGGATTTAATGCCTATACGACTTTGGTTTTTGAAAGCAGATTGTTCGATTGGGCTGTCCGTGAAACTGGGGATTTTAGTAGACTAAGACCATGTTACTATTTTGTAGTGCGGAAGCTATCGGAAATAGTTGTCAAGCGATACTACCCTCATTTGAGACAACTCTAAGATATATCAGCTCGCTCGGGTGAACCAGCCTGCTATTGTTATCCCAAGAGGGGTCAATGATTTTGCGGACAGGTACAAAAAATACCAGTACAACCTTTGGGGATGGGTAGAGCCTTGACTTCATGACACCGAACCTTTGACCCCATGTTTTTTCTATGTTTTTGTGTGTTGCATTCATGCATTCATTTCATTAAAAAACATTTAAAACAATGAAAAATTTTCTCTTCTAGTCTCTCTTTTTCAAATTAAACTGAGACAATGATTGCAAATGTCAGAGAGAAAGATTGCTTTATGGATTTCGATAGAAGAAAGGCTCACAAGTACACCTTCAAGGTTCCAAAACTAGAGGATTTAAGAGGGTTGGAAAGGATGATCACCAACCCTGATGCTTTCAGAGCTAAGTATGGAGGACTGCTGTCTCTGTTAAGGGTCCATGTAATCGAAGGAATCCTATCCACGCTAATCCAGTTCTACGATCCGGTCTATCACTGTTTCACATTCCCGGAATATCAGCTAGCACCAACACTGGAGGAGTACTCTCACCAGACTGATTTACCTATTACTGACCAAGCTCCCTTTTATGGACTGGAAGAAATTTCAAAGGATCAAACCATTGCAAGAGCAATCTATTTGGACGAGTCAGAAGTCAGGACTCACATGACCACTAAGGGTGGAATCCAAGGGTTGCCAGCCCAGTTTTTGATAAATAAAGCCCTGTACTTTGCTAGTATAGGGAATGTGCCTGCTTTCGAAAGCATCTTTGCTTTGCTCTCCTACGAGTTATTTCTGTTTCCCAACATTGATAGCTTCGTTGATATCAATGCCATTAAGATTTTTCTAATTGGAAACCCCGTACCAACCTTGCTCGCAGATGCTTATCATTCTATACACTTAAGGAATTTGTACAATGGAGGAATGATCACATGCTGTGTACCCTTGTTATACAAGTGGTTCACTTCTCATTTACCCAAGTCTGCTGCTTTTTGGGATCAAAAGAGCACTTTACGTTGGTCGTAGAGAATCATGTCTCTTACCAACTGTGACATTGATTGGTACAATCAAATTTATGATGGGATCAGGATCATTGACCGTTGTGGAAACTTCCCTAATGTACCCCTCATAGGAATTAAAGGAGGAATCAATTATCATCCGATTTTAGTTCTTCGTCAATTCGGATACCCGATGAGGCATGTTCTGCGTAATGCTCATCTGGAAGGTCTTTTGTTCAAGGAAGGAGAAAACGATATGGCACTAAAGACAGAAATAGTGCATGCCTGGAAACATGTTCACATGAAAGGAAGAGAGTCTGTAGGGAAACCAGACTGTATCTCTGTGGAGCCTTATCTCCGCTGGGTACAAACTAGAGCTCTCAAGCTGAAGATGCCTTACCCTAATCAAGAAGTTCTTCCATTAAGGAAATCTGTCCTTTATTTTATGTCTGATACGGAAAAACTTCAGGTTACTCTCGCCAAAGTTCAACAGGAGAAGAGGTCTTGGAGGAACAAATATCGTATTCTCAATGTGGAGTGTAACAAAATACAACAACTGTTAAAAGATAAAGATGCTCTGATTGAGATTTTAGAGCAACATGCTGTAAATAATCAAGAAGACCAAAGGAATTTGCTCGCTCCTTTCACTTGGAAAAAGGATGACAACCCGACAACGGCTCAAGAGCCCCGGTCAAAGAAAAGGAAAATACCAGAACCAGCACCTGACCTCTCCTCAGAGAGGACTCAGGATCCATTAATTTAGACATTTCCTTTTACAGCACTTTGTACATTACTGTATGTCCATTTCCGCAATCTTTGAATTCAATAAAATGGGGTTTCCCCACTGTATGATATTTGCAATCCAATTGTCGAAGTTTCTTTTGATTAACAAAAAATTAAATTAATTAATCATTGCATATCATTCATCATTCTCACCTCACGCATTCTTCTTCCCTACGAATCTCACGTTTGTGTCTCGATTCTAGAGTCAAACTGTCTCATTCGTAAAATACTCGGGCCAATCGACAAACGAAAATGGATGATCTCAAGGAAGAGAACAAAGAGTTGAGAGAAGAAATCGACACTCTGAAAGAAGATTTGAGGAAACTTCACAATGACATGCAAGCTCTGGCGGCAACCCAGATGCAACAACAAAGGACTGTGATCTCAGAGATCACATCGACGCCCATAGTGGAAAAGTATGATCCTCGGTATAACATGGCAAAAGATCGTCCCCGGGGCATTCCAATCAACTATATCCCGGAAGGATATATTCTGCCGATCATGGAAGATCCAGAAACTGCAGCAGGAGCCGCTGGGCCTGAAAGTTACAAACTTCGGGAAAGCAAAGATGCAAGGGGTATAACAGCAACTCCTGAAGGTTACAAACTTCGGGAAAGGGAAGCACCGAGAGTCACTGCCGTAATGACTATACCACCACCCGTGGTATACACTGTCCCGGAAGGACAGATTCCACAGATACCTTCTGGTGGAAATGAGAGTATGAAAGATAAGATGAAGGAATTCCAGGAACAGTTCCTGAAGATGGAGAAGGAACTGGAAGCCATTCGCGGTCAGGATCTATTCGGTAAGGATGCCACAGACCTTTGTTTGGTCCCCAATGTGAAAGTTTCGCTCAAATTCAAGGTGCCCGAATTTGAAAAATACAAGGGTGACTCTTGCCCTCAGAGTCATTTGGTGATGTACGCTCGAAGGATGTCAACACAGACAGAGAACCAATAGCTACTGATCCATTACTTCCAGGATAGTTTAACCGGTTCCTCACTCAAATGTTACATGGGTTTAAAGCGCACTAAGATCGTCACTTTCAGAGATCTTGGCGCTGCCTTGTTCAACAATATAAGTATAACCTGGACATGGCATCGGACAGAGATCAACTCAGAGCCTTGTCACAGAAGGACAAGGAAACCTATAAGGAATATGCTTAGAGATAGCGTGAAATTGCCGCCCTGATTTGTCCACCTCTTGAGGAAAAAGAGATGACAAAGATCTTCTTGAAAACCTAGAGTTCATTTTACTACGACAGAATGGTCGCCAGTGCGCCCAGTGACTTCACCAAGATGGTGGGCATGGGAGTTCGTCTTGAGGAAGCTGTCCGAGAAGGACGTTTAATTAAAGATGATGGACCATCAAGCAGTACCAAAAGATACGGTAGTGCTTTACCTAAGAAAAAAGAGCAAGATATTGGTAATATCTCTCTCGGAAAGCAAAGGCGATGTTACCAACCAGTAGCAGCTGTAACTCCTGCTATTAACCCTACGCCTGTTCCAACGTATCAGCCTCAGGTTGCTCAGGCCCAACGGAATCAACAGCAATATCAGCAAAGGATACAACAGCCTCTTCAGCAGGCTCATCCTCAGTACAACAACAACCGTACAACGCGACCACCAGGGTTTGACCCTATACCAATGTTGTACGCAGAACTGTTTCCACTATTACTGATCAAGGGGCACGTCCAAACCAAGTATCCTCTTACAGTACCGTAAAATCTGCCTTTTTGGTTCAAAGCGGATCAGACTTGTCCTTACCATCAAGGAGGGCCAGGTGTAACCCCCCAGTTTTGTCAGTTTTTATTTAATTGAGTCGTTTTGATTATTTTATTATTATTTTATTTTATTTCTGACTTTTATGTGAAAATATGTTATTTTTCAATGTTGTGATATTTTATCGGGTTTTGGGAACGTTTGCGAGATATTTGAGTGTGGGGGTATTTTGGTCATTTCATGATATTTTTCTTAAGTTAGAAAGAATATAATATAGAAAGAGAGAAAAATAGAGAGAAAGAAAAAGAGAAGAAGGAAAAGGAAAAGAAAAGAGAAGAAGAGAAGAAAAAGATAAAACTTGGAAATCAAGAAATCAATCTCCCGACTTTTCTAAACACGATTAAATCGGGTAAGGGTGCGAAACTCGATTATTATATGCTTGTGTATGATTATGTATGTATATTTGTGATTGTTATTGGATTGAAATGGGAATATATAGTAAAAACCATAATATGTTAAAATTGATAGAATTCGATTAAATTGTGTCGGAAATTATGTTTTAGTGATCCTTAATGTTGATACAGGTTAGATACATGTTGTTAGGCATTGTATTGGTAATTTTTCGGGTGTATAGGTGAAAATTGGATGATTTTGGGGTGGAAAACGCATAACAAGTTCTGCAGAATTTTCTGGTTTTTCCACTGCCCATACGCGTATCACTCAAGGCAATACGCGTATTGGCCAAGGCAATACGCGTATGGCATTGAAGGAAACTGGGAAATACACGTATGGGAGTTTCATTTTCTCGGCCATCTGCCCATTTGCGTATGGTACGCGTAGGACTTTAGGGCATACGCGTATGGTGTAGGGTACTACGCGTATTGGACTTTTAATGGGAATTTTGGGGAAAAATGGTCTCTGCCTATACGCGTATGATCTTGGGCAATACGCGTATGGAATGGGCGAGGAATCAGGGAAATACGCGTATGGCTCAGGGCAATACGCGTATGGCCAGGAGAAGTGTAAAATGGGACTTTTTAAAATATCGTTTTCGTTTTTCTTTCGTAACTTGGGTTCCGTTTATCCGATTTTTACATTCTTGGTATCGTTGGAAAGCTATTGAGCTGTACTACATGATTATAATAATTTTGAGATTGTTGGCCGATTTAATTATGTCGGGAATTTGGAATAGTGTCATTTTATCAACTTTTGCCGTTTGCATTGTGTGTAATTGGTGTGTATCATGCAATGTGCTGTTGATATGGATATGGTATGACTTGCGTGCTGTTATGTGGTATAAATGCATTGTTTTGGGCTTGAATTGCAAAGCATGATTTATGTTAAGAGAGATGGTTGCATATATGTGTGCATTTGAATTTCATGAGTCATTGTATGCTGAGCATCATGATATGCATTCTTGTGACGTCCTGAGTGACGGTTTGATTCCAGAGGGAGTCTTCTATAACATCGTGTGCCTTAAAAATAAGAGGACCTAAAGCGATTTGATATATCGTGTGCCTTAAAAATAAGAGGACCTAAAGCGATGGTTATAGACGATCGTGTGCCCATGTGGGGTGTGAGCGATCGGATTATACTCCTTAGACCAAGAGGACCTAAAGCAATCCATAAACGTCGTGCGCCTTATACCAAGAGGACCTAAAGCGACGGGTGAACATCGTAGGCCCGACGGGGTGTTACTTGAGTGATCCTCAGTAACGAGCGATGATTCCAATAGTTCCTGAGTGAACTGGTTTTGAGAAATGTTGGAAGTCGGTACCGCATGTGCATATGCATAGAGTCATTGTGTCAGTCTCTTGCATTTGCATAATTCATTAATGGTTGTTTTATGTGTGAAATTGTGAGTGAAATTGTTATATGAATATGTGTTGGTGAGACTCGTATTGTTCTTGGTTGGTATACCTTGGCGACGGAAATATGAAATATATATTGTGTTGTTTTGTGTTTGAATTATGGTATGATTTGTGGTGAGAACCGTATATATGTGTATTTTATGTCATATATAATTGTATGCAATTATATGATGATTGTTTTTCTCACCCTTCTGCAGTTTTATAATGCTCTATGAGGCATTGCAGATTAGAGTTGCGGGAGGTCTTTTTGTGAAGCTTAGGACTTCATTCTTTTGTCGGTCGACTCTGATTTGTGACACCGGGTAGTTAGGGAGGCCGTTTGTGACTATTGTGTATTATGTATATATATCTTTTGGCTTGTGCATGTATACCTTGATGTATGACAAACTTTTCAAGTGATATATATATATATATATATATATATGATATTCAGTTTAGATTTTCCGCTTTTATTCTAAAATCTGAAATGTGGGTGTAAGGAACTGAGTTCCTCTGTTGATTGCTACCCCACTGTTGCATATCTTTATGTGCAGGTGTTGTATGTTTGTTTCAAATTGATGTGACGTCTCCAGTCTATGCCGTGTTTTAATTATACTCTGATGAAATTTTGAATTTTAATTATCTATTTGATTATTTGGGGGTATAGATTGTGGGTGTTACATTAAGCGGTATCAGAGCCAGTCCGTGTCAGTTGTGTCAGTCCTTGTTGGTCTTTGTGGTTCGGTGAGCTGTTTGTTTAACCATAGTTGCTGTTATTGGAAATGAACAGAATATGGCTGGAAGGAATGATGCTGCTTTAGCTGCTGCGATGCAAGCTATGGCTCGGGCTGTGCAGGGTGCACCGAATGCTGCGGGTAATGATGAGTTCAGGAAGAATAAACCACCTGTCTTCAAAGGAAGATATGATCCTGATGGTGCCCAGATTTGGTTGAAAGAGATTGAAAGGATTTTCCGAGTGATGGATTGTGACGAGGGTCAGAAGGTGAGTCTGGGTACTCACATGTTACTAGAAGAAGCTGATGATTGGTGGGTTGGTACTCGTCAGGTGTTGGAAGCTGCAGAGGAGGAAGAGATTACTTGGGTAGTGTTTAGCAGGGAGTTCTTGAGGAAGTATTTTCCTGAAGATGTAAGAGGAAAGAAGGAAATTGAGTTCTTGGAGTTAAAACAAGGTAATATGTCTGTTGTTGATTATACTGCTAAGTTTGTTGAGCTGGTGCATTTTTATCCTCATTATGCGGAAGCGACTGCGGAGTTTTCTAAGTGTGTTAAGTTTGAAAGTGGGTTGCGTCCTGAGATTAAGCAAGCTATTGGTTATTAGAGGATTCGAAGGTTTGCAGACTTGGTGGATTGTTTTAGGATTTTTGAAGAAAACGGTAAGGCTCGTTCTACTCATTACAAGAGTTTGAGTGATAGGAAAGGGAAGCAACAGTTCCGTGGTGGTTCGTATGTGACACCAGCTGATAAGGGTAAATAAAGGGGTACTTTTGATCGAAGGTCAGGAGGAGGAGGTATGTCTAATTCTCTGAGGTGTTTTAGATGTGGTGAATTGGGACACCGTCAGTCCGAATGTAGGAAGAATTTGGATAAGTGTTCTAATTGTGGAGGTGTAGGGCATGTCGCAGCTGATTGTAAAAGGAAGAATGTGGTGAAATGTTACAATTGTGGGGAAGCTGGTCACATTAGGACGAAGTGTCCGAACCCGAAGAAAGCTCCAACTGGTGGGAAGGTCTTTGCGTTGTCGGGGACTCAGACTTCAAGTGCAGATCGTCTGATCAGAGGTACTTGCTTTATTAATAGTACTCCTTTAGTTGCTATTATTGATACTGGAGCGACTCATTCGTTTATTTCGTCTGAGTGCACGAAGTGTTTGAATCTTGTGTTATCTTCGATGGATGGTGAGATGGTTATTGATACTCCAGCGATGGGGCCAGTAACTACTTCTTTGGTTTGTTTGAGTTGTCCTTTGACCATTTATGGTAAAGATTTTGAGATGGATTTGGTGTGTTTGCCGTTGGAGGGGTTAGATGTGGTTTTGGGAATGAATTGGTTGCAATTCAATAGGGTTCATATTGATTGTTATCATAATCTGGTAAGGTTTCCTTCTCTTGAGGAAGACGAAGACTCGAGTTTCTTATCTACCAAAGAGTTGAAGAAACTTTTGGCGGATGAAGCTCAGTTGTTTGGGTTATTTGCATCGTTGATTGTGGATAGTCAAGTTTCACTTGATGTGTTTCCTGTTGTGTGTGATTTTCATGAAGTGTTTCCTGAGGATATTTCAGATGTGCCGCCAGAGAGAGAGGTGGAGTTTTCTATAGACCTAGTTCCTGGTACTAGACCTGTTTCTATGGCACCTTATAGAATGTCGGCATCTGAGTTGGTTGAGTTGAAAAAGCAGTTGAATGACTTGTTGGAGAAGAGGTTTATGAGGCCAAGTGTTTCTCCTTGGGGTGCGCCAGTTTTGTTGGTGAAAAAGAAAGATGGAAGTATGCGATTGTGTATTGATTATCGCGAGTTGAATAAGGTGATGATTAAGAATAAGTATCCTCTTCCAAGGATTGTTGATCTGATGGATCAGTTGGTTGGTGCTTGTGTGTTTAGTAAGATTGATTTGAGGTCAGGGTATCATCAGATAAGGGTGAAGGAGGAAGATATTCAGAAGACGGCTTTTAGGACACGTTACGGTCATTATGAATATTTTGTGATGCCGTTCGTGGTTTCTAATGCGCCAGGTGTGTTTATGGAATACATGAATCGTATTTTCCACGAGCATTTGGATCGATTTGTTGTTGTGTTTATTGATGACATTTTGATTTATTCTAAGTCTCGCGAGGAGCACGCGGAACATTTGCGTATTGTTTTGCAGGTTTTGAAAGAAAGAAAGCTTTTTGCCAAGTTGTCCAAGTGTGAATTCTGGTTGTCGGAAGTGAGTTTTCTTGGGCACGTGATTTCAGGTAATGATATTTCTGTGGATCCATCTAAAGTAGAAGCGGTTCTACAATGGGAGGCCCCGAGATCTGTTACTGAAATTCGAAGCTTTTTGGGTTTGGCCGGTTATTATCGACGGTTCATTAAAGGGTTTTCTAAGCTAGCATTACCTTTGACCCAGTTGACTTGCAAAGGTCAAGCGTTCATTTGGGATATTCGGTGTGAGGAGAGTTTTAATGAGCTGAAGAGAAGATTGACGACAGCTCCGATTTTGATTTTACCGGATCCTAATGAACCATTTGTGGTGTATTGTGATGCGTCTTTGATTGGTCTAGGTGGTGTTCTGATGCAAGAAGGTAAGGTCGTGGCTTATGCTTCGAGGCAGTTGAGAGTGCATGAGAAAAATTATCCTACTCATGATCTTGAGTTAGTGGTTGTGGTTTTTGTGTTGAAGATTTGGAGGTATTATCTTTTTGGTGCGAGGTTTGAAATCTTTAGTGATCACAAAAGTTTGAAATATCTGTTTGATCAGAAGGAACTGAATATGAGGCCACGTAGGTGGTTGGAATTTTTGAAGGACTATGACTTTGGGGTGAATTACCATCCTGATAAAGCTAACGTGGTAGCCGATGCGTTGAGTTGGAAATCGTTACATATGTCGGCTTTGATGGTTAAGGAGTGGGAACTTTTGGAATCGTTTAGAGACTTGAGTTTGGTATGTGAAGTGACTTCGGATAGTGTGAGGCTTGGAATGCTGACGATTACTAATGATTTTCTGATGACGGTTAGTGAGAAACAGAAGTTGGATGTGAAATTGGTGTTTTTGATGACGGTTGGGGATAAAAGTGTGAATGAGGACTTTAAAGTGGATGCTAATGGTGTTTTGAAGTTCCGTGGGCGAATTTGTATTCCGGATGATTCGGAGTTGAAAAGGATGATTTTGGAAGAAGGACACCGGAGTAATTTGAGTATACATCTGGGAGAGAATAAGATGTACCAAGATTTGAAAAAGATTTTCTGGTGGTCTGGATTGAAAAGAGACGTGGCTCAGTTTGTGTATTCTTGTTTGACGTGCCAGAAGTCAAAAGTGGAGCATCAGAGGCCTAGTGGTTTGTTGCAACCGTTGGATATTCCTGAATGGAAATGGGATAGTATTTCCATGGATTTTGTAACAGGGTTGCCAAACACTCAGATAGGGCATAATGCTATTTGGGTGGTTGTTTATAGGCTGACTAAATCGGCTCATTTTATCCCGATTGACATCAGTTTTTCTTTGGAGAGGTTAGCTGAGATTTACATCAGTGTGATTGTGAAATTGCATGGGGTTCCATTGAGTATTGTTTCGGATCGAGATCCAAGGTTTACCTCGAGATTTTGGGAAAGTTTACAGAAGGCTTTGGGATCTAAATTGAGGTTGAGTTCGGCTTATCATCCGCAGACGGATGGTCAGACGGAGAGGACGATTCAATCGTTAGAGGATTTGTTGAGAGCGTGTGTTTTGGAACAAGGTGGTACGTGGGATAGTTATCTTGCGTTGATTGAATTCACGTATAATAACAGTTTTCATTCAAGTATTGGAATGGCACCATTTGAAGTGTTATATGGACGAAGGTGTCGAACACCGTTGTGTTGGCACGAATCTGGTGAGAGAACGGTGGTAGGACTGGAATTGGTACAGCAGACTACGGAGAAAGTGAAGCTTATTCGAGAGAAAATAAAGGCTTCTCAGAGTAGGCAAAAGAGTTATCATGATCGGAGACGGAAGGATCTTGAGTTTCAAGAGGGCGATCATGTATTTCTGAGGGTTACGCCGGTAACGGGTGTTGGTCGTGCATTGAAATAGAAGAAACTTACTTCTCGGTTTATTGGTCCTTACCAGATATCCGCGAGAGTGGGTGCTGTGGCTTATAGGGTGGCGTTGCCGCCAAATCTGTTGAATTTGCATGATGTGTTCCATGTTTCACAGCTTCGGAAGTATGTTCCGGATCTGTCGCATGTGATTCCGATGGACGAGGTTGAGGTAAGGGAGAACCTTACGGTTGAGGCACTACCAGTTAGGATTTTGGATCGCGAGGTGAAGCGGTTGAGGGACAAGGATATTGCACTGGTGAAGGTAGCGTGGGGAGGCGCTGCTGAGGGCAATTTGACTTGGGAGTTGGAGAGTCGGATGCGGGAGTCGTATCCAGAGTTGTTCGTCTCAGGTATATTTTCGAGGACAAAAATTTCTAAGTGGGGGAGAGTTGTAACGCCCCAGTTTTGTCAGTTTTTATTTAATTGAGTCGTTTTGATTATTTTATTATTATTTTATTTTATTTCTGACTTTTATGTGAAAATATGTTATTTTCAATGTTGTGATATTTTATCGGGTTTTGGGAACGTTTGCGAGATATTTGAGTGTGGGGGTATTTTGGTCATTTCATGATATTTTTCTTAAGTTAGAAAGAATAGAATATAGAAAGAGAGAAAAATAGAGAGAAAGAAAAAGAGAAGAAGGAAAAGGAAAAGAAAAGAGAAGAAGAGAAGAAAAAGATAGAAAAACTTGGAAATCAAGAAATCAATCTCCCGACTTTTCTAAACACGATTAAATCGGGTAAGGGTGCGAAACTCGATTATTATTGCTTGTGTATGATTATGTATGTATGTTTGTGATTGTTATTGGATTGAAATGGGAATATATAGTAAAAACCATAATATGTTGAAATTGATAGAATTCGATTAAATTGTGTCGGAAATTATGTTTTAGTGATCCTTAATGTTGATACAGGTTAGATACATGTTGTTAGGCATTGTATTGGTAATTTTTCTGGTGTATAGGTGAAAATTGGATGATTTTGGGGTGGAAAACGCAGAACAAGTTCTGCAGAATTTTCTGGTTTTTCCACTGCCCATACGTGTATCACTCAAGGCAATACGCGTATTGGCCAAGGCAATACGCATATGGCATTGAAGGAAACTGGGCAATACGCGTATTGGAGTTTCATTTTCTCGGCCATCTGCCCATTTGCGTATGGTACGCGTAGGACTTTAGGGCAATACGCGTATGGTGTAGGGTACTACGCGTATTGGACTTTTAATGGGAATTTTGGGGAAAAATGGTCTCTGCCCATACGCGTATGATCTTGGGCAATACGCGTATGGAATGGGCGAGGAATCAGGGAAATACGCGTATGGCTCAGGGCAATACGCGTATGGCCAGGAGAAGTGTAAAATGGGACTTTTCAAAATATCGTTTTCGTTTTTCTTTCGTAACTTGGGTTCCGTTTATCCGATTTTTACATTCTTGGTATCGTTGGAAAGCTATTGAGCTGTACTACATGATTATAATAGTTTTGAGATTGTTGGCAGATTTAAATATGTCGGGAATTTGGAATAGTGTCATTTTATCGACTTTTGCCGTTTGCATTGTGTGTAATTGGTGTGTATCATGCAATGTGCTGTTGATATGGATATGGTATGACTTGCGTGCTATTATGTGGTATAAATGCATTATTTTGGGCTTGAATTTCAAAGCATGAATTATGTTAAGAGAGATGGTTGCATATATGTGTGCATTTGAATGTCATGAGTCATTGTATGTTGAGCATCATGATATGCATTCTTGTGACGTCCTGAGTGACGGTTTGATTCCAAAGGGAGTCTGATATAACATCGTGCGCCTTAAAAATAAGAGGACCTAAAGCGATTTGATATATCGTGCGCCTTAAAAATAAGAGGACCTAAAGCGATGGTTATAGACGATCGTGTGCCCATGATGGGTGGGATCGGATTGTGCTCCTTATACCAAGAGGACCTAAAGCAATCCATAAACGTCGTGCACCTTATACCAAGAGGACCTAAAGCGACGGGTGAACATCGTAGGCCCGACAGGGTGTTACTTGAGTGATCCTCAGTAACGAGCGATGATTCCAATAGTTCCTGAGTGAACTGGTTTTGAGAAATGTTGGAAGTCGGTACCGCATGTGCATATGCATAGAGTCGTTGTGTCGGTCTCTTGCATTTGCATAATTCATTAATGGTTGTTTTATGTGTGAAATTGTTATATGAATATGTGTTGGTGAGACTCGTATTGTTCTTGGTTGGTATACCTTGGCGACGGAAATATGAAATATACATTGTGTTGTTTTGTGTTTGAATTATGGTATGATTTGTGGTGAGAACCGTATATATGTGTATTTTATGTCATATATAATTGTATGCAATTATATGATGATTGTTTTTCTCACCCTTCTGCTGTTTTATAATGCTCTATGAGGCATTGCAGATTAGAGTTGCGGGAGGTCTTTTTGTGAAGCTTAGGACTTCATTCTTTTGTCGGTCGGCTCTGATTTGTGACACCGGGTAGTTAGGGAGGCCGTTTGTGACTATTGTGTATTATGTATATATATCTTTTGGCTTGTGCATGTATACCTTGATGTATGACAAACTTTTCAAGTGATATATATATATATATATATATATATATATATATATATGATATTCAGTTTTAGATTTTCCGTTTTTATTCTAAAATCTGAAATGTGGGTGTAAGGAACTGAGTTCCTCTGTTGATTGTTACCCCACTGTTGCATATCTTTATGAGCAGGTGTTGTATGTTTGTTTCAAATTGATGTGACGTCTCCAGTCTATGCCGTGTTTTAATTATACTCTGCTGAAATTTTGAATTTTAATTATCTATTTGATTATTTGGGGGTATAGATTGGGGGTGTTACACCAGGACATAGCATAGAAAACTGTCTTAGTTTTAAATCTGATGTGAAAAATCTTGTCAGGAGCGGGGTCTTATCCTTCAAGGATACAAATCCGAATGTTCAGTCGAACCCGTTGCCTCAACACGAGAAAGCTTCAGTCAATTTGATAGAGGGAGAGTCTAACTACAACTATCAAATCCATGATGTACTCTTATTAAGGGCTAATTTGGTCAAGATGCATCGCAGACAGAGCGGATATGGGCATGTACCACCTCATAACTATCACCAGTGTGATACCTGCTCTAAAGACAATCAAGGATGTTTTGTGGTGCAATCAGCTCTACAGGAACAGTTGGATCTCGGTTGGATCCAGGATCACAGAATTCGTGGGGTCAACATGACTTATACGAATTCCGACATCATTCAAAACCACGACATCCGTGCGATGAATGTCAACTTGGTGGCAATGCACTCAAGGCAAAGCCAACATCATGATCTGCCACAACACGATTATGCTTCCTGTCTGATTTGCTCGGTAAATAATCAGGGATGCTATTTTGTACAATAGTCCCTCCAGCGTCAGATGGATTTTGGATGGATCCAAGACTACCGTGATAGAAATCCCTATCAGGTCAACATGATTCAAATTTTAGATATTCGCTTGATGAATACCAGCTTGGTGGAATTACACACTAAGTAGGTCCAACTCGGTTTTCTGACTTCGCATGAGTATCAGAACTGTAGCGTATGTCGTGAGAGTAACCAAGGTTGTGCACTTGTTCAAAGGACGCTTCAACACTTGTTAAACCACTGGTGGCTTCCGATCTATCTAGATGAAGACACACAAATAGTCAGTATGACTGACGAGAATCCTGATAGGTATAAAAGTTAGGATGTCCGCTCAATGGACACAGATCTAGTAAAGTTACACTGCATTCAAAGAGGACGTGGCCGGGTGCCACCACACAACTACGAGCGAGTCTGCTCGGAGAATAATCAAGGATGCTACCTCGTGTTAGCAGCCCTTCAAAGTCAGTTGGACCATAAGGAAATTCAACCATGGTCAAGCTCTGGTTCAATGTCAAACTATCATCCTGATCAAAGCAAGGATGTTATCTTAATCCCTAAGCGAGAAGTGGCCAAAGATATATGCGCCATAATCCCTTTACTCCGTGAGTCAAGAGTCCCTCTTGATGGTGGGAAGGTTCTCAATCTCGAACTAATTGAGGCCAGCTATGATAGTCAGAAAAATGAGAAGGCTTCTGTAGTTATCTATCTTCCAGGACCAGTACCGTACAAGTCTGATAAAGCTATCCCTTACAAGTACGATGCAACAACAGTTGAGAATGGAAAAAAAGTTCCATTACCCTCCGTCGTGAATATTCCAGACATCAGTCGAGTAACACAGAGCGGTTGAATCTTCAACCGAGGAGTTGGAGAACCTACCAGAGAAAAGGAACCTCAAACAGAAGTTCCTAATCAACCAGTCGGTCAGTCCAGTGGTCCCGACCTTTCACAGAACAACGATGAGATGCTAAAGCTCATCGAAAAGAGTGAGTACAACATTATTGATCAGCTGTTGCAAACTCCTTCAAAAATCTCTGTGTTATCTCTATTACTCAGTTTCGAAGCTCACAGAGAGGCTCTACAGAAAGTCTTAGAGCAAGCCTTTGTGGAACAGGATGTGACGATAAGACAATTCGATAGCATCATCTCCAACATCACTTACTTCAACAATTTGGGGTTTAGTGACGAGGAACTGCCAAAAGAAGGAAAAATTCATAACATGGCACTCAATATTATAGTGAACTGCTAGGACGATGCTTTAGCCAGCGTACTGGTAGACACAGGATCGGCTCGGAATGTTATGTCGAAGTCCACTTTAATGCGACTATCGTTCAAAGGATCCCCGATGAGGGGCAGTGAGGTCATCGTCAAAGCATTTGACAGATCCCGGAAAGCAGTTATTGGCAAAGTCGACCTTCCCATAACTATCAAGCCTCACACTTTCCTGGTCACTTTCTAGGTCATGGACGTCCGGGCAGCATACATCTGTTTATTAGGAAGACCTTGGATATACCAGGTAGGGGCAGTCACTTCGACACTGCACCAGAAACTGAAGTTCGTCAAGAATGACCAACTAGGCACAGTCTGCGGAGAGCAAGCCTTGAACGTGAGTAACTTATCATCGTCTACTTGTGTAGAACCAGAGGAGGTTGTTGGAACTCAGTTCCAAGCACTGTCGGTGAGCAATGAGAATCAATCAGAAAAAGGAACCTCGATTTCCTTGTACAAAGATGCTCTCGAAGTAATCAAAAGTAACAATGCAAAAGGATGGGGACAACTTGTCATTCCTATTGATAACAAAACAAAGAAGGGTCTTGGTTTTTTCTCAACCTGTACCCAGACTGCTACTAACGATGAAAGTCTTCATCCCATTTAGGACTTCTTCCACAGTGGAGGTTTCCTTCACCTAGTGCCTCAAGAAGTGCATACCATCAACGAGGGTGACTCCTCCGATACAGATGAAGAATGGAAGTCCTATCTTAACGAGGATGGTTATATGTCTCAAGAAGACGTGCCTACGCCATTTTTCTATCCTGCACACAGTCCGACATTTATACCAAGGCCAGATGTCAAGATGATATACAGAGATTGTGATCCTGAAGGATGTCGTGTTCTACCAAACTCATTAGAGGAGGACACTCTAATGAAAAACAATTTTGACCATGACTATTATGGCCCAATGGATGGCCTGCCTATCTGGCAGCCGTACCCGGGAGACTCAGGGCAAAAGAGTCAGCCCAACGATGCATATCAACTGAGCATTATCGAAAAGAATACCTATGTCCCCACCACATCATGGGATCAACACTTAGGATATTCAGAACTATCCAGCACGACGATGAATTTGCAAAGCTTGCAGGGCTAGAATTCATCAACTATGCTTTTCCCGGGGTCAACGTCATCGAAAGAGATGACTCCTCCAGTTCCAAAGAAGTGTGGGACACCTTAGGACAACCAAGCGGCAATTTCGACTACTTGGTCAAGTACACTGCTCCTGAAAGCTCTCGTATCAGGCTCGAAGACATCCAGCCAACCGGATGGGGAGATTCACCTGAGAGTACAAATACTACGCAAGATGCAACAGAAGAGTTCGTCTATGACAATTATGCTTGGGAAACAAATTCCAACGATCCTACTTCGCCAGAAATCAACGTCATTTCTGAAGACAAGTCAAGAAAGAAGGTGCCAGACTTTGTGATTCACTGAGGAGTTCGCCGCCAATGGGTTGCTGTCGATGTTCCGAAAGCCGTTCATAAGTCTAAGTAATTGTCGTCTTTATCTTAACCTTTCACGCTGCCCAGGTGAAACGACTATTTTGACAGGGCTCACTTTCTGTAAATGTCTCTCTTTGCTTTGCCCGAAGCGACAGAGTTTTGTTTTATAGGGCTAAAGTTTTAATAATCGACAAGATCATAAATAAATAAACATCGTTATGTAATTTCCGCATTTATTATTGTTTTCTCTTTTCGCTTTTTCAGAAAATGGTAATCCTAAAAAACAACTCAATAATAAAAACAAGCAGTTTTCCAAAGAAAATACACTGCACACACTCTTGCATTCTCTCTATCTCTTCTATAAACAATCATCACGTCATGCAGATTGCTTGTTTTAAACCCCATTGAAACGTACGATCCAATGCCTTCTCCCAACTTTGAATTCCCGGTATTTGAGGTTGAAGAAGAAGATGACAACGAAATTCCAGAAGAGATCTCCCGATTACTCAGGCAAGAGGAAGGGGCCATTGAACCTCACAAGGAGCCGTTGGAAATGGTCAACTTGGGTTCAGAAGAAGAGAGAAAAGAAATCAAGATTGGGGCACTGCTCAGTCCAATGGTCAAAGAAAGTTTGATAAAGCTTCTCAAAGAATTTCCTGATGTATTTGCTTGGTCCTATCAGGATATGCCAGGGTTGGATACTAGCATTGTGGAACATCATTTACCGTTAAGATCAGAATATCCGTCGGTAAAATAAAGGTTGAGACGAACTCATCCAGACATGGCCATCAAAATCAAAGAGGAAGTACAGAAATAGATTGACGCGGGTTTCCTCGCCACATCAGAGTATCCTCAATGGTTAGCCAACATAGTACCAGTTCCAAAAAAGGACGGAAAGGTCAGAATGTGTGTGGACTACAGAGATCTAAACAAGGCCAGTCCCAAGGATAAATTTCCTTTACCACACATTGACATGTTGGTAGACAGTACAGCAAAGTTCAAAGTATTCTCCTTCATGGATGGATTCTCGGGCTATAATCAGACAAAAATGGCGTCGAAAGACATGGAGAAAACTTCGTTCATTACCCCATGGGGTACTTTTTGTTACAAGGTAATGTCGTTCGGTTTGAAGAACGTCGGGGCAACCTATCAAAGGGCAATGACTACTCTCTTTCATGACATGATACACAAAGAAATCGAGGTATATGTCGATGATATGATTGCCAAATCTAAGACAGAAGAGGAGCATGTGACCCACCTGTCAAAGCTATTTGAGCGGTTGAGAAAGTACAAACTCCGCTTGAATCCCAATAAGTGCACATTCAGTGTCCGTTCAGGGAAACTGCTAGGGTTCATCGTCATCCAGAAAGGAATTGAGGTTGATCCTGACAAAGTCAAGGCCATTCAAGAAATGCCTTCTCCAAAGACTGAAAAACAAGTCAGGGGATTCCTGGGGCGTCTGAATTACATTTCCAGATTTATATTCCTTATGACCGCAACGTGTGCGCCGATCTTCAAATTACTCGAAAAGAATTAGGACTGTGTTTGGACAGAAGACTGACAAACTACCTTCGACAGTATTAAGGAATACCTGTTGAACCCATCGATTATATCACCTCTAGTGGAAGGAAGACCACTGATCATCTATCTAACAGTCTTGGAAGACTCAATGGGTTGTGTACTTGGTTAACAGGATGAAACAAAAAGGAAAGAGTCTGCCATCTACTATCTAAGCAAGAAATTCACCGACTGCGAGACTCGGTACACTATGCTTGAGAAAACTTGCTGTGCTCTGGCTTGGGCAACCAAACATCTTCGCCAGTATATGATTCGTCACAAACTTGGTTAATCTCAGAAATGGATCCAATCAAGTATGTCTTTGAAAAACCTGCTCTCACGGGAAGGATTACCCGTTGGCAGATGTTGTTATCAGAATATGACATAGAATACCACGCTCAAAAAGCTGTTAAGGGAAGTATTTTGGCCTATCATTTGGTTCATCAACTGATTGACGATCAGGAATCAATCGGGTTTGACTTCCCAGACAAAGATGTCATGTATTTAAAAATGAAATATGGCGATGAACTGCTACCCAGTGAAGGGCCAGAACCAGGTTCCCAATGGGGACTAATCTTTGACAGAGCTATAAATCATTATGGAAACGAAATTGAGGCAATCATCATAACACCTCAGGGTACCCACATTCCTTTCACCGCCCGACTGACGTTCAAGTGCACAAACAACGAGGCCGAATAAGAAGCTTGTATCATGGGTCTCGAAGAAGCGATCGACTTAAGGATTAAGAACTTGGATGTATATGGCGACTCAACCCTGGTTATCAATCAGATCAAAGGAGATTGGAACACATACCAATCAGGAGTGATTCCTTACAAAGACTATGCGAGAAGGTTGTTACCCTTCTTCAACAGAACCGAGTTTCACCATATACCTCGTGAAGAGAATCACATGGCTGATGCATTAGCCATTCTCTCTTACATGATTTGTGTAGGTCAATGGAACGACCTACCTAAGATCGACATAATGCGCCTCGAGAGGCCTGCTTATATCTTCAAGATTGAAGCAGTCATAGACGACAAACCTTGGTATCACGATATCAAATGCTTCCTTCAGAAACAAGAGTACCCACCTAGGGCATCCAGGAAAGATAGAAAGACCCTCAGAAGGCAAGCAGGTAGTTTCTTCCTGAGCGGTGATACACTCTATAAGAGAAATTTTGACATGGTCTTGCTTTGATGCATAGACAGACCAGAAGCAGACGCACTGATGAAAGAAATTCACGAAGGAACCTTTGGCACTCATGCCAACGGACGCACAATGGCGAGAAAAATTCTGAGAGTAGGGTACTATTGGCTGACCATGGAATCCGACTGCTACAAGTACATGAGGAGGTGTCATAAGTTTCAGATATACTAAGACAAAATCCATGTACCACCAATGCATCTTATAGTTCTCTCTTCCCCATGGCCTTTTTCCATATGGGGAATCGACATGATTGGCATAATCGAACCCAAAGCTTCAAACGGACATCGGTTCATCCTGGTATCCATTGATTACTTCACCAAATGGGTCGAAGCAGCATCATACGCCAATGTAACCCGACAAGTGGTGGTCCGATTTATCAAAAACAATATCATTTGCCGTTATGGTGTTCCTAGCCAGATCATTACTGATAATGGATCTAAATTGAACAATAAGATGATGAAAGAGTTGTGCACTGAGTTCAAGATCGAACACCATAACTCATCTCCCTACCGACCTAAGATGAACGGAGCGGTAGAAGCGGCTAACAAGAACATCAAGAGAATTGTTCAGAAGATGGCCGTAACCTACAAAGAATGGCACGAGATGCTACCATTTGCTCTTCACGGTTATCGCACATCTGTCCGTACTTCAACAAGGGCAACCCCTTTCTCTCTAGTATATGGCATGGAAGCAGTTCTCCCCATAGAAGTAGAGATCCCATCAATCCGGGTATTGATGGAAGCTAAGCTAACAGAGGCTGAATGGTGTCAAAGTTGACACGACGAACTGAATCTCATCGAAGAAAAACGAATAACAGCACTATGCCACAGTCAGTTGTATCAGCAAAGAATGAAGAAGGCATTTGACAAAAAGGTCCGACACCGTGTCTTCAGAAAAGGAGACCTTGTGCTCAAGAAGATACAATCATTTCTCACTGATTCCCGAGGCAAATGGACTCCGAATTATGACGGCCCTATGTGGTCAAGAAAGCTTTCTCAGGCGGCGCCTTGAGACTTGCAACCATGGATGGAGAGGAATTTTCCTACCCCACAAATGTCGACGTAGTCAAGAAATACTTCGCCTAAATAAAAAAAAAGAGAAAAAAAAATGTCTCGGTGGATTGAAAACCCGAAAGGGCGGTCCATGCAAAAATTAGAGACATAATCAAACAAAATCATCCCGGTGGATTGGAAATCTCAAAGTACAATCCAGGCAAAAGTTAGGGATTAATGGCAAGTAACTACGTCCAACAGGGGCAAATTCCCTAGTAGCACTCATGCCATCCATCAGGAAAACTCCAGTCAAGGTCATCTTCGACGGAAGCTCAGGATGCCCGGAATTCAAAGTTGCTAGAAGGATAACAGTCGTTATGTTTCAATGTAGCCCCTTTCCCTTAAATTACCATTTTTCTAAACTTTGTAAATACTATATGGAATCACGCGTTTGACTGATTTCCATTCTATCAATAAAATTTGAGCCCTTGTGCTTTTGTTTGCAATTCTTATTTGTTTTAGCTTTACAGAACGACGTTTTAACATGATTAACGATTCTTGAAATGAAACGAAAATGAATTTACCTGTCAAATTTTAGTGCTTTTAAAATAAAGATGGCAATTCTTTTGACTGTTGAACATCGATTGCTACTCCAAAGGCGATTAAGCTTCAAAGTGCAGAATCAAAGTACTCCTTCTGAACTAGTACGCCTGAACGAAGGATCAACTATATCAGATGTGATTTTCCCATCTGATATCCCCGACAAAGTTCTTACCTCCTAAGCCCGACCAACGTTTTTCTCCCGGGAACTACTTTCTCCTAAGCAAGGCAAAATTGCTATTTTGAACCAAAGATACTTCTTCGTCCCCTGCAGTGGCCGAGTATCCAGTCGTGTTCATCCACTAGTCTGTATGTCGCGTCAGTTTTGTCAGCATATACATACATACATCATGCATTATTGATTTACATTCATATTCATATTGCATCACTATCACTCTAGTCGGTCTTGTCCCCTAGTGATAGAAGTCCTCTCAATTGAGTTGTCAGTCCTTTCCTCGTCAAGAAGCAAATCATCTGAATAATCTGTCTCCTCCAGTTTATTTCTGGATTGAAGTTGGCCCTCGACCACTTTAATAACTTGAACCTCTGAAAAGCAAGAAAACGTTCGACAAACGTCACTCTTCGCCATTGAAGATGATATCCTCGCTTTCCCGGATTAAGGAAAAATCCCCAGAGAAAGCCTCACAATCAAAGGCTCTCAGTAACACATTAATTTTTCTCTCGAAGAGAGTCAATGTTAATGAAGTCATCAGCACCTCAAAATTGGGGTACATTGTATGGCATTTCTCCTAGAAGATCTCGAAGAAAAGAATGATGTAATATCCCCAAGCCAAAAGCAGTCCCTCAAGAGACTCATTTTCCCCAGTAGAGTCGACAAATGGCATCTCCAAACAGAGAAGTTTGTGCACCTCTACAACTCAGACGAATGGGTTCCCCAGCAAGTCTGACATCAAAAGTTTTTCCCATCAAATGGCATCTCCCCAGGAAAATTCGGCGAGAAGTTTGAGGGAAACCGCTACGAATAACGTCCCTTGTCAAGAAAGTTTATTGACAAAAGAAACTAAGACCAGTTCCTTGGTAGGTAACCAGGATCGAGGGGAAGTTTATATTAGAAACTGAGACCAGTTCTTGGGTAGGAAACCAGGATCTAGGGGAAGTTTATTTCAGAAACTTAGACCAGTTCCTTGGTAGGAAACCAGGATCGAGGGGAAGTTTATTTCAGAAACTGAGACCAATTCCTTGGTAGGAAACCAGGATCGAGGGGAAGTTTATTTCCGAAAATTATACCAGTTCCTTGGTAGGAAATCAGGATCGAGGGGAAGTTAATTTCAGAAACTTAGACCAGTTCCTTGGTAGGAAACTAGGATCGAGGGAAAGTTTATTTCAAAAGAAAACTGAGACTAGTTCCTTGGCTGAAGACCAGGATCGAGGGGAAGTTTTACTTTTTCTAAGTATCATTGCTTAGCAAAATAAGATGGATGAGCAAACTGCCATTCATAACCACCGTCAAAATTTCACGTATTCTGATATTTAATCATCTTGCACCCCAAATTCCCGAATACCTTCGCCATTCACACCTTCGGGTCCAAGAAGATTAAATAGGGGCATCTGTCATACCCCAAATTTTTACCACTAAGATTTACCATCATTGTGTAAATCATTACCACAATATGGATGAACCATCATGCCTCATCAATCTCCTCAAAGATGGTTGAGCATTCACTACAATCAGAATTAGGGTTTTAAACCTCTCAGAGCATTTAGACAAAGGATCAATAAAGAAATGACATGATCTTCAACTTGTCTAACATCTCAAACATTCATAAAGGATCAAGAGGACTCCCACATCAAGGATCAAGCACAAAGTTTCTACCTTCCAAGTGGATTAAGCCTTAAGATCGCTAGTGTCACCAAATTAGGGTTTTGGTCGACCAGGGCCTCCAGATGGAAATTTTCCTCTGGGCATGAGCCAATGCTTCAAAGCATAACCCTAGATACTCCATGGGACCTCATGGACCCAATCATCAAGTCAATTTTGCCTCAGGGGATGCATTCACCAAAAATCAGGGATTAGGGTTTCTTGACCTAATTCTCCCCTAAGTTGAATTTTGGGATAAAACATGAGCCAAGACCTCAAGACATGACTTGAGGGTCTCCAATACACCATATTGATTCATTTGCAACAATGGATTGACCCAAGAAGCTTGATTCACAAGTTTCAATTTCATTTGGACCACAGTTAGGGTTTTAAGGAAAAAGTCAACTGTACCTTTGACTTTTGACCAAGGCATGCTTCCAAACCTTGAGACATGATTCAATACACCCTATAACACCTATGGAATCCATCCATTAAGTTTGATTTAGGTCAAGGACTTGATTTCATAGAGGATCACACAGTTTAGATTTCATCTGCTGAAAAAGTCAACTGTACAAAAAGTCAAAGTTTGACTTTTTGATTTTTTGGTCAACCAAGGTTCCTTAACCCTAAAATGATGTTAATGTGTGATTGGAATCATCATTCATCAAGAAAAATCAAAGAAAGTGAGTTAACTTGTAAAAGGGGTAACCATAAAAAAACTTAGAATTTTTCTAAGTTATGAAACGAAATGGCTAGGGTAACAACTTCCAAGGATCATAACTTGAGATCCAAGCAACCATTTTGGATGGTCCAAAGATGGATTTGTAGCTCTCATGGCATACTTTAAAAGTGTCAACAACATCTCATTCCAATTCTTCATGGATTTTTAGTTATGGAGTGATCAAAATGGCTGAAATTATGAAAATCACATTTTTCCAACACTTAGTGGAATTTTCACTAAGTCAAAATCTACCTTACTTTTTCCAAAATGTAGGGACAGTTTTCACCTTGATCCATGTTAAACCAGGTCTTGGGTTGGACATCAAAGTTAAAGTATGCCATGAGGGATTTCTAACAAGTACCAGATCATCTCCAAATTCCATTTGAGCAAGGAGATACAACCCTTGAAACATGGCATCATGAACTGATTTTTTCAAAACAGATTTGGCAGATTTTGTGCATTTTGCTCGATTTGTCCAAATCTGATAAATCCAAGCCTTGTCATTATTTTGGACACATCTAAGGATCAAATACAAGGGGGATGATATGATCTCCAAGCCTCCAAAGTCCATGAATCTACAAATAGCATGCCAAACCTAAAAAGGCTAAAGATGCTTCAAGACTCCAATTTTGTATTCAAGCATTCAATGGATGCACCAAGGTGGCATGAACTGAGCCTATTCCAACTGAATTTAGTCCAAGTTTATCTCTGAACCAAAGCTACAAAGCATGTGCTCTAACCTCT
This sequence comes from Lathyrus tuberosus, assembly GCA_022829125.1. Lineage (NCBI taxonomy): Eukaryota > Viridiplantae > Streptophyta > Magnoliopsida > Fabales > Fabaceae > Lathyrus > Lathyrus tuberosus. The sequence continues at coordinate 11,288,351 of JALAZF010000072.1, forward strand.
AGTCAATGGCTAGAGGAGACTTAAGATTCCAAAGTGATCCAATTGGCCAAAGGCGTGCTGTAGTTGCCACACACTATTGCTTGCAAAACAAACTTGCTCTACTATAAACAGAGCTCATTTGTGCTCAGTTTGAGTACACCAAAGCACTACAACACTTGTTTTCCTCAAAATCCCTTTCTCTAGGCCAAAATGCCTTCTTTTGCAAGGTAACTCTGAGTTTTTGAGTTAGAGAGCAATTCCATCACAGCTCATGATCCAAACACATCCAATATGTCATATCTAAGCTGTCCAAACTCTCATATGTGACCTGTAACACCAAAATCACAAAGTCCCCTCTCAAAACCTCAAAATTGCATTTTTTTGCATTTTTCATGCCATGTCTTGATTCAGTCACTTTCAAAACCAGATAAGACCTCAAACACACTCCAAATATCATCCTTGAACTGTCCCAAATGGTTCCCCACATCTGGAACACCATTTGAGAGAGTTGCTATATTAGTCACTTTGCCCTTTTTGCAAGAAAGAGCTCAAACTTGTTCTTGAGGATTCCAGCTGGTTCCAACCATTCTAAAAGCTTCAAAGGGATCAATCGAGAGTGTCCAAAGCATCAAATTACTTCTGGCACAAGAAACTTGGCAGATAGCCCAAAAAGCTCCTAAAGAGGTAAGCATCACAACTTGAACTCTTTGAAATATGCATTGCTTTGAAGTCCACTGATCATGCACATCTCATACATGTTATATATGTTGTGTTTGAACCAAGTCATCATGTAATTCATGCCTGTAACAAGAGGTAGCATAGAAAATGCAATTATAGTCCTATTTCAAGAACACTATCGGGTTTTGAAATAGGAGCCTCATCTGAAAAAACCACCACCACCATTGGATTCCTTGTGAAATTCTAGGCAGGAAAGACCTAAATTTTGTCCCAATCCATGGAGAAATGAGAAAGTTACAAGCTTCACGTTTTTGACCAAAACCTTGCCTTGCCTTACCTTGGCCAGGCCAAAAACAAGGCATGCCTCATGTATTCATGGGGTGGTTTTAATACACGGATGTATCACCACCCCATTGGTAGAAGGCGCACGCTGCACACAAGAGGTCTAGGGTTCGAATCCCCCTCGCCCCAGATCCTCTTTTTACCATTTTTTTTCCATTTTTTATTATTTGTTATATTATTTTAAATGATTTGGAAAATTAATAACTCTCTCAATTTTAATGATTTTTTATTGGTTCTTTTTTCAAAAAAATGTTAAAATATTTCATTCCACACAAAAAATCAGATTTATATTAATTATTTAATATAGTTGATATTTTTGTAAATAAATTTATTTTTAATTGTTTTAAACACTTTTAAAAGTGGATTTTTATCTTGAAAATCAAAACCAAATGAGTTTTAATTCATCTTGTGATTAAAACATCATTTTTCAAGTCTCAACCAAAAATCACAAGTTGTTTATTCAAGCTTATTTGGTATTTTATCATTATTTATTGATTTTCTTTAAGAATTTACTTTTAAAATTGATAAAATTAGGGTTTCTTCGATTTTCACCGTCACAAATCTTTTTCAAACACTTATGGGCCTATAATAGAGTGTAAGACACAATACCCTTTAACCAAAACCATTTTGGGCCTCAGATATTGTTTAAGTCCCGACACGATAAAAAAATTTCGGCGCGATCGCCAGTGTAAAATAACCCTTGGGCCTCTCCTTGAGTTGTAAGCCCCATCACTTGTACAAAAACACTTTTGGGCCTCTAATAGAGTGTAAGACCCATTCCTTGTAAATAAGATACCTTGTTGGGCCTCAGACATTGTATAAGACCCACTGTGTTTTGAAAAACCTCGGCGCGATCGCCGTTTTCAAACAAACCATCTGGGCCAACCCTCGTGTTGTGAGTCCCATCTTTCTTTAAAACAATCTTTGGGCCTCTCCTTGAGTTGTAAGACCCATACCTTTGTATAGAAAACTTTTTTGGGCCTCAGTCATTGTATAAGTCCCGATACGATATTCAAAACAACGGTGCGATCACTGTTAAACCTTGGGCCTCTCTTTGAGTATAAGCCCCAACAATCTTTTCAAAACAACTTCCCTTTTGATTTAGATTCAAGTATACAGTTGTTATCAAAACTTTCTTTAATTTCTTTGAACAATAACAAAACAGCATGGAAGCTTGCTCACCTGTAAGTTTTTATCCGCTTTCATTTACTTGCTTTAATATATATAACTGTATTATGGGAAGCTGCACATGGTTAGTCTTCTTTCCTTCTTTTAAATACATGTCAAATATATATAACTATATTGTGGGAAGCTATGCATGGTTAGTCTTCTTTCATACTCTTTTAAATACTTGTCATATATCAACTGTATATATACTAGTATAGTTATTTAGATTTTCCCCGACAACTAGGTCTAGAACTAGGTAAAGCCATGTTGGTCACTCTTAAATACAGTCAAAACTAGATCCCCGTAGGATTTCCAGATACACTATTCCCTTCTCTTGGGGTTAATCAATATGGAACAAAGAGAAAGGCAGTATTCTCGGTGAACCTTTTCTCAGACTGTCACCCCTAGAAATTGTCAAAGAAATTCTACTCCTCAGAGTTGATCTATTCTCTGTGAATAGCATCTCCTGAGTTTCTTCAAATCACAGAACTTTCGCTAAATGATCTATTCTCTGTGAATAGCATTTCTTGAACTTTTCTTGGTTTGGGACCCACAGGCTTCCTTAAAGCATCCCCGCCTCCTCTTGGGCTTTGTACAAGGACCCGTTGGCTGCTTAAAAGTTCTCATGCCTTCTCTTGGGCTTCATACCAGGACCCTCACGACCTCTTAGAGGTATAGGATAGAACTTAGTCATCCTTTGCTAGAGTTGTCTTTCTAAAAAGAGTCACCAAAAAGCCCTTAGACTAATTTTAGGGTTGATACTCATCCCTTAAACGAGTCGGCCTCCTCTTGGGCATTGTACAAAGATAGACCACACTAATAAACTTGGACAGTCTAAATCCCCTTGAGTTTGAAAGACATTCTCAAGTTCCCTACAAACATAGGAAGAAACCCCGGATTCTGGATTAATCTCCAGCAGAGTTAAAACTTGTGGGTTCTAAAACCCAGTCTCTCTCCTAAAATTCCCTAGCCAGGGTCAGTTTATCATCATATAACACTATCCCAAATCAGAACCTCAAGGTGTTTGATCCATCAACTCTTCTGGATTCACCTTGCAAGAGTTGATTCCCCACTTGGATATACCTCGGGATCTCAACAATTCCTAGGATAAGATAACCTCCTCTTAGGCTTTGTATAACGATCCTTTCCTCAGGAAAGTCAGCCTTCTCTTGGGCTTTGTACAATGATTTTCCCCCAGCTGAGCTAACCTTTTCAGACTCTCTTGTTGAGTCAACCACTTTTCAGACTCTCTTGTTGAGTCAATCACCTTTTCAGACTCTCTTGTTGAGTCAACCACTTTTCAGACTCTCTTGTCGAGTCAATCACGTTTCGGACTCTCTTGTTGAGTCAACCATTTTTAGCCTCAATCTCGGGCTTCGTACGAGACAGATAAAAAGAACTCTCTTGTTGAGTCAACCCTTTTTAGCCTCAATCTCGGGCTTCGTACGAGACAGATATGAGCACTCTCTTGTTGAGTCAAACCCTTTTCTGCCTCAATCTTGGGCTTCATATAAGACAGATAAGTACCTCCCCAATGGAGTTAGCCTCCTCTTAGGCTTCATATAATAATATCCCCAAAGAGCCAGTCTATTTTAGCCTTCGTCTTGGGCTTTGTACAAGACACCAATATATCCACTCTCTTGTTGAGTCGTTCTCATACAACCTCCTCTTAGGCTTTGTATAAGGACTTCCCTAGTGGAGTCAATCAACCTCTTAGCTTCAACCTTGGGCTTTGATCAAGGTACATAAAATCAACAATCCCTCTTTAGAGATAACAAATTCTCTTTCAATCAACCTTTTAGCTTCAATCTTGGGCTTTGAACAAGATACAAATACTCCGTTTAGCCTCTATCTTGGTGTAGCGCGATTTTTGTGGTCTTGAAGCACTATCGCTTGGGTACTACAGTTCGATTCATTTTTTATCCTGTTAAGCTGATTAAGGAATGGAAATAGATGTCTCTAATTAACCCTGCTCGCAAACTGAGGTTAAACAGTCAAAACTGTTGGCTTACAGATGCTATTTAGACGTGGGCCACTCTTCGGTTATTTTGTTAAGAACAAGGTGTCTGGACTTTTTGTAAGGCTTTTGGTAAGGTGTTTAGATTTGATGCTTTTGGGTTGATTTGGTGGAGATACTGGATTTTGGATTTTTTGGTTAGTATGCTCGCTAAGATTTTGCAATCTTATGCCTACGTATATCCGTTTAACGAAACAGGGAAATCAGAGTGATCGTAGTTCCTCCTATTCTATGGGAGGAAAAAGGTTGTTTTGGTGTCTTGTTCAAAGCCCAAGACATGAAGCTAAAGGTGGTTTGTATCTTGTTCAAAGCCCAAGATGTGAAGCTAAAGGGTTTTGGCTTAGAGATAATTTGTCATCTCTAAAGAGGAGTTGTTGGTGTTTGTATGCTGTGAGCAAGGCCTGACTTTGATGCTAAAAGGTTGATTGACTCAATCGGGGTTCTCTTTATACAAAGCCTAAGAGGAGGCTAGTGACCCAACAAGTGGGTGTTTTTATATGTCTTGTACGAAGCCCGAGACAGAGGCTAAAGAGGTTTGACTCAACAAGAGAGTCTTGAACAGGTGATTGACTCAACAAGAGAGTCTGGAGGTTGTTTGACTCAATGAGAGAGACTTTTATACTCAACAAGAGAGTGTTTTCTATCTCGTACGAGGTCCGAGATGGAGGCTAGAAGGAGATTGACTCAACAAGGGATTATTTTATACTCAACAAGAGAGTGATTTATAAGTGCCTTGTATGAAGCCCAAGACGGAGGCTAAAAGTGTTTGACTCAACAAGAGAGTCTTTTATACTCAACAAGAGAGTGTTTTTCTATCTCGTACGAAGGCTGAGATGAAGGCTAAAAGGAGGTTGACTCAACAAGAGAGTCGTTTATACTCAACAAGAGTGTGATTTTTATCTGTCTTATACGAAGCCTAAGACGGAGGCTAAAAAAGGGGTTTGACTCAACAAGAGAGTGTTTTCTATCTCGTACGAAGCCCGAGATAGAGGCTAAAGGGGATTGGCTCAACAAGAGAGTCTTTTATACTCAACAAGAGAGTCTGGAAAGGTTTGCTCCGTTGGGGAGAATCATTGTACAAAGCCCAAGAGGAGGCTATCTTTCCGCTGAGGATTATGGAGTAGGTCTAAGAGAGACTGAGGTTTCTTCCTATGTTGGAAAGGAACTTGAGATTGTCTTTGAGACTCAAGGGTCTTAGACTGTCCAAGTCTAGATTTTTATCTTTTGTACAATGCCCAAGAGGAGGCGCGAGCATTAAAGGAGGAGTATCACCCTAAAATGGTCGGAGTTTTGACGCTGGGAAGACTGCTCTAGCAAAGGATGACTAAGTTATGTCTTATACCTTTAAGAGGTCATCAGGGTCCTTGTATTAAGCCCAAGAGAAGGCACGAGAACTTTTAAGAAGCCGAAGGGTCCTTGTACAACGCCCAAGAGGAGGAGGGGATGCTTTTAGGAAGCCTGTGGGTCCCTAAACCCTGAGAAGTTCAAGACATGCTATTCACCGAGAATAGATCAAGCCAGGAAAGTCCGAGAATTTGGAAGAAACTCAAGAGATGCCATTCACGGAGAAAAGATCATCTCTGGGGAGTTAGAGTTTCTTTGACAATGTCTAAGGGTTACAGTCTGAGAAAGGGTTCACCGAGAATGCTGCCTTTCACGTCTCCATATTGTTTAACCCCAAGATGAGGGAAGACTGTATCTAGTAATACTATGGGGGATCTAGTTTTGACTATATTTAAGAGTGACCAACAGGGCTTTACTTAGTGCTAGACGTAGTTGCCGGGGAAAACTCTAAATAACTATACTAGTATTACACAGTTGATATTTGACAAGTATATAAAAGGATGTGAAAGGAGACTTACAGTGAGCAGCCCCACTATACAGTTATATATATATATATATATGTATATGAAAGCGGATAAAGAAGTGGGTAAACACTTACTCGGTTGTAGAGCTTCCATGCTGTTTTGTTAGTTGTTCAACAAAGAAAGCTTTGATAACAATATTATATTCAAAATCAAAGGAGAAAGTGCTTTGAAAAGATTGTTGGGGCTTACAGCTCAAGGAGAGACCCAAGGTTTTATCAGTGATTGCACTGTTGTTTTGAAATTGTACAGGGACTTATACAAGTGACTGAGGCCCAAAAAGGTTTTCTGTAAAAAAGGATGGGTCTTACTCTCTCTCAAGAGGCCCAAAGGTGTTTAAAGAAAAGGAATGGGGCTTATAACACGAGGGTAGGCCCAGATGGTTTGATTTTTGAACTGGCGATTGCGCCGAGATTTTTCTTTTAACACGGAGGGACTTATGCTATATCTGAGGCCCAAAAAGTTTTGGTTAAAAGGGGGTTAGGTCTTACACTCTATTAGAGGCCCAAAGGGGTTTATTTTTGTACAAGAGATGGGGATTACAATTCAAGGAGAGGCCCAGGTTTTTTGTTAAAAAGGCGACGATCGCGCCGAACTTTTTGATGGGATCGGGACTTATACAATACACTAAGGCCCAAATCATTTTGGTTTTCAAAAAGGGTTGGGTCTTACACTCTACTAGAGGCCCAAAGTGTTAGAAAAAGATTTGTGAGGGTGAAAATCAAAGAAACCCTACATTTGTTTTCCTTTAAAAGTTAATATTTAAAGAAAATACCAAATAAGTTTGAATAAACCACTTGTGATATTTGTTTAAGGTTTGAAAAATGAGGTTTTAATCACAAGATGAATTAAAACTCATTTGGTTTTGATTTTCAAGATAAATATTCACTTTTAAATGTTTAAAAACAATTAAAAAATGAATTTATTCACAAAAATACCAACTATATTAAATAAATAATATAAACTTGATTTTTTTTGTGGAATAAAATATTTCAACATTTTTGTGATTTTTTTCATAAAGAACCAACCAAAAATAATTAAAACTTAGGGAGTTATTAATTTTTCAAATCATTAAAAATAATATGAAAAATAGTAAAATATGAAAAAGTGGTAAAAAAGAGGATCTGGGGCGAGGGGGATTCGAACCCCAGACCTCTTGTGTACAGGGCGCACGCCTTACCAATGGGGTGGTGATACATCCATTGATTGAAACACAACCACAAATATACAATGCTTGCCTTATTTTTGGCCTGGCCCAAGGCAAGGCAAGGCAACATTTTGGTTAGAAACGTGAATGCCATAACTTTTTTATTTCTTCATGGATGGAGACAAAATTTATATGCATCTGGCCTAGAATTTCCTAAGGAATCCAATGGTGGTGGTGGTTTTTCCAGAAAACAAATCCTCCTCAAAACCCGATAGTGGTTTTGAAATAGGCCATGTTTTGCATTTTCTGTGCTATCCCTTGTTATAGGTATGAATTACATGATAAATTGGTGCAAACACAACACATATAACATGTATAAGAGATGTATGATCAGTGGACTTCAAAGCAAGGCATATTTCAGAGAGTTCAAGTTGTGATGTTTACCTCTCTTTGGAGCTTTTGGTCTATCTACCAAGTGCTTTGTTCCAGAAATGTTTTGATGCTTTGAACACTCTGAAATGATCCCTTAGAAGCTTTTAGGATGATTGGAATCATCTGGAAACCTCAGGAATGGAAATTGGCCGTTTCTTGCAAAAGGGGCAAAAATGGCCAAAATAGCAACTCTCTCAAATGATGTTCCAGATGTGTGGAACCATTCGGGACAATTCAAGGATGATATTTGGAGTGTGTTTGAGGTTTTATCTGGTTTGGAAAGTGACTGAATCAAGACATGGCTTGAAAAATGCACAAAAGTATAATTTTGAGGTTTTGAGAGGGGACTTTGAGATTTTGGTGTTACAGGTCACTTGTGAGAGTTTGAACAACTTAGATATGACATATTGGATGTGTTTGGATCACGAGCTGTGGTGAAATTGCTCTCTAACTCAAAAACTTAGAGTTAGCTTGCTAAAGAAGGTATTTTTGCCTAGAGAAAGTGATTTTGAGGAAAGCATCTGTTTGATGGCTTTGGTGTACTCAAACTGAGCACAAATGAGCTCTATTTATAGTGAAGCAAGTTTGTTTTTGCTGCAATAGTGAATGGCAACTGCTGCAGAGGTTTGGCCAATGTTGATCAATGGGAATCCAAGTCTCCTCTAGCCATTGACCAGAGGTTAGGGCACAGGTTGCTGGTTCCCTTGGTCTTGGATATGTCTTGACTGAATTCAGTTGGAAATGGCTCAGTCCATGCCACCTTGGTGCATCCATTAAATGCTCCAAACCAAAATTGGAGTCTTGTCCCCCTTTTAGGCATTTCTAGGTTTGGCATGCTACTTTTGGTTCCAAAGGCTTAGGAGGCTTATGGATCAGAGTTGGTTCCTCCTTGGTCCCCCCTTGAGGTGTTCAAATGGATAGACTTGCTTGCCCTTTGCAAAATTTGAGCAAATCGAGCAAAACTCCCAAATCTGCCTTGTTATGACAGTTGCAGCAAGGCATACTGCCAATGTCATAACTTCTTGCTCAAATTGAGTTTCGTGAAGTTCTTGGTCATTTTAGAAAGCTCTCATATGATACAACATATGTGTGATCATAGTTTGTTTTGATACCTTTTGGATCCAAGTGAAAAATGCCCCTACATTTGGAAAAAAGTGAAGCCAGATTCTGACTTAGTGAAAATTTCACTAAGTGTTGGAAAAAATGACATTTCATGTTTTCAGCCATTTTGACCCAATCATAACTCAAAATCCATGACGAATTGGAATGAGGTGTAGTTGAAGCTTTTGTAGAGGGCCATGAGAGCTACAAATCTAGCTTTGAATGGGGGAAAATTGCCTTGTGGTTTAGGAGATATTATCCCACTTTTCTTGATTTTTCTTGATGAATGATGATTCCAGTCACACATTAACATCATTTTAGGGTCAAAGAACCATAATTGTGAAAAATCTCAAAAAGTCAAAGTTGACTTTTGTGCACAGTTGACTTTTTGTCAAATGAACTCCAAACTGCGAGATCCTCTATGAAATCAAGTCCTTGACCTAATTAAACTTGATGGATTGATTTCATAGGTGTTATAGGGTGTATTGAATCATGTCCTGGTCAAAATTCAAGGTACAATTGACTTTTCTCGCGAAACCCTAATTGTGGTTCTGATGAATTTGAAACTTGTTGCTCAGCTTCTTGGATCAATCCATTGTTGCAAATGGATCAATGTAGTGTGTTATGGACCCTCAAACCATCTCTTGAGGTCTTGGCTCCTGTTTTGTCCCAAAAATCAACTTAGGGGTGAATTAGGTCAAGAAACCCTAATTCCTGATTTTTGGTGAATGCATCCCCTGAGGCTAAATTGACTTGATGATTGGGTTTATGAGGTCCCTTAGAGTATTTTAGGTTGTGCTTTGAAGCATTGGCTGATGCCCAGAGGAAAATTTCCATCTGGAGGCCCTGGTCGACCAAAACCCTAATTTGGTGACACTGGCGATCTTGAGGCTTAATCCACTTGGACTGTTGCAGCCTTGTGCTTAATCCTTGATGTGGGAGTCCTCTTGATCCCTTATGGATGTTTGAGAGGTTTATACAAGTTGAATATCATGTCATTCCTTGGTTGATCTTTTGTCTAAGAGCTCTGAGAGGGCTTGAAACCCTAAGTTTGATTGTAGTGAATGCTCACCCATCTTTGGGGAGATTAATGAAGTACAAAGGTTCCTCCATATTGTGATGATGATTTGCACAATGATGGGAATCTTAGTGGTCAAAATTTGGGGTATGACACTTGGGTTTTGAACGAGACACCAAAACATCTTTTTCCTCCCTTAGAATAGGAGGAACTACGATTGCTCTGATTTCCTTGTTTCGTTTAAACGGGAATACGTAGGCATAAGATTGCGAAATCTTAGCGAGCATACTAATCAAAAAATCTAGGTCCAATACCTTCATACATCAATCAAAACTTAGGTCCAACACCTTACCAAAAACATCAACAAAAACTCACTCACTTATACTTTCCCAACCCATTAACAGATAAACACCATCAAGTACAAAGCAAAAGCTAAAGCTAATATCCTGTGGATAACCACATATAGGATGGGTAATTGACAACTCCCCATTGTATAACCTGACCCCGAACCCCCCAATCTCTTTAAGCGTTTGTCCTGTTAGACATTCGCGTGCAAGGTTAGTTTTAGATACCTTTCCTTTCCCTTCCAGCTTCACGGGATAAATAAGAAATCAGAAAGTAACACCCGTCCTACCATTGCAGTGAGGAAAACCCAGCGATAAGGTGGTCGCGTCACCGACAAAAATCGCTCGCTACAGACAGATGTGTGATAACCATGAAGAGCAAAGGGTAGCATTTCGTGCCAATCTTTACAGGTTACAACCATCTTTTAAACGATCTTCTTAATGTTTTTGTTAGCGGCTTCTACCGCTCCGTTCATCTTAGGTCGGTAGGGAGATGAGTTATGGTGTTCGATTTTGAACTCAGCACATAACTCTTTCATCATCTTGTTGTTCAAGTTAGATCCATTATCAGTAATGATCTGGCTTGGAACACCATAACGGCAGATGAGGTTGTTGTTGATAAATCAGACCATGACTTGTCGGGTTACATTGGTGTATGATGCTGCTTCGACCCACTTAGTGAAGTAGTCAATGGCTACCAGGATGAACCGATGTTCGTTCGAAGCCTTGGGTTCGATCATGCTAATCATGTCGATTCCCCATATAGAAAAAGGCCATGGGGAAGAGAGAACTTTGAGATGTGTTGGCGGTACATGGATTTTGTTTGAGTATATTTGACACTTGTGACATCTCCTCATGTACTTGTAGCAATCGGATTCTATGGTCAACCAATAGTATCCTGCTCTCAGAATTTTTCTCGCCATATTGTGTGTCCGTTGGCATGAGTGCCAAAGGATCCTTCGTGAATTCTTTTATCAGCATGTTTGCTTCTGGTCTGTCTACGCATCGGAGCAAGACCATGTCAAAGTTTCTCTTATAGAGTGTATCACCGCTCAGAAAGAAGCTGCCAGCCAGTCTCCTGAGAGTCTTTCTGTCTTTTCTGGATGCCCCAGGTGGGTACTCTTGTTTTTTAAGGAAGCACTTGATATCATGATACCAAGGTTTGTTGGCTATGACTGCTTCGATCGTGAAGATGTAGGTGGGCCGTTCTAGGTGCATTATGTCAATCTTAGGTACGTCGTTCCATTGACCTACACTAATCATGGAAGAGAGAGTGGCTAATACATCAGCCATGTGATTCTCTTCACGAGGGATATGATGAAACTCGATTCTGTTGAACAATGGTAACAACCTTCTCGCGTAATCTTTGTAAGGAATCAGTCTTGATTGGTATGTGTTCCAATCTCCTTTGATCTAATTGATAACCAGGGCTGAGTCTCCATACACATCCAAGTTCTTAATCCTTAAGTCAATCGCTTCTTCGAGACCCATGATACAAGCTTCATACTCGGCCTCATTGTTTGTGCATTTGAATGTAAATCTGGAAGTGAAAGGATTGTGGGTACCCTGAGGTGTTACAATGATTGCCCCAATTCCATTTCAATAATTGTTGACAACTACGTCAAAGATTAGTCCCCATTGGGAACCTGGTTCTGGCCCTTCACTGAGTAGTGGTTCATCGCAATCTTTCATTTTTAAGTACATGACATCTTCGTCTGGGAAGTCAAATCTGACTGATTCCTGATCGTCAATCGGTTGATGAGCCAAATGATCGGCTAAAATACTCCCTTTGACGGCTTTCTGAGCATGGTACTCAATGTCCTATTCTGCTAACAACATCTTCCAATGGGCAATCCTTCCCGTGACAGCAGGTTTTCAAAAGACATACTTGATTGGATCCATTTCGGAGATTAACCAAGTAGTGTGACAAATCATGTATTGGCGAAGACGTTTGGCTGCCCAAGCCAGAGCACAACAAGTTTTCTCAAGCATAGTGTACCGAGTTTCACAGTCGGTAAACTTCTTGCTCAGATAGTAGATGGCCGACTCTTTTCTTTTCGTTTCGTCTTGTTGGCCAAGTACACAACCCATTGAGTCTTCCAAGACTGTTAGGTAGATAATCAGCGGTCTTCCCTCCACTAGAGGTGATAGGATAGGTGGATTCAATAGATACTCTTTGATACTGTTGAAGGCAGTTTGGCAGTCTTCTGTCCATACGCAGTCCTGATTCTTCTTGAGTAATTTGAAGATTGGCACGCATGTCGCGGTCATGAGGAATATAAATCTGGAAATGTAATTCAAACGTCCCAGGAATACCCTGACTTGTTTCTCAGTCTTTGGAGAAGGTATTTCTTGAATGGCCTTGACTTTGTCAGGATCAACCTTAATTCCTTTCTGGCTGACGATGAACCCTAGCAGTTTTCCTGAGCGGACACCGAACGTGCATTTGTTGGGATTCAAGCGAAGTTTGTACTTTCTCACACGCTCGAATAGTTTGGACAAGTGGGTCACATGTTCCTCTTCTATTTTAGATTTGGTAATCATATCATCGACATACACTTCGATTTCTTTGTGCATCATGTCATGAAACAGAGTAGTCATGGCCCTTTGATAGGTTGCCCCGACGTTCTTCAACCCGAACGACATTACCTTGTAACAAAAGGTACCCCATGGGGTGATGAACGAACTTTTCTCCATGTCTTCCGGCGCCATTTTGATTTGATTATAGCCCGAGAATCCATCCATGAAGGAAAAAACTTTGAACTTTGTTGTATTGTCTACCAGCATATCTATGTGCGGTAATGGAAAGTCATCCTTTGGACTGGCTTTGTTCAGATCCTTGTATTCTACACACATTCTGACTTTTCCGTCCTTTCTCGGAATTGGTACTATGTTGGCTAGCCATTGAGGATATTCTGAGGTGGCGAGGAAACCGGCATCAATCTGTTTTTGTACTTCCTCTTGGATTTTGATGGCCATGTCTGGATGAGTCCGTCTCAGTCTTTGTTTCACTAGCAGACATTCTGATCTTAACGGTAGATGATGTTCCACGATGCTGGTGTCCAACCCTGGCATGTCCTGATAGGACCAAGCAAAAACATCTAGAAACTCTTTGAGAACTTTTATCAAACTTTATTTGACAGTCGGATTGAGCAGTGCCCCAATCTTGACTTCTTTTCTCTCTTCTTTTGAACCCAAGTTGACCGTTTCCAACGACTCTTTGTGAGGTTCAATGGACCTTCCCTCTTGTTTGAGTAATTGGGAGATCTCTTCTGGAATTTCTTCGTCTTCTTCTTCTTCAGCCTCAAATACCGAGAATTCAAAGTTGGGAGAAGGCATTGGATCGTATGTTTCAACGGGGTTTAAAACAAGCAATCTGCATGACGTGATGATTTATTTTTAGAAGAGATAGAGAGAATGGAAGAGTGTGTGCAATGTATTTTCTGAAAAACGCTTGTTTTTATTTTTGAGTTGTTTTTAGGATTACCATTTTCTGAAAAAGCGAAAAGTGAAAGCAGCAATAAATGCGGAAATTACAGAACGCCGTTATTTATTTATGATTTGGTCGATTCTTGAAACTACAACCCTATAAAACAAAACTCTGTCGCTTTGGACGAAGCGAAGAGGGACATTTACAGAAAGTGAGCCCTATAAAAACATTTGTTTCACCTGGGCAGGGTGAAAGGTCAAAGCAAAGATGGCGATTACTTATACTTATGAACGACTTTCGGGACATCGACAGTAACCCAATGGCGGCGAGCTCCTCGGTGAATCACAAAGTCTAGTACCTTCTTTCTCGGCTTGTCCTCAGAAATGACGCTGATTTCTGGCAGAGCAGGATCGTTGGAGTCTTCCTCCCATGCAGAGTTGTCGTAGACAAACTCTTTTGTTGTATCTTGTACAGTGTTTTCACTCTTAGGCGGATCTCCCCATCCAGTAGGCTGGATGTCTTCGAGCCTGATTCGAGAGCTTTCAGGAGCGGTGTACTTGACCAAGAAGTTGTACTTGCCACTCGGTTGTCCTAAGGTGTCACATACTTCCGTGGAACTATAGGAGTTATCTTTCTCGATGACGTTGACCTCGGGAAAAGCATAGTTGATGAACTCTTCTCCTGCAATCTTTGTAGATTCATCGTTGTGCTGGATATTTTCTGAATGCCCTGAGTAATGATCCCATGATTTGGTGGGGACACATGTATTCTTTTCAATGATGCTCAGCTGATATGCATCGTTTGGCTGACTCTTTTTCCCCAAGTCTTCTGGGTACGACTGCCAGGTAGGAAAGTCATCCATTAGGTCATAATAATCATAGTCGAAGTTGTCTTTCATCAGAGTGTCCTCCTCTAATGAGTTGGGTGGAGCACGGCCTCCTTCCGGATCACAATCTCCGTACATCATCTTGATGTCTGATCTTGGTATATATCTCAGACTTTGCATGGGAAAGCAAAATGGCATATGTGCCTCTCCCTGAGACATATAACCGTCCTTGTTGAGATAGGACTTCCACTCTTCATCTGTATCGGAGGAGTCTCCTTCATTGATGGTATGTACTTCTTGAGACACTGCGTGAAGGAAGCCTCCACTGTGGAAGAAGTCCTGAATAGGATGAAAACTTTCATTGTTAGTAGCAGTCTGGGTACCGGTTGAGGAAAAACCAAGACCTTTCTTTGTCTTGTTATCAGTAGGAATTACGAGCTGTCCCCATCCTCTTGCATTGTTACTCTCGATCACTTTGAGAGCGTCTTTGTATGAGGAAATTGATGTCCCTCTTTCTGATTGATTCTCATTGCTCATTGACAGTGCTTGAAACTGAGCTCCAACAATCTCTTCTGGTTCTACACAGGAGGACGATGATAAGTTGCTCACGATTAAGGCCTGCTCTCCGCAGACTGTGACTAGTTTGTTATTCTTGACGAACTTCAGCTTCTGGTGAAGTGTCGAAGTGACTGCCACAACCTCGTGTATCTAAGGTCTTCCTAGTAAACAACTGTATGCTGCCCAGATGTCCATGACCTAGAAAGTGACTTGGAAAGTGTGAGGACCGATGGTTATAGGAAGGTCGACTTCATCGATAACTATTTTTCTGGATCCATCGAAGGCTTTGACGATGACCTCACTGCCTCTCATCAGAGATCCTTGAAATGATAGTCGCATCAGAGTAGATTTTGGCATAACATTCAGAGCTGATCTCGTGTCTACCAGTACGCTGGCTAGGGTATCGTCCTGGCAGTTGACTGTAATGTTAAGTGCCAAGTTGTGATTTTGCCTTCTTCCGGCAGTTCTTCATCACTGAATCCTAAGTTGTTGCAGGAAGTGATGTTGGAGATGATGCTGTCGAATTGTCTTATCGTCACATCTTGTTCCATAAAAGCTTGCTCTAAGACTTTCTGTAGAGCTTCCCTATGAGCTTCGGAACTGAGCAAGAGAGATAACACAGAGATTCGAGATAGAGTTTGCAACAGTTGGTCTACAATGTTGTACTCACTCTTCTGGATGAGCTTCAGCATCTCATCATTGTTCTTTGAAAGGTCGGGATTACTGGATTGACCGACTGGCGGATTGGGAACTTCTGTTTGAGGTTCCTTTTCTTTGGTGGGTTCTCCAACTCTTCTGTTGAAGATTTGACTGCTCCGTGTTATTCAACTGATGTCTGCAATGTTTACGACGGAGGGTAATGGAGTTTCCTTTCCATTCCTATTGTTGTTGCATCGTACTTATAAGGGATAGGCTTATCGGATTTGTACGGTACTGGGCCTGGTAGATAGATAACCACATGAGCCTTTTGATTTTTCTGACCATCATAGCCGGCCTCATTTGGTTCGAGGTTGAGAATCTTTCCACTATCAAGAGGAACTCTTGATTCATGGAGTAGAGGGATTATAGTGCATACATCTTTGGCCACTTTCTATTTAGGGATCAAGACAATGTCTTTGCTTTGATCAAGAAGATAATGTTACATTACGTTGACCAAACCAGAACTTGAACACGGTCGAATCTCTTTTTGGTCCAACTGATTTTGAAGAGCTGACCGCACGAGGTAGCATCCTTGGTTGTTCTCTGAGCAAACTCTACAGTGCTCATAGTTGTGTGGTGGCACCCGGCCACGTCCGGCTTGTATGGAGTGCAGCTTCACTAGATCTATTTCCATCAAGCGGACATCCTGACTTTGATGCCTACCAGGATTTCTGTCAGTCGTGATGACTTGTTGTGTGTCTTCATCTAGGTAGATCGGAAGCCACTAGTGGTTCAACGGGTGTTGAAGTGTTCTTTGGACAAGTGCACATCCTTGGCCGTCTTCACGACACACTTTACAGTTCTGATAATCATGGGAAGCCAAAAAACTAAGCCTGACTTGCTTAGCATGTAATTCTACCAGACTGGTATTCATCAAGCGAATATCAAAGATTTGAATCATATTAACTTGATGGCTACTTCTATCACGGTAATCCTGGATCCATCCGAGATCCATCTGACGCTGGAGGGCCTCTTGTACAAAAAAGAATCCCTGATTGTTTATTGAGCATATCAGACACGAATTGTAATCGTGCCATGGCAGATCATGATGTTGGCTTTGCCTTGAGTGCATTACCACCAAGTTGACATTCATTGCCAGAATGTTATGGTTCCGGACAATGTTGGGATTTGCGTGGGCCATATTGACCTCACGGATTCGATGATCTTGGATCTATCTGAGATCCATTTGTTCTAGTAGAGTTGATTACACTACGAAACATCCTTGATTATTCTTTGAGTAGATATCACACTGGTGATAATTGTGAGACGGTACATGACCATACCCGCTCTGTCTGCAATGCATCCTGACCAGATTGGTTCCTAATAGGAGTACATCGTGAATTTGATAACTGCGGTTAAATTCTTCCTCTATCAAATTTACTGTAGTCTTCTCATGTTGAGGCAACGGGTTCTTCTGAACATTTGGATTTGTATCCTTGAAGGATAATACCCCGTTCCTGACAAGCTTCTGTACATCAGATTTGAAGCTGAGATAGTTTTCAATGTTGTGCCCCGGTCCTCCTTGATGGTAAGGGCAAGTTTGATATGCTTTAAACCAAAAAGGAAAATTTTCTGGTACTACAAGAGGAGACCTGGTTTGGACGTGCCCCTTGACCAGTAGTAGTGGAAACAGTTCTGCGTACAACATCGGTATAGTGTCAAACCCTGGTGGTCGTGTCGTACGATTGTTGTTGTACTGTGGACGAGCCTGCTGAAGAGGCTGTTGTGTCCTTTCATGATATTGTTGTTGATTCGGTTGGCTCTGAGCAACCTGAGGTTGATACGTTGGAGCTGGCGCAGGGTTCATAGCAGGAGTTACTGTTTCTATTAGTGGATACCTTTGCCTTTTCTTTCCGAGAGAGATATTACCAATATCTTGCTCTTTTTTCTTAGGGAAATCGCTACCGTATCTTTTAGTATTGCTTGATGGTCCCGTATCTTTGACCAGACGTCCTTCTCGGACTGCTTCTTCAAGACGAACTCCCATGTTCACCATCTCAGTGAAGTCGCTGGGCGCACAAGCAACCATTCGGTCATAATAGAATGAGCTCAAGGTTTTCAAAAATATCTTTGTCATCTCTTTTTCCTCAAGAGGGGGACAGATCTGGGCGACAATTTTATGCCATCTCTGAGCATATTCCTTAAAGGTTTCCTTGTCCTTCTGCGACATTGCTCGGAGTTGATCTCTGTCCGGTTCCATGTCCAGGTTGTATTTATACTGCTGAACAAAGGCAGCGCCAAGATCTCTGAAAGTGACGATCTTGGTGCGGTTTAAACCCATGTACCATTTGAGTGCGGCACCGGTTAAACTATCTTGGAAGTAATGGATCAGTAGCTGTTGATTCCCTGTCTGAGTTGACATCTTTCGAGCGTACATCACCAAATGACTTTGAGGGCAAGAGTTACCCTTGTATTTTTCAAAGTCAGGCACCTTCAATTTGTGCGGGATTTTCACATTAGGGACTAAACAAAGGTCTGCGGCATCCTTTCCAAATAAATCCTGGCCGCGAATGGCATGCAGTTCCTTCTGCATCTCTAGGAATTGTTCCTGGAACTCATTCATTTTTTCGCACATGTCTTCGTTTCCACCAGAGATTACTTGTGGAATCTGTCCTTCCGGGACTGTGTGTACCACGCGTTGTGGCTTAGTAATTACGGCGGTGACTCTTGGTGCTTCCCTATCCCGAAGTTTGTAACCTTCTGGAGTTGCTGTCATGACTCTTGCATCTTCGCTTTCCTAAAGTTTGTAACCTTCAGGCCCAGCGATTCCTGCTACAGTTTCCGGGTCTTCCGTGACTGGCGGGATATATCCTTCGGGGATAAAGTTGATAGGCATGCCCCAAGGACGATCTTTAGGCATGTTGTTCCGAGGATCATATGTCTCCACTATGGGCATAGATGTGATCTCTGAGATCACAGTCCTTTGTTGTTGTCTTTGAGCTACTACCAGAGATTGCATGTCACTGTGAAGTTTTCTCAAATCTTCTTTCAGAGCGACGATTTCTTCTCTCAGTTCTTTGTTCTCTTCCTTGAGATCGTCCATTTTATTTTGTCGATTGGCCCGAGTATTGTACGAATGAGACAGTTTGACTCTAGAATCGTGATACATACGTGAGACTCGAAGATGAGAAAGAATGCGTTATGCGAGAATGATGAATGATATGCAATGATTATATAATAAATTTTTTGTTTTTGTTTTAATAAAAAAGAAACTTCAACAAATAGATTGCAAATATCATACAGTGGGGAGACCCCGTTTTATTGAATTTGAAAGATTGCAGAAAGGGAAATACAGTATTTTACAAAATTCTTTAAAAGGAAATGTCTAAGTTCATGGATCCTAAGTCCTCTTTGAGGAGAACTCAGGTGCTGGTTCTGGTAATTTCCTTTTCTTTGACCGGGGTTCTTGAGCCGTTGTAGGGTTGTCGGTCCTTTGCCAAGTGAAAGGAGCGAGCAAATTTCTTCGGTCTTCTTGATTTTCTACAACATGTTGCTCTAATATCTTAATCAGATCATCCTTTTCTTTTAACTGTTGCTGAATTTTGGTACACTCCACATTGAGAATATGGTACTTGTTCTTCCAAGATTTCTTTTCCCGTTGAACTTTGTTGAGAGTGACCTGGAGTTTTTCTGCATCAGACATAAAATAAAGGACATATTCCTTTAGCGAAAGAACTTCTTGACGAGGGTAAGGCATCCTCAGCTTGAGGGATCTAGTTTGTACCCAGTGGAGATAAGGTTCCACAGAGATACAGTCCGGTTTTCCTAGAGACTCTCTTCCTTTCCTGTGAACATGTTTCTAGGCATGCACTACTTCGGTCTTTAGTGCCCTGTCATTTTCTCCTTCCTTGAAGAAAAGACCTTCCAAATGAACATTACGCTGGATATGCCTCATCGGGTATCCGAGTTGACGACGAACTAAAATTGGATGATAGTTGATTCCTCCTTTAGTTCCTATGAGGGGTACATTAGGGAAGTTTCCACATTTGTCAATGATCCTTATGCCGTCGTAGATCCGATTGTACCAATCTATGTCAGAGTTGGTAAGAGACATGATTCTCCGTGACCATCGTAGAGTACTCTTATGATCCCAAAAAGCCGCAGACTTGGGTAAATGCGAAGTGAACCATTTGTATAGCAGGGGTACACAGCATGTGATCATTCCTCCACTGTACAAATTCCTTAAGTGTACAGAATGATAAGCTTCGGCGAGCAAGGTCGGTATGGGGTTTCCAATTAGAAATTTCTTAATGGCATTGGTATCGACAAAGTTATCGATGTTGGGAAAAAGGAACAACTGGTATGTGAGTAGAACAAAGATATCTTCGAAAGCAGTTATGTTTCCTATACTGACAAAGTATAGGGCTTTCTCTACCAAAAACTTGGCCGGTAAACCTTGGATTCCTTCCTTAGTGGTCATGTGAGTCCTGACTTCTGACTCGTCCAAATAGATTGCTCTTGCAATGGTTTGATCCTTTGGAATTTCTTCCAGTCCAGAAAAGGGAGCTTGGTCAGTGATGGGTAAATCAGTCAGGTGAGAGTACTCTTCTAGCGTCGGTGCTAGTTGATAATCTGGGAATGTGAAACAGTGATAAACCGGATCATAGAACTAAATCAGTGTAGACAGGATTCCTTAAATCACATGGACCCTTAATAGAGACATCAGTCCTCCGTAATTAGCTCTGAAAGCATCAGGGTTGGTGATCATCCTTGCCAACCCCCTTAAATCCTCTAGTTTTGGAGCCTTGAAGGTGTACTTGTGCGTCTTCCTTCTACCGAAATCCATAACGCAATCCTTCTCTTTGATATTTGAAATCATTGTTTTAGTTTAATTTGAAAAAAAGAGAGAAGAGAAAAGAAGATTTTTTTCTTTGTTTAAGAGTTTTTTAGATGAATGCATGAATACAACACACAAAAACATTGAAAAAACATGGGTTCAAGGGTTCAACGTCACGAGCATGGAGTCATGGCTCTACCCATCCCCAAAGGTTGTATTCTGGTGAATTTTTGTACCTGTAGAACGGGTTAAAAGTTCCTAAAATCATTGACCCCCCTAGCGATAACAACAACAAGATGGTTCACCCGAGCGAGTTGTAGCATCCTAGGGTAATCTCAATTGAGTGTAGAATCGTGTGTCAACTATTTTCGATAGCTATCGCACTACCAAAAGGACACATGGATATTGTCTACTAAATCCTCAGTTTCACGGATACCACATTAGGACAATCTGCCTTCACAACGGAGTCGTTAAGCATTGAATCCGCAAAGGGTACCTCCACTGATTTGATGGTCTACCGGGATAGCTTATTTGGGATTCACTCCCTGTAAGACTACCCGTCTATGCCATCACCTATCTTAGGGTTCTCTCATACTTTCCACATGCGACATCTCGTCTGTTTATCACAACTGCAGGGTGACTGATTATAAAAGAGAATTACTTTAACTGGGATATGTGAATCTAGCAATGCCATAATTTCCTTTACAAGGGATTTATCCTAAAGGAAAAAACTTTACCTTAGTGTTGAGTAATGCCATTTTTCTTTAGGAGTCTTTCATGCTAAGAGAGGGACAGTAGCGTGGATGTAAATTATCCAGAGGCTTGCCGCTTACAACAATTAGATGAAAGAGAGGAATTTTACCAGGATAAGAGATGGACGACAACTTGGATATTTGAATCAACAAGTGTGCCACTTACAGCAGTTATCTGGGATTAGAGTTTGTTTGATTTGTTTGTTATGATGTGTGATAACACAGAGAAATGTCTTCCTACAGAGAGATTTTGATTTCCTCTGAGGGGATGTTGATTTTTGTGTGCCTTGATCAAAGCCCAAGGTTGAAGCTAAGAGATTGATTGACTCCACTGGGGAAGTCGTTATACAAAGCCTAAGAGGAGGTTGGGAAAGACTGACTCAACAAGAGAGTAGTTATATGTCTTGTACAAAGCCCAAGATTGAGGCTAAAAAGAGATTGACTCTTTTGGGGATATCATTATACAAAGCCTAAGAGGAGGCTAAAAGTTGACTTTTCAGGGGAAATATTTTGTATGTCTTGTACAAAGCCCAAGATTGAGGCTAAAAGAAGATTGACTCTGCTAGAGAGATTTATACGGTGTCTTGTACAAAGCCCAAGATTGAGGCTAAAAAGAGGAAACTGACTCTATTGGAGAGTATGATTTGCCTTGTACAACGCCCAAGATTGAGGCTGAAAAGAGATTGACTATGTCGAGGATATTTTAGGTGTCTTGTACAAAGCCCAAGATTGAGGCTGACCTTTCCGGGGAAAATCATTATACAAAGCCTAAGAGGAGGCTGAGAAGAAGATTAATTCTGCTTAGGGATATTATTTCTCAAAGCCCAAAAGAAGTTTGGGAGGAATTGACTTTTGCTGAGGAAGATATTTATCCAGAGCTTAAGAGAAGGTTATGAAGATTTTGACTTTGTGGGAGAAAGTTTATATATGTCTTGTACAAAGCCCAAGATTGAGGCTGAAGGAATGACTCAACAAGAGAGTACTTATATGGTGTCTTGTACAACGCCCAAGATTGAGGATGAAAAGAGGATTGACTCAACAAGAGAGTGCTTATAAGGTGATTGACTCAACAAGAGAGTCTAAAAAAGGTGATTGACTCAACAAGAGAGTCCTTTTTTTGAAGCTAACTCAGCTGGGGAAAAATCATTATACAAAGCCTAAGAGGAGGTTGACTATGCTGAGGAAAAGAAGGATCATTATGCAAAGCCTAAAAAAGGGGTTAACTCAACAAGAGAGTGTTTTAAGAAAGAAGATGGACTCAACAAAAGGGTGTTGTTGGGGCTAATTCTGCCGAAGAAAATCATTATACAAAGTCTAAGAGGAGGCTGACTTCTGCTGAGGATTATTGAGATCCAAAGGCAAGTCCAAGTCAGGGGATCAACTCTTGCTGAGGGTTACAGAAGAGTTGAGGTATCAGATGCCTTGAGGTTCTGATTTGGGATAGTGTTATACTGATGATAAGATGACCCTAGCTGGGGATATTTTAGGATAAAAGACTGAGTTTTAGATCCTGTGAAGATTTTAACTCTACTGGAGATTTGTTAAATGACCAGGGTTTTTCCTGTGTTTGTAGGGAACTTGAGAATTTCTTTGAGATCCAAGAGGAGATTAGACTATCCAAGTCTACTGGTATGGAAGAGTTTATCTTTGTATGATGCCCAAGAGGAGGCTAGTGTTTTAAAGGATGAGAATCAACCCTAAATTGGTCTGAGGTTTTGACTCTGGAAAGACTTCTCTAGCAAAGGATGACTAAGTTCTGTCTTATACCTTTAAGAGGTCTTCAGGGTCCTTGTATTAAGCCCAAGAGAAGGCATGAGAACTTCTAAGAAGCCGGAGGGTCCTTGTACAAAGCCCAAGAGGAGTCTGGGATTCATTTAGGACGCCTGTGGGTCCAAACTTAAGAAGATTTCAAGAAAAGTATCACCGGGAATAATCTTTTCTTTAGTGAACAGTTATAGGGTTTGAAGAAATTCAAGAGAGGTTTCACCGGGAATTAATCCGCTCTAGGGGGAAATGAATTTCTTTGACAATTTCTAATAGTGACAATCTGAGAAAAGTTTCACTGGGACTAATGCCTTTCTCTTTGTTCCATATTGTTTAAGCCCGAGAGAAGGCAAGACTGCATCTGGAATTCCTATGGGGAACTAGTTTTGACTGTATTTAAGAGTGACCAATTGGATTTGCTTAGTTCTAGACCTAGTTGTCGGGGAAAACTCTAAGCAGATATACAAGTATATATTCAGTTGATATATGACAAGTATTTAAAAGGATATGAAAGAAGGACTTACAGGTGAGCAAGCTTCCAGCAATACAAATATATATATATATATATATATATATATATATATATATATATATGTAAGCAAGTAAATGAAAGCTGATAAAAACTTACAGGCGAGCAAGCTTCCATTGTAACAGCGGTATGGTTAGTTGTTTAAGAAATTAAAGAAAGTTTTGATAACAACCATGGATTTGAACCTAAATCAAAAGGGGAGTTGTTTTGAAAAGAAGATTGGGGCTTATACTTAAGGAGAGGCCCAGATGAAAAACAATGATCGTACCGTTGTTCTGAAAATTGTATCGGGACTTATACAATGACTGAGGCCCAAAAAGGTTTATATTTACAAAGGTGTTGGCTCTTACACTCTAATAGAGGCCCAAAATTTATTTTTGTACAAGAGATGGGGCATACAACTCAAGGAGAGGCCCAGATTATTTGGTTGAAAAGGCGACGATCGCGCCGAGGTTTTTAAAAATACAGTGGGTCTTATACAATGACTGAGACCCAAAAAGGTTTCTGTACAAAGGGAATGGGACTTACACTCTACAAAGAGGCCCAAAGTGGTTTGAAAATATTTGTTAGGGTGACAGTGATCAAAACCCTAATTTTTGGTTTTAAAATGTATTTTAATTGAATAAAAATTCAATTAAAATAATCAAACATGTGAAAAAAGGTTGTGATCTTGGATTTATATTTGGAAAATCATGTTTCATTCATGGGATGATTTAAAAATTATTTGAATTTTGCAAAACCAAGAGAAAGAAATATTTTTAATGTTTAAAAACAAATAAAAATATAATTCTTTACAAAAATATCAAATATATGAAATAAATAATATTATTGTGAAATTTTCATGGAATAAAATATTTTAATATTTTTGTGAATTTTTAAAAAAAGAATCAATAAAAAATAATTAAAATTGAGAGAGAAATTAATTTTTGGATTAATTAATAAAAACATGAAAATATTGAAAAAAATAGCAAAAATGAGAGAGTAGTAAAAAAGGTCTGGGTGGGGTTTGAACCCACGACCTTGCCAACAAACACACATGCGCGCTACTACTGGGGTGGTGATACATCCGTGTATCAAAACGACCCCATGTGCATATATGGGGTGCCTTGTTTTCAGGCCTGGCCAAGGCAAGGCAAGGCAAATTTTGGCAATTTACGTAAAGTCTCTAACTTTCTCATTTCTCCATGGATTGGGACAAAATTTAGGTGCATCTGGCCTAGAATTTCATGAGGAATCCAATGGTGCTTTTGGAATTTTCAGAAAGTGTCCCTATTTTAAAACCCGATAGTGGTTTCAAAATAGGCCTAGATTTGCATGTTCTATGCTATCTCATGGTACAGGCAAGAATTACATGAAAAATTGGTTCAAACACAACATATACAACATGTATGAGATGTTTATGATCAGTATACTTCAAAGGAATGCATAATTCAAAGAGTTCAAGTTGTCATGCACTTACCTCTTGGAGCTTCTTGTGCTAACTGTCAAGATCCTTGTGCCAGAAGTAATCCAATGCTTTGGACACTCTTGATTGATCCCTTAGAAGCTTTTAGGATGATTAGAACCAGCTGGAATCTTCAGGAACAAGTTTTACCTCTTTATTGTAAAATGGACAAAAGTGACCAATATGGAAACTCTCTCAAATGGTGTTCCAGATGAGGGGAACCATTTGGGACAGTTTGAGGATGATATTTGGAGTGTGTTTGAGGCCTTGTTTTGTTTTGGAAATGACTGAATCAAGACATGGCTTGAAAAATGCAGAAAAGTTAATTTTTGAGGTTTTGGAGGTTGACTTTTTAATTTTGGTGTTTCAGGTCACAAGTGAGTGTTTGAACAGCTTAGATATGACATATTAGAGGTGTTTGGATCATGAGCTATGGTGAAATTGCTCTCTAGCTCAAAAACTCAGTGATAACTTGCAAAAGAAGGCATTTTGGCCTAGAGAAAGAGATTTTGAGGAAAGCAAGTGTTGTAGTGCGTTGGTGTACTCAAACTGAGCACAAATGAGCTCTATTTATAGTAGAGCAAGTTTTTTTTGCAAGCAATAGTGAATGGCAGCTGGTACAAGCCTTTGGCCAATGTTGATCCAAGGGAATCTTTAGTCTCCTATAGCCATTGACTTGAGGTTAGGGCACATGCCTATGGTTCTTTGATTCAGTGTTGATTCTTGACTCATTCAGTTAGGAATGTATCAGTCAATGCCACCTTGGTGCATCCATTGAATGCTTGGAAACAAAATTGGAGTCTTGGCACCTTTTTAGCCTTTTTAGGTTTGTTATGGCTAAGTGTAGATTCTTGGACATTGGAGGCTTGGGGATCATATTATTCTCCTTTTGTTTTATCCTCAGATGTGTCCAAATGGATGACAAGGCTTGGAGTTGTCCAATTTTGCCAAATCAAGCAAATGCACAAAATCTGCCTTGTACAAGGCAGTTGGAAATAGTGATTTTGAAGGGATCATATCTCCCTGCTCAGGTTGAGTTATGGGAGGCTCTTGTGCTTTTTAGAAAGCACTCATATGATACAAAACATGTGTGATCATAGTTTTTTTTGGAACTATCTGGATCCAACTGAAAAAAATCTCATGAACATTGATGTTCAAGGCTGGTAACTTAGGCAGATTTTCACTAAGTGTTGGAAAAAGTGTCATTTTCATGTTTTTGTGATTTTGATCAATCCATAACTCAAAATCCATGAAGAATTGGAGTCTGAGGTAGTTGAAGCTTTTGTAGAGTGTAGCAAGACCTACAAATCCAGCTTTGGATCACCCAAAATGGTTGCTTGGATCTCAAGTTACGATCCTTAGAAGTTGGTACCAAAATCACTTTTGTTCCATAACTTAGAAAAATTTTGGTTTCTTATGGTTGCCCCTTGTCATACCCCAAATTTTGGCCACTAAGATTTCCCATCATTGTGCAAATCATCATCACAATATGGGTGTATTATTATGCCTCATTAGTCTCCCCAAAGATGGGTGAGCATCCACTACAATCAAAATTAGGGTTTCAGGCCCTCTCAGAACTCTTAGACAAAGGATCAATCAAGGAATGACATGATATTCAACTTGTCTAGCCTCTCAAACATCCACAATGGATCAAGAGGACTCACACTTCAAGGATTAAGCACAAGGCTGCAACATTCTGAGTGGATCAAGCCTTAAGATCGCCAGTGTCACCAAATTAGGGTTTTGGTCGACCAGGGCCTCCAGATGGAAATTTTTCCTCTGGGCATGAGCCAATTATTGAAAGAATAACCTAAAATACTCCATGGAACATCATGAACCCAATCATCAAGTCAATTTGGCCTCAGGGGATGCATTCATAAAAAATAAGGAATTAGGGTTTCTTGACCTAATTCACCCCTAAGTTGACTTTTGGGACAAATCATGAGCCAAGACCTCAAGAGAAGATTTGAGGGTCTCTAACACACTACATTGATCCATTTACAATAATGGATTGATCCAAGAATCTTGATTACCAAGTTTCAAGCTCATCAGAACCACAATTAGGGTTTCGTAGGAAAAAGTCAACTGTGCCTTTGATTTTTGACCCAGGCATGCTCCCAAACCTTGGGACATGATTCAATACACCCTATAACACCCATGGAACATGTCCATCAAGTTTGATTTAGGTCAAGGACTTGATTTCATAGAGGATCGCACAGTTTTGAATTCATCTGACAAAAAGTCAACTGTGCACAAAAGTCAACTTTGACTTTTTGAGATTTTTCACAATTATGGTTCTTTGACCCTAAAATGATGTTAATGTATGATTGGAATCATCATTCATCAAGAAAAATCAAGAAAAGTGGGATAACTTGTAAAAGGGGTAACCATAAAAACTTAGAAATTTTTCTAAGTTATGGAACAAATGGCTAGGGTACCAACTTTGGAGGATCATAACTCCTAAACCACAAGGCCATTTTTCCCCATCCAAAGCTGGATTTGTAGCTCTCATTGCCCTCTACAAAACCTTATTCCAATCCATCATGGATTTTGAGTTATGGAATGATGAAAATGGATGAAGACATGAAATGCCACTTTTTCCAACACTTAGTGAAATTTTCACTAAGTCAGAATCTACCTTCACTTTTTTCCAAATGTAGGGGCATTTTTCACTTGGATCCAAAAAGTATCAAAACCAACTATGATCAAACAGTTGTTGTATCATATGAGGGCTTTCCAAAATGGCCAAGAACTCCATCAAATTCCACTTGAGCCATGAGATAGGACCATGCCAATATGCCTTGCTGAAAACTGTCATGGCATGGCAGATTTTGGAGTTTTGCTCGATTTGCCCAAATTTTCCAAAGGGCAAGCAACTCTATCCATCTGAACACCTCAAGGGGGGACCAAGGAGGAACTAACTCTGATCCCAAGCCTCCCAAGTCTTTGGAACCAAAAGTAGTATGCCAAACCTAGAAATCCCTAAAAGAGGGACAAGACTCCAATTTTGGAGGATGAACCAAGGTGGCATGGACTGAGCCATTTCCAACTGAATTTAGTCAAGACTTATCCAAGACCAAGGGAACCAGCAGCCTGTGCCCTAACCTCTAGTCAATGGCTAGAGGAGACTTGGATTCTCATTGCTCAACATTGGCCAAACCTATGCAGCAGTTGCCATTCACTATTCCTTGCAAAACAAACTTGCTCTACTATAAATAGAGCTCATATGTGATCAGTTTGAGTACACCAAATCCATCAAACAGATGCTTTCCTCAAAATCTCCTTCTTCACTCTAATTTTGCCTTCTAAGGCAAGTCACTATCGGGTTTTGAGTTTGAGAGCTATTCCAACCAAACCAATCACACACACACACACACCTCATAAACATTATATAGAAGTGATCCAAACACTCACATAACATCAGGAACACCAAAATCACAAAATCACTAGCCGATTGCTCAAGCCTTTAACAGATTTGCAGTTGAGGTGCCAAATCAAGTTCCAGAACATTTCAATCCACTCCAAGCATCCAGACACACTCCATCGCACCTAGGGAAGCTATCCACATCATTGGAACCTAGCTTTAACACCTTTAACACAAAACACTATCACCAGCTGCAAGAGGTAAGTGTAACACCCCCAATCTATACCCCCAAACAATTAAAGCGATAACAATTAATCATAGTAGAATTAAAACATTCACGGCATTGACGGGGGCATCAAATCAAAGTAAATGAAATGCAATAACCTGCTCATATAGATATGCAACAGTCAGGTAGCACATAACAGAGGAACTCAGTTCCTAACACCCAATATTCAGATACAGAAAAAATAGTGGAAAATCTGCAACTGAAATCTCATATACATATAACATAGAAAGTTTGTCTGTCATATACAGAGTCATACATGTACAATCCAAAAAGATATATATACATATACACATAGTCACACAACGGTCTCCCCGACTACCCGGTGCTACATATCAGAGCCGGTCGATAAAAGAATGAAGACATAATCTTCACAAAAAGACCTCCAACATCTAATCTGCAATGCCTCATAGAGCATTCAAAATAGCAGAAGGGTGAGAAACACAATTATAATACAATTGCATGCAATTATATAATAACACAAAAATATACATGTAAAATATTCTCACCACGACTTACACCAGAATTCAAATACAAAACAACACATTTGATATCTCATACATCCATCACAAGGACATATCAATCATGCTCAATGCATTTATCACCAACATATATATATATATATATATATATATCACTCATCAATTCCATTCACAATTCCACACAAAATCAATCCATTTATGATTTATACAAATGCAAAGAAACCGACACAACGACTCTATGCAAATGCGGTACCATCCATCCATCATTCTCATCATTAGTTCACTCAGGAACTATTGGAATCATCGCTTGTTACTTAGTGTAACTCCCTGTCGGGCAAATGATGTTCCCCGTCGCTTTAGGTCCTCTTTGTATAAGGCAAACGGCGTTTATGGATCGCTTTAGGTCCTCTTTGTATAAGGCACACAATCCGATTGCTTTAGGTCCTCTTTGTATAAGGCAAACGATCGTCTATAACGTCGCTTTAGGTCCTCTTTGTATAAGGCACACGATCGTTATAGCAGATTCCCTCTGGAATCGTTTCTTCGCTCACGCCCACTAGGGCACACGAAATCACAAGAATGCATATCATGATGCTTGACATACAATGGCTCATGACAATCAAATGCATACTTATATACACCCATGTGAACCATTCCAACATCCATAATCATGCATATACAACCAAACACCACACAATGCATTTACTTGCCCTTAGGCCACAAACCATCATCACAACATTTCATCACATGCATTTACATCACACAATAGCACACAAGTCATACGATATATATCAAAAGCACATTGCATGATAACACATCAATTACACATAATTACGACGGTAAAAGTCGACAAAACGACACATTTCCAAATTCCCGACATAATTAAATCGGCCAACAATCCAAAAACCATTTTAATAAGAAAGAACATTGCATTAGCTTTCCATCGGTACAAATAACGTTCAAAACGTATCATCGGATCACAAGTTATGGAATTTAAAAAAAAGAAAAGTTTTGAAAAAGTCCCAGCATCGCCCCGTGCTACCCAAGGACCGCCCGACGGTGGCCCTTCGCCTCTACTTCGCCCGGAGAAGCAGGGGCGTAAAATCCCTCAACCAAGACTCAAAAGAGTCAGAAGCATGTCAAGCTGCGCCTCTCGGGCATCGCCCGGCGAAGCAAGGGCGTACACTTCGCGTCGCCTGGCGCCCTGAGCACCGCCCGGCGCCCTACACCAGAAACAGAAAAATTCTGTTGCGGGTTACAC
Source organism: Lathyrus tuberosus (assembly GCA_022829125.1). Lineage (NCBI taxonomy): Eukaryota > Viridiplantae > Streptophyta > Magnoliopsida > Fabales > Fabaceae > Lathyrus > Lathyrus tuberosus. The sequence goes on from JALAZF010000072.1 coordinate 11,318,610, forward strand.
GGTTCCTAAACCCCAAAAATCCCATTTTCCATCCCAAATCAATTCCAACAGCAAAACAAGTATCAACGATTGTTCATAAACACAGTGTGATCATACAACGCAATTTATATCGAATTCCGACCGTGAAAACATCGATTTCTACTCGTTTATCTCATTTTGACCTATAATTGAAAAACTAGTAAAACTTCCAACATACACATACATAATCATACGCAAACATAGAATAATCGAGTTTCACACCCTTACCCGATTAATCGTGCTTCAAAGTGTCGGTTGAATCGATTCCTAAACTTTCAAGTTTTTCCTCTTTTTCTTCTTTTCTTTCTCTTTTCCTTCTTCTCTTCACTTTTCTATTTCTCTCTATTTTTCTCTCTACATCCTATTTATGAAAAATATAATATCTAACCAAGCCACAAAGACCAAAATACCCCTACACTCAAATATCTCGTAAACGCTCCCAAAATGCGATAAAACATAACAACGATGAAAAATAATATATTGCCAACTAAAAGTCAAGAATAAAATAATATAAAAACAAAAATAATTAAATCGACTCGATTAAATAAATCTAACAAAAACCGGGGCGTTACAACTCTCCCCCACTTAGAAATTTTCGTCCTCGAAAATATTACCTGAGACGAACAACTCCGGATACGATTCCCGCATCCGACTCTCCAACTCCCAAGTTAAATTGCCCTCAGCAGCGCCTCCCCACGCTACTTTCACAAGCGCAATATCCTTGCCTCTTAATCGCTTTAACTCACGATCCAAAATTCTCACTGGTAATGCCTCAATCGTAAGGTTCTCCCTTACCTCAACCTCATCCATCGGAATCACATGCGACGAATCCGGAACATACTTCCGAAGCTGTGAAACATTGGACACATCATGCAAATTCGAAAGATTCGGCAGCAACGCCACCCAATAAGCTACAACACCCACTCTCGCGGATATCTGATAAGGACCAATAAATCGAGAAGTAAGCTTCTTCGACTTCAATGCACGCCCAACACCCGCCACCGGTGTAACTCTCAAAAATACATGATCGCCTTCTTGAAACTCAAGATCTTTCCTCCTTCGATCATGATAACTCTTCTGCCTACTCTGAGAGCCCTTCATTTTCTCACGAATAAGTTTCACCTTTTCCGTAGTTTGTTGAATTAACTCTGGTCCAACCACCGAACTCTCACAGGATTCATTCCCACACAAAGATGTTCGACATCTTCTTCCATACAACGCTTCAAAAGGTGCCATTCCAATACTCGAATGGAAACTGTTGTTATATGTGAATTCAACCAACGAAAGATAACTATCCCAAGCACCACCTTGCTCAAGAACACAAGCTCTCAGCAAATCTTCCAATGATTGAATAGTTCTCTCGGTCTGACCATCCGTCTGAGGGTGATAAGCAGAACTCAATCTCAACTTGGAACCTAACACCTTTTGCAAACTTTCCCAAAATCTGGAAGTAAACCTCGGATCTCAATCTGAAACAATACTCAACGGAACACCATGTAGCTTCACAATCACACGGATATAAATCTCAGCCAACCTCTCCAAAGAAAAACTGATGTCAATCGGAATGAAATGCGCCGATTTACTCAGCCTATCCACGACCACCCAAATGGCATTATGTCCCCTCGGAGTATTCGGCAACCCTGTAACAAAATCCATAGAAATGCTGTCCCATTTCCACTCAGGAATATCCAACGGTTGCAATAATCCACTAGGCTTCTGATGTTCCACTTTTGACTTCTGACACGTCAAACACGCATAAACAAACTGAGCCACATCCCTCTTCAATCCGGACCACCAAAAGATCTTCTTCAAATCTTGATACATCTTATTGGCTCCCGGATGTATACTCAAACTACTTCGGTGTCCTTCCTCTAAAATCATCTTTTTCAATTCCGAATCATCAGGAATACAAATTCTACCACGGAATCTCAAAACACCCTTATCATCCACTTTAAAATCACCATTCACACCTTTATCTCCAACCATCATCAAATCAACAAATTTCACATCCAACTTCTGTTTCTCGCTAACGGTCAACAAAAACTCATTAGTGACCCTTAACATACTAAGCCTCACGCTGTCAAATGTCAATTCACACACCAAACTCAAATCTCTAAATGCTTCCAAAAGTTCCCACTCTTTAACCATCAAAGCGGACATATGCAAAGATTTCCGGCTTAACACATCAGCTACCACATTAGCTTTACCAGGATGGTAATTCAAGCCAAGATCGTAGTCCTTCAAAAATTCCAACCATCTTCGTTGCCTCATATTCAACTCTTTCTGATCAAACAAGTATTTCAAACTCTTATGATCACTAAAGACTTCGAATCTTGCACCATAGAGATAATGCCTCCAAATTTTCAACACAAAAACCACAGCCGCTAATTTCAAATCATGAGTAGGATAATTTTTCTCATGATCCCTTAATTGCCTCGAAGCATAAGCCACAACCTTACCTTCTTGCATCAACACTCCACCTAAACCAATCAAAGACGCATTGCAATACACCACAAACGATTCACTAGGATTCGGTAAGATCAAAATTGGAGCTGTAGTCAATCTTCTCTTCAGCTCACTAAAACTTTCCTCACACTGAATATCCCAAATAAACGCTTTACCTTTACAAGTCAGTTGGGTCAAAGGAAGTGCTAACTTGGAAAAACTTTCAATGAATCTTCGATAATATCCAGCTAAACCCAAAAAGCTTCTAATTTCAGTAACAGATCTAGGAGCCTCCCATTGTAGAACTGCATCTACTTTAGATGGATCCACAACAATACCATTACCTGAAATCACATGCCCAAGAAAACTCACTTCTGACAACCAGAACTCACACTTGGACAACTTGGCAAAAAGTCTATTTTCCTTCAAAATTTGCAATACAATACGCAAATGCTCCGCATGATCCTCCCAGGACTTAGAATAAATCAAGATGTCATCAATAAACACAACAACAAATCGATCCAAATGCTCATGGAAAATACGATTCATATACTCCATAAACACACCCGGCGCATTAGAAACCCCGAACGGCATCACGGAATATTCGTAATGTCCGTAGCGTGTCCTAAAAGCCGTCTTTTGAATATCTTCCTCTTTCACTCTAATCTGATGATAACCTGACCTCAAATCAATTTTACTAAACACACACGCACCTACCAACTGGTCCATCAAATCATCAATTCTCGGAAGAGGATACTTATTCTTAATCATCACCTTATTCAGTTGGCGATAATCAATACACAATCGCATACTTCCATCTTTCTTCTTCACCAATAAAACTGGAGCACCCCACGGCGATACACTCGGCCTCACAAACCTCTTTTCTAATAATTCATTCAACTGCTTCTTTAACTCAACCAACTCAGATGCCGACATTCGATATGGTACCATAGATACAGGTCTAGTACCAGGAACTAGATCTATAGAAAACTCCACCTCTCTCTCTGGCAGCACATCTGAAATATCCTCCGGAAACACCTCTGGAAAATCACACACAACTGGAAACACATCGATTGCAACTTGACTATCCACAGTCAACGATGCAAATAACCCGAACAACTGAGCTTCATCCACCAAAAGGTTCTTCAACTCTTTGGTAGATAAGAAACTCGATTCCTCGTCTTCTTCAAGAGAAGGAAATCGTACCAACTTATGATAACAATCGATATGAACTCGATTGAACTGCAACCAATTCATTGCCAGAACCACATCTAAACCCTCCAATGGCAAACACACTAAATCCATCTTAAAATCTTTACCATAAATGGTCAAAGGACAACTTAAACAAACCAAAGAAGTAGTTACCGACCCCATTGCTGGAGTATCAATAACCATCTCTCCACCCATCGAAGACAACAAAAGATTCAAACGCTTCGCACACTCAGACAAAATAAATGAATGAGTCGCTCCGGTATCAATAATAACAACTAAAGGCGTACTATTAATAAAATAAGTACCTCTGATCAGACGATCTGCAATAGTAGTCTGAGTTCCTGCCAATGCAAATACTTTCCCTCCAGCTTGAGCTTGCTTTAGTTTCGGACACTTTGTACTAACATGACCAGGTTCACCATAGTTGAAACACTTCACCACATTCCTTTTACAATCAGCTGCGACATATCCTAAACCCCCACAATTGGAACACTTCCTCATATCCTTTCTACATTCAAACTGACAATGTCCTAAGTCACCACACCTAAAACATCTCGAAGGATTAGACATACCTCCCCCACTTGGCCTTTTATCAAAATTAACCCTTTGCTTACCCTTGTCAGCTGGTGACACATAAGGACCACCACAAAACGGTTGCTTTCCTTTCCTTTTGTTCACACTCTTATAATGAGTAGAACGAGCTTTGCTATCCTCCTCATAAATTCTACAACAATCCACCAAATCCGAAAACCTCCTAATTCTTTAATAACCAATTGCCTGCTTGATTTCAGGATGCAACCCGTTCTCAAACTTCACACATTTGGAAAACTCCGCAGTTGCTTCAGCATAATGTGGATAAAACTGAACAAGCTCCACAAACCTAGCAGTGTAATCAATCACAGACATGTTACCTTGTTTCAACTCCAAGAACTCTATCTCTTTCTTTCCTCTAACATCTTCAGGAAAATACTTCCTCAAAAACTCCCTGCTAAACAAAGTCCAAGTGACAACTTCACCTGCAGCTTCCCACACATGACGCGCACTAACCCACCAATCATCAGCCTCCTCCTGCAACATGTGAGTACCCAATCTCACCTTATGTTCCTCAGCACAGTCCATCACTCGAAAGATTCTTTCAATCTCCTTAAGCCAAATCTGAGCACCATCAGGATCATGCCTTCCTTTGAAGATAGGCGGTTTGTTCTTCCTGAACTCATCATTCCCACCAGCATTAGGTGCACCCTGCACAGCCTGAGCCATAGCTTGCATAGCAGCAGCAAGAGCATCATCATTCCTACCAGACATATTTTGTTCATACCCAATAACAGTAACTATGGTTAAACAAACCGCTCACCCAAAACACAACGACCGACACAGACTGACACAAACTGACACAAACTGGCTCTGATACCACTTAATGTAACACCCCCAATATATACCCCCAAACAATTAAAGCGATAACAATTAATCAGTGTAGAACTAAAACATTCACGACATAGACGGGGGCATCACATCAAAGTAAATGAAATGCAATAACCTGCTCATATAGATATGCAACAATCAGGTAGCACATAACAGAGGAACTCAGTTCCTAACACCCACTATTCAGATACAGAAAAAAGCGGAAAATCTGCAAATGAAATCTCATATATATATACATAGAAAGTTTGTCTGTCATATACAGAGTCATACATGTACAATCCAAAAAGATATATATACATATACACATAGTCACACAACGGTCTCCCCGACTACCCGGTGCTACATATCAGAGCCGACCGACAAAAGAATGAAGACATAATCTTCACAAAAAGACCTCCAGCATCTAATCTGCAATGCCTCATAGAGCATTCAAAATAGAAGAAGGGTGAGAAACACAATTATAATACAATTGCATACAATTATATAATAACACAAAAATACACATGTAAAATATTCTCACCACGACTTACACCAGAATTCAAATACAAAACAACACATTTGATATCTCATACATCCATCACAAGGACATATCAATCATGCTCAATGCATTTATCACCAACATATATATATATATATATATCACTCATCAATTCCATTCACATTTCCACACAAAATCTATCCATTCATGATTTATGCAAATTCAAAGAGACCGACACAACAACTCAATGCAAATGCGGTACCATCCATCCATCATTCTCATCATTAGTTCACTCAGGAACTATTGGAATCATCGCTTGTTACTTAGTGTAACTCCCCGTAGGGCAAATGATGTTTCCCGTTGCTTTAGGTCCTCTTTGTATAAGGCACACGATATTTATGGATCACTTTAGGTCCTCTTTGTATAAGGCACACGATCTGATCACTTTATGTCATCTTTGTATAAGGCACATGATCGTCTATAACGTCGCTTTAGGTCCTCTTTGTATAAGGCACACGATCATTATAGCAGATTCCCTCTGGAATCATTTCGTCGCTCACACCCACTAGGGCACACGACATCACAAGAATGCATATCATGATGCTTGGCATACAATGACTCATGACAATCAAATGCATACATATATACACCCATGTGAACCATTCCAACATCCATAATCATGAATATACAACCAAACACCACACAATGCATTTACTTACCCTTAGGCCACAAACCATCATCACAACATTTCATCACATGCATTTACATCATACAACAGCACACAAGTCATACGATATATATCAAAAGCACATTGCATGATAACACATCAATTACACACAATTACGTTGGTAAAAGTCGACAAAACAACACATTTCCAAATTCCCGACATAATTAAATCGGTCAACAATCCAAAAACCATTTTAATAAGAAAGAACAATGCATTAGCTTTCCATCGGTACAAAGATCGTTCAAAACGGATCATCGGATCACAAGTTATGGAGTTTAAGAAAAAAGAAAAGTTTTGAAAAAGTCCCAGTAACGCCCGACGCTACCCAAGGACCGCCCGACAGTGGCCCTTCGCCTCTACTTCGTCCGACGAAGCAGGGCTGTAAAATCCCTCAACCAAGACTCAAAAGAGCCAGAAGCGTGTCAAGCTGTGCCTCTCGGGCATCGCCCGGCGAAGCAGGGGCGTACACTTCGCGTCTCCCAGCGCCCAGAGCACCGCCCGACGCCCTACACCAGAAACAGAAAAATTCTGTTGCGGGTTACACGGTTCCTAAACCCCAAGAATCCCATTTTCCATCCCAAATCAATTCTAACAGCAAAACAAGTATCAGCAATTGTTCATACACACAGTGTGATCATACAACGCAATTTATATCGAATTCCGACCGTGAAAACATCGATTTCTACTCGTTTATCTCATTTCGACCTATAATTGAAAAACTAGTAAAACTTCCAACACACACATACATAATCATACGCAAACATAGAATAACTGAGTTTTGCACCCTTACCCGATTAATCGTGCTTCGAAGTGTCGGTTGAATCGATTCCTAAACTTTCAAGTTTTTCCTCTTTTTCTTCTTTTCTTTCTCTTTTCCTTCTTCTCTTCACTTCTCTATTTCTCTCTATTTTTCTTTCTACATCCTATTTATGAAAAACATAATATCTAACTAAGCCACAAAGACCAAAATACCCCTACACTCAAATATCTCGCAAATGCTCCCAAAACGCGATAAAACATAACAACGATGAAAAATAATATATTGCCAAATAAAAGTCAAGAATAAAATAATATAAAAACAAAAATAATTAAATCGACTCGATTAAATAAATCTAACAAAAACCGGGGCGTTACAGTAAGCATGAGCTCTTCTAACTCTATGATCCATGCATTTTTTGCTGCACAATAATTTGGCCATATGTTCAGAATCATGCATGGAGTGTTTTCCCTCAATCAATTGCTTTGTTTGAATCATGTGTGGAATTTCTGAACCTTCATGCAGAATTCAGGGTTCTTGAGGTTTCTCTTTTATTTCTTATTCCATGTTTAAAATAAATGAAATTAAAGACCATAAACATGATCGTGAGGTTGAAACGAGTAGATTGATATGTAGATTGCATGATATAATCAAGTATTCAGCGAGATTGGATAGAAAATGCAAATCTGCAGAAACAGAGGAAGGGCGCGTGTTCTTGCCTTGTTCTTGGCACCCTTTTTCAAAAATTCAAATATTTGAATTTTGTGATTTTATTTAATTGATTCAAAAATTAATTTCTCTCTGAGTTTTAATGATCTTGAGTTGATTCTTTTTTTAATAATTCACAAAAATGTTAAAATATTTTATTTTACCAAAAAAATCCCAAAAATATTATTTATTTCATATAATGGATATTTTTGCAAAGAATTAATATTATAATTATTTTTAACATTTAAAATATTTTCCTTCTTGATTTTGTAAATTTTAATGATTTCTAATCATTTTGTAGGTCAAAACTTGATTTTTGAAACATTAATCCAAGATCACAATTTGTTTTTCACATGTTTAACAATTTTGATCATTTTAATTTGAATTTTTATTCAATTAAAATACATTTTGAAAACAAATTAGGGTTTTTTGATTAATTCAACCCTCATCAAACTTTTTAAACACTTTTGGGCCTCTAATAGAGTGTAAGACCCAACCCTTTTTGAAAGCCAAAATAATTTGGGCCTCAGATGTTGAATAAGACCCACTGCGTTTTCCAAAATCTCGGCGCGACCGCCATTTTAAAACAAAAATCATCTGGGCCTACCCTCATGTTATAAGCCCCATTTCTTTCCTTTAAACACTTTTGGGCCTCTAATAGAGTGTAAGACCCAACCCCTTTTGAAAGCCAAAATAATTTGGGCCTCAGATGTTGAATAAGACCCACTGCGTTTTCAAAAATCTTGGCGCGACCGCCATTTCAAAACGAAAATCATCTGGGCCAACCCTCGTGTTATAAGCCCCATTTCTTTCCTTTAAACACTTTTGGGCCTCTAATAGAGTGTAAGACCCAATCCCCTTTTAACCAAAACAATTTTGGGCCTCAGATATTGTATAAGTCCCTCTGCGTTAAAAGAAAATCTTGGCGCGATCTCCATTCCAGAATAAAACCCTGGGCCTCTCTTTGAGCTGTAAGCCCCACCACTTATATAAAAATGAAACTTTGGGCCTCTTGAGAGAGTGTAAGACCCATCCCTTTGTACAGAAAACCTTTTTTGGGCCTTAGTCACTTGTATAAGTCCCTCTGTATAAATTCAAACAACAGTGCAATCACTGATAAAACCTTGGGCCTCTCCTTGAGCTGTAAGCCCCAACAATCTTTTCAAAGAACTTTCTCCTTTGATTTTGTATATAATATTGTTATCAAAGCTTTCTTTGTTGAACAACTAACCCAACAACATGGAAACTCTACAACCGAGTAAGTGTTTACCCGCTTTCTTTATCCGCTTTCATATATATATAACTGTATTGTGGGGCTGCTCACTGTAAGTCTTCTTTCACAAACTTTTATATACTCGTCAAATATCAACTGTGTAATACTAGTATAGCTATTTAGAGTTTTCCCCGAAAACTACGTCTAGCACTAGGTAAAGCCCTGTTGGTCACTCTTAAATACAAACAGAACTAGATCCCCATAGGATTACCAGATACAGTCTTCCCTCCTCTTGGGGTTAAACAATATGGAGACGTGAAAGGCAGCATTCTCGGTGAACCCTTTCTCAGACTATCACCCTTAGAAATTGTCAAAGAAACTCTAACTCCCCAGAGATGATCTTTTCTCCGTGAATGGCATCTCTTGAGTTTCTTCCAAATTCTCAAACTTTCCTGGCTTGATCTATTCTCTGTGAATGGCTTGTCTTGAACTTCTCTGGGTTTGGGGGCCCACAGGCTTCTTAAAAGGATCCCCGCCTCCTCTTGGGCATTGTACAAGGAACCGTCGGCTTCTTAAAAGCTCTCATGCCTTCTCTCGGGCTTAGTACAAGGACCCAGAGACCTCTACAATTATAGGAACAGAACCTAGTCATCAATTTGCTAGAGCTGTCTTTCTGAGTCAAGTGTCAGATCTGTTAATGGGTTGACCTTCATCCCTTAACATACCAGGCTTCTCTTGGGCATCATACAAGGATCATTCACCTATCTGAGAATCGATTTCTCAAACCACCAGTAGACTTGGACTGTCTCAATACCCTTTGGATTTCCCATTTCCTTAAAGAACCAGAAATAACCCCGATCTTCTAATCAGTACCAAGGGACAACCTCACCTTTAATCAGTCTCTTTATAAGAACTGATTTTCTCTTTCATCCAACATATTGGACCTGTCACTCAACTGAATTAGTCGCCAGCATAGCTAGCCTCCTCTTGGGCTTTATACAAATGATTCTCCCTAGTGGAGCTAACCTTTTCAGACTTTCTTGTTGAGTCAAACACTTTAAACCTCCATCTCGGGCTTCGTACGAGATACAAATCACTCTCTTGTTGAGTATAAAAGATTATCTTGTTGAGTCAAACCTCTTCAGCCTCCATCTCGGGCTTCGTACGAGATACAAAAACTCTCTTGTTGAGTATAAAAGGCTCTCTTGTTGAGTCAAAACACTTTTAGTCTCCATCTCGGGCTTCGTACGAGATACAAATCACTTTCTCGTTGAGTGTAAGACTCTCTTGTTGAGTCAATCTCCTTTTAGCCTCCATCTCGGGCTTCGTACGAGATAGAAAACACTCTCTTGTTGAGTATAAAAGACTCTCTCATTGAGTCAAATAATCTCCAGACTCTCTTGTTGAGTCAATCATCCATTCAAGACCCTCTTGTTGAGTCAAAACCCTTTAGCCTCTATCTCGGGCTTTGTACGAGACATATAAAAAAACACCCTCTTGTTGGGTCAATAGCCTCCTCTTAGGCCTTGTATAAAGAAAACCTCGGTTGAGTCAATCAACCTTTTAGCTTCAAAGTTGTGCCTCGCCACAGTATACAAACATCAACAACTCCTCTTTAGAGATGACGAATTCTCTCTCATCCTAAACCCTTTAGCTTCACATCTTGGGCTTTGAACAAGATACAAACCACCTTTAGCTTCACATCTTGGGCTTTGAACAAGATACATATACTCCCTTTAGCTTCACATCTTGGGCTTTGAACAAGACACCAAAATAACCTTTTTTCCTCCCATAGAATAGGAGGAACTACGATCGCTCTAATTTTCCTGTTTCTTTAAACGGGAATACGTAGGCATAAGATTGAAAAATATTAGCGAGCATATTGATCAAAAACCCAAAATCCCATACCTTCACACATCAATCGAAAAGCATCAGTCCTAACATCCTACCAAATAGCATAATCCCGTCACACTGTGTTCTTAACAAAATAAGCAGAGAGAGACCCCACTTCCACATAGCATCTGTAACCTAACAGACCGCTGTTCAAACTCAGTATGCAAGCAGGGTTAGTTGGAGACATCTATTTCCCTTCCTTCATCAGCTTCAATAGGATAAAAAATGAATCTACCTGTAGTACCCCAGAGCGATAGTGCTTATGAACCACGTCCAAAATCGCTCGCTACACCCCTTTTGCAAGAAACCTAACTTTTCTTGATTTTTCTTAATGAATGATGATCAATACCATACATTAACATTATTTTTGACTTAGGGGAACCATATTTGTGAAAAATTCCAACAAGTCAAACTTGATTTTGTGCACAGTTAACTTTTTATCGGATGAAATCCAAACAGTGCGATTCTTTATGAAATCAAGTTCTTGACCTAAATCAAACCTAATGGATGGATTCCATAGGTGTTATAGGGTGTATTGGATCATGTTCCAAAGTTTGGGAGCATGTCTTGTTCAAAAGTCAAAGGCACAATTGACTTTTTCCTCAAAACCCTAATTGTGGTCCAGATGAAATTAAAACTTGTGGACCAAGCTTCTTGGCTTAATCCATTGTTGTAAATGGATCAATGTAGTGTATTGGAGGCCCTCAAATCATGTCTTGAGGTCTTGGCTCATGCTATGTCCCAAAAGTCAACTTAGGGGTGAATTAGGTTAAGAAACCCTAATTCCTGATTTTTGGTAAATGCATCCCCTGAGATTAAATTGACTTGATGATTGGGTCCATGAGATCCCTTAGAGTATCTTGGGTTGTACTTTGAAGCATCGGCTCATGCCCAGAGGAAAAATTCCATCTGGAGTCCTTGGTTGACCAAAACCCTAATTTGGTGACACTGTCGATCTTGAGGCTTGTGTAGCGAGCAATTTTTGGACGTGGTTGCGAAGCACTACCGCTCTGGGACTTCATTTCGATTCATTTTTTATCCTATTGAAGCTGATGAAGGAAGGGAAATAGATGTCTATAACTAACCCTGCTTGCATACTGAGTTTAAACAGCGGTTGTTAGGTTACAGATGCTACAAAGATTCGAGGGTCTCTCTTAGGTTATTTTGGAAAAAAAAGAGTCTGGGTTTTTGGTAGGATGTTAGGACTGATGCTTTCTGATTGATGTGTGAAGGTACGAGATTTTGGGTTTTTGATGTGGTGTGCTCGCTAAGATTTTTTCTTTTAATCTTATGCCTACGTATTCCCGTTTACCGAAACAGGGAAATCAAAGCGATCGTAGTTCCTCCTATTCTATGGGAGGAAATGGTGTTTTGGTGTTTTGTTCAAAGCCCAAGACGTGAAGCTAAAATGGTTTGTATCTTGTTCAAAGCCCGAGATGTAAAGCTGAAGGGTCAATTTGTATCTTGTTCGAAGCCCAAGATGTGAAGCTAAAAAGATGTTGTCTTTAGAGAGAACTTGTCATCTCTAAAGGGAAGATTTACCACAACGGTTGGGTGACTGGTTATAAAGGAGAATTACTTTAACCAGGATATGTGAATCCGGCAATGCCATAATTTCCTTTATAGGGGATTTTAACCTGAAGGAGAAGACTTTAACTCAATGTAGAGCAATGCCATCTTTCCTTAGGAATTTCTCATGCTAAAAGAGGGACAGTGGCATGGATGTAAATAATCCAGAGGCTTGCCGCTTACAGCAATTAGATGAAGGAGTTATTGATGTTTGTATGCTGTGAACAAGGCACAACTTTGATGCTAAAAGGTTGATTGACTCAACCGGGGATTTCTTATACAAAGCCTAAGAGGAGGCTAATGGCCCAACAAGAGGGAGTTTTTATGTGTCTCGTACGAAGCCCGAGAGAGAGGTTAAAAGGGTTGACTCAATAGGAGAATCTTTTATACTCAACAAAAAAGTGTTTTTGTATCTCGTACGAAGCCCGAGATGGAGGCTAAAGGTTTTACTCAACAAGAGAGTGCTTTTATACTCAACAAGAGAGTGTTTTTGTATCTCGTACGAAGCCCGAGATGGAGGCTAAAGGTTTGACTCAACAAGAGAGTGCTTTTATACTCAACAAGAGACTGTTTTTATATCTCGTACGAAGCCCGAGATGGAGGCTAAAGGAGGGATTGACTCAACAAGAGAGTCTTTATATCTCATATGAAGCCCGAGATAGAGGCTAAATAGGTTTGCTCCGCTGGGGGGAATCATTGTACAAAGCCCAAGAGAAGGCTGGGGTTACTGTTTTAGTTAAGTGACAGGTCCAATATGTTGGTTAAAAGATAAAATCAGTTCTTATAAAGAGACTGATTAAAGGTATTGTTATGCTTTGGGATTGATCAGAGGATCAGGGTTGTTTCCTGTTCTTTAAGGAAGCGGGAGATCCAAAGGGTATCGAGACTATCCAAGTCTCGGGGTGTTCTTCCCATTCTTGAAAGGGGCTTGAGAATGTCTTTGAGACTCAAGGGTCTTAGACTGTCCAAGTTTAGAGTTTTGTCTTTTGTACTATGCTTAAAGAAACAGTAGTAGTACGTGTAGCGGTGGAAAGATCTAGACTTTTTGAAAGACTGTTCTATTAAGATGACTAATTTCTGTTCCTATACCTCTAGAAGGCCGTCGGGACAATTTGTACGAAGCTCAAGAGGAGGGTGGAAACTTTTAAGAAGCCGAGGGACAATTTGTACGAAGCCCAAGAGGAGGCTATCATTCCCGGAGGAAGAATCCTTATACGAAGCCTAAGAGGAGGCTGTGAATACTTCTAAGAAGCCGACGGGTCCTTGTACAGCGCCCAAGAGGAGGCGGGGATGCTTCTAGGAAGCCTGTGGGTCCTTGCACTAAGCCCAAGAGGAGGCTGATGAACAGTTCCAGAAGGGGTTTCACATGGAACAATGGCCTTCTGTATATGAACTGTTCAAAGCGGGGAATTTCTTAGATTTAGTTATCTAAAAAGTTCTTTACTGTTTAGGTCCTGTTGAAACAATCGAGGTTCTGTCTAGTTCTTGATGTATTTACTGGGGAAACTCTAAATATCTATATTATTATTACACAGTTGATATGAGTTTATGAAAGAAGACTTACAGTGAAACAGCCCCACAATACAGTTATATATACATGAAAGCGGTAAATGAAAGCGTATAAACACTTACTCGGTTGTAGAGCTTCCATGCTGTTTGGTTAGTTGTTCAACAAAGAAAGATTAAAAACAATAGTATATTCAAATCAAAGGAGAAAGTGCTTTGAAAAGATTGTTGGGGCTTACAGCTCAAGGAGAGGCCCTGGGTTTTATCAGTGATCGCACTGTCATTTTGTACAGGGACTTATACAAGTGACTGAGGCCCAAGAAAGGTGTTCTGTACAAAGGGATGGGTCTTACACTCTCTTAAGAGGCCCAAAGATTTATTTCTGTATAAGTGTTGGGGCTTACAGCTCAAGGAGAGGCCCAGATGATTTTTGTTTGAAATGGCGATCACGCCGAGATTTTTGAAAACGCGGTGGGTCTTATACAATAAGTGAAGCCCAAAAGTTTGGTTTTCAAAGGGGGTCGGGTCTTACACTCTAATAGAGGCCCAAAAAGTTTTGAATGGGTCTTATAGCTCGAGGAGAGGCCCAGATGTTTTTTTGTTAAAAAGGCGACGATCGCGCCAAACTTTTTGACGGTATCGAGACTTATACAACACACTGAGGCCCAAAATGGTTTCTATTTACAAAGGATTGGGTCTTACACTCTAATAGAGGCCCATGAGTGTTTGAAAAAAGTTTGTTTAGGTGAAAATCAACAAAACCCTAATTTCATCATTTTTAAAGTAATTATTTAAGAAAAATTAATAAAAATGATACAAATTCCAAATAAATTTGAATAAACAACTTGTGATTTTGGTTTTATGTTTGAGAAATGAAGTTTTAATCACAAGAGATATTAAAACCCATTTGGTTTTGATTTTTCAAGATGAATGTTCATTTTCAATGTTTTAAAAACAATTAAAAATGAATTTATTCACAAAAATACTAATTATATTAAATAAATAATATAAACTTAATTTTTCTATGGAATAAAATATTTTAACATTTTTGTGATTTTTTTCAAAAAGAACCAATCAAAAATAATTAAAATTGAAAGAGTTATTAATTTTCCAAATAATTAATAAAACATAAAAACATTGGAAAAATGGCAAAATGTGAAAAAACACAAAATGGCATGGGTGGGGTTTGAACCCACGACCTCAAGGTTATAGGGCATGCGCCTTACCACTGGGGTGGTGATACATCCATTGTTTGAAGTGAAAACACAAACATACAAGTCATGCCTTGGTTTTAGGCCTGACCCAAGGCAAGGCAAGGCAAGTTTTGGCTAAAAAACGTGAAGGTCATAACTTTCTCATTTCTTAATGGTTTGAGACAAAATTTATATGCATGCTGTTTGGTTAGTTTTTCAACAAAGAAAGATTAAAAACAATAGTATATTCAAATCAAAGGAGAAAGTGCTTTGAAAAGATTGTTGGGGCTTACAGCTCAAGGAGAGGCCCAGGGTTTTATCAGTGATCGCACTGTCGTTTTGTACAGGGACTTATACAAGTGACTGAGGCCCAAGAAAGGTGTTCTGTACAAAGGGATGGGTCTTACACTCTCTTAAGAGGCCCAAAGATTTATTTCTGTATAAGTGATGGGGCTTACAGCTCAAGGAGAGGCCCAGATGATTTTTGTTTGAAATGGCGATCACGCCGAGATTTTTGAAAATGCGGTGGGTCTTATACAATAAGTGAAGCCCAAAAGTTTGGTTTTCAAAGGGGGTCGGGTCTTACACTCTAATAGAGGCCCAAAAAGTTTTGAATGGGTCTTATAGCTCGAGGAGAGGCCCAGATGTTTTTTTGTTAAAAAGGCGACGATCGCGCCGAACTTTTTGACGGTATCGAGACTTATACAACACACTGAGGCCCAAAATGGTTTCTATTTACAAAGGATTGGGTCTTACACTCTAATAGAGGCCCATGAGTGTTTGAAAAAAGTTTGTTTAGGTGAAAATCAACAAAACCCTAATTTCATCATTTTTAAAGTAATTATTTAAGAAAAATTAATAAAAATGATACAAATTCCAAATAAATTTGAATAAACAACTTGTGATTTTGGTTTTATGTTTGAGAAATGAAGTTTTAATCACAAGAGATATTAAACCCCATTTGGTTTTGATTTTTCAAGATGAATGTTCATTTTCAATGTTTTAAAAACAATTAAAAATGAATTTATTCACAAAAATACTAATTATATTAAATAAATAATATAAACTTAATTTTTCTATGGAATAAAATATTTCAACATTTTTGTGATTTTTTTCAAAAAGAACCAATCAAAAATAATTAAAATTGAAAGAGTTATTAATTTTCCAAATAATTAATAAAACATAAAAACATTGGAAAAATGGCAAAATGTGAAAAAACACAAAATGGCATGGGTGGGGTTTGAACCCACGACCTCAAGGTTATAGGGCGTGCGCCTTACCACTGGGGTGGTGATACATCCATTGTTTGAAGTGAAAACACAAACATACAAGTCATGCCTTGGTTTTAGGCCTGACCCAAGGCAAGGCAAGGCAAGGCAAGTTTTGGCTAAAAAACGTGAAGGTCATAACTTTCTCATTTCTTAATGGTTTGAGACAAAATTTATATGCATGCTGTTTGGTTAGTTTTTCAACAAAGAAAGATTAAAAACAATAGTATATTCAAATCAAAGGAGAAAGTGCTTTGAAAAGATTGTTGGGGCTTACAGCTCAAGGAGAGGCCCAGGGTTTTATCAGTGATCGCACTGTCGTTTTCTACAGGGACTTATACAAGTGACTGAGGCCCAAGAAAGGTTTTCTATACAAAGGGATGGGTCTTACACTCTCTCAAGAGGCCCAAAAGATTTTAAAGAAAAAGGATTGGGCTTATAACATGAGGGTAGGCCCAGGGGTTTGATTTTTCAACTGGCGATTGCGCCGAGGTTTTCTTTTAACACAAAGGGACTTATACAATGTCTGAGGCCCAAAAATTTTTGGTTAAAAGGGGATTGGGTCTTACACTCTAATAGAGGCCCAAAGATTTATTTTTGTACAAGTGATGGGGCTTACAGCTTAAGGAGAGGCCCAAGGTTTGTTTATTTAAACGGGCGATAATCGCACCGAACTTTTGAAATACAACGGGACTTATACAATAAGAGAGGCCCAAAAAGGGTTTGTATTTACAAAGGATAGGGTCTTACACTCTATTAGAGGCCCAAAGATTATTTGAAGAAAAGAAATGGGGCTTATAACACGAGGGTAGGCCCAAATGATTTTTGTTTGAAATGGCGATCGCACCTAGATTTTTGAAAACGCAGTGGGTCTTATACAATGACTGAGGCCCAAAAATTTGTTTTGTTTTCAAAAAGGGTTGGGTCTTACACTCTAATAGAGGCCCATGAGTGTTTGAAAAGGTTTTCTGAGGGTGAAAATCAAAGAAACCCTAATTTGTTATTCTTTAAAAGTAAATATTTAAAGAAAATCAAACAAAATACCAATTAAGTTTGAATAAACCATTTGTGATTTTTGTTTAAGGTTTGGAAAATGAGGTTTTAATCACAAGAGATATTAAAACTCATTTGGTTTTGATTTTCAAAGTAAATATTCATTTTTAAAATGTTTAAAAACAATTAAAAAGGAATTTATTCACAAAAATACTAATTATATTAAATAAATAATGTAAATTTAATTTTTTTGTGGAATAAAATATTTCAACATTTTTGTGATTTTTTGCAAAAAGAACCAATAAAAAATAATTAAAATTGAGTGAGAAATTAATTTTTCAAATCATTAACAAAATAATATGAAAAATAAGAAAATAGGAAAAAGTGATAAAAAAGAGATCTGGGGCGAGGGGGATTCGAACCCCAGACCTCTCGCTTGCTAACACACAAACCAGCTGATCAACCACTGAGGCGCAATGCCAATTCAAATATAATATGGTAAATGATAAATATATAGAGAACTTGGTTGGAAAACCTGAAGAATGGTGCCATGGCCATCTTCTTCCTCCAGCTCGTGCATGAAGCCCTCCATCTCCTTCGTTTCTCAACCATTTGACATGATTCAAACACCAAACTCATGCGTTTTTTCACAAGGAAGAAGATGGTAATACCCAATTTTATTTATTTTCAGTGTATAGCAAATTATATCATTGTGGCCGTATGAAACCTAATTTTGCAAAAGCAATCGAGCAGACATGATTATGAGTGTTATGATCAAATTTTTTGAGGGGAAATACTCAGCATATGATGGCAATCAATTGGCAAAAATATCATGTGAGGAAATATGCATGGATCATGAAGTTGGAGTTTGAGGCTTACCTTGATGCAAGCTGAAATGGAAATTTGTACAGATGGTGTTCCAGATGTGATTTGATGATCCCTACAGCTTCAATGGATGTTGTGGAGTGTGTTGCAAGATTTGGAACACTTTGAAAGTCTTTGGATCAAGCTGGAGCACTCCAACTGCATAATTGAGGCATACTGGCTTGGTTGAAGGGTGATTTTGAGCTAGGGGTGTTACAGTTGGTGTTTAAGTGTTTGGACACCTCAAATACATCATATGTGATGTGTTTGAGCAATTGGAATGGATTGCTTGTGGCTGCAGCTCAAAACTCGATAGTGGTTGCTCAAAAACAAAGAAATTTGGCACTTAAGAGAGACTGAGAGAAAGCAGTGCTATAACTGGCTTTGGGGTGAGTTGAATGATCCATTGGAACCTCTATTTATAGGTGATCAATTCTTGTCATGGAGGAGTAGTGAATGGCTGCTGGATCAGATCACATTCAAAGGGATTGGTTGAGCATAAATGCCTCTTGCATTAGGTGTAACAGCTGCTCCAAATAGATTAGCTATGCCTTGACTGAAATCACATTCCTCAGTCATTTTAATTGTTGTATAATCAGAGAACTTATCTGAGGGGAGTGAGAATCTTGACATTGCATTATTCCACGTTAATGCTCGTTGAATTCAAGGTAAAATGGGATAAAATGCATGAACTTTAAGTTGGAAGATTCCTTGGCTTTGTGACTCAGCCTTATCAGTTGGATCAGTTGCATTGTGATTGGTTTGAGTACATGTGGCACAATGATCCTTAGTTTTGGTTCAGAAATTGTGTGTGGCAAGCAAACATGCAAACTGATTTTTCCAAAATAGCTTGCAGTAGCATGACTTTGGGCATGGATTTCTCTTGGCTCAAGTTGAATCAATTCATGTTGGTAAGCTTTTTGGATTCTTAGAAACATATGAAACAACATTGACGTTTACCTTTGGACTTGATTCAGCTTTCAACTATGTGAAAAGATCTCACAAGTTTTGGTGTTTCAACAAAATCTGCCTTGCCCAGAATTTTTCTAAGTGTTGGAAAAGTTGTATTTTCATGTTTTTAGTGATTTTGATCATTCCATAACTCAAAATCCATTATGAATTTGGAGGGGGTAAGTTCTAAGCTTTTGTAGAGAGTAATGAGATCTACAAATCAAGCTTTGGATGGGGAAAAATGGATTTGTGGTTTGGGAGTTATGATCCTCCAAAGTTGGTACCCTTGCCACTTTGTTCATAACTTAGAAAATTTTCTAAGTTTTTATGGTTACCCCTTTTAAAAGTTTTCCAACTTTTCTTGATTTTTCTTGATGAATGATGATTCAAATCATACATTAACATCATTTTAGGGTTAAAAAACCATTTTTGTGAAAAATCTCAAAAAGTCAAAGTTGACTTTTGTGCACAGTTGACTTTTTATCAGATAAATTCCAAACTGTGCGATCCTTTATGAAATCAAGTCCTTGACCTAAATCAAACTTGATGGATTGATTTCATAGGTGTTATAGAGTGTATTGAATCATGTCCTAGGGTTTGGGAGCATGTCTTGGTCAAAAGTCAAAGCTACAGTTGACTTTTCTCGCGAAACCCTAATTGTGGTTTAGATGAAATTGAGACTTGTTGATCAAGCTTCTTGGATCAATCCATTGTTGCAAATGGATTAATGTAGTATGTTAGAGACCCTCAAATCCTCTCTTGAGGTCTTGGCTCATGATTTGTCCCAAAAGTCAACTTAGGGGTGAATTAGGTCAAGAAACCCTAATTCCTGATTTTTGGTGAATGCATCCCCTGAGGCAAAATTGACTTGATGATTGGGTCCATGAGGTTCTATGAAGCATTTTAGGTTATGCCTTGAAGCATTGGCTCATGCCTAGAGGAAAATTTCCAACTGGAGGCCCTGGTCGATCAAAACCCTAATTTGGTGACACTGGCGATCTTGAGGCTTAATCCACCTATAAGGGAGCAACCTTGTGCTTAATCCTTGAAGTGGGAGTCCTCTTGATCCTTTGTGGATGTTTGAGAGGTTAGACAAGTTGAAGATCAAATCATTCCTTGATTGATCTTTTGTCTAAGCCTTAGAGAGGGCTTGGAACCCTAGTTCTGATTGTAATGGATGCTCACCCATCTTTGGGGAGATTGCTGAGGTATGAAGGTTCCTCCATATTGTGATGATGATTTGTACAATGATGGGAAATCTTAGTGGTCAAAATTTGGGGTATTACAGATGCCCCTATTTAATCTTCTTGAACCCGAAGGTGTGAATGACGAAGGTATTCGGCCATTTGGGGTGCAAGAGGATTAAATATCGGAATACCAGAAATTTTGATGGTGGTTATGAATGGTAGCGTACGCGTTCATCTTCTTTTGCTAAGCAATGATGCTTAGAAAAGGTAAACTTCCCCTCGATCCTGGTCTTCAACCAAGGAACTGGTCTAAGTTTCTGAATTAAACTTCCCCTCGATCCTGGTTTCCTACCAAGGAACTGGTCTCAGTTTCTTAATTAAACTTCCCCTCGATCCTGGTTTCCTACCAAGGAACTGGTCTCCGTTTCTTTTGTCAATAAACTTTCTTGACAAGGGACGCTATTCGTAGCGATTTTCCTCAAACTTCTCGCCGAATTTTCCTGGGGAGATGCCATTTGATAGAAAATTTTTGATGTCAGAGTTGCTGGGGAACCCAGTCGTCTGAGCTGTAGAGGTGTACAAACTTCTCCGTTGGAGACGCCATTTGCCGACTCTATCGGGGAAAACGAGTCTCTTGAGAGACTGTTTCCGCTTGGGGGTATTACATCACACTTTTCTCGGGAATCTTCCCGGAGAAATATGTAGCGAGCGATTTTTGGACGTGGTTGCGAAGCACAACCGCTCCGGTACTACAGCTCAATTCATTTTTTATCCTATTGAAAGCTGATGAAGGAAGGGAAATAGATGTCTCCAACTAACCCTGCTTGCATACTGAGGTTAAACAGTCAAAACTATTGGTTTACAAATGCTCCAAAGATTCGGGGAGTGTCTCAGGTATTTTTTTCAAAGAGATGTTTTAGGACGGACGTATTTGATTGATGTGTGAAAGTATGGGATTTTGGATTTATGTTTAGTGTGCTCGCTAAGATCTTTTCTTTCGATCTTATGCCTACGTATTCCCGTTTACCGAAACAGGGAAATCAGAGCGTTCGTAGTTCCTCCTATTCTACGGGAGGAAATGGTTTTTGGTGTCTTGTTCAAAGCCCAAGACGTGAAGCTAAAGGTGATTTGTATCTTGTTCAAAGCCCAAGATGTGAAGCTGAAGGTCTCGACTTTAGAGAGAATTTGTCATCTCTAAAGAGGGATAAAGGAGAATTACTTTAACCGGGATATGTGAATCCGGCAATGCCATAATTTCCTAAGAAGAGGGGTTTTTTAACATGAAGGAGAAGACTTTAACTCAGTGTAGAGCAATGACATATTTCCTAAGGAATTTCTCATGCTAAAAGAAGGACAGCGGCATGGATATAGAGGATCCAGAGGCCTGCCGCTTACAGCGATTAGATGAAAGGGAAGGAGTTGTTGATGTTTGTGTGCTGTGAATGAGGCACATGTTTGATGCTAAAAGGTTAATTGGATTAACCAGTGGTTTTATTATACAAAGCCTAAGAGGGGGCTAATATGTGTCTCGTACAAAGCCCGAGAGAGAGAGGCTAAAAAGAATTGACTCAGCTGGAGAATCTTTTATAGCTCGTATGAAGCCCGAGATGGAGGCTGAAAAAGAGTTTGACTCTGCTTAGGGGAATTTGTATCTCGTACAAAGCCCGAGACGGAGGCGAAAGGGTGATTGACTCAACGAGGGAGTCTTTTATGTGTCTCATACAAAGCCTGAGAGAGAGGCTAAAAGTTTTTGTTTGACTCAACGAGGGAGTCTTTTGTATCTCGTACGAAGCCCGAGATGGAGGCTGAAAGGTTTGCTCCGCTGGGGGGAATCATTTGTACAAAGCCCAAGAGGAGGCTAAAAAGAGACCGACTTTTTTGGGGATATCATTATACAAAGCCTAAGAGGAGGCTATCTGCTGGTGACTATTTTAGTTGAGTGACAGGTCCAGTATACTAATTAACAGAAAATCAGTTCTTATACGAGCAACACTGTACTCATGGATTTTGATCTGAGGATCTGGGTTGTTCCCTGTTCTTTAAGGAAAACGGGGAAATCCGAAGGGTATCGAGATTGTCCGAGTCTGCGGTTTCTTCCTATCTTGAAGGGCGATTGAGAATGTCTTTGAGACTCAAGGAAAATTAGACTGTCCATGTCTAGAGTTTCATCTTTTGTACTATGCTTTGAGAAACAGTAGTAGACTCTTGGAAAGGACTGTTCTATGAAGATTACTAATTTCTGTTCCTATACCTCTAGGAGGTCGTCGGGACAATTTCTACGAAGCCCAAGAGGAGGCTGGAAACTTTTAAGAAGCCGATCGGTCCTTGTATGAAGCCCAAGAGGAGGCTATCATTCCCGGAGGAAGAATCATTATACGAAGCCTAAGAGGGGGTTGTGAATACTTCTAAGAAGCTGACGGGTCCTTGTACTAAGCCCAAGAGGAGGCGGGGTTGCTTTTAGGAAGCCTGTGGGTCCTTGTACAATGCCCAAGAGGAGGCCAATGCTTTTAAGAAGCCCGTGGGTCCCCAAACCCCGAGAAATTTAAGGCAAGCTATTCACAAGGAATTTATCAAGTCAGGGAAGTTCGAGAATTTGGAAGAAACTCAAAGATGCCATTCACGGAGAATACATTCATCTTTGGGAGTAGAGTTTCTTGACAATTCCTAATGAGGACAGCCGAAGAGAAGACTGTATCTGGTGATCCTATTGGGGATCTAGCTGTCTATTTCTATAAGTAAACGAAACGGCTTTACCTAGTGCTAGACGTAGTTGCCGGAATAACTCTAAATATCTATACTATTATTAAACAGTTGATATGAGTTTATGAAAGAAGACTTACAGCGAAACAACCCCACAATACAGTTATATGTATAGGAAAGCGGTAAAGGAAAGCGTATAAACACTTACTCGGTTGTAGAGCTTCCATGCTGTTTGGTTAGTTGTTCAACAAAGAAAGATTGAAAACAAAAGTATATTTCAAAATCAAAGGAGAAAGTGCTTTGAAAAAGAAAGACTGGGGCTTACAGCTCAAGGAGAGGCCCAAGGTTATTTTAAAAAGGTGACGATCGCACCGTTCATTTTTGACAGTATCGGGACTTATACAATACGCTGAGGCCCAAAAATGATTTGGTCAAAAAAGGATTGGGTCTTACACTCTTTTAGAGGCCCAAAAAGGTTTTACAGAAAAGAAATGGGTCTTACTACTCGAGGGTAGGCCCATATGTTTATTTTGAAAAGGCGACGATCGCGCCGTGTTTTTTTTTTAAATACAACGGGACTTATACAATAAGTGAGGCCCACAATGGTTTTCAAAAAAGGGGGTTGGGTCTTACACTCTCTCAAGAGGCCCAAAAAGTTTTAAACGGACGACAGTCGTACCGTTTACTTGTACATAGGGACTTATACAATAGGTGAGGCCCAAAATGTTTTTGTACAAGGGGGGGGGGGGGGTGTTGGGTGTTACACTCTCTCAAGAGGCCCAAAAAAGTTTTAAAAAGTTTGATGAGGGTTGAATTGATTCAAAACCCTAATTTGTTTTCAAAATGTATTTTTAATTGAACAAAAATTCAATTAAAATGATTAATATTTGTTAAATACATGAAAACAAATTATGATTTTGGACCAATGTTCCAAAAAATCAGGTTTCTTCCTACATAAATGATTGAAGTCAAATTAGGGTTAGAAAATGAAAAGAAAAGAAACATTTTAAATGCTAAAAACACATAAAACATTAATTCTTTTCAAAAATATCAGATATAGGAAATAAATAATATTTTTGAGATTTTTTGGTAGAATCAAATATTTAAACATTTTTGTGAATTGTTGCAAAAATAACCAATAAAAAATGATAAAAATTGAAGGAGTTATTAATTTTTCAAATCATTAAAAATAATAATATGAAAAATAACAAAATAAACAAGTGATAAAAAGAAGTCTGGGGCGAGGGGGATTCGAACCCCAGACCTCTCGCTTGCCAATACACACAAAACCAGCTGATGAACCGCTGGGGCGCAATGCCAATTCAAATATAATATGGCAAGGGAAAAATATATAGAGAACTTGTTGGATTTTCTGAAAATGGCACCATGGCCATCTTCCTCCTCGAGCTCGTGCATGAAGCACCCTATCTCCCTCATCTCTCCACCATTGGACATGATTCAAACACCAAACCCGTGCGTTTTTTCACAAGGAATAAGATGGCAATACCCAATTTTATTCATTTTCAGTGTGGAGTAAAATAATCATGATGAACACAGATGAACCCTAATTTGAAAAAGCAATCGTGCAGGCATGGTTATAAGGGCTATGATCAAATTTCTTGATGCAAAACAATCAACACACGATGGAAATCAAATGGCAAAAATATCATGCGAGGAAATATGCATGGATCATGGAGTTTGAGTTTTGAGCTCACCTTGATGCAAGCTGAAATGGAACTTTGCCCAGATGGTGTTCCAGTCGTGAATTGATGATCCCTACAACTTCAATGGATATTATGGAGTGTGTTGCAAGCTTTGTAACACTTTGAAACTCTTTGGATCAAGCTGGAGACGTCCACCTGCAAAATTGAAGCATAATGGCTTGGTGGAAGAGTGATTTTGAGCCTGAGGTGTTACAGTCAGTGTTTAAGTGTTTGGACACCTCAAATACATCATATGTGATGTGTTTGAGCAATTGGAATTGATTGCCTAAGGCTGCAACTCAAAACCCGATAGTGGTTACTCAAAAACAAGAAAACTTGAGGTTTAAGAAAGAATGAGAGAAAGCAGTGCTGTAACTGGCTTTGGTGTGAGTTGAATGATCCATTGGGACCTCTATTTATAGGTGATCAACTTTTGTTTTGGAGGAATAGTGAATGGCAACTAGATCAGATCACATTTGCATGGATTGGCTTGGAGGATTTCTTCTCAAGCAAGGCAAGCTAGCCATTCCCAAGAGCAGGGCTATGCCTTGACCAAAATCACATTCTTCAGATGTTTTTATTGTTGTTTAGTCAGAGAACTTGACTGAGTAGGGTAGCTACCTTGACAATGCACTATTCCACATTAATGCCCTTTGAATTCAAGGCAAAATGTGCCAAAGTGGATGAATTTTAAGTTGGAAGATTCCTTGGCTTTTTGACTCAGATTTATCAGTTGGATCAGTTGCATTGTGATTGGTTTGAACACAGGTGGCATAGTGATCCTTAGTCTTTGGCTCAAAATCGTGTGTGGCAAGCAAACTTGCAAACTGATTTTTTCCAAAACAGCTTGCAGCAGCATGACTTTGGGCATGGATTTCTCATGGCTTAAGTTGAATCAATTCATGCTGTTGAGCTCTTTGAATTCTTAGCAACATATGCAACAATATTGATGTTTAACTTTGGACTTGATTCAGCTTGCAACTATGTGAAAAGATCTCACAAGTTTTGGTGTTTCAACAAAATCTGTTTTGGACAGAATTTTTCTAAGTGTTGGAAAATGGTATACTTTCATGTTTTCAGCCGCTTTGGCTCACTCATAGCTCAAAATCCATAATAAGTTGGAGTTATGCCTAGTTGAAGTTTTTGTAGAGGGAAATGAGATCTATAAATCAAGCTTTGGATGGGGCACAATGGCCTTGTGGTTTAGGAGTTATGGTCCTCCAAAGTTGGTGCATTAGTGGTACTTTTTCCATAACTTAGAAATTTTTCTAAGTTTTATGGTTACCCCTTTTACAAGTTATCCCACTTTCTTTGATTTTTCTTGATGAATGATGATTCAAATCATACATTAACATCATTTTAGGGTTAAAAAACCATTTTAGTGAAAAATCTCAAAAAGTCAAAGTTGACTTTTGTGCACAGTTGACTTTTTATCAAATGAATTCCAAATTGTGCAGTTCTTCAGGAAATCATGTCCTTGACCTAAATCAAACTTGATGGACATGTTCCATGGGTGTCATAGGGCATATTGAATCATGTCTTAGGGCTTGGGAGCATGTCCAGGTCAGAAGTCAAAGTTACAGTTGACTTTTCCCTTAAAACCCTAATTGTGGTGCAGATGAAATTGAAACTTGTTGCTCAAGCTTCTTGGATTAATCCATTATTCCAAATGGATCAATATATTTCATTAGAGACCCTCAAATCTTCTCTTTAGGTCTTGGCTCATGATTTGTCCCAAAAGTCAACTTAGGGGTGAATTAGGTCAAGAAACCCTAATTCCTGATTTTTGTTGAATGCCTCCCATGAAGCAAAATTGACTTGATGATTGGGTCCATGAGGTTCCATGGAGTATATTAGGTTATGTTTTGGATCATTGGCTTGTTCCCAGGGGAAAATTTCCACCTGGAGGCCCTGGTCGACCAAAACCCTAATTTGGTGACACTGTCGATCTTGAAGCTTGATCCACCTAGAAGGGAGCAACCTTGTGCTTAATCCTTGAAGTGGGAGTCTTCTTGATCCATTGTGGATTCTTGTGAGGTTAGACAAGTTAAAGATCAAATCATTCCTTGATTGATCCTTTGTCTAATTTTGATTGTAGTGGATGCTCAACAACCCTTGAGGAGGTTGATGAGGCATAAAGGTACATCCATATTGTGATGATGATTTGTACAATGATGGGAATCTAAGTGGTCAAAATTTGGGGTATGACAAAATGCCATATGATGTGATCCAATTCTGAGGTGCCGATGACCTTTTCATCAGCGGTCTTTTCGGAGAAAAACTGCTGCATTGTCGAATTGCTGCTTAGGAGGCTTTCTCTAGGGATTTTCCTTAATCCGGGAAAGTGAAGATATCATCTTCAATGGCGAAGAGTGACGTTTGTTGAAGGTTCTCTGGTTTTTCAGAGGTTCAAATTATCAAAGTGGTCAAGGGCCATCTCTAATCCCGAAATAAACTGGAGGAGAGAGGTTGTTCAGATGCGACTTTTCCTGATGAGAAAAGAATTGAAAACTCGATTGAGAGGACTTCTATCACTAGGGGACAAGACCGACTAGAGTGATAGTGATGCAATATGAATGCGAATGTAAATCAATAATGCATGTGTATGTATGTTTATGCTGACAAAACTGACACGACATACAGACTAATGGATGAACACGACTGGATACTCGGCCACTGCGGGGACGAAGAAGTACCGCTGGTTCAAGATAGCAATTTTGCCTTGCTTAGGAGAGATAGTCCCTACGGGGACAACCGTTGGTCGGGCTTAGAAGGTAAGAACTTTGCCGAGGGTATCAGATGAGAAAGCCGCATCTGATACAGTTGATCCTTCGTCCAGGCGTATTGGTTCAGAAGGAGTACTTTAATTCTGCACTTTGAAGCTCCTTTATTTCTGGAGAAGCGAGTGATGTTCTTTCGATGTTCAACAGTCAAAAGAATTGCCATATTTATTTTAAAAGCAGAAAAAGTTTAACAAGTAAATTCGTTTTTTGTTTTATTTCAAGAATCGTTGATCATGTTAAAATGTCGTTCTGTAAAGCTAAAACAAATAAGAATTGCAAACAAAAGCACAAGGGCTCAAATTTTATTGATAGAATAGAAATCAGCCAAGCGCTTGATTCCAAAGAGTATATACAAAGTTATAAAATGGTAATTTATAGGGAAAAGGGCTACATTGAAACATAACGACCATTATCCTTCTACCAACTTTGAATTCAGGACATCCTGAGCTTCGGTCGAAGATGACAGCGACTGGAGTTTTCTGATGGATGGCATGACTACTGAAGCGCTGTATATATCAGACGTAGTTACTTGCCATTATCCCTAACTTTTTCCTGGATTGTACTTTGAAATTTTCAATCCACCGGGATGATTTTTGATTATGTCTCTAACTTTTGCCTGGACCGCCCTTTCGGGTTTTCAATCCACCGAGACATTTTTTTTAGTTTAGGCGAAGTATTTCTTGACTACATCAACATTTGTGGGGTAGGAAAATTCTTCTCCATCCATGGTTGCGAGTCTCAAGGCGCCGCATGAGAAAGCTTTCTTGACCACATAGGGGCCGTCATAATTCAGAGTCCATTTTCCCCGAGAATCAGTGAGAAATGATTGTATCTTCTTGAGCACGAGGTCTCCTTTCCGAAAGACGCGAGGTCAGACCTTTTTATCAAACGCCTTCTTCATTCTTTGCTGATACAACTGACCATGGCATAGTGTCGTCATTCTATTTTCTTCGATCAGATTGAGTTCGTTGTGTCGACTCTGACACCATTCAGCTTCTGTAAGCTTAGCTTCCATCAATACCCGGATTGATGGGATCTCTACTTCTATGGGGAGCACTGCTTCCATGCCATATACTAGAGAGAAAGGGGTTGCCCCTGTTGAAGTACAGACAGATGTGCGATAACCGTGAAGAGCAAAGGGTAGCATCTTGTGCCAATCTTTGTAAGTTACAACCATCTTTTGAACGATCCTTTTGATGTTCTTGTTAGCCGCTTCTACCGCTCCGTTCATCTTGGGTCGGTAGGGAGATGAGTTATGGTGTTCGATCTTGAACTCAGCACACAACTCTTTCATCATCTTATTGTTCAAGTTAGATCCATTATCAGTAATGATCTAGCTCGGAACACCATAACGGCAGATGATATTGTTTTTGATAAATCGGACCACCACTTGTCTGGTTACACTAGCGTATGACACTGCTTCGACCCACTTGGTGAAGTAATCAATGGCTACTAGGATGAACCGATATCTGTTCGAAGCCTTAGGTTCAATCAAGCCAATCATGTCGATTCCCCATATGGAAAAAGGCCATGGGGAAGAGAGAACTTTGAGTTGCATTGGCGGTACATGGATTTTGTCAGAGTATATCTAACACCTGTGATACCTCCTCATGTACTTGTAGCAGTTGGATTCCATGGTCAACCAGTAGTACCCTACTCTCAGAATTTTTCTCGCCATTGTGTGTCCATTGGCATGAGTGCCAAAGGATCCTTCATGAATTTCTTTCATCAGCATCTCTGCTTCTGGTCTGTCTACACATCGGAGCAAGACCATGTCAAAGTTTCTCTTCTAGAGAGTATCACCGCTCAGGAAGAAACTTCCAGCCAGCCTTTTGAGGGTCTTTCTGTCTTTTCTGGATGCCCCAGGTGGGTACTCTTATTTCTGAATGAAGCATTTGATATCATGATACCAAGGTTTGTCGTTTATGACTGCTTCGATCGCGAAGATGTAAGCGGGCCGTTCTAGGCGCATTATGTTGATCTTAGGTATGTCATTCTATTGACCTACACTAATCATGGAAGAGAGAGTGGCTAAGGCATCAGCCATGTGATTCTCATCACGAGGGATGTGATGAAACTCGATTCTATTAAAGAAAGGTAACAACCTTCTTGCATAATCTTTGTAAGGAATCAATCCTGACTGGTATGTGCTCTAATCTCCTTTGATTTGATTGATAACCAGGGCTGAGTCGCCATATACATCCAAGTTCTTGATCCTTAAGTCGATCGCTTCCTCGAGACCCATGATACAAGCTTCGTATTCGGCCTCGTTGTTTGTGCACTTGAACATAAGTCTGGTGGTGAAAGGAATGTGGGTACCTGAGGTGTTATGATGATTTCCCCAATTCCATTTCCGTAATGATTAACTGCTCTGTCAAAGATAAGTCTCCATTGGGAGCCTGGTTCTGGCCCTTCACTGGGTAGCGGTTCATCGCAATCTTTCATCTTTAAATACATGACATCTTCGTCTGGGAATTCAAACCCGATTGATTCCTGATCGTCAATCGGTTGATGAGCCAAACGATTGGCTAAAATACTTCCTTTAACGGCTTTCTGAGCATGGTACTCTATGTCATATTCTGATAACAACATCTGCCAATGGGCGATTCTTCCTGTGAGAGCATGCTTTTCAAAGACATACTTGATCGAATCCATTTTGAAGACCAACCAAGTAGTGTGACGAATCATGTACTGGCGAAGACGTTTGGCTGCCCAAGCCAAAGCGCAGCAAGTTTTCTCAAGCATAGTGTACCGAGTCTCACAGTCGGTGAATTTCTTGCTCAGATAGTAGATGGCAGACTCTTTCCATTTGGTTTCGTCTTGTTGGCCAATTACACAGCCCATTGAGTCTTCCAAGACTATTAAGTAGATGATCAGTGGTCTTTCTTCCACTGGAGGTGATATAATCGGTGGGTTCAACAGGTATTCCTTAATACTGTCGAAGGCGGTTTGGCTGTCTTCTGACCAAATGCAATCATGGTTCTTTTTGAGTAGTTTGAAGATCGGCGCACACGTGGCGGTCATGAGGAATATGAATCTGGAGATGTAGTTCAAACGTCCCAGGAATCCTCTGACTTGTTTTTCAGTTCTCGGAGAAGGCATTTCTCGAATGGCCTTGACCTTGTCAGGATCAACTTCAATTCCTTTCCTGCTGACGATGAACCCTAAAAGTTTCCCTGAACGGACACCAAAAGTGCACTTGTTGGGATTCAAGCGGAGTTTATACTTTCTCAAACGCTCGAATAGTTTTGACAGGTGGGTCACATGCTTCTCTTCTGTCCTAGATTTTGCAATCATGTCATTGACATATACCTCGATCTCCTTGTGTATCATGTCATGAAACAGAATAGTCATGGCCCTTTGATAGGTTGCCCCGGCGTTCTTCAAACCGAACTGCATTACATTGTAACAAAAGGTACCCCATGGGGTAATGAACGAAGTTTTCTCCATGTCTTTCGGTGCCATTTTGATTTGGTTATAGCCCGAGAATCCATCCATGAAGGAGAAAACTTTGGACTTTGTTGTACTGTCAACCAGCATGTCAATGTGTGGTAAAGGAAAGTCATCCTTTGGACTAGCCTTGTTCAGATCCCTGTAATCGACACACATTCTGACTTTTCCGTACTTTTTGGGAACAGGTACGATGTTGGCTAACCATTGAGGATATTCTGACGTGGCGAGGAAACCCGCGTCAATCTGTTTCGGTACCTCCTCTTTGATTTTGATGGCCATGTCCGGGTGAGTCCGTCTCAACCTCTATTTTACTGGCAGACATTCTGACCTTAATGGTAGATGATGTTCCATGATGGTGGTATCCAACCCTGGCATATCCTGATAGGACCAAGCGAATACATCGTGGAATTCTTTGAGAAGCTTTATCAAACCCTCTCTGGCAGCTAGACTGAGCAGTGCCCCAATCCCGACTTCTTTTCTCTCTTTTTTCGAACCTAAGTTTACCATTTCCAATGGTTCTTTGTGAGGTTCAATGGATCTTTCCTCTTGTCTAAGTAATCGGGAGATCTCTTCTGGAATTTCGTCGTTAACTTCTGCTTCAGCCCCAAATACCGGGAATTCAAAGTCGGGAGAAGGCATCGGATCGTATGTTTCAACGGGGTTTAAAACAAGCAATCTGCATGACGTGATGATTATTTTTAGAAAAGATAGAGAGAATTCAAGAGTGTGTGCAGTGTATTTTCTTTGGAAAACTGCTTGTTTTTATTATTTGTTTTTTAAGATTACCATTTTCTGAGAAAAAGCAAAAAGAGAAAACATCAATAAATGCGGAAATTACAGAACGAGGTTATGTTATTAATGAACAAGTCGATTCTTGAAACTACAGCCCTATAAAACAAAACTCTGTTGCTTTGGGCGAAGCGAAGAGGGAAATTTACGGAAAGTGAGCCCTATCAAAACATCAGTTTCACTTGGGCAGGGTGAAAGGTTAAAGATGACAATTACTTTGACTAATGAATGATCTTCGGAACATCGACAGTAACCCACTGGCGGCGAACTCCTCGGTGAATCACAAAGTCTGGCACCTTCCTTGATTTGTCTTCTGAAATAACACTGATTTCTGGCGGAGCAGGATCATTGGAATCTGTCTCCCAGGCAGAGTTGTCGTAGGAGGACCCCTCAGTTGTATTTTGCACAACATTTGTGCTCTCAGGTAAATCTCCCCATCCAGTTGGCTGGATGTCTTCGAGCCTGATACGAGAGCTTTCGGGAGCATTGTACTTGACCATGTAGTCGTATTTTCCACTTGGTTGTCCCAGGGTGTCCCACACTGTGGAACTAGAGGAGTCATCCTTCTCGATGACGTTGACCTATGGAAAAGCATAGTTGATAAACTCTAGTCCTGCAAAATTTACGAATTCATCGTCGTGCTGGATATTTTCTGAATGACCTGAGTGTTGATCCCATGACATGGTGGGGACGCAGGTATTCTGTTCAATGATACTCAGCTGATTTTTCGGCTGATTTTCTTGCCCCAAGTCCCCTGGATACGGCTGCCAAATAGGCAGGCCATCCATCGGACCGTATTAGTCATGGTCAAAGTTGTCTTTCATCAGAGTATCCTCCTCTAATGAGTTTGGTGGAGCACAACACCCTTCCGGATCACAATCTCCGTATATTGTTCTGACATCTGACCTGGGTATAAATCTCAGACTCTGTGCGGGATAGCAAAATGGCGTAGGCACCTCTTCCTGAGACATGTAACTGTCTTGGTTAAGATAGCACTTCCATTCCTCATCTGTGTCAGAGGAATCTTCCTCGTTGATAGTATGGACTACCTGAGGCACTGGGTGAAGGAAACCTCCACTGTGGAAGAAGTCCTGAATGGGATGAAGACTTTCATCGTTAGCAAGTGTCTGGGTGCAGGTCGCAGAAAAGCCAAGACCCTTCTTTGTTTTGTTATCAATGGGAATGACAAGTTGTCCCCATCCTTTTTTATTGTTACTTTCAATTGCCTCGAGAGCATCTCTGTATGAGGAAATTGATGTTGCTTTCTCTGATTGATTCTCATTGCTCACCGACAGTGCTTGGAACTGAGTCCCAACAACCTCCTCGGGTTCTACACAAGTAGACGATGATAAGTTACTCACGAGCAAGGCTTGTTCCCCACAGACTATGACGAGTTGATAGTTCTTGACGAACTTCAGTTTCTGGTGCAGCGTTGAAGTGACTGCCCCAGCCTGATGTATCCAAGGTCTTCCTAATAAACAGCTGTATGCTGCTCGGACGTCCATGACCTGGAAAGTGATTAGGAAAGTGTGAGGACCGATATTTATGGGAAGGTCAACTTTACCGATAACTGCTTTCTGAGATCCGTCAAAGGCTTTGACGATAACCTCACTGCCCCTCATCGAGGATCCTTTGAATGATAATCGCATTAAAGTGGACTTTGGCATAACTTTGATGGCCGATCCTGTGTCTACCAGTACGCTGGCTAGAGCATCTTCCTGGCAGTTGATTGTGATATTGAGAGCCATGTTGTGGATTTTGCCTCCCTCTGGCAAATCCTTATCACTGAATCCTAAGTTGTTACAGGAAGTGATGTTAGAGATGATGCTATCGTATTGTCGTATTGACACATCCTGTTCCATAAAGGCCTACTCTAAGACTTTCTGTAGAGCCTCCCTGTGGGCTTCGGAACTGAGTAAAAGTGATAGCACAGAGATCTTTGAAGGAGTTTGTAACAGCTGATCAACAATGTTGTATTCACTCCTTTAGATGAGCTTCAGCATCTCATCATTGTTTTTCGAAAGGTCGGAATTACTGGATTGACCGACGGGTGGATCAGGAGCTTCTGCCTGAAGTTCCTTTTCTTTGTTAAGTTCTTCAACTCCTCGGTTAAAGATTCGACCGCTCCGTGTTACTCGACTGATGTCTGCAATATTCACGACGGAGGGTAATGGAATTTCCTTTCCATTCTCAATTATGGTTGCACCGTACTTGTAAGGGATAGCCTTAGCTGACTCATACGGTAATGGTCCTGGTAGATAGATAACTATAGGAACCTTCTGATTTTTCTGACCATCGTAAGTAATTTCGATCCGTTCCTGGTTGGGAACCTTTTATTCGTCTAGTAGAGGGATAATGGTACAAACATCCTTGTTCCTCTCAAGGTCAGAGATTACAACCACGTCTCTGATCTGATCAGCAAAGTAGTTCGGCGTCCAGTTGATTGGCCCGGAACCCGGGTATGGGCAAATCTCTCTACGATCCACCTGACCCTGAAGAGCTGCTCGCACGAGGTAGCATCCTTGGTTATTTTCCGAGCAGACTCTACAATGTTAATAGTTGTATGGTGGCACTTGGCCACGCCCGCTTTGAATACAATGTAACCTCACTAGGTCAGTTTCCACAGATCGGACATCCTGACTTTGACGCCGAGTAGGGTTTCCATTAAGCGCACTGATTTGTTGCGTGTCTTCATCCAGATAAATTGGAAGCCATGAGTTGTTTAACAGATGTTGTAAAGTTCTTTGAACGAGGGCGCGCCCTTGGTTACTCTCACTCTATACTTTACAGTTTAGATAATCGTGAGAATGAGAAAACCAAGTTGGATCTGCCTGGCATGTAACTCTACCAAGCTGGTATTCATCAGACGAACATCGAAGATTTGAATCATGTTGATTTAATAATGATTCCTATCATGGTAGTCCTGGATCCACCCAAGATTATTTGACGCTGGAGGGCCTCTTGTACAAACGAGCATCCCTGATTGTTTACCGAGCAAGTCAGACAAGAATTGTAGTCATGCCGCGGCAGATTATGATACTGGCCTTGCCTTGAGTGCATTGCCACTAAGTTGACATTCATCGCACAGATATCTTGATTCTGAATGATGTTGGAATTTGTATAGGTCATGTTGACTCCACGAACTCGATGCTCTTGGATCAATCTGAGATCCATCTGTTCCTATAGAGCTGCTTGCACCACAGAACATCCCTGATTGTTTTTAGAGAAGATATCACACTGGTGATAATTATGAGGTGGTACATGGCCATATCCACTCTGTCTACAATGCATCTTGACCAAATTGTTCCTCAATAAGAGTACATCGTGAATTTGATAGATGTTGTTAGGCTCTCCCTCTATCAAATTGACTATAGCTTTCTTGTGTTGAGGCAGCGGGTTCGTGAGAACATTAGGATTCGTATCTTTGAAAGATAAGAGCCCGCTCCTGACAAGCTTTTGCACATCGGATTTAAAATTGAGACAGTTCTCGATGTTATGCCCTGGTCCTTCTTGATGGTAAGGACATGTCTGATCCGCTTTAAACCAAAAAGGCGGATTTTCCGGTACTGTAAGAGGAGACTTAGTCTGGACGTACCCCTTACCCAGCAGTAGCGGAACCAGTTCTGCATATGATACGGGTATAGGGTAGAACCCTGGTGGCCGCGTTGTACGGTTGTTGTTATATGGAGGACGAGCCTCCTGAAGAGGCTGTTGTGTCCTTTGCTGATTAGGTTAGCTCTGTGCAACCTGAGGTTGATACGTAGAAACAAGCGCAGGGTTGATAGCAGGAGTTATAGCTGCTAATGGTTGATAACGTCGCCTTTGCTTTTCGAGAGAGATATTCCCAATATCCTGCTCTTTTTTCTTAGGGAGTGCACTACCGTATCTTTTTGTACTACTTGATGATCCAGCGTCTTTAACTAAACGTCCTTCTCGGACGGCTTCCTCAAGACGAACTCCCATGCCGACCATTTCGGTGAAGTCAATCGGTGCACTGGCGACCATTCGGTCGTAGTAAAATGAGCTTAAGGTTTTCAAGAAGATCTTTGTCATCTCTATTTCCTCAAGAGGTGGACAAATTTGAGTGGCAATCTCACGCCATCTCTGAGCGTACTCCTTAAAGGTTTCTTTGTCCTTTAGTGACATTGATCTGAGCTGATCTATGTCTGGTGCCATGTCCAAATTGTATTCGTATTGTTGGATGAAGGCAGTGCCAAGATCTCTGAAAGAGCTAATTGTGGCACGGTTTAACCCCATGTACCATTTTAATGCGGCACCGGTCAAACTATCCTGAAAGTTGTGAATCAGTAGGTCCTGATTCTCCATCTGAGCTGACATTCACCGAGCATACATCACTAAGTGGCTCTGAGGGCAAGAGTTACCCTTGTACTTTTCAAAGTCGGGAACTTGGAACTTGTGCGGGACTTTCACATTGGAGACCAAGTAAAGGTCTGCGGCGTCCTTTCCAAACAAATCCTGACCGCGAAGGGCCTGCAGTTCTTTCTGCATTCCCAAGAACTGTTCCTGGAACTCGTTCATTCTTTCGAAGATGCTTTCGTTTCCACCAGCAGGTATTTGGGGAATCTGTCCTTCCAGGACAGTGTGCACCACAGGGGGTGGTACCATTACTACGGCAGTGAC
Source organism: Lathyrus tuberosus (assembly GCA_022829125.1). NCBI lineage: Eukaryota > Viridiplantae > Streptophyta > Magnoliopsida > Fabales > Fabaceae > Lathyrus > Lathyrus tuberosus. The sequence continues at coordinate 11,355,083 of JALAZF010000072.1, forward strand.
TCTTGGCGCTTCCCGAAGTTTGTAACCTTTAGGAGTTGTTTTCATCCCCCTGGCATCTTCGCTTTCCCGAAGTTTGTAACCTTCAGGCCCATCGGCTTCAGCTATAATTCCCTGATCCTCAGTGATCAGCGGAACATATCTTTCCAGGATATAGTTAGCAGGCATACCCCAGGGACGATCTTTTGGAATTTGATGCCTTGGATCATGCTTCTCCACTATAGGCATTGAGGTGATCTTTGAGATCACAGTTATTTGCATCTGAGCTTCAGCCATGGCTTGCATGTCGTTACGAAGCTTTCTCACATCCTCTCTCAGAGCGTCAATCTCTTCTTTCAACTCTCTGTTCTCTTCCTCGAGATCATCCATCTTTTTCTGACGATTGGCCCGAGTATTGTACGAATGAGACAGTTTGACTCTAGAACCGAGACACAAACGTGAGATTCGTAGGTAAGAAGAATACGTGACGTGAGAATGATGAATGCAATGATTATTTTTTTTTTGGTTTAATCAAAATAAACTTCGACAATTAGATTGCAAATATCAAACAGTGGGGAAACCCCATTTTATTGAAATTCAAAAGATTGCGAAAATGGAAATACAGTAGATTACAAGGTGCGAAAACAGAAACCTAAGCTAATGGGTCCCGAGTCCTCTCTGAGGAGAACCCGAGTGCTGATTCTGGTACTTTCCTTTTCTTTGACCGGGGCTCTTGGGCCGTTGTCGGGTTGTCATTCCTTTGCCAAGTGAAAGGAGCGAGCAAATTCCTTTGGTCATCCTGATTCTCTACAGCATGTTGCTCTAAAATCTCAATCAGAGCATCTTTATCTTTCAAAAGCTGCTGTATTTTGGTACACTCCACATTGAGGGTGCGGTACTTGTTCTTCCAAGACCTCCTCTCCCGTTGAACTTTGTTGAGAGTAACCTGAAGCTTTTCCGTTTAGGTCATGAAGTACATGAGAGATTCCTTTGGCGGAAGAATTCTGTAACGAGGATAAGGCATCTTTAGCTTGAGAGCTCTAGTTTGTACCAAGTGGAGATAAGGCTCCACCGAGACACAATCCAGTTTTCCTAGAGACTCCCGTCCTTTCTTATGAACATGTTTCCAAGCGTGCACTATTTCCATCTTTAGTGCCCAGTCATTTTCTCCTTCTTTGAAGAAAAGTCCTTCCAGATGAGCATTCTGCGGGACACGCCTCATCGGGTATCCAAATTGACGACGAACCAATACCGGATGATAGTTGATTCCTCCCTTAGTTCCTATAAGGGGTACATTTGGGAAATTTCCACAACGGTCAATAATTCTGATCCCGTCATAGATTCGATTGTACCAATCGATGTCAAAGTTGGTAAGAGACATGATTCTCTGCGACTAACGTAAAGTATTCTTTTGATCCCAAAATGCAGCAGACTTGGGCAAATGGGAAGTGAACCATTTGTAAAGCAGGGGGACACAGTACGTGATCATTCCTCCGCTGTATAAATTGCTCAAGTGTACAGAATGATACGCGTCCACGAGCAAAGTTGGCACAGCGTTTCCAATGAGAAAAACCTTAATGGCGTTGATATCTACAAATTTATCCATGTTGGGAAACAGAAATAACCCGTAGGTGAGCAAAACAAAGATGCTTTCAAAAGCAGTCACGTTCCTATACTGGCAAAGTACAGGGCTTTCTTTGTCAAGAACTGGGCCGGTAAACCTCAGATGCCACCCTTAGTGGTGATGTGAGTCCTGACTTCTGACTCATCCAAATAAATTGCTCTTGCAATGATTTGATCCTTTGGAATTTCTTCCAGTCCAGAAAATGGAGCTTGATCAGTAATGTGCAGACCAGTCAGGTGAGAATACTCTTCCAGGGTTGGTGCGAGCTGGTAATCCGGGAATGTGAAACAGTGATAAACCGGATCGTAAAACTGAATGAGTGCCTCCATAATTCCTTCAATTACATGGACTCTTAACAGAGGTAGCAGACCTCCGTATTTGGCTCTGAAAGCTTCAGGGTTAGTGATCATCCTTGCTAATCCTCTCAAATCCGCTAGTTTTGGAACCCTGAAAGTATACTGGTGAGTTCTCCTTCTACCGAAATCCATGAGCGCAATCTTTTTCTCTGACATTTGCAATTATTGTCTTAGTTTAATTTGAAAAAGAGAGACTAGAGGAAAATATTTTTTTTTTGTTTAATGTTTTTTTAGATGAATGCATGAATGCAGCACACAAAAACATAAAAAAAACATAGGGTCAAAGGGTCGGTGTCATGGAGTCAAGGCTCTACCCATCCCAAAGGTTTATACTAGTGATTTTTGTACCTGTCTCTCAAAATCATCAGTTCTTGTCGAGAAAACACCAGCGGGCCGCCGTGCTAGGTGATGTTTTTCGAAGAACCATCAGAAGAGGGTAGTATCGCGTGACAACTATTTCCAATAGCTTCCACACTACTAAAAGGGGTTTTTCCTAGGTGTATACTCAATCTTTCCACATGCGGCATCACACACATTCCCATTAGCCGAAAAATAAACACATATCTCAATTAGGAAAAGCAGTATATATATTTGTCCTAATGTCCTAGACTTTAAAGAGCTATGAATCCTATGTTCCTGACAAAAATGGCTCTCGGGGGAGTCACCATTCTGTGGTACCTTCCCAACTTAAAGGTTTTTGACCTAAGATCCTAGTGAAGTCAACAAAAAGTCTTATTCCTAGTGAAGTCCCCAGTCTTCGATTTCTTCCTAAGAGATGTGAAGAGAACAAGATCTCGGCGCTTTCCCCAGCAGAGTCGCCATTTTTCATGTAACGAGCGATTTTTGGACGTGGTTGTGAAGCACTCCCGCTCTGGGACTATAGCTCGATCCATTTTTTATCCTATTGAAGCTGATGAAGGAAGGGAAATAGATGTCTCCAACTAACCCTGCTTGCATACTGAGTTTGAATAGCGGTCTGTTAGGTTACATATGCTACAAAGATTCGGGGGTCTCTCTTAGGTTATTTTGGAAAAAATAGGGTCTGGGTTTTTGGAAGGATGTTAGGACTGATGCTTTCTGATTGATGTGTGAAGGTACGGGATTTTGGGTTTTTGATGTGGTGTGCTCGCTAAGATTTTTTCTTTTAATCTTATGCCTACGTATTCCCGTTTACCGAAACAGGGAAATCCAGAGCGATCGTAGTTCCTCCTATTCTATGGGAGGAAATGGTGTTTTGGTGTCTTGTTCAAAGCCCAAGACGTGAAGCTAAAATGGTTTGTATCTTGTTCAAAGCCCAAGATGTGAAGCTGAAGGGTCTATTTGTATCTTGTTCGAAGCCCAAGATGTGAAGCTAAAAAGGTCTTGTCTTTAGAGAGAACTTGTCATCTTTAAAGGGAAGATTTGCCACAACGGTTGGGTGACTGGTTATAAAGGAGAATTACTTTAACCGGGATATGTGAATCCGGAAATGCCATAATTTCCTTTATAGGGGATTTTAACCTGAAGGAGAAGACTTTAACTCAGTGTAGAGCAATGTCATCTTTCCTTAGGAATTTCTCATGCTAAAAGAGGGACAGTGGCGTTGATGTAAATAATCCAGAGGTTTTCTGCTTACAACAATTAGATGAAGGAGCTATTGATGTTTGTATGCTGTGAATGAGGCACAACTTTGATGCTAAAAGGTTGATTGACTCAACCGGGGTTTTCTTATACAAAGCCTAAGAGGAGGCTAATGGCCCAACAAGAGGGAGTTTTTATGTGTCTCGTACGAAGCCCAAGAGAGAGGCTAAAAGGGTTGACTCAATAGGAGAATCTTTTATACTTAACAAGAGAGTGTTTTTGTATCTCGTACGAAGCCCGAGATGGAGGCTAAAGGTTTTACTCAACAAGAGAGTGCTTTTATACTCAACAAGAGAGTGTTTTTGTATCTCGTACGAAGCCCGAGATGGAGGCTAAAGGTTTGACTCAACAAGAGAGTGCTTTTATACTCAACAAGAGAGTGTTTTTGTATCTCTTACGAAGCCCGAGATGGAGGCTAAAGGAGGGATTGACTCAACAAGAGAGTCTTTGTATCTCGTATGAAGCCCGAGATAGAGGCTAAAAAGGTTTGCTCCGCTGGGGAGAATCATTGTACAAAGCCCAAGAGAAGGCTGGGGTTACTGTTTCAGTTAAGTGACAGGTCCAGTATATTGGTTAAAAGAGAAAATTAGTTCTTATAAAGAGACTGATTAAAGGTATTGTTATGCTTTGGGATTGATCAGAGGATCAGGGTTGTTTCATGTTCTTTAAGGAAGCGGGAAATCCAAAGGGTATTGAGACTGTCCAAGTCTCAGGGTGTTCTTCCGATTTTTGAAAGGGGCTTGAGAATGTCTTTGAGACTCAAGGGTCTTAGACTGTCCAAGTCTAGAGTTTTGTCTTTTGTACTATGCTTAAAGAAACAGTAGTAGTACGTGTAGCGGTGGAAAGATCTAGACTTTTTTGAAAGACTGTTCTATTAAGATGACTATTTTCTGTTCCTATACCTCTAGGAGGCCGTCAGGACAATTTGTACGAAGCCCAAGAGGAGGCTGGAAACTTTTAAGAAGCCGAGGGACAATTTGTACGAAGCCCAAGAGGAGGCTATCATTCCCGGAGGAAGAATCCTTATACGAAGTCTAAGAGGAGGCTGTGAATACTTCTAAGAAGCCGACGGGTCCTTGTACAACGCCCAAGAGGAGGCGGGGATGCTTCTAGGAAGCCTGTGGGTCCTTGCACTAAGCCCAAAAGGAGGCTGATGAACAGTTCCAGAAGGGGTTTCACATGGAACAATGGCCTTCTGTATATGAACTGATCAAAGGGGGGAATTTCTTAGATCTAGTTATCTAAAAAGTTCTTTACTATTTAGGATCTGTTGAAACAATCGAGGTTCTGTCTAGTTCTAGACGTATTTGCTGGGGAAACTCTAAATATCTATACTATTAATACACAGTTGGTATGAGTTTATGAAAGAAGACTTACAGTGAAACAGCTCCACAATACAGTTATATATACATGAAAGCGGTAAATGAAAGCGTATAAACACTTACTCGGTTGTAGAGCTTCCATGCTGTTTGGTTAGTTGTTCAACAAAGGAAGATTGAAAACAATAGTATATTCAAATCAAAGGAGAAAGTGCTTTGAAAAGATTGTTGGGGCTTACAGCTCAAGGAGAGGCCCAGGGTTTTATCAGTGATCGCACTGTCGTTTTGTACAGGGACTTATACAAGTGACTAAGGCCCAAGAAAGGTTTTCTATACAAAGGGATGGGTCTTACACTCTCTCAAGAGGCCCAAAAGATTTTAAAGAAAAAGGATGGGGCTTATAACATGAGGGTAGGCCCAGGGGTTTGATTTTTCAACTGGCGATCGCGCCGAGGTTTTCTTTTAACACAAAGGGACTTATACAATGTCTGAGGCCCAAAAAGTTTTGGTTAAAAGGGGATTGGGTCTTACACTCTAATAAAGGCCCAAAGATTTATTTTTGTACAAGTGATGGGGCTTACAACTCAAGGAGAGGTCCAAGGTTTGTTTATTTAAACGGGCGATAATCGCATCGAACTTTTGAAATACAACGGGGCTTATACAATAAGTGAGGCCCCAAAAGGGTTTGTATTTACAAAGGATTGGGTCTTACACTCTATTAGAGGCCCAAAGATTATTTGAAGAAAAGAAATGGGGCTTATAACACGAGGGTATGCCTAGATGATTTTTGTTTGAAATGACGATCGCGCCGAGATTTTTGAAAATGCAGTGGGTCTTATACAATGACTGAGGCCCAAAAATTTGTTTTGTTTTCAAAAAGGGTTGGGTCTTACACTCTAATAGAGGCCCATGAGTGTTTGAAAATGTGTTCTGAGGGTGAAAATCAAAGAAACCCTAATTTGTTATTCTTTAAAAGTAAATATTTAAAGAAAATCAAACAAAATACCAAATAAGTTTGAATAAACCATTTGTGATTTTTGTTTAAGGTTTGGAAAATGAGGTTTTAATCACAAGAGATATTAAAACTCATTTGGTTTTGATTTTCAAAGTAAATATTCATTTTAAAATTTTTTAAAAATAATTAAAAAGGAATTTCTTCACAAAAATACTAATTATATTAAATAAATAATATAAATTTAATTTTTTTGTGGAATAAAATATTTCAACATTTTTGTAGTTTTTTTGCAAAAAGAACCAATAAAAAATAATTAAAATTGAGTGAGAAATTAATTTTTCAAATCATTAACAAAATAATATGAAAAATAAGAAAATAGGAAAAAGTGATAAAAAATAGATCTGGGGCGAGAGGGATTCGAACCCCAGACCTCTCGCTTGCTAACACACACAAACCAACTGATCAACCACTGGGGCGCAATGCCAATTCAAATATAATATGGCAAATGATAAATATATAGAGAACTTGGTTGGAAAACCTGAAGAATGGCGCCATGGCCATCTTCTTCCTCCAGCTCGTGCATGAAGCCCTTCATCTCCTTCGTTTCTCAACCATTTGACATGATTCAAACACCAAACTCATGCGTTTTTTCACAAGGAAGAAGATGGTAATACCCAATTTTATTTATTTTCAGTGTATAGCAAATTATATCATTGTGGTCGTATGAACCCTAATTTTGCAAAAGCAATCGAGCAGACATGATTATGAGTGCTATGATCAAATTTTTTGAGGGGAAATACTCAGCATATGATGGCAATCAATTGGCAAAAATATCATGCGAGGAAATATGCATGGATCATGAAGTTGGAGTTTGAGGCTTACCTTGATGCAAGCTGAAATGGAACTTTGCACAGATGGTGTTCCAGATGTGATTTGATGATCCCTACAGCTTCAATGGATGTTGTGGAGTGTGATGCAAGCTTTGGAACACTTTGAAAGTCTTTGGATCATGGTGGAGCACTCCAACTGCATAATTGAGGCATAATGGCTTAGTTGAAGGGTGATTTTGAGCTAGGGGTGTTACAGTTGGTGTTTAAGTGTTTGGACACCTCAAATACATCATATGTGATGTGTTTGAGCAATTGGAATGGATTTCTTGTGGTTGCAACTCAAAACCCGATAGTGGTTGCTCAAAAACAAAAAAATTTGGCACTTAAGAGAGACTGAGAGAAAGCAGTGCTATAACTGGCTTTCGGGTGAGTTGAATGATCCATTGGAACCTCTATTTATAGGCGATCACTTTCAACACCTGCATATAAACAAAATCAGGCTGATTGGGGAAAAGCACCAAGCCATAGATACAAAGAGCTAACACAGCGTTGTAAGTAGTCCAATTGTTAGCCTTGGCAACTTCCTGAGCTTGTCGAAAAAGAAACTCCAAGTGAAATCCTTCATCTTCTTTGAGTCTGCTTAGGCCACTTTTCACAACAAACAGGTCCAGATGCAGGACAGCAGCGATTACTTCAGGGGCAAGAGCACCTTCAGAAAAATACGGTATAGCAGACGTGATTGGAATTCCCAAAATAAATGAGAATTCCTCCAGAGTGGGCATCATAATGTAGTCAGGGAATAGGAAACATCTCATTGATGGCTCATAGAACTGTAAGAAAGTATGCAACCCATCATTCTCATACTTTGTGAATGCACAGACCATCTTAATCAGCTCTCCATACTCCTTCTGAAAAGTGCTGAGAACATCAGAACCAGCCATACCTATCATCTTGTTCAATACATCCAGCTTAGGATCAGGGAATTTGTATGACATGTTATTCTTCCTTTTAACCTCAGCATCTTGGGAACTCATGATTGGAATCAGACAATATGGTAAGTACCTGAAAATGACAAACATAACCTGTTATGATATGATTATGCAAATGCAAAAGGCATGTCATCAGGTATCCAGGTGTCGGTGTCTGTGTTGAACTGTGTGCACTGTGTCTCTATACTGAATCTGGCAATATATCTGAGATGAATACTCAAACCACTGTCATAGGATACACTGTCTGTAATAATCATAGAATCACAAGTACGGTATGTAGGAGGCCGGGATACCTGCAAACCTGTAAACATCCCACCCATACTCACATGTGGTTCCTAGAAAATAAGGCTTGTCAGCTTCGGAGGTCTGAGAAGTGATAGCACCTTCAGCCCGTAGGATACAATGCTATGCCAATCAAAGAGGTTGTCCACTGACTCACCTTAGAAAATAAAGGTCATCCTATGCAAGTACCAAAGTGGGCCCTTGGGTGCGAGTGGGTTTGCCACAGAATGTGGTCTGCCACTGTCACCGCTAAAGAGAGATGTTTCCACTAAGGTTCTCATGATCGGTCACTAGAGTCGACAGCTCTCTAGATCGACATCCTGGAATACGCAAGATGCGCACGCCATGATGGGTCCCAAGATAGCCTTGTCTAGCTGTGAATTTCGTGATTACCCACGTACACAGATGGCACGTAGGTCCCACTACTCTCCACTCTAAATCTAAGTGTATACTCGAGCCTGTGTACTGAGCTCATCTCTCAGGAATCCCATCCCGCCAAACAGACAGAACAGTGCAACACAGTATAATATATGAAATGTAAATGCTAACATGCTGTAAACACGGTACAAGTGATAAAATACAGTAAACAGCAAATACAAGATAACAGTAAACACCCAATGAAAGAAAAGCAAACAAGCGCTAGGATTGACTCGCTTAGGATGGACCAGCAATAGGTCAACCTGTCCCCAGCAGAGTCGCCAGCTGTCGCTCCCGGGATTTTCATCCTGGTACAAACGCGAAAGTGGCACGAAACAGAGTCGCCAGCAATGTGTATTTATCCCAAGAGAGGGAAAGGAAACACCGCATAAACCTGAAGGAAGTAAAAAACATGGTCTTGCGACCAAGAGAAAGGGTAAGGGAGTCGGTTACGCGAGAGGAAGGTATTAGCACCCCCTCGCGTCCATCGTACCCGATGGGATCCACGCTTGCTTGTCTCGATCAAAGGGTGATAGAAAAGAATACTGGAAAAGGAACTGAAAGAAGGAAAGGAGAAAGAATGGAAAAGGAACGAGAAACAAATGTAGGGAAAATAAAAGAAGTGCTCGAATGGGCCCTACCCCACTGCCTACGTATCTCATCGGGAACATGAGAATCAGAGCGATGTAGTTCCCCTCACTAGGGATGGATTGTTCGTGTTTTTTAGTGGAATACATCAACGTTCGCGTCCTAGCAGTTTAGGTGTTGCAGCTCGCTGTAGGGAGACTTAGGCGTTACCTGTTTGCGGTAGAACGGAAATGACGCATCCTTAAGGGAGGATTGAATGAGATGAGAAAAGAATTCCCGAAGGAAAGACGTTATTGTTTGTTTTTGTCTTTTAAGAGTTTTTTCCATTTGTTTGCATATGATAGTGTATCTGAATCTTAGTCATTGGAATGTGTACATTCTCACATTCCAAGATGGAATGAGTAAGAAAGCACACTAAGAGTGAAGAAGACCCCCACACTTAGTTCCAATTGTCAAGGTTCAAACACACTAACATATTTGTGTTTATTAAGTGTTTTTGTTGATTATGAAATGAAGAAGTGTTTTTCTTATTTATTGACACCTTCAACAAGTATTGTATTTAAGTCCCTCATACAAGATCAAATGTTTAACACATTGACCCAAGATGGGCTATATGCTACACATTCTAAGATTATAAGAGAAGACCCCTTTATAATCTCTTCTTTATATGAAAGGCCTAAATGCAATAAATGCCTACCCTTATTACATATTTTGAATTTTCTTTGAGATGAGAAGAGAGACTCAAGAGAGGAGCAAAGGTAAAATCTATATGAACTAAGACTCAATCCTAATTGAAAATTAAAGGGAGTGGTCCTAATGGTTTGTGAGGTTTAAGCCTAAAGTCTAAAGAAAGAATGAATTAAACAATTCACTTCTAAAGTAGAAGATGAATTGTAATTCAAAAAGGGAGAGTGGTGAGTTATTAAGAAAAAGCACATAAGTGCTTAACAAAACACAAGATGGAATTGTAAAAGAGAAAGGATAGAAGTTTGAATGTGGATTCCTTATCCACACTCAATAGCAACTTACCAAAGCCCCTACATGGTTAGTAAACATGTATAAGAAGTATAAGAAGCAAAAGAACACTTAATGCACCCTAAAGATCAAAAGAATAAGATGAAAGATAAAATCCTATTAATCACAACCAGAATGCACCTCACATGGAAAACAAATGATCATTATCATGCAAGCCCAAGTGGATAGGCAACAAACATCATCCATGACATTAGAACATGTTACCATAAGAAAAGGGAGAATGAAAGATGAAAAGAAATGGAAGAAACATGCCTAAATGGAACATGTACTCCAAGGATCAGAATTGAAATGAAATGAAAAATGATATATAAACACATCACAAGCATTCATGAAACACCTATCAAGCCATTCAAGAAGCAATAGAAGAAGAAAGGAAATGGACACTCAAAAGATAACACAAGTACTTCATATTAAGGGCACACAAAGTTCATATGAAAGTGAACATGCAATGATGACATATAACATGTACCAATGACCTATAATGTCAAATGAATAGTTCACAAAGTAGGCAAATGATCATGCAAGTATGCCCAAAAGCAATCATGTAAACATGCACAAAGATTACAAGGATATGACATGTTGTAATGCTCCAAATGAAATGTTTTAAACAAAAATCAAATGAGTTCATGAAAATTATGAAAACATGGTATTGAGGTTCACAAATTAGAGGTGAATCACATATCAAAGTATCATGTAAGAATTCAAGGCAAAAAGGTTTTACAATGCACTTAAGTCAAATTAGATGCACATGCAAAGTAATGCAAAGATGAACATCAAAACATGCCATAACAAGACCTAAAAAATCCAATAAAAATCACTTAACATAATTCAAGATGTTAATGACTCACTACAAAAATAAAAGCATCAAAATTATTTTTAATGATCAAGAACAAAATTAAACAAAATCATGTACCACATTAAAAATGCACACAAAAGAAAAATCAAAGAAAATCATGGAACAGGGGCAAAACGGTCATAAAATCAAGAAATAAAATCATGAAAAATTTTCTAAATGTTTTAATGATGCTCATGAATTTTTTTGGAATTTTATAATGCCATTTGGTATTTTTAAAAAATGAAAAGCAAACGTGTAAAAAAGAATAAAATAAAATGGAATGTAAATGTGAAAGGGGGTACAAACATAGTAAACTAACAGTTCAGATGATTGGGCTTTGAAAGCGTGAGGGTGTGATTAGCAATCAGATTTAAGTCCAATAAGCGCATAACACAATAACAAGCATGCACTTCAGTCAACGAGAGTCAATACATTCCAAGCCATCAGATTAAGTCATAGTCAAACGAAAGTCAAAGTAAACAACATCAACGCGCACATGTGAATGTCCACACTCCCTATCGTGTACCATGCCATACAAAGTTTAAATGAATTCAGAAAATGTGCACATGACATGCACATGCGTTTTAATGCGTTGTCATGCTCCTAGCCATACGATCATGAACAATGAACGGTCATGATTAAAACGTGACAAAACCCTAGCAATCAAAGTCACCGGCCGGAGAGGGGCCTCCGGTCACCTTCTCCGGCCAACAGCCACCACCTGCAACTCTCACTCTTCACCAAAATGCACAAATCATATACCAAATTGAAGCTGAGCTAACGCAGATCATGAATTCATTGACAAAACATACAAACAGTTCATGACATGAGAGAACCGAACAAAGGAAGATTTTCCCTAACATTTGGTCTATGCCTCTAAAGGCCTATCAACTAGCCAGGCAAGTTCTTGAGCTTATAAGAAGCTGCAAGAACCTGAAAACAAACTCACATCAAGTCTATAATAGTGGAGATTCGTACCTGAAGTTTTGAAACCTTGAAGTGTTCTTCAGAAAACCAGAGGTCTTGTCTCTTCTACAATCTTCACTTGGCCAAATAAAGGCTGAGATGTAGAAATTGATGATGATTCAATGGAGAAAAGGTTGAAACCAATCTTCAAAACAAGTTGCAGTGTTGAGAAATTGAGAGAGAATCAGAGAGATTCTGAAGTGAGAGGAACAAAGTGAAGCTCGAGGATCAGTTCAATGGTGAGATTGAGAGAGAAGAAGAGAGTGTTTTGGAGTGAAATGAGAAGAATCAAGCTGAAAAATGAAATTGGAGTGTGTGATTTTGTTTTATAGTGAGCTCTAATCAGGGTTGAGTGAGTTGAGTTAAATGAGTCAAGGTGGTTAAACTGAGTCCACCCTAACTAACTGAGTCAAGTTAGTTAGGGGCGAGTAGCCAAGGTTGGGTTATGGTGAGGTCAAGCTCATAACAGTTGTGGTGAGGATGAGAGTAAAGCTGAGGTGGTGAGGTTATTGTGACAGAAACTTGCTAAGCAAGTTTGTTCTTTCTATTCCCATGTATGGCATGTGATAGTATGCATTGTGTAAGTAACATATGCTTGACTAAATGGGGAAATAAAATTCGTGAAGTGTTTGTGGGATGACTGAACCAAAATCATGCACTAAACTGTCAATGCACCAGTGCCAACATGAGGTGGTTTGCAAGTGAAATTCTCTCTAACTAGTGCATAATTTGATGAGATTTTGGATTCATTTGAAAGAGGGGATGTAATGATACAAGTTTGGTTTGAAATTTGAGTTGAAATGATGCTTGGAAGGGGTTGCAAAAGGACTCATAACACACAAGTTTGAAAACTAGTTAGGAGCAAGGAAATGAGGTTGACTGGAAATGCATCTTGGCACGAAGTTTTCAGCAAGATCACCATATCTTGAGACCATTATATCTACCTCATAGCTTGATCAAACCAAATTTTTCCCAACATGAAACTTGAAGAGGACATTACAAGGAACATTTTTGATGTTGACAAGTTTTGCAAATGAAGCCTTTATCATTGAGAAAAATAGGTGTACATTTGTCCCACCAACTGTTTGTTGAAATGACTGCGCGCGTGACCTGAAAATCTTGGTCATGACCTAGTTTTGAACCTACTTTGCTCAAACTTTGATCAATCATATCTCCCTCAATTTTTATCCAATGGAGATGTTCTACACATGGATTTGAAGCTTAAAGAAAGAACTTTTGTTGTGGCCGAGTGGAATTTTCATTTGGTGCTTCAATTTTAAATGGCCTTGGTTTAAACTCTGATGCAAAATGGCCAAAACTTGCTATTTTTAGTAACCCTTCTTCATCCAAAAATGGCAACTTTCCACATCTTATTTTTTTATGATTCCTTTGGAGTTTCTTGACCAAATTTTGTACATTGGACACATATAACATGAATTTTATGAATTTGGCCTCAAAAAGTCAAGAGTTGACTTTTTCCTCTGATTATTTGACTTGGCCCCAATTTCTCTGATTTTTTATTTTTCTTCCAATTGAACCACTTCTAAAACCAATTGAGAGGTTATTTTCCACGTACATACACTTAAGAACATATAGAATACCATGACATCAAGTTTTGTCCAAAAATCAAAGATATCCTGGTTTTATTAGAAACCCTAATTTTGACCTCCTCTGGTTAGGAGGGAAAAGTGCAGTCTTCAAATTCAAATTCCTCAGAGTATGTTGTGCATCCTTTTAAAGGATGATGGGATGTGCCATTTGAGGATGATTTTGGATCAATGAGCTATCTCTTTTGAGGGTTTTCCTTCAGTTTTTGAACCTCTTGCATAGTGAAAGATGTAGTGCTTCAATCTCCCATTGAATCTCACTTCCTTGAGGTTTTGGATGATCAATTGAGATAGTATGATACATGAGAGACCCTTGGCTTGCCTTGAAGAAACTTGATTGACCTTTTTTGTGCTTTGAAGGATCCATTGATTGTCCACTTTCCACCTGATCACATGCCCTGATGGTAAGAGGGATGCTATGCTTCATTCTTCTATGTTAAATACAATGCAATGCTAATGAGATGGATATGATATGATAGATGATAATGCTATGCTAAGATGACAAAAAGGGAGAGCAAATTTTGGGGTATTACAGCTGCCCCTATTCAAACACTGTAGACCTGAATGCCTGAAAGCGAATGCTTTCAGACTTTCAAGGTATATAGTGATTGGATACCAAATATAACCAAAAATTTGCTCTGGATGATGAAAAAGAAAAGGGATATAAACCCAACGCGATTGTTGGATTGAATCTTCAAGTGAAACGTTGTCGGAGAAGTCTGTCTTTTGAATGACACCAGGCGACTACTGGCTTGCCATACTATTGATGGACTTTAACAAATGTCTTTTTGAACGACGCCAGACGACTACTGGCTTGCCACACTGCTGGTGGACTTTCGTAACGTCTTTTGTACGACGCCAGATGACTACTGGCTTGCCACACTGCTGGTGGACTTTAGAAATGTCTTTTTGAACGACGCCAGACGACTACTGGCTTGCCACACTGCTGGTGGACTTTAGAAATGTCTTTTTGAACGACGCCAGACGACTACTGGCTTGCCACACTGCTGGTGGACTTTAATAATGTATTTTTGAACGACGCCAGACGACTACTGGCTTGCCACACTGCTGGTGGACTTTAATAATGTCTTTTTGAATGACGCCAGACGACTATTGGCTTGCCACACTGCTGGTGGACTTTAATAATGTCTTTTTGAACGACGCCAGACGACTACTGGCTTGCCACACTGCTGGTGGACTTTAATAATGTCTTTTGTACGACGCCAGACGACTACTGGCTTGCCACACTGCTGGTGGACTTTAATAATGTCTTTTGTACGACGCCAGACGACTACTGGCTTGCCACACTGCTGGTGGACTTTAGCTGCTCTGCCATTCTAAACAATGGACTTTTACCAGTTCGTGCTGGATTTTTGGCAATCTGTCGTTGGACTTCAATGATTACCAAACAGGCTTTGGAATCTCAAAATTGCCATCCTCAGATGGACTTTTGCAGCCTTGCCAAATTAATATTGGACTTCGATGCTTATCAAACTGGCTTTGGAAGCTTTGCTATGATCATTCCACATGCTGGAAAAACCATCTGCAATATTATCTCACCTGCTGGAATAATATGAACGATTGTATATAATGATCATCCCAATGGCTGGAACAACCATCTGCCATACTATCCCACCGGCTGGAATAATATGAATAATCTGTATACCAAAAATAAATTGGACTTTGAGCTGTAAATGAGCACTGCTAAGAATTACACCACCGGCTGGGTAATATCATATGCTGACACCTTGCTGAAGAAGAAATTCCGTTGATCCACATAGACCAAGTTGGGGAAATTACAGCGACTCAGTTGGGGAGTATAGCGGACAAGATTCAATGCTGAACTCTTGTGGGGATATCATTACCAAAGATATGATCTTGCCGGGGATCAGGGCTACTCTGCGGGGGATATCCAAATCTTGGTTGAAAGACAATCCGTTGCAACATACTGAGAAAGAGTCCCTATAGATTTGTTAGGGAAACCCAAAGCAATTCCTCGGTAATCTGCTGAGGAAGATGACTGTCGAGCTTAGGATAAATGTCACAATACCCCATGTTAGGCGAACTTTCCGTTTGATGACTCCGCTGGGGATGATGAGTTTATAGCACTCTGCTGGAGAAAACTGCTTTAAAGCGTCTCTTGTTGGGGCTGCCCTTCGAGAGGATTTTACAGAAGACCAAATGTCCCCAAACTCTACTGGGGATTATAGATCGGGGATATCCTTTGCTGGGGAGGTTACATGCCCCATGTTTGGGATGGTCAATAACTCCGCTGGGAATTATTCTTTGACAAATTTCCCATGCCGAAACCTGCGGGAGACATGATACCACCACTTGCTGGTACATCCTTTCACATCGTCTGCAAGGTACTGGAGGATTGGCACTTGTTGTCAACCTGGAGTATTCACTGCATTAATAACCGTTATCAACACAGAAGAAATCCATCTTCGAACACCGTTGCCGTCACGAAACTTAGTGGGAACTCTCGAATGGAAGAATCGACTTAATAAGATACAACAGTATCAAGTCATAGCAAATATCTGCTCGTGGTTACGATCATGCTGTTGGGATCGATCGTGCTCATTTCCTGCAACAGAAAAAGAATATGCACATGCCCCAGGATATTGCGTGGTCTTTTGGGTCCACCATCCAAGGTTGTCCAACAAGCAACGTAATTTCCATTGTCTTTGTGCATGTTTTTGCAAGGCCAAGATATTTTCAAAGTAACGTTTTATTATCAAAAATCGGACGTTTTTGCAAACAAAACAGTAAAATGAAAATAAAAGTCCGTGACTGAATATTCAACTTTATTGATGAAATGCCAAAAATTGACGAATTTACAATCAGAAGCAAACCCCTGAAAGAGGTGATTGCCATAAAATTGAGAAAAGAAATCTATCCTAATGATAATGCGGAAATTGGATTCCAACTGATTTCTGATTTTGTTATAGCCAGTATGTATCCCAACTCTCCTGATTATCTTTGCCTTCAGGAGCTCATGATTGGACCAATTCCTCCTTTGGAATTTTGCCAGTTTGCTGAAGAGTAGAAGACGTACAGATTAATTCAGACTGCAGTCATTCGCTTTAATCCCTCTTTTGTGTGGATCACCTTTTCAGGTTTTCAATCCACCGGGATACCCTTTTTTGCCTAAGTTGCCCTTTCGGGTTTTCAACTTACCGGGTGTACAATTCTTTTCAATTATATCCCTAATTTTTGCCCGAACCTTTATTCTATTTTTGGTTCGCCGGGATGCACTTTTTTGCCTGGATTCTTCTTTTTTTTTTCCAGCGGGTCTCTTTATACGAAGTATTTTTTAACTGCATCTGAATTAATAGGGGATGAAAAATCTTCACCATCCATGGTTGTCAGCAACAATGCTCCACCTGAGAAAACCTTTTTTACCACGAACGGACCTTCATAGTTAGGAGTCCATTTGCCCCTGTGATCTGTACTCGGAGGAAGTATTCTCTTGATTACCACATCCCCGACCTTGTAGACTTGAGGTCGAACCTTTTGATCGAATGCCCTCTTCATTCTGCGCTGGTATAGCTGGCCATGGCATACCGCTGCTAATCGCTTCTCCTCAATAAGGCTCAGCTGATCAAATCTGGCTCGTACCCATTCAGCTTCATCTAGCTTAACGTCCATCAATATTCGGAGAGAGGGAATCTCCACTTCTATCGGTAGAACTGCCTC
This sequence comes from Lathyrus tuberosus, assembly GCA_022829125.1. Lineage (NCBI taxonomy): Eukaryota > Viridiplantae > Streptophyta > Magnoliopsida > Fabales > Fabaceae > Lathyrus > Lathyrus tuberosus. Next base: position 11,372,181 of record JALAZF010000072.1, read on the forward strand.
CATACCATATACAAGCGAGTATGGTGTTACCCCAGTGGACGTGCAGACTGATGTTCGATACCTATGCAAAGCCAGTGGTAACATCTCATGCCAATCTTTGTACGTGACAACCATCTTCTGCACAATCTTCTTGATATTTTTGTTGGCCGCTTCAACCGCGCCATTCATTTTTGGGCGGTACGGAGAAGAATTGTGGTGCTCAATTTTGAAGTCCCGGCATAGTTCAGCCATCATCTTATTATTCAAATTAGAACCATTATCGGTAATGATTCTTTCGGGCACTCCATATCGACAAATGATATCTCGCTTCAAGAAACGAGCCACTACTTGCTTAGTGACATTGGCGTAAGATGCTGCTTCAACCCATTTAGTGAAGTAATCAATGGCGACCAAGATGAAACGATGGCCGTTTGAAGCAGTAGGCTCAATTTTTCCGATCATATCAATGCCCCACATTGCAAATGGCCACGGAGAGGACATGATACTTAACGGATTAGGAGGAACGTGCACTTTGTCTGCATAGATCTGGCATTTGTGGCACTTGCGAGCATACTTGCAGCAATCTGACTCCATGGTCAGCCAATAATACCATAATCTCAACAATTTCTTAGCCATCGCATGTCCTCCGGCATGGGTACCGAAAGAGCCTTCGTGCACTTCAATCATCAACAGGTCTGCCTCGTGTCTATCCACACATCTGAGCAGAACCGTGTCAAAATTCCTTTTATACAGCACACCATCTTTGTTCAAGAAGAGACTACCAGCTAGCCTTCTTAATGTCTTCTTGTCATTGGAAGATGCCCCAGGCGGGTATTCTTGATTTTTTAAGAAGCATTTGATGTCATGATACCATGGCTTACCGTCAGACTCTGCATCCACCTCAAACACAAAAGCAGGCCTATCAAGACGAGATACATCAATCCTGGGTACAAAGTTCCAACCATGCACTTTGATCATCGAAGAGATAGTGGTCAAGGCGTCTGCAAACTTATTCTCATCTCGGGGAACATGGTATAACTTGACAGTTGTAAAGAATGTCAGCAATCTCCTCGTATAATCTCTATACGAAATCAAATTCTGCTGATGTGTGTGCCAAGTTCCCTTTACTTGATTGATTACCAGTTCTGAATCACCAAAGATATCGAGGGTCTTGATTCGTAAATCAATAGCTTCCTCGATCCCTAGTATGCAAGCTTCATATTCTGCTTCATTGTTGGTACACCCGAAAGTTACTCGGGCAGTGAAGGGCATGTGAACACCCTCTGGCATAATAAGGACTGCACCAACTCTGCACCCATTCATATTAACTGCCCCATCAAACATCAAACTCCATTTGGATTCAGGGTCAGGCCCCTCCTCCAGAAGTGGTTCCTCGCAGTCTTTCGCTTTGAGAAACATGATGTCCTCATCAGGGAAATCAAATCTCATGGGCTGGTAATCATCGAGAGGTTGTTGCGCAAGATAATCTGACAGTATACTTCCTTTGATTGCCTTTTGCGAAGTAAATTGAATATCGTACTCTGTCAGCACCATCTGCCACCTTGCAACTCTGCCTGTAAGTGCTGGTTTCTCAAAAATATACTTGACCGGATCCAATTTAGAGATCAACAGGGTTGTATGTGTGAGCATGTATTGTCTCAATCGCTTGGCGGCCCATGCGAGTGCGCAGCATGTCTTCTCAAGCATTGAATAACGCGATTCACAATCTGTAAATTTCTTACTCAGGTAGTAGATATCATGTTCTTTCCTACCCGTCTCGTCGTGTTGACCGAGAACACAACCCATGTATCCTTCGAGCACTGTCAAGTACATAATCAGTGGTCTCCCTTGAACTGGAGGTATCAGAATTGGAGGTTATTGCAAATATCTTTTTATTTTATCGAATGCATTTTGACAATCATCATTCCACCTGACCGTTTGATCCTTTCGTAGCATTTTGAATATCGGTTCGCAAGTGGCAGTTAGGTGAGATATGAACCTTGAAATGTAGTTCAATCTTCTTGGAAAGCCGCAACTTCTTTCTCAGTCCTTGGTATAGGCATATCTTGTATAGCTTTCACCTTAGCAGGATCAACCTCTATCCCTTTTTCACTGACAATGAAACCAAGCAATTTTCCGGACCGCACGCCGAAAGTACACTTGTTAGGATTCAGTCTCAACCTGAATTTCCTCAGCCTCTCAAACAACTTCTTCAAGTTGATCAGATGTTCCTCTTTTGTCTTTGATTTAGCAATCATGTCATCCACATAGAACTCGATCTCTTTATGAATTAGATCGTGGAATAACGTCACCATTGCTCTTTGATAGGTTGCCCCTGCGTTCTTCAACCCAAAAGGCATTACTTTGTAACAGAAGGTACCCCACGGGGTAATGAATGTCGTCTTCTCCATGTCCTCAGGCGCCATCTTTATCTGATTATACCCGGAGAATCCATCCATAAATGAGAATATTGAAAACTGAGCAGTATTATCAACAAGCACATCAATATGAGGGAGTGGAAAGTCATCTTTAGGGCTCGCCCTGTTGAGATCTCTGTAAGCCACACACATTCTGACTTTGCCATCTTTCTTCGGCACCGGTACTATATTGGCCACCCAGGGAGGATAGTTGGTTACTGCCAGAAAACCTGCATCCAACTATTTCTGTACTTCTTCCTTGATCTTCAAGGCCATTTTTGGTTTTGTCCGGCGCAGCTTCTGCTTGACCGGTGGGCAGTCCTCTTTCAATGGTAGTTTATGCACAACTATGTCTGTATCTAAATCTGGCATATCTTGGTATGACCAAGCAAAGATGTCAACATATTCACGTAGCATGACTATCAGCTCTTGCTTTACCTCAGCCCGCAGACTCGCACCAATCTTGATCTCTTTCTTGCTTTCCTCTGACCCAATATTGATGATCTCAAGAGCTTCTTGATGAGGCTGAATGGTCTTCTCTTCCTGTTTCAACAACCTAGCCAACTCTTCCGGGAGTTCATAGTCTTCATCACCTTCTTCCTCAGCTTGATAGATCGGATTGTCGAAATCATACGTGGGCATAACAGAATCATTTTCAGAGAAATCCACAGAATCCAGTATGCATGATTGGGTTTATGCTTTATTTTAGATTATTTTTTGCTCGAAAACAAAAGAAAAGAAAGTGCATTATCATTTTTAATTTTCTTTGTGCAAAAATAAAATAAAGAAAGAGTAAAGGATCACAAATTTGTAAACAAAAACGTCCTTTTATTGATATTTGAACATTATATGAGAAAACATGGTGGCCCTACAAATGGATCCTCACACCTTGGGCAGAGTGCGGGATTTCATGCATTATGAAAGACAAGAATTATTACTCTGAATGGTGAACAACATGAACGATTTCTTCACTAGACCAATTTTGCAACGCCTCGCCTGGAGCCAGTGCATATACCCATCTGTCCAGATAATCTGAGCTTTCAGCGCCATCTTCTATTGCTGAGCAGGACTGGTTAGGATTGATAATTCCTCCACTGTTGAAGTTGATTGGCCCACGGAATCGAGGAACTGGCATCCGGCCCGGCTGGTATCCAATGCCAAACTTATCTTCTTTCACGAACACATCTATAGCTTTACCCCAACCTTGGGCATTTCCGCTTTCGACCACTTCTCTGGCCTGCTTGTACGACGCAATTGATGCACTCGGCCCACCTGGCACATTTGACACCACTGCTGCTGAAGTAGACTCTGGTAAGTTATTGATATTCAGGGCTTCAAAAGATTGGCACAAAGTTTCATGAATCTCTCCATCCATTTCCACATATTTGAAAGTGGATAGATGACTCACGAATATATCTTCCTCGCTGCAAACAGTAACCACTTGACCCTCGAACACATACTTGAGCTTCTGATGAAGTGTGGAGGTAACTGCGCCTGCTGCGTGAATCCACGGTCGGCCCAACAAACAGCTATAAGCAGGCTGAATGTCCATAACATGAAAGGTCGTCTTGAATATCTGTGGACCAACCTGTATTGGTAATTCAACCTTCCCAAACACCAATCTTTGGGATCCATCGAAAGCTCTCACAATCAGATCGCTGGGTCTCAGGACCAATCCATCTACTTCAATTTTCATCAGGACTTTTTTGGGTAACACATTTAAGGAGGAACCTGTGTCAACCAGCACATGCGACAAAACTGCCCCTTTGCATTCAAGTGTGATGTGCAGTGCTTTGTTGTGGTTACGTCCGTCCGGTGTCAAATCCCTGTTCGTAAATCCCAACCCGTGGTTCACATTCACATTAGAAATTACTCCCTCCAACTGATTCACTGTAATCTCTTGGGGAACGTATGCCATATTCAGAACTTTCAACAAAGCAGCCCGGTGTGCATCTGAACTCATTAACAGGGATAATATTGAAATTTTAGAGGGTGTCTGATTAAGTTGGTCAATGATCTTTTAATCACTCTTTTTGATAACCCACATAAATTCCTCAACATCATTATCAAAATTGACTTTAGGGTCCTCTTCCTGAGCAGGCACCTTGTCATCAACAACCTGTTTTCCTTTTGCTCTTGCAACAACTTCAGCCTCACTCCTTAAAGTCTGGGGAGAAAACAGGCGACCACTTCTGGTGAAACCACTTGGTCCACTGACATTCTCAATGCTAGTACCAACAGCCTCTGCCTTCTGCCGACTTCCTCCTTGACGAGTATCAATTCCATACTGCCACGGAACTGCCCTATTAGACACATAAGCAGCCGATTCAGGAACTATAATCGTAACTGGTCTCGGCCTCTCGGGCACGATGATAGCGACAGGCTCCTCAACAGACACATGTATCTCGACTGGATTATAGTAAATGGTAACGGCAGAAACATCCTGTTCTTTCTCTACTTTATCAAACTGAAGACTTCCCTCATCCATAAGAACCTGCAGTTCAACTCTCAACTTACTGCAGCCATTAAACTGCTTTGAACAATCCTCGCAATCAGAGGCGCATCCAAGAAATACCTTTCCTTTTAACAAACGTTCTTTTACAATCAACAGTGGAGTCTTCACCAAATTAACATCAGTAATCAAATTCAACTTCTCGCCATCAAAAATGGCATTTGTGCCTGCACTTCCATGATGAGGCATTGGATTGTCACGAACATTCGGCGGCCTAGAGAAGTTGATAGCTTTTGCGTCGATCAGATCTTGAACCTTATGTTGAAAGGTCCAGCACTTTTCTATTGAATGACCTGGCGCACCAGAATGATATTCACATCGAGCATTAGCATCGTAACCTTGAGGCAATTTTCCGGAATCCAGCGGCTTCATAGTCCGAAGTTCAACCAACTTCTCTTTGAGCAGTTGTGGTAACAAAGCAGCATATGTCATAGGCAAGGGATCAAACTTACGGTCCCTTTGTCTATTGTTCTGAAATCGGGGTCTACCTTGCTGATCTGGCGTTTGCTGTCCAGCTGGAACCGGAATGGTTACCGCATCCACCTGATGATATGACTGATTCCTTCCTCTGCCCCCTCCTCTATACACAGCGCTGGACTCCCCTTCTCTTTTCATTGGTCCATTGGCAAAGGGTTTCTTCGAATTTGAAGCAACATCTTGAATCTTACCCAATTTCAACAGACTTTATATTCGTTCCCCAGCAACGACGATGTCGGCAAACCCCGTGGAGGGACATGCAGCTAGTCTATCCAAATACGTCCCTTGAAGTGTGCTCATGAACATATCAGCCATCTCACGATCACCCAAAGGTGGTTGAACTCGAGCAGCCAATTTTCTCCATCTCTGTGCGTACTGCTTAAAGCCCTCCTTGTTATCCTGAGTCATACTCTGCAATTGAGTACGATTAGGTGCCATGTCCAGATTATATTGATACTGCTTCAGAAAAGCGGTGCACAAATCTTTCCAACTCCTTATATGAACCCTGTCCAGCTTAATGTACCATTCCAGGGAAGCGCCTAACAGGCTATCCTGGAAAAAATACATCCAGAGCTTTTGGTCCTCGGTATAAGCGGCAATCTTGCGATTGTAAGCTTGCAAATGTGTTTTGGGACAGGTACTGCCGTTGTAGTTATCCAAAGCAGGAAGCTTGAACTTGGGAGGAATTCGCACACCCTGCACGAGACCCATGTCTTCTACATCAATTCCAAGAGGATTTTGGCTCTCAATAGCCTTGAGTCTTTCATCCAGCCCTTCATACTTCCGGTCGTCATTGTAGAAACCCATGTCATTGTTGAATGCAGTGAACTGGTCCTCTTGACCATCCTCATTTTTATCAAGGCCCAGATGTACCTCACCAGCAGGGATTGTGCCAACAGGAGGAGTGCGCACATTGCGATTTGGGATTTCAGTTTCCAGCCTCTGGATAGTGGTTCTCATAGCTTCTTGTCCAATCCTCATGTTTTCTTGACCGGTCCTCAGCTATTGCTGACCTTGACCAATCCCCTGCATGAGGTTCATGAACTGTTCCATCCTTCCCCTCAAATCGGCTAACTCTGTCTGAACTTGCTCCATTACTCTTGCTTGATTGCGTCGGGTAGAATATCGGTGAACTGGGGTATCAGCTATCGTGCCTGAAAACCAAATAAAGGTTAGCAGGCGCCTGCAAAAGGAAAACCTGCGATGCAAAAATGATATACAAATGCAAATGCAAAGTTATGTTTGTCATTTCAAAATACTTTTCATATCCTGATTCCAATCGTAACCAAAAATTCCTGAAGACCAGGAGTCATGATTACTGAGTTTTTCCATGAAGAGATACTCATATACATCGATCACAGATGTCTGAAGACCAGAAATAGTGATTTTGTAGTGTGCTAGTGTGCAGATATCACATCACATGTATCTGAAGATCAGAAATTGTGAACAGAAGTAACCCATTTCATACAAATTCCCAAAAACTTCTCAAGCACGTTTGTCGTAGTTTCAGCAACAAAATAAGAAACAAGCAGTCAAATGGATCCATCAACAATTCTGATGGTAACCATTACAAATTACAAAGAAATGACAAAAAATCACTAATCTGACAGCTCTACATCCTTCAGCTTCTGGCTGGAGTACTTAATCTCCTCAAACAGGATGCGGGTACGCTGATGATGCGGTTTCTCAATCAGCTCTTTAATCACTACGTCCCTTTTTTCCAATGCATCCTCTAATGACCCCACGTGCATCAGCAAGGCTTCATCTTCATTGGCTCCTTTGAGCCTCTTGATTCCAGCTTGAATTTTAACCAGTTTCAGCTCTGCTGTGACATCTTCAAGCTCCTTGTTGGTGATTTTCAGCTTACCTTCAGCATTTCTCACTTGTTCTTGGCTTTTGCCAAGATCTTCTCGATACTTTCTTCTTTCCACGTGTGCTTTCTTCAGCTCTTCATCTTTATCTTTTAACTGGGCCTGCAATTCAGAGTTCTCAATTCTGACCTCATCCCAAGCTTGTCGGAGTTTAGCTAACGAATCCTTGCTTCGGGCCAGCGCCTGCTTTGTAGCCTTATGAGCCTGACTAGTATCATCTGCTCCCAAGGTAAGCTTCCGGAAGTATCGAGCTCTCTCATCAAAATCTTCTTCTTTGTCTGCCAGGGTTTTCTCTGCTTTCAACGCTCTCTTTTCCAACTCTTTGTTGTCAGCTAGAGCTTTCTGAAGACATCTGCTCATTCCAGAGTTCTCTATCTGCAGATCTCTGACCATTTTCTTTAATTTCTTCTTTATAAATGCCTACCCTTATAATCTCTTTATATGAAAGGCCTAAATGCAATAAATGCCTACCCTTATTACATATTTTGAATTTTCTTTGAGATGAGAAGAGAGACTCAAGAGAGGAGCAAAGGTAAAATCTATATGAACTAAGACTCAATCCTAATTGAAAATTAAAGGGAGTGGTCCTAATGGTTTGTGAGGTTTAAGCCTAAAGTCTAAAGAAAGAATGAATTAAACAATTCACTTCTAAAGTAGAAGATGAATTGTAATTCAAAAAGGGAGAGTGGTGAGTTATTAAGAAAAAGCACATAAGTGCTTAACAAAACACAAGATGGAATTGTAAAAGAGAAAGGATAGAAGTTTGAATGTGGATTCCTTATCCACACTCAATAGCAACTTACCAAAGCCCCTACATGGTTAGTAAACATGTATAAGAAGTATAAGAAGCAAAAGAACACTTAATGCACCCTAAAGATCAAAAGAATAAGATGAAAGATCAAATCCTATTAATCACAACCAGAATGCACCTCACATGGAAAACAAATGATCATTATCATGCAAGCCCAAGTGGATAGGCAACAAACATCATCCATGACATTATAACATGTTACCATAAGAAAAGGGAGAATGAAAGATGAAAAGAAATGGAAGAAACATGCCTAAATGGAACATGTAATCCAAGGATCAGAATTGAAATGAAATGAAAAATGATATATAAACACATCACAAGCATTCATGAAACACCTATCAAGCCATTCAAGAAGCAATAGAAGAAGAAAGGAAATGGACACTCAAAAGATAACACAAGTACTTCATATTAAGGGCACACAAAGTTCATATGAAAGTGAACATGCAATGATGACATATAACATGTACCAATGACCTATAATGTCAAATGAATAGTTCACAAAGTAGGCAAATGATCATGCAAGTATGCACAAAAGCAATCATGTAAACATGCACAAAGATTACAAGGATATGACATGTTGTAATGCTCCAAATGAAATGTTTTAAACAAAAATCAAATGAGTTCATGAAAATTATGAAAACATGGTATTGAGGTTCACAAATCAGAGGTGAATCACATATCAAAGTATCATGTAAGAATTCAAGGCAAAAAGGTTTTACATTGCACTTAAGTCAAATTAGATGCACATGCAAAGTAATGCAAAGATGAACATCAAAACATGCCATAACAAGACCTAAAAAATCCAATAAAAATCACTTAACATAATTCAAGATGTTAATGACTCACTACAAAAAGAAAAGTATCAAAATTATTTTTAATGATCAAGAATAAAATTAAACAAAATCATGTACCACATTAAAAATGCACACAAAAGAAAAATCAAAGAAAATCATGGAACAGGGGCAAAACGGTCATAAAATCAAGAAATAAAATCATTAAAAATTTTCTAAATGTTTTAATGATGCTCATGAATTTTTGTGGAATTTTATAATGCCATTTGGTATTTTTAAAAATGAAAAGCAAACGTGTAAAAAAGAATAAAATAAAATGGAATGTAAATGTGAAAGGGGGTACAAACATAGTAAACTAACAGTTCAGATGATTGGGCTTTGAAAGTGTGAGGGTGTGATTAGCAATCAGATTTAAGTCCAATAAGCGCATAACACAATAACAAGCATGCACTTCAGTCAACGAGAGTCAATACATTCCAAACCATCAGATTAAGTCATAGTCAAACGAAAGTCAAAGTAAACAACATCAACGCGCACATGTGAATGTCCACACTCCCTATCGTGTACCATGCCATACAAAGTCTAAATGAATTCATAAAATGTGCACATGACATGCACATGCGTTTTAATGCGTTGTCATGCTCCTAGCCATACGATCATGAACAATGAACGGTCATGATTAAAACGTGACAAAACCCTAGCAATCAAAGTCACCGGTCGGAGAGGGGCCTCCGGTCACCTTCTCCGGCCAACAGCCACCACCTGCAACTCTCACTCTTCACCAAAATGCACAAATCATATACCAAATTGAAGCTGAGCTAACGCATATCATGAATTCAGTGACAAAACATACAAACAGTTCATGACATGAGAGAACCGAACAAAGGAAGATTTGCCCTAACATTTGGTCTATGCCTCTAAAGGCCTATCAACTAGCCAGGCAAGTTCTTAAGCTTATAAGAAGCTGCAAGAACCTGAAAACAAACTCACATCAAGTCTATAATAGTGGAGATTCGTACCTGAAGTTTTGAAACCTTGAAGTGTTCTTCAGAAAACCAGAGGTCTTGTCTCTTCTACAATCTTCACTTGGCCAAATAAAGGCTGAGATGTAGAAATTGATGATGATTCAATGGAGAAAAGGTTGAAACCAATCTTCAAAACAAGTTGCAGTGTTGAGAAATTGAGAGAGAATCAGAGAGATTCTGAAGTGAGAGGAACAAAGTGAAGCTCGAGGATCAGTTCAATGGTGAGATTGAGAGAGAAGAAGAGAGTGTTTTGGAGTGAAATGAGAAGAATCAAGCTGAAAAATGAAATTGGAGTGTGTGATTTTGTTTTATAGTGAGCTCTAATCAGGGTTGAGTGAGTTGAGTTAAATGAGTCAAGGTGGTTAAACTGAGTCCACCCTAACTAACTGAGTCAAGTTAGTTAGGGGCGAGTAGCCAAGGCTGGGTTATGGTGAGGTCAAGCTCATAACAGTTGTGGTGAGGATGAGAGTGAAGCTGAGGTGGTGAGGTTATTGTGACAGAAACTTGCTAAGCAAGTTTGTTCTTTCTATTCCCATGTATGGCATGTGATAGTATGCATTGTATAAGTAACATATGCTTGACTAAATGGGGAAATAAAATTCGTGAAGTATTTGTGGGATGACTGAACCAAAATCATGCACTACACTGTCAATGCACCAGTGCCAACATGAGGTGGTTTGCAAGTGAAATTCTCTCTAACTAGTGCATAATTTGATGAGATTTTGGATTCATTTGAAAGAGGGGATGTAATGATACAAGTTTGGTTTGAAATTTGAGTTGAAATGATGCTTGGAAGGGGTTGCAAAAGGACTCATAACACACAAGTTTGAAAACTGGTTAGGGGCAAGGAAATGAGGTTGACTGGCAATGCATCTTGGCACGAAGTTTTCAGCAAGATCACCATATCTTGAGACCATTATATCTACCTCATAGCTTGATCAAACCAAATTTTTCCCAACATGAAACTTGAAGAGGATATTACAAGGAACATTTTTGATGTTGACAAGTTTTGCAAATGAAGCTTTTATCATTGAGAAAAATAGGTGTACATTTGGCCCACCAACTGTTTGTTGAAATGACTGCGCGCGTGACCTGAAAATCTTGGTCATGACCTAGTTTTGAACCTACTTTGCTCAAACTTTGATCAATCATATCTCCCTCAATTTTTATCCAATGGAGATGTTCTACACATGGATTTGAAGCTTAAAGAAAGAAATTTTGTTGTGGCCGAGTGGAATTTTCATTTGGTGCTTCAATTTTAAATGGCCTTGGTTCAAACTCTGATGCAAAATGGCCAAAACTTGCTATTTTTAGTAACCCTTCTTCATCCAAAAATGGCAACTTTCCACATCTTGATTTTTTTATGATTCCTTTGGAGTTTCTTGACCAAATTTTGTACATTGGACACATATAACATGAATTTTATGAATTTGGCCTCAAAAAGTCAAGAGTTGACTTTTTCCTCTGATTATTTGACTTGGCCCCAATTTCTCTGATTTTTTATTTTTCTTCCAATTGAACCACTTCTAAAACCAATTGAGAGGTGATTTTCCACGTACATACACTTAAGAACATATAGAATACCATAAAATCAAGTTTTGTCCAAAAATCAAAGATATCCTGGTTTTATTAGAAACCCTAATTTTGACCTCCTCTGGTTAGGAGGGAAAAATGCAGTCTTCAATTTCAAATTCCTCAGAGTATGTTGTGCATCCTTTTAAAGGATGATGGGATGTGCCATTTGAGGATGATTTTCGATCAATGAGCTATCTCTTTTGAGGGGTTTCCTTCAGTTTTTGAACCTCTTGCATAGTGAAAGATGTAGTGCTTCAATCTCCCATTGAATCTCACTTCCTTGAGGTTTTGGATGATCAATTGAGATAGTATGATACATGAGAGACCCTTGGCTTGCCTTGAAGAAACTTGATTGACCTTTTTTGTGCTTTGAAGGATCCATTGATTGTCCACCTTCCACCTGATCACATGCCCTGATGGTAAGAGGGATGCTATGCTTCATTCTTCTATGTTAAATGCAATGCAATGCTAATGAGATGGATATGATATGATAAATGATAATGCTATGCTAAGATGACAAAAAGGGAGAGCAAATTTTGGGGTATTACAAATGACTGCTGGATCAGATCACATTCAAAGGGATTGGTTGAGCATAAATGCCTCTTGCATTAGGTGTAACAGCTGCTCCAAATAGATCAGCTATGCCATGACTGAAATCACATTCCTCAGTCATTTTAATTGTTGTTTAATCAGAGAACTTGACCGAGGGGAGTGAGAATCTTGACAATGCACTATTCCACATTAATGCTCTTTGAATTCAAGGTAAAATGGGATAAAATGCATGAACTTTAAGTTGGAAGATTCCTTGGCTTTGTGACTCAGCCTTATCAGTTGGATCAGTTGCATTGTGATTGGTTTGAGTACATGTGGCACAATGATCCTCAGTTTTGGTTCAGAAATCGTGTGTGGCAAGCAAACATGCAAACTGATTTTTCCAAAACAGCTTGCAGCAGCATGACTTTGGGCATGGATTTCTCTTGGCTCAAGTTGAATCAATTCATGCTGGTAAGCTTTTTGGATTCTTAGAAACATATACAACAACATTGATGTTTACCTTTGGACTTGATTCAGCTTGCAACTATGTGAAAAGATCTCACAAGTTTTGGTGTTTCAACAAAATCTGCCTTGCCCAGAATTTTTCTAAGTGTTGGAAAAGTTGTATTTTCATGTTTTTAGTGATTTTGATAATTCCATAACTCAAAATCCATGATGAATTTGGAGGGGGGTCAGTTCTAAGCTTTTGTAGAGAGTAATGAGATCTACAAATCAAGCTTTGGATGGGGAAAAATGGCTTTGTGGTTTGGGAGTTATGATCCTCCAAAGTTGGTACCCTTGCCACTTTGTTCATAATTTAGAAAATTTTCTAAGTTTTTATGGTTACCCCCTTTTACAAGTTATCCAACTTTTCTTGATTTTTCTTGATGAATGATGATTCAAATCATACATTAACATCATTTTAGGGTTAAAAAACCATTTTTGTGAAAAATCTCAAAAAGTCAAAGTTGAGTTTTGTGCATAGTTGACTTTTTATCAGATGAATTCCAAACTGTGCGATCCTCTATGAAATCAAGTCCTTGACTTAAATCAAACTTGATGGATTGATTTCATAGGTGTTATAGGGTGTATTGAATCATGTCCTAGGGTTTGGGAGCATGTCCTGGTCAAAAGTAAAAGCTACAGTTGACTTTTTTCGCGAAACCCTAATTGTGGTTCAGATGAAATTGAGACTTGTTGATCAAGCTTCTTGTATCAATCCATTGTTGTAAATGGATTAATGTAGTATGTTAGAGACCCTCAAATCCTCTCTTGATGTCTTGGCTCATCATTTGTCCCAAAAGTCAACTTAGGGGTGAATTAGGTCAAGAAACCCTAATTCCCGATTTTTGGTGAATGCATCCCCTGAGGCAAAATTGACTTGATGATTGGGTCCATGAGGTTCCATGGAGCATTTTAGGTTATGCCTTGAAGCATTGGCTCATGCCCAGAGGAAAATTTCCAACTGGAGGCCCTAGTCGATCAAAACCCAAATTTGGTGACACTGGCGATCTTGAGGCTTAATCCACCTAGAAGGGAGCAACCTTGTGCTTAATCCTTGAAGTGGGAGTCCTCTTGATCCTTTGTGAATGTTTGAGAGGTTAGACAAGTTGAAGATTAAGTTATTCCTTGATTGATCTTTTGTCTAAGGCTCAGAGAGGGCTTGGAACCCTAGTTCTGATTGTAATGGATGGTCACCCATCTTTGGGGAGACTGCTGAGGTATGAAGGTTCCTCCATATTGTGATGATGATTTGCACAATGATGGGAAATCTTAGTGGTCAAAATTTGGGGTATTACAGCTTGATCCACTTGGAATGTTGCAACCTTGTGCTTGATTCTTGATGTGGGAGTCCTCTTGATCCTTTATAGGTGTTTGAGAGGTTAGACAAGTTGAAGATCATGTCATTTTTTATTGATCCTTTGTCTAAGTGCTCTGAGAGGGCTTGAAACTCTAAGTCTTGGTTATGGTGAATGCTCAACAATCCTTGAAGAAATTGATGAGGCATGAAGGTACATCCATATTGTGGTGATGATCTTCACAATGATGGGAAATTTCGGTTGTCAAAATTTGGGGTATGACAGGCGCCGCCGTCGCCGCCTCCAGAACCTCCTCCGGGAGGAGGTGGTGTTTAGATAGGGTTCACCATAGTTTGGATCGGTCGGGTCGGATAAAAGAACAGGTCGTCAGAAAATTTTGTTCGAGCCGATGCTCCGAACCCTACTAATTAGGGAAAGCTTTACAGTATCACCCTAGCCCTAACAGAGCTCATGATACCATGTAGAAAAGCATATGGGTGATAATTCTGTTATATTATTATGAAGAAAAAGGGGCTCCTTTTATAGGAGTGAAAATACAAAATTAACTCCTTTATTTTAGGAGTAATATAATGACACTTAAATAAGAAAATAAATAGTATTAAATAAGAAATATTAGTATTAAATAAGAAATATTTCAACAAGAATATTCTCTCTAATCTGAATTAGAATCACAAGTCTAGTTTGTCCCATAAAAAATATATCATCTACTACATCCAACTGTCATCCTGCTAACGTGTTGTCTCAGTCTAAGTATATTCTTATACCAGACTCAAGAAAGAGAATTTCCTAGCTCTCATATTATGTTTGAACATGTGAAAAAACAGAGAGAAAATGATTGTGAATGTGCTTGAGATGCATTGCTCTCAGCATAAGATTTAATTTATAATCATTTTATTACAACTTACAAGAGTAATAATTATTATGTGCAGTTTACAAGAAAGAAATTAAACTAATACAATTTATCAAGATAAATAGAACTTGGTATGCAATGAATTAACTACATGGAAAAAAACCAGAATTAAATTAATTTAATTTCCAACACTCCCCCTCAAGCTGGTGAATAGGTATTCTCCATTCCCAATTTGGACACAATTTTTTCAAAATTTAAGCAGCTCAATCCTTTGGTGAAGACATCCGCAAGTTGACCTTGTGTAGGAACATAAGGAGTGCAAATCAAACCTCAATCAAGCTTCTCTTTGATAAAATGTCTATCCACTTCAATGTGTTTTGTTCGGTCATGTTGAATTGGATTGTGAGCTATACTAATTGCTGACTTATTATCAGAAAAGAGCTTCATAGGTCCATCCCATTTAATCTTCAAATCCTCTAAAATAATCTTCAACCAAAGTAATTCACAAATACCTTGTGCCATAGCTAGAAACTCAGCTTCAGCACTGGATCGGGCCACAACATTCTGTTTTTTACTTCTCCAAGTTACAAGATTTCCTCCAAGAAATGTACAATACCCTGTAGTTAACCTCTGATCAATAGCCGAACCTGCATAATCACCATCGGTATATGCCTCAAGAGTAGCACTTCCATTCCTTTTAAACAAAATCTCTTTCCTGGAGTTCCCTTGAGATAATGTAAAATTCTATGAGCTGCAAGTAAATGAACTTCCTTTGGATTGTGCATAAATTGACTAACCACACTTATAGCAAATGCAATATCTGGCCTAGTATGGGAAAGGTAAATTAATCTCCCAACCAATCTTTGATACATTTCCTTATCCACTACCTCACCTTCTTCCACATTACCCAACTTATGGCTTAGATCAATAAGGCTGCCTGTCATACCCTAAATTTTGACCACTAAGATTTCCCATCATTGTGCAAATCATCATCACAATATGGATGAACCATCATGCCTCATCAATCTCCTCAGAGATGTTTGCGCATTCACCACAATCAAGGACTAAGGTTTCAAGCCCTCTCAGAGCACATGGACAAAGGATCAATCAAGAAATGACATGATCTTCAACTTGTCTAGCCTCTCAAACACCCATAAAGGATCAAGAGGACACCCACATCAAGAATCAAGCACAAAGTTGCAACATTCCAAGTGGATCAAGCCTCAAGATCGCCAGTGTCACCAAATTAGGGTTTTGGTCGACTGAGGCCTCCAGATGGAAATTTTCCTCTGGGCATGAGCCATTGCTTCAAAGCACGACTTAAGATACTCCAAGAGACCTCATGGAACCAATCATCAAGTCAATTTAACCTCAGGGGAAGCATTAATCAAAAAATCAGGAATTAGGGTTTCTTGACCTAATTCACCCCTAAGTTGACTTTTGGGACAAAACCTGAGCCAAGATCTCAAGACATGATTTAAGGGTCTCCAATGTACTACATTGATCCATTTGCAACAATGGATTGATCCAAGAAGCTTGATCCACGAGTTTCAATTTCATCAGGACCGCAATTAGGGTTTCGAGGAAAAAGTCAACTGTACCTTTGACTTTTGACCCAGACAGGCTCCCAAACCTTAGGACATGATTCAATACACCCTACAACACCTATGGAATATGTCCATTAGGTTTGATTTAGGTCAAGGACTTGATTTCATAAAGGATCGCATAGTTTGGATTTCATCAGATAAAAAGTCAACTGTGACCAAAATCAAGTTTGACGTTTTGGAATTTTTCACAACTATGGTTCCTTGACCCTAAAACAATGTTAATATATGATTTGAATCATAATTCATCAAGAAAAATCAAAGAAAATGAGGTAACTTGTAAAAGGGGTAACCATAAAAAACTTAGAATTTTTCTAAGTTATGGAACAAAGTGGCTAGGGTACCAACTTCCATGGACCATAACTTGAGATCCCAGCAACCATTTTGGATGGTCCAAAGTTGGATTTGTAGCTCTCATTACACACTTTAAAAGTGTCAACTACAACTCATTCCAATTCCTCATGGATTTAAGTTATGGAGTTATCAAAATGGCTGAAAACATGAAAATGACATTTTTCCAACACTTAGTGAAATTTTCACAAAGTCAAAATCTGCCTTACTTTTTCCCAAATGTAGGGACATTTTTCACCTTGATCCAAGTCAAATCAGGTCCAGGGGTGGACATCAAAGTTAAAGTATGCCATGAGGTCTTTCCAACAAGTACCAGATCATCCCCAAATTCTATTTGAGCAAGGAGATACAACCCTTGGAACATGGCATCCTGAACTGATTTTTACAAGGCAGACTTGTGCACATTGGCTCGATTTGTCCAAATCTGATCAATCCAGACCTTGTCATCAATTTGGACACATCTGAGGATAAAACAAGAAGGGAATGATCTGATCCCCAAGCCTCCAAAGTCCAAGAATCTACAATAGCCATGCCAAACTTAAAAAGGCTACAAAGATGCCAAGACTCCAATTTTGTTTTCAAGCATTCAATGGATGCACCAAGGTGGCATGAACTGAGCCTATTCCAACTGAATTCAGTCCAAGTTTATCTCTGAACCTAAGCTATAAAGCCTGTGCTCTAATCTCAAGTCAATGGCTAGAGGAGACTTGAGATTCCTTTTGAATAACATTGGCCAAAGACCTGCTGCAGCCTCCATTCACTATTGATGCCAAAACAAACTTGACACACTATAAATAGGCCTCAATTATGATCAGTTTGAGAACACCAAAGCACCCAAACTGATGCTTTCCTCAAAATCTGTCTCTTTAGGCCAAAATGCCTTCTTTTGCAAGGTATCTCTGAGTTTTTGAGTAAGAGAGCACTTCCATTACAGCTCATGATCCAAACACATCCCATGTGTCATATCTAAGTTGTCCAAACTCTCATATGTGACCTGTAACACCAAAATCACAAGTCCCCTCTCAAAACCTCAAAATTGGACTTTTTTGCATTTTTCAAGCCATGTCTTGATTCAGTCTCTTTCAAAACCAGATAAGACCTCAAACACCCTTAAAATATCATCCTTGAACTTTGCCAAATGGTTCCCCACATCTGGAACACCATTTGAGAGAGTTGCCATATTGGTCACTTTTGCCTCTTTTGCAAGAAAGAGCTCAAACTCGTTCCTGAGGATTCCAGCTGGTTCCAACCATTCTAAAAGCTCCTAAGGGATCATTTGAGAGTGTCCAAAGCATCAAATTGTTTTTGGCACAAGAAACTTGGCAGATAGCACAAAAAGTTGCCAAAGAGGTAAGCATCACAACTTGAACTCTTTGAAATATGCATTGCTTTGAAGTCCACTGATCATACACCTCTCATGCATGTTGTATATGTTGTGTTTGAACCAATTTGCCATGTAATTCTTGTCTGTAACATGAGGTAGCATAGAAATTGCAATTATAGGCCTATTTCAAAAACGCCATCGGGTTTTAAAATGAGACCTCATCTGAAAAAACCAAGGGCACCATTGGATTCCTTGTGAAATTCTAGGCAGGATAGACCTAAATTTTGTCCCAATCCATGGAGAAATGAGAAAGTTACAACCTTTACGTTTTTTGCCCAAAAGCTGGCCTTGCCTTGCCCAGGCCTAAAACAAGGCATGCCTTATGTATTCATGGGGTGGTTTTGATACACGGATGTATCACCACCCCAGTGGTAGAAGGTGCGCACTGCAACTTGGTGGTCTGGGGTTCGAATCCCCCTCGCCCAGACCCTCTTTTTTACTATTTTTTCCATTTTTTACTATTTTTCATATTATTTTTAAATGATTTGAAAAATTAATTTCTCTCTCAATTTTAATTTTTTTTTATTGGTTCTTTATGCCAAAAATCCCAAAAATTTTAAAATATTTTATTTCACAAAAAAATCAAATTTATATTATTTATTTAATATAGTTGGTATTTTTGTAAATACATTCATTTTTATTGTTTTTAAACCTTTTAAAAATGAATATTCATCTTAAAAATCAAAATCAAATGAGTCATAAATCATCTTGTGATTAAAAACTCATTTTTCAAACCTTAACCAAACATCACAAGTAGTTTATTTAGACTTATTTAGTATTTTTGTCATTTTTATTCATTTTTATTAAAAGGATCGCTTTTAAAAGAAAATGAAATTAGGGTTTATTTGATTTTCACCCTAACAAATCTTTTTCATACACTCATGGGCCTCTTGATAGAGTGTAAGTCCCACCCCTTTGTAAATAAAACAATTTTGAGCCTCACACATTGTATAAGTCCCTCTGTATATTTTCAAAAGTTCGGCGCAATCGTCGCCTTTGTAACAAAATCAACTGGGCTTCTCCTTGAGCTATAAGACCCATCTTTATTCATTTTCATACTCTTTGGGTCTCTAATAGAGTGTAAGACCCAACCCCTTTTTGAAACCAAAGTAACTTGGGCCTCAGTTATTGTATAAGACCCACTCTGATTTCAAAAATCTCGGCGCGATCGCCGTTTTCAAAACATTTTCATCTGGGTCTCCCCTCGTGTTGTAAGTCCCATTTCTTTTCCTTTTTCAAATAATTTGGGCTTCTCCTTGAGTTGTAAGACCCATTCCTTTGTACAATAAACCTCTTTGGGCCTCAGCCATTGTATAAGTCCCGATACGATATTCAAAACAACGGTGCGATCACTGTTAAACCTTGGGCCTCTCCTTGAGTATAAGCCCCAACACTATTTTCAAAAACAACTTCCCTTTTGATTTAGATTCAAATATACATGTTGTTATCAAAACTTTCTTTAATTTCTTTGAACAACTAACAATACAGCATGGAAGCTTGCTCACCTGTAAGTTTTAATAGCTTTCATTTACTCGTTTTCATATGTATATAACTGTATTGTGGGAAGTTGCGCACGGTAAGTCTTCTTTCATACCCTTTTAGATACTTGTCATATATCCACTGTATATATAATAGTATAGCTATTTAGAGTTTTCCCTGGAAACTAGGTCTAGAACTAGGTAAAGCCATGTTGGTCACTCTTTAAATACAGTCAAAACTAGATCCCCCTAGGATTTCCAGATACAGTCTTGCCTTCTCTTGGGCTTAAACAATATGGAACAAAGTGAAAGGCAGTATTCTTTGTGAACCTTTTCTCAGGTTGTCACTATTAGAAATCGTCAAAGAAATTCTACTCCCCGGATTTGATCTATTCTCGGTGAATAGCATCTCTTGAGTTTCTTCAAACCTCAGAACTTTCACTAAATGATCTATTCTCGGTGAATAGCAATTCTTGAACTTTTCTTGGTTTAAGACCCACAGGCTTCCTAAAAGCATCCCCGTCTCCTCTTGGGCTTTGTACAAGGACCCTCCGGCTTCCTAGAAGTTCTCATGCCTTCTCTTGGGCTTAATACAAGGACCCTGAAGACCTTTTAAAGGTATAAGACATAACTTAGTCATCCTTTGCTAGAGCAGTCTTTCCAGTGTCAAAACATCAGACCAATTTAGGGTTGATTCTCATCCCTTAAAAACACCCGCCTCCTCTTGGGAATCGTACAAAAGATAAAACTCTTTCGCACCAATAGACTTAGACAGTCTAAACCCCCTTGAGTCTCAAAGACATTCTCAAGTTCCCCACGAATGTGGGAGGAAACCTTATCATCCGATCAATTCCCAGCTGAGTGAAAACCCAGTCTCTCTCCTAAAAATTCCCCAACTAGGGTCAGTTTATCAATAGTATAACACTATCCCAAATCAGAACCTTGAGGTATCTGATATCTCAACTCTTCTGCAAACCATCAGCAAGAGTTGATTTCCCCACTTGGACCTGCCTAGGGATCTCAATATTCCTCAGCAGAAAGCTAGCCTCCTCTTAGGCTTTGTATAATGATCCTTCCTTAGCAAAGTTAGCCTCCTCTTAGGATTTGTACAAATGATTCTCCCCAACGGAGCTAACCTTTTTAGACTCTCTTGCTGAGTCAATCACTTTTCAGATTCTCTTGTTGAGTCCACCAACTTTTCAGACTCTCTTGTTGAATCAATCACTTTTCAGACTCTCTTGTTGAGTTGATCAACTTTTCAGACTCTCTTGTTGAGTCAATCCCCTTTTAGCACTCTCTTGTTGAGTCAACCCTTTTTAGCCTCAATCTCGGGCTTTGTACGAGACAGATAAAAATACTCTCTTGTTGAGTCTGTCTTTTCCAGCCTCCTCGTAGGCCTGGTATAAGGATTTCCCCTAGCAGAGTCAAATTCCTCTTAGGTATGATGATTTCTCCAGCTTGTTCAGCCACAATCCTGGGCTTCGTACAGGACAGATAAAAGCACTCTCTTGTTGAGTCAAAACCTTTTTTTGCCTCAATCTTGGGCTTTGTACAAGACATAAATCTTCAAAACCTTCTCTTAAGCCTGGGACAAACATCTTCCCCAGCGAAGTTACCTCCTCCCAGCCTTCTTTTAGGCTTTGAGGAATGGTTTCCCAAGTAGAGTCAAACTCATTTCAGCCTAAATCTTGGGCTTTGTACAAGACACATAGAAATATCCTCACCAAAGTCAGCTAAATTTCCCATTTCAGCCTCAATATTGGGCTTTGTACAAGACACATACAAACCTCCCTGGCGGAGTCAAAAATCCCTCTTTAGCCTCAGTCTTGGGCTTTGTATAAGACAAATATAACATTTCCCCTAGAAAAGTCAAACTTTTAGCCTCCTCTTAGGCTTCGTATAATGATATCCCCAAAGAGTCAGTCTCTTTTTAGACTCAATCTTGGGCTTTGTACAAGACAGATAAAACACTCTCTTGTTGAGCGGTCATTCCCAGCCTCCTCTTAGGCTTTGTATAAGGACTTCCCTAGTGGAGTCAATCAACCTTGGGCTTTGATCAAGGCACACAAAAATTAACAATCCCCTCAGAGGAAGCCCAATCCCTCTTTAGAGATAACAAATTCTCTCTCAGTCAGACCTTTTAGCTTCAATCTTGGGCTTTGAACAAGACACAAATAAACATGTTTAGCTTCAATCTTGGGCTTTGAACAAGACACCAAAACATCATTTTCCCCCCTTAGAATAGGAGGAACTACGATTGCTCTGATTTCCCTGTTTCATTTAAACGAGAATACGTAGGCATAAGATTGCGAAATCTTAGCGAGCATACTAATCAAAAACTCTAGGTCCAGTACCTTCACGCATCAATCAAAACTTAGGTCCAGTACCTTACCAAAAACATCGGGAGTAACCCGAACATCAACAAAAACTCACTCACTCGCTCATATTTCCCAAGAAACTTTCTCAACCCATCAACGGATAAACACCATCAAGTACAAAGTGAAACCTAAAGCTAATATCCTATGGATAACCATATATAGGATGGGTAATTGACAACTCCCCATTGTATAACCTGACCCCGGACCCCCCAATCTCTTTTAAGCGTTTGTTCAGTTAAACATTCACGTGCAAGGTTAGTTTTAGATAGCTTCCCTTTCCCTTCCAGCTTCATGGGATAAATAAGAAATTAGAAAGTAGCACCCACTCCTCCTCATTGCGGTGAGGAAAACCCAATGATAAGGTGGTCGCGTCACCGACAAAAATCGCTCGCTACAGGAATATGGCGACTCTGCTGGGGAGTCATTTTGTTTGTATAGGCTTATAAACTAGAATTCTTAAGAGGTCTAGGATGTTAGTTTTAGGAATAAATATATATATCGCTTTTCCTAATTGATATCCGGGACTGCGGGTGATGCCGCATCTGGAAATTTTGAGTGACACCTAAGATAAGTGATGGCATTAGACGGGTAATCTTACAGGGAGTGACTCCCAAATAAGAGATCCCGATAGACCATCAAATTAGTTGAGGGACCCTTTGCGGATTCAATGCCTATACGACTTCGGTTGTTGAAAGCAGATTGTTCGAATGTGGTGTTCTATGAAACTGAGGATTTAGTAGGCTAAGACCATGTTACTATTTTGTAGTGCGGAAGCTATTGAAAATACTTGTCACGTGATACTACCCTCATTTGAGATTACTCTAAGATACTGCAGCTCGCTCGGGTGAACCAGCCTGCTATTGTTATCCCAAGGGGGGTCAATGATTTTGAGGACAGGTACAAAAAATACCAGTATAACCTTTGGGGATGGGTAGAGCCATGACTTCATGACACCGAACCTTTGACCCCATGTTTTTTCTATGTTTTTGTGTGCTGCATTCATGCATTCATTTCATTAAAAAAAATTTAAACAAAGAAAAATGTTCTCTTCTAGTCTCTCTTTTTCAAATTAAACTAAGACAATGATTGCAAATGTCAGAGAAAAAAGATTGCGTTATGGATTTTGGTAGAAGGAAGACTCACAAGTACACCTTCAAGGTTCTAAAACTAGAGGATTTGAGGGGGTTGGAAAGGATGATCACCAACCCTGATGCTTTCAGAGCTAAGTACGGAGGACTACTATCTCTGTTAAAGGTCCACGTAATTGAAGGAATCCTGGCTACGCTAATCCAGTTCTACGATCCGGTCTATCACTGTTTCACATTCCCGGATTACCAACTTGCACCAACGCTGGAGGAGTATTCTCACCTGACTGATTTACCCATCACTAACCAAGCTCCCTTTCTGGACTGGAAGAAATTCCAAAGGATCAAGCCATTGCAAGAGCAATCTATTTGGATGAGTCAGAAGTCAGGACTCAGATGACCATTAAGGGTGGAATCCAAGGTTTACCATCCAAGATTTTTATAAAGAAGGCTCTGTACTTTGCTAGTATAGGGAACGTGACTGCTTTCGAGAGCATCTTTGTTTTGCTCACCTACGGGTTATTTCTGTTTCCCAACATTGATGACTTCATTGATATCAATGCCATTAAGATTTTTCTAATTGGAAACCCTGTACCGACCTTGCTCGCAGATGCTTATCATTCTGTACACTTAAGGAATTTGTACAGCGAAGGAATGATCACATGCTATGTACCCTTGCTATACAAATGGTTCATTTCCCACTTACCCAAGTCTGCTGCATTTTGGGATCATAAGAGTACTTTACATTGGTCACAGAGAATCATGTCTCTTACCAACTCTGACATCGATTGGTACAATCGAATCTATGACGGGATAAGAATCATTGACCGTTGTGGAAATTTCCCTAATGTACCCCTCATAGGAATTAAAGGAGGAATCAACTATCATCCAGTTTTGGTTCGTCGTCAATTCAGATACCCGATGAGACATATCCCACATAATATTCGTCTGGAAGGTCTTTTCTTTTCAAGGAAGGAGAAAATGACAGGGCACTAAAAACAGAAATAGTGCATGCCTGGAAACATGTTCACAGGAAAGGAAGAGAGTCTCTAGGAAAATCGGATTGTGTCTCTATGGAACCTTATCTCCACTAGGTACAAACTAGAGCTCTTAAACTGAGGATGCCTTACCCTCATCAAGAAGTTCTTCCATTAAAGGAATATGTCCTTTATTTTTTGTCAGATACGGAAAAGCTTCAGGTTGCTCTCAACAAAGTTCAACAGGAGAAGAAGTCTTGGAAGAACAAGTACCCGCATTCTCAATGTAGAGTGTAACAAAATACAATAACTGTTAAAAGAAAAAGACGCTCTGATTGAGATTTTAGAGCAACACGCTATAGAAAATCAAGATGACCAAAGGAATTTGCTCGCTCCTTTCACTTGGAAAAGGAATGACAACCCGACAACGGCTCAAGAGCCCCGGTCAAAGAAAAGGAAAGCACCAGAACCAGCACCTGAGCTCCCCTCAGAGAGGACTCAGGATCCATAAGTCTAGACTTTTCCTTTTACAGTACTTTGTAAATTACTGTATTTCCATTTTCGCAATCTTTGAATTCAATAAAACGGGGTTTCCCCACTGTATGATATTTGCAATCCAATTGTTGAAGTTTCTTTTGATTAAACAAAAATAATAATAAATTATTAATATAATCATTACATATCATTCATCATTCTCACATAACGCATTCTTCTTCCCTACGAATCTCACGTTTGTGTCTCGATTCTAGAGTAAAATTGTCTCATTCGTACAATACTCAGGCCAATCGACAAAAGAAAATGGATGATCTTGAGGAAGAGAACAGAGAGTTGAGAGAAGAACTCGACACTCTGAAAGAGGATCTAAGAAAGCTTCACAATGACATGCAAGCTCTGGCAGCAGCTCAGATGCAACAACAAAGGACTGTGATCTCAGAGATCACATCTACGCCCATAATGGAAAAGTATGATCCTCGGTATAACATGCCTAAAGATCGTCCCTGGGGCATGCTACTTAACTATATCCCAGAAGGATATATTCCGCCGATCACGGAAGATCCGGAAACCACAGCAGGAACCACTGGGCCTAAAGGTTACAAACTTCGGGAAAGCAAAGATGCGAGGGGCATGACAGTAACTCCTAAAGGTTACAAACTTCGGGAGAGGGAAGCACCAAGAGTCACTGTCGTAATGGTTATACCACCACCCGTGGTACACACTGTCCCGGGAGGATAGATTCCACAGATACCTTCTACAGGAAACGAAAGTATGTATGACAGAATGAATGAGTTCCAGGAACAATTCCTGGAGATGCAGAAGGAACTACAAGCCATTCGCGGTCATGATCTATTTGGAAAGGACGCCGCAGACCTTTGTCTGGTCCCCAAGGTGAAAGTTCCGCACAAATTCAAGGTGCCCGAATTTGAAAAGTACAAGGGTAACTCTTTCCCTCAAAGCCATTTGGTGATGTACGCTCGGAGAATGTCAACTCAGACAGAGAACCAACAGCTACTGATCCACTATTTCCAAGATAGTTTAACCGGTGCTGCACTCAAATGGTACATGGGTTTAAACCGTACCTCGTCACTTTCAGAGATCTTGGCGCTGCCTTCGTTTAGCAGTATAAGTATAACCTGGACATGGCACCAGACAGAGATCAACTCAGAGCCATGTCGTAGAAGGATAAGGAAACCTTCAAGGAATACGCTCAGAGATGGCGTGAAATTGCCGCCCAGATTTGTCCACCTCTTAAGGAAAAAGAGATGACAAAAATCTTCTTGAAAACCTTGAGCTCATTTTACTACGACAGAATGGTTGCCAGTGCTCCCAGTGACTTCACTGAGATGGTGGGCATGGGAGTACGTCTGGAAGAAGAGGTCCGAGAAGGACGTTTAGTAAAAGATGTTGGACCATCAAGCAGTACCAAAAGATACGGTAGTGCTTTCCCTAAGAAAAAAGAGCAAGATATTGGTAATATCTCTCTCGGAAAGCAAAGGCGACGGTACCAACCAGTAGCAGCTGTGACTCCTGCTATCAATCCTGCGCCGGTCTTAACGTATCAACCTCAGGTTACTCAGAGCCAACTGAATCAACAACAATATCAGCAAAGGACACAACAACCTCTTCAGCAGGCTCGTCCTCAATACAACAACAATCGTACAATGCGACCGCTAGGGTTCGATCCTATACCAATGTTGTACGCAGAACTGTTTTCGTTACTACTGGTCCAGGGGCACATCCAAACCAGGTCTTCTCTTACAGTACCGTAAAATCTGCCTTTTTAGTTTAAAGCGGATCAGACTTGCCCTTACCATAAAGGAGGACCAGGGCATAACATAGAAAACTGTCTCAGCTTTAAATCTGATGTGCAGAAGCTTGTTAGGAGCGGGGTCCTATCTTTCAAGGATACAAATCCAAACGTTCAGACGAACCCGTTGCCTCAACACGAGAAAGCTGCGGTAAATTTGATAGAAGAAGAGTCTAAGCACAGCTATCAAATTCACGATGTACTCTTATTGGGAATCAACCTGGTCAAGATGCATTGCAAACAGAGCGGATACGGGCATGTACCATCTCACCACTATCACCAGTGTGATATCTGCTCTAAAAACGATCAAGGATGTTATGTGGTGCAATCAGATCTACAGGAACAGATGGATCTCGGATAGATCCAAGATCGCCGAATTCGTGAAGTTAACATAACTTATACAAATTCCAACATCATTCAGAACCACGACATCTGTGCGATGAATGTCAACTTGGTGGCAATGCACTCAAGGCAAAGCCAACATCATAATCTGCCATGGCACGATTACGATTCCTGTCTGATTTTCTCGGTAAACAATCAGGGATGCTCTTTTGTACAAGAGGCTCTCCAGCATCAGATGGATCTTGGATGGATTCAGGATTACCGCGACAGAAGTCATTATCAAGTGAATATGATTCAAATTTTTGATATTCGCTTGATGAATACCAGCTTGGTGGAATTACATGCTACACAAGTCCAGCTCGGTTTTCTGACTTCGCACGATTATCAGAATTGTAAAGTATGTCGTGAGAGTGACCAAGGATGTGCACTCGTTTAGAGGACACTACAACACTTGTTAAACCACTGGTGGCTTCCGATCTATCTAGATGAAGACATGCAACAAGTCAGCATGATTGACGGGAACCCTACTAGGCATCAGAATCAGGATGTTCGATCAATGGAAACAGATCTAGTAAGGTTACACTGCATACAAAGCGGACGTGGCCGGGTGCCACCACACAACTATGAGTGCTGTAGAGTTTGCTCAGAGAATAATCAAGGATGCTACCTCATGCGAGCAGCCCTTCAAGGTCAGTTGGACCACAAAGAGGTTCAACCATGGTCAAGCTCTGGTTCAATGTCAGACTATCATCCCAATCAAGGCAAAGATGTTGTCTTAATCCCTAAACGAGAAGTGGCCAAAGATGTGTGCGCCATAACCCCCCTACTCCATAAATTAAGAATTCCTCTTTATGGTGGAAGTATTCTCAACCTCAAACCAATCGAGGCCAGCTACGATGGTCAGAAGAATCGAAAGGCTCCTGTAGTTATCTATCTGCCGGGACCAGTGCCGTACAAATTCAATAAAGCTATCCCTTACAAATACGGTGCAACAATAATTGAGAATGGAAAAGAAACTCCATTACCCACCATCGTGAATATTGCAGACATCAGTCAAGTGACACGAAGCGGTCGAATCTTCAATCGAGGAGTTGGAGAACCCATCAAAGAAAAAGAACCTCAAACAGAAGTTCCTGATCAATTAGTCGGTCAGCCCAGTACTCCCGACCTTTCAAAGAACAACGATGAGATGCTGAAGCTCATCCAAAAGAGTGAGTACAACATTGTTGATCAGCTGTTGCAAACTCCTTCAAAAATCTCTGTGCTATCTCTTTTACTCAGTTCTGAAGCTCACAGGGAGGCTCTACAGAAAGTTTTAGAGCAAGCCTTTATGGAACAAGATGTGACAATAAGACAATTCAACATCATCATATCCAACATCACTTCCTGCAACAACTTGGGGTTTAGTGATGAGGAACTACAGGAATAGGGCCAGAATCATAACATGGCGCTCAATATTACAGTCAACTGCCAGAATGATGCTTTAGCCAGTGCACTGGTAGATACCGGATCAGCTCTGAATGTTATGCCGAAGTCCACCCTAATGCAACTATCATGTAAAGGATCTCCGATGAGAGTCAGTGAGGTTATCGTCAAAGCATTTGACGGATCCCAGAAAATAGTTATCGGCGAAGTCGACCTTCCCATAACTATTGGTCCTCACACTTTCCAAGTCACTTTCCAAGTCACTTTCCAGGTCATGGACATCCGGGCAGCATACAGCTATTTGTTAGGAAGACCTTGGATACACGAAGTTGGGGCAGTCACTTCAACCCTTCACCAAAAGCTGAAGTTTGTCAAGAATAACCAATTAGTCACAGTTTGTGGAGAGCAAGCCTTAATGGTGAGTAACTTATCGTCATCCACTTGTGTCAAACCGGAAGAGGTTGTAGGAACCTAGTTCCAAGTACTTTCAGTGAGCAATGACAATCAATCAGAAAGAGGAACATTGATTTCCTCGTACAAAGATGCTCTCGAAGCGATCAAAAGTAACAATACAAAAGGATGGGGACAACTTGTCATTCCTACTAACAAAAAGGCAAAGAAAGGCCTTGGTTTTTCTTTAACCTGTACCCAGACTGCTACAAACGATGAAAGTCTTCATCCCATTCAGAACTTCTTCCACAGTGGAGGTTTCCTTCACCCAGTATCTCAAGAAGTACATACCATCAACGAGGGTGATTCCTCTGATACAGATGAAGAATGGAAGTCCTATCTTAACAAAAACGGCTATATGTCGCAAGGAGAGGTGCCTACGCCATTTTTCTATCTCGCACAGAGTTCGAGATATATACCGAGATCAGATGTCAAAATGATATACGGAGATTGTTATCCGAAAGGATGTTGTGCTCCACCAAACTCATTAGAGGAGGACACACTGATGAAAGACAACTTTGACCACAAAAATATCCAGTACAACGATGAATTTGCAAGAATTGCAGGACAAGAGTTCCTTAACTATGCCTTTCCCGAGGTCAATGTCATCGAGAGAGATGACTCCTCCAGTTCCAAAGAAGTGTGGGACACCCTGGAACAACCGAGTGGAAAATACGACTTTATGGTCAAGTACACCGCTCCCGAAAGCTCTCGTATCAGACTCGAAGATATCCAGCCGACTGGATGGGGAGATATACCCGAGAATACTGACATTGTGCAAGATACAATTGAGGAATCCTCCTACGACAACTCTGCCTGGGAGACAGATTCCAACGATCCTGCTCCACCAGAAATCAGCGTTATTTTTGAAGACAAATCAAGAAGGAAGGTACCAGACTTTGTGATTCACCGAGGAGTTCGCCGACAATGGGTCGCTGTGGATGTCTCGAAGATTGTCCATAAGTCTAAGTAATTGCCATCTTTATTTTAACCTTTCACCCTGCCCAGGTGAAACGGATGTTTTGATAGGGCTCACTTTCTGTAAATGTACCTCTTCGCTTTGGCCAAAGCGACTGAGTTCTATTTTATAGTGCTGTAGTTTCAAGAATCGACAAAATCATAAATAAAATAACGTCGTTTTGTAATTTTCTCATTTATTGTTGTTTTCTCTTTTCGCTTTTTCAGAAAATGGTAATCCTAAAAACAACTCAAATAATAAAAACAAGCATTTTTCAGAAAATACACTGCGCACACTCTTGCATTCTCTCTATCCCTTCTAAAACAAATCATCACGTCATGAAAATTGCTTGTTTTAAACCCATTGAAACATACGATCCAATGCATTCTCCCAACTTTGAGTTCTCGGCATTTGAGGCTGAAGAAGAAAATGACGAGGAAATTCCTGAAGAGATCCCCCGATTACTCAGGCAAGAGGAAAGGTCCATCGAACCTCACAAAGAGCCGTTGGAAACGGTCAACTTAGGTTCAGAAGAAGAGAGAAAGGAAGTCAAGATTGGGCCACTGCTCAGTCCGACTATCAAAGAAAGTTTGATAAAGCTTCTCAAAGAGTTTCCCGATGTATTCGCTTGGTCCTATCAGGATATGCCAGGGTTGGATACCAGCATCGTGGAACATCATCTACCGTTAAGATCAGAATGTCCGCCAGTAAAACAAAGGTTGAGACGGACTCACCCAAACATGGCCATCAAAATCAAAGAGGAAGTACAAAAACAGATTGACGCGGGTTTCCTCGCTACATAAAAATATCCTCAATGGCTAGCCAACATAGTACCAGTTCCGAAAAAGGACGGAAAGGTCAGAATGTGTGTAGACTACAGGGATCTGAACAAAGCAAGTCCAAAGGATGACTTTCCCTTACCACACATTGACATGCTGGTAGACAGTACAACAAAGTTCAAAGTCTTCTCCTTCATGGATGGATTCTCGGGCTATAATCAAATCAAAATGGCGCCGAAAGATATGGAGAAAACTTCCTTCATTACCCCATGGGGCACCTTTTGTTACAAGGTAATTCCGTTCGGTTTGAAGAACGTCGGGGTAACCTATCAAAGGGCCATGACTACTCTGTTTCATGACATGATACACAAAGAAATCGAGGTATATGTCGATGATATGATTTCCAAATCTAAGACAGAAGAGGAGCATGTGACCCACCTGTCAAAACTATTCGAGCGTCTGAGAAAATACAAACTCTGCTTGAATCCCAATAAGTGTACATTCGGTGTTCGTTCAGGGAAACTGCTAGGATTTATCGTCAGCCAAAAAGGAATTGAGGTTGATCCTGACAAGGTCTAGGCCATTCAAGAAATGCCTTCTCCAAAGACAGAAAAACAAATCAGAGGATTCTTGGGACGTTTGAATTATATTTCCATATTTATATTCCTCATGACCGCGACATGCACGCCAATCTTCAAATTACTCAAAAAGAATCAGGACTGCGTTTGGACAGAAGACTGCCAAACTGCCTTCGACAGTATCAAGGAATACCTGTTGAACCCACCGATTCTATCACCTCCAGTAGAGGGAAGACCGTTGATCATATACCTAACAGTCTTGGAAGACTCCATGGGTTGTGTACTTGGCCAACAACTGATTGACGATCAGGAATCAGTCGGATTTGATTTCCTAGACGAAGATGTCATGTATCTAAAAGTGAAAGACTGCGATGAACTGTTATCCAGTGAAGGGCCAGAACCAGGTTCCCAATGGGGAATAATCTTTAACGGAGCTGTCAATCAATATGGAAACGGAATTGGGGCAATCATCATAACACCTCAGGGTATCCACATTCCTTTCACTACCAGACTGACGTTCAAGTGCACAAACAACGAGGCCGAATACGAAGCTTGTATCATGGGTCTCGAAGAAGCGATCGACTTAAGGATCAAGAACTTGGATGTATATGGGGACTCATCCCTGGTTATTAATTAGATCAAAGGAGATTGGAACACATACCAATCAGGATTGATTCCTTACAAAGACTACGCATGAAGGTTGTTACCCTTCTTCAACCGAGTCGAGTTTCACCATATCCCTCGTGAAGAGAATCACATGGCTGATGCATTAGCCACTCTCTCTTCTATGATTAGTGTAGGCCAATGGAACGACATACCTAAGATCGACATAATGTGCCTGGAAGGGTCCGCTTACATCTTCACGATTGAAGCAGTCATAGACGATAAACCTTGGTATCACGATATCAAAAGCTTCCTTCAGAGCCAAGAGTACCCACCTGGGGCATTAAGAAAAGACAGGAAGACCCTCAGAAGATTGGCAGGCAGCTTCTTTCTGAGCGGTGATACACTTTATAAGAGAAACTTCGACATGGTCTTGCTCCGATGAGTAGACAAACTAGAAGCAAACATGCTGATGAAAGAAATTCATGAAGGATCCTTTGGCACTCATGCCAACAGACACACAATGGCGAGAAAAATTCTAAGAGCAGGGTACTATTGGTTGACAATGGAATCCGACTGCTACAAGTACATGAGGAAGTGTTATAAGTGTCAGATATACTCAGACAAAATCCATGTACCGCCAACACATCTCAAAGTTCTCTTTTCCCCATGGCCTTTTTCCATATGGGGGATTGACATGATTGGCATGATCGAACCCAAGGCTTCAAACGGACATCGGTTCATCCTGGTAGCCATTGATTACTTCACCAAGTGGGTCGAAGCAGCATCATACGCCAATGTAACCCGACAAGTGGTGGTACGATTTATCAAAAAGAATCTCATCTGCTGTTATGGTGTTCCAAGCCAGATCATTACTGATAATGGATCCAACTTAAACAACAAGATGATGAAAGAGTTGTACGCTGAGTTCAAGATCGAACACCATAACTCATCTCCCTACAGACCTAAGATGAACGGAGCGCTAGAAGCGGCTAACAAGAACATCAAGAAGATCGTTCAAAAGATGGTTGTAACCTAGAAAAACTGGCACGAGATGCTACTCTTTGTGCTTCACGGTTATCGCACATCTATCGCACTTCAACAGGGGCAACCCCTTTCTCTCTAGTATATGGCATGGAGGCAGTGGTCCCCGTAGAAGTAGAGATCCCATTAATCCGGGTATTGATGGAAGCTAAGTTAACAGAGGCTGAATGGTGTCAAAGTCGACACGACGAACTCAATCTGATCGAAGAAAAACGAATAACGACACTATGCCATGGTCAGTTGTATCAGCAAAGAATGAAGCGGGCGTTTGATAAAAAGGTTCGACCCCGGGTCTTCAGAAAAGGAGACCTCGTGCTCAAGAAGATACAATCATTTCTCACTGATTCCCGGGGCAAATGGACTCTGAATTATGATGGCCCCTATGTGGTCAAGAAAGCTTTCTCAAGCGGCGCCTTGAGACTCACAACCATGGATAGAGAGGAATTTTCCTACCCCACAAATGTTGACGTATTTAAGAAATACTTCGCCTAAATAAAAAAAAACCGTCTCGGTGGATTGAAAACCCGAAAGGACGGTTCAGGCAAAAATTAGAGACACAAGCAAAAATCATCCCGGTGGATTGGAAATCTCAAAGTACAATCCAGGTAAAAATTAGGGATTAATGGCAAGTAACTACATCCAGCAATGGGGCAAAGCCCCAGCAGCAACAATGCCATCCATCACGAAAACTCTAGTCAAGGTCATCTTCGACAGAAGCTCAGGATGTCTAGAATTCAAAGTTCGTAGAAGGATAACGGTCGTTATGTTTCAATGTAGCCCTTTTCCCTTAAATTACCATTTTCTAACTTTGTAAATACTCTATGGGATCACGCGTTTGGCTGATTTCCATCCTATCAATAAAATTTGAGCCCTAGTGCTTTTGTTTGTAAATCTTATTTGTTTTAGCTTTACAGAACGACATTTTAATATGATCAACGATTCTTGAAATAAAACAAAAAAATGAATTTACTTGTCAAAAATTTTCTGCTTTTAAAATAAAGATGGCAATTATTTTGACTGTTGCACATCGAAAGAACATCGATCGCTACTCCAAAAGCGATTAAACTTCAAAGTGCAGAATCAAAGTAACCCTTCTGAACCAGTACGCCTGAGTAAAGGATCAACTGTATCAGATGTGATTTTCCTATCTGATATCCCCGACCGAGTTCTTACCTCCTAAGCCCGACCAACGTTTTTCCACCAGGGACTATCTCTCCTAAGCAAGGCAGAATTTCTATTTTTGAACCAAATGGTACTTCTTCGTCCCCAGCAGTGGCCGAGTATCCAGTCGTGTTCATCCGCTAGTCTGTATGTTGTGTCAGTTTTGTCAGCATAAACATACATACATCATGCATTATTGATTTACATTCATATTCATATTGCATCACTATCACTCCAGTCAGTCTTATCCCCCTAGTGATAAAAGTCCTCTCAATCGAGTCATCAGTTCTTTCCTCACAAGGCAATGTCGCGTCTGAATAATCTCTCCTCTAGTTTATTTCTAGATTGAAGCCGGTTCTCGACCACTTTGATAACTTAAACCTCTAAAAGGCAAGAAGGCATTCGACAAATATCACTCTTCGCCATTGAAGATAATATCTCCGCCTTCCCGGATTAAGGAAAATCCCAGAGAAAGCCTCTTAATCAAAGATTCGGCAATACAGCAGTTTTTCTCCGAAAGATTCGTTGACAAAGATTTCATCAGCACCTCCAAATTGGATTACATCACATGGCATTTCTCCAAAAATATCTCGAGGAAAAGTATGATGTAATATCCCCAAGCTAAAAGCAGACTCTCAAGAGACTCGTTTTCCCCAGTAGAGTCAGCAAATGGCGTCTCTAACAGAGAAGTTTGAACATCTCTACAGCTCAGACAAACGAGTTTCCCCAGCAAGTCTGACATCAAAACCTTTTCCATCAAATGGCATCTCCCCAGTAAACTCGGCGAGAAGTTGGATGAAAACCGCCGCAAATAGCGTCCCTTGTCAAGAAAGTTTGTTGACAAAAGAAACTGAGACCAGTTCCTTGGCTGAAGACCGGGATTAAGGGGAAGTTTATATCAGAAACTGAGACCAGTTCCTTGGAAGAAGACCAGGATCGAGGGGAATTTTATATCAGAAACTGAGACCAGTTCCTTGGCTGAAGACCAGGATCGAGGGGAGATTTATATCAGAAACTGAGACCAGTTCCTTGGCATAAGACCAGGATCGAGGGAAAGTTTATTTCAAAAACTAAGACCAGTTTCGTGGCTCAAAACCAGGATCGAGGGGAAGTTTTTACCTTTTCTGAGCATCATTGCTTAGCAAAAGAAGATGTATGAGGAAACTGCCATTCATAACCACCATCAAAATTTTGGCTATTCTGATATTTAATCCTCTTGCACCCCGAATGCCCGAATACCTTCGCCATTCACACCTTCGGGTCCAAGAAGATTAAATAGGGGAATCTGTCATACCCCAAATTTTGACCACTAAGATTTCCCATCATTGTCCAAATCATCATCACAATATGGATAAACCATCATGCCTCATCAATCTCCTCAGAGATGTTTGAGCATTCACCACAATTAAGGGCTAGGGTTTCAAGCCCTCTCAGAGCACTTGGACAAAGGATCAATCAAGAAATGACATGATCTTCAACTTGTCTAGCCTCTCAAACACCCATAAAGGATCAAGAGGACTCCCACATCAATAATCAAGCACAAAGTTGCAACATTCCAAGTGGATCAAGCCTCAAGATCGCTAGTGTCACCAAATTAGGGTTTTGGTCGACTGAGACCTCCAGATGGAAATTTTCCACTGGGCATGAGCCATTGCTTGAAAGCATAACTTAAGATACTCCAAGGGACCTCATGGGCCCAATCATCAAGTCAATTTAACCTTAGGGGAAGCATTCATCAAAAAATCAGGAATTAGGGTTTGTTGACCTAATTCACCCCTAAGTTGACTTTTGGGACAAAACCTGGGCCAAGACCTCAAGACATGATTTGAGGGTCTCCAATGCACTACATTGATCCATTTTCAATAATGGATTATTCCAAGAAGCTTGATCCATAAGTTTCAATTTCATCAGGGCCACAATTAGGGTTTCAAGGAAAAAGTCAACTGTACCTTTGACATTTGACCCAGACATGCTCCCAAACCTTGGGACATGATTCAATACACCCTACAACACCTATGGAATATGCCCATTATGTTTGATTTAGGTCAAGGACTTGATTTCACCAAGGATCACACAGTTTGGATTTCATCCGATAAAAAGTCAACTGTGCACAAAATCAAGTTTGACTTTTTGTAATTTTTCACAATTATGGTTCTTTGACCCTAAAACAATGTTAATATGTGATTTGAATCATCATTCATCAAGAAAAAAAAAAGAGGTAACTTGTAAAAGGGATAACCATACAAAAACTTAGAATTTTTCTAAGTTATGGAACAAAGTGGCTAGGGTACCAACTTCCAAGGACCATAACTTAAGATCCAAGCAACCATTTTGGATGGTCCAAAGCTGGATTTGTAGCTCTCATTACACACTTTAAAAGTGTCAACTACAACTCATTCAAATTCCTCATGGATTTTAAGTTATGGAGTGATCAAAATGGCAGAAAACATGAAAATGACATTTTTCCAACACTTAGTGAAATTTTCACTAAGTCAAAATCTGCCTTACTTTTTCCCAAATGTAGGGACATTTTTCACCTTGATCCAAGTCAAATCAGGTCTAGGGGTGGACATCAAAGTTAAATTATGTCATGAGGGCTTTCCAACAAGTACCAGATCATCTCCAAATTCCATTTGAGCAAGGAGATACAACCCTTGGAACATGGCATCCTGAACTGATTTTTACAAGGCAGATTTGTGCACATTGGCTCGATTTGTCCAAATTTGATCAATCCAAGCCTTGTCATCAATTTGGACACATCTGAGAATAAAACAAGAAGTGAATGATCTGATCCCCAAGCCTCCAAAGTCCAAGAATCTACAATAGCCATGCCAAACCTAAAAAGGCTACAAAGATGCCAAGACTCCAATTTTGTTTTCAAGAATTCAATGGATGGACGAAGGTGGCATGAACTGAGCCTATTCCAACTGAATTCAGTCCAAGTTTATCTCTGAACCTAAGCTACAAAGCTTGTGCTATAATCTCAAGTCAATGGCTAGAGGAGACTTGAGATTCCTTTTGCATAACATTGGCCAAAGGCTTGCTGCAGCCTCCATTCACTATTGATGCCAAAACAAACTTGACACACTATAAATAGGCCTCAGTTATGATCAGTTTGAGTACACAAAAGCACCCAAACTGATTTTTTCCTCAAAATCCCTCTCTTTAGGCCAAAATGCCTTCTTTTGCAAGGTATCTCTGAGTTTTTGAGTTAGAGAGCAATTCCATCACAGCTCATGATCCAAACACATCCCATATGTCATGTCTAAGCTGTCAAAACTCTCATATATGACCTGTAACACCAAAATCACAAAGTCCCCTCTCAAAACCTCAAAATTTGACTTTTTTACATTTTTCAAGTCATGTCTTGATTCAGTCACTTTCAAAACCAGATAAGACCTCAAACACACTTAAAATATCATCCTTGAACTGTCCCAAATGATTCCCCACATCTGGAACACCATTTGAGAGAGTTGCCATATTGGACACTTTTGCCCCTTTTGCAAGAAAGAGCTCAAACTTGTTCCTGAGGATTCCAACTGGTTCCAACAATTCTAAAAGCTCCTAAGGGATCATTTGAGAGTGTCCAAAGCATCAAATTGTTTCTGGCACAAGAAACTTGGCAGATAGTACAAAAAGCTCCCAAAGAGGTAAGCCTCACAACATGAACTCTTTGAAATATGCATTGCTTTGAATTCCACTGATCATACACCTCTCATGCATGTTGTATATGTTGTGTTTGAACCAATTTTCCATGTAATTCTTGCATGTAACATGAGGTAGCATAGAAAATGCAATTATAGGCCTATTTCAAAAATACCATCGGGTTTTAAAATGGGGACCTCATCTGAAAAAACCAAGGGCACCATTGGATTCCTTGTGAAATTCTAGGCAGGATAAACCTAAATTTTGTCCCAATCCATGGAGAAATGAGAAAGTTACAACCTTTACGTTTTTGGCCCAAAAGCTGGCCTTGCCTTGCCTTGCCTTGCCCAGGCCTAAAACAAGGCATGCCTTATGTATTCATGGGGTGGTTTTGATACACGGATGTATCACCACCCCAGTGGTAGAAGGCGCACACTGCAACTTGGAGGTCTGGGGTTCGAATCCCCCTCGCCCCAGAGCCTCTTTTTTACTATTTTTTCCATTTTTTACTATTTTTCATATTATTTTTAAATGATTTGAAATATTAATTTCTCTCTCAATTTTAATTAATTTTTATTGGTTCTTTTTGCAAAAAATCCCAAAAATGTTAAAATATTTTATTTCACAAAAAAATTAGATTTATACTATTTATCTAATATAGTTGGTATTTTTGTAAATACATTCATTTTTATTGTTTTTAAACCTTTTAAAAACGAATATTCATCTTAAAAGTCAAAATCAAATGAGTCCTAAATCATCTTGTGATTAAAACCTCATTTTTCAAACCTTAACCAAAAATCACAAGTAGTTTATTTAGACTTATTTAGTATTTTTGTCATTTTTATTAAAAGGATCACTTTTAAAAGAAAATGAGATTAGGGTTTCTTTGATTTTCACCCTAACAAATCTTTTTCAAACACTCATGGGCCTCTTGATAGAGTGTAAGTCCCACCCCTTTGTAAATAAAACAATTTTGGGCCTCACACATTGTATAAGTCCCTCTGTATATTTTCAAAAGTTCGGCGTTATCGCCGCCTTTGTAACAAAATCAACTGGGCTTCTCCTTGAGCTATAAGACCCATCTTTATTCATTTTCAAACTCTTTGGGCCTCTAATAAAGTGTAAGACCCAACCGCTTTTTGAAACCAAAATAATTTGGGCCTCAGTTATTGTATAAGACCCACTGTGATTTCAAAAATCTCGGGGCGATCGCCATTTTCAAAACATTTTCATCTGGGTCTCCCCTCGCGTTGTAAGTTCCATTTCTTTTCCTTTTTTAAATAATTTGGGCTTCTCCTTGAGTTGTAAGACCCATTCCTTTGCACAATAAACCTCTTTGGGCCTCAGCCGTTGTATGAGTCCCGATACGATATTCAAAACAACGGTGTGATCACTGTTAAACCTTGGACCTCTCCTTGAGTATAAGCTCCAATAATCTTTTCAAAAACAACTTCCCTTTTGATTTAGATTCAAATATACGTGTTGTTATCAAAACTTTCTTTAATTTCTTTGAACAACTAATAATACAGCATGGAAGCTTGCTCATCTGTAAGTTTTAATAGTTTTCATTTACTCGCTTTCATATGTATACAACTGTATTGTGGGAAGCTGCGCAAGGTAAGTGTTCTTTCATGCCCTTTTAGATACTTGTCATATAACTCTACCGCACCAGTAGACTTGGACAGTGTTAAAAACAACGGCTACCTTGAGGTTCTGATTTGGGATAGTGTTATACTGATGATAAACTGACCCTAGTTGGGGAATTTTTAGGTAGAGACTGGGTTTTAACTCAGCTGGGAATTGATCGGATAATCAGGGTTCCTCCCACGTTCATAGGGAACTTTAGTCAATTTCCCCACTTGGACCTGCCTAGGGATCTCAATAATCCTCAACAGAAAGCTAGCCTCCTCTTAGGCTTTGTATAATGATTCTTCCTTAGCGAAGTTAACCTCCTCTTGGGCTTTGTACAAATGATTCTCCCCAGCGGAGCTAACCTTTTTAAACTCTCTTGCTGAGTCAATCACTTTTCAGACTCTCTTGTTGAGTCCACCAACTTTTCAGACTCTCTTGTTGAGTCAATCACTTTTCAGACTTTCTTGTTGAGTCGATCAACTTTTCAGACTCTCTTGTTGAGTTAATCCCCTTTTAGCACTCTCTTGTTGAGTCAATCCTTTTTAGCCTTAATCTCGGGCTTTGTACGAGACAGATAAAAATACTCTCTTGTTGAGTCTGTCTTTTCCAGCCTCCTCGTAGGCCTGGTATAAGGATTTCCCCTAGCAGAAGTCAAATTCCTCTTAGGTATGATGATTTCTCCAGCTTGTTCAGCCACACTCCTGGGCTTCGTACAGGACAGATAAAAGCACTCTCTTGTTGAGTCAAAACCTTTTTTCGCCTCAATCTTGGGCTTTGTACAAGACATAAATCTTCAAAACCTTTTCTTAAGCCTGGGACAAACATCTTCCCCAGCGAAGTCACCTCCTTCCAGGCTTCTTTTAGGCTTTGAGGAATGGTTTCCCAAGCAGAGTCAAACTCATTTCATCCTAAATCTTCGGCTTTGTACAAGACACAGAAATATCCTCACCAAAGTCAGCTAAATTTCCCATTTCAGTCTCAATCTTGGGCTTTGTACAAGACATATACAAACCTCCCCGGCGGAGTCAAAAATCCCTCTTTAGCCTCAATCTTGGGCTTTTACAAGACAGATAGAAAATTTCCCCTAGAAAATTCAAACTTTTAGCCTCCTCTTAGGCTTCGTATAATGATATCCCCAAAGAGTCAGTCTCTTTTTAGCCTCAATCTTGGGCTTTGTACAAGACAGATAAAATATTCTCTTGTTAAGTCGGTCATTCCCAGCCTCCTCTTAGGCTTTGTATAAGGACTTCCCTAGTGGAGTCAATCAACCGCTTAGCTTCAACCTTGGGCTTTGATCAAGGCACACAAAAATTAACAATCCCCTCAGAGGAAGCCCAATCCCTCTTTAGAGATAACAAATTCTCTCTCAGTCAGACCTTTTAGCTTCAATCTTGGGCTTTGAACATGACACAAATAAACCTGTTTAGCTTCAATCTTGGGCTTTGAACATGACACAAATAAACCTGTTTAGCTTCAATCTTGGGCTTTGAACAAGACACCAAAACATCATTTTCCTCCCTTAGAATAGGAGGAACTACGATTGCTCTGATTTCCCTATTTCATTTAAACGGGAATACGTAGGCATAAGATTGTGAAATCTTAGCGAGCATACTAAACAAAAACTCTAGGTCCAGTACCTTCACGCATCAATCAAAACTTAGGTCCAGTACCTTACCAAAAACATCGAGAGTAACCCGAACATCAACAAAAACTCACTCACTCGCTCATATTTCCCAACCCATCAACGGATAAACACCATCAAGTACAAAGCGAAACCTAAAGCTAATATCTTGTGGATAACCACATATAGGATGGGTAATTGACAACTCCCCATTGTATAACCTGACCCCGGACCCCCAATCTCTTTTAACCGTTTGTTTAGTTAAACATTCGCGTGCAAGGTTAGTTTTAGATAGCTTCCCTTTCCCTTCCAGCTTCATGGGATAAATAAGAAATCAGAAAGTAGCACCCACTCTTCCTCATTGCGGTGAGGAAAACCCAGCGATAAGATGGTCGCGTCACCGACAAAAAACGTTCGCTACACTGCCCACAGGTTTACAAGCTAGCTTACCTGTTTCCATGAGCAGATCTATGATATATTTTTGTTGAGATATGAAAATACCCTTTTTTTGAGTGAGCTACCTCTATTCCTAAAATATACTACAGCCTTCCAAGGGTTTTAATTTCAAACTCTTTTGATAAATGTTGAGTCAAGACTTGTTGTTCCTTCTAATCATTTCCAGTCACAATAATGTCATCAACATATACCAATAACACTGTTACTCCCCCCGAAGTGGAGTGTTTAATAAACAATGTATGATCTCCATTACTTTTTTTGTAACCTAATGATGTCATAGCCTTGGTAAATATTCCAAACCATGCCCGAGGTGAGTGTTTCAGTCCAGTTAATGCCTTTTGCAACTTACAAACAGAATTGCTAGCAACATTTTTTTATATCCTGGTGGAATCTCCATATAACTTTCTTCCTCAAGCTCTCCATGTAAGAATGCATTTTTCACACCGAATTGTTGTAATTCCCATCTGTAATTGACAGCAAGGGATAATATAACTCGAACTGTATTTATCTTTGCCACCGGGGCAAAATTTTTTGAATAATCAATGCCATAAGCTTGTGTGAAACCTTTAGCAACCAGTCTTGCTTTGTATCTCTCAATTGTCCCATCGGCCTTATATTTTACTGTATATACCCACTTGCAGCCAACTAGTTTCTTGCCTTTCGACAAAGCAACCAACTGCCATGTTTTATTCTTCTCTAATGCCTCCATTTCTATATCCATAATGTCATACCCCAAATTTTACCCCTAGATTCAATCATCTTTTGCATAACATTTTAGGTCAATCATTTATGCATAGCTAACCAATTATCAAGATATGTTTTCTTTTTGTTCACTTGTGAATTAGGGTTTTCCCTAAGAGGCTCAAGGGGTTGATCACTCAAGGTTTTGGATGGATCATTAATCAAACAAGTTCTCATACACTTAAGAGACCTCTCTTCATTAAATATCAAAGACAAATTTGCTTTATTACAAGTTCTTCAAGATCCAAGTTCATCTAGCCATAAATTAGGGTTTTGTCAACCAAAGTCAACTTCATCTTTGACTTTTTAATTTTTTTCTAAGTTATGAAAAAACCCTAATTTGGAGCTAACTTGCCAATGCCATAACTCCCAATCCAAGCATCCATTTGTCTTGCTCCAAAGATCAATTTGAAGAGCTCTTTACATACTACAACTTTGTCGACGTGGATGAATTCCCAAAAAGTGCTTAGATTTCAATTTATGAAGCCATGAAGCTGGTGTTTCATTCAAAATTGATTTCCAACACTTAGAAAAATTTTGAGACAAATCTGCCTTGTAAAAGTAATCAACTTGTGAGCCATTTTTCATCATGATCCATTTTGATTCACGAAAAACTTAAAACATGAAAGTTGTAGAGCATGTCTTGGGCTTTCCAAAAAGTACAAGTAAAATTTTTCCTATGCATGAGCTGAGAGTTTCGAAAATGGGAAGTTAGGGTTCCAAACTTGAATTTCATGTCATCTTCATGATGAATTCTTGGAGCAAAACCATTCCAAAATTGCAAATCCCTTGAATGCAGGTATGGTTACTTGCAAATCCACATCTAATCAGAATATTACACAAGTTCTTAAGGCATTGTCCAGGTGTTTAAGCCTTTGTTCATGGGATTTTTCCATTTTGGGAAGAAAGTGAACACTTTCATTCTTGAAAAGCCACTTTAACCACAAAAGGTCA
Organism: Lathyrus tuberosus; assembly: GCA_022829125.1. Taxonomy (NCBI): domain Eukaryota; kingdom Viridiplantae; phylum Streptophyta; class Magnoliopsida; order Fabales; family Fabaceae; genus Lathyrus; species Lathyrus tuberosus. The sequence goes on from JALAZF010000072.1 coordinate 11,414,794, forward strand.
ACTCCTTGAGCTTCTACAATGTTTGCTCTGCACTCAAACCTTTTTTAAACTCAGAAGCAACATCTCAACCACCGTACACACTTGTACCTTTGCATTGGAACTCCATAATCTCATGAAACTCCTCATTCATTCTCAACCAAAACCATAACTTCATAACTCTTGTTTCTGATCAGCCCTTGCTCCCACTCTTTTCCTATAAATATAAGGATCCCCTAAGCTTCTAAACACACAATATTCACACCTCAACACCCTTTAAACATCCCTCCCTAATAGAATTTCCAAAAATACACTATTTTTTCAAGTTCTCAAACCAAACTCGTTTCCCAACTGCATTTTCCAATCAAAGACCACAAACAATCTCTAAATACATCTTAGAGATTGTTTAATCACTTGAACAAGTTCTGTATCCTCCTTTTGACCATTCACCATTTTCACTTATTCATATTGCAAGAAAACTCGTGTGTGATAATACCAACTGTTTATGGCCAAAGTTATTGTTCAAACACTCTTCTTAAGGACCAAGGAGGCTTATAGGATCTCTCTTTTCTTGCTGGAACTCCATTGAAGAAGCATTGGTCTTTCTCCAATAGGTACCACTTTTGCACCTTGAAACTTCTTACACATGCATCATCTTTGAACATTTATTGAAGTAAAAATGTAGTCCATATTGTGTTTGTTATATTTTTGCTCTTGTATGCATTATACCATGCTCATGCATTGAGTTTTTATTGTTAGAAACCTTATGGTTCAGATCTGGTTTTTACCTTAGTATGCCCTAGCCATTAAGTTTTAGGTCTTAATAATATTACCATTTGATTCCAAGTATTTTTCTAAGCAATTTCCTTTTTTATATCATTTAATTTTGTTAAAAATTGAGTGAGTTATGGTAGGAGAAAGATTGAGAAAAAACCTTAAGTTCTAGGACTGGTTTTTGAATTGGTACGACTTGTACAATGAGTTTTAGCTTCTGAGAATAATAACATTGGATTCCTGGGATTTTTATAATCAATTTCCTTTTTTATATCATTTAATTTTGTTAAAAAATGAGTGAGTTATGGTAGGAGAAAGATTGAGAAAAAATGGTGGAAAAGAAAGAAAAGAAACACGAGAGAGAGTGTGAAGGAGAGTGTGCATGGTGGTTGATGATGATGACGTGGCATTTAGTTTTTTAATTGTGGCTTTAATATTTAGTTTCTTTGTTTCCGTTTGATGAATGAATGTAACAGCCACCCCAGTGGCAGAAGGCATGCGCGTTTCCTTGTTTCTCTTGTATCATGACATGGGTTCGAGTCCTGGTGACCACCCTTTTGTTCTTTTTGTGCATTTTATTTTCCTTGTGTATTCTGAAGCAATTTTAAAATATATATGTATGTTTCCCTAACATGTCACACGCGCGTGCATAGCCTAGTGGTTTATTTTAAAAGCTGCAGCCGCCTTGTCTTGGGATCAAGTCCTTGCAAGACCACTTCCTATATTTTTATCACTTATTTTTAGGTTTGTTTTAGGGTTTCAAATGCATTTCTTTAGTTGATTCTTTGATTTTTCTTTATCATCATGACTTTTATGAATGTTGTATACCTTGTATGAACCTTGTTCGATGTTGTTGACATGTCTCTCTTGGTTTTGACTAAGATTTGATTCTTTTTATGTATGTTTACATGTTTAAATGCATTAAAACTTTGTTGCGTATGCCATGAACTCTTGTTGATTGCTTTGCCATTGATGCATGATTCATATGTCATTCTTCTATGTCTTGTTGAACATTTGTGTACATATATGCCCTTGTGTTTACCTTTGTTAAGGTGTTCATAAAAGCTTTAAACTCATGATAACATGTCTTTGTATAACTTGTATGCTTGCTGTCATACCCCAAATTTTGACCACTAAGATTTCCCATCATTGTGCAAATCATCATCACAATATGGATGAACCATCTTGCCTCAGCAGTCTCCCCAAAGATGGGTGAGCATCCACTACAATCAAACTTAGTGTTTCAAGCCCTCTCTGAGCCTTAGACAAAAGATCAATCAAGGAATGACTTGATCTTCAACTTGTCTAACCTCCCAAACATCTACCATGGATCAAAAGGGCTCCCAATTCAAGGATTAAGCACAAGGTTGCTCCCTTCTAGGTGGATCAAGCCTCAAGATCGCTAGTGTCACCAAATTAGGGTTTTGGTCGACCAGGGCCTCCAGATGGAATTTTCCTCTGGGCATGAGCGAATGCTTCAAAACATGACCTAATGTGCTCCATGGAACCTCATGGACCCAATCATCAAGTCAATTTTGTCTCAGGGGATGCATACATCAAAAATCAAGAATTAGGGTTTCTTGACCTAATTCACCCCTAAGTTAACTTTTGGGACAAATCATGAACCAAGACCTCAAGAAAGATTTGGGGGTCTCTAACACATTACATTAATCCATTTGCAACAATGGATTGATCCAAGAATCTTGAGCAACAAGTCTCAATTTCATCTGAACCACAATTAGGGTTTCGCGAGAAAAGTCAACTGTAACTTTGACTTTTGACTAGGACATGCTCCCAAACCCTAGGACATGATTCAATACACCCTATAACACCTATGGAATCAATCCATCAAGTTTGATTTAGGTCAAGGACTTGATTTCATAGAGAATCACACAGTTTGGAATTCATCTGACAAAAAGTCAACTGTGCACAAAAGTCAATTTTGACTTTTTGAGATTTATCACAAAAATGGTTTTTAACCCTAAAATGATGTTAATGTATGATTTGAATCATCATTCATCAAGAAAAATCAAGAAAAGTGGTATAACTTGTAAAAGGGGTAACCATAAAAACTTAGAAAATTTTCTAAGTTATGAACAAAGTGGCAGGGGTACCAACTTTGGAGGATCATAACTCCTAAACCACAAAGCCATTTTTCCCCATCCAAAGCTTGATTTGTAGATCTCATTACCCTCTACAAAAGCTAAAAACTGACCCCCCCCCTCCAAATTCATCATGGATTTTGAGTTATGGGATGATCAAAATCAGAAAAAGTGAAAAAGTCACTTTTTTCCAACACTTAGTGAAATTTTCACTAAGTCAGAATCTGCCTTCACTTTTTTCCAAATATAGGGGGATTTTTCACTTGGATCCAAAAGGTATCAAAACCAAATATGATCAAACAGTTGTTGTATCATATGAGGGCTTTCCAAAATGGCCAAGAGCATCACCAAATTCAACTTGAGCCATGAGATATGACATTGGCAATATGCCTTGCTGAAAACTGCCAAGGCTAGGCAGAATTTTGTATTTTTGGTCGATTTGGAAAAATCAGATAATTCCAAGCCTTGTCATCACTTTGGACACATCTGAGGATCAAATCTAAAGGGGACAAACACTGAGCCAAGCCTCCAAAGTCCTTGGAACAAGAAGTAGCATGCCAAACCTAGAATTGCCTAAAAGAGGGACAAGACTCCAATTTTGGATTGGAGCATTCAATGCATACACCAAGGTGGCATGGACTGAGCCATTTGCAACTGAATTCAGTCAAGACTTATCCAAGACCAAGGGAACCACAACCCTGTGCCCTAACCTCTAGTCAATGGCTAGAGGAGACTTGGATTCCAAAATGCAACCATTGGCCAAACCTCTGCTGCAGTTTCCATTCACTATTGATCCCAAAACAAACTTGCTCTACTATAAATAGAGCTCATTTGTGCTCAGTTTGAGTACATCAAACCATCAAACAGATACTTTCCTCAAAATCCCTTTCTTTAGGCAAAAATACCTTCTTTAGCAAGGTAACTCTGAGTTTTAGAGTTAGAGAGCATTTCCATCACAGCTCATGATCCTAACACCTCATAAACATCATATGTAGGTGATCCAAACTCACAAAAGTGACCTGTAATCTCAAAATCACAAAGTCACCTCTCAAAACCTCAAAATAGGCCTTTTGTGCATTTTTCAAGCCATGTCTTGAATCAGTCACTTTCCAAACCAGATAAAACCTCAAACACACTCCAAATATCGTCCTTGAACTGTCCCAAATGGTTCCCCCCATCTGGGACACCATTTGAGAGAGTTGCTATTTTGGTCACTTTTAACCCCTTTTGCAAGAAAGGGCCAGTTTGTGTTTTTGCAGGTACCAGTTGATTCCAATCATCCTAAAAGCTTCTAAGGGATCATTTGAGTATGTCTAAAGCATCAAATCATTTATGAAACAAGAGGCTTGACAGATTGCACAAAAACTCCAAAAAGCTCAAAAAGAGGTAAGCCTCATGACTTGAACTTTCCAAAATATGCATTGCTTTGAAGTCCACTGATCATACACACCTCATACATGTTATATATGTTGTGTTTGAACCAATTCACCATGTAATTCATGTCTGTATCAAAGTGTAGCATAGAAAATGCAATTATAGGCCTTTTTTAAAACCACTATCGAGTTTTGAGGAGGGAGTATGATCTAAAAAAAATACTACCACCATTGGATTCCTTGTGAAATTCTGGCCCAGATGCATATAAATTTTGTCTCAAACCATTAAGAAATGAGAAAGTTATGACCTTCACGTTTTTTAGCCAAAACTTGCCTTGCCTTGCCTTGGGCCAGGCCTAAAACCAAGGCATGACTTGTATGTTTGTGTTTTCACTTCAAACAATGGATATATCACCACCCCAGTGGTAAGGCGCACGCCCTATAACCTTGAGGTCGTGGGTTCAAACCCCACCCATGCCATTTTGTGTTTTTTCACATTTTGCCATTTTTCCAATGTTTTTATGTTTTATTAATTATTTGGAAAATTAATAACTCTTTCAATTTTAATTATTTTTTATTAGTTCTTTTTGTAAAAAATCACAAAAATGTTGAAATATTGTATTCCACACAAAAATTTAAGTTTATATTATTTATTTAATATAATTAGTATTTTTGTGAATAAATTCATTTTTAATTGTTTTTAAAACATTTAAAATGAACATTCATCTTGAAAAATCAAAAGCAAATGGGTTTTAATATCTCTTGTGATTAAAACTTCATTTCTCAAACCTAAAACCAAAATCACAAGTTGTTTATTCAAACTTATTTGGAATTTGTATCATTTTTATTAATTTTTCTTGAATAATTACTTTAAAAATGATGAAATTAGGGTTTTGTTGATTTTCACCTTAACAACCTTTTTTCAAACACTTATGGGCCTCTATTAGAGTGTAAGACCCAATCCTTTGTAAATACAAACCATTTTGGGCCTCAGTGTATTGTATAAGTCCCGATACCGTCAAAAAGTTCGGCGCGATCGTCGCCTTTTTAACAAAAAAACATCTGGGCCTCTCCTCGAGCTATAAGACCCATTCAAAACTTGTTGGGCCTCTATTAGAGTGTAAGACCCAACCCCCTTTGAAAACCAAACTTTTGGGCTTCACTTATTGTATAAGACCCACCGCGTTTTCAAAAATCTCGGCACGATCGCCATTTCTAACAAAAATCATCTGGGCCTCTCCTTGAGCTGTAAGCCCCATCACTTGTACATAAATAAATCTTTGGGCCTCTTGAGAGAGTGTAAGACCCATCCCTTTGTACATAAAACCTTTCTTGGGCCTCAGTCACTTGTATAAGTCCCTGTACAAAACGACAGTGCGATCACTGATAAAACCCTGGGCCTCTCCTTGAGCTGTAAGCCCCAACAATCTTTTCAAAGCACTTTTTCCTTTGATTTGAATATACTGTTGTTTTCAATTTTTCTTTGTTGAACAACTAACCAAACAGCATGGAAGCTCTACAACCGAGTAAGTGTTTATACGCTTTTATTTACTCCTTTCATATACATATAATTGTATTGTGGGGTTGTTTCATTGTAAGTCTTCTTTCATAAACTCATATCAACTGTGTAATAATAGTATAGATATTTAGAGATTCCCTGGCAACTACGTCTAGCACTAAGCCCTGTTGATCACTCTTAGAAGTAGACAAAACTAGATCCCCCATAGGATTACCAGACACAGTCTTCCCTTCTCTCAGGGTTAATCAATATGGAACAAAGTGAAAGGCAGCATTCTCGATGAACCCTTTCACAGACTGTCACCCTTAGAAGTTGTCAAAGAAACTCTAACTCCCCAGAGATGATCTTTTCTCCGTGAATGGTATCTCTTGAGTTTCTTCCAAATTCTCGAACTTTCCTGGCTTGATCTATTCTCTGTGAATAGTCTGTCTTGAATTTCTCGGGGTTTAGGGACCCGCAGGCTTCTTAGAAGTATTCACATCCTCCTCTTAGGCTTCGTATAAGGATTCTTCCTCCGGGAATGATAGCCTCCTCTTGGGCTTCGTACAAATTGTCCCTCGGCTTCTTAAAAGTTTCCAGCCTCCTCTTGGGCTTCGTACAAATTGTCCCGACGACCTCCTAGAGGTATAGGAACAGAAATTAGTCATCTTAATAGAACAGTTTTTCAAAGAGTCTAGATCTTTCCATCGTGAACGTACTACCACTGTTTCTTTGAGAATAGTACAAAAGATAAAAACTGTAGACTTGGACAGTCTCAAAGACCCTTCGGATTTCCCATTTCCTTAAAGAACAGGAAATAACCCTGATCCTCTTATCAATCCTGAAGCACAACCTTACCTTTAATCAGTCTCTTTATAAGAATTGATTTTCTCTTTTAACCAACATACTGGACCTGTCACTTAACTGAGACAGTAACCCCAGCCTGCTCTTGGGCTTTGTACAATGATTCTCCCCAGCGGAGCAAACCTTTTAGCCTCCATCTCGGGCTTCGTATGAGATACAAAGACTCTCTTGGTGAGTCAAAACCTTTTAGCCTCCATCTCGGGCTTCGTACGAGATACAAAGACTCTCTTGTTGAGTCAAAAACCTTTAGCCTCCATCTCGGGCTTCGTACGAGATACAAAATCACTCTCTTGTTGAGTATAAAAGATTCTCTTGTTGAGTTAATCCCCTCTTTTAGCCTCCGTCTTAGGCTTTGTACAAGACACATATAAAAACACCCTCTTGTTGGGCCAATAACCTCCTCTTAGGCTTTGTATAAAGAAATCCCTAGCTGAGTCAATCAACCTTTTAGCATCAATCTGTGCCTCGTTCACAGTAAACAAACATCAACAACTCCTTCATCTTACTGTAAGCGGCAAGCCTCTGGATTATTTACATCCATGCCATTGTCCCTCTTTTAGCATGAGAAATTCCTAAGGAAAGATGGAATTGCTCTACACTGAGTTAAAGTCTTCTCCTTCAGGTTAAAAATCCCCTATAAAGGAAATCATGGCACTGTCGGATTCACATATCCCGGTTAAAGTAATTCTCCTTTATAACCAGTCACCCAACAGTTGTGACAAACATACCCCTTTAGAGATGACAAGTTCTCTCTAAAGACAACACCTTTTTAGCTTCACATCTTGGGCTTTGAACAAGATACAAACCCCCTTTAGCGTCACGTCTTGGGCTTTGAACAAGACACCAAAACACCATTTCTTTCCATAGAATAGGAGGAACTACGATCGCTCTGATTTCCCTATTTCGGTAAACGGGAATACGTAGGCATAAGATTAAAAGAAAAATCTTAGCGAGCACACTCATCAAAAACCCAAAATCCCGTACCTTCATACATCAATCAAAAAGCATCAGTCCTAACATCCTACCAATAACCCAAACCCTATTTTTTCCAAAATAACCTAAGAGAGACTCCCCGAATCTTTGTAGCATCTGTAACCTAACAGACTGCTATTCAAACTCAGTATACAAGCAGGGTTAGTTGGAGACATCTATTTCCCTTCCTTCATCAGCTTCAAAAGGATAAAAAATGAATCGAGCTATAGTCCCAGAGCGGTAGTGCTTCGCAACCACATCCAAAAATCGCTCGCTACAGAAAAATGGCAACTCTGTTGGGGACTGTCATTAGGATGTTAGTTACTTCATATCTCTTAGGAAGAAACCAAAGACTGGGGACTTCACTGGGAATAAGACTTTTTGCTGACTTCACTAGGATCTTAGGTCAAAAACCTTTAAGTTGGGAAGGTACCACAGAATGGTGACTCCTCCGGGGAACCATTTTTGTCAGGAACATGGGATTCATAGCTCTTTAAAGTCTAGGACATTAGGACAAATATATATACTGCTTTCCCTAATTGAGATATGTGTTTATTTGTCTGCTAATGGGAATGCGTGTGATGTTGCATGTGGAAAGATTGAGTATACACCTAGGAAAAACCCCTTTTAGTAGTGCGGAAGCTATCGGATGGTTCTTCGAAAAAACATCACCTAGCACGATTCCCGACCCGCTGGTGTTTTCTCGACAAGAACTTATGATTTTGAGAGACAGGTACAAAAATCACTAGTATAAACCTTTGGGATGGGTTGAGCCTTGACTCCATGACAACGACCATTTGACCCCATGTTTTTTCTATGTTTTTGTGTGTTGCATTCATGCATTCATCTAAAAGAAATTAAAACAAAGAAAAACTTCTCTTCTAGTCTCTCTTTTTCAAATTAAACTAAGACAATGATTGCAAATGTCAGAGAAAAAGATTGCGCTCATGGATTTCGGTAGACGAAGAACTCACCAGTATACCTTCAGGGTTCCAAAACTAAGGGATTTGAGACAATTAGCAAGGATGATCACTAACCCTGAAGCCTTCAGAGCCAAACACGGAGGTCTGCTACCTCTGTTAAGAGTCCATGTGATTGAAGGAAATTATGGAGGCACTCATTCAGTTTTACGATCTGGTTTATCACTGTTTCACCTTCCCGGATTACCAGCTCGCACCAATGCTGGAGGAGTATTCTCACCTGACTGGTCTGTACATTACTGATCAAGCTCCATTTTCTGGACTGGAAGAAATTCCAAAGGATCAAACTATTGCAAGACCAATTTATTTGGACGAGTCAGAAGTCAGGACTCACATCACCACTAAGGGTGGCGTCCGAGGTTTGCCAGCCCAGTTCTTGACAAAGAAAGCCCTGTACTTTTCCGGTATAGGGAACATGACTTCTTTTGAAAGCATCTTTGTTTTGCTCACCTACGGGTTATTTCTATTTCCCAACATAGATAACTTTGTAGATATCAACGCCATTAAGGTTTTTCTCATTGGAAACGTTGTGCCAACTTTGCTCGCGGACACGTATCATTCTATACACTTGAGCAATTTATACAGCGGAGGAATAATCACGTGTTGTGTCCCCCTGCTTTACAAATGGTTTATTTCCCATTTGCCCAAGTCTGCTGCATTTTGGGATCAAAAGAATACTTTACGTTGGTCGCAGAGAATCATGTCTCTTACCAACTCTGACATCGATTGGTGCAATCGAATCTATGACGGGATCAGAATTATTGACCGTTGTGGAAATTTCCCAAATGTACCCCTTATAGGAACTAAGGGAGGAATCAACTATCATCTGGTATTGGTTCGTCGTCAATTTGGATACCCGATGAGGCATGTCCCGTGGAATGCTCATCTGGAAGGTCTTTTCTTCAAAAAAGGAGAAAATGACAGGGCACTAAAGATGGAAATAGTGCATGCTTGGAAACATGTTCATAAGAAAGGACGGGAGTCTCTAGGAAAACCATACTGTGTCTCGGTAGAGCCTTATCTCCACTGGGTACAAACTAGAGCTCTCAAGCTAAAGATGCCTTATCCTCATTACGGAATTCTTCCGCCAAAGGAATCTGTCATGTACTTCATGACCGAAGCGAAAAAGCTTCAGGTTACTCTCAACAAAGTTCAACAGGAGAGGAGGTCTAGGAAGAACAAGTACCGCACCCTCAATGTGGAGTGTACCAAAATACAGCAACTATTGAAAGATAAGGATGCTCTGATCGAGATTTTGGAGCAACATGCTGTAGAGAATCAGGATGACCAAAGGAATTTGCTCGCTCCTTTCACTTGGCAAAGGAATGACAACCCGACAATGGTCCAAGAGCCTCGGTCAAAGAAAAGGAAAGCACCAGAGTCAGAACCCGGGTTCTCCTCAGGGAGGACTCGGAACCCATTAGCTTAGGTTTCTGTTTCCACACCTTGTAATCTACTGTATTTCCATTTTCGCAATCTTTTGAATAAAATGGGGTTTCCCCACTGTTTGATATCTGCAATCTAATTGTCGAATTTTACTTTAAATAAACAAAAACAATTAATATAATCATTGCATTAATCATTCTCACATCACATATTCTTCTTACCTACGAATCTCACGTTTGCGTCTCGATTCTAGAGTCAAACTGTCTCATTCGTACAATACTTGGGCCAATCGTCAGAAAAAGATGGATGATCTCGAAGAAGAGAACAGAGAGTTGAAAGAAGAGATTGACGCTCTAAGAGAGGATATGAGAAAGCTTCGTAACGACATGCAAGCCATGGCAGAAACTCAACTACAAAGAACTGTGATCTCGGAGATCACATCAATGCCCATAGTGGAAAAGTCTGATCCTAGGTACAAAATACCGAAAGATCGCCCCTGGGGGATGCCTATCGACTATATCCCGGAAGGATATATTCCGTTGATCAATAAGGATCAGGGAACTGCATCAAGAGCCGCTTGGCCTGAAGGTTACAAACTTTGGGAAAGCGAAGATGCCAGGGGCATGACAACAACTCCTGAAGGTTACAAACTTCGGGAAGCGCCAAGATTCACTGCCGTAGTAACGATACCACCCCCTGTAGTGCACACTGTCCCAGAAGGACAGATTCCCCAGATACCTACTGGTGGAAACGACAATATGTTCGACAGAATGAACGAGTTCCAAGAACAGTTCTTGGGAATGCAGAAAGAACTGCAGGCCCTTTGCGGTCAGGATTTGTTTGGAAAGGACGCCATGGACCTTTGCTTGGTCCCCAATGTGAAAGTCCCGCACAAGTTCCAAGTGCCCGACTTTGAAAAGTACAAGGGTAACTCTTGCCCTCAGAGTCACTTAGTGATGTACACTCGGCGAATGTCAGCTCAAATGAAGAATCAGGACCTACTGATTCACTACTTTCAGGATAGTTTAACCGGTGCCGCATTAAAATGGTACATAGGGTTAAACCATGCTACGATTAGCACTTTCAGAGATCTTGGCACTGCCTTTGTCCAACAATACAAATACAATCTGGACATGGCACCAGATAGAGATCAACTCCGATCAATGTCGCAAAAGGACAAAGAAACCTTTAAGGAGTACGCTCAGAGATAGTGTGAAATTACCGCTCAAATTTGTCCACCTCTTGAGGAAAAAGAGATGACAAAGATCTTCCTAAAGACTTTGAGCTCATTTTACTACGACAGAATGGTTGGCAGTGCACCCAGTGACTTCACCGAAATGGTCGGCATGGGAGTTCGTCTTGAGGAAGCCGTCCGAGAAGGACGTCTAGTTAAAGGCGCTGGATCATCAAGTAGTACAAAACGATACGGTAGTGCTCTCCCTAAGAAAAAAGAGAAGAATATTGGGAATATCTCTCTCGGAAAGCAAAGGCGACGTTATCGACCAGTAGCAGCTGTAATTCCTGCTATCAATCCTACGCTTGTTTCTACATATCAACCTCAGGTTGCGCAGAGCCAACCTAATCAGCAAAGGACACAACAGCCTCTTCAGCAGGCTCGTCCTCCATACAATAATAACTGTACAACGCTGCCACCAGGGTTCGACCCTATACCCGTATCGTACGCATAACTGTTTCCGCTACTGCTGGCTAAGGGGCACATCCAGACTAAGTCTCCTCTTACAGTACTAGAAAATCTGCCTTTTTGGTTTAAAGCGGATCAGACCTGTCCTTACCATCAAGGAGGACCAGGGCATAACATCGAGAGCTGTTTCAATTTCAAATCCGATGTGCAAAAGCTTGTCAGGAGCGGGCTCTTATCTTTCAAAGATACGAATCCTAATGTTCTCACGAACCCGCTGCCTCAACACGAGAAGGCTATAGTCAATTTGATAGAGGGAGAGCTTAACAACGTCTATCAAATTCATGATGTACTCTTATTGAGGACCAATTTGGTCAAGAAGTATTGTAGACAGAGTGGATACGGCCATGTGCCACCTCATAATTATCATCAGTGTGATATCTGCTCTAAAAGCAATCAAGGATGTTCTGTGGTGCAATCAGCTCTACAGGAACAGATGGATCTCGGATGGATCCAAGAGCATCGAGTTCGTGGAGTCAACATGACCTATATGAATTCCAACATCATTCAGAATCACGATATCCATGCGATGAATGTCAACTTAGTGGCAATGCACTCAAGGCAAAGCCAGTATCATAATCTGCTGCGGCACGATTACAATTCTTGTCTGACTTGCTCGGTAAACAATCAGGGATGCTCGTGTGTACAAGAGGCCCTCCAGCGTTAGATGGATCTTGGATGGATCCAGGACTAGCATGATAGGAATCATTATCAAATCAACATGATTCAAATCTTCGATGTTCGTCTGATGAATACCAGCTTGGTAGAGTTACATGCCAGGCAGGTCCAACTTGGTTTTCTCACTTCTCACGATTATCTAAAATGTAAAGTATGCAGTGAGAGTATCCAAGGGTGTGCTCTCGTTCAAAGTACTTTACAACATCTGTTAAACCACTCGTGGCTTCCAATCTATCTGGATGAAGACACGCAACAAATCATTGCGCTTAATGGAAACCCTACTCGGCGTAAAATTCAGGATGTCCGATCTGTGGAAACTAACCTAGTGAGGTTACATTGTATTCAAAGCGGGCGTGGCCAGGTGCCACCACACAACTATGAACGTTGTGAAGTCTGCTCGGAAAATAACCAAGGATGCTACCTCGTGAGAGCAGCTCTTCAGGGTCAAGTGGATCGTAGAGAGATTCGCCCATATCCGGGTTCCAGACCCATCAACTAGGCGTCGGACTACCTCGCTGATCAAATTGAGGATGTTGTCATAATTTCTGATCATCAGAGGGCTAGGGATGTTTGTGCCATCATCCCTCTACTTGACAAATCAAAGGTTCCCAACCAGGAACGGATCGAAATTACTTACGATGGTCAGAAAAATCAGAAGGTTCCTATAGTTATCTATCTACCGGGACCATTAACGTATCAATCAGCTAAGGAGATCCCTTACAAATACGGTGCAACCATAATTGAGAATGGAAAGGAAATTCCATTACCCTATGTCGTGAATATTGCAGACATCAGTCGAGTAACACGGAGCGGTCAAATCTTCAACCAATTGGAGAACTTAACAAAGAAAAGGAACTTCAGACAGAAACTCCTGATCCACCCGTCGGTCAATCCAGTAATTCCGACCTTTCGAAAAACAATGATGAGATGCTGAAGCTCATCCAAAGGAGTGAATACAACATTGTTGATCAACTGTTACAGACTCCTTCAAAGATCTCTGTGCTATCACTTTTACTCAGTTCCGAAGCCCACATGGAGGCTCTACAGAAAGTCTTAGAGCAGGCCTTTGTGGAACAGGATGTGTCAATACGACAATTCGATAGCATTATCTCTAACTTCACTTCCTGCAACAACTTAGGATTCAGTGATGAGGATTCGCCAGAGGGGGGTAAAAGCCACAACATGGCTCTCAATATCACAGTCAACTGCCAGGAAGATGCTCTAGCCAGCGTACTGGTAGACACAGGATCGGCCATCAATGTTATACCGAAGTCCACTTTAATGCGATTATCATTCAAAGGATCCCCGATGAGGGGTTGTGAGGTCATCGTCAAAGCCTTTGACGGATCTCGAAAAGCAGTTATCAGTGAAGTTGACCTTCCCATAACTATCGGTCCTCACACTTTCCTAATTACTTTCCAGGTCATGGACGTCCGAGCAGCATACAGTTGTTTATTAGGAAGACCTTGGATACACCAGGCTGGGGCAGTCACTTCGACACTGCACCAGAAACTGAAGTTCATCAAGAACGATCAACTCGTCACAGTCTGTGGGGAATAAGCCTTGCTCGTGAGTAACCTTTCATTATCTACATGTGTAGAACCCGAGGAGGTTGTTGGGACTCAGTTCCAAGCACTGTCGGTAAGCAATAAGAATCAATCAGAGAAAGGAACGTCAATTTCCTCATATAGAGATGCTCTCAAGGCAATTGAAAGTGACAATACAAAAGGATGGGGACAACTGGTCATTCCCATTGATAACAAAACAAAGAAGGTTCTTGGTCTTTCTTTAACCTGTACCCAGACAGCTGCTAACGATGAAAGTCTTCATCCCATTCAGGACTTCTTCCACAGTGGAGGTTTCCTTCACCCAGTGCCTCAAGTAGTCCATACTATCAATGAGGAAGATTCCTCTGACACATATGAGGAATGGAAATCCTATCTTAACAAAGATGGTGATATGTCTCAAGAAGAGGTGCCTACGCCATTTTGTTATCCCGCACAGAGTCCGAAATTTATACCCAGGTCAGATGTCAGAACAATATACGGAGATTGTGATCCGAAAGGATGTCGTGCTCCATCAAATTCATTAGAGGAGGACACTCTGATGAAAGACAACTTCGACCATGACTATTACGGCCCGATGGATGGCCTTCCTACCTGGCAACTGTATCCAGGAGACTCGGGGCAAGAAAATCAGTCGAACAATCAGCTGAGCATCATTGAATAGAATACCTACGTCCCCACCATGTCATGGGATCAACGCTCAGATCATTCAGAAAATATCCAGCACGACGGTGAATTCGCAAAGTTTGCAGGACTAGAATTCATCAATTATGCTTTTCCCGAGGTCAACGTCATCGAGAGGGATGACTCCTCCAGTTCCACAGAAGTGTGGGACACCTTGGGACAACCAAGTGAAAAATATGACTACATGGTCAAGTACACTGCTCCTGAAAGCTCTCGTATCAGGCTCGAAGACATCCAGCCAACTGGATGGGGAGATCTGCCTGAGAGTACAAATACTATGCAAAATACAAGAGAGGAATCCTCCTACAACAACTCTGCCTGGGAGACAGATTCCAATGATCCTGCTCCACCAGAAATCAGCGTTATTTCTGAAGACCAACCAAGGAAGGTGCCATACTTTTTTGATTCACCGAGGAGTTCGCCGCCAGTGGGTTGCTGTTGATGTTCCAAAGATCGTTCACCAGCCAAAGTAATTGCCATCTTTGTTTTAACCTTTCACCCTGCCCAGGTGAAACGGATGTTTTGATAGGGCTCGCTTTCTGTAAATTTTCCCTCTTCGCTTCGCCCAAAGCGACAGAGTTTTGTTTTATAGGGCTGTAGTTTCAAGAATCGACTTGTTCATTAATAAAATAACGTCGTTCAGAAAATGGTTATCCTAAAAAAAAAAACTCAATAATAAAAACAAGCAGTAAAAGAAATACACTGCACACACTCTTGCATTCTCTCTATCTCTTCTAAACACAAATCATTACGTCATGCAGATTGCTTGTTTTACACCCCGTTGAAACATACGATCTGATGCCTTCTCCTGACTTTGAGTTCCCGGTATTTGGGGCCGAAGAAGAAGTTGACGACGAAATTCCAGAAGAGATCTCCCGATTACTCAAACAGGAGGAAATGTCCATTGAACCTTACAAAGAACCGTTGGAAACGGTGAACTTGGGTTTGGAAGAAGAGAGAAAAGAAGTCAGGATTGGGGCACTGCTCAGTCCAATTTCCAGAGAGGGTGATAAAGCTTCTCAAAGAATTCCCCGATGTATTCGCTTGGTCCTATCAGAATATGCCAGGGTTGAATACCAGCATCGTGGAACATCATCTACCGTTGAGGTCAGAATGTCCGCCAGTAAAACAGAGGTTGAGACGGACTCACCCGGACATGGCCATCAAAATCAAAGAGGAGGTACAGAAACAGATTGACGCGGGTTTCCTCACCACGTCAGAATATCCTTAGTGGTTAGCCAACATTGTACCTGTTCCCAAAAAGGACAGAAAGGTCAGAATGTGTGTCGATTACAGAGACCTAAACAAGGCTAGTCCAAAGGACGACTTTCCTTTACCACACATTGACATGCTGGTAGACAGTACGGCAAAGTTCAAAGTTTTCTCCTTCATGGATGGATTCTTGGGCTATAACCAAATCAAAATGGCGCCGAAAGACATGGAGAAAACTTCGTTCATTACCCCATGGGGCACCTTTTGCTACAAGGTGATGTCGTTCGGTTTGAAGAATGTCGAGGCAACCTATCAAAGGGCCATGACTACTCTTTTTCATGACATGATACACAAAGAGATCGAGGTATATGTCGATGATATGATTGCAAAATCTAAGACAGAAGAGGAGCATGTGACCCACCTGTCAAAACTATTAGAGCGTTTGAGAAAGTACAAACTCCACTTGAATCCCAACAAGTGCACTTTCGGTGTCCGTTCAGGGAAACTTCTAGGGTTCATCGTCAGCCAGAAAGGGATTGAGGTTGATCCTGACAAGGTCAAGGCCATTCAAGAAATGCCTTCTCCAAAGACTAAAAAATAAGTCAGAGGATTTTTGGGACGTTTGAACTACATCTCCAGATTCATATTCCTCATGACCGCCACGTGTGCGCCGATCTTTAAACTACTCAAAAAGAACCAGGACTGCATTTGGACAGAAGACTGTCAAACCGCCCTCGACAGTATTAAGGAATATCTGTTGAATCCGCCAATTCTATCACCTCCAGTGGAAGGAAGACCACTGATCATCTACTTAATAGTCTTGGAAGACTCCATGGGCTGTGTACTTGGCCAATAAGACGAAACCAAAAGGAAAGAGTCTGCCATCTACTATTTGAGCAAGAAATTCTCCGACTGCGAAACTCGGTACACTATGCTTGAGAAAGCTTTCCGCGCTTTGGCTTGGGTAGCCAAACGTCTTTGCCAGTACATGATTCGTCACACTACTTGGTTGGTCTTCGAAATGGATCCAATCAAGTATGTCTTTGAAAAACCTGCTCTCACGGGAAGAATCGCCCGTTTGAAGATGTTGTTAACAGAATATGACATAGAGTACCATGCTCAAAAAGCCGTTAAAGGAAGTATTTTAGCCGATCATTTGGCTCATCAACCGATTGACAATTAGGAATCAATCGGGTTTGACTTCCCAGACGAAGATGTCATGTATTTGAAAATGAAAGATTGCGATGAACTGCTACCCAGTGAAGTGTTAGAACAAGAATTGATTCTACACTCCTAATAGTTTTGATGATAACAAATACTATATTATTATTTAGAACTTGATGCACCCTAATTTAGTTATTATGATATATAGGGAAGTTCTAAAATAAAGAAATTCTGAATTGGAAGCAAAAGCATTCTGTGCTAACAATTTCCAATCAAGCGAAGTTCTGATATAGAAGTATCACAAGATCTAATCCAGTAAAGTTCTAATCAAGCGAAGTTCTAAGTAAGCGAAGTTCTAATCAAGCGAAGTTCTGATAAAGAATGTTTCACGCTATCAGAACCAGCCGCATTTAAAAGACTCTGATGTTCCAGAACTTCACATACATTCTGACGCGTTATTATTCATTTAAAAGAGTATCAGCTAGAATCAGATGAGATCTCTATCTATGGAAAGCTCATTTAAAGAGTTTGACTGTCATCCAAAAATAAAGCCCAACTGATCAAAAAGGCATCTATATAAAGGGGATTGATGAAAGGACGAAAACACAACTGCTCACATACAATCTTACTGTTCATCACATTTTTGATTAAAATTTTTGTAAAATCACAGTTGTGATACTGCTTTCTAGAAGCAACTTTTTACACTTTTTCTTGCTGTTTTTGTGATTCCTTGAGAAACCAAGTTGTGGTTCTATCTCAAGAAGACATTGACGTAAGTCTTTGTGTTTGTGTAATCAAAGTTTTGATTAGTGGATTAAGACCTCAAAAGAGAGAGGCGAAATCACCTTGGCGGGTGGACTGGAGTAGTTTGAGTTCAAACGAACCAGGATAACCAAACGTGTCGTTTTGTCTTAAATTTTTAGAAAACCCCAATTCAAACCCCCTTTCTTGTGTTTTTCTTTTCTTCAATTGGCATCAGAGCGCCTGGTTCTGGGTGCAAACACTTAACCGTGTTTGAAAAGATCCTTCAAAGAAAAACACTATGGCGGAACCAGTTCAGAACAACAATGACAAAATCAGTGGAAAACCACCAGTATTCGACGGTGAAAAATTTGAATACTGGAAGGACGTAATCGAAAGTTTCTTTTTGGCTCATGACGGAGATCTCTGGGATATGGTAACAGATGGTTACACTCATCCGGTTGGAAAAGACGGTCAGAAGATTGAAAGGAAAAATATGTCAGATCAACAAAAGAAAGATTTCAGAAATCATCACAAGGCCAGAACAATCCTCTTAAGTGCTATCTCGCACACAGAATATGAGAAGATTACAAACAGAGAATCAGCTAAACACATGTTTGACTCTCTGAGAATGACGCATGAAGGCAACACTCAAGTCAAAGAGACTAAAGCTCTGGCACTCATCCAGAAGTATGAAGCCTTCAAAATGGAAGAAGATGAAACAATTGAGAAAATTTTCTCAAGGTTTCAAATTCTGGTTACTGGTTTGAAAGTTCTGAATAAAGGGTACTCAACAGCAGATCATGTCAAGAAGATTATCAGAAGCTTACCAAAGGCGTGGAAACCCATGGTCATAGCATTAAAGCTCTCCAAGAACCTCAACGAAATATCTCTTGAAGAACTGATCAGCTCTCTGAGAAGTCACGAGATAGAACTAGAAGAAGATGAACCTCAAAAGAAAGGTAAGTTTGTTGCTCTTAAATCTAATAACAAATATGATACTAAAGCTTTTCAGGCAGAAGAAGAAAGCTCTGGTGGCTCCTCAGAAGAAGATGAACTATCACTCCTATCCAGAAGAGTCCAACAACTATGGAAAAATAGGCAAAGAAAATTCAGAAACTCTAGAAGATCAAGTAGTTATTCTGAACCATCTTCTGGACACAAAAAGACAAGAAACAAAGAGGTGGTGTGTTATGAATGCAAGGAACCTGGACACTACAAAAGTGATTGTCCTAAGCTGCAGAAAGAAAAGCCAAAGAAGAAGTTTAACAAGGAAAGAAAGAAAAGTCTTATGGCTACCTGGGATGACTCAGAATCTTCTGAAGCAGAATCCGAATCAGAAAATGAACACGCCAACATTCCCCTAATGGACAACATATCAGATGGCTCCAACTCATCAGAATCAGTTTCTGACTCAGAAACTAAAGAGGTATTCTCTAAATTTTCTAGATCTCAATTAGAAGATAGTCTATCTGAAATTCTTGAAAATTATCAGAAACTTCAGCTCAAATATAAGAATCTGAAACATGGTCTGGTATCTGAGTCTGAAGAGAACAGAAAACTGAAAGCAGAAAATTCTGAGTTAAAAGAAACCATTTCAAAACTCAACTCCTGTGAATCTCAAAAATCTCAGAAAAAAATATGACTCAGTAGTTCCTACTAGTTCTGATAACATTTTAAAACATTACGACTATGATTTTCAAAAATTTATAGCTAAAAACATAGACAGAAGAAAAATGGCTTCAATGATCTATGGAGTTAGTAGAAATGGGAGAAAAGGCATAGGATATGTTAATCCTAGAGGAGAAGCTCCATATAAACCTAAACAAGTTGATGATATGATCATAAAGTACACACCTTTAAACTCTCACTTCACATATGGACACAAACATGATATAAAATATACTAGTGAATGTTACTCTTCAAATTCTATTGAGAAATTTAAACTCAATCAGAATTCTGTGAACACTAAGAAACAAGGACCCAAAGAAATATGGGTACCTAAGGATAAAATCCTATACGTTGCAGATGTCTTTAACAGCAAGATTGAAACACCAATCATGGTACCTGGACTCTGGATGCTCGCGAAACATGACGGCAAGAAAGCATATGTTCCAAAGTCTGGAACTTAAAGCTGGAGGGTATGTAGGTTTCGGAGGCAATCAGAAAGGGAAAATCATTGGCTCGGGAACCATAGGTAACGGTACTTTACCTTCTATATCTAATGTTTTATTAGTAGATGGATTAATGCATAACTTGTTATCCATAAGTCAATTAAGTGATAACGGTTAAGATATAATCTTCAATCAAAAGTCCTGCAAGGCAGTTAGTCAAAAAGATGGAACTATCCTCTTTAATGGAAAGAGAAAGAACAACATTTATAAAATAAAACTTTCTGAACTAAAAAGTCAGAATGTAAAATGCCTTTTGTCTGCTGACGACGAGCAATGGGTCTGGCACAGAAGATTGGGGCATGTTAGTATGAGAAGAATATCTCAGATTAACAAACTCAATCTGGTCAGAGGACTTCCTAACCTGAAGTTCATCTCAGATGTTCTGTGTGAAGCATGTCAAAAAGGCAATTTTTCTAAACCCTCTTTTAAACCAAAAAATGTTGTTTCTACCTCCAGACCATTAGAACTTCTACATATAGATCTGTTTGGACCAGTGAAAACTGCATCCATCAGTGGTAAGAAGTATGGATTAGTGATTGTAGATGACTATAGCAGATGGGCATGGGTAAAGTTCTTAAAACACAAGGACGAGTAACTCTCTGTATTCTCTACTTTCTGTAACCAAGTTCAAAATGAAAAAGAGTTTAGAATTGTAAAAATCAGAAGTGATCATGGGGGGGAATTTGAAAACAAGAAAATGGAAATATTTTTTAATGAAAATGGCATTTCTCATGATTTCTCTTGTCCTAGAACTCCACAACAAAATGGAGTTGTAGAACGCAAGAATAGAACTCTACAAGAAATGGCCAGAACCATGATCAATGAGACTAACATGGCTAAACACTTTTGGGCAGAAGCAGTTAATACAACGTGTTACAATCAGAATAGAATCTCTATAAGACCTATTCTGGAAAATACTCCATATGAATTGTGGAAGAACAGAAAGTCCAACATTTCATACTTTCATCCATTTGGATGTACCTGCTTTATTTTAAACACTAATGATCCTCTGAACAAGTTTGATTCTAAGGCACAAAAATGTTTCATGTTAGGATAATCTGAACGTTCAAAAGGATACAGAGTATATAACACGGAAACACGAATTGTGGTAGAATCCATTTGTGTCAGATTTGATGATAAGCTTGGCCTTCAAGAGTCAAAGCATGATGAATCTCTTGCAGAAATAAAAGTTCAAATTATAGACACTGAAACCAGATCACCAGAAAAACAGTCAAACACAGCAGAAGGAAATTTAAATATCACAACAATTTCTGAAGAACCCATTCAGAAAAGACAATCCAGAAGTACACTTACACATCCCGAAGACAAAATTCTGGGAAAGAAAGATGATCCAATCAGAACAAGATCCTCATTCAAAAAGACTGAAGAATCTCGCATGGGATTAGTCTCTCTGATTGAACCCACTTCTATTGACGAAGCACTCTCAGACAGTGATTGGATACTCGCAATGCAGGAAGAATTGAATCAGTTCACCAGAAACGACGTATGGGATCTGGTTCCTAAGCCCAAAGGCTTCAACATCATTGGAACCAAATGGGTCCTCAGAAACAAACTGAATGAACAAGGAGAAGTTGTCAGAAACAAAGTACGACTGGTTGCACAAGGTTATAGTCAGCAAGAAGGGATAGACTATACTGAAACCTTTGCTCCAGTCGCAAGGTTAGAATCTATCAGACTTTTAATTTCATTTTCTATAAACAATGACATCACTCTTTATCAGATGGATGTCAAAAGTGCTTTTTAAAATGGTTACATTGATGAAGAAGTTTATGTACATCAACCCCCTGGTTTTGAAAACACAAAACATCCAGAATATGTTTATAAACTCAAGAAATCGTTATATGGTCTAAAGCAAGCTCCCAGAGCTTGGTATGAGAGACTAAGTAACTTTCTCTTGGAAAATGATTTTATCAGAGGGAAGGTGGACACAACTCTATTCTGTAAGTCATTTAAAAATCACATTCTGATATGTCAAATTTACGTAGATGATATAATCTTTGGATCCACTAAAAGCTCCTTGGGCAAAGAATTTGCTAAGTCTATGCAGGCAGAATTTGAAATGAGCTTAATGGGAGAACTCAAGTTTTTCTTGGGAATTCAAATCAATCAAACTCCAGAAGGAACTTACATACATCAAAGCAAGTATGTCAGAGATCTTCTGAAGAAATTTGACATTTCAGAAAGTAAGCCTTCCAAAACTCCTATGCATCCCACATGCATTCTGGAAAAGGATGAGGTAAGTAAGAAAGTAGAACAGAAGCTCTACAGAGGTATGATTGGTTCTCTCCTTTATTTAACTGCTTCAAGACCTGATATTCTCTATAGCGCCTGTCTGTGTGCTAGATTCCAATCAGATCCTAGAGAATCTCACTTAACAGTAGTTAAGCGGATTTTTAGATATCTGAAAGGTACTACTAATCTTGGTCTTTGCTATAGAAAGTCCAGAGAATACAAATTGGTAGGATACTGCGACGCTGACTTTGCTGGAGATAGAATAGAAAGAAAAAGTACCTCTGGAAGTTGCCAGTTTCTGGGAGACAACTTAATCTCTTGGTCCAGCAAACGACAATCCACCATTGCACTATCAACTGCTGAAGCTGAATATATAGCAGCAGCTGGATGCAGTACTCAGATGCTCTGGATGAAGAATCAGCTTGAAGATTTTCACATTTACGAGAGTAACATCCCTATCCTCTGTGACAATACTTCTTCCATCTGTCTTTCTAAAAATCCTATTTTGCATTCTAGGGCTAAACATATAGAAATTAAACATCACTTCATTAGGGACTATACTCAGAAGGGAATTCTTTGTTTAAAATTTATAGACACAGACCATCAATGAGATGATGTTTTCACCAAACCCCTTGATAAAGATAGATTTAATTTCATTCTGAAAAATCTCTGTATGGAATTATGTCCAGAATGAAAATGTAATTTCTATATTTTTAACTCTCAGAATTTTTTTTTTTGTGAACATCTGACCAATAATTCTTCAGAAGTGAGAAGAAAGATTGTCTAAGAATCTATTCAGAAGATCTGAACTTTTCATTTCAAGGATAGATCACTAAGTTCACCCTAGCAAACACCTGTCAACCTACGCTCCAGATATTTATCTGAAGTTGAACTCGTGTCAAATTCTGGAAAACTGAAACGACTGTGTTGACATATCGAGGCGCCAAGTCACATCGATAACTGTTCCCAAAATTTTTCACGCTATCTCCCTTGTCAGAAATCATTACAGCTATTAATCATTATGTTTATTGTCTTTAATTGCTATTTATTTCCTTGGTCACACTTATATATATATATATATATATATATATATATATATATATATATATATATATATATGTCACTTCTAACACCTTCACACGCTCACTATCACTCACTTCGCTCTCTATTGCTTTCTCCTCCTTATTCGCATTTCTTGTTTGCAATTCTTGTTTCTCTTTGTGTTCTCCAAAACCCTAAGTTTGTGAACAATGGCTTCTTGCTCTCAACAACCGCTGTCTCAAGAATCTGCTGACCAAATCAATGAGGAAAGGTACGTTGACCCTACATGAACTCTTCTCACTCCCATCGCTTCTCTTGAAGTTCTCTGTGAACTCATCGTGGATTTTGAAAGCATGAAAGAAAATGGGTATGACCTTACTCCTGAGGTTGAGTTTCAAGGATGGACAAAGTACTTTGATCGCTTAATGGGTCCAGTTTTTCCTAAACTTGTCAAGGAATTCTGGTTTTTTGCATCTGCCTCGAATCATCAAGTAACGTCTTATGTAATGGGAAAGAAGATTGTCATCACTGAAGAACTCATTGGTAAACTGATTGATCGTGATGGATCAGGAATTAGATGCAGTGAGATGGAAAAGAAGTTTGACCTAAAAACTGTATCAAAGGAAATCTTCACCTCCGGACAACACTCTAACAAAATCAAAGATCTAAAGGAGCGTCATAGAATTTGGGCTAGAATCATTCTGGGTTGCATCTATCATAGGAAGCCTACAAGCTCTTCTGACTACATCAACAACGATCAATAGTACCTATTGTATTTCCTCTCCACCAACACAAGAGTAAATCTTCCTCACAGTCTATTCCTTCATCTGAAGAACAGCGTCAAGGAAACTAGAGAAGACGAAAGAACCAAGAGAGATTGGATCCCTCTGGGTAGATTAATCTCAGACATTCTAACAAAAAATAAACTGATAGATCATCTGACTGAAGCTGGGAAAATTTCTGATCTGGAGACTAGCGTTGGAAAACCTCTCAATGCCAAGAACCTCAGGAAGATGAAGATCATTGAGACCATCAAGAAAGATCCAACTCAACATACAAAGGAAGTCATCACCACCAGGAAAATACCTCTGAAAGATTTTCCTCTCTTCTCAGCAGATACTCATCCAGAAATTGTTGTCAGATACCTGGAGGCATGTAAAAGTGATGGAACCATTCCAGAAGTTTCCTTGCGAGATCTCAGGCAACAACCTCTAGAAGTTTCCACCAGAATCCCAAGGAAAAGGAAAGCTTCTGAAGGGACTTCTCAGAAAAATCCCAAAGCTGCTAAAAAGAAAGGTAACTCATCTTTCATTTCTGTTGTCGAGTCCATATTGATACCCACATCTGAAACCTCATCTTCTCCCAAACCATCTGAAAATCCACCTCCATCACCACAAACTCTTGACGATTTTGACATCGATTTTGATCCCACTCCTACAAACTTTATTGACACACAACCAGAACTTGCACAAGTCCTGTCTGACATTGATCTTTTTCAACCTCCCTTCACTACTCCCCAATCAGAAAATCCAAATCAAAATTCTGAACAAATTCCAAACACCTCTATCCCTGGTATCAACTGTCCCCTCAACATCCTTCAACCATCACTTATCCTCACCAGTCCCCCACTAGCTGTCACAACTCCAGAAACTACATCACCTACCTCTCCCATTCTCATTTCTGACTCTCCTCCTACAACAAACCTCTCAGAAGATCCCCTCAGAACTATAATTGACTTAGAAGCTCTAGACTATCTTGCCTCCACCTCTCATAAAATAGCCATTCCCAAACCAAACCCAAAAATATCCAAATCAGATGTTGGTAACTCTCTATTGGCATTCGAGGCAGAAATGCATGAATGGGTCAATTTTCTGAAGCAGGGCTGTGTGGAGAATCTGAATCCAGCTACTTCTGATTATCTCTGGACTAAGTTCAGAAAATGGTTTAATACTGAATCGCAGAAGATGGAGGAACTCAGCTATGAAATAGCTCAACAGAACTTCTGTGATCATCTGAAGATCTTCAACGAGCAAGTTCTGAAGTTCTGGGAGAAGAAACCCATTCTTCATCGAGGCTGGAAAACTTCTATGGTTTCAGAAATTCAGGAAGAAACCTCTGAACAACAAACTCTGGTCATTTCAGAAGACAAAGGAAAGTCAGCTAAAGCTTCTCCAGAAAAAGATTCTACGAAAAGCGCTGAGGTATTTGTATCTTCTGATTCAACTCCATCCTCTCTTTTGCTAAAAACTCTGGATGAGTTGAAGAAAGAAAATGAGGCTGTCAAGAAATGTTTGGATATACAGGATGAAACAAATGCAGAAATTAAGGGGATGCTTGGCAAGCAAGAAGAATCAGCCAATCAGATCAAAAGCCTTCTGGAAGCATTGTTCACACGACTTCCTCCTCCACCTCAACCTTAGTTTTGTTTTTTTGTTCTGCTTCTGTTGCTTTTGCTGTTATCTGCTTATATTAAATGAATCCCTTTTGATCTTTGCATTTTTTTTCTTTTTGATTACTGACAAAAAGGGGGAGAACGTAGAATATTTTGAAATATAACAGTGCATCGGGACTATGTCTATGTCTCGAACATTTTAACCTCTCTATTTCCACATATTGTTAAGTAAGAAGGAAAATGACAATCAGAACTTCTTGTCAAGAAATAAGCTTCAAACAAAACATCTTCAAGGAAATCTTCAACTCAGGGGGAGTCCTCTATACTCCATACTCTTTTAATTGATTATCAAAATATAAGTTTTTGTCATCATCAAAAAGGGGGAGATTGTTAGAACAAGAATTGATTCTACAGTCCTAATAGTTTTGATGATAACAAATACTATATTATTATTTAGAACTTGATGCTCCCTAATTTTGTTATTATGATATATAGGGAAGTTCTAAAATAAAGAAATTCTGAATTGGAAGCAAAAGCATTATGCACTAACAATTTCCAATCAAGCGAAGTTCTGATATAGAAGTATCACAAGATCTAATCCAGTAAAGTTATAATCAAGCGAAGTTCTAAGTAAGCAAAGTTCTAATCAAGCGAAGTTCTGATAAAGAATGTTTCACGCTATCAGCACCGGCTTCATTTAAAAGACTCTGATGTTCCAGAACTTCACGTACATTCTGACGCGTTATTATTCATTTAAAAGAGTATCAGCTAGAATCAGATGAGATCTCTATCTATGGAAAGCTCATTTAAAGAG
The DNA here is from genome assembly GCA_022829125.1 of Lathyrus tuberosus. Taxonomy (NCBI): domain Eukaryota; kingdom Viridiplantae; phylum Streptophyta; class Magnoliopsida; order Fabales; family Fabaceae; genus Lathyrus; species Lathyrus tuberosus. Next base: position 11,441,136 of record JALAZF010000072.1, read on the forward strand.
TTTGATTGTCATCCAAAAATAAAGCCCATCGGATCAAAAAGTCATCTATATAAAGGGGATTGATGAAAGGACGAAAACACAACTGTTCACATACAATCTTACTGTTCATCACATTTTCGATTAAAATTTTTGTAAAATCACAGTTGTGATACTGCTTTCTAGAAGCAACTTTTTACACTTTTCCTTGTTGTTTTTGTGATTTCTTGAGAAACCAAGTTGTGGTTCTATCTCAAGAAGACATTGACGTAAGTCTTTGTGTTTGTGTAATCAAAGTTTTGATTAGTGGATTAAGACCTCAAAAGAGAGAGGCGAAATCACCTTGGCGGGTGGACTGGAGTAGTTTGAGTTCAAACGAACCAGGATAACCAAATGTGTCTTTTTGTCTTAAATTTTTAGAAAACCCCAATTCAAACCCCCTTTCTTGTGTTTTTCTTTTCTTCAATTGGTATCAGAGCATAATCTGATACCACTAAAACTGGATCAAGCGCTTACCACTAGGCTAAAAGCAATTGCTGATAGTCAGGGAGCAACTTAATTTCATTATAGTGAACCCTTTCTCAAGGAGCCTACCTTCGATAGGCGCTCATGGGTGGGATGTTAAGCCCATTGAATCCCAAAGGAAGGCGCTGTAATTTTATCCAACAAACTCCCCCCAGTGTCAGCCGGGGGGATTCGAACCCATGACCCTGCTCTGTTACCACTAAAACTGGATCAAGCGCTTACCACTAGGCTAAAAGCAATTGCTGGTAGTCAGGGCGCAACTTAATTTCATTATAGTGAACCCTTTCTCAAGGAGCCTACCTTCGATAGGAGCTCATGGGTGGGATGTTAAGCCCATCGAATCCCAAAGGGAGACGCTGGAATTTTATCCAACATGAAGGGCCAGAACCAGGTTCCCAATGGGGAATAATCTTTAACGGAATTGTCAATCATTATGGAAATGGAATTGGGGCAATCATCATAACCCCTCAGGGTACCCATATTCCTTTCACTGTCAGACTTACATTCAAGTGTACAAACAACGAGGCCGAATACGAAGCTTGTATTATGGGTCTCAAAGAAGCGATCGACTTAAGGATCAAGAACTTGGACGTATATGGCGACTCAGTCATGGTTATCAATCAGATCAAAGGAGATTGGAACACATACCAATCGGGATTGATTCCTTACAAAGATTACGCGAGAAGGTTGTTACCCTTCTTCAACATAATCGAGTTTCATCACATCCCTCATGATGAGAATCACATGGATGATGCCTTAGCCACTCTTTCTTCTATGATTAGTGTAGGTCAATGGAATGACATACCTAAGATCGACATAATGCGCCTAGAACGGCCCGCTTACATCTTCACGATTGAAGCAGTCATAGACGACAAACCTTGGTATCATGATATCAAATGCTTCCTTCAGAAACAAGAGTACCCACCTGGGGCACTAAGGAAGGATAGGAAAACCCTCAGAAGGCTGGCTGGCAGTTTCTTCCTGAGCGGTGATACTCTCTATAAGAAAAACTTTGACATGGTCTTGCTCCGATGCGTAGACAGACCAGAAGCAGACATGCTGATAAAAGAAATTCATGAAGGATCCTTTGGCACTCATGCCAACGGACACACAATGGCGAGAAAAATTCTAAGAGCAGGGTACTACTGATTGACCATGGAATCCGACTGCTACAAGTACATGAGGAGGTGTCACAAGTGTCAGATATACTCCGACAAAATCCATGTACCGCCAACGTATCTCGAAGTTCTCTCTTCCCCATGGCCTTTTTCCATATGAGGAATCAACATGATTGGCTTGATTGAACCCAAGGATTCGAACGGACATCAGTTCATCCTAGTAGCCATTTATTACTTCACCAAGTGGGTCGAAGAAGCGTCATACGCTAATGTAACCTGACAAGTGGTGGTCCGCTTTATCAAAAACAATCTCATCTGCCGTTATGGTGTTCCAAGCCAGATCATTACGGATAATGGATCTAACTTGAACAATAAGATGATGAAAGAGTTGTGCGCTGATTTCAAGATCAAACACCATAACTCATCTCCCTACCGGCCCAAGATGAACGGAGCGGTAGAAGCGGCTAACAAGAACTTCAAAAGGATCATTCAAAAGATGGTTGTAACCTACAAAGACTGGCACGAGATGCTACCCTTTGCTCTTCAAGGTTATCGCACATTTGTCCGCACTTCAACAGGGGAAACCCCTTTCTCTCTAGTATACGACATGGAAGCAGTGTTTCCCATAGAAGTAGAGATCCCATCAATCCGGGTATTGATGGAAGTTAAGCTTACAGAAGCTGAATGGTGTCAAAGTCAGCATGATGAACTGAATCTAATTGAAGAGAAGCGAATCACGGCTCTATGCCACGGTCAGTTGTATCAGCAAAGAATGAAGAGGGCGTTCGACAAAAAGGTCCGACCTCGCGTCTTCAGGAAAGGAGACCTCATGCTCAAGAAGATACAATCATTTCTCACTGATTCCCGGGGCAAATGGACTCCGAATTATGACGGCCCCTATGTGGTCACGAATGCTTTCTCAGGCGGCGCCTTGAGACTCGCAACCATGGATGGAGAAGAATTTGCCTACCCCACAAATGTTGACGTAGTCAAGAAATACTTTGCCTAAATAAAATTAAAAAAAAGAGACAAAAAAATGTCTCGGTGGATTGAAAACTCGAAAGGGCGGTCCAGGAAAAAATTAGAGACATGATAAAAAATCATCCTGATGGATTGGAAACATCACAGTACAATCCAGGCAAAAATTAGGGATAATGGCAAGTAACTATGTTCAATAGGGGCAAGTCCCTCAGCAGCAGTCATGCCACCCATCAGAAAACTCCAGTCAAGGTAATCTTTGAAAGAGGCTCAGGATGTCCCGAATTCAAAGTTGGTAGAAGGATAGTGGTCGTTATGTTTCAACGTAGCCCTTTTCCCTGTAAATTACCATTTTCTAACTTTGTATATACTCTTTGGAATTACGTGCTTGGCTGATTTCCATTCTATCCAAAAAATTTGAGCCCTTGTGCTTTTGTTTGCAATTCTTATTTGTTTTAGTTTTACAGAACGACATTTTAACATGATTAACGATTCTTGAAATAAAACAAAAACGAATTTAGTTGTTAAACTTTTTCTGCTTTTAAAATAAAGATGGCAATTCTTTTGACTGTTGAACATCGAAAGAACATCACTCGCTTCTCCAGAAATAAGCGAGCTTCAAAGTGCAGAATCAAAGTACTCATTCTAAACCAGTACACCTGAATGAAGGATCAGCTATGTCAGATGCGAAGGCTCCATCTGACATCCTCGGCAGAGTTCTTACCTCCTAAGCCCGACCAACGGTTGTTCCCCGCAGGGACCACTTCTCCTAAGAAAGGCATAATTGCTAGGAAGATGAAGACCAGGATCGAGGAGAAGTTTTACATTTTCTAAGCATCATTGCTTAGCAAAAGAAGATGAATGCGTACGCTACCATTCATAACCACCATCAAAATTTTCGGTATTATGATATTTAATCCTCTTGCACCCCGAATGCCCGAATACCTTCGTCATTCACACCTTCGAGTTCAAGAAGATTAAATAGGGGCATCTGTCATACCCCAAATTTTGACCACTAAGAATTCCCATCATTGTATAAATCATCATCACAATATGGATGAACCATCTTGCCTCAGCAGTCTCCCCAAAGATGGGTGAGCATCTATTACAATCAAACTTAGGGTTTCAAGCCCTCTCTGAGCCTTAGACAAAAGATCAATCAAGGAATGACTTGATCTTCAACTTGTCTAACCTCCCAAACATCTACAATGGATCAAACGGGCTCCCACTTCAAGGATTAAGCACAAGGCTGCTCCCTTCTAGGTGGATCAAGCCTCAAGATCGCCACTGTCACCAAATTAGGGTTTTGGTCGACCAGGGCCTCCAGATGGAAATTTTCCTCTGGGCATGAGCCAATGCTTCAAAGCATGACCTAATGTGCTCCATGGAACCTCATGGACCCAATCATCAAGTCAATTTTGCCTCAGGGGATGCATACATAAAAAATCAGTAATTATGGTTTCTTGACCTAATTCACCCCTAAGTTAACTTTTGGGACAAATCATGAGCCAAGACCTCAAGAGAGGATTTGGGGGTCTCTAACACATTACATTAATCCATTTGCAATAATGGATTGATCCAAGAATCTTGAGCAACAAGTCTCAATTTCATCTGAACCACAATTAGGTTTCGCGATAAAAGTCAACTGTAACTTTGACTTTTGACTAGGACATGCTCCCAAACCCTAGGACATGATTCAATACACCTTATAACACCTATGGAATCAATCCATCAAGTTTGATTTAGGTCAAGGACTTGAATTCATAGAGAATCACACAGTTTGGAATTCATCTGACAAAAAGTCAATTGTGCACAAAAGTCAATTTTGACTTTTTGAGATTTTTCACAAAAATGGGTTTTTAACCCTAAAATGATGTTAATGTATGATTTGAATCATCATTCATCAAGAAAAATCAAGAAAAGTGGGATAACATGTAAAAGGGGTAACCATAAAAACTTAGAAAATTTTCTAAGTTATGAACAAAGTGGCAAGGGTACCAACTTTGGAGGATCATAACTCCTAAACCACAAAGCCATTTTTCCCCATCCAAAGCTTGATTTGTAGATCTCATTACCCTCTACAAAATCTAAGAAATGACCCCCCTCAAAATTCATCATGGATTTTGAGTTATGGGATGATCAAAATCAGAAAAAGTGAAAAAGTCACTTTTTTCCAACACTTAGTGAAATTTTCACTAAGTCAGAATCTGCCTTCACTTTTTTTCCAAATGTAGGGGGATTTTTCACTTGGATCCAAAAGGTATCAAAACCAAATATGATCAAACAGTTGTTGTATCATATGAGGGCTTTCCAAAATGGCAAAGAGCATCACCAAATTCAACTTGAGCCATGAGATATGACATTGGCAATATGCCTTGCTGAAAACTGCGAAGGCTAGGCAGAATTTTGCATTTTTGGTCGATTTGGAAAAATCAGATAATTCCAAGCCTTGTCATCACTTTGGACACATCTGAGGATCAAATCTAAAGGGGACAAACACTGAGCCAAGCCTCCAAAGTCCTTGGAACAAGAAGTAGCATGCCAAACCTAGAATTGCCTAAAAGAGGGACAAGACTCCAATTTTGGATTGGAGCATTCAATGCATACACCAAGGTGGCATGGACTGAGCCATTGGCAACTGAATTCAGTCAAGACTTATCTAAGACCAAGGGAACCACAACCCTGTGCCCTAACCTCTAGTCAATGGCTAGAGGAGACTTGGATTCCAAAATGCAACCATTGGCCAAACCTCTGTTGCAGTTGCCATTCACTATTGATCCCAAAACAAACTTGCTCTACTATAAATAGAGCTCATTTGTGCTCAGTTTGAGTACACCAAAGCCATCAAACAGATGCTTTCCTCAAAATCCCTTTCTTTAGGCAAAAATACCTTCTTTAGCAAGGTAACTCTGAGTTTTTGAGTTAGAGAGGATTTCCATCACAACTCATGATCCTGACACCTCATAAACATCATATGTAGGTGATCCAAACTCACAAAAGTGACCTGTAATCTCAAAATCACAAACTCACCTCTCAAAACCTCAAAATAGGCCTTTTGTGCATTTTTCAAGCCATGTCTTGAATCAGTCACTTTCCAAACCAGATAAAACCTCAAACACACTCCAAATATCATCCTTGAACTGTCCCAAATGGTTCCCCCCATCTGGAACACCATTTGAGAGAGTTACTATTTTGGTCACTTTTAACCCCTTTTGTAAGAAAGGGCCAGTTTGTGTTTTTGCAGGTACCAGCTGATTCCAATCATCTTAAAAGCTTCTAAGGGATCATTTGAGCGTTCCTAAAGCATCAAATCATTTCTGGAACAAGAGGCTTGACATATTGCACAAAAACTCCAAAAAGCTCAAAAAGAGGTAAGCCTCATGACTTGAACTTTCCAAAATATGCATTTCTTTGAAGTCCACTGATCATACACACCTCATACATGTTATATATGTTGTGTTTGAACCAATTCACCATGTAATTCATGTCTGTATCAAAGTGTAGCATAGAAAATGCAATTATAGGCCTTTTTCAAAACCACTATCGGGTTTTGAGGAGGGAGTATGATCTGAAAAAAATACCACCACCATTGGATTCCTTGTGAAATTCTGGCCCAGATGCATATAAATTTTGTCTCAAACCATTAAGAAATGAGAAAGTAATGACCTTCACGTTTTTTAGCCAAAACTTGCCTTGCCTTGCCTTGGGTCAGGCCTAAAACCAAGGCATGACTTATATGTTTGTGTTTTCACTTCAAACAATGGATGTATCACCACCCCAGTGGTAAGGCGCACGCCCTATAACCTTGAGGTCATGGGTTCAAACCCCACCCATGCCATTTTGTGTTTTTTCACATTTTGCCATTTTTCCAATGTTTTTATGTTTTATTAATTATTTGGAAAATTAATAACTCTTTCAATTTTAATTATTTTTTATTGGTTCTTTTTGCAAAAAATCACAAAAATGTTGAAATATTTTATTCCACAGAAAAATTAAGTTTATATTATTTATTTAATATAATTAGTATTTTTGTGAATAAATTCATTTTTAATTGTTTTTAAAACATTGAAAATGAACATTCATCTTGAAAAATCAAAACCAAATGGGTTTTAATATCTCTTGTGATTAAAACTTCATTTCTCAAACCTAAAACCAAAATCACAAGTTGTTTATTCAAATTTATTTGGAATTTGTATCATTTTTATTCATTTTTCTTGAATAATTACTTTAAAAATGATGAAATTAGGGTTTTGTTGATTTTCACCTTAACAAACTTTTTTCAAACACTCATGGGCCTCTATTAGAGTGTAAGACCCAATCCTTTGTAAATACAAACCATTTTGGGCCTCAGTGTATTGTATAAGTCTCGATACCGTCAAAAAGTTCGGCGCGATCGTCGCCTTTTTAACAAAAAAACATCTGGGCCTCTCCTCGAGCTATAAGACCCATTCAAAACTTTTTGGGCCTCTATTAGAGTGTAAGACCCAACCCCCTTTGAAAACCAAACTTTTGGGCTTCACTTATTGTATAAGACCCACCGCGTTTTCAAAAATCTCGGCGCGATCGCCATTTCAAACAAAAATCATTTGGGCCTCTCCTTGAGCTGTAAGCCCTGTCACTTGTATAGAAATAAATCTTTGGGCCTCTTGAGAGAGTGTAAGACCCATCCCTTTGTACAGAAAACCTTTCTTGGGCCTCAGTCACTTGTATAAGTCCCTGTACAAAATGACAGTGCGATCACTAATAAAACCCTAGGCCTCTCCTTGAGCTGTAAGCCCCAACAATCTTTTCAAAACACTTTTTCCTTTGATTTGAATATACTGTTGTTTTCAATTTTTCTTTGTTGAACAACTAACCAAACAGCATGGAAGCTCTACAACCGAGTAAGTGTTTATACGCTTTCATTTACCGCTTTCATATACATATAATTGTATTGTGGGGCTGTTTCACTGTAAGTCTTCTTTCATAAACTCATATCGACTGTGTAATAATAGTATAGATATTTAGAGTTTCCCCGGCAACTAAGCCCTGGTGATCACTCGTAGAAGTAGACAAAACTAGATCCCCCATAGGATTACCAGACACAGTCTTCCCTTCTCTTGGGGTTAATTAATATGGAACAAAGTGAAAGGCATCATTCTCGGTGAACCCTTTCACAGACTGTCACCCTTAGAAGTTGTCAAAGAAACTCTAACTCCCCAGAGATGATCTTTTCTCCGTGAATGACATCTCTTGAGTTTCTTCCAAATTCTCGAACTTTCCTGGCTTGATCTATTCTCTGTGAATAGCCTGTCTTGAATTTCTCGGGATTTGGGGACCCGCAGGCTTCTTAAAAGCATCCTCGCCTCCTCTTAGGCATTGTACAAGGACCTGTCAGCTTTTTAGAAATATTCACAGCCTCCTCTTAGGCTTCGTATAAGGATTCTTCCTCCGGGAATGATAGCCTCCTCTTGGGCTTCGTACAAATTGTCCCTCGGCTTCTTAAAAGTTTCCAGCCTCCTCTTGGGCTTCGTACAAATTGTCCCGACGACCTCCTAGAGGTATAGGAACAGAAATTAGTCATCTTAATAGAATAGTCTTTCAAAGAGTCTAGATCTTTCCACCGTGAACGTACTACCACTGTTTCTTTGAGCATAGTACAAAAGACAAAAACTCTAGACTTAGACAGTCTCAAAGACCCTTCGAATTTCCCGTTTCCTTAAAGAACAGGAAATAACCCTGATCCTCTGATCAATCCTGAAGCACAGCCTTACCTTTAATCAGTCTCTTTATAAGAACTGATTTTCTCTTTTAACCAACATACTGGACCTGTCACTTAACTGAGACAGCAACCCCAGCCTGCTCTTGGGCTTTGTACAATGATTCCCCCCAGAGGACCAAACCTTTTAGCCTCCATCTCGGGCTTTATACGAGATACAAAGACTCTCTTGGTGAGTCAAAACCTTTTAGCCTCCATCTCAGGCTTCGTACGAGATACAAAGACTCTCTTGTTGAGTCAAAAACCTTTAGCCTCCATCTCGAGCTTCATACGAGATACAAAATCACTCTCCTTTTTAGTATAAAAGATTCTCTTGTTGAGTCAATCCCCTCTTTTAGCCTCCGTCTCGGGCTTTGTACAAGACACATATAAAAACACCCTCTTGTTGGGCCAATAGCCTCCTCTTAGGCTTTGTATAAATAAATCCCTAGCTGAGTCAATCAACCTTTTAGCATCAATATATGCCTCGTTCACAGTAAACAAACATCAATAACTCCTTCATCTAATTGTTGTAAGCGGCAAGCCTCTGGATTATTTACATCCATGCCACTGTCCCTCTTTTAGCATGAGAAATTCCTAAGGAAAGATGGTATTGCTCTACACAGAGTTAAAGTCTTCTCCTTCAGGTTAAAAATCCCCTATAAAGGAAATTATGGCATTGTCGGATTCACATATCCCGGTTAAAGTAATTCTCCTTTATAACTAGTCACCCAACAGTTGTGACAAACAGACCCATTTAGAGATGACAAGTTCTCTCTAAAGACAACACCTTTTCAGCTTCACATCTTGGGCTTTGAACAAGATACAAACCCATTTTAGCTTCACGTCTTGGGCTTTGAACAAGACACCAAAACACCATTTCCTCACATAGAATAGGAGGAACTATGATCGCTCTGATTTCCCTGTTTCGGTAAACGGGAATACGTAGGCATATGATTAAAAGAAAAATCTTAGCGAGCACACTCATCAAAAACCCAAAATCCCATACCTTCATACATCAATCAAAAAGCATCAGTCCTAACATCCTACCAACAGCCCAGACCCTGTTTTTTCCAAAATAACCTAAGAGAGACTCCCCGAATCTTTGTAGCATCTGTAACCAAATAGACCGCTGTTCAAACTCAGTATGCAAGCAGGGTTAGTTGGAGACATCTATTTCCTTTCCTTCATCAGCTTCAATAGGATAAAAAATTAATCGAGTTGTAGTCCCAGAGCGGTAGTGCTTCGCAACCACGTCCAAAAATTGCTCGCTACACTTGCATGTTCAAAACTTTGTGTGATGTTTAACTTGTGATCATGATCATAATGAACCCAACATGTTTGGATGTCACCTTGGATGTCTTGAATACTTTAACTTGTTTTCATGATTGAATGAACTTTGAATTGTTATCCATATTTAAGTAATGTTTTGACTTATCCACTCTTGTTTGAACCTTATCCATGTTTAAGTAATGTTTCAACTTATCCATGCTTATTTGAACCTTATCCATGTTTAAGAAATTTTTTGACTTATCCATGCTTGTTTGAACGTTATCCATGTTTAAGGAATGTTTTGACTTATCCATGTTTGTTTGAACCTTATCCATGCTTAATTAATTTTTTGACTTATCCATGCTTGTTTAAACCTTATCCATGCTTAAGTAATGCTTTTACTTATGCATGCTTAAGTAATGCATAGACTTATCCATTCTTGTTTGAACCTTATCCATGTTTAAGTAATGTTTTGACTTATACATGTCTTGTTTGGAGTTTGAATCATAACCATGTTTAAGTAATGTTTTGACTTATACATGTTTGCCTTGAACTTTGTCAAGATACCCCTAAGTGATGTTAGCTTGTTAGCTTTCATCCTTCTTTGTTGTCTTTATTTCAAATCCAAAGGAAAGGTTCTTTCATTGACTTTATGTCATAGGTAGCTTAGCCCTACCTCAACCTTCCCCTTTTGACCTTGTTAGAGTCACCAACTTTTCAACTTAGCCTCAGGATAGAGTTGTAGACTCTATGTAAGTGCTATTGTTATGAACACTTACCTTCCCCTTGGAACCTTGATCACTATCAAGTGTTTTTCACCTTTGTTTAGGTTAACTACGATTGCTCTGAATCCATCCTTGTTAGGATACGTTGGCATAGTACCGCGAAGTCTTTGCGAGCAAACTAGCAATAAAACCTTTAAGTCTTTCCCATAGAACTTTCCCAATCAATAAGCAAACAAATAATAACATAACACAAATACAACAAGAGGTTCCTATAGAGTACTATAGATACTTAGGGTGTTAATACATTCCCTTAGTATAACCAACTCCGAACCTCAGATATCTTAGCATTGTTGCTACATTGCACAATAGGTTTTTATTTGATCTTTTCCTTTTCCTTTGGATAAATTAAAGTTCGGTGATGAACATTCAATTTTTTGTGATTCAAGTTAATACAATATCTTAATATCTGATTCTCACCGCAACACATAGCATGTTTCCAATTTGTATCCGATAATGCCTCAAAAACATTAGTGGGAATTTGGATGGTATTTAAGTTTGCAAGAAAGGTTTTATGGGTTTAAGAAATTTTTTGAAATGAAATATAATTTGAGAGAGGATAGAGTGGCCTTTTTGTACATTCTCTAACCCCTTTTCTAATAACAATTGGGAGGTCATGGTTATCTTTAATTAATGAGCTTCATATTTCATTATGTGGGGCTGAAATATCATGTAAAACAGAAAAATCAGAATTTGTTACCTGTGTTAAAGGACTTGGATCGGTCTCTTGGACATTTGTTGATTTAGGAATGGCCTTTAATCTTCTTGAATACACTAAATTCTTTTCAAACTTGTCAAATTCATCTCTATTTTCAGGCGCCACTGCTTCTTTCTCAATTCTGTTTTCAGCCACTGCTTCTTTCTCAATTCTATTTTCAGTCACTGCTTCTTTCTCAATTCTGTTTTCAGCCACTACTTCTTTCTCAATTCTATTTTCAGCCACTGCTTCATCTTCGGATTCACTTCCAAATCCATCATCAACCAATGCCTCATTTTTAGATTCATTTCCAGTCATTCCTTCTCTCGAATTGATCTCATAAGAATTCACTACTACAAAACGCTAAAACAACAACGCCAGACTTACAACGCATCCTTTTATGTCGTTGTAATAGGTAAAAAATTCCGTGCCCATTTAAAAGTTGAGTCATTTAATGACGGTTGAATGAAACCACCGTAGTAATAAATAAAATGTATCAAGCTTCGATTTCCTGCAACTACATTTTTTCCATTTTTTAGAGTACATTTAGCGTGTGTCAATTAAGTCCATTATTTAAAAAATAAATTGTAAATTATTTTACAACGGTTAAGATGAACAACCGTAGTAATAAATGAAATGTAACAAGCTTCGATTCCCTGCAACTACATTTTTTCCATTTTGTAGAGTACATTTAGAGTGTGTCACTTAAGTCTATTATTTAAAAAATAAATTGTATATTATTTTACAACGGTTAAGATGAACAACCGTAGTAATAAATGAAATTTAACAAGCTTCGATTCCCTGCAACACATTTTTACCTTTTTTTAGGATACATATCACTTAAGATTCCACTACGGTTTGTTTCTCCACCGAGATTAAAAGGTTTACTGATAAATTAAAACAAAACTTATTATGTATTTCTTTCATAAGACGCTCTAATCGAACAAGTGAGCCAGAGACGCCCTTACCTTTACCCTCTTCGTATCCATTCATTTGGAGCTCAAATATTGCTCAAATAAGGTACTCTTCAACATCTTCATTCCTTTTTTCTTGGTTTATGCTTAAATATTGACCGTCTTCATTCATTTGCTTCTTCAGCTTCGAAGTAAGGTACTCTTCAACATTTTCATTCCTTTTTTCTTGGTTTATGCTCAAATATTGACCGTCTTCATTCATTTGCTTCTTCAGCTTCGAAGTAAGGTTCTCTTCAACATCTTCATTCCTTTTTTCTTGGTTTATGCTCAAATGTTAACCGTCTTCATCATTCATTTGCTTCTTCAGCTTCGAAGTAAGGTTCTCTTCAACATCTTCATTCCTTTTTTTCTTTGTTCATATTGTATATGCTCAAGTCATAATGAGATGTTTCATATGCTTTACGTTTAGTATGAGAGTACATCTTCATTGATTTTTTCTTTGTTCATATTGTATATGCATATGCTTGAGTTTTTGGATTAGATTTTGGTGTGTCATTCACATTATTATACATGTATAAATTTCAGAAGTTGTAATGGATTGTAGTTGGATTAAAGCCAATAGATTAGATCCGGTTTATGAGAACGGAGTTTGTGAATTCCTTGAATACGCTGATAAACATCTTCCCGACAATGATGGTATCTTTTATTGTCCTTGTGTTGTTTGCGCTAATATCAAAAAGGGTACAAAGAAAGAAATACACAATCACCTTTGTTGTGATGGTATATGTCAAAATTATATAATATAGATGTGGCATGGTGAGGTGGATAATACGGAAAGTCGGGCGTCACAAAGTCAAAGAGTGGAGGAAGATGAATATATGGAAGATCACCTAGAGGATATGTTCCGTGATATTGGGGAATCTTCTTTTATGAATGCTCATGTTTATGATAATTTATGTAGTGATAAAGACACCCCTTTATATAAGGGATGCACAGAGTTCACACGATTGTCGGTGGTGTTAAAGTTGTTTAATCTGAAGGCAAAAAATGGATGGTCGGATAAAAGTTTCACGGAATTACTTGAATTGCTACAGCAAATGTTACCAGAAGATAACAAATTGCCGAATCGTTGCTATGAGGCCAAGAAGATATTGTGTCCACTGGGTCTGGAGTATATCAAGATACATGCTTACCCTAATGATTGCATATTATACCGGAAAGAGTATGAAGACTTGTTTCAATGTCCGAAATATGATGTGTCGCGTTACAAGCTGAAGGCTAGCAATGGTGATGACAATGATCACTATGACAATGTTAGTAGGAAGCATCCTCCTGCTAAAGTGTTATGGTACTTGCCAATACTTTCACGATTAAAGAGACTTTTTTCTAATTCGAATGACGCAAAGAATCTTAGATGGCGTGCAGATGAAAGGATTCATGATGGAAACATTCGCCATGTAGCTGATTCTTTGCAATGGAAGAAAATTGATTCGTTGTTTCCGGATTTTGGAGTCGAGCCAAGAAATCTTAGGCCTGGGCTTGCCACCGATGGAATGAACCCCTTTGGTAATATGAGCACTAATCATACTTCGTGGCCTGTTCTTTTCACTATTTACAACCTATCTCCTTGGTTGTGCCTGAAGCGCAAGTATATACTGTTAAGTATGATGATTTCTGGACCACGGCAACCTGGTAACGACATAGATGTTTATCTTAGTCCATTAATTGATGATTTACGACTCTTGTGGGATGAAGGCATTGAAGTTAATGATGCATATTCTGGGGAAAAGTTTAATATGCGTGCAATGTTATTTTGCACAATTAACGACTTTCCGGCTTACGGTAACTTGGTGGGATAAAGTGTCAAAGGACATAAAGCGTGTCCTATATGTGAAGATGATACTTGTTATCACCAACTTAAGTTTGGAAAAAAGACCGTTTACCTTGGGCATCAAAATTTTCTAAAATCGGGCCATCCTTATCGTAGATTGCGAAAGGCTTTTAATGGAGAGCAAGAGTTTGGTGAGGCTCCTAAACCTTTAACCGGGGATGAAGTTTATCAACGGAAAGAATACATTAATGTTGTCCTTGGGAAGAGAGAAAAAGAAAAAGGTGGGAAGAGAGAAAAAGAAAATGGTGGGAAGAGAGGAAAAGAAAAAGGGGCAGTTGCGAAAAATATATGGAAAAAGAGGTCCATCTTCTTTGATCTTCCATATTGGTCAAGTCTTGATGTTAGACATTGTCTTGATGTGATTCACGTGGAGAAAAATGTGTGTGATAGTTTGATTGGCACACTTCTAAACATTCCGGGCAAGACTAAAGATAGTAAGACTTCCTGTCTTGATATGGTGAAGATGGGTATACGAAAACAGTTGGCTCCAATAGAGAAAGGAAAAAGAACTTATCTGCCTCCAGCATGTCACACTCTATCTAAAAAGGAAAAGAAGATGTCCTGCGAGTGTTTGCAAGGTATTAAAGTTCCGCAAGGTTACGCATCAAACATCAAGAAACTTGTATCAATGAAAGATCTCAAGTTAATTGGTTTAAAATCTCATGATTGTCATGTATTGATGCAACAACTTCTACCCGTGGCTATCCGTGGGATCCTTCCAAAAAATGTGAGAGTAACTATAATGAGACTGTGTTTATTCTTCAATACCATATGTAATAAAGTTCTTGATTTCAAAAAATTGGATGAATTAGAAGATGAGGCTGCCATAATCTTGTGTCAATTGGAGATGTATTTTCCGCCATCATTTTTTGACATTATGGTTCACTTACTTATTCATCTCGTAAGAGAAATCAGAATTTGTGGTCCAGTTTTTTTAAGGTGGACGTATCCAATAGAGCGATATATGAAGATCTTTAAAGGATACACGAAGAATCATCACCGACCGGAAGCTTCGATTATTGAAAGGTACATCATAGAAGAAGCTGTTGAGTTTTGTACAAACTATTTGTCGGATGCAGATTCTATAGGAATTCCAAAGTCTCGTCATGCTGACACAGACGAAAGAGGTATTCAAGGTCTAAATGTTAGGTCAATGGCTCGGGATGTAGTTATTCAATCACATTTCTATATATTGAATAATATAGATGAGGTTCAACCTTTCATAGAGACTCACAAAAGACTTATGAAGAAAAAATATCCCTGAATGAATGACAAGTTGTTGTTGATAGAGCATAACAATAGATTCATAGATTGGTTTAATAAAAGTGTATCTAATGATCCTAGTGCATCCGAGATACTTAGATGGTTGTCGTACGGGCCAAAATTTTGTGTCATTACCTGGAGTGCATACGACATTGGTCATTATACCTTTTATACAAAATCAAAAGATGATCGTAGTACAATGCAAAATAGTGGGGTTATGGTTGAAGCCGAATCGATGTATTTCTCTAGTTCGAAAGATAAGAATCCGGTATTGGCAACTACCGCATTTTATGATGTCATTGATGAGATTTGGGAGATTGATTATGTTATTTTCAAAGTGGCTTTATTTAAATGCAAGTGGGTTCCCAATAATAGTAATGGTGTAGACATTGATGACTTAGGATTCACCGGGTCGACCTTGGCAAGGCATCTTTTAATACAAAACCATTCATCATGGCTTCTCAAGCAAAACAAGTTTTCTATGTTTCCGATCCATTGAACAAATCGGGGAAATGGTCAGTCGTTCTCCAAGAAAAATACATTCCTCTTAGTGATGAAAGTCTTGATATTCCGTCCACACCTTCTTACACAACACAAGTTCCTACCTCATATGATGAAGTTGATGGAGATGTCGTGCATGCTATACGACTCGATCATGAAGAAGGCATATGGGAAAATTAACAAGTATGCAATTTATTATGTATTCATAATATATTAATTGTATGTTATAGTTTAGAAGTATTTTTTACTAACAAGTATAATTATTTGAAATCATAGGTATTTTGAGTCCAGACACTAGGCCAGGAGACAAGACACCAAGAGACAAGATACCAATACACCAAGTTACAATTATGCGAAGTTATGTAATGTGTGTAAACTGTAATATGGTATGTGTGATATTTTATTTATGTAGTTTGTTTGTTCTGATAAACTGTAATCTGGTATATGTGATATTATGAATATGATACGATTAATATTATTATGAAAACATTATCACAAAATGTGAATTGTATTTTTCTGCTGTGCTGAGATATGGAGAACAATAATACAGGTAAAAAAATGGGATTAATTATAAAAGTAGGATCATATTTGTTAATTTTGCAGAAACTTTAACGACGGTTATATTTCATAACCGTTATAATATTTGGCGCGCTGTCCAGGAAAAAATAAATATCAAAACTGCATTGCTGGGAATCGAACCGAGGACAATTATATTTATTACAACGGTGTATTGTAAAACCGTTATGATCGTTAGCGCGTTTTCCTATTTATTACAACGCTTATAAGGCCGTCGTTGTAAGTATCATACATACAACGACAATCTACATAACAACGCCCTCGCCCGTGTCATTATATGTCATTATCAACCGTTGTTGAATGGGTTTTTCATAGTAGTGATTTATTTCAAGATGAGGAAGAATATGAGTTTTAAGAGAATTATCCTTATCTTCACTAAGAGGCGTCCTTGAAGATAAGGTTGAGTGAAGTAGGCTTCTCCTTCATGAAAGGTAACATCTCTAGACACAAATAATTTTTTTGATGGAGGGTGGTAACACTTATATCCTTTTTGAGTAGTAGAGTACCCAACAAAGACACATTTGAGAGCTCTAGGATCAAGCTTTCCCCTACCTTGAATATGGATATGGACAAATGAGACACACTCAAAGACCCGTGGGGCAAGATTATTAGTGGTTGAAATGTTTGGATAAAAAGACGAGAGAATATCCATAGGACTCCTTAATTCCAACACTCTAGAAGGTAACCAATTAATGAGGTATGTTGCTGTAAGAACAGCTTCTCCCCAAAGATACTTTGGAACATTATTTTGGAACAATAATGCCCGAGTTTGGTAAAGAAGATGACCATTTTTTCTTTCAGCAATTCCATTTTGTTGTGGGGTTTTTACACAAGAGGACTCATGAATTATTCCTTCTTTTTCACCAAAAATAGTAATGACATGATTGAAGAACTCTTTCTCATTATCAGATCTGATTCTTTTGATATTTGCACCAAATTGATTTTTAATCATTGAGAAAAAAACTGGGAGAGTGGTACTTACTTCAGATTTGTTCTTAAGAAGGAACAACCAAGTAACTCGGGTACAATCATCTATGAAAGTAACAAACCATCGAGCCCCAGACACACTTGGAGTTGTGGATGACCCCCAAACAATAGTATGGACAAGATGAAAAGGAATTGTGCATCTTTTATTATTCAAAGGAAAGGGTACACGTTTATGCTTTACAATTTCACATACTTCACAATGAAGATTCTCATTTTTCACTTTAGAAAACAAGGATGGAAACATAATTTTGATAACTCCAAAAGAGGGATGTCCTAATCGACAACGGAAAAGCATTATTTTTCTTTGCTTGTGAGATGTGACTCTGACATTAGCGAGCAAGACAAGTGGTTCTTTGTGGTAACAAGCTGATTTGGTTCTTCAAGATAGTAAAGGCCATTCCCTTCTCTAGCATGTCCAATCGTCCTCCCTGAATCCTTGTCCTGAAATACACAATGGTGGTTGTGAAAAATTACACTACAAGATAAATCTTTAGTAAGTTTTGTATAAATACTAGGTTAGTGGTCAATTTTGGGACATGAAGGACATTTTTTAAGACAATGGAAGGAGTTATTTGGATGTCTCCAATACCAGCCACTGTTATTAAAGTACCATCAGCAATGGAAATTTTCTTATTACTAGGACTAGGGTGATATGTGGAGAAGTACTTGGATGAATGTGTCATGTGGTCAGTGGCTCCTGAATCTAAGATCCAAAGGGAAGTAGAGAATGTATTTGAGGCATTAAACCCGAATGAAATTGGAAGCATACCTGAATACGCCAAAGTAAAAATACCTTTTGGTTTCTCCAAGCTATTAAGGAAAACCTTCATTCTTTCAATCTCCTTCTCCATAAGTAGGTAGTTTAAAGTGTATTTTTATGTGAAAAAGTGTACAAACAGCGGCTGGACAGATAGCTACCAGAAGAAGTACAGAATTTTGCAAATAGCTGTCGGAAGGAACAACAAGTGTTTAATTGAAAAAACTTGACAGCAAGTGTTACTCATTCAAGATTTAAGGGTTCTAACGGCATAAAAATACCCAGTCAGATTTTGAAATAATGATTAGCGGAAGTAGAGTCCCCTAGATTAGGAGCTCTGATACCATGTGAAAAAACAGAGAGAAAATGATTGTGAATGTGCTTGAGATGCATTGCTCTCAGCATAAGATTTAATTTATAATCATTTTTTTACAACTTACAAGAGTAATAATAATTATGTGTAGTTTACAAGAAAGAAATTAAACTAATACAATTTACCAAGATACATAGAACTTGGTATGCAATGAATTAACTACTTGGAAAAAACCAGAATTAAATTATTTTAATTTCCAACAGAACATAATTTTCCCACTTTGTTTTATTGAGGTAGTCACAACCACGTTCTTTAACCCATTCAAAATATAATGGATTGCATTGATGTACATGTATCAGCAAACCACAGTCTTAGTTCTACAAATTGTCCAAAGGACAATGAACCACATCAATCACTTACTTTAACTAAAGAGGCGAACATTTCTCATTGTGTCATATTTGGATTTATGTGCTTGTAGGTATTTTTAAAATGTTCTAAGGTGGAGGAGTTTGTTGATAAAAAACTTGCAATCAACTGATTAGTTGTTTGGTTTTGATGATGACAACACCTGATATCAAATGATATTCAAGCAAGTTCTTGTGGAATAATTTCCAAATGATAATGGCTTATACTGCTTTCCCAAGTTATCATTGGAAGTGTCAAGCTCCAACTGCATAGCTAAAAGTAATGGCTTTCCAACTGATGTACAGAGTTATGTTTCCACTAGTTCTAGTTGTATTTGGTATTCTAGAATTGATCATGCCAATTTCAATTTAGTTTTTACAAATTCTGTAGTCTTGGTAAATCTCATAGACCTCGTGCACTTATGTCTACAATTGTGTACCATAATGCTTTTTATGCGATTTATAATGACTTATGAGGTTTTCTCCCTTTCCATCTAATTTTGGCAATAGATATAATATAGCATTTGTTGATGGTTACACCAAATATACATGGTTATACTTTTGACACATACATGTGTATATACCATTAACCTTTTGGGAACATAGGTTTGAAACCTCTCCATATTTAATTAATAGAATTTCTACCTATGCACTACTCAAGTTCCACTCATAATTTCATGTTCTCTATAACACGGACCCTGAATACAATTCCATTAAAGTGTTTGGTTGTTAATGATTCTCATTCCTCAAATCATTTTACAAACACAAACTTTAGTTTAGAAGTAAATAACGTGTCTATCTTGGTGTTTACCTAACACAAAGGATTTAAATGTATGATCAAGGAAGGTAACACGCGCGCGCGCTCGCGCGCGCGTACACACACACACACACACACACACACACATGTACACGCACGCATGCATGCTGTAGTAGGGAAATTTGTGAGTGTAAGCTATTGATTAACTTAACTAAAAAATAAACAAGAGTCGCCACCACACTTTTATTTTTATCAAAAAAGGAAAGGAAAAAAGAGCGAACAAAACCTAAAGAGTTCTAAAAGAACAAAGAGATAATGGGTAAGGGGGTTGGTTACGCAGTGGGAAGGTGTTAGCACCCAAAACGTCTATAGTACTCTATAGGAACCCTTTGAAATATCTACCGCTTTTGGTCTGAAAATGGTTTGCTTGAAAGAGATTGGGAGAGATGAGAGGAGAAATATTTTTTAAGATTTT
The DNA here is from genome assembly GCA_022829125.1 of Lathyrus tuberosus. Lineage (NCBI taxonomy): Eukaryota > Viridiplantae > Streptophyta > Magnoliopsida > Fabales > Fabaceae > Lathyrus > Lathyrus tuberosus. Next base: position 11,461,059 of record JALAZF010000072.1, read on the forward strand.
TGTGTTTGGAGAGACTTATCGCCTCATGCCTACGTACCCACGATGTGCAATGTAGGATCAAAACCCCGTAGTTCATGGTACAAAGAACAAAAATTTGTTTGTTTTGGTTGATTTTAAGTGTAAAGACAAGTCGTCATTTCTAAGCGAATAATTCCGCTTAAAGAAATGAATCATGTCTAAACTTATGAAAAAAGTTTAAAAGAAAAAGTGCACAAAGCACAAAAAGAGTTTGATGAGTTTTTGTATTTTTTATGTTTTTATGAAATGGTAAAAATATGATTAATATTGATTGACATTTATTAAAGAAAACAAAGTTTAAAAATCGCTTGACCGAAGTCAAGGTTTTATTATGAAAGCGGTTTTATGTTTGAAAACAAGAAGGTTTTGAAAAAAAGAAAGGAGATTTTGAAAATTGAAGAAGGGGCGGAGAAGAAGTGACTATCCTAGTGCATGAAAATGAAAGCTAAGGATAAGAAAGATCTAACCACATGGACAAGCTCCATAGCGTAAGCATTTTTCCTTTTTGATTTGGTCTTGATTCAAAATAAGTCTTCAAAAGAGGACTCCAAGTATCCAAAATCCAAGGGTTTCAATCACAAACTCCCAAGCAATAGGTTAAGATCCTAACTCTAAGTCCATAAGTCCATAATCAAGACTATAGGTCCTCAAATGCAAAGGATAGTGGCCATAGTCCAACAATTAAAAGCACAAGTCTTTTAGTGGTTTAATCCTTTATTAATGTTTTTGAGTCTAAAATGGACAAAAGAAAAACAAGGCACAAGATAATATGGTCCAAGTGGACAAAAGAAAAATGACATAAACATAAACATGATATGATATAATGAAATAAAACATAAAAAATAAAGAGAGATAGGGAGCGAGAAGGAAATAGTAAAGAAGTTAGGAGTTAGTAATTAGTAGCACAAGGCTCTAGTGCCCTAAGCCTTCACCGATTATTCCGTTTCGCATCTTGAACTATAGTGATGAAACAATGTACTTAGGTCAAGGTTGATGAAGACTTGTTAGAAGATTGATAGAATCAAAGCCTCTACAACAAGCTTCAAAGATTTTGAACCTAATACAAAAGATTAACCAACATTGGGTTGACGCGACCAATCAAGGTCCGGACCACGAAAGTTCAAATTCTGAATTGGATAAAGAGGGACAAATGTTGCGCTATGTTAAGCAATCGCCGAGTAATTTACGGAGTAATTACCCTATAATGAGGCCGACCAATAGCTCTTTGTGCTAATGCATGCTAGATGAACGATATGTAAATCGTCATCCGAAAGCAATACTGCACGAAAAGAAAATAGGTAACGATCTAGTCTTGATCAAGAATTCAACAAAGAAATTCTAAGATGCATAAGACTTTCATCGATCAAAAGAAAAGAGAAATAGATGAAGAGAAAGCCAAATTGAATTGCAAATTCAAGAACCTTTCATCTTCAAGTTCAATCACCTTTAATTGATAAGTTTAAGTGTGAAAACATATCACTAATTCAAAGCACCTCAAATGAATTCAACAATTCATTAAAAGATATATTTGAACTAATGAATGTTTAATTACTTTAACCATATCCAAAGTCCATTGAAATTGAAGAGAAATTAATCTCAACAATGCATTTCAAGGCTAAAACAAGAAGAAAGGGGAAGAAGGAGGAAGAAAAACCAAAACAGCCTCAAAAACAAGTGAAAATATGCATTCTGTTTTGAAGTAACCGGTTACAGCATATCTGCTAACTGGTTACTTAGTTCAAAATAGGCGCAATTTTTCAAAATTAACACAGAGTAACCGGTTACAGCATATCTGCTAACCGGTTACTCTGCACTAGAATGCAGAAAATTGTGCAAAATTCAGCATGATCCACTTTCAAAACTTTTTACAAACACTTTGTGATCATGGAACTGAAATTGCACGAAATTTAAAGTAAAATAAAAGTGAAAACCAGAAATTAAACACAATTACACGATCCAAAGGATAAAGTAACAAAGATCTCCAAAGATCTACATTATGGAAGGTGAAGATGAACCTTCAACAATGGTGAAAAATGGATTACCACTTCAAATCTGAAAGTTCCTTCAAATTGCTTCAAGATCCAAATTCCAAAGCCTTGATCTACTATAATTAATGATCAAAAACAAGAATGAATGAAGGTTTAGCTCAAAGTTGAACAAGATTCAATGTGAATTCTTGTTAACTTTCAAAAGAAGAAAAGTGAGCTTTGGTGAATTTTGTGGTTGGGAAGAGAATTTGCAAGAGGTTTGTTGGCTATCAAAAGCTTGTAGAATGAATGAAATGAAGCCTCTATTTATAGAGTTTAGGCTTGGGAAAACTGGTGGTTTGGAATTAGGCTTGGATGATCAAAATTGGGATTGGAATTCAAATTTGGAGGGAATTATCAAAAGAGTGGTGATTAGTGAAGGTGCATGGTGGAAAATGATCAAAGTGATGTAGGGGAATTAAAATGAGGTGGTCTAGAATATTCCATATATGATCAAGGGCTGAGATTGGTGCCAATTGCTGAATTTGAATTTGCCACCATTTTTCAAATTTTCACGAGGGTAACAGGTTACAGCATATCTGCTAACTGGTTACTTAGTGCAAAATTTGTGAAAAATGAGCATTTTGTTGCACTATTGTGGTTCCGGCTCGATTCTTTTGCTTGTCAAAGAAGGCATGGAAATAAACACATGAACCTCGGAGTCTCTTGAATAAGAATCAATTAAATCTTAGAAACTCTTGATCAGATAATTTTTTGAATTAATCAACTTTGACTTTGTTCAGATGGAATTCATTAGAGCTGCGGGACTGATTTTTTGGTATTTTTAACCTGTTCTTCCCCTGAAAATGTTAGTGAAAGGGAACAAAATATTTTTGGATTTTAATTAATGGTTAGTAAACATCAACAAATTAAGCAATAAAACAACTAACAAACACACACAAACTCAAAGATCCCTACAAGGCACAATCCTACAAAAGAGGGAACCAATGTGTGATCTTGTTTATGGCATGAAATGCAAAAGGACATGTAGGATCTTAGGGGTAAAAATTAGGGTATTACACACATACACACACACACACACACACACACACACACACACAGACAGATATATATATATATATATATATATATATATATATATATATATATATATATATATATATATATATATATATCTCCAAGGATGTAACTACTCATTAACAAAATTTTTCTTTTCCAAAAATGCTCCAAACTAAGTCTATGTTTTATTTGTCTCATGTATAAAAATATCTACCAAATCCCACAAAAGTTATATCATCTACTACATCCAACTATCGTCCTCCTAATATGTTGTCTCAGTCTAAGTATCTTCTTGTACCAAACTCTGAAGAAAGAGAATTTCCTAGCTCTCATTTTATGTTTGAACATAATTTTCCCACCTTGTTTTATTGAGGTAGTCATAACCATGTTATTTAACCCATTCAAAATATAATGGATTGCATTGATGAACAAGTATCACCAAACCACAGTGTTAGTTCTAGAAATTGTCCAAAGGATAATGAACCACATCAATCACTTACTCTAACTAAAGAGCAAAACATCACTCATTGTGTCATATGTGGATTTATGTACTTGTAGATATTTTCAAAATGTTCTAAGGTGGAGGAGTTTGTTGATAGAAAACCTGTAATAAACTGATTAGCTATTTGGTTTTGATGATGACAACACCTGATTTTTAATTTTATTCAGTGAAGCCTTAACTCTTGAATTTAGCTCAAGCAGTCAAAGATTCTAAAGATGTTTTATCAAGCTATCCTCTTGAATAAAGATATCCTTAAAGATGCTCTTTAAGATCAAGTCATCTCTTTGAAGCCAACATTGTGGTCAAACGACACTCAAGTGAAGACTTCTGTTTCAAGGCTATCTGATGGTTTTGCTCTCTCTAAACTAGAAGACTCAAGGTTCTTATGTGATGATAAAGTCAAAGATAATGATGCCAAGACTTAAAGCTTTAGAGTTATCAAAGAGAGGAAGTGTGAAAGCTCGCCTAATTGCGTCTGTCTGAGTGGGCAGTTTCTTGTAAAGGCATGAGGTTACTTTTATAATTATTTTAGAAAAATTACACACACGCACACCAAAAATGTTTGAGAAACCTCCCTTATTTTCGTAAAACCATTTGAAAATTCTTTTAAGGCCTATCTAACTTATTAGGGGATTGTCTGATCAATTGGATGAGTTTTTACAATTGAATAATTGATTACCCTAATCATCTAATAAATTATTTTCACCTGGTTGATTCGAAAATCGATTGGAACAATCTCTTAATATTTGGTAATGACTAAATTTCAAAACCTTCCATTTGTGGCTTGAAAAATCGATTATTGGGGTGCAATAATCAATTGGCCTAATGGATTATGGCATTCATTTCTCCCATGGATAGTTTCCAAATTTAAACAATATTTTAGCCTATAAATAGAGATCTTCTCTCTCGTTTTAAATAACTCTGAAAGTGAGCTTTGATCTCACTTTCTTACTCTCCTATTATTGTCTATAAATCTCTCGTTTTTGTCACTTATATTTTTCTATTAGTGCTTCAAGAGTATTCTTGTGTTTAATTGAGGATCATTGTTCAGGGTGAGGGCTTAATTGTAATTTATCAAGAATGTATTATTTCTTAAATGTAATATTCTTTTATAAGAAGTTGTTTGGTTGCGAGCCAAATTAGTAAAAATAGTAAAAGCTCTTGTATGATTTGGGGAATTGCCTTAGGAGTTCTTCATTTGGTTCATGAGTTTTTCCAAGAAGAAAAGTTCTCTTGATTTCGTGAAGATCATCTAGTAAAATATCCACAATATTTCATGAGCTCATCCCGATGTAAAAGCTTTGTCAGTTCGAGATTAGCCAGTGTAAAATCTCATTTTGGTTCCTAAGTTAAGTATGGTGTAAAAGCTCATTTGGTTTGAAATTAGCCAGTGTAACATCTCATCTTGATTCAGAGGTGAACTCGTGTAAAACCCATGTTTGGTGCGAAGGATAACCAACATAAAACTCTATCTTGGTTCGGAGGATAGTGAATGTAAAACTCCAACTTGGTTCGAGATCACCCGTAAAAAATTCCTATTTGTTTTAGAGGATAACCACTCTAAACCATTTTTGTTGTTTGGTGTAGCGCGATTTTTTTGGTTTCGAATCACTATCGCTTTGGAACTACAGTTTGATTCATTTTTTATCCTGTGAAGCTGATTAAGGAAGGGAAATAGATGTCTCCAATTAACCCTGCTTGCATACTGAGTTTAAACAGATGACTGTTGGTTTACAGATGCTATCAAAAAGGGGGGTCTGTCTTAGGTTATTTTGCTTATGAATATAGTGTCTGGACTATTTGCGAGGCTTTTGGTAAGGTGTTAGATCTGATGCTTTTGGTTGATTGACGGAGGTACTGGACTTTGAGTTTTTGATTAGTATGCTCGCTAAGATTTCGCAATCTTATGCCTACGTATTCCCGTTTAACGAAACAGGGAAATCAGAGCGATCGTAGTTCCTCCTATTCTAAGGGAGGAAAAAGATGTTTTGATGTCTTGTTCAAAGCCCAAGATTGAAGCTAAAAGTGATTTGTATCTTGTTCAAAGCCCAAGATATGAAGCTGAAGGGGTTTTTTTTGTGTCTTGTTCAAAGCCCAAGATTGAAGCTAAAAGGTTTGACTGAGAAAGAACTTGTCATCTCTAAAGAGGAACTGTTGATGTTCGTATGCCTTGATTAAAGCACAAGTTTGATGCTAAAAGTTTGATTGACTCAACCTGGGATTTCTCTATACAAAGCCTAAGAGGAGGCTATTGACCCAACAAGAGGGTGTTTATTATTTGTCTCGTACGAAGCCCGAGATAGAGGCTAAAAGGGTTGACTCAACAAGAGAGTACTAACAAGTGACTGACTCAACAAGAGAGTGCTTTTATATGTCTTGTACGAAGCCCAAGACGGAGGCTAAAAGGTTTGACTCAACAAGAGAGTACTTTTATCTGTCTTATACGAAGCCCAAGACGGAGGCTAAAAAAGGTTGACTCAACAAGAGAGTCTTTTATTCTCAACAAGAGATTGATTTGCTGTCTCGTACGAAGCCCGAGATAGAGGCTAAAAGGAAAGTGACTCAACAAGAGAGTCTTGAAAAGTGATGGATTCAACAAGAGAGTCTGAAAAGGTTAAATCCACTAGGGGAAATCATTATACAATGCCCAAGAGGAGGCTGACTTCGCTGAGGAAGGATCTTTATACAAAGCCTAAGAGGAGGCTATACTTCTGCCGAGGATTCTTGAGATCCCAAGGCAGGTCCAAGAAGGGAATCAATCCTTGCAAGGGAATGCAAAAGGAATTGACAGATCAGAAACCTTGAGGCTCTGGTTTGAGATAGTGTTATCTGACCCGGATTGGGGAATTTTGGGAGAAGGACGGGGTTTTAGAATCCGCAAAGTTCTAACTCGGCTGGAGATTAATCCAGAATCTGGGGTTTCTCCTATATTTGAAAGGGACTTGTGAATGTCTTTGAGACTCAAAGGGAATTAGATTGTCCAAGTCTACTGGTAAAGTTTTGTCTTTTGTAGGATGCCCAAAAGAGGGCAAGGGCCTTAAGGGATGAAAACCAACCCTAAAGTAGCCAGAGGTTTGACACTGGAAATATTGCTCTAGCAAAGGATGACTAAGTTCTGTCTTATACCTTTAAGAGGTCGTTAGGGTCCTTGTATTAAGCCCAAGAGAAGGCATGAGAGCTTTTAAGAAGCCGAAGGGTCCTTGTACAACGCCCAAGAGGAGGCGAGGATGCTTTTAGGAAGCATGTGGGTCCCCAAACCAAGAGAATTTCAAGAAATGCAATTCACAGAGAAGAGATCATTCCAGGAAAGTTCGAGAATTTTGAAGGAACTCAAGAGATGCTATTCACGGAGAATAGATCAACTATGGGGAGTAGAGTTTCTTTGACAATTTCTAAGGGTGACAGTCTGAGAAAAGGTTCACCGAGAATACTGCCTTTCTCTTTGTTCCATATTGTTTAACCCTAAGAGAAGGGAAGACTGTATCTGGAATCCTATAGGGATCTAGTTTTGTTTGTATTCGAGAGTGACCAACAGGCTTTACCTAGTTCTAGACGTAGTTGTCGGGGAAAACTCTAAATAACTATACTAGTATATATACAGTTGATATATGACGAGTATTTAAAAGGATGTGAAAGAAGACTTACAGTGAAATATCCCCACAATACAGTTATATATGAAAGCGGTAAATGAAAGCGGATAAACACTTACCCGTTGTAGAGCTTCCATACTGTTTTGTTAGTTGTTCAACAAATAAACTAAAGAAAGTTTTGATAAAAACATATATTTGAATTAAAAATCAAAGGAGAAAGTGCTTTGAAAATATTGTTGGGGCTTACAGCTCAAGGAGAGGCCCAAGTTTTAACGATGATTACACCGTTGTTTTGAAAACCGTACAGAGGGACTTATACAATACGTGATGCCCAAATCATTTTGGTTTCAAAAAGGGGTTGAGTCTTACACTCTATTAGAGGCCCAAAGGTATTTTTGTACAAGTGATGAGGCTTACAACTCAGGAAGAGGCCCAGATGATTGTTTGAAAAATGGCAATCGCGCCGAGGTTTGAAAACACAGTGGGTCTTATACGATGACCGAGGCCCAAATTATTTTGGTTTTCAAAAGGGGTTGGGTCTTACACTCTATTAGAGGCCCAAAGAGTTTGTTAAAAAGATTTGTGAGGGTGAAAATCAAAGAAACCCTAATTTTATCGTTTTTAAAAGTAAATTCTTAAAGAAAATCAATAAATAATGATAAAATACCAAATAAGCTTGAATAAACAACTTGTGATTTTCGGTTAAGATTTGAAAAATGATGTTTTAATCACAAGATGAATTAAAACTCATTTAGTTTTAATTTTCAAGATAAAAATCCACTTTTAAAAGTGTTTAAAACAATTAAAAATGAATTTATTTACAAAAATACCAACTATATTAAATAATTAATATAAATATGATTTTTTTGTGGAATAAAATATTTTAACATTTTTGTGATTTTTTCCAAAAAGAACCAATCAAAAATCATTAAAATTGAGAGAGTTATTAATTTTCCAAATCATTAAAAAATAATATGAAAAATAATGAAAAGTGGGAAAAATGATTAAAAGAGGATCTAGGGCGAGGGGGATTCGAACCCTAGACCTCTTGTGTGCAGCGCGCGCCTTCTACCACTAGGGTGGTGATATATCCGTGTATCAAAACCACCCCATGAATATATGAGGTTGCCTTGTTTTTAGCCTGGCCAAGGCAAGACAAGGCAAGATTTTGGCCAAAAACGTGAAGCTTGTAACCCTAGTTCAGAGATCATCCTTGACTCATTCAGTTAGAAAAGGCTCATTTCATGCCACCTTGGTGCATCCATTGAATGCTCCAAAACAAAATTGGAGTCTTGTCCCCTTTTTAGGCATTTTTAGGTTTGGCATGCTACTTTTAGTTCCAAAGACTTGGGAGGCTTATGGATCAGTGTTTTTTCCTCCTTGGTCCCCCCCCTGAGGTGTTCAGATGGATAAACTTGTTTTTCATTTGCACAATTTGATCAAATCGAGCAAAATACACAAATCTGCCTTGCCATGACAATTGCAGCAAGGCATATTTCCACCGTCATAACTTTTAGCTCAAATGGAATTTGATGGAGTTCTTGGCCATTTAGGAAAGCTCTCATATGATACAACATATGTGTGATCATAGTTTGTCTTGACACTTTTTGGATCCAAGTGAAAAATGCCCCTACATTTTGAAAAAAGTGAAATAGATTATGACTTAGTGAAAATTTCACTAAGTGTTGGAAAAAGTGGCATTTTCATGTTTTTGTCATTTTGGTCACTCCATAACTTAAAATCCATGAGGAATTAGAGTGAGGTGTAGTTGACACTTTTAAAGTATGTCATGAGAGCTACAAATCCATCTTTGGATCAGCCAAAATGGTTGCTTGGATCACAAGTTATGATCCTTGGAAGTTAGTACCCTAGCCACTTTGTTCCATAACTTAGAAAATTTCTAAGTTTCTTATGGTTACCCATTTTACAAGTTATCCCACATTTCTTGATTTTTCTTGATGAATGATGATTTCAATCACACATTAACATCATTTTAGGTTTAGGGAACCATAATTGATAAAAAAATCAAAAGTCAAACTTTGACTTTTGGGCACAGTTGACTTTTTATCAGATGAATTCCAAACGGTGCGATCCTTTATGAAATCAAGTCCTTGACCTAAATCAAACTTGATGGATTGATTTCATAGGTTTTATAGGATGTATTGAATCATGTCCCAAGGATTGGGAGCATGTCCTGGTCAAAAGTCAAAGGCACAGTTGACTTTTTCTTCAAAAAACCCTAATTGTGGTTCAGATGAAATTGAAACTTGTGGATCAAGCTTCTTGGATCAATACATTGTTGCAAATGGATCAATGTAGTTTATTAGAGACCCTCAAACCATGTCTTGAGGTATTGGCTCATGTTTTGTCCCAAAAGTCAACTTAGGGGTGAATTAGGTCAAGAAACCCTAATTCTTGATTTTTGGTGAATGCATCCCCTGAGGCTAAATTGAATTGATGATTGGGCCCATGAAGTCCCTTGGAGTATATTGGGTTATGCTTTGAAGCATTGGCTCATGCCCAGAGGAAAATTTCCATCTGGAGGCCCTGGTCGACCAAAACCCTAATTTGGTGAAACTGGCGATCTTGAGGCTTGAACCACTTGAAATGTTGCAACCTTGTGCTTAATCCTTGATGTGGGAGTCCTCTTGATTCATTATGGAGGTTTGAGGGGTTTAGAAAAGTTGAAGATCATGTCATTTCTTGATTGATCCTTTGTCTAAGGCTCAGAGAGGGCTCAAAACCCTAATCGTTAGTCATAGGGAATGCTCAACAATTCTTGAGGAGATTGATGAGGCATAAAGGTACATCCATATTGTGATGATAATTTGCACAATGATGGGAAATCTTAGTGGTCAAAATTTGGGGTATGGCATTTGGCTGGAAGTTATCCTTTAAAATTCATATCCTTGTATAAGGAGGTTTGTGGGCATATCCTATTGAAAGCTCTCAAGATTAATGGATACTCTTAAGAAGAATTCTTGGGACATGAGTAAGTCAATTTAGGGCGAACCTGTATAAATCTTTAGTATCTTTCTCTCTTCTTTATCTATTTTATTATTCAGTTATTTTCTTTTCTTTGGTTTTCCGCTTCTAATTTACTTGTTTGATTTTAAAATGCATTCAAACTGATTTCTCAAATGATTTTGTTTTTAACCAAAGATTTTCAAACCTCTACAATTCACCCCATATTGTGTATGAGATCACATGTCCAACATCATAGACATTCCTAGCAGTACTATTGTGTATAATTTTTCCTTATCACCATATATCCATAATAATAAACCCATTGGTCCTCAACTATAAAATTACCATGCTATGTTGACTAGAGCAAAAAATGACAAGTTAAATCCCAAGGTCTTTATACTTTGAAACTGAACCAATTAGCATAAAACAAATCCTGGCCAAACCAAGGTGCTTACAAACTATGCAAACAAAGTACAATGCCATGAAAACTCAGTACTTTATCATCACATAGAAATGTAGTTGGTTGCAGGTGAGTCTTTAAGATCAAAGAAAACACTAATGGCAACATACAAAAGAATAAGGTTAAGATAATATCGTAAAGTCAGATACAATTTGTCTTTTTATACAAAAATTATTATATTTTTTAATTTGCGTAAAATGTACAAAATATTTTATAATTTGAAACGGTGAGAGTAAATATTAATTTTTTTTTAATTTCAAAAAAAATATATCTAAAACATTAACGGACAAGGAAGAGACTTTATTCTGTTTTTTTTTTTTAGTTTTAGGCATCACCCCCACTTCAATTTGTATATTCTTCCTACCCAATTTTCTCATCCATAAAACGTGGAGGAGAACTTTGTGGTATTTTTTTCTATTAAATTATTATCTCATTATTTTATTCATTTATATATATATATATATATATATATATATATATATATATATATATATATATATATATATATATATATATATATATGTAATTATTAGACTAAAAGCACCAAAGATATGGTCAGTAAAGGTAGACAATTCTGCCCCCAAAGTGAACGGACAAGAAGAGCATTGTTTTAAAAATTGGACTGGTCATCAAACCGGTGAAGGTACTGGTTTACTGGTTTATCGGTCGAACCACTGGGTCATCGGTCGAACCGCATGACCAAACCGAATTAAACCGGATAACTCGGTTGAATAAACCTGTCATTATAATAGGTATAAAACCGGTAAAACCGGTCGAACCGGATGATTCAGTCTCTAAAAGCTATAACTAGCACTTAAATTTTTTGAAAAGATCATATAATAAATTCACAGGTTCATAATTTAAATTCAAATTTTAAAAGAGTCTAATTGTAAATTTTAAACAGAATCTAATTTAAATTCATAGTTTTAATGTTAATAAAAAATAAATTTTAATGTTAATAATTAAAACAATACAAATATTAACATTATTTTAAATAATAAATTTTCCAAGTCTATATATATATATATATAATGAAAATCAGTTAAGTCTAAAATTATATTATATTTAGTTTTTTAATTTGTGTTCTTAAATTTCTATACAAATATTTGTATGATGGTTTTTCAATCAATATAAATACAAAATAGTAAAAATAGTTTTGTGGATATTACAAAACTTAATTTGTGTATCACTTGAATTAAATGAGTGATTACTATTATTCTTGAAGAAAAGTGACTATGTATTTGAGTAAAAAAAAATTTAAAAAATAAAATAAAATTTTTTTTTTTTTTTTTAAATAAGAAGTTGAACCGTCGGTTTTTCCGATTCTCACCGATTCGACGACATGGCCGATCCAACAAGCGAACCCGGTCGGTTACCTGACCGGTTCCCGGTCCAACCGGTCCGACCGGCCGGTCCGGTCCGGTTTTTAAAACTATGAAGAAGAGACTTTATTGCGTCTAAATGAATAAACGAAGTTGCTGTAGGAGTTGACCTTATCCCCATTGACTCCTTCTAATTTATAATCAAAATCTTTTCTACAAACAGTTTGTGTTTGGTAACTCATTTGATAGAGAATGGCCAAGAAATACGAGGGAGTTGCGATCGGAATTGACCTTGGCACCACTTACTCATGTGTTGGAGTGTGGCAGGAGCAAAACAATCGTGTTGAAATCATTCACAATGATCAAGGAAACAAAACAACACCTTCTTGTGTTGCTTTCACTGATTCTCAAAGATTGATCGGCGATGCTGCTAAAAATCAAGCTTCTTCTAATCCAACCAACACTGTATTTGGTAATTCATTTCTATGTTTATTCATCATTATTGTTTCACTTTTAGTTAGTAGGTGAAATATATTTGCTATGATTTTTATTTTTTATGTCCTTTTTTACATTATTGTTTGAAAATATGCATCACCACTTTAATTTTTTCAGATGCTAAGAGGTTAATTGGAAGGAAATATAGCGATTCTGTTATTCAAAATGATATTTTATCGTGGCCCTTTAAGGTCATTGCCGGTGATAATGACAAGCCTACGATCCTCGTGAGTTACCAGGGTAAGGAAAAACACCTTGTTCCCGAGGAAATATCAGCGATGATTCTCACACGGATGCGAGAGATTGCAGGGGCTTTTTTGGAGTCACCTGTTAAGAATGCGGTGGTCACTGTACCTGCTTATTTTAATGACTCACAGCGGAGAGCCACCAAAGATGCGGGTGATATTGCTGGTCTCAATGTAATGCATATAATCAATGAGCCAACTGCAGCGGCTCTTGCATATGGCCTTCAAAAAAGGGCTGATTCTGTTAAGGAGTCAACTATTTTCATCTTTGATCTTGGTGGTGGAACTTTTGATGTGTCTCTCCTCACAATTAAGAATAATGTCTTTGAAGTTAAGGCCACTGGTGGTGACACTCATCTTGGAGGAGAGGACTTTGATAATCGAATGCTGAATCACTTTGTGAATGAGTTTAAGAGGAAGAATAAAGTTGACATTAGTGGGAACTCAAAAGCTCTGAGGAGATTGAGAACTGTCTGTGAGAGGGCAAAAAGGACTCTTTCATACGATACTGTGGCCACAATTGACATAGATGCCTTATATGAGGGAATTGACTTCTGTTCATCAATTACTCGGGCCAAGTTTGAGCAATTGAATATGGACCTGTTTGAAAAGTGTATGCAGACTGTTGAAAGCTGTCTTGTTGATGCTAAGACAGACAAGAGTAGTGTTGATGACATTGTTCTGGTTGGTGGCTCTTCTAGGATTCCCAAAGTGAAACAGTTGTTGCAAGACATTTTCAAGGGGAAGGAATTATGCAAGAGCATCAACCCTGATGAGGCTGTTGCTTATGGTGCAGCTGTCAAAGCTGCTTTGCTGAGTGAAGGTTTAAAGAATGTTCCAAACTTGGTGCTTAGAGATGTTACACCTTTGTCACTAGGTACGACAGTACAAGGAGTTATCATGGATGTCGTGATTGCTAGGAACACTTCTATTCCTGTCAAGAATACCAAACGTTATGTTACTGTGAAAGATAACCAACGCTCCCTCTTGATTGATGTTTATGAGGGTGAGAGAATCAAAGCCACTGAGAATAATTTGCTGGGTTTTTTTAAACTCTCAGTTCCTCCTGCTCCTCGAGGCCATATTTCTATCAATGTATGCTTTGCTATAGATGCTGATGGTATGTTAAACGTGTCGGCAGAGGAAGAAACAAGTGGTAATAAGAATGATATTACAATAACCAATGAAAATGGAAGACTTTCAAAGGAAGAAATTGAGAGAATGATTCAAGAGGCTGAGTTTTTTAAGGCTCAAGACATGAAGTTCAAAAAGAAAGTTAAAGCAATAAATGCTTTGGACGATTATCTCTACTCCGTGGGGAAAGCGATGAAGGATGATTGTGTAAGTTCCAAGCTCAACCCTGTAGACAAAGTGAAGATCAATTCTGCAATGATAAAGGGAAATAGCATGCTTGAAGACAGCAAGCAGGAAGATACGTTTATGTTTGTGGATTGTTTGAAGGAGCTTGAGAGCGTCTTTGAATCTGCTATGAACAAGGTCAACAAAAGTTACTCTGGTGAGGAAAGTGATTCAGAATCCTAATGATAATTTTTGTTGTTGGATTTGCTCCCTCGTGTATAATGTTGGAGCTTAATGTTCTGCTTCTGAGATGGCAGAATTTGATTGAATATGTCATATTTGGTACTCATTTCTTGTCAATCTTGTTATTGTTTGTGTTGAGTAGACTTGAAGTTTTTATTGAAATAAACAAAAATCTGTGACATAACTAGTATTGTAATTTTAGTTTGTGTTACAGATTGACCTTTTGAATCTGCGTATCATATCTAATAATTCATATAGTTCAAACTTTTCTATAACTTTAGCATTCAAAGTTACTGCTGAAACTAAAACAAATAAATGGAGCATCTTCAAAACTCTGCTCATAATTTGTATCAGAAAAGTAAGATAAATATGGACTCTGATGTTGGGATTCAAGAATAACTTTCATGCAGAAACATTCACACGGCAAACTGGAATTTAGGATGAAGCACTGACACATAATGAATGGTCCCATGACTAAAACTTGTCACTTTAATAATTAAATATTTGTTTTCAACTTAATCATTTAATTAATGTTAAATATTTAAAGTATTATAGTTTACTCTATATCTATAATTGTGGAAAACACATCAATAACAATAAAATTTGTTTTATTAAAAATATCATGTATAAAAACTTAAATCTATATCATTTATTTTTTTATTGTGTATAAAAACTTAAATATATATCATGTATATTTACTTTTGATGTTTAAAGCTTCTAAAAGAATCATTTCGGATCGTGTAAATTGTGAGTTTACAAGTCATTTTTGTAAACATTTAAATTACTAAATTGTTCATTTATGTTTGTAATTGTGGCATTGTTGCAATGGGTGCGAGCGATTAATAAAAAATTTAACCCCTAACAACTTTTGTAAACAAGATGTTAAACTACCCCCACCCATCCATTTTAGTAGATATTTATGTGAAACATATTTTAAAATATTTTTTAATTAAAAATACATATACCAACATTCACTAAAATCTTTGAGACATTCTAAAATTTTCCAAGATTTACCAACATTCACTAAAATCATTTATTTTCGTGTTTTATTCTGAATTATCAATAACGTTCTAGAGCAAGTCTTGCAGTTTAAAGACCATTTGCAACTACTCTTTAGCATTTTAACCGCCTTTTCCAAGGTGGTATGTGGGTCTTGCTTAGAAGTTTTAGAAAACGAATGTAAAAAGCCTTTTGAACGAGTAGTTGCGACTAAGCATGGCATAGTTATCAAGGTGATCTTCATATTGATATTGAAAATGTTTAAAATTTATCTATTGTACATGCAGTCATCACTCTGAGGAAAGCCATAAGGGATGTTGTTAGCTTAGTTGTTGATGCTTCCAAGAAAAGAACTAGAGAAGAAAGGGCCTCTGTAAGAGGAAAAGAAATACAGGTTTGCCTTCATGCCCATTCTAATCTTCTGGCCTATATATCACTTGATTCTCTTTCCTATACTAACGAACTGTTGATACTTAGACTGAAGGCGAACCTCAAAACATCCCTCTCAAGCAATTGGAGGGTATAGAAATTAAGGACTTTGAGAAAGAAAGTTTTGTAGAAACTTCCCCTCATGAGACACCAAAGAAGAAGAAAAAGAAACCTAAGGCCCTCGTGGCTGGGCCTCCATAGGTCACTCCAGGCCTATCTGCTCCCCCCTGTGAGTGAAGTAGAGGGGTCGAAAAAGGCCCTTTTACCCGTCAAAAAGAAAGTTAAGAAAGCACTAGAGGTTTCTCCCAACAAACCTGAGAGTGTTAATTCCAGTCCTGATGTCAAAGCATCCAAGGTGAGTCTTATTCCAACTATAACTTTTATTTAGTCGATACCCTCAAATGCTAACATATCAACCTCTGCAGGGACTTCCTTCTGGAAACACTTATTCTAGTATCAAGTACGCATTACCCACATCCACCAGTTCTCATTATGTTCAACTTGGGAAGATCAGTTCCCCCTCTGTTCAACTTGAGAAGATTCAAGAGGCTATCAGAAATGTCACCGTCAACCAGCCAACAATGGTGCTCTAGAAAAATCTTCCTGAACCAGATAAACCAGTAGTCGAAACACCATCTTCTGAGAAAACATCCTCAGGATATGAAAGTGGAGATTCTACTCACACCAAAATGGACTTAGATCCTGAGGATGAAACTCCTGAACATGAAGAGCAGAATGACGCCTCTTCCTATGAGAGTCCAAATCATGGAGACATTATCCACAAGGAACCAAAGATTACTCAATATTCTGAAGATAAGTGTCCTAGAAATGAACTGGCGATTGGTGGCGAAACTCTCAAGCCTATGCCACAAGGCACCATGCTTACCCAAACCCCTTATCTCAGTCAATAAGAATTGACAGAAATGAAAAGGACAAATATTTCAAGATACTTGACAATGATGATGAGTCTTCGAAGAAGTTTGATTGAGAAATGCTCTAGTTCTTTCACTGTTTATGGTGGAGAGTCTTCTGTCGAACCCATTGAAGAGGTGCTTCGCCAAATGAAACTCAAGATCCTAGGCAAAGACTTGTTTCAAACACTCAATGATGACTTCATGTTTTCCTATGGGATCAAAGCTTTGTTGAAGAAAATCAACACTCCTAATGCCCTCAAGATTGTTGTCAGCTTTGTTTTTTAATTTGGCCCCTTGCTTGACCAGATAACTGTTGACATCCAAAGGAAGAATGAAGTGATGGGTAAATTGAAACCGAAAGAATAAGTCATATCACAAGAATGATTTATGGAGAAAGAATCAAAAGGTCGCATTGAAGAGTTGGAAATAACATTCAAGCAAAATGATGAGGAGATTGCTTCTTGTGACACTGATATCCTTAAGTGGGAGAAAGAGATAGAAAAGTTACAGTCAAAGGTGAAAAAGGCTAAAGAAAGAAAAGTTGAACTCCAAAGTGTCAGTCGAATGAAGCTGGATGAGGAAGCTTTTGTCAGCCTCCAACATTTCGACAATTTTAGTGCTTTGGACTTAGAAATTGAAGGCATAACTTCCACTATTTCCCTTACTAACCTTCGACTTGAGGCGACAAAGGCTCAATTCAGGAGACTTAAAGTCATTCTTCCATTTTGAAATTTATATTCCTGCTTTCTGTCTTTTGAATTATACCATTTATTTTGTAATCTTAAGTACGTACTTTAATGGCATTTTGATATTTGAAGTAGAGACTTTAGTCTTTTGAATTGAAATGTAATCCATATTCTTCCCTTATTTGTATTTCCTGCAACGTGGGTCTATAGTTTTTTAAGTACTTGTCGTTTATTCGTAGGACTCTACCTTCAGGGGTTAATTCTTAGACCTCGTACGTGTTATTTGTAAATACTTGCATGATTTGAAATGGCTTATCCTAGTTTGGGGATCATTTGTCCAAGGTTTGATCTTTCTTATCCATGGGCAGAATCACCTTCCAAACCAAATCCCCACAAGCGAAGGTCTTCGCCTTGACCTTTTTGTTATAAGCCTTGGCCACACGTTCTTTTTGTCTTATTAGAATGTCTAATACATCCAACCTCTCTTCGTATAAATTGATCAATTCATCCAACATCATACCCTAATAATATTCATTTGGTATTTCGATCTTCCTTTGTATCATGGCAGATTGAATGTATATTTCTACAGGAAAAACTTTGTCGTGCCCATAAATAAGTCAAAATGGTGTGGCGTTGGTTGACTCTTTGGGGGAATTTCGACAAGCTCATAGCACTTGGTAAAGCGTTTTATGCCAATTCTCTGGCTTCTGACCTATGTGTTTCTTAATTAAACCAATTATTTCTTTGTTGGCCGCTTCGACCTGGCCATTGGCTTAACCATAATAGGTTGTCGAAGTTAGCAGTTTGAACCATGTCTTCGAGGCAAACTCGAACATCTTTTAACCTGTGAACACTGAGCCTTGATCTGTGGTGATAGTATTAGGAATTCCAAACATATATATACCGTGGTTTTTGATGAAACTGATTACTTATTCTTGGTCGACCTTAGCTCGAGGGATATACTTTATCCATTTGGTTAAGTAGTCTATCCAGACTAAGATGTATTTGTGCCCCTTCGATGATGAAGGTTTAATATCTCTAATTAAGTCTAAAGCCCATCATCTGAAAGGCCTTGGCTCGATTCTTGAATGAAACTCACTTAAGGGTACATGTTGAATACCTATGTGCCTTTTGTAACACCCTTCTACCCCACATAAAATTTTAGGAAAAGGTTTCATATTAACGGAGTAAAAATCAACATGAAAGGTGCCACATATATTCAAAACATCAACTAACAATCATTCTCTTGTCCCGTAACACGGGTTACCCATTTTCAATAATAAAATCAACAACTACGCAGCGGAAATCAACTTTTTATGTCAATTCAATAAAATACTTCATACTAAATGTATCCAAATCAAATCATCACCAACAATGTAAAAAAATTCAACATAAATGAAAGAACGCGAGGTTCACAACAAATCCCAACCCGATGTTACATGACACAGAGCAGGACACCTCTAAACTAAACAGCGATAACGACACACTTCAAGGCTACATCCTCCATCGTCGCGAATCTACTCTTGGTTATCTGCAAGTTACCCACAAGAGAGGCAACATTTCCAAGCAGGCAGGGTGAGAAACCATAATTCATTATAGTAATAATAAAGACTTGGAAAATAAACATAATAAGTAACAACAACATCGTATCATCTTCAAATCCTTCGCAACACAATCACAAATACCTCATAAAATACAATGTCAAATAAAATGAAATGCAAGGAATGCATGTGGTACCGATTTTCTCCATTTGATGGACACTGGCCATCAACCCTCCCCAAGGGAGCACAACATAAAATGCCATGAAATGCAATGATGCTAACTCTCCTCATTCATCCAAATAACAACATGCGCATCATTCATTTCATTTTTCAGCAACATTCATCATAAATTCATGTTTTATCATCCATATATCAGCAACAACTCGACCACAAGGAATCAATACGAGAAAACATCAAGAAACCTCAAGAAACAGCAAAAACAAAATAACCAATAGTCTGACACGGCCGCCCGTGTCCTGTGACACGGCCCGTGTCAGAGAAACTAAGACACCATTCCAAAATAACCAATAGTATAGCAAGACAGCAACCTGACACGGTCACCCGTGTCCTGTGACACGGCCCGTGTCAGAGAGTCTGAGACAAAATTCCCAAAAACCAGAAAAATTATATAGGAACAGTAGTCTGACACGGCCGCCCGTGTCTTGTGACACGGCCCGTGTCAGGCAACCTGTTAATAAAAATTTTCACACGTCCAACCAGAAAGCTGACACGGGTGCCCGTGTTGTGTGACACGGCCCGTGTCAGGGTGCGTCAAAACCCAACTTTTCCCGAAAAGTGATTTTCTGCATTTTTGACTTCGATTACCCCAAAAATCAGTTTTCCCCCACGAAAATTCGATAAAAAGGCTCACATAATGTACATATATCAACACATACAACTCAATTTCATCATATTCTCATCAAATCATTCATTCTACATCAACATTCACCACAATTATACACAGTTCATGAATACCTAATCTATTCATCACCATGTCCTAAAGAACTATAAGAAATTATGCAATCTCCCCATACCTTAGAGTAATCCGAAGCTTTTTCCTTCTTTCTCCAAGATTCTCCTAGCAATCCTTCAAAACTCTAGGGTTTCTCCTTCTTTTCTCTTCTTCAGCGTTCTTCACAAAATACGATCAGCTAGAAAATTGATCGATCTTTCTTCTTTAGTTACATTATCTCAGTTTATGAACTTCCAACTCTACCCTTACTCCTTTTCCTTTATGACCACCTTGCCCTTTTTCTTATTATTTTTAATAATCGTAATAATCTAAATAATACATGATTATTCACTTTATTAAAATTATTTAAAAATATTCTTTTAGTCCATAATTCTCCAATTTACCAAAAACCTCTAATTTCCTTCTAAATTAATTAAATAAATAAATAAATGATTAATTTAGATTTTCAGGTCGTTACAACTCTCCCCTACTTTAAGAATTTTCGTCCTCGAAAATTACCTGAAGTAAACAGAGTCGGATACGACTCTTTCATCTGATCTTCACGCTCCCAAGTCCAACTATCACCAGCTGGTCAGCCCCACAATACTTTCACTAAAGCAATCTCTTTACCTCGCAGTTGCTTCAATTCTCGACCATCAATCCTCACAGGCAAAGCTTCTACTGTCAGGTTATCTCTCACCTGAACATCATCCATTTGAATCACATGCGACGAATCCGAAATATACTTCCTCAACTGCGACACATGAAACACATCATGCAAATTCGCAAGTGAAGGTGGTAAAGCCACCCGATAGGCAACCTCTCATATCCTCTGCATAATCTGATACGGACCAACAAAGCGCGGAGTGAGCTTTCTAGACTTCAAAGCTCGTCCCACACCAGTCATCGGAGTAACTCTTAAGAACACGTGGTCTCCCTCTTGGAATTCAAGTGCTTTTCTTCTCTTATCATGGTAACTCTTTTGACGACTCTGCGACGTCTTCATTTTATCCCAAATCATTTTAATCTTCTCCGTTGTCTCTTGAACAATCTCAGGTCCAAGTACAGAACTCTCTCCCGACTCATACCAACACAATGGAGTTCGACAACGTCTACCATACAACGCCTCATATGGAGCCATCCCAATACTAGCATGAAAACTGTTATTGTATGTAAACTCGATCAACGGCAAGTGGCTATCCCAAGATCCTCCTTGATCCAGCACACAAGCTCTCAACAAATCTTCTAAAGATTGGATTGTCCTTTCCGTTAGACCATCTGTCTGCGGGTGATAAGCAGAACTCATCCTCAACTTAGTACCCAAAACATCCTGTAGACTCTTCCAAAACCTTGACGTAAATCGCGGATCTCTATCCGATACAATACTCGAAGGTGTTCCATGCAACTTCACAATTTCATCAATATAAATCTCAGCTAACTTCTGCATAGAATGATTAATTCTCATCGGTAAGAAATGCTCCAACTTAGTTAACCTATCCACATTTACCCATATTGAGTCATTACCTCTTGCAGTCTTCGGTAACCCAGTCACAAAATCCATGGAAATGCTATCCCATTTCCGTTTAGGAACATTCAATGGCTGCATCATACCTGAAGGCTTCTGATGTTCAATCTTGGACTTCTGGCAAGTCAAACATGCATACACAAATTCACCAATATCTCTTTTCATACCTGGCCACCAAAACAATCTACGCAGGTCTTGATACATCTTCATAGCACCAGGATGAATACTCAATCGACTTCTACGCCCTTCCTCCAAAATACTCTTTTTGATTCCAGAAATATCCGGAATACATACTCTATCTCGAAATCTCAAAACTCCATCTTCATCAATTCGGAACTCACCTCCATTACCTTGATTAATCTTCATTAACTGGTCAACTAATTTCAAATCAGATTTCTGACTTTCCCGAATTTCCTCCAAAATTCCACTAGTCAGCTTTAGCATGCCCAATTTCACAATATCAGCGGTCGTCTCACACAACAAACTCATGTCTCTGAATTGCTCAATCATTTCAAGTTCTCTCACCATAAGCATCGAAATATGCAATGACTTTCTACTCAAAGCATCAGCCACTACATTTGCTTTACCGGGATGATAATTCAAATCGAACTCAAAATCCTTTAACAATTCTAGCCACCTTCTCTGCCTCATGTTTAACTTTTTCTGATCGAACAAGTATTTCAAACTTTTATGATCACTGAATACCTCAAATTTCGAACCAAAAAGATAATGCCTCCAAATCTTCAGCACAAATACTACAGCAGCCAACTCTAAGTCGTGTGTAGGGTAATTCCTCTCATGGACTCTTAACTGCCTAGAAGCATAAGTGACCAATTTACCATTTTGCATCAAAACTCCACCAAGGCCCATCTTTAAAGCATCACAATAAACCACAAAAGACTCATTCGGGCCTGGAAAAACCAACACCGGAGCAGTTGTCAACTTTTTCTGTAGTTCCACAAAACTTTCTTCACTGGCGACATCCCATACATACGCTTGTCCCTTTCGAGTCAATTGCGTCAACGGCAAAGCCAACTTAGAAAAACCTTCAATGAATTTACGATAATAACTAGCCAATCCAAGAAAACTACGAATCTCCGTAGCAGACTTCGGAGTCTCCCAATGCAACACCGCATCAATCTTTGAGGGATCCACAGAAATTCCACCACTTGAAATCACATGGCCTAGGAAACTCACTTCCTTCAACCAGAACTCACACTTTGACAACTTAGCATACAATTTCTTTCCCCTCAACACTTGTAACACAATCTTCAAATGTTCCGCATGTTCTTCTTCTGATTTAGAATATACCAAGATGTCATCTATGAAAACCACTATAAACTTATCAAGATATTCATGAAAGATCCTGCTCATATACTCCATGAACACACCAGGCGCATTAGAAACTCTAAATGGCATCACCGTGTATTCATAATGACCATACCTCGTTCTGAACGCTGTCTTCGGAATATCATCAGTTTTAACTCTAATCTGATGATAACCAGACCTCAGATCAATCTTACTGAACACACAAGCACCTACGAGTTGATCCATCAAATCGTCGATTCTCGGAAGCGGATACTTATTCTTGATGGTCATCTTATTCAACTGCCGATAATCGACACACAATCTCATACTACCATCTTTCTTCTTAACGAGCAACACCGGAGCACCCCACGGAGAAACACTAGGTCTAATGAACTTTTTCTCTAACAATTCTTCTAGTTGTTTCTTCAGCTCACTCAATTCCGAAGCAGACATCCGATAAGGAGCCATCGACACTGGACTCGTACCTGGTATTAAGTCCACAGCAAATTCAACTTCACGTTCCGGAGGTAAATCACTTATATCCTCAGGAAACACATCTTGAAACTCACAAACCACAGGAAACTCAACACTGACGGCTTCACCATCGACTTGCAACGATGCAAACACTGCGAACATCAACGCTTCATCTAATAAAAGTTCATCCACTTGCTTAGCAGATAAGAACACTAGTTCACCATTCTCACCTAACTCCGGAAACCTCACAGTCTTACTATAACAATCAATATGAACATAGTTGAACTCCAACCAGTTCATACCAAGGATAACATCGATTTGGTGCAAAGGTAAGCACACCAAATCCATCACAAAATTCTTCTCAAAGATTGTCAAAGGACACTTCAAACAAACAAGCATGGTAGTCACATAACCATTAGCCGGAGTCTCTATTATCATACTACCATTCATGTTAGACAAATTCAAACCCAATCTAGTAGCACACTCAAGAGAGATAAATGAATGCGTAGCTCCAGTATCAATAATAGCAATCAACTCAACATTGTTAATAAAACAAGTACCTCGAATCAAGTTGTCTTTCTTGGGAACTTCTGAGCCAGCCAACGCAAACACTCTTCCAGTAGTTTGGGCAGCAGTAGCAGTCTTCTTTGGTTTCTGGTATTGAGTACTGATATGACCCTGTTGACCACAGTTGAAACAGGTCGGACCCTCATTCGGACAATCACCAATTCTATGCCCAGTCTTACCACAACGGTAACATCTCATAACTTTGTTAGTACACACATCGGCTTTGTGACCTGACTCTCCACACTTATAGCACTTAGTAGGTGCATTAACGGCTCCCTTACTTGACTTCTTCTCATCTGATACCCTCTGTTTCCCTTTATCACCTGGGGTCGTATAAGGTTTTCCTTTAAACTAACTCTTATCTTTCTTTTCACTTAGCTGTTTGTAGTGAGCAGATCGAGCTCGGCTATCTTCATCATAGATCCTACTCTTATCCACCAGTTCCGCATACCTGCGAATCTGTTGGCATCCAATCCCCTGCTTAATCTCTGGTCTCAGCCCATTCTCAAACTTGAGACACTTAGAAAGTTCAGCATCTGCACAGTTGTAATGAGGACAAAACTTCACAAGCCTCTCAAATTTGGCAGCATACTCTGCCACAGTCATATTTCCTTGTTTCAATTCAATTAATTCCACTTCCATCTTACCACGAGCATCTTCAGGAAAATACTTGCCCAGGAATTCTTGCTTGAACACGTTCCAAGTCACCATAGTGCCAACATCTTCCAACCTTTGACGGGTGTTATCCCACCAGTCCTCGGCCTCTTCTTCCAGCATATGCGTTCCGAACTGCACTTGTTGCGCATCAGAGCACCCCATCACTCTAAAAATCTTCTCGATCGCCTTGAGCCACTTTTGTGCGCTCGCCGGGTCATGAGTTCTTTCAAACTTCGGTGGGTTGTTCCTCTGAAACTTCTCTAATGCACGGAACTCATCAGGAGCATTGTTCTGAGCAAGAGATGCAATAGCCTCAACAAGAGCACACGTGTTGTTTCCAGCCATTCAGTACAACACTCACCACGTCAGAAAAAAAAACAAATAATCGTTAACAAGTAACGACTGACAACACAAGACTTGGCCGGACAGACCCTTCTACCCCACATAAAATTTTAGGAAAAGGTTTCATATTATCAGAGTAAAAATCAACATGAAAGGTGCCACATATATTCAAAACATCAACTAACAATCATTCTCCTGTCCCGTAACACGGGTTACCCATTTTCAATAATAAAATCAACAACTATGCAGCAGAAATCAACTTTTTATGTCAATTCAATAAAATACTTCATACTAAATGTATCCAAATTAAATCATCACCAACAATGTAAAAAAATTCAACATAAACGAAAGAACGCGAGGTTCACAACAAATCCCAACCCAATGTTACATGACACAGAGCAGGACACCTCTAAACTAAACAGCGATAACGACACACTTCAAGGCTACATCCTCCATCGTCGCGAATCTACTCTTGGTTATCTGCAAGTTACCCACAAGAGAGGCAACATTTCCAAGCAGGCAGGGTGAGAAACCATAATTCATTATAGTAATAATAAAGACTTGGAAAATAAACAGAATAAGTAACAACAACATCATATCATCTTCAAATCCTTCGCAACACAATCACAAATACCTCATAAAATACAATGTCAAATAAAATGAAATGCAAGGAATGCATGTGGTACCGATTTTCTCCATTTGATGGACACTGGCCATCAACCCTCCCCAAGGGAGCACAACATAACAACATATCACTTCAATCCGCACAATGGGATTGAAGCTACCAATAGGCCGAAGCCCCAACATAATAAAATGCCATGAAATGCAATGATGCTAACTCTCCTCATTCATCCAAATAACAACATGCGCATCATTCATTTCATTTTTCAGCAACATTCATCATAAATTCATGTTTTATCATCCATATATCAGCAACAACTCGACCACAAGGAATCAATAAGAGAAAACATCAGGAAACCTCAAGAAACAGCAAAAACAAAACAACCAGTAGTCTGACACGCCCGCCCGTGTCCTGTGACACGGCCCGTGTCAGAGAAACTGAGACACCATTCCAAAACAACCAAAAGTGTAGCAAGACAGCAACCTGACACGGTCACCCGTGTCCTGTGACACGGCCTGTGTCAGAGAGTCTGAGACAAAATTCCCAAAAACCAGAAAAATTATACAGGAACAGTAGTCTGACACGGCCGCCCGTGTCCTGTGACACGGCCCGTGTCAAGCAACCTGTTAATAAAAATTTTCACACGCCCAACCAGAAAGCTGACACGGGTGCCCATGTTGTGTGACACGGCCTGTGTCAGGGTGCGACAAAACTCAACTTTTCCCGAAAAGTGATTTTCTGCATTTTTGACTTCGATTACCCCAAAAATCAGTTTTCCCCCACGAAAATTCGATAAAAAGGCTCACATAATGTACATATATCAACACATACAACTCAATTTCATCAAATTCTCATCAAATCATTCATTCTACATCAACATTCACCACAATTATACACAGTTCATGAATACCTAATCTATTCATCACCATGTCCTAAAGAACTATAAGAAATTATGCAATCTCCCCATACCTTAGAGTAATCCGAAGCTTTTTCCTTCTTTCTCCAAGATTCTCCTAGCAATCCTTCAAAACTCTAGGTTTTCTCCTCCTCTTCTCTTCTTCAGCGTTCTTCACAAAATACGATCAGTTAGAAAATTGATCGATCTTTCTTCTTTAGTTACATTATCCCAGTTTATGAACTTCCAACTCTACCCTTACTCCTTTTCCTTTATGACCACCTTGCCCTTTTTCTTATTATTTTTAATAATCGTAATAATCTAAATAATACATGATTATTCACTTTATTAAAATTATTTAAAAATATTCTTTTAGTCCATAATTCTCCAATTTACCAAAAACCTCTTATTTCCTTCTAAATTAATTAAATAAATAAATAAATGATTAATTTATATTTTCAGGTCGTTACACCTTTTGCACTCTTGATAACCCTTAGCAAATTCTATGCAGTCTTTCAACATGGTTGGCTAGTAAACGCCGAGTCGAAACAAAAGCCATTTCATCTTTTGGCTTGCCTAATAAGAACCACATAATCCTGTATGAACTTCAGAAATTTCTAAATATGTTTCGCTTTCGCCAAGACATTTAAGTAAGACTCCCTCAGGTGTTTTCTTAAATAATTTGTTTCCCATCATCACATAGCTTAAGGCCCTATATTTATCTTTTAATCCGTAATCCCTATCGGGTTATCTAGATATCTGATAATTGGTTTTCACCAATCAATATCTGACATATGGTCAATGAAAAAAAGTTCACACGTTTCAAAATTTTCCAAAACTTCACAATTTTCTAAGGTTGGTACATCTCCAAACTCGTCTGCCCCTATAGGTTTTGACATTGGCAATGTCACTGGGGAACAATCAGTCGAAATCAGTTTGCCATTGAATTTAATCAACTCTTCCAGTTTCTCTTTGGGGACTTTATAACATGATGTGATTTATGCTAATTCATTCGCCTCTTGGTTCTCCAATCGAGGTACATGATCAATATTGACGGAGTGGAAGCGTTTCAAGAGAGAATTTGTTGCAACGAAGTAAATCATCATGATTTCTTTTATGCATTTATATTCTTTTCGTAGCTGCTTCACTACTAATTCTGAGTCACCTTTTATCTCGACATTTTTTTCCTCAAGTCCAGTAAAATTTTAAGGCCTGTTATCAAAGCCTCATATTCGGCCTCATTATTTCAGCAATGGCCATCAATTCTAAATTTGAACTTATTTGGTATCTAATTTGGGGAAATTATAAGGATTCCAATCCCAGTTCCATTCTTGTGTCTAGAACCATCGAAAAATAATTTACAAGGCCTCTCACACACGCAATTTTATGTTTATTCGACCAACGAGTGGTCGACAATAAAGTCTATGATGATTTGGCCTTTCATGGCCTTTAAAGGCGAATAAGTTAGTGAATACTTGGTGAGGGCCAACACCCATTTCCCGATTCAACTATGTAAGATAGGTTTTGATAACATATATTTAATTACGTCGAAATGCGAATAAACATAAAAGTCGATCGGCTTTATATAATGCTTCAACTTAGTACATGAAAAGTACAAACAAAGACATAACTTTTCTATTGCATTATATATAGTTTCAACATCATTTAGGATTCGACTAAGGTAATATATGGCTCTTTCGATGTCATTCTCATCTTCATGAGCTAACATGCTACCTATAGTTAAGTCTGATGCTGATATGTACAACTTCATGACCTTATTTCTAATAGGGGTAACAAAATATGATGCTTTGTCAAATACTCTTTGATTTCGTCGAACGCCTTTTGGTGTTCTATCTTCCATCTGAAACTTCCCTCTTTCTTCATTCGAAGAAATGGTAAGAAGGCTTGTGTCTTGCCACTTAAATTGGATATAAATCTCCTTAGGAAATTTATTTTTCCCAATAAAGACTGAAGTTTCTTCTTGTTGCGGGAGGCTTGGTGTCCAAGATTGCTTTGGTCTTTTTTGGTTGATCTTGATGCTTTTCTTGTGCACCACAAAACCTAATAAATTGCTTGAATGGACACCAAAATCACATTTCAATGGATTTAGTTTTAATCCATATTTCCTCATCCTCTCAAAGATCTATTGAAGGTGGTCTAAATGACCATTTCTGACGAGGATTTTATGACTATGCCATTAATATAAACTTGCATGAATGTGTCAATGAAATTATGTGACATCGAGTTCATAGCCCTTTGATAGGTTTCCCCAACATTTTCTAAATCGAAAGACATTACTACCCATTTGTAGGTCCCTAAGGCCTCTGGGCATCGAAACACCATTTTTGGTATGTCCTCTTCAGCAATGAAGATTTGGTTATACCTTGAATAACCATCTAACATGCTTAAGTAATGAAAACGTACAACAGATTCGACTAACATTTCTGCCCTAGGCATCGGGTATTCATCCTTAGGCGTGGCATTAATGACAGGTACTATGTTACCTAACCATTCGACGTTACCTGGAAATCCTGATAAATTTGCTTATGAGAATCCTTTTGATCTCTTATTTGATTTTAAACATAATCTCTGGGGAGAATATCCTTGGTATCTACTTCAGTGGGTTTTTACCAGGTCGAATTGGCAACTTCTGTTCCACTATATCTCGACTTAACACTAGCATTTTGTTGTAGTCCCAAGCAAAGCAATATTTGAATTCATTGAGTAGTTTGACCAACCTTCTTTTTAGACCTGGATTGACCTTAGCACTGATGTATGTGGGTCTCTTTATTGTTCCATCTCCCAGATTAACCTCTTCTAGATGGTCTTAGGCTTGGATTTTCCTAGTAGAAATTGTTGGATCTTTTTCAAACCCCAGAAGCCCGTCGCCATAGATATAGTCAAACCTACAGCTTTTTAATGTTGTTGGCACTACTACGTAAATACCAATTAACAACGGTTGGGAAAGGTATATAATGACGCAGGCGTAGGCGTTGTTATGTAGAGTGTCGTTGTAAATGGATACTTATAATCACGGGCCATTATCCGTTGTAATTACCTAGAAACAACGCGCCCTATCACAGCGGTTCGTTATAACGAACCGTTGTGATAAATATAATGCTCCTAGGTTCGATTCCCAGCTGCGCCGTTTTGATATTTCTTTTTTCTGTGCAGCGCGCGAGATATTATTACGGCTATATTTTTTACCCGTCGTTATATAATCTGCAAACACAAATATACAACCACGACTTTGTTTTATAACCGCAATCAAAACTTCCTATCTTTTAAATATGCATTTCTCAGCAATTCATATTCATCCCATTATTGTACTTGTAACCATTTTAAATATGTATTTCTCATCAATTCAAATTCATTCCGTTTTTAAACCTGTAACCATTTTAACTATAACAGATAAGCTAACATTGTTCATTTGTAAGTATTGTAACTATTATAACCATAAAATACAGCTAACATTGTAACATTGTAAGTATTTGTAAGTATACATTTTGTAAGTATTGTAACTATTATAACCATATTTACACCAAACACTATATTCTTGTCATCAATACATAAAAGTGTTATTCACATCATCTCTACAGAAAAGTGATATTCACATCATCAATCAGCAGGACCCTTAAGAACATTGTGGGTATATGCCCAACGTTTACGAAGATCTACGAAGTCCTCAATGGGGAATGGGGTTTCGTCGTTAAACATCTACATAAGAAACATCTACATAAGAAAGAGGCAATAACATGTATGATAATAATTCAATAGTTAACTTATCTGTTAATATATGTAAACATTTTATGACATGTATACCTTATCCCATGAATCAACAATGCCGGCAAGGACAATGTTTAGCATGTGTTTCATGACATAGTAACCACACTTGTAATTCCCGGGTTGTTTCCTTGTCTACAAATTTAAGCAAAAATCACATGAATACAACCACAATGAATGTAAATGAAAGAAACATAATCGTGCCACTTACTTTAGGACAGATCCATCTGGGCTTTCTTCTAACATTGTTCATTATATTCACTTGTTCCACAACACTACACATAGAATTTGAATTAAACATATTACATGATAAACTAATTACATTGTCAACGAAAATGAATTAAGCATACACTTACGAATTAATCATATCTTTCATTTTGTTATACATTGTATCATGCAAGGAACACAGAAAAGTTATCGTATTCGTCCGTAATGATATGATGATCAATTGCCAATGACCACTGAATAAACAAGAGCATATATATAGGTTAATGGTATTTGCTAAAACAAAACTAAATATAGAATAAACATGAATTCCAAAAATACTTACGTGCAGAGGAATGGTGCTAACTAACATTCTTTTCCTCCCTCACTTAACCGTGTTATCAAGTACTCTCGGATAGATTTTGATTTATTAAAAGTCCAACGAATAAAAAGTGGATCCAAGATTCCGTAAGTACTCGATTTATTCAACTCTATACAAAGACGGTGAATGTACCTAAATGGTTAAAGAAAATGAATAAATTAGGGGTGATGTTCTATAAATGATAATGTTCTATAAATGATAATGTTCTATAATGACATGTATATTCAACTATAAATACTTACGTGCACAAAACTTGCAATATCCCTATGTCCAGCGACTTATACCCACCAAGAAAATCCCTTACATAATCAGGATTATAATAGAACAAACCCACAAGTGGACAATGTTCTAGCGGGAGAGGTTGCGCTTCATTTATCACCGCAACTTGCAAGTATAACATTGTGATTTCATTTGGATTAGGGTCCATTATATCATTGCGGTTACCCGCAGGGGGGGATGGGCTGAACAATTACTTCCTTTTGTAGAAGTGACGTACAACACTTCTACTAGGAGTTGGAGTGTCATCTTCACCATCAACATTACAGTGATCTTCATTTGTCCGTTGTTCCAAGTTTTCACTTAATCTATACATCATAATATTCAATTAAAACATAAAACAAAAACAAGCACAATATATATCATACATTTCCGATAAAACACTAACATATCAAGTAAAGTACATACCGAATACATCTCTTGGAACCTTTCCATATATTTCTCCCTTTTTTCCTTCTCCTCTTCTAACATTCTCCGTTGTTCTTCTAATTGCTTCTCAAAATTTTCAATTTTTTTCTTTAAGCAATTATTTTCGGGCTTTCAGCTCTTTTTCTTGGAGACCCAAAGAATGACCTCAAGCCGACACCTTCTCCAACAACACGGACACGCCCACCATGCTCATCTGTTCCGATAGCTTCTACTAATATATCATGTCGTGCTTGCGGAACAAATGTGCCTTCACGGGCTGCCTCAACCAACTTATCCTACACAACATGAGAAACTTACATATATTAGTTACCAACGCATTTAAATAAAAAATAACATAAGCACCACAAATCATACTTAGAATTTTTTCGGCAACTACTCTGGAAACCTCAGAGGTGTACTCTCCATTTGGTCTTAATCGAGCCCTTTTCCATTTTTCATGTCTTGAAGGTGGAGATGGGATGCGATCATCTCAAGTTTCGGATTGTCTCTCAAGCATGATTTTCTTCTCAAGATTCCTATATCCCCCACGAGACAATCTATGGGGGTACATGTTCTTGGCTTTATTGAGTATCCCGACTTCACTTTTAACCTGTTATGAACATAGTGAAAAAAAATATATGATTAGTATCTATAACTCATTAGCATAACATTATCGGTTACATGAGAATAGTAGTAACCTTAAATTCCTCAGAACGACTTATCTTTGCAAACATTTTCCATTACTTCTTCGATATAAAACTATATCGAACCCATGGATGAGCAAGACCGCTCTTAGGCCTCCTAATGTAGTCAGCCGTGAGTTGTGACTTAAATCCCCTCCAATGAGTACCAGCATATGATATCCACTTTCTTTTCAAATTTGAGTCTTCGTCGTTAAACTCAAAATTCAACTACATTTAAATCAATATATAAGTATGTATTAGAAATTATAGATATTGATATCGGCGATATATGAAAATTATAGTATTTAATACCTTAACATCAGTCCATATGCTTTCTTTGACCTTATTATCAACTTTTTTCCAATCATCAATCAATATACTGACCTTGCTACGTGCAAGGAACGAAACATAACTCTTAAAAGTAGAGTAGTGTTGACAATTCACTACTCTATACAAAGAATCAAACTGGATAGGAAATTTTTCACCTGATGCGTTTCGGACAGGTGTGAACTAGGGCATCATTGTGATGCCTCTTTGTGATCTTTTCGTTTGACTTACAGTTGTTTGAGTATCATTGTGAAACATCTCATTTGTTTGAGTTTCTTCGCTGGTTTCTGATGAAGAACTCAACAAGGTCGACATCTAAGTTCAAAAACAACAACAACAACATAAACAACAAGAACATAAACATCAACCACAAAATAAATGACGTTTATTGTAGATACATGGGAAAAATATTTTACGTATCCTAAACGTTATGACTAAGTAAATGATGTTGGTGTTGGTGATGGTGTTGTCTTCCTTCGTTTGGGGTGATGACGGCGTTGTTGTTGTTTTCCTTCTAGACGGTAACAACTTGGTTGATCGTGATGGTCTTATCAACTTGGTTGATGATGATGACGACAATGGCAAATACACAGTGAAGTAGGAACGATGGTGTTTGGATGAAATCGTGTAATGTTTCACAGTAATGAACGTTAGGGTTTGGGTTGAAATCGTGTATTGTTTCGTCTAGTTTCTATTTGCAATGGAAAAAAGGATACTGAAGAGACAAGCTATCTAGGAGTGTATAATATTATCACGCTACCACAACGGCCAATACTTGCAACCGTAGTGATATTTTACTTTCATGGTGAAATTTCATAAAAAAGCACCAGAGTATTAAAAATTAAAAATTTTAAATAAAAATAAAAATATATCACAACGGTTGTAAACATTAACCGTAGTCATAAACTTTATAGTTTTTTATTTAAAAAATAATAAAAATGAAAATACGCAACTTAACAATGGTGGAACCATTGAACCGTCGTTATAAACTTTAAAGTTTTTTATTTAAAAATAATTACAAAAGAAAAGGCGCCACTTAACTTTAAAGGAATAACATATATGGGGGCCCTGAGATTCGAACCCATGAAAGCTTGGGGTTATCACAACGGTTGGCTGCTTAACCGTTGTTATATACGAATAATTTTTAATTAAAAAAAATTAATATTACGATAGCGCCTTAGTTTACAGATGTCACAACGGTGTAGGGAATAAGCGTGGTGACCATGGCATTATTGTTTACGCGTTTTGAAGTAGTGTGGGCCACAATGGCCATTTTCATTTATTTCAAGATTTTCAACAGTGGTGGCTTCAACAACCACTCTTTGTAAAGTGTCGGCCTCCAAGGCCGCTCTTAATGTGTTTGGCTTGGATTTTCCTAGTCGAAATTGTTGGATCTTTTTCAAACCCCATAAGCTCGCCGTCATAGATATAGTCAAGCCTACTACTTTTTTAAGTTGTTGTTTGGCCTCAATGGCCATTTTCATTTATTTCAAGATTTTCAATAGTGGTGGCTTCAACAGCCACTATGTAGCAAAATTTTCTGTGACCGTTTTGTCATTAGGTTGTGCTAGGGGACCAGAGCAACTTTTTTTTCCAATTGTGCCATAATTGGAAACAATCTATGCTTAACTAGTTTTTTGGCCACTTCACTGACTTTTTCTGCAGCTGCTTTGTCGTTGATGTTGGATCCTGAGGCCTCATATGTAGCTTTCTTGTTCCTTTGGTGTCAGCACCATTGTGTTCTTGTCATTGGATTATTTCCCTTATAATTCTGAGGACCAAAAGAATACCTCTTCGACACGTGAGAGTTGTCATTGTAGGAAGATCCTACTCCCATGTCTACTACCTTCCACTTCTGCTAGTTTAAGCCTTTCTTTTTCACATGCCTAACCCATTCTCCTTTAGGTGCATTAGAAGGAGGCACGTAAGTCCTTTGACGGTTCCCAAACTTCCTTTGGAAGTACTTGTTCTTATGTGGAACGCCCCTTTTGTAAAAAATGAATCGAGATGTTGATCCACCTCTGCTACTCTTCCTTGAATCTAAGGGTCTGGAAATTTCAAGACAATTCTCAGCTTTCTCATCAAACACTGTGCTACACCTATGGCATATCATGACCTTGGAGTTATTCACTTTGCATAGATTCAAAAAATCAACGACTTCCTCCTTAGCCTGAGGAAAAACCACTTGCATCTTTTCAGTAACATCTTCTACAACATTTTGCTCAACTTGTTCGACTTCCATGTATAAGGCCTCAGAAGCTTCGA
This sequence comes from Lathyrus tuberosus, assembly GCA_022829125.1. Lineage (NCBI taxonomy): Eukaryota > Viridiplantae > Streptophyta > Magnoliopsida > Fabales > Fabaceae > Lathyrus > Lathyrus tuberosus. The sequence continues at coordinate 11,495,486 of JALAZF010000072.1, forward strand.
CCATCAGGATATCGAGAAGTTTAGAAAAACGTGCCTCTTCGACTTGGAGAAGGTCGGAGTCCACTTGCATCGAAGCCTTTGGTTTCACTCCGAAATGCAGCCTGCCTTCCATGAGCACCTTCGCTGACATTGGGAAGTTTTATGACCTAAGAAATTGTGGTACTTACAAAACCTCTATTTTTCCTTTGCTTTAATGGGGGAGTTTTTAGGCCCGGAGGCACTATAATATACTCATCAGTAACCAACAAATCAAAAACCTCGTCACATTTTTTTATATCAAAAGTACTTGTCTTGGTAATGAACTTCTCGTTTTTGTTGGGTTCGACGGGTTTTTCCCATTCAATGGTTTTAAAACTTTACAAACGCACGGAGGGTCCTAGCTTTAGCTCTGCACATAGACGTGCTCTCTTCGAAACATTCATCGAATGAGTATGACTCCAAATACCTATCTTTTTCTACATAGGCGACCTTTTCTTTTTTATTATACTTACTCAACCCGACTTGGCGAACTCTATCCACCAATTGGGCCATGTCCCTTAGATACTGAGTTCCCAAATTCTTCCTAATGGAATAATCTAAACCACCCGCGGCCATTTCGACCAACTCATGTTGAGGGACTTGTGCAAAACACCTTGCCTTGAGAAGTCTAAACTTGTTCAAGTAGTCATCAATTGACTCAGGCATTTTATGGCTAACGATGGCCAGTTCCTTAAGGCTAATTTTTTACTGGCCCATGTAGAATTGTTCATGAAACACTCTCTCTAGTTGGCACCAACTATGTATGGAATGAGGAGGGAGTGTGGTATGTAAAGGCATTTTTTGTGAGAGAATTTGGAAAGTATTTCATCTTCAAATTCTCATTATTGGCCATGTTTCCTGCCTCAGCTTAATATCTAGCGACATGTTCAATCATAGACTCACTTGGTTCACCATCAAATTTGGTAAATTTGGGGACTTTCCATCCTATGGGGAGTTTCGTCTGTCAAACATACTCTGACAGTGGTGAAACAAAGTTAGGCCTATGGAGGTCAACGTTGAGGCCATTTTGGACTAGGATCTGTTCGACCATGTTTGCTATATTATTTTGCCCCCCAAAGTTATTTTGTTGGACATTTCTAAGTATTTAGCCGGCATATTAGTTTCTATTAACCATTATTGGCCTTGGGTTATTTTGGCCTATGTATTTCTCATCCTCTATATGCATGGGAGGTTTTGTGTGTCGAAGTCCCCTTTGTTGCTTCCCTTGGTTAACAGGGGCTTGCCTATTGTCAGGTGTCTCTACTTGGCTGACATTTGAGATTTGAGGAGTTGGACTCGCTTGGGCCTATGGAGCGTTGAAGAAGTCGGCTATTCGACCCATCTGATTACACGGTAGTTCATAAATTTGGTTGCTGTTATGAATCAAGGAATTGAACACCATACCAATATGTTGGGTCGACATGTTTACTATTTCATGGTTTCTTTTGTCCATATGTTGCCTCATAGACATAAGGGATGTCGTATTATAGTCAACGTCGTTTTGGGGGCATAATTCGATCATCCTGGTAATGGAACCGTTCGATTGGTATTATTTATTATCAAATCTGAGGCAGGAAATGGGTTATATGGCGGCATAAGAGCTGTTGTGTTATCTGCATAAGTCGGCGCATTAGAATGAAGGTCTGCCATCATCGTTGTTGGCATACCATATGGTAATCTCTATTCCCCATAGGAAGTCTAAAAATTGGAAGGAATGGTATCCTAGGGTCTCCTAAAGTTGGTCTTGTGACAATGGGGTTAAATGGGAGATTCCCTAGTTGTGGTGGTGTTACCTTGGATTTTTCGACTCAACTATAAATGGCAAGTGAAGACAATAAATATGCCAACAGTTAAAATTGAAGAGTCAGATGGAAATCAAGAGCTGAGTTAATGTTGAAAACTATACATGGTAATGAGAATCAAAGTAGCTGGAAGTCGAGGAACATTATTAGAGTTTGGCGACTTAGTGGAATTTTTTAGTACATTGGTTAGTTGTCACTTGGTTGAGTACTATGCTATGTTGGTTAAGGTTGGAGTTCATCATTACAATGGAAACAATGTCTATTGGTTACTACATGTGGAAAGTACTACAGAGTGTGTTGTCTCAACATCATCGATCTTAGTGATTTCAACGTAGTAGGGTCAATTCTTGATGACCAGTAAAAGTAGTTAAGATATTTGAATGGTGTGGAAAGAGCGGGAATTGATTTAACTTAGATGGTTACTCGAAGACACGTGGAAAATCGTCGAAAGAAACAGCTGCATGGGATTTAAACGTGTCGTGATAGGGTTAGCCGAATGTTCTTAGATAGTTATGTTAGAATAATATATAAAATGACTCATGTTCATTTTGTAATGGGTCCGCAATTGTAGTCATATTTTTGTAAACTCAAAAATCTATGTTTTTGAGAAACGAGTGAAGAAAATGTACGTATGCGTTCCGCCGTTTATAAATTTCAAGAAATTTTACATTCAAACCATTTTCCTGCATTAAGTTACATTTCAATTTTGCATTATAATTCTTGTTATTTTATTTCGTCCAACATTTCTTTTCCAGTCACTTTCGTTTTCAAAATCTTGTGTTCCAATTCTTGCTCACAAGTACATCGTTACTTTTCCAAATATTATCTTTCGATTTCAACAGTAAGATATTGTTCAAAGTTTTAAATGCACGCAAATATGTTACTGGAGATTTTCGAGTTTGATCCCTTAAGTATTAATAGAAACTTGTTTTTTTTACCAAATTTCCAGGTAAACAAATTGGCACGCCCAGTGGCACCCTTTTTGTGTGTATCTTTTATTTTGTATTTTGAAAATCATAGTTTTTCATTCCATCTAACTTCTTACTATGTGAGTGTGCATGAGACTTACGAGTGGTAAGTTAAAAAAGAGAGAAGTTATGAAACCTGTGAAGAGATACGTCAGGAGAATGATAATTCTTAGGAATAACAACGGAGAACAATATTCTAATAGCATAGGGGAAGGCACGGTCGTCGTAATGTCGACTGAACCAATCGTTTCGAGTGCTAGCACTACAGCCATACCGTCTACGATGTTGATTCATTAACTCTGCCAAAGGGGACAATTTTGTCCCCAATACCCCATAGTCACCCAGTGACTCCTGGACCAATTATGGCGACCGAGGCTAGGCTTTTCGCCACAATTTTTACAATGCCCATATAGTGATGTGAACAACCTTATGGGATGCCAACATCAGTTATGGCATACTTACATACCAATCCTGTAACATCTTTTGATAATGCTGCAAATACATATTCACCAATCTTGGCGTCTAGCTCGGCCATAGACAACCATGGTCAAACCATGCCACCCTAGATGGGAATGGCATTTGGTTCCCAAGCAATGCCAACTTTTATGATAAATTTCATATTGGCACTGAGACAGTAGATGGATGAAAGTAACCATGACATGGTAAATACTCTAACTTAACATATGGGTACGATATTCAAGCCATTGATTTAAAACACGAATCAGAGTTACCAGTAGTAGGAAACTTAAATGAATCGGATTGCTGATTTTTTTGGTGCTCCTCCGCAGGTTCGACCTTTTATTCAACCTCAAGTCGTTAGACAGGTTCGTAACGAAATGGCAATTTTGGAGGAAAATATAGTAAACCAGGGACTATAATTTATGCCCCAAGTGGTCGAACAAGAGATTCCTAGGGAGGAATATCATCCACCTGTCATGATAGTCAATCGAAACCAGGACGCTGACCAAGTCATCCATCAGATTCGACAAGGAAAGTTTTTAGGAGAGAATAACTTGGCTACCATTTTCGAGAGGATAATGGCTCAAAATGGGGTGAATATGGGCCTGTAGAGGCCAAATTACACATCTCCCCATTTAGAGTACGCGTTGCAGACTGAACTGCCAAGGGGTTGGAAGGTCCCTAAGTTCACAAAGTTTGCTTGTGACACTAATGAGTCTATCGTAGAGCACATTTTCAGATATCTGACTTAGGCGGGAGACATAGCTAATAATGAGAATTTAAGGATGAGGTATTTTCCTAGTTCTCTCACGAAGAATGCCTTTACATGGTTTACAACCCTTCCTGTTCATTCCATTAATGACTGGGCTTAATTAGAAAGGTTGTTCCATGAGAAATTCTACATGGGACAATCCAAGATTAGTTTGAAGGAATTGTCGAGCATAAAGCAAAAGTTCGCTGAATCAATCGACGACTACTTGAATTGATTCAGTTTATTAAAAACAAGGTGCTTCACTCAAGTGCCTAAACATGACTTGTCGAAATGGCCGCTGGGAGATTAGATTACTCCATTAGGAAGAAGTTAGAAACATATTATCTTAGAGATGTGGTACAGTTTGCATATAGAGTTCGACAAGTTGAAAGACCGAAGAATGAAAAAACCAGAGTAAACAAGGGTAAGAAGCAGTGTGTGGCTTACGTCAATATGGAAGACAATGACTTGTTGTTAGAGGTCGAATTTAGACACGTCGAGGAGTTTGAGGTTGATGTGGCTAAATTAAAGTCAGGTCCTACATAAGTGTGTAAATCGCTTACCCCTGCAAGGGGGAAGAATCCTTCTGAGCCTGAGAAAAATGATAAATTCTCTAAGAAAACCTACACCTTTGAGATAACCAAATGCGATGAAATTTTTTATTTGCTGGTTGCAAATGGTCAAGTACTTATGCTTCCAGGCGCAAAAGTACCACCATTAGAGCAAAGAAAGAAACGAGGGTTTTGTAAATATCATGTTTTTCTAGGGCATAAGACCTCACAATGCTTTCTTTTCAGGGATCTTGTTCAGAACACACTGAATGAAGGCAGATTGAAGTTTTCCAAAGGAAAGACTCCAATGAAGATTGACTCTGACCCTTTGCAAGTCGGAGACACAAGCTTTGTGGAGCCGGTGGCGATTAACATGGTCGAAATTGCTGAAGATTTCAACATGGTTGAGTTTGAGGAAAGTGAAAATCAAATTAAAGTTGTGTACCCAAAGGATGGTGAATGGCTTATGGAATTTCTCTACAGGTGCAAAGCTGAAGACTCAAAGGTGATGTTGTGTCCTCGATGGAGTGTTGTATTTGATAAGAAAGGTACAAGAGAGGTCGAGAGCACCTAGAAAGCAAAAGAAAAGGATAACTGGAGGAAGAATAGGCCCCAATTTTATTTCGATGAGAGAGGAGTACCCCAGAAGAAAGAACAGGTCCCTGCTCACCAGAAGGAAATTCCTAATACTTACAGACTTACGTCTAATGCTCCTCAGGGGAAGCGGGCCAAGCCTGCTAGTAAAGAGCAAGCCGGAAATCCTAAGTGGAGGAACTTTGAAATGGGTCGAGGATCTTCCATGACTTATCGAGAGAACTTCCAGATGTCGGAGCAACGTTCCTATGGGCCTAGTAATTACAAGGGAAAAAATACCATGTCTAGGACACAATGAAGGAGGTTCCAGAGAAAAAAAAGGATGAAAGGGATGCTGCAGGGTCAAGTAACAATAAGCAACATCAAAATCAAGCAAATGACCAGGTAAAGAAGCCAGTGGGGAGGAAACTGTTCTCTCCCAAGATAAGTTAGACGAAAGGAAAAGTTAAGGAAGAAGGGCAGGCAAAGTAAGATGAATTAGTGAGAGACAATTTTGGACTTTAGGTTGAAAGAGGTTTTTGACGTGTTGTAAAATGTAGTCTCTGTGCTCCCTAGGTTGTATGACTATGTGTCAGAAGTTGCTGAGATCGATGAGTGAGAGGAGGAAGAGCTGGTGAAATACAAGCCAATGTGTTACTTTGTGATGAACAACGAATGTATTGAATAACAAAATGTGTTTTCCAAGAGGCCCCGTGAGGGTATGAGAAGCCATTTGAAGCCCCTCTTTATAAGGACAAAGTTAGAAAGCACTATGTTGAACAAAATCCTGGTGGATGGTGGGGCAGCTGTGAATTTGATGCCTCATTTTTTGTTGGCCAAAATAGGCAAATTTGATACAAACTTAAGGCCCCATAACACAGTGATTTCCAATAATGAGGGTAAGACTGGCTAGACTATGGGGGTTATCTAGGTGAACATAACAATGGGATCTATAACTCGACCCACAACTTTCATGGTGATTGCGTCAAGGGCTAGTTATAACTTGCCATTGGGGGCGAGAATGGATACATGGAGTGAGGGTGATCCCTTCGTCCCTCCACCAAAGGATAGTGATCTAGCGCGAGGATGGAATAGTAAAAAAAATTGAAGCTGATCAGGAATACTACAGGGCAGAAGTAAACCATGTAGACAAAAAATTTTTGATAAAAATTTGACCAACATATCGCCTTGTGCACCAGCAGAGTTAACCTACATGACTTTGGAGGAGGCATACTACTATTTGAAACTCCGCCCTACCCATGGGTTCACATGGGATCGAGAGATTATAGGGGAGAGGTTTATGATTCAGATATAATCCGGGCGACAGGCTGGGCGACGAATTTGGTGATTATGACTGAGTTCAACGGACACAAGGGAATCACGACCTATGTGGCCGAGAACAGACTCAAAGCAGCTTAGGAAACCAAAATACCACATATGGTTGTCGAAGCCAATGAAATAGAAGTGTTCGACGTAAGTCAAAGAATCAACGTTGGACCTCAACCAATCGAATAGCCACAGTCAGCAGGCTTGGAAGATGATGGTCGAAATGGCTAGAGTCTCGATTGTATTTATGACGATGAGCCTTTGGGCTTTGAGAAGGATCTGGTCGTGTCTACCACAAAGATGCAGCCTCAAGATCCACTTGAAGAAATATATTTGGGAAATGGAATTACCAATAGGCCGATTTACATCAACGTCAACATCGATCCAAATATGAGGTTGAAGCTAATTAAGTTACTTAAAGAATTTAGAGATTGTTTTGCTTGGGATTATAGTGAAATGCCAGGTTTAAGCAGGGAATTGGTGGAGTTGAAACTGCTGATAAAACCTAAAAAGAAACTACTCAAGCAAACGCCTAGGCGGTTTTCCCCAGACATTATGTCCAAGATAAAGGAGGAGATCGCAAGACTCCTAAGAAGCAAGTTCATAAGAATGGTGAGGTACATTGAATGGCTTGCTAACATCGTTCTAGTTATTAAGAAAAATGGAACATTAATGGTTTGTATCGATTTTAGAGATATGAACGTTGACACCTCAAAGGAAGAATACCCAATACTTGTCGTTGAGATGTTGGTCGACTCAGCAGAAGGTTACAAATACCTTAGTATGTTAGATGGTTATTCTGGTTATAACCAAATTTTCATGGCAGATGAAGATGTGCCAAAGACGAAATTTCGATGCCCGTTAGCCTTAGGCCCCTACGAGTTGGTAGTGATGCCATTTGGTTTGAATAATGCTAGTGTCAGGCCCTAATTTTTACCCCTAATATCCCACCTCATTTACATCTTTGCAATGCATCAATATCACAAACTTGGTTGTCTCCTAACCCCCTCATCTTTGGGCTTGCTTTTGTAGAGATCATCAAGAACCTATTTGTATATATTTTTTACATTTTTGTATTTATATGCTTTATAATTCACTAACGATTAATGAAAATACAAAAAATATGCCTTGTCCCTTTTGTTTCTTTTGCAATGTAGGGTTTGGAATCAAGAGCATCAAGAGACTGTCTCCTCAACTAGGGTTTGAGTTCCTCAAGTCAAAGTGTGGTCAAACATTGATTTTTAAAGGCTATTCATCAGAGCATGACCTCTAACCTCAAAGCATAGAGTCTCAAGCATCATTCAACTTCATTTGATAAAAGATATTTCAAAGTTTGATAGCTTGTTTCTCAAGAGACTTCAAAGGTTCATGTGTTTATTTCCATGCCTTCATCAACAAGTTTCCTCAAACCATTGCAAGTTTAATTAAAGGAAATTCAAGAGTCCATCATTTTGAGTTCACATGATCATCAATATACCTTGAAATGCAATAAAAGTTCAAAGGTTGCAAGATCATTCAATGTACTTTGACCTAAAAAGTCAACATTTCAAGTCCAAGTTCAAAATATCACAACTCACTCATTTTTCAACATTTTTAAGTGCTTCCTTGGGAAAATGACTCTTCTTGACATCCTTGATAAGATCTCTTTACAAGTCAAGATCCAATTATGTTCGGAAGATCATCAAAAGTTTGGAAATATTAGAGGTCACTTTATGGACTTAGTGAAATTTGACCTAAATTCAAGTGTTATTTTCCTAACTTTCAAAGATCATAAGTATCTCAATTTTCAACTTTTGTGAGTGGTTCGTTTTACAAATTATCATATTTGACGCCCTCTACAAGTTTGTTTCAAGGAACAAAGGCCAATTATGCTTGGAAAGTCATGAAAAGTTTGAAGACATTATAGGTTATTTTGGACCTCTAATTATAGGTCGTGGTGTTGGCTTTACCAGTTCATAACTTTTTGCTAAGGTGTCTAAATCAATACTTTCTTTTCACATTATATTCTTTGTTATGATGTGATCATTTTGCAAAAAGAATGAGCATTAAAGGTCAAGTGTACAAGATTTCCTATTGGTTTTAAATTGGCCTCATGGAACTGAAAATTGCTCATGGTCAGATTTTGAAAATCACAAATTACTCCAAATTGAGCCAAGTTTTGCATGTGTTTTGTCCATGATGATGTTAAGTGATACCTAAGGAGCAAAAAAGACCCACAATAGGAAGGATTCCACTGTATTTTGGCTGACTTCATGACCAAGGATTGTCACACTTTGGCACACTCGTTTTCACATTCTTTGCGTCATTCTTCACACGTATTGCATCCTCTCATTTCAGCTATAAATAAAGGACTATATTTCACTCAAAACCAAGCTTGAAAGGCCCCCAGAAACTCTGCTTCAATTCAAAATTTCTCTACAAAAAGTGTGAGATCGTGTTTTCACTACAAGCTCTTCTAGCAACATTCTTTGATTCAGTTAGATTCCTTGCAACCTCCTGAAGCTTTTGCAACAATTATCAAGCCTTGAGACCTTTTGAATCGTCTTCACCAAGTCACTCTTTCAAGCATTCAGATTAGACTTGGACAAGGTAATTAGAGGCACCATTTCTGCTAAAATAAGTTACCATGTTGTTGTTTGATGTTCACTGATGCTCATCCTTATCTCAGATTTCATTTATCTTTCATTTTAACCATTTAATTTTGATTTTCGTTTTCTAAAAATGCTTAATATTTTCCAAAATTCTCCCCATACAATTTGAATAAATTTAAATGGAACACATGGTTGGATTCGCAGTGATGAAACAAATGTAATGGTGGTGGTCTCATTCTCTAATGTTACCAAATGCCACAACTCTAATGACAAGCCATCGGAGAAGACAATCGGAGCTGCACAGTGGTGGCCTGAGTTTTTTTTCAAACATTCCAGCCAATCAGCGTGCTCCAATTGTTTTAATTTGATTGACTTGTTTAAATGAGATCTAGTGCATTATTTCAACTGATGTCCATGGTGCGCTGCTTAGCCTGGTCCATCAGATCTGGTGACTAGACTTAAGTGACTCTGATCCAATGCTCCTTTTTTTTCTGATTTTAATTTCTTTTTCATATTTTGTTTTAATTGGTTTTATTTTATAAAATTTATTTCTCCTCGTATTTAATTCCAAAAAATTGCAAAAAAAATTCTAAAATTCTCTTTTATTATTTTACACCTTATATTATTTTTTCATAATTTAATTTTATGATGTGTTATTTTTCATTAACTTTCTCTTGTTTATAGCATTTTAATTGATTTAAAAATAGTTTTAGGTATTTTAAGATTCTCAAAAATTTATTATATGTTACTTGAGTTGTTTCTGACTTTCCATAATTTTCTTGGCCATTTATTTGGTGTTTTGGTGTTTTGAAGCACTTTATGGATTTTCTCTTTTATTTTCCATTTAAAAACTATTTTAAAAATCATTTTGATGTTTTATTTAGGGCCCGTTTGTTTTGGCTTTTTTTAAAAATGATTTTTATAGGGTAAGATAATTTTGTAGAAAAAAATTTTACAAAGAAACTTTTCATAAAAGCTTCAAATGAAAATTTGGTTTGAATAGTTATTCTTAAAATGTTATTTTAGGTATTTCATAATTTTATCGAAACTTTTTTTGGATATCAAAATTTCAAAAAATCACTTAATTTTGAAGCTATTTCAAATAGCTTTTCATGAAAATCATTTTTGAAATACAACTTTTTGAAAAAATTGTGATTTTGACTATGTTTTGATCTTCAATAATTTATATTAATGTTATAGAATATCAAAATTAGTCTTTTAATTTATAAAAAACAAATTTAAAAAAACTTGTATTATTTTGAAAAACGTTTTTGTAGAATCAATTTTCAAAAATATAAAGAAAAAATCCATTTTTTTAAAGCTGAAACAAACTGGCCCTTAATTGCTTTGATGTTTCTAATATTGTTGACTTCTGGTTGCCTTGAATCATGGCTCATTTGGTCATAAGTTTCATCAATATCAATGGACCTTAGGTGTTGATTGGCTTAAAAACCCTAATCCACCAAGATAGGTGGTTGATCTTGATGATAACTTGATCAAAGTTGTGGTTCAATTTGGGTTTTCTCTCTCTCTCTCTCTCTCTCTCTCTCTCTCTCTCTCTCTCTCTCTTCATCTTCATCTCTTACTTTTCTTTTTCTTTTCTCTTTATCAATTAGATTATTTAGGATCCATATTGTTCATGAAGTTTGGATTGTTACTTAATGAACTTTCATCATTTCAAATCTATCTTCCAATTGATCATGGATCATTTGAGGTACTTTGGATTGATGCATACGTTTGTCCTAAGTTATCATGAAGAATGATTGATGTAATGAACCAATCTCCTTGCCTTAGTGCTTGATACCTCCTTGGTTTTTACTTGTGCTACATGTTTTAGGAGTAAGATTTATATCATATCTCTAACATGTATGGTATATAAATTGTTATTGACTAGCCTCGTGCAGTATTGACTTCTACATAAGTCCGTCTGCGATTGCTTAACATAGTGTTAAATTTGTCCCGAATCGATTTGTTAACTCTAACATTAAAATAATATTATTATTGTACTAACTTTACTTTAATGTAATTTAATTTCTTGCACTTTAATTTTCTTGTCATTTAATTTCTTGCCATTTACGTTTATGGCTTTATTTTTAGCATTATATTTCATATTGTTTATGTTTATGCTTCTTTTTCCTTTATCCACTTGGTCATTTTCTTTTGGTTTTAAAGACATTAATAAAGGAAAAACCCAAAAAAAATTGGTTCTCTAATCTTTGGACTAATGGTCACTATCCTTACCTTAACTTGGATTTTCACTTTTGGACATATGGACTTTGGTTACTTTTCCCTATGCTATTGGATTGTTCTGAGACCTTGGTTTATTCATCTGATACTTGAGACCTTCGGTTGAGTTTTGAAGACTTAGCTCTGATATATAGCTTTGACCTTATGGCTTAAGTCCTTATTTCATTTTATGCTTGTCTTATTTTGTGCTTACTTGTTGCTTGTGGCTTAATCCAAAGGAAGGGAATATTTACTTTACTTATGTCAGATGCTTGCTATATCCTGGTTAGTTCACAATGCACATACATGGCTTCCTCTTGGGATACCTTACAATGAGACCATTTATTTTTTTTTATTTACTTTATGCAATTAGGATAGTCTATTCATCTCCTCCCCTTCTTTAATTTTCAAAATCTTCTTCCTTTTTTAAAACCTTCTTGTTTTCAAGTGATTTTCAAAACCTTTTTCTTAAAAAAATGCTAAGACATCTCAAGCATATCAAAACAATTTCAAAAGACTTAAAAAACACAAAACTCATTCAAATATTTTGTGCCATTGTGCACCTTTTCCTTTTAAAAATTTCTTAAGGATAGTCATTAGTTGTGTTCTTGTAGTGATGCAACTCCTATACTTCCATAATAATGTAGAGAAGTGATGACATTTTCCACTTAGATGTTGAGTGATATACTTGCTGATTTCAATCCAAGCAAAAATCCTCGATCTCAAGATGATGCAAATTATCCTTCCTCATTAATTGTGGGTAGTAAGTTGAGTTTTCCACTCGAATACGCCGAAATGTCTATTAATTTAAAATCAACGTACAATGAACTACGTGGTTTTGATCCTCCATTGCACTTTGTTGGTACGTAGGCACGAGGCTTAGGAAGTATTGTCAAACAAAAATCTTAAAGAATATTTCTTTTTCTCATCTCCCTAATCTTTTGCAAACAACATCCTTTTTAAGCCAAACACAAATTTTCAATAGGTTCTTATAGATGTGAGGGGTGCTAACACCTTCCATTCGCATAACCAACCCTCGTACCCTTATCTCTTTGTTTTATTAGTTTTGTTTTAAAACTTTAGTGGGTTTTATTCGTTCTTTTCCCAATCCTTTGGAAACAATAAAGAACGGTGGCGACTCTGTCGTAACCCGAAATTTGACCTCCCTTTTTGCCTTTTTACGTAAGCATCTGCACTTGCATTCTCGGCATGCGCATATGTATTTTTTATCTACGGATTTATTGCAGGTATATTTTCATCCCCACAGAATCTTGATGCTATGATTATATCCCCAAAAAAGAGTCATCATAGCATCAACACAAGAAAGACTGAAGGATTTCTATGCCTATTTATCCAAGCACGGGGGTCGACGCACGGTACCACGACCAAAACACCTCGTTGCAAGCCAAAAAGTGAGGTTTTTCCTGTGGTAATCGGTTACCCAAATCAGGTTAACCGATTACACCCTCTGTACTAGCCCAAGGAATGCATGGTCTGGTTATGGTAACCGATTAATAGAATTCTGTTAATCGATTACACCTGCTATGTTTGCTGATTTTTAGTAGTTTCTCAGTACTGCAACATCTACCACTCCATTCCTTTGGTCTACATCATTCTAGCATCTTGTGGAAGGTTCTAGACATGTGATTACACCAGAAAATATCAGCTACATTTGCTACACTACCTCACTATCAATAATGCTCACCATGCACCCTCATTTCGAATCATTTGGACCACTTGATCATTGAGTTGCATTGGGATTCTCCAACCGAGTTAACCAATAACTAACTGAGTTAGACCCCAACTCAATAAATTGGATCTAACTAACTCCAAACCAAATGCAAGACCTCATTTAACTATCTCCACACCAAGTTCCAAGCCTCCATTCACTCTAAGCCTATGCTCTATATAAGTGATCAGTGCATTTTAATGCACATTCTCTTATGTTTGTACTTAGACATTCTTACACTTTATTTGAGTGTTTTTACTATTTTAATGTGTTTTCATATTTAAGTTTGTTTTTACCTTTATTTTATTTTCGCAACTTATTTTTCAGCATTAACACTTATTTGATACCTTTCACTGCGCAGATCATAACTTGGGCTACGAGATGCCGTTCCGCGAGTTCTACCAGTCGACGGAAAGCTAAGACAGAGAGCTACAACTTCGTGTTTTACGCAGAAGCTGATTCGGAGTGAAAGATGGTCAAATAAGTCATTGAAGTCAGAACCCGAATTCTGACCTTAGAAAATAATTTGTTTCGGGTCGTTTTATGGGCCTGGTTTATGTTTCCGACCCAGTTTGAGTTAGCGGTGAAAAACCCTATTATGTTTATAAGATTTTCATCCGTACAACCATTGTTAACCTTATTTTCACAAATTTTTTTTTGCTTTGTGCGAATCTTATGGAGGACTAATTTCCAAAGAATCAATCTACTGTACTCGGATTCAGCTTTGAGGTTCTTTTCTAAAATTTCATGTCAATCTGTTTTCCTTTGAATTCTTCCTATAATTTCAATTGATTGCTTCAATTGATTGTTGCTATTGGATGGAGTTCTTAAATTCGATTGTTTGTATGATCTTGAATCTAATTCGCGTTAACGTAGCTTTTGCATTATCGTGTTCGATCAAGTTGCGTTTGCTTAATTCGCAACAATTTTAATCCGTTTGCTTAATCCGGAATTCGAGAACATACTTCGTATAATTTCTATTACGCTTGTTAGTGGTTATTATAATCTAATGGGATTGGACCCGTTTAGGGAATTGAAATTTTATAGGAATCAATGATAAGTCGGAAGTCGATACAGTAGGTTGATTCGTTTTATCTTTATTGTTAATCACTTAATTACACTATTGCTTATTTTTCTTTTAATCGAAACAACCGCCCCCCCCCCCCTCTTAATCAATATTACTTTGGTTAATTAACAAGAATCCTTGCGATACGACATCCGAGTGTCGCTTCCTGTTACTACATTTTTCTAAAACTTATTTTTGACCCGTGTGCGACAACGAATCAAAAATTGGCGCCGTTGCCGGGGATTCTTGTAGATTTTAACCAATTTTAGGATTTTAGTTTAGAGTTTTGTTAAAGTTTTTTGTTTTTTTGTTTTTTGTTTTGCTTGTTGATTTTTAGGGTTGCAGTACAGTGTTAAAAATTCTAGCCTGTCAGGTAAGTTTGGAGCCTACAGTTTTGATTTTCTCCGAATTTTTTCTAGAAAATCAGAAAAAAATCCAAAAACATTACTCATTTAGAATTAAATTGTAAAAAATTTTGACCCTCGAAATCGCAAATTCTGCGTTTTTCTATTTTATTTGATTTATTTTCTATTTTCATATTTTCAAAAAAATCTGAAAAAAATTGTGCGATCTTTATTTGATTTAGTTAGATTTTTTGCGTTATTTTTATATTTTTTAGATATTATTTTAATCGCTTTTCTTATTTTCCATTCTTTTTTAATCTGTAGTGATTTTATTTGATTCTGTGTTGATATTGATAATCATATCGTGGATGATCAAATGACTCTGAGAGAACTGGTTGCACTTTGTGTGAATTATAATTCTTTATGTATTGAATATTCTACTGTTGCTGTACCTTTCGAATTTAAATCTGGTTTAACACACTTGTTGCTAAGTTTTAATGGTTTTGCAGGTGAAGATCCGAATAAGCATCTGAAGGAATTAGAAGTTGTGTGCTCTGCACCTTCCGAACCTTCACTAGAGGACCTTGTCAACCAAATGGCTACAAATAATATCAAGTTTCAACAACAAATAGATTCTAATTTTCATACTTTGGAAATACAGATTGGACAGCTTACCACTTCAATGAATGCCATGCAACAAGCTCAAAGATCAAACCAACACCCTTGGAAGAGCATTCTGTTTTTCAAATAGAGTTGCCTTCTGAAATTGTTGATGAAGCTTATTCTGAGTTGTTATATGATTTTCCATCATTATCTGATTTTGATGATACTTACTTTTGCGATTCGTGTACCGACACTAACATTTGTTCTATTTGTGCTGAGATTAATGCTGCCGTGCAGGGTGACGTTTTTCATGCAGATGAAGTTATAGATGAAGTTGTTTATGCATAAAAACATCCATTCCTTTTTATTTCTTGTGTGTTTTACTCATGTTTGTTAGTCTCTAGAATTTGAATTGACTCTATTGAAGCTTTTTGTTTACTTGTGCACATTGATATGATAAAGGCAACTTGTTTTTGTTTTATTTTTAGCCACTTAGCCAAAAAGTCAACCCTGAAAAATATTATCCCTTGTTGGAAACCCCTTTGAGTCTGTTTGTCTTTTTTTTTGTTTAAAACTCATTACAAGCCACTACGCCAAAAATATGTTTAGGCAGCACCTAAAAGACAGCGCTTTTATACAAAAGCGCTGCTAAAAAGAATAAAAAAATTTCGCTAAAAAAAACCGCCTTAAAAGAAAGGCTTTAGAAAGCGCTTTTCAAAAGCGCTGTAAAAGACTGCCACCTTAGACCACCTTAGAAAGCGCTTTCCAAAAAGCGCTGCTATAGGTATTACTTTAGAGAGCGCTTTTAAAAAGCGCTGTCTAAAGGCCACCTTAGAAAGCACTTTCAGAAAGCGCTCTTATAGGACTCTAATTGATTTTCACTTTAGAGAGCGCTTTCTAAGGAAAAGCGCCCTCCAAAGTCCTTTACTAATTAAAATTTTTTCTCTCTAATATTTCCATCACAAATTCCCTCATAAACGTGTTAGATGTTTTTGTGAGGAAAATATTCCTTCTCTAAGATTTTTTCTTATATAAAATAAATTAAACTTAAATTTCTTAAACTTTTATTTATTTATTTTTCATTAATTTATTAAAAATTATTATATTAAATTAAAAATAATATAAATAAAGATAAAAATTTTAAGAATATAGATAAAGTTGATGTTATAAAAAATAATATATTAAATTAAAAATAAGTATTCTAAATTTTTTTCAATTTCCCTCCAACACTAAACCAAATTCATTTTCCTCTCACTCACAAAATTTAGTTTCCCTCCCATTCATACATTAATTTTAATTTATTAGTAATATTTTAATAATTTTTTTGACTTTCCATATCCTTGCAACCCGTATTCTTCGTTTCCATACTTTCCTCTTCCTCTCAGTAACCCACTTGTTTACACGAGTCATATCTCAATTTCAAAGCCACGCATAACCTTACACCGTTATCTCCTATTTGCAATTTTGATTTCGATTTCCTTCTCATTCAGAAAATCGCCACCACCCAGAAGTTTCTATTGTGTTCAGAACAATTCTTGAGGTGAAAAACCCTCGTACCGGAACACAACGAACCATCATATTTCTCTTTTAAAATGAACGCAACTCTATTATCTCCCTCTTTCCCCTAACATCTTTGAAGGTACCAATTTTTAACCTAATTTCTCCCTATTTTCAATTTAATATTTTCTCAAATTTGATGATTTTAATGTTTTTTTAGAGCGTGGATATACAAAATAACAAAAACAAAAACATTTTCTAGGACTAATAACATTAAAGGTACGAGTTTCTTGATTTTATAAGATATTAGTTTCTTGATTTTATTTTCTGTTAGGTTGTGTTTAGGAATTAGTTTATTGATTTTATTTCTTGCTAGGTTGTATTTAGGTGAAAACATGTTTTAAACGGGTGATCTTATTGGCTAAGATTTATGTGATTCAATAATTGATAGATTGATTGATATTACAAGTTACACTAGTAATAGTATTAAAATTTTTTAATATAAGGTTCTTTTGTGATAAATTTTGTTCTTAGTTGGTTGTGTATGTCTCTTTGCTCTTAAGTGAATCGTCAAGTTTAGTTTGGACCCAAATAAACTTCAAAGGTTTTGGCCTTGAACTCTTTCTTCTGTCAAATATTCTCATAATCAGCTGCTGTTTGTATATTGGTGATGAAATAATATCTTCTGCTTAAATTTGATTCATATCCTGCAACAAAAATAATTATCTACGTATTAATTCCCATTAATATGCTTTTTGAGCTTAACCAAGCAATTTGGATGCACATTGTTGTGTTTCTTATAAATGTGTAGTTGATTCATTTTTGTTAATGTCTGTTGAGAAACACTTGCAAAATATTTTTGTTATCGCAAGAGAAAGAAGGTAAACATGTTTCCCTCATTAAAGTGAACATTTAATGGCCTTGTTGCATCTTAATACTCATAAACTACTTGATTAATTGAAATGCTAGATATGTTGAATTGGTTTGGTTGGTGTATATAAGATGCTTTCTATTACAACACCTTTTCAGAGAATGTGAAGCAAATATTACAGAGGTATTCTTAATTTCAATTGGAAAGTGATTAAATTTACATGAATTTTGCATCATATAGTCATAAAGATTAATTTTGTATTTTTTTTCTATTTATTTACAGTTTTGAGGAAGGTGGAATTCCTGCTAAGTTCGTGATAATTGATGGTGGATGGAAAGTAAGTTTCATGTCAAATAAATTGTAGTTAGTTCAATACATTTTCATAATGATACTTTAGTTACTTCTACCATTCTTATGATTTGTATAATGGAAAGCTCATTAAACAGCAAAGTAAGTTTTAATGATATTTTGTGTTGTAGGCGTTGTCAGTAGCCAATTGTGGAATGTATGGTTGCTTGATTAATTTTATAGCAGATCCATTACTAGAGACAAGAGGCATGTAATTTCTTTTTGCTACATATACTTAAAAATCAACAATCACAGTGTATGTTAAAGATCATCTTTATAAGTGTTTCTTTTGTTTTCTAAAATTGGTCCTTTAATTTATTGTTTTACAATAGAAAGCTCACTTAGATTATGACTTTTTATTTAAGCAGCTTTAGGTCAGTTAATTATAATCTTCATAAAGTATCCTTATTAACCTCACTTTCTTTACATCTATAATGATTAGAATGATTATTTGAGCAATGGTGTTTGTGGTAGTAACTTGATTGTAATGAATTTTCTTTCAACGAGATAATAGATGAATTGAATGATGAAATATTTAGTGACATGGTAGATATATGATTTAACATACTATCCATTTTGTTTATGTCTGACAGATAGAATTTCTTTGCCAACTCATTAGAAGTATGCAACAAGGTCAAATGGATCTGCATCCTCAAGTCTCAACTCTGAAGTATCCTTTAGGACAACAATCTATATAACAAAGTGTGTATAGTGATGAATAAATGGTAGAATGTAAAGCAAAGTGTATGCGATTTAAGGGAAGATGAAGCCAACACTGTAAATTCTAGTTTTGTGAATAGAAGGAAATTCTGTGTTTATTGAAATGTATATGAATTCTGTTTTTGCAAGAATTCTATTTATTGAAATGTATAAGAATTCTGTTGTTGCAAGAAATTCTATAAGAAATGCAGGTTTGAAACTATGCAGGTTTCTGCATAAAAAAAATGGTTAAAATGGGATTTTTAAAAAAAATCTTTAAAATTATACGTAGACAAAAGACAGTGCTTTTGAGAAAAAAGCGCTTTCTAAAGGTATAGGAAAGAAATCAATAAAATTATAGGTATACTTTAGAGAGCGCTTTTAAGGAAAAAGCGCTCTCTAAAGTCCCCTTTAGAGAGCGCTTTTAGGGAAAAAGCGCTCTCTAAAGGTATATAAAAAATCATTTTCCGTATACATTAGACAGCGCTTTTCAAAAGCGCTGTCTAAAGTCCGCTTTAGAGAGCGCTTTTAGGGAAAAAACGCTCTCTAAAGGTATATAAAAAAATCATTTTCCATATACATTAGACAGCGCTTTTCAAAAGCGCTGTCTAAAATCACCTTTAGAGAGCGCTTTTTAAGGAAAAAGCGCTTTCTAAAGTATATAAAAAAAAATTTTAAATTTTAAACGTATACTTTAGACAGCGCTTTTGAAAGCGCTGTCTAAAGTCCCCCTTTTAGAGAGCGCTTTTTCATAAATAAAAAAGCGATGTCTTTACCTACGACAGCGCAGGCTTAGACAGCGCTTTTAAGCGCTTTTATAGGGCAAAAAAAGCGCCCTCTTTTCCCGTAGCTAGCCGTAAGCGAAAAACAAAATTATCACCCTAATCAAGGGGTCGAAAGAGTCTTGTATGGAGTTTTGTGGGGTTGAACAATATAGTTGTGATGTTTCAAAGGTTGGCAGAAAATATATATATATATATATATATATATATATATATATATATATAGAAAAAGAAAAAAAAAGAGAAAAGAAAGAAGGATGTCAATACATTTTCCTTCTGAAAAAGAAAAAAAATAAAAAAATAAAAAAATAATAAGAGGAAAATATGGGAAAGTTGTTGTTTGAATGTTATTAAAGTGTTTTTAGTTCAACTCCCTAACTCTCCATCAATTTTCTTTTGACCCCTTAGGATTTATCCTACCCTTACCTTGGCCACGTTACAACCTGAATAAAAGTCCTTTTGATCTTTGTGTGCATGTATTTCAAGTGTGGATTTAGAGTCTTTTCAAGATTATGGTAGTATTAACTTTCATGTTGTGTTTTGAGTGTAAACAGTTAGCCTAAACACTTGAGAGTTCAATGAATTATATCTTGTGAGAATCCTGCTACTTTTGATGTACTCTTCGGTAATCTGTTCTCGTATTTGTTTTGAATGTCACAAAAGAGTTGTTCACTAACACCATATTCTTGAAGCTTAGACTTAGGACTCTACTTGTACTTTGTATATTGAATACCTTTGGAAATGCATGCTCTGCTTTGTTTTGTTTTGAATTATTAAAGTTATAATTTTGCTCGGAGTGCAAAAGTTCAAGTGTGGGGGAATTTGATCAGTGAATTTTAATGCACATTCTCTTATATTTGTATTTAGGCATTCTTATAGTTTATTTGAGTGTTTTTACTATTTTAATGTGTTTTCATATTTAAGTTTGTTTTTACCTTTATTTTATTTTCGCAACTTATTTTTCAGCATTAACACTTATTTGATACTTTTCACTGCGCAGGTCTTAACTTGGGCTACGGGATGCCGTTCCGCGCGTTCTACCAGTTGACGGAAAGCTAAGATAGAGAGTTACAACTTTCGTGTTTTACGCAGAAGCTAATTTAGAGTGAAAGATGGTCAAATAAGTCGTTGAAGTCAAAACCCGAATTCTGGCCTTAGAAAATAATTTGTTTCGGGTTGTTTTATAGGCCTGGTTTATGTTTCCGACCCAATTTGAGTTAGTGGTGAAAAACCCTATTTTGTTTATAAGGTTTTCAGCCGTACAACCATTGTTAACCTTCTTTTCACGAATTTTTCTTTTGCTTTGTACGAATCTTATGGAGAACTAATTTCCAAAGAATCAATCTACTGTACTCGGATTCCGATTTGAGGTTCTTTTATAAAATTTCATGTCAATCTGTTTTCCTTTGAATTCTTCCTATAATTTCAATTGATTGCTTAATTTGATTGTTGCTATAGGATAGAGTTCTTAAATTCGATTGTTTGTATGGTCTTGAATCTAATTCGCATTAACGTAGCTTTTGCATTATCGCGTTCGATCAAGTTGTGTTTGCTTAATTCGCAACAGTTTTAATCCGTTTACTTAATCCGGGATTCGGGAACATACATCGTACAATTTCTATTACGCTTATTAGTGGTTATTATAATCGAATGGGACCGGATCTGTTTAGGAAATTGAAATTTTATAGGAATCAATGATAAGTCGGAAGTCGATACAGTAGGTTAATTCATTTTATCTTAATTGTTAATCACTTAATTACACTATTGCTTATTTTTCTTTTAATCGAAACAAAACCCCCCTTAATCAATCTTACTTTGGTTAATTAACAAGAATCCTTGTGATACGACATCCGAGTGTCGCTTCCCGTTACTACATTTTTCTAAAACTCGTTTTTGACCCATGCGCGACAATGAATCTCACATTGATGCAAGGGATCCTTCGCCATTCTTTCATTTTTCTCTGAATTTTCACTCTCCATTTATCTGAATTTTCTGCAGCATTCTCTCTCAATCATCACCTTCTTCTTCCCTAAAGCTCATTCACCATTGAAGCTTAGTAAGCTTTGCATTGAAGCTTGCTATTCTTTGAGCTATACCTCCATTCATCTTCATTTTCATCTCTGAATTCTGCAGCAACAACAACATTTACTTCAATTCAAGCTTTGGAAGTTGATTATTGAAGGAGTTTTGGTGCAAATTCAGATCCGAAGAAATTATCGTATTAACTTCAATTTTCTCGCTACGGACTGCTAGAGATCTCTGGATTTTCTAGTTTTCTAAGCTTACCTTCATCACATTTTGATTACAACAATTTCCAAGGAAAATCTCAACCTTGTAGGTTGGTGAATCTTGCTTAATTTATCGCTTTCGATCGATTTCGTGTTTTCGCAATGTAGTGCTTAATTGACGTTCTCGTTATGTGAATATTTTTTTGCATGCTTGATTCTATTAGCTCTTGATTTCTTTGAATTAACATGAATTTTTCATCTACTTCTATGCTCTTTTACACTATGATTACGTGCGATAAGTGATTCTGAAAAGTGCTTTTCAAAAATTTGTTTTTGCAGATGTAATTGGTTAACGCTTTTGGTGTAACCGATTACACCCCTACCTGCACCCCTGGAAGTCACTTTGAGCATGGTGTAATCAATTAACAGGATCATGTTAACCGATTACACCTGACATATTTTTCCTAAATCTTGTTGTTTTGGGACTGTTTTGCATGCTTTTCTTGTATACTTTCCCATGCTTACCTATATTGATGCCTATGCCATTGTTCTAGGTCAGTACCTACTTGCAACAATTTTTGCTTGATTAATTGCCTGATTTTCCTTGATTATTTTGCAATTTTATCACATGTTTGAAGTACTTTTTGCAGATTTTTTCTTATGTGTTAACATGAAGATACTTAGTAGTGCATGCTAGCTTGTCTTTGTTAATGCTTTGCAATTCAACTTAATGCATTAGATTTGTTCTTCCTTGAGCAAATTTAATCTTGTTCAACATTATTTCCCACACTTGCTTTGATGATCTTTTGACTTGCTTGAATGATTATTGGCATTTTTCTTCCCTTTGATTGATTGATCTAAACCTTGTTTCGATTTATTAATTGCCTCGCTCGCCTCTTTAGGATTTCTTTAGAAGTATTTCTTTCTTGATCCTGTTCTGAGCTGGACGTGTGCACAACGAATGGAGCATTTTACAAATTGCGATGTTACTCTGTCAATCTCAATTTCCACACTATGGTTTGAGTGCTAGAGAAGGAATGAAAATGGAGAATTCCTGCCCTCATTCTGACTATTTCTAGTATAGGACGAATCACCCTGTGCCTGAGATAGTCATCTCTATCCCTCACACCATAGTGTCTCTTGAGTCGATCCTTGGTCACTTATTCCTGCCTCGATCTTCCTCTTACTGTTTGGGTCAACAACCTTCTCTTGGTTCAATACCTGTTCATTTGGTTGATCATAGTCTGTCTGTTAAATCTAATCTCTCTCTGTCATGTTGGGTTAGTCACCTTTTGGTTAAAATACCCATTCCTTTGGTTGATCACCGTCTGTCGGTTAAAATACCAATCTTCTTCTTCCCCAGCGAAGTCGCAATCGTCTCTTGGTTCACTCTTCTTTCTTTCAGTTAACCATTGTCTGTCAGTTAAAATACCAAATCCTCAGTGGAGTTAGCAACCTTCTCTCGGTTTCAACCTCCCTTTTAGTTGGTTAACCACTGCCTGTCAGTTAAAAGACCAACTGCCTCTTTCCCTCGGTTAACCACAGTCTGTCCGTTAACATACTGATCCTTTGATAGGTTAATCACCTTTTTGGTTAAAACACCTTATTTTTCTTGGTTAATCACTGCCTGTCAGTTAAGATACCAACCTCTTCTTCTCCCCAGTGGAGTCAAACCCTTTTTCTTGGTTAACCACTGCCCATCAGTTAAAAGACCAATTTCTCTTTGTTTTCCCAACTAGGGTTATTCCTTTCCCCAGCAAAGACAATTTTCCTTTTTCTTGGGTTAACCACCGAGTCTCGGTTAAAACATCCCTGCCCCTACTATTTTCCCCTTCTTTTACTCCTACCTCTTATCCCCCTCTCTTGGGTTTAGAACCACTTCTTTGCTTTTCGCTCTTGGTTTTGACATAATTCCTCTCTTTTTCTGTCTTAGTTCTCCAAACTACATAGGCTCTGAATTCCTTATTTCACTATGAGGATACGTAGGCACAAGATTGCAAAATCTTGGCGAGCCACCTTCTCCTTTTTTCTTCCCGGGTTCCTTGAACTACGAAGCTCTGAATTCCTCATTGCACTATGAGGATACGTAGGCATGAGGGCCCCAATCCTCCACGAGCACTCTCTTTACCCCTTTTCATTTCCTCCTTCATGATTAGCTTTTAGATGGATCACTCATCCGAGCCTAGAAGCATTCAGAATGGTTCTCGTCGAGTACGGCGGATGCGTGGGGTCCTAATACCTTCCTCTCGCATAACCGACTCCCTTACCCGTTTCTTTTCCCCTTGGGTTTTATCGATATTTTCCATTTCTTTTTGGAATAAATAAATTTCGGTGGCGACTCTGTTGTACATCGAGCGTGCGATGCGCTCGGGTATAATCCCGCTAGCTTCAGACTCTTGCTTTGTAACACTGTTGGGGATCAAATTTCTAAGTGGGTTGAGCCTAACTTGTTTATATGTGTTTTCTTATTATTTGTTGTTTGCTTTTGTTTTTTTGGGTGCTTGTTGATCTATGTGTGGTGAGATAAGTCCTATACCCATACTTGAGTGCACAATAAGATAGGATGGTGGTATAGTCATGTTGGCTTACGTGGAGTTAATCCTTAATAAGCTAACTTGACAACCCCACTCAGTGGAGGTCTCCTAGTGGGTGATAATGATGAACAAATAAGTTGTGAAGGCATTATTACTTTTCAACCTGAGAGCCCGCGAAGCTGAGGACCTTAGAACCTTTTAACCCATCTTGGCCTTTGTTAAGATGTAGTGCGGTGACTATTAAGGTGTAGACTTGGATTAGTTGTTATGCGATACTACACTTAGACGAGTTTCTCTTGAAAATATTATAGGCTGAAAAATGAGTTGTCTAAGCCGGTAATATTCGGAACATGGAATCACGACTCTGGAAACTTTGTACAACCTTGTTGTACAAGTGATTTACCCTTAGTACATGCCTTGTGGTTGGTTCTTACCCTTGACTCCACACTCGTGACATTGAACCTTTGAACCTTGTTTGTGGTTTTGTTTATGATTGTTGAATAATCATGCACTCATGCATTCATGAACATCCTTTTTCACTTAGTTTTCAAGGAACTTAGAGATTCTCTTTGCAAACATCGCAGGTATTATGATCATGGATATTGGAAGGAGGAACACTCAGAAGTATAGTTTTAGAGTCCCTGATCTAAAAGAGTTGAGAAAGTTAGCATCTTTAGTGGTTAATCCTTTGGATTTCAAAGACCGCTATGGAAGACTTTTGACTATTCTATTCACCAATGTCGAAGATGGACTTCTTAACACTCTGGTTCAGTTTTATGATCCTGTCTACCGGTGTTTCACTTTTCTAGATTACCAGCTTATGCCTACCTTGGAAGAGTATGCCAATCTTATGGGTGTACCAATTTCTGATAAGGTTCCTTTTAGTGGTTTAGAGGAGGTTCCTAAATCACAAGTCGTTGCAATAACTATTCACTTAAGGAAATCTGATGTAGATGCCAATCTTATTGTCGAAGAAGGTATTCAACGGTTGACTTCAAAGTTCTGATTGAGAAAACTTCTTTTCTTGCTTATGCTGGCAGCATGGTGGCTATTGAGGCTATCTTAGCCTTACTCATTTATAGATTGGTATTATTCCCTAACATTGACAACTTTATTGATGTTAATACTATCCAGATCTTCTTGATTGGGGTAGCGTGCGACTTTTGTCGGTGACGCGACCACCTTACCGCAATGTTAGATTTGGGTGCTACTTTTTGATTTCTTATTTATCCTATGAAGCTGGAAAGGAAAGGGAAGATATCTAAAACTAACCTTGCACACAAATTTTTTCTTTAACAAATGCTAAGAGATCGGGGATCGGGGTTTGGTTATACAAAGGGAAGCTATTAACACGCAGTGTATCTATGGTAATCCATAGATGTTAGCTGGGAGATTTCGACCAAACATAGGAAATGAAGAAATGGCGAAAAAGCCAAGCAAGCGGGTCGACGCCAGGAGAAAGGATGGTGAGGAAACCAAAGTTGGGTCGACACAGACGAAGGGTGCGTCGGAAGGATATCCAGAGGCAAGGCCGTCGAAGTGTGCCAATTGGTGGCCTATGAAACCAACACAAGACTGATAAGTTTTTGGGCGGGAAAACTTGAAAGCCAAGAACGTGGGAAGTTAGAAAGATAGTAGGGTGACACGTGTCACAGCCAGGGCAAATCTTGGGAGACGAACAATTATTTTTTCAGCCTATTTAAAATAATAGTTATTTCCATTTTAGGGGTCGCATTTGTAACATTGCAAAAGAGAAAACACTCAAAGTACCAAGCGTTAAGAGAAACGAGTTTACTCCGGCAAAAATGTATGATAGCGTCCACACTTTTTATTTTAATACAATTCATATGACCAAAGTTTAAGTTATCTTGTCATTTACTTGTCTATTTTTCACTTTGTTTTATTCATCAATTCACAACCCTTTTATTTTTTCAAGTTTCTTACAACTCCTCTAAACTAAAAGCCATTATATCAATAAGACTTACACTTCAGGCAATTGTTTTGGGATTCTGTGGCCGATCCCACGAGTAAACCAGCGATAGGAGGCCATCGGTTGTTCGTGCGAGAATCGCGTGCGAACAAATTGGCACGCCCAATGGGACCCGTGTTGAGTTGAGTGTATGCATTTACGTAGTGGTAAGATGGTGACACCACGCCCGAACGAAGAACTGTCTTCGGCGGAAAGTACAGTTGTAACACAAACAACTGACGTTGGCTCTGGAACTGTGTCTGTGGTTTCGACCGCCCATAGTGGGCCAACCGCAACACCATGTCGATCTAAACCAAGGCCGACGATGATAGGGACTACAGGGCAGCATGTGCATAGCTTCACAATGCCCATCCCTTGATCTTTTGGGATGCCGACAGAGTTCATGTCGAGTCTACATTCTAGTGGTCCGGTGTTTGGGGAAAGTTCGTCTCCAGTTTTCTCACCATACCAAGGCTTAGGGCCTTTAGCAAACCAAGTTACTCGACCCCCAGGTTTTAGTCTGTTATCCCAATCAATATCAACGTTCACTTCAAGGTCCGTCGCGGTCATGAGACAGCAGATGGATGAGAGTAATCACGAAATGGTTAATATGTTGACTCAGTAAATAAGCACCATATTGAGACCATTAATACAAGATTCGACCCAGATTTACCAATAATTGGCAACTCAGATGACACGGATTGGTGACTTCCTAGGCGCTCTTAGGGCACCGGGTTGGCAGACTGCTCCGCCCCAACCGGAGACACTGGTTCGTCAGGATGAGGTCTTCGACGAGACAATTGACCAAACCCATGAGTTTGAACAAACCCCTGGAGGGACCCAAAGGGCTCCTGTTGTGATGGTTCATAGGAACCAAGATCCAGACTATGTGGTCAGATAAGTTCGACACGATGCCCTGACTGGCAAACCAAACTTGGAAGCCATGGTAGAATGGATCATGGTCCAAAATGGGGCAAATCCATGCCTTCGAGGGCCAACGTACACGTCCCCACTACCAGATTTTGTCTTACAGACAGAATTACCTAGGGGTTGGAAAGTGCCAAAGTTCACCAAGTTCGCCGGAGAGACTGAAGAGTCCACCGTCAAACACGTCGCTAGGTATCAAACCGAAGTTGGTGACATAGCAAATAATGAGGACTTGAAAATGAAGTATTTCCCAAGTTCACTCACGAAAAATGCGTTTACATGGTTTACCACGTTGCCCCCTCAGTCTGTCCATACTTGGGCACAGTTAAAAAGAATTTTTCATGAACAGTTTTACATGGGGCAATCGAAAATTAGTCTGAAAGAGTTGGCCAGTGTCAAATGGAAGGCCACGGAGTCAGTTGACCAGTATCTTAACTGGTTTAGACTTTTGAAAGCACGATGTTATACTCAAGTCCCTGAACATGAGCTAGTAGAGATAGCAGCTGGCGGTCTAGACTATTCCATCAGGAAAAAGTTGGACACGTAATATCTCAGGGATATGGCACAGCTAGCTGACCAGGTCCGACAAGTCGAACGTTGAAAGCTAAAAAAACTCAGACTAACAGATACCGTAAGAAAGAAAAAGTGTTGTACGTAGCCGCTGACGAAAATTCTCCTAACGACGAAGAACTCGTCGACGAAAGCAAGGTTAATGTGGCTGAACATAAGCCAGGGCCTCCATACACTGCAAATTATTAAAACCATCAAACGGGAAAAATCCCGTCGAAACTGGGAAAATAGATAAATACGTTGCTAAAACTTATACGTTTGATGTGTCTAAATGTGACGAAATATTTGATTTACTGGTTAAAGGTGTTTCATACCCCAAATTTTGACAACAAGATTTCCCATCATTGTGAGGATCATTACCACAATATGGATGTTCCATCATACCTCATCAATCTCCTCAAGGATTGTTGAGCATTCACTACAATCAAGAATTAGGGTTTCAAGCCCTCTCAGAACACTTAGACAAAGGATCAATCAAGAAATGACATGATTTTCAACTTGTCTAACCTCTTAAACATCCATGAAGGATCAAGAGGTCTCCAATATCAAGAATCAAGCACAAGAGTGTAACATCTCAAGCTGACCAAGCCTCAAGATCACACATGTCACCAAATTAGGGTTTTGGTCAACCAAGGCCTCCAGATGGAAATTTTAATCTGGGCATGAGCCAATACCTCAAAATATGATCCAAAATGCTCCAAGGGACCTCATGGATCCAATCATCAAGTCAAAATAGCCTTAGGGGAAGTATTCATCAGAAATAAGGAATTAGGGTTTCTTGACCTAATTCACCCCTAAGTTGACTTTTGAGACAAGACATGAACCAAGACCTCAAGACATGATTTGAAGGCCTTAAATACACCACATTGATTCATTTGCAATGATCGGTCACCATTTCTACTGGTTTTCCGTCTGTTATTCGGCATGAAACCACGAAATCGGTAACACTTTGTTTTGTATTTTCATTACCTTTCAAATTATTTTTACTTTTTGTAATTTCTTTCAAGCTTTGTTACTTTTAATATTTTATGTTATTTTGTTGCATTTTATGCATTTTTGTGGTAGTTTCTTTGTTCTCAGATACAGGTAAGAAGCTCAATGATCTTAAGCATACGAATCAGGGGTTCCAGATGGAGGATTTTTGAAGTTACAGTAGCCCTGACACGGCCACCCGTGTCGCCTGACACAGCCCGTATCAGGAGGAATCTAGAAGGTGAAGTTTGCGTGGAAGGCAGGGGACTGACACGGGTGCCCGTGTCAGTTAACACGGCCCATGTCAGCAAGTCTGGCATGGAAAACTTGTGAAGCAGCAGGACAGAAAGCCAACACGGCCGGTCGTGTTGTCTGACACAGCCCGTGTTGGCCTGAGCGAGGATTTACTGATTTTTCTTGTTTTTTATGTTTGGGGACTTCCAAAGGGCATTCTGGGGATTTCCTGTAGCTGTTAAGTGAATTGTGACTATTTAGTAATATTTTTGGGAGAAAGGAATGGACTTTTAGATTGGACGAAAGATTTTACGTGAGAGTGTGAATGCTATCAAGTGATCGGGAGAAGGAAGATTTTTCATGAGCATCTGCAATTGAAGATCTAATTCATCCGTTAATCTTGTAATGTTTATCTACTATTTTGTAATTTCTTTTCGTACTATGAGTAGCTAAACCCCCCAATGCTAGGGGGTGTCCCTGAATTGCATTGTAATGACTTGAATTTTCATTATTCTATGAAATATTACTTTTTCCTTTAATCTTTTGTTATGCAATGTTTTTAACGCTTTTTGATCGGACAAATTGAAATTGATTTACGGTTAGGGTTTAGGTCGGACCAACCAACCTAACGCTTTTCCATAATAACATTGCAGTAGATATTGCCTAGGAATGGGGATACCCTGTAATAACTAAATTTTTCTTAATCAAATATAATGCTTGTGATTCTCTCTTGACCGCTAAGGAATTAGGGTAAAGATAGAATCTCAAAGGTTTTTCTGCTAAGGAATTAGGGAAAAATAACCTTAAGAATCGGCAAGGTTTGTTTAGAGTAATGTTTCATCGAATAAGGATTTAGAGTTTTTTGCAGTGCAATTCATACACTTCCTCTAGCATGCTTCTCATACCTGTTTTAAGTCAAGTTTATAATTTTGTTCATTTCATCAGAGTATAATTAAAACACGACATAGACTGGGGACATCACATCAATTTGAAACAAACATACAACACCTGCTCATAAAGATATGCAACAATCCAGATAGTAATACACCCACAATTCAGAAACAGAATAAAGCGAAAAATCTGTACTGAATTTCATATATATATATATATATATATATATATATATATATATATATATATATCATGAAAAGTGTATCTGTCATACATCAAGTCATACAGGTACAAGCCAAAAGATATATATACATATACACAAATCATCACAAACGGCCTCCCTAACCACCCGGTGTCACATATCAGAGCCGACCGACAAAAGAATGAAGACCCTAGCTTCACAAAAAGACCTCCAGCAACTCTAATCTGCAATGCCTCATAGAGCATTATAAAACAGCAGAAGGGTGAGAAACACAATCATAATACAGCTGCATACAATTATATATTAACACAGAAATGCACAAGTAAAATATTCTCACCACAAATGCACCACAATCAAATATAACACAACACAGTGCAAGTATCAGGTATTCATCACCAATGCACATCAATCATACACAATGCACTCATCATCAACATAATTATACATATTCCATCTCATTAATCACATTCACAATTCCATACCCAATTAATCCATGATTTATGCAAATGCACAGAGACCGACACAACGACTCTATGCACATGCCATTTGGTACCGACTTCCAATATTTCTCATCACTAGTTCACTCAGGAACTCTGTTGGAATCATCGCTCGTTACATCACTGTAACTCCCCGTCGGGCCTACGATGTTCCCCAGCGCTCACACCCCACACGGGCACACGGTGTTTATGGATCGCTCACACCCCACACGAGCACACGACCCGATCGCTCACACCCCACATGGGCACACGATCGTCTATAACCATCGCTTTCGGTCCTCTTATTTTTAAGGCGATTCATTCCTCTTATTTTTAAGGCTCACGATGTTATAGCAGATTCCCTCTGGAACCAATCTGTCACTCAGGACGTCACAACAATGCATATCATGATGCTTGGCATACAATGACTCATGACATTCAATATGCACACATATACACACCCATAATCATGCATATATCAACAATTACCATACATCGCATTTTCTTTCCGTAAGGCCACCAACCATCATCACAATATGTATTTCATACAATTCCATCACTCAACAGTACACAAGTCATACAATTTCCATACCAACAACATATTGTACATACACATCAAGTTCACCCAATTAAACGACAAAAGTCGACAACAAAACAACACATTTTCTAATTTCCGACATAATTTAATCGGCCAACCATTCTCAAAACCATTATCATAATAAAGTACATTTCACAAGCTTTCTAACGTATCAAACCACACCTCAAACCGAATCACAGATCAAAAGTTACAAAGAAAACAAGTTGGAATAAACTGTCATGTTCGCAGTGCGAAGCTCCTAGCGAGTCCTTCGCCACTTCATTCGCAGTGCGAATGTACCAGCGAACCAAGTCAGTAGCCAAAAAGCCTAGAAAATTCCCACCGTTCGCAGTGCGAACGTCCCAGCGAATGTTCGCTACCCCATTCGCCTTGCGAGTCACCCAGCGAACCAAGTCAGAAGCAAAACAACAGAAAATAACCCAATGTTCGCAGTGCGAACACCCAGTGAATGCTCGCTACCTCCTTCGCAGTGCGAACTGCCAGCGAATACTCGCTTTCCCCTTCGCTAGGGGATTCGCAGTGCGAACCTGCGAAAACCAGAATTCCCAGCAGCGCTGTTACATAACCCAAATGTACATTTTCTTCCCTAAAACCTTTCCAAACCAACATATAGCAATCAAAACATAGTCTAATCATGGTAACAAGTATTCTACCGCATTTACATTGATTTTCAACTGTGAAAACATCGATTTCTCAACAAAAGTATCATTTCCAACCTAAAATCCAAAACTATGTAAAGACAATAGCATATGCAAACACATACATACATAATCATATGCAAACATAGTATAATCGAGTTCCGCACCCTTACCCGATTAAATCGCGTTTGAAAAGTCGGTTGAATCGGTTCCTAGATTTCCAAGTTTTTCTTAATTCTCTCTTTTCTTCTCTTCTCCTTTTCTTTTCTTCTTCTCTTCTTTTCCCTCTTACTATTTTTCTCTCTTTCTATTTTCTATTTCTAACTTAAAGAAAATATCATGAAAAGACCAAAATACCCCTACACTCAAATATCTCGCAAACGTTCCCAAAACACGATAAAATATATTCACGATGAAAAATAACATATTTTCACATAAAAGTCAGAAATAAAATAATATAATAATAAAATACTCAAAACGACTCAATTAAATAAACTGACAAAACTGACAAAACTGGGGCGTTACAACTCTCCCCCACTTAGAAATTTTCGTCCTCGAAAATATACTTGAGACGAATAACACTGGATACGACTCCCGCATCCGACTCTCCTACTCCCAAGTCAAATTGCCCTCAGCAGCGCCTCCCCACGCTACTTTCACCAGTGCAATATCCTTGCCCCTTAACCTCTTCACCTCGCGGTCCAAAATCCTAACTGGTAATGCCTCAACCGTAAGGTTCTCCCTTACTTCAACCTCATCCATCAGAATCACATGCGACGGATCCGAAACATACTTCCGAAGCTGTGAAACATGGAACACATCATGCAAATTCGACAGACTCGGCGGCAACGCCACCCTATAAGCCACAGCACCCACTCTCGCGGATATCTGGTAAGGACCAATAAACCGAGAAGTAAGTTTCTTCGATTTCAATGCACGACCAACACCCGTTACCGGCGTAACCCTCAGAAATACATGATCGCCCTCTTGAAACTCAAGATCCTTCTGTCTCCGATCATGATAACTCTTTTGCCTACTCTGAGAAGCCTTCATTTTCTCTTGAATAAGCTTTACTTTCTCCGTAATCTGCTGTACCAACTCCGGTCCTACCACCGACCTCTCACCAAATTCGTGCCAACACAATGGTGTTCGACACCTTCATTCATATAACGCTTCAAACGGTGCCATTCCAATACTAGAATGAAAACTGTTATTATGCGTGAATTCAATCAACGCAAGTTAACTATCCCACGCACCACCTTGTTCCAAAACACACGCTCTCAACAAATCCTCTAACGACTGAATCGTTCTCTCCGTCTGACCATCCGTCTGAGGATGATAAGCCGAACTCAACCTCAATTTAGAACCCAAAGCCTTCTGTAAACTTTCCCAAAATCTCGAGGTAAACCTTGGATCTCGATCCGAAACAATACTCAATGGAACCCCATGCAATTTCATAATCACACTGATGTAAATCTCAGCCAACCTCTCCAAAGTAAAACTGATGTCAATCGGAATAAAATGAGCCGATTTAGTCAGCCTATCGACAACCACCCAAATAGAATTATGCCCTCTCTGAGTGTTTGGCAACCCTGTTACAAAATCCATGGAAATGCTATCCCACTTCCACTCAGGAATATCCAACGGTTGCAACAAACCACTAGGCCTCTGATGTTCCACTTTCGACTTCTGGCACGTCAAACAAGCATACACAAACTGAGCCACATCTCTTTTCAATCCAGACCACCAGAAAATCTTTTTCAAATCTTGGTACATCTTATTCGCTCCCGGATGTATACTCAAACTACTCCGGTGTCCTTCTTCCAAAATCATCCTTTTCAAATCCGAATCATCCGGAATACAAATTCGCCCACAGAACTTCAAAACACCATTAACATCCACTTTAAAGTCCTCATTCACACTTTTATCCCCAACCGTCATCAAATCCACCAATTTCACATCCAACTTCTGTTTCTCACTAACCGACATCAGAAAATCGTTAGTAATCGTTAGCATTCCAAGCCTCACACTATCCGAAGTCACTTCACATACCAAACTCAAGTCTCTAAACGATTACAAAAGTTCCCACTCCTTAACCATTAAAGCGGACATATGCAACGATTTCCGACTCAACGCATCGGCTACCATGTTAGCTTTACCAGGATGGTAATTCAAGCCAAAGTCGTAGTCCTTCAAGAATTCCAACCACCTACGTTGCCTCATATTCAGTTCCTTCTGATTAAACAGATATTTCAAACTTTTGTGGTCACTAAAGACTTCAAACCTCGCACCAAAAAGATAATGCCTCCAAATCTTCAACACAAAAACCACAACCGCTAACTCAAGATCATGAGTAGGATAATTTTTCTCATGCACTCTCCACTGCCTCGAAGCATAAGCCACAACCATACCTTCTTGCATCAGAACACCACCTAAACCAATCAAAGACGCATCACAATACACCACAAATGGTTCATTAGGATCCGGTAAAATCAAAATCGGAGCTGTCGTCAATCTTCTCTTCAGCTCATTAAAACTCTCCTCACACCGAATATCCCAAATGAACGCTTGACCTTTGCAAGTCAACTGGGTCAAAGGTAATGCTAGCTTAGAAAACCCTTCAATGAACCGTCGATAATAACCGACCAAACCCAAAAAGCTTCGAATTTCAGTAACAGATCTCGGAGCCTCCCATTGTAGAACTGCTTCTACTTTAGATGGATCCACAGAAATACCATTACCTGAAATCACGTGTCCAAGAAAACTCACTTCCGACAACCAGAATTCACACTTGGACAACTTGGCAAAAAGCTTTCTTTCTTTCAAAACCTGCAAAACAATACGCAAATGTTCCGCTTGCTCCTCGCGAGACTTAGAATAAATCAATATGTCATCAATAAACACAACGACAAACCGATCCAAATGCTCGTGGAAAATACGATTCATGTATTCCATAAACACACCTGGCGCATTAGAAACCCCGAACGGCATCACAGAATATTCATAATGACCGTAACGTGTCCTAAAAGCCGTCTTCTGAATATCTTCCTCTTTCACCCTAATCTGATGATACCCTGATCTCAAATCAATCTTACTAAACACACAAGCACCAACCAACTGATCCATCAGATCATCAATTCTCAGAAGAGGATACTTATTCTTAATCGTCACCTTATTCAACTGGCGATAATCAATACACAATCGCATACTTCCATCTTTCTTTTTCACCAACAAAACTGGCGCACCCCAAGGAGAAACACTTGGCCTCACAAACCTCTTCTCCAACAACTCATTCAACTGCTTTTTCAACTCAACCAACTCAGATGCCGACATTCTATAAGGTGCCATAGACACAGGTCTAGTACCAGGAACTAGATCTATAGAAACTCCACCTCTCTGTTTGGCGGCACATCTGAAATATCCTCAGGAAATACTTCATGAAAATCACACACAACAGGAAACACATCAAGTGAAACTTGACTATCCACAGTCAACGATGCAAATAACCCAAACAACTGAGCTTCATCCGTCAAAAGTTTCTTCAACTCTTTGGTAGATAAGAAACTCGAGTCTTTGTCTTCCTCAAGAGAAGGAAACCTTACCAGCTTATGATAACAATCAATATGAACCCTATTGAACTGCAACCAATTCATTGCCAAAACCACATCTAAACCCTCCAACGGCAAACACACTAAATCCATCTCAAAATCTTTACCATAAATGGTCAAAGGACAACTCAAACAAACCAAAGAAGTAGTTACTGACCCCATTGCTGGAGTATCAATAACCATCTCACCATCCATCGAAAACAATACAAGATTCAAACACTTCGCGCACTCAGACGAAATAAATGAATGAGTCACTCCAGTATCAATAATAGCAACTAAAGGCGTACTATTAATAAAGCAAGTACCTCTTATCAGACGATCTGCACTTGAAGTATGAGTTCCCGACAACGCAAAGACCTTCCCACCAGTTGGAGCTTTCTTCGGCTTCGGACACTTTGTACTAATATGACCAGGTTCACCACAGTTGTAACATTTCACCACATTCTTCCTTTTACAATCAGCTACGACATGTCCGACACCTCCACAATTAGTACACTTCCTCATATCTTTCCTGCACTTAAACTGACGATGCCCCAACTCACCACATTTATAACACCTCAGAGGACCAGACATACCTCCACCACTTGAACTTCGATCAAAAGTACCCCTTTGCTTACCCTTATCAGCTGGTGTCACATACGGACCACCACGGAACTGTTGCTTCCCTTTCTTGTCACTCACACTCTTATAGTGAGTAGAACGAGCCTTACTATCCTCTTCTTAAATCCTACAACATTCCACCAAATCAGAAAACCTTCTTATCCTTTGATAACTGATAGCCTGCTTAATCTCAGGACGCAATCCACTTTCATACTTCACACACTTAGAAAACTCCGCAGTCGCTTCCGCATAATGAGGATAAAACTGCACCAGCTCAACAAACTTAGCAGTATAATCAACAACAGACATATTACCTTGTTTCAATTCCAAGAACTCAATTTCCTTCTTTCCTCTTACATCTTCAGGAAAATACTTCCTCAGAAACTCCCGGCTAAACAATTCCCAAGTAACTTCTTCCTCACCAGCTTCCAACACCTGACGAGTACGAACCCACCAGTCATCTGCTTCCTCTTGCAGCATGTGAGTACCCAGTCTCACCTTCTGATCCTCATCACAATCCATAACTCGAAAAATCCTTTCAATCTCTTTCAACCAAATCTGTGCACCATCAGGATCATGTCTCCCTTTAAAGACAGGCGATTTATTCTTCCTGAACTTATCATTACCCGCAGCATTCGGTGCACCCTGCACAGCCCGAGCCATAGCTTGCATCGCAGAAGCTAAAGCAGCGTCATTCCTACCAGCCATATTCTGTTTATTTCCAATAACAGCAACTATGGTTAAACAAATAGCTCACCGAACCACCAAGACTAACAAGGACTGACACAACTGACACGGACTGGCTCTGATACCACTTAATGTAACACCCCCAATCTATACCCCCATATAATCAAATAGATAATTAAAATTCAAAATTTCATCAGAGTATAATTAAAACACGGCATAGACTGGGGACATCACATCAATTTGAAACAAACATACAACACCTGCTCATAAAGATATGCAACAATCCAGATAGTAATACACCCACAATTCAGAAACAGAATAAAGCGGAAAATCTGTACTGAATCTCATATATATATATATATATATATATATCATGAAAAGTGTATCTGTCATACATCAAGTCATACAGGTACAAGCCAAAAGATATATATACATATACACAAATCATCACAAATGGCCTCCCTAACTACCCGGTGTCACATATAAGAGCCAACCGACAAAAGAATGAAGACCCTAGCTTCACAAAAAGACCTCCAGCAACTCTAATCTGTAATGCCTCATAGAGCATTATAAAATAGCAGAAGGGTGAGAAACACAATCATAATACAGTTGGATACAATTATATATTAACACAGAAATGCACAAGTAAAATATTCTCACCACAAATGCACCACAATCAAATATAATACAATACAGTGCAAGTATCAGGTATTCATCACCAATGCACATCAATATGCACTCATCATCAACACAATTATACATATTCTATCTCATTAATCACATTCACAATTCCATACCCAATTAATCCATGATTTATGCAAATGCACAGAGACCGACACAACGACTCTATGCACATGCCATGCGGTACCGACTTCCAATATTTCTCATCACTAGTTCACTCAGGAACTCTGTTGGAATCATCGCTCGTTACATCACTGTAACTCCCCGTCGGGCCTACGATGTTCCCCAGCGCTCACACCCCACACGGGCACACGGTGTTTATGGATCGCTCACACCCCACACGAGCACACGACCCGATCGCTCACACCCCACATGGGCACACGATCGTCTATAACCATCGCTTTCGGTCCTCTTATTTTTAAGGCGATTCATTCCTCTTATTTTTAAGGCTCACGATGTTATAGCAGATTCCCTCTGGAACCAATCTGTCACTCAGGACGTCACAACAATGCATATCATGATGCTTGGCATACAATGACTCATGACATTCAATATGCACACATATACACACCCATAATCATGCATATATCAACAATTACCATACATCGCATTTTCTTGCCGTAAGGCCACCAACCATCATCACAATATGTATTTCATACAATTCCATCACTCAACAGTACACAAGTCATACAATTTCCATACCAACAACATATTGTACATACACATCAAGTTCACCCAATTAAACGACAAAAGTCGACAACAAAACAACACATTTTCTAATTTCCGACATAATTTAATCGGCCAACCATTCTCAAAACCATTATCATAATAAAGTACATTTCACAAGCTTTCTAACGTATCAAACCACACCTCAAACCGAATCACAGATCAAAAGTTACAAAGAAAACAAGTTGGAATAAACTGTCATGTTCGCAGTGCGAAGCTCCTAGCGAGTCCTTCGCCACTTCATTCGCAGTGCGAATGTACCAGCGAACCAAGTCAGTAGCCAAAAAGCCTAGAAAATTCCCACCGTTCGCAGTGCGAACGTCCCAGCGAATGTTCGCTACCCCATTCGCCTTGCGAGTCACCCAGCGAACCAAGTCAGAAGCAAAACAACAGAAAATAACCCAATGTTCGCAGTGCGAACACCCAGTGAATGCTCGCTACCTCCTTCGCAGTGCGAACTGCCAGCGAATACTCGCTTTCCCCTTCGCTAGGGGATTCGCAGTGCGAACCTGCGAAAACCAGAATTCCCAGCAGCGCTGTTACATAACCCAAATGTACATTTTCTTCCCTAAAACCTTTCCAAACCAACATATAGCAATCAAAACATAGTCTAATCATGGTAACAAGTATTCTACCGCATTTACATTGATTTTCAACTGTGAAAACATCGATTTCTCAACAAAAGTATCATTTCCAACCTAAAATCCAAAACTATGTAAAGACAATAGCATATGCAAACACATACATACATAATCATATGCAAACATAGTATAATCGAGTTCCGCACCCTTACCCGATTAAATCGCGTTTGAAAAGTCGGTTGAATCGGTTCCTAGATTTCCAAGTTTTTCTTAATTCTCTCTTTTCTTCTCTTCTCCTTTTCTTTTCTTCTTCTCTTCTTTTCCCTCTTACTATTTTTCTCTCTTTCTATTTTCTATTTCTAACTTAAAGAAAATATCAT
Organism: Lathyrus tuberosus; assembly: GCA_022829125.1. Lineage (NCBI taxonomy): Eukaryota > Viridiplantae > Streptophyta > Magnoliopsida > Fabales > Fabaceae > Lathyrus > Lathyrus tuberosus. The sequence goes on from JALAZF010000072.1 coordinate 11,534,192, forward strand.
GAAAAGACCAAAATACCCCTACACTCAAATATCTCGCAAACGTTCCCAAAACACGATAAAATATATTCACGATGAAAAATAACATATTTTCACATAAAAGTCAGAAATAAAATAATATAATAATAAAATACTCAAAACGACTCAATTAAATAAACTGACAAAACTGACAAAACTGGGGCGTTACAACTCTCCCCCACTTAGAAATTTTCGTCCTCGAAAATATACTTGAGACGAATAACACTGGATACGACTCCCGCATCCGACTCTCCTACTCCCAAGTCAAATTGCCCTCAGCAGCGCCTCCCCACGCTACTTTCACCAGTGCAATATCCTTGCCCCTTAACCTCTTCACCTCGCGGTCCAAAATCCTAACTGGTAATGCCTCAACCGTAAGGTTCTCCCTTACTTCAACCTCATCCATCAGAATCACATGCGACGGATCCGAAACATACTTCCGAAGCTGTGAAACATGGAACACATCATGCAAATTCGACAGACTCGGCGGCAACGCCACCCTATAAGCCACAGCACCCACTCTCGCGGATATCTGGTAAGGACCAATAAACCGAGAAGTAAGTTTCTTCGATTTCAATGCACGACCAACACCCGTTACCGGCGTAACCCTCAGAAATACATGATCGCCCTCTTGAAACTCAAGATCCTTCTGTCTCCGATCATGATAACTCTTTTGCCTACTCTGAGAAGCCTTCATTTTCTCTTGAATAAGCTTCACTTTCTCCGTAATCTGCTGTACCAACTCCGGTCCTACCACCGACCTCTCACCAAATTCGTGCCAACACAATGGTGTTCGACACCTTCATTCATATAACGCTTCAAACGGTGCCATTCCAATACTAGAATGAAAACTGTTATTATGCGTGAATTCAATCAACGCAAGATAACTATCCCACGCACCACCTTGTTCTAAAACACACGCTCTCAACAAATCCTCTAACGACTGAATCGTTCTCTCCGTCTGACCATCCGTCTGAGGATGATAAGCCGAACTCAACCTCAATTTAGAACCCAAAGCCTTCTGTAAACTTTCCCAAAATCTCGAGGTAAACCTTGGATCTCGATCCGAAACAATACTCAATGGAACCCCATGCAATTTCATAATCACACTGATGTAAATCTCAGCCAACCTCTCCAAAGTAAAACTGATGTCAATCGGAATAAAATGAGCCGATTTAGTCAGCCTATCGACAACCACCCAAATAGAATTATGCCCTCTCTGAGTGTTTGGCAACCCTGTTACAAAATCCATGGAAATGCTATCCCACTTCCACTCAGGAATATCCAACGGTTGCAACAAACCACTAGGCCTCTGATGTTCCACTTTCGACTTCTGGCACGTCAAACAAGCATACACAAACTGAGCCACATCTCTTTTCAATCCAGACCACCAGAAAATCTTTTTCAAATCTTGGTACATCTTATTCGCTCCCGGATGTATACTCAAACTACTCCGGTGTCCTTCTTCCAAAATCATCCTTTTCAAATCCGAATCATCCGGAATACAAATTCGCCCACAGAACTTCAAAACACCATTAACATCCACTTTAAAGTCCTCATTCACACTTTTATCCCCAACCGTCATCAAATCCACCAATTTCACATCCAACTTCTGTTTCTCACTAACCGACATCAGAAAATCGTTAGTAATCGTTAGCATTCCAAGCCTCACACTATCCGAAGTCACTTCACATACCAAACTCAAGTCTCTAAACGATTACAAAAGTTCCCACTCCTTAACCATTAAAGCGGACATATGCAACGATTTCCGACTCAACGCATCGGCTACCATGTTAGCTTTACCAGGATGGTAATTCAAGCCAAAGTCGTAGTCCTTCAAGAATTCCAACCACCTACGTTGCCTCATATTCAGTTCCTTCTGATTAAACAGATATTTCAAACTTTTGTGGTCACTAAAGACTTCAAACCTCGCACCAAAAAGATAATGCCTCCAAATCTTCAACACAAAAACCACAACCGCTAACTCAAGATCATGAGTAGGATAATTTTTCTCATGCACTCTCAACTGCCTCGAAGCATAAGCCACAACCATACCTTCTTGCATCAGAACACCACCTAAACCAATCAAAGACGCATCACAATACACCACAAATGGTTCATTAGGATCCGGTAAAATCAAAATCGGAGCTGTCGTCAATCTTCTCTTCAGCTCATTAAAACTCTCCTCACACCGAATATCCCAAATGAACGCTTGACCTTTGCAAGTCAACTGGGTCAAAGGTAATGCTAGCTTAGAAAACCCTTCAATGAACCGTCGATAATAACCGACCAAACCCAAAAAGCTTCGAATTTCAGTAACAGATCTCGGAGCCTCCCATTGTAGAACTGCTTCTACTTTAGATGGATCCACAGAAATACCATTACCTGAAATCACGTGTCCAAGAAAACTCACTTCCGACAACCAGAATTCACACTTGGACAACTTGGCAAAAAGCTTTCTTTCTTTCAAAACCTGCAAAACAATACGCAAATGTTCCGCTTGCTCCTCGCGAGACTTAGAATAAATCAATATGTCATCAATAAACACAACGACAAACCGATCCAAATGCTCGTGGAAAATACGATTCATGTATTCCATAAACACACCTGGCGCATTAGAAACCCCGAACGGCATCACAGAATATTCATAATGACCGTAACGTGTCCTAAAAGCCGTCTTCTGAATATCTTCCTCTTTCACCCTAATCTGATGATACCCTGATCTCAAATCAATCTTACTAAACACACAAGCACCAACCAACTGATCCATCAGATCATCAATTCTCGGAAGAGGATACTTATTCTTAATCGTCACCTTATTCAACTGGCGATAATCAATACACAATCGCATACTTCCATCTTTCTTTTTCACCAACAAAACTGGCGCACCCCAAGGAGAAACACTTGGCCTCACAAACCTCTTCTCCAACAACTCATTCAACTGCTTTTTCAACTCAACCAACTCAGATGCCGACATTCTATAAGGTGCCATAGACACAGGTCTAGTACCAGGAACTAGATCTATAGAAACTCCACCTCTCTGTTTGGCGGCACATCTGAAATATCCTCAGGAAATACTTCATGAAAATCACACACAACAGGAAACACATCAAGTGAAACTTGACTATCCACAGTCAACGATGCAAATAACCCAAACAACTGAGCTTCATCCGTCAAAAGTTTCTTCAACTCTTTGGTAGATAAGAAACTCGAGTCTTTGTCTTCCTCAAGAGAAGGAAACCTTACCAGCTTATGATAACAATCAATATGAACACTATTGAACTGCAGCCAATTCATTGCCAAAACCACATCTAAACCCTCCAACGGCAAACACACTAAATCCATCTCAAAATCTTTACCATAAATGGTCAAAGGACAACTCAAACAAACCAAAGAAGTAGTTACTGACCCCATTGCTGGAGTATCAATAACCATCTCACCATCCATCGAAGACAATACAAGATTCAAACACTTCGCGCACTCAGACGAAATAAATGAATGAGTCACTCCAGTATCAATAATAGCAACTAAAGGCGTACTATTAATAAAGCAAGTACCTCTTATCAGACGATCTGCACTTGAAGTATGAGTTCCCGACAACGCAAAGACCTTCCCACCAGTTGGAGCTTTCTTCGGCTTCGGACACTTTGTACTAATATGACCAGGTTCACCACAGTTGTAACATTTCACCACATTCTTCCTTTTACAATCAGCTACGACATGTCCGACACCTCCACAATTAGTACACTTCCTCATATCTTTCCTGCACTTAAACTGACGATGCCCCAACTCACCACATTTATAACACCTCAGAGGACCAGACATACCTCCACCACTTGAACTTCGATCAAAAGTACCCCTTTGCTTACCCTTATCAGCTGGTGTCACATACGGACCACCACGGAACTGTTGCTTCCCTTTCTTGTCACTCACACTCTTATAGTGAGTAGAACGAGCCTTACTATCCTCTTCTTAAATCCTACAACATTCCACCAAATCAGAAAACCTTCTTATCCTTTGATAACTGATAGCCTGCTTAATCTCAGGACGCAATCCACTTTCATACTTCACACACTTAGAAAACTCCGCAGTCGCTTCCGCATAATGAGGATAAAACTGCACCAGCTCAACAAACTTAGCAGTATAATCAACAACAGACATATTACCTTGTTTCAATTCCAAGAACTCAATTTCCTTCTTTCCTCTTACATCTTCAGGAAAATACTTCCTCAGAAACTCCCGGCTAAACAATTCCCAAGTAACTTCTTCCTCACCAGCTTCCAACACCTGACGAGTACGAACCCACCAGTCATCTGCTTCCTCTTGCAGCATGTGAGTACCCAGTCTCACCTTCTGATCCTCATCACAATCCATAACTCGAAAAATCCTTTCAATCTCTTTCAACCAAATCTGTGCACCATCAGGATCATGTCTCCCTTTAAAGACAGGCGATTTATTCTTCCTGAACTTATCATTACCCGCAGCATTCGGTGCACCCTGCACAGCCCGAGCCATAGCTTGCATCGCAGCAGCTAAAGCAGCGTCATTCCTACCAGCCATATTCTGTTTATTTCCAATAACAGCAACTATGGTTAAACAAATAGCTCACCGAACCACCAAGACTAACAAGGACTGACACAACTGACACGGACTGGCTCTGATACCACTTAATGTAACACCCCCAATCTATACCCCCATATAATCAAATAGATAATTAAAATTCAAAATTTCATCAGAGTATAATTAAAACATGGCATAGACTGGGGACATCACATCAATTTGAAACAAACATACAACACCTGCTCATAAAGATATGCAACAATCCAGATAGTAATACACCCACAATTCAGAAACAGAATAAAGCGGAAAATCTGTACTGAATCTCATATATATATATATATATATATATCATGAAAAGTGTATCTGTCATACATCAAGTCATACAGGTACAAGCCAAAAGATATATATACATATACACAAATCATCACAAATGGCCTCCCTAACTACCCGGTGTCACATATAAGAGCCAACCGACAAAAGAATGAAGACCCTAGCTTCACAAAAAGACCTCCAGCAACTCTAATCTGTAATGCCTCATAGAGCATTATAAAATAGCAGAAGGGTGAGAAACACAATCATAATACAGTTGGATACAATTATATATTAACACAGAAATGCACAAGTAAAATATTCTCACCACAAATGCACCACAATCAAATATAATACAATACAGTGCAAGTATCAGGTATTCATCACCAATGCACATCAATATGCACTCATCATCAACACAATTATACATATTCTATCTCATTAATCACATTCACAATTCCATACCCAATTAATCCATGATTTATGCAAATGCACAGAGACCGACACAACGACTCTATGCACATGCTATGCGGTACCGACTTCCAATATTTCTAATCACTAGTTCACTCAGGAACTCTGCTGGAATCATCGCTCGTTACATCACTGTAACTCCCCGTCGGGCCTACGATGTTCCCCAGCGCTCACACCCCACACAGGCACACGGTGTTTATGGATCGCTCACACCCCACACGGGCACACGACCCGATCGCTCACACCCCACATGGGCACATGATCGTCTATAACCATCGCTTTCAGTCCTCTTATTTTTAAGGCGATTCATTCCTCTTATTTTTAAGGCTCACGATGTTATAGCAGATTCCCTCTGGAATCAGTCTGTCACTCAGGACGTCACAACAATGCATATCATGATGCTTGGCATACAATGACTCTTGACATTCAATATGCACACATATACACACCCATAATCATGCATATATCAACAATTACCATACATCGCATTTTCTTGCCGTAAGGCCACCAACCATCATCACAATATGTATTTCATGCAATTCCATCACTCAACAGTACACAAGTCATACAATTTCCATACCAACAACATATTGTACATACACATCAAGTTCACCCAATTAAACGGCAAAAGTCGACAACAAAACAACACATTTTCTAATTTTCGACATAATTTAATCGGCCAACCATTCTCAAAACCATCATCATAATAAAGTACATTTCACAAGCTTTCTAACGCATCAAACCACACCTCAAACCGAATCACAGATCAAAAGTTACAAAGAAAACAAGTTGGAATAAACTGTCATGTTCGCAGTGTGAAGCTCCTAGCGAGTCCTTCGCTACTTCATTCGCAGTACGAATGTACCAGTGAACCAAGTCAGTAGCCAAAAATCCTAGAAAATTCCCACCGTTCACAGTGCGAACGTCCCAGCGAATGCTCGCTACCCCATTCGCCTTGCGAGTCACCTAGCGGACCAAGTCAGAAGCAAAACAACACAAAATAACCCAATGTTCGCAGTGCGAAAACCCAGCGAATGCTCGCTACCTCCTTCGCAGTGCGAACTGCCAGCGAATGCTCGCTTTCCCCTTCGCTAGGGGATTCACAGTGCGAACCTGCGAAAACCAGAATTCCCAGCAGCGCTGTTACATAACCCAAATGTACATTTTCTTCCCCAAAACCTTTCCAAACCAACATATAGCAATCAAAACATAGTCTAATCATGGTAACAAGTATTCTACCGCATTTACATCGATTTTCAACCGTGAAAACATCGATTTCTCAACAAAAGTATCATTTCCAACCTAAAATCCAAAACTATGTAAAGACAATAGCATATGCAAACACATACATACATAATCATATGCAAACATAGTATAATCGAGTTCCGCACCCTTACCCGATTAAATCGCGTTTGAAAAGTCGGTTGAATCGGTTCCTAGATTTCTAAGTTTTTCCAAATTCTCTCTTGTCTTCTCTTCTCCTTTTCTTTTCTTCTTCTCTTCTTTTTCCTCTTACTATTTTTCTCTCTTTCTATTTTCTGTTTCTAACTTAAAGAAAATATCATGAAAAAACCAAAATACCCCTACACTCAAATATCTCGCAAACGTTCCCAAAACGCGATAAAATATATTCACGATGAAAAATAACATATTTTCACATAAAAGTCAGAAATAAAATAATATAATAATAAAATACTCAAAACGACTCAATTAAATAAAAACTGACAAAACAGACAAAACTGGGGCGTTACAACTGCCAAATTTTAAGTTCGTGTGTTAATTCAATTGAAATTTTGTCACGTTGTGACTAAAATTTTATTTTTATGTTATTTTTGTTTTTTTATTTTTATTTATTTTTATTTTTATTTTATAACTATTGGATTATTACTGTTACTACTAATCCGCGTATAACATTTTTATGCGAGGAAAACCCTCAACAAATTTTAATTTTGATGCAGAAATCGAAAGAACTTTACACACAAGGCGTAGACAAGCAAGACAGGCAGCTTCAGAAGCAGAACCGTCAGTCCAAACACCAGAAGTAGAAAAAGTTTTTGTTCACTCAAAACAATCAGATTCAGGTTCAAAAACAGGTTCTGAGGCAGACAGAGATACTGTGATTATGGCTAGAAATCAACCAGCGGAGAGACTTCTGGGCGATTACGGTGGGGCAAATGCACCGGCTAGTAGGTTGACCATTGTGAACCAACTGGTGAATGTGCCGAATTTCTAACTGCATCCTAGCACCATCACTCAACTTGAGAGGAGACCTTTCACCGGAAAGGTTAATGAAGATGCCAACAAACATCTGAAAAGATTTCTGACTATGAGCACCACTCTCAAGATTGAGGGGCACACGGAGGAAGAAAAGAAGTTAAGAATGTTTCCTTTCACTCTGGTGGAAGAGGCTGAAGAGTGGTTCTACTCGTTACGTGTTGGGAGTATTACCACTTGGGAAGAGATGGAGAAGGCATTTCTGAATGAGTATTTTTCGGCCTCTGTTTATATCCGAAAAAGATATGATATTGTGAACTTTAAACAGAAGGACGGAGAATCTCTCGGAGACGCATACAAGAGGTTCAAGAAGGTTTTGGTAGCCTGTCCGACTCACAACATGGATGAAACTGAGCACATGCAGGTGTTCGTCAATGGCCTCCGAATGAAAACTAAGCAACTTATTGATACAGCTGCTAATGGATCATCCAACTTCACCACCGCGACTGGTATCAAGAAAATTATTGAAGCTATTGCAGCCAACGAACATTTGGAGTTATATGATCGAAGTGTGAGTAAATCTGAGGGTGTGATTGACTTGAAGTTGAATAATCAAGTTGTGAAAGGTAGAAGATCAGATTGCTGCAGAAGTTGAAAGAAGGTTAAAGGCTATAACAGTGGGTACGCAAAATGTGGCACAAGTTCAAACCGGTCAACCCATGAGTTGTGAGATTTGTAGTGGACCCCATTACACTGCACATTGTATTGCGACTCCGTAACAAATTAAATAAATAAAATTCCTAAAGTAGAATAATCCCTACGCTCAAACGTATAATCCAGGGTGGAAGAATCATCCTAACTTCTCCTGGAAAGATCAGAATCAAAACCAATACCCCCAGCAAGAACAGGCTCCCCAAAAAGCACAATGGGAGATTGCCATTGAGAAGATGGAAGCTCATAATATGCAATTTCAGGAAGAGACCTGGAATAGCTATAGGAATACCACAACCTCCATAATGAATCTGGAGGTTCAATTGGGTCAGATAGCTCAACAAATTGTAAATTCTCAAGCACTAGGCGCCCTCCCAAGCACTACAATCCCCAATCCGAAGAATCATGAGAATGTCAATGTTGTTACCACAAGGAGCCGGAAAGTTGCAGAAGAAGAAGAGAGGGGAGCCAATGAGTATCAGTGTATATAGGTGGATATGGAAGTGAGAGAAAGTCAGAGAGAGCCAGAAGAAGCTAGGCCAACTGAAGAGAAAAGAAAAGAAGCTGTTAAACCTAAGATCAAGTTACCGTACCCCTCAAGAGTGACAAAGAAGGAGACACAGGAAAAAGACTTTGAGAAATTCAGCTCATTGTTCAAAAAGTTAGAGATTAATATGCCCTTCTTCGAAGCTCTTGAACAAATGCCTCTATATAAGAAATTCATGAAGGAGGTAATTGGGAAAAAGAAACCTAGTGGAGAGGAGCTAAAGAATATAATTGAGGAGAGCAGTGGGGGATCACAAGGTAGGAGAATTCCAATCAAACGGAAAGATCCTAGTTCTGTATCAATTCCCTGCACCATAAAGGACATAAATTTTAAGAAGGTCTTGATTGATTCAGGTGTTAGTGTGAGTCTCATGCCCCTCTAAATTTTCAAAAGCTGGGTATAGGAAAAATAAGTGAAACGGGAACAAATCTGAAGTTTACCGACCACACTACCAAGTAGTTATACAGGCTAGTAGAAGATGTGCTTGTGACTATTGATAACTTCACTTACCCAGTGGACTTTGAGATCATTGATCTTCCTGAGGATGAGGAGACAATTATCATACTAGGTCGACCATTCTTGATGACTAGTCGATGCAGTGTAGATATTGAAGCTGGAACTCTAACTTTGAAATATTTTGAGGAGGAAAGAACCTTAAAAGTGTTGGAGCTCGAGAAGCAAGGTCAAGAGGAAAGTAATTGCCTCTCAGTTGGAATGATCTGAACAGTGGGAAAAAGCAAAAACTCAAAACCACTTCTTAAAAAAGTCTCTGGAATAATCCATCAGGTTGCAGCATCTGAGTCATCTATTACACCTAGCAAGACTCCAAAATCCAGTCAAGAAGTCAATAAGAGGAAGAAACATCAAAGAAAGAAGAGAAAAAAACATCAAAGGAAGAATGTGGAAGTTGGATGTGAGTTGAATCACAATGTAGCTCTTATTCCTAAATCTGACCGATGCTCAGTTGCGGAAAGGTCAAGCAACAAAACGTGTAAGCTGAAGTATCCCCCATAGCATTGGGGAGTAACCCGTCGAGCCATGCGACGGTAAACGAAGCGCTTCGTGGGAGGCAACTCTCGTGCTTTATTGCTAATCATTTTGCTTTTGTTTGTTTGTTTATTTTGATTTATTTAGGTACTCACAGATGCTGCACTAGTAGAGCGGAGGAAACAAAGAGGAAAAAACAAAGAAAAAGTCAGAAATTCGGCAAAAATGTGAAAAACAGGGGCCTGACATGGCCGCCCGTGTCACCGGACATGGCCCGTGTCAGGAGGGCGAGTAATGACATGAAAAAAATGAAGAAAAGCTGGATTCTAGTAGGCTGACACGGCCGCCCGTGTCAGCTGACACGGCCCGTGTCAGCTCTACTGAAGCTTGAACTTAAAAAAGGTGGATTTTGGAAACGGGCAGTGGCCTGACACGGTCGCCCGTGTCAGGCAAGTGAAATTTAAAAAAAAAAACTTGAATTCCACCCCTGTTCCTTTAGGGACCCAATAATTAAACCTTTCCGCCACTCATCTTCTCCTTCATCTTCTATGACTCAAGGTCCGTGGTCTTGGAGATAAATTAGGAAGGATTTGATTGAAGACCTATTATGTAGCAGAAGTTTTTGCTGATTTGTAGCAGCTGTTGTGCTGTGACACTACACCAAAAATGATTTTAGGCAGCGCACTTTAGACAGCGCTTTTTTCCAAAAGCGTTGCTATAAGTTAAATAAAAAATAAAACACGAAAAGTATGTACGAAATTGTGTAAAAGCGCTGCTAAAAGGCCCACCTTAGACAACGCTATTCAAAAGCGCTGCTAAAAGGCCTACCTTAGACAGCGCTTTTCAAAAGCGCTGCTAAAAGTCCCACCTTAGACAGCGCTTCTCAAAAGCGCTGCTAAAGGCCCATGTACGAAGCGCTGCTAAAGGCCCATATTAGAAAGCGCTTTACTTAAAGCGCAGCTAAAGGCCCAACTAGAAAGCGAAAACGCTGCTAAAAGCACTCATTAGACAGCGCTTCACAAAAGCGCTGGCTAAAGTCATTTAAAATTAAAATTAAAAAACAGATTCTATTCATTCTTTCTATTCTCAGAACTGTTTCTCTTCTCTCGCGAAAATCCCTAAACCCATAAAAAATCTTCTCTTCTTCTCTCACTCACCTCCATCCTCTTCATTGTAATCATCAATCTTTTATTACATAGTCGTTATTACATCCATTCCTTCATAAGGCTGTTTGCTCTCTCCGGCGAGGCTCCTGGGTTCCACAATCAGAGGAAGAAGATAGAGTTGTAATCTCTTAACTGAAGCTTTTTCACGGTATACTTTTTCTTTGATTGATTCGGTTCTTAATTTCTATGCTTAGTTTAGTGTTCATCAATTTAGGGTTTTCAATTATTTTCTTCTCTTGTTACTCATTGCTATGAAGTTTGATAGTTTTCGTTGGAATTGTTCATTCCTTGTGCCATGACTTGTTTGCTTAATATGATTAACGCAACTTGAACACACTCTGCAAGTATCATCCCTACAAAAGGAACTGTAACGTTCCCCATTTTCTGACTCTGTTGATGTTGTTGTTCTGAACTCTAGGTTTTTTGTTTGTTTGAAGTTTAATTCCGATTTGTTTTGTTCTGTTGATTGTGGAAAGAAAACAAAATGAAATAGTAGAACTCAATAAGAGTGTCGGCTAATTCAGTGTTTCAGTAAAAATGTTTATGAGTTTTCGTTGGAATTGTAACTATTACAATCTCTTATTACAGGTTAGATGGCTAGTAACGAGGATCACCCACATGATGATTCTATTCATGATGGAGATGAGACCGGTAATGCAGTGGAAAGGGAAATTAGACGAGGAATAACAATTATGAAGAGACTCATTCATGATAGAGATCGAGGCATAAAACATGATGTGCATTGGAGTCAAGATAACCAACTAATTGAGCTTAACGGTTCAACGTTGACAAGTTATCTTGGTTCAATTACAAGGAGAGAAGTTCCAATTACTTGTGATGATTGGAGAAACAAAGCGTTGAAAGACGCTAAAGACAAAATATGGATTGAGATACAGGTACCATATGTGATGTTATTTGTTTTTAATGACGATTATGTATTTAAATTACTTATACTAACGCACTCTGTGTATGATTTTCGTAGAGGTCTTTCAACATTGATGATACCAGAAAAGATTATATACTCGGATTGACTGGAAAAATACATAGAGGGTTTAGATCTTTTTTATCAAACAAGTTTCTTAAGGATGCGGATAAAAAATTTATTGATGCAGAGCTTCCACAAAAATATGCAGATTTGATTACACCTCAAGAATGGGAAACTTTTAAATCCAAACGAAAAACCCCAGAATTTGAGAGTGTAAGTGACATAAATCGGCAACGAGCATCAATTCCTGCGTATCCATACAAAAAAGGGCGTATGGGATATGCACGCTTACAACAATCTATAGTAAGTATCTATAAATTGCAATGATATACTTGTTCATCATGATTTATTTTTGATCATGTTATTTGGCTTAATGTGTAGTTAACAAAGGAGAAAAGTTCTGAAACATCTCTTCCGGAACATGTTTTGTGGAAGGAAGCCCGTGTGGGTAAGGATGGAGTTGTTAAAGAAGATGTTCAACAAATTTTTGAGAAATGTGTAAGTATAACATTATTGCTTGAATTAAATCAAAAGTTTGTTAACATATAATTAAGTCAAGTTTTCGATATTCATATGAATTTCAGGAGACTCTAGCTCAGTCTATATCTCCAGATGAAGACAATGATTGCAGGAGCCTACTTAGTCGAGCATTAGATGTTCGTGAGTATTCTGGTCGTGTGAGGGGTAAGGGATATGGGATCACTCCAACATCCTTGAAAAAACCAAAGAAAAAAACGGCTAGCAATAAAGAACTGCAGGAAAAGTTGGAAGCATTACAATCTAAAGTTCGTGAATTGAAAAAGGAAAAAGAAAGAGATCAAAACGAAAGAGATCAAGCTTCAGCTTTTAAAGATACTAGTGAGAAAGATAGTATCAATTGTAATTTTCAACCGAATATTCCCGAGGTAATTATATATATTATTATGAAATTAAATTAGCTTAATTTATTTAATTGACATATATACACATTAACAATGTCATATTTATTATTGGTTTTAGGGCATTTCCCGTTGTCAACTCTATTTATCGTCACCGACTTATCGGATGGTTGGCAAGGGAAAAGTGCATAACACTTTGGGAGAAATGCTTCACCATAAACCGCTCCCCAGTGGATTTTTGAAAGTATCGATTGATATTGTTTTAGAGGGGGATGCCTTATTACCACTGCCTGACGATGTTTCGGATGCAACATTGTTGGGAGATGTAATAGGATCGTTTGTTGCATGGTCGTCAAGCCTCATTTGCCTAGATGATAAGGTAACCTTAAAACCATTATGAACCTTTGGGTATTCAAATTTTTTACGGGCATTTTACGTACATTTTTTTACATGGTAATGTTAGACTCCAACAAAATCCAAATCAAATGATAAGGGGATTATACGGCAAACCGAGTCAGTTGCATCGAGAAAAGAGGTACAACACAATTATATGATATTTATGCATGGAAAATGTTAATTCGTGATCTTATACTTCACCTAACTAATTATATGATATTTAGATTCAGGCTAAAGAGATTGAACAAGTCAGTAGGGGTAAGATGCCTGAAATTAGCAACATTCCCACACAAACAAAGGGTGTTGCTAAGAAGACCGCGGCTAGAAAAAAACCTACTTCTCTGTATAGGTCGTGCCTTCAGACATGTTTACTTATAACAGATATTCTGGATGGTGGTACTCGGCTTATACCTATGGAGGAAGGTATTTTTGGTTTTGAATATTCGGAAACAATTGGTAGAGAGGATATGGAGCAAGTTTTTAAACATTTGGAAATATGCATCGATGTTGTCGATACATACATTAGGTATACTCCGATCAACTTCATTTAATTAATTGAACAATTTATTTACTCATTTCAAATGAATAGTCTAATATGTTAATGATGTTTTTATTTAAGGTTTCTGTATGACAAATTGATGCGCCCGCGTGGATTGGAACAAAGATTCGCTTTCTTATCTCCCATAACTATCAACTCATGGTTAATCGTACAAAAACTAGATGAAGTCATACAGTATGTACTAGGTTTATTTATGGCCAGCAAAGATACAGAAAAGTTGTTCTTTTTACCATATAATACTGGCAACGGGTTAGATTTTCATTCTAACTTCATCTATTATAATTTTTTGTTTTTTGAAGTTGTGTAGAAAGTTTCCATCTAACCTTTGTTTAATCTTACAGTGGACATTGGTTGTTGGTGGAAATTAATCCGATAAGAGAAATTGTATATTATCTGGATTCTTTACACAATGATCAAGCAACATACCCAGATATGAAGAAGTTGATTGATACGTAAGTGAGATTGTTCTAAATATTCGTGTGTATATTTATTTATTTATGTAACATGTTCTAAATATTCGTTTATATTTTATTAGTGTTATACAAGTTTTTCGATCACAAAGAGATATTCAAGTTCCAAAGAGCAAAGCCAACAACATTACATGGATTAGAGTGGAGGTATATTTTCACAATTTTGATTATATTAGTGATGATACTTGATAAAACTAGTTAAGGGGTATATCCTGATATATATCCGTATTTTCTTTCCATGTGTAGTGTCCTCGTCAGCGTAATGGAATAGATTGCGGATATTTCATGTTGAGGTTTATGAAAGAAACTCTTCTTTTGGATCGACTAGATATTCCATCCAAGGTATGGATTTCTAACTTAGGAATTATTTTAATATTTACCACATATGTCTCATATAATTAAATAGTTTTAGCTAAATCATACTATGTTATATTATTATGTAGTACTTTGATGAATTCAAATGTGCTCATTACTCAAAAGATCAATTGGATGAACTTAAGGAGGATTGGTGTCAATTCATTATTGAGCTGAGAGTTTTATAAGGTATATTGTCTTTCTTTCATTGATGAGAATTTTGAGTATATATAAGTTTGAGTTTTGATGAGATAATATGTCGTCATTAGTATATTAAATTGTGTTGCAATGTTGTTGTTGTTTGTTATAGAAGGTTGGAATCATAAATTATGTTGGTGCTGCCAAATATTGATTGATGTCTTGGCCATAGAAGGTTGGAATCATATACTGATTTTCATAGGTGTAGCACCCCAAAATTTGCCCTCCTTACTTTATCACTAACTGGCTTATGTTTCATTGCATTTTGCATTATCATGTGTGCATATCATTGGTTCTTAGCATGGGGTCAAGGTACTTGAGGCAGTTCAAGAGGTCCTACTTGGTCTATCACATCATCAAGAGTTCACAATTGGCAGGAGATCTCAAGTGAACCACTCTCTCCTAACCAGTGCTGGAATTAGGGTTTTGAGATTCTTGGGTATTGCTCCAATGGGAAAGCTCCTTGGGTTTCTATCATCACCAAATTGCATATCTTATCTTTGTTGGAGAGGATACACATCATATTCAGAGGAATTTGGATTTGGAGACTGTGCTATTTCCTCCTAGACTGAGGGTACCCAGATTAGGGTTTGCTATAAAGTTAGTTTATTTCTGATTTTTTGGGCAAGACTTGATTCCATGGTTTTCCTTGGGTCCCTGAGTATCTAGGAATGGAAGATTGTCCATCAGTTTGGTTCATAAGAGGTTCGATTGGCCAATGGATTGGGAATCAGGAGAATCAGGGGAAAAGTCAACTGTAAAGGAGGAAGTCAACTGTGAAATTTTGAGGTTCCCTTCAAGGTTTTCAAGGTCTCACATCCTCATATGGTCTTCAAGAGTCAAGTTTCATACCATTTATCAAGAATCAAGGGTTGGTACAAAAGTTACTAAATTTAGAAAGTGACCTATAATGAGAAGTTTCCATTTTTGGCAAGTTTTTACACTTCATTCAACTTGACTTTTCACCATCAAGGAAGCTTCAAATGAATTTTTCTTAAACATGAAAGTTGAATATCTTTTTCTCCTCTTTCCAACAAGTACTAGTGGGTCTCCATATCATTTGTGAAACTCAAGTTATGATCAAAAGAAGGCAAAGTGGTTTTTAGGGTTTCTCATGATTCCATTTTCATAAATTTGGCATAGTGACCTATAATTAATTCCATTGCTTCATGTCACATGATAGCATCAAAGTACAATCCATAAGGACTATTTTTGGCCTTTAAATCAAGTGGATCCACGGTTTATTCATTACTTATTCTCCATTATGCAAAATTGCTAAATTATCTAAATCTCATGAACCAAGGCACCTCAAGGCCCAAATCAAATTTAGGTGTGATTAGCAATTGAAATTTAAGTGATCCATCATGAAATATTTGGATATCCATGCATGGAGGAGGGTGTATTTCACATTATTCAAATTTCCAAATTTGCCCAAAACTCATTAAGTGGAGAATTACCAAGGCCCAAGTGATCACCAGTGGATTAAACCTAGCTATTTAAACTTACTCATGCTAGGGTTAGAGAAACAAACACGTGATTTTGGAGGAGAAAAGAAACTTGAACCCTAAAGCTTGGATCATTTGAAACTCACAAGCAACAAGGTTTTTTTTTTAAAATTCTTTCACCATCAGAACCCTGAGGATCCATAGAGCATAAAGTAATCCTCATTTGAAGCTGACAGCAAGGATACGTGTAGCTTAATCTCAGGTTAGTGATGTTTTTCATGGTCTAAAAACTCTATTTTTAAATATGCATATTGATGTGTGATGCCCACTGATCATTCTGATGTATTTATTTTTGAAATTGGACGTGTAGTTTGATTGCTACGTGTGTTTAAAGTTTTGAACCCTAACCTTTCTTCCTTCGATTCTCTTTATTTATGCGTTGTTTGTGATTTTTGATGACATATTTGAGATCCTGATGATTTTTTGGTCAAGATGATGTACTCGCATGAAATTTCTGGGCGAGTTTTGGTTGCAGGTGGCCGTGGATGGTGGTCGGAACCCTAGCTCCGGCGGCTGGTGAGGGTTCCGGCGAGGTGAAGGGTTTAGAGGTAGAAGAGATAATCTGGGTCGTCCGTGGCTTGGATCCAATGGCCCAGGAAATGCCACGTTTTTTAATTTTTGTTTTTATTTTATTTAATTATGTGTGTGGTACCCCAGGGTTGTTACCGTGTACACCCAATCAAATCCTCTCCTTTTAATTACTTTTTATTTCATTGACTTGATCGTGTGCGTTGATCTCATCTGACGGTTTGTGAGCCGCCAACAAATTAATGAAGGCATGTGCAGCTCACGTGGGAGGTGTATGGTGCGCTGAGTGGTTGCGTGCTTGCGTGAGTATCATTGTTACCGTGCGTTGGTTGATCTTGACGATTGGTTTTATTGACTTTGTGACTGCGTTGACTGGTTAAGGAGCGTCAGATGCATCCAATGGCGCGTGTTAAGTCAATTAGTTGACTGGGTCACATGTGTACTTCTTTTTTTTTAATTTTATTTCGCTGACGGGCTTTATGCCTGGGCTTGCCAATCGTAACCCCCACGTTTTAGCCCATTAACATACCAACGTGAATGAACTGCTGAACACACCCCCACTTGTTTTTAATTTATGTTTTATTTTATTTAATTGTTTGCATTTCATTTTTAACTTTTAAAAATAGTTAATTGCATTAAAAAATTCCAAGAAAATTCAGGCATCATTTTTATAATTTTGTAAAATTTTCACAAATTTTATTTTAATATTTTATTTTATTTTTGGTGTCTGAAATATTTATTTGTTTATTTTATTTTTGAATCGTTCATATCATGCATACTCTAACTTGTTTATTTTATTTCTCATCATCCATAAAACCTTTTTAACTCATTCTTTTTGCATTCATTCACCAACACACTGAATTGCATTAAAATATTTTTCTCTCATTTTTAAAATCATTTCATATTGCATTTTAGTCCTCCTTTTTGCATATTGAATCATGTTTCTTGTCTGAACTTTGCATAATGGTTTGAGTGACCTATCTTGGGAATTTTGGCATGGATTTTGGACATGTTGTTTACCTCTGGTTGAGATATGTATGGTGATTTTAGGAGGTGTTTCTCTAATTGTTAGATTGCTTTTATTTGAGATCTTCTTGTATGCACACCTTTGACCATATCTTATCACTTGTTTGAAAAGGCACTTGTGCCATCATTTGGGTTTGCCTTTTTGACTTCATAATTCATGTTAAGCCATCCACATTATGTCTTGATTGAATTTCACTTGGTTTATAACCCTCTCTCTTTGGTCTGTGATCTGTTTCATTTGTCTCATTTCTTTTACGTATGTCTGTTTTGCACTAACCTTTTATGCAGAGTCTGAGGTAAGTTATTTAAGGGTGTGGATGGTCATCCCTATTCACTCTCACCCTTTCTGTCTCTCATCTTTTCTTTTCTTTAGGCTTAGGTTGTCGTCAAACCTCACTAACCGTAGGTCACCCATGCATGATAACATTAGGACTTTTTAGTTTCCCTTTAGAGTTGCCCTTGTGTCTTCTCTCTTCTCATCTCAAAACCTCTTGAAAATACTGGGAATGAGAAATGAGGGGCTTCCTTTCATATTTCTAGAGTGCTTGGCGAGCGTCCTGTCTTGGGACGATTCGTTAAGTATTCGTCCCTGTGCCCTAGACTTTGGTGCAATGCAAGTTATGAACTAACCCAAGTCACTTCTGTCTTAAAAAATACAAATAAACTTCAAACCTTTTTGTCCTTCGGGATCGTCAAAACTAAAGGCTATTTTCAAAAAGGGCACGTTACTTTCCGTCTGAGTCGCAAACAGGCATCGACCCTAACTGCCGGACGCGAACTTAACGTCGCTCATAAAAAAACACAAAACGAACTTGGTCTGAACTACGTTGACTCTGAATTTCCCATTGCACAAAGGGGGTACGTAGGCCTAGGACGTCGATGTCCTACCGAGTCTGTCTTTGTTTTCCCTTTTCCCGTTTCAGTATAGCCATAGATTTTAGGATAACTCACCCTTAGAATAGACAACAAGCGTGGATCCCATCGAGTACGATGGACGCGTGGGGTGCTAACACCTTCCCCTCGCGTAACTGACTCCCGAACCTAAGCTATGGTTGCAATGACCATTCCTTTCCCTCTTCCTCAGGTTTATGCGGTGTTCCCTTTCCCTCTCTTGGGATAAATTTACACGGCTGGCGACTCTGTTTTTCTGCGCCACTCTCGCGTTTGTACCTGGATGAAAATCCTGGGAGCGACAGCTGGCGACTCTGCTGGGAATACTGGTTGACCTATGCTGGTCCATCCCCTTAAGCGGGTCAGTCCTAGCACTTGTTTGTTTTTGTTCTCTTTGGGTGTTTTTGTTTTTTTGTTCTGCTTTATTTGTTGTATTTTATTTTTACCGCATTTACTGCATTGCATATTATTATTATCTGCTGCACTGTTTTTCTGTTTGGCGGGTTGGGAGTGCTGAGAGATAAGCCCAATACCTAGGCTTGAGTGCACCCTAGGACTAGAGTGGAGAGTAGTGGGACCTACGTGCCCGCTTGGTACGTTTGTGTGTTCACGAAATTCACAACCAGACGAGGCTATCTTGGGACGCATTCTAACGTGTGTGTTTTGCGCATGTTGGGGTGTTGATCTAGAGAGCTGTCGACTCTGGTGACCGATCATCGATGACCTTAGTGGAAACATCCCTCTTTAGTGGTGACAGTGGCAGACCACATTCTGTGGCAAACCCATTCGCACCCGAGGGCCCACTTTGGAACTCGCATAGGATGGCCCCTACCTTTCGAAGAGAATCAGTGGAGGCACTCCTCGATTGACGATAGTACTGTACCCCGAGGGATGAATGTACTATTGTTTCTCGACCTCAGTGCCAGAAGCTGAGGACCTTCCGTTTTGGAGAATCAGTTGAGGCCTCCTCGATTGATGATGATGCCAAACCAGAAATGGTGAACGTATCATCATTTCTCGACCTGAGAGCCTGGGATACTGAACATCCTAGTACCCACACGTGAGAGGGGATAGGCGTTTGCAGGTTTGCAGGAAACCGAGACCTTCAACCTACCCGGTTTTCTGGATTTCTCATCAGTGCTTGATTATTTGGGTTTCTGGTTATCTCAGTGGTTTGGTATTTTGGAATTCTGGTTTTCGGGGTCGTGGTTCAGTTAACAGCGCATCACATCCAGCAGTGGTGCCTTAATCCCATGTTTGCATGTGCATATCATTTTTCTTGCATTCTAACATGTTTGATATTTTTGGGCTTGCATCTTACTCTTGATTCCGGTTTTCTGAGGTTGCCTTAGCATGGATGTCCAGAGAAAGAAGACTGTTGCTTATTCGTTCCCAGACCCGACCTTAACATTGATTCACAAGCTGATTAGTATGGCTGGTCCCGGAGTTCGTACAGAGTTCAGTGGAGAGTATGGGAGACTTCTGAAGTTTGTCTACAATATCTCCAAGTATGAGAAGGATGCCATCCATACACTTCTTCAGTTTTATGATCCGTCTTTGCGTTGCTTCACTTTCCCAGGCTACATCTTGGCCCCAACGTTGGAGGAGTTCTCATTTATTTTGGGAATCCCCATCAGGCATGACATAGTATTCTTTTCTGAAGAACGCCCTGGGGTAAAAGAAATGGCCGTTGCTCTTCATATTGGTGAATCCGTTCTGAGCAATAATATTGAGGAGAAACAAGGAGCTAAGGTTTTCTTATTGAAGTTCTTGTTTGATCAAGCTTGCATACATGTTAAAGAGAAGAATTGGACCGCTCTCCAAGCTATTCTGGCTGTGTGCATCTATGGGATTGTCCTGTTTCCTAATGTTCCTGATCTGGTGGATATGCATGCTGTCAGAATCTTTATTTCAAAGAATCCTATACCTACCTTGCTAGGTGATGTGTATCACTCAGTCCATTACAAGAATGAAAATAGGCGTGGGAAAACTGTGAGTTGCTGTGCACCACTCTTATCTACTTGGTTTCTGAGTCATCTCCCCGAAGCTAGTGCCTTCGTTGATACGAAAGAGTCTCTGAAGTGGTCAAAGAGGTTAATGGGCTTGACTGCTGACAACATTGTTTGGTTCAACCGTGACTTGTTAGGAATGGAGATTATTTGCAAGTGCGGGGAATTCCCTAATGTACCCTTGATAGGAAGAAAAGGTGGAATTAACTATAATCTTTCCCTTGTTATCAGGTAGTTTGGTTATCCTTTGAGAGGTCCACCCAAAGAGCGAGATGTCAGAGAGTCCTTGTTCTTCAATGGTACTGGGAATCCAGAGATGATAAGGAAGATTGTGAATGCTTGGAAGCAGGTGACCAAGAAAGGAAAAACTTCATTCGGGAAATGTAGCAACCGGGCTTTCCCTCCCTATGAAGAGTGGATTAAGAAGAGAGCAGAAGCGGAGCTTATTCCCTTCCCGGTAGAACCACCATCTTACCCCTTACTGATTGAACCTCCTACCACAGTTGAGATAGAGAAGTTTGACAAGTTGTGGGCTGAAAAGGAAAAACTGCGAGAAGAAAACCGTTAGCTACAAAGAGAGATTTATCAATTGAAACACGAGAGGGGTGAGGCTCTTCATGTTGCCAAGTTGAAGACAGAGTTTCTCGCTGAGAAAGAAAAGGAGCTAGCAGATGAGATCGCATCCAAACGAAGGGTAAAGCAAGCTCTAGATGGTATCAGTAAGGTTCTTGAGTCTAAGAAGGAGGAGCTGGACAAGGCATTGTTAAAAATTCACAAGTTCAATGATCACCGAGAAACTGCAATGGCTGAGAATAAGGAAAAGGAAGACGATTATCTAGCTCAGATTGACCAATTGAAGTTGAGACTCAAGAAGAAAGACGCAGAGATTTTATCAGGGGTATTCCAAAAACAAGCAGTCCAAGATCGACTCAATGAAGCTATAGCCTCCATAGAGGAACTGAAGATCCAAGCTGAGGTGAAGAGACCTAGAAATAAGGGTCCTAGTATGGATGGTGTTTCTGGAGAAGACGCTTGGGAGTTGCATTACCGATACTTGGAAGGGAACATGCATAGGAGAGATGTTCTCATTCAAGAGCTAATTCAGAGACCGAAGCATCCCGACACCAAAAAACTGTTTAAGGGGATTCAAGACTAGAGTGAAAAGCATAATGGATGGGGGGATTGACACTTGTGGATTTTGATGACATGCCATAGTTTTCTATTTTCTTTCGTTATTTGGACCACCGCCAGGCTTGTTGGTTGGGATCTATGATTATTGTGTTCAGACTTGTTATCTTGGATTTGTGATTGTTGACAGTTGTTTTTCCTCTGGTTTTCTTAATATATGAGCAGAAGTTCCATTCTATCTTGTTGTTAAACTGGAATCAAGGGGGTGGATCGCCTTGCGAATATTCAAACATGTTCATTTGCATTTGCATAAACATAATCATTTTGCATAATCATTTTGCATGACAGGTGTTTATCTCCGGTATTCTTATCTTGTTCTAATCTCAGTACAGGATTGCAGATCAACACATTCACCAGTATCCTTCCAGACAAAATCAGAAGCGGATTATGGATCAAATTCAAGCTGAGTTGAGGGATGTACGAAGCCAAATGGGCAAGTTTATGGGGAAGATGCAAACTTTGGTTCAAGAGCAGAAAGTACTGAAGGAAGAGGTCAACCAACTGAAGACTCAGATGAGTCTGTTATGGAGGTCGTGAGAGGTGTGCTAAGCAAAGATAATACTCTCATGCCTGAAGCTGCGGCTGGAATTGTCTCACCTCCGTTGTTCAAGAGATCCCTCCCTAAGGGTGAGCAGATTGTCGCTGTGACTGTCCCGGCTGTACCCTAACAACAACAGAATCGTGCTCCGCGCCAGACACAATTCACGCCTAAGAAGAATAGGCATTTTGAGACTCCACCGGTGCCATATTCTCAGTTATTCCAGCATCTCCTTCAGTTGCAGCTGGTACGGAAAAGGACTTTGGCTCCTCCCTCTGGTACTCCCCCGCCAGGTTATGATGCAAGAGCCCACTGTGATTTTCACTCTGGTGCGCCGGGGCATAATGTGGAAGATTGTAGGGCATTTCAGCATGCTGTCCAGGATCTGATAGATTCGAGGGCAATTGAATTCACTTCGGGCGGCGTGAGTAGACAAGGTGATTTTACTTAAATTGTTGCAAAGGAAGTGGAGACCCCTCCCCTCTTTGCAGGATCCACCTCATGTCACAGATTTTCCCCTTTTACTGCAAAAGCTCTACGTCAGCAATCTTTGTTGGTGCCCCAGCCAAATGTGGAAAGGGAGGTGCAAGCGCAGGTGAGGCACCCAAATCGGCATCAACAGCAGAATTATCAGCAACAGAGGCAATTTGGACCAAGAAGGCCCAAGAGGATATTTGATCCTATTCCTATTCCTTATAATCAGTTGCTTGCTCGCTTGCTCAAAAACTCTCTGATTTAACTAAGGGATGCCAAGCCTATCCCCGACCCTATTCCTCCTGATTATGATCTGGATGCCAGATGTGAATATCACTCAGACACACTGGGTCATTCAATTGAAAACTGCAACGTGTTCAGGCACAAAGTGCAAGACCTGGTAGACTCAGAGACCATTGTATTCATTGAAGATGATATGTACATCAATGGAAGCCTCCTTTCTCAAATGAACACTCAGTCTGCAAGTACGTCCAGACAGAATTAAGCTTCCTCAGCAATGGCAATCTTCAGCTTCTTTACTGCATTTTCATTTGTAGTTTTTCATTTCTTGTTAAAGCATCGTATGCATGTAAGACTTGTTTGTTTTTTACGATGATATTAATGCAATGAGTATGTTTTTCTTGAAGTAATCCATTCGTGTTCACTCTTAAATGTTTATATGCACTGCAATACCAATTTTCTTGTTTAGAACTCTTGAGGGAGGATGATGAAGTAAAAATGCAAAATCTTTGGTTGTATGCTTTCAGATAAAACCCTGTTGAGGAGGTACATGCATTGTTTCAAATCCCTAAACACTGGAGATATAAGGGAGATAGACCCTCGTTAACCCCTTTGAGCCTTGAAGTAGGAGTTTCTTTCGTACGAAAAACCGTCATACTTAACCCAGGGGTAGGGTAGGCGTCAGTTAGTTTGACCGAGCATTTAACTTTCAGAAGGAGTGTACATCTGAGGATCCATTACCTTCCATCCCACCGTCATGAGGTCAAGAGGTGTGAAACCACAATGGTTATCCATCAACAATCAAGGAGTGAGACAGTCACGACCTTTTTCAAACAAGTAAGACAACCAGTGTCACACGCTTTGTTAAAAAAAATGAATAAAAGAAAGAAAGCCTGCTAAGTCCAAAATTTGAGAACCAACGACTTAGGCAAAAGTTAGGGCATCCCGCTGGACTTCAAAATCGAAAAAACTCAGAAGAGTCAGTCCAGGCAAAAATTAGGGATCATAAAAGCAAAAGAACGAGAAGCGAAAAGCTAAAAGGATTACAAGAACAAATCCGTGTGGCACCGGACATAAAAGAAAAAAGGGGGTGACTATCACTCCAAAGCTTCCTTAGACGTCAAACCATTAGTGGCATGGGTCCCTTCAAGATCGTAAACCTTTTGAGAGATGAGCGGTTGTGTCAGATTAACTGAACATAGGACTGGAGAACATCACGAAGAGTGGGTGGGCACCGATAAATTTTGAGCCATAAATCCTTTTTCTGAAACCGTGAACCAGACCACGTTACAACCCTTAAAAGTCCTAATTGAAACAGGGTTTATTCCGAAAGTGTACTTCAACAAGATAGCATTCCTGACTCCTATGAGTTGTGCTAATAAGATTTTCGTTGGTATTGCATGTGCGTATTGTTTTCCGTTCAAAAATCAGTGCCTTGGCGACACATTTTCGATAAAACTTCAAGGTTAACATGAGTGTTGCATTAGAATTGTCATTCTCATAATAAACATTTTCTGCTTGCATATGTTTGATATCCAAGAAGCTTACATGATGAACGACAGTCGAGAAGCTCGATCACGCCAAGTTGGGAGGCTTGAAAATTCTGAAGGACAGTCATATCAAAGGGCATGCTGCCAAGAGACTCAGTGTAGAAGGGGCTCTCCCCAGTAAGTCGTGTTAAGATGTAGCCAATCTGGGGCAGTCACGTCGAGAAATCTCTCCAAAATTCAGTTATTCTGGGGCATTCATTCTAAGAGCAGGGGCAAAGTCACTTCAAAGCTCATATTGGGGCAGGCCACCTCTAGAGCGGGGAGATTGTCCACTCCTGAAAATGGTTAATCGAAAACACCTCCTCAAGGTTCAAGGTACTAAAGAAGAGTATTTTCAAGTCATTACAACCCCTGTCGAGGTAATGTACTTCATGGATTATGAAGACTGGGGCAGTTATGTCGAGATATGATAAATCTCTCCAAGAGTTTGAAGACCCTGGGGCAGTGCGAACGCCCGATCTTCTATAAAATCCTCTTGAGATGATTTCTCCCATTAGACTTGGTGGTCTGGGGCAAGTGAAAATTTCAAAGAACCGTTTATGACTATAAAGACAAGTCAGGCTGCAGGGCAGCAGGATTGTACTTCCCCAGCAGTTGGCCCTCCCAGCATTGAGATTGTACCTTTCCTCAGCAGAGCAGACCTTCCCCAGCAGGAGACTTGGGAAGTACTTTCTCTGGATCAAGACGTTATTTCCCCACAGAATCAGGGTGATCAATTTCCCCACCCAGTTAAGAAGCGCACTCTCACCGACAATGTCATATTCTAATCCCCAACAAGGTGGGAGTAAAGTCACTATCCCCATCAGCAGGCTAGGTTCAGCAGTATCCCCAAGTAGGATTGTATTATGGTTTGTTTTCCCCAAGCATGATGGTATTATGGGCTGGCACCCCCAGCCGGTCCCGAGCCCATTTGTTATTGGCATTCATTCTCAACTCCCCCAGCAGAGGAGAAATCTCAGGTTTTGGGATGTTACTTTCAGTATAGGTCATGTGTAATCCCCGGTGTTGTGGATGTTCTTTCGGAATTTCATCCCCAACAGAGGTTGCTGATCCAAAGAGTCGGTCAGTGTGATCCTTCTTAGCAGAATTCTTGGATCCAGAGGACAATTTATTTTTGTCATCCCCAGCTATTGGTCTCTTCTCTCCAGCATTTATTTTGCTGGAAGAGCCCTTTTGCATATCATAAGCATTTGCATTGCATCCTCAAACGCGTAGAATTTCCATTTCGTATGGAGCATTACGCCACAATTCAAACATTTGCATTCGAAGCATAAGCCAGGTTTGATAATTTATTTTTCTAGTTCTCTTTATCAGCAGAGATAGCAATCTTTTGAAGATTTTCTTCGTCAGTTCCCTTTATCAGCAGGGATGGCATTTATTTTGCTAGTTCTCTTTATCAGCAGAGATAGCAATCCTTTGAAGATTTTCTTCGTCAATTCACTTTATCAGCAGCGATGGCATTTATTTTGCTAGTTTCTCTTTATCGGCAGAGATAGCAATCTTCTGAGTATTTTCTTTCGTCAGTTCCCTTTATCAGTAGGGATGGCATTTATTTTGCTAGTTTCTCTTTATCAGCAGAGATAGCAATCTTTTGAAGATTTTCTTCGTCAGTTCCCTTTATCAGCAGGGATGGCATTTATTTTGCTAGTTTCTCTTTATCAGCAGAGATAGCAATCTTTTGAAGATTTTCTTCATCAGTTCCCTTTATCAGCATGTATGGCATTTGTTTTGCTAGTTCTCTTTATCAGCAGAGATAACAATCCTTTGAAGATTTCCTTTCGTCAGTTCCCTTTATCAGCAGGGATGGCATTTGTTTTGCTAGTTCTCTTTATCAGCAGAGATAGCAATCTTTTGAAGATTTTCTTCGTCAGTTCCCTTTATCAGTAGGGATGGAATTTATTTTGCTAGTTCTCTTTATCAGCAGAGATAACAATCCTTTGAAGATTTTCTTCGTCAGTTCCCATTATCAGCAGGGATGACATTTATTTTGCTAGTTTCTCTTTATCAGCAGAGATAGCAATCTTTTGAAGATTTTCTTCGTCAGTTCCCTTTATCAGCAGGGATGGCATTTATTTTGCTAGTTTCTCTTTATCAGCAGAGATAGCAATCTTTTGAAGATTTTCTTCGTCAGTTCCCTTTATCAGCAGGGATGACATTTATTTTGTTAGTTCTCTTTATCAGCAGAGATAGCAATCCTTTGAAGATTTTCTCCGTCAGTTCCCTTTATCAACAGGGATGGCAATTATTTTGCTAGTTTCTCTTTATCAGCAGAGATAGCAATCTTTTGAAGATTTTCTTTCGTCAGTTCCCTTTATCA
This sequence comes from Lathyrus tuberosus, assembly GCA_022829125.1. Taxonomy (NCBI): domain Eukaryota; kingdom Viridiplantae; phylum Streptophyta; class Magnoliopsida; order Fabales; family Fabaceae; genus Lathyrus; species Lathyrus tuberosus. Next base: position 11,561,278 of record JALAZF010000072.1, read on the forward strand.
GCATGGATGGCATTTATTTTACTAGTTCTCTTTATCAGCAGAGATAGAAATATTTTGAAGATTTTCTTCGTCAGTTCCCTTTATCAGCAGGGATGGCATTTATTTTGCTAGTTCTCTTTATCAGCAGAGATAGCAATCCTTTGAAGATTTTCTTCGTCAGTTCCCTTTATAAGCAGGGATGGCATTTATTTTGCTAGTTTCTCTTTATCAGCACAGATACCAATCTTCTGAGTATTTTCTTTCGTCAGTTCCCTTTATCAGCAGGGATGGCATTTGTTTTGCTAGTTCTCTTTATCAGCAAAGATAGCAATCTTTTGAAGATTTGTTTTGCTAGTTCTCTTTATCAGCAGAGATAGCAATCTTTGGAAGATTTTTTTTCGTCAGTTCCTTTTATCAGCAGGAATTGCATTTATTTTGCTAGTTCTCTTTATCAGCTGAGATAGCAATCTTTTAAAGATTTGTTTTGCTAGTTCTCTTTATCAGCAGAGATAGCAATCTTTGGAAGATTTTCTTTCGTCAGTTCCCTTTATCAGCAGGGATGGCATTTATTTTGCTAGTTTTCTTTATCAGCAGAGATGGAAATCTTTTGAAGATTTGTTTTGCTAGTTCTCTTTATCAGCAGAGATAGCAATCTTTGGAATATTTTCTTTCGTCAGTTCCCTTTATCAGCAGGGATGGCATTTGTGTTGCTAGTTCTCTTTGTCAGCAGGGATAGCAATATTTTGAAGATTCTTCTCGTCAGTTCCCTTTACCAGCAGGGATGGAATATTTTGAGATTCCTTTGTCAGTTCTCTTTATCAGCAGAGATGACATAACCTGGGAAAGTTTGTTTCACCTTATACCCAGCATAGCTAGCACTCGTCCGTGTTGTGACAGTACAACATTTATGGCTAATTCTCCAGTGGAGTTGGCCCTCCTTTAGGGATGGCAAATTTCTGGGTTCTTTGGTATTCAATCTCCGTGCATCCCGATGGTCTGAAAGTCGTCGCTATCATACCCTCAGGACCAAGTTGATTGAATAGGGGCAACTGTAGCACCCCAAAATTTGCCCTCCTTACTTTATCACTAACTGGCTTATGTTTCATTGCATTTTGCATTATCATGTGTGCATATCATTGGTTCTTAGCATGGGGTCAAGGTGCTTGAGGCAGTTCAAGAGGTCCTACTTGGTCTATCACATCATCAAGAGTTCACAATTGGCAGGAGATCTCAAGTGAACCACTCTCTCCTAACCAGTGCTGGAATTAGGGTTTTGAGATTCTTGGGTATTGCTCCAATGGGAAAGCTCCTTGGGTTTATATCATCACCAAATTGCATATCTTATCTTTGTTGGAGAGGATACACATCATATTCAGAGGAATTTGGATTTGGAGACTGTGCTATTTCCTCCTAGACTGAGGGTACCCAGATTAGGGTTTGCTATAAAGTCAGTTTATTTCTGATTTTTTGGGCAAGACTTGATTCCATGGTTTTCCTTGGGTCCCTGAGTATTTAGGAATGGGAGATTGTCCATCAGTTTGGTTCATAAGAGGTTCGATTGGCCAATGGATTGGGAATCAGGGGAAAAGTCAACTGTAAAGGAGGAAGTCAACTGCGAAATTTTGAGGTTCCCTTCAAGGTTTTCAAGGTCTCACATCCTCATATGGTCTTCAAGAGTCAAGTTTCATACCATTTATCAAGAATCAAGGGTTGGTACAAAAGTTACTAAATTTGGAAAGTGACCTATAATGAGAAGTTTCCATTTTTGGCAAGTTTTTACACTTCATTTAACTTGACTTTTCACCATCAAGGAAACTTCAAATGAATTTTTCTTAAACATGAATGTTGAAGATCTTTTTCATCTCTTTCCAACAAGTACTAGTGGGTCTCCATATCATTTGTGAAACTCAAGTTATGATCAAAAGAAGGCAAAGTGGTTTTTAGGGTTTCTCATGATTCCATTTTCATAACTTTGGCATAGTGACCTATAATTAATTCCATTGCTTCATGTCACATGCTAGCATCAAAGTACAATCCATAAGGACTATTTTTGGCCTTTAAATCAAGTGGATCCATGGTTTATTCATTACTTATTCTCCATTATGCAAAATTGCCAAATTATCTAAATCTCATGAACCAAGGCACCTCAAGGCCCAAATCAAATTTAGGTGTGATTAGCAATTGAAACTTAAGTGATCCATCATGAAATATTTGGATATCCATGCATGGAGGAGGGTGTATTTCACATTATTCAAATTTCCAAATTTGCCCAAAACTCATTAAGTGGAGAATTACCAAGGCCCAAGTGATCACTAGTGGATTAAACCTAGCTATTTAAAGTTACTCATGCTAGGGTTAGAGAAACAAACACGTGATTTTGGAGGAGAAAAGAAACTTGAACCCTAAAGCTTGGATCATTCGAAACTCACAAGCAACAAGGTTTTTTTTAAAAATTCTTTCACCATCAGAACCCTGAGGATCCATAGAGCACAAAGCAATCCTCATTTGAAGCTGACAGCAAGGATACGTGTAGCTTAATCTCAGGTTAGTGATGTTTTTCATGGTCTCAAAACTCTATTTTTAAATATGCACAGTGATGTGTGATGCCCACTGATCATTCTGATGTATTTATTTTTGAAATTGGACGTGTGGTTTGATTGCTACGTGTGTTTAAAGTTTTGAACCCTAACCTTTCTTCCTTCGATTCTCTTTATTTATGAATTGTTTGTGATTTTTGATGACATATTTGAGATCCTGATGATTTTCTGGTCAAGATGATGTACTCGCATGAAATTTCTGAGCGAGTTTTGGTTGCAGGTGGCCGTGGATGGTGGCCGGAACCCTAGCTCTGGCGGCTGGTGAGGGTTCCGGCGAGGTGAAGGGTTTAGAGGTAGAAGAGATAATCTGGGCCGTCCGTGGCTTGGATCCAATGGCCCAGGCAATGCCACGTTTTTTAATTTTTATTTTTATTTTATTTAATTATGTGTGTGGTACCCCAGGGTTGTTACCGTGTACACCCAATCAAATCCTCTCCTTTTAATTACTTTTTATTTCATTGACTTGATCGTGTGCGTTGATCTCATCTGACGGTTTCTGAGCTGCCAACAAATTAATGAAGGCATGTGCAGCTCACGTGGGAGGTCTATGGTACGCTGAGTGGTTGCGTGCTTGCGTGAGTATCATTGTTACCGTGCGTTGGTTGATCTTGACCATTGGTTTTATTGACTTTATGACTGCGTTGACTGGTTAAGGAGCGTAAGATGCATCCAATGGCGTGTGTTAAGTTAATTAGTTGACTGGGTCACATGTGTACTTCTTTTTTTTATTTTATTTCGCTGACGGGCTTTATGCCTGGGCTTGCTAATCGCACCCCCCACGTTTAGGCCCATTATCATTCCAACGTGAACGAACTGCTGAACACACCCCCACTTGTTTTCAATTTATGTTTTATTTTATTTAATTGTTTGCATTTCATTTTTAACTTTTAAAAATAGTTAATTGCAATAAAAAATTACAAGAAAATTCATGCATCAGTTTTATAATTTTGTAAAATTTTCACAAATTTTATTTTATTTTTGGTGTCTAAAATATTTATTTGTTTATTTTATTTTTGAATCGTTCATATCATGCATACTCTAACTTGTTTATTTTATTTCTCATCATCCATAAAACCTTTTGAACTCATTCTTTTTGCATTCATTCACCAACACACTGAATTACATTAAAATATTTTGGTCTCATTTTTAAAATCATTTCATATTGCATTTTAGTCCTCCTTTTTGCATATTGAATCATGTTTCTTGTCTGAACTTTGAATAATGGTTTGAGTGACCTATCTTGGGAATTTTGGCATGGATTTTGGACATGTTGTTTGCCTCTGGTTGAGATATGTTTGGTGATTTTAGGAGGTGTTTCTCTAATTGTTTGATTGCTTTTATTTGAGATCTTCTTGTATGCACACCTTTGACCATATCTGATCACTTGTTTGAAAAGGCACTTGTGCCATCATTTGGGTTTGCCTCTTTGACTTCATAATTCATGTTAAGCCATCCACATTCTGTCTTGATTGAATTTCACTTGGTTTATAACCCTCTCTCTTTGGTCTGTGATCTGTTTCATTTGTCTCATTTCTTTTACGTATGTCTGTTTTGCACTAACCTTTTATGCAGAGTCTGAGGTAAGTTATTTAAGGGTGTGGATGGTCATCCATATTCACTCTCACCCTTTCTGTCTCTCATCTTTTCTTTTCTTTAGGCTTAGGTTGTCGTCAAACCTCACTAACCATAGGTCACCCATGCATGATAACATTAGGACTTTTTAGTTTCCCTTTAGAGTTGCCCTTGTGTCTTCTCTCTTCTCATCTCAAAACCTCTTGAAAATACTTAATAAAGATAAAGTGTATTGTGCACGAGCCTTAAGTGTGGGGAATGAGAAATGAGGGGCTTCCTCTCATATTTCTAGAGTGCTTGGCGAGCGTCCTGTCTTGGGACGATTCGTTAAGTATTCGTCCCTGTGCCCTAGACTTTGGTGCAATGCAAGTTATGAACTAACCCAAGTCACTTCTGTCTTAAAAAATACAAACAAACTTCAAACCTTTTTGTCCTTCGGGATCGTCAAAACTAAAGGCTATTTTCAAAAAGGGCACGTTACTTTCCGTCTGAGTCGCAAACAGGCATCGACCCTAACTGCCGGACGCGAACTTAACGTCGCTCATAAAAAAAGACAAAACGAACTTGGTCCGAACTACGTTGACTCTGAATTTCCCATTGCACAAAGGGGGTACGTAGGCCTAGGATGTCGACGTCCTACCGAGTCTGTCTTTGTTTTCCCTTTCCCCATTTCAGTACAGCCATAGATTTTAGGATAACTCACCCTTAGAATAGACAACAAGCGTGGATCCCATTGAGTACGATGGACGCGTGAGGGTGCTAACACCTTCCCCTCGCGTAACCGACTCCCGAACCCAGGCTATGGTTGCGATGACCATTCCTTTCCCTCTTCCTCAGGTTTATGCGGTGTTCCCTTTCCCTCTCTTGGGATAAATTTACACGGCTGGCGACTCTATTTTTCCGCACCACTCTCGCGTTTGTACCTGGATGAAAATCCTGGGAGCGACAATAGGCACTTGGCAATATTCAATAACTCATGATCATTTGTTGACATTTTTGGTAATGCTTGCAGCTTGAATATCAGATTTGGCAATGCTTGCAGCTTGAATATTAGATAAGAACAATGCCTTCTTTGTTTTCTTCTATATTTTGTCTAATGTTGTTGTTGTTTTGTTTCAGGTTATATGTGCAGATGTAGAAGATAGAGCTAACAAGTTCATTGTTGTTGTTTTTTAGCTTGAATATCAGATTTTTTGTAGCTAACAAGATATATGAATTGTTGTTGCTTTTTAGCTTGAATATCATCAATTTTTTGTATATATAAATTATTGGATTAAAGATGTATATATAAATAGACAAATTTGGTGCATATTTATTGGATTAAAGCTCTAATTTATGAAAATTTGGTGCAAATTCTAAATGGATATTCTGGTGCAAAATGTGGTGAAAACCTGGTGCAAAATATGGTGATAATCTGGTAAATATTTATTGTATATATCAGACAGCGCTTTTTTTAAGTTTTATATATAAAAAATTTCGTGGACATTAGACAGCGCTTCAAAGAAAAAAGTGCTGCCTGAAGTGGGGATTAGACAGCACTTTAAATAAAAAGCGCTGCTTAAAGTAGAGAATAGACAGCGCTTTTAAAGAAAAGCGCCGTCTAAAGCAATGCCTAAAGATAACCAAAAGCGCTGTCTAAAGTCAAAGCGCTGCCTAAAGGGGTTCTTTAGACAGCGCTTTTACAGACAAAGCGCTGGCTAAAGTGACAAACAGAAAGCGCTTTCAAAGTAAAAGCGCTGGCTAAAGCTGACATTTAGCAGCGCTTTCTCATTAACGAAAGCGTTGTCTTTACTTATAGCAGTGCTTTTAAGCGCTGTCTAAGCCCAAAAAAAGCGTTGTCTAAGCCCTTCTTTGGCATAGTGTGATTTGAAGCCCAAATTCAGTTGGGAATAAGTTATAAATAGAATGCTTGTAACCTAGAAAAAGCACGGGTCCAAGATGTAGATCATTAGGGTTTGTGTGAAATTGTGAGCCACTCTGGTACTGTTTTGTGCTTAGAGTTAGACTGTCTAGTTGAGTTGTATTTGTCAATCATCTATGAGCTTTTAAGAAATGATGATTGTGTTTCTTTGAAGTGTGTCTTCTACTTTTCTGTGATTGAAGAGTTGCTGGAAATCAAGCTGTTGATGCAGTGGCTGAGGTGTTGACTGCTAGACATCATTGCGATGATTGGAAGAGAGATGGAGTCTCTTATCTAGGGAGAACTTAGGTAGAAGGGTCATTGGGTAGTTATTAAGTGAGTAGATCGTCAATGGGTGTGTTGGCTGTAGGGTCTATGAATTGATACTACTAATAGTGGACTTCCTTCCTGGCTTGGTATGCCCCCAGATGTAGGTTGTTAGACCGAACTGGGTAAACAATTCTTGTGTTGTTTATGCTTTTCAGTACTGTTATTGTTTATACCTTGCCATGTTATCTGTAACAGACCAGACGTCTCGACATGTCATAGAACATCTGGGTCTGCTATAATTGCCTTGTTGTTTCTGTCAGACCAGATGTCTCGACATCCTGTAGGACATCTGGGATCTGTCATACCAGAATTTCAATTGGTATCAGAGCAGGCATCCTGTTCTATTTTCTGGGTGAGATCCTAGGGAAGATACTTTCTAGTTATGGGCAAGGTAGATGGTACCTACTGAAAAGTTGTTTGAACTTGGAGAAGTTCATATTGTTGTTTGAATGGTCCCTAGAAGTGGAGGATGGACTGTTCATGACATGGTGTGTATTGGACCCGTCTGTTATCAGGCTTGTAGCTTTGGTGGTGAGCTGTTGTGTGGTTTGATTTATTTTCAAACCTATGTTGACCTATTGCACATGGAGTGTGGTGTTTGTGCAAAGGTTATTAAGTTTTGCCTGAAGGTTGTTGAGGGGTTTTCTTTATCTGTGTTTCGCTGCTTATGTATCTGTTATAAAACTCCTGGTGGTTTTATGTGTTGAGGCTGTAACACTCTGTTCTCCTCTGAAGGTGTATCACATGGTGTGGTGATACTTGATGATATCTTCAACTAGCTTGTTAGAGTTGCCAAAGATACTTGAGGTTTGACCCAAGTCCGCTCATAAAGGCATTTTCAATAAGTTTGTTAATGAAAGATCAGAAGGAAGCAATTTATTTTTGCTCTCTTCTCTGAAAGACCAACCTCAAGTCTTTATTGAAGGATCCCTTGGTGCAGTTCTTGAATGATTTCCTACCAAATGTTGAACCATCAGATTGTGCAGAAGCTTGTTGGATAAAGGTATGGCATAGCAGATGCTTGGGGGCTAAACAAATGTGTATTGATCACATCTGTTTGGAACCTACTCCTGGCTTGGAAGAGGAGGCATCTGGGTTGTGTGTCTAAGAAGTTTCTATCAAGAAACATGTCTTAGATAAGTGTGTTAGATTAGTGTATTTCTGATCCAAGTGAGTAGGAGTACAAAGGTTGTTTTTTTTGTGGAGGTCAAGCTCAAATGTCAAGGACATTCTCTTTGAAATCTGGAAGTTCCTTCTAATCAAATGAGCCAGATGTATGGAATCTTGTTTATGGCCATGGAGCAGATTACTGTTATATGTGTGTACCAACCACAGGATGTGCAGCTATTGGAGGGGAGAATGAATAATTCCCTTAGGAGTTCTTAGCAGTTAATAAGGGGGAGTCCTTAATCTAATGCTGGAAGAACTCGAAGAAATGTCAGACATAATGCCTTGACATCGTTGTATTGAGAATTTATTTTTCTCAATATGTCTGGTGGTGTTTCTCAAAAACAGGATGAAGGTTGTTTACTCAAACTTAATATCACTATCAAGTCTATGAGAGCATGAAACTCTTGTTCTAGTGGAAGAGAAACTCAAAGGGTTGTGCGCAGAGGAGATGTATTAACCTAACTGGTTGACTGGTGTCTTCATTGTTGGATTGTCATCCAAACCATCTAGGATGAGCATTTCAGATTTGTGTTTGGAGCAAGGAGGAGTTGGTGTTTTATTTGGACCAAAAGATTATGGTTCCCTGGTATCTGCATGAGAAGTTTCTTCTTAAGCTGGAGTTCAGTTATGTGGTGTCCTCACATAATGAAACATTTTTTTTTTGCAAGGATTGAAGAGCTTCCTTGTGGGTTGAAGTGTTGGGAGAAGCATATTTTTTCTGAACAATCTGTTTGTGATGATCAGTCAATGTTTTTAGGATGCTCCAGAAACCTGTTAGAGGGAATCTCCTCTTTAGGTGCAGAAGGATGGCATCCAACATCTCAAAGTCAGACAGGAGGTCTGAACCTTAGAAGTTTGAGAAGAAGATTCTTGAGATGTAGAGTATGCAGGTTCCTGCATGTGTGTATGATTTGGTTTTGAAGATTGGTCAGCTACTGATGGTTGATCCTCTTATGTCCCTTGCAAGAGATGTGTGTGGATTACTATGGTTGTTGTCTCCAAAGCCATAGTAAATGTTTAAATCCATGTGATTTAGACTGATGTCGGAACTGATGTTGAAACATCATTTCAGTTCTTTGCTTCCTCAGCCAAGGAATTTTGTTTAACTCAGGGTGGAGTGAAAGGTTAAGACACTGACCTAATCTGGAATGATTTTGTGGTGTGAATGGTTGTCATGATGGTCTGTCATGAAGAAGAATCAACAGATGTCTAATATGTGCGAAAGAAGAATGTCAGACCAAATGTCCTACCTTGTGTGAAAAGATAGTCTTATCTGACTAATGATAAATACTTTGACGGGAGCTAAGTATTTGTCTGATGTGAGTATGCAAGTATGCAGTCTGAACTCTTTGCTTCAGAGAGGATGTGTGAGTTTATTTCTCTCTATGGTGTTCAGGTGTTTATGTTAATCTGAATAAGCTGCTCTGACTGTGTTTTATTAGGAGCTTCTTGAAGGACATCTATGCGCAATGAGTCCTTTGAATGGTGATGGGAAGATGATGTCCCAAATGATGTTGTAACATCATGATTTTGATGGTTATATTTGGAAGATGATTGAGATTGTGCATGTGGAGTTGGATGCTCAAGCATTATTGTCAGAAGAGGTGTTTCTGACTATGTGGATTAGAATGTGGAGATTCTGATCTTGTTTTTAGTAGTATGTTCTGGCAAAGCATGACTACTATTTTTGAAGAGTTCACTAGAATCAACAACTACTAGTGGATGTAATGGAAGAGGAATTGTGTCAGATGATGTGATCTGATTAGAAAGTTTTTTTGAAGAGATGTTCTTTCTTCTGCTGCAAGTATCTCTTGAAGAGATTGGATCTCAGTAAAGCTTTTAAGTAAGCTGAGAATTCGTGGAGTTTGTGAACAGTGTCAAACCAGTCAGGGTACTTGGATGTGTTCTCCAGGAGTGAGAGTACAGTATGTGAATATGCTCAGCAAGTGTGTGAAGATCTGGTGCTCAAATGTTAATCTCCATCTAGAGCATTGGTTATCCATGACAGGGGGAGTACTTGTCTATGGATTTTGCTGCAAAGGTGCATATATTATGAAGCTTGCATGTTGATCAAGCTTGTGGAGATTGGTTGCCTCTTATGAGGATATAATGTCAGATAACATGCTATGACATTAGGCTGTTGGATGGCGTTTTGGTGTGTGCTTAATAGGACATGTATGTGTCGCTCCCGGGATTTTCATCCAAGTACAAACGTGAAAGTGGCACTGAAACAGAGTCGCCAGCAATGTGTATTTATCCCAAGAGAGGGAAAGGAAACACTGCATAAACCTGAGGGAAGGAAAGAGCATGGTATTGCGACCAAGAGAACTGGGTTCGGGAGTCAGTTACATGCAGAAAAGGGTGTCAGAAAAGGTACTGGAAAAGGAACTGTTAGCTGGAGAACTGGAAAAGGAAAGGAGAGAGAATGAGAAGCAAATGTAGGGAAAATAAAAGAAGTGCTCGAATGGGCCCTACCCCACTGCCTACGTATCTCATCGGGAACATGAGAATCAGAGCGAGGTAGTTCCCCTCACCTAGGGAAAACTGTTTGTGTTTTATAGGGAACGGCCAATGTTCTAGCTCAGGTGTTGCAGGCTCGCTGAATTGAGTGCGTTACCGTCTTGCAAGAGAACGAGGAGAATCACGTTCGTACGCTGAGAATGAGTGAGATGAGAAAAGAATTCCCGAGGGAAAGACGTTATTGTTTGTTTTTGTCTTTTAAGAAAGAAGTGTTTTGGTTGTTTTTGTGTTTTGTAACACATATTGCATTCAAGTCTATGATATAGGATCGAATGTGTCGCATGGTCATCCTAATAGGCAGTATGCTAAACACTCTAAGAAGGTGGAGAGAAACCCTCCTCCTTCCATTTCCCATACTTTAGGTTTAAGTACAATACATGTTATGCCACCATTAAGTGTTTTTTACTTTTGTTTTGAGATGAGAAAGATAGAGACTCAAATGGAGCAAAAGGTGAAAACTAGAAGGGACTAAGACTCACCCTAGTGTTAGCATGCTTGGAGATCCTATGGTTAATGTGGTTTAAGAAATCTAATCCTAACAGAAAGGAGAAGAAGAGCAAAACAAGAAACTTACTTCCAAGATGGAAGTTAAGTTGATCTTAAAGAGGGATGAAGAAAATTAAGCAAGCAAAAAAGCATTTAATCAGGAACCAAACAGAAATTAATCAAGATAATCCAAGCTAGAATTAAAATGCTAAGAAAAAGCAACATAAAAATGGTCAACAATTAGTCAATGAAATTTTGGTACAGATGTGTGATGTTAAGTGCAATGTCACAACATTGCAATCTGCTGTATGAACAAGACAATAATAGTAACAGTAAATCAACACAAGGATTGTTCACCCAGCTCGGTCCAACAACCTACATCTGGGGGCATACCAAGCCAGGAAGGAAGTCCACTATTAGCAGTATCAAATTACAGACTCAACAAACCAGTTGACACTCTACCTAATTCGATCACTACCCAATGACCCTTCTATCTAAGTCCTCCCTGGATAAGAGACTCCATCTCACTTCTAATCATCGCAATGATGTCTAGCAGTCAACATCTCCACCACTGCATCAATAGCTTGATTTCCAACACCTCATCAAAATACAACCAAGTAGAAGACACACTTCAATGACACACCTTGGAGTTGCTTCAAAGCTTCCTCCAAGAACAATACCACACTCATTACCTACAGGTTTCTGAGTGAGAACACAGTGACCATCTCACAACTTGAGTGGTTCACTTAGACAAAGCCCTAATGATCTACATCTTGGACCCGTACCTCTTCTAGGTTACAAGCATTCTTTTTATAGCTTTTTCCCAACTGGATTTGGGCCTTCAAATTACATCAAATCTTCTGCTACAAATCTGCAAAAGATTCTCCTACAAAATAGGTCTTCAATCAAATCCTTCCTAATTTATCTCCATAATTAGAAAGTCATTACTCTTCAATATTCTTTTTGATTTTGACTTGAATCTTCCAGACCTTTAAATCAACTCCATAATATTTCCAGGATATTATGTATCTTTTAAATCTTCACTATTTAATTCAGCTGCAAGATCTTATCTGATTTGATTTGAATTTAAAAACAGATTTTATCTTCAAATCTTTTTAAATCTTCAGCCCTTAAACATAGCAACAAATCTGCACAAAATCTGATTGCAACAGAAAATATTTCTCCCAAGATATTCGCACACTAAATCTCTAACAGATCTGATCAAATCAAACTTAAACACGCAGTCCTAAAACATCACCACCTGTTGTTTTAATGTTCTGGTATAGTGATGTCAAGACATCGCATGTGACATCACTCTTCAGCACTTTACCTCTTCAACACCTTAACATTCACTAATGTTATGACTCAATGTTAAGATATCAGACACATGACATCATTAACAACACCTGCTATACCCAACTAAGATGTCATGACATCTCCTGCAACATCTGTCTCATAACAGCAGCAACTGCTGTGCCAGAGCCCAGATGTTATGACATACTGTCATGACAGTAATACTCCATATCTGTACTGATGTCTGATTAACCATGTCAGGACATCTCACCCAACATCCTGCAATACAAAAACACAACAGATGGTTTTCTGATGTTCTGTTGTTCTGGTATAGTGATGTCAAGACATCACACATATAACATCAGCAACTAAAACTTCAACCCTGCAACAACTAATGTTAGGAACCAATGTTATGACATCAGACATATGACATCAACATTGACACAACATTGTTTTACCAAAATTCCAGCCAACTACAAGAACTAACAATCTCCCCCTTTGGCTAATTTTGGGTAAAATAATCTCAGCTAACATTCTCACCACAGCAGCAACCACTTCCAAAGCTGCACACCTACAAACTCCCCCTCAAACCTAGAACCACAACAAAAAGCTAGGCAAACTCAACACTAGGCTAACTCTCCCCCTTTTTAGCCACAATTGGCCAAGCAAGCACACCAGAGTAATATCCACACAACCTTTGGATAACACAACAAGCTCCCCCTCAAGGAAACAACCAAGGAACACTACTACTACTTACTTCTCCCCCTTTTTAACCATAATATACCAAACCAAGCAACTATGTATTTAAGGGAAGTCAACCAGAAGCAGGAAAATCAGTAGCATTACTCCCCCTGATGTGGATAACCTGTGCTCCTTTGCAAGAACACCCAAACTGAATGAAAAACATAAGACGCATCTTCATGTCTTCAAGAGCTCACTCCCAGTCCAGCCACCTGCTGAAGCACATTCATTTTGGTACCACTATCCCTTCTGACAACAACAATCACTCACACATGAAGTTACAATTAGGCTATAAGGATCACCATCCCCCTTCAAACAAACTGTTAGATAAAGATCAAAGTCACATAGATCCCCCAACTCTCCAATGGAAGTCATTCCCTATCACACTCTTCATCTTCAGACTTCCAATCAATCAATACCTGATCTACTTCAGTCTTCACTACATTCTCCATCCAAGGCAGACCTTCTACTTCATCATTCTCCCGTATGACTATGTAGACGCTCCTTAGGCATAATGTAGGCACCAAGCTCCTGAACCAGAGCATAATCATCCTTCACCAAGGATATCCAACCAGACAATGTCCTAACACAAGTTAGAACATCTGCCACACACCAAGACATCATCACCATGATTCTTGATATGCTCTACCAACTGGACTTACTATAGCATAGTAATCTAATGAACTAGAGAAATAAACTCTCATCCACCTTCAAGAAGACTAATCTCCTTGAGTCTTCAACTCATCACCCTTCTTCCCAAGAGTAACTTGTTCCAAGACAATCCTCAATAATAACCAGCTGCCACACTCTGATTATCTTGATTCTTCAAATCCACTTCTGAGATCAACCAAATGCCACAGTTTGATCACCTCATTCATGAATCCTCATATGAAAACAACCAAATGCCACATTTTGACCATTTTCACGTTTTGTCAGAACTCTCACAGAGATAACTTGATCCACCAAGGAAACTTGATCTTCAAGTCACATGTTCCACTTGCTCAAAAGCAAACACACTTAGACTCCCTGAGCCATGGTCATGTAACATCTTCTCCTTCCTGCAGCTCCCGCAAACTGCCATGAAAACGATCTTTTTGAAGCATCATATTGTTCAATCCTGTAGATCACCCTATCATCAGCTGAGACTTCTGATGTTAAGCTAGATGTCAGAACATTATGACATCCAACTATTGAATTCAGCGCTTTCTTCTGCCACTCAGAAGAACCTCCTTCCTTTGCAGAAACAGATTTCCATGCTCTCATCGACTTGATTCAACAATCAAGTTTGAGTAGACAACCTCCATCGTGCTCAGAAACTCCAAAGACTTCAAACCTACCACATCTGAATCTTCAAAAAATAAGTAGTTCAAGACTACCCCATAGCAATACTAAAGAGAGTCACTTCCCTTAGTAGAGCCGCCAGTGGAAAGCCAGAGATAACTGCCACTTATCCTAGACCTTCACACCCAGAGCAAACACCATGCTCCTAACCACTTAGATCAGAAATAAACTGATCCAAGCTGTAACCATCAAGATTATGATGTCTTCATAGCTTTTAACCTTAAAGCTTGTCTGACAATGAGATGTTTGATGTCATCAACATTCCACAATCAATCTGCCTTTTCTACTCCAAACTCATCCCAGACACCATAGTCACCAGTCAACACCACCAGTTGATTCAACTCCAAAGTGCTTAACCCTTGAAAATTCTCCACCACACCACAAAGAGAAATAAACAGCCACATAGGAACAAAATAAATTCTCAACACTTCAGTAGCCCTGCACATTTACCTCAGACATATACATAGTCTCCCGTCAATGTATATTGTCTTTAGTTGAAGGCACAACACTATCAAACGTAGACAAATACCCAACTCCTGTCAAGCACAAGATACAACATTTGATCTGGTCTGACATTCTTTTCCTGTACACTTGAGGCACTAGCTGATCCCTCTTCTGCTAATCCACACCACTGATCACTTCATATTAGGTAAGTGGCTTGATCTGATACTTCACCATGAGCACAACTAACTTTCTTTGGCAGAGAAGGCAAAGACCTGAATGATGTTTCAACACCAGTTCCGACATCAGTCTACATCACATACACCACCTGCTATCCAAATTAATCCACACAAATCTCTTGTAGGGAACACACGAGAACACATCAAGCTCAGCTACTTTCTTGACTTCCTCCACTATGTGTGACATCATAACCAGAAAGACCCTCCTAATTAGGTCACCACTACTAAGCTTAAGAGATAACTTATCAAGATTTTCACTCCCGCATGAAAGATTTGAGAGTGATACTCTTTTGCTTTGGCTCCACCCTCTTCTTTCATCATCAAGGAAATTGATAAAGAAGGAATCAACGATCTGTACAGATTGGTCTTCAATACCTGACATGAAATATATTCTTCTTCTGCTGAGGAGACCAAGCTCTCAAGTCTTTTCCAAGAACATACCTGCCAAAAGTCTCACCACAAGAAACACCCAGGGTAGCATCAGATACCATGCAGCGGAACACACAACAAATCCTCAACCACCTTCAGGCACGACCAAACAAACTGAGTGTCAACAACCCACACTCACAACAACAGTTCTTCTGAATAGTCCAACCTTCACAACAAGGGATCATCGAAACTACTATATTACCTGCCAAGGCCATAGCTATCTTCCTTGCTCATGAACCAGAAAGTATCTTCCCTAGATCTCATCCAGAAATAGACAGGATGCCTGCTCTGATATCAATTGAAATTCTGGTACAGATGTGTGATGTTAAGTGCAATGTCACAACATCGCAATCTGCTGTATGGACAAGACAATAATAGTAACAATAAATCAACACAAGGATTGTTCACCCAGTTCGATCCAACAACCTACATCTGGGGGCATACCAAGCCAGGAAGGAAGTCCACTATTAGCAGTATCAAATTACAGACTCAACAAACCAGTTGACACTCTACCTAATTCGATCACTACCCAATGACCCTTCTATCTAAGTCCTCCCTAGATAGGAGACTCCATCTCACTTCCAATCATCACAATGATGTCTAGCAGTCAACATCTCCGCCACTGCATCAACAGCTTGATTTCCAACACCTCATCAAAATTCAACCAAGTAGAAGACACACTTCAATGACACACCTTGGAGTTGCTTCAAAGCTTCCTCCAAGAACAATACCACACTCATTACCTACAGGTTTCTGAGTGAGAACACAGTGACCATCTCACAACCCGAGTGGTTCACTTAGACAAAGCCCTAATGATCTACATCTTGGACCCGTACCTCTTCTAGGTTACAAGCATTCTTTTTATAGCTTTTTCCCAACTAGATTTGGGCCTTCAAATTACATCAAATCTTCTGCTACAAATCTGCAAAAGATTCTCCTACAAAATAGGTCTTCAATCAAATCCTTCCTAATTTATCTCCATAATTAGAAAGTCATTACTCTTCAATATTCTTTTTTATTTTGACTTGAATCTTCCAGACCTTTAAATCAGCTCCATAATATTTCCAGGATATTATGTATATTTTAAATCTTCACTATTTAATTTAGCTGCAAGATCTTATCTGATTTGATTTGAATTTAAAAATAGATTTTATCTTCAAATCTTTTTAAATCTTCAGCCCTTAAACATAGCTACAAATCTGCACAAAATCTGATTGCAACAGAAAATATTTCTCCCAAGATATTCGCACACTAAATCTCTAACAGATCTGATCAAATCAAACTTAAACGCGCAGTCCTAAAACATCACCACCTGATGTTTTAATGTTCTGGTATAGTGATGTCAAGACATCGTATGTGACATCACTCTTCAGCACTTTACCTCTTCAACACCTTAACATTCACTAATGTTATGACTCAATGTTAAGATATCAGACACATGACATCATTAACAACACCTGCTATCCCCAATTAAGATGTCATGACATCTCCTGCAACATCTGTCACATAACAGCAGCAACTGCTGTGCCAGAGCCCAGATGTTATGACATACTGTCATGACAGTAATACTCCATATATGTACTGATGTCTGATTAACCATGTCAGGACATCTCACCCAACATCCTGCAATACAAAAACACAACAGATGGTTTTCTGATGTTCTGTTGTTCTGGTATAGTGATGTCAAGACATCACACATATAACATCAGCAACTAAAACTTCAACCCTACAACAGCTAATGTTAGGAACCAATGTTATGACATCAGACATATGACATCAACATTGACACAACATTGTTTTACCAAAATTCCAGCCAACTACAAGAAATAACAGTCAACAATAACCAAGTTAGAATTAAAATGCGAAGTAAAAATCAAGATTAAATTCTAACAAGAAAGGTTAATTTGCCTAATTCTAAAATTAATCCTAAAATTAGTTCAAGGCAATTCTAAACTAAATCTAAAAAACATTAATCCTAAAGTTAACTCTAGAATTAAAACTAATATCAATCCTAAAAGTAATTCCAGTTAAATTCTAATAAAATCTAATTCTAACTAATCACATTCTAAAGTTATACTAAACATAAAAAGTGAGTTCCTCTAATTAAAATCTAATTAAAGTTCTAAATCCTAATTAAACAAAATTAATTCTAAAATTGAGAACTAAGACTAACAACTTAAAAACCTAATTCTAAAAATTAGTATTCAATTAACTAGCTAAAACAATTAAAACAATTAACTAAAATTAACTAAACAAGGGGTGCAAACGGTATTGGGTGGTGGTGTATAGCAGTTGAGGCGCTGGGCTTGGAAGGTTTCAGGCCCAATGGTTTTGTCCTTCAGCCATGGGGTGCGGATAGTAGCTATTGCGGGTGCAGGAATCAGGCACAGTGTGTGGGTTTGAAGCAACAGGCCCAAAGTTTATTATGAAATAGAGGTGGTGTGCCATAAGTGAAAACGGGGGTGTGGTGAAGAATGTCAGGCGTGTGGGCTGAGGGGTTAGTCCCAATAACTCATTGAGAGGTGACCAAAGGGGGGTACGGTGAGTGGTTATACGGTAATCCTCAGTCAACTACAGGTATTAAATCGTAGCCGTTGATTCGTAAGGCTGATGATGATGGATGATCAGAAGGGTATCAAACGAAGGGTGCAGCGTAAGGAACCTGGAACAACGTGTATGGAAATAACCAGGTGGCCCTACCGGACGGTGACAAGTGTCACCGCCGGAGTGGACCACCGCCACAAATCTTTATCTCCTCAATCTCTTAAGAATCATAAGGATAAGAAACTCTCAAACGTCTTTATCTCTTTCAATCGTCCGTCTCTCCCTTTCTATGCCCTCACCTGAAACCTAAATGGCCGGACCAGGCCGCTGGCCGCTGGCGGCGCCACCGCCTTCTCCGGCGGTCCACCACCTCCAAACACTAAACTCTAAGCACAAACCCTAGTTATTTTTACAAGGTGATTATGAATCCGATCTCCGTTTCTTCTAAATCTTAACCAAACTACCGGATCGGAGGAGAAACAATCGAGAACTAAAATCCACAAAAGTTCAAAGCAATAATCATAAAACACAACGGATTCTGAATCCGAGGCCGCAGCTAACGAGAGATCGAAGTTTACGTACCTACCGGAGATAAGTCTGGCGCTTCTTCAAGTTTGCGACGAGAAACCGAAAACTAGAGGTGAGATAGTATTCTTCATAATTTCTTGCTCTGCTTCTTCTTCTTCGATCGCTGATTATTGATTATTGCTCATTTTTATTCCTCCGATTCCACTCGCTTACGTGTTGATGATAAGCTCTTGAATCGGTTGTTGTTGATTTGATGCAGGTTCTTGAATTGATGATGAAGAGCGAAATTGAAATCCGTTGAACGATTGCAGAATTGTTGAGGTGTGCCGACTTCGAACCAGATGAAGATTGGAGGTTTTTGCAGTGGAGTGTTGATGAGCGATTTTGGAGAATTTCCAGTTGAAGATGAAGGTTCAGGTTGAAGATTGCTGAAAGATGTGTGAGATTCAGGGAAGAAGTTAAAGATTGAAGGCTTGTTGCGGTTTCGGAATATGAGAATTGAAGCAGAGCGACGTACCTTGAAGATGATTAGAGAATTGAAAGAGGATTTTCTATGGCGTTTTCCTCTGGTTTCTTCGTTAAAACGGATAATGCAGGTTGAAGATGAATGAATGAAGGGGAAGAGAAGAAGAATGGTGAAAACAAAAAATGGTGAAGCCCCCCTTGAAGAATGAAGATGATGAGGTTTTATATCAGGATTCAGGGAGGGTCAAAATGGTATTTACAGGTGAAATTCAGTTAGGAATTTGTTACAGTTCAATCTTCTGTTAGAAGTTTTAGGAGTTTTTGTATTTCTGTTATAGCTTGAAGGTTAGAAATTTTGTGAAATTTGTAAATGGAATTTTCTGTTAGGGAGTTGTGCAATTTTTCTGGTGTAAAATGGTTTTTGTGAACTCTGCTATGTAATGAATTTGCTGCAGCTGAATTTTTCTGCTGTGCTGCTATGATTCCAACTCAGTTTTTCTGCTGTGAATTGTTAGAAAGAAAAATGGTTAGGAGGATTTTGGGTTTGTGTTAGTTTTTATCAGTTAGGTATTTTCTGGAATTGGTTTTGTTATTTCTGCTGTTATAATTTTCTGCACTATTTTTTTGAAATAAATTAAGTAGCGAATTAGCCAAACACAACTAAATGTCCAAATCCTTTCTTTTAACAAAACCATGAACACTTCTTCCAAGCTTAATCAAATAACCGAGCACAAACATAAGCCACACCAACAAGCGACTAACACCGTCGGCGGTTCGATGAAAAGTTTAGTGCAGTATAAGTTAGATTCAAGAGGATTATCTAAGGTCCTAGTGAAATATATTAGACTTGTTTCCTCATTCACACAGCGATTTGCTCAACCATCTATTCACTTTCAGTGATGGGTCCTAAACAAGTCCCATTTGCATCATGAAGATAGACACGTCTCAATCCTAATTTCTCACTAGCCCAGATAAATCCACTTGAAAATTCGGTAACTCCTTTATCAAGAGGTGTGAGGCAGTCATGAATGTTGATCCGAGTTTCGTTTTCTTCTACCAATACATCTCTCTTCTGTCTTGTTTTAATATCAAACTCAACAATCTTTATTTTTGATCTAGTGTCTATTCATGATCTGAGCAGGGAAAATGTTTCCATGCATCCAATTAACTCTTGCCAAATATTCATCCTCTTTGTTTTTATTTGGTATATTTTGAATGTTGGGAATTGGACGACTGAATAATTGCACATAGCATTTGGATTTGCAAAATGAGTATTAGGTTTGGAAATGGATATGGAATTAAGTGGTAAAAAAAAAGAAGAGTGGATATTGAATTGCGCATTGGAAATTTGGATCTTACAATTAGGTAAATTTGTTGGATTAATGATGCTTTAAAGATGGATATGGTTTATAGACTTTTGGATGTGGATTATGATAGAGAACATGGATATCCAAACATGGTTATGGGTTCTTTTTTTATGTGAATGATTTAGAATATGGATGATGAATAAAAAAGGATAAAAGATGGACTTGTATATTGGATTCCAAGCAATCCCCATAACCAATCTTAACATGTCTAATTCCATTCAAATACCTGATTCACACCAAACTCTTATCTTCCATGAGTTCCAAGAATCAATCAGTAAACTCAATTAACCATGACCCAATGTCCTTTAAATCAATTCACCCATACTTTGTCTTCATGGTCTTGAATTTGCCAATATCAAACGATTTGCGCAGAAGATAAGAAACCATGATCACACGCCTCACGAGCCCAATGCAAATGTATGATGAGTCATGACCTAATGAGATGCAAATGAAGAAGAAACATAAGCCTGAAAAAGGGTAGGGAAAATTTTGGGGTGCTACAGCTGCCCCTATTTAATCAAGTTGGACCTGAAAGGATGATAACAACTGCTTTCAGACATTCTAGGTAGAAGGTGATTGAATACAAAAAGAACCGCAAATTTTACAATCTGTGGAGAGACAATATAATTAAAACCCAGTCACACCTCTTCAAAGGAATCTGACGGAAAGACAACACCCCCAGCGAACCACATCGTCAAAGGGATTTGACGGAAAGAAAAATGGAACCCCATCGAAAGGACACCTCGTCAAAGTAATTTGACGACAAGAAGACTCAACGGAAGGAAAACATTGTCATAGGGATGACATAAAGAAGACTCGACCAAAGGAACACATCGTCATAGGGATGACAGAAAGAAGATGGAACCCAAAGAACACCTCGTCAAAGGGTTGACGGGAAGAAAAGATAACCAACGGACCACATCGTCAAAGAGTTGACGGAAAGACAGCCCGAACACCCGACCGAAGGGACACATCGTCAAAGTAATTTGACGGTAGGACGACTCAACGGAAGGAACACATTGTCATAGGGATTACAGAAAGAAGACTTGACCAAAGGAACACATTATCATAGGGATGACAGAAAGAAACTTCCACCGCAGGGAACACATTGTCATGGGGATGACGAAAGGAAAGTCTGAACGAAGATAACACATTGTCATAGGGATGACAGAAAGAAAATTTGTTTTTGGAATGTCGTCATCAAAGGGTTGATGGACATGGACTGATCGAGGGTAAGATCGACATATGATCTACGACCCAAAAGAAGTAGGCAGAGGGATTGATTGTAATGTCTGCTGGGGATATGTCACCGTTTTGACTGAACATTAATTTGGGCTTTCGCGCAAGATACCAAATCTGGCTTATGCTTCGCATGCTTATGTTTGAATTTTCTTTCTATGGCATAATGCTCAATATCAAATGGAAATTCTACGCGATTTGAGGATGCAATGATCACTACATGCAAAATGCCGACGCATGCTCGGGCTACCGAGAAATGAAGGGTGTGCCAAGTATGATTGAACTTTGCTAGCAAGGACAGGTGAAACCTGATGGTGATTGTTTTTTCAAAAGCGAAATCTTTCTGGGTACAAATGGGGATTGGATTTTGAAATGAGGTACCAATAGGGATTGGACTTTTGCTTTAAAGAGGACGTCAACGGGGATAGGGCTTCAGGTTTTCGAAATATGCCAGCAAAGTGGACTGTGGAAGAAGGTGCTGAGCATGGTTGGGCTATGGATTTTCTGTTCAGTTTTACAAGGCTTCATGCAATGCTATACGATGATATGCATGGTAATGATTATGCTATGATGCTCATGATATGCAACAGGACCACTCCAGCAAAATAAATGCTGAAGAGACGAGGCTAACTCCGCTGGGGATAACAAATTGAACCGCCTTCAGTGTCATAACTGCTCGAGATCCCGACTAAACCTTCATTCGGCAGGAAAACATGAATAACAACCATCTGCTGAAGGAAACGTCCCAGGAATCTGCTGAAGAAAAGTACCAATGAAAATCGGTCTTTGACTTGCTGGGGAAAGCTAACCACCACCCAAAAATATGCTTGGGGGACAATGGTTGATGATATCAGCTCTGCTAGGGGACAAGATCAGACTTGGTCCTCTGTTGGGAATCTACCTTCTACCCTTACTCCGTTGGGGAGACGGAAACAACTTTACCATAAACTAGGGAAAGCACAAACTCCACACTCTTATATGAACTCTTGCTGAAAAGCAGTAAACTTCGCCAAGCTGGCTAGGGGAGAGCGAACCCCTGAATTCTTGCTAGGGAGAATGATTCACAATCTTCGTAATGCTCTGCTGAGTGATAAAACTTCAGCTATCTCTGTCGAGAAGAGAAACTCTATTGGGGGCGTCGCGTGTCAACCATCAACATGAGCCTTGCAGATGTGATATGGCCAAAAGAGGTGTCCAGATGAAGCAGAACCCATAAAGGAACCTGTCTTTAGAATGTCTCGTGACGATCCAACATATATTGCCCCATGGCTTTTGATTAACCGTCCTCCGGAGAGAATAACCTTTTGTGCTCTTAGTGTGACCTGCCCCAGCCTTGAAATGATTTATGCCCCTGACTGTCTGATCTGTGAAGGAATACCTCTGACTGACCTTCGAGAGATTTGTCGAATCTTCCCTTGATTGCCCCAGATTGGATGAATCTTGGAATGAATTGCCCCTTTGAAATGACTTGCCCCTGCTCAACGGAGTACTCGGGCACTTTGCACCTTAGATTAATCAATCTTTCCATTGTAGAAACTTTCTTGATGTCAAGCACTGACTCGCAAGTAAAACAATTCGTTTGGAAAGATAATTTTGATGCAATGCATATGACAGTTTTGAAATCCAAGTTTGTTCACTGAAAAATGTTATGATATATAGTGAATGAATCACTTATTAGAATGTCACATCAATACCAACATGAGTGGTAAGAAAGTCCTTTTGGGAGTCAGAAGTGACGCGATTTTAACCGAAGTATGCTTTCGAAACAACCCTGCTTCAGTTAGGTCTTTTGAGGGTTGTAACGTGGCCTGGTTCGCGGTTTAAGAAGGAAAGGATATAAGGCTCAAAGTTTTGTTTTAACCCACCCATTCTCCTTGATGTTCTCTAGTCCTAGGTTCAGTTAACTCGACACATGCGTTCACCTTTCAAAAAGGTTATGAACGGTATGAGGATGGTTAAGGAACCCACATGGTTTTCAGAGTGACAATCACCCCTTCTGTCTTTGGTGTCTGTAGTCACACGATTTATTCTTTATTAAGGATTTTTCTTTTGTAATCCTTTTCGCTTTTCGTTCTATTCATGTTTTTTTTACTTGATTTTGCCTGGACTGATTCTTTTGAATTTTTCGATTTTGAAGTCCAGCGGGATGCCCTAACTTTTGCCTAAGTCACTTGTTTTCAAGTCTTGACTTAGCGGGCTTTTTCCTTTTTTCTCTTTTTTTTTTGAACTAATCGTGTGACACAGGTTTGTCTTGCTTGTAAGGGGTTGCGACCGTCTCACTCTTCGGTTGGTGAGGGATAACCGTAGATGTAATTGATCCTCGAATGGAACACTCCTTTTGAAATTTGAACGCATGGTCAAATTAGCTGACACCTACCATGCCCCAGGTTAAGATTGAGGGTTTTTCATTTTCAGAACTAAACTCCTACTACTAGGCTCAACGGGGTTTGCAAGGGATTATCTTCCTTATGTCTCCGGTGTTTAGGGATTTAAAACAATGCCTATACATCATCAACAGGGTTTTTGTTCAAAAGCATACAATTGGAAGTTTTGCGCCTTTCAATTTCGTCATCCTCCCTAGGATCCTGCTTAAACAAGCATATGATATCGATAAAAAGTATGAGTGAACACGACTGGATTTAAACAAAACATGCATATTCATTTCATTATCATTATCAATCGAAAACAACAAGTTTTACAAATGAGTTTGCACTTTAACAGAAAAGAAACTACAAATGCAAAGAAATGACATGATCTAAATGGTAGCCAGCTTTGGGGAACTGGGCTTTCCAAGCTTGATTTGCAACTGAGCTAGCCATCTTCAGTATTGCTCGTCGAAGTCAGTCTGATAATCACCTGCACAACTGCTCTCAGTGCCTTCCTCCATAACCTGAACTGATGAACCCACAAGACTGGATGAAGGAGAATTGTTGATCTGAATACCCTGAGGCATGAATAAGAACATATTGGAGTCAAGAAGAGTCTGAATATTGCTCCTGAGCACCTTACAATCTTCATTTGAATGCCCCTGTGCCCCAGCATGGTAGTCACAACGGGCGTTGATATCAAAACCTGGTGGGTACAGAGGAATCACTGGCTTCAAATCCTTTGGCACTATTAATCCACTTTCGATCAAAGCTGGTAGTATTTGACTGTACGACATTGGCAACTGAGTGAAATGCCTCTCCGGTTTCCTTGGTCTTTGTCGGGCATGCTGACACGGCTGACGGCGATATGATCGTTGATTCTGAGGAAGTCCTTGATTTGCAGAAAAATATTGTCCTTGATATGCAGACCCATAAGATTGTTGACTCTGAACAGTTGATATGTCTGAACACCGAGAACGAGGCAGTAAATATTCCTGAATGGAACTATTTTCTTCCTCACATTCTTCCTGAGAACTGACAACTGATTCATTTTCATTAGCTTGGAAGTTCGAGATGCCTTGGAGCTTTCCAAAATTGATTAATCTCTCAATACGTTCCCCCACCATCACCAGGTCAGAAAATTTTGCTGCCCCATTGACAATCATCTTTGCCAAGTACGGCCCTTGCAAGGTATCCATGAACAAATCAACCAATTATCTATCCGAAAGTGGCGGTTGAACACGAGCGGCTAACTCTCTCCATCTCTGAGCATACCCTCAGAATGATTCATTATCTGCTTGAGACAAGTTTTGCAAATGCATTCGGCTGGGAGCCATGTCAAGATTATAACTGTACTGCTTTACAAAGGCCTTAGCTAGGTCTGTCCATAATCGGATGCTACCACTTTCTAACTGCATATACCAACTCAGTGATGCCCCACTTAGACTGTCCTGAAAACAGTGGATCATGAGCTTGTCATTGTGGGTATGTGAAGTCATTCTTCGAAAAAACATCACCAAATGTAGTTTTGGGCAGCTATCCCTTTTGTATTACTCAAACTTAGGCATTTTAAACTTTGGAGGCAACACAAGGCCAGGTACCAGGCACATGCTCAAAGCATTCAAATCAAGAGCATCACGCCTCTCCAGGGTTGTAATCTTTTCTTCCAACCAACAGTATCTTTCGTCCTGAGCAGATCGTGGATCCTTAGGGTTCATCTTCAGAACTACCCCCTGGACATCTGGCATAGAGAAGGCAAAACTTTGATAATCTGTGGCATCAAAAGAAGAAGAATGTCCGTCTCGAAAGATGGTACGCTCGTGTATAACATGATTCTCAACCGAGATCTGCACAGGCTGAGCTTGAGCAACATTGTTCACCAGAGGTGGAATAACATTCTCATTTCTTTGAATATTGGCCTCTCCCCTTGTCATGACGGCCACAGCTTCCATAAGTTGGTCCAACTGACTCTTCATCAATTCAACACCGGCTCTAGTCACAATCTGATTCTGCTCTCCTGAGTTCATGATCCTTCCAGAAGCTGATTCAAGTCCAATACGAAAGTAGGGAAACCAACTGCAGTTCAGAAAAAGGATGGATGAGTTCACTGGTCTAGCCCGGAGAAAGACATGCAAAATGATACAAGATGCAAATGCAATGCAATAATATGAATGCAATAAGACATGGGATCAAAGCTTCCATAAATTCTGCATAAGAACCGTGTTGTGCTGACGACTGAATAAGCTCATAGGTTTGCTCCGAAGAGAATACCGGATGATCTGAATACCAGAATAAACAGCATATTGGCATAATCAGAATACCAAAATACCAAGCTGATAAGTCCACACTGATAGGAAATCCAGGATACCGGGTATGTTGAAGGTCAAGGTTACCTGCAAACCTGTAAACAACCCGCCCCTCTCACATGTGGGTACTAGGATGTTCAGTATCCCGGGCTCTCAGGTCGAGAAATGATGATACGTTCACCATTTCTGGTTTGGCATCATCATCAATCGAGGATGCCTCAACTGATTCTCCAAAATGAAAGGTCCTCAGCTTCTGGCACTGAGGTCAAGAAGTAATAGTACATTCATCCCTCGGGGTACAGTACTATCGCCAATCATGGAGTGCCTCCACTGATTCTCTTTCAAAAAGGAAATCCTATAGCAAATTCCCAGCATTGGGTCCTCGGATTGGGAATGTGCAATGGGTTTTCCACAAAATGTGGTCTGCCACTGTCACATCTCGGGAGGAGTACCGCAACTGAGTCCTCGGGAATGGCCACCAGAGTCGACAGTTCCTCAAGAGAATAACAACTGGCCTGCATAACATGCAGTAGCAAATAGCTCCTGATAGAACCTCGTCTGGTTGTGGGTCTCATGAACAACAATACGTGGTCACCACCACGCAAGCGTCATGACTATCCACTCTAATACCTATGTGTATGCTCAAGCCTGGGTAGTGGGCTTATCTCTCAGAACACCCATCCCGCCAAACAGAAAAACCAGCACAGTCCAGCATAATAATGATATGTAATGCAATAAATGCGTAAATACAGTAATGTACAGTAAAGCAGTAAAGTAATAATACAGTAAAACAGCAAAATACAGTACAACAGTAAACACCCAATGAAACAAAAATAGACAAGCGCTAGGATTGACTCGCTTAGGAAACCATGTCCCCAGCAGAGTCGCCAGCTGTCGCTCCCGGGATTTTCATCCAAGTACAAACGCGAAAGTGGCACCGAAACAGAGTCGCCATCAATGTGTATTTATCCTAAGAGAGGGAAAGGAAACACTGCATAAACCTGAGGGAAGGAAAGAGCATGGTCTTGCGACCAAGAGAACTAGGTTCGGGAGTCGATTACGCGCAGGGAAGGTATTAGCACCCCCATGCGTCCATCGTACCCGATGGGATCCACGCTTGCTTGTCTCGATCAAAGGGTGTCAGAAAAGATACAAGAAAAGGAACTGTTAGCTGGAGAACTGGAAAAGGAAAGGAGAGAGAATGAGAAGCAAATGTAGGGAAAATAAAAGAAGTGCTTGAATGGGCCCTACCTCACTGCCTACGTATCTCATCGGGAACATGAGAATCAGAGCGACGTAGTTCCTCTCACCTAGGGAAAACTGTTTGTGTTTTATAGGGAACGACCAATGTTCTAGCTCAGGTGTTGCAGGCTCGTTGAATTGAGTGTGTTACCGTCTTGCAAGAGAACGAGGAGAAGCACGTTCGTACGCTGAGAATGAGTGAGATGAGGAAAGAATTCCCGGGGGAAAGACGTTATTGTTTGTTTTTGTCTTTTAAGAAAGAAGTGTTTTGGTTGTTTTTGTGTTTTGTAACACATATTGCATTCAAGTCTATGATATAGGATCGAATGCGTCGCATGGTCATCCTAACAGGCCGTATGCTAAACACTCTAGGAAGGTGGAGAGAAACCCTCCTCCTTCCATTCCCATACTTTAGGTTTAAGTGCAATACATGTTATGCCACCATTAAGTGTTTTTTACTTTTGTTTTGAGATGAGAAAGATAGAGACTCAAATGGAGCAAAAGGTGAAAACTAGAAGGGACTAAGACTCACCCTAGTGTTAGCATGCTTGGAGATCCTATGGTTAATGTGGTTTAAGAAATCTAATCCTAACAGAAAGGAGAAGAAGAGCAAAAGAAGCAACTTACTTCCAAGATGGAAGTTAAGTTGATCTTAAAGAGGGATGAAGAAAATTAAGCAAGCAAAGAAGCATTTAATCAGGAACCAAACAGAAATTAATCAAGATAATCCAAGTTAGAATTAAAATGCTAAGAAAAAGCAACATAAAAATGGTCAACAATAACCAAGTAAGAATTAAAATGCGAAGTAAAAATCAAGATTAAATTCTAACAAGAAAAGTTAATTTGCCTAATTCTAAAATTAATCCTAAAATTAGTTCAAGACAATTCTAAACTAAATCTAAAAAACATTAATCCTAAAGTTAACTCTAGAATTAAAACTAATATCAATCCTAAAAGTAATTCCAATTAAATTCTAATAAAATCTAATTCTAACTAATCACATTCTAAAGTTAAACTAAACATAAAAAGTGAGTTCCTCTAATTAAAATCTAATTAAAGTTCTAAATCCTAATTAAACAAAATTAATTCTAAAATTGAGAACTAAGACTAACAACTTAAAAAACTAATTCTAAAAATTAGTATTCAATTAACTAGCTAAAACAATTATCAAAACAATTAAAACAATTAACTAAAATTAACTAAACAAGGGGTGCAAACGGTATTGGGTGGTGGTGTATAGCAGTTGAGGCGCTGGGCTTGGAAGGTTTCAGGCCCAATGGTTTTGTCCTTTAGCCATGGGGTACGGATAGTAGCTGTTGCGGGTACAGGAATCAGGTGCAGTGTGTGGGTTTGAAGCAACAAGCCCAAAGTTTATTATGAAATAGAGGTGGTGTGCCATAAGTGAAAACGGGGGTGTGGTGAAGAATGTCAGGCGTGTGGGCTGAGGAGTTAGGCCCAATAACTCATTGAGAGGTGACCAAAGGGGGGTGCGGTGAGTGGTTATACGGTGATCCTCAATCAACTACAGGTATTGAATCTTAGCCGTTGATTCGTAAGGCTAACGATGATGGATGATCAGAAGGGTATCAAACGAAGGGTGCAGCGTAAGGGACCTGGAACAACGTGTATGGAAATAACCAGGTGGCCCTACCAGACGGTGACAAGTGTCACCGCCGGAGTGGACCACCGCCACAAATCTTTATCTCCTCAATCTCTTAAGAATCATAAGGATAAGAAACTCTCAAACGTCTTTCTCTCTTTCAATCGTCCGTCTCTCCCTTTCTATGCCCTCACCTGAAACCTAAATGGCCGGACCAGGCCGCTGGCCGCTGGCAGCGCCACCGCCTTCTCCGGCGGTCCACCACCTCCAAACACTAAACTCTAAGCACAAACCCTAGTTATTTTTACAAGGTGATTACGAATCCGATCTCCGTTTCTTCTAAATCTTAACCAAACTACCGGATCGGAGGAGAAACAATTGAGAACTAAAATCCACAAAAGTTCAAAGCAATAATCATAAAACACAACGGATTCTGAATCCGAGGCCGCAGCTAACGAGAGATCGAAGTTTACGTACCTACCGGAGATAAGTCTGGCGCTTCTTCAAGTTTGCGACGAGAAACCGAAAACTAGAGGTGAGATAGTATTCTTCATAATTTCTTGCTCTGCTTCTTCTTCTTCGATCGCTGATTATTGATTATTACTCATTTTTATTCCTCCGATTCCACTCGCTTACGTGTTGATGATAAGCTCTTGAATCGGTTGTTGTTGATTTGATGCAGGTTCTTGAATTGATGATGAAGAGCGAAATTGAAATCCGTTGAACGATTGCGGAATTGTTAAGGTGTGCCGACTTCGAACCAGATGAAGATTGGAGGTTTTTGCAGTGGAGTGTTGATGAGCGATTTTGGAGAATTTCTAGTTGAAGATGATGGTTTAGGTTGAAGATTGCTGAAAGATGTGTGAGATTCAGGGAAGAAGTTAAAGATTGAAGGCTTGTTGCAGTTTCGGAATCTGAGAATTGAAACAGAGCGACGAACCTTGAAGATGATTAGAGAATTGAAAGAGGATTTTCTATGGCGTTTTCCTCTGGTTTCTTCGTTAAAATGGATAATGCAGGTTGAAGATGAATGAAGGGGAAGATAAGAAGAATGGTGAAAACAAAAAATGGTGAAGCCCCCCTTGAAGAATGAAGATGATGAGGTTTTATATCAGGATTCAGGGAGGGTCAAAATGGTATTTACAGGTGAAATTTAGTTAGGAATTTGTTACAGTTCAGTCTTCTGTTAGAAGTTTTAGGAGTTTTTGTATTTCTGTTACAGATTGAAGGTTAGAAATTTTGTAAAATTTGTATATGGAATTTTTTGCTAGGGAGTTGTGGAATTTTTCTAGTGTAAAATGGTTTTTGTGAACTCTGCTATGTAATGAATTTGCTGCAGCTGAATTTTTCTGCCGTGCTGCTATGATTCCAACTCAGTTTTTCTGCTGTGAATTGTTAGAAAGAAAAATGGTTATGAGGATTTTGGGTTTGTGTTAGTTTTTATCAGTTAGGTATTTTCTGGAATTGGTTTTGTTATTTCTGCTATTATAATTTTCTGCACTATTTTTTTTCATATAAATTAAGTAGCGAATTAGCCAAACACAACTTAATGTCCAAATCCTTTCTTTTAACAAAACCGTGAACACTTCTTCCAAGCTTAATCAGATAACCTAGCACAAACAGAAGCCACACCAACAAGCGACTAGCACCGTCGGCGGTTTGATGAAAAGTTTAGTGCAGTATAAGTTAGATTCAAGAGGATTATCTAAGGTCCTAGTGAAATATATTAGACTTGTTGCCTCATTCACACAGCGATTTGCTCAACCATCTATTCACTTTCAGTGATGGGTCCTAAACAAGTCCCATTTGCATCATGAAGATAGACATGTCTCAATCCTAATTTCTCACTAGCCCATATAAATCCACTTGAAAATTCGCTAACTCCTTTATCAAGAGGTGTGAGGCAGTCATGAATGTTGATCCGAGTTTCGTTTTCTTCTACCAATACATCTCTCTCCTGTCTTGTTTTAATATCAAACTCAACAATCTTTATTTTTGATCTGGTGTCTATTCATGATCTGAGCAGGGAAAATGTTTCCATGCATCCAATTAACTTTTGCCAAATATTCATCCTCTTTGTTTTTATTTGGTATTTTTTGAATGTTGGGAATTGGACGACTGAATAATTACACATAGCATTTGGATTTTGCAAAATGAGTATTAGGTTTGGAAATGGATATGGAATTAAGTGGTAAAAAAAGAAGAGTGGATATTGAATTGCGAATTGGAAATTTGGATCTTACAATTATGTAAATTTGTTGGATTAATGATGCTTCAAAGATGGATATGGTTTATAGACTTTTGGATGTGGATTATGATTGAGAACATGGATATCCAAACATGGTTATGGGTTCTTTTTTATGTGAATGATTTAGAATATGGATGATGAATAAAAAAGGATAAAAGATGGACTTGTATATTGGATTCCAAGCAATCCCCATAACCAATCTTAACATGTCTAATTCCATTCAAATACCCGATTCACACCAAACTCTTATCTTCCATGAGTTCCAAGAATCAATCAGTAAACTCAATTAACCATGACCCAATGTCCTTTAAATCAATTCACCCATACTTTGTCTTCATGATCTTGAATTGGCCAATATCAAACGATTTGCGCAGAAGATAAAAAACCGTGATCACACGCCTCACAAGCCCAATGCAAATGTATGATGAGTCATGACCTAATGAGATGCAAATGAAGAAGAAACATAAGCCAGAAAAAGGGTAGGGCAAATTTTGGGGTGCTACAGTATGGTTCTAGCCATGTGAAGCTAATTGTTTGAATCATGTGCGCACATGCTTCTGAGGAGGAGTCTGAAGGACAATATTGTTTGTGTCTGGGAGAATTTATTTTTCTCTGCGTTTTTTTTTGGAAGAGCTCTGTGAGGGTCTTTGTTGATGGGAGATGACACACTTTTCTTGGTGTGTGTTATTAATTCAAAGTAAGAGGACTTAACTTAGAGTGTAGTGGAAGGCAGTGTGTTTGTACTTCAGAACTTGTGGATGATTGTGTGAAGCATTCGTGATTCAATTGGATTGTATCTCAAGGAACAAGAATGTCTATGGCTATAAAATTCAAGGTGGATTTGTACTGGGTATGGATGGTTTCTGGATAAGAGGGATCAATGGGGATTTTGGTCTCAATCCAAGAGTTTGTTGGTTGTAGTACAAGGATGTGATCCTGGTACTTTCTTACTCTATGATCATGAAGGTGTCATGGGATATCATTGGTGATTTTGGGGTGTTTCTTGTTGAAGGAGCATCATATGTGAAATATAGGGGGAGAACTTCTGTCTGTTAAATGTACTAGTGTGGTACATGGATTGCTGGAGGATCAAGCATTAAGTGAATGGGTTCAGCAGGTGGGTTGAACAGAGGGTGCGCTCTTGAAGACATGAAGATGTGTCTTATGTTTTCCATTCATTTAAGGTGTTCTTCTTGCAAAGGAGCACTGGTTATCTTTGATAGGGAGAGTTGAACTTTTGTTTTGGATATATTGTTGAAGTAGTGCAGTTGTTTATCAAGATTGTTTGTGGCTTCAAGCAGTCTATGATAGAATACCTCTGGTGAGGCTGTAATGTCAGATAAGATGTCGTGACATTGTGTTACTGGTGAAGTTCATGGTGAACTTGACAGTTTAGACCTGGTTCTATCGATTGGGGTGTCAATGGATTGAATCAGAAGTGTACATTTACCCCAATGTTTGTCAATTTTTGGCCAAAAAGGGGGAGAGAATGTTTGTTCAGCTATTGAGTCTGGATTTTGTTTTTGAACCAGTTTCACAAGGATGTAGAATAGTCTGTTCTGTTCTGAGTGTGTTGGTTGGATGATTCAGAGTTTTCCTTTGGAACTTTTTGTGCTTGGTTTGTGTTAATGTACTCTCTTCTCTATGGATTTGTTCTGAATGTTGCTTATTTGTTCTGGTTGCTATGGGAGTTTCCTAGTGGAGTTTGTCCAATTGTGGCTAAAAAGGGGGAGAATAGTGTAGTAGTTGTTTTGCTGGTTTTGCAGATGGTTTTGTAGATGGTTTTCTAGTGTGCAGGTGCTTATTTTCTTGATTGTTTTTCTGTGCTCCTTAGCTTGAGGGGGAGTTTCTGGTTTTCTGAGAATGTTAGTTGTGTTTGTGTGGGTTGCTGCAGGGATCTCTGATATGGAGTTGTTTTAGCCAAAATTTGCCAAAGGGGGAGTTTGTTGGTTCTGTATTGGCAGTAATTTTGGTAAAATAATGTGGTACATCAAGATGTCTTGCTTGATGTCTTGACATGTGAGTCTAACATTCTGCAGGTGGTGTGTTTTTAGTATTGCAGGATTTGTGCATGATGTCAAACACGATGTTCTGACATCAGTTGACAGAACTTCCAGTTCTGGTTTTAGGTTTTATTTGCTGCGCTATTTTTAGCAATCTTTTGTGTTTTTGTGTTGAGTGATTGCATGCGTAATTCTAGGAGTAAAATTATGTTGGAGTGATATTATTTGGAAGAAATCTGTTTGTGAAGAATAGGGTTGGCTATTTTCATGCATAAAGATTTGGAGAATAATTAGTTTCAATTATTAATTAAAACTAAGATCAGCTAATGCCCAAGCCCAATGTAAGGAATGTTTCTAGGAATATTATGTTATCCTATGTGGTGCTGTTTTATAGGTTTCAAGAAGAATATTGAATAATAATGACTTTCTAATTATGGAGATAAATTAGGAAGGATTTGATTGAAGACCTATTATGTAGCAGAAGTTTCTGCTGATTTGTAGCAGCTGTTGTGCTATGATTTGAAGCCCAAATCCAGTTGGGAATAAGTTATAAATAGAATGCTTGTAACCTAGAAAAAGCACGGGTCCAAGATATAGATCATTAGGGTTTGTGAGAAATTGTGAGCCACTCTGGTACTGTTTTGTGCTTAGAGTTGGACTGTTTAGTTGAGTTGTATTTGTCAATCATGTATGAGCTTTTAAGCAATGATGATTGTGTTTCTTTGAAGTGTGTCTTCTACTTTTCTGTGATTGAAGAGTTGTTGGAAATCAAGCTGTTGATGCAGTGGCTGAGGTGTTGACTACTAGACATCATTGCGGTGATTGGGAGAGAGATGGAGTCTCTTTTCTAGGGAGAACTTAGGTAGAAGGGTCATTAGGTAGTTATTAATTGAGTAGATGGTCAACGGGTGTGTTGGCTGTAGGGTCTATGAATTGATACTGCTAATAGTGGACTTCCTTCCTGGCTTGGTATGCCTCCAGATGTAGGTTGTTAGACCGAACTGGGTAAACAATTCTTGTGTTGTTTATGATTTTTAGTACTGTTATTGTTTATACCTTGCCATGTTATCTGTAACAGACCAGACGTCTCGACATGTCATAGAACATCTGGGTCTGCTATAATTGCCTTGTTGTTTCTGTCAAACCAGATGTCTCGACATCCTGTAGGACATCTGGGATCTGTCATACCAGAATTTCACAATTTGAGCCATTTTTACATTGTTTGTTTATAACCACATCTTGTAAACCGTAAGCCTAAGCACTTCCCTACCCGCTCAGATAGGTGTGTTAATTTTGGACCTGTGTACAAATTCTAAGTTTGGGGTTGAGACACCTAGAATAACTAGGTAAGTGCAAGAAGAAGAAAAAAAAATGAAATTTGTGAAAAAAAATGAAATGAAAAAATTGATATGAGAAAAGAATAATGCACTTACCTAGAGGAAAAATTTAGCTTTAAAAATGAGTATTCATGCTCAAGAGAAATGATTGAGTGGAAGCTAGAGAATCTTGATGAAAAAGTGTCTGACACCCCGGTGTTTAGTAGTGCAAATAACACAGTGAAAAGAATAATGACACTGATTCTGAGCCCAAAACCACTTGTTTTCCAATTTTTGTTGTTTATCCCACCTTTAACCCTAAGCCCTGTTACAACCTGTAAAGACCTCAACAAGTGTGTGTGGTGTGTATGTGAAATGAAAATAGATGGTATTCAAGCTTATGAGTTGATTTTTCATATCTTGATTGTGAGTGTAAACACTTTAACCTGGAGAGACTTTGGTGAGAGTGAGAAAAAGCTGACAGGTAAAGAAGGTGCTTTGATGTGGAAGTGTAGCTGAATAATTGGATCAGGGAAGCAGGAAACTTTGTTGGTAGAATGAAAAGAGAGTGCAAAAGATACCGGCGGTATTGTGGTAAGTCTAGTTGGTAATTTGGGGGTGAACTTTTCTGTTGTCTCAAGCATTGCTTGAGGACAAGCAATGAGATAAGTTTGGGGTTGTGATCGGTCACCATTTCTACTAGTTTTCCATCTGTTATTTGGCACGAAACCACGAAATCGGTAACACTTTGTTTTGAATTTTCATTACCTTTAAAACTATTTTTACTTTTTGCAATTTCTTTCAAGCTTTATTACTTTTAATAGTTTATGTTATTTTGTTGCATTTTATGCGTTTTTGTGGTAGTTTCTTTGTTCTCAGATGCAGGTAAGAAGCTCAATGATCTTGTGCATACGAATCGGGAGTTCCAGAGTTCCAGATAGAGGATTTTTGAAGTTACAGTAGCCCAAACTCGTCCACCCGTGTCGCCTGATACGGCCCGTGTCAGGAGGAAGCTAGAAGGTGACGTTTGCGTGGAAGGCAGGGGGCTGACACGGGTGCCCGTGTCAGCTGACACGGCCCATGTCAGCAAGTCTGGCATGGAAAACTTGTGAAGCAGCAGGACAGAAAGCCAACACGGCCGGTCGTAGTGTCTGACATGGCCCGTGTTGGCCTGAGCGAGGATTTTCTGATTTTTCTCGTTTTTTATGTTTGGATACTTCCAAAGGGCATTCTGGGGATTTCCTGTAGCTGTTAAGTGAATTGTGACTATTTAGTATTGTTTTTGGGAGAAAGGAAGGGAGTTTTTGATTGGACAAAATATTTTACGTGAGAGTGTGAATGATATCAAGTGATCGGGAGAAGGAATATTTTTCATGAGCATCCGCAATTGAAGATCTAATTCATCCGTTAATCTTGTAATGTTTATCTACTATTTTGTAATTTCTTTTCGTACTAAGAGTAGCTAAACCCCCCAATGCTAGGGGGTGTCCCTGAATTGCATTGTAATGACTTGAATTTTTATTGTTCTATGAAATATTACTTTTTCCTTTAATCTTTTGTTATGCAATGTTTTTAACGCTTTTCGATCGGACAAATTGAAATTGATTTACGGTTAGGGTTTAGGTCGGACCAACCAACCTAACGCTTTTGCATAATAATATTGCAGTAGACATTGCCTAGGAATGGGGATACCCTGTAATAACCAAATTTTTCTTGATCAAATATAATGCTTGTGATTCTCTCTTGACTGCTAAGGAATTAGGGTAAATATAGAATCTCAAAGGTTTTTCTGCTAAGGAATTAGGGAAAAATAACCTTAAGATTCGGTAAGATTTGTTTAGAGTAATGTTTCATCGAATAAGGATTTAGACTTTTTTGCAGTGCCATTCATACACTTCCTCTAGCATGCTTCTCATACCTGTTTTAAGTCAAGTTTATAATTTTGTTCATTTCATTATTCGTAGTTATAATTTTTAAACAATCAAAACCCAAGGAATTTTTGTTTAATTGAATTAGCACCTGCACTTACAATCACACGCAGTCCTCGAGATCGATTCTGGGGATAACCCCTATTATTACTACATCGTAAAAATAGTACACTTGCTATTTTAACGATCATGCAACAATGGATTGACCCCAGAAGCTTGATTCACAAGTTTCAAATTCATCTGGACCACAATTAGGATTTTGAAGAAAAAGTCAACTGTATCTTTGACTTTTGACCAAGACATGTTCCCAAACCTTGGGACATGATTCAAGACACCCTAAAACACATATGGAATCCATCCATTAGGTTTGAATTAGGTCAAGAACTTGATTGCATAGAGGATCACACAGTTTAGAATTCATCTGACAAAAAGTCAACTGTGCCTAAAATAAATTTTGACTTTTTGGATTTTTTTTCACAAATATGGCTCCCCCAAGTCAAAAACAATGTTAATGTATTGTTTTGATCATCATTCATCAAGAAAAAACAAGAAAAGTGACGTTTCTTGCAAAAGGGGCAACCATAAGAAACTTAAAATTTTCTAAGTTATGGAACAAAATGGATTTGGTACCAACTTTGCAAGGTCATAACTCCCAAACCCTAAGGCCTTTTTCTTCCATTAAAAGCTCAAATGAAAGTTCACATGACATACTTCAAAAGTGTCAACTACAAGAGATTCCAAATCCTCATGGATATTGAGTTACAGATTGATCAAAATCACAAAAAGTGAAAATGACCACTTTTTCCAACACTAAGTGAAATTTTCAAGTCAGAATCTGTTTCATTTTTTGCCAACTTTGAGGCCTTTTCTCACCTTGATCCAAGCTAAACCAGGTCCATTTATGGACATCAAAGTTAAAGTATGTCATGAGAGCTTTCCAAAGAATACAAGAACTCACATTAATTCAATTTGATCAAGGAGTTATGAATCTCACAACATGCCTTGCTCAAACTGGTTTTCAAGGCAGATTTGGTGCATTTCTTGTGCCACACGATTTCTATTTCAAATTCTGTCATCTTGCAAGCTTTGTCCTCTTCCAAGATCAGAGGGAATCTTGATGACTCACTTGATATTTTCAAGCTTGGACCATTGAGTCAAGGATCCTATCCTTTGGCATGTGATCATTCAAGTTTCAATTCCAAAAACTTCAACTTTGTCATTTGGAATTAATGTGGTGCTTAGAGTTGTCATGAACCTGAACACATCAGTCCAATTGAGTCAAGGTTGTTGCAAAGATCAGAAGACCTAGAGCTACCAAGACCATCTCAAGTCAATGGCCAAGTGAAGACTTGGTACTTTGGCATTTAAGGAAGTGATACATGGGCATATCCATTGGATAATAGAGTGATCCCTCATCCAACACTATTCCTTCAAAAACAAAACTCCTCTACTATAAATAGAGGTCATTTCTGATGTTTCAAACCACACCAAAACAATACCAAAGCCTTGTTTTCTCACTCTCCCTCTCTTACTTCAATTTCAAGTCACATTGGAGTAATTTGGGAATTCTTGAAACTAGAGCAAAAACCACTCAAATAACCATCCAAACACATTAGAAATCATCCATTGGAGATGTTCAAACCTTCATCCTCATTGTACAACATCAAAATCAGAAAGTAAACCTCCAAAACCTCAAATTTTGACTTTTCTGCATTTTTCAAGCCATGTCTTGATCCAATCACTTTCAAAACCAATTAACCCTTCAAATACTCTCCAAATATCATCCTTAAGTTGTCCCAACAAGTATCCCTCAACTGTAACACCATTTGAGTGATATACCATTTTGGTCATTTTTGCCATTTTTGCAAGAAAGAGCCAATTCTTGTTCCTGAGGTTTCCAGCTGATTTTGATTATCCTAAAAGCTTCTAACGGGTCAATCAAGAGTGTCTAAAGCATTGGATTACTTATGGCACAAGGATCTTGACAGTTAGCACAAGGAGTTTCAAGAGGTAAGTGCATCACAACTTGAACTCTTAAAATATGCATTGCTTTGATGTCCATTGATCATAAACATGTCATATATATCATATGTGTTGTGTTTGGACCAATTTACCATGCTATTATTGCTTGTGTGATAAGATAGCATAGAACTTGCAAATCTTGACCTATTTTGAAACCACTATCGGGTTTTAAAATAGAAGCATCTTTAGAAAATTCTGAAAGCACCATTGGATTCCTCATGAAATTCTAGGCAGGATCCATCTAAATTTCATCCAATTCCATGAAGAATTGAGGAAGTTATGGCCTTCATGCAAATCCACCAAAACTTGTGTTATACCCTAAAATTTACCCCTTAGATGTCATAACATCTTGCACTTACATTTAGGGATCAATCATCTACGCATTGTTTACTAACCACCATATCTTGCTAGTTTATTTCTTTTATGTGAAAGCTAGGGTTTGCACAAGGAAGAGGACAAGACCAATAAACCAAGCTCTCATATGTTTCAAGGTCTCCTAAGACACTCCTTGGCTCAATTCATCCATCCCAAGTGTTCACTAGGTGGTTGAGAATGGTGTTTGAAGTCATCTGTTCAAGAAAAGTCAACCATGTCTCTGACTTATGGTCAAGGAATAATCACAAGCCTGGGGATATGAGTCCATATGTTCATAAACATCATAGGAGTCCATCCATGGGCATTGGAGGAGATTGTGGAAGCAAGATCATCAGAGATCATCCAGTTGTATTCCTGAGGAAAATTAGGGTTTTGACTGAGACCTTTGACTTTTGAGATTTTGATCCAAAATGAAGCATTCAAGCTATATTCCACCAAGACATGCTTAATTATTGAGTTAGAGCATGAGAGGTTGACATTTGAGAGGTTTCTTGCAAAGAGGGCAATGTTTGGTCCTTAAAATTTTTTAAGTGTGAAAAGTTCACTCCTTGTGCAAACTTGAGAAGGTCATAACTTCCAAACCACACATCCGAATTTGGTGACTCAAAGCTCAAATGGAAGCTCTTATCATGAACTTCAAAGTGTATTAGAGGACCTTTCTTCAAGAAAGGCTTGAATTTTAAGTTATGAGACTTGGAAGATAAGATACCTTTTTGACTTAGTGAAATTTTATCCATTTTGCCTTAGTTTTCACACCAATTTCATGGCTATTTTTCACATGGTTCCAAATGTCAAATCCAAAATCTTTGGACATGAAAGTTGTTCCTTGTTCTTCAAGCTTTCCGAGCATGCGTAGAACTCCCCATTTGGATGATCCAATCTCAAGTTATGATGTTCTAAAGTTTGAGATTTCACATTGGAAAAGTTCATAACTTAGAAATTTTTCTAAGTTTCTTGGACAACATAATGTGCAGGGTTTCTTGGCATTTTTTCTCAATGATACAAGCTTCATCTCAAGTCACTGTCCACATGAAAGTTGTTATATTAAATGCCTACTTTACATAGGATCAAAGATCTCAAGAATTGATGAAGTATTTATCAAGATGTGGTGCCATAAAGTAGTGATGTTGTCATGTTGCCATACACTTAGAAAATTCAGATTTTTAATCCTTTGTTAACACTAAACTTTAGCACGATTTTTCACTTGTTTTTGGGCTTAATCTCAACTTGTCAACAACATCAAAGTCACTCTACTATGTGCCCTCTTTCAAAAGAACCCTAAACTCCACCATTTGAACCAAGGATCATGAAGTTATGGGATGCCAAAGTTAGCCCTGCACTATGTTTCCTTGCCAAGCCTAAACCACATGTTTCAGTCACACCAATGTCAAGATCAATATGTAAAATTCTTTGTGTGTCATGCATTTAATTTTATTTACCATACTATATCAGCAGAGTAGAGACTACACAAAGTAGTATCATGGTGCCAAAATTCATCAAAAAAGAAGAACAGTTCAGAACTACGGATCCCTATGCAGAAAAGTAGTAACATGGAAATGGAAAGTAGCAGTATTTTCAGAGCAGAAAAGGCGTCATAGCAAATAAGCAGTGATTCAGAATTCATGAATGAGGAAAGTTGCAGCACATCTGAGTTTATCCAGAAAAGCATCAATGATAATTTGGAAAACAAACAAATGTTGGTAGCAGAGCACAGCAGCCAAGGCTTAGGGTCAAAGTTTGAATTCCATTCAAGAGAGAGGAGGTTTTTTCTGGCTATTTAAGGAGGGAGATATCACAACAGAAAATACAACAAGCATACCAGATAAGAAACCAAAGCAAAAACTCAGAAAAGATCTCTCCAACCTTTCTTGCATTCATCCATTCTTTGTGTCAAGAAATCACCTTTTTCACAAGCTTGCTCAAAATCATTTTCTGCATCTTTCAAGAGCAGCCCTTGTTCTTACCACTTCCATCCATTCCAACACCTCAGAAACCATCCCTAAATCACCCTTCCATTGTCCAGACCTTTCATTTGCAGCCTTAACTCCATGTCTTGAAGTTTCAGTCTTGGTTGCTTTGCATTTCTTGCAAGAAGGAATCCACTTTCTTTTCCACTGGTTTTTCTTGGTGTCTAAGCATCCACTCAATATCTTTGAAGCATATCAAAGGTGTCCAAGGCTTGATCACCATTCTGTAACATCTTTTGGAGTTTTTGTGAGGTTGACTACAAGAG
The DNA here is from genome assembly GCA_022829125.1 of Lathyrus tuberosus. Classification (NCBI taxonomy): domain Eukaryota; kingdom Viridiplantae; phylum Streptophyta; class Magnoliopsida; order Fabales; family Fabaceae; genus Lathyrus; species Lathyrus tuberosus. The sequence continues at coordinate 11,602,098 of JALAZF010000072.1, forward strand.
GTAAGTTCATTTCAAACTACTACTCTTTGATGCATGATGATTTTTGATGTGCACTGAGCATGAATAGCCTAAAAATGATGTTTAGGACATGTTTGATCCATTAAAATTGCTTAGCATGACTGCATTTTTTTTCTGCAATTGTCCTGTTTCGCTATGCGAAGCCCAACGAGCATCAAGCGAGCCTTCGCTTCCTCTCGCTTCCTTTCACTTCAAGCGAAGATTGACTATTTTTCGTTCTGTTTCTACTCGCATTATCTCGCCTCGCCTCGCGCCGCAACCGTCACTATGTGAAGCATAGCGACCTTCAAGCGAAGTCCTTCGCTACCTCTCACTTCTTCCGCTTCAAGCGAAGTTTGATCTTTTTGGTTCTGTTTGTTTCTATTGGACCTCGCTTCACTTCGCATAGCGAACGATCCCATAGCGAAGATTCTAGTCGCGACGCGAAGGTGTCCAGTTTTGTTTTTTTCTTTTTGTTCAGCTTGGTTTCCTTCATGCCTAAGATACTTAACATCCTCCATTTTTTAAAAGTGGACTCCAACTTTAACTTAGTTGATATTTTCCCCTTGATACAAGATTAGGTCTAAGACACTCCCCTTTGTAGGTCATCACCTACTTGCTAAGATGTTAGACTTATCTCATGAGCCCTAAAAGTATTTACCTTATGAATGATCTTTGTGTGTTGACAATGTTACTTGTGTATCTCTAAAGTGTTTACTTGCTTTGAATGTCATTACATTCACCATCCTTATTCATGTGTTATATCCATGTATTGTGCTACGCGAATATCCTTGTTCAACTTCATTAAGTTACCCCTCCCTCAAGTGAGACTAGCTTGTTAGCTCCTCTCTTTAACCCTCTTTATTCCCCTCCTTCCAAAGGAAAGTCTCTCTATTGATCTCAAAGTCATAAATAGCTCATTACCCTCTTGGCCTCATTAGAGCCATCTTCCACCCTTGACCTCATAGTCATAGGTAACCCTTGACCTCACAGTCATAGGTAACATTTACCAACTTGGCCTCATAGCCATCTTACTTTGACCTCAAAGTCATAGATTACCCTCTTGGCCTCATAGCTATCTTCAAACCTTGACCTCATAGTCATAGGTATCCCTCTTGACCTCATAGCCATTCAACCCTCACAACTTAGAATTAGAGAGTTCTTCAACTCTATATGAGCTCATACTCATTCCCCCTTGGAACTTTGACCATAGTCAATGGTTCCTTACCCTTAGTGAGGTGAACTACGGTCGCTCTGATTCTTTAGTCAGGATACGTAGGCACAAGATGCGATGTCTTGGCGAGCATACTTAGTGTATATACCTTTAGGTCTTTACCTTTAGTACTTTGGTATTTACCTTACCCTTAACATATTCCCTTAGAAAGCAAACTATAATATAACACAATACAAACAAGAAGTTCATGTAGAGTACTACAGATATTTAGGATGCTAACACCTTCCCTAGGTATAACCAACCCCCGATCCCCGATCTCTTAGTTGTGTCTTTACATAGCACAATTAGGGTTTTCTTCGATCTTTACCCTTTCCTTTGGATAAATCAAAGCTCGGTGGTGAATTTCAAAGATGTGTGATTCAAGTTAATTAATAGCTTGGTATCCGATTCTCACTACGACAACTTGGTTTTTGCCTTGGCCTGACCTGAAATTCAGGTCACCCTTATGTATTCATGGGGTAGTTTTGATACACGGATGTATCATCACCCCAGTGGTTGCAGCGCGCGTGTGTTTGGTTGAAGGTCATGGGTTCAAGACCCACCCAGACCATTTTTGCTATTTCTCCCATTTTTGCTATTTTTATATTTTTTATGGTTTTCTTATTAATCTCAAAATTAATTTCTCTCTCATTTTTAATTATTTTTTATTGGTTCTTTTTTTGAAAATTCACAAAAATGTTGAAATATTTTATTCCACTAAAATTTGAATTTATATTATTTATTTAATATAGTTTTAATTTTTTGTATTTAATTTAATTTTATTTGTTTTCAAACTTTTTTAAGTGAGATTCTCACTTTGATTTTTCAAAACTAATTGGATTTCAAGTCTTCATGTGATTAAACATGATTTTTAAAAATATTTTTCAAAGCTTACCACTTGATTTTAAATATATTTGATACTTTATATTTAATTTCCTTTGAAAATTATATAATTTTAATTAAAATTAAGATTTCTCTTAATTTTAATTTTTTCAAACTTCATTTCAAATACTTTGGGCCTCTTGATAGAATGTAAGTCTCATCCCTTTGTAGACAAACCATTTTGGGCCTCAGTCATTGTATAAGTCCCGATACATTTTTAAAAATCTCGGCGCGATCGCCGATTACAAAACAATTTTCATCTGGGCCTCCCTTTTGTTGTAAGCCCCATTTTTTCTTCTTTTTCAAACACGTTTAGGCCTCTAATAGAGTGTAATACCAAACCCTCCTTTGTACATAAATAATTTGGGTCTCAGTCATTGTATAAGTCCCGATACAATTTTCAAAATAACGGCGCGATCATTGTTTTTCATCTGGGCCTCTCCTTGAGTTGTAAGCCCCATCTCTTGTATAAAAATAAACTTTTGGGTCTCTAATAGAGTGTAAGACCCATCCTCTTTGTAAATACAAATAATTTGGGCCTCAGTCATTGTATAAGTCCCTCTGTGGTTTTCAATACAACGACGTAATTGTCGTCTTTTCAAAAGAGATCATCTGGGCCTCTCCTTGAGTAAGAGCCCCAAACTTCCTTTTTAAATAAATTTCCTTTTTTAGATTGAAATTCAAAGTTATATCAAAACTTTCTTCAATTTCTTGAATAACTAACTATATAGTTGTGGTTACAATACTGGAGCTTGCACAATTGTAAGTTCCACTACCCTTCTCAATATATGCTTGTTTATATATTTTATCTGTATATACTTGTATATATTTGCTTAGAGTTTTCCCCAGCAACTAGGTCTAGTTATAGATCAAACCAGTGGTTACTCTTTTAACACAGTTAAAACTAGTTCCCCATAGGAAATTCCAGATACAGTCTTGCCTCCTCTTGGGCTTATACAATATGGAACAGAGAAAGGCATTATTCCCGGTGAAACTTTTCTCAAGACTGTCACAACTTAGAAATATTTGTGCAAGAAATTCATTTCCCCAGAGAGGATCAATTCCCGGTGAAACCTCTCTTGAATTTCTTCAAACCGTAGAACTATTCTGCAGAGAAAGGATTTATTCCCGGTGAAACCTTTCTTGAACTTTTCTTAGGCTTGGACCCAAAGGCTTCCTAAAAGCATCCCCAGCCTCCTCTTGGGCTTTGTACAAGGACACTCAGGCTTCTTAGAAGTTCTCAGCCTCCTCTTGGGCTTAGTACAAGGACCCAAAGACCTCCTACAGGTATAGAACAGAACCCAGTCATCTTTTGCTAGTTCAATCCTCCAAAGAGTCAGAATTCCAAAACATCAGATCAGTTTAGGGTTGATTCTCATCCCTTAAAACATCTGCCTCCTCTTGGGCATCATACAAAGATCATCCTCTAACTAAGAGTTAACCTTTTCATACCAGTAGACTTGGAAATTCTCATCTCCTCTTAGATCTCAAAGAAACCCTCAAGTTTCCTAAAAGCACAAGAAAAATCTTGATCACCTGATCAATCTCCAGCAGAGTTAGAATCTCCATAGGTTTTAAAACTCAATCTTTAAGCCTTCAGTTTAAATTCCCCAGCTAAGGTCAAATTACCACCAATAAACCCTCAGAAAAATCAGAACCTCAAGGCATCAGATATTTCAACTCTTCTTCACTCCTCAGCAAGAGTTGATTCCCCAACTTGGACCTGTCTCTAGATCTCAATAATCCTCAGCATAAGTTAGCCTCCTCTTAGGCTTCATATAAGAAACTCCCCAACCAGCCTCCTCTTAGGCTTTGTATAATGATTTTCCCTCGGCAGTTTTAGCCTCAATCTTGGGCTTTGTACAAGACAAAAAAAATATTTTCCAGCTGAGTCAATAACTTTTAGCCTCAATCTAGGGCTTTCTACAAGAAAGATAAAACCCCTCCCCAATGGAGTCAATTCTTTTAGCCTCAATCTTGGGCTTTGTACAAGACAATCCAAACTTTCCCTGGAAGAGTCAATTCTTTTCAGCCTCAATCTTAGGCTTTGTACAAGACATAAATAAAACTCCCTAAACAGAGTCACCCTTTTAGCTTCAACCTTGGGCTTTGATCAAGGCACACAAAAATCAACACCCCTCGGAGGAAATCAAAATTTCTCTGTAGGAAGACATTTCTTTGTACATCACACATCAAAACAGACAATCAAAAAACCCAATCCCAGATAATTGTTGTAAGTGGCACACTTGTTGATTCAAAAATCCAAGTTGTAGTCCCTCTTTATCCTGGTAAATCCCTTCTTTCATCTAATTGCTGTAAGTGGCAAACCTCTGGATTATTTACATCCAAGCCAATGTCCCTCTCTTAGCATGGAAGACTCCTAAGGAAAAATGGCATTGCTCTACATTGAGTTAAAGTTTCTTCCTTCAGGGAACTTCCCTTATAAAGGAAAATATGGCATTGCTGGATTCCATACATTCCAGTTAAAGTAACTCCCCTTTTAACCAATCCCAACATCTGTGATGAATAAGTGAGATATCTCCCTTTAGAGATGACAAATTATCTCTCAGTCAAACTTTTAGCTTCAATCTTGGGCTTGGAACAAGACACAAATAACCTCTAGCTTCAATCTTGGGCTTTAAACAAGACACCAAACATCTTTCCTCCCATTCGAACTACGATTGATCTGATTTCCCTGTTATCTTTACGGGAATACGTAGGCATAAGATTGCGAAATCTTAGCGAGCACACAAATCAAAAACCTTAGGTCCAGTACCTTGCCAAAAACATCGAAAAACTCAAAAACAACAAAAACACTCTCTCAACACTCCCAAAGGAGAAACTTTCCCAACCTATAATAGATAAACACCAGAAGGTATAGAAAAACATGCCAAAGAAGATCTATGGATAACCATATATACGCTGGGTAATTGACAACTTCCCTTTGTATAATCTGACCCCGAAGCCCCAATCTCTTAGCATTTGTTAAAGAAAACATTGCGTGCAAGGTTAGTTTTAGATAGCTTCCCTTTCCTTTCCAGCTTCATAGGATAAATAAGAAATCAGAAAGTAGCACCCAATTCCAACCATTGTGGTAAGGTGGTCGCGTCACCGACAAAAATCGCACGCTACAGAATAATGGCGACTCTGCTGGGGACGCTTTAGGATTAGAGTTCCTAAGAGGTCTAGGTTGTTTGGCATTTTCTGTACTATATATATGTGTATATATATATATATATATATATATATATATATAGGGAAATGCTAACATACACCCAAAATTAGTGGGTCCCACACAAAAATACACTACATCTATTTTATTTCTTTTTTTTTTCTTCATCTTTCTAATGTGGGTCCCACCCAAAATTGGTGGACCCCACACAAAAATACACTAAGGTGTATGTTGCTAATGCACACCTACATGGGTGTGCACCCAATTTCAACCATTGTGGTAAGGTGGTCGCGTCACCGACAAAAATCGCACGCTACAGAAAAATGGCGACTCTGCTGGGGACGCTTTAGGATTAGAGTTCCTAAGAGGTCTAGGTTGTTTGGCATTTTCTATACTATATATATATATATATATATAGGGAAATGCTAACATACACCCAAAATTAGTGGGTCCCACACAAAAATACACTACATCTATTTTCTTTCTATTTTTTTTTCTTCATCTTTCTAATGTGGGTCCCACCCAAAATTGGTGGGCCTCACACAAAAATACACTAAGGTGTATGTTGCTAATGCACACCTACATGGGTGTGCATTATCATAACCCATATATATATATATATATATATCATTTACTGTTATACTACTTGATACCCGTGTTTAATTTTCTGTCAAATGGGAATGCGATTAATACGCATGTGGGAAGTTTGAGTGAACATTAAGATAAGTGGTGGCATATCCAGGAAACACTTATAGGTAGTGAATCCCGACCAAGCTAACTTGGTAGTCCACCGAATCAGTCGAGGTACCCGTGCGGAAGTATCGATGATGAATGGCCGATTGTCGTGAAAGCATTGTCTTTCCCAGTGCGGTACCCATGACCCTGAGGATTTAGTATACATTAACCATATGGCTATTTGGTAGTGCGGTGACTATCGGGAATAGTTGATATGCGATACTGAAGATGGCTGGAAATCTACCTGAGTGAATCGCACATCAAAGATACAACAGAGTCGCCACCGAACTTTATTTAGTCCCAAAGGACAGGGAAAATATCGACAAAACCCAAGGAGAAGAGAAACGGGAACGGGGGGTCGGTTATGCGAAAGGAAGGTATTAGCACCTAACACATCTGTCGTACTCGACGGGAACCATTTCGCTTGCTTCTAGGCTTGGATGGGTTATCTATCTAAAGGCTTCTAGCTAAAAGAAAGAGGAGAGAGAGAAGAAAGGGAAAAAGAAAGAAAGGAAAGAAAGTGCTCGCGGAGGAACAAGGTCCTCGTGCCTACGTACCCTCATAGTGCAATGAGGAAATCAGAGTGTCGTAGTTCTTGGAACCAGGGGACAGAAGGGAAGGAAGTAAAAGAGAAGAAAAGAAGGGTGGAAGTGTGCTCGCCAAGACATTACGTCTCGTGCCTACATATCTGACATTCAGAAGAATGCAGAATCATAGCTTCCGTTGTTCGGGGAATTGAACGGAAAACAAAACAAGAAAGAAACAAGGAGACGAGAGAAGTGGTGTCAAAACCAAGAGCAAGTGTGAAAGAAAAACTCTACTGGAGAAGACCACACAGTAAGAGCGATAGCAAAAGGGATTAGGAAAAGAATGGTGTCGAAACCAAGAATGAAAGAAACTCCATTGGGGATAACAAAGAGAGATGGTGTCGAAACCAAGAAAGTAAGGGCAAAGGGACTACAAAGGACTCCGCTGGGGATCCAAATAAAGGGATGGTCTCATAACCAAGAGAAAAATGAGACTCGGTATATTAACTGGCTGGTAGTGGTTAACCGAAGGAAGAGAGTAGGACCCTGGTGAGGGAAAGAAGCTGGTGTCAACAGACGGACTGTGATAAACCAAGATAGAGAGTACTGAACCAAGAGAAGGTGTTTGACTCTGAAGGGCATCGGTATATTAATTGATGAACAGTGGTTAACCGAGGGAGAAAAGACTGCAACTCTGTGGGGATAGAAAAGCATTGGTTTTAACAGAGAAAACTATAATTAACCAGAAGCACGGGTGTAGGACCGATCAAAGGTCGTAACCCCAAAAGAGATGTTGGTAACGACCGAACAAACATCACTTGACCAACGAAGAAAGGTATTGAACCAAAAGAGGTTACCAGCTCAAAGGGTGCAAGTATTCAAACCAAGAAATGTTGCCAACTGCAAGGGATTCGGTTTTAACAGGAGAGCTATGATTAACCGAAGAGAAAAGTGAGTGTTAACCAAGAGAAGGTGATTAACTCGAAAAGGGGTTCAGTATTTTAACAGACGGACTGTGATTAACTGAAGAAACGGGTGATTAACCAAGAGAAGGTGATTAACCCAAGAGGTGCTCAACATTAACAGACGGACTGTAGTTAACTGAGTAAGAAAGCAAAATTGGTGTTTTAACTAATAAGCAGTGGTTAACCAAACAAACGAGAAGAACCTAGAGAAAGTTGCAGACTCCTAGAGGAAAATGGTCTTGACAGGAAAACTGTGTTGGACCAAAGAAAGAGAATTGAGACTCTTCAGGGGAATCAAAAAGCAATGATTGACCGCAAGAAAAGAATAGGGTATTGAAACGAGGAAAGCTTGCTAACCCAAAGACCAAAGGATCGTAACCAAGAAGGTAATTGATTAAGAGCGATGGAGATAGGAGTGATCAAGGATTGAAAGAGATCACAAAAAGCAACGAGTGATCAAGGATCAAAAGAGGTTGCAAAGAGCAAAGAGTGATCAAGGATCGACTCGACTGGGGGAAAAGAGAGCACACTACCGCTTGGAGATAGAGGTGACTAAGCCAAGCACAGGGTCATTCGTCCCCTACCTGAAGTAGTCAGAATGAGAGTAGGAATTCTCCCTTCTCATTCCTTCTCTAACATACAGGGTGTAATGCGGAAGTTGCACCGGACAGCACAAAAGCTCCAAGTTGTACAGTGCTCCTGTGTAGAGAAACAGACAGCGTAACAGCGTCAATTTGTACAATGCTCCGATGCAAGGCGTAGCGTGAACTCAAACTCCATGAGGGGATCGAGAGAAAAAGCTCTAAAGGAGGCCTAAAGAGAGGAAAAAGGGAAGATCGATTAATCGAAACAAAGTTTCAATCAATTAATCAAGGGAGGAACATGCTAACAACTTTCCAAAGAGGATGAAAAGTCATTAAAGCAAAAAGGAGTGAATTATTGATTATACAAAATTAAGTTTATCCATGAAGAATAAACTTAATGCAAACTGAAATGGAAGGTGAAAAACAGTGCCAAATGATCATCAAAAGGCCACACAAAATCATGTATCATGTGAACAAAGATAGTGCAAGAATTGCTATGTTCATACAATGCTAAGAACATGAAACAAATGAATAATCGAAAATGTGCATCGAAAGTTCATGAACATGCTTCAACCAGAAGTGAAATGACATTAAAAATATCCATAAAATCAAGCATGACAATCAATGGAAGTTAAAATGAAGAAAGCATGGCAAACACACTTGAAAATGCAAGAAAATGACCTTCTGGTTCAGTGTTAATCGATTAACACAATTGCACTGCAAAGTGTTAATCGATTAACATGTGAAAAAGTTCAAAAAACACTGGTTAATCGATTAACACAATTGCACTGCAATGTGTTAATCGATAACACTGTACAGGGAGCAGAAAATCAGGTTTGGAAAAGTGCTTTTGGCCAACTTTTTTATTATGCAATTACTCTAATGCTAGGGCAAATAATTATGCACGAAAAATCAAGTTTAGAAACAGCAAATGATCAACAATAGAATCAATTAAACAATCAAGATCATGGATCAAGCAAAAGTATAATCAATTCACATGCAAGAATATCGAAATTACGTCGCAAACGATACGAAAATGATCGAAACAGAAAAATGAAAGAGATCCACCAACCTACATGCCTGAGATGTGCCTTGGTAAATGTTGCAATGTGATATTGGTGAAGATAACCAAAGAAAACCAGAGGATCCTTGAATTGTAGACGAAACGCGTCGAAACTGATCAAAAACGCGAAAATGCACCGAAATCGAACTTGCACCAAAATAAATGGTGTGAAACCCTTGGATTGAAGGAGAAGAGGATGTAATTACAGAAATCCAACCAAAGAATGCCAAATAATGAAGGTTAATCTCAAGAACTAATCACTTTCAATGTGAAAAGTGATTATTCTTCAAGAATTAAGAGCTTTTGGTGAGGTTTTGAGATGAGAAGTGAGATGAAGATGAAGAATGAGTAGAGAAATCAGAGAAAAAGTGACAGAAATGAGAGTGAAATGTGAGAAGTTTGGTGAAAAATGGTAGAGAATGGTTGAGGAATTGAAAAGTGAGTGAAGGTGTGTTTACATAGGCTTTAGGTTTGGAGTGTGAGATGGTTTGGACTTTGGTTTGGAATTAGCTTTGGGTTTGGACCAAGGTTAGGAGTTAGTTGGAGTTGACTCACCGAGTCAAGGCGGTTAACTCGGTTAATTAGAACCGACTCGGTAACAATCCCAAGGTGAATTCCAACATCCAAAGATCCACATTACTTGGAAAACAAGGAACATGGTGCACTTGATTTGAAGTGAAGTATCATAGCAAATGCACTTGGAATGAATTGAGTAGCTTGGAAATGTTTAGAGGTGTCTAGAATATTCCATATGCTGCTAGAACCAAGACCAAAGTGTGTGCAAAAGTGCTGTCATGAAAAGGCACCAAATTGTGCCTATTTTTCCTGTGTTAATCGATTAACACAATTACACTGCAAATGGTTAATCGATTAACCAGGCCAAAATATGCCCAATTTGCCTAAAAAAAGGTGTTGTGGTCCCGGCTTCGATTTTCCACTTCTTGTATTGATGAATAAGCATAGAAACCTTCATTTTGTGCTTGTTTTGATGATGTGATGACCATGTGAGGATATGATTAATCAGCTTAGAAAACCTGAATATCCTGCAACAAGAAACACACGAAGAAAAGTGTGAATGCGTATGCTAACGATGCGAATGCTTATGCTTATGCAAAAGGCAAAAGAGGGAGGTCAAATTTTGGGTTACGACAGCTGCCCCTATTTAATCCTCTCGGACCTGAATGTACGAATTGCGCTAGCATTTCAATGATTCGAGGTAAAAGGGGATTAAATAAAAGAGTAGCTCGAAAATTTGGTCGACGGCGACAAAAGAAGAGTTGAAAGTGTTTGAATAGATAAGCGCAAAGTTTGGATGAAAATCAGCTGGGAGATAAGTCAGGCAAAAAGAGAGGGAGTATGATCGGTGCATATGCTATGTATGCGTTTCTACATGATGCTTGATATCATGCAATGCAAAGGCGCAAGGTAAGGCACAGCGAGGCGGTTAGGCAGAAATCGTAGCAAAACGACTTCGACACCCTCGGTCGGGGAGAGGACCCGCAGATAAAGACAATCTCTGCTGGAGAAGAAAGTTCACAAAGGATGATGATCCTGTCGAGGAGAGAAACCGAGGACATCTTAGGTTTCTAAATCACCATGGTTGTCCCTGTTGGGGATGAAAGAATCAAGTCAATCCTTTCTACCAAGACTGGCTCTGCGTGGGGAAATGAAATTCCCGAATCATGTTAACTCAACTAAGGAGAAACCACTGCTGCTGGTGACAAATAGTTCCTAATCATTTGAGATGATGCACAACCCTTGCTGGGGAAAAGTGAACGAAGCGTCTTTGTTGGGGAATACCCTGGCAACCTGCTAGGGAGGATGATGACTCTGTTGAGGAACTGTTGAGAAAACAACAACTTCTTCACTGAATCAAAACATTGTCGGCCAGGCGTTAGGCTTACCAATGGATATTACTGATCACCCTGTAGGAGTTACCAGTAACACATGCAAAGCATGTTGCTTTCTCGGTTGATTTAGCTTTTTATTGTTCTCAACGTTTTTTAGTATTATGTGATCACAAATAATTATTTATTTTGCAAACAAAATACTAGAATGAAAACAAATTGAGATGACAAAGAATTCATTTTATTGAGATATGAAAATTTTTGTACATAAAGTGTGTACAAGGATGCAAAATCCTTGATGAGGAAATTTGCAATAAAATTGAAAAACAAATGTAAATGGCAAAGGGAAATCATGCTTTGCATTGATTACAACATTGGCCACCATCCACTGTAAGTCTAGGTGCCAACGCCTTGCACCTGTCGATGATGATTGGAGTGCTCTGTTACCGTCTGAGGTCTAGCCATGAGGAAGAGAGGCTCAAGTGTTCACAGTCAATGCCTTTATCCCTAATTTTTTCCTGGACATGTTTTCACATTTTTTTCGTCCACCTGGATGCCCATTTTTGCCTAAGTCGCCCTTTCGGGTTTTCAACTTAGCGGGCTATTATTGTTTTTTTTATTGTCCCTAACTTTTGCATGGACATTTCTTTTTTTGGTCCATCGGGAAGTCCATTTTTGCCTAGATTGTCCTTGCGGATGTCAATCTAGCGGACTCTTATCCATTTTTTTCAGGCATAATATTTTTTGACTGTATCGGAGTTCACGGGTGATGGCAACTCCTCCCCATCCATTATGGTGAGGTCAGGGCTCCGCCTGAGAAGGCCTTCTTGACAACAAAGGGTCCTTCGTAATTGGGAGTCCACTTGCCTCGTGAATCCGAATGAACAGGTGAATATCTCTTGAGCACGAGTCCGCCTTCACAGAATGTTCGAGGAAGAACTTTCTTGTCAAAAGCTCGCTTGAGGCGTCTCTGATATAATTGACCATGACAAACGGTTGTAAGGCGCTTCTCTTCGATAAGATTCAGCTGGTCGTATCTGGATTGAACCCATTCAGCTTCATCAAGACCTGCTTCCATGATGACTCTGAGCGAAGGAATTTCAACTTCGATGGGCCGAATAGCCTTCATACCATACACAAGTGAATACGGAGTTGCCCCAGTAGAAGTGCGAACTGAAGTTCTGTAGCCATGCAGTAGAAAGGGAAGCATTTCATGCCAATCCTTGTAAGTCTTGACCATTTTCTGGACAGTCTTCTTGATGCTTTTGTTTGCTGCTTCAACGGCGCCATTCATCTTGGGCCGATATGGTGAAGAGTTGTGGTGCTCGATCTTAAATTCTTGACACAACTCCTTCATCATGTTGTTATTCAGGTTGCTTGCATTGTCCGTGATAATGTTGCTAGGAATGCCATAACGACAAATTATCTCTTTCTTGATGAATCTGGCAACCACTTGTCGTGTAATGTTTGCATAAGAAGCAGCTTCAACCCACTTGGTGAAGTAGTCAATTGCAACCAGAATGAATCGATGACCGTTAGAAGCCTTCGGCTCGATCATTCCAATCATATCTATACCCCACATGGAGAATGGCCAAGGTGAAGTCAAAACATTCAATGGAGTTGGAGGCACATGGATCTTGTCTCCGTAGATTTGGTACTTGTGACATCTTTTGGCAAAGTTGTAACAATATACCTCCATCGTTGTCCAGTAATACCCAGCCCGAAGGATCTTCTTGGACATAGCAGGACCTTTAGCATGTACACCCTTGCAACCCTCATGTATGGACCTTATGATCGTGTTTGCTTCGTGTCTATCCACGCATCTGAGCAACACGGAGTCATAATTCCTCTTGTACAATATACCACCACTTAAGAAGAATTTGGCGCAAAGCCGCCTAAGAGCTTTCTTGTCAGTGATAGTGATACCCTGGGGATATTCCTATTTTTTCAGATATCTTTTGATGTCGTAGAACTAAGGCTTGTCATCAGGCTCATCCTCGATTGCTAAACAATGTGCTGGTTCATTCAAGTGATCAATGCGGATTGAGGAGCTTCATTCTTCCACTTGACCTTGAACATGGATGCTAGAGTGGCAAGAGCATCAGCAAGTTGATTTTCCTCTCTGAGAATATGATGAAAAGTGATCTCATCAAAGTAAGGAATCAACTTCACTATGTGTTGTTGGCACGGAACCAGTTTGGAATCCCGAGTCACAAAATTCCCTCTGACTTGACCGATGACCAAGGCAGAATCTCCATAGACCTCAAGAATCTTGATCCTCATGTTAATTGCCGCTTCAATACCGTAGATACATGCTTCGTATTCAACCATATTGTTGGTGCATACAAAGCATGATCTAGCAGTGAAGGGAAGGTGAAAACCTGCTGGAGAGATGAGGATAGCCCCAATTCCACGACCTTTAGCATTGGAGGCACCATCGAACACGAACGTCCATCGCGCCCCTGGTTCGGGTCCTATATCAGGGTCTGGAGTCTCATAAAGTCAAACTTCATTTGTTGATAACCTTCTATAGGTTGATGAGCAAGGTAGTCAGACAAGACGCTCCCTTTTATTGCTTTCTGGGTAACATGCTGGATATCATACTCAGTTAACAGCATTTGCCACCGAGCAATCCTTCCAGAGACAACAGGCTTTTCAAATATGTACTTTATTGGATCCATCTTGGATATCAACAAAGTAGTATGACAAATCATGTATTGTCGTAGGCGTCGAGCAGCCCAGACCAGAGCACAACAAGTTTTCTCTAAGAGTGAGTATCTGGTCTCACAATCGGTGAACTTCTTGCTCAAATAGTATATTGCATGTTCTTTTCTGCCAGTGTCATCATGTTGACCCAATACACATCCCATTGATTCATCGAGAACGGTGAGATACATGATTAAAGGCTACCCGGAACCGGCGGTACTAAGATCGGTGGCTCTTGTAAGTATTGCTTTATTTTGTCAAATGCTTCCTGACAATCATTATTCCATTCAACCGATTGTTTTTTTCTTAGTAATTTGAACATTGGTTCACAGGTAGCCGTCAAATGGGAGATGAACCTTGAAATGTAATTGAGTCTGCCCAGAAAGCCACAGACTTCTTTTTCTGTTTTGGGAGGCAGCATGTTCTGAATTTCCCGAACCTTATAAAGGATCAAATTCAATGCCCTTCTGACTTACAATAAATCCCAATAGTTTACCAGATCGAACTCCGAAGGTCCACTTCGCAGGATTCAACCTCAATCTAAACTTTCGGAGTCTATCAAACAGCTTCTTCAGATGAACCAAGTGATCATCTTCAGTTCTGGACTTGGCAATCATATCGTCCACGTAAACCTCAATCTCTTTATGTATCATATCGTGAAAGAGGGTTGTCATGGCACGCTGGTATGTTGCCCCTGCATTCTTTAGACCGAATGGCATGACTTTGTAGCAATATGTACCCCATGGCATGATGAAAGTAGTCTTCTCCATATCAGCTAGGGACATTTTGATCTGATTATATCCTGAAAAACCATCCATGAAGGAAAAGATAGAGAACTGCGCAGTGTTGTCTACCAAGACATCAATATGAGGCAAAGGAAAATCATCCTTCATGCTTACCTTGTTGAGATCTCGATAATCCACACACATTCTAACCTTACCGTCCTTCTTGGGAACCGAGACGATGTTAGCAATCCATTCAGGATATTTGGAAGTGGCTAGGAACCCAGCGTCAAGCTGTTTCTTTACCTCTTCTCTGATTTTGAGTGCCATGTCAGGTCTAGTCCTTCTGAGTTTCTGCTTGACAGGAGGACATCCGGGCTTGAGTGGTAAGTGATGTTCAACGATTTTGGTATCCAACCCAAGCATATCTTGATAGGACCAGGCGAAGATATCAACATACTCTTTCAATAACTTGATCAACTCGGAGTGTACATGCTTAGCGAGGGAGGTGCCAACCTTGACTTCTCTTCTGACCTCATCAGTACCAAGATTGACAACTTCCACTGTCTCTTTGTGTGGCTGAATCTCTCTACGCTCGTGCTCAAGGAGCCTTGCCAGTTCAGCCGGTAATTCACAATCTTCCTCACCATCTTCTTCGGCTTGGTTAATTGGAATTCCAGAATTACAATGGATGTTTACCATGTTGTTATCAATGCTTTTATTAGTTCTGCATGTTTATGAATAGAATGGGCTATTTAAAAGTGAAAAGAAAAGAAACTTTTTCCATTTGCTTGTGAAAAGTAAAAGAAAGAGAGAAAATAGAACATGATTTTGAATGCAAAAACTCTCATTTATTGATCACATAATATTGCAAAAGCATGAGGCCCTTTACAAGCTATCCACTCGTCTCGGGCAGGGACGAGGGAATGAGAAAGCAAAATGCATTACATGTTATTTGGGAAAACCACAGGAGTCACGGTAGATGTCCAATTGTTGAACTTGAAACCTGGTGGACATTTGCGACAAGGCTTGAAGTCTGATTACTGAGACCAGCATCGTCAGCAGCTGCCACGATGTCACCTTGCTGGAAACCCGCGCTGTGGAACTTGATTAAGTTGCATCGCTCCTTACCAGAGGAACCAAATTGACGACCGGGAAGATAACCCAATCCAAAATGATTATGCTTCTCAACCACATCAATCACGTGCCCCCATCCTGGAAAAGCACCTTTCTGGATAGTCTCCTTAGCACTCTTAGCAGACGCTAAAGTTAATTGTGGTGATCTACTTTGACTAGTTGAAGCGGAGCTGACATCTTCGAACTCGAGACACTGCAACGGCACCTCAGCTATGCCTTCTTCGGTCTCGACATATCGGAAAGATGATAACTCGCTCACAATCAGATCCTCTTCACCACAGACAATGGCAAGCTGATCGTCAAACATGAACTTCAACTTCTGATGCAAAGTGGAGGTAACTGCCCCTGCCGCGTGGATCCATGGACGACCCAGTAGGTAACTGTACGCTGGATTGATATCCATCACTTGGAAAGTAATGGTAAACAGATGCGGCCCAATATTGATGGGTAAGTCCACTTCTCCAATGACCTGTCTTCGAGAACCGTCAAAGGCTCTGACAATTAAGGCACTTGGTCTGATCTCGATTCCTTCCACTGGTAATTGACTCAATGTGCCCTTAGGCATCACATTGAGAGAAGAACCGGTATCCACTAGAACACGAGATAATAGGATGTCTGTGCAGGTTACAGATATGTGCAGCGCTTTATTGTGGGCAGTTCCTTCAGGAGGCAATTCTGATTCATTGAAACCCAAATACCGACTTGTAGTTATGTTGGTCACTACATCATCAAACTCGACGACGGATATATCTTACATGACATGGGCACTGTTCAAAACTTTCAACAAAGATGATCTGTGTGCAGGCGAACTCATGAGTAAGGGCAAGATTGAGATCCTCGATGGAGTCTGCCCAACCGATCCACGATCTTAAAGTCACTTTTCTTGATCAGCTTAAGGAAATCTTGATCCTCAAGGGTCTCCTTGCTCTTTGAAACATCTTCAGACGGAATATTCGGCACTGGAACTGTGGTAGAAGATGCCCCTTGTTGAACAACAAGGGTTGCAGATGTAGGCATTTCCTTAGGAGAAACAACAGTTGGAACTTGAACAGGCTTTGTAACGACCTTTGGGGCAAACACTTGTCCACTACGAGTCATGCCTCCACCGGTTGTAACATTTACGATCTCGAATTCCGCAAACCTTATCTCTTGACCTCCAGAAAACACGGTAGACCCATACTTCCAGGGTACCTCTTTAGAATTCTGATACGGAAATGGCTTTGGCGGCCAAACAACGATGGGTTGCACCTTCTTCTGCTTAGGGGATTCAACTGGAACCTTCCTATAGATGATGGTGAACGGCTCAATAGCAGCAACTTCCTCAACAGGTTTAGATATGGCAAATTGTACTTCGCCACGGTTCATCAAAATCGGACACAACCCTTCAGCCTTCGACACTGGTTGAGATTATCGTCACAAATCTGACACTTACCATGCAACCCTTTCAATAGCCCATGTTCCTTCAATTTCTTGAAAACCATAGCCATCGGAGTCTTTACCTAATCGACATCCATGATCAATTCAGCCCTTGAACTATCCTTAATCATGTTAACCGCAGGTCCACCATGATTCGACAACGGATTATTATGAATGTTAGGTCTTTCCTCCACAAAAGTCAGAACCTTCTTATCAATGAGTTCATGAACCTTGGTTTTGAAAACAAAGCAATCCTCTGTTGCATGTCCTATGTATCCAGCATGGTAAGCACATGACGCATTTGGATTATGCTTCGGGCCAAATGGAGGAATCGCAGGTGCTATCTGTTTGGGGACAATTGCCCCTTGGTGAACAAAGTAAGGAAACAACTCGGTGTATGACACAGGAATCTTGTCAAAATTCAGACGTTTGTGGTTTCCTTGATTGTTGTTGTTCCGACGGTTCTGATTCTGCTGATTTTTGTTCTGTTGATTCTGTTGCTGATTCTTAACATTCTGAGCTAGTTGTTACGGATGATACTGATATGGAGGTTGTTGATACTGTGCAGCAGCAATGTACAGATACGGATAGTAGGGCATGGGAGCCATGGGAGCTTGATATGGAGGAGAACCTTTATCTGTCACAGCGTTGGCTTCACCTTCCTTTTTCTTGGAATGACTGTTCTGAGATTTCCTAGCGGTCGGCTGTTGGGAAGCAGCACCAGGAATCTTTCCAGTCTTTAACCCATTTTCAATCCGTTCACCAATCGTTACCACATCAGCGAAGTTCGATGAAGAACTACCCACCATTTTCTCATAGTAAGATCCTTGCAATGTACCCATAAAGATGTCAACTAACTCATTGTCAGAGAGAGTCGGTCGTACACGAGATGCCATCTCACGCCATCTTTGTGCATACTCCTTGAATGTTTTAGCTGAGCGCTGTGACTGATTCTGCAATTGCAATCTAGTTGGCGCCAGATCGCGGTTATACTTGTATTGTCTCATGAACGCTTCAGACAAATCCCTCCAAGTACGAATTTTGCTGCGCTCCATGCCCATGTACCAATTTAATGAAGCACCAGACAAACTATCTTGAAAACAATGAACAAGCAATTCATCATTATCAATATGGGATGCCATCTTTCTGCAGTACATAGTGATGTGACTACGCGGGCAGCTCAAGCCTTTATACTTTGGCAAATAAGGTATTTTGAATTTCAGCAGCAGCACAACATTCGGAACCAGACACAGATCTTTGGCCTCCATGCCAAAAGCAAAGAACCCTTCAATAGCTCTGATACGATCTTCCAACAACTTGTAGTCAACATATCTATTCTGATTAGTGGGCCTAACAAGAATCTGAGGACTTGGCAGCTGAGAAGCGGCAGGAGCATTCACTTGCGGAGTAGCAAACTGAGAAGGATACACCAAACCAAGATTAACCATCTGACCAGCATCCTGACCCATCGGAATACCATACGGATAATTTGGAGGAGGTACTCCAGCGGTTGAGAAAGATGCCCTAGGATAGAACATCCCAGGATGAGTATTCGGAACAGCAGTTTGAGCAACTTGAGATGGAACCGGAACATGAATAGGATGACCCCTATACACATGCTCTTCATCATTAGGAGTTTCAGTGTCGACCAATCTGGAAGTTTGATGAGTTTGAGCCTAAAGATTCTCAGGATCATCATTCACCACTGGAGGCGGGACTGGAGTAGGCATGACCCATGGATAGGTGGCAGCATTCCCATTAGGCATGGGTGCAACAAAAGGCTGATATGGTATGAAGGCACTACCATTATTTGCAAGCTGAGGAGTGTAATTCGGAGGCATGCCCCAAGGGAAACCAGCGGGCATCTGATTCAAACCGGGTTGAACAGTAGGCTGATTCACAGGCTCAACTGGCACTTCAACTCTAGCAAGAGAAGGAACAACAACAGCAGGAGTAGCTGTAATAACAGGAGGAACAGTCACAGTAGTGACAACAGTTGCATCAGCAGTAGTCGCAACAACAGTGGCAGCAGCAGCGGCGTCCTTCTAGGCACGAAGGAGCTCTATAATGACATCCATGTTCGTCTGGAACTGATCCATCCGACCTTGGAATTGAGCCAGAGTTTCCTTGTACGCAACATTATCATCTTCGAAGTCAGCCATGGTTCGGGATTTTCTTGAGCGAGTAAAATACCGATGTCGAGTCGTCGTCTTGCTACAAGGAATGCGGACAAGGATGAGCAATGGTTTTGGATGAAGGGACATGCATATGTGTGCAGATGAATGTATGATATGCATGCAAAAATAAAGTTTTAAATTCCAGGAATTCTTAAACTTATCTTTGTTGACAATAATCATAAGTAAAGGCATAAGATAGAGTGAGCAATAATCTTCATTCATTCATTCAATAAAGGAAATAAGCAGTAAGTCGAATACAAATCAAATATCTGCCTTTTGGGCTACAACAAAATTCGTACGGATCCTATCAAATACCACCCTACACACAGACAAGAAATCGAAAACAGCCCAAGGAAGCCGGTGTGGTAATGCATCAGCATATGCATACCTCAACAACCTAGGTAAATCCTCCAATGCATGCTCAGCAAATTTGGCTAGACGGCCATGCCTCTCACTCCAGTACTTCGCATCCTTCATGAGGTTACGCAGCAACGAGTGATTAGGTCCCTGAAGCATGTCCTGAAGAAAGGCCTCTTTCTGATCCAGGAGGTTCTGTAGATGATGGCTTTGATGCTCCCAATGAGTGTTCTCTGTGTTGAGCTGGCTAATCTGCTCTTTGCTCGGATGTGCTTGATCCTGCAGCTTCTGAATCTCACCGAAGACTTTGTCTAGCTGGGTTTGACATTGAGAAAAGTCCTTTGCTAACTGATTAGCACGGTCTTGCTCACTCTGCGACTTTGCCTTGAACTCGGATAACTTCCCTCGAAGCTCTTCAAGTTGCTTGTTGTAGCTCAGCTCCTCTTTGTAGGCTTGATAATGAGCATCTACGAGTTGTCTCTTCTTTGAAGCAAGTCCCTCATAGGTACTCTTCAAAGCATCACCCACCTTCCTACGCTTGTTCTGTTCGACGTCCACCTCTTTGAGCATGCGCTCGTGCTTCTGATGGAGCTCAATCTGTAGGCTATCCTTCTCGGAAGTGACTCTATCAAGGTTGAGACGAAGATCAGCATTCTCCTTCTTTAACTTTTCAACAATCAGCTTGGGTTGGTCGACCTCAGATGGAGGAACAATGGCAAGTTCAGGAAGCTTGGCATTCATGGAAGGCTCAGGAGAGAATGGCAACAAGACCTCTTTGACGCGCTCTTTGACCCAAAGTGTGTAAGCTTCTTTGGCTACGCAATTCTTCTTACCCAAATTGGCTATACCTTCAAGATGAATCTGAGTCCAAGCAGCACGAAACCTCTTCAGCAAACCCCTGTCATCAACCCCTTCATGAAAGATGAACTCTTCCACTACCTCAGGATCAGGCTTGCCAACCATAGGGTATCCCAGCTGTCTAAAAGCCATTCTCAGATTGTAGTTAATTCCACCCTTTGTACCCAAGAGAGGCACATTGGAGAATTTCCCACAATGAAGAATGATCGGAATTTCGTCGAATACTCGAGAATACCAAGAGATGTCATCAGCAGTAAGAGACATGATTCGTTGAGACAACTTGAGATTATCCTTATTCTCAACAAAGGGATCCTTCAGTGGAAGGTGAGACATGAACCATCGGTACAGCAGAGGAGCACAACAGACAATGGTTCCTTTCTTCTTTTCATTCCTGGAATGAATAGAATGGTAGGTATCAGCAAGAAGTGTCGGAATAGGGTTCTTGGACAAGAAAATAATGATGGCAGCCTGATCTACAAAATCCTCCATGATCGAAAACAAGACAATCCCATATATCAGCAAAGGAAGAACGGCGTTGAAAGCCTTCCAATTTCCATCCTTAGCAAAAGAAGTGGCCTTGTCAACCAAGAACTTCGAAGCAAAACCTCGAATACCTTTCCCTTTGGTCTTAAGATTATCCTCCACATCTTTCTTACTAATGCAAAGCGCATCAGCAATAAGATGAAACTTCGGACAACAGCACATAAGGAACCTGCTTCTTGATCTCAACCCTCAGAATATAAGCATACTCCTCAAGTGTAGGTGCTAGCTGATAATCCTGAAATGTGAAGCACCTGTATGGCGGGTCATAAAACTGAACCAGGGTGTGAATAGTAGTGAGGTTGACTTCAGTGTTGAGGATGGACAACAGATTACCATAAGTATCTATGAAAACCCCTCTGTGATCTCCAACCAACAAAGATACCAAACCTCTCAAAACACCCAGCTTAGGCTCCATAAACTTGTAACTGAAGATGCCACGACAACCAGTACTCATCTCGATGGTAATGTCAACAAAAGATAAGCCTTTGAATACCTGGAAATGCACATGGAAAAATTAATTTACATGATGAAATGATATGCAACACAACAACAAGAAGCCAACACTGCCCGAATAATCAAATCTGAATAATCCGGATATCTGCATATAACTCTGTGTCGGTGCAACATAATCTGATGTGTGTGAAAGAATCTGGTGCGTGTGAGAACAAGGGTATGAAGTGGCTTGTTTTCCTGCAAAAACCCATCCACCTCACAGGTGTGATCTAAACACAACAAGGTGGTCCCTAGAAAAGGTCGCCCAAACCATAGGATTCAGGATGAAAATCCCCGCCGTAGTGAATTCTCACAGGACGAAAGTATTCTCAAACGAATCACGATCTGGGCTGTGGGTCTCGTGATATCCCAACGCGCAAAACACAGGCCTCACGATTATCCACGTTCTAGCCTATGTGTATACTAGGCCCAGTGTTAAGACCTTTCTCTCCAATAATATCTACCCATCCCAACAACAGCAGATATCCAGAATATGCAGCATATAAATATTCAAACAAGTAAAGAAATGAGATAACTAAACATAAAGCTAATGCATGAAAATAAAGCTAGTAAAGCGCGAAAGATAAACACCCAAACAAGTAAGAAAGCAAACAAAACTAGGCGAGACCCCTCAAGGGATGGGCCAGCGGTAGGTCAAACTGATCCCCAGCAGAGTCGCCAGCTGAAGATGGCTGGAAATCTACCTGAGTGAATCGCACACTCAAAGATACAACAGAGTCGCCACCGAACTTTATTTATTCCCAAAGGATAGGGAATATATCGATAAAACTCAAGGAGAAGAGAAACGGGAACGGGGGGTCGGTTATGCGAAAGGAAGGAATTAGCACCTAACACATCCGTCGTACTCGACG
The DNA here is from genome assembly GCA_022829125.1 of Lathyrus tuberosus. NCBI lineage: Eukaryota > Viridiplantae > Streptophyta > Magnoliopsida > Fabales > Fabaceae > Lathyrus > Lathyrus tuberosus. Next base: position 11,624,363 of record JALAZF010000072.1, read on the forward strand.
GGAACCATTTCGGTTGCTTCTAGGCTTGGATGGGTTATCTATCTAAAGGCTTCTAGCTAAAAGAAAGAGGAGAGAGAGAAGAAAGGGGAAAAAGAAAGAAAGGAAAGAAAGTGCTCGTGGACGAACAAGGTCCTCGTGCCTACGTACCCTCATAGTGCAATGAGGAAATCAGAGCGTCGTGTTCTTGGAACTAGGGGACAGAAGGGAAGGAAGTAAAGGAGAAGGAAAGAAGGGTGGAAGTGTGCTCATCAAGACATTGCGTCCCGTGCCTATGTATCTGACATTCAGAAGAATGCAGAATCAAAGCTTCTGTAGTTCGGGGAACTGAACGGAAAACAAAATAAGAAAGAAACAAGGAGACGAGAGAAGTGGTGTCAAAACCAAGAGCAAGTGTGAAAGAAAAACTCTACTGGAGAAGACCACACAGTAAGAGCGATAACACAAGGGATTAGGAAAAGAATGGTGTCGAAACCAAGAATGAAAGAAACTCCATTGGGGATAACAAAGAGAGATGGTGTCGAAACCAAGAAAGAAAGGGCAAAGGGACTACAAAGGACTCCGCTGGGGATCCAAATAAAGGGATGGTCTCATAACCAAGAGAAAAATGAGACTCGGTATATTAACTGGCTGGCAGTGGTTAACCGAAGGAAGAGAGTAGGACCCTGGCGAGGGAAAAAAGCTGGTGTCAACAGACGGACTATGATAAACCAAGATAGAGAGTGCTGAACCAAGAGAATGTGTTTGACTCTGAAGGGCATCGGTATATTAACTGATGAACAGTGGTTAACCGAGGGAGAAAAGACTGCAACTCTGTGGGGATAGAGAAGCATTGGTTTTGACAGAGAAAACTGTAATTAACCAGAAGCACGGGTGTAGGACCGATCAAAGGTCGTAACCCCAAAAGGGATGTTGGTAACGACTGAACAAACAGCACTTGACCAACGAAGAAGGGTATTGAACCAAAAGAGGTTACCAGCCCAAAAGGTACAAGTATTCGAGCCAAGAAAGGTTGCCAACTGCAAGGGATTCGGTTTTAACAGGAGACCTGTGATTAACCGAAGAGAAAAGCGAGTGATTAACCAAGAGAAGGTGATTAACTCGAAAAGGGGTTCAGTATTTTAACATACGGACTGTGATTAACTGAAGAAACGGGTGATTAACCAAGAGAAGGTGATTAACCCAAGAGGTGCTCAGCATTAACAGACGGACTGTAGTTAACTGAGTAAGAAAGCAAAATTGGTGTTTTAGCTGATAAGCAGTGGTTAACCAAACAAAGGAGAAGAACCTAGAGAAAGTTATAGACTCCTGGGGGAAGATGGTCTTGACAGGAAAACTGTGTTGGACCAAAGAAAGAGAATTGAGACTCTTCAGGGGAATCAAAAAGCAATGATTGGCCGCAAGAAAAGAATATGGTATTGAAACGAGGAAAGCTTGCTAACCCAAAGACCAAAGGATCGTAACCAAGAAGGTAATTGATCAAGAGTGATGGAGATAGGAGTGATCAAGGATCGAAAGAGATTGCAAAAAGTAATGAATGATCAAGGATCGAAAGAGGTTTCAAAGAGCAAAGAGTGATCAAGGATCGACTCGACTGGGGGAAAAGAGAGCACACTACCGCCTGGAGATAGAGGTGACTAAGCCAAGCACAGGGTCATTCGTCCCCTACCTAAAGTAGTCAGAATGAGAGTAGGAATTCTCCCTTCTCATTCCTTCTCTAACACACAGGGTGTAATGCGGAAGTTGCACCGGACAACACAAAAGCTCCAAGTTGTACAGTGCTCCTGCGTAGAGAAATGGACAGCGTAACGACGTCAATTTGTACAGTGCTCCGATGCAAGGCGTAGCGCGAACTCCAACTCCACGAGGGGATCGAGAGAAAAGGCTCTAAAGGAGGCATAATGAGAGGAAAAAGGGAAGATCGGTTAATCGAAACAAATTTTCGATCAATTAATCAAGGGAGGAACATGCTAACAACTTTCCAAAGAGGATGAAAAGTCATTAAAGCAAAAAGGAGTGAATTATTGATTATACAAAATTAAGTTTATCCATGAAGAATAAACTTAATGCAAACTGAAATGGAAGGTGCAAAACAATGCCAAATGATCATCAAAAGGCCACACAAAATCATGTATCATGTGAACACAGATAGTGCAAGAATTATTATGTTCATACAATGCTAAGAACATGAAACAAATGAATAATCGAAAATGTGCATCGAAAGTTCATGAACATGCTTCAACCAGAAGTGAAATGACATTAAAAACATCCATAAAATCAAGCATGGCAATCAATGGAAGTTAAAATGAAGAAACCATGGCAAACACACTTGAAAATGCAAAAAATAGCGTTTTGGTTCAGTGTTAATCGATTAACACAATTGCACTGCAAAGTGTTAATCGATTAACACGTGAAAAAGTGCAAAAAACACTGGTTAATCGATTAACACAATTGCACTGCAATGTGTTAATCGATTAACATGTACAGGGAGCAGAAAATCAGTTTTGGAAAAGTGCTTTTGGCCAACTTTTTTATTGTGCAATCACTCTAATGCTAGGGCAAACAATTATGCACGAAAAATCAAGTTTAGAAACAGCAAATGATCAACAATATAATCAATTAAACAATCAAGATCATGGATCAAGCAAAAGTATAATCAATTCACATGCAAGAATATTGAAATTACATCGAAACAGAAAAATGAAAGAGATCCACCAACCTACAAGGCTGAGATGTGCCTTGGTAAATGTTGCAATGTGATCTTGGTGAAGATAACCAAAGAAAACCAGAGGATCCTTGAATTGTAGACAAAACGCGTCGAAACCGATCAAAAACGCGAAAATGTACCGAAATCGAACTTGCACCAAAATAAATGGTGTGAATCCCTTGGATTGAAGTAGAAGAGGATGTAATTACAGAAATCCAACCAATGAATGCCAAATGATGAAGGTTAAGCTCAAGAATTAATCACTTTCAATGTGAAAAGTGATTATTCTTCAAGAATTAAGAGCTTTTGGTGAGGTTTTGAGATGAGAAGTGAGATGAAGATGAAGAATGAGTAGAGAAATCAGAGAAAAAGTGAGAGAACTGAGAGCGAAATGTGAGAAGTTTGGTGAAAAATGGTAGAGAATGGTTGAGGAATTGAAAAGTGAGTGAAGGTGTGTTTATATAGGCTTTAGGTTTGGAGTGTGAGATGGTTTGGACTTTGGTTTGGAATTAGCTTTGGGTTTAGACCTAGGTTAAGAGTTAGTTGAACTTGACTCACCGAGTCAAGACGGTTAACTCGGTTAGTTAGAACCAACTCGGTAACAATCCCAAGGTGAATTCCAACATCCAAAGATCCACATTACTTGGAAAACAAGGAACATGGTGCACTTGATTTGAAGTGAAGTATCATAGCAAATGCACTTGGAATGAATTGAGTAGCTTGGAAATGTTTAGTGGTGTCTAGAATATTCCATATGCTGCTAGAATCCAAGACCAAAGTGTGTGCAAAAGTGCTGTCATGAAAAAGCAGCAAATTGTGCCTATTTTGCCTGTGTTAATCGATTAACACAATTACACTGCAAATGGTTAATCGATTAACCAGGCCAAAATATGCCCAATTTGCCTAAAAAAAGGTGTTGTGGTCCTGGCTTCGATTTTCCACTTCTTGTGTTGATGAATAAGCATAGAAACCTTCATTTTGTGCTTGTTTTGATGATGTGATGACCATGTGAGGATATGATTAATCGGGCTTGGAAAACCTGAATATCCTGCAACAAGAAACACACGAAGAAAAGTGCGAATGCGTATGCTAACGATGCGAATGCTTATGCTTATGTAAAAGGCAAAAGAGGGAGGTCAAATTTTGGGTTACGACAGATACTACACTCAAATGAGATTCATCCTAGGATATTACAGCTCGCTCGAGTGAATCAGCTTGCTGTTTATATCCCTAGGAGGGGTCAATGACTTTAGGAACCTTAAAACCCGTTCTACAGGTACAAAAATTGACCAAAATAGTACAACCTTTGGGGATGGGTAGAGCCATGACTCCATTCTCGTGACGTTGAACCTTTGAACCCATGTTTTCAAATGTTTTTGTGTGTTGCATTCATGCATTCATTTAAAAAACTCTTTCAAACAAGAAAAAAATCTTTTTTTCAAAAGAACTAAAATAATAATTGCAAATATCAGAGGTTGCGTTATGGATTTCGGTAGAAGAAAGACGCACAAGTACACCTTCAAGGCTCCGAAACTAGAAGACTTAAGGAAATTGGGAAGGATGATTACCAATCACGAGGCTTTCAGAGCTAAGCACAGAGGGTTGTTATCTCTGTTAAGGGTCAACGTGGTTGAAGGAATCTTGTCTACGCTGATTTAGTTCTACGATCCGGTTTATAACTGCTTCACTTTCCCAGATTACCAACTTGCACCAACACTAGAAGAGTACTCCCATCTGATTGATTTACCTATCACTGACCGAGCTCCATTTTCTGGACTGGAAGAAATTCCAAAGGAACAAACCATTGCAAGAGCAATCTCTTTGGATGAGTCAGAAGTGAGGACTCACATAACCACTAAGGGAGGAATCCAGGGTTTACCAGCTAAATTCCTGATGGAGAAAGCTCTATACTTTGCTAGTATAGGAAACATAACTGCCTTCGAAGACGTCTTTGTTCTGCTCATATATGGGTTATTCCTCTTTCCCAACATTGAAAACTTCGTCGATACCAATGTTGTTAAGATATTCTTAATAGGAAACCCCGCACCAACCTTGCTCGCAGATGCTTATCATTCTGTACACTTAAGGAATTTGTACAGCGGAGGAATGATCATATGATGCGTACCCTTACTCTACAAATGGTTCATTTCCCATTTACCCAAGTCTGCTGCTTTTTGGGATCACAAGAGTACTCTACGTTGGTCACAAAGGATTATGTCTCTTACTAACTCTGACATAGATTGGTACAATAGGATTTACGAGGGGAAGAGATCATTGGCAGATGTGGAAATTTCCCTAACGTACCCATCATTAGAACTAAAGGAGGAATCAAATATCATCCAATTTTAGCTCGCCGTCAACTCGTATCCCCAATGAAGTATATCCCACATAATGTTCATCTGGAAGGTCTTTTCTTCAAGGAAGGAGAAAATGACAGGGCATTAAAGAAGGAAATAGTGCATGCCTAGCAACATATTCACAGGAAAGGCAAAGAGTCTTTAGGAAGACCAAACTGTACCTCCATGGAACCTTATCTCCACTGGGTGCAAACTAGAGCCCTCAAGCTGAGGATGCCTTACCCTCGTCAAGAAGTTTTTCCATTAAAGGAATTTGTCCTTTATTTCATGTCTGATGCGGAAAAACTCCAGGTCGCTTTCAACAAAGTTCAACGTGAAAAGAGCTCTTGGAAGAACAAATACCAAATCCTTAATTTGGAATGTACCATGATTCAGGAACTGTTAAAGGAGAAGGATACTCTGATTGAGATATTAGAACAGCATGCTATAGAAAGTCAGGAAGACTGAAGAAATTTGCTCGCTCCTTTCACTTGGCAAATGACTGACAACCCGACAACGGCTGAAGAGCCCCGGTCAAAGAAAAGGAAACTACATGAACCAACATCTGAGCTCTCTTTAGACAGGACTCATGATCCATGAGCTTAGATATTTTCCTTACAACACTTTGTAAAATACTGTACTTTTCCTTGTAAAATACTGCAATCTTTAGAATTGAATAAAAGGGGTCCACCCCACTGTGTGATATTTACAATCTATTTGTTGAAGTTTCTATTAAATAAAACAAAAATTAAAAATATGTCCTTGCATATCATTCATCATTCTCACATAGCGCATTTTTCTTATCTTTGAGTCTCACGTATATGTCACAATTCTAGAGTCAAACTGTCTCATTCATACAATACTCGGACCAATCGACAAAAGAAAATGGACGATATTGAGGAAGAGAATAGAGTGCTGAGAGAAGAAATCGAAGCTATGAAGGAAAGTTTGGAAAAACTTCACAGTGACATGCAATCCCTGGCAGCAGCTCAGGAGCAGCGACATCAAAAGACTGTAATCTCAGAGATCACATCTACGTCCATAATGGAGACACATGAGAATCATCCTCGGTACAACATGCCCAAAGGTCGCCCCTGGGGCATGCCTCTCAACTTTATACCTGAAGCATATATCCCACTGGTCACTGAAGACCCAGAAACCGTAGCAGGAACCATTGGACCTGAAGGTTACAAACTTCGGGAAAAGGAAGATGCAAGGGTTACGACAGCCACTCCTGAAGGTTACAAACTTCAGGGCATAGAAGCACCAAGAGTCACCGCTATAATGTCTATACCACAACCAGTGGTACACACTGTCTCGGAAGGACATATTCTGCAAGCAATTTCTGGTGGAAACGATGACATGTACGAAAGGATGAATGAGTTCCAGGAATAATTCTTGGAAATGCAGAAGGAACTACATGTCATTCGCAGTCAAGACTTATTCGGAAAGGACGCCGCAGACCTCTGTTTGGTCACTAATGTAAAGGTACCGCACAAATTCAAGGTGACTGACTTTGAAAAATACAAAGGCAACTCTTGCCCTCAAAGTCATTTGGTGATGTACTCTCGAAAAATGTCTACTCAGATAGAAAATCAACAGCTACTGATCCATTACTTCCAAGACAGTTTAACCGGTGCCGCACTCAAATGGTACATGGGTTTAAACCGCACCAAGATCAGTACTTTCAGAGATCTCGAGGAAGCCTTCGTTCAACAGTATAAATACAATTTGGACATGGCACCGGATAGGGATCAGCTTAGAGCAATGTCACAGAAGGACAAAGAAACTTTTAAAGAGTATGCTCAGAGATGGCGTGAAATTTCCGCTCAGATCTGTCCTCCTTTTGAGGAAAAGGAAATGACAAAGATTTTCCTGAAAACATTGAGCTCGTTCTATTACGAACGAATAGTCTCCAGTGCGCCCAGTGATTTCACTGAAATGGTGAATATGGGAGTACGCCTTGAAGAAGCAGTCCGAGAAGGACGATTGGTCAAGGATGCAAAGCCATCCAGCAGTACCAAAAGGTATGGTAGTGCTTTCCAAAAGAAGAAAGAGCAAGATATCAGTAATATCTCTCTGGGAAAGCAAAGTCAAAGGTATCAACCGGTAGCAGCAGTAACTCCCGCTATCAACCCTTTGCCAGCTCCGACTTATCAACCTCTGGTTGCTCAAAGCTAACCAAGTCAACAACAATATCAGCAAAGGCCGCAACATCCTTTTCAGCAGGCTCGTCCACAGTACAACAACAACAATCGTACGACACGACCATCAGGGTTTGACCCTATACCGATGTTGTACGCATAACTATTTCCACTTCTACTGGCCAAGGGGCACGTCCAAACCAGGACTCCTCTTGCCGTACCAGAAAATCCACCTTTTTGGTTAAAAGCCGATCAAACTTGTCCTTACCATCAAAAGAGAAATGAGACACAACATTGAGAATTGTCTCAGCTTCAAGTCTGACGTACAGAAGCTTGTTAGGAACGGGATCTTATCTTTCAAAGATACCAATCCAAATGTTCAGACGAACCCGTTGGCACAACATGAGACGACTGCAGTAAATCTAATAGAGGGAGAATCTAGACGCAGTTATCAAATTCACGATGTACTCCTATTAGGAACCAATCTGGTGAAGATGCATTGCAAACAGAGTAGGTACGGTCATGTGCCATCTCACAACTATCATCAGTGAGATTTCTGCTCCAAGGACAATCGAGGGTGTGCCATAGTACAAGTAGCTTTGCAAGAACAAATGGATCTGGGCTGGATTCAGGATCACCGGATTCGTGAAGTAAACATGGCCCATGCACATCCCAACATTGTTCAGAACCACGACATCCGTGCAATGAACGTTAACTTAGTGGCGATGCATTTGAGACAAAGTCAGTATTACAATCTGCCGCGACACGACTATAGCACTTGTCCAGCCTGCTCAACAGACAATCAGGGATGCTCTTTTGTACAAGAAGCCCTCCAACGTCAGATGGATCTCGAATGGATCTAAGACTGCCATGAAAGAAATGACCATCAAGTCAATATGGTTCAGATCTTTGACATACGCTTGATGAATACCAGTCGGGTGGAATTACATGCTAAGCCAGTCGGGCTCGGTTTTCTGGCTTCACATGATTATCAAGACTGTGACTGTAAAGAATGACGTGAAGACGACCAAGAGTGTGCACTTGTACAAAGAACGCTTCAACATTTGTTGGACCACTGGTGGCTTCCAATTTACCTGGATGAAGCTACACAATGAATTAGTATGACTGATGGGAATCCTGGTAGACATCAAAGACATGATATCCGCTTAATAGAAACAGTTCTAGTAAAGATGCACTACATACAAAGCGGATATGGTCGGGTACCACCGCATGATTATGAGCGCTGTAGAGTATGCTCGGAAAATAACCAAGGATGTTATCTCGTACGAGCAGCGCTCTAAAATCAGTTAGACCGAAATGAGATTCGACCATGTTTGAGTTCTGGGTCGATTAACATGATACAAGACCACCTCCCTGGTCAAAGCAAAAGCTCTGTCATAATCTCCAATCATGGAATAACCAAAGACGTTTGCGCCATAATCCCTCTACTCAATGAATCAAGAATCCCTCTTGACAGTAGAAGAATTCTCAACCTCGAACCAATTGAGGCTGCCTACAATGGTCAGAAAAACCAAAAAGCTCCTATGGTTATCTACCTGCCAGGTCCAATACCGTACAAGTCAGAAAAGGCTATCCCTTACAAGTACGGTGCAACAACCATCGAAAATGGAAAGGAAACTCCATCACCCTCTGTCGTGAACATTGCCGACATCAGTCGAGTTACCCAGAGTGGTCGGATCTTCAACAGAGAAGTTTCAAATCAACAAGTCGGTCAATCCAGTAAACCAGAACTTATAAAGAACAACAATGAGATGCTGAAGCTCATCCAGAAAAGCGAGTACAACATTGTGGACCAATTGTTGCAAACTCCGTCTCGAATCTCTGTGTTATCTCTCCTTCTTAGTTCAGAAGCTCCACGGAAGCTCCAACATCACTTCCTGCAACAACTTAGGATTCAGTGATGAAGAACTGCCGGAAGAAGGCAAGAGCTTAAATTCAGGTCACCCTTATGTATTCATGGGGTGGTTTTGATACACGGATGTATCACCACCCCAGTGGTAGCAGCGCGCGTGTGTTTGGTTGGAGGTCATGGGTTCAAAACCCACCCAGACCATTTTTGCTATTTCTCCCATTTTTATATTTTTTATGGTTTTTTTTATTAATCTCAAAATTAATTTCTCTCTCATTTTTAATTATTTTTTATTGGTTCTTTTTTTGAAAATTCACAAAAATGTAGAAATATTTTATTCCACAAACATTTGAATTTATATTATTTATTTAATATAGTTTGAATTTTTTGTATTTAATTTCATTTTATTTGTTTTCAAACATTTTAAAATGAGATTCTCACCTTGATTTTTCAAAACTAATTGGATTTCAAGTCTTCATGTGATTAAACATGATTTTTAAAAAAAAATTTCAAAGCTTACGACTTGATTTTAAATATATTTTATATTTTATATTTAATTTCCTTTGAAAATTATATATTTTTAATTAAAATTAAGATTACTCTTGATTTTAATTTTTTCAAACTCATTTCAAATACTTTGGGCCTCTTGATAGAGTGTAAGTCCCATCCCTTTGTAGATAAACCATTTTGAGCCCCAGTCATTGTATAAGTCCCGATACATTTTTAAAAATCTCAGAGCGATCGCCGTTTTCAAAACAATTTTCATTTGGGCCTCCCTTTGGTTGTAAGTCCCATTTTTCTTCTTTTTCAAACACTTTTGGGCCTCTAATAGAGTGTAAGACCCAACCCTCCTTTGTACATAAATAATTTGGGCCTCAGACATTATATAAGTCCCGATACATTTTTCAAAATAACGGTGCGATCACTGTTTTTCATCTGGGCCTCTCCTTGAGTTGTAAGCCCCATCTCTTGTATAAAAATAAACTTTTGGTCCTCTAATAGAGTGTAAGATCCATCCTCTTTGTAAATACAAATAATTTGGGCCTCATTCATTGTATAAGTCCCTCTGTGGTTTTCAAAACTACGACGCAATTGTCGTTTTTTCAAAAGAGATCATCTGGGCCTCTCCTTGAGTATGAGCCCCAAACTTTCTTTTTAAATAACTTTCCTTTTTTAGATTCAAATTCAAAGTTATATCAAAACTTTCTTCAATTTCTTGATTAACTAACTATACAGATGTGGTTACAATACTGGAGCTTGCACAACTGTAAGTTCCACTATCCTTCTCAATATATGCTTGTTTATATATTTTATATGTATATACTTGTATATGTTTTCTTAGAGTTTTCCCCAACAACTAGGTCTAGTTCTAGATCAAACCAGTGGTTACTCTTTTAACATAGTTAAAACTAGTTCCCCATAAGAAATTCCAGATACAGTTTTGCCTCCTCTTGGGCTTATACAATATGGAACAGAGAAAGACATTATTCTCGGTGAAACTTTTCTCAAGACTGTCACAACTTAGAAATATTTGTACAAGAAATTCATTTCCCCGGAGAGGATTAATTCCCGGTGAAACCTCTCTTGAATTTCTTCAAACCTTAGAATTGTTCTGCAGGGAAAGGATTTATTCTCGGTGAAACCTTTCTTGAACTTTTCTTAGGCTTGGACCCAAAGGCTTCCTAAAAGCATCCCCAGCCTCCTCTTGGGCTTTGTACAAGGACCCTCAGGCTTCTTAGAAGTTATCAGCCTCCTCTTGGGCTTAGTACAAGGACCCAAAGACCTCCTATAGGTATAGGACATAACCTACTCACCTTTGGCTAGTTCAATCCTCCAAAGAGTCAGAATTCCAAAACATCAGACCAGTTTAGGGTTAATTCTCATCCCTTAAAACATCACCCTCCTCTTGGGCATCATACAAAGATCATCCTCTAACTAAGAGTTAACCTTTTCATACCAGTAGACTTGGAAAGTCTCATCTCCTCTTGGATCTCAAAGAAACCCTCAAGTTTCCTAAAAGCACAGGAAAAATCCTGATCACTTGATCAATCTCCAGCAGAGTTAGAACCTCCATAGGTTTTAAAACTCAATCTTTAAGCCTTCAGTTTAAATTCCCCAGCTAAGGTCAAATTACCACCAATAAACCCTCAGAAAAATCAGAACCTCAAGGCATCTGATATTTCAACTCTTCTTCACTCCTCAGCAAGAGCTGATTCCCCAATTTGGACCTGTCTCTGGATCTCAATAATCCTCAGCAGAAGTTAGCCTCATCTTAGGCTTCATATAAGAAACTCTCCAACCAGCCTCCTCTTAGGATTTGTATAATGATTTTCCCTCAGTAGTTTTAGCCTCAATCTTGGGCTTTGTACATGACAGAAAAAGTATTTTCCAGCTGAGTCAATAACTTTTAGCCTCAATCTTGGGCTTTGTACAAGATAGATAAAACCCCTCCCCAATGGAGTCAATTCTTTTAGCCTCAATTTTGGGCTTTGTACAAGACAGACCAAACTTTCCTCGGAAGAGTCAATTCTTTTTAGCCTCAATCTTGGGCTTTGTACAAGACAGAAATAAAACTCCCTAAACAGAGTCAACCTTTTAGTTTCGACCTTGGGCTTTGATCAAGGCACACAAAAATCAACACCCCTCAGAGGAAATCAAGATTTCTCTGTAGGAAGACATTTCTCTGTACATCACTCATCAAAACAGACAATCAAAAAACCCAATCCCAGATAATTGTTGTAAGTGGCACACTTGTTGATTCAAAAATCCAAGCTGTAGTCCCTCTTTATCCTTGTAAATCCCTTCTTTCATCTAATTGCTGTAAGTGGCAAGCCTCATGATTATTTACATCCAAGCCAATGTCCCTCTCTTAGCATGGAAGACTCCTAAGGAAAAATGGCATTGCTCTACACTGAGTTAAAGTTTCTTCCTTCAGGACACTTCCCTTATAAAGGAAATTATGGCATTGTCAGATTCCATACATTCCGGTTAAAGTAATTCCCCTTTTAACCAATCCTAACATCTGTGATGAATAGGTGAGATATCTCCCTTTAGAGATGACTAATTATCTCTCAGTCAAATTTTTAGCTTCAATCTTGGGCTTGGAACAAGACACAAATAACCTCTAGCTTCAATCCTGGGCTTTAAATAAGACACCAAACATCTTTCATCCCATAGAATATGTAACGCCTCAGACTGCATTCGGGATCACCGACTGACCCCACAAACCAACACGGGTCTTTTCTGCATGTTTTATCCTCACTCACACACTTTCCGGGAAACTTCCCAGAAGGTCACCCATCCCAGAATTGCTCCAAGTCAAGCACGCTTAACTGTGGAGTTCTTATGAATGAGCTACCGAAAAGAAGATGCATCTTGTTGGTATAGGTAGTATCAATTAATCCTTATAAGCCTTCCTTCAACCATCTAGTCCCACACCTGCATAGCCTCAGGATCCCTCTCATTCCGATGTGAATTCGGTTTTTCCTTGGAAGCTGCTAGGAGTGTCTCATTGTCATGCCTCATGCACCGACAACCACTCCCTCGCCAAGCTGCTATGAGTGTCTCATTGTTATGCCTCGTGCACCGACAACGACTCCCTCGTACTCGGGTGTTACATGCCCACCAGCTTCCGCTTGGTTCGTCCTCGAACCATATCGTACTGGGAGAGGTCTAGCTCTGATACCATTTGTAACGCCCTAGACTGCATTCGGGATCACCGACTGACCCCACAAACCAACACGGGTCTTTTCTGCATGTTTTATCCTCACTCACACACTTTTCGGGAAACTTCCCAGAAGGTCACCCATCCCAGAATTGCTCCAAGTCAAGCACGCTTAACTGTCGAGTTCTTATGAATGAGCTACCGAAAAGAAGATGCATCTTGTTTGTATAGGTAGTATCAATTAATCCTTATAAGCCTTCTTTTAACCATGCAGTCCCACACCTGCATAGCCTCAGGATCCCTTTCATTCTGATGTGAATTCGGTTTTTCCTTGGAAGCTGCTAGGAGTGTCTCACTGTCATGCCTCATGCACCGACAACCACTCCCTCGCCAAGCTGCTAGGAGTGTCTCATTGTCATGCCTCGTGCACTGACAACCACTCCCTCGTACTCGGGTGTTACAGAATAGGAGAAACTAGGATTGCTCTTATTTCCCTGTTATCTTTACGGGAATACGTAGGCAAAAGATTGCGAAATCTTAGCGAGCACACAAATCAAAAACCTTGGGTCTAGTACCTTGCCAAAAACATCGAAAAACCCGAAAACAACAAAAACACTCTCTCAACACTCCCAAAGAAGAAACTTTCCCAACCTATAACAGATAAACAACAGAAAGTATAGAAAAACATGCCAAAGAAGATCTATGGATAACCATATATACGCTGGGTAATTGACAACTTCCCTTTGTATAATCTGACCCCGAACCCCCAATCTTTTAACATTTGTTAAGGAAAACATTTGCGTGCAAGGTTAGTTTTAGATAGCTTCCCTTTCCTTTCCAGCTTCATGGGATAAATAAGAAATCAGAAAGTAGTGCCCAATTCCAACCATTGCAGTAAGGTGGTCGCGTCACCGACAAAAATCGCACGCTACAAGATGGTCAGATAATTGTTCCTCTTGGTTTAAAAGATCCCCCATTAGAACAAAAGAAGAAAAGGGGATTTTGTAAATTTCATAATTTCCTTGGTCATAAAACAGCTCAATGTGTTCTTTTCAGGGATTTGGTGCAAAAAGCTTTGAAGGAGGGCCGACTTCAATTTGGCGAGAGGCCAAAGATGCAGGTTGATACGGACCCGCTAAAGGTCGAAGAGGCTTTGTATTCGGAGCTGTACGAGTGCATGATGGTTGAGGCTACTAAGGGTCTCGGTAAACAATCAACAATTGAATCTGTGGAATGCATGATGGTAGAAACTGGTGACGGTTCCGACCAAAAGACTGTAGAAGAACTCGAGGCAGTTTACCCTCAAGCAGGCGAAAGCCTGGAAAATTTCCAAGAAAAATGCAGGGTAAATGGGTCGAAGGCTGTGTTATGCCCTAGGTGCAATGCTGTCTTTGATGAGAAAGCTGCTGAGAAATACGAAGCGGGCAAGAAAAAGATGTCGTGAGGTGATAAGCCACCTGTCCCAAGGTTTGTATTTGACCGAAATAGTGCCCCTCGTCGAAAAGATGAATACAAGAAGTTGTTCCCAGAGGCACAACCCAAGACCTTTGTGCCACCGTCGGACACTCCACAGGAGAAATGGGTGGCACCAGTAAGCCAGAAAGGGAGCAAAAGACTGAAATGGAAAGTATTGGATTTGGAGAAGGAAGCAAAAGTCTCTGACAAGAGAGTCGAACCTAAGGGCTATGTGGTGTCCCCCAACTATAAAGGGAAGAATCCTATGACAATGACTCAATGGAGACGCTATTAGCGAAATAAGAAAGCTAAGAAAGAGGCTTCAACTTCAGAGTTGAAGCCTGTCGGAACCTCCGGACATAAATGAAAATACCCAAAAGGAAGATGGGTAGAGAAGGAAAAAGTCATGACAAACCAAACAATGGCGGTGACTGTGGAAGCTTCAGGAGAGAAGGGGTGGTCTCGACCTAGAGCTCAAGGTGCACATCTGTGATCGAAAGCAAGAAAGAACCGGAATACACTCCCCAGTCAGATGAGGAAGAACCAAAGTATTCTCCCCAGTCAGACGAAGAGTATACCCCTTCACCGGATGGAGACTTCGACGAAGACATGTATGATGACACCAACGACGACACTTATGGTGAAGACTTTGTCCTAAACTGTGGTATCGTGTCGATACTCCCAGCTGAGTATGATATGGTGTCGGAAGGCTCTGAAGCGAAAGAGGATTTCGTGCCAGATAAAAACGCGGAGGACAAACCGCTATGTTACTATGTGATGAACAGTGGTGTAGTCGAAGAACGAACAGCTGTGTTCGAAAGGCCCAGTCCTGGGATGATGTACCATCTGAAGCCACTATTCATAAAAGCAAAGGTTGACGGAGTGGCGGTCAACAAAGTGTTTGTGGATGGAGAGGCAACTGTCAATCTGATGCCTCATAATTTATTTAAAAAGATTGGGAAAGCTGAGGCTGACCTCCAACAGCATAACATGGTTGTATCCAACTACGAAGGAAAGACTAGCAACATCCTTGGGGTGGTCCAGGTGGACTTGGCAGTGGGTACAACCAATACGTCAGATCTCTTTATGGTTATCAACTCAAAGGTAAATTTCAACTTGCTGTTGGGCCGGGAGTGGATTCATGGAATAGGGGCAGTGTCGTCAACATTACACCAGAGATTAAGCATATGGAGAAAAGACCGCATTGTCGAAAACAATGAGGCTGATCAGAGTTATTATAAGATCGACGAAGCTAAGGGCAGTAAGAAGTCATTTGATCAGCATCTAGCAAATGTGGCTCTTTGTGATGACGGGTTAGGGTCTTATACCTCCGTCGACACGGGTCGCGTCCTTAACTTAGATCCCGACTAAGGGTTTATCTGGGATACTGTCGACGAAACAATGGAGCCTACAGAAAATAATCCACCCACGGGGTGGCCAGTAGTCGGTGAAAATGACTACTGAGTCAGAAAGCATGACTCGAATTTTGGCCTATCTGGCTGACAATAAAACAATGTCGGCACTAGAAGCAGAAGAACAACGGAAGATAGCTAGTGAGGCCGACCACAACACACAAATGGCCCACAAGGCCAGACAATAGCTTCAGAAAGCCAGAGGCTTGATTGTATTTATGACAATGAGCCTTTGGGGTTTGAGAAAGACCTAACCAATGAGCTACAAAGAATGCAAGCGCAAGACCCACTCGAAGAGGTTGAATTAGTAAATGGAGTCATAAAAAGACCTACATATGTGAGCACCGAAGTTGGGTCGAAGATGAAGGCTAAGCTGATTGAGGTGTTAAAGGAATACAGGGATTACTTCGCTTGGGATTATGGCAAATTCCTGGGCTGAGTCGAAGTGAGGTAGAGCATCGACTTCCAATTCGGCCAGGTAAAAGGCCAGTAAAGCAGCAGCGTCGATGATTCGCGCCAGAGGTTACATCGAAGATCAAGCAAGAGATCGAGAGACTGCTCAAAAAATGGTTCATCAGAACTGCAAGGTACATCGAATGGATAGCGAACATAGTGCCCGTTATCAAGAAAAATGGAACCCTTTGAGTCTGTATAGACTTTAGGGATCTGAACAACGCTACCCCAAAAGACGAGTATTCGATGCCTGTGGCAGAAATGCTTGTCGACTCAACTGCAGGTTTCGAGTATTTGAGTATGCTTGACGGCTATTCCGGCTATAACCAAATTATCATAGCTGAAGAGGATGTTCCCAAAACTGCGTTTCGATGCCCAGGGGCTTTGGGAACGTACGAATGGGTTGTAATTCCATTTGGTTTAAAAAACGCTGGGGCAACCTATCAAAGAGCCATGAATGCCATATTCCATGATTTTATTGAGAATTTTGTGCAGGTGTATATTGATGACATTGTGATAAAATCCTCATCGGAGAATGGTCACTTAGACCACCTTCGACGTTCATTCGAAAGAATGAGAAAATATGGATTAAAAATGAATCCACTAAAATGTGCCTTTGGTGTTCATGCAGGGGACTTCCTGGGATTCGTGGTCCACAAAGCTCTAATCTTTGTTGGGGAAGATCAACTTCTTGAGAAGGTTAATATTGAATCTAAGTGGCAAGATGAAGTTATTCTCGCCATTACTCAAAGCCAAGAAGGAAAGTGAATTCCATTGGGAACGGGAGCAGCAGGAGGCTTTCGACACTATAAAAGAATATCTCACAAGGCCTCCCATTTTATTGCCACCTAGTATGAATAAAAACATGAAGTTGTACATCGCTGCGTCGGATATGACCATAGGAAGCATGTTAGCATAAGAGGATAGTAGTGGCGTCGAAAGACCCATTTATTACCTTAGTCGAATGTTAATAGATGCTGAAACTAGGTAAACTATGATTGAAAAATTGTGTTTATGCATGTACTTCTCATGTATGAAATTAAAGCAATATATTAAACCGGTTGATGTTTATGTTTCGTCGCATTTGGATGTTATTAAGCATATGTTGTCTAAACCTATTCTACATAGTCGAATTGGGAAATAGGCACTAGCATTGACTGAGTTTTCATTGACATACGTCCCTCTAAGGGCTATGAAAGGTCAAATAGTGGCAGACTTTATTGTCGACCACGTAGTAGTCGAACCGTCGATATGTAGTGTCGACATTTCCCCTTGGAAGTTATACTTCGATGGGTCGAGCCATAGAAACGGGGCAGGTATTGGAATTCTAATAGTATCCCCGCAGGGTATTCCAACTAAATTCAAATGCAAGGTTGACGGGAAATGCTCCAATAACGAGGCAGAATATGAAGCCTTGATTACTGGCCTCAAAATACATAGGGATCTGGGTGCCAAGAGAGTCAAAATAAAAGGCGATTCTGAACTAGTGATTAAACAAATCATGAGAGAATATAAGTGCGTCAAAGAGCATCTTTTGGTTTACTTCTCAATGGCGAAGTGACTTTTGGAGTGCTTTGAAGTTGTCAGCATTACGCACGTGCCCAGAATAGAAAATCAAGAGGCTAATGATTTAGCACAGATTGCCTCCGGTTACAAGGTGTCGGAAGAGAAGTTGAAAGACTTCATTGAAATTAGGGAGAAAATGGTATCAAACATGCTCCCACCATCAAGCCTGTCGATCCCTAAAGCTGTGGGGGAAAACGCTTCGACAGAAAGCTTAATTGAAGGTTTGGGAAATTATGAGGTTTTTGCTGTCAGCAATATATCACCAACAGACTGGAGAAGACCAATCATCGAGTATTTGGAGAATCTGGTGGGCAACGCTGATAGGAAGACTAAGTACAGAGCTCTAAGTTATGTACTGATGGGAAATGAGTTGCTAAAAAAGACTCTAGAAGGATTGTTGCTCAAGTGTCTAGGGGACACAGATGCATACTTAGCAATTTCTAAAGTCCATAGTGGGACATGTGGAGCTCACCAAGATGGCTATAAGATGAAATGGTTATTGTTTCGACAAGGCGTTTATTGGCCAAGCATGCTTAAGGATTGCATAGACTTTGCAAAGGGATGCCAAGACTGTCAGAAACATGCAAACGTTCAGCATGTGCCAACCAGTGAATTACATACCATCATCAAGCCATGGCCTTTTCGTGGATGGGCATTGGATGTCATAGGGGGAATTCGACCAGCCTCGTCGAAACAACATAAATTCATCCTTGTGGGTATAGATTACTTCATGAAATGGATAGAGGTTGTGCCCCTAGTGAATTTAGATCAGGAGGCTGTGATCGAGTTCATCCAGAATCATATTTTGTATAGATTCGGGATCCTTAAAACTATCACGAAGGATCAAGGTTCCGTATTCATTGGCCAAAAAATGCAAGAGTTCACAGCATAAATGGGCTTCAAATTGGTTACTTCGACACCATATTGTCGCAACTGCGAACAAACAACCGGTGGAAACAGAATAGAAGAGTCGCCACCGAACGTTATTTATCCCGACACAGGGAAAGGAAACGATCAAAGAAAACCTGAAGGAAGGGAAAAGACATGGTCATCGCAACCATAGTCCGGGTTTGGGAGTCGGTTACGCGAGGGGAAGGTATTAGCACCCCCACACGTCCATTGTACTCGATGGGATCCACGCTTGTTGTTTAATCAAAGGGTGAGTTATCTAAAGCCTACAGCTAAACCGAAACGGGAAGGAAAAAACAAAAATGGAGACTCGATAGGACATCGTTGTCCAAGGCCTACGTATTCCCTCGTGCAATGGGAAAGTCAGAGTCAACGTAGTTCGGAGGACTACGGGTGGATGGGGGAGGTTGCTCGCCAAGACATCGTCGTCTTGTGCCTACGTACCCTCATTCGGACGAGAATGAGGAAGTCAGAGCAATCGTAGTTCAGCCTACGAGTCGAAAAGAGGGAAGGGTGCTCGCTAAGACATCGTCGTCTTGTGCCTACGTATCCTCAATCGGACGAGAGAGAGGAAGTCAGAGCAGTCGTAGTTCGACCTACGGGTTGAAAGGGTCTCGATCACGCTGGGGCAAGAGAAAAGGTTCGATCACCTGGTTCTCGATCGCACGGATGTGAGAGAAAATGGGAAGTAAGTTGTTAGTGTGCTCGCCAAGGATAGGGATCCTCGTGCCTACGTATCCTCATTAGGGAATGAGGAATCCGAGCATCCGTAGTTCACGCGACTACAGGAAAACCGGGACGGTCTCGATCGCACGGGTGCGAGAGAAAAAGGATCTGAAGAAACACTCTTGAAGAAGTGAATTGACTTTGTTTGTGATTCGTATTGTACTAAATTCTATGACATAGGAGCGAATGCGTCGCATGTCGACCCAAGACGGGACGTCCGCTAAATACTCTAGAAAAATGAAGGGAAACCCCCCATTCTTCATTTCCCATGTACTTAAGGCTCATGGCGCACAATACTCATCGTATTTATTAAGTGTCTTGATTATTGTTTTGAGAAAGAAGAGAGAGGCGCACGCAAGGTCAAGGGGAAACTGAATCCTACAAGTTAGCATGCAAAATGGCCCTAAGGTCAGGATTAGGAGGGACGCTTACCTAATGTTATCATGTTTGGATTGAGAGCCTAATGTCTAACCTACTCCGAGCTTAATTAGAAATTAAGTCGGACTAGAAGCCTTAAGGGAGCATGTGAATACAAAGGAATCAAGAAATAAACACCAGACAGCTCAATCATAAAGAAAAACCAAATACGAAACCAAGTTAGGAGAAATTCAAGTACAGAGAGAAAATCAGGAATTAATCATAAATTAATCAAGATAGGCATCAAAATCATGGTCAACAACTAATCAAGAATATCCAAGTTAAAAACAAAATGCAAATTAATCTACAATTAAAAATCAAGATTAAAAGTTAACAAGAAGAGTTAATGTAAAATTAAAACTAATTCTAAAATTAAACCTAGACTTAATATCTAATAACAAAACCTAATTGATTCAAGATTAAATTCTAAAAAAACTTCTAAGCTAATTAATCAAAATAAAATCCTAAAGTCAAAACTTAATATTACAAGTTAATTAACCAAAATTAGTATTAAAACTAAAAATTAAAATCAAAATCAAAACCAAAATAAAGTTCTAAATTAAAGTCTAATTTTAATAAAAATAAGGGTGCAGCCAGGTTTGAAATTGGGTGGTGAAAAATTTTGAGGCGTATGGGCCTTGGCATCAGGCCCAATATTTTTATTCAGCCAAGAGGAGGGGGGTGCATGAATCAAAACGAGCTCAAAGGCCCATCATTACAAAAAAAACAAAGAAAAATGACATATGGGCCTTGAGCCCAAGCACCATGCGAACAACATCCATTTACATAAAAAAGAAAAGGGCACAGTGTGTTTTAATACAAAAAGGGGGGAGAAAACAAATACCCAAAAGGGCCCATAACACTAACACTGCAGCAGCTAGGTTAAAATGCTTCAAACCACAACATATGTTAAAACCAGAAATAACAAAGAAAAAACACGAAATGAAAAGGGAACGACCACTATGTTAATTTGAAATCGCGACAAACAGTATGAGCAACAACTCCCTTGCGTAAATCATCTCCTCGGTCGCGTACGGTTTCATCAATCTCGCTCGGGTTCAGGTTTGTACGGACTCCCTCTCTTTCGTTTTGCTTCAGTTTCTGGCTTTGCTTTTCCTCCTTCACAGGTTCGATTTCTTTTTCAGAGTAGGTTTCGATTCATCTCACTCTTCTCTTCATCTCAATCTTCTTGGTTCGTTTGGCGATTTTGGATTGTTGAGGTTTATGGGTATCGATTTGATTTTGAAGAGTGGGTTCTGACATTGGATTTGGGGTTGAATAGCGATTGATTGAAGGTTCTGTCGAAGTTGAGGTTGTTGTTACTAAAAGAGGGGTTCAAAGGTTTTGAGCGTGGTGTTTGTTTATGGCAGGGGTCATATTTAATGAAGGTTAGTGGAAGTTGGTCTTTAATGGTTGTTTTGGTTACAGGTCCTGTGAAGTAAAGTTTTCGAAGGGTGGTTATGGAGTTTCGGTTGGAGGAGAGAATGGCTTGGTATTGAAGGTTGATTGAGGTTTGTGGAAGAAGGTTGGAGATTAGGTTTAGCAGAGTAACTTTGGCTGTTGAGATCTTGGTG
The DNA here is from genome assembly GCA_022829125.1 of Lathyrus tuberosus. Taxonomy (NCBI): domain Eukaryota; kingdom Viridiplantae; phylum Streptophyta; class Magnoliopsida; order Fabales; family Fabaceae; genus Lathyrus; species Lathyrus tuberosus. Next base: position 11,645,593 of record JALAZF010000072.1, read on the forward strand.
AATGAGGGAGAGTTTGTTGGTTTTTATAGAGAGGAATAGGGGTATTATGGGAAGGAAATGAAGAGAAATTCTTTGGGAATATTCTGCAAGTTTTATTTGCTGTGTGAGGTGCGTGATTTGCGAATGATGTTATGTGGAATTGAGTGGCTTGGTGGTCGGTTTGTCGTGTGAGTGGAAAAATGGCGCAGGTATAGTAGCTGTGGCGTGTACGATCTGTGCAAGTAGCAGGAGTATTGGTTGTTCAGGCATATTGGTTTTGTGGTATGTGTGCCACTGCAGGTTAGTTTTGATGTGTGGCAGGATTTGTGTTTTTGTCGTACGTGAGGGATGATAAAGGTCATTTGTCCTGTTGTGCATACAGGTTTTTGATTTTATTGTATGGCCGCGTGGTACAACTAAAAAAAGTGGCTTAGTTATGTAGTAGCTTATCCTTTCCTTTTGTCTTGGCAATTTCTTTGTAATTTTGTCTCGCCTTTGCAAGTGTAACCCAACTTTGTTATGTACATTTTCTTGCTATTAATTTATTTCTGTATCACTGATATGTATTTCCTTTGAATTTTTCCGTTAGCTTTCATGCGCCCTGCACTTATCACAAGTTTTGTTTCCAACTTATTTAAAAGATAGGAATTAAAATAGAAGTTTATTTGTCTTTTACATTAGAACTTTTTCCCTTAGACAATGATCTCCATGGTCCCTTGGAAGCTCTTTTCTAACACACATAGCCCATCAGTGGTGTAACAATAAGACTCTCTTTCTCAGCACTATTGTGTAATGGTTTTAAACATAGACAAAGTGGATTCACAATAGAATTGGGTTTATCAATTGGACGAAAATTAGATTGGTACAATGGATATGGATAAAAAAATGAAATGGATATAGACTCAATTGAAATTTACATGGTTTATGGATTTTGGTACAATTTGGATACTAAATGGGTATTTGTTTTTAAAAGTGGATAATTATGGATTAAAAATGGTTATTTAAAAAAAATGAATTATGAAAAAAGGCTTAATGGATTTTTCTGTAGAAAATGGTTTAGGAAACGGTTTAAGAAAAGGTTATGGAAAAGTGGTTAATGAAATGAAATGGACAATGGATATGGTAGAAAAAGAATAAAGAATGATTCCAAAAATGGACAACCTCATTACACCAATCTCTGAACTTTTCACGACATCCGATTAAAGACACCCAGCTACCACTGAATAACTTGCAACAGAAACAACAACCATCTAAGTCAATTTGAAACCTTGCGTTGATTAGTGAATCCGCACTGAGGAAAATAAATCCACAGATGAACCACCGATGAACTGATGAGTCATGGTGAGCCTGATGATTGAACTGAACTCCCCGTGAATTAAAATCTGATGACTTGGTGATCTCTACACAAGAACAATTCCTTGAAGAAACCTTGAAGATGAAGATAAGACATGAAGCGTGGAAAGAAGCATGATTACCAAAACATCCTTGACAAGAAAACCCTAACCAATGATCTTCAGTTGATGATTGTCCACAAACTCACCCATGAATAAGAAACCCTAATTCACCTTGAATGCACACTGATGAAGAAATGACCTAAAGATGACTTGAGCTGAGAAGGAGTCAAACCCTAATTCACACCAATGAACCCCTGACCCAAAGCCTTTGATGAATCCTCTAGATAGGGAAAACCTTGAAGCTTGATGAACCTCTGAATAAGGGAAACGTTTCGAACCGATGTCTTAGAAGACCAATGCGATGTTATGACTATGAGTTATGACCTAATGAAAATGTAAATGCGAAACAAAAGCCAATTAGGGTTAAAAACAGAGGGGGCAAATTTTGGGGTGTTACACATATTATGCTCAAGTAAATGGTCAGGTCGAAGCATCTAATAAAGTGGTAATTGGGCTCATCAAATAACACGTGGCCAAAAAGCCAAAAAATTGGCACAAGACGTTGAATCAAATTCTATGGGCTTGTCTAACATCCCCCAAAGAGTCAACAAAATCGACTCCGTTCCGTTTGACTTTTGGTCACGATGATGTATTGCCAGCGGAAATCTGTCTACAATTAGTTAGAGTACATCGACAACATGAAATTCTGTCGGAGCAGTACTGGGACATGATGCTAGACGAGATCATGGACTTAGACGAGGAAAGGATGGCAACGTTGAATGTGTTATTATGCCAGAAGGCACGAGTTGCCAAGGAGTATAATAAGAAGGCCAGAAAGAAGACTTTTACAGTTAACGACTATGTATGGAAAGTAGTGTTACCCATGGATCGACGGGATCGTACGCTAGGAAAATGGTCACCAAATTGGGGGGGACCATTCAAGGTGATCCAAGGGTTCAGCAACAATGCATACGACGTTCAGGAAGTGGGAATGGACCAACGAATCTTAAGGGTAAATGGGAAATATTTGAAAAAAATATAAACCTAAGTTACAAGAGATTCAAATTAAAAAGTAACTTTTCCATTAATAAACAGCCAAAATAGGCTAGGGATGCCAAGATGGCTTACAAAAATATTAAAGTAAAGTTACAACAGTTCGACATGCAAATCAATAGGAAACAGGGAATATAGACTTAAAGTCTTCAAAAAGGGTCTTCTCATGAAAAACCTTGCTTTCGAGGAGAGCTTTTCTTTTCTGCATCTGACCAATGGTATCCTTTATCTTGAGAGCCGCTTCGACGTGAGCAATCCCTTGGGCTTCTTCTTGATTAATTACCTTTTGAGCAGGCAAAGGCTCAGCGGAATCCAAAGCTGCCTTCTGATTTTCGACCTCAGCGATTTTTCTGGTGAGTTCAACTATCTGAGCTTGGTAGTCAGATATCTGCTGGTCGAAAGCACGATGCTTATCAGAGCGCTCTTACTTGGTGGCCTCAAAGTCCTTAAGTTTCTTCTCAAAAAGTGAACTGAGATACCACTCACGACCCATCTCATTATTTTTCAGCCTGATTTGAGTGTCGGCTTGTTTGCACATACTAAGGTCCTTGGCCAGTTGCGTAAAGAAGGCTTCAAATTCAATTAAGTATGAGGCCATGGGAGCCGAAACATGAAATTCGGCAAGTTCATCCAATATCTTGAACACATCACAAGCCACAACAGATTCCTCTGCGACGTCCGCCTGAAATTCATCCTCAAATAAGTATGTCTTCAATTATTGGAGCTTGAGGGCGAAAGAGGCATCCATTTCTGGGGTTGGTATGGTTGTCGAACTCGTGGGTTGAACGTCCCTAGACTCTTGGTGAAGCTTGTGTAGTGCCTTCAAATCTGCCACTGGATTTGTTTGTTTTGTCGCCAGGATCTCCTCTGGGGTAAGAGCTTTGTCGACACTAGGCATAGGCAGGTTGGAACCACCTTCAGCGGAAGCTTTAGGGTTCACATCAACTTCAGCAGTAGTAGCCGTTGTTGAAGGAATGTCATTATCACCAGTGGTTACGCTGTCCTTCCTAGCCTCAGTGGTGATGTGTTGAATTGGTGACATTTTCTTCACTAGATCCTCTTCTGTCAAGGTCATATGAAACTCGTCGACTGTTTGAGGACTAAACATGGTTGTTATCTCAGGTGGATTGACAGTGGTGGCCATTGCTATATCATCAGTTGCTGTAGTAGTCGAAGCGGCCATAATTTCCTGCAAGAAAAGTTTCAGTGAGAAGATGTCCAAGTACCATATGAAGCAATAGAGCAAGGATGATGAATACCTCAGCAGATTGTTTTTGAGGGGGTGCTTCAGCCTCGACAGACTCGAAGACTTCAGCAAGGTTTCTGGGAACAACAGGCTTGACAGTTGAAGCAGCCAACTTTGAGGGTGTTTTCTTGATTAGGGCCATCTTCTTCTTCACCAATGGAGTAGCTGGAAGGGATCCTGGGGCTTTAGTAGGAAAGATCCGGGATTGGGTACTTTCATCCGACACGTCCCCCTCAAGAGATGGTATTTTTTCAGAAGCCTAGTAAACAACAAAGTCAGATAACATGCAGAAACAGATGCAAATGAACATTGAAATAGGTTATACCTGTGGTTTCAGGGTTTTTGGTTTCTTTACAGGCCTGGTGGAGGTCGATGCAGCAACTGGTTCCCATTTTCGATCCTGGGAAATAAACACAAATGATTAGCTATAGGCGACTAATGAAATAAAGATGAGAAAATTTAGGGGTTACCTTCTTTGGTGGGCCTTCTGTTGCATCAGTGTCTTGGGTCTCTTCGACAGGCACAACAGTTGTTGGATTAGGATCCTCGCCAGCAAGAGTGGCAAAAGCATCGACCACGTTTGCCAGGAAAAGGTCACGTGGGAAAATTTGATTATGGTATTCTAACCACCAGACGTCGAATATTTATGTGGTAAAGAAGGAGGGTTGGAACGCAAAAACAGGCAACTCAAGATGTTGTGTCAACCTGACAAATCTAAGGCAAGCTTTATGTCCCGCCAAATTCAGCCATCGACCAGCCCTCACAATGTCGGAAGAATGTTTCACCAAGGATTTTGGCAGCATTTGGCTCAGGTCAAATTGACGGGCCACCAAGTTAGGCTGGTAATTCATGAACCCATAACCTGTGTTCCCCGTCTCAATCCAAAAGAACAGCATGGTGGGGGTCAGAAATGCCCTCCATATGGAGTTCGATTGCGTTGCTTCCTTGGGGGAAACACCAAGGAAAGGATTCTTGAACCATGACGGGCCAAATTTTCGAGCCACAAAGGGCGCCATGCCTAGGACGAAGGACATGGTTTCAACAAACATGTTCAGATACTTCATAAAGAGAGTTTTGTTAGGGGTTTCCTAGGTGGTCATCAGAGCGAGTCGGATGCCTTCTATGGAACGCTCTTGGTTTAAACATTCCATTGTTGCAGAGGCGGGGTAGCCTAGTTGATGTTCGAAGGTGGCATTGAGCCAATGTTGTAACAACCACATAGGCCCAGAGATGTTTAAAGCCTTGGTAGTCGCATGCAGGAGTTTTATCCGCAAGGCTGATAGACCAAGGGAGTGATAAAGGGAGGCTACTAAAAGCTTACCCAGAGACACCTGTCGACCTTCGTGAATCTTGATCGCCAGGTTGATGTAACTTTTGGCTATTTGCAAATAGCCAGGGCATAATAGGTAATACGACAGCCACAAATTCAGAAAGGCGATGTGTTCTTCGTCGGACACTTCTTTGGAACCCTTGTTGTGATGATCTTCGATGTAGTTTTGGAAACCAGCACGCTCGAAGTCGAAATAATTAGTCGTTTCCAGAGTTGGGTCAAACTTTTCTCCCAAGGGTGAAAGGCCAGTGATGGCCGCTACATCGAAGAGTGTCGGCGTGAACATGCCACAAGGAAAGTGGAATGTGTTGGTCGATCCTTCCCAGAAGTACATTGACGCCAGCAGCAGGCAAGGGTTGACCCTGTGACCATTTTTTGAGAGTTGAATGGCATCGAAGATGCCAGCCGCTTTCCATTGTTCTCGACGCTGCCCTTCGACCTTGTTGAGCCAAGAGATGTAGTCTTTATTGCCAGGTGTAGGCATTGAACGAAAGACTCTAGCCTTGGGCGCCATGAATTTGAGGTCCAGAGCGCCACCTTTCTCAAAAGCTGGTGGTATGGTAGGAGCGAAACATGGAAATAACTCTTGAAGCTCTTGATGATTTGGCTTTTTATCCGGATATGGACCGTGAAAAACGTGGATTTTACCGGCCACCGCAAAGGGGATGACCATCTGATGTAGCCAGTTTGCCACCACCACTTCATCAGCAGATGACGGTTGAGGGAGAAGCCTGAGTGATTCCTTCTCATAGAGAATGAAGGCAATGGGGTTGTTTTCGATGGTGTAAGTAGCAGTTGTAGAGGATGCCATTGGAACAGAGAGTATACGAGCTTTTGGGAGCAAGAAAACTTGGAAGAAGAAGAAGCTATGAGAAAGTGGCGAAAAGAAAACCAGACGTGTTTTGGGAGTATTTATAAAGAAAACGCATGCAATTGAAAAGCCAGGAATTGTTCAAATTATGTCGTTAGTGGGGGTGGTTTCGAGACCCATAACTTAGGACGAGACTAGCCATCATGATGTTTCTTGGAAATCGTGGGGCAGAAAGGTATTGTCATCACGTCAGGCTGTGAGTGACATGTGGCTAAGATTCAACAGAAGACAGAATGTTGGTTGTTGGGTCGAAATCAAAGCGTCGTCGAAATCTTGCAAAAAATCAAAACACGAGGTTTCTCAGTCGACGCAATGCTCAGTCGAAACTGGCGTTTTGGGGGGCCACTTGTTAGATGGGAGATTTCGACCAAACATAGGGAAGGAAGAAATGGCGAAAAAGTGAAGCAAGCGGATCGACGCCAGGAGATAGGATGGTGAGGAAACTAAAGTTGGGTCGACACAGGTAAAGGGTGCATCGGAAGGATATCTAGAGGCAAGGTCATCGAAGTGTACCAATTGGTGGCCCATGAAACCAACACAAGACTGATAAGTTTTTGGGCGGGAAAACTTGAAAGCCAAGAACATAGGAAGTTAGAAAGATAGTGGAGTGACACGTGTCACAGCTAGGGTAAATCTTGGGAGACGAACAATTATTTTTTCAACCTATTTAAAGCAATAGTTATTTCCATTTTAGGGGTCGCATTTGTAAGATTGCAAAAGGGAAAACACTCAAAGTACCAAGCGTTAAGAGAAACGAGTTTACTCCCACAGAAATGTATGATAGCGTCCACACTTTTTATTTTAATGCAATTTATATGACCAAAGTTTAAGTTATCTTGTCATTTACTTGTCTGTTTTTCACTTTGTTTTATTCATCACTTCACAACCCTTTTATTTGTTCAAGTTTCTTACAACTCCTCTAAACTAAAAGCCATCATATCAACAAGAATTACACTTCAGCAAATTGTTCTGGGATTCTGTGGCCGATCCCGCGAGTAAACCTGCGATAGGAGGCCAGCGGTTGTTCGCGCGAGAATCGCGTGCGAACAATAGGAACATTTTTTTGCATGTATTTCTGCTATTTGAAATTCTTTCTTGTGTTTATCTGTCATGTATTGGGAAAGTTTCTCCTTTGGGAGTGTTGAGAGAATGTTTTTGTTATTTTCAGGTTTTTCGTTGTTTTTGGGAAGGTGTTGGACCTAAAGTTTTTGATTTGTGTACTCGCTAAGATTTCACAATCTTATGCATACGTATTCCCGTAAAGAAATCTGGGAAATCAGAGCAATCGTAGTTCCTCCTATTTCTATGGGAAGAAAAATGTGTTGTGTCTTGTTTAAAGTCCAAGATTGAAGCTATCTGAATATTTATGTCTTGTTTAAAGCCCAAGATTGAAGCTAAAGGGTGACTGAGAGAGAATTTGTCATCTCTAAAGGGAGATATCTCACCTATTCATCACATATTAAGAAATTGGTTATAAGGGAGAATTACTTTAACTGGGATATGTAGAATCCAACAATGCCATAATTTCCTTTATAAAATGGATGTCATGAAGGAAGAAAGCTTTAACTCAGTGTAGAGCAATGCCACTTTTTCCTTATGAATCTTTCATGCTAAGAGAAGGACATTGGCTTGGATGTATGGAATCCAGAGGCTTTCCACTTACAGCAGTCAGATGAAAGATAAGTTTAGCCAGGATAAGAGAAGGACTCCAGCTTGGATTTTGAATTAACAAGTGTGCCACTTACAGCAATTATCCAGAAAAGGTTTTGATTGTTTATTTTTGAGATGTGATGTATAGAAGAAATGTCCTCTTGCAGAGAGGACTTATGGTCTCATCTGAGAGGATGTTGATTTTTGTGTGCCTTAATCAGAGCCCAAGGTTGAAGCTAAAAGAAACTGACTCCATTGGAGAGGGTTTTTTCTGTCTTGTACAAAGCCCAAGATTGAGTCTGACTGACTCGACTAGGGGAAATTCTTATATGAAGCCTAAGAGGAGGCTATCTCTTACTGAGGATTATTGAAATCCAGGAGCATGACCAAATTGTGTTGGGGAATCCAAAGGGATTTACTCTTGCTGGGAAGAGTTGAAATATCAGATGCCATGAGGTTCTGATTTTACTGGGGATTTGGTGATGGTAAATTGACCCTAGCTGGGTAATTTCTTTAAATGAAAGCTAAATCCTTGTTGGGGGGTCAGAGGAGTTTAAAATTGAGTATGAAAACCTTAGAGGTTTTAACTCTGTTGGAGACTGATGTAATGGCATCCTAATCTGGGTTTTTCCTATACTTTTAGGAAACTTGAGGGTTTCTGGGTGAGATTCAAGAGGAGATGAGACTTTCCAAGTCTACTTGTATGAAGCCCAAGAGGAGGCTAAGACTGTCCAAGTCTCTCAAAGAAGTGGTAGGCTCTAGTGTAGAGAGGGGGTCTTTGTATGATGCCCTAGAGAAGGTTGTTGGTTTAAGGGATGAAGATTAACCCTTAGAATGGTATGAGATTCTGGAATTTTGACTCTCCTGGGGATTGAACTAGTAGAGATGAATAATTTCTATCCTATGCCTTTTAGAGGCCTTTGGGTCCTTGTACTAAGCTCAAGAGGAGGTTGTGGGGAACTTCTAAGAAGCCTGTGGGTCCTTGTACTAAGCCCAAGAGGAGGTTGGGGATGCTTTTGAGAAGCCTGTAGGTCCAAGCCTAAGAAAGGTTCAAGAAAGGTTTCACCGGGAATTAATCATTTCTTTTTTGAATAGTTCTAAGGTTTGAAGAAATTCAAAAGAGGTTTCACCGGGAATTAATCCTCTCTAGGGAAATGAATTTCTTGTACAAATATATATTTCTAAGTTTTGAGAGTCTTGAGAAAAGTTTCACCAGAAATAATGCCTTTCTCTGTTCCATATTGTATAAGCCCAAGAAGAGGCAGCCTGTATAGGGAATTTCCTATTACGGAACTAGTTTGACCTAAACCTAGACCTAAACTAAGTTGAAAGTAACCTCTAGTTTGACCTAAACATAGACCTAACTGCTGGGAGAAACTCTAAACAAATATGCACAAGTATATACAGACAAATGATTTAACATGTATATATATATATATATATATATACAAATATACATTGAAAAAGATATTAGGACTTACAGTCTGAGAGGAGGCCCAAGTGTACTGTGATCTGTTGTATTGACTACGACTGTATGATTGATTAAGGTTTCAAGAAATTGAAGAAAGTTTTGAGAAAACTTTGAATTTTAATTAAAGGAAGTTTGTTTAATATAAAAGAATGTTTGGGGCTTATAGCTCAAAGAGAGGCCCAAGTGGTCTAAGAGCAGTTTCACCGGGAATAATGCTCCTCTTAGTACCAGTTTAAAACAGATAGATGATTTTTGAAAACAGAGGTATGGGGCTTACAACTCAAGGAGAGGCCCATGGAAGTTGTTTATTGTTAAAAACAAAGTTTATGTACAAAAGATTGGGGCTTATACTCAAGGAGAGGCCCGGATGACTTATTTGAAAACATTGATCGCACTGCGATACTGAAAGACGTTGTGGGGCTTATATTATAGCAGAGGCCCAAAAATTGTTTTATGTACAAAAGGGTTTGGGTCTTACACTCTATTAGAGGCCCAAAAGTGTTTGTGAAAAAATAATAATGGGGCTTATACTCAAGGAGAGGCCCAGATGATTTATTTGAAAAGGCCACGATCGCGCCGTGATTTTGAAAACCACAGAGGGACTTATACAGTGGCTGAGGCCCTAAAAATTATTGACACAAAGGGATGGGTCTTACACTCTATTAGAGGCCAAAAAATGTTATTTAATAGTTGGGGCTTATAGCTCAAGGAGATGCCCAGATGAAAAATAGTGATTGCACCGTTTATCGTATCGGGACTTATACAATGACTGAGGCCCAAAATGGTATATTTACAAAGGGGATGGGTCTTACACTCTAATAGAGGCCGAAAAGTGTTTCAAATGACGTTTGAAAAAATAAAAATTAATAAAAACCCTAATTTTAATTTAAAAATATAATTTTCCAAGGAAATTAAATAAAAAATGATATAAAATATCAAATATATTCAAAAACAAGTTGTCAACTTTGAAAAATGTTTTGCAAAATCATGTTTAGTTACATGAAAACTTGGAATTCATTTGAATTTGAAAAACCAAGATGGAAATTTCATTTAAAAATGTTTAAAAACAAATAAAATGAAATTATTTACAAAAATTCAAACTATATCAAATAAATAATATAAATTTGATTTCTTTGTAGAATAAAATACTTTAACAATTTTGTGAGTTTTTAAAAAAAAAGAACCAATAAAAAATGATAAAAATTGAGAGAGAAATTAATTTTTGAAATCAATTAAAAAAATGACCAAAAATTTAAAAATTCAAAATATGGCGCCAACGGTTATCTTCTTCCTCGCGGCCTCCCTCCATGGTCGTTTTGAAAAACCTCACATATCTCTCTCAATACGTAAGGGTTTTGACTTTTGTAAACACGAAAGTTGTGTATTTTTTAACAAGGATTTCAGTGATATAAATTAATTGCATTTATATTAAGTGTGGAGTGAGAAATCAAATGATGAACACATGAACCCTAATTTCTGTAAGAACACTATGAAATCCTATATACGATAGCTACAAAGCAATTGATTGAGGGGAAACACTCTAAATAAGTGCAGAAACATGTTTGTAACTTGAAAACACATTTATGATGCATAGATCATAGAGTTTGAGAGTGTCAGGATTACAAAGGAAATCGAATCCTCAGCTGTAGGTGTTACAGATGTTGTATGATGATCTAGACAGCTTCATTGGACCTCAAGTAGTGTGTTTGAAAGCTTGGAATGGATTGAAACACCCTGGAACTTGTTGTGGTACCCCAACTGCAAATAGGCCAAAAAGCTTGAGCAAATGGATGGTGACTTTGTGATTCTGGTGTTCCACATGTGTTTTGAGGTTATGGATCACTTGTATATGACATATGTGAGGTGTTAGGATGGTTGGTTTGGATGGAATTGCTCTCTATTTGAAAATTCGAATGTGACTTAAAAGAGAAGCAAATTCTGATTTTTTTAGAGTGATTGAAAGGAAAGCATGAGTTGTTATTCTTTGGTGTACTTGATTTGATCAGAAAGAACCTCTATTTATAGTAGAGCAACTTTGTTTTGGGAGCAATAGTGATTGGAGGCTGGATCACTCCATTATCCATTGAACTTTGTCATGTAACCAAAGTCTCCTCTAGCCATTGACTTGGGTCAATCTTGCAGGCCTATGGTCTTCTGATGCTTGAGTTCATCTTGACTCATTTACAATGTTATGGACTGATACATGCCAGCTCTATGCATCCATTCAATGCCTCATGACAAAGTTGAAGTTTTTGGATTTGCAACATTGAATTTCACATGCCAAGGAATATGATTTTGACTTGGTGGCTTTGTGATCAGATCCCTCATCATTCAAGTTGATTTTGGACATAAATGAAATGATGCAAGTGTCCAAATTGGCTCAAGAAATCTTGGTAACCAAGTTATGTTTTCATGCCTTTGTGTGGGCAGGGTGAAAAATGCCATTTTTGGAGGCTTATAACTCCTTGCTCATGTTGAACCATGGGAGGCTCTTGTACTTTTTGGAAAGCCCCAATAACATACTTCAAGTTTGATGTTTAACTTTGGTCTTGAATCCTCTTGGATCATAATGAAAAATGGCCTCAAAGTTGGTGAAAATGCAAAACAGATTCTGTCCAAAATTTCACTAAGTGTTGGGAAAATGGCCATTTTCATATTTTTGTGATTTTGATCAATCCATAACTCAAAATCCATGTGGATTTGGAATCTGTTGTAGTTGACAATCTTGAAGTATGTAATGAGAGCTTTCATTTGTGCTTTGGATGGGAGAAAAAGGTTGCTTAGATCACAAGTTATGGTCATGCAAAGTTGGGTATAAATCACTTTTTTTCATAACTTAGTGAAATTTCAAGTTTCTTATGGTTGCCCCTTTTGCAAGTAACCCCACTTTTCTTGATTTTTCTTGATGGATGATGATCCAAACCATAAGTTAACACTTTTTTGACTTAGGGAAGCCTTGTTGTTCAAAAAATTCAAAAAGTCAAACTTGATTTTTGGCACAGTTGACTTTTTGTCAGATGAATTTCAAACTTTGTGATCCTCTATGAAATCAAGTCCTTGACCTAATTCAAACCTAATAGATGGATTCCATAGGTGTTTTAGAGTGTCTTGAATCATGTCCCAAGGTTTGGGATCATGTCTTGGTCAAAAGTCAAAGGTACAGTTGACTTTTCATCAGAAAACCCTAATTGGTCCAGATCAATTTGAATCCTTGTACTGCTTATGAACCAAGTTCTTTGAATTAATCCAATCTTGTAAATGGATCAATATGATGTATTGTAGGTCTTCAAACCACTTCTTGAGGTCTTGGCTCATGCCTTGCTTCAAAAGTCAACTTGGGGTGAATTAGTCAAGAAACCCTAATTCCTGATTTTTGAGGAATGCATCCCCTGAGGCTATTTTGACTTTGTGATTGGGTCCATGAGGTCTCTTTGAGCTTCTTGGATCATGTTTTGAAGTATTGGCTCATGCCCAGATGAAAATTTCCCTCTGGAGGCCTTGGTCGACCAAAACCCTAATTTGGTGACACTGATGATCTTGAGGCTTGATCATCTTGAGATGTTGAACTTTCATGCTTGATTTTTGATGTGGGAGACCTCTTGATACTTCATGGATGTTTGAGAGGTTTGACAAGTTGAGGATCATGTCCATTCTTGATTGATCCTTTGTTTGAGTACTCAAAGAGGGCTCAAAACCCTAATTCTTGATTGGAGTGAATGCTCCATAATCTGTGAGAGGATTGATGGGGCATGAAGGTACATCCATATTGTGGTGATGATTTGCACAATGATGGGAAATCTTGTGGTCAAAGTTTGGGGGTATCACAATTGGGGATCATGTTTCAACCTTGCTTGGTGACACTTATTTCTCTATCCATCATAGGACCTCCAAGGGTAATGTAACTATTGTATGATGTGTACCTCTACTGTACAAGTGGTTTATTTCGCACTTGCCACAGTCTCCTATCTTCAAGGTAAACAAGAGTTGTTTGAGGTGGTCTCAAATGATCATGTCTCTTACCAATGCTGACATCACTTAGTATTCTTCCGTAATGATAATGTTAAGAATATTGATAGTTGTGGGGAGTCATTTAATGTACCTCTATTGGTACACAAGGGGGAATCAACTACAATCCAATTTTAGCAAAATGTTAGCTTGGGTATGCCTTGAAAGATAAACCTAATAACATTTTGTTGGAGAGTTTATTTTTCAAAAAGGGAAGGATACTCAAGGGTTGAATAAGAGGATGGTGCACGCTTGGCACAATATCCATAGAAAGGGGAAGGGTGAGCTTGGAAGGAAGAACTATGTAGCTTTGGAGCCTTATACTTATTGGGTGAAGAAGAAAGCAAGGGAGCTCAAGATTCCATATGTTTATGAGAATCCCATGTTTCCAATGGTGACCAAACCACCTAACATTCCTATTGAAAACATGGAAGAGTTTCAAGAAGCTTTAGCCAAGATGAAGCAAGAGAGGGATACTTGGGAAGGCAAGTTTCATGCTTCAAATATTGAGAAGATAGAATTGTAGAACCAATTGAAAGAAAATGATGATTTGATAGAGTTGCTTGAGTAGCATGTTGAGAAGAGGCAGAGGGAGCATGAGGATTTATTTTCCTCTAGCATTCCACTATCTCAAAGTATTCATCTTCCTGCTTCATGTGCTTGGAAGGGCTTTGTAGATCAGTTTGTGATAGAGAAAGCTGCCATGAAGAGTAAGATTGTTCATGGTACAGTTTTGTTAAAAAACCGAACCGAACTGAACCATATTAAAAATTCACTCGAACTGAACCAAACCGTTATAATTTATTTAAAACCGAACTGAACCAAATTATTGGTTCGGTACACCATTAAACTCCATACCGTACCAAACTGTTATTAAAAAATTTTTTTCTTTTCTAAAAAGAACCATTTAAGGTAAATTGAACAGTTGTACTTTTTTTAATTCTTTTAATACAAAATCATATTAGACTTTTTATTATAGCATTTTTCTATAAGCTTGTTTTTTATATAATTTATATAATTGACTATAGAATTATATAATAAAGTGATAATTAAATTTTAATTAAAATAATTATTTTATTTATAAAATATAAATTATTTTTTAAAAATATTCTTTACACAATTATAATTAAACTATCAAAAGAATTTAAAAAAAAAAAAGTCTAAAACAAATCATACTTAAATTAAAATAAGTGATTTATACTTTATTATTTAAATACTTTGAAAATTTTATAATTTAAATTTATTTAATAACTGTTAAATAAAATTTTATGTTTTTATGAAAATATTTTTTAGTATTTAAAATATACTTCAAATTCAAATTATGTTTAAAACTGTAGCATGGATAGTTATATCAAGGTATATATGCAGTAATACCAACATGCAGTAAACCAATACGCATTAGTAATATCAACATGCAGTATATCAATATGTATTAGTAATACCAACATCTAGTGACACTAATACCATACCATATTAATGGTTAACAATTGCAGTTCGGTTCTTTTGGTTTTAGTTTCGTTAATTATGGTTCGGTTCGGTTATTGAATTGTTTTATAAATTGTAGTTCGGTTTATTAACTAAAGAGAATGGTTCAGCTATTTAACAACGGTTCAGTTCGGTTCTTTGGTTCAGTTCAGTTTTATGGATTTTTTGAACAGCTCTAATGAAGAGTACTTATGTGTGTGTGTGTGTGTGTGTGTGTGTGTGTGTGAGAGAGAGAGAGAGAGAGAGAGAGGCTTAGAGGAAGTATCAGCATGGAGTTGGATCATCTTCAGATGTGGTTCCTTGGGACCCTTAGGATCTAGCTATTTTCTCTTGTATTTAGGATCTTTTGAAACTTGTACTTGAAATTGTAATCCTTCCAATTATTAATGAAATGCAGTTATTCAATATTTCAAATGTGTTATTTTTGTTGATTGTTATAAATTCTTAAGTTCCTTGAAAACTAATAATAAAAATAAAACATTTTTATTAAATATCATGCATCATTTTGCATTTGGTTTTGCTTTTTAAGAGTTTTCCAGGGGTCTTATTTCCTTTCTCCTGGTCTTCTCAGAAGACAAGTTGTCTCATCAGTACAATACTCGAGCTAATTATCAGAGGAAGATATCTTGAACAAGAGAACAAAGAACTCCGTGAAGAGGTAACTACTTTAAGAGTTGGAATGGAAAAACTGAATGCTTTGGTTGAGTCTTTGGTTGCTGCTCAGAATCATCTCTTTCTCCTCTTCCTTTTCCTCATGCAACTCATACTCATCCTCAAGTGATTGTAATTTCCTAGATCATATCAACTCCTATTTTTGTGGCTCTAGTTAGTGATCCACAACATCAGATGCCTAATGGTTTTCCTTAGGCATGCCTTTCAATTTTATGCCTGAAGGTTATCAGCCTGCTGTTGAGGTTCTTGTTGTGTCACCAGTTTTAACTGTTCCTCCTCCTGTGGTTCATACGGTTCCACATGCTGAAGAGCTCGTTTACCATGCTGAACCCAGTGAGAGTTTTGGTGTTTATGAGAGAATGGATGAGTTCCAGGATCAACTTCAGGAAATGCAGGAAGAGATAAAAGCGTTGAGAGGGAAATATCTATTTGGTAAGAATGCTCATGAATTTTTCCTTGTTTCCAATGTGAAGATCCCTGCTCAGTTTAAGGTTCCTGATTTTGAGAAATACAAGGGAAATTCTTGTCCTAAGAGCCATCTTGTGATGTATGCAAGGAAGATGTCTACTCATACCGATAATCATCATCTTTTGATCCACTACTTTCAAGACAGCCTTACAGGTGCAACTCTTAAGTGGTATATGCGGTTGGATAGTACTCAGATTTGTATTTTTAAGGACTTGGGTGAAGCATTTGTCCGACAATTTAAATATGATGTGTATATGTCACCAGACAAGGATCAACTCCGTGCCATGTCTCAAAAAGCAAAGGAGACTTTCAAAGAATACACTCAGAGATGGCGTGAGATTGCTGCTCAAATCAGTCATCCTCTATAGGAGAAAGAAATGACGAAGCTCTTTTTGAAAACTCTGAGTCCCTTTTATTACAAAAGGATGGTAGCTAGCGCACCTAGTGATTCCACTGAAATGGTGAATATGGGAATGATTCTTGAAGAAGGTGTCTGAGAGGGACGTTTGACTAAAGAATGTGGTTCTTCTAGTAATTCCAAGAAGTATGGAAGTGGATTCTCTAAGAAGAAAGAAGGTGAGTCTAATGTTATTTCTCAGGAAAGGTATAGAAGGTCTCAAGGAAGGAATAATCATCAATAGCAACATGAGGCATCTGTCACTCCAGTTGTTAATTCTCCTCCCATTGCTCAGGTAACTCCTACTTATCAACCTCAATTTCAACAAAAACAACGTACTCATCAGTAGTACAATAAACATAATCGTGTTTAGAAGAAGGTTGAGTTTGACCCAATTCCTCTGACATATGTTGAACTATATCCAGCTTTAGTGCAGAAGAATCTGGTGCAAACCAGGGCTAGACCCGATATCCCAAAGGATCTCCCTTAGTGGTACAAGTCTGACCACTTTTGTGCTTACCATCAAAGGGCACCTGGTCACGATATTGAGAATTATTTTACATTAAAGGATGAAGTTCAAAGGTTGATTCGAAGCGGTATTCTATCTTTCAAAGATTCTGGACCCAGTGTCCAAGCTAATCCATTACCCAAGCATGGGGGAGCTGTTGTGAATATGGTGGATGGTTATCCTGGGGACTACCTTATCTTTGATATTAATCTGGTTAGGGGATCTTTGGTAAAAATGCATATCAGTTTGTGTGAGCTCAGTTATTATGAACATGACCATGCTTCTTACAGGATCTGTTCAAGGAGTCCACGTGGATGTTCTAATGTGAAGAGAGATCTTCAAGAGATGATGGATTAGAGACTTCTCTATGTTACTAGAGCAAGGGCTGATAATCATGAGGTACACATGGGTGGTGGTTTCCCTAGAGAATACCGTGTATTTGATATGAATCTGGTAAGAGCATCTTTGGTTCAACTTCATGTTGAGTTATGTATGTTGGGGTATTGTGGACACGATCACGTGTTTTATTAAGTTTGTTCAAGAAATCCTATGGGGTGTTCTATTGTGAAGAGTGATATTCAAGATATGCTAGATCAATAAATTCTTTAATTTCACATGAAAAGGGATGATACTGATGAAGTGAATGTTGTGGTTCCTCATTTTAATATGCCAGAACCAGTGGAAATTACTTACAACAGTCAGAAATATTTTGTCTCTCCTTTGGTTATCTATTTTCCAGGTCCTACACCTTACAATTCTGATAAGGTTGTGCCTTATAAATACAATGCTACCATGATTTAGGATGGTAAGGAAGTTCCAATTCCATCTCTTTCTTTCATTGTTAACATTATTGATGTTAGTGGAGTGACCCGTAATGGTCGTGTGTTTGCTTTTGTGCCTCCCAAGAGGGTTGAGGATGTTTCTGTTGGTAAGCTAATTCAAGTTGAAGTGCTTGTTGTGTAGTCTAAAACTGGGTTAGTGGCAGGGCAGTCTAGTGGATTGAATCAGAATTCTGATGCTGATGAAGTTTTGAAGCTAATCAAGAAGAGTGTGTATAAGGTTGTTGATAAACTCCTTCAGACTCCGTCTAAAATCTCTATTATATCCTTGTTGTTGAATTCTAAAGCCCATAAGAATGCTTTGATGAAGGTATTGGAACAAGCTTTTGTGGATCATGATGTTACTATTGACCAGTTTGATGGTATTGTTGGTAATATAACCACATGCAATAATCTGAGTTTCAGTGACGAAGAGTTGCCTAAGGAGGGCAGGAATCACAACCTGGCTTTGTATATCTCAATGAACTGTCAAGCTGATGCCATATCCAATATTTTGGTGGATACTGGTTCTTCTTTGAACGTGATGCCCAAGTCTACTTTATCTAGGCTTTTTTATCAAGGTACTCCAATACGGTATAGTGGAGTTGTTATCAAAGTTTTTGATGGGTCTAGATAGACTGTTATAGGAGAAGTTGATCTCCCCATGAAGATAGGCCCTCACTCTATTCAGATTACATTCCAGGTGATGGATATCCATCCTGCTTATAATTTCCTATTGGGTTGTCCTTGGATCCATGAAGATGGGGCAATTACCTCTACCCTCCATCAGAAGTTGAAGTTTGTGAAGAATGGAAAAATGGTAATTGTAGGTGGAGAGCAGACTATATTGGTGAGTCATCTTTCGTCCTTTTCTTACATTGATGTTGATGAAGCTGTTGGAACACCGTTCCAGGCCTTTCTATTGATAATATGGCTAAGAAGAATGGGGCATCCATCTCTTCCTTGAAGGATACACAACAAGTGGTTCAACATGGTCCAGGTGTTGGTTGGGGACAAGTTGTGAATCTTCCTAAAGACAAGTACCATTTCAGTCTCGGGTTTTCTTCTAGGTCTGAAAAAGTTGTTAAGCGAGAGGTTGTTATTTGCCCAATTCAAGAGACTTTCCATAGTGGAGGCTTCATCCATCCTACTTCTCCAGAAGTTGATGCCATTACTGAAGATGATCCATAGCAAGATTTTCCAGATTGTATGACGCATGGAGTGATTTTCCAAAACTGGATTGTTGTTGATGTTCCTTCTGTTATGCACATTTCAAAGTTTTTTTTTGTTGTTTTAAAAAATCCTTTCACTATGCCCAAGGTGAAAATGACTATGTGTGGGCTTTGTTTCAGATTTTAAGATCATTAATAAAATGTTATTTTGTTTATCCATAAGTGTTTTTACTTTTTGCTTTTTCTGGAAAATGGTAATCTAAAAAACCAAAAGACAATAAAAATAATTTCAATATCTGCATAATACTTGCGCAGTTATCTGTTTTCTAAAATCAAGCATAAATCATTATGCAGATTGATTCATGATAAGCCCATTGAAAAAAATGACCATATGCCCTCTCCCAACTTTGAATTCTCTGTGTTTGAAGTGGAAGAAGAGAGTATTGAAGAAATTCTTGATGAGATTTCTCAGTTGCTTGAGCACGAGGAGAAGACCATTCATCCTTATAAAGAGCTAGTAGAAGTGATCAACTTGGGTTCTCAGGAGGACAAGAAAGAGGTCAAGATTGGGGCATTGCTTGGTCAAGATGTTGAGAAGAGGATGGTAGAGCTTCTTAAAGAATATGTGGATGTGTTTGCTTGGTCTTACCAGGATATGCCAGTCCTTGAGATATTGTGAAGCATAGATTGCCTTTAAAGCTAGAATGTCTGCCAATCAAGCAGAAGTTGAGAAGAACTCACCATGATATGGCTGTCAAAATCAAAGAGGAGGTTCAAAAGCAAATTGATACAGGTTTCCTTGTTACCTCTGAATATCTTCAATGGGTGGCCAACATTGTGCCTGTTCCAAAGAAAGATGGTAAAGTTCGGACGTGTGTTGATTATAGAGATTTGAACAAAGCTAGCCCAAAAGATGATTTTCCCTTGCCACGTATTGATATGTTAGAAGATAATACATCTAAGTTCAATATCTTCTCCTTGATGGATGGTTTTTCCTATTATAATCTGATTAAGATGGCACCCGAGGATATGGAAAAGACAATGTTTATTACACCCTGGGGAATATTCTGTTATAGAGTGACGCCTTTCGGTTTGAAGAATGTTGGTGCAACGTACCAGAGGGTCATGGCTACCCTATTCCATGATATGATACACAAGGAGATAGAAGTCTATGTTGATGATATGATTACTAAGTCGAAGACTGAAGAAGATCATGGTGATTATTTATTGAAGTTGTTTCAGCGTTTGAGAAATTTTAAACTCCGCTTGAATCCTAACAAATGTACTTTTGGTGTCCGTTTAGGAAAGATTTTAGGTTTCATTTTCAGCCAGAAAGGTTTTGAGGTAGATTCTGATAAAGTCATAGATATTCAAGAGATTCCTACACCCAAGACAGAAAAGCAAGTTTAAGATAACTTAGGCGTTTGAATTATATTTCCAGGTTTATATCTCACATGACTTCCACTTGTGGGCCAATCTTCAAGCTTCTCCGTAAAGACCAAGGTTGTGTTTCCAGAATGCTTTTGATAGCATTAAAGAGTATCTTATTGGACCTCCTTTAATGCTTTTGATAGCATTAAAGAGTATCTTATTTCCATCATTTCTGGTTTCCCTTACAAAATCTCTAAGATATTTAAAGAGAATGGAAGGAAGGCATATTTTTTCACCTTTCAGCAGATAATACAACATGTATTTCTGATCAGTGTTCATGAAGTCAGATGAACTTAATGAAGGTCTATGATGGATAAAACCTAGAATGATCCTGAGCCAGACGTGAAGCTCTTTAGACAGATCCTGGCTCTTAAAGGGTGGCTTTCCTCAGATGATTGAGTGAAGATGGATGGGTTTATCACTTCAGAAAGAAACTTTGACTTTGAATTCATTTTATAGATACGCTTTCCACCAGCGTTCTCCATTCCAAGTAAGGTAGCGATAGATTTCTCCGTGATGACAAATTTGTTTCCCAAAACATATGACACAATAAAGTGATCATCAACATCAGCAAATCTCCATAATTCCTTGATTAGGTTAGGGAAGATGGGACCGTAGAGACGATCAAAGTAATTTCTCCAATTTTTAGCATTCAGTTCCCAAAACAAATCTATTCAATTACCAAATAGGTTATCAAAATCTACCAACCATTCACAAAGAACTTCCAATTCTTCAAAAGGAGTCGAGAGATGAATGTGAGATGGACGATCCATAATATGAACTTCAACTAGTTTCTGGAAGGTAGATAACGATTTATGTAGCAACATCGAAGAAGTTTAAGCAGTAGTAGAAACCATTTGAGATGATTCTGCATGTTGTGATTGTTGAGAGAAGTTGTACACACTTTGTTGTTGAGCATCCATTGATGAAGATGATGAAGTTATGGAACACAAAGGGTTTTTAGGGTTTCTAAGAAAAAAAAGTGGGAAGTGAAAGAGTAGCGTAGTGTGTGATAGTGAGATAGTGAGTATTTAAAGAGAGAGAGAAGTTGATGATTACAAACAAAATAGGGAGTAACAGGGATTAATTATTTTAAAAACCTAGTCTCTTGAAATCACAATGCTCGAGGTGTCACTTCAACGGTAAGGTATGATTTGATATTGGACAAGTGTCAGAAGAAGTCATAGCAGTCTATTTAAGTGAACACGTTTGATGTTCCCAAAGTCAAGAATACCAAGAGGTATCTGACTAGACAAGTTTCTGATCAAGACATCTTCTAACATGTAGAAGTATCTTTATTCAGAAAGATAAATAAATAAATAAAAAAATATTTGCTTAACGTCAGAATCTCATTTTACAAAAGGAGATTAAACATATTCTGATAAAATTCATTATGGACAAAAATCCATATTTAAGTTTTTCAGAATGAACTAAAATCTATCTTCAGCTAAGGGTTTTGTAAAAATATCAGTCCACTGATGATCTGTATCTATAAATTTTAGAGTTAAAATCCCTTTCTGAACATAGTCTCTAATGAAATGATGTTTAATTTCAATGTGTTTAGCTCGAGAATGTAAAATAAGATTCTTACTTAGGCAAATAACAGTTGTGTTATTATAGAAGATAGGAATGTTACCCTCGTGAATCTGAAAATCTTCTAGTTGATTCTTCATCAAGAGCATCTGGGTACTACAAAGTGACGCTGAGATGTATTCTGCTTCTGCAGTAGATAGTGCAATGGTTGATTGCCTCTTGCTTGCCCAAGAGACGAGGTTGTTACCCAGAAACCTACAGTTTCCAAAAGTACTGTTCCTTTCTAATCTTTCTCCGGCATAATCTGCATCTCAATAACCAGATAGCCTGTACTTTGATGTTTTCTTATACATCAAGCCAAGGTTAGTTGTTCTCTTTAGATACCTTAGGATTCTCTTAATAGCTGTTAAGTGAGTTTCCCTTGGATCTGATTGGAAACAAGCACACGGACATACACTAAACATAATATCTGGATGAGAAGCAGTCAAATACAGAAGAGAGCCTATCATACCACAATAGAGCTTCTGAAAAACCTTTTTACTTACTTCTTCTTTCTCTAGAATGCATGTAGGATGCACAGGAGTTTTTGCAGGTTTACTATCTGACGTCTCAAACTTCTTCAGAAGTTCTCGTGCATATTTGCTCTAATGAACATACGTTCCTTCTGGATGTTGATCAATTTGAATTCCTAGAAAGAATCGGAGCTCTCCCATCAGACACATTTCAAATTCTGCCTGCATTAAATTAGAAAATTCCTTGCACAAAGAAGGATTAGCATAACCAAAAATAATATCATCTACATAAATTTGCACAACCAGAATATCATTCTTAAAAGTTTTGGAAAAGAGTGTAGTGTCTACTTTCCCTCATAAAATCATTTTCCAAAAGGAAATTACTGAGTCTATCATACCAAGCTCTGGGAGCTTGTTTTGGACCGTATAATGATTTCTTCTGTTTAAATACATAATCTGATTTCTCAGAATTTTTAAAGCCAGGGGGTTGATATACATACACTTCTTCAAAAATATACCCATTTAAGAATGCTCTCTTAACATCCATCTGATAAAGAATGATTTTATGATTAACAGCAAAAGAAACTAATAAGCGAATAGATTCTAACCTGGAAACTAGTGCAAAGGTTTCAATATAGTTTATCCCTTCTTGCTGACTATAACCTTGTGCAACCAGCCGAGCTTTGTTTCTTACAATCTCACCTTTCTCATTAAGCTTGCTTCTGAATACCCATTTTGTTCCAATGATGTGGACACCTTTTGGTTTCTGAACAAGATTCCAAACATCATTTCTGGTGAATTGATTCAGTTCTTCTTGCATGGCCAGAATCCACTCATTCTCCAGAAGAGCTTCATCAACTGATTCTAGCTCTATAAGTGACACCAAACCCAGAAGAGTTTCTTCAGAAGATTTGAATGATGAACGAGTTCTGACTGAATCATCTTTATCTCCCAAAATTAATTCTTTAGAATGAGAAGTCCTTAGTCTATTCTTCTTCTGATAAGATGGACTAGTCATTGTTTCTAGTGAAGTTGTATCTGAGTCTATAGTTTCTGCAGCTTTGTCTTCTTCTTTAGAATATTCCTCCTTGGATTCTGATAAAGTAATCTTCAAATCTGTAAGTTTTTTAACTAGCTTTGACTTTTCCGGGTCAAGCTTATCATCGAATCTAACATGAATTGATTCCTCAACAATCTGTGTTTATGTGTTATAGATTCTGTAGCCTTTAGAGCGTTCAGAGTATCCTAACAATTAACACTTTTGAGCTTTGGAATCAAACTTGCCAAGATTCTCTTTAGTGTTCAACATAAAACAAATACAGCCAAAAGGATGAAAATAAGAGATGTTGGGTTTTCTATTCTTCCACAATTCATAAGGAGTCTTACCCAGAATAGGTCTGATAGAAATCCTGTTCTGAATATAACATGTTGTGTTTACTGCCTCTGCCCAGAAGTGCTTAGCCATGTCAGTTTCTTGGATCATGGTACGAGCCATTTCATGCAATGTCCTATTCTTCCTTTCCACTACTCCATTCTGTTGTGGAGTTCTAGGACAAGAGAAATCATGGGAATCAAAAAGATTCTCAAAGTATCTCTTCTCGAATTCTCCACCATGATCGCTTCTAACTCTGGTCATTTTGCAATCCTTCTTTGTTTGAACTTGTGAGCAAAAGGTAGAGAAAAAGGAATGTGACTCATCCTTGAGCAAAATATTTGAACTTGCCTTTCTAACATGCTTCATAAAGAGCATCTGAAGAATACTTCAGATTTGGTAAGCCTCTGACTAATCCAAGCTTATTTAGCTGAGAGATCTTTCTCATGCTAACATGGCCCAAACGTCTATTTCATACCCATTGCTCCTCTTTTACAGACATTAAGCATTTAACATTCTAGTCCTTAAGATCAGAAAGTCTGATTTTGCAAATGTTGTTTTTCCTCTTTCCATTAAAAAGGATTGAGCCATCCTTCTGACTAATAGCCTTACAGGACTTTTGATTGAAAATGATATCATAACCATTGTCACTAAGTTGGATAATTGACAATAAGTTATGCATCAAACCATTGACCAGAAGAACATCAGTAATAGAAGGAAGTTCACCATTACCAATAGTTCCAGAACCAATGATCTTACCCTTTTGGTTTCCTCAGAAACCAACGAAGCCTCCAGGCTTAAGTTCCAAACTTTGGAATATATGCCTTCTTCCCGTCATGTGTCGCGAGCAACCACTGTCCAGGTACCATAATTGGTGTTTCAACTGAGATGCTAAGGATATCGGCAACATAGATTATCTCATCCTTAGGTACCCACTTTCTGGGTCCTTTTTTGTTATTTTTCCAAGAGTTTTTCACAACTTTCGATTTCTGTGCAACATGATAATCAAGTGGAATTTGTGCATGATACTTTGGTTTAAGATCAAATTTATGTGTCTGTGAAGGTACTTGCACAAGCTCAGAACAATTAAGCTTAGTGTCAGATGGCACGAAGTGATCATAGAGAGGTTTTGGTTTTCCAGGCTGACTTTCGTCAATTTTAGATATTTCTGTACACCCTAAACCTTTTTTTCCATTTCTGCTAACTCCATAGATCATGGAATCCATTTTGCTTCTATCCATATACTTTTAGCCAGAAAGTGCTGGAATGCTCTATCATACTTGTTGACACAGTTAGTATCAGAGATATTAGAGACTAATTCTTCTTATAGTTTAGAAATTTTGTTTTTCAAAGCAAAGTTAATATTTTTTAAAGAAAATGTATTTTTATTCAGAGAATAATTATTATGTTCAAGCTTATCTCTAGCTTCAGAAGTAATTACATGGATTTGTTTAAGGTCCTTGTATTTAATTTGAAGACTCTGATATCTTTCCAGCATTTCTGAAAGACATAACTCTAATTTACAACGAGAGAGTTTAGATAATACCTATGAGTCAGAGTCTGAATCTGATTCTGGTTCTGATAGCATTTTGTCTTCTGGTTCTCCAGAGACTTCAGCGTTAATTGTTGTTGCCACTAACACAACATTTTCCTGTTCTTCATCAGAATCTTCTTCTTCAAAATCAGAGTCATCCCAAGTTACCATGAGTCCCTTTTTAACTTTGGTAAAGTTCTTCTTAGGCTTCTTGTCTTTCTTAAGCTTTGGACACTCATTCTTTTAATGACCTGGCTCATTACACTCATAGCAGATGACTTCTTTTCCAGAACTCTGCCTCTTTTGTCCAGATGTTGAGTCAGAACGACCATTGTTCCTTCTTGATCCTCTGAACTTTCCTTTCCTATGTTTCCATAGTTTGTTGATCCTTCTAGAGATAAGTGATAACTCATCTTCTGAGTCTTCATCAGAATCTTCTGATTCTTCCTCAGCTTGATAAGCATTTTCCTTTTCAGGTTTAGACTTAAGAGCAACTGATTTACTCTTCTTCTGAGGTGCATCTTCCTCCAGCTCTATCTCATGACTTCTTAAAGAACTAATAAGTTCTTCAAGACTTATATTGTTCAGATCTTTAGATAACTTTAGAGCAGTTACCATAGGTCTCCATTTCTTGGGAAGACTTCTGATAATCTTCTTGAGATGACCAGCAGTTGAATATCCTTTGTTTAGCACTCTGAGTCCTGCTACCAGCATCTGAAATCTTGAAAACATAGTTTCTACAGATTCATCATCATCCATCTTGAAAGCTTCATATTTCTGGATTAGGGCAAGAGCCTTTGTCTCCTTTACTTGAGCATTTTCTTCAAGAGTCATTTGTAGTGAATCAAAAATGGACTTGGCATCTATCTGTTATTTTCTCATACTCAGTATAAGAAATAACATTCCACGGTATAATTCTTGCCTTGTGATGATTCTTGTAATCTTTCTTTTGTTGATTAGTCATAGCACTTCTTGACACTTTTTCTCCCGCGACATCAATTGGGTGAGTATATCCATCAACTACAAGATCCCAAAGATCTATGTTGTAGCCAAGAAAGAAACTTTCAATTCTATCTTTCCAGTAGTCAAACTTTTCACTAACAAAGATTGGTGGTTTCGCACTTTAGTGATCTTTCTCTTCTGGTATAAGATTAACGGCATCCATGATGTCTCACACAAATACTGGATCGGTACTGAACACGGTGAAATGTTGATAAAAATTTTATCATAATCAGAATCGGATCTCTGATGCCAATTGAAGGTGTGAGAAAAACACAAGAAATGGGGGTTTGAATTGGGTTTTTAAAAAATGAAAGCTTTTTCTGAAAATCAAACAGAAATCACAAAGAAACTAAACAAGAGAGAAAGACACACGATATATCCTGGTTCATTTGAAAACTATCAAGATAATCCAGTCCACCCGCCAAGGTGAGTTTGCCTTATACCCAAGGACTTAATCCAATATAATCAACTATTTACAATCTGCACTAGCAACCGCTGGTGACTAACAACCACAAAGACTAACTGTCTAAGTCATCTTAAGGATTCTGACCTAACTAGTCCCTTAAGGAATTACAAACAAAAGTTTGTGAAAGATAAATGTTTACAATGAAATGCTTCTACTCAAGTAGATATAAACACAATGAATATCTTAAAAAGACTTAAATAAAATTTGCATACAATATGAATTTTGCGTTGTTGTGTTCTTGCGTTGTTGTGTTCTTGCATTGTTGTGTTGTTCTTCACAATTTTCTTCAAGTTATCAAGTCCTTATATAGCTAGTAAAAGATTTGTTGGAGGGCAGATCAGGAATATCCTTGAGTGAGTTGGCGACTTGAAAGAATTTTGTTACATAGGGATGAGAATCATACACAAAAGTTGTCCTTTTCACCATAAAATCAGGGTAGTGGAATGGAACGTTTTGATATGTACTATGTACTATTTCCCTCATAAACTTTTGATCTTATCTTTTGTACATCAGAGGCTTCTGGATAGAGATGTTTGAAGCATGAGTAGAAGAGTTGATCACTGGGTCTTAAGAATCTTAAGTCTTCAGAGTCTACAGAAATTGTTCACCAAAACCTTGTCTTCAGAATCTTTAGCACTTAGTCTTCAGAACCCTTAGTCTTCAGAAACTTAAGTCTTTAGAGTCTTCAGAACTTTGTTCAGCATAACCTTGTCTTCAGAGTCTTTAGCACTTAGTCTTCAGAAGAGAACAACTTCAGAAGCTAGAAAGCCTTCAGAAGTAAATCATCAGAGTCACGCTCAGAGGCATAATCCAAGAGAGCATTGCAGCAACAACATATTGTCTTCTTAGAATCTTTCTGGATGTGAGTAGGTACAGAAGCAGACTTGCTTCTTTGGCGCATAAGTGACTTTTGTCATACCAGAATGGCGTTGTATATGGTCTCTATCAGAGTCAGAACCTGTTTATTAAAACTTTAGAATAACCAACCGTTAGAGTACCAAAATTATTTTCACACAAATACTACCTTGTTATTATCAAAACTTAGAGATAACCAACAGAACCAAATCTTGTTCTAACATCCTATCTTGTCTCCTCCAGTGGAAGGAATACCTTTGATCATTTATTTAACTATTTTGGAATACTATAGGGTTGTGTACTTGGACAACAAGATGAAACTGATAGAAAAGAGCATGTCATCTACTATCTAAGTAAGAAGTTCACAGACTGTGAGTCTCGGTACTCTATGCTTCAAAAAACTTGTTGTGCTTTGGCCTGGGCTTCTAAACGTCTATGACAGTATATGATAAATCATACCAATTGGTTGACATCTAAAATAGATCCAATTAAGTATATTTTTGAGAAGCCTGCTTTGGCTCGAAGGATTGCTCGTTGGCAGATGTTGTTATCTGAATATGATATTGAGTACCGTACTCAGAAAGCAATTAAAGGAAGTATCGTGGCTGATCATTTGGCTCACCAGCAAATTGATGATTATAAATCCATCAGGTTTAACATACCTGATGAAAATATTATCTATTTAAAAGCCAAATATTGTGATGAACCATTACTTGAAGAAGGAACAGATCCTGAATCCTGGTGGCGTTTAGTGTTTGATGGAGCTGTTAATGCTTATGGTAATGGAATTGGGGAAATCATTATTACTCCTCAGGGTTCTCATATCCCTTTCACTACGAGATTGATATTTGATTGTACGAACAACATGGCAGAATATGAAGCTTGTATCATGGGTCTTGAAAAAGCCATTGAATTAAGAATTAAGATCTTTTATGTGTATGGAGATTCAGCCCTAGTGGTTAATCAGATTAAAGGAGAATGGGAGACTCATCATCCTGGTTTGATTCCTTATAAAGATTATGCAAGGAGGTTGTTGGCTTTCTTTAACAAAGTTGAGTTTCATCATATACCTCGTGAAGAGAATCAGATGGCGGATGCTTTGGCTACTTTGTCATCTATGTTTAAAGTGAATCATTGGAATGATATGCCTAAGATCAGAATTATACGCCTTGATAGATCTGATCATGTGTTTGCAGCAGAAGAAGTCACAGATGATAAGCCTTGGTATCATGATATTAAATGTTTTCACCAAAGTCAAGAGTACCCACTTGGGGCATCCAAAAAAGATAAGAAAACTTTGAGAAGATTGACTGGCAATTTCTTTCTAAATGAAGATGTGTTGTATAAGAGAAACTCTGGCATGGTCTTGCTCATATGCATGGATAGACATGAAGCAGACATGTTAATGCAAGAAGTTCATGAAGGATCCTTTTGTACTCATCCCAATGGACATGCAATGGCTAAAAAGATGTTAAGGGCAGATTATTATTGGTTGACAATGAAATTTGATTGTTGTAAATATGTGAAGAAGCACCATAAATTTCAAATTTATGCTAATAAGATTCATGTGCCTCCGACTCTTCTCAACTTTATTTCATCTCCATGGCCTTTCTCTATGTGGGGAATTAACATGATTGATATAATTGAACCCAAAGCTTCGAACGGACATCGTTTCACTCAGGTGGCTATTAATTACTTCACAAAGTGGGTTGAAGAAGCATCTTATGCTAATGTGACCAAGCATGTTGTGGTCAGGTTTATCAAGAATTAGATTATTTGTCGATATGGTGTTTCGAGTAAGATCATTACTGATAATGGGTTTAACTTGAATAATAATATGATGAAAGAGCTTTGTGACGATTTCAAGATTGAACATCATAATTCTTCTCCTTACAAACCTAAGATGAATGGGGTTGTTGAAGCTGCGAATAAGAATATTAAGAAGATTATCCAGAAGATGGTTGTGACATATAAAGATTGGCATGAGGTGCTCCCTTTTGCTTTGCATGGGTATCGCACATCCATCCGCACTTCAACAGGGGCAACCCATTTCTCACTTGTGTATGGCATGGAAGTAGTGCTCTCCGTAGAGGTTGAGATCCCACAATGCGAGTCTTGATAGAAGCCAAGTTATCTGAGGCTGAATGGTGTCAAAGCAGATATGATCAATTGAATTTAATTGAAGAGAAGAGGATGAAGGCTTTGTGTCATGGTCGGTTATATCATAAAAGAATGAAGAAAGCATTTGATAAGAAGGTTTGACCTCGTGTATTTAGAGAAAGTGACCTCGTGCTCAAAAAGATTTTGTCTTTCAACACTGATTCTAGGGGAAAGTGTGTCATACCCCAAATTTTGACCACTAAGATTCCCATCATTATGTAAATCATCACCACAATATGGATGTACTATTATGCCTCATCAGTCTCCTCAAGGGTTGTTGAGTATTCACTACAAATAATAATTAGGGTTTCAAGCCCTCTCCGAGCCTTAGACAAAGGATCAATCAAGAAATGACATGATCTTCAACTTGTCTAACCTCTCAAACATCTACAAAGGATCAAGAGGACTCCCACATCGAGGATTAAGCACAAGGTTGCAACCTTCCAGGTGGATTAAGCCTCAAGATCGACAGTGTCACCAAATTAGGGTTTTCGTCGACTAGGGCCTCCATATGGAAATTATCCTCTAGGCATGAGCCAATGCTTCAAAGCATAACCTAAGATACTCCATGGGACCTCATGGGCCCAATCATCAAGTCAATTTAGCCTCAGCGGATGCATTCACTAAAAATCAAGAATTAGGGTTTCTTGACCTAATTCACCCCTAAGTTGACTTTTGGGAAAAATCATGAGCCAAGACCTCAAGACATGGTTTAAGGGTCTCCAATACACTACATTGATCCATTTGCAACAATGGATTGATCCAAGAAGCTTGATCTACAACTTTCAATTTCATCAGGACCTCAATTAGGGGTTTTCTGGAAAAAGTCAACTGTATCTTTGACTTTTGACCCAGACATGCTCTGAAACCCTAAGACATGATTCAATACACCCTATAACACCTATAAAATCAATCCATCAAGTTTGATTTAGGTCAAGGACTTGATTTCATAGAGGATCGCACAGTTTGGAATTCATCTGGTAAAAAGTCAATTGTGCCCAAAAGTCAAAGTTTGACTTTTTGATTTTTTGATCAATTATGGTTCCTTAACCCTAAAATGATGTTAATGTGTGATTTGAATCAACATTCATCAAGAATATCAAGAAAAGTGGGATAACTTGTAAAAGGGGTAACCATAAAAACTTAGAAATTTTCTGAGTTATGAAATAAAGTGGCTAGGGTACCAACTTCCAAGGATCATAACTTGAGATCCAAACAACCATTTTGGCTGATCCATAGATGGATTTCTAGCTCTCATGGCATACTTTAAAAGTGACACTGCACCTCATTCCAATTCCTCATGGATTTCAAGTTATGGAATGGCCAAAATCACAAAAAGTGAAAATGTCACTTTTTTCCAACACTTGGTGAAATTTTCACTAAGTCAGAATCTGTTTCACTTTTTCCAAAATGTAAGGGCATTTTTCACTTGAATCCAAAAAACATCAAAACAAACTATGATCACACATATGTTGTATCATATGAGGGCTTTCCAAAATGGCCAAGAACCCCATGAAACTCCACTTAAGCCATGAGATATGACAATGGCAATGTGCCTTGCTGCAAACTGTCATGGCAAGGAAGATTTGTGCATTTTGCTCGATTTGAGGAATTTGTGCAAATGACAAACAAGTTTATCCATCGAAACACCTCAGGGAGGGACCAAGGAGGGACAAACACTGATCCATAAGCCTCCCAAGTCTTTGGAATTAAAAATAGCATGCCAAACCTAAAATTGCCTAAAGAGGGGACAAGACTCCAATTTTGTTTTGGAGCATTCAATGGATGCACCATGGTGGCATTAACTGAACTATTTCCAACTGAATGAGTCAAGGATGATCTCTGAACTAGGGGACCAATAGCCTGTGCCCTAACCTCTAGTCAATGGCTAGAAGAGACTTGGATTCCTATTTATCAACATTGGCCAAACCTCTACTGCAGTTGTCATTCACTATTACAGCCTAAACTAACTTGCTCTACTATAAATAGAGCTCATTTGTGCTCAGTTTAAGTACACCAAAGCACTACAACACTTGCTTTCCCCAAAATCACTTTCTCTAGGCAAAAATACCTTCTTTAGCAAGGTAACTCTGAGTTTTTGAGTTAGAGAGAAATTCCATCACAGCTCATGATCCAAACACATCCAATATGTCATATCTAAGTTGTTCAAACTCTCACAAGTGACCTGTAACACCAAAATCACAAAGTCCCCTCTCAAAACCTCAAAATAGGGCATTTATGCATTTTTCAAGCCATGTCTTGATTCAGTCACTTTCCAAACCAGATAAAACCTCAAACACACTCCAAATATCATCCTTGAACTGTCCCAAATGGTTCCACACATCTGGAACACCATTTGAGAGAGTTGCTATTTTGGCCACTTTTGCCCCCTTTGCAAGAAAGGGCCAATTTCCATTCCTGAGGTTTCCAGCTGATTCCAATCATCCTAAAAGCTTCTAAGGGATCATTTGAGAGTGTTCAAAGTATCAAAACATTTCTAGAATAAGGCACTTGACAGATTGCCCAAAAAGCTTCTAAAGAGGTAAGCATCTCAACTTGAACTCTTTAAAATATGCATTGCTTTGAAGTCAACTGATCATGCACATCTCATACATATTATATGTGTTGCGTTTGAACCAATTCATCATGTAATTCATGCATGTAACATGAGATAGCACAGAAAATGCAAATCATGGCCTATTTCAAAACCACTATCGGGTTTTTAGGAGGATTTATTTTCTGAAAAACCCACCACCACCATTGGATTCCTTGTGAAATTCTAGGCAGGATAGACCTAAATTTTGTCCCAACCCATGGAGAAATGAGAAAGTTACAAGCTTCACGTTTTTGGCCAAAATCTTGCCTTGCCTTGCCTTGGCCAGGCCAAAAACAAGACAAGCCTTGTATATTTGTGGCTGGGGTTTGATACACGGATGTATCACCACCCGAGTGGTAGGGCGCGTACACTGCACACAAGAGGTTTGGGGTTCGAATCTCCCTCGCCCCAGACCCCTTTTTAATGGTTTTTTCACTTTTTTATTATTTTTCCTATTATTTTTTAATGATTTGAAAAATTAATAACCCAATTTTAATTATTTTTCATTGGTTCTTTTTGCAAAAAAATCACAAAAATGTTGAAATATTTTATTCCACAAAAAAATCAAATTTATATTATTTATTTAATATAGTTAGTATTTTTGTGAATAAATTCATTTTTAATTGTTTTTAAACATTTTAAAAGTGAATATTTATCTTGAAAATCAAAACCAAATGAGTTTTAATTCATCTTGTGATTAAAACATCATTTTTCAAACCTTAAACAAAAATCACAAGTGGTTTATTCAAACTTATTTGGTATTTTTATCATTTTTATTGGTTTTCTTTAAATATTTACTTTTAAAGGAAAACAAAATTAGGGTTTCTTTGATTTTCACCCTCATCAATCATCTTAAAACACTCATGGGTCTCTAATAGAGTGTAAGACCCAACCTTTTTCTTTAACCAATACCTTTTTGGGCCTCAGTGTATTGTATAAGTCCCGATACCTTTTCAAAAGTTTAGCGAGATCGTCGCCTTTTTAATAAATAACCTTGGGCCTCTATTATAGTGTAAGACCCATCCCCTTTGTAAATACACCACTTTTTGGGCCTCAGTCAATGTATAAGTCCCACTGTATTTTTAAAAACAACGGCGTGATCTTCTCCTTTTTAACAAAACCAAATGGGCCTCTCCCCGAGTTGTAAGCCACATTATTTTTCTTTAAATACTTTGGGCCTCTAATAGAGTGTAAGACCCAACCCCTTTTTGAAACTAAAATAATTTGGACCTCATTCATTGTATAAGACCCAACACATTTTTCAAAAGTCTCGGTGCGATCGCCAGTTCAGAAAAGAAACCCTGGGCCTCTCCCCGAGTTGCAAGCCCCATCATTTGTACAAAAACCCTTTGGGCCTCTAATAGAGTGTAAGACCCAACCCCCTTGTACATAAAAACTTTGTGGGCCTCACGTATTGTATAAGTCCCTCTATACGATCTACAAAACAACGGTACAATCACTGTTAAAACTTGGGCCTCTCCTTGAGCTGTAAGCCCCAACAATCTTTTCAAAGCACTTTCTCCTTTGATTTTAAATACAATATTGTTATCAAAGCTTTCTTTGTTGAACAACTAACAAAACAGCATGGAAGCTCTACAACAGGTAAGTGTTTATCCGCTTTCATTTATCGCTTTCATATGTATATAACTGTATTGTCGGGCTGTTTCACTGTAAGTCTTCTTTCACATCCTTTTATATACTTGTCACATATCAACTGTGTAATACTAGTATAGTTATTTAGAATTTTCCCAGGCAACTACGTCTAGAACTAGGTAAAGCCTGTTGGTCACTCTTAAATACAAACAAAACTAGATCCCCCATAGGATTACCAGACACAGTCTTCCCTTGTCTTGGGGTTAAATAATATGGAACAAAGAGAAAGGCAGCATTCTCGGTGAACCTTTTCTCAGACTGTCACCCTTAGAAATTGTCAAAGAAACTCTACT
This sequence comes from Lathyrus tuberosus, assembly GCA_022829125.1. Lineage (NCBI taxonomy): Eukaryota > Viridiplantae > Streptophyta > Magnoliopsida > Fabales > Fabaceae > Lathyrus > Lathyrus tuberosus. The sequence continues at coordinate 11,679,519 of JALAZF010000072.1, forward strand.
CCCCAGAGATGATCTTTCCTCCGTGAATGGCATCTCTTGAGTTTCTTCCAAATTCTCAAACTTTCCTAGAATGATCTCTTCTCTGTGAATTGTATTTCTTGAACTTCTCTTGGTTTGGGGACCCACATGCTTCCTAAAAGCATCCCCGCCTCCTCTTGGACGTTATACAAGGACCCTTTGGCTTCTTAGAAGTTCTCATGCCTTCTCTTGGGCTTAATACAAGGACCCTAACGACCTCGTAAAGGTATAAGACAGAACTTAGTCATGCTTTGCTTGAGCAGTCTTTCCAGTGTCAAACCTCTGGCCACTTTAGGGTTGATCTTCATCCCTTAAAATCCCTTACCCTCCTTTGGGCACCTTACAAAAGATAAAACTTTTTGACACTAGTAGACTTGGACAGTCTAAACCCCTTCAGTCTCAAAGACATTCTCAAGTTCCTTTCGAACATAGGAAAAACACCGATCACTCTGGGTAAATCTCCAGCAGAAACCTGACCTCTCTCATGAGGGCTCTCCCACTTGGACCTGTCTCGGGATCTCAATAATCCCCCGGCAGAAGATAGCCTCCTCTTAGGCTTTATATAATGATCTTTTCCTCAGGAAAGTCAACCTCCTCTTGGGCTATGTACAATGATTCTCCCCAACGGAGCTAACCTCTTCAGACTCTCTTGTTGAGTATTAAAGACTCTCTTGTTGAGTCAATACCCCTTTTTAGCGTCTATCTCGGGCTTCGTACGAGACACTAAAACACTCTCTTGTTGAGTATGAAAGACTCTCTTATTTAGTCAAACCCTTTTAGCCTCTATCTAGGGCCTCGTATGAGATACTAAAACACTCTCTTGTTGAGTATAAAAGACTCTCTTGTTGAGTTTTTTCCCTTTTTAGCCTCTATCTCGGGCTTCGTACGAGACATCAAATCACTCTCTTGTTGAGTATCAAAGACTCTCTTATTGAGTCAAACCTTTTTAGCCTTCGTCTTTGGCTTCGTATAAGACAGATAAAATACTCTCTTGTTGAGTCAAACCTTTTTAGCCTCCGTCTTGGGCTTCGTACAAGACACATATAAAAGCCCTCCCTTGTTGAGTCGGTCACTTGTTAGTACTCTCTTATTGAGTCAACCCTTTTAGCCTCTATCTCGGGCTTCGTACGAGACAAATAAAAGACACCCTCTTGTTGGGTCAATAACCTCCTCTTAGGCTTTGTATAAGGAAATCCTCAGTTGAGTCAATCAACCTTTTAGCATTAACTTGTGCTTTAATCAAGACACAAGTATCAACAGTTCCTCTTTAGAGATGATAAGTTCTCCCTCAGTCGAACCTTTTAGCTTCAATTTTGGGCTTTGAACAAGACACGAAAAACTCCTTCAGCTTCACAACTTGGGCTTTGAATAAGATACAAATACTCCTTTTAGCCTCTGTCTTGGGCTTCGAACGAGACACCAAAACATCTTTTTCCTCCCTTAGAATAGGAGGAACTACGATCGCTCTGATTTCCCTGTTTCGTTAAAGGGGAATACGTAGGCATAAGATTGAAAGATCTTAGCGAGCACACTAATCAAAAAACTCAAAATTCAGTACCTCCATCAAATCAACCCAAAAGCATCAAATCTAAACACATTACCAAAAACCTCGCAAATAGTCCAGACATTGTGTTCTTAACAAAATAAACCGAAGAGGGGGCCACGTCTTAATAGCATCTGTAAACCAACAGTTTTGCCTATTTAATCTCAGTATGCAAGCAGGGTTAATTGGAGACATCTATTTCCCTTCCTTAATCAGCTCAACAGGATAAAAAATGAATCGAACTGTAGTACCCAAGCGATAGTGATTCAAGACCATAGAAATCGCGCTACAGAAAAAATGGCGCCTACCGTGGGGCCCTATTCTCTTTCCTACAATCTTCGGTGGAAACCTTAAGTTCACAATCTTAGGTAGAATACCCTGGTTTCACAAAGTACCACAGAAATGGCGACTCTGCTGGGGAGTCATTGTCTGTATAGAATCATAGGACGAGAGGTCTAAGATATTAGGAAAAATATATATATTGCTTTTCCAAATTGATATCTGTGTTTATTTTTCTGCTAATGGGAATGCGTGTGATGCCGCATGTGGAAAGATTGAGTATACACCTAAGATATGTGATGGCAAAACGGGTAATCTTACGGGGAGTGAATCTCATATAAGAGATCCCAGTCGACCATCAAACTCAGTGGAGACTCCCTTTGCAGATACATTGCCTATACAACTTCGGTTGTCGAAAGTAGTGTGGTCGACTGGGTTATCTAAGAAGCTGAGGTTTTTAGTAGACCGAAACCATTTTGTAGTGCGGAAGCTATCGGAAATAGTTGTCACGTAATACTACCCTCATTTGAGATCACTCTAAGATACATCAGCTCGTTGGCGATCCGCTTGTTGTTGTTATCCCAAGAGGGGTCAATGATTTTGCAGACAGGTACAAAAAATCACCAGTATAAACCTTTGGGGGGGTGTAGAGCCTTGACTTCATGACACCGACCCTTTGACCCCATATTTTTTCTATGTTTTTGTGTGCTGCATTCATACATTCATTTAAAAAACATTAAAACAAGAAAAAAATTTCTCTTATAGTCTCTCTTTTTCAAATTAAACTAAGACAATGATTGCAAATATCAGAGAAAGAGATTGCGTTATGGATTTCGGTAGAAGAAAAACGCACAAGTACACTTTTAAGGTTCCAAAGTTAGAGGATTTAAGAGGTTTGGCGAGGATGATCACCAACCCTGAGGCTTTTAGAGCTAAGTATGGAGGACTGCTGTCTTTGTTAAGGATCCATGTAATTGAGGGATTACTTGCTACGCTCATTCAGTTCTATGATCCGGTTTATCACTGTTTCTCATTCTCGAATTATCAGTTAGCACCTATACTGGAGGAGTATTCTCACCTGACTGATTTACATATCACTGATCAAGCTTCCTTTTCTGGACTGGAAGAAATTCCAAAAGATCAAACCATCGCAAGAGCAATCTATTTAGACGAGTCAGAAGTAAGGACTCACATGACCACTAAGGGTGGTATCCAAGGTTTACCAGCCCAGTTCTTGATAAAGAAAGCTCTGTACTTTGCTAGTATAGGAAATGTGTCCGCTTTCGAGAGCATCTTTGTTTTGTTCACCTACGGGTTATTTTTGTTTCCCAACATCGATAACTTTGTAGATATCAATGCCATTAAGATATTTCTGATTGGAAATCCCGTACCAACCTTGCTCGTAGATTTGTAACCTTCTGTACACTTAAGGAATTTGTACAGCGGAGGAATTATCACATGTTGTGCACCCCTACTATACAAATGGTTCATTTCCCATTTGCCAAAGTCTGCTGCATTTTGGGATCAAAAGAATACTTTAGGTTGGTCACAGAGAATCATGTCTCTTACCAACTCTGACATCGATTGGTACAATCGAATCTATGACGGGATCAGAATCATTGACCGTTGTGGAAACTTCCCAAACATACCCCTTATAGGAACTAATGGAGGAATCAACTATTATCCAATTCTCGTTCGTCGTCAATTTGGATACCCAATGAGGCATGTCCCGCGGAATGCTCATCCGGAAGGTCTTTTCTTCAAGGAAGGAGAAAACAACAGGGCACTAAAGACAGAAATAGTGCACGCTTGGAAACATGTTCATAAGACAGGACGAGAGTCTCTAGGAAAACCAGATTGTGTCTTGGTGGAGAAGACATAAAATAAACCAAACTGTTCATAGGAAATAATTTGTAATCTACTGTATTTCCATTTCCGCAATCTTTGAATTCAATAAAAAGGGGTTTCCCCCAACTGTGTGATATTTGTAATCAAATTGTTGAAGTATCTTTTGATTAATAACAAAATTATTAATTAATATAATCATTGCATATCATTCATCATTATCGCATGAACGCATTCTTCTTCCCTGCGAATCTCACGTTTGTGTATCAATTCTAGAGTAAAAGTGTCTCATTCGTACAATACTCGGGCCAATCGACAAAAGAAAATGGATGATCTCGAGGAAGAAAATAGAGGGTTGAGAGAAGAGATCGACACTCTGAAAGAAGATCTGAGAAGGCTTCATAGTGACATGCAATCTCTGGCATCAGCTCAGATGAAACAACAACAGACTGTGATCTCAGAGATCACATTTACGCCCATAGTGGAGAAGTTTGATCCTAGGTATAAAATGCCAAAAGATCGTCCCTGGGGCATGCCGCTCAACTATATCCCTGAAGGATATATTCCGCCGATCATGGAAGATTCGGAAACTGCAACAGGAACCGTTGGGCCTGAAGGTTATAAACTTCGAGAAAGCGAAGATGCCAGGGGCATGACAGCAACTCCTGAAGGTTACAAACTTCGGGAGGCACCAAGAGTCTCTGCCATAATGACTATACCACCACCCGTGGTACACACTGTCCCGGAAGGACAGGTTTCCCAGATACCTTCTGGTGGAAACGAAAGTATGTTGACTGAATGAATGAGTTCCAGGATTAGTTCCTGGAGATGCAGAAGGAGCTGCAAGCCATTCGCAGTCATGATCTATTTGGAAAGGACGCCGCAGACCTTTGTTTGGTCCCCAACGTGAAAGTTCTGCTCAAGTTCAATGTGCTTGAATTTGAAAAGTACAAGGGTAACTCTTGCCCTCAAAGTCACTTGGTGATGTACGCTTGAAGAATGTCAACTTAGACAGAGAACCACCAGCTACTAGTCCATTACTTCCAGGATATTTTAACCGGTGTCGCACTCAAATGGTACATGGGTTTAAACCGCACTAAGATCGATACTTTTCGAGATCTTGGCGCTGGCTTCATTCAACAATATAAGTATAACCTGGACATGGCACCAGGCAGAGATCAACTCAGAGCCATGTCGCAGAAGGATAAGGAAACCTTTAAGGAGTACGCTCAGAGATAGCGTGAAATTTCCGCTCAGATTTGTCCACCTCTTGAGGAGAAAGATATGACAAAGATCTTCTTAAAAACCTTGAGCTCATTTTATTACAACCGAATGGTCGCCAGTGCGCCCAGTGACTTCACTGAGATGGTGGGCATGGGAGTTCGTCTTGAGGAAACCGTCCGAGAAGGACGTTTAGTTAAAGACGTTGGATCATCAAGTAGTAGAAAAATATACGGTAGTGCTCTCCCTAAGAAAAAAAAGCAAGATATTGGGAATATCTCTCTCGGAAAGCAAAGGCAACGTTACCAACCAGTAGCAGCTATAACTCCTGCTATCAACCCTGCGCCTGTCCCAACGTATCAGCCTCAAGTTGCGTAAAGCCAACCGAATCAACAACAATATCAGCAAAGGACATAACAACCTCTTCAGCAGGCTCGTCCTCCATATAACAACAACCTTACAACACGACCACCAGGGTTCGACCCTATACCGATGATGTACGCATAACTGTTTCCATTACTACTGGCCAAGGGGCATGTCCAAACCAGGTCTCCTCTTACAGTACCGGAAAATCCTCCTTTTTGGTTCAAAGCGGATCAGACTTGTCCTTACCATCAAGGAGGACCAGGGTATAACATAGACAACTGTCTCACTTTCAAATCCGACGTACAAAAACTTGTTAGGAGCGGGGTCTTATCTTTCAAAGATACGAATCTGAATGTTCTAACGAACCCGTTGCCTCAACACGAGAAAGTTGTAGTAAATTTGATAGAAGGAGAGTCTAACAACAGCTATCAAATTCATGATGTACTCTTATTGAGGACCAATCTGGTCAAGATGCATCGCAGACCGAGCGGGTATGGCCATGTACCACCTCATAACTATCACCAGTGTGATATCTGCTCTAAGAACAATCAAGGATGTTCTGTGGTGCAATCAGCTCTATAGGAACAATTGGACCTTGGGTGGATCCAAGAGCATTGAATTCGGGGGGTAAACATGACTTATGCAAATTCCAACATCATTCAGAGACACGACATCCGTGTGATGAATGCCAACCTGGTGGCAATGCACTCAAGGCAAAGCCAGTATCATAATTTTCCGCGACACGATTACAATTCCTGTCTGATTTGCTCGGTAAACAATCAGGGATACTCTTTTATACAAGAGGCCCTCCAGCGTCAGATGGATCTTGGGTGGATCCAGGACTACCATGATAAAAATCTTTATCAGATCAACATGATTCAGATCTTCTATATTCGCTTAATGAATACCAGCTTGGTAGAATTACATGCTAAGAAAGTCCAGCTCAGTTTTCTGACTTCGCATAATTATCAGGACTGTAAGGGATGTCGCGAGAGTGACTAGGGATGTGCTCTCGTTCAAAGAACTTATCAACACTTGGTAAATCATTGGTGGCTTCCGATCTATCTAGATGAAGACACACAACAAGTCAGCATGATTAACGGGAACCCTACTAGGCATCAGAGTCAGGATGCTCGATCAATGGAAACGAACCTAGTGAGGTTACACTACATTCAAAGTGGACGTGGCCGGGTGCCACCACATAATTATGAACGCTGTAGAGTTTGCTCAGAAGATAATCAAGGATGTTACCTCGTATGAGCAGCCCTTCAAGGTCAGTTGAACCGCAAAGAGATTCAACCATGTCCAGTTTCGGGGTCCATCAACTTGATGCCCGACTATTTCGCTGATCAAATCAAGCATGTTGTTGTAATCTCTGATCGCGAAAGGACCAAGGATGTTTTCACCATCGTTCCTCTACTTGACGAATCGAAAGGTCCTAACCAGGAACTAATTGAAGTTACTTACGGCAGTCAGAGAAATCAGAAGGCTCTTGTAGTTATCTATCTGCCGGGACCAGTACCGTACAAGTCTGATAAGGCGATCCCTTACAAGTACGATGCAACAATAATTGAGAATGGAAAGGAAGTTCCATTACCCTCCGTCGTGAATATTGCCGACATCAGTCGAGTAACACGGAGCGGTCGAATCTTTAACCGAGGAGTTGAAGAACCAAACAAAGAAAAGGAACCTCAAACGAAAGTTCCCGATCAACCAGTCGGTTAGTCCAGTGATCCCTACCTTTCAAAGAACAACGATGAGATGCTGAAGCTCATCCAAAAGAGTAAATACAGAATTATTGATCAACTGTTGCAAACTCCTTCAAAAATCTCTGTGTTATCTCTATTACTCAATTCCGAGGCTCACAGGGAAGCTCTGCAGAAAGTCTTAGAGCAAGCCTTTGTGGAACAGGATGTAACAATAAGACAGTTCGATAGCATCGTTTCCAACATCACTTCCTGCAACAACTTGGGATTTAGTGACGAGGAATTTCCAGGAGAAGGAAAAAGCCACAACTTGGCGCTCAATATTACAGTCAACTGCCAGGACGATACCTTAGCCAGCGTACTGGTAGACACTGGATCGGTTATCAATGTTATGCCGAAGTCTACATTAATGTGACTATCAATCAAAGGATCCCCAATGAGGGGCAGTGAGGTCGTCGTTAAAGCATTTGAAGGATATCGGAAGGCAGTTATCGGCAAAGTCGACCTTCCCATAACTATTGGTCCTCACACTTCCCTAATCACTTTCCAGGTCATGGACGTCCGGGCAGCGTACAGCTGTTTATTAGGAAGACCTTGGATACACCAGGCTGGGGTAGTCACTTCAAAACTGCACCAGAAAATGAAGTTCGTCAAGAACGATCAACTAGTCACTGTCTGTGGAGAGCAAGCCTTGCTCGTGAGTAACTTATCATCGTCTACTTGTGTAGAACCAGAGGAGGTTGTTGGAACTCAATTCCAAGCACTTTCATTGACCAGTGAGAATCAATCAGAGAAAGGAACATTGATTTCCTCGTACAGAGATGCTCTCGAAGTGATCAAAAGTAATAATGCAAAGGGATGGGGACAACTTATCATTCCTACTGATAACAAAACAAAAAAGGGTCTTGGTTTTTATTCAACCTGTACCCAGACTGCTACTAACAGTGGAGGTTTCCTTCACCCAGTGCATCAGAAAGTGCATACCATCAACAAGGGAGATTCCTCCGATACGGAAGAATAAAGGAAGTCTTATCTTAACGAGGACGGTTATATGTCTCAGGAAGAGGACGCCATTTTGCTATCCTGCACAAAGTCCTAGATTTATAACAAGGTCAGATGTCAGAACGATATACGGAGATTGTGATCCGGAAGGATGTCGTGCTCCACCAAACTCATTAGAGCAGGATACTCTAATGAAAGACAACTTTGACGACGATTATTATGGCCCAGTGGATGGCCTGCCTATCTGGCAGCCGTATCCAGGAGACTTGGGGAAAGAAAATCAGTCGAACGATGCTTACCAATTGAGCATCATTGAAAAGAATACCTGCGTCCCCACCATGTCATGGGATAAACACTCAGGGTATTCAGAACCTATCCAGCACGACGATGAATTAGCAAAGCTTGCTGGACTAAAATTCATCTATTATGCTTTTCCCGAGGTCAACGTCATTAAAAGGGATGACTCCTCCAGTTCCAGAGAAGTGTGGGACACCTTAGGACAACCAAGTGGAAGGTTCGACTACTTGGTCAAAGACACCGCTCCTGAAAGCTCTCGTATCAGGCTCGAGGACATCCAGTCAACTGGATGGGGAGATTCACCTGAGAGTACAAATACTATGCAAGATACAACAGAAGAGTTCGTCTACGACAACTCTGTCTGGGAAACAGATTCCAACGATCCTGCTCCACCAAAAATCAGCGTCATTTCTAAAGACAAATCAAGAAAGAAGGTGTCGGACTTTGTGATTCACCAAGGAGTTCGCCGCCAATGGGTTGTTGTCGATGTTCCGAAAGTCGTTCATAAGTTAAAGTAATTGTCGTCTTTATCTTAACCTTTCACCCTGCCCAGGTGAAACGGATGTTTTGATAGGGCTCACTTTCTGTAAATATCCCTCTTCACTTTTCCCAAAGCGACAGAGTTTTGTTTTATAGGGCTGTAGTTTCAAGAATCGACTGATCATAAATAAAATAACGTTGTTCTGTAATTTCCGCATTTATTGCTGTTTTCTCTTTTCGCTTTTTCAAAAAATGGTAATCCTAAAAAATAACTCAAATAATAAAAACAAGCAGTTATTAGAAAATACACTGCACACACTCTTGCATTCTCTCTATCTCATCTAAAAAAAACAAATCATCACGTCATGCAGATTGCTTATTTTAAAACCCATTGAAACATACAATCCAATGCCTTCTCCCAACTTTGAATTCCCGGTATTTGGGGCTGAAGAAGAAGTTGACGACGAAATTCCAAAGGAGATCTCCCGACTACTCAAACAGGAGGAAAGGTCCATTGAACCTCACAAGGAGTGTAACGCCCCGATTTGTTTAACTCTATTTATTTATTTCATTTATTTGAATTTTGTGAAATGTGTGAATTTATGGTAATTTTTCCTGCTAATTGGTTAATTTCTCAGATAGATAAAATATTTGTATTAAATTATTATTTCTTTTCAACTTTTATTTCCGAAATATATTTCATCGGTATGTTTATGTTTTATCGCGTTTTGAGAGCGTTTGGGAGATATTTGAGCGTAAGGGCAAAATGGTCATTTTGGGTAGTTAGATATTTTATTATAAATAGAAATAGAGAGAGAGAAATAGAAAGAATAGAAAAAGAAGAGAAAGAAAAGGAAAAGAAGAGAAATGAGAGGAAAGAAAGGGAGAAGAAGAAAAGAGGGGAAAATCGAAGATTCTCCGTTTCACTCGCGATTAATCGGGTAAGGGTGAGAAGTTTCAATTATATCTTGCTTGTGTATGGATATGTGTTGTTTGTTGTAATTGTTTTGGTTATTTCGCGACTTTTCTAATCGATTCAAATTAGGAGCAATTGATAGAAATCGATGTTTTCACGGATGAAATTTGATATAAACCGCGTAGAATACTCGTTGATTATGTCTAAACATGTTTTGGTTGTTCTGGTATAAATTAGAAGGGTTTGTGTGGTAAAAATGATGTATTTTGGTCCCATTTGACCTATATTGACGCTGCTGCGAATTCTGGGTTTCGCGGGTTCGCCTAGCGAACCCCAGCGAAGGAACGGGAGAATGTTCGCCTAGAGGTTCGCCTAGCGAACTTTATGACTGTTTTCCACTGCCTTGGTTCGCTAGGGTTCGCCTAGCGAATACTGGAGCGAACGTAATATTTTTCTATTTTGTTTTCTTCATAACTTTTGAACCGTAAGTCCGTTTTGACCCCCGTTCGAAGCGTTGGAAAGCTAACGAAATATTCTTTCTATTAAAAATGGGGTGGAGGTCAGTAGATGATTTATTTAAGTTGTGGTTTTGAAATAGTGTTGGTTTGTCGGATTTTTACCGTCGTATTGGTGTGCGAATGATGTGTTATCATGCTATATGCTTTTGATATGTAACATGTAGCTTGTGTGCTGTTGTATGATGTGAATATACATGATGAGAATGTTGTGATGATGGTTTGTGGCTTTATGGTAACTTTGTGCATTATTTTGGATTGGACCGCGATGCGTGATTGATGATGTTGTTGTATGGTAAAATACATTGTTTGATTGAATACCAATGTATATTGGTATGAAGTATTGTGGGTAGCCTTTATAGTGTGAATCCCTTGTGGAAGTAATTGTGATTGTATGATTGTTGTGGTTTGTGGTTTGTGATGAAAAGCATTGTTTATGTGAAATTCAATGTGTGTTATTTGGTGGCCGTATGGCAAGTATATGCGTTGTTTGAATTGTTTTCAATGCATGAATATTGATGAGGAGATAATTCATATTGTTGAATTGTGGATGTATGGAATTGATGAGAGGAATGCATGATTACATTGTGAATATGTATGCATTTCAAGAATGTCTTGAGTCATTTGCATGTGAAGCATAATGATGTGCATTCTTGTGTTGAGGGATTCTAATGAGAACCCGATATAACATCGTGTGCCTTAAACATAAGAGGTGTGAGCGATCGGATGGATCGTGTGCCTTAAAAATAAGAGGTGTGAGCGATAGTTATAGACGATCGTGTGCCCGTGTGGGGTGTGAGCGATCGGGTCGTGTGCCTTATACAAAGAGGTGTGAGCGATCCATAAACGTCGTGTGCCTTAAAAATAAGAGGTGTGAGCGATCAGATCAGATCGTGTGCCTTAAAAATAAGAGGTGTGAGCGATGGGGAACATCGTATGCCCGACGTGGAGTTACACTAAGTAACGAGCGATGGTTCCAGCAGAGTTCCTGAGTGAACTTGAGATGATTGAGTCGGTACCGCATTGCATTTGCATAGAGTCGTGAGTCGGTCTCTATGATTTGCATTTATCATCTTTATATGGTGCATTGATGAATAAACATGAATGTGTATGTTTATGTGGAATGATAAGAATTGTGAAAGTGTGCATGATGAATATGCTTGGCTTTATATATATATATATATATATATATATATATATATATATATATATATATATATATATATATATATATATATACATTGTGATGTATATGAGTGAGTTGTGATGAATTGTGGTGAGAATTGTGAATGGATGCGTTATGTGTGAAAAATCATGATTTGATTTATTATGTGTGATATGTTTTGTATGAGTGGCATGCTATATGTGTTAGTATGTGATGGTATGGGTGAGATGATTTATGCATGTGTTTGAATGTGTGTTGGCATATTATTATGCAATCTTGATTTTAGTTGTTATTTCTCACCCTTCTGCTGTTTTATAATGCTCTATGAGGCATTGCAGATTAGAGTTGCTGGAGGTCTTTTGTGGAGACTAGCCCTCCGTTCCGTTGTCGGTCTTGGGGTCTACTCTGATACGTAGCACGGGAGTCGGGGAAACGATTACGTTATTTATGTATATAATTGTTGAATATATTTGGTATTACCTTAATATGGAAAAGTTTCCCATTTGAGGGTAATCTATTTTATGCTATGTATCAAATTTATGAGCAGGGATGATGTTTTGTTTATTTAAATGTGACATCCTTGTTTTTGTCGGAAAAATAAATTTTTAGTTACTCTGATTTTATTTATGTATTATTTATTCGCGATGGGAATTGGGGTGTTACAAGGAGCCGTTGGAAATGGTCAACTTGGATTCAGAAAAAGAGAGAAAGGAAATCAAGATTGGGGCACTGCTCAGTCCAACTGTCAAAGAAAGTTTGACAAAGCTTCTCAAAGAATTCCCCAATGTGTTTGCTTGGTCCTATCAGGACATGCCAGGGTTGGACACCAGCATCGTGGAACATCATTTCCCGTTAAGATCAGAATGTCCGCCAGTAAAGCAAAGGTTGAGAAGAACTCACCCAGACATGGCCATCAAAATCAAAGAGGAGGTACAGAAACAAATTGACGCGAGTTTCCTCACCACGTCAGAGTATCCTCAATGGTTAGCCAACATAGTCCCGCTTCCGAAAAAGGATGGAAAAGTCAGAATGTGTGTGGATTACAGAGATCTAAACAAGGCTAGTCCAAAGGACGACTTTCCTTTACCACACATTGACATGCTGGTTGACAGTACAGCAAAGTTAAAAATATTCTCCTTCATGGATGGATTCTCGGGCTATAATCAGATAAAAATGGCGCCGAAAGACATGGAGAAAACTTCGCTCATTACCCCATGGGGTACTTTTTGTTACAAGGTAATGTCGTTCGGTTTGAAGAACGTCGGGGCAACCTATCAATGGGCCATGACTACTCTGTTTCACGACATGATACACAAAGAAATTGAAGTATATGTCGATGACATGATTGCCCAATGTAAGACAGAAGAGGAGCATGTGACCCACCTGTCAAAACTATTCGAGCTGTTGAGAAAAGTACAAACTCTGCTTGAATCCCAACAAATGCACCTTCGGTGTCCGTTCAGGGAAAATTTTAGGGTTCATCGTCAGCCAGAAAGGAATTGAGGTTGATCATGACAAGGTCAAGGCCATTCAATAAATGTCTTCTCCGAAAACTGAAAAACAAGTTAGAGGATTCCAGGGACGTTTGAATTACATTTCCATATTTATATTCCTTATGACCGCGACATGCGCTCCGATTTTCAAATTACTTAAAAAGAACCAGGACTGCATTTGGACAGAAGATTGCCAAACTGTCTTCGACAGTATCAAGGAATACCTGTTGAACCCAACTATTCTATCACCTCCAGTGAAAGGAAGACCACTGATCATTTACTTAACAGTCTTGGAAGACTGCATGGGTTGTGTCTTGGCCAACAAGACGAAACAAAAAGAAAATAGTCTGCCATCTACTATCTGAGCAAGAAATTCACCGATTGCGAGACTCAGTATACTATGCTTGAGAAAACTTGCTGCGCTCTAGCTTGGGCAGCCAAACGTCTTCGTCAGTATATGATTCGTCACACTACTTGGTTAATCTCAGAAATGGATCCGATCAAGTATGTCTTTGAAAAACCTGCTCTCACGGGAAGGATTGCCCGTTGGCAGATGTTGTTATCAGAATATGACATAGAATACCACGCTCAGAAAGCCGTTAAAGGAAGTATTTTAGCCGATCATTTGGCTCATCAACCAATTGACGATCAGGAATCAGTCGGATTTGACTTCCCAGACGAAGATGTCATGTACTTGAAAATGAAAGACTGCGATGAACCACTACCCAGTGAAGGGCCAGAACCAGGTTCCCAATGGGGACTTATCTTTGACGGAGCAGTCAATCATTACGGAAACGGAATTGGGGCAATCATCATAACACCTCAGGGTACCCACATTCCTTTCACGGCCATACTTACATTCAAGTGTACAAACAACGAGGCCGAATACGAAGCTTGTATTATGGGTCTCGAGGAAGCGATCAACTTAAGGATCAAAAACTTGGATGTATATGGCGACTCAGATTTGGTCGTTAATCAGATCAAAGGAGATTGGAACACATACCAATCAGGACTGATCCCTTACATATGCGAGAAGGTTGCTACCCTTCTTCGACAGAATCGAGTTTCATCATATCCCTCATGACGAGAATCACATAGCTGATGCATTAGCCACTCTCTTTCCCATGATTAGTGTAGGTCAATGGACCGGCCTACCTAAGATCGACATAATGCGCCTTGAAAGGCCCGCTTACATCTTCACGATTGAAGTAGTCATAGACGACAAACCCTGGTATCATGATATCAATTGCTTCCTTCAGAAACAAGAGTACCCACCTGGGGCACTAAGTAAAGACAGGAAAACCCTCAGAAGGTTAGCAGGCAGCTTCTTCTTGAGCGGTGATACTCTCTATAAGAGAAATTTTGACATGGTCTTGTTTCGATGCGTAGACAGACCAGAAGCAGACATGCTGATAAAAGAAATTCATGAAGGCTCCTTTGGCACTCATGCCAATGGACACACGATGGCTAGAAAAATTCTAAGAGCAAGGTACTATTGGTTGACAATGGAATCCGACTGCTACAAGTACATGAGGAAGTGTCATAAGTGTCAGATATACTCAGACAAAATCCATGTACCGCCAACGCATCTCAAAGTTCTCTGTTCTCCATGGCCTTTTTCCATATGGGGAATCGACATGATTGGCATGATCGAACCTAAAGCTTCAAACGGACATCGGCTCATCCGGGTAGCCACTGACTACTTCACCAAGTGGGTCGAAGCAGCGTCATACGCCAATGTAACCCGACAAGTGGTGGTCCGATTTGTCAAAACAATATCATCTGCCGTTATGGTGTTCCGAGCCAAATCATTACAGATAATGGATCTAACTTGAATAATAAGACGATGAAAGAGTTGTGCGCTGAGTTCAAGATCGAACACCATAACTCATCTCCCTACCGACCAAAGATGAACGGAGCGGTAGAAGCGGATAACAAGAACATCAAGAGGATTGTTCAAAAGATGGTTGTAACCTATAAAGACTGGCACGAGATGTTACCCTTTGCTCTTCACGGTTGTCGCACATCTGTCCGTACTTCAATAGGGACAACCCCTTTCTCTCTCTAGTATATGGCATGGAAGCAGTGCTTCCCATAGAAGTAGAGATCCTATAAATCCTGGTATTGATGGAAGCTAAGCTAACAAAAGCTGAATGGTGTCAAATTCGGCACAACGAATTGAATCGGATCGAAGAAAAGTGAATAACGGCACTATGCCACGGTCAGTTGTATCAGCAAATGATGAAGAAGGAGTTTGACAAAAAGGTTCGACCTCGCGTCTTCAGGAAAGGAGACCTTGTGCTCAAAAAGATACAATTATTTCTCACTAATTCTCGGGGCAAATGGACTCCGAATTACGATGGCCCCTATGTGGTCAAGAAAGCTTTCTCAGGCGGCGCCTTGAGACTTACAACCATGGATGGAGAAGAATTTGCCTACCCCACAAATGTTGATGTAGTCAAGAAATACTTCGCCTAAACTAAAAAAAAACGTCTCGGTGTATTGAAAACCCAAAAGGGCGGTCCAGGCAAAAATTAGAGACATAATCAAAAATCATCCCGATGGATTGGAAATCTCAAAGTACAATTCAGGCAAAAGTTAGGGATTAATGGCAAGTAACTACATCCAACAGGGGCAAATTCCCCAGTAGCAGTCATGCCATCCATCAGAAACTCCAGTCAAGGTCATCTTCGACAGAAGTTCAGGATGTCCAGAATTCAAAGTTGGTAGAAGGATAACAGTCGTTATGTTTCGAGGTAGCCCTTTTCCCTTAAATTACCATTTTCTAATTTTGTAAATACTCTATGGGATCACGCGCTTGGCGGATTTCCCTTCTATCAATAAAATTTGAGCCATAGTGCTTTTGTTTGTAAATCTCATTTGTTTTAGCCTTATAGAATGACATTTTAAAATGATCAACGATTCTTGAAATAAAACAAAAATGAATTTACTTGTGAAACTTTTCTGCTTTTTAAAATAAAGATGGCAATTATTTTGACTGTTGAACATCGAAAGAACATCTATCGCTTCTCCAGAAGTTCGAGCTTCAAAGTGCATAATCAAAGTACTCCTTCTAAGCCAATACGCCTGAACGAAGGATCAGTTGTATCAGATGCGACTTTCCCATCTGATACTATCGGCCGAGTTCTTATCTCCTAAGCCAGACCAACGGTGTTCCCCGCAGGGACTATCTCTCCTAAGCAAGGCAGAATTACTATTTTGAACCAGTGATACTTCTTCGTCCCCCGCAGTGGCCGAGTATCCATGTCGTGTTCATCTACTAGTCTGTATGTCGCGTCAGTTTTGTCAGCATAAACATACATACATCATGCATTATTGATTTATATTCATATTCATATTGCATCACTATCACTCTAGTCGGTCTTGTCCCCTAGTGATAGAAGTCCTCTTAATCGAGTTGTCAGTTCTTTCCTCGTCAGGAAGTGTTGCGTCTGAACAATCTCTCTCCTCCTGTTTAGTTCTAGATTGTAGTTGCCCCTTAACCACTTTGATAACTTGAACCTCTGAAAGACCAGAAAACCTTCGACAAATGTCACTCTTCGCCATTGAAGATGACACCTTCGCTTTCCCAAATTAAGGAAAATCCCCAGAGAAAGCCTCGCAACCAAAGACTCTCAACAACACATTGATTTTTCTCTCCAATAGAGTCAATGTTAATGAAGTCATCAGCACCTCAAAATTAGGATACATTGTATGGCATTTCTCCGAGAAGATCTCGAAGAAAAGTTTGATGTAATATCCCCAAGCAGGAAGCATTCTCTCAAGAGACTCGTTTTCCCCAGTAGAATCAACAAATGGCATCTCCAACAGAGAAATTTGTGCACCTCTACAACTTAAACGAATGGGTTCCCCAACACGTCTGACATCAAAATTTTTTCCCATTAAATGGCATCTCCCCAGGAAAATTCGGCGAGAAGTTTGAGGAAAACCGCTACACATAGTGTCCCTTGTCAAGAAAGTTTATTGACAAAAGAAACTGAGACCAGTTCCTTAGTAGGAAACCAGGATCGAGGGGAAGTTTATTTCAGAAACTGAGACCAGTTCCTTGGTAGGAAACCAGGATCGAGGGGAAGTTTATATCAGAAATTGAGACTAGTTCCTTGGTAGGAAACCAGGATCGAGGGGAAGTTTATTTCAGAAACTAAGACCAGTTACTTGGTTGAAGACCAGAATCGAGGGGAAGTTTTACCTTTTCTAAGCATCAGTGCTTGGCAAATGAAGATGGACTGGCAAACTGCCATTCATAACCACCATCAAAATTTCGGGCATTCCGATATTTAATCCTCTTGCACCCCGAATGCGCGAATACCTTCACCATTCATACCTTCGGGTCCAAGAAGATTAAATAGGGGCATCTCTCATACCCCAAATTTTGACCACTGGATTCCCATCATTGTGTAAATCATCACCGCAATATGGATGCACCATTATGCCTCATCAGTCTCCTCAAGGGTTGTTGAGCATTCACTACAAACAATAATTAGGGTTTCAAGCCCTCTCTGAGCCTTAGACAAAGGATCAATCAAGAAATGACATGATATTCAACTTGTCTAACCTATCAAACATCCACAAATGATCAAGAGGACTCCCACATCAAGGATTAAGCACAAGGTTGCAACCTTCCAAGTGGATTAAACCTCAAGATCAACAGTGTCACCAAATTAAGGTTTTGGTCGACAAGGGCCTCCAGATGGAAATTTTCATCTGGGCATGAGCCAATGCTTCAAAGCATAACCTAAGATACTCCATGGGACCTCATGGGCCCAATCATCAAGCCAATTTAGCCTCAGGGGATGCATTCACTAAAAATCAGGAATTAGGGTTTCTTGACCTAATTCACCCCTAAGTTGACTTTTGGGACAAATCATGAGCCAAGACCTCAAGACATGGTTTGAGGGTATCCAATTCACTACATTGATCCATTTGCAGCAATGGATTGATCCAAGAAGCTTGATCTACAAGTTTCAATTTCATCAGGACCTCAATTAGGGTTTTTTTGGAAAAAGTCAACTGTATCTTTGACTTTTAACCCAGACATACTCCCAAACCCTAGGACATGATTCAATACACCCTATAACACCTATGAAATCAATCCATCAAGTTAGATTTAGGTCAAGGACTTGATTTCATAGAGGATCGCACAGTTTGGAATTCATTTGGTAAAAAGTCAACTGTGCCCAAAAGTCAAAGTTTGACTTTATGATTTTTTGATCAATTATGGTTCCCTAACCCTAAAATGATGTTAATGTGTGATTTGAATCAACATTCATCAAGAAAAATCAAGAAAAGTGGGATAACTTGTAAAAGGGGTAACCATAAAAACTTAGAAATTTTCTAAGTTATGAAATAAAGTGGCTAGGGTACCAACTTCCAAGGATCATAACTTGAGATCCATGAAACCATTTTGGCTGATCCAAATATGGATTTGTAGATCTCATGGCATACTTTAAAAGTGACAACTACACCTCATTCCAATTCCTCATGGATTTCAAGTTATGGAATGGCCAAAATCGCAAAAAGTGAAAATGTCACTTTTTTCCAACACTTAGTGAAATTTTCACTAAGTCAGAATCTGTTTCACTTTTTCAAAATGTAAGGGCATTTTTCACTTGGATCCAAAAAATATCAAAACAAACTATGATCACACATATGTTGTATCATATGAGGGCTTTCCAAAATTGGCCAAGAACCCCATGAAACTCCACTTAAGCCATGAGATATGACAATGGCAATGTGCCTTACTGCAAACTGTCATGGCAAGGCAGATTTGTGCATTTTGATCTATTTTAGCAATTTGTGCAAATGACAAACAAGTTTATCCATCTGAACACCTCAGGGAGGGACCAAGGAGGGACAAACATTGATCCATAAGCCTCCCAAGTCTTTGGAACTAAAAATAGCATGCCAAACCTAAAATTGCCTAAAGAGGGGACAAGACTCCAATTTTGTTTTGGAGCATTCAATGGATGCACCAAGGTGGCATGAACTGAACCATTTCCAATTGAATGAGTCAAGGATGATCTTTGAACTAGGGGACCAGCAGCCTGTGCCCTAACCTCTAGTCAATGGCTAGAGGAGACTTGGATTCCTATTTATCAACATTGGCCAAACCTCTGCTGTAGTTGCCATTCACTATTGCAGCCAAAACAAACTTGCTCTACTATAAATAAAGCTCATTTGTGCTCAGTTTAAGTACACCAAAGCACTACAACACTTGCTTTCCTCAAAATCCCTTTCTCTAGGCAAAAATACCTTCTTTAGCAAGGTAACTCTGAGTTTTTGAGTTAGAGAGCAATTCCATCACAACTCATGAGCCAAACACATCCAATATGTCATATCTAAGCTGTCCAAACTCTCAGAAGTGACCTATAACACCAAAATCACAAAGTCCCCTCTCAAAACCTCAAAATAGGGCCATTTTGCATTTTTCAAGTCATGTCTTGATTCAGTCACTTTCCAAACTAGATAAAACCTCAAACATACTCCAAATATCATCCTTGAACTGCCCCCAAATGGTTCCACACATCTGGAACACCATTTGAAAGAGTTGCTATTTTGGCCACTTTTGCCCCTATTGCAAGAAAGGGCCAATTTCCATTCCTGAGGTTTCTAGCTGATTCCAATCATCCTAAAAGCTTCTAAGGGATCATTTGAGAGTGTTCAAAGCATCAAAACATTTCTGGAGCAAGGCACTTGACAGATTGCCCAAAAAGCTCCTAAAGAGGTAAGCATCTCAACTTGAACTCTTTAAAATATGCATTGCTTTGAAGTCCACTGATCATGCACATCTCATACATGTTATATGTGTTGTGTTTGAACCAATTCATCATGTAATTCATGCCTGTAACAAGAGATAGCACAGAAAATGCAAATCATGGCCTATTTCAAAACCACTATCGGGTTTTGAGGAGGATTTATTTTCTGAAAAAACCACCGCCACCATTGGATTCCTTGTGAAATTCTAGGCAGGATAGACCTAAATTTTGTCCCAATCCATGGAGAAATGAGAAAGTTACAAGCTTCACGTTTTTTGCCAAAACCTTGCCTTGCCTTGCCTTGGCCAGGCCAAAAACAAGGCAAGCCTTGTATATTTGTGGCTGGGGTTTGATACACGGATGTATCACCACCCCAGTGGTAGGGCACGCACACTGCACACAAGAGGTCTGGGGTTCGCATCCCCCTCGCCCCAGACCCTTTTTTAATGGTTTTTTCACTTTTTATTATTTTTTCTATTATTTTTTAATGATTTGAAAAATTAATAACTCCCTCAATTTTAATTATTTTTTATTGGTTCTTTTTGCAAAAAATCACAAAAATGTTGAAATATTTTATTCCACAAAAAATTAAAATCTATAATATTTATTTAATATAGTTAGTATTTTTGTGAATAAATTCATTTTTAATTGTTTTTAAACATTTTAAAAGTGAATATTTATTTTGAAAATCAAAACCAAATGAGTTTTAATTCATCTTGTGATTAAAACATCATTTTTCAAACCTTAAAGAAAAATCACAAGTGGTTTATTCAAACTTATTTGATATTTTTATCATTTTTATTGATTTTCTTTAAATATTTACTTTTAAAGGAAAAAAAATTAGGGTTTCTTTGATTTTCACCCTCATCAATCATCTTAAAACACTCATGGTCCTCTAATAGAGTGTAAGACCCAACCTTTTTCTTTAACCAAAACCTTTTTAGGCCTCAGTATAATATATAAGTCCCGATACCTTTTCAAAAGTTCGGCGCGATCGTCGCCTTTTTAACAAATAACCTTGGGCCTCTATTAGAGTGTAACACCCATCCCCTTTGTAAATACACCACTTTTTGGGCCTCAGTCATTGTATAAGTCCCACTGTATTTTCAAAAACAATGGCGCGATCGTCGCCTTTTTAACAAAACCAAATGGGCCTCTCCCCGAGTTGTAAGCCCCATTCTTTTTCTTTAAATACTTTGGGCCTCTAATAGAGTGTAAGACCCAACATCTTTTTGAAACCAAAATAATTTGGGCCTCAGCCATTGTATAAGACCCAACACATTTTTCAAAAGTCTCGGTGCGATCGCCAGTTCAGAAAAGAAACCCTGGGCCTCTCCCCGAGTTGTAAGCCCCATCATTTGTACAAAAACACTTTCGGCCTCTAATAGAGTGTAAGACCCAACCCCCTTGTACATAAAAACTTTGTGGGCTTCACATATTGTATAAGTCCCTTTATACGATATACAAAACAACGGTACAATCACTGTTAAAACTTGGGCCTCTCCTTGAGCTGTAAACCCCAACAATCTTTTCAAAGCACTTTCTCCTTAGATTTTGAATACAATATTGTTATCAAAGCTTTCTTTGTTGAACAACTAACAAAACAGCATGGAAGCTCTACAACAGGTAAGTGTTTATCCGCTTTCATTTATCGCTTTCATATGTATATAACTGTATTGTGGGGCAGTTTCACTGCAAGTCTTCTTTCACATCCTTTTATATACTTGTCACATATCAATTGTGTAATACTAGTATAGTTATTTAGAGTTTTCCCCGACAACTATGACTAGAACTAGGTAAAGCCTGTTGGTCACTCTTAAATACAAACAAAACTAGACCCCCCATAGGATTAACAGACACAGTCTTCCCTTCTCTTGGGGTTAAACAATATGGAACAAAGAGAAAGGCAGCATTCTCGATGAACCTTTTCTCAGACTGTCACCCTTAGAAATTGTCGAAGAAACTCTACTCCCCAGAGATTATCTTTTCTCCGTGAATGGCATCTCTTGAGTTTCTTCCAAATTCTCGAACTTTCCTGGAATGATCTCTTCTCTGTGAATTGTATTTCTTGAACTTCTCTTAGTTTAGGGACCCACAGGCTTCCTAAAAGCATCCCCACCTCCTCTTTGCGTTGTACAAGGACCCTCCGGCTTCTTAAAAGTTCTCATGCCTTCTCTTGGGCTTAATATAAGGACCCTAATGACCTCTTAAAGGTATAAGACAGAACTTAGTCATCCTTTGCTAGAGCATTCTTTCCAGTGTCAAACCTCTGGCCACTTTAGGGTTGATCTTCTTCCCTTAAAAGCCCTTACCCTCTTTTGGGCACCCAACAAAAGATAAAACTCTTTGACACCAGTAGACTTGGAAAGTCTAAACCCCTTGAGTCTCAAAGACATTCTCAAGTTCCTTTTGATCATAGGAAAAACACCGATCACTCTGGATAAATCTCTAGCAGAAACCAGACCTCTCTCATGAGGGCTCTCCCACTTGGACCTGTCTCGGGATCTCAATAATCCCCTGGCAGAAGATAGTCTCCTCTTAGGTTTTATATAATGATTTTTTCCTCAGGAAAGTCAGCCTCCTCTTGGGCTTTGTACAATGATTCTCCCCAACGGAGCTAACCTCTTCAGACTCACTTGTTGAGTATGAAAGACTCTCTTATTGAGTCAATACCCCTTTTTAGCCTCTATCTCGGGCTTCGTACAAGACACTATAACACTCTCTTGTTGAGTATGAAAGACTCTTTTGTTGAGTCAAACCCTTTTAGCCTCTATCTCATGCTTCGTACAAGATACTAAAACACTCTCTTGTTGAGTATAAAAGACTCTCTTGTTGAGTTTTTTCCCTTTTTAGCCTCTATCTCGGGCTTCGTACGAGACATCAAATCTCTCTCTTGTTGAGTATCAAAGACTCTCTTGTTGAGTCAAACCTTTTTAGCCTCCGTCTTAGGCTTTGTATAAGACAGATAAAATACTCTCTTGTTGAGTCAAACTGTTTTAGCCTCCGTCTTGGGCTTCGTACAAGACACATATAAAAGCCCTCCCTTGTTGAGTCGGTCACTTGTTAGTACTCTCTTGTTGAGTCATCCCTTTTAGCCTCTATCTCGGGCTTCGTACGAGACAAATAAAAGACACCCTCTTGTTGGGTCAATAGCCTCCTATTAGGCTTTGTATAAGGAAATCCCCGGTTGAGTCAATCAACCTTTTAGCATCGACTTGTTCTTTAATCTAGACCTAAGTATCAACAGTTCCTCTTTAGAGATGATAAGTTCTCTCTCAGTCGAACCTTTTAGCTTCAATCTTGGGCTTTGAACAAGACGCAAAAAACCCCTTCAGCTTCGCATTTTGGGCTTTGAACAAGATACAAATACTCCTTTTAGCCTCTGTTTTGGGCTTCGAACGAGACACCAAAACATCTTTTTCCTCCCTTAGAATATAAGGAACTACGATCGCTCTGAGTTCCCTGTTTCATTAAACGGGAATACGTAGGCATAAGATTAAAAGATCTTAGTGAGCACACTAATAAAAAAACTCAAAATCCAATACCTCCATCAAATCAACCCATAAGCATCAAATCTAAACACATTAACAAAAACCTCGCAAATAGTCCAGGCACTGTGTTCTTAACAAAATAAACCGAAGAGGGGCCCACGTCTTAATAGCATCTGTAAACCAACAGTTTTGACTGTTTAACCTCAGTATGCAAGCAGGGTTAATTGGAGACGTCTATTTCCCTTCCTTAATCAGCTCAACAGGATAAAAAATGAATCGAACTGTAGTACCCAAGCGATAGTGATTCAAGACCACAGAAATCGCGCTACAAAGTGGACTCCTAGTTATGAAGGCCCATATGTTGTTAAGAAAGCCTTCTCTGGCAGTGCAATGACTCTTACGACTATGGATGGTAAGGAGCTCCCTCATCCTGTGAATGCCAATGCAGTCAAGAAATACTTCGCCTAGAAAATAAAAAATTAGCTCGCTAAAAACCTGAAAGGGCGGCTTAGAAAAAAATGAGCGTCTCGGTGGGCTGAAAACCCGAAAGGGAGGTCAAGGAAAAAGTTAGAGACATAAACAGAAAATAATTATCCTGGTATATTGAAAACCCGAAAGGGCAATCTAGGAAAAAGTTAGGGATTATGGCAAGTAAGTGCATCAGGCCAGACTTGATCACTTGAAGTAACATTACCTATCAAGGATTCTCATTCTCATCATTCTCGACAGAAGTTTTGAGCACAGTGGAATTCAAATTTGTTAGGGAGAATAGTGGTCATTGTATTTTAATGTAGCCTTTTCCTTTATTTACCAGTTTTTAACTTTGCAATGATCCATGGAGTCACGCCATTTGCAGACTACCATTCTATCAATAAAATTTGAGCCCTTGTTCATTTGTTTGCAATTCTTATTTTTGTTTGTGTTTTACAAATTTTCATTTATTTTTTATAATAATTTTTTAAACAAAAGATAAATAACAATCATGCTTTTGAAAATTACAAAAAAAATATTTTTCTTTGATTAGTGAATATAAAAAGGAATGTCAACAGTTATTCCAAGAATGGTAAAATCTCAAAGTGCAGAACTCAGTGTTCTCCCAAGCAGAGTTGTTCTCGTGGATGTATTCAGGTTTCCCCTACAGTTGTTAATCAGATATTGGGTTTCCTTCAAATTGCTATGATGTGTTGGGTTTTGTGATCCAGTTCCCCCAGTTGAGCACTAGTTCAGGTGTTCCCCAGCTGAGTACTGAATTTAATGTTTTCCAGTTGAATCCTGAGCCTGGATTCTCCAGATAAGTCTTGATTCAGATTTCTTAGCTGAGTGTGATTCTCTTCCCTAGCCAGGTTGTGATCAAGAAAATATGTGAAGTTTTATTCAGATTGTTGGATTCCATCTCTCTTTGTGTTGAGACTTGAAGTCGAATCCCCTGCAGAGTTTTACCTTCTCTGTTATGGCATTGTTGCTTTTGTTTGCTCCCCAAGTAACAAATCCAGAGTAGTGTTTCCTACTAAGAAGTGTTGAGTTAGTAGCCAACTGTTGGGTTTTCTCACACCTTGTGTTGAGTTTTTGATTTAAAATTCCCCGCATGTTGACTTTCTGCTGTGATGTTAACTTCTTAGTTCCCCCGCAAGTTTAGGATATTTTCTCCCCTAAGGTTGTTAATCCCCAAGGAGTTTTATTTGATGCTCCCCAAGTTTACTTTTCCCTCAGCGGATTTTGTGCAATTATTACTCTTGGTTTTGGGAGAATTTTTGTGGTGTTGATCCTCAGCAGATCCATCTTCTCCCATAATAGAGTTTTTGCAGAGATGCGTTATCCCTTTAAGGTTGTCTTTTGGAATATTCATGTTCACCCCAACTGGTCTTTCCATCCCCTTAGCAGAGTTGATATAAGTGTTACCCCTGGTCTTTTCATCTTCCCGTAGCGGGGTTTGAGTGGTTTTTCTTTTCCCCAAGAAGAGTTTGGAAGATTTATGTTGTTGTGTTTCCCCAACGGATCTTTCCATTCCATCGAAACGGAGTTCATGTTATTACCCCCTCAGTGGATTATTGATGTTAGAAGATTGAACTTTGCATTTCTCCCCAAGCAGTATCTTCCTCTCCCCAGGAATGTGAGCCTTGAAGCTGGACTTCGTTCCTTTAGCGGCTTTAGTTTATCTCTAGCTGAATCCCTAGCTGAATCTTCAGCATGATCTCCAGTGGTATTTCCATCTTGTTGAGATTTCGTCGAGTATCCGGTTGTACTGTGATGTTTGGTCATTCCTAGTTTATCTTTGTGCCTATTTTGTCTGCATATACAATACATACATTCATTCATTCATACATACATACATCATGCATAGCTGAATGAAAATCCATGCTCATCTCGCATTTCTTGGTGTTTCTTATCCATTCTCTCTGGTGCTATTATCCCCCACAGATTGTGTGTATCCTCTCTCCAGTAGAGTATCTACCTTAAGCAGAAAGTGTATATCCTTTCTAATTCCCCATTGAGTTTATTCCTCGTGAAAGAATTTTACTTTAGTTTTCCATTTCGGCTCATTATCTAGATGGAACCACTCCCCGGTTGAGGTATTTCCTCATTGGTTAGAGTCTTGTTTGACTGTTTCTCTCCAGTTTGTTCCTGGATTAAACTTTGGTCCCCTGCAACATTTATTTTGAATCTCTCTAGGCTGTGAAACCTAGATGATGAGAAGGCATTTATTTTGCACCTTTGAGGAATTTATTTTCCTCAGCAGAAATTTATTTTTGATTCCCCCATCAAAAGATGAAGATTTTGTTTCCCCAGCAGTGTTGTGATAACACTCTTTCGGAACCTCTTGACAACAAGTGGCGGTCTCTTTATTTGAGCAACTTGTATGTCCCTAAATATCAATCTATATCTTCACATTATATGACATCTCTCCAGTTTATCCTCAGTAGAGAAGTTTTTTGTGAAATCTTTGATTCTCATCCAATCAAGTGAAGCCCTGGACTCGTTATTTGAACAAGTGGCATCTCTTTATTTGAGAAGCTTGTTGTGACTCTGAAATTCTGGTATCAGACGTGTGATGTTAAGTGCGATGTTACAACAACACACTCTACACAATGGACAAATAAAACAGCAGAATAACACACCAAATTGTTCACCCAGTTCGGTCTAACTACCTACGTGTGGGGGCTACCAAGCCAGGGATGAAATTCACTACTCGTAGAATTAATTTACAGACTCAACAACCCAGTTGACAATCTCCTAAACTTAATTCCTACTAGTGACTTTCTACCTAAGAAACCACTTAGATATGAGAACACTACTCAATCCCTAAAACCCTCTCAAAGAACAACCTCTTTGAGAACCCTTGATTCTGCTTCACAGCTTTGATCAAGTTACACAACTTCTCTTTGCTTCACAGCTTTAGAGAGGACAGAAAACAACTCACCAATTCAACCTGGAATGGTGTATACACAACTCGTACACAATACTTAAGACCCTCAGCCTATGCTCTTGATCTTCTCTCTATCTTTTCCGTCAGTTCTTTCTTCGATCTCTGCGCTTTATATAGTCACCTGAATTGGGCTTGGATCACCTGCAATATCTGACTTGATTTGTTATTTAAAACTGAATCTTCAAAATAGATTTTCTCCTAAAATCTTTTCAAATCTTCAACCTTTTAAATCTCCTACAAATCTTCACCAGATCTCCTATGCAGCGAAGAATATCTAACCCAAGATATTCGCATCCAATGAGACAACTTGCTCTCCACAATTCCAGCTAAGACGCACAACCCTAACAACATCACAAAACCTGATGTTATTAATTCTGCAGATCTGATGTCCCAACATCGCATGTGACATCAGACATCCAACTTAAACACTTAACACAGCCCAGTGTTAAGACTCAATGTTGCAACATCAGCACCTTGACATCAACATTGAATAACCTTTGTTTTACCAAAATTCTAGCCAACCCAAGAAGCAACAGACTCCATCAACTTTTCCATCAAATGACATATCCTCGATATATTCCCGTTAGAGAAGTTTGTTGTGAAATCTTTATTATCACCATTGATGCCTCCACAAGTGCACGGAAATATCGAAGTAATATAAAAGATTGTCGAACCCATAGAGACCAATGTCAACCTACTGTAGTCTATTCGCTTTGTAAATCTAAGGCTATTTCAGAAAGGTTTTGACAAAAAATAATATTTTGCGATAAAATAAATCAAATAATGCGTGTGAGAAAATAAAAAAGATAAAGTAGAGCGATAAAGTAAACAAATTAAAGGCAGTACAAGAAATAACAAATTAAAGCGATGCGAGAAATAAATAAATTAAAAGTAGTGCGAGAAATAAATAATAATAATGCGAATTATATTAAGAGCCTGCTCCAAATCAGAGACTTGAATCTAATACAGGAAATAAACTTCGACGGAAAGTAAATGGCGGCAGGATTAAAAGCTATAAAATAAACCGATCCAAACTCAATACAAGAACAATGCAATATCACCCCGATGTGAAGAGTTAACGGTTTCGGAATGTAAATTTATGGCCTAAGTTGTACTAAGCTTTGATGCCTAAAGTTAAAGATCTAAGTCCTATTTATAGTGTAGCAATGCCTTGGAAATCACGTAGCACCTTCAGAGTTTGTGTGGAGGAAATATCTCTGGTTATGTGCAACTTCTCCAACCGTCCTTGACTGGTCTACATTTTATGAAGATGGCGCCTGCCATCTAGACATGGCGTCCGCCATGTGTACAAGAGGTGGTGGACATGGTCTTGTGACTGTTGGAACGTGGGAGAACCCTACACGTCATGGCTACCCCCATGGCCAACGCCATGTGGAACGCCATGTGTGTAATTGGCACCAAAAGCTCTATTTTTTGCTCTTTTCGCTCAATTTCTTCGTGAAAGGCTCTTATTAGGCAATGCACCTGAAAACAAACATAGTATGACATAATACTACGAAAACATAGCATGTGAATTGGGTCGGAATATACGACACATTTTCATGTTATCAAACTCCCCCACACTTAAACCTTTGCTTGTCCTCAAGCAAACTGCTACACATATTAAAAATCTTTGTAAAACTTTTTAGTAGGTAATATCAAGACTCATAAAAAAACAATGCATACGGATACTTATTCTAAACTACAAACTCCATTTTGGCTAAGATTTTTTTGATAGGTACTCGTTTACACACTATGGATATCGTAGGAACACAATTTCGCGGTTGTGCGTTCCTAAGCCTCCCTCCTATACAAACCAATCCAAATCATGTCATTATACTTAAGTCTAACTCACTCATCCCTCTTTTGTCCCTTTTCATTCTGACGTAATCACATTAAGCCTGTTATCCTTACACACTCATGGTAGGATAGTCTGTTAGAGATTATGATCTCATTTTTTTATTTTTCTTGCACATTGGCATAAGTATCAATAGATAAAAGAATTAGCACCGTTGGGCTAAGTGATTGGGTAAGAATCACCTAACTTAGAAGGAACACTTCTTTTTATTCATTTTTTTCCTTAACTTTCTTTTTAAGCTTGAGATCATACAGTTATTTGCATCAGCTTCCTAATTAGTGTGTGCTTAGGATGATGTTGACTGCTAAATAAACTACTTAGGGACTAATAAAGTGTGAGAACTTAATTCTATGGCATAACAAGTACTCAAATTGATCTCCATAATCGGGAGACTTAAGGTGTTAAAATGATATCGATTTTGTGGATTTTTCCCAAGTCTCCACAATTTATCCTAAACTTCATCTATAGCCTAAAACTTTCAAAATGTGCATTGAATTTTCGAGTCAATTTTTTTTGTTATAGCTCAAGAAAAAGTAAAATTTAATAAACAACTGAAAACCACGCATAAAGACTCGACAGCACATGCAAATGACTCAACAAAATACTAAAAACATATAAGATTCTAAAAACATGAAATAAACTAAAAAATGATAAACCTAACTAGAAAGCAGTAAGATGAAAGCGGTAAAGTTCCTCCCCCACTGTCATACCCCAAATTTTGACCACTAAGATTCCCCGTCATTGTGTAAATCATCATCACAATATGGATGTATCATTATGCCTCATCAGTCTCCCCAAAGATGGGTGAGCATTCACTACAATCAGAACTAGGGTTTCAATCCCTCTTTGA
Source organism: Lathyrus tuberosus (assembly GCA_022829125.1). Classification (NCBI taxonomy): domain Eukaryota; kingdom Viridiplantae; phylum Streptophyta; class Magnoliopsida; order Fabales; family Fabaceae; genus Lathyrus; species Lathyrus tuberosus. The sequence goes on from JALAZF010000072.1 coordinate 11,708,764, forward strand.
GCTTTAGACAAAGGATCAATCAAGAAATGACATGATCTTCAACTTGTCTAACCTCTCAAACATCCATAAAGAATCAAGAGGAGTCCCACATCAAGGATTAAGGACAAGGCTGCAACCTTTCAGGTGGATTAAGCCTCCATATCGCCAGTGTCACCAAATTAGGGTTTTGGTCGACCAGGGCCTCCAGATGAAAATTTTCCTCTGGGCATGAGCCAATGCTTCAAAGCATAACCTAAGATACTCCATGGGACCTCATGAACCCAATCATCAAGTCAATTTGGCCTCAGGGGATACATTCATCAAAAATCAGAAATTAGGGTTTCTTGACCAAATTCACCCCTAAGTTGACTTTTGGGACAAAACATGAGCCAAGACCTCAAGACATGATTTGAGGGTCTCCAACACACTACATTGATCCATTTGCAACAATGGATTTAATCAAGAAACTTGATCAACAAGTTTCAATTTCATCTGAACCACAGTTAGGGTTTTAAGGAAAAAGTCAACTGTATCTTTGACTTTTGACCAAGACATGCTCCCAAACCCTAGGACATGATTCAATACACCCTATAACACCTATGAAATTAATCCATCAAGTTTGATTTAGGTCAATGACTTGATTTCATAGAGGATCGCACAATTTGGAATTCATCTGGTAAAAAGTCAATTGTGCCCAAAAGTCAAAGTTTGACTTTTTGATTTTTTGATCAATTATGGTTCCCTAACCCTAAAATGATGTTAATGTGTGATTTGAATCAACATTCATCAAGAAAAATCAAAGAAAATGGGATAACTTGTAAAAGGGGTAACCATAAAAAACTTAGAAATTTTCTAAGTTATGGAACAAAGTGGCTAGGGTACCAACTTCCAAGGATCATAACTTGAGATCCAAGAAACCATTTTGGCTGATCCAAAGATAGATTTGTAGCTCTCATGGCATACTACAAAAGCTTCAACTACACCTCATTCCAATTCTCAATGGATTTTAAGTTATGGAATTATCAAAATCACAAAAAAGTTAAAATGTCACTTTTTTCCAACACTTAGTGAAATTTTCACTAAATCAGAATCTGTTTCACTTTTCTCTAAATGTAGGGGCATTTTTAAATTGGATCCAAAAAGTGTCAAGACCAACTATGATCACACATATGTGTCATACCCCAAATTTTGACCACTAATATTTCCCATCATTGTGCAAATCATCATCACAATATGGATGAACCATCATGCCTCATCAGTCTCCCCAGAGATGGGTGAGCATTCACTACAAACAATAATTAGGGTATTAAGCCCTCTCTGAGATTTAGACAAAGGATCAATTAAGAAATGACATGATCTTCAACTTGTCTAACCTCTCAAATATCCATAAAGGATCAAGAGGACTTCCACATCAAGGATTAAACACAAGGTTGCGACCTTTCCGGTGGATTAAGCCTCAAGATCGACAATGTCACCAAATTAGGGTTTTGGTCGACCAGGGCCTCCAGGTGGAAATTTTCCTCTGGGCATGAGCCATTGCTTCAAAGCATAACCTAAGATACTCCATGGGACCTCACGGACCCAATCATCAAGTCAATTTAGCCTCAGGGGATGCATTAATAAAAAATCAGGAATTAGGGTTTCTTGACCTAATTCACCCCTAAGTTGACTTTTGGGACAAAACATGAGCCAACACCTCAATACATGATTTGAGGGTCTCCAATATACTACATTTATCCATTTGCAACAATGGATTGGCCCAAGAAGCTTGATCAACAAGTTTCAAGTTCATCAGAACCACAGTTAGGGTTTCACGGAAAACGTCAACTGTGCCTTTGACATTTGACCAAGTCATGCTCCCAAACCCTAGGACATGATTCAATACACCCTATAACACCTATGAAATCAATCCATCAAGTTTGATTTAGGTCAAGGGCTTGTTTTCATAGAGGATCCCACAGTTTGGAATTCATCTGATAAAAAGTCAACTGTGCCCAAAAGACAAAGTTTGACTTTTTGATTTTTTGATCAATTATGGTTCCCTAACCCTAAAATGATGTTAATGTGTGATTTGAATCAACATTCATCAAGAAAAATCAAATAAAGTGGGATAACTTGTAAAAGAGGTACCCATAAAAACTTAGAAATTTTCTAAGTTATGAAATAAAGTGGCTGGGGTACCAACTTCCAAGGATCATAACTTGAGATCCAAGCAACCATTTTGGCTGATCCAAAGATGGATTTGTAGCTCTCATGGCATACTTTAAAAGTGTCAACTACACCTTATTCCAATTCCTCATGGATTTCAAGTTATGGAATGGCCAAAATCACAAAAAGTGAAAATGTCACTTTTTTCCAACACTTAGTGAAATTTTCACTAAGTCCAAATCTGCCTTGGTTTTTTTCAAATGTAAGGCCATTTTTCACTTAGATCCAAAAAGTATCAAAACAAACTATGATCACACATATGTTGTATCATATGAGAGCTTTCCAAAAATGGCCTAGAACCCCATGAAATTCCACTTGAGCCATGAGATATGACAATGCCAATGTGCCTTGCTGCAAACTGTCATGGCAAGGAAGATTTGTGCATTTTACTCGATTTAGCAAATTTGTGCAAATGACAAACAAGTTTATCCATCTAAACACCTCAGGGGGAAACCAATGAGGGACAAACACTGATCCATAAGCCTCCCAAGTCATTGGAACTAAAAATAGCATGCCAAACCTAAAAATGCCTAAAGAGGGGACAAGACTCCAATTTTGTTTTGGAGCATTCAATGGATGCACCAAGGTGGCATGAACTGAACCATTTCCAACTGAATGATTCAAAGATGATCTCTGAACTAGGGGACAAGCAGCCTGTGCCCTAACCTCTAGTCAATGGCTAGAGGGGACTTAAGATTCCAAAATGCTACAATTGGCCAAACCTCTGCTGCAGTTTCCATTCACTATTGCTTGCAAAACAAACTTGCTCTACTATAAAAAGAGCTTATTTGTGCTCAATTTAAGTACACCAAAGCACTATAACACTTGCTTTCCTCAAAATCTCTTTCTCTAGGAAAAAAATACCTTCTTTAGCAAGGTAACTCCAAGTTTTTGAGTTAGAGAGCAATTCCATCACAGCTCATGATCCAAACACATCCAATATGTCATATCTAAGCTGTCCAAACTCTCATAAGTGACCTGTAACACCAAAATCACAAAGTCCCCTCTCAAAACCTCAAAATAGGGCCTTTTTGCATTTTTCAAGCCATTTCTTGATTCAGTCACTTTCCAAACCAGATAAAACCTCAAACACACTCCAAATATCATCCTTGAACTGTCCTAAATGGTTCCCAACATCTGGAACACCATTTGAGAGAGTTGTCATATTGGCCACTTTTGCCCCTTTTGCAAGAAAGAGCTCAAACTTGCACCTGAGGTTTCCAGTTGATTCCAATCATCCTTAAAGCTTCCAAGGGATCATTTGAGGGTGTCCAAAGCATCAAAACATTTCTGGAATAAAGCACTTGGAAGATAGCCCAAAAAGCTCCGAAGAAGGTAAGCATCACAACTTGAACTCTCTGAAATAATCCTTGCTTTGAAGTCCACTGATCATGCATCTCTTATACATGTTATATGTGTTGTGTTTACACCAATTTATCATTTAATTCATGCTTGTACCAAGAGGTAGCACAGAAAATGCACATTATGGCCTATTTCAAAACCATTATCGGGTTTTGAGGAGGATTGATATTTTGGAAAAACCAGCACCACCATTGGATTCCTTGTGAAATTCTAGGCAGGATAGACTTAAATTTTGTCCCAATCCATGGAGAGATGAGGAAGTTATGGCCTTCACGTTTCTGACCCAAAGCCTTGCCTTGCCTTACCTTGGCAAGGCCAAGAAGAAGGCAAGCCTTGTATATTTGTGGCTAGGGTTTGATACACGGATGTGTCATATCCCAAATTTTGACCACTAAGATTTCCCATCATTGTGCAAATCAACATCCCAATATGGGGGAATCATCATACCTCATTAGTCTCCCCAAAGATGGGTGAGCATTCACTACTATCAACAATTAGGGTTTCAAGCCCTCTCTGAGCCTTAGACAAAGGATCAATCAAGGAATTACATGATCTTCAACTTGTCTAACCTCTCAAACATCCACAAAGGATCAAGAGGACCCCCACATCAAGGATCAAGCACAAGGCTGCTCCCTTCCAGGTGGATTAAGCCCCAAGATCACCAGTGTCACCAAATTAGGGTTTGGTCGACCAGGACCTCCAGGAGGAAATTTTCCTCTAGGCATGAGCCAATGATTTAAAGCATAACCTAATATGCTCCATTGGACATCAAGGGCCCAATCATTAAGTCAATTTAACCTCAGGGGATGCATTTATCAAAAAATCAGGAATTAGGGTTTCTTGGCCTAATTCACCCTAAGTTGACTTTTGAGACAAATCATGAGCCAAGACCTCAAGACATGATTTGAGGATCTCCAATACCCTACATTGATCTATTAGCAATAATGGATTGATCCAAGAAGCTTGAGCAACAAGTTTCAATTTCATCTTAACCACAGTTAGGGTTTCACGGAAAAAGTCAACTGTAGCTTTGACTTATTACCAAGACATGCTCCCAAACCTTGGGACATGATTCATTACACCCTATAACACCTATGAAATCAATCCATCAAGTTTTATTTAGGTCAAGGACTTGATTTCATAGAGGATCGCACAGTTTGGAGTTCATCTGACAAAAAGTCAACTGTGCACAAAAGTCAACTTTGACTTTTTGAGATTTTTCATAATTATGGTTCTTTGACCCTAAAATGATGTTAATATATGATTTGAATCATCATTCATCAAGAAAAATCAAGAAAATTGGGATAACTTGTAAAAGGGGTAACCATAAAAACTTAGAAAATTTTCTAAGTTATGGAATAAAGTGTCTAGGGTACCAACTTTGGAGGATCATAACTCCTAAACCACAAGGCCATTTTTTCCCATCCAAAGCTAGATTTGTAGATCTCATGGCCCTATACAAAAGCTTCAAACACACCTCATTCAATTCATCATGGATTTTGAGTTATGGAATGATCAAAATGGCTGGAAACATGAAATGTCACTTTTTTCCAACACTTAGTGAAATTTTCACTAAGTCAGAATCTGCCTTCACTTTTTTCCAAATGTAGGGGGATTTTTCACTTGGATCCTAAAGGTATCAAAACCAACTATGATCAAACAGTTGTTGTATCATATGAGGGCTTTCCAAAATGGCCAAGAACTTCATCAAAGTCCACTTGAGCCATGAGATAAGACAATGCCAATATGCCTTGCTGTAAACTATCATGGCAAGGTAGATTTGGGAGTTTTGCTCGATTTGCTCAAATTTTGCAAAGGGCAAGCAACTCTAACCATCTGGACACCTCAAGGGGGGACCAAGGGGGAACCAACTCTGATCCCAAGCCTCCCAAGTCTTTGGAACCAAAAATAGCATGCCAACCCTAGGATTGCCTAAAAGAGGGACAAGACTCCAATTTTGTTTTGGAGCATTTAATGGATGCACCAAGGTGGCATGGACTGAGCCATTTCTAACTGAATTCAGTCAAGACTTATCCAAGACCAAGGGAACCAGCAGCCTGTGCTCTAACCTCTAGTCAATGGCTAGAGGAGACTTGGATTCTCATTGCTCAACATTGGCCAAACCTATGCAGCAGTTGCCATTCACTATTCCTTGCAAAAAAACTTGCTCTACTATAAATAGAGCTCATTTGTGATTAGTTTGAGTACACCAAAGCCATCAAACAGATGCTTTCCTCAAAATCTCTTCTTTCACTCCAAAATTGCCTTCCAAAGCAAGTCACTATCGGGTTTTGAGTTTGAGAGCAATTCCAACCAAACCAATCACACACACACACCTCATAAACATCATATAGAAGTGATCCAAACACTTAAACAACATTTGGAACACTGATTTCTCAGAATCACCGGCCAGCTGCTCAAGGTTTTAACCAAGTTGCAGTTGAGATACCATCTTCAGTTCCAGATCATTTCCATTCATTCCAAGCATCCAGATACACTCCATAGCACCTAGGGAAGCTGTCCATAACCTTGGAACCAAGCTGTAACTCCTCTAACACAAAACACGATCACCAGCTGCAAGAGGTAAGCATGAGCTCTTCTAACTCTATGATCCATGCATTTTTTGCTGCACAATAATTTGGCCATATGTTCATAATCATGTATAGAGTGTTTTCCCTCAATCAATTACTTTATTTGAATTGTGTATGAAATTTCTGAACCTTCATGCAAATTTTAGGGTTCTTGAGGTTTCTCTTTGATTTCTTATTCCATGATCAAAATAAATGAAATTAAAGACCATAGACATGATCGTGAGGTTAAAACGAGTAGATTGATATGTAGATTGCATGATATCATCAAGTATTCAGTGAGATTGGATAGAAAACGCAAATCTGTAGAAACAGAGGGTGGCGTGTGTTCTTGCCATGTTCTTGGCGCCATTTTTGAATATTTGAATTTTGTGATTTTATTTAATTGATTCAAAAATTAATTTCTCTCTGAGTTTTAATGATTTTGAGTTTATTCTTTTTTTAATAATTCACAAAAATGTTAAAATATTTTATTTTCCCAAAAAAGCCCAAAAATATTATTTATTTCATATACTTGATATTTTTGTAAAGAATTAATATTTTAATCATTTTTTACATTTAAAATATTTTTTCCTTCTTGATTTTTCAAATTTTAGTGATTTCCAAACATTTTGTAGATCAAAACCTGATTTTTGAAACATTAATCCAAGATCACAATTTGTTTTCCACATGTTTAACAATTTTGATCATTTTAATTGAATTTTTTATTCAATTAAAATACCTTTTGAAAACAAATTAGGGTTCTTGATTAATTCAACCCTCATCAAACTTTTTCAAACATTTGGGCCTCTATTAGAGTGTAAGACCCAACCCCTTTGAAAATTAAACCTTTTTGGGCCTCAGATGTTGTATAAGACCCACTGTGTTTTCAAAAACCTCGGCGCAATTGCCGTTTTCAAACAAAAAAACCTTGGGCCTCTCCTTGAGCTATAAGACCCATTTCCTTTCTTAAAATAAATCATTGGGCCTCTAATAGAGTGTAAGACCCAATCCCCTTTTAATCAAAACCTTTTTGGGCCTTAGACATTGTATAAGTCCCCTTGCGTTAAAAGAAAAATCTCGGCGCGATCGCCAATTCAAAAACAAATCATATGGGCCTCTCCTTGAGCTATAAGCCCCACCACTTGTATAAAACTAAAACATTTGGGCCTCTTGAGAGAGTGTAAGACCCATCCCTTTGTAAAGAACACCTTTTTTGGGCCTCAGTCACTTATATAAGTCCCTTTACAAATTCAAAACAACAGTGCAATCACTGATAAAACCTTGGGCCTCTCTTTGAGCTGTAAGCCCCAACAAATCTTTCAAAGCACTTTCTCCTTTGATTTTGAATATAATATTGTTATCAAAGCTTTCTTTATTGAACAAACTAATAAAACAGCATGGAAGCTCTAGAACCGAGTAAGTGTTTACCCGCTTTCTTTATTGCTTTCATATATATATAACTGTATTGTGGGGCTGCTCACTATAAGTCTTCTTTCACAAACTTTTATATATTTGCAAATATCAACTGTGTAATACTAGTATAGTTATTTTAGAGTTTTTCCCGGCAACTACGTCTAGCACTAGGTAAAGCCAGTTGGTCACTCTTAAATACAAACAAAACTAGATGCCCCATAGGATTACCAGACACAGTCTTCCCTTCTCTTGGGGTTAATCAATATGGAACAAAGTGAAAGGCAGCATTCTCGGTGAACCCTTTCATAGACTGTCACCCTTAGAAATTGTCAAAGAAACTCTACTCCCCAGAGATGATCTTTTCTCCTTGAATGGCATCTCTTGAGTTTCTTCCAAATTCTCAAACTTTCCTGGCTTGATCTATTCTCGGTGAATGGCATGTCTTGAACTTCTCGGGGTTTGGGGACCCACGGGCTTCTTAAAAGCATCCCCGCCTCCTCTTGGGCATTGTACAAGGACCCTTCGGCTTCTTAAAAGCTCTCATGCCTTCTCTTGGGCTTAGTACAAGGACCTAGAGACCTCTATAGGTATAGGAACAGAACCTAGTCATCAATTTGCTAGAGCTGTCTTTCTGAGTCAAGTGTCAGTTAATGGGTTGACCTTCATCCCTTAATAAACCAGCCTTCTCTTGGGCATCATACAAAGATCATTCACTATCTGAGAATCGATTTCTCAAAACGCCAGTAGACTTGGACAGTCTCAATACCCTTTGGATTTCCCGCTTCTTTAAAGAACAGGAAATAACCCTGATCCTCTGATCAATCCTAAAGTACAGCCTTACCGTTAAGCAGTCCCTTTATAAGAACTGATTTTCTCTTTTATCCAACATACTGGACCTGTCACTAAACTGAAACAGTCACCAGTATGTTAGCCTCCTCTTAGGCTTTGTATAATGATCCTTCCTCAGTGAAGTTAGCCTCCTCTTGGGATTTGTACAATGATCCTCCCCAACGGAGATAACCTTTTAGCCTCTATCTCGGGATTCATACGAGATACAAAAACACTCTCTTGTAGAGTATAAAAGACTTTCTTATTGAGTCAAAACCCTTTTAGCCTCTATCTCGGGCTTCATACGAGATACAAAAACACTCTCTTGTTGAGTATAAAAGACTCTCTTGTTGAGTCAACCCTTTTAGCCTCTATCTCGGGCTTCGTACGAGACAGATAAAAAACACCCTCTTGTTGGGTCAATAGCCTCCTCTTAGGCTTTGTATAAGGAAACCCCGGTTGAGTCAATCAAACTTTTAGCATCAAAATATGTGCCTTGCTCACAGGATACAAACATCAACAACTCCTTTTCCGCCAAGAATTAAACGAAAGAAAGCAATCAAAAATTCCAGCAAATTTCAGGAGCATTACCTTAAGCTTCGCGGTGGCGTTGATTCGAACTACCGTCATTTTCATCACGTAAATCCGGTAAACTCACTCTGAATCTCAGTTTAGTGATTGGATTCATTCTCGTGCGCATGGCATCGTGTTCATGTGTTCACCACCTCGTTTCACCTGAGCGGTATTTCAATCGCGATTTGGAGTTTGGTTGTCTTCAGTGGTGGTTTATGCGAAATAGGTGACTAAACGGAAGGAGATAGAAGGAGACGAAGGAAGGGGATGAATCCGACACGTTTTTTTTTGTAAAGGTGAGGTTACGCCGTTGAGTGAGAGAGACGGCCGAGCGAGAACGGCGGAGGCATAGAAGAAGACAAGAGGGCATTTGTGTACGTTAGGGTTTTTTAGGTTAAATTGGAATGTGGTGAACTGGGCTTGCTTGGACCCATGGTGTTCCTCCTCTCTATACCACCATAAACTACTCACGCACCTCCCCTGTTCACTACAAAAAGGATGAGCCAAGGAAAATGCTTTCTACACCCCCCCAATTGCCATTCATACCCCTCCCGAACATGGATCAAAAGCATCGGGCCAGACTGTTTCTATTCACACCACTGGATTCATTTTCTGCACCCCCTCTGTTTCTCTATTTAATTTGTGATTAATTGACGATTTTTTTTCTTGGTGATGATTGAGATTTCGTTTCGGTTGATTGATACCTTGATTAGTTTTTGACAATTCTAATGGGATTTTTGTTGATATTTTTGTTTGTTGTCGATTAATTTCGATTTAAGACGTTGACCGATTTTGATTAAAGGCTCAGGGATTTTTGGATCGATGACGATCGATCTTTTGGATATCTCTTCATGAAGTAAATTTGGAGCTTAATTCATTTATTTTGCCTCCAAGGTTGAATACAAGACTTGCACGAAGTTTTCGGGTTTCTTATTATGTGAAAAATCGCTACTTCGACCAAGTAAGAAATCTCGACTTCAATGCATCATTCTAGCTTGTATGTGGTTTAGGATCATATAGCGTAGCTGCATCTGAAGTCCTCCTACCTGAGGCAATGTTTGTAGTTAGATTTATGACGCTATGTGACGATTCGAAGCTTAGGTTATGCGTGATAAGTTTGCTTTCCTACCGCTTTCCCTTAATCGCAATTTTTTGCTCGTTCGTTCCAATTATTAAAAATAGTTTGGGTGTGATAATATTCTGGAAAAATTCATGAGTGATCCTTAACCTCTTAATTAATTTTTATAATTTTTTATTCCAGTTTTGGATGAGTTTAGTAATTAATTGAGATTTTTTATTCCAAGTTGTCCCGAAGGACAAGGTTTCTATTTAAGGGACCGAAAGTGGTTTTTTCCAATAGGTTTGAAGATAATTTTTTGTGGGTGATTAGTCACTGGAATATATGACACTTTGATGCTCCTTGGGAATTTTTTCCATAATTTTTGGTATCATTTTGAATCCACTTTGTGAAGTTGTTTTTCGGCGATCATGCCTTGTTACCTTGCCTATTGAGTGAATTGTTTTGACACTTTGGTTCATAATTTTAGGGATTCCTTTTAGAAGATGTGATCTAATGACTTCATCATACCATGGTTAAATTTCCATAATTTTTTAGGACTTATAACTATTTTTCATACCTTTTTGATTGTGAGCATTCACTTGTGCTTACAAGTTTGATCCCTAGGGTTTTGAGGAGACATTCATGCCATTCCTTAGAGGGTGTTGTGTGAGACTTTTGTGCATTGGTTTCGACACATTTTAAGTACCTATAATCCATATCAAGTTGTTTTTTAACTCATCCATAATGTGCATAAAAGCATGTATGTTTGAAGCATCCTTTTGCATCCATTGTGTGGTATTCTAACTTTGTGTTTGTGGTACCATTCTTCGCCTATCTTTTGCTAATCCTCATTGACACTTGTTTACATGATGTTGAGGTATAGCTGCTGACTTATAAAGTGTTTGTGCATTGGTTCATGACCCATAATTTGTTTGTGCATGATTAACTTTGCATTGTTTCCAAAAGTGAAGTTTGCCTTTGTTTGCCTAGTTTGGTTTAATCCTTTGAACTTTACTTGCATGCCTTGAATGTGAACTTTGTAAATTATTTAGAGAACCATCCTCTACTGTCCTAGGCTCTTTTCATTGATGTTTTCATCTCTAATGCTCATCTTTTGCTTGCCTTGCAAGTCTTTGTTTTTAGGAGCTAGTTTTTGTTTGAATTGCCTTGTTTTGTCTTAAGGACTTAAACTTGTTTTACCTTAGCCGTTGGTGGATGTTTATAAGATATGTGCACACTTCTAACATGAGTTCAATTCTGGTTTCGGTTTACTTTCGTGTCCTTTGCCTATACTTGTAACCCTTAGGTGATTTCCTTTGTTGGTTTACCTTTAACTTCAAAGTAGATTAGTCTTGTAGCATAGTCGTAACTTGACTTGTAATTTCATAATCCTTTTAGGTCTTTCACTTTGACTAGCGTGACTCAAATGTACATAGTCATTAGACTTAGGTTTTCATATTGTACATATACTCTCTTGTTATTACTAATGTCTTTGGTTCACACGTGCAAGCTACATAAAGGAGACATTCCAAAGGGGGTTTGACCATTTCATTTTGTAAATAAAAACTTGTTTCTAACTTGGTTTGCTACTTGTTTATAGGTGCTTCTGTGACTTGCTTTCGTTGCACTTTCGTTGCTTTGCTACGGATTCATATCCGCTTGGTAGGACTTCTTATCTCTTCACTTCTCTTTAATGCTTTCAAATGCCATGAGAAGTAGGAATAGTCGATGCCATGAGAAGTAGGATTGTATGGAAAGCCCTCAAGTGAGGCCATGATTATTCTTGTTTAATATTGTGCCTAAAGACCTCCAAAGAGGCATCCCATTCCCCATTTCCCCTTGTAAGACCTCCAAGGAGGCAATTGACGGAAGGTAGGGTTCGCAATCGACCCCCGTTGTTCTAGTTGAGTGTTCTTAGCTCTCATTACATGATTAAAGCTTTGGACATCACCTACTCTTATTATCGAGTCGGTCAAGTGGAATGAGGGTTTAGCAATCAAACCCCACGCCTTGTCTATAGGTCGCATTGACTGATGTTGATGCTTATGTGATCTGATTCACATCTTCCCCTTCTTACTCTACTCTCCATGGTTCTCGATACCATTGGATGAGCACCCCTATCTCCCACAGCTAGCTTGTTTGCCTCGGTTGATATGACCCCTTGGCTAAAGCTCCCCATTTCTTATTTTGATTGTTTTGACATTGTTTATTCTTCCGTTTCTTTTAGCTCATTTTGTGATTGATTTATCCTGTGTTTACTTGTCTGATGACATGATCCCGTAGGATTCCTAGCTCCACTTAATTTTCGATTAAGTCGGAGGTAGGAGAGACATTAGGATAGCAATCCATGCATGACAACATTAGGTAGACTTCCCTCTTGATCCTGACCTTAGGGCTACCTTTGCATGACAACATTAGGAACAAATTAGATTCCCTTTAGTGTTTTCTTTGCAACTTGAGTCTTCTCGTCTCATCTCATAATCTTTCTAAAAACACTTAGTAAAGGTTAAACGTGTATTGCGCATGAGCCTTAGATATAGGAAGTGAATAATGGGGGGTCTCCCTTCATTCTTCTAGGGTACTTAGTATACATCCTATTGGGGACGATACGCGACGTATTCATTCCTATGTTGTAGACTTTGGTGCAATGCAAGTTACAAACAACTTCAAAAAACACTTTTGTCTAAAAAACACAAAACAAACTTAAACTTTTTTATCCTTCAGGATAGATAAGTTTCAAACCTCATTTTCAAAAAAGGGCACGTTACTTCCGTCTCGTCGCAAACAGGCATCGACCCTAACTACCGGACGCGAACTTAACGTCGCTCATAAAAAACAAAGACTTGGTTAAGTCGAACTACGACTGCTCTGACTTCCTCTCTCTGGTTAGATTGAGGATACGTAGGCACGAGACACCGATGTCTTGGCGAGCAACCTCCCCCCTAGTTCGTGTCCGAACTACGTTGACTCTGATTTTCTTGTTCCCGAGGGAATACGTAGGCCTAGGACTCCGAGGACGTCCTATCGAGTCGCTTCTTTTTCTTTTCTTCTTCATTTCTCCATTCTTTTTCGTTCTAGTTCCTTCTCCTTTCTAGTAGCAGTGGAGCTCCAGACTACGACACCCTTTGATCGAGACAACAAGCGTGGATCCCATCGAGTACGATGGACGCGTGGGGTGCTAACACCTTCCCTTCGCTTAACCGACTCCCTTACCCGTTTCTCTTGGTCGTGAGGCCATGCTTTTCCTTTCCCCCAGGTTTATACAGTGTTTCCTTTCCCTCTCTTGGGATAAATACACATTGCTGGCGACTCTGTTTCTGCGCCACTTTCGCGTTTGTACTTGGATGAAAATCCTAGGAGCGACACCCACCATGTCATGGGATCATTACTCAGGTTATTCAGAACCTATCCAGCACGACGATGAATTGGCAAAGCTTGCCGGACTAGAATTCATCAATTATGCTTTTCGTGAGGTCAACGTCATCGAAAGATATGACTCCTCCAGTTCCAAAGCAGTGTGGGACACCTTGGGACAACCAAGTGGAAAATACGACTTCATGGTCAAGTACACTGCTCCTGAAAGCTCTCGTATCAGGCTCAAATACATCCAGCCAACTGGATGGGGAGATTTACCTGAGAGCACAAATACTATGCAAAATACAACAGAGGAATCCTCCTACGACAACTCTGCCTGGGAGACAGATTCCAATGATCCTGTTCCACCAGAAATCAGCGTTATTTCTGAAGACAAATCAAGGAAGGTGCTAGACTTTGTGATTCACCGAGGAGTTCGCCGCCAATGGGTTGCTGTCGAGGTTCCGAAGATCGTCCATAAGTCAAAGTAATTTCCATCTTTAACCTTTCACTCTGCCCAGGCGAAACAGATGTTTTGATAGGGCTCACTTTCTGTAAATTTCCCTCTTCGCTTTGCCCGAAGCGACAGAGTTTTGTTTTATAAGGCTGTAGTTTCAAGAATCGACTTGTTCATTAATAAAATAACATCGTTCTGTAATTTCCGTATTAATTATTGTTTTCTCTTTTTGGTTTTTCAGAAAATGGAAATCCTAAAAATTAAATAATAAAAACAAGCAGTTTTCCAAAGAAAATACACTGCACACACTTTTGCATTCTCTCTATCTCTTCTAAACACAAATCATCACGTCATGCAAATTGCTTGTTTTAAACCCCGTTGAAACATACGATCCGATGCCTTCTCCCAACTTTGAGTTCCCGGTATTTGGGGCTAAAGAAGAAGTTAACGAAGAAATTCCAGAAGAGATCTCCCGATTACTCAGACAAGAGGAAATGTCCATTGAACCTCACAAAGGGCCGTTGGAAACGGTAAACTTGGGTTCGGAAAAAGAGAGAAAAGAAATTAGGATTGGGGCGCTGCTTAGTCCAACTGCCAGAGAGGGATCGACAAAGCTTCTCAAAGAGTTTCCCGATGTGTTCGCTTGGTCCTATCAGGATATGCCAGGGTTGGATACCAGTATCGTGGAACATCATCTACCATTGAGGTCAGAATGTCTGCCAGTTAAACAGAGGTTGAGACGAACTCATCCGGACATGGCCATCAAAATCAAAAAGGAGGTACAGAAACAGATTGACGCAGGCTTCCTCGCCACCTCAGAATATCCTCAATGGTTAGCCAACATCGTACCTGTTCCCAAAAAGGACGGAAAGGTCAGAATGTGTGTAGACTACAGGGATCTGAACAAGGCCAGTCCAAAGGACGACTTTCCTTTACCACACATTGACATGCTGGTTGACAGTATAGCAAAGTTCAAAGTTTTCTCCTTCATGGATGGATTCTCGGGCTATAATCAGATAAAGATGGCACCGAAAGACATGGAGAAAACTTCCTTCATTACCCAATGAGGTACCTTTTGTTACAAGGTAGCGTCGTTTGGTTTGAAGAATGCCGGGGCAACCTATCAAAGGGCCATGACTACTCTTTTTCATGACATGATACACAAAGAAATCGACGTATATGTCGATGATATGATTGCAAAATCTAAGACAGAAGAGGAGCATGTGACCCACTTGTCAAAGCTATTCGAGCGGTTGAAAAAGTACAAACTCTGCTTGAATCCCAACAAGTGCACCTTCAGTGTCCGTTCAGGGAAACTTTTAGGGTTCATCGTCAGCCAGAAAGGAATTGAGGTCGATCCTAACAAGGTCAAGGCCATTCGAGAAATTCCTTCTCCGAAAACTGAAAAACAAGTTAGAGGATTTCTGGGACGTTTGAATTACATTTCCATATTTATATTCCTTATGACCGCGACATGCGCGCCAATTTTCAAATTACTTAAAAAGAACCAGGACTACGTTTGGACAGAAGACTGTCAAACCGCCTTCGACAGTATTAAGGAATACCTGTTGAATCCACCGATTCTATCACCTCTAGTGGAAGGAAGTGCACTGATCATCTACTTAACAGTCTTGGAGGACTCCATGGGCTGTGTACTTGAACAACAAGACGAAACCAAATGGAAAGAGTCTGCCATCTACTATTTGAGCAAGAAATTCACCGACTGCGAGACTCGGTACACTATGCTTGAGAAAACTTGCTATGCTTTGGCTTGGGCAGCCAAACGTCTTCGCCACTACATGATTCGTCACACTACTTGGTTAATCTCCAAAATGGATCCAAGCAAGTATGTCTTTGAAAAACCTGCTCTCACGGGAAGAATTGCCTGTTTGCAGATGCTGTTATCGGAATATGACATAGAATACCATGCTCAAAAAGCCATTAAAGGAAGTATTTTAGCCGATCATTTGACTCATCAACCGATTAATGATCAAGAATCAGTCGGGTTTGACTTCCCAGACGAAGATGTCATGTACTTGAAAATGAAAGATTGCGATAAACCGCTACCCAGTGAAGGGCTAGAACCAGGTTCCCAATGGGGACTAATCTTTGACGGAGCTGTCAATCATTATGGAAATGGAATCGGGGCAATCATCATAACTCCTCAGGGTACCCACATTCCTTTCACCGCCAGACTTACGTTCAAGTGCACAAACAACGAGGCCGAATACGAAGCTTGTATCATGGGTCTCGAAGAAGCAATTGATTTAAGGATCAAGAACTTGAATGTATATGGCGACTCAGCCCTGATTATCAATCAGATCAAAGGAGATTGGAACACATACCAATCAGGATTAATTCCTTACAAAGATTACGCAAGAAAGTTACTACCTTTCTTCAACAGAATCGAGTTTCATCACATCCCTCGTGAAGAGAATCACATGGCTGATGCATTAGCCACTCTCTCTTCCATGATTAGTGTAGGTCAATGGACCGACCTACCTAAGATCGACATAATGCGCCTTGAACGGCCCGCTTACATCTTCACGATTGAAGCAGTCATAGACAACAAACCTTGGTATCACGATATCAAATGCTTCCTTCAGAAACAAGAGTACCCACCTAGGGCACTAAGGATGGACAGAAAGACCCTCAAAAGGTTAGCAAGCAGCTTCTTCCTGAGCGGTGATGCTCTCTATAAGAGAAACTTTGACATGGTCTTGCTTTGATACATAGACAGACCAGAAGCAGACATGCTGATAAAAGAAATTCACGAAGGATCCTTTGGCACTCATGCCAACGGACACACATTGGCGAGAAAAATTCTAAGAGCAGGGTATTACTGGTTGACCATGGAATCTGACTGCTACAAGTACATGAGGAGTTGTCACAAATGTCAGATATACTCTGACAAAATCTATGTACCGCCAACGCATCTCAAAGTTCTTTCTTCCCCATGGCCTTTTCCATATGGGGAATTGACATGATTGGCTTGATTAAACCCAAGGCTTCAAACGGACATTGGTTCATCCTGCTAGCCATTGACTATTTCACCAAGTGGGTCAAAGCAGCATCATACGTCAATGTAACCCGACAAGTGGTGGTCCGATTTATCAAAATCAATATCATCTGCCGTTATTGTGTTCCAAGCCAGATCATTACGGATAATGGATCTAACTTGAACAATAAGATGATGAAAGAGTTGTACGCAGAGTTCAATATCGAACACCATAACTCATCTCCCTACCGACCCAAGATGAACGGCGCGGTAGAAGCGGCTAACAAGAACATGAAGAAGATTGTTCAAAAAATGGTTGTAACCTACAAAGACTGGCACGAGATGCTACCCTTTGCTCTTCACGATTATCGCACATCAGTCCGCACTTCAACAGGGGCAACCCCTTTCTCTCTAGTATATGGCATGGAAGCAGTGCTCCCCATAGAAGTAGAGATCCCATCAATCCGGATATTGATGGAAGCTAAGCTTACAGAAGCTGAATGGTGTCAAAGTCGACACGATGAACTCAATCTGATCGAAGAGAAGTGAATCATGGCTCTATGCCACGGTCAGTTGTATCAACAGTGAATCATGGCTCTTCAGGAAATAAGACTTTGTGCTCAAACAGATACAATCATTTCTCACTGATTCTCGGGGCAAATGGACTCCGAATTATGACGGCCCCTATGTGGTCAAGAAATCTTTCTCAGGCGGCACCTTGAAACTTGCAACCATGGATGGAGAGGAATTTTCCTACCCTACAAATGTTGACATAGTCAAGAAATACTTCGCCTAAACTAAAAAAAAATGTCTCGGTGGATTGAAAACCCGAAAGGGCGGTCTAGGCAAAAATTATAGACATAATCAAAAATCATCCCGGTGGATTGGAAATCTCAAAGTACAATCCAGGAAAAAGTTATGGATAATGGCAAGTAACTACGTCTAACAGGGGCAAATCCCTCAGCATCAGTTACACCATCCATCGAAAGAAAACTCCAGTCAAGGTCATCTTCGACAGAAGCTCAGGATGCCCGGAATTCAAAGTTGGTAGAAGGATAGTGGTCGTTACGTTTCAATGTAGCCCTTTTCCCGTAAATTACCATTTTCTAACTTTGTAAATACTCTATGGAATCACGTGTTTGGCTGATTTCCATCCTATCAATAAAATTTGAGCCCTTGTGCTTTTGTTTGCAATTCATATTTGTTTTAGCTTTACAGAACGACATTTTAACATGATTAACGATTCTTGAAATAAAACAAAAATGAATTTACTTGTAAAACTTTTCTGCTTTTAAAATAAAGATGGAAATTTCTTTTGACTGTTGAACATCGAAGGAACATCAATTGCGTCTCCAAAAGTAATCAAGCCTCAAAGTGCAGAATCAAAGTACTCATTCTAAACCAGTACGCCTGAACGAAGGATCAGTTTTGTCAAAGGTGAATACTCCATCTAACATCTTCGGCAGAGTCCTTATCTCCTAAGCCCGACCAACGGTGTTCCCTGCAGGGACTATCTCTCCTAAGCAAGGCAGAATTGATATTTTTGAACCCAGTGGTACCTCTTCGTCCCCCCCGAAGTGGCCGAGTATCCAGTCGTGTTCATCTGTCAGTTCGTATGTCGTGTCAGTTTTGTCAGCATAAACATACATACATCATGCATTATTGATTTGCATTCACAATCATATTGCATCACTATCACTCTAGTCGGTCTTATCCCCTAGTGATAAAAGTCCTCTCAATCGAGTTGTCAGTTATTTCCTCGTCAGGAAATGTTGTGTCTGAACTACCTCTCTCCTCCAGTTTATTTCTGGATTAGAATTGGTCCTTGACCACTTTGATAGCTTGAACCTCTGAAAGATCAGAGAATCTTCCACAAACATCACATCATATGGCATTTCTCCGAGAAGATCTTGAGAAAAGTATGATGTAATATCCCCAAGCGAAAGCAGTCTCTCAAGAGACTCGTTTTCCCTAGTAGAAACAAATGGCGTCTTCCACAGAGAAGTTTGTGCACCTCTACAACTCAGACGAATGGGTTCCCCAACAAGTCTGACATCAAAACTTTTTTTTCATCAAATGGAATCTCCCCAGGAAAATTCGGTGAGAAGTTTGAGGAAAACTACTACGAACAGTGTCCCTTGTCAAGAAGTTTATTGACAAAAGAAACTGAGACCAGTTTCTTGGTAGGAAACCAGGATCGAGGGGAAGTTTATATCAGAAACTAAGACCAGTTCCTTGGTAGGAAACCAGAATCGAGGGGACGTTTACATCAGAAACTGAGACCAGTTCCTTGGTAGGAAACCAGGATCGAGGGGAAGTTTACATCAGAAACTAAGACCAGTTCCTTGGTAGGAAACCAGGATCGAGGGGAAGTTTACATCAGAAAATGAGACTAGTTCCTTGGTAGGAAACCAGGATCGAGGGGAAGTTTGTTTCAAAAATTGAGACCGGTTCCTTGGTAGGAAACCAGGATCGAGGGGAAGTTTACCTTTTCTAAGCATCATTGCTTAGCAAAAGAAGATGAGTGTGTAAGCTGCCATTCATAACCGCCATCAAAATTTTGGGCATTCCGATATTTAATCCTCTTGCACCCCGAATGCCCGAATACCTTCGCCATTCACACATTCGGGTCCAAGAAGATTAAATAGGGGATCTGTCATACACCAAATTTTGACCACTAAGATTTCCCATCACTGTGCAAATCAACATCCCAATATGGGGGAATCACCATACCTCATTAGTCTCCCCAAAGATGGGTGAGCATTCACTACTATCAACAATTATGGTTTCAAGCCCTCTCTGAGCCTTAGACAAAGGATCAATCAAGGAATGACATGATCTTCAACTTGTCTAACCTCTCAAACATCCACAAAGGATCAAGAGGACCCCCACATCAAGTATCAAGCACAAGGCTACTCCCTTCCAGGTGGATTAGCCCCAAGATCACCAGTGTCACCAAATTAGGGTTTGGTCGACCACGACCTCCAGGTGGAAATTTTCCTCTGGGCATGAGCCAATGATTCAATGCATAACCTAATATGCTCCATGGGACATCATGGGCCCAATCATTAAGTCAATTTAACCTCAGGGGATGCATTTATCAAAAAATCAGGAATTAGGGTTCTTGACCTAATTCACCCCTAAGTTGACTTTTGAGACAAATCATGAGCCAAGACCTCAAGACTGATTTTAGGATCTCCAATAACCTACATTGATACATTTGCAACAATGGATTGATCCAAGAAGCTTGAGCAACAAGCTTCAATTTCATCTGAACCACAGTTAGGGTTTCGCGGAAAAAGTCAACTGTAGCTTTGACTTATGATCAGGACATGCTCCCAAACCTTGGGACATGATTCAATACACCCTATAACACCTATGAAATCAATCCATCAAGTTTTATTTAGGTCAAGGACTTGATTTCATAGAGGATCGCACAGTTTGGAGTTCATCTGACAAAAAGTCAACTGTGCACAAAGTCAACTTTGACTTTTTGAGACTTTTCATAATTATGGTTCTTTAACCCTAAAATGATGTTCTTATATGATTTGAATTATCATTCATCAAGAAAAATCAAGAAAAGTGGGACACTTGTAAAAGGGGTAACCATAAAAACTTAGAAAATTTTCTAAGTTGTGGAATAAAGTGGCTAGGGTACCAACTTTGGAGGATCATAACTCCTAAACCACAAGGCCATTTTTCCCCATCCAAAGCTGGATTTGTAGATCTCATGGCCCTCTACAAAAGCTTCAAACACACCTCATTCCAATTCATCATGGATTTTGAGTTATGGAATGATCAAAATGGCTGAAAACATGAAATGTCACTTTTTTCCAACACTTAGTGAAATTTTTACTAAGTCAGAATTTGCCTTCACTTTTTTCCAAATGTAGGGGGATTTTTCACTTGGCTCCAAAAGGTATCAAAACCAACTATGATCAAACAATTGTTGTATCATATGAGGGCTTTCCAAAATGGCCAAGAACTCCATCAAAGTCCACTTGAGCCATGAGATAAGACAATGCCAATATGCCTTGCTGCAAACTGTCATGGCAAGGCAGATTTGGGAGTTTTACTCGATTTGCTCAAATTTTGCAAAGGGCAAGCAACTCTATCCATCTGAACACCTCAAGGGGGGACCAAGGGGGAACCAACTCTGATCCCAAGCCTCCCAAGTCTTTGGAACCAAAAATAGCATGCCAAACTTAGGATTGCCTAAAAGAGGGACAAGACTCCAATTTTGTTTTGGAGCATTTAATGGATGCACCAAGGTGGCATGGACTGAGCCATTTCTAACTGAATTTAGTCAAGACTTATCCAAGACCAAGGGAACCAGCAGCCTGTGCCCTAACCTCTAGTCAATGGCTAGAGGAGAATTGGATTCTCATTGCTCAACATTGGCCAAACCTATGCAGTAGTTGCCATTCACTATTCCTAGCAAAACAAACTTGCTCTACTATAAATAGAGCTCATTTGTGATCAGTTTGAGTACACCAAAGTCATCAAACAGATGCTTTCCTCGAAATCTCTTCTTTCACTCCAAAATTTCCTTCCAAAGCAAGTCACTATCGGGTTTTGAGTTTGAGAGCAATTCCAACCAAACCAATCACACACACACCTCATAAACATCATATAGAAGTGATCCAAACACTTAAACAACATCTGGAACACTGATTTCTCAGAATCACCGGCCAACTGCTCAAGGTTTTAACCAAGTTGCAGTTGAGATACCATCTTCAGTTCCAGATCATTTCCATTTATTCCAAGCATCCAGATACACTCCATAGCACCTAGGGAAGCTGTCCATAACCTTGGAACCAAGCTGTAACACCTCTAACACAAAACACGATCACCAGCTGCAAGAGGTAAGCATGAGCTCTTCTAACTCTATGATCCATGCATTTTTTGTTGCACAATAATTTGGCCATATGTTCATAATCATGTATAAAGTGTTTTCCCTCAATCAATTGCTTTGTTTGAATCGTGTATGAAATTTCTGAACCTTCATGCAAATTTTAGGGTTCTTGAGGTTTCTCTTTGATTTCTTATTCCATGATCAAAATAAATGAAATTAAAGACCATAGACATGATCGTGAGGTTAAAACGAGTAGATTGATATGTAGATTGCATGATATCATTAAGTATTCAGTGAGATTGGATAGAAAACGCAAATCTGCAAAAACAGAGGGTGGCGCGTGTTCTTGCCATGTTCTTGGCGCCATTTTTGAATATTTGAATATTTGAATTTTGTGATTTTATTTAATTGATTCAAAAATTAATTTCTCTCTGAGTTATAATGATTTTGAGTTGATTCATTTTTAATAATTCACAAAAATGTTAAAATATTTTATTTTCCCAAAAATTCCCAAAAATATTATTTATTTCATATACTTGATATTTTTGTAAAGAATTAATATTTTAATTGTTTTTGACATTTAAAATATTTTTTCCTTCTTGATTTTTCAAATTTTAGTGATTTCCAAACATTTTGTAGATCAAAACCTGATTTTTGAAACATTAATTCAAGATAACAATTTGTTTTCCACATGTTTAACAATTTTGATCATTTTAATTGAATTTTTTATTCAATTAAAATACCTTTTGAAAACAAATTAGGGTTCTTGATTAATTCAACCCTCATCAAACTTTTTCAAACACTTGGGCCTCTATTAGAGTATAAGACCCAACCCCTTTGCAAACTAAACCTTTTTGGGCCTCAGATGTTGTATAAGACCCACTGTGTTTTCAAAAACCTCGGCGCAATTGTCGTTTTCAAACAAAAAAAAAACCTTGGGCCTCTCCTTGAGCTATAAGACCCATTTCTTTTCTTAAAATAAATCATTGGGCCTCTAATAGAGTGTAAGACCCAATCCCCTTTTTGGGCCTCAGACATTGTATAAGTCCCCCTGCGTTAAAAGAAAAATCTCGGAACGATCGCCAATTCAAAAACAAATCATCTGGGCCTCTCCTTGAGCTGTAAGCCCCACCACTTGTATAAAAATAAAACATTTGGGCCTCTTGAGAGAGTTTAAGACCCATCCCTTTGTACAGAAAACCTTTTTTGGGCCTCAGTCACTTGTATAAGTCCCTGTACAAATTCAAAACAATAGTGCAATCACTGATAAAACCTTGGGCCTCTCTTTGAGCTGTAATCCCCAACAAATCTTTCAAAGCACTTTCTCCTTTGATTTTGAATATAATATTGTTATCAAAGCTTTCTTTGTTGAACAAACTAACAAAACAGCATGGAAGCTCTACAACCGAGTAAGTGTTTACCCACTTTCTTTATTGCTTTCATATATATATATATATATATATAACTGTATTGTGGGGCTGCTCACTGTAAGTCTTCTTTCACAAACTTTTATATACTTGCAAATATCAACTATGTAATACTAGTATAGTTATTTTAGAGTTTTCCCCGGCAACTACGTCTAGCACTAGGTAAATCCAGTTGGTCACTCTTAAATACAAACAAAACTAGATCCCCCATAGGATTACGAGACACAGGCTTCCCTTCTCTTGGGGTTAATCAATATGGAACAAGTGAAAGGCAGCATTCTCGGTGAACCCTTTCACAGACTGTCACCCTTAGAAATTGTCAAAGAAACTCTACTCCCCATAGATGATCTTTTCTCCGTGAATGGCAGCTCATGAGTTTCTTCCAAATTCTCGAACTTTCCTGGCTTGATCTATTCTCGGTGAATGGCATGTCTTGAACTTCTCGGGGTTTGGGGACCCACGGGCTTCTTAAAAGCATCCCCGCCTCCTCTTGGGTGTTGTACAAGGACCCTTCGGCTTCTTAAAAGCTCTCATGCCTTCTCTTGGGTTTAGTACAAGGACCCAGAAACCGCTACATGTATAGGAACAGAACCTAGTCATCAATTTGCTAGAGCTGTCTTTCTGAGTCAAGTGTCAGTTAATGGGTTGACCTTCATCCCTTAACAAACCAGCCTTTTCTTGGGCATCATACAAAGATCATTCACTATCTGAGAATCGATTTCTCAAAACGCCATTTGACTTGGACAGTCTCAATACCCTTTGGATTTCCCGCTTCCTTAAAGAACAGGAAATAACCTTGATCCTCTGATCAATCCTAAAGCATAGCCTTACCGTTAATCAATCCATTTTTAAGAACTGATTTTCTCTTTTATCCAACATACTGGACCTGTCACTAAACTGAAACAGTCACCAACACGTTAGCCTCCTCTTAGGCTTTGTATAATGACCATTCCTCAGTGAAGCTAGCCTCCTCTTGGGCTTTGTACAATGATCCTCCCCAACAGAGATAACCTTTTAGCCTCTATCTCGGGCTTCATACGAGATACAAAAACACTCTCTTTTTGAGTATAAAAGACTCCCTTGTTGAGTCAAAACCCTTTTAGCCTCTATCTCGGTCTTCATACGAGATACAAAAACACTCTCTTGTTGAGTATAAAAGACTCTCTTGTTGAGTCAACCCTTTTAGCCTCTATCTTGGGCTTCATACGAGACAGATAAAAAACACCCTCTTGTTGGGTCAATAGCCTCCTCTTAGGCTTTGTATAAGGAAACCCTGGTTGAGTCAATCAACCTTTTAGCATCAAAATCTGTGCCTTGCTCACAGGATATAAACATCAACAACTCGTTTTCCCCCATCTAATTGCTGTAAGCGGCAAGCCTCTGGATTATTTGCATCCACGCCACTGTCCCTCTTTTAGTATGAGAAATTCCTAAGGAAAGATGGCATTACTCTACACTGAGTTAAAGTCTTCTCCTTCAGGTTAAAAATCCCCTATAAAGGAAATTATGGCATTGCTGGATTCATATATCCCAGTTAAAGTAATTCTCCTTTATAATCAGTCACCCGACAGTTGTGACAAACAGACCAAAAATCCCCTTTAGAGATGAAAAATTCTCTCTAAAGTCATAACCCTTCAGCTTCACATCTTGGGCTTCGAACAAGATACAAAGAGACCCTTCAGCTTCACATCTTGGGCTTTGAACAAGATACACATACTCCTTTTAGCTTCATGTCTTGGGCTTTGAACAAGACACCAAAATGACCTTTTTCCTCCCATAGAATAGGAGGAACTATGATCGCTCTGATTTTCCTGTTTCGTTAAACGGGAATACGTAGGCATAATATTGAAAAAATCTTAGCGAGCACACTAATCAAAAACCCAAAATCCAATATCTCCCACCAAATCAACCCAAAAGCATCAAATTTAAATGCAGTATCAAAAACCTCACCAATAATCCAGACACTGTGTTCTCAGGCGAAATAACCGAAAATTGGGCCCCACCTCCACATAGCATTTGTAACCTAACAAACCGCTGTTCAAACTCAGTATGCAAGTAGGGTTAATTGGAGACATCTATTTCCCTTCCTTCATCAGCTTCAATAGGATAAAAAATGAATCGACCTGTAGTACCCCAGAGAGACAATGCTTAAGAACCACATCCAAAATCGCTCGCTACAGGATGTATCACCACCCCAGTGGTAGGAGGCGCGCACGACACACAAGAGGTCTGGGGTTCGAATCCCCCTCGCCCAGACCCTTTTTTAATGGTTTTTTCACTTTTTTATTATTTTTCATATTATTTTTAATGATTTGAAAAATTAATAACTCCCTCAATTTTAATTATTTTTTATTGGTTCTTTTTTGCAAAAAGTCACAAAAATGTTGAAATATTTTATTCCACAAAAAAATCACATTTATATTATTTATTTAATATAGTTGGTATTTTTGTGAATAAATTCATTTTTAACTGTTTTTAAACATTTTAAAAGTGAACATTTATCTTGAAAATCAAAATCAAATGAGTTCTAAATCATCTTATGGTTAAAACCTCATTTTTCAAACCTTAAACAAAAATCACAAGTGGTTTATTTAAACTTATTTGGTATTTTTATCATTTTTATTGATTTTCTTTAAATATTTACTTTTAAAGGAAAACAAAATTAGGGTTTCTTTGATTTTCACCCTCAAAACTCTTTTTCAAAGACTCATGGGCCTCTATTAGAGTGTAAGACCCATCCCCTTTGTAAATACATAACCTCTTTGGGCCTCTGTCATTGTATAAGTCCCACTGTATTTTCAAAACCCCGGCATGATCGTCGTCTTTTTAAACAATAAACCTTGGGCCTCTCCTTGAGCTATAAGACCCATTGCTTTTCTTAAAATAAATCTTTGGGCCTCTTATAGAGTGTAAGACCCAATCCCTCTTTGAAACCAAAATAGCCTCCGTCTTAGTCATTGTATAAGACCCAACACATTTTTCAAAAGTCTCGGTGCGATCGCCAGTTCAGAAAAGAAACTTTGGGCCTCTCCTTGAGTTGTAAGCCCCATCATTTGTACAAAAACTATTTGGGCCTCTAATAGAGTGTAAGACTCAACCCCTTTGTAAATAAAACAATTTTGGGCCTCACATACTATAAGTCCCTCTGTACAGTTTACAAAACAACGGTGCGATCATCATTAAGATTTGGGCCTCTCCTTGAGTTGTAAGCCCCAATAATCTGTTCAAAGCGCTTTCTCCTTTGATTTTAAATAGAATATTGTTATCAAAACATTCTTTGTTGAACAACTAACAAAACAACATGGAAGCTCTACAACGGGTAAGTATTTATCCGCTTTCATTTATCGCTTTCATATATATATATATATAACTGTATTGTGGGGCTGTTTCACTGTAAGTCTTCTTTCACATCCTTTTATATACTTGTCACATATCAACTGTGTAATACTAGTATAGTTATTTAGAGTTTTCCCCGGCAACTACGTCTAGAACTAGGTAAAGCCCTGTTGGTCACTCTTAAATACAAACAAAACTAGATCCCCCGTAGGATTCCAGATACAGTCTTCCCTTCTCTTGGGGTTAAACAATATGGAACAAAGAGAAAGGCAGTATTCTCGATGAACCTTTTCTCAGACTGTTACTCTTAGAAATTGCCAAAGAAACTTTACTCCTCATAGTTGATCTATTCTCCGTGAATAGCATCTCTTGAGTTTCTTCCAAATTCTCAAACTTTCCTGGAATGATCTCTTCTCTGTGAATTGCATTTCTTGAA
The DNA here is from genome assembly GCA_022829125.1 of Lathyrus tuberosus. NCBI lineage: Eukaryota > Viridiplantae > Streptophyta > Magnoliopsida > Fabales > Fabaceae > Lathyrus > Lathyrus tuberosus. The sequence continues at coordinate 11,735,620 of JALAZF010000072.1, forward strand.
CTTCTCTTGGCTTGGGGACCCACAGGCTTCCTAAAAGCATCCCCGTCTCCTCTTGGGCGTTGTACAAGGACCCTTCGGCTTCTTAGAAGTTCTCATGCCTTCTCTTAGGCATAATACAAGGACCCTAACGACCTCCTAAAGATATAGGACAAAACTTAATCATCCTGCGTTAGAGCTGTCTTTCTAAAGAGAGCCAAAATCTTCAGACCAATTTTAGGGTTGATACTCATCCCTTAAACGAGTCGGCCTCCTCTTGGGCATCATACAAAAGATAAAACTCTACCAGTAGACTTGGACAGTCTAATACCCTTGAGTCTCGAAGACATTCTCAAGTTCCTTTCGAAGATAGGAAAAAACACCAATCATTCTGGATAAATCTCCTGCAAAAACCCGACCTCTCTCATGAGGGCTCTCCCACTTGGACCTGTCTCGGGATCTCAATAATTCCCCGGCAGAAGATATCCTCCTCTTAGGCTTTGTATAATGATCCTTTCCTAAGGAAAGTTAGCCTCCTCTTGGGCTTTGTACAAATGATTCTCCCTAACGGAGCTAACCTTGTCAAACTCTCTTATTGAGTATAAAAGACTCTCTTGTTGAGTCACTTCCCTTTTAGCCTCTATCTCGGGCTTTGTACGAGACAATAAAACACTCTCTTGATGAGTATAAAAGAATCTCTTGTTGAGTCAAACCTTTTAGCCTCTATCTCGGGCCTCGTACGAGACAGCAAAACACTCTCTTGTTGATTATAAAAGACTCTCTTATTGAGTCAATCTCCCTTTTAGCCTCTATCTCGGGCCTCGTACGAGACAACAAAACACTCTCTTGTTGAGTATAAAAGACTCTCTTATTGAGTCAATCTCCCTTTTAGCCTTTATCTCGGGCTTCGTACGAGACATCAAATCACTCTCTTGTTGAGTATAAATGACTCTCTTGTTGAGTCAAACCTTTTTAGCCTCCGTCTTAGGCTTCGTATAAGACAGATAAAAGTACTCTCTTGTTGAGTCAAACCTTTTTAGCCTCCGTCTTAGGCTTCATATAAGACAGATAAAAGTACTCTCTTGTTGAGTCAAACCTTTTTAGCCTCCGTCTTGGGCTTCGTACAAGACACATATAAAAGCACTCTCTTGTTGAGTCAGTCACTTGTTAGTACTCTCTTGTTGAGTCAACCTTTTTGTCATACCCCAAATTTTGACCACTAAGATTTCCCATCATTGTGCAAATCATTATCACAATGTGGATGAACCATCATACTTCATCAATCTCCCCAAAGATGGGTGAGCATTCACTACTATCAAAGATTAGGGTTTCAAGCCCTCTCTGAGCTTTAGACAAAGGATCAATCAAGGAATTACATGATATTCAACGTGTCTAACCTCTCAAACATCCACAAAGGATCAAGAGGACTCCCACAACAAGAATCAGGCACAAGGTTGCAGCATTCTAAGTGGATCAATCCTCCAGATCGCCAGTGTCACCAAATTAGGGTTTGGTCGACCAGGGCCTCCAGATGGAAACTTTCCTCTGGGCATGAGCCATTGCTTCAAATCACAACTTGAATTACTCCAAGGGATTTCATGGACCCAATCATCAAGTCAATTTAGCCTCAGGGGATGCATTCATCAAAAAAATCAGGAATTAGAGTTTCTTGACCTAATTCACCCCTAAGTTGACTATTGGGACAAAACATGAGCCAAGACCTCAAGACATGATTTGAGGGTCTCCAACACACCACATTGATCCATTTGCAACAATGGATTGATCCAAGAAGCTTGATTCACAAGTTTCAATTTCATCTGAACCACAATTAGGGTTTTTGAGGAAAAGTCAACTGTAGCGTTGACTTTTAACCAAGAAATGCTCCCAAACCCTAGGACATGATTCAATACACCCTATAACACCTATGGAATCAATCCATCAAGTTTGATTTAGGTCAAGGACTTGATTTCACAAAGGATCGCACAGTTTGGAATTCATCTGACAAAAAGTCAACTATGCACAAAAGTCAACTTTGACTTTTTGAAAATTTTCATAATTATGTTTCTTTGACCCTAAAATGATGTTAATATGTGATTGGAATCATCATTCATCAAGAAAAATCAAGAAAAGTGGGATAACTTGTAAAAGGGGTAACCATAAAAAAACTTAGAATTTTTCTAAGTTATGAAATAAAGTGGCTAGGGTACCAACTTCCAAGGATCATAACTTGAGATCCAAGCAACCATTTGGGCTGATCCAAAGATGGATTTGTAGCTCTCATGGCATACTTTAAAAGTGTCAACTACACCTTGTCATACCCAAAATTTTGACCACTAAGATTCCCATCATTGTGCAAATCATCATCACAATATGGAGGTACCTTTTTGCCTCATCAATCTCCCCAAGGAATTGTTGAGCATTCACTACAATCAAAATTAGGGTTTCAAGCCCTCTCTGAGCTTTAGACAAAGGATCAATCAAGGAATGACTTGATCTTCAACTTTTCTAACCTCTCAAACATCCACAATGGATCAAAAAGGACTCCCACTTCAAGGATTAAGCACATGGCTGCTCCCTTCAAGGTGGATCAAGCCTCAAGATCGCTAGTGTCACCAAATTAGGGTTTGGTCGACCAGGGCCTCCAGATGGAAATTTTCCTCTGGGCATGAGCCAAAAGTCTAAAACATAACCTAATATGCTCCATAGAACCTCATGGACCCAATCATCAAGTCAATTTTGCCTCAGGGGATGCATTCAACAAAAATCAGGAATTAGGGTTTCTTGACCTAATTCACCCCTAAGTTGACTTTTGGGACAAATCATGAGCCAAGACCTCAATAGAGGATTTGAGGGTCTCTAATATACTAAATTGATCCATTTGCAACAATGGATTGATACAAGAAGCTTGAGCAACAAGTTTCAATTTCATTTGGACCACAATTAGGGTTTTGAGAGAAAAGTCAACTGTAATTTTGACTTTTGACCAGGACATGCTCCCAAACCATAAGGCATGATTCAATACACCCTATGACACCCATGTAACATGTCCATCAAGTTTGATTTAGGTCAAGGACATGATTTCGTGAAGAATTGCACAGTTTGGAATTCATCTGCTGAAAAGTCAACTTTGCACAAAAGTCAACTTTGACTTTTTGAGATTTTTCACAAAAATGGATTTTTAACCCTAAAATGATGTTAATGTATGATTGGAATCATCATTCATCAAGAAAAATCAAAGAAAGTGGGATAACTTGTAAAAGGGGTAACCATAAAAAACTTAGAAATTTTTCTAAGTTATTAAAAAAAGTGACAAAGGTACCAACTTTGGAGGACCATAACTCCTAAACTACAAAGCCATTCTTCCCCATCCAAAGCTTTATTTGTAGGTCTCATTGCCCTCTACAAAAACTTCCTACTAACCTATGTCCAAATTCCTCATGGATTTTGAGTTATGGAGTGATCAAAATCAAAGAAAAGTCACTTTGTTCCAACACTTAGTGAAAATTTCACTAAGTCAGAATCTGCCTAACTTTTTTCCAAATGTAGGGGGATTTTTCACTTGGATCCAAAAAGTATCAAAACCAAATATGATCAAACAATTTTTGTATCATATAAGGGCTTTCCAAAATGGCCAAGAACACCACCAAATTCAATTTGAGCTATGAGATATGGTAGTGGCAAGATGCCTTGCTGAAATCTGCCAAGGCAAGGCAGATTTTTGCACTTTTGGTCGATTTGCCAAAATCAGCCAATTCCAAGCCTTGTCATAACTTTGGACACCTCTGAGGATCAAATCTAAAGGGGACAATCACTGAGCCAAGTCTCCAAAGTATTTGGAACAAGAAGTAGCATGCCAAACCTAGAATTGTCTAAAATAGGGACAAGACTCCAATTTTGGATTGAAGCATTCAATGGAAGCACCAAGGTGGCATGGACTGAGCTATTGGCAACTGAATTCAGTCAAGACTTATCCAAGACCAAGGGAACCAACAGCCTGTGCCCTAACCTCTAGTCAATGGCTAGAGGAGACTTGGATTCTAATTGCTCAACATTGGCCAACCCTACTCAGCAGTTGCCATTCACTATTCCTTGCAAAACAAACTTGCTCTACTATAAATAGAGCTCAATTGTGATCAGTTTGACTACACCAAAGCCATCAAACAGATGCTTTCCTCAAAATCTCCTCTTTCACTCCAAATTTGCCTTCCAAAGCAAGTCACCATCGGATTTTGAGTTAGAGAGCAATTCCACTCAAACCAATCACACACACACCTCACATACATCACATGTGAGCTGATCAAACACTTAAACAACAACTGGAACACTGATTTCTCAGAATCACCAGTCAATTGCTCAAGGTTTTAACCAAGTTGCAGTTGAGATGCCATGAAGTGATCCAACCATTTTCAATCAAGTCCAAGCATTCAAACACACTCCATAGGGTATAGTGAAGCTGTTCAGATCATCACAACTCATCTGTAACACCTCCAACTCAGAAATCACTTTGAACTTGCTGTCACGACCTAGAGGTAAGCCTAAACTTGGTCATCTCTCAATCTATGCATATTTCCTCGCACAATACTTTTGCCAAATGTTCATAATCATGCATGGAATGTTTCCCCTCAATTAATTGCTTTGTTTGAATCGTGTATCAAAAATCCCAGCCTTCATGCAGAATTTAGGGTTCTTGAGGATTTTTCATGATTTCTTGTTTTATGCTTAATTTAAATGAAATTAAATGCCATAGACATGATCGTGAGGTTGAGACGAGTAGATTGATATGTGGATTGCATGGTATAATCAAGTATTCAGTGAGATTGGAGAGAAAATGCAAATCTGGGCAAACCCAGAACACGCGCGTGTTCTTGGTGTGTTCTTGGCGCCATTTTTTGAAATTTCAAATATTTGAATTTTGTGATTTTATTTAATTGATTCAAAAATTAATTTCTCTCTGAGTTTTAATGATTTTGAGTTGATTATTTTTTTAATAATTCACAAAAATGTTAAAATATTTTATTTTCCCAAAAAATCCCAAAAATATTATTTATTTTATATAATTGATATTTTTTCAAAGAATTAATGTTTTAATTGTTTTTAACATTTAAAATATTTTTTCCTTCTTGATTTAACAAAGATTAATGACTTCTAATTATTATGTAGGTAAATACTTGATTTTTGAAGCATTAATCCAAGATCATAATTTGTTTCCCACATGTTAAACAATTTTTTGATCATTTTAATTGAATTTTTATTCAATTAAAATACATTTTGGAAATAGATTAGGGTTTTTGATTAATTCAACCCTCACAAATCATTTTCAAACAACTTTTTGGGCCTCTAATAGAGTGTAAGACCCAACCCTTTATAAATACAACCTATTTTGGGCCTCACTTATTATATAAGTCCCGTTGTATTTCAAAAGTTCGGCGCAATCGTCGCCCGTTTAAAAAACCCAGCCATCTGGGCCTCTCCTTGAGCTATAAGACCCATTCAAAACTTTTGGGCCTCTATTAGAGTGTAAGACCCAATCCCCTTTTAACCAAAACAATTTTGGGCCTCAGACATTGTATAAGTCCCTCTGCATTAAAAGAAAACCTCGGCGCGATCGCCATTTCAAACGAAAAACCAATTGGGCCTACCCTCGTGTTATAAGCCCCACTCTTTTTCTTTAAAACTTTTTGGGCCTCTTGAGAGAGTGTAAGACCCATCCCTTTGTATAGAAAACCTTTCTTGGGCCTCAGTCACTCGTATAAGTCCCTCTGTACAAATTCAACAGTGCAATCACTGGTAAAACCCTGGGCCTCTCCTTGAGCTGTAAGCCCCAAATCTTTTCTTTCAAAGCACTTTCTCCTTTGATTTTGAATATACTGTTGTTTTCAATCTTTCTTTGTTGAACAACTAACCAAACAGCATGGAAGCTCTACAACCGAGTAAGTATTTATACGCTTTCATTTACTGCTTTCATATACATATAACTGTATTGTGGGGCTGTTTCACTGTAAGTCTTCTTTCATAAACTCATATCAACTGTGTAATAATAGTATAGATATTTAGAGTTTCCCCGGCAACTACGTCTAGCACTAGGTAAAGCCGTTTCGTTTATTCTTAGAAATAGACAATACTAGATCCCCCATAGGAGCACCAGATACAGTCTTCTCTTCGGCTGTCCTCCTTAGGAATTGTCAAGAGACACTACCTCCCCAGAGATGAATGTATTCTCCGTGAATGGCATCTCTTGAGTTTCTTCCAAATTCTCGAACTTTCCTGGCTTGATCTATTCCTTGTCAATAGCCTGCCTTGAATTTCTCGGGGTTTGGGGACCCACGGGCTTATTAAAAGCATCGGCCTCCTCTTGGGCATTGTACAAGGACCCACATGCTTCCTAAAAGCATCCCCGCCTCCTCTTGGGCTTAGTACAAGGACCCGTCGGCTTCTTAGAAGTATTCACAGCCTCCTCTTAGGCTTCGTATAAAGATTCTTCCTCCAGGAATGATAGCCTCCTCTTGGGCTTCGTACAAGGACCTCCCGACTTCTTAAAAGTTTCCAGCCTCCTCTTGGGCTTCGTACAAATTGTCCCGACGACCTCCTAGAGGTATAGGAACAGAAATTAGTCATCTTTATAGAACAGTCTTTCGAAGAGTCTAAACCCTACTACTGTTTCTCACAGCATAATACAAAAGATAAAACTCTAGACTTGGACAGTCTAATTTCTTTGAGTCTCAAAGACATTCTCAAGTGCCCCTTTCATAGAATAGGAAGAAAACCCGTAGACTCGGACAGTCTCAATACCCTTTGGATTTCCCATTCCCTTAAAGAACAAGAAATAACCCTGATCCTCGGATCAAATCCCTGAGGGCACGTATTACCCATATAAGAACTGATTTTCTCTTTAAATCAGTATATTGGATCTATCACTCAATTAAAACAGTTACATTAGCCTCTTCTTGGGCTTTGTACAATGATTCTCCCCAGTGGAGCAAACCTTTTAGCCTCCATCTCGGGCTTCGTACGAGATACAAAATACTTCCTCGTGGAGTCAAACAAATTTCAGCCTCTCTCTCAGGCTTTGTATGAGACGCACAAAGACTCCCTCATTGAGTCAAACCCCTTTTAGCCTCCATCTCGGGCTTCGTACGAGATACAAAATCACTCTCTTGTTGAGTATAAAGCACTCTCTTGTTGAGTCAAACCAATAGCCTCCATCTCGGGCTTCGTACGAGATACCGAAAACACTCTCTTGTTGAGTATAAAAAGATCCTCTTGTTGGATCAACCCCTTTGAGCCTCTCTCTCGGGCTTCGTACTAGATATAAAAGCTCCCTCTTGTTGGGCCAATAGCCTCCTCTTAGGCTTTGTATAAGAAAACCCCGGTTGAGTCAATCAACCTTTTAGCATCAAAGTTGTGCCTCGTTCACAGTATACAAACATCAACAAACTCCTTCCCCTTCATCTAACTGCTGTAAGCGGCAAGCCTCTGGATCATTTACATCCATGCCACTGTCCCTCTTTTAGCATGAGAAATTCCTAAGGAAAGATGGCATTGCTCTACACTGAGTTAAAGTCTTCTCCTTCAGGTTAAAATCCCCTATAAAGGAAATTATGGCATTGCCGGATTCACATGTCTTGGTTAAAGTAATTCTCCTTTATAAACAGTGATAAATCCCTCTTTAGAGATGACAAATTCTCTCTAAAGTCGAGACCTTTCAGCTTCACATCTTGGGCTTTGAACAAGATACAAATAGACCCTTCAGCTTCACATCTTGGGCTTTGAACAAGATACAAACCACCTTTAGCTTCACGTCTTGAGCTTTGAACAAGACACCAAAACACCATTTCTTCCCATAGAATATGAGGAACTTCGAACACTCTGATTTCCCTGTTTCAGTAAATGGGAATACGTAGGCATAAGATTGAAAGAAAAATCTTAGCGAGCACACTAAACAAAAATCCTAAATCCCACATCAATTGAAAACATCAGTCCTAATATCCTGCCAATGGAATAAACCTGCCATTCTGTCAAAATAACACAACAGAGGCCCCACCACATTGATCGCATCCGTAACCTAACAGACCGCTGTTTAAATTCAGTATGCAAGCAGGGTTAATTGGAGACATCTATTTCCCTTCCTTCATCATCTTTAATAGGATAAAAAATGAATCGACCTGTAGTAAACCATCCAAGAGCGACAACGCTTAAGAACCGCTTCCAAAATCGCCCGCTACACACCTCATTCCAATTCTCCATGGATTTCAAGTTATGGAATGGCCAAAATCACAAAAAGTGAAAATGTCACTTTTTTCCAACACTTAGTGAAATTTTCACTAAGTCAGAATCTGCCTTCACTTTTTTCCAAATGTAGGGGTATTTTTCACTTGGATCCAAAAGGTATCAAAACAAACTATGATCACACATATGTTGTATCATATAAGAGCTTTCCAAAATGGCTAAGAACTCCAAGAAATTCCATTTGAGCCATGAGATATGACCATGCCAATATGCCTTGCTGCAAACTGTCATGGCAAGGCAGATTTGTGCATTTTGCTCGATTTGCCAAATTTGTGCAAATGACAAACATGTTTATCAATCTGAACACCTCAGTGAGGGACCAAGGAGGGACAAACACTGATCCTAAGCCTCCCAAGTCCTTGGAACTAGAAATAGCATGCCAAACCTAGAAATCCCTAAACAGGGGACAAGACTCCAATTTTGTTTTGGAGCATTCAATGGATGCACCAAGGTCGCATGGACTAAGCCATTTCCAACTGAATTCAGTCAAGACATATTCAAGAACTAGGGAACCAGCAGCCTGTACACTAACCTCTAGTCAATGGCTAGAGGAGACTTGGATTCCCATTGATCAACATTGGCCAAACCTCTGCTGCAGTTGCCATTCACTATTGCTTGCAAAACAAACTTGCTCTACTATAAATAGAGCTCAATTGTGATCAGTTTGAGTACACCAAAGCCATCAAACAGATGCTTTCCTCAAAATCACCTTCTCACTTCCAATTTTGCCTTCCAAAGCAAGTCACTATCGGGTTTTGAGTTTGAGAGAAATTCCAACCAAACCAATCACACACACACCTCATAAACATCATATAGAAGTGATCCAAACACTTAAACAACATCTGGAACACTGATTTCTCATAATCACCAGCCAACTGCTCGGGGTACCATATTTAGTTCCAACTTGTTTCAAACCATTCCAAGCACTCAGGCACATCACTTGGCACCTAGGGAAGCTATCCCCATCATTGGAACCTAGCTGTAACACCTCCAACATAAAACACGATCACCAGCTGCAAGAGGTAAGCATGAGCCTTCTAACTCAATGATTCATGCATTTTTTGCTGCACAATAATTTGGCCATATGTTCATAACCATGCATAGAGTGTTTACCCTCAATCAATTACTTTGTTTGAATCGTGTATGGAATTTCTGAGCCTTCATGCAAATTTTAGGGTTCTTGAGGTTTCTCTTTGATTTCTTATTCCATGATTAAAATAAACGAAATTAAAGACTATAGACATGATCGTGAGGTGAAAACGAGCTGATTGATATGTATATTGCATGATATAATCAAGTATTCAGTGAGATTGGATATAAAATGAAAATCTGCAGAAACAGAGGGTGGCGCGAGTTCTTGCCATGTTCTTGGCGCCCTTTTGAAAATTCAAATATTTGAATTTTGTGATTTTTATTTAATTGATACAAAAATTAATTTCTCTCTGAGTTTTAATGATTTTGAGTTGATTCTTTTTTTAATAATTCACAAAAATGTTAAAATATTTTATTTTACCAAATAATCACAATAATATTATTTATTTCATATATTTGATATTTTTGCAAAGAATTAATGTTTTATTTGTTTTTTAACATTTGAAATATTTGTTCTCCCTTGATTTTCCAAACTTAATTGATTTCCAATCATTTTGAGGATATAAATATGATTGTTGAAATATTAATCCAAGATCACAATTTGTTTTTCACACATGATTAACAATTTTGATCATTTTAATTGAATTTTTGTTCAATTAAAATATATTTTGAAACCAAATTAGGGTTTTGATTAATTCAACCCTCATCAAACTTTTTTCAAACACTTTGGGCCTCTTGGTAGAGTGTAAGACCCAATCCTTTGTAAACCAAAACCTTTTTGGGCCTCAGTCATTGTATAAGAGCCAATGCGTTTTCAAAAATCTCGGCGCGATCGCCATTTCAAAACATAAATCATCTGGGCCTACCCTCGTGTTATAAGCCCCATCCCTTTTCTTAAAACACTTTTGGGCCTCTTGGTAGAGTGTAAGACCCAATCCTTGGTAAACCAAAACCTTTTTGGGCCTCAGTCATTGTATAAGACCCACTGCGTTTTCAAAAATCTCGGCGCGATCGCCATTTCAAAACGAAAACCATTTTAGGCCTCTCCTTGAGTTGTAAGCCCCATCACAAAACACTTTTGGGCCTCTATTAGAGTGTAAAACCCAACCCCCTTTGTACATAAAAACTTTTGGGCCTCACATATTGTATAAGCCCCTCTGTACAGTTTTCAAAACAACGGTGCCATCATCGTTAAAACCTGGGCCTCTCCTTGAGCTGTAAGCCCCAACATATTTTCAAAGCACTTTCTTCTTTGATTTTGAATATAATATTGTTATCAAAGTTTTCTTTGCTGAACAACTAACCAAACAGCATGGAAGCTCTACAACCGAGTAAGTGTTTATCCGCTTTCATTTATTGCTTTCATATGTATATAACTGTATTGTGGGGCTGCTCACTATAAGTCTTCTTTCACAAACTTTTATATACTTGTCAAATATCAAACTGTGTAATACTAGTATAGTTATTTAGAGTTTTCCCCGGCAACTACGTCTAGAACTAGGTAAAGCCTTGTGTGTCACTCTTAAATACAAACAAAACTAGATCCCCCGTACGATACCAGTCACAGTCTTCCCTCCTCTTGGGGTTAAACAATATGGAACAAAGAGAAAGGCAGCATTCTCGGTGAACCCTTTCTCAGACTGTCACTCTTAGAAATTGTCAAAGAAACTCTACTTCCCAGAGTTGATCTATTCTCCGTGAATAACATCTCTTGAGTTTCTTCCAAATTCAACAACTTTCCTGGCTTGATCTATTCACTGTGCATAGAATGTCTTGAATTTCTCCTTGATTGGGGACCCACAGGCTTCCTAAAAGCATCCCCGCCTCCTCTTGGGCGTTGTACAAGGACCCTTCGGCTTCTTAGAAGTTCTCATGCCTTCTCTTGGGCTTAATACAAGGACCCTGATGACCTCTTAAAGGTATAAGACAGAACTTAGTCATCCTTTGCTAGAGCAATCTTTCCTGCGTCAAAACTCTGGCCGTTGTAAGGTTGATATTCATCCCTTAATACCCGTGCCTCCTCTTGGGCATTGTACAAAAGATAAAACTCTAGACTTCGACAGTCTAAGACCCTTGAGTCTCGAAGACATTCTCAAGTTCCCTTCAAACATAGGCAGAAACCCGGTCTCTCTCATGAGAGTTGCCCACACTTGGACTCGCTTCAGGATCTCCAGAATCCACGGCGGTAAGATAGCCTCCTCTTGGGCTTTGTACAATGATTCTCCCTAGTGGAGATACCAAAACACTCTCTTGTTGAGTATAAAAGACTCTCTTGTTGAGTCACTTCCCTTTTCGCCTCCATCTCGGGCTTCGTACGAGATACTAAAACACTCTCTTGTTGAGTATAAAAGACTCTCTTGTTGAGTCAAATCCTTTCAGCCTCCATCTCGGGCTTCGTACGAGATACTAAAATCACTCTCTTGTTGAGTATAAAAGACTCTCTTGTTGAGTTAATCTCCTTTCAGCCTCTATCTCAGGCTTCGTATGAGACAACAAAACACTCTCTTGTTGAGTATAAAAGATTCTCTTGTTGAGTTAAACCTTTTTAGCCTCCGTCTTAGGCTTCATATAAGACAGATAAAAGATTCTCTTGTTGAGTCAAACCTTTTAGCCTCCGTCTTGGGCTTTGTACAAGACACATAAAAGCACTCTCTTGTTGAGTCAATCACTTGTTAGCACTCTCTTGTTTAGTCAACCCTTTTAGCCTCTATCTCGGGCTTCGTACGAGACAGATAAAAAGTACCCTCTTGTTGGGTAAATTGCCTCCTCTTAGGCTTTATTTAAGGAAACCTCGGTTGAGTCAATCAATCTTTTAGCATCAAATTTATGCCTTGTGTAATACCCCAAAATTGGCCCTCTCATTTCCATAGCATTTAGCATTGTGCTTTCATTTCATTGCATTGCATTCAAGCATAGAAAAATAAACAATCAAGCATTTAGCCTTGCATCTTGCATAAGGGCATGTGATCAGTTGTTTCTCAAGGGTATTGATCATCCAAAGCAAGAGAATAAGAGCCAAGGGTCTTCAAACAAGCTTCAAAGGTCCCTTACATCATATACCCTACCACTTGATCCCACAAGGCATTGGAAGTTGGGAAATCATCAAGAAAATTGGGCAGTGCATCATTTCCTACACAAGGCAGTCTAAAATATGGATCTGACCCTCAAATGGGCAAGCTCTTTGAGTTTTTATCACCTCCAAATGTCATATCTAATCATTGTTTGAGAGGATACACATCATATTCAGAGGAATTTGGATTTAGAGGATACGTTATTTCCTCCTAACCAGAGGGTGCCAAAATTAGGGTTTGACCTAAAATCAGTTTATCTCTGATTTTTTGGACAAAACTTGATCTCATGGTATTCCTCATGTCCTTAAGTGTATATGGATGGAAAATTGCTCATCAATTGGTTTCAGAAGGGTTTCAATTGATCAGTTACTTGATAATCAAGAAATTGGGGAAAAAGTCAACTGTGCAGTGAAAAAGTCAACTCCTGACTTTTTAAGGTCAAATTCATGAAATTCATGTTACATATGTTCATTGGACAAAATTTGATCAAGAAATGATGGAGGAATAATGAAAAATCAAGAAATCACAAAACTGCCAAAAATAGAAACTTTAGGGTTTCCAAAAATAGCAAGTCTGGACCATTTTGCACCACACTTTGAGGCTCTCTTTCTCCATGATAAAAGCTCCAAACTTCAGGCCCAAGTTGAGCCAATTAAAGTTCATGTTCCAAGCTTCAAATCCATGTAAAGAACTCCTCCATTGGGTCAATATTGAGGGAGTTATGATTGATCAAAGTTTGACAAAAGTAGGTCACAAACCAAGTCATGACCAAGCATGACCAGGTCCATGCGCCATCATTTTGACAAACACTTGGTGTGCCAAACGTCCTCCCATTTTTCTCATTGAAGAAAGCTTCAAATGGAAAAATGTTGAACATCAAAGTTGTTCATCCCAATGTCCTCTTCAACTTTGATGTTGGACAAATTTTCATTTGAGCAAGTTATGAGATAGTTATGGTGGTCCCAAGTTAGTGTGTTCATGCTGAAATTCCATGCACCACATTGCCATGCCATGATTTGTCTTGCCACGCCCTTAGTGTAGTTTTGGTGGCACGAGTTCTAAGCCATTTTTCAACCTTTTCCAAACCTCATTTTAATTCAAAATCAACATCAAACTTGTTCCCTGATATCTCCTCTTTCATTTGACACCAAGAACTCATCAAACCATCCACTACACATGAAGGAATTCCTCCACAAACTTGTACTGTTCCATTGATTAGTGGTAGCTGCAAAAAATAGAATGTTATGTCATGTATGTTGTGGCTTCATCAGCTGGCACGCACACCTTTCCACACTTCTTGTTGCTTCTTTAAACCAAACACATTCCTTTGCCCATACACTACACACTAGCAGCATACACAAGAAAGGAAAGGAATAAAAGCTTGCGCAGCAAGTTTCTTCTGCAGCTGCTACATCAGAACAACACATCACCACCATTCTTCACTTACACTCCACCATAACATCATAAACCTTCATCACCATATCACGCCTCTCCTCACTCGCCCTAACTAACTTGACTCGGTTAGTTAGGGATAACTCAATTAACCTCACATTGACTCACTTAACTGACTCACTTGACCATGAGTTAACATATTAAACTCAACATATAAATCAAAAACTCTCTCACAAATTGATTCTAACAATTCATTCTCACTCTTTCTCTCAAATCACTCTCAAGTTTTTTCTCTCTGAACTCTCTTTTTCTCCACACGACTTCAACAAGTTCCTTCTATACTTCATCTCTATCATCATCAATGGCACATGATTGAAGTAAGAACCAGCATAATCCACACGAACTCTTCCAGTGAACTTCAGCAAATTTTTGAATCCCTCTCTGTTCTCAAGATATCAAGCTCAAACATCATTTATTTTGCTTAAATTGAAGCTCCAAAGTTGAAGATCAAGTTAGTATCTCTGGTTTTCTCAACACTTCAAGTTTCTCCACATTTTCAGGTTTTGATTCACTCAACCTTAATGCTTCGTATTCATGTGATTTAAACTTGTTTCATGGTGTTTAGAGCTTATTAGAAGCTATGCGTGAGTCCTGGCTAGTTGATAGGCTCTTTAGGAGCTTAGGTGTGATCTTAGGGCAAAATGTTTGGATGATGTTCTTGCTATGTGTGCATGATGTGTTGATTCGATGCTTGGATTCATTATGTACATAACCTAAGCTTTCAATTGGTACCTTTTTTGTGCATTTCTGGGCGGTTGAAAATTTGCAGACGGTGGAGTTCGCCGGAGAAGATGACCGGAGGTCCTTCTCCGGCCGGTGGTCTTAATGTGCTAGGGTTTTGAGTTTTATATCGTGGCCGTTGGATTGAGTGCATCGTGTGGTTTAAATCTTGCCAACACATTAATGAAGTTGTTGCGTGTGTGTGAGTGTATGATAATTAATATGTGCTTGCATTTGTGTCCACATGATTGCCTTGACTTTGTTGATAATTGACTGACTGATTGATCCAATGATCCACAACGTGCCAACGAATTAAAATTCACATGCTCCTCACGTGTTCTCTTTTCCTCTCTGATTGGTTATGTGTATGTGGGTGCATCATAGTTATCATGATCCTTACATTTCATCCGCTTGATTGTTTGCTTATATGATTGATCTGAGATTGAATTAATCCAACGTCCATTATGATGCCAGCGCATTAAAAATTCATGTGACTTGTGCATGTTTTCTTTTTGTTTCAGATTGATCATGTATGTGTGTGTTCATGATTGTTTGATGTTCTTTTGATCTGAGCCATTGATCTTCTATACCTTGTGAATATGTTGACTGTTTGTGATGCGTTAGATTGATCTTGTGGTGTGTGTGAGTCATGATGGTTGACTGAAAGATTTGTGCGTTACTTGGATTGGACCTGGATTTCCAATTGTTATTTGAACCCCCTCCCTTGGGCCCAATGCATTGTTTGAACGTGATATTTTACTTCTCTGCACCCCCTGTTTTCTCTTCCTTTCTTTTAATTTCCTTTTATACTTGTTTCACAATTGATTTTTAAAAATACCAAAACATCATGAAAAATTCTACAAAAATTCATGTGATATGTTAACATGTTTAAATAATTTTCTATTATTTTTAATTTTGATGTTGTGAATATTTGCATATCATTCCATAATTTTCTTTTATTTCTTTTGAAACTTGTTTCTATTTTCATACCTTCATTTCAAATATTTATCTCTCATAACTCCTTAAACAGTTTTGCATCAATCTTTTTGCATCCATTTAAAAACAACCAAAACTTCATAAAAATATTTTTGTTCCATTTTTAGAACTTTCTTTTATTGCATTTAGATCCCCCATCTTTGCACTTCGGTGCATGATTCATAAGTGACTATTGCTTGATTGTTTGAGGTCCTTCCTCTCTGATTTTTTGTATAGAATTTTGATATGTGATTAGTCCCCGGTTGAGGTCATTTGTATTCTAATTCATTAATTTTGAATGCACTTTGACATAGGTTTGTGTGTGTGTGTTTGAAGGAAGTTTTGCTTGAACTTTATGTGCCTTTCTTTAGCCTTCATTGCATGAGGCATTTATGCCATTATTTGAGGTCTATTGTTTGTGTTTAGGTAACATGTTTCGACTCTTAGGAGTTTTTTTTGGTCATTGTTAAGTACATTTGGCATGTGTTGATCCTTTGTTTTATATGATGCATCTTATGTGACTTTTTGACCTAATTTGTCTTATGTCTTCATCTTATGCTTCTCATGTTTGGTTATGTGCTTCTAATATGATCATATTATCATCTCATTTTCATTTTGATCCATGATATGCTACTGACCTATTCATAAACATTCATACTTGTATGCCATTTTGCATCTTTTGCATTTCTTTTCAAATATGAGGCATTCATTCTCTTATATGACTTCTTCTTACATGTTTGCTAAGTTGTATGGACTTGATTGCTATGTGCTTTTGCCATGATCATTTATGCATCTTTAACATGTCATATTATGCATATACTACTGACTTTGACCATTTCATATCATCTTTGCATCTTATGCTTTCATCTTCATCCCATTTCTTTCTTATAACATGAAAGTGTGTTTGCAGTTCTTTCCTCATCTCTTCTCATCTATGCTTTTAATTGACTTGTAATTGGTTTGTTTATGCCATGCCATACCATCCATTTGCATCTCATATGATGTATGCTTCTGACTTTAAAACATCTCATTCATTTCAAATGTCATTCATGTCTTATTTTGCATATTTGAACATGTTTCATCCAAATGCATGCTTCTACTTCTTCTAGCTTCTAAATGACTTGTAATTGCTTGAATGTGATTGGTTTGTGCATCCTATCTTCATCCTAACATGTCATACCACTTTTGACTTGGATACTTGAGTTTCATCTTGAACTTTTTTAGGTTTGACTTATGCCTTAAGTAACTTCTTTCCATGTTAAATTCATGTTCATATCTTCTCACTTCTTCTCCTAATTACTCTTAACGCTTGGATGCTTGATTGTATGCCTCATATGACATTTGTACATCATGTTTAGGCACATGTTTAGGTCATCCACATTCTGACTTTGACATTACTTAAAGCATTGTTGCATGATCACTTTGCATATCCACTCATTCTTCATCTACTTCTTCCATTATGCATTTCTTTGTGATTTAAGGCATTGTTTGTGTGCATTTGATTTGTGTTTGCTCTCATAGAATTAGAGAACATTCTTATGGTGTGCATTCTGACTTTAAGCTTTCTTTAGCTTTTAATATGCTTTTACTTTGGTTCTTGACTTGTTTAAGCTTTACTTGTTCATCTTAACTTGTTTTTTCACTTGTAAATAATTGCACTAACCATTTCAGGGGCTAATGGTAAGTCATTTGAGTGTGGATATGCATCCACATTCTAATTTATTCCTTCATCTTTTAATCATTCAATTTGTGTTGTTTAAGCATTTAATAATGCTTTGCTTTCATAATCTTCTTGCTTCCCTCTTAGAAACAACTTAACTTCCATCTTGGAAGTAAGTTGCTTTCTATTGTCTTCTTCTCCTTTCTTTTAGGATTAGAGTCCTCAAACCTCATTAACCATAGGATCACCATATATGATAACATTAAGATTGAGTCTTAGTCCCCCACTTAGATTTTTTCCCTTTGATCCTCTTTTGAGTCTTTCTCTTCTTATCTTAAAACAAAATAAAAAATACTTAATAAAGGCATAACAAATATTGTATTTAGGCCTTTCATGTGGGAACAAGGAGGTGAGGGGTCTTCTCTCATTTCCTTGGAATGTTTAGCGTACGTCCCATCTTGGGTCGATATACGAGGCATTCGATCCTACATGAGGGACTTAAATACGATATGTGTTACAAAACACACATAATCAAAAACACTTCTTTCTAAAAAGACAAAAACAAACAATAACGTCTTTCCTTCAGGAATTCTTTTCTCGTCTCACTCATTCTCAACGTACGAACGTGCTCCTCTTCATTCTCTTGCAAGATGGTAACACACTCGGTCAAGCGAGCCTGCAACACCTGAGCTAGAACATTAGTCGTTCCCTAAAAAACACAAACAGTCCATCCCTAGTGAGGGGAACTACGTCGCTCTGATTCTCATGATCCCGATGAGATACGTAGGCAGTGGGGTAGGGCCCATTCGAGCACTTCTTTTATTTTCCCTACATTTGTTTCTCTCCTTTCCTGTTCTCCAGTTAGCAGTTCCTTTTCCAGCGTCTTTTCCTACACCCTTTGATCGAGTCAAGCAAGCGTGGATCCCATCAGGTACGATGGATGCGTGGGGGTGCTAATACCTTCCTTTCACGTAACCGACTCCCGAACCCATTTCTCTTGGTCGCAAGACCATGCTTTTCCTTCCCTTCAGGTTTACGCGGTGTTTCCTTTCCCTCTAATGGGATAAATTCACATTGCTGGCGACTCTGTTTCGGTGCCACTTTCGCGTTTGTACTTGGATGAAAATCCTGGGAGCGACAGCTGGCGACTCTGCTGGGGACAATGAGAACCCAGAATCTATGGTTCCCTAAGCGAGTCAATCCTAGCACTTGTTTGTTTTCTTTCATTGGGTGTTTACTGTTGTGCCGTATTTACCATTTTACTGTATAGTTATTTACTATATTACTGTATATTACTGTATTTACCGCACTTCTTTGCATTTTCATATCATTATTATACTGGACTGTGCTGTACTGGTTTTTCTGTTTGGCGGGATGGGTATTCTGAGAGATAAGCCCATTACACAGGCTTGAGTACATACATAGGACTAGAGTGGACGGTAGTGTGGCCTATGTAGCATCTTGTTATGTATGGTTTACACGAAATCCACAACCAGACGAGGTTTTCTTGGGAGATATTCTGATTTGCGCGTCTTGTGCATTTCGGGGTGTTGACCTAGGAAGATGTCGACTCTGGTGACCATTCCCGATGACTCAGTTGCGGCACTCCTCCCGAGATGTGACAGTGGCAGACCACATTATGTGGCAAACCCATTTCACATTCTCGATCCGAGGACCCAATGCTGGGAACTTGCTATAGGATGACCTTTTTTAGGGGAATCAGTGGACGACCTCTTTGTTTGGCGATAGCATTGTATCCTACGGGATGAATGTGCTATTGCTTCTCAAATCGAGAATCCGAAGCTGAGGAACCACTGTTCTAGTACCCACATGTGAGTATGGGCGGATGTTTACAGGTTTGCAGGTAACTATGCCTCCTACATACCCTGATACTCTAATATATTTACAGACAGATGATGTAACTTGTTACAGTCAGTGGGTTTCTATCTGCAGTATTATTCTCAGACTTGTATAGACACCGTGCACACAGTCCAGCACAGACACAGAGCACTGATACCATGCCTTTTGCATTGCATTATCATAACATAACATTCATGTTTGTCATTTCTAGGTGCTTATTTTACCTCTGATTCTAGTCAATGGGTTCGATGGAGACAAGTGCTAAGAGAAAGAATAATGTTGCTTACAAATTTCCAGAGCCAACATTGGATCTACTTCACAAAATGATAGCCATGGCTGACCCGGGTATTCTTATCACTTTCCAGAAGAAATATGGGAGATTGGAGAAAATGGTCCGTAACATTACAAAGTATGAGCATGATGCCCTTCACACTCTACTGCAGTTCTATGAGTCGTCGCTAAGATGCTTTGTCTTTCCGGGGTATATCTTGATGCCTACGTTGGAGGAGCTTTCATTCATCTTGGGTATATCAGTCAAATCAAATGTGACATTCTCTTCTGGAGATCACCCCAGCATAGAAGAAATTGCAACGGCTTTACAGGTGGAACAGTCAGTGCTAAAGAAACATATTGCTAGTAAGAGTGGAGTCAAAGGTTTTCACTTGGAATTTCTTGCAGATCAAGCTCAAGAATGTGCCAAAGCCAAGAATTGGACAGTCTATAACTCTATTCTGGCCTTGTGTATCTACGACATCGTTCTGTTTCCTAACCAACCTCACTTTGTGGATATGCACGCTGTAAGGGTTTTTATCCGGAAAAATCCCGTTCCTACTTTGTTAGGTGATTTCTACCACTCGGTGCATTTCAAAAATGAGAAAAGAAGGGGAGGTCCTGTCAACTGCTGTACTCCACTTTTGTCTAATTGGTTTCTGAAACATTTGCCTCAATCTGGTGCGTTTGTGGACACGAGGGAGTCTCTAAAGTGGTCTAAAGGGATAATGGGGTTGACTGCTGACAACATTGTTTGGTTTGACCGTCAGTTGCAAGGAGTAGAGATTATTACCAACTGCGGAAACTTCCTGAATGTGCCTCTGATAGGCAGAAAATGGGGGATTAACTACAACCCGATCCTGGCTATCAGACAATTTGGCTATGCCTCAAGGAACCCTCCTGAAGACCAGTACATGGAAGAGTCTTTGTTCTTCAATGGGGATGAAGATACAGAAGTGTTAAGAAGAGTTGTGCATGCTTGGGGGCACCTCCATAAGACTGGGAAGACTGTTTTTGGGAAAGGTGATTGCAGAGCCTATCCACAGTATACAGAGTGGATTCAGAGGAAAGTTGAAGAAGTTCTTTTGCCCTTTTCGCGAGAACCACCTTTGTATCCAGCGATTCCGGAACAACCTATTACCGTTCCCATGGAGGAGTTTAACAAATTGCAAGCTTTGGTAAAGGAACTTCGGGTGGAGAATTCCGATCTGAGTAGTCTCCTTCAGAATGCTCTACATGCCAACAAGGAGCTGGAGCGAAGAGCCCAAGACGCCGAAAGAGTCTTAGCTGTAAAAGAAAAGGATTTCGCTGAAAGAGCGCAACATTTCCAAAAGATTAGTAAGGGTGCAAATGATGCTACTCAAGCTCACAAGAAGACCAAACAGGCCTTAGCGCAGACCAAAGAAAAGTTAGCCAAGTTTCAGCAAGCCTGGGATGAGGTTAGGCTCGAAAATGCAGAGTTAGAGGAACAATTAAAGGCCAAAGATGATGAGCTTCTTAGAGCACATGAACAACGGCAAAGCATCGAGAAGACATTGGAAAAGGCCAAGAGCAGCTAAAGAATGTTAATGATGAGCTAACAATGTCCAAGAAAAAGCTTGAGGATTCCATGGTAGAGATGGGAAGACTCAAGATACAAGTTGGGGTGAAAAGCTTTAAGGAAGTGAGTACTGATGAAGCTCTCCTGATGCACGCAGATTCATTAACCGAAGCTCTGAAGAAGAGAGACATTTTGATCAGAGAGTTGATTGAGAGGCCGGGTCATCAGCGCACTAGCATCCTTTTTGAAGAAATCAAGCATTCTAGTGAGAAATTGAAAGATTTGGAGTTAGATGTTTGATCTTACTTGCCCATTTTCTTAATGCAACTTTTGTATTGTGGTTACCATCAGGCTTGTTGATGGATCCACTATCTTGATGTATTTCCTGTCTTGAATTCATTATGGAGCGCTTCAATGTGTATTGTTTTTCTGTTAAATTCAAGTGTTCGGTTTATTCAGAAGTAGCTCTTTGGCAATGCTCTACTCACAAGTATTTTATCACAACACAATGTCACAACACAGTTTCTCTTGATAATATCTGTATCTTATGCCGCTTCTTGTGATTAAGACTGGAATCAGGGTGAAACGCCCTGGAAGTGATAAACATGGCATTTGAATCGCATTGCATATCATTGTGCATTTTTGTTGCTTGCTTTTCAGGTACTTGTTGCAGGAGCTCTCTAACCTTTATTTGGTTTCAGGCATAATAGTTGATCCCCATATTCACCGATACGCAACCAGACGAAATCAAGCAAAGGCAATGGATCAAATGCAGAATAATTTAGCTGATATGAGGGCACGCATGGACCAGTTCATGACTCTCATGACTGGTATGGCACAAACTCAAGAGAGATTGAGACTTCTGGTCGAGCGTCCAGAGACTACGCTGGGAGGTGCTCAGGTTGATAACTCACAGACTCATGGCACTCCTCCTCCTGTCGGCAATCCTCCTCCTGGTGGTAATCTGGGTAAAGGAAATGTCAGAAATACTGGTGTTGTTCAGGAAGATGTTCAGGAAGACCAATTTACCCTGCTGGATGCTGAGATGGGTAATCCCCATGACAAAAGGTACAACGAGTTAGCTGAGAAAATACGGGCTATGGAATGCAAGAATTCTATGGGCATTGATGTTACCAATCTGGGTCTAGTACCAGGGGTCAGAATTCCTCCCAAATTCAAGCCGCCCACTTTTGACAAATATCATGGCAATACGTGTCCCCAGACACATATTCAAGCTTATTTTGGGAAGATCTCAGCCCATACTGATGACGAGAAGCTATGGATGCATTACTTTTAGGACAGTTTAGCTGGAGCTTCTTTGACCTGGTATATGAAATTGAACAGAGCTGCTGTGAGAAGTTGGAAGGATTTGGCAGAAGCGTTCCTAAAGCAATACCAGTACAATATCGACATGGCGCCCAACCGCACTCAATTGCAAGGGTTGTCATAGAATGCTAAGGAAAGTTTCAAGGAATACACTCAAAGGTGGAGGGAAATGGCTACCCAGGTTCAACCTCCTTTGTTGGATAGAGAAATGGCAGATATGTTTATGGGCACCCTGCAAGGGGCATTCCTTGATAGATTGGTTGCCTGTCCATCCACAGGATTTTCTGACATCGTGATTGCGGGTGAAAGGATCGAGAGTCTGTTAAAGCTTGGAAAGATTCAAGACGTAAGTGGAGATGGTTCCTCTGGGACGAAGAAACCTTTTGTTGGTGGTCAGAAAAGGAGAGAAGGTGATACAAATGCTGTCTATAGAGGACGGGGAAGAGGACGTTCTCAGGCTTACCATCAAGTAGGTGCAGTGACAATCCCAACACCATCTCTTCAACAACAATAACCATAACAGTAGGTTCAGCAACAACAGCAACCTCCTTTCCAGCAAAGGTGTAGGCAGAGGGACCGTAAAATTGACCCTCTACCTATGACTTACTCAGCACTGTTGCCACAGTTACTCAAGTTAAAGTTGGTTGAACTTCGTACAATGAGACCTCCTGCTGCTGGAAACTTGCCACCTAACTATGATGCCAATGCTCGCTGCGAATTCCATTCCGGTGCTCCGGGGCACACTATTGAAAAATGTTGGGCATTTCATCATAAGGTGCAAGATTTGATAGATGCTAAAGCAATCAATTTCTCTCTGCCTCCTAATGTTCTTCAGAACCCCATGCCTGATCATGGTGTGGCAGATGTGCATGCTATTGAGGATGGAAAGAGATTGAATTTGGTAGCAGATATCAATCAGGTGAAGACTTCCTTGTTGGTTGTAAAAGATCGTCCGTTGAAGGGACAGGTGTTCCCAGGTTGTGACCAAGATTGTTCTGAATGCATGGATCAAGAGAATGGCTGTGATAAGTTGAAAGTGGGTTTGCAGAATCTGATCAATGATGGTCGTCTACAGTTTGACCGGGTTATGAAAGATATTGTTGAGGTATCAACTGTGACAATCTATTATACTCCTGCTGAAATTCAGGTACCTGTAAGTACAGCTCCTGTAGCAAGTGTTGTGCAAGAAAGATCCAGTCCTGTTACCATCACGGTGCCAGGACCAGTTCCATTTACATCTACGAAAGCAATCCCATGGCACTATGGGGTAGATGTGTACTATAAAGGGAAAAAGCAGGAAGTCGAGACATCGGCCAGTTCAAATATTGACAATGTGGGTGGTGTAGGTGGTTTTACAAGGAGTGGAAGGTTGTTTGCTCCCCAAACCCTTCGCAGTGATAAAGAAGTTGAGACCGCGGCAAAAGCTAAAGGAAAACAGGTGGCTGAAGGTGTGCCCGTGCCTGAAACAGAGACCAGGATTACCTTTGATAACGAGGTAGAAGAATTCATGCGAGTAATAAAGAAAAGTGATTACAAGATTGTCGATTAATTGAACCAAACACCCTCGAAGATCTCAATTTTGTCACTGTTAATGTGTTCTGATGCGCACAGAGAGGCCTTGCTGAAAGTGTTGAAGAGAGCCTATGTTCCACAAGAAATTACTGTCAATCAGCTTGAGGGTGTGATTTCTAATGTTAATGTCATCCACGGATTGGGTTTCACAAGCAGATATTTGACGTATGAAGGTAGAAGCCACAACAAAGCTTTGCACATTACAATGGAGTGTAGGGGTTCAGTGTTGTCTCACGTGTTGGTAGACACTGGTTCCTCGCTCAATGTCTTGCCTAAGAAGGCGCTAATGAAGCTAGAGGTTGATGGTTTGATTTTAAGGCCAAGTGATTTGGTCGTCAGAGCGTTCGATGGGACGAAAAGATTTGTATTTAGTGAAGTGGAATTACCTGTGCAAATTGGACCTCAAGTGTTCAAATATACATTCCACGTGATGGATATACAGCCCGCTTATAGCTGCTTATTAGGTCTCCCATGGATTCATGCGGTCGGGGCTGTTACATCCACCTTACACCAGAAGCTGAAATATGAGTTTGAAGGACAAGTAGTGACTGTGTGTGGTGAAGAGGACATCTTTGTCAGTCATTTGTCCACGTTCAAGTATGTTAAGATGGATGGGGAAATCCACGAGATGCTTTGTCAGTCATTTGAGGCCGTAAATATTGATCAAGTGCCTGAGTCTTCCTCTACACCAGATAGGACCGACACGTCCATTTCATCTTATAAGCAAGCTGTTGAGGTTGTTAGAGCAGGTAATGCCCAAGGCTGGGGCAAGCTGATAGAGACACCAATGAAGGAAGACAAGTTTGGTATTGGTTATCAACCCTTTAGGGATTCGGGTGCAGAGAACAGTGGACCCATCACTTTCAGCAGTGGGGGAGTTATTTACCCAAACCAGTCTTGTGCAGCTACAGAAGATGGCGTTGACAGTGACTGTGACTTAGACAACTGGGTACGCCCACGTGCTCCGGGACAACAATTGCAGAACTAGTCCGTTGAAGAGATCGTCCAAGTTACTCTTTAAACAGAGTAATTTTCTTTGTTTTTCTAACCATAATGCATGTTAAATCTTGCGCTCTGCCCAAGGCATATAGATTCATTTGTAGGGCCACCATGTTTACATTTGCAATTTTAATCATCAATAAAGGACGTTTTGCACTCAAATTTTGTTCTCTGTGTTTCATTTTTATTTTTGCACAAAAAAAATAAAATGGCAATGTTTCGTTTCGTTTTGATTCTAAAATAAAGCATGAACCTGTCCATGCAGACTTGATCCTCCGGATTTCATTGATAACGGTTTTGCTATGGCTATGTATGACTTTGACAAACCGATTTATCAAGCTGAAGAAGGGGATGAGAATGGCTGTGAACTCCCTGAGGAACTGGCCAGATTGTTAAAATAAGAGGAAAGGACCATCCAGCCTCATCAAGAGACCATAGAGATCATCAATATTGGTACTGAGGATGTTAAGAAAGAGATCAAGATTGGCGCCAGCCTGCAAATAGATGTGAAGAAAGCTTTGACTGAGATGTTGTGTGAATATGTTGATATCTTCGCCTGGTCGTATCAAGACATGCCAGGGTTAGATACTGATATTGTTGTGCACAGGCTGCCATTGAGAGAAGAATGCCTGCCAGTCAAGCAGAAACTTTGTCGGACTCATCCCGACATGGCCATAAAGATCAAAGAAAAGGTTCAGACGCAGTGGGATGCAGGGTTTCTTGCTGTGACCAACTATCCTCCATGGGTTGCCAACATCGTGCCGGTACCAAAGAAAGACGGAAAGGTTAGAATGTGTGTGGATTATCGAGATCTTAACAAAGCTAGCCCGAAAGATGATTTTCCACTACCCCACATCGATGTGCTGGTTGACAATACAGCTCAGTTTTCAGTGTTCTCGTTTATGGACGGTTTCTCCGGGTACAACCAGGTTAAGATGGCACCTGAGGATATGGAGAAGACCACGTTCATTACTCCATGGGGTACGTACTGTTATAAGGTGATGCCTTTTGGGTTGAAAAACGCAGGGGCAACGTATCAGCGGGCAATGGTAACCTTATTTCACGACTTGATTCACAAAGAGATTGAATGTTATGTGGATGACATGATTGCCAAGTCGCGAACGGAATAAGAACATCTGATTAACTTGAAAAAGCTGTTTGAAAGGTTGAGAAAGTTCCGTCTGAGATTGAATCTGAACAAGTGCACTTTTGGGGTGCGTTCTGGAAAGCTACTGAGTTTAATTGTGAGCGAAAACGGAATTGAGGTTGATCCTGCCAAGGTTAAAGCAATACAAGAGATGCCTGAACCGAGGACAGAAAAAGAGGTTCGTGGTTTTCTGGGTAGATTGAACTACATTGCAAGGTTCATATCTCACCTAACAACCACATGCGAACCAATATTCAAACTGTTGAGAAAAGATCAAACGGTCAGGTGGAATGACGATTGCCAAGTGGCATTCGATAAAATAAAAGAATACTTGCAGAAACCTCCAATTCTCATGCCTCCAGTTTCAGGGAGACCTTTGATAATGTATTTGACAGTGCTTGAAGGTTCTATGGGTTGTGTTCTCGGTCAACACGACGAGACAGGTAGGAAGGAGCATGCTATCTACTACCTGAGCAAAAAGTTCAATGACTGTGAGTCCCGATACTCAATGCTTGAAAAGATATGCTGTGCACTTGCATGGGCTGCTAAGCGATTGAGGCAGTATATGATCAGGCACACAACTTTGTTAATTTCCAAAATGGATCCTATCAAATACATTTTCGAGAAACCAGCACTAACAGGCAGAGTTGCACGGTGGCAAATGGTTTTGACAGAGTATGACATTCAATATATTTCCCAAAAGGCCATCAAAGGAAGTATCCTGTCAGACTGTCTTGCGCAACAGCCGATTGATGATTACCAACCCATGAAATTTGATTTCCCTGATGAGGACATCATGTTTCTCAAAGCTAAAGATTGCGAGGAACCACTCCTGGAGGAGGGGACAGACCCTGAATCCAAATGGAGTTTGATGTTTGATGGGGCTGTCAACATGAATGGATGCGGAGTTGGAGCAGTTCTTATCACGCCGGAAGGTGTTCATATGCCTTTCACTGCCCGAATAACTTTCGGATGCACCAACAATGAAGCAGAATATGAAGCTTGTATAATGAGGATTGAGGAGGCGATTAATTTGCGAATTAAGACCCTTGATATCTTCGGTGATTCAACTTTGGTAATTAATCAAGTGAAAGGGAGTTGGTACACGCACCAAGCGAATCTAGTGCTGTATAGAGATTATACGAGGAGATTGCTGACATTTTTCACAACAGTGAAGTTATACCATATTCCCCGAGATGAGAATAAGTTTGCTGATGCCTTGGCTACATTGTCTTCTATGATCAAAGTGCAAAGGTGGAACCATGTACCCAAGATTGAAGTGTCTCGTCTTGACAGACCTGCATTTGTGTTTGCTGTTGATGTAGCGTCTGATGACAAGCCATGGTTTCATGACATCAAGTGTTTTTTGGAAAGTCAAGAATACCCGCCAGGGGCATCTACCAAAGATATTTAGACCTTGAGAAGGTTGTCTGATAGCTTCTTCTTGAATCAAGATGACGTGCTGTACAAACGGAATTTTGACATGGTTCTGTTCAGATGCGTGGATAGACACGAAGCAGACCTGTTAATGCAGGAAGTGCATGAAGGCTCTTTCGGTACCCATGCCGGAGGACATGCAATGGCAAAGAAACTATTGAGGTCGGGATATTATTGGTTGACAATGGAGGCAGATTGTTGCAGGTACGCCCGCAGGTGTCACAAATGCCAGATTTATGCAGACAAGGTGCATGTGCCTCCAAATCCGTTGAGTGCCATGTCCTCTCCTTGGCCCTTTGCAATGTGGGGCATTGATATGATTGGGAAAATTGAGCCTACTGCTTCAAACGGCTATCGCTTCATTTTGCTCGCCATTGATTATTTCACTAAATGGGTTGAAGCAGCATCTTATGCCAACGTCACTAAGCAGGTGGTAGCTCGTTTCTTGAAACGTGATATCATTTGTCGCTATGAAGTGCCTGAGAGAATCATTACTGATAATGGTTCTAATCTGAACAACAAAATGATGGCTGAGCTGTGTCGGGACTTCAAAATCGAACATCACAATTCTTCTCCGTATCGCCCGAAGATGAATGGTGTTGTGGAGGCGGCCAACAAGAATATTAAGAAGATTGTGCAGAAAATGGTTGTCACATACAAAGATTGGCATGAGATGCTACCGTTCGCCTTGCATGGGTACCGAATGTCAGTACGCACGTCCACTGGGGCAACACCATTCTCACTTGTATACGGTATGGAGGCAGTACTACCGGTTGAAGTTGAGATTCCATCCCTCAGAGTCATGATGGATGTCAAGTTAGACGAAGCTGAGTGGGTTCGTGCCAGATTTAATCAGTTGAACCTTATTAAAGAGAAACGACTGGCAGCTGTGTGTCATGGGCAGTTATATCAATGGAGGATGAAGTAGGCATTCGACCAAAAGGTGCGTCCTCGGGTTTACAAAGTTGGAGATGTGGTACTCAAAAGGATCCTTCCTCCAAGTACAGATCACAGGGGCAAATGGACTCCCAATTATGAAGGTCCATTCGTGGTTAAGAAGGTATTCTCGAGCGGAGCCTTATTACTTACAACCATGGACGGCGAAGACTTTGCATCCCCTGTCAACCCAGACGTAGTCAAAAAAATACTTCGCATGAATAGACCCGCTGGACAAAAAAAATGGTCCAGGCAAAAAAGGGCATCCCGGCGAACCACAAAAACAGAATAAAAAAGGTTCGGGCAAAAATTAGGGATAATAAATAAAAAAATTGTACACCCGGTGAGTTGAAAATCCGCAAGGACAACTCAGGCAAAAAAGGACATCCCGGTGGATTGAAAACCCGAAAGGGTGGTCCACGCAAAAGAGGGATTTAAGCGAATGATTACGGTCTGAGTTATCTGTACTCCATCACCATTTCAACAACTGACATTCTAAAGGGGTAGGAATTGGTCTGATCATTCCTCAGAAGGCAAGGTCGGGGAGTCTTGAAAACATACTGGCCATAGCAGAATAAAAACTCAGTGGAATGCCATTTTCACATTGCCATTAGGATAGTTTCTTTTCTCAATTTTCAGCAATCACCTCTTTCCAGGGATTGCTTCCTGATGTAATTGCCTATTCTGGGCTTTTCTTCAATAAATTGAATTTCAGTAAAAAGCTTCTTATTTTGTTTTATTGCTTTGTTTGCAAAAACGCCCAAATTTTTTATAAAACATTGCATTTGAAAACATGGTGGCTTTACAATAACATGCGCAGAAAAACATTTAAAATTACTTTGAATGTTGAATAATCCTGGATGGCGGATTCAAACCACGCAATATTCCGGGGCATGTGTGTGTATTCTTTTGTTGCAGGTAACAGATCCAGATGATTCCAAGCACAAGAGGCATCTCTCCTAGACGAGTAATCACTTATTCCCACGCAGAAGACCGGGGCAATCATGTTCGGGGAAGGGTTCCCATGTCACCCTTTTGTCACAACGTTTACTAATTGAGTCCATCATTCGGTCGGCGGTCGTTTACGGCGATTCGATATCGGTGAATTAAGTTCAACTGGGTATCGTTGTATCTTATTAAGTCGATTCTCCCATTCAATACTTCGAACAGCTACAAGCTTTTCTGTGTCGATAACAGTTGTAAATTCCCCAGTAGAGTTGCCTCGCCGTTAATATTCGAGACTCAGTGAGTGTCCAGGAGTTTGAAGATGCTTAATCTTCTGTAAAATCCTCTTGGGACGTTTTCTTCAGATCAGTCTTGTATCATGGAGCAAAAAGCAAGTTGTTGACCCTCCCAAGCATGGGGCATTTTGAAATTCCCGGCAGGAGATGTGCCAGATCTATCATCCCCAATAGAGTTTGAAGACGCTTGGTTTTCTGTAAAATCCTCTCAAGGGGCATCCCCAGCATGAGACGCTTTGAAGTGGTTTTCCCCAGCAGAGTTTGTGGTAAACTCATTATCCCCAGTGGAGTCGTCAAACGGAAAGTTCACCTAACATGGGGCATTGTGACACTTATCCTAAGCTTGACAGTCTTATTCCTCAGCAGACTACTGTGGAGTTGCTTTGTGCTTTCCCAGCTGACCTCTAAGGACTCTCTCCCATCAAGTTGCAACAGGATGTGTTCCAACTAGGATTTGCAGATCCCCGATGGATTAGCTCCGGTCCCCAGCAAGATCGTATCTCTGGTAGTGGAATCCCCACAGAGTTTAGCATTGAATCTTGTTAGCTATGCTCCCCAGCTAAGTTGTTTTGCTCCCCGCAAGAGGCTTATTGATCAATAGAATTTATTCCTCAGCAAAGTGTTAGTACTTTCTTTCCCCATCCTAGTTGGAAGGTTGATGGTCCCCGCAAAGGATCTTGGGTTCGATAGATCCTCAAGCAGAGTTTTAATGACTTTTCTTCCCCAGCAGGACGTCATTCAAAAATTCTCATCCCCAGCGGAGTTGGCATGACTAGAATTCATCCCCAAGTAGATGAAGTAATTCCTGGCAGAGTCATCACTCCCTTATATTGCAAAGTCTAATTTAATTTTGGCAGGCGTAACAATTCGAAGCAGACGGATTGTTCAATCATTTTCCAGCAGAGATACCATCCTTTCAGGAGTCTCTGAGGTCAAATCATTGATCATTGTTCCTCAGCAGAGTCGGTAGAGATGTCTGATATGTATGCAAAGCATAATCCAATGTTGAATGTTTTTGTAAAGTCCAACCGCAGATTGGAAAAAGTCCATCTAAGGGTGGCATATTATTAAAGTTCAACCGCAGATTGGTAAAAGTCCATCTAAGGGTGGCAAAGCAGGAAAGTCCAATCGTAGATTGGCAAAAGTCCATCCAAGGGTGGCAAAGCAGCAAAGTCCAGCCGTAGATTGGCAAAAGTCCATCCAAGGGTGGCAAAGCAGCAAAGTCCAACCGTAGATTGGCAAAAGTCCATCCAAGGGTGGCAAAGCAAGGCAAAGTCCAACCGTAGATTGGCAAAAGTCCATCCAAGGGTGGCAAAGCAGCAAAGTCCAACCGTAGATTGGAAAAAGTCCATCCAAGGGTAGCAAAGCAAGGCAAAGTCCAACCGTAGATTGGCAAAAGTCCATCCAAGGGTGGCAAATCAGCTGTAAAAGTCCACCCGCAGTGTGGCAAGTCAGTAGTCGTCTGACTCCATTCAAAAAGACAGTCCACCCGCAGTGTGGCAAGCCAGTAGTCGTCTGGCGTTGTACAAAAGACGTTGCTAAAGTCCACCCGCAGTGTGGCAAGCCAGTAGTCGTCTGGCGTTGTACAAAAGACGTTGCTAAAGTCCACCCGCAGTGTGGCAAGCCAGTAGTCGTCTGGCGTTGTACAGAAGACATTTCTCTAGTGCTTTTCTTTCCATCAGAGTTTTATTCAAGCAGAGTTCATTTGGTTGGGTTTATATCCCTTTTCTTCTTCTCCACAGAGTGCAAATTTTCTGGTTATTTTCGGTATTCAATCCCTCCATACCTTGAAAGTCTGACAGCAATCGCTATCATCCATTCAGGTCTACAGTGATTGAATAGGGGCAGCTGTAATACCCCAAAATTTGCCCTCTCATTTCCATAGCATTTAGCATTGTGCTTTCATTTCATTGCATTGCATTCAAGCATAGAAAAATAAAACATCAAGCATTTAGCCTTGCATCTTGCATAAGGGCATGTGATCAGTTGTTTCTCAAGGGTATTGATCATCCAAAGCACGAGAATAAGAGCCAAGGGTCTTCAAACAAGCTTCAAAGGTCCCTTACATCATATACCATCCCACTTGATCCCACAAGGCATTGGAAGTTGGGAAATCATCAAGAAAATTAGGCAGTGCATCATTTCCTACACAAGACAGTCTAAAATGGGGATCTGACCCTCAAATGGGCAAGCTCTTTGAGTTTTTATCACCTCCAAATGTCATATCTCATCATTATTTGAGAGGATACACATCATATTCAGAGGAATTTGGATTTGGAGGATATGTTATTTCCTCCTAACCAGAGGGTGCCAAAATTAGGGTTTGACCTAAAATCAGTTTATCACTGATTTTTTGGACAAAACTTGATCTCATGGTATTCCTCATGTCCTTAAGTGTATATGGATGGAAAATTGCTCATCAATTGGTTTCAGAAGGGTTTCAATTGATCAGTTGCTTGATAATCAAGAAATTGGGGAAAAGTCAACTGTGCAGTGAAAAAAGTCAACTCCTGACTTTTTAAGGTCAAATTCATGAAATTCATGTTACATATGTTCATTGGACAAAATTTGATCAAGAAATGATGGAGGAATAATGAAAAATCAAGAAATCACAAAACTACCAAAAATAGAAACTTTAGGGTTTCCAAAAATGGCAAGTTTGGACCATTTTGCACCACACTTTGAGGCTCTCTTTCTCCATGATAAAAGCTCTAAACTTTAGGCCCAAGTTGAGCCAATTAAAGTTCATGTTCCAAGCTTCAAATCCATGTAAATAACTCCTCCATTGGGTCAATATTGAGGGAGTTATGATTGATCAAAGTTTGACAAAAGTAGGTCACAAACCAAGTCATGACCAAGCATGACCAGGTCCATGCGCCATCATTTTGACAAACACTTAGTGTACCAAACGTCCACCCATTTTTATCATTGAATTAAGCTTCAAATGGAAAAATGTTGAACATCAAAGTTGTTCATCCCAATGTCCTCTTCAACTTTGATGTTGGACAAATTTTCATTTGAGCAAGTTATGAGATAGTTATGGTGGTACCAAGTTAGTGTGTTCATGCTGAAATTCCATGCACCACATTGCCATGCCATGATTTGACTTGCCACACCCTTAGTGTAGTTTTGGTGGCACGACTTCTAAGCCATTTTTCAACCTTTTCCGACCTCATTTCAATTCAAAATCAACATCAAACTTGTTCCCTGATATCTCCTCTTTCATTTGACACCAAGAACTCGTCAAACCATCCACTACACATGAAGGAATTCCTCCACAAACTTGCAATGTTCCATTGATTAGTGGTAGCTGCAAAAAATAGAATGTTATGACATGTATGTTGTGGCTTCATCAGCTGGCACGCACACCTTTCCACACTTCTTGTTGCTTATTTAAACCAAACACATTCCTTTGCACATACACTACACACTAGCAGCATACACAAGAAAGGAAAGGAATAAAAGCTTGCGCAGCAAGTTTCTTCTGCAGCTGCTACATCAGAACAACACATCACCACCATTCTTCACTTACACTCCACCATAACATCATAAACCTTCATCACCATATAACTCCTCTCCTCACTCGCCCTAACTAACTTGACTCGGTTAGTTAGGGATAACTCAATTAACCTCACATTGACTCACTTAACTAACTCACTTGACCATGAGTTAACATATTAAACTCAACATATAAATCAAAAACTCTCTCACAAATTGATTCTAACAATTCATTCTCACTCTTTCTCTCAAATCACTCTCAAGTTTTTTCTCTCTGAACTCTCTTTTTCTCCACACGACTTCAACAAGTTCCTTCTATACTTCATATCTATCATCATCAATGGCACATGATTGAAGTAAGAACCAGCATAATCCACACGAACTCTTCCAGTGAACTTCAGCAAATTTTTGAATCCCTCTCTGTTCTCAAGATATCAAGCTCAAACAGCATTTATTTTGCTTAAATTGAAGCTCCAAAGTTGAAGATCAAGTTGATATCTCTGGTTTTCTTAACACTTCAAGTTTCTTCACATTTTCAGGTTTTGATTCACTCAACCTTAATGCTTCGTATTCATGTGATTTAAACTTGTTTCATGGTGTTTAGAGCTTATTAGAAGCTATGCGTGAGTCCTGGCTAGTTGATAGGCTCTTTAGGAGCTTAGGTGTGATATTAAGGCAAAATGTTTGGATGTTGTTCTTGCTATGTGTGTATGATGTGTTGATTCTATGCTTGGATTCATTATGTACGTAACCTAAGCTTTCGATTGGTACCTTTTTTATGCATTTCTGGGCGGTTGAAAATTTGCAGACGGTGGAGTTCGCCGGAGAAGATGACCGGAGGTCCTTCTCCGGCCGGTGGTCTTAATGTGCTAGGGTTTTGAGTTTTATATCGTGGCCGTTTGATTGAGTGCATCGTGTGGTTTAAATCTTGCCAACGCATTAATGAAGTTGTTGTGTGTGTGTGAGTGTATGATAATTAATATGTGCTTGCATTTGTGTCCACATGATTGCCTTGACTTTGTTGATAATTGACTGACTGATTGATCCAATGATCCACAACATGCCAACGCATTAAAATTCACATGCTCCTCACGTGTTCTCTTTTCCTCTCTGATTGGTTATGTGTATGTGGGTGCATCATAGTTATCATGATCCTTACATTCCATCCGCTTGATTGGTTGTTTATATGATTGATCTGAGATTGAATTAATCCAACGTCCATTATGATGCCAGCGCATTAAAAAGTCATGTGACTTGTGCATGTTTTATTTTTGTTTCAGATTGATCATGTATGTGTGTGTTCATGATTGTTTGATGTTCTTTTGATCTGAGCCATTGATCTTCTATACCTTGTGAATATGTTGATTGTTTGTGATGCGTTAGATTGATCTTGTGGTGTGTGTGAGTCATGATGGTTGACTGAAAGATTTGTGCGTTACTTGGATTGGACCTGGATTTCCAATTGTTATTTGAACCCCCTCCCTTGGGCCCAGTGCATTGTTTGAACGTGATATTTTACTTCTCTGCACCCCCTGTTTTCTCTTCCTTTCTTTTAATTTCCTTTTATACTTGTTTCACAATTGATTTTTAAAAATACCAAAACATCATGAAAAATTCTACAAAAATTCATGTGATATCTTAACATGTTTAAATAATTTTATATTATTTTTAATTTTTATTTTTTGAATATTTACATATCATTCCATAATTTTCTTTTATTTCTTTTGAAACTTGTTTCTATTTTCATATCTTCATTTCAAAGATTTATCTCTCATAGCTCCTTAAACATTTTTGCATCAATCTTTTTGTATCCATTCATTAACATCCAAAACTTCATAAAAATATTTTTGCTCCATTTTTATAACTTTATTTTATTGCATTTAGGTCCCCCATCTTTGCACTTTGGTGCATGATTCATAAGTGACTATTGCTTGATTGTTTGAGTTCCTTCCTCTCTGATTTTTTGAATAGAATTTTGATATGTGATTAGTCCCTGGTTGAGGTCATTTTTATTCTAATTCCATAATTTTGAATGCACTTTGACATAGGTTTGTGTGCTTGTGTTTGAAGGAAGTTGTGCTTGAACTTTATGTACCTTTCTTTAGCCTTCATTGCATGAGGCATTTATGCCATTATTTGAGGTCTCTTGTTTGTGTTTAGGTAACATGTTTAGACTCTTAGGAGTTTTGTTTGGTCATTGTTAAGTCCATTTGGCATGTGTTGATCCTTTGTTTTATATGATGCATCTTATGTGACTTTTTGACCTAATTTGTCTTATGTCTTCATCTTATGCTTCTCATGTTTGGTTGTGTGCTTCTAATATGATCATATTATCATCTCATTTGCATTTTGATCCATGATATGCTACTGACCTATTCATAAACATTCATACTTGTATGCCATTTTGCATCTCTTGCATTTCTTTTCAAATATGAGGCATTCATTCTCTTATATGACTTCTTCTTACATGTTTGCTAAGTTGTATGGACTTGATTGCTATGTGCTTTTGCCATGATCATTTGTGCATATTTAACATGTCATATTATGCATATACTAATGAATTTTACCATTTCATATCATCTTTGCATCTTATGCTTTCATCTTCATCCCATTTCTTTCTTATAACATGAAAGTGTGTTTGCAGTTCTTTCCTCATCTCTTCTCATCTATGCTTCTACTTAACTTGTAATTGGTTTGTTTATCCCATGCCATACCATCCATTTGCATCTCATATGATGTATTCTTCTGACTTTAAAACATCTCATTCATTTCAAATGTCATTCATGTCTTATTTTGCATATTTGAACATGTTTCATCCAAATGCATGCTTCTACTTCTTCTAGCTTCTAAATGACTTGTAATTGCTTGAATGTGATTGGTTTGTGCATCCTATATTCATCCTAACATGTCATACCACTTCTAACTTGGATACTTGAGTTTCATCTTGAACTTTTTTAGGTTTGACTTATGCCTTAAGTAACTTCTTTCCATGTTAAATTCATGTTCATATCTTCTCACTTCTTCTCCTAATCACTCTTAACGCTTGGATGCTTGATTGTATGCCTCATATGACATTTGTACATCATGTTTAGGCACATGTTTAGGTTATCCACATTCTGACTTTGACATTACTTGAAGCATTGTTGCATGATCATTTTGCATATCCACTCATTCTTCATCTACTTCTTCCATAATGCATTTCTTTGTGATTTAAGGCATTGTTTGTGTGCATTTGATTTGTGTTTGATCTCATAGAATTAGAGAACATTCTTATAGTGTGCTTTCTGACTTTAAGCTTTATTTAGCTTTTAATATGCTTTTACTTTGGTTCTTGACTTGTTTAAGCTTTACTTGTTCATCTTAACTTGTTTTTTCACTTGTAAATAATTGCACTAACCATTTCAGGGGCTAATGGTAAGTCATTTGAGTGTGGATATGCATCCACATTATAATTTCTTCCTTCATATTTTAAACATTCAATTTGTGTTGTTTAAGCATTTAATAGTGCTTTGCTTTCATAATCTTCTTACTTCCCTCTTAGAAATAACTTAACTTCCATCTTGGAAGTAAGTTGCTTTCTATTGTCTTCTTCTCCTTTCTTTTAGGATTAGAGTCCTCAAACCTCATTAACCATAGGATCACCATATATGATAACATTAAGATTGAGTCTTAGTCCCCCACTTAGATTTTTTTCCCTTTG
Source organism: Lathyrus tuberosus (assembly GCA_022829125.1). Classification (NCBI taxonomy): domain Eukaryota; kingdom Viridiplantae; phylum Streptophyta; class Magnoliopsida; order Fabales; family Fabaceae; genus Lathyrus; species Lathyrus tuberosus. Next base: position 11,772,378 of record JALAZF010000072.1, read on the forward strand.
ATCCTCTTTTGAGTCTTTCTCTTCTTATCTTAAAACAAAATAAAAAATACTTAATAAAGGCATAACAAATATTGTATTTAGGCCTTTCATGTGGGAACAAGGAGGTGAGGGGTCTTCTCTCATTTCCTTGGAATGTTTAGCGTACGTCCCATCTTGGGTTGATATGTGAGGCATTCGATCCTACATGAGGGACTTAAATACGATATGTGTTACAAAACACACATAATCAAAAACACTTCTTTCTAAAAAGACAAAAACAAACAGTAACGTCTTTCCTTCGGGAATTCTTTTCTCGTCTCACTCATTCTCAACGTACGAACGTGCTCTTCTTCGTTATCTTTCAAGATGGTAACGCACTCGATCCAGCGAGCCTGCAACACCTGGGCTAGAACATTAGTCGTTCCCTAAAAAATACAAAAAGTCCATCCCTAGTGAGGGGAACTACGTCGCTCTGATTCTCATGTTCCCGATGAGATACGTAGGCAGTGGGGTAGGGCCCATTCGAGCACTTCTTTTATTTTCCCTACATTTGTTTCTCTCATTTCTCGTTCTCCAGTTTGCAGTTCCTTTTCCAGCATCTTTTCCTACACCCTTTGATCGAGTCAAGCAAGCGTGGATCCCATCGGGTACGATGGACGCGTGGGGGTGCTAATACCTTCCCTTCACATAACTGACTCCCGAACCCAGTTCTCTTGGTCGCAAGACCATACTTTTCCTTCCCTTCAGGTTTACGCGGTGTTTCCTTTCCCTCTCATGGGATAAATACACATTGCTGGCGACTCTGTTTCGGTGCCACTTTCGCGTTTGTACTTGGATGAAAATCCCGGGAGCGACACCTTGCTCACAACATACAAACATCAATGACTCCTCTTTAGAGATGACAAAATCTCTCTCATCCAGAACCTTTTAGCTTCGCATCTTGGGCTTTGAACAAGATACAAATCAACTTTAGTTTCATGTCTTGGGCTTTGAACAAGACACCAAAACAACATTTTTCCTCCCATAGAATAGTAGGAACTACGATCGCTCTGATTTCCCTGTTTCGTTAAACGGAAATACGTAGGCATAAGATTGAAAAATCTTAGCGAGCACACTAATCAAAAAACCTAAAATCCTGTATTTCCACCAAATCAACCCAAAAGCATCAAATCTAAACACATTACCAAAAACCTCACAAATAGTCCGAACACTGTGTTCTTAACAAAATAAACCAAAGTTGGGCCCACTTCTTAATAGCATCTGTAAACCAACGGCTTTGACTGTTTAACCTCAGTATGTGAGCATGGTTAATTGGAGACATCTATTTCCCTTCCTTTATCAGCTTAACTGGATAAAAAATGAATCGAAATATAGAACCCGTGCGATAGTGCTTCAAGACCACAAAAATCGCGCTACAGAAAAAAATGGCGCCCACCGTGGGGCCACTATTCTCTTTTTACAATCTTGGGTGGAAACCTTAAGTTCATAATCTTAGGTAGAAAGCCTTGAGTTCACAAAGTATCACAGAAATGGCGACTCTGCTGGGGAGTCATTGTTTGTATAGGATCATAGGACTAGAGGTCTAGGATGATTAAGACAAATATATATATATATATATATATATATATATATATATATATTGATTTTCCTAATTGATATCTGTGTTTATTTTTCTGTTAATGGGAATGCGTGTGATGCTGTATGTGGAAAGATTGAGTATACACCTAAGATAGGTGATGGCAATATGGTCAATCTTACTGGGAGTGAATTCCAGCTAAGAGCCCCCAGTCGACCATCAAACTCAGTGGAGACCCCCTTTGCAGATACATTGCCTATACGACTTTGGTTGTTAAAAGTAGTGTGGTGGACTGGGTTATATGAGAAGTTGAGGTTTTTAGTAGATTGCAACCATTTTGTATTGCAGAAGCTATCGGAAATAGTTGTCACGCGATACTACCCTCATTTGAGATCACTCTAGGATACATCAGCTCACTGGCGATCCGCTTGTTGTTGTTATCCCAAGAGGGGTCAATGATTTTGCGGACAGGTACAAAAAATCACCAGTATAAACCTTTGGGGGGTAGAGCCTTGACTTCATGACACCGACCGTTTGACCCCATGTTTTTTCTATTTTTGTGTGTGTTGCATTCATACATTCATTTAAAAAAAACATTAAAAAAAAACAAAAAATCTTCTCTTCTAGTCTCTCTTTTTCAAATTAAACTAAGACAATGATTGTAAATGTCAGATAAAGAGATTGCGTTATGGATTTCGGTAGAAGAAAGACTCACAAGTATACCTTCAAGGTTCCAAAGTTAGAGGATCTGAGAGGGTTGGCGAGGATGATCACCAACCCTGAGGCTTTCAGAGCCAAGTATGGAGGACTGCTATCTCTATTAAGGGTCCATGTAATTGAGGGAATCCTATCCACGCTAATTCAATTCTACGATCCGGTTTATCACTGTTTCACATTCTCGGATTATCAGCTAGCACCAACACTGGAGGAATATTATCACCTGACTGATCTACATATCACTGATCAAGCTCCCTTTTCTGGACTGGAAGAAATTCCAAAAGACCAAACCATTGCAAGAGCAATTTATTTGGACGAGTCAGAAGTCAAGACTCACATGACCACTAAGGGTGGAATCCAAGGTTTGCCAGCCCACTTTTGATAAAGAAAGTCCTGTACTTTGCCAGTATAGGGAATGTGCCTGCTTTCTAAAGCATCATTGTTTTGTTCACCTACGGGTTATTTTTGTTTCCCAACATCGATAACTTTGTAGATTTCAACGCCATTAAGATATGTCTGATTGGAAATCCTGTCCCGACCTTACTCGTAGATGCGTACCATTCTGTACACGTAAGGAATTTATACAGCGGAGGAATGATCACGTGCTATGTACCCTTGCTTTACAAATAGTTTATTTCCCATTTGTCCAAGTTTGCTGCATTTTGGGATCAAAAGAATACTTTACATTGGTCGCAAAGAATCATGTCTCTTACCAACTCTAACATCGATTGGTACAATCGAATCTACGACGGGATCAGAATCATTGACCGTTGTCGAAATTTCCCAAATGTACCCCTTATAGGAACTAAGGGAGGAATCAACTATCATCCGGTGTTAGTCCGTCGTCAATTTGGATACCCAATGAGGCTTGTCCTGCAGAGTGCTCGTCTGGAAGGTCTTTTCTTCAAGGAAGGATAAAATGACAGGGCACTAAAGACAGAAATTGTGCATGCTAGGAAACACGTTCATAGGAAAGGAAGAGAGTCTCTAGGAAAACCGGACTGTGTCTCGGTGGAGCCTTATCTCCACTGGGTACAAACTAGAGCTCTCAAGCTGGGGATGCCTTATCCTCATCAGGAAGTTCTTACATTAAGGGACCCTGTCCTTTATTTCATGTCTGATATGGAAAAACTTTAAGTTACTCTCAACAAAGTTCAACAGGAGAAGAGGTCTTGGAGGAACAAGTACCGTATTCTCAACGTGGAGTGTATGAAAATACAGCAGCTATAGAAAGATAAGGATGCTCTGATTGAGATTTTAGAGCAACATGCTATAGAAAATCAAGATGACCAAAGGAGTTTGCTCGCTCCTTTCACATGGGAAAGGAATGACAATCCGACAACGGCTGAAGAGCCCCGGTCAAAGAAAAGGAAAGCACTAGAACCAGCACCTGAGCTCTCCTCAGAGAGGACTCAGGATCCATGAGTTTAGATTTCCTTTTTTAGCACTTTGTAATCTACTGTATTTCCGATTACCGCAATCTTTGAATTCAATAAAATGGGGTTTCCCCACTGTATGATATTTGCAATCCAAATTGTTGATGTTTCTTTTGATTAAACAAAAATATAATTAATAAATTCATTGCATAATCATTCATCATTCTCGTATAAACGCATTCTTCTTCCCTACGAATCTCACATTTGTGTCTCGATTCTAGAGTCAAACTGTCTCATTCGTACAATACTCGGGCCAATCGACAAAAGAAGATCAATGATCTCGAGGAAGAGAACAGAGAGTTGAGAGAAGAGATCGACACTCTGAAAGAAGATCTGAGAAAGCTTCATAACGACATGCAAGCTCTAGCAGAAGCTCAGATGCAACAACAACGGACTGTGATCTCAGAGACCACATCAACGCCCATAGTGGAGAAGTCTGATCCTAAGTACAAAATGTCGAAAGATCATCCTTAGGGCATTCCACTCAACTATATCCCGGAAGGATATATCCCGTCGATCATAGAAGATCTGGAAAACGCAGCAGGAACCGCTGGCCCTGAAGGTTACAAACTTCGGGAAGGCGAAGATTCCTAGGGCATGACAGCAACTCCTAAAGGTTACAAACTTCGGGAGGCACCAAGAGTCTCTGCCATGATGGCTATACCACCATCCGTGGTACACACTGTCCTGGAAGGACAGATTCCACAGATACCTTCTGGTGGAAACGAAAGTATGTTTGACAGAATGAATGAGTTCCAGGAACAGTTCCTGGAGATGCAGAAGGAACTGCAAGCCATTCGTGGTCAGGATCTATTTGGAAAGGACGCCGCAGACCTTTGCTTGGTCCCCAATGTGAAAGTTTCGCACAAGTTCCAAGTGCCCGATTTTGAAAAATACAAGGGTAACTCTTGCCCTTAAAGTCATTTGGTGATGTACGCTCGACGTATGTAGGCTCGGACAAAGAACCAGGAGCTACTGATTCACTACTTTCAAGATAGTTTAACCGGTGTCGCACTCAAATGGTACATGAGTTTAAACCGCACTAAGATCGCTACTTTTAGAGATCTTGGCTCTGCCTTCGTTCAGCAGTATAAGTATAACCTGGACATGGCACCAGACAGAGATTAACTTAGATCGATGTTACAAAAGGACAAGGAAACCTTTAAGGAATATGCTCAGAGATGGCGTGAAATTGTCGCCCAGAATTTTCCCCCTCTTGAGGAGAAAGAGATGACAAAGATCTTCTTGAAAACCTTGAGCTCATTTTACTATGACCGAATGGTTGCCAGTGCGCCCAATGACTTCACCGAGATGGTGGGCATGGGAGTTCGTCTTGAGGAAGCCGTCCGAGAAGGACGTCTGGTTAAATACACTGGATCATCAAGTAGTACGAAATGATACGGTATTGCTCTCCCTAAGAAAAAAGAGCAGGATATTGGGAATATCTCTCTCGGAAAGCAAATGCGACGTTACCAACTAGTAGTAGCTGTAATTCCTGCTATCAACCCCGCGCCTGTTCCTACGTATCAACCTCAGGTTACTCAAAGCCAACCTAATCAACAGCAATATCAGCAAAGGACACAACAGCCTCTTCAGCAAGCTCGTCCTCCATATAACAATAACCGTACAACGCGACCACCAGGGTTTGACCATATACCGATGTTGTACGCAGAACTGCTTCCACTCTTACTGGCCAAGGGGCACGTCCAAACCAAGTCTCCTCTTACAGTACCAGAAAATCTGCCTTTTTGGTTCAAGACAGATCAGACTTGTCCTTACCATCAAGGAGGACCAGGGCATAACATAGAAAACTGACTCTGTTTCAAATCTGATGTGCAAAAGCTTGTTAGGAGCGGGGTCTTATCTTTCAAATATTCGAATCCAAATGTTCTCACGAACCCGTTGCCTCAACACGAGAAAGCTGTAGTCAATTTGATAGAAGAAGAGTCTAACGACAGCTATCAAATTCATGATGTACTCTTATTGAGGACCAATCTGGTCAAGATGCATCGCAGATAGAGTGCGTATGGGCATATACTACCTCATAACTATCATCAGTGTGACATCTGCTCTAAGAACAGTCAAGGGTGTTCTGTGGTGCAATCAGCTCTACAGGAACAATTGGATCTCGGATGGATCCAAGAGCATTGAATTCGTGGGGTCAACATGACTTATACGAATTCCAACATCATTCAGAACCACGACATCCGTGCGATGAATGTCAACCTGGTGGTAATGCACTCAAGGCAAAGCCAGTATCATGATCTACCGCGGCACGATTACCATTCCTGTCTGATTTGCTCGGTAAACAATCAGGGATGCTCTTTTCTACAAGAGGCCCTCCAGCGTCAGATGGATCTTGGGTGGATCCAGGACTACCATGATAAAAATCTTTATCAGATCAACATGATTCAGATCTTCAACATTCACTTGATGAATACCAGCTTGGTGGAATTACACGCTAAGCAAGTCCAGCTTGGTTTTATGACTTCGCATAATTATTAGAACTGTAAGGGATGTCGTGAGAGAGACCAAGGATGTGCTCTCGTTCAAATAACTTTACAACACTTGTTAAACCATTGGTGGCTTCCGATCTATATGGAAGAAGACACACAACAAGTCAGTATGATCGATGGGAACCCTACTAGGCATCATAGTCAGGATGCTCGATCAATGGAAACAGACCTAGTGAAGTTACACTGTATTCAAAGCGGACGTGGTCAGGTGCCACCACATAACTATGAATGTTGTAGAGTTTGCTTGGAAAATAACCAAGGATGTTACCTCGTGCGAGCATCCCTTCAAGGTCAGTTGGACCGTAAAGAGATTCAACCATGTCCAATTTCGGGGTCCATTAACTGGATTCCCGACTACTTCGCTGATTAAATCAAAGATGTCATTGTAATCTCTGATCGCGAAGGGACCAAAGATGTGTGTACCATCATCCCTCTACTTGATGAATCAAAGGTTCTTAACCAGGAACTGATTGAAGTTTCTTACGACAGTCAGAGAAATCAGAAGGCTCCTGTAGTTATCTATCTACCAGGACCATTACCGTATGAAACAGCTAAGGTGGTCCCTTACAAATACGGTGCAACAATAATTGAGAATGGAAAGGAAGTTCCATTACCCTCCGTCGTGAATATTGCGGACATCAGTCGAGTAACACGGAGTGGTCGAATCTTCAGGGAGTTGGAGAACCTAGAAAAGAAAAGGAACCTCAAACAGAAGTTCCCAATCAACCGGTCGGTCAGTCCAATGATCCCGGCCTTTCAAAGAACAACGATGAGATGCTGAAACCCATCCAAAAGAGCGAATACAACATTGTTGATCAACTGTTGCAAACTCCTTCAAAGATCTCTGTGTTGTCTCTATTACTCAGTTTCGAGGCTCACAGGGAAGCTCTGCAGAAAGTTGTCACTCCTGGGGTTTTCATCCAAGTACAAACCCGAAAGTGGCGCGGAAACAGAGTCACCAGCAATGTGTATTTATCCCAAAAAAGGGAAAGGAAACATTGCGTAAACCTGAGGGAAAGGAAAAGCATGGTCTCGCGACCAAGAGAAATGGGTAAGGGAGTCGGTTACACGAGGGGAAGGTATTAGCACCCCCACGCGTCCATCGTACTCGATGGGATCCACGCTTGTTGTCTCGATCAAAGGGTGTCATCATCTGGAGCTACACTGCTACTGGAAAGGAGAAGAAACGGGAACGGAAAAGAACAAAGAAACGAAGAAGAAAAGAAAAGGAAGTGACTCGATAGGACATCGACGTCCTATGCGTACGTATTCCCTCGTGCAATGGGAATGTCAGAGTCAACGTAGTTCGGACACGAACTAAGGGGGAGGTTGCTCACCAAGACGTCGCCGTCTTGTGCCTATGTATGCTCAATTTAACCAGAGAGAGGAAATCAGAGCAGTCGTAGTTCGACCTAACGAGGTCTTAGTGTTTTTTATGAGCGACGTTAAGTTCGCGTCCGACAGTTAGGGTCGATGCCTGTTTGCGACGAGACGGAAGTAACGTGCTCTTTTCTGAAAATGGTTTGAAACTTAATAATCCCGAAGGATGAAAAAAGTTTGAGTTTTTTTTGTGTTTTTTATACATAAATGGATTGAAGTTAGTTTGCAACTTGCATTGCACCCAAGTCTACAACATAGGAACGAATGCGTCGCATATCGTCCCCAACAGGACGTACACTAAATATCCTAGAAGAATGAAGGGAGACCCCACATATAAGGCTCATGCGCAATACACGTTAACCTTTGTTAAGTGCTTTAGAAGGGATATAAGATGAGAAGAGAAGACTCAAAGACAAGAAAACACTAAGGGGAATTCTATCCTAGAGTTATCATGCAAAAGATGGCCCTAAGGGGAGGTCTAAGAACAACCTAAGTCTAAAGAAGAGAGAGGGATAACACTACCTAATGCTTATCCTACCTCACCTTAATCAAAAATTAAGGATGAGCTAGGATCCCAAAGGGATGTGAAGAAGTTCTACACAATCAAGCATTATATCATGTAATCCACACATAAAAGAGAAGTAAAAGAGATGAGATGAAAGGAGGAATGAGCATGGATAAACATTAACATGCTCATATGTCTTACCTCTGCCCCTACATAAAAGGTTAGTACCAAATCAACACAAGTATTGAATATAGATGACAAAAAGTAAACCAAATAAAGCTAGTTGTCTTAAGAAAACAACTTAAGAAGCAAACAAGGCTTAAACTAAAAGGAAAGGGTCCTAAGGGTTAAGGGACATCCAAGGTTATTAGGTACATGTCAAGGTATCCTACTAAGGTTAACATGCCAAAATAAAGCAAATAATGTCAAACTATGCACCAAACAATCATACAAATGCAAGTTATGCATTAACTATGCAAGATGAATGCATATGTTTCATAAACATGAATAAATGCACATACAAACATTAAAGTAAGAAGTAAATGACATTTATAAATGTGTGGAGATGTCATTAAGATGGCATATGAATCATGAATGCAATCATTGAAAATGATTAAGCAAGAAGAAGTGAAAATAAAACACCATTTAAGTTCAATCAAACATGCATACTTGTAATGCGAGTAAAGAATGAAGATGCAAGATGATCATACATGTTTAATGGATGCAAGTCAGTAGCATATGATATGCGGGATGACATTTAAAATGCAAGGATGAGCACACAAAGTACACATAAGTCTCATGTTAATGCAAGTTCAAAAGTATATGCAAACATGCACAAGTAAAGTAAAACAAGTATTCACATGTTTATGAACTTAGGAGACATGCAAGATGCAATTAGAAATCATGACATATGATTGAAAATGATCACAAAAAGCATGTGAATCATGTTTTCATGGATGTACAATATCACACAAGCATTAATATAGACAAGTCATCAAAGACATGTAAGAAGATAAGCACAAGTCCACAAAACAATTCAAGTTTGAATAAGTGCATACAAGTCAATCCAAGATGAACAAGTAATGACCTATAATATGAGAAAAATGACCTATAATGTTCACACAACATGTATCAAGAGGTCTCAACAAGTATCAAAGAGGATTGCATACAATGCACATCAAAACCCTAGCACATGATCTCTAATATTCACATAAATAAAAATGCATTTATGAATTCACAAAGAACATGTTAAGAGGCCAAGAAAATTGGAATAAGGCAAGTATATTAAAGTCCAAATAGCAAGCAAACATGTCTCAAAATAATGAAACAAAACTCATTAAGGATCATACTCAAACATGCTTCACAAGTTCACATAATTTACACAAGGATTATGAACAAATATGACATTCAAATATCAATCCAAAATGCTTTTAAAAATCCACAAAAATTTCAAAAAGTGGCTCAAGATGTCACAAAAGCATGTATCAATTTTCATGTGAAAATTTAACTCACAACTATGTCAAACAATTCACCAATTCAACATGAATCATGAACAAAGATCATACACAATGCATCACATTGGAAAATTCACAAAAAATATTAAAATAATCCAAAAATGAAAAATAAAAATGTCAAACATTAATTAAATGTGTTAGGATACTCCATGAATTTATTTAGAATTTTTAAGTGTGTACAAGTATTTTTAAAAATAAAAATGTAAACAATTATAAAATGAAATAAAAATCAAAAGAAATAGCCAGGGGGTGCATTGATAGAAAAAGCTCAGTTCAAAGGTGTTGGGCTCAGATTATGGGGGTGCGCATATCAAAAGTACCAGGCCAAAAGCGCCGACTGATCTGCAGTGCATATTATGAGGTTCAGTCAAAGTCTTGACTCAATCAGAGCCATTGGATCCAGGTCAACCAAGACGATCACGAAAGTCCAATAATCATGTGGATCAACACGCGTGCACATGATAAGCAATGATGTAACATCTGATGAAGGTCACTGATCGGAGAAGACTCCGGTCGTCTTCTCCGGCCACACACCGCCGTGGTCAAGCTTACAGGTCCTCAGAAATTAACAAAACCTATGCCATTCTACTCCTTATGTTACACAAATTCCAAATCTAGCCTCAAGAATCACATACAATGCACACACAGAGAGAATTGAAGGAAAAATTCTTGCCCTAATTTCAAGATCTATGCTCTTATGGAGCCTATCAACTAGCCAGAGTCACAATAGCTCCTATTGAGCTTCAAAAACAAATGGAATCAACCTTAAATCAAGTGAAAATGCAGAATAAAGTTGAAGAAGAAACCTGTTGTTTTGAAGCTTTTTCAAGTGAAAGAATACTAGAGAGAAGAATCCTTGCTCCTTGAACTTGAGACTGAGCCAAATAAAGGCTTAAGAAATACTTTGAATCAGTGAAGTTCAAGTGAAAAAGCTTGAGGAAGAAGATGAAATTGAAGATCCAATGCTACCAGTTCAAGGATATATTGATGATGATGATGAATGCTGAAGCAGAAAGTTAAAGAAGTATCAAAGAGAACAAGCTCGAGAGAGACAGAGAAATTTGAGAGAGAGTGTGTGTGAAAAATCAGAAAATGTGAAGAATGATGAGTCAGAATGAAAATTTCTTCTACAATTCTGTTAGAGGAAGCTTATATATGTTGAGTTAAGCTCTAACTGTCATGGTTGACAGTTAGAACCATGGTTGAGTTAAGGATGAGTGAAAATGAAAGTGAAAATGAAGAGTGAGTGAGGTTAATGGTGATGGCACGGGTTCATGTGTGAAGGGCGCATAAGACCCTATGATATTGCTTATGATGAAGTGTGATGATGATGTGAGCTGGTGATGTTAGCAGCAGCTTGTCATACAAGTTTCTTCCTCTCTCTCTTTGTTTGAACACTTAAGGAAAAGAGTACATGAGTGTGCATGAATGGACAAGGGTATGTTTGGCTTTATATGGCAAGGTATGATGATGCATGGCTGTAATGAGATAACATACGCATGAGGAGTACAACAACAAGTCCTGATTTTCCTTACTTGATATTGAAGAAAACCAAATATCATGTGCCTCACTTTGAAGCCTTAAATCTCCATGAACATCAAATCACTTTGAGCAATTTTGGTGTCTTTGGAAAGATCTCATGGAGGAGAACAAAATTGATGTTGAAAACAATCCCAATAGAATCACTTAAGATGTCTAAAAATGATCATGAAAGTGTTTGGTCATAGCTGAGTTGGCATGCTACCTTGACCTGCTCGTGCCCAGCCCATATGCAAGTGAAATGAATCAGATTAGAACCCTAATTTGCCTCACCATATCTCCCAAATGGTTGGTTATATGAAAAATTCCCCAACATCAAAGTTGTAAAGGGGATTGAGAGGAACAAAACTCATGTTGAACATTTTTTCATCCGAAGTCTCCATCATAGAGAAATTGGCCTTGGAACTTGGACACTGCATGCACGCAAGGTGTTTAATCAAATTACTCCGAGCCAGCTCGTCCATGACTTGCTTGCCTTGCCCAAAATGTCTTACAAGCCCTTAACTTTAATCAATCATAACTCCTTCAATTTTGATCCCATGGAGGAGTTCTTGTTATGGTTTTGAAGCTTAGAATATGAACTTTAATTAGGCCTCTTGAAATTTTCAATTTGAAGCTGGTATCGTGAAGAAAGAGAGCTCCAAAGATGATGGTTCAGCTTGCCAAAACTTGCTATATTAGGAAACCCTAATTTTTATTTTTAGCAACTTTCCATATCTTTTGATTTCTTGTGAATTTCTTGACATTTCTTGATCAAATCTCCATCAATGGACATATTTGACATGAGGAACAAGATTTTGACCTCAAAAAGTCAGGAGTTGACTTTTTCCTCTACACAGTTGACTTTCCCCAATCTGATTGATTCTCAACCAATTGATCAATTGAAGATCTTCTGAAATGAACCAATGGACAATACTCCCTCCTTAGACAATTGAGAGCATATAGAAAACATTGATATCAAGCCTTGTCTCAAAAACACACTTGCACTGACTTTTCACCAAAACCCTAATTTTGCATTGGTTAGGAGAATGTGATTCACTTGAAATTTCTTGTCAAGCTTGATCATATGATGAGGTGATGGCCAATAAGATACCTTGATGTCCAAGGCTTCTTTGTGGCTCAAGTAATGATGACATTGAGACTATCTCTCCTCTTGGTGTCTTGGATAGCACACATGAACTTTTACTTGAAGCTCTGGAAAACATCTTCTTCTCTTGAGTTAGCTCATATACCTTGATCCCATGCTAAGAACCAATGATATGCAAAGATGATAATGAAAAGAATGAAATGAAACATAAGCCAATTAGAGGTTAGAAAAAGAAAGTGAAAATTTTGGGGTGCTACAGTTGCCCCTATTCAATCTACTTGGTCCTGAAGGTATGATAGCAACGGATTTCAGACATTCAAGGATACACGGAGATTGAATACCAAAAGAACCCTGAAATTTGCAAACTGTGGGGACAATGAAATGGAGTGTTTGCCAGTCGGAGGCGGACTACCCAACAAAATAATACGAGGACGGCCGAAGACGAACTCGAAAAGGAAGACCAAACCAAATGTGGACTTCGTTGGGGATAACAGGACAACCAAGGGTAAAAGCCACAATTTTACGACCCTCGAATTTATCTGGAATCAAAGTTGGGGAAAAGAGAAGTCTAAATAGACAACTCTGCAGGGGTGTACTAAAATGTACAAGTATATGAAGAACGAATCCACTGGAGATCCTACTGGGGATAAAGTAAAATCTCTTGAGTTATACCATCTCTGCTGAGGAAGAGAACTGGGTTTCACGAAATAAGTTAGACGAGAACTGACTACCAGGCGAGAACTGGGCTTCACAAAATAAGTCAGACGAGAACTGACTACCAGGCGAGAACTGGGTTTCACAAAATAAGTCAGACGAGAACTGACTACCAGGCGAGAACTGGGTTTCACAAAATAAGTCAGACGAGAACTGACTACCAGGTGAGAACTGGGTTTCACGAAATAAGTTAGACGAGAACTGACTACCAGGCGAGAACTGGGTTTCACAAAATAAGTCAGACGAGAACTGACTACCAGGCGAGAACTGGATTTCACAAGAGATGTCAGGCGAGAACTGAATTTCATGAAATAAGTCAGACGAGAATTGACTACCAGGCGAGAACTGGGTTTCACGAAACAAGTCAGACGAGAACTAACTACCAGGCGAGAACTGGGTTTCACGAAATAAGTCAGACGAGAACTGACTACCAGGCGAGAACTGGGTTTCACAAAATAAGTCAGACGAGAACTGACTACCAGGCGAGAACTGGGCTTCATGAAATAAATCAGACGAGAACTGACTACCAGGCGAGAATTAGGCTTCACCAAATAAGTCAGACGAGAACTGACTACCAAGCGAGAACTGGCTTTGACAAAATAAGTCAGACGATACCAGGCGAGAACTGGGTTTCACAAAATACGTTAGACGAGAACTGACTACCAGGCGAGAACTGGGTTTACAAAAGAGATGTCAGGCGAGAACTGAATTTCACAAAATAAGTCAGACGAGAACTGACTACCAGGCGAGAACTGGGTTTCACGAAATAAGTCAGACGAGAACTGACTACTAGGCGAGAACTGGGTTTCACGAAAGAGATTGGCCAATCAAAGGCAGACTCCCCACAAAGATACGATCGTGAACCGAAAGGGCAAGAGGTAAAATCAACGTACCTACAACCCAAAGATAAGATGACTCCGTTAGGGAAAGGAGAAGTCTAAATAGAAGACTCTGCCGGGGAGCACATGTAGGATGGACACATCTCTCGGCGACCTCACCGAGGATAAAACAAAATCTCCTGAGTTATGCCATCTCTGTTGAGGAAGAGAACTGGCAAAGAAAGTATCAAACCTGGCTTATGCTTCGAATGCATATGTTTAAATTTTTCTATGGCGTAATGCTCCATACGAAATGGAAATGCTACGCATTTGGGAGGATGGCATGCAAATGATGCTTATGCAATGCAAAAAGAAATGCTCCAGCAAAATAAATGCTGAAAACAAAAGCAGCTCCACCGGGGATGACAAAATAAATTGTCCTCTGAGTCCAAGAACTCTATTGAACAACTCATTTGATCAATAACTTCTGCTGGAGATGAAATCCAAAAGAAAATCCACTCTGCTGGGGATTATATATAACTCTTTGAAAAAGGAAACCAAGACCTGAATCAGAAGAGTGCCAAATATCACTTGGACTTAAAACCTGCTGGAGATGTCAACCATCGCCGATCAAACTTGCTGCAAATACTACCACCAAACTCTGCTTGGGGAGACACATCACAAGTACTAGACCTGCTAGGGACGCCATTGGACTTAACCCACTGCTGAGAAATGACTTCGCCCTTATCCTGCTGTTGCTGGTGAAAACATGTTTCCTGACTGGCCGAGGGGAGTAGACACCAATACTCTACGGGGAAGACAACATCTTTGTCTCGGGAATACGTTCCACAAATCTCCTATGGTAACAAAACAACATCCATCATAAAGCAATCCACTTTAAATGCTGGCTGGGGAACAATCTTTTGTACTCTGACTGGGGAGAGTGACAGTCTGATGAGGATGATGAAACCTCATTGCTAGGGAGAATAATTCTGCTGGGGAGGAAAGTCAACGAAACCTGCCGAGGTATATCATTGAGCTTAACCTGCTGTTGGAGGAAAGAATTTACCCTGCTGGGTATTAGAGCATATCGATGCTGAGGGAAATACACTTCCTGACCTGCTGAGGAAAGTGAGTACCAGCCTCTGTGGGGAAAATAAAGTCTTTTCAAAGACATCCAACACATCTCCTGCTAGAGATACAACCACATTCACCTCGTAGCAATCCACTTTTGACTGCTTGCTGGGGAATAATAAACCAACCATGACTTCGGCTGGGGAACACAATCCTCTGTAATCTTGCTGGGGAGAATAAGTTGTGCTGAGGATGATGAACTTTTAGTGCTGGGGAGAGTAACGCTACTGGGGAAAAACAAACTTGCTTCCCAGCCTGACCTGTCTCTATGGTCATAAACGGCCCTTTGAACTCTCCACTTGCCCCAGACCACCATGTCTAAAGGAAGAAATCATCTCAAGAGGATTTTATAGAAGATCGGGCATTCACACTCCCCCAGGCTCTTCAAACTCTTTGAGAGATTTATCAGATCTCGCTGCTACTGCCCCAGACTTCATAATCCATGAAGTAAATTACCTCAAAAGGATTTGTAATGACTTGAAAATACTCTGCCCCAGTATTCTGAACTTTGAAGAGGTGCTTTCAATTAACCGTCTTCAGGAGTGGACAACTTCTCACGCTCTAGAGGTGGCCTGCCCCAAGTCTTGAAGAAACTTTGTCCCTAACTGATCTTACAGAGATTTGTCAAATCGACCTGATTACCCCATATTAAGCGCTTGTGGAGAGATTTATTGAATCTCGACATAATTACCCCAGTTTGGCTGAACTTTGAAGAAATTTTCTCAACATGGCTGCCTGTGATTGATTGAACTCTGAAAAGACTTTCTCTACTTGAATGCCCCAGCTCGGCTACATCTTAACACAACTTGCTAGGAAAACTCCTGCTCAACATGGTCTTTCAATACCATGACCTTTGATATGACCGTCCTCCAGGGTCTTCAAGCACTTTAACTTGGTAGGATCAAGCTTCTCAACTGATGTTCATCATGTAAGCTTCTTTGATGTCAAACAAATGCAAGCACAAAATGTTTATTATGAGAATGACAATTCTAATGCAACACTCGTGTTAACCTGAAGTTTTATTGAAAATGTGTCGCCAAGCCTTGTGAACGAATCACTAGATGGGATGCGACATTGATTTTTGAATGGAAAATAATACGCACATGGAATACCAACAAAAATCTTATTAGCATAACTCATAGGAGTCAGGAACGCTATCTCGCTGAAGTACGCTTTCGGAATAAACCCTGCTTCAATTAGGACTTTTTAAGGGTTGTAACGTGGCCTGGTTCACAGTTTTGAGAAAAAAGGATTTAAGGCTCAAAGTTTATCGGTGCCCACCCATTCTCCTTGATGTTCTCCCGTCCTATGTTCAGATAATCTGACACAAACGCTCATCTCTCAAAAGGTTTTATGATCTTTAAGGAACCTATGCAATTGATGCTTTGAGACCTGATGAGGTTTTGGAGCAACAGTCATCCCTTTTGTCTGTTGTGTCTGTAGCCACACGACTTATTCTCGATCAAGGATTTTTCTTTTGATCCTTTCTTCTTGTTTTCGCCTTTTTTCTTTTTTTTTTACTTCCCATGATTTTTCCTGGACTGATTCTTTTGAGTTTTTTTCAATTTTGAAGTCCAGCGGAATGCCCTAACTTTTGTCTAAGTCATTTGTTTTCAAACTTTCGACTTAGCGGGCTTTCTTTCTCTATTTTTTTCTCTTCTTTTTTTTCGTTTTGAACAAATCGTGTGACACTGATTTATCTGACTTGTTTGAAAGGGTTGTGACTGCCTCACTCCTTGATTGTTGATGGATAATGTAACACCCCAATTCTACCCATCGAATATTAATAAAAATTAGAGTACTTTAAAAATTCCAACAAAATCAGGATGTCACATTTTTCAACTTTAAAACAACAAACTACTTGTATTTCACTTATCATTTGATACATAGCATTCGGCATACAACTGTCAACTTAAACTTCACTCACAACTTTATTCAGTTATTACAATTTTCAAATTAATATTATTCAACATTTAGTAATAACAACAACTTAGGAACAACTTCAAACAACTAGTAATAACAATTATTCATCAACTTATAATAACAACGACATAAACAAAACATTCCCCCCCCCCCCCCCCCGAGTGCTACGTATCAGAGCATGACACCAACTCGAACTAACAGCAACTAAAGACTTCATAAAGCTACTTCGAACATCCAACTGCAATCTTGAGTACCTGGTCAATTACCCATAATAGGTAACATCATTACAGAAGGGGTGAGATATCGAAAAATATAATCAAAGGCATGATAATTAATATATTAGATTAGAATCACCCAAATTTCACCGCTTCATACAACAGTCATACAACAACTGTTAGTAAGCAACTTAAGAGTAACCACCACTTATAACAAACAACAACTTATAACAACAACCTGTATCAAGCGACAGCTTACAGCAATAACAATTTATAACAACAATAACTCACAACAATAACAACTTATATCAACAACACCAACAATCAACAACAACGTAATAATATTAACAACTTCAACATGCAACTCAAATGCGACTCAACTATGCACATGCATGTGGTACCATTTGGAGTAAACTCCCAACTTAAACATATGCCAGGTTATCGAGGCATTTTCAACTTAATCGGATCCCATCAAGGCCAACTTAAATAGGTGCCATCAAGGCCAACTTAATCAATGCAAATGTATGCATGCAACAATAACCACAACGTCACAACAACAACAACGCAATAACAACAACGAGAACAACAACTTAAACATGCACCACTTGCATCAACTTAATCCAACATTGGTCGTTCGACCTACAACTTAATCAACAACATATTCAACATCACATCACCAACATCAGCACATCAACAACGTATTCAACATCAACATAAAACATTGGTCATAAGACCTACAACTTAACAGTGCCCATAAACCGGGACAATTCAACTTATTCAACTGTACCTGCAAATTAACTTAATCGACATAATTACCACAAAACAAACCAACCAAGAATACCTACTAATTTATATTAGTTATCCCGCCAATTTTCATTAAATTCCGGATAACTAATTTTCCGCTTAATTTGGCTAATCGGGACTGTTGTATAAATATTGTACTGCTACTTATAATTAAAGACTATATTATTTTTCTGCTATAATTGGACCAGATACAGACCTCAAAACCATTTTTCCTGGAAAGAACATCTCGTTAGCTTTCCAACGCTTCGAACGGGGGTCAAAACCGACTTACGGATCAAAAGATGTGAATTTTTGAAGTTTTTCCAAAACAGAATTTTCTTCATAAAAACTGCTATGGGTTTGAGCAATTTCGCCCGAAAATCCGACCGATTCAATTATTTTCTTCGAAACAAACACATACTCATTCACACCAAACATATAGTAGTGATTTGGAACTATCAAACGCGAATTCTACGATTTTCGATTTCAATCCGAATCTTAAATGGGTCTCTAAACTATTACTAAAAATCAATTTCTAAACACACAAGATTCATTCAGTGCAATTTCAACACATACGATAGAATTTATATAACACCAATCCTACGTATCAACTATCATACTCCCGGTTATAAAATTCGAATCCCACCCTTACCTGGATTGAGGCGGCTCGAATCTCCGATCGGCTTTCCGACGGCAACTTCTCGTAACCGTTTTCTCCAATTTCCTCGTTCTCCCATTCTGTTCCTCTTTCTCCTCTTGACTAATTCCTCTTCTCTTTTTCTTATTATTAAAATAATAATAATAATAATAATAATTCAATATAACAACTAATGGACCTAAGTCATACACCCCTTAATTGCTAATCCTGACGAAATCCAAGCTCATTACCCAACATGCTCCAATAATCCATAATATCACTTATAATATTATTTCTTCGACTTTCCGACTAATATTCTGACTTAATGACTTAATTCTTCGAAACACAAAATTAACCAAAATAATAATTCGCGACCAACTAATTACTCCCGGCTTAATAGATTAATTCCGATTATCAACCAAATGGTCCAACAATTCAACTTAGTTAATTAAATAAGATAGTCCAATAAATAAATAATATTATTCTTAATATTATTCTTCCGATTTAACCGACTAAAATCCGACTTTAACTTAATAATCCCAATACGCCTCTTAAAATAATACCGACAAATCCAACTACTCCGATTAATTCTCAACTTCGTCTAAATCCAATAATTAAATCCTTCAATAATTTGATTAACTAATTAATTAAATTCAGGCGTTACAACTCTCCCCTCCTTAGAATATTTTCGTCCTCGAAAATTTATCCGACACGACTATTCCAACAACTTAATTCTTCCGAGTAATCAAATCTCGTCCTCGCAAGGCAACTCCACATATAACACAAACAACGGTTCTTAACCTCAACGGCGACAACAATGCGAATACTACCCAAGTGATGCAATTGACAACTAACATCGCAACACAAGAAGTAACCAACTTAAGAATTTACCGGTTTAAGAACCAGAACACAACAACATAAGAATACCAACTTAAACACAACCTCAACGTAACCAAATATCAACATCGATACAATTCACGTCTGAACAACCGCAATATACTACGCGTTCGCTGCGCACTCTGATTAATCTCAAGGTACTAACTCTACTCAGTTGACCTCCAACTTCCAATCATCAAAATCGACATAATACCAAGGCTTTCGACTTAACTCTTCGGGATCTCCCCGTTAACACCACACATAAACTACAACTTTACTATCTTTTATCAACATAGTTCCCAAAATCACCTTAGGCGCATAACAACATTACAACAACATTTGACACCTGAGCCCACTTAAATTCAACAAGATAAATCATCTTTACCAACCAAAACTCCACTTTTACAAATCAACTTATAATTTAACTTCTTGTTCTACCTGTAACTCAACTCTCACATTATCCAGTCTCAACTGAAATTTTTCCATACTACTCATCAATCAAACACAGCTTCGTGCTGTCATCCTTAAATTCAACTAATATTCTAACATATGAACTTGTATCAGCAAAAACAAACAACCTTCAAGCACTTGGCTTGACTTCGACCAATTCAACGTACATACTATACTAGTTGGCACGACACATCTATCCATCAATTATGACTCCGTCTACTATCAACAATGGATTAAGGGTGATCAGTTCCTCAATTTGTCAATAGACAGCCGATAACCATAACGGTGAAATAAATCATCAGTACCCAACACAATAGCGTACTTCAACTTGTGCCCAAAGTCCGTAAGCATAATGCTCCGCCAACTCTCTAAGGCTTATCAACGTCTTCTTAGTTTCCTTAATTTCAACTTCGTCAATTATACCAAAACGTCCAAAATCCAATACGTAATCTCTTATATATGCTCATAGCACAACACAATTATTAAATATCTTCCCAGCACCAAAATCGCTACTACTTCAAGTACTATCCAACTCGGCTCGCTCCAATTACAACTCTTATCCAAGTTAAAATTTTTAACGTCGCAAATCAACCATCCGTCTTTTTCTCAACATTACTATCACATGACATCATCACTTATTTCTCCTTATTCAACATAAATTGCATCTCGATGCATTCTCAGATACTGTCACATCCTTATAATTACCAACATATTATTCTTATCAAAATTTCACACTAGGCTTCATCTTTCCAAATTTTTCAGCAGTAGTCGCTCAACTTCAACCACAGATATCTCTTTCAATACAGACCTCTCAATCACAAAATCATATTCTAAAATGAAGAGAAATTCGTAAAGATTCCAGAACTTCAAGAATCGCTTGAATCCGAGTTACGAGAAAAAAGTTATCATCCTTACAACGGGACTGGTTCAGAATTTCCATATGCAGAATTTTCCAAAAATCAGCATCAGACCCAAATATTAAAACACACTTTTCTCCCTCTTCACAAACTTCCTGAAGACCAATCTTATATGCAAACTGTAGGGAATTTCGTAAACTTTCCGAAAAGTCAAGAATCGCTTTCATCGGAGTTACGAGTCAAAACTTATACCTCGTTTACTGACAGCTGCTCCAAAATCACAAAAACCAGAATTTGAGGTTGATGAACATAAGTTCTATTACCCTCTCTTGCTTCCAAGATTCACCAACATCCTTTCTTTTCATCCCACTACGAGAATCACTCGACTTTAATCCAACTATACTCAAGGCATATTAATCTACCGACTTGATCAACCAACTTAACATTTCCTTTGGGATAATTCCTTAATCTCAATCAATTCACCCTCCATAATATACACACATCTCGAACTCGACCGATACAAATTCATGAGTCCATACTCTCGCCGGTTCGCAATAACATCGCTTCGACAACATTTGCACTCTTACAATCAACATCACCTTGAACCAACTTCTACATACTAACAACACGTCTGGGAGACAAGCCTCTCCCCCACTTGTTTCAAACCAACACCTGCAGACAACAACTAGAAACTAACAAACAAGTACCGACAGTGTTTCACACACATGTCGAGTACTAAGGGACAAACAGCATTAGACAACATTGACCGGACAGACCGACCTGCTCTGATACCACTAATGTAACACCCCAATTCTACCCATCGAATATTAATAAAAATCAGAGTACTTTAAAAATTCCAACAAAATCAGGATGTCACATTTTTCAACTTAAAAACAACAAACTACTTGTATTTCACTTATCATTTGATACATAGCATTCGGCATACAACTATCAACTTAAACTTCACTCACAACTCTATTCAGTTATTACAATTTTCAAATTAATATTATTCAACATTTAGTAATAACAACAACTTAGGAACAACTTCAAACAACTAGTAATAACAACTATTCATCAACTTATAATAACAACGACATAAACAAAACATTCCCCCCCCCCCCCCCCCCGAGTGCTACGTATCAGAGCATGACACCAACTCGAACTAACAGCAACTAAAGACTTCATAAAGCTACTTCGAACATCCAACTGCAATCTTGAGTACCTGCTCAATTACCCATAATAGGTAACATCATTACAGAAGGGGTGAGATATCGAAAAATATAATCAAAGGCATGATAATTAATATATTAGATTAGAATCACCCAAATTTCACCGCTTCATACAACAGTCATACAACAACTGTTAGTAAGCAACTTAAGAGTAACCACCACTTATAACAAACAACAACTTATAACAACAACCTGTATCAAGCGACAGCTTACAGCAATAACAATTTATAACAACAATAACTCACAACAATAACAACTTATATCAACAACACCAACAATCAACAACAACGTAATAATATTAACAACTTCAACATGCAACTCAAATGCGACTCAACTATGCACATGCATGTGGTACCATTTGGAGTAAACTCCCAACTTAAACATATGCCAGGTTATCGAGGCATTTTCAACTTAATCGGATGCCATCAAGGCCAACTTAAACAGGTGCCATCAAGGCCAACTTAATCAATGCAAATGTATGCATGCAACAATAACCACAACGTCACAACAACAACAACGCAATAACAACAACGAGAACAACAACTTAAACATGCACCACTTGCATCAACTTAATCCAACATTGGTCGTTCGACCTACAACTTAATCAACAACATATTCAACATCACATCACCAACATCAGCACATCAACAACGTATTCAACATCAACATAAAACATTGGTCATAAGACCTACAACTTAACAGTGCCCATAAACCGGGACAATTCAACTTATTCAACTGTACCTGCAAATCAACTTAATCGACATAATTACCACAAAACAAACCAACCAAGAATACCTACTAATTTATATTAGTTATCCCGCCAATTTTCATTAAATTCCGGACAACTAATTTTTCGCCTAATTTGGCTAATCGGGACTGTTGTATAAATATTGTACTGCTACTTATAATTAAAGACTATATTATTTTTCTACTATAATTAGACCAGATACAGACCTCAAAATCATTTTTCCTGGAAAGAACATCTCGTTAGCTTTCCAACGCTTCGAACGGGGGTCAAAACCGACTTACGGATCAAAAGATATGAATTTTTGAAATTTTTCCAAAACAGAATTTTCTTCATAAAAACTGCTACGGGTTTCAGTCAATTTTCCTCAAAATCTTATCTAAACATCACTATAATACAAATTAAATACATAGCAACCCATATCTATCATGTATCAACAATTAGGAACCTCAAAACATGATTTCCAACACAAAAGTTTTGGATCCAAATCTCAAATCTCAACATATCAAATGTTGTAATTTTCCATCAAATTCACCCAAACATGTGAAATCATAGAAATAAGCAAAATCATCTACTGGGAGCAAGACTATTTTTAATATAAAGAATATTTCGTTAGCTTTCCAACGCTTCGAACGGGGGTCAAAACCGACTTACGGATCAAAAGATATGAATTTTTGAAGTTTTTCCAAAACAGAATTTTCTTCATAAAAACTGCTACGGGTTTGAGCAATTTCGCCCGAAAATCCGACCGATTCAATTATTTTCTTCGAAACAAACACATACTCATTCATACCAAACATATAGTAGTGATTTGGAACTATCAAACGCGAATTCTACGACTTTCGATTTCAATCTGAATCTTAAATGGGTCTCTAAACTATTACTAAAAATCAATTTCTAAACACACAAGATTCATTCAGTGCAATTTCAACACATACGATAGAATTTATATAACCCCAATCCTACGTATCAACTATCATACTCCCGGTTATAAAATTCGAATCCCACCCTTACCTGGATTGAAGGCGGCTCGAATCTCCGATCGGCTTTCCGACGGCAACTTTTCGTAACCGTTTTCTCCAATTTCCTCGTTCTCCCATTCTCCCATTCTGTTCCTCTTTCTCCTCTTGACTAATTCCTCTTCTCTTTTTCTTATTATTAAAATAATAATAATAATAATAATAATCCAATATAACAACTAATGGGCCTAAGTCATACACCCCTTAATTGCTAATCCTGACGAACTCCAAGCCCATTACCCAACATGCTCCAATAATCCATAATATCACTTATAATATTATTTCTTCGACTTTCCGACTAATATTCTGACTTAACGACTTAATTCTTCGAAACACAAAATTAACCGAAATAATAATTCGCGACCAACTAATTACTCCCGGCTTAATAGATTAATTCCGATTATCAACCAAATGGTCCAACAATTCAACTTAGTTAATTAAATAAGATAGTCCAATAAATAAATAATATTATTCTTTCGATTTAACCGAATAAAATCCGACTTTAACTTAATAATCCGAATACGCCTCTTAAAATAATACCGACAAATCCAACTACTCCGATTAATTCTCAACTTCGTCTAAATCCAATAATTAAATTCAGGCGTTACAACTCTCCCCCACTTAGAATATTTTCGTCCTCGAAAATTTATCCGACACGACTATTCCAACAACTTAATTCTTCCGAGTAATCAAATCTCGTCCTCGCAAGGCAACTCCACATATAACACAAACAACGGTTCTTAACCTCAACGGCGACAACAACGCGAATACTACCCAAGTGATGCAATTGACAACTAACATCGCAACACAAGAAGTAACCAACTTAAGAATTTACCGGTTTAAGAACCAGAACACAACAACATAAGAATACCAACTTAAACACAACCTCAACGTAACCAAATATCAACATCGGTACAATTCACGTCTGAACAACCGCAATACACTACGCGTTCGCTGCGCACTCTGATTAATCTCAAGGTACTAACTCTACTCAGTTGACCTCCAACTTCCAATCATCAAAATTGACATAATACCAAGGCTTTCGACTTAACTCTTCGGGATCTCCCCGTTAACACCACACATAAACTACAACTTTACTATCTTTTATTAACATAGTTCCCAAAATCACCTTAGGCGCATAACAACATTACAACAACATTTGACACCTGAGTCCACTTAAATTCAACAAGATAAATCATCTTTACCAACCAAAACTCCACTTTTACAAATCAACTTATAATTTAACTTCTTGTTCTACCTGTAACTCAACTCTCACATTATCCAGTCTCAACTGAAATTTTTCCATACTACTCATCAATCAAACACAGCTTCGTGCTGTCATCCTTAAATTCAACTAATATTCTAACATATGAACTTGTATCAGCAAAAACAAACAACCTTCAAGCACTTGGCTTGACTTCGACCAATTCAACGTACATACTATACTAGTTGGCACGACACATCTATCCATCAATTATGACTCCGTCTACTATCAACAATGGATTAAGGGTGATCAGTTCCTCAATTTGTCAATAGATAGCCGATAACCATAACGGTGAAATAAATCATCAGTACCCAACACAATAGCGTACTTCAACTTGTGCCCAAAGTCCGTAAGCATAATGCTCCGCCAACTCTCTGAGGCTTATCAACGTCTTCTTAGTTTCCTTAATTTCAACTTCGTCAATTATACCAAAACGTCCAAAATCCAATACGTAATCTCTTATACATGCTCGTAGCACAACACAATTATTAAATATCTTCCCAACACCGGAATCGCTACTACTTCAAGTACTATCCAACTCGGCTCGCTCCAATTACAACTCTTATCCAAGTTAAAATTTTTAACGTCGCAAATCAACCATCCGTCTTTTTCTCAACATTACTATCACATGACATCATCACTTATTTCTCCTTATTCAACATAAATTGCATCTCGATGCATTCTCAGATACTGTCACATCCTTATAATTACCAACATATTATTCTTATCAAAATTTCACACTAGGCTTCATCTTTCCAAATTTTTCAGCAGTAGTCGCTCAACTTCAACCACAGATATCTCTTTCAATACAGACCTCTCAATCACAAAATCATATTCTAAAATGAATAGAATTTCGTAAAGATTCCAGAACTTCAAGAATCGCTTGAATCCGAATTACGAGTAAAAAGTTATCATCCTTACAACGGGACTGGTTCAGAATTTCCATATGCAGAATTTTCCAAAAATCAGCATCAGACCCAAATATTAAAACGCACTTTTCTCCCTCTTCACAAACTTCCTGAAGACCAATCGTATATGCAAATTGTAGGGAATTTCGTAAACTTTCCGAAAAGTCCAGAATCGCTTTCATCGGAGTTACGAGTCAAAAGTTATACCTCGTTTACTGACAGCTGCTCCAAAATCACAAAAACCAGAATTTGAGGTTGATGAACATAAGTTCCATTTCCCTCTCTTGCTTCCAAGATTCACCAACATCCTTTCTTTTCATCCCACTACGAGAATCACTCGACTTTAATCCAACTATACTCAAGGCATATTAATCTACCGACTTGATCCACCAACTTAACATTTCCTTTGGGAT
This sequence comes from Lathyrus tuberosus, assembly GCA_022829125.1. Classification (NCBI taxonomy): domain Eukaryota; kingdom Viridiplantae; phylum Streptophyta; class Magnoliopsida; order Fabales; family Fabaceae; genus Lathyrus; species Lathyrus tuberosus. The sequence goes on from JALAZF010000072.1 coordinate 11,798,612, forward strand.
AATTCCTTAATCTCAATCAATTCACCCTCCATAATATACACACATCTCGAACTCGACCGATACGAATTCATGAGTCCATACTCTCGCCGGTTCGCAACAACATCGCTTCGACAACATTTGCACTCTTACAATCAACATCACCTTGAACCAACTTCTACATACTAACAACACGTCCGGGAGACAAGCCTCTCCCCCACTTGTTTCAAACCAACACCTGCAGACAACAACTAGAAACTAACAAACAAGTACCGACAGTGTTTCACACACATGTCGAGTACTAAGGGACAAACAGCATTAGACAACATTGACCGGACAGACCGACCTGCTCTGATACCACTAATGTAACACCCCAATTCTACCCATCGAATATTAATAAAAATCAGAGTACTTTAAAAATTCCAACAAAATCAGGATGTCACATTTTTCAACTTAAAAACAACAAACTACTTGTATTTCACTTATCATTTGATACATAGCATTCGACATACAACTGTCAACTTAAACTTCACTCACAACTTTATTCAGTTATTACAATTTTCAAATTAATATTATTCAACATTTAGTAATAACAACAACTTAGGAACAACTTCAAACAACTAGTAATAACAACTATTCATCAACTTATAATAACAACGACATAAACAAAACATCCCCCCCCCCCCCCCCGAGTGCTACGTATCAGAGCATGACACCAACTCGAACTAACAGCAACTAAAGACTTCATAAAGCTACTTCGAACATCCAACTACAATCTTGAGTACCTGCTCAATTACCCATAATAGGTAACATCATTACAGAAGGGGTGAGATATCGAAAAATATAATCAAAGGCATGATAATTAATATATTAGATTAGAATCACCCAAATTTCACCGCTTCATACAACAGTCATACAACAACTGTTAGTAAGCAACTTAAGAGTAACCACCACTTATAACAAACAACAACTTATAACAACAACCTGTATCAAGCGACAGCTTACAGCAATAACAATTTATAACAACAATAACTCACAACAATAACAACTTATATCAACAACACCAACAATCAACAACAACGTAATAATATTAACAACTTCAACATGCAACTCAAATGCGACTCAACTATGCACATACATGTGGTACCATTTGGAGTAAACTCCCAACTTAAACATATGCCAGGTTATCGAGGCATTTTCAACTTAATCGGATGCCATCAAGGCCAACTTAAACAGGTGCCATCAAGGCCAACTTAATCAATGCAAATGTATGCATGCAACAATAACCACAACGTCACAACAACAACAACAACAACGCAATAACAACAACGAGAACAACAACTTAAACATGCACCACTTGCATCAACTTAATCCAACATTGGTCGTTCGACCTACAACTTAATCAACAACATATTCAACATCACATCACCAACATCAGCACATCAACAACGTATTCAACATCAACATAAAACATTGGTCATAAACCGGGACAATTCAACTTATTCAACTGTACCTGCAAATCAACTTAATCGACATAATTACCACAAAACAAACCAACCAAGAATACCTACTAATTTATATTAGTTATCCCGCCAATTTTCATTAAATTCCGGAAAACTAATTTTCCGCTTAATTTGGCTAATCGGGACTGTTGTATAAATATTGTACTGCTACTTATAATTAAAGACTATATTATTTTTCTGCTATAATTGGACCAGATACAGACCTCAAAACCATTTTTCCTGGAAAGAACATCTCGTTAGCTTTCCAACGCTTCGAACGGGGGTCAAAACCGACTTACGGGTCAAAAGATATGAATTTTTTAAGTTTTTCCAAAACAGAATTTTCTTCATAAAAACTGCAACGGGTTTCACTCAATTTTCCTCAAAATCTCATCTAAACATCACTATACTACAAATTAAATACATAGCAACCCATATCTATCATGTATCAACAATTAGGAACCTCAAAACATGATTTCCAACACAAAAGTTTTGGATCCAAATCTCAAATCTCAACATATCAAATGTTGTAATTTTCCATCAAATTCACCCAAACATGTGAAATCATAGAAATAAGCAAAGTCATCTACTGGGAGCAAGACTATTTTTAATAGAAAGAATATTTCGTTAGCTTTCCAACACTTCGAACGGGGGTCAAAACCGACTTACGGATCAAAAGATATGAATTTTTGAAGTTTTTCCAAAACAGAATTTTCTTCATAAAAACTGCTACGGGTTTGAGCAATTTCGCCCGAAAATCCGACCGATTCAATTATTTTCTTCGAAACAAACACATACTCATTCATACCAAACATATAGTAGTGATTTGGAACTATCAAACGCGAATTCTACGACTTTCGATTTCAATCCGAATCTTAAATGGGTCTCTAAACTATAACTAAAAATCAATTTCTAAACACACAAGATTCATTCAGTGCAATTTCAACACATACGATAGAATTTATATAACCCCAATCCTACGTATCAACTATCATACTCCCGGTTATAAAATTCGAATCCCACCCTTACCTGGATTGAAGGCGGCTCGAATCTCCGATCGGCTTTCCGACGGCAACTTTTCGTAACCGTTTTCTCCAATTTCCTCGTTCTCCCATTCTCCCATTCTGTTCCTCTTTCTCCTCTTGACTAATTGCTCTTCTCTTTTTCTTATTATTAAAATAATAATAATAATAATAATCCAATATAACAACTAATGGGCCTAAGTCATACACCCCTTAATTGCTAATCCTGACAAAATCCAAGCCCATTACCCAACATGCTCCAATAATCCATAATATCACTTATAATATTATTTCTTCGACTTTCCGACTAATATTCTGACTTAACGACTTAATTCTTCGAAACACAAAATTAACCGAAATAATAATTCGCGACCAACTAATTACTCCCGGCTTAATAGATTAATTCCGATTATCAACCAAATGGTCCAACAATTCAACTTAGTTAATTAAATAAGATAGTCCAATAAATAAATAATATTATTCTTAATATTATTCTTCCGATTTAACCGACTAAATCTGACTTTAACTTAATAATCCCAATACGCCTCTTAAAATAATACCGACAAATCCAACTACTCCTATTAATTCTCAACTTCGTCTAAATCCAATAATTAAATCCTTCAATAATTTGATTAACTAATTAATTAAATTCAGGCGTTACAACTCTCCCCCACTTAGAATATTTTCGTCCTCGAAAGTTTATCCGACACGACTATTCCAACAACTTAATTCTTCCGAGTAATCAAATCTCGTCCTCGCAAGGCAACTCCACATATAACACAAACAACGGTTCTTAACCTCAACGGCGACAACAACGCGAATACTACCCAAGTGATGCAATTGACAACTAACATCGCAACACAAGAAGTAACCAACTTAAGAATTTACCGGTTTAAGAACCAGAACACAACAACATAAGAATACCAACTTAAACACAACCTCAACGTAACCAAATATCAACATCGGTACAATTCACGTCTGAACAACCGCAATACACTACGCGTTCGCTGCGCACTCTGATTAATCTCAAGGTACTAACTCTACTCAGTTGACCTCCAACTTCCAATCATCAAAATCGACATAATACCAAGGCTTTCGACTTAACTCTTCGGGATCTCCCCGTTAACACCACACATAAACTACAACTTTACTATCTTTTATCAACATAGTTCTCAAAATCACCTTAGGCGCATAACAACATTACAACAACATTTGACACCTGAGTCCACTTAAATTCAACAAGATAAATCATCTTTACCAACCAAAACTCCACTTTTACAAATCAACTTATAATTTAACTTCTTGTTCTACCTGTAACTCAACTCTCACATTATCCAGTCTCAACTGAAATTTTTCCATACTACTCATCAATCAAACACAGCTTCGTGCTGTCATCCTTAAATTCAACTAATATTCTAACATATGAACTTGTATCAGCAAAAACAAACAACCTTCAAGCACTTGGCTTGACTTCGACCAATTCAACGTACATATTATACTAGTTGGCACGACACATCTATCCATCAATTATGACTCCGTCTACTATCAACAATGGATTAAGGGTGATCAGTTCCTCAATTTGTCAATAGACAGCCGATAACCATAACGGTGAAATAAATCATCAGTACCCAACACAATAGCGTACTTCAACTTGTGCCCAAAGTCCGTAAGCATAATGCTCCGCCAACTCTCTGAGGCTTATCAACGTCTTCTTAGTTTCCTTAATTTCAACTTCGTCAATTATACCAAAACGTCCAAAATCCAATACGTAATCTCTTATACATACTCGTAGCACAACACAATTATTAAATATCTTCCCAACACCGGAATCGCTACTACTTCAAGTACTATCCAACTCGGCTCGCTCCAATTACAACTCTTATCCAAGTTAAAATTTTTAACGTCGCAAATCAACCATCTGTCTTTTTCTCAACATTACTATCACATGACATCATCACTTATTTCTCCTTATTCAACATAAATTGCATCTCGATGCATTCTCAGATACTGTCACATCCTTATAATTACCAACATATTATTCTTATCAAAATTTCACACTAGGCTTCATCTTTCCAAATTTTTCAGCAGTAGTCGCTCAACTTCAACCACAGATATCTCTTTCAATACAGACCTCTCAATCACAAAATCATATTCTAAAATGAATAGAATTTCGTAAAGATTCTAGAACTTCAAGAATCGCTTGAATCCGAGTTACGAGTAAAAAGTTATCATCCTTACAACGGGACTGGTTCAGAATTTCCATATGCAGAATTTTCCAAAAATCAGCATCAGACCCAAATATTAAAACGCATTTTTCTCCCTCTTCACAAACTTCCTGAAGACCAATCGTATATGCAAACTATAGGGAATTTCGTAAACTTTCCGAAAAGTCCAGAATCGCTTTCATCGGAGTTACGAGTCAAAAGTTATACCTCGTTTACTGACAGCTGCTCCAAAATCACAAAAACCAGAATTTGAGGTTGATGAACATAAGTTCCATTACCCTCTCTTGCTTCCAAGATTCACCAACATCCTTTCTTTTCATCCCACTACAAGAATCACTCGACTTTAATCCAACTATACTCAAGGCATATTAATCTACCGACTTGATCCACCAACTTAACATTTCCTTTGGGATAATTCCTTAATCTCAATCAATTCACCCTCCATAATATACACACATCTCGAACTCGACCGATACGAATTCATGAGTCCATACTCTCGCCGGTTCGCAACAACATCGCTTCGACAATATTTGCACTCTTACAATCAACATCACCTTGAACCAACTTCTACATACTAACAACACGTCCGGGAGACAAGCCTCTCCCCCACTTGTTTCAAACCAACACCTGCAGACAACAACTAGAAACTAACAAACAAGTACCGACAGTGTTTCACACACATGTCGAGTACTAAGGGACAAACAGCATTAGACAACATTGACCGGACAGACCGACCTGCTCTGATACCACTAATGTAACACCCCAATTCTACCCATCGAATATTAATAAAAATCAGAGTACTTTAAAAATTCCAACAAAATCAGGATGTCACATTTTTCAACTTAAAAACAACAAACTACTTGTATTTCACTTATCATTTGATACATAGCATTCGACGTACAACTGTCAACTTAAACTTCACTCACAACTTTATTCAGTTATTACAATTTTCAAATTAATATTATTCAACATTTAGTAATAACAACAACTTAGGAACAACTTCAAACAACTAGTAATAACAACTATTCATCAACTTATAATAACAACGACATAAACAAAACATTCCCCCCCCCCCCCCCCGAGTGCTACGTATCAGAGCATGACACCAACTCGAACTAACAGCAACTAAAGACTTCATAAAGCTACTTCGAACATCCAACTACAATCTTGAGTACCTGCTCAATTACCCATAATAGGTAACATCATTACAGAAGGGGTGAGATATCGAAAAATATAATCAAAGGCATGATAATTAATATATTAGATTAGAATCACCCAAATTTCACCGCTTCATACAACAGTCATACAACAACTGTTAGTAAGCAACTTAAGAGTAACCACCACTTATAACAAACAACAACTTATAACAACAACCTGTATCAAGCGACAGCTTACAGCAATAACAATTTATAACAACAATAACTCACAACAATAACAACTTATATCAACAACACCAACAATCAACAACAACGTAATAATATTAACAACTTCAACATGCAACTCAAATGCGACTCAACTATGCACATACATGTGGTACCATTTGGAGTAAACTCCCAACTTAAACATATGCCAGGTTATCGAGGCATTTTCAACTTAATCGGATGCCATCAAGGCCAACTTAAACAGGTGCCATCAAGGCCAACTTAATCAATGCAAATGTATGCATGCAACAATAACCACAACGTCACAACAACAACAACAACGCAATAACAACAACGAGAACAACAACTTAAACATGCACCACTTGCATCAACTTAATCCAACATTGGTCGTTCGACCTACAACTTAATCAACAACATATTCAACATCACATCACCAACATCAGCACATCAACAACGTATTCAACATCAACATAAAACATTGGTCATAAGACCTACAACTTAACAGTGCCCATAAACCGGGACAATTCAACTTATTCAACTGTACCTGCAAATCAACTTAATCGACATAATTACCACAAAACAAACCAACCAAGAATACCTACTAATTTATATTAGTTATCCCGCCAATTTTCATTAAATTCCGGATAACTAATTTTCCGCTTAATTTGGCTAATCGGGACTGTTGTATAAATATTGTACTGCTACTTATAATTAAAGACTATATTATTTTTCTGCTATAATTGGACCAGATACAGACCTCAAAACCATTTTTCCTGGAAAGAACATCTCGTTAGCTTTCCAACGCTTCGAACGGGGGTCAAAACCGACTTACGGATCAAAAGATATGAATTTTTGAAGTTTTTCCAAAACAGAATTTTCTTCATAAAAACTGCTACGGGTTTCACTCAATTTTCCTCAAAATCTCATCTAAACATCACTATAATACAAATTAAATACATAGCAACCCATATCTATCATGTATCAATAATTAGGAACCTCAAAACATGATTTCCAACACAAAAGTTTTGGATTCAAATCTCAAATCTCAACATATCAAATGTTGTAATTTTCCATCAAATTCACCCAAACATGTGAAATCATAGAAATAAGCAAAATCATCTACTGGGAGCAAGACTATTTTTAATAGAAAGAATATTTCGTTAGCTTTCCAATGCTTCGAACGGGGGTCAAAACCGACTTACGGATCAAAAGATATGAATTTTTGAAGTTTTTCCAAAACAGAATTTTCTTCATAAAAACTGCTACGTGTTTGAGCAATTTCGCCCGAAAATCCGACCGATTCAATCATTTTCTTCGAAACAAACACATACTCATTCATACCAAACATATAGTAGTGATTTGGAACTATCAAACGCGAATTCTACGACTTTCGATTTCAATCCGAATCTTAAATGGGTCTCTAAACTATTACTAAAAATCAATTTCTAAACACACAAGATTCATTCAGTGCAATTTCAACACATACGATAGAATTTATATAACCCCAATCCTACGTATCAACTATCATACTCCCGGTTATAAAATTCGAATCTCACCCTTACCTGGATTGAAGGCGGCTCGAATCTCCGATCGGCTTTCCGACGGCAACTTCTCGTAACCGTTTTCTCCAATTTCCTCGTTCTCCCATTCTCCCATTCTGTTCCTCTTTCTCCTCTTGACTAATTCCTCTTCTCTTTTTCTTATTATTAAAATAATAATAATAATAATAATCCAATATAACAACTAATGGGCCTAAGTCATACACCCCTTAATTGCTAATCCTGACGAAATCCAAGCCCATTACCCAACATGCTCCAATAATCCATAATATCACTTATAATATTATTTCTTCGACTTTCCGACTAATATTCCGACTTAACGACTTAATTCTTCGAAACACAAAATTAACCGAAATAATAATTCGCGACCAACTAATTACTCCCGGCTTAATAGATTAATTCCGATTATCAACCAAATGGTCCAACAATTCAACTTAGTTAATTAAATAAGATAGTCCAATAAATAAATAATAATATTCTTCCGATTTAACCGACTAAAATCCGACTTTAACTTAATAATCCCAATACGCCTCTTAAAATAATACCGACAAATCCAACTACTCCGATTAATTCTCAACTTCGTCTAAATCCAATAATTAAATCCTTCAATAATTTGATTAACTAATTAATTAAATTCAGGCGTTACAGATAACCATTATGGTCTCACATCTTTTGAACTCTTGATGGTGTGGAATAGAAGGATAACGGATCCTCAGATGCACACTCTTTTTGAAATTTGGGCGCTCGGTCAAATTACTGACAACTACCCTGCCCCAGGTTAAATGTGAGGGTTTTTTCGAATGAAAAGAAACTCCTACTTCGAGGCTCAAAACGGTTAACGAGGGTCTAACTCCCTTATATCTCAAGTGTTTATGGATTTGAAACAATGTGTGTACATCCTCAACAGGTTTCTATCCTTGAACATATAACCAGAGATTTTGCGTTTTCATCTCTTCATCCTCCCTCAAGAGTTCTAGACAAGAAAGTTGGTATTGCAATGCATATAAACATGATATGAGTGCATAAAACTAAATTACTTCAAGAACAATACATCCATTGCATTAAAATCAACATTCAAAACACAAACAAGTTTTTTCATGCAAACACTGTTTAAACAAACAAAAGAAAGCTACATATGAAAATGCGGTAAAGAAACTGATGACTGCCATTGTTGAGGAGACTTGACTCCGCCTGTACTGACTGCTTCTGATAATATCCTTGCAGTCCCAAGTGCTCACTTGGGAAGCTTCAGTTGAAATGCATACCATCTGCAGTGAAATTAATGACCCCTGCATCAATCAGATCTTGCACTTTGTGTGGGAGCGCCTTACAATCCTCAGTTGAGTGCCCCCGTGCCCCAGTATGGTATCCACATCGAGCATTGGCATTAAACCCTAGTTGATATGGAGGAATGATCGGATCTGGTTTCCTTGGCACAATCAACCCTCTTTTAACTAACTCTGGCAATATCTGACCATACAGCTTTGGTAGTACAGCAAACTGTCTGTTTCTTGGCTTCTGTCGACCCCCTTGGGAACTATTCTACTGTTGATTCTGATTTGCGGGTTCCTCTGGCTCGGGCGCTTTCATCCTTAAACTTGGCTTAGGAACAGGCAACAGCTGTGGACGTGGGGATTCTAAGACCAAGGACTGCAAGAAATGCCCCTGACTTGATGCAGCATTAGGAGAGACAATAGGGACATCCACTTCTTTTTCAGCAGTAGGAGTAAGGCCACCATGAAAGCTTACGCCGCCTAGCGTGAATTCAATTTCCTTAGAATCGATCAGATCCTGGACAACATGCTGCAAGACCCTACAATTTTCCACATTATGCCTCGACGCACCAGAGTGGAAGTCACAATGAGCTCTTGCATCATAACCCGGTGGGAGAGTACTAGTAAGAGGAGCCAGAGTCCTTTTCTGTACCAGTTGGAACTGAAGGAGATGCTGTAATAGCTGAGAATATGGCAGTGGTGGAGTCTCGAAGTGCCGGTTCATCTTTGGTCTATCCTGACACCGACGAGGAGCACTACCCTGTTGCGGAGATACAGCCGAGATGGTCACAGTGGCAATCTGCTCACTCTTTGGGAGGGACCCCTTAAACAATGGAGGAGAGACAATTCCAGCCACAGCTTCAGGCATGGGAGTATTATCTTTGTTTAGCACACCTCTCACGACCTCCATAACCAGACTCATCTGAGTCCTTAGCTGGTTGACCTCTTCCTTCAGCACTTTCTGGTCTTGAATCAAAGCTTGCATGCTCCCCATAAACTGCCCCATCTGGCTTCGCACTTCCCTCAGTTCCGCTTGAATTTGCTCCATGGCCAACTTCTGACTGGCTTGAAAAGTTAACTCTGCAATTCTGAAGAAGACCAGATCAGGACAAGAATAACCAGCCTCGAACACCTATTATGCAAATGAGTATGGAAATGCAATGAAAATGTCATGTTCGAATATTTCCAAGGAATCATTCTGCTTTGATTCAAGTTTTTTCTCATACAAACCACAAGAAAAAGATGGAAATGCTCAACAGCGGGTCTCAAAGTTAATATCCCTTGGAAATACAAGAACATGTATGTAAAAATGAAGATGCAGATGCAATAGACATGGGATCAAGGCTTCCATAAAGCTCTGTACCGTTGTGCTGCTGAATGGATAAGTGCAAAGGTCTGCTCTGAAGAGAATATCAGAATACCAGAATATCCGAATAACCAGAATACCAGAATAACTAGAATACCAAGCCGATAAGTTCACACTGATAAGAAAACCAGAATACCAGGTAGGATGAAAGTCAAGGTTACCTGCAAACCTGTAAACACCCGCCCATCTCACATGTGGGTACTAGAAAACCGAGGATCCTCAATATCACGGGCTCTCAGGTCGAGAAATGATTATACGTTCGCCATGTTTGGTTTGGCATCATCATCAATCGAGGAGGCCTCAACTGATTCTCCTCAAAAAGGTCGTCCTATGATAAGTTCCCAGCTTCGGGTCCTCGGATCAAGAAGTATAATGGGTTTTCCATTTCTGGTCTGCCATTACTACCTCTTAGGAGGAGTGTCTCTACTGAGTCCTCGGGGAATGGTCACCAGAGTCGACATTTCCTCAGGAGAATAACTACTGGCATGTATCAACATACAGTAGAAGATATCTCCCGATAGAACCTCGTCTGGCTGTAGGTCTCGTGAACACCCGACGTGGCCAACACCACAGGAGCGACACGCCTGCCCACGCTAATACCTATGTGTATGCTCAAGCCTGGGTAGTGGGCTTATCTCTCATAAACCCCCAACCTGTCAAAGGGAAAATCCAGTACAGCACAGCACAGTCCAACATAATAATGAAATACAATGCAATAAATGCGGTAAAAACAGTAATGCATTAATACAATAATATACAGCAAAATAAAGCACCACAGTAAACACCCAATGAAAATAAACAGACAAGCACTAGGATTGACTCGCTTAGGGAACCAGAGTCCCCAGCAGAGTCGCCAGCTGTCGCTCCGGGGATTTTCATCCAAGTACAAATGTGAAAGTGGCGCGGAAACAAAGTCGCCAGCAATGTGTATTTATCCCAAGAGAGGGAAAGGAAACACTGCGTAAACCTGAGGGAAAGGAAAAGCATGGTCTCGTGACCAAGAGAAATGAGTAAGGGAGTCGGTTACACGAGGGGAAGGTATTAGCACCCCCACGCGTCCATCGTACTCGATGGGATCCGCGATTGTTGTCTCGATCAAAGGGTGTCGTCATCTGGAGCTCCACTGCTACTAGAAAGGAGAAGAAATGGGAACGGAAAAGAACGAAGAAACTAAGAAGAAAAGAAAGGGAAGTCACTCGATAGGACATCAACGTCATATGCCTACGTAATCCCTCGTGCAATGGGAAAGTCATAGTCAATGTAGTTGGGACACGAACTAAGGGGGAGGTTGCTCGCCAAGACGTCGCCGTCTTGTGCCTACATATCCTCAATCTAACCACAGAGAGGAAATCCGAGCAGTCGTAGTTCGACCTAACGAGGTCTTAGTGTTTTTTATGAGCGACGTTAAGTTCGCGTCTGGTAGTTAGGGTCGATGCCTGTTTGTGACGAGACGGAAGTAACGTGCTCTTTTTTGAAAATGGTTTGAAACTTAACAATCCCGAAGGATGAAAACGGTTTGAGTTTGTTTTGTGTTTTATAGACAGAAATGGATTGAAGTTAGTTTGTAACTTGCATTGCACCCAAGTCTACAACATAGGAACGAATGCGTCGCATATCGTCTCCAACAGGACGTACACTAAACATCCTAGAAGAATGATGGGAGACCCCCCATTCCTCACTTACCACATATAAGGCTCGTGCGCAATGCACGTTAACCTTTGTTAAGTGTTTTAGAAGGGTTATAAGATGAGAAGAGAAAACTCAAAGAAAAGAAAACACTAAGGGGAATTATATCTTAGAGTTATCATGCAAAAGATGGCCCTAAGGGGAGGTTTAAGAACAACCTAAGTCAAAAGAAGAGAGAGGGATAGCACTACCTAAGGCTTATCCTACCTCACCTTAATCAAAAATTAAGGATGAGCTAGGATCCCAAAGGGATGTGAAGTTCTACACAATCAAGCATTATATCATGTAATCCACACATAAAAGAGAAGTAAAAGAGATGAGATGAAAGGAGGAATGAGCATGGATAAACATTCACATGCTCATATGCCTTACCTCTGCCCCTACATAAAAGGTTAGTACCAAATCAACACAAGTATTGAATATAGATGATAAAAAGTAAACCAAACAAAGCTAGTTGTCTTAAGAAGACAACTTAAGAAGCAAACAAGGCTTGAACTAAAAGGAAATGGTCCTAAGGGTTAAGGGACATCCAAGGTCAGTAGATACATGTCAAGGTATCCTACTAAGGTTAACATGCCAAAAGAAAACAAATAATGCTAAACTATGCACCAAACAATCATACAAATGCAAGTGATGCACTAACTATACAAGATGAATGCATATGTTTCATAAACATGAATAAATGCACATACAAACATTAAAGTCAGAAGTAAATGACATTTATAAATGTATGGAGATGTCATTAAGATGGCATATGAATCATGAATGCAATCATTGAAAATGATTAAGCAAGAAGAAGTGAAAACAAAACACCATTTAAGTTCAATCAAACACGCATACTTGTAATGCAAGTAAAGGATGAAGATGCAAGATGATCATACATGTTTAATGGATGCAAGTCAGTAGCATATGATATGCGGGATGACATTTAAAATGCAAGGATGAGCACACAAAGTACACATAAGTCTCATGTTAATGCAAGTTCAAAAGTATATGCAAACATGCACAAGTAAAGTAAAACAAGTATTCACATGTTTATGAACTTAGGAGACATGCAAGATGCAATTAGAAATCATGACATATGATTGAAAATGATCACAAACAGCATGTGAATCATGTTTTGATGGATGTACAATATCACACAAGCATTAATAAAGACAAGTCATCAAAGACATGTAAGAAGATAAGCACAAGTCCACAAAACAATTCAAGTTTGAATAAGTGAATACAAGTCAATCTAAGATGAACAAGTAATGACCTATAATATGATAAAAAGTACCTATAATGTTCACACAACATGTATCAAGAGGTCTCAACAAGTATCAAAGAGGATTGCATACAATGAACATCAAAACCCTAGCACATGATCTCCAATATTCACATAAATAAAAATGCATTTATGAATTCACAAAGAACATGTTAAGAGGCCAAGAAAATTGGAATAAGGCAAGTATATTGAAGTTCAAACAGTAAGCAAACATGTCTCAAAAGAATAAATCAAAACTCATTAAGGATCATACTTAAACATGTTTCACAAGTTCACACAATTTACACAAGGATTATGCACAAATATGACATTCAAACATCAATCAAAAATGCTTTTAAAAATCCACAAAAATTACACAAAGTGCCTCAAGATGTCACAAAACATGTATCAATTTTCATGTGAAAATTCAACTCACAACTATGTCAAACAATTCACCAATTCAACATGAATCATGAACAAAGATCATACACAATGCATCACATTGGAAAATTCACAAAAAATATTAAAATAATCTAAAAATGAAAAATAAAAATGTTAAACATTAATTAAATGTGTTAGGATGCTCCATGAATTTATTTAGAATTTTTAAGTGTGCACAAGTATTGTTAAAAATAAAAATACAAACAATTATAAAAAGAAATAAAAATCAAGAGAAATAGCCAGGGGGTGCATTGATAGAAAAAGCTCAGTTCAAAGGCATTGGGCTCAGATTATGGGGGTGTGCATATCAAAATTGCCAGGCCCAAAGCGCTGACTGATCTGCAGTGCATATTATGAGGTTCAATCAAATTCTTGACTCAATCAGAGCCATTGGATCCAGGTCAACCAAGATGATCACGAAAGTCCAATAATCATGTGGATCAACACGCGTACACATGATAAGCAATTATGTAACAACCACACATGAGCAAATTGAGGTCAGACTGGGGCACGTGCATGAGAGCCTCTCTCATTAATGCGTTGGCACAATTCTGTGCGTTGGATGAACAAGATCTAACGAACACGATATGTTCTGGACTGAAACCCTAGGTGATGAACATCTGATGAAGGTCACTGGCCGGAGAAGACTCTGGTCGTCTTCTCCGGCCACATGCTGCCATGGTCAAGCTTACAGGTCCTCAGAAATTAACAAAACCTATGCCATTCTACTCCTTATGTTACGCAGATTCCAATTCTAGCCTCAACAATCACATATAATGCACACACAGAGAGAATCGAAGGAAAACTTCTTGCCCTAATTTCAAGATCTATGCTCTTATGGAGCCTATCCACATGCCAGAGTCACAATAGCTCCTATTGAGCTTCAAAAACAAATGGAATCAAGCTTAAATCAAGTGAAAATGCAGAATAAAGTTGAAGAAGAAACCTGTTGTTTTGAAGCTTTTTCAAGTGAAAGAATACCAGAGAGGAGAATCCTTGCTCCTTGAACTTGAGACTGAGCCAAATAATGGCTTAAGAAATACTTTAAATCAAGGAAGTTCGAGTGAAAAAGCTTGAGGAAGAAGATGAAATTGAAGATCGAATGCTACCAGTTCAAGGATCTATTGATGATGATGATGAATGCTGAAGCAGAAAGTTGAAGAAGTATCAAAGAGAACAAGCTCGAGAGAGAGAGAAATTTGAGAGAAAGAGAGTGTGAAAAATCAGAAAATGTGAAGAATGATGAGTCAGAATGAAAAGTTCTTCTGCGATTCTATTAGAGGAAGCTTATATATGTTGAGTTTAGCTCTAACTGTCATGGTTGACAGTTAGAACCATGGTTGAGTTAAGGATGAGTGAAAATGAAAGTGAAAATGGAGAGTGAGTGAGGTTAATGGTGATGGCACGGGTTCATGTGTGGAGGGCGCATGAGACCCTATGATATTGCTTAAGATGAAGGGTGGTGATGATGTGAGCTGGTGATGTTTGCAACAACTTGTCATACAAGTTTCTTCCTCTCTCTCTCTCTTTGTTTGAACACTTAAGGAAAAGAGTACATGAGTGTGCATGAATGGACAAGGGTATGTTTGGCTTTATATGGCAACGTATGATGATGCATGGCTATAATGAGATAACATACGCATGAGAAGTACAACAACAAATCTTGATTTTCCTTACTTGATATTGAAGAAAACCAAATAATATGTGCCTCACTTTGAAGCCTTGAATCTCCATGAACATCAAATCAATTTGAGCAATTTTGGTGTCTTTGGAAAGATCTCATGGAGGAGAACAAAATTGATGTTGAAAACAATCCCAATAGAATCACTTAAGATGTCTAAAAATGATCATGAAAGTGTTTGGTCATAGCTGAGTTGGCATACTACCTTGACCTGCTCGTGCCCAGCCCATATGCATGTGAAATGAATCAGTTTGGAACCCTACTTTGCCTCACCATATCTCCAAAATGGTTGGTCATATGAAAAATTCCCCAACATCAAAGTTGTAGAGGGGATTGAGAGGAACAAAACTCATGTTGAATATTTTTTCATCTGAAGTCTCCATCATAGAGAAATTGGCCTTGGAACTTGGAAACTGCATGCACACAAGGTGTTTGATCAAATTACTCCGAGCCAGCTCGTCCATGACTTGCCTGCCTTGCCCAAAATGCCTTACAAGCCCTTAACTTTAATCAATTATAACTCCTTCAATTTTGATCCCATGGAGGAGTTCTTGCTATGGTTTTGAAGCTTAGAATGTGAAATTTAATTAGGCCTCTTGAAATTTTCAATTTGAAGCTGGTATCATGAAGAAAGAGAGCTCCAAAGATGATGGTTCAGCTTGCCAAAACTTGCTATATTAGGGAACCCTAATTTCTATTTTTAGCAACTTTCCATATCTTTTGATTTCTTGTGAATTTCTTGACATTTCTTAATCAAATCTCCATCAATGGACATATTTGACATGAGGAACAAGATTTTGACCTCAAAGAATCAGGAGTTGACTTTTTCCTCTGCACAGTTGACTTTTCCCCAATCTGATTAATTCTCAACCAATTGATCAAGTGAAGATCTTCTAAAATAAACCAATGGACATTGCTCCCTCCTTAGACAATTGAGAGCATATAGAAAACATTGAGATCAAGCCTTGGCTCAAAAACACACTTGCACTGACTTTTCACCAAAACCCTAATTTTGCATTAGTTAGGAGAATGTGATTCACTTGAAATTTCTTGTCAAGCTTGATCATATGATGAGGTGATGGACCAATAAGATACCTTGAGGTCCAAGGCTCCTTTGTGGCTCAAGTAATGATGACATTGAGATTATCTCTCCTCTTGGTGTCTTGGATAGCACACATGAACTTTTACTTGAAGCTCTGGAAAACATCTTCTTCTCTTGAGTTAGCTCATATACCTTGATCCCATGCTAAGAACCAATGATATGCAAAGATGATAATGCAAAGAATGAAATGAAACATAAGCCAGTTAGAGGTTAGAAAAAGAAAGGGTAAATTTTGGGGTGCTACAAAAGTCTTAGAGCAAGCCTTTGTGGAACAGGATGTAACAATAAAACAATTCGACATCATTGTTTCTAACGTCAATTCCTGCAACAACTTGGGGTTTAGTGATGGGGAATTGCCAGAGGAAGGCAAAAGTCACAACATGGTGCTCAATATCACAGTCAACTGCTAGGACGATGCTTTAGCCAGCGTACTGGTAGACACCGGATCGGCCATCAACGTTATGTCGAAGTCCACTCTAATGCGACTATCATTCAAAGGATCCCCGATGAGAGGCAGTGAGGTCATCGTCAAAGCCTTTGACGGATCTCAGAAAGCAGTTATCGGCGAAGTCAACCTTCCCATAACTATCGGTCCTCACATTTTCCTAATCACTTTCCAGGTCATGGACATCCGGGCAGCGTACAGCTGTTTATTAGGAAGACCTTGGATACACCAGGCTGGGGCAGTCACTTCGACACTGCACCAGAAATTGAAGTTCGTCAAGAATGATCAACTCGTCACAGTCTGTGGAGAGCAAGCCTTGCTCGTGAGTAACTTGTCATTATCTACTTGTGTAGAGCCAGAGGAGGTTGTTGGGACTCAATTCCAAGCACTTTCGGTGAGCAATGAGAATCAATCAGAGAAAGGAATCTCTATTTCCTCATACAAAGATGCTCTTGAAGCGATCAAAAGTAGCAATGCAAAAGGGTGGGGACAACTTGTCATTCCTACCGATAACAAAACAAAGAAGGGTCTTAGGTTTTCTTTAACCTGTACACAGACTGTTACTAACGATGAAACCTTTCATCCCATTCAGGATTTCTTTCATAGTGGAGGTTTCCTTCACCCAGTGTCTCAAGAAGTGCATACCATCAACGAGGGTGATCCTTCTGATACAGATAAAGAATGGAACGAGGATGGCTATATGTCTCAGGAAGAGGTGCCTACGCCATTTTGCTATCCCGCACAGAGTCCGAGATTTATAACCAGGTCAGATGTCAGAACGATATACGGAGATTGTGATCCGGAAGGGTGTCGTGCTCCACCAAACTCATTAGAGGAAGACACTCTGATGAAAGACAACTTTGACCGCGACTATTATGGCCCAATGGATGGCCTGCCTATCTGGCAGCCGTACCCAGAAAACTCAGGGCAAGAAAATCAGTTGAACGATGAAAATCAGCTGAACATCATTGAAAAGAATACCTGCGTCCCCACCATGTCGTGGGATCATTACTCAGAGCATTCAGAAAATATCCAGTACGACGATGAATTGGCAATGCTTTCCAGACTAGAATTCATCAATTATGCTTTTCCCGAGGTCAACGTCATCGAAAGGGATGACTCCTCCAGTTCCACAGAAGTGTGGGACACCTTAGGACAACCAAGTGGAAAATACGACTATATGGTCAAGTACACCGGTCCTGAAAGCTCTCGTATCAGGCTCGAAGACATCCAGCCAACTGGATGGGGAGATTTACCTGAGAGCATAAATACCATGCAAGATACAACAGAAGAGTTCGTCTACGACAGCTCTGCCTGGGAAACAGATTCCAATGATCCTGCTCTACCAGAAATCAGTGTTATTTCTGAAGATAAATCAAGGAAGGTACCAGACTTTGTGACTCAGCGAGGAGTTCGCCGCCAATGGGTTGCTTTCGATGTTCCGAAGATTGTTCATCAGTCAAAGTAATTACCATCTTTAACCTTTCGCCCTGCCCAGGTGAAACGGATGTTTTGATAGGGCTCACTTTCTGTAAATATCCCTATTCGCTTCGCCCAAAGCGACTGAGTTTTGTTTTATAGGGCTGTAGTTTCAAGAATCGACCGATCATAAATAAAATAACGTCGTTCTGTAAGTTCTGCATTTATTGCTGTTTTCTCTTTTCGCTTTTTCAGAAAATGGTAATCCTAAAAAACAACTCGATAATAAAAACAAGCAGTTTTCCAAAGAAAATACACTGCACACACTCTTGCATTCTCTCTATCTCTTCTAAAAACAATCATCACATCATGCAGATTGCTTGTTATAAACCCCATTGAAACATACGATCCAATGTCTTCTCCCAACTTTGAATTCCTGGTATTTGGGGCTGAAGAAGAAGATGACAATGAAATTCCAGAGGAGATCTCCCGACTACTCAAATAGGAGGAAAGGTCCATTGAACCTCACAAAGAGCCGTTGGAAACGGTAAACTTGGTTTCGGAAAAAGAGAGAAAAGAAATCAGGATTGGGGCACTGCTCAGTCCAACTGTCAAAGAAAGTTTGACAAAGCTTCTCAAAGAATTCCCCGATGTGTTCGCTTGGTCCTATCAGGACATGCCAGGGTTGGATACCAGCATCGTGGAACATCATCTACCGTTACGGTCAGAATGTCCGCCAGTAAAACAAAGGTTGAGACGGACTCATCCAGACATGGCCATCAAAATCAAAGAGGAGGTACAGAAACAGATTGACGCAGGTTTCCTCGCCACGTCAGAATATCCTCAATGGTTAGCCAACATCGTACCCGTTCCGAAAAAGGACGGAAAGGTCAAAATGTGTGTAGACTATAGGGATCTGAACAAGGCAAGTCCAAAGGACGACTTTCCTTTACCACACATTGACATGCTGGTAGACAGTACAACAAAGTTCAAAGTTTTCTCCTTCATGGATGGATTCTCGGGCTATAATCAAATCATCATAACACCTCAGGTTACCCACATTCCTTTCACCGCTAGACTGACATTCAAGTGTACAAACAATGACGCCGAATACGAAGCTTGTATCATGGGTCTCGAGGAAGCGATCGACTTAAGGATCAAAAAATTGGATGTATATGGCGACTCAGCCCTGGTTATCAATCAGATTAAAGGAGATTGGAACACATACCAATCAGGACTGATTCCTTACAAAGATTATGCAAGAAGGTTGTTACCCTTCTTCAACAGAATCGAGTTTCATCACATCCATCGTGATGAGAATCACATGGCTGATGCATTAGCCACTCTCTCTTCCATGATTAGTGTAAGTCAATGGACCGACCTACCTAAGATCGACATAATGCGCCTTGAACGGCCCGTTTACATCTTCACGATTGAAGCAGTCATAGACGATAAACCTTGGTATTACGATATCAAATGCTTCCTTCAGAAATAGGAGTACCTACCTGGGGCACTAAGGAAAGACAGAAAGACCCTCAGAAGGCTAGCAGGAAGCTTCTTTCTAAGCGGTGACACACACTATAAGAGAAATTTTGACATGGTCTTGCTCCGATGCGTAGACAGACCAGAAGCAGACATGCTGATAAAAGAAATTCATGAAGGATCCTTTGGCACTCATGCCAACGGACACACAATGACGAGAAAAATTCTAAGAGCAGGGTACTATTGGTTGACAATGGAATCCGACTGCTACAAGTACATGAGGAGGTGTCATAAGTGTCAGATATACTCCGACAAAATCCATGTACCACCAACGCATCTCAAAGTTCTCTCTTCCCCATGGCCTTTTTCCATATGTGGAATCGACATGATTGGAATAATTGAACCCAAAGCTTCAAACGGACATCAGTTCATCTTGGTAGCCATTGACTACTTCACCAAGTGGGTCGAAGCAGCATCGTACGCTAATGTGACCCGACAAGTTGCGGTCCGCTTTATAAAAAACAATCTCATATGCCGTTATGGTGTTCCGAACCAGATCATTACCGATAATGGATCTAACTTGAACAATAAGATGATGAAGGAGTTGTGTGTCAAGTTCAAGATTGAACACCATAACTCATCTCCCTACCGACCCAAGATGAACGGAGCGGTAGAAGCAGCTAACAAGAACATCAAGGGGATTGTTCAGAAGATGGTTATAACCTATAAAGACTGGCACGAGATGCTACCCTTTGCTCTGCACGGTTATCGTACATCTGTCCGTACTTCAACAGGGGCAACCCCTTTCTCTCTAGTATATGGTATGGAGGCAGTGCTCCCCATAGAAGTAGAGATCTCATCAATCCGGGTATTGATGGAAGCTAAGCTAACAGAAGCTAAGTGGTGTCAAAGTCGACAAGACAAAATAAACCTGATCGAAGAGAAACAAATAACGGCACTATGCCACGGTCAGTTGTATCAGCAAAGAATGAAGAAGGCGTTTGACAAAAAGGTCCGACCTCGCGTCTTCAGAAAAGGAGACCTTGTGCTTAAAAAGATACAATCATTTCTCACTGACTCTCGGGGCAAATGGACTCCGAATTATAATGGCCCATATGTGGTCAAGAAAGCTTTCTTAGGCGGTGCCTTGAGACTTGCAACCATGGATGGAGAAGAATTTGCCTACCCCACAAATGTTGAAGTAGTCAAGAAATACTTCGCCTAAATAAAAAAAACATCTCGGTGGATTGAAAACCCGAAAGGGCGGTCCAGGGAAAAATTAGAGACATAATAAAAAAAATCATCCCGATGGATTGGAAATCTCAAAGTACAATCCAGGCAAAAGTTAGGGATAATGGCAAGTAACTACGCCCAACAGGGGCAAATCCCTCAACAGCAGTTACACCATCCATCGAAAGAAAAATCCAGTCAAGGTCATCTTCGACAGAAGCTCAGGATGTCTCGAATTCAAAGTTGGTAGAAGGATAGTGGTCGTTATGTTTCAATGAAGCCCTTTTCCCTTAAATTACCATTTTTTAGCTTTGTAAATACTCTATGGAATCACGTGTTTGGCTGATTTCCATCCTTTCGATAAAATTTGAGCTCTTGTGCTTTTGTTTACAATTCTTATTTGTTTTAGCTTTACAAAACGACATTTTAATATGATTACCGATTCTTGAAACAAAACAAAAATGCATTTACTTGTCAAAATTTTCTGCTTTAAATAAAGATGGCAATTTCTTTTGACTGTTGAACATCGAAAGAACATCGATTGCTTCTCCAAAGGTGTGTGAACCTCAAAGTGCAGAATTAAAGTACTCCTTCTAAACCAGTGCGCCTGAACAAAGGATCAACTGTGTCGGATGTGAATGCTCCATCTGACATCTCCGGCAGAGTTCTTATCTCCTAAGCCCGACCAACGTGTTCCCCGCAGGGACTATTTCTCCTAAGCAAGGCAGAATTGCTATCTTGAACCATCGGTACTTCTTCGTCCCAGCAGTGGCCAAGTATCCAGTCGTGTTCATCCACTAGTCTGTATGTTGCGTCACTTTTGTCAGCATAAACATACATACATCATGCATTATTGATTTACATTCATATTCATATTGCATCACTATCACTTTAGTCGGTCTTGTCCCCTAGTGATAGAAGTCCTCTCAATCAAGTTGTCAGTTCTTTCCTCGTCAGGAAGCGAATCATCTAAGCAATCTCTCTCCAGTTTATTTCTGGATTAGAGACGGTCCTTGACCACTTTGATAACTTGAACCTCTGAAAGACCAGAGAAACTTTTGACAAATGTCACTCTTTGCCATTGAAGATGATATTTTCGCTTTCCCGGATTAAGGAAAATCCCCAGAGAAAGCCTCTTAATCAGAGATTCGACAATACAGCAGTTTTTCTCCGAAACGTCCGCTGACGAAAAGGTCATCGGCACCTCAAAATTGGGATACATTGTATGGCATTTCTCCGAGAAGATCTCGGGGAAAAGTATGATGTAATATCTAAACGGAAACAGTATCTCAAGAGAATCGCTTTCCCCAGTAGAGTCGACAAATGGCGTCTCCAAACAGAGAAGTTTGTGTACCTCTACAACTCAGACGAATGGGTTCCCCAGCAAGTCTGACAACAAAAGTTTTTCCATCAAATGGCATCTCCCCAGGAAAATTCGGCGAGGAGCTTGAGGAAAACCGCTACCCATATCGTCCGTTGTCAAGAAAGTTTATTGACAAAAGAAACTGAGACCAGTTCCTTGGTAGGAAACCAGGATCGAGGGGAAGTTTATATCAGAAACTGAGACCAGTTCCTTGGTAGGAAACCAAGATCGAGGGGAAGTTTATATCAAAAACCGAGACCAGTTCCTTGGTAAGAAACCAGGATCGAGGGGAAGTTTATTTCAGAAACTTAGACCAGTTCCTTGGTAGGAAATCAGGATCGATGGGAAGTTTATATCAGAAGCTTAGACCAGTTCCTTGGTAGGAAACCAGGATCGAGGGGAAGTTTATATCAGAAACTGAGACTAGTTCCTTGGCTGAAGACCAGGATCGAGGGGAAGTTTACCTTTTCTAAGCATCATTGCTTAGCAAAAGAAGATGGACTGGCAAACGGCCATTCATAACCACCATCAAAATTTCGGGTATTCCAATATTTAATCCTCTTGTACCCCGAATGCCCGAATACCTTCGCCATTCACACCTTCGGGTCCAAGAAGATTAAATAGGGGCATCTGTCATACCCCAAATTTTGACCACTAAGATTTCCCATCATTGTGCAAATCATCATCACAATGTGGACGAACCATCATACTTCATCAATCTCCCCAAAGATGGGTGAGCATTCACTACTATCAAAGATTAGGGTTTCAAGCCCTCTCTGAGCTTTAGACAAAGGATCAATCAAGGAATGACATGATCTTCAACTTGTCTAACCTCTCAAACATCCACAAAGGATCAAGAGGACTCCCACAGCAAGAATCAGGCACAAAGTTGCAGCATTCTAAGTGGATCAAGCCTCCAGATCGCCAGTGTCACCAAATTAGGGTTTGGTCGACCAGGGCCTCCAGATGGAAAATTTCCTCTGGGCATGATCCATTGCTTCAAATCACAACTTGAATTACTCCAAGGGACTTCATGGACCCAATCATCAAGTCAATTTAGCCTCAAGGGATGCATTCACCAAAAAAAATCAGGAATTAGGGTTTCTTGACCTAATTCACCCCTAAGTTGACTTTTGGGACAAAACATGAGCCAAGACCACAAGACATGATTTGAGGGTCTCCAACACACCACATTGATCCATTTGCAACAATGGATTGATCCAAGAAGCTTGATTCACAAGTTTAATTTCATCTGAACCACAATTAGGGTTTTTGAGAAAAAGTCAACTGTAGCTTTGACTTTTGACCAAGACATGCTCCCAAACCCTAGGACATGATTCAATACACCCTATAACACCTATGGAATCAATCCATCAAGTTTGATTTAGGTCAAGGACTTGATTTCATAAAGGACCGCACAGTTTAGAATTCATCTGACAAAAAGTCAACTGTGCACAAAAGTCAACTTTTACTTTTTGAGATTTTTCATAATTATGGTTCTTTGACCCTAAAATGATGTTAATATGTGATTGGAATCATCATTCATCAAGAAAAATCAAGAAAAGTGGGATAACTTGTAAAAGGGGTAACCATAAAAAATTTAGAATTTTTCTAAGTTATGAAATAAAGTGGCTAGGGTACCAACTTCCAAGGATCATAACTTGAGATCCAAGCAACCATTTGGGCTGATCCAAAGATGGATTTATAGCTCTAATGGCATACTTTAAAAGTGTCAACTACACCTCATTCCAATTCTCCATGGATTTCAAGTTATGGAATGGCCAAAATCACAAAAAGTGAAAATGTCACTTTTTTCCAACACTTAGTGAAATTTTCACTTAGTCAGAATCTGCCTTCACTTTTTTCCAAATGTAGGGGCATTTTTCACTTGGATCCAAAAGGTATCAAAACAAACTATGATCACACATATGTTGTATCATATGAGAGCTTTCCAAAATGGCCAAGAACTCCATGAAATTCTATTTAAGCCATGAGATATGACCATGCCAATATGCCTTGCTGCAAACTGTCATGGCAAGGCAGATTTGTGCATTTTGCTCGATTTGCCAAATTTGTGCAAATGACAAACATGTATATCCATTTGAACACCTCAGTGAGGGACCAAAGAGGGACAAACACTGATCCTAAGCCTCCCAAGTCCTTGGAACTAGAAATAGCATGCCAAACCTAGAAATCCCTAAAGAGGGGACAAGACTCCAATTTTGTTTTGGAGCATTCAATGGATGCACCAAGGTGGCATGGACTGAGCCATTTCCAACTAAATTCAGTCAAGACATATCCAAGAACTAGGGAACCAGCAGCCTGTACACTAACCTCTAGTCAATGGCTAGAGGAGACTTGGATTCCCATTGATCAACATTGGCCAAACCTCTGCTGCAGTCGCCATTCACTATTGCTTGTAAAACAAACTTGCTCTACTATAAATAGAGCTCAATTGTGATCAGTTTGAGTACACCAAAGCCATCAAACAGATGCTTTCCTCAAAATCACCTTCTCACTTCCAATTTTGCCTTCCAAAGCAAGTCACTATCGGGTTTTGAGTTTGAGAGCAATTCCAACCAAACCAATCACACACACACCTCATAAACATCATATAGAAGTGATCTAAACACTTAAACAACATCTGGAACACTGATTTCTCAGAATCACCAGCCAACTGCTCAAGGTTTTAACCAAGTTGCAGTTGGGGTACCATCTTCAGTTCCAACTTGTTTCAAACCATTCCAAGCACTCAGGCACATCACTTGGCACCTAGGGAAGCTATCCCCATCATATATTTGATATTTTTGCAAAGAATTAATGTTTTATTTGTTTTTTAACATTTGAAATATTTGTTCTCCCTTGATTTTCCAAACTTAATTGATTTCTAATCATTTTGAGGATATAAATATGATTATTGAAATATTAATCCAAGATAAAAATTTGTTTTTCACACATGATTAACAATTTTGATCATTTTAATTGAATTTTTGTTCAATTAAAATATATTTTGAAAACAAATTAGGGTTTGATTAATTCAACCCTTATCAAACTTTTTTCAAACACTTTGGGCCTCTTGGTAGAGTGTAAGACCCAATCCTTTATAAACCAAAACCTTTTTGGGCCTTAGTCATTGTATAAGACCCACTGTGTTTTCAAAAATCTCGGCACGATCACCATTTCAAAACGAAAATCATCTGGGCCTACCCTCGTGTTATAAACCTTATCCCTTTTCTTAAAACACTTTTGGGCCTCTTGGTAGAGTGTAAGACCCAATCCTTTGTAAACCAAAACCTTTATGGGCCTCAGTCATTGTATAAGACCCATTGCGTTTTCAAAAATCTCGGCGCGATCGCCATTTCAAAATGAAAACCATTTTGGGCCTCTCCTTGAGCTGTAAGCCCCATCACAAAACACTTTTGGGCCTCTATTAGAGTGTAAGACCCATCCCCCTTTGTACATAAAAACTTTTGGGCCTCACATATTGTATAAGTCCCTATGTACAGTTTTCAAAACACGGTGCCATCATCGTTAAAACCTGGGCCTCTCCTTGAGCTCTAAGCCCCAACATCTTTTCAAAGCACTTTCTCCTTTGATTTTGAATATAATATTGTTATCAAAGTTTTCTTTGTTGAACAACTAACCAAACAACATGGAAGCTCTACAACCGAGTAAGTGTTTATCCGCTTTCATTTACTGCTTTCATATGTATATAACTGTATTGTGGGGCTACTCACTGTAAGTCTTCTTTCACAAACTTTTATATACTTGTCAACTATCAAACTGTGTAATACTAGTATAGTTATTTAGAGTTTTCCCCGGCAACTACGTCTATAACTAGGTAAAGCCTTGTATGTCACTCTTAAATACAAACAAAACTAGATCCCCCGTAGGATACCAGACACAGTCTTCCCTCTTCTTGGGGTTAAACAATATGGAACAAAGAGAAAGGCAGCATTCTCGGTGAACCCTTTCTCAGACTGTCACTCTTAGAAATTGTCAAAGAAACTCTACTCCCCAGAGTTGATCTATTCTCCGTGAATAGCATCTCTTGAGTTTCTTCCAAATTCAAGAACTTTCCTGGCTTGATCTATTCTCTGTGAATAGCATGTCTTGAATTTCTCTTGGTTTGGGGACCCACAGGCTTCCTAAAAGCATCCCCGCCTCCTCTTGGGCATTGTACAAAGACCCTTCGGCTTCTTAGAAGTTCTCATGCCTTCTCTTGGGCTTAATACAAGGACCCTGACGACCTCTTAAAGGTATAAGATAGAACTTAGTCATCCTTTGCTAGAGCAGTCTTTCCTGCGTCAAAACTCTGGCCGTTGTAAGGTTGATATCCATCCCTTAATACCCGTGCCTCCTCTTGGGCATTGTACAAAAGATAAAACTCTAGACTTCGACAGTCTAAGACCCTTGAGTTTCGAAGACATTCTCAAGTTCCCTTTAAACATAGGCAGAAACCCGGTCTCTCTCATGAGAGTTGCCCACACTTGGACTCGCTTCAGGATCTCCAGAATCCACGGCGGTAAGATAGCCTCCTCTTGGGCTTTGTACAATGATTCTCCCTAGTGGAGATACCAAAACACTCTCTTGTTGAGTATAAAAGACTCTCTTGTTGAGTCACTTCCCTTTTCGCCTCCATCTCGGGCTTCGTACGGGATACTAAAACACTCTCTTGTTGAGTATAAAAGACTCTCTTGTTGAGTAAAAACCCTTTTTAGCCTCCGTCTTAGGCTTCATATAAGACAGATAAATATCACTCTCTTGTTGAGTATAAAAGACTCTCTTGTTGAGTCAAATCCTTTCAGCCTCCATCTCAGGCTTCGTACGAGATACTAAAATCACTCTCTTTTTAAGTATAAAAGACTCTCTTGTTGAGTCAATCTCCTTTTAGCCTCTATCTCGGGCTTCGTACGAGACAACAAAACACTCTCTTGTTGAGTATAAAAGATTCTCTTGTTGAGTCAAACCTTTTCAGCCTCCGTCTTAGGCTTCATATAAGACAGATAAAAGATTCTCTTGTTGAGTCAAACCTTTTAGCCTCCGTCTTGGGCTTCGTACAAGACACATAAAAGCACTCTCTTGTTGAGTCAATCACTTGTTAGCACTCTCTTGTTGAGTCAACCCTTTTAGCCTCTATCTCGGGCTTCGTACGAGACAGATAAAAAGCACCCTCTTGTTAGGTCAATTACCTCCTCTTAGGCTTTATATAAGGAAACCTCGGTTGAGTCAATCAACCTTTTAGCATCAAATTTGTGCCTTGCTCACAGCATACAAACATCAATAACTCCTCTTTAGAGATGACAAATTCTCTCTCATCCAGAACCTTTTAGCTTCGCATCTTGGGCTTTGAACAAGATACAAATCACCTTTAGCTTCATGTCTTGGGCTTTGAACAAGACACCAAAACAACCTTTTTCCTCCCATTGAATAGGAGGAACTACGATCGCTCTGATTTCCCTGTTTCATTAAACGGGAATACGTAGGCATAAGATTGAAAAATCTTAGCGAGCACACTAATCAAAAAACCTAAAATCCCGTATTTCCACCAAATCAACCCAAAAGCATCAAATCTAAACACATTACCTAAAACCTCCCAAATAGTCCAAACACTGTGTTCTTAACAAAATAAATCGAAGTTGGGCCCACGTCTTAATAGCATCTGTAAACCAACGGTTTTGACTGTTTAACCTTAGTATGCGAGCAGGGTTAATTGGAGACATCTATTTCCCTTCCTTAATCAGCTTAACAGGATAAAAAATGAATCGAACTATAGTACCCGTGTGATAGTGCTTCAAGACCACAAAAATCGCGCTACACCTTTTAGCCTCTATCTCGGGCTTCATACGAGACAAATAAAAAACACCCTCTTGTTGGGTCAATAGCCTCCTCTTAGGCTTTGTATAGAGAAATCCCCGGTTGAGTCAATCAACCTTTTAGCATCAATTTATGATCATAGCATACAAATATCAACCATAGCATACAAATATCAACAATTCCTCTTTAGAGATGACAAAGTCCCTCTCAGCCAGGACCCCTTTAGCTTCATATCTTGGGCTTTGAACAAGATACAAAAAACCCTTCAGCTTCACATCTTGGGCTTTGAACATGATACGAATACTCCTTTTAGCCTCTGTCTTGGGCTTTGAACAAGACACCAAAACATCTTTTCCCCCCTAGAATATGAGGGAACTACGATCGCTTTGATTTCCCTGTTTCGTTAAACGGGAATACGTAGGCATAAGATTGCAAAATCTTAGCGAGCACACTAATCAAAAACTCAAAATTCAGTACCTCCTTCAATCAACCCAAAAGCAACAAATCTAAACACATTACCAAAAACCTCACAAATAGTCCAGACACTGTGTTCTTAGGCAAAATAACCAAAGAGAGACCCCCATTTTGATAGCATCTGTAAACCAACAGTTTTGACTGTTTAACCTCAGTATGCAAGCAGGGTTAATTGGAGACATCTATTTCCCTTCCTTAATCAGCTTCATAGGATAAAAAATGAATCGAACTGTAGTACCCAAGCGATCGTGATTCGAAACCACCAAAAAATCGCGCTACACCCATACTTAAACCAAACATTGTCCTCAATGTTTTGATAGAAGGTGGAAAAAGGAATAAAGAACCTGATATGAAGGCTACTGCACGCCTCCACTGCCAACTCCGCTATGATTTTCCATTGTTGTTCCTGTTTCTGCTGACCACTTGTGCTTTGGCGTCGGGTATTTTGAGATACCGGAATCTGCTAGACCTGCTCTTGCATGGTGCGCATGTTTGCTTTGGTTTTTCGCATCACTTGCATATGAATGTTCGTTTGAGCTTGTGATGTTTGCATATGTTGCATGTTGCCCATCATCTCTTACTGTTGTTGCTACACGACGTAAAATAGACTATCGCCTTCATCATTATGAGATCTTCGACTATCCAATTCTTGAAACAACTCATGAGAAGGAGGTGAGTTACGGACGGGAGAGAGAAGCTCTCTCCTAGCATACTCATCATCGGTGTCACCACCAGCAGTGACATTCACAGGAATGTCTATGGGCACCAGCTCATATCCAGGATTGTCATCTAGAGATTTTTCGCCTAGGTGTAGCTGAGACGTGACAAGCGATCCATCTCTTTATTTTTTGTAAAAATAAACAATAAAAGGAAAACATTAAATTAAAAACTTGTGGGTTTCCTCCCACCCAACGCTTTGTTTAACGTCGATAACTCGGCAGCTCAGGAGTGTAAGCACTCATGGTGGTTTTCTCGAGAATGTCTCCTCGATCAAATTTTCAATAATCTTTGGTTTCCATGGACACTTATCAAGCCATCTCTCATATCCCTCACCTTTTCTTTTCTTTCTTCTTTAGGGTGGTTCATTCTTTTGAACTTGTGGTGGTGGTTCTGGCTCTATCCTGAGTATTACCTTTTCAAGTTTGGGCTTAGTTATTTCATCCACCACCTCAAAGGCTAACCTTCCCCTTTTAACACTAATGATTTCCCTAGTTTCATGGTCTTCTAATTTTCTCTTTTTATGCATGACCTCAAAAAAAGGTGCATTGGTGTGGATATTTTCCACCTTTACATACCTTTTGGACCGTGGGTCTACCGTTGCTTCCACAAACTTTTGTAGGAAAGGAATCAGTGGGTTATAGGGAGGAGGAACAACATAAGGTGCTTCCTTCTCTACCTCTTCGACAACCTCCCTTTTCGGGTGGTGTCGGTGGATTTTTCTCAATCTCTACTCTTTTCTCACAAGAACTCTCCTCAACCTCATTATCACTCTCCTTAGGATTTTTGATTTGTTTTTCACTGGTGTTTGTTACAACATCCGCATGTCTCTCAGGGGATGGTCCTAGAGGTGTCTGTGCAAGCATGGATATTTGAGTTTCCAATGCCTTGTTGTGAGTCACAAGGGACTCGACCACAGTGTTCAGCTTCCCAAGGATTTCATTAGTATGGAGACTTTGTTTTCTAAATTCTTCATTCTGGAGAATTTATGTTGCCACAAAGCGCTTCATCATAGATTCTAGCCTATAGTGAGTTTGCGTATCAAGGAAATTCTACATTAATATTTCGAGGTTGGATTTATGGGAATCTTGTGGTTCCTCAAAATACTGAGAGTGGTAATCATAGAGAAAATTTGGGTGATACATAGTAATAGAGACAAGAGTGCCTTAGTCTATACGGTGCAACAACGAAAATACAATATTGACTGTTGGTCCCCGACAACGGCGCCAAAAACTTGATGCCTCCGCAAGTGCACGGAAATATCTAAGTAATATAAAAGATTGTCGAACCCACAGAGACCAATGTCAACCTAATGTAGTTTATTGCCTCTTTGTAAATCTAAGGCTATTTCAGAAAGGTTTTAAAACAAGAATCTTTTGCGATAAAATAAATCAAGTAATGTGTGCGAGAAAATAAAGAAGATAAAGCAAAGCGATAAAGTAAATAAATTAAAGGCAGTACAAGAAATAACAAAGTAAAGTGATGCGAGAAATAAACAAATTAAAAGCAGTGCGAAAAATAAATAATAATAATGCGAATTATATTAAGAGCTTGCTCCAAATCAAATACTTGAATCTGATATAGGAAATAAACTTCGACGGAAAGTAAATGGCGGCAAGATTAAATGCTATAAAATAAACTGATCCAAACTCAATACAAGAACAATGCGATAACTCCCCGGTGTGAAGAGTTAACGGTTTCAGAATGTAAATTTATGACCTAAGTTGTACTAAGCTTGGATGCCTAAAACTAAAGATCTAAGTCCTATTTATAGTGTAGCAATGCCTTGGAAATCATGTAGCGCCTTCAGAGTTCGTGTGGAGGAAATATCTCTGGTCATGGGCAACTTCTTCAACCGTCCTTGACTGGTCCACATTTTATGAATATGGCGCCCGCCATCTAGACATGGCGTCCGCCATGTGTACAAGAGGCGGTGGACGTGGTCTTGTGGCCGTTGGAACGTGGGAGAACCGCTACACGTCATAGCTACCCCCATGGACAATGCCATGTGGAACACCATGTGTGTAATTGGCACCAAAAGCTCTGTTTTCTGTTCTTTTCATTCCATTTCTTCTTGAAAGGCTCTTATTAGGCAATGCACCTGAAAACAAACATAATATGGTATAATACTGCAAAAACATAATAAAAAGACACTAAATAGCATGTGAATCGGGTCGGAATATACGACACATTTTCGCGTTATCAACCAACAGGTGGAATCTCTTTACTTGAAAAGCATGTTTTGCAATCTAACATGCCTGTATCTCTTTTGAAGATCCCTGGTAGAGTTATTGATTCCTAATTCCTAGCAGGTGGCAGTCCCTTTAGCGGAGACAACTTGTATTTGGTCCTTTTTCAAGTGAGAGGCTTGATTAAAGAAGAAACTGTGACCCATTCTTGGCTGATGACCATAGATTTGGGAAGTTTGTGCTAATTCCTAACAGGTGGCAGTCCTTTTAGAGGAGACAACTTGTATTTGGTCCTTTTTCAAGTTAGAGATTTGATTAAAGAAGAAGTTGAGCCATATTCTAATAGTGGGAGCTTACTATCAATTCGACCCAGTTCATTATTTGAACAGGTGTTTATCTCCTTAATTGAGAATTTCCGTTGCGATCCAGTAAATCTTTCGTTCCCAACATATGGTTATCTCTTTATTTAAGAAGTCTGTTGTATGATATGACCTGCTCACATCTCTTTTGAGTATCTCCGGCAGAGTTATTGATTATCTCTAGTAAGTGGCTATCCTTTGTGAAGCTTGTCTATTACCCTTTTCAAGTGTGAGACTTGAGTAAGGAAGAAGTTGAGACCCATTCTAGATGGAATACCATAAATAGTGGAAGTTTTTTATCATGTTAATCTTTGTTTACCGTCATTATTTGAGTCAGTAAGTTTACCGCCTTCAACTGTAAGTTTGTAGTGATTCATTTCCTCATTGTCTACCTAGGAGGTTCATCCCCAGTAGAGCAAATGACTTTCCATTTGAGATTCCCCAGTGGATTCCATATCCTCTTCATTTTTCTCACTACCTATTCAGGGTTTCATTCCCAATAGAGTCAGTGATCCATTGCCTCTCCGGGTTTATTCCCCTGTGGAGTGGGTATATCTTTTTGCTGCTTGTATTGTTAAGTTTTCCCCAGCGAAATCCTACTTTGTTGTCTGCTCTAACTGTGTTTTTGTTTATTTCCATGCATAGTTATACCCGAGTCGAATCTTTCCCCAGTGATTTGTTTTCCTGGTGAATCTCCTCTTTTCTCTTTATCTCCAGCAATTTCAAGTCGTAGTTTCATCTACGCACTTTTCCCATCTCTTGTGGAACTTTCTATTCCCCAACTGGATCTTTTCTTGTTTTTCCCCTGCAGAGTTTCTATTTCCTTTGCTAAGTTTCTCCAGCAGTAGTTTGTCTCTTGTGGCACCTTTTTCCAACAGAGTCCTGTGTATGCATTCATATCATGAACATTTTGCGGTATCTTAGAGCCAAAAATTGGGTCTTCTGTATTTAAGTCTCTTCAATATCATCGAGACAAAGATGTCAATCTTCATATCTCTGGATAGAAGAAACTTAAATAAGAGCATCTATCATACCATGCTTGGAAAGTCATGAAAAGTTTGAAGACATTATAGGTCATTTTGGACATAGAATTATTTTGGTCCTCTAATTATAGGTCATGGTGCTGACTTTACCAGTTCATAAATTTTTGCTCAGGTGTCCAAATCAATACTTTCTTTTCACATTGTGTTCCTTGTTATGATGTGATCATTTTGCAAAAAGAACGAGCATTAAAGGTCAAGTGTACAAGATTTCCTATTGGTTTAAAATTGGCCTCATGGAACTGAAAATTGCTCATGGTCAGATTTTGCAAATCACAAATTACTCCAAATTGAGCCAAGTTTTGCACGTGTTTTGTCCATGATGATGTTAAGTGATACCTAAGGAGCAAAACCTACCCAAAATAGGAAGGATTCCACTGCATTTTGGCTGACGTCATGACCAAGAATTGTCACACTTTTGGCACACTCGTTTTCACATACTTTGCATCATTCTTCACACATATTTCATCCTCTCATTTTAGCTATAAATAGAGGACTCTATTTCACTCAAAACCAAGCTTGAAGAGCCCCCAAAAACTCTGCTTTGATTCAAAATTTCTCTCCATAAAGTTTAAGAATGTGTTTTCATTACAAGCTCTTCTAGCAACATTCTTTGATTCAGTTAGCTTCCTTGCAACCTCCTGAAACTTTTGCAACAATTCTTAAGTCTTGAGACCTTCTAAATCATCCTTACCAAGTCACTCTTTCAAGCATTCTAATCAGACATGGACAAGGTAGTTAGAGGCACCATTTCTGCTCAAATAAGTTACCATGTTGTTGATCAATGTTTATTGATGCTTATCCTTATCTCAGATTTCATTTATCTTTCATTTTAACCATTTAATTTTTATTTTTTTTTGGAAAATGCTTCGTGTTTTCTAAAATTCTCTTTATGCAGTTTGAATAAATTTAAATGGAACACATGGTTGGATTCGCAGTCATGAAACAGTTGTAATGGTGGTGGTCTTATTCTCTAATGTTACCAAATGCCACAACTCCGGTGACAAGCCATCGGAGAAGACAACAAGAGCTACACAGTGGTGGCCTGAGTTTGTTTCAAACATTCCAGCCAATCAGTGTGCTCCAATGGTTTTAATTTGATTGGCTTGTTTAAATGAGATCTAGTGCGTTATTTCCTCTAATGTCCATGGTACGCTGCTTAGCCTGGTCCATCAGATTTGTTGACTGGACTTAAGTGACTCTGATCCAACGTTCCTGTTTTTTTCTCATTTTATTTTCTTTTTCATATTTTATTTTAATTGGTTATATTTTATAAAATGTATTTCTCCTCAGATTTAATTCCAAAAAATACCAAAAAATTTCTAAAATTCTCTTTTATTATTTTAAACCTTTTTTATTTTTTATGAATTTTATTTTATGATATGCTATTTTTCATTAATTTTCTTTTGTTTCAAGCATTTTAATTGATTTAAAAATAGTTTTAGGTATTTTAAATTTCTCAAAAATTTATTATATGTTACTTGAGTTGTTTCTGACTTTCCATAATTTTCTTGGCCATTTATTTGGTGTTTTGAAGCACTTTATTGATTTTCTCTTTTATTTTCCATTTAAAAACTATTTTAAAAATCATTTTTATGTTTTATTTAATTGCTTTGATGTTTCTAATATTGTTGACTTTTGGTTGCCTTGAATCATGGCTCATTTGGTCATAAGTTTCATCAATATCAATGGACATTGGATGTTGATAGGTTTAAAAACCCTAATCCACCAAGATAGGTGGTTGATCTTGATGATAACTTGATCAAAGTTATGGTTCAATTTGGGTTTTTTTCTCTCTCTTCATCTTCATCTCTTTCTTTTCTTCTTCTTTTCTCTTGATCAATTGGATGATTTAAGATCCATATTGTTCATGAAGTTTGGATTTGTACTTGATGAACTTTCATCATTTCAAATCTACCTTCCAATTGATCATGGATCATTTGAGGTACTTTGGATTGATGCATAAGTTTGTCCTAAGTTATCATGAAGAATGATTGATGTAGTGAACCAATCTCCTTGCCTTAGTGCTTAATCCCTCCTTAGTTTTTACTTGTGCTACATGTTTTGGGAGTATGGTTTTTATCATATCTCTAACATGTATGGTACATAAATTGTTATTGACCGGCCTCGTGTAGTATTGACTTCTACATAAGTCCGTCTGCGATTGCTTAACATAACATTAAATTTGTCCTAAATCGATTCATTAACTCTAGCATTAAACTAACATTATTAATGTACTAATTTTACTTTAATGCACTTTAATTTTCTTGTCATTTAATTTCTTGTCGTTTACTTTTATGCCTTTATTTTTAGCATTACATTTCATATTGTTTATGTTTATGCTTCTTTTTCCTTTGTCCACTTGGGCATTTTCTTCTGCTTTTAAAGACATTAATAAAGGAAAAACCCTAAAAAACTTGGTTCTATAATCTTTGGACTAATGGTCACTATCCTTATCTTGACTTGGAGTTTGACTTTTGGACATATGGACTTTGGTTAATTTTCCCTGTGCTATTGGATTGTTCTGAGACTTTGACTCATTCATCTGATACTTGAGACTTTTGGTTGACTTTTGAAGACTTGGATCTGATACATAGCTTTGACCTTATGGCTTAAGTCCTTATTTCATCTGATATTTGTCTTATTCTGTGTTGACTTGTTGCTTGTGGCTTAATCCAAAGGAAGGGAATGTTTGCTTGACTTATGTCAGATGCTTGCTATATTCTGGTTAGTTCACAATGCATACACATGGCTTCCTCTTGGGCTACCTTAGAATGAGACCATTTATTTCTTGCTATTTACTTTGTGCAATTAGGATAGTCTCTTCATCTCCTCCCCTTCTTTAATTTTCAAAATCTTCTTCCTTTTTCAAAACCTTCTTATTTTCAAACTTGAACCACTTTCTCAATAAACCTTGACTTTGTCAAGTTATTTTCAAATCCTTTTTCTTAAATAAATGCTAAGACATCTTAAACATATCAAAACAATTTCAAAAGACTTAAAAAACACAAAACTCATTCAAATCTTTTATGCCTTTGTGCACCTTTTCCTTTTAAACCTTTTCTTAAGGATAGTCATTAGTTGTGTTCTTGTAGTGATGCAACTTCTATACTTCAACAATAATGTAGAGAAGTGGTGACATTTTCCACTTAAATATTGAGTGATATACTTTTTTATTTCAATCCAAACAAAAATCTTCCATCTCAAGATGATGCAAATGCTCATTCCTCATTAATTGTGGGTAGTAAGTTGAGTTTTCCACTCGAATACGACGAAATGTCTATCAATTTATAATCAACCAAAACAAGCACTTTTGATTTGTACCAGGAACTACGAGGTTTTGATCCTCCATTGCACTTTGTTGGTACATAGGCATGAGGCTCGAGAAGGCTTGTCAAATAAAAATCTTTAAAAAAATTTATTTTTCTCATCTCCCCAATCTTTTGCAAACAACACCCTTTTTTAAGCCAAACACAGATTTTCAATAGGTTCCTATAGAGTACTATAGATGTGAGGGGTGCTAACACATTCCCTTTGCATAACCAACCTCCATACCTTTATCTCTTTGTTTCATTGGTTTTGTTTTAAAACTTTTGTGGGTTTTATTCGTTCTTTTCCCATTCCTTTGGAAACAATAAAGAGCGGTGGCGACTCTTGCTTTGTGAGTTAAGTTAATCAATAGCTTAATCTCAATTTTTCACTGCTACAACTAGGGCAACTTACCTGAGTATGATGAACTCTATATTTCATGACTATATTGAGACATTTATGCAAATATATATTGATGATATAGTTATTAAACTCGCGTCAGGGAATGGTCATCTTGACCACCTTTGAAACTCATTTGAAAGGATGGGGAAATATGGGCTAAAAATGAACCCCCTTAAGTGTGTTTTTTGTGTGCAGGCAGGGGACTTTCTTGGTTTTGTGGTCCACAAAAAAGGGATTGAGATAAATCAGAATAAAATAAAGGCCATTAGGGAGACGAAGCCTACTTCGACTAAAAAAGAATTGCAATCTCTTTTAGGGAAGATCAACTTTTTGAGGAGGTTCATATCAAATCTCAGTGGCAAGGTTCGAGCATTCTCACCACTATTCCGCCTGAAGAAGGAAGAGTTTGTGTGGCATCCAGAGCATCAAAAGGTGTTTTACGAAATAAAGGAGTTCCTAGAAAATCCTCCTATTTTGTCCTCTCTAGTTAGGAATAGATGCATGAGGTTGTACATTTCTTCCTCAGACTTGACTATAGGAAGTATGTTAGTGCAGGAGGATGGTAATGGCATCGAAAGAGCCATATATTTCCTCAGTCGAGTATTGAATAATGAAGAGGCTAGATATAGTCTTATAAAGAAGATGTGCTTTTGTTTGTACTTTTCTTGTATGAAATTAAAGCATTACATAAAACCAGTTTATGTGTCTTCCCATTTTGATATTTTCAAGCATATGTTGTCAAAACCAATTTTGCATAGTCGAATTGGAAAATGGGCACTTGCTTTAGCATAATACTCCCTTACATACATGCCTTTAAAGGCCATGAAGGGTCAGGTGGTCGTTGACTTTATTGTGGATCATGCGATAGTCGAGACGCCTTTGAATTATTTATAAATGGAACCTTGGAAGTTGTACTTTGATGGTTCCAACCATAAAAATGAGACTGGTGTTAGAATTCTGATTGTTTCTCCAAACAAAATTCCTACTAAGTTTAAATAGAGAATCGATGGATCTTGCTTAAACAACGGTGTTAAGTATAAAGCTTTAATACCCGAACTTGAGATCTTGTCAGAGTTAGGGGCAAAACGATTCGAAATAAAAGGAGATTATAAATTGGTGGTAAAGCAAATAACAAAGGAATACAAATGCATTAAGGAAAACTTAATTATGTATTTTATCATAGTGACTCGACTAATCAAGTGTTTCAAATTTGTGGATATCCAACACATTCCTAGATTTAAGATCCAAGAAGCGAACGAATTGGCACAATTTGCCTTAGGGTATAAGGTGTCCAAATAAAAGCTCAGAGATTTGATCGAAGTTCGAGGGAATGTAAAGTCAACGAGGCTTCCCCCATCAGATCTGGCAGAAATGAAGCTGGGATATGAGTGCTGATGAGATTCTGAACAGATCTCATTGAAAATGACAATGCGCCATAGAAGGAGCAATAATGATGATGACGTCAGCAGAAGTGAAAGCATTGTCGAAAAATACTATAAAAAATGCCACGTCTCTCTTGTCTGATCCAAATCGAAACATGGCCTTTTGGAGGGAGGGGGGCAGTTTGTTACTTTGGATTTTTTGACTCAACTATAAATGACAAATGAAGACAATAAATATGCCAAGAGTTGAAATTAAAGAGTCAGGTGGAAATCAAGAGCTGAGTTAATGTCAAAAACTATACATGGTAATGAGAATCAAAGCAGTTGGAAGTCGGGGAACGTTGTTAGAGTTTGGGGACTTAGTGGAATTTTTTAGTACGTTGGTCAGTTATCGCTTGGTTGAGTACTATGCTATGTTGGTTAAGGTTGGAGTTCATCATTACAATGGAAACAATGTCGACTGGGTACTGCATGTAGAAAGTATTACAGAGTGTGATGTCTTAACATCATCGATCTTAGTGATTTCAACGTAGTATGGTCAATTCCTGATGACCGGTCAAAGTAGTTAAGATATTTGAATGGTGTGGAAAGAGCGGGAATTGATTTGACATATACGATTACTCGAAGACACGCGGATACTCGTCGGAAGAAATATCTGCATGGGATTGAAATGTGTCGTGATAGGGTTAGTCGATCGTTCTTAGGTAGTTATGTTAGAGTAATATATAAAGGGACTCATGTTCATTTTGTAAAGGGTCCGCAATTGTACTCATATTTCTGTAAACTCAAAGTATCTAGGTATTTGAGAAACGAGTGAAGAAAATATAGGTATGTGTTCCACCATTTATAAATTTCAAGCAATTTTACATTCAAACCTTTTTCCTATATTAAGTTACATTTCGATTTCGCATTATAATTCTTGTTATTTTATTTCGTCTTGCATTTATTTTCTAGTCACTTTCGCTTTCAAAACCATGTGTTCCAATTCTTGTC
The DNA here is from genome assembly GCA_022829125.1 of Lathyrus tuberosus. Classification (NCBI taxonomy): domain Eukaryota; kingdom Viridiplantae; phylum Streptophyta; class Magnoliopsida; order Fabales; family Fabaceae; genus Lathyrus; species Lathyrus tuberosus. The sequence continues at coordinate 11,837,695 of JALAZF010000072.1, forward strand.
ATAAGTACATCGTTACTTTTCCAAATATCATCTTTCGATTTCAACAGTAAGATGTTGTTCAAAGTTTTAAATGCACACAAATATGTTTCAGAAGTTTTTAGAGTTTGATCCCTTAAGTATTAATAGAAACTTGTTTTGTTTACCAATTTTCCAAGTAAATAAGTGGGGGAATTGCCCCTGGTGTCGGTGTCAATGAAACTGGCATCGATGACGCCACAGGAGCAGTCGTTCTAACAGGCGTTGAAACAACCACATCTCTAACCGTCAATCTGATGGACTGTTCAACTACATTTTGAGGATTGTTCTGTGAGTTAGAAGTAGGGTTATCCGTAGACGGATGTGTCATTTCAGGCAGAGCTTTTCCACTTCTTAAACGCACACACACATAAATACCAAGAACATTTCATGCATTAAGAACAATTTGTAAAAGAAAAACACAATACTTGTAAAGTTAAAAAAAAATTAGCACAAGCGTCCCACCGGGCGTGCCAATTTGTTTATCCCTAATTTTGGTAAACAATCATTAGTCTCAATAGAAAAGTTACTTGTAGTCAAAATTCTTAAAAGAGTGTTTGACTGTTTGTTGTAAATGTAGTATAGAATCTAACTTTGTATGAAAGTAAAGACAAAACTTGTAAAGAAAAGAAAAGGGCTTTTGATAGGGTCGAAATCCTTGTAAAATTGAAGATAAAAGACAGGTAAATTTCTGAAACAAATGTGAAAAGCAAAACAAAACAAGGCTTCACTTAAGCATGTAAAGAATTGTATGCAAAATCATACATGTTTTCTCACAGACTCATTTCTCGCTATTGTTTGGGTACTTTGAGTTTTATGGATTTATTTTAATGATATTGCCACCCTGAATCCTTACTCTAGAATTTCTATACTTACTAATACATTAATAACTTCTTGCAACAACTTTATTCCTAGCAATTGACATGTATCTAGTTGCATGGTCTTCACCTTTCACGCTGACTTCCACGTATCTTCGATGTATGGATAAGATCAAAAGACAGTTACACAATCTGATATCATCATTTCGCTTTAATTGCCACTGTCGACTAGCAGTCCTTGTCAAATTCATGAAAACATAGGCGAATCTCTAAGAACATAATTTGAGAAAACATACTAAGTCCCCAACTTCAGGTCTAACATAACTATTTCAACGCCCTTGGCTAAGGATCCCTTTTGTCGAAATGCTATCGCATATCACCATTTTATTAAGTGTTTTTTTGAATCCCTTTTCTTCATGCCAAATTTAATGATGTCAAAATTTCATACCAACACCCGCATCATCTCCTTGACTATGAGTGTCGTCAAAACTCCAATGCTGACAGACCTCAATCGGACCACCACCATGGCTTTTAGCCCCGCCGACCTCAACCTCCTGCCAACTTCTGAATGACCCTACAGCTCTGATAGAAGATATCTTCTATCGACATTCTTGTTGTTTTTCGCCTTTCTAGTTTTGGTCAATTTCAAAAACATGTTTTTTTTTTCACTTAATAACTCAAGTTTTTATGAAATATTTCAAAATTTATAAATATCAAAAACTTTTTTTTTTTAATTAAAAAAAAGTATATCTAAAAAATCATTTTGAATTAACCAAAGGTTTTACGCACTACCCCCGCTTCGATTTGGATTTTCTTCCTACCCAATTTCCGTACGCATAAAATGTGACCGGACAAGGAAGAGACTTTATTCCGTCTATATGAATATACGAAGTGACTCTTTCTAATTTAGAACCAAAGTCTTTTCTACAAACAATTTGTCTTCATTTTTTTGATAGAGAATGGCCAATAACTATGAGGGAGTTGCTATAGGAATTGACCTAGGCACGACTTACTCATGTGTTGGAGTGTGGCAAGAAGAAAACAATCGTGTTGAAATCATACACAACGATCAAGGAAACAAAACAACACCTTCTTGTGTTGCTTTCACTAACACTCAAAGATTGGTTGGTGATGCTGCTAAGAATCAAGCTTCCTCTAACCCAACCAACACCGTCTTTGGTAACTCATTTATTATTTTGTTCCGCCATTGTTTAGATTTTAGCTATTAGGGTTTACGGTTACTAGGTTAAATATATTTGTTACTATTTTTATTTTAATGTCTTTTTTGACATTATTGTTTGAAAATATACATCCCCACTTTAATTTTTTCAGATGCTAAGAGGTTGATTGGAAGGAAATATAGCGATTCTGTTATTCAAAATGATATTTTATTGTGGCCCTTTAAGGTCATTGCCGGTGATAATGACAAGCCTACGATCCTCCTGAGTTACCAGGGTAAGGAAAAACACCTTGTTCCCGAGGAAATATCAGCGATGATTCTCACACAGATGCGAGAGATTGCAGGAGTTTTTTTGGAATCACCTGTCAAGAATGCAGTGATTACAGTACCCGCTTATTTTAACGATTCACAGCGAAGAGCCACCAAAGATGCTGGTGATATTGCTGGCCTCAATGTAATGCGGATAATCAATGAACCAACTGCTGCGGCTCTTGCATATGGCCTTCAAAAAAGAGCTAATTGTGTTGAAGAGAGAACTATTTTCATCTTTGATCTTGGTGGTGGTACTTTTGATGTGTCTCTCCTTACTATTAAGAATAATGTCTTTGAAGTTAAGGCCACTGCTGGAGATACTCATCTTGGAGGAGAAGACTTTGATAATCGAATGGTGTATCACTTTGTCAAGGAGTTTAAGAGGAAGAATAAAGTTGACATTAGTGGGAACTCAAAAGCTCTGAGGAAATTGAGAACTGTCTGTGAGAGGGTAAAAAGGACACTTTCATACGAAACTGAGGCCACAATTGACATAGATGCTATATATGAGGGAATTGACTTCTGTTCATCAATTACTCGGGCCAAGTTTGAGCAATTGAATATGGACCTGTTTGAAAAGTGTATGCAGTCTGTTGAAAGTTGTCTTGTTGATGCTAAGATAGACAAGAGTAGTGTTGATGACATTGTTCTGGTTGGTGGCTCTTCTAGGATTCCCAAAGTAAAACGGTTGTTGCAGGATTTTTTCAAGGGGAAGGAATTATGCAAGAGCATCAACCCTGATGAGGCTGTTGCTTATGGTGCAGCTGTCCAAGCTGCTTTGCTGAGTGAAGGTTTTAAGAATGTTCCAAACTTGATTCTTAGAGATGTTACACCTTTGTCACTAGGTAAGACAATAAAAGGAGATATCATGGATGTCGTGATTGCTAGGAACACTTCTATTCCTGTCAAGAATACCAAACCTTATGTTACTGTGGTAGATAACCAATCCTTCGTCTTGATTGAGGTTTATGAGGGTGAGAGAATCAAAGCCAGTGAGAATAATTTGCTGGGTTTTTTTAAACTCTCAGTTCCTCCTGCTCCACGAGGCCATATTCCTATCAATGTATGCTTTGCTATAGATGCTGATGGTATGTTAAACGTGTCGGCAGAGGAAGAAACAAGTGGTAATAAGAAAGATATTACAATAACCAATGAAAATGGAAGTCTGTCAAGGGAAGAAATTGAGAGAATGATTCGAGAGGCTGAGTTTTTTAAGGCTCAAGACATAAAGTTCAAAAAGAAAGCTAAGGCAATAAATGCTTTGGACGATTATCTCTACTCCGTGGGGAAAGCAATGAAGGATGATTGTGTAAGTTCCAAGCTCAACCCTGTTGACAAAGTGAAGATCAATTCTGCAATGATAAAAGGAAAGAGCATGCTTGAAGACAGCAAGCAGGAAGATACGTTTGTGTTTGTGGATTGTTTGAAGGAGCTTGAGAGCGTCTTTGAATCTGCTATGAACAAGGTCAACAAAAGTTACTCTGATGAGGAAAGTGATTTAGATTCCTAATGATAATTTTCGTTGTTTGATTTGCTCCCTCGTGTATAATGTTGGAGTTTATTGTTCTACTTCTGAGATGGCATATTTGGTACTTATTTCTTTTCAATCTTGTTATTGTTTGTGTTAAGTAGACTTGAAGTTTTTATTGAAATAAACAAAAATTTGTGACATAACTAGTATTGTAATTTTAATTTGTGTTACAGATTGATCTTTTGAATTTGCGTATCATATCTAATAATTCATATAGTTCAAACTCTTGTATAACTTTAGCATTCAAAGTTACTGCTGAAACTAAAACAAATAAATGCAACTTTTTAGGGTAAGCTTGATCTTAGTATTTGCTAGGTAGAACAGAAAAAGAATAAGGTTTGATAGAAATGGAGCATCTTCAAAACTCTGCTCGTAATTTGTATCAGAAAAGTAAGATAAATATGGACTCTGATGTTGGGATTGAAGAATAACTTTCATGCAGGAACATTCACACGGCAAAATGGAATTTAGGATGAAGCATTGACACATAATGAATGGTCCCATGACTAAAACTTGTCACTTTAATAATTAAATATTTGTTTTCAACTTAGTCATTTGATTAATGTTAAATATTTAAAGTATTATATTTTACTCTATATCTATAATTGTGGAAAAACATCAATAACAATAAAATTTGTTTTATTAAAAATATCATGTATTTTTTTTTTATTGTGTATAAAAACTTAAATATATATATCATGTATATTTACTATTGATGTTTAAATAATTTGGGTTTTTGTATAAATTGTTAGTTTACACGTCATTTTTGTAAACGTTTAATTACTAAATTAGCAATAAACTCGTCGTATCGCGTGAATTTTTGTATAGATTCATAATATGTTTTATCAATTTTAAATACATATTTTTGGATCGATAACATTTAGAGAATTACAAACATAATATAATATAATCTATCATTAAAGAATTGTAAACATAAGCTAATATAATTTAGCAATTGTGATTCCTTTATCCAAACATACATTCAAAAACAAAGATAACATGAATAAAACATTCAAAGTACGTAGTTATTAAAAACTTCAAAAGGCAACATGTCAACATCTTCATAAATATCTCTCAATTAAACAGTAAAACCTTGAAATTCATCATTGCAACAATAGACTTTTTTTCGTTTATAAAAATATTTGTAACTTATTCTCGTTTATAAAATTAATTGTATCAACAATAAACTTTTTTTCGTTTATAAAAATACATGTAATTTATTCCCGTTTATAAATATAATTCTATCAACAATAGACTTTTTCCGTTAATAAAAATATTTGTAACTTATTCCCGTTTATAAAAATAATTGTATCAACAATATTATTTATCTGTTGATAAAAATATTTGTAACTTATTCCCGTTTAGAAAAATAATTGTATCAACAACAGATTTTTTCACGTTTATAAAAATATTTGTAACTTATTTTTGTTTATAAAAATAATTCTATCAAAACAATAGACTTTTCACGTTTATAAAAATATTTATAACTTATTCCCGTTTATGAATATAGTTGTATCAACAATAGACTTTTTTTTTTAATAGAAATATTTACAACTTATTCCCGTTTATAAAAACGATTGTATCAACAATAAAAAAAAAATCGTTTATAAAAATATTTATAACTTATTTCTGTTAATAAAAATATCATTGTATCAACAATAGACTTTTTTTTCATTTATAAAAATATTTATAATTTATTCTTGTTTATAAAAATAATTATATCAACATAAATTTTTCTATAACAATATTATAAAACTTGAAGATATAAAAACATAAGTATTGTAGTTTTTAAATGTGTATTTTGGGTAGAAAAAAAGAGAAGCTTCCAATGTATTGGTATCACGTTTGGAAACAGTTCATACCAACAAAAGTACTGTCATGTATTGAAGCTAAAAAAATATGTATTGAGCCATTTGCCAATTCATATTTGGAAACAGATCATACTAAATTCAAATATGCAAGTGTAAATAAATCGAAAAAATATATAACCCAAAAAGAATCTATAATATGAAAAAAAAAACTATGCTCTGGAAAAGACCAACTTAACATTCTTTCTACATCGGCCAGCTATCCTTTTCAAGGACTTTCAATGTCCAAAATTTACTCTAATATTAAATCGTTAAGGCACTTTATGTATTGAGCCATTAGACAATTCATATTTGAAAACAGTTCATACTAAATTCAAATATGCAATTGAAAATAAATAGACAAAAAATATAACCTAAAAAAATCTATAATATAAGAAAAACTATGTTCTAGAAAAGACCAATTTAACCTTTTTTTTGCATCGGCCAACTAAAAATGGCTAATCATGTTCTTGAAGCTAAAATAATGGGTGGGAAGGGTCATGGAAAGGTGATATACATACCATGAATAGATATGTCCCCATCACAATCACCATGGCCTTTCAAACTAAACAGGAGACAATTCCCGGTCATTGTCTCGTACGCCCTGACGTTTAACAAATCTCAATGACAATCTTTGGATTGGGTTGGACTTTATATTTTGAAAGATCTCTTCAGTCATGGCCAGCTGTATGTTGCAATCTAAAGGGTAACGAATAAAAAGGGTATCAAAATCTTGATAGACGACGAAAACAATAAACCAAAATATGCCACTGCTAACATCATCTATAAGGAAGTCTTCAACAATATATAGCCGACACTTATATTTTGTTTTTCTATGTCATACGATTTATGTTTTTGGATATATTCTATTTTCCAGCAATTGTTTTTTTTTTAATTTGTAGCATATCTTAAACAAATTCGTTCATCTTCATAGACTGATGCATCACTTTTTAAATGTAGTTATTTGCATGATTGTACTGTTGCAAACTATCTAACGTAATTATTATCTAAAATTAGCAGCTATAGTTATTTCAAATTCCTCGTAAAAGTGCACTTGCGTAATAAACAAACAACCATCAACATTCATAATAAACAAACAACCATCAACCAAGCACTGCCAAACTGACAACATTCATATGTTTAAAACAGACACGTAAAGCCGATTTGGTGGATTCGTTATGCTGAAGTCAAGCTTATCACCCATCATAAGCCTTCTATGCTTAGCGAACTTATACCAGCCTATGCCTATGAACTTTTCAGTCTTGACGATCTTTTTGTTGCGCTTCCCAGAGTGAACCTTTGCACGGTATAACCTCCATGTGTTCGAGTCAACCAACTCTATTGACTTCTGGTTCCAGCCTAAGAAACTCTTTGTAACCTCTTTTGGAAAATGTTGAAAGATTGTAGTAAATATTGTTACATTAACAAGTTATATTCATATACTACAACAATTTAAAATACTATATTATTGAAATGTACCATCACATTTTTCATAACTTTGTATCCAAATCTAATGTGCCTTTCCCAATAGAATGCATCTTCGGATTCTTCATCCTTAGACTCATCTTCTTCACCATCACTATCATCATCGATTGAATGAACAATGCCTTCAACATTCAACATCGAAACTTGGACATCTGTCATTTTCTTTCAATCAGCCACATTATTCTTTCCTCCTTCTATTTCTGTCATATTAGTAGACCTGCATTTGCATAAAATTTAAATTTACACACCAACATTCCAATTTCAGCAAAACAAACATCTTTAAACTAACAAATCAACATTACATAATCCAAATTATTAGACATACCCTATACTTTATTTTCGTATCATATGACATCCATAACCAAACAGTATTCAACACAAATATTTTTAAAGTCTTTATCTATTTTTAAGAATATAAAAAACAAAACTTGGTGTAAATTGTACTTTCTGAAATTTTTTAACATAATGTTACCATGACATGCTTTCTGATTTAACTAAAATTACATTTTTAATTACCTTTCTGTTTTTGGGACAGCAGTATCAGTAACTTTAGAACCCCCCGCAGCTTGCCTCCACTCAGGTCAACAGGTTCTACACAAAAAGACACTTTGGGTATTACTTTCCCTTTCTTACTTTCTGACACTCCCTTTGATGTTTCCCTTATAGGTGATGAATCTTCTGCTCAATGGTCTTTTTCTCTTTCAATCAGGCCTCATAGGATCTGCATATAAATTAACAATATAATTAACTCGCACCTTTATACACCACAAACGTCCAATATCACACATTCTAACTCATTTACACCATAAGGATATTTCTACATGTTTTTATACTTTTTTCTACATGCATGTCTTTTAAAGTTAGTTTTATGTACCTTCCTCTAAACTTTGCATGATTCTCGGCAGTTTTAACATCTTCACCAGCCTTTTCTACGATTAGATCAACAACATCCGTCTTGCTGTCGACTCATTTCCCTTTGCGAAGATCTTCCTTGCTTCCAAAGGCTTCTGCAATACAGAAGTTGTGGCTTCTCATCAATAAGCTCCTTCTCTTTGAGCCATGCTTGACACAATCTTCAAAAAAACATAATATCATTTTCAATTACAGTTTTTAGAACCTACAAAATAACATAGACGTGCAATGATTATTGATACTCACTTTCACCCTTCGTTCCTCGGCTGACTTCCATTTTCGTTCTTCAGAGAAATATGACCCAAGTTTCTTCCTTTGCTCAGATACGTATTATTGGTTAAAATAAAATATGTATTGTGTTGATAGTGACCCGTGAAATAAAAAGTTTATTTGATACAATATAAATGTATTTATATATAGGTGTAAATTTGAAATTAGTTACTTAATTGTAAAATGAAAAATAATTATATAAACTCAATTGTATTAAATAGTTATGCAAAGAGAAAAAAAAAGGGCTCGTGACATGAAGAAAGACAAAAAATAAAATTTTAATATTTTGAAATAAAGATTTTGTCTTTCAAATCAAGACAAATTGTTGATAAAAATAAAATAGACATTTTGCTAATAACAACTCGTGTATTTAATGTGATATAAAATGTATTTAGATACAAATACAAAATTTAAAAGAGATTAATTGGAATACACTGTCAGTGTAAAACTACTTTACACTGTCATCCAATTAGAATTAGTTATTTTGACACATGAGAAAAGAGAAACATGGAAGAAGTAGTTATTAAAATGATTTATTTATAATTTATTTTTTGAGAAACATGGAAGAAGTAGTTATTAAAATAATTTATTTATAATTTATTTTTATTTTTAATTCCATAAATATGTGTCAAAATAACTAATTCTAATTGGATGATAGTGTAAAGTGGTTTTACATTGATAGTGTATTTCAATTAATCTCAATTTAAAATGATTTACTTAATTATAAAATAAATGATAATCATATAAATTTAATCGTATTAAATAATTATATTAAAAGAAGAAAAAAAGAAATCGTGAAATGGAGAAAGAAAAAAAAATTAAAAAGGATTTTGTCTCACATATTAAAACAATGGTTGGTTGGTTAAAATAAAATAGATATTGTGTTGATATTGACTCGTGAGATAAATAAATTTTTTATTTTATTAAAATTAAAAAATAGATTATTAGTATTTTTAGTGATAATAAATAAATAGAAAAAGAAATTAAAATGAAAGTAAGAAAGTGTGTGAAAAAGTGTGAGAGACATTTAAATTTTAATGAAGAGAGAGAATGAGTGTCACTTGTCATGTTGTAGTAGTAGATGAGAATGGAAAAAAGTAAACATTAGTTGATTACTAAAATGTCCTTTTAGTAGTGTAAATAATTTATGATAAAAGGGCACTTTTGCAATACACCGCTTGAAAATGTCCTCGTGTGTTGATTAGTGATGGCGGGTCGCACTTTTGCAATACACCGCTTGAAAAGGTTTTAGAGCACTATGGTGTAAAGCATAAGGTTGCAACCCTATACCACCCACAAAAAAATGGTCAAGCCGAAGTTTCAAATAGGGAGGTGAAAAGAATCCTTGAAAAAACCGTGTCAAGCTCTCGTAAGGATTGGTCGCAAAAGCTTGATGAAGCTTTGTGGGCGTATCGCACTGCTTACAAGGCTCCAATAGGTTTAACTCCATTCCAAATGGTTTATGGAAAAACATGTCATTTATCAGTTGAAATGGAGCAGAAAGCTCTTTGGGCATTAAAATTGTTAACCTTTGATCCTAACTTGGCCGGCGAGAAAAGAAAGGTCCAATTGCACGAGTTGGAAGAATTGAGGAATAACGCTTATCATTCTAGCAATCTCTATAAGAAAAAAATAAGGGGTATCATGACAAGAAAGTTCGTCAGAAATAATTTCGGGTAGACCAAATGGTTCTTCTGTTTAATTCCCATTTGAAGTTTTTTCTGAGAAAATTGAAGTCCAAGTGGTCTGGATTGTTTTTTATTAAAGATGTGAAGCACTATGGTGCTATTGTGATAGAGGACTTGCAGAAAAAAAGAGTTGGACTATGAATGGCCAAAGACTTAAAATCTATCTTGGAGGCGAGATTGATCGTGAAAATTGCGCCGTTTTTCTAGATGATCATTGAGGTCATCTTGGACCGTCGAGCTCAAACGACGTTAAACAAAGTGCTTGTTAGGAGGCACCCAATCATTGTAAGTATTTCTGCAATTTTTACTATTTTTGTGTATTATAACTTGTTTAGAATGGTTGTGAAGGATGTGCTACAGACAGAAAAAATTTCAAAGTTTTGTCATGTTCGCTGGGAAGTTCGCATTGCGAACCTGGAGCGAGTATTCGTTGGCCAGTTCGTACTGCTAATGTAGCGAGACAAACAAAATTTGTCTACTGCCACATCACTTAAAAAAGAGTAAAAAGGTTGGTGGGCCAGATGTTGGGGCCCAAGACCCACTTTTTTCTGACTTGGTTGAGGAAACCCTACCTCCCTTTCCACTCTCATTCTCACAAAAAACTCACACACTTTGCAAACACTCTCACTCTCCCAACTCTCACGAGCTCTTTGAAGAAATTTTGCAACTTCTCACTAATTTTTCCAAGCTAATCTTACCAAGTATCAGGTTTGATCTCATTCTCTTCTTTTGATTCTTAATAAAAACATGTGGTTAGGGTTAGTGTTAAACTTTGAGAAAAATTGATTCTAGGTTGAGATGTACCAATGCATGTTCTGTTCTTGGGTATTCTTTGTTTTTGTAAGTGGGTATTATCATAAGAAGGGAATATAATATATGTTGCAGATAAATTGATGTTAATGGATAGGTGGGCAGAACCTACTGAGTTAGAAATTCATAGGGTTCGCCTAGCGAACCTGGGACGAATATTTGCCCGGACTTCGCCTAGCGAATCTGGGGCGAATGTTCGCCAGGGCTTCGCCTTGCAAACTTTTGGGCGAACAGAGCAGATTTTTCAAAAAAATTTGCTGCTTGTTTCTGATTCTGATGATTATTGATGTGTCTCCTTACTAATTAAAATTGTGTGTTGGCTGGTTGTTTGTTTTTGCTGATGGTTTTACAGATGGCACCAAGGTTTATTCCTTCAAAGAAACGAAAAACCGGAATCACATCTCGATCAGTACGAATTCAGTTTGACTCTTATCGATTTCGAGGAGCAAAGTAGGCTATTCGATACTTAACACTTGAAAAAAGTAGCATCCTGCCAGAAAAGCGCTTCAACCTAAATCCATAAGGAACCTACCGAGCGATAGCGGCACTCTTGGAATCCAAGAAATGGGGGAAATTGATCACACCCGGAGATAGTTACAATGTGGAGATAATTCGAGAGTGCTACGCAAATGCGCTCCCGGATGATGATGAGATATTTTCATGGAGGACTTTGGTTTGTGGAAGGGAAATGAATTTTGATCGTGATACCATAAACACGGTTCTAGGTAACCCTCTGACCTTAGGAGAGAATGAGATTGATTCTTACCACCTTACTTTGAGATTGCACAGGGACACGAATGCCGTGACTCGTGATTTATTATGTGAGGGGAAAACATTTGAATTGAACCGTCTAGGGTTCCTAAGAGGTATCATAGGGAGGACACACGTCCTTTGGCCCAAATCATTCAGTTATTGGTTTTGCCCAACATTGAGCCAAAGTCACACACCTCTACTGTGCCTATACCTATTGCTCACCTTGTTCATAGTATTATGACAAATGTTCAGATTGATGTGGCTCAAATTATAGCTGACGAGATGCGTGCGGTAGTGGAGAGTGGACTAGGTTTGACCTCAAGGAATAATTTTCCTCTAGTCTTTCTTGCTTGATCATGGCTTTATGTGTGCACGCGAGGGTAAAATTTCCCTCCCGCCGTCAAGTTACGATTCCGGTCGCGATTGGTGACATATATGTGGATAAGTTCTGTAAGCCGAAAGGAGTGATAGGAGAGTCATCTGGTGCTTGTGTTGATGTCGGTACAGGTACAAGAGATGCTTCCGGTTCTGGTGGTTCAGGATCTTAGGGCTTCGACCCATATCAGAGAGAGATCTGCCAGTATAACTGGGATTGGATGGCGGCAACTCAGCGCGCCATGCTTGACTTACATGATTCTATGCAGGTTTTGCAGGTGCAGTATAGAGAGCCTTCCGTGGACCATTCGATGATGACTAGGAAGCAATTCCTAGCCCATGCTGGTTGGCCTGAGGCCAGGCCAGATTTTGGAGAGGGGGCAGATGCAGCTGAACCTGAGGGTGCTGATGATGCGAAGGATGTTGCTGAAGATGATGAGGGTGTTGAGGTATCTGGATCTGTTTAGGAGTCTAGAGAGTAGGTTGAGATAGAGGAGTCTGAGTCCGGGGAGGACTAGTTCGGTTTTGATGTCATTTTGTACAACTTCCTTTGGTCTTCAAAGTGAAGTTTTCTGATTATTATGATTATTGTATTTTCTTGTTGTATTTTATCCACTTTGTGGATCTGATCGTACCTGATCAGAATTGGATCGGTGGCCAACACGTCGTCTGGGCTTCAGCTCTGGTGCGGTTGAAAGACAACCGGGGGGGGGGGGGGTGTAGCGAGCGATTTTGGACGTGGTTCTTAAGCACTGTCGCTCTTTTGGGGTTACTACAGGTCGATTCATTTTTTATCCTATTAAAGCTGATGAAGGAAGGGAAATAGATGTCTCCAATTAACCCTGCTTGCATACCGAGTTTAAACAGCTATCTATTAGGTTACGGATGCTATGTGGTCGTGGGGCCTTTCTCGTGTTTATTTTGACAGAATGACGAATTTCTGGCGGGGAACAAGGATTAGGATGTTAGGACTGATGCTTTTTTGATTGATATGTGAGAGTATGGGATTTTGGGTTTTTGTTTAGTGTGCTCGCTAAGATTTTTCTTTCAATCTTATGCCTACGTATTCCCGTTTACCGAAACCGGGAAATCAGAGCGTTCATAGTTCCTCCTATTCTATGGGAGGAAATGGGTGTTTTGGTGTCTTGTTCAAAGCCCAAGACGTGAAGCGAAAGGTTGTTTGTATCTTGTTCAAAGCCCAAGATGTGAAGCTGAAAGGTCTATTTGTATCTTGTTCAAAGCCCAAGATGTGAAGCTGAAAGTTCTCGACTTTAGAGAGAATTTGTCATCTCTAAAGAAGGGTTTGTTTGTTTATAAAGGAGAATTACTTTAACCGGGATGTGTGAATCCGGCAATGCCATAATTTCCTTTATAGGGGATTTTAACCTGAAGGAGAAGACTTTAACTCAGTGTAGAGCAATGCCATCTTTCCTTAGGAATTTTTCATGCTAAAAGAGGGACAGTGGCATGGATGTAAATAATCCAGAGGCTTGCCGCTTACAACGATTAGATGAAGGGAAAGGAGTTGTTGATGTTTGTGTACTGTGAACGTGGCACAGCTTTGATGCTAAAAGGTTGATTGGATCAACCAGTGATTTTTCTTATATAAAGCCTAAGAGGAGGCTAATGGTTTGACAAGAGGGAGTTTTTATGTGTCTCGTACGAAGCCCGAGAGAGAGGCTAAAAGGGTTGACTCAAAAGGAGAATCTTTTATACTCAACAAGAGAGTGTTTTGTATCTCGTACGAAGCCCGAGATGGAGGCTAAAAGTTTTTGTTTGGCTCAATAAGAACCTTTTTTGTATCTCGTACAAAGCCCGAGATGGAGGCTAAAGATTTGTTTGACCCGACGAGGGAGTCTTTTGTATCTCGTATAAAGCCCGAGATGGAGGCTGAAAGGTTTGCTCCGCTGAGGAGAATCATTTGTACAAAGCCCAAGAGGAGGCTCAATTAAGTGACCGGTCCAGTATACTGATTTTAAAGAGAAAATCAGTTCTTATATGAGCAATGTTGTACTCAAGGATTTGATCTGAGGATCGGGATTGCTCCCTGTTCTTTAAGGAAACGGGAAATCCAAAGGGTATTAAGACTGTCCGAGTCTACGAGTTTCTTCCTATTTTGAAGAGGACTTGAGAATGTCTTTGAAACTCAAGGAAATTAGACTGTCCAAGTCTAGGGTTTTATCTTTTGTACTATGCTTTGAGAAACAGTAGTAGACTCTTTGAAAGGACTGTTCTATGAAGATGACTAATTTCTGTTCCTATACCTCTAGGAGGTCGTCGGGACAATTTGTACGAAGCCCAAGAGGAGGCTGGAAACTTTTAAGAAGCCGAGAGGTCCTTGTATGAAGCCCAAGAGGAGGCTATCATTCCTGGAGGAAGAGATCATTATATGAAGCCTAAGAGGAGGTTGTGAATACTTCTAAGAAGCCGACGAGTCCTTGTACTAAGCCCAAGAGGAGGCGGGGATGCTTTTAGGAAGCCTGAGGGTCCTTGTACAATGCCCAAGAGGAGGCCGATGCTTTTAAGAAGCCCGTGGGTCCCCAAACCCCGAGAAATTCAAGGCAAGCTATTCACAAAGAATAGATCAAGTCAGGAAAGTTCGAGAATTTGGAAGAAACTCAAAGATGCCATTCACAGAGAATACATTCATCTCTGGGAGTAGAGTTTCTTGACAATTCCTAATGAGGACAGCCGAAGAGAAGACTGTATCTGGTGATACTATTGGGGATCTAGGTGTCTATTTCTACGAACAAACGAAACGGCTTTTCCTAGTTCTAGACGTAGTTGTCGGGGAAACTCTAAATATCTATACTATTATTACACAGTTGATATGAGTTTATGAAAGAAGACTTACAGCGAAACAACCCCACAATACAGTTATATGTATAGGAAAGCAGTAAATGAAAGCGTATACACACTTACTCGGTTGTAGAGCTTCCATGCTGTTTGGTTAGTTGTTCAACAAAGAAAGATTGAAAACAACAGTATATTCAAAATCAAAGGAGAAAATGCTTTGAAAAGAGGTTGGGGCTTACAGCTCAAGGAGAGGCCCAGGGTTTTATCAATGATTGCACTGTTTAAATTTGTACAGAGGGACTTATACAAGTGACTGAGGCCCAAGAAAGGTTTTTTGTACAACGGGATGGGTCTTACACTCTCTCAAGAGGCCCAAAAAGTTTTAAAGAAAAAGAGTGGGGCTTATAACACGAGGGTAGGCCCAGATGATTTTTCGTTTAAAATGGCGATCGCGCCAAGGTTTTCTTTTAACACAGGGGGACTTATACAATAAGTGAGGCCCAAAATGGTTTTGGTTAAAATGGGGATTGGGTCTTACACTCTAATAGAGGCCCAAAAGTGTTTTAAGAAAAGAAATGGGTCTTACTACTCGAGGGTAGGCCCAGATGTTTTAAACGGACGACGGTCGTACCGTTTACTTATACAGAGGGACTTATACAATAGGTGAGGCCCAAAAAGTTTTTGTACAAGGGGGTTGGGTATTACACTCTAATAGAGGCCCAAAAAGGTTATAGAAAAGAAATGGGGCTTACAACACGATGGGAGGCCCAATTTTTTAACGGGCGACGATCGCGACGAAATTTTGAAATACAATGGGACTTATACAATAAGTGAGGCCCAAAAATAGGTTGTATTTACAAAGGGTTGGGTCTTACACTCTCTCAAGAGGCCCAAGTGTTTGAAAAAGATTAATGCACTGTGTATTTACAGGAAATACTTGTTTGCAAGTTCAATTGTTTTTAAACAGATGTGAATAAATGCATGGCATACAAGAAAAGCGTTTAAATTTGAGTTTACCGAACACCGGTGAATTTTCCTACGCAAGCAGAGAAGCGTCTAAGGAAGCTTTAAGTGCCCGAGGAGCATCGAGGTATCGGTTTAAGAATTCCTGCGTCAAATGGAAAAAACCAAACAAGCAGAGAAAACCGGAGATCGCATAGAAATGTCTTTGATCTCATCGAGTGGTTAGAATTGAATCGCTCAGTGAATAAACGATACAAGAAACAAATTATTTAATTAATTATTTACAAGAAATAGTCTAATGATAAACTATGAGATTGAATAATTAAATAAACAATTTAAATTATCAATTTAAATTTATTAAATTTATTAAAATTTATTTAGCACAAACTAATTAAACAAAATTAGTTATACTAAAATGAATAATAATTAATTAACAAAATAAATGGAAATGGGCCTAGAATTGACTTAAGAAGTTTTCAGCCCAAACTCATAAAAAGAATCAGATTTTTTTTCCTTTTTTACAAATAAAAACAAATTAGTATGAAATGAGAGAGGAAAAACCTGGTACGCTTCTTCCATCTACAAAACGTTCAAACCCTATCCTTGTTTTTTTTCTACACGACTCTTTCTCTCTAACGGCGGAGATCATTTGCTTGGAGATTGTCCCTCCGTCTCCGGCTTCCATCAGTGAATTCGTCGAAGAGAAAGGGTGGCGCGGTGCGACTTTCTTCTTCTTTTCCTAGACCGCAGTGGCGATTTCGAAGGGTGGTGGAGGTGCGGTGGTTCTCACGGCGAAGGTTTGATGAAGGTGAGTTCATCCTCTTCCTCCTTTTGATTTCTACAATTTTCTGTTTAGAAAAAAAAAGTAAATTTGTTAGGGTTTCGAAATTGAAACGAATTTTTGATGAAAATTGAGAGATAATTGAAATTGAATTGATATTGATGGAATTGCAGGTGAATTCTGAGTTTTGCAATGGCTGTTGCAGAAATTA
The DNA here is from genome assembly GCA_022829125.1 of Lathyrus tuberosus. Lineage (NCBI taxonomy): Eukaryota > Viridiplantae > Streptophyta > Magnoliopsida > Fabales > Fabaceae > Lathyrus > Lathyrus tuberosus. The sequence goes on from JALAZF010000072.1 coordinate 11,854,442, forward strand.
TGTGAAAATTGTGAAGGTTCGACGTGTCGGCGACGTCGGTTTCGCGGCGGATTCGCAAAAATTTACAGTCTTGAGGTTCTGCTCTGTCATAACAGAATTGTTAACAGATGTTTTTCTTTTCTTCAAAATTTTTGTTAGAACAGATTGTGGTGGATTTCCTGTTAAGAGAAAATATAGAGGTTAAAACTTGTAAGTTTCTCTTTTATGAAATTTAACCAGAACTTTGAAATAAGAATTGGTAATTGAGGAAATTGAATTGAAGATGAAAAGATATTGCTCTTGTTCTGCAGATATTGTGCTTGGTGAGATTCCACAGGAATTGCAGTTATAATAACAGGTAAAGCCATGATTTTTCTGTTGTGCATATGAGAAAAATTCTGCAGGTCTGTGTTGTGGCTGTAGATGCTGTGAATTTCCTGAAGAAAAGAAATTTGCAGTTAAAATTTGTAAGTGTTATAACAGAAATTAGAACTTTGAAAAAAAAATAGAAATTTATGAATTTGAAATGAATTTGTGATGAATCCCCTTGTTTCTGAATTATGCAGGTGTTAAGCTATTGTTCCAATGGATTCCATAACTCAAGTTCAAGTAGGAATTGTTACAGCAGCATTATCATCACCATGATTACCCATGTTCACATTATGTCAAAAAATGGTGAAGAACAAGGATTATGCTATTATTCTCTTTATGTATAAAAAGAACAAATTTGTAATTGTGTGTGAGGGAGGCTTCGCGCCCTCTTGTGTGTTGTGTAACAAAATATATGGAATGAAAAAAGAAAAGGGGTGCGCAGCACCCTTGCACATTATGTTTCACATTTTTTTTATCTTACAAAGAAGAAGTTTGAAAATTGGAGAGAAAGAGAAACAAGGAATTAAAGCTTGTTTGGTGTGTGTTAAAAATGAAACTTGAATGCCTATTTATAGGCAAACAAAACTTGTTGGCGAAGACACAAATTATATTAAACTATGACATTCAAAGTTGATCAAAGATTCAAAGCTTGTGCGGATTTTTGACTCCAAATTTCCAAAGTTTGTTAGAGGTTTAATGTATGTAAAACAAATTATGAAAAAAACAAAATTAGTAAGAAACAAAACTTATTAGAAACAGAAAATCACAAAAATGACATATATTTTTATTTCTAAAAAACAAAAGTTTTTGAAATATATATATATATATATATATATATATATATATATATATATATATATATATATATATATATAAAGTGGCGCACAAAACAAATATATATACATAATTTTTTCGCACAATTAACCAGAAAAGACGGAGATTTCAATGCATATACTCTGACTGAAAACTCAAACGATATGCGTGACAAAAATAGATGATATGATATGCAGACGACACAAAGTGAAAACACAATCAGGTTTTGACAATTGGTGGTCAAAATTTGGGGTATGACAGATGCCCCTATTTAATCTTCTTGGACCCGAAGGTGTGAATGACGAAGGTGTTCGGGCATTCGGGGTGCAAGAGGATTAAATATCAAAATACCCGAAATTTTAATGGTGGTTATGAATGGTAGCTTACACATCCATCTTCTTTTGCTAAGCAATGACGCTTAGAAAAGGTAAACTTCCCCTCGATCCTGGTCTTCAGTCAAGGAACTGGTCTTAGTTTCTAAAATAAACTTCCCCTCGATCCTGGTTTCCTACCAAGGAACTGGTCTTAGTTTTCGAAATAAACTTCCCCTGGATCCTGGTTTCCTACCAAGGAACTGGTCTCAGTTGATGTAAACTTCCCCTCGATCCTGGTTTCCTACCAAGGAACTGGTCTCAGTTTCTGAAATAAACTTCCCCTCGATCCTGGTTTCCTACCAAGGAACTGGTCTTAGTTTCCGAAATACTTCCCCTCGATCCTGGTTTCCTACCAAGGAACTGGTCTTAGTTTCTGAAATAAACTTCCCCTCGATCCTGGTTTCCTACCAAGGAACTGGTCTCAGTTGATGTAAACTTCCCCTCGATCCTGGTTTCCTACCAAGGAACTGGTCTCAGTTTCTGAAATAAACTTCCCCTCGATCCTGGTTTCCTACCAAGGAACTGGTCTTAGTTTCCGAAATACTTCCCCTCGATCCTGGTTTCCTACCAAGGAACTGGTCTTAGTTTCCGAAATAAACTTCCCCTTGATCCTGGTTTCCTACCAAAGAACTGGTCTCAGTTTCGGAAATAAACTTCCCCTCGATCCTGGTTTCCTACCAAGGAACTGGTCTAAGTTTCTGTTGTAAACTTCCCCTCGATCCTGGTTTCCTACCAAGGAACTGGTCTTAGTTTCTTTTGTAAACTTCCCCTCGATCCTGGTTTCCTACCAAGGAACTGGTCTCAGTTTCTTTTGTAAATAAACTTTATTGACAAGGGACGCTACTCGTAGCGGTTTTCCTCAAACTTCTCGCCGAATTTTCCTGGGGAGATGCCATTTGACGGAAAACTTTGACGTCAGACTCGCTGGGGAACCCAATGTCTGAGTTGTAGAGTTGCACAAACTTCTCTGTTTGGAGACGCCATTTGTTTCTACTGGGGAAAGCGAGTCTCTTGAGAGACTGCTTTCGCTCGGGGTCTTACATCATACTTTTCTCGGGATCTTTCCGGAGAAATGCCATGTGATGGGATCCAATTTTGGGGTTCCAATGACCTTTTCATCAACGGTTTTTTTTTGGAACAAAACTGCCGTACTGCCGACTCTCTGCTCGAGAGGCTCTCTCTAAGGATTTTCCTTAATCCGGGAAAGCAAAGATATCATCTTCAATGGCGAAGAGTGAAATTTGTTGAAGGTTCTCTGGCCTTTCAAAGGTTCAAGTTATCAAAGTGGTCAATTGCCGACTCTGATCTAAAAATACGCTGGAGACGAGTTTGATCTGACATAACATTTCCTGGCGAAGCAAGAACTGACAAACTCGATCGAGAGGACGGTTATTACGACAGGATAAGACCGACTCAAGTGATAGTGATGCAATATGAAATGTGAATACAAATCAATAATGCATGATGTATGTATGTTTATGCTGACAAAACTGACACAACATACAAACTAAAAGATGAACATGACTGGATACTCGGCCATCGCGGGGCGTCGGAATATCGTTGGTCCAAAAGTAGCAATTCCACCTTGCTTAGGAGAAATAGTCCCTGCTGGGAGCTATATTGGTCGGGCTTAGGAGATAAGAACTCGGCCGAGGGTATCAGATGGGAAAACCGCATCTGACACAGTTGATCCTTCATTCAGGCGCTCTGGCTTAGAATGAGTACTTTGATTCCGCACTTTGAGGCTCGAACGCCTTTGGAAACGCAATCGATGTTCTTTCGATGTTCAACAGTCAAAAACAATTGCCATCTTTAATTTTAGAGCAAAAAAAGTTTAACAAGTAAATTCGTTTTGTTTTAATTCAAGAATCATTAATCATGTTAAAAAACGTCGTTCTGTAAAGCTAAAACAAATAAGAATTACAAACAAAAGCACAAGGGCTCAAATTTTATTGATGAGATGGAGATCAGCCAAACGCGTGATTCCAAAGAGTATTTACAAAGTTAGAAAATGGTAATTTACAGGGAAAAGGGCTACGTTGAAACATAACGACCACTATCCTTCTACCAACTTTGAATTCCAGACACCCCGAGCTTCTGTCGAAAATGACCTTGACTGGAGTTTTCCTCCGATGGATGATGTAACTATTGCTAAGGGACTTGCCTCTGTTGAACATAGTTACTTGCCATTATCCCTAACTTTTTCCTGGATTGTACTTTGATGTTTCCAATCCACCGGGATGATTTTTTTTCATGTCTCTAACTTTTGCCTGGACCGCCCTTTCGGGTTTTCAATCCACCAAGACGTTTTTTTATTTTTTTTATTTTTAGGCGAAGTATTTCTTGACTACATCAACATTCACAGGGTAGGAAAATTCCTCTCCGTCCATGGTTGCAAGTCTCAAGGCGCCGCCTGAGAAAGCTTTCGTGACCACATAGGGGCCATCATAATTCGGGGTCCACTTACCCCGATAATCAGTGAGAAATGATTGTATCTTCTTGAGCACAAGGTCTCCTTTTCTGAAGATGCGAGGTCGGACCTTTTTGTCGAACGCCTTCTTCATTCTTTGCTGATATAATTGACCGTGGCATAGTGTCGTGATTCGCTTCTCTTCGATCAGATTCAGCTCGTCGTGTCGACTTTGACACCATTCAGCTTCTGTAAGCTTAGCTTCCATCAATACCCGGATTGATGGGATCTCTACTTCTATGGGGAGCACTGCTTCCATGCCATACACTAGAGAGAAAGGGGTTGCCCCTGTTGAAGTGCGGACAGATGTGCGATAACCGTGGATAGCAAAGGGCAGAATCTCGTGCCAATCTTTGTATGTTACAACCATCTTCTGAACAATCTTCTTGATGTTCTTGTTAGCCGCTTCTACCGCTCCGTTCATCTTGGGTCGGTAGGGAGATGAGTTATGGTGTTCGATCTTGAACTCTGCACACAACTCTTTTATCATCTTATTGTTCAAGTTAGATCCATTATCAGTAATGATCTGGCTTGGAACACCATAACGGTAGATGAGATTGTTTTTGATAAATCGGACCACCACTTGTCGGGTAACATTAGCGTACGGCGCTGCTTCGAATCACTTGGTGAAGTAATCAATGGCTACTAGAATGAACCGATGTCCGTTTGAAGCCGTAGGTTCAATCAAGCCAATTATGTCTAATCCCCATATGGAAAAAGGCCATGGGGAAGAAAGAACTTTGAGATGCGTTGGCGATACATGGATTTTGTCAGCGTATATCTGACACTTGTGACACCTTCTCATGTACTTGTAGCAGTCGGATTCCATGGTCAACCAATAGTACCCTGCTCTTAGAATTTTTCTCTCCATTGTGTGTTCGTTGGCATGAGTGCCAAAGGATCCTTCGTGAATTTCTTTCATCAGCATGTCTGCTTCTGGTCTGTCGACGCATCGGAGCAAGACCATGTCAAAATTTCTCTTATAGAGTGTATCACCGCTCAAGAAGAAGCTGCCTACTAGTCTTCTGAGGGTCTTTCTATCTTTCCTGGACGCCCCAGGTGGATACTCTTGTTTCTGAAGGAAGCATTTGATATCGTGATACCAAGGTCTGTCGTCTATGACTGCTTCAATCGCGAAGATGTAGGTGGGCCGTTCAAGGCGCATTACGTCAATCTTAGGTAAGTCATTCCATCGACCTACGCTAATCATGGAAGAGAGAATGGCTAATGCATCAGCCATGTGATTCTCACCACGAGGGATGTGATGAAACTAAACTCTGTCGAAGAAGGGTAGCAACCTTCTTGCATAGTCTTTGTAAGGAATCAATCCTGATTGGTATGTGTTCCAATCTCCTGTGATCTGATTGATAACCAAGGCTGAATCGCCGTATACGTACAAGTTTTTTATCCTTAAACCAATCGCTTCTTCGAGACCCATAATACAAGCTTCGTATTCGGCCTCGTTGTTCGTACATTTGAACGCTAGTCTGGCAGTGAAAGGAATGTGGGTACCCTGAGGGGTAACAATGATTGCCCCAATTCCGTTTCCGTAATGATTAACTGCTCCGTCAAAGATTAGTCCCCACTGGGAACCTGATTCTAGCCCTTCACTGGGTAACGATTCATCGCAATCTTTCATTTTGAGATACATGACATCTTCGTCTGGGAAGTCAAACCCGATTGATTCCTGATCGTCAATCGGTTGATGAGCCAAATGATCGGCTAAAATACTCCCTTTAACGGCTTTTTGAGCATGGTACTCTATGTCATATTCTGATAACAACATCTGCCAACGGGCAATCCTTCCCGTGAGAGCAGGCTTTTCAAAGACGTACTTGATTGGATCCATCTCGGAGACCAACCAAGTAGTGTGATGAATCATATACTGACGAAGACGTTTGGCTGCCCAAGCCAAAGCGCAACAAGTTTTCTCGAGCATCGTGTACCGAGTCTCGCAGTCGGTGAATTTCTTGCTCAGATAGTAAATGGCAGACTCTTTCCTTTTGGTTTCGTCTTGTTGGCCAAGTACACATCCCATCGAGTCCTCTAGGACTGTTAAGTAAATGATTAGTGGTCTTCCTTCCACTGGAGGTGATAGAATCGGAGGATTCAACAGATATTCCTTAATACTGTCGAAGGCAGTTTGGCAGTCTTCTGTCCAAATGCAGTCCTGGTTCTTTTTCAGTAACCTGAAAATCGGCGCACACGTGGCGGTCATAAGGAATATGAATCTGGAGATGTAGTTTAAACGTCCCAGGAATCCTCTGACTTGTTTTTCAGTTTTCGGAGAAGGCATTTCTTGAATGGCCTTGACCTTGTCAGGATCAACCTCAATTCCTTTCTGGCTGACGATGAACCCTAAGAGTTTTCCTGAACGAACACCGAAGGTGCACTTGTTGGAATTCAAGCGGAGTTTGTGCTTCCTCAAACGCTCAAATAGTTTTGACAGATGGGTCACGTGCTCCTTTTCTGTCTTAGATTTTGCAATCATATCATCGACATATACCTCGATTTCTTTGTGTATCATGTCATGAAACAGAGTAGTCATGGCCCTTTGATAGGTTGCCCCAGCGTTCTTCAAACCGAACGGCATCACCTTGTAATAAAAGGTACCCCATGGGGTAATGAACGAAGTTTTCTCCATGTCTTTCGGCGCCATTTTTATCTGATTATAGCCCGAGAATCCATCCATGAAGGAGAAAACTTTGAACTTTGTTGTACTGTCAACCAGCATGTCAATGCATGATAAAGGAAAGTCGTCCTTTGGACTAGCCTTGTTCAGATCTCTGTAGTCGACACACATTCTGACTTTTCCATCCTTTTTGGGAACAGGTACGATGTTGGCTAACCATTGAGGATATTCAGATGTGGCGAGGAAACCTGCGTCAATCTGTTTCCGCACCTCCTCTTTGATTTTGATGGCCATGTCCGGGTGAGTTCGTCTCAACCTCTGTTTAACTGGTGGACATTCCAATCTCAACGGTAAGTGATGTTCCACGATGCTGGTATCCAACCCTGGCATATCCTGATAGGACCAAGCGAATACATTGGGAAACTTTTTGAGAAGCTTTGTCAAACTCTCTTTAGCAGTTGGACTGAGTAGTGCCCCAATCTTGATTTCTTTTCTCTCTTTTTCCGAACCCAAGTTTACCGTTTCCAACGGCTCTTTGTGAGGTTCAATAGACCTTTCTTCTTGTCTGAGTAATTGGGAGATCTCTTCTGGAATTTCGTCGTCAACTTCTTCTTCAGCCCCAAATACCGGGAACTCAAAGTCGGGAGAAGGCATTGGATCGTATGTTTCAACGGGGTTTAAAACAAGAAATCTGCATGACGTGATGATTTGTGTTTAGAAGAGATAGAGAAAATACGAAAGTGTGTGCAGTGTATTTCTTTTACTGCTTATTTTTATTATTGATTTGTTTTTTAGGATTACCATTTTCTGAAAAACGAAAAGAGAAAACAACAAATAATGTGGAAATTACAGAACGACGTTATTTTATTTATGAACAAGTCGATTCTTGAAACTACAGCCCTATAAAACAAAACTCTGCTGCTTTGGGCAAAGCGAAGAGGGAAAATTTACAGAAAGCGAGCCCTATCAAAACATCCATTTCACCTGGGCAGGGTGAAAGGTTAAAGATGGCAATTACTTCGGCTGGTGAACGACCTTCGGAACATCGACAGCGACCCATTGGCGGCGAACTCCTCGATGAATCACAAAGTTTGGCACCTTCCTTGATTTGTCTTCAGAAATAGCGCTGATTTCTGGTGGAGCAGGGTCATTGGAATCTGTCTCCCAGGCAGAATTGTCGTAGGAGGATTCCTCAGTTGCATTTTGCAGGGTATTTGTACCCTCAGTTGTATCTCCCCATCCAGTTGGCTGGATATCTTCGAGCCTGATACGAGAGCTTTCGGGAGCCGTGTACTTGACCATGTAGTCAAATTTTCCACCTGGTTGTCCCAATGTGTCCCACACTTCTTTGGAACGGGAGGAGTCATCCCTCTCGATGACGTTGACCTCGGGAAAAGCATAGTTGATGAATTCAAGTCCTGCAAACGTTGCAAATTCATCGTCATGTTGAGTAGTTTCTGAATGACCTGAGTGTTGATCCCATGATATGGTGGGGACACAGGTATTCTGTTTAATGATGCTCAGCTGATTTTCATTGCTCGGCTGACTCTCTGGCCCCAAGTCTCCTGGGTAAGGTTACCACATTGGCAGACCATCCATCGGGCCATACTAGTTGTGGTCAAAGTTGTCTTTCATCAGAGTGTCTTCCTCTAATGAGTTTGGTGGAGCACGGCATCCTTCCGGATCACAATCTCCATAGATCATTTCGACATCCGACCGGGGTATAAATCTCGGGCTCTGTGCAGGAAAGCAAAAGGGAGTTTGCGTTTCGTCCTGAGACATATAACCGTCCTTGTTAAGATAGGACTTCCATTCTTCCTCTGTGTCAAAGGGATCCTCTTCATTGATAGCATGGACTGCTTGAGTCACTGGTTGGAGGAAGCCTCCACTATGGAAGAAGTTCTGAATGGGATGAATACTTTCATCGTTGACAGTTGTCTGGGTGTAGGTTGCAGAAAAACCAAGACCCTTCTTTGTTTTATTGTCAATAGGAATGACAAGCTGTCCCCATCCTGTTGTATCGGTACTCTCGACCGCTTTAATAGCATCTTTGTATGAGGAAATCAAAGTTCCTCCTTCAGATTGATTGCCCTTGCTCACCGACAATGCTTGGAACTGCGTCCCAATAACCTCCTCGGGTTCTACACAAGTAGATGATGATAAGTTACTCACGAGCAAGGCCTATTCCCCACAGACTGTGATAAGTTGGTCGTTCTGGACGAACTTTAGCTTTTGGTGGAGAGTCGAAGTGACCGCTCCAGCCTGATGTATCCAAGGTCTTCCTAATAAACAACTGTACGTTGCCTGGATGTCCATGACCTGGAAAGTGACTTGGAAAGTGTGAGGACCAATAGTTATGGGAAGATCAACTTCGCCGATAACCGCTTTTCTGGATCCGTCGAACGCTTTGACGACGACATCACTGATTCTCATTGGAGGGCCTTTGAATGATAATTGCATCAAAGTGGACTTTGGCATAACATTCAGGGCTGACCCTGTGTCTACCAGTACGCTGGCTAAAGCATCGTCCTGGTAGTTGACTGTAATATTGAGTGCCATGTTATGACGACAACCCTCTTCGGGTAATTCCTCATCACTAAATCCCATGTTATTGCAGGAAGTGATGTTAGAGACAATACTATCGAACTGTCTGATTGTTATGTCCTATTCCACAAAGGTCTGCTCCAAGACTTTCTGTAGAGCCTCCCTGTACGCTTCTGAACTGAGTAACAGTGATAATACCGAGATCTTTGAAGGAGTCTATAACAGTTGATCAACAATGTTGAATTCACTCCTTTGGATGAGCTTCAGCATCTCATCATCGTTTTTTGAAAGGTCAGTATCACTGCATTGACCGACTGATGAATTAGGAACTTCTGCCTGAGGTTCCTTTTCTTTGTTAAGTTCTCCAACTCCTCGGTTGAAGATTCGACCACTCCGTGTTACTCGACTGATGTCTGCAATATTCACGACGGAGGGTAATGGAATTTCCTTTCCATTCTCGATTATTGTTGCACCGTATTTGTAAGGGATTGCCTTACCTGATTCATACGGTAGTGGTCCCGGTAGATAGATGACTATGGGAACCTTCTGATTTTTCTGACCATCATAAGTAATCTCGATCCGTTCCCGGTTGGGAATTCTTGATTCGTCAAATAGAGGGGTGATGGCACAAACATCCCTAGTCCTCTGATGATCAGAGATTACGACAACGTTCTCAATTTGATCGGCAAGGTAATTCGGCGTCCAGTTGATAGGTCCGGAACCCGGATATGGACGAATCTCTCCACGATCCACTTGACCCTGAAGAGCTGGTCTCACAAGGTAGCATCCTTGGTTACTTTCTGAACAGACTCCACAACGATCATAATTGTGTGGTGGCACCTGACCACGCCCACTTTGAATACAATGTAACCTCACTAGGTTAATTTCCACAGATCGGACATCCTGACTCTGACGCCGAATAGGATTCCTGTTATTGATACTAATTTGCTGAGTATCTTCATCCATATAGATCGGCATCCACCAGTGATTTAACAAGTGCTGAAGTGCCTCTTGGACAAGGGTACAACCTCGATCATTTTCGCAACCCGCTTTACAGCTTTGGTAATCATGTGATATTAGGAATCCGAGTCGGAACTGCTCAGCATGTAACTCTACCAGGTTAGTATTCATCACACGAATATCAAAAATCTGAACCATGTTGATCTGATAAGGGTTCCTATCATGGTAGTCTTGGATCCATCCAAGATCCATCTGACGCTGGAGGGCCTCTTGTATGAAAGAGCATCCCTATTTGTTTACCGAGCAAGTCAGACAGGAACTGTAATCGTGCTGCGGCAGATTATGATACTGGCTTTGCCTTGAATGCATCACCACCAAGTTAACATTCATCGCACAGATGTCGTGGTTCTGAATGACGTTGTTAGACTCTCTCTCGATCAAGTTGACTGTAACTTTCTCGTGTTGAGGCAGCGGGTTCGTGAGAACATTAGGATTCGTATCTTTGAAAGATAAGAGCCCGCTCCTAACAAGCTTTTGCACGTCGGATTTGAAATTGAGACAGTTCTCTATGTTATGCCCCGATCCTCCTTGATGATAAAGGCATGTCTGATCCACCTTAAACCAAAAAGGAGGATTTTCTGGTACTGTAAGAGGAGACTTAGTCTGGATGTGCCCCTTAGCCAGTAGTAACGGAAATAGTTCTGCGTACCATATAGGTATAGGATCAAATCCTGGTGGCCGCGTTGTACGGTTGTTGTTGTACGGAGGACGAGCCTGCTGAAGAGGCTGTTGAGTCCTTTGCTGATTAGGTTGGCTCTGCGCAACCTGAGGCTGATACGTAGGAATAGGCGCGGGATTGATAGCAGTAGTTACAGCTGCTACCGGCTGATAACGTCGCCTTTGCTTTCCGAGAGAGATATTCCGAATATCCTTCTCTTTTTTCTTAGGGAGAGCACTACCGTATCATTTTGTACTACTTGATGATCCAGCGTCTTTTGCCAAACGTCCTTCTCTGACGGCTACCTCAAGACGAACTCCCATGCCCACCATCTCGGTGAAGTCACTGGGCGCACTGGAAACCATTCTGTCGTAGTAAAATGAGCTCAAGGTCTTTAAGAAGATCTTTGTCATCTCTTTTTCCTCAAGAGGTGGACAAATCTGAGCGGAAATTTCACGCCATCTTTGAGCGTACTCCTTAAAGGTTTCCTTGTCCTTTTGTGACATTGATCTGAGTTGATCTCTGTCCGGTGCCATGTCCAAATTGTATTTGTATTGTTGGACGAAGGTAGTGCCAAGATCTCTGAATGTGCTGATCGTGGCACGGTTTAACCCCATGTACCATTTTAAGGCGGCACCGGTTAAACTATCCTGAAAGTAGTGAATCAGTAGGTCCTGATTTCAGTCTGAGATGACATTCGCCGAGCGTACATCACCAAGTTACTTTGAGGGCAAGAGTTACCCTTGTACTTTTCAAAGTCGGGCACTTGGAATTTGTGCGGAACTTTAACATTGGGGACCAGACAAAGGTCTGCGGCGTCCTTTCCAAATAGATCTTGACCGCGAATAGCTTGCAATTCCTTTTGCATATCCAAGAACTGTTCCTGGAATTCATGCATTCAGTCAAACATAGTTTCCTTTCTACCAGAAGGTATCTGTGGAATCTGTCCTTCCGGGACAGTGTGCACCACAGGGGGTGGTACCATAACTACGGCAGTGAATCTTGGCGTTTCCCGAAGTTTGTAACCTTCAGGAGTCTTCAATATGCCTCTGGCATCTTCGCTTTCCCGAAGTCTGTAACCTTCAGGACCAGCGGCATCTGTTGTGATTCCCTGATCTTCAGCGATCGGCGGAACATATCCTTCCGGGATATAGTTAGCAGGCATGCCCCAGGGACGATCTTTCGGCATTTGATACCTAGGATCAAACTTCTCCACTATGGGCACTGAGGTGGTCTCTGAGATCACAGTCCTTTGTAGCTGAGCTTCTGCCATGGCTTGCATGTCGTTATGAAGCTTTCTCATTTCCTCTCTCAGAGCGTCGATCTCTTCTTTCAACTCTCTGTTTTCTTCCTCGAGATCATCCATCTTTTTCTGACGATTAGCTCGAGTATTGTACGAATGAGACAGTTTGACTCTAGAATCGAGACACAAACGTGAGATTCGTAGGTAAGGAGAATACGCGATGTGAGAATGATGAATGCAATGATTATATTAATTGTTTTTTGGTTTAATCAAAATAAACTTCGACAATTAGATTGCAAATATCAAACAGTGGGGAAATCCTTTTTTTTATTGAAATTCAAAGGATTACAGAAATGGAAATACAGTAGATTACAAGGTGCAGAAACAGAAACCTAAGCTAATGGGTCCCGAGAGAACTCGGGTGCTGATTCTGGTACTTTCTTTTCTTTGACCGGGGCTCTTGGGCCGTTGTCGGGTCGTCATTCCTTTGCCAGATGAAAGGAGTGAGCAAATTCCTTTGGTCATCCTGATTATCCACAGCATGTTGCTCTAAAATCTCGATCAGAGCATCTTTCCCTTTCAATAGTTGCTGTATTTGGGTACACTCCACATTGAGGGTGCGGTATTTGTTCTTCCAAGACCTCCTCTCCCGTTGAACTTTGTTGAGAGTAACCTGGAGCTTTTCAGTTTCAGTCATGAAGTACATGACAGATTCCCTTGGCGGAAGAATTCTGTGACGAGGATACGACATCTTTAGCTTGAGAGCTCTAGTTTGTACCCAGTGGAGATAAGGCTCCACCGAGACACAGTCTGGTTTTCCTAGAGACTCCCGTCCTTTCTTATGAACATGTATCCAAGCGTGCACTATTTCCGTCTTTAGTGCTCTGTCACTTTCTCCTTCTTTGAAGAAAAGACCTTCCAGATGAGCGTTGCGCGGAACATGCCTCATCGGGTATCCAAATTGGTGAGAGACATGATTTTCTGCGACCAGCGTAAGGCACTCTTATGATCCCAAAAAGCAGCAGACTTAGGCAAATGGGAGATAAACCATTTGTAAAGCAAAGGTACACAACATGTGATCTCCCCTCTGCTATACAAATTCCCTAAGTGTACAGAATGATACGCATCCGCGAGCAAGGTCGGTACAGGGTTTCCAATGAGAAAAACCTTAATGGCGTTGATATCGACGAAGTTATTAATGTTGGGCAACAAAAATAATCCGTAGGTGAGTAAAACAAAGATGCTTTCAAAAGCAGTCCCGTTCCCTATACTAGCAAAGTACAGAGCTTTCTTTGTCAAGAACTGGGCTGGAAAACCTTGGATGCCACCCTTGATAGTCATGTGAGTCTTGACCTCTGACTCATCCAAATGAATTTCTCTTGCAATGGTCTGATCCTTTGGAATTTCTTCCAGTCCAGAAAATGGAGCTTGATTAGCAATGTGTAAATCGATCAGATGAGAGTACTCCTCCAGCGTTGGTGCTAGCTGGTAATCCGGGAATGTGAAACAGTGATAAACCGGATCGTAAAACTGAACGAGCGCATCCATGATTCCCTTAATCACATGGATTCTTAACAGAGGTAGCAGACCTCCGTACTTGGCTCTGAAGGCCTCTTGGTTTGTGATCATTCTCGCCAAACTTCTCAGATCCTCTAGTTTTGGAGCCTTGAAGGTATACTTATGAGTTCTCCTTCTACCGAAATCCAATAGTGTAATCCTTTTCTCTGATATTTGCAATCACAGTCTTAGTTTAATTTGAAAAACAGAGAGACTAGAAGAGAAAATTTTCTTTGTTTTAATGTTTTTTAAATGAATGCATGAATGCAGCACACAAAAACATAGAAAAAACATGGGGTCAAAGGGTCGTTGTCATGGAGTCAAGGCTCTACCCATCCCCAAGGTTTATACTAGGGTGATTTTTTGTACCTGTACTCAAAATCATCAGCTCCTCCCAGGATAACAGACATCAAGCGGATCGCCAGCGAGCTGTGTGCAATCTTAGAGTAAGTGCTATTCACCGAGAATAAATCACCAGCCTCAAATGAGGGTAGTATCGCATGACAACTATTTCCGATAGTTTCCGCACTACAAAAGGATTGGCTTCTCAGCTTCTCAGACTCCAACAATCGACCCAATGCCTATGAGAGGGAAGGGGTTACATTGGGAAGCCTCCACTGAGGTTGATGGTCGACCTCGTCGCCGTCACTTATCTTAAGTGTATACTCAATCTCACCACATGCGGCATCACACACATTCCCATTAGCAGAAAAATAAACACATATATCAATTAGGAAAAGCAGTATATATATTTGTCCTAATGTCCTAGACTTTAAAGCTATGAATTCTATGTTCCTGACAGAAATGGCTCCCCGGCGGAGTCACCATTCTGTGGTTTCTACACAAGGAAAGAAGAAAGAAAAGAAAGACAAGAGAGAAACGATTCGGCCCCACGGTGGGCGCCATTTTTCTGTGGAAAATGGAGACGACCGTGACTAGATCTTACTTTGGCGGGCCCCACGGTGGGCACCATTTTTCTGTAGCGGGCGATTTTGGACGTGGTTCTTAAGCACTGTCGCTCTTTTGGGGTTACTACAGGCCGATTCATTTTATATCCTATTAAAGCTGATGAAGGAAGGGAAATAGATGTCTCCAAATAACCCTGCTTGCATACCGAGTTTAAACAGTTGTCTATTAGGTTACGGATGCTATGTGGTCGTGGGGCCTTTCTCGTGTTTATTTTGACAAAATGACGAATTTCTGGCGGGGAACAAGGATTAGGATGTTAGGGCTGATGCTTTTTTGATTGATATGTGAGAGTATGGGATTTTGGGTTTTTGTTTAGTGTGCTCGCTAAGATTTTTCTTTCAATCTTATGCCTACGTATTCCCGTTTACCGAAACCGGAAAATCAGAGCGTTCATAGTTCCTCCTATTCTATGGGAGGAAATGGGTGTTTTGGTGTCTTGTTCAAAGCCCGAGACGTGAAGCGAAAGGTTGTTTGTATCTTGTTCAAAGCCCAAGATGTGAAGCTGAAAGGTCTATTTGTATCTTGTTCAAAGCCCAAGATGTGAAGCTGAAAGTTCTCGACTTTAGAGAGAATTTGTCATCTCTAAAGAAGGGTTTGTTTGTTTATAAAGGAGAATTACTTTAACTGGGATGTGTGAATCTGGCAATGCCATAATTTCCTTTATAGGGGATTTTAACCTGAAGGAGAAGACTTTAACTCAGTGTAGAGCAATGCCATCTTTCCTTAGGAATTTTTCATGCTAAAAGAGGGACAGTGGCATGGATGTAAATAATCCAGAGGCTTGCCGCTTACAGCGATTAGATGAAGGGAAAGGAGTTGTTGATGTTTGTGTACTGTGAACGAGGCACAGCTTTGATGCTAAAAGGTTGATTGGATCAACCAGTGGTTTTTCTTATATAAAGCCTAAGAGGAGGCTAATGGTTTGACAAGAGGGAGTTTTTATGTGTCTCGTACAATGCCCGAGAGAGAGGCTAAAAGGGTTGACTCAAAAGGAGAATCTTTTATACTCAACAAGAGAGTGTTTTGTATCTCGTACGAAGCCCAAGATGGAGGCTAAAAGTTTTTGTTTGGCTCAATAAGAACCTTTTTTGTATCTCGTACAAAGCCCGAGATGGAGGCTAAAGATTTGTTAGACCCAACGAGGGAGTCTTTTGTATCTCGTATAAAGCCCGAGATGGAGGCTGAAAGGTTTGCTCGGCTGAGGAGAATCATTTGTACAAAGCCCAAGAGGAGGCTCAGTTAAGTGACCGGTCCAGTATACTGATTTTAAAGAGAAAATCAGTTCTTATATGAGCAATACTGTACTCAAGGATTTGATCTGAGGATCAGGATTGTTCCCTGTTCTTTAAGGAAACGGGAAATCCAAAGGGTATTGAGACTGTCCGAGTCTACGGGTTTCTTCCTATTTTGAAGGGGACTTGAGAATGTCTTTGAAACTCAAGGAAATTAGACTGTCCAAGTCTAGGGTTTTATCTTTTGTACTATGCTTTGAGAAACAGTAGTAGACTCTTTGAAAGGACTGTTCTATGAAGATGACTAATTTCTGTTCCTATACCTCTAGGAGGTCGTCGGGACAATTTGTACGAAGCCCAAGAGGAGGCTGGAAACTTTTAAGAAGCCAAGAGGTCCTTGTATGAAGCCCAAGAGGAGGCTATCATTCCCGGAGGAAGAGATCATTATATGAAGCCTAAGAGGAGGCTGTGAATACTTCTAAGAAGCTGACGGGTCCTTGTACTAAGCCCAAGAGGAGGCGGGGATGCTTTTAGGAAGCCCGAGGGTCCTTGTACAATGCCCAAGAGGAGGCTGATGCTTTTAAGAAGCCCGTGGGTCCCCAAACCCCGAGAAATTCAAGGTAAGCTATTCACAAAGAATAGATCAAGTCAGGAAAGTTCGAGAATTTGGAAGAAACTCAAAGATGCCATTCACGGAGAATACATTCATCTCTGGGAGTAGAGTTTCTTGACAATTCCTAATGAGGACAGCCGAAGAGAAGACTGTATCTGGTGATCCTATTGGGGATCTAGGTGTCTATTTCTACGAACAAACGAAACGGCTTTTCCTAGTTTTAGACGTAGTTGTCGGGGAAACTCTAAATATCTATACTATTATTACACAGTTGATATGAGTTTATGAAAGAAGACTTATAGCGAAACAGCCCCACAATACAGTTATATGTATAGGAAAGCAGTAAATGAAAGCGTATAAACACTTACTCGGTTGTAGAGCTTCTATGCTGTTTGGTTAGTTGTTCAACAAAGAAAGATTGAAAACAACAATATATTCAAAATCAAAGGAGAAAGTGCTTTGAAAAGAGGTTGGGGCTTACAGCTCAAGGAGAGGCACAGGGTTTTATCAATGATTGCACTGTTTAAATTTGTACAGAGGGACTTATACAAGTGACTGAGGCCCAAGAAAGGTTTTATGTACAAAGGGATGGGTCTTACACTCTCTCAAGAGGCCCAAAATGTTTTAAAGAAAAAGAGTGGGGCTTATAACACGAGGGTAGGCCCAGATGATTTTTCGTTTAAAATGGCGATCGCGCCGAGGTTTTCTTTTAACATAGGGAGACTTATACAATAAGTGAGGCCCAAAATGGTTTTGGTTAAAAGGGGGATTGGGTCTTACACTCTAATAGAGGCCCAAAAGAGTTTTAAGAAAAGAAATGGGTCTTACTACTCGAGGGTAGGCCCAGATGTTTTAAACGGACGACGGTCGTACTGTTTACTTGTACAGAGGGACTTATACAATAGGTGAGGCCCAAAAAGTTTTTGTACAAGGGGGGTTGGGTCTTACACTCTAATAGAGGCCCAAAAAGGTTTTAGAAAAGAAATGGGGCTTACAACACGAGGGGAGGCCCAATTTTTTAACGGGCGACGATCGCGCCGAAATTTTGAAATACAACGGGACTTATACAATAAGTGAGGCCCACAAATAGGTTGTATTTACAAAGGGTTGGGTCTTACACTCTCTCAAGAGGCCCAAGTGTTTGAAAAAGATTAACGCACTGTGTATTTACAGGAAATACTTGTTTGCAAGTTCAATTGTTTTTAAACAGATGTGAATAAATGCATGGCATACAAGCAAAGCGTTTAAATTCGAGTTTACCGAACACCGGTGAATTTTCCTACGCAAGCAGAGAAGCGTCTGAGGAAGCTTTAAGTGCCTGAGGAGCATCAAGGTATCGGTTTAAGAATTCCTGCGTCAAATGGAAAAAACCAAACAAGCAGAGAAAACCGGAGATCGCATAGAAATGCATTTGATCTCATCGAGTGGTTAGAATTGAATCGCTCAGTGAATAAACGATACAAGAAACAAATTATTTAATTAATTATTTACAAGAAATAGTCTAATGATAAACTATGAGATTGAATAATTAAATAAACAATTTAAATTATCAAATTTAAATTTATTAAATTAATTAAAATTTATTTAGCACAAACTAATTAAACAAAATTAGTTATACTAAAATGAATAACAATTAATTAACAAAATAAATGGAAATGGGCCTAGAATTGACTTAAGAAGTTTTCAGCCCAAACTCATAAAAAGAATCATATTATTTTCCTTTTTTACAAATAAAAACAAATTAGTATGAAATGAGAGAGGAAAAACCTGGTACGCTTCTTCCATCTACAAAACGTTCAAACCCTATCCTTGTTTTTTTTCTACACGACTCTTTCTCTCTAACGGCGGAGATCATTTGCTTGGAGATTGTCCCTCCGTCTCCGGCTTCCATCCGTGAATTCGTCGAAGAGAAAGGGTGGCGCGGTGCGACTTTCTTCTTCTTTTCCTAGACCGCGGTGGCGATTTCGAAGGGTGGTGGAGGTGCGGTGGTTCTCACGGCGAAGGTTTGATGAAGGTGAGTTCATCCTCTTCCTCCTTTTGATTTCTACAATTTTCTGTTTAGAAAAAAAAAGTAAATTTGTTAGGGTTTCGAAATTGAAACGAATTTTTGATGAAAATTGAGAGATAATTGAAATTGAATTGATATTGATGGAATTGCAGGTGAATTCTGAGTTTTGCAATGGCTGTTACAGAAATTATGTGAAAATTGTGAAGGTTCGACGTGTCGGCGACGTCGGTTTCACGGCGGATTCGCAAAAATTTGCAGTCTTGAGGTTCTGCTCTGTCATAACAGAATTGTTAACAGATGTTTTTCTTTTCTTCAAAATTTCTGTTAGAACAGATTGTGGTGGATTTCCTGTTAAGAGAAAATATAGAGGTTAAAACTTGTAAGTTTCTCTTTTATGAAATTTAACCAGAACTTTGAAATAAGAATTGGTAATTGAGGAAATTGAATTGAAGATGAAAAGATATTGCTCTTGTTCTGCAGATATTGTGCTTGGTGAGATTCCACAGGAATTGCAGTTATAATAACAGGTAAAGCCATGATTTTTCTGTTGTGCATATGAGAAAAATTCTGCAGGTCTGTGTTGTGGCTGTAGATGCTGTGAATTTCCTGAAGAAAAGAAATTTGCAGTTAAAATTTGTAAGTGTTATAACAGAAATTAGAACTTTGAAAAAAAAATAGAAATTTATGAATTTGAAATGAATTTGTGATGAATCCCCTTGTTTCTGAATTATGCAGGTGTTAAGCTATTGTTCCAATGGATTCCATAACTCAAGTTCAAGTAGGAATTGTTACAGCAGCATTATCATCACCATGATTACCCATATTCACATTATGTCAAAAAATGGTGAAGAACAAGGATTATGCTATTATTCTCTTTATGTATAAAAAGAACAAATTTGTAATTGTGTGTGAGGGAGGCTTCGTGCCCTCTTGTGTGTTGTGTAACAAAATATATGGAATGAAAAAAGAAAAGGGGTGCGCAGCACCCTTGCACATTATGTTTCACATTTTTTTTATCTTACAAAGAAGAAGTTTGAAAATTGGAGAGAAAGAGAAACAAGGAATTAAAGCTTGTTTGGTGTGTGTTAAAAATGAAACTTGAATGCCTATTTATAGGCAAACAAAACTTGTTGGTGAAGACACAAAATATATTAAACTATGACATTCAAAGTTGATCAAAGATTCAAAGCTTGTGCGGATTTTTGACTCCAATTTTCCAAAGTTTGTTAGAGGTTTAATGTATGTAAAACAAATTATGAAAAAAACAAAATTAGTAAGAAACAAAACTTATTAGAAACAAAAAATCACAAAAATGACATATATTTTTATTTCTAAAAAACAAAAGTTTTTGAATATATATATATATATATATATATATATATATATATATACATATATATATATATATAAAGTGGCGCACAAAACAAATATATATACATAATTTTTTCGCACAATTAACCAGAAAAGACGGAGATTTCAACGCATATATATATATATATATATATATATATATATATATATATATATATATATATATAAAGTGGCGCACAAAACAAATATATATACATAATTTTTTCGCACAATTAACCAGAAAAGACGGAGATTTCAACGCATATACTTTAACTGAAAACTCAAACGATATACGTGACAAAAATAGATGATATGATATGCAGACGACACGAAGTGAAAACACAATCAAGTTTTGACAATTGGTGGTCAAAATTTGGGGTATGACAGGGGGGTGTACCTGCAAGGTACTTCGACGTTCAAGTAAGATATTGGTCAGAAAAGGCAAGTACAGTTTTGAGAGTAAGAAAGTGTGTAACCTGACCCTCTCAAGTGAGAGGGTATTTATAGAGAGCCCCCAGCGCGGGGCCAATGGTTACTTGCATTGGGTTGGATTGCCAGGCCCAATCCAAGTAACTGCCAGGGCTTACGTGGCGTAGTGAAGACCAGCACGTGATCTTCGCCCTGGGGTAACCGTTCCTAGATCTCCGAAATTAGGGCAGACCGATTCCATCGGGAGTGGGTGGTTACATGAGAACGTGTCCTCGCGGGGAGGAGTCTTGCGTGTCGGGGAGTGACGTGTCCTCGCGTGGAGGACTCACTTGCGGGCGGAGATGGCTCTTCTCGAGGAGGGGTACACGAGCGTCGAGGAGAGGCGAGCTCAGGGAGGCTTGGAGCCTATGTCCGACGATCCATGCCGTGAGTGTCGTACATGCCCGAGGTTAGGCGATTGCCCGACCCTGTGGAGGTGAGCATGTGTTCGACAGTGGCCTTGTTAGGAGTCCTTATTGGGCCATCCTATGCCTCGTGGGTTAGGCCTGCTCGACTAATGAGCATGCCTCAGTCCAGTCCAGAACAGGAGCCCCCCAAGTCGTTGCTCTGAGCATCAGAGCAATGACTTAAGGGCTAGCCATGTCGAGGACTTAATGAGTTGGGGAAGGGATGCTAACGAGGAGCGGTAGGTCAACCGGGGAGAAATAAATCGACCTGGTCGAGCTAGAGTGGCTGTGGATGTCCGACGTTACGGGGACATGAGAAGTTTGAAACGAGGTGAATGAAAAGACGCGTGTTGGGGAACGAAATGACGCGTTTGGGAGAGTGTGCGCCACATGTCACAACTCATTATTGTCTAGGGCGGCTACGCTAGGGTAGCGCAATCGATTGCCTAGGAGCCCTTGAAACTTGTGAGAGCCCTATAAATAAAGGGCATCTCGTCATATTCGTACTTTTGGCTCCCCCTTTGCTCAGACTCACTCTTTCTTCCTTCTCTTGTTTCGCTGCCGTACGTCGCCGCCAACTGCCGTGCCGGAACCTTACCGGAAGTTATTTCAAGTAAGTTTTTCGATCTTTATCCTTTCTCTTGCATTTTGTAGGGTGAATCTTATGGTGAACTGATGAAGTTCCCATGGAATTCACGAAATATCCGGCAAAAACGCCGGAATTTCATAGTTTAGTCGTTGAATCTCGCGGGGAGAGACGATGAAATCCCCGGGGACAGGATGAATATCCTGGGGTCATGAGATGAGTGTTCCTCAGTTCTTTTGTTGAATGTCTCGGGGGTCATGGATGGATTCCCCGGGGAGCCAAAGTTTGTCTCGGGGACATGGCTTGAATATCTCGGGGTCCCGCCCAATATCACTCCCCGCGGACCTGAGGACGGTCGCGGGTTCGTGTTCCCCGACGTTCCCTCCTCGCCCTTTCACTTGATTAGCGGTGGAGGGGTGTATTTGATACGGGTCATCGAATTCACCATTTCCATCTGCTTTTCAGGTAAATGGACGTGTTGCCCGTGGGCGAGGGATCTTTGGATATTTACGACGAGCCCGATTCCCCTATGGCAGAGACAACCAGCGGCGGGGAGAGATCGCCCGACGAATAGGCCTGCGAGGAAGCCGTAAACATGATGTCTTTGTTCATCGATGGGGATGAGGACGACATCTTCTGCACCGTTGAACACCGTCTGGCGGGTTCGTCGAAGTCATGGAATGTGTTCAGACCGAAGACGCATCATCGGATCTGCTCGACGTACAACGGGATGCGGTTTCCCATCTATGCGTTTATGTTCGACGAGGCGGGGTGGCGTCTGCCTTTCACGGATTTCCAGCAGGCCGTATTTACCTGGCTGCGTTTGGCCCCTTCCCAACTCCACCCCAACTCTCTTGCTTTCATTAGGGCCTTCGAACTAGTGTGCAAGTATCTGCAAATCGGGGCGACCGTGCCCTTATTTTTCCACATTTTCCACCTCCAGCGACAGGCCGTCAACGGTAGGCATGGTTGGGTGTCCTTCAAATAGGTGAACAGCCTGTTCAACACTTACATGGACTCCGTGAGAGACTTTAAGTACCGGTACTACCTCGTGAGGCCGGTCACACATGAGGCTGTAAACACAGTGTACCGTCGGGTTGTCGAGGAGGTAGATGGGCAGCGAGAGGAGGCCCTTGTACCCAGGTTTTCGTTGTTCTGGACCGAAGAACACTTCAAGTCTGGAACAGACAACTATAAAGTCCGGCCTAGCCGTCTCAACGAGGGGGATCGCTTGGCCTACGAGCAGATAGTCGCGTTCGTCAACAGTTTTAATAGGGGCAAGCTCGTGATGATGGACGGGGAATTCCTCCGGGGGGACGACGGGCAGGTGTTGACGAAACGTCGTCTGATTAATACGAGGGTCCTCCTCGAGACGTTCTCCGATGAGGATGCTCTCGAGCTGCTAGGTGGTTCCATCCTCTTCGACTTACTTTTTCTTCGCATATTGACCTCCGGTTTACTGACATGTTTATTTTCTTTTTGCAGGAAAGATGTCGACTGCTGAGGAGCGCTTCAAAAAGCTGAAGGCTGGCCGTGCTGCGAAGAAGGGAGGCAAGAGTCGTGTCGACCAGCTCCGAGCGCATGTCCCCGTTCCTGCTCAGACTGTCGGGGGTTCCTATGGCTCTCACCAGGACAGTGATTCTCCCAGCTCTCAGGAGTCCCCGAAGAGGCGGCGGGTTTCGGACACATTGGACATCGATCTTACTGAGAACGAGAGTCCCCCTACTGTAAAATTTGTGCTCCCGCCTTGTCATTCGAGGCCTAACTTTTTTACGGGGAACAACTCCTTGTGTGTGGGCACCTCCGAAGCTCAGGCTATCTTAGGCATCGACAAGGTCTCTCGGAGAAGGGCGCTGGTGGATGGTGTGTCCATCGTGATGCGGGTTTGTGCGACTGCATTGGTTCTGAAGGACGAGGCGTGCCCCGAAACCGAGCTGAACAAGTTGCGAGAGAGTTTCCAATCCATCTCAGCCAAAATGGAAAGGGTGGGCAAAGAGCTGGCCGACTGTAAAAGCCAAAACCAGGCCCAGGTCGAGCTTCAACAGAGATTGGAGGAAAAGTTGAAGAGTGCTGAAGAGGAGCGGAAACGTCTCGCCGGCGTTGAGGAGGAGAGGGATCGTCTCTTGGCGAGGAATGCCGAGTTGGAGGAGGTTGCTCGCCCGACTGACGAGGAAACCGAGGAAGACAGGTTGCTGACTTTGCGGGCAGCGTTGATAGCGAAGCTCCGGGAAGCCGAGGAAGACAACCTCGCGGTAGCTGGCATAGGTTTCAAGAACGCCGTGGAGCAGCTTCGGGTCCTCAACCCTGACCTTTCGACCGAGGGGATCGACCCCGACTACGAAGTGGTCGACGGTCAGATCGTGCAGCCGATGCGAGTCGACGAGGTCCATGAATCCGAGCAGCCCGAAGGGACCGTCGCTGAGTAGGCTTTTCTTCCCCGTTTTGTTCGGCCTGCGAGCCATTTTTATTTATTGTGATATTTCTGCCCGGCCTGCGTGCCAGGGGCTTTTTGACATTTTTGTAATATTTGTACAATGGGATGTTGTCCGCTTCAAAGTATTTTTGTTTATCTGCTCGTGTGCTGTTTGTATGGTTTTAATTGTGTATGATGTTAATGCATTTGCTATACTTTTCTTTTTGTCTAAGTAGTAAAGACTTTGGGAGTTGCTCGACCTTGATAGTCCCCGACCGCGTGGAGAGCCGGTCGGGTGGTCGGAGGTGTATTCCAACCTTCAACGAGCCTAAGAGCTCAGTCGAGGTCTTAGCTTCGTGGCGTGAACTTCCCATCACGAGCTGGGTGTTCTTCCTAATTGGACAATGACGGCGGAGCTCGATCGAGGTATCCCCGTCGGATCAAAGGTCCTCGCGCACACACCACGCGGTCTCTGATCATCGTGTTCTGTATAAGGGTGCCGCGCTCGTACCTTAGCGCGTCCCCGTAATCGCGGCGCTAGTGAGTCGCGGGCAGTGTTTAACTGTAGTACTGTTTGAGCTTCTCAGCGTTCCATGGTCGAGCAAGTTCTTCCCCGTGCAGATTTTCGAGGAAGTAGGCTCCTGTCCCCATTTTCGCGCAGACGCGGAACGTGCCCTCCCAGTTCGCGGCGAGTTTGCCTTCTCGCGAGTCTTTCTGGTTCCATCGTAGGACGAGGGTGCCTACCTGAAAATCACGTTTGATAACTTTGTCGTTATAACGTAGTGTTATTTTTTGCTTGAGTGAAGCTTCTCGGAGAGAGGTGCCCGAACGTGTCTCCTCGACGAAATCGAGCTCTTCTCTCAAGGCTTTGTCGTTCACGTCCCCGTCGAGGGGGGATTCTGTCCTCCTCGAGGGTTCCCTAATCTCCACTGGGATCGCCACTTCAGTTCCATTGGTCAGACGGAATAGGGTCTCCCCGGTTGTGGAGTGTGGGGTTGTCCGGTAGGCCCAGAGGATGATGTGTAGCTCCTCGACCCACCGTTGTTTGGCGTCGCCTAGTCGACGTCTCAATCCTCGGAGGATGACTTTGTTCGCCGCTTCGGCGTGCACGTTGGTTTGCGGGTGTTCAACCGACGTGAAGTGTTGCTTCGTGCCTAGTTTGGTGACGAAGTCTTGGAAGTTCATGTCGGTGAACTGAGTTCCGTTGTCGGTGACAATAGCTTGAGGCACGCCGAATCGGGCGAGGATGTTTCTCTTGTAAAAATGTAGTATGTTAAAGGCCATGATTTTGGCCAATGCCTCCGCCTCAATCCACTTCGTGAAGTAATCCACCCCGACGATGAGGTATTTGTTTTAATACGACCTCTGGACGAAAGGTCCGAGGATATCCATCCCCCACCACGCAAACGGCCACGGGGAGGACAGCATTTTGAGCTCGTTAGGAGGAGCGAGGTGCATGTCCCCATGTCGTTGGCATCTATCGCACTTCTTGACGTGTTCCTTGGTGTCCTGTTGCATGGTGGGCCAGTAATACCCTGCCCGAAGTGCCTTACGGGCTAGCGATCGTCCACCTAGGTGTTGTGCATTGATTCCCTTATGGATCTCTTAGAGTATGCTAGGGACCTTGCTCTCCTCGACACATCTGAGGAGGGGGATAGAAAACCCTCGCCGGTATAGCTTATCCTCGACTATGGTGTATGAGCACGCCCACCTCTTGACCATTCTTGCTTCTTTGGGATCCTCTGGCAGTTTGCCCGTCATGAGGTACTCGTATACAGGTGTCATCCAACAATTGCTATCACTAATGGCGTTTATGTCCGACATTGTAGCGGGTTTATCGATGCTCGGGCGGGAAAGCACTTCCTGTATGACGGATTTGTTCCCGCCTTTCTTCTTTGTGCTCGCTAACTTGGACAAGACATCTGCCCGGGCATTGTGCTCATGGGGGATATAAGTTACTTCCGCGGAGGTGAAATTTTTCATCTTTTCTTTCACCAAGGCCAAGTATTCTATGAGGTTATCGTTCTTGGCCTGGTACTCCCCTCGGACTTGCGAGGCCACGAGCTGGGAGTCGGTGAAGATTTTGACCTCCTTGGTGCAGAGATCCTCAGCCAGACGAAACCCTGTGAGGAAAGCCTTGTACTCTGCTTGGTTGTTCGACGTGGGGAAGGACAGTTCGAGGGATACCTCGATCAGGATACCTTCTTCGTTTTTGAGGATGATGCCCGCCCCGCTGCCCTTCGGGCTGGATGCTCTGTCGACATAGATCGTCCATTTGTTTGATCCGGTGGTCGAAGGTTCCGGGACGGTCATCTCTGCGACAAAGTCGGCTAAAACCTGAGCCTTCAGGGCTTTCCTTCCCTTATATTGGATGTCAAACTCCGCGATTTCGAGCGACCACCTGAGCATCCTCCCCGCCATATCCGGTCGTCCGAGGAGTTGTCTTATCGGTTGCTCGGTCCTTACGACGACAGTGTGGGCTAGGAAGTAGTGGTGTAGCCTCCTGGCCGCAGTGACGAGGGCCAGGGCGACTTTCTCTATCTGCTGATACCTAAGCTCGGGGCCTTGGAGGGCTTTGCTCGTGAAGTAAACGGGTTTCTGCCCGTCCGGTGTTTCCCTAATGAGGACGGCTCTGACTGCCTCACTCGTGATTGCGAGATACAAGAAAAGCGTCTCCCCGCTCTCAGGCCGTGAGAGGACCGAGGGTTGTGATAAGACTTGTTTCAAGTGGAGGAGCGCCTGCTCGCATTCTTCGCTCCACTCGAATTCCGCTTTCTGTCGAAGATGTTTGAAAAATAGGAGTGTGTATTACACAGACTTGGCGACGAAGCGAGAGAGGGAGGTGAGCTTCCCGTTCAATGATTGTATTGACTTCTTTGAGTCTGGAGTGGGGATCTCGGAGAAAGCCCTGCACTTGTCGTGGTTGGCTTCGATTCCTCACTCTGTGAGATAGAAGCCGAGGAATTTGCCTGCCCGAATGCTGAAGGTGCATTTGTCGGGATTGAACCTCATGCGACACTTCCTCGCCATGTCGAACACCTTCTTGAGGTGCACGGCGTGGTTATCGCACCCTAATTTTTGACCCTAAGATTCCCGCTTTCGCCTTTTGCATAGCATATTAGGTCATCGTTCGTGCATGACTAACCGCTTTATCTAGTTTTGTCTGTTTGTTTCTCTTTTGAGGACAGGTGTTACTGCAGAAGATTCAAGGTCTTGAAGGCTATGTTACGTGTGTGTGTTTGTGGAGGTTTCCCTGGTCCTTGCAAGATGTGTGTGGATTCCTGTGAAATTATGCCCTCACCCTGTTGATCCCCAAGCCACTATAAGACCTTTCTTCCCTCAAGATTCTTCAGGGGCTTCATTAAGGCTATAGTGATCTGGGCCATGATATTCCAAGCTTGGTTTGTTTTGGACATATTGTTTTTTGAAGAAATTTAGCCATCGTTAAAAGTTTCATGATTTCGTCAAGATGATCTAGGTCGAGATTAAAAATGTTAGCTCAATAACATGATCGTGACACATTCACCATCCAGGTGTCCAATTTACAAATTCAAGGGATGATTTAACGTAACTTACATGTTAAATTCTGAGGGTGTTAACTGCTTTCAAATCACAATCTTTACAAAGGCGCTATTGGATTTCCCGATTCCTTTGATGATTGTATCCCGAGACCATGAAGTCCAAATCCGAGGTTCATGTCAAGTTATCTTTCATAGAAAGTTGTCTGTTCTAACAAAAGTTCCGCGTATCATTACATGTTTGGATTTACACCATAAACCATCAAGAATTTTGTTATTCAAGGGAGTTTTTGGCATAAATAGTTTTAAGGACTCAAGTCACCATGAAAGTCCGAGTTTTGGGATGGAACTCCAAGAGTTAAGGTGCAAGGATCTTGTTTTTCATAAGGATTCGAGTTGAAACTCAAACCCAAATAGTTAGAGGATACAAACTTTCTACAATGGAGCAATTGGTGAGAAGTTAGAGAAGTTGTTGGCAAGGGAGGATTTACGAAATTAGCAATACAATGGTCGTAAGTGTGATGGGAGTTTTGGTGTTGCGAAAGGAAATTTAGTTATACACATCAATAGAAGCTTTGAACGTATTTGCTGTCCGAATGAATTTGGGAGACCCATCCAAGGCCTAATGATCATAATTCTAAGTCTGCAGTGAAGTCTCTTTACACTCCACAAGCCTATTCAACTACACTACTACCAATTCAACGAATCATAAGCATGAACTAATTATTTAATCTTCCTTCATCAACAAATCACCACAACCTCAACCATTCATCATCAATAACCTACCACCATTATCATTCCCTTTCATAAAATCAATTAAACTTAAACTAAAAGCAATTAAGACATCAAATACCACAAATTAAATTACAAAATTTGTAAACCGAATTCAGCATAATATGGACAAAGTCAATTATTAACAATTACAAGTTCTGTGACTAAGCTTATAACAACAGCCTAAAACTCAAAAAAGGACCACATATGCCCGTCAACTCTTCACCAGTTTTGTTGCACGGATGCTTCAAGTCCATAGAGCAAAATCGCGGGAAAAAAATAAAATCTGGATGTTGCCATTGTTCCTGCTATCAAACCTGAAACCATAGTGAATTAATTAACTCAGTGATCGAGAGTTCTGAACATGAGGTCTTAGATATTGAACCCAACCTAGAAAGGGTACCCCTACCAGTGAAAGATAATGTCGAGAATACAAAACCGCACTTCTACGGAAGATGTCGTAATGAGGTTGTAACTTACAGGTGAAGTATGAAGTATTGTTTCTGAGAAAGCTTGGCAACTGTGAGAGTGGATTGACAGAGTAGTTTGGAATTGCAACTCACGGAAGCGGCTACGGCTTTGATTCCTGCATTCCAAAACACCATCAAATATCAAAACGTCAGCTATTTGCAATGGAAATTCTGATCTATTCAAGCAACATCAACCACCTAAATTGACACACACAGTTTGGTACCATACCTCTCGGGCTTCATCTCGGCCATCCGTCCTCATCAAGCATTGTTGGAATTCGTTTAACTTGACAAACAACGGGCTCAACCTGCTAGTCGCGTAACACTCATCAGCCAAAGTAATTTGCGAACGATCACACCTCGTAGCAATACCATAAAATCTGCAGCAATCATAACACCACAAATTGAAGACCATCAAGCAAGTTGAAAATTGAAGAGAATTGCTAACATTCAAAGTCGATACCGATGCCAAGAAAGGTTGATAAACATCGGAGTGATATCAGAAAGATAGCATTTAATTTACCAAGAGAGATTCTTATTTACATACCGTGTTAAGGATGGACATGCACTACTCCTGTTTGTAAAGAAACCTAAACCCGCCATCTCCCGGAAGCTTACCCGATCACGCAGTGACTAAAACGAGTTCAAACAAGCTGGTCAAAAAAATAAGATGCCATGTGTCGGAGCCTGCAGATAACCAAATCATAAAGAAAATATCGATATCATAAATATTCATCACAACAAAAATTCCAACGGCATATTTAAATAGAGAATCAGCACCTGCCATGTTGTCCAAGTACGCACCACACAGGTTCATCGTCCATTTCTTAAAACCTGCAATCATCAGCATGATAACAACGTACCAAGAGACAATACCATGACAGAATGCTGCTACGGCTGTGGTCACTGCCTTCCATTTTGTTCCTATGATAAAATAAGAGATGTAACATATATTAGAGATGCTTGCATAACTACTGATTTGACCAAGAGAAATGGTGTTGATGCTATAAAGATAACAAACACACTGAACACGACAATTTTGAATGCTTGCTAATAATCTGGATACATTGTCCATAGAAGAAACCAGGGTATGTTGCTGTTCTCAATACTTCCACAAATGGCAACCGGCAACGGTGGTAAAATCAAGCTCTTTCTTTTATCAATACCATAATTAAGCTTTGGCCCTGTCAACAAAAACAAATAGCAGGATTAATCATCAACATCCGGTGGGTGAGAACCGAATACGGTAATAATCACCATAAATCTCATTTGATAATCTCACTAGCTATACGGTCCAAAACCTGCAATCAAAGTTGGAGAAACTTTTTTAATATTCAAAATCCATACTCAAACACAATCTGTATACAGAAAGAAATTGCAGACTTCCACCAAAGTTGTTCCCTCCGTGGTATGGGTTAAGTCCAAGGAAATCTTGAATTGAAGATCTCTCATGGCAAAACAATTATGGCCTGCTATCACATAAACAGGATAATAAAACACCCAAAAAGAGATTGAAATCGAATAATTTGGGTCAAAACATGTTTAAACAGTATTTCAAAAACCTCCCAAATCAGAAAAACACTTTACTACTTCCTAAACACGTCCAAATCTTTCAATTTCCTATTTTGGCTTCAGATCTGTTTTTTTGAATTAGAAGTTATTCTTCATCATTTTTGGATTAATGGGCAATATCAAGGGGATACCACCAGCATCAATACATTCCCAAAATAGACAGGGCAACAGTTCAACAATTTCAAACCAAGTCGTATCAAACAAATGCAAAATATATCAGATTCAACCAAGTTCAAAAACTTTCCGAAATTAAAACCAAATCAGATTATGGAAATTAAACAAAATCAATCAGCATTAAGGGACTTCAATCATCATTGGCCTATATATACCCGGTCATTCTTGCATCAAAGGGACAACGAAAAAAATCAGAGAGAATAACCATACGAAAAAGAGAAAAAGGTGCAGCCTCAACATCATCAAATCCATTCCCAAACCCACAGAAATCGAAGGCAGAGATTCAAAGAAAGTTTTTTTCTTTCATCATCATCTCAACGAATATCAGCAGCAGGCAAATTCAACACAAAAGGCCAACAAATCGCAACAAAAGGTAAAAGGGAGAAAGGAGATCTTCCCTGAACGAAGCCTTTGGAGCCGCCACCGCCGCCGGCCCTCATTTTCCTTTTTCTTTTCTGCCGTTTATTTCCGTTTCGCATCTTGTATTTTGTAATCGACAATAACATAATGAATTGGGGTATCGAGTTTGATTGGGGATTAGGGTAGATTTAGGGTTTGTGTTGTTTGATCGAGAGAGGAGAGATCGAGGGATGAGCGACGACGGCGCAATTTAGGGTTTTTTTTTCTAGTTTCATTTTGAGAGAAGAAGGAAAGGAGAGAGTGAGAGAAGAGCGTTGCCATGCCTACGTGTGAGACTCCCTCCGTTCTGTTTCTCTTTGTCAACCTTTCTTTTTCTTTTTCTTTTTTTAATAACCAAATCTTTTTTATTTTTTACAATTAAAGAAAGAACTTTTTTTTTTATTAACATATCCTTTTAATAGATAACTAATTCAATGAATAAAACCTTTCTTTAATAAAATGACTTTTGATAAAAAAAAAAAAACCTTTTATTTGGTAACGCTAAAATGATGAACTTCTAATACCAATCTTTTCACATCAAAAATTAGAACCTTTTTATAATACTATAATTAACTTTTTTTTCTAACAACATTTAACTTTTTTTATATAATCGACTAGTTTAACTAAGTATAGCTTTTTCTAAGGTGTTAAGGTTATAATAACTTTTATTCAATAATAAAATCAACTTTTTCTTAATAAATAATAAAATCAACTTTTTCTCAATAAACCTTAAAATCAAATCAACTCTTTTTTCTCCATAAATCAAACTCGTGTAAGATCTCTCGCGCCGAGTGTACGCTTGCGTGTTTACTATGCCTCTATTTGAATATATGCTTTGTATGTCTAAACCCTTTCAAAAATTAAAACTCTCGATCCAACGTCGAGCCAATTTTCCACCTATATAAGTCGATCTCCTTAGGGCATCGCATTCGACCTACCGATCACAAGACACAAGTCTAGCATCACTTTGCTAGCACCCTCGCCTAAATAACAATAATTAATCGCATTAATATCCAAGGGAAAATCCCATGCATGATAACCATGTTATTGTTCATGGTGCACATCATTTGCATCATAATCGACACCCTTAAGTTAAGACTATTAGACAACTTAGGATAGATTTCCTAGGTTAGTCCCCCCTTAATTTTGATTTTTTAATCAAACTTTAGCCCACCTAATTCTCCACACAAGAGAATTAGATGTTAATCATCTCAAAGAAGGGACATACAATCCCATACCCCACAAAATACAAACATTTTCAAAACTGTGGTGGTCTTTCTTAAGATGATGACTCGTCTTCTTTTCCTAAACCTTTAAACATTTTAGTATCCTTAATAAGGAACTACAAGTGCTCTGATTCCCTCCTGACAGGATATGTAGGCACAAGATGCGATATCTTGTCGAGCACACTTAGGAATAAAAATAATAAATCACCTACCCTTAAACCCTTAGCAAACGACAAAAAACAAATAACATAATAAATCAAGAGGTTCCTGTAGAGTACTACAGATATCTAGGATGCTAACACCTTCCCTAGGTATAACCAACCCCCGAACTTAGAATCTTAGTGCATTTGCATTGCATTGTGGGAATTCGGTTTTTTTCTCCCTTCCCTTGGATAAAATCAAAGACCGGTGGTGACATTAAAAATGCGATCCTAGTTAACAAATAACTATGGTATCCAATTTTCACCGCGACAGAAATGGCGACTTCACTGGGGAATACTCATAACAGTGTTCCCCCTAACTTGATTAATTATGTTTTTGTTATACATTTGTTATCTGTTATGTTTGCTTGGGTTATTACTTGTGTGGTGAGACAAAGTCCTACACCCGGACTAGAGTGAAAATTATGATAGGAACGGTGAGAATTCAAGGATACTTTGAGGTAGTCGATTCTTGAAGAAGTTGAATTGAGACTTCACCACTCAGTCTAGGCCCTCTCGAATTTAATTTTGTCCAACGAGTCTATTTGTGAAGACGCTATTATTTCGAACTAAAGGCCATCGAGACTGGGGACCGTAGTTACCTTTTAACCCAACTTGGCCTATTAGGATGTAGTGCGGGGGCTATGCAGGAGTCTATTTCTGCAATAGTCGCTACGCGATACTACACTCAGACGAGATTCTCTTGAGAATATTATTGACTACCAAGTGATTTGGGAAATCGATAATATCCGAAAGATGGGTTGTAGACTCTGGGAACTTTGTAGAACCCGTTCGACAGGTACATTTGAAACCATAGTACACACCTATTGGGATGGTTAGACCTTGGCTCCATGCTGTGACCTTTCAAACCTAGGACTTTTTGTCTGTTTGATTGCTTGTGTGTGCTTTGTGCTTTGTGCCTTGTGTGTTTGCATCCCTGCATTCATAAGTATCATACCATAAAGATTCATGGAATTTGACTATATTCGTAAACATTGTAGGGATACTATGGATACCGAGAGAAGAAATACAAAGAAGTACACTTTTCAGATTCCTAACTTGGATGATCTAAGGAGGTTAGAAGCTTTGGTAACAAATGAGGAGAGTTTCAATAGAAAGTATGGAAGAATTTTTTATGTGATGAATACAAATGTTGATCAAGGGCTACTTTCCACCTTGCTCCAGTTCTATGATCCACTGTATCACTGCTTCACCTTTCCAGATTACCAACTTGTACCTACACTTGAAGAGTACTCTCAGATAATTGGGTTACCTATTCGGGACAATTATCCCTTCCCTGTCTTCGCAAACAAACCTGATGAAAAAGAAATCGCTAAGTATACACATTTGGATTTGGCTGACATTTGAACCAATATGACTACAAAAGGGGCAATTTCCGGTTTTACTGCAGATTTTCTGGTTGCCAAAGCCCGGCATTATGCCACTCAACAGGATAAGGACACTTTCTAAGAGGTTTTCGCCATACTCATCTATGGTGTTCTTTTATTCCCAAGTTTCAAAAATTTTGTGGACCTCAATGCCATTAAAATTTTCCTGAAGAAGAATCTAGTACCAACCTTGTTGGCTGAAGCTTATTATTCTGTTCACTCAAGGAGTGCTCATGGAAAGGGAATGATTACTTGTTGTGTCCCTCTGTTGTACAAGTGGTTTATTTCACACTTGCCCAAAGCACATGACTTTTGGGATCTCAAGAAGGGGTGGTGGTCACAGAAGATAATGTCTCTCACCCATTCCGACATCGACTGGTATAGTCGTGCTTATGATAAGGTAGTCATCATAGACAACTGTGGAAATTTCGGTAATGTACCTCTCCTTAGCATTAATGGATTAATCAGCTACAATCCGGTCTTGGCCCGCAGACAATTAGGGTTCCCCCTAAAAGAC
Source organism: Lathyrus tuberosus (assembly GCA_022829125.1). Classification (NCBI taxonomy): domain Eukaryota; kingdom Viridiplantae; phylum Streptophyta; class Magnoliopsida; order Fabales; family Fabaceae; genus Lathyrus; species Lathyrus tuberosus. Next base: position 11,888,385 of record JALAZF010000072.1, read on the forward strand.
AAACCTGCCAGTGCTCACGTGGAAAACATTTATTTTGAAGAAGAGAAATTGAGCAAGGAGTTAAGAGAACAGGTCTTGGACGCTTGGGGGCAAAAGATCAAGAAGGATAATAATAGATTAGGGAAACCTAATTGTGTCTCTTTAGAACCCTATCTCCAATGGGTCCGGAAAAGAGCCATTGAGTTGAAGACGCCTTATAAACGCCAGGAGCCAATGGTCCTAAAAGAAAAGCCAGTCTTATACTTCTCGTCTGATGCAGAAAAATTGAAAATTGCTTTGGACAAGGCTCAACAGATGAAGGAGGCTTGGAAGAACAAATACCAGATAGTTGTGGAGGAGAATGCAGAGCTTCAACAACAACTCAAAGCAAAAGACGAAGAAATCACTTCTTACAAGAAAAGGAAAACACGAGAAGAGTTACCTTCTTCTAGCTCTCAGTCAACACATCAGAATTCGATCGTCAACAAGTTCATCTTGGAGAATAGTCAGAAAGAAGAGGAAATCAAGAAGCTCAAGACAAGGCTTTTTGGAGAATCTCCTTAGATCTTTCTTCATTAGCTTTTATTTAGCTTTCCCGTTACGATTCTTGAAAAGTGTGCTATTATTTTAAAACGGTTTCATCTTTCGGTATCCCACACATTAATTTTTTTTTGTAACCGATTTTATGATTAAATAAATGCGTTTTTTTCGATATCCCACGATGATTATAAGTAGTCAAGTTCCATGAAACTTTTGCATATCATCTGCATTTGCATTCTCATTTTGTTTTTTCCTTCAAAGAACTCAAAGTTTGTTTTTTAGATATCGTAAAATGGATTATGGAAGGAAAGGAACTTTTCCATACACCTTCAGGGTCCTTAATGTGGAACAATTAAGGGAACTAGGAGGTCAGATAAAGGATCCAGAGGCCTTCGCTGCAAAGCATGGACAAATTCTCTCTTTATTGCAGGTCTGAGTAGCTCCTGGTTTATTGGAGATGCTGGTTCAACTCTATCATGTAATCTACCATTGCTTTATCTTTCAAGATTTCCAGTTGACGCCCACATTGGAAGAATATTCCGCTCTATTGGGAATTCCCGTCAAAGACTCACCTCCGTTCTACGGTGGAGAAGGAAGACCCAGTCAGGAAGACATCGCAAGAGTGACCCGCATCAAGCTGTTGGAGATCCAGACTCACATGACGGTCAGAGGAAGAATCGACGGTTTTCCTGCTCAGTTCTTATTCGAGAAAGCTCGACAATTCGCCGACAAGGGAAATACTGGGGCTTTCGAGAATCTTTTCGCATTACTGGCTTATGGTCTATTTTTGTTTCCAAACGTTGAGGATTTTGTAGATGTCCACGCGATCAGGATTTTCATGCTCAAGAATCCTGTTCCAACGTTATTGGCTGATGTCTACCACTCGATTCATTCAAAGATTCTGAAAGGAGAAGGTCAGATTGTTTGCTGCACTACTATCCTCTATAGGTGGTTTATTTCGCACCTACCGAGGTCTGCAGCCTTTTGGGATGTAAAGGATGGTACAGAGTGGCCCGTTAAACTCATGGCTCTTACTCACTCGGACATTGTTTGGCATGATCCAATGTACGGAGGAATTCCCATGATTCACAGCTGTGGAGATTTTTCCAATGTGCCTCTCCTTAGCACAAAAGGATGCACTAGTTACAATCTTATTCTCGCCCGTCACCAGCTTGGACATCCGATGAATGAAATACCTGATCCAGAGAACCTAAGAAGAATCTTCCTCTATGATGGAGAAGACCTTCAGCTGAAGATTCAGATTATGTTTGCTTGGCGTCGTATCAACAGACAAGGGATGACTGCGACAACAAACCCTAACTGCACGGTTACGGAATCTTGCCTGGAGTGGTCACGCAAACTAGCTCTCGTTCTGACAATGCCGTATCCTTGATCCAAGCCTCCCGCAGTGGAATCAAATGAAGTTTCAAGGTTGAAAGCAGAAGTAGAGAAGCTGACCCTGGACAAGTTTATATTGCAGGAACAGATTGACAAGATAATGGAAGAAGTCAGTGAAAGGAAGAGAGCATCATCCAGTGGATCGAAGCCTTAGTTCCCTTTTTGTATTCTGTTTTGTTTGTTATAATAAAGCCCTGAAGGTGTATCATCGTTATGAAAGTTTAAATTTTTAAATAAAATAAATTTCCAATTACGATGTTTAAAAGACGCTTTTGAGTTCCTTGAAGTGCATGTTGCATCATACGCATCTTTCGCATTTGCATTTGCATTCCTTTGTTTTCCAAGTTCTCATTCGTGTTTCTCTTCTCAGTCAAACATGTTTGATACGATACTCAGGCCAATCAAAGAGGAAAGATGGACAACATTGAGCAGGAAAATCGCGAACTCCGCAAGGAAGTGACTACTTTGAGGGCTGGTGTGGAGAGGCTCTCTACTTTGGTTGAAACTCTGATCGCTACCCGAAGTCAACCTTCTCCTCACATTTCTCAGACACCGTTTCAAAGGACCGGGATTTCTGAAGTCATGCCAATACCCATTTTTATGATTCCCAGTAACATTCCTAACAGCTCTAAGGATCCTAGAGAAGGTTTGCTCAAAAGGAAGGAGCAAGAAGTAAGTGTTGTGCATCACGGCCGATCTAGAAGATGGTATCAGCGACCTCCACAATTTGCTGCTACATCTCATGTCACCAACGCTCCTGCTTATCAACCATAGGCTCGTCTATCATTCAACAATCAAAATCGCGTTCAAAGGTAATTTGATCCGATTCCGATGACCTATGCGAAATTGTATCCGCACTTGATACAAAGGAATCTGGTGGAGACACGAGCTCCGCCACCCATCCCAGAGGATCTCCCGTGGTGGTATAAGCCTGAAGCTCGTTGTGCTTTCCATCAAGGTGCGTCCGGACACGACATCAAAGACTGTTTTCCTTTGAAACATGAAGTACAAAGGCTAGTGCGAAGTGGTGTTTTGTTTTTTGAGACTCTAGACCTAATGTGAAAGCCATAAGCTCAGAATGAGACGAACTCCTCAAAGCTTTAGTTAATTTACTATTTTTCGTGTGTGATGCTTTTTATTTGTTAATGCATTTGTTATTTGCGTGTAAGAACTTGTTATTTTGAATGATTGATGCAATGAATAATGTTTGTCTTGAAGAAATCCATTCGTTTCACTCTTTTTAATTTTCTTTTTCTATTTTATAATGCCAATGTTGCCCAATCTCTTGCTTTGGCAGAGAATTGAATGGAGGATGACGAAAACAAACGCAAGATCCTTTGTTGTATGCTTTTGAATAAAACTCCGCTAATGATATGAGGCATTTGTTTCAAATCCCTAAACACTGGAGGCATAAGGAGATAAACCCTCGTTAACCCTTTTAAACCTTTTGAAGTAGGAGTCTTCTTTTTCCAAAAAAAACCCCTTCATTCTTCACCTGGGGCAGGGTAATTAAAAAAAATATGGAGTAAAATATCACGAAGATTGGGTGGGCACAAACAAATTTTGAGCCTTATATCCTTTGTTTCTTAAACCATGAACCAAACCACGATACAACCCTCAAAAGACCTAGTTGAAGCAGGGTTTATTTCAAAAGCATACTCATTGAGATATCGTTTCCTAACTCCTATGAGCTATGCTCAAATTTGTCTTGGCATTATAAAATCGGTAATTCAACCACCAAAATATTTTGAATAAAATTTTCAAGACAAACATACGTTGCATTATCGGTTTCAGAATTAACATTTTTCTGCTTGCTAGCATTGCTTGACATCATAGAACTTAGCATATGAGCATCAGCGATGAGCTAGAGCTTTTGAGACCTGTAGGTCTGATGAGTGAATGGAAGATTATTTCAAAGGATGACCATACCCAGGGGCACGTTACCTGAAGGCTTCGCTGAGTAGGGGCAAGTTGTTTCCCAGCTGTTTCTTTCACTGTCTCACCCCAAGGGGCAAGTTTGAAGACTCAGAATACCGTCAATCTGGGGCAGTTACGTCGAGATTTGATAAATCTCTCAAAGAGTTTGAAGACTCAGTTATGCATACCACCGTCAGTCGGGGGCAAGTTTGAAGACTCAGAACACCGTCAATCTGGGGCAGTTACGTCGAGATTTGATAAATCTCTCAAAGAGTTTGAAGAATCGATTACAGAACACAGTCAATCCGGGCCAGTTACGTCGAGATTCGACAATCTCTCCAAGAGTTTGAAAACATTGGGACAGTTGGACGCCAAGTTTTCTGTAAAATCCTCTTGGGATGACTTCTTCTTATAAACCAAGTGATCTGGGGCATTTGAGAAGTTAAGATTGCTTCTCATCCACAATAATTGTTGTTCAAAATGGCGACTACTATGTAGGTTATCAATACAGAGTTACATCAGTCTCACAAATTTATTCATCCATGTCTCAAAGAGTTTCTATCCCAAGTAATGTGGCTACTCCCCAGTAAGTCTTTGCTCCAGGTAGTCACGATTATTCCCTGGTAAATCGTCACTTCAAGAGGTTATAGCACGTTGGACGCAAGATCTCCTCCGATTGGCAGCCTAAGAATCCACGGTGAACTTCTTCGGTTTTGACCTTCCCCATCGAAGCGAGTGTTTATTTCACTCCTCATTAGACTATGTCCATCTTCTCCAGTGAAAGCGGATGTTTATTTCATCCTCTCGAAGTTTTTATCTCCGACATTTCCAACTACTATTGATCCAAGTTTCCCCGACGAAGCGGATATTTATTTTATCCAGTTACAACTTTCATTCAGACTACGTCAGCTTGTAGTGGATATTTATTTTATCCCCCATGAAGTCTTTTCGATCGTGAGCTTGATTCGTTCCCAGTGAATCTCTCGCATTCCCAACAAAATCCAAGGTTCATCTTGACAATCCTAAGTGAAGTCACGATGTTCATCCCAAGTGGAGTGCTCTCTTTTCCCCAGAGAAAGTTTGAAACTGTGAAGTAGGATTTAGTTCCATAAATGGTTTTCCACTCATCCCCAGTGATGCTTCTTATTGCGAAGATTGGCCGAGTATTTGTATCGAGATATTTGTTTTCATCTCCCGTTTTCTTTCTCTTTGTTGTTTTGTCAGTATAAGCATTGGCATAACATAGCATTCTTTCATGTAGATTCATGGTATGTGCGCATTTTGCATCTTGCATTTTGTGTTTTTTTGTTCTTTCACTTTGGTTGCGCTTATCTCCAAGTGACAGGGTTTTGTCCGCTCCATCCAAGTAGAGTCGTCAGCCCTAGGCATAAAGAAGCATATACTTTCTAATTCCCCACTGAGCTCGATCCTCGTGGAAGATGGTTGCTTTAGTTTTCTTTTCTATTTTGGACAAAGATAAACCCGTTGAGTTCAATCCTCAATGGATGGAGTCTTGTTTGACTGTTTCTTTCCAGTTATTCCCTGGATCGAACTTTGGTCCTTGATAATCACAAATTTTGGATATTTCTGGACTGTTGAACCCAGATCGAGCGTGCCTTTATTTTGCATTTTGTCTCCCAAAGAAGAGTTTGCCTGAAGATCTCCATGGAAGACATGAATTATTTCTCCAACAATGATTACTACATTTTCAAGGGAGTTACACCCAGACAACAAGTAGCAGCTCTTTATTTGAGCAGTTTGGTCATCAAGATTTCTACGATAAATGGCAGTCTCCTCAAGACAGTTCATCTATCCCCAGCAAGTTATCAAGATTTTCCATTTATTCTCCGTCAGACGTTATCTCCCCGGAAATTCGTCAGAGAAACTTATTGAAGGCTTTACAGGCATTCTCTTTATTTGAGAACTCCCGTTGCAAGAATTCTACTTACTTCACTTAAATTTCAACTACAACAATATCGCTCTACAATGGTTATCTCCAGTGAATCCACTATTCAAGTTACTCCCTCCAGATGATATCTCTTTGAAGAGGGTGGGAAATTCAAGACTTTGTTTGAGGCGGAGAACCTCACAACATCTTTTCAAGACTTGCCCGTGGCATACAACCTCGCGGCGTGGGAGAGTATTTACTCTTCCTGAGCGGAACATTTAAGGAAGCTGAATCATCATCTTGATCGTTGAAGCTTACTCCAGTCTATTACCTCAGCTTAGGCTATCGTGGGATAGTAGGTAATACGTCTGTATTTTGGGTCAAATGCCTCGCTTAGGCTACCGTGGTGGTAGTATGTTATCTTTCCTTCTTGTGTTTACCTGGCTTAGGCTATCATATGCTTGATAGTAGGTAACACACCTTTTTTGGGTCAGATGCCTCGCTTAGGCTACCGTGGTGGTAGTAGGTCATCTTTCCTTCTTGTGTTTACCAGGCTTAGGCTATCATATGCTTGATAGTAGGTAACACACCCTTTTTGGGTCAGATGCCTCGCTTAGGCTACCGTGGTGGTAGTAGGTCATCTTTCCTTCTTGTATTTACCTGGTTTAGGCTATCATATGCTTGATAGTAGGTAACACACCCTTTTTGGGTCAGATGCCTCGCTTAGGCTACCGTGGTGGTAGTAGGTCATCTTTCCTTCTTGTGTTTACCTGGCTTAGGCTATCATATGCTTGATAGTAGGTAACACACCCTTTTTGGGTCAGATGCCTCACTTAGGCTACTGTGGTGGTAGTAGGACATCTTTCCTTCTTGTGTTTACCTAGCTTAGGCTATCAAATGCTTGATAGTAGGTAACACACCCTTTTTGGTTCAGATGCCTCGCTTAGGCTACCGTGGTGGTAGTAGGTCATCTTTCCTTCTTGTGTTTACCTGGCTTAGGCTATCATATGCTTGATAGTAGGTAACACACCCTTTTTGGTTCAGATTCCTCGCTTAAGCTACTGTGGTGGTAGTAGGTCATTTTTCCCGTTGTGTTTACCTCGCTTAGGCTATCATATGCTTGATAGTAGGTAACACACCTTTCTTTTGGGTCGGACACCTATGCTTAGGCTACCATGTTTGGTAGTAGGTGATCTTTCCTCCCTAGTTTATTACCTCTGCTTAGGCTATTCTGTGTGATAGTAGGTAATATACGCCCATTTATTTCAACTGGATACCTTTGCTTAAGCTACCAGCTGTTGGTAGTAAGTTATCCCTCTTTCCAGGTTTCTTGCCTTATGCTTAAGACACATTGTGATTGTCAGTTGGTAGTCTCTTTTCCCCCCAGTGGAGTCTTTTTCCCCATGGAGTCTCGCTTTGCTAATCGTCCTCGTCGGGTCTTTCTTTCGCTGTGTTATAGCGTTTCAACATCGGCTATCCCCTGTGACGTTATTCCTCACAGAATCCTTGTCTTGCATTTCATACCATATCATGTGCATTTGGCGGCATCTTAGGGCCAAAAAATTTTGTGCATGTTTGTATTTAAGTCTCTCCTATCTCGTCGAGACGAAGATTCCAATCTCCATATCTCCGAATATGAGAAACTTAAATAGGGGCATCTGTCGCACCCTAATTTTTTACCCTAAGATTCCCGCTTTCCCCTTTTGCATAGCATATTAGGTCATCGTTTGTGCATGACTAACCGCTTTATCTAGTTTTGTCTGTTTGTTTCTCTTTTGAGGACAGGTGTTGCTGCAGAAGATTCAAGGTCTTGAAGGCTATGTTGTGTGTGTGTGTTTGTGGAGGTTTCCCTGGTCCTTGCAAGATGTGTGTGGATTCCTGTGAAATTATGCCCTCACCCTGTTGATCCCTAAGCCACTACAAGACCTTTCTTCCCTCAAGATTCTTCAGGGGGTTCATTAAGGCTATAATGATCTAGGCCATGATATTCCAAGCTTGGTTTGTTTTGGACATATTGTTTTTTGAAGAAATTTAGCCATCGTTAAAAGTTTCATGATTTCGTCAAGATGATCTAGGTCGAGATTAAAAATGTTAGCTCAATAACATGATCATGACACATTCACCATCCAGGTGTCCAATTTACAAATTCAAGGGATGATTTAACGTAACTTACATGTTAAATTCTGAGGGTGTTAACTGCTTTCAAATCACAATCTTTACAAAGGCACTATTGGATTTCCCGATTCCTTTGATGATTGTATCCCGAGACCATGAAGTCCAAATCCGAGGTTCATGTCAAGTTATCTTTCATAGAAAGTTGTTTGTTCTAACAAAAGTTTCGCGTATCATTACATGTTTGGATTTACACCATAAACCATCAAGAGTTTTGTTATTCAAGGGAGTTTTGGCATAAATAGTTTTAAGGACTCAAGTCACCATGAAAGTCCGAGTCTTGGGATGGAACTCCAAGAGTTAAGGTGCAAGGATCTTGTTTTTCATAAGGATTCGAGTTGAAACTCAAACCCAAATAGTTAGAGGATACAAACTTTCTACAATGGAGCAATTGGTGAGAAGTTAGAGAAGTTGTTGGCAAGGGAGGATTTACGAAATTACCAATACAATGGTCGTAAGTGTGATGGGAGATTTGGTGTTGCGAAAGGAAATTTGGTTATACACATCAATAGAAACTTTGAACGTATTTTCTGTCCGAATGAATTTGGGAGACCCATCCAAGGCCTAATGATCATAATTCTAAGTCTGCAGTGAAGTCTCTTTACACTCCACAAGCCTATTCAACTACACTACTACCAATTCAACGAATCATAAGCATGAACTAATTATTTAATCTTCCTTCATCAACAAATCACCACAACCTCAACCATTCATCATCAATAACCTACCACCATTATCATTCCCTTTCATAAAATCAATTAAACTTAAACCAAAAGCAATTACGACATCAAATACCACAAATTAAATTACAAAATTTGTAAATCGAATTCAGCATAATGTGGACAAAGTCAATTATTAACAATTACAAGTTCTGTGACTAAGCTTATAACAACATCCTAAAACTCAAAAAAGGACCACATATGCCCGTCAACTCTTCACCAGTTTTGTTACACGAATGCTTCAAGTCCATGGAACAAAATCGCGGGAAAAGAATAAAATCTAGATGTTGTCATTGTTCCTGCTATCAAACCTGAAACCATAGTGAATTAATTAACTCAGTGATCGAGAGTTCTGAACATGAGGCCTTAAATATTGAACCCAACCTAGAAAGGGTACCACTACCAGTGAAAGATAATGCCGAGAATACAAAACCGCACTTCTACGGAAGATGTCGTAATGAGGTTGTAACTTACAGGTGAAGTATGAAGTATTGTTTCTGAGAAAGCTTGGCAACTGTGAGAGTGGATTGACAGAGTAGTTTGGAATTGCAACTCGCGGAAGCGGCTACGGCTTTGATTCCTGCATTCCAAAACACCATCAAATATCAAAACGTCAGCTATTTGCAATGGAAATTCTGATCTATTCAAGCAACATCAACCACCCAAATTGACACACACAGTTTGGTACCATACCTCTCGGGCTTCATCTCGGCCATCCGTCCTCATCAAGCATTGTTTGAATCCGTTTAACTTGACAAACAACGGGCTCAACCTGCTAGTCGCGTAACACTCATCAGCCAAAGTAATTTGCGAACAATCACACCTCGTAGCAATACCATAAAATCTGTAGCAATCATAACACCACAAATTGAAGACCATCAGGCAAGTTGAAAATTGAAGAGAATTGCTAACATTCAAAGTTGATACCGATGCCAAGAAAGGTCGATAAACATCGGAGTGATATCAGAAAGATAGCATTTAATTTACCAAGAGAGATTCTTATTTACATACCGTGTTGAGGATGGACACACACTACTCCTGTTTGTAAAGCAACCTAAACCCGCCATCTCCCGGAAGCTTACCCGATCACGCAGTGACTAAAACGAGTTCAAATAAGCTGGTCAAAAAAATAAGATGCCATGTGTCGGAGCCTGCAGATAACCAAATCATAAAGAAAATATCGATATCATAAATATTCATCACAACAAAAATTCCAACGACATATTTAAATAGAGAATCAGCACCTGCCATGTTGTCCAAGTACGCACCACACAGGTTCATCGTCCGTTTCTTAAAACCTGCAATCATCAGCATGATAACAACGCACCAAGAGACAATACCATGACAGAATGCTGCTACGGCTGTGGTCACTGCCTTCCATTTTGTTCCTATGATAAAATAAGAGATGTAACATTTATTAGAGATGCTTGCATAACTACTGATTTGACCAAGAGAAATGGTGTTGATGCTATAAAGATAACAAACACACTGAACACTTCCACAAACGGCAACCGGCAACGGTGGTAAAATCAAGCTCTTTCTTTTATCAAAACCATAATTAAGCTTTGGCCCTATCAACAAAAACAAATAGCAGGATTAATCATCAACAGCTGGTGGGTGAGAACCGAATACGGTAACAATCACCATAAATCTCATTTGATAATCTCACTAGCTATACGGTCCAAAACCTGCAATCAAAGTTGGAGAAGTTTTTTTAATATTCAAAATCCATACTCAAACACAATCCGTATACACAAAGAAATTGCAGACTTCCACCAAAGTTGTTCCCTCCGTGGTATGGGTTAAGTCCAAGGAAATCTTGAATTGAAGATCTCTCATGGCAAAACAATTATGGCCTGCTATCACATAAACAGGATAATAAAAGAAAATCAGCAAAAATCTTTATCTTTGAACCAAACACCCAAAAAGAGATTGAAATCGAATAATTTGGGTCAAAACATGTTCAGACAGTATTTCAAAAACCTCCCAAATCAGAAAAACACTTTACTACTTCCCAAACACGTCCAAATCTTTCAATTTCCTATTTTGGCCTCATATCTATTTTTTTGAATTAGAAGGTATTCTTCATCATTTTTGGATTAATGGGCAATATCAAGGGGATACCACCAGCATCAATACATTCCCAAAATAGACAGGGCAACGGTTCAACAATTTAAAACCAAATCGTATCAAACAAATGCAAAATATATCAGATTCAACCAAGTTCAAAAACTTTCCGAAATTAAAACCAAATCAGATTATGGCAATTAAACAAAATCAATCAGCATTAAGGGACTTCAATCATCATTGGCCTATATATACCCAGTCATTCTTGCATCAAAGGGATAACGAAAAAAATCAGAGAGAATAACCATACGAAAAAGAGAAAAAGGTGCAGCCTCAACATCATCAAATCCATTCCCAAACCCACAGAAATCGAAGGCAGAGATTCAAAGAAAGTTTTTTTCTTTCATCATCATCTCAACGAATATCAGCAGCAGGCAAATTCAACACAAAAGGCCAACAAATCGCAACAAAAGGTAAAAGGGAGAAAGGAGATCTTCCCTGAACGAAGCTGATCTGGAGTATTCGATCAGATCCACATATGCTGGTCGTCAGATGGGCAAGGTGCTCGGAATGTTGATGAGGAGAGGAGGGGGGTGTACCTGCAAGGCACTCCGATGATCAAGTAAGTAAAGGTCAGAAAAAGGGGCAAGTACAAAGTGTATTCTTAGGGTGAATATTCGATCCCTGACCCTCTCAAGCGAGAGGGTTTATATAGAGCCCCCAGCGTGTGGCCAACGATCCTATTTTCGGGGCGAAATAACCGTTTTCCCCAAAGAATAGGTAACTGCCCAAACTAGCCTTTATGCCGGGCAGGGTGCCCAAAACTAGCCATTGTGTCGGGCACAACCGCAGTTCCGGGCACCTGTCCTTTGATGTTCGGGCAGCGAGAAAGCCGTGCGGAACAGGCATAAATGCCGGGGAGGAACGTTGCATTCCTTGCCCGGTGGAGGGGCAGAAAGGTCACTTTTGCCCCTCTGTGGACTGGACTTAGACAATATGGGCCGCTCTGGAGCAGAGGCGGATTGGGCCAATTCTAGCCATTGGTCCAGTCCAGAACAGGAGCCCCCCAAGTCATTGCTCCCGAGCATGGGAGTGATGACTTAAGGACTGCTCGTTGCTCCGGGGAGCTAGCATAGAGTCGTTGTTTGGAGACGAGGATGGTCGTTTTGAAGTGTTTGTAGCTCTCTGTGTCCGCGATATTCGTGGTCGTGACCCTGTTGCCCGGTATTCAGGGAGATAAAGCGTCAGACAGAATGGGAAACGTTGGGTTGCACGTGTGCTTCAAGCCCTGCGTAGCAGTTAATAGGCAATGATGGCTAGTGAACAGCCATTATGGCCTACGGGCGCGTGTGTGCACGTGCCTCTCAGTATAAAAGGGGGGAGATTGTCCCATTTTGCACTTTTTCTTTCTGATTTCTCTTCGCCTCTTCTGCATTCTCGCTCGTCACCGTCTTCAGAGCATCCGACCACCGTGCCCATCTTCGAGCAATCTCTTTCTTCTACCCAAATCAAGTAAGTTTTCTGATTTGTAGCTTGTTTTACTTCCTTTTGTTGTTAGTGGTAGATTGTATGTGGTTAGGGTTAGCTTTAGGCGACAAAATAGGTAGATTTCTGGCGAGTGTTGGTTGTGGACGGTGGTTCTGCCATTTTGTAGCTTCTAGCATCTCGCCGGAGTAGGTAGTGCGTTCAGCGAGTATGATGGTCCACGTCGTGGTTGCGTGCGTGACCACCGTGTCTGATTATCTTCTGATAGAGCGATGAATTTTCCGGTAGAACGTTTCCAGATTCCGGTGAAGCTTTGCAGTTTCCGGTGGAGCTTCAAACGGAATCTGGGCACGAGTGCGGGGAGGTTCCTCGCAAGAAGATGGTATGTCTCGAGCATCTCCTCGTGGGGAGGTTTTTCATTTGATGTTAGGGCTTAGGCCGGGGACGTTGTCCTTAGCCTTTTGCGCTCCCTTTCACTTGACTTTGCAGTGTAAGGGTGGATTTGATTTCCTGTCGAATTCATTGTCTTTCTATGCTTTTTCAGGTGATCGTAATGGAGACGGGGCCAGAGAGGGAAGTTATTCTAGACACGTCCGAGGAGGAAACTGGCTCCGAGGAGAATAACAGCTCGACGGCTACGAGTTCTGCGACTTCGAGCTCGGCAACATCGAGCTCCTCGAGCAAAGTCGAGGAGGAAGAAGAATTGGATGTCATGGAAGAAGACGTTGAAGGGTTCTGTGCGGAAGAATGGGAGGTGGCCGGACCCTCTGAGCATATCTCTACGTTCGCGAAGTCTTTGGCGGACGTCTTTACGGAGGTAGGACCAGCGGAGGAATGGAAGGTGCACTTCCCTACCTTGGACGAGCGGGTCTGCTCGGATTTTGGGGACCGCTTTACGATGTACGAGTATGCCTTCAAGGAGCTAGGGTTGAGGCTGCCTTTCACTTATTTCCAGCGGTCGGTGTTTGATCATCTGAAACTGGCCTTCTCAACTTCATCCTAATTCGTTGGCCTTCATCCGGGCCTTTGAATTGGTGTGCGAGTATCTCGCTCTGGGGACCACTCTCCCTCTGTTCTTCACTGTTTTCCGCCTTCAAAGGCAGCTGGCGGGGAAGAAGTACGGATGGGTTTCCTTGAAGCAGCCCAAAAAGTTATTTAAGCCATTTTCGGAGTTAATCCGAACATTCAAGGAGCGGTATTTCATCGTCGAGCCAGTGTCCTAGGCTGCCCAGGACAGCACATATGTCTGGGAGATAGAGGTTAATGAGGACGGAGAGGAGCTACTCAACGAGGAGGGGAAGTATATCGGGGAGAGGGTGTACAAGTTCCCGATCCGCTGGGCACCCGACCACTTTGCCCATAAACCCAGCAGATACGTCTTCCAGCTGAGCGAGTTGCGCGGGCAAGACGCCGTGGCTTACGAGAGGCTGGTGAATTGGGTGAACTCTTTCAGCCTTGCTGAGTGTTAGACGAGTAAGGGTGACCCTATTTTCGAGGAGGATGGGAGCCGGAGGGTTGAACGTCGGTTTATCCCTGTCAAGGCACTGCTGGAGTGCAAGACTCCCGCGGATGTTGAGAAATTGCTCGGTAGTTTTATTTACTTAGATTTTGTTTGTGTTGTTTCTTTTCCTCGTAACTAACGTGCTCGTTTTTATTCGTGCAGGTGAAATGCCTCAAGCTCGCGATCGCGTGGTGAGGAATGCCATGGCGAGGAATAAAGCTGGAGCGGCTCCTCCCAAGACCCGGCCTGCTGGTGCTCGTGCTCCTCTCCTTGTTCAGACTGCAGTGAGGACCTCTTCTTCTCCCTCTCCTGCTCCACGGGGATCTCAACTGCCTTTGGCCGGGCGGGCGAAGCGGCAAAGGGCGTTAGATGCTGTGGACCTGACCCGGGCGCCTGAGAAAGGGAAGTTTGAGCTCCCCTCGTGCATCCTTGATAGGAGATTTTTTTAGGGTAACACCCTGGTCGTTCCTCGTGCAGAATCTCTTAGCTTGGAGAGCATGGACCGACCGAGCAAGAAGGCGTTGGTAGCCCAGGATGCTTCTGCTCTTGTGAGGATGCTGGAGATGGCGGCCGTTTATGCTGAAGGGGATTCTACACTTGAGTCCGAACTTAAAGCTGCTCGGGCTTACGAGGTGACCCTCAAGGAGGAAGTTAAGAGTGCCCGTGAGGCTCGGAGGAAGGCCGAAGAGGAGACGACCAGGCTAAAATAGGATGTTTCCAAGCTGACGGCGAAGAAAAAGGCTGCCGAGGAGCTGAACAAAGAGTTGATGGCGGCCAGCGCCCCGGGTGCCGACGAACCGGATGATATTAAAGAGTTGAAGACTAGGTCTGACCTGGTTACCCGCATCCTGCTGGCCGAAGATGACGGTATCGCCGTGGCAGAGGAGTCTTTTCAAAGCGCCGTGGCTCAATTGCGGGTGGTGAACCCTGGGCTTGAGATCTCTGCCGAGGTTACTCACTATCTTGCACGCGTTGAGGATGGTCGCATTGTCTTGCCCGCAGGCCTTGTTCTAGATACCCCCGAGGTTCAGCCTGAGGACCAGCCCGAGGAGGACCAGAGACCTGATCCAGCGTCAACCGAGCATGCGGATGAATGAGGAGTTTTGCTATTTTGATGTTGTATCTTGTCCGCCCTGCGTGCCGTAGGATTATTTGTAATTTTATTTTTTTGGGGGGGGCCTGGCCCCCGTTTTGTGTAGCAATGTACAATCATGGTCCTTGCGGCCACCATTAATTTATTATGTTTCTGGCTTCTTCACGTGCATGATTTTACTTGCGTTTATTTTTGCTAAGTGTTATATGCATGCTTGCAGTGGATGTATGTCCGCCCGCAAAAAAGGGGGGGTACTTGACTTGTGTGAATATTTTAGGGGATTTGCTCGTTATAGATGTGTCCGATAGTGAGGGGAACTGGTCGGACTGCCGGGGAATGTCCTGGCGGGGAGCGGAGCTCAGGTCGCGTTTGAGGCCTGAGTTCGCGGCGTGAACGTCCCATCGCGAGCTGGGGTTCTACCAATCATGGTACTCTGACGAAGGCGATGCTCGGTCGAGGACCGCTGTCGAGCAATGACCCGGCTCGTCACTGAGCGGGGTTATGATTTAATCGTATGCGACGCTTGTACCTAGACGTGCATAGTGATCGGTAGCTGACGTTCATAGTCGAACCGAGGATCTAGCTGTAGTATTGTTTTAACTTTTCAGCGTTCCATGGTCGAGCGAGTTCTTCCCCAGTGATATGTTCTAGGAAGTAGGCACCATTCTCCGTTTTGGCACGGACTCTGTATGGCCCTTCCCAGTTGGCTGCTAGTTTGCCTTCGCGAGAGTCCTTGTGGTTTCTTCGCAGGACAAGGCTGCCCATATTGAACTCTCATCGTAGGACTTTAGCGTTGTGCCTGATTGCTTTATTTTGCTTGAGAGATGCTTCGCGGAGGGCTGCTCCTGTTCGGATTTCCTCGACAAGGTCGAGCTCCTCTCTTATTGCTTCGTCATTCATTTCCTCGTCTAGAGGTGATTCGGTCCTCCTGGACGGTACGTGAATTTCAATGGGTATAACAACCTCTGTGCCATATGCTAAGCGGAAAGGTGTTTCCCCGGTGGTAGACTGAGGAGTGGTGCGGTATGCCCATAGGACGCTGTAGAGCTCCTCGACCCAGGCTTTCTTTGTTTCATCTAGTCTTCGCTTGAGGCCACGAAGAATGACACGATTGGCCTCTTCCGCCTGCCCGTTGGTCTGGGGATGTTCTACGGATGCGAAATGTTGCTTTGTTCTGAGATGGGTGACAAAGTCTTGGAACTTCTTGTCCGTGAACTGCGTTCCATTATCCGTGACAATTGCTTGGGGAATCCCAAAACGGGCAAGGATATTCCGCTTGTAGAAGCGCAGAATGTTAAGTGCTGTTATCTTTGCTAAGGCTTCTGCTTCTATCCACTTTGTGAAATAGTCTATGCCCACTATCAGGTATTTGTTTTGGCTGGACCCCGTCACGAAGGGTCCCAGGATGTCCAGGCCC
Source organism: Lathyrus tuberosus (assembly GCA_022829125.1). Taxonomy (NCBI): domain Eukaryota; kingdom Viridiplantae; phylum Streptophyta; class Magnoliopsida; order Fabales; family Fabaceae; genus Lathyrus; species Lathyrus tuberosus. The sequence continues at coordinate 11,904,561 of JALAZF010000072.1, forward strand.
CACCAGGCGAATGTCCACGGGGAGGTCATGCTTTTTAGTTCGTTGGGTGGGGCTAGATGCAAATCCCCGTGCTGTTGGCACTTGTCGCATCTCTTCACATGCTCCTTGGCATTGTGTTGCATGGTTGGCCAATAATACCCTGCTCGGAGGGCCTTGTGAGCAAGGGATCTTCCTCCTAGGTGCTGGGCGTTAATGGCTTCGTGGATTTCTCGTAATACGTGAGGGACAACTTCCTCCTCTATGCATTTGAGCAGTGGGATGGAGAAGCCTCGTCGATAGAGTTTGTTTTCAAGGATGACGTACGAGAAAGATCTTCGTCTGGTTGTGCTGGCCTCCTTGGGGTCGTTCGGAAGCTCGTCCCTGGTGAGGTAGTTGTACACGGGCGTCATCCAGAAATCGTTGTCCCCAATCGCGTGCACGTGTAGGGTCGATGATCCCTTATCGATGCTGGACCGGGGAAGTATCTCTTAGATGACTGACCTGTTTCCGCCTTTCCTCTTAGTGCTTGCTAGTTTGGACAAGACGTCTGCTCGCATATTATGTTCGCGTGGAACATGTCTTACTTCTACCGTTCTGAACCTCGACATTTTTCCCTTGACTAGGGTTAGGTATTCAGAGAGACTGTCATTTTTGGTCTGATATTCCCCTGATATATGGTGGGCTACGAGCTGGGAATCCGTGCAGATGATGATTTCTTCAGCCCCTAGGTCTTCGACTATGCGCAAACCGGCGAGGAAGGCTTCATACTCGGCCTGGTTGTTCGACGTGGGAAAAGAGAATGTGAGAGAAGCCTCGACTATGGTCCCTTCGTTGTTCTCCAAGATTACTCCTGCCCCGCTGCCGGTTGAGCTGGATGCTCCGTCTACAAAGACGTTCCACCTGTTTGGTATATGGATCGGGGAGTCTGAGAACGTCATTTCCGCTACGAAATCGGCCAGAGCTTGGGCCTTAAGAGCTTTCCTGCTTTCGTACTGGATGTCGAATTCGGACAGTTCCAATGACCATTTGAGCATTCTGCCTGTCATGTCTGGTCGTCCCAGTAGTTGCTTTATGGGCTGGTCAGTTCTTACCACGATTGTGTGAGCCAAGAAATAGTGTCTCAGTCGTCTAGCAGCGTTGACGAGGGCCAATGCTACCTTCTCTATCTGTTGATATCGCAACTCAATGTCCTGCAATGCCTTGCTTGTGAAGTATATTGGTTTTTGTCCGCCAGGATTCTCGCGAATGAGGACGGCGCTAACGGCCTCGGCGGTGACGGCGAGGTATAGGAATAAGACTTCTCCAGTATCTGGTCGTGATAATACGGGCGGTTTCGACAGAGCCTGCTTCAAGTGAAGGAGGGATGTTTCACATTCCTCGGTCCACTCAAACGCTGCTCCTTTCCGTAAGAGCTTAAAGAAAGGAAGAGCGTGTTGGGCAGATTTTGATACGAAGCGGGACAACGAAGTAAGAACCCCGTTGAGGGATTGGATGTTCTTCTTAGACGTGGGCGTGGGGAACTCAGAGAATGCCCGACACTTGTCGGGGTTAGCTTCGATTCCTCATTCTGTTAGGTAGAAGCCGAGGAATTTACCTGCCCGGACACCAAACGTGCACTTCTCTGGGTTAAAATGCATTCGATACTTTCTTGCTTGCTCGAAGATTTTACGAATATGGGCGACATGATCTAGTTCCTCGTGGGACTTGACGATTATATCGTCCATGTATACTTCTAGCATGTCGCCTATTTGTCCTTGGAAGACTCTATTCATCATTCGTTGGTACGTAGCGTCGGCGTTCTTCAGCCCGAAGGGCATTACGTTGTAGTAATAGTTGCCCGATTCGGTCATGAAGGCCATGTAAGTTTTATCGCCCGCGGCCATTGGGATTTGATTGTAGCCCGAGTAGGCGTCGAGGAACGACAAAAGCTTAAAACCTACTGAGTTATCTACGAGCTTATCGATATTGGGGAGGGGGTAGCCGTCCTTCGGACAGGCCTTATTAACATCGGTATAATCAACACACATCCTCCATTTGCCATTATTTTTTCTTACAAGTACAACGTTTGAGAGCCATGTAGTGTATTTGGCCTCAGAAATAAACCTAGCTTCTAGAAGGTCTTTGACAGCTTTCTCCGCAGCTTCCATCTTTTCCGGGGACTGTTTCCTTCTGCGCTGGGCAACGGCTTTGACGGTCGGATTAATTGTAAGCTGGTGGCAAGCGACGGATGGGTCCAATCATGGCATTTCGGCAGTGCTCCACGCGAACAAGTCTGCGTTCTCATGGAGGCATGCTTTTAGTTGTCTCCTGGCCAGGTCGGGGAGGTCTACTCCGATCTTTACTCCCCGTTGGGGGTCTTCTCCGAACGGAACGATCTCGAAGTTGCCATCTGGGACAGGGCGTAGGAGATGGATGTTATTGTTGGACTGGTTGCTCGAAGTCGCTGGGTCCTTGGCATGGTCTTCCTCACTGAAACGGCTGTCCAAGTCGACAGATCTGACTTGGGGGAGCGGTTTTGGATGTTCAGAGCTGCTGGGCAGAGGGGGACGACCAGAAGTCCTTGGTCCTGCTGAGATGGTGCTTAGTCCTTTTGATGCTGCTTCAAAGCACTGACGGGCAGCTTCGATGTCGCCATGGAGGGTGGCGACCATCCCTTTAGAAGTGTAGTACTTCATCTTGAGATGTACGGTGGAAGGCACTGCAGTCAACTCTGCCAGGGTTGGCCTTCCAAAGATGCACTGGTATAGTGACGGGCATTCAATTACCAGAAACTGTGCTTTAATTGCTCTGGTTGTCTTTCCTGAACCGAAGGTTACGATGAGCTCTACGTAACCCCGGGGCTTTGTCACCGCTCTGTTGAATCCCTGCAGGTTGGATCCAACGTATGGAGTAAGGTGAGAGTCATTCAGCTGCAGCGTTTCGAACAGGTGGTTGTACATTATATCAACCAAACTGCCCTGGTCCATGAGTATTCTGCGAATGTTGAAGTTCGCCATCCTTTCCCGGATAAGCAGCAGAATGCTTGAGTTCGGTGACCCGCCGAGGAGCTCTTCCTTGTAGAAGGAAATAGGAACAGATCCTTTGTGAGCGGTGTCCAGCGTAGTGACTTCATTAGAGCTTTTGCTGATCAGTTGATCGAATCTCCTCTTGACTGAGCCGACCGTGATTTTGTTGAATCCACCACCATAAATGACCATGGCTGACGGCAAGGCGTCCCACGGGCTGTGAGTAGCGAGGTACGTGGAGACGGGTAGACTATCAGGGATGCGGAAGTCCTCTGGCCGAGTTAAGGACATAGCGACCTGTACGTTGGTGTCATCCGAGGGCGGAGTATCTTCTGAAACCTTTTTGTTCTCCTGGGTTTCCTGCCAGGGAGCATCTTTCTTCTTCGCGAACTGCTTCAGGTGGCCGTCGCGAATAAGGATCTCTATTGCATCTCTGAGGTGGATACATTTTTCCGTCATATGACCGTGACTCTTGTGGAAGCGGCAATACTTGGATTTGTCTGCACCTGGTCTGGCCGGCAGCTGTTTGGGGAAACGGACTCCCGCTTGCTTGAATTCTGAGTTGGCACACTCGGACAAGATTTTCTCCCTCGAGGCAGTGAGGGGGGTATAGTCATGGAACCGCCCAGAAGGTCCCTTCTGTTCGCGTGCATCGCGGGGCCGATCGTCGCGTCTTTTATCTCCTTGACGGGATGTCGAGGCTTCTTCAGCTCTGGATGAACAGGCACCTTCATGGTGTCGAGAGGCCCGGACAGAGTGTGCAGTGACCTTCTCTTCGTACTGTATATGTGACTGGGCTTGGAGGTGAAGGGCGTTAAGGTTCCTCGGTGGGTCGAGGCCGATGGCTTTCGCGAAGTCTGAGCCAGGACGTAATCCCTGCTCAAGCAGGAATCTCTTCATTTCATCGTTTGTTGGCACTTGGACGGCCTCCTTGTTGAACCGTTCAATGTAAGCCCGAAGGGGCTCATCCCTTCCCTGTACGACAGCTCCGAGGGACGCCTCGGTCTTTGGGTGGCGTCGTGATGCAGTAAAGTGACGGGAGAAAATCCTCCCCAGTTGCTTCCAGGATGTAATGGACTCTTCTGGCAGCTGCTTGTACCACGTCATTGCTCCCTTCCGGAGCGTGGTCGGGAACAGGCGGCATTTGATGGCTCCTCGTACCCCTCTGTAGTCCAAAAGAGCATCTATGTTCTCTATGTGCTCGTCTGGGTCGGTGGTTCCATCGTAAGTCCCTAGAGACGGAGGCTTCTCTAACCCTTTAGGGAGATGGGTGGCCAAGATCCTGCGGGATAACGAGCCGCGAGGCTCGTCATCACTGTCTGAACTTGGAGTTGATGGTGACCTTTGTCTGCGCTCACGACGGCGGTTTCTGCGAGGAGACGGTGAACTTGGCCGGTCACGAGGTCTGACCGGTGGAGAATGCCTATCCTGCCTCGTTCTCTTGTGTCTTGGCGATGATCGACCTCGCGGGGAGATCTGGTCACGCTTGCGAATGTGTTATGATTCAGGTTCACGCCCCGATCTCTGGTCTTCCCTCCGCATAGGTGGCGGGCTTCTTGATTTTTGGTGCTTACTCTTCGGGGGAGAGGATCTTGGAAGAGATGCTTCCTCGAGAGCTCTTATCCTCTCTCCCTGCTACAAGATAAGGAGGTTTGTGCGGTTAACAACTTCCAAAAGAGCTGCAACGGCCAGGTCGGCGCTGGGAGGGCCAGGAATTGGTCGTTCACCAGATGGTAGCGGTTTTCCTCCTTGCTCGGTGGGAGGAGGAGTTGGAGACGCAGTAGCCCCGTCTCGAAGGAAACGGGGATCAGAAAGTAATGGAGATCTACCGTCAACGTCCATCTTGTTGACGGGAATGAGAACCGTAACGTCAGCACCCTTTGCGGAGTTCTGAGCAGCCATATGTGGGTGTATCAAAGAAAGTATGTTTTGATCTTTTAGTTTCCAAGGAGGAAAGAAAGAAGGGGAGAACAAGGAGTTCCCACAGACGGCGCCACTGATCTGGAGTATTCGATCAGATCCACGTATGCTGGTCGTCAGATGGGCAAGCTGCTCGGAATGTTGATGAGGAGAGGAGGGGGGTGTACCTGCAAGGCACTCCGACGATCAAGTAAGTAAAGGTCGGAAAAAGGGGCAACTACAAAGTGTATTCTTAGGGTGAATATTCAATCCCTGACCCTCTCAAGCGAGAGGGTTTATATAGAGCCCCCAGGACGTGGCCAACAGTCCTATTTTCGGGGCAAAATAACCGTTTTCCCCAAAGAATAGGTAACTGCCCAAACTAGCCTTTATGCCGGGCAGGGTGCCCAAAACTAGCCGTTGTGTCGGGCACAACCGCAGTTCCGGGCACCTGTCCTTTGCTGTTCGGGCAGCGAGAAAGCCGTACGGAACGGGCATAAATGCCGGGGAGGAACGTTGCATTCCTTGCCCGGTGGAGGGGCAGAAAGGTCACTTTTGCCCCTCTTTGGACTGGACTTAGACAATATGGGCCGCTCTGGAGCAGAGGCGGATTGGGCCAATTCTAGCCATTGGTCCAGTCCAGAACAGAAGCCTTTGGAGCCGCCACCGCCGTCGGTCCTCATTTCCCATTTTCTTTTCTGCTGTTTATTTCCGTTTCGCATCTTGTATTTTGTAATCGACAATAACATAATGAATTGGGGTATGAGATTTGATTGGGGATTAGGGTAGATTTAGGGTTTGTGTTGTTTGATCGAGAGAGGAGAGATCGAGGGATGAGCGACGACGGCGCAATTTAGGGTTTTTTTTTTCTAGTTTCATTTTGAGAGAAGAAGGAAAGGCGAGAGTGAGAGAAGAGCGTTGGCATGCCTACGTGTGAGACTCCCTCCGTTCAGTTTCTCTTTGTCAACCTTTCTTTTTCTTTTTCTTTTTTTAATAACCAAATCTTTTTTATTTTTTACAATTAAAGAAAGATTTTTTTTTTATTAACATATCCTTTTAATAGATAACTAATTCAATGAATAAAACCTTTCTTTAATAAAATGACTTTTGATATAAAAAAAAACCTTTTATTTGGTAATGCTAAAATGATGAACTTCTAATACTAATCTTTTCACATAAAAAATTAGAACCATTTTATAATACTATAATTAACTTTTTTTTCTAACAACATTTAACTTTTTTTATATAATCGACTAATTTAACTAAGTATAGCTTTTTCTAAGGTGTTAAGGTTATAATAACTTTTATTCAATAATAAAATCAACTTTTTCTTAATAAATAATAAAATCAACTTTTTCTCAATAAACCTTAAAATCAAATCAACTATTTTTTCTCCATAAATCAAACTCGTGTAAGATCTCTCGCGCCGAGTGCACGCTTGCGTGTTTACTATGCCTCTATTTGAATGTATGCTTTGTATGTCTAAACCCTTTCAAAAATTAAAACTCTCGATCCAACGTCGAGCCAATTTTCCACCTATATAAGTCGATCGCCTTAGGGCATCGCATTCGACCTACCGATCACAAGTCACAAGTCTAGCATCACTTTGCTAGCACCCTCGCCTAAATAACAATAATTAATCGCATTAATATCCAAGGGAAAATCCCATGCATGATAACCATGTTATTGTGCATGGTGCACATCATTTGCATCATAATTGACACCCTTAAGTTAAGACTATTAGACAACTTAGGATAGATTTCCTAGGTTAGTCCCCCCTTAATTTTGATTTTTTAATCAAACTTTAGCCCACCTAATTCTCCACACAAGATAATTAGATGTTAATCATCTCAAAGAAGGGACATACAATCCCATACCCCACAAAATACAAACATTTTCAAAACTGTGGTGGTCTTTCTTAAGATGATGACTCATCTTCTTTTTCTAAACCTTTAAACATTTTAGTATCCTTAATAAGGAACTACAAGTGCTCTGATTCCCTCCTGACAGGATATGTAGGTACAAGATGCGATATCTTGTCGAGCACACTTAGGAATAAAAATAATAAATCACCTACCCTTAAACCCTTAGCAAACGACAAAAATAAAACATAATAAATCAAGAGGTTCCTGTAGAGTACTACAGATATCTAGGATGCTAACACCTTCCCTAGGTATAACCAACCCCCGAACTTAGAATCTTAGTGCATTTGCATTGCATTGTGGGAATTCGGTTTTTTCTCCCTTCCCTTGGATAAAATCAAAGACCGGTGGTGACATTAAAAATGCGATCCTAGTTAACAAATAACTATGGTATCCAATTTTCACTGCGACAGTGGTCGACCTCTTCCGCGGATTTGATGATCATGTCGTCCATGTATACCTCGAGCATGTCGCCGATTTCAGCTCGAAAAACCTTGTTCATCATCCTTTGGTAGGTCGCACCGGTGTTCTTCAGGCCAAAGGGCATTACGTTGTAGTAGTAATTGCCCGACTCGGTCATGAAAGCCGTGTGTTATTTGTCGACCTTGTCCATGGGAATTTGGTTGTATCCCGAGTACGCGTCCATGAAGGATAATAGTTTGTAACCTGTAGAATTGTCGACCAACTGGTCGATGTTAGGCAAAGGATAACAGTCTTTCGGTTTCGACCAACTGCGTCCATGCCCGGTTAAGATCAGTATAATCAACACACGTTCTCCATTTTCCATTATTCTTTTTGACGAGTACAACGTTGGACAGCAAGGTTGTGTACTTGGCTTCCGAAATAAAATTTGCATCTAGGAGGTCTTTTACAGCCTTTTCAGCAGCCTCCGCTTTTTTGGGAGACTGCCTACGCCTACGTTGAGCTATGGCCCTAGCGGCCAGATCTACTATGAGCTGATGGCACGCCACCTCGGGGCCGAGGCCACGCATCTCGGAGGCGCTCCATGCGAACAGATCTGCGTTCTCCCAGAGACATGCCTTCAGCTGTTCCTTCGCCAAGTCGGGGATCCCGGTGTCAATCTTCACGTTGCGGTCTGGGTCGTCCCCGAGTACCATGAGCTCAAAGTCTCTGTCGGGGATGGGTCGCGGTGGATGGTGAGATCGCCCGTTGTTTTCCAGTTGAAGGTCGAGGTCTTCTGCTCCATCTTCGTCGGGTTCGCCCGGGAACCTGTTGTCGAGGTCGACCGCGTTGACAAGCGGGAGAGGTACCTGTTTGGCGTCCGGGGACGGCTTTGCCACGGTCTTGGGTTTGGTGCCGATGGAACTCATGCCTTTGATCGCAGCGTCGAAGCACCTCCTGGCCGCGTCTATGTCCCCGTGCATCGTGACTACCCGTCCTCTGGCCGTGTAATACTTCATTTTGAGGTGGACCGTTGATGGTACATCCGTAAGTTCGGCTAGGGTGGTCCTCCCGAGGATACAGTTGTAGAGGGATGGGCACTCAACCACCAAGAAGCGGATCTTCACCTGTCGGGCAGTGTCTTCGGCCCCGAATGTGACCATCAGCTCAACGTAACCCCACGGTCTGGTGGTGGTCCCGTTGAATCCCTGCAGATCTGAACCGACGTACGGGGTCAAATATCTCTCGTCGAGCTGGAGCATCCTGAACAGATGGGCATACATGATGTCTACCGAGCTGCCCTGGTCGACGAGGATCCTTCGAACTTCAAAGTTCACCATCTGTGCCCTGACCAGGAGGGGGATAGTGGCGTTTGGTGCTCCCCCGGGGAGTTCCTCGAGGTAGAAGGTGATAGGGTTGGAGTTCCCCCGCACTTTCTCGAGAGTGGTTGTCTTCGCCGATGTTGCGGATTCCAGTTCATCAAATTTCCGTTTGATCGATCCGACGGACAACTTCTCGGGACCACCCCCGGAGATGACCATCGCTTTGGGGAAGTTTTCCCAGGTGCTACGGGCAGCTACGGGGTCCTCGTGGGGGAAGGTCGCCCACATGTTGTGAATTGCTTCTTGGCCCTCAATGATTGGGGGGACAAAGAAGTCCTCGGGTCGAGTGACACTGAGGGCGACCTGAAGCCGACTCTCGTCGGGAAGAGGCGTCATCTCCTCGACATTCTGGGCTTCCCGGGAGCTGGGACGAGGAGTATCATTCTTCTGGGCGTATTTCTTTAAGTGCCCTTCCTTGGTCAGAATTTCAATCGCACCTGTTAGTTCTATAATTTTAAGGGTTGGCATTAATTTTGTAAAACAAATAATAACAGCAATATGTTAGATAAGTTATTTTATCTTGCTAAAGAAGAACAGGTTAAGCAAGAAGTCCTAGTGTGTAATGGAACATGTTGAGCTGAAGTGGTTTCAACATCTGGATCAATATGTCGTATCATGATGTCCCATGCAGGTTCATTCGACATCGTGCCAGAACTGAAGTGAATTAAAGATTCTGTTATGTCTTAACAGATGCAGAAGATTCAGGGAATACTATGCAAATCCTATGTGGCGCTGAATTAAAAGGTCTGAAGATTCAAATCTAAAATTGAGAAGAATATCGGAAATATACACTTTCTAAATATGGAGATATTTTAGGAAGTTAAAGATTGAAGTCCTATTATGTAGCAGAAGTTTCTGCTGATTAGTAGCAGCTTATTTGCTGTGATTTTGTAGGCCCAAATCCAGTTGGGAATAGGTTATATATAGATGCATTGTAACCTAGAATTGTAACTGAACCAAAGATGTAAAAGTTCTATTATTAGGGTTGGTTCCTGTACCACTCGACATGTGAGTTGGACAGTTTGTTAGTGTGATCCTCGAAGCTGTTAAGTAAGAGGAGTATTGTTCTTGGAGGAAACTTTTAAGTAACTCTAAGTTATGTCTTGGAAGTGTGTCTTCCTTGTTGAATTATTGTATAGGTAAAGAGTCGTTGATGCAGTGGCGGATTGTTGACTGCCATACATCATTGCGATGATTGGAAGTGAGAAGACTTTCTCATAGCTAGAGAGGATCTAGGTAGAAGGATCATTGGGTAGTGATTAAGTGATAAGCTGTAAACAGAGAGTTTAGCTTTGAATTGATACTACTGATAGTGGACTTCATCCCTGGCTTGGTAGCCCCCAGAGTAGGTGTGTTAGACCGAACTGGGTTAACAATTATGTGTGTCCTGCTCTTATCTTTTCAGTACCGTGATAATTGTTATATACCTTGCCATTTGTGTTCATGTCAGACCAGATGTCGAATGGCATGTTATAGGACGTCTGAATTCTACACATGTACCATAATTTCAATTGGTATCAAAGCAGGTCATTCTGTTCTGTATCTGGATGAGATCCAAGGGAAGATACTTTCTGGTTCATGGTCAAGGTAGAAGCTTTCTACTGAAAAGTTGTTTGAACTTGGAGAAGTTCATATAGGTGTGTGAATGGTCCCTAGAAGTGGAGGATAGACTGTTCGTGACAGGCAGTGGCATGTGTTTGGTAGTATGGTTTGATTTATTTTCAAACCTGTGGTGTTGGGGTGTCACCTGGATTTTGATGGTAGGGCTGATATGTGACACCTGAAGGGTTGAGGAGTTTGTGTGTCGATCCATTGTGTTGTAACTGAGAAGGTTGTTCTTCTCTGAATGTATATCCTATGGTGATGGGATGTGTGCAAGACTGCCTCTACTCACGGTGTCAACGTTACTTAAAGACTTTTGTTCAAGACCACTCATAAAGGCATAATTAAGTGAAGTTGTAAGGAAGAGATCTGAAGAAAGAGAGAAGTAATTCACGTTTGCTTCTAAAAAGACTAATCTCCAGTCTTTAATCTCTTGGTGAGTTCCTTGGAATGATGTCCTATCTTGTGTTAGAACATCACGTAAGAATTGTGAAGAATTCTGTGGTCTAAAGGAATGGCATAGCAGATGCTCTGGGTGCTGAACTAATGTGGTTTGATCACATGAGTTTAGAACCTACTCCTGATCTGGAAGAGGAGGCATCTGGGTGGTGTGTCTAAGAAGTTTCTGGCTCTGGAACTTATCTTAGATATGTGAGTTGGTCAAGGTGTGATCAACATGCTATTTACTCCTAAGGTCAGTTTATTTCTGGTCCTTGCTGCAGGAGTGGAGAACCTGAGATTCAAGAAGTTTATCGCTAGCAGACTTCTTGGACATGAAGGTCAAAGATTAAAGAGGCATGATTCTTCTCTGAAAGCATCATCTGAATGATAGTGTGGAGCTAGACTAGTATTGACTGTGTGTGATCCAATCACAGTCTGTGGTGCTGTTAAAGAGAATGATAGGATGAGAGAATACTGCTCTCGTGCTCTTGTGATGTGATGGGTTACTCCGTGTTTGGAATGTGGTGTTTTTTTTGCAGCTGGACTCTGTTCATAATGTCAAGACTGATGTCTTAAACATCTGTTGACATAACTTTCTGTTCAGAATGTTTTGTTTTGTTGTTGAGATCACAAGCCTCTACCGGCAGTGAAGGCCAATATGTAGGTGAATGTGTTCAGAAAGTAAGTTGAACAAAGAGTGAGCTCTTGAAAACATGAAGATGCGTCTTATGTTTTCCTTTCTTCAAGGTACGGAGAAGCACATGTTATTTTTTATAGGGGGAGAGTGTTAATATTTTATGCAGCTGGACGTGTAATAGGAGGTTGTTATTGGTACGTTTCGTGGTTGATATATGTCTAAAGAGATGATCTGACTTCTGCTTTCTACTGCTGCATTTTTTGTGTGTTTTGGCCAGAAGCAAGTTAGGCAGTTGCATTAAGTGTGTTGGGATGTGTTTTGTGCAGTTGTGATCCTTACTGCATTTGTTTAGTGTAAATGGAACAGAATTAAAACAGAAATTTATTGCACTGTTGAAAGCATAGAAGATTAGTACAAGCAACTAACAAAGGGTTTAAAGGTTATCCCAACCCCCCGAATCAAGAAAATTTTTCCAATCTTCATCCCACTCATCATCAGAAGCTTGAAGTTGCACTTGGCTTTTCTTGATGGCTTTCATCCTTGTTTCTGATGCCTTTCTGGTTCTTGTTACTCCTGAAGTTGCCTCAGTTGTGGACAGTGTCTTGTTCTTCAACTTCTGTGGATCTGGTTTCTTGACTTCCTGCATGTGTCTCTTTTCTGCATCCTTGTTAGACTGACTCATGGCTCTATCTGTGATGCGATGTTAGAAGCAATGAGGCTTGGTCATTTATACTGCATAAAGAATTCTTGCTTGTATCGCCTGACCAGTCAAAATGGTCTTTGGGAACCTGTTTGTTTGGGAACCTGTTGTTATTAACCTTGTCACATTGGATGTCAGAACCTCGTGTTTGGTGCCTTGGTAGGTTAAGAGGTTATCCTATTATGGCTAAAAGGATGGAGAGTGAGCCTAGGTCTTGTCTAGTTGTCTGATGTGATTCCTTTGAGTTTGCTTTCGGGAAAGCTGCTGGTACTTGTTATGATCTGGTGGTTGTGACTACCTGAATAAAATACTGAAGGTGTATTCTTTTTCCTTATGCTGATGTCCTACATATTGTTACAACATCATTATTTGTTGTGTATCCTGGATGGAGGTCTAGGAACCATGCTTGTGGAGTTGGAAGAAGCAGCATTATCGTCTGAAGTGGCAGTTCTGACATAATGTTGATTAGAATAGGCAGATTCTGATCCTGATGTTAAGAAGTTTGGTCTGGCAATACATGACTATTTTCCTGATAAAGACTTCATTAGGTGCTTGTGAATGTAAGGAATGGAGGTTGTTGTCAGTGGTGTGATCTGATCAGAATGGCTGAAGATAAGGAGGTTCCTTTTAATACAAGTAGAAGGTGGTGGCAGTCATTATCTTGTGACATCTGTTATGGTATTTGTGAAAAATTCCAAATCAAGTGGGCTCTTTTATTGGACTTGGCAGACCATGTATCTGAAATTAACATGGTGAGTTCTTGCTCAACAAATACAAGAAGTGACAGTACTTAAGTGTTGAGATTGTGGCAATACCATTGTGCTATCTTTGGTTGTTCATGTCAGGGGGAGTTAAGGCTGATATCTATGGTCTATTACTGCAAGTGTGCAGACTTTTGTGTAGCTTGAGTGCTGTTTAAGTTTGTGCAGAGTGATGTCAAACAACATGATGGGACATGTACTTCTAAGTGTGGTGTAATATCCTAGTTGCGCAGGAGAGGTCTGAAAAGTAGAATTGTTGAATTTATTTTCCTCCACTGTTCTGAAGGAATCTGGAAAGGATTGTGAGTTGTGCTGATCGATAGAAGTCGTCTCAGAATCCAACAGAAAATAAAATGTGCTTGTCATGTATGATTATCTGTGGAGTCTTGGGTTAATATTATACGCAAGCAGACAAATTGCTTGGTTAGATGTCAGAACATGGTACATGACATGTTTCTCTTGAGCCAAACAAGGAATTATTCTGGTCGGTAATGTAAGGATAAGGTGAAACACGTGTCTCTGCCTATGCATGGAGCGTTATTGGCCTAATTTATGGTAAGATTCAGTTGAGAAACAATAAAGGCAGCCAAGACTGTTTTGGAAGGTAGGCATTGAATTTGGATGGAGTTTTTAGTACCTAAAATAGCGTTTCTTTGACCAAGAACTTTGACATATTCAAGGCTCGTTAATTCCAAAGTAACTGGTCAGCTATTTATAGGGGTTATTCTTTTTCACCTTCAGCAAGTGAGTGTTCTTATTTCATAAGTCTTATGGCATTTGTTCGTTTTTGGGTGAGCACTACTTGGGTCTGGTTCAGTGAGGGCTTTCTTTGCCAATTTTTGGCTAAAAAGGGGGAGAAAGGGTGTGCTAAATGGTTGGCGCAGATGCTATGGGGTCTGCAGTTCCAGCGGTGTCTCAGAGATGTCGAGGAGGGTGTCCTATCCTTGAGTTGGTGTTGAGTCTTTGTGACTTGTGTCCTGAGTTATGAACACAGTTGTGACTTGTGTTCTGAGTTACCTGGGCTGGTAGATTGGCACTTCTTAAGTTTCATCTTATGCCACAGGTTGACTGGGGGCGTCTGATTTTTTAAGGTGTGCAAAATTCTCTTATGCCACCATTGGTCTTTTATGCCAAGACAAACGTTTTTTTTTTCTGGAGGAGTCTTCTACATTCATTCTGGGTCTATCCTGGAAGGAAAGAGAAATGTGTTAGATTGAGGGGGAGTGTCAGATATCTTCTTCCTCATGTGCACCAAATGACTTCAGGACTTTCTACTTCTTAGGTCCTAATGTGCTGCCTGAAGTTATTGTGTTGTGGTGCTCGAAGGTGATGTTATGGAGCTCATAGATTATGCTGAAAAGAGTTGTCGAACATGATGTCCTAACATCATTCAAGTTTTCCCAAGAAGATGATTCTCCATGATTGCTGCTCACAGTAGCTACTGATGGTTACTATTAGGTTCAGTAGTTGCTGTTGACTACTGATAGTTATGTAGGGTTGTAATTGCTGCTGTAATCTGAGTTGTAATGTTTATATATTTGTTTTAGCCAAAATTTGCCAAAGGGGGAGAATGTTAGTTCTTTAATTTTAAGGGTTGGCATTAATTTTGTAAAACAAATAATAACAGCAATATGTTAGATAAGTTATTTTATCTTGCTAAAGAAGAACAGGTTGAGCAAGAAGTCCTAGTGTGAAATGGAACATGTTGCGCTGAAGTGGTTTCAACATCTGGATCAACATGTCGTATCATGATGTCCCATGCAGGTTCATTCGACATCGTGCCAAAACTGAAGTGAATTAAAGATTCTGTTATGTCTTAACAGATGCAGAAGATTCAGGGAATAATATGCAAATCCTATGTGGCGCTGAATTAAAAGGTCTGAAGATTCAAATCTGAAATTGAGAAGAATATCGGAAATATACACTTTCTAAATATGGAGATATTTTAGGAAGTTAAAGATTGAAGTCCTATTATGTAGCAGAAGTTTCTGCTGATTAGTAGCAGCTTATTTGCTGTGATTTTGTAGGCCCAAATCCAGTTGGGAATAGGTTATATATAGATGCATTGTAACCTAGAATTGTAACTGAACCAAAGATGTAAAAGTTCTATTATTAGGGTTGGTTCCTGTACCACTCGACATGTGAGTTGGACAGTTTGTTAGTGTGATCCTCGAAGCTGTTAAGTAAGAGGAGTATTGTTCTTGGAGGAAACTTTTAAGTAACTCTAAGTTATGTCTTGGAAGTGTGTCTTCCTTGTTGAATTGTTGTATAGGTAAAGAGCCGTTGATGCAGTGGCGGATTGTTGACTGCTAGACATCATTGCGATGATTGGGAGTGAGAAGACTTTCTCATAGCTAGAGAGGATCTAGGTAGAAGGGTCATTGTGTAGTGATTAAGTGATAAGTTGTAAACGGAGAGTTTAGCTTTGAATTGATACTACTGATAGTGGACTTCATCCCTGGCTTGGTAGCCCCCAGAGTAGGTGTGTTAGACCGAACTGGGTTAATAATTATGTGTGTCCTGCTCTTATCTTTTCAGTACCGTGATAATTGTTATATACCTTGCCATTTGTGTTCATGTCAGACCAGATGTCGAATGACATGTTATAGGACATCTGAATTCTGCACATGTACCAGAATTTCAACATCTTTGAGATGGATGCCGTCTTCTGTGACATGCCCGTGGCTCCGGTGGAACCTGCAGTATTTCGACTTGTCAACGTTTGATTTGGGGGCAGTCGGCTTTGGAAAGCGGACTCCTCCTTTCACAAACTCTGAGTTCTGGCACTCAGAGAGGATTCGAGCACGGGAAGCGTTGAGCGGGGTGTACTCCGTGAACTGGCCAGCTGGTCCGCGCGGTTCACGAGGATCACGAGAGCGATTTTCTTTCTTTCTTTCTCCTCCGCGTCGGGGAGAAGAGTCTTCATCTTTGTGGCCTCGGGGGCCTTCCTTTCATCTCGACTCAAGGGCGATCTGCGCTGCCTCCGACTCCTCGAGCTCTATGTATGATTGAGCTCGTTGGAGGAGGTCTTCGAGACGGCGGGGTCTGCGGAGGCCCACGTATTTGGCAAAGTCAGATCCGGAACATAGTCCATGGATGATTAAATACTTCTTCATGTTGTCGGTCGTATGGACCTCGACAGCCTCTTTGTTGTATCTCTCGATGTAATTTCGGAGAGGTTCGTTCTTCCCCTGGAAGATGCTTTCCAAGGCAGCTTCTGTCTTTGGGTGTCGACGAGACGCAGTAAAGTGTTTGGTGAAGCGTAGTCTAAGCTGCTTCCAGAATGTGATCAACCCAAGTGCCAGACCCTTATACCAAGTCACGGCCCCCTTCCGCAAGGTGGTGGGGAACAACCCGCACTTGACAGCTCCCCTGACATTTCGGAAGTCAAGCATTGCTTCGAAACTTTTGACGTGATCGTCGGGGTCGATCAGGCCGTCGTAGGTCCCCAGAGGTGGGGGTCTCTCCATGCCCGCAGGGATCGGGGCGTTCATGATTTCCCACGACAGAGGGATCCTCTGGTCTTCGTCGTCGCTTCCGGTCGGGGATCTGGAAGGGGATCGATGATGCCGTGGAGGGGAATTCCTCGAACGGTTCCTCGGTCTCTCCTCGATGGTTTTGGACTTCTTGGTAGTTGCAGAGGGCCTGGGTTCCTTCCGAGGCGGGGACCGATGGCGCTTCTGGGAGATCTCCGGCTGGGAACGTTCAAGGCGTGGTCGATGGCCCCCGCGCACCGGTGAGGGGGTTCGAGATTCTTTGAAAGGAGTCATTCGCGGGGAAGGAGAGCGGCGAGGTGAGGGTGGACGCTGATGTCTTCGCGGGGAAGATCGCCGTGTCTGCCCTCGCTCTAGTGCTTCAATTCTGGTATTCTGGTGTGCGATCAGCTGATTGGTCTGATTGATGAGGGAAAATAGGGCCACGGTGCTCGAATCCGCATTGGGCGGAGGAGCGACTGGCTGGAAAATGGCTTGCTGATCATCTTGTCGGGCGGTGTTGTAGGCCGTGTCTTGTGAATCCGGGGAGGTTGTCTGCCTGTCTCTTACGTCGCCTTCATCGACGTTGAGATTAGCAGCGTCCTCACGGTGGTTTCCGTTCTCAAGCTGCGCGAGTACGGTGTCCAGAGCCTTTGTAGCAGATGGATTGCCGGCCATGCTGGTGATGAATAAGAGGATTGCTTTGGTTTATCGTGGGAAAAACGGGGAAGCAAAGGTTCCCACAGACGGCGCCACTGATCGTACCTGATCAGAATTGGATCGGTGGCCAACACGTCGTCTGGGCTTCAGCTCTGGTGCGGTTGAAAGACGGCCGGGGGGGGGTGTACCTGCAAGGTACTCCGACGCTCAAGTAAGATATTGGTCAGAAAAGGTAAGTACAGTTTTGAGAGTAAGAAAGTTTGTAACCTGACCCTCTCAAGTGAGAGGGTATTTATAGAGAGCCCCCAGCGCGGGGCCAACGGTTACTTGCATTGGGCTGGATTGCCAGGCCCAATCCAAGTAACTTCCAGGGCTTACGTGGCGTAGTGAAGACCAGCACGTGGTCTTCGCCCTGGTGTAACCGTTCCTAGATCTCTGGAATTAGGGCAGACCGATTCCGTCGGGAGTGGGTGGTTACATGAGAACGTGTCCTCGCAGGGAGGAGTCTTGCGTGTCGGGGAGTGGCGTGTCCTCGCGGGGAGGACTCACTTGCGGGCGGAGATGGCTCTTCTTGAGGAGGGGCACATGAGCGCCGAGGAGAGGCGAGCTCGGGGAGGCTTGGAGCCTATGTCCGACGATCCATGCCGTGAGTGCCGTACATGCCCGAGGTTAGGCGTGTGCCCGACCCTGTGGAGGTGATCATGTGTTCGGCAGTGGCCTTGTTAGGAGTTCTTATTGGGCCATCCTATGCCTCGTGGGTTGGGCCTGCTCGACTGAGGAGCATGCCTCGGCCCAGTCCAGAACATGATCATTTTGAATATTTGTAGTATTTTGAATAGTATTGTACTATGTACCATTATGGGGTACAATTACTTTTGTTGGTGTTTCTAAACCATGCCATTATTATTATTATTATTATTATTATTATTATTATTATTATTATTATTATTATTATTATTATTATTGTTATTATTATTGTTATTATTATTATTGTTATTGTTATTATTATTATTATTATTATTATTATTATTATTATGTAGTTGAATTTTTCAGTTGCAAATATTCAGCTTGTGTTTTACTTTCGTTTTTTTTTATTGTGGTTAAGAGTTGAATTCTTCAGTTAAAGAATGTTTAACTCTTAAATTGTATTGTTGGTATGCTTATTTTTGTATTGTTGGTATGTTTGTGGAAATTTTAATGTTTCCATTTTTGGTGTTGAATTGAAAGAATTTCTAGGTTGGTGATGATTGTTCATCAAGGAAGATTCTTCCATGTTTGGATGTCAATGATAGTAATTAAGCATGTAAATGTTGGTAAGGTACATGGTTACCTATTTCTAGGATTTAGAATGTGTTAGAACTTCTTGTCTTTTTGCAAATGTAACTTTGTTTCTTGTTGCAACTTTGTTGATTGCTTATATCACTTAGGTTCAAAAGCCAAAATGGTGAGAAACCTCAATTGTCTACTAAATACATAGGATTGCTGATGAATTTTGTTTTGTACTTTTAATTCGTGCTTTATCTTATGATTTTTTTTATTTTGTGGAAGATTTAGAAATGATCAAGGAATTTGTTGATAATGAGCACAACCATTTCCAAACAGTAATTTACCTGTGAGTAGTGAGTATTCGTTAACCCTTTGAGCCTAAGCAATATAGATCTCGTCTTAGTGATGAACTTTGTGTATGTGCATAAATTGAACATTTAGTTCATAATTGAATTTTGAGAGATTCTACAAAAATTTATTCTTGAACCTTTGAACATTGTTTTCAATGATTTCATTGCCTTAAAAAGTAAGGAGCATTCACTTAAGGTTTGGTTGAAAATAAGTTAGGGAGAATGAAAAAGAAGAATGGTAGGTTGCTAAAAATTTTGAAAAATTTTAAGCAAGCATGAAAAAGAAAAAGAAAATGTGAATATGAATGTGAAAAACAAAGAAAAAGAATGCTTGCTTGAAAGAGAAAAATAGAGACCAAAATAATTGTGCGTAAGGAAGTTTGAGAAGGTTTGTGGTAAAGGAATGAAAATGGTGAATGAAGTTGAGATGTGTGAATACCTTGTATAGTGAATGTTCTTTTGCATTGGAAATTTCGATTCAATGGCCTTTAGAAATGTCCCTTTATTGTAAACCCGACCAAGCTACAACCTTAAAAGCCCTTAGTGATCTTTTTGCTTCCATAATTTCTTTATTGATTGTTTAGATATTGTATGAATTGGTTTGTATTTGCATCATTTGTCAGATGAGCGAAATTGCCCCGCGTTTGTAAGCGCTTATTTCCTTCAATTCTTTTTCGAAGAGGAGTGTTAGAGTGATATGAGCATGATAGTTTAGTTGTTACTTGAAACATTGTCTGATATTTGTTTAAGAACCAAGTTCTTTTGCATTGTTCTATTCTAGGAATTTGTAATCATTGCTTGTTTACATTTGTTGTTTATTTGAGCCTTAATTATTTTCTTGGTTGAGTTAAATGCTTGAGCAAATCCTCTTGTTTTAAATGAGAGGCATCCTTTGCTTGAGGACAAGCAAAGAGCTAGTTAGGGAGAGTTTGTTAGATGTCAAACATGCCTTATATTTCACATTTATACTTGGCATTTTTCAACTCTTTTATGTTTAATTGTTGAAATTTATTCTTGAAAGTTGTCATTCTTCAAATATTGTGAAAATACCTTTGGTACTTGTAATTTGTGTGTTATTGTGCATAAAAAGACATTAAGTCATCAAGGAGTAAGATACAAGACAATTGATTCAAGTTGCCAAAGGAAGTGAAGAAGCATCAGTAAGTTCGCTAGGCGAACTTACTAACGAATGTTCGTTGGGCGAACATCTGGCAAAGTGCTAGCGAATGCTTCCAAACTTGAGGCAGTAAGAAAAGACACCTAAGTTCGCTGTGCGAACATGCCAGCGAATGTTCGTTGTGGCAACGCTCCAGTGAAGACCTGGCGAAGCAACTCATAGAAGAGGCAGTAGCTAAAGGGACCTAAGTTTGCTGTGCGAACTTGTAGGCGAATAATCATTCACACTGCGAACTTCTGAAATATCTCAGAGGCGGTTTAACTGTGTAGAGGCACATCAGGTGCCTATTTTTCTGTTTTCTAGGCGAATGAAAAGTTCGTAGTGCGAACATGACAGATTTTAAGTGATGTATTTAAGCACTTTTGGTCATTTTTGGGGATGATAACCTATTTTTACACACCATAACCTAGTTTTCTGAGTTTTCATCATCCAAGGGTGAGATTTCACATAGAGAAGTTGGATTTGCATCCGATCTCGATTATTCGACATGGATTCTTTTTCATCTCCTCCCGATACTTGTGAATCAAGCTACCATGTCAATGGGTAGCTAAACATCTTTTGTGTCAAGATTAGAGGTAGATAATCCTCTATTTTGTATGTATTAATCTTGATAGATAGTTTGTGAACCTTGTTGATGATTAATATATGGTGAAAAACTTTGTTTGTATGATTTATATTTTGTTTTGGCTCATGATTGAGAAATATGTTCTAAGACTTGACCTAGGTTTTAATCCATCAACAATCATGAGGCTAGAGATAGTTTTGAGAGTTGTTGTTCATAAATATTGACCTTTTAATGTTATCATATTGATAGTTAGAGTGAGAGATCATCTAAGGATAAATATGATAAATCTCACAACACGTGTTAGAGATAAACATTGAGAGGATATGTGATTATATTCATTGTTAACAAGTTCACATACTTTATCGAGTAAATATGTATGAAACAGATTATCAAACCCTAATCTTGGCATGCTTTTACCAAACGCTTTAAAACCAATTTCTTTTACCGCTGTTATTAACTTTTCATGCAAACGTTTTGTTACCAATCAAACAAACTCTTTGTTACCTTAAGTTTAAAACGATTCCAACTGTAGAACGGCGGTAATATTGCACAATCCCTACAGATACGATAACAAAAACCCCCACTGAAATACTATTTCAACAGGTTCACTAAGAAAGAAAGAGTCGACTTCAATGACGCGTTCTCACCTATTGTAAAGCATATATCCATTAGAATGTTGTTAGCCATAGTGGCAAAGTTCAACTTAGAACTTAAACAGATGGATGTAAAGACAACATTCCTGTATGGTGATCTAAGTGAAACAATCCTGAAGAGGCAACCTGAAGGGTATGCAGAAAAGGGCAAGGAGGATTACGTGTCCAAGCTAAATAGGTATTTGTATTTCCTAAGACAATCCACTCGATAGTGGAATAAGAGATTTGACAAGTTCATGTCACACATAGGTTTTACTAAGAGCCAGTTCGACCACTGTGTTTACTTGAGATTTCGACCTGAAATTTCACTTGTTATTTTCCATTTTATGTGGATGACATCCTCATAGCAAGCAACAATTTCGGGGATGTAATAAAGGTGAAGGTTGAACTCGATATGGAGTTCGACATGAAGGATCGGGGAGCTGCCACAAGGATTCTTGGGATTGACATCCAGAGAGATAGAAAGCAGTCAAGATTATGCTTATCTCAAGAGACATACCTGGAAAATATTCTCGACAAATTTGGTATGCAAAATTTAAAGCTTGTTGTAACATCGACAAATCCTCAATTTAAGTTGAGTAAGACTCAAAGTCCTATTATTGAAGTTGAAAGAGCTTATATGAATATCATTATGTATGCTAGTATAGTAAGTTCTTTGATGTATGTTAAGGTCTGTACGAGGTCAGACATATCGTACAGAGTGAGCCTTGTAAGCAGGTATATGGTCAATCTTTGGAATGCACATTAACAAGCTGTGAAGTGGGTTATGAAACACATGAAAGGATCCCTGAGTAGGGTCCTGGTTTATGATGGATCCATGAGTGATGGTGAATCCTAAGTCGAAGGATTTGTCGACTTTGACTATGCAGAATGTATGGATACCAGAAAATCTCTTTCAGGATGTGTTTTCACTATGTTTGGTACAACAATTGGTTGGAAAGCTTCTCTTCAAAAGGTTGTTGCCTTATCAACCACTAAAGATGAATATATTGCCCTCACAAAAGCTATGAAAAAAACATTGTGACTTGAAGGGTTTGTTAAGGAACAAAAACTTCAAGGTCGAGTTATCACTGTTAAAGCTGATAGTCAAAGTTCAATACATCTGTTGAAGAATTCAGCCTATAATGATAGAATAAAACACATTGATGTTAGGATGCATTTTTTCCGGGATAAAATTGAAAGTGGAGAAGTCAAAGTGATGAAAGTTTCGAAAGATCATAATGCTACAGATATGATCACTGTCATTGCCAAGTAGCAAGTTCTTCCACTGTATGTAATTTATAAACTGTATGATGAAAGCTAATTTGTTCCCTTAATGTTGTAGAGTTTGTCCCAAGGTGGAGATTTATGGTATTTTGGATCAAACTCTAGTCTCAACATGGATAACTTCATGATTCGACAGAGTTGTGCTTGTTGTAGCGACGTATATTGAAGCATGCATTTTTCTAAGTTATCATGTTGGTTGAGTTAGCCTAATGGTTAAGTTAGCTTAGTGGTTACGTTAGCTTAGTGGTCTATAAATAGGATGCTTTATCAGGTTGTTGAGAGGGAGTTAAGCGTTGGTTGTTATTATTCACTTGTGACTTTTTGTCCTAATTGGAAAAGTGAATAAAAAAAAGATTTAATCAATTTTTGTTCTTCTTCTTCTTCCCTCTCATCTCTCTTTTGTAACACTAGAAAAGGTTTATTGTGTTTGTTTAAAAAACCTAAATTTTCTCATAGTTTTATTCATTCTTGATGCGACGATTGTTACAACAGAAATCGATTCTACAACTTGGTTGTTGATTTGGTGTTGTTTGGCAATGAGTTCTTTTTTTATCCTCCAATTCAGTGTCTTGATTTGACTAACAAAAAAATAATTTATTATAGAGTGACACCGTCATCTTACAAGTCAGTTTTGTAGAGATGAGTTGGGACAAACTCTAATTACAACTCATCAATAAATTGCTAGTTAAAGAATTATTATAGTGTTAGCCGTCGAATTCATTTATAATTCGTTAAATTTAAGTGTAGTTCACACGTCACTTTTTTTAATTTGGTTTCACATCTGGAACATCTTTGCTAGGGGGTGTACGTGATGCACTTTTGAATTTAAACTAGTATGATACCCGTGCGTTCGCACGGGTACCCGTCGATGACGCACATTTATCGTAAAAATGATTTTTTATAAAAATAAAAAATAAAAAATATCTAATAAAATCAATATATTTGATAAGTTTAAATATTTATAATATAGTCCAAAATAGATATAGATATACGAAGACAAAATGTTGCACTTGCAGCATAACACTCCCATTACAAAGCTGTAAAGATTTATAGGTAATGGATTCAAAATTGTAAATGAAAAATAAAATTAGGTTTGTTAAAATAGTTTAAATAAATGTGAAATAAAAAATTTGTTGCAATAATAAGTAAAATAATTTTTTCGGAAGGTATATATTGGGGTAAAATTTGAGAATTTTGCACAAATAATGTTTAATGGAAAATAATAAAAAATGTAATAGTAATAATAAATATATAGGAAAAAATTATGTTTATGAAAAATAATTAAAATGATGGATTAGTAAAGAAAAAAAAAACTAAGGAAAAAGTATTGAAAATAAATAAAAAAATAAGTTAAACAAAATGAAAAGGAATATAAATTAAGATGAGGCAATTATATTAATGTAATATAGACCCGTGCGTTTGCATGGGTCGCAGTTCGCACGAGTCATGCAATATCGTTTTTTTTTAATTGTTAGAATATTAAATTAATATAATATAGTGAATTTTAAGAAATATATACAAAGTTTGTGAATTGAAGAAAGAAAAAACAAAAAATTTTAACATTTGAAAATAATAATTGTGTCTCAAATAGAGACAATTGGTAATTATAATAAAATAGATATTTTGATGATAGTGACCCGTGAAAAAAAAAAAGAGAAATTTTGATATTTGAAATATAATTAATAAATATAATTAATAAATATAATATAATGATTGTTAATAAATGTATATAAAATGTTGGAATGTAATAATAAGAGACCCGTGAGTTCGCACGGGTCACGCAATGTCGTTTTTTTTTAATTGTTAGAATAGTAAATTAATATAATATAGTGAATTTTATAAAATATATACAAATTAAGTAATTTTGCCCCGTCAAAAATGTATATTTTAGTAGAAAAATAAATATTATTATGAACTCAGTTGTATTAAATAATCATACAAAATAAAAAGAGTTTGTGAAATGAAGAAAGAAAAAAAGAGAAATTTTAACATTTGAAAATAACAATTTTGTGTCTCAAATAGAGATAATTGATAATTATAATAAAATAGATATTTTGATGATAGTGACCCGTGAAAAAAAAAAGATAAATTTTGTTTCAGATTTGATTATTTTTTCTTAAAAAATTGACTATTTTTTAGTCATTGAAAAATGAGGAGAGTTAGTTATTTATTTGATAAAAAAATAATATTTTAACTTCTACAAATGATTGATTAAACTTTTACTTTTGTTTCAGATTTGATTATTTTTCCTTAAAAAATATCCTCGTAAGCAAATTAATAGTTAATTTTCACTATCCTAATATTTATTGTCAATTACTACCACTGTCCCAAATTATAAGTCACTTTGCAAAAAAAAAATTGTCCTAAATTATAAGTCACTTTACAATCCCAATATAACATTAATGTATAATATGGAGTTTCTTATGCCAAGTTATTTTTCGATGTATAGTTATATGCTTCAAGTGCTTCGAATAATCCATAATTCATTACAGGTAGATAGATATCCTTAACATTCAATTATAACAGTTATCATGCCATTTAGATTCAGAACTATTGCGACTTTAAAAGTAACAGTAGTTTTACAGAGGAAGACATCCAATACTTTTGTATGTACAGAGTTTGATCTCAGACTCATTACTCAGGTGAAACTTTATTGGAACACACTTTTACACTGAATTATGTTTGGTATAAACAAAGAAAATTTACACGATGCGTTGATAAATAAACTGCCTCTGATTTTCTCCACATGAAGAATGTTCAATGTTGTTTCATCATCCTGCAGTAATTTTATAACAGTGTTCAGGTTAACTATAGAAATAAAATGTATCATTCATTCAAAAGAAAAGTCACAGAAAAGAACCTTTTTGAGAAGTTGGAGCTTCTGTTTTTCCTTTTATCATCTGATTTTATTAATGCAAGATCCTTTTCCCTAGCAGCTGCTTCTCTTTTCATTTTCTTCCATTCCACTTCCATAGCCTTTGTTAGCGCGTCAACTTTCTTCGTGAGCATCTAAAAAGGAACATATGAGCCAATGTTGTCAAATAGTGGTTATAACGTAGAACAAATAGCTATTTTCTGCGATCTACGACCCACAACATTGATATGAGGATAGAGGCATGGTTGTTTCGAGTACCTTTATTTCTTCATCTTTAGTGTTCAAACTACTGTCGTTTGTTTCACAAGACTTCCTCAAATTGATGACCTCTTTTTGAAGATTATCGTATAAAAATCCAGAGACCACATCATTGCTTCCTAAGGCATTACAACTATTACTTTTCGAGTCTTCGTCAACATCAACACTGGTTTTAACACTACCTTTGTTCATCTGCATCTCATTTTCTTTTTCACCACTATCAGGAAATTTGTTTCTTGATGCCCATATACCTTTTTTGAAGACATTTTCTGTAGAACCATATTTTGATTTTGCAACGCTAGCTAGTTTTCGGTTCCCAGAAACACTGTCCATGTTTCCTTTTATGTTTGCCTTTTGGAGCAAAATGCTTCCAACAGTAGACCCTCTTGGTTGTGATGTAGACCTGTTTCTCAGTCCACCGTTGTTCGTTACGAAGCTTAAGATATTCGATTTGTCATCTGTCGGAGATCTTGAAAATCCATTGGAATTGATCGAGAATTTCTTTAAGCCTTCTTCCAGTGTTTTCAGCCTCAGCTTCAGTTTATCCTGAGATAAAAAATACCGATAACATTAGTTACTGCTAAAAAAAATGATTTCTCATACGCTTACATGGAAAAGAACAAACTACCTTCAGTTGTGATTCTGCTTTTGTCGTTCTCTCTGATATAGCTAGTTTTTCTTTCAACCTTTGCATCTCTGCCTGCATGATCCGTCTCTCTTCGAGCCATTGTCTATCAGGCATGACCTTATCTTGTTCATCCCTCCATTAATTAGCTGCAGCAGTTGCAATTCTGTTAGCCGAAACTTTTACCCTTGCTAGTTCCTTCTCCAATGTTGTCTTCTCATCCTGAAAATTTATGCCAAAACCATGTTACTATAAAAATTTAGTTGAAAACGTAAGTAGTCATAACATATGCTTAGTTGCTTACTTGCAATGCATAAATCTGTCGCTCATAATCGCGAATGACATTAGCATTGGCTCCATTAGATAAGATGAGCTCCTCAAGTTCATGGATTGTTTGGCTAAGTTTTTCAACTTCCACAATCTTTTGTCGGTGGCTTTTCTCTAAGATTTTGTTCTCTTCCTGTGTTCATGAAAGTCGCGTAAATTAGCCAAAACTACTTACAGTTCGACATTGAAACTAAATGTGAAAGCAAAATATAGAAGCATAAAAAGACATACCTGGCAGATTTCAATCTGTCTCTTCAAGTCAAAGTTATCATTCTGAACTCCTTCAACTATCAAAGCTCTCTCTAACGCACTTCTTAAAATCCTCTATGCTTCAAGCAACGCCAACTCCTTCAACTTTGTGATTCGTTCCAAAGCTTTCTTATCTTCATGTAGTTCAGCAATCTGTAGATAAAACCGATGTTAGTATTATCATATTCAAACATATTTAACCCATAATATTTCATCGTAAAAGAATCTATAGTGAAAAAAAGTGCATGATCATCAATACCTTTGTCCTATACATCTTAATCTCAGCCTCAAGAGGAGTAATGACACTTTCAAATGGGAAAAAATCATCTTCCTTTTGATCTGTGTGTAATCTCCTAACAACAGTGTCCATTTGATTCTTTTGTGAAGAAGTGCTTCTAAACTGCAGTCATACATAAGGTAAAAGATTTCCGTTATACCTGCTGTTTTGTCCCTCAATGCAAATGCTTTCTCAGATGGGAAAAAGTCTCACTTGCTAAATAAAGTCTCACTTGCTTTCTCAGATGCAAATGTCGTAATACAGTTTCCAGCATTAGAATAAAGTCTCACTTGTTGATACCTGTTCTTATAAAGCATGAGAAAGGTGGTATATCATGTGAGCATGAGAATAGAGTCAATTGGAAACCCAAACTCCTTAATCAGAAAATATTTCATACATTTCACATCACTGATGGAGATTCACAAAATTGATTTACCAACATCCTCAAAGTGTCAATGGTAGGAATCTCTAAAGATCAAGTGAACAACAAATACATAATAGTAAAGCTACAACACAAACTATCTATATAGATAAGATATTACCTCTCCACCAACAAATAAAAGTGCCATATCGAGAGGATCCTGAGATTTCTTCCCTTTGCACTATCCAATAAATATGATAAGGGAAATAGAAAATTCAGCAGCAACAACAATGATAGAAAAACATATAAATCCAACAGCGGTACACATAATGTGAAAATTCATAGAAGCATTTTGTCAAACATGGAGGGTGCAAAAGTAAGGAAAATCTGATTCAGCAAGATGAAAAAGATGAAAATTAAGTTACTCACCATTTGACATGACAGATCTCTTACTCTCGACGCCAAGGTAAATGTCTTATTTGTTAGAGAATTCGATCTCTCACCTATGCATATAAAAAACATATAGTGAAACTCATGAATCCTTTAACTAAATCCTTATTATCTTAAAATAATCATTTCCACATAATACCAAAAAAAATATTGTGCACAAAACACTTAAAACTACACAATCACAATCACAATCAAAATCAAACCTTCCGAAACAAATTCCATTTGATATTATTAACTGTAATGAACATATAAAATTCCCAGATAAACATTGAAAAACTACTACAAAGTTTAGAACAAAATTATGGGAATTTAGGAAGGAGTCTTTGTAACAGTAAAACTAAAACCGAAACCGAAACCAAAACCAAACATCCTAAACTGGCATGCTAGCTAGCTAGAACAACAACATATTACAACAAAACACTCAAAACTTGATCACATGAAAGTAACACAAGTATTAGTTTAATGTAGTAATTATAATTCCCAAATCTTAATAAGGTGGTGGAGGACGCCAGAACATATCGTGTCCGTGTCCATGTCCCACATTGTGTCCACCACCATTCAGCAAATTCAGATTCATATTGAATTCCCCTAATCCATGAAATTTAACTTGTTGAATAAAAAGGATTATTTAGCAACATACATCATCTGCATTTAGATGCATGTGCTCATAAACAGCATGAGCCAAGTAGTCATTGACTTCATCTTCCCAAGTATCAACTGCGGTTTCTAATGCAACAGTGAAATAAGAAAATGTCCATATTAATGTGTACATATATAGTTACTAATCTCTCTATCTGTATATTACCTTGTTGTATTGATGGTTGAGATTCGAGGTCTTCGTAAAATATCCTTTGCATTTCAAGCAGTATCTCTTGGCAATCGTCACCTTGGTATGTAGTAAGAGGACTTTGATCGTCCCACAACAGATCATCATCATGATCCTCGCCGTCATTATCGTGTTTGATAATTTTATGGAATTCTTCGGATACAATGTCGTGGAATTCAATGTCCAACTGATCCTACATGCAGATTGCGAGTAGATGTGTTGATTATTCGATTCAATTTCGAATTAAAAAGAAGCTAAAGCGAAAGGACCGGGAAATTGATGCATACCCGATGAAGGTTTTGTGATGGAGAGGAGGAGAACCTGTATTTCCAGAGTAAACGGGTTCTGTCTTCTCGTACTCTTTTGAAGCAATTATCCCTTAACTGCACCAATGGTATAATCAATTACCAACCAAATTATGAATTAATGAATGAAAATAAAACCCTAAACCCTAAGTACTGGTACCTTTTGTTTCCAGAGTTGGTAATTGTTGAATTGAGAATCGGATTTTAAAGATTGCCGCGTCGTCGAATTGGTGATTGTTCCATTATGTTTCTCCTTCTCGCATGATGATGACGACGCGGTGGCTTCCTCCATCTCCCGCCAATGTCGTCGATGCTATACAGCTTGCTCTTCCCACACTCCTAAGAAAATACCGATTTACAGTGCATTACTTAGGACTCATAGATACCTAAAAATTAATTAGAAATAGAACTCATACATACCTAAAAATCATGTGGATTTCCTATAAATTAAAAGTGTGTTTGTAGATGAAGGAGAAGAAAAAAGATTGAAAACTAATGCATAAAGAAAAAATAATAAACTTACTGAAAAATAAACTTTTTGTCGGCGATGTCGTCGCAATCTCTCTTATTTCCTCCTGTTTTTGCCTTGTTTCTGTCAATTCCATTTTGTCTTTGAATACCTGTAGTGTGCATATAAGTTATAACTTGGTATGAGAGAGATAAAAATTCAAAGAAATTCTTAAGAATAATATGATCTACAACTTGTTTTAGAGAAATCCAAGAAAGTTTTCAAAGTAATCAATAAACCTGTCAAAAAAAATTCAAAAGAAAAAATAACTGCTATACAAAAGTTTGATAACCATATACTACTAAATAGTAACTATCGAGAAAAAAACTTAAACAAACATAAAAGGTATAATACACTCTGTGCACAATACAACATGTATAGATGTTGGTTTAACCTGTGCATAAGACTCTGTGAATAATACTCTTATACCGGAAAAACCAAATCAATGTTATAATAAAAAATCTTAATATTGTTATATCAACAAAAGACAAATCAATGTCAGCATAAAAAAGTCTTAATACTATTATACCAGAAAAACAAAATCAATGTTACCATAAAAAATATGATTTATTACTTAAATCTGCTTCACTCAAATTGCAATTTGAAACATTAATGTTATTAGATGGAAGCAGAAAATATATGCAAGTTTGAAATGACATCAGATTTGAAACATATGATTCGTTTTCTGATTTGAAATCTGCTACGTTACAGAAATTGCAATTTGAAACATCCTCATGCCGCTGTGTTCTGTGCATCGCCGCAACCTACGCCAAATTCATGAATCACAACTAATGTCAGTTCTCTAAACACGCGATTGCCGTTTATTTCTTCAAACAGTTTCCCCAAACACGACAATTTTTGGAATAACGTTTTTTTCACATTTCAAAATCATGTTCCCTGCACGCTGGTGTTACCGTCATTTGTGAGATCTGGGGATTTGAGTAATAGAATTGACGATGGGTTTGTAAGGAAAATATGAAGTTTGGAATCACATTTGTGAGAAAAATGGGAACAGATTGAAAAATGGAAATTGATTTAAATGTGTTAATCTTCAGTAAAATAAATAAATCATTGAAATTGAGAATGTAAAATTTAAAAAAAGTGGAGTAGTTTATTTGTGAGAACAGTTCTAAATTTATAAATATTATTTGTAACGTGCAGTAAAATGTAACATTTGTTTAAAATGGAAGTTACAATGTGGCAGCTCATGTTTTGGTTAAGTTTTGGATTAGAATGGTTAAGTTGCCAAGTGGCACATCATTGTTAATTTAAGTTGCCAAGTGGCAGATTATGTGTTAATAAGGGTAATTAGGGGTTTTTAAAACCACCTTTTTTTCTTATATGATAGATTTGTTTTATAATTTGCAATGTATCACCTTTGGTTGTTAGCTTTTTTATTTCACCTATGTCCCCTAGTTTTTACCTATTTCTTTTTATTTTATCAATTTAAATAAAAAATAATAACAAATGAAATAGAACTTAGAAGTGTCCTGAGTTAAAAAAAAAAAAACACGTTTTTATTTAATTAATTTATATTTATTAAATTTCAAAACTCCCGCTTTTGAAAAAATCTCGCATCATTCAGATAACACTCAAAACCACAAAAGGGGCTTTTGAGTACACTCCACGCTTCTCAGATAAACGTTCTTCTTCCTTTCACTCTTACTACATTTCTTAATATTCCTCAATCAGGTAACAACTTTTTTCAACACTTAGCAACGAATGTTGAATAAGTTCTTTAGGTTTTATTTTTCTATCCAAAAACCAAATAGTTGTGATTAGGGTTTAAAAAGATACGGTTGTGGTCGCGGTCGCATAAAGGCTTTCGCGATTTTGTTATGTCACGACACTCGCGATCACAATTTGTTTTTTATCATAAAAAATGGTGATAACTAGATACCGTTTTGTTGCGGCTGTTTTCAGGGCCGCAGATCGTTTTTATAACTCTGGTTGTGATTAAATTGAATGTAAATGGAACTATTAAACTTACATTTATATAAATATTGGGGTAAATTACACTCATATTAAGGGTAAAAATTTCAATCCGAACCCTTTTAAGAGGAGTAATGTTGTGTTCTTTATTTTGTTATGTTCTTGCTCACAAAACAATTGTTTTATTTTTCTTTCTACTTTTAGTTTAGTTCTTTTATGTTCTTCTTTTCATCTTGAGTATGGTGGTTTCTTTAATTTTCTGTATTTTCTATTTTTGAATATTTATATTTACTTTGTATACTGAGTTTTTGTCTTTGTAATAACGGCTATAGCGCTATAGCATTTTAGAGGGTCGGTG
This sequence comes from Lathyrus tuberosus, assembly GCA_022829125.1. Classification (NCBI taxonomy): domain Eukaryota; kingdom Viridiplantae; phylum Streptophyta; class Magnoliopsida; order Fabales; family Fabaceae; genus Lathyrus; species Lathyrus tuberosus. Next base: position 11,936,052 of record JALAZF010000072.1, read on the forward strand.
CTATGCAAAGTTAACTTAGATTAACAACATCGAATATAATGTTGGTATTGTGTATATGACTTTGATTTGGTGAATTGATGTTTGATTTTGATGATCTAGTTTTTTGCTTAAATGATCATATCAGTAAGAACAATGATCTGATGTACTAATGTTTTGACTTGAATACTTTTTGTACTACTATACAGAGCTATCTATCTTCCAAAGTTTGAAGTCAATTCAAATCTTGTCCACAAACGGTTTCATTCACTCGAAGTTGAAACACAATGGCAAAAAAGTATGAGGGAGTTGCTATAGGAATTGACCTTGGCACGACGTACTCATGTGTTGGAGTGTGGCAAGAACAAAACGATCGTGTTGAAATCATACACAATGATCAAGGAAACAAAACAACACCTTGTGTTGCTTTCACCAACACTCAAAGATTGATCGGTGATGCTGCCAAAAATCAGGCTTCTTCAAACCCAACCAACACTGTCTTTGGTAATACATTTATTATCTTGTTCCAGCATTGTTTACTTTTTAGGTATAATATTGTTGTACTATTTTTTCTGAGTTCTGTTATGTTTATTACTATTAGTTGATATGTAAATGAAAATAGGAAATATAGGAAGTAAGCTTGCCATGAATCTTTTACAGATGCAAAGACGTTAATTGGAAGGAAATATAGTGACTCCATTGTTCAGAATGACCTATTGTTGTGGCCATTTAAGGTTGTTCCAGGTGCTAATGATAAACCAATGATCCTTGTGAAGTACAAGGGAGAGGAGAAACAGTTTGTTGCTGAAGAAATATCAGCTGTGATTCTCACACAGATGCGAGAGATTGCAGAGGCATTTTTAGAGTCACCTGTTAAGAATGCAGTGATTACTGTACCTGCTTATTTTAATGATTCAAAACGTAGATCCACTAAAGACGCGGGTCATATTGCTGGTCTTAATGTAATGTGGATAATCAATGAACCAACTGCGGCAGCTCTTGCATATGGCCTTCAAAAGAGAGCTAACTGTGTTGATCAGAGAAATGTTCTTATCTTTGACCTTGGCGGTGGAACTTTTGATGTGTCTATTCTTACAATTAAGAATAAGGACTTTGAAGTCAAGGCCACTGCCGGAGACACTCATTTAGGAGGTGAAGACTTTGATAACAAAATGGTGAATCATTTTGTGAAGGAGTTCAAGAGGAAGAACAAAGAGGATATTAGTGGAAACCCAAAAGCCTTGAGGAAGCTGAGAACCGCATGTGAGAGGGCGAAAAGGACACTTTCTTACGACACTACGGCCACAATCGACCTAGATGTTATACATCAAGGTATTGACTTCTGTTCAACAATCACTCGGGCCAAGTTTGAGCAATTGAATATGGACCTCTTTGAAAAGTGTATGGAGACGGTTGAAAGTTGTCTGACTGATGCAAAGATGGACAAGAGTAGTGTTGATGACATTGTCCTTGTTGGTGGGTCTTCTAGGATTCCCAAAGTGAAGCAACTATTGCAGGACTTTTTCATAGGGAAGGAATTATGCAAGAGCATCAACCCTGATGAAGCAGTTGCTTATGGTGCATCTGTCCAGGCTGCTTTGTTGAGTGAAGGCAGTAAGAATGTTCCAAATTTGATGTTGCGAGATGTTACGCCGTTGTCGCTTGGTATCCATTTAAGGGGAGATATTATGAGTGTGGTGATTCCTAGGAATACTTCTGTACCATTCAAGAAGACAGGTGATTATGAAACATCTTTAGATAACCAATCTGCAGTCCCAATTAAGGTTTATGAGGGTGAAAGAGTTATTTCAACCGAGAACAACTTGCTTGGTTTGTTTAATCTCAAAGTTCCACTTGCTCCTCGGGGTCTTCCTTTCAAAGTATGCTTTACTATAGATGCAGACGGTATATTAAACGTCTCTGCAGAAGAAAAAACCAGTGGTAATAAAAACGAAATTACTATAACGAACGAAAATGGTAGGCTATCAAGAGATGAGATTGAGAGAATGATCCAGGAGGCCGAGAATTTCAAGGCGCAAGACATGAAGTTCAAAAAGAAAGTTGAAGCAATAAATGCTTTGGAAGATTATCTCTACACTGTAAGAAAAGTAATGAAGGATGATTGTGTTAGTTCCAAGCTCAACCCTATAGACAAAGTGAAGATCAATTCTGCAATGATTAAGGGAAAGAGCTTGATTGATGACAACCAGCAGGAAGATAGGTCTGTGTTTATAGACTGTTTGAAGGAGCTTGAGGGCGTCTTTGAATCTGCTATGAATAAGATCAACAAAAGTTACTTAGATGAGGAAAGTGATTAGGATTCTCAATGATAGTTTTTGTTATTTTATTTACATCCTCATGCATAATGCTGGACCTTTATTAGTATGATAAAACTACTGCAACTTATACTCTAGTATATAATATCCTTTTGAAAATTGAGAAATGCTATTTCAACACAATTATTGACATCCGACATCTTTAAATTATAAGCTTTTAGGTTTTTTATTAATATTTTATTTTCTCTCTAAATGATGAAGAAAATACATTAGTGCAAAATACATGTTTCGGTCCTTATTATAAATAAATAAATAACTATAAATAAAAAAAACGATGATTGGATTATGTGATTTATATAAAGAAAATATTGTTGAGAATCAAGTGTGAGGAAGAAGTCTCACATTGATTAGAAAAAGGAAGATTGAACACTATATAAGTGAGAGAACCCACACACCAATCACCTTAAGGTTTTAGGTGAGTATGTGGTGTATCTCTCACAAAGGTGTGTCCCAATTAAAAAATGCTCCTTCGTTGACCCCCTCGATTGTTCCGTTAATAAATATATCAATTACTTAATAAATCTAATAACTAAATTTTGTTTTATGATAATTCCACTAGACTATATCGTTATCTATGATTTTAATGAAACTTTTAAAATATATTCTTATAAAATAGGTTAGGCCCCAAACAAGTTATCTAGCAGTCATTGTGTGGATGTGTTTTTAGGTTAGATTCTTCTATGATTTTGAGCATTTTTCATCTTTTGGATCTCTGATCGATTCGGAACAATAATAATGAATAAAGTATATCTTATATAGTTATATGGTATTTTAGGTAATAAAATGTTAATTTTTAATTTTTGTAGTTTGATAGTCAGAATTTCACCCTATAAATTTAGGATGTAGTGATTTCAAACTCGCATTCTCGCAATCGGATATTTTTACATGACTCAATAATTTCTATCGTTAAGATTTATTTATTTTTCAAAGTAAATTATTGTTTGAATTATGGGCCATTTTGTCATGTATATATCAAAGAAGAAACAAAAGCAAGAAGGTTAGTGAAATTATCATATATTTATTAAAAATAATGTTCTGCATTGTAACTAAATGATAATCGAAGAGGATGGATTCACAGTCTGTTGTGGTGGAAAGGGAATGACTTATAAAGGCAGCACTCCAACGTTCAAGTCAATAAGAGAATAAAAAATGGAGTTTGAATGAGAATAGATTTTGAGTACTTGACACATTTTCATCTTTAGATAAGGGAAATGGTTGGCAACTGCATGCATGGTGTGGGATGCGACTAACCATTGGACTGATCTGGAAGATTGGTATGACATCTTTGTGAGGGATATTCTGTGATGCGGAGGAAAAAGTGCTTATTTATTTTTTGTGTTGTAGCTACTTGCTTTGCTATTGGGCCTTCGTTTGCTCAACCTTTATTTTATGTGCCTTTCGGTGTTTTAGGAACAGTTGGCCCGCAAGTCATTGTCTCTTCTTGGCAGGGCAAAGGTTTATGACATGCACTATTATCTAACCATGAGAATCACTGACGTGGGTGTCATATATGGGTCGTTGTTTCCCTCGGGAATGAGAACATTAAATGCTTCTATTGGAGTCGCATTGCAATGTTATGAGTGACTGACACACCTTTGCTCTCTAGCTAGCACTATTGTTTCTCATTCTCTAGAGTTATTGAGTGCTCCTGAACTACATCTGAGAAGATCTCAATTGTTGGTAGTGTGGTGTGGATCGTACGTTCTTTTGTTCCTAAATAGAATATAAAGGATTTTTGAAGCATTCTCTTTGTAACGCCCCGTTTATTTTAATTTAGTTTTCCGTAATTAAATTATATGTTATTGTATGAATTATTGGTTTTTGGTGTGTTAGAGGTACCCTTTGGTGTAGGGTAGTGTTGAAATACAAATAGAGTTCGGGTTTAGTGTTATCGTTCCACAGAGATTGTTCGTGATATTACCGCCGTTCTACAGTCGTAACGTTTCAAACTTTAAAGTAACAAGGGGTTTTAGGTTGTTTTCGTAACGGTTGCATTCAAATTTAATTAAAATCGGTAAAGGATTGTTTTAACGGTTTATAAAAGCATGTCAAGGTTAGGGTTCAACAAACCACTTTGTACGTATATAATCGATAAACTAATGAACTCGGTTAAATGATAAATACAATCACATATCCTCCCAATATGTTTATCTCTAACACATATTGTGAGTTTTGCCATTTTGATCCTTTGTTGATTTCTCACACAAACTATCAAAATGACAACATTAAAGTTCAATATTTGGTGAACATCAACACACATTACTATCTCTAGCCAATGTACATTGATGGATGACAAACCTAGGTAAAGAGTTGGACCATATTTCTCAATCATGAACCAACACAAAGAATAAACATAAAAACAAGGTTTATCATCATACATTCATCATCCAAGAGTTCACAAGCTAGGATCAATCCATATACATACAAAGTAAAGGTTTACTTACATATAACCTTGACACAAAAGAGAAATTAGTTACACATATTCATGGTAGCTTGATCAACAAGAATCGGGAGAAGAGAAACGAGCATCAACGACGATCTTATCGACAAAATGATGCTTTTTATCTTGCAAAAATGAAGTGCTACAGTGTAATATACTTTGATCTCAGAATGTAATAGAGAGAGAGAGCAAATTCTGATCAAAACCCCTTTATAAAGGGGCTGAGTTTCGCGAAGCGCGCTGAGCGGGCTCCACTTAAAAGTTAAACCGCCTAAAAGCGCGCTGAGCGCGCTAATGAGCCCGCTGAGCGCGCAAGCTCCTATAATTCCTTCCATGTTCGCGCTGGGAGCGCCCTGAGCGCGCTCAAAGCATGCTCCAAAAATGCAAATTTTGCCAAACTGCTTTTGTGGGGTCCTTAAGGCTCCAATCCACACCCTACCATGTAAAAATCTGCAATAAAAACAAAAAAGTTAAATAGATACGACAAATAACGAAATTAACTAGAAAACGGTTATAAACGGAAACAATGGGAAAAGGCTTAGATTTACAAATAAAGCTCACAAAAAGGTGCTAAAAACTAATCTAAATATTAACACTTTTTAGCACCTAACAACTCTCCCCAACTAGTTTCTTTGTTTGTCCTCAAACGAAGATAAAATAGAATAGAAGCAAGCGGAAAATCGGGAACAAACACCAACAAACATAATGGTTCAAACCAAATAAACACGCACGTAAGTACCGCTCGTCCTTACGAAGAATGAAAATATGTAAATGAACTAAATTCTAAACATAATTAACAAGCACAAATCATAAGCAAACAAATGTTCAAATTAGAATCACCTAATTTATTCAAATGAGCCTAGCTCAATATATCCAAGGGACAAAACACACTCATAGCAAAAGTGTCAGCATCCAGAACAATTCATGCATTCATCAACCCAATTCAACAAGAAAACCAAGGAAACAAAGATCACTTAAGGGCTTCTAAAGGTTGTAACAAGGCAAGGTTAAACAAGAAAGGGATATTTGTAAAAGGCCAATGAAACAAAGTGGTTAACAAAAATTATCAACAAATGAAGAACATACCAATAACCCACTTAGACAAACCTCATAACAATTCAATTCAAACCTTTCTTTTCTTTTCTTTTCTTTTCTTTTCTTATGGTGCACTCTTTCATTTCCTTTTCAAACAACTCCCTTTGGAGTGCAAAGCAAAGCACAAAATAGTGCTTCAAGTTTCTTACTTTTTTACAAGAGGCACCAATTCACCTTCCATTTTCTTTTTCACAAACTAGAACAACTCTCCCCAACTTTAAACCATACCATAATTAATGGGGAATGTTCTTCAAAAGTATGTTCAAACAAAGGGTTAAGTGTATAAATAAAAGAACTAGAATGAATCACAATGATTTTCTTTTAGCATCAACAACCCACTATAAAGCGCATTCTTTTGATCATACGACGGGTAGATATAAGATTCATTCCAATTCAAGGCTCAACATGGCTAGCAAGTGCTCACACCTCTCACAAGGTAAACTTGAAGGTTAAATGGAAAGGTGGTTTTCTCATAATAAAAAATTGCCTAGATCATTTCAATGTTTCCACGGTTTGCACATGAATACAAGATTAAACATGAATCATACGAGCTAAACAACATTTACAAAATCACTCAATATTTATGAACAATGGAGGGACTCACATTTGTGGTTGTGTCCTAATTGATTCCAAAATGAACAAAAATGCAAAATGAAGAAAAGCTTGAAAATCATGTGAAGCACCAAGTTCAAAAACATACTAACATTCTACAAGGCACAAAACAGAGTACCTTTGTATGCACCAACTTAGAATTATATCATCACCATCAATGAAAGGTGAAGTGCATCACTTAATGTTCAAAGAAACAAACTTGCTTCAACCATCCATTACCTTAAAAAAAAATAAAGGGCAAACAACAAAAAAAAATTTCTGTACAAACAAACCATATAAACATAAAACAACATCCACCCGGATGTTAAATTCATTAAATCAACCAAAAAAATTTATAACACCAATTCAAACTCACATTCGCCCGGATGGAGAATACAAAATTCCTAGTAGTCAATACAAAATCCAACCATAATAGTTATACCAAGTAAAAAAAAAAAAAAACAAAATATCATAAAAGACTAGTCAAACCCAACATCAGTCAGAACTAGAGCTAGACGCTCCATGACCCGCTCCATCATCACCGTCATCGTCATCATGGTCACCATCTCCTGCCCCCTCCGAAAAACCAGGCCTGCCCTCAGGCCAACGAGCATAAGCAATGAGGTCTTCGCGAGACCTCAGCCGGTGGTCCACATGTGGTTCCCGAATCTGTAGCTGCAACTGCATCATAGAATCATGCATAAATAATAAAGCCCGCTGATGAGCCTCGTGCATGGCCCAATTGGCCTCAGCACTTGGATCAAAAGCGTGCCCGCGTCTGCGCCCACAGCCACGAGTAGGAGCAGCAGCAGCTACAGGGACAACCTGTTCAAAATCAATCACCCCCATACAATGATGAGTGACATAGCTATCATCAACAATCTGGAGCTTCACATTCGGGTGGGTAGGCAATGCAACTTGCGCCTCATGGCATAAAGCCATAATCAAACCTGGATAAATCAGAGCGCAAGCCACACGATCTCCAAGCGGTGTACCACTGGTGGCAGTTCTCTTCAATTCATTAGAAATAATCCGTCCAAAGTCCACTGTATGTCCCTCTGTGCACAAATGAAAAATCAGAGCCGCTGTCTCCATTGGAATTGAGGAGGTGTGGCTTCTCGGTCGAAGGTTGTAAAGAACAACTGACATGACAAGCTGAGCGACATTATCCAACACCCGCCTAGCAAACTTAAGAGGAGCACCAGCAGCACTTAAAGTGTAAGTACCCTCTTGTCTGCACAAAGCCTGCCTAAGTTGGTCTGCATTCCAATTCCGCCGAGCCAACGTCCATCCAAAATCACACAAACCATCATCCACCAGCTGAGGTGGGTTCCCAAGGTAGGTATTTATGGACTCCCTCGAGAAATTGATTACTTTCCCCCGAACCCATGTTTGAAAAGTGAACGTCTCTCCACGGGACGACAACGCATTGGCGTAGAACTCCCTAACAATGTCAATGTTGTACTCAGGAAAGGGAGAACTAAGCTTATCCCACGCCCCACCTTGCACAAAATGGGCTATGTGCCTATGTGGACCATCAGGATCAACCATAATTAACCTGTCCTGCCAAATCGCTCTTTTTTCTAATTGCGCGTAGCGTTGTTGTTGCTCGAGGCCAACAAAACGCGTTGAATCAAATTGGCCCGAAGGAGCTCGCCTGCTTGGGTTTGACGTCGAACCAACGACTCGTTGCTTCTTTCTTCCTGACATCTGAAAAACAAAAGAAAAACAACGTACAAATAAAATAGTACCACATGTTAGCGAAAACAGCAAGCTAATATTCCTAAATTATATAAACAATATATAGAACAATGACAACATAGCATAACAGAATTAGGAAAAGGGGGAATTTTTCTGCAAATCTCAGAGCGCGTAGGAGCGCGCTGAGCGGGCTCTGCGAAATGCAGAAAAAACCCCCTCTGCACAAATGGTTCTAAAAGATAAACACAACCCCTAATTTCACTACACAGCCAGTTACAGAGAAATAAAAATCAAACATCAAAGCAAATTAACCTTTCCACAAACCCTAAGTCTAAAATTTTATACCCTAATTTCCACAATTCTAACTTCTAACCAACATGCAAGCATACTAAGTAAACATTTATAAAGAATTTCATCAATACAGAGGCAAAGGAAAGAAGAAGAACATGAACTTCCAACAATTACAAACAATGTCCCAAAAATGGGTTTCTAATTGAAAAATGAAAACATTGCTTAAAACAAAGACTTACAATGCTTGAGGATGATGATGCTTAGCAGAAAATGATGAGGAGATGATGTAGAGAATTGAAAATCCAAGGAAGTTTTGAAAAATTTGGAGGAGAGAAAATGAGGGAAAGTGAGGGAAATGAGAAAAAGAGGCAAGGCTGCTGAACCCTAGCCACTTAAACAACAATCTGGGTCGGGTACACCTTTATGGGCCCATAAAATCAAATATTTTTTTTTTCAAAAATTCGCAACCCGCGCTGAGCGGGCTAGCTCCTAGAAGTATAGGTTCATTTTTTTCAAGAGCGTGCTAGCGCAGAGCAACATCAAAAATTCTCCCAGCAGCAAAAAGACATCATCCACACGTTCAAAACATCACCCTAAACATCATACAACAAAAATTTTTCACAAATCATGTCTAAACAGCAAATTCACTAGTAAAAACGATAAAAGCTTACAGTGTTGGGGTGCCTCCCAATGAGCGCTTGTTTAACGTCGGATAAGCTCGACGGTCCAAGATGCTCAATTAAGACCATCAAGGAGAACAGAACTGGAAGCGCGATCGAAATTCCCTAGAAGGTAAATTTTTAGACGCTGACCGTTTACGGTCCAAGAGTCCTTCTTTTCCAAGTCTTCGATAACAACCGCTCCAAAGTTTTTTACTTCCTTCACACGAAAAGGCCCGGACCACTTTGACTTTAATTTTCCCGGAAAGAGTCTTAACCGAGAGTTAAACAATAACACCAATTGTCTAGCCTTGAAGTCCTTTTGCCGGAGCTTCTTGTCGTGGTATTCTTTCACTTTTTCTTTGTACAACCAACTTGAGTGGTATGCGGCATTACGCATTTCTTCCAGCTCAAGAAGTTGCACTTTTCTTTTGGTACCGGCCAAGTCCTTGTCAAAATTTAACATTTTTAAAGCCCATAAAGCCTTGTGCTCCAATTCAACCGGTAAATGGCAAGTTTTACCATAAACCAATTGAAACGGAGTTGGCCCAATTGGAGCTTTGTAAGCAGTGCGATATGCCCACAAAGCCTCATCCAATTTTTGCGACCAATCCTTTTTCGAACTTGACACTGTTTTTTCTAGGATTCTTTTGACCTCACGGTTTGTTACCTCAGCCTGACCATTCGACTGCGGGTGGTAAGGGGTCGCCACCTTGTGTGATACACCATAGTGTTTTAAGACATTTTTGAGAGGTGTATTACAAAAGTGTGACCCGCCATCGCTAATGAGCACCCGAGGAGTGCCAAAACGGGAAAAAATGTATTTCTTTAAAAAGTTTATCACCGTTTTGCCATCCGCCTTAGGTGAGGCAATTGCCTCGACCCACTTCGAAACATAGTCAACTGCAACCAACATGTATTCATTACCAAAAGATGGTGGAAATGGATCAACAAAATCGATGCCCCAACAATAAAAAATTTCTACCTCTTGTATGTTTTGGAGAGGCATTTCATCATGTTGTCCAATTCCACCCGTTCTTTGGCACATGTCACAACTTTTGGCATGGAGATGTGCGTCTTTAAAAAGAGAAGGCCAATAAAAGCCCGATTGAAGGACTTTAGTGGCCGTCCTCGCACCATTAAAATGGCCTCCATACGGCGAGTTATGACAATGCCAAAGAATGCTCTGAGCCTCATCGCTCGTGACACACCTTCTCAAGAGGTTGTCACTTCCCAACTTAAACAAGTAAGGGTCATCCCACACGTAGTAATTAGCATCTGCAAGGAACTTCCTTTTTTGGTTCCAAGTTAGGTCTTCGGGAACCCAACCAGTAGCCTTATGGTTAGCAAAATCTGCAAACCAAGGCCTAACTTGGACTTTAAAAAGTTTTTCATCAGGAAATTCCTCTTGGATTTCCTTTTCAGCAATGGTGACCTCAACATTCACAAGGCGAGACAAGTGATCCGCCACCAAATTTTTCGAACCCTTTTTATCTTTTATTTCTAAATCAAACTCTTGTAATAAAAGGATCCATCGGATGAGCCTTTGCTTTGAATCCAGTTTGGTTAGCAAATACTTGATCGTCGAATGGTCGGTGTAAACAACAACTTTTGACCCAATGAGGTAGGATCTAAATTTCTCAAGCGCATACACAATAGCAAGTAATTCCTTTTCAGTGGTGGCATAATTAACTTGTGCCTCATTTAAAACTTTACTTGCATAGTGTATGGCATGGAAATTTTTTTCTTTCCTCTGACCAAGTACCGCTTCAACAGCATAATCGCTCGCATCGCACATAAGTTCAAAATTCAAAGTCCAATTTGGAGCGATTATTATTGGAGAGGTAACTAACTTTTCTTTTAAAATTTCAAAAGCATGAAGATATTCATCGTTAAAAAGAAATACATGTTCCTTGCTTAGCAAGTTGCTCAATGGTCTAGCCACCTTTGCAAAGTCTTTGATAAAACGCCGATAAAATCCGGCATGCCCAAGGAAACTTCGGATCCCTTTTACGTTGGTCGGAGGAGGCAACTTCTCTATCACTTCAACTTTCACTCGATCTACTTCAAGGCCTTTAGACGAAACTTTGTGGCCTAGCACAATTCCCTCTGTCACCATAAAGTTGCATTTCTCCCAATTCAACACTAGATTTGTCTTCACATACCTCTCTAAAACAGTTTCCAAATTTGTCAAGCATAAATCAAACGAACCTCCAAAAACCGAAAAGTCATCCATGAACACTTCCATCGTCTTTTCTATAAGGTCGGCAAATATAGCTTGAACACACCGTTGGAAAGTTGTCGGCGCATTACATAAACCAAAAGGCATCTTACGATACGCAAAAATGCCAAAGGGACACGTAAAGGTCGTCTTCTCATGATCTGCCGGGTCAACCGCAATTTGGTTATACCACGAATATCCGTCCAGAAAACAATAGAACTGCTGCCCGGATAACCTCTCTAACATTTGGTCCATAAACGGTAATGGAAAATGATCCTTCCTTGTTGCGGTGTTGAGCCGTCTATAATCAATGCTCATCCTCCACCCCGTCACTGTTTTTGTCGGAACCAACTCATTTTTTTCGTTACGAATCACGGTCATTCCTCCCTTTTTTGGCACAACATGGACTGGACTAACCTAAGGGCTATCGGAAATCGGGTAAATCATATCGACTTCCAATAGCTTAACCACTTCTTTTCTCACCACCTCTTTCATTGTTGGATTCAAGCGGCGTTGCGGTTGGGCTACCGCCTTGAAATCTTCTTCCATCAAGATACGATGCATGCAATAAGCCGGGCTAATTCCTTTCAAATCGGAAAGGACCCAACCTATAGCATCTTGGTATTTCTTCAACACATGAATTAGCCGGCCTTCCTCGTTTTTGGACAAAACGTTACTAATGATAACCAGTTTGTTACCACCGTCATCAAGAAACGCATATTTTAAATTGGAAGGCAAGACCTTCAATTCAAGTGGTGACTTCTCAATTTTCACATCCTTTTTTAACTCTTCTGGTTCTACCTCCCATGGTTGCAACTCTTTGAGGGATTCAAGCTCTTTTAAACACTCTTCAAGAGCTCTTTCTTCTTCTTCTTCGGAAAACACTTCAAAAGAATCATTAAGAGCCATTTCCAAAGGAGAAATTTCATGTACATGCTTAGAAACCTCCAAAGTTGCTTCTTTAATTGCATCGATCCGAAAGCTATCATGTTTATCTTTTGAATGTTTCATAGCTTCGAAAAGATCAAAACAAACCTCTTCATTTTGAACCCTCACCTTCATTAAACCGTTATCCACATCAATCATCATTCAGGCGGTTTTCATGAAAGGTCGGCCAAGAATTAAAGGTGCATCTTCATCTTCCTCCATATCGATAACAACAAAATCAACCGGGAAGAAAAATTTGTCAACTTTTACCAAGACATCTTGAGCTAACCCATGAGGATGAGTTGTGGACTTGTCGGCCAATTGCAAAGTCATACGAATGGCTTTCATCTCAATGTTCCCAAGCTTCTTTACAATGGACAATGGGATAAGATTAATGATTGAGCCCAAATCGATTAAGCCCTTTCCAACATAGACGTCACCAATGGTGATCGGAAAAGTCACACGCCCCGGATCAACTTCTTTTTTAGGAAGAGTTCTTTGGATGATGGCACTACAACTCGCGTCAAGAACAATAGTTTCCGGTTCCGAATACCTCCGCTTCTTCGTGAGAATGTCTTTCATGAACTTTGCATACTTTGGCATTTGTTCCAAAGCTTCGGAAAACGGGATGTTAACTTGTAATTGCTTGAAAATGTCCATGAAACGCGCATAGTGCCGTTCATTTTCTTTCTTTGAAGGAGCATGAGGATATGGTAAGTTTTGGATCGGAATAGTGCTCACTAGTTCCTTTCCCTTCTTAACTCTCCTAACTCTCTCCTTTTTCTTCAACTCCTCACCACTATTATTTTCAACTTCAACCACTTCATCACTTTTATTTTTAACTACACCTTCGTTCCCACTTTCAACTACTTCCTCATCACTACAATCCTCCACAAGACCATCAAGTTTTTCTTCCTCCACATTTTTCTCCTTTTCTTTCAATAACTCCTTCCCACTTCTAGTAACAATCGCCTTGCAATGCTCCTTAGGATTCACTTGAGTATTCGCGGAAAAAGAAGGACCCGATTGTTGTTCGGCAAGTTGCTTAGCAAGCTGCCCCACTTGGTTTTCAAGATTCTTAATCGCCGCATCACTACTCTTTTGATTGGCCATAGACATTTGCATGAATTGAGTCAAAGTGACTTCCAATTTAGAGCTAGCAACCGGAGGTGGTGGAGGTTGATACGGATTTTTCCGGTTTGAAGGACCGGCACCATAACCTTGATTATGTTGATAATTTGCTCGCGGCTGATATCCTTGATTTCCTTGATAATTCTATTGAGAATTGTGTTGTTGTTGGTAAGGTTGTTGTTGTCTACCTTGATAATCCCTTTGATTTGCCATATAGTTCACATCTTCAAAACCCGGAGGAGGACAAAATCCGGTGTCATGCTCCCCTTTACAAAGTTCACAACAAGCTACTTGCTTGCCTTTGCTTGGCTCCTTCATTTCTTTGATCTGTTGAGTCAAAAGCTCCACTTGTTGAGAGATAAGCTTGTTTTGCGCAAGGATCGCATCGTTAGTTCCCAATTCAAGAACACCGGGCTTCTTTTGAGAGTTGCCACGGCTTTGACTTTGAAGATCGTTAAGAGCCATTCTATTAATAATATCAGTTGCTTCCTCGGCATTCTTTGACAACAAACTTCCTCCCGAAGTGGCATCCAATAATGTCTTGCAATTTGGTTGAAGACCGTTCTTGAAAATATGAATTTGTGTTAAATCATCAAACCCGTGACCTTTACATTTGCGAAGCATGGACTTGAATCATTCCCATGCTTCATTGAGGGATTCATTAGTGCCTTAAGAGAACACCGAAATTGTAGTTTTTTACTCCATGAAACGGTTACGAGAGAAGAACCGTTCAATAAATTTTTCCTCCAAGACATTCCAATCGGTCATCACGGCGGGAGTTTGATCGAGCTACCAATCCTTTCCCTTACCAAGCAAAGCATGCAGAAATAATCTTTTAAAGAGAGGTAACTCTTGTGCTTGATCAACACAGGCCGCTAATGCAATCTCATAGAATTTTGTGAGAAACGCGAAAGGATCTTCATGGTCCATTCCGGTGAATGGACTTCCATACAACAAGTTTAAAGTTCCAGTTTTCATCTCGGCTTGCCTTCCTTGATTATTGTTGGCAAACTGAGCGGTGTGTCGTGGACTATTCACACAAGGTGTGGATGCGAGAGGTGGAGGTGGTGGTTGCGCCATGATTGGTGTGAATGGTGGTGGTGGTGTTGTAGTAGAACTTCCTTCTTGCTCTTGTCTTTGCCTTGCAAGTTACCTCCTCCGTCTAGTTCTGCTATTGAGCCTACGAGCGGTTCTTTCAATCTCAGGATCGAAAAGAAGTTGGTCCGCCGGTAGTTTCCCTCGCATAAACCAAGTCTGCACACTAAACACAACACATCAACAAGCACAAGAAAAATTGTAACAAGTCTAAAACTTCACAACTATTCCAATGCTTGCAATATCAATTTACAATCCCCGGCAACGGCGCCAATTTGTTGAAATACAAATAGAGTTCGGGTTTAGTGTTGTCGTTCCACAGAGATTGTTCGTGATATTACCGCCGTTCTACAGTCGTAACGTTTCAAACTTTAAAGTAACAAGGGGTTTTAGGTTGTTTTCGTAACAGTTGCATTCAAATTTAATTAAAATCGGTAAAGGATTGTTTTAACGGTTTATAAAAGCGTGTCAAGGTTAGGGTTCAACAAACCACTTTGTACGTATATAATCGATAAACTAATGAACTCAGTTAAATGATAAATACAATCACATATCCTCCCAATATGTTTATCTCTAACACATATTGTGAGTTTTGCCATTTTGATCCTTTGTTGATTTCTCACACAAACTATCAAAATGACAACATTAAAGTTCAATATTTGGTGAACATCAACACACATTACTATCTCTAGCCAATGTAAATTGATGGATGACAAACCTAGGTAAAGAGTTGGAGCATATTTCTCAATCATGAACCAACACAAAGAATAAACATAAAAACAAGGTTTATCATCATACATTCATCATCCAAGAGTTCACAAGCTAGGATCAATCCATATACATACAAAGTAAAGGTTTACTTACATCTAACCTTGACACCAAAGAGAAATTAGTTACACATATTCATGGTAGCTTGATCAACAAGAATCAGGAGAAGAGAAACGAGCATCAACGACGATCTTATCGACAAAATGATGCTTTTTATCTTCCAAAAATGAAGTGCTACAGTGTAATATACTTTGATCTCAGAATGTAATAGAGAGAGAGAGAGCAAATTCTGATCAAAACCCCTTTATAAAGGGCCTGAGTTTCGCGAAGCGCGCTGAGCGCGCAGTCGCCCGCTGAGCGGGCTCCACTTAAAAGTTAAACCGCCTAAAAGCGCGCTGAGCGCGCTAATGAGCCCGCTGAGCGCGCAAGCTCCTGTAATTCCTTCCATGTTCGCGCTGGGAGCGCGCTCAAAGCATGCTCCAAAAATGAAAATTTTGCCAAACTGCTTTTGTGGGGTCCTCAAGGCTCCAATCCACACCTTACCATGTAAAAATCTGCAATAAAAACACAAAAGTTAAATAGATACGACAAATAACGAAATTAACTAGAAAACGGTTATAAACGGAAACAATGGGAAAAGGCTTGGATTTACAAATAAAGCTCACAAAAAGGTGCTAAAAACTAATCTAAATATTAACACTTTTTAGCACCTAACAGGTAGTGATCTTAAAGAATATAATTTAAGGTGATAGGGGTTTGTGAGTAAAATTGTAGAGGTTAGGGGTAGTGAGTAAAACTAATTATTTGATATTAGTTATTATTTATTTAATTGAATAATAGGTGGAAATTATTTAAATTAAATAATTAGTGAATATAATAATAATAATTATTAATATTATTAGGAATAAGTTATAATATTAAAATAAGGGAAAAGGGGGGAGTTGAGAGAAAGAGTCAGAATACGTGTTTTTGGAGAAAAAGGGAGAAAGAGCTAGGGCAAGGGAGATCATCATTGGTAGAGGTAAAAGAGAACTCATTGCTAGGAATACCAAGGTAAGGGTGAGAATTCTGTTTTTATAGGATTTGGCATGATAATATATGGGTGAGTTTTGTCTCTCTATATGTGGGTGAGTCAGAATACGTGTTGTTGTGTTGTGTATGTGTGGAATGATCAATTGATTGATGAATTAAGAACTTGCATGATGTTGTTGTGTTGTTGATTGCTTGCTGAATTTTTGTGTTGGTGCCAGTGGAATTATGTAATTGGTAGGATTGCAAGATGTTGGGTGTTGTGTTGTTGAAACACTTGCGAGTCGGAGTCGAAACTCGAATATGTGAATTTTGACAAAAATCAGGGGTTTTAGACATTTAAAAGAAGTGATTTTCGTGTAGAAAATATGGAATTTGATTGGTATGAGAAGTGAGGTTTTGGGAGGGGTTAAAAATAAATTTTTGTACGGATAAGTTGCAGAAAAGTGCTTCTGTTACATGTATAACCAGTCACCAGAATTGGCGTAACCGGTTACACTATGAAAACAGTGCCTAGCAGTGGTGTGGTTACAGGGTGTAACCGGTTACTGCATTTGGTGTAACCGATTATACTGGGATGAAAATGTGAAAAACTTTGAAAAATCATATCTTGAGTTCCAAGTGTCCGATTTTGGTTTAACTGATGTGTGATGGTGTTAAACGGTGTGTGGTATCTATGTTGTGGTGTGAAATATGCTTGAATGCATTGATGTTGTCGATACATTATTCAGTTGTTGTTGATGGACTGTTATAGCATGTGTTTGGTGTGTTGGTGGCCATCATGGAGGAGTATATTGATTAAGGTGAATGCCAATGTACTTGTTGTTGTTGTTGTTGTTTCATGTCTATTATATATCATGCATCATGGTGTTGGACGGTGGTCCGTGTTGGTGAGCCTCAATCTTATGGTGATGGATTGGGTGTGAGTAATTAATTCCTATGGTGATGGAATTAGTGAAGCGTTACCTATGGTGATGCTAACAATTTTGGTGTGCTCTAATCCTAGGTGGGGGTTGGAGCGAGTGAACCTGAGAGTTCACAATTTGGTATCACATGCATTGAGTCGTGATAGAGTCACATTGCATTTGCATATATATTGCATTGTTGTATGTGTGGATTTTTGTGAAGTGTGAACTATGGATTGGGTGACTTGGTGTGTATTCTTGGTGTGCTTACATATAATTATACAATTCTTTATATGTTTGTGATTTCTCACGCCTTCTGTTTGAATGATGCCTTTACATGGGCATCGTGCAGATAATCCGCAGTAGAGGCATGAAATGTGAGTGGAAGAGAGTGCCCTTCCTTTTTCTATGTCGAGTCGACGACTGCTCTGATGTGTAACACTGGGGAAGGGATAAAACGTTGTCTCTTTTATATTATGTTTTAGGGAGGCTATTATGTGTAGCTCCCAGATTTGAGAATTAATTTAATTTTGTTATGTCATGAGTATGTTGAAGTTTTGAAATAATTATTTGTTTGATGTTCCGCTGCTAATAATAAAAGTATGGTGTTGGACTAGTTGATTACTATAGCTATTATTATTGTTATTATTATTAATAATTTTGAAAAGGTGGCATGTGCTACATATCTGAATGTATGAGCAGGTGTATGTTGAATTGTAGCATCCTAATTGCATGTTAACTTTTAATTTACTCTGATTATTATTATTATTATTATTATTATTGCGGGGGTAATTAGGGTGTTACACTATTGCCTTTTTTGCTGCAAGCTATCTACGAAAAGAGTGTTTTTGTTTCATATGTTGTTCTTTTTTAGAAGCGTTTTATTTTGACATTGAATCAATCTCAACGATTTTTGTTTTTCGATATTGGTTTTGCATGCTTGCATTGATCCTTCTTCTGATTCTAAAGTCCAAGGTTTCTTCGTTCTTATGTTCCTTCACTAGGGATTTCAGCGTAAGGATCACTTCGAACTTTGTTGTACCCGCATTAGTTATGTTTATATCTTTGATCATGGTGATAATATCAACTTCGACCAAGAAAAGTGGTAAGGATATTTTGGGAGAATAGGTCGATCCACACCCCCCCCCCCCCCCCCCCCCCCCCGCGCATATTAGGGACTGTTTCTGCCTTTTTTCTCAAAATTGTCTTTGACCGAGCTTTGACAGACGTGGGTCTTACAACCGATCAGGGGTGTTTCCCCCAGATAAAGATAAGAGGAGATATAGTTGGTATAATGGATTTGTTATCCCTTTACATGAATACTTGTTATCCATTATAGGTTATCGCCTTCCCTCGGCATATTGAATCATTTGTTGACCACCCCTTCACAGTTGTATCCAGTGACTTGGGCATTTGTTAATGTCTTTCAACATTATTGCGAGTACATAGGAGGTAAGTTGACTATAATGCTATTTTTTCATCTCTTCAAGATTCAAAACAACCCTTATTATGAAAACGATTATGGTTTTCTCTCCTCGAGGTAGCATATTCGGTACTTTGAAGCATATTCTAAAACCATGAAGGATTTTAATGATCGCTTCTACCTGGTTACTCCTTTGACAAAAGAGGTGCATGAGAAGATTTGTCTCTTGGAACCTGGTCCTCCTCTTGCTTGTTCAGATATCTTCTACATGTATTGGACTCAGAG
This sequence comes from Lathyrus tuberosus, assembly GCA_022829125.1. Taxonomy (NCBI): domain Eukaryota; kingdom Viridiplantae; phylum Streptophyta; class Magnoliopsida; order Fabales; family Fabaceae; genus Lathyrus; species Lathyrus tuberosus. The sequence goes on from JALAZF010000072.1 coordinate 11,954,925, forward strand.
CCATTACTTGACGGTGGTTGATTCATATACTTACAAGGAACAAGAACTGTCCCTGGAGGAATTATACTTGAAAAATAAGTTAGTGGCCTTCTATGAGGAATTTGGTTGTGTTGGTGGCGCTTTGAGAAACCAGACGAATAAATGCATTCATACCTGCTAGTTTGTAGATTCTAAAACAAATGAGAGAAGGAGAATCATTAGTAAGTGGCGTCAGGTCCTATTTTCCTAGTTGTTTTTTCTTGAATTGTTCTTGACATCTTTTTTCTTAATTGTGTGGTGCAATAAAAACCAAGGGAACCATGCGGCAATTGAGGAAATAAATCCGGGAAGCCAATGCTTTGGTTGGAATTCTGAGTTTCCCTTCTATTGGGGGAGCCTCCACCTCGGGTACGCATAATGGAATCCCCTCTAGTCCGATCACCAGGCGGGTCGTTCAAAAAATTACTCCTCCAATTCGAGTAGAAGCTCAAGATTCCCCTGCTCAAATCACGATGGGAAGGTTATCACCTATCCCATAGGTTGGAGAGGCCTCCTAATAAGATTTCTTTCTTAGAAGAAAGGACAAGCCTCTTCTCAAATGGATTCAAATTTGGTGTTGCAAGCTCATCTAGGATCGAGGATGGATAAAGAGTTTCTCTCTTCGGTTTCTAATGAAGATTTTTCCTATTTCTCAAAACTTTCTAAAGAAGCTCGGAAAAAGGAATTAGTCAAGGTGGTCTTCCATACATGCCGAGCATCGACTAATTTGGCATTCAGAGTTGTTGGCTGAGGAGAAGCTTGCTTGCCTGATTATCTTCGACAGAAGAGTGGGAGACTCAAGGCACGGGTCAATGATCTAATAGTCTGGTAGGATTGGTATTTGGAGGAGTTCTAAGGTGCTTTCAACAAGTTCTTAGCCATAGAGGCCCTTGTGGATCCTTTCAAATATCCTAGAACTCTAGTAGAAAAGACACAATGGCTTTTTCGAGAGGTAGCCGAGAAGAATGACACTACTACGGAAAACATATACAACAACGGTTGGAAAAGGGATACCATTAGGCATGACCGGTCATTGTTACGTAGCGTGTGGTTGTGTATGCGCTACTTACAATCATGGTCGTATGACCGTGATTGAAAACCTGAAAGCGCGCGACATATTATCATGGTTGCTTTAACTAACCGTTGTAATATATTAAAGGTCCCAAATTCGATTCTTAGCAACACATTTTTGGTATATATATTATTCAGGACATCATTCACTATACAACCACGGTCATATTTAACAACCGTCGTTAAATTATCTACTTTGTTTAAAAAATATATTTCTGCTTTTTGAAAATTTTCCGATTTTTAACCTGTATTTTTGTGAACCATATCAGAACAGAAACAACAATTGTATCATGTAACAAAAAAATTATTTTTACATCATCAAACTTAAATGTATATCACACACACACGCACACACACACACACACACACACACACGCACGCACGCACGCGAACACACACACACACACACACACACATACACACACACACAAGCATGCACGCGCGCACGCACGCACGTGAACACTCACACACACACACACACACACACACACACGCACGCACACACGTGAACACACACACACACACACACGCACGCGCGCACACTGACACACACACACACACACACACACACACATATATATATATATATATATTGCAAATTAAACTCATGTTTGAGGACCCTTAAGCACATTGAAGATATACGACCAGCGTTTACGAATGTTTATAAAGTCTTCGTAGGGGAATGGTGTATCGTCGTTAAACATATACATAAAAAAGTGAAAAAATGTGAATATCACACATATATGATAATCATAACCAACTTAAACAATAATATGTTATTTTAAACAATTCATTACATATATAATATATACCTGATCCCATGAATCAACAATGTCGTCGAAGACAATGTTTAACATGTGTTTCATTACATAATACCCACACTCGTATCCCTTTGGTTGTTTCCTCGTCTACAAAAATAAACATTAATTTCAGGAATGTTATAACCACACATGCATGTAAAAATATATAAATGAATGTCACAAGTAATATGACCACTTACATTAGGCAAGATAAATGTTGGCTTTTTTCTACTATTGTTCAAGATATAGTGTCGTTGCACAACATTGTACATTGAAAATGATTTAAACATATTATGCATTAAACCAATTACAAAGTCAAAGAAAATATTACTAAAAAGTTTCATATAAACATAAACTTACCTATTAATAATTTGCTTCATTTTAGGTTCGAGTGGTTTATGTAAGAAACACAGTGTCATTACCGTATTCGTCCTAAGCGATATGATGATCAATTGCCAATAATCACTGAATAAACAGGAGCATATATATGATTAGTATTTTCTAAAACAAAACTAAATATAATAGATAAATCACAATTTCAAAATTACTTACGATTTGAGAAATGGTGCTAAGTAACATTCTTTTCCCCCATGACTTAACCATTCTGAAATGTGAGAGTCAATCCCTTTTGGATCAATATTTGACCATCAAATACTATACAGATCCAAGATGCCATAAATATTTGATTATTTGACCTCATGAGGTTTTGGACTCTGCTCAAGCATTTTCGTCTAAGGAATGAGCCATTATGGGAAAGAAAAACCATTTCTCATTGTCGCTCCCAGGATTTTCATCCAGGTATAAACGCGAGAGTGGCGCGGAAAAAACAGAGTCGCCAGCCGTGTAAATTTAACCCAAGAGAGGGAAAGGGAATACCGCATAAACCTTAGGAAGAGGGAAATGAATGGTCATCGCAACCATAACCTGGGTTCGGGAGTCGGTTACGCGAGGGGAAGGTGCTAGCACCCCACGCGTCCATCGTACTCGATGGGATCCACGCTTGTTGTCTATTCTAAGGGTGAGTTATACTATCATCTAGGGCTGTACTAAAACGGAGAGGGAAAGACAAAGACCGACTCGGTAGGACGTCGACGTCCTAGGCCTACGTACCCCCTTTGTGCAATGGGGAATTCAGAGTCAACGTAGTTCGGACCAAGTTCTTTTTGTGTTTTTTATGAGCGACGTTAAGTTCGCGTCCGGTAGTTAGGGTCGATGCCTATTTACGTCTCAGACGGAAGGTAACGTGCCCTTTTTGAAAATAGCCTTTAAGTTTGGAAATCCCGAAGGACAAAAAGGTTTGAAGTTGGTTTGTGTTTTTTAGGACAGAAGTGGCTTAAGTTAGTTCCTAAGCTGCATTGCACCAAAGTCTAGGGCACAAGGGCGAATACTTAACGCATCGTCCCAAGACAGGACGCTCGCTAAGCACTCTAGAAAGATGAGAGGAAGCCCCTCATTTCTCATTCCCCATACTTAAGGCTCGTGCGCAATACACCTTATTCTTATTAAGTGTTTTAAAGAAATTTGAGATGAGAAGAGAGAAGATACAAAGGTAACTCTAAAAGGGGGACTATGAATCCTAAAGTTATCATGCATGGGTGACCTACGGTTAGTGAGGTTTGAAGACAACCTAAATCCTAAAGGAAGAAGATAGGAGAGAAAGAAAGAACAAAGGTGAAGCGGGATACTTTTCCACTCTTAAAGAACTTACCTTAGTCCCTGCATAAAAGATTAGTGAGAAACAAACATAAGTAAGAGAAATGAGGTGAATGAAAATCAAACAATGGCAAACAACAATGATAATAATCCAAACATGAGTTCAGAAATCAAAGGAACAACCCCAAAGCAAATGGCACAAGTGCCTTTCAAACAAAGACTCAGGCATGATCAGAAATGCACATATGAGAGATCTCAAGTGAAAACAATTAAATAAAAAGAGAAATAACTCCTAAAATTCCCAAATTATATTTCAAGGTCCCTCAACCAGAGACAAACAACATACAAAAAATCCCTGCAAAAATTCAAAGTGTTAGTTATTCAATTAATCATGCAAGATTCAGGTGAGGAGTAGGGTTCCATGTGTCAAAGGGAAGGGCAAAAATGTAATATGGAATGATTTTAATAATTATGAAGAATGTTTTAATGTACTTTGGAATGTCAGTGAACAAATGCAAAAAGAACGGATCAAAAATATTTTATGGTTACAGAGAAATAAAATAAAGAAATTTATGTATGCATGAGATGTGTAATGCAAAAAGAAGTTGAATTAAACAATTAATTTAAATGATAAAAAATAAAATAAAAATAAAAATAAAATTTGTGAAAATTTTATAAAGTGATAAAAATGATGCATGAATTTTTTAGTAATTTTTTAATGCAATTATGTAATTTTAATAATTGAAATATGAAATATAATAATTGAAATAAAATAAAATGAAATAATATGTAGGGGGTGTGGAAAGTAAAAGAATGAACTGGAATTGGGAAATGGGCTGAAGGAGAGGGGTACGAATAGCAGGCCCAAAGCCAAAAGAGCCCAAGGCGCATGGTCAATGGAGCATGGTAGAAGTCAACAATCAGATACAATCTCGGCCATTCAAATAATCCAATGCGCATAAACATAACTAACCATCACCACACGATCAAGATTAGTGCAAATCAACGGTCCAGACTCAACAGACACACTACACTTTGCACGGACTCACGCACACACGAGCGAACGGTCATACAATACACCAGCCACATGCCTTGCATGTGACCTCATTTATGTGTTGTCACAACACCAACCGCATGATGAAACAGACAGACCACATTAAATCACCAAGTCAAACATAAATCACATCCAAAGACCATGATGTGAGGATGCACGACAACAATTATAAGCTGGCATACACGCAATCAAATAAAATAAAACATAATGAAAAGAACACGTGGCGCAAGGACATCCGTTGGATCATGCGAATCGACGGCTGTGCTACATCTTCCTCATTTACTCACCTCGCTGGACTGTACTTCCGGCAGCCGCCGGAGCTAGGGCTCCGGCCACCCTCTCCGGTGAGCTGTCGTCCAAAATTTTCCAGAAAATGCATATGGGTACACTATTCTGACCAGAAAAACGTCAGGAATCCAAATATGGCATCAAAAACCCCAAATTGTTAGTGTATAATAAAAAACGAATGAAAAACCATTAGGGCATAAAACTTTAAATCCATATTACAAGCAAACCACACGTCCAAAATTAAAAATAAATAGATAAGGGTAATCACCAATCATCAGACGTCAATATTCATATAAAAAAAGAGAGTTTTAGGATCCTTAAAAATCCTTCCAACCTGAGATGGTTCCACACGTATACTTGCTTTTGGCTGCGAATGGTGGTTGATTTGCACTCTAGAGACCACCAGGAGAAGTTTTGTGGAAGAACCTTGAAGAAACTCCTTGTAGATTGAGAGATCCAAGAAATTCAAGAATTAGGGTTCACTTTCTTTTTCTCCAAAATATCACGTGTTTCTAACCCTAACCAGTGCATGATTGAGCTTATATAGACTAGGGTTTTCTACTGAATATGAATTGGGCTTGGGTAATTCCATGTTTAATGATTTTTTGAATTATTTTAGAAAAACACATTATGTTAAGCACACCTCCTCCATGCATGAATATTTAAGAGTTTCATGATGGATCACTTGCATTTGAGTTGATAATTACACCCATATTGGCATTGGGCCTTGAGATGATTTGATTTATGAGTTTCAAACAATTTGGGAATTTTGAATAATGGAGAATAAGTGAAGAACACACCATGGAATTTCTTCATTCTTGGGCCCAAAATAATCCTCAAGGAATGTCTTTTGATATTAGAATGTGGCATGAAGCAATGGAATTGATTATAGGTCATTATGCCCAAAGTTGTGAAAATGGAATCATGAGAAACCCTAAAAACCACTTTGCCTTCTTTTGATCATAACTGGAGCTTCACAAATGATATGGAGACCCACTAGTACTTGTTGGAAAGAGGAGAAAAAGATATTCAACTTTCATGTTGGAGAAAAATTCATTTGAAGCTTTCTTGATGATAAAAAGTCAAGTTGAATGAAGTGTAGATACTTGCCAAAAATGGAAACTTTTCATTATAGGCCACTTTCCAAATTTAGCAACTTTGCACCAACTCCTGATTCCTGATAAATATGTATGAAACTTGACCCTTGAAGACCATATGAGGATGTGAGACCTTGAAAACCTTGGAGAGACCCTCAAAATTCCACAGTTGACTTCTCCTCTCAATGTTGACTTTTACCTCATTCACCTGATTTTCAATCCATTGGCCAATTGAACTTCTCCTGAACCAAACTGATGGAAAACCTCCCATCCCTAGGTACTTAGGGACCCAAGGAGTACCATGGAATCAAGTCTTGCCCAAAAAATCAGAAATAAACTGACGTTATAGCAAACCCTAGTTGTGGTACCCTCAGTCTATGAGGAAATAGCACAGTCTCCAAATCCAAATTCCTCTGAATATGATGTGTATCCTCTCCAACAAAGATGATATATGCCATTTGATGATGATAAAAACCCAAGGAGCTTGCCCATTGAAGCAATAAACCCAATAATCTCAAAACCCTAATCTATGCACTGGTTAGGAGAGAGTGATCCATCTGAGCCCTCTTGGACAATACCAGGACTCTTGCTTGACCCCCTGAGGCACTGCCTCAGGCACCTGGACCCCATGCTAGGAACCAATGATATGCACACATGATAATGCAAAATGCAATGCAACATAAGCCAGTTAGTAAGAAAGTAAGGAGGGCAAATTTTGGGGTGCAACAGCTGCCCCTATTCAATCAACTTGGTCCTGAAGGTATGATAGCGACGGCTTTCAGACAATCAGGATGCACAGAGATTGAATACCAAAGAACCCGGAAATTTGGAATCCTCTGCTGGAGAATTAGCCATAAATGTTGTACTGTCACAATACGGACGAGTGTTAGCCATGCTGGGTATAAAGTGAAACAAACTCTCCCAAGTTACGTCATCTCTGCTGATAAAGAGAACTGACAAAGGAATCTCGAAATATGCCATCCCTGCTGATAAAGGGAACTGACGAAAAGACTATCCAAAAGATCGCTATCTCTGCTGATAAAGAGAAACTAGCAACATGAATGTCATCCCTGCTGATAAAGGGATACTGACGAGAGAAAATCTTCAAAGATTGCCATCTCTGCTAATAAAGAAAAACTAGCAAACTGATGCCATCCCTGCTGATAAAAGGAAACTAGCAAAATAATTGCCATCCCTGCTGATAAAGGGAAACTGACGAAGAACTATCCAAAAGATCGCTATCTCTGCTGATAAAGAGAAACTAGCAAACTGATGCCATCCCTGCTGATAAAGGGAAACTAGCAAAATAAATGCCGTCCCTGCTGATAAAGGGAAACTGACGAAGAATTATCCAAAAGATCGCTATCTCTGCTGATAAAGAGAAACTAGCAAACTGATGCCATCCCTGCTGATAAAGGGAAACTAGCAAAATAAATGTCATCCCTGCTAATAAAGGGAAACTGACGAAGAACTATCCAAAAGATCGCTATCTCTGCTGATAAAGAGAAACTAGCAAACTGATGCCATCCCTGCTGATAAAGGGAAACTGACGAAGAATTATCCAAAAGATCGCTATCTCTGCTGATAAAGAGAAACTAGCAAACTGATGCCATCCCTGCTGATAAAGGGAAACTAGCAAAATAAATGCCATCCCTGCTGATAAAGGGAAACTGACGAAGAATTATCCAAAAGATCGCTATCTCTACTGATAAAGAGAAACTAGCAATACCAATGCCATCCCTGCTGATAAAGGGAATTGACGAAGAACTATCCAAAAGATCGCTATCTCTGCTGATAAAGAGAAACTAGCAAACTGATGCCATCCCTGCTGATAAAGGGAAACTGATGAAGAATTATCCAAAAGATCGCTATCTCTGCTGATAAAGAGAAACTAGCAAACTGATGCCATCCCGGCTGATAAAGGGAATCTAGCAAAATAAATGCCATCCCTGCTGATAAAGGGAAACTGACGAAGAATTATCCAAAAGATCGCTATCTCTGCTGATAAAGAGAAACTAGCAATACCAATGCCATCCCTGCTGATAAAGGGAATTGATGAAGAACTATCCAAAAGATCGCTATCTCTGCTGATAAAGAGAAACTAGCAAACTGATGCCATCCCTGTTGATAAAGGGAAACTGACGAAGAACTATCCAAAAGATCGCTATCTCTGCTGATAAAGAGAAACTAGCAAACTGATGCCATCCCTGCTGATAAAGGTAAACTAGCAAAATATATGCCATCCCTGCTGATAAAGGGAAACTGACGAAAGAGAATCTTCAAAAGATTGCTATATCTGCTGATAAAGAGATACTAGCAAACTAGATGCCATCCCTGCTGATAAAGGGAAACTGACGAATGAAATCTCCAAAAGATTGCTATTCCTGCTGATAAAGAGAAACTAGCAAAACAAATGCCATCCCTGCTGATAAAGGGAAACTGACGAAAGAAAATCTTCAAAAGACTGCTATCTCTGCTGATAAAGAGAAACTAGCAAAATAAATGCCATCCCTGCTGATAAAGGGAAACTGACGAACGAAATCTCCAAAAGATTGCTATCCCTGCTGATAAAGAGAAACTAGCAAAATAAATGCCATCCCTGCTGATAAAGGGAAACTGACGAAAGAGAATCTTCAAAAGATTGCTATCTCTGCTGATAAAGAGATACTAGCAAACTAGATACCATCCCTACTGATAAAGGGAAACTGACGGACGAAAATCTTCAAAAGATTGCTATCTCTGCTGATAAAGAGAAACTAGCAAAATAAATGCCATCCCTGTTGATAAAGGGAAACAGACGAAAGAAAATCTTCAAAAGCTTGTTATCTCTGCTGATAAAGAGAAACTAGCAATACCAATGGCGACTTCACTGGGGATAACATGAAACAAAACTTCTGGTAAGAACGGGATTTCACAAGAGAGAGAGGCCAGACAAACTTCTAACGGACCCATGATCCACAGATAAGATGGCTCTGCCGGGGAAAGGACAAGTCTAAATAAAAGACTCTGCCGGGGAGCACAAGTATGAGGAACACATCCCTCCAAAATCTCCTGAGTTGTGCCATCTCTGCTGAGAAAGAGAATTGGCAAAGAAAGTATCAAACCTGGCTTATGCTTCGAATGCAAATGTTTGAATTTTGCCGTAATGCTCCACACGAAATGGAAATGCTATGTGCTTGAGGATGCAATGCAAATGCTTATGATATGCAAAAAGGGTCCCTCCAGCAAAATAAATGCCGGAGAGAAAAGATCCATTCAGCCGAGGATGACAAAAATAAATTGCCCTCTGAATCTAGGAACTCCGCTGAGAAGTGTCATACTGATCGACTCTTCAGATCAACAACTTTTGCTGGGGATGAAATCCCAAAAGAATATCCACACTACCGGGGATTATACCTGTCCTCTACTGAAGGTAATATCCAAAACCTGAGATTTCCTCTCTGCTGGGGGAGTTGAGAATGGACGCCAATAACGGAACCGGAAGTTTGTTGCCGAGGATTGCCAACAACAGACGGGCTTAAGGCCTGCTGGGGGATACCAACCCATAATACCATCCTTCTTGGGGGATACTTCTGAACTTAACCTGCTGAAGGGAAGAGTACCCTTACCCCCACCTTGCTGGGGATCAGAATATGACATTATTGATGAAAGTACGCTTCCTGACTGGATAGGGAAGTGAGCACCACGATTCTGTGGGGAAATAATGTCTTGATTCGGAGAAAATACTTTCCAAGTCTTCTGCTGGGGGCGGTCTGCTCTGCTGAGGAAAGTTTGTCCTGCTGGGGAAGGAGCAATCTCAATGCTGGGGAGAGCCAACTGCTGGGGATGTACAATCCTGTTGCCCTGCCACCTGACTTGTCTTTATGGTCATAAACGGCCCCTTGAACTCTCCTCTTGCCCCAGACCACCAGGTCTAATGGAAGAAATCGTCTCAAGAGGATTTTACAGAAGATCTGGCATTCGCACTGCCCCAGGGTCTTCAAACTCTTGGAGAGATTTAATATATCTCGACATAACTTCCCCAGTCTTCATAATCCATGAAGTACACTACCTCGAAAGGGATTGTAATGACTTGAAAATACTCTGCTTTAGTATCTTGAACCTTGAGGAGGTGTTTTTAATTAACCATTTTTAGGAGTGGACAATCTCCCACGCTCTAGTGGTGGCCTGCCCCAATATGAGCTTTGAAGTGACCTTGCCCCTGATCCTAGAATGAATGCCCCAGAATAACTGAATTTTGGAGAGTTTTCTCGACGTGACTGCCCCAGATTGGTTACATCTTAACACGACTTACTGGGGAGAGCCCACTCTACACTGAGTCTCTTGGCAGCCTGCCCTTTGATATGATTGTCCTTCAGAACTTCCAAGCATCCCAACTTGGCAGGATCAAGCTTCTTGACTGATTTTCACTGTGTAAGCTGCCATTGATGTTTAGGCACATGTATGCAAACATAACAAGTTATTTATGAGAATGATAATCCTAATGCAACATTCATGTTAACCTTGAAGTTTATTGAGAATACGTCGCAAAACCCGGTGAACAAATCACTAGTTGAGATGCGACCTTGATTTTTTGAATGGCAAAACAATGCGCACATGCAATACCAACAAGTCTTATTAGCACCACTTATAGGAGTCAGGAACGCCATCCGGTTGGAGTACGCTTTCGGACTGAACCCTGTTTCAATTAGTACTTTTAAGGTTTGTAACGTGGTTTGGTTCACGGTTTCAGAAAAAGGATTTATGGCTCAAAATTTATCGGTGCCCACCCACTCTCCGTGATGTTCTTCAGTCCTATGTTCAGTTAATATGTCCCGAACGCTCATCTCTCAAAAGGTTTATGATCTTTAAGGAACCTATGCCACTAATGACAGTCACCTAAGGAGGCTTTGGAGTGACAGTCACCCCTTTTTATCTTTTGTGTCTGTAATCACACGAATTTGTTCTTATCGAGGATTTTCTTTTGTAATGCTTACCGCTCTTTCTTTTGCTTTTTCGATCCCTAATTTTGCTTGGACTGACTCTTTTGAGTTTTTCAATTTTGAAGTCCAGCGGGATGCCCTAACTTTTGCCTAAGTCAAGTTCCGACTTAGCGGGCTTTCTCTCCATTTTTTTATTATTCCCCTTTTTGAACAAAGCATGTGACACTGGTTGTCTTACTTGCTTGACAGGGTTGTGACTGCCTCACTTCTATGATTGTTGATGGATGACCATTGTGGTTTCACATCTCTTGACCTCTTGACGGTGGGATAGAAGGTAATGGTTCCTCGGATGGACACTCCCCTTGAAATTTGAACTCTCGGTCAAACTAACTGACGTCTACCCTGCCCCTGGGTTAAGTATGAGGTTTTTTTTTTCTCTTTTTTTTTCGTACGAAAGAAACTCCTACTCCAAGGCTCGAAGGGGTTAACGAAGGTTTATCTCCTTATCTCTCCAGTATTTAGGGGTTTGAAACAATGCCTGTACATCCTCAACAGGGTCTTATCCAAAAGCGTACCATTAGAAATCTGCGTTCTTATTTCGTCATCCTCCCTCAAGAGTTCTAAACAAAGAAAATTGGTATTGCAGTGCATATAAACATTTAAGAGTGAATACGAATGGATTACTTCAAGGAAAACATACTCATTGCATTAATATCATCATAAAAAACAAACAAGTCTTGCATACATACGATGCTTTAACAAGAAATGGAAAAAAACTACAAATGAAAATGCAGTAAAGAAGCTGAAGATTGCCATTCCTGAGGAAGCTTAATTCTGCCTGGACATACTTGCAGACTGGGTGTTCATTCGAGAAAGGAGGCTTCCATTGATGTACATATCATCTTTAGTGAATACAATGATCTCTGAGTCTATCAGGTCTTGTACCTTGTGCTTGAATACATTACACTCATCAATTGTGTGCCCCAACGTTCCCGAGTGGAACTCGCACCTAGCAGTCATGTCATAGTCCGGAGGAATAGGGTACGGTACTGGCGCGGTACCCCTCGTTTGAATCAGAGAGTTCTTGAGCAGACGAGTAAACAGCTGACTATAAGGAATGGGAATAGGATCAAATATCCTCTTGGGCTCTCTTGGTCTCGGTTGCCCCTGCTGCCGATAATTCTGCTGTCGGTGCTGATTTGGGCGACTTGTCTGGCCCTGCACTTTCCTTTCTGCACTCGGCTGAGGCACAAGCAAGGGTTGTGGAAGAGATCCCTGGCGCGAGGTGGATCCTTTGGTAAAAGAGGGAGTCCTCAGTCCCTTTGCACCACTGGGAGTAACATCACTTTGTTTACCAGTGCCAACTGATGTAAACTTGATTGCCCCTGAATCAATGAGCTCTTGGACTTTGTACTTGAGCATCTTATAGTCTTCAACATTATGACCAGGTGCCCCTGAATGGAATTCACACCTATCATGGACATTGGAGCCCATACAAAACCTGGTGTGTGGAGGTCCCGCAGCAATCAATTCAATTAGCTGAAACTTGAGCAAGTGCCGGAGCAACTGAGCGTATGGTATCAGAATCTGGTTAAACTTCTTTTCAAGCTTTTCTGGATTAAGACCCTCAAGAGACAGTTGTTGATGAAAAATCTCTGACGGTGGAGAGGATCCACGAGGCAATCCATGGTCTAGAGGAGACCCCAAAGAGATGGGAGGAATGAGAACCTCTGCTGTGGAAGCGGGCACATGACTGTCTTCCTTCTTCAACACTGTCTTCAAAATCTCCATGATCAAACCCATCTGAGTCTTCATCTGATTGATCTCATCCCTCAGCATCTTCTGCTCCTGGAGCATGTCTTCCCCAAATTTCCCCATCTGGCTTCGCATTTCCCTCAACTCAGCTTGAACTCGCTCCATGATTAACTCTTGAATGGTCTGAGGAGTTAAGTCTGCAATTCTGAGATTATAATAAGATAAGAACACCGGAGATAAACACCTGTCATGCAAAATGATTATGCAAAATGATTATGAGTATGCAAATACAAATGGACATGTTTGAAAATTCACAAGGCGATCCACCCCTGGATTCCGGTTTAATAACAAGATATAATGGAACTTCTGCTCATATATTAAGAAAACCAGAGAAAAGCCAAACGTCAACAATCACGGATCCGAGATAACAAGTCTGAATATAAAAACCATAGGTCCCAACCAACAAGCCTGGTGGTGATCCACATACAATGAAAGAAAACAGAAAACTATGGCATATCATCAAAGTTTACAAGCGTCAATCCTCCCCATCCACTATGCTTTCTGCACCAGTCTTGAATTTCCTCGAACAGCTTTCTGGTGTCGGGATGCTTGGGTCTCTGAATTAGTCCTTGAATGAGAAGGTCTCTCCTGTGTATGATCCCATCCAAGTATCTGCAATGTAATTCCCAAGCGTCTTCTCCAGAAACACCCTCCATGCTAGGCCCCTCATGTCTAGGTTTCTTCACTTCAGCTTGGACTTTCAGTTCTTCTATGGAGGCTATGGCTTGATTAAGTCGACCCTCGACTGCTTGTCTCTTGAATATCCCTGACAGAATCTCAGCGTTTTTCTTCTTGAGCGTCGACTTCAACTGATCAATCTTAGCTATGTAGTCGTCTTCGTTTCTCTTATTCTCAGCCATGGCAGTTTCTCGGTGATCATCGAACCTGTGAATCTTCAACAAAGCCTTGTCTAATTCCTCCTCCTTGGACTTGAGAACTTTACTGATACCATCCAAAGCTTGTTTTATCCTTTCTCTGGATGCGACCATGTTAGCAAGCTCTTTCTCTGCTTTAGCAAGGAGCTCTGTCTTCAACTTGGCGGTATGAACAGCTTCACCCCGTTCATGCTTCCACTGATAAATATCTCTCTTTAGCTCACTATTTTCTTCCCGCAACCTTTCCTTTTCAGCCCATAATTTGTTATACTTCTCCAACTCCACAGTGGTAGGAGGCTCGATCACCAGAGGATACAAAGGTGGTTCCACCGGGAATGGAAGAAGCTCCTCTTCTGCTCTCTTCTTAATCCACTCTTTATAGGGAGGAAAAGCCCGGTTATTACTTTTCCCGAATGGAATTTTACCCTTCTTGGTCACCTGTTTCCAAGCATTCACAACTTTCCTTATCAACCCTTGATCCTCAATACCATTGAAGAATAAGGACTCTCGGACATCTCGCTCTTCGGGTGGATTTTTCAAAGGGTAGCCAAACCGTCTGATAGCTAGGGAGGGATTATAGTTAATTCCACCTTTCCTCCCTATCGATGGAACATTAGGGAATTCTCCGCATTTGCAAATGATCTCCATTCCTAGCAAGTCACGATTAATCCAAGCAATGTTGTCAGCAGTCAAGCCCATAACCCTCTTTGACCACTTCAGAGAATCTTTCGTATCAACGAAAGCGCCAGATTTGGGGAGACGACTCAGAAACCAAGTAGCTAAAATCGGTGCACAACAACTCACAGTTTTCCCACGCCTATTCTCATTCTTGTAGTGAATCGAGTGATACACATCACTTAGCAAGGTAGGTATAAGATTCTTCGAAATAAAGATCCTGACGGCGTGCATATCCACCAGATCAGGAATATTCGGAAACAGAACAATCCCATAGATACACACAGCCAGAATAGCTTGGAAAGCAGTCCAGTTCTTCTCCTTGACATGTATGCAGGCCTGATCAAACAAGAACTTCAGCAGGAAACCCTTAACTCCTTGTTTTTCTTCAATATTACTGTTAAGAACGGATTCATTAATATGAAGAGCAACAACCATTTATTTTACTCCGGGGTGTTCTTCAGAAAAGAAAACTATATCATGACTGATAGGAATTCCCAAAATAAATGAGAACTCCTCCAACGTTGGAGCCAAGATGTAGTCCGGGAAAGTGAAGCAACGCAGAGACGGGTCGTAAAACTGAAGAAGTGTGTGAATGGCATCCTTCTCATACTTGGAGATGTTATAGACAAATTTCAGAAGTCTTCCATACCTCCCACTGAACTCTGTACGAACTCCGGAACCAGCCATATTAATCAGTTTGTGAATCAGTGTCAAAGTCGGTTCTGGGAATGAATAAGCAACAGTTTTCTTTCTATGAACATCCATGCTGAAGTAACCTCAGAAAACCGGAATCAAGAGTAAGATGCAAGCCCTAAAAAATGTCAAACATGTCAGAATGCAAGAAAAATGATATGTTCATGCAAACATGGGGTCAAGGCACACTGCTGGATGTGCTGTGCTGTTAGCTGAACGAGAACCACAACCCAGAAAACCAGAATTCTGAACCACTGAGGAACCCAAATAATCAAACATTGATGAGAAATCCAGAAAACCGGGGTAGGTTGGAGGTCTCGGTTACCTGCAAACCTGCAAACGCCCATCCCCTCTCACATGTGGGTACTAGGATGTTCAGTATCCCGAGCTCTCAGGTCGAGAAATGATGATACGTTCACCATTTCTGGTTTGGCATCATCATCAATCGAGGAGGCCTCAACTGATTCTCCAAAGCGAAAGGTCCTCAGCTTTGGCACTGAGGTCGAGAAACAATAGTACATTCATCCCTCGGGGTACAGTACTATCGTCAGTCGAGGAGTGCCTCCACTGATTCTCTTCAAAACGTAGGGGCCATCCTATGCGAGTTCCAAAGCGGGCCCTCGGGTGCGAATGGGTTTGCCACAGGATGTGGTCTGCCACTGTCACCACTAAAGAGGGATGTTTCCACTAAGGTCCTCAATGATCGGTCACCAGAGTCGACAGCTCTCTAGATCAACACCCCAACATGCGCAAGACACACACGTTAGAATGCGTCCCAAGATAGCCTCGTCTGGTTGTGAATTTCGTGAACACACAAACGTACCAAGCGGGTATGTAGGTCCCACTACTCTCCATACTAGTCCTAGGGTATACTCAAGCCTAGGTATTGGGCTTAGCTCTAAGTCCCACCCAACCTGCAAAACAAAGAACAGCCAGCACAACACAGCAGCATGACAGTAATAAAAAATGAAATGCAGAAAATGCGGTAAAAATAAAAATAAAATACAACACATAAAGCAAAACAAAAACAAAACACCCAAAGAGAATAAAGACAAGCAAGCGCTAGGATTGACTCGCTTAGGGATGGACAAGCATAGGTCAACCAGAGTCCCCAGCAGAGTCGCCAGCTGTCGCTCCCAGGATTTTCATCCAGGTACAAACGCGAGAGTGGCGCGGAAAAAACAGAGTCGCCAGCCGTGTAAATTTAACCCAAGAGAGGGAAAGGGAACACCGCATAAACCTTAGGAAGAAGGAAAGGAATGGTCATCGCAACCATAACCTGGGTTCGGGAGTCAGTTACGCGAGGGGAAGGTGCTAGCACCCCACGCGTCCATCGTACTCGATGGGATCCACGCTTGTTGTCTATTCTAAGGGTGAGTTATACTATCATCTAGGGCTGTACTAAAACGGAGAGGGAAAGAGAAAGACCGACTCGGTAGGACGTCGACGTCCTAGGCCTACGTACCCCCTTTGTTCAATGGGGAATTCAGAGTCAACGTAGTTCGGACCAAGTTCTTTTTGTGTTTTTTATGAGCGACATTAAGTTCGCGTCCGGCAGTTAGGGTCGATGCCTGTTTGCATCTCAGACGGAAGGTAACATGCCCTTTTTGAAAATAGCCTTTAAGTTTGGAAATCCCGAAGGACAAAAAGGTTTGAAGTTGGTTTGTGTTTTTTAGGACAGAAGTGGCTTAAGTTAGTTCCTAAGCTGCATTGCACCAAAGTCTAGGGCACAGGGGCGAATACTTAACGCATCGTCCCAAGACAGGACGCTCGCTAAGCACTCTAGAAAGATGAGAGGAAGCCCCTCATTTCTCATTCCCCATACTTAAGGCTCGTGCGCAATACACCTTATTCTTATTAAGTGTTTTAAAGAAATTTGAGATTAGAAGAGAGAAGACACAAAGGTAACACTAAAAGGGGGACTATGAATCCTAAAGTTATCATGCATGGGTGACCTACGGTTAGTGAGGTTTGAAGACAACCTAAATCCTAAAGGAAGAAGATAGGAGAGAAAGAAAGAACAAAGGTGAAGCGGGATACTTTTCCACTCTTAAAGAACTTACCTTAGTCCCTGCATAAAAGATTGGTGAGAAACAAACATAAGTAAGAGAAATGAGGTGAATGAAAATCAAACAATGGCAAACAACAATGATAATAATCCAAACATGAGTTCAGAAATCAAAGGAACAACCCCAAAGCAAATGGCACAAGTGCCTTTCAAACAAAGACTCAGGCATGATCAGAAATGCACATATGAGAGATCTCAAGTGAAAACAATTAAATAAAAAGAGAAATAACTCCTAAAATTCCCAAATTAGATTTCAAGGTCCCTCAACCAGAGACAAACAACATACCAAAAATCCCTGCAAAAATTCAAAGTGTTAGTCATTCAATTAATCATGCAAGATTCAGGTGAGGAGTAGGGTTCCATGTGTCAAAAGGAAGGGCAAAAATGTAATATGGAATGATTGTAATAATGATGAAGAATGTTTTAATGCACTTTGGAATGTCAGTGAACAAATGCAAAAAGAACGGATCAAAAATATTTTATGGTTACAGAGAAATAAAATAAAGAAATTTATGTATGCATGAGATGTGTAATGCAAAAAGAAGTTGAATTAAACAATTAATTTAAATGATAAAAAATAAAATAAAAATAAAAATAAAATTTGTGAAAATTTTATAAAGTGATAAAAATGATGCATGAATTTTTTAGTAATTTTTTAATGCAATTATGTAATTTTAATAATTAAAATATGAAATATAAAAATTGAAATAAAATAAAATGAAATAATATGTAGGGGGTGTGGAAAGTAAAAGAATGAACTGGAATTGGGAAATAGGCTGAAGGAGAGGGGTACGAATAGCAGGCCCAAAGCCAAAAGAGCCCAAGGCGCATGGTCAATGGAGCATGGTAGAAGTCAACAATCAGATACAATCTCGGCCATTCAAATAATCCAATGCGCATAAACATAACTAACCATCACCACACGATCAAGATTAGTGCAAATCAACGGTCTAGACTCAACAGACACACCACACTTTGCACGGACTTACGCACACACGAGCGAACGGTCATACAATACACCAGCCACATGCCTTGCATGTGACCTCATTTATGTGTTGTCACAACACCAACCACATGATGAAATAGACGGACCACATTAAATCACCAAGTCAAACATTAATCACATCCAAAGACCATGATGTGAGGATGCACGACAACAATTATAAGCTGGCACACACGCAATCAAATAAAATAAAACATAATGAAAAAAACACGTGGCGCAAGGACATCTGTTGGATCATGCGAATCGACGGTTGTGCTTCATCTTCCTCATTTACTCACCTCGCCGGACTGTACTTCCGGCAGTCGCCGGAGCTAGGGCTCCGACCACCCTCTCCGGTGAGCTGTCGTCCAAAATTTTCCAGAAAATGCGTATGGGTACACTATTCTGACCAGAAAAACGTCAGGAATCCAAATATGGCATCAAAAACCCCAAATTGTTAGTGTATAATAAAAAATGAATGAAAAACCATTAGGGCATAAAACTTTAAATCCATATTACAAGCAAACCACACGTCCAAAATTAAAAATAAATAGATCAGGGTAATCACCAATCATCAGACGTCAATATTCATATAAAAAAAGAGAGTTTTAGGATCCTTAAAAATTCTTCTAACCTGAGATAGTTCCACACGTATACTTGCTTTTGGCTGCGAATGGTGGTTGATTTGCACTCTAGAGACCACCAGGAGAAGTTTTGTGGAAGAACCTTGAAGAAACTCCTTGTAGATTGAGAGATCCAAGGAATTCAAGAATTAGGGCTCACTTTCTTTTTCTCCAAAATATCACGTGTTTCTAACCCTAACCAGTGCATGATTGAGCTTATATAGACTAGGGTTTTCTATTGAATATGAATTGGGCTTGGGTAATTCCATGTTTAATGATTTTTTGAATTATTTTAGAAAAACACATTATGTTAAGCACACCTCCTCCATGCATGAATATTTAAGAGTTTCATGATGGATCACTTGCATTTGAGTTGCTAATTACACCCATATTGGCATTGGGCCTTGAGATGATTTGATTTATGAGTTTCAAACAATTTGGGAATTTTGAATAATGGAGAATAAGTGAAGAACACACCATGGAATTTCTTCATTATTGGGCCCAAAATAATCCTCAAGGAATGTCTTTTGATATTAGAATGTGGCATGAAGCAATGGAATTGATTATAGGTCATTATGCCCAAAGTTGTGAAAATGGAATCATGAGAAACCCTAAAAACCACTTTGCCTTCTTTTGATCATAACTGGAGCTTCACAGATGATATGGAGACCCACTAGTACTTGTTGGAAAGAGGAGAAAAATATCTTCAACTTTCATGTTGGAGAAAAATTCATTTGAAGCTTTCTTGATGATAAAAAGTCAAGTTGAATGAAGTGTAGATACTTGCCAAAAATGGAAACTTTTCATTATAGGTCACTTTCCAAATTTAGCAACTTTGCACCAACTCCTGATTCCTGATAAATATGTATGAAACTTGACCCTTGAAGACCATATGAGGATGTGAGACCTTGAAAACCTTGGAGAGACCCTCAAAATTCCACAGTTGACTTCTCCTCTTACTGTTGACTTTTACCTCATTCACCTGATTTTCAATCCATTGACCAATTGAACTTCTCCTGAAACCAAACTGATGGAAAACCTCCCATCCCTAGGTACTTAGGGACCCAAGGAGTACCATGGAATCAAGTCTTGCCCAAAAAATCAGAAATAAACTGACGTTATAGCAAACCCTAGTTGTGGTACCCTTAGTCTAGGAGGAAATAACCCAGTCTCCAAATCCAAATTCCTCTGAATATGATGTGTATCCTCTCCAACAAAGATGATATATGCCATTTGATGATGATAAAAACCCAAGGAGCTTACCCATTGAAGCAATAAACCCAAGAATCTCAAAGCCCTAATCTACGCACTGGTTAGGAGAGAGTGATCCATCTGAGCCCTCTTGGACAATACCAGGACTCTTGCTTGACCCCCTGAGGCACTGCCTCAGGCACCTTGACCCCATGCTAAGAACCAATGATATGCACACATGATAATGCAAAATGCAATGCAACATAAGCCAGTTAGTAAGAAAGTAAGGAGGGCAAATTTTGGGGTGCAACACTCATATCTTGCTCGAAGAAGCATCCTGGGAAAGTTATAAGAAGGCTGAAGATGATCTTCATGGGATGCGCCAAAAGAACCTTGATCTTTCTAAGGAGTTAGATAAATCATTACAATAGGGTTTCTTCATCTCCGAGTGTGATTTTGAGATTCATTTGAAGCAAGTAAAGTAATTTTATCCTGACATTCATGTATCTCGAGACTGAGTTCGTCTCAAGAAAGCCATTGAAGACGAGAATATGGTCTCTTTGACGAACTAGCTCATCTCCCCTGTTTTTTGCGTGCTCGTGTTCAACACGTTTGTAGTTTTGACGTTTTTGTCCTGCAATGTATGTGTGTGTGTATGGAAATTTAATTTAACATAACCAAGTAACATAACCACTACTTATTGGTTGCGGGATTCGTGGCGGTTGTTATTGGCTTGTCCAAATCAACCACTTTTTCTTGTCCGGCCAAGACGAATTGCTTTACTTGGAGGAGGATGGATAGCCATGTCTTTCAATTGCCCGATCAAATAGGCCACATTCATCTCTATGGCCTTAGCTTTGCCATCTTTATAGTCTTGTTGCAAGGCCTTGTAGATCCTCTTTGCTCTAGAAAGACCAATATTAATTTTTGTTTGCTCTTCATGCACGTTGTTGTAGTTTATCTTGAGGTAGAACAATGAAACCACCACATCCAGAGTTGTTCCAAAGGGTCTACCGAAGATGAATTTGTATACATTCTTGCGAGGAATGACTAGGAATTGAGAATCAATTGTCATGGTATCTCTTATTTCCCAAAGGTAACCATCAACTCTATGTACCCACATAGATGGGTTACGATGTTGTGAATGCCTGTAGATCGGACCCCTCATAGGGCCACAACTTTTCTTTCTTCAACCCCATACTTTTGAAGAGATCCGAGTACATAATGTTGTTGGATCTCCCTCCATCAATCAATATCTTGGAGACATCAAAGTTGGAGATCACAACTTTTACCACTAAAGGAAAGATCTCGTTAGGGTTTCTCTCAACCTTCTCTCT
Organism: Lathyrus tuberosus; assembly: GCA_022829125.1. NCBI lineage: Eukaryota > Viridiplantae > Streptophyta > Magnoliopsida > Fabales > Fabaceae > Lathyrus > Lathyrus tuberosus. The sequence goes on from JALAZF010000072.1 coordinate 11,976,090, forward strand.
ATCCCAGAATCTTAGGATGAGCCTCTTTGTGATCTTGATAGAGGTGTTCCCCTTTTTCTTGGTGATTTCCATTACCTCGACAATCTTCCTTTTTACCATACTCTTGGATGAATTTCTTAACCTTAGGGAACCTCTCGTAATGGAAGTGATGTACATGTGCTTCTCCGTATGCCCTTTGTGTTCTCCATTGCTTACTTTTTTGTCTTTGTCCCTAGGCACTGCTTCAACAACTTTCTTGGGGGATTTCTTCCTCATGTGAGAATCTTCTCGATTCTTCTTGCCATCCTTGCTATACTTAAAGAGCCATCCCTTCTAGATTATCCCTTTAAGTGCGTCTTTTAGTTGGATGAAGTTGTTGGTGTTGTAGATGTAACTCTTGTGGAAATAATAGTATATGGACCTATAATTTCATGTAGACTCTCTAATCGAATAATACCTCTTTATTTCAGTCTCCTTAAACTCTTTATTGGCACACTCCTTCAAGATCCTCTCTCGTGAAGTGTTCAAGGGAATATATGCGTTGATCCTTAGGCGGTCAGCCTGATCCCGTGCTCCCCGACACCAGGCTACCTTTGTCGGCCAACCGTTTTTCTTCATATTTGATGTAGGAATGTGCCATACTCAACAAATCCTTCAAATTGTGGGCCTTTTTGTTCCCTAACTTCTCTAAGAATGCATAGTCCGGTCGGAGCGCCCTAACTCCTTTTGCTATCATTCTCTTTCTCTAGGGCTTCCAAGATAGTGATTGTTCAAAAAGAGAGAAAAGAGAACATGAACTTTAATAATCAAAAGGAGTAAGAATCCAACATGCAAAACCAGTGTCAGCGAACAAAATTGTCTGAATTTGATCCACTAAAACAAAACGCTCTAAGAGAAAAACGATAAAGGAAGCAAAAATGCCTTTTCGTGGGTCGTTAACAATAGAAAATTTAAAAAAATGATGTTTCTAAAACCCTTTGTACATTATTCAGGAATTGAAGATCGTACAATCCATTATGCACCAACAACGATCGAGATCTTCTCGAAAACAATTCAAAGGCACTAAAACACTCTAAAAAAGGAGGGGAATTATTATAAACTAGTATATGGAGACATGTCAGTCATTCTTAGCATTATGTTACGTATCATAAGAATGGAATTCAATACACCTACTCCTAAGAACACTAAGCTCCAATCTAGTTGAGTGAATAATTGATTAGACTATTAACCTAATCGATTATTCAGTTAGAAAAAGGTCTTCCAATCAATCAGGAGCTCTCCTAATCAACAAGCCAGGTCTGAAAAACATTTTTTTATGGCTTAAATAAAATATAAAAGGCTTCTCAAAAGTTTTTTAGTTTATGTGTAATTTAGCCATGATATTTCTAGAAATACCCTTGTGTCTTTACAAGACACTGGTCACAAAAACTGACACAACTAAGCGAGCTTTCATAGTTCCTCTTTTTCACAACTACCAAGCTTCAAGTTTTGGAATCATTATCTTTGACTTTAGCATCACACTAGGGCTTTGAATATTTTTTATAAGGCTTGAGATATCTTCGTGTTAATTACCATCATCTGAGAGTTGAGAATTCAAATCATCGGTGACCCTAGAAACAAAAGTCTTCCCTTGAAATTTGTTTGACCATAACATTGACTTTAAACATATGTCTTGATCTTCAAGAGCATATCTTGATTCAGGAGGATAGCTTAATAAACTATCTTGTGCATTTTTTATCGCTTAATGATGTTGAATAGATACTTGAAATCATTGGATATCAACTAATATTAAGTGTTATCATCATCAAAACTAAACAATTACTCAATTGACTTGCAACTTTACTATCCATAAGCTTCGCCACCTTGGATCATTTTGACTATACCTGCAAGCACATAGATTTATACTCTCCCCATTTTTTGATGATGAAAACATATCTCTCAAGGATGTGGTAAAAGAGGAGACAAGTGGATAAATTTTAGAGTGGTTAAACTCCCCCTCACATGAGTAGAGAGTATACTTTACTCCCCATGAGAGTATACTTATCCCCAGTTGGCATAATAAAAAATCTGAGAAAATATGCTATAAAGGAATGATGAAAAACAAAAGCTCATAGTATCCATGATTTCTTAAGTAAAAGGAATGATTTACATGAACAAGAACATAATCCAGAGTGAGGCACAAATGAGCAGCACATACTCCGCCACGCGGATGGTAGGATCTAGCTTTGAGATCAAACTTTAGGTAAGCTCTAGAAGACTTCCTCCATATATTCTATCTCTAACAAAGCCCAATTATCTTTTAAGCTTTCTAAATCAAGAGGAACTTTTGGAATCTATTTCTTTGTTGTTGAGATTACTTTCGAGTGATAATCATTTCCTCTTAGGAATTCTTTGGACATCCTTTTTCAACCTCCTTGATCTTTTGGTTAACTGAATAATCGATTAGACTGGTAACCCAATCGATTATATCATGCTTGGTTGAGTCTAAAATCGATTGTAACCGTCTTTTAATGATTGGTAACGACTATATATATAAACCCCCCATTTGTGGCCTTAACAATTGATTATTTAGAATGTCTAATCGATCATGACATTGATTTAGCCCATGGATTATTTTCAAATTTATACAACACCTTGTCCTATATATAGAGAGTTTCTCTATCACTTTTCACATATAGAAACATGTTTGAAATCTTTGATCTCTTTCTTGCAACTACATGTTATCAACTGGTCATTGACATAGACACACAGTATAAGCAACTCACTCCCGTTTTTCTTGACATATAATGATTTATGAAGCCTACATACTTTCCTTTCTTGGTCTTGATTCACAAACCGAATTGGTTGTTTTACATATATGTCTTCGTCTAGAGGGTCATTAGGAATGCACATTTCACGTCCATCTGACATATCGACCAGTTATGTCTATTGGTTACACCAACAACCAACCTGATTTTTTCGATTCTAGCTACTAGTGCAAATACTTCATCATAGTTGATTCCTTCTTTTTTATGAAACCCTTTTGCCACAAGTTTTGCCTTGTGACTAACTACTTCACCTTTTGGATTTAGCTTGACCTTGTATACTCATTTCACATCAATTCCCTTATTCCCTTTTGGAAATTCGACTAGTGACAAGGTAGCATTGTCTTCTATGGATTTTATCTCATCCACCATAGCTTTCATCCACCTTGATTCTTTCAATGCTTCAGTTGCATCGACTGGCTCAGTATCTGCATAGAAGGCATAATGTACTGACTCACCTTCATCATTGACCTCATCATCTAATATGATTAAACATTCCTCTAGTCTTGCAAGCATGTTTCTGGTTCTCTAGGTTCTTCTTGTGCTAGATTGACCTTTGATAGCTTCTTGTCGAACTTGTCTAATAGCTTCACTAGCTGGTTCATCACACATGATTCTCATTGGATCCTTCTTGATGTTCTTAGTCCAATCCCACTCCTTAAGCTCATCTACGATCACATCCACACTGATCACGACTTGCTAGTTCACTTGGTTGAACAGTTTGTATCCACTAGTCTAATGATATCCCACTAGTATCATTTGAATCAACTTATACTCCAACTTTATTTTCAGCTGATCTAGCACAGACCTATGTGCTATGGATCCAAACACCTTAAAGTGGCTTAAAGTAGGTTTGACACCAGACTAACATTCTTCTGGTGTGACACCTTTAATCCTCTTTGTTGGACATCTATTTAGTATGTATGTTGCAGTCGACACAACCTCGCCCCATAGCTCATTTGGGAGATGTTTTCCTTTTAACATACTTCTCACCGTACTCATAATGGTTATGTTCCTCCTTCTTTTGTACATATTGTGTCAGAATCTTTCAACACACACTCTCCACATCCATCTGTCCAAAAAACCTTATGTCGTACCCCAAATTTTGCCCACCCTTTATATGAGTTCTAGTGCCACTTTATTTCTAATAAGTGAAATGACACAATTGGAAAGAGAACACGTGTAAGGAGTTGTGAGTGTGAGAGGTCATGAGTTCGAATCCCACCTTTCTCATTTTTACTGCATTTTTTCTCTTTTATTTGTTTTTCCTTTATTTCTAACTCTTTGCATTATTTTCAAATCACAAAAAATCACAAAAATAACATTTTTATTCATTTTATTTTCGTATTTCTTATTAATGCATTTTTTAAAATATTATTTTTTCATTAAAATCATGATTTTATGCATAAAATTGACAACAAAAAAAATCATAAAATAAAAAGATTTGAAAATATTTTGTTCACAATTTATTTTAGGATAGTAATTCAATTAACATTTCATTTTTAGGATAGTAATTTAATTTGATTTTTAATAAAAAAATATTTAAAGGTTTTTGTTATTTTTAGATTATTTCATTATTTTAGATAGTATTTTCACTTTTTGAAAATAATCAATATGGGTAATTAAATAAGTAAAAAAAAAGTTTAAAAGGGGGTTAATTTTTCATGTAAATATTAATTTTTGTATTTAATTTTATTCTATTTTATTTTTATTTTTAGTTTTTATTTGTCCTGTTTTATGTTATTTTTGACAAAAAAAAATTTTAATTAAAAATAATAAAAGTCAAATATTTTGATTCATGCATAAAATCAGAAAAATATTTTCGCTTTGATTAGAAAACTACTCACATTAAATTTTTTTTATCTATTTCATTGATTTACTTTTAATTTATAATTAATTCCTAACCTGATCATTTTATTATAAATAACACCTAATTTCTAAAAATTTGGACAACTAACCGTCACTAACCTATCCACACATATACACATGGAGTCAATCCCAAAAATGCAATATAAAAAAATCAATAGTCAAACCCTTATCAAGAAAATCACAAAAAGCCAAAATACTCTTCCCCTCCAATCCTTCTCCTTTTCACGTTTTTCCCCCACCATAAGCTTCCACCTTCACTTTTCATCACCTTTAGCAATTTAAACACCATAGCAAGTACAAATCTCCTTCCTTCCCCATAGCAATGCTCATTACATGGCCGTCTTTGAAGGCGTGTAAGATGGATTACTGCACAGAACCTTAAATTTTTAGAGTTTAATTATAGTTGAATAGGACCTCATAAAATATTTGTTAGATTAATTTGTAATTAAATGAAATCTCTATTTGTTTTTCCAAAGTTAAATTATGACTAATTTATACAGGATCTCCAAAAACTTGTGACGGTTCTGGCTCGTTATAATGCACATTATAAAGATCATGCACAATCACCTTTTCATCATTATTATTTTTTAATATAAGATCATGCACATTATAATGCATTAGTCATGCTTTAATTGTTATTATTTATTATCATCATATTTTACTTTTTAAATAATGAGACAAACGGGAAAAATGACATTTTGCAATATACATAGCATATAGTACACGTGAGTCATGTACATCAAATTAGTACAAAGTAAAAATAAATGAATGCTAACCATAACAAAATAATAGAATAGAAAGAAATATTTAATCCCTTTTTGTTAATTAGAAAAATCAATAAATAATATATATAAAACTTTTTATTTATTAGTTTTCCATTTAATTGATTAATGAGAAAAGGGATGGTGCACTGACAGTGTAAATTATTTTTACACTGTCAATGACAACCATGTATTCCCCCAAGTCAGCCTATAAATTTTAAATTATTTATATGATTTGACACTTTAAAATGTTTTGATTGGATGTATGTGTAATACTTTTTTACAGCGACAATGCACTACCATTAACCCCTTGATTAATTAATTTATAAAAATGATTAAGAAAAACACAAAAATATGTTTGGTTAGATTTATTTAAATTGATAAAAATACAAACACATAAATTATAAAAATAACAAATAAAAATACTAAAATATCAAATATTCAAGTTAATTTTAGTTTATTATTAGATTTTTTTTATGGAAATTAATTTAAAATTTTAATTATTGTTATAAAAAAAATCATTAAAATTCTAAAATACAAAAAACATCATACTTTATTTATTTAGCTTGAGTTAATTATTTATTATAATAAAGTGAAATATTAGAAAATACAAAAAATAAGTCCTTTTATTTTTATTAGGATATAAAACCCAATAATAAAAATAATAATTATCTATAACTTTATTTTCAATCAAACAAATTGATCGTATCTGATCAGAAAGTAGACTAGTGTCCAGCAAAGTGGTGAGCTCCACAACTCCGGTGGGGGGGGGGGGGGGTACCTGCACAATGTACTCTGATGCCAAAGTCAGGAAAAGGAGTAGGTAAGTACAGAAAGTGAGAGTAAGAATGTGATAGATTGTAACCTGACCCTCTCATGAGAGAGGGTATTTATATTGTGCCCCCAGCGCTGGGCCAACGGTCGTCTGCACTGGATTGGATTGCTAGGCCCAATGCAGATAACTGCCAGGGCTTACGTGGCGTAGAGAAGACCAGCGCGTGGTCTTCGCCCTGGAGTAACTGTCCCGAGATCTCTGGAAGGTGGGCAGACCGACTCCTTCGGAGGAGGGTAGTTACCTGATGACGTATCCCCGCGGGAGGGACGCGTGGAAAACGCGAGAGAAGAACCGCGGACTCTCCCCGGCGCGTGTAGCGTCTGCCCGACGGGTCATGTCGCTGGGTGTGCCCGGCGGGGAAGTGAATTGGGCCTTTGTGGGCCGCTTAGCATGATGTTGGGGTTGGGCCTGCCCGACTGAGGGGCAGGCGCTGACCCAGTCCAGAACAGGAGTCCCCCCAAGTCGTTGCTTCGGAGTGTCAGAGTAATGACTTAAGAGGTGGCCCATCCGTCGGGGAAGTTCTTGTAGAGCAGCATGCTCGAAGTGACAAGCTAATGGGAAATGTAGACGGTCAAGCTCGGGGACATTCGCTGGGCACGACTCTCGGGGACTGAGGGTCTTCTGTACTCTGAAAGGCTATTCGTGGTCGACACTGCGGGGAGATGAAAGGAAACGGACACGCTAATGTCGCGGGCACACAGGGAAGCGAAACGGTGCGCGCGGGTCTCGAGGGCCACGTGTCACTTGCCATCAATGCATAGGGTGACAAGGATCCTAGGCACTTGCACTCAAGTGCCTAGGGACGCCTCGAGATCTGTGACGGCTCTATAAATAGAGGTGGGTCCGTGCCATTTGCACGTTTCCACTCTCTCTGCTCACTAGTTTCTCTCTGTGTCTTCAGCCTCCGTCGCAGTCCTTCCACCGTACACCGTCGTACCGGAGATTCCCAACTGTTATTTCAAGTAAGTTTCTGGTTCCTTCTTCTTATTTTGCGCTTTCTACGGTGGTTTCTCCGGCAGACTGACGAAGTTTTCTGGGAGGCCACGGAGCTTCTGGCGAAAACGAAGGGGTTTCTTTAGATTTCTGATGAACGCCTCGGGGAACTAGGATGAATCACTCGGGGACCTGATGAAGGTCCCGAGGGCATAGGATGAATTCCCCGAGGACGTGGGATGAAGACGTCGTGGATCTGATGAAGGTCTCAGGGACATAGGATAAATTCCCCGAGGATGTGGGATGAAGACGCCGTGGACCTGATGAAGGTCTCGGAAACGTCGATGGTCCCCCCGAGGATATCTGCTCGGGTCCTCTAATTTCATGTCTCCCCAGCGCGGGGTGGTCTAAAGTGCGAGTACCCTCGGTAATCGTGGTCGGGGGGATGCTTCCCCAACACGGGACATCCCCGAGGAAGGCTCTGGTCAGGAGAATTTTCTTAGCATGTTCCTCAACCCTTTCTTCGCCCTTTCACTTGACTTGCGGTGGAAGGGTGAATTTGATCTGGACTATCAAATTCACCAATTCCTTCTATTTTTGAGGTAAAGTGGCGACCATGGCTGCGGGATTCATAGAGACCGACGACGAGCCCGACTCCCCATTGGCGCCGATCATCGGTGACGAGGAACGACCCCCAGAAGACTGGGCTAGTGAAGAGCCTCTGGGCATCGCGTCTCAGTTCGTCACGGATTCTGATGATGCCTTTGCCATTGTCGAGGATCGCTGTGAGGGCTCCTCGAAGAACTGGCTGGTGTACAGGCCCCTATCACATCACCATATTTGCTCGACATTTAAAGGGATGAGATTCCCCCTATATGAGTTTACCTTCAACGAGGTGGGCTGGCGTCTGCCCTTCAGTGGTTTCCAGCAAGAGGTGTTCACCTGGATGCGCATGGCACCTTCGCAACTTCACCCCAACGCACTTGCCTTCATTCGTGCCTTCGAGCTCGTCTGTCGGCATCTCAGAATCGGGGCGACCATACCTTTGTTCTTTCGGATATTTCACCTACAGAGGCAGATGATCGAGGGAAGGCATGGTTGGGTATCCTTCAAGCAAGTGAGTAGGTTATTCCGGACTTATATGGACTCTATCCCCCACTTTAAGTCCTGGTGGTATGTCGTAAAGCCTGTCTCGTTCAAGGCCGCAAAAACAGTGTACAACCGGGTGTTTAAAAAAATAGATGGGCAGCAGGTGGAAGTCCTCGAGGCGAAGTTCCCTTTGCATTGGACGGAATCGCACTTCAAGAAAGGCACGAACAACTTCATATTTAGCCCGGGTACGCTGGGCGAAGATGACCGTCTGGTCCACAAGGAGATAGTCAAGTTCGTCGCTGGTTTTAAGCCCGTGCAACTCGTGACTCCGAACGGAAAGTTTATCTGTGGCGACGGCGGGGAGATCTTAGAGGAGTCTCGGTTGATTAATACGAGGGCCCTCCTCGAGACGTTTACCGACGAGGATGCCCTTGAGCTGTTAGGTGGCGAACAACCCATTGGTTGGGCTTTTTTGTACATTTTTGTCTTCAGTTTACTGACGTGTTTCAATTTTTTCCTTTGCAGGAAAAGTATCGACGCATATGAGCGTATTAAGAGGTTGGCATCTACTCGAGGGTCGAAGAAGAGCGGAAAGGGGCGAGTCGAACAGATCCTGCAGCAGCGCCCAAGTCCTGTCCCAACCTCCAGGGATTCCTCTGGCTCCCCTCAGTGTAGCCAGTCTCCTAACTCGTAAGGGTCCCCGAAAAGGCAGTGGACTGCCGAGCAGGTTCAGGTCGACCTTACTGAGAGTCCCCCAAGCAAAAAGTTCGTGCTCCCGCCTTGTCATCTGAGGCCAAATTTCTTTTCCGGGGCCAACTCACTGGCCATCAGCGCACTTGAAGCCCAGGCCATCCTAGGGGCTGACCGGGTCTTAAGGAGAAAATCCTTGGTGGAAGACATGGCCGTGGTGATACGGGTTTGCGCTGCAGCCTTGGTTCTGAATGATGAAACTGTCCAACATCGGAGCTGACCAAACTGCAGGACAACTTCAAGTCAGTTGAGGCCGAGATGAAGAAACTGGGCAAGGACCTCGCGAAGTGCAAAAAGAAAAATAAAGCCCAGATCAAGCTTCAAGGATAGTTGGAGGGGAAGCTGAAGAACGCCGCTGAGGAGAGGAAGAATCTCTTAGCGAGGATCGCCGAGCTGGAGGCGGCTGCCCGCCCTGCTGAAGAGGAAACTGAGGACGACAAGCTGCTGACCTCTAGGGCTGACTTTATCGTGAGGCTCAGGCAGACCGAGCAGGATGTCCTTCAGGCTGTCGAGGTGGGCTTCGCTAACGCCGTGAAGCAGCTACGGATCGTGAACCCCAACCTCATCACTGAAGGGACTGGCCCTTACCATGATGTGGTCGAAGGTCAGATTATCCCACCAGCGTCCGAGGAAGATGATGACGATGTGACTATGGAAGACGAGCACCCTGAGGACAACACAATTTCGTTTTTCTTTTGCTTAGTCGGCCTGCGTACCATTTTCTTTTGACGTTGTTTAGTTCGGCCTGCGTGCCGTGATTTTGTAATGATTTTTACCCAGCCTGTGCGCCAGGGGCTTGTGATATTCGTATGTACTTTCTGAATAATGGGTCTGCCCGATTCTATTGCATTGTCTTTCATTATCTGTGTGTGATGTTTGTATGTTTGATATATCTATTTTTATCTAAGCAATTTGGGGTTTCGCTCGACTTTGTTGATCCTCGACAGTGTAGGGAACTGGTCGAGTGGTCGGAGATGTATTCCGACCTTTGACTAGGCTAAGAGCTCGATTGAGGTCTTAGCTTCGTGGCGTTGGCTTCCCATCGCGAGCTGGGTGCCCTGTGAAATTGGTACGGCAACGGTGGAGCTCAGTTGAGGTATCCCCGTCGGATCAAGGGTCCTCGCGCACACACAACGCGGGTCCTTGTCTTTTTGTCTCGAGGGGAGTCGCGCTTGTACCTTAGTGCGCCCACGTAGTCGCGACGCGGAGGGGTCGCGGGCAGTGTTTAACTGTAATACTATTTAAGCTTTTCACGTGGACGCGGTAGGGGCCCTCCCAGTTCGCAGCGAGCTTGCCTTCTCGCGAATCTTTTTGGTTCCTTCGTAGGACGAAGGTGCCTACCTGAAAATCGCGTTTAATAACTTTGTTGTTATAGCCCAGAGTTATCTTCTGCTTGAGTGAGGCTTCGAGGGACGCACCCGACCTTATCTCTTCGAAGAAGTCTAGCTCCTCCCGGAGGGGCCTCATCATTCGTCTCCTCATCGAGGGGAGACTCTGTTCTTCTCGAGGGTTCCCTTATTTCCACGGGGATCACCGCCTCAGTTCTGTAGGTCAATCGGAAGGGGGTATCCCTGGTAGTGGAGTGCAGGGTTGTTCTGTAGGCCCAGAGGACTTGTTTGCCGGCACGAACAACCGCTGGCCTTCCGTCGCAGGTTTACTCACGGGATCGGCCACAGAAATTCCAGGACAAGTGGTTGGAAGCGTATGTTTGTTTGATATGATCGTATCTTGCCTTTTTGGAAGAGTTACTAGTTTAGATTGATTGATAGGACAAACCAGAAAACAAAGGAATATGGAGAAAAACAGATAAACAAAAATAACTTAAGCTTTGAAAGTAAATTGCATTAAGGAATTGTGGACGCAGTTATACATTTTTGCGGGATTGGACTCGTTTCTCTCTAAGCTTGGTACTTTGAGCGTTTTCCCCTTGCAATGTTACAAAATGCGACCATAAAAATGGAAAAAACAATGCTTTATATAGGCCTAAGACATAACTGCTCATCTGCCCAGATTTCTTTTGGTGCTGACACGTGTCACCCCACTATCTTTTCAACTTCCCATATTCTTGGAACTTTCAAACTTTTCTTGCCCAAGTACCTATCCTTGAATTTGGGCTTGCCTTTCGCCTGGCTTCGTCCGACACCATAGCTTGTCACCTTCTTCTGACGTTCCCTTCTGACCTGTGTCGGATCGATGCTTTGAGTATCTCTTGTCGTCGACTAGCTTTTGAATTTCCTCCTTTCCTTTCCTTTTACCTCAGTTGAAATCTCCTTGCCAATAAATTGCCCCCCCAAAAGGCCAGTTTCGACTGAGCACTATGTCGATTGAGAAATCTGTCTTTTTGGTTTCTTACGAGATTTCGACGGTGTTTTTCTTCGATTCATTCGCCAGTGTTACGTCTTCTTCTAAAACACGTGTCAAACTCCGTCTGACATGATGATGGCAATCTTGTACCACGATTTCCAAGACAAACGCCATGATGGATAGTCCCGTCCTAAGTTATGGGCCTCGAAACCAACTCCCACTCATTTTCAGAAGTTGAACAGTTGGGTGATCTTTCATTTTTGCATGCGTCTCTCCAATAAATAGCATCACCTGGAAACCGTTTTAGTCTTTCACCATAACTTCTTCTCCTTCAACTTGTTCTTTGTTCTTGAAACGAAATCTCTGCACTTCTTTCTTTTCAAATGGCCTCATCAACCACTGCCACCACTTCCATTCCTCAAACCACCGGAAACAACCCAGTTGCGTTTGTGCTTTCTGAAGCAGAAACCCTCCGTCCTCTTCCTTAACCGTCATCCGCTGACGAAATGGTGGTAAACAGCTGGTGCCGCCAGATGGTTGTCCCCTTCGTGGTGGAGAACAAGCTTCATGCCTTCCATGGCCCACTTCCGGACAAAAAACCCAATCCACAAGAACTCCAATAGTTCTTTCCTTGCTTTGAGAAAACAATTCCACTGACCTTCGAGAAAGGCGGCACTTTAGATCTCAAATTTATGGTGCCTAAATCTCGAGTCTTCAGATCCATGCCTACTCTAGGAAACAAAGACTACATTGCCTGGCTCGACAAAGTAGAGGGTCAACGTAAAGGGCAATGGAAAGAATCTGGCATTTTCGACGCCATCTAACTTTCAAGAGCTGCTCATAGGGTTAACCCTTGTTTTCTGCTTGTGTCGATGTATTTCTGTGAAGGCTCGACGAATACATTCCACCTCCCTTGTGGCATGTTCACACAAACTCTTTTCGACGTGGCGGCCATTACTAGCCTTTCACCACTAGGTGATACCTTCGACCCGACCCTGGAGACCAACAACACCTTCGACTTTGAGCGTGCTAGCTTCCAGAATTATATTGAAGATCACCACGACAAACACTCCAAAGAAGTATCTGATGAGGAGCACATAGCGTTTTTGACGTTATGGCTGTCTTACTATTTATTTTGCCCTGGTTCTTTACAAATAGCCAAAAGTTTTATCAATCTGGCTATCCAGATCCATGAAGGCCGACAGGTATCCTTGGACAAACTTTTGCTAGCCTCTCTACCATTCTCTTAGTTTGTTGACTATGCGACTGAAACTTCTCCACCAGACCACCAAGGCTTTGAACATCTCAGGGCCTATGTGGCTGTTGCAGCATTGGCTCAATGCCACTTTCGAACACAAATTGGGATATCCCGCTTCTACGATAATGGAGCGCTTGAACAGAGAGTGTCCTATCGAAGGCATGCGACTTGCTCTGATGACCACCCAAGAGGCTCCTAAGAAAACCCTTTTTATGAGGTATCTCAGTATGTTCGTCGAGACCACTTCCTTCATCCCCGACATGGCGCCTTTTGTGGAGCGTAAGTTTGGCCCTAAATGGTTTAAAAATCCATTTCCTAGAGTCTCCCCCAAAGCTGCTGCGCAGTAGAATGTTGTATGGCGGGCGTTCCTTACTCTTACCATGATATCTTTCCAGATTGAAACAGGAAACAATGGCTATGGTTTCATGAACTATCAGCCAAATTTGGTAGCCCGACAATTTGGCTTGAGCCAAATGTTGCCAGTCTTTGGTGAAACACCTTGATGATATAGTGTGGTCTGGCCGACGCTTGACTCAGGTAGGTCATAGGACTTGTATGAGATTCGGCAGAGCCACTCAGCATCTTGAACTGCCGGTATTTGTATTTCAGCCTTCTTTTTTCACTACTCAAGAGTTCGACACCTGGTGGTCGAAGTACCAGTCTCAAATCTTTGCTCCAAACCTTTTCCTAGAGAACATGGTTGATGCATTTGCTTCTCTGGCTGGTGGAGTTCCTAAATCAGCAATTGCAGCTCCTGTTGCAAATATCGACACCACAGAAGACCCCTCCACAAAGGTAGATTCTGGACTTTGACTTTGTTTCATCTGTGAGTTTGAACTAAATCGTCTCATCTTTATTTTCAGGGTCGCAAACTCTTGCATTTTCTGCCCAATAAACACAGAGCCTTGATCTGTCGTGATTGTCTCAGGTATCCCGAATCTATACAAGATATGATTCTGGATGAATTCTATCATGACCTCTTGATCCAACTTCACTAGAGGCACAACTTCTATCCACTTTGTGAAATAGTCTATTCCCACGAGGATGAATCTTTGCTGTTTCAACGAAGCTGGCCGAATCTCTCCTATTACATCCAAAGCCCAACCTCGAAATGGCCATGGTTTGACTATAATGTGCAATTCACTGGCTGGTACATGCTGAATATTTGCATGTTTCTGACAATCTTGGCACCCCTTCGCAAAGTCCATGCAATCCTTGAGCATGCTTGGCTAATAAACACCTTGTCGAAACAAAAGCCATTTCATTTTGTGGCCAACTTAGTGAACTCCACAAGTCCCACTATGAACCTTAGAAATTGCCAAATAGGCATCCGTGTCCCATAGGCATTTGATCAATACTCTCTCTAGAGTTTTCTTTAGCAACTCGTTCCCCATAAGGACATAATTCAAAACTCTATACTTAGTTTTCCTATCGGTGCTGCCTACCAGATTCTCCAGATACTCAATGATTGGTCTCTTCCAATCTATGGGTGACATATTGTTAACAAAAACCTCATAACTTCCTAAACCTTCGACCAAACTCCTCGAGTCCTTGGATATTGACCAAATTGATGGTGAATGTATGTTTGACACCATCTTTTCCCTAGTTTCAATGAAATCCTTCAGCCTTCCCTCCGACACTTTATAGCCAGATGCGATTTGTGCTAATTCATTGGCTTTATGGTTTTATATCCTAGGTACATGTGACATGTTGACAACTTCAAAATGCTCTAACAAACGTTTCGCCAATGAGAAGTAACTCAAAAGATGCTCTTTAACGCACTTGTATTCTCTTGTGATTTTTTTAATCACCAATTCCGAGTCTCCTCTTATCTCTACTTCCCTGGCTCCCAAATCCTTAAGTATTTTGAGACCAATGATTAAGGCTTCATACTCTGCCTCATTATTGGAGCATTTGCCATCAACTTTGCATTTAAATGTAGTTGGAATACCCTGTGGTGATATTATTAGGATTCCGATACCTGTCCCATTTTTATGGCTCGATCCATCGAAGTACAACTTCCACGGAGCAATATCGATATTGTGTATCGACGTTTCGACTAATACGTGGTCGACAATAAAATCTGCCACTATTTGACCTTTCATCACCCTTAAAGGAACGTATGTCAAGGAAAACTCAGTCAACGCTAGTGCCCATTTCCCAATTCGACTATGTAAAATAGGTTTGGACAACATATGCTTAATAACATCAAAATGCGATGAAACATAAACATCAACGGGTTTAATATATTGCTTTAATTTCATACATGAGAAGTACAAGCATAAGCACAACTTTTCAATCATAGTGTACCTAGTTTTAACATCTATTAACATCCTACTAAGGTAATAAATGGGTCTTTCGACGCCGCTACTATCCTCTTGTGCTAACATGCTTCCTATGGTCGTCTCCGACGCTGCAATGTATAACTTCATATTTTTATTTATACTAGGTGGTAATAGGATTGGAGGCTTTGTAAGGTATTCCTTGATTGTGTCGAAAGCCTCCTGCTGCTCCTGTCCCCAACGGAACTAACTTTCCTTCTTGGCTTTGAGTAGCGGTGAAAACACTTTTGTCTTGCCACTTAGGTTTGATATAAACCTCCTCAAGAAGTTTATCTTCCCCAACAAAGACTGGAGTTGTTTCTTTGTCGAAGGAGGCTTGAGATCCAAAATTGCTTTCGTCTTGTTCTGGTTGATCTCGATGCCTTTCTTGTGGACCACAAATCCCAGAAAGTCCCCTGCATGAACACCAAAGGCACATTTTAGTGGATTCATTTTTAATACATATTTTCTCATTCTCTCGAATGAGCGTCGAAGGTGGTCAAGGTGACCATCTTCTGATGACGATTTTATCACTATGTCATCAATGTATACCTGCATAAAATTTTCAATAAAGTCATAGAATATAGCATTCATAGCCCTTTGATAGGTTGCCCCAACATTTTTTAACCCAAAGGGCATCACAACCCATTCATATGTCCCCGATGCTCCAGGGCATCGAAACGCGGTTTTGGGGACATCTTCTTCGGCTATGAGAATTTGGTTATAACTGGAGTAGCCATCGAGCATGCTCAAATATTCGAACCCTGTAGCTGAGTCGACAAGCATCTCTGCTACAGGCATCGAATATTCGTCTTTAGGGGTGGCATTCTTCAAATCCCTAAAGTCTATACAAACTCGAAGGGTTCCATTGTTCTTGATAACGGGCACTATATTTGCCATCCATTCTACATACCTTGCAGTTATGATGAACCGGATTTTGAGTAGTCTTTCAATTTCCTGCTTGATATTCGACGTGACTTCTAGGGCGAAGCGTCGAGGTTGTTGCTTTACTGGCCTCTTACCTAGTTGAGTTGGAAGTCGATGCTCTACTACACTTCGACTCAGACCAGGCATTTCGCCATAATCCCAGGCAAAGCAATCCTTGTATTCTTTCGATACCTTAATCAACTTGGCCTTCATCTCTAGCCCCACTTTGGTGCTCACATAGGTGGGTTTTTTGGTTGTCTCATTCCCTAAGTCAATCTCCTCAAGTGGGTCCTGCGCCTGCATTCTTTGCGACTCATGATTTGGATCTTTCGCAAACCCCAAAGGCTCATCGTCATAAATACAGTCAAGCCTCCGGCTTTTTGAAGCTGCTTCTTGGCCTTGTAGGCCATTTATTTGTGTACCACAATCGACTTCCTCAATTACTTGTGGTGGCTTCTCTGTTTCAAGTGACGACATTCTTCTGTTTTCAACCAAATAGGCCAAAATTCGAGTCATGCTTTTTGACTCAATAGTCATTTTCACCGACTGTGGGCCACCCCGTTGGTGGCATTTCCTTAGGCTCCATGGCTTCGTCAGAAGCATCCTAGATGAACCCTTGGTCGGGGTCTAAGTTCAGGACGCGACCCGTGTCGACGGAGGTGTAGGACCCCGACCCGTCATCACAAGGAGCCACATTTGCTAAGTGCTTGTCAAAAGATTTCTTGCCTTTGGCTTCATCCACCTTGTAATAACACTGATCCGCCTCAATATTTTCGACGATGCCATCTTTGCTCCATATAGTCAATCTCTGATACATTGTCGACGGTACTGCCCATATTCCCTGGATCCATTCCTGTCCTAGAAACAGATTGAAATTTACTTTTGAATTAATGACCATGAAGAGTGTTGATCTGTTGGTTGTACCTACTGCCAAGTCTACTTGGACAACCCCAAGGATATTACTGGTCTTGCCTTCATAGTTGGAAAGAACCATGTTGTGCTGTTGGAGGCCAGCCTCCGTTTTTCCAATTTTCTTGAATAAATTGTGGGGCATCAGATTCACATTTGCCCCACCATCCACGAACACCTTGTTGACTGCCACTCCGTCAACTTTTTCCTTTATGAATAATGAATTCAAATGATACATCATCCCAGGGCTAGGGCGTTCAAACATAGTCGTTTTCTCTTAGACCACACCACTATTCATTACATAATAACATAGCGGCTTATTGTCCGCATTTTCGTCAGGAACGAAATCCTCTTCTGCTTCAGAGATTTCTGACACCACATCATATTCAGCTGGTAGTATCGAGACAATGCCATAATTCAGCACGAAATCTTCACCATAGGTGTCATCGTTGGTGTCGTCGTACACGTCTTCGTCAAAATCCTCCTCTGGTTTATGGTTATATTCATCGTCCGACTGAGGAGAATAGTTTGGTTCCTCCTCATCTGACTGACGGGTGTATTCTGGCTCCTTCTGGCTTTCAACCAGCAAAGTACATTTTGAGCTCTGGGTTGAAACCACCCCTTTTTCTCCTGATGCTTCCACGGTTACTGCCATGGTCTAGTTTGTCACCACTCTGTCTTTTTCTACCCATTTTCCTCTTGGGTGTTGCCGCTTGTATCCAGACGTTCTGACAGGCTTCAACTGTGAATTAGCAGCCTCTTTCTCAGCCTTCATGTTGCGCTGATAGCGTCTCCACTGAGTCCTAGTCATGGGGTTTTTTCCCTTGTAGTTAGGGGACACCAGACATTCGCTTCTTTTTCCAAATCTAAAACCTTCCATTTTGGTCTTTTACTTCCTTTCTGGCTGACTGGCGCCATCCATCTTTCCTGTGGGGTATCTCACGGAGGCACAAAAGTTCTGGGTCGCGCCTCATGGAATAGCCTTCTGTACTCCTCATTTCGACGAGGAGCACCGCTCTTGTCAAACACAAACCTTGGGACAGGTGGCTTGTTTTTTGGAAGCACTTCTTTCTTGCTTGCCTCATACCTCTCAGCAGCTTTCTCATCAAACACGACGTTGCACCTAGGGCATAATGCGGCCTTTGACCCGCTTATTCTGCACTTTTCCTGGAAATCTGCCAAACTTTCGCCAGCCTGGGGATACACTGCTTCGAGTTTTTCCTCAGTTCTCTTATCGGAACCCTCAGTAGTTTCGACCATCATGCATTCCATCACTCCAGTCATTGGTTGTCTGTCGAGACCCTCAGTAGCCTCGACCATCAAACACTCGTACACCTCTGAGTACAGAGCCTCTTCGACCTTCAGTGGGTCAGTGTCAACCTGCATCTTTGGTTTTTTTACAAATTGAAGTCGGCCCTCCTTCAAAGCTTTCTACACCAAATCCCTGAAAAGAACACATTGAGCTGTTTTATGACCAAGGAAATTATGAAATTTACAAAATCCCCTCTTTTTCTTTTGTTCTAAAGGGGGTCTTTTAAACCAGGAGGAACAATTATTTGACCATCTTTAACTAGTAAATCAAATATTTCATCGAACTTAGAAACATCAAAAGTATAAGTTTTAGCAACGTATTTATCCGTTTTTTCCGGTTTCAACAGGATTTTTCCCGTTTGATGGTTTCAACAATTTGCACGTGTAGGGAGGTCCTGGCTTAAGTTCAGCCACACGGATCTCACTTTCATCGACGAATTCCTCATCGTCGTAGGAATACTCGTCAGCAGCCACATATGAAACTTTTTCTTTTTTACAATATCTATTAGTCTGGGTTTTCTCAGCTTTCAAGCGTTCGACCTGTCGGACTCGGTCAGCCAGTTGGGCCTTATCCTTAAGATATTGCGTGTCAAGCTTCTTTCTGATAGAATAATCTAAACCACCAGCCGCCATTTCGACTAATTCATGTTCAGGGACTTGAGTAAAGCATCTTGCTTTCAAAAGTCTAAACATATTCAGATACTGATCGACTAACTCCGTGGGTTTGTGTTTGACGCTTGCCAACTCTTTCAGACTTATTTTCGACTGCCCCATGTAAAATTGTCCATGAAACAATCTTTCCAATTGTGCCTACGTGTGGACAGACTGAGGGGGCAACATGGTAAACCACGTAAATGCATTTTTCGTGAACTTGGGAAATACTTCATTTTCAAGTCCTCATTGTTTTCTATATCGCCTGCTTCGGTTTGATACCTAGCGACGTGTTCAACGGTGGACTCCTCAGTCTCACCAGTGAACTTGGTGAAATTTGGCACCTTCCAACCCCTGGGTAACTCTGTCTGTAATACAAAATCTGGTAATGGGGACGTGTATGTCGTCTGTCGAAGGCCTGGATTAGCCCCATTACGGACCATGATACGTTCGACCACAGCCTCCAAATTGTGTTCCCCAGCCAAGGCATCCTGTCGAACTTGTCTCACAACAAAGTCCGGATCTTGGTTCCTATGGACTATCACAGGAGGCCTTTGGGCCATCCTATGGATCTCTTCAAACTCACGGGGTTGCTCTATTGTTTCGTCGAAGACCTCATCTTGACGAACGGGCGTCTCCGGTCGAGGCGGTGGGGTCTGTCGACCCTGAGCCCTAGGAGCGCCTAGGAAGTCACCTATACGTGTCATTTGAGTCACCAGTTATTGGTAACTCTGTGTTGAGTCTTGTATCAGTGGTCTCAATATTGTACCCATCTGTTGAGTCAACGTATGAACCATCTCATGATTTCTCTCATCCATCTGTTGCCTCATGACCACGATAGAACTCGAGGTAAACGTCGGTATGGATTGAGAAAAAAGATTAAAACCTGGGGGTCGAACCACCTGGTTCTCCAGATGTCCTACCCCCTGATAGGGTGAAAAAACTGAGGATAAACTCTCCCCAAACAAAGGGCCACTAGAGTGCAAACTCGACATGAACTCTGTCGGCATCCCATAAGATTGAGGATTAGGCATTGTGATACTAGGCATATACTACCCTGTAGTCCCCGCCATTGTTGACTTTGGGTCATGTCGACGTGACGTCGTGGTTGGCCCACTAGGAGTAGTTGAAACCGCTGACATGATACTAGAGCCAACATCAGTTGTTTGTGTCACAACTGTACTTTCCGTCGAAGACGTTTCGTCATTCGGACATGGTGTTACCATCTTACCACTACGCAAAAACATACACTCAATTCACACGAGTCCCAAGGGGCGTACCAATTTATTCGTCGGCGTGAACAACTGTTGGCCTTCCGTCGCAGGTTTACTCACGGGATCGGCCACAGAAATCCCAGGACAAGTGGTTGGAAGAGTATGTTTGTTTGATATGATCGTATCTTGCCTTTTTGGAAGAGTTACAAGTTTAGATTGATTGATAGGACAAATCGGAAAACAAAGGAAAAAGGGAGAAAAATAGATAAACAAAAATAACTTAAGCTTTGAAAGTAAATTGCATTAAGGAATTATGGACGCAGTTATACATTTTCGCGGGATTGGACTCGTTTCTCTCTAAGCTTGGTACTTTGAGCATTTTCCCTTTGCAATGTTACAAAATGCGACCACAAAAATGGAAAAAGCAATGCTTTATATAGGCCTAAGACATTACTGCTCATCTGCCCAGATTTCCTTTGGTGCTGACACGTGTCACCCCACTATCTTTTCAACTTCCCATAGTCTTGGAACTTTCAAACTTTTCCTGCCCAAGTACCTATCCTTGAATTTAGGATTGCCTTTCGCCTGGATTCCTCCGACACCATGGCTTGTCACCTTCTTTCGACGTTCCCTTCTGACCTGTGTCGGATCGACGCTTTGAGTATCTCTTGTCGTTGACTAGCTTTTGAATTTCCTCCTTTCCTTTCCTTTTACCTCAGTCGAAATCTCCTTGCCAACAGCTGGGTAGCTCCTCGACTCACCTTTTCTTGGCATCGCCCAGTCTCCGTTTCAGAACTTGCAGGATCACCCTGTTCGCGGCTTCAGCCTAGCCGTTAGTTTGGGGGTGCTAGACCGAGGTGAAGTTTTGTTTTATGCCCAGCTTTGTGACGAAGTCCTGAAAGTTCTTATTAGTGAATTGTGTCCCGTTGTCGATGACAATTGCTTGGGGCACGCCGAACCGGGTTAGTATGTTCCTCTTGTAGAACCGTAGTATGTTTTGGGCCGTGATTTTACCCAGGGCCTTAGCCTTAATCCACTATGTGAAATAATCAACGTCGACGATCAATTACTTGTTTTGGTACGACCCCACGACGAAGGGCCCGAGGATATCCACCCCCACCATGCGAACATCCACGGAGATGAGAGCGTTTTGAGCTCACTTGGCGGGGCCAGGTGCATGTCCCTGTGTCGTTGGCATCTGTCGCACTTCTTGACGTGCTCCTTGGCGTCCTGCTGCATGGTGGACCAGTAGTACCCTGCTCGTAACGCTTTACGGGCTAGTGATCGTCCGCCGAGGTGTTGCGCATTGATCCCCTTGTGGATCTATTGGAGTATACCGGGGACCTTGGACTCCTCGACGCATCTGAGAAGAGGGATCGAGAAGCCACGTCGATATAATTTATCTTCGACGATGGTATAGGAGCAGGCGCGTCTCCTAACAACTCCGGCATCTTTAAGGTCGTCGGGTAGCTTTCCCGTGCTTAGGTACTCGTACACCGGGGTCATCCAGCTGTGGCTGTCTCCAATGTTGTTCACATCAGCTGCGGGGATAGTTTTCTCGATGCTCAGTCGAGAGAGCACCTCTTGAATGATGGATTTGTTCCCGCCTTTCTTCTTTGTGCTTACGAGTTTTGATAGAATGTCCGCTCGAGTATTGTGTTCGTGTGGGACATGATTCACTTCCGCTGAGGAGAACTTTTTCATCGTTTCCTTCACCAAAGCCAAGTACTCGATGAGGCTATCGTTCTTGGCTTGGTATTCTCCCTGTACCTGGGAGGCCATGAGCTGGGAGTCAGTGAATATTCTGACCTCTTTGGCACCGAGGTCTTCAGCTAAACGTAACCCGGCGAGAAAAGCCTCGTACTCGGCCTGATTGTTCGATGTCGAGAAAAACAACGTGAGCGAGACTTCGATCAGGATACCTTCCTCATTTTCGAGGATGATGTCTGCTCTGCTGCCTGTCGGGCTGGATGCCCCGTCGATGTAGATCGTCCACTTTTGGGATCCGTTGGTCGAAGGTTTTGGGAGGGTCATTTCTGCTACGAAGCCGGCCAGCACCTGAGCCTTCAAGGCCTTCCTTCCTTCATATTGGATGTCGAACTCAGCGAGTTCGAGTGACCATCTGAGCATCCTCCCCGCCATGTCTGGCCGGCCGAGGAGTTGTCTCATGGGTTGCTCGGTCCTTACCACGATCGTGTGGGTCAAGAAATAGTGTCGCAGTCTCCTGGCCGCAGTGACGAGGGCCAGAGCGACCTTTTCGATCTGCTGGTACCTAAGTTCCGAACCTTGGAGGGCTTTGTTGATGAAGTATACCGGCTTCTGCCCGTTGGGGGTTTCCTGGATTAGGACTGCACTGACTGCTTCGCCCGTGATGGCGAGGTACATGAATAATGTCTCCCCGCCCTCAGGTCGTGAGAGAACCGGGGGTTGCGAAAGGACTTGTTTGAGGTGGAGGAGCGCTTGCTCGCATTCCTCGGTGTAGCGTGCGATTTTCGTCGGTGACACGATCACCTTATCGCCAATGGGTTCCTCCTCACTGCAACAGTAAGAGGAGGGGGTGCTACTTTTTTATTTCTTATTTATCCCGTGAAGTTGGAAGTGAAAGGGAAGTTATCTAAAACTAACCTTGCACGTGATTGTTTAACTGAACAAACGCTTAAGAGATTCGGGGAGTTCGGGGTCAGGTTATACAATGGGAAGTTGTCAATTACCCATCCTATATGTGGTTATCCACAGGTTGTTAGTTTTAGGTTCGGCTTTGTACTTGATGGTGTTTATCTGTTGATGGGTTGGGAAAGTTTCTTGGAAAATATGAGAGAGAGAGTGAGTTTTTGTTGACGTTCGGGTTTTTCAATGTTTTTGGTAGGTACTGGACCTAAGTTTTGATTGGTATGAAGGTACTGGACCTAGAGTTTTTATTGGTATGCTCGCTAAGATTTTGCAATCTTATGCCTACGTATTCCCGTTTTAAAGAAACAGGGAAATCAGAGCAATCATAGTTCCTCATATTCTATGGGAGGAAAAAGATGTTTTGGTGTCTTTTTCAAAGCCCAAGATTGAAGCTAAAAGGTTGAGTATTTGTGTCTTGTTCAAAGCCCTAGATTGAAGCTAAAAGGTTTGTCTGAGAGAGAATTTGTCATCTTTAAAGAGAGACATCTCGTCTGTTTATCACAACTGTTGGGTAACTGATTATAAAGGAGGATTACTTTAACTGGGATATGAGAATCCAAAAATGCCATAATTTCCTTTATAGGGGATTTATCCCGAAGGAGAAAACTTTAACTCAGTGTAAAGCAATGCCATTTTTCCTTAGGAATCTTTTATACTAAGAGAAGGACAGTGGCGTGGATGTAAATAATCCAGAGGCTTGCCGCTTACAGCATTTAGATGAAAGAGGAAGTTGATTTACCAAGATAAGAGATGGACAATAGCTTGGATATTTGAATCAATAAGTGTGCCACTTACAGTAATTATCTAGGATTAAGGTTTGTTTTGTTTTGATTTGATGTGTGATGTACAGAGAAATGTCCTCTTTCAGAGAGGTTTTTGATTTCCTCTGAGGGGATTTTGGTTTTTGTATGTGCCTTGATCAAAGCCCAAGGTTGAAGCTTAAAGATTGATTGACTCTACTGGGGAGTTTATTATCTGTCTTGTACAAAGCCCAAGATTGAGGCAAAAAAGAGGTTGACTCTTTTGGGGATATCTTTATACAAAGCCTAAGAGGAGGCTAAAAGTTTGAATTTTCTGGGAAAATGATTTGTCTGTCTTGTACAAAGCCCAAGATTGAGGCTAAAAGAGATTTTGACTCCGCTGGGGAGGGTTTGTATGTGTCTCGTACAAAGCCCAAGATTGAGGCTGAAAAGAAGACTGGCTTGGTGGGAAAGAAATCTTAATCTGTCTTGTACAAAGCCCAAGATTGAGGCTAAAATGAGACTTTACTGACTCGGATGAGGATATTTTAGGTGTCTTATACAAAGCCCAAGATTGAGGCTGAGAGAAATTTGACTCTGTTGGAAAGTATTATTTGTCTTGTACAAAGCCCAAGATTGAGGCTAAGGATTAACCCTGTTTAGGAAATTTATATGGTGTCTTGTACAAAGCCCAAGATTGAGGCTGACCAAGCTGGAGAAATCATTATACATAACCTAAGAGGAGGCTAACTTCTGCTAGGGGAAATCATTATACCAAGCCTAAGAGGAGGCTGAAAAAAGATTGACTCAACAAGAGTGTTTTTATCTGTCTTGTACAAAGCCCAAGATTGAGGCTAAAAGGGTTGACTCAACAAGAGAGTATTTTGTCTGTCTTGTACAAAGCCCAAGATTGAGGCTAAAATAGTTGACTCAACGAGAGAGTGCTGAAAAGGGTGATTGACTCAACAAGAGAGTCTGAAAATGTTAGCTCAGCTGGGGAAAATCATTGTACAAAGCCCAAGAGGAGGCTAACTGTGCTGAGGAAAGGAAGAGTCATTATACAAAGCCTAAGAGGAGGCTATCTTTGCTGGGGAAGAACAAAGAAAGAAATCTTTATACACAGCCTAAGAGGAGGCTGTCTTCTGTTGAGGATTATTGAGATCCATAGGCATGTCCAAATGGGGAATCAACTCTTGCTGAAGGTTTACAGCAGGGTTGAGATATCAGATGCCTTGAGGTTCTGATTTGGGATAGTGTTATACTGATGATAAACTGACCCTGGCTAAGGAATTTTTAGGAGAAAGATTGGGATTTAGAACCCACGGGTTTTAACTTTGCTGGAGATTTATTAAAAATGACCAGGGCTTCTCCTATGTTTGTAGGGAACTTTGAGAATGTCTTTGAGATTCGAGAGGGGATTAGACTGTCCAAGTCAACTGATATGAAAGGTTTATCTTTGTATGATGGCCAAGACGAGGCAGATGTTTTAAGGGATGAGAATCAACCCTAAATTGGTTTGAGGTTTTGACTCAAGAAAGACTGCTTTAGCAAAGGATGACTAAGTTCTGTCCTATACCTTTAAGAGGTCTTCAAGGTCCTTGTATTAAGCCCAAGAGAAGGCATGAGAACTTCTAAGAAGCCAGAGGGTCCTTGTACAAAGCCCAAGAGGAGGCGGGGATGCTTTTAGGAAGCCTGTGGATCCAAACTTAAAAAAAGTTCAAGAAACGTTTCACCAGGAATAGTCTTTTCTTTAGTGAACAGTTCTAGGGTTTGAAGAAATTCAAGAGAGGTTTCACCGAGAATTAATCCTCTCTGGGGAAATGAACTTCTTTGACAATTTCTAATAGTGACAGTCTGAGAAAAGTTTCACCGGGAATAATGCCTTTCTCTTTGTTCCATATTGTTTAAGCCCAAGAGAAGGTAAGACTGTATCTGGAAGTCCTATGGGGATCTAGTTTTGACTGTTTTTAAGAGTGACCAACTGGCTTTACCTATTTCTAGACCTAGTTGTCGGGGAAAACTCTAAGCAGATATACTAGTATATATACAGTTGATATATGACAAGTATTTAAAAGGGTATGAAAGAAGGACTTACAGGTGATCAAGCTTCCAGCAATACAGTTATATGTATATGAAAGCAAGTAAATGAAAGCTGATAAAAACTTACAGGTGACCAAGCTTCCATAGTAACAGCTGTATGGTTAGTTTTTCAAGAAATTAAAGAAATTTTTGATAACAACTATGAGTTTGAACCTAAATCAAAAGGGAAGTTGTTTTTGAAAAGATTGTTGGGGCTTATACTCAAGGAGAGTCCCAGATGAAAAACAGTAATCATACCGTTATTTTGTAAACTGTAGTGGGGCTTATACAATGACTGAGGCCCAAAAAGGTTTTTATTTACAAGGGATGAGTCTTACACTCTATTAGTGGCCCAAGAGTGTTTAAAAAGAAAAGAAATGGGGCTTACAACTCAGGGAGAGGCCCAGATGAAAATGTTTTGAAAAAACGACGATTGCGCCGAGATTTTGAAAACACAGTGGGTCTTATACAATGATTGAGGCCCAAATTATTTTATGTACAAGGGGGTTGGGTCTTACACTCTATTAGTGGCCCAAAGTGTATTTTAAAAAGAAAGATGTGACTTACAACACAAGGGGATGCCCAAATGGTTTTTGTTTAAAAGACGATGATCGCGCCGAGATTTTTTAAAATCGTGTCGGGACTTATACAATGACTGAGGCCCAAAAAGGTTTTGGTTAAAAAGGGATTGGGTCTTACACTCTAATAGAGGCCCAAGAGTGTTTGAAAATTTAAAATCGAGAGGAAACCCTAATTTTAAATTAAAATGTCATTTTTCAAAGGTAATTTAAATAATAAATGATAAAATATCAATTAAATTAAAAAACAAGTGGTACACTTTGGAAAATATTTTGAAAAATCATGTTTAATCATATGAAAGCTTAAAATTCAATTGATTTTGAAAGATCAAAGTGGGAATTTCATTTTAAAAATGTTTAAAACAATAAAAAATGAAATTAATTACAAAAATTCTAACTATATTAAATAAATAATATAAATTGGATTTTTTTGTAATTAAAATATTTAAACATTTTTGTGAATTTTTGCAAAAAGAACCAATAAAAAATGATAAAAAATGAGTGAGAAATTAATTTTTGAAATCATTTAAATAAAATATCAAAAATTCAAATATTTCAAATATTTGAAAAATGGCGCCAACGGTCACTTTCTTCTTCCTCGTGACCGCGCCATGGCTGATTTGCGTTTTCTCACTTCTCTCTCTGATTGCTCAATGGTTTTGCACGATTCAAACACCAATCTTGTTCCTTTTTGAGCAAGGATTACAACCATATAGATTAATTGCATTTATATTGAATATGGAGTGAGAAATCAACAGAAAACCTTAAGAACCCTAATTTCAGCATGAACACAATGAAATTCCATACACGATTGATTCATGGCAATTGATTGAGTGTTATTACTCTACATACATGCAGAAACAAGATGGTAACTCACAAATTCATTTATGATGCATGGAATATAGAGTTTGAAGGGTTCATACTTACTTCTTGCTGCTGGTGATCGAGTTTGGTGATGGACGTGTTGCAGCTAGGTTCCAATGATCTGGAAAGCTTCCTTAGGTGCCATGAAGTGTGTTTGAATGCTTGGAGTGGATTGAAATGAGCTGGAACTTGATGTGGCACCTCAACTGCAACTCTGTCAAGAACTTGAGCAATTGGCTGGTGATTTTGAGAATCTGATGTTCCAGATGTTATTTTGTGTTATGGATCACTCACATCTGATGTTTATGAGATGTGTGTGTGTGATTGGTTTGGTTGGAATTGCTCTCAAACTCAAGACCCGATATTGACTTAAGTTAGAAGAAAAAATTGGAGTAAAAGGGAGAGTTTGAGGAACGCATCAGTTTGGGTGCTTTGGTGTACTTGAACTGAGCACAAATGAGCTCTATTTATAGTAGAGCAAGTTTGTTTTGGCTGCAATAGTGAATGGCAACTGCAGCAGGTCTGTTGCACATTGTGGATCAAATGGAATCTCAAGTCTCCTCTAGCCATTGACTTGAGGTTAGAGCACATGCCTATGGTCCTTTGATTCAGAGCTTATTCTTGACTCATTCAGTTAGGAATGTGTCAGTCCATGCCACCTTGGTGTATCCATTAAATGCAGTGAAACAAAGTTGGAGTCTTGGCACTTTTTAGCTCTTTTAGGTTTGGAATGGCTATTGTAGATTCTTGGACTTGGGAGGCTTGGGGATCAGATCATTATCCTTTTGGTTTATCCTCAGATGTGTCCAAATGGATGACAAGGCTTGGAGTTGTCCAAATTTTCCAAATCGAGGAAATGCACAAAATCTATCTTGCTTGGGACAGTTGGAAATGGTGATTTTGATGGATTCATATCTCCCTGCTCAGGTTGACTTATGAGAGGCTCTTGTGCTTTTTAGAAAGTCCTCATATGTTACAAAACACGTGTGATCATAGTTTGTTTTGATACTATTTGGATCCCATTGAAAAATTCTCATGAACATTGATGTTCAAGGCTGGTAACTTAGGCAGATTTTCACTAAGTGTTGGAAAAATTGTTATTTTTATGTTTTTGTCATTTTGATCAATTCATAACTTAAAATCCATAAAAAATTGGAGTCTGAGGTAGTTGAAGCTTTTGTAGAGTGTAGCAATACCTACAATTCCAGCTTTGGATCACCCAAAATGGTTGTTTGGATCTCAAGTTATGGTCCTTGGAAGTTGGTACCAAAACCACTTTTATTCCATAACTTAGAAAAATTTTGGTTTCTCAAGGTTGCCCCTTTTGCAAGAAACCTCACTTTTCTTGTTTTTTCTTGATGGATGATGATTAATATCATACATTAACATTGTTTTTTACTTAGGGGAACCATATTTGTGAAAAATTCCAAAAAGTCAAACTTGATTTTGTGCACAGTTGACTTTTTTTCTGATGAAATCCAAACTGTTGATCCATTGTGAAATCAAGTCCTTGACCTAAATTAAACCTAATGGATGGATTCCATAGGTGTTATAGGGTGTATTGAATCATGTCCCAAGGTTTGGGAGCATGTCCTGGCCAAAAGTCAAAGGTACAGTTGACTTTTTCCTCAAAACCCTAATTGTGGTCCAGATGAAATTGAAACTTATGGATCAAGTTTCTTGGATCAATCCATTGTTGTAAATGGATCAATGTGGTGTATTGGGGGCCCTCAAATCATCTCTTGAGCTCTTGGCTCATGCCTTGTCCCAAAAGTCAACTTAGGGGTAAATTAGGTCAAGAAACCCTAATTCCTGATTTTGGATGAATGCTTTCCTTGAGGCTAAATTGACTTGATGATTGGGTTCATGAGGTACCTTGGAGTATCTTGAGTTGTGTTTTGAAGCATTGGCTCATGCCCAGATGAAAATTTTCATCTGGAGGCCCTGTTCGACCAAAACCCTAATTTGGTGACACTGTCGATCTTGAGGCTTGATCCACTTAGAATGTTGCAACCTCGTACTTGATTCTTGATGTGGGAGACCTCTTGATCCTTTATGGGTGTTTGAGAGGTTATACAAGTTGAAGATCATGTCATTTCTTGATTGATCCTTTGTCTAAGTGCTCTGAGAGGGCTCAAGACCCTAATTCTTGATTGTGGTGAATGCTCCACCATCTTTGAGGAGATTGATGAGGCATGATGGAACAACCATATTGCGGTGATGGTTTTCACAATGATAGGAATTCTTTGTGGTCAAAATTTGGGGTATGACAGATGCCCCTATTTAATTTTCTTGGACCGGAAGGTGTGAATGGCGAAGGTATTCGGGCATTTGGGGTGCAAGAGGATTAAATATCGGAATACCCAAAATTTTGACGGTGGTTATGAATGGTATTTTGCTCATACATCTTCTTTTGCTAAGCAATGATGCTTAGAAAAGGGTAAAACTTCCCCTCAATCCTGGTCTTCAGCCACAGAACTGGTCTTAGTTTCTCTTGAAATAAACCTCCCCTCGATCCTGGTCTTCAGCGAAGGAACTTGTCTCAGTTTCTGATATAAACTTCCCCTCGATCCATTTCTTCAGCCACAAAACTGGTCTTAGTTTCTTTTGTCAATAAACTTCCCCTCGATCCTGGTCTTCAGCCAAGGAACTGGTCTTAGTGTTTTTTTTCTTTTAGTCAAGTTCCTTGCTTGACAAGGGATGCTACGTGCAGCGGTTTTCATCAAACTTCTCGTCGAATTTTCTTGGGGAGATGCCATTTGATGGGAAAAAGTTTTTATGTCATACTTGCTGGGGGGACCCATTCGTCTGAACTGTAGAGGTATGCAAACTTCTCTATTGGAGATGCCATTTGTTGACTCTATTGGGGAAAACGAGTCTCTTGAGAGGATGATTCCTGCTTGGGGATATTACATCATACTTTTCCTCGAGATCTTCTCGGATAAATGCCATGTGATGTAACCCAATTTTGAGGTGCTGATGACTTCATTAACGTTGACTTTCTGGAGATAAAAACCAATGTTTTGCTGAGAGTCTTTAATGGCGAGGCTTTCTCTAGGGATTTTCCTTAATCCGGGAAAGCGATAACATCATCTTTAATGGTAAAGAGTGATGTTTGTCGAATGCCTTCTTGTTTTTCAGAGGTTCAAGTTATCAAAGTGGCTGAGGACCGTCTCCAATCCAAAAATAAACTGAGGAGAGATTGCTTTAGACGATACGTTTCCTGACGAGGAAAGGACTGCTAACTCGATTGAGAGGACTTTTATCACTTGGGAACTAGACAAACTAGGGTGATAGTGATGTAATATGAATATGAATATGAATCAATAATGCATGATGTATGTATGTTTATGCTGACAAAACTGACGTGACATACAGACTAATGGATGAACACAACTAGATACTCGGCCACGGGGGATGAAAAGTATCAACGTTCCAAGATAGTAATCCTGCCTTCCTTAAGAGAGATGGTCCCCGTGGGGAGAAAATTTGTACAATCGGCCTTAAGAAGTACGAACTCTGCCGGGGATGTCAGATGAAACATGGTCTCTGACACAGTTGATCCTTCATTCAAGCGTAGTGGTTTAGAAGGAGTACTTCGATTCTGCACTTTGAGGTTCAACCACCTTCGGAGAAGCGATCGATGTTATTTCGATGTTCAACAGTCAAAAGAATTGCCATCTTTATTTTAAAAGCAAAAAAATTTTTGGCAAGTAAATTCATTTTTGTTTTATTTCAAGAATCGTTGATCATGTTAAAATGTCAATCTATAAAGCTAAAATAAATGAGAATTGCAAACAAAAGAACTTGGGCTCAAATTTCATTGATAGGATAGTAATCAGCCAAGCGCGTGATACCATAGAGAATTACAAAGTTTAGAAAATGGTAATTTACGGGAAAAAGGCTACATTGAAACATAACGACCGTTATCCTTCTACCGACTTTGAATTCTGGACATCCTGAGCTTCTGTCGAAGATGACCTTGACTGGAGTATTCCTGATGGATGACATTACTGCTGGGGAATTTACCCATGTTAGATGTAGTTACTTGCCATTGATCCCTAACTTTTGCCTGGATTGTACTTTGAGATTTCCAATCCACCGGGACGATTTTTGCTTATGTCTCTAATTTTTGCCTGGACCGTCCTTTCGGGTTTTCAATCCACCGAGACGTGTGTTTTTTTAATTTAGGCAAAGTATTTCTTGACTACATCAACATTCTTGGGGTAGGTAAACTCCTCTCCATCCATGGTTGCAAGTCTCAAGGCGCCGCCTGAGAAGGCTTTCTTGACCACATAGGGGCCATCATAATTCGGAGTCCATTTGCCCCGGGAATCAGTGAGGAATGATTGTATCTTTTTGAGCACCAGGTCTCCTTTTCTGAAGACACGGGGTCGAACCTTTTTGTCGAACGCTTTCTTCATTCTTTGTTGATACAACTGGCCATGACATAGAGTCGTTATTCGCTTTTCTTCGATTAGGTTCAGTTCATCGTGCCTGCTTTGACACCATTATGCTTCTATTAGCTTAGCTTCCATTAATACCCTGATTAATGGGATCTCTACTTCTATGGGGAGCACTGCCTCCATGCCATATACTAGAGAGAAAGGGGTTGCCCCTGTTGAAGTGCGGACAGATGTTCGATAACCATGAAGAGAAAAGGGTAGCATCTCGTGCCAATCTTTATAGGTTACAACCATCTTTTGAACAATCTTCTTAATGTTCTTGTTAGCCGCTTCTACCGCGCCGTTCATCTTAGGCTAGTAGAGAGATGAATTATGGTGTTCGATCTTGAACTCAACACACAATTCTTTCATCATCTTATTGTTTAAGTTAGATCCATTGTCAGTAATGATCTGGCTTGGAATACCATAACGACATATGAGACTGTTTTTGGTAAAGCGGACCATGACTTGTCGGGTTACATTGGTGTATGACGCTGCTTCGACCCATTTGGTGAAGTAGTCAATGGCTACCAGGATGAACCGATGTCCGTTCGAAGCTCTGGGTTCGATCATGCTAATCATGTCGATTCCCCGTATAGAAAAAGGCCATGGGGAAGAGAGAACTTTGAGATGTGTTGGCGGTACATGGATTTTGTCTGAGTATATCTGACAGTTGTGACATCTTCTCATGTATTTGTAGCAATCGGATTCCATTGTCACCCAATAGTATCCGGCTCTTAGAATTTTTTTCGCCATTGTGTGTACGTTGGCATGAGTGCCAAAGGATCCTTCATGGATTTCTTTCATCAACATGTTTACTTCTTGTTTGTCTATGCATCTGACCAAAACCATGTCAAAGTTTCTTTTATAGAGTGTATCACCGCTAAGAAAGAAGCTGCCTGCCAATCTCCTGAGGGTCTTTCTGTCTTTTCTAGATGCCCCAGGTGGGTACTCTTGTTTCTGAAGGAAGCATTTGATATCATGATACCAAGGTCTGCCGTCTATGACTGCTTCAATCGTGAAGATGTAAGCAGGCCTTTCTAGGCGCATTATGTCAATCTTAGGTATGTCGTTCCATTGACCTACACTAATCATGGAGGAGAGAGTGGCTAATGACATCTTCGTCTAGGAAGTCAAATCCGACTGATTCTTGAGCGTCAATTGGTTGATGAGCCAAATGATCAGCTAAAATACTCCCTTTGACGGCTTTTAGAGCATGGTACTCTATGTTATTCTGATAACAACATCTGCCAACGGGCGATCCTTCCCGTGAGAGCAGACTTTTCAAAAACATACTTGATTGGATCCATTTCAGAAATTAACCAAGTAGTGTGACAAATCATATACTGGGGAAGTCGTTTGGTTGCCCAAGCCAGAGCACATCAAGTTTTCTCAAGCATAGTATACCGAGTTTCACAGTCGGTAAATTTCTTGCTCATATAGTAAATGGCAGACTCTTTTCTTTTTGTTTTGTCTTGTTGGCTAAGTACACAACCCATGGAGTCTTCCAAAACTGTTAAACAGATGACC
This sequence comes from Lathyrus tuberosus, assembly GCA_022829125.1. Classification (NCBI taxonomy): domain Eukaryota; kingdom Viridiplantae; phylum Streptophyta; class Magnoliopsida; order Fabales; family Fabaceae; genus Lathyrus; species Lathyrus tuberosus. The sequence goes on from JALAZF010000072.1 coordinate 12,008,914, forward strand.
AGTGGTCTTCCCTCCACTGGAGGTGATAGAATCGGTGGATTCAACAGATACTCTTTGATACTGTCGAAGGCGGTTTGGCAGTCTTCTGTCTATACGCAGTCCTGATTCTTTTTGAGTAATTTGAAAATTGGCGCGGATGTCGCGGTCAGGAGGGATATGAATCTGGAAATTTAATTCAAACGTCCCAAGAATCCTCTTACTTGTTTCTCAGTCTTTGGAGAAGGCATTTCTTGAATGGCCTTGACCTTGTCAGGATCAACCTCGATTCCTTTCTGGCTGACGATGAACCCTAACAGTTTTCCTGAGCGAACACCGAATGTGCATTTTTTGGGATTCAAGCGGAGTTTGTACTTCCTCAGACGCTCAAATAGTTTTGACAGGTGGGTCACATGCTACTCTTCTGTTTTAGATTTGGCAATCATGTCATCGACATACACTTCGATTTCTTTGTGTATCATGTCATGAAACAGAGTCGTCATAGCCCTTTGATAGGTTCCCCCAGCGTTCTTCAAACCAAACGGAATTACCTTGTAACAAAAGGTGCCCCATGGGGTGATGAATGAAGTTTTCACCATGTCTTTCGGCGCCATTTTGATTTGATTATAGCTCGAGAATCCATCCATGAAGGAGAAGACTTTGAACTTTGTTGTACTGTCTACCAGCATGTCTATGTGCGTTAAGGGAAAGTCATCCTTTGGACTGGCTTTATTCAGATCCCTTTAATCCACACATATTCTGACTTTTCCGTCCATTTTCGGAACTGGTACTATGTTGGCTAACCATTAAGGATATTTTGAGGTGGCAAGGAAACCCGCGTCGATCTGTTTCTACACTTCCTCTTTGATTTTGATGGCCATATCTGGATGAGTCCGTCTTAGTCTCTGTTTTACTGGAGGACATTCTGATCTCAACTAGATGATGTTCCACGATGCTGGTATCCAACCCTGGCATGTCCTGATAGGACCAAGCAAATACATCGGGAAACTCTTTGAGAAGTTCTATCAAGCTTTCTTTAACAGTTGGACTGAGCAGTTCCCCAATCTTGACTTCTTTTCTCTCTTCTTCTGAACCCAAGTTAACTGTTTCCAACGGCTCTTTGTGAGGTTCAATGGACCTATCCTCTTGTTTGAGTAATCGGGAGATCTCTTCTGGAATTTCTTCGTCTTCTTTTTCTTCAGCCTCAAATACCGGGAATTCAAAGTTGGGAGAAGGCATTAGATCGTATGTTTCAATGGGGTTTAAAACAAGCAATCTGCATGACGTGATGATTGTTTTTAGAAGAGATAGAGAGAATGCAAGAGTGCGTGCAGTGTATTTTCTGAAAAATGCTTGTTTTTATTTGAGTTATTTTTTTAGGGTTACCATTTTCTGAAAAAGCAAAAAGTGAAAACAGCAATAAATGCAGAAATTACAGAATGACATTTATTTATTTATGATTTAGTCGATTCTTGAAACTACAGCCCTATAAAACAAAACTATGTCGCTTTGGACGAAGCAAAGCGGGACATTTACAGAAAGTGAGCCCTATAAAAACATTTGTTTCACCTGGGCAGGGTGAAAAGTCAAAACAAAGATGGCAATTACTTAGACTTATGAACGAATTTCGGGACATCGACAGCAACCCATTGGCGGCGAACTCCTCGGTGAATCACAAAGTCTCGTACCTTCTTTCTTGGTTTGTCTTCAGAAATGACGCTGATTTCTGGAGGAGCATGATCATTGGAGTCTTCCTCCCAGGCAAAGTTGTCGTAGACGAACTCTTCTGTTGTATCTTGCACAGTGTTTTCACTCTCAGACGGATCTCCCCATCCAGTTGGCTGGATGTCTTTGAGCCTGATACGAGAGCTTTCAGGAGTGGTGTACTTGACCAAGAAGTCGTACTTGCCACTCGGTTGTCCTAAGGTGTCCCATACTTCCGTGGAACTGGAGGAGTCATCCCTCTCGATGACGTTGACCTCGGGAAAAGCTTAGTTGATGAACTCTTGTCCTAAAATCTTTGCAGATTCATCGTTGTGCTGGATATTTTCTGAATGCCCTGAGTTATGATCCCATGATTTGGTGGGGACGCAGGTATTCTTTTCAATGATGCTCAACTGATATGCATCGTTTGGCTGACTCTTTTGCCCCAAGTCTTCTACGTATGGCTGCCAGATAGGCAAGTCGTCCATTGGGTCAAAATTTCCATAGTCAAAGTTGTCGTTCATCAGAGTGTACTCCTCTAATGAGTTGGGTGGAGCACGACATCCTTCTGGATCATAATCTCCGTATATCATCTTGACATCTGATCTTGGTATATATCTCGGACTTTGCGTGGGATAGCAAAATGGCCTATGCGTTTTTTCTGGAGACATATAACCGTCCTCGTTGTGATAGGACTTCCACTCTTCATCTGTATCGGAGGATTCACCCTTGTTGATGGTATGTACTTCTTGAGACACTGGGTGAAGGAAGCCTCCACTGTGGAAGAAGTCCTAAATAGGATGAAAAATTTCATCGTAAGTAGCAGTCTGGGTGCAGGTTGAAGAGAAACCAAGACCTCTCTTTGTCTTGTTATCAGTAGGAATGACAACCTGTCCCCATCCTTTACGTCGTTACTCTCGATCACTTTGAGAGCATCTTTGTATGAGGAAATCGATGTTCCTTTTTCTGATCGATTCTCATTGCTTACCGAAAGTGCTTGGAACTGAGTTCCAACAACCTCTTCGGGTTCTACACAGGATGATGATGATAAGTTACTCACGATTAAGGCTTGCTCTCCGCAGATTGTGACTAGCTTGTTATTTTTGACGAACTTCAGCTTCTGGTGAAGTGCCGAAGTGACTGCCCCAGCCTCGTGTTTCTAAGGTCTTCCTAATAAACAGTTGTATGTTACCCGGTTGTCCATGACCTGGAAAGTGACTTGGAAAGTGTGAGGACCGATAGTTATTGGAAGGTCGACTTCGCCGATAACTGTTTTTCTGGATTCGTCGAAGGCTTTGACGATGACCTCGCTGCCTCTCATCGGAGATCCTTGAAACGATAGTCGCATTAGAGTTAATTTTGGCATAACATTTAGAGCTGATCCGGTGTCTACCAGTACGCTGGCTAAAGCATCATCCTGGAAGTTACTGTAATGTTAAGCGCCATGTTGTGATTTTTGCCTCCTTCAGACAGTTCTTCATCACTGAATCCCAAGTTGTTGCAGGAAGTGATGTTGGAGATGATGCTGTCAAATTGTCTCATCGTCACATCTTGTTCCACAAAGGCTTGCTTTAAGACTTTCTATAGAGCTTCCCTGTGAGCCTCGGAAATGAGTAATAGAGATATCACAGAGATTCTCAAAGGAGTTTGTAACAGTTGGTCTACAATGTTGTACTCGCTTTTCTGGATGAGCTTCAGCACCTCATCGTTGTTCTTTGAAAGGTCGAGATTACCGGATTAAACGACTGGTTGATTAGGAACTTCTGTTTGAGGTTCCTTTTCCCTGGTGGGTTCTCCAACTCCTTTGTTGAAGATCAGGCTCCGTGTTACTCGACTGATGTTTGTAATGTTCACGGGCGGAGGGTAATGGAGTTTCTTTTCCATTCTCGATTATTGTTGCACCGTACTTGTAAGGGATAACTTTATCGGATTTGTACGGTATTGGTCCTGGCAGATAAATAACCACAGGAGCCTTCTGATTTTTCTGACCATCGTAGCCGGCCTCAATTGGTTCGAGGTTGAGAATCTTTCTACTATCAAGAGGAACCCTTGATTCATGGAGTAGAGGGATTATGGCGCATACGTCTTTGGTTATTTCGTGATTGGAGATTATGACAACGTCTTTGCTTTGATCAGGAAGATAGTCTCACACCACACTGATCGAACCAGAACTTGAACATGGTCAAATCTCTTTGCAGTCCAACTGATTTTGAAGGGCTGCTCGCACGAGGTAGCATCCTTGGTTATTCTCTGAGCAAACTCTGCAGTGCTCATAGTTGTGTGGTGGCACTTGGCCATGTCCGCTTTGTATGCAGTACAACTTCACTAGATCTGTTTCCATTGATCGAACATCCTGACTTTGATGCCTAGTAGGGTTCCCGTCAGTCATACTGACTTGTTGTGTGCCTTCATCTAGGTAGATCGGAAGCCACCAGTGGTTCAACAAGTGTTGAAGTGTTCTTTGGACAAGTGCACATCCTTGGTCGTCTTTACGACATACTTTACAGTTCTGATAATCATGTGAAGCCAGGAAACCGAGCCAGACTTGCTTAGCGTGTAATTCTACCAGGCTGGTATTCATCAAGCGAATATTAAAGATTTGAATCATATTAACTTAATAATGACTTCTATCACGGTAATCCTGGATCCATCCGAGATCCATCTGACGCTGGAGGGCATCTTGTACAAAAGAGCATCCCTGATTATCTGTTGAGAAGATCAGACAAGAATTGTAATCGTGCCGTGGCAGATCATGATGTTGGCTTTGCCTTGAGTGTATTACCACCAGGTTGACATTCATTGCTAGAATGTTGTGGTTCTGGACAATGTTAGGATTTGTATAAGTCATGTTGACCTCACGGATTCGGTGATCTTGGATCCATCCGAGATCCATCTGTTCTTGTAGAGCTGATTGCACTACGGAACATCCTTGATTATTCTTGGAGCAGATATCACACTGGTGATAATTATGAGACGGTACATGACCGTACCCGCTCTGTCTGCAATGCATCTTGACCAGATTGGTTCCTAATAGGAGCACATCGTGGATTTGATAGCTGTGGTTAGATTCTCCCTCTATCAAATTTACCGCAGTCTTCTCGTGTTGAGGCAACGGGTTCGTATGAACATTTGGATTTGTGTCCTTGAAAGATAAGACCCCGTTCCTGACAAGCTTCTGTACATCAGATTTAAAGCTGAGACAGTTTTCTATGTTGTGCTCCGGTCCTCCTTGATGGTAAGGGCAAGTTTGATCCGCTTTAAACCAAAAGGGCAGATTTTCCGGTATGGTAAGAAGAGACCTGGTTTGGACGTGCCCCTTGACCAGTAGTAGTGGAAACAGTTCTGTGTACAACATTGGTATAGGGTCAAACCCTGGTGGTCGCGTTGTACGGTTATTATTGTTGTACTGAGGACGAGCCTGTTGAAGAGGCTGTTGTGTCCTTTACTGATACTGTTGTTGATTTGGTTGACTCTGAGCAACCTGAGGTTTATACGCTGGAACAGGTGCGGGGTTTATAGCAGGAGTTACTGTTGCTACTGGTTGATACCTTCGCCTTTGCTTTTCGAGAGAGATATTACCGATATCTTGCTCTTTTTTCTTAGGGAAAACACTACCGTATCTTTTGGTACTGCTTGATGGTCCTATAACCTTAACCAGACGTCCTTCTCAGACTGCTTCCTCAAGGCGTACCCCCATGTTTACCATTTCAGTGAAGTCGCTGGGCACACTGGCGACCATTCGGTCGTAATAAAATGAGCTCAAGGTTTTCAAAAAGATCTTAGTCATCTCTTTTTCCTCAAGAAGGGGACAGACCTGGGCGGCAATTTCATGCCATCTCTGAGCATATTCCTTAAAAGTTTCTTTGTCTCTTTGCGACATTTCTCTAAGTTGATCTCTGTCTGGTGCCATGTCCAGGTTGTATTTATATTGCTGAATGAAGGCAGCGCCAAGATCTCTAAAAGTGACGGTCTTGGTGCAGTTTAAACCCATGTACCATTTGAGTGCGGCACCGGTTAAACTGTCTTGGAAATAATGGATCAGTAGCTGTTGATTTTCTGTCTGAGTTGACATCTTTCGAGCGTACATCACCAAGTGAATTTGAGGGAAAGAGTTGCCCTTGTATTTCTCAAAATCAGGCACCTTGAATTTGTGCGGGATTTTCACATTAGGGACCAGACAAAGGTCTGCGGCGTCCTTTCTAAATAAATCCTAACCGCGAATGGCATGCAGTTCCTTCTGTATCTCCAGGAATTGTTCCTAGAACTCATTCATTCTGTCGTACATACTTTTGTTTCCACCAGGGAGTACTTGTGGAATCTGTCCTTCCGGGACAGTGTGTACTACGGGTTGTGGTATAGTTATTACGGCGGTGACTCTTGGTGCTTCCCTATCCCGAAGTTTGTAACCTTCAAGAGTTGCTGTCATGACTCTTGTATCTTCGCTTTCCTGAAGTTTGTAACCTTCAGGCCCAGTGGTTCCTGCTGTAGTTTTCGGGTCTTCCGTGACCGGCGGAATATATCCTTCAGGGATAAAGTTGACAGGCATGCCCCAGGGACGATCTTTAGGCATGTTGTACTGAGGATCATACGTCTCCACTATAAGCGTAGATGTGATCTCTGAAATCACAACGCTTTGTTGTTGCCTCTGAGCTATTGCCAGAGATTGCATGTCACTGTGAAGTTTTTTCAGATCTTCCTTCAGAGCGTCGATTTCTTCTCTCAACTCTTTGTTCTCTTCCTCGAGATCGTCCATTTTCTTTTGTCGTTTGGCTCGAGTATTGTACGAATGAGACAGTTTGACTCTAGAATCGAGACACAGACGTGAGATTCGAAGGTAAGAAGAATGTGTTACGTGAGAATGATGAATGATATGCAATGATTATATATTAATTTTTTTTAATCAAAAATAAACTTCAACAATTGGATTGCAAATATCACACAGTGGGGAGACCCCGTTTTATTGAATTTGAAAGATTGCGGAAATGGAAATACAGTATTTTACAAAGTGCTGTAAAAGGAAATGTCTAAGCTTATGGATCCTGAGTCCTCCCTGAGGAGAGCTCAGGTGCTGGTTTCGGTATTTTCCTTTTCTTTGACCGGGGCTCTTCAGCCGTTGTCGGGTTGTCAGTCCTTTTCCAAGTGAAAGGAGCGAACAAATTTCTTCGGTCTTCTTGATTTTCTACAACATGTTGCTTTAATATCTTAATCAAAGCGTCCTTTTCCTTTAACAGTTGCTCAATTTTGGTACACTCTACATTGAGAATACGGTACTTGTTCTTCCATGATTTCTTTTCCCGTCGAACTTTGTTGAGAGTGACCTGGAGTTTTTCCGTATCAGACATAAAATAAAGAACAGATTCCTTTAACAGAAGAACTTCTTGACGAGGGTAAGGCATCCTCAGCTTGAGGGCTCTAGTTTGTACCCAATGGAGATAAGGCTCCACAGAGACACTGTCTGGTTTTCCTAGAGACTCTCTTCCTTTCCTGTGAACATGTTTCCAGGCATGCACTATTTCTGTTTTTAGTTCCCTGTCATTTTCTCCTTCCTTGAAGAAAAGACCTTCCAGATGAACATTACGCGGGATATGTCTCATCGGGTATCCGAGTTGACGGCGAACTAAAATTGGATGATAGTTGATTCCTCCTTTAGTTCCAATGAGGGGTACATTAGGGAAATTTCCACATTTGTCAATGATCCTTATCCCGTCATAGATCCAATTGTACCAATCTATGTCAGAGTTGGTAAGAGACATGATTCTCTATGACCAACGTAGAGTACTCTTAGGATCCCAAAAAGAAGCAGCCTTGGGTAAATGGGAAGTGAACCACTTGTAAAGCAAGGGTACACAGCAGGTGATCATTCCTCCGCTGTAGAAATTCCTTAAGTGTACATAATGATAAGCGTCTGCGAGCAGAGTTGGTACGGGGTTTCCAATCAGAAATATCTTAATAGCGTTGATATCAACGAAGTTATCGATGTTGGGAAAAAGGAATAACCCGTATGTGAGTTGAACAAAGATATCTTTGAAAGCAGTAACGTTTCCTATACTGGCGAAGTACAGGGATTTCTCTACCAAGAACTTGGCCAATAAACCTTGGATTCCATCCTTAGCGGGCATGTGAGTCCTGACTTCTGACTTGTTCAAATAGATTGCTCTTGTAATGGTTTGATACTTTGGAATTTCTCCCAGTTCAGAAAAGGGAGCTTGGTCAGTGATGAGTAAATCAGTCAGGTGAGAGTACTCCTCTAGCGTCGATGCTAGTTGATAATCCGGGAATGTGAAACAGTGATAAACCGGATCGTAGAATTGAATCAGCGTAGATAAGATTCCTTCAACTACATGGACCCTTAACAGAGACAGTAGTCCTCCGTACTTAGCTCTGAAAGCATCAGGGTTGGTGATCATCCTTGCCAACCCTCTTAAATCCTCTAGTTTTGGAACTTTGAAGGTGTACTTGTGCGTCCTCCTTCTACCGAAATCCATAACGCAATCTTTTTCTCTGATATTTGCAATCATTGATTTAGTTTATTTTGAAAAAAAAAAGAGAAGAGGAAAGAAGATTTTTTCTTTGTTTAAAAGTTTTTTAGATGAATGTATGAATCCAGCACACAAAAACATAGAAAAAACATGGGTTTAAAGGTTCAGCATCACGAGCATGGAGTAATGGCTCTACCCATCCCCAAAGGTTGTACTATGGTGAATTTTTGTACCTGTACTCAAAATCATTAACCCCCTTGGGATAACAACAGCAGGCTGGTTCACCCGAGCGAGCTGTAGCATCTTAGGGTAATCTCAATTGAGTGTAGTATCGCGTGTCAACTATTTTCGATAGCTACTGCACTACTAAATAGCCACATGGTTACTGTCTACTAAATCCTCAGTTTCATGGATACCACAATCGAACAATCTGCTTTCACAACATAAGTCGTTAGACATTGAATTCGCAAAGGGTACCTCCACTGATTTGATGGTCTACCGGGAAAGCTTATTCGGAATTCACTTCCTGTAAGACCGCCCGTCTCTGCCATCACCTATCTTAGGTATCACTCAAACTTTCCGCATGCGACATCACTCACATTCCCATTGACAGAAAAAATAAACACGGATATCAAGTAGGAAAAGCGATATATATATATATATATATATATATATATATATATATATATATATAATATTCATTCCTAAAACTAACATCCTAGACCTCTTAAGAATTCTAGTCTATAATCCTAAACAGAAAAAATGAGTCCCCAGCAGAGTCTATAATCCTAATGCCACTCCCTAGCAGAGTCGCCATTTATCTGTAGCGTGCAATTTTTGTCGGTGACGCGACCACCTTATCGCCAATGGGTTCCTCCTCACCGCAACGGTAGGAGGAGGGGGTGCTACTTTCTGATTTCTTATTTATCCCGTGAAGCTAGAAGGGAAAGGGAAGCTATCTAAAACTAACCTTGCACGCGATTGTTTGACTGAACAAACGCTTAAGAGATTCGGGGAGTTCAGGGTCAGGTTATACAATGGGGAGTTGTCAATTACCCATCCTATATGTGGTTATCCACAGGTTGTTAGTTTTAGGTTCGGCTTTGTACTTGATGGTGTTTATCTGTTGATGGGTTGGGAAAGTTTCATGGAAAATATGAGAGAGAGAGAGAGAGAGAGAGAGTGTGAGTTTTTGTTGATTTTCGGGTTTTTCGATGTTTTTGGTAGGTACTGGACCTAATTTTTGATTGGTTTGAAGGTACTGGACCTAGAGTTTTTGATTGTTATGCTCGCTAAGATTTCGCAATCTTATGCCTACGTATTCCCGTTTTATAGAAACAGGGAAATCAGAGCAATCGTAGATCCTCCTATTCTATTGGAGGAAAAAGATGTTTTGGTGTCTTGTTCAAAGCCCAAGATTGAAGCTAAAAGGTTGAGTATTTGTGTCTTGTTCAAAGCCCAAGATTGAAGCTAAAAGGTTTGACTGAGAGAGAATTTGTCATCTCTAAAGAGAGATATCTCGTTTGTTTATCACAACTGTTGGGTGACTGATTATAAAGGAGGATTACTTTAACTGGGATATGAGAATCCAACACTGCCATAATTTCCTTTATAGGGGATTTATCCTGAAGGAGAAAACTTAAACTCAGTGTAGAACAATGCCATTTTTCTGTAGGAATCTTTCATACTAAGAGAAGGACAGTGGCGTGGATGTAAATAATCCAGAGGCTTGCCGCTTACAACATTTAGATGAAAGAGGAAGTTGATTTACCAGGATAAGAGATAGACAACAACTTGGATATTTGAATCAATAAGTGTGCCACTTACAGCAATTATCTGGGATTAAGGTTTGTTTTGTTTTGATGTGTGATGTACAGAGAAATGTCCTCTTTCATAGAGGTTTTTGATTTCCTCTGAGGGGGTTTTGGTTTTTGTATGTGCCTTAATCAAAACCCAAGGTTGAAGCTAAAAGATTGATTGACTCCACTAGAGAGTTTATTATCTGTCTTGTACAAAGCCCAAGATTGAGGAAAAAAAGAGGCTGACTCTTTTGGGGATATCTTTATACAAAGCCTAAGAGGAGGCTAAAAGTTTGACTTTTCTGGGGAAATGTTTTGTCCGTCTTGTATAAAGCCCAAGATTGAGGCTAAAAGATATTTTGACTCCCCTGGGAAGGGTTTATATGTGTCTCGTACAAAGCCCAAGATTGAGGCTGAAAAGAAGACTGACTCGGTGGGAAAGAAATCTTTATCTGTCTTGTATAAAGCCCAAGATTGAGGCTAAAATGAGACTTTACTGACTTGGCTGAGGATATTTTAGGTGTCTTGTACAAAGCCCAAGATTAAGGATGAGAGAAGTTTGACTCTGTTGGAGAGTATTATCTGTCTTGTACAAAGCCCAAGATTGAGGCAAAGGATTGACCCTGTTTAGGAAATTTATATGGTGTTTTGTACAAAGCCCAAGATTGAGGCTTATCGAGCTGGAAAAATCATTATACATAACCTAAGAGGAGGCTAACTTCTGCTAGGGGAAATCATTATACCAAGCCTAAGGGGAGGCTGAAAAAAGATTGACTCAACAAGAGAGTGTTTTTATCTGTCTTGTACAAAGCCCAAGATTGAGGCTAAAAGGGTTGACTCAATAAGAGAGTATTTTGTCTGTCTTGTACAAAGTCCAAGATTGAGGCTAAAATAGTTGACTCAACGAGAGAGTTCTGAAAAGGGTGATTGACTCAACAAGAGAGTCTGAAAAGGTTATCTCAGTTGGGGAAAATCATTGTACAAAGCCTAAGAGGAGGCTAACTGTGCTGAGGAAAGGAAGGGTCATTATACAAAGCCTAAGAGGAGGCTATCTTTGCTGGGGAAGAACAAAGAAAGAAATCTTTATACACAGCCTAAGAGGAGGCTGTCTTCTGCTGAGGATTATTGAGATCCATAAGCAGTTCCAAATGGGGAATCAACTCTTGCTGAAGGTTTACAGCAGGGTTGAGATATCAGATGCCTTGAGGTTCTGATTTGGGATAGTGTTATACTGATGATAAACTGACCCTGGCTAAGGAATTTTTAGGAGAAAGATTGGGTTTTAGAACCCACGGGTTTTAACTCTGCTGGAGATTTATTAAAAATGACCAGGGGTTCTCCTATGTTTGTAGGGAACTTTGAGAATGTCTTTGAGATCTGAGAGGGGATTAGACTGTCCAAGTCTACTAATATGAAAGGTTTATCTTTGTATGATGGCCAAGAGGAGGCAGATGTTTTAAGGGATGAGAATCAACCCTAAATTGGTTTGAGGTTTTGACTCAAGAAAGACTGCTTTAGCAAAGGATGACTAAGTTCTGTCCTATACCTTTAAGAGGTCTTCAGGGTCCTTGTATTAAGCCCAAGAGAAGGCATGAGAACTTCTAAGAAGCCGGAGGGTCCTTGTACAAAGCCCAAGAGGAGGCAGGGATGCTTTTAGGAAGCTTGTGGGTCCAAACTTAAGAAGAGTTCAAGAAAAGTTTCACCGGGAATAATCTTTTCTTTAGTGAACAGTTCTAGGGTTTGAAGAAATTCAAGAGAGGTTTCACCGAGAATTAATCCTCTCTGGGGAAATGAACTTCTTTGACAATTTTTAATAGTGACAATCTGAGAAAAGTTTCACCGGGAATAATGTCTTTCTCTTTGTTCCATATTTTTTAAGCCCAAGAGAAGGCAAGACTGTATCTGGAAGTCCTATGGGGATCTAGTTTTGACTGTTTTTAAGAGTGGCCAACTGGCTTTACCTAGTTCTAGACCTAGTTGCCGGGGAAAACTCTAAGCTGATATACTAGTATATATACAATTGATATATGACAAGTATTTAAAAGGGTATGAAAGAAGGACTTACAGGTGAGCAAGTTTCCAGCAATACAGTTATATGTATATGAAAGCAAGTAAATGAAAGCTGATAAAAACTTACAGGTGAGCAAGCTTCCATAGTAACAGTTGTATGGTTAGTTGTTCAAGAAATTAAAGAAAGTTTTGATAACAACTATGAGTTTGAACCTAAATCAAAAGAGAACTTATTTTTGAAAAGATTGTTAGGGCTTATACTCAAGGAGAGGCCCAGATGAAAAACAGTAATCTTACTGTTGTTTTGTAAACTGTGGTGGGGCTTATACAATGACTGAGGCCCAAAAAGGTTTTTATTGACAAGGGATGGGTCTTACACTCTATTAGAGGCCCAAGAGTGTTTAAAAAGAAAGGAAATGAGGCTTACAACTCAGGGAGAGGCCCAGATGAAAATGTTTTGAAAAAGCGACGATTGCGCTGAGATTTTGAAAACACAATGGGTCTTATACAACGACTGAGGCACAAATTATCTTTTGTACAAGGGGGTTGGGTCTTACACTCTATTAGAGGCCCAAAGTGTATTTTAAAAAGAAAGATGGGACTTACAACACAAGGGGAGGCCCAAATGGTTTTTGTTAAAAAGGCGATGATCGCGCCGAGATTTTTTAAAATCGTGTCGGGAATTATACAATGACTGAGGCCCAAAAAGGTTTTGGTTAAAAAGGGATTGGGTCTTACACTCTAATAGAGGCCCAAGAGTGTTTGAAAATTTAAAATCGAGAGGAAACCCTAAATTTAAATTAAAATATCATTTTTCAAAGGTAATTTAAATAATAAATGATAAAATATCAATTAAATAAAAAAACAAGTGGTACACTTTGGAAAATATTTTGAAAAATCATGTTTAATCATATGAAAGTTTAAAATTCAATTGATTTTGAAAGATCAAAGTGGGAATTTCATTTTAAAAATGTTTAAAACAATAAAAAATGAAATTAATTACAAAAATTCTGACTATATTAAATAAATAATATAAATTGGAGTTTTTGTAAATTAAAATATTTAAACATTTTTGTGAATTTTTACAAAAAGAACCAATAAAAAATGGTAAAAAATGAGTGAGAAATTAATTTTTGAAATCATTTAAATAAAATATCAAAAATTCAAATATTTCAAATATTTGAAAAATGGCGCCAACGGTCACTTTCTTCTTCCTCGTGACCGTGCCATGGCTGATTTGCGTTTTCTCACTTTTCTCTCTGATTACTCAATGGTTTTACACGATTCAAACACCAATCTTGTTCGTTTTTGAACAAGGATCACAACCATATAGATTAATTGCATTTATATTGAGTATGGAGTGAGAAATCAACAGAAAACCTCAAGAACCCTAATTTCAGCATGAACACAATGAAATTCCATACATAATTGATTCATGGCAATTGATTGAGGGTTAATACTCTACATACATGCAGAAACAAGATGGTAACTCACAAATTCATTTATGATGCAAGAAATATAAAGTTTGAGGGGTTCATGCTTACCTCTTGCAGCTGGTGATCGAGTTTGGTGATGGAGGTGTTGCAGCTAGGTTCCAATGAACTTGACAGCTTCCTTAGGTGCCATGGAGTGTGTTTGAATGCTTGGAGTGGATTGAAATGAGCTGGAACTTGATGTGGCACCTCAACTGCAACTCTGTCAAGAACTTGAGCAATTGGCTGGTGATTTTGAGAATCTGATGTTCCAGATGTGATTTTGTGTTATGGATCAGTCACATATGATGTTTATGAGGTGTGTGTGTGATTGGTTTGGTTGGAATTGCTCTCAAACTCAAAACCCGATAGTGACTTGAGTTAGAAGGCAAAATTGGAGTGAAAGGGAGATTTTGAGGAAAGCATCAGTTTGGGTGCTTTGGTGTACTTGAACTGAGCACAAATGAGCTCTATTTATAGTAGAGCAAGTTTGTTTTGGCTGCAATAGTAAATGGCAACTGCAGCAGGTCTGTTGCATATTGTGGATCAAATGGAATCTCAAGTCTCCTCTAGCCATTGACTTGAGGTTAGAACACAGGCCTATGGTCCTTTGATTCAGAGCTTATTCTTGACTCATTCAGTTAGGAATGTGTCAGTCCATGCCACCTTGGTGTATCCATTAAATGCATTGAAACAAAATTGGAGTCTTGGCACTTTTTAGCTCGTTTAGGTTTGGCATGGCTATTGTAGATTCTTGGACTTGGGAGGCTTGGGGATCAGATCATTCTCCTTTTGTTTTACCCTCAGATGTGTCCAAATGGATGACAAGGCTTGGAGTTGTCCAAATTTTCCAAATCGAGCAAATGCACAAAATCTGCCTTGCTTGGGACAGTTGGAAATGGTGATTTTGATGGATTCATATCTCCCTGCTCAGGTTGACTTATGAGAGGCTCTTGTACTTTTTAGAAAGCCCTCGTATGATAAAAACATGTGTGATCATAGTTTGTTTTGAAACTATTTGGATCCCATTGAAAAATCCTCATGAACATTGATGTTCAAGGCTAGTAACTTAGGCAGATTTTCACTAAGTGTTGGAAAAAGTGTTACTTTTATGTTTTTGTCATTTTGATCAATTCATAACTTAAAATCCATAAATATTGGAGTCTCAGGTAGTTGAAGCTTTTGTAGAGTGTAGCAAGACCTACAAATTCAGCTTTGGATCACCCAAAATGGTTGCTTGGATCTCAAGTTATGATCCTTGGAAGTTGGTACTAAAACCACATTTATTCCATAACTTAGAAAAATTTTGGTTTCTCAAGGTTGCCCATTTTGCAAGAAACCTCACTTTTCTGTATTTTTCTTGATGGATGATAATCAATATCATACATTAACATTGTTTTTTACTTAGGGGAACCATATTTGTGAAAAATTCCAAAAAGTCAAACTTGATTTTGTGCACAGTTGACTTTTTATCGGATGAAATTCAAACTGTGCGATCCTTTGTGAAATCAAGTCCTTGACCTAAATCAAACCTAATGGATGGATTCCATAGGTGTTATAGGGTGTATTGAATCATGTCCCAAGGTTTGGGAGCATGTCTTGGCCAAAAGTCAAAGGTACAGTTGACTTTTTCCTCAAAACCCTAATTGTGGTCCAGATGAAATTGAAACTTGTGGATCAAGTTTCTTGGATCAATCCATTGTTGTAAATGAATAAATATGGTGTATTGGGGGCCCTAAAATCATGTCTTAGGTCTTGGCTCATCTTTGTCCCAAAATTCAACTTATGGGTGAATTAGGTCAAGAAACCCTAATTCCTGATTTTTTATGAATGCTTTCCCTGAGGCTAAATTGAGTTGATGATTCAGTTCATGAGGTCCCTTGGAGTATCTTGGGTTGTGTTTTGAAGCATTGGCTCATTCCCAGATGAAAATTTTCATATAGAGGCCCTGGTCGACCAAAACCCTAATTTGGTGACACTATCGATCTTGAGGCTTGATCCACTTAGAATGTTGCAACCTTGTGCTTGATTCTTGATGTGGGAGACATCTAGATCCTTTATGGGTGTTTGAGAGGTTAGACAAGTTGAATATCATGTCATTTCTTGATTGATCCTTTGTCTAAGTGCTCTGAGAGGGCTCGAAACCCTAATTCTTGATTGTGGTGAATGCTCCACCATCTTTGAGGAGATTTATGAGACATGATGGCACACCCATATTGTGGTGATGATTTTCACAATGATGGGAAATCTTGGTGGTCAAAATTTGGGGTATGACACTTGTTGCAGTGAAAATCGGATAACAAATTATTAATTAATTTGCATCATTTTCTTTTACAACCGACTTTGATTTATCCAAAGGAAAGGTTCAAGATCGTTAGAAAAACCTAAAGGGGGGAGATCTAAGGTTTGGGGGTTGGTTACGCCTAGGGAAGGTATTAGCACCCTAAACGTCCGTAGTACTCTACGGGAGCCTCTTGTTCTACGTTATCTTATGTTTGCTAAAGGTTCTATGCTAAAGGTTGAAACCCTAGGGGTTAGTATCTAAGTATACTCGACAAAGCATCGCACTTTTCGCCTACGTATCCTCGGGAATAGAATCAGAGTATGCGTAGTTCTACTTCTACTAAACTATTGACTATGGTCAATATTCAGAGGGGAAATGAGTACAAGCTCATTGCAGAGTTTAAGAACTCTCTAAATCTAGTTGTAATGGACATATGTTATGTTTTAGTCAGTAGGGAAAGTGATAAATTCATTATGATGAATATCACTAAGAGTTTAAGAACTCTCTCCTAAAGCTAGTTGTGATTTCTATGGCTCTGATGAGGCCAAGAAATAAAATTCTCCTAAGAGGTTACTTAGGTTAAGGTGGGAGCTAATGACTTATGAGTCAATATATTTCACCTTCCTTTGGAAAGGGGGAAAAATAATGATAAAAGAAATAAAAGTCATAGAAGATGCAACATTTGATATAAGATAGTATAATGAAAGCAACATAAGCATGAGGATGGCAATATGTTTCATGATAAACAATGAGTAGACATGAGATAAATATCAAAGAGGTCAAGTAGACAAAGACAAACCAAAGATATTAAACTTGAGAAATATATCACAAAATCATAAGTCAAGACATAGTCATGAATAAAAGATTAATCAAGATGATATTCAAGGTTGAATAATACTAATCACAAATTAAATCAACAACCATATGACAAGATAAGTTAAAGATGAATTAAACCAAACATTCAAAATGTCAATAAAGTCATAAATAAAAGGTTTAACAATTTAATCAAGATAAAGAGAGTGGAAATTCACATTAATAATAAATTAACTTAAATAAATATTAAAAAAAAAATACTAAATAAAATGAATATTTTTGGAGTTTTTAGAATAAAACTAAAATTTCTAAAAGATAAAATAAATTGTTTTTGCATTTATAATAAGCTTGAAATAAAAAAGAAAATGATGAGATAAAAAGAAAATGATTTAACTAAAAAAAAAGGAAGTGTCCCATATAAGGTTTGAACCCATGCCCTTGGATTCAGCAACACAAAACCAAGACCAGCTGGGCTGCGCGCGCAATTGAACATAAAATGTAAACGTAAATATATGTAAAAAACCAGCGAAATGGAAAATCAAAAAACAAAAGGGTTGATCCGCAGGATCGAACCCGTGCAAGGCAAGTGAAAGGCGAAGGCGTGCTAGTGTGTGTGACCGTTGGGACGGCGTGTTTCATCCAAACAATATATAACTCAAATAATAAATAAAGCAAACAAGTCCATGAATTCTAAGCAAATCAAATACGCGCCATCCTTGCCCATTGACCAAACTTAACTTGCCCAACCACGTTCATGCCCTCATAATTCAGTTAATATTCAACCAAATTAAACAAACTAAAAGCCCAATCCACTCAGGAAAACGCAAGGAATACAAAGGTGCACATTGTTTGCACTAAACCCTAATATACAAAACAAAATATGCCAACAAAAGAGAGGTGTCAAGAAGCTTATGGACAATCATGAAGATGTTACAGAACTACAACAATATCCAAAGCAGACATGGCAAAATGGATTGAAACCAGTGAGCAGATCCAACATATTAAATCAATCATTGGAAGTGGCAAGAATGCAACATGAATTCAAAATAGCAAATGGCGCATAGTAAGGCACACAACATGATTTCATGAATGCAACATGGCTATCACTCATATGATTTCAACAATTAAGAGTATTTAAACCAAAATTATGATCATGCTAAACCTCAAGTCAAAAATTCTATTCCACCTGGTTTTAAGATTATCATGGCATACATGAGGGAACAAGTCAAACACATCAGTTCATAATAAAAGCAAATGGTCCTAATCTCAAACATATAAACCCTGATCCTGCCCTGCGCCTATTACCAAGACTCATGGTCAGTCCACTTTCATGCTATCCACACACCAAGAAGCTCAGGAAAATAACTATGCGTATAATTGTATGGCATTAGTATAATAGGCAAAACAACAATAGTTTGACACACATAAAAGTATAGCATGCCAATCAGCATTAAATACAACATGGTGAAGTAACAATCAATGGCAATACACAAATGATCAACTCAAAAGCCAAGAAAGGGACAGTTGCATAAGACATGATTTATCCTAAGCTAGATGCTGAATTCAACATTCAAGAACAGAAATTCAAGCAAGAATTAAGAGTACATACAGTAGGGCATAAACAAAGTGATTGAACTGAGGATTTTACACAAACCAGATGGATACAAAGCAGGCATGAGATCACATTTCAAAACAACAAGGTTTAAAGACACATAGAGATAACAGTCCTTTTATTAATTCAAAACAAGAAGAAGTAGTTGGAATCACTAATTGATGGGTAGGACAAAACAGCAGCACATTGGTCCAATGAGAAGGCTATGTTAGGCAGTCAAGCATTAACTTTGCATACACAAAGAAGGCACACAGTCTCGTGCTCATTCAAAAGTAGATTGCAAAGAAGAGGACATATACAAATTCCAAAGACTTAAAACACGAATTGGTTTACAAGTAAGGTATATGTGTGTGTTCAAGCAAGCATGTGTTTATGTGTGGCATAATCAGACCCAAGTCTACATACTTAAAATCACATAAAAAAAATTGGCATCGCATGAAGAGGTGACAATGATTAAGATAGTATCTCATTATAGCACATAGGCAGAGTTTTAAGATGAAGGCCATCTTGGACAGGCAATCATACATACACTTATGGACAGAGCTTTAATTTACACACACACTAAGAGTATAGGATTTAGGTAATCATGTTCACAGTTTTGGAAACAAGTCAATAATCAATTGAGGCATATCATACAGTCTAATCAAGTGTAGCATGGCATGAAATCAAATCTTCTGAGCATAGTCAATTTCAAATGGCAGTTAAAGTATGCATAGTATGATGACCAAATGTGCAATATTGAGATACATGGCTAAAAAAACTGAGAATGAATTTTGACATAAAGAGAAGTTTAGCACTCAAGAAAAGCAGATACATCAATAGATTCATAAGTGACATCAAGACCACACAATCAACATAAAAAACATAGACATCAAAGACTTCTATCCTAACACATAAGGTGGGCATGTATTGATAGATGACATATTATCAAGATAACAGCTCACACTTGAACCAAAAGAAAAGAACAATGCACACATGAAAATATGTAACAACAACAGTTCAAGTAAAAAAAACATCTTAGAATAAATGGTTACAAACAGAGCTGAATATTTGTCAATGAGTTCACCTTAAAAGCAACAGTTCAAAGCTTAACAATAGATCACACATGTGTGTGGAAGACAGATTGGCTTAGGATTTCTAAGACAATCAATCACAGCTAGTTACCAATCAAAGTATACTCAGTCATTCAATTCAAAAACAACCAGAAGTTTAGGTGGTGGTGTTGGACCTACACTTTTTAAGTTAACAGAATGACATACAAATGAAAACAATACACAAAAGGCTCGTGGAAGTAGTGTGAATGTGTCATGTAGCAGATTATTCACATCAAAAATGCTTTATCAATAATAATCACCAAAATGAACTTGTCAAGACTGATTAGATAGTACAAACATGTTAAAATTTAACAGTTCCAATCCTCAAATAAAACCAAATGGCATCATGTTTAAATATACTAGTATACCAACATATTCAAAAATAGGTTTCAAGAGGGCACACATCAATTGACAATCACATACATAGCTTGCAAGTTCAGGACACAAAGATAACCGTATTGGTCAACATTAGCATACTCAAAGGAGCAAAAGAGGCAGCCAGTTCCCTAAGTATTTTCAAAGTTCAAGTAACAACATTTAAGGTATCACAAAGAAAGGTAAAGATAGGTAGTAACTCCAAGATATCTTAAAAGAAATGTTGAGTAGAATACATGCAAATCGAAATCACATGAACACTTATGGCTATACAAGTACTCAGTTTGAATATAAGCAAATGATCTAAGAGCAAAGTCATAGTGAGCATGAATAGAGATGTACATTCACAACATAAGCACATATTTGACAAAGAGACACATATTCACCAAGGTAATGGGCTTAACAAATACCTCTATCAAGTTCAACAAGCTTGTCAGAAATGTAAAGCAGATCAACAAATATATATGCCTTAGGTATACAAACATGGACTTATCAATACACTAGCTATAGTGTTATGGACAGTATGCACATAATAAGATAGCAACCTTCAAATACATCCTAGAAGATTAAAGTTTTAAGACATGTATCTATAATAAAAAACGACAATGATAGTTCAATGTCAATAGAGTTCAAAACATATGCTAACATATAGGACTTGGGCAGGGCATCATGACTGATTAAAGTAGTAAAATGAACACTAAATCAAAAAGAAAAACTACAAGTTAAAGTAGTTCAAACTCAAACAGCAAGATGAAGATCCATAGAGGGAACATAAACCAAAAAACTCACGAAGCCTAAACATATCAGTGATACGTCCAATAAAACAGTGGCAGTGTAAACTCATACATGTTCAGGAGCAAGAAACAGTCAAGTAATTCAAAGTATATGTTCACATGGCTAGCACAATCATGAGCAAAAAAAAAAAACTAAATGAACATATGAAATAAAAGGGAAACAGAAATGTTACCAACTGAAGCTTTTGTGCTTATATCCCCTCAGCCACTCCACAAATTCTCACTCCACTAAGCTTGCTCGAGTCTCCAATATTTAGTGTTTTTGAGGAAATTTGTTGATGATCAGAGCTGAATGGCTACACTCCTTATATAGGCATAGTAATGGGTTGATGTTATGGGTCGGGTCAGGATCAAGTCCCTCCTCGAAGAGTAATAGCTAGGGTTTTGAAAGAGGATTTAAATGTTGAAATTCTGAGGAGGCAAACACTCCTCCATTCTGAGCACGCAGCAGGTATCGCAGGGTTGAAACAGGTAGCATTTACCCACCTTTCTTTTGTTGCCAGCCTATGTATGTATTCTTTGGGAAAGTGAGAGCAACGTTGCTCTGCTCCTCTCGCAGGTGGCGCAGAAAATGACGAGAACGGAAGGTTGAAGCTTTGCTTTGTGCAATTGAAATCCCATGGAGCAATTGAGGCAACATTAGGGCAAAACAAAATTGAAGTTGTGGCGCCAAGATTTGATGAAGTGAATTTGAATTGAACTTGCAGAGGGCTTGAACAAATTGGAATCATTCTGTAAAATCAAAAGAGAAACGAAACAAGGAAGAAGAAAACTATTTCTAGGACGCGTGTCAGCTTTCAATTGGTCCAAAATGGCCGTTGAAAAGTCAAAGAAGAAATAACGCCTTCTGATTGGCTAGTGGTTTTGGTCATCCTCCAATCAGAATTTCCAATAAATCCAACAAGACCAAATGAAAATATGCCACACGTATTTGTTTTCTTAATCAAACTTAAATGACATTTTATAAATTATCACACTTAAATTAAAGCTTAAGATTATATATATTTTTTTAAAAAGAAAACTAATGATGATTAAATTAATTACTAATAAAATCCAACTTAATTTCAATTAATAAATTAATTTAAGATTAAAATTAAGGCATTTTGAATAAATTTTAACCAAAATAATAAAAGGATAATTAATTCAAAAATCAAACAAAATAAACTAAAATTAAATCAACAACTAAATTAATTAATTAAGCTAATAACCAATTAAACATTAAAAATTCAAAATAAATAAACATAAAACAAATTAAAATTAAATCAAGATAAGATAAGTAAAATAAAATGCTAAATAAATTAAGGCAAAATAAATAAAAGAAATTAAGATAAAAGAAAAAAAAATACAGAGAAAATAAATCACATAGCATCTAGCAAAAAGATGAGGGTAAAATTTGGGGTGCAACAACACTCGGTCCATTCGAACGTGGATTTCTGGCGTAGAAGTTTGAAAAAGGGAAGTGCGCACTGTGCGGACTTAGCCACGAAGTGGGAAAGTGAGGTTAGCATCCCGTTCAGCGATGTATCGATTTCTTCGAGTTCGGGGTCGGGATCTCGGAGAAAGCCCTGCACTTTTCGGGGTTTGCCTCGATTCTTCTCTCCGTGAGGTAGAAACTGAGGAACTTGCCCGCCCGGACTCCGAAGGTGCATTTGTCGGGGTTGAACCTCATCCTGCATTTCCTCGCTGTGTCAAATACCTTTGTGAGATGGGTAGCGTCGTCGACTTCATCTGCGGATTTGACGATCATGTCGTCCATGTAGACCTCGAGCATGTCGCCGATCTCCCCCCAGAAGAATTTATTCATCATCCGTGGGTAGGTCGCGTCGGCGTTCTTCAGGCCGAAGGGCATTACGTTGTAGTAGTAATTTCCCGACTCAGTCATGAAGGCGGTGTACTGCTTGTCGGCCTTGGCCATTGGGATTTGGTTGTACCCCGAGTAGGCGTCCATGAAGGACAATAGTTTGAAACCTGCAGAATAACGTCCAGCTGGTCGATGTTAGGCAACGGATAAGAATCTTTCGAGCATGCCCGGTTAAGATCGGTATATTCAACGCACATCCTCCATTTTCCATTATGTTTCTTGACAAGTACAATGTTGGACAGCCAGGTTGTGTACCTGGCCTCCGAAATAAAATTTGCCTCTAAGAGGTCATTTACAGCTTTTTCAGCAGCCTCCGCTTTCTCGGGAGACTGCATACGCCTACGTTGCACTATAGTCCTAACGGTTGGATCTACAGTGAGCTGGTAACAGGCCACTTCAGGGTCGAGTCCGGGCATCTCGGACGCTCTCCACGCGAACAAATCTGCGCTTTCTCGGAGGCATGCCTTCAAATAAGTCTTCGCCAGGTCGGGGAGGCCGGTACCAATCCTCACGCTCCTATCTGGATCGTCTCCGAGGGCGACGAGCTCGAATTCTCCATCTGGGATGGGGTGCGTTGGGTGGAGAGGCTGCCCGTTGCCTTCAGAAGGGAGGTCATTTTCCGTTGCTCCCTCTTATTCCTGCTCTTCGGGGAAACGACTGTCGAGGTCCACCACGTTGACGTGCGGGAGTGGCTTCTGTACTGCGTCCGTGGTTGACTTCTCTCCAGCCTTGGGCTTGACATTGATTGAGCTCAGGCCCTTGGTTGCAGCTTCGAAGCACCTCCTCGCAGCTTCAATGTCCCCGTGCATGGTGACGACTCGGCCTCTGGCCGTATAGTACTTCATCTTCAGATGGACTGTAGATGGTACAGCCGTGAGTTCGGCCAGAATGGTTTTCCCCAGGATGCATTGGTACAGGGAAGGACAGTCCACTACTAAGAAGCGGGTCTTGACTTGTCGGGCAGTGTCCTCGCTGTCATACCCCAAATTTTGACCACCAATATTTCCCATCATTTTGAGAATCATCACCACAATATGGATGAACCATCATGCCTCATCAATCTCCTCCAGGATTGTTGAGCTTTCACTACAACCAAGAATTAGGGTTTTGAGCCCTCCCAGAGCACTTAGACAAAGGATCAATCAAGGAATGGCATGATCTTCAACTTGTCTAACCTTTTAAACACCTATAAAGGCTCAAGAGGACTCCCACATCAAGAATCAAGCACCAAGTTGCAACATTCCAAGTGGATCAAGCCTCGAGATCGCTAGTGTCACCAAATTGGGGTTTTGATCGACTGAGGCCTCCAGATGGAAATTTTCATCTGGGCATGAGCCAATGCTTCAAAGCACAACCCAAGATACTCCAAGGGACCTCATGGACCCAATCATCAAGTCAATTTAACCTCAGGGGAGGCATTTTTCAAAAATCAGGAATTAGGGTTTCTTGACCTAATTCACCCCTAAGTTGACTTTTGGAACAAAGCATGAGGCAAGACCTCAAGACATGATTTGAGGGCCTTAAATACACCACATTTATCCATTTTCCACAATGGATTGATCCAAGAAGCTTGATTCACAAGTTTTCAATTTCACCAGGACCACAATTAGGGTTTTGAGGAAAAAGTCAACTGTATCTTTGACTTTTGACCAAGACATGCTCCCAAACCTTAGGACATGATTCAATACACTCTATATCACCTATGGAGTCCATCCATTAGGTTTGATTTAGGTCAAGGACTTGATTTCACAAAGGATCGCACAGTTTGGATTTCATCCGATAAAAAGTCAACTGTGCACAAAATCAAGTTTGAATTTTTGGAATTTTTCACAAATATGGTTCCCCTAACTCAAAAATAATGTTAATGTGTGGTATTGATCATCATTCATCAAGAAAAATCAAGAAAAGTGAGGTTTCTTGCAAAAGGGGTAACCTTGAGAAACCAAAATTTTTCTAAGTTATGGAATAGAAATGATTTTGGTACCAACTTCCAAGGATCATAACTTAAGATCCAAGCAACCATTTTGGGTGATCCAAAGTTGGATTTGTTGGTCTTGCTACACTCTAAAAAAGCTCCAACTACCTCAGACTCTAATTCCTTATGGATTTTAAGTGATGGAGTGATCAAAATGACAAAAACATGAAGATGACATTTTTTCCAACACTTAGTGAAAATCTGCCTAAGTTACCGGCCTTGAACATCAATGTTCATGAGGATTTTTCAATGGGATCCAAATATTTTCAAAACAAACTATGATCACACATGTTTTGTATCATATGAGTGATTTCTAAAAAGCACAAGAGCCTCCCATAACTCAACCTGAGCAGGGAGATATGAATCCCTCAAAATCACCATTTCCAGCTGTCCTAGGCAAGACAAACTTTGGCAGATTTTGTTGTTTTGCTCGATTTGAGAAATTTGAATAACTCCAAGCCTTGTCATTATTTTGGACACATTTGAGGATAAAACAAAAGGAGAATGATCTGATCCCTAAGCCTCCAAAGTCCAAGAATCTACATTAGCCATAACAAACCTAAAAAGGCTAAAAAGGTGCCAAGACTCCAATTTTGTTGCAATGCATTTAATGGATACACCAAGGTGGCATGGACTGACACATTCCTAACTGAATGAGTCAAGGATCAGCACTGAATCAAAGGACCATAGGCCTGTGCCCTAATCTCAAGTCAATGGCTAGAGGAGACTTGAGATTCCTTTTGCTCAACATTGGCCAAAGGCCTGCTGCAGCTGCCATTCACTATTGCTTGCAAAAAAACTTGCTCTACTATAAATAGAGCTCATTTGTGCTCAATTTGAGTACACCAAAGCACTACAACACTTGCTTTCCTCAAAATCTCTTTCTTCAGGCCAAAATGCCTTCTTTTGCAAGGTATCTCTGAGTTTTTGAGTTAGGGAGCAATTCCACCACAGTTCATGATCCAAACACCTCTAATATGTTGTATCCAAGTTGTTCAAACACTCACATGTGACCTGAAACACCAAAATCACAAAATCAACCTCCAAAACCTCAAAATTTAACTTTTTTGCATTTTCCAGCCATGTCTTGATTTAGTCACTTCCAAAACCAAAACAAGCCTCAAACACACTTCAAATATCATCCTCAAACTGTCCCAAATGGTTCCCCTCATCTGGAACACCATTTGAGAGAGTTGCCATATTGGTCACTTTTGCCACTTTTGCAACAAAGAGCTAAAACTTGTTCCTGAGGATTACAGTTGGTTCTAATCATTCTAAAAGCTTCTAAGGGATTAATTGAGAGTGTCCAAAGTATCAAATTACTTCTGGCACAAGGAACTTGGCAGATATCACAAAAAACTCTAAGAGGTAAGTGCATAACAACTTGAACTCCTTGATTTATGCATTCCTTTGATGTCTACTAAGCATAAACATCTCATACATGTTATATATGTTGTGGTTGAACCAATTGGCCATGCTATTAGTGTGTGTATGATGTGTTAGCATAGAAAATGCAAATTTTGGCCTATTTCAAAACCACTATCGGGTTTTAAAATAGGGACCTCATCTGAAAAAACCAAGACCACCATTGGATTCCTTGTGAAATTCTAGGTCAGATGCACCTAAATTTTGTCCCAATCCATGGAGAAATGGGAAAGTTAGAGGCTTCACGTAAATTGCCCAAAAGCTTGTCTTGCCTTGCCTTGCCCAGGCCTAGAAATAAGGCATGCCTTATGATTTAATGGGGTGGTTTTGATACACGGATGTATCACCACCCCAGTGGTAGCGCGCATGTGTGTTTGTTGCCAAGGTCGTGGGTTCAAACCCCACCCAGACCATTTTGCCATTTTTCATTTTTTTTTCTATTTTTCAATATTTTCATGTTTTTGTTAATTAATTGAAAATTTAATTTCTCTCTCAATTTTAATTATTTTTTATTGGTTCTTTTTTTGAAAATTTACAAAAATGTTAAAATATTTTATCCCATGAAAATTCCACAAAAATATTATTTATTTCATATATTTGGTATTTTTGTAAAGAATTGTATTTTTATTTGTTTTTAAACATTAAAAGTATTTCTTCCTCTTGGTTTTACAAAACTCAAATGATTTTTAAATCATCCCATGAATGAAACATGTTTTTTCAAATATAAATCCAAGATCATAACCTTTTTTTTACATGTTTGATTATTTTAATTGAATTTTTATTCAATTAAAATACATTAAAAAACCAAAAACTATGGTTTTATCACTATCACCCTAACAAATCTTTTCAAACACTTTTGGGCCTCTAATAGAGTGTAAGACCCAACCCCTTTTGAAAACCAAACTAATTTGGGCCTCAGTCATTGTATAAGACCCACTGCGATTTCAAAAATTTCGGCGCGATCGCCAGTTCAAAACAAAATAATAGTGGCCTACCCTTGTGTTGTAAGTCCCATTTCTTTTCTTTTTCAAACCGTTGGGCTTCTCCTTGAAGTTGTAAGACCCATCTCTTTGTACAGAAAACCTAATTTTGGCCTCATTCGTTGTATAAGCCCCAATACAGTTTACAGATCAACGGTACGATTACTGTTTTTCATTTGGGCCTCTCCTTGAGTATAAGCCCCAACAATCTTTTCAAAACAACTTCCCTTTTGATTTAGGTTTAAATTCATAGTTGTTATCAAAACTCTCTTTAATTTCTTGAACAACTAACCATACAGCTGTTACAATGGAAGCTTGCTCGCCTATAAGTTTTTATCGACATTCTTTACTTGCTTTCATATATATATAACTGTATTGCTGGAAGCTTGCTCACCTGTAAGTCCTTCTTTCATATCCTTTTAAATACTTGTCATATATCAACTTTATATATACTAGTATATCTGCTTAGAGTTTTCCCCGACAACTAGGTCTAGAACTAGGTAAAGCCAGTTGGTCACTCTTAAATACAATCAAAACTAGATCCCCATAGGATTTCTAGATACAGTCTTGCCTTCTCTTGGGCTTAAACAATATGGAACAAAGAGAAAGGCATTATTCTCGGTGAAACTTTTCTCAGAGTGTCACTATTAGAAATTGTCAAAGAAATTCAATTCCCCAGAAAGGATTAATTCTCGGTGAAACCTTTCTTGAATTTCTTCAAACCCTAGAATTGTTCACTAAAGAAAAGATTATTCCCGATGAAACTTTTCTTGAACTCTTCTTAAGTTTGGACCCAAAGGCTTCCTAAAAGAATCCTTGCCTCCTATTGGGCTTTGTACAAGGACCCTCCGGCTTCTTAAAAGTTCTCATGCGTTCTCTTGGGCTTAGTAAAAGGACCCTGAAGACCTCTTAAAGGTATAGGACTGAACTTAGTCATCCTTCGTTAGAGCTGTCTTTCTAAAAGAGTCAAAACCTCAGACCAATTTTAGGGTTGATACTCATCCCTTCAAAGAGTCAGCCTCCTCTTGGGCGTTATACAAAGATAAACTCCGCCATACCAATAGACTTGGACAATCTAATATCCTCTTGGGTCTCAAAGACATTCTCAAGTTCCTTATAAAGGCAAAAAAACACTGGTCACTTAATCAATCCCCAGTAGAGTCGAAACCCGTGAGTTCTAAAACTGCGTCTTTTATCCTAAACTTCCCCAGCCAGGGTCAGTTTATCATCAGAGCCTCAAGGTATCTGATACCTCAACTCTTCTCTAAACCCTCAGCAAGAGTTGATTCCCCATTTTTGGACCTGCCTCTAGATCTCAATAATCCTCAGCAGAAGCCAGCCTCCTCTTAGGCTTTGTACAATGATTTTCCCCAGCTGAGTTAACCTTTTCAGACTCTCTTGTTGAGTCAATCACCTTTCCACACTCTCTTGTTGAGTCAATGGTACAAAACAAAAGCACTCTCTTGTTGACTCAACCTCTTTTAGCCTTAATATTGGGCTTTGTACAAGACACCATATAAATTTCTCTAAGTAGAGTCAATCCTCTTTTAGCCTCAATCTTGGGCTTTATACAAGACAGATAATACTCTCCAGCAAAATTAAACTCATTCCAGCCTCAATCTTGGACTTTGTACAAGACACCTAAAATATCCTCCGCCAAGTCATTAAGGTCTCATGTTAGCCTCAATCTTGGGCTTTGTACAAGACAAATAAAGATTTTTTCCCACCAAGTTAGTCTTCTTTTCAGCCTTAATCTTGGGCTTTGTACAAGACACATACAAACCCTCCCCAACGGAGTTGAAATCCCTTTTAGCCTCACTCTTGGGATTTGTACAAGGCAGACAAAATATTTTCCTGGAAAAGTCAAACTTTTAGCCTCCTCTTAGGCTTTGTATAATGATATCCCCGAAAGAGTCAGTCTCTCTTTTTGCCTCAATCTTGGGCTTTGTATAAGACAGATAATAATCTCCCCAGTGGAGTCAATCAATCTCTTAGCTTCAACCTTGGGCTTTGATCAAGGCACACAAAAATCAACATCCCCTCAGAGGAGATCAAAATCTTTGTAGGAAGTCATTTCTCTGTATATCACTACACAAAATAGAAATCAGAACAAACCTTAATCCCGGATAACTGCTGTAAGTGGCACACTTGTTGATTCAAATATCCAAGTTGTCATCCATCTCTTATCCTGGTAAACTTGCTCTTTCATCTAATTGCTGTAAACGGCAAGCCTCTGGATTATTTACATCCACGCTACTGTCCCTCTCTTAGCATGAAAGATTCCTAAGGAAAAATGGTATTGCTCTACACTGAGTTAAAGTTTTCTCCTTCCGGACAACACCCCTATAAAGGAAATTATGGCATTGCTGGATTCTCATATCCTACTTAAAGTAATCCTCCTTTATAATCAGTCAACCAACAATTGTGATGAACAGACGAGATGTCTCCCTTTAGAGATGACAAATTCTCTCTCAGTCAAACCTTTTAGCTTCAATCTTGGGCTTTGAACAAGACACAAATACTCAACCTTTTAGCGAGCATACCAAACAAAAACTCTAGGTCCAGTACCTTCATATCGATCAAAAACCTTAGGTCCAGTACCTACCAAAAACATCGGAAAACCCGAACATCAACAAAAACTCACACTCTCTCTCATATTTCCCAAGAAACTTTCCCAACCCATCGACAGATAAACACCATCAAGTACAAAGCCGAACCTAAAACTAACAACCTGTGGATAACCACATTGAGGATGGGTAATTGACAACTCCCCATTGTATAATCTGACCCCGAACTCCCCGAATCTCTCTTAGCGTTTGTTCAGTTAAACAATCACGTGCAAGGTTAGTTTTAGATATCTTCCGTTTCCCTTCCAGCTTCACGGGATAAATAAGAAATCAGAAAGTAGAACCCCTTTCCCTACCGTTGCGGCGAGGGAGGAACCCATGGCGATAAGGTGGTCGCGTCACCGAAAAAAATCGCGGGCTACAGTAAAAATGGCGACCCTGCTGGGGAGTGCCATTAGGATCTGTCTTACCTTAGTCATCATTCGTCACCATTTTCCAATAGTAAAAATGGTGACTCTGCTGGGGAGCCAAAGTAGGATTATAAACTAGAATTCCTAAGAGGTCTAGGATGTTAGTTTTAGGAATGAATATATATATATATATATATATATATATATATATATATATATATATATATATATATATATATCGCTTTTCCTACTTGATATCCGTGTTTATTTTTCTGCTAATGGGAATGCGAATGATGTCGCATACAGAAAGTTTGAGTGATACCTATGATAGGTGATGGCAGAGATGGGCGGTCTTATAGGAAGTGAATTCCGAATAAGCTGTCCCGGTAGACCATCAAATCAGTGGAGGTAGCCTTTGCAGATTCAATGTCTAACGACTTCGGTTGTGAAAGCAGATTGTTCGATTATGGTATCCGTGAAACTGAGGATTTAGTAGACAGTAACCATGTAGCTATTTAGTAGTGCGGTAGCTATCGGAAATAGTTGTCATGCGATACTACACTCAATTGATATTACCCTAAGATGCTACAGCTCGCTCAGGTGAACCAGCTTGCTGTTGTTATCCCAAGGGGGTCAATGATTTTGAGTACAAGTACAAAAATTCACCATAGTACAACCTTTGGGGATGGGTAGCGCCATGACTCCATGCTCGTGATGTTGAACCTTTGAACCCATGTTTTTTCTATGTTTTTGTGTGCTACATTCATGCATTCATCTAAAAAACTTTTAAACAAAGAAAAAATCTTCTTTTCTCTTCTCTCTTTTTTCAAATTAAACTAAAACAATGATTGCAAATATCAGAGAAAAGGATTGTGTGATGTATTTCACTAAAAGGAAGATTCACAAGTACGCCTTCAAGACTCCAAAACTAGAGAATTTGAAAGGGCTGGCAAGGATGATCACCAACCCTGATGCTTTCAGAGCTATGTACAGAGGACGGTTCTCTCTGTTAAGGGTCCATGTAATTGAAGGAATCCTGTCTACGTTAATTCAGTTTTATGATCCAGTTTATCACTGTTTCACATTCCTGGATTATTAACTAGCACCGACGCTAGAAGAGTACTCTCACCTGACTGATTTACCTATCACTAACCAAGCTCCCTTTTCTGGATTGGAAGAAATTCCAAAGGATCAAACCATTGCAAGAGCAATCTATTTGGATGAGTCAGAAGTCAAGACTCACATGACCACTAAGGATGGAATCCAAGGTTTACCGGCCAAGTTTTTGGTAGAGAAAGCCCTGTACTTTTCCAGTATAGGAAACATTACTGCTTTCGAAGATATCTTTGTCCTACTCACATACGGGTTATTCCTGTTTCCTAACATCGAACAATTCGTTGATATCAATGCCATTAAGATATTTCTGATTGGAAACCCCGTACCAACCTTGCTCGCAGATGCTTATCATTCTGTACACTTAAGGAATTTGTACAGCTGAGGAATGATCATATGCTGTGTACCATTGCTTTACAAGTTGTTCACTTCCCATTTACCCAAGTCTGCTGCATTTTGGGATCATAAGAGTACTCTACGTTGGTCACGGAGAATCATGTCTCTTACCAACTCTGACATAGACTGGTACAATCGAATCTATGACGGGATAAGGATCATCGACCGTTGTGGAAACTTCCCTAATGTACCCCTCATAGGAACTAAAGGAGGAATCAACTATCATCCTGTTTTAGTTTGTCGTTAACTCGGATACCCGATGAGACATATCCCACGTAATTTCCATCTGGAAGGTGTTTTCTTCAAGGAAGGAGAAAATGATAGAGCACTAAATACATAAATAGTTCAAGCCTGGAAACATGTTCACAGGAAAGGAAGAGAGTCTCTAGGAAAACCAGACTGTGTCTCTGTGGAACCTTATCTCCACTGGGTACAAACTAGAGCCCTCAAACTAAGGATGTCTTACCCTCGTCAAGAAGTTCTTCCGCTAAAGGAATCTGTCCTTTATTTTATGTCAAATGCGGAAAAACTCCAGGTCACTCTCAACAAAGTCCAACGGGAAAAGAAATCTTTGAAGAACAATTACCGTAATCTCAATGTGGAGTGTACCAAAATTCATCAATTGTTAAAAGAAAAGGACGCTCTAATTAAGATTTTAGAGCAACATGTTGTAGAAAATCAAGAAGACCGAAGAAACTTGCTCGCTCCTTACACTTGGCAAAGGACTGAAAACCCGACAACGGCTCAAGAGCCCCGGTCAAAGAAAAGTAAAATACCAGAACTGAAGGTACGAGAAAGACACAAGAAATGGGGGGTTTGAATTGTGTATTCACTCTTTTAAGAATTTTCGCTTCTTATTGTTAAGGCACTGAAATAACATCATAGTTCATTGAGAGACTCTGACCGGTGAAGAAACATTCAGACTTGATAATGCATGAAGCATGAGAACCAATAAGAGTCTGGACGCTATATGCAACATTCATAACTTGCAGAGCGGAAGCTTATCAGAGTTAAGCTGGAAGGTTCTGACCTGCTTATGTGAAGTTCTGATAATCAGAAACATAAACAATAGTATAAATCATAACAAGAGTAAAGAACACACGATATATCCTGGTTCACCACAAGGCAAATCCAGTCCACCCTCCTCAGGTGATTTCGCCTTGAACACAAGGACTTAATCCACTATAATCAATCTCGATTACAGATGCACAAGCACATAGCTGGTGACTAACAACCTGCACAGTCGCACTGTGACTAACCTATAATAACTTACGTCATTGTTATCTCAAGTACCCAGATCATCTCATGATCCCTTGAGGTATCTCTCTCAGTGAACCGTTCAGGGATCCAATTAGGATATAACTTTCACTGGAGGAATCACAATGAGTTCCATTAGGGATCTCACAAGAATCTGATCAATAAATGATCCTCTTTGAGATATGACTATCATTGACCCAACGTACCAAGATATTTCAAGATCTATAGTCAGGATTTCACGATGACCAGCAGCCATCGTCTCCTCAAGTATCCTGATCATCCCATGATCTACTTGAGGCTTCCATCAACAGTGACCCGTTCAGGGATCCAATCTGGATATAACGTCCACTGGAGGAATCTCAATTCTTTTAGTAGAATTGGCTTACTGGAGATTAGTGAGGTGCTTCCTTGCAAGCAGATTCTCCTCTATTTGAGTATAATGTAACTTCTAAGAGTTACAGCAAGACATGAGCAACAGCTCCTTGCAAACTACATGATTCTAAGATATACAAGATATTATATTTAGATTACATCTTAAGAATTCTTCATCTTCTTTGTTGAGCAAGCTTCGAACAATAACTCCCTTGCTTCAGATCTTCAATGAGCTCCAAGATGATGTAGTTGATGTTGATTGATGACTTTGATAATTTCTTCTTCTTCTTCGAGTTCATCAATATCTGGTTGTTGTAGTAGATTGATAATCTTGGTGTTGTAACCACGAACTCAGATTCTTAGAATGTCATGTTGTTGATTTATGATCTTTTCATATTTGAGCAATAACTGAGATATCAACACTTTGATTGTTGTGGTTTTGGTTGATTATGTCTTTTTCGTTCCAACAACCTTGTCAACAATTAGTCATCCTTTCCTTTAAATAGCCAAGTAAAATATAGCCGTTTGAATTACTATTGACTGTTGGAAAAGGGACGTTGTGTAATGATAAGGCTGTACTGACACATCTCCTTTTTACAGTGGAGGAAGTGACATGATATATCTTCTTGTGCGCAGTGTACAGTCTTTCACAACGGTAACATTTGTCTTCAAATTCTTCAGAGGCTTCTGATGGTAATTAATTGAAGCATGAGTAGAGACTTTAGAATAGGATATCTAAAACTCCAAGTCTTCAGTCTTTCGAAGTCGTCCATTAGGAATCAGCCTTCAGAACTTCAGCAGTTGTCTTTAAATCCATTATCCTTTACTGCTTCAAGTCTTCAGAAACTTCAGAACTTGTCCATTAGGAATCCGTCTTCAGAGTCTTTGGCACTTTACCTTTGGAACCATATTCTTCAGAACACATAAGTCTTCAGATTCTTTCTGCACTTGGTCTTCAGAGCCTTCAGCCTTCAGAACTTCAAGTCATGAGAGTCTTCAGCACTTTGGTTCTCTTCTTCAGAAGCTTTGCTATCTTCAGAATTTTAACCACTTTCAGAGAGCATCCACAAGAGCATTGCTACAGCAATATCGACATCCTTGGATCTGAATGATCATGATCAGATACAGAAGCATACTTGCTTCTTGTGACTTGTGTCACACATAGTAACTTCGCATATAATCAATTACGCTTGTTTGGCTGGTGCTTGTAGGATATGATATCTTCTATGATTATGATCTGCACACAACACACGTTAGAACATAAAATGGTTCTTTCACAAATACCATTGTTATCATCAAAACACAGAGACGACTTGTAGAGACAATTCTTGCTCTAACAATCTCCCCCTTTTTAGTGATGACAAAACCATGTATTTTGATTGAACATTTTATACAAGGTAATCACCAAAACTAAACGAATTCAGACTCTGGAACAACAGCTCCCCTTGAATGTGTTATCCTCAAAGTTTTATCTGTGATCATCTAGAATCTTATATGTTCCAAAGACATACAGAATAAAAACTTGAGTTGCCAGAACAAAGAATAGAAAAGGACTACTTCTCTATCTTGTCTTTAAGGAGACAAAAGTCTTCAGCATCTGGACTAGTTCATCAGAACTTCCATCTTCAGATCTTTAGAACTTAGTTCCTTTTTAATGTCATATCAGAGCTTATAATCTTCAGAGTTATCTGAAGCATTTTCTACTTTTCAGCAGAATCATTTTAGCACAGAACAGAACAGTTCTTATCTAATAAATAGCCTTGCTATTTATCAGAAACGGACATTGTCTTAAGAAACTCCCCCTGAGTTTCAGACTTTGTGAAGATTGTAGATTTTAACATTTGAATCTTCTGGGTAGTCTCCCCTTAGTTTTCATAAGTCAGATATTGGGATCTTCAGAATCGTAATTCAGATATATCAATTTTATTTAACCAATAGATCATGACTTTTCAGAGTTTGAATAGGAACACAGGCCTTCATCTCAGAACCTTGTTAATGTCACAACTCAGTGTTTCATCAAAGCTTGATTCTTGATCTAATACCAATAGAAGGATAATTTAGTGATCAATCAACGCTTGATTCTGAATCTGATACCAAAGTCAATCAAGATTCTTAGTCAGATACCAAAGTATGTTGAGTCTGATACCAACTGAAAGTACTTTATACCAATTGAAGGGTATTTCCTTAGTGTTCTGAAATTGATACCAATGAAGGTATTTGAAAATTTTACAGCTTAGCTCTGATTGATATCACTACAGACTGGGTCTGATACCAATCTTTATATTCAGAGTCTGATTACCAATTGTTTATTTAGTCTAATACCAAATAATTTTCTTTTTAATTGATTCTTGGTTAAATCAGAACTACTTCTTCTTAGATCTTCAATTCGGATCTTCAGACAGTTCTTGACTTCTGATTTGCACAGTTCTTCTGAAAAGCATCTTGAGATGTAGACTTTGCTTTGACTGCTTTGAGAGCTTTTGTTTTCAGAGCTTTCCTTCTTCTGATTCTTATGTTCTGAATATCATATTTTCAGACAGCTTACAGCTTCTGAACCCAGTGAACAGAGATCATGATAACTTTGACTTTCAGAAAGTTCTCAACTTCTGAACAGTACTGGGTAGATCTGATTCTGAACACATGTTCACAAAGTGTACAACTTCGATCATATGAACAAACAGTTCATAAGACCTTCTATCAGAGTTCTTCTTTCTTAACCTGTTCTAAGAATGCCTAGTGAACTTGTTCAGAGTTCCTCGGTTAAACATCAAACGACAAACGTTAGTAGAAAATGCATTTTATATGATTAACTCATTTGTTTGAGTTTGCATTCTTTTTAATCAAAATCATATTTCTATTTCTCCCCATTTTTGACATCATCAAAAAGTTTAGAGCGTTTGAGCTTTCAAGCATAATTAGATCAATATGATAATGAACAATATAGTTGATAATAGTATCTTTTAGAATTCAAACTTGAGC
The DNA here is from genome assembly GCA_022829125.1 of Lathyrus tuberosus. Lineage (NCBI taxonomy): Eukaryota > Viridiplantae > Streptophyta > Magnoliopsida > Fabales > Fabaceae > Lathyrus > Lathyrus tuberosus. The sequence continues at coordinate 12,044,661 of JALAZF010000072.1, forward strand.
ATTTTCGTTGATTGATTTGTAGTCATACATGAAACAGAGATAGATACATTAACATAAAATGACACAAAATGATAATCAACAAAACATAACAGTTATTTGTAAAACATAGGATTTAAAAACTTAATTATCAAGGTCCTCAACATTGTCTACTCTTTCACATCTGTTTTCCACCGGCGAGGGTCCTGGTCCAAGCCTGCTTATTAATCCCCAGGCCTTTTCTTTCAAAATTATTTCAGATATTATTCTTCCATATGGAATGTAAGAATGCATCTGGTTTCTTGAGACTTTATTAGAGTGTCTCATGTGGTTAAAAATGGTCTTGGGAAGATCTATTGCGACGTGATGTGTTAGGAGGAAGACGAAGATTCTGTCATCATGAGTTAGAGTGCCTCTCACAGTCGCACGTGGACGAAGGTTGGTCAATGAAAATTTGAACCAGGTTTTGGGGGTAGGAAGAAGCTTTTCGGGATTGTTCGGTTCGTAAGGAACTGAATCATCAAACAGGATTCTGCACCTCTCCACTATGCTTAAATCAGATTGGAAGTCATTGATCGTGACTCCGGAGGAGATGCATCCAGTGATTTTCTCTATCGAGGAGACAGAGATAGCGATGGGGTGAAGGTGGACCTCAAACCAGATGGTGTTTCCGTCATTGTTGACCCTGGAAAAATTCCAGAATTCCTTAACAAGATCTGGAAAAATGGGACCATTTAGTAGAGAGTAATAGCACTGCCAAGACTGAGCTTGCATGCTTCTAATTGTTTCCAAACCATTATCTCTGAGACGAGATAGGTTAGGTCTTTTCTCAGAAATAACTTCTAGGTTCTCTTTTCTTCCTTGAAACGTGGGACCAGTTCTTTGAGAAGTCATCATCTTTGTTGTGGTTAAAAAAGAAAGGTTTTATTAGGAGGATGATATTTTAGGTTTGAGGATGAATAAATGGTGAGGCAAGATACTATTATTTAAAGGCGAGTAAGAGTGGAGAGTAATGACTAAATCAGTTTCAAAAGATTTCGTTTTACTATTTCCTAGGTAAGTCATGATTGTTTAGGGTATACTTAAAGGGAGTAACTGTGTGGGAAAATAAAACGGAGCAGTTACTAATTTATTTTGGAAGGATTAATTGGTTATGGATAATAATTACTCTACAGTGAGTGGCAGATGGGGTTGATGTATTAATGATGACGGTTTCTTGAGCCCATAAAAAATATACCAAATATTTTTCGAAGAATAAAATCACCCAACTATTAAAACTTGTTATTGATTTGCTTGGTTTCATATTTTTAGGATTATGAATAAAATTATTTCATTAATTTAGACGATCACAAACCTAGTTTTTGACAATTCATTGATCTTAAATAACTTAAAATGAACTAACACAATTACAACGACCTAGAGCAAATACAATTTAAAGTAAGAACATGCACTCCGCAGACATAGTTAAAACATGGATGGGTCTAGTTTTCTTAGTCACTAAAGATTTCGCAATTCGTCATCAACAAGCAGTTCTCTAGAAGACTTTCAGGACCATCTTCTTCAATTTTCTCTTTGATCATGTCCACAAAACCTTCTCTGAATAAAATCTCAGATAAAACTCTTGCATAAGGAATGTAAGACTTTGTGAGGTTTCTGGACACAGAGATGGCTTTCCAAAGACAGTTGAAGATAGTGTGTGGCAGATTTATTTAAAAATCATTCATCAGTAAATGAATGAACTGATGGTCATGAAATCTAAGGATGTTATGGTATTATCTTCTGGGAAGGAAATTTGACAAAACTAGTTTGTACCATGCTTTGGGAATGGGTAGGAGATCTCAGGATTGGATGGTTCATATCCGGATGTGAGGTTATGGAGGAAGGCAAATGTTCTAGCAACAAAGAACTTATTTAGGTCACAGTCAACAGTGATTCCAACATTCTCACATCCAGTTGCTAAAGTGACTAAGAAGGGAGTGATAGTGATAAGAATTTCAAGAACAAAAGAGGTGATATGTCCATTTTCATGATCAAGGAATGCATGCTTCCAAAAGTCTTTTTCAAGATTGACATAAATGGGTTTTTCTAGCATAGTGGAGTACCTAGTCCATTGTTGAGTATAAAACACATCTGCAATACTGCTAGCAACGTAATTTGAAAGAGGAGGGGTATTGATTACAAATTGTTTTTCAGGAATGATTTCAAGAAGATCTTGGTCACCAAGAAAGGTTAGTGGAGGCATGATGATAGATGGACAATAGAGTTTTGACACTTAGGTTTTTATGATAGAAGGACTTGAGTATGAATTCTTTTGATAGGTAGAAGTGATTTATATATATATATACATATAACTGGGAAAGATGAGTTGAGCCTAGCCTAGGGATGACGTAGATCAAGTACTTATCACTTGACTGGAGCTTTGATGACGTGAACTGTCTTTACTTAGATTATGGATAAGATTTTGGAAGAGTTATTACGTCAAAAACTGTCATAAGAATGGAGTTACTTACAAAAAAAAAACTTTAGACTTATATTCTCAGGGATATATCATGATTACTCAAGATATGCACTTTTGGCAGATGTTATAATGAGTGAACACATTGTCTAGAGATTTGATCAAAAGATTTTTCTTGGAAAGAGAGAATATCATTAATGTTTTTACTTATCAGTCAATTTTCAGTTTGAATTTTTAGTAACATTTAAACAGTTATTTGATAAGAGGAGTCATACCTTAGAGAGTCTGAGATCTTTTATCGCAAAGCTTCATGCGAGTACTTTCCATTCTGGCTCTGAGCTTCTGATCATCAACTTTTAGCTTTTGTTTTCATTAGAGTAGCTATTTGTTGAATCCCTCATAATTTAGAAATTTTAATTTGAATAAATTAGATATCCCCTGTATTCTGATCTTAAGAATCATATTTCAGATGATCCTTTCTTTTCTTGTTCAGAGCTATTCATCTGACTTCTGAAAACAATCAATAGAGACATTGATCATAACATCAGAATAACTGTCTTTCAACAAGTTTCCTATTTCCAGAAGGTCAATAAAAATTTAGCTTAATCATAAACTGCTTGGGAGGTTATAAGCTAAAGAGAATTGATTGACATCTCCTAACATCTCCTGACTATGTTTCTTCAATAGATGCATAGCTTGCTCAAAGGAGAATATCATCAAACACGTGTGTAACACATGACATAGTTTGCATGACAATCTTTGTTCTTGCAATGCTGATCTAACTTGTTTAGAATTAGTCTATCAGAGGATCAACAACATATCTTCTTCTGAAAGAATGTCAACTGATTTCTTCATTCTGAAAACATCAGCAACTTAAATCCTTTGACTTTAAGAGATGACTTTAGTTAATGCATCAAATTAAACATCTTCTGATTTCGGATTAATGAGCTTCTGGGAAACTTATCAGATAGATTTTGACAAATAACATTTGATTCAACTGAGATAGAATCTCAAGTTTAATCCGAACTTAATCATCTGAGTTTATTCAACCAAGACTTAGAATATATTCTGATTAAGTACTCGGTGAATTATTTAACTTCTTCTTCCTGAATATTCTTTCAGTTTATACTTTTCGAGAAAATAATATTCAATTCTTCATTGAATCTTTTAACTTCTTGATCAGTAAAGATTCAGATGTTGAATCATTTCTAAGAGTTTGAATTCTTCAGTTTTCCGAATTCAATAGACTTCATTCTGAAGTTCAAAATCGTAGAACAACAATCTTTCTTCTTTATATGAAGAAGTTCTGAATGAGTTTCAAACGAGAAAGTCAAGGGTGGACTTAATCCGTTTCTTGAAAACATCTCAAAAACTCATAAAGAATTAATCTTCAGCAAACAAGACTTCTTGTTTTCTGATGATTCAACCTTGATTTATCCTTGAGCAAAATACGTGGTTCATCCACACGTATCTTCTGAGATAAGCATTCAACAGATACTACTTCTTATCTGATGAATCTATCATATCAGTTGATTCTTCAAACTTCATCAAAACTTAAGTGAGGAAGATTTAGTTGTTGACAGCTGCGAAACTTCCAGAATCAGTGACTTGCTCAAGTAATCTGATTGATTACAATTTTGTACACAATCATCTTCTGAGCTGTTACAGAAATTGTAAGTGGATTGAAATCTCACCCTGAGTATTTCTACGAACCGCATCTGGATCTTTTTCTGACACTGTTAAGTGTTTGATATCCTATCAATAATATAACCGAAGCTCTGATACCAATTGAAGGTGCGAGAAAGACACAAGAAAGGGGGGGTTTGAATTGTGTATTCACTCTTTTAAGACTTTTCGCTTCTTATTGTTAAGGCGCTGAAATAACATCAGAGTTCATTGAGAGACTCTGACCGGTGAAGAAACATCCAGACTTGATAATGCATGAAGCATGAGAACCAATAAGAGTATGGACGCTATATGCAACATTCAGAACTTGCAGAGCGGAAGCTTATCAGAGTTAAGCTGCAAGGTTCTGACCTGCTTATGTAAGGTTCTGATACTCAGAAACATAAACAATAATATAAAGCATAACAAGAGTAAATAACACACGATTTATCCTGGTTCACCACAAGGCTAATCCTATCCACCCTCCTCAGGTGATTTCGCCTTGAACACAAGGACTTAATCCACTATAATCAATCTCGATTATAGATGCACAAGAACATAGCTGGTGACTAACAACCTGCACAGCCGCACTGTGACTAACCCACAATAACTTGCGTCATTGTCATCTCAAGTACCCAGATCATCTCATGATCCCTTGAGGTATCTCTCTCAATGAACCGTTCAGGGATCCAATCAGGATATAACTTTCACTGGAGGAATCACAATGAGTTCCATCAGGGATCTCACAAGAGTCTGATCAATAAATAATCCTCTTTAAGATATGACTATCATTGACCCAACGTACCAAGATCTTTCAAGATCTCTAGTCAAGATTTCACAATGACCAGCAGCCACCGTCTCCTCAAGTATCCTGATTATCCCATGATCTACTTGAGGTTTCCATCAACAGTGACCCATTCAGGGATCCAATCTGGATATAACATCCACTGGAGGAATCTCAATTCTTTTAGTAGAATTGGCTTACTGGAGATTAGTGAGGTGTTTCCTTGCAAGCAGATTCTCCTCTGTTTGAGTACAATGTAACTTCTAAGAGTTACAGCAAGATTTGAGTAACAGCTCCTTGCAAACTACATGATTCTAAAATATACAAGATATTATATTTAGATTACATCTTAAGTATTCTTCATCTTCTTTGTTGAGCAAGCTTCGAACAACAACTCTCTTGCTTCAGATCTTCAATGAGCTCCAAGATGATGTAGTTGATGCTGATTGATTACTTTGATAATTTATTCTTCTTCTTCGAGTTCATCAATATCTGGTTGTTATAGTAGATTGATAATATTGGTGTTGTAACCACGAACTCAGATTCTTAGATTGTTGTGTTGTTGATTTATGATCTTTTCATATTTGAGCAACAACTGAGATATCAACACTTTGATTGTTGTGGTTTTGGTTGATTATGTCTTTTTCGTTCCAACAACCTTGTCAACAATTAGTCATCCTTTCCTTTAAATAGCCAAGTAAAATATAGTCGTTTGAATTACTGTTGGCTGTTGGAAAAGAGACGTTGTGTAATGATAAGGATGTACTGACACATCTCCTTTTTACAATGGAGGAAGTGACATGATATATCTTCTTGGGCACAGTGTACAGTCTTTCACAACGGTAACATTTGTCTTCAAATCTTCAAAGGCTTCTGATGGTAATTAATTATAGCATGAGTAGAGACTTTAGAATAGGATAACAGAAACTCCAAGTCTTCAGTCTTTCGAAGTCGTGCATTAGGAATCAGCCTTCAGAACTTCAGCACTTGTCTTTAAATTCATTATCCTTTACTGCTTCAAGTCTTCAGAAACTTCAGAACTTGTCCATTAGGAATCCGTCTTCAGAGTCTTTAGTACTTGACCTTTGGAACCATATTCTTCAGAATGCATAAGTCTTCAGAGTCTTTCTGCACTTGGTCTTCAGAGCCTTCAGCCTTCAGAACTTCAAGTCATGAGAGTCTTCAGCACTTTGTTCTCTTCTTCAGAAGCTTCGTTATCTTCAAAATCTTAACCATTTTCAAAGAGCATCCACAAGAGCATTGCAACAGCAATATCGGCATCCTTGGATCTGACTGATCATGATCAAATACAGAAGCATACTTGCTTCTTACGACTTATGTCACACATAGTAACTTCGCATATAATCAATTACGCTCATTTGGCTGGTGCTTGTAGGATCTGATATCTTCTATGATTATGATCTACACACAACACGCGTTAGAACATAAAATGGTTCTTTCACAAATACCATTGTTATCATCAAAACACAGAGACGCCTTGTAGAGACAACTCTTGCTCTAACTAGAACCAGCACTTAAGCTCTCCTCAGAGAGGACTCAGGATCCATAAGCTTAGACTTTTCCTTTTACAACACTTTGTAAAATACTGTATTTCCATTTCTGCAATCTTTCAAATTCAATAAAACGGGGTCTCCCCACTGTTTGATATTTGCAAACTATATGATGAAGTTTCTTTTTGATTAAAGCAAAAAGCAAAAAAATAAAAATAAAAATATATCATTGCATTCATCATTCTCACGTAACACATTCTTCTTACCTTCGAATTTCACGTCTGTGTCTCAATTCTAGAGTCAAATTGTCTCATTCGTACTATACTCGGGCCAATCGACAAAAGAAAATGGACGATCTCGAGGCAACAACAAAGGACTGTGATCTCAGAGATCACATCTACGCCCATAGTAGAGACGTATGATATTCCGCCGGTCAAATTTATCCCTGAAGGATATGCCTATCAACATGCCTAAAGATCGTCCATGGGGCATGCCTATCAACTTTATCCCTGAAGGATATATTCCGCCGGTCACAGAAGACCTGGAAACTGCAGCAGGAACCACTGGGAATGAAGGTTACAAACTTCGGGAAAGCAAAGACGCAAGAGTGATGATATCAACCCCTGAAGGTTACAAACTTCGGGACATGGAAGCACCAAGAGTCATCGCTGTAATGTCCATACCATAACTCGTGGTACACACTGTCCCGAAAGGACAGATTCCACAAGTAATCTCTGGTGGAAACGAAAACATGTACGAAAGTATGAATGAGTTCCAGGAATAATTCCTGGAGATGCAGAAGGAACTGCATGCCATTCGCGGTCAGGATTTATTCGGAAAGGACGCCTCAGACCTTTGTCTGGTCCCTAATGTGAAAATCCCGCCCAAATTCAAGGTGTCTGACTTTGAAAAATACAAGGGCAACTCTTGCCCTTAAAGCCATTTGGTGATGTACGCTCGAAAGATGTCAACTCAGACTGAGAATCAACAGCTACTGATCCACTATTTCCAAGACAGTTTAACCGGTGCCGCACTTAAATGGTACATGGGTTTAAACCGCACCAAGATCGTTACTTTCAGAGATCTTGGTGTTGCCTTCGTTCAGCAGTATAAGTATAACTTGAACATGGCACCAGATAGAGATCAACTCAGAGCAATGTTGCAGAAGGACAAGGAAACCTTTAAGGAATATGCTCAGAGATGGCGTGAAATTGCCACCCAGATTTGTCTTCCTTTTGAGGAAAAAGAGATGACAAAGATATTATTGAAAACCTTGAGCTCATTCTATTACGACCGAATGGTCGCCAGTGCGCCCAGTGACTTCACTGAGATGGTGAACATGGGAGTACGCCTTGAAGAAGCAGCCCAAGAAGGATGTCTGATCAAAGATACAGGACCATCAAGCAGTACCAAAAGATACGGTAGTGCTTTCCCTAAGAAAAAGAGCAAGATATTGGTAATATCTCTCTCGGAAAGCAAGATAGCGGTAACTCCGGCTATCAACCCTGCGCCTGTTCCAATGTATCAACCTCAGGTTACTCAGAGCCAAACGAATCAACAACAGTATCAGCAAAGGACACAACAACCTCTTCAGCAGGCTCGTCCTCCGTACAATAATAACAGTCGTACAATACGACCACCAGGATTTGACATTACACCAATGTTATATGCAGAACTGTTTCCACTACTACTGGTCAAGGGGCATGTCCAAACCAGGTCTCCTCTTACAATACCAGAAAATCTGCCTTTCTGGTTCAAAGCAGATCAAACTTGCCCTTATCATCAAGGAGGACCGGGGCACAACATAGAAAACTGTCTCAACTTCAAATCAGAAGTACAGAAGCTTGTCAGGAACGGGGTCTTATCTTTCAAAGATACAAATCCAAATGTTCAGACGAACCCGTTGCCTCAACATGAGAAGACGGCAGTAAATTTGATAGAGGAAGAGATTAATCGCAGTTATCAAATTCATGATGTACTCCTATTAAGAACTAATCTGGTCAGAATGCATTGTAGACAAAGCAGGTACGGTCATGTACCATCTCACAATTATCACCAGTGTGATATCTGCTCAAAGAATAATCAAGGATGTTTCATAGTGCAATCAGCTCTACAAGAACAGATGGATCTCGGATGGATCCAAGATCATAGAATCTGTGAGGTCAATATGGCTTACACAAATCCCAACATTGTCCAAAATCACAACATTCTGGCGATGAATGTCAACTTAGTGGCAATGCACTCAAGGCAAAGTTAATACCATGATCTGCCACAACACGATTATAATTCTTGTTCGATCTGCCCAATAAATAATCAGGGATGCTCTTTTGTACAATAGGCCCTCCAGCGTCAGATGGATCTAGGATTACCATGATAGATGTAGCCATCAAGTTAATATAATTCAAATCTTTGATATTCGCTTGATGAATACCAGTCTGGTAGAATTACACGTTAAGCCAGTCAGGCTCAGTTTTCTGGCTTCACATGGTTATCAGGACTGTAAAGTGTGTCATGAAGACGACTAAGGATGTGCACTGGTCCAGAGAACGCTTCAACACTTGTTGGACCACTGGTGCCTTCCAATTTACTTGGATGAAGCTACATAACAGATCAGTATGGCCGATGGGAATCCTACTAAACATCAGAGTCAGGATGTTCGCTTGATGGAAACAGATCTAGTAAAGTTGCACTACATACAAAGCGGGCGTGGCCAGGTGCCACCACATAACTATGAGTGCTGTAGAGTTTTCTCAGAGAATTACCAAGGATGCTACCTTGTGCGGTCAGCTCTTCAAAAACAGTTGGACCGAAAAGAGATTCAACCATGTTTAAGCTCTGGTCCGATCAACGTAATGCAAGACTATCTTCTTGATCAAGGCAAAGACGTTGTTATAATCTCTAATCATGAAATGACCAAAGACGCATGCGCCATAATCCCTCTACTCCATGAATCAAGAGTTCCTCTTGATAGCGGAAGAATTCTTAACCTCGAATCAATTGAGGCTGCCTACGATGGTCAGAAAAATCAAAAGGCTCTTGTGGTTATCTACTTTCCAGGTCCAATACCGTACAAATCCAATAAGGCTATCCCTTACAAGTATGGTGCAACAACAATCGAAAATGGAAAGGAAACTCCATTACCATCCGTCATGAACATTGCTGACATCAGTCGAGTGACACGGAGCGGTCGGATCTTCAACAAAGGAATTAGAGAACCCACTAAGGAAAAGGAACCTCAAACAGAAGTTCCCAAACAACCAGTCGGACAATCCAGTAATCACGACCTTTCAAAGAACAACAATGAGATGCAGAAGCTCATCCAAAAGAGCGAGTACAACATTATAGACCAACTGTTGCAAACTCCATCAAGAATCTCAGTGCTATGCAGAGAACAGGCCTTGATCGTGAGCAACTTATCCTCGTCATCCTGTTTAGAACCAGAGGAGGTTGTTGGAACTCAGTTCCAAGCACTTTCGGTGAGCAATGAGAATCGATCAGAGAAAGGAACATTGATTTCCTCGTACAAAGATGCTCTCAAAGTGATCGAGAATAACAACACAAAAGGATAGGGACAACTTGTCATTCCTACAGATAACAATACAAAGAAAGGTCTTGGTTTTTCCTTGACCTGTACCCAGGCTGCTACTAACGATGAAAGTTTTCATGCCATTCAGAACTTCTTCCACAGTGGAGGTTTCCTTCACCCAGTGTCTCAAGAAGTACACACCATCAACGAGGGTGACTCCTCTGATACAGATGAAGAGTGGAAGTCATATCTCAATGAGGATGGTTATATGTCTCAAGAAAACACGCCTGCACCATTCTGCAATCCCGTGCAAAGTTCAAGATCAGATGTCAAGATGATGTACGGAGATTGTGATCCAGAAGGATGTCGTGCTCCACCAAACTCATTAGAGGAAGACACTCTGATGAAAGACAACTTCGACTATGATTTTTATGACCCAATGGATGACCTACCTATCTGGCAGCCGTACCCAGAAGACTTGGGGCAAAAGAGTCATCCAAACGACGCTTGTCATCTAAGCATCATTAAAAAGAATACTTGCGTCCCCACCATGTCATAAGATCTTTACTCAGGACATTCAGAAGATATCCAGTACAACGACGAATCTACAAAGATTGCAGGACTAGAGTTTATCAAATATGCTTTTCCTGAGGTCAACGTCATTGAGAAGGATGACTCCTCCAGTTCCACTGAAGTATGGGATACCTTAGGACAACCAAGTGGCAAGTAAAACTTCTTGGTCAAGTACACTGCTCCTGAAAGCTCTCGTATCAGGCTCGAAGTCATCCAGCCAACTGGATGGGGGAGACCCACCTGAGAATGAAAACACTGTGCAAGATACAACAGAAGAGTTCATCTACGACAACTCTGCCTGGGAGGAAGACTCCAATGATCCTGCTCCGCCAGAAATCAACGTCATTTCTGAGGATAAGCCAAGAAAGAAGGTACCAGACTTTGTGATTCACCAAGGAGTTCGCTGCCAATGTGTTGTTGTCGATGTCCCAAAAATCGTCCATAAGTCTAAGTAATTACCGTCTTTATTTTAACCTTTCACCCTGCCCAGGTGAAACGGCTGTCTTTGTAGGGCTCACTTTCTGTAAATGTACCTCTTCGCTTCACCCAAAGCGACAAAGTTTTGTTTTATAGGGCTGTAGTTACAAGAATCAACTAAATCATAAATAAACGTCATTCTGTAATTTTCGCATTTATTGCAGTTTTCACTTTTCGCTTTTTCAAGAAAATGGTAATCCTAAAAAACAAACTCAAAAATAAAAACAAGCATTTTTCAGAGAATGCACTGCACATACTCTTGCATTTCTCTCCATCTTTTCTAAAAAAACAATCATCACGTCTTGCAGATTGCTTGTTTTAAACCCCATTGAAACATACGATCCAATGCCTTCTCCCCACTTTGAATTCCCGATATTTGAAGCTGAAGAAGAAGAGGACGAAGAAATTTGAGAAGAGATTTCCCAATTACTCAGACAAGAGGAAGGGTCCATTAAACCTTATAAGGAGCAGTTGGAAACAGTAAAATTGGGTTCAGAGAAGAGAGAAAAGAAGTCAAGATTGGGGCATTACTCTGTCCGACTATCAAAGAAGATTTGATAAGACTTATCAAAGAGTTTCCCGATGTATTCGCTTGTCCTATCAGGACATGCCAGGGTTGGATACCAGCATCGTGGAACATCATCTACCGTTACGATCAGAATGTCCACCGGCAAAGCAAAGACTGAGACGGACTCACCCGGACATGGCCATCAAAATCAAAGAGAAAGTACGGAAACAAATTGACGCAGGTTTCCTCGCCACCTCAGAATATCCTCAATGGTTAGCCAACATAATACCAGTTCCGAAAAAGGACGGAAAGGTCCGAATGTGTGTAGACTACAGGGATCTGAACAAAGCCAGTCCAAAGGATGACTTTCCCTTACCACACATAGACATGTTGGTAGACAGTACAACAAAGTTCAAAATTTTCTCCTTCATGGATGGATTCTCGGGTTATAATCAAATCAAAATGGCGCCGGAAGATATGGAGAAAACTTCATTCATCACCCCATGGGGCACCTTTTGTTACAAGGTAATGCCGTTCGATTTGAAGAACGCCAGGGCAACATATCAAAGGGCCATGACGACTCTGTTCCACGACATGATGCACAAAGAAATCGAAGTGTATGTCGATGATATGATTGCCAAATCTAAGACAGAAGAGGAGCATGTGACCCACCTATCAAAACTATTCGAGCGTATGAGAAAGTACAAACTCCGCTTGAATCCTAACAAGTGTACATTCAGTGTCCGTTCAGGAAAACTGTTAGGGTTCGTCGTCAGCCAAAAGGGAATTGAGGTTGATCCTAACAAAGTCAAGGCCATTCAAGAAATGCCTTCTCCAAAGAGTGAGAAACAAGTCAAAGGATTCCTGGGACATTTGAATTACATTTCCAGATTCATTTTCCTCATGACCGCGACATGGACGTCAATCTTCAAATTACTCAAAAAGAATCATGATTGCGTATGGACAGAAGACTGCCAAACCGCCTTCGACAGCATCAAGGAGTATCTATTGAATCCACCTATAATGTCACCTCTAGTGGAGGGAAGACCATTGATCATATACCTAACAGTCTTGGAAGACTTAATGGGTTGTGTACTTGGCCAACAAGACGAAACAAAAAGAAAAGAGTCTGCCATCTACTATTTGAGTAAGAAATTTACCGACTGTGAAATTTGGTATACTATGCTTGAGAAAACATGCTGCGCTTTGGCTTGGGCAGCCAAACGTCTTCGCCAGTACATGATTTGTCACACTACTTGGTTAATCTCCGAAATGGATCCGATCAAGTATGTACTTGAAAAGCCTGCTCTCACGAGAAGGATTTCCCGTTGGCAGATGTTGTTATCAGAATATGACATAGAATACCACGCTCAGAAAGTCGTTAAAGGAAGTATTTTAGCCGATCATTTGGCTCATCAACCGATTGACGATTAGGAATCAGTCGGATTTGACTTCCCAGACGAAGATGTCATGTACTTGAAAATGAAAGATTGCGATGAACGGCTACCCAGTGAAGGGTCAGAACCAGGTTCCCAATGGGGACTAATCTTTGACGGAGCTGTCAATCATTATGGAAATGAAATTGGGGAAACCATCATGACAACTCAGGGTACCCACATTCCTTTCACTGCCAGACTAACATTCAAGTTCACACACAACGAGGCCGAATACGAAGCTTGTATCATGAGTCTCAAAGAAGCAATTGACTTAAGGATAAAGAACTTGGATGTATATGGAGACTCAGCCCTGGTTATCAATCAGATCAAAGGAGATTGGAACACATACCAATTAGGACTGATTCCTTACAAAGACTACGCGAGAAGGTTGTTACCATTCTTCAATAGAATCAAGTTTCATCATATCCCTCGTGAAGAAAATACATGGCTGATGCACTAGCCACTCTCTCTTCCATGATTAGTGTAGGTCAATGGAACGACGTACCTAAGATTGACATAATGCACCTTGAAAGGCCCGCCTACATCTTCACAATCGAAGCAGTCATAGACGACAAACCTTGGTATCACGATATCAAATGCTTCCTTCAGAAACAAGAGTACCTACCTGGGGCATCAAGAAAAGACAGAAAGACCCTCAGAAGATTGGCAGGCAGCTTCTTTCTGAGCGGTGATACACTCTATAAGAGAAACTTTGACATGGTCTTGCTCCGATGCATAGACAGACCTGGAGCAAACATGTTGATGAAAGAGATTCACGAAGGATCCTTTGGCACTCATGCCAACGGATACACAATGGAAAGAAAAATTCTGAGAGAAAGATACTATTGGTTGACCATGGAATCCGACTGCTACAAGTACATGAGAAAGTGTCACAAGTGTCAGATATACTCAGCCAAAATCCATGTACCGCTAACGCATCTCAAAGTTCTCTCTTCCCAATGGCCTTTTTCCATATGGGGAATCGACATGATTGGCATGATCGAACCCAAGGTTTCAAATAGACATCGGTTCATCCGGGTAGCCATTGACTACTTCACCAAGTGGGTCAAAGCAGCATCATACACCAATGTAACCCGACAAGTCGTGGTCCGCTTTATCAAAATCAATCTCATCTACCGTTAAGGTATTCCAAGCCAGATCATTACTGATAATGGATCTAACTTGAACAACAAGATAATGAAAAAATTGTGTGTTGAGTTCAAAATGGAACACCATAATTCATCTCCCTACCGACCTAAGATGAACGGAGCGGTAGAAGCGGCTAACAAGAATATCAAGAAGAACATTCAGAAGATGGTCGTAACCTACAAAGATTGGCATGAGATGCTACCCTTTTCTCTTCACGGTTATCGAACATCTGTCCGCACTTCAACAAGGGCAACCCCTTTCTCTCTATTATATGGCATGGAAGCGGTGCTTCCCATAGAAGTAGAAATCTCATTGTTTACTGTGAATTTTGGTAAACAACCTCTGGTCTGTAAATTTTAAACGAAAACCGACTTACTTGCAGGAACGACCACACAAATCCTAGGACATGTACTAAATTTGAGAGACAAGTGTAAACGACCAATGAAAGATACAGAGAATGTAAATTGAACTCCACGTTCGACAATGCTGAAATGAAAATCTAACTGAACTCCACGTTCGACTACTTGCAATAAGGTAAAATAAAGGCTTGAAATTTAAAGAGCTGTAAACAAAGGATGCAGAAATTAAAGGCGTCGAAAGGAAATGACAATAAGTAAAAAGCTTTGAAAGTAAAGGCTTGAATTGATAAAAATGCATGAAGGTAAATTGCAACAAAGTAAAAGTGCTTGAACTCCATGTTCTTGGATGTAAAAAAGTGCAGGAAAGTGAATGACTGTCGAATGTAAATAGCAAGGAAATAAACGACTTCAAAGATAAAATGCAGAAATGTAAAGACTTTTGAAAGTAAAATGCGACGAACTCCACGTTCTTGAAAAGTAAAGGCTAGAATGATAAAAGTGTTGTCGAAGGTAAAGTGCAGGGAAAATAAAGGACTTTGAAAATAAATGCAATGAATTAAAGGTGAACTCCACGTTCTTGAAAATAAAAGACTTTAAAAAGTAGATGCTTGAAGATTAAATGCCTGAATGTAAAAGTGCGGTCGAAGGTAAATGCAGGAAGTTTAAATGACTTTGAAAGTAAATTCGGCATGGAAGATAAAGTTCAAGCAACTGTAAAGGCATGGAAAGTAAATGGCTGAATCTTAAACATGATGAAAATAAATTGCATTGATGAAAGAAAGTGGTGTTACATTACGTACATTCTCACGAACTCGTTTCTCTACACGTGGGTACTTTGAATTTTACTTGAGTAACTTGTACAAAAATATGAACACCCCTATTACATAGAATTAACTCCTATTTATAGTGCTAAAAAATAACTACTAAGTTGTGGTTATTGCTTCAAACGTGTCTCTTTGGCGCCTTCTCCTTGGCCTCAACTGTTCCTACGTTCACAACTGCTCCTATTTGAATTTCAAACATTAGAAATTCCCTCCAGCCTTAGTATAAAAACGGCCGCGCACGTTTCCATATTCCCATGGTCGAAACCTTTCCCAACACTTAGCCATTTTGGGGCTTCCAAAGCCCCTTTTCGACTCAAGCTTCACCAAAGCTGGGTCAAAGCCTTCTTTATGTTAAAAATCATTTTTTAACTTAAGATAACTTTCTTTCTAGCGTCAAAAATGAGGGTTAACAAATTGCCCCCAAGGAATGTCCTTTCGCCAGAATTGGTAGGAAGGTCATTTCTTGACACAATAACCATTTCGACGCTTGTTTGCATGTCTTCAGCTGAATAATCCACTAATTACTTAGTGGCCGAATTGTTCAGTTTCTCTAACCCACGCTTATGACGTCATACCATCATGACAAATCCTTAAACGTCTCTTCAGCCGTATTCATCATAACACTTTTCTCGAAAACAGCCGTTTGCAGTCTGAACATAACTGCTACCATTCATCACGTCTCCAGGAAAAGGACACGCGTCCCACTAACTCCTCAGCTTCAACGGTAGATCCAAGGTGCGTGAGATTTTCAAACGTCTATATATACCCATTTCCGCCATTTTGTGAATTTTTCGACATTCTCATATTCTCAAGCAAACAACTTCTTCTCTTCAGTTTCTCTTACGCAAAACCCAGAAAGAACACCATCTTTTCGTCTTCTTCAACAATGGCGTCTTCCCAAACTAATCCTCAACCAAAGAAAACTCAAAGGGGCAAGGCTGCTCAATTTAAACAAACCATTCCTCCATTCGCTAATATCCCAGGTCCCCAAGTAGTGGATAACCGTCGTTGCCTGCCGGAACCCACCACTGAAGAAACCAGACGCATATACAAGTCTCAGGTAATGATTCCCTTAGTTGTTTCTGACAAACCCTATGCGTTATCTGGTCCTCTAGCTGATGTGGACATTTCTAATGAGAGACTAAGTGAGTTTCTCCCCTCTTACCGGAAAACAAGACCGTTAGGGCAAAAGAGTTTTCCCAAAATTAACACCGCTGCTGAAACTTCTCCTGAAGAGATCCCCTTGCCCAAAATCCATGTTGGCTATCTCACTGATAGGCTGGTGAGAGCTATCAATCCCTTGAAGGAATTTTACCAATGGATGGCGAAGATGGAGAAGGTCAAAGCTGAACATTGGAAGAATATAGTAATTTATGACCTTCTTATGCTGTCGAAGACCAGGATACCATACTGCCTGAACATGTTGGCAGCGTCCTTATACTTTTGGGATAGCACCCATTATACCTTCCACCTGCCATGTGGAATGGTCACTCCAACCTTGTTCGACGTAGCTGCCATCACAGGGCTTCGCCCAGATGGCCTTACCTATAACCCTGATGTTGATGCTGAAGACACCATCAATATTTCAGGCTCTAAACTTACATATACTCTCTTCATCAAACACCAATTTAACCAAGAAGATGACGAAGTGTCTGATAGGAACATATTGCTTTTCTCACAGTCTGGCTGTCGAGATATGTTTTTTGTACAAAATCTTTGCAGGTAGCTAAGAAGTATCTGCCCCTGGCAAATCAACTTCACCACAATAGAGGAACCTGCTTGAGTGAACTCATCTTGGCAAACCTTTATGAGTCCATCAGCAAAGGGGCTTCTCGACTTAGAAATATGGAGGCCCAAGGTACTATGCACTTGAGTGGGCCTCTTTGGCTACTTCAATTGTGGCTTAATGCTACATTTGAGGCTAGCCTCCCTAGAAAAGGCCTAGTTGATGAACCCTCGGCTGAGATCAGAGAAAGGAGTGTCGAAGGAACACGTCTGGCCAAACTCACTCCCAATGATGATGGTGAAACCCTTCAAAGGGCCTTTACCAGTTATATTATAATGTTTGCCAAGCGCTATGATTTCACTCCTAGCATGGCGCCTTTTGCTCACAGAAGATACGGCCTTGTATGGTTTAAGAGGCCATTTCCAAATCCTCACCAAACTCTTGATCAAGAATCTGTTGCTATCTGGGAAGCCTTTTTGATTCCTAGATTCCTTATCCACAGGATGAACTTAGGGAGTGGTTTATCAGCACTGATTGCCTATCAACCAAACCTAGTCTCTCGACAGTTTGGACTGGCCCAGAGCTTTCCTCAATGCTTGTATGAGAGAAAGGGCCAAGTAATTCTTCACACTGCCTGCTTCAATGAGGAAAATGTCTCCCTTACACTCGACAGCCGGAATGAGAAAAGAAGAGTCCTCTCTCCTGTGTTTTTTGAGCCTTCTTTTCTATGCACTTCATCATTCCACCAATGGTGGTCGAAGCACTATAGTGAGCACTTTCTTGATGTGGCTACATTTTCTTCACTACTTGACCAAGCTTTTCTCAATGTGCAGGACAAGATGAAAAAGAGTAAGTTTACTCACATCGAAGAAATACAGGCTTTTCAAAAATACTTTAAAACTATCTATCGACCAGATGATCTTAGTCGAACCATTCATGAGGCTGCTGCCACTCTAAAGAGAAAATTCCTAGAAAGATGGATCAACTAAAAATTCCTCCAAACGTCCCTCGTGAGAAACGTTATGAGGTAGCTTTTAAACTTTTTCCTCCAAAGTTCCCTCGACTGCCTAATGCTGATTTTGGAGTGGCGCTTGCCCCTCCATTTCCAGATTGGTTTGTCTGTGGGGAGCATGTAAAACTTCTTCGATAGCAGTCTCAGCCAAAGGCTCAACGAGTGGTTTCGACTAAGCATACGTTAGAAAGTTTTAAAGGACACCTTCATATAGGAATTCAGGACGTTCGTGTCGAATCTGAAATATATGAAGGTTTGAAACCCTTAATCCATGGCTTTATAACTAACCACGTAATCATTAACTTGTAACAATTTTTTACTGTCTTTCAGCTGTGCCTAGGAAAGCTGCTTCGACTAGGGCTACTTCCTCACAAAGTGGCAAAGAACTAGAGAACACACAGGTATGTTTCACATCCCCTGCTTATGCTTTTACTATATGAATTTCTTTCTTATATTTGCATTGCCTCTTCAGACTGGTCGAAAACCTCCAACACCTTCCAAGAAAGGTAAAAAGGAGACCCCCGTTGTTATTATATCTTCAGAGGCCTCAGACGAATCTCCTGAGGAGGTTCTTACAAAGAAACGAAGAAAACCCATAAAGGCATCTGGACCTATTGGCCCACCTCCTTCGAAGGTGGCCAAAATACTTGGAAAGGCACCCACACCAAGTGGTGTCGAAAAAGAGCCCTCTATGGTGGCCTTGAGAACACCTCTTGGTGGCCATGGGAGTGAGAACTCAAGTCTTGCTGCTGTACAAGCTCAGGTATGTGCATCATTTTTTCATTATACTGACGTCTCTTCGCCCAAATTATTTCAATCTCATTTTCTCCACTTGTGTTCTTCAGGCAAACATAATCACTAATCCTGATCCCCAACCAACTCCAAGCAACCTCGCCACCAACATCATTCACAATCCCACTCCTCAACCGATTGAAGGAAGCTTTACCACCACGCTCCTCAACAGCCAAGGTGAGCCCACTTATCACCCATCTTCTGATATTGGCTCTGGTTTGAGTGAGATCAATCAACCTAATCCACATGCTGCAGAACACACCACACCACCAGTCCAAACCACTACTCAAAACGCCTAAGCTGATGGCGCCAATTCTGATGATGATGATGATGCCTCAAGTCCACCACCCTTCGACCTGGCTAACTTCATGGATAATGATCAATTGGTTGAAGAAGAAAGAAATGATCCTGAAGTTCAAACACATAACGACAATCTTGGTCAAGCTGCGCCTGAGGAGACAAATGAACCACATCCTACACCAGCTGATGACCAAGAGAATATTCAACCAACTGCTGAAAAGCCTGACGAAGAGATGGTAGTCGAAGAAGAAAAAGATGAAGAAGGAGAAGAATCAGAAGAAGAGGAGAAAGAAGAACAAACTGATCCTAATCCCCACTATACTCCTTCACCTGTGGTCCAACCAACCCTGGCTAAAATTTCACCTCCCGGAGACTCACTGACAGCGCTCAAGTGGTCGAACCCGCGTGAGTACTCCAAATTAATACTCGGGCAGAGGTATGGCTCTACTTCTTCTGGCTCTTCGATTCCAGCATCAGATGACTTCGCCAAACCAATCCTCCAAGCCATAAAGAAAAAATTCTTCAGGGGGGACATTCACAGAGTTTTGGCCTCAGATCCCACTGCAACCTATTATCTGAAGGACACTCTTGGAAAGCTCGAACTTACCACTCTTAATCCAGACGTTTCTGGTTTTTTGATAGAGTTAACTGTTGTGGTGAACCAAATAGCTGCAGAGATAAAGCTGCTCCCATCTATCAGGAATACCATAGAGGAAACATCCGGTCTAGAGAGTTCAGCTTGGTGTGGTGCAAAGGAGTCATATGAGAAGGTCGAAAGTATAGAGGCTGAACAAAAGAAAACACAAAATGAAATAGCCTCCAATCAGAAGAATATTGAAGCCTGGAAGCAGCAAATCACTGAGTTGCAAGCTAAAATTGAGAATGCTGAAAAACGCAACCGTGATTTGCAGAATTTCGACACCACTGAGATGGCTAGGGAAATGAAACATGCCATGGATCATATTGAAGCCGCCCAAAAACTTGAGAAACAGCTTGTCACAGCCAAACTTGATGAATCCTTGTGCAATGCTCGCCTCAAACATCACATGGAAACCTTTGCCCAGTTGGAGTCGAGACTTCCCTTCTGATGCTTCCAAGACCTTTATTTGCTTGACCAATCATTTGTTTCTTGGCCTTTTTAGGTCTTTATGTAATGACAGTCTTATGCCTTTGGCATTAATTAATCAATCGTTAGTATTTCGCCATTAACTGCTTTTGACTCGTATTATATTATGATGCATTTTATTTATTGCTTCATATTTCAGTCAATTTTGCAATTAAGACATTTCTTGGAAAACAAAACTTTCTCAGGTTTTTTTTTTAAACTTCAAGGCATAAGCCTCTAGCTTTGAAGTAACATTTATAGCGTAGCCCTCAGGCATACTTCCAAGAATAACTCATGTGTTTCCACCGTTTGACTGGCCAATCCAATCAACAATTTGCCTTTATAAATTCTCTTCCGCATGACCAAGCTCTGCATAGAAGCAGATATGAACACTTCAGAGAAATCATCAGCCAAGAAAACGGCTGGAAAGGCAAAGGCAGCTGAGGAAACACAAAAGATGGAGGCAACAAGAAAACCTGAAGCCTCTATTGGAGCAACCTCTCGAGCCAAGAAGAGAGAAACTAAAATGAAGATCTCTAAGGGCGGACGCTCCAGCACCCAGGACTCTGATGATGAACCAGATGCAGATTATATGGATTTCCTCAAATCCATAGATTGGAGAGATTATGAATAACCTTTCCTTGATTACAATTGTTGTATTGATTCTTATTTGCTTTGTATGCCATATTAGCCTGACTTGGCCTATTTTGGCTTTCTTTTTATTGAATAAAGCTTAAGTTTTGATATGAATCTCTTGTAACATAGGCTTATATTTTTTCAAATACTTGCCATTTACCTTCAAGATTCTTTTATCTTTGTCTAACTCTTCCACTTCATAAGCTCCATTAGAGAAAACTTGTATGACTTGGAATGGACCTTCCCACTTAGGAGACCATTTGCCCAATGTTCTATCCTTTCGATCCATAGGCAAAATCACTTTCCAAACTAAATCCCCACATGCAAAAGATTTAGACTTAACCTTTTTGTTGTAGGATTCTTCGACCCTTTTCTTTTGTCTTCTCAACAATTCCAAAGCTCTAAGCCTTTCTTCATCCAAATCCACTAATTCATTCATCATCATTTCCCAATAATCCTCAGAGGGAATCTCATGATGTCTTTGAACTCTTATAGATTGTAAACAAATCTCAACAGGCAATACTGCATCATGGCCAAAAGTAAGTCTGAATGGGGTAGTATTAGTAGCCTCTTTAGGGGATGTTCGACATGCCCAAAGAACTTGGTCCAACGTCTTGTGCCAATTTCTAGGCTTCTTTCCCACATGCTTCTTAATTAGTCCAATCACTACCTTATTGGAAGCTTCGACTTGCCCATTGGCCTGAGCATAATAAGGTGTAGAAGTTAATAACGTAAAACCTATTTCTTTGGCAAACTCCTGCATCTTTCGACCAGTAAACACTGATCCCTGATCCGTAGTGATTGTTTCAGGAATACCAAATCTATAAATAATGTGATTTTGAATGAATTCAATAACATCTTCTTGATCTATATTCGCCAGTGGTATTGCTTCAATCCACTTGGTGAAATAATCAATTCCCACCAAAATATATCTTTGGTTCTTTGAAGATGCTGGTCGAATCTCTCCCACTATATCCAAAGCCCATCCTCTGAAAGGCCATGGTTTCACTATGGAATGTAATTCACTTGCAGGGATATGCTGTATGCCAGCATGAATTTGACATTCTTGGCAACCCTTAGAAAATTCTAAGCAATCTTTCAGCATAGTAGGCCAATACATGCCTTGTCGAAACAACAGCCATTTCATCTTCTGGCCAACTTGGTGTGCTCCACATGCCCCACTATGTATTGTCGAAAGAGCCAAATAAGCCTCTGCTTCACTAAGGCATTTCAATAAGACTCCCTCAGGGGTCTTTTTAAACAATTCATTACCCAAAAGTACATAGCTTAAAGCTTGATACTTGACTTTTCGCTCTGTCGAAGCCGTTGGATTTTGCAAATATTCAACTATAGGCTTCCTCCAGTCCTCATCTGTCAAATTATCTATAGCAAAAATTTCAAAATTTTTGCCATCTATGCATCCAAGCTTAGTTGTTTCTAGGTCTGATTGGCACAATCCAACAACCACCACTTTACCTCTTGCTTCAATTACTTCTTGAAGATTTTCCTTCGACACCTTGTATCCAGAGGCAATTTGAGCCAAGTCGTTAGCAACTTGATTCTCTATTCTAGTATGTGTTGGATGGCCACTACCTCAAATTTCTTTAATAATCTATTGGCTATCACAAAGTACATAATGAGATTTTCTTTAACACATTTATATTCCTTTGTGATTTGTTTTATTACCAATTCTGAGTCTCCCATTATTTCGACTCTAGTTGCCCCCAATTCTAACAAAATTTCAAGGCCAGCAATTAATGCCTCATATTCAGCCTCATTGTTGGAGCAAGGTCCTTCGACCTTATACTTGAATTTTGTTGGAATTTTTTCAGGAGAAATAATGTATATTCCCACTCCTGTTCCATTTTTGTGACTTGATCCATCAAAGTATAACTTCCAGGATTTTAATTCAATATAATTCAAATCATTTTCATTTATGGAGTGGTCAACTATAAAGTCTGCAACTATTTGCCCTTTCACAGCTTTTAAAGGTTGATATGTTAGAGAAAATTCTGTTAATGCTAATGCCCATTTGCCATTTCGACTATGCAAAATAGGCTTAGATAACATATGTTTTACAACATCAAAGTGAGAAGAAACATACACATCAACTGGCTTTATATATTGCTTCAATTTAGTACAAGAGAAATACAAGCATAAACATAACTTTTCAATCATGTTATACCTAGTTTCTGCATCATTTAAGACTCGACTAAGGTAATAAATGGCTCTTTCGACTCCATTTTCATCCTCCTGAGCTAACATACTCCCTAGAGTCTTATCTGATGCAGCTATATACAATCTCATACTTTTGTTTCTACAAGGTGGTGAAAGAATTAGAGGGTGGCTTAGGTACTCCTTGATTTTGTCGAAGGCTTCCTGCTGCAATTGCCCCCACTCAAAACCATCTTTGTTGAAACGAAGCAATGGCGAAAAGGCTTGTGTTTTGCCACTCAGGTTGGATATAAACCTTCTCAAGAAGTTGATCTTGCCCAGAAACGACTTCAACTTCTTTTTAGTTGATGGCGCTTTCGCCTCCATTATGGCTTTGGTTTTATTCTGATTTATTTCGATCCCTTTCTTGTGGACCACAAAGCCTAGGAAATCCCCTGCCTGCACACAAAAAGAACATTTAAGAGGATTCATTTTAAGACCATATTTTCTCATCCTTTCAAAGGACTGTCGAAGATGGTCAATGTGACTTTTTCCAGAAATAGATTTTATAACAATATCATCAATGTAAATTTGCATGAATGTGTCTATAAAATCATGGAAGATTAAATTCATCGCCCTTTGATAAGTGGCACCAGTATTTTTGAGACCAAAAGGCATCACTACCCATTCATAGGTGCCTAAGGCTCCAGGGCATCTAAAAGCAGTTTTATGAACATCTTCCTCAGCAATGAATATTTGGTTGTAGCCAGAATATCCATCCAACATACTAAGATATTCATGTCCTGCAGCAGAATCTATTAACATTTCTGCTACTGGCATTGAATATTCATCTTTAGAAGTTGCAGAGTTTAAATCTCTAAAATCAATACAAACTCTCAAAGACCCATTCTTTTTAATAATAGGTACTATATTAGCCAACCATTCGACATACCTTGCCGTGCGAATGAATTTGCAACGAAGCAGTCTTTCGACTTCCTCTTTGATCTTTGACAATATCTCTGGTGCAAACCGTCTTGGATTCTGCTTGACTGGTTTTTCCCAGGCGTCATAGGTAACCTGTGTTCGACCAACTCCCTGCTCAAACCAGGCATCTCATCATAATCCCAGGCGAAGCAGTCCTTGAACTCTTTCAACAACTGAACCACTTCAACCTTCAACTGGGGATCAAGGTTGGAAGTGATGTAGGTAGGCCTTTTGGTTGTCCCCTCACTGAGGTCAACTTCTTCTAAAGGATCTTGTGCTAGCATTTTGATATTATTCGCCAACGGATCCTTCTCAAATCCCAAAGGCTCATCTTCATAGATGGCGTCGAGCCTCTGGCTTTGCTCTCCAGTTTCAACCTTATATGGAGGTTTTGGGTCGAAGTCCTTACCAGGACCTTCTTAATACAATTTAGAAATGGCTTTGCCAGCCACATAGTCATCGGCAGCTTCCAAAGCCGTTTGTAGTTTTGTTTCGGCCACATAGACCGAAATTCTTTTTAAAGCTTCGAACTCAGTCATGATTACTGAATTCATCTCCCCATCCTGTGGGCTCTATTGGAGGTGAGCCTAAGCATGGCAACCTTCCTCCTGGTACTTCCCTGTCCCATCTGAAACCTTCGACAAGGTGTAAATACAATGAATAAAATGCTTCTTCATCAGGCGTAAACTCAAAGTCCATTGGAGGACATGGAGCAATGTTCGCCAAATGTTTCTCAAACTGTCTACTATCCACATGATTAATAGGCACCTTGAAGTACCCTTGATCAGCTTCAATATTTTCCACTATCCCATCTGGTCTCCAAATGGTGATCCTTTGATGCATAGATGAAGGTACATCATCTATTCCATGAATCCACTCCCTACCCAAGAGTAGATTGTAGTTAGCTTTTGTCTCAACGACCATAAACACTGTTGGCCTGGTGATGGTTCCCACAGTAAGATCCACTTGAATCACTCCTAGAGTGGAACCAAATTTTCCTTCATAGTACGACAGAACCATGTTGTGGGGTTTGGTATCAGTCTCAAACTTCCCAATCTTGCTCAGCAAAAATCTTGGCATTAAATTAACAGTTGCACCACAATCCACCAAAATCTTGTTAACAGGGACATTTTCTACTTTGCCAGTAATATAGAGAGGCTTCAGATGACCCTTCATTGCCTCTGTGGGGCGCTCAAAGAAAGCGTTTTGTTCTTCGACGCACCCATTGTTCATGATGTAATAACACACAGGCTTGTGTGCCAACATTTCTAATTCGGCAGTTTGGTCTAAGTCTTCGACCTCTGAAACTTGACCAAATTCTCTTGGCATCACTGATACCACATTCACAAGAATATCTAGAGAAGCTGCTGACTCATAGTCAAAATTATCAGTCATATCCTCATCATCTTCAACTTTCTTCTCTGGCTGAACATTGAACAACTTTCGCCTTATGGGCATCTTCTCAATTGTCCCAGCTTGCTTATCAACATTGGTACTTGACTCTCCCTGTACCTGAGCCTCCCTGATAGCCTTTCGCCTACGTTGCTCTCTTCACCATTGTGATCTAGACATGGGATTTTTACCCTTGTAATTCTGGGAAATGTGTGCTGACTTGTTGGTGGTATGGTTCTCTTTTCTATACTCAAATGAGGAACCTCTTTCCACATCAAATTTCTCCCACTTCTTCTTCTGACCTCTCCCTTCGATAGGCTTAATCCAACTACCTGTTGGCACATTCACATCAGGTTTGAATGTTCCTGGCTTAGCTCTTGGTACTTGGTTTTTTGGCCCTGTCGAAAGTCTTCTAGGGTCAAAACTCCTTGGGCCTTTGTTAGACTTCTGCCCCCAGCTTTCACCAGTTTTTTTGTCACCCTCTAACTTGTGGGCAAATTTCTCATCAAAAATGGCGCTACATCTGGGACACAGTATCACTCCAGAACCTTTCTTCTGGCAACAGTGAAGAAACTCCACAATAGTTTCCTCTTGCTTAGGATAAGCTACTTTGTTGCGCTCCTCTTGAGCATCTGCTTTACTCAGTTCACCAGCTTTTTAGTCCGTTATTTCGACCATATTGACATCAATTTTATTCTTTAAGTGCATCTTGGAGAACTGAGCTTCAAGACTTTCAGTGGTCTTCGCCAGACAACCACCGCTTGCTGCTGCTTTTGCAGCTTTTTGGGAAGCTTCTTGCCAAGCATATTTTTCAGCTTCAACCATTTCTTCAGCATTAACCTTTTCGACATTAGGAGACGTCTTGAAAAACTGTTCAGCAGCCATACATATCCAGTTTTCTACCAAACAACCATCCATGTCTATCATCTCTCCTACCAATAGCATGTCATCTTCCAACTCTTTAGCAACTTGGACTTTGGGGGAATTTCTGCCCATAGCCTCATTGGTGCTGATGCTATCTGAGCTAGAATCAGACTCTTCAACCAATTCGACCATGTTAATGCCCTCAGTGGCATTTACCTTCAATCCACTCACTGCCATATCCAAAACTTTGGCAGCATTATCCATTTCAACAAACTTATCAGCAGTTTCTTTAGTTACCAACATTAGACTGGTACCATCAACATTCAGGCCATTTGTAGCCTTGCTAAAACCTTCAGTTATCACAGGATTAGTGGCGAAGTCCTCAGTAACCTCCACCATGTTGACCGACTGATCAAATCCTACTGTGGCTTCGACCATTTGGACCTCGTGAGGCTCTGTGTAGTTAGCCTCTGCAATTTGCAATGGGTCAGAGTCAATTTTCATCTGAGCTTTGTCTTTGTCACCAAACTTCAGCCTTCCTTCTTGGATAGCATTTTGCACTAAATCCCTGAAAATAAAACATTGAGAAGTTTTATGACCCAAAAAATTATGGTACTTACAAAAACGTCTTTTCTTTCTTTGTTCTAAAGGTGGCATTTTAGCACCAGCAGACACTATCATTTTCCCATCTTTAACTAACAAATCAAAAATTTCGTCACATTTAGTGACGTCGAAAGTGTATGTTTTCTTAGGAAATTTGTCATTAGATTCGAAAGGATTTTTTTCCATTTGAAGGAGCTAATAATTTGCAGGAATAAGGTGGAGCTTGCTTTAACTCAGCAACGTCATCCTCATTTCTGTCGAAATAAGATGTTTCATCATACAAATTCTCCACATCTTCATTACATTCGACAAAGGCTACTTTTTTACCCCTGCTGAATTTAGCCTTTTCTTCTTTCAGCCTTTCTAGTTGTCGAACTCTATCAGCTAACTGGGCCATATCTCTAAGATATTGGGTATCTAATTTCTTCCTAATGGAATAATCAAGACCCCCAGCAGCCATTTCAACCAACTCATGTTCTGGTACTTGTGTAAAGCACCTGGCTTTAAGAAGTCGAAACCTATTCAGGTAATCGTCAATTGGTTCAGTAACTTTGCGTTTGATGCTAGCCGATTCTTTCAAACTAATCTTGGTTTGCCCCATGTAGAACTGTTCATGAAACAAACTTTCTAGTTGGGTCCAATTGTATATGGAATTTGGAGGCAAAGTAGTGAACCATGTGAAAGCATTCTTGGTAAGAGAACTTGGGAAGTATTTGATTTTGAGGCTTTCGTCAGCTGCAATTTCGCCTGCCTCAATCAAATACCTAGCCACATGTTTGACAATAGATTCAGTAGTATCTCCTGAAAATTTGCTGAACTTTGGAACTTTCGTCCTAGGGGGTAATTCTGCTTGGAGAATATAATCCACTATAGGCGAAGTATAATTTGGCCTTGTGAAGCCAAGATTCACACAATTTCTGGTCATTATCCTTTCAACCATGGCTGCAAGATTATTTTCCTCTGCTTGATTTTGGTGTCGAACCTGTCTAAGGAACTGATCAGCATTTTGGTTCCTGTTTACCATCACTACTTGCTCTTCCTCCATCTGGATTGGCATCTCGTTTCTTGGTGGCTCGACTCTAAAATGATCAATTACCTCTTGATCTTCCAAGTGCACCTCAGGTCCATGACGCAGATGACGTCTTGGGATATCTTCGACAACAATTGATCTTCGATCCACCGCTGGTACTCCCATAAAGTCAGGCATACATGCCAACTGTGCAGCCAATTGTTGGTTAGTTTGAGTTGTATTCTGAATCAAGGGTTGAAAAACTTCTCCCATTGTTTGAGACAATGTATGCACCATTTGCATGTTGCTTTCATCCATCTGCTGTCTCAAGCAATTTATGGATGTGTTTGTAAGACTAGGCGCTTGAACGGAGTAACCAACACCTATACTCTGATTGTTTCGACCCCCTGACCCTGATCCTTGTAATGGCGAAGTCACTACATTCTCTAAAAATACAGGTGGAGCATTCTGCAGATTTTGCATCATTGATGTAGGCATACCATAGGTTTGACTCCTTAACCCTAGATGTGGAAAACCTAGGGGAGGAACATGTCGGTACATTGAATTTCCTCCTGGGGGTGTTGGTGAATTAAAACTCTGTGGTCCTATGTATTCTTGCACAGGTTGAGTATATGATTTTGTGTATGTTGACCCTGGTTCAGACACTACTAATGGAGGTGACGACTGTCCTCCCGTCGAAGACACTGGTGATGGTGTGCTTTGAGACCCCATACTGCTACTTGACTAAGTGTTTGAAATACTCCCTTGAGGGTCAACATGTTGGTTGGCATTAGTTGCCATTCTCTTAGTGTATCTTCTTTTTGGTATTCCTTCGTTTGTTGTGGCTAACTTCCCACTTTTCAATAACATACAAGGAAAGTGTTTCTTCACCAAGAAAGATAAGGTTACCAAGAATTATAAAACTTAGCATTATGTCCCACTGGGCGTGCCAATTTGTTTACTGTGAATTTTGGTAAACAACCTCTGGTCTGTCAATTTTAAACGAAAACCGACTTACTTGCAAGATCGACCACACAAATCCTAGGACATGTGCTAAATTTGAGAGACAAGTGTAAACGACCAATGAAAGATACAGAGAATGTAAATTGAACTCCACGTTCGACAATGCTGAAATGAAAATATAACTGAACTCCACGTTCGACTACTTGCAATAAGGTAAAATAAAGGCTTGAAATTTAAAGAGCTGTAAATAAAGGATGCAGAAATTAAAGGCGTCGAAAGGAAATGACAATAAGTAAAAAGCTTTGAAAGTAAAGGCTTGAATTGATAAAAATGCATGAAGGTAAATTGCAACAAAGTAAAAGTGCTTGAACTCCACGTTCTTGGATGTAAAAAAGTGCAGGAAAGTGAATGACTGTCGAATGTAAATAGCAAGGAAATAAATGGCTTCAAAGATAAAATGCAGAAATGTAAAGACTTTTGAAAGTAAAATGCGACGAACTCCACGTTCTTTAAAAGTAAAGGCTGGAATGATAAAAGTGTTGTCGAAGGTAAAGTGCAGGGAAAATAAAGGACTTTGAAAATAAATGCAATGAATTAAAGGTGAACTCCACGTTCTTGAAAATAAAAGACTTTGAAAAGTAGATGCTTGAAGATTAAATGCATGAATGTAAAAGTACGGTCGAAGGTAAATGCAGAAAGTTTAAATGACTTTGAAAGTAAATTTGGCATGGAAGATAAAGTTCAAGAAACTGTAAAGGCATGGAAAGTAAATGGATGAATCTTAAACATGATGAAAATAAATTGCATTGATGAAAGAAAGTGGTGTTACATTACGTACATTCTCACGAACTCGTTTCTCTACACGAGGGTACTTTGAGTTTTACTTGAGTAACTTGTACAAAAATATGAACACCCTTATTACATAGAATTAACTCCTATTTATAGTGCTAAAAAATAAATACTAAGTCGTGGTTATTGCTTCAAACGTGTCTCTTTGGCGCCTTCTCCTTAGCCTCAACTGTTCCCACGTTCACAACTGCTCCTATTTGAATTTCAAACATTAGAAATTCCCTCCAGCCTTAGTATAACAACTGCCGTGCGCATTTCCATATTCCCATGGTCGAAACCTTTCCCAACACTTAGCCATTTTGGGGCTTCCAAAGCCCCTTTTCGACTCAAGCTTCACCAAAGCTGGGTCGAAGCCTTCTTTATGTTAAAAATCATTTTTTAACTTAAGATAACTTTCTTTCTAGCGTCGAAAATGAGGGTTAACACCCATCAATCCGGGTATTGATGGAAGCTAAGCTAATAGAAGCTGAGTGGTGTCAAAGCAGACACGCTGAACTGAACCTAATAGAAGAAAAGCGAATAACGACTCTATGTCACGGTCAATTGTATCAACAAAGAATGAAGAAAGCCTTCGACAAAAAGGTCTGACCCTGTGTCTTCAGAAAAGGAGACCTTGTGCTCAAGAAGATACAATCATTCCTCACTGATTCCCGGGGCAAATAGACTCCAAACTATGACGACCCCTATGCGGTCGAGAAAGCTTTCTCAGGCGGTGCCTTGAGACTTGGAACCATGGATGGTTAAGAGTTTAACTACCCCACGAATGTTGATGTAGTCAAGAAATATTTCGCCTAAACAAAAAAAAAATATCTCGGTGGATTGAAAACCCGAAAGGGCGGTCCAGGAAAAAATTAGAGACATAAGCAAAAAGATCATCCCGATGGATTAGAAATCTCAAAGTACAATTCAGGCAAAAGTTAGGGATTAATGGCAAGTAACTACATTTAACGCAGGTGAATTCCCCAGCAGTAATGTCGTCTATCAAGAAAACTTCAAGTCAAGGTCATCTTCGACAGAAGCTCAGGATGTCCAGAATTCAAACTTTGTAAAAGGATAACGGTCGTTATGTTTCAATGTAGCCCTTTTCCCTTTAAATTACCATTTCCTAAACTTTGTAAATACTCTATGGGATCACGCGCTTGGCTGATTTCCATCCTATCAATAAAATTTGAGCCCTAGTGCTTTTGTTTGTAATTCTTATTTGTTTTAGCTTTACAGAATGACATTTTTAACATGATCGATGATTCTTGAAATAAAACAAAAAAGAATTTATTGGTCAAAATTTTTCTGCTATTTAAAATAAAGATGGCAATTTCTTTTGACTGTTGAACATCGAAAGGACATCGATCGCTTCTCCGAAGGTGATTGAACCTCAAAGTGCAGAATCAAAGTACTCTTTCTAAAACTAGAGCATCTGAATGGAGGATCAACTGTGTCAGAGACCATGTTTCATCATACATCCCCGACGGAGTACGTATCTCTTAAGACCGATTGAATAATTCTTTCTCCCCACGGGGACCATTTCGCCTAAGCAAGGCAGGATTGCTATTCTGAACCAGTGGTATTTTTCATCCCCCGCAGTGGCTGAGTATCCCTTCATGTTCATTCATTAGTTTGTATGTCGCGTCAGTTTTGTCAGCATAAACATACATACATCATGCATAATTGATTCACATTCATATTCATATTGCATCAACATCACTCCTGTCGGTCTTGTTCCCAAGTGATAAAGGTCCTCTCAATTGAGTTGTCAGTTCTTTCCTCGTCAGGAAATGTATCGTCTGAACAATTTCTCCCCCCAGTCTATTTCTGGATTGGAGATGGTCCTTGACCTCTTTGATAACTTGAACCTCTGAAAAACAAGAAGGCATTCGAAAAACTTCACTCTTCACCATTGAAGATGATATGTTCGCTTTCCCAGATTTAAGGAAAATCCCCAGAGAAAGCCTCTCAACAAAATACTCTCAGCAACACATTGGTTTTTCTCTCTGTTAATGAAGTCGTCAACACCTCAAAATTAGATTACATCACATGGCATTTCTCTGAGAAGATCTCGAAGAAAAGTATGATGTAATATCCCCAAGCAGGAAACAGTCTCTCAAGAGACTCATTTTCCCCAGTAGAGTCAACAAATGGCGTCTCTAACCAAGAAGTTTGCACACCTCTACAGATCAGACGAATGGGTTCCCCGGCAAGTTTGACATCAAAACTTTTTCCCATCAAATGGCGTCTCCCCAGGAAAATTCAGCGAGAAGTTTGAGGAAAACCGCTACACATAACGTCCCATGTCAAAAAAAGAAACTTAAAAAAAAAAGACTGAGACCAGTTCCTTGGCTGAAGACCAGGATCGAGGGGAAGTTTATTTACAAAAGAAACTTATACCAGTTCCTTGGATGAAGACCAGGATCGAGGGGAAGTTTATTGACAAAAGAAACTTAGACCAGTTCCTTGGTAGAAAACCAGGATCGAGGGGAAGTTTATATAAGAAACTGAGACTAGTTCCTTAGCTGAAGACCGGGATCGAGGGGAAGTTTATTTCAAAAGAAACTTAGACCAGTTCCCTGGCTAAAGACCAATATCGAGGGGAAGTTTTACCCTTTTCTGAGAATCATTGCTTAGCAAAAGAAGATGGACGGGCAAGCTGCCATTCATAACCACTGTCAAAATTTCGGGTATTCCGATATTTAATCCTCTTGCACCCCGAATGCCCGAATATCTTCGCCATTCACACCTTCGGGGCCAAGGAGATTAAATAGGGGCATCTGTCGTACCCCAAATTTTGACCACCAAGATTTCCCATCATTGTGAGAATCATCACCATAATATGGATGACCCATCATGCCTCATCAACCTCCTCAAGGATTGTTGAGCTTTCACTACAACCAATAATTAGGGTTTTGAGCCCTCACAGAGCACTTAGACAAAGGATCAATCAAGGAATGACACGATCTTTAACTTGTCTAACCTCTTAAACACCTATAAAGGCTCAAGAGGACTCTCACATCAAGAATCCAGCATCAAGTTGCAACATTCCAAGTGGATCAAGCCTCAAGATCGCCAGTGTCACCAAATTAGGGTTTTGATCGACTGAGGCCTCCAGATGGAAATTTTCATCTGGGCATGAGCCAATTCTTCAAAGCACAACCCAAGATACTCCAAGGGACCTCATGGACCCAATCATCAAGTCAATTTAACCTCAGGGGATGCATTTACCAAAAATCAGGAATTAAGGTTTCTTGACCTAATTCACCCCTAAGTTGAATTTTGGGACAAAGCATGAGCCAAGACCTCATGGCATGATTTGAGGGCCTTAAATACACCACATTGATCCATTTGCAACAATGGATTGATCCAAGAAGCTTGATTCATAAGTTTCAATTTCACCAGGACCACAATTAGGGTTTTGAGGAAAAAGTCAACTGTATCTTTGACTTTTGACCAAGACATGCTCCCAAACCTTAGGACATGATTCAATATACCCTATATCACCTATGGAGTCCATCCATTAGGTTTGATTTAGGTCAAGGACTTGATTTCACAAAGGATCGCACAATTTGGATTTTATCCGATAAAAAGTCAATTGTGCACAAAATCAAGTTTGACTTTTTGGAATTTTTCACAAATATGGTTCCCCTAAGTAAAAAATAATGTTAATGTGTGGTATTGATCATCATTCATCAAGAAAAATCAAGAAAAGTGAGGTTTCTTGCAAAAGGGGCAACCTTGAGAAACCAAAATTTTTCTAAGTTATGGAATAAATATAATTTGGTACCAACTTCCAAGGATCATAACTTGAGATCCAAGCAACCATTTTGGGTGATCCAAAGCTGGATTTGTAGGTCTTGATACACTCTACAAAATCTTCAACTACCTCAGACTCCAATTCCTTATGGATTTTAAGTTATGGAGTGATCAAAATGACAAAAACATGAAGATGGCATTTTTTCCAACACTTAGTGAAAATCTGCCTAAGTTACCAGCCTTGAACATCAATGTTCATGAGGATTTTTCAATGGGATCCAAATAGTTTCAAAACAAACTATGATCACACATGTTTTGTATCATATGAGGGCTTTCTAAAAAGCACAAGAGCCTCCCATAACTCAACCTGAGCAGGGAGATATGAATCCCTCAAAATCACCATTTCCAACTGTCCTATGCAAGGCAGATTTTGGAAAATTTTGTTGTTTTGCTCGATTTTAGAAATTTGAACAACTCCAAGCCTTGTCATTATATTGGACACATTTGAGGATAAAACAAAAGGAGAATGATCTGATCCCCAAGCCTCCAAAGTCCAAGAATCTACATTAGCCATAACAAACCTAAAAAGGCTAAAAAGGTGCCAAGACTCCAATTTTGTTGCAATGCATTTAATGGATACACTAAGGTGGCATGGACTAACACATTCCTAACTGAATGAGTCAAGGATCAGCACTGAATCAAAGGACCAAAGGCCTGTGCCCTAATCTCAAGTCAATGGCTAGAGGAGACTTGAGATTCCTTTTGCTCAACATTGACCAAAGGTCTGCTGCAGCTGCCATTCACTATTGCTTGCAAAAAAAAACTTGCTCTACTATAAATAGAGCTCATTTGTGCTCAGTTTGAGTACACCAAAGCACTACAACACTTGCTTTCCTCAAAATCTCTTTCTTTAGGCTAAAATGCCTTCTTTTGCAAGGTATCTCTGAGTTTTTGAGTTAGGGAGCAATTCCACCACAGTTCATGATCCAAACACCTCTAATATGTTGTATCTAAGCTGTTCAAACACTCACATGTGACCAGAAACATCAAAATCACAAAGTCAACCTCCAAAACCTCAAAATTTGACTTTTTTGCATTTTTCAAGCCATGTCTTGATTCAGTCAGTTCCAAAACCAAACCAGGCCTCAAACACACTTCAAATATCAACCTCAAACTGTCCCAAATGGTTCCCCTCATCTGGAACACCATTTGAGAGAGTTGCCATATTGGTCACTTTTACCACTTTTGCAAGAAAGAGCTAAAACTTGTTCCTGAGGATTCCAGCTGGTTCTAATCATTCTAAAAGCTTATCAGGGATCAATTGAGAGTGTCCAAAGCATCAAATTACTTCTAGCACAAGGAATTTGGCAGATAGCACAAAAAGCTCCAAGAGGTAAGTGCATAACAACTTGAACTCTTTGAATTATGCATTCCTTTGATGTCCACTGAGCATAAACATCTCATACATGTTATATATGTTGTGTTTGAACCAATTGACCATGCTATTAGTATGTGTATGATGTGTTAGCATAGAAAATGCAAATTTTGGCCTATTTCAAAACCACTATCGGGTTTTAAAATAGGGACCTCATCTGAAAAAACCAAGACCACCATTGGATTCCTTGTGAAATTCTAAGTCAGATGCACCTAAATTTTGTCCTAATCCATGGAGAAATGAGAAAGTTAGAGGCTTCACGTAAATTGCCCAAAAGCTTGCCTTGCCCAGGACTAGAAACAAGGCATGCCTTATGATTTAATGGGGTGGTTTTGATACACGGATGTATCACCACCCCAGTGGTAGCACGCATGTGTGTTTGTTGCCAAGGTCGTGGTTTCAAACCCTACCCAGATCATTTTGCCATTTTTCATTTTTTTTTGCTATTTTTCAATATTTTCATGTTTTTGTTAATTAATTGAAAAATTAATTTCTCTCTCAATTTAATTATTTTTTATTAGTTCTTTTTTTGAAAATTCCCAAAAATGTTAAAATATTTTATCCCATGAAAATTCTACAAAAATATTATTTATTTCATATATTTGGTATTTTTGTAAAGAATTGTATTTTTATTTGTTTTTAAACATTAAAAATATTTCTTTCTCTTCGTTTTACAAAGCTCAAATGATTTTTAAATCATCCCATGAATGAAACATGATTTTTCAAATATAAATCCAAGATCACAACCTTTTTTTTACATGTTTGATTATTTTAATTGAATTTTTATTCAATTAAAATACATTAAAAAACCAAAAACTTGGGTTTTGATCACTATCACCCTAACAAATTTTTGCAAACACTTTTGGGTCTCTAATAGAGTGTAAGACCTAACCCCTTTTGAAAACCAAACTAATTTGGGCCTCAGTCATTGTATAAGACCCACTGCGATTTCAAAAATTCCGGCGCGATCGCCAGTTCAAAACAAAATCATTTGGGTCTACCCTTGTGTTGTAAGTCCCATTTCTTTTCTTTTTCAAACCGTTGGGCTTCTCCTTGAAGTTGTAAGACCCATCTCTTTGTACAAAAAACCTAATTTGGGCCTCAGACGTTGTATAAGCCCCGATACAGTTTACAGATCAACGGTACGATTACTGTTTTTCATCTGGGCCTCTCCTTGAGTATAAGCCTCAACAATCTTTTCAAAACAACTTCCCTTTTGATTTAGGTTTAAATTCATAGTTGTTATCAAAACTCTCTTTAATTTATTGAACAACTAACCATACAGCTGTTACAATGGAAGCTTGCTCGCCTGTAAGTTTTTATCGGCTTTCTTTACTTGCTTTCACATATATATATATAACTGTATTGTTGGAAGCTTGCTCACCTGTAAGTCCTTCTGTCATATACTTTTAAATACTTGTCATATATCAACTTTATATATACTAGTATATCTGCTTAGAGTTTTCCCTGACAACTAGGTCTAGAACTAGGTAAAGCCAGTTTGTCACTCTTAAATACAATCAAAACTAGATCCCCATAGGATTTCCAGATACAGTCTTGCCTTCTCTTGGGCTTAAAAATTATGGAACAAAGAGAAAGACATTATTCTCGGTGAAACTTTTCTCAGACTGTCACTATTAGAAATTGTCAAAGAAATTCAATTCCCCAGAAAGGATTAATTCTCGGTGAAACCTTTGTTGAATTTCTTCAAACCCTAGAACTGTTCACTAAAGAAAAGATTATTCCCGGTGAAAATTTTCTTGAACTCTTCTTAAGTATGGACCCACAGGCTTCCTAAAGCATCCCCGCCTCCTCTTGGGCTTTGTACAAGGACCCTCCGGCTTCTTAAAAGTTCTCATGCCTTCTCTTGGGCTTAGTAAAAGGACCCTGAAAACCTCTTAAAGGTATAGGACTGAACTTAGTCATCCTTCGTTAGAGCTGTCTTTCTAAAAGAGTCAAAACCTCAGACCAATTTTAGGGTTGATACTCATCCCTTCAAAGAGTCAGCCTCCTCTTGGGTGTTATACAAAGATAAACTCCGTCATACCAATAGACTTGGACAGTCTAATCTCCTCTTGGGTCTCAAAGACATTCTCAAGTTCCTTATAAAGACAGAAAAAACACTGATCATTTAATAAATCACTAGTATAGTCAAAACCCGTGAGTTCTAAAACTGCGTCTTTTATCCTAAACTTCCCCAGCCAGGGTCAGTTTATCATTAGAGCCTCAAGGTATCTGATACCTCAACTCTTCTGTAAACCCTCAGCAAGAGTTGATTCCCCATTTTTGGACTTGCCTCTGGATCTCAATAATCCTCAGCAGATGCCAGCCTCCTCTTAGGCTTTGTACAATGATTTTCCCCAGCTGAGTTAACCTTTTCAAAATCTCTTGTTGAGTGAATCACCTTTCCACACTCTCTTGTTGAGTCAATGGTACAAAACAAAAGCACTCTCTTGTTGAGTCAACCTCTTTTAGCCTCAATCTTGGGCTTTGTACAAGACACCATATAAATTTCCCTAAGCAGAGTCAATCCTCTTTCAGCTTCAATCTTGGGCTTTGTACAAGACAGATAATACTCTCCAGCAAAATTAAACTTATTCCAGCCTCAATCTTGGGCTTTGTACAAGACACCTAAAAAATCCTCAGCCAAGTCAGTAAGGTCTCATGTTAGCCTCAATCTTGGGCTTTGTACAAGACAGATAAAGATTTATTTTCCACCAAGTCAGTCTTCTTTTTCAGCCTCAATCTTGGGCTTTGTACAAGACACATACAAACCCTCCCCAACGGAGTCGAAATCCCTTTTAGCCTCAATCTTGGGCTTTGTACAAGACAGATAAAATATTTCCCCAGAAAAGTGAAACTTTCTGCCTCCTCTTAGGCTTTGTATAATGATATCCCCGAAAGACTCAGTCTCTCTTTTTGCCTCAATCTTGGGCTTTGTACAAGACAGATAATAAACTCCCCAGTGGAATCAATCAATCTCTTAGCTTCAACCTTGGGCTTTGATCAAGGTACACAAAAATCAACATCCCCTCAGAGGAGATCAAAATCTCTGTAGGAAGTCATTTCTCTGTATATCACTACACAAAATAGAAATTAGAACAAACCTTAATCCTGGATAACTGCTGTAAGTGGCACACTTGTTGATTCAAATATCCAAGTTATAGTCCATCTCTTATCCTGGTAAACTTCCTCTTTCATCTAATTGCTGTAAGCGGCAAGCCTCTGGATTATTTACATCCACGCTATTGTCCCTCTCTTAGCATGAAAGATTCCTAAGGAAAAATGGCATTGCTCTACACTGAGTTAAAGTTTTCTCCTTCAGGACAACACCCCTATAAAGGAAATTATGGCATTGCTGGATTCTCATATCCCAGTTAAACTAATCCTCCTTTATAATCAGTCACCCAACAGTTGTGATGAACAGACGAGATGTCTCCTTTTAGAGATGACAAATTCTCTCTCAGTCAAACCTTTAGTGTTAGTTCTGCAGCTATGCAGTATGTATATTGGATAAATTTTGTTAAAACCTTTATGTTTGCTCTTATGTCACTGAAGGTGTTTTAACATGTTGTATGTGTATCTGCCATAACAGATTAGTTGGAGGTTGTGAAATGTCAAGTAGGATGTCTTGACATGTTGTTCTGTACTAACTGGTTATGTTCAGGTTCTGTCATATTAGTTAAATGTCAAGTGTGATGTCTTGACATGTTGTGCTGCACCTACCTAGTATGAGTGCATGGTTGTAATGGTGTGACAAAGATGTCATGAGCACTTCACTGAACCTGAATGTTTAAGGTGATGTGACGTGGCTGTCTTTGGAATTTCATGACAGAACATCTTAATCTGGTACAACAGGTACTGCTGCTCTGTGATGGTTAATCAAGATGTCAAAGGAGATGTCACAACATTATTTTCTGTTACAGCAGGTGCTGCTATTGTATATCTCTTGACATATTTGATTTGATCTGATGGGATCTTTTTGGATATACCTCATCATTATACACAGGTCAAGGAGATTAATTAGGAACAAAGTGCAGATTTAATTGGATTTCATAAAAAGGATCTTGGAGACTTTTTAGGAAACTATTTGGAGATTTGTTCCTATTCTTTTGGAGAAGATCTTGCAGCTGAATTAAAAAGTGAAGATTTAAAAGATACATAAGATCCTGGAAATATTATGTATCCTTTGTGGAGCTGATTTATAGGTCTGGAAGATTCAAGTCCGAATCAAGAAAACTATTGAAGAGTAATGACTTTCTAATTATGGAGATAAATTAGGAAGGATTTGATTGAAGACCTATTTTGTAGGAGAATCTTTTACAGATTTGTAGCAGCTGATATGTTGTGATTAGAAGCCCAGATCCAGTTGGGAAAAAGTGATAAATAGAATGCTTGTAACCTAGAATAAGCATGGGTCCAAAATGTAGATCATTAGGGTTGTGTGAAATTGTGAGCCACTCTGGTACTATTTCGTACTTAGAGTTGGACTGTTTAGTTGAGTTGTATGTTGTCCACTCTAAGCTTTTAAGCACGAGTGTTTGTTCTTGATTGAAGCTTTTAAGCAAGATCAAGTATTGTCTTTGAAATGTGTCTTCTACTTTTCTGTGATTGAAGAGTTGTTGGAAATCGAGGTGTTGATGTAGTGGCTGAGGTGTTGACTGCTAGACATCATTGCGATGATTGGAAGTGAGATGGAGTCTCTTATCTAGGGTGGACTTAGGTAGAAGGGTCATTGGGTAGTGATTAAGTGAGTAGATCATCAACGGGTGTGTTGATTGTAGGGTCTATGAATTGATACTGCGGATAGTGAACTTCCTTCCTGGCTTGGTATGCCCCCAGATGTAGGTTGTTAGACCGAACTGGGTGAACAAATTCTGTGTGTTGTTTATCATTCTGCAGTTTTTAATGTTCTGTATCTACTCTTGATAAACATGTCTTAGCAGATGTTGTGGCTTCATGTTGATTGTCGCTATCAACTGTGTGTTGTTCCTTTCTTGTTTAAATGATTATGCAGCACAATGTCTTGAATTGTGTTAAGACATCTGCTATCTGCATAGACCAGAATTTTAAATTGGTATCAGAGCAGGCATCCTGTTCATTTTTCTGGGTGAGATCCTAAGGAAGATACTTTCTGGTTCATGTGCAAGGAAAATAGTTTTGCTGAGAAGTTATATAGACTTGGTCGGTTCATATGTTGTTTGAATGGTCCCTTGAAGTGGAGGATGGACTATTCATGATAGGGTGTGTATTGGCTCTGTTTGAAGTTGTCAGGCGTGTAGCTTTGGTGGTGAGCTGCTTTGTATGGTGATTTATTTTCAACCTATGCTGACCCGTTGCACCTGGAGTGTGGTGTTGGTGCAATGGTTATTAAGTTTTGCCTGAAGGTTGTTGAGGGGTTTTCTTTATCTGTGTTCCGCTGCGTATGTATCTGGCAGAAAAATCTTGGTGGTTTTGTGTGTTAAGGCCACAACACTCTGTTCTCCTCTGAAGGTGTATCACATGGTGTTGTGATACTTGAGGATAATATTGTCTGACTTATTAAAGTGACCAATGATACTTGAGGTTTGACCTAAGTCCACTCATAAAGGAATTTTCAATAAGTTTGTTGATGAGAGATTAGAAGGATGCAATTTATTTTTGCTCTCTTCTCTGAAAGACCATCCACAGGTCTAAATTGAAGGATATCATGGTGTTGTTCTTGAATGATGTTCTACCAGTTGTTGTGACATCAAACCAGCAGAGTGTGCAGAATCTTGTGGATAAAGATTTGGCATTGCAAGTGTGTTTTGATCACATCTGTTTGGAACCTACTCCTGGCTTGCATTTAGGAGGTGTATTAACCTAACTGTTTGACTGGTGTCTTCATTATTGGAATGTCATCCAAACCATCTAGGATGAGCATTTCAGATTTTTGTTTGGAGCAAGGAGGAGTTGGTGTTTTTTTTTGGACCAAAGGATTATTGTTCCCTGGTATTTGCATGAGAAGTTTCTTCTTAAGCTGGAGTTCAGTTATGTGGTGTCCTCACATAATGGAACATTTTTTGCAAGGATTGAAGAGCATCCTTGTAGGTTGAAGTGTTGGGAGAAACATATTTTTTTTACAATCTGTTTGTGATGACCAGTCAATGTTTTTTTTGTATGCTCCAGAAACCTGTTAGAGGGAATCTCCTCTTTAGGTGCAGAAGGATGGCATCCAACATCTCAAAGTCAGACAGGGGGTCTGAACATTTGAAGTTTGAGAAGAAGATTCTTGAGATGTAGAGTATGCAGGTTCCTGCTTGTGTGTATGGTCTAGTTTTGAAGGTTGATCAGACACTGATGGTCGATCCTCGTGTGTCCATTGCAAGAGATGTGTATGGATTACTGTGGTCTCAAAAGCCATAGTAGATGTTTAATGTGATTTAGACTGATGTCGAAACTGATGTTGAAACATTATTTCAGCCAAGGGAGTTTGTTTAGCTCAGGGTGGACTGAAAGGTCAAGACACTGACCTAATCTGAAATGTTTTTGTGGTATGAATGGTTGTCATGATGGTTTGTCATGAAAAAGATTCAGAAGATGCTGGATTCTGAAGAAGGGTTAAAACCACAGGGATTTAAGATCAACTGCTATTTGTGAAATCCACAAGTACTTAATTGATTATCCTTGAAAGACAAGATTAAGGATGTTCAGTCAAATGTTTTAACATCTTTTCATCAGAGGTTTGGAGAATCATGGGAGGGATTCTAAATTCGCTCACAAGTTGCCTAGGTGTTGACCTTGGATTATTAGCTTAGCATCTGTTCCTAAAAAGTATTGTGGATGACCTGTCCAGATGGTGGTGCTGAAGATGGAAAACTATGAAGACATCATAATCTTGATGGTTACAACTTGGATCTGTTTAATTCTGATCTAAGTAGTTTGGAGCACGGTGTTTGCTCTAGTTGTGAAGGTCGAGGATAAGTGATAATTATCTCTGGCTTTCT
The DNA here is from genome assembly GCA_022829125.1 of Lathyrus tuberosus. NCBI lineage: Eukaryota > Viridiplantae > Streptophyta > Magnoliopsida > Fabales > Fabaceae > Lathyrus > Lathyrus tuberosus. Next base: position 12,086,437 of record JALAZF010000072.1, read on the forward strand.
ACTGACGGCTCTACTAAGGGAAGTGACATTCTTTAGTATTGCTATGGGGTAGTCTTGGACTACTTATTTTTTGAAGATTCAGATGTGGCAGATTTGAAGTCTTTGGAGTTTCAAAGCAAGATGGAGGTTGTGTACTCAAACTTGATTGTTGAATCAAGTCTATGAGAGCATGGAAATCTATTTCTGTAAAAGGAGGAGGTTCTTCTAAGTTGCAGAAGGAAGAGATGAATTCAACAGTTGGATGTCATAATGTTTTGACATCTAGCTTAACATCAGAAGTCTCAGCTGGTGATGTGGCACATCAGCTTAAGATAGAGGTGATCTACAGTAATGGAAGTTATGGATGCTTCAAAAAGGTCTGTCTCATACAGTTTGCGGGAGCTGTGGTTTGAGAAGATGTTACATGACTAAGAGGCTTGGTGAATCCAAGATGTCTTTCTATGGAGCAAGTAGTTCATGTGACTTGAAGATCTGGTTTCATTGGTGGATCAGGATATCTTGTGGGAGTTCTGAAGAAGATTGAGATCAATCAAAAGGCGGAATTTGGTTGGTTTCATTATGTGCATTCAAGCAGGATGCTTAAAACTGATTGCTCTTGTGCAGAAGAGTATTTAGTTGAAAACGTAAGGAGGTTCTAATTCTCTTGGAGCTTGTGGCAGAAGTTCTAGGTTGAGGATGGAAGTATACCTTCTTTTGGTGGATGAGAGTTTATTTCTCTCTGGGTTTCTGAAGCTCTCTTTGTTCAAGCTGATGACGCAGTGTTGTGTGAAGATCTTCAGTTTGGATTACTATGCTATAGTAAGTCCAGTTGGTGGAGCAAATCAAGAATCATGGTGATGATGTCTTGGTGTGTGGCAGATGTTCTAACTTGTGTTAGGACATTATCTGATTGGATATCCTTGGTGAAGGATGATTATCCTCTGGTTCAGGAGCTTGGTGCCTACATTATGCCTAAGGAGCGTCTACATAGTCATACGGGAGAATGATGAAGTAGAAGGTCTGCCTTGGATGGAGAATGTAGAGAAGACTGAAGCAGGTCATATATTGATTGCTTGGAAGTCTAAAGGTGAAGATACTCAACAACTGATCAGGAGTATTCTAATTTATCATACGGGAGAATGATAGGGAATGACTGCCTTTGGAGAGTTGGGTGATTATCGATGGAGGGACTTGCTAAGGCCAGTTGAAAAGCTTGGAGAGAGAGTATTGTTCTTGTGTTTTTGTGATCTTCTGTGATGTGATGGGTTATGATGTGTTTTTGTTCTGGTTGTTTCTGGTCCCTTGGCTTGAGGGGGAGCTTTAGTTTGTTTGAAGGAGGATGGTAATCCTTATGTTCCTCACGTATAGCATGATGTAACTTCTTGTGTGAGTGACTGCTTATTTAGCAGGTGTCAAAATGAATGAGCTCCAGCCGGTGGCTGAACTGGGAGTGAGCTCTTAAAGACATGAAGATGCGTCTTATGCTTTTCATTCATTTTGGGTGTTCTTCTTGCAAAGGAGCACAGGTTATCCATGTCAGGGGGAGTAATGCTACTGATTTTCCTGATTCTGGTTGATTTCCCTTAAATGCATAGCTGCTTGGTTTGGCATATTATGGCTAAAAAGGGGGAGATGGTTGTAAGTAGTAGTAGAGTTCCTTGGTTGTTTCCTTGAGGGGGAGCTGGTTGTCTTATCCAAAGGTTGTATGGATGTTGCTCTGGTGTGCTATTGCTTTTTCAAATATGGCTAAAAAGGGGGAGAGTGTGTGATTGCATGATGTGCTGATATCTGATGCCCCATATGATGTTCTAACATTTATTTGTGTACCTCTGCCACTAACTGTGTGAGGTTGTGATTGTGTGCAGATGTAGTTGAGTGTTGATCTGTTGTTGTGAAGTTGTTGATGTGTGTGTGACTGTGCTAACAATCTGTGACTGTCTTCTGATGACTGTATCTCTGATTGTTGGTTTTAGCCAAAATTTGCCAAAGGGGGAGTTTGTTAGTTCTGCAGTTATGCAGTATGTATGTTGGCAAAATTTTGTTAAAACCTTTATGTTAGCTCTTATGTCACTGAAGGTGTTTTAACATGATGTATGTGTATCTGCCATAACAGATTAGTTGGAGGTTGTGAAATGTCAAGTAGGATGTCTTGACATGTTGTTCTGCACTAACTGGTTATGTTCAGGTTCTGACATATTAGTTAAATGTCAAGTGTGATGTCTTGACATGTTGTGCTGCACCTACCTAGTATGAGTGCATGGTTGTAATGGTGTGACAGAGATGTCATGAGCACTTCAATGAACCTGAATGTTTAAGGTGATCTGACGTGGCTGTCTTTGGAATTTCATGACAGAACATCTTGATCTGGAACAACAGGTACTGCTGCTCTGTGATGGTTAATCAAGATGTCAAAGGAGATGTCACAACATCATTGTCTGTTACAGTAGGTGCTACTATTGTATATCTCTTGACAGATTTAATTTGATCTGATGAGATATTTTTGGATATACCTCATCATTATACACAGGTCAAGGAGATTAATTAGGAACAAAGTGCAGATTTAATTGGATTTCATAAAAAGGATCTTGGAGACTTTTTAGGAAACTATTTAGAGATTCGTTCCTATTCTTATGGAGAAGATCTTGCAGCTGAATTAAAAAGTGAAGATTTAAAAGATACATAAGATCCTGGAAATATTATGTATCCTTTGTGGAGCTGATTTATAGGTCTGGAAGATTCAAGTCAGAATCAAGAAGAATATTGAAGAGTAATGACTTTCTAATTATGGATATAAATTAGGAAGGATTTGATTGAAGACCTATTTTGTAGGAGAATCTTTTACAGATTTGTAGCAGCTGATATGTTGTGATTAGAAGTCCAAATCCAGTTGGGAAAAGTGATAAATAGAATGCTTGTAACCTAGAATAAGCACGGGTCCAAAATGTAGATCATTAGGGTTGTGAAAAATTGTGAGCCCTCTGGTATTGTTTCGTACTTAGAGTTGGACTATTTAGTTGAGTTGTATGTTGTCCACTCTATGCTTTTAAGCACGAGTGTTTGTTCTTCATTGAAGCTTTTAAGCAAGATCAAGTATTGTCTTTGAAATGTGTCTTCTACTTTTCTATGATTGAAGAGTTGTTGGAAATCGAGCTGTTGATGCAGTGGCTGAGGTGTTGACTGCTAGACATCATTGCAATGATTGGAAGTGAGATGGAGTCTCTTATCTAGGTTAGACTTTGGTAGAAGGGTCATTGGGTAGTGATTAAGTGAGTAGATCGTCAACGGGTGTGTTGATTGTAGGGTCTATGAATTGATACTGCTGATAGTGAACTTTCTTCCTGGCTTGGTATGCCCCCAGATGTAGGTTGTTAGACCAAACTGGGTGAACAAATTCGGTGTGTTGTTTATCATTCTTCAGTTTTAATGTTCTGTATCTACTCTTGATAAACATGTCTTAGCAGATGTTGTAACATCTGTTGTGGCTTCATGTTGATTATCGCTATCAACTATGTGTTGTTCCTTTCTTGTTTAAATGATTATGCAGCACAATGTCTTGAATTGTGTTAAGACATCTGTTGTCTGCATAGACCAGAATTTTCATTTAGCTTCAATCTTGGGCTTTGAACAAGACACCAATAAACCTTTTAGCTTCAATCTTAGGCTTTGAACAAGACACAAATAACCGTTTAGCTTCAATCTTGGGCTTTGAACAAGACACCAAAACATCTTTTCCTCCAATAGAATAGGAGGAACTACGATTGCTCTGATTTCCCTGTTTCTTTTAAACGGGAATACGTAGGCATAAGATTGCGAAATCTTAGCGAGCATACCAAACAAAAACTCTAGGTCCAGTACCTTCATATCGATCAAAAACCTTAGGTCCAGTACCTACCAAAAACATCGAAAAACCCGAACATCAACAAATACTCACTCTCTTTCTCATATTTCCCAAGAAACTTTCCCAACCCATCGACAGATAAACACCATCAAGTACAAAGCCAAACCTAAAACTAACAACTTATGGATAACCACATATAGGATGGGTAACTGACAACTCCCCATTGTATAATCTGACCCCGAACTCCCCGAATCTCTCTTAGCGTTTGTTCAGTTAAACAATCGCGTGCAAGGTTAGTTTTAGATATCTTCCCTTTCCTTTCCAGCGTCACGTGATAAATAAGAAATTAGAAAGTAGCACCCCCTTCCCTACCGTTGCGGTGAGGGAGGAACCCATGGCGATAAGGTGGTCGCATCACCGACAAAAATCGCGCGCTACACTCGCTCCTGAAAGTGACCATCAATTCAACATAGCCCCACGGTCTGGTAGTGGTGCCATTGAAACCTTGTAGATCCGAGCCCACGTAAGGGGTCAGATGCTTCTCGTCGAGCTGGAGTGTTTCTAAGAGGTGGGCGTACATGATGTCCACCAAACTCCCTTGGTCGACTAGGATTCTGCGGACGTCAAAATTTTCCATCTGCGCCCGGATCACGAGAGGGATGGTGGAGTTGGGTGCACCGCCTGACAGTTCCTCGAGGTAGAAGGTGATGGGGTTTGACTTCCCTTGCACCTTCTCAGAGGTGGCAGTCTGTGTTGAGGTCGTGGATTTCATCTCGTCGAACATCCGCTTGATCGACCCGACGAATACCTTGTTGAAGCCCCCACCGAATATAATCATTGTTGTGGGGAAACATTCCCATGTGCTACGGGCTGTGACAGGGTCCTCGGGGGGGAAATTCTCCCACCAGCTGCGAATTGCTGCGGGGTCCCCAATCTCTTCGGGAACGTAAAAATCCTCTGGCCGAGTGACACTGAGAGAGACTTGCAGTCTATTCTCTTTAGAGAGAGGGGTCGTCTCCTCGATGCTTTGCGTGTCCCGAGCATCAAGTCGAGGGACGTCATTACTCTTTGTATATTGTTTCAGATGCCCCTCCTTGATTAGGATCTCTATCGCATCCTTGAGGTGGATACAGTCTTCGGTGACATGTCTGTGGCTCCGATGGAACCTGCAGTATTTAGACTTGTCAATGTTTGATTTGGGGGGCGTCGGCTTCGGAAAGCGGACACCCCCTTTGTGAAATTCCGAGTTAGCGCACTCGGAGAGAATTCGCTCGCGGGGAGTAGTGAGTGGAGTGTACTCCATGAACCGGCCAACTGGACCTCTCAGCTCGTGAGAGTCTTTGGGACGACCTTCGCGTCTTCTCTCTCCCCCGTGCCAGGGGGCAGTAGAGTCTTCATCCCTGGAGCTCCGGGGGCTCTCTTGGTGTTGCGAGTAGCTGGCAATGTGGGCGGCCTCTGACTCCTCGAACTGGATGTACAATTAGGCTCTGCGAAGGAGGTCTTCCAAGTTACGGGGTCTATGGATGCCCACAGCCTTTGCGAACTCGGTCCCGTGACTCATCCCCCGCTCGATCAGGAACTTCTTCATGTCGTCGATAGCGGGTACCTCAACGGCTTCCCGGTTGAATCTCTCAATGTAACCTCTGAGAGATTCGTCTCTCCCCTGGAGGATGGCTTCCTGGGAGGCCACCGCCTTCGGGTGGCGTTGGGACGCAATGAAATGCCTGGAGAACTGTCTCTTTAATTATTTCCAAGAGATGATGGACTCTGGCTTGAGGCTTTTGTACCACGTCATGGCTCCTTTCCAGAAGGTGGTCGGGAAGAGCCTGCATTTGATGGCTCCCCATACATTCCTGTAGTCGAGCATTGCCTCAAAGCTCTCTACGTGATCGTCGGGGTCGGTGGTGTCGTCGTACGTCCCCAAGGGTAGAGGCTTCTCCATCCCCACAGGTATAGGGGTCTCTATAATCTCCTTGGACAGCGGGGTCCACTGGTCGTCCTCGTCACTCCTAATCGGTGACCATGATGGGGAGTGGTTGCCTTGACCAGGCCAGTGTCGTCGGGGGGAACTCCTCAGACGACTCTTCGGCTTTTCTTCGTCAGCTTTGCTCCTCTTCTGGGTGGGAGAGTTTTGTTGTTCCTTCTGTGGAGGTGAGCGATGTCTCTTCTGAGCGACCACGGGCTGGGGTTGTTCTAGGCGCGGGCAGCGTCCCGCAGGTTGGGGGAAGGGCTCCGAGATTCGACCGGTGGTGTCCTTCGTGGGGAAGGAGAACGACTGGGAGATGGAGGGTGACGATGTATCCATGGGGGAGAGCGTCGTTGTCGCCCTCTTTCGAGCGCTTCTATCCTCACGTTCTGCTAGGAGATCAGTTGGTTAGGCTGGTTGATCAGAGCAAACAGGGCCACCGTGTTCGGATCAATATTTGGTGGCACGGGGATCGGCTGGTAGACAGCTGGGGTGCTGTCCTTTTGGGAGGCATTATATGTCGCGTCGTCAGAGGAAGGGGAGGCAGTATGCCCGTCCCTTTCATCGCCTTCTTCGACGTTAACGACCACATTGTCCTTGTGGTCGTCTCCGTTGTTGAACTACGCGAAGGCAGTGTCGGGAGTAACTATCCAATGCATATAATTGTCAGGGCTTACGTGGCATAGAGAAGACCAGCGCGTGGTCTTCGCCCTGGAGTAACTGTCCCAAGATCTCTAGAAGGTGGGCAGCCCAACTCCTTCGGAGGAGGGTAGTTACCTGATGACGTGTCCCCACGGGAGGGACACATGGAGAACGCGAGAGAAGAACCGCAGACTCTTTCCAACGCGTGCAGCGTCTGCCCGACGGGTCATGTCGCTGGGTGGCGGGGAGGTGAATTGGGCCTTTGTGGGCCGCTTAGAATGATGTTGGGGTTGGGCCTTCCCGACTGAGGGGCAGGCACTGGCCCAGTCCATAACACTAATCATAACATTTTGCAATCAACATAATAAACTAAAATCAATCTAACACAATTAAACTATCTATAACTTAATTATCTATAACAACGATTCTTTATTCATCTTGTGCAGAGTACTCATTATAGACTTCTGCTCTAATCTAGAAATATTTTACCAGAGTTATGTAAATTGGTCCATTTAGCATGTCTAAGTAGTTCATCCATCTTTGAAACTCAAAATGACTTAGAAAGCAACCACTTGCAGCAAAACTGTCATCATCTACCACTTGTTCAATGAGAAGCTTTAATTCATCTTTGTCGAGCGACATAATCTTCAGTTTTATCTTAAGTTTGTTCGTGGAATTAACATATAAGGGAATAGTTGACGAGGATTTCATTGATGAGGTTTTAGGGTTTTTATAGAGTTTACATATAGGACACGAAATAAACAGTGATAAAAGTTATGTGTGTTGAGAAAAAAAATGACATTAAAGAGACTTAAACACAAAAGTATTTTAAAAAAATTCATTCCCCTTCAAATTTAAAACACAAACAATTTCAAGTGTGTTGAAGACATTTCGGACAGGTGTAAAAAGTGGGACAGGTGTCAAAAGGATTTTCCACTTTTGTGCATGTAAGAAGCAAATATTTCTTTATACAAGCTTCAGAAGCAGAGATTTTTCAAAAGTTATCTTTTATCAAAAGTTTGTAACCCAAACTTTGACTGAGACACCATCTGACTAATATATGATTCAAATTTTTCATTCAGAATTAAGCATAAATTACTGTATTCAAAATTTTTACCAGCCATTTAACTCTAATAGAATTATAAGTTATATATCAAGTGCCAGTTCACTGAAGAACGTAACATATACTAATTTCTTCTGAACAATAGTAAGAAAGCTTGATTCTAGAATGCTTAAAGAGATTTCTTTGATATGACATAACACTGGTATTATCACAAACGATGAGAATACAAATTTCACAAGTCTGAAAGTTCTTTAGCTAATATCCTCCAAAGTAACTGAGTGTAGAAATTATACGCACCAATAAACTTTGTATAAATTATCATGCTTTAAATAGAAAATAAATAACAGAACTTACTTGGATATATTTTCTGATTTTGGATCCCCAACTTGTTTTGATGAAGTTTTTATGACTTGTTCTGAATCCAAGATCTTGAATTATCTTTTCAACAGGATAACACCATTGATAAAGAGACTAGTTAATTTAAATATATTTCTTCATCTTGACAACCTTCTTTTCATATGGAGATGAAAACATATTTTTCTCTTTGAATCTTTGTCTGCACCACTGTTAAGTGTTATGCATAGACCATGCTCTGATGCCAACTGAAGGTGAGAAATATACACAAGAATTGGGGGAGGTTGAATTGTGTTATCCAATTTGTGTTGCTTTTGAACAGAGTTCAAATTCTAAACAATAGTTCAGAACCTGATTAACAAGTTGCAGTTGAATAATAACAGAAGCAAGTGAATGATAAATAAACACACATAATTTATCCTGGTTCCTCTCAAACTAAGAGTAGTACAGTCCCCTTGCAACACATGATATTTTCCACTATAATCAAATCATGATTACAATTGCTTATACCCTCGAGCATAAGACTTTCCTTGCTCAGACCTATAGCCTACGACTTGCCTATTCAATCAGCACCTGGTCAAGACTTTCTGCTTAGATCCTCAGATCCTAAGACTTTTCTGTTTATACCCTCAAGTACAAGACTTCTTGCTCAAACTCACAGCCTAAGACTTTACAACTTAAATCGCACAAATTCAAGACTTCCTGCTTATACCCTCGAGTACAAGACTTTCCTGCTCATACCTCCAGTCCAAGACTTCCTGCTTAAATCCCACTAATTCAAGACTTCTACTCATACCCTCGAGTATAAGACTTTCCTGCTCAGACCTCTAGTCCAAGACATCCTTCTTAAATCCCATAAATTCAAGACTTTTACTCATACCCTCGAGTACAAACTTTCATGCTCAGATTCCACGAATCCAAGACTTCTTGCAGTCTAAGACTTCCTTGATTAATCAACAGTTTGTTCAAGACTTAAATGCTCAAGCACATATCAAGAGACTTACTTGGCTCAAGCTCACAACAAGAGACTTTGACGCTCAAGCACATAGCAAGGGACTTTCTTTCTAAACTACTAAAAAACCTGTTTAGCATAATAAAGAACAAGATGTACTTAATATACAATCAGAGGTACAAGGTAATGACCATAACAAAGATCATAACTCTTAAGATTTCTAATGATCGGTGGTTTTTATGCGTTATTTTACCGTTAATTTTAGTTAGTTTTATTATATGTTTAATTGCATTTTATTCCTGTTTACCGCATTTTATGATCGGTTTGTGTCTTTTCAATGTTTTGAGGTTCAAATAAGCATTCACGAGGAATCGGAGCAAAAACCAGGAAAAAGCGCAAGAATTCAGAGAAAGTTGCATTTGCGTGTCAAGGATGCCTGGACCAAAAAAAAATCAACAAACATAAAATATATTGGGCAACCAATTCTCTTATCTATACTATGTTAAAGTTCTCTTAATTAGCTTTCCGACGCTTCGAACGGGGAGCAAAACAGACTTACGGATCAAAAATTATGATCAAAACAATTCCGGTTATAAAATCCCGTGAGCTGACACGGCCGTCCGTGTTGGCTGACACGGCCCGTGTCATCAGATGACGCTGATTTCATGATTTTTTTCATATTTTCTCCATATGTTAAGTTGTGGGGGAGCTTTGAGTATTTGCAACCGATCTGAGTGATTTTATACTATTTAGATGAGTTTTGGCAAGGAAAAAAGGGACTTTTGGACGGGAGAAGAATTTCACGATCAAGATTAGAGAGATCAAGGTTTTCGGAAGGTGGAAGGTTTTCATGAGCGGAAGAAATTAAAGATCAAAAGTCTTCCAAATTCTTGTAATGTTTAATCTTTATTTTGTAATAATCTCTTTGAATATTATGAGTGGCTAAACCCACTAATGCTAGGGGGTGTCCCTGAATTGGTTTTGTATTGACTATGTTCCCTTTTATTCTATGAGATATGTGCTTTTTATTAATCTATATTATTTTGCAAAGTGCTTAATTCATTTCCTATCTGACCAATGGAATTTGATTTACGGTTAAGGTTTAGGTCGGACAAACCAACTTAAAGTTTTTTGCATAATAATATTGCAGTAGATATTGCGTAGGAATAGGGATACCCTGTAGTAATCGTAATAATCTTGTTAAAAACACAAAGCTTGATATCCATCCTAAACTGCTAAGGAATTAGGGTATAGGATGAATACCAAAGGTTTTTCTGGCTAAGGAAATAGGGAAAAACATTCTTAGGATTCGGTAAAGGTTCGTTTAAAGCATTGTCTCCTCGAATAAGGATTTAGGTTAGTGCAAAGCAATTCATACACCTTACCCTGGCATGCTCTCTTATATCTATCCAAAGTCAATTTTATTTTTCTGCTCTATTTTCTCATTACTGTTATTATTTTCTTAACAAACCAAACCACCAAGTGCTTTTGTTTAACTAAAATAAAACCAGAACTCTATATCGTCAAGAAGTCCTTGAGATCGACATTCGGAGAAATTCCCTTTTATTACTACATCAGTTAAAATAGTACACTTGCTATTTTTCTGATCAAGTTTTTGGCGCCGTTGCCGGGGACTGCAAAAGATCATAGATTTTAGAGTTTTATTTTAGTTAAAATTTTGTTGCTCCGCAATTAAAATTTATTTTTAATTTTAATTATATTTTTATTTTATTTTAATAAAAAAATTGAGATTATTGTTGCTTCATGAATTCTTCTATATATTGTACGACTAATAAAGTTTGAGTGTGTAGTTATGAATATCTTTTATACATTACCACCCGTATCTCCTCAATGTTGGTCGCCTGGTTTGAGAATCACTTTGGAAGAGGAGACTAAAATTTTTAAAGCTTATAGGAGGGAGGTAAGAATCCTTATGAATGAATGTAAGGAAGCTAACTTTTATCCAGATTATTTTATTTGGCGAGAGTGCAGGTTGGAAGAAGAATGTGTGAAAGAAGAAGAACAAGGCATAACGTCAAACGAAGAAGATGCATTAGAAATAGAAGAATTTGAGGTAAACAAGAAGTACGGGGAAGAAGAAAAAAGGCAACTTGAAGATTATCTAGTGCTGGATGAAAATACAGATGCAACGATTTGTGATGTGGTAGACATCCAACAAGAAAATCTTCAAGAAAATAGTATCCCTAAAAACTATTATGACAAGGCAGATGAAAGACAAGAAATTGATAAAGTATTGAATTTCATTTATGCCTTGTTCACAAAAATCCCACTGAAAATGAGTTGGAAGAAACATCATCAATACCTCAGGTTCATGGGGTAGCTACCAAACAAAAGAAAGAAGAAAGATGATGTGTTCTTTGTTTCATATATGCCACCTTAATAGAGAATGAGACGTCAAGCCATGCGACGTTAAACGAAGCGCTACGTGGGAGGCAACCCACTCTTTTTATTACTAAGTCATTTTTCTTTTTGTTATTTTGTTTGTTTCGTTTACAGGTAATAAACAAGACCTTGCAGGTACAAGCTATGATGTAGCAGTTGGTGTTGCATTACATTCCGCCTCCTCAGTAAGGATCTCTGTGAGTAACCTCTCTCGCTCTTGTTCTAACACATTGGGACAATGTGTGTTCAAGTTTGGGGGAGGATTTACTGTTTTTAGTTCTTCCGTTTAGACTTGTTATTGTTGTTTTTGTGTGTTGTTTTATTAAAACCACTTTAAATTCTACCCGAATTGGAGCTGTAAAATTTTTTTCTTGTGAATACTGTGATTTTGAGGTGGTCAAGAAAGTATATAGAGTTTGAGGGAAGAGGAGCTAGAATTAGGGACATTGGGAAAGTTTGGAAAGTGAGGTATGACCTGAACACCCTAGATTCCCTAGAGTATGGAAACGAGTCCAACGTGTAAATTTGTGCCATAGTACTTGTATTTGAGAAGTATTCCCCGAGTAGTTCATAGTGATAATTTGGCATGATTAAAAAGAATTGCATGTATAGGGTTGATTGAGAGAATGACTTAATGCACCAAAAACAATTTGAATAATGGTGATAAAGACAACTAGTCCTTTTAAGTTGGGTAACCCTCACTCGGATACTTAGCCTAACGGCGGTTGAGTCTAAATTGTCGTCCCAAAGTTGACTAATAAACGCCAATGAGCGAGAAAAAAAGAATAAAGGTGCCTAGAAAAAGTTTCGATCAATCTTGTACATGTGAGGGAAGACGATCATAAATGCCTTAATCTGATTATCCGAATGAAAGGGGTAGAAAATAGAAAAAAAAGACTTAAGCCCAAAGCATAGTTGGAGAGGTGACCTAAAGGGGGATTTAGGTCCGTGGTTTTATCGCGGTATGTGTTTGTGTAATACCTTGTTAACGGACAATTACCAAGAGAACTAGTTTTAGTCAATCGGAACAAAGGCTCACGTACGAGTAATGATACACCTTACCTTCACAGGTCTTTCATTTGATGTGTACCATTTGATCCAAAAAAATCTTTATGCAAGTTTGTTGCTTGAGGTCAAGCAAAGGTTTAAGTTTGGGGGAGTTTGATCGGTGGTTTTTATGCGTTATTTTACCGCTAATTTTAGTTAGTTTTATTATATGTTTAATTGCATTTTATTCCCGTTTACCGTATTTTATGATCGGTTTGTGTCTTTTCAATGTTTTGAGGTTCAAATAAGCATTCACGATGAATCAGAGCAAAAACCAAGAAAAAGCGCAAGAATTCAGAGAAAGTTGCATGTGCGTGTCAGGATGCCTGGACCAAAAAAAATCAACAAACATAAAATATATTTGGCAACCAATTCTCTTATCTATACTATGTTAAAGTTCTCTTAATTAGCTTTCCAACGCTTCGAACGGGGAGCAAAACAGACTTACGAATCAAAAATTAGGATCAAAATAATTCCGATTATAAAATCCCGTGAGCTGACACGGCCGCCCGTGTTGGCTGACACGGCCCGTGTCATCAGATGACGCTGATTTCATGATTTTTTCATATTTTCTCCATATGTTAAGTTGTGGGGGAGCTTTGAGTATTTGCAACCGATCTGAGTGATTTTCTACTATTTAGATGAGTTTTGGCAAGGAAAAAAGGGACTTTTGGACGGGAGAAGAATTTCACAATCAAGATTAGAGAGATCAAGGTTTTCGGAAGGCGAAAGGTTTTCATGAGCGGAAGCAATTAAAGACCAAAAGTCTTCCAAATTCTTGTAATGTTTAATCTTTATTTTGTAATAATCTCTTTGAATATTATGAGCGGCTAAACCCACTAATGCTAGGGGGTGTCCCTGAATTGCTTTTGTATTGACTATGTTTCCTTTTATTCTATTAGATATGTGCTTTTTGTTAATCTATTTTATTTTGCAAAGTGCTTAATTCTTTTTCTATCTGACCAATGGAATTTGATTTACGGTTAAGGTTTAGGTCGGACAAACCAACTTAAAGTTTTTTGCATAATAATATTGCAGTAGATATTGCCTAGGAATAGGGATACCCTGTAGTAACCGTAATAATCTTGTTAAAAATACAAAGCTTGATATCCATCCTAAACTGCTAAGGAATTAGGGTATAGGATGAATACCAAAGGTTTTTCTGGCTAAGGAATTAGGGAAAAACATTCTTAGGATTCGGTAAAGGTTCGTTTAAAGAATTGTCTCCTCGAATAAGGATTTAGGTTAGTGCAAAGCAATTCATACACCTTACCCTGGCATTCTCTCTTATATCTATCCAAAGTCAATTTTATTTTTCTGCTCTATTTTCTCATTACCGTTATTATTTTCTTAACAAACCAAACCACCAAGTGCTTTTGTTTAACTAAAATAAAACCAGAACTCTATATCGTCAAGCAGTCCTTGAGATCGACATTCGGAGAAATTCCCTTTAATTACTACATCAGTTAAAATAGTACACTTGCTATTTTTCCGATCAAGTTTTTGGCGCCTGTGCCGGAGACTCCAAAAGATCATAGATTTTAGAGTTTTATTTTAGTTAAAATTGTGTTGCTCCGCAATTAAAATTTATTTTTAATTTTATTTTTAATATTATTTGTATTTTTTTTAATTTTAATACAAAAATTGAGATTATTGTTGCTTCATGAATTCTTCTATATATTGTGCGACTAATAAAGTTTGAGTGTGTAGTTATGAATATCTTTTATACATTACCACCCGTATCTCCTCAATGTTGGTCGCCTGATTTGAGAATCACTTTGGAAGAGGCGACTAAAATTTTTAAAGCTTATAGGAGGGAGGTAAGAATCCTTATGAATGAATGTAAGGAAGCTAACTTTTATCCAGATTATTTTATTTGGCGAGAGTGGAGGTTGGAAGAAGAATGTGTGAAAGAAGAAGAACAAGGCATAACGTCAAACGAAGAAGATGCATTAGAAATAGAAGAATTTGAGGTAAACAAGAAGTACGGGGAAGAAGAAAAAAGGCAACTTGAAGATTATCTAGTACTGGATGAAAATACAGATGCAACGATTTGTGATGTGGTTGACATCCAACAAGAAAATCTTCAAGAAAATAGTATCCCTAAAAACTATTATGACAAGGCAGATGAAAGACAAGAAATTGATAAAGTATTGAATTTCATTTATGCCTTGTTCACAAAAATCCCACTGAAAATGAGTTGGAAGAAACATCATCAATACCTCATGTTCATGGGGTAGCTACCAAACAAAAGAAAGAAGAAAGATGATGTGTTCTTTGTTTCATATATGCCACCTTAATAGAGAATGAGACGTCAAGCCATGCGACGTTAAACGAAGCGCTACGTGGGAGGCAACCCACTCTTTTTATTACTAAGTCATTTTTCTTTTTGTTATTTTGTTTGTTTCGTTTGCAGGTAATAAACAAGACCTTGCAGGTACAAGCTATTATGTAGCAGTTGGTGTTGCATTACATTCCGCCTCCTCAGTAAGGATCTCTGTGAGTAACCTCTCTCGCTCTTGTTCTAACACATTGGGACAATGTGTGTTCAAGTTTGGGGGAGGATTTACTGTTTTTAGTTCTTCCGTTTAGACTTGTTATTGTTGTTTTTGTGTGTTGTTTGATTAAAACCACTTTAAATTCTACCCGAATTGGAGCTGTAAAATTTTTTTCTTGTGAATACTGTGATTTTGAGGTGGTCAAGAAAGTATATAGAGTTTGAGGGAAGAGGAGCTAGAATTAGGGACATTGGGAAAGTTTGGAAAGTGAGGTATGACCTGAACACCCTAGATTCCCTAGAGTATGGAAACGAGTCCAACGTGTAAATTTGTGCCATAGTACTTGTATTTGAGAAGTATTCCCCGAGTAGTTCATAGTGATAATTTGGCATGATTAAAAAGAATTGCATGTATAGGGTTGATTGAGAGAATGACTTAATGCACCAAAAACAATTTGAATAATGGTGATAAAGACAACTAGTCCTTTTAAGTTGGGTAACCCTCACTCGGTTACTTAGCCTAACGGCGGTTGAGTCTAAATTGTCGTCCCAAAGTTGACTAATAAACGCCAATGAGCGAGAAAAAAAGAATAAAGGTGCCTAGAAAAAGTTTCGATCAATCTTGTACATGTGAGGGAAGACGATCATAAATGCCTTAATTTGATTATCCGAATGAAAGGGGTAGAAAATAGAAAAAAAGACTTAAGCCCAAAGCATAGTTGGAGAGTTGACCTAAAGGGGGATTTAGGTCCGTGGTTTTATCGCGGTATGTGTTTGTGTAATACCTTGTTAACGGACAATTACCAAGAGAACTAGTTTTAGTCGATCGGAACAAAGGCTCACGTACGAGTAATGATACACCTTACCTTCACAGGTCTTTCATTTGATGTGTACCATTTGATCCGAAAAAATCTTTATGCAAGTTTGTTGCTTGAGGTCAAGCAAAGGTTTAAGTTTGGGGGAGTTTGATCGGTGGTTTTTATGCGTTATTTTACCGTTAATTTTAGTTAGTTTTATTATATGTTTAATTGCATTTTATTCCCATTTACCGCATTTTATGATCGATTTGTGTCTTTTCAATGTTTTGAGGTTCAAATAAGCATTCACGAGGAATCGGATTAAAAACCAGGAAAAAGCGCAAGAATTCAGAGAAAGTTACATGTGCGTGTCAGGATGCCTGGACCAAAAAAAATCAACAAACATAAAATATATTTGGCAAGCAATTCTCTTATCTATACCATGTTAAAGTTCTCTTAATTAGCTTTCCGACGCTTCGAACGGGGAGCAAAACAGACTTACGGATCAAAAATTATGATCAAAACAATTCCTGTTATAAAATCCCGTGAACTGACACGGCCGCCCGTGTTGGCTGACACGGCCCGTGTCATCAAATGACGCTGATTTCATGTATTTTTCATATTTTCTCTATATGTTAAGTTGTGGGGGAGCTTTGAGTATTTGCAAACGATCTGAGTGATTTTCTAATATTTAGATGAGTTTTGGCAAGGAAAAAAGGGACTTTTGGACGGGAGAAGAATTTCACGATCAAGATTAGAGAGATCAAGGTTTTCGGGAGGCGAAAGGTTTTCATGAGCGGAAGCAATTAAAGATCAAAAGTCTTCCAAATTCTTGTAATGTTTAATCTTTATTTTATAATAATCTCTTTGAATATTATGAGCGGCTAAACCCACTAATGCTAGGGGGTGTCCCTGAATTGCTTTTGTATTGACTATGTTTCCTTTTATTCTATGAGATATGTGCTTTTTATTAATCTATTTTATTTTGCAAAGTGCTTAATTCTTTTTCTATCTGACCAATGGAATTTGATTTACGGTTAAGGTTTAGGTCGGACAAACCAACTTAAAGTTTTTTGCATAATAATATTGCAGTAGATATTGCCTAGGAATAGGGATACCCTGTAGTAACCGTAATAATCTTGTTAAAAACACAAAGCTTGATATCCATCCTAAACTGCTAAGGAATTAGGGTATAGGATGAATAACAAAGGTTTTTCTGGCTAAGGAATTAGGGAAAAACATTCTTAGGATTCGGTAAAGGTTCGTTTAAAGAATTGTCTCCTCGAATAAGGATTTAGGTTAGTGCAAAGCAATTCATACACCTTATCCTGGCATGCTCTCTTATATCTATCCAAAGTCAATTTTATTTTTCTGCTCTATTTTCTCATTACCGTTATTATTTTCTTAACAAACCAAACCACCAAGTACTTTTGTTTAACTAAAATAAAACCAAAACTCTATATCGTCAAGCAGTCCTTGAGATCGACATTCGGAGAAATTCCCTTTTATTACTACATCAGTTAAAATAGTACACTTGCTATTTTTTCGATCAAGTTTTTGGCGCCTGTGTCGGGGACTGCAAAAGATCATAGATTTTAGAGTTTTATTTTAGTTAAAATTTTGTTGCTCTGCAATTAAAATTTATTTTTAATTTTATTTTTAATTTTATTTGTATTTTTATTTTATTTTAATAAAAAAATTGAGATTATTGTTGCTTCATGAATTCTTCTATATATTGTGCGTCTAATAAAGTTTGAGTGTGTAGTTATGAATATCTTTTATACATTACCACCCGTATCTCCTCAATGTTGGTCGCCTGATTTGAGAATCACTTTGGAAGAGGCGACAAAAAATTTTAAAGCTTATAGGAGGGAGGTAAGAATCCTTTTGAATGAATGTAAGGAAGCTAACTTTTATCCAGATTATTTTATTTGGCGAGAGTGCAGGTTGGAAGAAGAATGTGTGAAAGAAGAAGAACAAGGCATAACTTTAAACGAAGAAGATGCATTAGAAATAGAAGAATTTGAGGTAAACAAGAAGTACGGGGAAGAAGAAAAAAGGCAACTTGAAGATTATCTAGTGCTGGATGAAAATACAGATGCAATGATTTGTGATGTGGTAGACATCCAACAAGAAAATTTTCAAGAAAATAGTATCCCTAAAAACAATTATGACAAGGCAGATGAAAGACAAGAAATGGATAAAGTATTGAATTTCATTTATGCCTTGTTCACAAAAATCCCACTGAAAATGAGTTGGAAGAAACATCATCAATACCTCAAGTTCATGGGGTAGCTACCAAACAAAAGAAAGAAGAAAGATGATGTGTTATTTGTTTCATATATGCCACCTTAATAGAGAATGAGACGTCAAGCCATGCGACGTTAAACGAAGAGCTACGTGGGAGGCAACCCACTCTTTTTATTACTAAGTCATTTTTCTTTTTGTTATTTTGTTTGTTTCGTTTGCAGGTAATAAACAAGACCTTGCAGGTGCAAGCTATGATGTAGCAGTTGGTGTTGCATTACATTCCGCCTCCTCAGTAAGGATCTCTGTGAGTAACCTCTCTCTCTCTTGTTCTAACACATTGGGACAATGTGTGTTCAAGTTTGGGGGAGGATTTACTATTTTTAGTTCTTCCGTTTAGACTTATTATTGTTGTTTTTGTGTGTTGTTTTATTAAAACCACTTTAAATTCTACCCGAATTAGAGCTGTAAAATTTTTTTCTTGTGAATACTATGATTTTGACGTGGTTAAGAAATTATATAGAGTTTGAGGGAAGAGGAGCTAGAATTAGGGACATTGGGAAAGTTTGGAAAGTGAGGTATGACCTGAACACCCTAGATTCCCTAGAGTAAGGAAACGAGTCCAACGTGTAAATTTGTGCCATAGTACTTGTATTTGAGAAGTATTCCCCGAGTAGTTCATAGTGATAATTTGGCATGATTAAAAAGAATTGCATGTATAGGGTTGATTGAGATAATGACTTAAGGCACCAAAAATAATTTGAATAATGGTGATAAAGACAACTAGTCCTTCTAAGTTGGGTAACCCTCACTCGGTTACTTATCCTAACGGCGGTTGAGTCTAAATTGTCGTCCCAAAGTTGACTAATAAACGCCAATGAGCGAGAAAAAAAGAATAAAGGTGCCTAGATAAAGTTTCGATCAATCTTGTACATGTGAGGGAAGACGATCATAAATGCCTTAAAGGGGGATTTAGGTTCGTGGTTTTATCGCGGTATGTGTTTGTGTAATACCTTGTTAACGGACAATTACCAAGAGAACTAGTTTTAGTCGATCGGAACAAAGGCTCACGTACGAGTAATGATACACCTTACCTTCACAGGTCTTTCATTTGATGTGTACCATTTGATCCGAAAAAATCTTTATGCAAGTTTGTTGCTTGAAGTCAAGCAAAGGTTTAAGTTTGGGGGAGTTTGATCGGTGGTTTTTATGCGTTATTTTACCGTTAATTTTAGTTAGTTTTATTATATGTTTAATTGAATTTTATTCCCGTTTACCGAATTTTATGATCAGTTTGTGTCTTTTCAATGTTTTGAGCTTCAAATAAGCATTCACGAGGAATCGAAGCAAAAACCAGGAAAAAGCGCAAGAATTCAGAGTAAGTTGCATGTGCGTGTCAGGATGCCTGGACCAAAAAAAATCAACAAACATAAAATATATTGGGCAACCAATTCTCTTATCTATACTATGTTAAAGTTCTCTTAATTAGCTTTCCGACGCTTCGAACGGGGAGCAAAACTGACTTACGGATCAAAAATTATGATCAAAACAATTCCGGTTATAAAATCCCGTGAGCTGACATGGCCGCCCGTGTTGGCTGACACGGCCCGTGTCATCAGATGACGCTGATTTCATATTTTTTTTCATATTTTCTCAATATGTTAAGCTGTGGGGGAGCTTTGAGTATTTGCAACCGATCTGAGTGATTTTCTACTATTTAGATGAGTTTTGGCAAGGCAAAAAGGGACTCTTGGACGGGAGAAGAATTTCACGATCAAGATTGGAGAGATCAAGATTTTCGGAAGGCGAAAGGTTTTCATGAGCAGAAGCAATTGAAGATCAAATGTCTTCCAAATTCTTGTAATGTCTAATCTTCATTTTGTAATAATCTCGTTGAATATTATGAGCGGCTAAACCTACTAATGCTAGGGGGTGTCCCTGAATTGCTTTTGTATTGACTATGTTTCGTTTTATTCTATGAGATAAGTGCTTTTTATTAATCTATTTTATTTTGAAATGTGCTTAATGCTTTTTCTATCTGACCAATGGAATTTGATTTACGGTTAAGGTTTAGGTCGGACAAACCAACTTAACATTTTTTGCATAATAATATTGCAGTAGATATTGCCTAGGAATAGGGATACCCTGTAGTAACCGTAATAATCTTGTTAAAAACATAAAGCCTGATATCTGTAACACCCCAAAATTTTCCCTCTTTTTTTTCTAACCTAACTGGCTTATGTTTCTTTGCATTTTCTTGCATTAGCATTTGTGCATATCTTTGGCTCTTAGCATGGGATCAAGGTACTTGGTTCATCTCAGAGGAGTATCAAGCCTCAAGGTGCTTTGAGGAGTTCATCATATCATCATAAGATCAAGATTGGCAGTGATTTCAAGTGATTCCTTCCCTCCTAACCAGAGGGACCAATTAGGGTTTTGGGTTCAAAAGGGGCGTCTTGATGGGTTTTGCTTGTTCAAATACATTCTCATGGGCTTCACATGCTCACAAGTACTCATAGATGGAGTCTTGGCTATTGTTTCATTGTGAAAGATGTTCAGTGGATCAATTGCTTGTAAACCAAGAAAAGTCAACTGTAAGGAAGAAAGTCAATTGTGGAATTTTGAGGTTCTCTCCATGACTTTCAAGGTCTCACATCCTCATATGGTCTTCAAGGGTCAAGTTTCATACCATTTATCAAGAATCAAGGGTTTGTACAAAAGTTACTAAATTTGGAAAATGACTTATAATGAGAAGTTTCCATTTTTGGCAAGTTTTTACACTACATTCAATTTGACTTTTCATCATCAAAGAAGTTTCAAATGAATTTCCCTCCAACATGAAAGTTGAAGATCTTTCTCTCCCATTTCTAAAAAGTACTAGTTTGTCTCCATATCATTTGTGAAACTCAAGTTATGGCTAAGGCAAGGCAAGGAGCTTTTTAGTGGTTTTCACATGTACCATTTTTCCACCTTTGGCATTTTGGCACAAATTGACTTGTAATGACCTCTAATGCTTCAAGTCAGATTACCACACTTAAGTACACTTCATTTGGATCATTTTTGGCCTTTGAATCAATTCAAATCGTGCCATGTACTCCACTTATTCCACAAAATACAATTTTGCATAATGGATCAAATCTCATTATCCAAGCATGCACAAGGCCCAAGTTCATTTGAATTGTGATCAGCAGAAGAAATGTGAGTGAATCATGCTTATTTGGGGGACTTTGCACGTGAGAATTAATGGTTATTTCACAAATTGCAAAATTGCAAAACCACTCCAATCTCACTAATCAAGGAATTAATCAAGTTCTAATCATAATCAGGGGATTAACCAAGTGTATATAAGCTAACTCATGCCTTCAAAGCTAGGTCATGCACCCTTATTTGCTCAGATTTCACATTTTTGCTCAAATTTTCTCCTCTTCGATTCTCTCTCATCTTAAGAGCTTTTTGAGAAATTCTTTCATATTCTTGATCCCTGAAGTTCATAGAACAAGAAGCAACCATTGGTTTGAGCTCATAACAAGGATATCATAGGGTTCGGATTTGGAAACCTCTTCTTCAAAACTCAAGATCTAGGTCAGATTCAAGCTCTAATTGCATTTATTTTGCAATTAGAGATTTCCAAGGTGTGATCTGGAGCTTACAGACGATTTTCTAGGAGTATTTTGAGCTCTTCAAGATCTCAGGTTAGTGGTGATTTCATGCTCTTAGAACTTAATTTTTTGATGTGCATAATGATCTATGGAGTTCACTGAGCATGATGATCTATTTTGTTTTGAATTTGGACGTGTATCATGGATGAATTTTGAGATTTAAGTTTTGGATCTAAACTTTCTTTTGTTCGATTTGCTTTATGTGTTGATATTTATGTGAAATGAGTTTGATATTCTTAATCCTTGTTGATTTCTAGTTCGAATGGTATACTCATATGTGGTTTCTGGAGATTTTGTGATTGGTGTTCACCGAAGAAGGTGACCGGAGCTAGGGCTCCGGCACCTGGTATGTTTTCCGTCCGGCAAGGGTTTGGAGGAAGAAGATGCAATCAGGGTCGTCCATTACTTTGATCTGGTGGTCTGCAGTGTGCCACGTTTTATTAATTCTAATTTTATTTTATTGGTTGTGTGTTTGTTACTCCATGATAGCTACCATGTGCCAATCAATCTAAGCCACTCATCTTGCTTACTATTTAATTTGTTGACTGTTTTGCATGCGTAGGATTAATATGATGGTTAGATGTTTGCCAATGCATTAAATTAACATGTGCTGCTCACGTGTCTTCTTGTAATATTTGAATTGACTTGGTGTGCACGTGTGTATGTTGCTTACCCTGTGCGTGTTAATCTTGGCCTCTCATCTTGAATACTTGCTGATTGTGTTTACTGTTGGTGTGCGTTGGATTGATTGCATGGTCATGATTGAGTCTGAATGTTGACTAAAATCCATATGTTCCTCTTTGACTGCACTTTTGGACTATTTGGATTAGGCTTGTTACTTGCACCCCCTTATTTGATCCAATTCATTTTTATAACGTGTTTGTGTTGCTGATTGCACCCCCTGGGCTCTATTTCTTTATTTATTTTATTTTTATTGCATATTTTCTCATTTTTATTTTTTAAAATTAGATTTATGCATCCAAAAATCCCAAAAAAATTCATGAAGCATGTTTAGAGTTTTATAAAATTTTATCAAATTTTATTTTCCATTTTTATTTTATTTTGTGCCTCTGAATTAATTGTGTGGTTAATTTCTTTGTGGATTGTTTCATGTGTGCACACCTTAACTTGCTGATTTTTGTTCTCATCATCTACACATGATTTGCATCTCATTCTTTTTGTATCTGTTAGAGAACACTTTTAAGTTCATAAAAATATTTTTGTGTTATTTTTAAATTCTTTTCACATTGCATTTTAGTCCCTCTCTTTTGCATATTGAATCATGTTTCTTACTTGATCTTTGCTTAATTGTTTGAGTTGTTTAACCTTTGAATTTTGGTGTGATCTTTTGACATGTGATTGGCTTCTGACTTAGGTCATCTGAGTTTTAATTTCACAACTTTAGAATGTCATTTGATATATGTTTGATTATTTGTGCTTAAATGACTTATGCATGATTATGTCTTGACACCTCTTTGCACAAGTGGATTTGCCATGCCTATTTGCTTGAGTTTCTTCTTGATTCTTTGTATGTGCATTTGGTATGATGTTTACCCCTGTTTGAGGTCCCTTGTGACTTAATTGTGCAATTTATGGATCATGTTTGAATCATGTTTTGAGTATGTTTAAGTGTTGGAACTTTGTTTTCTTTTTGTGGATTACTTTGGTGCATGTCTTGAAGGTGTTGCTTGATGTTTGTACTTGTATGACTTGAGTTTGGTTTGGATATGATATTGGTGCATATGCTACTGCCCCTTGAGCTCCTTATTTGGTTTTCATTTCACTTGAGCATAGTTTTGTTGCATTTGGTTTGAATTGTATGATGAATATCATTACCTTTCCTTTTGTGGATTTCTTTGGATCTTAATGCTTCATGATATGAATCACTTTTGAATATGTGAATTATTGATGATAACATGATTGTGGTTCTGACTTGATTTCATCTTCATCTTGCCTTTCTCATTTCATTTTGATATGAAGTCCATATATGCTTAATTGTGCATTTCATTCAAATGTGCTTGCATTCTTTCATGTTTGTCTTTGCATGCTTACTTGAGTTGTTTTGTATTGAACTTTGAGACATTTTTGTTGATTTGAGTTGGACATTTATGATATGATGTGCTTGCTGCCCTTGTTTCTTATCTTATCCTTCTCTTTCTCGTTTCTTCTCTCTCACTCTTTCTCTTCCCATGAATATCAAGACTTGTTTAAGTCTTGGATTCTCTCCCTTTATAGCTACCTAGTCCAACTTAATTTTTGATTAAGATTGGAGTAGGATTAGCATTAGGTTTTAGGTAGTCGTCTCTCCTAAGCCTCACTAACCATAGGGCATCCATGCATGATAACATTGGGACTCTTAGTTTCCCTTTAGAGTTTCCTTTGTGTCTTCTCTCTTCTCATCTCAAAATTTCTTGAAAACACTTAATAAAGATAAAGTGTATTGCGCACGAGCCTTAAGTGTGGGGAATGAGAAATGAGGGGCTTCCTCTCATCTTTCTAGAGTGCTTAGCGGGTGTCCTGTCTTGGGATAATTGGTTAAGTATTCGCCCCTGTGCCCTAGACTTTGGTGCAATGCAAGTTATGAACTAACTTAAAACACTTCTGTCTAAAAAAAGTTCAAACAAACAATAACGTCTTTCCTTCGGGAATTCTTTTCTCATCTCACTCACTCTCGACGTATGAACGTGCTTCTACTCATTCTCTTGCAAGACGGTAACGCACTCGATTCAGCGAGCCTGCAACACTTGAGCTAGAACGTTAGCCGTTCCCTAAAAAACACAAACAGTAACCCTCGTTGAGGGGAACTACGTCGCTCTGATTCTCATGCTCCCGATGAGATACGTAGGCAGTGGGGTATGGCCCATGCGAGCACTTCTTTTAATTTCCCTACATTTGTTTCTCTTTCTCTATCCTTCCTTCTTTCCTGTTCTTCGGTAGCAGCGGAGCTCCAGACGACGACACCCTTCGATCGAGACAAGCAATCGTGGATCCCATCGGGTACGATGGACGCGTGGGGGTGCTAATACCTTCCCTGCGCGTAACCGACTCCCGAACCTGGTTCTCTTGGTCGTTAAACCATGTTCTTTCCCTTTCTCTTCAGGTTTATGCAGTGTTTCCTTTCCCTCTCTCGGGATAAATACACTTTGCTGGCGACTCTGTTTTTCTGCGCCACTCTCGCGTTTGTACCGTTGGATGCGAATCTTTCGGGAGCGACAGCTGCCGACTCTGCTGGGGACTCTGGTTGACCTCTTGCTGGTCCATCCCCTTTAGCGAGTCGATCCTAGCGCTTGTTTGTTTTTTCGTTGGGTGTTTATTTGTTGTGCTTTATTATGTTGTATATTACTGTTTTACAGCTTTTATTGCATTGCATTTCATTTTATTACTGTCATACTGGATATTGTTGTGTTGTGCTGGCTGTTTTCTGTTTGGCAGGTTGGGTTGTTCAGAAAGATAAGCCCAATACCCAGGCTTGAGTACACCCTAGGACTAGAGTGGAGAGTAGTGGAACCTACGTGCCCGCTTGGTACGTTTGTGTGTTCACGAAATTCACAACCAGACGAGGCTATCTTGGGACGCATTCTGACGTGTGTGTCTTGTGCATGTTAGGGTGTTGATCTAGAGAGTTGTCGACTCTGG
Organism: Lathyrus tuberosus; assembly: GCA_022829125.1. Lineage (NCBI taxonomy): Eukaryota > Viridiplantae > Streptophyta > Magnoliopsida > Fabales > Fabaceae > Lathyrus > Lathyrus tuberosus. The sequence continues at coordinate 12,111,517 of JALAZF010000072.1, forward strand.
TGACCGTTTCTCTGATACCTCAATTGCGCCTCTCCTCCCGAGATGTGACAGTGGCAGACCACATTCTGTGGCAAACCCATTGCACATTCTCGCTCTGAGGACCCAATGCTGAGGGACTCGCATAGGATGACCTTGTTTTTGGAAGAGAATCAGTGGAGGCACTCCTCGATTGGCGATAGTACTGTACCCCGAGGGATGAATGTGCTATTGCTTCTCGACCTCAATGCCAGAAGCTGAGGACCTTTCGTTTTGGAGAATCAGTTGAGGCCTCCTCGATTGATGATGATGCCAAACCAGAAATGGTGAACGTATCATCATTTCTCGACCTGAGAGCCCGGGATACTGAACATCCTAGTACCCACATTGTGAGAAGGGATGGGTATTTGCAGGTTTGCAGGTAACCGAAACCTTCAACCTACCCGGTTTTCTGGTTTTCTCATCAGTGTTTGATTATATGGAGTTCTAGTTATCTCAGTGGTTCGGTATTCTGGATTTCTGGTTTTCTGGGTTGTGGTTCTCGTTCAGTTACCAGCGCAGCACATCCGGAAGTGATGCCTTGATCCCATGCTTGCATGTGCATATCATTTTTCTTGCATTCTAACATGTTTGACATTTTTCAGGGCTTGCATCTTACTCTTGATTCCGGTTTTCTGAGGTTGCCTTAGCATGGATGTCCAGAGAAAGAAGACTGTTGCTTATTCGTTCCCAGACCCGACATTGACGTTGATTCACAAGCGTCCTGGAGTTCGTACAGAGTTCGGTGGGGAGTATGGGAGACTTCTGAAGTTTGTCTACAGTATCTCCAAGTATGAGAAAGATGACATTCATACACTTCTTCAGTTCTATGATCAGTCTTTGCGTTGCTTCACTTTTCCAGACTATATCTTGTCTCCAACGTTGGAGGAGTTCTCATTTATTTTGGGGAATCCCCATCAGGCATGACATAATATTCTTTTCTGAAGAACGCCCCGGGTTAGAAGAAATAGTCATTGCTCTTCACATTGGTGAATTCGCTCTGAGTAGTAATATTGTGGAGAAACAAGGAGCTAAGGGTTTCTTATTGAAGTTCTCGTTTGATCAAGCTTGCATACATGCAAAGGAGAGGAATTGGACTTCTGTTGTTAAAACTAGAATCAAGGGATAGATCGCCTTGATAATGTTCATACATGTTTGCATTTGCATTTGCATGGTTCTCTCTTTTTGCATTGCAGGTTATCTTGGTTTCTCTGGTTTTCTTATGATCTCTTTTTTTAGTCAGGATTGATCAACCAATTCATCGGTATTCTACCAGACTTAATAAAAGCAAAGTGATGGATAAAGTTCAGGCAGACATGGCAGTTATGCAAGCTCGCATCGATCAATTCATGGAGATGATGCAGGGTGTGGTGCAGAGTCAGAATGAATTCAGAACTCTAGTTCAGCCTTTGATGTCGCAGGTTGATGAAAATGGTATCTTACACGGTGGTCTTCTTAATCGTGTTATTCCTCCGGGAGGAGGTGGTGTTGGTGCCAACATTCTTACTCCTGGTGGTGGTGGGCATGGTGGGATTCCGTCAGGGGTTGGAGAAGGAAGCACTGTTCGAGCTATCCATGGCCATCATTTTGATGATCAACAGGATGATGTTTTCTCAGTTAGAAGCTTGGATGCTGGCTTTCCTGTGGTCAGTGATGAGAGGATCCGTTTAATTGAGGCGCAACTGAAAGGGGTTGTGAAGCAGGATGATCTGGGAATAGATTTGGATGACCTAGGGTTGGTCCCTGATATTGTCATTCCACACAAGATTCAGATTCCTACACTGGAGAAGTATAATGGTTCTACCTTCCCAAGAACTCATGTAAAGGCGTATACCAGGAAGATGGCTGCCCATGTCAAGGACGAAAAGCTAATGATGCATTTTTTCCAAGACAGCCTGTCTGGCGCGTCTTTGGAATGGTATATGGTGCTGGAGAGTAGAGATGTTCGTACTTGGAGAGAGTTAGTTGCAGCTTTTATTAAGCATTACCAGTACAACACAGACATGGCTCCCAACAGAACTCAGTTGTTGAGCATGTCCCAGAAAAATGATGAAAGTTTCAAAGAATACGCGCAAAGGTGGCGTGAACTGGCGGCTAGGGTGCAGCCAACAATGCTGGAAAAGGAAATGTTGGATATGTTTATGGACACGCTGCCTAAGCACTATTATGAAAAGTTGTTACCTTGTTCACTAGGCAAGTTTACAGATGTGATTGCGATCGGACAGAAGATGGAGGTTGGAATTAAGGCTGGAAAAGTTTCTAGTGGTGACGGATCGTCCTCCGGGCATGGAAAGAAGCCTCTTGATGATTATAAGAAGAAAGGAGAGGCCAATGATGTATCATCTTACAAGGGAAAGGGGAAACGACATCAAAACCGTAACCAGCAGGTGGCTTCAGTAGTTATTCCTGCAACACTTCCACCTCAAGCAGCACCTCAACAACAGAACCGAGTTCAACGCCAGTATCCAGCCAGACAGAGAACAGCTGATAGGCACTTTGATACTCCACCTCTACCATATTCACAATTCTTTCAGCATTTGCTTCAGTTGAAGTTAGTTGAAAAGAGGACTCTGGCTCCTCTTATTGGTATTCCCCCACCGGGTTATGACGCAAGCGCCCACTGTGACTTTCATTCTGGGGCACCCGGATATCATCTTGAGGACTGCAAAGCTTTTAAGCATAAAGTCCAGAACTTGGTAGATTCAAAGCCTATCAGCTTTGCTAATGATATGCCCAATGTTATTCAAAACCTGATGCCTGATCACAATGGGCCGAGGGTGAATGCGACAATTGAGGAATGTGAAGCTTTGAATTTGATCATGGATGTTGAGAAGCTGAAGACATCGCTGGCTGTGGTTAAAAACAGGTTATTGAAGGGTGTCGTCTATCCGGGTTGTGATGAGAGCTGTTCAGATTGTTTGACGAAGGATAATGGTTGTGATCTGTTGAAGATGGGTATTCAGAAGCTGATTGATGCAGGGGTCATTGCTTTCAATACAGATGGTAGGCATCTTAACTGAAGCTTCCCAAGTGAGCACTCGAGGCCGCAAAAACATCATCAGAAGCAATAAGTCCAGACGGAGTCAAGTCTCCTCAACAATGGCAATCATCAGCTTCCTTTACTGCATTTCCATATGTAGCTTTCTTTTGTTTGTTTAAACATTTTCTGCATGTAAAAACTTGTTTGTGTGTTGAATGTTGATTTTAATGCAATGGTGTGTTGTTCTTGAAGTATTTTTACTTTTATGTACTCATATCATGTTTATATGCACTTCAATACCAACTTTCCTGCTTAAACTCTTTGAGGGAGGATGACGAAGTAAGAACGCAAACTTCTGATGGCATGCTTTTGGATAAAACCCTGTTAAGGATGTGCAGGCATTGTTTCAAATCCCAAAACACTGGAGATATAAGGGAGATAGACCCTTGTTAACCCCTTTGAGCCTTGAAGTAGGAGTTTCTTTTCGTATGAAAAAACCCTCACATTTAACCCAGGGGCAGGGTAGGCGTCAGCTAATTTGACCGAGCATTCAAATTTTGAAAGGAGTGCGCATTCGAGGATCCATTCCACTGTCAAGAGGTCAAGAGATGTGAATCCACAATGGTTATCCATCAATGATCAAGGAGTGAAGCAGTCACAACCCTATCAAATAAGTCAGACAATCCAGTGTCACACGATTTGTTAAAAAAAAGGAGAATAAAAGAAAGAAAGCCCGCTAAGTCGAAACTTGAAAACAAGCGACTTAGGAAAAAGTTAGGGCATCCCGCTGGACTTCAAAAGTGAAAAAACTCAAAAAGTCAGTCCAGGCAAAATCAGGGAAATAAAAAGGCGAAAAACAAAAAGATAGGACGACAAAAGAAAAAAATCCTTTAACAGAACAAAGTCGCGTGGCTACAGGCACAAAAGACAAAAGGGGTGACTGTTGCTCCCAAAACCTCAGTAGGTGTCAAACCATCAATTGCATGGGTCCCTTAAAGATCATAAATCTTTTTGGGAGGTGAGCGCTTGGCCCAGATTAGCTGAACATAGGACTGGAGAACATCACGAAGAGTGGGTGGGAACCGATAAACTTTGAGCCTTAAATCCTTTGTTCTCAAACCGTGAACCAGGCCACGTTACAACCCTTAAAAGTCCTAATTGAAACCGGGTTTATCCTGAGGGCGTACTTTAGCGAGATAGCGTTCCTGACTCCTATGAGTTGTGCTAATAAGTTTTTTGTTGGTATTGCATGTGCGTATTGGTTTCCATTCAAAAATAAATGTCGTAACTAGTGATTCGTTCACAAGGTTTGGCGACACATTTTCAATAAAAACTTCGAGATTAAGACGAGTGTTGCATTAGGATGGTCATTCTCATAATAAACATTTTCTGCTTGTATGTGTTTGACATCAAAGAAGCTTACATGATGAACATCAGTTGAGAAGCTCGATCACGCCAAGTTGAGATGGTGAAAACTCCGGAGGACAGTCATGTCAAGGGGTATGTGGCCAAGAGACCATGCGCAGCCTGAGGGCTCCCGGTAAATGGTGATAAGATGCAGTCAATCTGAAGCAGTCACATTGAAAACTCTCCAAACAGGGGCAATCACGTCGATTTGACAAATCTCTGTAAGATTAGTCAGGGGCAAAGTTTCTTCAAGACTTGGGGCAGGCCACCTCTAGAGCGTCAGAAGTTGTCCACTCCTGAAGACGGTTAATTGAAAACACCTCTTCAAAGTTCAAAATACTGGGGCAGAGTGTTTTCAGGTCATTGAAAGTCCTTTCGAGGCAAGTTTACTTCATGGATTATGAAGTCTGGGGCAGTTATGTCGAGATCTGATAAATCTCTCCAAGAGTTTGAAGACCCTGGGGCAGTGTGAATGCCCGGTCTTCTATAAAATCCTCTTGAGACGATTTCTTCCATTAGACCCTGTGGTCTGGGGCAAGTGGAAAGTGCAAGGGACCATTGGTCGTGCATGAAGATCAGTATATATTTGATCAGCAGAAACGTGAAAACACCCAAGTTTCTCCCCAGTAGAGTTGCTCTCCAACTTTGAAGCCTGATCATCCTCAGCAGGTAGTTGCTCTCCCTAGCCAGAGCACAGAGGATCATTTCCCCATTTAAAGTTATGTTTGATTACTCTTTTGGCAAGCAGCCAGAATTTGATGCTTCTGCATCCCCAGTAAGAGCTGACGAAATACTTTCTTTGGATAAAGATATTATTTCCCCACAGAGTCTGAATACCCATTTTCCTCGGCTAGTCAGGAAATGTTTTTCTCATGAGCAACGATGTGATCTGATCCCCAACAGATGAGTAAGCTTGACGGTATCCCCTAGCAGAGTTAATGTCGGCAATCATCAAGCAGGTTCGCTAATAGTGGATGATATTCCCCAGCAAGGTGAAGCTACAGATGCCTCTCAGTAGCAGGTTTAGTTCAGTAACGTCGCCAAGCAGGTTCGGTATTATTGACTAGTTTCCCAGTCAAAGTATCGAGGATCGATTTCCTCAACAGAGTATGAAGAAGTAATTCCCCAAACGGAGTCGTTGAGGATCGTCCCCCTCAGCAGAATATAAGAGGTTTACCCCCCAGCCAGAGTTTTGATTTAGCTCATCTTTCCTCAGCAGGTTATCCCCAAGCAGAGTTTGCTGGCGGTTGGTATCCCCAACAGGTTTTGAATCTGGGTTCTGAATTATGTAGTGATCCCCAGCGGAGGAATCTCTACTCTCAGTATCCATCCCCAACAGAGGGGGTTTTCTCTCGGAGCTTCGTCCATCTCCAGCAGAATTGGTGATTGTGATCTTCCCCAGCAGGGCGAAGTTTTCCTCAACAGGGTTTCTTTGGTTTGATGACAATGTAGTTTGTCATCCTCGGTGGAGCTGCCTCTGTCCTCAGCATTTATTTTGCTGGGACGTCCCTTTTGCATTGCATAAGCATTTTTTGCATGGCATCCTCCCAAATGCGTAGCATTTCCATTTCGTATGGAGCATTACGGCAAAATTCAAACATATGCATTCGAAGCATAAGCCAGGTTTGATAGCCTCTACCGGTTTCTTTCCCCAGCAGGAAGTAACATGATTCAGGAGATTTTGTTCAAACATCACACCGCAACCAGTGGATTCGTCCTCCTTGTCGGTCCTCCTTACGCTCCCCCGCAGAGTTGTCTGTTTAGATTTCTCCTTTCCCCAGCGGGGTCATCTTTGGTAGATCTGTTGATCCTACTAATCTTTGGTTAGTCTACCTTCGGGAAGTCCATCTTTTCGAGTTCTCCTTCGGCCGTCCTCGTTATCCCAACTATTGGTTGGTATCTCTTCTTGGTTATCCCAACTATTGGTTGGTATCCATCTTTTATCCCAACTATTAGTTGGTATCTACCCTTCTTTTATCCCAACTATTGGTTGGTATCCTTCTTTTATCCCAACTATTGGTTGGTACCCTTCTTTTATCCCAACTATTGGTTGGTACCCTTCATCTATCCCAACTATTGGTTGGTATTTTTTCTTGGTTATCCCAACTATTGGTTGGTACCCTTCTTCTATCAAAACTATTGGTTGGTATCTTTTCTTGGTTATCCCAACTATTGGTTGGTACCCTTCTTCTATCCCAACTATTGGTTGGTATCTTTTCTTGGTTATCCCAACTATTGGTTGGTACCCTTCTTTTATCCCAACTATTGGTTGGTACCCTTCTTCTATCCCAACTATTGGTTGGTATCTTTTCATGGTTATCCCAACTATTGGTTGGTACCCTTCTTTTATCCCAACTATTAGTTGGTATCTTTTCTTGGTTATCCCAACTATTGGTTGGTACCCTTCTTTTATCCCAACTATTGGTTGGTACCCTTCTTTTATCCCAACTTTTGGTTGGTATCTTTTCTTGTTTATCCCAACTATTGGTTGGTATCTTTTCTTGGTTATCCCAACTATTGGTTGGTACCCTTCTTTTATCCCAACTATTGGTTGGTATATTTTCTTGGTTATCCCAACTATTGGTTGGTACCCTTCTTTTATCCCAACTATTGGTTGGTATCTTTTCTTGGTTATCCCAACTATTGGTTGGTACCCTTTTTTCATCCCAACTATTGGTTGGTATCTACTGTGTCTAAGTCCACCTTCGGTTGGCATACAGTTACCTTTTACCCCCACAAGTTGCAAATTTTCGGGTTTACTTTGGTATTCAATCTCCCTGTATCCCGATGGTCTGAAAGCCGTTGCTTCCATACCCTCGGATCCAAGAAGTTTCAATAAGGGCAGCTGTAACACCCCAAAATTTGCCCTCTTTTTTTTCTAACCTAACTGGATTATGTTTCTTTGCATTTTCTTGCATTAGCATTTGTGCATATCTTTGGCTCTTAGCATGGGATCAAGGTACTTGGTTCATCTCAGAGGAGTATTAAGCCTCAAGGTGGTTTGAGGAGTTCATCATATCATCATAAGATCAAGATTGGCAAGAGATTTCAAGTGATTCCTTCCCTCCTAACCAGAGGGACCAATTAGGGTTTTGGGTTCAAAAGGGGCTTCTTGATGGGTTTTGCTTGTTCAAATACATTCTCATGGGCTTCACATGCTCACAAGTACTCATAGATGGAGTCTTGGCTATTGTTTCATTGTGGAAGATGTTCAGTGGATCAATTGCTTGTAAACCAAGAAAAGTCAACTGTAAGGAAGAAAGTCAACTGTGGAATTTTGAGGTTCTCTCCAAGCCTTTCAAGGTTTCACATCCTCATATGGTCTTCAAGGGTCAAGTTTCATACCATTTATCAAGAATCAAGGGTTTGTACAAAAGTTACTAAATTTGGAAAATGACTTATAATGATAAGTTTCCATTTTTGGCAAGTTTTTACACTACATTCAACTTGACTTTTCATCATCAAAAAAGTTTCAAATGAATTTCCCTCCAACATGAAAGTTGAAGATCTTTCTCTCCCATTTCCAAAAAGTACTAGTTTGTCTCCATATCATTTGTGAAACTCAAGTTATGGCTAAGGCAAGGCAAGGAGCTTTTTAGTGGTTTTCACATGTACCATTTTTCCACCTTTGGCATTTTGGCACAAATTGACTTGTAATGGCCTCTAATGCTTCAAGTCAGATTACCACACTCAAGTACACTTCATTTGGATCATTTTTGGCCTTTGAATCAATTCAAATCGTGCCATGTACTCCACTTATTCCACAAAATACAATTTTGCATAATGGATCAAATCTCATTATCCAAGCATGCACAAGGCCCAAATTCATTTGAATTGTGATCAGCAGAAGAAATGTGAGTGAATCATGCTTATTTGGGGGACTTTGCACGTGAGAATTAGTGGTTATTTCACAAAGTGTAAAATTGCAAAACCACTCCAATCTCACTAATCAAGGAATTAATCATGTTCTAATCATAATCAGGGGAATAACCAAGTGTATATAAGCTAACTCATGCCTTCACAGCTAGGTCATGCACCCTTATTTGCTCAGATTTCACATTTTTGGTCAAATCTTCTCCTCTTCGATTCTCTCTCATCTTAAGAGCTTTTTGAGAAATTCTTTCATATTCTTGATCCCTGAAGTTCATAGAACAAGAAGCAACCATTGGTTTGAGCTCATAACAAGGATATCACAGGGTTCGGATTTGGAAACCTCTTCTTCAAAACTCAAGATCTAGGTCAGATTCAAGCTCTAATTGCATTTATTTTGCAATTAGAGATTTCCAAGGTGTGATCTGGAGCTTACAGACGGTTTTCTAGGAGTATTTTGAGCTCTTCAAGATCTCAGGTTAGTGGTGATTTCATGCTCATAGAACTTAATTTTTTGATGTGCATAATGATCTATGAAGTTCACTGAGCATGATGATCTATTTTGTTTTGAATTTGGACGTGTATCCTGGATGAATTTTGAGATTTAAGTTTTGGATCTAAACTTTCTTTTGTTCGATTTGCTTTATGTGTTGATCTTTTGGTGAAATGAGTTTGATATTCTTAATCCTTGTTGATTTCTGGTTCGAATGGTATACTCATATGTGGTTACTGGAGATTTTGTGATTGGTGTTCACCGGAGAAGGTGACCGGAGCTAGGGCTCCGACACCTGGTATGTTTCCGTCCGGCAAGGGTTTGGAGGAAGAAGATGCAATCAGGGTCGTCCATTGCTTTGATCTGGTGGCCTGCAGTGTGCCATGTTTTATTAATTCTGATTTTATTTTATTGGTTGTGTGTTTGTTACTCCATGATAGCTACCATGTGCCAATCAATCTAAGCCACTCATCTTGCTTACTATTTAATTTGTTGACTGTTTTGCATCGTAGGATTAATCTGATGGTTAGATGTTTGCCAATGCATTAAATTAACATGTGCTGCTCACGTGTCTTCTTGTAATTTCTGAATTGACTTGGTGTGCGCGTGTGTATGTTGCTTACCCTGCGTGTGTTAATCTTGGCCTCTCATCTTGAATACTTGCTGATTGTGTTGACTGTTGGTGTGCGTTGGATTGATTGCATGGTCATGATTGAGTCTGAATGTTGACTGAAATCCATATGTTCCTCTTTGACTGCGCTTTTGGACTATTTGGATTGGGCTTGTTACTTGCACCCCTTATTTGATCCAATTCATTTTTATAACGTGTTTGTGTTGCTGATTGCACCCCCTGGGCTCTATTTCTTTCTTTATTTTATTTTTATTACATAGTTTCTCATTTTTATTTTTTAAAATTAGATTTATGCATCCATAAATCCCAAAAAAAATCAGGAAGCATGTTTAGAGTTTTATAAAATTTTATCAAATTTTATTTTCCATTTTTATTTTATTTTGTTCCTCTGAATTAATTGTGTGGTTAATTTCTTTGTGGATTGTTTCATGTGTGCACACCTTAACTTGCTGATTTTTGTTCTCATCATCTACACATGATTTGAATCTCATTCTTTTTGCATCTATTAGAGAACACTTTGAAGTTCATAAAAATATTTTTTTCTTATTTTTAAACTCTTTGTACATTGCATTTTAGTCCCTCTCTTTTGCATATTGAATCATGTTTCTTACTTGATCTTTGCTTAATTGTTTGAGTTGTTTAACCTTTGAATTTTGGTGTGATCTTTTGAAATGTGATTGGTTTCTAACTTAGGTCATTTAAGTTTTAATTTCACAATTTTAGAATGTCATTTGATATATGTTTGATTATTTGTGCTTAAATGACTTATGCATGATTATGTCTTGACACCTCTTTGCACAAGTGGATTTGCCATGCTTATTTGCTTGAGTTTCTTCTTGATTCTTTATATGTGCATTTGGTATGATGTTTACCCCTGGTTGAGGTCCCTTGTGACTTAATTGTGCAATTTATGGATCATGTTTGAATCATGTTTTGAGTATGTTTAAGTGTTGGAACTTTGTTTTCTTTTTGTGGATTACTTTGGTGCATGTCTTGAAGGTGTTGCTTGATGTTTGGACTTGTATGACTTTAGTTTGGTTTGGATATGATATTGATGCATGTGCTACTGCCCCTTGAGCTCCTTATTTGGTTTTCATTTCACTTGAGCATAGTTTGTTGCATTTGGTTTGAATTGTATGATGAATATCATTACCTTTCCTTTTGTGGATTTCTTTGGATCTTAATGCTTCATGATATGAATCACTTTTGAATATGTGAATTGTTGATGATAACATGATTGTGGTTCTGACTTGCATTCATCTTCATCTTGCCTTTCTCATTTCATTTTGATATGAAGTCCATGTATGCTTAATTGTGCATTTCATTCAAATGTGCTTGCATTCTTTCATGTTTGTCTTTGCATGCTTACTTGAGTTGTTTTGCATTGATCTTTGAGACATTTTTGTTGATTTGAGTTGGACATTTATGATATAATGTGCTTGCTGCCCTTGTTTCTTATCTTATCCTTCTCTTTCTCGTTTCTTCTCTCTCACTCTTTCTCTTCCCATGAATCTCAAGACTTGTTTAAGTCTTGGATTCTCTCCCTTTAGAGCTACCTAGTCCAACTTAATTTTTGATTAAGCTTGGAGTAGGATTAGCATTAGGTTTTAGGTAGTCGTCTCTCCTAAGCCTCACTAACCATAGGGCATCCATGCATGATAACATTATAACTCTTAGTTTCCCTTTAGAGTTTCCTTTGTGTCTTCTCTCTTCTCATCTCAAAATTTCTTGAAAACACTTAATAAAGATAAAGTGTATTGCGCATGAGCCTTAAGTGTGGGGAATGAGAAATGAGGGGCTTCCTCTCATCTTTCTAGAGTGCTTAGCGGGCGTCCTATCTTGGGACGATTCGTTAAGTATTCGTCCCTGTGCCCTAGACTTTGGTGCAATGCAAGTTATGAACTAACTTAAAACACTTCTGTCTAAAAAAACTTTAAACAAACAACAACGTCTTTCCTTCGGGAATTCTTTTCTCATCTCACTCACTCTCGACGTATGAACGTGCTTCTACTCATTCTCTTGCAAGACGGTAACACACTCGATTCAGCGAGCCTGCAACACCTGAGCTAGAACGTTAGTCGTTCCCTAAAAAACACAAACAGTAAACCTCGTTGAGGGGAACTACGTCGCTCTGATTCTCATGCTCCCGATGAGATACGTAGGCAGTGGGGTAGGGCCCATGCGAGCACTTGTTTTATTTTCCCTACATTTGTTTCTCTTTCTCTATCCTTCCTTCTTTCCTGTTCTTCGGTAGCAGCGGAGCTCCAGACGATGACACCCTTCGATCGAGACAAGGAAGCGTGGATCCCATCGGGTACGATGGACGCGTGGGGGTGCTAATACCTTCCCTGTGCGTAACCGACTCCCGAACCCGGTTCTCTTGGTCGTTAGACTTTGTTCTTTCCCTTTCTCTTCAGGTTTATGCAGTGTTTCCTTTCCCTCTCTCGGGATAAATACACTTTGCTGGCGACTCTGTGTTTTCTACGCCACTCTCGCGTTTGTACTGTTGGATGCGAATCTTTCAGGAGCGACAATATCCATCCTAAACTGCTAAGAAATTAGGGTATAGGGTGAATACCAAAGGTTTTTCTGGCTAAGGAATTAGGGAAAAACATTCTTAGGATTCGGTAAAGGTTCGTTTAAAGCATTGTCTCCTCGAATAAGGATTTAGGTTAGTGCAAAGCAATTCATACACCTTACCCTGGCATGCTCTCTTATATCTGTCCAAAGTCAATTTTATTTTTCTACTCTATTTTCTCATTACCGTTATTATTTTCTTAACAAACCAAACCACCATGCGCTTTTGTTTAAATAAAATAAAACCAGAACTCTATATCGTCAAGCAGTCCTTGAGATCGACATTCGGAGAAATTCCCTTTTATTACTACATCGGTTAAAATATTACACTTGCTATTTTTCCGATCAAGTTTTTGGCGCCGTTGCCGGGGACTGCCAAAGATCATAGATTTTAGAGTTTTATTTTAGTTAAAATTTTGTTGCTCCGCAATTAAAATTTATTTTTAATTTTAATTTTTTTTTATTTTATTTTAATAAAAAAAATTCAGATTATTGTTGCTCATGAATTCTTCTATATATTGTGCGACTAATAAAGTTTGAGTGTGTAGTTATGAATATATTTTATACATTACCACCCGTATCTCCCCAATGTTGGTCGCCTAATTTGGGAATCACTTTGGAAGAGGCGACTAAACTTTTTAAAGCTTTTAGGAGGGAGGTAAGAATCCTTATGAATGAATGTAAGGAAGCTAACTTTTATCCAGATTATTTTATTTGGCGATAGTGTAGGTTGGAAGAAGAATGTGTGAAAGAAGAAGAACAAGGCATAACGTCAGACAAAGAAGATGCATTAGGAATAGAAGAATTTGAGGTAAACAAGTAGTACGAGGAAGAAGAAAAAAGGCAACTTGAAGATTATCTAGTGCTGGATGAAAATACAGATGCAACAATTTGTGAAGAGGTAAACATCCAACAAGAAAATCTTCAAGAAAATAGTATCCCTAAAAACTATTTTGACAAGGCAGATGAAAGACAAGAAATTGATAAAATATTGAATTTCATTTATGCCTTGTTCACAAAAATCCCACTAAAAAATGAGTTGGAAGAAACATCATCAATACCTCAAGTTCATAGGGTTGCCACCAAACAAAAGAAAGAAGAAAGATGATGTGTTCTTTGTTTCATATATGCCACCTTTACAGAGAATGAGACGCCGAGCCATGCGACGTTAAACGAAGTGCTACGTGGGAGGCAACCCACTCTTTTTATTACTAAGTTATTTTTCTTTTTGTTATTTTGATTGTTTCGTTTGCAGGTAATAAACATGACCTTGCAGGTGCAAGCCATGATGTAGCAGTTGGTGTTGCATTACATTCTGCCTCCTTAGTAAGGATCTCTGTGAGTAACCTCTCTCGCTCTTGTTCTAACACATTGGGACAATGTGTGTTCAAGTTTGGGGGAGGATTTACTGTTTTTAGTTCTTCCGTTTAGACTTGTTATTGTTGTTTTTGTGTGTTATTTTATTAAAACACTTTAAATTCTCCCCGAATTAGAGCTATAAAATTTTTTTCTTGTGAATACTGTGATTTTGAGGTGGTCAAGAAATTATATAGAGTTTGAGGGAAGAGGAGCTAGAATTAGGGACATTGGGAAAGTTTGGAAAGTGAGGTATGACCTTAACACCCTAGATTCCCTAGAGTAAGGAAACGAGTCCAACGTGTAAATTTGTGCCGTAGTACTTGTATTTGAGAAGTATTCCCCTAGTAGTTCATAGTGATAGTTTGGCATGTAAAAAGAATTGCATGTATAGGGTTGATTGAGAGAATGACTTAAGGCACCAAAAACAAATTGAATAATGGTGATAAAGACAACTAGTCCTTCTAAGTTGGGTAACCCTCACTCGGTTACTTAGCCTAACGGCAGTTGAGTCTAAATTGTCGTCCCAAACTTGACTAATAAACGCCAATGAGCGAGAAAAAAAGAATAAAGGTGCCTAGAAAAAGTTTCGATCAATCTTGTACATGTGAGGGAAGACGATTATAAATGCCTTAATCTGATTATCCGAATGAAAGGGGTAGAAAATCGAAGAAAAGACTTAAGCCCAAAGCATAGTTAGAGAGGTGACCGAAAGGGGGATTTAGGTCCGTGGTTTTATCGCGGTATGTGTTTGTGTAATACCTTGTTAACGAACAATTACCAAGAGAACTAGTTTCACTCGATCGGAACAAAGGCTCGCGTACGAGTATAGATACACCTTACCTTCACAGGTCTTTCATTTGATGTGTACCATTTGATCCGAAAAAATCTTTATGCAAGTTTGTTGCTTGAGGTCAAGCAAAGGTTTAAGTTTGGGGGTGTTTGATCGGTGGTTTTTATGCGTTATTTTACCGTTAATTTTAGTTAGTTTTATTATATGTTTAATTGCATTTTATTCGCGTTTACCGTATTTTATGATTGGTTTGTGTCTTTTAAATGTTTTGAGGTTCAAATAAGCATTCACGAGAAATCGGAGCAAAAACCAGGAAAAAGCGCAAGAATTCAGAGAAAGTTGCATTTGCGTGTCAGGATGCCTGGACCAAAAAAAAATCAACAAACATAAAATATATTGGGCAACCAATTCTCTTATCTATACTATGTTATAGTTCTCTTAATTAGCTTTCCGACGCTTCGAACGGGGAGCAAAACAGACTTACGGATCAAAAGTTATGATCGAAACAATTCCGGTTATAAAATCCAGTGAGCTGACACGGCCGCCCGTGTTTGCTGACACGACCCGTGTCAGCAGGTGACGCTGATTTCATGATTTTTTCATATTTTTGCCATATGTTAAGCTGTGGGGGCGCTTTGGGTATTTCCAACCGATCTGAGTGATTTTCTACTATTTAGATGACTTTTGGCAAGGAAAAAAGGGACTTTTGGACGGGAGAAGAATTTCACGATCAAGATTGGAGAGATCAAGATTTTTGGAAGCCGAAAGGTTTTCATGAGCGGAAGCAATTGAAGATCAAAAGTCTTCCAAATTCTTGTAATGTTTAATCTTCATTTTGTAATAATCTCTTTGAATATTATGAGCGGCTAAACCCACTAATGCTAGGGGGTGTCCCTGAATTGCTTTTGTATTGACTATGTTTCCTTTTATTCTATGAGATATGTGCTTTTTATTAATCTATTTTATTTTGCAAAGTGCTTAATTCTTTTTCTATCTGACCAATGGAATTTGATTTACGGTTAAGGTTTAGGTCGGACAAACCAACTTAAAGTTTTTTGCATAATAATATTGCAGTAGATATTGCCTAGGAATAGGGATACCCTGTAGTAACCGTAATAATCTTGTTAAAAACACAAAGCTTGATATCCATCCTAAACTGCTAAAGAATTAGGGTATAGGGTGAATACCAAAGGTTTTTCTGGCTAAGGAATTAGGGAAAAACATTCTTAGGATTCGATAAAGGTTCGTTTAAAGCGTTGTCTCCTCGAATAAGGATTAGGTTAGTGCAAAGCAATTCATACACCTTACCCTGGCATGCTCTCTTATATCTGTCCAAAGTCAGTTTTATTTTTCTGCTCTATTTTCTCATTACCGTTATTATTTTCTTAACAAACCAAACCACCAAGTGCTTTTGTTTAACTAAAATAAAACCAGAACTCTATATCGTCAAGCAGTCCTTAAGATCGACATTCGGAGAAATTCCCTTTTATTACTACATCGGTTAAAATAGTACGCTTGCTATTTTTTCTATCATCTAATATATTCAATGTTTAAGAAATCTTAAGTCTTTGTACAAATTACAACAAATAACAAAAATCTGCATATTCAATGTTGTTGTTGATCTTGTTATTCTTCCATGTTGATAGAAGCGTGAGACGCTTATTTCTTCTTGGCCCTCTTTATTTTTTCCTTATTGTTGATCTAGATTGAATCTTCGGGTAATTATATAGCAGTTACAAAAGAATAGTCGTTGGAAGAGATAACTTGTACAAGTGTATTTGTTACTCCATAGTACTAAGAGATGTTGAAGATAGATACACAAAAATATCTTTATCCATTGTGTAACTCATTTAACCATAGTGTCTTCCTTGTGAGCTTATACTATATATCCATTGAGAGTGGATATCTGCGAAGCATGCCAACTCTTCTTAATCCATGTGAACATAGACTCTAGCTGACAAACTGATTTGGCATTGTAGCTTACTTTATGCAGTACAAATCACTTAGCTTTGTTTCTGGTTTTGAATGATTATCAGAAGCTGATACATTCAATAAATGTAGAGATAATATATCCATCTTCTGATGCTGATACATTCAACTTCAGAGTCTACGCAAACCTATATCATTAGACTTTACTTAATAACGTCCTTTAGTTCTAAACCATCAGAAGCCAAGAACTCAGCTTCTCTCAAATGCGTTCTCTTATCAGATTCTGAATAGATTCTCCTTATTCTTTGGAACCTGCATACTTAGAACACACATTAGATAACATCATTGTTCTTTCAATACTTTGTTATCATCAAAACCTTAAAGGATATATGTCATTAACAAATCTTGTTCTAACAGAGAGAACCACTCACGTCTGAGTAGATTATCTTAAAAGTGAATTTTGACTTGCTTCTTGCATCTTTGTTGAAGCTATTCTTGTGTTGCTTTGCTTGAACACATTTTTCACATGCTTCTTCTGGAATATGGATTTATGGTAGGGATGAAACCATGTTCTTCCTCTTCATATTACTAATGTCATTGAAATTCAAGTGACCAAGTATGTAATGACATAACCATACATTTCTGCTAGTTACAGACACTAGGCACTTGTGTTCTAACACATCAAGTTCATTCTTGAAGGTTCTATTCCGAGACATAAGAGCCTTCAAGATTAACGTGTTAATCGAGTCGATCATTGTCATCATTCTATCTTCGATCAATACTTTGTAATTCCTCTCGATCAGCTGACCTATACTTAGCATATTACTCTTCATGCCAGGTATGTATAATACATTGGCAACTAATAATCGTTTACCATCCTTTATCTTGATTAAAACATCACCAATACCTTCAACATATATGGTAATGTCGCTTGCAAATTTTACCTTGTTCTTCAACGAGGGATTGATGTTGATAAACCAATCTTTTCTTCCAGTCGTGTGCGACAAACATCCTTAGTCGAGATACCATTAATCTTTAAATCTTTCCGGTTCTTTTGTTGTAACCATTAGCATCACCCCATCTTCTTCTGCAAGCTATGCATCACTTCCTTGATCTTTCTTGCCTCCTCGACATTGACTTGTATAATGACAATACTTTTGACAATTGTAGCAATGAATATGACTTTTATCAAGTTTTCTTCCATCACCTCTTCCTCTAACTGTACCACCACCTCTGTGATTGCCTTGGTTAGAATATTGTTTATGGCTTGATGAACTACTTTCTTGATGGTTTCCTCTGCCTTTGTCTACACTCTATTTTCTTTTGCCTTTCTTTTCTTTTATCGACTAAGCCTGTAAAGCCACGACAGTCTCCGAATTTCTTGCAGTTCTTTCAGTCATTCTTTGTTCGTGAGATTCAATCGTCTCCTGAAGCTCTTATTTTGTCATACTTAACAAATCCTTAGATTCTTCTATGGCTACTACCACATGATCTAACTTTGGATGTAGCGACCTCAAAATATTTGACACTATAGATTTTGATGTCAACACTTCTCCACACGTTTTGATTTGATTCATCAGTCTTGTTACTCTGTTGAAGAAATCAATTACATCTTCATTGTCTTTCGTCTGAATTAATTCATACATTCTTTTGTGACTTTGTAACCTCACCTCCTTCACTTTCTCAGCGCCTCTAAATAATTTTTTCAGGATGTCTCATGCTTCCTTTGCTAAATCTACATCACCAACTTTCTCAAAGTTGTCTGGATCAACACATTGATTGATTAAAAAGAGAGCCTTATAATCGTTTTTCTTCAAATCTTTGTGTGCAACCTTTTGTTCATCTATATCATTCTCTCCAATTGGTGTTACTCTATTCTTCACAAGATCCCAAAGATCTTGATAACAAAAAACAACCTTCATCTACTTACACCAATTTTCATAATTCTTACCATTCAAAATTGGAAGAATTAATGGAAAATGTCCGTTCGGATGATTCATCGTGATTCAATGTGTCCCAAAGATCGCACATTCAATTCTCTAAATATCAAATGTTGAGAAAACTCTAATCTTGAAGTTAAATAAATCAGTCTTGATAAAAAAGAATCAATCTTTCTGATAGATCATGCCTCTTGTTCTTCACGCTTTATTCAGGTGAAACAACCACTCCTTGATTGCAAGATGATTCTACACTACATAGAGAATTGAAATAAGAAAACAACACAATTGAAAATCAGAGAAAAGAAAAATTCTGGAGGAAGGAGAATGTATTGTTGTACAAACTACACTTTATGTGTTTACTACAATGTGTGTTAATCACAATTGTGATTTCTGAAACTACACAAAGCTCTTACGAAACTTGTTATTCTCACATACAAATGAAATAGAGATCATCTCTATTTATAGATGAGATTACTTGCACTCCAAATAATTACAAAAATAACTAACTCAGCTAAACAAAGTTAAGTCGACCTATTTCTACTTTATCGACTCCATCGAAAACTACATGCTTTGACAAGCTATATTTGACTTTATGTCAAATGCAATAATTACAGACTCTGATCGACACAAATTATAACACGCTATTTCGACTTTGACACAAGAAATTAAATATTTAACAAAATCGAGTAACATTACCTGCAACGTCTACTTAGTTTTAGGATTCAGTGTATCAAGTGGTTATGTAATCTCTTACTAATAAAGATGCTACCAAATGTTATTGAGTAGGTACGGGAGGCGAAATTGAATATGCACTTAATAGATTTCTAAATGGTGGTGGATGTTTAAGGAGTGTTTTTATTTGTACAATGTGTATTGATAGATTAATCATGTAGGGATTGTGTGATTGGTAATTGATCGTACCTGGATCAGACAGTGATGGTGGCCAACGGCGTCTAGAACGGCAACTCCGGTGATGGTGAGAGACGGTGGGGGGTGTACCTGCAAGGTACTCCGACGCTCAAGTGAGAGAGTGTACAGAATATCAGCAAATACAAGAAGTGAGAGTGGTAGGAAGAAAAGTGTCTAACCTGACCCTCTCAAATGAGAGGGTATTTATAGAGAGCCCCCAGCACGGGGCCAACAGTTATCAGCAATGGGCTGGATCAGCTAGGCCCACTACCGATAACTGCTAGGGCTTACGTGTAGTAGTGAAGACCAGCACGTGGTCTTCGCCCTAGAGTAACTGCTCCTAGATTTCCGGAAGTAGGGCAGACCGAATCCTTCGGAAGTGGGAGGTTACTTGGAACGTGTCCACGTGGTACGGACCGTTGGATACTCCTCGCGGGGAGGAGCCTTCTGTGTCGAGGAGATATGAAGCTCGTATAATGGGCATGGCCTCGCGGGGAGGCGATACTATCCGTCGAGGAGGGACGAATAGCATGCTCGCGGGGGAGAGGGTAGCTTGTCGAGGAGTCACACCTCAGCGGGGTGGGACGTCCTCGACTCCTATTGTCCAAGGTGCCCGACACTACCTGAGTGCCCGGCGAGACTGTGGCTAGCACGTGGCAGTCGCGTGTCCGCAGAGGGACCTTGCCTTATTGGGGCTCCCCGGGTAGTATGGGTTGGGTCTGCTCGACTGTTGAGCAGCCTCAGCCCAGTCCAGAATAGGAGCCAGTCCAGAACAGGAGCCCCCCAAGTCGTTGCTCTGAGGTGTCAGAGTAATGGCTTGAGGTTTACTGGCATGTCGGGGATACCCCAAAAGAGGAACCGAGGAAGCCATTTTCGTGGTCGACGTACGTACGGTCACACATAAGTCGGGCATCGTTCAGTCGCATTTGGTCGGTACGCCGGGGAGATGAGGAGTTTCAGATCCAAAGCGTTGGGGGAAACTGGAACGACACGCGTGGGAAGACGCGCAGCTGCATACGTGCCACGTGTCGCCTGCCATTATTACCTAGGGAGGCTAGGGCGGCTGGCTAGGGTAGTGCACTTGAGTGTCCTAGGCCCCTCGAGTCCCGCGAGAATCGCCTATAAAAAGCTACTCCCCTCGTTCATTTTTCACTTTTGCCTTTATCTCTCAAGAATCCTTCTCCTTCTCTCTCTACCCTCTCCCGTTGCCGGTCTCCGCCGTCAGCCGCCGGACACTCCGTGCCTGGAACCTACAACAGTCGCTCTCCACCGTAAAGCCGCTGGAAACTCCGTGCCGGAACCCTAAACCGCTACTATAAGGTACTTGCTTCGATATTGACCTTTTTTCTTACATTTCTCTTTAATTTCATCTAGTATAAGGCATTTCCTTGATGAACTCATGATGTTCTCATGAGAAATGAGAGGATTCCTGGCGAGTACGGCGGGAATCTTTAGTTGTTGAGAGAGGGGGTGCTAAGAACTTCACCCGCTTTCGTTGAATATTTCGGGGACTAGAGATGAACATGTCGGGGACCCGTTGAATGTCTCGGGGTCCTTGATAATTACTCTTTTCATTTGCGTCGCGGGGACACGGGGGCAAATCATCCTGGGAGACGACGAGTTCCCCGGCGAACATGTCGATCCTCGGTTCCTTATGTCGGGGAACCGAGAGAGCCTTGCCCCTTCCTCGCCCGTTCGCTTGAACAGCGGTGGAGGGGTGAATTTGATACGACCCATCGAATTCACCGTTTCCTTCTGCTTTTCAGGTAAATGGACGATTTGTCTACGAAGGTGGCCGTAGGATCATTCGAAGAAGACGACGACCAACCCGACTCCCCCATGGCTCACATGGCTTTCTCACGGGAGCGCCCGCTCGAAGAGTGGGTCTGTAAAGAAGCCTTGGAGATATCGTCAATCTTCGTCTACAAAGAAGTGGACGACGCGTTCTGCACTGTCGAGCACAGGCTCATCGGTTCGGACAAATCCTGGAAGGTTTTTCGTCCAGAGGAGCATCATCGTATATGCCAGCCTTATCGGGGAATGCGAATTCCGTTATATGAATTTATGTTCGACAAGGTGGGGTGGAGGTTGCCCTTCACGGACTTGCAAGAGGGAATCTTCTCCTGGTTGCAGCTGGCCCCCTCGCAAATTCATCCGAACTCCTTGGCTTTTATCCGGGCCTTCGAGCTTGTCTGTAAGTATTTAGAAATAGTCCCGACGGCGTCCCTCTTTTTCCGGATATTCCATCTACAGAGGTCGTCATCAGGTGGAAGACATGGATGGGTGTCCTTCAAGCAGAGCAAAGCTCTGTTTACACATACTTAGATTCTATCCGGGACTTCAAGTTCCATTATTATTTCGTGAAGCCGGTCACCATCGAGGTCGTATACTCGTTGTACCGGAAAGTCACTCGCGAGGTCGACGGTGTCTCCGAGGAGGTTCTAGAGCCGAGGTTCCCCCTATACTGGACGGAGGAACACTTCAAAAAGGGGGTCGACAAATACAAGGTGAAGCATAGTCAGCTGGATGTCGAGGACCGGGAAGCTTACGACAAGATCGTTGCATTCGTCGCGAGCTTCAACGAGGCTCAGCAGGAAACGCTGGACGGCCAGCCTATACTGGAAGCAGACGGGCAGGTGAAGAAACAGCGCTGTCTGATCAATACCCGCGTTCTGCTTGAGACCTTCTCCGACGAAGAGGCCATCGAGTTGTTAGGTGGTGAAAACATGCACGATCTAAGCTTTCCTCACATCTGTATTCTTTTCATTCCTTGCCTTACTAACATTTGCTTTCTTTTTGCAGGAAAAATGGCCGGAACCGAGGAAAGATTCAAGAAACTGAAGGCGAAGAGGGCTAGGGAAGAGCAGCTTCGGCTTCGGGTGGAGGCATCTCGCTCGAAAGGTCAAGATGTCGCTCCTTCCGGGGTCATGCCTGAGGGTGGTTCCTGGCCGCCATGCCCGAAGGTTCAAGTCAGTCACAGCCTGCTGCCACTGTGTCCGAGATTTCAGAGAGGTGGACACCTCCTGCTGGGAGTCAGTCTCCGGGTACTCAAGGGACGCCAAAGCGGCAACGGGTTTCGAGCGTGGAGATCGTCGACCTAGGCCATGAAGACAGTCCCCCACCTCCTCCAAGGTTTGAACTTCCACCATGCCATCAAAAGCCTCGCTTCTTCTCCGAAGTCATCTATCCCCGTGTCCCTCCCTCTGAAGTCCAAGCTGTGCTGGGAGCTGCCGCGGAGGCGAGGAGGAAGACGATCTTCGAGGATTTGTCTGCGGTCATGCGGCTTTGCTCGACCGCCATTGTCCTGAACGACGAGACTCACCCTGCTGCTGAGTTTTCTCGACTGCAAGAAAAGCTCGAGAAATTGGATGCTGAGATGCTCGAACTGCACAATGAGTTGAAGGAGTGTCGGGACCTAAACAAAGAACAAAGCGAGCAGCAGCAGCGGGCTGAGAAAAAGCTGAAGGAAGTCGAGGAAACGGAGAGAGGTCACGTTACCCCCATCGCTGAATTAGAGGCAGAGGAGAAGCGGCTCAAGGAGAGGGTCGCCGAGTTGGAGACTGCTGTGCGGCCAGCTGAAGGCGAAACCGAAGAAGACAAGCTCCTAACCACTTGAGCAGCGTTGGTGGCCCAACTCAGGAAACTCGAGCAGGATATTTGTCTGGCCGAGGATGACGCTCTCGAGACTGCGGGCATAGGGTTCCGAAACGCAGTGGCGCAACTCCAGATCCTGAACCCCGGCCTGGTGACCGATGGGGCGGACGTTGACTTCGAGGTGGTCGACGGTCGGATAGTGCCGCCCGGGCAAGGAGGGGATGCCAACGAGGGAGGTGGGTCGGACGCCACCGAGACTGCTGTAGAGTAGGGACATAGTTTGCTTGGCCTGCGTGCCATTTTGTTTTTGCCCGGCTTGTGGGCTTATTTGATGTACTTTTCGCACAATGGTTATTTTGCCCTCTTTTTGGGGTTATATGTGTAACATTCGTACAATGGGCTTTGCCCGATTTTCATACTTCGTTGTGCCTCTTTATTAATTTTGCTTGTGTGTGATATTTTATGCATTACTTATTTTTGTCTAAGTAGCTGATACCACTGGCGCCTTGGGCTTTTGCTCGACTTTGATGATGCTCGACCGCGAAGAGAGCTTATCCGAGCGGTCAGGGGTTGTACTCCGACCTTCGACGAGGCTAAGAAAGCGGTCGATTTCTTAGCTTCGCGGCGTGAACTTCCCATCGCGAGCTGGGTGTTCTGCCTATTTGGTACGTCGACGAAGGAGCTCGGTTGAGGTCTCCTTGCCGAGCCAAAAAGTCTCACGCACACACTTCGTGGTTTTTGGCCGTCGTGTATTATATAGAGGTGTCGCGCATGTACCGTTGCACGACCCCGTGGTCGCGACGTTGTACTGTCCCGGGCAGTGTCTAACTGTAGTATTGCTTGAGCTTCTCAGCATTCCATGGTCGAGCAAGTTGTTCCCCGTGTAGGTTCTCGAGGTAATAGGCACCCATCCCCGTCTTAGCAGTGACGCGGTACGGGCCCTCCCAGTTTGCGACCAGCTTTCCTTCGCGCGAATCTTTTTTATTTCTTCGCAGGACAAGACTGCCTACTTGGAAGTCTCGTTTGATAACTTTGTCATTATAACGCAAAGTTATTTTTTGTTTTAAAGAGGCTTCTCGGAGGGAAGCGCCGGTCCTTATCTCTTCGACAAGGTCGAGTTCCGCGCGCAGGGCTTCGTCGTTCGTTTCATCATCGAGGGGAGCTTCTGTTCTCCTCGAGGGTTCCCTGATCTCGACGGGGATAACCGCTTCGGTTCCGTACGTTAGGCGAAACGGGGTCTCCCCGGTCGTTGAGTGTGGGGTTGTTCGATACACCCAAGGAACGCTGTGCAACTCCTCGACCCACCGTTGTTTGGCCTCGCCGAGCCGTCGCTGAGTCCCCGGAGTATCACTCTGTTCGCTGCTTCGGCTTGCCCGTTAGTTTGAGGGTGTTCGACCGACGTGAAGTGCTGCTTTGTGCCTAATTTAGTGACGAAGTCTTGGAAGTTTCTGTCGGTGAACTGTGTCCCGTTGTCCGTGACGATGGCTTGGGGTACCCCGAATCGGGCGAGGATGTTTCTTTTGTAGAAACGGAGTATGTTGAAAGCGGTGATTTTAGCCAGCGCCTCGGCCTCAATCCACTTCGTGAAGTAATCCACCCCGACTATGAGGTACTTGTTTTGGTATGACCCCATGACGAAAGGTCCGAGGATATCCATTCCCCGCCACGCAAATGGCCACGGGGACGACAATGACTTAAGCTCGTTTGGAGGAGCGAGGTGCATGTCTCCGTGTCTTTGGCAGCGGTCACATTTCTTAACGTGCTCCTTTGCATCATGTTGCATAGTGGGCCAATAATACCCTGCTCGGAGTGCCTTTCGGGCTAAGGACCTTCCGCCGAGGTGTTGGGCGTTGATCCCTTCGTGGATTTCCTGGAGGATCCCTGACACTTTGCTTTCTTCGATGCACCGAAGCAAGGGAATGGAGAACCCTCGACGGTATAGCTTACCTTCGACGATGGTGTACGCACACGCCCGCCTCTTGACTATCCCTGCTTCTTTAGGATCGTCGGGCAGTTTTCCCGTCGTCAGATATTCGTACACCGGGGTCATCCAACAGTTTGCGTCCCCTATGGCGTTGACCTCGGTTGTCGGTGCGGCTTTGTTAATGCTCGGTTGGGTCAGTATCTCCTGGATAACTGATTTGTTCCCTCCTTTTTTCTTAGTGCTCGCAAGCTTGGAGAGCACGTCTGCCCGAGTGTTGTGCTCGCGCGGGATGTGAGCCATTTCCGCGGAGACGAATTTCTTCAACTTTTCTTGCACCAAGGTGAGGTACTCGATGAGACTGTCGTTTTTATCCTGGAACTCTCCCCGGACCTGTGATGCCACGAGCTGGGAGTCTGTAAATATTTTGACCTCTTTTGCGCCGAGGTCTTCCGCAAGCCGCAGTCCCGCGAGGAAGGCCTCGTATTCGGCTTGGTTGTTCGATGTCTTGAAAGACAGTTCAAGGGAGACCTCTATCAGGATGCCCTGCTCGTTTTCCAGGATAATGCCCGCTCCGCTTCTCTTCGCGCTGGAGGCCCCGTCGACATAAATCGTCCATTTCTGGGAGCCATTGGTCCAGGATTCAGCGACGGTCATTTCCGCTACGAAGTCGGCCAGTACTTGGGCTTTCAGGGCTTTCCTTCCTTCGTATCGAAGGTCGAACTCGGATAGTTCGAGAGACCACCGGAGCATTCTCTCCGCCATATCTGGCCGACTGAGGAGCTGTCGGATGGGCTGCTCTGTTCTTACCACGATTGTGTGGGCCAGGAAGTAATGACGTAATCTTCGGGCTGCAGAAACGAGGGCCAAGGCGACCTTTTAAATCTGTTGGTATCTGAGCTCGGGGCCCTGAAGAGCTCTGCTCGTGAAATAAATCGGTTTCTGTCCGTCGGGAGTCTCCCGTATAAGGACAGCGCTCACTGCTTCGCCGCTGACGGCCAGGTACAAGAAAAGTGTTTCCCCGGTATCTGGTCGGGATAAGACCGGGGGTTGAGACAAGACTTGCTATAGATGGAGGAGGGCTTGCTCGCATTCTTCACTCCATTCAAATGTCGCCTTCTGCCGGAGAAGCTTGAAGAAGGGGAGTGCGTACTGCGCGGATTTGGCTACGAAACGGGAGAGAGACGTCAGCATTCTGTTAAGCGACTGGATCGACTTCTTCGAGTTCGGTGTGGGGATTTCGGAGAACGCCCTACATTTGTCAGGGTTCGCCTCGATGCCCCTCTCTGTGAGGTAGAAGCCGAGGAATTTCCCTGCGCGAACACCAAAGGTGCATTTGTCGGGGTTGAACCTCATGCGACATCTCCTCGCTGTGTCGAACACTTTCTGGAGATGAGCGGCATGGTCGATTTCCTCCGCGGATTTGACGATCATGTCGTCCATATAAACCTCGACCACATCGCCGATATCTGCCCGGGAGACTTTGTTCATCATCCGTTGGTAGGTGGCGCCCGCATTTTTCAAGCCGAAGGGCATTACGTTATAGTAGTAATTGCTCGACTCGGTCATGAAGGTTGTATGCCGTTTGTCGGCCTCGTCCATGGGGATTTGGTTGTACCCCAAATAAGCGTCCATAAAGGATAGTAATTTAAATCCTGCAGAATTATCGACTAGTTGGTCGATGTTAGGTAAAGGATAAGAGTCCTTCGGGCATGCCCGGTTAAGATCTGTGTGGTCAACGCACATCCTCCATTTTCCATTATTTTTCTTAACGAGTACAACATTTGAGAGCCAAGTTGTGTACTTGGCCTCGGAAATAAAATTTGCCTCTAGGAGGTCTTTTACAGCTTTTTCAGCAGCCTCCATTTTTTCCGGAGACTGCCTACGCCTACGTTGAGCTACGGCCCTAGCGGCCGGATCTATAGTCAGCTGATGACAAGCTACTTCAGGGTCCAGTCCGGGCATCTCTGCAGTACTCCAGGCGAACAAGTCTGCATTTTCTTGGAGACATGCCTTCAGTTGCCTCTTCGCCAAGTCGGGGAGTCCAGAGCCGATCTTCACACTTCGGTCGGGGTTGTCGCCGAGTGGAACCAGTTTGAAATCTCCATCTGGGACGGGGCGCGTTGGGTGGAGAGGCTGCCCGTTGACTTCAAGTGGGAGATCCTCGCCATCAGCTTCCTCCTGCTCCCCGGGAAATTGGCTGTCCAGGTCGACCGCACTGACCGACGGTAGTGGAGCCTGCACGACGTCTGAAGGTGTCTCGGCCTGAGTCTTAGATTTAATGCCGCCAACGACGCTCATACCCCTGATTGCTGCGTCGAAACACCTTCTGGCCGCGTTGATGTCCCCGTGGAGAGTGACCACACGTCTGCGCTTCATGTAGTATTTCATCTTCAGGTGGACCGTTGATGGTACGGCCGTTAGTTCTGCCAACGTGGTCCTCCCCATTATACAGTTGTAGAGGGACGGGCAGTCCACCACTAAGAAACGCGTCTTCACCTGTCGGGCAGTTTCCTCAATCCCGAAGGTGACCATCAACTCCACGAAACCCCACGGTCTGGTGGTCGCGCCGTTGAAACCTTGTAGGTCTGATCCTACGTACGAGGACAAGTGTTGCTTGGTCAGCTGGAGGGTCTCGAAAAGGTGGACGTACATGATGTCCACCGAGCTCCCCTGGTCGACTAAAATTCTGTGGACGTCGAAGTTGGCCATCTGATCTCGGATCAGGAGGGGGATGTTGGTGTTCGGTGCCCCACCGAGAAGTTCCTCGAGGTAGAAGGTGATCGAATTTGATCTTCCTTTGACTCGCTCGAGAGTAGGCGCTCGAGGAGTTGTCGCCTTCAGTTCGTCGAACTTCCTCTTTATCGACCCCACGGTCAAACGGTCAGGGGCTCCGCCCGATATGACCAGTGCCTGGGGAAAGGACTCCCAGGTACTGCGGGCACTTATCGAGTCCTCTACTGGGAAGTTGTTCCACATGTTTCGGACAGCTTCTGGGCTGTCGAGCTCTCCAGGAAAACCGAAGTCTTCAGGCCGCGTGATGCTTAACGCGACCTGCAGCGATCCGTTGTTGGGAGAGGGAGTTGACTCCTCGACGTTCTGGGCCTCCTGGCCGCTGGGGCGGGGGGCTTCTTGCTGCTTGGCGTACTTCTTCAGGTACCCTTCTTTAATCAGCGTTTCAATCGCGTCCTTAAGGTGGACGCAATCTTCAGTAACGTGCCCGTGACTGCGATGAAACCGACAATACTTGGACTTGTCAGCATTTGGTTTGGAAGTCGTCGGTTTCGGGAAGCGGATTCCCTCTTTGACGAACTCCGAGTTGGCACAGTCGCTGAAAATGCGCGAGCGGGACACGTTCAGCGGTGTGTAATCTTTGAAAAGGCCAGACGGTCCCCGTGATTTGCGGGGATCTTTGGTACGGGCTTCTTTCTTTCTTTCTTTCTCCGCCTCGCCTGGGTGGAGAGGAGTCTCCTCTTCTCCTGTCTCCACCTCGCCTGGGTGGAGGGGAGTCTTATTCCTTATTGCCGCGGGGGCCTTCTCTGCGCCTCGAGTCGAGGGCAATTTGCGCAGCCTCAGCTTCCTCAAACTCAATATGCGACTGAGCCCTCTCGAGGAGGCCTTCAAAGCTGCGGGGACGGTGCATCCCGACGGATTCTGCGAACTTGGATCCTATCCTCAAACCCTTGATGATGAGGTATATTTTGATGTGGTCGGTCACGTGGATCTCGACTGCCTCTTTGTTGAACCTCTCTATGTAGCTCCGGAGAGGTTCATTCTTCCCCTGAAAGATGGCTTCTAGGGAGGCTATCGTCTTCGGATGTCGACGAGACGCTGTAAAGTGTTTTCGAAAGCGTTCCCTCAGGACCCTCCACGACGTAATTGACTCAGAAGCTAGGTTTTTATACCAAGCCATGGCCCCTTTCCGAAGAGTCGTAGGGAATAGTCGACATTTGATGGCGTCGGAGACGTTCCTGAAATCGAGGAGAGCTTCGAAACTCTCAACATGGTCATCAGGATCGGACGTCCCGTCATAGGTTCCTAAGGATGGGGGTCTCTCCAGGCCCTTAGGGATAGGGGCGTCCATGATGTGTCTGGCCAGAGGGGTCCGATAGTCATCGTCCTCGCTGGCCCCCGGCGACACGGAGGGGGAGTGTCGTCCATAGTGACGTCTCGGGGAGTGGTCTCTTGGGCGTTCTCTCAGATCCTCGGTTTCCGTCTTGTTCCTCTTATTCTTCGAGGATCGAACTGCTCCCTTCGGTGGCGGGGAGCGGTGGCGTTTCTGAGGCTGTTCCGGCTGTGTACGCTCTAAGCGTAGCCTGCGACCTCTGGGAACCGGGGAAGGACTGCGCGATGCCTCCGGGGACTGCGAACGTCTTGGAAATGGAGGTGGTCGGTGCCTTCGCGGGGAAGACCGACCATGGCTTTTCTCCAGCGCCTCGATCCGGACGTTCTGGTTGAAGATCATCTGGTTGGTCTGATTGACCAACGCAAACAGGGCGGCAGTGCTCGGATCCGTATTTGGTGGCGGGTCCACGGGCTGAAAGACGGGCTGGAGGACTGTTTCCTGTCCGTCTTGGTGAGCTGTCTCGTACTCCACTTCGTCGGAAGACGGGGAGGCGGTGAGTCCGTCTCTGACGTCGTTTTCCACGACGGGTCGGGCAGAGCTGTTGTCGATGTGGTTGCCAGCGCTGAGCTGTGCAATGACGTTGTCTAGAGCTTGATTCGCCGACGGGTTGGCCATGATAGTTGTTGAACGGAGAAAGCTTTGGTTTATCGAACAGAAAAACGGGGAAGCTTATGAAATTCCCACAGACGGCGCCACTGATCGTACCTGGATCAGACAGTGATGGTTGCCAACGGCGTCTGGAACAGCAACTCCGGTGATGGTGAGAGACGGTGGGAGGGTGTACCTGCAAGGTACTCCGACGCTCAAGTGAGAGAGTGTACAGAATATCAGCAAATACAAGAAGTGAGAGTGGTAGGAAGAAAAGTGTCTAACCTGACCCTCTCAAATGAGAGGGTATTTATAGAGAGCCCCCAGCGCGGGGCCAACGGTTATCAGCAATGGGCTGGATCAGCTAGGCCCACTACCGATAACTGCTAGGGCTTACGTGTAGTAGTGAAGACCAGCACGTGGTCTTCGCCCTAAAGTAACTGCTCTTAGATTTCCGGAAGTAGGGCAGACCGAATCCTTCGGAAGTGGGAGGTTACTTGGAACGTGTCCACGTGGTACGGACCGTTGGATACTCCTCGCGGGGAGGAGCCTTCTGTGTCGAGGAGATATGAAGCTCGTAGAATGGGCATGGCCTCGCGGGGAGGCGATACTGTCCGTCGAGGAGGGACGAGTAGCATGCTCGCGGGGGAGAGGCTAGCTTGTCGAGGAGTCACACCTCAGCGGGGTGGGACGTCCTCGACTCCTATTGTCCAAGGTGCCCGACACTACCTGAGTGTCCGGCGAGACTGTGGCTAGCACGTGGCAGTCGTGTGTCCGCAGAGGGACATTGCCTTATTGGGCCTCCCCGAGTAGTATGGGTTGGGCCTGCTCGACTGTTGAGCAGCCTCGGCCCAGTCCAGAACAGGAGCCAGTCCAGAATAGTAATCGATTTTCAAAATTTAAATTTTCCCTTGAAATTTACACTTTAATTTTGAGAGAAAACTTATTCAAGCATGGAAGGATGTAACATCCTATATTTTTCTCTTGAATAATTTCTTGTTTGAGCTCTAAATTTTATTATTAAATAACATATATTTACTCTTCCTATAGAATTAACGTTTTAATTACTCTTGGAGTATTTAAAGCTATTTGAATAAAATTTCATTATGAATGTAGGACTAAATATGGATGTGTACTTAGTAATCAAGCCTAACCCTAAAAAATCTATTTTGAAGTGATGGTAGTAGTTTAGGCACTAACAAGAATAAAAGGTTTAATAGAACATTTTGGTATAAACACACCTATATTTGAAAAATCGGGAAAGAAGTGGAAGAGAAAGAAAAAAGAAGTGAAGAGAAAGAAATAATAAAAGATAAAGGAATAAAAAGGAAATGAGAAAGGAGCGAGGAGAAGGGGGAAGAATGGAAACAGAGAGTTCAGGAGAGATATATATAAGTAGAAAGAAAAGGATGGGGACTAAAAACTAGAACAGAAGATGAAGCTAGAAGGAACCAACAACATTTGGTTCCTCAACAATTGAACAGACACCATCCAGTGTTGCTTGTATTCGAAACAAACTAAACAAACATAATTTAAAAATATTAGAAGTGTGCTTTCAGAAGTGATTTGCAAGTATTTCATAATGATCCTTTTGCAAATTTTCTACATTGCTTTTTGAGGAAGAATGAGATGATATAACAATGAGAAGGGATGTAGAATTATATTACCAAAATGATACTGAGCACTGTCAGGAAAGGAACATCTGCTAAACCAAATGGATTTATCTGAGAGTATAGCCTTTGGTGTGATTCCTATCCACAAACATTGGATGTTGATTCAAAAATAAAAATCTCATCATGTAGATCAAGAACACTAGTGTCAAATCCGCTTAATAACAAGTGATTAAATAATTAGAAAATAACACTAACAAGGCCTTTCTGATAGTAAATAAAATTGAAACTATATAATTAGAGTCATAACTTCAAATAGATTTTGGTTAATTTGAAGAACAGTCTCAAGTCTAATACTCAAAATAACAAAAGATAAACTAGCCCACTGTAAGCATATTATATGTAATAAAAGAAACAAAATAAGCAGCTCCACAATTAAAGACAGTGATACGAGGAAACAATTAGGAGAACTAATTAAAATCCAAATCAGTTACTTCATCAACCTAGCCATTTTTTAATGCGCCCAAAAGCAGATTCAGATATGCTCTCAAGCTCTTTCAACATGTCGACAAACACGTGGGTTTCTTCCTTCTTGTCACCATCAAGCAAATATTCACATTTTGTTATTAGAGAAGTGATCTCATTTTCCCTTTGTGCGGGGATCAAATAACTCTTAGCCTTCATAACTTGCTTCACATTGTAAACATAGTCGTCCAATGCATTTATTGCATCAACTTTCTTCTTGAACTTCATGTCTTCTGTTAGGAAAGGGGTTAGGCCCATTAGAAATAAAACAATTTCAGTCCGTTTGAAAGACTTTATTTTACATTAGTGGAGTGTTATTAGAATTATTTATTGTATTGGCTGAATGTAGTATTTGTCTTTAGGCCCATGGCCCAATTATAGTAGTTTAAACCTACTATATATTTGTAATTCTTCTTGGAGATTAGTAAGAAAGAATTGTTGTCTTATTTTATTGTCTATCAATGCAACTCTAGATCTAGGTTTCCTATTTTAAATCTAACAATTTGGTGCTTTCATTCTTGCATTCATGGCTCCTCCCAAACCCCCAAACCCTTCCCATCGCGAAATCATTGAAGAGGCTATCCAAACAGCCAATGTTCATTTAAACTCAGTTATGGCTGAAGTCCAGCAGCAACTCGATGAAAAATTTGACGTGGTAAATGCAGATTTGACACAACAAATGAATCAGCTCACTACAAGGATGCAAAATGAGAAACAAATCCAGGATTCTAGACATGATTCCATCATGTCCACCCTCCACAAAATTATATCTCAAAGAGAACAACAATCTGCTCAAATTCCACCTACTACTGTTCACTCGGGTACTATTCACGCCGGTACTGTTCATTCCGCCAGTACTGTTTATTCCGCCGGTATTGTTCACTCCGCCGGTACTGTTCACTCTCCTTATTCAGCATCCTCATCAAGTATCACTCATGCGCTTTCTTCCTCACCCATGCTTACTTCCCAATTTATCCCAAATTCCTCCCCCATAAACACCCCACTACGCCAACCTGTTATTTTTTCACACTCACCCACACAATCCACAATTCCTATTATCCCAACAGTGTTGCGGAATCCACCCATCCCGCCGCCACCACAATTCTCCCCATATATCCCAACCCCAACCACGGTCCCATTCACACAAAGCTACCACATACCCACTTTTCCATCAACCACATACCCACAAATGACCCATATTCCCCACATGTCACATATTTCACCTTTACCAACTATGCGCAGCCCTAAGCTTGAGCTTTCTATGTTTGATGGATTTAATCCACTCGAGTGGTTATTTCAAGCCGGTCAATTTTTCAGTTTTTACAATATGCCTCCAGAAAATAGATTATCTATGATTTCCTTTTATATGAAAGATGAAGCATTAGGTTGGTTTAAATGGATGCATCACAATTCATTTTTAACTACGTGGAATGACTTCACAAGGGATTTGAAATTGCGTTTTGGACCCTCAAGCTATGTGAACCATCTGGCTGAGTTATTTAAATTAAAACAAGATGGGACTGTTATGGATTATCAAACCAAGTTTGAAAAATTGAGCAATCAAGTTGTTGGATTACCACCCGATGCAATTTTAAATTGTTTTCTGTCCGGATTATCCTTAGAGATTCAAAATGAATTGGCAATTCTCAAACCTACTTCTATCTCCCAAGCAATTGGTTTAGCTAAGCTTGTTGAATCCAAACTCAAGGATTCTAAACCCAAATACACCAAACCATTCACACCACCTTATACTAAATCCAGCCCCCAAAACCCACCAACCCAAGTGTCAAAATCGTCTATCCAGCCCCCTATTCCACACCATACCACGCCCCAAACACAAACTTCCACGTCCACCTCAAAATTTCCAATTCGTCG
Source organism: Lathyrus tuberosus (assembly GCA_022829125.1). Lineage (NCBI taxonomy): Eukaryota > Viridiplantae > Streptophyta > Magnoliopsida > Fabales > Fabaceae > Lathyrus > Lathyrus tuberosus. The sequence continues at coordinate 12,144,656 of JALAZF010000072.1, forward strand.
TCTTTCACAAGCTCAACTTCAAGAAAGGCGCACACAAGGCCTATGTTTTAATTGTGACGACAAATTCATACCAGGTCATAAATGTGCCTCTAAAAGATTTCTCCTTCTTCTAGGGGATGATGAACCTATTGAGGAACAAACCATCATTCAAGACAGCCTGTTACAAGACACTAATCAGAATGAGGACAGCGACACTTATTTCCAACTATCCACTCAAGCACTAACAGGCCAATTTTCTCCCCAAACATTGAAGTTTCAAGGAACTATAGGGGGGTTACCTGTTATGGTCCTCATTGACACGGGCAGCACTCATAACATCCTTCAACCTCGTATTGCTCAACACCTCAACCTCAACACCACTCATATACCCCAATTTTCGGTTATGGTTGGTAACGGCTCTCACTTACACTGCGAGGGTATTTGTCCTAATGTTTAATTAGTTTTACAAAAACAACCTTTTCAGCTTCCTTTCTATCTATTACCAATTGAAGGAGCTGATGTAGTCCTCGGTATGGCTTGGTTACGAACTTTAGGACCCATCCAAGCGGATTTCTCTATTCCTTCCATCACCTTTTCACATCAAAACCACACCATCACTTTGAAAGGCGACCCTAACACTCACCCAACCCATACCACTTTCCACCAACTACGTCATCTTATTCACACAAATTCTGTCGCTTCCTTCCATTTAATGACCTTCCAACCTATTCTCCCAAAACCAGCGTGTAACCCCACACCCAGCTCTACTTTTCCCACTTTACCGCCAAACTTACACCAAAAAATTCTCAGCTTGCTCCATCAATACCTCACCATTTTCCAGCTCAATTCTGGTCTGCCACCAAAACGACCCCATGACCATCATATACCCCTCGAACCCAACACACCCCCTATTAACATCAAACCCTACCGTTACCCCTACTCTCAAAAGGATGCCATGAGCTCCATTATCAAAGAGATGTTACAACAAGGTGTCATCATCCCTAGCCACAGCCCTTTTTCCTCACCTGTTCTACTTGTTAAAAAGAAAGACGGGTCATGGCGTTTTTGCGTCGACTATCGTGCGCTTAACGCTGTTACCATAAAAGACCGTTTTCCCATCCCCACCATTGACGAACTTTTAGATGAATTGGGTTCAGCAAAATGTTTCACAAAGTTAGACTTAAGATCCGGTTACCACCAGATCCGAGTTGCATCGGAAGACACAGATAAGACAGCTTTTCGGACTTTTGACGGACACTATGAATTTCTTGTTATGCCTTTTGGCCTCACTAACGCACCCTCCACATTTCAGTCTGCTATGAATGATTTATTACGACCCTACTTACGCAAATTTGTTTTGGTTTTTTTTTATGACATTTTGATTTACAGCACCACTTTTAAAGATCACCTCAGTCATTTGCAGGTCGTTTTTTATTTACTTAAAGCTAACTCATTTTACGTGAAATTACCCAAGTGTGTTTTTGCAGTTGATGAAGTTAATTACTTAGGGCATGTGATTTCTGTGGATGGTGTTGCACCTGACCCTGACAAAGTTCAAGCCATTCTTGATTGGCCAACACCGCGTTCTCTCACAACACTCAGAGGATTTTTAGGCCTCACCGGATTCTATAGACGTTTTGTCCGCAACTACGCCACTCTCGCCGCTCCTCTCACCGATTTGTTACTGTCATACTCCAAATTTGTCCTACCCTCTCTTTTTTCTGGCGTAGCATATTGTTGCTGCAAGGATTTCTCTCAAGATCATCATATGGTTTTTTGCCATGATCCTCTGAAGTTTAGGCTATGGCGATTTTATGGGTACTCTCTGTAATTAGAGGCTCTTGCAAGTAAAAGGGAAAGCATTTCGAGTTCAATGTAAATTCCACTTCAAATTTCATATTCAAGTTTCCTATTCATATTCAAAACCAATTAGGTTTCAATTTGATTCAATGTCAAGCTTTGTGTCCAAGCCGTCAATATTCAAGTTTCATTTCAAATTTTAAATCTCATTCAATTCTAACTAAATTCAAGTTTCATCTCAAATTCAAGTGTTCATTTTACACCTCAATTCAAGTCTATTTCAAGTTTCTAAGTCCATATTTCAACTGAGGATTTAATTTTCAATTTCCATCCAAGTTTTTCAAGTGTCAAGTTCATTTCAAAATGTCAAAATCACTTCCAATTCATGTCCAACTCAAAACCGTGGTTACTTACAAATTCATTCCAAAACCCAACAACTTCTAAGTTACAATTTTCAAATTGCACTTCAAATTCTGGATTTCATGCCAATGTCTAAAGTTCAATATTATGTAGATATGCTTGAAATGGTTACATGACAAAGGCCCAAAGTGTTATATTAAGAAAGTCACGATGTTTGGCTATGAAAAATCACAACAAATTGAAAAGTCCTTCAAGCCAAAAGATATGCTACTACAAACTGTACCAGAGCTTCACTACACAAGCTGACCCCTCCATGCCTCATCACCAAAATCGTACGGCCAGAACACACCTCTTCACATAATACCATTACCCTCCAAATGCAACAACAACCACTGCTTTGCTCACCCTGCAACAATGAACACACTTGTAACAATCCAAATGACCTGCTCACAACGTACCACGCCTGTGCATCTGCTATGCTGCACCAATTGCACAAGCATCCAAAACCAAACCTGCAAGAAGAAGACAAACCACTGCTGAACTTGCACCAACGTAAACCTGCTATGACCCTGTACCATCTGCTCCAGCCTACGTATTCTACATCAACCAACAACAACCTGTATAATAACCTGAGCAATGAAAGCAACATCAGAGGACATTACAAGACAAATTCAATAAGTTGGGTGAGGCTTTAAAAAGGCAGAGGAAAATCGTGAGAAAAAGAAAAAGGTTGGAGGGAAAAAGAAAAACTCACCTTGCTCCATCTGAATACCGCCTCCATAAACCTCTTTCCAAAATTCAACAGCCACCATCACCATTCACAAACCATAAACAAACACACCACCTTTATTCTACTTTCTCTATTATCCTTCAAACCAACAATTTCCGCCGAAACCGTGACGGACTCCTCACACAGACTCACACCTTCAAATCACTACCTGCAAGGCGTACAACAAACTTTTGCCATGTAAAACCAACCCCTGCAGAACTGTAAAATCACCGTTTGCCACCAGTTTGCGATTCGCCATTTTCGCCAACAGCTGCGGAACAAGCTTTGACCTTTCCTCACAACATCGTCGCAAATCGCCACCTCTGTTAAACAGCAAAACAACAGCGAGTGTACAACCGCGAATGAACAATCGAAACTCCGCCGCACCTCATCAAACCACCAAAACTTCATTGCGAACAAACACCTCCTTTGATTTCCTTTGCCACCCCATCTCTTCATCTGTTTGCATCTTCTTCAACTCATCAACAACCGTCCACACTCCATCACCGCACCACTGGATTCACCACTGCAAATCGTCGACAACACCTCCAACGGACGCCACCACACACATCTCAACCGCAAAACCGTCGGGAGCTGTGTCACAAGCTGCAGCTCTGCTCTTGCACGAAGATTCAATCGTCGGCCATCTACCTCAATACCCTTGCCGACGTCTCCGCCTCCCTCCGCCGGAGCTGCTCTACAACTCTTTCAGACTGTCGTTGCCATTGAAGGTAATTTCTCCTTTAACTTTTGATCGTTGTTTCAATGTTGAAGTGTTTTGTGTTTGAAAGAAGATTTTGAAACTAGAGTAAAAGATGGTTGGAAGGGGAAAGTTTTGGAAGACAGAGAGAGAGAGAGGTTGCATTGGTTCGTTGGAATGTTTTGGAAGAATATAAAGAAAATAGTTATAAATTGATGTCATGCTTATCTAAAACATTAACTTTTTTTTAAAAAAGAAAAAATAATAATAAAGTATTGAAATCTGCATGTTAATCGAGACAAGTGGGCGGTGGCTCTTGATTCATGCCATTACACCTTTGATTATCCTTTCATTTTAATAAATCCTAATTTTAATTATTAATGAATAATTTTGGAATATGAAAAAGACAAGTGGGCGGTGGCATTAGTTTTAATAATGGGTTTTATTTTTTTGAAATAGGAACATTAAGGCAATATTCTTAGTTTAATATTATTTAATCTATAGTTTTAAAATTGGGCTGCTACTACATTAAATGTGTGCCGGTTTTGTCGCTTTAAATCAGTCTCGGTACAACCATACATACAGAGACTATAATTGCTTTTATCAGCCATTGTTTTTTTCTCTCAAGTCCACAGCACAGTAGACTCTAAGGGTACTTTAGTTTGTGTTATTTTAGTTCATGTGGTTTACTTATATTATAATCATATTAGAAATATTAGTAAATTATAATTAGTGATGAAAAGAAAACATTATTCTATCAAAGTTTAGAATCAAACAATTAGTTCAATAATTAATTAAAACCATTATCTCTAAGTATAGAATTCTTATTATTATTTATTTTATTTATTTATTAGTAGGTTAATTAATAATTAATTTTGTATTAATTAGATAACCAAAATTAAGTAATTTCGACTTTAATCTAACATTAAATTTTTTTTAATCGATTAAAACACTTAACCTAATCTTTTGGAAATATTTTTCTTAATTAAATACGAAAGTAGTGGGCTCTTGGGATCTAGCATCCCTTGGATCCTTGGATACATGCTCTTGAGGCGCACGCTTTGAATTGTGTTCATCCCGTCTTTCGTTTATTAAAAAATACTTTAAAAATGATTAACTTTTACTTAATTAAAAACACTATTTAACCTTTAGTCAAAATACTTAATTAAGAAAATCATACTCTAAAAAAAAACTGCTAATTCAATTTAAAATACTTAGTCTAAATTCAAAACACTTTCTTAATTAAAAAATTATAAAACATTACTTAATCTCTACAAATATTTTCTTAAATCAAATTAAACTAAAAATCATATTTCACTTAGGTTAATATTACTAAACTATTTTCTCGATAATGGAAAAAGTGGGCTTTTGGAGTCTAGCACTCCTTGGGTCCTTGAACGACCGCTCTTGAGGCGCACGCCTTGAGTTGTGTTCGTTTCGATCTTCCATTTCTAGAAAACTAAAAACTTACAACCCTCTTAAGATACTTAATCACTCTTAATTCATTCAAACCCTAATTCGGTTTAACACATATAATTAAGATACATCAAATTCAAATCTTTTTCTTAATCAAACTACGAAAGTAGTGGACTCTTGAAGTCTAGCACTTCTTGGGCCCTTTAATGAATGCTCTTGAGGCGCACACTTTGGGTTGTGTTCATCCCAAATTTTCTTCCTAAAACACTCGCTCTAATTATATGGACAAGTAAGCCAATTGTCCAACAAATACAATTTCATAATTAATAGAATGAAAAAGGTGTCGTTGAGATCTAGCATCTCAGTAATGCCCCGATTAATTGGTTGCGAGACCGACGTCTCGTTTATCGAATAGTCGTCATTCTTTCTATAAAATACTTAACAAACCAAACACTTCACACGCAATCGAAACCCTAATATACTTAATCCACAGCTCAAACACCTTTCTCAAGGAACATTGTTTAGTCCATTCTTCCGCGCATATGAACTCGTGTTTCAGCCTCCCATGACGAGCCGACAAGCCAACGTTTAGCAGTTAGAATGCGACCTAAACTCTCGTTCGCCTAAAACACGTCCAAATAAAACCTTTTTCTCAATCAAATCTCTAATACACTTAATCCAAATCAAACAACTTTTCATAAAAAGAACATTGTTTAGTCCATTCTTCCGCGCATATGAACTAGTGCTTCAGTCTCCCTTGACGAGCAGACAAGCCAATGTTTAGCAGTTAGAATGCGAATTAAACTCTCGTTCGCCTAAAAAACACAAACCAAACAACCGTAGTCCCACGAACTACGAATGCTCTGACTTTCCCATTGCACGAGGGAATACGTAGGCCCAAGGGTTCTAATCCTTGCCGAGCACAATAATAAAAAACCACTCATTTCCCCCTTAGAAAACAATATCTACCTTAGAAGAAAACAAACAAACCAAGCTAACTTTCTCACGAATCGAATCAAGAGGTTCCCGCTGAGTACAACGGACGTAGAGGGTGCTAATACCTTCCCTCTTGCGTAACCGACTCCCAAACCCGAATTTGGTTGCGATGACCATTTTCTTATCATTTAAAGGTTTTATCGATATTTTCCTTTCCCTCCTTCGGGATAAATAAAGTTCGGTGGCGACTCTGTTTCGAACAGTTTTTTCCGCGTCCATCGCGAGGATTGTATTTTTCGAGGTACGACAGTTACGTTCTACTAATTTTACATGGAGTCCGGCCGCAGCCTTAGCTTTTACAGAGTTAAAGAAAAAAATGACCGACATGCCGGTCTTAGCCCTACCAAATTTTACAAAAACTTTTAACTTGGAAACAGATGCCTCTGGTGTGGCTATAGGCGCTGTGTTGTCGCAAGATGGTCACCCGATTGCCTTCTTCAGCCGAAAAATGTGTGCGCGCATGCAAGCCGCGTCCGTCTATGTGAGGGAGATGTTTGCTATCACTGAATCTGTCAAAAAATGGCGTCAGTACCTTCTTGGCCAGAAATTCAATATTTACACAGACCAGAAAAGTCTCAAGAACTTGTTATTACAGAGAATTCAGACCCCAGAACAGCACAAATGGACATCCAAACTTCAAGGGTTTAACTTTGAAATTTTTTACCGACCTGGCAGCTCTAATTTAGTTGTTGATGCTCTGAGTCGACAGTTCCTTCCGGACAACCCTCTGTTGCTAGTCTTCTCCTCACCTATCCCGGACCTCTTCAAAATACTGCGCCACTTCTATGCTCATGACAGTCTTGGAAAACTCTTGGTACAGAATACAGAAAAAGAGAAGAACGTGAATAACTTATACAAATTCTCAAAGGGAGTGCTTTACTACAAAGACAGGCTTTTCATACCTGATATTTCGAACCTCCGTTCGAACATCATCCAAGAATACCACAGCACCCCGACAGCAGGCCACTCCGGAGTTAGGGCTACTCTAGCTCGTTTGACAGCTCCCTTCTGCTGGCCTGGGATCTCCCTGGCAGTTAAGAATGTGGTTAAACAGTGTGATACGTGCCAACTTAACAAATATGAAACACAAAAGAAGAAAGGTTTCCTTCAGCCGTTACCGATCCCTAATAAAGTTTGGGATGAACTTACCATGGACTTCATAACCCGTTTACCAAGCTCCTTCGGCCACACAGTTATATGGGTTGTCTGTGATAGATTGACCAAGTTTGTCCATTTCATTGCTCTTCCGACCAAGTTCTCCGCCAAGGATCTTGCCACTTGCTTCGCGGTCGAAATATTTCGCCTTTATGGTCTTCCGAAAACCATCATCTCCGACTGAGACCCTCTATTTCTGAGCACGTTCTGGACAGAGTTTTTCAAGCTCCAAGGTACTACACTCAAATACAACACTGCTTATCAACCGGAAACAGATGGTCAAACAGAAATAGTTAACAAATCAGTGGAGACATACCTCAGATGTTTCGCTAGTGACAACCCTCGCCTCTGGTTTAAGTTCTTACACCTAGCGGAATTTTGGTATAACACATCCTTCCATACAGCGATCAAAATGACTCCTTTCAAGGCCCTTTATGGACGAGATCCTCCTAACGTCCTTGATTATGCTTCCGGAGCAGCAACAGCGGAATCCTTGGACAGTTCCTTGCAACAGCATGAAATCATTTCACTGCAGTTAAAACAAAACTTAAAAAAAAAGCAGGATTCAAATGGAGAAGCAAGCTAACACAAAAAGAAGAGATTTTACCTTCCAGGTTGGAGATCTCGTCTTGTTGAAGCTTCAGCCTTATCGTTAACAAACAGTGGAGCGACGCACATCTCAGAAACTTTCAAAGCATTTTTTCGGACCTTTCTCAGTTGTTAAACGCGTGGGAGAAGTAGCTTATCTGCTCGATCTACCATCATCTTCTCGCATCCATCCAGTCTTCCATGTTTCACTCTTGAAACCGTACCATGGCACCCATCCAAATCGTGATTTTCGACCGCTTCCTTTGCATGTTCATCAAGAACTTAGTCAACAAACTTCATCTGAGGCGCTACAACAGCAAGTGCACGAGTTTAGTAATAAGACGAGGTTGGATATCACAGATCTGAGAGAAGAGTTTTCACAAGAGAATGGGTTTTCAAAGCAAAACGAAGAAGGAGAGTTGGTTTCAAAGAAAAACGGAGAAGGAAAGTTAGCTGAAAAATCAGAAGTTTCTAACTCATGTGGGAAGGAAATGAAACTAATGAAGCAAAGTCTTGAGTTTGTAGATCCGTGTGATCAGTACTTGGCCAAGATTTTTAATCACTTTCCAACTCCCAAAGCTACTAACCCACGTGATCCCACTGCCCAACACACTTCTCTCTCTCCCACGCGGCCCCCATGCAAAGACCACTCAATTAAAAAGCCTCTCTCTTTTTCGGATTCTCCCCACTTTACAGCTAGCAATTGTCAAATCCCACCTAACACCATTCAAACTTCCCCTCCACTCCACACAATTAAACCGCCCTTGGTTTTTCCCTCTCAGCATGATGTGGTTTTACCTCCTCCACCCACGTGTCCATCAACTCAGCCCAATATGCAAATGGACCTCTACCCTCAATCTCAAATGACTTTTCGGCCCAACACGCAATTGGATCCACCCCAGCACCAAAACTCCTCCATGAACCTTAAGGACAAGGTTCTCTGTGGGCCAGAGAGTATTGTTAGGAAAGGGGTTAGGCCCATTAGAAATAAAACAATTTCAGTCCATTTGAAAGACTTTATTTTACATTAGTGGAGTGTTATTAGAATTATTTATTGTATTGGTTGAATGTAGTATTTGTCTTTAGGCCCATGGCCCAATTATAGTAGTTTAAACCTACTATATATTTGTAATTCTTCTTGGAGATTAGTAAGAAAGAATTGTTGTCTTATTTTATTGTCTATCAATGCAACTCTAGATCTAGGTTTCCTATTTTAAGTCTAACATCTTCAGCCTTGAAACTCTCAGCTTCTTGAATCATTCTCTGAATTTCAACAGTTGATAGTCTTCCGTTTTCATTAGTTATTGTAATATCTTTCTTATTCCCAGAGGTTTCATCCTCACATGAGACATTCAAAATACCATCAACATCTATTGCAAAACATACTTTGTGACAAAGGCCTCGAGGTGCACGAGGAATGGAGATATTAAAAAAACCCAACAAGTTGTTCTCACTGGCTATTATTCTCTCACCCTCATAAACTTCATTCAAGACAGTGGTTTGGTAATCGTAACAAGTATAATGCCTTTTAGTCTTGCTGACAGGAATGGAAGTGTTCCTTGGAATCACTACGCTCATGATATTTCCTCTTATTTGAGTACCAAGAGACAAAGGTATGACATCTTGCAGTGTCAAGTTAGGAACAGTCCTAATGTCGCCACTCAACAAAGCAGCCTGGACAGCAGCACCATAAGCAACAACCTCATCAGGGTTAATGCTTTTAAAAATATCCTTACCTAAGAAAAAGCTTTGCAATAGCTTCTGCACTTTAGGAATCCTAGAAGAGCCGCCAACAAGTACAACATCATCAATATTAGTTTTATCCATCTTAGCATCATTAAAACAACTCTTAACCGTCTCCATACACTTCTCAAAGAGGTCCATGTTGAGTTGCTCAAACTTGGCTCGAGTGATTGATGAACAAAAGTCAATACCCTGGCATATACCATCTATGTCAAGTGTGACCTGAGTGTCGTAAGAAAGTGTTCTTTTTGCTCTCTCACAGGCGGTTCTCAACTTTCTCAGTGCTTTTGAGTTTCCACTAATGTCAACTTTATTTTTTCTCTTTAACTCGTTCACAAAATGATTCACCATTCGATTATCAAAGTCTTCTCCCCCGAGGTGAGTGTCTCCAGCAGTGGCCACAACTTTAAAGGCATTATTCTTAATTCTAAGGAGAGATACATCAAAAGTTCCACCACCAAGGTCAAAGATGAAAATCTTTCTCTCTTCAACACAATTAGCTCTCTTTTGAATGCCATATGCAAGCGCAACAGCAGTAGGTTCATTGATTATCCGCATTACATTGAGGCCAGCAATGACACCAGCATCTTTGGTGGCTCTTCGCTGTGAATCATTGAAATAAGCAGGTACAGTAATCACTGCATTTTTAACAGATGACTCCAAAAAAACCTCTGCAATCTCCCGCATCTTTGAGAGAACCATAGATGATATTTCTTCGGCCAAATATTTTAATTCAAAATTAGGAAGAAAGTTGTTCTTAAATATGTGGAATATAAAAAGTAGGCTTAATTGCAGTCTCTCCATTATTTTATTTTTTTTCGGTTTTGGTCCCTCTATTTTAAAATCCGGATTTTTAATTCCTTTATTTTTATTTTTTAAGGATTTTAGTCCCCCTTCAAATCTAAGAGCATTTTTTAATGACTTGACTCTAATTATGTTTACGTGTCAGTGCCAACTTACTATTTAAATATTTAAATATTTCAGTTCACTTTATTATTAATTATTTATGTTATATCAAAATATTGAATTGATTCAAAAAAAAAATATTTATGTTATTTTTATTTTTAAAACGTTCCATTAATCAGTCTTAAATGCAAAATAAGAAAAATATCCCAAAAGATTCATCTACAAAAGACTCATTCATTTCCAGTTTCCCCAAAACACGAACCTAAGTATTCAATCTTCCCTAAAATACTTGTCAAATTGAATGTGGTGAACATTCAAGACAATCCCTTCCTTAGTTCACAACGCACGTGTCTTCAATCCAGGGAGGCCCAAAATTTGCATTCTCATTCGTGTGCAACACTGTTCATTCGTCTTCAACTCGTAATAACTCTCAATCTAAGTTCAAAATGTCAACCTCGTCTACAAGTTAGCACAAATGACGGGTTACACATTTTTTACCATCCAAATCCAATAGATTATAGCAGATTTTACACAATTTTTACAATCAAAATACAACAGATTTTGTTGCAGGTTGCACAAGTTGGCAATGGGTTGTTAAGGCAAAAGAAAAACTTTGATTTATTCATGAGTGAAGAATAAGAGAAATGAAGAAAGACACGACAAAGAAGAAGCAGAAATAAAATGGCGGGGGAGCCGCTGTTAAAACACGTGAAGAAGATGAGTAACTATGGAGAAAGGATTAGGTTTACCTCCATTTTATTCTATTTTTTAAATAATAATTATATTATGGGTTTAATTGCAGTGCACTGACAGTGTAAAAATTTTTTACACTATTATCCAATAAAAACATAACGTTTTGCTATGTCATATAAATTTTTTAAAAATTACAGTCTGACTTGGCGTGATTCATAGTCGTGATTGGTTGACAGTGTAAAATTATTTTACACTGTCAGTGCATCACTTATTTTCTCTTATATAATTTTTATTATTTAGAAACATTTTAAAAATACAAATAGTAAATCTTTAATAATAAAAGGAATATTTAAATATTTAAATAGTGAGTTGGCACTGACTGATCAACAAAATTAGAGCCAAGTCATTAAAAAATGCTCTTAGATTTGAAGGGGGACTAAAATTCTTAAAAAATCCAAAATAAAGGGACTAAAAATCCGGATTTTAAAATAGAAGGATCAAAATCGAAAAAAATTCTCCAACCACTTTTCTTTCTCTGTTTGCTTGCAACATTTTTTTTCTTCATTTTCTCTCATAGTCTCATTCATTTATATCACACCTTTTTATACATCTTCATGATTTCTTTTTCTTTTTCCTTTTTGTTTTTGAAGGTTGTAGATCATTCATTACAACGACATAAACTAACATTAAAACAGTGTGAAAGTGTAAGTTTTAACGTTTTTTGTTTTATGGTCATAGATTTATACGTATACGTAACCATTTGTGTATTCACTGCATAAAATAGATCGTCTTTTGTCATTTTTAAAGTTCATGACAAAACCCATATTTTTTCCATCTTTTTCACTTCTTTTGATTCTTAATTTTTACATGTTGTAGATCTATAGGTATATGTACCCATATGTATTTCTGGATAATATAGATCTTCTTTTGCCATTTTTGAAGTTCATGAAAAAACTCATTTTTTGTATCTTTTTAACATCTTTTTTCACTTCTTTTTGTTTTTTCATACCCGATAAAAAGATAGAAAAAGTTAAACAACATCGATAATTTGTTAACATATTTTTCACTTCTTTTGATTTTTATTATTTTTTCTCTCTTCTATTTCTAAATTTGTTTATATATATATATATATATATATATATATATATAATTTTATAATTGTGAAAAAGTGTAACTATTTTTCTAATGTTTCCTAAATATTGAAATTGGGAGGAGAAATATTTAGAGAGAGAATACAATGAGATGTGGGATTGTGTTTATTTAGATAGTGGAAGTTAATGTAATTAAATTGGATAATTGTATAACATTATACTCTGCAGTGAGGTATCTATTCGAGCTCCTTTTAGATAATTACTTTGGTCATGGTTTTTATGTTAATTAATTTTCATTCTTTTTATCATCAAAAAAAGAAGCAGGAAAATAAATTGATACCTTACATGGGTATATGTGTGAATACGTGAAATCAACATATCTGCAGACGCTATCTAAATGCTATTTTACCTTGGCTTTGTGTTTTTGTAGTAAAAAATGTTATTAATGGTAGATAAAAGTGGAGTTTTGAATTTTTCATCACACGTTAGTTGACCATTATTTGCATCAGAGCTCTCCATCACATACAGTGCATATTAATTGACACAATACAACACTATATTTTTAATCAAAACTTTTACAAGTTTTTTCGATTATTATATTGATGCAAGACAAACTCACTGTTCTGACATATATCCATCATATCTTTTAACCAAATTTATTATTACACTGATGCAATGTACAAGTATTATTTCACTAAAAAATGGGTGTTTTTCTGAGAAGTCTTGAGAACGAAAGTGTTGGTAGTGAAGAAAAAGAACATGTGTGCAATACTTAAATGTCTAAGTGCCTTTGAGGGTAAAAAGGTTTTTTAATTTGAATGAAACAAAAGTTAATGACAAATGGGCGCGAGACACAACATTCAAAACAATTTTATCGTTAACCACCAGTTATTACCCAACAGCTCAGAAACCAAGTGTCATAAAACCTTTCAGATTTATGACACATAAGTGGACATGTGTTAAAAATTAAAATTTCCACTTATATGCTATCAGAGGCAACTAATCAAATTATGAGCATCAGAGGTTGAGTTACATCAGAGGCTACTATTCATCATAAACTATTTTAGAGGTTCTGATCACAGTAGTTTTTTATCATCATCAGATTCTAATTCTCCATTCACACTAGTACAAATTGAAGAATATAATTTTAAAATTTACACCCGTTATACTAAAAACGGGTGTAAATAAAAAATACGGTGACAATTTTGTAAATAAAGTGTTATTTTAAGCATTAACACGTGACAATGGACACCCTATTTTAAAAAAAAAGGTGTAAATTTAAAATATTATTATAATCAAATCTCTATTACTCCCGTTAAATTTAAAATGAGTGTAAATTTAGATGAATTAAAAAAAAAAGTTGTTTAATTAGTAATTAATTAAGCGAATAATATGTGTAAAAATTTTTTAAGTGAATATTATATAAATTTTTTAATATAATTTTGCCCCCCAAAAAAGTGGTTATCGAACAAAACGAGCCCATCGAACCCTCCAACACTTTGGTTTCTTCATCACCACCATATTTTCATCTCTCTGTATATCTTTCTCTTTCTAAAAGCCATAAACAACAAACAAGTTATAATAATCGATAACACAAAAGGGCTTTCCTGTGTTAGATATAGGGTTTCCATCAATTCTAAAACTAGATATTGATCCATCAACAAATGGTTAGGAGGTGGAGGATTTCAAAATGGATTTAGTGACTTTGAATTCCCATGGAAATCTTGATGAGTCGATTTCTCAGCTCATGCAGTGCAAACCCTTGTCTGTACTAGAGGTAAATCTAATTTCCTTAACTCTTCAGTTTCTCTACACATATTTTTTTACTCGCGGATCCGGAATATCTCTTGCTAAATTTTCATTGGTTGTTCTACTGCATCTTGATTTGTTTCTTGCAATTTGATCGTTTGCACATCTTGTAGAAATTATTGATTTTCTTGGTTCTTTCTTTCAAATATGCTTGTTTTCATAATTTAATAGCGACTAGAATGCACGTTCTTGTTAGATTTGCGTATTCAGTCAGATTTGCAGAATTCATTTCAGTAGTTCTAGGTTTTGGATATGTTTATTTATTTATTTTCATTGTAACTTGAAGTTTTGGTTGGTGAAAGATTGATTCTTTCTTACACAAAGCCATTTTCTCATGGTTAGTAATGTTATAAAACTTATGTATTTAAGGAATGGATACGGTACATTATCTTCACTAACTGAGCGATAGTTCAAAAGGAGGAAATAATATATCTGTATATTTCTGTGCCATGTGTTGCTAAGGACTTTTCAGACTGAGTTAGATGGTTAATAATGGGATCAGGCTGATAGGGTTGTTAGTTGAGGTTTTGGTCTGCTTTATTGGGAAGGGGACTAATTGCTAGGGAATGATCATGAAATTTCACAAAATGGTTCATGCAAGTATTTCAAAAGTCACCCGACCACATTAAAAGTTGCATGACCTTATATCTTAATCTTGAGTAACAAGTTTATCATATGATCATTCTTTCATTCACTTATGTATAATTTTGAATTTAATAATTTAAATTTGCTATTGATGATGCAGCCTGTCCAATAAGCTTAAATCATCTGATAAAATTGACCAATGCATTTTGAAAGTAGGGCAAGGAAGCTGGAAAATGATATGTTGAGGTATTATTGCAGTTTTCAATTCGATTCTTTCAATCCATTATAAAATTTTTCTGATGAGACTAGTAGAATATAATACTGAACCCTTATTATTGTCTCTAAAATTGTTAGAACATCAAAGCTTTTACAACATTTGTTACCTTTTCTTATTACTTTTTTGTGGTAATAAAATATCATAGAACAATTGACTCAGCGAGTTGAAGCTCTAACCCTTAAGTTGCAGTCCATTTGGTATCACCCAATCCACCATTATATCATGTTTCTTTGAACTAGTTTTCAGAGAAAAGTCTGTATCTATCACATTATGGTCCGGGCTCTGTCAAGTGGGTCACAAAACACAACTCAAATTTGTCAATGCTAACAAGATAAAAAAAAAGTCCTTGACGATATTGCATAGGATCCACCACATTACCATGAACTAAAGGAAAACTGATGGGCACTGCTTTAGGTGCAGGGAGAAACTTGTCTGTGAGGTTTAGGAACCAAATTCCTTCTACAACCAATATATTGAAGACACTTGTTGGTTTGATTGGCCGCATTGCCTGTTATATTGGATGCTTATGTTGTAGAGCTGAATGGTCTTCATGTGGTATTAAGAATGGCTTGGTTTAAACTTTTCATGGCAATCAATATTGTCAAAATTTAAATTTTACCCTTGATCCGGAGGGGTTGAAAGATCATAACTTGTAAATCTTAATATCCTACCTCAAATGCCAAAAGTATACTTACACACTTGTGCATACAATATATCACATACAAGGAAATTAACCTCCAAATCAAAATATTAAACTAAAGTTATAGGTGCATAAGTCATAACATGGAAGTTTATACCTTAATCACATATGTTTGTTAATACAATCAAACTAACTGTAGTAATTATGGATAACTAGTCATTAGCAAAAATATTTTGTTATTTCACTGTCACGTTTGGTTATTGTTATATGCTAGCTACAAATTTTGTTAATCTTCCTCATTTTACCATTTTTTTTTCTTGATGACGTAGATCGGATAACAGAGCTTCATTTTTGGACTTAAGAATTGAGTGTCATGATTTCGAAAGATTTTTTGTCACTAATTGATTGCCAAATTTCATGGACGGGGGCAGAATGATGGTGCAGAGACTTCACAATCCTCAGCAGCAACGGCGAATGCTCTGAAATCATTTGTCCAAAAATATGTTACTGGATTTTCAATGCCAGAAAATTTCCCAGACAGGGTACAATGTTTTTCACTTTGATAATTAATTAATTTGTCCATCTTTCTTGGTCGGTTTTCTATGCAATCTCCTGCTTTTGGTCCTTTTCTACACAAGCCATATAATATATTTAATTTTTTTAAATTATTATTGATGTCGACATGTTAGTGTCAGTGTCGTATTTTCGGTGCCCGTGCTTCATAGATTGTGATTAATAACTATGATATGCAGAACATAGTTCCGATCGAGCTGAATTTTTGAAGCTCTCCAAGACGGTAGCGTACACAATTTGAGTTTGATACCTTTTACAATTTGAGGACTTAATGGTATTATTATGTTATTAATTATTCTTTTTTTATTTTCAGCCGGTTTTGAAAAACTGATTCCTTTATGTCTTCAGCAACTATACTTCTTCCTTGATCCTATGCATGGGGCACAGAAGTTGGAACAACATAAGCTTCTGATGAAATTGATGAGCCTGAACATGATTTATTGACGTACCTTGTCACAAAATATGGTATTAGTATAGAGGAGTAATCAGTTTGAAAACTTGTCACAAATTATGGTATTAGTTTAGAGTACTAAGATTTTGTAACTAGTTTTTGTTATATACTTATAAATGAGGCTCTAGTAATGAATTTATTACATTATATAACAAGTTAAAGATTGTGAAGTATCGAGGAGTTTAATACAAATTTTCTATGAATTTATTATTATATAACAATTTTAAAGATAGTGAAGTTTCCAAGAATTAATACAATTTTTCTATCATATTTTAGTAAGAAATGACTTAATTTATCATGTATGAGAAGCACTGCAATGATTATACCATGTTTGTTTTGATAAAAAAATAATATCATAATCAAATACCTTTTGATTCATGATTGAACTTCGCCTTCGTATAAAAAATTGGGTGTAAATTTGTTTGATTTAAATACAATTATTTACACATTTATACCCGTTTTCTATAAAAATAGGGTGTAAATTAGAATATATATACATCCGTTTTAAACAAAAAAAGGTGTAATATACCATCTATAAATGTATATATGTTAAAATTTACACCTGATTTCTATAAAAAAGAGTGTAATATAACATCAAATTTACACCTGTTTTAAAACGGGTGTAAATTTGCTAGACATTTCTCACCCGTTGAATTCACACCCTCTAATAACGGGTGTTAAATGTATAAAAATCGGGTGTAATTTCATATATTTGCACTAGTGTCAGAAGCAAACATTAATCTTTAACAAAATGCATATTCAATAAAATCAAATCTTTCAATAGTAAGAGGCTTGATAAATATATCATCCCATTGATGATCTGTATCAATTAATTGTATATCTATCACACTCTTCTGAATATAGTCCCTAATAAAATGATGTTTTATTTCTATTTGTTTGTTTATATTATGTTGAATAGGATTCTTTGTTAAATAGATAGTAACAGTGTTATCACAAAAGATTGGAATGTTGCTTCAACATATCTGATAATCTTCCAAGTGATATTTCATCTAGAGTAGTTGTGAGCAATAACTTGTAGCTGAGATGTATTCTTCTTCTGTTGTAGACAAAGCAATGGTTGCTTGTCTTTTACTAACCCAGGATATTAGGTTTTCACCTATGAATTTACAGTTTCCAATAGTGAATTTTCTTTCAATTCTATCTCAACATAGTTAGTATCACATAATCCAATTAGCTTATAATCTATGGATTTCTTATAAAGAAACCCTAGATTGGTTGTTCCCTTCAAATACTTAAAGACCCTCTTGACAGCTGTTAAATGAGTCTCACTAGGATCTGACTAAAATCTTGCACACAGACAGACACTGAATAAAATATCTAGTTTAGAAGATGTTAAATAAAGTAAAGAGCCAGCCATACCTTTATACAACTTTTGACAGACCTTGGTGTTTCTTTCCTCTTTGCTTGGATTGCAGGTTGGATGCATATGAGTGTTCATGATCTTTCAATCATCTAGCTTAAACTTCTTTAGAAGCTCCTTTGTGTGTTTTTTTATGAACATAGACTTCATCCTTGCATTGATTGATTTGAATACCAAGGAAGATCTTCATCTCTCCCATCATACCTATTTCAAACTCAGCCTGCATTGTCTTTGAAAATTCTTGGCAAAAGAAAGCATTAGTTAAACCAAATATAATATCATCTACATGAACTTGGACAATTAAGTTATCATTTTTAATGTCTTTCTAAAGAGTGTAGTGTCTACTTGCCCTTTTTGAAAACCATTTTCTAACAGAAAATTACTCAGTCTCTCATACCAATCTCTGATAGCTTATTTGAGTCTATAGAGTGATTTCTTAAGTTTGAAAACATGATCTGGGTGGACTCAATCCTCAAACCCAGGTGGTTATTTGACATACATTTCTTCAAAAATGACTCCATTTAAAAATTCACTCTTAACATCCATTTGGTATAAAATTATGTCATGATTAATAGCATAAGAGAGAAGTAACCTGATTGCCTTTAACCTTGCAACAAGTGCAAAGGTTTCATAAAAATTTATACCTTATTACTGATAGTAGCCTTGAGCTACAAGTCTAGCTTTATTTCTTACTATTAGAACAAGATTTAGTTATGCATCTATACCTTTGAGTTTTGATGATAACAATGGAGTATTTGTGTGAGAAATTTTAGTACCCTAACGGTTTGTTATTGTGTAGCTCTAAAAGCCAATTTTGATTCTGACAATATAACATACAATGTTATTAGTTTTTGCTTCTGCGCCGATTCACTCCTAAGAAGCTCTGGAAAGACGTTATGATGTTGTTGTAATGTAATCTATGTTTCTGCTTCTGGGTGTGACTCTGATTGTAACACCTCATTTAATTATTTAGTCGTATTGTAATTATTTTGTGTGTTGTTGTGATTTTTGTTAGTGCGTGAGGCATTTTTAGTGAGGAGAGAAAGAGAGAGAATAAGGAAATAAGGATTTGTATTATTGAATTGTGTTCTGTAAATAATGATACAAGCTAGGTCTATTTATATACAACCCTAATTGGGCTTGGGCTAACACAACTTGGATTATATCTAAATATTAAATCTAATCATATCAAATCAAATCTAATCTAATATTTCAACACACCCCCATAATCCAAGTTGTCGAACCTACGCTAGTCGATCTGAATTATTCCTAATTTCTTTCTCAAATTCAGGAATCTGTCGATCTTTAATCCTTTGGTGAAAATGTCGGCCAACTGTGCTTCACTTGAGCAATTCCTAACTTCAAGTTCATCTCGATTTACCTTTTCCCTCAAGAAGTGAAATCTGGCTTCGATATGCTTACTCCTTCCATGCAGAACTGGATTCTTCGCCAGATTTATAGCTGACTTGTTGTCGATTTGCAACACAGGAGGTTTCTTCACTCCGACCTCCATTTCTTCAAGTACTGATCTGATCCAAATTACTTGACATGCAGCATAGGATCCTGCTATATATTCAGCTTCACACGATGACAATGCCACCACAGGTTGCTTCTTCGAACACCATGAGATTGGGGCACCAAATACTTGAAAGAAATAGCCAGTTGTACTTCTTCGATCTTCCTTATCTCCACACCAATCAGCATCTAAAAAACAATTAACTATTGCTCTTTTGCCTTCAGAATCTCGTCGAAATAGAATTCCAAAATCTGTTGTTCCTTTTAAGTATCTCAGAATTCTTCTTGCAGCTTTCATGTGTGACACTCTTAGTTCACCCATGAATCTCCTCACTAATCCGACTGCGAAACATATATCAGGTCGACTGTTGCACACATATCTCAGAGATCCAACTATTTGTTTGAACAAAGTTACATTAACTTTGTCCGCCTCTCCTTGCTTCTCCAACTTCAAGTTTGGTTCGATAGGTGAGAATGCAGGATTCGAATCATCCATTCTGAATCTCTTGAGTATCTCTTTGACATACTTCCTTTGATGTAGCACCATACCTTGCTTTGACATATGAAATTCCATGCCTAGGAAATAAGACAATTTTCCCAGATTCGACATCTCAAATTCCTTCTTCATCAGCTCTTTGAACTTCGACAAGTTCTTCAGGCTATTTCCAATTACTAACAAGTCATCGACATATAAGCAGATGATTGTTATATCTTGTACTACAACCTGATCATAGACACCATACTCGGATTTGCATTTTACGAATCCCAATTCGACTAAGTATGAGTCGATCTTCTTGTTCCATGCCCTAGGTACCTGCTTGAGGCCATAGAGCGCTTTGTGCAACTTATATACTTTATTCTCTTCCTTCTGAATCACAAACCCAGGAGGTTGTGTGACATAGACCTCTTCGTCTAACGGACCATTCAGAAAAGCTGACTTCACATCTAAGTGAAATGTCGACCAACCTTGGTTACATGTCAATGCTACCACTAGTCGAACAGTCTCTAGTCTTGCTACTGGAGCAAATACTTCAGAGTAGTCAAGTCCTTCTCTTTGAAGAAACCCTCGAGCAACTAATTTTTCTTTAGGTCTTGCTATTGACCCATTAACATTGTGTTCCAACTTGAACACCCACTTTACTTCGATAGCTTTTGTATGTGCTGGCAATTCGACTAACTCCCATGTGTTGTTTCTTTCAATTGCATGTAACTCTTCAACCATAGCTAACTTCCACTGTTGAATTTTTAAAGCTTCGTAATGGTTGATTGGTTCAGCACCTTCAAGTAAAGCAAAATGAACTAATTCTCCATCTGGTGTGACTTCATAATCACCAGTCACTTCATAATCATGAAGTCTTGTTGGAGGAACTCTATTTCGCCGAGGTCTTTGACTTGTTTCAGCTACAGTCTCTATTTCGGGAATGTCAGCAACTGCTTCTACTTCGACTTCGACTGAATTCTCAGCAATTTCTTCAACTTCGACTTCATCAGTTTTGTTGTCGAAATAAGAGCTCATCAATGACTTATTAATTGAATTTCCAGAATTCCAATCCCAGGCAGAATTTTCATCAATCACAATATCTCGATTCAACACAATTTTCTCATTAATTGGATTGAATAGCCTGTATGCACCAGTCTTATGATATCCTACCAGAATCATAGGTTCACTCTTGTCATAAAGCTTTCTTCTTCTTGCATCAGGAATATGCTTGTAACACATAGAGCCAAACACCTTTAGATGACTCACTAATGGTCGTTTGCCACTCCACACTTCTTCAGGAACCTTGTTCTTTAGCTTCTTTGTAGGGCACCTGTTCAGAATATAAACAACTGTCGAAACAGCTTCACCCCATAAAGATTTTGGAAAATTCTTCTACTTGAGCATACATCTCGCCATATCCAATATAGTTTTGTTTCTTCTTTCACAAATTCCATTATGTTGATGAGTATAAGGAGCAGTTACCTCATGATCAACACCATGATCTGCACATAATTTTTCAAACATCTTCGAAGTGTATTCTCCACCTCCATCTGTTTGCAGAACTTTGATCCTCTTCTCACTTTGGTTTTCGACAAGCATCTTGAATCTCTTAAAGATTTCAAATACTTCATCCTTTCTCTTGATCACATAGATCCACAGCTTTCGACTAAACTCATCGACAAACGAAACAAAATACCTGTTTCCACTAATGGTATGTTCTTCGAACGGACCACATACATCTGAATGTACAACTTCCAGTATGCAGGATGATCTCATTGGCATAGTCGAAACGAAAGAATTTCTGGATTGCTTTCTGACTAAACAACCTTCACAGAGTTTGTCAGGCATCTCAAGACTTGGAATACCAGATACCATATCTTGAGTAATCAGCTGATTGAGTGATCGAAAGTTCAAATGTCCAAACCTTAAATGCCACAACCAACTATCCTTGTGGTCGACAACAGTTTTTAGACATTGTACTTCTGTCGAACTGATCATGGTCTTAAACGTCCTGTTCTTCGACAACGGAGATTTCAAGACCAAATTGTTCTAGGTGTCAAACAATTTCAAAACTCCATCTTTCATGACAACTGAGAAGCCTTTTTTGACCAGTTGTCCAACACTTAACAGGTTGCACTTCATTCCAGGTACATAGAACACATCTCTGATAATAGCTTTCGTTCCATTACTCAGTTGAAAAACTATGTTACCAGTACCTTCTGCTTGCAACGAACTGTTATCAGCAAGTTTTATCTTGCTCTTCTTCGACTCATCAAAATCTGCCAACCACTCCTTTCGACCAATCATGTGATTTGAGTAGCCTGAGTCGAGGAACCAGATTTTGGATTCGACATGGTTATCTGCTATTGCAGCCATAACCACCGTACCACCTTCAAAATTGAAATTCTGGCCTATGCAGACAGCAGATGTCCTAGCAGATGTCACGACATTGTGCTGCATAATCTTTTAAACTTGGAGGCGCAACTGCAGACTGATACCTTAAATATCAGAACTGCACACTCTCAGATGTCACGACATCTGATCCAACATGTTTATCATGAACCCTAACAGAAAACATAAATCTGCAGAATGATAAAGAACACAGTAATTGTTAACCCAGTTCAGTGCAACTCACCTACATCTGGGGGATACCAATCCAGGAAGAAGACTTCACTATTGTGTAGACTGTTACAAAGTTAAACTCCCACGTTTACAACTTTATTCCTAACATCTACCCCATGAACATCTTTACCAAGGTTAAACTCAAACGTTTAGAACCCTGATACGAGATACCCCACTCACTTCCCTCAATCACCAACTGTGATTTCTTCATCGTCCCTATCAATACAGAATTCTGTCAAGCATACTTGACAAATAAGCTAACTCAAATTTTCTTAAAAGCTTCATCCAAGAACAATACACAATCCAATACCTTAAGGCTTATGGATCTGTGTGACACCTATATCTACCACAATGTATCAACTGATACA
Organism: Lathyrus tuberosus; assembly: GCA_022829125.1. Classification (NCBI taxonomy): domain Eukaryota; kingdom Viridiplantae; phylum Streptophyta; class Magnoliopsida; order Fabales; family Fabaceae; genus Lathyrus; species Lathyrus tuberosus. Next base: position 12,167,554 of record JALAZF010000072.1, read on the forward strand.
AAGGGAGACTTATAACCTAGAAAGCCAACGACTTTCAAAACCCTAAACCCTTGTTTCTTACGTAAGAAAACAAGGTTACAACAAGCGTACTAAGGCATGTCAAAACCTAGGTCTAAGTCTTCTATTTATAGGCTTCTGCTTCTTTGGGCTTCAGTCTTCAGTCCTTGATCCATGCAGCAAATTCTCCTTGAGTGTTGCAACAGATTAAAACTAACTTGAGCCATTCAGTCCAGGATGTCAAGATGCATGTTAAGACATCTTTTTCGACATCACGTCTTCAGCAGAATTATTTAGCTTGATCTCATTGTTGCATTAAAAATCATGTTTTCCCAAAATTTGTTCAAAAACCTAGAGCTTTCAATCTCCCCCTTTTTGGCAAATTTTGGCTAAAACACATATGCAAGGTAAGCTCCAGATCGATGGTGCATGCAGTGACCTATACATTACCCGAGATGGAGTACATGAGAAAGAAGATGCAAGACGCTCCCCCTCAACCCATGAACCAATACTTGTCACGAAAGGATAAATCTTCCTCTTAAGAGGCGTAAGAAAACCATTGGGAAAAAGCAGTAGAAATACCCTTAGTAGCAAAGTACTTCCTTGGGTAACTCAGAACACAGGACATGATTGTGTTCATAACTCAAATCACAAGACACAAAAGTCTATTTGAGAGCTGAGATCTAGAATGTTGAAACATCCTGTTGAGCATTTTGGCAAGCTGCTTTATCAGACGTGAGATCCTTATGAGAAGATCAGAACATTTCTCCCCCTTTTTAGACACAATTTGACAAGTATTACCAAGGTATATCCAGATCCAAAGACTGCTCACCCAGAAATTTATATAAGCCATAAAGACACCAGCTGGAGAGATACAGTAATGAGTAAGATGAATTTCGAGATCCCCTTATTTAAAGTGTATCAACGACTACCTAGTCTTTTTGTCTTTATTCATTTATGGAAATATTCTTTTTGAAGTACAAGTTCCAACACATGTGAGTGTATATTCAAGGACAAGACTTTACACGTCCTTCTGACAAGTATACACCCTAATCGCTTCCCAAGGCGGGACCAATACTTTTGTCATTAGACTGTCAGAGATTCTCCAGACACTCTTTACTGCAATGACGTCCTAGACCAAGTCCCACCCAACAATGTTAAAGAAAACATTTGTACTGAATACAATCTTCACAGTATAGTGAACACAATCTACAGAGAAAAATAAATCCTCCCAGACTCATCAATGATTCTTAAGCATCCAATAAGAACCATTCAAGTATGCATTGCCAAGTTTCTCATAACTTGCAACAATACTCTAATGTCAAGACAACCCCCTTGAGATCTTAGTTTGCTTGACGCACAAATGCAAACTGGAATTTTTAACAATAATGTCAAGCCATCCTCCTTGACATCTCAGTTTGATTGACGTACAAATGCAATTTGGATCTTCAACAATAATGCCAAGCCATCCTCCTTGACATCTCAGTTTGCTTGACGCACAAATGCAAACTGGAACTTCATCTTAGATCAAGAGGCCTCTCCCCCTGACTAAGGTAACTGGTGCTCCTCCACTGAACACCCAAGCTAATGACTGGAAAACATATGACGCATCTTCATGTCTTCAAGAGCGCACTCTATGTTCAACACACCTGCTGAACGCAACCATTAACTCTCTTATTGTTCCCTCTGACAAGAAACAATAATCACTCACACATGATCACTATTATGCTACCCGTGAGGAAGTGTATACCAACCATAACAAACTCTTGGCTTGAGATCAAAGTCCCATTGATCCCCCTCATCCTGTAACCATCTACACACCACACGAGCTCCTCTTGAATTCTCATGTATAAACCTCCAGCTGCTTGAGGCACAAACCAATTGAATCAGAATGCTTCACATTCCTCAAAGAGACGCACAAGGCCTCTTAGTTTGTTATAACGATGTCAGCTATCGTATACATGGTCCAGAACTTCATAGCTGCTAAACTGATCCACTACTAGAATGACTTGCTCCAAGGTCTCTAATGCCGTATGCAAGATTTTCCACTGACCTCACCCAGCCAACAATAGAGATAAACCCCGTAATCCAAGACACTCATTCCTATCACTCTCCCGTATGATAACCTGGAATACTTCTGATTTATGGTAAATCTCCACTTCTGAAGGCACTCAGGAAACAGACTTCCATGCAATCACCACATGATTCACTTCAGTCTTCACAAATACTTACATCCTCCTTCCAAGGGACCCTTCTACTCCATCATTCTCCCTGATGATCATATAGATACTTCTTGGACACGATGCAAGTAACCAGTTCATCACAGAACCTGAAATCCTTCACCAAGTATAACTAACCTAAAGATGTTCTAACATCTGTTAGGACATCTTCCACACATCACAGACACCACACACAATGGTTCTTGATTTGCTCCACCACTGGACTTACTATCAGCATAGTAATCCACACTGAAAATCTTCACACAACACTGCACCACCAGCTTGAACAAAGAAGACTTCAGAAACCCAGAGAGAAATAAACTCTCATCCACCAAGAAGGTATGCTTCCATTCTCAACCCAGAACTTTTTCCACAAGCCCTCAGAGAACCAGAACCTTCAATAATTTCAACTAACTACTCTTCTACAAAAGTGCAATCAGTTTTAAGCATCCTGCTTGAACGCACATTGTGAAACCAATCAAATGCCACCTTTTGATTAACCTCACTCATCTTTAGAACTCCCATAAGATACCCTGATCTACTAATGAAACCAGATCTTCAAGTCACACGAACTACTTGCCCTATAGCAAGACATCTTGGATCCACCAAGGCTCTTAGTCATGTAACATCTTCTCATCCACATCTCCCGCAAACTGCATGAGATAAACCTTTTTGAAGAATCCACCACTCCCATTCTCCTGTAGATCACCTTATCTTAAGCTGATGTGCCACATCACCAGCTGAGACTTCTGATGTTAAGCTAGATGTCAAAACATTACGACATCCAACTGTTGAATTCAGCTCTTCCTTCTGCCACTTAGAAGAACCTCCTCCCTTTGCAGAAACAGATTTCCATGCTCTCACAGACTTGATTCAACAACCAAGTTTTGAGTAGACAACCTCCATGCTGCTTTGAAACTCCAAAGACTTCAAACCTACCACGTCTGAATCTTCAAAAAATAAGTAGTCCAAGACTACCCCATAGCTATACCAAAGAATGCCACTTCCCTTAGTAGAGCCGTCAATAGAAAGCCAGAGATAACTGCCACTTATCCTCGACCTTCACAACAAGAGCAAACACTATGCTCCAAAGCACCTGGATCAGAAATAAACTGACCGAAGCTGTAACCATTAAGATTATGATGTCTTCATAGTCTTCCATCTCCATCTTTAACAGCATCACCATCTGGACAAGTCATTCACAATACTTTCCAGGAAATAGATGCTAAGATAATAATCCCAAGTCAACACCTAGGAGACTTATGAGCGAATGCAGAACCCCTCCCATGATTCTCCAAACCTCTAATGAAAAGATGTTGGAACATCTGACAGAACATCCTCAATCTTGACTTTCAAGGATAATCAATTAAGTACTTGTGGATTCCATAAATAGCAATTAATCTTAAATCCTCGTACAATAACCCTTCTTCACTGCTGTAGCTGAGCTCCACCAGATCATGTCATGAACACTTATAAAGTATTCAATCCTTTTTGCAAGTATCTTCTTCAAAGGACAATGTTGAGATACCAAGGCTGCCACCCCTTGACTCAAGTAACTAAGACTTTCTCTGAACAAGTCTTATTTACCTCAAAAACTCTTCAATCAGATTGGATCGACTCTTAGGGTAAAGAGAGATGAATCCTTCCTTACTGTTTTTGAATGGTGAAAATAAATCACCTCCACTTTCTTCAGATCATGTTTCAAAGAAACACCTTCTAGTCAGAAGAGTAACTAGAAGACTCCAGATACACGACATAGATGTCTTTATGAGTGGACTTGAGAGAATTCTCAAGTATCTTTGACAACCTAGCCAATCAAACATTTATCAAACTCCTAGAGCAAGAACCTGATAAACTTTAACTCAACTCATCTCCTCTTCAACTGACTCTAAACTACACTAAGAAACCAAGCTTCTAAGTACCAAGTCACCATACTAGATATCCAACCACAACTTCCTTTATTCCATCGCTCCCGACTCTGAAATAAAAGAACACAAATATCTTCAACTATAAAGACGCTGACGATTGAGACCTTCCACCAACTGTCTTCAGTAACAACTCCAGAATCCCATAATTCTAGAGCTCTTCCGTCAGAAACACATGCAGCGGAACCACCAAGGAATAGATCCTGCTTGCCCTAATAAGATGTCACAACATCTTATAAGACACATCAACAAGAGAACTAGCCACTTCTCCTATAGTTGTTGTAGAATCTCCTCAGCGACATGAACAACCTCCGGGTTGCTCCCTTCGATCCAGAACATCCATCTCATTCATTATTATCCTTGAGTATGTCTGAGTTGATTGATCTGATATCCAAAACTCCTCCTCGTTTAAACGCCAGAAAGTATCTCCCAAAGATCTCATCCAGATCCAGACAGGATGCCTGCTCTGATACCAATTGAAATTCAGGCCTATGCAGACAGCAGATGTCAAGACATTGTGCTGCATAATCTTTTAAACTTGGAGGTGCAACTGCAGACTGATACCTTGAATATCAGAACTGCACACTCTCAGATGTCACGACATCTGATTCAACATTTTTATCATGAACCCTAACAGAAAACATAAATCTGCAGAATGATAAAGAACACAGTAATTGTTAACCCAGTTCGGAGCAACTCACCTACATCTGGGGGATACCGATCCAGGAAGAAGACTTCACTATTGTGTACACTGTTACAAAGTTAAACTCCCACATTTACAACTTTATTCCTAACATCTACCCCATGAACATCTTTACCAAGGTTAAACTCAAACGTTTAGAACCCTGATACGAGATACCCCACTCACTTCCCTCAATCACCAACTGTGATTTCTTCATCGTCCCTATCAATACAGAATTCTGTCAAGTACACTTGACAAACAAGCTAACTCAAATTTGCTTAAAAGCTTCATCCAAGAACAATACACAATCCAATACCTCAAGGCTTATAGATCTGTGCGACACCTATATCTACCACAGTGTATCAACTGATACAAAGGGAGACTTACAACCCAGAAACCCAACGACTCTCAAAACCCTAAACCTATGTTTCTTACATAAGAAAACAAGGTTACAACAGGCGTACTAAGGTATGTCAAAACCTAGGTCTAAGTCTTCTATTTATAGGCTTCTGCTTCTTTGGGCTTCAGTCTTCAGTCCTTGATCCATGCAGCAAATTCTCCTTGAGTGTTGCAGCAGATTAAAACTAACTTGAGCCATTCAGTCCAGGATGTTAAGATGCATGTTAAGACATCTTGTTCGACATCACGTCTTCAGCAGAATTATTTAGCTTGATCTTATTGTTGCATTAATAATCATGTTTTCCCAAAATTTGTTCAAAAACCTAGAGCTTTCAAAAATCATCTGAATCTTGGCATGCAAGGTTCGCTCTTTCATCCTTGCCTTTTTTCGATCCATTGTCTTTCCTGTACCAACAATGTTTGGCCAAATGACCCCTCTTTTCACAGTTATAACACCGTATACCTTTCTTATCTTCTTTGTCCTTTCGATAGTTTCCTCCTCCTCTTTTTGAGGTTTCAGAAGCTCTATCTTCGACCTGATTTTTGTGAGGGTTTGACCAAGACTTCTTTCCTTGAGTCTTGTCGACTTTGCCTTTGAATTTATTGAAACCACCATTCCTTTTCCATGACTGAGCCTGCAGTGCTTGTATCGAATCCTGAACTCCCTTTCTTTCAACAATCCTCATTTCATGCGCCTCCAACGAACTAACCAAATCTTCCACTTTTAGGATTTCAAGATTGTTAGATTCTTGAATAGATACGATAACGAGATCAAAGTGAGAGGTCAACATTCTCATTACCTTCTCAACTATCATCTTATCAGTTATGGTTTCGCCACAACCCTTCATGATATGAACGAGTTTCTGAACCTTCGACACATATTCTGCAACTTTTTTGTCTTCTCCCATCGACAACAACTCGTATTGTCGACGCAAGGTTTGCAACTTGACAACCTTGACTTTCTCACCTCCTTCATAATACTTCACCAGAATATCCCATGCCTCCTTCTTCGTTTCAGCATGAGAAATTCTGTCGAAGTTAGCAGCATCGACCGCCGTCTGAATGCAATAAGCAGCCTTGCAATCTTTCTTCTTGACTTTGTTATGGGTTTTTTTTTCTGTTCTTCGGTTGCATTTTCAGCCAACACAGGAACGTCACCGTTAACCACTTCTAGGGTCACATGGAAGCCAAATAAGGATTGCATCTGTTATTTCCATCGGATCCAATTCTTTCCGTCAAGCATTGGAAGGGAACTCAGAATGCTCTTATCACCAGTCATCTTCGTAGATGTTTCACTTGTCCTGGAAACACGATCTCTGACGTGAAGTTCTTGAAAACTCGATCAAGAATAATAACCATGCTCTGATACCAATTTGTTAGTGCGTGAGGCACTTTTAGTGAGGAGAGAAAGAGAGAGAATGAGGAAATAAGGATTTGTATTATTGAATTGTGTTCTGTAAATAATGATACAAGCTAGGTCTATTTATATACAACCCTAATTAGGCTTGGGCTAACACAACTTGGATTATATCTAAATATTAAATCTAATCAAATCTAATCATATCAAATCAAATCTAATCTAATATTTCAACAATTTTATTGTCTTGGTTAAGGGTAGGTGTGGTAAGGTGGGTGTGAGAGAGCTTAGTAGAATGACTTAGTCAGAATTAAAGGCTAGGACAATGTGGTAATAATAATATGAATAAGGAGACATCATATTAATGCAATATTAGTTGTATTAATATTACTATTATTATTATTATTGGAATTATTATTGGGATTATTATTATTATTATTAAGATAATTAAGAAATAAAACTTAATTAGAGTAATTAGTGGAAGAGTTACAGTCAGTTTTGGTTTCACGTGAAAAGAAAAGGAAAAGATAGAAGGAAAGCTAGGGCTAGAGAATAAGAGGAATTTTCCACCATTGTTGAAGGATCAAGCTCAGATTTCAGGTAAGGGGGGAGAATGGGGTCAATAATGGTGTTAATAACATGAGAGGGTAGTGAGGGCTCATTTCCCTCTTAGGATTCTGTACATTTTTCGTCTTCTTGATCTGTTACGTGATTGTGTGATTGATGTTGTAAATCTGTGTTTGAGTAACGTCTGATGTGAATGCATGTATCTTTGAATCTGTATTGTATGTTGAATTCAAATAGTAAAATTCATACAAATTGATTCTGGGTTGCTGAGTTCTGATATAGAACAGATCTGGAAATTTGGGTTTGCAGGGTTAACGAAAAATAGGTTTCTAGCATATAAGTTGTTGATAAAATTAATGAAACAATGAAGTAGAGTTAGGACCTGAGAATTAAACTGAAATAATTCCACCGTAGGAACACATCGTCAAAGGGTTGACGGAAAGGAACTGAAAACATCCGAAGGTACGAAACTTGAGCTCGGAACACTTCGTCAAAGGGTTGAGGGAAGAAACTGAAAACATCCGAAGGTACGAAACCTGAGCTCGGAACACTTCGTCAAAGGGTTGACGGAAAGAAACTGAAAACATCCGAAGGTACGAAACCTGAGCTCGGAACACATCGTCAAAGGGTTGACGGGAAGAAACTGAAAACATCCGAAGGTACGAAACCTGAGCTTGGAACACATCGTCAAAGGGTTGACGGGAAGAAGACTCGACCAAAGGAGACACATTGTCATGGGGATGACAGAAAGAAGATTTGACTGAAGGAGACACATTGTCATAGGGATGACAGAAAGAATACCTGACTTAGGGATCACATTGTCATAGGGATGACAGAAAGAAAACCATACGCAGAAGCACATCACCAAAGGGGTTTGATGGAAAGGAAACCTGACCGAAATGTCATCATCAAGGGGTTGATGGACAATGACTGGTCGAGGGTAAGATCAACGTATGATCTATGACCCAAAAGAAAGGTAAGCAGAGTGGTTGATTGTAATGTCTGCTGGGGATATGTCACCGTCTTGACTGAACATTGATTTGGGCTTTCGCGCAAGGTACCAAATCTGGCTTATGCTTCACATGCATATGTTTGAATTTTCTTTCTATGGTGTAATGCTCCATACGAAATGGAAATGCTACGCGTTTTGAGGATGCAATGATCACTATATACAAAATGCCGACGCATGCTCGGGCTACCGGGAAAAGAAGGCTGCCAAGTATGATTAAACTTTGCTGGCAAGGACAGGTGAAACCCGATGGTGATTATTTTTTCAAAGGCGAAATCTTTCTGGGTACCAATAGGGATTGGATTTTGAATGAAGTGCCAATAGGGATTGGACTTCAGGTTTTAAAGGGAATGCCAATAGGGATATGATTTCAGGTTTTTGAAATATAGCAGCAAAGTTGGTTAAGGAAGGATGCCGAGCAAGGTTGGGCTATGGATTTGCTGTTTGGTTTTACGACGTTTCATGCAATGCTATGCTAATGATATGCGATGATGATTATGCAATGGTGTTATGCAACAGGAGCACTCCAGCATAATAAATGCTGAAGAGACGAGGCCAACTCCGCTGGGGATAACAAACTGAACCGCCTTCAAGGTCATAACTGCTCGAGAACCTGACTAAACCTACATTCTGCAGGAAAATATGAACAACAAACGTCTGCTGGAGAAACATCTCGGGAATCCGCTGAAGAAAAGTGCCAATGACAATCAACCTTTGACTGGCTGGGGAAAGCTAACCACTACTCAAAAAAACTGCTTGGGGGACAATGGTTGATGATGTCACCCCTGCTAGGGGACAAGATCAGACTTGGTCCTCTGTTGGGAATCTACCTTTTATCTTTACTCCGTTGGGGGACGGAAACAACTTTGCCGCAAACTGGTGAAGCATAAACCCAACACTCTGTACAGGAATATGAGCTCTTGCTGAAGAGCAATAAACTTCACCAAGCTAGCTAGGGGAGAGGGAACTCATGAACTCTTGCTGGGGAGAATAATCACAATCTCCATAATGCTCTGCCACGAGTGATGAAACTCCACCTATCTCTGCTAGGGAGAGAGACTCTATTGGGGTCATCACGTGTCAGCTATCAACATGGACCTTGTAGACGTGATATGACAAAAGGAGGTGTCCGGATGAAGTATAACCTGTAAATGAACATGTCTTCAGGATGTCTAGTGAAGATTCGACATATATTACCCCATGGCTTTTGATTAACCGTCCTCTGGAGAGAGTAACCTCCTGGTCTTTGGGGTGGCCTGCCCCAGCTTTGAAATGATTTGTACCCCTGTCTAGCTGATCTGTGAAGGAGTACCTTTAACTGACCTTTGAGAGATTTGTTGAATCTCGACTTGATTGCCCCAGATTCTCAACATAATTGCCCCAGATTAACTGAATCTTGGAATGGATCGCCCGTTTGGTATGACTTGCCCCAGCTCAACGGAGTACTCGGGCACTTTGCACTTTAGATTAATCAATCTTTCCATTGTAGAAACTTTCCTGATGCCAAGTACTGACTCGCAAGTAAAACAATTCATTTTGAAAAGATAATTTTGATGCAATGCATATGGCAGTTTTGAAATCCAAGTCTATTCACTGGAAAAATATTGTGACATATAGTGAACGAATCACTTATCAAAATGTCACTGATACCAACATGAATGGTAAGAAGATCCTTTTAGGAGTCAGCTTCGCCGCGATCTTTACCAAAGTATGCTTTCGGAACAACCCTGCTTCAATTAGGTCTTTCGCATGTTGTAACGTGGCCTGGTTCGCGGTTTAAGAAAGAAAGGATATAAGGCTCAACGTTTTGTTTTAACCCACCCATTCTCCTTGATGTTCTCCAGTCCTACGTTCAGCTAACTCGACACAAGCACTCTCTTTTCAAAAAGCTAATGAATGGTATGAGGATGGTTAAGGAACCCACACGGTTTTCGGAGTGACAGTCACCCCTTTTGTCCTTTGGTGTCTGTAGTCACACGACTTGTTCTTTGCTCGAGGATTTTTCTTTTTGTTCCTCTTATTTTCACTTTTTATTTCTTTTTGTTTTTCCCTGATTTTCCCTGGACTGATTCTTTTGATTTTTGCGATTCTTGAAGTCCAGCGGGATGCCCTACTTTTTCCTAAGTCACTCGTTTTCAAGTTTTGACTTAGCGGGCTTTCTTTTTTTTTTTTTTTTTGAACTAATCGTGTGACACAGGTTTGTCTTGACTTGTAAAGGGTTGTGACCGTCTCACTCTTCGGTTGGTGAGGGATAACCATGGATGTAATTGATCCTCGAACGGGACACTTCTTTGAAATTTGAACGCTTGGTCAAATTAACTGACACCTACCCTGCCCCGGGTTAAGATAGAGGGTTTTTTCATTTTCAGAAAGAAACTCCTACTACTAGGCTCAACGGGGTTTACAAGGGATTATCTTCCTTATATCTCTGGTGTTTGGGAATTTGAAACAATGCCTGTACATCATCAGCAGGGTTTTGTTCCAAAGCATACAATTGGAAGTTCTGCGTCTTTGAATGTCATCATCCTCCCTCGGATCCTGCTTAAACAAATGTTAGATACCAATAAAGAAAAGTATGAGTGAACACGACTGGATTTAATCAAAACATGCATATTCATTTCATTATCATTATCAATCGAAAACAACAAGTTTTACAAATGAGTTTGTACATTTTAACAGAAAAGAAACTACAAATGCAAAGAAATGACATGCTCTAAATGGTCGCCAGCTTTGAGGGACTGGGCTTTCCAAGCTTGATTTGCTAATGAGCTAGCCATCTTTAGAATTGCTCATCGAAGTCATTCTGATAATCATCTGCACTACTGCTCTCGGTGACTTGGATTGATGAACCCACCTGACTGGACGAAGAAGGATCGTTGATTCGAATACCCTGAGGTGTGAACGAGAACATATTGGAGTCAAGAAGAGTCTGAACCTTGCTCCTGAGCACCTTACAGTCTTCAGTTGAATGCCCCTGTTCCCCAGCATGATAGTCACAACGGGCGTTGACATCAAAACCTGGTGGGTACGGAAAAGGCACTAGCTTCAATTCCTTCGGCACTATCAATCCACCTCTGATCAAATCCGGCAACATCTGACTATACGACATTGGCAACTGAGTGAAATTCCTCTCTGGCTTCCTAGGCCTTTGTCGGGCGTGCTGACGCGGCTGACAGCGATATGACCGTTGATTCTGAGAAGGTATCTGATTTGCAGAAGAATATTGTCCCTGATACGAAGACCCATAAGATTGTTGACTCTGAACAGTTGATATGTCAGAACACTGAGAACGAGGTGGTAGAGATTCCTGAACAGAACTATTTTCTACCTCGAATTCTTCCTGAGAACTGAGAACTGATTCATTTTCATTAGCTTGGAAGTTCGAGACGCCTTGGAGCTTTCCACATTTGATCAATCTCTCAATACGTTCTCCCACCATCACGAGGTCAGAAAATTTTGTTGCCCCATTGGCAATCATCTTTTCCAAGTACGGCCCTTGCAAGGTATCCATGAACAAATCAACCAATTCTCTATCCGAAAGTGGTGGTTAAACACGAGCGGCTAACTCTCTCCATCTCTGAGCATACTCTCGGAATGATTCATTATCTGCTTGAGACAAGTCTTGTAATTGCATTCGACTGGGAGCCATGTCAAGATTATAATCGTACTGCTTCACAAAGGCGTTGGCTAGATCTGACCATGATCGGATGCTACCACTCTGCAACTGCATATACCAATACAAAGATGCCCCACTCAGACTGTCTTGAAAGCAGTGAATCACGAGCTTGTCATTGTCGACATGTGAGGTCATTCTTCTACAGAACATCACCAAATGTAGCTTCGGACAGCTATCTCCTCTGTATTGCTCAAACTTCGGCATCTTAAACTTTGGAGGCATTACAAGGCCAGGTACCAGACACATGCTTGAAGCATTCAAATCAAGTGTATCACGCCTCTCCAGGGCTGTAATCTTTTCCTCCAACACACGGTATCTTTCATCATCAACAGATCGTGGATCCTTAGGGTTCATCTTCGGAACTACCCCTTGCACATCTGGCATAGAGAAGGCAAAGCTCTGATAATCAGCGGCATTAAGAGAAGAAGAATGTCCGTCTCGGATGATGGTACGCTCGTGTATAGCATGATTCTTAACAGGAATCTGCACAGGCTGAGCTTGGGCAACATCGTTCACCAGAGGTGGAATGACATTCTCATTTCTTTGAATATTGGCATCTCCCCTTGTCATGGCGGCCATAGTTTCCATAAGTTGGTCCAACTGATGCTTCATCAATTCAACATCGGCCCTAGTCACAAACTGATTCTGCTCCCCAGAGTTCACGATTCTTCCAGAAGCTGGTTCAAGTCCAATACAAAAGTCGGGAAATCAAACTGCAGTTCAGATAAAGGATGGATGAGCTCACTGATCTGGCCTGGAGAAAGGATATGCAAAATGATGCAAGATGCAAATGCAATGCAATAAGAATGCAATAAGACATGGGATCAAAGCTTCCATATAGTCTGAATAAGTGTTGTGCTGCTGACTGAATAAGCCCGAGGGTCTGTTCTGAAGAAAATATCGGAATACCAGAATACCAGAATATCGACCTAATCAGATCACCGACCCAATCAGAATACCGGGATGATCAGAATGTCAGAATACCATAATACCAGGCTGATGAGTCCACACTGATAGGAAACCAGAATACCGGGTACGTAGAAGGTCAAGGTTACCTGCAAACCTGTAAACAACCCGCCCCTCTCACATGTGGGTACTAGGATGTTCAGTATCCCGGGCTCTCAGGTCGAGAAATGATGACACGTTCACCATTTCTGGTTTGGCATCATCATCAATCGAGGAGGCCTCAACTGATTCTCCAAAATGAAAGATCCTCAGCTTCTGGCACTGAGGTCGAGAAGCAATAGTACATTCATCCCTCGGGGTACAGTACTATCGCCAATCGAGGAGTGCCTCCACTGATTCTTTTTCAAAAAAAGATATCCTATTGCGAGTTCCCAGCATTGGGTCCTCGGATCGAGAATGTGCAATGGGTTTGCCACAAAATGTGGTCTGCCACTATCACATCTCAGGAGGAGTGCCGCAACTGAGTCCTCGGGAATGGCCACCAGAGTCGACAGCTCTCTAGATCAACATCCTGGAATACGCAAGATGCGCACGCCATGATGGGTCCCAAGATAGCCTCGTCTAGCTGTGAATTTCATGATTACCCACGTACACAGATGGCACGTAGGTCCCACTACTCTCCACTCTAAATCTAAGTGTATACTCGAGCCTGTGTACTGAGCTCATCTCTCAGAAATCCCATCCCGCCAAACAGACAGAACAGTGCAACACAGTATACTATATGAAATGTAAACGCTACAATGCTGTAAATATGGTACAAGTAATAAAATACAGTAAACAGCAAATACAATACAACAGTAAACACCCAATGAAAGAAAAACAAACACGCGCTAAGATTGACTCGCTTAGGATGGACCAGCAATAGGTCAACCTGTCCCCAGCAGAGTCGCCAGCTGTCGCTCCCGGGATTTTCATCCTGGTACAAACGCGAAAGTGGCACCAAAACAGAGTCGCCAGCAATGTGTATTTATCCCAAGAGAGGGAAAGGAAACACCGCATAAACCTGAGGGAAAGGAAATAACAGGGTCTTACGACCAAGAGAAATGGGTAAGGGAGTCGGTTACGCGAGAGGAAGGTATTAGCACCCCCTCGCGTCCATCGTACCCGATGGGATCCACGCTTGCTGCTTCAATCAAAGGGTGTAAGAAAAGAATGCTGGAAAAAAGGAACTGAAAGAAAGAAAGAGAAAGAGAAAGAGAAATAAATGTAGGGAAAATAAAAGAAGTGCTCACATGGGCCCTACCCCACTGCCTACGTATCTCATCGGGAGCATGAGAATCAGAGCGACGTAGTTCCCCTCACTAGGGATGGATTGTTTGTGTTTTTTAGTGGAATACGTCAACGTTCGTGTCCTAGCAGTTTAGGTGTTGCAGCTCGCTGTAGGGAGACTTAGGCGTTACCTATTTGCGGTAGAACGGAAATGACGCATCCTTACGGAAGGAGTGAATGAGATGAGAAAAGAATTACCGAAGGAAAGACGTTATTGTTTGTTTTTTGACTTTTTAAGAGTTGTTTTTCATTTATTTGCATGTGATAGTGTATCTGAATCTTAGTCATTGGAATGTGTACATTCTCACATTCCAAGATGGAATGGGTAAGAAAGCACACTAAGAGTGAAGAAGACCCCCACACTTAGTTCCAATTGTCAAGGTTCAAACACACTAGCATACTTGTGTTTATTAAGTGTTTTTGTTGATTATGGGGTGAAGAAGTGTTTTTTTATTTGTACCTTCAACAATTATTGCATTTAAGTCCCTCGTACAAGATCAAATGTTTAACACATTGACCCAAGATGGGCCATATGCTACACATTCTAAGATTATAAGAGAAGACCCCTTATAATCTTTTCTTTATATGAAAGGCCTAAATGCAATAAATGCCTACCTTTATTACATATTTTGAATTTTCTTTGAGAGGAGAAGATGAAAGACTCAAGAGCGGATAAAGGTGAAAACTAAGGGAAAACTAAGACTCGATCTTAAGGTTAGCATGCTTGGAGATCCTATGGTTAAGTGTGGTATGAGAACCTAATCCTAAAAGAGAAAGAGGGATAACACTATCTAATGCATATCCTACCTCACTTTAATCAAAGATTAAAGTTGAGCTAGGATCCCAAGGGGTGTGAGAAAATTCTACACAAAGCATTATATCATGCTATTCATAAAAGAGAAAGACAAGTAAAAGAGACAACTCAAGTATTAATCAAAATGAATATCAAGATCAAGATTTAAAATCAATCAAGAATATTTACAAAAATTAAAATGCTAAGCAAAATTAAATTCTAAGTAAAAGTTAGTCTAAACTTAATACTAGGATTAATCCTAAAATTAATATCTAAATCTATTGCTTATTCAAGTTAAATCCTAAAAAATCTAATTCTAAAATTAAACCTAAAGTTAATTCAATCTAAAATCTAAACTAATTCTAAAATTAAATCTAAAGACAACTAATCCTAAAATTAATTCTAGAATTAAAACCAATATTATCTTAAAATTAATTCCAATTAATTTCTAAATAAAAAATAAAAATCTAATTAGCAAAATTCTAAAGTTGACTAATCACTAAAGGTGTGTTAACCAAACTTAGGATTAAGAGCTAAAATCAAAACCAAAGTTAAATTCTAATTCCCTAATTAAAATCTAATTTCTAAAACTAAATCTAATTTCTAAAATTATTATCCTAATTAATTTCTAATTAATTTCTAATTAAAAATCTAATTCTACAATTAATCTCTAAGTCTAAAAACTAAATTCTAAACTTAAAATAAATCTAACTAAACTACAACCTAAGTCAAAAAAATTAATTGCTAATGAAACTAACTATCTAAATTTAATTAATAAAAGTAATCAGAGGGGGTGCAAACGATGAATCAGGAGAGGTAGAAAGCAATCCCAGTCGTATGGGCCTTGCCATAGGCCCAAGAAGCCTCTTCTTACAGCTAGGGGGTGCGGAGAGTGAACTGGTGGTGTAAAGAAATGGGGCGAAAGGGCTTGAGGTGTGAGGCCCAAGTACTTATCCATGTCTAGGAGGGGGGTGTACGAGTGATTAATGGGTGATGGATAGAAATTTGGTGTGTGAGCTTAGGCGAGTTTAACACCAAAATGACACGAGTCTCTTAAAAACCCTAAGTTCTCAACCTCATCTTCTACTTCTCTTTCAAACCCGCCGCCGCTCTCCTTACGCAGTCCATCTCTTCACTCCGGCCACTATAACAAACTCTGTCGCACCGAATCTCTCTTGCTCATCCCCTCCTTCAATTTCATGTAACCTCCTCCGTCTCCTTCTTCTTTGCAACGAAATGCCGGCGACCTCCATCAACCACAACAACAGATCCTTCTTCAATCGGCGACGCTTCTCCGTAATGCATCTCTCTTCTCCGAGCTTCATCCGTCTCTCGTCAACTCTCCTTCGAAAACACCGGTGGTTAACTTCGTTATCTCACCGTGTCCTCGAGCTGGCAGCGGCGAAGCCCTTCCTACCTCAACCACAATCGGCAATCGGCCAACGCCCTCTCGTCTCAACGCAAATGAAAGTACGAATGAAAAACTACGCACATGAAGTCGAATCGAAGCAATCTAAATCATGAATAAAGAACTCACAGCAAGAATCACGTACAACAACGACTAGCGGAGATATAGATTGACGTACCTACCGGAGAACCGTCCGGTGCGTCTTCAGATCGGAGACTACGAAGAGAACACCAGAGGTAACTTTAGGTATGCGTAATTTCGCTCGATTCCGCTACTCCTTTTCGATTCTTCATTCTTCTTATACTCTTCTGAAATCACTCCGTTCCTTTTGTTGTAGACAAATTCTTGAGCTGTTCTGACGTGAATTATTGTTGCGTGATTCTGCTTGCTGATGAATCGTGTTGTTGAATGCAGGATTTGAAGAATTGATGATAGATGAATTACAGGTTCGATGCTTCGGATTGGTGATGAAGATTGAAGAACGTGTTGAACTGGAGAATATTTTCTGCAGGTTATCAATGTCGAAGATGATGAATTTTGAGTATGAATTGAAGACGATGAAGAGAATTGAAGATGAAGAAGAGAATTGAAAAAGGGAAGATGAAGATTGGGAAATTGTGTAGAATTGAGAAATGTTGCAGAATCCAGAAGAGTCTCCAAGAGTGAAGAAGAGATGAATTTATAGAGGAGCTTGGAAGGATCTAGAGGGAAGGTTTGTTATGAAATTCTGTTAGAGTTATTAGGATTTGTGAAATTCTGTTAGAAACTTCTGTTAGAAGCTTGTTAGAGAAGTTAGAAGTATTTTCTGGTGAAATCAATTTGTTTGGGGAAAAATAGTTAGGAGAATGTTAGAATTTCTATGTAATTGTTTGTAATCTCTTTCTGGTGTACAACTCGGTTAGCTTGCAAGATTGAAGATGTCTATTATGGTTTTTGGTTTCTGTTATATATTTTACTGGTAGGAGCTTTTTCCACTGCTTTTTTGTGAATATGCTTTTTTTACTCAATGTTGTACCTTTTCTCGTGGCTACACGCTCAAGACCGTAATAGGGCTACACTTTGAGACCAGAAAATCTCATCAACTTCAAATCCTTCAGTGCAAGCACTTTTAGGTGGGAGTTCAGGGCTCAGCTTATTAAATTCTTTATTTAAATGAGAGATTCTTATGCACAAAAATGCTGTCGTGGGGTAAGTAATATGACCATGAAAATGAATACCGTCAATGATACACAACATGGTTTCGCAAGAATGATGAAAGCAGATAATGATCATGATGATGGCGAGTGAAACTATCTAAAAGATAAAATATACTAATTAAGTATGGGATCAAAAATCAAGGAAGAGATTTTTGGAAGATGGACCAAAAAAGGAGCATGATGTTGGATATTTGGTGTTAGAAATGAACATGCTTTTAAGAAGAGGACATGATTTAATGAAATGGACATGAATTTGGATAATTGGAATTGGTTTAAGAAAATGGGTATTTGGTTTAAATTGGATAGAAAAGAAAAAGGAATATTTGGTTAGAAATAGATAAATGGTTTAGTAAATGGATATTAAAATGAAATGGATATGGACCAAAAAAAAGTGGTTTAATAATTTGGATTAGAATGAATTTAAAAGTGGAATGGATTAAAGGTATGGTTTTGGATATTATGAAAATTGGATCATAAAAAAATGGATAAGATAAAAGGGTTTAGAAATTGGTTTATGAAATGGATATGGATTTTGGATATGGTAAAAAAAAGAACTAGAAGAAAGAAATGGATATTTAATGATATTTTGAATAAGATGGATAATAGATGGATATGAAAATTAGGGTGGACTTTGAGAAAAACGGATATTGGTGGATAAAAAGGTTTACAAACTCAATTCAAAGAATGAATGACCAAATGAATCCAAAGCCCATTTTGAACTCTTCACAAGCACCTGATTAACTGCAAACATCTCCTGAATTTCTGATCAATGGAAACCTGACTTTCTGAACTTACACCTCACATGGCCCACTGTTTGTTAACCTGAGGACTTCCACCCACAACAACTTGAGAAATAACCACTTTGAATGCAAACTGATAATCTTCTGAATACAGAAAGCTCAAACCAAAGGAAGATGCCTTGATCACACGTCTTAGGAACCCAATGCAAATGAGAGAATGAGTTATGACCTAAAAATGCAGATGAGTGCGAAACAAAAGCCAGAAAAAGATAGGGCAAATTTTGGGGTACTACAGCTGCCCCTATTCAATCAACTTGGACCTGAAAGGATGACGGCAGCTGCTTTCAAACCTTTAAGGTACAAGGTGATTGAATACAAAAAGAACCGCAAAATTTGCACTCTGTGGAGAATAAGGGATATAAACCCAACAAAACAAACTCTGCTTGAATAAAACTTTGGTGATAAAGAAATACACTAGAGAGATGTCTTTTGTACGACGCCAGATGACTACTGGTTGGCCACACTGTGGGTGGACTTTAATAACGTCTTTTGTACGACGCCAGGCGACTACTGGCTTGCCACGCTGCGGGTGGACTTTGCTGATTTGCCACCCTAAGATGGACTTTTGCCAATCTGTCGTTGGACTTTACTGAGAATATAGTTGTTTATCATCATCCCACCTGCTGGAACAATATAAACTATTGTTTGTAGGATCATTCCACCTGCTGGAACAACCATCCACCATACTATCCCACCTGCTGGAATAATATGAACAACTGTATATATTGATCATCCCACCTACTGGAACAATATGCACAAACACACTGCACGCCAAAATAAATTAGACTTTGAGTTGTAAATGAGCAATACTGAGAGTTACACCACCTGCTGGGTAATATCATATGCTGGCACTTTGCTGAAGAAGAGATTCCCTTGATCTATTTAGACCCCGCTTGGAAAAAGAGAGATCTAAGATGACAACGCTGTAAGGGAGACAACCAAACATTGTCGAGGAATGGACGAATGATAACACATTGTCATAGGGATGACAGAAAGAGAACTCGAACGAAGGAAACACGTTGTCATAGGGATGACAGCAAGAAGATGAAATCCATATCCGAAGAAACACCTTGTCAGAGGGATGACAGAAAGAAAATTCCACCGTAGGAATACATCGTCATGGGGATGACGGAAAGAAAATTCCACCGTAGGAACACATCGTCAAAGGGTTGACAGAAAGGAACTGAAAACATCCGAAGGTATGAAACCTGAGCTCGGAACACTTCGTCAAAGGGTTGAGGGAAGAAACTGAAAACATCCGAAGGTACGAAACCTGAGCTCGGAACACTTCGTCAAAGGGTTGACGGAAAGAAACTGAAAACATCCGAAGGTACGAAACCTGAGCTCGGAACACATCGTCAAAGGGTTGACGGGAAGAAACTGAAAACATCCGAAGGTACGAAACCTGAGCTCGGAACACATCGTCAAAGGGTTGACGGGAAGAAGACTCGACCAAAGGAGACACATTGTCATGGGGATGACAGAAAGAAGATTTGACTGAAGGAGACACATTGTCATAGGGATGACAGAAAGAATACCTGACTTAGGGATCACATTGTCATAGTGATGACATAAAGAAAACCATACGCAGAAGCACATCACCAAAGGGGTTTGATGGAAAGGAAACCTGACCGAAATGTCATCATCAAGGGGTTGATGGACAATGACTGGTCGAGGGTAAGATCAACGTATGATCTATGACCCAAAAGAAAGGTAAGCAGAGTGGTTGATTGTAATGTCTGCTGGGGAATGTCACCGTCTTGACTGAACATTGATTTGGGCTTTCGCGTAAGGTACCAAATCTGGCTTATGCTTCACATGCATATGTTTGAATTTTCTTTCTATGGTGTAATGCTCCATACGAAATGGAAATGCTACGCGTTTTGAGGATGCAATGATCACTATATGCAAAATGCCGACGCATGCTCGGGCTACCGGGAAAAGAAGGCTGCCAAGTATGATTAAACTTTGCTGGCAAGGACAGGTGAAACCCGATGGTGATTATTTTTTCAAAGGCGAAATCTTTCTGGGTACCAATAGGGATTGGATTTTGAATGAAGTGCCAATAGGGATTGGACTTCAGGTTTTAAAGGGAACGCCAATAGGGATAGGATTTCAGGTTTTTGAAATATACCAGCAAAGTTGGTTAAGGAAGGATGCCGAGCAAGGTTGGGCTATGGATTTGCTGTTTGGTTTTACGACGTTTCATGCAATGCTATGCTAATGATATGCGATGATGATTATGCAATGGTGTTATGCAACAGGAGCACTCCAGCATAATAAATGCTGAAGAGACGAGGCCAACTCCGCTGGGGATAACAAACTGAACCGCCTTCAAGGTCATAACTGCTCGAGATCCTGACTAAACCTGCATTCTGCAGGAAAATATGAACAACAAACGTCTGCTGGAGAAACATCTCGGGAATCCGCTGAAGAAAAGTGCCAATGACAATCAACCTTTGACTGGCTGGGGAAAGCTAACCACCACTCAAAAAAACTGCTTGGGGGACAATGTTGATGATGTCAGCCCTGCTAGGGGACAAGATCAGACTTGGTCCTCTGTTGGGAATCTACCTTTTATCTTTACTCCGTTGGGGGACGGAAACAACTTTGCCGCAAACTGGTGAAGCATAAACCCAACACTCTGTACAGGAATATGAGCTCTTGCTGAAGAGCAATAAACTTCACCAAGCTAGCTAGGGGAGAGTGAACTCATGAACTCTTGCTGGGGAGAATAATCACAATCTCCATAATGCTCTGCCACGAGTGATGAAACTCCACCTATCTCTGCTAGGGAGAGAGACTCTACTGGGGTCATCACGTGTCAGCTATCAACATGGACCTTGTAGACGTGATATGACAAAAGGAGGTGTCCGGATGAAGTATAACCTGTAAATGAACATGTCTTCAGGATGTCTAGTGAAGATTCGACATATATTGCCCCATGGCTTTTGATTAACCGTCCTCTGGAGAGAGTAACCTCCTGGTCTTTGGGGTGGCCTGCCCCAGCTTTGAAATGATTTGTGCCCCTGTCTGGCTGATCTGTGAAGGAGTACCTTCAACTGACCTTTGAGAGATTTGTTGAATCTCGACTTGATTGCCCCAGATTCTCAACATAATTGCCCCAGATTAACTGAATCTTGGAATGGATCGCCCGTTTGGTATGACTTGCCCCAGCTCAACGGAGTACTTGGGCACTTTGCACTTTAGATTAATCAATCTTTCCATTGTAGAAACTTTCCTGATGCCAAGTACTGACTCGCAAGTAAAACAATTCATTTTGAAAAGATAATTTTGATGCAATGCATATGGCAGTTTTGAAATCCAAGTCTGTTCACTGGAAAAATATTGTGACATATAGTGAACGAATCACTTATCAAAATGTCACTGATACCAACATGAATGGTAAGAAGATCCTTTTAGGAGTCAGCTTCGCCGCGATCTTTACCAAAGTATGCTTTTGGAACAACCCTGCTTCAATTAGGTCTTTCGCATGTTGTAACGTGGTCTGGTTCGCGGTTTAAGAAAGAAAGGATATAAGGCTCAACGTTTTGTTTTAACCCACCCATTCTCCTTGATGTTCTCCAGTCCTACGTTCAGCTAACTCGACACAAGCACTCTCTTTTCAAAAAGCTAATGAATGGTATGAGGATGGTTAAGGAACCCACACGGTTTTCGGAGTGACAGTCACCCCTTTTGTCCTTTGGTGTCTGTAGTCACACGACTTGTTCTTTGCTCGAGGATTTTTCTTTTTGTTCCTCTTATTTTCACTTTTTATTCCTTTTTGTTTTTCCCTGATTTTCCCTGGACTGATTCTTTTGATTTTTGCGATTCTTGAAGTCCAGCGGGATGCCCTACTTTTGCCTAAGTTACTCGTTTTCAAGTTTTGACTTAGCGGGCTTTCTTTTTTTTTTTTGAACTAATCGTGTGACACAGGTTTGTCTTGACTTGTAAAGGGTTGTGACCGTCTCACTCTTCGGTTGGTGAGGGATAACCGTGGATGTAATTGATCCTCGAACGGGACACTTCTTTGAAATTTGAACGCTTGGTCAAATTAACTGACACCTACCCTGCCCCGGGTTAAGATAGAGGGTTTTTTCATTTTCAGAAAGAAACTCCTACTACTAGGCTCAACGGGGTTTACAAGGGATTATCTTCCTTATATCTCCGGTGTTTGGGAATTTGAAACAATGGCTGTACATCATCAGCATGGTTTTGTTCCAAAGCATACAATTGGAAGTTCTGCGTCTTTGAATGTCATCATCCTCCCTCGGATCCTGCTTAAACAAATGTTAGATACCAATAAAGAAAAGTATGAGTGAACACGACTGGATTTAATCAAAACATGCATATTCATTTCATTATCATTATCAATCGAAAACAACAAGTTTTACAAATGAGTTTGTACATTTTAACAGAAAAGAAACTACAAATGCAAAGAAATGACATGCTCTAAATGGTCGCCAGCTTTGAGGGACTGGGCTTTCCAAGCTTGATTTGCTAATGAGCTAGCCATCTTTAGAATTGCTCATCGAAGTCATTCTGATAATCATCTGCACTACTGCTCTCGGTGACTTGGATTGATGAACCCACCTGACTGGACGAAGAAGGATCGTTGATTCGAATACCCTGAGGTGTGAACGAGAACATATTGGAGTCAAGAAGAGTCTGAACCTTGCTCCTGAGCACCTTACAGTCTTCAGTTGAATGCCCCTGTTCCCCAGCATGATAGTCACAACGGGCGTTGACATCAAAACCTGGTGGGTACGGAAAAGGCACTAGCTTCAATTCCTTCGGCACTATCAATCCACCTCTAATCAAATCCGGCAACATTTGACTATACGACATTGGCAACTGAGTGAAATTCCTCTCTGGCTTCCTAGGCCTTTGTCGGGCGTGCTGACGCGGCTGACCGCGATATGACCGTTGATTCTGAGAAGGTATCTGATTTGCAGAAGCATATTGTCCCTGATACGAAGACCCATAAGATTGTTGACTCTGAACAGTTGATATGTCGAAACACTGAGAACGAGGTGGTAGAGATTCCTGAACGGAACTATTTTCTACCTCGAATTCTTCCTGAGAACTGATAACTGATTCATTTTCATTAGCTTGGAAGTTCGAGACGCCTTGGAGCTTTCCACATTTGATCAATCTCTCAATACGTTCTCCCACCATCACGAGGTCAGAAAATTTTGTTGCCCCATTGGCAATCATCTTTTCCAAGTACGGCCCTTGCAAGGTATCCATGAACAAATCAACCAATTCTCTATCCAAAAGTGGTGGTTGAACACGAGCGGCTAACTCTCTCCATCTCTGAGCATACTCTCGGAATGATTCATTATCTGCTTGAGACAAGTCTTGCAAATGCATTCGACTGGGAGCCATGTCAAGATTATAATCATACTGCTTCACAAAGGCGTTGGCTAGATCTGACCATGATCGGATGCTACCACTCTGCAACTGCATATACCAATACAAAGATGCCCCACTCAGACTGTCCTGAAAGCAGTGAATCATGAGCTTGTCATTGTCGACATGTGAGGTCATTCTTCTGCAGAACATCACCAAATGTAGCTTCGGACAGCTATCTCCTCTGTATTGCTCAAACTTCGGCATCTTAAACTTTGGAGGCATTACAAGGCCAGGTACCAGACACATGCTCGAAGCATTCAAATCAAGTGTATCACGCCTCTCCAGGGCTGTAATCTTTTCCTCCAACACACGGTATCTTTCATCATCAACAGATCGTGGATCCTTAGGGTTCATCTTCGGAACTACCCCTTGGACATCTGGCATAGAGAAGGCAAAGCTCTGATAATCAGCAGCATTAAGAGAAGAAGAATGTCCGTCTCGGATAATGGTACGCTCGTGTATAGCATGATTCTCAACAGGAATCTGCACAGGCTGAGCTTGGGCAACATCGTTCACCAGAGGTGGAATGACATTCTCATTTCTTTGAATATTGACATCTCCCCTTGTCATGGCGGCCATAGCTTCCATAAGTTGGTCCAACTGATGCTTCATCAATTCAACATCGGCCCTAGTCACAAACTGATTCTGCTCCCCAGAGTTTACGATTCTTCCAGAAGCTGGTTCAAGTCCAATACAAAAGTCGGGAAATCAAACTGCAGTTCAGATAAAGGATGGATGAGCTCACTGATCTGGCCTGGAGAAAGGATATGCAAAATGATGCAAAATGCAAATGCAATGCAATAAGAATGCAATAAGACATGGGATCAAAGCTTCCATATAGTCTGAATAAGTGCTGTGCTGCTGACTGAATAAGCTCGAGGGTCTGTTCTGAAGAAAATATCGGAATACCAGAATACCAGAATATCGGCCTAATCAGATCACCGACCCAATCAGAATACCGGGATAATCAGAATGTCAGAATACCATAATACCAGGCTGATGAGTCCACACTGATAGGAAACCAGAATACCGGGTACGTAGAAGGTCAAGGTTACCTGCAAACCTGTAAACAACCCGCCCCTCTCACATGTGGGTACTAGGATGTTCAGTATCCCGGGCTCTCAGGTCGAGAAATGATGATACGTTCACCATTTCTGGTTTGGCATCATCATCAATCGAGGAGGCCTCAACTGATTCTCCAAAATGAAAGATCCTCAGCTTCTGGCACTGAGGTCGAGAAGCAATAGTACATTCATCCCTCGGGTTCATATGAGTTTTGGGTTCAGAAAGTCAGATTCAAATGGCTGTTGTTCAGTTGTGGCTTGTTCGGTGGTAGCTGTGTGCACTTTATCAGTGGCTTGTGAGAAAGTTTTGTTATCCATTTCCATCCATTTCTTATCCATAATCCATAAATATCCATCTATCCTTTTTAACCATATTCTTTAACCAATTTTTAATTCTCCATTTTTCTATCCATTTAATATCCAAATCCATCACCATTTTTTTACTCATGACCATTATCCATTCATAAATCATATTCCAAAAATTCACATATTTTCATTTCTATTGAAGCCCATGGTTTATAATATTTTTGAAACACGTTCATATAAGCAAAGCCCAATACAAAATATTGCCAAAAAAAAGATACTACTCTTGAATTCACACGGCCCACTTCTTTTTACACTCCAAGCCAACATATAGCCACATGCTCGCTACATGAAGCCAAGGGTGACGAGCTGCAATGCAATGAACTTCCAACTTCAGCTGCTACTACAAATCATGCACACTACAAACAAAACTTCCAGCCACGCATTCAACGCAAACCCAACCGTTTTCCAAGCCAAGCTCACGTCTCAGTGCAAAACAACTTCACGCAATACACCATTGGATTGAAACGCAGCGCAGTACCAAGCAAGTGCAAAACGTAGAAATTGCAAGTAAAATGACGCCAGAAAATTTCAAGAATATCACGCAAATCATGTTGAACCAAAACGCACAAAATCAACACAAAACGGCAGCAAGCAACTCACCAATTCTCCTATAAATAACAACCTCACCTCATTCCAATTTCAAGCTTTGACAGCCCTAAACACCCTGCCAAAATCAAAACCCAAAGCTTCAATTCCATTTTTATTCTCAAAGCTTGAATAGCAAAACTTACTATGCCAAAATAAAGTCTCAAGCTACATCAACAATTTCTAACCTTCATAGCTTCAAGTTCCTTCAATCTTCGAAGCTTTTCTTTCAATTTCAACCACAAATCACTCAAATCCATATTCATCGACAACAACATCACATAGCAACAACTCCGATTCGCATCAACATCTTCATTCAACAATATCCAACAATTTCAAGAAGCAAGTTCATAAAAGAGAAGAAGATTTGAAGCTAAACTCACCATTTTTGAAGGTATTGGAGCTTTTTTTTCGACGAAACTTCGGATCCGAATTTCACATCGCATGGTTAATTTCAATTGAAGTCTTTGGTATATCTGAGTTCCTCTCGCGATTCCGATCGTTT
The DNA here is from genome assembly GCA_022829125.1 of Lathyrus tuberosus. Taxonomy (NCBI): domain Eukaryota; kingdom Viridiplantae; phylum Streptophyta; class Magnoliopsida; order Fabales; family Fabaceae; genus Lathyrus; species Lathyrus tuberosus. The sequence continues at coordinate 12,193,752 of JALAZF010000072.1, forward strand.
CCGTCATGATTTCGCTTCCCGTCGCTCCGATTTGATGAATCCGCAATTTGTTGGCTATGATGTGAATAGTACCACCGTGAGAGAAATTGAAGAAGATGAAACAATTACTTTCTGTTTTTTTCTTTTTTTTCTTTTAATATTTATTTATTCTTTTTTTTTTATTTTGTTTTTTTCTCTTTACAACCTTGGGCTTGGCCCGTTGCTATCCACACCACCACCGCCTTACATTTCTTTCACCTCCCTTTTTTTTTTAATTTTTTAATCTTCTTTTGATTCTTTTATTTCTAAAATCTATTTTTCTATTTTTTTTATACATAGATATTAATGTTTTTTTTTCTTTTTTTTAATATTGTTTTTTTTTAACTCTTAGAAAATTCATTTCAAAAAATATATTTGTCTTTATTTTTTTTACTAAAAATAAATAGTTTTCATTTTATTTTCTTGAATTTCCTATTTTTCTTGGTTGTGTGGATCATAATTTTTAGATCCACTTTTTTTTCATCTATTTTCTTTTTGATTGATGAAAGTCGAAATGATCGTGAAATTTCTTTTGTTGAATTTCGATCAAGACGAGATCATTTCCACCTTTTCTTTTCGTGTGGCACCGCTTTAGTATAACGATCCCTATATCGTTTATCTCGCGTGCATTAACACATACATCTCATGGCCGGCCTCATTCGTAGGGTAATTACTCGAACAAATTACTCGGCGTGCGCTTAACATAGACCAAAATTTGTCCCTACTCGGAATAAATCCAATTCAACACTTGTACTTTCGTGGACCGGACTTTGATTAGTCGCGTCATCCCAAGGTTGATTATTTGTTTGTGTTAGTTCCATAAACTTTGAAGCTTGATGCGTAGTTGCTTTGGGTATCCCAATCTTCTTTCAAGTCTTCACTAAATTTGGACTAATTGCATTAATTAATCACCGTAGTGCAAGATATGAAGCGGAACCGGTTACTTTTTTCATGCTCTTTGACACTATTTGCTTTGTCTTTGATTGTGGATGATTAAGTTCACCATACCATTATTCACTAACATTTCTATTGTAATAATCATTTATTATATCTTGTTTCCTTCTTATCCCTTATCTCTCTTTTACTTTTATGCTTCATTATTATCATATCATATCATGTTTATGCTTCCGCCTTTTTCTCTTTGTCCACTTGGACCAAAAACATTAATAAAGGCCAAAACCTCTAAAAAAAACTTGTGCTTTTAATCTTGGACTATGGTTACTATCCTTTGCAATGGACATGGATTTTGAACTTAGACCTTGGGCATCCAATGCAATTCTTGGAACCTTGGACTTAGAACTTAGGACATTCCTCCCTTTGCTTTGGAATTATGGTTCGAAGACTTGGAAGCTTACTTGTGTGGTTAGGCTATTCTCTTCCTTAGCTTTTACTTTATGCTTTAGGATAGTCTCTTCTTCTCCTCCCCATTCTTTAATTTTCAAAACTCTCTCTCTTTTTCAAAACCTTCTTGATTTCAAACTTTCACTGCTTTCATAAACAAACCTTGACTTTGTCAAGTGATTTTTACTCTTTCCTTTTCATTTCTTAACAAATGCTAAACTACATAAGCATATTGTCACCTTTTTCAAAAGACTTAAAAAAACACCAAACTCACTTACTCTCTTTTGTGCCCTCGTGCACTTTTTCCTTTTACTTTTTCATAAGTTTAGACATGATTCATTTCTTTAAGCGGAATTATTCGCTTAGAAATGATGACTTGTCTTTACATTTAAAAATAACCAAAACAAACAAATTTTCATTCTTTGTACCACGAACTACGGGGTTTTGATCCTACATTGCACATCGTGGGTACGTAGGCATGAGACGACAAGTCTCTCCAAACACAAAAATCATAAAAACAATTTCTCTTCTCATCTCCTCAATCTCTTTTCAAGCAAACTTTTTTCAGACCAAAAGCGGTAGATATTTTAAAGGGCTCCTATAGAGTACTATAGACGTTTTGGGTGCTAACACCTTCCCATTGCGTAACCAACCCCCTTACCCGGTTTCTCTTCACTTGTTCTTGTTTAGAGCTTATGTAGGTTTTGTTCGCTCTTTTTCCTTTCCTTTTTTTGGATAAAATAAAAGTGCGGTGGCGACTCTTGCTTTTCGAGTTAAGTTAATCAATAGCTTACACTCACGATTTTGCCGCTACAGAAAAGTGGCGACTTTACTGGGGACAGATTGACCTCTTGCTAGTCCATCCCTTGAGGGGTTTAGCCTACTTTGATTTATTTACTGCTTTTTATCTGTTTTGTTCTGGCTGGATTTTCTGTTTGTAGGGTGGGCTGGATTCATGAGAGAAAAGCCTAATACCCAGGGTTGAGCATACACCTATGATTAGCATGGAAAGTAGTGTGACTTGTTTGGCATTTGGCCAGACGAAGTATACATGAAAACTCCACATCCAGACGAGGTTTTCTTGGTAATATTCTATCCTGTTCATTTGGGGCAGACGATGGAATATAACCTGGAAAACTGTCGACTCTGGCGACCGTTTCCCGAGGACTCAGTTGCGGCACTCCTCCCGAGATGTGACAGTGGCAGACCACGTTCTGTGGCAAACCCATTGCACATTCTCGATCCGAGGACCCAATGCTGGGAAGACGCTATAGGATACCCCTTTTGAAAGAAAATCAGTGGAGGCACTCCTCGATTGGCGATAGTACTGTACCCCAAGGGATGAATGTACTATTGCTTCTCAACCTCAGTGCCAGAAGCTGAGGACCTTTCGTTTTGGAGAATCAGCGGAGGCCTCCTCGATTGATGATGATGCCAAACCAGAAATGGTGAACGTATCATCATTTCTCGACCTGAGAGCCCGGGATACTGAACATCCTAGTACCCACATGTGAGAATGGGCGGGTGTTTACAGGTTTGCAGGAAACCCTGACTTCCAACATGCCCGGTACTTTGGATTTCTTATCAGTGTGGACTTATCAACCTGGTATTTCGGTGTTCTCTTCAGAGCGGACCTTTGAACCTGTGTGCTTCGAGTGATCTTGTTTGTGGTTGTTGCATTCATGCATTCTTGCATCCATGAGCATACATATGCATTTTCTTCCCAGTTGTCTCAGAAACTCATTTCAACTGTCTCCTTCTTCAGTTATCTGTTCACCGTCAAGCTGTTTCCTCAACACAACTACGGAACTAGAGCTGCTGTCAGATTAAGAATGGAAAATCAAGAACAACACAACGCCGAAGTCAGAATGGAAATTGATGAGTTGAAGGCCGGCATGACCAAGCTCACAGAAATGCTGCAAGTTCTGATTGCTAGAGGTGAACCACCTCAGAGGACTGTGATTGTTGAAACCTCAACTGCTGTTGTTGACCCTCCACTGACTCAGCAACCAGCTTCTACTTGGCCAGAATTTGGGTTACCTCCGAATTACTCGCCACCCTTTGTAACTACTCCTGTGTTTGTCTCACCAGTATCTTCAGCTCCACTATTCACTGAACCTCAGCCTGTTGTGCATTCTGTTGCTCAAGCTGTTCCTGAGAATCCTTTCATGTACCATGCTGCTGGTCCACAATCTGAAAGTCAAGGAGAACCTGGGTATATTGAAGAAGTCAGAGAGCAATGGCAAACTCTGGACAAAAGGATAAGAGCCGTGGAAGGAAGCGATGTCTTTAATGCTACCGCAATGGACATGTGCTTGGTTTCCGACTTGGTTATTCCTCCAAAATTCAAAACTCCTAATTTTGAGAAATACCAAGGGCACACCTGTCCCAGAACCCACTTGGTGATGTACTGCCGCAAGATGGCCGCTCATGCAAAAGATGACAAACTGCTCATTCATTGTTTCCAAGATAGCTTGAGTGGCGCTTCAATGAAATGGTATATGGGACTTGATAAGAATCGTATCCAAAGCTGGATGGATTTGTCTGATGCTTTCTAAAAGCAGTATAAGTACAATCTGGACATGGCACCTGACCGCCGTCAATTGCAGAATATGGCTCAAAAAGAAAAAGAATCCTTCAAAGAGTACGCTCCGCGATGGAGAGAGCTAGCTGCTCAAGTGGAGCCACCATTAGCTGAAAAAGAATTGACTGGATTGTTCATGGACACTCTTCAGCCACTCTATTGGGAAAAGATGATAGGCAGTGTATCATCTGGTTTTGCTGAACTAGTCACTATTGGAGAAAGACTAGAAGAAGGTATCAAGAAAGGAAGGATTGCTAATGCTGAAGCCTTCAATGGTGCTAAAAAGTATGCTGGGAATTTTCAAAAGAAAAAGGATGGTGATACCCATGCTGTTTCAGTTGAGAGGAAACCTCGTCAGAGACAACAATATGTAGGTGCAATTGCTCCAGTTGTTAATGCTCAACCAGCTCAAGCTCCTCGTCAGACTGTTAGACAGAATCAGACTCGCAATAGGGTTAACTTTGATCCTATCCCGATGTCTTACACTGAGCTGTATCCATGTCTTGTAAACAAAGGTTTGATTACAACGAGGGCTCTACCTCCTCCTCCAAATCCTCTTCCAGCCGGCTACAGGGCTGATCTTCACTGTGAGTTCCATCAAGGTGGGGCAGGTCATAACTTAGAAGGTTGTTTCGCATTAAAAGCTAGAGTGCAAGAGTTGGTGAACTTAAAGATTTTGGACTTTATTGATAATAATCCAAATGTTGTCAACAACCCTTTGCTAGAGCATGCCAAGTGAAATTTGAGTCAGTTCAGACGGATCATCTCCTAAAGCCAGTGTTTCAGACATGACAGCTCATCCTTGTTGCTGATTAGTCACTAGGCCTTGTTTCTTTCTGTTTGCATTTTCCTTTAATTGTATTGACTATTTGCTTTCAAATTTTATTTGTACTTTCATGGTAATTTCAATGAAATGAGCAATGCAATGTTTGATTCAAATTCATTTCTATCCACTGTGTGCATCTTTATGCTTTCTTTTTCACAAAAAAATATTATATCTCCTGTTCACTTTCTTTATCAAGCTTTTGTTTATGCAAAGATTGGAGGGAGGATGATGAAAGCGAAATACCTAAAATTGCTAAACTGTATGCTTTCAATTTAAAACTTGGCTGAGGATGTACAGGCATTGTTTCAACTCCCAAACACTGGAGAAATAAGGAAGTTAATCCCTTGTTAACCCCTTCGAGCCTAGAAGTTGGAGTTTCTTTTTGTACAAAAAACCCGCAATTTTGACCTAGGGATGGGTAGTTCTCAGTTAATTTGACTATGTAGAGAATCATTGCAATCACAAACTTTCCTTCGCACACATCAGAGAAGTGTCGAAGATGTCTTTCAAGTCAAAAGCCAATGATGGTTCACCGTAATCATAAAGCCAGGCAGTCACTATCTTTAAAAAAAAAATGAAAAAATCAAAATAAAAGCCCGCTAAGTCAAAACCTATGAAGGAGATTTAGGCAAAAATTGGGGCATCCCGCTGACTGTAAGCTCAAATGACACAGTTCAGGAAAAAGTTAGGGATAACAAAAGAAAAATCAAGAGGTTTCCAAAACCCTCAAAGACAAAACGAGTTGACTAAGGTCCTCATCAAAAACAATAAAATGTTGTAAGAAAGAGTGACTGCCATCTCAAAAATACCTTGGTCCTTGAACCATCATCATAACAATGTTGCAATTCCAAAAACTCCTGGAACCTGAATGCATAGTTTGAATTAACTGAGCATAGGACTGGAGATCATCACGAAGAATGGGTTGGGTACAAATAAACTTTGAGCCTATATCCTTTGTTTCAAAAACCGTGAACCATACCACGTTACAACATTCAGAAGACCTAATTGAAGCCAGGTTTCTTTTGAAAGCATACTACAGCAAGGTTGCGTAAATTGACTCCTATGTTTGTTGCCAATCATTTGCTTTGATGTCATGCCTTTGCTTTATCTTTCACTTTGCATGTCTTAACCGCCGTGTTTTGACAAGTGTTTCATTTTGCTTTACATCAATAATATCATTCCAAAAATGATTTTGCTTTCAAAATTGCATTGAGCTTTGTATAAAAATTACCATGTTTGTTTGAATGATTTTATTTGCAAACAAACTTTCCTCATCAAGAAATTTCAAACAGTTGAGAAACTTGGTCAGTGATCCTATCAGGGGCATTACTTCCAGAGCCTGTTGTGAATCAGTTCAATATTTGTTGCTCAGTGCAAGTTATTCTCAGAATTGGTTAACCAGAAGATCTCTTTCAAGACTCATGCTGAGTTTAGCCTTCTCAACAGTCATTTCAAGAACTGAACCCATGATCAGTTCATCCCCAACAATAGTCAAGCTGAAGCCATGATCAGTTTATTCTCAATAATCATTTCAAGAATTGAAGCCATGATCAGTTCATTTTTCCCCTGCAGCAGTCAAACTGAAGCCAAGATCAGTTTATCCTCATCAATCAATCTGGGGCAATCTTCTTCAAGAATCCTCAAGATGTCTTTCCTCAAAAGACCATTAGTCTGATACAATTCACAAGTGTGACAGAGATGTGTTCAACATCTTCTCTCCAAGCAAAGTGGGCAGTGTTCCCTGTGTTGAGGAATCAAAGTTCCATTCTACCCTCACAAAGGAGTCTATCTCTGTTGTCTCTATCATATGCATTGCATACATGAATCATTGATCTATCATACATAGAAGGATTTTCATAGCTCGAAGTGTGCTTCGCGCTCATATGCATTTTTTCGAGGTCCTGTTGCTTTCAACATCTTACCTTGTGACTAAAGTCCAACTTACTTGGCACCTACCAGAACTTTTGCCTGCCTTTTCATTCAGTTCCATTCCTAAATGTTGTCGTTTACCTTTCTTTTCACCCAGTGCTATTCCTGGACGTCCTGCTTTCCTGGATCTTTGTATTCTTTCACTCCAGTGCCATTCCTGGATGTCTGTCTCTTTTGATCTCCAGTGCCATTCTTGGATACCTTGTTCCTCTTGTTTCTCCCAGTGCTATTCCTGGAAGTCTTTTCTCTCCTCTATAATCCCCAACAGATCTGCTTGGATATCTTTCAGTGCCATTCCTGAAAGTTTTACCTGTTCATTCAGTGTCATTCCTGGATGAGTTTTTACCTTTACTTTCAGTGCCATTCCTGAAAGTTTTACCTGTTCATTCAGTGTCATTCCTGGATGAGTTTTTACCTTTACTTTCAGTGTCATTCCTGAAAGTTTTACCTGTTCATTCAGTGTCATTCCTGGATGAGTTTTCTCCTTTGCATTCAGTGCTATTCCTGGATGTCTTTTTCACTGTCATTCAATGTCATTCTTGAATGAAGTGATTTACCTTTACCTTTCAGTACCATTCCTGAAAGTTGTATCTGTTCATTCAGTGCCATTCCTGAATGAGTTTTATCTTTACCTTTCAGTGCCATTCCTGAAGGTCCTTGCTCACTTTATTCAATGCCATTCTTGGATATCGTGAACCTTTTTATCCAATGCCATTCTTGGATAATTCTGATATATTTTCCAGAACTTTTCTCACTACATTCAATGCCATTCTTGGATGTTGTGATTTCTTCTGTCCAATGCCATTCTTGGATATGATTTCCTCAACAGAGTCCAATGCCATTCTTGGACACCTTTTCCCCAGCTAAGTCCAATGCCATTCTTGGATATCTTTTCCTCAGCTGAGTCCAATGCTATTCTTGGATGTCTCTGATGCTTGTTGTTGCCTCATTCAATGCCATTCTTGAATGTTGCAGTGCCTTTATCCAATGCCATTCTTGGATATCTTATCCCCAATATAGTGTTTTTCACCTCCATCCAATGCTATTCTTGGATGACGCTGCTGTTTTTACCAGAAACTTTCTTGTTGCTGTCCAATCCCATTCTTGGACATCTTTCGACATTCCTTTTGTCTCGTTTGTAGTTTCTATCCAATGCTATTCTTGGATGTCACTATTTGTCTTCCCAGGGTCTTGTCCCTCTCTTTCCAACTATTGATGGATACTTCTTGTCACCTTGACAGATCTCCAGAAATAGCTTGTGTTCCCTGGCGTGTCTTTTCACGTCATCTCCCTCAATTTACCTTATACCCTTTGTTTCAAGTTTCCCTGCAGTCTGTTTCTTTCTTTGCACTCATATCATCTTGTGACATCTTATGGCTAAAAATTTGGTTTTCTGTATTTAAGTATCTTCAATCTTGTCGAGACGAAGTTTTCAACCTTCATATCTCCTGATTGAAGAAACTTAAATAGGGGCAGCTGTTGAACCCTAATTTTTACCCCTAAGATTTCGCACATCTCATTTGCATCTCATACCACAAACAAGATCATATTTTGTGTTTCTCCCTGGTATCTGTGTATTTTTCTCACTTGCTTTATTACATGTTTCTGTTTGCTAACCTCTAACCAAAATACAAAAAAATTGCGGTCGTTTGCTTGTTTCTCTCTCTGTGTGTTGTGCGGGTTTGTCAAAGACAATGAAGTGATTTCAAGTCATATGTGGTTGTTCAAAAGCAAGATACCTTGTGCTGAGATTCTTCAGTTTATCAAGCAGTGGTTCATATGAGTTTTGGGTTCAGAAAGTCAGATTCAAATGGCCGTTGTTCAGTTGTGGCTTGTTTGGTGGTAGCTGTGTGCACTTTATCAGTGGCTTGTGAGAAAGTTTTGTTATCCATTTCCATCCATTTCTTATCCATAATCCATAAATATCCATCTATCCTTTTTAACCATATTCTTTAACCAATTTTTAATTCTCCATTTTTCTATCCATTTAATATCCAAATCCATCACCATTTTTTTACTCATGACCATTATCCATTCATAAATCATATTCCAAAAATTCACATATTTTCATTTCTATTGAAGCCTATGGTTTATAATATTTTTGAAACACGTTCATATAAGCAAAGCCCAATACAAAATATTGCCAAAAAAAAGATACTACTCTTGAATTCACACGGCCCACTTCATTTTACACTCCAAGCCAACATACAGCCACATGCTCGCTACATGAAGCCAAGGGTGACGAGCTGCAATGCAATGAACTTCCAACTTCAGCTGCTACTACAAATCATGCACACTACAAACAAAACTTCCAGCCACGCATTCAACGCAAACCCAACCATTTTCCAAGCCAAGCTCACGTCTCAGTGCAAAACGACTTCACGCAATACACCATTGGATTGAAACGCAGCGCATTACCAAGCAAGTGCAAAATGCAGAAATTGCAAGTAAAACGATGCTAGAAAATTTCAAGAATATCACGCAAATCATGTTGAACCAAAACGCACAAAATCAACACAAAACGGCAGCAAGCAACTCACCAATTCTCCTATAAATAACAACCTCACCTCATTCCAATTTCAAGCTTTGACAGCCCTAAACACCCTGCCAAAATCAAAACCTAAAGCTTCAATTCCATTTTTGTTCTCAAAGCTTGAATAGCAAAACTTACTATGCCAAAATAAAGTCTCAAGCTACATCAACAATTTCTAACCTTCATAGCTTCAAGTTCCTTCAATCTTCGAAGCTTTTCTTTCAATTTCAACCACAAATCACTCAAATCCATATTCATCGACAACAACATCACATAGCAACAACTCCGATTCGCATCAACATCTTCATTCAACAATATCCAACAATTTCAAGAAGCAAGTTCATAAAAGAGAAGAAGATTTGAAGCTAAACTCACCATTTTTGAAGGTATTGCAGCTTTTTTTTCGATGAAACTTCGGATCCGAATTTCAAATCGCATGGTTAATTTCAATTGAAGTCTTTGGTATATCTGAGTTCCTCTCGCGATTCCGATCGTTTCCGTCATGATTTCGCTTCCCGTCGCTCCGATTTGATGAATCCGCAATTTGTTGGCTATGATGTGAATAGTACCACCGTGAGAGAAATTGAAGAAGATGAAACAATTACTTTCTGTTTTTTTCTTTTTTTTCTTTTAATATTTATTTCTTCTTTTTTTTTTTTTTTTTCTTTCTCTTTACAACCTTGGGCTTGGCCCGTTGCTATCCACACCACCACCGCCTTACATTTCTTTCACCTCCCTTTTTTTTTTAATTTTTTAATCTTCTTTTGATTCTTTTATTTCTAAAATCTATTTTTCTATTTTTTTTATACATAGATATTAATGTTTTTTTTTTCTTTTTTTTAATATTGTTTTTTTTAACTCTTAGAAAATTCATTTCAAAAAATATATTTGTCTTTATTTTTTTTACTAAAAATAAATAGTTTTCATTTTATTTTCTTGAATTTCTCATTTTTCTTGGTTGTGTGGATCATAATTTTTAGATCCACTTTTTTTTCATCTATTTTCTTTTTGATTGATGAAAGTCGAAATGATCGTGAAATTTCTTTTGTTGAATTTCGATCGAGACGAGATCATTTCCACCTTTTCTTTTCGTGTGACACCGCTTTAGGATAACGATCCCTATATCGTTTATCTCGCGTGCATTAACACATACATCTCATGGCCGACCTCATTCGTAGGGTAATTGCTCGAACAAATTACTCGGCGTGCGCTTAACATAGACCAAAATTTGTCCCTACTCGGAATAAATCCAATTCAACACTTGTACTTTCGTGGACCGGACTTTGATTAGTCGCGTCATCCCAAGGTTGATTATTTGTTTGTGTTAGTTCCATAAACTTTGAAGCTTGATGCGTAGTTGCTTTGGGTATCCCAATCTTCTTTCAAGTCTTCACTAAATTTGGACTAATTGCATTAATTAATCACCGTAGTGCAAGATATGAAGCGGAACCGGTTACTTTTTTCATGCTCTTTGACACTATTTGCTTTGTCTTTGATTGTGGATGATTAAGTTCACCATACCATTATTCACTAAGATTTCTATTGTACTAATCATTTATTATATCTTGTTTCCTTCTTATCCCTTATCTCTCTTTTACTTTTATGCTTCATTATTATCATATCATATCATGTTTATGCTTCCGCCTTTTTCTCTTTGTCCACTTGGACCAAAAACATTAATAAAGGCCAAAACCTCTAAAAAAAACTTGTGCTTTTAATCTTGGACTATGGTTACTATCCTTTGCAATGGACATGGAGTTTTGAACTTAGACCTTGGGCATCCAATGCAATTCTTGGAACCTTGGACTTAGAACTTAGGACATTCCTCCCTTTGCTTTGGAATTATGGTTCGAAGACTTGGAAGCTTACTTGTGTGGTTAGGCTATTCTCTTCCTTAGCTTTTACTTTATGCTTTAGGATAATCTCTTCTTCTCCTCCCCATTCTTTAATTTTCAAAACTCTCTCTCTTTTTCAAAACCTTCTTGATTTCAAACTTTCACCACTTTCATAAACAAACCTTGACTTTGTCAAGTGATTTTTACTCTTTCCTTTTCATTTCTTAACAAATGCTAAACTACATAAGCATATTGTCACCTTTTTCAAAAGACTTAAAAAAACACCAAACTCACTTACTCTCTTTTGTGCCCTCGTGCACTTTTTCCTTTTACTTTTTCATAAGTTTAGACATGATTCATTTCTTTAAGCGGAATTATTCGCTTAGAAATGACGACTTGTCTTTACATTTAAATACAACCAAAACAAACAAATTTTCATTCTTTGTACCACGAACTACGGGGTTTTGATCCTACATTGCACATCGTGGGTACGTAGGCATGAGACGACAAGTCTCTCCAAACACAAAAATCATAAAAACAATTTCTCTTCTCATCTCCTCAATCTCTTTTCAAGCAAACTTTTTTCAGACCAAAAGCGGTAGATATTTTAAAGGGCTCCTATAGAGTACTATAGATGTTTTGGGTGCTAACACCTTCCCATTGCGTAACCAACCCCCTTACCCGGTTTCTCTTCACTTGTTCTTGTTTAGAGCTTATGTAGGTTTTGTTCGCTCTTTTTCCTTTCCTTTTTTTGGATAAAATAAAAGTGCGGTGGCGACTCTTGCTTTTCGAGTTAAGTTAATCAATAGCTTACACTCACGATTTTGCCGCTACAGCATCCTACGTGTATTAACTCTGGTTTATTTCCGCAATATTTTTGTATTTTTAATTTTTATACGAATGGGTAGAGTAGGGTGTTACAATTGGTATCAGAGCAGGTCCGTCCATCCGACCAGTGTAGTAGTAAAGTCTGACTACAAAGTGTGTATAGTCGTGTGTTTCTTCTAACTTGTGTTTCCTTTGGTGTTGAGCAGTATAGCTGGTAGGAATGATGCTGCGATTGTTGTTGTGTTACAGGCTATTGGGCAGGCGGTGCAGAGTAACAATCGAAGTGTTGAGGATGTCGGGTTCCGCAATTTGGAAAAGTTCCAGAATAACAAGCCACCTAAGTTCGAGGGTAGACACGAACTGGATGTGGAGTAAAAGTGGCTGAAAGATATTGAAAAGAACTTCAGAGTCATGGGATGCACTAAAGCTCAGAAGGTGAAATTTGGCACGCACATGCTGGATGGAGAAGCTGAAGACTGGTGGGATAACACCCGTTAAAGGCTGGAAGCTGCAGGTGGTCCTATTACTTGGACGGTGTTCAAGGATGAGTTTCTGGAGAAGTATGTTCTAGAAGATGTTTGTGGCAAGAAAGAGGTCGAGTTCCTAGAATTGAAACAAGGGAATTTGACAGTTGCAGAGTATGCAGACCAATTCGAGGAACTGGTGAAGTATTGTCCTCATTACAATACTGATGCTGCTATGAGTTCGAAGTGTATCAAGTTTGAGAACAGGTTGCGTCTCGAGATCAAACAAGGTATCGATTATCAAAAGATCAGACACTTTCCTGAGTTGGTGAACAAGTGTCGAATTTATGATGAAGGCAACAGGACTCAGGTTGCTCACTACAAGGCGTTGAGTGACAAAAGGGGTAAGCAGAGACATGGAAGTACACCTTACAGTGCTCCAGAAGATAAGGGAAAGTAGAAAGTTGTTGTTGGTAAGAAGCCAAGTGGGGGAGGAAATTCTTCCAATCCTCTCAAGTGTTTCAGATGTGGTGGCGCGGGTCACCGTGCTACTGAATGTCAGAATGAGGTGAAGAAGTGTTTCATATGCGGGAAGCCAGGTCATGTTGTGGCAGATTGCAGGACCAACATACCTAGATGTTATAACTATGGGGAACATGGTCACATCAGCACCCATTGTCAGAAGCCGAAGAAGTCGCAGACCGGTGGGAAAGTATTTGCATTGGTGGGGGCTCATCCTACCAGTGAGGATCGTTTGGTTAGAGGTACTTGTTACATTCATAACACTTCTTTGATTGGTATCATTGATACGGGTGTAACCCACTCGTTTATTTTTGTTGATTGTGTAAAAAAACTAGGACTTGTGTCGTCTACTCTGAGTAAAGGAATGATGATTGATACTCTTGAAGGTGTGAGGAAAACACAAGAAATGGGGGGTTTGAATTGGGTTTTCAAAATGAAAGCTTTTTGTGAAACTCAAACAAAGATCACAAATAGACTAACAATAGAGAAAGACACACGATATATCCTGGTTCACTTGAAAACTATCAAGTTAATCCAGTCCACCCGCCAAGGTGATTTCGCCTTATACACAAGGACTTAATCCACTATAACCAAACTGATTACAACTGCACTAGCAACAGCTGGTGACTAACATACACAGACTAACTGTCTCCTCTTAAGGATTCTGACCCAACTGGTCCCTTAAGGAATTCAAACAACTGTTTGATCAAATAAAAATCTTTACAATGAAATCATTCTTACATAAGCTGATATAAACACAATTTCTAGCTCAAAATAACTTAGAGAGAATCTATAAAGTAAGAGCAATCTTCTTCTTTGTATTGTGGTGCTTTATTGTTCACTATTGGATTTCTTTATTTCTGAGTTCTTTCTCGTTTGAATTAGTGTTTTTGTATATATCTCTTTTTCACACTTGGTGTCACACATGATTCTATGAGTGATCAAGTCTTTATTTAGCCAGAAAAAGATCTGTTGAATGGCAGATCAAGAATATCAGTAAAATACTGGCGACTTGAAATAATGTCGTTATGCTGGGATGAAAATCGTACACTGAAATTGTCATTTGTACCACCAAATCAGGGTAGTGGAAAAGAACATGTTTGATCTGTACTATGTACCATTTTTCCTCGCAAATGTTTCATCTTCTTCTATCCATCAGAGGCTTCTGAAGTGATATGATTCAAGCATGATCAGAAGAATGAATCACTGGGTCTTTAGAGTCTTGAGTCTTCAGAACTTGTTCAGCAGAACCTTGTTTTCAGAGTCTTCAGCACTCCTTCTTCAGAACCCTTGGTTATCAGAAACATAAGTCTTCAGAGTCTTCAGAACTTGTTCAGCAAAACCTTGTCTTCAGAGTCTTCAGAACATGGTCTTCAGAAACTTAGGTTTTCAGAGTCTTCAGAACTTGTTCAGCAGAACCTTGTCTTCAGAGTCGTTAGCACTTAGTCTTCAAAAGATAAGTATCAGAGTTATATTCAGAGCTAGAATCCAAAAGATCATTGCAGCAACAACATATTATCTTCTTAGAGTCTTTTTGAAGCACAGTAGATCAGAAGCAATCTTGCTTCTTTGACGCATAAGCGACTTTTGAGAATTTGAGAGTGATGTTTCACATGATCTTTATCAAAGTCAGAGCTATCTTTATCAGGGTCAGAACCTGTTTGTCAATACTTAAGAAAACAAACGTTAGAGTACCAAAATTGTTCTCACACAAATACAACTTTGTTATTATCAAAACAAAGAGATATCTTGCAGAACCAAATCTTGTTCTTACAATTTTCCCCTTTTTGATAATGACAAAACAATGTATTTTGATAACACAATTTTGTACGAAGATAATAAGAATTGACTCATATAAGTTCAAAGTAAACTTCCCTTTATCAAGCTCCCCCTGAATCTAAGACTTAACAAAATCTTATAAGATTTGGGATACAGAGCCTGATTACAAAGATCTAGACAGATCCATAATATCAGAGCTTGATTATAGTGGTGATGCATTCTGATAACAGAGCCTGATTAAGTAAATCAAAGCCTGATTGATATCAGAGTCATTTTTCCAATATAAATATTTTTCCTGAAAAACATTCTAAAAAGATATGCAATTAAAGTGTTAGAATATTAGAGCTATGATTAGAGACAAGATATTTATCAAAATAACATTCCATATTAATACTCCCCCTTTTTGTCATAGTCAAAAAGGGTAATGATAATCCAAAAATACATTAATTCATAAACAAACAGTCAAAGACAAACTACGGGTTAGCCTAAAAAAGGTGTCTAAGGTTGAGAAGGAGTAGGGAGCCTCTGAAGAATCTGAGCAAGAGCATTCTGAATGTTGACGGTGAATTCATCTTACTTGTCCATTCTTGCTCTGAACAACTCATGTTCCTTCTGAAGGGTAGCCAGAGTTTTCAACACTGGATTAGAAGAGGAGTTTTCAGCAGCTTCTCTTTCAGATTGATCTTTAGCCTGAAGTTAGACATATCATAGCCTTTTTCCTCTCGTAGTTGAATATATGCTTCTATAACCTCTGGATTATCATGTTTAGTGAACAGAGGATATCCATCTAACACCATTATTTTTTACTTCAGACTTTCTAAATTTGTAGCTATACTTGGTTCAACTCTAATTTCATCAATAATCTGCATTCTCTTCAGATTTTTGTTGTTCAGAGGAGTTCCAGTAATGATATTCAATTCATCTGTGACTGGCATTGTTGACACGTGATCAATCATTCCACTCTCAACCAGAATATCTGATATCATTCTACCAAAAGGAATGTAATTCTTAGATTTCTTTGATTGATATCTTATTTCTCTTACTGAGTCTCTGAGATATTTGAATAGAACTGAGGGAAGGCAGATTTTCTCTCCTTTCATCAGATAGTAAAGCATGAATTTCAGATTAGTGTTAAGAAAATTAGAAGAACTTGAATTTGGTCTGTGATAGATGCATCCCAGAATAATTTTCAGCCAGACACGAAGTTCCTTTGATAAGTCCAGAGTTTTGAAGGGCGGTTTTCCACTGGAGGATTGAGTAAAAATTGCTGGGTTAACCACATCAGATAGAAACTTTGATTTATGGTTCATTTTGTAAATTCTCTTTCCCCCAGAGTTTTCCATTCCAAGTAGTGTGGCTATCGATTTCTCAGTAATGATGAACTTGTTTCCTAAAACATATGAAACAATGAAGTGTTCATCAGTGTCAGCATATCTCCAGAATTCCTTGACAAGATTTGAGTAAAATGGGGCTGTAGAGACAATCAAAATAGGTTTTCCAACCTTGAGCGTTTAGATTCTCGGACAAGTCCATTCCATTTTCCTTTAGGTTATCAAAGTCTACCAGCCATTCACTTAGAACTTCAAGTTCTGAGAAGGGAGCAACTAGATGAATATGAGCAGACCGATCCACTATGTGAACAGCAGTTGGTTTCTAAAAAGTGGAGAGGGATTGATGAAGATAAGTTGATTCTGTTTGAGTAGTTGTTGATGAGGCCATTGATGTCGATTCTGCTTGTTGATGTCGTTGAGATAATTCAAAAATGCTTTGTTGTTGAGAATCCATTGTAAGAAGATGATGAAGTTTCAGAGCACCAAAAAGGGTTTTAGGGTTTCTAAAAAAAAGGTGTGGGAAGTGAGAGTAGTGTAGTGTGTGAAGTGAGAGAGTGCGTATTTATAACAAAAATAGTGATTATGACAAGGTGGGAGTAATAGGAAATAATTACTTGAAACCTAGTCTCACGAAGTCACAATGCTCGAGGTGTCTCTTCATCAGTAGGTATGATTTGATTTTGGACACGTGTCACAAATAATCATAGCCTTTTGTTTTCAAGAGAGCAAGTTTGATGTTTCCAACGTCAAGAATACCAAGACGTGTCTGACTGGACTAAATTCTAATCAGGACATTTTCTAACTTGTAGAATTATCATGAATCAGAAGGTCAATAAAAAAATAATTAACACAGTTTGCTTAACATCAGAATCTTATATCAGAAGTTCTGGTGCTTGACACATTAAAATATTTTCATCTCATTCTGGACAAGGTTTAATAGATAGGTTTTCCAGAATGAATACGAATCTATCTTCACCAAGGGGTTTTGTAAAAATATCAGCCTACTGGTGATCTGTATCCACAAATTTTAACTGAAAAGTACCCTTCTGAACATAGTCACGTAAAAAGTGATGTTTTATTTCAATATGTTTTGCCCTGGAATGTAGAATAGGATTCTTAGATAAACAAATGGTAGAAGTATTATCACAGAAGATAGGAATGTTACACTCGTGTATATGATAATCTTCAAGTTGATTCTTCATCCAGAGTATCTGAGTACTGCACGGAGATGCTGATATGTATTCTGCTTCTGCAGTTGAGAGAGAAATTGTTGATTGTCTCTTGCTTGCCCAGGAGACGAGGTTACTTCCCAGAAACTGACAGTTTCCATAAGTGCTTTTCCTTTCCAATCTGTCTCCAGCATAATCTGCATTACAGTAACCAGAAAGCTTGTACTCTGATTTTTTCTTATACATCAAGCCATGATTAGTTGTTCCTTTTAGATACCTTAGGATTCTCTTAACAGCAGTTAAGTGAGTTTCCTTTGGATCTGATTGGAAACGAGCACAAAGACATACGCTGAATAGAATATCTGGACGAGAAGCTGTCAAATACAGGAGAGAGCCTATCATACCACGATAGAGCTTCTGACAAACCTTTTTACTTACTTCTTCTTTCTCCAGAATGCATGTCGGATGCATATGAGTCTTAGCAGGTTTACTTTCTGACAAATTGAATTTCTTCAGAAGTTCTTTTGCATACTTGCTCTGATGAATGTACGTTTCTTCTAAACGTTGATCAATCTGAATTCCCAGAAAGAATCTGAGTTCTCCCATCAGACTCATTTCAAATTCAGCCGGTATTAACTTGGAAAATTCCTTGCACAAGGAAATATTAGCAGAACCAAATATAATATCATCAACATAGATTTG
This sequence comes from Lathyrus tuberosus, assembly GCA_022829125.1. Lineage (NCBI taxonomy): Eukaryota > Viridiplantae > Streptophyta > Magnoliopsida > Fabales > Fabaceae > Lathyrus > Lathyrus tuberosus. Next base: position 12,211,613 of record JALAZF010000072.1, read on the forward strand.
AACAATCAGAATGTCATTTATAAAGGTTTTACAAAAGAGTGTTGTATCCACTTTTCCTCTGGTAAAGTCATTTTCCAAAAGAAAGTTACTTAGCCTTTCATACCAAGCTCTGGGAGCCTATTTCAGACCATATAACAATTTTTTAAGTTTGAAAACAAAATTTGGGTTTTCCAAACTCTCAAAACCAGGAGGTTGGTGCACATACACTTCTTCATAAATATACCCATTTAAGAATGCACTATTTACATCCATCTGATATAAAGTAATGTCATGATTCATAGCAAATGAGATTAAAATGAGAATAGATTCTAACCTGGTAACTGGTGCAAAGGTTTCTGTATAGTCTATCCCTTCTTGTTGACTATAACCTTGTGCAACCAGTTGTGCTTTGTTTCTTACAACCTCACCTTTCTCATCTAACTTGTTTCTGAATACCCATTTAGTTCCAATGACGTGGACACCTTTGGGTTTCTAAACAAGATCCCAGACATCATTTCTGGTGAATTAATTCAGTTCTTCTTGCATGGCCAGAATCCACTCATTTTCCTTAAGAGCTTCTTCAAGTGATGTTGGCTCTATTAGAGACACCAAACCCATAAGGGTTTCTTCAGAATGTCTAAATGATGAACGAGTTCTGACTGGATCAGCTTTATCTCCCAGAATCAATTCTTCAAAATGAGAAGTCTTTAATCTATTCTTCTTCTGATGAGATGGGTTATTTTCAGTTTCGGGTAAGGTTGTATCTGATTCTGGAGAATCTGCATCTTTGTCTGATTCTCTTGAATCTTCTTCTTCTTTAGATTCTGATAAGGGGATCTTTAGATCTGCAAACTTTTCAACTAGCTTTGACTTTTCAGGGTCAAGCTTATCATTGAATCTGACATGAATTGATTCCTCAACAATTCGTGTTTCTGTGTTATAGATTATGTAGCCTTTAGAGCGTTAGGAGTATCCTAACAGTAAACACTTTTGAGCTTTAGAGTCAAACTTGCCAAGATTCTCTTTAGTGTTCAACATAAAACAAATACAACAAAAAGGATGAAAATATGAAATGTTGGGCTTTCTATTCTTCCACAATTCATAAGGAGTCTTACCCAGAATAGGTCTTATTGAAACCCTGTTCTGAATGTAACATGTTGTATTTACTGCTTCTGCCCATAATTGCTTAGCCATGTCAGTTTCTTGGATCATGGTACAAGCCATTTCTTGCAAAGTCTTATTCTTCCTTTCCACTACTCCATTTTGTTGTGGAGTTCTGGGACAGGAGAAATCATGGGAAATGCCATGGGAATCAAAAAGATTCTCAAAGTATCTGTTCTCAAATTCTCCGCCATGATCACTTCTGACTCTGACTATTTTACAATCCTTCTCTGTTTGCACTTGAGAGCAAAAGGTAGAGAACACAGAATGAGACTCATCCTTGTGTTTCAAGAATTTTACCCATGTCCAACGACTATAATCATCAACGATTACTAATCCATGCTTCTTTCCACTGATTGAGGCAGTTTTCACTGGTCCAAACAAATCAATGTGTAGAAGTTCTAACGATCTAGAGGTGGACACAACATTCTTTGCTTTAAATAAAGTTTTAGAAAACTTTCCTTTCTGACATGCTTCACAAAGATCATCTAAAGAATACTTCAGATTTGTCAAGCCTCTGACGAGTTCAAGCTTATTTAGCTGAGAAATCCTCCTCACGCTAATATGGCTTAAGCGTCTATGCCATACCCATTGCTCTTCATTAACAGACATTAAGCATTTGACATTCTGTTCACGAAGATCATAAAGTATAATTTTATAAATGTTGTTTTTCCTCTTTCTGACAAATAGGATTGAACCATCTTTCTAACTTACAGCCTTACAAGACTTTTGATTAAAGATGATATCATAACCATTGTCACTAAGTTGACTAATTGACAACAAGTTATGTATCAAACCATTGACTAAAAGAACATCAGTAATAGAAGAAAGGTTACCATTACCAACGGTTCTAGAGCCAATGATTTTTCCTTTCTGGTTTCCTCCGAAACCGACGAAGCCTCCAGGCTTAAGTTCCAGACTTTAGAACATATGCCCTCTTCCCGTCATATGTCGCGAGCAACCACTGTCCAGGTACCATGACTGGTGTTTCAACTGAGCTGCTAAGGATATCTGCAACATAGATTATCTTGTCCTTAGGTACCCATTTTCTGGGTCCTCTCTTGTTAGCTTTCCCAGAGTGTTTCATAACTTTGGGCTTTTGTGCAACAGGATAATCAAGTGGAATTTGTGCATGATATTTAAATTTAGAAACAGATCTCTGTGTCAGTGGGGGTTCTTGTGCAAGCTCAGAGCACACAATCTCAGCGTCAGAAGGCACAAAATGGTCATAGAGATGTTTTGGTTTAACAGTTTGAATTTTGTCAATTTCAGTTGATTTTGTACATCCCAAACCTTTCTTGCCATTTCTTCTAACTCCATAGATCATGGAAGCTATTCTGCTTCTATCTATGCTTTTAGCTAGAAAATACTGGAATGCTCTATCATACTTGTTGATACAGCTTGTGTCAGAGACATTGGAGATTAATTCTTCTTCTAATTTAGCAACTTTGCCTAGGTGATTTCCCCTTATATCCTGGTTCACTTGAAAACTATCAAGTTAATCCAGTCCACCCGCCTAGGTGATTTCCCCTTATACACAAGGACTTAATCCACTATAACCAAACTGATTACAACTGCATTAACAACTGCTAATGACTAACATATACAGACTAACCGTCTCTTCTTAAGGATTCTGACCCAACTGGTCCCTTAAGGAATTCAAACAACTGTTTGATCAAATAAAAATGTTTACAATGAAATGCTTCTTACATAAGCTGATATAAACACAATTTCTAGCTCAAACTAACTTAGAGAGAATCTATACAGTAAGAACAATATTCTTCTTTGTATTGTGGTGCTTTACTGTTCACTCATGGATTTATCTATTTCTGAGTTTTTTTCTCGTATGAATCAGTGTTTTTGTATATATATCTCTTTTTCACAGTTGGCGTCACGCATGATTCTATGAATGATCAAGTCTTTATATAGCCAGAAAAAGATCCATTGAAGGGCAGATCAGAAATATCAGTAAAATACTGGTGACTTGAAATAATGTCATTATGTTGGGATGAAAATGGTACACTGAAATTACCCTTTGTACCACCAAATCAGGGTAGTGGAATGGTAGTGGAAAAGAACGTGGTTGATCTGTACTATGTACTATTTTTCCTCTCAAATGTTTCATCTTCTTCTATCCATCAGAGGCTTCTAAAGTGATATGATTGAAGCATGATCAAAAGAATGAATCACTGGGTCTTCAGAGTCTTGAGTCTTCAGTGTCTTCAGAACTTGTTCAGAAGAACCTTGTCTTCAGAGTCTTTAGAACTCCTTCTTCAGAACCCTTGGTTATCAAAAACATAAGTCTTCAGAGTCTTCAAAACTTGTTCAGCAGAACCTTGTCTTCCGAGTCTTCAGAACTTGGTCTTCAGAAACTTAAGTCTTCAGAGTCTTTAGAACTTGTTCAGCAGAACCTTATCTTCAGAGTCGTTAGCACTTAGTCTTCAAAAGATAAGTATCAGAGTTATATTCAGAGCCAGAATTCAAAAGAACATTGCAGCTGAAGCTAGCGGGATTATACCTGAGTGAAATGCACACTCAAAGATACAACAGAGTCGCCACCAAACTTTATTTTGTCCCAAAGGACAGGGAAAATATCGATAAAACCCAAGGGGAAGAGAAACAGGTCAGGGGGTCGGTTATACGAAAGGAAGGCACTAGCACCTTACGCATCCGTCGTACTCGACGGGAACCATTTCGCTTGCTTCTAGGCTTGGATGCGTTATCTATCTAAAGGCTTATAACTAAAAGACGAGAGAGGAGAAAGAGAAAAAATAAAGAAAGTGCTCACAGAGGATTTGGGCCCTCGTGCCTACATACCCTCATAGTGCAATGAGGAAATCAGAGCTCCGTAGTTCATGGAACCAGGGAAGAGAAGAAGAATGGAAGAAGGTGGAAGTGTGCTCGCCAAGTCATCGCAATCTTGTGCCTACATATCTTAAATTTAAATGAATGCAGAATTAGAGCGTCTGTAGTTCGTGGAACCAAGACAGAAAAGGAAAAGGAAAGTGGTGTCAAAACTAACAGCAAAAGCAGTAAGGAAAGATCCGCTGGGGATGCAAAAAGAATCGATGTCAGAACCAAGAAATAAAAAGGAGCAAAAGGATAATAGAGACTCCACTGGGGAGTGAGCAAAGGGGTTGCTATTGAAACCGGGCGAAAAAGGGAAAAAAAAGAGAACATAGTGACCGTGCTGTGGATCAGAGGGTAAGCGACCCTACTGGGGAACCAACAATGGCATGATGTTGAAACCAGAAGAGTAAGGATTCAGTATGTTAACTGACTGGAAGTGGTTAACCGAAGAGAAAGAGATTAAAACTCTATGGGGAAAAAGACTTGGTGTCAACAGACAGGTTGTGATGCACCAAAAGGAGAGAGTATAGAACCAGGAGAATGTGTTTGACTCTGAAGGGACTTCGGTATATTATTGGATAAACAGTGGTTAACCGAGAAAAGAGTGCAACCGTGCGGGGAGAAAGGTTTTAAAAGATAGACTGTAATCAATCGAAAGAATTGGTGTAGAACCAAGCGAAGGTTGTGACCCAAAGGATGGGTGTGGGACCAAGAGAAAGGCCGTGACCCACTGGGGATGTTGGTACTGACTGAACAAGCAGTACTTGACCAACGAAAAGGGTATTGGAACCTGTCATACCCCAAATTTTGACCACTATGATTTCCCATCATTGTGCAAATCATCATCACAATATGGATGAACCTTTAGTCTCCCCAAAGATGGGTGAATATTCACTACTATCAAAATTAGGGTTTCAAGCCCTCTCAGAGCTTCTAGACAAAGGATCAATCAAGGAATGACATGATCCTCAACTTTTCTAAACCTTTCACGTATATACTAAGGATCAAGAGGACTCCCACTTCAAGGATTAAGCATAAGGTTGCTCCCTTCTAGGTGGATCAAGCTTCAAGATCGCCAGTGTCACCAAATTAGGGTTTTGGTCGACTAGGGCCTCCAGATGGAAATTTTCCTCAGGGAATGAGCCAATGCTTCAAAACATATCCTAAAATACTCCATGTAACCTCATGGACCCAAGCATCCAGTCAATTTTGCCTCAGGGGATGCATCCATAAAAAATCAGGAATTAGGGTTTCTTGACCTAATTCACCCCTAAGTTGACTTTTGGGACCAATCATAAACCAAGACCTCAAGAGAGGATTTGAGGATCTCTAATATGCCATATTGATCCATTTGGAACAATGGATTGATCCAAGAAGCTTGAGCAACAAGTTTCAATTTCATCTGAACCACAGTTAGGGTTTCGCGGGAAAAGTCAACTGTAACTTTGACTTTTGACCAGGACATGCTCCCAAGCCCTAAGACATGATTCAATATCCTCCATACCATCCATATAACATGTCCATCAAGTTTGATTTAGGTCAAGGACATGATTTCCTGAAGAATTGCACAGTTTGGAATTCATCTGGTAAAAAGTCAACTGTGCACAAAAGTCAACTTTGACTTTTTGAGATTTTTCACTAAAATGGATTTTTAACCCTAAAATGATGTTAATATATGATTTGAATCATAATTCATCAAGAAAAATCAAGAAAAAATGGATAACTTGTAAAAGGGGTAACCATAAAAACTTAAAAATTTTTCTAAGTTAAAAATAAAGTGGCTAGGGTACCAACTTTGGAGGATCATAAATCCTAAACCACATAGCCATTTTCTCCCATCCAAAGTTTGATTTGTAGATCTCATTTCCCTCTACAAAAGCTTCATACTGACTTATGTCCAAATTCCTCATGAATTTTGAGTTATGGAGTGATCAAAATCAAGAAAAGTCACTTTGTTCCAACACTTAGTGAAAATTTCACTAAGTCAGATTTTGCCTTACTCTTTTCCAAATGTAGGGACATTTTTCACTTGGATTCAAAAAGTATCAAAACCAAATATGATCAAACAGTTGTTGTATCATATAAGGGCTTTCCAAAATGGCCAAGAACATTACCAAATTCAATTTGAGCCATGAGATATAACATTGGCAAGTTGCCTTGTTGAAATCTGTCAAGGCAAGACAGATTTTGCACTTTTGCTCGATTTGCCAAAATTGTGCAAATCCAAACACTCCTATCCACTTGGACACCTCTGAGGATTGAATCTAAAGGGGATAATCACTAAGCCAAGCCTCCAAAGTCTTTGGAACAAGAAATAACATGTTGAACCTAGAATTGCCAAAATAGGGACAAGACTCAAATTTTGGATTGGAGCATTCAATGGAAGCATCAAGGTGGCATGGACTGAGCCATTCTCAACTGAATTCAGTCAAGACTTATCCAAGACCAAGGGAACCACAACCCTGTGCCCTAACCTCTAGTCAATGGCTAGAGGAGACTTGGATTTCCATTGGACAACATTGGCCAAACCTCTGCTGCTGTTGCCATTAACTATAGATCCCAAAACAAACTTGCTCTACTATAAATAGAGATTATTTATGCTCAGTTTGAGTACACCAAAGCCATCAAACAGATGCTTTCCTCAAAACCTCTTTCTCTTGGCAAAAATGCCTTCTTTAGCAAGGCAACTTTGAGTTTTTGAGCTTGAGAGATTTTCCATCATAATCAATCACACACACACCTCACATATATCATATGTAACCTGTGCAAACTATCATAAGTGACCTGTAATCACAAAATCACAAAGCCACCTCTCGAAACCTCAAAATAGGCCTTTTGTGTATTTTTCAAGCCATGTCTTGATTCAGTCACTTTCCAAACCAGATAAAACCTCAAACACACTCCAAATATCATCCTTGAACTATCCCAAATGGTTTCATACATCTGGAACACCATTTGAGAGAGTTGCTATTTTGGTCACTTTTAACCCCTTTTGCAAGAAAGGGACTGTTTGTGTTTTTGCAGGTACCAGCCAATTCCAATCAACCTAAAAGCTTCTAAGGGATCATTTGAGCGTGTCTAAAGCATCAAATCATTTCTGGAACAAGAGGCTTGACAGATTGCACAAAAGCTCCAAAATCTCAAAAAAGGAGGTAAGCCTCACAACTTGGAATCTTTGAATCATGCAATGCTTTGAAGTCCACTGATCATATACATCTCATACATGTTGTATATGTTGTGTTTGAGCTAAGTCACCATGTAATCCATGCCTGTACCAAGTTGTAGCATAGAAAATGCAATTATAGGTCATTTTCAAAACCACTATCGGGTTTTGAGTAGGGAGTGTGATATGAAAAAACTACCACCACCATTGGATTCCTTGTGAAATTCTGGTCCAGATGCATATAAATTTTGTCTCAAACCATTAAGAATTGAGAAAACTTGCCAAATCTTGCCTTGGGCCAAGCCTAAAACCAAGTCATGCCTTGTATATTTGTTGTTTTGTTTCAAACAATGGATGTATCACCACCCCAGTGGTAAGGCGCACACCTTGTAACCTTGAGGTCTTGGGTTCAAACCCCACCCATGCCATTTTGTTTTTTTTTCACATTTTGCCATTTTTTCCAATATTTTCATGTTTTATTAATTAATTGGAAAATTAATAACTCTTTCAATTTTAATTATTTTTTATTGGTTCTTTTTGTAAAAAATCACAAAAATGTTGAAATATTTTATTCCACAAAAAAATTAAGTTTATATTATTTATTTAATATAATTAGTATTTTTGTGAATAAATTCATTTTTATTTGTTTTAAAACATTTTAAAATGAATATTCATCTTGAAAAATCAAGACCAAATAAGTTTTAATATCTCTTGTGATTTATACCTCATTTTTCAAACCTTAAACAAAAATCACAAGTGGTTTATTCAAACCTATTTGGTATTTTTCATTGATTTTCTTTAAATATTTACTTTTAAAGAATAAAATTAGGGTTTCTTTGATTTTCACTCAAACAAATCATTTCCAAACACTCATGGGCCTCTAATAGAGTGTAAGACCCAACCCCCTTTTTGTAAAATACCAAAATAGTGGGCCTCACTTATTGTATAAGTCCCATTGTATTTTCAAAAATCTCGGCGCAATTGCCAATTCAAAATCAAACCAACTGGGCCTACCCTCGAGTAGTAAGACCCATTTCATTTATTAAAACCATCTTGGGCCTCTAATAGAGTGTAAGACCCAATCCCCTTTTAACCAAAACAAATTTGGGCCTCACATATTGTATAAGTCCCTCTGTGTTAAAAGAAAATCTCGGCGCGATCGCCATTTCGAACGAAAAATCATCTGGGCCTACCCTCGTGTTATAAGCCCCAATATTTTTCTTTAAAAAACTCCTTGGGCCTCTTGAGAGAGTGTAAGACCCATCCCTTTGTACAGAAAACCTCTTTTGGGCCTCAGTCACTTGTATAAGTCCCTCTGTACAAATTCAAACAGTGCGCTCACTGATAAAACCCTGGGCCTCTCCTTGAGCTGTAAGCCCCAAATCTTTCTTTTTCAAAGCACTTTCTCCTTTGATTTTGAAATATACTATTGTTTTTGATCTTTCTTTGTTGAACAACTAACCAAACAACATGGAAGCTCTACAACCGAGTAAGTGGTTATTGCTTTCATTTACCGCTTTCATATACATATAACTGTATTGTGGGGCTGTTTCGCTGTAAGTCTTCTTTCATAAACTCTTATCAACTGTATAATAATAGTATAGATATTTAGTGTTTCCCCGGCAACTACGTTTAGCATTAAGCCCGTTGATTACTCTTAGAAATAGTCTAAACTAATTCCCCATAGGATTACCAGACACAGTCTTCCCTCCTCTTGGGGTTAAACAATATGGAGATATGAAAGGCAGCATTCTCGGTGAACCCTTTCATAGACTGTCTGTCACCTTTAGAAGTTGTCAAAGAAACTCTATTCCCCAGAGATGATCTTTTCTCCGTGAATGACATCTCTTGAGTTTCTTCCAAATTCTCAAACTTTCCTGGCTTGATCTATTCTCTGTGAATAGCCTGTATTGAACTTCTCGGGGTTTGGGGACCCACAGGCTTCTTAAAAGCACTTGTAAAGAAACTCTACTGCCCAGAGATGATCTTTTCTCTGTGAATGGCGTCTCTTGAGTTTCTTCCAAATTCTCGAACTTTCCTGGCTTGATCTATTCCTCGTGAATAGCCTGTCTTGAATTTCTCGGGGTTTGGGGACCCAGTGGCTTTTTAAAAGCATCGGCCTCCTCTTGGGCATTGTTCAAGGACCCACAGGCTTCATAAAAGCATCCTCGCCTCCTCTTGGGCATTGTACAAGGACCCGTCGGCTTCTTATAAGTATTCACAACCTCCTCTTAGGCTTCATATAATGATTCTTCCTCCGGTAATGATAGCCTCCTCTTGGGCTTCATACAAGGACCGATCGGCTTCTTAAAAGTTTCCAGCCTCCTCTTGGGCTTCGTACAAATTGTCCCGACGACCTCCTAGAGGTATAGAAACAGAAATCAGTCATCTTAATAGAGCTGTCTTTCCAAGAGTCTACTACTGTTTCTCAAAGCATAGTACAAAAGATGAAACTCTAGACTTGGACAGTCTAAAACGCTTGAGTCCCAAAGGCGTTCTCAAGCACCCTTCAATAATAGGAAGGAACCCCGTAGACTCGGACAGTCTCAATACTCTTCGGATTTCCCACTTTCGTAAAGAACAGGAAATAACCCTGATCCTCGAATCAAGTCCTTGAGTACAGCATTACTCATATAAGAACTGATTTTCTCTTTAATCAGCATACTGGACCTGTCACTCAACTGAAACAACACCATAGCCTCCTCTTGGGCTTTGTACAATGATTCTCCCCAGCGGAGCTAACAATTTTAGCCTCCATCTCGGGCTTTGTACGAGATACAAAAGACTCTTTTGTTGAGTCAAATCTTTTAGCCTCTCTCTCGGGCTTCGTACGAGACACATAAAAACTCCCTCTTGTTGGGCCAATAGCCTCCTCTTAGGCTTTGTATAAGAAAACCACTAGTTGATCCAATCAACCTTTTAGCATCAAAGATGTGCCTCGTTCACAGTACACAAACATCAACAACTCCTTCCCCTTCATCTAATTGCTGTAAGCTGCAAGCCTCTGTATCATCTACATCCATGCCACTGTCCCTCTTTTAGCATGAGAAATTCCTAAGGAAAGATAGCATTGCTCTACACTGAGTTAAAGTCTTCTCCTTCAGGTTGGAACCCCCGTATAAAGGAAATTATGGCATTACCGGATTCACACATCCCGGTTAAAGTAATTCTCTTTTATAAACAGTTGTGACAAATAAACCTCTTTAGAGATGACAAATTCTCTCTGAAGACAACACCTTTTTAGCTTCACATCTTGGGCTTCGAACAAGATACAAATAGACCCTTCAGCATCACATCTTGGGCTTTGAACAAGATATAAACCACCTTTTCAGCTTCACGTCTTGGGATTTGAACAAGACACCAAAAGAACCATTTCCTCCCGTAGAATAGGAGGAACTACGATCGCTCTGATTTCCCTGTTTCGGTAAACGGGAATACATAGGCATAAAATTGAAAGAAAAATCTTAGTGAGCACACTAAACAAAAACCCAAAATCCCATCCATCCTAACATCTTAAACCTCCCACCCATCGACCGAACACTACTTTTAAAAAAATAAACCTAATAGATACCCCGAATCTTTGTAGCATCTGTAAACCAACAGTTTTAACTGTTTAAACTAAGTTTACAAGCAGGGTTAATTTGAGACATTTATTTCCCTTCCTTCATCAGCTTCAATAGGATAAAAAATGAATCGAGTTGTAGATACCAAAGAGCGGTAGTGCTTCACAACCACATCCAAAATCGCTCGCTACAGAACCAAAAAAAGGTTACTAACCCAAAGGTTTGAGTATTCGAACCAAAAGATAGTTACTAACTCACAGGGTATTGGCTTTAACAGACAAATTGTGATTAACCAAAAAAAGAATGAGTGATTAACCAAGAAAAGGTGATTAACTCAAAAGAGGCTCAGTGTCTTAACAGACGGGATGTGGTTAATTGAGAAAAAGGTGCTAATTGGTGTTTTAACTGACAAGCAGTGGTTAACCAATCAAAGGGAGAGGAACCAAGAAAAGGTTGCGAACTCCGCTAGGGTTTCGGTATTTAACAGGAAGACTGTGTCTAACCAAAGGAAAATGGATTGAGACTCTTCAGGGGACTCAATAAGCAATGATTGACCACAAGAAAAGAATATTGAGACAAGAGACGAGTGTTAACCCAAGAGACAATGATCTTTAACCAAGAGAATGGTCATTGATAAAAAGAGCGACGAAAGGGGAAAGAGTGATCAAGGATCGACTCGACTGTGGATTGAGAGACACTACAGCTTAGAGATAGAGTCGATTATTCCAGGCACAGGGTCATTCGTCCCCTACCCAAAATAATCAAAATGAGTGTAGGAATTCTCCACTCTCATCCCTTCTCTAGCAATAAAGTATAGTGCGGAAATCGAGACGGACAGTATAACAGCGCCAATTTGTACAGTGCTCTAGTGCATCGTGCGAATATCCAACTCAGCAGGGGATCAAGAGAACAAGACTCTAAAGGAAGCCTAAAGAGAAGATCAAGGGAGGATCGACTAATCGAAACAAGGTCTCGATTAATTAATCAAAGGTGTGGATTATTGAAGCAAAAGTGTGGATTATTGATTGTACATGATTAAACTTGCTCAATTAAGAACAAATTTAATGTGATCAAGAATAAAAGTGCAAAACAATACCAAATGTCATTTAGCATGTATCACAAATCATGTATCATGTGACTAAAAGATGTGCAAGAATGAACATATTCAAAATAATGCCACAAAGGCAAGCAATTACGTAATTGATAAATTGTGCATCGAATTATTGTAAGCATGCTTCAAACAGAGGCTAAACAGCACCTAAAACATCCAAAAATATCAAGCATATCAATCCATGAAAGTTAGAGGAGGAAAGAATACCAAACAAGCTTGAAAAAACTCAAAAATGGCATTCTGTTACAGTGGTAATCGATTACCACAATGCAGGTAATCGATAACCTGCTCGAAAATAGCAGAATTAGTGAAAATTTGTGCAGAGTAATCGATTACCCTTATATGAGTAATCGATTACCACTGTAACAGTGGCAAAAAATAACTTTTCAAAAATCACTTCAACACTTAATCACTTATTCAAACTACCACATGCTATGTCATGAATTTGTGCACAAAAATTACATCATGTATGAGCATTTGAAAACAAATTAAAAGCATTGAACATGGAGATCAAAGATCCAACAATCACATGATCCATCGAACCGAAAAAACTATCGAAACTACATCGTAAATGCACGAAAGTGATCGAAGCAGTAAAATTGAGTGAGAATTGACCAACCTACAAGCCGGAGAATTGGCCTGGTGATTGTTGCAAGTGAAATGTGATGAAAATAAGGGAAGAAAACCAGAGAAAACCAGAGAATTCTGCACTTGCACTTCGAACCGTAGCGAAACCGAGCAAAATCGCAAAAATGTACCGAATACGGATTAGCACCAAATTATTTGAGTAGATTACTTGAAGTGAAGTGGAAGCTACTGTAGATCCAAGAATCCAAGCAAAATTGAAAATGAATGAAGGTTTAAGCTCAAGAGATAAGCAATTTCAATATGAAATTTGCTTCTCTTCAATGGTGGAATTGAGCTCTAGTGTGGTTTGGGGAAGAAGATGAAGATGATGTGAAGAACTTGCAGAAAATGCAGAGAGAAATGAGAGAATTGAGAGTGAGAAAAATTGAAATGGTTGAAGGTCCTTTGTGAAATGGTGGAGCTTTGTTTATATAGAGTTTAACTTTGGAGTAGGCTAGGTTTGGAATGTGCTTTGGAGTTAGCTTTGGAGCTAGCTTTGGAGTTAGTTACACTTGACTCACCGAGTCGGAAGTTGAATCGGTTAGTTAGTTAGTTAACTTGGTGGAGCAATCCCAATGTAAATCCAAATCAAAGGCTCACATGCTTGGAAATTAAGTAACATGGTGCACTTAATTCAAAGTGATGCATTGGAATAAATGTGAGTGGAGTGTCTTGAATGGTCTTGAACTGTCTAGAATGTTCCACACAATGCTAGAACCAAGTATAACACAAGAGAATAGAGAGTGCAAAGTTGTTGTCCTGAAAAATACAGCAAAAATTGGAAATTTTCACAAGGTAATCGATTACCCTATTTTGCCTAGCAAAATGGTAATCGATTACCCTAGGAAAAATTTGCCCAAATTGCTTAGGAACAAGTGCTGGAGCTCCGGTTTCGATTATCCACCTCTTGCTTTGATGAATAGGCATGGAAACCCTTGTTTTGTGCTTGTTTTGATGATGTGATGACTTTGTGAGGATGCGATTAATCGGGCTTATAAAGCCTGAATATTCCTGCAACAAAAACACAGAGAAAAAGTGCGAGTGCGTATGCCAGCGATGCGAATGCACATGCTTATGCAAAAAGCAAAAGGGAGGTCAAATTTCGGGTTACGACAGTTGCCCCTATTTATTTCTCTTGGACCTGAATGTTCGAATTGCGCCAACTTTTCGATGATTCGAGGTAGAAGGGGATTAAATAAAAGAGTACCTCAAAAATTTGGCCGACGGCGACAAAAAGAAGAGTTTTTGAAGAGAGTTTGATTAGGTGAGAAGTTTGGCTGAATATCTACTGGGGAGATGAATCAGGCAAAAGGGATATGCTAGATGCAAATGATATGTATGTGTTGTTCTACATGATGCTTGATATCATGTCATGCAATGGCAAAGGTTAAGGTATATTTCTGCGGGTCGGCGGTGATTGTAGCAAAACGAACTCAACATCCTCAACTAGGGAAAGAACCCACAGATGGCAACGACTCTGTTGGGGAAATAGCCTAGAGATCTCATATTTCCAGGCTATTACCACTATTGTTGCAGGGGATGGAGGAACCAGGATGATCTTCGAATCACAGCTGAATCCGTCTGGGGAACGACCTTCCAACCTTAACTGATTCTGCTTAGGGAATTCCAAGGTCTGAATGATCTTCTATACTTGGGGAGAACAGGAAATCCAAACACACCACTGTCGCTGGGGAATGATGTTTTGAACTGCTGGGGAATGTCGCTCGACTCATGTTGGGGTCAAGAGAACGAGCATGTCTCTTCCTGAGGACACATCATGGTGACTTTACTGGGGACATTATAGATCTGATGGGGAAATGAAAGGTAAGCAACCCTTCCCAAGAATCATAATGGCGCTTGCTGGGGGAATCATGGCTCTGCTAAGGAAATGACCACCTCTCTAGAGGACCATGGTACTGCTCACCGTGGATCAAGCTTGTGAATGAATACTACCGATTATCCCTTATGGGTTACCAGTGAAACATGCAATGCATAATGCTTTCTCCGTTGATTTAGCTTTTATTATTCTCAACACTTTATAGTATTATGTGATTACAAATAATCGTTTATTTTGCAAACAAAATACTGAAAAGAAAACAATTGAGAAATCAAAGGATGAATTTTTATTGAACATGAAAAAGATTTGTACATAAGATGTGTACAAGGATGCAAAATTCCTTGATGAGGAAATTTGCAAAAAAAATGAAAAATAAATGTAAATGACAAAGGGAAATTATGTTTTGCATTGATTACAACATTGGCTACTACCCACCGTAAGTCTAGGTTCCAACGCCTTGCGCTAGTGGATGATGATTTGATTGCTCTGTTACCGTTTGAAATCCAGTTATGACGAAGAAAGGCTCAAGGGTTCACAGTCAAATGCCTTTATCCCTTATTTTTTCCTGGACATTTTTTTTATATTTTTTCGTCCACCGGGATACCCATTTTTGCAACTTAGATGGTTATTATTGTTTTTTTTTTGCATTGTCCCTAACTTTTGGATGGACATTTCTTTTTTTTTTTGGTCCATCGGGACGCCCATTTTTGCCTAGATTGTCATTGCGGATGTCAATCTAGCGAGCTCTTTATCCATTTTTTTCAGGCATTATATTTTTTGACTGCATCGGAGTTCACGGGCGATGGTAACTCCTCCCCATCCATGGTGGTGAGAATCAGGGCCCCGCCTGAGAAGGTCTTCTTGACAACAAAGGGTCCTTCGTAGTTGGGAGTCCACTTGCCACGTGGATCCGAGTGAACAGGTGAATACCTCTTGAGCATGAGTTCGCCTTCTTGGAATGCTAGAGGGAGAACTTTCTTGTCAAAAGCTCGCTTGAGACGTCTCTGATACAATTGACCATGACAAACAGTGGTAAGGCGCTTCTCTTCGATGAGATTCAGCTGGTCGTATCTGGATTGGACCCATTCAACTTCATCATGATCTTCTTCCATGATGACTCTGAGCGAAGGAATTTCAACTTCAATGGGAAGAACAATCTCCATACCATACACAAGCGAATACGGAGTTGCCCCAGTAGAAGTACAAACTGAAATTCTATAACTGTGTAGTGCAAAGGGAAGTATTTCATGCCAATCCTTGTAAGTTTTGACCATTTTCTGGACAATCCTCTTGATGTTTTTGTTTGCTGCTTTGACGGTACCATTCATCCTGGGCCGATATAGTGAAGAGTTTTGGTGCTCGATCTTGAATTCTTGACATAAATCCTTCATCATTTTGTTGTTTAGGTTGCTGGCGTTGTCAGTGATAATGCTGTTAGGAAAGCCGTAGCGACATATTATCTCCTTCTTGATAAATTTGGCAACCACTTGTCGTGTGACGTTTGCGTAAGAAGCAACTTCAACCCACTTGGTGAAGTAGTCGACAGCAACTAGAATGAATCAATGACCGTTGGAAGCCTTCGATTCGATCATTCCAATCATATTAATACCCCACATAGAGAATGGCCAAGGCAAAGTCAAAATATTCAGTGGAGTAGGAGGCACATGGATCTTGTCACCATAGATTTGGCACTTGTGACATATTTTGGCAAAGTTGTAACAATCTACCTCCATTGTTGTCCAATAATACCTAGCTCGAAGGATCTTCTTGGCCATAGCAGGACCTTTAGCACGTACACCCTCGTAGCCCTCATGTATGGACCTTATGATCGTGTCTGCTTCGTGTCTATCCACGCATCAACACGGAATCATAATTCCTCTTAAGAAGAACTTGGCGCAAAGCCGTCTAAGAGCTTTCTTATCAGTGATAGTGATACCGTCGGGATATTCTTGTTTTTCCGGATATCTCTTGATGTTGTAGAACCAAGGCTTGTCATCAGACTCGTCCTCGATTGTTAAACAGTGTGCTGGTTCGTTCAAATGATCAATGTGGATAGAAGGAGCTTCATTCTTCCACTTGACTTTGAACATGGATGCCAGAGTGGCAAGAGCATCAGCTAGTTGATTTTCCTCTCTGGGGATATGATGTAAAGAGATTTCATCAAAGTAAGGAATCAATTTCTTGATGTGCTTTTGGTACGAAACCAACTTGGAATCCCGAGTCACAAAGTTCCCTCTGACATGGCCGATAACCAAAGCAGAATCTCCGTAGACCTCAAGAATCTTAATTCTCATGTCAATTGCTGCTTCAATATCGTAGATACATGCTTCGTATTCAGCCATATTATTGGTGCATGCAAAGCATAATCTGGCAGTGAAGGGGAGGTGAAAACCCATTAGAGAGATGAGGATATCATCAATTCCACGACCTTTAGCATTGGAGGCACCATTAGAGAGATGAGGATATCACCAATTCCACGACCTTGTCACAAGATGCTCCCTTTTATTACTTTCTGGGTAACATGTTGGAGATCATACTCAGTAACAGCATCTGCCTCCGAGCAATCCTTCCAGAGACAACATGCTTTTCAAATATATACTTTATCGAATCCATTTTGGATATCAATAAAGTAGTATGGCAAATCATGTATTGTCTTAGGCGTCGAGCAGTCCAGACCAGAGCACAACAAGTTTTCTCCAAGAGTGAGTATCTAGTCTCACAATCAGTGAACTTCTTGCTCAGATAGTAAATTGCATGTTCTTTTCTGCCAGTGTCATCATATTGACCCAATACACATCCCATTGATTCATAGAGAACAGTGAGATACATGATTAAAGGCCTACTAGGAACCGGCAATACTAAGAACGATGGTTCTTGCAAATATTGTTTTATTTTGTCAAATGCTTCTTGACAATCATTGTTCCATTCGACCGATTGATTTTTTCTTAGTAATTTGAATATTGGTTCACAGGTAGCCGTCAAGTGTGAAATGAATCATGAGATGTAATTAAGTCTTCCCAGAAAGCCACAGACTTCTTTTTCTGTTTTGGGAGACGACATGTTCTCAATTGCTCGAACCTTGTCAGGATCAACTTCGATGGCCTTTTGACTCACAATAAAGCCCAACAATTTACCATACCGAACTCTGAAGGTGCACTTCGCAGGATTCAACCGCCGTCTAACCTTCCGGAGTCTGTCAAACAGTTTGTTCAGATGGACTAAGTGATCATCTTCAGTTTTGGACTTGGCAATCATATCGTCCACGTAAACCTCAATCTCTCTATGGATCATATCATGAAAGAGGGTTGTCATGGCACGTTGGTATGCTTCCCCTACATTCTTTAAACCGAATGGCATGACTTTATAGCAATATGTACCCCATGGCGTGATGAAAGTGGTCTTCACAATATCAGCTGGGGACATTTTGATTTGATAATATTCTGAGAAACCGTCCATAAACGAAAAGACAGAGAACTGCGTCGTGTTGTATACTAAGACATCAATATGAGGCAAAGGGAAATCATCTTTCTGGCTTGCCTTATTGAGATCTCAATAATCCACACACATTCTGACTTTCCCGTCCTTCTTAGGAACCTGGACGATGTTGGAAATCGATTCAGGATATTCGGAAGTGGCTAGGAACCCAAAATCTAACCGTTTCTTTACCTCTTCTCTGATTTTAAGTGCCATGTCGGGTCTAGTCTTCCTTAGTTTTTGCTTGACAGGAGGACATCCGGGCTTGAGTGGCAAGTGATGTTCAACGATGTTGGTATCCAATCCAGACATATCTTGATAAGACCAGGCGAAGATATCAACATACTCTTTCAATAACTTGAGCAACTCGGAGTGTACACGCTTTACGAGGGACACACCAACCTTGACTTATCTTGACTTATCTTCTGACCTCATCAGTACCCAGATTAACAATTCCACTGGCTCTTTGTGTGGCTGAATCTCTTTTTGCTCGTGCTCAAGGAGCTATGTTAGTTCAGTCGGTAATTCACAATCTTCCTCACCGTCTTCTTCGGCTTGGTTAATTGGAATCCCAGAATTACAATGGATGTTTGCCATGTTGTTATCAATGCATTTATTTGTTATGCATGTTTATGAATATGTTTAGAATGACCTATTTGAAAAGGTGAAAATAAAAAGAAACTTTTGCCATTTGTTTGTGAAAAAGTAAAATAAAGAAAGAAAATAGAGTGTGATTTTGAATGCAAAAAAACTTTCATTTATTGATCACATAGTATTGCAAAAGCGGGAGGCCCTTTACAAGCTATCCACTCGTCTCGGGCGAGAACGAGGGACTGAGAAAACAAAATGCATTACATGCTTGTTGGAAAAACCACAGGAATTATGGTAGATGTCCAGTTGTTAAGCTCGAAACCCGGCGGGCACTTGCGCACAAAGCTTGAAATCTAGTTACTATGACCAACATCATCAATGGCAGCCACGATGTCACCCTTTTGGAAACCCGCGCTACTGAACTTGATCAAGTTGCACTGCTTCTGACCAAGTGAACTAGATTGTCGACCAGGATGATAACCCAATCCAAAACGATTATGCTTTTCAACCACATCAATCACATGCCCCCAACCAGGCAAGGCACCTTTCTCGATGGTCTCTTTAGCACTCTTGGCGGACGCCAAGGTCATTTGCAGTGATCTACTTTGACTAGTTGAAGCGGAGCTGACATCCTTGAACTCAAGACACTGCAACGACATTTTAGTTATGCCTTCATCGGTCTCGACGTATCGGAAAGATGACAATTCGCTTATAATCAGATCCTTTTCACCATAGAAGATGAACAACTGATCATCAAACATGAATTTCAATTTTTGATGTAAAGTGGAAGTAATTTCCCCTGCAGCGTAATTCCACGGCGAGCCAATAAGCAACTGTATGCGGGATTGATATCCATCACTTGAAAAGTAATGGTGAATAAGTGCGGTCCAACCTTAATGGGTAAATCCACTTTTCCAATAACTTGCCTTCGAGAACCGTCAAAGGCTCTGACAACTAAGGCGCTCGGTCTCATCTCGCTCCCTTCCACCAGTATTTGACTCAATGTGCCCTTAGGCATCACATTGAGCAAAGAACCGGTGTCCACCAGAACACAAGATAATAAGGCGTCCATACAGGTTACGGATATGTGCAATGCTCGATTGTGGGAAACTTCTTCAGGAGGTAATTCTGATTCATTAAAGCCCAAGTATCTGCTTACTGTTATGTTAGCCACTACATCATCGAACTCGACAACAGATATATCATGCATCACATGAGCAGTGTTCAAAACCTTTAACAAACCCGATATGTGCGTGGGCGAGCTCATGAGTAAGGATAAGATTGAGATCCTTGAGGGAGTTTGCCCCAGCTAATCCACAATTTTAAAGTCATTTTTCTTAATCAGCTTTAGGAACTCTTGATCGTCGATCGTCTCCTTGCTCTTTGAAACATCCTTAGACAGAATAGTTGGCACTGATACGGTAGTAGATGCCTCTTGTTGAACAACAGGGGTTGTAGACATGTCCTTGAGAGGAACAATAGTTGGAACTTGTACAGGCTTTGTAGTGACCTTCGGAGCGAACACCCATCCACTACGAGTCATACCTCTAGTGGCTGTAACATTCACAATCTCAGACTCAACAAACCTTATCTCTTGACCTCCAGAAAACACAGTAGACCCATATCTCCAAGGTACCTCCTTAGAATTTTGATACGGAAATGGTTTTGGCGGGCAAACAACGATAGGTTGTATTTTCTTTTTATGGGATTCAACAGGAACCTTCCTATAGATGATAGTGAATGGCTCTATAGTAGCAACTTCTTCAACAGGCTTAGATCTGGTGAATTGAACTTCACCTCGATTCATCAAAATTTGGACACAACCCTTCAGCCTTCGACACTGGTTGGAATTATCGTCAGAAATCTGACACTTACCATGCAACCCTTTCAACAACCCATGTTCATTCAATCTCTTGATAACCACACTCATCGGAGTCTTTACCTTGTCAACATCCATGATCAATTGAGCCTTTGAATTATCCTCAATCATGTTCACCGTAGGTCCACCGTGATTGGGCAATGGATTATGCTGAATGTTAGGACCTTCCTCAGCAAAAGTCAAAATCTTTCGATCAATGAGCTCTTAAACCTTGGTTTTGAAAACAATACAATCCTCTGTCGCATGTCCTATGTATCTAGAGTGATAAACACAAGACGCATTTGGATTATGCTTTGGGTTGAATGGAGGAATTGCAGGTGCGATCTCTTTGGGAACAATTGCCCCTTGATGAACCAAGTAAGGGAACAATTCAGTATATGGCACCGGAATTCTGTCGAAATTTGGACGCTTACAATTTCCTTGATTGTTTTTGTTTTGTCGGTTTTGATTCTGCTAATTTTTACTGTTTTGTTGAGACTGTTGTTAACGTTACGGTTGTTGTTGATTTTGAGCATTATGAACTGGTTGTTGTGGATGATACTGGTTCGGAGGTTGTTGCATCAGCAATGTACGAATATGGATAGCATGGCATGGGAGCCATGGGTGCTTGATATTGAGGAGAGACTTTAGTTGTCACAGTGTTGGCTTTATTTTCCTTTTCCTTTGAATGACTATTCTGAGATTTTCTGTTAGCCGGTTGCTGGGAAGCAGCTCTAGAAATTTTACCAATCTTCAGCCCATTCTCAATACTTTCACCAATGGTTACAATGTCGGAAAAATTTGATGACGAACTACCCACCATTTTCTCATAGTAGGATCCTTGCAATGTACCTATAAAGATGTTAACTAACTCATTGTGAGAGATAGCAGGTCGCACACGAGATGCCATCTCACGCCATATTTGTGCATACTCTTTAAATGTTTCAGTTGAGCACTGAGACTGGTTTTGCAACTGCAATCTGGTAGGTGCCAAGTCAAGATTATATTTGTATTGCTTTAAGAACGCCTTAGCCAAATCTGTCCAAGTACGGATTTTGCTGCATTCTAAGCCCATGTACCAATCCAACGAAGCACCATACAAACTATCTTGAAAACAATGAACTTGCAACTCATCGTTATCAATATAGGATGCCATCTTCCTGTAGTACATAGTGATGTGACTACGTGGGCAACTCAAACCTTTATACTTTGGAAGCTCATGTATCTTGAATTTCTGCAGCAATACAACATTTGGAACCAAACATAGGTCCTTGGCCTCCATGCCAAAAGCAGAAAACCCTTCAATAGCTCTGATACGGTCTTCCAACAACTTGTAATCAACAGGTCTACTTTGATCAACATGCCTGACAAGGATCTGAGGATTTGGCTGCTGAGATGCGGCTGGAGGGTGTACTTGTGGAGTAGTAAACTGAGAAGGGTATACCAATCCCTAATTAACCATCTGACCAGCATTCTGACCCATCTGAACACCAAACGAATTATTCGGAAGAGGTACCACAGTGGCTGAAGATGCCCCAGGGTAAAGCATTCCAGAATGAACATCCTAAACAGTAGTTTGAGCAGCTTGGGATGAAACTGGAACATGAATAGGTGGACTCCTATTCTCACGATCATCATTCACCACCGAAGGTGGAACCAGAGTAGGCATACCCCATGGATATGCAGCAACATTTCCATTATTTGCAATCTGAGGAGTGAAATTCGGAGGCATGCCCCAAGGAAATGCAGCAGGCATCTTGTTCAAACCAGACTGAGAGTTTGACGGATGAACAGTAGACTGAATTACAGGTTCAACCGGTACTTCAACAATAGCAGGAGAAGAAACAAAAGTATGCACAACAATAACAACATGAGGAACAGTCACAACAAGGGTGACAATGGTTGCTTCAGTGGCAGTTACAACGACAGTGGCAACAGCAGAGCGTCCTTCTGAGCACGAAGGAACTCCATAATAACATCCATGTTGGTCTGAAACTGATCCATCCGACCTTGAAATTGAGCTAGAGTTTCCTTATAAGCAGCATTCTCAGATTCGAAGTCAGCCATGATCTTGGATTTGTTTGAGTGAGTGAAATAGCAATATCGAGTCTTCGTTTTGCTATAAGCTGAAGGCGGACAGGGTAAGACAAGGTTTCCGGACGAAGGGACGTGCATATGTGTGCATGACTGTATGCGATGCATGCAAAAATACAGTTTTAAATTCCAGGAATTCGTAAACTTATCTTTGTTAACAATAATCATAAAGCATACAAATAAAGACGTAAGGATAAAGCTGGCAAGAAACTTCATTCATTCAATCAAAGGAAAGAAGTACAAGTCAAGTACAAATCAAATATTTGCCTTTTGGGTTACAACAAGATCAGCCTGGATCCCATTAAAGACCACCCTACAAACAGACAAGAAGCGAAAAATAGCCCAAGGAGTCTTGTGCGGCAATACATCAGCATATGCATCCCTCAACAACCCAGGTAAGTCCTCAAGTGCATGCTCAGCAAATCTGGTTAGACGGCCGTGTCTCTCACTCCAATATTTCGCATCCTTCATGAGGTTACACAGCAAATAATGGTTAGGTCTCCCTGAAGAAGATCTTGAAGAATGGCCTCTTTCTGATCCAAGAGGACTTGCAAATGACGGCTCTGATGCTCCCAATGAGTACTCTCTGTGTTGATCTGACTGATCTGCTCTCGACTCTAATGTGCTTGATCTTGCAGCTTCTGGATCTCACCGAAGGCTTTGTCGAGCTTAGCCTGACATTGAGAAAAGTCTTTTTGTAACTGGTTAGCATGGTCTTGTTCACTTTGCCACTTTGTCTTGTACTCTGACAACTTCCCTCGAAGCTCTTCAAGTTGCCTCTTATAGCTTAACTCATCCATGTAGGCATGATACTGAGTGTCGGCGAGTTATCTCTTCTTTGAAGTAAGTCCCTCATAGGTACTCTTCAAAGCATTACCCATTTTCCTTCGCTTGTTCTGTCCAACCTCCACCTCTTTGAGCATACGCTCGCGCTTCTGATGGAGCTTAATTTGTAGGGTTTCCTTCTCGGATGTGACTTTATCAAGGTTGAGGCGAAGATTAACATTCTCTTTCTTCAACATCTCGATAGCCCGCTTGAGTCGGTCGACTTCAGATGGAGGAACAATGTCAAGTTCAGGAGGCTTGGCATTCACGGAAGGCTCGGAAGAAAATGGCAACAAATCTCCTTAACTTGCTCTTTGACCTAAAGTGTGTAAGCTTCCTTGGCTATGCAATTCTTCTTACCCAAATCGGCTCTTCCTTCAAAGTGAATCTGAGTCCATGCGCCACTAAACCTCTTTAGTAATCCCATGTCATCAATCCCTTCATGAAAGGTGAACTCTTCCACTACCTCAGGATCTGGCTTGGAAACCATAGGATATCCCAACTGACGGAAGGCAAGTCTCAGATTGTAGTTTATTCCACCCTTTGTACCCAAAAGAGGCACATAGGAGAATTTACCACAATGAAGAAAGATCTTAGTATCGTCGAAGACTCGAGAATACCAAGAGATGTCATCAGTAGTAAGAGACATGATTCGTTGAGACCACTTGAGACTTCCCTTATTCTCAACAAAGGGACCCTTCTGTGGAAGGTGAGACATGAACCATCGGTACAACAGAGGAGCACAACAGACAATGGTTCCTTTCTTCTTTTCATTCCTCGAATAAATAGAATGATAAGTATCAGCAAGAAGTGTCAGAACAGGATTCTTGTACAAGAAGATACTGATGGCAACCTGATCTGCAAAATCCTCCATGTTCGAAAACAAGACGATCCCATATATCAGCAAAGCAAGAACGACATTGAAAGCCTTCCAGTTTCCATCTGCAGCAAAGGAAGTGGCCTTGTCAACTAGAAAATTTGAAGCAAACCCTCAAATACCATTCCCTTTAGTCTTGAGATTAGCTTCCACATCCTTCTTCCTAATGCAAAAAGCATCAGCAATAAGGGGAAACTTTGGACAACCGCTAGTGTAGCAAAACGAACCTGCTTCTTGATCTCAACCCCCAAGATATGAGAATACTCCTCAAGTGTAGGTGCTAACTGATAATCCTGAAATGTGAAACACCTAAGTGGTGGATCATAAAACTGAACAAGTGTATAAATGGCAATGATGTTGACTTCAGTGTTGAGGATGGCCAACAAATTACCATAAACATCTTTGAAAACCCCTCTGTTATCTTCAACCACACGGGATGCTAAACCCCTCAAAGTCTTCATCTTAGGCTCCACAAACTTGTAGCTAAAGATACCTCTGCAAACAGTACTCATCTCTATGATAATGTCAACAAAGAATAAGCCTTCGAATAACCTGGATATGCACATTCAAAAATTAATTTACATGACGACATGATATACAACACAAAAAAAAAAAACAAGAAGCCAGCACAGTCTGAACAATCAAATCTGAACAATTTGGATATCTGCATATTATGTGTCAGTGCAAAAATCGGAGGTGTGTGAGAGAACAAAGGTATAAAGAGGCTTGTTTTTCCAGAAAAATCCATATCCCACTCACATGTGCGATCTAGACTCAACAAGGTGGTCCCTAGAAAGGTCGCCCAAACTATAGGACTCGGAATGAAAACCCCCGCCGTAGTGAATTCTCGCAGGATGGAAGTATTCTCAAATGAATCACGATCTGGGATGTGGCTCTCGTGGTAACCCAACGCGCAAAACACAGGCCTCACGACTATCCATGTTCTAGCCTATGTGCATGCTCAAGCCCGGTGTTAAGACTTTTCTCTCCAATAATATCTACCCATCCCAACAACAGCAGAGAATAGCAGATATCCAAAATATACAACATATGAATATTCAAAGCAGTAAAGAAATGCAGTAAATAAACATAAAGCCAATAAAGCGTAAAAATAAAGCTAGTAAAGCGCAAAAAATAAACACACAAGCAAGCAAGAAAGCAAACAAAACTAGGCGAGACCCCAACTTGCAAGAGCAAGGACTCCCCAACAGAGTCGCCAGCTGAAGCTAGTGGGATTATACCTGAGTGAATCACACACTCAAAGATACAACAGAGTCACCACCGAACTTTATTTTGTCCCAAGGGACATGGAAAATATTGATAAAACCCAAGGGGAAGAGAAACGGGTCAGGGGGTCGGTTATGCAAAAGGAAGGTACTAGCACCTTACGCATCCGTTGTACTCGACAGGAACCATTTCACTTGCTTCTAGGCTTGGATGGGTTATCTATCTAAAGGCTTATAGCTAAAAGAAGAGAGAGAAGAAAGAGAAAAAAGAAAGAAAGTGCTCGTGGAGGATTTGGGCCCTCGTGCCTACGTACCCTCATAGTGCAATGATGAAATCAGAGCTCCGTTGTTCATGGAACCAGGGAAGCGAAGAAGAATGGAAGAAGGTGGAAGTGTGCTCGCCAAGATAATCACAATCTTGTGCCTACGTATCTTACATTCAAATGAATGCAGAATCAGAGCGTCTGTAGTTCGTGGAACCAAGACGCAAAATGAAAAGGAAAGTGGTGTCAAAACCAAGAGCGAAAGCAGTAGAGAAAGATCCGCTGGGGAGGTAAAAAGAATTGGTGTCAGAACCAAGAAAGAAAAAGGAGCAAAAGGATAATAGAGACTCCACTGGGGAGTGAGCAAAGGGGTTGGTATTGAAACCGGGCGAAAAAGGAAAAAAAGAGAACATAGTGACCATGCTGGGGATCAGAGGGTAAGCGACCCTACTGGGGAACCAACAAAGGCATGATGTTGAAACCAGAAGAGTAAGGATTCAGTATGTTAACTGAATGGCAGTGGTTAACCGAAGAGAAAGAGATTAAAAATTTGTGGGGGAAAAAGACTTGGTGTCAACAGACAAGCTGCGATGCACCAAAAGAAGAGAGTACTGAACCAGGAGAAGGTGTTTGAATCTGAAGGGACTTCGGTATGTTAATGGATAAACAATGGTTAACTAAGAAAAGAGTGCAACCACGTGGGGAGAAAGGTTTTAACAAATAGACTGTGATCAACCGAAAGAACGGGTGTAGAACCAAGCGAAAGTTATGACCCAAAGGACGGGTGTGGGACCAGCGAAAGGTCGTGAACCACTAGGGATGTTGGTACTGACTGAACAAGCAGTACTTGACCAACAAAAAGGGTATTGGAACCAAAATAAGGTTACTAACCCAAAGGTGTGAGTATTTGAACCAAAAGATAGTTATTAACTCACAGGGTATTGGTTTTAACAGACAAACTGTGATTAACCAAAAAAAGAATGAGTGATTAACCAAGAGAATGTGATTAACTCAAAAGAGGCTCAGTGTGTTAATGGACGGGTTGTGGTTAATTGAGAAAAAGGTGCAAATTGGTGTTTTAACTGACAGGAAGTGGTTAACGAATCAAAGGGAGAGGAACCAAGAGAAGGTTGCGAACTCCGCTAGGGTTTCGGTGTTTAACAGGAAGACTGTGTCTAACGGAAGGAAAATAGATTGAGACTCTTCAGGGGAATCAATATGCAATGATTGACCACAAGAAAATAATATTGATACAAGAGACGGGTGTTAACCCAAGAGACAATAATCTTTAACCAAGAGAATGGTGATTGATCAAAAGAGCGACGAAAGGGGAAAGAGTGATCAAGGATCAACTCGACTAAGGATTGAGAGACACTACAGCTTGGAGATAGAAACGATTATTCCAGGCATATGTGTAACACCCCAATCTAAATTATTTAATCGTCGTGTTTTATTCTCAATTGTTTGGCCTTGTTTAGGGGGTGTCTGAGGGCGAAGGTGTAATGTTAATAATGATAAGGTGGGGGGTGTGTCCATTAATAGTAATATGGAACTAAGTGTTATTAGTATTATTATTATTATTATTATTATTAATAGTATATTTCATATTATTATTATTATGGTTATTATTATTATTAATATTATTAGTAAATTAAAATGTAATTTAATTAATTAGATAATGGGCTGATGAAAATAGGAAGGGCAGTTTAGTCTTTAAGCTGGTTTTAGTGAGAATTAGTGAGGGGTTAATAATAATCAGATTTTGGGAAAAAGAGACAAAGTTAGAGAAAGAAGAACAAAGGAAGAACAAGGGTGCTAGGGCTAGAATCTTCATCAATTTCGCGGGAATTTGATCAGGAAATTCGAGGTAAGGGGGAAGAACGGGTTTAATATTGATGGTATAATCATGAGGGGGTAGTGGGGAGTCCTTAACCCCGTAGGAATTCGTATAAATGTATGCTATGTTATGATTATGTGATGCATATGTGAATCTATGATGAAAATTATGTGAATCAAATTATTGCGATTCTGATTGTTTGATATTTTGGTGTTGCTGGTACTGTATGAATATGAATGTTGCAGATCTGAGTTTTGGTGCAGGTTGAGTGATTGAAATTAGATCCAAGAATCATAATTTTGACTAGTAATAATAGGTAAAAAGAAGTAAGGTGAAGAATAGGACCTAAAACTGATGTAGAAACAAGTTTAGGACTGAATTGGAGTGAAAAAGTGAGGATCCCGTAGCAGAATTCAGACTGGTGTGGGGAAATTGAGTTTGCGTAATAGATCTGGCCATACGCGTATCAGGTAAGGCAATACGTGTACGGCTATAGTCATTACGCGTATGGGAGGGCCAAAAGGAGGATTGACACGACCCTCTGCCCATACGCGTAACGGTACACGTATGGAGGCTTGGGCAATACACGTAAGGGAGTAGCATTACGCGTATGGTTTTGGTGAGCGAGCTGGCAATACGCATAAGGCATAGGGCAATACGCGTATGGCCAGTGAGGGTGCATAATTTTACCGTTTCGCGATTTCTTTCCCGTTTTCGCGTCCGAAGTGATTTCTTTTGGTTTGAGAGGTTGGGGATGGATGTCAGACCTTGACAAATGTAGGATTAGTAATAAAAATAATTGATTTAGTAATTTTGGTGAATTAATTAGTAACTAGCTAATTAACGTCGTGTAAGGTGTTTCCTGTGGTGTTATGTATTGAATGTGATCAGGAGGATCGTGGAAATGTATGATTATGATTATACATGAATTATATGCATATTGATGTCATGCATACATGGTGTGTCGGTGGTGATGAATCATTGCTCAAGAGGAGTGTATGCGATTCATCCGAACTCCAATGTGGAGTGCGGTCAGATAAATCATTTCCAAGTAGGGGTGTATGTGATTTATCCGGGTTCGATTGAATGAACCATGGTGATATTGGTACCGCATGCATTGTGTCATTTGTTGAGTCACATTGCATTGTTATTACATGTTGATTGAATGATAATTGAAAATGACAAGTATGTCGTGATTATGTGATTGTGTGATTGACTGTGAGTAACTACCCTTAATATGTATTATTCACCGTTTATTATTGAATGTAGTTCTCACCCCTCTGTTGTTGTTGTGTTTGTGCTTCTTTAGAAGTACAGATAATCCAGGTACTTGAGTTGCTTGGAGTGCGTGTTGCTTGTTCGAGTCGTAGGAGTCGCTCTGATACGTAACATGGGAATTTTGGGGATTTTATTAATTGTTATTGTGTAATGAATTTTGTTACGTATCTCTTTTAGATTCAATATTTTGAGAACCACGAGTTCATGTGGAGTTTTGGAGTATTTTGGCAAGTGTGCCGTGAACTTATGAAATGTTTATTCCGCTGTTTTATTTCATTTAATGAAAAGGAGTTTATATGTTGATTTTGTTGGTGTAGTATCCTACTTGTAAAAGTTGAAAACTCTGATTTTATCTGTGATATTCTTATATTTTGTAAAATGGGAAAGTGGGGTGTTACAATTGGTATCAGAGCAGGTCGGTCGGTCCGGCCAGGTTGAGTAGTAGAGTTTGTCCTTAGAATAGGAGTCGATTGTGTGTTCTGACCGTATGTTGATTGTTGACCAGTATGGCAAGAAGGAATGATGCTGCTCTTGCAGCTGCTATGCAAGCCATGGCACAAGCTGTAGTGAACAACAATCAGGCTGGAGGTGCTCAGTTTCGTTACTTTAGCATAGTTCCAGAGCAATAAGCCGCCGATATATGAGGGAGGACTTTTGGATTCAGAGGCTGCACAGAAATGGCTGAAGGCTGTTGAGAAAATCTTCAGGACCATGGAATGCAGTGATGCTAAGAAGGTATGGTTTGGTACTCATATGCTGGAAGGGGAGGCTGAGGTCTGGTGGGACAATAGCCGTCAGAGATTGGAAGCTGCGGGTACTGAGATTACTTGGACAGTGTTTCAGGCTGACTTTTTGGAAAAGTACTTTTCGGAAGATATTCGTAGTGCAAAGGAGGTTGAATTTCTGGAGCTGAAACAGGGTGATAAGACAGTTGCTGAATACGTTGCTCGATTTGAGGAATTGGTACAGTATTGTGCTCATTACAATACATAAGAAGCTATGACTTCGAAGTGCTTAAAGTTCGAGAATGGGCTGCATCCCGAGATCAAACTGGGCATTGCTTGTCAGAAGATAAGAAATTATCCAGAGCTGGTAAGCAGAAGCAGAATCTATGACAATGATAACAGAGCCAGAATTGCTCATTTGAAGGTTGTGAATCAGAAGAAGGGTAAGCAGAGGTTTGGAGGTACTCCTTACAGTGCTCCAGCTGATAAGGGGAAACAGAAAACTGATGTGGGGAAGAAACCAAAGGAGAAAGGAAAAGGTTCTGATACTCTCAAGTGTTTCAGATGTGGTGGCGCGGGTCACCGTGCCAATAACTGTCCAAATGAGGTGAAGAAGTGTTTCAAGTGTGGTCGACCAGGTCATGTTATAGCTGATTGTAAAGCCACTATGCCTACCTATTATAACTGTGGAGAGAAGGGTCATATCAACACCCACTGTGAAAAGCCAAAGAAGTCTCAGGCTGGTGGAAAAGTGTTTGCCTTGGTGGGACCCCAATCCACCGATGAGGAGTATTCCGTCAAAGGTACTTGTTTTATTAATGATATTCCTTTGATTTCTATCATTGACACGGGTGCAACCCACTTGTTTATTTCTGTTAACTGTGTGAAGAGATTAGGGATTGTGCCGTCTACTCTAGATTAGAGGATGACGATTAAAACTCCATCTATTGGTTCTGTGGTTACTTCCTTGGTGTGTTTGAAGTGTCCGCTGACTATGTTTAGTAGAGATTTCAGAGTGGACTTGATTTGTTTGCCACTCGTTAATCTCGATGTTATTTTGGGAATGAACTGGTTAGAGTTCAACCGAGTTTATATTGATTGCTTCAGGAAGACGTTATTGTTTCTTACTCCTGAAGAGGAAGCATTAGAGGATTCGTTATCTAGCAGGGAGCTGAGGACGTTGTTAGAGGATGAAGCGAAGATGTTTGCAGTGTTTTCCTCGTTATCTGTTGAAAGCAACACTTCAGTTAATGAATTACCAATGGTGAATGAATTTCCTGAAGTATTTCCATATGACATTACAGAATTGCCTCCGACAAGGGAAATGGAATTCACTATTGATCTTGTACCGGGTACCAGACCTATCTCTATGGCACCGTACAGGATGTCTGCATCAGAATTGGCAGAGTTGAAATCTCAGATCGGAGAATTGCTCGATAAGAAGTTTATTAGACCAAGTGTGTCGCCGTGGGGAGCTCTAGTGTTGTTGGTGAAAAAGAAGGATGGTAGTATGCGTCTGTGCATTGATTACCGTCAGTTGAATAAAGTGACCAGTAAAAATAAGTATCCACTTCCGAGGATTGATGACTTAATGGATCAGCTGGTAGGAGCTCGTGTTTTCATCAAAATTGATTTGAGGTCGGGTTACCATCAGATTAGAGTAAAGGAAGGTGATATTCAGAAGACGGCGTTCAGAACCCGCTATGGACATTATGAATATGCAGTAATGCCTTTCGGAGTGTCTAATGCGCCGGTTGTCTTTATGGAGTATATGAACCGTATCTTTCACTCTTATTTAGATCAGTTTATTGTGGTATTTATTGATGATATACTTATTTATTCTATGACTGACGAGGATCACGCAGAACATTTGAGGATTGCATTGCAGGTGTTGAAGGATAATAAATTGTTCGCAAAGTTCTCGAAATGTGAATTCTGGCTGAAGACTGTGAGTTTCTTGGGTCATGTTATTTCTGGTGGTGGCATAGCGGTGGATCCATCTAAAGTAAGTGCAATACTTCAGTGGGAAGCTCCGAAGACAGCAACGAAGATTAGAAGCTTTTTGGGTTTGGCAGGTTACTACAGGAGATTCATTGAAGGGTTTTCTAATTTGGCATTGCCATTGACTCAGCTAACCAGAAAGAATCAAGATTTTGTTTGGGATGCTGCTTGTGAGGAAAGTTTTGAGGAACTAAAGAAGAAACTGGCTACAGAGCCAATGTTAATTCTACCAAGCCCAAATGATCTGTTTGTAGTGTATTGTGATGCATCTAAGATGGGGTTAGGCAGTGTGTTAATGCAAGATGGCAAAGCGGTGGCATATGCTTCACGGCAGTTGAGGGTGCATGAGAGGAACTATCCTACTCATGATCTTGAATTAGCTGCAGTAGATTTTGTATTGAAAATTTGGTGACATTATTTGTATGGATCGAGATTTGAAGTGTTTAGTGATCACATAAGTTTGAAGTATCTATTCGATCAGAAGGAGTTGAATATGAGGCAGAGGAGGTGGCTAGAATTCTTGAAAGATTATGATTTTAATTTGAGTTACCATCTGGGGAAAGCGAATGTTGTAGCAGATGCTCTCAGTCGGAAGACAATTCATATGTCTGCATTAATGGTGAAAGAAATGTAGTTGATTGAGCAGTTCAGATACTTGAGTATGGTTTGTGAAACTACACCGGAGTGTGTTAGGCTGGGTATGCTGAACGTGAATAATGACTTTTTGGATGTAATTAAGGAAAATCAGAAACTTGATGTGAAGCTGGTGGACTTGATGCCTACTGGAAGCAATGATTCCGATAGTGACTTTAAAGTGGATGATGTGGGAGTATTGAGATTCCGGGGCAGAATTTGTGTACCGGATAATTCGGAATTAAACAAAGCGATCTTAGAGGAGATCCACCGGAGTAGCTTGAGTATTCACCCGGGAGCTACAAAAATGTATCATAACTTGAAGAAGTTGTTTTGGTGGTCCGGTATGAAGAGGGACATAGCTCAGTTTGTCTATGCTTGTTTGACATGTCAGAAGTCCAAAGTGGAGCACCAGAAGCCTTCGGGATTAATGCAACCGTTAGAGATTCCTGAATGGAAATATGGATTTTGTTACTGGTTTGCCAAATACGTCGAGGGGCTTTGATGCTATTTGGGTAGTTGTGGATCGACTTACAAAATCTACATATTTTATGCCAATTAACATCAGTTTCCCGTTGTCAAAGCTGGCGGAGATTTATATCAGGATAATTGTGAAGTTACATGGTGTTCCATCGAGTATAGTGTCGGATAGAGATCCGAGGTTTACTTCGGAATTTTGGAAGAGCTTGCAGGAAGCCTTGGGTTCTAAATTGAAGTTGAGCTCGACTTATCATCCACAGACCGATGGTCAGTCAGAGAGGAATATTCAGTCGTTGGAAGATTTGCTGAGAGCCTGTGTGTTGGAGAAAGGTGGTGCGTGGGATACACATTTTCCATTGATTGAGTTCACGTATAACAATAGCTACCATTCGAGTATTGGAATGGCACCTTTCGAAGCTTTGTATGGTAGGAGGTGTAGGACGCCTCTGCGTTTCTATGAGACTGGTGAGAATGTGGTGCTTTGACCTGAAATTGTGCAACAGATTACTGAGACAATTCAGATGATCCGTGAGAAGATGAAAACGTCTCAGAGTAGACAAAAAAGTTATCATGATAATTGGAAGAAAGAGTTGGAATTCAGTGAAGGTGACCACGTGTTCTTGAGAGTCAACCCAGTGACCGTTGTTGGACATGCATTGAAATCAAAGAAGCTGGATCCTAAGTTTATCGGACCGTATCAGATCTTGCAGAGGGTTGGTGCAGTTGCTTATAGGGTGTCGTTGCCGCCTGAACTTTTGAACTTGCATGTCGTGTTTCATGTGTCGCAACTTTGAAAGTATGTATCTGATCCATCTCATGTTATCCAGAGGGATGAGGTGCAGATCAGAGATAATCTTACTGTGGAGGTGATGCCGATAAGGATCGAGGATCGTAAGATGAAACAACTCAGAGGAAAGGAGATCCCTTTGGTGAGAGTAGCTTGGGGAGGAGCTGCTGGGGGAAGTGTGACCTGGGAGCTGGAGAGCAGGATGCGAGAGTCGTATTCGGAGCTATTTCGATCAGGTACATTTTCGAGGACGAAAAGAATTTAAGGGGGGAGAGTTGTAACACCCCAATCTAAATTATTTAATCGTCGTGTTTTATTCTCAATTGTTTAGCCTTGTTTAGGGGGTGTCTGAGAGCGAAGGGGTAATGTTAATAGTGATAAGGTGGGGGGTGTGTTCATTAATAGTAATATGGAACTAAGTTTTATTAGTATTATTATTATTATTATTATTATTATTATTATTATTATTATTAATAGTATATTTCATATTATTATGGTTATTATTATGATTATTAATATTATTAGTAAATTAAAATCTAATTTAATTAATTAGATAATGGGCTGATGGAAAATAAGAAGGGCAGTTTAGTCTTTAAGCTGGTTTTAGTGAGAATTAGTGAGGGGTTAACAATAATCAGATTTTGGGAAAAAGAGACAAAGTTAGAGAAAGAAGAACAAAGGAAGAACAAGGGTGCTAGGGCTAGAATCTTCATCAATTTCGCGGGAATTTGATCAGGAAATTCGAGGTAAAGGGGGAGAACGGGTTTAATATTGGTGGTATAATCATGAGGGGGTAGTGGGGAGTCCTTAACCCCGTAGGAATTCGTATAAATGTATGCTATGTTATGATTATGTGATGCATATGTGAATCTATGATGAAAATTGTGTGAATCAAATTATTGCGATTCTAATTGTTTGATATTTTGGTGTTGCTGGTACTGTATGAATATGAATGTTGCAGATCTGAGTTTTGGTGCAGGTTGAGTGATCAAAATTAGATCCAAGAATTATAATTTTGACTAGTGAAATTCTGTATCAGACGTGTGATGTTAAGGTGCGATGTCACAACAACACACTCTGCACAATGGACAGCAATAACAGTAACAAAGCAACACAAGGAATTGTTGACCCAGTTCGGTTACAACCAACCTACTCTGGGGGCTACCAAGCCAGGGATGGAATTCACTACTTGTAGATATAATTTACAGACTCAACAACCCGTTGACAATATCCTAAACTTATACTCTACTAATGACTTCCTACCTAAGAAACCACCTAGGTATGAGAACACCACTCAATCCCTTACAAACTCTCAAAGAAACCACTTTGAGTACCCTTGATCTTGCTTCCTAGCTTCGATCAAGCAACCACTCTCTATTGCTTCACAGCTTCTAGAGAGGACAGAAACACAACACCTATTCAAACCCTAGAATAGTGTAAATACAAGCACTCTAAACAAACTCTAGACACTAAGCCTCCAGCTCCTGATCTTCTGAATGTTTTCTGTCACTTTTTCCTTTGGTCTTGTGCGCTTTATATATCTCCTTGAATTGGTCTTGGACCTGCTACAATATCTCCCAGATTTGTTATTTAAAACTGAATATTCAAAACAGATTTTCTCCTAAAATCTTTTTAAATCTTCAACCTTTTAAATCTCCTACAAATCAACACCAGATCTCCTATGCAGCAGAAAATATCTATCCCAAGATATTCGCATCCAATGAGATAACTTGCTCTCCACAATTCCAGCTAACACGCAACCCTAACAACATCACAACCTGATGTTATTAATTCTGTAGATCTAATGTCAAAACATCGCCTATGTGATATCAGACATCCAACTTCAGCAATTAATTACTTAACACAGCCCAGTGTTAAGACTTCAATGTTGCAACATCAGTACCTTGACATCAACATTGATCATACCTTGTTTTACCAAAATTCCAGCCAATCCAAGAACTAACAATCTCCCCCTTTGGCTAATTTTGGCTAAAACAATCTCTGCACTCTGCAACTTCAGAGACTTTAGCAGCGGAAAAATAACTTCCATCAGCAGCAGTTTGACAATTTTCATAGTCTTCATCACTTGATCTGCTGCAGCACCATCTTCATTATTGACAACAGCCAATTGGCGCCCCCCTCAAAAATATGAACCAGCATCACAGCTGTTCAGTAGCTCACAATGTGCAGCACTTCTCTCCCCCTTGATGTCTGCTTGGCTGCACTCTTCAAATGCTATGCTATCTTCACTAGCTCAGTCTAATCTCGCCCTCAATAACTGCATCAACACTTTTCAACAACCACCTTTTATTAGCAGCAACATCTAGCAACATTTGGCATTCTTTGATACTCTAGACTCTCTAGGCCACCATCTCCCCCTTTTTAGCCACAATTAGACAAGCTTCAATCATAAGCCCTATGAACTACAGTCAGTACACCCTAGCTCTCATTGTTAGCCTCACAGTTAGCAACCAGGCAAAACAAATCATAGAAGGAAACATAAACAGGTGCATATAACAGCACAATATTCAAATTACATAACCAGCATAGCAAAAAAAAAACTAAACTAAAAACTAAAACTACTATCTAATAACACCAGATGGAGGTTAGTCTTCATCCGAGCTGGTACCATCAGCATCTTCATTACCCTCATCTGACCTGGAATCCTCAGTTTTGCCATTTCCATTATCTTCCCCCTGTTCCAAGTCTTTAATCATCTGCTCAATCTTCATCTTCCTGACATTGCTAGTTTTGATAACCATATCAAGATCCTTGCAGGTTGCCTTTAATTC
Organism: Lathyrus tuberosus; assembly: GCA_022829125.1. Taxonomy (NCBI): domain Eukaryota; kingdom Viridiplantae; phylum Streptophyta; class Magnoliopsida; order Fabales; family Fabaceae; genus Lathyrus; species Lathyrus tuberosus. Next base: position 12,247,645 of record JALAZF010000072.1, read on the forward strand.
TTCAATCAGCTCAGATTTTGTACTGACTTTCTTAACCCCAGAACTTGATGTTGTAACAATGTCTGGAACATGACTTCCAGTAAACAGTTTGGGATGCAAAGATAAAGCTGACTCCCTCTTACATGCTACCTCTGTACTGGTTAAGATTCCAAGATGTTGATCTAAGATCATTCCACAGATAAGCGAAGGGAATGATATAGGCATATTGATAGCATTGGTGGCACCATGCTTCACTACTTGATCAAATATATAGCTTCCATAGTTGAACTTGACCTTTTTCCCTACAGCATAGATGATCCTTCCTAATCCCACAGTTATGGTGGTTTTGTGATTAGTAGGTACCCAGTTAGCTGCACCAATTCTGTACAATATAGCATACTGGATACTGAGTTTGCTAGCTGTTAATTTATCTTTTAGTGGCCACACCTTAACTTGAGTAGCAGTGATCTCTCTACACACTTCATTATCAGTCACCTCCAGCTCACACTCCTCTTGCTCATCTCTTCCCAGATATTTGTTGACAGTACTAGGAGAGAAGTAAATACAGTGTCCCCTAACAAACACCTTCATGTAGTTCACACTTCTATTGTCAGAAATGTCTATGGGAATATTGACAACAAATTCCTTAACAAGTCCACTATAGCACTTAGAGAATCTGGTCACAGTCTTTAGTAGTCCAACACCATGAATGAGGTCCATAATTTCTTTCATCTCCAAGACATCCTTTCCAAGCTCCCTTTCCAGAGCTAACCTCATTTGGCACACAAACTTCCACAAGGAAGCACTGCTCGCATAATGAAAGGATATGTTGTCCACTGGCACTTCAGGGACCTTATCAGAAATTCTCTTTAGAATGGTCTTTCTGACTGGTGTGATGTCATGGACATCTTCCTTAACTTCATCCTCAGACTCAGATTCTTCTCTAATCTTTCTCTTTTTAGAGGGTGTAACAACCTTGCTCCAAGGTTTTGTGGGACCAACAACAGTTTTCTTCTTTCCTTCAGTAGGCTTCTTAGGAGAGGATTCATTAGTCTTTCCTTTCCTTGTCTTTAGTCTCTTGGCAATACTTGGAACAACATTTCCAATGACTTCATTATCAGATAAGTCAACCACATTGATCACGTCCTCACTCTTTTCTTCTTCAGGAGTAGTTCTATCATTAATTTCCTCATGCACATCTTCTTCTTTCCCTCCTCTTTCAGAATCCTCAATGACAGACACAGCAAGTCTATGAAGATCAGATTCTTCTCCTTGCATGTCTACCTTTTCTGCTGGCATCTAATTCAATGGTACAGAAATTCCTTTCACCGGTATTCCTTTGTCCAGTATTTTGGTTGCCAGATTACCCATACTCTTGTCAACATCAAACTTTTCTACCACAGTTTGAGACGTGGATGACCTAGGTGATGATTTATCACTAAATAGGATACTGGTAACCAGCTTCTTTGATTCAGTATTTTTAAAAGTAGCTGCGGCCCTTTTAGAAGCAAGTTTAGATGGTCTAGGTTTACCTGACTCTGGTAACATTACGGAGATGGGTTGTATATTCAGAGCTTCGTCTTCAGAGTACTCATCTGTAGAAACCCTAGCGTTATTCCGTGATGAACTTTTTGAAGGAGAAGATGTCTGCTTTGACATGGTTCCTTTGAGGGAGTATAGATTGAGATGATTCTTCTTGTTGAAGGAGACGAACAGAAGAGAGATATGAGATTTGATGAACTGTGATTTTGCTATAATAGGAAATGAGGGTCTGAGGTAAGGCGCCAGATTTTGTGTACTCTTTAAAGACCAATTACTAATTTTCTCCCTCCATAAAGACTTTCCTTTTAAATAATTCACATCAGGACTCATTAACTCTGAGTGACCTTTCAGCATCCTGATGTCATAGTCTGATGTTATAACATTAACCTGAACATCATTAGTTGAACTACCTTCAAGAGAAATCCACTGATAGCAGTTATCTCTGGTTCTGACACCCTTCATAACAACCTGATTATGCTCATCAGAAACCACACACTCATCCTTTGTGTAGTTTACCTTGTAACCTTCATCACACAACTAGCTTATGCTGATCAAATTTGCATTTAAACCACTGACAAACAGAACACTGTCAAGTTCAGGTCTACCATCACCTTGCACCTTCCCAACTCCTGCAACAACACCTTTTTCTCCATTTCCAAAAATAACCTCATGAGAGGGACAATGACTGACTTCAGCAAACATGGATCTACATCCAGACATATGTTTGGAACACCCACTGTCAAAATACCATGTTCCTTCTTTAAACTCTTTGTCAGCCAAGTGAGCCAATAAGCACTTCAATTTCTCCTTAGGTACCCATTGTTTAACAACTTTGGGCCTGTACTCTCTCCATCTGTTTTGAGGCTGAGGGTATCGATGCAGCTTGTAGCACGAGTACTGCATATGTCCAAACCTTCCACAATAATAGCATCTCACCCTTTCATCTCTGAATCTCCTTCCATGATGAGATTGCTTAGGCTGCCAGCCATAATATGGTCTTCTCCTACCATAACTGGTCTGCCTTCTATTATGTTGGTATCTTCTCCCATAAGAAGGCTGAGAATGCTGTTTCCTGGATTGTCTCCCATGATGGTGTGGCTTTCTTCTTCCATAGTGATGAGGCACAACATTGTTGTATCCATACCCATAACCATACCAGTTGTCCAGATATTGAGACACCTGATGTGACATGACCTGTTTGAACCTTGCAGCTTGCATGCTCTTGTGATATTGGGGAGGCATATACTGACTAGCTCCTTGAGACTGCATCTTCCTCTGTTGGGGACCATCCTTTTTCTCAATCTTCTTAGGTTGTGAAACATCAGCTTTCTTAGGGGTAGGATCCGGCTTCTTTGGCTGATGTTGAGACAAAAGTTGTGACACTTCCTTCTTTGAACCTGAAGTGCTTTCTTCTGAAGTTCCCTTATCCTCAGCCACATTACCTATCCCAGCTTTGTCTCCAGCAGCTTTTTCTGACTGAAGGATCTTATCAAGTGTGTCTGTACCACAGCTCAGCATCCTAACAGACTTGGTCATTTGATCAAGGTGAGCTCTAACTAGTACAACTTCATTTTCCAAATCAGTCTTTTCATTCTCTAGCTGAGCAATCTGTTGCTTGTGGCACTTGTTTTCATGACAAATCTCAGCACTTTTTAAACACAACTCTTGATAGGTAGATGCTAACTCCTCATAGGTTATTTCTCCATCACTAGAATCATCATCAGAAACAACAGCTCCTGTTAAAGCTCTAACATGCTTTGCTGACTCACCTTCACTTTCACTATCTGAGTCAGACCAGGAAACTGTCATGCCCTTCTTCTGCTTTTTCAAGAAGGTGGGACATTCTTTCTTGACATGTCCATACCCTTCACACTCAAGGCACTGAACTCCTTTATCTTGGGCGGTTTTCTCTTCATCCTTCTCTTTTGACCTGCTGATGTCAGAAGATATGTTCTTGACATTAGGCCTGGAGTTATTATTCATTCTCTTGAATACTTTGGTGAACTGTCTTCCCAACATAACTATGGCCTCAGATAGATCCTCCTGCGATTCAGAACTCTTTCCTTTTTCTTCTGCATCATTTGACACCAAGGCTATACTCTTTGGCTTCTTTTCTGGTTCTTCCTCATTCAACCCAAGCTCAAAAGTTTGAAGAGATCCAATGAGCTCATCAACTCTCATCTTACTGATGTCTTGTGATTCTTCAATGGCAGTAGCCTTCATCTTATACTTCTTAGGAAGGGACCTAAGGATCTTCCTTACAAGCTTTTCATCTGACATTTTCTCACCAAGAGCACTGGATGCATTCGCCAGCTCAAGCACATTCATATGGAAGTCATGGATAGTCTCATCTTCCTTCATCTTCAGGCCTTCAAATTTTGATGTTAAAATCTGAAGTCTTGACATCTTAACTCTAGATGTACCCTCACGAGTGGCCTTCAAAATATCCCATGCTTCCTTAGCAACCTCACAGGTATTAATTAACCTAAAAATATTCTTATCCACTCCATTGAAGATAGCATTTAGAGCTTTGGAATTTCCAAGGGCGAGCTCATCTTCCTCCTTGGTCCACTCTTCTTCTGGCTTTGGCTTAGAGGTGCCTTCTTTATCTTTGCCAGCATCATCCTTCTCACACATGACAGGAGCTTTCCACTCTTTAATAACAGCCTTCCAAGCCCTACTGTCCAAGGATTTTAAGAAAGTGGTCATCCTTGGTTTCCAATAGTCATAATTGGATCCATCCAAAATGGGGGGTCTGTTGACGAATCCTCCAACTTCTTTGTCCATCTTTACACCAGAAAGTAACTTCCCTAGATCTCACCCAGAGACAGACAGGATGCCTGCTCTGATACCAATTGAAATTCTGGTATCAGACGTGTGATGTTAAGGTTCAAGGTCACAACAACACACTCTACACAATGGATAGCAATAGCAATAACAAAGCAACACAAGGAATTGTTGACCCAGTTCGGTTACAACCAACCTACTCTGGGGGCTACCAAGCCAGGGATGGAATTCACTACTTGTAGATATAATTTACAGACTCAACAACCCGTTGACAATCTCCTAAACTTATACTCTACTAATGACTTCCTACCTAAGAAACCACCTAGGTATGAGAACACCACTCAATCCCTTACAAACTCTCAAAGAAACCACTTTGAGTACCCTTGATCTTGCTTCCTAGCTTCGATCAAGCAACCACTCTCTATTGCTTCACAGCTTCTAGAGAGGACAGAAACACAACACCTATTCAAACCCTAGAATAGTGTAAATACAAGCACTCTAAACAAACTCTAGACACTAAGCCTCCAGCTCCTGATCTTCTGAATGTTTTCTGTCACTTTTTCCTTTGGTCTTGTGCGCTTTATATAGCTCCTTGAATTGGTATTGGACCTGCTACAATATCTCCCAGATTTGTTATTTAAAACTGAATATTCAAAACAGATTTTCTCCTAAAATCTTTTTAAATCTTCAACCTTTTAAATCTCCTACAAATCAACACCAGATCTCCTATGCAGCAGAAAATATCTATCCCAAGATATTCGCATCCAATGAGACAGCTTGCTCTCCACAATTCCACCTAACACGCAACCCTAACAACATCACAACCTGATGTTATTAATTCTGCAGATCTAATGTCACAACATCGCCTATGTGACATCAGACATCCAACTTCAGCAATTAATTACTTAACACAGCCCAATGTTAAGACATCAGTACCTTGACATCAACATTGATCATACCTTGTTTTACCAAAATTCCAGCCAATCCAAGAACTAACAACTAGTAATAATAGGTAAAAAGAAGTAAGGTGAAGAATATGACCTAAAACTGATGTAGAAACAAGTTTAGGACTGAATTGGAGTGAAAAAGTGAGGATCCCGTAGCAGTATTCAGACTGGTGTGGGGAAATTGAGTTTGCGTAATAGATCTGGCCATACGCGTATCAAGTAAGGCAATACGCGTACGACTATAGTCATTACGCGCATGGGAGGGCCAAAAGGAGGATTGACATGGCCTCTGCCCATACGCGTAACGGTACGCGTATGGACGCTTAGGCAATACGCGTAAGGGAGTAGCATTACACGTATGGTTTTGGTGAGTGAGCTGGCAATACGCGTATGGCCAGTGAGGGTGCAGAATTTTACCGTTTCGCGATTTCTTTCCCGTTTTCGCGTCCGAAGTGATTTCTTTTGGTTTGAGAGGTTGGGGATAGATGTCATACCTTGAGAAATGTAGGATTAGTAATAAAAATAAATGATTTAGTAATTTTGGTGAATTAATTAGTAACTAGCTAATTAACATCGTGTGAGGTGTTTCCTGTGGTGTTATGTATTTAATGTGATCAGGAGGATCGTGGAAATGTATGATTATGATTATACATGAATTATATGCATATTGATGTCATGCATCCATGGTGTATCGGTGGTGATGAATCATTGCTCAGGAGGAGTGTATGTGATTCATCCGAACTCCAATGTGGAGTGTGGTGGAATAAATCATTGCCAAGTAGGGGTGTATGTGATTTATCTGGGTTCGATTGAATGAACCATGGTGATATTGGTACCGCATGCATTGTGTCATTTGTTGAGTCACATTGCATTGTTATTACATGTTGATTGAATGATAATTGAAAATGACAAGTATGTCGTGCTTATGTGATTGTGTGATTGACTGTGAGTAACTACCCTTAATATGTATTATTCACCATTTATTATTGAATGTAGTTCTCACCCCTCTGTTGTTGTTGTGTCTGTGCTTCTTCGGAAGTACAGATAATTCAGGTACTTGAGTTGCTTGGAGTGCGTGTTGCTTGTTCGAGTCGTAGGAGTCGCTCTGATACGTAACATGGGAATTTTGGGGATTTTATTAATTGTTATTGTGTAATGGATTTTGTTACGTATCTCTTTTAGATTCAATATTTTGAGAACCACGAGTTCATGTGGAGTTTTGGAGTATTTTGGCAAGTGTGGCGTGAGCTTATGAAATGTTTATTCCTCTGTTTTATTTCATTTAATGAAAATGAGTTTATATCTTGATTTTGTTGGTGTAGCATCCTAATTGTAAAAGTTGAAAACTCTGATTTTATCTGTGATATTCTTATATTTTATAAAATGGGAAAGTGGGGTGTTACAACAGGGTCATTCGTCCCCTACCCAAAATAATCAAAATGAGTGTAGGAATTCTCCACTCTCATTCCTTCTCTTGCAACAAAGTATAGTGCGAAAATCGAGACGGACAGTATAACAACGCCAATTTATACAGTGTTCCAGTGCACCGTGCGAATCTCCAACTTGGCAGGGGATCAAGAGAACAAGACTCTAAAGGAAGCCTAAAGAGAAGATCAAGGGAGGATCGACTAATCGAAACAAGGTCTCGATTAATTAATCAAAGGGAATTGATGTGCTAACAATTTTCCAAATGGATGAAAAATCATTAAAGCAAAAGTGTCGATTATTGATTGTACATGATTAAACTTGCTCAATGAAGAAAAAATTTAATGTGATCAAGAATAAATGTGCAAAACAGTACCAAATCTCATTTAGCATGTATCACAAATCATGTATCATGTGACCAAAAGATGTGCAAGAATGAACATGTTCAAAATAATGCCACAAATGCAAGCAATTACGTAATTGATAAATTGTGCATCGAATTATTGTAAGCATCCTTCAAACAAAGGCTAAACAGTACCTAAAACATCCACAAATATCAAGCATATCAATCCATGGAAGTTAGGGTAGGAAAGAATGTCAAACATGCTTGAAAAACTCAAAAATTGCGTTCTGTTACAGTGGTAATCGATTACCACAATGCAGGTAATCGATTACCTGCTTGAAAATAGCAGAATTAGTGAAAATTTGTGCAGAGTAATCGATTACCCTTATATGAGTAATCGATTACCACTGTAAAAGTGGCAAAAAATAGCTTTTCAAAAAGCACTTCAACACATAGTCACTTATCCAAACTACCACATGTTATGGCATGAATTTGTGCACGAAAATTACATCATGCATGAGTATTTGAACACAAATTGAAAGCATTAAACATGGAGATCAAAGATCCATCAATCACATGATTCATCAAACCGAAAAAACTATCGAAACTACATCGTAAATGCACGAAAGTGATCGAAACAGTAAAATTGAGTGAGAATTGACCAACCTACTAGCCGGAGAATTGGCTTGGTGATTGTTGCAAGTGAAATGTGATGAAAATAAGTGAAGAAAACCAGAGAATTCTGCACTTGCACTTCGAACCGTAGCGAAACCGAGCAAAATCGCGAAAATGCACCGAATACGGATAAAACACCGAATTACTTGAGTAGATTACTTGAAGTGAAGTGGAAGCTACTGTAGATCCAAGAATCCAAGCAAAATTGAAGATGAATGAAGGTTTAAGCTTAAGAGATAAGAAATTTCAATGTGAAATTTGCTTCTCTTCAATGGTGGAATTGAGCTCTAGTGTGGTTTGGGGATGAAGATGAATATGATGTGAAGAACTTGCAAAAAATGCAGAGAGAAATGAGAGAATTGAGAGTGAAGAGAGTGAGAAAAATTTAAATGGTTGAAGGTCCTTTGTGAAATGGTGGAGCTTTGTTTATATAGAGTTTTGCTTTGGAGTAGGCTAGGTCTGGAATGTGCTTTGGAGTTTGCTTTGGAGCTAGCTTGGGAGTTAGTTACACTTGACTCACCGAGTCGGAAGTTGACTCGGCTAGTTAGTTAGTTAACTCGGTGGAGCAATCCCAATGTAAATCCAAATCAAAGGCTCACATGCTTGGAAATTAAGTAACATGGTGCACTTAATTCAAAGTGATGCATTGGAATAAATGTGAGTGGAGTATCTTGAATGGTCTTGAACTGTCTAGAATGTTCCACACAATGCTAGAACCAAGTAAAACACAAGAGAATAGAGAGTACAAAGTTGTTGTTCTGAAAAATGTAGCAGAAACTGCAAATTTTCACAGGGTAATCGATTACCCTAGGCAAAATTTGCCCAAATTGCTTAGGAACAAGTGCTGGAACCCCGATTTCGATTTTCCACCTCTTGCTTTGATGAATAGGCATGGAAACCCTTGTTTTGTGCTTGTTTTGATGATGCGATGACTTTGTGGGGATGCAATTAATAGGGCTTAGAAAGCCTGAATATTCCTGCAACAAAAACACAGAGAAAAAGTGCGAGTACGTATGCCATTGATGCGAATGCACATGCTTATGCAAAAAGAAAAAGGGAGGTCAAATTTTGGGTTACAACAGCAGCAACAACATATTGTCTTCTTAGAGTCTTTCTGAAGCACAGTAGATCAGAACCAATCTTGCTTCTTTGACGCAGAAGCGAGTTTTGAGAATTTGAGATTGACGTTTCACATGATCTCTATCATAGTCAGAGCTATCTTTATCAGAGTCAGAATTATCTTTATCAGAGTCAGAACCTATTTGTCAATACTTAAGAAAACAAACATTAGAGTACCAAAATTGTTCTCACACAAATACAACTTTGTTATTATCAAAACAAAGAGATATCTTGCAGAACCAAATCTTGTTCTAACAACTCCATCTATTGGGTCGATCACTACATCTTTAGTGTGCTTGAATTGTCCTGTGTCGATCTTTGGTAAAGATTTCGGAGTGAATTTAATTTGCTTACCACTTAATGATTTGGATGTTATTTTAGGGATGAATTGGCTAGAGAGAAATTATGTCTACATTGATTGCTATAGGAAGAGGTTGATATTTCTTACTCCATAGGAAGAAGAGTTGATTAGTTTTATATCTACCAAGGAATTGAGGACCTTGTTGGAGGATGAAGCTAAAATGTTTGCGGTGTTTGCCTCTTTGTCTGTTGAAGGAAAACCGTCGATCCATGAATTACCTGTGGTGAAAGAGTTTCCAGAAGTGTTTCCGGATGATATTTCAGAGTTGCCTCCGCAGCGAGAAGTGGAATTTGCAATTGATCTTGTTCCTGGTACCAGACCTATATCTATGGCACCATACAGGATGTCAACATCAGAATTTGCGGAGTTGAAATCTCAACTCGGAGAATTGCTTAATAAGAAGTTTATTAGACCCAGCGTGTCGTCGTGGCGAGCTCCGGTGTTGTTGGTTAAGAAGAAGGACAATAGTATGAGATTCTGTATTGATTATCGTCAACTGAAAAAAGTGACCATCAAGAACAAATATCCGCTTCCAAGAGTTAACGATTTAATGGATCAACCCTGGGAGTTCGTGTTTTCAGTAAGATTGATTTGAGATCTGGTTACCATCAGATTTGGGTGAAGGAGGATGATATTCAGAAGACGGCCTTCAGGACTCGGTATGGACATTACGAAGAGGTTGTGATGTCGTTCGGAGTGTCCAATGCACCGGGCGTATTCATGGAGTACATGAATCGTATCTTTCATGCATATTTGGATCAGTTTGTGGTAGTATTCATTGATGACATTTTAATTTATTCTAAGTCGGAAAGCGATCATGCATAGCATCTGAGGGTTGCATTGCAAGTGTTGAAAGATAATAAGTTGTTTGCAAAACTTTCAAAATGTGAGTTTTGGTTGCATGAGGTGAGTTTTCTGGGACATGTTATTTTTTGTGATGGCATAACAGTGGATGCATCCAAAGTAAGTGTTGTACTTCAGTGGGAGCCTCTGAAATCAGTGATGGAGATTAGAAGTTTCTTGGGTTTGGCAGGTTATTACTGCAGGTTTATTGTGGGATTTTCTAATTTGGACATTCCTCTGACTCAGTTGACTAGAAAGGGTCAGGCCTTTGTGTGGGATATCTTGTGTGAAGAAAGTTTCAGGGAATTGAAGAAGAGGTTCACTACAGCGCCATTGTTGATTTTACCAAATCCAGATGAATCTTTTGCGGTGTATTGTGATGCGTCTAAAATGGGATTAGGCGGGGTATTGATGCAAGATGGTAAGGTCACGGCTTATTCCTCACGACAATTGAGGGTACATGAAAGGAATTATCCTACTCATGATCTTGAGTTAGCTGCAGTGGTTTTCGTGTTGAAGATTTGGAGACACTACTTGTACGGGTCGAGGTTTTAAGTGTTCAATGATCATAAAAGTTTGAAATATTTATTTGACCAAAAAGAGTTGAATATGAGACAGAGAAAATGGTTGGAATTCTTAAAGGACAATGATTTTAGCTTGAGTTACCATCCCGGTAAAGCTAACGTCGTAGCGGATGCTTTGAGTCAGAAGACAATTCATATATCGACATTGATGATTAGAGAGTTGGATTTAATTGAACAGTTTAGAGACTTGAGCATGGTTTGTGAACTGACTCCTGAGAGTGTGATGTTGGGTATGCTGAAAGTTAATAATGAGTTCCTTAGTCAGATTAGAGAGAGTCAGAAACTTGATTTGAAGCTAGTGGATTTGATGACCGCATGAGGGTTAGATGCAGAAAGTGACTTTAAAGTGGATAATTTTGGTGTGTTGATATTCCGAGGCAGAATCTGTGTGTTGGATAATCCAGAATTGAGAAAAATGATCTTAAAAGAGAGCCACAGGAGTAGCTTAAGTATTCATCCAGGAGCTACGAAAATGTATCAGGATCTTAAGGAATTGTTTTGGTGGCCAGGTATGATGAAAGACATAGCTCGGTTTGTGTATGCTTGTTTGACTTGCCAGAAGTCAAAAGTGGATAGACTGACAAAATTGACACATTTTACTGTGATGGATTGTGATGGATTTTGTGACTGGGTTGACGAATACGGCGAAAGGCTTTGATGCTATTTGGGTAATTGTGGATAGACTGACGAAATCGACACATTTTATACCGATTAACATCAATTTTCCTTTGGCAAAGTTAGCAGAGATTTTAAATAGAATAATAGTGAAGTTGCACGGGGTTCCGTCAAGCATTGTGTCTGACAGAGACCCGGGGTTTACTTCCGGATTTTGGAAGAGCTTGCAGGAAGCTTTGGGTTCTAGCTTAAAGTTGAGTTATGCTTATCATCAGCAGACAGATGGACAGTCTGAGTGGACTATTCAGTCGCTGGAAGACTTGTTGAGAGCTTGTATACTTAAGCAGGGAGGTGCTTGGGATACTCATTTGCCGCTGATTGAATTTACTTACAATAACAGTTACCATTCTAGTATCGGGATGGCAACTTTTGAAGCATTGTATGGTAGGAGGTATAGGATGCCTCTATGTTGGTATGAGTCGGGCGAGAGCACTGTACTCGAACCCGAGATTGTGCAACAGACTAGTGAGGTAATTCAGATGATTAGAGAGAACATGAAGGCATCCCAGAGTATGCATAAAATCTATCATGATAATAGGATGAAAGACTTGGAATTCAGAGAAGGCGGACATGTGTTTCTAATGGTCAATCTTGTGATCAGTGTTGGTCGTATGCTGAAATCGAAGAAGTTGGATCCTAAGTTCATTGGATCGTATCAGATTTTGCAGAGAGTTAGGACTGTTGCTTATAGAGTGGTGTTGCCACCTGAACTTTTGAATTTGCTTGACGTGTTTCATGTGTCGCAACTTCGGAAGTACATTACTGACCCATCCCATGTGCTTCAGAGAGACGAAGTACATATTCGGGATAATCTTACCGTGGAGACGATGCCAATAAGGATCGAGGATTGAAAGATTAAGCAGCTAAGGGGCAAAGATATTCCTTTAGTGAGAGTAGCTTGGGGAGGAGCTGCTGGAGGAAGTGTGACCTGGGAATTGGAGAGCAAGATGCGAAATTCGTATCCGGAATTGTTCTCATCAGGTACATTTTCGAGGACGAAAATATTTTAAGTGGGGGAGAGTTGTAACACCCCATTTAATTATTTAGTCATATTGTAATTATTTTGTGTGTTGTTGTGATTTTATTGTCTTGGTTAAGGGTAGGTGTGTTAAGGTGGGTGTGAGAGAGCTTAGTAGAATGACTTAGTCGAAATTAAAGGCTAGGACAATGTGGTAATAATAATATGAATAAGGAGACATCATATTAATGCAATATTAGTTGTATTAGTATTATTATTATTATTATGATTATTAATATTAATATTATTATAATTATTCACATTACTATTATTATTATTGAAATTATTATTGGGATTATTATTATTACTATTATTATTATTATTATTAAGATAATTAAGAAATAAAACTTAATTAGAGTAATTAGTGGAGGAGTTACAGTCAGTTTTGGTTTCACGTGAAAAGAAAAGGAAAAGAGAGAAGGAAAGCTAGGGCTAGAGAACAAGAGGAATTTTCCACCATTGTTGAAGGATCAAGCTCAGATTTCAGGTAAGGGGTAGAATGGGATCAATAATGGTGTTAATAACATGAGAGGGTAGTGAGGGCTCCTTTCCCTTTTAGGATTCTGTACATTTTTCATCTTCTTGATCTGTTACGTGATTGTGTGATTGCTGTTGTAAATCCGTGTTTGAGTAACGTCTGATGTGAATGCATGTATGTGTGAACATGTATTGTATGTTGAATTCGAATAGTAAAATTCATGCAAATTGATTCTATGTTGCTGAGTTCTGATATAGAACAGATCTGGAAATTTGGGTTTGTAGGGTTAACGAAAAATAGGTTTCTAGCACATAAGTTGTTGATAAAATAGATGAAACAATGAAGTAGAGTTAGGACCTGGGAATTAAACTGAAATAAAGATTATTTTGGATCTGATTTAGGTGCTGGAATGGGTCTCAATGTGTGAGAACTCATGTAGATGGAAAACTGGGATTTTTGGGTATGCTTCTGGGCATACGCGTATGGGGACACTCCCAGAGGGCAATACGCATGTGATGCGCACCTCATCCCCAAGCCAACACGGCCTTCTGGTCGTATGCATATGATACGCGTAAGGGAGGGGTCCATACACGTATGGGAGTAGCCTTACGCGTATGGTGAGTTTCTGAGGGGAATTCTGAGAGAAATGGCCTATGGCCATACACGTATGACAGGAGTTCATATGCAAATGGAGGTCGGGGCAGTGGGGCCATACGCGTATGGGCAGAGCTGCAGCAAAATTTTCCCGTTTTCGCGATTTCGTTCTTGGTTTAGCGTGTAATGCAATTTACCTTGATTCGTAAGACTCAGATGGTATAATTGGACATATGAGAAACTAGTAATAACATTAAATGGGATAAAACGTGGGTTTTTGTGAGAATGTCTAGTTGAGACATGTTGGGTGTGTCCGCCAAGATTGTCATGTGTAATAATTATGCTTATGGGAGTAGCCTTATGTGTATGGTGGCCTCTGGTGGTAATTCCGAAGAGAATTACGGTGAACCTGTGGCTCATGTGTGATCAATGAGGATTGTGAAATTATGCTTGAATAATTATTATGTGGTGCATAATTTGTGTCATGCATTCATGTCATGTTATGTGGAGATGAGCTAGGTGGGAATCCATGATGGGTGCATAGTCTTGTCCGGACTCTATGTGGGGGTCGTGCGGAGATAAGTTGTAGTTCAGAGGAACGTATACGACTTATCCAAATTCCGAAGGGAATCGGGTTCTAGGGTGAACCGTATGTGATTGTGATGGTACCGCATGCATTGTGTCGTGTCAGTTGAGTCGCATTGCATGTATATATGATTGAATGTGTGATGTTTATGCCAAACGATGATGTGGCACTTGTATGTGCGTTGTAATTGTATGATTGGTGTGTTTGTGTATGAACTACTCCTTAACATGTGTTTTCACCGTGTGTTTATTTAATGTAGTTCTCACCCCTTTTCTGTTTGTTGTGTCTGTGCTCCTTGGGGAGTACAAATGATTAGGTACCTGAGTAGTGCTTGAAGCATTATGTTGCTATTTGACCGAGTCTTAGGAGTCGCTCTAATACGTAACACGGGAAGGATGGGGATTTCGTGTTTTCTTTTATTACCTGAACATTGTATTTGTTACGTATCTGGTTTTGTTTAAATATTAATGAACCACGTGTTATGTGGAGTTTTTGATGTAATTGAAGATTTAACGCTAAACTGTTGATTTACTTCTGATTTTTAATTAAAGTATTTGGTTTTAGTTATTGAAAAATATATGAAGCGATTTAATACTTCATGTTGATGTTTTGTTGAATGTGGCATTCTACGCGTATTAACTCTGATTTATTTCCACAATATTTTTTGTACTTTTGATTTTTATACGAATGGGTAGAGTAGAGTGTTACACTGATCATCAAGCTTCTGAAGAATGGCAAGCCTCTGAAGTCTTGTTACTTGACTAAAGATTCTGAAGATCTCAAGCCAGACACTGACGCTGTCAAGGTTCTGACTGAAGATTCTGATTTCAGCTCTGAGATTCTTCTTTTCATGCTTCATCAAATTTTCATCAGAAGCCATTTAATTTAAAGATAAGATCAAAAGGATACGTGATCAAATAATACATGGTACAAAACAAAAATATTCCTTCCACTAACTTGAAATTATGGGCTAAGGACTGTACTATTCTTCACACATGTCACTAATCCGTTAGTGGACAGCTGCATTTTTGTATATTCTTGATTTGCCCTCCAACGCTTCCTTTTTTCATGCTATATAAAGAGGTCTTGGAGACTTGAAGAAAAATAGTGAAGATGCCAACTTTACAAGATTGTTTCTATGTGAAAAGCCCTTAACTTTGTGTTTTCTTTTCTTTAAGTATTTGTATTTCATTTGTGTAAAATCTTCTTATGTAGAAGCAACTTGTAACATAAATCTTTAATTAAACTTGTTGTTTGTATTTCCTTAAGGGACCAGTTAGGTCAGAATCCTTGAGAAGACTTTGACAGTTTATCGTTGTTGTCTGTTAGTTACCAACTGTTGCTCGTGCATTTGTAATCAATTGATTATAATATATTAAGTCCTTGTGTATAAGGAAAAATCACCTTGGCAGGTGGACTGGATTAACTTTGATTTTCAAGTGAACTAGGATAAAGTTCCTTATGTCTCTCTTTTCAATCTTTTGATTGAGTTGTTTATTAAGTTGGTCGAAAAAGCTTTTGTTTTATAACCCAATTCAACCCCCCCTTTCTAGTGTTTTTCGCACCTTCAATTGGTATCAGAGCTCCGGTTCTGATTGTGATAAAAGTTTTATCAACATTTCACCGTGTTCAGTACTGTTCCAGTTTGTGTACGAGACAATGGTTGTTGTTGCACCTGTTGCGAACAACAATGAGAAAGATCACTATAGTTCTAAACCACCTATCTTTGATGGTGAAAATTTTGATTATTGGAAACACTGAATCAAAATTTTCTTTCTAGGATATGATGTAGATCTATGGGATCTTGTAGTCAATGGCTACGTTCACCCAGTTGATGCTGCTGGAATCAAAGTAGCAAGAAGTGATATGACAGATCAACAAAAGAAGGATTACAAGAATCATCACAAGGCTAGAATGATATTGCTTAATTCTATCCCTTATACTGAGTATGAGAAGATAACATACAGAGATACTGCTAAATCTATTTTTGATTCTCTAAGAATGACTCGTGAAGGGAATGCTCAAGTAAAGGAGACAAAGGCTTTGGCCTTAATCCAGAAATATGAGGCATTCAAAATGGAAGACAATGAAACCATTGAGACTATGTTCTCAAGATTTCAGATGCTTGTCGCAGGACTTAAGGTTCTAGACAAAGGGTATTCCACTGTTGACCATGTCAAGAAAATCATCATAAGTCTCCCCAAAAAATGGAGACCAATGTTAACTGCCTTGAAGCTATCTAAGGATCTGAACATTATTAGTCTTAAAGAACTTGTTAGTTCTTTAAGAAGTCTTGAGATAGAGCTCGAGGGAGATGAACCTCAGAAGTGAGGTAAATCTGTTGCCTTGAAATCCAAGTCTGAGAAGGAAAAGGCTTATCAAGCTGAGGAAGAATTAGAAGATTCTGATGAAGACTCAGAAGATGATGATGTGCTGTTGCTAATTTCTAAGAGAGTCAACAGACTTTTGAGGCACATGCAGAATAGTCAAGGGAAGTTTAGGGGAGCTAGGAAGACTGTTGGTCATTCTGATTCTTCATTTAGACATTAGAAGTAAGGTTCTGGTAAAGAGGTTATATACTATGAGTGCAAGGAGCCAGACCACTATAAAAATGAGTATCCTGAACCGAAGAAGGACAAAGAGCCTAAGAAAAAATTCTCTAAAGGTAGGAAGGGGCTCATGGCTACATGGAACAACTCAGAATCAAAAGAAGAAGATTCTGAAAAGGAACAGGCCAACGTTGCATTGATGGCAACTACAGTTGATCATGAAAGTTCTAAAGAACTAGAAGATAAAGTGTTGTCAAAATCAAAATTAGATTCTGATTCTGAAGAGGTATTTTCTAAACTATCTCGTTCTAATTTAGAGTCATGTCTCTCGGAAATGATGGATAAGTACCAAAGTCTTCAAAGTAAATATAAGGACCTTAAACAAGTCCAAGTAGTTGCTTCTAAAACTCGTAGTGAGCTTGAAAAGGATATTTCTTCTCTAAATGAAAATAGTTTTTCTTTAGAAAGTAACAACTCTGCTTTGAAAAGCAAAATTTCAAAATTAGAGGAAGAAATAGTCTTAGAAGCTTCTGATACTGATTGTGTCATTAGATATGATAGATCATTCAAGTACTTTCTAGATAAAAGCATAGATAGAATCAAAATGGCTTCCATGATCTATGGAGTTAGCGGAAATGGCAAGAAAGGTTTAGGTTGTAAAAAACTCTAGGAGAACTAACAAAAGAAGACCCAGAAAGTGGGTACCTAAGGATAAGATCATTAATATTGCAAACATTCTTAGCAGCTCAGTTGAGACACCAATCATGGTACCTGGACAATGGATGCCCGTGACACATGACGAACATAAGGCATATGTTCCAAGATTTGGAACTTAAGCTTGGAGGCTTCATTGGTTTCGGAGGAAACCATAAAGGAAAGATCATTGGCTCTGGAACTATTAGTAATGGTAAGCTTCCTTCTATTACTAATGTTCTTTTGGTCGATGGTTTGTGAAATTCTGGTATAACAGATCCCAGATGTCCTACATGATGTCGAGACATCTGGTCTGACATAAACAGCAAGGCAATTATAGACAATTAAATAAGTTGCTGAAAAGACACGTGTACACAGAATTTGTTCACCCAGTTCGGTCTAACAACCTACATCTGGGGGCATACCAAGCCAAGAAGGAAGTCCACTATTAGCAGTATTAAATAACAGACTCAACAATACCAGTTGACAATCTACTCACTTAATCCCTACCCAATGACCCTTCTACCTAAGTTCTCCCTAGGTAAGAGACTCCTTCTCACTTCCAATCATTGCAATGATGTCTTGCAGTCAACATCTCAGTTACTGCATCAACAGCTTGATTTCCACCAACTCTCCAAACACATAAAAATAAAAGACACACTCCTATAACAATACCTAGACATGACCCTCATGACTAAGAACAATGCTTAGAGTTGCTTAACAGCTTCCTCTAAGACCAATACATCTCTTACCTACAGGTTTAGAGATAAACATGATGACCATCCCACAAACCGGGTGGTTCATCGACCAACACAGCCCTTATAATCTACATGATGGCTAGCTTTGCTTAAACTAGGTTACAATGCTTCAATTTATAACCTTTTTCCCAACAGAATTTAGGCCTTCAAATCAAAACAAATCAGCTGCTCCAAATCTGCAAAAGATTCTGCTACTAAATAGATGTTCAATTAAATCTTCAATTAAATCTAATTATTCTCCATATCTTTTTGCATGAAAATAGTAACAATATCTGCTCAATATAAGATTGCAACAAAATATATTTGTCCCATGATATTCGCCTGCAATCTCTCCATCAGATCTTCTCAAGACACACTTAAGCAAATGCAGCCCTAACAAAACACATCAGACTGATGTTCTGATGTTCTGTCAACTGATGTCAAGACATCAAGTTTAACATCAACATATAAAACTTCAACCCTGCAACAACTAATGTTAGGAACCAATGTTAAGACATCAGACATATGACATCAACATTGTCCAACTTTGTTTTACCAAAATTCCAGCCAATACAAGAATTAACAATCTCCCCCTTTGGCTAATTTTGGCTAAAACAAACTCAGCTAACATCAGCACACAACTAGCAGCAGCAACTCCCCCTCAAAACTGCAACCAGCAAGACAGCTGCACAAACTACACACTCCCCCTCAAGCCTAGAACCACAACAGACAACTAGGCAACAACTAGGCTAACTCTCCTCCTTTTTAGCCACAATTGGACAAACTCTGAACATAGCAGCAAGCACACAAAAATTCCAAAGGCAAACTCTGAATCATCCAACCAATATACTCAGAACAAAATCCAGACTCAGCAGCTACTACTGTACATTCTCTCCCCCTTTTTGGCCAAAAATTGACAAACATTGGTGTAAACGTATACTTCTGATTCAATCCATTGACACACAAATTTATAGAACCAGGTCTAAACTATCAAGTACACCATGAACTTCACTAGTAACACAATGTCACGACATCTTGTCTGACATAACAATCTAGATAAACAACTTCTTCAACAAAAGATCAATTCTCCCTATCTAAGATAACCAGTGCTCCTTTGCAAGAAGAACACCTTAAATGAATGGAAAACATAAGACCCATCTTCATGTCTTCAAGAGCGCACCCTCTATTCAACACACCTGCTGAACGCATTCACTTAATGCTTAATTCTCAAACAATCCAAATACCAAAACTCACATGATTCCCTCTTGGTTTGTTATCTTCTCATGCTCCAAAACTCACATCTTGCCAAGCTGATCAACTTCTCTCTATAATATCCACAAGAATGATCACAATGAACTCCTTAATCATAACATTTGGAAAATACAGACACAGTCTTCATCCATCCAGTCAGGAATGCTTCACACAATCATCCACAAGTTATGAAGCACAAACATAATGCCTTCCACTGAACTCACACACCAAGACAAGTGTGACATCTCCCATCAACAAAGACCCTCATAAAGTAATTCCAAAATCTGCACAAATAAAATCGTCCTTCAGACTCCTCCACAGAAGCATGTGCACGTATGATTCAAACAATTAGCTTCACATGGCTAGAACCATTCATGTCCACACCAACATGCTATCCAACAGCCTAATGTCATAACATGTTATCTGACATTATCTCCTCATAAGAGGCAAGCAATCTCTACAAGCTTGATCAGCATGCAAGATTCACAATATATGCAACTTTGCTGCAGAATCCATAGAGAAGTACTCCCCCTGTCATGGTTAACTAATGCTCTAGATGGAGATGAACATTTGAGCACACTTGCTGAGCACATTCACATACTGTACTTTCACTATTGGTGAACACAACCAAGTATCCCGACTTATTTGACACTGCTCATAGACTCCATAAATTCTATGCTTTACTGAGATCTAAGTTCTGATCAGATCACATCACAATCTCTTCTGACAAGAAACAGCAGTCACTCACACATGAAGTCACATCATGCTATCCGTGAGGGACAAAAGGATCACTATCCTCCTTTAAACAAATTGTTGGATAAAGATCAAAGTCACATAGATCCCCCAATTTTCCAAAAGCAGTCATTCCCTATCATACTCTTCATCTTCAGATTTCCAAGCAATCAATACCTGATATACTTCAGTATTCTCTGCATTCTCCATCCAAGGCAGACCTTCTACTTCATCATTCTCCCGTATGACTATGTAGACGTTCCTTAGGCATAATGTATGCACCAAACTCCAGAACCAGAACAAAATCATCCTTTACCAAGGATATCCAACCCAAAAAATGTTCTAACATCTGTTAGGACATTCTTGACACATCACATATACCACACACCATGGTTCTAGATATGCTCCACTACTGAACTTACTATCAGCATAGTAATCCAAACTGAACACTGCGTCACCAGCTTGAACAAAGAGAGCTTCAGAAAGCCAGAGAGGACTAAACTCTTATCCACCAAAAGAAGGTATACTTCCATCCTCAACCTAGAACTTCTGCCAAAAGTTCCAAGAGAATTAGAACCTCCTTACATTTTCAACTAAATACTCTTCTGCACAAGAGAAATCAACCAAATTCTACCTTTTGATTGATCTCAATCTTCTTAAGAACTCCCACAAGATATCCTGATCCACCTATGAAACCAGATCTTCAAGTCATATGAACTACTTGCTCCAAAGCAAGACATCTTGGATTCACCAAGCCTCTTAGTCATGTAACATCTTCTCAAACCACAGCTCCCGCAAACTATATGAGATAGATATTTTTGAAGCATCCATAACTTCCATTACTGTAGATCACCTCTATCTTAAGCTGATGTGCCACATCACCAGCTGAGACTTCTGATGTTAAGCTATATGTCAAAACATTATGATATCCAACTGTTGAATTCAGCTCTTCCTTCTGCCACTTAGAAGAGCCTCCTCCCTTTACAGAAACAGATTTCCATGCTCTCATAGACTTGATTCAACAATCAAGTTTGAGTAGACAACCTCTATCCTGCTCAGAAACTCCAAAGACTTCAAACCTACCACATCTGAATCTTCAGAAAATAAGTAGTCCAAGACTACCCCATAACTATACCAAATAATGCCACTTCTAAATACACTATAGAACACACAATCTTATTATTATAATCTCAAGATTATTTTAACCATCATGATTGTTTCACAGAGTTCTCACACACCAACACACCACAAAGAGAAATAAACAGCCACATAGAGAAAAGTCTATTCTCAACACTTCAACAGTCAGACATATACATAGTCTCCCGTCAATGTATTTTGTCATTAGTTGAATGCACAACCTTATCAAGAGTAGACAAATACTCAACTCCTGTCAAGGTAACCTTCTCACACAACAGGCATCTGTTGATTCTTCTTCAAAACAAACCATCATGACAACCATTCACACCACAAAAGCATTACAGGTTAGGTCAGTGTCTTGACCTTTCACTCCTCCCTGAGAAAAGAACTGAAATGATGTTTCAACATCAGTTCCGACATCAGCAATCATAGTGAATCACACTAAACATCTACTATGGCTTTGGAGACAACAACCATAGTAATCTACACACATCTCTTGCAAGCGACACAAGAGGATTGACCATCATTAGCTGATACACACAAACAGGAACCAGCATATTCTACATCTCAAGAATCTTCAAACTTTTAATGTTCAGACCTCCTGTCTGTCTTTGAGATGTTGGATGTCATCCTTATGTACCTAAAGGAGAGAAACCATTGACTGGTCATCACAAACAGCATAGACAAATATGCTTCTCCCAACACTTCAACCTACAAGGATGCCCTTCAATCCTTACAAAAAGATGTTCCATTATGTGAGGACACCACATAACTGAACTCCAGCTTTAGAGGAAACTTCTCATTCAGATACTAGGGAACCATAATCCTTTGGAAAAAAGACACCAACTTCTCCTTGCACAAATCTGAAACGCTTATCCTATGGTTGGTACACACATATAACTCCTTTCAAACAGAATATGCTCCATGGCCATAAACAAGATTGCAAACAACTGGCTGCTTAGATCAGAAGGAACTTTCAGATATCAGAGAAAATGTCCTTGACATTTGAGCTTGACCTCCACAAAAACAAACAGCCTTTGAACACCTACTCACTTGGATCAGAAATACACTAATCCTATGAGTGACACTATATTGATCATCTCTTGACCAACATACATATCTAAGACATGTTTCTTGAAGGAAACTTCTTAGACACACAACCCAGATGCCTCCTCTTCCAAGCCATGAGTAGGTTCCAAACAGATGTGATCAATACACATTTGTTTAGCCTCCAAGCATCTGTTATGCCATACCTTAATCCAATAAGATTCTGCACAATCTGCTGGTTTTATGTTCCAACATCTGGTAGGACATAAGTTCTCTTTACAAGAAACACACCAAAAGATCCTTTAACACAGCCCAAAGATTGACCTTGTAGGGTTGGAGGCAAGAATAAATTGCTTCTAACTTTCTTCAAATCTCTTTTCAACAAGCTCATATAAGAGTTCCTTTATGAGTGGACTTGGGATGAACCACAAGTATCTTTGGCAACTCTAACAAGCTAGTTGAAGATATCCTCAAGTATCACCACACCATGTGATACATCTTCAGAGGAGAACAGAATGTTGCAGCCTTAACACAAAACCACCGGGAATTTTCCATCAGATATATATATGCAGCGGAACACACACCAGAAAACTCCTCTACAACCTTACGGCATAACATAATAACCCTTGCACAAACACGACACTCCATGCGCACTAGGTCAACATAGGTTTGAAAATAAGTCAAACCACACAGCAACTCACCACCAAAGCTACAAGCCTGATAGACAGGTCCAATACACACCCTGTCATGAATAGTTCATCCTCCACTTCAAGGGATCATACAAAAATATCTATGAACTGACCAAGTCCATACACCATCTCAGTAAAACTATCTTCCTTGCTCATGAACCAGAAAGTATCTTCCCTAGATCTCATCCAGAAACAAACAGGATGCCTGCTCTGATACCAATTGAAATTCTGGTATAACAGATCCCAGATGTCCTACATGATGTCGAGACATCTGGTCTGACATAAACAGCAAGGTAATTATAGACAATTAAATAAGTTGCTGAAAAGACAAGTGCACACAGAATTTGTTCACCCAGTTCGGTCTAACAACCTACATCTGGGGGCATACCAAGCCAGGAAGGAAGTCCACTATTAGCAGTATTAAATAACAGACTCAACAATACCAGTTGACAATCTACTCACTTAATCCCTACCCAATGACCCTTCTACCTAAGTTCTCCCTAGGTAAGAGACTCCATCTCACTTCCAATCATCGCAATGATGTCTAGCAGTCAACATCTTAGTTACTGGATCAACAGCTTGATTTCCACCAACTCTCCAAACACATAAAAATAGAAGACACACTCCTATAACAATACCTAGACATGACCCTCATGACTAAGAACAATGCTTAGAGTTGCTTAACAGCTTCCTCTAAGACCAATACATCTCTTACCTACAGGTTTAGAGATAAACATGATGACTATCCCACAAACCGGGTGGTTCATCGACCAACACAACCCTTATAATCTACATGATGGCTAGCTTTGCTTAAACTAGGTTACAATGCTTCTATTTATAACCTTTTTCCCAACTGGATTTGGGCCTTCAAATTACAACAAATCAGCTGCTCCAAATCTGCAAAAGATTCTGCTACTAAATAGATCTTCAATTAAATCTTCAATTAAATCTAATTATTCTCCATATCTTTTTGCATGAAAATAGTAACAATATCGGCTCAATATAAGATTGCAACAGAATATATTTGTCCCATGATATTCGCCTGCAATCTCTCCATCAGATCTTCTCAAGACACACTTAAATAAATGCAGCTCTAACAAAACACATCAGACTGATGTTCTGATGTTCTGTCAACTGATGTCAAGACATCAAGTTTAACATCAGCATATAAAACTTCAACCCTGCAACAACTAATGTTAGGAACCAATGTTAAGACATTAGACATATGACATCAACATTGTTCAACTGTGTTTTACCAAAATTCCAGCCAATACAAGAACTAACAGTTTGATACATAACTTATTGTCTATCAGTCATCTTGGTGGCAATGGTTATGACATCATTTTTTTATCAAAAGTCCTGTAAGGCTGTCAGTCAGAAAGATGGTAAATTCCTTTTTAACGAAAAGAGGAAAAACAACATTTATAAGATCAGACTTTCTGATATTAAGGAGAAAAATGTATAATGCTTAATGTATGTTAATAAGGAGCAATGGTTATGGCATAGACGTTTGGGTTATGTTAGCATGAGGAGGATTTCTCAGCTAAATAAGCTTGGATTAGCTAGAGGCTTACCCAACCTGAAGTTCGCTCTAGATGCTCTTTGTGAAGCATGTCAGAAAGGCAAGTTTTCTAAGACTTCATTCAAAGCGAAAAATGATGTTTCTAACTCCATACCGTTAGAGCTTTTGCACATTGATTTGTTCGGTCCAGTAAAAATTGCCTTTATCAATGGTAAGAAGTATGGATTAGTCATTGTTGATGATTATAGTCGCTGAACATGGGTAACGTTCTTGAAACACAAGTATGAGTCACATTCTGTGTTCTCTACCTTCTGCTTACAAGTGCAAACAGAGATAGATTGCAAAATAGTTAAAGTCAGAAGTGATCATGGTGGCGAATTTGAGAATAAGCACTTTGAGAATCTTTTTTATTCTAATGGCATTTCCTATGTTTTCTCCTGTCCTAGAACTACACAGCAGAATGGGTTTGTAGAAAGGAAGAATAGGACTTTGTAAAAGATGGCTCGCACCTTGATTCAAGAAACTGACATGGCTAAGCATTTCTGGGCAGAGGTAGTTAACACAGTTTGTTATATTCAGAATAGAATATCTATTAGACATATTCTGGGTAAGACTCCTTATGAATTGTGGAAGAACATAAATCCCAACATTTCATATTTTCATCCATTTGGTTGTGTTTGTTTTATGTTAAACACTAAAGAGAATCTTGGCAAGTTTGATTCCAAGGCACGAAAGTGTTTATTGTTGGGATACTGTGAACGCTCAAAAGGCTACAGAATCTATAACACTGAAACACGAATTATTGAGGAATCAATTCATGTTAGATTCAATGATAAACTTGACCCTGAAAAGTCAAAGCTAGTTGAGAAACTTGCAGATCTAAAGATCACATTCTCATAATCCAAGGATAAAGATTCTGAAGATAAAGACTCAAAAGGAAAAGATAAGGATGCTGAAGCAAAAGACTCAGAAACGACTCAACCAGAAGCTACCATTGATCCATATCATCAGAAGAAGAGTAGACTAAGAACTTCTCATTTTGAAGACTTGATTCTGGGAGATAAAGATGCACCAGTCAGAACTCGATCCTCGTTCAAACCTTCTGAAGAAACTCTTCTGGGTTTGGTATCTTTGATAGAGCCAACATCTATTGATGAAGATCTTCTAGATAATGAACGGATTCTGGCTATGCAAGAGGAACTGAATCAATTTACCAGAAACAAATTTTGGGATCTTGTTTAGAAACCAAAAGGTGTACATGTCATTGGAACCAGATGGGTATTCAGAAACAAGCTCAATGAGAAAAGAGAAGTCGTCAGAAACAAAGCTCGACTGGTAGCACAAGGTTATAGTCAACAAGAGGGGATAGACTGTACAGAAAAATTTGCATCAGTTGCCAGGTTAGAGTCCATTCATCTTTTAGTTTCGTTTATAGTCAATCATAACATAATTTTATATTAGATAGATGTTAAGAGTTCTTTTTTTTAAATGGGTATATTTTTGAAGAAGTGTATGTGCACCAACCCCTTGGCTTTGAGAGTTCTAAAAACCCAGATTTTGTTTTCATAATGAAAAAGACGTTATATGGTCTGAAATAGACTCCTAGAGCTTGGTATGAAAGACTAAGTAACTTCCTTTTGGAAAATAATTTCACCAGAGTGAAAGTGGACACAACACTCTTCTGTAAAACTTTTAAGAATGATATTCTGGTTGTGCAAATTTATGTTGATGATATTATATTTGGTTCTGCTAATGCTTCGTTGTGCAAGGATTTTGCTAAGTTAATGCAAGCATAATTTGAAATGAGTTTAATGGGAGAACTCAAGTTCTTTATGCAGATTCAAATTGATCAATGATCAGAAGGAACGTACATCCACCAAAGCAAGTATACAAGAGAACTTTTGAAGAAGTTTAACTTATTAGAATGTAAGCTAGCAAAAACTCCAATGCATTCTACATGAATTCTAGAAAAAGAAGAGGTAAGTGGCAAGGTAGATCAGAAGCTATTCAGAGGTATGATAGGTTCTCTCCTTAATTTAACTGCTTATAGACTTGATATTTTATTCAGTGTTGGTTTGTGTGTTCGCTTCCAATCAGGCCCTAGGGAGACTCACTTAACTGCTGTTAAGAGAATCTTTAGGTATCTGAAAGGTACTACTAATCCTGGTTTGTTTTATAGAAAATCAAATGAATACAAGTTAGTAGGTTATTGTGATGCTAACAGTGCTGGAGATAGAATAGAAAAAAAGTACTTCTAGAAGTTGTCAATTTTTGGAAGATAAAGCCAACAATAGCGCTTTCAACAGCTAAAGCTGAGTATATCACAGCTTCTGGATGCAGCACTCAGATACTCTGGATGAAAAGTCAGCTGGAAGATTATCAGATTTTTTAGAGTAACATTCATATCTTCTATGATAATACTTATACTATTTGTTTATCCAAGAATCCTATCTTGCATTCTAGGGCTAAACATATTGAGATTAAACACCACTTTCTATGAGACTAAGTTCAGAAGGGTATTTTTCATTTAAACTTTGTTGATATAGATCATCAGTGGGATAATATCTTTACAAAACCCCTTGCTGGAGATAGATTTGTTTTCATTCTGAAAAATCTGTTTATGAGCTCTCTTCCAGAATGAAAAGATGTTATCATAATGTTAAGCTTTCAGAATTCTCGATTAAAGATTCAGAAGATTTATTATTGTTTGTTTGATTCTGAAACGTGATCTTTCTGAAGTGAGAAAGTTTTATGAATCAGAATGGTTATGATCAGAAGTAATCCTATTGATTTTTCTTCTTGATTTTGAACAGTTACAACATTTAATGGTTGTCTTTTTTATTGATAATGTGTGGTATTTAATGGTGACAGTTGTCTCACTTCCCGAACATGCGTAATAATGACGTGACATATTGGGTTTAACATTTCTTGGAACTTGGTTAAATATTTACACATTCCCCCTATGTATGAGCATTTATTAGTGTAATTATTGTAATTATTCCTAAAATTTTTATATAAACTCACTTCACTCACATTTCATACTACGCTCACGTTTTTCCCACACTTTCTCTCTCTTTCAAACTTGAAACTGTTCTCTGCAACTATTCATCTCCTCAAACTTCAACCTTCAACCTTCAACAATGGCTGAAAATCAACAACAAGAACAACTCGGTACTAGTGAAGAGAAACCAATCATCACCCTCAACACTCTAGTAGAAGAACTGATAGTCATATATGAAACCATCGTTAATTTCAAAAACCTGAAGAACAATGGTATTGATCTTACTGGAACTTTGGAATTCCAAGGTTGGAATACCTTCTTTGAAATAATAAAGGGTCCAGTTTAGCCAGTTCTTGTCAAGCAGTTTTGGATTCATGTTGTGGCTGAAAAAGATAAGATCATATCCTACGTCTTTGGCAGAAAACTTGTGATTACGGAGAAGACTATTGCTGATTTGATTTCTCATAATGGAAGTGGAAAAAGGGTTTTCTTAATCAAATCTGATGCTAGTAGAGAAGCAAAGGTAGAATCAACAATCTTCAAGGAAGTAACTGTGTTTGAGGAAGGAAAGGGTCCCGGTGCTAAGGATTAGATCGATACCTCAAGGGTATGGTTCAAGATTATTCTGGGTTGTATATATCACCGTCCTGGCACCAACTCTGTTGATTACATCAACACCTCCCAAAAGTTCATGTTATTCTCTTTGAAGAAAGATGTCATGACAAAATTTCCAACAATTATGTTTAGACTTCTCAGAGATTCAGTGGTTCTTATGAGGAAGAATGCTATGATGAAAAGATTTGTTAGGATGCATGCTGAGAAGACTGGGAACAATGCTTTTATCAATCTAATTCCACTCCTTGTTGGAAATGTTTTTTGGGTCGTTACAAAAGGAGACTTGAAGGAGGTTAGCGAAGACGGTGCCAAGTATAAAAATTGTACATGTTATGAAAGTATTATGGTTACAGAAGTCCTAAAGTTACACCAAAACCCATTATGTCTTTCGGCTCCTGAGATTGTGGAAGAAGCCAAGGGTATAGAGGAAGCTTCTGCGCTTTCAAATGTTGTCATGGAGGATGTTTCTACTTAGCTGGACAAGGGCAAGCAAGTTGGCTCTGAAGATCCACAGCAAGCTGAAGACAATGTGTTAGAACAACAAATTGTTGTTTTTGAAAATCAACAGGATGCTGGAACTTCTTCTGGGGTAATTCCTAAGATTCTGAGGACTATTGCTGAGATGAAATAAGATTCTGCTCTGATCAAACAACCCATCCCAACAGTACACCAGTATCCAAAATAATATAAATAGCCAAAATAGAATGCAATAAAATACGAATAAATAAGTAAACAAAGCATAAAAATAAACACCTAGAGAAAAGGAAACAGACAAGAGCTATAACTGACTCACATAGGGAACCAGAGTCCCCAACAGAGACGCCAGTTGTCGCTATGCGAAAAACAACTGGAAAAGACACAGAGTCGCAATCGAACTTTATTTATCCTAACGGGGAAAGGAAAACATCGAGAAAACCTCAGAAGAGAGAGAACATGGTCTTGCAACCAAATTTAGGGTTTGGGAGTCGATTACGCAATAGGAAGGTATTAGCACCACTCGTGTCTGTTGTACTCAACAGGATCCACTCTTGTTGTTCTAATCAAAGGGATTGTCTATCTAAAGCTTACTTGCTAAGGGAATGCATGAATGAGTTATTGGGGAAAAACAAAAGTTTTTTATTATTGAGTTCGTCAGTTTTTGCAACCCAGTGCCTACGTCTCCCAGAGGGAATCAGAACTCCGTAGTTCTTGTTGAATAAAGTTTGCTTGGTTTAGTATTTTTTATGGACGATGTTAAGTTCGCATTCTAGCAGTTAGATTTTGTCGCTCGCACGTGAGGAGACTTACGCTTTAGCATGTATTGCGGTAGAACGGAAATAACATGCCCTTTCTGAAAATGTTAAAGAGAAAATCCCGAAGGAAAAAATGATTTGGATTTGTTGAAGTCTTTTGTTAAGGTTTTGAAAAGGTTTGAGACCCGCATTGTACTAAAGTCTATGACAATTGGAGCAAGTATTTTGTACAAATGATCTAAATGTCTCATGCACAAAATACTCTAAGAAGAGGTAAGGAAAACTCCCACTCATCTTTTCCCATGTACTTAAGGCTCGTGACGTATTATACGCATCGTATTTATTAAGTATTTTTGGATTTTATGCAAGAAGAGATTTTTATTTTAAGAAGATGCAAAAAGAAAAAAAATCTTGGGGAACTGGATCCTAAATGTTATCATGCAAAGTGGCCTTAAGGTTAGGTTTAAAGGGAAACTACACCTAAAGTTGTAATACAAAAGATGGACCTATGTTTGAGATCAATGAACTCTAACTCGTATGTTGTACGCTTGGACAAACATCCTAAAGTCGACCTCTAATTCAATTTAATCAAATTAAACAACTTAATTAAATTGAAACAAAGGACTCCTAAGGGAGCGTGTGAAGGCACACAAATAAAATCAAGTAATGTAGCAATGACAAGCATCAAGTACCACTCACAAGTATACATCAAGGTGTCATCATTACACACTTATTCAAACAAGTAACAAATTCAAACAAATTGGAAATGAAGTTTAAAAGCATCCAAATATTATCAACATGGTCAAAATAATTTCCAAGCAGAAAATGAACCAATTAGAAGTCAAGAGGATTAAATTTGAAGCACGTTGAAAAAAAGAAAATAAAATAAGCATAAAAAATAAAGAAAATATGATAAAATTAAATCTGGGGGTGCGTATGGTAATTCAGGGGTCCTGTCATACCCCAAATTTTGATCACAAGATTTCCCATAATTGTGAAGATCATTACCACAATATGGATGTACCATCATACCTCATCAATCTCCTCAAGGATTGTTGAGCTTTCACTACAATCAAGAATTAGGGTTTTGAGCCCTCCTAGAGCACTTAGACAAAGGATCAATCAAGAAATGACACGATCTTCAAATTGTCTAACCTCTCAAACATCCATGAAGGATCAAGAGGTCTCCCATATCAAGAATCAAGCACAAGGTTGCAACATTCCAAGTGGATAAAACCTCAAGATCGCCAGTGTCACCAAATTAGTGTTTTGGTCGACCAAGGCCTCCAAATGAAAAATTTCATCTAGGCATGAGCCAATACCTCAAAACATGATCCAAAATGCTCAAAGGGACCTCAAGGACCCAATCATCAAGTCAAAATAGCCTTAAAGGAAGCATTCATCAATCAGGAATTAGGGTTTCTTGACCTAATTCACCCCTAAGTTAACTTTTGAGGCAAGACATGAACTAAGACCTCAAGACATGATTTGAGGGCCTCAAATACAACACATTGATCCATTTACAAAAATAGATTGATCCAAGAAGCTTGATTCACAAGTTTCAATTTCATCTGGACCACAATTAGGGTTTTGAAGAAAAAGTCAACTACACCTTTGACTTTGGACCCAGACATGTTCCCAAACCTTGGGACATGATTCAAAACACCCTAAAACACCTATGGAATCCATCCATTAGGTTTGAATTAGGTCAAGAACTTGATTACATAGAAGATCACATAGTTTGGAATTCATCTGACAAAAGTCAACTGTGCCTAAAATCAAGTTTGACTTTTTGAAAATTTTCACAAATATGGCTCCCTTAAGTAAAAAACAATGTTAATGCATGGTTTTGATAATCATCCATCAAGAAAAATCAAGAAAAATAGGGTTACTTGCAAAAGGGGCAACCTTAAGAAACTTAAATTTTTCTAAGTTATGGAACAAAATGGATTTGGTACCAACTTTGCAAGGTCATAACTCCCAAATCCTAAGGCCTTTTTCTTCCTTCCAAAGCTCAAATGAAAGTTCACATGACATAATTCAAAAGTGTCAACTACAAAAGATTCCAAATCCTCATGGATTTTGAGTTATGGATTGATAAAAAATCACAAAAACATGAAAATGGCCACTTTTTCCAACACTTAGTGAAAATTTTGGACAGAATTTGTCTTGGTTTTTCACCAACTTTGAGGCCATTTTTCACCTTGATCCAAATTGATTCAAGACCATTGGTGGACATCAAAGTTAAAATATGTCATACAAGCTTTCCAAAGAGTACCAGAACTCATCCTAATTCAATTTGAGTAGGGAGTTATGAGCATGGAAACATGACGCCTCCAAGACTCGTTTTTGCAAGACAGTCTTGCACTTGCCCCACGATTTTGACATTTCCATGACTTGAAAAGCCTTGTCACCATGCAAGACAAGTTTCTAAAGTTCAATGAACATGATCTCTGTAGAGCTACAACACCATAGAGCCTTGCAAGTCCAAAACCTCATCATTTGGCATGTGACATTCAAAGTTCAAATCCAAAACTTTCAAATTTGTCATGAGGCATTGAATGGATATATAGAGTTGGCATGTATCAGTCCACAACATTGTAAATGAGTCAAGATAAACTCAAGCATCAGAAGACCATAGGCCTGCAAGATTGACCCAATTCAATGGTTAGAGGAGACTTGAGATTCCTTTTGAAAACAAATGGACAATGGACTGTCCCAGCCACCATTCATTTGTGGTCAGTTTGAGTACACCAAAGCATCATAACACATGCTTTCCTCAAAATCACACTTAAAAAAACCAAATTGTGCTTCTCATTCAAGTAACTTTCGAATTTTTCATTTGAGAGCAATTCTATCAAAACCAATCATGCTAACACCTCACATACATCATATATGAGTGATCCATGACCTTAAAACTCATCTAGAACACCTGAATCACAAAGTCACCCCCCATTTGCTCAAGCTTTTGGCATGTTTGCAGTTGAGGTGCCACAACAAGTTCTGAGTTGATTCAATCCATTCCAAGCCTTCAAATACATTACTTGAGGTCCATTGAAGCTGTCCAGATCATCATCTTGCATCTGTAGCACCTCCAACATAGAATTCGATCACTAGCTACAAAAAGTAAGCCTGACACTCTCAAACTCTATAATCCATGCATCATAAATGTGTTTTCAAGCTACAAACATGTTTTTGAACTTATACAGAGTGTTTCCCCTCAATCAATTGCTATGTATGAATCGTGTATAGGATTTCATGACGTTCTTGCAAAAATTAGGGTTCTTGAGTTCATCTTCTGATTTCTCACTACACACTTAATACAAATGCAATTAATTTATATGGTTGTAATCCTTGTTCAAAAACGAGCAAGTTTCATGTTTACAAAAGTCATTTTCATTGAGTAATAAGAGAGATATGAAAGATGTTGCAAATCTGGAAAACCAGAGCTCGCGCGAAGAAGATGACTTGTTCTTGGCGCATTTTTTCAAATTTTTGAATATTTGAATATTTGATATTTTTATTAATTAATTCAAAAATTAATTTCTCTCTGAATTTTAATGTTTTTGAATTGATTCTTTTTTTCAAAATTCACAAAAATGATACAATATTTTATTCTACAAAAATTTCACAAAAATATTATTTATTTTATATATTTAATATTTTTGTAAAGAATTTATTTTTATTTCGTTTTAAGCATTTAAAAATATTTCTTTCTCTTGATTTTTCAAATTCAAATGATTTTCAAAACATTCTATGGATAAAACATGATTTTTCAAACATTAATCCAAGATCATAACTTGTTTTTCATACATGTTTGATAATTTTGATCATTTTAATTAATTATATTCAAATTAAAATGCAAATTAGGGTTTTTATTGTTTTCACCCTCACAAACATTTTTCAAAACACTTTTGGGTCTCTTGATAGAGTGTAAGTCCCATCCCTTTGTAAATAAACCATTTTGGGCCTCAGTCATTGTATAAGTCCCGATACGATTTTAAAAATCTCGGCGCGATCTCCGTTTTTCAAAACAATTTTCAACTGGGCCTCCCTTTGGTTGTAAGTCCCATTTTTCTTCTTTCTGAAACACTTTTGGGCCTCTAATAGAGTGTAAGCCCCAACCCTCTTTGTACATAAATAATTTGGGCCTCAGTCATTGTATAAGTCCCAATATAATTTTCAAAATAACGATGCGATCGTTGTTTTTCATCTGGGCCCCTCCTTGATTTATAAGCCCCATCTCTTGTATAAAATTAAACTCTTGGGCCTCTAATAGATTGTAAGACCCATTATTTTTGTAAATACAATAATTTAGGCCTCAGTCATTGTATAAGTCCCTCTGTGGTTTTCAAAACTACGACGCGAATATCGTCTTTTCAAAAGAGATCATCTGGGCCTCTCCTTGAGTATAAGCCCCAAACTTCCTTTTAAAACAACTTTATTTTTTATTCAAATTCAAATTCAAAGTTTTATCAAAAATTTCTTCAATTTCTTGAATAACTAACCATACAGTTGTAGTTACTATGCTTGAGCTTGCACAACTGTAAGTTCCATTATCCTCTCAATATACTTGTTTATATATATCATCTGTATATATATGCTTGTACATACTTGCTTAGAGTTTTCCCCAACAATTAGGTCTAGTTCTAGATCAAACCAGTTGTTACTCTTTTAACACAGTCAAAACTAGTTCCCCATAGGAAAATCCAGATACAGTCTTGCCTCCTCTTGGGCTTATACAATATGGAACAGGGAAAGACATTATTCTCGGTGAAACTTTTCTCAAGACTGTCACAACTTAGAAATATATGTACAAGAAATTCATTTCCCCAAAAGAGGACTAATTCCCAGTGAAACCTCTTTTGAATTTCTTCAAACCTCAGGACTGTTCTGCAAAGAAATGACTTATTCCCGGTGAAACCTTTTCTTGAACTTTTCTGAGGCTTGGATCCACAGGCTTCCTAAAAGCATCCCCAGCCTCCTCTTGGGCTTAGTACAAGGACCCTCAGGCTTCTTAGAAGTTCTCAGCCTCCTCTTGGGCTTAGTACAAGGACCCAAAGGCCTCCTACAGGTATAGGACAAAACTTAGTCATCTCCACTAGTTCAATCCTCTGGAGAGTCAAAATTCCAAAACATCAGATTCTAAGGTTGATCTTCATCCCTTAAACCCTCAGCCTCCTCTTGGGCTTCATACAAGCAGACTTGGGCAGTCTCAGCCTCCACTTGGGCATCATACAAAAGATCATTCTCCAGCTAAGAGTCAACCTCTTCATACATGTAGACATGGAGAAAAGATCATCTCTGGGGAGTTAGAGTTTCTTTGACAATGTCTAAGGGTGACAGTCTGAGAAAGGGTTCACAGAGAATGCTGCCTTTCACGTCTCCATATTGTTTAACCCCAAGAGGAGGGAAGACTGTATCTGGTAATCCTATGGGGATCTAGTTTTGACTGTATTTAAGAGTGACCAACAGGGCTTTACCTAGTGCTAGACGTAGTTACCAGGAAAAACTCTAAATAACTATACTAGTATTACACAGTTGATATTTGACAAGTATATAAAAGTTTGTGAAAGAAGACTTACAATGAGCAGCCCCACAATATAGATATATGTATATGAAAACGGATAAAGAAAGCGGGTAAACACTTACTCGGTTGTAGAGCTTCCATGCTGTTTTGTTAGTTGTTCAACAAAGAAAGCTTTGATAACAATATTATATTTAAAATCAAAGGAGAAAGTGCTTTAAAAAGATTGTTGGGGCTTACAGCTCAAGGAGAGACCCAAGGTTTTATCAGTGATTGCACTGTTGTTTTGAGATTGTACAGGGACTTATACAAGTAACTGAGGCCCAAAATGGTTTTCTGTACAAAAGGATGGGTATTACACTATCTCAAGAGGCCAAGGAAATTTAAAGAAAATAAATGGGTCTTATAACACGATGGTAGGCCCAGGTAATTTGATTTTTGAAGTGGCGATCGCGCCGAGATTTTATTTTAACGCAGAGGGACTTATACAATATCTGAGGCCCAAAAAGGTTTTGGTTAAAAGGGGATTGGGTCTTACACTCTATTAGAGGCCCAATTATTTTTAAAGAAAAGAAATGGGGCTTATAACACGAGGGTAGGCCTATATGATTTTCGTTTTGAAATGGTGATCGCGCCGAGATTTTTGAAAACGCAGTGGGTCTTATGCAATGACTGAGACCCAAAAATGTTTTCAAAGGGGTTGGGTCTTACACTCTATTAGAGGCCCAAAGAGTTTGAAAAAGTTTGGTGAGGGTTGAATTAATGAAAACCCTAATTTGTTTTCAAAATATATTTTAATTGAATAAAAATTCAATTAAAATGATCAAAATTGTTAAACATGTGTGAAAACAAATTGTGATCTTGGATTAATGTTTGAAAAATCATGTTTATATCCACAAAATGATTGGAAATAAATCAAGTTTGGAAAATCAAGGGAGAAAAAATATTTCAAATGCTAAAAAGAAATAAAACATTAATTCTCTGCAAAAAATACCAAATATATGAAATAAATAATATTTTTGGGATTTTTTGGTAAAATAAAATATTTTAACATTTTTGTGAATTATTAAAAAAAAGAATCAACTCAAAATCATTAAAACTCAGAGAGAAATTAATTTTTGAATCAATTAAATAAAATCACAAAAATTCAAAAATTCAAATTTTGAAAAAGGGCACCAAGAACAATGGCAAGAACACGCGCCACCCTCTGTTTCTGCAGATTTGTGTTTTCTATCCAATCTCACTGAATACTTGATTATATCATGCAATCTACATAACAATTTGCTCATTTTCACCTCACGATCATGTCTATGGTCTTTAATTTCATTTATTTTAAGCATGGAATAAGAAATCAAAGAGAAACCTCAAGAACCCTAAAATTTGCATGAAGGCTCAGAAATTCCACACACGATTCAAACAAAGCAATTGATTGAGGGAAAACACTCTATGCATGATTATGAACATATGGCCAAATTATTGTGCAGAAAAAAATGCATGGATCATAGAGTTAGAAGAGCTCATGCTTTCCTCTTGCAGCTGGTGATCGTGTTTTATGTTAGAGGTGTTACAGCTAGGTTCCAATGATGTGGATAGCTTCCCTAGGTGCCAAGTAATGTGCCTGAGTGCTTGGAATGGTTTGAAACAAGCTGGAACTGAAGATGGTATCCCAACTGCAACTTAGCTAAAACCTTGAACAGTTGGCTGGTGATTTTGAGAAATCCGTGTTCCAGATGTTGTTTAAGTGTTTGGATCAGTTCTATATGATGTTTATGAGGTGTGTGTGCGTGATTGGTTTGATTGGAATTGCTCTCAAACTCAAAACCCGATAGTGACTTGCTTTGGAAGGCAAATTTGGAAGTGAGAAGGTAATTTTGAGGAAAGCATCTATTTGATGGCTTTGGCGTACTCAAACTGATCACAAATGAGCTCTAATTATAGTGTGTCAAGTTTGTTTTGGATGAAATAATGAATGGCAACTGCTGCAGAAGTTTGGCAAATGTTGATCAATGAGAATCCAAGTCTCCTCTAGCCATCGACTAGAGGTTAGGGCACAGGCTGCTGGTTCCATTGGTCTTGGATATGTCTTGACTGAATTCAGTTGGAAATGGCTCAGTCCATGCCACCTTGGTGCATCCATTGAATGCTCCAAAACAAAATTGGAGTCTTGTCCCCTCTTTAGGGATTTCTAGGTTTGGCATGCTATTTTTAATTTCAAGGACTTGGGAGGCTCATGGATCAGTGTTTGTCCCTCCTTGGTCTCCCCCTGAGGTGTTCAGATGGATAAGTGTGTTTGTCATTTGCACAGTTTTCAGCAAGTCACATTGCCATTGTCATATCTCATGGCCCAAGTGGAATTTGATGGAGTTCTTGGCCATTTTGGAAAGCCCTCATATGATACAAAAACTGTTTGATCATAGTTGGTTTTGATACTTTTTGGATCCAAGTGAAAAATGCCCTTACATTTGGAAAAAAGTGAAGGCGGATTCTGACTTAGTGAAAATTTCACTAAGTGTTGGAAACAAGTGACATTCTCACTTTTTGTGATTTTGATCATTCCAAAACTTAAAATTCATGAGGAATTGGAATGAGTTATGTTTGAAGCTTTTGTAGAGGGCCATGAGAGCTACAAATCCAGCTTTGAATGTGGAAAAATGGCCTTGTGGTTTAGGAGTTATGATCCTCCAAAGGTGGTACCATAGCCACTTTGTTCCATAACTTAGAAAATTTCTAAGTTTTTTATGGTTACCCCTTTTACAAGTTATCCATATTTTCTTGATTTTTCTTGATGAATGATGATTCCAATCACACACTAACATCATTTTAGGGTCAAAGAACCATATTTGTGAAAAATCTCAAAAAGTCAAAGTTGACTTTTGTGCACAGTTAACTTTTTGTCAGATGAATTCCAAACTGTGAGATCCTCTATGAAATCAAGTCCTTGACCTAAATCAAACTTGATGGATTGATTTCATAGGTGTTATAGGGTATATTGAATCATGTCCCAAGGTTTTGGAGCATGCCTGGGTCAAAAGTCAAAGGCACAGTTGACTTTTCCCGCGAAACCCTAATTGTGGTTCTGATGAAATTGAAACTTGTTGATCAAGCTTCTTGGATCAATACATTGTTGCAAATGGATCAATTAGTGGGTTAGAGACCCTCAAATCATGTCTTGAGGTCTTGGCTCATGTCTTGTCCCAAAAGTCAACTTAGGGGTGAATTAGGTCAAGAAACCCTAATTCCTGATTTTTTTATGAATGCATCCCCTGAGGCTAAATTGACCTGATGATTGGGTCCATGATGTCCCTTGGAGCATCTTAGGTTATGCTTTGAAGCATTGGCTCTTGCCCAGAGGAAAATTTCCATCTGGAGGCCCTGGTCGACCAAACCCTAATTTGGTGACACTAGCGATCTTGAGGCTTGATCCACTTAGAATGCTGCAACCTTGTGCTTGATTCTTGCTGTGGGAGTCCTCTTGATCCATTGTGGATATTTGAGAGATTTAGATAAGTTGAAGATCATGTCATTCCTTGATTGATCCTTTGTCTAAGAACTCTGAGAGGGCCTGAAACCCTAATTATTGTTTGTAGTGGATGCTTACCCATCCTTGGGGAGACTGATGAGGCCTAATGATACACCCATATTGTGATGATGATTTTCAAAATGATGGGAAATCTTGGTGGTCAAAATTTGGGGTATAACAGATGCCCCTATTTAATCTTCTTGGACCCGAAGGTGTGAATGGAGAAGATATTCAGGCATTCAGGGTGCAAGAGGATTAAATATCGGAATACCCGAAATTTTGATGGTGGTTAAGAATGGCAGTTCACACATCCTTCTTTTTTTGCTAAGCAATGATGCTTAGAAAAGGTAAAAACTTCCCCTCGATCTTGGATTCTTACCAAGGAACTGGTCTCTGTTTTCTGAATTGAACTTCCCCTCGATCCTAGTTTCCTTCCAAGGAATTGGTCTAAGTTTCTGAAGTAAACTTCCCCTCGATCCTGGTTTCCTACCAAGGAACTAGTCTAAGTTTCTGATATAAACTTCCCCTCGATCCTAGTTTCCTACCAAGGAACTGGTCTATGTTTCTGATATAAACTTCCCCTCGATCCTGGTTTCCTACCAAGGAACTGGTCTCAGTTTCTTTTGTCAATAAACTTTCTTGACAAAGGACGCTGTTCGTAGTGGGTTTCCTCAAACTTTTGATGGAAAAACTTTTGATGTCAGACTTGCTGGGTAACCCAGTCGTCTGAGTTGTAGAGGTGTACAAGCTTCTCTGTTGGAGACGTCATTTGTCGACTCTACTGGGGAAAACGAGTCTCTTGAGAGACTGTTTCTTGCTTGGGGATATTACTTCATACTTTTCTCAGAGATCTCACTAGTGCAAATATATGAAATTACACCCGATTTTTATACATTTAACACCCGTTATTAGAGGGTGTGAATTCAACGGGTGAGAAATGTCTAGCAAATTTACACCCGTTTCAAAACAGGTGTAAATTTGATGTTATATTACACTCTTTTTTATAGAAATCGGGTGTAAATTTTAACATATATACATTTATAGATGGTATATTACACCCTTTTTTTGTTTAAAACAGATGTATATATATTCTACTTTACACCCTATTTTTATAGAAAACGGGTATAAATGTGTAAATAATTGCATTTAAATCAAAAAAATTTACACCCAATTTTTTATACGAAGGCGAAGTTCAATCATGAATCAAAAGGTATTTGATTATGATATTATTTTTTTATCAAAACAAACATGGTATAATCATTGCAGTGCTTCTCATACATGATAAATTAAGTAATTTCTTACTCAAATATGATAGAAAAATTGTATTAATTCTTGAAAACTTCACTATCTTTAAAATTGTTATATAATAATAAATTCATAGAAAATTTGTATTAAACTCCTCGTTACTTCACAATCTTTAACAGTGTTATATAATGTAATAAATTCATTACTAGAGCCTCATTTATAAGTATATAACAAAAACTAGTTACAAAATCTTAGTACTCTAAACTAATACCATAATTTGTGACAAGTTTTCAAACTGATTACTCCTCTATACTAATACCATATTTTGTGACAAGGTACGTCAATAAATCATGTTCAGGCTCATCAATTTCATCAGAAGCTTATGTTGTTCCAACTTCTGTGCCCCATGCATAGGATCAAGGAGGGAGTATAGTTGCTGAAGACATAAAGGAATCAGTTTCTCAAAGCCGGCTGAAAATAAAAAAAAGAATAATTAATAACATAATAATACCATTAAGTCCTCAAATTGTAAAAGGTATCAAACTCAAATTGTGTACGCTACCGTCTTGGAGAGCTTCAAAAACTCAGCTCGATCGGAACTATGTTTTTCATATCATAGTTATTAATCACAATCTATGAAGCACGGGCACCGAAAATACGACACTGACACTGACATGTCGACATCAATAATAATTTAAAAAAATTAAATATATTATATGGCTTGTGTAGAAAAGGACCAAAAGCAGGAGATTACATAGAAAACCGACCAAGAAAGATGGACAAATTAATTAATTAATTAATTAATTATCAAAGTGAAAAACATTGTACCCTGTCTGGGAAATTTTCTGGCATTCAAAATCCAGTAACATATTTTTGGACAAATGATTTCGGAGCATTCGCCGTTGCTGCTGAGGATTGTGAAGTCTCTGCATCATCATTCTGCCCCCGTCCATGAAATTTGGCAATCAATTAGTGACAAAAAATCTTTCGAAATCATGACACTCAATTCATAAGTCCAAAAATGAAGCTCTGTTATCCAATCTGCGTCATCAAGATAAAAAAATGGTAAAATGAGGAAGATTAACAAAATTTGTTGCTAGCATATAACAATAACCAAACGTGACAGTGAAATAACAAAATATTTTTGCTAATGACTAGTTATCTATAATTACTACAGTTAGTTTGATTGTATTAACAAACATATGTGATTAAGGTATAAACTTCCATGTTATGACTTATGCACCTATAACTTTAGTTTAATATTGTGATTTGGAGGTTAATTTCCTTGTATGTGATATTTTGTATGCACAAGTGTGTAAGTATACTTTTGGCATTTGAGGTGGGATATTAAGATTTACAAGTTATGATCTTGCAACCCCTCCGAATCAAGGGTAAAATTTAAATTTTGACAATATTGATTTCCATGAAAAGTTTAAACCAAGCCATTCTTAATACCACATGAAGACCATTCAGCTCTACAACATAAGCATCCAATATAACAGGAAATGCGGCCAATCAAACCAACAAGTGTCTTTAATATATTGGTTGTAGAAGGAATTTGGTTCCTAAACCTCACAGACAAGTTTCTCCCTGTACCTAAAGCAGTGTCCATCAGTTTTCCTTTAGTTCATGGTAATGTGGTGGATCCTATGCAATATCGTCAAGGACTTTTTTTTTATCTTGTCAGCATTGACAAATTTGAGTTGTGTTTTGTGACCCACTGGACAGAGCCTGGACCATAATGTGATAGATACAGACTTTTCACTGAAAACTAGTTCAAAGAAACATGATATAATGGTGGATTGGGTGATACCAAATGGACTGCAACTTAAGGGTTAGAGCTTC
The DNA here is from genome assembly GCA_022829125.1 of Lathyrus tuberosus. Classification (NCBI taxonomy): domain Eukaryota; kingdom Viridiplantae; phylum Streptophyta; class Magnoliopsida; order Fabales; family Fabaceae; genus Lathyrus; species Lathyrus tuberosus. Next base: position 12,288,943 of record JALAZF010000072.1, read on the forward strand.
AACTCGTTGAGTCAATTGTTCTATGAGATTTTATTACCACAAAAAAGTAATAAGAAAAGGTAACAAATGTTGTAAAAGCTTTGATGTTCTAACAATTTTAGAGACAATAATAAGGGTTCAATATTATTTTCTACTAGTCTCATCAGAAAAATTTTATAATGGATTGAAAGAATCGAATTGAAAACTGCAATAATACCTCAACATATCATTTTCCAGCTTCCTTGCCCTACTTTCAAAATGTATTGGTCAATTTTATCAGATGATTTAAGCTTATTGGACAGGCTGCATCATCAATAGCAAATTTAAATTAGTAAATTCAAAATTATACATAAGTGAATGAAAGAATGATCATATGATAAACTTGCTACTCAAGATTAAGATATAAGGTCATGCAACTTTTAATGTGGTCGGGTGACTTTTGAAATACTTGCAAGACCATTTTGTGAAATTTCATGATCATTCCCTAGCAATTAGTACCCTTCCCAATAAAGCAGACCAAAACCTCAACTAACAACCTTATCAGCCTGATCCCACTATTAACCATCTAACTCAGTCTGAAAAGTCCTTAGCAACACATGGCACAGAAATATATAGATATATTATTTCCTCCTTTTGAACTATCCCTCAGTCAGTGAAGATAATGTACCGTATCCATTCCTTAAATACATAAGTTTTATAACATTACTAACCATGAGAAAATGGCTTTGTGTAATAAAGAATCAATCTTTCACCAACAAAAACTACAAGTTACAATGAAAATAAATAAATAAACATATCCAAAACCTAGAACTACTGAAATGAATTCTGCAAATCTGACTGAATACGCAAATCTAACAAGAACGTGCATTCTAGTCGCTATTAAATTATGAAAACAAGCATATTTGAAAGAAAGAACCAAGAAAATCAATAATTTCTACAAGATGTGCAAACGATCAAATTGCAAGAAACGAATCAAGATGCTGTAGAACAACCAATGAAAATTTAGCAAGAGATATTCCGGTTCCGCGAGTAAAAAAACATGTGTAGAGAAATTGAAGAGTTAGGGAAATTAGATTTACCTCTAGTACAGACAAGGGTTTGCACTGCATGAGCTGAGAAATCGGCTCATCAAGATTTCCATGGGAATTCAAAGGCACCAAATCCATTTTGAAATCCTCCACCTCCTAACCATTTGTTGATGGATCAATATCTAGTTTTAGATTTGATGGAAACCCTAGATCTAACAAAGGAAAGCCCTTTTGCGTTATCGATTATTATTACTTGTTTGTTGCTTATGGCTTTTAGAAAGAGAAAGATATACAGAGAGATGAAAATATGGTGGTGATGAAGAAACCAAAGTGTTGGAGGGTTCGATGGGCTCGTTTTGTTCGATAACCACTTTTTTTGGGGCAAAATTATATTAAAAAATTTATATAATATTCACTTAAAAAAATTTTACACATATTATTCACTTAATTAATTACTAATTAAACAACTTTTTTTTAATTCATCTAAATTTACACTCATTTTAAATTTAACGGGAGTCATAGAGATTTGATTATAATAATATTTTAAATTTACACCTTTTTTTTTAAAATAGGGTGTCCATTGTCACGTGTTAATACTTAAAATAACACTTTATTTACAAAATTGCCACCGTATTTTTTATTTACACCTATTTTTAGTATAACGGGTGTAAATTTTAAAATTATATTCTTCAATTTGTACTAGTGTCTTCTCGGAGAAATGCCATATAACGTGATCCAATTTTGAGGTGCTGATGACCTTTTCGTCAGCGGATTTTTCGGAGAAAAACTGCTGTATTGTCGAATCTCTGATTAAGAGGCTTTCTCTGGGGATTTTCCTTAATCCGGGAAAGCGAAAATATCATCTTCAATGGCGAAGAGTGACGTCTGTCGAAGGTTTTCTGGTTTTTCAGAGGTTCAAGTTATCAAAGTGGTCAAGGTCCAACTCCAATCCAGAAATAAACTGGAGGAGAGAGATAGTTCAGACGCAACATTTCCTGACAAGGAAAGAACTGACAACTCGATTGAGAGGACCGTTATCACTAGGGGATAAGACCGACTAGAGTGATGGTGATGCAATATGAATGTGAATGTAAATCAACAATGCATGATGTATGTATGTTTATGCTGACAAAACTCACGCGACATACAGACTAGTAGATGAACACGACTGGATACTCGGCCACAGTGGGGGATGTAAAGTTTCACTGGTTCACGATAGCAATTCTGCCTTGCTTAGGAGAAATAGTCCCTGTAGGGAACAACCGTTGGTCGGGCTTAGGAGGTAAGAACTCTGTCGGGGGGTGTCAGATGAAACATGGTCTTTGACACAATTGATTCTTCGTTCAGGTGTACTGGTTTAGAAAGATTACTTTGATTCTGCACTTTGAAGCTCAACCACCTTTGGAGAAACAATCGACGTTCTTTCGATGTTCAACAGTCAAAAGAATTGCCATCTTTATTTTAAAAGCAGAAAAGGTTTTAACAAGTAAATTCATTTTTGTTTCGTTTCAAGAATCGTTAATCATATTAAAAACGTCGTTCTGTAAAGCTAAAACAAATAAGGATTGCAAACAAAAGCACAAGGGCTCAAATTTTGTTGATAGGATGGAAATCAGCCAAACGCGTGACTCCATAGAGTATTTACAAATTTTGTTGATAGGATTGAAACATAATGACCGCTATCCTTCTACCAACTTTGAATTCGGGACATCCTGAGCTTTCGTCGAAGATGACTGTGACCGAGATTTCCTTCGATGTATGATGTAACTGCTGCTTAGGGACTTGCCTCTGTTGGACATAGTTACTTGCCATTATCCCTAATTTTTGCCTGGATCGTACTGTGATGTTTCCAATCCACCAGGATGATTTTTTTTTTATTTTGTCTCTAAATTTTGCTCGGACCGCCCTTTCAGGTTTTCAATCCACCGAGACGTTTTTTTTTTTAGTTTAGGCGAAGTATTTCTTGACTACGTCAACATTTATGGGGTAGGCAAATTCTTCTCCGTCCATGGTTGCAAGTCTCAAGGCGCCGCCTGAGAAACCATTCTTGACCACATAGGGGCCGTCATAATTCGGAGTCCATTTACCCCGGGAATCAGTGAGAAATGATTGTATCTTTTTTAGCACAAGGTCTCCTTTCCTGAAGACGCGAGGTCGGACCTTTTTGTCAAATGCCTTCTTCATTCTTTGCTGATACAACTGACCGTGGCAGAGTGCCGTCATTCATTTTTCTTCGATCAAATTCAGCTTGTCGTGTCTGCTTTGACACCATTCAGCTTCTGTAAGCTTAGCTTCCATCAATACCCGGATTGATGGGATCTCTACTTCTATGGGGAGCACTGCCTCCATGCCATATACTAGAGAGAAAGGGGTTGCCCCTGTTGAAGTGCGGACAGATGTGCGATAACCGTGAAGAGCAAAGGGTAGCATCTCGTGCTAGTCTTTATAGGTTACAACCATCTTCTGGACAATCTTCTTAATGTTCTTGTTACCCGTTTCGACTGCTCCGTTCATCTTGGGTCGGTAGGGAGATGAGTTATGGTGTTCGATCTTGAACTCTGCGCGCAACTCTTTCATCATCTTATTGTTCAAGTTATATCCATTATCAGTAATGATCTGGCTTGGAACACCATAATGAAAAATGATATTATTTTTGATAAATCAGACCTCCACTTATTGAGTTACATTGGCGTATGACGCTGCTTCGACCCACTTGGTGAAGTAGTCAATGGCTACCAGGATGAACCGATGTCTGTTCGAAGCCTTGGGTTCAATCATGCCAATCACGTCGATTACCCATATGGAAAAAGGCCACGGGGAAGAAAGAACTTTGAGATGTGTAGGTGGTACATGGATTCTGTCGGAGTATATCTGACACTTGTGACACTTCGTCATGTACTTGTAGTAGTCGGATTCCATTGTCAACCAATAGTACCCTGCTCTCAGAATTTTTCTCGCCATTGTGTGTCCGTTGGCATGAGTGCCAAAAGATCCTTCGCGAATTTCTTTTATCAGCATGTTTTCTTCTGGTCTGTCTACGCATCGGAGCAAGACCATGTCAAAGTTTCTCTTATAGAGTGTATCACCGCTCAGGAAGAAGCTACCTGCTAGCCTCCTGAGGGTCTTTCGGTCCTTCCTTAGTGCCCCAGGTGTGTACTCTTGCTTCTGAAGGAAGCATTTGATATCGTGATACTAAGGCTTTTCGTCTATGACTGCTTCAATCGTGAAGATGTAGGCGGGCTGTTCTAGGCGCATTACGGTGATCTTAGGTAAGTCATTCCATTGACCTACACTAATCATGGAAGAGAGGGTGGCTAATGCATCAGCCATGTGATTCTCTTCACGAGGGATGTGATGAAACTCGATTCTGTTGAAGAATGGTAACAACCTTCTCACGTAATCTTTATAAGGAATCAGTCTTGATTGGTATGTGTTCCAATCTCCTTTGATCTGATTGATAATCAAGGCTGAGTCGCCATATACGTCCAAGTTTTTGATCCTTAAATCGATTGCTTCCTCGAGACCCATGATACAAGCTTCGTATTCGGCCTCGTTGTTTGTGCACTTAAACGTAAGTCTGGTGGTGAAAGGAATATGGGTACCCTGAGGTGTTATGATGATTTCCCCAATTCCATTTCCGTAATGATTGACAGCTCCGTCAAAGATAAGTTCCCATTGGGACCCTGGTTCTGGCCCTTCACGGGGTAGCAGTTCATCGCAGTCTTTCATTTTTAGATACATGACATCTTCGTCTGGGAAGTCAAACCCGATTGATTCTTGATCGTCAATCGGTTGATGAGCCAAATGATCAGCTAAAATACTTCCTTTAACGGCTTTTTGGGCGTGGTACTCGATGTCATATTCTGATAACAACATCTGCCAACGGGCAATCCTTCCCGTAAGAGCAGGTTTTTCAAAGACGTACTTGATTGGATCCATTTCGGAGATTAACCAAGTAGTGTGACGAATCATGTACTGGAGAAGAAGTTTGGCTGCCCAAGCTAGAGCACAGCAAGTTTTCTCAAGCATAGTGTACCGAGTCTCACAGTCGGTGAATTTCTTGCTCAAATAGTAGATGGCAGACTCTTTTCTTTTGGTTTCGTCTTGTTGGCCAAACACACAACCCATTGAGTCTTCCAAGACTGTGAGGTAGATGATCAGTGGTCTTCCTTCCACTGGAGGTGATAGAATCGGTGGGTTCAACATGTATTCCTTGATACTGTCGAAGGCGGTTTGGCAATCTTTTGTCCAAACGCAGTCCTAGTTCTTTTTGAGTAATTTGAAAATCGGCGCGCATGTCGCAGTCATGAGGAATATGAATCTGGAGATGAAGTTCAGACGTCCCAGGAATCCTCTGACTTGTTTTTTAGTTTTTGGAGAAGGCATTTCTTGAATGGGCTTGACCTTGTCATGATCAACCTCAATTCCTTTCTGGCTGACGATGAACCCTAAAAGTTTCCCTGGACGGACACCGAAGGTGCACTTATTGGGATTCAAGCGGAGTTTGTACTTTCTCAACCGCTCGAATAGTTTTGACAGGTGGGTCACATGCTCCTCTTCTGTCTTAGATTTGGCAATCATGTCATCGACATATTCCTCGATTTCCTTGTGTATCATGTCATGAAGCAGAGTAGTCATGGCCCTTTGATAGGTTGCCCCGGCGTTCTTCAAACCGAACGACATTACCTTGTAACAAAAAGTAACCCATGGGGTGATGAAGGAAGTTTTCTCCATGTATTTCAGCGCCAGTTTGATCTGATTATAGCCCGAGAATCCATCCATGAAGGAGAAAACTTTGAATTTTGTTGTACTGTCTACCAGCATGTCAATGTGTGGCAAAGGGAAGCCGTCCTTTGGACTAGCCTTGTTTAGATCCCTGTAGTCAACACACATTCTGACTTTTCCGTCCTTTTTCGGAACGGGTACTATGTTGGCTAACCATTGAGGATATTTTGATGTGGCGAGGAAACCCGCGTAAATCTGTTTCTGCACTTCCTATTTGATTTTGATGGCCATGTCCGGGTGAGTCCGTCTCAACCTTTGTTTCACCAGCAGACATTTCGATCTTAACGGTAAATGATGTTCCACGATGCTGGTATCCAACCCTGGCATATCCTGATAAGACCAAGCAAATACATCGGGAAATTCTTTGAGAATCTTTGTCAAACTTTCTTTGGCAGTTGGACTGAGCAGTGCCCCAATCCTGACTTCTTTTCTCTCTTTTTCCGAACCCAAGTTGACTATTTCTAACGGCTCTTTGTGAGGTTCAATGGACCTTTCCTCTTGTCTGAGTGGTCTAGAGATCTCTTCTGGAATTTCGTCGTCAACTTCTTCTTCGGCGCCAAATACCGGGAATTCAAAGTTGGGAGAAGGCATCAGATCGTATGTTTCAACGGGGTTTAAAACAAGCAATCTACATGACGTGATGATTCATGTTTTAGAAGAGATAGAGAGAATGCAAGAGTGTGTGCAGTGTTTTTTTTTGAACAACTGCTTGTTTTTATTATTGAGTTGTTTTTTAGGATTACCATTTTCTGGAAAAGCAAAAAGAGAGAACAACAATTAATGCGGAAATTACAGAACAACGTTTATTTTATTTATGAACTTGTCGATTCTTGAAACTACAGCCCTATTAAACAAAACTCTGTCACTTTGGGCGAAGCGAAGAGGGATATTTACAGAAAGTGAGCCCTATCAAAACATCTGTTTCACCTGGGCAAGGTGAAAGGTTAAAGACGGCAATTACTTTGACTGATGAACAATCTTTGGAACATCGACAGCAACCCATTGGCGGCGAACTCCTCGGTGAATCATAAAGTTTGGTACCTTCCTTGATTTGTCTTCAGAAATAACGTTGATTTCTGGTGGAGCAGGATCATTGGAATCTGTCTCCCAGGCGGAGTTGTCGCAAATGAACTCTTCTGTTGTATTTTGCATAGGATTTGTGCTCTCAGGTAAATCTCCCCATCCAGTTGGCTGGATGTCTTCGAGCCTGATACGAGAGCTTTCAGGAGCAGTGTACTTGACCATATAGTCATATTTTCCACTTGGTTATCCTAGGGTCTCCCACACTTCTTTGGAACTGGAGGAGTCATCTCTTTCGATGTCGTTGACCTTGGGAAAAGCGTAGTTAATGAATTCTTGTCCTGCAAACTTTGCAAATTCATCGTCGCGCTGGACGTTTTCTGAATGACCTGAGTGATGATCCCATGACATAGTGGGGACGCAGGTATTCTGTTCAATGATTCTCAGCTGATTTTCATCATTCAACTGATTTTCTTGCCTTGAGTCTCCTGGGTACGGCTGCCAGATAGGTAGGGCATCCATTGGACCATAATGGTCATGGTCAAAGTTGTCTTTCATTAGAGTGTCCTCATCTAAAGAGTTTGGTGGAGCACGGCATCCTTCCGGATCACAATCTCCGTATATTATTCTGACATCTGACCTTGGTATAAATCTCGGACTCTGTGCGGGATAGCAAAATTGCATAGGTACCTCTTCCTGAGAGATATAACCTTCCTTGCTAAGATATGACTTCCACTCTTCTGATCGCTTATTTAGTGTGCCTAAATAAATCTAACTGCAAGTATACAGTCGTATCGCGTAGTTTTAAAAGATTATCGATCCCACAGAGACTAGAAATCGAACGCACCATTATCTATCGTTACTATGTTTATCTAAGGCTAATCAGAATTGGTTTTTAAGTTCAAATGGGAAATTAAAGAGAAATTAAAATTCGGGAATACTAGTTATGAATAAGATATCGGTATATAATTCAGTAAACCTACGTGGAATTAATTAAACCTAAGCGTATAAATATTTATCACCCTATGCATCTGTAGGAAAAACCAGTTTAAAAGCCCTCACCTCACACTCCCGTGGCTATTGCATCGGACTATACTCTTAAGTCAATATATCTGCTCTCACTAGCCCATATGAGGTTAAAAATACTTTTTGAAAACTAATAAGACCTAATTAACTTTAAAGCGCTTCCGCTGTTTTTAAAACTAATGCCCGATTTCAGCTATCCGGGTAAAGCCTCACACTCCCGTGGTCTTGACCTTAACCTTTGTTACCTTTTTACTCTCGTAATAAAAGTTGGGTTTAAAATTAAGAAATCGAAGCCAGAAGAAGAGTTAATTATTGATTTTAGCTTAGAGTTATTTAATCCATTTGGTTACTTCATTACATACCGATAAGATCGGTTTAGCTTGACATAATTACGAACTTAAACATAAAAGCGGCAAAACAATTAATCAAAGACATAATTAAAAGAAAATAAACGATACTATAAATTGAATAATGGAAACCTGGTAAATGCAGTAGCAGCAATCCCTCCACAGACTGGTAGGTTCTTGCTTAGATAGAATTAAAATAGCAAATGATGAAGGCAATGAAACAATCTAAATCTAAAGTGTAATAGTTCCTCAATGTGAGAAACTATTACTTTGTTCGGTAATAGGTGACAAGGAATTATAAAGGAAAAAAAATAAAAGAAGTTCTGGAAATAATTTGGCAGCAAGAAAGTACTTCGGAATGGAAAATTGGTCACCCTTTGTTCTTCAAAATCTCTCATATTTATAGACTGAGCTGAGGTAGTGGTTGGAGAAAATGTAGGCACTTCTCTTTGACAGTTATGTGACTTTGGAACCTAAATTTCTTCGGAGGAAATGTGAACGTGTAAAAACTGATTCTCTGAAACTTCGTAATCACGTTTCTGCTCAACATATTAAACTGTTCTGAACGCATGACGATCGTGAAGCATTGTGACGGTCGTGATGAAATTTGTATCTGCCACGGTCGTGGTGGACCCGTGACGATCGTCACATCAGCAGAATTTGGATTCTGCTATTTTTCTTCTCTTTTCTGCTCTTTTCTTGCATGTTTTGCTTCTTTTCTACACTTTGCATACTTTTGACTTGGAAATGGAATTACCTGCAAAAACACTTAAATACTCCCGAGAAAATCGGATATTAGACGAAAATGGAATAAGAAAATAACATAAATCAAAGTAAAAACATGATATAGTTTCGTGTTATCATCTTCCTCTGTATCGGAGGGATCTCCCTCGTTGATGGTATGGACTGCTTGAGGCACTGGGTGACGGAAACCTCCAATGTGGAAGAAGTTCTGAATGGGATGAAGACTTCCATCGTTAGCAGCTGTCTGGGTGCAGGTCGCAGAAAAACCAAGACCCTTCTTTGTTTTATTATCAGTAGGCATGACAAGTTGTCCCCATCCTTTCGTATTGTTACTTTCAATTGCCTCGAGAGCATCTTTGTATGAGAAAATAGAGGTTCCTTTCTCTGATTAATTCTCATTGCTCATCGAAAGTGCTTGGAACTGAGTTCCACCAACCTCCTCGGGTTCTATACAAGTAGATAATGACAGGTTACTCACGATCAAGGCTTGTTCTCCACAAACCGTGATGAGTTGATCATTCTTGACGAACTTTAGTTTCTGGTGCAGTGTTGAAGTGACTGCCCCAGCCTGGTGTATCAAGGTCTTCCTAATAAATAGTTGTATGCTGCCCGGACGTCCATGACCTGGAAAGTGATTAGGAAAGTGTGAGGATCGATAGTTATGGGAAGGTCGACTTCGCCGATAACTGTTTTCTAAGACCCATCAAATGCTTTGACGATGACCTCACTGCCCCTCATCGGGGATCCTTTGAATGATAATCGCATTAGGGTGGACTTCGGCATAACATTGATGGACGATCCGATGTCTACCAGTATGCTGGCTAAAGCATCGTCCTGGCAGTTAACTGTGATATTGAGCGCCATGTTGTGGCATTTTCCCTCCTCTGGAAAATCCTCATCACTGAACCCTAAGTTATTGCAGGAAGTGATGTTAGAGATGATGCTATCGAACTGTCATATTGACACATCCTGTTCCACAAAGGCCTGCTCTAAGACTTTCTGTAGAGCCTCTCTGTGGGCTTCGGAACTGAGTAAAAGTGATAGCACAGAGATCTTTGAAGGAGTTTGTAACAGCTGATCAACAATGTTGTATTCACTCCTTTGGATGATCTTCAATATCTCATCATCGTTCTTTGAAAGGTCGGGATTACTGGATTGACTGACTGGTGGATCAAGAGCTTCTGTCTGAAGTTCCTTTTCTTTGTTAGGTTCTCCAACTCCTAGATTGAAGATTCGACCGCTCCGTGTTACTCGACTGATGTCTGCAATATTCACGACGGAGGGTAATGGAATTTCCTTTCCATTCTCAATTATTATTGCACCGTATTTGTAAGGGATCGCCTTAGCTGATTCATACGGTAATGGTCCTGGAAGATATATAACTACAGGAGCCTTCTGATTTCTCTGACTTTCGTAGGTAACTTCAATCAGTTCCTGACTAGGAACCTTTGATTCGTCTAGTAGAGGGATGATGGTACAAACATCCTTGTTCTATTGATGATCAGAGATTATGACAACGTCTCTGATTTGATCAGCGAAGTAGTCCGGAGTCCAGTTGATTGGCTCGGAACTCGGACATGGGTGAATCTCTTTACGATCCATGTTGATCTGATAAGGATTTCTATCATGGTAGTCCTGGATCCACCCAAGATCCATCTGACGCTGGAGGGCCTCTTGTATGAAAGAGCATCCCTGTTTGTTTACCGAGCAAGTCAGACAGGAATTGTAATCATGTCGCGGAAAATTATGGTACTTGATTTTCCTTGATTGCATCGCCACTAAGTTGACATTCATTGCACAGATGTCATGGTTCTGAATGATGTTGGAATTCATATAGGTCATGTTGACTCCACGAACTTGATGCTCTTGGATCCACCCGAGATCCAATTGTTCCTGTAGAGCTGATTGTACCACAGAACATCCTTGATTGTTTTTGGAGCAGATATCACACTGGTGATAATTATGAGGTGGCACATGGCCATACCCACTCTGTCTACAATGCATCTTGACCAGATTGGCCCTTAATAAGAGTACATCATGAATTTGATAGTTGTCGCTAGACTCTCCCTCTATCAAATTGACTGTAGCTTTCTCATATTGAGGCAACGGGTTTGTGAGAACATTCGAATTCGTATCTTTGAAAGATAAGACCCCGCTCCTAACAAACTTTTGTACGTCGGATTTGAAACTGAGACAGTTTTCTATGTTATGCCCTGGTCCTCCTTGATGATTAGAGCAAGTCTGATCCGCTTTGAACCAAAAAGGCAGATTTTCCGGTACTATAAGAGGAGACTTGGTTTGGATATGCCCCTTGACCAGTATTAATGGAAATAGTTCTGCGTACAACATTGGTATAGGGTCGAACCCTGGTGGTCGTGTTGCACGGTTGTTGTTGTATGGAGGACGAGCCTGCTGAAGAGGCGGTTGTGTCCTTTGCTGATATTGCTGTTGATTAGGTTGGCTCTGCGTAACCTGAGGTTGATACGTAGGAACAGGCGTAGGATTAATAGCAGGAGTTACAGCTGCTAATGGTTGGTAATGTCGCCTTTGCTTTCTGAGAGAGATATTCCCAATATCCTGCTCTTTTTCTTAGGGAGAGCACTACCGTATTGTTTTGTACTGCCTGATGATCCAGCGTCTTTAACTAAGCGTCCTTCTCGGATGGCTTCCTCAAGACGAACTCCCATGCCTACCATCTCGGTGAAGTCACTGGGCGTACTGGCGACCATTCTGTCATAGTAAAATGAGCTTAAGGTCTTTAAGAATATCTTTGTCATCTCTTTTTCTTCAAGAGGTGGACAAATCTGAGCGGAAATTTCACGCCATATCTGAGTGTATTCTTTAAAGGTTTCCTTGTCCTTTTGTGACTTGATCTGAGTTGATCTCTGTCCGGTGCCATATCCAGGTTATACTTATACTGCTGAACGAAAGCTGCGCCAAGATCTCTCAAAGTGCCGATCTTAGTGCGGTTTAAACCCATGTACCATTTGAGTGCGGCACCGGTTAAACTATCCTGGAAGTAATGGATCAGTAGCTGGTGGTTCTCTGTCTGAGTTGACATCCTCCGAGCGTACATCACTAAGTGACTTTGAGGGCAAAAGTTACCCTTGTATTTTTCCAAGTCGGGTACCTGGAACTTGTGTGGAACTTTCACATTGGGGACCAAACAAAGGTGTGCGGCGTCCTTTCCAAATTAGTCCTGACCGCGAATGGCTTGCAGTTCCTTCTGCATTTCCAGGAATTCTTCCTAGAACTCATTCATTTTGTCAAACATACTCTCGTTTCCACCAGAAGGTATCTGTGGAATCTGTCCTTCCGGGACAATGTGTACCACGGGCGGTGGTATAGTCATCATGACCGAGATTCTAGGTGCCTCCCGAAGTTTGTAACCTTCAGGAGTTGTTTTCCTGCCCCTGGCATCTTTGCTTTCTCGAAGTTTGTAACCTTCAGGCCCAGCGGCTCCTGCTACATTTTCTGGATCTTCCATGATCGGCGGAATATATCCTTCCGGGATATAGTTGAGTGGCATGCCCCAGGGACGATCTTTCAGCATTTTGTACCTAGGATTAGACGTTTCCACTATGGGCATTGATGTGATCTCTGAGATCACAGTCCATTGTTGTTGCATCTGAGCTTCTGCTAGAGCTTGCATGTCGTTATGAAGCTTTCTCAGATCCTCTTTCAAAGTGTCGATCTCTTCTCTCAACTCTCTGTTCTCCTCCTCCAGATCATCCATCTTCTTTTGACGATTGGCCAGAGTATTGTACGAATGAGACAATTTGACTCTAGAATCAAGACACAAATGTAAGATTCGTAGGTAAGAAGAATGCGTTTACGCGAGAATGATGAATTATATGCAACGATTATATTAATTGTATGTTTTTGTTTATTCAAAGTAAACTTCGACAATTAGATTGCAAATATCAAACAGTGGGGAAACCCCGTTTTATTGAATTCAAAGGGTTGCGGAAATGGAAATACAGTAGATTACAAAGTGTTGAAAAAGGAAATCTAAACTAATGGATCCTGAGTCATCTCTGAGGAGAGCTCAGGTACTGGTTCTGGTGCTTTCCTTTTCTTTGACCGGGGCTCTTGGGCCGTTGTCGGGTTGTCATTCCTTTTCCAAGTGAATGGAGCGAGCAAATTCGTTTGGTCATCCTGATTTTCTATAGCATGTTGCTCTAAAATTTTGATCAGGACGTCTTTTTCTTTTAACAGCTACTGTATTTTCTTACACTCCACTTTGAGAATACGGTACTTGTTCCTCCAAGACCTCTTCTCGTGCTGAACTTTGCTGAGAGTAACCTGAAGCTTTTCCGTCTCAGACATAAAATTAAGGGCAGAGTCCCTTAATGGAAGAACTTCCTGACGAGGGTAAGGCATCCTCAGCTCGAGAGCTCTAGTTTGTACCCAGTGGAGATAAGGCTTCACTGAGACACAGTCCAGTTTTCCTAGAGACTCCCTTCCTTTCCTATGAACGTATTTCCAGGCATGCACTATTTCTGTCTTTAGTGCTCTGTCGTTTTCTCCTTCCTTGAAGAAAAGACCTTCCAGATGAGCATTCCACGGGACATGCCTCATTGGGTATCCAAATTGACGACGAACTAATACCGAATGATAATTGATTCCTCCCTTAGTTCCTATAAGGGGTACATTTGGGAAATTTCCATAATGGTCAATGATCTTGATCCCGTCGTAGATTCGGTTGTACCAATCGATGTCGGAGTTGGTAAGAGACATGATTCTCTGCAACCAACGTAAAGTATTCTTTTGATCCCAAAATGCAGCAGACTTGGGCAAATGGGAAGTGAACCATTTGTAAAGCAAGGGTACACAGCATGTGATCATTCCTCCACTGTATAAATTCCTTAAGTGTACCGAATGATACGCATTTGCGAGTAAGGTCGGTACAGGGTTTCCAATCAGGCATATCTTAATGGCGTTGATATCTATGAAGTTATCAATGTTGGGAAACAAAAATAACCCGTAGGTGAGCAAAACAAAGATGCTCTCGAAAGCGGCCAAGTTCCCTATACTGGAAAAGTACAGGGCTTTCTTTATCAATAATTGGGCTGGAAAACCTTGGATGCCACCCTTAGTGGTCATGTGAGTCCTGACTTCTGACTCGTCCAAATATTTTGCTCTTGCAATGGTTTGATCCTTTGGAATTTCTTCGAGTCCAGAAAAGGGAGCATGATCAGTGATATGCATATCCGTCAGGTGAGAAACTCCTCTAGTGTTGGTGCCAGCTGATAATCCGAGAATGTGAAACAGTGATAGACCGGATCATAGAACTGGATTAGCGTGGACATGATTCCTTCGATTACATGGACCCTTAATAGAGACAGTAGTCCTCCATACTTAGCTCTGAAAGCCTCGTGGTTGGTGATCATTCTCGCCAAACCTCTCAAATCCTCTAACTTTGGAACCTTGAAGGTGTACTTATGAGTTTTCCTTCTACCGAAATCCATTAGGGCAATCCCCTTTCTTTGACATTTGCAATCATTGTCTTAGTTTAATTTGAAAAAGAGAGACTAGAAGAGAAGATTTTTCTTTGTTTTAATGTTTTTTAAATGAATGTATGAATGCAGCACAAAAACATAGAAAAAACATGGGGTCAAAGGGTCGATGTCATGAAGTCAAGGCTCTACCCCCCCCCCCCCAAAGGTTTATACTGGTGATTTTTGTACCTGTCCGCAAAATCATTGACCCCTCTTGGGATGACAACAGCAAGCAGATCGCCAACGAGCTGATGTACCCTAGAGTGATCTCAGATGAGGGTAGTATTGCGTGACAACTATTTTTGATAGCTTCCGCACTACAAAATGGTTTCAGTCTACTAAAAACCTCAGCTTCTTAGATAACCCAATCGACCACACTACTTTCAATAACCGGAGTCGTATAGGCAATGTATCTGCAAAGGGAGTCTCCACTGAGTTTGATGGTCGATCGGGGGCTCTTAATTGGGATTCACTCCCCGCAAGATTACCCGCATTGCCATCACCTATCTTAGGTGTATACTCAATCTTTCCACATGCGGCATCACACGCATTCCCATTAGCAGAAACATAAACACATATATCAATTAGGAAAAGTAGTATATATATTTGTCTTAATCATCCTAGACCTCTAGTCTTATGATCCTATACAGACAATGATTCCCCAGCACAGTCGCCATTTCTGTGATACTTTGTGAACTCAAGGTCTTCTACCTAAGTTTGTAAGAAAGAGAAGACTGGGCCCCACGGTGGGCATCATTATTTTCTGTAGCGCAATTTTTGTGGTCCTGAGTCACGATCGCTTGGGTACTACAGTTCAATTCATTTTTTATCCTATTGAGCTGATTATGGAAGGGAAATAGATGTCTCCAATTAACCCTACTTGCATACTGAGTTTGAACAGCGGTCTGTTAGGTTACAGATGCTATGCGGAAATGGGGCCCAAGCTTTGGTTATTTTGCCTAAGAACACGGTGTCTGGATCATTGGTGAGGTTTTTGGTAATGTGTTTAAATTTGATGCGTCTGGGTTGATTTGGTGGAGGTACTGGATTTTGGGTTTTTGATTAGTATGCTCGCTAACATTTTTCAATCTTATACCTACGTATTCTCGTTTGATGAAACAGGGAAATCAGAGCAATCGTAGTTCAGGTGTTTTGGTGTCTTGTTTAAAGCCCAAGACGTGAAGCTAAAGGGAGTATAGGTATCTTGTTCAAAGCCCAAGATGTGAAGCTAAAGGTGGTTTGGCTGAGAGAGAATTTGTCATTTCTAAAGAGGAGTTGTTGATGTTTGTATGCTATGAGAAAGGCACGGGTTTGATGCTAAAAGGTTGATTGACTCAACCGAGGTTTCCTTATACAAAGCCTAAGAGGAGGCTAGTGACCCAACAAGAGGGTGTTTTTATATGTCTCGTACGAAGCCCGAAATAGAGGCTAAAAGGTTTGTGACTCAACAAGAGGGTCTTTTATACTCAACAAGAGAGTGTTTTGCTATCTCGTACGAAGCCCGAGATAGAGGCTGAAAGGAGATTGACTCAACAAGAGAGTCTTTTATACTCAACAAGAGAGTGGTTTATATGTGTCTTGCATGAAGCCCAAGACGGAGGCAAAAGGGGAATTGACTCAACAAGAGAGTCTTTTATACTCAATAAGAGAGTGATTTTCTATCTCGTACGAAGCCCGAGATGGAGGCTAAAGGTGTTTGACTCGACAAGAGAGTCTTTTATACTCAACAAGATAGTGTTTTTCTATCTCGTACAAAGCCCGAGATGGAGGCTAAAGGTGTTTGACTCAACAAGAGAGTCTTTTATACTCAACAGGAGAGTATTTTTCTATCTCGTACAAAGCCCGAGATGGAGGCTAAAAGGTTTTACTCAACAAGAGAGTCTTTTATACTCAACAAGAGAGTATGAAAAGGTTAGTTCCACTGGGGAGAATCATTGTACAAAGCCCAAGAGGATGCTAACTGTGCTGAGGAAAGAATCATTATAAAAAGACTAAGAGGGGGCTATAAGTTGGTGACTGTGTCAGTTTAATGACAGGTCCAATATGTTGGATAAAAGAGAAAATCAGTTCTTATAAAGGGACTGATTAAAGGTAAGGTTGTACTTTGGTACTAATCGGAAGATCAGGGTTATTTCCTGTTCTTTAAGGAAATGGGAAATCCAAAGGGTATTGAGATTGTCCAAGTCTACTGGTGTTTTGAGAAATCGATTATCAGATAGTGAATAATCTTTGTATGATGCCCAAGAGAAGACTGGTATGTTAAGGGATGAAGGTCAACCCATTAACTGGTCTGACACTTGACTCAGAAAGACAGCTCTAGGAAATTGATGACTAGTGTTCTGTTCCTATACCTGTAGAGGTCTCTGGGTCCTTGTACTAAGCCTAAGAGAAAGCATGAGAGCTTTAAGAAGCCGAAGGGTCCTTGTACAACGCCCAAGAGGAGGCGAGGATGGTTTTAAGAAGCCTGTGGGTTCCCAAACCCCGAGAAGTTCAATACATGCCATTCACCGAGAATAGATCAAGCCAGGAAAGTCCGAGAATTTGGAAGAAACTCAAGAGTTGCCATTCACGGAGAAAAGATCATCTCTGGGGAATTAGAGTTTCTTTGACAATGTCTAAGGGTGACAGTCTGAGAAAGGGTTCACAAAGAATGCTGCCTTTCACGTCTCCATATTGTTTAACCCCAAGAGGAGGGAAGACTGTATCTGGTAATCCTATAGGGATCTAGTTTTGACTGTATTTAAGAGTGCCCAACAAGGCTTTACCTAGTGCTAGACGTAGTTGCCGGGGAAAACTCTAAATAACTATACTAGTATTACACAGTTGATATTTGACAAGTATATAAAAGTTTATGAAAGAAGACTTACAATGAGCAGCCCTACAATACAGATATATGTATATGAAAGCGGATAAAGAAAGCGGGTAAACACTTACTCGGTTGTAGACATTCCATGCTGTTTTGTTAGTTGTTCAACAAAGAAAGCTTTGATAACAATATTATATTTAAAATCAAAGGAGAAAGTGCTTTGAAAAGATTGTTGGGGCTTACAGCTCAAGGAGAGACCCAACGTTATATCAGTGATTGCACTGTTGTTTTGAGATTGTACAGGAACTTATACAAGTGACTGAGGCCCAAAAAGGTTTTCTGTACAAAGGGATGGGTTTTACACTCTCTTAAGAGGCCCAAGGAAATTTAAAGAAAAGAAATGGGTCTTATAACACGAGGGTAGGCCCAGGTAATTTGATTTTTGAACTGGCGATCGCGCTAAGATTTTCTTTTAACGCAGAGGGACTTATACAATATCTGAGGCCCAAAAAGGTTTTGGTTAAAAGGGGATTGGGTCTTACACTCTATTAGAGGCCCAATGATTTTTAAAGAAAATAAATGGGGCTTATAACCCGAGGGTAGGCCCAGATGATTTTCGTTTTGAAATGGCGATCGTGCCGAGATTTTTGAAAACGCAGTGGGTCTTATACAATGACTGAGACCCAAAAATGTTTTCAAAGGGGTTGGGTCTTACACTCTATTAGAGGCCCAAAGAGTTTGAAAATTTTTGGTGAGGGTTGAATTAATCAAAAACCTAATTTGTTTTCAAAATATATTTTAATTGAATAAAAATTCAATTAAAATGATCAAAATTGTTAAACATGTGTGAAAACAAATTGTGATCTTGGATTAATGTTTGAAAAATCATGTTTATATCCACAAAATGATTGGAAATAAATCAAGTTTGGAAAATCAAGGAAGAAAAAATATTTCAAATGCTAAAAACAAATAAAACATTAATTCTCTGCAAAAATACCAAATATATTGAATAAAATATTTTTGGGATTTTTTGGTAAAATAAAATATTTTAACATTTTTGTGAATTATTAAAAAAAGAATCAACTCAAAATCTTTAAAACTCATAGAGATATTAATTTTGAATCAATTAAATAAAATCACAAAAATTCAAATATTCAAATTTTGAAAAAGGGCGCCAAGAACAATGGCAAGAACACGCGCCACCCTCTGTTTCTGCAGATTTGCATTTTCTATCCAATCTCACTGAATAGTTGATTATATCATGCAATCTACATAACAATTTGCTCGTTTTCACCTCACGGTCATGTCTATGGTCTTTAATTTCATTTATTTTAAGCATGGAATAAGAAATCAAAGAGAAACCTCAAGAACCCTAAAATTTGCATGAAGGCTCAGAAATTCCACACACGATTCAAACAAAGCAATTGATTGAGGGAAAACACTCTATGCATGATTATGAACATATAGCCAAATTATTGTGCAGCAAAAATTGCATGGATCATAGAGTTAGAAGAGCTCATGCTTACTTCTTACAGCTGGTGATCGTGTTTTGTGTTAGAGGTGTTACAGCTAGGTTCCAATGATGTGGATAGCTTCCCTAGGTGCCAAGTGATGTGCCTGAGTGCTTGGAATGGTTTGAAACAAGCTAGAACTGAAGATGGTATCTCAACTGCAACTTGGTTAAAACCTTGAGCAATTGGCTGGTGATTTTGAGAAATCAGTGTTCCAGATGCTGTTTAAGTGTTTGGATCACTTATATATGATGTTTATGAGGTGTGTGCGTGATTGGTTTGATTGGAATTGCTTTCAAACTCAAAACCCGATAGTGACTTGCTTTGGAAGGAAAATTTGGAAGTGAGAAGGTGATTTTGAGGAAAGCATCTGCTTGATGGCTTGGTGTACTCAAACTGATCACAAATTAGCTTTATTTATAGTGTGTCAAGTTTGTTTTGGCTGCAATAGTGAATGGCAACTGCTGCAGAAGTTTGGCAAATGTTGATCAATGAGAATCCAAGTCTCCTCTAGCCATTGACTAGAGGTTAGGGGACAGGATGCTGGTTCCCTTGGTCTTGGATATGTCTTGACTGAATTCAGTTAGAAATGGCTCAGTCCATGCCACCTTGGTGCATCCATTGAATGCTCCAAAACAAAATTGGAGTCTTGATCTCCTTGGGAGGCTTATGGATCAGTGTTTGTCCCTCCTTGGTCTCCCCCTGAGGTGTTCAGATGGATAAGTGTGTTTGTCATTTGTACAAATTTGGCAAATCTAGCAAAATGCACAAATCTGCCTTGCTTTGACAATTTTCAGCAAGGCACATTGCCATTGTCATATCTCATGGCCCAAGTGGAATTTAATGGAGTTCTTGGCCATTTTGGAAAGCCCTCATATGATACAACAACTGTTTGATCATAGTTGGTTTTGATACTTTTTGGATCCAAGTGAAAAAAGCCCCGACATTTGGAAAAAAGTGAAGGCAGATTCTGACTTAGTGAAAATTTCACTAAGTGTTGGAAAAAAGTGACATTCTCACTTTTTGTGATTTTGGGCATTCCATAACTTAAAATCCATGAGGAATTAGAATGAAGTGTTTTAAGCTTTTGTAGAAGGCCATGAGAGCTAAAAATCCAGCTTTGAATGGGGAAAAATGGCCTTGTGGTTTAGGAGTTATGATCCTCTAAAGTTGGTACCCTAGCCACTTTGTTCCATAACTTAGAAAATTTCTAAGTTTTTTATGGTTACCCCTTTTACAAGTTATCCAACTTTTCTTGATTTTTCTTGATGAATGATGATTCCAATCACACATTAACATCATTTTAAGGTCAAAGAACCATATTTGTGAAAAATCTCAAAAAGTCAAAGTTGACTTTTGTGCACAGTTGACTTTTTATCAGATGAATTCCAAACTGTGCGATCCTCTATGAAATCAAGTCCTTGTCAGATTGATTTCATAGGTGTTATAGGGTGTATTGAATCATGTCCCAAGGTTTGGGAGCATGCCTGGGTCAAAAGTCAAAGGCACAATTGACTTTTCCCGCGAAACCCTAATTGTGGTTCTGATGAAATTGAAACTTGTTGATCAAGCTTCTTGGACCAATCCATTATTGCAAATGGATCAATGTAGTGGGTTATAGACCCTCAAATCATGTCTTGAGGTCTTGGCTCATGTCTTGTCCCAAAAATCAACTTAGGGGTGAATTAGGTCAAGAAACCCTAATTCCTTATTTTTTATGAATGCATCCTCTGAGGCTAAATTGACCTGATGATTGGGTTCATGATGTCCCTTGGAGCATCTTAGGTTATGCTTTGAAGCATTGGCTCATGCCCATAGGAAAATTTCCATCTGGAGGCCCTGGTCGACCAAACCCTAATTTGGTGACACTGGCGATCTTGAGGCTTTATCCACTTAGAATGCTGCAACCTTGTGCTTGATTCTTGCTGTGGGAGTCCTCTTGATCCATTGTGGATATTTGAGAGATTTAGACAAGTTTAAGATCATGTCATTCCTTGATTGATCCTTTGTCTAAGAACTCTGAGAGGGCCTGAAACCCTAATTATTGTTTGTAGTGGATGCTCACGCATCCTTGGGGAGACTGATGAGGCCTAATGATACACCCATATTGTGATGATGATTATCATAATGATGGGAAATCTTGGTAGTCAAAATTTGGGGTATGACACAAAGACGCCAATGTAGAAATGGATTTCCATTGAGTTTCAATTATGCTATGGCTCCTATGTCTTCGAAGCTCCCAATACCTTGCCTTCTAAAGAGAATGATTGGACTGATTCCTATCCTTCGGGGTTCCCAATTGTTGTAATGAAATAAGATCACAGATCCTACGCAGACCGCAGCCTCTCGCTTTCAAATCCCTAACTATTGCATGGATCGCCCTTTTGGGTTTTCAATCCACCGGGATACCCTTTTTTTGCCTAACTTGCCTTTTCAACTTAGCAGGTTTATTCAATTCTTTTTTATTCTTTATCCCTAATTTTTTCCCGAACCTTCTCTTTTTGTAGTTCGCCGAGATGCCTATTTTTTCCTGGACCTATTCTTTTTGCGGTCCAACGGGTCTATTTTTATGTGAAGTATTTTTTGACTGCGCCTGCATTCACAGGGGACGTAAAATCTTCACCATCCATAGTTGAGAGTATCAAGGCTCCTCCAGAGAAAACCTTTTTCACAATATATGGTCCTTCATAATTTGGGGTCCACTTGCCCCTGTGATCTATCTGAGGAGGCATGATCTTCTTCAACACTAGGTCACCACTCTAGAAGCACCGAGGATGCATTTTCTGATCAAATGCTTTCTTCATCCTTCTCTGGTACAATTGCCCATGACAAATCGTTGTCATTCTCTTTTCTTCAATGAGGTTCAATTGATCAAACCTTGTCTGAACCCACTCAGCTTCATCAAGCTTTACATCCATCATAATCCTTAAAGAAGGAATTTCCACTTCCACTAGTTGGACTGCTTCCATACCATATACAAGAGAGAAAGTGGTTTCCCCTGTTGAAGTACGCACCGAAGTACGGTACCCATGCAAAGCGAAAGGCAACATCTCATGCCAATCCTTATATGTCACCACCATCTTTTGCACAATCTTCTTAATATTCTTGTTAGCTGCCACAATATCACCATTAATCATTGGATGATATGGAGAAGAAATGTGATGTTCAATCTTAAAGCTCTGGCATAGCTCTTTCATAATTTTATTATTCAGGTTGGATCCATTATCAGTAATGATCCTTTGGGGAATCCCGTAACGACAAATGATTTTTTTCTTTATGAAGTGGGCAACCACTTGCTTTGTGACATTTGCATACGAGGTAACTTCTACCCACTTTATAAAGTAGTCAATGGCAACCAGGATGAAACGATGTCCATTGGAAGTAGTCGATTCAATACGCCCAATCATATCAATGCCCCACATAGCAAAATGCCAAGGAGAGATCAAGACGTTCAAAGGAACAGGCAGTACATGGACTTTGTCTGCATAAATCTAACACTTGTGACATTTCTTTACATATTTGCAGCAATCGGATTCCATGGGCATCCGATAATACCCTGCTCTCAATATCCTTTTGGCCATTGCATGCCCACTGGCATGGGTACCAAAGGATCCTTCATGCACTTCCTTCGTCAACATGTTTGCCGTGTATATCCACGCATCTGAGCAAGACCGTGTCGAAGTTCCTCTTGTACAACACATCCTCATTTAGAAATAAATTTCCAGCCAATCTCCTCAAAGTCTTGTTATCTTTGTGGGACTCCCCAAGTGGGTAATCTTGATTTTTGAGGAAGCATTTGATGTCATGAAACCATGGCTTATCATCGACCACCTCCTCCGTTGCAAACACATGAGTGGGTTTGTCAAGACGCATAATTCTGATTAAGGGTACCTCATTCCACCGATTCACTTCAAACATGGATGACAAAGTTGCCAGTGCATTTTCCATCTGATTTTCTGTACGGGGTACGTGATGAAACTCAACCTTATCAAAGAAAGTCAACAATCTTCTTGCGTAGTCTTTATAAGGGATCAAACATGGCTAACATGTCTCTCATTCTCTCTTGATCTGGTTAACAATGAAAGCTGAATAACTGTATATATCATGGATCTTAATCCTTAAGTCAATGGCCTCTTCCAGTCCCATGATGCAAGCTTTATACTCCGCCATGTTGTTTGTACAATCAAATATCAACCTTGCGGTGAAAGGGATATGAGAACCCTTTTGAGTAATGATGATTGCCCCAATTCCGTTGAAATAAGCATTAACAGCCCCATCAAACACTAACCCCCATTGGGATCCAGGTTCTGGTCCTTCATCAGGCAACGGTTCGTCATAGTCTTTAGCTTTCAAGTACATAATATCCTCATCGGGAAAATCAAACTTGATAGGCTGGTAGTCATCAATTGGTTGCTGATCAAGATAATCTGACAAGATACTACCCTTGATGACTTTCTGGGTAACATATTGAATATTATACTCTTTCAAAATCATTTGCCATCGAGCAATCCTTCCGGTGAGAGCTGGCTTCTAAAAAATATATTTGATTGGATCAATCTTAGATATCAAGAGAGTTGAATGAGTCAACATGTACTATCTCAACTGCTTAGCTGCACATGCAAGCGCACAACATGTCCTTTCAAGCAAAGAGTACCTTGACTCGCAATCAGTGAATTTCTTGCTCAAGTAGTATATTGCGTGTTCTTTTCTACCTGTCTCGTCGTGTTGACCAAGTACACATCCCATGGAATTTTCAAGAACCGTCAAATACATTATCAAGGGCCTCCCTGGTACTGGAGGCATGAGGATAAGAGGTTCCTATAAATATTCTTTTATTCTATCAAAGGCCTTTTGGAAATTATCAGTCCACCTGATAGACTTATCTTTTCATAATAATTTGAATATTGATTCACAAGTGGCTGTAAAATGAGAGATTAATCTAGCGATGTAGTTCAACCTCTCCAAGAAACCACATACTTCTTTTTCTGTTCTAGGCTTAGGCATTTCTTGTATAGCTTTTACCTTGGCAGGATCAACCTCGATACCTCGTTCACTAACAATAAAACCCAACAACTTGCCAGATCTCACTCCAAAGGTACACTTATTGGGATTCAACCTCAACTTGAACTTCCTCAGTCTGGGACTTCGCAATCATGTCATCAACATAAACTTTGATTTCCTTGTGAATCTTATCATGAAAGAGAGTCACCATAGCACGCTGATAAGTTGCCCCTGCATTTTTTAAACCAAAGGGCATCACTTTATAGCAGAAATTTCCCCATGGGGTAATGAACGTCGTTTTCTCCATGTCTTCTGCGTCCATCTTAATTTGGTTATACCCAAAGAAGCCATCCATGAAGGAAAACATTGAGAATTGAGTTATATTGTCAACCAACACTTCAATATGGGGAAGTGAGAAATCATCTTTAGGGTTGGCCCTATTCAGATCCTTATAATCAACACACATTCGAACCTTACCATCTTTTTAGGCACTGGTACAATATTTGTAACCCACGGAGGATAGTTGGTTACAACTAAGAAACCTGCATCAAGTTGTTTCTGAACTTCTTCCTTGATCTTAACGGCCATATCTGGTCAAGTCTTTCTGAACTTTTGCTTGACCGGAGGACAATTCTCTTTGAGAGGCAATCTGTGCACCACGATATCTGTATCAAGTCCAGGCATATCCTAGTAAGACCAAGCAAATATATCAATAAACTCTCGCAGCATCTCTATCAATTTTCTCTTCACATCTTCCTTTAAAGCATCCCATATCTTGACCTCTTTCTTCGCGTCCTTGGTACCAAGATTAACAACTTCCACAGACTCCTGGTGTGGCTGAATAACTCTTTCTTCCTGTCTCAATAATTTGGCTAACTCTCTAGGAAGTTCACAATATTCCTCACCCTCTTCTTCAACGCGGTAAATTGGATTATCAAAGTCATAATGAGTCATAGCAGTTCTGTTATTAATGGAATCCGAAATGGTGGATCTGCATGATTGATGATTCATTCCTTGTTTTAGAATGAGAATGATAAAAACAAAAATGAAAACATTACCATTTTTAATGAAAAATATATAAAACAAAAACAAAAGACAGGGAACAAAATATTTGAATGCAAAAACGTCCTTTATTTATGATAAAAATTACAGATGCAACAATGAAGCCCTACAAGAAATCACTACACCTTGGGCAGAGCGTAGGAAACAACACATGAGATTAAAAACAAAAGAAATTACTCTTCATTAAGAGTGACTTGATTGATCTTTTCAGCTGTCCAATTAGCAAGTTCATGTCCTGGGACACATGGACGAATCCAACTATCCATATCATAGTCGCTATCAGCATCATCGTCCACTGCAAGAATTTGACCATCATAAACAACACCAGCACTGGAGAATCTGATTGGAGCTGGAGGACCTTGAACCCTCGGAGGCATGTGAGTGGGCTTGTACCTAAGACCAAATTTGTCTTGCTTTACAGGCAGATCAAGAACTTTCCCCCAACCTTTCGAACGAATGGCCTCAACAACATCCCTAGCTTCCATCAAAGACACCATAGAGATATCAGGCCTTTTATACTCCGGAGGAGGAGTCTTATCAATTTGCACAGCTTCAAATGCCTGACAAAGGGTCTCGTGAACTTCCCCTTCAACCTCAACATATTTGAAAGAAGCCAAGTGGCTCACAATAATATCCTCTTCACCGCACACAATGACAACTTTACCATGAACCACAAACTTAATCTTTTGGTGGAGAGTGGAGGACACGACGCCGACCGCATGGATCCATGGGCGTCCCAAAAGGTATTTATAAGCTGGTTGAATGTCCATGATAAAGAAAGTTGTATTGAATATTTGAGGCCCCATGATAATAGGTAATTCAACTTCACCAAACACTGACCTTTTGGACCCATCAAAAGCCCTGACAACCAAATCATTGGGCCTGAGCACCACTCCTTCTGCGTTCAGGTTTATCAATGCTTTCTTTGGCAACACATTAAGAGATAACCCGGTATCCATCAAGACATGAGACAACACAACACACATACACTCCAAAGAAATATGCAAAGCTTTGTTGTGATTTCTTCCCTCAAGAGTTAGATCAAAACCAGTGAACCCTAAACCATGACTGGCATTAACATTCGCAACAACCCCTTCCAAATGATTAGCTGATATCTCTTGAGGCACGAAAGCGACATTCAGAATTTTCAACAGAGCATTCCGATGAGCTTTAGGACAAAGCAACAGTGATAAGATAGAGATCTTTGAAGGTGTCTGATTAAGTTGGCCCACCACTTTATAATTACTTTTCTTTATAATTCTCATTAGCTCTTCTGCGTCTTTAGAGAAATACGCTTCTAGAGTTGGATTTTGTATTGGCTCATCCACTACCACTTGTTTTCCCTTAGTCTTAGCTAATGCATTAGCATTAACATCTTGAGAAACCTATCGAGGGGAAAATATCTATCCGCTTCTGGTAAACCTGCCAGCGCCAGTAACATTGTCGACATTATTAGCATTTGATCCATCAGACAAGGGAGTCTCAATTTCCTGCTTGTGTCCCTGATAGTATACCTCCGCACCATAATGCCAGGGGACAGCTTTAGTATTTTCATATGGAACAGGGCAAGGCACAATGATCACCACCGGAGCTTGCCTTGTTGGTGCTGGAACTCTGATCGGAGTGTATGTTATTAAAATAATAGCAACCCCTTCACCATCAAAACTTTTGTCACGAAAACCCTGTCAAATTGAATTCGTCCTTCATCAATCATTTCCTGAATACCAGACTTCAAATCATCGCACGCATTGGGTTGAACAACACACTTCTCGCAATCAATAACGCAACCTGGAAACACACCACCTTTCTGCAATTTCTCTTTAACAAAAGACAGAGGGGTTTTCAAAAGATTCACATCAATGGCCAGATTTAGACCATCAACCTCTTCAACAGAGTTAACAACCGGCCCCCCATGTTATGGTATTGGGTTCTAGACGACATTCAAATTGTTATTCGGGGTAAACTCAATGGCCTTTGAATCAATTAAATCTTGGACTTTATGCTTTAAAGCCTTGCAATTTTCAATGCTGTGACCAGGTGCCCCATAATGGAACTCGCACCTAGCATTAACATCATACCTAAAAGGAAGCTTTGCGGGAGGTGGACCTGTCATACCCCAAATTTTGACCACAAATATTTCCCATCATTGTGTAAATCATCACCACAATATGGATGTACCACCATACCTCATCAATCTTCTCAAGGATTGTTGAGCATTCACTACAACCAGGAATTAGGGTTTTGAGCCCTCCCAGAGCACTTAGACAAAGGATCAATCAAGAAATGACATGATCCTCAACTTTTCTAACCTCTCAAACATCCATGAAGGATCGGGAGGTCTCCCATAGCAAGAATCAAGCACAAGGTTGCAACATTCCAAGTGGATCAAGCCTCAAGATCGCCAGTGTCACCAAATTAGGGTTTTGGTCGACCAAGGCCTCCAGATGAAAATTTTCATCTGGGCATGAGCCAATACTTCAAAACATGACCCAAAATACTCAAAGGGACCTCATGGACCCAATCATGATGTCAAAATAGCCTCAGCAGATGCATTCATAAAAAATCAGGAATTAGGGTTTTTTGACCTAATTCACCCCTAAGTTGACTTTTGGAGCAAGACATGTACCAATACCTCAAGACATGATTTGAGGGCCTCAAATACACCACATTGATCCATTTGCAATAATGGATTGATCTAAGAAGCTTGATTCACAAGTTTCAATTTCATCTGGACCATAATTAGGGTTTTGAAGAAAAAGTCAATTGTACCTTTGACTTTGGACCAAGACATGCTCCCAAATCTTGGGACATGATTCAAGACACCCTAAAACACCTATGGAATTCCTCCATTACGTTTGAATTAGGTCAAGAACTTGATTGGATAGAGGATCACACAGTTTGGATTTCATCTGACAAAAAGTCAACTGTGCCCAAAATTCAAGTTTGACTTTTTGGAATTTTTCACAAATATGGTTCCTCTAAGTCTAAAACAATGTTAATGTATGGTTTTGACCATCATTCATCAAGAAAAATCAAGAAAAGTGAGGTAACTTGCAAAAGGGGCAACCTTAGAAAACTTAAATTTTTCTAAGTTATGGAACAAAATGGCTTTGGTACCAACTTTGCAAGATTATAACTCCTAAACCCTAAGGCCTTTTTCTTTCATCCAAAGCTCAAATGAAAGTCCTCATTACATACTTCAAAAGTGTCAACTACATTAAATTCCAAATCCTCATGGATTTTGAGTTATGGATTGATCAAAATCACAAAATCTGGAAATGACCACTTTTTTCCAACACTTAGTAAAATTTTCAACAAGTCAGAATCTGTTTCACTTTTTCCAAACTTTGAGGTCATTTTTCATCATGATCCAAGTTGAACCAAGTCCATTTTGTGAACATCAAAGTTAAAGTATGTCATGAGAGCTTTCCAACAAGTACCAGATTATCTCCAAATTCAATTTGAGTAGGGAGTTACAACCCTTGGAACATGGCATCAAAGACTGATTTCTTCCCAAGGCGGATTATAGGTCATTTGCTCGAAGTCATCCATTTGGACACCTCAAGGGATAACATTAAAGGAAAAATATCAGATCCACAAGCCTCCCAAGTCCAAGGATCTGCATGTAGCTATGTGTCCCCTAAAAAGGCTAAAAATCTCAAAGACTCCAATTTTGTTCCAATGCATTCAATGGATTCACAAGGTGGCAAGCATCAAGACATTGCTAACTGAATTGAGTCAAGCCTTATCTCTGAACCAAAGCTATAATAGCCTGCTGCATTGAGCCAAGTCAATGGCTAGAGAAGACCAATGATTCCTTGTGATCAACATCAGCCAAAGAGTTGTACCAGTTGCCATTCGCTATTGTTAACAAAACAAACTTGCTCCACTATAAATAGAGCTCATTTTTTATCAGTTTAAGTACACCAAAGCACCACAACTGATGCTTTCCTCAAAATCACTCTCAAAAAACCAGATTTGCCTTCTATTTCAAGTCACTATTGAATTTTGAAATAGGAAGCAATTCAAACCAAACCAATCATGCCAACACCTCATACACATCATATATGAGTGATCCATGACCCTGAAACACATCTGGAAAATCAGAATCACAAAATCACCATGCATTTACTCAAGCTTTTGGTTTGTTTGTAGTTGAGGTGCCACAACAAGTTCTGGGCTGATTCAATCCATTCCAAGCCTTCAAACACATTACTTGAGGTCCATTGAAGCTATCCAGATCATTACACAACATCTGTAACACCTCCAACATAGAATTCGATCACCAGCTGCAAGAGGTAAGCCTGACACTCTCAAACTCCATAATCCATGCATCATAAATGTGTTTTCAAGTTACAAACATGTTTCTGAACTTATGTAGAGTGTTTCCCCTCAATCAATTGCTATGTATGATTCGTGTTTAGGATTTCCTATTGTTCTTGCAAAATCTAGGGTTCTTGAGTTCATTCTCTGATTTCTCACTCTACACTTAATATTAATGTAATTAATCTATATGGTTGTGATCCTTGTTCAAAAACGAGCAAGATTGGTGTTTGAATCGTGCAAAACCATTGAGTAATCAGAGAGAAAAGTGAGAAAACACAAATCTGGGCAAAACAAGGTCGCGCGTGTTCTTCCCTTGTTCTTGGCGCCTTTTTTCAAATTTTCAAATATTTGAATTTTTGATCTTTTATTTAATTGATTTCAAAAATTAATTTCTCTCTCATTTTTTATCATTTTTTATTGGTTCTTTTTTTAAAAAGTCACAAAAATGTTAAATTATTTTATTTTACAAAAAATCCAATTTATATTATTTCTTTAATATAGTTAGAATTTTTGTAGTTTATTTAATTTTATTTGTTTTTAAACATTTTAAAATGAAATTCCCACTTTGATCTTTTCATTGCAAATAAATTTTGATCTTTTATGTGATTAAACATATTTTTCAAACATTTATCCAAGGTCACTACTTATTTTTTTACACATGTTTGATAATTTTGATCATTTTAATTGAATTTTTATTCAATTAAAATACTTTTTTTAAAAATCAAATTAGGGTTTTGATTATTTCCACCCTTACCAATCATTTTTAAACACTTTTGGACCTCTAATAGAGTGTAAGACCCATTCCTTTTTCACACAAATAATTTGGGCTTCAGTCATTGTATAAGTCCTACTGTGTTTTTTCGAAATCGCGACACGATCGTCGCCTTTTAAAACAAAAGTCATATGGGCCTCCCTTGAGTGTAAGCCCCATTCTCTTTTCTTTTCAAACTCTTTTGGGCCTCTAATAGGACCCAACCCCCTTTTGTACAAAAGTAATTTGGGCCTCAGTCATTTGTATAAGTCCCGATACGAGTTTAAAATCTCGGCGCGATCGCCGTTTTCAAACAATCTTCTTCTGGGCCTTCCCGTGTGTTGTAAGTCCCATTTTTCTTGTTTTTTAAACACTTTTGGGCCTCTTGGTAGAGTGTAAGACCCATACCTTGGTAAATAAATATCCATTTTTTGGGCCTCAGTCGTTGTATAAGTCCCGATACGATACAAAGAATCTCGGCACGATCGCCATTTTTAAAACAAATTTTTAGGTCTCTCCTTGAGTATAAGCCCCAAACTTCCTTAAAACAACTTTCCTTTTTGATGTATAGTTGTATCAAACTTTCTTCAATTTCTTGAATAACTAACCTTTCAGTTATGCTGGAAGCTTGCTCACCTGTAAGTTCCTTTACACTCTTTAACATACTTGCTTATATATTTCATCTGTATATACTTGTATATATCTGCTTAGAGTTTTCCCCGGCAAATAGGTCTGGATTTAGATAAAACCAGTGGTTATTCTTTCAACACAGTCAAAACTAGTTCCCCCATAGGAAATTCCAGATACAGTCTGGTCTTCTCTTGGGCATATACAATATGGAACTGAGAAAGGCATTATTTTCGGTGAAACTTTTCTCAAGACTGTCACTACTAGAAATATCTGTACAAGAAATTCATTTCCCCAGAGAGGATTATTCTCGGTGAAACCTCTCTTGAATTTCTTCAAACCTTATAACTGTTCACTAAAGAAAGGATTATTCCCGGTGAAAACTTTCTTGAACTTTTCTTAGGCTTGGACCCACAGGCTTCCTAAAAGCATCCCCAGCCTCCTCTTGGGCTTTGTACAAGGACCCTCAGGCTTCTTAGAAGTTCTCAGCCTCCTCTTGGACTTAATACAAGGACCTGAAGACCTCCTTCAAGTATAGGACAGAACCTACTCATCTTTTGCTAGTTCAATCTTCTAAAGAGTCAAACATCATGACCAGTTCAGGGTTGATCTTCATCCCTTAAAAACATCAGCCTCCTCTTGGGCATCATACAAAGATTAACCTACTCATACCAGTAGACTTGGACAGACTCATCTCCTCTTGCATCTCAAAGAAACCTTCAAGTTCTCTAAAAACACAGGAAAAACCCTGATCATTTCATCAATTCATCAGCAGAGTTTAAACCTTTCATCCTAAGTTCCCCAGCTAGGGTGAACTTACCATCAATACAACCCTAACAGAATCACAACCTCAAGGCTTTTAATATCTCAACTCTTCTGTAAACCCCAGCAAGAGTTAATTCCCCACTTTGGACCTGTCTCTAGATCTCAATAAATCCACAACAGAAGCTAGCCTCCCCTTAGGCTTTATAGAAGGAACTCCCCAACCAGCCTCCTCTTAGGCTTTGTATAATGATTTCTCCTCAGCTGAGTTAGCCCCAACCATGAACTTTACAAAAAATATTCTCCAGCTGAGTCAATCCCTTTTAGCCTCAATCTTGGGCTTTGTACAAGACAGATAAAACCTCTCACTAGTATAGTCAATCCCTTTTAGCCTCAATCTTGGGCTTTGTACAAGACACATATAAATATTCTCCAGCTAAGTCAGTTAACCTTTTAGCTTTAGTCTTGGGCTTTGTACAAGACAGACAAAAACTTTCCCCGAAAAGTCAATTTTCAGCTTCCTCTTAGGTTTTGTATAATGATATCCCCAAAAGAGTCAGTCTCTTTTTAGCCTGAATCTTGGGCTTTATACAAGACAGATATTAAAACTCCTGCCATACCCCAAATTTTGACCACTAAGATTTCCCATCATTGTGCAAATCGTCATCACAATATGGGTGTACCTGCATGCCTCATCAATCTCCTCAAGGATTGTTGAGCATTCACTACAATCAAAGATTAGGGTTTTAAGCCCTCTTAGGGCACTTAGACAAAGGATCAATCAAGAAATGACATGATCTTCAACTTGTCTAACCTCTCAAACACCCACAAGGGATCAAGAGGACTCCCACATCAAGAATCAAGCACAAGGTTGCAGCATTCCAAGTGGATTAAGCCTCAATATCGCCAGTGTCACCAAATTAAGGTTTTGGTCGACCAGGGCCTCCAGTTGGAAATTTTCCTCTAGGCATGAGCCAATGCTTCAAAGCATAACTCAAAATACTCCACATAACCTCCTAATCCCGATCATCAAGTCAATTTAGCCTCAGCGGAAGCATTCATCAAAAATCAGGAATTAGGGTTTCTTGACCTAATTCACCCCTAAGTTGACTTTTGGGACCAAACATGAACCAAGGTCTCAAGCCATGATTTGAGGATATCTAACACACTAAATTGATCCATTTGCAACAATGGATTGATCCAAGAAGCTTGATTCATAAGTTTTAAGTTCATCAGAACCACAGATAGGGTTTTGAGGAAAAAGTCAACTGTACCTTTGACTTTTGACCCAGGCATGCTCCCAAACCATGGGACATGATTCAACACACCCTATAACACCTATGGAATCCATATATCAAGTTTGATTTAGGTCAAGGACTTGATTTCATAGAGGATCGCACAGTTTGGAATTCATCTGATAAAAAGTCAATTGTGCCCAAAAGTCAAAGTTTGACTTTTTAATTCCTTGATCAATTATGGTTCCTTAATCCTAAAATGATGTTAATATGTGATTGGGATCATCATTCATCAAGAAAAATCAAAGAAAGTGGGATAACTTGTAAAAGGGGTAACCATAAAAAACTTAGAAATTTTCTAAGTTATGGAACAAAGTGGCTAGGGTACCAACTTCCAAGGATTATAACTTAAAATCCAAGCAACCATTTTGGCTGATCCAAAGATGGATTTGTATCTTTCATGGCATACTTTAAAAGTGTCAACTACACCTCATTCCAATGCATCATGGATTTTGAGTTATGGTTGGATCAAAATGGCTGAAAACATGAAATGTCACTTTTTCCAACACTTAGTGAAATTTTCACTAAGTCAGAATCTGTTTCACTTTTTCCAAAATGTAGGGGAATTTTTCACTTGGATCCAAAACATATAGAAATAAACTATGATCACACATATGTTGTATCATATGAGAGCTTTCCAAAATGGCCAAGAACCCCATCAAACTCAACCTGAGCTAAGAGTTATGACAATGGCAACATGCCTTGCTGCAACTGTCATAACAAGACAGATTTGTGCATTTTGCTCGATTTGGGCAATTTGTGCAAATGACAAACAAGTTTATCCATCTGAACACCTCAGGGGGAGACCAAGGAGGGACAAACACTGATTCATCAGCCTCCCAAGTCCTTGGAACTAAAAATAGCATGCAAAACCTAAAATGCCTAAAAATGGGACAAGACTTCAATTTTGTTTTAGAGCATTCAATGGAGACACCAAGGTGGCATGAAGTGAGCCTTTTCCAACTGAATGAGTCAAGGATGATCTCAGAAGTAGGGAACCAAAGGCCTGTGCTCTAACCTCTAGTCAATGTCTAGAGGAGACTTGGATTTCTATTGATCAACATTTGCCAAACTTCTGCAGCAGTTGCCATTCACTATTGCTTGCAAAACAAACTTGCTCTAATATAAATAGAGCTCATTTATGCTTAGTTTAAGGACACCAAAGCCATCAAACTGATGCTTTCCTCAAAATCTCTTCTTTCACTCCAAAATTGCCTTCCAAAGCAAGTCACTATCAGGTTTTGAGTTTGAGAGCAATTCCAACCAAACCAATCACACACACACACCTCATAAACATCATATAGAAGTGATCCAAGCACTTAAACAACAACTGTAACACTGATTTCTCAGGATCACCAGCCAGTTGCTCAAGGTTTTAACCAAGTTTCAGTTGAGGTGCCATGAAGTGATCCAGCCATTTCTAATCAAGTCCAAGCATTTAAACACACTCTATATGGTGTAGGGAAGCTATTCAGATCATCACAACACATTTGTAACACCTCCAACTCAAAAATTAAGTTGCTCTTGCTGCCACGACCTTCAAGTAAGCCTAAACTTGGTCATCTCTTAATCAATTCATATTTCCTCGCACAATACTTTTGCCAAATGTTCATAATCATGCATAGAATGTTTCCCCTCAATTAATTGCTTTGTTTGAATCATGTATCAAAAATCTCAGCCTTCATGCAAATTTTAGGGTTCTTGAGGTTTTTTCTTGATTTCTTATTCCATGCTTAAAATAAATGAAATTAAAAACCATAGACATGATCGTGAGGTGAAAATGAGCAGATTAATATGTAGATTGTATGATTTCATCAAGTATTCAGTGAGATTGGATAGAAAATGGAAATCTGCATAAATAGAGGGGTGGCGCGTGTTCTTGGTGTGTTCATGGCGCCATTTTTTGAATATTTGAATATTTGAATTTTGTGATTTTATTTAATTGATTCAAAAATTAATTTCTCTCTGGTTTTTAATGATTTTGAGTTGATTCTTTTTTTAATAATTCACAAAAATGTTAAAGTATTTTATTTTACCAAAATTTCCCAAAAATATTATTTATTTCATATATTTGATATTTTTGCAAAGAATTAATATTTTATTTGTTTTTAAACATTTAAAATATTTTTTCTCTCTTGATTTTCCAAAATTAATCGGTTTCCAATCATTTTGTGGATAAAAACATGATTTTTCAAACATTAATCCAAGATCATAACTTGTTTCTCACACATGTTTGATAATTTTGATCAATTTCATT
Source organism: Lathyrus tuberosus (assembly GCA_022829125.1). Taxonomy (NCBI): domain Eukaryota; kingdom Viridiplantae; phylum Streptophyta; class Magnoliopsida; order Fabales; family Fabaceae; genus Lathyrus; species Lathyrus tuberosus. Next base: position 12,323,771 of record JALAZF010000072.1, read on the forward strand.
GAATTTTTATTTAATTAAAATACATTTTGAAATCAAATTAGGGTTTTGATCTTAATCACCCTAAACAAATCTTTTAAAACATTCATGGGCCTTTAATAGAGTGTAAGACCCAATCCCTTTTTAACTAAAACCTTTTTGGGCCTCAGACATTGTATAAGTCCCACTATGTTGGAAAAAATCTCTGTGCGATCGTCATTTCGAAACGAAAACCTTTTTGGGCCTACCCTCGTGTTGTAAGTCCCATTCATTTTCTTTAAACAATCCTTGGGCCTCTTAGTAGAGTGTAAGTTCCACCCTTTTGTAAATAAAACCTTTTTGGGCCTCAGTGTATTGTATAAGTCCTGATACCGTCAAAAAGTTTGGCGCAATCGTCGTCATTTTAACAAAAACCCATGGGCTTCTCCTTGAGCTTTAAGACCCATCTTTATTTATTTTAAACTTTTTGGGCCTCTTGAGAGAGTGTAAGACCCATCCCTTTGTACAGAAAACCTTTTCGGGCCTCAGTCACTTGTATAAATCCCTGTACAAATTCATAACGACGGTGCGATCATTGTTAAAATTTTGGGTCTCTCCTCGAGCTGTAAGCCCCAACAATCTTTTCAAATCACTTTCTCCTTTGATTTTGAATTCAAGCATATATATTGTCATCAAAACTTTCTTTGTTGAACAACTAACAACACAGAATAGAAGCTCTACAATGGGTAAGTGTTTATCCGCTTTCCTTTATCGCTTTCATATATATATATATATATATATATATATATATATATATATATATATATAACTGTATTGTGGGGTTGTTTCACTGTAAGTCTTCTTTCACATCCTTTTATATACCTGTCACATATCCACTGTGTAATACTAGTATAGTTATGTAGAGTTTTCCCCGACAACTATATCTTGAACTAGGTAAAGCCCGTTGGTCACTCTTAAATACAAACAAAACTAGATCCCCCGTAGGATTCCAGATACAGTCTTCCCTCCTCTTGGGGTTAAACAATATGGAACAAAGAGAAAGGCAGTATTCTCGGTGAACCTTTTCTCAGACTATCACCCTTAGAAATTGTCAAAGAAACTCTAATTCCCCAGAGATTATCTTTTCTCCGTAAATGGCATCTCTTGAGTTTCTTCCAATTTCTCGAACTTTCCTAGAATGATCTCTTCTCCGTGAATTGCATTTCTTGAACCTCTCTTGGTTTGGGGACCCACAGGCTTTCCATAAAGCATCCCTGCCTCCTCTTGGACGTTGTACAAGGACCCTTCGGCTTCTTAGAAGTTCTCATGCCTTCTCTTGGGCTTAATACAAGGACCCTGATGACCTCTTAAAGGTATAAGACAGAACTTAGTCATCCTTCACCAGAGCAGTCTTTCCAGTGTCGAAACACTGGCCATTTTAGGGTTGATCCTCACCACTTAATGCCCGTGCCTCCTCTTGGGCATCGTACAAAAGATAAAACTCTAGACTTGGACCATCTAAGCCTCTTAAGCCTTAAAGACATTCTCAATTTCCTCCAAAACATAAGCAGAAGCCCAGTCTCTCTGATGAGAGTTCCCCACACTTGGACCTGCCTAGGAATCTCAATGACCCTCATCAATAAGACAGCCTTCTCTTGGGCTTTGTGCAATGATGTTCCCCGGTGAAGCTAACCTATTCAGACTCTCTTGTTGAGTCCCTCACCTTTTCAGACTCTCTTGTTGAGTCAATCCTTTTAGCCTCCGTCTTGGGCTTTGTACAAGACATACAAAACACTCTTTTGTTGAGTATAAAAGATTTTCTTGTTGAGACAATCCTTTTAGCCTCCGTATTGGGCTTTGTACAAGACATACAAAAAACTATCTTGTTGAGTATAAAAGACTCTCTTGTTGAGTCAATCCTTTTAGCCTCCGTCTTGGGCTTTGTACAAGACATACAAAACACTCTCTTGTTGAGTATAAAAGACTCTCTTGTTGAGTCAATCCTTTTAGCCGCCGTCTTGGGCTTTGTACAAGACATACAAAACACTCTCTTGTTGAATATAAACATCTCTCTCGTTGAGTCAATCAGCCTTCTTAGCCTCCATCTTAGGCTTCGTACAAGACAAATAAAACTCTCTTGTTGAGTCAAACCCTTTTAGCCTTCGTCTTGGGCTTTGTACAAGACACACAAAAACACTCTCTTGTTGAGTGAACCCCTTTCAGCCTCAATCTTGGGCTTTGTACAAGACAGAAAGAACATTTTTCCCCTGAAAAGTCAAACTTCTAGCCCCCTCTTAGGCTTTGTATAAAGAAATCCCCGGTTGAGCAATCAACCTTTTAGCATCAAATTTGTGTTTCGCTCACAGCATACAAACATCAACAATTCCTCTTTAGAGATGACAAATTACATCTCAGTCAGGATCCCTCAGCCTCACATCTTGGGCTTTAAACAAGATACAAATCACCATTAGCTTCATGTCTTGGGCTTTGAACAAGACACCAAAAAAAACATTTCTTTCCTCCCATAGCATAGGAGGAACTACGATCACTCTGATTTCCTTGTTTAGCCAAACGGGAATACATAGGCATAAGATTGCAAAAATCTTAGCGAGCATAATAATCAAACACTCTGAGTCCAGTACCTTCATGCATCAATCAAAGGAAAATCAAGCCTAGCATCCTAAACTAAAAAGCCTCCTATACAGTAAAGACACTTTCATTCTTAAGCGCATAACCCTAAGAAAGACCCCCCTATTTTGATAGCATCTGTAAAATAACAGTCAGCTATTTAAACTCAGTATGCAAGCAAGTTTAATTGGAGACATCTATTTCCCTTCCTTAATCAGCTCAATAGGATAAAAAATGAATCGAACTGTAGTACCAAAGAGATAGTGATTCGAAACCACAAAAACCGCGCTACAGAAAAATAGAGACCACAGTGGGAGGCATTCTTTCTTGCCTCTCTTAGGATGAGACCTTAATTTCACAAAGTGTCACAGAAATGGCGACTTTGATGGGGAGTCATTGTCTGTTAGGATCATCGGATTCTAGAGGTCTAGGATATGAGGACAAATATATATACTGCTTTTCCTAATTGATATATGTGTTTATTTTTCAGCTAATGGGAATGCGTGTGATTCCGCATGTGGAAAGATTGAGTATACACCTAAGATAAGTGATGGCACTTGATGGGTAATCTTACGGGGAGTGAATCCCAGATAAGAGGTCCCGGTCGACCATCGAATCAGTGGAGATTCCCTTTGCGGATTCAATGCCTATACGACTTCGGTTGTTGAAAGCAGATTATTTGATTGGGTTATCTGAGAAGCTGAGGATTTTAGTAGACTAAAACCATTTTATAGTGTGGAAGCTATCGGAAATAGTTGTCACGCGATACTACCCTCATTTAAGACTACTCTAAGATACACGAGCTCGCTTGGTGATCCGCTTGCTGTCGGTATCCCAAGAGGGGTCAATGATTTTGAGGATAGGCATAAAAAATCACCAGTATAAACCTTTGGGGATGGGTAGAGCCTTGACTTCATGACACCGACCCTTTGACCCCATGTTTTTTCTATGATTTTGTGTGCTGCATTCATGCATTTATTTCATAAAAAACTTTAAACAAAAGAAAAAAAATCTTCTCTTCTAGTCTCTCTTTTTCAAATTAAACTAAGACAATGATTGCAAATGTCATAGAAAAAGATTGCGCTCATGGACTTCGGTAGAAGGAAGACTCACAAGTATACCTTCAAGGCTTCAAAACTAGAGGATTTGAGAGGGTTGGCAAGGATGATCACCAACCCTGAGGCTTTCAGAGCTAAATACGGAGGTATGCTAAGGGTCCATGTAATTGAGGGAATCCTGGCTACGCTCATTCAGTTCTACGATCCGGTCTATCACTGTTTCACATTCTCGGATTATCAGCTAGCACCAACACTGGAGGAGTATTCTCACCTGAATGATTTACCCATTACTAACCAAGCTCCCTTTTCTGGACTGGAAGAAATTCTAAAAGATCAAACCATTGCAAGAGCAATTTATTTGGACGAGTCAGAAGTCAAGACTCACATGACCGTTAAGGGTGAAATCCCGGGTCTACCAGCCAAGTTTTTGATAAAGAAAGCTCTGTACTTCGCTAGTATAGGGAATGAGACTGCTTTCGAGAGCATCTTTGCCCTACTCACCTACGGGTTATTTCTTTTTCCCAACATTGATAACTTCGTTGATATCCATGCCATTAAGGTTTTTCTGATTGGAAACCCTGTACCAACCCTGCTTGCAGATGCTTATCATTGTGTACACCTAAGGAATTTGTACAGCGTAGGAATGATCACATGTTGTGTACCCCTGGTATACAAATGGTTCACTTCCCATTTACCTAAGTCTGCTACATTTTGGGATCCTAAGAGTTCTTTACATTGGTCGCAGAGAATCATGGCTCTTACCAACTCTGACATCGACTGGTACAATCGCATCTATGACGGGATAAGGATCATTGACAAATGTGGAAATTTCCCTAACGCACCCCTTATAGGAACTAAAGGGGGAATCAATTATCATCCAGTTTTAGTTCTTCGTCAATTTGGATACCCGACGAGGCATGCCCCGCGTAATGCTCATCTGGAAGGTCTTTTCTTCAAGGAAGGGGAAAACGACAGAGCACTAAAGACAGAAGTAGTGCACGCCTGGAAACATGTTCACCGGAAAGGAAGAGAGTCTCTAGGAAAACCATACTGTGTCTCGGTGGAACCTTATCTCCACTGGGTACATACTAGAGCTCTCAAGCTGAGGATGCAGTACCCTCGTCAGGAAGTTCTTCCGTTAAGGGACCCTGTCCTTTACTTTATGTCTGATACGGAAAACCTTCAGGTGACTCTCAACAAAGTTCAACAGGAGAAGAGGTCTTGGAAGAACAAGTACCGTATTCTTAATGTGGAGTGCAAGAAAATACAGCAACTACTGAAGGATAAAGATGCTCTGATCGAGATTTTAGAGCAACATGCTGTAGTGAATCAAGAAGACCAAAGGAATTTGCATGCTCCTTTCACTTGGCAAATGAATGATAACCTGACAACGACTCCAGAGCCCCGGTCAAAGAAAAGGAAAGTACCAGAGCCAGCACCTGAGCTCCCCTCAGAGAGGACTCAGGACCCATAAGTTTAGATTTCCTTTTACAGCACTATATAAAATACTGTATTTCCATTTCGGCAATCTTTGAATTCAATAAAACGGGGTTTCCCCACTGTTTGATATTTGCAATCCAATTGTCGAAGTTTATTTTGATTAAACAAAAAAATATATATAAACATTGCATATCATTCATCATTCTCACATAAGCGCATTCTTCTTCCCTACGAATCTCACGTTTGTGTCTCGATTCTAGAGTCAAACTGTCTCATTCGTACAATACTCGGGCCAGTCATCAGAAAAAGATGGATAATCTCGAGGAAGAGAACAGAGAGTTGAGAGAAGAAATCGACGCTCTGAGAGAGGACCTAAGAAAGCTTCACAGTGACATGCAAGCTCTGACAGAAGCCCAGCTTCAAAGGACTATAATTTCAGAGATCACATCAACGCCCATAGTGGAGAAGTATGATCCTAGGTATAACATGCCAAATGATCGTCCCTGGGGCATACCTATTAACTTTATCCCGGAAGGATATATTCACCGATCACTGAAGATCCAGGAACCGCAGCAGGAACCACTGGGCCTGAAGGTTACAAACTTCGGGAAAGCGAAGATGCCAGGGGCATGACAACAACTCCTGAAGGTTACAAACTTTGGAAGACGCCAAGATTTACAGCCGTAATGACTGTACCACCACCCGTGGTGCACACTGTCCCGAAAGGACAGATTCCACAGATACCTTCTGGTGGAAACGAAAGTATGGATGACAGAATGAAGGAGTTCAAGGAACAGTTCCTGGAGATGCAGAATGAACTGCAAGCCCTTCGCGGTCAGGATCTATTTGGAAAGGACGCCGCAGACCTGTGTTTGGTCCCCAATGTGAAATTTCTGCAAAAATTCAAGGTGCCCGAATTTGAGAAATACAAGGGTAACTCGTGCCCTCAGAGTCATTTGGTGATGTACGCTCGGAGGATGTCAACTCAGACAAAGAATCAAGAGCTACTGATCCACTATTTCCAAGATAGTTTAACCGGTGCCACGCTCAAATGGTACATGGGTTTGAACCGCACCAAGATCGACACTTTCAGAGATCTTGGCGCTGCCTTCCTGCAACAGTACAAATATAACCTGGACATGGCACCGGACAGAGATAAACTTAGAGCCATGTCACAAAAGGACAAGGAAACCTTTAAGGAATATGCTCAGAGATGGCATGAAATTTCCGCTCAGATTTGTCCACCTCTTGAGGAAAAAGAGATGACAAAAATCTTCTTAAAGACATTGAGCTCATTTTACTACGATAGAATGGTTCCAGTGCGCCCAGCGACTTCACCGAAATGGTCAGTATGGGAGTACGTCTCAAGGAATCCGTTCGAGAAGGACGTCTAGTTAAAGATGTAGGGTCGTCAAGCAGTACAAAAAGATACGGTAGTGCTCTCCCTAAGAAAAAAAGCAGGATATTGGGAATATCTCTCTCGGAAAGTAAAGGCGACGGTACCAACCAGTAGCAGCAGTAACTCCTACTATCAACCCTGCGCCTGTTCCTACGTATCAACCTCAGGTTGCTCAGAGCCAACCGAATCAACAACAATTTTAGCCAATGACACAACAACCCCTTCATCAGGCTCGTCCTCCGTACAACAACTGTACAACGCGGCCACCAGGGTTTGATTCTATACCCATGTTGTACGCATAATTGTTTCCATTACTACTGGTCAAAGGGCACGTCCAGACCAAGGCTCCTCTCACAATACCGAAAAATCTGCCTTTTTGGTTCAAAGCGGATCAGACTTGTCCTTACCATCAAGGAGGATCAGGGCATAACATAGAGAACTGTCTCAGTTTCAAATCCGATGTGCAAAGGCTTGTTAGGAGCGGAGTCTTATCCTTCAAGGATACAAATCCAAATGTTCTCACGAACCCGCTGCCTCAACATGAGAAAGTTGCAGTCAATTTGATAGAGGGAGAGTCTAACAACAACTATCAAATTCATGATGTACTCTTATTAAGGGCCAAATTGGTTAAGATGCGTTGTAGACAGAGCGGATACGGCAATGTGCCACCTCATAATTATCATCAGTGTGATGTCTTCTCTAAAGACAATCAAGGATGTTCTGTGGTGCAATCAGCTCTACAGGAACAGTTGGATCTCTGATGGATCCAAGAACACCGAATTCGTGGAGTCAACATGACTTATACGAATTCCAACATCATTCAAAATCAAAACATTCTGGCAATGAAGGTCAACTTGGTGGCAATGCACTCAAGGCAAAGCAGGTATCATAATCTGTTGTGGCACGATTACAATTTCTGTCTGACTTGCTCAGTAAACAATCAGGGATGCTCTCTCATACAAGAGGCCCTCCAGCGTCAGATGGATCTTGGATGGATCCAAGACTATCATGATAAAAATCCTTATCAGATCAACATGATTCAAATCTTCGATATTCGTTTGATGAATACCAGCTTGGTGGAGTTACACGCCAAGCAAGTCTAACTCGGTTTTGTCACTTCCCGTGATTATCTGAGCTGTAAAGTATGCTGTTAGAGCGACCAAGGATGTGCTCTCGTTCAAAGAACTTTACAGCAGTTGTTAAACCACCGGTGGCTTCCAATCTATCTAGATGAAGACACGCAACAAATCAGTGTGACAAATAGGAACCCTACTAGGCATCAAAGTCAGGATGTTTGATCTATGGAGACAGATCTAGTAAGGTTACACTGCATACAAAGCGGACGTGGCCAGGTGCCACCACACAACTATGAACGATGTAGAGTCTGCTCGTAGAATAACCAAGGATGCTACCTCGTGCAAGCAGCTCTTCAAAGTCAGTTGGACCGTGAGGAGATTCAACCGTGTCCAAGTTCTGGGTCAATCAACTGGATGCCAGACTATTTCGCCGATCAAATTAAGGACGTTGTCATAGTCTCTAACCATAAGAGGTCCAAAGAAGTTTGTACCATCATCCCTCTGCTTGACGAATCGAAAGTTCCCAACCAGGAACTGATTGAAATTACCTACAATGGTCAAAAAAATCAGAAGGCTCCTGTAGTTATCTATCTGCCGGGACCACTACCCTATGAATCAGCTAAGGCTATCCCATTCAAGTACGGTGCAACAACAATTGAGAATGGAAAGGAAACTCCATTACCCTCCGACGTGAATATTCCAGACATCAGTTGAGTAACACGGAGCGGTCGAATCTTCAACAGAGGAGTTGGAGAACCCAACAAAGAACAGGAACCTCGGGTAGAAGTTCCCAATCCACCAGTCGGTCAGTCCAATAATCCCGACCTTTCAAAGAACAACGATGAGATGCTAAAGCTCATACAAAGGAATGAATACAACATTGTTGATCAGCTGTTGCAAACTCCTTCAAAAATCTCGATACTATCTCTTTTACTCAGTTCAGAAGCTCACAGGGAAGCTCTACAGAAAGTCCTAAAGCAAGCCTTCGTGGAACAGGATGTAACGATCAGACAGTTCAATAGAATCATCTCCAACATCACTTCCTGCAATAACTTAGGATTCAGTAAGGAAGAACTACCGGAAGAGGGCCACCGTCATAACATGGCACTCAATATTACAGTTAACTGCCAGGACGATGCATTAGCCAGCGTACTGGTAGACACTGGATCGGCTCTAAATGTGATGCCAAAGTCTTCATTAATGAGATTATCATACTGAGGATCTCCGATGAGAGCCAGTGATGTCACCGTCAAAACGTTTGACGGATCCCGAAAAACAGTTATCGGCGAAGTCGATTTTCCCACAACTATTGGTCCTCACACGTTCCAAGTCACTTTCCAGGTCATGGACATCCGGTCAACATACAGTTGCTTATTAGGAAGACCTTGGATACACCAGGATGGGGCAGTCACTTTGACACTTCACCAAAAGCTGAAGTTTGTCAATAATGACCAACTCGTCACAGTCTGTGGAGAATAGGCCTTGATCGTGAGTAACTTATCGTCATCCACTTGTGTAGAATTGGAGGAGGTAATCGGAACCCAGTTCCAAGCACTTTCGGTGAGCAATGATAATCAATCAGAAAGAGGAACCTCGATTTGCTCATACAAAGATGCTCTCGAAGCAATTGAACATAAAAATACGAAAGGATGGGGGCAGCTTGTCATTCCTACTAATAACAAAGCGAAGAAAGGTCTTGGATTTTCCTCAACCTGTACATGGACTGCTACCAATGATGAAAGTTTTCGTCCCATTCAGGACTTCTTCCAGTGGAGGTTTCCTTCACCCTGTGTCTCAGGGAGTACATGCCATTAATTAAGGTGATTCCTCCGATACGGAGGAAGAATGGAAATCCTATCTCAACGAGGATGGTTACATGTCTCAGGGAGAGATGCATACACCATTTTGCTATCCTACGCAGAGTCCGAAATTTATACCAAAGTCAGACATCAAAATGATATATGGAGATTGCGATCTGGAAGGGTGTCGTGCTCCACCAAACTCATTAGAGGAGGACACTCTGATGAAAGATAACTTTGACTACTATGGCCCAATGGATGGCCTACCAATGTGGCAGCCGTACCCAGGAGACTCGAGGCAAGAAAATCAGCCAAACAATGAAAATCAGTTGAGCATCCTTGAAAAGAATACCTGCGTCCCCACCATGTCATGGGATCAACACTCAAGGTATTCTGAAAATGCCCAGCACGATGATGAGTTTGAAAAGTTTGCAGGACTAGAATTCATCAACTATGCTTTTCCCGAGGTCAACGTCATTGAAAGGGATGACTTCTCCAGTTCCAAAGAAGTGTGGGACACCTTAGGACAACCGAGTGGTAAATACGACTTCATGGTCAAGTACACTGCTCCTGAAAGCTCTCGTATCAGGCTCGAAGACATCCATCCAACTGAATGGGGAAATATACCTGAGAGTACAAATACTATGCAAGTGCAACAGAAGAATCCTCCTACAACAACTCTGCCTGGGAGACAGATTCCAATGATCCTGCTCCACCAGAAATCAGCGTCATTTCCGAAGACAAGCCAAGAAAGAAGGTGTCAGACTTTGTGATTCACCGAGGAGTTCGCCGCCAATGGGTTGCAGTCAACGTTCCGAAAGTTGTTCATAAGTCTAAGTAATTGCCGTCTTTATCTTAACCTTTCACCCTGCCCAGGTGAAACGGATGTTTTGATAGGGTTCACTTTCTGTAAATGTCTCTCTTTGTTTCGCCCAAAGCGATAGAGTTTTGTTTTATAGGGCTGTAGTTTTAAGAATCGATAAAATCATAAATAAAATAACGTCGTTCTGTAATTTCCGCATTTATTGTTGTTTTCTCTTTTCGCTTTTTCAGAAAATGGTAATCCTAAAAACAACAAATAATAAAAACAAGCAGTTTCCCAAAGAAAAAACATTGCACACACTCTTGCATTCTCTCTATCTCTTCTAAACGCGAATCATCACGTCATGCAGATTGCTTGTTTTAAACCCCATAGAAACATACGATCCGATGCCTTCTCCCAACTTTGAATTCCCGGTATTCGAGGCTGAAGAAGAAAATGACGAAGAAATTCCAGAAGAGATCTCCCGACTACTCAGACAAGAGGAAAGGTCTATCGAACCATACAAAGAGTCGTTGGAAACGGTCAACTTGGGTTCAAAAGAAGAAAGAAAAGAAGTCAAGATTTGGGCACTGCTTAGTCCAATGGTCAAAGAGGACTTGATAAAGCTTCTGAAAGAGTTTCCCGATGTATTCGCTTGGTCCTATCAGGATATGCCAGGGTTGGATACCAGCATCGTGGAGCATCATCTACCGTTAAGATCAGAATGTCCCCCAGTAAAACAAAGGTTGTGAAGGACTCACCCGGACATGGCTATCAAAATCAAAGAGGAGGTACAGAAATAGATTGACGCAGGTTTCCTCGCCACATCGGAATATCCTTAATGGTTATCCAACATAGTACCCGTTCCGAAAAAGGACGGAAGGGTCAGAATGTGTGTGGACTACAGAGATCTAAACAAAGCCAGTCCAAAGGATGACTTTCCCTTACCACACATTGACATGCTGGTTGACAGTACAGCAAAGTTCAAAGTTTTCTCTTTCATGGATGGATTCTCGGGCTATAATCAGATAAAAATGGCGCCGAAAGATATGGAGAAAACTTCATTCATTACCCCATGGGGTACCTTTTGCTATAAGGTAATGCCATTCGGTTTAAAGAACGCCGGAGAAACCTATCAACGGGCCATGACTACTCTGTTTCATGACATGATACACAAAGAAATCGAGGTGTATGTCGATGACATGATTGCCAAATCTAACACAGAAGAGGAGCATGTGACCCACCAGTCAAAACTATTCGAGCGGTTGAGAAAGTACAAACTCCGCTTTAATCCTAACAAATGCACATTCGGTGTTCGTTCAGGAAAACTATTAGGGTTCATCGTCAACTAGAAAGGAATTGAGGTTGATCCTGACAAGGTCAAGGCCATTCAAGAAATGCCTTCTCCGCGGACTGAAAAACAAGTCAGGGGATTCCTGGGACGTCTGAACTATATTTCCTGATTTATATTCCTCATGACCGCGACATGCAGACCAATCTTCAAATTACTCAAAAAGAATCAGGACTGCGTTTGGACAGAAGACTGCCAAACCACCTTCGACAGTATCAAGGAATACCTGTTGAACACACCGATTCTATCACCTCCAGTGGAAGGAAAACCACTGATCATCTATTTAACAGTCTTGGAAGACTCAATGGGTTGCGTGCTTGGCCAACAAGATGAAACAAAGAGGAAAGAGTCTGCCATTTACTATTTAAGCAAGAAATTCACCGACTGCGAGACTCGGTACACTATGCTTGAGAAAACTTGCTGCGCTTTGGCTTGGGCAGCCAAACGTCTTCGCCAGTATATGATTCGTCACACTAATTGGTTAATCTCCGAGATGGATCCGGTCAAGTACGCCTTTGAAAAACCTGCTCTCACAGGAAGGATTGCTCGTTGGCAGATGTTGTTATCAGAATATGACATCGAATATCATGCTCAAAGAGCCATTAAAGGAAGTGTTTTAGCCGATCATTTGGCTCATCAACCGATTGACGATCAGGAATCAGTCGGATTTGACTTCCCAGACGAAGATGTCATGTACTTGAAAATGAAAGATTGCGATGAACCGTTACCTAGTGAAGGGCCAGAACCAGGTTCCCAATGTGGACTAATTTTTGACGGAGCTGTCAATCACTATGGAAATGGAATTGGGGCAATCATCATAACACCTCAGGGTACCCACATTCCTTTCACTGCCAGACTGACATTCAAGTGTATAAATAACGAGGCTGAATACGAAGCTTATATCATGGGTCTCGAAGAAGTGATCGACTTAAGGATCAAGAACTTGGATGTATATGGCGACTCAGCCCTGGTTATGAATCAGATCAAAGGAGATTGGAACACATACCACTCAGGACTGATTCTTTACAAAGATTATGCGAGAAGGTTGTTACCATTCTTCAACAGAATCGAGTTTCATCATATCCCTCGTGAAGAGAATAACATGGCTGATGCATTAGCCACCCTCTCTTCCATGATTAGCGTAGGTCAATGGAATGACATACCTAAGATTGACATAATGCGCCTTGAACGACCCACCTACATCTTCACGATTGAAGCAGTCATAGACGACAAACCTTGGTATCACGATATCAAATGCTTCCTTCAGAAACAGGAGTACCCACATGGGGCATCCAGAAAAGATAGAAAAACCCTCAGAAGACTGGCTGGAAACTTCTTCCTGAGCGGTGATACAATCTATAAGAGAAATTTTGACATGGTCTTGCTCCGATGTGTAGACTGACCAGAGGCAAACATGCTGATGAAAGAAATTCATGAAGGATCCTTTGGCACTCATGCCAACGGACACACAATGGCGAGAAAAATTCTTAGAGCCGGGTACTATTGGTTGACCATGGAATCCGACTGCTATAAGTACATGAGGAGATGTCACAAGTGTCAGATCTACTCAAACAAAATCCATGTACCGCCAACGCATCTCAAACTTCTTTCTTCCCCATAGCCTTTTTCTATATGGGGAATCGACATGATTGGCAGGATTGAACCCAAGGCTTTAAACGGACATCGGTTCATCCTGGTGGCCATTGACTATTTCACCAAGTGGGTCGAAGCAGCGTCATACGCCAATGTAACTTGACAAGTGGTGGTCCGCTTTATCAAGAACAATATCATCTGCCGTTATGGTGTTTTGAGCCAGATCATTACGGATAATGGATCCAACTTGAACAATAAGATAATGAAAGAGTTGTGCGCTGAGTTCAAGATCGAACACCATCACTCATCTCCCTACCGACCCAAGATGAACAGAGCGGTAGAAGCGGCTAACAAGAACATCAAGAAGATCGTTCAAAAGATGGTTGTAACGTACAAAGACTGGAATAAGATGTTACCCTTTTCTCTTCACGGTTATCGCACATCTGTCCGCACTTTAATGGGGGCAACCCCTTTCTCTCTAGTATATGGCATGGAAGCAGTGCTTCCCATAGAAGTAGAGATCCCATCAATCCAGGTATTGATGGAAGCTACGCTAATAAAAGTTGAATGGTGTCAAAGTCGACACGACGAACTGAATCTGATCAAAGAAAAGCGAATAACGACTCTATGACATGGTCAGTTGTATCAGCAAAGAATGAAGATGGCGTTCGACAAAAAGGTTCGACCTCACGTCTTCAGGAAAGGAGACCTCGTGCTCAAGAAGATACAATCATTTCTCACTGATTCCCGGGGCAAATGGACTCCGAATTATGACGGCCCCTATGTGGTCATGAAAGCTTTCTCAGGCGGCGCCTTAAGACTCGCAACCATGGACGGAGATGAATTTGCCTACCCCACAAATGTTGAAGTAGTCAAGAAATACTTCGCCTAAATAAAAACAATGTCTCGGTGGATTGAAAACCTGAAAGGGCGGTCCAGGAAAAAATTAGAGACATAATGAAAAAATCATCCCAGTGGATTGGAAATCTCAAAGTACGATCCAGACAAAATTAGGGATTCATGGCAAGTAACTACGTCTGATCAGTTTAACTCCTCAGCAGTCGTGCCATCCGACAGAAATCTTGATCAAGGTCATCTTCGACAGAAGCTCAGGATGCCCCGAATTCAAAATTGGTAGAAGGATAGTGGTCTTTATGTTTCAATGTAGCCTTGTTCCCTTAAATTACCATTTTCTAAACTTTGTAAAGACTCTATGGAATCATGTGCTTGGCTGATTTCCATCCTATCAATAAAATTTGAGCCCTAGTGCTTTTGTTTGCAATTCTTATTTGTTTTAGCTTTATAGAATGACATTTTTAACATGATTAATGATTCTTGAAATAAAACAAAAATGAATTTACTTGTCAAATTTTTCTGCTTATTAAAATAAAGATGGCAATTTCTTTTGACTGTTGAACATCGAAAGAACATCGATCGCTTCTCCAAAGGCGTTCGAACTTTAAAGTGTAGAATCAAAGTATTCCTTCTCAAACCAGTGCACCTGAACGAAGGATTAGTGGTGTCAGATGCGAATATCCCGTCCGACATCCCCGACAGAGTTCTTACCTCCTAAGCCCGATCAACGGTTTTCCCTACAAGGACTATCTCTCCTAAGCAAGGCAGAATTGCTATCATGAACAAATGGTATTTCTTCGTCCCCCGCAGTGGCCGAGTATCCAGTCGTGTTCACTTAGTTTGTATGTCGCGTCAGTTTTGTCAGCATAAACATACATACATTATGCATTATTGATTTACATTCATATTCATATTGCATCACTATCACTCTAGTAGGTCTTGTTCCCAAGTGATAAAAGTCCTCTCAATCGAGTTGTCAGTTCTTTCCTTTTCAGGAAACGTCGTGCCTGAACAACCTCTCCTCCAGTCCATTTCTAGATTGAAGGTGGTCCTTTGACCACTTTGATAACTTGAACCTCTGAAAAACAAGAAACCTTTCAAAGCGTCGCTCTTCGCCATTAAAGATGATGTCTTCACTTTCCCGGGTTAAGAAAAATCCCAGAGAAAGCCTCTTAGTCAAAGATTCGGCAGTTTTTCCCCAAAAAAAAATTCGCTGACGAAAAGGTCATCAGCACCCCCAAATTGGATCACCTCATATGGCATTTCCCCGAGAAGATCTCGGGAAAAGTATGATGTAGTATCCCCAAACAGAAAGCAGTCTCTCAAGAGATGCATTTTTCCTAGTAGAGTCCACAAATGGCGTCTTCGACAGAGAAGTTTGATCACCTCTACAGCTCAGACGAATTGGTTCCCCAGCAAGTCTGACATCAAAACTCTTTCCCGTCAAATGGCATCTCCCCAGGAAAATTTGGCGAGAAGTTTGAGGAAAACTGCTATGAATAGCGTCCCTTGTCAAGAAAGTTTATTGACAAAAGAAACTGAGACCAGTTCCTTGGTAAGAAACCAGGATCGAGGGGAAGTTTAAATCAGAAAACTGAGACCAGTTCCTTGGTAGGAAACCAGGATCGAGGGGAAGTTTGAGTCAGAAACTGAGACCAGTTCCTTGGTAGGAAACCAGGATCGAGGGGAAGTTTAAATCAAAAAACTGAGACCAGTTCCTTGGTAGGAAACCAGGATCGAGGGGAAGTTTATTTCAGAAAACTGAGACCAATTCCTTGGTAGGAAACCAGGATCGCGGGGAAGTTTATTTCGGAAATTGAGACCAGTTCCTTGGCTAAAGACCAGGATCGAAGGGAAGTTTTCTACCTTTTCTAAGCATCATTGCTTAGCTAAAGAAGATGGATGAGCAAACTGCCATTTATAAACACCATCAAAATTTCGGGTATTCCGATATTAAATCCTCTTGCACCCCGAATGCCCGAATACCTTCGTCATTCACACCTTCGGGTCCAAGAAGATTAAATAGGGGCATCTGTCATACCCCAAATTTTGACCACTAAGATTTCCCATCATTGTGCAAATCATCATCACAATATGGATGTACCTGCATGCCTCATCAATCTCCTCAAGGATTGTTGAGCATTCACTACAATCAAAGATTAGGGTTTTAAGCCCTCTTAGGGCACTTAGACAAAGGATCAATCAAGAAATGACATGATCTTCAACTTGTCTAACCTCTCAAACACCCAAAAGGGATCAAGAGGACTCCCACATCAAGAATCAAGCACAAGGTTGCAGCATTCCAAGTGGATTAAGCCTCAAGATCGCCAGTGTCACCAAATTAAGGTTTTGGTCGACCAGGGCCTCCAGGTGGAAATTTTCCTCTAGGCATGAGACAATGCTTCAAAGCATAACTCAAAATACTCCACAGGACCTCCTAACCCCATTCATCAAGTCAATTTAGCCTCAGGGGAAGCATTCATCAAAAATCAGGAATTAGGGTTTCTTGACCTAATTCACCCCTAAGTTGACTTTTGGGACAAACCATGAACTAAGGCCTTAAGCCATGATTTGAGGATCTCTAACACACTAAATTAATCCATTTGCAATAATGGATTGATCCAAGAATATTGATTCACAAGTTTCAAGTTCATCAGAACCACAGTTAGGGTTTTGAGGAAAAAGTCAACTGTACCTTTGACTTTTGGTCAAGGACTTGATTTCATAGAGGATCGCACAGTTTGGAATTCATCTGATAAAAAGTCAACTGTGCCCAAAAGTCAAAATTTGACTTTTTCATTCCTTGATCAATTATGGATCCTTAACCCAAAAATGATGTTAATATGGGATTGGGATCATCATTCATCAAGAAAAATCAAATAAAGTGGGATAACTTGTAAAAGGGGTAACCATAAAAAACTTAGAAATTTTCTAAGTTATCGAACAAAGTGGCTAGGGTACCAACTTCCAAGGATCATAACTTGTGATCCAAGCAACCATTTTGGCTGATCCAAAGATGGATTTGTAGCTCTCATGGCATACTTTAAAAGTGTCAACTACACCTCATTCCAATTCATCATGGATTTTGAGTTATGGTTGGATCAAAATGGTTGAAAACATGAAATGTCACTTTTTCCAACACTTAGTGAAATTTTCACTAAGTCAGAATCTGTTTCACTTTTTCCAAAATGTAGGGGCATTTTTCACTTGGATCCAAAAAGTATCAAAACAAACTATGATCACACATATGTTGTATCATATGAGAGCTTTCCAAAATGGTCAAGAACCCCATCAAACTCAACCTGAGCTAAGAGTTATGACAATGGCAACATGCCTTGCTGCAACTGTCATAACAAGACAGATTTGTGCATTTTGCTCGATTTGGGTAATTTGTGCAAATGACAAACAAGTTTATCCATCTGAACACCTCAGGGGGAGACCAAGGAGGGACAAACACTGATCCATCAGCCTCCCAAGTCCTTGGAACTAAAAATAGCATGCCAAACCTAAAATGCCTAAAAAGGGGACAAGACTCCAATTTTGTTTTGGAGCATTCAATGGAGACACCAATGTGGCATGAACTAAGCCTTTTCCAACTGAATAAGTCAAGGATGATCTCAGAAGTAGGGAACCAAAGGCATGTGCTCTAACCTCTAGTCAATGGCTATAGGAGACTTGGATTCCTATTAATCAACATTTGCCAAACTTCTGCAGCAGTTGCCATTCACTATTGCTTGCAAAATAAACTTGCCCTACTACAAATAGAGCTCATTTGTGCACAGTTTAAGGACACCAAAGCCATCAAACAAATGCTTTCCTCAAAATCTCTTCTTTCACTCCAAAATTGCCTTGCAAAGCAAGTCACTATCGGGTTTTGAGTTTGAGAGCAATTCCAACTAAACCAATCACACACACACCTCATAAACATCATATAGAAGTGATCCAAGCACTTAAACAACAACTGTAACACTGATTTCTCAGAATCACCAACCAGTTGCTCAAGGTTTTAACCAAGTTGCAGTTAAGGCGCCATGAAGTGATACAACCATTTCCAATCAAGTCCAAGCATTTAAACACACTCCATATGGTGTAGGGAAGCTGTTCAGATCATCACAACACATCTGTAACACCTCCAACTCAAAAATCAAGTTGCTCTTGCTGCCACGACCTTCAAGTAAGCCTAAACTTGATCATCTCTTAATCTATGCATATTTCCTCGCACAATACTTTTGCCAAATGTTCATAATCATGCATAGAATGTTTCCCCTCAATTAATTGCTTTGTTTGAATCGTGTATCAAAAATCTCAGCCTTCATACAAATTTTAGGGTTCTTGAGGTTTTGTCTTGATTTCTTATTCCATGCTTAAAATAAATGAAATTAAAAACCATAGACATGATCTTGAGGTGAAAACGAGCAGATTGATATGTAGATTGTATGATTTCATCAAGTATTCAGTGAGATTGGATAGAAAACGCAAATCAGCAGAAACAGAGGGGTGGCGCGTGTTCTTGTTGTGTTCTTAGCGCCATTTTTTGAATATTTGAATATTTGAATTTTGTGATTTTATTTAATTGATTCAAAAATTAATTTCTCTCTAGTTTTTAATGATTTTGAGTTGATTCTTTTTTTAATAATTCACAAAAATGTTAAAATATTTTATTTTACCAAAATTTCCCAAAAATATTATTTATTTCATATATTTGATATTTTTGCAAAGAATTAATCTTTTTTTTTTAACATTTAAAATATTTTTTCTCTCTTGATTTTCCAAAATTAATCGGTTTCCAATTATTTTGTGGATAAAAACATGATTTTTCAAACATTAATCCAAGATCATAACTTGTTTCTCACACATGTTTGATAATTTTGATCATTTTAATTGAATTTTTATTTAATTAAAATGCATTTTGAAATCAAATTAGGGTTTTGATCTTAATCACCCTAAACAAATCTTTTAAAACATTCATGGGCCTCTAATAGAGTGTAAGACCCAATCCCTTTTTAACCAAAACCTTTTTGTGCCTCAGACATTGTATAAGTCCCAATGTGTTAGAAAAAATCTCGGCGCGATCGCCATTTCGAAACGAAAACCTTTTTGGGCCTACCCTCGTGTTGTAAGTCCCATTCATTTTCATTAAACAATCCTTGGGCCTCTTAGTAGAGTGTAAGTTCCACCCTTTTGTAAATAAAACCTTTTTGGGCCTCAGTGTATTGTATAAGTCCCGATACCGTCAAAAAGTTCGGCACAATCGTCGCCTTTTTAACAAAAACCCATGGGCTTCTCCTTGAGCTATAAGACCCATCTTTATTTATTTTAAACTTTTTGGGCCTCTTGAGAGAGTGTAAGACTCATCCCTTTGTACAGAAAACCTTTTCGGGCCTCAGTCACTTGTATAAATCCCTGTACAAATTCATAACGACGGTGCGATCATTGCTAAAATTTTGGGCCTCTCCTCGAGCTGTAAGCCCCAACAATCTTTTCAAAGCACTTTCTCCTTTAATTTTGAATTCAAGCATATATATTGTCATCAAAACTTTCTTTGTTGAACAACTAACAACACAGTATAGAAGCTCTACAACGGGTAAGTGTTTATCCGCTTTCCTTTACCGCTTTCATATATATATATATATATAAAACTGTATTATGGGGCTGTTTCACTGTAAGTCTTCTTTCACATCCTTTTATATACCTGTCACATATCCACTGTGTAATACTAGTATAGTTATGTAGAGTTTTCCCCGGCAACTACGTCTAGAACTAGGTAAAGCCCGTTGGTCACTCTTAAATACAAACAAAACTAGATCCCCCGTAGGATTCCAGATACAGTCTTCCCTCCTTTTGGGGTTAAACAATATGGAACAAAGAGAAAGGCAGTATTCTCGGTGAACCTTTTCTCAGACTGTCACCCTTAGAAATTGTCAAAGAAACTCTAATTCCCCAGAGATGATATTTTCTCCGTGAATGACATCTCTTGAGTTTCTTCCAATTTCTCGAACTTTCCTGGAATGATCTCCTCTCTGTGAATTGCATTTCTTGAACTTCTCTTGGTTTGGGGACCCACAGGCTTCCTAAAAGCATCCCCGCCTCCTCCTGGGCGTTGTACAAGGACCCTTCGACTTCTTATAAGTTCTCATGCCTTCTCTTGGGCTTAATACAAGGACCCTGATGACCTCTTAAAGGTATAAGACAGAACTTAGTCATCCTTCTCCAGAGCAGTCTTTCGAGTGTCAAAACTTCGGCCATTCTAGGGTTGATCCTCACCGCTTAATGCTCGTGCCTCCTCTTGGGCATCATACAAAAGATAAAACTCTAGACTTGGACCGTCTAAGCCTCTTGAGTCTCAAATACATTCTCAAGTTCCTCTAAAACATAAGCAAAAGCCCAGTCTCTCTCATGAGAGTTCCCCACACTTGGACCTGCCTAGAAATCTCAATGATCCTCGGCAATAAGACAGCCTCCTCTTGGGCTTTGTGCAATGATCCTCCCCGGTGAAGCTAACCTTTTCAGACTCTCTTGTTGAGTCCCTCACCTTTTTAGACTCTCTTGTTGAGTTAATCCTTTTAGCCTCTGTATTGGGCTTTGTACAAGACATACAAAACACTCTCATGTTGAGTATAAAAGACTCTCTTGTTGAGTCAATCCTTTTAGCCTCCGTCTTAGGCTTTGTACAAGACATACAAAACACTCTCTTATTGAGTATAAAAGACTCTCTTGTTGAGTCAATCTTTTTAGCCTCCATCTTGGGCTTTGTACAAGACATACAAAACACTCACTTGTTGAGTATAAAAGACTCTCTTGTTGAGTCAATCCTTTTAGCCTCCGTCTTTGGCTTTGTACAAGACATACAAAACACTCTCTTGTTGAGTATTAAAAGACTATCTCGTTGAGTCAATCAACCTTCTTAGCCTCCGTCTTGGGCTTCGTACAAGACAAATAAAACTCTCTTGTTGAGTCAAACCCTTTTAGCCTCCGTCTTGGGCTTTGTACAAGACACACAAAAACACTCTCTTGTTGAGTGAACCCCTTTCAGCCTCAATCTTGGGCTTTGTACAAGACATAAAGAACATTTTTTCCCCGAAAAAGTCAAACTTCTAGCCTCCTCTTAGGCTTTGTATAAAGAAATCCCCGGTTGAGTCAATCAACCTTTTAGCATCAAATTTGTGCTTCGCTCACAGCATACAAACATCAACAATTCCTCTTTACAGATGACAAATTCCCTCTCAGTCAGGATCCCTCAACCTCACATCTTGGGCTTTAAACAAGATACAAATCACCTTTAGCTTCATGTCTTGGGCTTTGAACAAGACACCAAAAAAAACATTTCTTTCCTCCGATAGAATAGGAGGAACTACGATCGATCTGATTTCCCTGTTTAGCCAAACGGGAATACATAGGCATAAGATTGCAAAAATCTTAGCGAGCATAATAATCAAACACTCTGAGTCCAGTACCTTCATGCATCAATCAAAGGAAAATCAAGCCTAGCATCCTAAACTAAAAAGCCTCCTATACAGTAAAGACACTTTCGTTCTTAAGCGCATAACCCTAAGAAAGACCCCCTATTTTGATAGCATCTGTAAAATAACAGTCAGCTGTTTAAACTCAGTATGCAAGCAGGGTTAATTGGAGACATCTATTTCCCTTCCTTAATCAGCTCAATAGGATAAAAAATGAATTGAACTGTAGTACCAAAGCGGTAGTGATTTGAAACCACAAAAACCGCACTACAACTCCCTAGTAGAGTCAACCTTTTAGCTTCAACCTTGGGCTTTGATCAAGGCACACATAAAAACCAACATCCCCTCAGAGAAAAAAATATAGAAAGTTCTCTCTGGAGGAAGACATTTCTCTGTACATCACACATCAAAACAGAAAAACAAACAAACCCTAATCCTAGATAACTGCTGTAAGTGGCACACTTGTTATTTCAAAAATCCAAGCTGTGATCCCTCTCTTATCCTGGTAAACTTCCTCTTTCATCTAACAGCTGTAAGCGGCAAGCCTCTGGATTATTTACATCCAAGCCCATGTCCCTCTCTTAGCATGTAAAGATTCCTAAGGAAAAATGGCATTGCTCAACACTGAGTTAAAGCTTCCTCCTTCAGGACATCATACCTTGTAAAGGAAATTATGGAATTGTTGGATTCTCATATCCTGGTTAAAGTAATTCCCCTTTATAATCAAATACCCACAACAAAGTGTGATAAATAGGTGAGATATCTCCCTTTAGAGATGACAAATTCTCTCTCAGTCAAACCTTTAGCTTCAATCTTGGGCTTTGAACAAGACACAAATACCCTTTAGCTTCAATCTTGGGCTTTGAACAAGACACCATCATCTTTTCCTTCCCATAGAATAAGAGGAACTACAATTGCTCTGATTTCCCTGTTTACCTTTACAGGAATACGTAGGTATAAGATTGCAAAATCTTAGCTAGCACACCAATCAAAAACCTTAGGTCCAGTACCTTACCAAAAACAACAAAATTACTCTCTCAACACTCCCAAAGGAGAAACTTTTCCCAATTTACAGATAAACACCAGTAAGTAGAAAACAGTAGAAAATTGCTAACGATCTATGGATAACCATATATAGGATGGGTAACTAACAACTCCCCATTGTATAACCTGACCCCGGACCCCCCAATCTCTTAAAGTATTTGTTAAAGAAAACATCTGCGTGCAAGGTTAGTTTTAGATAACTTCCATTTCCTTTCCAGCTTCATAGGATAAATAAGAAATCAGAAAGTAGCACCCAATTCCAACCAATTGTGGTAAGGTGGTCGCGTCACCGACAAAAATCGCACGCTACAGAAAAAATGGCGACTCTGCTGGGGAGTCTTTAGGATCAAAGTTCCTAAGCGGTCTAAATTGTTAGCAATTTTTCTACATGCTATATACTATACTATATATATATATATATATATATATATATATATATATATATATATACACACTATTTTTCCTACTTGATATCTGTGTTTATTTTTCGGTCAATGGGAATGTGATTGATACACATATGGAAAGTTTGAGAGAACATTAAGATAAGGGTGGCATAGACAGGTGAAACTTGTAGGGAGTGAATCCCGAACAAGTTATCCTGGTAACCCACCGAATCAGTCGAGGTACCCGTGCGGATACTAAATGTTGAACGATCATTTGTCGTGAAAGCAAAGTTTTCCCAGTGCGGTACCCATGACCCTGAGGATTTAGTAGACATTAACCATGTGACCATTTGGTAGTGCGGTGACTATCGGGAATAGTTGATACGCGATACTGCACTCAAATGAGATTCATCTTAGGATATTACAGCTCGCTCGAGTGAATCCGCTTGCTGTCGATATCCCTAGGGGGGTCAATGAATTTGGGTACCTGGAACCCGTCCTACAGGTACAAAAATTGACCAAAATAGTACAACCTTTGGGAATGGGTAGAGCCTTGACTTCATGCTTGTGACGTTGAACCTTTGAACCCATGTTTTTCAATGTTTTTGTGTGCTGCATTCATGCATTCATCTAAAAAACTCTTAACACAAAAAAATCTTTTTTTCAAAATATACTAAAACAATAATTGCAAATATCAGAGAAAAGTTGCGTTATGGATTTCGGTAGAAGAAAGACGCACAAGTTCACCTTCAAGGCTCCGAAATTAGAAGACTTAAGGAAATTGGCAAGGATGGTTACCAATCCCGAGGCTTTCAGAGCTAAGCACGGAGGGCTGTTGTCTCTGTTAAGGGTCCACGTAGTTGAAGGAATCCTGTCTACGTTAATTCAGTTCTACGGTCCGGTTTATCATTGCTTCACATTCCCGGATTACCAACTGGCACCAACGCTAGAAGAGTACTCCCACCTTATTGATTTACCTATCACTGATCAAGCTCCATTTTCTAGACTGGAAGAAATTTCAAAGGATCAGGCCATTGCAAGAGCAATCTCTTTGGACGAGTCGAAAGTTAGGACTCACATGACTACCAAAGGAGGAATCCAGGGTTTACCAGCTAAATTCCTGATGGAGAAAGCTTTGTACTTTGCTAGTGTAGGAAACATAACTGCCTACAAAGACGTCTTTGTTCTGCTCACATATGGGTTATTCCTTTTTCCCAACATTGACAACTTCGTTGATACCAACGCTGTTAAGATATTCTGATTGGAAACCCCGTACCAACCTTGCTCGCAGATGCTTATCATTCTGTACACTTAAGGAATTTGTACATCAGAGGAATGATCACATGCTATGTACCTTTACTCTACAAATGGTTCATTTCCCACTTACCTAAGTCAGCTGCTTTTTGGGATCATAAGAGTACTCTACGTTGGTCACAGAGGATTATGTCTCTTACCAACTCTGACATAGATTGGTATAATAGGATTTACGAAGGGATAGAGATCATCGACAGATGTGGAAATTTCCTTAATGTACCCCTCATTGGAACTAAAGGAGGAATCAACTATCATCCAATTTTAACTCGTCGTCAACTCGGATACCCGATGAAGAATATCCCATATAATGTTCATCTGGAAGGGTTTTTCTTCAAGGAAGGGGAAAATGACATGGCACTAAAGAAAGGAATAGTGCATGTCTGGAAACATATTCACTGGAAGGGAAGAGAGTCCATGGGAAAACCAAATTGTACCTCCATGGAGCCTTATCTCCATTGGGTGCAAACTAGAGCCCTCAAGCTGAGGATGCCTTACACTCGCCAAGAAGTTTTTCCGTTAAAGGAATATGCCCTTTATTTCATGTCTGATACGGAAAAACTCCAGGTAGCTCTCAACAAAGTTCAGCATGAGAAGAGCTCTTGGAAAAACAAATACTGAATCCTCAATTAATAATGTACCAAGATTCAAGAGTTGTTAAAAGAAAAGGATGCTCTAATTGAGATATTAGAACGACTTGTTATAGAAGGTCAGGAAGATCAAAAGAATTTGCTCGCTCCTTTCACTTGGCAAAGGACTAGTGACCCGACAACGGATGAAGAGCCCCGGTCAAAGAAAAGGAAAATACCGGAACCAGCATCTGAGCTCTCTTCAGAGAGAACTCAGGATCCATGAGCTTAGACATTTTCCTTACAGCACTTTGTAAATACTGTACTTTTCTTTGTAAAATACCGCAATCTTCCGATTTCAATAAAAGGGGTCTCCACCACCCACTGTATGATATTTGCAATCTAATTGTTGAAGTTTTTTTTATTAAAACAAACACTAAAAAATATATCATTGCATTCATCATTCTCACATAACTCATCTTCTCTTATCTCTGAGTCTCACATATGTGTCACGATTCTAGAGTCAAATTGTCTCACTCATACAATACTCGGGCCAATCGACAAAAGAAAATGGAGGATCTCGAGGAAGAGAACATAGAGCTGAGAGAAGAAATAGACGCTCTAAAGGAAAGTTTGGAAAAGCTTCACAGTGACATGCAATCCCTGGAAACAGCTCAGGAGCAATAACAAAATACTGTGATCTCGAAGATCACATCTACACCTGTAGTGGTGACATATGATCCTCGATACAACATGGCTAAAGGGCGCCCCTGGGGTATGTCTCTCAACTTTATACCTGAGGGATATATCCCTCCGGTCACTGAAGACCCAAAAACTGCAGCAGGAACCATTGGGCCTGAAGGTTACAAACTTCGGGAAAATGAAGACGCAATGTTTACAACAGCAACACCTGAAGATTACAAACTTCATGGAACTGAAGCTCCAAGAGTCACCACTGTAATGACCATACCACAGCTAGTGGTACACACTGTCCCGGAAGGACAGATTCCGCAAACAATTTCTGGTGGAAACGAAGACGTGTACGAAAGAATGAATAAGTTCCAGGAACGATTCTTGGAAATACAGAAGGAACTGGTGCCGCACTCAAATGGTACATGGGTTTAAACCGCTCCAAGATCAGTACTTTCAGAGATCTTGGGGCAGCCTTCGTTTAGCAGTATAAATACAATTTGGACATGGCACCAGATAGGGATCAGCTCAGAGCAATGTCGCAGAAGGATAAAGAAACTTTCAAAGAATATGCTCAGAGATGGCGTGAAATTGCTGCTCAGATTTGTCCCCCTCTTGAGGAAAAATAAATGACAAAGATCTTCCTGAAAACCTTGGGCTCGTTCTATTACGACCGAATGGTTGCAAGTGCGCCCAGTGACTTCACTGAAATGGTGAACATGGGAGTACTCCTTGAAGAAGCAGTCCGAGAAGGACGATTGGTCAAAGATGCATAGCCATCTAGCAGTACTAGGAGATACGGTAGTGCTTTCCAAAAGAAAAAAGAGCAATATATTAGTAATATCTCTCTGGGAAGGCAAAGCCGAAGGTATCAACCAGTAGCGGCGATAACTCCTGCTATCAACCCCGCGCTGGCTCCGACTTATCAACCTCAGGTTGCTCAGAGCCAACTAAATCAACATCAGTATCAGCAAAGGACGCAACGGCCTTTTCAGCAGGCTCGTCCACCGTACAACAATAACAATCGTACGACACGAACATCAGGGTTCGACCCTGTATCGATGTTGTACGCAGAGTTGTTTCCACTTCTACTGGCCAAGGGGCACGTCCAAACCAGGTCTCCTCTTACAGTACTAGAAAATCTGCCTTTTTGGTTCAAAGCAGATCAAACTTGCCCTTACCATCAAGGAGGATCGGGGCACAATATTGAGAATTGTCTCAACTTCAAGTCTAATGTACAGAAGCTTGTCAGGAACGGGGTCTTATCTTTCAAAGATACTAGTCTGAATGTTCAGAAGAACCCGTTGCAGCAGCATAGGAAGACTGCAGTGAATTTAATAGAGAAAGAACCTAACCGCGGTTACCAAATTCACGATGTACTCCTATTAGGAACCAATCTGGTGAGGATGCATTACAGACAGAGAGGGTACGGTCATGTGCCCTCTCACAATTATCACCAGTGTGATATCTGCCCAAAGAACAATCAAGGGTGTTCCGTAGTGCAAGCAACACTACAAGAACAAATGGATCTAGGTTGGATTCAGGATCAGAGGATCCGTGAAGTAAACATGGCCCACGCACATCCCAATATTGTTCAGAACCATGACATCCGTGCAATGAACGTCAACTTAGTGGCGATGTATTCGAGGCAAAGCCGATATTAAAATCTGGCACGGTACGATTACAATGCTTGTCCAGTCCGCTCAACAGACAATCAGGGATGCTCTTTTGTACAAGAGGCCCTCCAATGTCAGATGGATCTCGGATGGATCCAAGATTACCGCGAAGAAAATAACCATGAAGTCAATATGGTTCAGATTTTTGACATACACTTGATGAATACCAGTTTAGTAGAATTACATGCTAAGCAAGTCAGGCTCAGTTTTCTAGCTTCACATGATTATCTAGACTGTGAACAATGTTGCAAAGACAGTAAGGGGTGTGCACTTGTACGAAGAACGCTTCAACATTTGTTGGACCATTGGTGGCTTCCAATTTAGTTGGACGAAGCTACACAACTGATTAGCTTGACTGATGGAAATCCTAATAGACATCAAAGCTGTGATATCCACTCAATGGAAACAGATCTAGTAAAGATGCACTGCATACAAAGCGGGTGTGGCTGTGTACCACAGCACAACTATGAGCACTGTAGGCTATGTTTGAAAGATAACTAGGGATGTTATCTCATACGAGCAGCTCTCCAAGAACAGTTAAACCAGAGGGATACTCGACCAAGTTCGAGCTCTGGATCGATCAACATGAACAAGAGTATCCACCCGATCAGAACGAGAAGGTTGTCATAATCTCCGATCACGGAATAACCGAGAATGTTTGTGCCATAATTCCTCTGCTCAACAAGTCGAACGTCTCTCTTTACAGTAGAAGAATCCTTAACCTCGAACCAATTGAGGCTGCCTATGATGTTCAGAGAAATCAAAAGGCTCATGTGGTTATCTACCTGCCAGGACCAATATCGTACAAATCAGAGAAGGCTATCCCTTACAAGTACGGTACAACAACCATCTAAAATGGAAAGGAAACTCCATTACCCCCCGTCGTAAACATTGCTGACATCAGTCAAGTCACACGGAGTGGTCGGATCTTCAACAGAGGATTTGGAGAATCTACCAAAGAAAAGGAACCTCAAACGGGAGTTCCTAACCCGCTAGTCAGTCAATATGATAATCCAAAACCTGTAAAGAATAGCGATCAGATGCTAAAGCTCATCCAGAAAAGCGAGTACAAAATTTTGGACCAATTGTTGCAAACTCCGTCTCGAATCTCTGTACTATCTCTCCTGCTTAGTTCAGAAGCTCACAGGGAAGCTCTACAGAAAGTCTTAGAGCAAGCCTTTGCGGAACAAGATGTGATGGTAAGACAGTTTGACCGCATAATTTCCAACATCACTTCCTGTAACAATTTAGGATTTAGTGATGAAGAACTGCCATAAGAAGGTAAAAATCACAATATGGTGCTTAACATTACAGTCAACTGCCAAGACGATGCTTTAGCCAGCATACTGGTTGACACAGGATCATCTCTGAATGTTATGCCAAAATCAACTTTGATACGTCTATCGTTTCAAGGAGCTCCGATGAGAGGCAGTGAGATCAACGTCAAAGCCTTTGAAGGGTCTAGAAAAGCAGTTATCGGCGAAGTGGATCTTCCCATAACCATCGGTCCTCACACTTTCCAAGTCATGGATATCCGGGCAGCATACAACTGTTTATTAGGAAGCCCTTGGATACACAAAGTTGGGGCAGTCACTTCGACACTTCACCAGAAACTGAAGTTCATCAAGAGTGACAAGTTATTCACAGTTTGCAGAGAGCAGGCCTTAATCGTGAGCAACTTATCATCATTCTCCTATGTAGAACCCGAGGAGGTTGTTGGAACTCAGTTTCAAGCACTATTAGTGAGTGATGAGAATCAACCAGAAAGAGGGACATCAATTCCTTATACAAAGATGCTCTCGAAGTGATCAAGAGTAACGACATAAAAGGATGGGGACAACTTGTAATTCCTACTGATAACAAGACAAAGAAAGGTCTTGGTTTCTCTTCAGCCTGTACCCAGACTACTAAGAAAGACAAAAGTTTTCGTCCCATTCAGGATTTCTTTCACAGTGGAGGCTTCCTCCACCCAGTGTCTCAAGAAGTACACACCATCAATGAAAGTGACTCCTCCGATACAGAAGAAGAATGGAAATCTTACCTTAACCATGACAGTTATATATCTCTGGAAGAGGCGCGCATGCCATTCTGTTTTCCCAAGCAGAACCCGAGGTATATACCGAGATCCGACGCCCAGATGGTCTATGGAGATTACGATCCTGAAGGATGTCGTGCTCCACTAAACTCATTAGAAGATTGTTATGATCCCCTGGATGACATGCCTATCTGGAGGCCGTACCGAGAAGACTTGGGGAAAAAGAGTCAGCCTGATAATGCCTATCAGCTGAGTAATATTTAGAAGAATACCCATGTCCCCACTGGGTCGTGGAATCATTACTCAGGACATTCCGAAAATGTCTGACACCATGGTGACGAATCTACAAAGATTGCAGGACAAGAGTTCATCAATTATGCTTTCCCTGAGGTCAACGTCATTGAGGAAGATGACTCCTCAATCCCCACAGAAGTATGGGACACCTTAGGACAGCCAAGTGGCAAGTATGACTTCCTAGTCAAGTACACTGCTCCCAAAAGTTCTCGTATCATATGCGAGGACATCCAGCCAATTGGATGGGGAGATCCGCCTGAGGATAAAAACACTAGGGAAGAAACAACAGAAGAGTTCATTTATGACAACTCTGCATGGGAGAAAGACTTCAACGATCCTACTCAACCAGAAATCAGCGTTATTTCTGAAGACAAACCAAGAAGGAAAGTACCAGACTTTGTGATTCACAGAGGAGTTCGCCGCCGTTGGGCTGCTGTCGATATCCCGAAAGTCGTCCATAAGTCTAAGTAATTGTCGTCTTTGTTTTAAACCTTTCACCTCGCCCGAGTGGAATGAATGTTTTATAGGGCTCGCTTTTCTGTAAATGTCCCTCTTCGCTTCGCCTAAAAGCGACAGAGTTTTGTTTTATAAGGTTGTGTTTCAAGAATCAACAAATCATAAATAAAAAATGTCATTCTGTCATTCCCGCATTTATTGTTGTTTTCACTTTTCGCTTTTCAGAAAATGGTAATCCTAAAAAACAACCAAAATAAAAACAAGCATTTTTCAGAAAATACACTGCACACACTTTCACATTCTCTCTATCTCTTCTAAAAAATGAATCATCACATCATGCAAATTGCTTGTTTTAAACCCCATTGAAACGTACGATCCAATGCCTTCTACCAACTTTGAATTCCCGGTATTTGGGGCTGAAGAAGAAGAGGATGATGAAATTCCAGAAGAGATCTCCCGACTACTCATACAAGAGGAAAGGTCTATTGACCCTCACAAAGAGCCGTTGGAAACGGTCAATTTGGGCTCAGGAGAAGAAAAGAAAAAAGTTAAGATTGGAGCACTGCTCAGTCCGTTTGTCAAAGAAAATTTGTTAAAACTTATCAAAGTGTTTCCAGATGTGTTTGCTTGGTCCTATCAGGACATGCCAGGGTTGGATACCAGCATCGTGGAACATCACTTTCCGTTGAAAACGGAATGTCTGCCAGTAAAACAAAGACTGCGAAGGACTCATCCTGATATGGACATTAAAATTAAAGAGGAAGTGCAGAAGCAGATCAACGAGGGTTTCCTTGCCACCTTAGAATATCCTCAATGGCTAGCTAACATAGTGCCAGTTCTGAAAAAGGACGGAAAAGTCAGAATTTTTATAGACTACAGGGATCTGAACAAAGCAAGTCCAAAAGGCGACTTCCCCTTACCACACATAGATATGCTGGTTGACAGTACAGCAAAATTCAAGGTCTTCTCCTTCATGGATGGATTCTCGGGCTATAATCAAATCAAAATGGCACCGGAAGATATGGAGAAAACTTTATTCATCACCCCATGGGACACCTTTTGTTACAAGGTAATGTCGTTCGATTTGAAGAACGCTCGGGTAACCTATCAAAGGGCCATGACGACTCTGTTTCACGACATGATGCACAAAGAGATTGAGATGTATGTCGATGATATGATTGTCAAATCTAAAACAGAAGAAGAGCATGTGACACACCTATCAAAGTTATTCGAGCGTCTGAGAAAATACAAACTCCGCTTGAATCCCAATAAGTACACATTCGGTGTCCGCTCGGGAAAACTTTTAGGATTCATCGTCAGCCAGAAAGGTATCGAGGATGACCCTGACAAGGTCAAGGCCATTCAAGAAATACCTTCACCGAAGACTGAAAAACAGGTCAGAGGATTTCTGGGACGTCTAAATTACATCTCCAGATTCATATCCCTTATGACCGCGACATGCGCGCCAATCTTCAAACTACTCAGAAAGAATCAAGACTGTGTATGGACGGAAGATTTCCAAAAAGCTTTCTACAACATCAAAGAATATCTGTTGAATCCACCGATTATGTCTCCTCCAGTGGAGGGAAGACCACTAATCATCTACCTAACAGTCTTGGAAGACTCCATGGGTTGTGTGCTTGGCCAACAAGATGAAACAAAAAGAAAAGAGTCTGCCATTTACTACTTAAGCAAGAAATTCACCGATTGTGAAACTCGGTACACTATACTCGAGAAAACTTGCTGCGCTCTGGCTTGGGTAGCCAAACGTCTTTTCCAGTACATGATTTGTCACACTACTTGGTTAATCTCCAAAATGGATCTGATCAAGTACGTCTTTGAAAAACCTGCTCTCACAGGAAGGATTGCCCGTTGGCAGATGTTGTTATCAGAATGCGACATAGAGTACCATGCTCAAAAATCCATCAAAGGAAGTATTTTAGCCAGACATTTGGCTCATTAACTGATTGACAATCAAGAATCAATCGGATTTGACTTCCCAGACGAAGATGTCATGTAATTGAAAATGAAAGATTGCGATGAACCACTACCCAGTGAAGGGCCAGAACTAGGTTCCCAATGGGGACTAATTTTTTATGGAGCTGTCAACAATTATGGAAACGGAATTGGGGCAATCATTATAACGCCTCAGGGTACCCACATTCCTTTCACTGTCCGACTGACTTTCAAGTGCACGAACAATGAGGCCGAATACAAAGCTTGTATCATGGGTCTCGAAGAAGCTATCGACTTAAGGATTAAGAACTTGGATGTATATGGAGACTCAGCCCTGGTTATCAATCAGATCAAAGGAGATTGGAACACATACCAATCAGGACTGATTCCTTACAAAGATTACGCGAGAAGGTTGTTACCATTCTTCAACAGAATTGAGTTTCATCATATTCCTCGTGAAGGAAATCACATGGCTGATGCACTAGCCAGTCTCTCCTCCATGATCAGTGTAGGTCAATGGAACGACGTACCTAAGATTGACATAATGCGCCTAGAGAGGCCCGCCTACATCTTCGCGATCGAAGCAGTCATAGACGATTAACCTTGGTATCACGATATCAATTGCTTCCTTCAAAAACAAGAATACCCACCTGGGGCATCAAGAAAACATATGAAGACTCTCAGAAGACTGGCTGTCAACTTCTTCCTGAGCAGTGATACACTCTATAAGAGAAACTTCGACATGGTTTTTCTCAGATGCGTAGACAGCCAAGAAGCAAACATGTAGATGAAAGAAATTTACGAAGGATCCTTTGGCACTCATGCCAACGGACACACAATGGTAAGAAAAATTCTGAGAGCAGGGTATTATTGGCTGACAATAGAATCCAATTGCTACAAGTACATGAGGAGATGTCACAAGTGTCAAATATATGCAGACAAAATCCATGTACCGCCAACGCATCTCAAAGTTCTTTCTTCTCCATGGCCTTTTTCTATATGGGGAATCGACATGGTTGGCATGATCGAACCCAGGGCTTCGAACGGACATCGGTTCATCCTGGTAGCCATTGACTACTTCACCAAGTGGGTTGAAGAAGCGTCATACGCCAATGTAACCCGACAAGTAGTGGTCCGCTTTATCAAAAACAACCTCATATGTCGTTATGGTGTTCCAAGCCAGATCATTACGGAAAATGGATCTAACTTGAACAATAAGATGATGAAAGAGTTGTGTACTGAGTTCAAGATCGAACACCATAACTCATCTCCCTACCGGCCTAAGATGAACGGAGCGGTAGAAGTGGCTAACAAGAACATCAAAAAGATCGTTCAAAAGATGGTTGTAACCTACAAAGACTGGCACGAGATGCTACCCTTTGCTCTTCACGGTTATCGCACGTCTGTTCGCACTTTAACATGGGCAACTCATTTCTCTCTAGTATATGGCATGGAGGCAATGCTTCCCATAGAAGTAGAGATCCCATCAATCCGGGTATTGATGGAAGCCAAGTTAACAGAAGCTGAATGGTGTCAAAGTCGACACGATGAACTGAACCTAATCGAAGAAAAACGAATAACGACCCTATGCCATGGTCAGTTGTATCAACAAAGAATGAAGAAAGCATTTGACAATAAAGTCCGACCCCATGTCTTTAGAAAAGGAGACCTCGTGCTCAAGAAGATACAATCATTTCTCACTAACTCCCGGGGCAAATGGACTCCAAATTACGACGGCCCCTATGTGGTCAAGAAAGCCTTCTCAGGCAGCGCCCTGAGACTCGCAACCATGGATGGAGAGGAGTTTACCTACCCCACAAATGTTGATGTAGTCAAGAAATACTTTGCCTAAATAAATAAAAAATGTCTCGGTGGATTGAAAACCTGAAAGGGCGGTCTAGGCAAAAATTAGAGACATAAGCAAAAAAAATCATCCCGATGGATTGGAAACCTCAAAAGACAATTCAGGCAAAAGTTAGGGATTCATGGCAAGTAACTACGTCCGACAAGGTTAAATCCCCAGCAGTAACACTATTTGTCAAAAAACTTCAAGTCAAGGTCATCTTCGACAGAAGCTCCGGATGTCCAGAATTCAAAGTTGGTAGAAGGATAACGGTCGTTATGTTTCAATGTAGCCCCTTTTCCCTTAAATTACCATTTTCTAAACTTTGTGAATGCTCTATGGGATCATTGACTTGGCTGATTTCCATTCTATCAATAAAATTTGAGCCCTAGTTCTTTTGTTTGCAATTCTCATTTATTTTTGCTTTTCAGAATGACATTTTCCAACATGATCAACGATTCTTGAAACAAAAAAAATGAATTTCCTTTTTTTCTTCTGCTTTTAAAATAAAGATGGCAATTCTTTTTTACTACTGAACGTCAAGAGAAACATTGATGGCTTCTCCAGAAGTGATCAAACCTCGAAAGGCAGAATCGAATTACTCCTTCTAAACCAGTACGCCTGAATGAAGGATCAACTGTTTCAGATGTAATGTCCCATATGATACCCCCGGCAGAGTTCTTACCTCTTAAGACCGATTGAGGGTTCTTTCACCCCCAGAAGGGTCTACCTCTCCTAAGCAAGGCAGGATTGCTATCTTGAACCCATGATACCTTTTACTCCCCCGGCAGTGGCCGAGTATCCAGTCATGTTCATTCACTAGTCTGTATGTCGTGTCTGTTTTGTCAGCATAAACATACATACATCATGCATATTTGATTCATATTCATATTCATATTGCATTACTATCACTCTGGCCAGTCTCGTCCCCAAGTGATAAAGTCCTCTCGCCAGTAAGGTTGTTA
The DNA here is from genome assembly GCA_022829125.1 of Lathyrus tuberosus. Lineage (NCBI taxonomy): Eukaryota > Viridiplantae > Streptophyta > Magnoliopsida > Fabales > Fabaceae > Lathyrus > Lathyrus tuberosus. The sequence goes on from JALAZF010000072.1 coordinate 12,358,409, forward strand.
GTTCTTTCCTCGTCAGGAAATGTATCGTCTGAGCAATTTCTCCCCAGTTTATTTCTGGTTGTCCTAGACCACTTTGATAAACTTGAACCTCTGAAAGGCAAGAAGACATTCGACATATGTCACTCTTCACCATTGAAGATGATATTTCCGCTTTCTCGGATTAAAGAAAATCCCCAGAGAAAGCCTCTTCGCTAAAAGACTCTCGACAATACGACAGTTTCTCTCCGAAAGGTTTGCTGTCAACGAGGTCATCAGCACCTCAAAAGATCTCGAAGAAAAGTATGATGTAGTATCCCAAAGCAACAAGCAGTCTCTCAAGAAACTCGTTTCTCCCCAGTAGGTCGACAAATGGCATCTCCAACAAAGAAGTTTGCACACCTCTACAGCTCAGACTAATGGGTCCCCAACAAGTCTGGCCTCAAACTTTTTCCATCAAATGGCGTCTCCCCAGTAAAACTCGGTGAGAAGTTTGATGAAGACCGCTACACATAGCATCCCTGGTCAAGGAAGAAATCCGACGAGAGGAAACTGAGACCAGTTCTGTGGCTAAAGACCAGGATCAAGGAGAAGTTTATTTCAAAAGGAACTGAGACCAGTTCTGTGGCTGAAGACTAGGATCGAGGGGAAGTATATTTCAGACACTGAGACGAGTTACGTGGCTGAAGACCCGGATCGAGGGGAAGTTTTACCCTTTTCTAAGTATCATTTCTTAGTAAAAGAAGATGGATGAGCAAACTGTCATTCATAACCACCATCAAAATTTCGGGTATTCCGATATTTAATCCTCTTGAACCCTGAATGTCCGAATATCTTTGCCATTCACACCTTCGGGTTCAAGAAGATTAAATAGGGGCATCTGTCATACCCCAAATTTTGACCACAAAGGTTTCCCATTATTGTGTAAATCATCACCACAATATGGATGTACCATCATACCTCATCAATCTTCTCAAGGATTATTGAGCATTCACTACAACCAGGAATTAGGGTTTTGAACCCTCCCAGAGCACTTAGACAAAGGATCAATCAAGAAATGACATGATCCTCAACTTTTCTAACCTCTAAAACATCCACGAAGGATTAGGAGGTCTCCCATATCAAGAATCAAGCACAAGGTTGCAACATTCCAAGTGGATCAAGCCTCAAGATCGCCAGTGTCACCAAATTAGGGTTTTGGTCGACCAAGGCCTCCAGATGAAAATTTTCATCTGAGCATGAGCCAGTACTTCAAAACATGACCCAAAATTCTCAAAGGGACCTCATGGACCTAATCATGATATCAAAATAGCCTTAGGGGATGCATTCATAAAAAATTAGGAATTAGGGTTTGTTGACCTAATTCACCCCTAAGTTGACTTTTGGAGCAAGACATGTACCAATACCTCAAGACATGATTTGAGGGCCTCAAATACACCACATTGATCCATTTGCAACAATGGATTGATCCAAGAAGCTTGAGTCACACGTTTCAATTTCATCTGGACCACAATTAGGGTTTTGAAGAAAAAGTCAATTGTACCTTTGACTTTGGACCAAGACATGCTCCCAAACCTTGGGAAATGATTCAAGACACCCTAAAACACCTATGGAATCCATATATTAGGTTTGAATTAGGTCAAGAACTTGATTGCATAGAGGATCACACAGTTTGGATTTCATCTAACAAAAAGTCAACTGTGCCCAAAAATCAAGTTTGAATTTTTGGAATTTTTCACAAATATGGTTCCCCTAAGTCCAAAACAATGTTAATTTATGGTTTTGATCATCATTCATCAAGAAAAGTGAGGTAATTTGCAAAAGGGGCAACCTTAGAAAACTTAAATTTTTCTAAGTTATGGAACAAAATGGCTTTGGTACCAACTTTGCAAGATCATAACTCCTAAACCCTAAGGCCTTTTTCTTCCATCTAAAGCTCAAATGAAAGCCCTCATTACATACTTCAAAAGTGTCAACTACATCAAATTCCAAATCCTCATGGATTTTGAGTTATGGATTGATCAAAATCACAAAGAGTGGAAATAACCACTTTTTCCAACACTTAGTAAAATTTTCAACAAGTCAGAATCTATTTCACTTTTTCCAAACTTTAAGGTCATTTTTTATCATGATCCAAGTTGAACCAGGTCCATTTTGTGAACATCAAAGTTAAAGTATGTCATGAGAGCTTTCCAACAAGTACCAGATCATCTCCAAATTCAATTTGAGTAGGGAGTTACAACCCTTGGAACATGGCATCAAAGACTGATTTCTTCCCAAGGCAGATTATAGGTCATTTTCTTAAATTAGATAAATCCAACAATTACAAGCCTTGTCATCAATTTGGACACCTCAGGGGATAACATCAAAGGAAAAATATCTGATCCACAAGCCTCCCAAGTCCAAGGATCTACATGTAGCTATGTGTCCCCTAAAAAGGCTAAAAATCCCAAAGACTCCAATTTTGTTCCAATGCATTCAATGGATTCACAAGGTGGCAAGCATCAAGACATTGCTAACTGAATTGAGTCAAGCCTTATCTCTGAACCAAAGCTACAATAGCCTGCTGCACTGAGCCAAGTCAATGGCTAGAGAAGACTAATGATTCCTTGTGATCAACATTAGCCAAAGAGTTGTACCAGTTTCCATTCAGTATTGCTTGCAAAACAAACTTGCTCCACTATAAATAGAGCTCAATTGTGATCAGTTTAAGTACACCAAAGCACCACAACTGATGCTTTCCTCAAAATCACTCTCAAAAAACCAGATTTGCCTTCTATTTCAAGTCACTATCGAATTTTGAAATAGGAAGCAATTCAAACCAAACCAATCATGCCAACACCTCATATACATCATATATGAGTGATCCATGACCCTGAAACACATCTGGAACATCAGAATCACAAAATCACCATCCATTTGCTCAAGCTTTTGGTCTGTTTGCAGTTGAGGTGCCACAACAAGTTCTGGGCTGATTCAATCTATTCCAAGCCTTCAAACACATTACTTTAGGCCCATTGAAGCTATCCAGATCATTACACAACAACTGTAACGCCTCCAATATATAATTCGATCACCAGCTGCATGAGGTAAGCCTGACACTCTCAAACTCCATAATCCATGCATCATAAATGTGTTTTCAAGTTACAAACATGTTTCTGAACTTATGTAGAGTATTTCCCCTTAATCAATTGCTATGTATGATTCGTGTTTAGGATTTCATAGTGTTCTTGCAAAATCTAGGGTTCTTGAGTTCATCCTCTGATTTATCACTCCACGCTTAATACAAATGCAATTAATCTATATGGTTGTGATCCTTGTTCAAATATTCTGGGCAATTAATCTGGGAAAAACAGGGTCGCGCGTGTTCTTCCCTTGTTCTTGGCGCCTTTTTTCAAATTTTCAAATATTTGAATTTTTGATCTTTTATTTAATTGATTTCAAAAATTAATTTCTCTCTCATTTTTTATCATTTTTTATTGGTTCTTTTTTTAAAAAGTCACAAAAATGTTAAGTTATTTTATTTTATGAAAAAGTCCAATTTATATTATTTCTTTAATATAGATAGAATTTTTGTAGTTTATTACATTTTATTTGTTTTTAAACGTTTTAAAATAAAATTCCAACTTTTATCTTTTCATTGCAAATAAATTTTGATCTTGTATGTGATTAAACATGTTTTTCAAACATTTATCCAAGGTCACTACTTATTTTTTTACACATGTTTGATAATTTTGATCATTTTAATTGAATTTTTATTCAATTAAAATACTTTTTTTTAAAATCAAATTAGGGTTTTGATTATTTCCACCCTTACCAATCATTTTTAAAAACTTTTGGGCCTCTAATAGAGTGTAAGACCCATTCCTTTTACACACAAATAATTTAGGCTTCAGTCATTGTATAAGTCCCATTGTGTTTTTTTGGAAATCGCGACACGATCGTCGCCTTTTAAAACAAAAGTTATCTGGGCCTCCCTTGAGTGTAAGCCCCATTGTCTTTTCTTTTAAAACTCTTTTGGGCCTCTAATAGAGTGTAAGACCCAACCCCCTTTTGTACAAAAGTAATTTGGGCCTCAGTCATTTGTATAAGTCCCGATATGAGTTTAAAATCTCGGCGCAATCGCCGTTTTGAAACAATCTTCATCTGGGCCTTTCCTTGTGTTGTAAGTCCCATTTTTCTTCTTTTTTAAACACTTTTGGTCCTCTTGGTAGAGTGTAAGACCCATCCCTTGGTAAATAAATATCCTTTTTTGGGCCTCAGTCGTTGTATAAGTCTCGATACGATACAAAGAATCTCGGCACGATCGCCATTTTCAAAACAAATTTTTGGGCCTCTCCTTGAGTATAAGCCCCAAACTTCCTTAAAACAACTTTCCTTTTTAATGTATAGTTGTATCAAACTTTCTTCAATTTCTTGAATAACTAACCATACAGTTATGCTGGAAGCTTGCTCACCTGTAAGTTCACTTTACACTCTTTAACATATTTGTTTATATATTTCATCTGTATATACTTGTATATATCTACTTAGAGTTTTCCCTAGCAAATAGGTCTAGATTTAGATCAAACCAGTGGTTATTCTTTCAACACAGTTAAAACTAGTTCCTCCGTAGGAAATTCCAGATACAGTCTTGCCTTCTCTTGGGCTTATACAATATGGAACAGAGAAAGGCATTATTCTCGGTGAAACTTTTCTCAAGACTGTCACTACTAGAAATATTTGTACAAGAAATTCATTTCCCCAGAGAGGATTATTCCCGGTGAAACCTCTCTTGAATTTCTCCAAACCTTAGAAATGTTCACTAAAGAAAGGATTATTCCTGGTGAAACCTTTCTTGAAATTTTCTTAGGCTTGGACCCACAAGCTTCCTAAAAGCATCCCCAGCCTCCTCTTGGGCTTTGTACAAGGACCATCAGGCTTCTTAGAAGTTCTCAGCCTCCTCTTGGGCTTAATACAAGGACCTGAAGATCTCCTACAGGTATAGGACAAAACCTAGTCATCTTTTGCTAGTTCAATATTCTAAAGAGTCAAACATCATGACCAGTTCAGGGTTGATCTTCATCCCTTAAAAACATCAGCCTCCTCTTGGGCATCATAAAAAGATTAACCTACTCATACCAGTAGACTTGGACAGTCTCATCTCCTCTTGGATCTCAAAGAAACCCTCAAGTTCTCTAAAAACACAGGAAAGACCCTGATCATTTCATCAATTCATCAGCAGAGTTTAAACCTTTCATCCTAAGTTCCCCAGCTAGGGTGAACTTAACATCAATACAACCCTAACAGAATTAGAACCTCAAGGCTTCAGATATCTCAACTCTTCTGTAACCCTCAGCAAGAGTTAATTCCCCACTTTGGACCTGTCTCTGGATCTCAATAAATCCTCAGCAGAAGCTAGCCTCCTCTTAGGCTTTATATAAGGAATTCCCTAACCAGCCTCCTTTTAGGCTTTGTATAATGATTTCTCCTCAGCTGAGTTAGCCCCAACCCTGAACTTTACAAAAAATATTCTCCATCTGAGTCAATCCCTTTTAGCCTTAATCTTGGGCTTTGTACAAGACAGGTAAAACCTCTCACCAGTAGAGTCTATCCCTTTTAGCCTAAATCTTGGGCATTGTACAAGACACATATAAATATTCTCCAGCTGAGTCAGTTAACCTTTTAGCTTCAATCTTGGGCTTTTTACAAGACAGACAAAAATTTTCTTTGAAAAAGTCAATTTTCAGCCTCCTCTTAGGCTTTGTATAATGATATCCCCAAAAGAGTCAGTCTCTTTTCAGCCTCAATCTTGGGCTTTATACAAGACAGATATTAAAACTCCCTTGTAGAGTCAACCTTTTTGCTTCAACCTTGGGCTTTGATCAAGGCACACATAAAAACAAACATCCCCTCAGAGAAAAAAATCAAGAAAGTTCTCTCTGCATGAAGACATTTCTCTGTACATCACACATCAAAACAAAAAATCAAACAAACCCTAATCTCAGATAACTGCTGTAAGTGTGTCATACCCCAAATTTTGACCACTAAGATTTCCCATCATTGTCCAAATCATCATCACAATATGGATGTACCTTTGTGCCTCATCAATCTCCTCAAGGAATTGTTGAGCATTCACTACAATCAAGCTTAGGGTTTCAAGCCCTCTCAGAGCCTTTAAACAAAGGATCAATCAAGGAATGACATGATCTTCAACTTTTCTAACCTCTTAAACACCCACAAAGGATCAAGAGGACTCCCACATCAAGAATTAAGCACAAGAGTGCAACATTTCAAGTGGATCAAGCCTCAAGTTCATCTAATACAAAGTCAACTGACGCAGAAAGTCAAAGTTTGACTTTTGGTCAACTTTGAGGATCACAATCCATTACTCAAGAAAATATGATGGATGATTTAATTTGATCAAATTTAAATCAATAAATCATGCAAATTTGAAAAATTGATCAAATTGAAAGAAACTTAGAAATTTTTTCTAAGTTAAAATCATGTTCAAGTGCACAACTTTTCAAGGTTGTAACTATTGATCCAAGCATCCATTGATTTTGCGTAAGAGCTACTTTTAAAGAGGGTATTTGATACTTCAACATTGTAGAAGGAATCAACTCAAAATATCATAAGGATTGAAAGATATAAGTGATCAAAGTTGGGAATTCTTAATGTCAAATGTTCCGACATTTCATAGGACATCATTAATATTTTTCCAGCAAGAATGTCCCAACTTCAAGGATGTTTTTCTCCATGATCCAAGTTGATTCAAGCCAAACCTTGAACATCAAAGTTGAAGTACGTTATCTCAGCTTTCCAGAAAGTTGTAGAACTTCCATTTATCATACTAGAGCAGGAAGTTATGGACTTTACAGTAAGGCTTGCTGCAGCTGTTTTTTAGGACAGATTTTGTGCACTTTTTCTTGTGCCACACAATTTTTAAGCTTTGTCACCATGAAGGACAAGCATCAAAGGTGCAATTCACTTCAACTAAAAATATCATAGTGGATTAAAAGATATAAGTGATTAGAGTTTGGAATTGTTAATGTTCAAAGTTGTCAAATGTTTCAACATTTCATAGGACATCATTAATATTTTTCCAACAAGAATGTCCCAACTTCAAGGATGTTTTTCTCCATGATCCAAGTTGAACCAAGTCTAGGGTCAAACATCAAAGTTGAAGTATGTCATCTCAGCTTTCCATAAAGTCCTGGAACAGCCATTTATCATTCTTGAGCAAGAAGTTATGGATTTTACAACAAGGCTTGCTGCAGCTGATTTTTAAGACAGGTTTCAGGAAAGATTTTCACATTTCTTGTGCCACACGAATTTTTAAGCCTTGTCATCATTTTGGACCCATCTGAGGATCAAATCCAAGGGGGATGATCTGATCTCCAAGCCTCCAAAGTCCTTGGAACCAAAAATAGCATGCCAAACCTAGAAAACCCTATAAAAGGGACAAGACTCCAATTTTGGTTTGGAGCATTTAATAGATGCTTAGAGGTGGCATGAACTGAGCTTTCTCCAACTAAATTCAGTTAAGATTCATCCAACAACAAGGGAACCAGCAGCCTGTGCCCTAATCTCTAGTCAATGGCTAGAGGAGACTTGAGATTCCAAAATGCAACCATTGGACAACCCTCTGCTGCAGCCACCATTCACTATTGCTTGCAAAATAAACTTGCTCTACTATAAATAGAGCTCATTTGTGCTCAGTTTGAGTGCACCAAAGTCATCAAACAGATGTTTTCCTCAAAATCACTTCTTTCAATCCAAAATGCCTTCTTTAGCAAGGTAATTCTGAGTTTTTAAGTTAGAGAGCATTTCCATCACAACTCATGATCCAAACACATCCAATATGTCATATATAAGTTGTCCAAACTCTCATAAGTGACCTATAACACCAAAATCACAAAGTCACCTCTCAAAACCTCAAAATTGGACTTTTTTGCATTTTTCAAGCCATGTCTTGATTCAGTCACTTTCCAAACCAGATAAGACCTCAAACACACTCCAAATATCATCCTTGAACTGTCCCAAATGGTTCCCCCCATCTGGAACACCATTTGAGAGAGTTGCCATTTTGGCCACTTTTGCCCATTTTGCAAGAAAGAGCTCAAACTTGCTCTAGAGGTTTCCAGCTGATTCCAACCATCCTAAAAGTTTCTAAGAGGTCATTTGAAGGTGTCTAAAGCATCAATTCATTTCTGGAACAAAGCACTTGGTAGGTTTCCCAAAATCTTCAAAAAAAGAGGTAAGCATCACAACTTGAATTCTTTGAATCATGCTTTCCTTTGATGTCCACATACATGCATCATATTGAACAATTCTTGAAGCAAAAGTGTAGTCCTTAATGTGTATGTTATGATCCTCCTACTGTTTGCACTTTAACATGTTTATATGTGGAGTTTATGTTGTTTTAAAATTCATGTCCAGTTCTAGTTTTTTGCATCGTGTGTTCTGTACATTAAGTTTCAGTATATATGAGTGATACCATTGGATTCCTTGCGAAAAATCGGTCAAGATAGGTTCTTAAGGATTTTAATTTCGTTAAAAATTGAGAGAGTTATGAGTGTTGGAAATTTGATAAAAAAATATGTTGAAAACTAAAAGAGATGTCGAAGAGGATGTTGTGACATCTTTCCTCTTTTTCTTATTTTATTTTCAAAACTCAACCAATTCTTTTACATAGCAAAAATCATCATTTTCCAATTTTGTTTTTCACACTTCTTATTCATACTCCATAATATTTTAATCCACACAAAATCACAAAAAAATATTATTATTTGATATATTTTTAATATATTCAAAAATATTGTTTTAAATTATTTTAAATGTTTTTAAAATGATTTCTTTTTCTTGATTTTTAAAACCAAAATGATTTTAAATATTTATGTGGATAAAATACTTCTTCATAAACCTTAATCATTGTTTATAACATGATTAATGATTTTATTTGATATTTTTATCATTTTTTATACTTGATTTTTCTTTGAAAAATGCCTTTAAAAAATGAAATTGGGGTTTCTTTGATTTTCACCCTAACAAATCTTTATCAAACACTTTTGGGCCTCTAATAGAGTATAAGACCCAATCCTTTGTAAATACAAACCTTTTTTGGGCCTCAAATGTTGTATAAGTCCCGTTGTATTTCAAAAGTTTGGCGCGATCATCGCCCGTTTAAAATAAATCATTTGGGCCTCTCCTCGAGCTATAAGATCCATTCAAAATCATTGGGCCTCTAATAGAGTGTAAGACCCAATCCCCTTTTAACCAAAATAATTTTGGGCCTCAGATATTGTATAAGTCCCTCTGCGTTAAAAGAAAATCTCGGCGCGATCGCCAGTTCAAAAAGAAAAAACCTCTGGGCCTCTCCTTGAGCTGTAAGCCCCATCACTGATACAAAAACATTTTGGGCCTCTTGAGAGAGTGTAAGACCCATCCCTTTGTACAGAAAACCTTTTTTGGGCCTCACATATTGTATAAGTCCCTCTGTACAGTTTTCAAAACAACAGTGCAATCACTGATAAAACCTTGGGCCTCTCCTTGAGCTGTAAGCCCCAACAATATTTTCAAAGCACTTTCTCCTTTGATTTTGTATATAATATTGTTATCAAATCTTTCTTTGTTGAACAAACTTACAAAACAGCATGGAAGCTCTACAACCGAGTAAGTGTTTACCCGCTTTCTTTATCCGCTTTCATATATATATAACTGTATTGTGGGGCTGCTCACTGTAAGTCTTCTTTCACAAACTTTTATATACTTGTCTAATATCAACTGTGTAATACTAGTATAGTTATTTAGAGTTCTCCTCGGCAACTATGTCTAGCACTAGGTAAAGCCCTGTTGGTCACTCTTAAATACAAACAAAACTAGATCCCCATAGGATTACCAGAAACAGTCTTCCCTCCTCTTGGGGTTAAACAATATGGAGACGTGAAAGGCAACATTCTCAGTGAACCCTTTCTCAGACTGTCACTCTTAGAAATCGTCAAAGAGACTCTACTCCCTAGAGATGATCTTTTCTCCGTGAATGGCATCTCTTGAGTTTCTTCCAAATTCTCGGACTTTCCTAGCTTGATCTATTCTCGGTGAATGGCATGTCTTGAACTTCTCGGGGTTTGGGGACCCACATGCTTCTTAAAAGCATCATCTCCTCTTCTTGGGCGTTGTACAAGGACCCTTCGGCTTCTTAAAAGCTCTCATGCCTTCTCTTAGGCTTAGTACAAGGACCCAGAGACCTCTACAGGTATAGGAACAGAACCTAGTCATCAATTTGCTAGAGCTGTCTTTCTGAGTCAAGTGTCAGACCTGTTAATGGGTTGACCTTCATCCCTTAACATACCAGCCTTCTCTTGGGCATTATACAAAGATCATTCCCTTATCCGAGAATCGATTTCTCAAAACACCAGTAGACTTGGACAATCTCAATACCCTTTGGATTTCCCATTTCCTTAAAGAATAGGAAATAACCTTGATCCTCTGATCAATCCCAAAGCACAACAATACCTTTAATCGTTCCCTTCATAAGAGCTGATTTTCTCTTTTATCCAACACACTAGACCTGTCACTCAACTCAAACAGTTACCAGCATAAACAACCTCCTCTTGGGCTTTGTACAATGATTCTTCCCACACTCTCTTGTTGAGTATAAAAGACTCTCTTGTTGAGTTAAACCCTTTTAGCCTCCATCTCGGGCTTCATACGAGATACAAAACACTCTGTTGTTGAGTATAAAAGACTCTCTTGTTGAGTCAAACACCTTCAGCCTCCATCTCGGGCTTCGTACGAGATAGAAAATCACTCTCTTATTGAGTATAAAAGACTCTCTTGTTGAGTTAAACCCTTTTAACCTCCATCTCGGGCTTCGTACGAGATACAAATCACTCTCTCGTTGGGTCAATAGCCTCCTCTTAGGCTTTGTATAAAGAAAACCCCAGTTGAGTCAATCAACCTTTTAGCATCAAACTTGTGCCTTGCTCACAGCATACAAACATCAACAACTCCTCTTTAGAGATGACAAATTCTCTCTCAGCCAAAACCCTTTTGCTTCACATCTTGGGCTTTGAACAAGATACAAACCTCCTTTAGCTTCATGTCTTGGGCTTTGAACAAGACACCAAAACAACCGCTTTCCTCCCATAGAATAGGAGGAACTACGATCGCTCTGATTTCCCTGTTTTGTTAAACGGGAATACGTAGGCATAAGATTGAAAAATCTTAGCGAGCATACTAATCAAAAACCCAAAATCCCGTACTTTCACATATCAACCCAAAAGCAGCAAATCTAAACACATTACCTAAAACCTCACAAATAATCCGGACATTGTAATTTTAACAAAATAAACCGAAGAGGGACCCACATCTTAATCGCATATGTAACCTAACAGACAACTGTTTAAACTCATATGCAAGCAGGGTAAATTGGAGACATCTATTTCCCTTCCTTAATCAGCTCAATAGGATAAAAAATGAATTGAACTGTAGTCCCTAGAGCGACAGTGCTTAAGAACCACGTCCAAAATCGCTCGCTACAAAGTGGCACATTTGTTTATTCAAAAATCCAAGTTGTGATCCCTCTCTTATCCTGGTAAACTTCCTCTTTCATCTAACAGCTGTAAGCGGCAAGCCTCTGGATTATTTACATTCAAGCCCATGTCCCTCTCTTAGCATGTAAAGATTCCTAAGGAAAAATGGCATTGCTCAACACTGAGTTAAAGTTTCCTCCTTCAGGACATCATCCCTTGTAAAGGAAATTATGGCATTGTTGGATTCTCATATCCTAGTTAAAGTAATTCCCCTTTATAATCAAATACCTCAACAACGTGTGATGAATAGGTGAGATATCTCCCTTTAGAGATGACAAATTCTCTCTTAGTCAAACCTTTAGCTTTAATCTTGGGCTTTGAACAAGACACAAATACCCTTTAGCTTCAATCTTGGGCTTTGAACAAGACACCATCATCTTTTTCCTCCCATAGAATAGGAGGAACTATGATTGCTCTGATTTCCCTGTTTACCTTTACGGGAATACGTAGGCATAAGATTGCGAAATCTTAGCGAGCACACCAATAAAAAACCTTAGGTCCAGTACCTTACCAAAAACAACAAAATTACTCTCTCAACACTCCCAAAGGAGAAACTTTTCCCAATTTACAGATAAACATCGGTAAGTAGAAAACAGTAGAAAATTGCTAACGATCTATGGATAACCATATATAGGATGGGTAACTAACAACTCCCCATTGTATAACCTGACCCTGGACCCCCCAATCTCTTAAAGCATTTGTTAAAGAAAACATCTGCGTGCAAGGTTAGTTTTAGATAGCTTCCCTTTCCATTCAAACTTCATAGGATAAATAAGAAATCAGAAAGTAGCACCCAATTCCAACCAATTGCGGTAAGGTGGTCGCGTCACCAACAAAAATCACACGCTACAGGACCCAAGGTACAAAGTTCAATCAAACGGAGCTGAAGAAAATGTTGAAGTAGTTGAGAATAAGATATTTGAACAGGGTCAAAATTCCTTTCAGACCTTCTTGGTTTCTACTGATAATTCTATTGAGGCGCATATGGTTAACAGTACTGTTGAGGTTGTTGAGTTGCAGATGGAATGGCCACAGCAGCCACCTGCTGATATGGTGCTTAATAAGTTCTTCCTTTTCCCTTGTAGGAAGACACATAATTAGTCTCCCCTTCCCTCGTTTTAGGGACTCCAGCATAGGGATCCTTTCCTGCCCTAGAGGACCCGACAGCAGCTTGAATCTTTCCTAGCTTAATACCATTATCAACCCTCTCTTCGGCCATTACCAAATCTAAAAATCCGACGGAAGTACTCCCCACCAATCTGTCATAATAGGGACCTTGTATTGTACTCATAAACATGTCCACGAGTTCTCTCTCCATCATCGAAGGTTGAACCCGTGCAGCCAATTCACGCCACCTCTAGGCGTACTCCTTGAAACTTTCATTGGGCTTTTGTGTAAGACTCTACAGTTGAGTCCTATTAGGCACCATGTTAGTGTTTTATTGATAATGCTTTAATAAAAGCCTCAACCAATTCTCTCCAACTACGAATGTAAGTCCATTCCAGTTGCATATACCACTCCAAGGATGCCCCAACTTGGCTGTCCTGGAAGAAATGCATCAATAATTTCTCATCATCTGAATATGCTGACATATTTCTGTAATAAGCTCTGATATGTGTCTTTGGGAAGGTTATTCCTTTGTATTTTTCAAAATCAGGCACTTTGAAGGAATTCTCACACTCGGCACCAAGCCCATGTCAGCAATGTCCATACCTAAAGTATTATGGCACTCCATGGCCCTCACTCTCTCTTCCAGCATACAGAGCCTTCTTTCTGCCTCTGTAGGAAGACCCATCACAGCGTCATGCATAGAAAATTGATCCTCATGATCATCCATTTCAAGATTAGGAATAGGGATCCCAGTAGGGATAGAGATATGACCAGCATTAGCACCTGGAGGATTCGTACGACCACCTGGAGAATTATCACCACCTAGAGGATTAGCACCACCTGGAGGATTACCACCACCTGGAGGATTACCACCATCAACATCTGCTTATGGAATGACAATAGTGGGCCCATGGACAAGCGCCCTTAACTCTTCCAACAGTTCTGCATATACTTGCCCTATAACCCGTCTCTAGTTGCCTCTAGTTGAATAACGATGAAAACCTAGATTTGCAATCCTACTGAGAAAACCAAATCAGGATCAGAAGACCTATCTCGAACACCTTTTATGAATGATAGCATGTATAAAAATGCCTGAATGTATGCAAATGCCACGTTTAATCATTTCCAGTGGAATCTACACTCTGATTCTAGTTTTAAGCAAGAGAACACAATAGATCACTGGCAAAACAACCTCGTAACATAGTTGGAAAATAGAGGTAAGAGTAATACAATGCGTTCAAATACAAAAGGGCCAAAGTCAAAGTACAATGGTAACGGATCCCGATCAAAAAGCCTGATGGTGATCACATCAACAAAATATACAAACCTAAGGTTCATCTTCCATCTCCACAAGAGCAAGCCCACCCTAACCAAAGTGCTTCTTGCTCCAGTCTTGAATTTCTTTGAAGAGCTTCTTGGTCTTATCATGCTTTGGCCTTTGGATCAACTCTTGAATAAACACATATCTCTTGTTGATAATCCCCACTAAGTACCGGCAATGTTGTTCCCAAAAATCATCACTTTCTCCATACTAGCCTTCAACTCTGGGCATTTTATACTTCAGCTTTAATCTTGAGTTCTTCCATTTATGTCAAAGCTTTATTCAACTGAAACTAGCATCCAATAAGCTGGTGATCAACTTCAACTCTCTGGTGACGCTCTTCTTTGATCTCTCTTTCTTTGTCCCCGAGTTGCTTCTTCAAGCCTTCAATTTGAGTTTTGTATTAATATTCCATCTTCTTACGAGAAGTCAAAATATTTTCCCACTTCTTGTTCAATTTGGAGATCTCTAGATAAGCCTTGTCTAGCTCTTCCTTTTTCTACTTGATGATACTATTAGCGCTCTTCATATCTATACCAATTATTTCTCTCCTTTTGCTTTCTGTTTCAACCATCTTGTCTTTCTTGGCCAACAACCTTGTCTTCAGCTTGAATTCATGTGGTACCTCACCATTTGCATGTCTGGCTGCATCGATTTGCCTCTTCAGTTCCTCATTCTCTTTACGAAGCTCTTGATTGTCAACCCTAAGTTTGTTGTATTTCTCTATGGATACAGAAGTAGGTTGCTCAATAACTAGTAGATACAAAAGAACCTCCATGGGAAAAGGTAAGTAAAATTTTTCAACCCTCTTCTTTATCCACTCCACATAAGGAGGATAAACCACACAATCACTCTTCGCTAGAAATGGCTTTCCTTTCCGATGAATTTTGTGCCAAGCCTTCTCAGCTCTCTCCAATAACTCAGTTTTATCCGCCACATTGAAAAATAGAGACTCCTCTACATCCTTATCTCTCGGTGGATCTCTTAGAGCGTACCTCAATTGTCTTCTAGAAAAAGAAGGGTTGTAATTGATACCGCCTCTTACCCCGATAAGAGGTACATTGGGAAATTCCCCACAACTGTAGATCATCTCGGCACCAAGTAATCTTCTATTAAACCAAGTGATATCTTTGGCAGTAAGACCCGTTAACCTTTCTCGCCGCTTCAAACAATCCTTGGTATCTACAAATGCACCAGCATGAGGGAGATGACTTACAAACCACTTATAGAGAAGTGGAGCACAACAAATAATAAGTCCACCTCTCTTCTTCTCGTTCCTAGTGTGCACAAAGGAACTGGATTCTTCATCATAAAAAGATGAATGTCATTCATATTCACAAAGTCAGCTACATTGAGAAATAGAACAATCCTATAGATGCAAAGAGCAAGGATGGCGTTGAAAGTACTCCAACTGCAAGCGTCAATATACACCTTGCCCTCACTTAACAAGAAACTCAAATGAAACCCATATAGGCCTCTCTTAATCTTAAAGTTGGGTTCCACCACAGGTTTGCTCAAATAAAGAGCCGCAACAATGTCCTGAGACTCGAGAACCTTTATAGAATTGTGGAACGATGCCTGATCTTTTCCTGGAATCCCTAAGATGAGAGAAAACTCCTCCAAGGTAGGAGCTAGTTGATAGTCTCGAAATGTAAAGCTTCTCAGTGGAGGGTCATAGAACTGAAGTAGAGTATGAATAGCCCCATTCTCATAAGTTGTGACTGTGTGAAGCATACTGATAATCTTCCCATAATCCTTCTTGAAATCTTCCAAATTGCTTGGGGTAGAACTAGCAACCAGATTTTGAAGTGAACTCAGATTAGGTGACTGAAACTTGAAGTTGATGGTGTGATTTCTCCCAGTGTCCATTTGTAAAGGAGCTTCGGCAACCAGAATCAAAGATAAGATAAAATCCCTGAAAAATGAAGAAACATGTGTGTTAAAGTGCAACTATGGTATGATGATATGAACGCAAAGACATGGGATCAAGGTTCCCACAAATTCTGGATATCTGTTGTACTGATAACAGGATAAGCTGAACATAACAGGTTCAAAAGTTCGCCTCTACGAGAAAACCAGAAAACCGGGTAGGATGAAGGTTAAGGTTTCCTACAAAATCCCATTCCCTCTCACATGTAGGTTCAAGTCTTAAACAAAGGTTCCTAACAGTCCTCAGCTTCTCGGGCTCTCAGGTCAAGAAATAATAATACGTTCACAATTTCTTATTTGGCATTATTACCCCTCAAGGAGGCCTCCACTGATCTCCCAAGAACGGTCTCCAGAGTCATGAGTTCTCTATGCAAACACTTTGCCTACTACATAACATGCAGGACAGGGTATCCTCAATAAAACCTCATCTAAATGTGGGTCTTGTACCAACTATACGTATCAAACTCTATGAAAGTCAACACGAGTCTACTCTAATCCTGTGTGTGTACTCAAGCCTGGGTAGTGGGCTCATCTCTCAATAACAACCCATCCCAACAGCACACCAGTATCCAGAATAATATGAATAGCCAAAATAAAATGCAATGAAATGCGAATAAATAAGCAAGCAAAGCATAAAAATAAAACCAAGAGAAAAAGGAAACAAACAAGAGCTAGGACTGACTCACATAGGGAACCAGAGTCCTCAACAGAGTCGCCAGTTGTCGCTACGCGAAAAACAACTGGCAAAGACACAGAGTTGACATCGAACTTTATTTATCCCAACCGTGAAAGGAAAACATCGAGAAAACCTCAAAAGAGACAGAACATAGTCTCGCAACCAAATTCGGGGTTTGGGAGTCGATTACGCAAGAGGAAGGTATTAGCACCCCTCACGTCCATTGTACGCAACGGGATCCACTCTTGTTGTTTTAATCAAAGGGTGTGTCTATCTAAAGCTTACTTCATAAGGGAATGCATGAATGAGTTATTGGGGAAAAACAAAAGGTTTTTATTATTGAGTCCGTCCGAGTTTTGTAACCCAGTGCCTACGTATCCCAGAGGGAATCAGAACTCCGTAGTTCTTGTTGAAAAATGTTTGCTTTGTTTAGTATTTTTTATGGACGATGTTAAGTTTGCATTCTAGCAGTTAGATTTTGCCTCTCGCACATGAGGAGACTTATGCTTTAGCCCGTATTGCAGTAGAACGGAAATAACATGCC
This sequence comes from Lathyrus tuberosus, assembly GCA_022829125.1. Classification (NCBI taxonomy): domain Eukaryota; kingdom Viridiplantae; phylum Streptophyta; class Magnoliopsida; order Fabales; family Fabaceae; genus Lathyrus; species Lathyrus tuberosus. The sequence continues at coordinate 12,375,541 of JALAZF010000072.1, forward strand.
CTTTCTAAAAATGTTAAAGAGAAAATCCCAAAGTAAAAAATGATTTGGATTTGTTGAAGTGTTTTGTTAAGGTTTTGAAAAGGTTTGAGACGCGTATAATACTAAAGTCTATGACAATAGGAGAAAGTATTTTGTACAAATGATCCAAACCTCTCACGTACCAAATACTCTAACAAAAGGTAATGAAAACTCCCGCTCATCTTTTCCCATGTACTTAAGGCTCGTGACGTATTATACGCGTCGCATTTATTAAGTATTTTTAGATTTTATGCAAGAAGAGATTTTTGTTTTAAGAAGATGCAAAAAGAAATAAAATCTAGGGTAACTGGATCCTAAATGTTATCATGCAAAGTGGCCCTAAGGTTAGGTTTAAAGGGAAACCACACCTAAAGTTGTCATACAAAAGATAGACCTATGTTTGAGATTAATGAATTTTAACCCTAATGTTGTCATGCTTGGACAAACATCATAAAGTCTACCTCTAATTCAATTTAATCAAATTAAACAACTTAATTAAATTGAATCACAAGACTACTAAGGGAGCATGTGAAGGCACACAAACAAAATCAAGTAATGTAGCAAAGACAAGCATCAAGTACCACTCACAAGTATACATCAAGGTGTCATCATTAAACACTTATTCAAACAAGTAACAAATTTAAACAAATTGGAAATGAAGTATAAAAGCATCCAAATATTATTAACATGGTCAAAATAATTTCCAAGCATAAAATGAACCAATTAGAAGTCAAGAGGATTAAATTTGAAGCACATTGAAAGAAAGAAAATAAAAATAAAAGCATCAAAAATAAAGAAAATATGATCAAATTAAATCTGGGGGTGCGTAGGGTTATTCAGGGGTCCCCAAAGCAATATTGAGCCCAGGCCTACAAAACAAACTGTTAGCAAACAACAAAAAATGTCGAAGCCTAACGCTCTCTCTTTTGAATCTTGCACACAAAAAAGGTCCATACAATGCACCTACGCACGCGTGGCCATTAGATCAAGATCATGTGGTGCACGTTACACAACTCAAGATCAAATTCACACCATTAGATTAACATGACTAGATAGTAATCAAGATCTAAGGCTATGGTGATCAGATCCACATGCGTCTTCTCTATTGTTTGAACACGAGGTATAAACACAATTAACACCACTAATCTGGCGCTAAACTGACACCTGACTTTGCATTAGTGGCTAAATTAAAATCAAAACAAGAAAGCAGAGGGAAAGCCATGGAAGAACACCAGAATTCATCTTCTTCTTCCTCATAACTCATCAAACCGTGAATCCTTCAAATCTCATCAGATATCCATGAGAAAATACTCATTCAACTCGTAATCACATAAGGAAACAATCCACACCATTAGTTTTCATTAATATTTCCAGATTTCAAAGAATTTTTAGGAATGGCTTAAGAACCCTAATCATGAGAATCAAAATTAAATGTTGATGATGCAACATACACACACATAAGCTTAGGGTTAATGATCAGCATGTCATTGCGCACAACTCAGTATCAAGAATTGTCAGAAATGGTGAAGAATCTTACCTGTTCGAAGATACTCAACTGTGCCTGAAACTGAGCTTCGTTCTTCCTCTACAGTGCTCCGTTTGGCTCGATCTTTGTTGTGTTAGATTCATTGGATGTAACACTCTTGATCTGGGAGAAGAATTGGACTTGAATCTTCACGAATCTCCTTGACGGAATCAGTTTTCAGAGTGGTTTGATCATAAGTTGGACAGAGTAATCTTGGCTACCCGAGCTTGAAAATTGCAATGGAAGAGCTCTCTGTTTATATAGTGATGATGTAGAGTGAAGGAGAGAGTGAAATGAATCATATTTTGAGTGAATTTGGACGTGTGACCTCATTTTCCATAACTAACTTTGTCAGCTCACTTTTTGATCCGTTAGAGATTTTACCCACGTGATTTTTAGTGGAAAATGATTGCAAAATCATTTGGAAATGATTAGAAATTATTAGGTGGCGGAAATCTAGAACATTCTCTCATTTTGTTTTATCTGAATTTGCATGTGCAGAATTAGTTTTCACACAAATTACAACTGGCTCATGGACTCAACTCTCCACTATTTGAGACATTTCTTGCTGATACATAAACTAGGCCATGATATAGATCAAAAACAATTGGAACCATCTTGAATGGATATCTGGATTGGAAGAAATGTTGATGTGATCATGGCATGATGGATGTTCATGTAACCCGAGTACACACTTGTGTTCAAATGGCCAAATCTACTTAAATCTATTTGGGATGGCTTGGTGAACCAAAGATGATGTGGTTTCAATGAAATCCAGACAAGGAATTGGATATTCATGGATATGGTTTGGATAATAAGTGATTGGTTTGATTTAGAATGGTTCAAGTGTTCTTTGAAATGGATTTTGGACACTTACATTGGATATGGCATAACTTGGTGTGAAATGGTTCAGGTGCTACAAACTTGGTACCATTGGAAAGATCTCATGGCAAGGAACAAATTTCATGTTGGGACCAACTTGAGAAAATCCTTGTAGGCTCAGATATCTTGGTGCAAAGTTAAGGCTTCAAAACAGACTTGACACTTAGAAAAATTCTAAGTATTTTCCATTTTGCACAAGGTTGAAACCTCCACTTTAGCTCCAAATTCCTATCACTTAGAGATTGCTTTTTAACTCAACTCTTCCATTATCATGTAGTATCAAATGCAAGCTTCAATTGCAGTCCTTGTTTACCAGTATTGGACTCTTGAATCATTCACAATACCCTTGGAAAGTTGACCATACGATCATGTTCTTTGACACTTAGAAAATATTTCAACTTCACCAATTTTACAATTTTCCTCATTTCTCTTGATTTTCATGACTTCCCTTGATGAAACTCATCCAAATTATTCAACCTCTTGAAATTTGACTTGAAATTTCCATGGTTGACCAAAAACCCTAATAGTCAAACTTTGACTTTGAACACTTTGTTGACTTTTTGGAAATGCATTAATCCACTTCAAATATCATCTTGAATCAACTTGAATCTCTTTGAGAAGGCCAATAAGGTGTAAAAATAATCCTTGTATCATATCTCAAACAATGGAATTAAGTTTTGGTCAAAAAGTCAACCTCAAGTTGACTTTGACCAAAACCCTAATCTTGAGCAATTTGTGAAAGAAACTAGCAATCAACCTTGAACCAATGAGATGTTGAAACCCTAATCACTTGATATGAAAGGAGAGCATAAGCTTTATATATGGAGAACCAGTCAAACCCTTATTCAAAACAAAACTCAATTGAAAACCATGATGAAACCCTAGTTTAATGCTTTTTGAGAAGCCTTGAATAACTGATGAACTGTGACTTGAGGGAATGATCAAGATGATAAGGATTCAAACTTTTCCTTAATTTGAGTGCATGATCTTGAATGTGATAGCCAGATGAATCTCCTTTGGATGGGGAAAACCAAAATCACAAGAAGAGCTTTGATCCCATGCCTTAGGAGCTCAATGAAATGCATGATTATGGATATTATAACCTAGTGGATAATGCATATGAATGTAAATCACAAGCCAGTTAAGGTTAGAAACAAGAGAGCAACTTTTGGGTGCAGCAACTTTCCATGAAAATGTGGGGTTTTGGGGATGTTTCGGGACTAATTTTCGTAACACAAAAATTACAGAAAATTGCCACTGTCTCAGTGGTAACCGATTACACCTGGGAAATATTTTCAGGAAAACTGATTTTTTAAGGGTGTAACCAGTTACCATTTTTGGTGTAACCGGTTACACTGTCACATAAAAGCGTGAATTGGGCATTTTTTGGGGATTGTAACTAGTTACCAGTTTTGGTGTAACCGATTACACTGGAAAAGTCTTACTCTCTGTTTTTGGCTATGATGTAACTGGTTACTTGTTTTGGTGTAACTGGTTACACCTGCTGTGTCAAAATTAAATAATTCATAACTTGAGTTTCAGGTGTCCGATTGAGATGTCGTTCGAAGCGTTAGAAAGTTGACGCAATGTACTTTAGTTTAAAAATAGTTCCAGTACCTGGAAATGACTTAAATGATGCGTAATGGTGTTGTATGGTATGCGGTTTGTATGTTGTGGTGCGGTAATGTATATGGATGGTATGTTATTACCTGATATGTTACTATAATGTTATTGCTGAATACTTGTAGTATATGTATGGTTTGTGGCGGCCAGTATTGGCGTTGTACATTGGTTAAGGTGAATATCATTGTACATATTATTTTTGTTACATGTTATTTATGAATCATGCATCATGGTGTTTAGACGGTGGCCGCTTTTGGTGAGCCTCAATCCTATGGTGGGGATTGTGTGTGATTAGCTGGTTCCAGGTGGGAATTAAAGCATTACTTATGGTGATGGTGACGATTTTTGGTGTGCTCTAATCCTATGGTGGGGATCGAGAGAGAGTGAACCTGAGATTTCACAATTGGTACCACATGCATTGAGTCATGGAGATGAGTCTCATTGCATTGCATACATGTTATATTATAATATTCAGATTGTGTGGAGTGTGAGTTGCAGAATGGGTGATTATGTATGTGATAATTATGTGCTTACATATTATTATGCAGTTTTATTATATGATTGTGATTTCTCACCCCTTTTGTTTGAATGTTACCTTTTCATGGGCATCGTGCAGATAATCCACAATAGAGGTGTGGAAGCGAGTAAAGGAGATTACTCTCCTTTATGCTTTTATTGAGTCAGCGTCTACTCTGATATGTAACACTGAGGGGGAGGAACGCTTATTTCGTTATTTTATGTTTGGTGGAGATTATTATGTGAATCTTTTGTGTCTGTTATTTCCTTATAATTACATTTTATTATTTATGATCATGTTTGAAAAGTTAAACTAGCCAATTCCCTAATGTTTTTTCGCTTCTAATAAAATGTTGAAGTTTAGACTTGTATTATAATTTCTATTATTTTTAATTTCATACGTGTTACATATCCTACTACATGAGCTGGTTGAAGTTGGACGTAGCATCCTAATTGCTTAATTGTTTTGATTTACTCTGACTTTTTATTTATAAATTACACTGGGAAAAATAGGGTGTTACATAGTGGTATCGGAGTAGGTTGGTTTATCTTGCCAAGTTATCGAGTCGGTTAAGTGTGATGGTTGAATACTGTCGAGGTAGTTTGCTAACCATTGTTGTTGTTATTATGGTGAAACAAAAAATGGCTGGAAGGAATGATGTCGCAATTGCTGCTACTTTGCACGTTGTGGCTCAGGCTATGCAGAATCATCCTAATACTGGGGGGAACGATGAGTTACGTCATCTGGGGAAGTTTCAGAGGAACAATCCGCCTACTTTTAAGGGTAGGTATGATCCTGATGGAGCGTAGACTTGGCTCAAAGACATTGAGAAAATCTTCCATGTGATGGACTGTTCGAAAACGCATAAGGTACGCTTTAGTACACATATGCTGGCTGAGGAGGCTGATGATTGGTGGGTCAACACCCGTTAGGTGTTGGAAACTGCAAGTGAAGTTATCACTTGGGCGGTGTTCAACAGAGAGTTTCTGAGGAAGTATTTTTTTGAAGACGTTCGCGGGAAGAAGGAGATTGAATTCTGAGAGCTGAAACAAGGGAGTTCATCTGTTACCGAGTATGCTGCCAGGTTCATGGAACTTGCAAAGTTCTATCCTCATTATAGTGAGGAAACTGTTGAGTTCTCAAAATGTGTTAAGTTTGAGAATGGTTTGCATCCTGAGAACAAGCAGGCTATTGGGTATTAACAGATCTAAAGGTTTCCATAGTTGGTGAATAGATGTAGGATGGTAAGGGCCAAGTGGGGGAGGTGCTCGTGCTCCTCTTAAATGTTTTAGGTGTGGTGAGTTGGGTCATCGCGCCAATGAGTGAAAGGGTGATATGAAGAAGTGTTTTGGGTGTGCAAAGATGGGACATCTGGTTGTTGATTGCAAAGATAATGTGGTGACATGCTACAACTGTGGCGAACCAGGACACATTAATAGTACTCCTTTTATTGCTATTATTGATACAGGTTCTACTCACTCGTTTAATGCTGCTTATTGTGTGAAAAGGTTGGGCCTTGTAGTGTCCTCCATGAATAGAGAGATGGTTATTGATACTCTTGTTAAGGGATCGGTGAATACTTCTTTGGTTTGTTTGAATTGTCCTCTTCCTATATTTGATAGAGATTTTGGTGTTGATCTTATTTTCTTGCTGCCGAGGGATCTTGATGTTATCTTGGGAATGAACTGGTTGGAGTTTAATCCTGTTCATATAAATTGTTATAGCAAATCAGTACGTTTTCTTGCTCCTATTGAGGAAGAGGAAGATGGTTTCTTTGTTAGAACAAGATTTTTTCATGACATTTTTCTCTTGGGTTTCGATGATAACAAAGTATTAAAAGAACAACGGTGTTATCTAATGTGTGTTCCAAGTATGCAGGCTCTAAGACTTGAAAATAAGGCATTCAGAATCTGATATAGCATTTGAGAGGAGATGAGTTACTAGATTCTGATGGATCAGAACCTGAAGAACACTATCTAAGGGATGTATGGCATAGACTCTGAAGCTGAAGACCTCAGTATCAGAAGAGCAACATATTGTCTCTACAATAGCTAATGTATCTGTAGTACCCTAAATTTTGACCGGTGTTTTTTAGAATTTTTGGTACTACTAGGGAGTGTCATTTGGGGCTTTGAGGGGTTTGTTAGTACTTTTAGGTCCATTTTGGAATTGGTTTGGTATAAGGGTTTTTTTTAGCAAGTTTGTTTAAATTTAATTAAGGTTTTATTTATTCATTTTTTTATAGTCTTAGATTTTTGGATTTAATTATAATAAAATGTTTTTGGCGATTTTCTCATTTTTAGGTTTTTATAGTTAAGTGGTTTTTTTTAATTAGTTAGAAATTAAAAAAAAAAGACTTTTTAGGATTTTGGTTAATTATTTTTTTAAAAGATTAGGAAATAAAGTTTTTAGAATTATTTGGGTTTTTTTTATTTTAGAATTATTTATTAGAAAGAATTGTTTTTTTTAGATTAATTAGTTGACAATCAAGTTTTATTGTAGAATTAATTTTTTTTCACTACTTATTTATTAATATAATTTTATGGCTTTTATATTGGTGTTTTTATTATTTTTATCATTAGTAATTAGGGAATGTTAGAACTACCGTTATTTGCTTGTGAAATTGTTAATCATTTTATTTATTTTTATTTAAAATTGGATAATTAGGTTATTTTTAAGTTTTTATTAAAAATTTTGTTTTAGAATTAAATATATATATCATTAGGATCCAATTAGAGATAATTTTATTAATTAGATTTTTAATAACAATCAGATTTTATTTTTAATATTTTCATTATTATTGATTGGCTTCTTATTTATTTCTATTAATTAGGAATTTTGTTTTATTAATAATTAAGAATTTTTTTATTATTAGTTATTAACTAGGATTATTTTTGTTAATTAAGGTTGATTGATATTGGATTTTTATTATTAAAATAATTATTATTTGTTTAGTTATTTTCTGTTCGTTTAAAATTTTCTTATGGTGATTTTTGTCCGTTTTTTATTAGTGGCTAGTTGTTGGTTTTTTTATATTTTATTTTATTATTTATTTATTTTGATCAAAGTTGTTGACCAATCATCTTCCCCACTTTTTAATGTTTTATTTATTTTTTCTTTTCTACTAACTTTTTCTATTTTTATTTTTAATAAAAAAATCACAAAATAAAAATCTTTTTTTGGGCTTTTGATTATATATATATATATATTTTTTTTTTTTAAACCATAATTGTCATCTATAAATAGGACACATTTTACACACTTTTCGAGGGGGGGGCAATTTACAAAACCATACGATAAAAGTTGTTGTTCTTCACAAATCGAAGAACAACAACAATAAAACCCTAAACCCTCAACAATAAAACCCTAAACCCTCAACAATAAAACCCAAAACCCTAAACCTTCAACAACCTTAAACCCTCTGAAAGGGAAAAGGAAAGGAAAAGGAATATCATACCAAAGGAGAAACAAGATAAAAGAAAAAGAAGGGAAAAAGGAAGAGATACAAAAAAACCACCACCAAGAGGAAAAGGCAAAAGAAGGGGAAAAGGCACAAGGGAAAAGGCACAGGGAAAAGAAAAGAAAAAAAAAGAGATACAAAAAACCACCACCAAGAAGGGGGGAAAAGGCACAAGAAGGGAAAAAGGCAAAGGAATAGGAAAGAAAAGAAGGGATGAAGGAAGCAACTTAATTTGGTCACGGCAAGGGGAGGTAACTTAGGTTTTTTTTATTGCTGTTACTATTAATTGATTGGGTTTTTTTCTGGAAAAGTTAGGGTTAGGGTTCATATTGAACCCTTGGGGTTTTAATAAATTTATTTTTAATAATTTTGGGTTTTTAAAATTAGTTTGTTTATTTAGAAATTATTATTATAATAATTAGAATCAAATCATTTTCTTTTTTATTTTTTTCTGAGGTGGTGTTGGCCATTGGGCTTTACGCCCAATGCTTTTGGCACCCCCATCTATGGCCCAATTACTTTTCCTAAAGGTTTTGACACCCCTGTTTTTTTATTTAATTAAATTATTTGATTAAATTATAAATTAATTATGTTATTTAGGTTTTTTTTAATTAGGAGATTTTAACATAAAAATAGAATTTAGGGTTGGTTTTTTTTATTTTGGGATTTTTGTGGTTTTTTATTTCCATTTATTTCATTTAAAAATTATTACCATTGAATCAATTCCTTGATTCAAGTTATAATAAGTTTTTCATTTGGTTTCTATTGCTTTTTTTTTATCATTTAGTAAAAATTATTTAATTATATGGAAATTAAGTTTTTATGTAGATTTAATAAAAGGAGTTATTTTCTTAGGAAAATTATTTTAAAGGGATTAAAAAAAATATTAATAAATTAATTGGAACAAATATTTTAGGAGATTATTAATATGGATTTATTTTGGATTAATTTGTACTTTTGATATATTAAATTATTTGACGTTTGGGGTTCAATTTCTTTTTTTTTAAATTAGAAAAATGGTTTTAGAAGGAAAAAGGATTTTTTAAGTTTTAAGGGATTTACACATGGGGATAAAGCTCTTGGTCCGAGAGCCTAAATAAAGGATGAGATTTGGGATTGAGGAATTAAACTCTTGATATCCGAGAGTATAAATAAAAGGATTAAGGGATAAAGCTCTTGGTCCGAGAGCCTAAATAAAGGATGGGATATGGATTTTTAGGATAAAACTCTTCCTCCGAGAGTATAAACAATGGACAAAGGGATTTAAGGGATATAACTCCTCATCTAGGAGTATAAACACTAGATTTAAGGGATAGAACTCTTTATCCAAGAGTATAAATAGTGGATGGGATTTAGGGATAGGATTTGGGATTTAGGAATAGGATTAGGGGGTAGGAATATGGGAGGTGAACTATGGTTACTCTGATCCTTCATTTTGAGGGTACGTAGGCATAGGGTTGCAAACCAACCCTAGCGAGTATAATTAGGAAAAAACTTAGGTTTTCTTTTCATTTAGACAAACAAACATGCCCTAAACTCAAAGGTGGATCCCATTGAGTACAATGGGATCTGAGAAGTAAGGGGTGCCTAACACCTTCCCTTTACTTAACCGACTCCCGAACCGTAGGAATCTCTACCTTAGGATTAAGATATTAGGTTTATCATTATTTCCCTTAAAAAAATATGATGGCGACTCGAAAATTTTTAGCCGGCCGCGACAGCTGGCGACTCTGCTGGGGACTCCTTCCTAGCGAGAGTCAATCCTAGCCTTAGGATTTAGGGATTTGTTTGTCTTGGATGTTATTTTGGTTTTTTATTTTTTTATTGTTATTTATTTATTTTTATTTCATATATTTATTTATTTAACATTTTGTTTTTTGTATTATCATGCAAGGGATTGGGACATAAAAAAAGGAGTGAAGCTAAAACCCAAAGCTTGGAGGATAACCCTAGAACCTAAAGTGGAACGGAAATGTTTTTGCGGCGTCCCCTAAAATGCATTGATGCCACACTCAGAGTAGATCCTTCCAAAGTCGTCCTCACGAAAGGGCTAGCCCCTATCGTAGTGGAATGATTTGGATGTGGTCCGTGACTCTGAGAACCTTAACCTACCCCACACCAATCATGAACCCTATGTATTCAACCCTCAAGGGCTATTACTAGGCTCCTACCCCAAATGAGACTTATCCCGAAGGATTACCGTAGGAAGGCTTGCTCCTTCTCATGGTAAAACAAGGGTATAGTCTGAACATTTTAGGGTCGTTATGCTGTCCAAATTTTTATAACCTACATGTGAGGGGATTGGGTAGTCTTAACTTAGATCCAGCCTGTTCTAAGGAGCCCACCTTACTAGGGCATGCTTGCACATTACCTTACCCTAACCCAATAAAATACTTAATTAAAACATTCATTCATCATTTTCATGAAAATATATTTTAAAAGAAAATGTTCTTGCATACCCCATGCATTTTCATGCACTTTGCATACATACACATACATTTGCATATCCTTTCCACCTCCGCCTTTATCCAACTGCCTAGTTAGCAGATTTCCCGATACTCACAAAGGAACGTGAAAGATATCTCAAGAAGCTTTGGAGGAACCCAACAAGGGGAAAGTACCATTGAAGATGGAAGGTAACCTTTCACCATGCCAACTAGAGGCCCACCTAGAGCCTCAAATATAACAACCTTGGATGATATATGCCTCTGCAACAGAGTCTCAATTGTATCTACTTCAGTAGCAGCCTCATGTGTTTCAACAAAGGAAGTTTGGAAGAGAATAAGATCCTACACCAATGTCTCATGACTTAATGGGAGGTGCCTTAGTGAAGCTGCAGTTACTTGACCTTATTCAGGCACTACAACCTATGAGCTCAAAGCACAAGACCTGCAACCGAATTTTTCAAAGGAGGAGTTCCATGGATTAAAAGACACCCCTTACTTTTACAAGTGGAGGGACATCAAGAATGTTAGTTCTTTAATTTTAAGGGTTGGCATTAATTTTGCAAAACAAATAATAGCAGCAATATGTTAGATAGTTTTGTTTATCTTGCTAAAGAAGAACAGATTGAGCAAGAAGTCCTAGAGTGCATTGGAACATGTTGAGCTGAAGTAGTGTTAACATCTAGAACAACATGTCGTATCAAGATGTCCCATGCAGGTCCATTCGACATCGCGCCAGAACTGAAGTGGTTCGTTAATTCTGTTAGGTTTTAACTAATGCAGGATAGTCTGGAATATTATGCAATCACGAGGCGCTGATTTATAGGTCTGAAGATTCAAGTCTGAAATTTAGAAGAATATGGGAAAATATACACTTTCTAAATATGGAGATATTTTAGGAAGATAAAGATTGAAGTCCAATTTTGTAGCAGAAGTTTCTGCTGATTTGTAGCAGCTCATTTGCTATGTTTTTGTAGGCCCAAATCCAGTTGGGAATAGGTTATATATAGATGTTTTGTAACCTAGTTTAAAAGTGGAACCAAAGATGTAAAAGTTCTATTATTAGGTTTGGTTCCTGTACCACTCGACCTGTGAGTTGGACAGTGTGTTAGTGTGATCCTCGAAACTGTTAAGTAAGAGGAGTATTGTTCTTGGAGGAAGCTTTTAAGTAACTCTAAGTTGTGTCTTGGAAGGGTGTCTTCCGTGCTGAATTGTTGTGTAGGTAAAGAGTCGTTGACGCAGTGACGGATTGTCAACTGCTAGACATCATTGCGATGATTGGGAGTGAGAAGGGTTTCTCATGTCTAGAGAGGATCTAGGTAGAAGGGTCATTGGGTAGTGATTAAGTGATAAGCTGTAAACGGGTAGTTTAGCTACGAATTGATACTACTGATAGTGGACTTCATCCCTGGCTTGGTAGCCCCCAGAGTAGGTGTGTTCGACCGAACTGGGTTAACAATTCTATGTGTCTTGCTCTTATCTTTTCAGTACCATGATATACCTTGCCCTTTGTGATCATGTCAGACCAGATGTCAAACGGCATGTTCTAGGACATCTGAATTCTGCACATGTACCAGAATTTCAATTGGTATCAGAGCAGGTCATTCTGTTCTGTATCTGGATGAGATCCAAGGGAAGATACTTTCTGGTTCATGGTCAAGGTAGAAGCTTTCTACTGAAAAGTTGTTTGAACTTGGAGTAGTTCATATAGGTGTGAGAATGGTCCCTAGAAGTGGAAGATGGACTGTTCGTGACAAACAGTGGCGTGTGCTGAAGGCTTTGAGGAGTTTGTATTTTGATCCGCTGTGAATCTATCTGAAAACTCCTGAGGTTGTATCTGAGAAGGTTGTTCTTCTCTGAATGTATATCCTATGGTGATGGGATTTATGCAAGACTGCTTTAACTTACTTTGTCAACGATACTTGAATTTTATTGTTCAAGTCCACTCATAAAGGCATTGATAAGTGAAGTTGTAAGGAAGAGATTTGAGAAGTAATTTACTTTTGCTAATCCCCAGTCTTTGATCTCTTGATGTGTTCCTTAGAATGATGTCTTATCTTGTGTTAGAACATCTCGTCAGAATTGTGCTGAATTCTGAAGGAATGGCATAGCAGATGCTCTGGGTGCTAAACTAATGTGGTTGGATCACATGAGTTTGGAGCCTACTCCTGATCTGGAAGAGGAGGCATCTGGGTGGTATGTCTAAGAAGGTTCTGGCCCTGGAACTTATCTTAGTTGTGTGAGTTGGTCAAGGTGTGATCAACATGGTATTTACTCCTGAGGTCAGTTTATTTCTGGTCCTTGCTGCAGGAGTGGAGAACCTGAGATTCAAGAAGTATTATCTCTAGCAGACTTCTTGGACATGAAGGTCGAAGATCAAAAGGTCATGATTTTTCTCTGTTGTTTGGAAGCATGTTCTGAATGATCTTGTGAAGCTAGATAAGTATTGACTGTGTGTACTTAGGATTGATATAATCTAATCACAGTCTGTGCTGTTTTTAAAGGGGAGAATGTATGATTCTCTGAAGTGCTCCTGGCAGATTCTGAGGGAGAGTACCTGAGGTATTAAGAATTTATTATCTCAAGTTGTCTGGATGATGTTTCTCTGATTCGGGATGGAGGTTGTTTGCTCAAACTTGATAACATTTATCAAGTCTATGAGAACATGGAACTCTTATTCTGGAGTAGTGGAGTACTTTCAAGGGTTAAGCACTGTGGAGTTGAATCAACCGGTGGGGTTGGTTAGTAACTATGTGCTTGGATTATCTGGGATGAGTTTGACTGAAGGATTAGAAGAGGCAAATTGGTTGTGGAATGTTGATGACATCCAACATCTCAAAGTCAGACAAGATGTTGTGATTTAAGACTCTTGAGTTGTTCCTGCTGCTGAATGTGATATGACCTGGAAGCTTGATCAGCTACTGATGGTTGATCCTCGTGTGCTAGAGCTTTACTATAGATGATATCTTTATAAAAGCTCTGTGAAGATGTGTGACTGAGATTGATGTTGAAACATCAATTCAGGTGGTTGCTTACTCAGCCAAGGCTGCTATGTACAGAAAGAAGTCCAAGATCAAGCCGCTGATCCAAGTTAAAGTAACTTGCGAATATAAGTCATGACAATTTGAATCAGACCTTGTGTGAGAAGGTAATCTTATTCTGACTAATAGTAGATACTTTGACGGGAGACTTAGTATTTGTCTATGTTATGCATAAGGGTAAATACTTTGACGGGAGACTAAGTATTTGTCTAGAGAATTATGCAAGTCTGAAGTCTGGATATTATGGTGGTGTGATTGATGACAACCTGAGGTAGCCTTGTCAGCTGACTATATCAGAAGTGTGTGAATGAAGAAGTGAGCATCATCTGCTGTTTGGTTGTGAATCTTTCTTGGATAACAAATACCTTGTTGGGAGCTTGGTAGTTATCTGGTGCAATTCAGATTTCTGAATTGTGTAAGAGTTTACTTCTCTCTGTTGAGATCAGGTGGTTGTGATTACCTGAATAAAATGCAGAAGGTGTGATATTTTATCTAATACTGATGTCCTACATAATGTTACAACATCATTGCTTGGTGTGTATCCTGGATGAAGGTCTGGGACTGTGCTTGTGAAGTTGGAAGAAGCAGCATTATTGTCTGAAGTGGCAGTTCTGACATAATGTGGATTAGAATGGGCAGATTCTAATCTTGATGTTAAGTAGTTTGTTCTGGCAATACATGACTACTTTCATGATGAAGACTTCATTAGATGCTTGTGAATGTAAGGACAGAAGGTTGATTTCTTCTAATACAAGTAAAAGGTGGTGACAATCCATATCTTGTGTTACAAGTAATCTAAAGACATTTGTTATGGAATATGTGAGAAATTCCAAATCAAGTGGGCTTTTATATTGGACTTGGCATATACATGGTGAGATTATGTTCAACAAATATAAGAAGTGGCAGTTCTTAATGTTGAGAATGTGGCAATATCATCTGGTGTCAAGTGTTCATCTTCATAAGGAGCATTAGTGGTTCATGTTAGGGGGAGTTAAGGCTGTTGTCTATGGTCTATTACTGCAAGGGTGCAGATTTCTGTGTACCATGTGCGCTGGTCAAACTTCATGATGGGATACATCATAGCTGTGTAGAAGAGGTCTAAAAAGCAGATTTGGTCTCTGCTGCCTTGAAGGAATCTATAAGGGATGAGAGAAGTCGTCTCAGTATCCATCAGATAAGAAGATGGGTTTATATAAGGGTCTGTGGAGTCTTGGGTTGATAATGTTGTGAGCAAGCAGACATTGTGTGATAAGATGTCAGAACATGGTACAGGACATGTTTTTCTTGAGCCAAACAAGGAATTACTCTGGACTGTGGTATAAGGATAAGGCAAAACACGTGTCTCTGCCTATGCATGGAATGTTATTGGCTTAATTTATGGTAAGATTCAGTTGAGAAACATTTAAGGCAGTCAAGGAAGTTTTTGGAAGGTAAGCATTGAATGTTGAATGGAGTTTTTGATACCTAAAATAGCGTTTCTTTGACCAAGAACCTTGACATATTCAAGGCTCGTTAATTCCTAAGTTACTGGTCAGCTATTTATAGGGGGCAGTCGTTTCTCCTCTTCAAAACTATGAGTGTTTTGCTTTCCTGTCTCCAATGGTTTTTGTTCGTTTGTGGGTGAGCATTTCCTGGGTCTGGTTTTGTGATGGCCTCCTTTGTCAAATTTTGGCTAAAAAGGGGGAGAAAGGGAGTTTTGCGCAGATGCTGAGAAATTGTGTTTGGAGTCTGCAGTACAGGTGCATCAAAAATGACAAGAAGGAAGTCATAACCATCTTGATGGTTGGAGTGTTTTTGTGACTTGTGTCCTGAGTTATGAACACAGTTGTGACCTGTGTTCTGAGTTACCCAGGTTGGCAAATTGGCGCTTCTGTCGACTAGGGGTGACTAATCAATCAAGGTGGCCAGATCCCTTATGCCACCATTGGTCCTTCTATGTAGCTGGATCCTTCTTGAAAGGAAAAAGAAATGTGTAGAAGAATGTTCCTCAGATTCCTGATTTGAGGGGGAGTATTGGATATCTTCTTCCTCATGTGCATAACTTCGGGACTTTCTACTTCTTACCTCCTGATGTGCTGCCTGAAGTGATTGTGGTGGGATGCTCGAAGGTGATGTTATGGAGCTCATAGAAATGTGCTGCCAAAAGAGTTGTCAGACATGATGTCCTAACATCATTCAAATATTCCCTAGAAGATGTCTCTCCAGGATTGATGTTCACAGTAGCTACTGATGGTTACTGGTAGGTTCAGTAGTTGCTGATGACTACTGACAGTAGTATAGAATTGTGATTGCTGCTGAAATCTGAGTGGTAATGTTTATGTATTTGTTTTAGTCAAAATTTGCCAAAGGGGGAGAATGTTAGTTCTTTAATTTTAAGGGTTGGCATTAATTTTGTAAAACAAATAATAGCAGCAATATGTTAGATAGTTTTGTTTATCTTGCTAAAGAAGAACAGGTTGAGCAAGAAGTCCTAGAGTGCATTGGAACATGTTGAGTTGAAGTAGTGTTAACATCTGGAACAACATGTCGTATCAAGATGTCCCATGCAGGTCCATTCGACATCGCGCTAGAACTGAAGTGGTTCGTTAATTCTGTTAGGCTTTAACTAATGCAGGATAGTCTGGAATATTATGCAATCACGAGGCGCTGATTTATAGGTCTGAAGATTCAAGTCTGAAATTGAGAAGAATATGGGAAAATATACACTTTATAAATATGGAGATATTTTAGGAAGATAAAGATTGAAGTCCTATTTTGTAGCAGAAGTTTCTGCTGATTTGTAGCAGCTCATTTGCTATGTTTTTGTAGGCCCAAATCCAGTTGGGAATAGATTATATATAGATGTTTTCTAACCTAGTTTAAAAGTGGAACCAAAGATGTAAAAGTTCTATTATTAGGTTTGGTTCCTGTACCACTCGACCTGTGAGTTGGACAGTGTGTTAGTGTGATCCTCGAAACTGTTAAGTAAGAGGAGTATTATTCTTGGAGGAAGCTTTTAAGTAACTCTAAGTTGTGTCTTGGAAGGGTGTCTTCCGTGCTGAATTGTTGTGTAGGTAAAGAGCCGTTGATGCAGTGGCGGATTGTCAACTGCTAGACATCATTGCGATGATTGGGAGTGAGAAGGGTTTCTCATGTCTAGAGAGGATCTAGGTAGAAGGGTCATTGGGTAGTGATTAAGTGATAAGCTATAAACGGGTAGTTTAGCTACGAATTGATACTACTGATAGTGGACTTCATCCCTGGCTTGGTAGCCCCCAGAGTAGGTGTGTTCGACCGAACTGGGTTAACAATTCTGTGTGTCTTGCTCTTATCTTTTCAGTACCATGATATACCTTGCCCTTTGTGATCATGTCAGACCAGATGTCGAACGGCATGTTCTAGGACATCTGAATTCTGCACATGTACCAGAATTTCAAAGAAGTCTCCCAAAATTGGTTGGATCAACAAGGGAGCTCACTTCTAGGATCACTAGGCCTTTATCATTCCCAGTTGTATTTTCCTTTTAGCTAAGTGTTGTTTGTAATTAAAAGATGTACTTTTTGGGAAATAATTTTAATAAGATGAGCATGCATGCTTTTGGAATTCATCCATTCGTTTCACTCTTTCTTATGCCACCAAAATAAAATAAATCACACCTTTTATTTTCACTTCTCACCTATTAACAAACTTAGGAGGAGAAGGATGTAAATAAACAAACGAATTTGCTGATGTATGCTTTAATGGTATGACCTGGCTGAAGATGTAAGGCATTGTTTCACTCCCCAAACACTGGAGAAATAAGGAGATAATCCGTAGTTAACCCCCTCGAGCCAGAAGTTGGTGTTCTTTCTATTTTCAAAAAAACCTTAATCTTAACCAGGGGCAGGGTAGATTTCAATTAACTCAAAAATGCGTCCTAATGCAAGGGAATCAGTACACCTAATCACAAGGAAAAAGGTTTAAAGCACATCTTCTTCCTCACACCATTCAACATTGAGGAAGCAAAAGGGATAATAGCTCATAATATCTAATATGCCAGTCACACCCTTTCTAAGTCAAAAGCAAATCACTCAAGAATTGTTCCAAAAAAAAAAAGCCCGCTAAGTCAAGAAGAAAAGGAAAAAGCTGAAAAATATTGGACTTTGACTTAGGCAAAATAAGGGTATCTCGATGGACCACTAAATTCAGAAGAATTGGTCCATGCAAAAATAAGGGATTAAAAGAAAGGAAAAAGGAAAATAGGGGACAATCTTATAAACAGGAGTGGGTGACTGCACCTCAAGAAAGAGCTCATCAAGTGCTTAAACCAATATACCTTTTAATCACCGTGACTGAAAAGGTTCTTTTACAGGATGAACGCGTCTGTTGGGTTAATTGGATTTAGGAATGGAGAATATCAAGGAGAATGGGGTGGGTTAAATTTCAAATTTTGAGCCTTGTATCTTTGTTTTCTTAAACCGTGAACCAGACCACGTTACAACATGTAAAAGTCCTAATTGAAGCTAGGGGCACTATAAAAGTATACTCGGCAAATTCATTGTTAAACTGACTCCGAATCTGAATGTTTGTTGGAACATCGCTAACCATATTCTCACATCTTCATTTGTGCCAACCTTATGAACAAATATCATTTGTATATGCCATAAATTTTTTTCTTTCTTGATTTCAAAACTTGCATGAGCATTGAGTTAGAATTACTTTTCAAAGGGAATAATTTTACTCACAAATCAATACTTAGCACCAAGGAAATATCAATAATGGTCTAATCAGGGGTATATCATTTCAAGGAATTTCGGACTAGGGGCAAGTCACCTAAGGATCCTCGCAATCAAGGGGCAAATCCTAATGATCATAGGAGCATATTATCTGGAAATCCTACTAACTAGGGGCAAAGCATCCCAAGATTTGACACACTGATGCTGAATCACCTCCATGACTCTAATGATAAGCGGTGGACCTTTCAAGACGTTCACGCTGGGGCATACCAACTCAAGGGTGCATTGAGGTCAATCACTCTACGAGGCATCTAATCAGAGGCAAAGACATGATATTGGGGCAGTTCATATTAAGGTCGTATCATATTATGGTAAGATCCAAGCTCCTTTACAAGCCACTCCTCCATACCCAATTAATTAAGGGGCATACCTTTTAGAGTCAAAAACTAGGGCATACTTTTCAAGACTCAAATACTAGGGCAGTTCATATCAAAGTCATACCTCAACATGGTGGGATCCAAGTTCCTTTTTAGGCATACCTTTCAGAAGCTCAATCGGGGGCAGACCACTTAAAGCATGATCAAAAGAAACCACTTCAAGAAAACTGTTCATTTGGGGCATATCATTCCAAGGGTTGGTTAGTGGAGGACGAATCTCTCCAAGGCTAATATAATCGCAAGCTGTCTTAAGTGCATGGTATAGTCAAGCTTCTTCAAAAATCATATTAAGGCGAATCTCTTCGAAGACACAACAGATTGGGGCAAAAGGCATGATACTGCAGGGGCAAGCCCTATCGATACTTCAGAGGTTGGACATACGAGCTCAATTCTACATCTACAATCTTCAAGTTCAAAACAAGTATCGGGAGACCATGTTAGCTTAATACCCACTACCCTTTTTTGGGACAAGTATCCTTGTTACACAAGCAACCTTTCAAGGTCTTAACCATTCCATTACTCACCACAAGGGCATTCATAGAGACAACTAAATCATTATCATGCATTAATCATTTCGCTACGCTCTATCATAACATAGCACCACATGCATACATAAACATGCATACATGCACTCATATACACAAACATGCATACATGCATAGGGTTCATAATCACTCTTAGGGGTTTAACCCCCAGCAATATCATTGAATAATTGATTCAATAAAGGATTTTACAGGATTATCACCCATCAGTGAGCAGGTCTTCAGCTCTCACATCCCCAGATTATGAACTTATCCCACACAAAGGATAAGTTTCATCAAGTATCTAAGGGTTTTTTTTATCAAGGGTTTATGAAGGGTTGTCAAAGAATTTTAAGGGGTTTCATTGAAGGATCTTATCGAAAGGAATTCATCAAGGGATCTTATTAAAGGGGTTTTATTAAGGAATTTATCAAAAAAGTTTTACCAAGGAATTATCAAAGGGGTTTTATCAATGGATTTTTATCCAAAAGGGGTTCTACTGGAATTTTATCAAGGGGTTATACAAAAGGATTTTCATCAAAAGGAGTTCTATCGGAATTTTGTCAAGGGGGTTCTACCTGATTTATATCAAAGGGGTTTTATCAAGGGATTTTTATCCTATGAGTTATATTAAGGGATTTTCATCCAAAAGGGGTTATATTAGAGTTTCATCAAGGGGTTCTACAAAAATTTCTATTAAAGGATTTTCGTCCAAGGGATTTCGTGGAGGAGTTGTATCAGGGGTTCTACTGGATTTTGTTCAAGGGGTTCCATCTAGGGATTTTCATCCAAAAAGGGTTTTTGTTTAGAATTAAAAAAGGGGGAGGATTTATTGGGTTTGTCATCAAAGGATTCTACCTAGGGGTGTCACTGTTGTGTCAATAGGTTTTATCACAAGGGGTATTCATCAAGGGGTTCTATCGGGTATTTCGTTAAGGGTTTATTACTAGGGATCTTAGGATAATCAGCGTAGTACCTACCGGACTCTGCGGTCAAAATTAGGGTCCTTCTTATATTTAATCGTCTCCTCAACAAAAGAGGAAGACTCATCAACATCCTCTTTCTGATTCGAAGACGACTAAATAGGGGCAGCTGTAGTACCCTAAATTTTGACCGGTGTTTTTTAGAATTGTTGGTACTACTAGGGAGTGTCATTTGGGGTTTTGAGGGGTTTGTTAGTACTTTTAGGTCCATTTTGGAATTGGTTTGGTATAAGGGTTTTTTTTAGCATGTTTGTTTAAATTTAATTAAGGTTTTATTTATTCATTTTTTTTATAGTCTTAGATTTTTGGATTTAATTATAATAAAATGTTTTTGGGGATTTTCTCATTTTTAGGTTTTTATAGTTAAGTGGTTTTTTTTTAATTAGTTAGAAATTAAAAAAAAAAAGACTTTTTAGGATTTTGGTTAATTATTTTTTTAAAAGATTAGGAAATAAAGTTTAGAGTTATTTGGGTTTTTTTATTTTAGAATTATTTATTAGAAAGAATTGTTTTTTTTAGATTAATTAGTTGACAATCAAGTTTTATTGTAGAATTAATTTTTTTCACTACTTATTTATTAATATAATTTTATGGCTTTTATATTGGTTTTTTTTATTATTTTTATCATTTGTAATTAGGGAATGTTAGAACTACCGTTATTTGCTTGTGAAATTGTTAATCATTTTATTTATTTTTATTTAAAATTGGATAATTAGGTTATTTTTAAGTTTTTATTAAAAATTTTGTTTTAGAATTAAATATATATATCATTAGGATCCAATTAGAGATAATTTTATTAATTAGATTTTTAATAACAATCAGATTTTATTTTTAATATTTTCATTATTAATTATTATTGATTGGCTTCTTATTTATTTCTATTAATTAGGAATTTTGTTTTATTAATAATTAAGATTTTTTTTTATTATTCGTTATTAACTAGGATTATTTTTGTTAATTAAGGCTGATTGATATTGGATTTTTGTTATTAAAATAATTATTATTTGTTTAGTTATTTTCTGTTCGTTTAAAATTTTCTTAAGGTGATTTTTGTCCGTTTTTTATTAGTGGCTAGTTGTTGGTTTTTTTATATTTTATTTTATTATTTATTTATTTACTACTAACTTTTTCTATTTTTATTTTTAATAAAAAAATCACAAAATAAAAAAAAAATTGGCCTTTTGATTATATATATATATATATATATATATATATATATATATATATATATATTTTTTTTTTTTTTTTTTTTTTTTTTTTTTTTTAAACCATAATTGTCATCTATAAATAGGACACATTTTACACATTTTTTTTGGGGGGGGGGGGGGGGGGGGGGGGGGCAATTTACAAAACCATACGATAAAAGTTATTGTTCTTCACAAATCGAAGAACAACAACAATAAAACCCTAAACTCTCAACAATAAAACCCAAAACCCTCAACAACAAAACCCTAAACCCTAAACCCTCTGAAAGGGAAAAGGAAAGGAAAAGGTATCTCATACCAAATGAGAAACAAGATAAAAGAAAAAGAAGGGAAAAAGGAAGAGATATAAAAAAAACCACCACCAAGAGGAAAAGGTAAAAGAAGGGGAAAAGGCACAGGGAAAAGAAAATAAAAGAAGAGATACAAAAAACCACCACCAAGAAGGGGGAAAAGGCACAAGAAGGGAAAAAGCCAAAGGAACAGGAAAGAAAAGAAGGGATGAAGGAAGCAGCTTAATTTGGTCACGGCAAGGGGAGGTAACTTAGGTTTTTTTTATTGCTGTTACTATTAATTGATTGGGTTTTTTTCTGGAAAAGTTAGGGTTAGGGTTCATATTGAACCCTTGGGGTTTTAATAAATTTATTTTTAATAATTTTGGGTTTATAAAATTGGTTTGTTTATTTAGAAATTATTATTATAATAATTGGAATCAAATCATTTTCTTTTTTTGTTTTTTTCTGAGGTGGTGGTGGTCATTGGGCTTTACGCCCAATGCTTTTGGCACCCCCCATTTATGGCCCAATTACTTTTCCTAAAGGTTTTTACACTCCTGTTTTTTTATTTAATTAAATTATTTGATTAAATTATAAATTAATTATTTTATTTAGGTTTTTTTAATTAGGAGATTTTAACATAAAAATAGAATTTAGGGTTGGTTTTTTTTTATTTTGGGATTTTTGTGGTTTTTTATTTCCATTTATTTCATTTAAAAATTATTACCATTGAATCAATTCCTTGATTCAAGTTGTAATAAGTTTTTCATTTGGTTTCTATTACTTTTTTTTATCATTTAGTAAAAATTATTTAATTATATGGAAATTAAGTTTTTATGTAGATTTAATAAAATGAGTTATTTTCTTAGGAAAATTATTTTAAAGGGATTAAAAAAATATTAATAAATTAATTGGAACAAATATTTTAGGAGATTATTAATATGGATTTATTTTGGATTAATTTGTATTTTTGATATATTAAATTATTTGACGTTTGGGGTTCAATTTCTCTCTTTTTTTTAAATTAGAAAAATGGTTTTAGAAGGAAAAAGTATTTTTAAAGTTTTAAGGGATTTACACATGGGGATAAAGCTCTTGGTCCGAGAGCCTAAATAAAGGATGGGATTTTGGATTAAGGAATTAAACTCTTGATATCCGAGAGTATAAATAAAAGGATTAAGGGATAAAGCTCTTGGTCCGAGAGCCTAAATAAAGGATGGGATATGGATTTTTGGGATAAAACTCTTCCTCCGAGAGTATAAACAATGGACAAAGGGATTTAAGGGATATAACTCCTCATCTAGGAGTATAAACACTAGATTTAAGGGATAGAACTCTTTATCCAAGAGTATAAATAGTGGATGAGATTTAGGGATAGGATTTGGGATTTAGGAATAGGATTAGGGGGTAGGAATAGGGGAGGTGAACTACGGTTACTCTGATCCTTCATTTTGAGGGTACGTAGGCATAGGGTTGCAAACCAACCCTAGCGAGTATAATTAGGAAAAAACTTAGGTTTTCTTTTCATTTAGACAAACAAACATGCCCTAAACTCAAAGGTGGATCCCATTGAGTACAATGGAAGTAAGGGGTGCCTAACACCTTCCCTTTACTTAACCGACTCCCGAACCGTAAGAATCTCTACCTTAGGATTAAGATATTAGGTTTATCATTATTTCCCTTAAAAAAATATGATGGCGACACGAAAATTTTTAGCCGGCCGCGACAGTATCAGCTAGTCTTCTACAACTGCTATATAAGCTACTGAAGATTCAAACTGAAGTCTTCAAATAGGAGCAATCAAAAGGGCAAATATAGAAGGAAAGCCAAGAAGGATAGAAGTGTTTTGCACTTCTGTTTGGATAGAGGAATAACAAAATCATATAATAAGCAATGCAATCAAGTATGCAGATTTTGTGTTATATGTTGTAAATTGTAGTAAGCCTTAAGATTTCTTAAACATTGAATATCTTAGAAATCTTAAGTGCTTAGAGGTCTTTGTTAAGGTGAATACCTGAACCTTTGATTTTGTATTAAGTACACCTTGTTCTCTATTCTTCTAAACATGATTGTTTAGTAGTTTAAGTCTCTTGCTATATGCTTGAGCATTAAAGTCTCTTGCTAAAAGGCTTCGGCCAAGTAAGTCTCCTGCTATGTGCTAGAGCATTGAAAGTCTTGAACAGTTGTTGATTGGGCAGAAAGTATTATACTGAAGGTTTAAGCAAGAAAGTCTTGGGCCTGAGGGGCTTGAGCAGAAGTCTTGGGTTCGTGGAACCTGAGTAAGGAAGTCTTGAGTTTGTATAACTTAAGCGAGGAAGTCTTGGGCCTGAGGGGCTTGAGCAGAAGTCTTGGATTCGTGGAATCTAAGCAGGGAAGTCATTGACCAAGGGTCTTAGCAGAAGTCTTGATTCTGAGGGGCTTAAGCAAGGAAGTCTTGGGTTCATGGAACATAAGTAGAAGTCTTGGACCTGAGGGGTTTAAGCAGGAAGTCTCAAGCTGAGGGTCTGAGCAAAAAAAAGTCTTATACTTAAGTGTATAAGCAATTGTAATCAAGACTGATTATAGTGGAAATCTCTTGCGTTGCAAGGGGACTAGATTACTCTTAGTTTAGGAGGAACAATGATAATTCTGTTGTGTTCTTTATCTGTTTATTTACTTCTATTGTTATCCAGTGCATCTGTTATCAGGTTATGAAGCATTCTTTAGAATCTAAACTTTGTTCAGAAGTACAAAACATTTTGGAAAACACAATTCAACACCCCTTCTTATGCATTTTCCTCACCTTCTGTTGGCATCAGAGCTTGGTTTGTGCATAACACCTAAACAATGGTGCAGACAAAGATCTTGTGAGGAAAGTATGTTTTCATCTTCGTATGAAAAGAAGGGTGGAAAAGATGAAGAAATCTATTGAAAACAACTAGTCTCTTTCTCAATGGTGTTATCCTTTCAGAGAAGATAGTTCAAAATGTTGGCTTTAGGAACAAGTCAGACAAGCTTCATCAAAACATGTGGGAAATTAAATTCAGAAATTCTTTTCAGGTAAGTTATGTTATGCAATTTCAAGTATAATATCTTGTACAAAGTATTCGTGTGTGTATATTTTTTTCACACTCAGTTACTTTGGAGGATATTAGTTTAAGAACTTTCAGATTAGTGTTTGTGGGTATTCTCACCATTTGTGATAATATCAGTGTCATGTCGAAACAAAGAATTATCTTATACAGAAAGCTTTCTTACTACTGTTCATAAGAAACTAATATATGTTTTGATAGAACTAGTAATTCTACTAAAGAATTATACAGTTGAAGAAGGATTCTGAACATAGTAATTTATGCTTAATTCTGAATGAAGAATCTGTGTCAGATATTGTCTCTATCAAAGGTTGGGTAACAAACTTTTGATCAAAGAAGATATCTGAAAAATGTCTAATTCATAAATCTGCGTGAAGAAATTTTTTATTCTCACATTCACAAAAGTGGAAATTCCTCTTGACACCTGTACCACTTTTTCCACCTGTCTGAAATGCCTTCAACACGCTTGAAATTGATTATGTTTTGAATTTGAAGGGGAATGAATTTGCTTTAAATACTTTGGTGTTTAAGTCTCTTTATTGTTATTTATTTCTCTCAACACACACAACCTTTATCACTGTCCTCTTTGTGTTGTATTTGAAAACCCTAGAAAACCCTAAAATCTCATCAATGGCATCCTCATCAACCAATCCTTTAAATTTTAATTCCATGCAAAAGCTTAAAATCAAACCAAAGACTATTCCACTCAACAAAGATGAATTAAAGCTTCCCGTTGAGCAAGCGGTTAATTTTGATAGTTTTGCTACAAATGGATGTCCACTGAAAAATTACTTTGAGTACTAAGGTTGGATGAACTTCTTTGATATGTTGAATGGACCAACTTACCCATCTCTGGTAAAAGATTTATGGGTTAGAGCAGAAGTGTATGATGAGTAATCTACACCAGATGAAGAAAGAAATGTTGTAGAAAATGACAGAAGCTTGAAAGGGAAATCAAGAGCAGAAATGGGTTTGAAGGAGTTCAAAGGAGTGGAAATAAGATCTGTTGTAATGGTTCTAGATATCTCTATAACTCAAGAGAATATTGCTCAGCTAATTGGGGCTGAATATAAAGGAATGATAATAATCAACAAAAAGGATGAAGGAGACTATGTCAGGGATATTAAGAAGGCACTCTTTGAAAAGAAAGATGATTATGGAAAAGTGAAGAACATGTATCTCGGGCAAAATTTGTTGGCAAAATTCTTATTGGTTATTTGATTCCTCGAGAAGGCAACTCAGATCAAATTTCATAGGATCACAAGATGTTTCTTTAGTATCTATCTACTGATCAATGATTAAATCTTCCTGGTTATATTATTCACCATCTATGTGAATCAATCAAGGACTCTACTAAGAAGTTCAAAAGAACTATGCAAGGCTGCTTTCTGAACTTTTCTATCAAAGCAAATTGATTAACATACTGATGGAATTTGGAGCTACTCAAGACTTAGATGATGCCTATGGGAGTATGCTATCTGCATTAGTTCTAGCTCACATGAAAGAGAGAAGGAAGAAGGATATTGAAATGATTCCTAATCCTATCAGAGTCAGGAAAGATAGAAGAAGAGCTTTTCTGGCAGATTATCCTTTGTTAACCAAGGAAAATTGTCCTGATCTCATCAGATTTCTTCTGGAAGAAGCTAAGAGGGAGTATGGTGTAACCATTACTCATGATCAACTTCCTGATAAGTGCCCTGATGCTTATGGCCTTAGAGGAAGAAGAAAAGGGAAAAAACTCACATTTGAAGAAGAAGAAGAAGAAGAAAATGAAGAATCAGATACTCCTATGCCTACTAAGAGGAAACTATTTGGAGATGCTCAAAAGGCAGTTCTGAAGGAGGAAGAAAGATTTGTTCAAAAAAATGGAAAGAAAAAGGATCCATACAGCGCCAAGAAGGCCCTGCAACATGAAGTTGAAGAACTCATAGAATATATTGAGATTCGTCTTGCTAAGACTAGAGGAGGAGGATCTGGCAGTAATTTGAATAAAGAATTATCTACACCAAAGAAAAGAAAGCTGATGAAGTTGAGTCAGCTGGAAGAAGAGGAAACCAAAATCTCTCATGTCACGAGGCAAATTGAAAATTTCATGACAGCATTAGTCAAGAGAAGTATGGAAGTCCTATCAGAAGAATTGATTAAGAAAAATCATGTTGAGGACTCCATAAAGGTTACCCAATACATATCTCCATCAAATCATGCTTTGAGCAAAGAAACCTCAACTGAATTTATTCATGAAACTCTACAAAAAGATAAAACAAACACATCCAAACCATCTCAGCACATAACCAACCTTCAGCCTCTCCTTAACCATGTACTTTTAGTTAGATGATAGGCTTCGATCTAGAGGGGGGTGAACAGATAAAAAATTTTACAACCAAAAACTTTTGGCAAAAATCTGTTTTTTAAAATATGGTGCAGCAGAAAAAAGACCCAGATCAAATCGTCTAACTAAACCTAATATCGAAAAGCAATATACGTATCGCAAACCAAATAGAGTGATAACGAGCGTAAATGTTCAACTAAAATTAAGCTACGAATCAATTAAATGCAATGCTAATCATAGCTCGTATATCCAATGAACCAAAACACAATCAAAATACGCACAAACAATTTATCGAACGCTTGGTGTGCAATCGATAATGATTGGAAATATAATTCATTTTATTGATGTTAAAAGCCAATCACAATCAAAGTGATTGTGATTATATGAACAACATCACATTTAAAAGAAAGTAGAAAATAATTTCAAATCGAATTGATCAAACAACGACGAACTCGATAAATTTTGAAATCAATAATAAAAGAGATAAAGAGATGATAAGAGAGAGAGAGAGAGAGAGAGAGAGAGAGATTTTTTAGGCAGTTCCCTAATCGGCCTCGTTATGGTACATCTGCCCTCAATTCAAAATTGAATTGAGATAGTGCTATTAACCTTGTCTTTGCAAAATCGTTTATAAAAGAGATGAAGAATGCAAACCCCAAAAACCCTATTGTTTTGTGTTGATTCTTCCACCTCCAAACCCTTAATCAAAGCTTAATCAAGTGACCAACAGTGCAGCTAAAATCCATTGATTATCCCGAGCACGCAACTTGTTGAAACCCAAGATTCCCGAACACAATTCACCGTCTCGCACTACTCCATTGCAAGGAAACCACCTTGTCCCAAGGCTTTCACTCAGTCAAATATGTGTTGACGTGGTCTTGTCCAAAACCTTTAAATCAACTCGATCTTGAAGAAAAACCCTGAAGGTGTGAAAAACACAAGAAAGGGGGGTTTGAATTGGTTTTTCAAAATAATCGTTTCTTTTAAATAACTTTCTTGTTAAAATTTTTACCCTTTTCTAAAGAACAACAACTTAGTAAAACAAAGAGATATAAACACGTTATGTTTATACTAGTTCACTTGAGAATCTCTTAAGTTAATCTAGTCTACCCGCCAAGGTGATTTCGCCTCTCTCAATGAGGTCTTAATCCACTATTCAACAAAATAGTACACTGCACGAGCTACACAGATGGTGACTAACAACAACCTCTAGAACTCACACGTTCTAGACTTCTCAAGAAATCCAACCACACAGGTCTTACTTAAGGCACAACCTCTAAGACACACGTCCTAGACTTCTCAAGAGATCTGGTTACTAAGACTCTCTTAAGGAATACAACTTTTAGTTCAAATATAACGGGTTTACAGAAAATTGCTTCTTATCAAGCTAATGATGTAAACAAGATTTTAGACCAAGAATGACTTAAGAAAGAATAGAGTTAGAAAGAATTGTCGTTGTTCGCATGTGTATCTTTCTTCAAGTCTTTGAGCTTCCTTTTATAGCCTAGTGAAAAGAGCCGTTGAGATAAAATCATGAAGGCTAGGTAGGCTTACGGCTAGAAGCGTGAGGACAGGTACAAAATCTTCTACATGTTGCGCATCCTGTCTGTGTCAGATTGTCTAGTTTGTATTTCGCACAGTCTTCAAGAATATTAATGTTGTAATGTGGTACAGTTGTACAGTGTGGCAGGTTTTCTTGGCTTCTCAACTTCAGAGGCTTTTTGTGAGTGTGAGTAAGAAGGGAAAACATTGCTCGGTTCTTGAGATTATCAAGTCTTTGAATCATCAGTTCTGCGCTTCCAGAATCTTTAGAACTTGTCTTTAGAACCTTGTTCTCTTAATCCACTTTCTTCATATCTTCAGAGGCTTCTGATAATATTTGATTGAAGTATGAGAGTCGACTTTGGGTAGGTCTTCAGAACCTTAATCGAAAATCGTGAGGCTTCAGCATCTGGACTTCGTTCCATCAGAACCCTTGTCTTTTGACCTTCAGAATTCATTCTCTTTTCCTTTCGTATCAGAGTTGTGTGAATCTTATTTTATCTTCGAATTGAGTTCAGTTCTTTCGAAGCATCTTTCATTAAGCATTGCGCCAATTCACGAAAGCAGAACCTGTTTGCTAGGTTCTCACAAATAACATCATTAGTTTCACAAAATTGTTCATACAAATATTCATCTGTTATCATCAAAACTTAGAGATAATATTGCAGAACCAAATCTTGTTCTCACAATCTCCCCCTTTTTTATGATGACAAAACTATATAATTTGATGACACAATTTTGATATATATAACACAGGGAAAATGAAAAGGGTTTTAGGATAGCTTATCCTTTTTATGAAGTGCTCCCCCTGAGTATTATATTAAGGTTCTTGCTTGGGCTCCCCCTGACTTCATTAACCTTTTGAGTCTTTCTTCATCATCAGAATTCTGAGTTATCTGCACATAGAAGAAAATACAGAAAAACAATATAATAGAGATGATGGATTTATCTGTTAGCATGTAAGCAGCATTGTTTTTCGGAGAATGACTATAGGATCAAAATTATCACATTCATATTACTTTCTCCCACTTTTTGTCATGAATCAAAAAGATAAATATAGGGTAGTCCAAGAGTGAAAAATACAGAACCAAAACTTAAAAGAAAAACAGAGGTTTATTTGCTGTCAGAGGATAGTTTGTCCCAGATTTTCTTCATCATGATCTGAAGATTTTCATTGACAGTATCTTGCTTGTCAAACCTTTCGCTGCAGTTCTTCTGTTCAGTTCTGATTTCATCAACGGCGTCTCCCAGACGCTTGATAACAGGATCAGAGGTGGAAGCAATCATAGTACTTTCTTTAGCTCTTTCAACCTCTGCAGCTTCTTGTGCCTTTCTAGCAGCTTGCTCTTCTACTTCTTTAGCAGCCTTTTCTTCAGCTTCTTTCTGCTTGGCAGCCAAGAACTTGAGTACTTTGACTCTTGCTTCAGCTTCTACTCTCTCCTTAGCTTTTGCTAGTTCAGTAGTTATGGCTGTGTTTGAGAAACTTATAATTCTTGTAAGTTCCATGTCCAGCCATTTTTGAAAACTTTGACAGGCACTCTCAAGTTCCATGAGCTTTGTGCTTGTACAAAGTCCCGCTCTTAACTTAGCAAACCTCTCAAGTTCTTTGTCATGAAATTGACTTGTACATTCTTCAAAAGATGTTAGAGGTGGAGCATTGGAGATAACCAGAGCGAGATTAGATTCGACAGAGTTGGTTTCTGGTGGTGTTGGCTGAGATAAGTCAATCTCAGTAGCAGTAGGTTCAGGTGGTTGTTGTTGATTGTTAGGAGAGGTTACTTCTAGTGTTTCCAGATTGTTATGAATTTTAGGAGAAGGAAAATCGGACGGCTGGGTTAAGGGTTCAAATATGATTTTCTGATGAAAGGCATGGGCCATTGGTGAGACAGGTATGTCTTGTGAGGTTGTTAATGAAGAAATTTGTGAGTTTTCTGAATGAGACAATGATGATTGTAGGTTAGATGATTTGACATAGACTGATGGATCAGGATTTAATTTTGAACTTGTATTCTCGAGGATTTTTTATCTTTTACTCCTTTTCCGTTTCTGAGGCTTAGAAATGATGGTAGCATGCTTTCTTTTCTTTTTAGGAGACTCAATAAGAGTTGGTTCAGAATTTAATTGATCAGTCTGCTCATTTTTCTCTGTTAGTTCCCACCCTTCTTCTTCATGCTTGATTTCACAAACATCATATCCTCGTGCCTTTACTCCATCTATGTATACTGCTAATTCTTCACGTTGGTAACTTCTGTGATAGGTAGGATAACCCGGCACCGTGATCCTTCGTTTACTTAAATCGTCAGAGATGGTGAAAGGATTTACCTTTACTTTATTGATTATTCTCATTTGCTTAAGAGTTGTGGCATTTACTGGTTCTCCAAGGGTTGTGGTCAGATCTTCTGTGTATTTGACTTCTGTAACCAGAGTGTCGATTATACCACTTTCATAGAAAATGTCTGAGAGCATTCTTCCAAAAGGGATGTATCTTGGTATATCATTTATGTATCCACCGGTTGTCCTAGTTTTTGTTACCATGTCTCTCAGATAGTAAAATAGGATAAAGGGTAGGCACATTCTCTCTTTGGTGATCAGATAGTAAAGCATGTATTTCATGTTGGCATTGAAGAAATCTGCAGCATGTGATGAAGGCCTAGGATTGATGCAGCCAAGAATGATTTTGTGCCAGATTTTTAGGTGTGCATGCAAATCTTCTCTCTTGTACTCATTTTTGCTCAGTTGATACTTAGCGTAGATGATTGGGTTGATCCTCTTTTCCACAAATGAAGATTTATTGTTCATCCCATATACTCTCTTGTTCTTCATAAACTCCAGGTTGTAAAGATCGGCAATGGATTTTTCAGTGATGACGATCTTTCTTCCCAGGACATAGAAGACAACATGGATCTTGTCACAAACAGCTTGTCTCCAAAAATCTTTTATAAGTGTTTCAAAAACTGGTCCTTTGAGCCTATCAAAGTAATTGGTCCATTCTTGAACTTCTACTTCTTTGATCAGATTAAATCCATTTTCGGCAATATTTTGGAAATCTACATGCATTTCCTTGAGTACAGTTAGATTCACAAGATTGCAAGTGTCAGAATCTTCTCTTTGGGTAATGTGTTCTTCTCTTATTTGAGAAGGATGAGATGAAGATGAAGCGACCATTTGATTTGTTAGAGATATTGTTGAGGATGGCCCGGTTGAGGGAGCTGACAATCTTCTTGATGATTCTTCAAATTCTTGTGAGAACTTCACGGCTTCTTGTTGTATTGGGGTCATCATTTTGAGCGATTAAGAGGAACAGTAGATATTTAGGGTTTTGGTGATGAGCGAGAGTGATAGAATGTTTTGAAGAGTTAAAGAACACGATGGAAGAAGAGTGAATGTCTTTGGATTATTCCCAAGAAGAATTAGAGGTAATCTAGGTTACGCGTGTTAACTATTCTCTAATGGTTTGAGGGATTCTGTTATTTATGAGACTGTGAAGTACTTGAGTGAATAGACACGTAAGGAAATAGGTGAACAAATGTGATAAAGTTGAGTCAATCTCGAGAGAAATGTTGCTCATTTAATTTGAATAGTTAAAGTGACTTAATTTAATTTAAATCACGTGCAAAAATAATTTTCCGAAAATATGACATGTCACATAATTATCAGAACTTGAGATGCGTTAAGAAAATGGTTCTGATGATTTGAAAAATACTTTTCTCTGACTAAACACATGAGGTTCTGAAAATTAAAATGATTAGAAATCTATCTTCAGCTAAGGGTTTTGTGAAAATGTCAGCCCACTGATGGTCTGTATCAATGAATTTTAAGCATAGAGTTCCCTTCTGAACATAGTCCCTAATAAAGTGATGTTTTATTTCAATGTGTTTAGCCCTAGAATGCAAAATTGGATTTTTACTTAAGCAGATAGTAGCAGTATTATCACAGAAGATAGGAATGTTACTCTCATATATCTGATAGTCTTCCAGCTGATTTTTCATCCATAGCATTTGAGTACTGCATAGGGAAGCCGATATGTATTCTGCTTCAGCCGTTGAGAGAGCAATTGTAGATTGTCTCTTGCTTGACCATGAGATTAGATTGCTTCCTAAGAACTGACAGTTCCCTGATGTGCTCTTTCTTTCTAATCTGTCTCCGGCATAATCTGCATCGTAGTAACCAGAAATAGTATACTCTGATGTTTTCTTATACATCAGGCCAAGGTTAGTTGTTCCTTTCAGATACCTTAGGATTCGCTTGACAGCGGTTAAATGTGATTCTCTTGGATCTGATTGGAATCTAGCACATAGATGTACACTGAATAATATATCGGGTCTAGAAGCAGTTAGATATAAGAGAGAACCTATCATACCGCGATAGATCTTTTGACAAACCTTAACTCCTGTTTCTTCCTTTCCCATGACACACGTTGGATGCATTGGTGTTTTAGCAATGTTGCAATCTGTCATATTGAACTTCTTCAGAAGTTCTTTTGTGTACTTGGTTTGATGAATGTAAGTGGCCTCTGAACTTTGATCAATCTGAATTCCAAGGAAGAACTTTAGTTCTCCCATGAGGCTCATTTCAAATTTGGCCTGCATTAACTTTGAAAATTCTTGGCATAGAGAAGAGTTAGCAGAACCAAAAATAATGTCATCAACATAGATTTGAACAATGAGAATGTCATTCTTATATGTCTTGCAGAAAAGAGTTGTGTCAACCTTTCCTCTGGTGAAATTGTTTTCTAGTAAAAACTTGCTCAATCTTTCATACCAAGCTCTGGGAGCTTGTTTTAAACCATAGAGTGATTTTTTAAGTTTAAAAACAAAGTCTGATTTTTCTGAATTTTCAAAACCAGGAGGTTGTTTGACATAAACTTCTTCTGATATATAACCATTTAAGAATGCACTCTTAACATCCATTTGATATAGAGTGATGTCATGATTTACTGAAAAGGATATTAGCAAACGTATTACTTCAAGTCTTGCAACTGGAGCAAATGTTTCGTTGTAGTCAATTCCTTCCTGTTGACTGTATCCTTGAGCAATAAGTCATGCTTTGTTTCTGACAACTTCTCCCTTTTCATTTAGCTTGTTCCTAAATACCCACTTGGTTCCTATTACATGAACATTCTTGGGTTTAGGAACTAGATCCCCAAACATCTTTTTTGGAGAACTGGTTGAGTTCTTCTTCCATAGCCAGAACCTAGTTTTGTCCATGAGGGCTTCTTCAATTGTAGCTGGTTCTATCAATGATACTAGTCCTACAAGTGTTTCTTCTGATGGTCTAAAAGCTGATCTGGTTCTGATAGGAGCATCTTTGTTACCCAGAATCAGTTCCTCAGGATGTGATGTGGACAATCTTCTTCTTCGTTGAGATGGGGTATTTGAAGTTACTTCAGTGGTTTCTTGTGTAGGATCTTGCTGTTCTTTAACTTCATCTGTCTTTTCCTTAGGTTCAGAGAATCTGATTTCCAAATCTGCAAGTTTCTCAACTAGTTCTGACTTTTCTGAGTCATGCTTATCATTGAATCTAACATGAATAGATTCCTCCACAATTCTTGATTCTGTGTTGTAAACTCTGTAGCCTTTCGAGTGTTCAGAGTATCCCAACAACAGACACTTCTGTGCTTTGGAATCAAACTTGCTAAGATTCTCTTTAGTGTTAAGCATAAAACAGACACATCCAAATGGATGAAAATAAGAGATGTTGGGTAATTTATTCTTCCACAATTCATATGGAGTTTTATTCAAGATAGGTCTTATAGAGATTCTATTTTGAATATA
This sequence comes from Lathyrus tuberosus, assembly GCA_022829125.1. Taxonomy (NCBI): domain Eukaryota; kingdom Viridiplantae; phylum Streptophyta; class Magnoliopsida; order Fabales; family Fabaceae; genus Lathyrus; species Lathyrus tuberosus. The sequence goes on from JALAZF010000072.1 coordinate 12,409,879, forward strand.
ACATGCTGTGTTAATTGCTTCTGCCCAGAAGTGCTTAGCTATGTCAGTTTCTTGGATCATGGTGCGAGCCATTTCTTGTAAAGTTCGATTCTTTCTTTCTACAACTCCATTTTGTTGTGGAGTTCTAGGGCAAGAAAAATCGTGAGATATTCCATGTGAATTAAAAAGTTCTTCAAAGTTTTTATTTTCAAATTCTCCACCATGATCACTTCTGACTCTGACTATTTTACAATTTTTCTCATTTTGTACTTGAGTGCAGAAGGAAGCAAACACAAAATGTGATTCATCCTTGTGTTTTAAGAATTTTACCCATGTCCATCTGCTGTAGTCATCAATGATGACTAGTCCATATTTCTTACCATTGAGAGAGGCCATTTTTATAGGGCCAAACAGATCAATGTGAAGAAGTTCCAACGGTCTAGAGGTAGAAACAACATTTTTAGTTTTGAAAGAGGTTTTTGAAAACTTTCCTTTCTGACATGCTTCACAAAGAGCGTCTGACGAATATTTCAGATTTGGCAAGCCTCTAACAAGACCAAGCTTGTTAAGCTGAGAGATTCTTCTCAAACTAACATGGCCAAGACGTCTGTGCCAGACCCATTGCTCTTCGTTTACAGAAAGAAGACATTTTACATTTTGATGTTTTAAATCAGATAACTTAATTTTGTAAGTGTTTTTTTTCCTCTTTCCGTTGAATAGGACAGATTCATCCTTCTGACTTACAGCTTTACAAGATGTTTGATTAAAAATGAGATCATAGCCACTGTCGCTAAGTTGACTTATTGACAACAGATTATGCATTAGACCTTCTACTAATAGAACATTCTTAATGGAAGGAAGCTTACCATTTCCAACAGTTCCGGAGCCAATGATTCTTCCTATCTGATTTCCTCCGAAACCGACGACGCCTCCAGGTTTAAGTTTCAGATCTTGGAACATAAGCCTTTCTCCCGTCATGTGTCGCGAGCACCCACTATCCAGGTACCATGATTGGTGTTTCAATTGAGCTATTAAGGATATCTGCAACATAGATTATCTTGTCTTTAGGTACCCATTTTGTGGGTCCTTTCACATTAGTTCTTCTAAAGGTTCTGATCCCTTTAGACTTCCGTACGTTAGTGAAACGGTGTGAAGTTTGTGCTTAGTGTTCGTGTTTAGGATATTTCCTTAGTGTGTGTGTTTGTGTAATCCCAGTGTCTGAGCCTGTTGGTTCTGAATGCTTAAGACCAGCACCAGAGGGAATAAATTGTTTGAATAGAGGTATTATTTTGATGTCTCTGGTTTCATCATATGGTTAAGATGGTCCTGAATATCCTAGACCTCTACTGCCATTTCTACTGACTCCATAGATTAGTGAAGCCATTTGCTTCTATCTACGCTTTTGGCAAGAAAATTTTTAAATGCGTTATCATATTTGTCTTCTTTACTAGTGTTAGTTGAGTTTGAAACAATTTCTTCTTCTAACTTAGATAATTTACATTTCAGGACAGTGTTTGAATTTTCTAAGACAATTATTTTCTCATTTTGTTCAGAAATGGTTTTCTTGTGTTTAGTAAGATCATTTGAAGAAGCTATAAAACTCTTTTTCAAGATTTTGAATTTGCTTTGAAGGTTTTGATATCTTTTTATATGTTCAGTTAATCCTAATTCAAGTTCAGATCGTGATAAGGAGGAAAGTACCTCTCTTTCATCGTCGGAGTCTGATAGTTCTTCCTCTGACGAGTCACTTCTGGTTTCTGCCATGAAAGCCATATTGACCCGACCTTCATCAGCATCATCTTTAGATTCCGAATCATCCCAGGTTGCCATGAGACCCTTTTTGGTTTTCCTAGGTCTTTCTTCTTTCTTGGCCTTTGGACATTCATATTTGAGATGTCCAGGTTCTTTGCATTCAAAGCATGTAACATCTTTTCCATAGTTTCTTCTTTGACCAGATGTAGATTCGAATCTTCTCCTTGTTCCTTGAACTTGTTCCTTCTGTATTTCCAAAGTTGAGTTATCTTTCTTGATATGAGTGATATATCATCTTCTTCTTAATCTTCTTCAGATTCTTCCATTTCTTCTTCTGCCTGATACGCCTTCTTCTTTTCTGGCTTTGCCTTTAGTGCAATGGATTTGTTTTTCTTCTGAGGTTCATCTCCTTGAAGCTCTATTTCATGACTTCTTAAAGAACTGATAAGTTCTTCAAGACTGATATTATTCAAATCCTTTGCAAGTTTCAAGGCAGTCACCATTGGTCTCCATTTTGCCAGAAGACTTCTGATGATTTTCTGGACATGATCAGCAGTAGAATAGCCTTTGTTCAGAACTCTGAGTCCGGCAACAAGCATTTGAAACCTTGAGAACATGGTTTCAACAGACTCATCTTCTTCCATTTTGAAGACTTCGTATTTTTGGATTAGCGCAAGAGCTTTCATCTCCTTGACTTGAGCATTTCCTTTGTGAGTCATACGAAGAGAGTCAAAGATGGACTTTGCAGTTTCTTTGTTTGTGATTTTCTCGTACTCGGTATAAGAAATTGCGTTCAACAGAATGGTTCTTGCTTTGTGATGATTTTTGTAAGTTTTCTTCTGAGCATCTATAAACTCATTTCTTTCAATCTTTTTACCTACAGAATCTACAGGATGACTGTAGCCATCAAGTACTAGATCCCATAGATCTAGATCAAATGATAAGAAATAACTTTCAATTCTATCTTTCCAATAATCAAACTTTTCGCCATCAAAGATAGGAGGTTTTGCAATGTAAGATTCTCTTTCAATAACATTTGTTTTAGAAACTGTTGGTGTAGTCATTGTTTTTCACACTTGGATCGGTACTGAACACTGTTAAGTGCTTGATAAAAATTCAATCTTTTTATCACCTCAGAACCGGAGCTCTGATGCCAATTGAAGGTGTGAAAAACACAAGAAATGGGGGTTTGAATTGGTTTTTCAAAATAATCGTTTCTTTTAAATAACTTTCTTTTTAAAACTTTTACCCTTTTCTAAAGAACAACAGCTTAGTTAAACAAAGACATATAAACACGTTATGTTTATACTAGTTCACTTGAGAATCTCTCAAGTTAATCTAGTCCACCCGCCAAGGTGATTTCGCCTCTCTCAACGAGGTCTTAATCCACTATTCAACAAAATAGTACACTGCACGAGCTACACAGCTGGTGACTAACAACAACCTCTAGAACTCACACGTTCTAGACTTCTCAAGAAATCCAACCACACAGGTCTTACTTAAGGCACAACCTCTAAGACACACGTCCTAGACTTCTCAAGAGATCTGGTTACTAAGACTCTCTTAAGGAATACAACTTTTAGTTCAAATACAACGGGTTTACAGAGAATTGCTTCTTATCAAGCTGATGATGTAAACAAGTTTTTAGACCAAGAATTACTTTAGAAAGAATAGAGTTAGAAAGAATTGTCGTTGTTCGCATATGTATCTTTCTTCAAGTCTTTGAGCTTCCTTTTATAGCCGAGTGAAAAGAGCCGTTGAGATGAAATCATGAAGGCTAGGTAGGCTTACGGCTAGAAGCGTGAGGACAGGTACAAAATCTTCTGCATGTTGCGCGTCCTGTCTGTGTCAGATTGTCTAGTTTGTATTTCGCACAGTCTTCAAAAATATTAACGTTGTAATGTGGTACAGCTGTACAGGGTGGCAGGTTTTCTTGGCTTCTCAACTTCAGAGGCTTTTTGTGAGCGTGAGTAAGAAGGGAAAACATTGCTCAGTTCTTGAGATTATCAAGTCTTCGAATCATCAGTTCTGCGCTTCCAGAATCTTCAGAACTTGTCTTTAGAGCCTTGTTCTCTTAATCCACTTTCTTCATATCTTCAGAGGCTTCTGATAATATTTGATTGAAGCATGAGAGTCGACTTTGGGTAGGTCTTCAGAACCTTGATCAAAAATCGTGAGGCTTCAGCATCTGGACTTCATTCCATCAGAACCCTTGTCTTTTGACCTTCAGAATTCATTCTCTTTTCCTTTCGTATCAGAGTTGTGTGAATCTAGTTTTATCTTCGAATTGAGTTCAGTTCTTTCGAAGCATCTTTCATTAAGCATTGCGCCAATTCACGGAAGCAGAACCTATTTGCTAGGTTCTCACAAATAACATCATTAGTTTCACAAAATTGTTCATACAAATATTCATCTGTTATCATCAAAACTTAGAGATAATATTTCAGAACCAAATCTTGTTCTCACAATCTCCCCCTTTTTTATGATGACAAAACTATATAATTTGATGACACAATTTTGATATATATAACACAGGGAAAATGAAAAGGTTTTTAGGATAGCTTATCTTTTTTATGAAGTGCTCCCCCTGAGTATTAGATTAAGGTTCTTGCTTGGGCTCCCCCTGACTTCATTAACCTTTTGAGTCTTTCTTCATCATCAGAATTCTGAGTTATCTGCACATGGAAGAAAAATACAGAAAAACAATCTAATAGAGATGATGGATTTATCTGTTAGCATGTAAGCAGCATTGTTTTTCGGAGAATGACTATAGGATCAAAATTATCACATTCATATTAATTTCTCCCCCTTTTTGCCATGAATCAAAAAGATAAACATAGGGTAGTCCAAGAGTGAAAAACTTAGAGCCATTGCTACCCCGCTCTCTCGATCTTGAAAGTGCCAAAGCCATGAGGTTTTGTAGAAACCGAAGAAAGGGGGGATACCACCTTATGATTCATAATGATGGAGTTACAAGTATTGTTTTTCCATGGCCTTCACGAACTGATGTGCGAGTAAGAGCCAACTGGACATATGATCTAGATGCTCCAGCTTACGTTGGCCCACCACCTAGGGTAATCCCTATCAATATGGAAGAAGAATATGATTATGACTATGATATGCAGGATCACGTTTTTCTGAACATGTTGCAGGTACCTCCTCGGGACATATAGCTCAGCATGGTCCTCAAGCTGGATGAGTCCCACAAGATGGGCATTATGCCGCACTTTATTGGCAGCAGCAAGAAATGATGATATTCATGAGAGAGTCACATGCCGAGACACAGAGATCAATTCAACAGATAATGGTAACTCAGATTACACAGGCTATTTCTTTGAAAAATATGTCTGGCCCCATTAATGTTCTGCAAGGCCACCAAGAAGATATCTTAGGTCATATACGCCTCCTGAGAGAACAAAACACTGCATTAGCAGCACGAGTGGAGTAGTTGACCTTAGCAGACACTTCCAGAAGCCGAAGTAGATCACGCAGAAGGAGGAGTGACAGCCCCAGGGGCACACACTAGCTCTCACCAGGTTTTTCTTTCCTTTTTCACTTTATATCAAAACATTGGGGACAACGTTTGGTTTAAGTGTGGGAGGGAACTTTTACTTGCTTTCTAGTTAGATTTATTGCTTTCTCTATTTTCTCAGTCAGTTATCGAGTCATTGTATGCGTTGTTGAGTAATTTATGTGTGTTTTCTATTATTTATTTCACTTTCCCTATTTCTTGAGCCATACCGGAAAGAAATTTTTTTTGGAACAAACAGAAGATAGGTTACAAAGACTTGGGAAAATTCCTAAAAGATCGGTATCATCCTAACACCATAAGTCTTTTGATTATAGAAATCAATTTGCATAATTATTATTCAATGGCCTTGAATCCTCATTTCTGAAGTAGTCTTAAGTAGTTTATTTTAGCATTTAGCACCATCTAAGTTACCGCTAAGTGAATAAACCGATGCAAATAAGTGAATGATCCCGTAAAAAGAAAGAAAAAACAGAAAAATAAGTAATAAAAAACAAATAATTTGAAAAGAGAATCTGCTTTCTAAGTTAGGTAACCCTCACCCGGTTGCTTAGCCCAAAGGTAGAGGAACCTTTAAAATTATGCTTATATGTCTGTGTTGAAAAATAGCTAAAAGTGTTGAAATTCGACACGAAAATCTGGATCATAATCACTAACAGGTTTATTCACCATGCGAGTACAAGATAACGGGCTTAATGTGACTGCGCCTGAATGAAAAGAGACAAAAAATGAGATGAGTAAGTTTGGCCTGAGCATAATAATATGATGCGAATTGGTAAGTATAGAAAGGAAACTTATGACCGCAAAAATGCGGAGTGTGTTGCTATGATATCTTTAGTTTTTGAGTTAGTACCTATCAATGTGACCATGTCCGAAGTGAAGTCCATAGCCTAGAACAGTTACTATAAACACCACTGTTTTCCTCTGCGTACGCATGTCTTGCTTGAGGACAAGCAAGGGTTCAAGTGTGGGAGAGTTTGATGACATAAGATTTCACTGTTTATTTGACTTAATTAGTGCATGTTTTAGAGTTGTTTTGATTTGCATTTGTACTGTTATGCTGGTATTTTCTATGTTTTCAGGTATTTAGTTATTCGGGAGCCTTGTGTGAAGGAACGAAGCAAACAAACAAAAAGCGGAAGGAATGAGGTTGGTTCATGCTGATGGCGACCGCCATGGTGTTCACCATAAGGTGGCCATGAGTGGTCCACACACTAATGGTCAAAAGACCAAGTCAAGACCAGTCTGAAAGCATGGCACTTGCCAAGAGGGTGTGGCGGTCGCCACATGTTATAGACGCCAAACAGTCACAAAAAGGGTTTCCCTTGATCTCCAAGGCTCGTTTTCCTCTCCTAAAAAGTCGCTCATGAATTCCAGCAGTTGCATCATGACTTTAGGGTTACTAGTTTTCTATAAATAGGCTTCTTAGTTAACTTGTGAAGGTATCCAAGCTTAATTCAACACTTAAGCCATATACTGTCCATTTGTAAGCTTTAACTCTCCACACCGAAGGGTTATTGCATTGTCGATTGAGTCTGTATCAAGCTTGGAGCAACCCCTGTACAAGTTTTATTTCTCGCCGTTATTTTATCGCTTTGAGGATTATCAGCTTTTATTTCAAGTTTTTTCTGTACCAGACCAAAGTCTCTTCAGAGCAGGTTTTTATTAAATTTCTTTATTTACTTTCATCGCCTTTATTTAATTTCCCGTTCATCTTATACTTTCGTTTAAACTGTACCTTTTAATTACGTTCTCCATGTTTTATCCAGTTATCAAACTAATCGCATTTATTTACGTTATCATGTCAAGCTAATTTTATTGGTGTTGGGATTTGAGGACTTTAATTAAACTTATCTTTATCATTCTTGTAGAATTACCTTTGAGGATGTTTTGGTTTTTAAACAATTTTTACTAAGTCTTATTTTAACTGTCCCTACGAAAGTGGGACAGTGAAAACACCGGGTAAGATCGAAAGTCATCCATTATAAACGATATAAATTGGTAAGTTCTTAGTTAATAAATTTCGCAAAAGCCTTTTATTAATTAACAAGGGGAGTATAAGGTTTCTAGCAAGTTGGTTTTAAAACTATTTACGAACGCGCGCGTTTATAGGTTTAGGATCTGATACTTAAGCGAAAGCTTACGAATCCTTTTTAAATTAAACTTTCCAATCAAAAATCACTTTTTTATTTAGTAAAGAGTGTGATTTCTTAAAAATAGGCTTACTACTTTAACGCATTAAGCGCCTACCATGAGTGACAATAGAAGGTATAAATTAGAGATTAAGTTCGGTTCTGTATGCGTGAAAGCAACAGTTCCCGTTAAATTGATTCTTTTCGAAATAGAAAATATTTCCCCATTGAAAAACTCCTTTTTAGAAACAATAAGAGTACGGTTAATTAATAGATCCCCACATCTCCGCACTGTTTATCCAAATTCATTTAGTTCTTATTTTAGCGCATTTTTTTATTATCGCATTCAACTTCTTTATTGCTCACCTTAAATAAACGCTGTAGCAATCAGTAATGATAGATTTTTGACTATTGGTCTCTGTAGGATTGATATCTTTTAAAACTACACGATAGGATGTGCACTTGCAGTTAGATTATATACACCCGACCAATACTCCATATTTCACTTGTGAAATGATACACTTTGTCATCCATGGAGAATCTGAAACTTGCACCATCTTGTTTGTGTAGATCGAAATAGAATACATAAATAAGATCCCCGTTGTAATCTTGAGCCAGTTGAAGAAAATAGTATATGTTTTGATGCTCAACACGAGACATAACCTCGGGTAGAGCCAAACCTTCAGCTGTCTTCTTCTTCCATATGTATCGCCTAACGACTAGGTAAGACACAAGCTTTAGCTCAAAATCCTTCTCATATTTCTTTGAAACCAAGGAGAGTGGATTCTCAGAGGCAGAAGTGGATGAGGAGGCCTTGCCTTTGCCTTTGGAAGCATTCTTTGACTTAGAGGCCATTGGATTTGTGAGATACAACTTGCACACAAGGTGTTTGTCAAAATGTTTGAATGAAACGTGTGAGAGAATAAGTGATACAACAACACCTCACACTCAAATAGAAGGAACAACAAAAAATTAACACCAATATGCAACAACAAACACCAAACAAGAGAGAAATTTTGGAGTTTTGATGATAATGGATAAGTTTGGAATATTTGAACAAAAGAGGAGAAAAGATGATGAATTTATGTAGGAAAAGACTAATTTTGATGCTTTAGGACAGATTTGTGATGTTAGATTGAAGTCAAAAACGCGAATCTTGGCGTGTTTGAGGTTTTTGAGTGGATTTGGAATAGTGGGTAACTTGGTGCATGCAAGAATAAGAGTGAAAATGATGAGAAATGCCCCCAAACAGCACTTAAGAGTCGACCTGAGAATGCATGTGTCGACCTGTCCATGCAATAGGTCGGCACGTAGAGAAGCTAGCAAAAAAACTTCTTTTAAAAAATTGGCATGAGCCGACCTGAAATGACATAGGTCGACCTATAATGAAGCATTTCAGGCAAATTCAAAATTTGACTTGCATAGGTCGACCTGTACCAGATTGTGTTGACATAAAGACTTCAAAATTTCACTATGATTTTATTTAATTGACTTTTAGTGACTTTGTGAGACTTGTAATGACTCATGAGCAAAAGGTTTATGAGATTCACATGCACATGATCAATTTTTATTGATTGTTTTCTTGACACATGCAACGCACCAAAAAATGTAAGCATGGTTTGGTTCAAGATGAAAATGAATCATGATGGCATTTATGTATGATTACTATAACCCTGTAAAATGCAATATACAACAGTCACATTTGATATTTTCGGTAGAAAACACATATCACAAACATTACACATAGTTCATCACATATTCTTATGAAATAAATAGGTAAAAGAAGCACTTACGTACATAACAAGAAATAGGATTGAAACGATATTTCCTCACCGTACACAAGACGGAGGATGCACAAGCATTCCACGATGAACTTTTGAATGAAAGTTGAAATGAATGCAATACGTGTCGTGAAACACACAAGACCACAACGTTCTTACCACTTTCCTTCTTGTACAAATATTTGCTAGTGAGATTTGTAATGTATCCAAGGAGATCATTGATTTGATGATCATTGGAGGTTTTCCAAGTCAAAAGAAGATAGTCCACTGCAACTGGACTTTCAAGCTTCCCCTTTTCATAATTTTTATCTTCTTTTTTCTCATGTTTCACTGTTTTGGGCTGATGAATTCCTTTTTCGGTTTCTTTGAGAGTATCTTGTAGAGATATACCTATATTATGAAAAGAAGCACCTATCCAGAAATTTCTTGGATAAAACATTATTAGTAATAATTCACACACACTTTTACCAAAAAAAACAAAGAGTTAACATGGTTGGTAACAAAATCCACCTTATTAGTCACATAGATCAAACAATAAGGACATGTTAACGTGTTGTGCCTTGATGCTCCATGAATGAGATCTCATACTCTCTCCATAGAGTCAATACATTTTTCATGAATGATTAACAACTTTTGTTAGGTGCCCAATCTTCATTGGGTCCTTAGGGATTAGTAAAACCTTGGGATCCATTGAAGGACATCATTAGAAACATGGAGTTTCCTAACTCTTCACTTTGCAATAGTGTGTCCTTTTTTGCAACAGTAGTGACAATACAAGTTTAGAAAAGATAACCTTTTGCTATTTGTGAAATTCTGGCATAGTAGATAGCAGATGTCCTAACACATGCCAAGACATTGTTCACTGCACAACTTTAAAACAAGAGCAGAACAAATAAACTGATATTCAAAATATCTGTAACATTAGTAAGACAAATGTTTCGACATCTGTTACAACATGTTAATCAAAACTGAATTGTAAATTGCATAATGATAAACAACACAGAATATGATAACCCAGTTTGGTGCAAATCACCTACATCTGGGAGCATACCAAGCCAAGAAGAAGAATCCACTATCAGTAGTATAGTTTTATGTAAACAACTGTTGGTTTACAGTAAACAACCTCTAGTTTACCTATCACTACCCAATGGAGACTTTATCATTAGAAGTCACATCTAATTGATAAGAGAAACCCATCTCACTCCCTAAATCACAACCCGTGATTATCTAACAGTTATAGTCACAATAACTATATCATCCTACTTGAAAGACACCCCTTTCAATACAAATTTCAGTCAAGCATTCTTGACTAACAAGCTAACTCGGATTTGCTTAAAAGCTTCATCCAAGAGCAATACACGATTCATTACCTACGGGTTTCTGAATCTGTACAAGTATCTATGTCTTCCACAATGTATCAAATCGATATAGAGGGAGACTTACAAAGAGAAACCTATGACTCTCAAACCCTAAACCCTACTTTACAATATAGGATTCCTAAGTCTATGTCATTCTCACTCTCTTTTCTGCCCTAGGACTTGATCTTTTTTTATAGCCTTCTACTGCGTTGGGCTTCAAATCTTCTGTTGGATAATTCCTTGATCCACTGTTGTGATCACTCATTAAATCTTGCACCAGATTTAAAACTTGGTATATTTGTCAAATCTGGATGTTGGAACATTGTATTCGACATCTTTGTCTGCAGCATTCTTCATCAAGTTTTAACCAAAATTTAGTCAAACCCAATGAGCTTTCAATTTGGTTCCTTTTTAATGTAACTGTACCTTCGATACGGATTGTGAGCTGGTAAGTCATACTTGGAAGTATCTATAGCAAAAGTAACCTTGGGTTGCAAAACCTTATCAAGTTTAGCTTTAAGAGTCCTTGATGCCTTTTGCCAAATGTGACATGTTTCACAACCAAAATTCCACAAAGATCTAGGGTCCTTGTTTTGTCCTTCTAGAATATTTGACATATATTTCCTTAGTACTTCCACATGTTTTTCATTTTCAGCAATCTTAACTTCCAAATGGGAGATGATTCTCTTGTTTGAAGCTAATCTCTTGAAAGCATATATGGGTTGTCTTTGTAGATTCTCAAATGATTCTTGAAGTTGAGAAAAAGCTAAGTCATGATAAGCTTGAAGTTTAGAGTGATTTACAACCTTTTTCTTTCCTTTGTTTACCATATGGAAAATCTTGGTCGATTCCTCATTTGAGGTAGAGCTATCATCACTTGATGAACTTTCGCTTTCCCAAGCGGCATAGGCTCTTCTACCTTTTCTAGACATTTTGTGATGGCTTTTTTCATTCTTAATTTTTGGACACTCTGGCTTAAAGTGACCGAGTTTACCATAGTTGAAACACGTACTTCATGACTTTCCCATTTTGCTCTCATCTTCTTCTTTTGAGGAACTTGATAACCTTCTTGATTTAACACGGTACTTGTTGGGATATTTGTCGCCATGTTTTAACATGTATTTATTGAATCACTTTATGAACCATCACATATCTTTTTCGTTGGATTCGTTGTCATCTTTAGGTTCACTATCCTTTTTCTCATCTTGATAAGGCCTTGAGCTAGAAGTCTTAAGAGAAATGGACTTCTTCCCTTCTTCTTTGTCTTTCCCTTTCTCACTCTTCGATCGCTTTTTGTATTCCTTCTCATATTTTTCCAAGCAAGTAAGCTCTTGCTCATGCTCTTCCAACTTACCAAACAAAGTCGTAAGGTCAAGCGACTTAAGATCATTTGCTTATTTAATAGCAGTGACCTTTGGTTGTCATTTCTTACTTAAACACCTCAAAACTTTGTTAGTAGCAAGTTCATTGGAAATGGGATTACCTAGTGCATTTAACCGATTTATGAGATGAGTGAACCATTTTTGCATATCCGCAATGGTTTCACCATTCTCAGTATGGAACAACTCAAACTCTTGATTTAATGTGTTGATCCTAACTTGTTTGATATCATTAGTACCCTCATTGGCAATCTCTAATGCGTCCCACATAGCTTTGGCGGTCTCACAATGAGAAACACGATAAAACTCATCAACTCCCAAGGCAGAAGTGAGGATGTTTTTCGCTTTCCAATCATGTGACCAAAATTTCCTATCATGATCATCCCATCGTGCTTCCAGTTTAGGTAATATGACACCATCTTCATTAGTCATAGTTATTTCATTTGGATCATTTTGGATAGCATCCCAAATACCTTTGTCAACTGAGTTGACATGAATACACATAAGTGCTTTCCAATAGCCATAATTTTCGTCGGTGAAAATTGGTGCTCTATTGTACGCACCCTTAGGTTCGGTAGCCATTCTTCTAAGAAATGTATCTCAAGCACGAAATGAACCAGAGCTCTTGATGCCACTTGTTAGACGATAGACTTTGATCTAGAGGGGGGTGAATATATCATAAATTTTACAACCAAACACTTTTGGCAAAAATCTGTTTTTAAAATATGGTTGTTGCGGCCGACAAAAATGACAGAGTCGCCATCATTCTTTATTTGTCCTAAGGACAGGAAAATAATGATGAAACCTACAAACTAAGGGTGAGACGCTAAGTTCGGGAGTCGGTTAAGTGAGCGGAAGGTGTTAGGCACCACTCACCTCCATTGTACTCAATGGGATCCTCCTTAAGTTCTAGGGTATGTTTGCTTACTAATTGAATGTTTGACTATTTATTTTATATACAAAAATCCTTATTATTATACAAAGAAGATGACTTAAACGTAAGAGGGAATCCTAAGTTTTTTATTATTATCGTACTCGCTAGGGTTTACAACCCTATGCCTACGTACCCTTAATTTTGAAGGATCAGAGATTTCGTAGTTCACCTCCCTAATTTTGGTTTGTTAGTTCATTTTATCCCTTACTCCTTTATGTTTAAGTTGTAATTATCCCCTATCCCTTATCTCTAATCCTTTATTTATACTCTCAGATTTCTAGAGTTTTATCCCAAAGTTTTTATCCCAATTCTATCCCTTGAAAAGAAGTGAGTTAGATGTTTTTTATCCCTTTATCCCTTTGAATTTGGAAAAATATCCCTTTACGTTTGGTTATAAAAATGATATAACATTTATTATAAAACCCTTATCCCTTATCCTTAATCCTATATTTATACTCTTGGATCTTAAGAGTTATATCCCATATCCCTAGTCCTATATTTATACTCTTGGATCTTAAGAGTTTTATCCCATATCCCTAGTTCAATATTTATACTTCTGGATCTTAAGAGTTTTATTCCATATCCCTAGTTCTATATTTATACTCTTGGATCTTAAGAGTTCTCTCCCATAATCTTTATCTCATTTCTATCCCATTTTATTTGTAAAAATATTCCTTTTAACTTATTTTGAAAAATAAATTAATTATATAATTTATCTTAAATTATATAAAGAAAACCCTAAATTTTATCCCTTATCCCTAGTCCGACATTTATACTCTTGGATCCAAGAGTTTTATCCCCAAATTTCTATCCCAAGATTTTATCCCATAATTATCCCTTTTTACTATAAACCCTGTATTTAATCCCTTATCCCTTATTTATTTATCTCAAATTATAGCCCTTAATTATCCCTAAAACTATCCCAAAAATTTTCCAAAGAATTAACCCTATTTCCCAAATTGATTATTATTCCCTAATTAATCCCTATATATTATCCCAAAGAATTAACCTCAATCTCTCAAATTGATTATTATTCCCTAATTAATCCCTATTTTTATTCCTTATAATATTTATATTAAAGAAGAACTCTTAAATAAAGAATAAGTTACTTTAAATTTTAATTAACCCCTTTTATCCCAATTAAGTTATCCCCTAATCCTAATTTAGTCAGTTATAAAAATTAATTAAATAAATTTAATTATAAAATTAATTAACCAAGTTAAACCCCAAATATTTAATTATCAAAGTAAAATAAATAAAACAAAACCGCAGGTATTTAATTATTATAATAAACCCATATTTATTAATTATAAAATAAATAAATAGATCACAATTTTAAATCAACCCGAAATTTATTAATTATAAAGATTATAATAACCCTAAATTATAAATTAAATATATATTTATATAAATAACCCCCAATTTATTATAATAAACCCCAAATTATAAATTAAACCCAAAATTTTATAATAAACCCCAAAATTATAAGTTAAACCCAAATATATTAATCGTAAAAACAATTAGATTATAAACCCAAAATTATAAGTTAAACCAAAAGATATTAATTGTAAAAATAATTAAATTATAATACCCATAAATTAAACCTGAAATTATTATAAATAAACCCAAATGAATAAATCCCCATTTATAAAATAAATAAACTCACATTTATTTTTGTGCACTCAAGATTATAAACCCTCATTATTTAATTATAAAAATAAGTTAAGTAAACCTCAAAATTATTAATAATCCAAATTTATTATAAAATTAATAAAACCCCAAAATTTAAGAAAATACTAGCTTAACCCTATTAATCCATAAGTTTTGATATATTAAATCCTAACTTAATAATTAAAGTATTTTAATATTATCGATCCCTAAACTATTAAATCCTAATTATTTATATACATTTATAAATCCTTTAATCCCTAATTAAAATTAAGTCCAGTTATATTGTATTTTTATCTCATTTTTGTTGTTAATCAAATTATTATATTAATAATAAAAAAGATATTTTTATTAAACCAATTGTTTAATTATTAAACATAATTAATTCTACTTATATAATTTTAATTACCAGGAAATTTCCTAAATAAATATTTTTTGATAATGAATTGTTCTATGTTTGTAATGTTGTTAGTTACGGTATATGTGCCATGAAAATAGAAGTAACAAGTTATGTTGGTGTGATTTAGATATTACCGTAAAAAAAAAAAAATTTAAACGATTTATAATTTATATGATATAAAATGGTTTACAATTTTGATTACAAAAGGTTTCTTTTTATTTTTGCCCCTTTGGTGTCAATAATAATAATAACCTAACAAAACCTAACTAAAGTTAATCGTAAAAAAACAAAATAAAATATCAGATTATATACACATACAGGATCATCTTAGAATAAACCAAATCGCAATACAAACAGAAACTCATATTAATAGCTTGAAGATACTAATCTGGGGTGCCGTGACCAATTTAAACTGCTTCCCACTCCCTTTCTTTCCCTTCCCTTTGTACTTTTTTTCCCTTCTGTGCCTTTTTTCCCTTTCTTTCCCTTCTCGATGTGAAGAACAACAACTTTAGGGATATTAGGTTTGTAAATTGTGGGTGTTAGAAATTGGTTCGTAAGGTTCCAAGTGAATAATTTTGGCCTCTATTTATACACAAAAATCAAATTAATTCTATTAATTAAGAATTAAGAGTGAATAAAAGCAAAAACTTTAAGACCAATGATTTTCTAATTAAATTAGTATATTTTGATGATTTTATACAAGAAAATATGATATTGGGTCTTTAATGTGTTTTCAATTGAATAAAAGTTTCAAATATAAAATAAGTCATAATAATAACGAAATTTAATAAAATAAAGAACAAACTCCCCCTTTGTTATTTTTTCACTTATTTAATTAATCATTTTAATTATTTTCAAAAAATTAAAATATTATCCTAAAAATGGAATAAAAATAGAGTAAAATCTCTATATATATTTTTTGTATATTTTTTAGATTAAAAATTAAATCACTACCCTAAAATAAAATGTTAATTTAATTACTATCCTAAAATAAAATGTGAACACAATATTTTCCTATTTTTTTATTTTATGATTTTTTGGCCATTTAATGCATAAAATCATGATTTTAATGAAAATTGTTATTTTAAAAAAATGCCTAAAATAGAAAAACGAAAATAAATAATAAAAAATTGAAAAATGTGATTTTTGTGATTTTTTGTAATTTAGACAATAAATAGGAATAAAGTTAGAAACATATAGAAGAAAAAGGAAATAAAAAGTTGAAAAGGTGAGACTTGAACTCATGACCTCTCACACTCACAACTCCTTTCACCTAAATCCTTGGGAAATATACCAATTTAATCATTCAAAATGAAATGCCACTAATACTAATAATTCTTAAAAAATAATTTAATAATAATTTAAAAACCCACCAATTCCTAATAATAATAAAAGTTATACCCTTTAATATTAATAGTAGGCCTATTAATATTTTCCTAGTAAATTAGTCCAAATTTTCTTTCTAATGAAAATTGGATGTTAAATATTTAAAAAAATATAGATCCTGAAATAACAACCAAACCCTTAATGTAAGATCAAACTCCTTAAGAGAGGATAAGAAATAAAAAAGGGCCCCCCTTGACTGTTTAGGTCATTGAGACTGCCCAGAGGACTTGTAAGGACGTTGGGTACGTTAATGATCTAAGTTTTAAGAGTGGTCAAAATTTGGGGTACGACAATGGTGTAGCGGAAAAATGACCCAGATCGAATCGTCTAACCGAACCTACTATCAAAAAGCAATATAAGTATCGCAAACCAAACAGAGTGATAACGAACATAAATTTCAACTACAATCAAGCTACGAATCAATTAAATGCATGCTAATCGTAACTCCTATATCCAATGAACCAAAACACAATAAAAACACGCACCAACAATTTATTGAACGCTTGTTGTGCAATTGACAAAGATTAGAATGGATCAAACAATGACGAACTCGATAAATTATAGAAAACACGCACCAACGATTAGAAATATAATTCATTTAAAAGATAGTAGAAAACAATTTTCAATCGAATGGATCAAACAACGACGAACTCGATAAATTATGATATCAACAATAAAAGAGATGAAGAGAGAGAGAGAGAGAGAGAGAGAGAGGGAGAGAGAGAGAGAGAGAGAGAGAGAGGAAGAGGGGGGAGAGAGAGAGAGAGAGAGAGACAGAGACAGAGACAGAGAGAGAGAGACAGAGAGACAGAGAAAGAGAGAGAGAGACCAAGATTTGTTTAGGTAGTTCCCCAATCGCCCTCGTTCTGGGTATGTCTGCCCTCAATTCAAAATCTAATTGAGATAGTGCTATTAACCTTTTCTTTGCAAAATGGTTTATACAAGAGATGAAGAATGCAAACCCCAAAAACCCTATTGTTTTGTGTTGATTCTTCCACCTCCAAACCCTTAATCAAAGCTTGACAAGTGACCAACAATGCGGCTACAATCCTCTGATTATCCCGAGCACGTAACTTGTTGAAACCCAAGATTCCTGAACACAATTCACCGTCTCGCACTACTCCCTTGCAAGGAAACCACCTTGTCCCAAGGCTTTCACTCGGTCAAATCTGTGTTGACGTGGTCTTGTCCAAAACCTTCAAATCAATCCGATCTTGAAGGAAAACCCCACCTTGGTTTTCTTATTTGAAACACACAAATTTCCCATCCTAATATTCTCGGTTACACTAAACCTAATTTGATGTTATCAACCCTAATCTAGATGGTCACCCAATCGAAAAATAATTATGTGTAGTTCAATTGTGTGTATGCATAGAAGAAGGGATGAAGATAATGGGCAACTTTGTAATATGGTTTCGTTTAGATTTTATTCGCTAGGAAACCTTGCCTAGAAGAAGATGCATGTATGAGTATATATAGGTATGTGAAGAAAATGGGCAAAAGGATGCAAGAAAAATATGATACAAAAGGATTTTTTCAAGTTTTAAATTGCATAGGTCAGCCTATGAAGGTGTTCAGACCAGCCTGTGAGGCGGCCTAAAATTCGACCTGTGGGAAGAATCTACAGGCTTTGTTCTTTGAAGGTGGGAGCCGACTTAAAACATGGATGTGTCGGCCTATACTGAAGATGAGGCTTCCATAGGTCGGCGTGATCACGTATAGGTCGGCCTATGATGTTTTTTTGACACACAAACATGATTTTTGGTGGGTATGGCATGCTAAGACCAGTAAAACTTGTTTAGATACTCTTGTTATACATCTTAAGGCTAAGGGGAAAAATGACCATCTAAATGTAGGTTGATACCATCCAATACACAAAAGCACTACGAGATACTATACTACCTTATTCCTTGTTTGACACCATTTAAAACCCAGTTGAATTTGTAGTTAGTACTCACACTTTCTCAGTTAGAAGTGTAGCGAGCGATTTTGGATGTGGTTGCGAAGCACTATCGCTCTTTGGTATCTACAGCTCGATTCATTTTTTATCCTATTAAAGCTAATGAAGGAAGAGAAATAGATGTCTCAAATTAACCCTGCTTGCAAACTGAGGTTAAACAGTCAAAACTGTTGGTTTACAGATGCTACAAAGATTCGGGGTCTCTATTAGGTTTATTATTTTAAAAGTCGTGTTCGGTTAATTGGTGGGAGGTTAAGATGTTAGGACGGATATATGAAAGTATGGGATTTTGGGTTTTTTGTTTAGTGTGCTCGCTAAGATTTTTCTTTCAATCTTATGCCTACGTATTCTCGTTTACCGAAACAGGGAAATCAGAGCGTTCATAGTTCCTCCTATTCTATGGGAGGAAATGGTGTTTTGGTGTCTTGTTCAAAGCCCAAGACGTGAAGCTAAAGGTGGTTTGTATCTTGTTCAAAGCCCAAGATGTGAAGCTAAAAGGGTTTGACTTTAGAGAGAATTTGTCATCTCTAAAGAGGGGGTTGTATGTCACAACTGTTTATAAAGGAGAATTACTTTAACTGGGATGTGTGAATCCGGCAATGCCATAATTTCCTTTATAGGAGATTTTTAACCTGAAGGAGAAGACTTTAACTCAGTGTAGAGCAATGCTATCTTTCCTTAGGAATTTCCCATGCTAAAAGAGGGACAGTGGCATGGATGTAGATGATCCAGAGGCTTGCCGCTTACAGCAATTAGATGAAGGGGAAGAAGTTGTTAATGTTTGTGTACTGTGAGTGAGGCATAGCTTTAATGCTAAAAGGTTGATTGAATCAACCAGTGGTTTTCTTATACAAAGCCTAAGAGGAGGCTATGGGCCCAACAATAGGGTGTTTTTATGTGTCTCGTACGAAGCCCGAGAGAGAGGCCAAAAGGGGTTGGTCCTACAAGAGGATCTTTTATACTCAACAAGAGAGTGTTTTTGTATCTCGTACAAAGCCCGAGATGGAGGCTAAAATTTGTTTGGCTCAATAAGAACCTTTTTGTATCTCGTATAATGCCCGAGATGGAGGCGAAAGGGGTGATTGACCCAACGAGGGAGTCTCTTATGTGTCTCATACAAAGCCCGAGAGAGAGGCTAAATGTTTGCTTTGCCTGGGAATAATCATTGTACAAAGCCCAAGAGGAGGCTATTGTTACTGTTTCAGTTGAGTGACAGATCCAGCATACTGATTTTAAAGAGAAAATCAGTTCTTATATGAGTAACACTGTACTCAAGGATTTGATTCAGGGATATTTCCTTTGCTTTGAGGAAACGGGAAATCCAAAGGGTATTGAGACTGTCCGAGTCTACGGGTTTCCTTCCTATTTAACGAAGGGGTCACGTGAGAATGTCTTTGAGACTCAAGGATATTAGACTGTCCGTGTCTAGAGTTTCATCTTTTGTACTATGTTTTGAGAAACAGTAGTAGACTCTTTGAAAGGAATGTTCTATGAAGATGACTAGGTTCTGTTCCTATACCTCTAGGAGGTCGTCGGGACAATTTGTACGAAGCCCAAGAGGAGGCTGGAAGCTTTTAAGAAGCCGACGGGTCCTTGTACTAAGCCCAAGAGGAGGCTATCATTCCCGGAGGAATAGATCATTATACGAAGCCTAAGAGGAGGCTGTGAATACTTCTAAGAAGCCGAGGGGTCCTTGTACTAAGCCCAAGAGGAGGCGGGGATGCTCTTAGGAAGCCTGTGGGTCCTTGTACGATGCCCAAGAGGAGGTCGATGCTTTTAAGAAGCCCATGGGTCCCCAAACCCCGAGAAATTCAAGAAAGTCTATTCACAAGGAATAGATCAAGCCAAGAAAGTTCGAGAATTTGGAAGAAACTCAAGAGATGCCATTCACGGAGAAAAGATCATCTCTGGGGAGTAGAGTTTCTTGACAAGTGCTTTTAAGAAGCCTGTGGGTCCCCAAACCCCGAGAAGTTCAAGACTGGCTATTCACAAAGAATAGATCAAGCCAGGAAAGTTCGAGAATTTGGAAGAAACTCAAGAGATGTCATTCGCGGAGAAGAGATCATCTCTGGGGAATAGAGTTTCTTGACAACTTCTACGAGTGACAGTCTAGGAAAGGGTTCACCGAGAATGCTGCCTTTCATGTCTCCTTATTGTTTAACCCCAAGAGGAGGGAAGACTGTGTCTGGTAATCCTATGGGGATCTAGTTTTGATTATTTCTAAGAGTGATCAAAACGGATTTACCTAGTGCTAGACGTAGTTGCCGGGGAAACTCTAAATATCTATACTATTATTACACAGTTGATATGAGTTTATGAAAGAAGACTTACAGCGAAAAAACTCCCACAATACAGTTATATGTATATGAAAGCGGTAAATGAAAGCATATAACCACTTACTCGGTTGTAGAGCTTCCATGTTGTTTGGTTAGTTGTTCAACAAAGAAAGATTGAAAACAACAGTATAATTCAAAATCAAAGGAGAAAGTGCTTTGAAAAAGAAAGATTTGGGGCTTACAGCTCAAGGAGAGGCCCAGGGTTTTATCTTTGATCGCACTGTTGAATTTGTACAGAGGGACTTATACAAGTGACTATGACCCAAAAAGGTTTTCTGTACAAAGGGATGGGTCTTACACTCTCTCAAGAGGCCCAAAAAGTTTTTAAAGAAAAAGAGTGGGGCTTATAACACGAGGGTAGGCCCAAATGATTTTTCTGTTTAAAATGGCGATCGCGCCGAGGTTTTCTTTTAACGCAGAGGGACTTATACAATAAGTGAGGCCCAAAGTTGTTTTTGGTTAAAAGGGGATTGGGTCTTACACTCTATTAGAGGCCCAAAAGTTTTGAATGGGTCTTATAGCTCAAGGAGAGGCCCAGATGGTTTATTTTTAAACTGGCGACGATCGTGCCGAATTTAAAAATGTACAGAGGGACTTATACAATAAGTGAGACCCAAAGTATTTATGTACAAGTGGGTTGGGTCTTACACTCTAATAGAGGCCCAAAAGTTTTTTGAAAATGATTTGTGAGGGTTGAATTAATCAAAAACCCTAATTTATTTCCAAAATGTATTTTAATTGAATAAAAATTCAATTAAAATCATCAAAAATTGTTTAACATGTGGGAAACAAATTATGATCTTGGATTAATGCTTCAAAAATCAAGTATTGACCTACAAAATAATTAGAAGTCATTAATCTTTACAAAATCAAGAGGGAAAAAATATTTTAAATGTCAAAAACAATTAAAATATTAATTCTTTGCAAAAATATCAATTATATGAAATAAATAATATTTTTGGGATTTTTTTTGGAAAAATAAAATATTTCAACATATTTGTGAATTATTAAAAAAAGAATCAACTCAAAATCATTAAAACTCAGAGAGAAATTAATTTTTGAATCAATTAAATAAAAATCACAAAATTCAAATATTCAAATGTTGGAAAATGGCGCCAAGAACACGCGCGTGTTCTGAGTTTCCCAGATTTGCATTTTCTATCCAATCTCACTGAATACTTAATCATATCATGCAATCCACATATCAATCAACTCGTTTCAACCTCACGATCATGTCTATGACAATTAATTTCATTTAAATTAAACATAAAACAATAAATCATGAACAATCCTCAAGAACCCTAGATTCTGCATGAAGGCTGAGATTTTTGATACACGATTCAAACAATGCAATTAATTGAGGGGAAACATTCCATGCATGATTATGAACATATGGCCAAATTATTGTGCAGCAAAAATTGCATGGATTGAGAGATGACCAAGTTTAGGCTTACCTCTAGGTCGTGACAGCAAGAGCAAATTGATTTCTGAGTTGGAGGTGTTACAGATGAGTTGTGATGATCTGAACAGCTTCCCTACACCCTATGGAGTGTGTTTGAATGCTTGGACTTGATTGAAACTGGCTGGATCACTTCATGGCATCTCAACTGCAACTTGGTTAAAACCTTGAGCAATTGACTGGTGATTCTAAGAAATTAGTGTTCCAGTTGTTGTTTAAGTGTTTGATCAGCTCATATGTGATGTATATGAGGTGTGTGTGTGATTGGTCTGATTGGAAAAGCTCTCAAACTCAAAACCCGATAGTGACTTGCCTTAGAAGGCACAATTGGAGTGAAAGAAGAGATTTTGAGGAAAGCATCTATTTGATGGCTTTGGTGTACTCAAACTGATCACAATTGAGCTCTATTTATAGTAGAGCAAGTTTGTTTTGCAAGGAATAGTGAATGGCAATTGCTGAGTAGGTTTGGCCAATGTTGCCAAATGAAAATCCAAGTCTCCTCTAGCCATTGACTAGAGGTTAGGGCACAGGCTGCTGATTCCCTTGGTCTTGGATAAGTCTTGACTGAATTCAATTGCTAAGAGCTCAGTCCATGCCACCTTGATGCTTCCATTGAATGCTCCAATCCAAAATTGGAATCTTGTCCCTATTTTGGCAATTCTAGGTTCAACATTCTATTTCTTGTTCCAAATACTTTGGAGGCTTGGCTCAGTGATTGTCCCCTTTAGATTCAATCCTCAGAGGTGTCCAAGTGGATAGGAGTGTTTGGATTTGGCTGATTTTGGCAAATCGACCAAAAGTGCAAAAATCTGCCTTGCCTTGGCAGATTTCAGCAAGGCATCTTGCCAATGTCATATCTCATAGCTCGAATTGAATTTGGTAATGTTCTTGGCCATTTTGGAAATCCCTTACATGATACAACAACTGTTTGAACATGTTTGGTTTTGATCTCTTTTGAATCCAAGTGAAAAATCCCCCTACATTTGGAAAAAAGTAAAGGCAGATTCTGACTTAGTGAAATTTTCACTAAGTGTTGGAACAAAGTGACTTTTCTTGATTTTGATCACTCCATAACTCAAAATCCATGAGGAATTTGGACATAGGTCAGTATGAAGCTTTTATAGAGGGCAATGTGATCTAAAAATCAAGCTTTGAATGGGGAACAGTGGCCTTGTGGTTTAGGAGTTATGGTCCTCCAAAGTTGGCACATTAGTGTCACTTTTTCCATAACTTAGAAATTTTTCTAAGTTTTTATGGTTACCCCTTTTACAAGTTATCCCACTTTCTTTGATTTTTCTTGATGAATGATGATTCAAATCATACATTAACATCATTTTAGGGTTAAAAATCCATTTTGGTGAAAAATCTCAAAAAGTCAAAGTTGACTTTTGTGCATAGTTGACTTTTTATCAGATGAATTCCAAATTGTGCAATTCTTCAGGAAATCATGTCCTTGACCTAAATAAAACTTGATGGACATGTTCCATGGGTGTCATAGGGTATATTGAATCATGTCTTAGGGTTTGGGAGCATGTCCTGGTCAAAAGTCAAAGTTACAGTTGACTTTCCTCGCGAAACCCTAATTGTGGTGCAGATGAAATTGAGACTTGTTGCTCAAGCTTCTTGGATTAATCCATTGTTTCAAATGGATCAATGTAGTATATTAGAGACCCTCAAATCATGTCTTGAGGTCTTGGCTCATGATTTGTCCCAAAAGTCAACTTAGGGGTGAATTAGGTCAAGAAACCCTAATTCCTGATTTTTTATGAATGCATCCCCTAAGGTCAAATTGACTTGATGATTGGGTCCATGAGGTTCCATGGAGTATATTAGGTTATGTTTTGGATCATTGGCTTGTGCCCAGATGAAAAATTTCCATCTGGAGGCCCTGGTCGACCAAAACCCTAATTTGGTGACACTGTCGATTTTTAGACTTGATCCACCTAGAAGGGAGCAGCCTTGTGCTTAATCCTTGAAGTGGGAGTCCTTTTGATCCATTGTGGATATTTTAGAGGCTAGACAAGTTGAAGATCAAGTCATTCCTTGACTGATCCTTTGTCTAAGGCTCTGAGAGGGCTTAAAACCCTAATTTTGATTGTAGTGAATGCTCAACAACCCTTGAGGCATTTGATGAGGCATGATGGTTCATCCATTTTGTGATGATGATTGACACAATGATAGGAATCTTAGTGGTCAAAATTTGGGGTATGACAGATGCACCTATTTAATCTTCTTGAACCCGAAGGTGTGAATGACGAAGGTATTCGGGCATTCGGGGTGCAAGAGGATTAAATATCGGAATACCCGAAATTTTGATGGCTATGAATGGCAGCTTGCGCATTCATCTTCTTTTGCTAAGCAATGATGCCTAGAAAAGGTAGACTTCCCCTCGATCCTGGTTTCCTACTAAGGAACTGGTCTCAGTTTTCTTTTGAAATAAACCTCCCCTCGATCCTGGTTTCCTACCAAGGAACTGGTCTAAGTTTCTGATTTAAACTTCCCCTCGATCCTGGTTTCCCACCAAGGAACTGGTCTTAGTTTCTGATATAAACTTCCCCTCGATCCTGGTTTCCCACCAAGGAACTGGTCTTAGTTTCTGATATAAACTTCCCCTCGATCCTGGTTTCCTACCAAGGAACTGGTCTTAGTTTCTTTTGCCAATAAACTTTCTTGACAAGGGACGCTATTCGTAGCGGTTTTCCTCAAACTTCCCGCCGAATTTTCCTGGGGAGATGCCATTTGAGTGGAAAAAGTTATGATGTCAGACTTGCTGGGGAACCCATTCGTCTGAGTTGTAGAGGTACACAAACTTCTCTGTTGGAGACGCCATTTGTCGACTCTATCTGGGGAAAATGAGTCTCTTGAGAGACTGCTTCCGCTTGGGGTCTTACATCATACTTTTCTCGGGATCTTCCTGGAGAAATTCCATATGATGGGTCCAATTTTGAGGTGCCGATGACCTTTTCATCAGCGGTCTTTCGGAGAAAGGCAGCTGTACTGCCAAATCTCTGCTTAGGAGGCTTTCTCTGGGGATTTTTCTTTAATCCGGGAAAACAAGGATATCATCTTCGATGGCGAAGAGTGACATCTGTAGAAAACTTCTCTGGCTTTTCAGAGGTTCAAGTTATCAAAGTGGTCGAGTGCCGATTCTAATCCAGAGATACACTGGAGGCGAGATTGTTTAAACGCAGCATTTCCTGATGAGACAAGAACTGACAACTCGATTGAGAAGACTATTATCACTAGGGGACAAGACCGACTAGAGTTATAGTGATGCAATATGAAATGTGAATGCAAATCAAATGCATGATGTATGTATGTATATGCTGACAAAACTGACGCGACATACAGACTGTCGAGTGAACACGACTGGATACTCGGCCATCGCGGGGCAAAAAAGTACCGTTGGTCAAAAAAAGTAGCAATTCTACCTTGCTTAGGAGAAATAGTCCCTGTGGGGAATACTGTTGATCGGGCTTAGGAGATAAGAACTCGGCTGAGGGTATCAGATGGGAAAGCCGCATCTCATACTGCTGTTCCTTCGTTCAAGCGTACTGGCCTAGAAGAAGTACTTTGATTCTACACTTTGAAATTCAAACGCCTTTGGAGACGCGATCGACGTTCTTCTGATGTTCAACAGTCAAAAGCAATTGCCATCTTTAATTTAAAAGCAGAAAAAGTTTTAACAAGTAAATTCATTTTTGTTTCATTTCAAGAATCTCTAATCATGTTAAAACGCCATTCTGTAAAGCTAAAACAAATAAGAATTACAAACAAAAGCACAAGGGCTCAAATTTTATTGATAAGATGGAGATCATCCAAACGCGTGATTCCAAAGAGTATATACAAAGTTTGAAAATGGTAATTTACAGGGAAAAGGTCTACGTTAAAATATAACGACCACTATCCTTCTACCAATTTTGAATTCGGGACATCCTGAGCTTCTGTCGAAGATGACCTTGACTGGAGTTTTCCTCCGATGGATGATGTAACTGCTACTGAGGGACTTGCCTCTGTTGAACATAGTTACTTGCCATTATCCCTAACTTTTGCATGGATTGTACTATGAGATTTCCAATCCATCGGGATGATTTTTTTTTTTTTTGTCTCTAACTTTTGCCTGGACCGCCCTTTCGGGTTTTCAATCCACCGAGACTTTTTTAGGCAAAGTATTTCTTGACTACATCAACATTCGTGGGGTAGGCAAATTCCTCTCCGTCCATGGTTACAAGTCTCAAGGCACCGCCTGAGAAAGCTTTCGTGACCACATAGAGGCCATTGTAATTTGGGGTCCATTTGCCCCGAGAGTCAGTGAGAAACGATTGTATCTACTTGAGCACGAGGTCTCCTTTTCTGAAGACACGAGGTCGAACCTTTTTGTCGAACGCCTTCTTCATTCTATGCTGATACAACTGGCCGTGGCATAGTGCCGTGATTCGCTTCTCTTCGATCAGGTTTAATTCGTCGTGTCGACTTTGACACCATTCAGCTTCTGTAAGCTTTGCTTCCATCAATACCTGGATTGATGGGATCTCTACTTCGATGGGGAACACTGCTTCCATGCCATATACTAGAGAGAAAGGGGTTACCCCTATTGAAGTGCGGACAGATGTTTGATAACCGTGAAGAGCAAAGGGTAGCATCTCATGCCAATCTTTATAGGTTACAACCATCTTTTGAACGATCCTCTTGATGTTCTTGTTAGCCGCTTCTACCGCTCCGTTCATCTTGGGTCGGTAGGGAGATGAGTTATGGTGTTCGATCTTGAACTCAACGCACAACTCTTTCATCATCTTGTTGTTCAAGTTAGATCCATTATCTGTAATGATCTGGCTCGGAACACCATAATGGCAGATGATATTGTTTTTGATAAATCGGATCACCACTTGTCGGGTTACATTAGCGTACGACGCTGCTTCGACCCACTTGGTGAAATAGTTAATGGCTACCAGGATGAACCAATGTCCGTTTGAAGTCTTAGGTTCGATCAAGCCAATCATGTCGATTCCCCATATGGAAAAAGGACACGGGGAAGAAAGAACTTTGAGATGTAATGGCGGTACATGAATTTTGTCGGAGTATATCTGACACTTGTGACACCTCCTCGTGTACTTGTAGTAGTCGGATTCCATGGTCAACCAGTAGTACCCTGCTCTTAGAATTTTTCTCGCCATTGTGTGTCCGTTGGCATGAGTGCCAAAGGATCCTTCATGAATTTCTTTCATAAGCATGTCTGCTTCTGGTTTGTCTACACATCGAAGCAAGACCAAGTCAAAATTTCTCTTATAAAGAGTATCACCGCTCAGGAAGAAGTTTCCAGCCAGTCTTCTGAGGGTTTTTCTGTCCTTTCTAGACGCCCCAGATGGGTACTCTTGTTTCTGAAGGAAGCATTTGATATCGTGATACCAAGGTTTGTCGTCTATGACTGCTTCAATCGTGAAGACGTAGGCGGGCCGTTCAAGGCGCATTATGTCGATCTTAGGTAGGTCATTCCATTGACCTACACTAATCATAGAAGAGAGAGTGGCTAAGGCATCAGCCATGTGATTCTCTCTACGAGGGACGTGATGAAACTTGACTCTGTTAAAGAAGGGTAACAACCTTCTTGCATAATCTTTGTAAGGAATCAGTCCTGATTGGTATGTGTTCCAATCTCCTTTTATCTGATTGATAACCAGGGTTGAGTCGCCGTATACGTCCAAGTTTTTTATCCTTAAATCAATTGCTTCTTCGAGACCCATAATACAAGCTTCGTATTCGGCCTCGTTGTTCGTACATTTGAACGTAAGTCTGGCAGTGAAAGGAATGTGGGTACCCTGAGGGGTAACAATGATTGCCCCAATTCTGTTTCCATAATGATTAACTGCTCCGTTAAAGATAAGTCCCCACTGGGAACCTGGTTCTGGTCCTTCACTTGGTAACGGTTCATCGCAAACTTTCATTTTTAGATACATGACATCTTCATCTGGGAAGTCAAACCCGGTTGATTCTTGATCGTCAATCGGTTGATAAGCCAAATGATCGGCTAAAATACTACCTTCAACAAATTTCTGAGCATGGTACTCTATGTCATATTTTGATAATAACATCTGCCAACGGGTAATTCTTCCAGTGAGAGCAGGCTTTTCGAAGACATACTTGATTAGATCCATTTCGGAGATTAACCAAGTAGTGTGACGAATCATGTATTGGCGAAGACGTTTGGCTGCCCAAGCCAAAGCGCAACAAGTTTTCTCAAGCATCGTGTACCGAGTCTCGCAGTCGGTGAATTTCTTGCTCAGATAGTAGATGGCATACTCTTTCTGTTTGGTTTCGTCTTGTTGGCCAAGTACACATCCCATTGAGTCCTCTAGGACTGTGAGGTAAATGATCAGTGGTCTTCCTTCCACTGGAGGTGATAGAATCGGCGGATTCAACAGGTATTCCTTAATACTGTCGAAGGCGGTTTGGTAATCTTCTGACCAAATGTAATCCTGGTTCTTTTTGAGTAATTTGAAAATCGGCGCACACGTGGCGGTCATAAGGAATATGAACCTGGAGATGTAGTTCAAACGTCCCAAGAATCCTCTGACTTGTTTTTCAGTTTTCGAAGAAGGCATTTCTCGAATGGCCTTGACCTTGTCAAGATCAACCTCAATTCCTTTCTGGCTGACGATGAACCCTAAGAGTTTCCCTGAACGGACACCGAAGGTGCACTTGTTGGGATTCAAGCGGAGTTTGTACTTCCTCAAACGCTCGAATAGTTTTGACAGGTGGTTCACATGCTCCTCTTCTGTCTTAGATTTTGCAATCATGTCATCGACATATACCTCTATTTCCTTGTGTATCATGTCATGAAAAAGAGTAGTCATGGCCCTTTGATAGGTTGCCCCAGCGTTCTTCAAACCGAACGGCATCACCTTGTAACAAAAGGTACCACATGGGGTAATGAACGAAGTTTTCTCCATGTCTTTCGGCGCCATTTTGATCTGGTTATAGCCCGAGAATCCATCCATGAAGGAGAAAATTTTGAACTTTGCTGTGTTGTCTACCAGCATGTCAATGTGTGGTAAAGGAAAGTCGTCCTTTGGACTTGCCTTGTTCAGATCCCTGTAATCAACACACATTCTGACCTTTCCATCCTTTTTGGGAACGGGTACGATGTTGGCTAACCATTGAGGATATTCAGATGTAGCGAGGAAACCTGCGTCGATCTGTTTCTGCACCTCCTCTTTGATTTTGATGGCCATGTCCGGGTGAGTCCGTCTCAACCTTTGCTTTTCTGGAGGACATTCCGATCTTAACGGTAAGTGATGTTCCACGATGTTGGTATCCTACCCTGGCATATCCTGATAGGACCAAACGAATACATCGGGAAATTCTCTGAGAAGCTTTATCAAACCCTCTTTGGCAGTTGGACCGAGTAGTGCCCCAATCCTGATTTCTTTTCTCTCTTTTTCCGAACCCACGTTGATCGTTTCCAACGGCTCTTTGTGAGGTTCAATGGACCTTTCCTCCTATCTGAGTAGTCGAGAGATCTCTTCTGGAATTTCGTTGTCAACTTCTTCTTCAGCCACAAATATCGGGAACTCAAAGTCGGGAGAAGGCATCGGATCGTATGTTTCAACTGGGTTTAAAACAAGCAATCTGCATGACGTGATAATTCGTGTTTAGAAGAGATAGAGAAAATGTGAGTGTGTGCAGTGTATTTCTTTTACTGCTTGTTTTTATTTTTAATTGTTTTTTAGGATTACCATTTTCTGAGAAAAGCGAAAAGAAAACAGCAATTAATGCGGAAATTACAGAACAACATTATTTTATTAATGAACAAGTCGATCCTTGAAACTACAGCCCTATAAAACAAAACTCTGTCGCTTTGGGCGGAGCGAAGAGGGAAAATTTACAGAAAGCGAGCCCTATCAAAACATCTGTTTCACCTGGGCAGGGTGAAAGGTTAAAAACGGAAATTACTTTGACTGATGAACGATCTTCGGAACCTCGACGGCAACCCATTGGCGGCGAACTCCTCGGTGAATCACAAAGTCTGGCACCTTCCTTGATTTGTCTTCAGAAATAACGCTGATTTCTGGTGGAGCATGATCATTGGAATCTGTCTCCCAAGCATAATTGTCGTAGGAGGATTCCTCAGTTGTATTTTGCATAGCATTGGTGCTCTTAGCTGTATCTCCACATCCAGTTAGCTGGATATCTTCGAGCCTGATACGAGAGGTTTCGGGAGCGGTGTACTTGACCATATAGTCAAATTTTCCACTTGGTTGTCCCAGGGTGCCCCATACTTCTTTGGAACTAGAGGAGTCATCCTTCTCGATGACGTTGACCTCGGGAAAAGCATAGTTGATGAATTCCAGTCCGGCAAACGTTGCAAATTCATCGTCATGTTGAGTAGTTTCTGAATGACCTGAGTGTTGATCCCATGACATGGTGGGGACACAGGTATTCTGTTCAATGACGGTCAGCTGATTTTCATTGTTCGGCTAACTCTCTTGCCCCAAATCTCCTGGATAAGGTTGCCACATTGGCAGACCATCCATTGGGCCATAGTAGGTGTAGTCAAAATTGTCTTTCATCGGAGTGTCTTCCTCTAATGAATTTGGCGGAGCACGGCATCCTTCCGGATCACAATCCCCGTATATCATTTCGATGTCTGACCTGGGTATAAATCTCGGACTCTCTATAGGAAAGCAAAAAGGAGTTTGTGTTTCGTCCTGAGACATATAAGCGTCCTTGTTAAGATAGGACTCCCACTCTTCCTCTGTGTCAGAGGGATCTTCCTCATTGATAGCATGGACTGCTTGAGGGACTGGGTGAAGAAAACCTCCATTGTGGAAGAAGTTCTGAATGGGATGAAGACTTCCATCGCTGGCAGCTGTCTGGGTACAGGTTGCAGAAAAACCAAGACCCTTCTTTATTTTATTGTCAATAGGAATGACAAGTTGTCCCCATCAGGTTGTATCAGGACTCTCAACCGCTTTGATAGCATCTTTGTATGAGGAAATCGAGGTTCCTCCTTGGGATTGATAGTCCTTTCCCACCTACAGCGCTTGGAACTGCGTCCCAATAACCTCCTCGGGTTCTACACAAGTAGATAATGATAAGTTACTCACGAGCTAGGCCTGTTCTCCACAGACTGTGACAAGTTGATCGTTCTGAACGAACTTTAGCTTTTGGTGGAGGGTCGAAGTGACCGCTCCAGCCTGATGTATCCAAGGTCTTCCTAATAAACAACTGTATGCTGCCCGGATGTCCATGACCTGGAAAGTGACTTGGAAAGTGTGAGGACCGATAGTTATGGGAAGATCAACTTCGCCGATAACTGTTTTTCTGGATCCGTCGAACGCTTTGACGACGACCTCGCTGATTCTCATCGGAGGGCCTTTGAATGATAATTGCATCAAAGTGGACTTCGGCATAACATTCAGGGTTGACCCTGTGTCTACCAGTACGCTGGCTAAAGCATCGTCCTGACAGTTAACTGTAATGTTGAGCGCCATGTTATGACGGCGACCCTCTTCGGGTAACTCCTCATCACTAAATCCCAAATTATTGCAGGAAGTGATGTTAGAGATAATGCTATCGAACTGTCTGATTGTTTCATCCTGTTCAACAAAGGCTTGCTCCAAGACTTTCTGTAGAGCCTCCCTGTGGGCTTCTGAACTGAGTAACAGTGATAATACCGAGATCTTTGAAGGAGTATGTAACAGCTGATCAACAATGTTATATTCACTCCTTTGGATGAGCTTCAGCATCTCATCATTATTTTTCGAAAGGTCGGGATTACTGGATTGACCGACTGATGGATCGGGAGCTTCTGTCTGAAGTTCCTTTTCCTTGTTAGGTTCTCCAACTCCTCGGTTGAAGATTCGACCGCTCCGTGTTACACGACTGATGTCTGCAATATTCACGACGGAGGGTAATGGAATTTCCTTTCCATTTTCAACTATTGTTGCACCGTATTTGTAAGGAATCGCCTTAGCTGATTCATACGGTAGTGGTCCCGGTAGATAGATGACTATGGGAACCTTCTGATTTTTCTGACCATCATAAGTAATCTCGATCCGTTCCCGGTTGGGAGCTCTAGATTCGTCAAGCAGAGGGATAATGGCAAAAACATCCCTAGTCTGGTGACGACCAGAGATTGTGACAACATCCTCGACTTGATTGGCAAGGTAGCTCGGCGTCCAGTTGATGGGTCCAGAACCCGGATATGGGCGAATCTCTCCAAGATCCACCTGACCCTGAAGAGCTGCTCTCACAAGGTAACACCCTTGGTTACTTTCTGAACAGACACTACAATGGTCATAATTGTGTGGTGGCACCTGGCCCCGCCCACTTTGAATACAATGTAACCTCACTAGGTTAGCTTCCATAGATCAGACATCCTGACTTTGACGTCGAGTAGGATTCCTGTTACTGATACTAATCTGCTGAGTATCTTCATCCATATAGATTGGCATCCACCAGTGATTTAACAAGTGCTGAAGTGCCTCCTGGACAAGGGTACAACCTCGATCATTTTCGCAACCTGCTTTACAGCTTTGATAGTCGTGTGATATTAAGAATTCGAATCAGACCTGCTCAGCATGCAGCTCTACCAAGTTGGTATTCATCAAGCAAATGTCGAAGATTTGAACCATATTGATCTGATAGGGATTCCTATCATGGTATTCCAAGATCCATCTGACGCTGGAGGGCCTCCTGTATGAAAGAGCATCCCTGTTTGTTTACCGAGCAAGTCAGATAAGAACTGTAATCGTGCCGCGGCAGATTATGATACTGGCTTTGCCTTGAGTGCATCGCCACCAGGTTGACATTCATCGCACGGATGTCGTGGTTCTGAATGACGTTAGAATTCGTGTAAACTATGTTAACTCCACGAACTCGATGCTCTTGGATCCAACCGAGATCCATTTGTTCCTGTAGAGCTGTTTGCACCACAGAACACCCTTGATTTTTTTTAGAGTAGACATCACACTGATGATAATTATGAGGTGGCACATGGCCATATCCACTCTGTCTACAATGCATCTTGACCAGATTGGTCCTCAATAAGAGTACATCGTGAATTCGATAGACATTGTTAGACTCTTTCTCAATCAGGTTGACTGCAGCTTTCTCGTGTTGAGGCAGCGGGTTCGTGAGAACATTAGGATTCGTATCTTTGAAAGATAAGAGCCCGCTCCTAACAAGCTTTTGCACGTCAGATTTGAAATTGAGACAGTTCTCTATGTTATGCCCTGATCCTCCTTGATGATAAGGGCATGTCTGGTGCACCTTAAACCAAAAAGGCGGATTTTTCGGTACTGTAAGAGGAGACTTAGTCTGGATGTGCCCCTTAGCCAGTAGTAACGGAAATAGTTCTGCGTACAACATGGGTATAGGATCAAACCCTGATGGTCGTGTTATACGGTTGTTATTGTATGGAGGATGAGCCTGCTGAAGAGGCTGCTGTGTCCTTTGCTGATTAGGTTGGCTCTGCGCAACCTGAGGTTGATACGTAGGAATAGGCGCAGGGCTGATAGCAGGAGTTACAGCTGCTACCAGTTGATAACGTCGTCTTTGCTTTCCGAGAGAGATATTCCTAATATCCTGCTCTTTTTTCTTAGGGAGAGCACTACCGTATCGTTTTGTACTACTCAATGATCCAACGTCTTTTGCCAAGCGTCCTTCTCGGATGGCTTCCTCAAGACGAACTCCCATGCCCACCATCTCGGTGAAGTCACTGGGCGCACTGGCAACCATTCTGTCTTAGTAAAATGAGCTTAAGGTCTTTAAGAAGATCTTTGTCATCTCTTTTTCCTCAAGAGGTGGACAAATTTGAGCGGTAATTTCACGCCATCTCTGGGCGTACTCCTTAAAGGTTTCCTTGTCCTTTTGTGACATTGATCTGAGTTGATCTCTGTCCGGTGCCATGTCCAAATTGTATTTGTATTTTTGGACGAAGGCAGTACCAAGATCTCTGAATGTGCTAATCGTAGCACGGTTTAAACCCATGTACCATTTTAATGCGGCGCCGGTTAAACTATCCTGAAAGTAGTGAATCAGCAGGTCCTGATTCTTAGTTTGAGCTGACATTCGCCGAGCGTACATCACCAGATGACTCTGAGGGCAAGAGTTACCCTTGTACTTTTCAAAGTCGGGCACTTGGAACTTGTGCGGGACTTTCACATTGGGGACCAAGCAGAGATCTGCGGCGTCCTTTCCAAATAGATCCTGACCGCGAATGGCTTGCAGTTCCTTCTGCATTTCCAAGAACTGTTCTTGGAATTCATCCATTCGGTCAAACATAGTTTCCTTTTTACCAGAAGGTATCTGTGGAGTCTGTCCTTCTGGGACAGTGTGCACCACAGGGGGTGGTACCGTGACTACGGCAGTGAGTCTTGGCGTTTCCCGAAGTTTGTAACCTTCAAGAGTCTTCAGTATGCCCCTGGCATCTTCGCTTTCCCGAAGTTTGTAACCTTCAGGACCAGCGGCATCTGTCATGATTCCCTGATCTTCAACGATCGGCGGAACATATCCTTCCGGGATATAGTTTGCAGGCATGCCCCAGGGACGCTCTTTCGGCATTTGATACCTAGGATCAAACTTCTTCACTATAGGCACTGAGGTGATCTCCAAGATCACAGTCCTTTGTAGCTGAGCTTCTGCCATGGCTTGCATGTCGTTACGAAGCTTTCTCATATCCTCTCTCAGAGCGTCGATCTCTTCTTTCAACTCTCTATTCTCTTCCTCAAGATCATCCATCTTTTTCTGACGATTAGCCCGAGTATTGTACGAGTGAGACAGTTTGACTCTAGAACTGAGACACAAACGTGAGATTCGTAGGTAAGAAGAATACGCGATGTGAGAATGATGAATGCAATGATTATATTAATTGTTTTTTGGTTTAATCAAAATAAACTTCGACAATTAGATTGCAAATATCAAACAGTGGGGAAACCCCGTTTTATTGAAATTCAAAGGATTGCGGAAATGAAAATACAGTAGATTACAAGGTGCAGAAACAGAAACCTAAGCTAATGGGTCTCGAGTCCTCTCTGAAGAGAAATCGGGTGCTGACTCTGGTACTTTCCTTTTCTTTGACCGGGGCTCTTGGGCCGTTGTCGGGTTGTCATTCCTTTGCCAAGTGAAAGGAGCGAGCAAATTCCTTTGGTCATCCTGATTATCCACAGCATGTTGCTCTAAAATCTCAATCAGAGCGTCCTTATCTTTCAGTAGTTGCTGTATTTTGATGCACTCCACGTTGAGGGTGCGGTACTTGTTCTTCCAATACCTCCTCTCCCTTTGAACTTTGTTGAGAGTAACCTGAAGCTTTTCAGTTTCCGTCATGAAGTACATGACAGATTCCCTTGGCGGAAGAACTCCGTGACGAGGATAAGGCATCTTTAGCTTGAGAGCTCTAGTTTGTAC
This sequence comes from Lathyrus tuberosus, assembly GCA_022829125.1. NCBI lineage: Eukaryota > Viridiplantae > Streptophyta > Magnoliopsida > Fabales > Fabaceae > Lathyrus > Lathyrus tuberosus. Next base: position 12,445,342 of record JALAZF010000072.1, read on the forward strand.
CCAGTGGAGATAAGGCTCCACCGAGACACAGTCCGGTTTTCCTAGAGACTCTCGTCCTTTATTATGAACATGTTTCCAAGCATGCATTATTTCCATCTTTAGTGCTCTGTCATTTTCTCCTTCCTTGAAGAAAAGACCTTCCAGATGAACACCCCGTGGGACGTGTCTCATCGGGTATCCAAATTGATGACGAACAAGAACTGGATGGTAATTGATTCCTCCCTTAGTTCCTATAAGGGGTACGTTGGGGAAGTTTCCACAACGGTCAATGATCCTGATTCCATCATAAATCCTATTGCACCAATCTATGTCAGAGTTGGTGAGAGACATGATCTTCTGCGACCAACGTAAGGCATTCTTGTGATCCCAAAAAGCAGCAGACTTAGGTAAATGGGAGATAAACCATTTGTAAAGCAAAGGTACACAACATGTGATCTCCCCTCCGCTGTACAAATTCCCTAAGTGTACAGAATGATACGCATCTGCGAGCAAAGTCGGCACAGGGTTTCCAATGAGAAAAACCTTAATAGCGTTGATATCGACAAAGTTATTAATGTTGGGCAACAAAAATAATCCGTAGGTGAGTAAAACAAAGATGCTTTCAAAAGCAGTCCCGTTCCCTATACTAGCGAAGTACAGAGCTTTCTTTGTCAGAAACTGGGCTGGCAAACCTTGTATGCCACCCTTGGTGGTCATGTGAGTCCTGGCCTCAGACTCGTCTAAATGAATTGCTCTTGCAATGGTCTGATTCTTTGGAATTTCTTCTAGTCCAGAAAATGGAGCTCGATCAGTGATATGTAAATCGATCAGATGAGAATACTCCTCCAGCGTTGGTGCGAGCTGGTAATCCGGGAATGTGAAGCAGTGATAAACTGGATCGTAGAACTGAATGAGCGCATCCATGATTCCCTCAATCACATGGACCCTTAATAGAGGTAGCAGACCTCCGTACTTGGCTCTGAAAGCCTCTTGGTTTGTGATCATTCTCGCCAAACCTCTCAAATCCTCTAGTTTTGGAACCTTGAAGGTGTACTTATGAGTTCTCCTTCTACCGTAATCCATTAGCGCAATCCTTTTCTCTGATATTTGCAATCACAGTCTTAGTTTAATTTGAAAAATAGAGAGACTAGAAGAGAAGAATTTTTTGAACGTTTTAATGTTTTTTAGATGAATGCAGCACACAAAAACATAGAAAAAACATGGGGTCAAAGGGTCGTTGTCATGAAGTCAAGGCTCTACCCATCCCCAAAGGTTTATACTAGTGACTTTTGTACCTGTCTCTCATCATCATCAACTCTTGTCAAGAAAACACCAGCGGGCCGGGAACCGTGCTAGGTGATGTTTTTTGAAGAGTCCTCAGAAAAGGGTGGCATCGCATGACAACTATTTTCGATAGCCTCTGCGCCACTAATTTGCTCCTCAGCTTCTCAAACTTCACAATCGACCCATTTCCTGTGAGAGGGAATGGGTTACATTGGGAAGCCTCCACTGAGGTTGATGGTCGACCTCGTCGCCATCACCTATCTTAAGTGTATACTCAATCTTTCCACATGCGGCATCACACGCATTCCCATTAGCAGAAAAATAAACACATATATCAATCAGGAAAAGCAGTATATATATTTGTCCTAATCATCCTAGACCTTTAATGCTATGAATCCTATGTTCCTGACAGAAAATGGGTTCCCCGGCGGAAGCCCCCAATCTGTGGTTTTCACACAAGAGAAGAGAAAAAAGGGTAGAAGAGCCCCACGGTGGGCGCCACTTTTAAAGTTTCCACCTAATAGATGGGAAGAGAACAAGATCTCGCTACAAAGGTGAGATAGATCCTAATGACACGTCCCTAGCAGAATCGCCATGTCCCCAGTGAAGTCACCATTTTTCTGTAGCGAGCGATTTTGGATGTGGTTGCGAAGCACTATCGCTCTTTGGTATCTACAGCTCGATTCATTTTTTATCCTATTAAAGCTGATGAAGGAAGGGAAATAGATGTCTCAAATTAACCCTGCTTGCAAACTGAGGTTAAACAGTCAAAACTGTTGGTTTACAGATGCTACAAAGATTCGGGGTCTTAATTAGGTTTATTTTTTTAAAAGTGGTGTTCTTTTAATTGGTGGGAGGTTAAGATGTTAGGACGGATATATGAAAGTATGGGATTTTGGGTTTTTTTTTAGTGTGCTCACTAAGATTTTTCTTTCAATCTTATGCCAACGTATTCCCGTTTACCGAAACAGGGAAATCAGAGCGTTCGTAGTTCCTCCTATTCTATGGGAGGAAATGGTGTTTTGGTGTCTTGTTCAAAGCCCAAGACGTGAAGCTAAAGGTGGTTTGTATCTTGTTCAAAGCCCAAGATGTGAAGCTAAAAGGGTTTGACTTTAGAGAGAATTTGTCATCTCTAAAGAGGGGGTTGTATGTCACAACTGTTTATAAAGGAGAATTACTTTAACCGGGATGTGTGAATCCGGCAATGCCATAATTTCCTTTATAGGAGATTTTTAACCTGAAGGAGAAGACTTTAACTCAGTGTAGAGCAATGCTATCTTTCCTTAGGAATTTCCCATGCTAAAAGAGGGACAGTGGTATGGATGTAGATGATCCAGAGGCTTGCTGCTTACAACAATTAGATGAAGGGGAAGGAGTTGTTGATGTTTGTGTACTGTGAGCGAGGCACAGCTTTAATGCTAAAAGGTTGATTGAATCAACCAGTGGTTTTCTTATACAAAGCCTAAGAGGAGGCTATGGGCCCAACAATAGGGTGTTTTTATGTGTCTCGTACGAAGCCCGAGAGAGAGGCCAAAAGGGGTTGGTCCTACAAGAGAATCTTTTATACTCAACAAGAGAGTGTTTTTGTATCTCGTACAAAGCCCGAGATGGAGGCTAAAATTTGTTTGGCTCAATAAGAACCTTTTTGTATCTCGTATAAAGCCCGAGATGGAGGCGAAAGGGGTGATTGGCCCAACGAGGGAGTCTCTTATGTGTCTCGTACAAAGCCCGAGAGAGAGGCTAAACGTTTGCTTTGCCTGGGAAGAATCATTGTACAAAGCCCAAGAGGAGGCTATTGTTACTGTTTCAGTTGAGTGACAGATCCAGCATACTGATTTTAAAGAGAAAATCAGTTCTTATATGAGTAACACTGTACTCAAGGATTTGATTCAGGGATATTTCCTTTTCTTTGAGGAAACGGGAAATCCAAAGGGTATTGAGACTGTCCGAGTCTACGGGTTTCCTTCCTATTTAACGAAGGGGTCACTTGAGAATGTCTTTGAGACTCAAGGATATTAGACTGTCCGTGTCTAGAGTTTCATCTTTTGTACTATGCTTTGAGAAATAGTAGTAGACTCTTTGAAAGGATTGTTCTATGAAGATGACTAGGTTCTGTTCCTATACCTCTAGGAGGTCGTCGGGACAATTTGTACGAAGCCCAAGAGGAGGCTGAAAGCTTTTAAGAAGCCGATGGGTCCTTGTACTAAGCCCAAGAGGAGGCTATCATTCCCCGAGGAAGAGATCATTATACGAAGCCTAAGAGGAGGCTGTGAATACTTCTAAGAAGCCGAGGGGTCCTTGTACTAAGCCCAAGAGGAGGCGGAGATGCTTTTAGGAAGCCTGTGGGTCCTTGTACGATGCCCAAGAGGAGGCCGATGCTTTTAAGAAGCCCGTGGGTCCCCAAACCCCGAGAAATTCAAGACAGACTATTCACAAGGAATAGATCAAGCCAGGAAAGTTCGAGAATTTGGAAGAAACTCAAGAGATGCCATTCACGGAGAAAAGATCATCTCTGGGGAGTAGAGTTTCTTGACAAGTGCTTTTAAGAAGCCTGTGGGTCCCCAAACCCCGAGAAGTTCAAGACGGGCTATTCACAAAGAATAGATCAAGCCAGGAAAGTTCGAGAATTTGGAAGATACTCAAGAGATGCCATTCACGGAGAAGAGATCATCTCTGGGGAATAGAGTTTCTTGACAACTTCTACGAGTGACCGTCTATGAAAGGGTTCACCGAGAATGCTACCTTTCATGTCTCCTTATTGTTTAACCCCAAGAGGAGGGAAGACTGTGTCTGGTAATCCTATGGGGATCTAGTTTTGACTATTTCTAAGAGTGATCAAAACGGCTTTACCTAGTGCTAGACATAGTTGTCGGGGAAACTCTAAATATCTATATTATTATTACACTGTTGATATGAGTTTATGAAAGAAGACTTACAGCGAAACAGCCCCACAATATAGTTATATGTATATGAAAGCGGTAAATGAAAGCATATAACCACTTACTCGGTTGTAGAGCTTCCATGCTGTTTGGTTAGATGTTCAACAAAGAAAGATTGAAAACAACAGTATAATTCAAAATCAAAGGAGAAAGTGCTTTGAAAAAGAAAGATTTGGGGCTTACAGCTCAAGGAGAGGCCCAGGGTTTTATCTTTGATCGCAGTGTTGAATTTGTACAGAGGGACTTATACAAGTGACTGTGGCCCAAAAAGGTTTTCTGTACAAAGGGATGGGTCTTACACTCTCTCAAGAGGCCCAAAAAGTTTTTAAAGAAAAAGAGTGGGGCTTATAACACGAGGGTAGGCCCAAATGATTTTTCCGTTTAAAATGGCGATCGCGCCGAGGTTTTCTTTTAACGCAGAGGGACTTATACAATAAGTGAGGCCCAAAGTTGTTTTTGGTTAAAAGGGGATTGGGTCTTACACTCTATTAGAGGCCCAAAAGTTTTGAATGGGTCTTATAGCTCAAGGAGAGGCCCAGATGGTTTATTTTTAAACTGGCGACGATCGTGCCGAATTTAAAAATGTACAGAGGGACTTATACAATAAGTGAGGCCCAAAGTCTTTCTGTACAAGTGGGTTGGGTCTTACACTCTAATAGAGGCCCAAAAGTTTTTTGAAAATGATTTGTGAGGGTTGAATTAATCAAAAACCCTAATTTATTTCCAAAATGTATTTTAATTGAATAAAAATTCAATTAAAATGATCAAAAATTGTTTAACATGTGGGAAACAAATTATGATCTTGGATTAATGCTTCAAAAATCAAGTATTGACCTACAAAATAATTAGAAGTCATTAATCTTTACAAAATCAAGAGGGAAAAAATATTTTAAATGTCAAAAACAATTAAAATATTAATTCTTTGCAAAAATATCAATTATATGAAATAAATAATATTTTTGGGATTTTTTTGGAAAAATAAAATATTTCAATATTTTTGTGAATTATTAAAAAAAGAATCAACTCAAAATCATTAAAACTCAGAGAGACATTAATTTTTGAATCAATTAAATAAAAATCACAAAATTCAAATATTCAAATGTTGGAAAATGGCGCCAAGAACAAGGGCAAGAACACGCGCGTGTTCTGAGTTTCCCAGATTTGCATTTTCTATCCAATCTCACTGAATACTTAATCATATCATGCAATCCACATACCAATCAACTCGTTTCAACCTCACGATCATGTCTATGACAATTAATTTCATTTAAATTAAACATAAAACAATAAATCATGAACAATCCTCATGAACCCTAGATTCTGCTTGAAGGCTGGGATTTTTGATACACGATTCAAACAATGCAATTAATTGAGGGGAAACATTCCATGCATGATTATGAACATATGGCCAAATTATTGTGCAGCAAAAATTGCATGGATTGAGAGATGACCAAGTTTAGGCTTACCTCTAGGTCGTGACAGCAAGAGCAAATTGATTTCTGAGTTAGAGGTGTTACAGATGAGTTGTGATGATCTGACCAGCTTCCCTACACCCTATGGAGTGTGTTTGAATGCTTGGACTTGATTGAAACTGGCGGGATCACTTCATGGCATCTCAACTACAACTTGGTTAAAACCTTGAGCAATTGACTGGTGATTCTGAGAAATCAGTGTTCCAGTTGTTGTTTAAGTGTTTGATCAGCTCATATGTGATGTATATGAGGTGTGTGTGTGATTGGTTTGATTGGAAAAGCTCTCAAACTCAAAACCCGATAGTGACTTGCCTTAGAAGGCACAATTGGAGTGAAAGAAGAGATTTTGAGGAAAGCATCTGTTTGATGGCTTTGGTGTACTCAAACTGATCACAATTGAGCTCTATTTATAGTAGAGCAAGTTTGTTTTGCAAGGAATAGTGAATGGCAACTGCTGAGTAGGTTTGGCCAATGTTGGCAAATGAAAATCCAAGTCTCCTCTAGCCATTGACTAGAGGTTAGGGCGCAGTCTACTGGTTCCCTTGGTCTTGGATAAGTCTTGACTAAATTCAATTGCTAAGAGCTCAGTCCATGCCACCTTGATGCTTCCATTGAATGCTCCAATCCAAAATTGCAGTCTTGTCTCTATTTTGGCAATTCTAGGTTCAACATGATATTTCTTGTTCCAAAGACTTTAGAGGCTTGACTCAGTGATTGTCCCTTTTAGATTCAATCCTCAGAGGTGTCCAAGTGGATAGGAGTGTTTGGATTTGGCTTATTTTGGCAAATCAACCAAAAGTGCAAAAATCTGCCTTGCCTTGGCAGATTTCAGCAAGGCATCTTGCCAATGTCATATCTCATAGCTCAAATTGAATTTGGTAATGTTCTTGGCCATTTTGGAAAGCCCTTACGTGATACAACAACTGTTTGAACATGTTTGGTTTTGATCTCTTTTGAATCCAAGTGAAAAATCCCCCTACATTTGGAAAAAAGTAAAGGCAGATTCTGACTTAGTGAAATTTTCACTAAGTGTTGGAACAAAGTGACTTTTCTTGATTTTGATCACTCCATAACTCAAAATCCATGAGGAATTTGGACATAGGTCAGTAAGAAGCTTTTGTAGAGGGCAATGTGATCTACAAATCAAGCTTTGAATGGGGAACAATGGCCTTGTGGTTTAGGAGTTATGGTCCTCCAAAGTTGGCACATTAGTGTCACTTTTTCCTTAACTTAGAAATTTTTCTAAGTTTTTATGGTTACCCCTTTTACAAGTTATCCCACTTTCTTTGATTTTTCTTGATGAATGATGATTCAAATCATACATTAACATCATTTTAGGGTTAAAAATACATTTTGGTGAAAAATCTCAAAAAGTCAAAGTTGACTTTTGTGCACAGTTGACTTTTTATCAGATGAATTCCAAACTGTGCAATTCTTCAGGAAATCATGCCCTTGACCTAAATCAAACTTGATGGACATGTCCATGGGTGTCATAGGGTATATTGAATCATTTCTTAGGGTTTGGGAGCATGTCCTGGTCAAAAGTCAAAGTTACAGTTGACTTTCCTCGCGAAACCCTAATTGTGGTGCAGATGAAATTGAGACTTGTTGCTCAAGCTTCTTGGATTAATCCATTGTTGCAAATGGATCAATGTAGTATATTAGAGACCCTCAAATCATGTCTTGAGGTCTTGGCTCATGATTTGTCCCAAAAGTCAACTTAGGGGTGAATTAGGTCAAGAAACCCTAATTCCTGATTTTAATGAATGCATCCCCTGAGGTCAAATTGACTTGAAGATTGGGTCCATGAGGTTCCATGGAGTATATTAGGTTATGTTTTGGATCATTGGCTTGTGCCCAGATGAAAATTTTCCATCTGGAGGCCCTGGTCGACCAAAACCCTAATTTGGTGACACTGTCGATTTTGGGACTTGATCCACCTAGAAGGGAGCAGCCTTGTGCTTAATCCTTGAAGTGGGAGTCCTTTTGATCCATTGTGGATATTTTAGAGGATAAACAAGTTGAAGATCAAGTCATTCCTTGACTGATCCTTTGTCTAAGGCTCTGAGAGGGCTTAAAACCCTAATTTTGATTGTAGTGAATGCTCAACAACCCTTGAGGCATGATGGTTCATCCATATTGTGATGATGATTGACACAATGATAGGAATCTTAGTGGTCAAAATTTGGGGTATGACAAGAAGTTTTTAAGACTGGGTTATATAATGAGGTAAAAGCTTTAATAGAAGAAGGATTCACATCTACTAATTTTGTGGGGGATGATGCAAAATGGGAAAGCTTTAGAATATCTGTTAACACAGGTATTCAAAATCTGAAGAACTTCCCAACAAAGATAGTCACTACAACTAGTTGGAAGCAACTGCTCAATCTTGAAGCTAAAATAACTTCAGTTGCTATATGTCAAGAGTTTATAAAGATTTATATGGCTAGTAATCAACTCTCAGTGGATGGTCAATTCAAGTCTATTGTTGCAAGGCGAGAAGAAATTGGTTTTGATCTTAAGACATACATGGAATTGTTGAAGAAATCTTAGGTCTAGGATGTAGAACCTGTTTATGTGCTTTGGTGACTTGTTACAAACCTTTGTATGTTTTGCTTGTGAACTTACCATGTTTATGTTTGTTTAAGTGTTGTTGTTATGCATTATATTCTCTCTTGACAAATTAAAGTAAATGAATCTTGCTTTTGCTATCTGAATTATTTGACAAACTGAAAAAGAGAAATTTCATTGGAATTTAAAAATTACATGAGAAAAGACGAGACAGTACAATAAATTAGCCTATTTTCTAGTCTTCTTTGTTATTTCAGTCATCTTTCTCAGTGTTACCAACAAATTCCTTCCATGATTGTCCTGCTTCCTCATCTTCAGAAGAAGGATCTTCAGAAGTATTTATGTGCTCTTTCGATCCTGAAGACCGAGCTCTGTAGGTAGCCAATCTGGTTTGAACACCTTTCTCTTCCTTCAGTTTCTGTTTCTCGTTTGCTGCATCTGCGTGATGTTTTGAAATAAGTCCCTTGATTGCCAAACGTTTCTCTTTTGCTACTTCAGTCTTCTTCAGTAATTCAAACTCTCTTGGAAAATCACGTTTCTCACTCTTATGAGGAATTTGGTTATGAGATTTTCTCTTCATAACTAGCTTTTGTTTGGAGTATTTTTGAGAACTGGATGGATTCTTGAGAATACTATGTCGATATGCTTTTATAGAGTACTTTAAGTATTCATTCAAGAACATGTATGGAATCTGTACATTGTTTACTTGACTCTGACTAGTATAAACCCTATAAAGCATCTTTGACCATCTCAGGAATAATGCACTTTTGTCTATCATTTGCTTTAATTGTCACCTCTCGTATCTTTTTATTTTGTGTATAAATCTTTTTGATGTGACAAAAGGGGGAGAATAATATATAAGTATTTAAATACAAATTTATACCCTTCAGATTCAAAATTCAAAATAATACTTTAATTTCTGCTATATTTTAATTTTCTATTATTTTGGATATGTTGCCCGGGAAAGATATTTTAGCTTTCTTAAATGTAGTACTAAGGGGGGGCTTACAAGCCTCAACCTTGGACTATTAGACTCAGAAGGAGATTACAAACCTCAGATTCTGATGTTGCCAAGAAAGTTAAAATATTTTAGTTTTCTTGAAAATAGTATTTAGGGGGAGTTTACAAAACTCAACCTTAGACTATTAGACTCAGGGGGAGTGTAGCGTGGTTTTTGTGGTTTCGAATCACTATCGCTTTGGTACTACAGTTCGATTCATTTTTTATCCTATTGAGCAGATTAAGGAAGGGAAATAGATGTCTCCAATTAACCCTGCTTGCATACTGAGTTTAAACAACTGACTGTTATTTTACAGATGCTATCAAAATAGGGGGATTTTTCTTAGGGTTATGCGCTTAAGAACGAAAGTGTATTTACTGTATAGGAGGCTTTTTAGTTTAGGATGCTAGGCTTGATTTTCCTTTGATTGATGCGTGAATGTACTGGACTCGGAGTGTTTGATTATTATGCTCGCTAAGATTTTTGCAATCTTATGCCTACGTATTCCCGTTTGGCTAAACAGGGAAATCAGAGCGATTGTAGTTCCTCCTATGTTATGGGAGGAAAGAAATGTTTTTTTGGTGTCTTGTTCAAAGCCCAAGACATGAAGCTAAAGGTGATTTGTATCTTGTTTAAAGCCCAAGATGTGAGGCAGAGGGATCCTGACTGAGAGGGAATTTGTCATCTCTAAAGAGGAATTGTTGATGTTTGTATGCTGTGAGCAAAGCATAAATTTGATGCTAAAAGGTTGATTGACTCAACCGGGGATTTCTTTATACAAAGCCTAAGAGGAGGCTAGAAGTTTGACTTTTCCGGAGAAAATGTTCTTTTTGTCTTGTACAAAGCCCAAGATTGAGGCTGAAAGGGGTTCACTCAATAAGAGAGTGTTTTTGTGTGTCTTGTACAAATCCCAAGACGGATGCTAAAATGGTTTGACTCAACAAGAAAGTTTTATTTGTCTTGTACGAAGCCCAAGACGAAGGCTAAAAAGGCTGATTGACTCAACGAGAGAGTCTTTTATACTCAACAAGAGAGTGTTATATATATGTCTTGTACAAAGCCCAAGACGGAGGCTAAAAAGGTTTGACTCAACAAGAGAGTTTTGTTTGTCTTGTACGAAGCCCAAGACGGAGGCTAAGAGGGTGATTGACTCAATAACAGAGTCTTTTATACTCAACAAGAGAGTGATTTGATGTCTCTTACGAAGCCCGAGATTGAGGCTAAAAGGAGATTGACTCAACAAGAGAGCCTTTTATACTCAACGAGAGAGTGTTTTTATATGTCTTGTACAAAGCCCAAGACGGAGGCTAAAAGGGTTGACTCAACAAGAGAGTCAGAAAAGTGAGGGACTCAATAAGAGAGTCTGAAAAGGTTAGCTTCACTGTGGAGGATCATTGCACAAAGCCCAAGAGGAGGCTGTCTTATTGCCGAGGGTCATTGAGATTCCTAGGCCAGTCCAAGTGTGGGGAACTCTCATGAGAGAGACTGGGCTTCTACTTATATTTTGGAGGAACTTGAGAATGTCTTTGAGACTCAAGAGGCTTAGATGGACTAAGTCTAGAGTTTTATCTTTTGTACGATGCCCAAGAGGAGGCACGGGCATTAAGGGGTGAGGATCAACCCTAAAATGGCCAGAGTTTCGACACTGGAAAGACTGCTATGGAGAAGGATGACTAAGTTCTGTCTTATACCTTTAAGAGGTCATCAGGGTCCTGGTATTAAGCCCAAGAGAAGGCATGAGAACTTCTAAGAAGCCGAAGGGTCCTGTACAACGCCCAAGAGGAGGCGGGGATGCTTTTAGGAAGCCTGTGGGTCCCCAAACCAAGAGAAGTTCAAGAAATGCAATTCACAAAGAAGATATCATTCCAGGAAAGTTCGAGAATTTGGAAGAAACTCAAGAGATGCCATTCACGGAGAAAATATCATCTCTGGGGAGTTAGAGTTTCTTTGACAATTTCTAAGGGTGACAGTCTGAGAAAAGGTTCATTGAGAATACTGCCTTTCTCTTTGTTACATATTGTTTAACCCCAAGAGGAGGGAAGACTGTATCTGGAATCCTACAGGGGATCTAGTTTTGTTTGTATTTAAGAGTGACCAACGGGCTTTACCTAGTTCTAGACGTAGTTGCCGGGGAAAACTCTACATAACTATACTAGTATTACACAGTGGATATGTGACAAGCATATAAAAGGATGTGAAAGAAGACTTACAGTGAAACATCCCCACAATACAGTTATATACATATGAAAGCGGTAAAAGAAAGCGGATAAATAATTACCCGTTGTAGAGCTTCCATGTTGTTTTGTTAGTGGTTCAACAAAGAAATTTTTTATAACAACTATATATTTGGATTCAAAATCAAAGGAGAAAGTGTTTTGAAAGGGTTGTTGGGGCTTACAGCTCGAGGAGAGGCCCAAATTTTAACAATGATTGCACAGTTATTTTGCATGGTACAGGGACTTATACAAGTGACTGAGGCCCAAAGAGGTTTTCTGTGCAAAGGGATGGGTCTTACACTCTCTCAAGAGGCCCAAAAAGTTTAAAATAAATAAAGATGGGTCTTATAGCTCAAGGAGAAGCCCATGGGTTTTTGTTAAAAAGGCAACGATCGCACCGAACTCTTTGACGGTATCGGGACTTATACAATACACTGCGGCCTAAAAAGGTTTTATTTACAAAAGGGTGGGACTTACACTCTACTAAGAGGCCCAAGGATTGTTTAAAGAAAAGGAATGGGACTTACAACACGAGGGTAGGCCCAAAAAGGTTTTCGTTTTGAAATGGCGATCGCGCCGAGATTTTTTCCAACACAGTGGGACTTATACAATGTCTGAGGTCCAAAAAGGTTTTGGTTAAAAAGGGATTGGGTCTTACACTCTATTAGAGGCCCAAGTATTGTTTAAAGAAAGGGAATGGGACTTGCAACACGAGGGTAGGCCCAAAAAGGTTTTCGTTTCGAAATGGGGATCGCGCCGAGATTTTTTCCAACACAGTGGGACTTATACAATGTCTGAGGCCCAAAAATGTTTGTTTTTTATTTGTTTAGGGGGATTAATATAAAAACCCTAATTTGATTTCAAAATGTATTTTAATTAAATAAAAACTCAATTAAAATGATCAAAATTATCAAACATGTGTGAGAAACAAATTATGATCTTGGATTAATGTTTGAAAAATCATGTTTTTATCCACAAAATGATTTGAAACCAATTAATTTTGGAAAATCAAGAGAGAAAAAATATTTTAAATGTTAAAAAACAAATAAAAGATTAATTCTTTGCAAAAATATCAAATATATGAAATAAATAATATTTTTGGGAAATTTTGGTAAAATAAAATATTTTAACATTTTTGTGAATTATTAAAAAAAGAATCAACTCAAAATCATTAAAAACCAGAGAGAAATTAATTTTTGAATCAATTAAATAAAATCACAAAATTCAAATATTCAAAAAATGGCGCCAAGAACACGTGCCACCCCTCTGTTTCTGCAGATTTGTGTTTTTTATCCAATCTCACTGAATACTTGATGAAATCATACAATCTACATATCAATATGCTCGTTTTCACCTCACAATCAAGTCTATGGTCTTTAAATTCATTTATTTTAAGCATGGAATAAGAAATCAAGACAAAACCTCAAGAACCCTAAAATTTGCATGAAGGCTGAGAATTTTGACACACAATTCAAACAAAACAATTAATTGAGGGGAAACATTCTATGCATGATTATGAACATTTAGCAAAAGTATTGTGCGAGGAAATATGCATAGATTAAGAGATGACCAAGTTTAGGCTTACTTGAAGGTCGTGGCTGCAAGAGCAACATGATTTTTGAGTTGGAGGTGTTACAGATGAGTTGTGATGACCTGAACAGCTTCCCTACACCATATGGAGTGTGTTTGAATGCTTGGACTTGATTGGAAATGGCTGGATCACTTCATGGCACCTCAACTGCAACTTGGTTAAAACCTTGAGCAACTGGCTGGTGATTCTGAGAAATCAGTGTTACAATTGTTGTTTAAGTGCTTGGATCACTTCTATATGATGTTTATGAGGTGTGTGTGTGTGTGTGTGTGTGTGTGTGTGTGATTAGTTTGGTTGGAATTGCTCTCAAACTCAAAACCCGATAATGACTTGTTTTGGAAGGCAATTTTGGAGTGAAAGAAGAGATTTTGAGGAAAGCATCAATTTGATGGCTTTGGTGTACTTAAACTGAGCACAAATGAGCTTTATTTATAGTAGACCAAGTTTGTTTTGCAAGCAATAGTGAATGGCAACTGCTGCAGAAGTTTGGCAAATGTTGATCAATAGGAATCCAAGTCTCCTCTAGCCATTGACTAGAGGTTAGAGCACAGGCCTTTGGTTCCCTAGTTCTGAGATCATCCTTGACTTATTCAGTTGGAAAAGGCTCAGTTCATGCCACCTTGGTGTCTCCATTGAATGCTCCAAAACAAAATTGGAGTTTTGTCCCTTTTTAAGGCATTTTAGGTTTGGCATGCTATTTTTAGTTCCAAGGACTTGGGAGGTTGATGGATCAGTGTTTGTCCCTCCTTGGTCTCCCCATGAGGTGTTCACAAGGATAAACTTGTTTGTCATTTGCACAAATTGCCCAAATCGAGCAAAATGCACAAATCTGCCTTGTTATGACAGTTGCAGCAAGGCATGTTGCCATTGTTATAACTCTTAGCTCAGGTTGAGTTTGATGGCGTTCTTGGCCATTTTGGAAAGCTCTCATATGATACAACTTATGTGTGATCATAGTTTGTTTTGATAATTTTTGGATCCAAGTGAAAAATTCCCCTACATTTTGGAAAAAGTGAAACAGATTCTGACTTAGTGAAAATTTCACTAAGTGTTGGAAAAAGTGACATTTCATGTTTTCAGCCATTTTGATCCACCCATAACTCAAAATCCATGATGAATTGGAATGAGGTGTAGTTGACACTTTTAAAGTATGCCATGAGAGCTACAAATCCATCTTTGGATCAGCCAAAATGGTTGCTTGGATCTCAAGTTATGATCCTTGGAAGTTGGTACCCTAGCCACTTTGTTCCATAACTTAGAAAATTTCTAAGTTTTTTATGGTTACCCCTTTTACAAGTTATCCCACTTTCTTTGATTTTTCTTGATGAATGATGATTCCAATCACACATTAACATCATTTTAGGGTTAAGGAACCATAATTGACCAAAAAATCAAAAAGTCAAACTTTAACTTTTGGGCACGGTTGACTTTTTATCAGATGAATTCCAAACTGTGAGATCCTCTATGAAATCAAGTCCTTGACCTAAGTTAAACTTGATAGACATGTTCCATGGATGTTATAGGGTGTATTGAATCATGTCCCAAGGTTTGGGAGCATGCCTGGGTCAAAAGTCAAAGGTATAGTTGACTTTTTCCTCAAAACCCTAATTGTGGTTCTGATGAACTTGAAACTTGTGAATAAAGCTTCTTGGATCAATCCATTGTTGTAAATGGATCAATATAGTTTGTTAGAGATCCTAAAATCATGGCTAGAGGCCTTGGTTCATGTTTTGTCCTAAAAGTCAACTTAGGGGTGAATTAGGTCAAGAAACCCTAATTCCTGATTTATGATTAATGCTTCCCCTGAGGCTAAATTGACTTGATGATTGGGGTTAGGAGGTCCTATGGAGTATTTTGAGTTATGCTTTGAAGCATTGGCTCATGCCCAGAGGAAAATTTCCATCTGGAAGCCCTGGTCGACCAAAACCTTAATTTGGTGACACTGGCGATCTTGAGGCTTAATCCACTACCTTGGGCTTGATTCTTGATGTAGGGGTCCTCTTAATCCTTTGTGGGTGTTTGAGAGGTTATACAAGTTGAATATCATGTCATTTCTTGATTGATCCTTTGTCTAAGAACTCTGAGAGGGCTTGAAACCCTAATCTTTTGATTGTAGTGAAAGTTCACCCATCTTTGGGGAGACTGATGAGGTATGAAAGTACATCCATATTATGATGATGATTTGCACAATGATGGGAAATCTTAGTGGTCAAAATTTGGGGTATGACAGATACCTCTATTTAATCTTCTTGGACCCGAAGGTGTGAATGACGAAGGTATTCGGGCATTCGGGGTGCAAGAGGATTAAATATCGGAATACCCAAAATTTTGATGGTGGTTATGAATGGCAGTTTGCCCATCCATCTTCTTTAGCTAAGCAATGATGCTCATAAAAGGTAGAAACTTCCCCTCGATCCTGGTCTTCAGCCAAGGAACTGGTCTCAATTTCCAAAATAAACTTCCTCGCAATCTTGGTTCCCTACCAAGGAACTGGTCTCAGTTTTCTTTTGAAATAAACTTCCCCTCGATCCTGGTTTCCTACCAAGGAACTGTCTCAGTTTTCTTTTGAAATAAACTTCCCCTCGATCCTGGTTTCCTACCAAGGATCTGGTCTTAGTTTTTGAAATAAACTTCCCCTCGATCCTGGTTTCCTACCAAGGAACTGGTCTCGGTTTCTTTTGTCAATAAACTTTGACAAGGGACGCTATTCGTAGCGGTTTTCCTCAAACTTCTCGCCGAATTTCCCTGGGGAGATGCCATTTAATGGGAAAAAGTTTTGATGTCAGACTTGCTGGGGAAACTCATTCGTTTGAGTTTTAGAGGTACACAAACTTCTCTGTTTGGAGACGCCATTTGTCAACTCCACTGGGGAAAACGAGTCTCTTGAGAAACTGTTTCCTGCTTGGGGATATTACATCATACTTTTCCTCGAGATCTTCTCGGAGAAATACCATATGATGTGATCCAATTTTGAGGTGCTGATGACCTTTTCGTCAGCAAATTCTTTTTGGGGAAAAACTGCTGAATCTTTGACTAAGAGGCTTTCTCTGGGATTTTCCTTAATTCGGGAAAGCGAAGATATCATTTTCAAAGGGGAAGAGTGACATTTGTCGAAGGGCCTCTCGCCTTTTAGAGGTTCAAGTTATCAAAGTGGTCAAAGGACCACCTTCCAACCAGAAATGGACTGGAGGAGAGATTGTTCAGGCACGACGTTTCCTGACAAGGAAAGAACTGACAACTCGATTGAGAGGACTTTTATCACTTGGGAAAAAGACCGACTAGAGTGATAGTGATGCAATATGAATATGAATGTAAATCAATAATGCATGATGTATGTATGTTTATGCTGACAAAACTGACACAACATACAAACTGACGGATGAACACGACTGGATACTCGGCCACTGCGGGGATGAAAAGTATCAATTGTTCAAGATAGCAATTCTGCCTTGCTTAGGAGAGATGATCCCTGTGGGGGAAACCGTTGGTCGGACTTAGGAGGTAAGAACTCTGCTGGGGATGTCGGACGGAATATTCGCATCTGACACAGCTGATCCTTCATTCAGACGTACTAGTTTATAAGGAGCACTTTGATTCTGCACTTTGAAGCTCGATTACTTCTGGAGAAGCGATCGATGTTCTTTTGATGTCCAACAGTCAAAAGAAATTGCCGTCTTTATTAAAAAACAGAAAAATTTGACAAGTAAATTCATTTTTGTTTTATTTCAAGAATCGTTAGTTATGTTAAAAACATCATTCTGTAGAGCTCAAACAAATAAGAATTGCAAACAAAAGCACTAGGGCTCAAATTTTATTGATAGGATGGAAATCAGCCAAGCGCGTGATCCCATAGAGTATTTACAAAGTTAGAAAATGGTAATTTACGGGAAAAGGGCTACATTGAAATATAACGACCACTATCCTTCTACCAATTTTGAATTCGGGGCATCCTGAGCTTCTGTCGAAGATGACCTTGATCGAGATTTTTGTCGGATGGCACGACTGCTGAGGAGTTAAACTGATCAGACGTAGTTACTTGCCATAAATCCCTAATTTTTACCTGGATCGTACTTTGAGATTTCCAATCCACTGGGATGATTTTTTGATTATGTCTCTAATTTTTGCCTGGACCGCCCTTTCAGGTTTTCAATCCACCGAGATGTTTTTTTTTTATTTAGGCGAAGTATTTCTTGACTACGTCAATATTCGTGGGGTAGGCAAATTCTTCTCCACCCATGGTTGTGAGTCTCAAGGCGCCGCCTGAGAAAGCTTTCTTGACCACATAGGGGCCATCATAATTCGGAGTCCATTTGCCCCGGGAATCAGTGAAAATGATTGTATCTTCTTGAGCACTAGGTCTCCTTTCCTGAAGACGCGAGGTCGGACCTTTTTGTCGAACGCCTTCTTCATTTTTTGCTGATACAACTGACCATGGCATAGAGCCGTTATACGCTTTTCTTCAATCAGATTCGTTCGTCGTGTCGACTTTGACACCACTCAGCTTCTGTTAGTTTAGCTTCCATCAATACCTGGATTGATAGGATCTCTACTTCGATAGGGAGCACTGCTTCCATGCCATATACTAGAGAGAAAGGGGTTGCCCCTGTTGAAGTGCGGACGGATGTGCAATAACCATGAAGAGAAAAGGGTAGCATCTCGTTCCAGTCTTTATAGGTTACAACCATCTTTTGAACGATCCTCTTGATGTTCTTGTTAGCCGCTTCTACCGCTCCGTTCATCTTAGGTCGGTAGGGAGATGAGTTATGGTGTTCGATCTTGAACTTATCACACAACTCCTTCATTATCTTGTTGTTCAAGTTAGATCCATTATCGGTAATAATCTGGCTCGGAACACCATAACGGCAGATGATATTGTTCTTGATAAAGCGGACCACCACTTGTCGGGTTACATTGGCGAATGGCGCTGCTTCAACCCACTTGGTGAAGTAGTCAATGGCTACCAGGATGAACCGATGTCCGTTTGAAGCCTTGGGTTCAATCATGCCAATCATGTCGATTCCCCATATAGAAAAAGGCCATGGGGAAAAAAGAACTTTGAGATGCATTGGCGGTACATGGATTTTGTCTGAGTATATCTGACACTCGTGACACCTCCTCATGTACTTATAGCAATTGGATTCCATTGTCAACCAATAGTACCTGGCTCTTAGAATTTTCCTTGCCATTGTGTGTCCGTTGGCATGAGTGCCAAAGGATCCTTCATGAATTTCCTTTATCAGCCTGTTGGCTTCTGGTCTGTCTACGCATCAGAGCAAGACCATGTCAAAATTTCTCTTATAGATTGTATCACCGCTCAGGAAGAAGTTTCCAGCCAATCTTCAAAGGGTTTTTCTATCTTTTCTGGATGCCCCAGGTGGGTACTCCTGTTTCTGAAGGAAACATTTGATATCGTGATACCAAGGTTTGTCGTCTATGACTGCTTCAATCGTGAAGATGTAGGCGGGTCGTTCAAGGCGCATTACGTCAATCTTAGGTATGTCATTCCATTGACCTACGCTAATCATGGAAGAGAGAGTGGCTAGTGCATCAGCCATGTGATTTTCTTCACGAGGGATATGATGAAACTTGATTCTGTTGAAGAATGGTAGCAACCTTCTCGCGTAATCTTTGTAAGGAATCAATCCTGATTGGTATGTGTTCCAATTTCCTTTGATCTGATTGATAACCAGGGATGAGTCGCCATATACGTCCAAGTTCTTAATTCTCAAGTCGATCGCTTCTTCGAGACCCATGATACAAGCTTCGTATTTGGCCTCGTTGTTTGTACACTTGAATGTGATTTTGGCAGTGAAAGGAATGTGGGTACCCTGAGGTGTTATGATGATTGCCCCAATTCCGTTTCCATAATGATTAACAGCTCCGTCAAAGATTAGTCCCCATTGGGAACTTGATTTTGGCCCTTCACTGGGTAGCGGTTCATCGCAATCTTTCATTTTCAAGTACATGACATCTTTGTCTGGGAAGTCAAATCCGACTGATTCCTGATTGTTAATCGGTTGATGAGCCAAATGATCGGCTAAAATGCTTCCTTTGACGGCTTTTTGAGCATGGTATTCTATGTCATATTCTGATATCAACATCTGCCAACAGGCAACCCTTCCCGTGAGAGCAGGCTTTTCAAATACATACTTGATTGGATCCATTTCGGAGATTAACCAACTAGTGTGACGAATCATATACTGGCGAAGACGTTTGGCTGCCTAAGCCAAAGCGCAGCAAGTTTTCTCAAGCATAGTGTACCGAGTCTCGCAGTCGGTGAATTTCTTGCTAAAATAGTAAATGTCGGACTCTTTCCTCTTTGTTTCATCTTGTTGGCCAAGCACGCAACCCATTGAGTCTTCCAAGACTGTTAAATAGATGATCAGTGGTTTTCCTTCCACTGGAGGTGATAGAATCGGTGGGGTCAACAGGTATTCCTTGATACTGTCGAAGGCAGTTTGGCAGTCTTCTGTCCAAACGCAGTCCTGATTCTTTTTGAGTAATTTGAAGATTGGTGTGCATGTCGCGGTCATGAGGAATATAAATCGAGAAATATAGTTCAGACGTCCCAGGAATCCCCTGACTTATTTTTCAGTCCGCAGAGAAGGCATTTCTTGAATAGCCTTGACCTTGTCAGGATCAACCTCAATTCCTTTCTGGCTGACGATGAACCCTAATAGTTTTCCTGAACGAACACCGAATATGCATTTGTTAGGATTCAAGCGGAGTCTGTACTTTCTCAACCGCTCGAATAGTTTTGACAGGTGGGTCACATGCTCCTCTTCTGTCTTATATTTGGCAATCATGTCATTGACATACACCTCAATTTCTTTGTGTATCATGTCATGAAACAGAGTAGTCATGGCCCGTTGATAGGTTGCCCCGGCGTTCTTTAAACTGAACGGCATTGCCTTGTAGCAAAAGGTACCCCATGGGATAATGAATGAAGTTTTCTCCATATTTTTCGGCGCCATTTTGATTTGATTATAGCCGAGAATCCATCCATGAAGGAGAAAACTTTGAACTTTGCTGTACTGTCAACCAGCATGTCAATGTGTGGTAAGGAAAAGTCATCCTTTGGACTGGCTTTGTTTAGATCTCTGTAGTCCACACACATTCTTACCCTTCTGTCCTTTTTCGGAACGGGTACTATGTTGGCTAACCATTGAGGATATTCCGATGTGGCGAGGAAACCTGCGTCAATATGTTTCTGAACCTCCTTTTTTATTTTGATAGCCATGTCCGGGTGAGTCCTTCTCAACCTTTGTTTTACTGGGGGACATTCTGATCTTAACGGTAGATGATGCTCCACGATGCTGGTATCCAACCCTGGCATATCCTAATAGGACCAAGAGAATACATCGAGAAACTCTTTGAGAAGCTTTATCAAGTCTTCTTTGACAATTGGACTGAGCAGTGCCCCAATCTTGACTTCTTTTCTTTCTTCTTTTGAACCCAAGTTGACCGTTTCCAACGGCTCTTTGTGTGGTTCGATAGACCTTTCCTCTTGTCTGAGTAGTCGGGAGATCTCTTCTGGAATTTCTTCGTCACTTTCTTCTTCAGCCTCGAATACCGGGAATTCAAAGTTGGGATAAGGCATCAGATCGTATGTTTCGATGGGGTTTAAAACAAGCAATTTGCATGACGTGATGATTGATTTTTAGAAGAGAATGAGAGAAATGCAAGAGTGTGTGCAGTTTTTTTTCTTTGGAAAACTACTTGTTTTTATTATTTGTTGTTTGTAGGATTACCATTTTCTAAGAAATGAAAATAGAAAACAGGAATAAATGCGGAAATTACAGAACGGCGTTATTTTATTTATGATTTTGTCGATTCTTGAAACTACAGCCCTATAAAACAAAACTTTGTCACTTTGGGCGAAGCGAAGAGAGACATTTACAGAAAGTGAGCCCTATCAAAACATCTGTTTCACCTGGGCAGGGTGAAAGGTTAAAACAAAGACGGCAATTACTTAGACTTATGAACAACTTTCGAAACTTTGACTGCAACCCATTGGCGGCGAACTCCTTGGTGAATCACAAAGTCTGGCACCTTCTTTCTTTGCTTGTCTTCAAAAATGACGCTGATTTCTGGTGGAGCAGGATCGTTGGAATCTGTCTCCCAGGCAGAGTTGTCGTAGGAGGATCCTTCAGTTGTATTTTGCATAGTATTTGTACTCTCAAGTGTATCTCCCCATCCCGTCGGCTGGATGTCTTCGAGCCTGATGCGAGAGCTTTCAGAAATGGTGTATTTGACCATAAAGTCGTATTTGCCACTCGGTTATCCTAAGGTGTCCCACACTTCTTTGGAACTGGAGGAGTCGTCCCTTTCAATGACGTTGACTTCGGGAAAAGCATAGTTGATGAATTCTAGTCCTGCAAACTTTGCAAATTCATCGTCGTGCTGGGCATTTTCAGAATACCCTGAGTGTTGATCCCATGACATGGTGGGGATGCAGGTATTCTTTTCAAGGATGCTCAACTGATTTTCATTGTTCGGTTGATTTTCTTGCCCCGAGTCTCCTGGGTACGGCTGCCACATTGGCAGGCCATCCATTGGGCCATAGTAGTCAAACTTATCTTTCATCAGAGTGTCCTCCTCTAATGAGTTTGGTGGAGCACGGCACCATTCCGGATCACAATCTCCATATATCATTTTGACGTCTGACCATGGTATAAATCTCGGACTCTGCGCAGGATAGCAAAATGGTGTATGCACCTCTCCCTGAGACATGTAACCATCCTCGTTGAGATAGGATTTCCATTCTTCCTCCGTATCGGAGGAATCACCTTCATTTATGGTATGTACTCCCTGAGACACTGGGTGAAGGAAACCTCCACTGTGGAAGAAGTCCTGAATGGGATGAAAACTTTCATCGTTAATAGCAGTCTGGGTACAGGTTGAGGAAAAGCCAAGAGCTTTCTTCGCTTTGTTATTAGTAGGAATGACAAGTTGTCCCCATCCTTTCGTATTGTTACGTTCAATTGCTTAGAGAGCATCTTTGTACGAGGAAATCGAGGTTCCTTTTTCTGATTGATTATCATTGCTCACCGAAAGTGCTTGGAACTGGGTTCCGATTACCTCCTCCAGTTCTACACAAGTGGATGATGATAAGTTACTCACGATCAAGACCTGTTCTCTGTAGACTGTGACGAGTTGGTCATTCTTGACAAACTTTAGCTTTTGGTGAAGTGTCGAAGTGACTGACCCAGCCTGGTGTATCCAAGGTCTTCCTAATAAGGAACTGTATGTTGCCCGGATTTCCATGACCTGGAAAGTGACTAGGAACGTGTGAGGACCGGTAGTTATGGGAAGATCGACTTGGCCGATAACTATTTTTCGGGATCCGTCATATGCTTTGACGGTGACATCACTGGCTCTCATCGGAGACCCTCTGTATGATAATCTCATTAATGTAGACTTTGGCATCACATTTAGAGCTGATCCGGTGTCTACCAGTACGCTGGCTAATGCATCGTCCTGGAAGTTGACTGTAATATTGAGTGTCATGTTATGAAGGTGGCCCTCTTCCGGTAGTTCCTCATCACTGAATCCTAAGTTATTGCAGGAAGTGATGTTCGAGACGATGTTATCGAACTGTCTGATCGTAACATCATGTTCCACGAAGGCTTGCTCTAAGACTTTCTGTAGAGCTTCCCTGTGAGCTTCTGAACTGAGTAAAAGGGATAGTACCGAGATTTTTGAAGGAGTTTGCAACAGGTGATCAACAATGTTGTATTCACTCCTTTGGATGAGCTTCAGCATTTCATCGTTGTTCTTTGAAAGGTCGGGATTATTGGACTGACCGACTGGTGGATCAGGAACTTCTGCCTGAGGTTCCTTTTCTTTGTTGGGTTCTTCAACTCCTCTATTGAAGATTCGACCGCTCCGTGTTACTCGACTAATATCTGCGATATTCACGATGGAGGATAATGGAGTTTCCTTTCCATTCTCAATTGTTGTTGCACCGTATTTGTAAGGGATAGCCTTAGCTGATTCATACGATAGTGGACCCGGCAGATAGATAACTACAGGAGCATTCTGATTTTTCTGACCATTGTAAGTAATTTCAATCAGTTCCTGGTTGGGAACTTTCGATTCGTCAAGCAGAGGGATGATGGTACAAACATCTTTGGTCCTCTTATGGTCAGAGACTATGACAACATCCTTGATTTGATCAACGAAGTAGTCCGATGTCCAGTTGATTGATCCAGAACTTGGACAAGTTTGAATCTCTTTACGGTCCAACTGACTTTGAAGAGCTGCTCGCACGAGGTAGCATCCTTGGTTATTCTCCGAGCAGACTCTACAGCGTTCATAGTTGTGTGGTGGC
This sequence comes from Lathyrus tuberosus, assembly GCA_022829125.1. Classification (NCBI taxonomy): domain Eukaryota; kingdom Viridiplantae; phylum Streptophyta; class Magnoliopsida; order Fabales; family Fabaceae; genus Lathyrus; species Lathyrus tuberosus. The sequence continues at coordinate 12,468,727 of JALAZF010000072.1, forward strand.
ACCTGGCCACGTCCTCTTTGTATGCAGTGTAACCTTACTAGATCTGTCTCCATAGATCGAACATCCTAACTTTGATGCCTAGTAGGGTTCCCATTTGTCACATTGATTTGTTGTGTGTCTTCGTCTAGATAGATCGGAAGCCACCAATGGTTTAACAAGTGTTATAAAGTTCTTTGAACGAGAGCACATCCTTGGTCACTCTCCCGGCATACTTTACAGCTCAGATAATCATGGGAAGTGAGAAAACCGAGTTGGACTTGCTTGGCGTGTAACTCCACCAAGCTGGTATTCATCAAACGAATATCGAAGATTTGAATCATGTTGATCTGATAAGGATTTTTATCATGATAGTCCTGGATCCATCCAAGATCCATCTGATGCTGGAGGGCCTCTTGTATGAGAGAGCATCCCTGATTGTTTACCGAGCAAGTCAGACAGGAATTGTAATTATGCCGCGGCAGATTATGATACTGGCTTTGCCTTGAGTGTATTGCCACCAAGTTGACCTTCATTGCCAGAATGTTGTGATTCTGAATGATGTTGGAATTCGTATAAGTCATGTTGACTCCACGAATTTGGTGTTCTTGGATCCATCCGAGATCCAACTGTTCCTGTAGAGCTGATTGCACCACAGAACATCCTTGATTGTCTTTAGAGCAGACATCACACTGGTGATAATTATGAGGTGGCACATAGCCGTATCCGCTCTGTATACAACACATCTTGACCAAGTTGGCCCTTAATAAGAGTACATCATGAATTTGATAGCTGTTGTTAGACTCTTCCTCTATCAAATTGACTGCAGCTTTCTCATGTTGAGGCAGCGGGTTCGTGAGAACATTTGGATTTGTATCCTTGAAGGATAAGACCCCGCTCCTAACAAGCCTTTGCACATCGGATGTGAAACTGAGACAGTTCTCTATGTTATGCCCTGATCCTCCTTGATGGTAAGGTAAGTCTGATCCGCTTTGAACCAAAAAGGCGAATTTTCCGGTATTGCAAGAGAAGCCCTGGTTTGGACATTGCCCCTTGACCAGTAGTAATGGAAATAGTTCTGCGTATAACATAGGTATAGGATCAAACCCTGGTGGCCGCGTTGTACGGTTGTTATTGTATTGAGGACAAGCTTGCTGAAGAGGCAGTTATGTCCTTTGTTGAAATTGTTGTTGATTCGGTTAGCTCTGAGCAACCTGAGGTTAATACGTAGGAACAGGCGCAGGGTTGATAGTAGGAGTTATAGCTGCTACTAGTTGGCATCGTCGCCTTTGCTTTTCGAGAGAGATATTCCCAATATCCTGCTCTTTTTTCTTAGGGAGAGCACTGCCGTATCGTTTTGTACTACTTGATGATCCAGCGTCTTTAATTAAACGTCCTTCTCGGACTGCTTCCTCGAGACGTACCCCCATTGTAACGCCCCGGTTTTTGTTAGATTTATTTAATCGAGTCGATTTAATTATTTTTGTTTTTATATTATTTTATTCTTGGTTTTTATTTGGTAAATATGTTATGTTTATCGTTATTATGTTTTATCGCGTTTGGGAGCGTTTGCGAGAAAATTAAGTGTAGGGTATTTTGGTCATTTTGCTTGGTTAGATATTATTGTTTTTCTTAAGATAGAAAATAGAGGTTAGAAAGAGAGAAAAAGAAGTTAAGAGAAATAGAGAGTGAGAAGAAGAAAAAGAGGAAAACTTGAAGTTTAAGAAACCGATTCAACCGACACTTTGAAGCACGATTAATCGGGTAAGGGTACGAAACTCGGTTATTATATGCTTGTGTATGAATATGTATGTGTTTGTTTGAATGTTTACTTGTTTTTCCTAGTTTTTCAATTCTAGGTTGAAATGAGAAAAATGAATAGAAAGTGATGTTTTCGCAGTTGGAAATCGATATGAATCACGTAGTATGATCGTATTATATGTATGAACATTGTTGATACTTGTTTTGATTGATTGGAAATGTTTGGGTTGGAAAAGATAAATTTTTGGGTGTATGGAACCCCCAAAAACGCAGCAGAAAATTCTGCTTCTGGTGCAGAGCGTCGGGCGACGCTTTGAGCGCCGGGCGATGAGGGCTTACGCTGGGCGAAGCCAAAGGGGCGCAACATATCACGTTTCTGTAACTCTTGAGTTTTGGGATAGGGGTTTGACGCTTCCGTTTCGCCGGGCAAAGCACAGGCGAAGCGGGGGTACCGCTGGGCGCTCCTGGGAATTTTCAATAGTTCTGTTTTCTTTGAAAATTCATACCTTTTGATCCGTAACTCGGATCGAGGTGTTCTTAGTACCGTTGGAAAGCTAATGAGATGTTCTTTCTTATAAAAATGGTTTTGAGATTAGTGGCCGATTTAATTGTGTTGGGAATTTGGAAATGTGTCGTTTTGTCGACTTTTACCATCGTAATTGTGTGCGATTGATGTGTTATCATGCGATATGTTTTTGATATATAACATATAGCTTGTGTGCTGTTATATGATGTGAATGCATGTGATGAGATGTTGTGATGATGGTTTGTGGCCTTATGGCAAATAAATGCATTGTTTTGGGTTTGATTGCAATGCATGATTATTGATGTTGAGATGGTTCGCATGGTTATATATGTATATGCATTTGATTGTCATGAGTCATTTGTATGCCAAGCATCATGATATGCATCTTGTGATGTCGTGTGCCCTTGTGGGGTGTGAGCGATGAAACGATTCCAGACGGAATCTGCTGTAACGATTGTGTGCCTTATATAAAGAGGACCTAAAGCGACGTTATAGACGATCGTGTGCCTTATACAAAGAGGACCTAAAGCGATCGGATCGTGTGCCTTATACAAAGAGGACCTAAAGCGATCCATAAACGTTGTGTGCCTTATACAAAGAGGACCTAAAGCGACGGGGAACATCGTTTGCCCGACGGGGAGTTACACTAAGTAACAAGCAATGATTCCAATAATTCCTGAGTGAATTAATTATGAGAATGATGGATGGAATGGTACCGCATGCATAGAGTCGTTGTGTCGGTCTCTGTGCATTTGCATAAGTCATGAATGGATTGATTATGTGTGGGAATTGTGAATGGGATTGATGAGTTTATATATATATATATATATATATATATATATATATATATATATATATATATATATATATATATATATATATTGGTGATAAATGTATTGAGCCTGATTGATATGCCTTAGTGGTGGATGCATGAATTATAAATTGTGTTGTTACGTAATTGAATTATGGTATGCGTTGTGGTGAGAATGTTTTGTATGCGTATTTCATGTTATTACATAATTGTATAAAATTATATTATAATTGTGTTTCTCACCCTTCTGCTGTTTTGAATGCTCTATGAGGCATTGCAGATTAGATGCTGGAGGTTTTTGTGAAGCTTATGTCTTCATTCTTTTGTCGGTCGACTCTGATATGTGGCACCGGGTAGTCGGGGAGATCGTTATGTGATTATATGTATATATATCTTTTTGGATTTTACATGTATGACTCTGTATATGACAGACAAACTTCTATGTTTATATATATGAGATTTCAGTTGCAGATTTTCCGCTTTTATTCTGTATCTGAATTGTGGGTGTTAGGAACTGAGTTCCTCTGTTTATGTTGCTACCTGATTGTTGCATATCTATATGAGCAGGTTGTTATATTTCATCACTTTAATGTGACGCTCCAGTCAATGAAATGAATGTTTTAATTATACTCTGATTATTTGTTACCGCTTTAATTGCTCGGGGTATAGATTGGGGGTGTCACACCCATACCGACCATTTCGGTGAAGTCGCTGGGCGCACTGGCAACCATTCTATCGTAGTAAAATGACCTCAAGGTCTTTAAGAAGATTTTCGTCATCTTTTTTCCTCAAGAGGTGGACAAATCTGAGCAGTAATTTCATGCCATCTCTGAGCGTATTCCTTAAAGGTTTCCTTGTCCTTTTGTGACATGGCTCTAAGTTGATCTCTGTCTGGTGCCATGTCTAGGTTATATTTGTACTGTTGCACGAAGGCAGCGCCAAGATCTCTGAAAGTGCCGATCTTGGTGCGGTTCAAACCCATGTACCATTTGAGCGCGGCACCGGTTAAACTATCTTGGAAATAGTGGATCACTAGCTCTTGGTTCTTTGTCTGAGTTGACATCCTCCGAGCGTACATCACCAAATTACTCTGAGGGCACGAGTTACCCTTGTATTTCTCAAATTCGGGCACCTTGAATTTGTGCGGAACTTTCACATTGGGAACCAAACATAGGTCTGCGGCGTCCTTTCCAAATAGATCCTGACCGCGAATGGCTTGCAGTTCCTTCTGCATCTCCGGGAACTGTTCCTGGAACTTCTTCATTCTGTCATCCATACTTTCGTTTCCACCAGAAGGTATCTGTGGAATCTGTCCTTCTGGGACAGTGTGCACCACGGGTGGTGGTACAGTCATTACGGCCATGAATCTTGGCGTCTCCCGAAGTTTGTAACCTTCAGGAGTTGTTGTCATGCCCCTGGCATCTTCCCTTTCCTGAAGTTTGTAACCTTCAGGCCCAGCGGTTCCTGCTGCGGTTCCTGGATCTTCAGTGATCGGCGGAACATATCCTTCCGGGATAAAGTTAATAGGCATGCCCCAGGGACGATCTTTTGGTATGTTATACCTAGGATCATACTTCTCCACTATGAGCGTTGATGTGATCTCTGAAATTACAGTCCTTTAAAGCTGGGCTTCTGCCAGAGCTTGCATGTCACTGTGAAGCTTTCTTAGATCCTCACTCAGAGCGTCGATTTCTTCTCTCAACTCTCTGTTCTCTTCCTCGAGATTATCCATCTTTTTCTGATGACTGGCCCGAGTATTGTATGAATGAGACAGTTTGACTCTAGAATCGAGACACAAATGTGAGATTCGTAGGGAAGAAGAATGCGCTTATGTGAGAATGATGGATGATATGCAATGATTATATATATTTTTTTGTTTAATCAAAATAAACTTCGACAATTGGATTGCAAATATCAAACAGTGGGGAAACCCCATTTTATTGAATTCAAAGATTGTGGAAATGGAAATACAGTATTTTATATAGTGCTGTAAAAGGAAATCTAAACTTATGGGTCCTGAGTCCTCTCTGAGGGGAGCTTAGGTGATGTGTAACGCCCCGATTTGTTTAATTGTATTTATTTATTTCATTTATGTGAATTTTGTGAAATGTGTGAGTTTATTGTATTTTACCTGCTAATTGAGTTAATTGGTTAATTTCCCTGATAGGAAAAATATTTGCAATAAATTATAATTTCTTTTCAACTTTTATTTCCCGAAATATATTTCATCGTTGTTTATGTTTTATCGCATTTTGAGAACGTTTGGGAGATATTTGAGCTGAGGGGTAAAATGGTCATTTGATTAGTTAGATATTTATATAAAAAGAGAAATAGAGAGAAAAGAGAGAGAAAGGAAAAGAAAAGAAAGATAAGGGGAAGAAGAGAAAGAGAAGAGAAGGAAAAAGAGAGAAGAGGAAAAAGAGGAAAATCGAGGAAATCTCCGTCTCAATCGTGAATAATCGGGTAAGGGTGAGAAGTTTCAATTATATTTCGATTGTATATGTATATGTATGTGTTTGTTTGGTTGAAATATGTTTTCTATTTGGTTAGAATTATGAACAATTGATAGAAATCGATGTTTTCGCGGTTAGATTTCGGAACTGTTCGTGTGGAATAGTCGAGCGAGGAGTGGGTTTAATCGGAAAGGCACGTTGGTGAGATTTGAGGGGTTTTGTGTCGAGTTATAGAGAATTGGAGTTTAGGGCATTAATGGTAAATCGAGTGGAAATCAATGTTTTCACGGTTAGAATTTGGAATAAGTTGTGTAGTATAGTCGGGTGAGGATAGGAATTAATCGGGAATGGTTGTTTGTGTGTTTTCGAGTGGTTTTGAACGAGTTTGGAGTTGGGATAAATTGATAAAATTATGTTTCAAAATATTCCAAAAATGGAAAATGTGTTGGATGGCTTTTTAATAGTGAAAATATTGTAGTAGGTTGAATTTTGAGATCGCAGCTTTTTACGGAATCGAAATCGGAGGTCCGAAAGTCATTTAACGATCGAAAACTAAGTTTTTAACAAATTATGCGCAGTATGAGTCGACCTAAAGGACTATGAGTCGACCTAAAGAACCTTGAGTCGACCTAAAGACTCGACCTGAGCATACCTGCGCGTGACACCAATTTTCCAAAATGTCAGATTTTGTTTTCTTCATAACTTTTGAACCGTAAGTCCGTTTTGACCCCCGTTCGAAGCGTTGGAAAGCTAATGAAATATTCTTTCTATTAAAAATGGTTTAGAGGGTAAAATATGATTTAATTATTTTGTGTTTTTGAGAATTAGTCGGGCGGTCGGGTGTTCTTATCGCGCACAATGCGTGCGGTCGGTATTTTATCGTGTGTTGTGCTATTGTTATATGACGTGGAACTTTTATGTGGTTTATATGATGTTGAAGCATGTGATAAGTTGTTGTAATTGTTGTGGCCTCATGGTAAAATACTTTGTTGAGTTGAATACAAATGTATGGTATTAATGTATGTTGCTGTGGGTAGCCTTCGTGGTGTGAATCCTAGTGTTGTGAGTATCATTGTATGATTGTAGGATTGTTGTGGTTGATGGTGAGTAATTCTTGATGTGAATTGATATGAGTGTATGTGCTAAAGTGCTAATTGTTGTGGTTTGCGGATTATGATGAAATGCGTTGTTTATGTGAAATTCAATGTATATTGTTTGGTGGCCTTTATGGTTTGAAATGCATTGTTTGAAGTGTTTTCAATGCATGAATAATGATGATGAGATCATTCATATGGTTGAATTGTGAAGATGCATTTGATTGTCATGAGTTCTTGTGTGTCAAGCATCATGATATGCATCTTGTGATGTCGTGTGCCCTTGTGGGGTGTGAGCGACGAATCGATTCCAGAGGGAATCCGCTATAACATCGTGAGCCTTAAAAAAATAAGAGGACCGAAAGCGATGATTATAGACGATCGTGAGCCTTATACAAAGAGGACCGAAAGCGATCGGATCATGAGCCTTATACAAAGAGGACCGAAAGCGATCCATAAACGTCGTGAGCCTTAAAAAAATAAGAGGACCGAAAGCGACGGGGAACATCGTTTGCCCGACGGGGTGTTACATGAGTGGTCCTCAGTAACAAGCGATGATTCCAATATTTCCTGAGTGAACTGGTGATGAGAATGATGGATGGATGGTACCGCATGGCATTTTTATAGAGTCGTTGTGTCGGTCTCTTTGCATTTGCATGAATCATGAATGGATTGATTATGTGTGGAAAATCATGAATGGATTGAGTATGTGTGATAAATTATGATATGCATTTGTGTTAAATGGATTGTGCATGATTGATATGCATTTGTGAATGGAGTAATTATGTGTTGAGTTTGTGATTAGATTGGTGAATTGATATGCATTCGTGTTAAATGCATTGGTTATGAATGATATGTTTTGTGTATAGACATATATGCATTATGTGTGAACATGTGGTTATGTGGGGATAATTGATATATGTTATATTTTGTGGTGATGTGGTGGTGTGGTTCCATATGTCATAATTGTGGTTGGATTATGTGTGATATGTTTTGTATTTGTGGCATGCTTTATGTGTTAGTATGTGATGGCATGGGTGAGATGATTTATACATGTGTTTGAATGTGTGTTTGCATATTATTATGCAATCTTGATTTAGTTGTTATTTCTCACCCTTCTGCTGTGGTTTGTTGCTCTATGAGGCAATTGCAGATTAGTAGTCTTGAAGGCTTTTGTGAAGTTTAGTTCTCCATCCGTCTGTCAGCCTATCTGCTCTGATACGTAGCACGGGAGTCGGGGAACGCTTTAAGTTATTTGTATACAATTGTTGAATATATTTTGTATGACTTTTGTATGTATATTTTGATGTTATAAAACAATTTATTTTGTAAAACAAGTCAGTTATGGATCTTTTTGCTTTATTCCATAATTGAGCTTTCCTTTTATATGGAAAAAGTTTCCCTTTGAGGGTATTCTATTTTGTGCTATGTATCAAAAATATATGAGCAGGGATTGTATTTTCTTTTTACTGTTGTGGCATCCTGGTTTCTGTCGGAAAAATAAATTTTTATCTACTCTAATTTAATTATGTATTATTTATTCGCAATGGGAATTGGGGTGTTACATTAGTGGTATAAGAGCAAGTCGGTCCGTCCGGCCAAGTTGTTGAGTCAGTTGGTGTGACAGTTGAATACTGTCGATGTTGTTTGTCCCTTAGTACGTGATATGTGTGTGAAACACTGTCAGTACTTTCTGTTTTCTAATCCTTTGTCTTCAGGTGTGAGAATGAGATAAGTGGGGGAGAAGCTTGTACTTCTCCAAGTTGCTTCAAGTGTGGAGCGTTGGCTCAGTGTGTTGTAGATTGCAAGAGTGTAAGTGTTGTTTGGATAGTGTTGTTCCCAGTTCCGGAGGGAGTGCGGAGGTAAGGTTTATGTCAACTAAGGATTTGTGCCTTAGGTAGTTTTGTGCACTGAATGCAAGAAACTCTATTATAGTTTGGTGAAGACGGTTTATGCCCCATCGTGATTGTCGGCTGTCTATCGACAAATTGAGGAACTAATCACCCTTAATCTCTTATTGATAGTAGACGGAATTATGTTGGATGGAATAGACGTGTCTTTCCGGATTTGATAGTGTGTGCAATGAATTGTTTGGAATTAAGAAAATGATTACGAAATGTTTTGAAGAGTCGATGAAGATTCTTATATCGGAAGATGAGACAGATTTGAGGTTTGGACCTGCTAAGTAAGTAGAAGAACTTTTAGGACGTGAAACTAAGATGTTGTTATGTTTGTGATGATAGTGTTCTGGAAATTGGCAGGAAGGCCACAGTGATGGGCCGTCAGTAGTGCATGGTTTCAGATGTGTTTTTGGATGGAACATTAGTGTGTCGACTTGAAGAGGTCCAACATGGTTGGTAAGGAAAAGGATGATAGCATGAGGTTGCGTGTTAAATAGTGAGTAGTATGGAAACTTACAGTTGTGTTCTGGATAGCTTAAGTTTTGGATTGTGATGAATCGTGAACAATTTGAGAGTTCTTTTGGGTTAGTTGTTGCTACATGTTGGGATTTATGGAATTTGGACGGTCAAGAGAAGAAATTGTGTATGGATTACTGACAGTGGAATAAGGTAACGATTAAGAATAAGTGTCCACTTTCAAGGATAGATGATTGGAATGGTTTGGTTGAGTTTGATTGAAAATACAGTTGTTGGAACGTTTGATAAGAGTGGTGAATTTTGTGAGTTAAGGCTTTGATCTATTTCATGTGACTGGTTATGGTTGTTATCATCGGATTAGGGTGTTATTTACTCGGTTAAGCTTGTATGTGAGTAACCAGTTACCTAGTGAAAAATTTTGTAAACACTTTAAGAATTTATATCTTTTGGAATTTGGTTGGGCATTACAATGTACAGTGATGTTGTTCGGTGTTAGTAATGCTGCTGGAATGTTTGTGGAGTATATGAATCGTATCTTCCATATTTTTGGATAAGTTCGGAGTGGTGTTTATTAGGGATATTCTAATCTATTATAAAATCAGAAGGAGAGTATGTAGGGTGTTTGAGAATCGAGTTGCAAGTGTTGAAAAGAAAGGAATTTTTTTATGCTAAGTTATTCTAGTGAGAATTTGGGTTGAAAGAGGTTAGTTTTCTTGGTTATGTTATTTTCGATGATGGTATTGTTGTGGATCTATCCAAGGTAGATGCAGTTCTACAATGAGAGACTCCAAAGTTAGTTAAGGAGATTAGAATCTTTTTGGACTTTTAGTTGGTCATTACCAGAGGTTATGGAAGGTTTTTCCAAGTTAGCGTTTTCGTTACTTCAGTTGACTTGCAAAAGGTAAGTCATTTGCTTTGGATGTTCATTGTGAGGAAAGTTTCAGAGAACTGATGTAGAAGTTGTCTACGGCTCCAATTTTGATTCTGCGTGATCCTGATAAACCGTTTGTGAGGTATTGGGATGCGTCTATGATGAGTTTAGTCAGTGTGTTAATACAAGATGGTAAAGTCATGGCTTATGCTTTACGACAATTGAGGATTCATGATTTCGAGATGACTGTGGTTACTTTGTGTTGAGAATCTGGAGGATTATTTTCATGGTTTTGAGTTCGAAATGGTTGGTAATCACAAGTGTTTAGAGTACCTGTTTGGTCGGAAGGAATATAGTATGAGACAACGTGGATGGTTGGAATTATCCTATTGGTAAAGTTAATGTCGTGCGTGATAAGTTAAGTCGAAAGCTTTATACATGTCTGTTTTGATGGTCAAGAAGTTAGAATTATTTGAGCAGTTCAGAGACTTGTGTCTGGTGTGTAAGCTAACACAGGAGAGTGTGAGGTTGGGTATATTAAAATTGAACAGTGAGTTTTTCCGAATATGAGAGAGAGTTAGACTTTGGACGTGGAATTGGTAGTTTTGATGGTTACGAGTAATCAGAGTACGCATCGAAAGTGTGATGTGGCACAATTCGTATATGCGTGTGTGACTTGCAAGAGTTCAAAGGTTGAATAGTGGAAAACAGTAGGAATGATGAGACCATTGGACATTTCAGAATGGGAGTGTTAGGTGAAAGGTTTGAATATTATTCATGGGCTACTATGTAGATGGTTGTTTTAGTTATATGTTCGATTGGTGAATCGTAGCATTATTGTAATAAGGTTGTGTGGCAAGGATGTTGGTATTATGGTTATGTAGAGGTTGTTGAATCGATGTGGTGTCGTGGAACTTTAGGTTCTTGTCTTTGTTGTTGCCTCGTTTCCATGGTGCTGGATCGAGTGCGTGTGGTTAATCCCTTTGTGAGAGATTAGAGGAGTGTTACCTGGGTGTTGGTAACATGGTTTTCTTTGAGTTGTAAGTTAGTCGTCAAGTGCATTGAATGGGCTTTGCATCTTGTCGTTGTCGTGTCGTTGTTGTGGCTGCTGTTAGCTAGGTGGTTTGTTAGTTTGTGTTATTCGTGGTGTGCCTTTTGTTGGCATGTTAGTTGGTTAGTCGGATGCGAGAGTCGTATCCGGAGTTGTTCGTCTCAGTGATATTTTCGAGGACGAAAATGTCTAAGTGGGGGAGAGTTGTAACGCCCCGATTTGTTTAATTGTATTTATTTATTTCATTTATGTGAATTTTGTGAAATGTGTGAGTTTATTGTATTTTACCTGCTAATTGAGTTAATTGGTTAATTTCCCTGATAGGTAAAATATTTGCAATAAATTATAATTTCTTTTCAACTTTTATTTCCCAAAATATATTTCATCGCTGTTTATGTTTTATCGCATTTTGAGAGCGTTTAGGAGATATTTGAGCTGAGGGGTAAAATGGTCATTTGATTAGTTAGATATTTATATAAAAAGAGAAATAGAGAGAAAAGAGAGAAAGGAAAATAAAAGAAAGATAAGGGGAAGAGAGAAAGAGAAGAGAAAGAAAAAGAGAGAAGAGGAAAAAGAGGAAAATCTAGGAAATCTCTGTTTCAATCGCGAATAATCGGGTAAGGGTGAGAAGTTTCAATTATATTTCGATTGTATATGTATATGTATGTGTTTGTTTGGTTGAAATATGTATCTTTTCTATTTGGTTAGAATTACGATCAATTGATAGAAATCAATGTTTTCGCGGTTAGATTTCAGAACTGTTCGTGTAGAATAGTCGAGCAAGGAGTGGGTTTAATCGGAAAGGCACGTTGGTGAGATTTGAGGGGTTTTGTGTCGAGTTATCGAGAATTGGAGTTTAGGGCATTAATGGTAAATCGAGTGGAAATCGATGTTTTCACGGTTAGAATTTGGAATAAGTTGTGTAGTATAGTCGGGTGAGGATAGGAATTAATCGGGAATGATTGTTTGTGGGTTTTCGAGTGGTTTTAGCGAGTTTGGAGTTGGGATAAATTGATAAAATTATGTTTCAAAATATTTCAAAAATGGAAAATGTGTTGGATGGCTTTTTAATAGTGAAAATATTGTAGTAGGTTGAATTTTGAGATCGCAGCTTTTTACGGAATCGAAATCGGAGGTCCGAAAGTCATTTAACGATCGAAAACTAAGTTTTTAACAAATTTTGCGCAGTATGAGTCGACCTAAAGGACTATGAGTCGACCTAAAGAACCTTGAGTCGACCTAAAGACTCGACCTGAGCATACATGTGCGTGACACCAATTTTCCAAAATGTTAGATTTTGTTTTCTTCATAACTTTTGAACCGTAAGTCCGTTTTGACCCCCGTTCGAAGCGTTGGAAAGCTAATGAAATATTTTTTATATTAAAAATGGTTTGGAGGGTAAAAGATGATTTAATTAATATGTGTTTTTGAGAATTAGTCGGGCGGTCGGGTGTTCTTATCGCGTACAATGCGTGCGGTCGGTATTTTACCGTGTGTTGTGCTATTTTTATATGACGTGGAACTTTTATGTGGTTTATATGATGTTGAAGCATGTGATAAGTTGTTGTAATTATTGTGGCCTCATGTAAAAATACTTTGTTGAGTTGAATACAAATGTATGGTATTAATGTATGTTGCTGTGGGTAGCCTTCGTGGTGTGAATCCTAGTGTTGTGAGTATCATTGTATGATTATAGGATTGTTGTGGTTGATGGTGAGTAATTCTTGATGTGAATTGATATGATTGTATGTGCTAAAGTGCTAATTATTGTGGTTTGTGGATTATGATGAAATGCGTTGTTTATGTGAAATTCAATGTATGTTGTTTGGTGGCCTTTATGGTTTGAAATGCATTGTTTGAAGTGTTTTCAATGCATGAATAATGATGATAAGATAATTCATATGGTTGAATTATGAAGATGCATTTGATTATCATGAGTTCTTGTGTGTCAAGCATCATGATATGCATCTTGTGATGTCATGTGCCCTTGTGGGGTGTGAGCGACGAATCGATTCCAGAGGGAATCCGCGATAACATCGTGAGCCTTAAAAAAATAAGAGGACTGAAAGCGATGATTATAGACGATCGTGAGCCTTATACAAAGATGACCGAAAGCGATCAGATCGTGAGCCTTATACAAAGAAGACCGAAAGCGATCCATAAACTTCGTGAGGCTTAAAAAAATAAGAGGACTGAAAGCGACGGGGAACATCGTTTGCCCGACGGGGTGTTACATGAGTGGTCCTCAGTAACAAGCGATGATTCCAATAGTTCCTGAGTGAACTGGTGATGAGAGTGATTGATGGATGGTACCGCATGGCATTTGCATAGAGTCGTTGTGTCGGTCTCTTTGCAGTTGCATGAATCATGAATGGATTGATTATGTGTGGAAAATCATGAATGGATTGAGTATGTGTGAGAAATTGTGATATGCATTTGTGTTAAATGGATTGTGCATGATTGATATGCATTTGTGAATGGAGTAATTATGTGTTGAGTTTGTGATTGGATTGGTGAATTGATATGCATTCGTGTTAAATGCATTGGTTATGAATGATATGTTTTATGTATAGACATATGCATTATGTGTGAACATGTGGTTATGTGGGGATAATTGATATATGTTATATTTTGTGGTGATGTGGTGGTGTGGTTCCATATGTCATAATTGTGGTTGGATTATGTGTGATATGTTTTGTATTTGTGGCATGCTTTATGTGTTAGTATGTGATGGCATGGGTGAGATGATTTATACATGTGTTTGAATGTGTGTTTGCATATTATTATGCAATCTTGATTTAGTTGTTATTTCTCACCCTTCTGCTGTGGTTTGTTGCTCTATGAGGCAATTGCAGATTAGTAGTCTTGAAGGCTTTTGTGAAGTTTAGTTCTCCGTCCGTTTGTCAGTCTGTCTGCTCTGATACGTAGCACGGGAGTCGGGGAACGCTTTAAGTTATTTGTATACAATTGTTGAATATATTTTGTATGACTTTTGTATGTATATTTTGATGTTATAAAACAATTTATTTTGTAAAACAAGTCAGTTATGGATCTTTCCGCTTTATTCCATAATTGAGCTTTCCTTTTATATGGAAAAAGTTTCCCTTTGAGGGTATTCTATTTTGTGCTATGTATCAAAAATATATGAGCAGGGATTGTATTTTCTTTTTACTGTTGTGGCATCCTGGTTTCTGTCGGAAAAGTAAATTTTTATCTACTTTGATTTAATTATGTATTATTTATTCGCGATGGGAATTGGGGTGTTACATGATGGCTCTGGTACTTTCCTTTTCTTTGACCGGGGCTCTAGAGTCGTTGTCGGGTTTTCATTCCTTCGCCAAGTGAAAGGAGCGAGCAAATTCCTTTGGTCTTCTTGATTCTCTACAGGATGTTTCTCTAAAATCTCAATCAGAGCATCTTTATCCTTCAGTAGTTGCTGCATTTTCTTGCACTCCACATTGAGAATACGGTACTTGTTCTTCCAAGACCTCTTATCCTGTTGAACTTTGTTGAGAGTCACCCGAAGTTTTTCCGTATCAGACATAAAATAAAGGCTAGGCTCCTTTAACGGAAGAACTTTGTAACGAGGGTAAGGCATCCTCAGTTTGAGAGCTCTAGCTTGTACCCAGTGGAGATAAGGTTCCACCAAGACACAGTCTGGTTTTCCTAGAGACTCTCTTCCTTTCCTATGAACATGTTTCTAAGCGTGCACTATTTTTGTCTTTAGTGCTCTGTCGTTTTCCCCTTCCTTGAAGAAAAGACCTTCCAGATGAGCATTACGCGGGACATGCCTCATCGGGTATCCAAATTGACGACGAACTAAAACTGGATGATAATTGATTCCTCCTTTAGTTCCTCTGAGGGGTACATTAGGGAAATTTCCACATTTGTCAATGATCCTTATCCCATCATAGATGTGATTGTACCAGTCGATGTCAGAGTTGGTAAGAGCCATGATTCTCTGCGACCAACGTAAAGAACTCTTAGGATCCCAAAATGTAGCAGACTTAGGTAAATGGGAAGTGAACCATTTGTACAGCAGGGGTACACAACATGTGATCATTCCTCTGCTGTACAAATTCCTTAGGTGTACAGAATGATAAGCATCTGCCAACAACGTTGGTACAGGGTTTCCAATCAGAAAAACCTTAATGGCATGGATATCAACGAAGTTATCAATGTTGGGAAACAGAAATAACCCGTAGGTGAGTAGGGCAAAGATTCTCTCGAAAGCAGTCTCGTTCCCTATACTAGCAAAGTACAGAGCTTTATTTATCAAAAACTTGGCTTGTAGACCCGGGATTCCACCCTTAACGGTCATGTGAGTCCTGACTTCTGACCCGTCCAAATAAATTTCTCTTGTAATGGTTTGATCTTTTGGAATTTCTTCCATTCCAGAAAAGGGAGCTTGGTCAGTAATGGGTAAATCAGTCAGGTGAGAATACTCCTCAAGTGTTGGTGCTAGCTGATAATCCGGGAATGTAAAACAGTGATAGACCGGATCGTAGAACTTAATGAGCGTAGCCAGGATTCCCTCAATTACATGGACCCTTAGCAGAGATAGCAGACCTCCGTATTTAGCTCTGAAAGCCTCCGGGTTGGTGATCATCCTTGCCAACCCTCTCAAATCCTCTAGTTTTGGAACCTTGAAGGTATACTTGTGAGTCTTCCTTCTACCGAAGTCCATTGGTAATCTCTTTATCTGACATTTGCAATCATTGTCTTAGTTTAATTTGAAAAAGAGAGATTATAAGAGAAGATTTGTTTTTCTTTGTTTAAAGTTTTTTTATGAAATGAATTCATGAATGAAGCACACAAAAACATAGAAAAAACATGGGGTCAAAGGGTCGGTGTCATGAAGTTAAGGCTCTACCCATCCCCAAAGGTTTATACTGGTGATTTTTTGTACCTGTCCTCAAAATCATTGACCCGTCTTGGGATACCGACAACAAGCAGATCACCAAGCGAGCTCTTGTATCTTAGAATAGTCTCAAATGAGGGTAGTATCGCGTGACAACTATTTCCGATAGCTTCCGCACTACAAAATGGTTTTAGTCTACTAAAATCCTCAGCTTCTCAGATAACCCAATCGAACTCTGCTTTCAACAACCGAAGTCGTATAAGCATTGAATCCGCAAAGGGCATCTCCACTGATTCGATGGTCGACCGGGACCTCTTATCTGGGATTCACTCCCCGTAAGATTACCCGTCTAGTGCCATCACTTATCTTAGGTGTATACTCAATCTTTCCACATGCGGCATCACACGCATTCCCATTAGCAGAAAAATAAACACAGATATCAATTAGGAAAAATAGTATATATATTTGTCCTAATATCCTAGACCTCTAGAATCCTATGATCCTAACAGATAATGGCTCCCCAACGGAGTCGCCATTTCTGTGACACTTTGTGAAATTAAGGTCTCATCCTAATGGATGCAAGAAAGAATGCCTCCCACTGTGGTCGCCATTTTTCTGTAGCACAGTTTTTGTGGTTTCGAATCACTATCACTTTGGTACTACATTTCGATTCATTTTTTATCCTATTGAGCTGATTAAGGAAGGGAAATAGATGTCTCCAATTAACCCTGCTTACATACTGAGTTTAAACAGCTGATTGTTATTTTACAGATGCTATCAAAATAGGGGGTTTTTCTTAGGGTTATACGCTTAAGAACGAAAGTGTCTTTACTGTATAGGAGGCTTTTTAGTTTAGGATGCTAGGCTTGATTTTCCTTTGATTGATGCATGAAGGTACTGGACTCAGAGTGTTTGATTATTATGCTCGCTAAGATTTTTGCAATCTTATGCCTACGTATTCCCGTTTGGCTAAACAGGGAAATCAGAGTGATCGTAGTTCCTCCTATGCTATGGGAGGAAAGAAATGTTTTTTTGGTGTCTTGTTCAAAGCCCAAGATGTAGCTGAGAAATTTGTGAGTGTAAGCTATTGATTAACTTAACTCAAAAATAAGCAAGAGTCGCCACCGCACTTTTATTTTATCCACAAAGGGAAAGGAAAAAGAGCGAACAAAACCTAAAGAGTTCTAAAAAACAAGAACAAACAGAGAATGGGTAAGGGGGGTTGGTTACGCAATGGGAAGGTGTTAGCACCCAAAACGTCTATAGTACTCTATAGGAGCCCTTTGAATTATCTACCGCTTTTTGGTTTGAAAATGGTTTGCTTGTAAAGATATTGAGGAGATGAGAGGAGAATTATTTTTTAAGATTTTTGTGTTTGGAGAGACTTATCGCCTCATGCCTACGTACCCACGATGTGCAATGTAGGATCAAAACCCCGTAGTTTATGGTACAAAGAACAAAAATTGTTGGTTGTGATTGATTTTTAAGTGTAAAGACAAGTCGTCATTTCTAAGCGAATAATTCCGCTTAAAGAAATGAATCATGTCTAAACTCATGAAAAAAGAGTTTAAAATAAAAAAAAAGGTGCATAAAAGCACAAAAGATTTGAGTGATTTTTCATATTTTTTATGTTTTCATGAAATGGTCAAAATATGATTAAGATAGATTGACATTTATTAAAGAAAAGAAAGTTTTAAAAGTCACTTGACAAAAGTCAAGGTTTTATTATGAAAGCGGTTTTAAGTTGAAAACAAGAAGGTTTTGAAAAAGGGAGAGGATTTTGAAAATTTAAGAATGGGGAGGAGAAGAAGTGACTATCCTAGTGCATAAAATAAAAGCTAGGGAAAAGAAGGATCTAACCAAAATGGAGCCACTTCAAAGCAATATTAAAAGAATTCCATCCTTAAGCAAATTGACCAATAAAGGCAAGTCTTCAATCAATACTCCAAGCAAAGGGATAAGAAGTCCTAATTCTAGGTCCATAAGTCCAATATTACTTCAAAAAATGTCCATAAAAAGATCACTCCAAAGCATAGGATAGTAACCAATAGTCCAAGATGAGGAGAATTAAGTTTTTTATGGTTTAAGCCTTTATTAATGTTTTTGAGTCCAAATGGACAAAGAAAAAAAAGGCATAAGCATAAACATGTGTCCAACGGACAAAAGGCAAATTGCGGAATTGTAGCGGGGAAATTTGTGAGTGTAAGCTATTGATTAACTTAACTCATAAAGCAAGAGTCGCCACCGCACTTTTATTTTATCCACAAATGGAAAGGAAAAAGAGCGAACAAAACCTAAAGAGTTCTAAAACAACAAGAACAAATAGAGAATGGGTAAGGGGGGTTGGTTATGTAAAGGGAAGGTTTTACGCACCCAATACATCTATAGTACTCTATAGGAGCCCTTTGAAGTATTCATGCTTTTGGTCTGAAAATGGTTTGCTTGAAAGAGATTGGGAGAGATGAGAGGAGAAATATTTTTTAGATTTTTATGTTTGGAGAGACTTATCGCCTCATGCCTACGTACCCACGATGTGCAATGTAGGATTAAAACCTCGTAGTTCGTGGTACAAAGAACAAAAATTGTTGGTTGTGATTGATTTTTAAGTGTAAAGACAAGTCGTCATTTCTAAGCGAATAATTCCGCTTAAAGAAATGAATCATGTCTAAACTCATGAAAAAAGAGTTTAAAATAAAAAAAAGGTGCATAAAAGCACAAAAGATTTGAGTGAGATTTCATATTTTTTATGTTTTCATGAAATGGTCAAAATATTATTAAGATAGATTGACATTTATTAAAGAAAAGAAAGTTTTAAAAGTCACTTGACAAAAGTCAAGGTTTTATTATGAAAGCGGTTTTAAGTTGAAAACAAGAAGGTTTTGAAAAAGGGAGAGGATTTTGAAAATTTAAGAATGGGGAGGAGAAGAAGTGACTATCCTGGTGCATAAAATAAAAGCTAGGGAAAAGAAGGATCTAACCAAAATGGAGCCACTTCAAAGCAATATTAAAAGAATTCCATCCTTAAGCAAATTGGCCAATAAAGGCAAGTCTTCAATCAATACTCCAAGGAAAGGGATAAGAAGTCCTAATTCTAGGTCCATAAGTCCAATATTACTTCAAAAAATGTCCATAAAAAGATCACTCCAAAGCATAGGATAGTAACCAATAGTCCAAGATGAGGAGAATTAAGTTTTTTATGGTTTAAGCCTTTATTAATGTTTTTGAGTCCAAATGGACAAAGAAAAAAAAGGCATAAGCATAAACATGTGTCCAACGGACAAAAGGCAAATTGCGGAATTGTAGCGGGGAAATTTGTGAGTGTAAGCTATTGATTAACTTAACTCATAAAGCAAGAGTCGCCACCGCACTTTTATTTTATCCACAAATGGAAAGGAAAAAGAGCGAACAAAACCTAAAGAGTTCTAAAACAACAAGCACAAATAGAGAATGGGTAAGGGGGGTTGGTTATGTAAAGGGAAGGTTTTACGCACCCAATACATCTATAGTACTCTATAGGAGCCCTTTGAAGTATTCATGCTTTTGGTCTGAAAATGGTTTGCTTGAAAGAGATTGGGAGAGATGAGAGGAGAAATATTTTTTAGATTTTTATGTTTGGAGAGACTTATCGCCTCATGCCTACGTACCCACGATGTGCAATGTAGGATTAAAACCTCGTAGTTCGTGGTACAAAGAACAAAAATTGTTGGTTGTGATTGATTTTTAAGTGTAAAGACAAGTCGTCATTTCTAAGCGAATAATTCCGCTTAAAGAAATGAATCATGTCTAAACTCATGAAAAAAGAGTTTAAAATAAAAAAAGGTGCATAAAAGCACAAAAGATTTGAGTGAGTTTTCATATTTTTTATGTTTTCATGAAATGGTCAAAATATGATTAAGATATATTGACATTTATTAAAGAAAAGAAAGTTTTAAAAGTCACTTGACAAAAGTCAAGGTTTTATTATGAAAGCGGTTTTAAGTTGAAAACAAGAAGGTTTTGAAAAAGGGAGAGGATTTTGAAAATTTAAGAATGGGGAGGAGAAGAAGTGACTATCCTGGTGCATAAAATAAAAGCTAGGGAAAAGAAGGATCTAACCAAAATGGAGCCACTTCAAAGCAATATTAAAAGAATTCCATTCTTAAGCAAATTGGCCAAATAAAGGCAAGTCATCAATCAATACTCCAAGCAAAGGGATAAGAAGTCCTAATTCTAGGTCCATAAGTCCGATATTACTTCAAAAGAGGTCCATAAAGAGATCACTCCAAAGCATAGGATAGTAACCAATAGTCTAAGATGAGGAGAATTAAGTTTTTTATTTTTTTTAGAGTTTAATCCTTTATTAATGTTTTTGAGTCCAAATGGACAAAGAAAAAAAAGGCATAAGCATAAACATGTGTCCAATGGACAAAGGAAAAATTGCGGAAGCATAAACATGTGTCCAACGGACAAAGGAAAAATTGCGGAAACATAAACATGATATGAAATGATAATAATGAAGCATAAAAGTAAAAGAGGTAGGGAGCGAGAAGGAAACATAAACAAAATTAATATAATAATATTGTTAGTAAGTTAGTGATTAGTTGTTAGTGATCAATAACAATTGAATAATTGCACTTTGGTCAAGGTTGATGAAACTCATTAGAGGATTGATAAGACCAAAGCCTCCTAACAACAAGTTTCATGAGTTATGAACGATAAGACAAATAATCAACCATTCTTGATAGTTTTTCGATACGGGACAAATATTGCGCTATGTTAAGCAATCGCCGAGTAATTTATGGAGTAATTACCCTGCAATGAGGTCGGTCAATAGCTCTTTGTGCTAATGCATGCTAGATGAACGATATGTAGATCGTCATCCAAAAGCAATACCGCACGAAAAGAAAAGAAGGTAGCGATCTAGTCTTGATCAAAATTCAACAACGGAATTCTATGATCCATAAAACTCTCATCGATCAAAATAAAAGAGAAATAGATGAAGAGAAAGCCAAATTAAACCACACAATTATGTGATCTAAGGCTAATAACAAAGGGAAGGGGTTAGGAATGAAGAAATAACCAAAACAGTCCCAAAAATAGGTGAAAAACACCATTCTGCCTCTGTTCAGTCGATTGTACAAAAGGTGCAGTCGATTGCACACTGACAGATTTGCAAAAACAAGGCAAAAAACAGCACCGTGCAGTCTATTGCACGAAAATGCAAATCGATTGCACCCTGCTGTGACAGCAAAAATTCAGCAAAATTCAACATGGTCATGATCTAAAACTTTCTTCAAAGACCTCATGATCATGGAATCAAAAGTGCACAAAAATGCAAAGCAAATAGCAACCAATACAGTAATTAAACACAAATTGCAAGATCCAAAGATTAAGCAAACAAGATCAACAAAGATCTACATTGTGGATGATGAAATTGAAGCTTTAACAATGGTGAAAGATGAATTACCACTTCAAATCTGAAAATTCCTTCAAATTGCTTCAAGATCTACACTCCAAAACCTTGATCTACTGTGATTGATGAACAAAAATAAGAAATGATGAAGGTTTAGCTCAAAGTTAAGTAAGAATCAATGTGAATTCTTACTAACTTTCCAAAGAAGAAAGAAGAGCTTTGGTGAATTTGTGGTTTGGGGAGAGAAATTGCAAGGGGTTTGTTGGCTATCAAAAGCTTCTCAAATGAATGAAATAAAGCCTCTATTTATAGAGTTTAGGCTTGGGAATTTGGTGGTTTGGAATTAGGCTTGGATGATCAAAATTAGGATTGGAATTCAAATTTGGAGGGAAATCACAAAAGAGTGGTGATTAGTGGGGGTGTATGGTGGGGAATGATCAAAACGATGTAGGGAATTAAAATGAAGTGATCTAGAATATTCCACATGTGATCAATGGTCAAGATTGGTGCCAAATGCTTCAAAACTTGAAAAATGTTGATTTTGGCCAAATCTGTCTTCGTTCAGTCGATTGCACTGTAGCGCGAATAGACTGCACTGCTGCAAATTTCAAAATCTAGGCAAAAAATGTAGGGTGCAATCGATTGGACCATTAGTGCAATCGATTGCACAGTTGAAAATCTTCAAAAATGCCATTCTTGTTATATTGTGCTGGATCTTGGCTCGATTCTCTTGTTTGTCAAAGAAGGCATGGAAATAAACACATGAACCTTGGAGTCTCTTGAATAAAAAAATCAATTAAATCTTGGAAACTCTTGATCAGATGATTTTGAATTGTTTGCAGATCAACTTTGACTTTGTTCAGATGAAATTCATTCGAGCTGAGGGACTGATTTTTTTGGTATTTTTAACCTGTTCTTCCCCTGAAAATGTTAGTGAAAGAAAATAAAATATTTTTGGATTTTAATTAATGGTTAGTAAACACAAACAAATTAAGCAATAAAACAACTAACAAACACACACAAACTCAAAGATCTCTGCAAGGCACAATCCTACAAAAGAGGGGACGAATGCGTGATCTTGTTTGTGGTATGAAATGCAAAAGATATGTGGGATCTTAGGGGTAAAAATTAGGGTATTACAGGAAGCATAAACATATGTCCAACGGACAAAGGGCGAATTGCGGAAGCATAAACATGATATGAAATGATAAAAATGAAACATAAAAGTAAAAGAGATAAGGAGCGAGAAGGAATTGTAAATGATTAGTACAATAGTAATGTTAGAAAGTTAGTGTTAGTGATCAATAATGATTGAATAATTGCACTTAGGTCAAGATTGATGAAAACTCACTAGAGGATTGATAAGACCAAAGCCTCCTAACAACAAGTTTCATAAGTTTTGAACCAAAAGACAAATAATCAACTATTCTTGATAATTTTCCGATGCGGGACAAATATTACGCTATGTTAAGCAATCGCCGAGTAATTTACGGAGTAATTACCCTACAATGAGGCCGGTCAATAGCTCTTTGTGCTAATGTATGCTAGGTGAACGATATGTAGATCGTCATCCGAAAGCAATACCGCACGAAAAGAAAAATGGTAGCGATCTAGTCTTGATCGAAATTCAACAACGGAATTCCAAGATCTTTAAGACTTTCATCGATCAAAAGAAAAAAGAAATAGATGAAGAGAAAGCCAAATTAAACCACACAATAATGTGATCTAAGGCTAAGAACAAAAGGAAAGGGAAGGAAATGGAAAAGGGACCAAAACAGCCCCAAAAACAAGGCAAAATATGCATTCTGTTTTGAAGTAACCGGTTACTCACCAGGTGTTAACCGGTTACTTAGTTCAAAATAAGCGCAATTTTTCAAAATTAACATAGAGTAACCGGTTACTCACCAGACGTTAACCGGTTACTCTGCACCAGAATGCAGAAAATTGTGTAAAATTCAGCATGATTCATTTTCAAAACTTTGTACAAACACCTTATGATCATGGAACTGAAATTGCACGAAATTTAAAGTAAAATAACAGTGAAAAACAGCAAATAAACA
The DNA here is from genome assembly GCA_022829125.1 of Lathyrus tuberosus. NCBI lineage: Eukaryota > Viridiplantae > Streptophyta > Magnoliopsida > Fabales > Fabaceae > Lathyrus > Lathyrus tuberosus. Next base: position 12,491,961 of record JALAZF010000072.1, read on the forward strand.
CAATTACAAGATCCAAAGGATCAAGTAACAAAGATCACCAAAGATCTACATTATGGAAGATGAAGATGAAACTTTAACAATGGTAGAAGATGAATTACCACTCCAAATCAGAAAATTCCTTTGAATTGCAGTAAGATCTACACTCCAAAACCTTAATCTACTGTGATTGATGAACAAAATAAGAAATGATGAAGGTTTAGCTCAAAGTTAAGCAAGAATCGATGTTAATTCTTACTAACTTTCAAAAGAAGAAAGAAGAGCTTTGGTGAATTTGTGGTTTGGGGAGAGAAATTGCAAGGGGTTTGTTGGCTATCAAAAGCTTGTAGAATGAATGAAATGAAGGCTCTATTTATAGAGTTTAGGCTTGGAAATTTGGTGGTTTGGAATTAGGCTTGGATGATCAAAATTAGGATTGGAATTCAAATTTGGAGGGAAATCACAAAAGAGTGGTGATTAGTGATGGTACATGGTGGGGAATGATCAAAATGATGTAGGGAATTAAAATGGGGTGATCTAGAATATTCCAAATGTGATCAAGGGCTGAGATTGGTTCCAATTGCTGAATTTGAATTTGCCACCATTTTTCAAATTTTCACGAGGGTAACCGGTTACTCACCAGGTGTTAACCGGTTACTTAGTGTAAATTTTGAAAAAAAAAATGCCTTTTTAGTACACTGTTGTGGTTCGGCTCGATTCTTTTGCTCGTCAAAGAAGGCATGGAAATAAACACATGAACCTTGGTGTCTCTTGAATAATAATCCATTAAATCTTGGAAACTCTTGATCAGATAATTTTTGAATTAATTGCAGATCAACTTTGACTTTTCTCAGATAAAATTCATTCGAGCTGTGGGACTGTTATTTTGGCATTTTTAACCTGTTCTTCCCCTGAAAATGTTAGTGAAAGAAAACACATCCTAACAAAGGGAGGAGACAAACTGGGGATAAGTGTATGTGGAAATAAACCACATCACAACAAGGATAAAACCCAACAAGGAAGACTTAGCACAGCAAGGTTCCACTGGGAAAAACAATACCTCAACAATGAACTGTCTCTAGCATACCGAAGAGACTTACCATTCATCGGAGTAACAAATCTCAATAACGAACTGTCCCGTCGAACCGAAGAGACTTACCATTCATCGGAGTCACAAGATCTCAACAACGAATTATCCCATTAAATCGAAGAGACTTACCATTCATCGGAGTCACAAAATCTCAACAACGAACTGTCCCATCAAACCGAAGAGACTTACCATTCATCAGAGTAACAAAATCTCAACAACAAACTGTCCCTTCGAACCGAAGAGACTCACCATTCATCAGAGTCACAAAATCTCAACAACAAACTGTCCCGTCAAACCGAAGAGACTTACCATTCATCGGAGTAACAAAATCTCAACAACGAACGGTCCCGTCGAACCGAAGAGACTTACCATTCATCGGAGTAACAAATCTCAACAACGAACTGTCCCATCAAACCGAAGAGACTTGCCATTCATCGGAGTCACAAAATCTCAACAACGAATTGTCCCATCAAACCGAAGAGACTTACCATTCATCGGAGTAAAAAAATTCTCAACAACGAACTGTCCCGTCAAACCGAAGAGACTTACCATTCATCGGAGTAACAAAATCTCAACAACGAACTTTCCCGTCGAACCGAAGAGACTTACCATTCATTGGAGTCACAAAAGGTATTAACTACATTGCCTCAGGCTTCTCAAAGAAAGGAATGCCACGAAACAGTATTGAACCTTCCAAAAGGGGAATCATACACAGATTTCAGCTGAAGGGTGCAAAATCCTCAAAGGTGCAAAATAAATGCACTCTCAATCTAGGTTTCACAGCCTAGAGATCCAAAAAAAATATTGCAGGGGACCCAAGTTCAATCCAGGAACAAGCTGGAGAGAAACGGTCAAACAAGACTCATCCCGAGGAGGAAATATCTCAACTGGGGACTAATTCCATCCAGATAATAAACTGGAGAGGAAACTGAATCAAAATCTTCCACGAGAAATAAACTCAGTGGGGAATTAACAAAGATATGCATTTTTCTACTTACGGGTCGACACTCTAAATGGAGAGAGGACACACACGCTCTATGGGGATAACAACACCAGAGAGAAAAGAAACACCAACACAAATGCAAAATGCACCATGCAACAACAGTATGCTATGCACAACAAATGAATGCGCATGCGATGCTTATGAGTATGAATATGCCGACAAAACAGACATAAAGAAAAACAGAGGGTGAAATAAACATCACAACACCTCTGAATACTCGGCTAATCATAACAAGATGGAGATGTCGTTGGCAACTCTGCTAGGCATTTAGCTGAAGAAATCCTACAAGAGATAAACAAAAGCCATCAAAGGAAAATAAATCCTACTGCCAGGCTCAAATCTTGCTGGAGAAAAGAAAATACTCCTTGGGGAAAACCCCAAATATCAATCTTCTAACATCGATGATCCACAAAGAGGATAACAACATAAACTCTGCTTTGAAAATGGCAGGAAAGCTGTCGGGGAATCATACAAACCCAATCTTTCTGATTCTTCCTGGGGATAAAAATTCACAGGAACTTCCATTTCAAAAGGATGAAGAGATCTGCTGCGGAAAAATGATGAATCCGCTGGGGATTGTAGACATATAAACACCTACGCGAAATCCACTGGGAAAACAAGGTAGATCTGCTGGAGATACGAGAACACTCTCAGAGGATTAACCAATCTGAGCAAGGCATCTTGGACTTGCTGAGAAAACAGCAATAGGTCAAACTGTGGGGGATTTTAGATCAATACTCATCATAAATGAGAGAAAACCCAACAGGTGACTAAAAGAGATATCATCAGCGACTTCACTGGAGAATAGCCACAATAGTGATGCATAATCTTCACTAGGAGGATAAATCTCTGAAAAACAATCCGGAGAGAAGTACACCTCGGACCTGCCGGGGGAAATGAGAAATTAACATCACTATTCTATGTTTGGAAATGGTAATGAACTACCTCCGTTGGAGAATCATCAAGGATAAATCCCTGGGTAGAACAGCCTGGAGGGAAAAACACCCACAAGACAAGATGAAACACGACAAGCGATCGCCACGTCAATGCTTCTTAGAAGAAAATAACATCGCTCTCTGTTTGGGGACATCCAAAGCAACAACATCACCTCTAGAGGATGAAACTCTGAGTGAAGCTTCCTCATATGATTTCGGCTGGGGACAGCAATAAAATGAATCTCTGCGTGGGGACCACCATTAAGGAGATGTGGACCTTAAATCTACTCAACTATGTGACCATAACATAATCAGTTGGAGAAGATTCGGATCAAGACCTAGCTGGGGAAAAACCAAACAGCATTGGACCTTATGAATTCAACACACCATAACAAACCTATCACCTTGTCAACAACTGATCACATTCATAGGAACAAGTTTTGCTAAGGAAATATCAACAAACTTTACTGGGGAAATATCGACAAACTCTACTGGGGAGCTGTCAATAAATTCTGCCAAAGGAGCGAGAACGAACCCCGCTGAGGAAAACATCGATCTTACCATCCTTGGAATAACCATTGATGTTCCTTTTCACATTCATAACTCAAAGGAAAATGTTTTTATAATTTTCAAAAATTTAAATCAATTATTCACATTTTGTTTCAAAAATCAACATCAAAAATAAATGAAATTCTACGAACAGAAACAAAATAAGAATTGCAAACAAAGGGACAAAGGCCCAAATTTTATTAATAGAATGGAAGTCCGCAAATGGCGTAATTCCATGGATTATTACAAAATTTGAAAAATGGTAAATACATGGAAAGGGTTACATTGAAATACAATGACCACTATTCTCCCTAACAACTTTGAATTCCACTGTGCCCAAAACTTCAGCTGAGGATGATTGAAGCAGAATCCTTGATAGACAATGTTGCTTTCAACGATCAAGAGTGGCCAGATGCAGTTACTTGCCATAATCCCTAACTTTTGCCTAGATTGCCCTATCGGGTTTTCAATCTACCGGGATGATTATTTCTGTTTTTGTCTCTAATTTTTGCCTGGACCGCCCTTTCGGGTTTTCAGCCCACCGAGACACTTATTTTTTTGCCTAAGTCGCCTTTTCGGGTTTTCAACTTAGCGGGCTGTTCTTTTATTTTTTAGGCGAAGTATTTCTTGATTGCATCGGCATTCACAAGACGAGTTAACTCTTCACCATCCATAGTTGTAAGAAGTAATGCACCGCCAGAGAAGGCTCTCTTAACAACATATGGGCCTTCATAATTAGGAGTCCACTTGCCCCTAGAATCATTGGTAAAAGTCGAGATCTTTTTGAGCACGAGGTCGCCTTCTCTGAAAACACGAGGTCGAACCTTCTTATCAAAAGCTTTCTTCATTCTCTGTTGATACAATTGGCTATGACACAAGGCCGTCATTTTTTTCTCTTCAATCAAATTCAACTGGTCATATCTGCTTTGGCACCATTCAGCCTCAGACAATTCAGCTTCCATCGAAACTCTCATAGAAGGGATTTCAACTTCCACTGGGAGCACTGCTTCCATACCATACACAAGAGAGAAAGGGGTTGCCCCTGTTGAAGTGCAGATGGATGTACGATACCCATGCAAAGCAAAAGGGAGCATCTCATGCCAATCCTTGTAAGTAACAACCATCTTCTGAACAATCTTCTTGATATTCTTATTAGCAGCTTCAACAGTCTCATTCATCTTAGGTCTGTATGGAGAAGAATTATGATGCTCAATCTTAAACTCATCACATAATTCCTTCATCATCCTGTTATTCAGATTCGACCCATTATCAGTGATAATCTTGCTTGGAACACCATACTGATAGATGATTTGGTTCTTGATAAACCGGACCACTACTTGCTTGGTCACATTGGCATATGATGCCGCCTCAACCCACTTGGTAAAATAGTAAATAGACACCAATATGAAACGGTGTCCATTCGACGCTTTAGGCTCAATCATTCCAATCATATCAATGCCCCACATGGAGAAAGGCCATGGAGAAGAGATAACATTGAGAGGAGTTGGTGGTACATGAATTTTGTCAGCATAAACCTGGCACTTATGGCACTTCTTCACGAATTTGCAACAGTAAGATTCCATTGTCAGCCAATAGTAACCTACCCTCAACATCTGCTTAGCCATTGCATGCCCATTGGCATGGGTACCAAAAGATCCTTCGTGAATTTCTTTCATCAACATGTCTGCTTCGTGTCTATCCACGCATCTGAGCAAGACCATGTCATAATTCCTTTTATACAGCACATCATCGTTTAAGAAGAAACTGCCAGCCAATCTTCTCAAAGTCTTCTTATCTTTCTTGGATGCCCCAAGCGGGTACTCTTGATTTTGAAGAAAGCATTTAATATCATAATACCACGGTTTATCATCAACAACCTCTTCAACCGCAAATACATGAGCTGGCTTATCAAGCCGCATAACATCAATTTTGGGCACATCATTCCACCGATTCATCACAATCATGGAGGATATAGTGGCTAAAGCATCCGCCATTCGATTTGCTGCTCTAGGTACATGGTGAAACTCAACCTTATTGAAGAAAGTTAACAACCTTCTTGCATAATCTCGATAAGGAATCAAATCAGGTTGACGTGTCTCCCATTCTCCTTTAATCTGATTAATCACTAGGGCTGAATCTCCATATACATCGAGAATCTTAATTCTTAAATCAATAGCTTCTTCCAAACCCATAATACACGCTTCATACTCAGTCGCATTATTTGTGCAAGTGAACATCAACCTTGCAGTGAAAGGAATGTGAGAACCATGAGGAGTAACAATTATTTCCCCAATACCATTACCATATTCATTAACAGCTCCATCAAAAATCAAACCCCAACGGGATCCAGGCTCAGGCTCTTCACCAGGTAACGGTTCTTCATAATCTTTAACCTTTAGGTACATCACGTCCTCATCAGGAAAATCAAACCTGATTGGTTGATAATCATCAATGGGCTGGTGTGCCAAATGGTCAGCCAAAACACTTCCTTTTATCGCTTTTTGAGTTCGGTACTCAATATCATATTCTGACAACAACATTTGCCAACGAGAAATCCTCCCAGTTAAAGCAGGCTTTTCCAAGATATACTTGATTGAATCCATTTTGGATATCAACCAAGTTGTATGATTCAACATATACTAGCGGAGGCGCTTGGCAGCCCAAGCTAAAGCACAACATGTCTTTTCAAGCATTGAGTACCGAGACTCACAATCAGTGAATTCATCTTGTTGACCCAGAACACAGCCCATAGACTCTTCCAGCACAGTCAAATACATGATTAAAGGTCTTTCTTCCACGGGAGGAGACAAAATTGGAGGTTCAAGCAGATACTTTTTAATTCTTTCAAAAGCTTTCTGACAATCCTCTGTCCAGACACAACCCTGATCTTTGCGAAGAAGCCTGAAGATCGGCGCACATGTGGCAGTCATATTAGATATAAATCGGGAGATGTAATTCAAATGTCCCAAGAATCCTCTTACTTGTTTTTCTGTTTTGGGCGCAGGCATTTCCTGGATGGCTTTAACTTTACCAGGATCAACTTCAATGCCTTTTTAGCTGACAATAAAGCCCAACAATTTTCCAAAACAGACACCAATAGTACATTTATTAGGATTCAAACGGAGCTTAAACTTTCTCAAACGTTGAAACAACTTCAATAAGTAAGTACTCAATATGATCTTCTTCAGTCTTCGACTTACAAATCATATCATTCACATAGACCTCAATTTCTTTATGCATCATATCATGGAACAAAGTAGTCATAGCTCTCTGGTACGTTGCACCAGCATTTTTCAAACCGAAGGGCATCACTCTATAACAGAATGTTCCCCAGGGTGTGATGAATGTTGTTTTTTCCATATCCTCGGGTGCCATCTTTATTTGATTATAACCGTAAAATCCATCCATAAAAGAAAAGATACTGAATTTAGCAGTATTATCTACCAACATATCAATGTGTGGCAATGGAAAATCATCTTTTGGACTCGCTTTATTCAAATCTCTATAGTCAACGCACATTCGGACTTTTCCGTCTTTCTTTGGAACAGGCACAATATTGGCCACCCATTGAGGATACTTAGAAGTTACAAGAAAACCAGCATCAATCTGCTTTTGAACCTCCTCTTTGATATTCACAGCCATGTCGGGATGAGCTCTTCTTAATTTCTGCTTCACCGGTGGACATTCAGGCTTCAATGGCAATCTATGCTCCACAATATCAGTATCAAGACCAGGCATGTCTTGATAAGACCAAGCAAACACGTCAACATATTCTCTAAGAAGCTCCACAATCCTCTTCTTAACATCTGACTAAAGCAGTGCCCCAATCTTGACTTCTTTTACCTCATCATCTGAACCCAGATTCACCAATTCCACCGGCTCTTCATGAGGCTGAATGGCTTTTTCCTCGTGCTCAAGCAACCGAGAAATTTCATCTGAAATCTCCTCAATATCCTCTTCTTCAGCTCCAAACACAGGGAACTCAAAGTTGGGAGGGGGCATAGGGTCATTGTTTTCAATGGGTTTAACAATCAATCTGCACAATGATTAATGTTTGATTTTAGAATATGAACAAGAAGTGCAAGTATCATGCAGATAAAAGTGATTATCACATTATTATATTATTTATTTTTTTGGTTTTTTATGTTACCATTTTTCAGAAATAAAGCAAAAAGGGAAAACATAATATGGATAAACAAAATAACATTTTATTGATGATGATAAAATTTGAAACAAAGCCCTCACAAATTCACTTTCACCTTGGGCAGAGTGAAAGGATTTTTGAAAGAAACAAAAATAAATTACTTTGAAATATGAACAACAGTAGGAACATCAACAGCTATCCAATTCTGGCAGATCTGTCCATGTGTCACGAAGTTGGGAAGCTCTTCCTCTTCATCATCCTCAATGATGGCACTGACTTCATATTCAGGTTCCTTAAACTTCTTCCGAGGGGAATAAAAAGGCACATATGCATCCCCGGGGGACATATACCTGGGGTCTTCTAAATAAGGCTCCCAGTCTTCAGCAGGAATGACATCATCTTCAGAACCAAATGGGATGTAGCCTACAGGGTCATCTTCAAGAATTGCAGTCGTAGAAAGATCTTCACTAGGGCAATCTTGAACCATATTGACAGATGCCTTGCCATGATTAGGCAGCGGATTCGATTGTACATTAGGGTTGGAATCTTCGAAAGACAAAATACCACTTCTAGCCAATCTCTGCGCTTTCATCTTCAATGGATAACAGTTCTCAGTGTCATGCCCAGCTCCTCCTTGATGGAAATCACAATGAGCTTCAGGATTATACCACCATGGTGAATCTTTTGGAACAGCAGGTGGTGGACGGGTCTAAACAAGATTCTTCTTAATTAAACAAGGAAGCAATTCTGTGTAGGTCATCGAAATTGGATCAAAATCTTTTCGAAAACGGTCCCGTTGATTGTTTGGCTGATTAGAACGTTATTGCTGAGCATGAGCTGCCTGAACAACAGGAGCTGAATTGATAATAGGAGTGACAGATGCAACATGTTGCTGACACTGATTATTTCTATGGCGAGGTCCTCTATACCTTTCTCGAGAAACGACATTGGTCTCTTCTTCTTTCTTTTTGGAAAATCTTCCACTATAATTTTTGGAACTTTCAGTAGAATTGCCATCTTTCGACAAACGTCCCTCACGGACACCCTCTTCCAATCTCATCCCCATATTAACCATCTCAATGAAATCACTCGAGGCACTAGCAATCATACGCTCATAATAGAAAGGACTCAAAGTTTTCAGGAAAATCTTGGTCATCTCCTTCTCTTCCAAAGGAGGGCTGATCTGAGCAGCAATCTCGCGCCACCTTTGCGCGTATTCTTTGAATGTCTCCTTATCTTTCTGAGCCATTGCCCGAAGCTGGTCACGATCAGGAGCCATATCCACATTATACTTATACTGTTTCACAAACGCCTCACCCAAATCTTCAAACGTGCGAACTCGAGTACTATCAAGTCCCATATACCATTTCAAAGCTGCACCGGACAAACTATCTTGAAAGTAGTGAATGAGAAGTTAATCATTATCCTTCTGAGCCGACATCTTACGAGCATACATAGTCAAATGACTCATCGGACAAGAGTTACCCTTATACTTTTCTAAGTCAGGGACTTTGAACTTATGCGGGTCCTTCACATTTGGAACCAAGCATAACTCATGAGCATTTTTTCCAAACAGCTCTTTACCTCTCAGAGCTTTGATCACTTTCTGCATTTCAGCAAACTGGTCTTGAATCTCTTCCATTCTATCATACACACTAGCATTCTCACTTGGGGCAGTGTGGAAAATTTGTTCTTCACCAAAAGGAACAGTATAAACCACAGGCGGTGGTACAGTCATCACAGATTGAACGGTAAGAACAACTGGAATTTCAGGAGGTGGTGGTGGTGGTTGATAACCTTCAAGAACAAAGTTATGAGGCATGCCCCAGGGGAAACCAGGAGGCATGGAGTACTGAGGAACACTAGCAGATGCCACAGAGATGGGCGTAGAGATAATCTCATAAATGGATGTCCTTTGCACAGGAGTTGAAAGCGGAGGAGGAGGTGGTGGTGGCTGATTCTGAGTAGCCACCAGGGCTTCCATCATAGCAGTGAGTCTTTCCAAACCATCCTTCAGAGTTAATACTTCTTCACGAAGCTCACGGTTCTCTTGTTGCAATTGATCCATCTTTTTCTTCATATTAGCTCGAGTATTATACTGGTGCGACAACTTGGCTGAATGAAGACCAAAGGTAAACATAAGACACCTGGAAAAGGCAAGAAACAATGCAAAATGATGCTAATGCCAATGCAAAATGCAAAGTTTCAGGGAATTATAAGGCATATTACAAACATTTTTATCTGAAATACCAAAATCTCATTCATTATTGATGGAAAAGATTACATCTTGGAAGTACAAATTCAAGAATCCTAAAACAATAGAGAATAAAGAAAACTAGATCCCTAGAGAATCCTATGAGAAGAAGTCCCAACTCTATCTTCCAGCTTCTTGATGTGGGCTTGCATCTGAGTCTTCTCAATCAGCAACTTATCGACAATCAACTTCCAAGGAGATTCTGAACTCTTCAGAATATCGGAAACTGGCTGAATGCGAGAGGAAAATAAATCCTCTTGCGCCCTTCTCTTCTTGTTGGCAACTTCATCTTCATTCTTCTTCTTGAAGTGCTCTTGAAGTCTTGCATTCTCTAACTCAACAATCTGATACTTGTTCTTCCATGCATCTCTCTCTTGTTGCATCTCGGCCAACGCGATCTGAAGCTTCTCTGTGTCTTCCATAAAGTAGAGAATAGGCTTCTTATCAGTTAGAGATAAAGGCTCCTGATGCTTATAAGGCATCTTCAAAGTAATAGCTCTATTTTTAACCCACTGGAGGTAAGGTTCCGAAGAGACACAATTCGGATTTCCCAAACTTTCCTTTCCTTTTCTACGAATGTTGCACCAAGCTTCCAAAATTTCTCTCTTGAGAGCAACCTGAGATTCTTCATCCTCGAAAAAAAGACCGGCCAAATGAATGTTCTTCGGTACCTCTCGCAAAGGATATCCCAACTGACGACGAGCCAACACCGGATTGTAGTTGATTCCTCCCTTTGTACCAAGAAGAGGCACGTTGGGAAAATCACCACAACTATCAATAATCATTGCTCCAGAAGGAACAGGCTACATCAATCAATATCAGAATGAGTGAGAGACATAATCTTCCGCGACCAATATAAACCATCCTTGAGATTCCAGAAAGCTGCAGACTTCGGCAAGTGAGAAATAAACCACTTGTAAAGCAAAGGTGCACAACAGATAATCATCCCTTCACCATGGAAATTCCTGAGGTGAATAGAATGGTAAGCATCAGCAAGCAAAGTGGGAATTGGATTCCCAATCAAGAAGATCTGAATAGCGTTGATGTCGACAAAGTTCTCAACATTCAGGAAGAGGAACAGTCCATAAATAAGCAAGGCAAGAATAGCCTCAAAAGCAACTGTGTTCTTCACACTAGCAAAGTGATGAGCTCTATCCATCAAGAACTTAGCGGGTAACCCTAGAATCTTTCCTTTGGTATCCATGCGAGCCTTAATCTCGGAAACCTTCAAGTGAGTAGCCTTCGCAATAACATCATGCTCGGGAGCAGGGTCCAAACCAGAAAAAATCCGACCATAAACAGGCAAACCAAGTAGGAGAGAATACTCCTCTAGCGTAGGTACCAACTGATAATCAGGAAAGGTGAAACAATGAAGCAAAGGGTCATAGAACTGAACCAAAGTAGCAAGCAATCCTTCAGCCATATCAACCTTCAAGAGAGATAAAAGCCTTCCATATATGGACTCAAACTTCTTGGTATCAACAACTAAAGATCCTAGCTCTCTCAAACCCTCTAACTTAGGACTCTTGAAAGTGTACTTCTTGGTACTTCTCCTTCGAAAATCCATAACAAAAGTATCTGCAATGTTTGCCATAACACCTTTAAGTTCCTTGAAACCTTCCAAAAGAATGCTCATGAATGCATGAGTGCATGAATGCAACACCCACAAACAAGATCACACAAAGCACATGGGTCAAGGTTCAAGTCACGAGCATGAAGCCGGGGTAAGAACCAATCCCACAAAGTTGTGTACTAAGGTTTTGTCTTCATTGTACCTGTAGAAAATAGTGGTTCTAACAAAGTGCCCAGGGTCCACAATCCACTATCAGACACACCAGCACACTGATTTGCTCGGAGGTTGGTAGTTATCCTCAAGAGAATCTAACCTGAGTGTAGCATCACGTGACAGCTAAGTCAGATTTGCATCTTCATAGCTTCCATCCTACGATTCTAAAAAGGCTAGGATGGGTTAAGGGTTACTACGGTCCTCAGTGTTATAGGCTCCTATGGAAAAACTAATGCCTTCTCGATCGCTCGATCGGCATCAGTAATTCCAAAGAGGCAACCACCGAGCGGATAGATTCTCAAGTTCTTCTTTTTCAGGATTCGACTACTTCAAAGTTCCCTTGACTATACTATCCTCCTATCTCAAAGTGTACTCTGGTCCGGGTATAGGACCTATCTCACACACAGAGGAATTCCCAAACAGAACAAACAAGTAACAAGCAAATCAAACAAAAAGCAGTAAATAAATCAAAGTAGGTTAAACCCCTCGAGGGAACCAGAGATTCGATCCCCAGCAGAGTCGCCACTTTTCTGTAGTGGGGAAATTTGTGAGTGTAAGCTATTGATTAACTTAACTCAAAAATAAGCAAGAGTCGCCACCGCACTTTTATTTTATCCACAAAGGGAAAGAAAAAAGAGCGAATAAAACCTAAAGAGTTCTAAAAAATAAGAACAAACAGAGAATGGGTAAAGGGGGTTGGTTACGCAATGGGAAGGTGTTAGCACCCAAAACGTCTATAGTACTCTACAGGAGCCCTTTGAATTATCTACCGCTTTTTGGTTTGAAAATGGTTTGCTTGTAAAGAGATTGAGGAGATGAGAGGAGAATTATTTTTTAAGATTTTTGTGTTTGGAGAGACTTATCACCTCATGCCTACGTACCCACGATGTGCAATGTAGGATCAAAACCCCGTAGTTTGTGGTACAAAGAACAAAAATTGTTGGTTGTGATTGATTTTTAAGTGTAAAGACAAGTCGTCATTTCTAAGCGAATAATTCCGCTTAAAGAAATGAATCATGTCTAAACTCATGAAAAAAGAGTTTAAAAGAGAAAAAGGTGCATAAAAGCACAAAAGATTTGAGTGAGTTTTCATATTTTTTATGTTTTCATGAAATGGTCAAAATATGATTAAGATAGATTGACATTTATTAAAGAAAAGAAAGCTTTAAAAGTCACTTGACAAAAGTCAAGGTTTTATTATGAAAGCGGTTTTAAGTTGAAAACAAGAAGGTTTTGAAAAAGGGAGAGGATTTTGAAAATTTAAGAATGGGGAGGAGAATGAGGCCGGTCAATAGCTCTTTGTGCTAATGTTTGCTAGGTGAACGATATGTAGATTGTCATCCGAAAGCAATACCGCACGAAAAGAAAAATGGTAGCGATCTAGTCTTGATCGAAATTCAACAACGAATTCCAAGATCTTTAAGACTTTCATCGATCAAAAGAAAAAAGAAATAGATGAAGAGAAAGCCAAATTAAACCACACAATTATGTGATCTAAGGCTAAGAACAAAAGGAAAAGAAAGGAAATGGAAACGGAACCAAAACAGCCCCAAAAACAAGGCAAAATATGCATTCTGTTTTGAAGTAACCGGTTATTAGTTCAAAATAAGCGCAATTTTTCAAAATTAACATAGAGTAACCGGTTACTCACCAGACGTTAATCGGTTACTCTGCACCAGAATGCAGAAAATTGTGCAAAATTCAGCATGATTCATTTTCAAAACTTTGTACAAACACCTTATGATCATGGAACTGAAATTGCACGAAATTTAAAGTAAAATAACAGTGAAAAACAGCAAATAAACACAATTACAAGATCCAAAGGATCAAGTAACAAAGATCACCAAAGATCTACATTATGGAAGATGAAGATAAAGCTTTAACAATGGGGGAAGATGAATTACCACTCCAAATCAGAAAATTCCTTTGAATTGCAGCAAGATCTACACTCCAAAACCTTGATCTACTGTGATTGATGAACAAAATAAGAAATGATGAAGGTTTAGCTCAAAGTTAAGCAAGAATCGATGTTAATTCTTACTAACTTTCAAAAGAAGAAAGAAGAGCTTTGGTGAATTTGTGGTTTGGGGAGAGAAATTGCAAGGGGTTTGTTGGCTATCAAAAGCTTGTAGAATGAATGAAATGAAGGCTCTATTTATAGAGTTTAGGCTTGGAAATTTGGTGGTTTGGAATTAGGCTTGGATGATCAAAATTAGGATTGGAATTCAAATTTGGAGGGAAATCACAAAAGAGTGGTGATTAGTGATGGTACATGGTGGGGAATGATCAAAATGATGTAGGGAATTAAAATGAGGTGATCTAGAATATTCCAAATGTGATCAAGGGCTGAGATTGGTGCCAATTGATGAATTTGAATTTGCCACCATTTTTCAAATTTTCACGAGGGTAACCGGTTACTCACCAGGTGTTAACCGATTACTTAGTGTAAATTTTGAAAAAAAATGCCTTTTTAGTACACTGCTGTGGTTCGGCTCGATTCTTTTGCTTGTCAAAGAAGGCATGGAAATAAACACATGAACCTTGGAGTCTCTTGAATAATAATCCATTAAATCTTGGAAACTCTTGATCAGATAATTTTTGAATTAATTGCAAATCAACTTTGACTTTTCTCAGATAAAATTCATTCGAGCTGTGGGCTGTTATTTTGGCATATTTAACCTGTTCTTCCCCTGAAAATGTTAGTGAAAGAAAACAAAATATTTTTTTGGCTTTTAATTAATGGTTAGTAAAATATAAACACATTAAACAAATCAAATGCACACAAACCTAAAGATCCCTGCAAGGCACAAACCTATCAAAGAGGGAACCAATATGTGATCTTGTTTGTGGTATGCAAAAATGCAAATGACATGTGGGATCTTAGGGGTAAAAATTAGGGTATTACACAAGACATGAAGCTAAAGGTGATTTGTATCTTGTTTAAAGGCCAAGATGTGAGGCTGAGGGATCCTGACTGAGAGGGAATTTGTCATCTCTAAAGAGGAATTGTTGATGTTTGTATGATGTGAGCAAAGCACAAATTTGATGCTAAAAGGTTGATTGACTCAACCGGGGATTTCTTTATAAAAAGCCTAAGAGGAGGCTAGAAGTTTGACTTTTTCGGGGAAAATGTTCTTTCTGTCTTGTACAAAGCCCAAGATTGAGGCTGAAAGGGGTTCACTCAACAAGAGAGTGTTTTTGTGTGTCTTGTACAAAGCCCAAGACGGAGGCTAAAAAGGTTTGACTCAACAAGAGAGTTTTATTTGTCTTGTACGAAGCCCAAAACGGAGGCTAAAAAGGCTGATTGACTCAACGAGAGAGTCTTTTATACTCAACAAGATAGTGTTATATATATGTCTTGTACAACGCCCAAGACGGAGGCTAAAAAGGTTTGACTCAACAAGAGAGTTTTATTTTTCTTGTACGAAGCCCAAGACGGAGGCTAAGAGGGTGATTGACTCAACAAGAGAGTCTTTTATACTCAACAAGAGAGTGATTTGCTGTCTTGTACGAAGCCCGAGATTGAGGCTAAAAGGAGATTGACTCAACAAGAGAGCCTTTTATACTCAACGAGAGAGTGTTTTTATATGTCCTGTACAAAGTCCAAGACGGAGGCTAAAAGGGTTTACTCAACAAGAGAGTCAGAAAAGTGAGGGACTCAACAAGAGAGTCTGAAAAGGTTAGCTTCACTGGGGAGGATTATTGCACAAAGCCCAAGAGGAGGTTGTCTTATTGCCGAGTGTCATTGAGACTCCTAGGTCGGTCCAAGTGTGGGGAACTCTCATGAGAGAGACTGGGCTTCTACTTATGTTTTGGAGGAACTTGAGAATGTATTTAAGACTCAAGAGGCTTAGACGGTCCAAGTCTAGAGTTTTATCTTTTGTACGATTCCCAAGAGGAGGCACGAGCATTAAGGGGTGAGGATCAACCCTAAAATGGCTGGAGTTTCGACACTGGAAAGACTGCTCTGGCGAAGGATGACTAAGTTATGTCTTATACCTTTAAGAGGTCGTCAGGGTCCTTGTATTAAGCCCAAGAGAAGGCATGAGAACTTCTAAGAAGCCGAAGGGTCCTTGTACAATGCCCAATAGGAGGCGGTGATGCTTTTAGGAAGCCTGTGGGTCCCCAAACCAAGAGAAGTTCAAGAAATGCAATTCACAGAGAAGAGATCATTCCAGGAAAGTTTGAGAATTTAGAAGAAACTCAAGAGATGCCATTCACGAAGAAAAGATCATCTCTGGGGAGTTAGAGTTTCTTTGACAATTTCTAAGGTTGACAGTCTGAGAAAAGGTTCACCGAGAATACTGCCTTTCTCTTTGTTCCATATTGTTTAACCCCAAGAGGAGGAAAGACTGTATCTGGAATCCTACGGGGGATCTAGTTTTGTTTGTATTTAAGAGTGACCAACGGGCTTTACCTAGTTCTAGACGTAGTTGTCGGGGAAAACTCTACATAACTATACTAGTATTACACAGTGGATATGTGACAAGTATATAAAAGGATGTGAAAGAAGACTTACAGTGAAACAGCCCCACAATACAGTTATATACATATAAAAGAGGTAAAAGAAAATGGATAAACACTTACCCATTGTAGAGCTTCCATGTTGTTTTGTTAGTTGTTCAACAAAGAAAGTTTTGATAACAACTATATATTTGGATTCAAAATCAAAGGAGAAAGTGTTTTGAAAGGGTTGTTAGGGCTTACAGCTCAAGGAGAGGCCCAAATTTTAACGATGATTGCACAGTTGTTTTGAATGGTACAGGGACTTATACAAGTGACTGAGGCCCAAAGAGGTTTTCTGTGCAAAGGGATGGGTCTTACACTCTCTCAAGAGGCCCAAAAAGTTTAAAATAAATAAAGACGGGTCTTATAGCTCAAGGAGAAGCCCATGGGTTTTTGTTAAAAAGGCGACGATCGCGCCGAACTCTTTGACGGTATCGGGACTTATACAATACACTGGGGCCCAAAAAGGTTTTATTTACAAAAGGGTGGGACTTACACTCTACTAAGAGGCCCAAGGATTGTTTAAAGAAAAGGAATGGGACTTACAACACGAGGGTAGGCCCAAAAAGGTTTTCGTTTCGAAATGGCGATCGCGCCGAGATTTTTTCCAACACAGTGGGACTTATACAATGTCTGAGGCCCAAAAAGGTTTTGGTTAAAAAGGGATTGGGTCTTACACTCTATTAGAGGCCCAAGTATTGTTTAAAGAAAAGGAATGGGACTTACAACACGAGGGTAGGCCCAAAAAGGTTTTCGTTTCGAAATGGCGATCGCGCCGAGATTTTTTCCAACACAGTGGGACTTATAAAATGTTTGAGGCCCAAAAAGGTTTGTTTTTGATTTGTTTAGGGGGATTAAGATCAAAACCCTAATTTGATTTCAAAATGTATTTTAATTAAATAAAAATTCAATTAAAATGATCAAAATTATCAAACATGTGTGAGAAACAAGTTATGATCTTGGATTAATGTTTGAAAAATCATGTTTTTATCCACAAAATGATTGGAAACCAATTAATTTTGGAAAATCAAGAGAGAACAAATATTTTAAATGTTAAAAAACAAATAAAAGATTAATTCTTTGTAAAAATATCAAATATATTAAATAAATAATATTTTTGGGAAATTTTGGTAAAATAAAATATTTTAACATTTTTGTGAATTATTAAAAAAAGAATCAACTCAAAATCATTAAAAACCAGAGAGAAATTAATTTTTGAATCAATTAAATAAAATCACAAAATTCAAATATTCAAATATTCAAAAAAATGGCGCCAAGAACACGCGCCACCCCTCTGTTTCTGCAGATTTGCGTTTTCTATCCAATCTCACTGAATATTTGATGAAATCATACAATCTACATATCAATCTGCTCGTTTTCACCTCACGATCATGTCTATGGTCTTTAATTTCATTTATTTTAAGCATGGAATAAGAAATCAAGACAAAGCCTCAAGAACCCTAAAATTTGCATGAAGGCTGAGAATTTTGACACACGATTCAAACAAAGCAATTAATTGAGGGGAAACATTCTATGCATGATTATGAATATTTGGCAAAAGTATTGTGCGAGGAAATATGCATAGATTAAGAAATGACCAAGTTTAGGCTTACTTGAAGGTCGTGGCAGCAAGAGCAACTTGATTTTTGAGTTGGAGGTGTTACAGATGAGTTGTGATTATCTGAACAGCTTCCCTACACCATATGGAGTATGTTTGAATGCTTGGACTTGATTGGAAATGGCTGGATCACTTCATGGCACCTCAACTGCAACTTGGTTAAAACCTTGAGCAATTGGCTGGTGATTCTGAGAAATCAGTGTTACATTTGTTGTTTAAGTGCTTGGATCACTTCTATATAATGTTTATGAGGTGCGTGTGTGTGATTAGTTTGGTTGGAAATTCCTCTCAAACTCAAAACCCGATAGTGAATTGCTTTGGAAGGCAATTTTGGAGTGAAATAAGAGATTTTGAGGAAAGCATCAGTTTGATGGCTTTGGTGTACTTAAACTGAGCACAAATGAGCTTTATTTATAGTAGAGCAAGTTTCCTTTGCAAGCAATAGTGAATGGCAATTGCTGCCGAAGTTTGGCAAATGTTGATCAATAGGAATCCAAGTCTCCTCTAGCCATTGACTAGAGGTTAGAGCACAGGCCTTTGGTTCCCTAGTTCTGAGATCATCCTTGACTTATTCAGTTGGAAAAGGCTCAGTTCATGCCACCTTGGTGTCTCCATTGAATGCTCCAAAACAAAATTGGAGTCTTGTCCCCTTTTTAGGCATTTTAGATTTGGCATGCTATTTTTAGTTCCAAGGACTTGGGAGGCTGATGGATCAGTGTTTGTCCCTCCTTGGTCTCCCCCTGAGGTGTTCAGATGGATAAACTTGTTTGTCATTTGCACAAATTGCCCAAATCGAGCAAAATGCACAAATCTGCCTTGTTATGACAGTTGCAGCAAGGCATGTTGCCATTGTCATAACTCTTAGCTCAGTTTGAGTTTGATGGGGTTCTTGGCCATTTTGGAAAGCTCTCATATGATACAACATATGTGTGATCATAGTTTGTTTTGATACTTTTTGGATCCAAGTGAAAAATGCCCCTACATTTTGGAAAAAGTGAAACAGATTCTGACTTAGTGAAAATTTCACTAAGTGTTGGAAAAAGTGACATTTCATGTTTTCAGCCATTTTGATCCACCCATAACTCAAAATCCATGATGAATTGGAATGAGGTGTAGTTGAAACTTTTAAAGTATGCCATGAGAGCTACAAATCCATCTTTGGATCAGCCAAAATGGTTGCTTGGATCTCAAGTTATGATCCTTGGAAGTTGGTACCCTAGCCACTTTATTCCATAACTTAGAAAATTTCTAAGTTTTTTATGGTTACCCCTTTTACAAGTCATCCCACTTTCTTTGATTTTTCTTGATGAATGATGATTCCAATCACACATTAACATCATTTTAGGGTTAAGGAACCATATTTGACCAAAAAATAAAAAAGTCAAACTTTGACTTTTGGGCACAGTTGACTTTTTATCAGATGAATTCCAAACTGTGCGATCCTCTATTAAATCAAGTCCTTGACCTAAATAAAACTTGATAGACATGTTCCATGGATGTTATAGGGTGTATTGAATCATGTCCCAAGGTTTGGGAGCATGCCTGGGTCAAAAGTCAAAGGTACAGTTGACTTTTTCCTCAAAACCCTAATTGTGGTTCTGATGAACTTGAAACTTGTGAATCAAGCTTCTTGGATCAATCCATTGTTGCAAATGGATCAATATAGTGTGTTATAGATCCTCAAATCATGGCTTGAGGCCTTGGTTCATGTTTTGTCCTAAAAGTCAACTTAGGGGTGAATTAGGTCAATAAACCCTAATTCCTGATTTATGATGAATGCTTCCCCTGAGGCTAAATTGACTTGATGATTGGGGTTAGGAGGTCCTGTGGAGTGTTTTGAGTTATGCTTTGAAGCATTGGCTCATGCCCAGAGGAAAATTTCTATCTGGAGGCCATGGTCGACCAAAACCTTAATTTGGTGACACTGGCGATCTTGAGGCTTAATCCACTTGGAATGCTGCAACCTTGGGCTTGATTCTTGATGTGGGAGTCCTCTTAATCCCTTGTGGGTGTTTGAGAGGTTAGACAAGTTGAAGATCATGTCATTTCTTGATTGATCCTTTGTCTAAGAACTCTGAGAGGGCTTGAAACCCTAATCTTTTGATTGTAGTGAAAGTTCACCCATCTTTGGGGAGACTGATGAGGTATGAAAGTACATCCATATTGTGATGATGATTTGCACAATGATGGGAAATCTTAGTGGTCAAAATTTGGGGTATGACATGGAGCTTACAAACCTCGTACCCTGATGTTGCCAAGAAAATTAAAACATATTTTAGTTTTATTAAAGATAGAACTTAGGGGGAGCTTACAAACCTCAACCTGGACTATCAGACTTAGAGAGAGCTTACAAACCTCAAGCTCTGATGATACTAAGAAAATTAAAATAGCCCAACATTATTCTTTAAACATTTATGTTTGTCATCATAAAAAAGGGAGAGATTGTTAGAACAATATTTGTTCATGACATTTATCTCTTGGGTTTTGGTGATAACAAAGTATTAAAAAAACAATGGTGTTATCTAATGTGTGTTCCAAGTATGCAGGTTCTAAGACTCGAAAAGAAGGCATTCATAATTTGATATAAGGACACATTTGAGAGGAGCTGAGTTACTAGCTTCTGATGGATCAGAATCTGAAGAACACTATCTAAGTGATGTCTGGCATATACTCTGAAGCTGAAGACGAGAAACATATTATCTCTACACTAAGTTAATGTATCATCTTCTGGTGAACATTCAACTTTAAGTAACAAAGCTTGAGTTATTCGTACTGCAAAAAGCAAGCTGCATTGTCAAACCAGCTTGTTAGATAGAGTCTATTTTTCACAAGGCTCAAGAAGAGTTGACATGATTTACGAATATCTACTCTCAACGACTCTATAGTACAAGACTGCATGGAAGACGCAATGGTGAAACATGTTACACAATGGATTAAGATCTTTTGGTGAATCTCTCTTCAACGTCTCTTATACTATGGAGAAACAAAGACATTTGTTTAAGTTATCTCTTCCAACGGCTAGTCTTCTACGACTGCTATATAAGCTACTGAAGATTCAAGCTGAAGTCTTCAACAAGGAGCAATCAAAAGGGCTAATATATAAGGAAAGCCAAGAAGGATAGAAGTGCTCTACACTTCTGTCTAGATGAAGGAATAACAAGATTATACTATAAGCAACGCAATTGAGTATGCAGATTTTCTGTTATATGTTGTAAATTGTAATAAGCCTTAATATTTCTTAAACATTGAATATCTTAGAAATCTTAAGTGCTTAGAGGTCTTTGTTAAGGTGATTACCCTGTACCTCTGATTTTGTATCAAGTACACATTGTTCTCTATTCTACTAAACATGATTGTTTAGTAGTTTAGATAAAAGTCTCTTGCTATGTGCTTGAGCACAAAAATATCTTACTGAAAGGCTTGAGCCAAGTAAGTCTCCTGCTATGTGCTAGAGCATTGAAAGTCTTGATCAGTTGTTGATTGAGCAAAAAGTCTTAGACTAAAGGTCTTGGATTCGTGGAACCTGAGCAAGGAAGTTTTGAGTTTGTGGAACTTAAGCAAGGAAGTCTTGGGCCTAAGGGGCTTAAGCAGAAATCTTGGATTCGTGGAATCTGAGCAGGGAAGTCTTTGACCGAGGGTCTGAGCAGAAGTCTTGAGTCTGAGGGGCTTAAGTAGGGAAGTCTTGGGTTCGTGGAACCTAAGCAGAAGTCTTGGACCTGAGGGGTTTATGCAGGAAGTCTCTGGCTAAGGGTCTGAGCAAAGAAAAGTCTTATACTTAAGTGTATAAGCAATTGTAATCAAGATTGATTATAGTGGAAATCTCTTGTGTTGTAAGGGGACTAGATTACTCTCAGATTGTGAGGAACCATGATAATTCCATTGTGTTCTTTATTTGTTTATTTACTTCTGTTGTTATTCACTGCATCTGTTATCAGATTCTAAATCATTCTTTAGAATCTGAAATCTATTCAGAAGTATACAATATTTTGGAAAACACAATTCAACCCCCTTCTTGTGTATTTTGCTCACCTTCATTCTTATCTGCTAGGCAGTTGAAAGAGCTTTTGTTGGATGAAGCTCAGGTGTTTGTGTTGTTCGCGTCATTATCGGTTAAAAGTCAAGCTGCAATTGAAAAGTTACAGGTAGTGTGTGATTTTCCAAATGTGTTTTTGGATGATATTTCGGATGTGCCGCCAGAGAGAGAGGTGGAGTTCTCTATTGATTTTGTCCCTGGTACAAGACCTGTTTCTATGGCACCATACAGGATGTCGGTGTCGAAATTAGCATAGTTGAAAAGCAATTAAAGGATTTGCTAGAAAAGAAATTTGTGAGACCAAGTGTGTCACCTTGGGGAGCTCCAACGTTTTTGGTAAATAAGAAAGATGGTAGTATGAGGTTGTGCGTTGAATACCGACAACTGAATAAAGTAACGATCAAGAACAAGTATCCACTTCCGAGAATAGATGATTTGATGGATCAACTGGTAGGTGCACGTGTTTTCAGCAAAATTGACTTAAGGTCGGATTACCATCAGATTTGAGTGAAGGATGAGGATATTCAGAAGACAACTTTTAGAATTCGGTATGGACATTATAAATATCTGGTCATGTCGTTCGACCTTTCCAATGCACCTGGAGTGTTTATCACTCCTAAAAATTTGAGTTATAATAACTCTATTTTAATAGCGCTTTTTATTAAATTGCTATTAAAAACTTTATAAAAAGACCTATAATAACTCTTTTTAGTCTGATCCTATTATAACTATTACCATATAATAACACTTTATCTAAAAGCGATATCATAGGGTGCTAACAAAATAAAACAAAAAAATCAGAGCGGTATAATAGCACTTTTAGCATAAATGCTATTAAAAACTTATCTCTAATATAGTATTTTATAAGTAAACGCTATTATATGATTACCAATATAATAGCACTTTATGAACAAATGCTATTATAACATTTTCTGATTTTTTTTTAAACGCAGTTTTACAAGTGGCAAATCTTATTTGTAGCACAGGGTGGTCATGGCACCTCAAAGTTTTATTATATATTATAATAGCATGTTACTTTGGACATATAATTCACATGCTCTTTATTATCACTATTTGTAAAAACAATTAACATATATATATCTGACTCTAATTTTTGCAAATTATCCATTTTTCTCTTTCACGTTAACTAAAAAGACATATAAGCAAGGATGGAATCACAAATGAGTTAAAATGCAGAGCAAAAAATTTTATTGATAAATATTACATAAAATTAAATTACAATAATTCTTTTCTTTTTTGATAAAATATTTAGCCAAGTTAAATCATGGCTCACCGAATAAAAATACTCTAAGTAATATTTAAAAATTAAATTTATATATGGCAATGAAAATAGACAATCTCTTCAATCCTTCACAATTTTATAAGGTACACAATTCATATCATTATTGATTATATTATTTAATATAATAATATGTTATAATTTGTATCTATGAATTATCAATTATATATGTTAAATTCTTCCGGAGGAGTATATAATATTAATTCTACATTAATGACAAGATTTTACATTAATTAGATTTAATAGTAATATACAATAAATAAGTTGGGGATTACGGCTTGAAATTGTTGTACCCTTTATTTGATTTGATATTAAGTTATGTTCAATATATAATAGCGACTCTACAACATTGCAAATTTTAATAAATTTGCTATTAGGGTCTGTAAGCCTATTTTAGGGTTGGGTGGCGTGGTATTAGTTATTTGATGCTGGTAGAAATTAATTGATTTGATTTTTTGTCCCTTTTTTATGGTTTCATTGATAAAATTTTTGATTTAGTTCGTTATTCTTTCTTTGACATAAAAGTGGGTAACTTTGTTCTTGACATAACCAAACACTAAAAAAACAAGAGTCATGTAGAAATTATATGGTATTTATATATAAAATTATATTTTGAAAACTAATTTGTTTTTATCGTATTTTTAAATCATTTTTTAACAAAAATGGACTATACTAGCACTTTTATTAAAAACGCTATTAAATCCTTTTTAATAGTAGAGTCAATGATAACAATTATGCAATAAACGGGCTATTAAAGAAGGGGTAATTAATAGTGCTTTTTATAAAAATGCGATTAAATCCTCTGACATTTTGAAGTGTAAAATTAGATAATAATAGCTCTTCTGAAAGGAACGCTATCAATGAATAGCCTTTTAATAGTGTTTAAAAGCGCTATCATATATAGCTTACTTATAATAGCAGTAGCTTTAATAGTATTTAAAAGCGTTATTAAAAGTCAAAAAAGGGCTATTAAATAACTTAAGTTATATGCAAAGTTGTTAAAGTGTGAATTTTGGTTGCAAGAGGTTAGTTTCCTTGGGAATATTATTTCAGGTGATGGTATCGTTGTGGATCCGTCCAAAGTAGATGTAGTACTACAATGGGAGGCTCCTAAGTCATTCACTGAGATTAAAAGCTTTTTGGGCTTGGCTGGTTACTACCGCAGGTTTATTGAAGGTTTTTCTAAGTTAGAACTTCCATTAACCCAACTGACTTGTAAAGGTAAAGCGGTTGTGTGAGACGTTCATTGTGAAGAAAGTTTCGCAGAGCTGAAGAAGAGATTGACTACAACTTCAATTCTGATTTTTCCAGATCCTAATGAATCATTTGTAGTGTATTGTGATGCGTCTAAGATAGGTTTAGGCGGTGTGTTGATGCAAGACGACAAGGTAGTGGCTTATGCTTCACGGAAAATGAGGATTCATGAGAGAAACCACCCTTCTCATGTTTTAGAGTTGGTTGTAGTGGTGTTTGTGTTAAAGATTTGGAGGCATTATCTTTATGGTTCCACATTCGAGGTATTCAGTGATCATAAGAGTCTAAAGTACCTATTTGATCATAAGGAATTAAATATGAGGTAACGAAGATGGTTAGAATTTCTAAAAGATTATGACTTTGGCTTGAATTATCACCCCGATAAGGTTAATGTCGTGGTTGATGCTTTAAGTCGAAAGTCTTTGCATATGTCTGCTTTGATGGTTAAAGAGTTGGAATTTATTGAGCAGTTCAGAGACTTGAGTTTGGTCTGCGAGCTAACACCGCATAATGTGATGTTGGGTATGTTAAAGGTAAACAATGATTTTCATAATAATGTTAAAGAGAGTTAGAAGTTGGATGTGAAGTTGGTGGATTTGATGGTTAGTGAGTAATCATGTTGAAGGGAGTGATTTTAAAGTGGATGATGAGCAGGGTGTGTTCAAATTCCGAGGTAGGATCTGTATACCTGATAATCCCGAGTTGACGAAGATGATTTTAGAAGAAAATAATAGAAGTAGCTTGAGTATCCATCCAGGAGCTACTAAGATGTATCAGGATCTGAAAAAGATCTTTTGGTGGATTGGTCTGAAGCGTGATGTGGCACAGTTCGTGTATGCGTGCTTAACTTGCCAAAAGTCAAAAGTTGAGCACCAGAAGCCTGCAGGATTGATGCAAACGTTAGACATTCCAGAGTGGAAATGAGATAACATTTCAATGGACTTTGTGACGGGATTACTGAATACTCCTAGAGGGCATGATGCGATTTAGGTGGTAGTTGATAGACTGGCAAAATCGGCACATTTTATTCCGATTAACATCATTTTTCCTTTGCAGAAGTTGGTTGAGATATACATCAGAGTAATCGTAAAGCTACATGGAGTTTCGTCGAGTATTGTTTCTGATAGAGACCCGAGGTTTTACATCCAAATTTTGGGAGAGTTTGCATGAGGCTTTAGGTTCTAAGCTGAGGCTGAGTTCTGCCTATCATCCACAAGCAGATGGTCAGATAGAGAAAACTATTCAGGCCTTGGAGGATTTATTGAGAGCCTGTGTTCTTGAGCAAGGGGGTGCTTGGGATAGTCATCTGCCACTGATAAAGTTCACTTATAACAATAGTTTCCATTCTAGAATTAGAATGGACCCTTTCAGGCGCTTTATGGTCAGAGGTGTAGGACGCCTTTGTATTGGCATGAATCTGGTGAAAATGTAGTGCTTGGGCCTGAGATTTACCAGCAGACTACTGAAAACATGAAGTTAATTCGAGAAAAGATGAAAGCTTGGCAGAGTAAGCAGAAGAGTTACCATGAAAAGATAAGGAAATACCTTGAATTTCAAGAGGGAGACCATGTATTCTTGAGAGTCACTCTGGTGACCGGTGTCGGACGTGTTTTGAAATCGAGGAAGCTTACTCCTCAGTTTATCGATCCATATCAGATTTTGGAGAGGATTAGAGTGGTTACTTATAGAGTAGTGTTCCCACCTAATCTTTCGAATTTGCATGATGTATTCCATGTCTCACAACTTCGGAAGTATGTTCCAGATCCATCTCATGTGATTCTGATGGATGATGTGCAAGTAAGGGATAATCTTACAATTGAAGCCTTACCTGTGAGGATCGAAGACCGTGAATTGAAAAAGTTGAGGGTCAAGGAGATTGCTCTCGTGAAGGTGGTTCGGGGAGGCACTGCCGAAGGGAACATGACGTGGGAGTTAGAGAGTGGGATGTGAGAGTCGTATCCGAAGTTGTTCGCATCAGGTAAATTTTCGAGGACGAAAATATTCTAAGTGGGGGAAAGTTGTAACGCCCCGACTTATTTAATTTAATTTTCGTATATAAATTGTGTAATTGTATGTGTTGGTTGATGATTTGATGTGTTATAAGAACCCTTGGGTGTAGGGTAGTAGCCTTAGAGACTAGACTTTAAGGTGTTGGGGGTGCTTGAGCAAAAGGGTAGAGATATGGGGATGGTGGGAGAAGTAACAGTTATTAC
This sequence comes from Lathyrus tuberosus, assembly GCA_022829125.1. Classification (NCBI taxonomy): domain Eukaryota; kingdom Viridiplantae; phylum Streptophyta; class Magnoliopsida; order Fabales; family Fabaceae; genus Lathyrus; species Lathyrus tuberosus. The sequence goes on from JALAZF010000072.1 coordinate 12,518,622, forward strand.
TATTATGTAATTAAGGTGATTTATATAAATAATAGTGATAGTTGATATTTAAATAATTATTTTAATTATTATGGTTATAGTAATATATTTAAATAAATAATTAATTTAGACTATTTAAAATAAATATTTAGTGGGAATAATATTTATTTTATTTAGTTGGAATAGGATTTAAATTAAAAATAATAGGAGAATAAAATTAGAAAAAAATGGGAATAAGAGGGAATTGTCAAAACGTGAAATTGAGGAAAAAGGAAGAGAAAGAGAAGAGAGAGCTAGGGCATAGGAGAAGAATAACCTCCATTAGAGAAGCTTAGGAATCCATCATTTAAGGTAAGGGTGGGACTTTCTCTTGTATATGAGATTGTGTAATAACATGTGGGTGGGTGATTTAGTTTCTCTGTAATTGCATTTTTCTTTATATTCTGAATCCTTTGTTGCGTGTGATGATGCTATTAAGATGTGTGTTTGGATGAATTGAGGGATGGGTGGATGATTGAGATATTGTTTGTTGTTGGGAATCAGAGTGTGAAACTGGAGTAAATGACTTTCCATGAAAAAATGGGATTTTTTGGGATGTTTCAGGATTAATTTTCGTAACACAAAAATTACAGAAAATTGCCACTGTCTTAGTGGCAACTGGTTACAGGTTTTGGTGTAACCGGTTACACCTGAGACAGATTTTTAGGAAAACTGATTTTTTAAAGGTTGTAACCAGTTACTAGTTTTGGTGTAATTGGTTACACTGTCACATAAAAGCGTGAACTGGGCATTTTTAGGGGGTGTAACCGGTTACCAGTTTTGGTGTAACCGGTTACACTGGGAAAGTCTTACTCTTTGTTTTTGGTTATGATGTAACTGGTTACCTGTTTTGGTGTAACCGGTTACACCTGTTGTGTCAAACTTAAATCATTCATAACTTGAGTTTCGGGTGTCTGATTGGGGTGTCGTTCGAAGCGTTAGAAAGTTGACACAATGTACTTTAATTTAAAAATAGTTTCAGTGCTTGTAAATGATTTATATGGTGCGTAATGATGTTGCATTGTATGTGATTTGTATGTTGTGGTGCGGTAATGTGTATGGATGGTGTGTTATTACCTGCTATGTTACTATAATGATATTGTTGAATACTTGTAGTGTATGTATGGTGTGTTGGCCAGTATTGGTGTGGTACATTGGTTAAGGTGAATATCATTGTACATATTGTTTTTGTTGCATGTAATTTATGAATCATGCATCATGGTGTTTGGACGGTGGTCCGCTTTTGGTGAGCCTCAATCCTATGGTGGGGATTGGGTGCGAGTAGCTAGTTCCAGGTGAGAATCGGTGAAGCATTACCTATGGTGATGGTGATGATTTTTGGTGTGCTCTGATCCTATGGTGAGGATCGGGAGCGAGTGAACCTGAGAGTTCACAGTTGGTACCACATGCATTGAGTCATGGAGTTGAGTCTCATTGCATTGCATACATGTTATATTATGATATTTGGATTGTATGGAGTGTAATTTGTAAAATAGGTGATTATGCATGTGATAATTATGTGCTTACATATTATTATGCAGTTTCATTATATGATTGTGATTTCTCACCCCTTCTGTTTGAATGCTACCTTTTCATGGGCATTGTGTAGATAATCCGCAATAGAGGTATTTCGTTGTTTTATGTTTGGTGGAGATTATTATGTGAATCTCATGTGTCTGTTATTTCCTTATAATTACATTGTGTTATGATTATGTTTGAAAAGTTAAACTAGCCAGTTGTCTAATGTTTTTCCGGTGCTAAAAAAATGTTGAAGTTCAGACTTGTAGTATAATTCCTATTATTTTTTATTTCATATGTGTTACATATCTTATTACATGAGCTGGTTGAAGTTGAACGTAACATCCTAATTGCTTAATTGTTTTGATTTACTCTGAATTTTTATTTATAAATTACACCAGGGAAATTGGGATGTTACACAAATTTTTAAAAAGCTTTGAACTAGCTCTGACATTTTACTGTCAAGCTCTTTGTCATCAAATTTGATGTGTATTGACTCTTTAACCATTTGTGTTTCAGAGTAATACATCCTGTAAGCCTTTGAGAGTTCACAATATCCTAAAAAGATGCCCTTTTGAGCTTTGACATCAAATTTCTTAAGATAGATTTTATTGTTCAAAATGTAACATGCACACCCAAAATGATGAAATAAGAAATGTTTGGCTTTTTCCTTTGAATAGCTCATATGAAGTCTTTTTCAGAATATGTCTAATATAGATTTTGTTATGAACATAACATGTTGTGTTTACAACTTTTGCCCACAAGTACTTAGGTAAGTTGTTTTCATGGATCATAGCTCTGGTCGTTTCTTGTAAAGATTTGTTCTTTCTCTCTACAACTCCATTTTACTGTGGAGTTCTGGAGAAGAGAACTTATGGATAATTACATGTTTATCACAAAAAGTTTAAAATGACTCGTTTTCAAATTCTCCTCCATGATCACTTCTTACTTTTAATTTTTTTATTCCTTTTCAATTTGTACTTGTATTCAGACAATGTTGAACACGTCATATGATTCATCCTTAGTTTTAAGGAATTTAACCCAAGTCCATCTGTTAAAGTCATCAACAATGACTAATCTATATTTATTCTTATTGATTGATGCAGTATTAACAGAACCAAACAAATCAATGTTAAGTAGTTCTAAGGGTCTGGAGGTAGAGACAATGTTTTTAGTTTTAAAAGAAGTTTTATTAATTTTTCCTACTTGGAATGTTCCACAAAGAGCATCTGAGTGATAATTGAGTTATGGCAATCCTTTAACAAGTTTCAACTTGCTAAGTTTAAAGATTAATCTCCAATTATCATGACCTAACCTTCTGTGTCAGAGCCATTTCTCACCACTCACTGATAGAAGGCAAAATACCTTCTAATCAACCAATTCAGAAAATTAATTTTATAAATACTGCCTTTCCTCCTACCTTTGAACACTATGGACTTGTTAGATTCATTCATGACTATACAATTGTTATTATTAAACATGACTTTATAACCGCTGTCACAAAATTGACTAATGCACAGTAGGTTATATGTTAGTCCATTTACAAGCCAAACATTATTTGTTGAGATAGAGGAGTTACCAATAGTACCCATACCAATGTGTAGCGAGTGATTTTGGGCGTGGTTCTTAAGCACTGTCGCTCTGGGGTTACTATATGTCGATTCATTTTTTATCCTATTGAGCTGACTAAGGAAGGGAAATAGATGTCTCCAATTAACCCTGCTTGCATACTGAGTTTAAACAGCGGTCTGTTAGGTTACGGATGCTATATGGTAATGGGGCCTCTTTCTTCTTACTTTGTTTAGAACGAAACACCAAGAATGTTCATGGGGAATTTTGTTAGGATGATAGGACTAATGCTTTTCGATTGATATGTGAAGGTACGGGATTTGGGGCTTTGGATTAGTGTGCTCGCTAAGATTTTTCTTTCAATCTTATGCCTACGTATTCCCGTTTACCGAAATAGGGAAATCAGAGCGATCGTAGTTCCTCCTATTCTATGGGAGGAAATGGTGTTTTGGTGTCTTGTTCAAAGCCCAAGACGTGAAGCTGAAAAGGTGGTTTATATCTTGTTCAAAGCCCAAGATGTGAAGCTGAAGGGTTTATTTGTATCTTGTTCGAAGCCCAAGATGTGAAGCTAAAAAGGTGTTGTCTTTAGAGAAAATTTGTCATCTCTAAAGGGGTCTGTTTGTCACAATTGTTGGGTGACTGACTATAAAGGAGGATTACTTTAACCGGGATATGTGAATCCTAGCAATGCCATAATTTCCTTTATAGGGGGTTTTAACCTGAAGGAGAAGACTTTAACTCAGTGTAGAGCAATGCTATCTTTCCTTAGGAATTTCTCATGCTAAAAGAGGGACAGTGGCGTGGATGTAAATAATCCAGAGGCTTGCCGCTTACAGCAATTAGATGAAAGTAGTTGTTGATGTTTGTATCCTGTGAACGAGGCACAGTTTTGATGCTAAAACGTTGATTGACTCAACCGGAGTTTTTCTTATACAAAGCCTAAAAGGAGGCTATTGACCCAACAAGAGGATGTTTTTGTGTCTCGTACGAAGCCCGAGAGGGAGGCTAAAAGGAGTTGACTCAACAAGAGAGTGCTTTTAGATGTGTCTTGTACGAAGCCCAAGACGGAGGCTAAAAGAGAGATTGACTCAACAAGAGAGTCTTTTATACTCAACAAGAGAGTGATTTTGTATCTCGTACGAAGCCCGAGATAAAGGCTAAAAGGATTATTGTTTCAGTTGAGTGACAGGTCCAGTAGGTTTAAAAGAGAAAATCAGTTCTTATAAAGAGACTGATTAAAGGTAAGGCTATGCTTTGGGATTGATCAGAGGATCAGGGTTATTTCCTGTTCTTTAAGGAAATGGGGAATCCAGAGGGTATTAGAGACTGTCCGAGTCTACTGGTGTTTTCCTTACTTGAGAATGCCTTCGAGACTCAAGGAGATTAGACTGTCCAAGTCTAGAGTTTTATCTTTTGTACTATGCTTAAAGAAACAGTAGTAGTACGTTCACGGTAGAAAGATCTAGACTCTTTGAAAGACTGTTCTATTAAGATGACTAATTTCTGTTCCTTATACCTCTAGGAGGTCGTCGGGACAATTTGTACGAAGCCCAAGAGGAGGCTGGAAACTTTTAAGAAGCCGAGGGATAATTTGTACGAAGCCCAAGAGGAGGCTCTCTTCCCGAAGGAAGAATCCTTATACGAAGCCTAAGAGGAGGCTGTGAATACTTCTAAGAAGCCGTAGGGTCCTTGTACAACGCCCAAGAGGAGGCGGGGATGCTTTTAGGAAGCATGTTGGTCCCCAAACCCTGAGAAATTCAAGATAGGCTATTCATAGAGAATAGGTCAAGCCAGGAAAGTCTGAGAATTTGGAAGAAACTCAAGAGATGCCATTCACGGAGAAAAGATCATCTCTGGGGAGTAGAGTTTCTTTGATAATTAAGGGTGATAGCCGAAGAGAAGACTGTATCTGGTGATCCTATGGGGGATCTAGTTTTGTCTATTTAAGAGTGCTCAACAGGGCTTAGTGCTAGACGTAGTTGCCGGGGAAACTCTAAATATCTATACTAGTATTACACAGTTGATATGAGTTTATGAAAGAAGACTTACAGTGAAACAGCCCCACAATACAGTTATATGTATATGAAAGTGGATAAAGAAAGCATATAAACACTTACTCGGTTGTAGAGCTTCCATGTTGTTTGGTTAGTTGTTCAACAAAGAAAGATTGAAAACAACAGTATATTCAAAATTAAAGGAGAAAGTATTTTGAAAAGATGTTGGGGCTTACAGCTCAAGGAGAGGCCCAAGGTTTATTTTTCAACGGACGATGATCGCGTCGAACTTTTTGAAATACAACGGGACTTATACAATAAGTGAGGCTCAAAAATAGGTTTGTATTTACAAAGGATTGGGTCTTACACTCTATTAGAGGCCCAAAAGTGTTTGAAATTGTTTGATGAGGGTGAAAATCAAAGAAACCCTAATTTGTTATTCTTTAAAAGTAAATATTTAAAGAAAATCAATAAAATACCAAATAAGTTTGAATAAACCATTTGTGATTTTTGTTTAAGGTTTGAGAAATGAGGGATTAATCACAAGGTGAATTAAAACTCACTTGGTTTTGATTTTCAAAGTAAATATTCACTTTTAAGATGTTTAAAAACATTAAAAAGGAATTTATTCACAAAAATAACAATTATATTAAATAAATAATATAAACTTAATTTTTTTGTGGAATAAAATATTTCAACATTTTTGTGATTTTTTGCAAAAAGAACCAATCAAAAATAATTAAAATTGAAGGAGTTATTAATTTTCCAATTAATTAATAAAACATGAAAATATTGGAAAAAATAGCAAAAATGTGAGAAAACACAAAATGGCATGGGTGGGGTTTGAACCCACGACCTCAAGGTTATAGGGCACGCGCCTTACCACTGGGGTGGTGATACATCCATTGCTTGAAGTGAAACCACAAATATACAAGGCTTGCCTTGTTTTTGGCCTGGCCCAAGGCAAGGCAAGACAAGTTTTGGGTCAGAAACGTGAAGGTCATAACTTTCTCATTTCTCCATGGTTTGAGACAAAATTTATATGCATCTGGCCTAGAATTTCACAAGGAATCCAATGGTGGTGGTATTTTTTTTCAGATCATACTCCCTCCTCAAAATCCTATAGTGGTTTTGAAAAAGGCCTATAATTGCATTTTCTATGCTACACTTTGATACATGCATGAATTACATGATGAATTGGTTCAAACACAACATATATAACATGTATGAGGTGTGTATGATCAGTGGACTTCAAAGCAATGCATATTTTGGAAAGTTCAAGTCATGACTTTGTGATTTTGGTGTTACAGGTCACTTTTGATAGTTTGGATCACCTACATATGATGTTTATGAGGTGTTAGGATCATGAGTTGTGATGGAAATGCTCTCTAACTCAAAAACTCAGAGTTACCTTGCTAAAGAAGTCATTTTGGCCTAAAGAGAGGGATTTTGAGGAAAGCATCTGTTTGATGGCTTTGGTGTACCCAAACTGAGCACAAATGAGCTCTATTTATAGTAGAGCAAGTTTGTTTTGGGATCAATAGTGAATGGCAACTGCATCAGAGATTTGGCCAATGGTTGCACTTTGGAATCCAAGTCTCCTCTAGCCATTGACTAGAGGTTAGGGCACAGGGTTGTGGTTCCCTTGGTCTTGGATAAGTCTTGACTAAATTCAGTTGCAAATGTGTCAGTCCATGCCACCTTGGTGTATGTATTGAATGCTCCAATCCAAAATTGGAGTCTTGTCCCTCTTTTAGGCAATTCTAGGTTTGACATGCTACTTCTTATTCCAAGGACTTTGGAGGCTTGGCTCAGTGTTTGTCCCCTTTAAATTTGATCCTCATATGTGTCCAAAGTGATGACAAGGCTTGGAATTATCTGATTTTGCCAAATCGAGCAAAAATGCAAAATTCTGCCTAGCCTTGACAGTTTTCAGCAAGGCATATTGCCATTGTCATATCTCATAGCCCAAGTGGAATTTGGTGATGTTCTTGGCCATTTTGGAAAGCCCTCATATGATACAACAACTGTTTGATCATATTTGGTTTTGATACCTTTTGGATCCAAGTGAAAAATCCCCCTACATTTGGAAAAAAATGAAGGCAGATTCTGACTTGGTGAAAATTTCACTAAGTGTTGGAAAAAAGTGACATTTTCACTTTTTGTGATTTTGATCATTCCATAACTCAAAATCCATGATGAATTTGGAAGGAGGTAAGTTCTAAGCTTTTGTACAGGGTAATGAGAGCTACAAATCTAGCTTTGGATGGAGAAAATGGCCTTGTGGTTTAGGAGTTATGATCCTCCAAAGTTGGTACCCTTGCCACTTTGTTCATAACTTAGAAAATTTTCTAAGTTTTTATGGTTACCCCTTTTACAAGCTATCCCACTTTTCTTGATTTTTCTTGATGAATGATGATTCAAATCATACATTAACATCATTTTAGGGTTAAAAAACCATTTTTGTGAAAAATCTCAAAAAGTCAAAGTTGACTTTTGTGCACAGTTGACTTTTTATCAGATGAATTTCAAACAGTGTGATCCTCTATGAAATCAAGTCCTTGACCTAAATCAAACTTGATGGATTGATTTCATAGGTGTTATAGGGTGTATTGAATCATGTCCTAGGGTTTGGGAGCATGTCCTGGTCAAAAGTCAAAGCTACAGTTGACTTTTCTCGCGAAACCCTAATTGTGGTACTGATGAAATTGAGACTTGCTGCTCAAGCTTCCTGGATCAATCCATTGTTACAAATGGATCAATATGGTATGTTAGAGACCCTCAAATCATGTCTTGAGGTCTTGGCTCATGATTTGTCCCAAGAGTCAACTTAGGGGTGAATTAGGTCAAGAAACCCTAATTCCTGATTTTTTATGTGTGCATCCCCTGAGGTCAAATTGACTTGATGCTTGGGCCCATGAGGTTCCATGGAGTATTTTAGGATATGCTTTGAAGCATTGGCTCATGCCCAGAGGAAAATTTCCATCTGGAGGCCCTGGTCGACCAAACCCTAATTTGGTGACTCTGGCGATCTTGAGGCTTGATCCACCTGGAAGGGAGCAACCTTGTGCTTAATCCTTAAAGTGGTAGTCCTCTTGACCCATTGTAGATGTTTGGGAGGTTAGACAAGTTGAAGATCATGTCATTTCTTGATTGATCCTATGTATAAGAACTCTGAGAGGGCTTGAAACCCTAATTTTGACTATAGTAAGTGTTCACCCATCCTTGGGGAGACTGATGAGGCAAGATGGTTCATCCATATTGTGATGATGATTTGCACAATGATGGGAAATCTTAGTGGTTAAAATTTGGTGTATGACACAATGATCTTTCCTTTATGGTTTCCTCAAAATCTCACAGTTCCTCCTTCTTTCAGAGTTAGGGTTTGGAACATATGCGTTTCTCCTATCATATGATATGAGCAGTCACTGTCTAGGTACCATGACTGCTACCATGCTTCTCCCCTGAAGCATATTTGTGGCAAAAACAATTTGAGATTTAGGCACCCATAGTCTTATGCGTCCTTTAGGGTTAGCTATGATAAGTTTCTTCTTATTTTGTACCTTTTCTCTCATAGGGTGGTGCTTATAATCATTCAAGACTTTTGGTTTAAAAAACTTGTTGTATTGAATGGATCTTGACCTTAGTTTATGAACCTTTTAGAACCTTAGCTCCTGATGTCTTAGGTTCTGGTTTCTTCAGAACCTTTGACTTTAGAGTCCGAGGTTCTTGTTTCTTTAGAACCCTTAACTCAACAGTTATAGGTTTTGACTAGTTCAAAACCTTTGCATTTTTCAACAGTAGGTACAAAATAAGAGTCTATCCCTTTTTTAGCAAAGCTTAAAATAGAAGGATCTGTTGGTTTACTCAAGGTTTCAAACCTTAGATTAAAAGACTTTTGAGAGTAACTAAGACATTCTCCTTTGCTTCTACTTACACCATAAATCATTGATGTAAATTTATTTCTATTAAAACCATTTATGATAATCTCATGAAGAGTTATTTCATGCTCCTCAAGGTGTTTATCAGACACTTCTTTTACTAGAGCAATATGATATTTCTCCAGGGCTTCATTTATGCTTTGAACATATTTTAATTCTTCCTTCAAAATATCATATTGCTTTTTCAGTATTTTCACGTGTCTGGATTTCTCTTGACACTGACCCATAAGGTCTTGAATGAAAATAATTAAATTAGAATGAGATAGTTTATAAAATGCCTCATATTCTTCTTTAGAATTGGAACCAGAATCTGAGTCAGATTCTGCTTCAGAAGATGTAAGAGCCATCAAAGCAAGGTTGGCTTATTCTTCATCCTTCTTAGAGTCTTCTTCATTATCAAGTTCATCCTATGTTTCCATGAGACTCTTCTTGAAATTTTTTCTAAAGCTATCTTTCTGATAGCTTCCTTTCTTTGACTTGTCCTTCTGGACAGTCAGCAATAAAGTGACCAGGCTTCTTACAATTAAAGTATCTTTTCTGATCATCCTTCTTTTCTATGTAGCTTAATCATATGAAGCCACTGTTTCTTCTAGAAAATATTTTATTCTTCTTGACCAGATATTGAAACCTTTTGATGATAAAGGCCATTCCCCCATCATCTGAATAATCTTCAGAACCTTCTATATGAGAAGCTTCTTCAGACTCCCAGATTTGAGGAGCTTTGGTAGATTTAGCAACATATTTCAAAGCAATAGGCTTTGCCTTCTTGATAGGTTCATCTCCATTGAGCTTCATCTCATGGCTCTGGAGATTGTTGATAAGGCTTTCAAGACTTAATGTGTTTAAGTCTTTGGCCTTCTGGGTAGTTGTCACTTTGGGTTTGTATCTGACAGGAAGAATCCTAAGAATCTTCTTGACATGATCAGAGATAGTGTAGCTCTTATCCAGAACCTAAAGTCTAGACACAAGAATTTGAAACCTAGAAAATATGGTTTCAATGTCTTCATCCTCCTTCATTCCAAATAGCTCGTATTGCTGAACTAGAATGTTAGCCTTAACTTCCTTAACTTGTTGATTCCTTTCATATGCAGAACATATGGATTCAAAAATGGTCTTAGCAATAGATTTATCAATGGTCTTGATGTACTCTGAGTGAGGTAGAGAATCAACCAATATGCCTCTAACTCTATGATGTTTTCTATAAGTCTTTTTCTAAGCAGGTGTGAGAGTTTTTCTGTCAGACACCATTCCAACTCCATTGATTGGAATATCAATGCTATCTTCCAGAATATCCCACAACTCATCATCAAGACCTATGATATAAGTATACATCTTGCTCTTCTACCATTTAAACTCAATAGAGTGTCCACTAAAAGTTGTAGGTTTAGCTATATAATTGTTCTTTTTTGAAGTGTTATAATCATGATTAATAGCAGCATGTGGATGAGGAGTACCGCTATGAGATTTAGAAACTCCATACATGATTCAATATGTTTTTCTCAGGATCTTTTCTACACTATTGTTAAGTGTTTAGCACAAACTAGGCTCAGATAACAACTGAAGGTGAGAAAAAACATAAGAGGGTGGTTGAATTGTGTTGACTTTTTATTTCTTTCTAAACTTTTAGTCAGATTCTAAACACAAGGTATAAAATATGAATCAATCAGAGGTAGGCAGCGACTAAGTAATGCAAGAAGGAAGAGAGACACACAGAGTTATCCTAGTTCCTCTCACAATTCAAGAGTAATCCAGTTCCCTTGTACTTACAAGAGATTTTTACTATAATCACACAAGATTACTATTTTCTCAAGGACACAAGCAGAAGTTCCAATGCTCAAATACAAAGTAAGAGACTTATATGCTTAAGCATACAAGCAAGAGACTTCTAATTCTCAAGCTCATAAGCAAGAAACTTATATGCTTAAACACACCTGTAAGAGACTTCAAATGCTTAAACACTAAGTAAGAGACTTCTAACAACCTACCTAACAGATAAAAGATTGTTCGAGGTAATACACTTGATATACAATCTGAGGTAAAAACAAAATAAAACTCAAGAAGAACTCTATAAGACTGCAGGATTTCTAAAATATACAAAGGTAAAAAATCCTAAGTTAAACTTATGCTTATGTTTTGTCAGAGTAACCACTCTTTGAATGTCAATAGTTCATTGATTATATTTTCTTCAAGTCTTTGACTCCTTAAATAGATAAGCAAAAGAGTCGTTGAAGATCCAACACAACAGAGTCCTTAAGAAGCTTGAATAGAAACGTTGAGATGTTTCTTCAAATGGTTAATGTCTTTGAAAGCTTGTTTGAAATTCATTTGCTGCAATAGGAGTGGGTTACATCCCAGCTGACTCTATGAAGAAAAAGCTTAGGTCTTCATGTGATCAGAAGACAAAGTAGGCTCCGAGGTAGACAATGACCTATCATAGTAACCTTCGTCCTTGAGCTTTAACTAGTCTTTAGGTTCTGATAAGCATAAGCAGACTTCTACAAAGTCTATTCTTTAGAGTCTGACTCCTTCAGACTCTGACCTTCATACATTGACTTCTTCAGAAGTTAACTTCTTTAGAGTCCGGTCTTCAACTTTTGATACATCAGATTCTGGTCTTTAAGCTTCTCTTACGATGTTCATAGTCATAACCAATACTTGGATTATTCATGAAATTTTAGTCTATGGTCCTGCACACTTGAACAAATATTAGTATACCAAATTGTTCTTTAAATACTTTGTTATCATCAAAACCTAAGGGATATAAGACAAACCAATTTTGTTCCATTAATCTCCCTCTTTTTGTTCCAAAAAACATAAGTATTTATATCTAAGTCATGATACAAAAGTAAATACAACCAATATTGATTGGCTATTATGGCTTACTACAACATTGGGATCGTATAAACTTACCTTTCTCTTGTCAGATGGATTGCAAGCTTTTCATTGACTTTTGTTGCCTTCTCGACACCGCAAAGTGCACTCAAGACATCTCATTCTAGTTTCAATACTTTCAGTGAATTTGGACCTCGTCAAGTGCTTATTTTTTGTACACTTGACGACGTAGAGTAGACAACTCATGTAAGTGGAAAGCCTAATATCCATTAGACAAGGGAAAGACGAGCAACTATAATCTTACATATATAGGTTCAATGGAGAAGTGATACTTTTCATGAGCGCCGACGAGAAGATAGAGAAGTACTTGTAAGACTCCAATAAGGGTACAAATTCATCGAAAGGATTAAAATCAGGGCTCCTAAAGCCTTTAATAGCCTATTGACAAAGGTCGAAAAGTTTATATAATACCAGATAAAACTGACCGTTAATAAGGCAAGTTATGACATATGGATTGAGAAGGAAGAAACAAGCAGAAGGGGAAAGGAAGAAACCAAACAAGGAAACAAAAAGAGGGGGCGAAGCCAAGAAATATTCACAGACCAACTGAGAGGCCAAGGGAGCATTGCCTCCTGATACAGAGATTACATGTCATTGAACTTATCAAGAGAGTGTATCTTGCAAGAATGCATCAACATAAATTTTAAATAAGAATACGTTGAAACACCAAAACCACTCCAAGAACGTATGAGAGTTGACAAATCTCCATATCGTCATTTCCACCCATGTAACAACCAAATTAAAGAAAAATACACACAATTGGAGGATCTTGTCGAAGATTTAATAAGAAAGGGGGAGTTGTCCAAATTTTCCCTAAAGACAAAATTATATATAAGGAAAAGCGACAAGAAGAAGAAAGTCCACAAATGAGAAAAAGTGAAATAGTCAAAGTGGCTAAAAAACATAGACATTCTGACCATGAAAAAAACAAATTACTAGTTGCATACACGGTTGTAGGGATGTCATTCAGCGAATGAGAAGAACTAATCATCTTAATGATTATTGAGGAGGAGCCACAACAAATGTGGGAAAAACTCTTTATCAACATCAAAACAGACCCTTGGGATGCAGAGGAGGCATATATTATAAGTGACCAACTAAAGGAGATCTTGCATGAACAAACCACGTTTGCCATGACTTGGGTAGTTTCGGGAGGGTTCCCTTAGAAAATTTTTAATACATTAAATTAAATTAAAATACTTAACAAGAGATTGAAGAGTAGCTTATAAAAGAAGGATTAAAATAAAGATTTTAATCTAATGAGGAAGGATAACGTAATTTATTCATCTTTTAGGAGAGAAGAATGTTGTTTTTCTAATATGTTTTGTTGAAGAGTGTATGTGAATGTATAATTTATCCACCTTCAAAGGTATGTAAATTTCCGCTAGCTAAACTAGTAGACCAAAAAAAAAGGGGGAAAAACAATGTAAGATGAATATATCTCACAAGACGAAAATGTAACATACTTTTCATAAAAGAAAAGAGAAATATATTTTTTAGGGTTAAATATGTTTTTTGTCCTTATAAATATCTCACATTTCATTTTTAGTCCCTATAAAAAAAGGACATATTTTAGTCATTACAAAAATTTTATGCATGCAGTTTTAGTTCCTTCTATTTTCTAAAATTTTGAAAACTATTTAATTACCTCTAAACTTTTAAATTTTTAAATAATTTTTTACATACGTGTTCAGATTGCTGTAAAATATTTTTTTTTACCAAATTATATAATTTTTTTTAAAATGAGAAGAATTAAATATGAATTTTTTAAATTTAAAAAAATAATGATAAAAGTAATAAAAATCTCGACTTATAAATAAAATTTTGAGTTCTTCTTTTATCGAGGAACTTTTTATAACGTTCGAAACATATATGCAAAATAATCATTCAAAAATACCAGGTCGGCCCAACCCGTTCAGAGGTCTAAAGCAAATTTTAAAATGAGATTTTTAAAATGTATTTTAAAATAATAATTGTGTGATTGTTAAGAGTTAAACTCAAGACCAAAAGGAAAATAAGCCTACATTTTACCAACTCACCTATAATAATATATGTAACTAATGTGTCATTATATATTTTTATAACTAAATTAAAAAATTATGACACCTTTTTTAAACTCAAACTTTTGAGGCCTAAAGCCCTAGCCTAGGTTGCTTGGCCCTTGGGCCGGCCCTGAAAAATACACATTGGTTTAATAGTAAAGACTAACGCTGTGTGTATAATTATTTTGTAGGATCAAAACACACTATTTTTTTATAAGGACCAAAAATTATTTTTGGTAATTTTATACGGACAAAAGAACATATTTAAACCTATATGTTAACACAAGAGACAAGAGAGGAGAGTAGGTAATATAAATATCTATTAGATAATAAAATTATAATATATCTATAATATAGGAAAAGAAGTGGTTGTGGAAAACCAAAAATTAACCCTTGTCATTAGCCTTCCATGTCAGCCAATTGGGGGCATTATGTGTTTAATTTCAACTATTTTGAACTAAATCATGGGTTATTTGAATCCAAACTAGACTAATTATAATACTAACACCAAATTGTGCCCATTTAGTAACTGAAAAAATACATACCTAACCAATTTCTGATTTAGGGTACATGACTAAGTTTGCTTTTGGGGAACCTTTTCCTGCTTTCTCAGATTATTGTTTCCAACACCATCAAACATTGATGAATCCTCTCTCTCTTCGTTCGTCCTCTTCTATTCTTCCATCTTCCTCTTTTACAAATCGTCACGAGAGGTTATGGCAGATCATCAAGAGCATGGCGAAGTAAAGGGTGAACCGTTGCAAATCATGTCATCAAGTTTGCTGTTGAAACCTCTGTTGATCTGCGACTTTGATCTGCAGATTATTTTTATACTTCGAAGGATCTTCCAAAATGGAGACGATGACGAGCTTGATCGGTCTTATCAACATTTCCAACGAGCTTGCACCGTCTTGGGAGATCACGGCGATGAGGGTTTATCTCTCTGGGAAGCTCTTCCGTCTGTCGCCGTCGTCGGTGGACAAGTAAACTGCTTACTATCTTTTTTTCTTTAAATCGATTTCATTTTGCTCAAATTCAAATCTCATTTGTTGAATGTGTTTCATACTGGTTTGATAACTAAGGTTATGTCTTTTGAGATGCACCACAAGGCTTTCAAGGATACATCAGAACTAAAAATGAATGGAACTAAGGTAAGAATTTTTTTTACTTTTGAATATTTTAGAACCCTAACAACTTCCTCTTATTGATCTTGAAGCTTATTATTATAGTTTTTTGTTTTCTATTTTCAGTCAATGATTGGGCATTGTCTTGGTGCTGCTGGTGGCTTGGAAGCTACAACAACTATCAAAGCAATAACTACAGGATGGTTGCATCCAACCATAAACCAAGATGTACTGTCTTAGCCTAACCAACATGTTCAAAATAGGTTTCATCTATTTGACTCTCACACAATCTTAATGAATAATAAATCTGATTTTTGTTTTTTATTTTTCTACAGAATTTGTAAGAGGATGTTACAATTGATAATGTCCATAATGTTAAGAAAAAGCATGAAGTTAATGTTGGTTTCCAATTCACAAGGTAGAAAAGTTATGACTGGCGATTCCTCTTACGGTCGACATAGAAGCTCTAATGGTAAACAATGTGTATTTATTGGTCTTCATACTTCTGCATAATTTCTTCAATTTTATTAACTTGGGTTAACAATGCGGTTCTGCTGGCATAATGGATAAGTTACTAATTGGTGGTATTTGAATTGTGTCAGCGTGATGTGTTGAAACTGGTGTAGTGAAGCCTGATATGATTAAACTCATGAAATTTGATATGGTTGTCACTTAAGTTATTGTTATTGTTATTGTATTAGTGGCGGCTACAACATCAAGACTGGAACTGTCTGTATGATTGAACTCATGAAATTTGATATGGGTGGATCTGCTGCAGTTCTTAGAGCAGCAAAAGCTCTTGGACAAATCAAACCTCTTGGAGTGTAGGTATATTATTTAAGTCACCCTTTATACTTTTTCCTTTTCAAAGAATTTTTAGTTTTCAGTCTGTGACCTTTCTTCTCTCATCCTTTTCTTCAACACTACAGTTTATGCCTTTTTTATTTTTGATTTTATGGGTTCAATTTATGCCTTATGATTTTTGATTTTACGGTTAGGTTTATGCTTTCTAATTTTATGGTTTGTTGACTTCTTTATCTTTGTTTAACAACTTTAACTTCCATTGATTTTTAGACTCAGTTTCAATGTTCAACAAATTTTCGTTTCCATTAACTTCAGGTATTTCTACATGCTTCTTCAATAATTTTTTTTTCATTTTCAAATTTTTCGCATCTTCATTCACTATGTACTATTTGTTGTTCTTCATCTTCAACTATTCTGTTTAGACCCAGATCAACAAATAAAATGGAGAAAACAGATCCTGATCTACAAACATGAGAAAAAAATCTAAATCTACAAAATAATTAGTCATAACCTTTTTAGATTTAAAGTTAGAAATTGATACAAAGAGAAAGTTTGTGAAATAGAAACTGCAAAATCAGTACAAAACTGTTGAAATCGATAGAAATCGGCGGTTAACACGATATAAATCAGTACAAAACTGTTATAAGGCTATGTACTTGCATATGTTAATATCATTATACGATGCTTGTATTTTTGGTTCGTAGACTTCTCTCCCAACCTTACCAATTTGTGATTTTGTGTTAGGGTTTTTTAATAAAATCCATTTGCCTTATGAAAAAATGTGTCTTATGTTGATTTGTTTAGCTTCTAAATTATGTGTAATATTGGAAACTGTCTTATTATGCATGTTGCAGGTGTTCCTCGGATCTTCACTGACAAAGAAAATGCTGACATAGGCCATCTCGAGACACATTTGATGCAAGAAGATGATCTTAATTTGTTTCCTAAGCTATATTCAAACTGCAAGAATCAACATCAATATCAGAGAAGTTTTTACAGTTATATTTTCTACTTTCAAAATGAAATTTTGTTAGATCATGGTAAAAGAACATTTCTTCTATTTAATGTACATCTTATGTCATTTGCAGTAAGGAATTTATTTTTAATTTTTCGCACCAGACTGATGAAGGAGTTAAATATTAGAGCTCTTTGGCTGATGCTTCATGTTGTTTATTTTGTGATTTCATTCATGATGGAACAGAACTATTTTGAAGAACTACATACATGTTTTATTGGGACTTTTGTTGTTCTGTATGACTCAGATTTCAAATGCTCTCACTGATCCCACTGATGGTAAGGATTCTTTTTAACTTTGTCTCCAAGTATATTACTCCAGATTTCAACTACGAATATTGAATCCTATTACCCTATATCCGTCTATCATTTCAAACCGAAGGAATGACCGATGTACAACTTAATACAGACACATTGGTTACATTTAGTCACTTACATTTGCTCAAATTATTAGTGGTTTCTGTGGCTATTTTAGTGTCCATAACTGGTAACTGTGCAGTTTTTTTCAGACCATGAATCAAGTGTAAACCTAATTAGCGTTCCCAGAAGTTGGATATGGAACCTCAATAGGAGAGCAGTACACTTCGGAACCTCCATACCATCTATATTCAAAGGTATAGACTTAAAAGTTAAGGAATTGCATGCATGTTTTGTTACTACAATGCCACAAGTCCACATAAATAGACTAGAGCTTATGATAGAAATACTTATTTTCAACATTATTATAAAATACATGTATTTCATGACATGGAGGAAATTATCTTAGATCCTGCTTCTTTATTCACATAACCTGAAGATTATGCGAAGGTGAAGAGAAGAGTTGCCGACTTATTCAAAGAACATGAGAAAAATCTTTTAGATAAGTTATTACTGCAATGCATTCCAGTGATTAAACTTCTTTCTTCTTCATTTCTTGATAGGCAAACAAAATATTGTTAGAGAAAATCCAAGATGATCAATTCTTAGACCTTTTGACAGTTAAAACGGAAGTACGTGCTACGTGTAAAAAGCCTTACAGGTTAATCCATGATACTCAGTGCCACTGCAACCACTTTCCCTCTCATCCATCAATATTCATTTTTTGTCAAAATCTTGACTTCACTATCATTTTTTGATTGTATCATTTCTGCAGATGAGATTGCAAAGCTGTCTCCAAACCTGTTCGGGCAACCGTGAGCGATGCTTGTGCTTAGTCGTTCTGATACTGTGCTGCATAATCAAAGGTTGAAGATTAGCGTTCTGATACTGGGCCTTGAATGTACCACAAATGCAATATCCTGATGGAACCACAGACATTATGGTGTATAAGAGCTTGATATATTTATATCTTTTTAATCAGTCACACTGCCTTCCTCTCTGCATCTTTTTGTTTCAATGTGAGCCATGCTTGAAAAATGATTTGTAGGTGGACATGACGAAGGTCAATATGGAAGTAATGAGGCCTTGGATAACCAGAAAAGTGACCGAGCTTCTTGGGTTTGAAGATGAAGTGCTTATTAACTTCATTCACGGTCTTCTGGATGCGAAGGTAATTTATTGTTTGAGTTATTTTGGTCATATGGTAATCTTGGATTTTTCACGGTGCTTTCAGCATTCTGTATTTGATTGGCTAGATCTAAACATTAGTTTGTTTCTTTATTATTGGATTTGTTGAAATCTATATTCTATAATACTTTATTCTTACACCTATATTGTTTTAGGCTGAGTTGTAACTGTGCCATCTTTTTCTCTTAATGAACTATCATTGATTTACATGCACATTTTGATAGTGCAATACCTTGATTTTTTTACCTTCTTGCCACATTCTGTTTGTTATAATGCAGAAAGTGAACGGGAAGGAAGTTCAAATACAAATTACTGGATTCATGGAAAAAAACACTGGCAAGTTCATGAAAGAACTCTGGACACTTCTTCTCAGCGCACAGAAAAATGCCAGTCGTGTTCCTCAGCAGTTCTTGGATGCTAAAGAAGAAGAACTCCTGAAAAAGAAGGTTCTTTTGAGTCTTGATTTACCATTCATTGGGTATAACAATACCTTTTATACTTAAATTTATTTGAGGATGTCTGAATAAATTTGTTTCCTGTGAATGGATTAGGCTGAAAATGATAGAATATCAACTGAAATCCAGAGGAAGAAAGATAAGGAAAGCAAAGAGATCATGGAGGAGAGGCTGAAGAAACTGGTAATACTATTTATTCGTTGCTGGATTATATTTTATAGGGCTGAGATTTTGGTTTTAACTTCCGTTTGTGCTTTCATTGCGTTCAGCTAGCTTCTGCAATTATTTGGGTTCATGTCCTTTACCTCAAACTACTGTAGGACGGAGGATTAGATGCAAAGGAAAATGATACTGCTTCAGATCCAACTTTGAATCTCAGGGACTCGGAGAACTATGTTCAGGATGGGAAAGAAACTGACAAGAGGAATGATGTTAGAGTAAGGAACATGTAAAGTAGGTCAATTCCTTATTTTTAATCATTATGTGTCGATGCTTGTCTCCTTTGCATTTTCTATTTAGTTTCACAGTGGGGTCCAATATCAATATATATGCTAAACAAAGTTTTCATTTTCTTAAAGTGGGTGGACTTGTGTTATGCTTTTATAAAGTTAGACATGGTGGAAATAGCTAGGCATCATTCTAGCAATGGATCTAGAATCCTAACAGTACATGCAAGAAGAGACCACAAATGTGGCCACAACCTCCAGACCAGCGACCACCATCTCCAGATCACTAAATGCTGCGCCGCAGATGTTAAGGTGAACTTTAGGATCTGTCTTTTATTTTACAGGGTTTGAGTTCAAATTTATTGAAAAGTATGTTTATTTCAGCACCATGGTAAAACTTGATGATGCAGGTCTTGAAAACTTACAAATAACCTTTTGTACTGCTATTTTATAAGTGACCTATATTTAATTGCTAACTTGGTCTGAGAATGATTGTTACACCTTTACCTGCACTGTTATTTATCATTGTAGTTTCTTTCATGTCTGAAGTTGCCTGCATTTCTTCGCTTGCAGATTGCAGGGAACGACAAAGAGGATGAGAGTGAAACTTTGAATCGAGAAAGTCCATTATTGCAATCAGAGACTGTAGCTGAGATAGTTTTCTCATGCCAGACTATTATGTAGATAATATGCCAGTACAAATTATCTTTATTAAGCTGGATAAAATGTTAGTTTTCGGTTAAAATTAAATTATGTCTGGTCTTTGAGATGATATATTATATGTATTTGCAGATGCGTATTGGGATATATTTACCAAAATTTAACTTATTTGTGTTAGTACAGAGTACTGTCAATTGCTGCTCTATAGCATAACAATGTTTTAATACAAATCAATTCTTTCTGTGATATGTGATGTGATTTACTAAACTGGTTAAAACATGATTTCAATTTTTATTTACATATTTTTTTGGACAAATTTGTGTTATTCATAAATATTAAAAAATACTAAAAAAAACTTTGTTGATTCAATTATTTTTATATAGATTCAAATATATAAGTAATGTCAAAACAAATTTAATATTTATATACGCGATCAAATTCGTTGTTGATTATAGGCACTAATTTATTATATCTTTTAAAAATAATAACTTTTTTGGTTGAAAATTTAAATTTTTTTATTTATTATATCTTTTAAAAATAATAATTTTTTTGGTTGAAAATTTGAAAATTTTTAATTTTTATTCATATTTTTTATTTGAAATTTGAAAATATAACTTTTTTATTTATATTTTTATTATTAATAAATTTTATTTTCTCCCAATATTGAAATTACACGATATGAGAAAACAAAACTTATTAAAATGTATCATTTCACTCAAAAAAATACTAAAAAAAAACTTTGTTGATTCAAATATTTTTATATAGGATTTAATTGAAATACACTGACAGTGTAAAGAAGTTTTACACTGTCAACAAATTATAGCTGTTAGATGTTAAAAGTGGTTTGACTTTTATTGTAAAAATTTATAAAGTCATACAAATGGATGATGGTGATGAATTGACATTGTAAAACTTTTTACACTGTCAGTGCATAACAATTAATCCCATTTATATATATATATATATATATATATATATATATATATATATATATATATATATATATATATATATATTCAAATATATAAGTAATATCAAAACAAATTTAATATTTATATACGGGATCAAATTCGTTGTTGATTATAATCACTAATTTATTATATCTTTTAAAAATAATAACTTTTTTTGGTTAAAAATTTTATTTTTTATTTAATTTTTATTATAATTTAAAAAAAATACGTGTACCATACTAATACCAGTGCGAATGCATGGGTCTCCCACTAGTTTTGTATAAAAGAAATGAGAAGGTATATTTTAACACAAAATGAGAGAATAGTGTAATATAAAAATATTTTAGAATATCTTAGTGTAATTTACTTAAAAAAAAATCTATGGGCAATTTTATAGTAAAAAATAAAAATAAAAAAATAAAACTTTTTTTTTTTCTTAACTCAAAACCCCTACTCTTACAAAAACAATAAACCCCAGAAATGAACTAACAAAACCAAGCAGCTCCGTCATCTTCCCCACTGTTCATAGCCGCAGTCCGCCGTCAAATGCAAAACCTGGCCGGAAAACACATCCGGACTTGCCACCGGCCGCCTTTAACAGTTAGAACCTCCTTCAACTTTCTCTTTTTCTACATATTTATTCATTTTTCTCAGTTTTCCCACTTTTCTGTATCGCGCGCATGAACACCATTTTATCAATAGCATTGCGGCCAAAACACCGTTTCATCCCAATCCTCTTAAAGATGATAACAACACAAACAAACTCTCTCCAAATCCCTAGCACCACCACCAAAACCAATCCAAACAACAACAACAACAACACCGATTCAAAAATTTCAAAACTCAATAACCAGAGCGTGAAATCGAATTTCTCTGATTTAATCACCCTCGGCGGTTTCCTCCTGTCCTCGAAACAAGTTCGCCTTGACTCACTCGTCGTTAATCGAATGATCCCGGTGCTCGGCCGTCTCATTGACCGTTACGAATCTCCCCAAACGATTCTCTCCGAGTTAGAGTCAATTGGTTGTATAAATCTCTCTAACACAAACAAAAACCCTAATTCTTTGTTACTCTTGCTGAGGATTTTCTCTCGTGCAGGTAATCATGCCATGGTTATTGAAACTTGTCAGCACATGGTAGAGTTTTATGGTTTTGCAATTTTTCGGAATACATTTGCTTCGAATTTACTTATAGAGTCTATGTTTAAAACTTCTCAACCCGAACGTGCTCTTTATATTATGGAGAATACGAAATTCCCTAATTTTCTCACTTTCAACATTGTACTTTTCCACCTTTCCAATTTAAATGACATTACCAGTGTTTCGTATGTTCTTAGACACATGTTGAGATTGCGTTATCGTCCTAATCATGCCACTTTTAGTGCAGTTCTGAATTCGTTTTGTAAAATGAATGCATTTCGGCAAGTTTATCAGATTTTGGGTCTAATGGTTGGTCTAGAGATCGACTTGTCTGTTAATGTTTGGACTGTACTCATTCATAGGTTCTGTAAATTGCGTAGGCTCGATGTTGCCACCAATTTGTTGTACAAAATGATTCGAAATGGTTGTTCTCCTAATGTTGTCACATATACCACTTTAATCAAGGCATTTATGGAATCCAACATGGTGACTCATGCCTTACATTTGTTTAATGACATGGTTTTGGCTGGCCTAGATCCCGATTTAGTTCTTTATAATGTGTTAATTGATTGTCTTTTGAAGGCCGGAATGCATGATGATGCAATTGAAGTTTTTCACCGGTTGTCAGAACAAAAAAATACGAGACCTGATTTGTATACCCTTACTTCATTGCTGTCTACAGTTTGTCGGTCTGAACGGTTTGATCTCTTACCCAAAATAGTTCGAGCTTGCAGACATATAGGTGGTGATTTAGTATTTTGTAATGCTGTTTTAAACTCTTTTATTAAGTCTGGCCGTTCTTCTTGTGCTCTTGAATACTATGAACATATGATTGTTAAAGGATTTAAGCCGGATAAATATAGTATTGCTGGGCTACTAAGTGCACTTTGTGCTGTGAGAAGAATTGATGAAGCAGTTAATGTGTATCGAGGTAGTGCTATGATGTATCATGCGAATGACGCTCACATCCATACTGTGTTAACAAGTGGGCTTATAAATGCTGGTCAGTATCACTTGGCGGCCATTGTTTTTAGATCAGCAGCAGTCCAGAAATGTTTGCTTGACAGTGAAGCATATGCTGTTGGCATCCGTGCACATCTTAGAAGTGGATTAACTCTAGAGGCCAACGCATTGTTTGACCAGATGAAGGACAATGGTCTGGAACCTAATGTTCAGACATTTAATATGATTCTTTTCAGTTCATTTAAAGAAAAAAATCTTCAAAAGATTCAACTGTTACTGAAAGAGATGATTGATTCAAGGATTGAGTTGGGTGATAGAAATTTCTTCCACTTGTGTAAATTTCAATGCAGTTGGAATTTGTTGGCTGAAATGAGAGATTTGGGTTTATTATCTGCCAAGGTGTTGCATACCTTAAGCTGTGGCAGGCATCCTGAAAGTGTAAAGGCAAATTATAAACACTGTGCTGAAGTTGATACAGAATGCAATCTAGTTCTGGATTCATCCAGTTCTGAAGATATGTCAGATGTAGCTGTGTCAGTTGGTTGAGCTCTTATTGTTACTACTATGTTGTGGCCAGCATCTAATTGAATGGTTCATTCAATTCCTATATCATGAAATGCGGCATTCTAACCACAAACTGGTACTAGTTATCATGTCTTATATTCTTTATTTGTATTTTATTTTCTGCAAGGGGAATAAATATTATTGTTTTCAAGCTAATAGTATATCTTATTGGAGTGCTCTTGACTTCATGTATCTTGTGTCTCTACCCCTTATTGTTTGTCCTTGATTTGGGTCTGTTTTTTTGCAAGATTGCACATATTGGTTTTGTGGTGACTAATTTCAAAGACATATTCGATTGGAATGCCAGAGATTTGAACATATCATGGTAACTATAATAATATGTATTCATTTATTTATATTTATAATTTTTTAGTTCTTTACGTTACTTTGTTTTACAACAAGCCTCAAAATTTCAAGTTTGTTTCATGTCATGGATTAATGTTTCTATGTTTAATTTTGTTAATTAGGTTACTTTATGAGGAAGTAAGGTTCTTATCCCATGAATGTTTGCCCGTGTTCTGATTAGTTCAGTGAGGGAAGGTAATTTTCATCAATTTTCATGGTGAGCATTGAAATGTGATTTTTTAAAACTTCACTTGCTTTGCTGATAGTTTCTTGTTTTTAATTAAACTCTGGCCGAGTTAAGCAGTGGTGAGCTTCAAATAACTTTATGCATTAAGCCGTGGTTACCAACAAAAGGGCCACTTTGGTGTTTTTTTGGTAAATGCTATGTTGCTGATGTTTTCAGCATGCATTTATGATTAGAGCTAATACTTGTTAATGCAATCATTTATGATAATTTGCTTTGGATATATAAGCTGTTCTTATTTTGTTTATGACTTATGAATAATATATTAATTTTGTTTCAAAGATGAAAACTACCTTTGGTAATCAAAACAACTCACTCCATAATAATCACTACCTGAAGTTTAAGAATAGCGATAACCTATCTGTATTCTGTTCGTGCAGAATTCTATGAACACTTTGTTTCTAAACAGATGTCATCTTCAAGATAAGACTTAGAAATAGTTGAACTATATCCGGCCATACTGACACATTTGAAGAGAAATATCAGTCCCGTCGTGTCACAACCCAAAGGCTGAACATAGGGGTGGCAAAATGGATGAATTGGATCGTTAGTGGATGGATCAAAACAATCCATTAATCCATTAACAATCCATTAAAATTTTTTCAAAAAAATCCAATCCAATCCATCCATTAAGAATAAAATCCATCCGGTCCATCCATTAACCTCTTTATAATGGACGGATATCCATCCATCCATCCATAAAAAATGTTTTTAATTTTAAATTTTATAAAAACTATATTTTTAAAATAATTTTTTTTCAATAATTTTTTTTATTTCTCTCAAAATTCATACCCATGATCTTTTAAATAATTGTTTTCATTAATTTCTCACTCTATCTATTAAATTTCTATCTGTCTAACTAACAAAAACTAGAAGTAGCAAAATATAATGATTCACTTTCTTTAAAAAAAATTGTATTCAATAACATGCAGTAATATAATATAAATACTATAATATAAAGTAATTGTATAAAATAGTAACAGTAACAACAACAACCACCTAATTTATAATTGACATGCAGTAATTCTAATCACTTAGTATTAGTGGGTATAAAGTAATCTGATGATAAAAGCTACTAAATGAAAAAATTGATTTATCATCTATTATGATCGTAAGTAAATAAAATTTGGATTGTAAAATTATTAATATGATCTTGATCATTAAAATTAACTTTCCGATAGAAAAAATATTAATAAACTCTCATTGCTATATTTTGAATCATACTAAGAAGAAAATCATCTAAAACAAAATTTAAAAATAGTAAAATTGGAGCATAGAAAGTTTTTTTTAATTATAATATTTTTTATAATAAAATATGAGAGAGAGAAAATTATTTGTTTTTTAATTATATTTTATGATATATATTTTTTAAAATAATAAAAAAAATTTACTATAAAAATAATCCAATGGATTTGAAAATTTTAGTGGATGGATTGGATTAATCCATGATTCTAATGGGATGGATTGAATCCAATCCATTAACTAATTTTATGGGTAATGGATGGATTGGATGGATTTTTTATTGGATGGATTGGATGGATTTTTACTTAACGGATTCAATTGCCACCCCTAGCTGAACATGTTATTAGGTTCACCGCCTTTGTCTTATTAGAATCTAATCCATCATTAGAAAAGTACTAGAAATCACAGGAATTGAGTTGGCATTCAAATTTAGAACATAATAACTGGATGACTTGATTTTCAAATGAGACCAAAACCACTAAAGATGTTAGGTGTAGACTCATATCTGAATTAAACACTGACAGCACCTTAACATGTTGTCAGGCAGAAAATTGTATCACTTCCTATGCCAATTGGTATCCATATCTGGTTGACAATCAGCAAATCACATTAAAATATAAAGCTTTAGAGACTCCATAGCTGAAATGAATGCATGTAGCAGTAACCACGGATTTTGACACAGTGGTTTATTTTTTCTCATCTCCTGTTGTATTTCTTATGATGGATTTCAGATTGGAATACAATTAGAAGAATTTTAAAGCATTCGTTGGTTCAAAAAGTTATTATATTCAGGTAATTATCATAAAGCCAAAGGGGATAGGATCCTATGGAAAAACAACCAAATTCAAGTTGCAACTACTTGAGGACTGTAATCCATTGGATGGTTATCATTTTGTTAGTTTCTTATTCTATCTAGCTGGCATCAGTTGCATTTTCTTATTTTCAAATTCACAACCTTTCCTTTCAAATACGGAAATGTCAAGGCCCTCCCATATATGGTTCAGCCAACAAAATATCTGTACCATTATACCCTGTCTTCTATTAAAATTGCAATATTAATGTGTTTCATACTTGCTATATATTTTCAAGAAATAGATATACATATCCTTCTAAAGAGAAAACATTGGCTTACACTTCTGAATTGAAACAAATTTTTACGATCCTTCTATTTTTTGTGTAGAGAAATGACTTGTAGATTATGTAGCAAGGAGAGTATATCAGATGGAGGATAGTTAAATCACTAAAAGCAGAGAAAGAGTGAAAAATCATAAGAGAAGCCGTGAAAACTGAATAATATATTTCAAGTGTGATTAATGTACATAAACTAATATCTTTATATAAACTATTCTAACTTAATGATTCGGACTAATTGACTAAAAGTCCGAATACATATTTCTATTAACAATAGTAAAAAGAAATTATTTACAACACTCCCCCCCATCAAGCAGGTGAATAAATAGTTATCTTCCCAGCTTGTAGCTTGGACTAGGTAGTAATAAGGATCGTATTTTAAGTTTAAATTGAATCTTGAATTATAGACAGGGCTGTGTATAGAAATTTTGAGGACTTAGGCAAGACAAGCTTGTAGACTTAAAAATGTTACTAAAAAACAATTGGATGTTGGGTTTGGGCTTTGAAAATTGACCTGATGATATTTTGATAATAATTAGAAACTGAGCTACGCAATAACTTATGTTATAAAATATTAGGGTAATAAAATGACCATTTGTCCAGGTAAATCTACTCGTATATTCTGAAATAAAACAATCAATACTAATGGATGGGAAATTTGAGGACAAAAGTGCCTTAGTTGCCTAGGCCAGGCCTAGCCATGGCCATGATTGTACAATAGTTATATTGCTAAAAAACAGATTATACAATAATTCAAGGCTAACATATCATTATTATCCATATTATTTGGGATTAAAAAGTTTGTAATAATGTAATGTTAAATGTCTGTTAATATAAAATCCATTCCTGCTAGGAAAACTAGCTACTGAAAAGTAAATTTACTGTTTCACATTCAATATTCCTCTTCTATAAGCTAACAGTTGGCCTTCGCATTTTTCACAGACCACACAAACCAGAAGCTTTAATTGAATATGTCCAAGGTCAAAGTTCTTGAACAAGTGACAGGAGTATATAGACACAGTATCTAGCAGAGTGATGGATCCCAGTTATGATAGCATTATAAGAGAGTTTGTGAATGGCCTGCAACTCAAAAGCTGGCTATGATTTTGCAATTCAGAACCTGAAACCATCCTTATAATGTCACAACTTTTCCGGTGTTGAACATCTAAATGCACTTTGTGTTTTGTCAAAGTGCAAAGAAATATACTGCTCTTGGCCAATCTTAATTATCATATATATGATTAGAATTATTTTAGCATCAACCAGAACTATGTTGCCTCTGGCTTTATGTTGCTAGACCTACACTTGTAATTTGTAATTTTTTATAGATGGATTATTTTCTTAGGAATGGATTAGATGGAAGCGCAACTTACTTACAGCAGTTAACATTTTCTCCTAGTCACATCTATCTATTATTATAAGAAAGTTGGGTCCCTATTGAACACATGTTCGCTTCTCTGCCTCAAAATTTCCCGCTTCGTTGCATATATAAACTTTATATTTTTCTCCTGTATTTTCTTATATGATTGTTTTATTATATTAGTTTATTTGTTTCTTATTCTTACTTTACAGCGATGCCTTTTATGTATCCTGCAAAAAATTTCAAATTTCGAACAAACAAATTTTCCTTCTGCATAACATTTCCGTTTTCCACTTTATCCTTTGTGAGACCACACACGTCACCTCATCATTTTGGTGTTGAAGAGATGCAGTGCTCTGATTGTGGAAAAGAGATGCTGTGTTCCAATAGTGGGAAATATGAATTTTTAAATGTTTTGCTTCTCTCTCATCTTTGTTTTTCAATGTTGTTGCAGATACGCAGAGGACAAGGCTTTAGTGGGGTGGTGAGCATTGTTGCAGAACATCATATTGATGTGTAACCTTATCCTTGGGGTTGGAGTTCAGAACTACATAGATTATTATTATTCTATATCACCATGTTCTATTTTGTGCAAGTGTATTTGACATGATAGTTTTGTGTTTCATGTTGACCAATGACCGCATATTCCAAATTCAGATTTGAAGGTACATAGAAACAACTCAGGAAATCTTTTACTTATATCCATACACGCGTGGCATATTTTTTGTATCTTTTATGGTATATTTTTCCTCATTCGAATGTTGTAGGCATATAAAAGAAGTGGGAAATATGCTTCTCCTGTCCTTTTTACTGTGAATGGACTTATATAAGGGGGCTTAAAACTTTAAAAGTAGTTCAAACTGTATGGTAGTTAAATTTTCTTTTCTTAGGCGCTGTTGTTACAACAACAACAAAGCCTTATCCACTAAGTGAGGTTGGCTACATGGATCAAACTACGTCATAATGTTCTATAAAAAACGTATTTCTATCCAACCTCAGGTCAGGTTCTGTTAGCTGATAGCGGATAAACTAGGTAATTGATTAATTGAATTTGTAGGGTTTTGTAAAATTAGCGGCTGAGCTAATTGCAAAATATGAAATGACATAAAAAGATATTCTAAAATAATGATTTTTTTTTTTCAATTAATGTAGCAAGGATAAAATTGAGATAAAAATGTTAAACTACAAAATGTTTGAAATATTTTATCAATAAACGCAATAAACTAGTAATTAAAAGCTGTTGGCTTATTATAAAAAATTGCTTCCAAATAAATCTATTTTGGCTCAAAAATTTGCCTTGACTTAACAAAGTCTTAATCAATAACTTGGCAGAACTATTTTGTTCTTCTGTTTTTATTTTTTTTCCCCGTCTGTCCTCCATATTTCCTCTTCAAACTAATGTTTACTTTTATACAATGCAGGTTGCGACAGTTTCTGCAAGTTTCCTTGATTTCATGATTTCTCAATTCTCATGTTTTCTACAGAGTATGTTTCTTTCTTTCAGACAATTTCTCTATTTTGCCAATAATTCAATTAAGCATTTGTCTGCATTTTGATGGAATTTGTTTGCCATTGTTGATAACTCTTTTTATGTTTTAATAATTATCATTTTGTTTGTAACCTGTTTTTTTGTCCTTTATTTTGGAGCACCAATTTTTTTTCAAGCACTTTTTTCCACCCATGATTGGTTAAAAACTCAAAATGTTATATTTATTGTGTATCAGTAACAAAAGCTACACTAATGCATATAGAACCCAAAGAAAAGTAAATAAAAGAATTACTTATCAATTTAAAGCATATGAGTTTCCAGTCTGTTTGTGAGTTTGAATTAGAGTGGAGAGAGCTTTAGGTAAAAGGAAGAGGAAGAAAGAATTGAAAATGAAAGAAATGATAATACTCTAATTTGAATAGATGACTGTTGGTTTTTTTACTAATACAAAATTCTTCAAAAATTGAAGTACTAAACTTTGTATTGAAAGAGACTTTTGGAGGATTTTAATAATCTGTTCAAATCTAACATATGTTGTTATAATACTTTCAAAACTTAATATACTAATGATAAATATACATTTATCATTCTGTATGAAAATAGAATCTCAAAATCGTAAAAGATTTTTTAGTTTTCCTTCTACTCTCTTCCCCTTACTCCTCCAAAACTTTGTTTATCTTAAAACGAATAGAGTGTAATAAAATGAAATAGAGATTTCACTATATTGTTTGAATATTTTATGGAGTGTAACAAATTTATCATCCTACCCAAATCGAAGGAGAAGAAAAGTGACATCATGTGATGGACTGGAATAAATACTACTCCATCGAATGTGTCGTACTAGTGTTGGACAAGTTGATTGAAAGTACATTTATTTTCTTCCTCATTGTTCATAACTCCTCAGACTTACAACAGTACTAAGCCAAAGACAATAGTTCAATTTTATAAATAAAGTTTAGAACACAAACCATACGAGACGTGGTTATCAGTTCTCACTCACTTTTGAGTGTTCGATCATTTTCAGACAAGTTGTTCCATTATCAAGGAGCTTACATCTTGAATAGACTCAAGTACTTCATTTAATTAGTTCTAAAGCTTCAAACTCCACCACCAGTGATCTTGTACAAAGCAGAATCAACCATGCTCTGAAATTCCTTTAGAAAATCCACAAAGACATGTGTTTCTTCGACCTTGTTGCTGCTATCCAGCAAATTTTGGCCTTTCACAACTGCAGTATAGATCTTCAATTTGTCAACGGGGGAAATCAAAGAACCAACATCATTATCAGCAATTACTTTCCTCACATGGCAAAGATAATCATCCAAATCATTTATTGCTTTAACTTTCTCCTCAAGTTTCTTCTCTTCAGCCTTAAAATTCTCAGCTTCTTGAATCATTCTCTCTGGTTCTTCAGTTGTTAGGCTTTCTGTTTCATTCGATATTGTAATATCTTTCTTATTACCACTGGTTTCTTCCTCTGCAGACAAGTTTAATATACCATCTGCATCTATTGCAAAGTATACTTGGATAGGAAGACCGCGTGGTGCAAGAGGTAGTGAGAGAGTAGGGGTGGGAATAGGCTGGGCCGAGCTAGGCTTTGCCAAGCCTAAGCCTGGCCTGCTAAAAAATTCAAAGCCTAAGTCTGGCCTGTAGCCTATCATAGGCTTATTTTTAGGCCTAAGTCTGACATTTTCGAAGGTTTGATTAGCCTACTAGCCTATTTAAAAGCCTATTTTATTTGAACATCTGTAAATAAGAAATTCAATTAATGTTAAATAGACTAACAAGTTAAAAGATCAATGAGATTAAATGTTTGTTTTCATTGTCTCGTTCAAGTTTTCTTATTAGCATAAGTTTGGTGATACTATTTGTTGAAGATAGCTTATGAGAAAAACTTATGAAAACAACCTATGACATTGTTTATAATGTTTTTTCAACTTATTTTCATAAGTTCTTCAAGATAACTAAGTTTTATTTTCGTATTTTAATTCAAAGTACAAAATAGAATATAATAATAATAAATTTATTGATTTTTTCTTAAATAGGCCAGCCTGATAGGTTTAAAAGGCTTTTCTTACGGCCTGTGGCCTAGCCTCTTTAGCTAAATAGGCTTATAAAAAAGCCTAGGCCTTTTCTATTTAAGAAAAAGCCTGGCCTGGCCTGAGCCTATGTAGGCTAGGCCGTAGGCCCCTGTTAGTTAGCCTGACCTATTCTCACCCCTATGAGAGAGAAAACACACCAAGCAAGTTGTTCTCACTAGCTATTATTCTCTCACCCTCATAAACCTTAATTGAAACGCTACTTTGGTTATCTACATCTGTAAAATATGTTTTCTTCTTAGTGATAGGAATGGAAGTGTTCCTAGGAATCACGATATCCATGATATCTCCTTTTTCTAACGTACCAAGAGACAAGGGTGTGACATCTCGCAACTTTAGGTTTGGAACATACTTGACATTTAACATAGCAGCCTGGACAGCTGCACCATAAGCCACTGCTTCATCAGGGTTGATGCTCATGCACAAATCCTTCCCATTAAAAAAATCCTGCAATAGTTGTTGCAATTTGGGGATTCGGGACGAGCCACCAATAGGGACCACATCATCTACACTACTTTTGTCCATTGCAGAATCCACAGCATCTCCTGACAATCTCCATACACTTTTCAAAGAGGTCTATGTTGATCATCTCAAACTTTGCTCGAGTGATAGATGAAGATAACTCAATTCCCTGAAACAAAGCATTTACCTCAACAGAAGCAACAACGGAAAAAGAAAGGATCCTTTTCGCCCTCTCGCAGCTAGTTCGTAGCCTCCTCAAAGATCCTGGGTTTCCACTTATGTCCACTTTGTTCTTCCTCTTGATCTCCTCTACGAAGTGATTCATCATTCTGTTGTCAAAGTCCTCTCCTCCGAGGTGAGTGTCTCCAGCAACAGCCTTAACATGAAATACATTATTCTTAATTGAGAGGAGAGTTACATCAAAAGTTCCACCACCAAGATCAAAGATGAAAACGTTTCTATCTTCAACACAATTAGGTCCTTTTTGAAGGCCATATGCAAGGGCAGCAGCAGTTGGTTCATTGATTATCCGCATTACATTCAAGCCTGCAATGGCACCAGCATCTATGGTGGCTTTTCGCTGAGAATCGTTGAAATAGGCCGGAACTGTAACCACTGCATTTTTAATAAGTGTCTCCAAAAATTTCTCTGCGACCTCCCGCATTTTTGTGAGGATCATAGATGATATTTCCTCTGGTGAAAAGCTTTTTTCTTCACCCCTGTATTTAACAAGGATCATTGGGTTGTCATTAAAACCAGCAATGACCTTAAAGGGCCACAACAGTAAATCATTCTGAATAGTGATATCACTGTATTTCCTTCCAATTAACCTCTTTGCATCTGCATAAACAAAATTGTAGGTGATTTATAATTTGTTCTTTTCTATTTAAAGCATTATGGATAAGTATTATTAACCAGATTAATTAATGTACAAACCATTTATGCAGAAACGAAAAGAAGATAAATTACCAAATATAGTGTTGGCTGGATTTGAAGCAGCTTGATTTTTAGCAGCATCGCCAATCAACCTTTGAGAATCAGTAAAAGCAACAAAAGAAGGTGTGATTCTGTTTCCTTGTTCATTGTGGATAATCTCTGCTCGGTTGTTTTGCTCTTGCCATACAGCAACACATGAATAAGTCGTGCCAAGGTCGATTCCAATAGCAGGTCCCTCATATTTTTTGGCCATTCTGTTTCAAGTTAATGAATCTGTTTTAGGGAATTTGGATAGATAGAATTGTTGAATATGTTTTTGGTTGGCTTTAATATATAAACTGTGAAATGTAAATTAGCTGAGTACGTCCACTTTTTAATCTTCTGTCATTAAAGCTGTTTATGCATATATATTATTGGCTCCTTAAATTCCATAAAATGAATTAACATATCTTTCCTATACAAATCCATGACTTTTTATTATCCCCATCACTAAAAGAGTCTCTTTGTTTTCTTTTGTGAAATATAAACCGAATGCTTGAGTTTTTATTTTTATTTTTATTTATTTATTTATTTTTTTAAGTATATGGATAAAATTGATTAGTGAATTTATTGTATTTGTTTCGTATCTTCTGAAAGTATCTTTTGTCTAAGCACTATGTCTAAATATATAAAATTTGACTAAATTACAGAATTCAAAAAGTTCAATTAGTATTAAATTTGTAAATTATTTTAGAAGTTTATTAATATAGAGTGAGAGTTAATCAACGGGGTTCTTAATTCTCACGTCCCATTACTGTTGCAATGGCCAATTATGACGTATGAAGAGTCTTGCTGATAATCAATTGCAAGTCAATTTACAATTGTATAATAATAGGTCTTCCTACTTTGGCATTGGTTGGGGGTGAGGGGGAAAGGATCAGCTGATTTTAAGGCGCCAAAGGCATGGTGTTTTTGGTTGATTTTGCCAGCTTTTGATTAAAGAAAAAATGCATAAACATGAAAAATGGGATGAGAGTTAGGGTGTGCATGGTTGATTATTTTTAGAAATTAAATCATAATTATTTTTAAACCAGTTAAATGATTTGGATTTATAACTATAACCACATTTCAATTAAAACTGGTTATAAAACTGATTATAAATTTGGTTATGGTTATATAACCGGTTTTAAACCGGTTATTAATTTTTTTTCAAAAAAAATATTTTCTTTTAAAAATAATAATAATCTTTTTCCAAAAAAATAAAAAAAATTTGTTTTTTTTTCCAAAAAATTTAATTTTTTATTCGATTATTTTTATTAATCAAGAAATGATTGATTTCACATTCTACACTCACTTGATTTTAATCACACTAATTTTTATGTATGTTTAGTAAAAAATACAGTAAAATATTACTTATACACTAACAAAATAGAATAGAATACTCCCTACACTTTGTAGATATGTTTTTTTGTTACATTAAAATATTAAATTATAATTTAATTTGTATACTAAATTATAACAAGAAATAAAAATAGTGTTTTAATATAAAAATATTTTTATATTAATTTAAAAAAAAAAATAGGCTAAAATACAGTTTTGGTCCCCCTGTTTGTCAAAATTCATGGTTTTGGTTCCTCCATTTTATTTTTTAACAGTTTTGGTCCCCCACCCCTCACTGTTCATGCACTGTTCATGTACGGACGTGAACTGTTCATGTACGGACCAGTTACTGTTTATCATTTTTTTGGGCCAAAATTGGAGTGGGAGACCAAAGCTGTTAAAAAATAAAATAGGGGGATCAAAACCGTGAATTTTGACAAATAGGAGGACGAAAACTGTATTATAGCAAAAAAAAAAAAAAGGACTACACGCACGACAAATTTGTTTAATTGCAACCTGCAAACAAACTTTTCATTAGTTGAATGAAACAAATACTACACGCATGGCAAATTTGTCCTTAGTAGATTATTGCCTGCACGGCTCCAGTTAATGCAAAGTTGTTAATTTTTAAAAATTAATTTTTGGCAAACCAATTAATTTGGCAAATGATAAAAGTTGTTTAATTGCAACGGAAAAGTTAATTGCCGGTTGGTCATTTTTTCGGTTGCAATTAAAAAATTAATGAAACTGAAAATTAATTGCAACCGAAAAAATTAATGAAACCAATTTTTAGAAAAACCAATTAATTTTTAAAATTTTACTAATGATAAAAGTTGTTTAATTGCAACCGAAAAATTAATTTGGCAAACCAATTAACCTCACGAATGGAAGCACAAAAATTAATTTAAAAAATAATAATTTTTGTAAAAAGATAAAATAATGTTTTATTCGAAAAAAAATTTAAATTGAAACATTTGGATTTTGGATAATAACCGGATTATAACCGAATCCAAAAATAAAATATGGTTGGCATATTGGATAACCAATCATTAATAATTAAACTGATTAATAACCATTTAATTATATCCAGACTGTTATTTCATTGATTCTGTGGTTGACATTTATTTTGCTAAAACTTTTTCTAGCAGCAAGATGTTGAAACAAGATGTTCTAATTCGCTGCACTCAACATGTCGAATGAAGATGTCCCATACCTGCTCATAGGACATCGTGTTTGGATTCAGTTTAAAAGAAAATTCTGTTGCTGAGATTTGTTACTGAATATTCTGTGAATATTTGGTTATCCTATGTGGCATCCAAAGCATTTTTGGATTGTGTTTATTTGTTGGTATTTCGGATTTTCAGCTGTTTCTAATTATGGAGACATATTAGGAAACTTTAGATTGAAGACCTATTTTGTTGGAGTTTATTTTGCAGATTTGTGAGCAGTCTATTTGCTGCGTTTTTGAAGCCCAATTCAGTCCAGATTTAATGCTATATATTGACTGGTGTAAACCTAATTTAGGGGTGGAACTTACGTGTATTTTGTTAGGGTTTTCGAGTGTATTTTGTGAGCCTAACTGGTATCATTCTGATAACAGTATAAGGACTGGTTTTTTGTGTTGTAAGTTCTGTCAGTTACTCATAAGCTTTTAAGCATTAAGTTTCTTGTGTGTCAATTCTCATAAGCTTTGAAGTATTGGGAATTGTGTGTTTTGAAAGTGTGACTTTCGGTTTGTTACTTGTGTGGAAAGAAACCAATCACGGGTTGTGGTTGTAGAGGGATTTGAGGAGGGCCTCATACCTAGGTGAGTCTTAGGTAGAAGTCATAGGAAGGGTAGTGATTAAGTGAGCAGATTATTTGGTTATTGTATGATCTGTGAATTGATACTATCGTATATTGGTTTCGTCCCTGGCTTGGAAGCCCCCAGAGTAGGATTGTTGATCCGAACTGGGTAAACATATCACTGTGTTATTTACTTTCTGCACTGTTATTTTTATTGTTATCTTGTTCATTGTGTTGGATATCAGTGTCTCAACATCTGTGTAGGACATCTGATATCTGTGCCAGAATTTCAATTGGTATCAGAGCTTGCACCCTTGTTTGGTTCTGGGTGAGATTCAGGGAAGGCACTTTCTGGTACAATGGACAAGGATGGAGGATTTCTGAACAGACCACCTCTGCTTGATGGTTCCAACTATGACTATTGGAAACCAAGGATGATAACATTCATCAAATCCATGGATGATCAAGCATGGAAAGCTGTTAGAAAAGGATGGGAACCCCCAAAGGTTAAAGATGGGAAAGGTACCCCTACTGATGCGGTGAAGGAAGAGGAAGACTGGGATGATGCAGACTACAAAGGGTCCGTGGGAAATTCCAAAGCTATGAATGCATTGTTTAATGGTGTCAACAAGAATATCTTCAGGTTGATTGAACATTGCACCATTGCAAAAGAGGCGTGGGAGGTCTTGAAGGTTGCTCATGAAGGGACTTCAAAGGTGAAGATGTCAAAAGTTCAGCTTCTCATTAGCAAGTTTGAGAGTTTGAAGATGAAGGAGGATGAGAGCATTCATGATTTTCACATGAACATTGTTGAGATAGCTAATGCCTCAAGTGCCCTAGGTGAAAAGATGTCTGACAGCAAACTGGTCAGAAAAATCCTCAGATCTTTACCTAAGAGATTTGACATGAAAGTGACTGCTATAGAGGAAGCTCAGGACATAGACAAGATGAAAGTGGATGAACTTGTGGGATCTCTTCAAACATTTGAATTAGGGATCAGTGAAAAGTCTGAAAAGAAGAAGAGCATAGCTTTTGTGTCAAATACTGGTGACTCAGAAGATGAGGGTGACCTGGTCAGAGATGAAGGGGTGTCTAAAGATCTGGTATTGCTTGGAAAACAATTTAACAAAGTGTTGAAAAGGATTGACTGGAAGTCAAATTCTCAGAACAAGTCACTCGACATCAGTAAAAATCAGGATGGAGGCAGAAGGTCCAGAATTGAAGAAGACTCCAATCAAGGGAAGAGAGTTCAGTGTTTTGAATGTGAGGGATTTGGGCACATAAAGACTGAGTGTCCCACGTATCTCAAAAGGCAGAAGAAGGGCTTATCTGTGTCTTGGTCAGAAGGGGAGTCTGAGAGTGATCTTGAAGAAGAATCAGCAAAATTGGTGACAGCCCTGACCGGGAAATGTAAGGCTGATGGAGAA
Source organism: Lathyrus tuberosus (assembly GCA_022829125.1). NCBI lineage: Eukaryota > Viridiplantae > Streptophyta > Magnoliopsida > Fabales > Fabaceae > Lathyrus > Lathyrus tuberosus. Next base: position 12,556,139 of record JALAZF010000072.1, read on the forward strand.
ACTACTTGTGAGTCTGACTCTGACAAAGAATCTTATATTGGAGAACTCACTAAGGAAGAAGTCTTCACCGGGTTCTCAGAGTTGTGTATCAAGAATGAAGAAAGGTGCCAGATAATATTAGAACAGAAGGTTCTGATAGCTCAACTAGAAGCTGAGAAGGAAGAACATCTATCAATCATTGCTGATCTAAAAGAGGAGGTTGTATGGAAAAAGTCAAAACTTGACAATATGACCAAATCGATAAGAATGCTGAACAATGGTACCACGCAGCTGGATGAGATTCTTCAGACTGGGAAAGATGTTGGAAATGTGCATGGCCTTGGTTTTAACAATCAAGCAGAGAACTACAAGAAGCCTGTATTAAAGTTTGTGCCTCAGAAAATAAAGCAAGAAGAGGGGATGTCAAGTCACATGGTTCAACATCAGATGAAGCATAAGAAAAGAGTATGTAGTTCAAAGTATAAACCATGGAAATGTCATTACTGTGGAAAGATTGGTCATTTAAAGTCCTTTTGCTACAAGCTGCACGGCTATCCCAAAACTGCTCATCAACAAAATAAAGGACAGAGTTGGGCTAAAGTGAGGAGAAGATGGACTCCTAGAAAAATGATGGCTGGTCTCATAGCTCATACCTCTCTTAGAGCATCTGCAAGGGAAGATTGGTACTTTGACATTGGTTGTTCAAGACACATGACCGGTGTGAAGAAATTCTTGTCAGATATCAAGCCTCACTCCACCAATTATGTCACTTTTGGGGATGGATCAAAAGGTGAAATAAAAGGCGTTGGAAAGCTGGACTACACAGGACAACCAAATCTGGATCGTGTTCTATTTGTCAAAGGGCTGACTGCAAATTTGATCAGTATAAGCCAACTGTGTGATGTAGGTCTCAAAGTAAATTTCACTAAATCTGAATGTCTAGTAACCAATGAGAAAGATGAAGTTGTTATGAAGGGAACCAGGTCTAAGGATAACTGCTATCTGTGGAATCCTCAAGAACCGGAAAGTTTGTCTACCTGTTTGATGTCAAAGGAAGATGAAACCAAACTGTGGCATCAGAAATTGGGTCACTTACACTTGAAAGGGATGAAGAAAGTTATGTCAAGTGAAGCTGTTAGAAGTATTCCCAAGCTGAAGATTGATGAGGATAAAACATATGGTGAATGTCAAGTTGGGAAGCAAACAAGGGTGTCACACAAGAGGCTTCAACATCTTACCACAACTTCTAGAGTTCTGGAACTGCTTCACATGGACTTAATGGGACCTATGCAGATCTAAAGTCTTGGTGGGAAGAAGTATGCCTATGTTGTCGTTGATGATTACTCCAGATTCACCTGGATAAGCTTTATCAGAGAAAAGTCTAAAGTATTTGCAGCCTTCAAAGAGTTGTGTCAAAGGATTCAACGAGAAAAGGATTGTGGTGTTGTTCGAATCAGAAGTGACCATGGGAAAGAATTCAAAAATAGCAGGTTTGAAGAGTTTTGCTTATCTGAAGGAATCACTCACGAATTCTCATCACCGATCACTCCTCAGCATAATGGTGTGGTGGAACGCAAGAACAATACTATACAAGAGTGTGCAAGAGTCATGATTCATGCCAAAAAGCTTCCATATCATTTTTGGGCTGAAGCCATGAATACTGCTTGCTATATACACAATAGGGTGACTATCAGATCAGGTACTTCTGTCACTCTCTATGAGCTATGGAAAGGTAGAAAGCCAAATGTGAAGTATTTCCATGTGTTTGGGAGTAAGTGCTATATCTTGGCGGATCGTGAGCAGAGGCGAAAGATGGATCCTAAGAGTGAGGAAGGGATATTTTTGGGATACTCTACAAACAGTAAAGCATATAGGGTATTTAATTCCAGAACTAAGGTGATGATGGAATCCATAAATGTGGTGGTTGATGACTCTGGCAAAGACGAAGATGTCCCAGATGATGTTGGAGCATGCCTTCCCATGAACAATGAAATCTCACAAGACATTGAGTCTGTAGAAGATAATGCTCAAGAAACCGACACTAGACCTGAGAATGAAGAGGTAGAGGATGCTAACAGGGGACTCTCTATAAGGATTCAGAAGGATCACTCTAAGGAATTGATTATTGGAAATCTGAATGAAGGTGTAAGAACCAGAACGAGGGAGGATGTGTCAAATGCATGTTTTGTTTCAAAGATTGAACCAAAGAATATCAAAGAAGCATTGACAGATGATTTCTGGATAAGTGCTATGCAAGATGAACTTTGTCAATTCAAGAGGAATGAAGTCTGGGAACTGGTACCACGACCAGCAGGAACAAATGTGATTGGAACAAAATGGGTTTATAAGAATAAGTCTGATGAACAAGGAGTTGTCATCAGGAACAAAGCCGGATTAGTTGCTCAAGGATATACACAGATTGAAGGAGTAGACTTCGATGAAACATTTGCTCCTGTGGCTCGATTGGAATCCATTAGATTGCTGCTAGGAGTGGCATGTTTGTTGAAATTCAGATTGTTTCAAATGGATGTCAAGAGTGCCTTTCTGAATGGCTATCTTAATGAGGAAGTCTATGTTGAGCATCCTAAAGGTTTTGTGGATCCAAATTTTCCTGATCATGTCTTCAAGCTAAAGAAGGCTTTGTATGGGTTGAAGCAAGCTCCAAGAGCTTGGTATGAAAGGCTGACTGAGTTCTTAGTCAACCATGGGTACAGGAAGGGTGGTATTGATAAAACACTTTTTGTCAAGGAGAAGGATGGGAAACTAATGATTGTTCAGATTTATGTAGATGATATTGTGTTTGGTGGGGTGTCGGATGAAATGGTCCAACATTTTGTCAACCAAATGCAGTCTGAATTTGAGATGAGCTTGGTAGGTGAATTGACCTACTTCCTTGGATTACAAGTTAAGCAGATGGAAGATTCCATTTTTATTTGTCAGAGCAAATATGCGAGGAACATTGTGAAGAAGTTTGGACTGGATAATGCCAAGCATAAGAGAACTCCTGCTCCTACTCACTTGAAGTTATCCAAAGATGAAAAGGGAGTGAATGTTGAACAAAGTTTATACAGAAGTATGATTGGCAGTCTGCTGTATCTTACAGCAAGTAGGCCAGACATAACATTTGCTGTTGGTGTGTGTGCAAGATACCAAGCAGACCCCAAGGTCAGTCACATCAATCAAGGTAAGAGAATTCTTAAGTATGTGAGTGGTACATGTGATTATGGGTTGTTGTACTCCCATGACTCAAGTCCCATGTTAGTAGGTTACTGTGATGCTGATTGGGCTGGAAGTGCTGATGATGGGAAGAGTACCTCTGGAGGATGTTTCTTTTTGGGAAATAATCTTATTTCATGGTTTAGTAAGAAGCAAAATTCTGTATCACTTTCTACTGCTGAAGCTGAGTACATAGCGGCTGGAAGTAGTTGGGCTTAACTGGTGTGGATGAAGCAAATGTTATCTGAGTATAATGTCACACAAGATGTCATGACATTATTTTGTGACAACCTGAGTGCTATTAATATTTCTAAAAATCCTATTCAACATAGCAGGACTAAGCACATTGATATCAGGCATCACTTCATCAGAGAACTTGTGGAGGACAAAGTCATAACTCTTGAGCATGTGAGCACAGAAAATCAGCTTGCTGACATATTTACCAAGGCTCTGGATGCAGTTCAATTTGAAAACCTGAGGAGCAGACTTGGCGTGTGCATTCATGAAGAACTATAGCAATTAATGTTCCTTCTGGCTGCCAGATTGGAAAGATTAAAGGAGGTTCTGGTAGTGCAGTGTGTGAATGAAGGAAATATGCTGAAGTTTGTGCATGACATTTGGTCATGTGATGTGGTGTGCATCTACTCTCTGATGCAGTTTATTCTGGTTTATAATTTGACCAGTTCTCAATTACTTTTAACTGTTCTACTTGCCTTTGTCATATTTCTGGCTAAAAAGGGGGAGTAGTATGTTTGTGTGTGGTGTGCTTGTGCTGGTGCTGCAGTTGAGGGGGAGAATGTAGAATGCTTGTAGGTGGAATGCTTGTGTTGCTGGAATGCATGTGTTGCTGCAGTTAGGGGGAGTTTTTTTGTGCTGTGCTGTGTGTTGTATGCAGTTGAAGGGGAGTGCTGCTATGCTGTTTTTTTGCTGCTATGTGTGTTGTGCTGTGGTATTTCGCTGCTGTCTCTCTGATATGGATTTTTTCTTGTGCTTCTTTACAAGATTTATTTGGTGTGTAGTTTTAGCCAAAATAAGCCAAATGGGGAGATTGTTATTTCATTGATTCTGTGGTTGGCATTTATTTTGCTAAAACTTTTTCTAGCAGCAAGATGTTGAAACAAGATGTTCTAATTTGCTGCACTCAACATGTCGAATGAAGATGTCCCATACCTGCTCATAGGACATCGTGTTTGGATTCAGTTTAAAAGCAGATTCTGTTGCTGAGATTTGTTACTGAATATTCTGTGAATATTTGGTTATCCTATGTGGCATCCAAAGCATTTTTGGATTGTGTTTATTTGTTGGTATTTCGGATTTTCAGCTATTTCTAATTATGGAGACATATTAGGAAACTTTAGATTGAAGACCTATTTTGTTGGAGTTTATTTTGCAGATTTGTGAGCAGTCTATTTGCTGCGTTTTTGAAGCCCAATTCAGTCCAGATTTAATGCTATATATTGACTGGTGTAAACCTAATTTAGGGGTGGAACTTACGTGTATTTTGTTAGGGTTTTCGAGTGTATTTTGTGAGCCTAACTGGTATCATTCTGATAACAGTATAAGGACTGGTTTTTTGTGTTGTAAGTTCTGTCAGTTACTCATAAGCTTTTAAGCATTGGGTTTCTTGTGTGTCAATTCTCATAAGCTTTGAAGTATTGAGAATTGTGTGTTTTGAAAGTGTGACTTTCGGTTTGTTACTTGTGTGGAAAGAAACCAATCACGGGTTGTGGTTGTAGAGGGATTTGAGGAGGGCCTCATACCTAGGTGAGTCTTAGGTAGAAGTCATAGGAAGGGTAGTGATTAAGTGAGCAGATTATTTGGTTATTGTATGATCTGTGAATTGATACTATCGTATATTGGTTTCGTCCCTGGCTTGGAAGCCCCCAGGGTAGGATTGTTAATCCGAACTGGGTAAACATATCACTGTGTTATTTACTTTCTGCACTGTTATTTTTATTGTTATCTTGTTCATTGTGTTAGATATCAGTGTCTCAACATCTGTGTAGAACATCTGATATCTGTGCCAGAATTTCACAGACATTTTAAATAGATTGATTTAGTTATAGATTTAGATCTCACAACCAGATATTTTGCACACTCTTAATGAAAGTGAATCTTTTGCAGAGAGAGAAAGATCCAAAGGCACTATGCCATTGGCGCCTTAAAGGCAGCATATCCTTATCCGGAGTGAGGGGGGTTCGTGTCTTCAAAGCCATTTGAAGTTGAAATATAATTCTGAGGAAGATATAGTAGCTACCGTGGATGCCAATATGGAAGCGTGCATGACCTATTTCTTGGCATCTCTCAAGCTCCACCAAGAGAAGGATGACAACACGGGAAAATGACTCTTACTAAGGAGAAATTAATCCGCCACTCCTCCAGTTATACCTCAGTCTCCCCCAATCTGTATGAAAAGACAACTAATCTTTCAATTTTTTTTAAGTTTCCAAATTTATAGTTTTGGGACGGATTTTTCAAATTTTAACGGCGATACTGAAAAATTTGAAACAATTACTGGAAATTTTGAAACAAGTGAGTTTTTCCACGGAAATTTACAAATTTACCTAATACTGAAATTTAATAATTTCCGGTATTTTCTCCCAGAAATTTTAAAATTTCTGGTACAGAACCCAATATTTTTTACCGAAAATTTTAAAATTTTCGGTGGTTATAAAAATCTAGTTTTGTATCGAAAATTTTAAAATTTCCGATAGTTATAAAAATTTAGTTTTATACCGGAAAATTTGAAATTTCTGGTAGTGTCCATTATTATTTTTTCTAATAATTATTTCTTTCTTTGCAGTGAAATCCAGAGACAAAGACGATACTATTGCAGGGAGAGCTGCAGATCGAGTATCATACCTGGGTAGGGCTTCTAGGGGTGCTGATGTTGAGTCTTCCCAGCTACGGGCAGGACGAGTGGTCCCCATCGGTTCACACCGAAAGCGATTGACTGAGCAAGGCCATTTTCGGGCACCTCGTTCCACTCGACGCCGACTAGTAGAGCAGATTACAGATGAGGTATTGCCAGATGTCCCTATAGTTGATCACGTTGGTGAGCCGGTGGTTGAGCCAGTTGTTCAGAAGGTTTCTTAGGAGGTATAACCAGATGCTGCTATTGGTGAGTCAGGCCCATCCATTACTAATGACACGGAGGTTACGACTCCTTCGACTGCCCTCTGTACACATTGATGGAGGATTCCCAGGAGGACCCATCGACCAGTCTGTGCTTACAAAGTATGATGAGCATGTGGCCTTACGATTATTGCAGGGTGAGGTATATGTCTTTTATGTTTAGTTAAATTTTTTGTTTATATATGTCTGTCACATGAGATATCAACTAATTTGTTTATATTTTGTTGTCACAAGAGCGACCCACACTGAAGGTGACATCTCATAGGTCGAAGATGAAGGACTTCCCGAAGTTTCTGATGCGGGACTTCTAGTTGCTTGATTTTTCCCACTACTCCCTCACCATGCTGGATGCTCCATTGCTTAGTGCCTTTGTTGAGAGGTGGTATAAGGAGACATCATCATTTCATCTTTCGGTCGGGGAGATGACTATCACTCTGAATGATGTCTCTGCATTGTTCCATCTCCCTATTGGCAACAAATTTTGGACGACTACCGTCCTTAGTATGACCCTTGCATGTCAGATTGTGGCACATGATTTGAGTTTGTATGAGGAGGAGGTGCTGAAGGAGTTTGTGAGACCAGGGGTGCGCACCTTCGTATGCATTGGCTTCTGAAGACATACGACCAGCTTGTAGCTGCTGGGAGGTATGAGGCTACCGCTAGGGCGTACATGCTACATATAGTAGCGTGTACTCTCTTTGCGGACAAGTCTGGTGTTTATATTGATGTTCGATACTCATGCCTCTTCAGTAGCCTCGAGGACACCAGCTGCGCTTGGGGATGTGCTGCATTGACCTAGTTGTATACAATCCTTGGAGTTGTGACGATTTTTGAGACAAAACAACTTGCTGGCTATTTGAGTCTTACAGGTATACTTAAAATTATTATATGTTGCTTTCGTATTTTTTTACGCATGATCTCTATAAGTTGTTATTTGGTGTATTTGTGTTTTGATTTCAATGCTGGATATACGACCATTTCCCTACTAACTATGACAGAAGGGTGCATCATTGCAAGGTGGGGGCCCCACGGGCGAAGAGGTGGAAGGCGAGACAGCCACATCCTGGTGGTGTTGCTGAGTATAGGAGGAGGCTTGATGCGCTGATTGTACATGATGTCATTTGGACACCATACACTGGTCATTGAGTCTACCTTGAGTTTGAGGAGTCGTCATTATATACAGGTTATATGCGGTGGGAGACCATGGTTGCTAGACACTTTCCCGAGACGTGTCTGCGACAATATGGTTATGCTCAGAGTATCCCACGACCAATTTCAGACTTTCCAACTTCAGGGATTGACTGGTGGTTTCATTGTAACTTCATCAGCTATGACCGTGCCATCAGAGATCGAGCGGTCACTGTTCAACATCCCTTGCAGTGTGAGGATGGTTACTTTAGATTGGTACCTCACTGTATCACACCCTTGCATCTCCCCACCCCCAGCTGATGACGAGCCTTCTGATGATCGGGTCCTGTTGATGTCGTGCCACCGCCTCCTCCTCCAGTAGATCACACCGATGACCAGCAATGCTTTCAGATGATTTCAATGATTATGGATAACCTCATGGGTTTGGTAAACCCGGATGGTGAGGTTTATACTAGATTAACTCGGACTGCACACATAGCCCATGGGGGCCTATTTAGATATCTTTTGTTGTATTATTTGTATATTATTCAGACATCTTCATCATAACAATTTATTAGCTAATATTATTGACCTTCCTTAAATTATAGTGTGAACGTTAACTAACATCTGACAATGGATTGCATAACTTAAACAGAAAACACTTAACACTACAATATGATTAATAAATAAGAAAAACCTAAACACAACCAGACGCTTTAGGATGTTTCAACATCTCCATTATGTCATCAACAGATCTTGAAAGCTTCGCATCTAACTCCGTCGACCCCTTTGTTATCCTACGGCGAAATGATCTCCATATTTCCTTCACATCTTTGGCGGTCTCCAACTCAATCAGGTTGTATTTCACCCTCCCGTTAGTATCAATCCAATCTTCACGAAACTCGATTTTTCTCACCTTTCTGTTGTCGCCATCAGGCAACAATTCATTCAGTTTGGACGTCAGGCCGACAAAAGAGGTGGTGCCATCGGGAAACTGAAACTCTACAGGAGGAGAATCTCTGTTGAAGTACACTTCTGCCTTAATAAAAAATTGAGGAAGATGCATTTTTTGAGATGTGTTTATCAACAACATGTGACCCCTATTTATATAACTTTGAATCTATTATGGACCACACAAACTGTCGGTGCAATCACAACCATATAAAATTGTCGGCAAAATCCCGATCATCCAAAAAAAAATAAAAATGAAACTACAAAAAATTTCACTTAGGTTGAAATTTTCGGAACATTTTGCACATTATCGGAAATTTCTAAATTTCGGGTACACCGGAAATTTCAAATGAACTACCGGAAATTTCAATCAGTACTGACAATTTGAATATGCCTACCGGAAATTTCATACAGAAATTTGGTGTGTTTTTCACCCAGGGGCAGTTTTGGCATTATGAAACATTGAGGAGGGGGGGGGTGCCAGGTATAATTTAGGGAGTGGCAGGTCAAATTCTCCTTACTATGTGAGGGCAAGGAGAATTTAGAAGTACAGAAGCCCAAAGATAAGGGGAGGAGCGAGAATTTAACTTGTCACTTCCATTTATACCTAACACCCCATACTTTCAAATTGCCAAAACTACCCCTGACTAAAAATTGAATGAAATTTTCGTTCAAAGTTTCCGATAGGTAAAATCAAAATTTCCGGTACAAACAAAATTTTCAACAGTGTATTGCAAATTTCCGTTATACCGGAATTTTTAAAATTTCCGAGAAGTTACAATTAATACAGGAAAATTGAAATTTACCATTTGATACCAGAAATTTCAACCAAAGTAAAATTTTTGCTAGTGTTATTTGTTTAAAATTTTAATTGCTCGGGATTTTGCCGACAGTTTTGGATGACTGTGATTGCATCGACAATTTTGTGTGCTCCAGAGTAAATGTAATGTTGTATAAATAAGGGGGTCACCTGCTGTTTAATAAAAACATCTAAAAACTGTCTCTTCCTCAATTTTTAATTAAGGAAGAAGTTTACTTCAATAGAGCTGCACCTCCCGTAGAGTTCTGGCTTTCGGATATCACCACATCTCTCGTCGGCCTTGTAGCGCAATTTTTGTGGTTTCGAATCACTATCGCTTGGGTACTACAGTTCGATTCATTTTTTATCCTATTGAGCTGAATAAGGAAGGGAAATAGATGTCTCCAATTAACCTTGTTTGCATACCGAGTTTAAACAACGGTCTGTTAGGTTACAGATGCTATTAAGATGTGGGTTTCTCTTTGGTTATTTTGTTAAGAACACAATATCTAGGCTATTGGTAGGATGTTAGGGCTGATGCTTTTCGATTGATATATGAGAGTATGGGATTTTGGGTTTTTTGATTAGCATGCTCGCTAAGATTTTTTTTCAATCTTATGCCTACGTATTCCTGTTTGACGAAACAGGGAAATCAGAGCGATCGTAGTTCCTCCTATTCTATGGGAGGAAAAAGGTTGTTTTGGTGCCTTGTTCAAAGCCCAAGACGTGAAGCTAAAGGGAGTATATGTATCTTGTTCAAAGCCCAAGATGTGAAACTGAAGAGTTTATTTGTATCTTATTCAAAGCCCAAGATGTGAAGCTAAAGAGTTTTTAGAGAGAATTTGTCATCTCTAAAGAGGAGTTGTTGATGTTTGTATGCTGTGAGCAAGGCACATGTTTGACGCTAAAAGGTTGATTGACTCAACCGGGGTTTTCCTTATACAAAGCCTAAGAGGAGGCTAAAAGTTTGATTTTTCTGGGGAAAAATGTTCTTTCTGTCTTGTACAAAGCCCAAGATTGAGGCTGAAAGGGTTCACTCAACAAGAGAGGATTTTTATGTGTCTTGTACAAACCCCAAGACGGAGGCTAAAAGGAGATTGACCTAACAAGAGAGTCTTTTATACTCAATAAGAGGGTTTTTATGTGTCTTGTATGAAGCCCAAGACGGAGGCTAAAGGAGATTGACCCAACAAGAGGGTCTTATACTCAACAAGAGAGTGTTTTTCTATCTCGTACGAAGCCCGAGATTGAGGCTAAAAGGAGGTTGACTCAACAAGAGAGTCTTTATGTGTCTTGTACGAAGCCCAAATACGGAGGCAAAAAAAAGGTTTGACTCAACAAGAGAGTCTTTTATACTCAACAAGAGAGTTTTTATGTGTCTTGTACGAAGCCCAAGACGGAGGCTAAAGGGGTTGGACTCAACAAGAGAGTCTGAAAAGGTTAGCTCCGCTGGGGAGGAACATTTGTACAAAGCCCAAGAGGAGGCTGTCTTACTGCCGAAGGTCACTGAGAGTCCTAGGCAGTTCCAAGTGTGGGGAACTCTCATGAGAGAGACCGGGCTTCTGCCTATGTTTCAGAGAAACTTGAGAATGTCTTTGAGACTCAAGAGGTTTAGACTGTCCAAGTCTAGAGTTTTATCTTTTGTACTATGCCCAAGAGGAGGCACGGGAAGGGTACCAACCCTAAAATGACCGGAGTTTTGACACTGGAAAGACTGCTCTACCAAAGGATGACTAAGTTCTGTCTTATACCTTTAAGAGGTTGTCAGGGTCCTTGTATTAAGCCCAAGAGAAGGAATGGGAACTTCTAAGAAGCCGAAGAGTCCTTGTACAACGGCCAAGAGGAGGCGGGGATGCTTTTAGGAAGCCTGTGGGTCCCCAAACCATGAGAAGTTCACAACATGCTATTCACAGAGAATAGATCAATCCAGGAAAGTTCAAGGATTTGGAAGAAACTCAAGAGATGCCATTCACGGAGAAAAGATCATCTTTGGGGAGTTAGAGTTTCATTGACAATTTTTAAAGGTGACAGTCTGAGAAAAGGTTCACCGAGAATACTGCCTTTCTCTTTGTTCCATATTGTTTAACCCCAAGAGGAGGGAAGACTGTATCTGGTAATCCTATGGGGATCTAGTTTTGGCTGTATTTAAGAGTGACCAACAGGCTTTACCTAGTGCTAGACGTAGTTGTCGGGGAAAACTCTAAATAACTATACTAGTATTACACAGTTGATATTTGACAAGTATATAAAAGTTTGTGAAAGAAGACTTACAGTGAGCAGCCCCACAATACAGTTATATATATATATGAAAGCGGATAAAGAAAGCGGGTAAACACTTACTCGGTTGTAGAGCTTCCATGCTGTTTGGTTAGTTGTTCAACAAAGAAACTTTTGATAACAATATTATATTCAAAATCAAAGGAGAAAGTGATTTGAAAAGATTGTTGGGGCTTATAGCTCAAGGAGAGGCCCAAGGTTTTATCGGTGATTGCACTGTTGTTTTGAATTTTACCGGGACTTATACAAGTGACTGAGGCCCAAAAAAGGTTTTTTGTACAAAGAGATGGGTCTTATACTCTCTCAAGAGGCCCAAAGGTTTATTTTTATACAAGTGGCGGGGCTTACAGCTCAAGGAGAGGCCCGGGTAATTTGATTTTTGAACTGGCGATCGCGCCGAGATTTTCTTTTAACGCCGAGGGACTTATACAATATATGAGGCCCAAAAAGGTTTTGGTTAAAAGGGGATTGGGTCTTACACTCTATTAGAGGCCCGAAAGTATTTTTGCATAACAAGATGGGGCTTACAGCTCAAGGAGAGGCCGAATGGTCTTTTTTTTGTTCGAAAATTGGCGATCGCGCCGAGATTTTTAACGTATCGGGACTTATACAATAACTGAGGCCCAAATTATTTATTTACAAAAAGGGTTGGGTCTTACACTCTATTAGAGGGCCAAATGTTTTGAAAAAGAAAGATGGGACTTACAACACGAGGTGAGGCCCAGATGAAAACAGTGATCGCACTATTATTTTTGAAAATTGTACTGGGACTTATACAATGACTGAGGCCCAAATTATTTATGTACAAAAGGGGGGCTGGGTCTTACACTCTATTAGAGGCCCAAAGAGTTTGAAAAAGTTTGATGAGGGTTGAATTAATCAAAAACCCTAATTTGTTTTCAAAATATATTTTAATTGAATAAAAATTCAATTAAAATGATCAAAATTGTTAAACACGTGTGAAAACAAATTGTGATCTTGGATCAATGTTTCAAAAATCATGTTTATATCCACAAAAATGATTGGAAATCAATTAAGTTTGGAAAATCATGGGGGAAAAATAATTTTAAATGTTAAAAATAAATAAAACATTAATTCTTTGCAAAAATATCAAATATATGAAATAAATAATATTTTTGGGAGTTTTTGGTAAAATAAAATATTTTAACATTTTTGTGAATTATTAAAAAAAGAATCAACTCAAAATCATTAAAACTCAAAGAGAAATTAATTTTTGAATCAATTAAATAAAATCACAAAAATTCAAATATTCAAATATTTGAAAAGGGCGCCAAGAACATGGCAAGAACACGCGCCACCCTCTGTTTCTGCAGATTTGCGTTTTCTATCCAATCTCACTGAATGCTTGATAATATCATGCAATCTACATATCAATCTACTCGTTTTCACCTCACGATCATGTCTATGGTCTTTAATTTCATTTATTTTAAGCATGGAATAAGAAATCAAAGAGAAACCTCAAGAACCCTAAAATTTGCATGAAGGTTCAGAAATTCCATACACGATTCAAACAAAGCAATTGATTGAGGGAAAACACTCTATGCATAATTATGAACATATGGCCAAATTATTGTGCAGCAAAAAATGCATGGATCATAGATTTAGAAGAGCTCATGCCTACCTCTTGCAGCTGGTGATCGTGTTTTGTGTTAAAGGTGTTACAACTTGGTTCCAAGGATATGGACAGCTTCCCTAGGTGCGATGGAGTGTGTCTGGATGCTTGGAATGAATGGAAATGATCTGGAACATGAGATGGTGCCTCAAATGCAAATCTGTCAAGAACTTGAGCAATTGGCTAGTGATTTTGTGATTTTGGTGCTCCAGATGTTATGTGAGTGTTTGGATCGCTCCTATATGATGTTTATAAGGTGTGTGTGTGATTGGTTTGGTTGGAATAGCTCTCAAAATCAAAACCCGATAGTGACTTGCTTTGGAAGGCAAGTTTGGAAGTGAGAAGGTGATTTTGAGGAAAACATCTGTTTGATGGCTTTGGTGTACTCAAACTGATCACAAATGAGCTCTATTTATAGTAGAGCAAGTTTTTTTTGCAAGCAATAGTGAATGGCAACTGCTGCAGAGGTTACACCAATGTTGAGCAATGAGAATCCAAGTCTCCTCTAGCCATTGACTAGAGGTTAGGGCATAGGCTGCTGGTTCCCTTGGTCTTGGATAAGTCTTGACTGAATTCAGTTGGAAATGGCTCAGTCCATGCCACCTTGGTGCATCCATTAAATGCTCCAATCCAAAATTGGAGGCTTGTCCCTCTTTTAGGCATTTCTAGGTTTGACATGCTACTTTTGGTTCCAAAGACTTGGGAGGCTTGGGATCAGAGTTGGTTCCTCCTTGGTCCCCCCTTGAGGTATTCAGATGGATAGATTTGCTTCCCCTTTGCAAAATTTGAGCAAATCGAGCAAAACTCCCAAATCTGCCTTGCTATGACAGTTTGCAGCAAGGCATATTGGCATTGTCATATCTCACGACTCAAGTGGATTTTGATGGAGTTCTTAGACATTTTGGAAAGCCCTCATATGATACAACAACTGTTTGATCATTGTTGGTTTTGATACCTTTTGGATCCAAGTGAAAAATGCCCCTACATTTGGAAAAAAGTGAAGGCAGATTCTGACTTAGTGAAAATTTCACTAAGTGTTGGAAAAAAGTGACATTTTCACTTTTTGTGATTTTGATCATTCCATAACATAAAATCCATGAGGAATTGGAATGAGTTCTGTTTGAAGCTTTTGTAGAGGGCTATGAGAGCTACAAATCTAACTTTGAATGAGGAAAAATGGCCTTTTAGTTTAGGAGTTATGATCCTCCAAAGTTGGTACCCTTGCCACTTTATTCCATAACTTAGAAAATTTCTAAGTCTTTTATGGTTACCCCTTTTACAAGTTATCCCACTTTTCTTGATTTTTCTTGATGAATGATGATTTCAATCACACATTAACATCATTTTGGGGTTAGAGAACCATATTTGTGAAAAATCTCAAAAAGTCAAAGTTGACTTTTGTGCACAGTTGACTTTTTGTCAGATGAATTCCAAACTGTGCGATCATTTATGAAATCAAGTCCTTGACCTAAATCAAACTTGATGGATTGATTTCATAGGTGTTATAGGGTGTATTGAATCATGTCCTAAGGTTTGGGAGCATGTCCTAGTCAAAAGTCAAAGGTACAGTTGACTTTTTCCTCAAAACCCTAACTGTGGTCCAGATGAAATTGAAACTTGTTGATCAAGCTTCTTGGGTTAATCCATTGTTGTAAATGGATTAATGTGGTATATGAGAGACCCTCAAATCCTCTCTTGAGGTCTTGGCTCATGATTTGTCACAAAAGTCAACTTAGGGGTGAATTAGGTCAAGAAACACTAATTCCTGATTTTTGATGAATGCATCCCCTGAGGCCAAATTGACTTGATGATTGGGGTCCATGAGGCCCCATGGAGTATTTTAGGTTATGCTTTGAAGCATTGGCTCATGCCCAGAGGAAAGTTTCCCTCCGGAGGCCCTGGTCGACCAAAACCCTAATTTGGTGACACTGATGATCTTAAGGCTTAATCCAATTGGAATGCTGCAGCCTTGTGCTTGATTCTTGATGTGGGAGTCCTCTTGATCCATTGTGGATGTTTGAGAGGCTAGACAAGTTGAGGATCATGTCATTCCTTGATTGATCCTTTGTCTAAGAGCTCTGAGAGGGCCTGAAACCCTAATTTTTGACTGTAGAGAATGCCTAATAATTCCTGAGGAGATTGATGAGGCATAAAGGTACATCCATATTGTGATGATGATTTGCCCAATGATGGGAAATCTTAGTGGTCAAAATTTGGGGTATGACAGATACCCCTATTTAATCTTCTTGGACCCGAAGGTGCGAATGGCGAAGGTATTCGGGCATTCGGGGTGCAAGAGGATTAAATATTGGAATACTCGAAATTTTGATGGTGGTTAAGAATGGCAGCTCCCGCATCCTTCTTCTTTTGCTAAGCAGTGATACTTAGAAAAGGTAAACTTCCCCTCGATCCTGGTTTCCTACCAAGGAACTGGTCTAAGTTTCTGATATAAACTTCCCCTCTATCCTGGTTTCCTACCAAGGAACTGGTCTCAGTTTCTGAAATAAACTTCCCCTCGATCCTGGTTTCCTACCAAGGAACTGGTCTCAGTTTCTGATATAAACTTCCCCTAGATCATGGTTTCCTACCAAGGAACTGGTCTCAATTTCTTTTGTCAATAAACTTTCTTGACAAGGGACGCTATTCGTAGCGGTTTTCCTCAAACTTCTCGCCGAATTTTCCTGGGGAGATGCCATTTGATAAATTTTTTTTTTTGATGTCAGAGTTGCTGGGGGACCCAGTCGTCTGAGTTGTAGAGGTGTACAAACTTCTCTGTTGGAGACGCCATTTATCGACTCTATCGGGGAAAACGAGTCTCTTGAGAGACTGTTTCCACTTGGGGTATTACATCATACTCTTCTCGGGATCTCCTCGGAGAAATGCCATATGATGTGGTCCAATTTGAGGTGCTGATGACCTTTTCGTCAGTGGATTTTCGGGAGAAAAACTGCTGTATTACCGAAGATTATGAGGCTTTCTCTGGGGATTTTTTTTAATCCGGGAAAACGAGAATATCATCTTCGATGGCGAAGAGTGATGTTCGTCGACGGTTCTCTGGTTTTTCAGAGGTTCAAGTTATCAAAGTGGTCAAGGGCCAATTCTGATCCAAAAATAAACTGGAGGAGAGATTGTTCAGCCCCAACATTTCCTGACGAGGAAAGAACTGACAACTCGATTGAGAGGGCGGTTATCACGATGGGACAAGACCGACTAGAGCAATAGTAATGCAATATGAATGCAAATTTAAATCAATAATGCATGATGTATGTATGTTTATGCTGACAAAACTGACGCGACATACAGACTAATGGATGAACACGACTGGATACTCGGCCACAGCGGTAGATGAGAAGTATCACTGGTTCATGATAGCAATTCTGCCTTGCTTAGGAGAGATAGTCCCTGCGGGGGCAACCGTTGGTCGGGCTTAGGAGGTAAAGACTCTGCCGGGTATGTCGGACGGAATGTTCGCATTTGACACAGCTGACCCTTCATTCAGGTGTACTGGTTTAGAAAGAGTACTTTGATTCTGCACTTTGAAGTTTAACCGTCTTTAGGAGAAGCGATCGATGTTCTTTTGATGTTCGACAGTCAAAAGAAAATGCCATCTTTATTTTAAAAGCAGAAAAAGTTTGGCATGTAAATTCATTTTTGTTTTATTTCAAGAATCGTTGATCACATTAAAATGTCGTTCTGTAAAGCTAAAACAAATGAGAATTGCAAACAAAAGCACAAGGGCTCAAATTTTATTGATAGGATGGAGATCAGCCGAGCCCGTGATTCCATAGAGTATTTACAAAGTTAGAAAATGGTAATTTAAGGGAAAAAGGGCTACATTGAAACATAACGACCACTATCCTTCTACCAACTTTAAATTCTGGACATCCTGAGCTTCTGTCAAAGATGACCTTGACTGGAGTTTTCTGATGGATGGCGTAACTGCTGCTGAGGGACTCGCCTCTGTTGGACATAGTTACTTGCCATTATCCCTAACTTTTGCCTGTATTGTACTTTGAGATTTCCAATCCACCGGGATGATTTTTGATTATGTCTCTAATTTTTGCCTGGACCGCCCTTCTGGGTTTTCAATCCACCGAGACGTTTTTTTTAGGCGAAGTATTTCTTGACTACATCAACATTTTTGGGGTAGGCAAATTCTTCTCCGTCCATGGTTGCAAGTCTCAAGGCGCCGTCTGAGAAAGCATCCTTGACCACATAGGGGCCGTCATAATTCGGAGTCCATTTACCCCGAGAATCAGTGAGAAATGATTGTATCTTCTTGAGCACAAGGTCTCCTTTCCTGAAGACACGAGGTCAAACCTTTTTGTAGAACACCTTCTTCATTCTTTACTGATACAACTGACCGTGGCATAGTGCCGTTATTCATTTTTCTTCGATCAGATTCAGTTCGTCGTGTCGACTTTGACACCACTCAGCTTCTGTTAGCTTAGCTTCCATCAATACCCGGATTGATGGGATCTCTACTTCTATGGGAAGCACTGCTTCCATGCCATATACTAGAGAGAAAGGGGTTGCCCCTGTTGAAGTGCGGACAGACGTGCGATAACCGTGAAGAGCAAAGGGTAGCATCTCGTGCCAGTCTTTATAGGTTACAACCATCTTTTGAACGATCTTCTTGATGTTCTTGTTAGCCGCTTCTACCGCTCCGTTCATCTTAGGTCGGTAGGGAGATGAGTTATGGTGTTCGATCTTGAACTCAGTACACAACTCTTTCATCATCTTATTGTTCAAGTTAGATCCATTATCAGTAATGATCTGGCTTGGAACACCATAACGGCAGATGAGATTGTTTTTGATAAAGCGGACCACGACTTGTCGGGTTACATTGGCGTATGACGCTGCTTCGACCCACTTGGTGAAGTAGTCAATGGCTACTAGGCTGAACTGGTGTCCGTTTGAAGCCTTTGGTTTAATCATGCCAATCATGTCGATTCCCCATATGGAAAAAGGCCATGGGGAAGAGAGAACTTTGAGATGCGTTGGCGGTACATGGATTTTGTTTGAGTATATCTGACACTTGTGACACCTCCTCATGTACTTGTAGCAGTCGGATTCCATGGTTAACCAGTAGTACCCTGCTCTTAGAATCTTTCTCGCCATTGTATGTCCGTTGGCATGAGTGCCAAAGGATCCTTCGTGAATTTCTTTCATCAGCATATTTGCTTCTGGTCTGTCTACACATCGGAGCAAGACCATGTCAAAGTTTCTCTTATAGAGTGTGTCACCGCTCAGGAAGAAACTGCCAGCCAGCCTTCTGAGGGTTTTTTTTGTCCTTCCTTAGTGTCCCAGGTGGGTATTCCTGTTTCTGAAGGAAGCATTTGATATCGTGATACCAAGGTTTGTCATCTATGACTGCTTCAATTGTGAAGATGTAAGCGGGCCGTTCAAGGCGCATTATATCAATCTTAGGTAGGTCAATCCATTGACCTATGCTAACCATGGAAGAAAGAGTGGCAAATGCATCAGCCATGTGATTTTCTCCACGAGGGATATGATGAAACTCAATTCTGTTGAAGAATGGTAGCAACCTTCTCGCATAGTCTTTGTAAGGAATCAATCCTGATTGGTATGTGTTCCAATCTCCTTTGATCTGATTGATAACCAGGGCTGAGTCGCCGTATACATCCAAGTTCTTGATCCTTAAATCAATCGCTTCCTCGAGACCCATAATACAAGCTTGGTATTCGGCCTTGTTGTTTGTACACTTGAATATAAGTCTGGCGGTGAAAGGAATGTGGGTACCCTAAGGTGTCATGATGATTGCCCCAATTCCGTTTCCATAATGATTGACAGCTCCGTCAAAGATTAGTCCCCATTGGGAACCTGGTTCTGGCCCTTCACTGGGTAGCGGTTCATCGCAATCTTTCATTTTTAGAAATATGACATCTTCATCTGGGAAGGCAAACCCGATTGATTCCTAATCGTCAATCGGTTTATGAGCCAAATGATCGGCTAAAATACTTCCTTTAACGGCTTTTTGAGCGTGGTATTCTATGTCATATTCTAATAGCAACATCTGCCAACGGGCAATCCTTCCCGTGAGAGCAGGCTTTTCAAATACATACTTGATTGGATCCATTTCTGATATTAACCAAGTAGTGTGACAAATCATGTACTGGCGAAGACGTTTGGCTGCCCAAGCCAAAGCGCAGTAAGTTTTCTCAAGCATAGTGTACCGAGTCTCGCAGTCGGTGAACTTCTTGCTCAGATAGTAGATGGCAGACTCTTTCCGTTTGGTTTCGTCTTGTTGGCCAAGTACACAACCCATGGAGTCTTCCAAGACTGTGAGGTAGATGATCAGTGGTCTTCCTTCCACTGGAGGTGATAGAATCGGTGGGTTCAACAGGTATTCCTTAATACTGTTGAAGGCGGTTTGGCAGTCTTCTGTCCAAACACAGTCCTGGTTCTTTTTCAGTAATTTGAAAATCGGCGTGCATGTCGCAGTCATAAGGATTATGAATCTGGAAATATAGTTCAAACGTCCCAGGAATCCTCTAACTTGTTTTTCGGTTTTTGGAGAAGGAATTTCTCGAATGGCCTTGACCTTGTCAGGATCAACCTCAATTCCTTTCTGGCTGAGAATGAACCCTAAGAGTTTCCCTGAATAGACACCGAAAGTGCACTTGTTGGGATTTAAACAGAGTTTGTACTTCCTCAACCGCTCGAATAGTTTTGACCGGTGGGTCACATGCTCCTCCTCTGTTTTAGATTTGGCAATCATGTCATCGACATATACCTCGATTTCTTTGTGTATCATGTCATGAAACAGAGTAGTCATGGCTCTTTGATAGGTTGCCCCGACGTTTTTCAACCCGAACGACATTACCTTGTAACAAAAGGTTCCCCATGGGGTAATGAACAAAGTTTTCTCCATGTCTTTCGGCGCCATTTTAATCTGATTATAGCCCGAGAATCCATCCATGAAAGAGAAAACTTTGAATTTTGCTGTACTGTCAACCAGCATGTCAATGTGTGGAAAAGGAAAGTCATCCTTTGGACTAGCCTTGTTTAGATCTCTGTAGTCGACACACATTATGACCTTTCCGTCCTTTTTCGGAACAGGTACGATGTTTGTTAACCATTAAGGATGTTCTGATGTGGCGAGGAAACCCACATCTATCTGTTTCTGTACCTCCTCTTTGATTTTGATGGCCATGTCCAGGTGAGTCCGTCTCAACCTCTGTTTTACTGGCGGACATTCCGATCTTAACGGTAGATGATGTTCCACGATGCTGGTATCCAACCCTGGCATATCCTGATAGGACCAAGCGAATACATCGGGAAACTCTTTGAGAAGATTTGTCAAACTTTCTTTGGCAGTTGGACTGAGCAGTGCCCCAATCCTAATCTCTTTTCTTTCCTCTTTTGAACCCAAGTTGACTATTTCCAACGGCTCTTTGTGAGGTTCGATGGACCTTTCCTCTTGTCTGAGTAGTCGGGAGATCTCTTCTAGAATTTCGTCGTCAACTTCTTCTTTAGCCCCAAACACCGGGAATTCAAAGTTGGGAGAAGGCATCGGATCGTATGTTTCAACGGGGTTTAAAATAAGCAATCCGCATGACGGTTTGATTCGTGTTTAGAAGAGATAGAGAGAATGCAAAAGTGTGTGCAATGTTTTTTTTGGAAAACTTGTTTTTATTATTCGTTTTTTAGGATTACCATTTTCTGAGAAAAGAAAAAAGAGAAAACAACAATTAATGCGGAAATTATAGAACGACGTTATTTTATTTATGAACAAGTCGATTCTTGGAACTACAACCCTATAAAACAAAACTCTTTCGCTTTGGACGAAGCGAAGAGGGATATTTACAGAAAGCGAGCCCTATCAAAACATCCGTTTCACCTGGGCAAGGTGAAAGGTTAAAGTAAAGATGGTAATTACTTTGACTTATGAACAATCTTCGAAACATCGACAGCAACCCATTGGCGGAGAACTCCTCGGTGAATCATAAAGTCTGGTACCTTCTTTCTTGGCGTGTCCTCAGAAATGACGCTGATTTCTGGCGGAGCTGGATCATTGGAATCTGTCTCCCAGGCAGAGTTGTCGTAGGAGGATTCCTCTGTTGTATTTTGCATAGTATTTGTTTTCTCAGGCAAATCTCCCCATCCAGTTGGCTGGATGTCTTCGAGCCTGATACGAGAGCTCTCAGGAGCGGTGTACTTGACCATATAGTCGTATTTTCCACTTGGTTGTCCTAAGGTGTCCCATACTTCTTTGGAACTGGAGGAGTCATCCCTTTCGATGACGTTGACCTCGGGGAAAGCATAGTTGATGAATTCTAGTCCGGCAAGCTTTGCCAATTCATCGTCATACTGGATATTTTCTGAATGATCTGAGTGTTGATCCCATGATATAGTGGGAACGCAGGTATTCTGTTCAATGATGCTCAGCTGATTTTCATTGTTTGGCTGATTTTCTTGCCCCAAGTTTTCTGGGTACGGCTGCCAGATAGGCAGGCCATCCATTGTGCCATAATAGTCATGGTCAAAGTTGTCCTTCATCAGAGTGTCTTCCTCTAATGAATTTGGTGGAGCACGGCATCCTTCCGGATCACAATCTCCGTATATTATTTTGACGTCTGACCTCGGTATAAATCTCGGACTCTATGCAGGATAGCAAAATGGCGTAGGTACCTCTTCCTGAGACATATAACTGTCCTTGTTAAGATAGGACTTCCATTCCTCATCTGTGTCAGAGGAATCTCCCTCATTGATGGTATGAACTACTTGAGGCACTGGGTGAAGGAAACCTCCACTGTGGAAGAAGTTCTGAATGGGATGAAGACCTTCATCGTTAGCAGCTGTCTGGGTGCAGGTTGCAGAAAAACCAAGACCCTTCTTTGTTTTATTATCAGTAGGAATGGCAAGCTGTCCCCATCCTTTCGTATTATTACTTTCAATCGCCTCGAGAGCGTCTTTGTACGAGAAAGTAGATGTTCCTTTCTCTGATTGATTCTCATTGCTCACTGAAAGTGCTTGGAACTGAGTCCCAACAACCTCCTCGGGTTTTATACAAGTAGATAATGACAGGTTACTCACAATCAAGGCTTGTTCTCCACAAACCGTGACGAGTTGATCGTTCTTGACGAACTTCAGTTTCTGGTGCAGCGTCGAAGTGACTGCCCCAGCCTGGTGTATCCAAGGTCTTCCTAATAAGCAACTGTATGTTGCCCGGATGTCCATGACCTGGAAAATGATTATGAAAGTGTAAGGACCGATGGTTATGGGAAGGTCGACTTCGCTGATAACTGCTTTCCGAGACCCGTCAAAGGCTTTGACGATAACCTCACTGCCCCTCATCGGGGATCCTTTGAATGATAGTCGCATTAAAGTGGACTTCGGAATAACGTTGATGGCCGATCCTGTGTCTACCAGTACGCTGGCCAAAGCATCGTCCTGGCAGTTAACTGTGATATTGAGCGCCATGTTGTGACTTTTGCCCCCTCTGGCAAGTCCTCATTACTGAATCCTAAGTTGTTGCAGGAAGTGATGTTAGAAATGATGCTATCGAACTGTCGTATTGACACATCCTGTTCCACAAAGGCCTGCTCTAAGACTTTTTGTAGAGCCTCCCTGTGGGCTTCAGAACTGAGTAAAAGCGATAGCACATAGATCTTTGAAGGAATTTGTAACAACTGATCAACAATGTTGTATTCACTCCTCTGGATGAGCTTCAACATCTCATCATCATTTTTCGAAAGGTCGGGTTTACTGGATTGACCAACTGGTGGATCGGGAGCTTCTGTCTAAAGTTCCTTTTCTCTGTTAGGTTCTCCAACTCCTCGGTTGAAGATTCGACCGCTCCGTGTTACTCGACTGATGTCTGCAATATTTATGACGGAGGGTAATAGAGTTTCCTTTCCATTCTCGATTGTCGTTGCATCGTATTTGTAAGGGATAGCCTTAGTTGATTCTTACGGTAGTGGTCCTGGCAGATAGATAACTACAGGAGCCTTCTGATTTTTCTGACTGTCGTAGGTAACTTTAATCAGCTCCTGGCTAGGAACTTTTGATTCGTCCAGTAAAGGGATGATGGTACAAACATCCTTGCTCTATTGATGATCAGAGATTATGACAACGTCTCTGATTTGATCAGCGAAGTAGTCCGGCGTCCAGTTGATTGGCTCGGAACTCGGACATGGGTGGATCTCTTTACGATCCATCTAACCTTGAAGAGCTGCCCGCACAAGGTAGCATCCTTGGTTATTCTCCAAGCAGGATCTACAACATTCATAGTTGTGTGGTGGTACCTGGCCACGTCTGCTTTGGATGCAGTGTAACCTTACTAGATCCGTCTTCATAGATCAGACATCCTGACTTTGACGTCTAGTAGGGTTCCCGTTTGTCACACTGATTTGTTGCGTCTCTTCGTCTAGATAGATCGGAAGCCACCAATGGTTTAACAAATGTTGTAAAGTTCTTTGAACGAGAGCACAACCTTGGTTGCTCTCATTGCATGCTTTACAACTCAGATAATCGTGAGAAGTGAGAAAATCGAGTTGGACTTGCTTGGCGTGTAACTCTACCAAGCTGGTATTCATTAAACGAATATCGAAGATTTGAATCATGTTGATCTGATAAGGATTTCTATCATGGTAGTCCTGGATCCACCCAAGATCCATCTGACGCTGGAGGGCCTCTTGTATGAAAGAGCAACCCTGTTTGTTTACCGAGCAAGTCAGACAGGAATTATAATCGTGTCGTGGAAAGTTATGGTACTGGCTTTGCCTTGAGTGCATTGCCACCAAGTTGACATTCATTGCACGAATTTAGTGGTTCTGAATGATGTTGGAATTCGTATAGGTCATGTTGACTCCACGAACTCGATGCTCTTGGATCCATCCGAGATCCAATTGTTCCTGTAGAGCTGCTTGCACCACATAACATCCTTGATTATTCTTGGAGCAGATATCACACTGGTGATAATTATGAGGTGGCACATGGCCATATCCACTATGTCTACAATGCATTTTGACCAAGTTGGCCCTTAACAGGAGTACATCATGAATTTGATAGATGTTGTTAGACTCTCCCTCTATCAAATTGACTGCAGCTTTTTCGTGTTGAGGCAACGGGTTTGTGAGAACATTCGGATTCGTATCTTTGAAAGATAAGACCCCGTTCCTAACAAGCTTTTGTACGTCGAATTTGAAACTGACACAGTTTTCTATGTTATGCCCTGATCCTTCTTGATGGTAAGGACACGTCTGATCCGCTTTAAACCAAAAAGGAGGATTTTCTGGTATTGTAAAAGGAGCCCTGGTTTGGACATGTCCCTTGACCAATAGTAATGGAAACAGTTCTGCGTACAACATTGGTATAGGGTCGAACCTTGGTGGTCGTATTGTACGGTTATTGTTGTATGGTGGACGAGCCTGCTGAAGAGGCTGTTGTGTCCTTTGCTGATATTGTTGTTGATTAGGTTGGCTCTGCGCAACCTGAGGTTGATACGTAGAAATAGGCGCAGGTTTAATAGCAGGAGTTACAGCTGCTACTGGTTGGTAACATCGCCTTTGCTTTCCGAGAGAGATATTCCCAATATCTTGCTCTTTTGTCACAGGGAGAGCACTACCATATCGTTTTGTACTACTTGATGATCCAGCGTCTATAACTAAACGTCCTTCTCGGACCGCTTCCTCAAGACGAACTCCCATGCTCACCATCTCGATGAAGTCACTGGGCGCACTGGCAACCATTCTGTCGTAGTAAAATGAGCTTAAGGTTTTCAAGAAGATCTTTGTCATCTCTTTTTCCTCAAGAGGTGGAGAAATCTAAGCGGCGATTTCACGCCATCTCTGAGCGTATTCTTTAAAGGTTTCCTTGTCCTTTTGTGACATCGATCTGAGCTGATCTCTGTCAGGTGCCATGTCCAAATTGTATTTATATTGTTGAACGAAGGCAGCGCCAAGATCTCTGAATGTGCCGATCGTGGCGCGGTTTAAACCCATGTACCATTTTAATGCGGCACCAGTTAAACTATCCTGAAAGTAATGGATTAGTAGCTCCTGGTTCTTCGTCTGAGCTGACATTCGCCGAGCGTACATCACCAAATGGCTCTGAGGGCAAGAGTTACCCTTGTACTTTTCAAAGTCGGGTACCTGGAATTTGTGCGAAACTTTCACATTGGGGACCAAACAAAGGTCCGCGGCGTCCTTTCCAAATAAATCCTGACCGCGAAGGGCTTGAAGTTCTTTCTGCATTTCCAAGAACTGTTCCTGGAACTCATTTATTTTGTCGAACTTGCTGTCGTTTCCACCAGAAGGTATCTGTGGAATCTGTCCTTCCAGGACAGTGTGTACCACGGCCGGTGGTATATTCATTATGGCCGAGACTCTTGGTGCCTCCCGAAGTTTGTAGCCTTCAGGAGTTGCTGTTATGCCCCTGGCATCTTCGCTTTCCCAAAGTTTGTAACCTTCAGGCCCAGCGGCTCCTGCTGCGGTTCCCTGATCCTCAGCGATCGGCGAAGCATATCCTTCCGGGATATAGTTAAGTGGCATGCCCCAGGGACGATCTTTCGACATTTTGTACCTAGGATCATACTTTTCCACTATGGGCGTTGATGTGATCTCTGAGATCACAGTTCGTTGTTGCTGGATCTGAGCTTCTGCTAGAGCTTGCATGTCGTTATGAAGCTTTCTCAGATCTTCTTTCAGAGTATCGATCTCTTCTCTCAACTCTCTATTCTTTTCCTCGAGATCATCCATCTTTTTCTGACTATTGGTCTGAGTATTGTACGAATGAGACAGTTTGACTCTAGAACCGAGACACAAACGTAAGATTCGTAGGGAAGAAGAATGCGTTTACGTGAGAATGATGAATGATAGGCAATGATTATATTAATTTTATGTTTTTGTTTATTCAAAGTAAACTTTGACAATTAGATTACAAATATCAAACAGTGGGGGAACCCCGTTTTATTGAATTCAAAGGACCGCGGAAATGGAAATACAGTAGATTACAAGTGCTGAAAAAGGAAATCTAAACTAATGGATCTTGAGTCCTCTCTGAGGGGAGCTCAGGTTCTGGCTCTGGTATTTTCCTTTTCTTTGATCGGGGCTTTTGGGTCGTTGTCGGGTTGTCATTCCTTTGCCAAGTGAAAGGAGCGAGCAAATCCCTTTGGTCATCTTGATTTTCTACAACATGTTGCTCTAATATCTCGATCAGAGCATCCTTTTCTCTTAACAGCTGCTGTATTTTTTTACACTCCACATTGAGAATACGATACTTGTTCCTCCAAGACCTCTTCTCCTGTTGAACTTTGCTGAGATTAACCTGAAGCTTTTCCGTCTCAGACATAAAATAAAGGGCATGGTCCCTTAATAGAAGAACTTCCTGACGAGGATAAGGCATCCTCAGCTTGAGAGCTCTAGTTTGTACCCAGTGGAGATAGGGCTCCACCGAGACACATTCCGGTTTTCCTAGAGACTCTCGTCCTTTCCTATGAACGTGTTTCCAGGCATGCACTATTTTTGTCTTTAGTGCCCTGTCGTTTTCTCCTTCCTTGAAGAAAAGACCTTCCAGATGAGCATTACACGGAATATGCCTCATCGGGTATCCAAGTTGACGACGAACTAAAATTGGGTGATAATTAATTCCTCCCTTAGTTCCTATAAGGGGTACATTTGGGAAATTTCCACAACGGTCAATGATTCTGATCCTGTCGTAGATTCGATTATACCAATCAATGTTAGAGTTGGTAAGAGACATGATTCTCTGCGACCAACGTAAAGTATTCTTTTGATCTCAAAATGCAGCAGACTTGGGCAAATGGGAAGTGAACCATTTGTACAGTAGGGGTACACAACACGTGATCATTCCTCCGCTGTATAAATTCCTTAAGTGTACCGAATGATACGCATCTGCGAGTAAGGTTGGTACAGGGTTTCCAATCAGGAAAATCTTAATGGCGTTGATATCTACGAAGTTATCAATGCTGGGAATAAAAAATAACCCGTAGGTGAGCAAAACAAAGATGCTCTCGAAAGAGGTCACGTTCTCTATACTAGTAAATTATAGAGCCTTCTTTGTCAAGAATTGGGCTGGAAAACCATGGATGCCACCCTTAGTGGTCATGTGAGTCCTGACTTCTGACTCGCCCAAATAAATTGCTCTTGCAATGATTTGATCCTTTGGAATTTCTTCCAGTCCAGAAAAGGGAGCCTGATCAGTGATATGCAGATCAGTCAAGTGAGAGTATTCCTCCAGCGTTGGTGCTAGCTGATAATCCGGGAATGTTAAACAGTGATAGACTGGATCGTAGAACTGGATTAGTGTGGACAAGATTCCTTCAATTACATGAACCCTTAATAGAGATAGCAGTCCTCCATACTTGGCTCTGAAAGCCTCATGGTTGGTGATCATTCTCGCCAAACCTCTCAAATCCTCTAACTTTGGAACCTTGAAGGTGTACTTATGAGTTTTCCTTCTACCGAAAGCCATTTGCGCAATCTCCTTTCTCTGACGTTTGTAATCATTGTCTTAGTTTAATTTGAAAAAGAGAGACTAGAAGAGAAGATTTTTCTTTTTGTTTTAATGTTTTGTTTAAATGAATGTATGAATGCAACACACAAAAACATAGAAAAAACATGGGGCCAAAGGGTCGGTGTCATGAAGTCAAGGCTCTACCCCTCCCAAAGGTTTATACTGGTGATTTTTTGTACCTGTCCACAAAATCATTGACCCCTCTTGGAATGACAACAGCAAGCGGATCGTCAGCGAGCTGATGTATCCTAGAGTGATCTCAGATGAGGGTAGTATCGCGTGATAACTATTTCCGATAGCTTCCGCACTACAAAATGGCTTAAGTCTGCTAAAAACCTCAGCTTCTCAGATAACCCAGTCGACCTCACTACTTTCAACAACCGAAGTCGTATAGGCAATGTATCTGCAAAGGGAGTCTCCACTGAGTTTGATGGTCGATCGGGGACTCTTAACTGGGATTCACTCCTCGCAAGATTACCTGCATTGCCATCACCTATCTTAGGTGTATACTCAATCTCTCCACATGCAGCATCACACGCATTCCCATTAGCAGGAAAATAAACACAGATATCATTTAGGAAAAGCAGTATATATATTTGTCTTAATCATCCTAGACCTCTAGTCTTATGGTCCTAACAGACAGTGACTCCCCAGCCGAGTCGCCATTTCTGTGATATTTTGTGAACTCAAGGTTTCTACCCAAGAGATGGGAAGAGAACAAAATCTGGCTCTCCCACTGTGGTCGCCATTATGCCGTAGTGCTATTTTTGTGGTTTCGAATCACTATCGCTTGGGTACTTGTTTACCTTGGAAATTGGTAAACAACCGCTGATCTTCTAAAACAATAAAGTTCTAGTAACTTACAGGATCGATCAGATTGATCCTAGGACATGTGCCATGAGTGTATTTAAAGTGTTTCACAAATGCATAAAACAAACCTTTCGACCATGCTGGCAAACAAAAAAGGATGTTTTGAAATGTAAATAAAAAGTGATAAAAGCAGAAAAGTGTTTAAATCGAACAAGAAACTTAGAGAAAACAATGTAAAAGCAAATTCAATGAAAGACTGAAGTTTAAATGGTAAAGAAAATGTATAAAGTCTTGAATAAACTGCAGAAATGTAAATGCTTGAAGGTAAAGGCTTCTTAATGTAAAAACTGCAAAGTGAAAACTTTGTAATGTAAAATGCTTTAGAAGTAAAAGACTGAATTAAAGGGACTTCAAAGTAAAGGATCTAAGGTAGAAACTTAAAAGTAAATTGCATTGCAATGAAAGATAATGGTGATTACAATCACGTACATTCTCGCCTCACTCTTTTCTCTACACGCTGGATACTTTGAGTGATTACAGAGTTACTTGTACAACATGATTTTTTCACATATTCTAACTCCAGAACTAACCTATTTATAATACTCTAAAATAACCACCATTTGACGGTTTACTCCTAGAACACGCCACTTGGCACTTTGCATGTCTTCAACTTCTGGATATTCGCCACTTGTCCTCTTTTCAAATTCAAATAGTAGAATTTCCCTCCAATAATTAACTGTAACTGCAGCGCATTATCCATAGCCATTTTACCCTGTCGAATTGACTCTTTAGACTTGGAAATGTTTGAAGTCTTAAAATCATTCTCTTCGACTCAGGCTTTCAACAAATATGGTCGAAGCCTTCTGGTTGAAGCCTTCTTCTCCTTTAGCTTATTATTTTAAAGAATAACTTCTTTAAAAGCCAAATCTATTTGAAATCATGTAGCGTCGAAATTAGGAGCTAACAAATTGCCCCCCAAAAATGTCCTTTCACTAGTGTTGGTAGGAAGGTCATTTTTTGATAGAACCATTTTCGACGCTTGCGCATTCGACTATGAGAAGACGTGGTCATAAATGACCAACCCACGATCTAGAAACTATTCAGTTCCTTTCAATCACGCTTATGACGTCATACCATAATGGCAAATCTTTAAACGTCTTTTTCGCCGTATCCTTGAACAGTTTTCATCATCACCTTTCTTGGAACTAGACATTTGCAGTCTGATCATAACTACCACCACTCAAACAATTTTTTGCAAAAAAAAACAGACACGCGTCCCACTACCCACTTTGCTCCATTGGTGGATTGACAACCTTTTTAACTTCCAAACACCTATAAATACCCTTTTTCCATAACTTATTAAACTTTTGCATTCTCAGAATTTCTTGCAACCCTATTTCTTCATCCTTCAAACTCTCTCAAGAAAAACCCAGAACGCATTCTCACTTTCCTTCAACTTCCAACAATGGCGTCTTCACAAACCATTCCCCAAGAAACAAAAGGTCAAAAAGGTAGAGCCACACAGTTCAAGCAATCCCTTCCACCATTTTCGAACATTCCAGGACCCAAGGTGGTGAAGAATCAACAGTTCATGCCAAAACCCCTTCTTGCGGAAGCGAGGAGCATTTACGAGTCTCAGGTAATGATTCCTCTCATTGTTTCTGATAAACCTTATGCTTTATGTGGCCCCTTAGCTGATGTTAAGCCCACCGATGAAAAACTTAGTGAGTTTTTCCCTTCTTACTGTAAATCAAGACCTTTAGGGCAAAAGATCAACCCTAAGGAAGATGAAGCTTCCCCTGATACACCCACCTTGACTAAGATGGATCTTAGGTATCTTCATGGTGGTACTAGATTAGTAAGAGCTGTTAACCAGTTAAAGGATTTTGACCTTTGGATAACCAGGATGGAAAAGGTCAAAGCTGATCATTGGAAAACCATTGGAATTTATGATCTGCTTATGCTGTCGAAGACCAATATTCCTTATTGTTTGCACCTGCTGGCAACATCACTTTACTTTTGGGATAGTACCCACTACACTTTTCATCTTCCTTGTGGGATGGTTACCCCCGCACTCTTCGACCTGGTTGCCATTGCAGGGCTTCGACCAGATGACATTTCATATGATCCTGAAATTGATGCAGAGGATACCATAGGGATCTCTGATTCCAAGCTTACATACACCCACTTCATAAACCACCACAAACGTGACACTGAAGAAATAACTAACAAGGAACACATTGTATTCCTCACCATATGGTTGTCGAGGTATATATTTTGCTCAAAATCCCTACAGGTGGCCAAGAAATATCTCACTCTGGCCAACCAACTTCACAACAACAGAGGAGTTTGCCTTAGTGGGTTGATTTTGGCAAACCTCTATGAGTCTCTCAGCGAAGGGGCAGCTCGACTCAAAGACTTGGAGGCCTAGGGCACTGTACACCTGAACGCCCCCCTCTGGCTGCTTCAATTATGGCTTAATGCAACTTTCGGAGCTAGCCTTCCCAGGAAAGGGCAAGTCGATGAGGACTCTGCTGAAATCAAAGAAAGGAGGGTCGAAGGTACTCGCCTGGTGAAACTCACGACCAATGATGATGGGGAAACTCTCAAAGGAGCCTTCTCCAGTTACATTATGATGTTTGCCAAGCGGTATGATTTCACACCCAGTATGGCCCATTTTACTGAAAGAAAATGTGGACCTGAGTGGTTTACAAGGCCATTCCCTAATTCATCCAAAAAACTCCATACTGAATCTGTTTCAATCTGGGAAGCCTTTTTGATTCCTAGATCTATCATTCAGAGGCTGAATCTTGGAAGAGATATAGCAGCCTTGATTGCTTACCAACTAAACCTTGTCTCTCGACAGTTTGGGTTGGCTCAAATTTTCCCCAAGTGTATGTATGAGAAGAAAGGCCATGTAGTCCTTCATACTGCCAGGTTTGATGAAGGAGGTGCTGCAATCCCTTTCGACCGGTGGAACGCTTGAAAAGCAACTCTTTCCCCTGTGCACTTTCAACCCACATTTTTGTGCACTAAACCATTTCACAACTGGTGGTCGAAGTACTACAGTGAACAATTTTTTGATGTTGCTGCCTTCTCGTCATTACTTGACCAAGCTTTTCTTGATGTGCAGGAGAAAACCAAGAAGAGTAAGTTCATTCATGTCAAAGAAATTCAGGCCTTCCAAAAGTACTTTGAAACTGTCTATCGACCAGATGATATTAGTCGAACCGTTCGTGAGGCTGCTGTCACTTTGAAGGACAAATTTCTACAAAAAATGGACCAGTTGAAAATCCCTTTAAACGTTCCTCTTGAGAAACGTTATGAGGTGGCTTTTGAACTCTTTCCTCCAAAGTTCCCTCGACTGCCTAACGCTGATTTTGGAGTGGCACTTGCCCCCCCATTTCCAGACTAGTTTGTCTGTGGTGAGCACCTAAAACTCCTTCGACAACGGTCTCAACCGAAAGCCCAACAGGTGGTTGCGATTAAACATACGCTGGACAGTTTCAAAGGACACCTTCATATAGGGGTCGAGGATGTTCGTGTCGAATCCGAAATATATGAAGGTTTGAGGCCCTCGATTTGTGATTTTTAACTAACCACTCAATTATTAATCTTGTAATAATCATCTGTCTTTCAGCTATGGCCAGAAAGACCAGCTCATCGTAGGGTACTGCAAGAGTCGAAAAGGAAACTGAAGGCACAAAGGTATTTTATATCCCTTGCCTAAATCTTTTTGTGTAACCAACTTCTAATATTTGCATCTCCTTTTAGACTGCTCGAAAACCTCCAACGCTTTCAAAAAAGGGCAAGAAAGGTGCTCAAACAGTTGTCCCTTCAGATGCTGATGATGAATCCCCTGAGGAGGTAGTGGCTAAAAAGGAAAGGAAGCTTACCAAAGCTTCTGGAGATACCACCCAATCCTCCTCAAAGGCAGCCAAAATTCTTGAGAAGACACCTGCTAATAGTGGTGTCAAGAAACAACTCTCCAATATTGCGTCAAAAACGACTGCTAGTGATCCTGAGAGCGCAAACTCAAGTCCTGATGCCGCAACTGTACAAGTATGCACACTATCTTTACTCAGCATTTGCATTCCTTACTCAGATTTCTTTCAATCTTATTCTCTTTACTTGTGGTTTTCAGGCTGATGTAGGTGGTTCTAACCCACCACAAACTTCATTCAGCTTTGCAACAACTATCCTGAATAGCCAAGGTGAGCCAACTTATCACCCTACCTTTGACCTTGGTTCTGGATATAGTTCACTGATTGAAATTAACCAATCTATCCCTCTTACAGTTCCTCCTTCTGAAGCAGATGAAACAAACAAAAACTCGCCCACCAGGACCAACACTCAACAATCCCAAACAGATGGCTCTGAACATGAAGAGGATGATGTTTCTAACCAACAACCACTCGACCATACAGAGACCATTGCCATGGACGTAGAAGGAAGGCCAATTGAAGAGGAAGAAGAGGAGGTCGAAAATGAAGAAGAACAAGAAGAAGAAAGGGAAAGGACTGAGCAGGATCAGACCCATTCACCCGTGGCTGAAATAGGTCCTGTCAACAATCCAACTCCTGGGCCTACAGTCACTTCGACTACTCTAGGATCCCCCACTGGAGACCCATTGGCTGCCCTTAAATGGTCGAATCCTCGAGAGTATGCCAGAATGATACTTGGGAAGAAGTACAGCTCTTCAGGTACTAGCCTTAGTACTTCGACCAATTCTGGGGGTCCAGCTCCAGATGACTTTACCAGCCCTATCCTTCAAAAGATCAAAGACAAATTCTTCAAGGGAGACATCTACAATGTCTTACTTTCACATCGAACTGCTCCTCTCTTCCTGAAAGATAGCCTCCAAAAACTGGACCTCTCGACTCTTAGTAAAGATGTGTCTGAATTCCTTGTGGAGTTAACTGCTTTAGTAAATCAGATGTCTGAGGACTTCAAACTTCTTCCCAAGATCCAACACACCATTGAAATTACAACTGGACTAGAACATTCAGCTTGGGATGAAGCACACACATCAGAATCTAAGGTCGAAAATCTGGAGATTGACCAAAACAAAAGGCAGGCAGAGATAGAGTCGAACCAAAAGGACATTGATAACTGGAAGCAGCAAATTGAAGAACTTCAAAACAAGATTTCTAACGCTAAAAAGCGCAACCTTGAGCTGAAAGACTTTGACGATACTGAAATGGCCAGAGAGCTAAAGCGCACTATAGACTTCCTTGATAAAGCCCAAACGCTTGAAAAGGAACTTTCAACAGCTAAGCTCAACAAAGCTCTGTGTGAGAAACGCCTTAAGACTCCCAAGGTCATCTTTCTTGAGTTGAAGTTGAAGCTCCCCTTTTGATTGTCCTATGATTTCTTATTTGTAGTTCTTTTTTGATCATCATGTTTTCTGGCCCTTTTGAGGCCCTATGTAAAGGCAATCTCAATGCCCCCTGGCATCTATCTAAATACTTCTGTTTGCTATTAGCTCTTCGACTTGCAAAATCTTTGATAAAATCATGGCGCATTTTCTCTTAAACTTTGCTAATCTTTGTAATTAAAGTACTCTGCCTCTTTTCTTGGAAATCATGAAAATAACGCAGCTTTTAACAGCTTAGTGTTCCAACGGCACAAGTTTCTATTCCATAAAGGAATATTAATAGCGTAACCCTAGGGTATATTCCCAAGAGCAATTTCACGTGTTTCCATTGTTGACTGGCCAATCCTTACAAGGCTTTGCCTCTCTAAAATCCTCTTCACATGAGCCATATTTTGCACCCACTGAAGCAAGCATGAGTACTTCCTCAAAGAAGGAAGTGACCAAGAAGGTGGCTGAGGAGACAAAGAAAGTTGAGGCAACAACTACTGCCTACAATGATACTTCAACTGGAGCAACCTCTCGCGCCAAGAAGCGAGAAACTAAGATGAAGGTCCCCAAGAAAGGACATTCCAAAGCACAAAACTCTGATGATGAAGCTGACGAAGATTATGTCACCTTCCTCAACTCTATTAATTGGAGAGACTATGAATGATCTTTCTCCTTGGTTTCATGTTGTTGTACTTGTTTCCTTTCCTTTGTATGCCATTTTGGCCTCACATGGCATATTTTGGCTTTTATAATCTGAATAAAACTTATGTCTTAATATGAATCTCTTGCAAAATAGGCTTATATTTTTTCAAATATTTCCCATTTACCCTTAAGACTCTTAGATCACCCTCAATCTCCTGAACCTCGTAAGCATTATTACTGAATGCCTTAATAATTTGAAAGGGACCTTCCCACTTAGGAGACCACTTCCCTAAAGATCTGGTCTTTCGATCCATAGGCAAGATCATTTTCCACACCAAATCCCCAGCTAAAAAGGTTTTAATCTTGAGCTTTTTGTTATAAGACTTCTCCACCCTTTTCTTTTGCCTTTTCAGCAACTCCAATGCATGGAGCCTTTCTTCGTCTAAATCCACTAACTCATCAAGCATCATATTCCAATAAGACTCAGATGGGATCTCGTGATGCCTTTGGATCCTTATGGATTGAATATGAATTTCTACAGGCAAAACTGCATCATGACCAAATGTCAGTCGAAATGGGGTAGTATTAGTTGCCTCTTTTGGGGACGTTCGACATGCCCAGAGTATTTGGTCCAATGTTTTATGCCAATTTCTTGGCCTTTTTCCCACATGCTTTTTTATCAACCCAATAACTACTTTATTTGCCGCTTCGACTTGGCCATTAGCTTGAGCATAATAAGGTGTGGACGTTAAAAGCTTGAACCCCATGTCTTTAGAAAACTCTTGCATTTTCTGACCAGTGAAGACTGATCCTTGGTCTGTTGTAATTGTCTCTGGGATTCCAAACCTATAGATGACGTGTTTCTTGATAAATTCATTCACATCTTCTTGATCAACATTTGGTAAAGGGATAGCTTCGACCCATTTGGTAAAATAATCAATACCTACCAAAATGTACTTATGATTTTTAGATGATGCCGGTCAAATTTCTCCAACCAAATCCAAAGCCCATCCTCTAAAAGGCCAAGGTTTAACTATAGAGTGTAATTCACTTGCAGGGACGTGTTGAATGCCAGCGTGAACTTGACATTCCTGACAACCCTTAGCAAATTCGATACAATCTTTTAACATGGTAGGCTAATACATGCCTTGTCGAAATAACAACCATTTCATTTTATAGACTACCTGATGTGCCCCACACGCCCCACCATGGACAGTCGAAAGGGCCAAGTACGCTTCTGCCTCACTAAGGCACTTAAGCAATACTCCCTCAGGAGTGTTTTTGAATAATTCATTACCCAACAAGACATAACTAAAAGCTTGATACTTGATTTTCCTTTCTGTCGAAGATATTGGATTTTTTAGATAATCTACTATAGGTTTTATCCAATCCTTGTCAGTTATGCTATCAACTGCCAGAATTGCAAAATCATCTTCATCAGCGTATCCAAGCTTAGTTTCTTCCAAATCTGATGGGGCTAATCCTACGGACACCACCCTTCCTCTGAATTCAACTTCGATTGCATCTTGTAATTTGTCTTTCGAAACTTTATACCCTGATGCAATCTGAGCCAAGTCATTAGCTACCTGGTTTTCCAGTCTAGGGATGTGTCAAAAACTAATTGTGTCGAACTTTTTCAACAGTCGATTCACAACTACAAAGTGCATAATCAAGTTTTCTTTTATGCACTTGTATTCCTTGGTAACTTGTTTTATGACCAGTTCTGAATCTCCCATTATTTTGACATGAGTTGCCCCCAATTCCAACAATACTTCAAGTCCAGCAATTAAAGCTTCATATTCAGCTTCGTTGTTGGAACAACGGCCTTTAATTGTATACTTAAGTGTTGTTGGAATTTTATTAGGAGAAATAACAAGCACTCCTATGCCTGTCCTATCTTTGAGGCTCGACCCGTCGAAGTATAAATTCCAAGGTTCCACTTCAAGATAGTTCAGAGGGGTCTCATTTGTAGAATGGTCAACTATAAAGTCTGCCACTACTTGTCCTTTAACAGCTTTTAAAGGCTTATAAGTTAAGGAATATTCAGTTAATGCTAATGTCCATTTTCCAATTCGACTATGCAAAATAGGTTTGGACAACATATGTTTAATAACTTCATAATGAGAAGAAACATAAACATCAACTGGTTTTATATAATACTTCAATTTTGTACAAGAGTAATACAAACATAAACATAATTTTTCAATCATGCTATATCTAGTTTCTGCATCATTTAGAACTCTACTAAGGTAATAGACAGCCCTTTCGACACCATCATCATCCTCTTGAGCTAACATGCTCCCTAAAGTCCTATCTGACGCAGCTATGTACAATCTCATACACTTATTGCCACAAGGTGGTGAGAGAATCGGGGGGTGACTCAGGTAATCTTTGATTTTGTCGAAGGCTTCCTGTTGCGCTTTCCCCCAGTCGAACCTATCCTTGCTAGCTCGAAGCAATGGCGAAAAGGCTTGCGTTTTCCCACTCAAGTTGGATATAAACTTCCTCAAGAAATTTATTTTGCCCAAGAGAGACTATAATTCCTTCTTTGTTGATGGCACTTTTGCTTCCATAATGGCTTTGGTTTTATTCTGGTTAATTTTGATCCCCTTCTTGTGGACCACAAAGCCTAAGAAATCCCCTGCCTGCACACAAAAAGCACATTTGAGAGGATTCATTTTAAGACCATGCTTTCTCATCCTTTCAAAGGAATGTCGAAGATGGCATAAATGATTTTTCCCTGAAAAAGACTTAACAACAATATCATCAATATAGATTTGCATAAAAGTCTCAATAAAATCATGAAAGATTGAATTCATTGCTCGCTGGTAAGTTGCCCCAACATTTTTTAGACCAAAAGGCATTACTACCCACTCGTAGGTGCCTAATGCCCCTGGACATTGAAAAGCAGTCTTTGGGACATCTTCCTCAACAATGAATATTTGGTTATAACCAGAATAACCATCCAACATACTCAAGTATTCATGTCCTGCAGCAGAATCAAACAACATTTCTACCACAGGCATATCATATTCGTCTTTAGGGGTTGCAGAATTTAGATCTCTAAAATCTATACAGACCCTTAAAGAACCATCTTTTTAATGACTGGTACAATATTAGCTAGCCATTCGACATACCTAGCTGTACGGATGAACTTGCATCTAAGTAACCTTTCAATTTCCTCTTTGATCTTTGAAAGGATTGTTGGGGCAAACCGTCTTGGATTTTGCTTGACTGGCTTTTTCCCAAGTATGATTGGCAACTTATGTTCAACAAGCTCTCTCTTCAAACCAGGCATTTCATCATAGTCCCAAGCGAAGCAATCCTTAAATTCCTTCAAGAGTTGGACCATTTCAACTTTGAGTTGTGGGTCAAGGTTAGCACTAACATAAGTAGGCCTTTTTACTCCCCTTTCACCCAAGTCAATTTCTTCCAAAGGATCTTGCGCCAGCATTCTAATGTTATCTGACACTGGATCCCTTTCAAAACCCAAAGGTTCATTATCATAAATAGCATCAAGCCTTTGATTTTGGTCTTCGATTTGAGACCCATCAGGTGGTTCAGGCTCAAAGTCCTTACCAGGGCCTACTTCATAAATTTGAGTTGTGGCTTCGACAGCCATGTGGTTGTGTGCAGCCTCCAAGGCCGCTTGTAATTTAGATTCGGCCACATGGGCCGAAATTCTTTGTATTGCATCGAATTCAGTCATTATTACTGAATTCACTTCCCCAGCCTGTGGGGTCTACATCAGGCTCCCCACAGTACGGGACATTACCTTCTTCCCTTATGACCTCTCTATCCCATCGAAATCCCTCCACAGGGTGCAGGTGTAATGAGTAGAATGCATGGTCATCTGGGGTGAAATCAAATTCTGATAGAGTACAAGGCGCAATATGCGCCAAGTTTTTGTCAAACTCAACACCATCAACATGATTAACAGGCACCTTAAAGTACCCTTGATCACCTTCAATGTTTTCTACTATGCCATCAGGCCTCCAGATTGTGATCCGGTGGTGCATTGACGAAGGTACTGCTCCAACACCATGGATCCATTCCCTCCCCAGCAGAAGGTTATAGTTAGCTTTGCTTTCGACTACCATAAACAAGGTAGGCCTTGTCACCGTTCCCACAGTTAAATCAACCTGCAGAACGCCAAGAGTGGTCCCAATTTTCCCTTCATAGTTAGAAAGGACCATGGTGTGGGTCTTAAGATCAGAGTCGAATTTACCGATCTTGCTTAGTAGGAAATGTGGCATTAAATTGACTGTAGCCCCACAATCCACCAAGATTTTATTCACAGCCACATTCTCTACTTTCCCTGTAATGTACAGAGGTTTCAAGTGCCCTTTCATGGCCTCAGTTGGTCGTTCAAAGAAAGCATTCTTTTCTTCGACACAACCATTGTTCATCACATAGTAGCACACAGGTTGGTGCGCTGCCATTTCAGCCTCAGCGTTGGCATCCAAGTTTTCTACTTCATTTATCCTATCATATTCTCTTGGAATTACTGAAACCACATTAATAATGATGTTTAAAGAGGCATCAGAGTCGGAATCGAAGTTGTGAGTCGAATCTTCATCCTCACCTGCTTCGACTGCAAACCTCTCAGCTTCTTCCTTCTTAGAAGTAAATAATCTACACCCCACAGGCATCTTATTTGTTATTTTTGTCCCAACATCTTTATTGCTAGCAGGCAGAATGTTGGTACTAGTTTCAGTTATGTCTTTGGCCTGAGCTTCTCTCAAAGCCTTCCTTCGTCTCCGTTCCCTTCTCCACTGGGACCTGGGCATAGGATTTTTTCCTTTGTAATTCTCAGAGATATAGGAAACTTTATTGGAGGCCTTGAATTCTTTCTGGTACCCCATTGAAGAACCTCTAGCCACGTCAAAATTCTTCCATCTCTGTTTCCCTTTCCCTGCTGCTTCAACTGGTTTGACCCACTTTCCAGTTGGTACCTCACTGCTAAGCTTGAAAGTAGCCTGCTTAGCCCTTGGCATTTATGGCCTTTGGCCATATTGATTTTGTGTAGCTTTCCTTGGGTCGAAACGCCCTGGCCTTTGAGCAGCTCCTTTCTCACGTCCAAATTTGGCTTCTTTCCCCGCTTGGAGGCTATGAGTAGCTTCTTTGTCGAAGATAGCACTGCATCGAGGGCACAACATGACTTCAGAGTTCTTTCCTTGGCACCTGTGGAGAAAATCAACAATGGTTTCTTCTTCTCTGGGATAAGCCAACTTGTTGCAGTCTTCTTGACGAACCTGTTCATCAATATCCATGGCTTGTCTATTAGTCACTTCGACCATGTTTATGTCAACTTCATCTTTTAAGCGCATTTTGGAGAAGTGGACATCAAGGCCTTCAGCAGCCTCATCCATCTGTCTGAAATGGTCAGCAGTCTCTTTTGTTACCATATGTAATTTTGATGCTTCAGCTTCATCATGGATCTCGACTGTAGCCTCAACGTCGAACCTTTGAACTTCAGAAGATGTCCTAAAGTAGTGTTCAGTAGCCATACATATCAAATGCTCAAGCTGGCAGCCATCCATTTCCTCGACTTCTCTAATGAACACAACACCATTGGTAAGGTCCTTAGTAACCTCAACCACTGTGGCATTTCTGCCAAGAGCTTCATTAGTGCTAACATTGTCTGAGCTGCTGTCAGATTCCTCAGCTAGTTCGACCATGTTAACCTCATGGGGCTCTGTGTAATTTGCTTCAGCTACTTCAAGAGGGTTGGTATCAATTTTCATCTGGGTCTTAGTTTTCTCCCCAAATTTGAGTCTGCCTTCCTGAATAGCATTCTGCACCAGATCCCTGAAAAGAAAACATTGAGAAGTTTTATGGCCCAAATAATTATGGTATTTACAAAAGCCTCTCTTTTTTCTTTGCTCTAAAGGTGGTATTTTAGCACCAGGAGGCACTAGTATTTGACCATCCTTAACTAACAAATCAAAAATTTTGTCACATTTAGTGATGTCGAAAGTGTATGTTTTCTTTGGGAACCTATCGTTCTTTTCGGTTTCGACAGGGTTTTCCCATTTGAAGGGACTAATAATTTACAAGAATAAGGAGGACCTTGCTTAAGTTCAGCAAGATCTATTTCATTTTCGTCGAACCTAACAGGCTCGTCATACAAATCTTCGATGCCCTCCTGGTATTCGACGTAAGCTACCTTCTTGTTTTTGTTCACCCTAGCTTTCTCATCCTTGAGACGCTCTAGCTGTCGAACTCTGTCAGCTAACTGGGCCATATCCCTTAGATACTGGGTGTCCAGTTTTTTCCTGATAGAGTAATCAAGGCCACCAGCCGCCATTTCGACAAGTTCATGCTCAGGCACTTGTGTAAAGCACCTAGCCTTGAGTAGTCGAAACCTGTTCAAGTAATCATCTATTGGCTCATTGAATTTTCGTTTCACACTAGCCAATTCTTTCAAACTAATTTTAGTCTGCTCCATGTAAAATTGCTCATGGAACGAACGTTCTAACTGGGTCCAATTACAAATCGAACCAGATGGTAACGTAGTGAACCACGTGAATGCATTTTTAGTGAGGGAACTAGGGAAATACTTCACCCTTAGACTCTCATCATTCGCAATCTCACCAGCTTCGATCAGGTAGCGCACCACATGTTCGACGGTAGATTCTGTAGTATCTCTTGAAAACTTAGTAAACTTTGGTACTTTTGTCCTGGGGGGTAATTCAGCTTGGAGTATATAGTCTACTATAGGCGAGGTGAAGTTTGGCCTAGAAAAACCCATATTCAGGCCATTTCAAGCCATTATTCTCTCGACCATGGCTGCCAAATTGTTCTCTGCTGCTATATTATTGCGTCGAACCTGATTCACCACATGATCAGCGTTTTGATTTCTGTTTACTAACACCATCCTTGGTTCCTCCTCTTCAAGTATAGGTATTTGATTTCTAGGAGGCTCCTCCCTAGGTGGTTCGACCAACTCTGGATTCACCCGATTCACTTGTTGAGCATTTTCCCTCATCTCGACTCCTTGATTTTGGTGTTGAACAGGAGCGGACATTTCCATGAATTCTGCTATACACGCCATTTGGGCTGTCATCATTTGATTGGTTCGAGTAGTATTCTGGATCAATGGCTGGAAAATCTCTCCCATCGTCTGAGACAAAGTATGTACCATTTGCATGTTGCTCTCATCCATCTGTTGCCTCAAATATGCTGCAGATTCATTTGTTAAGTTGGGTCCTTGAGCAGAATATCCCAAACCTATGGAGTGGCTGTTTTGACCCATGTTAATTCCAGAACCCGACTCCTGTAAAGGGGAAGATATCACATTCTCTGTGAAAATCCTGGGGGAGGTAATTGCCTAAACGTCGAACTTCCTCCTGGTGGAGTCTGAGGATTTGTCACTGATGGGCCAATGTACTCCAGGACTGGCTGAGTGTAAGGCCTCACATATGTCGCCCCTGGTCCTGCTGTCGAAGGCGCTGGCTCTGTCACCATGGTTAACATTGTTGACCCTCCTGTCGAAGGAACTGG
The DNA here is from genome assembly GCA_022829125.1 of Lathyrus tuberosus. NCBI lineage: Eukaryota > Viridiplantae > Streptophyta > Magnoliopsida > Fabales > Fabaceae > Lathyrus > Lathyrus tuberosus. Next base: position 12,598,082 of record JALAZF010000072.1, read on the forward strand.
AGTTGGCGCCACAATACTTCTTAGTATTTCTTGAGGATTGATGGTGCTGTTCTGAACGCTTGAACTGCTTGGTTAAGGATTAGTCCCAGCAGAACTGGGATTTGAATTCCCTTGAATTGGCTACCTTTCCACTTCTCAAGTGCATACAATAACGTTTGCCACAATCTCGACCAATGAAACAATTTTTTTTCAAAAAGGCAGTTATAAAACTTCCTTTTGACAGTTATTTAAAAGTTATAAACTTCCAAATACATGTTTAGCACTGTCCCACCGGGTGTGCCAATTTGTTTACCTTGGAAATTGGTAAACAATCATTGATCTTCTAAAACAATAAAGTTCTAGTAACTTACAGGATCGATCAGATTGATCCTAGGACATCTGGTATGAGTATATTTAAAGTGTTTCACAAATGCATAAAACAAACCTTTCGACCATGCTGGCAAATAAAAAAGGATGTTTTGAAATGTAAATCAAAAGTGATAAAAGCAGAAAAGTGTTTAAGTCGAACAAGAAACTTAGAGAAAACAATGTAAAAGAAAATTCAATGAAAGACTGAAGTTTAAATGATAAAGAAAATGCATAAAGTCTTGAATAAACTGCAGAAATGTAAATGCTTGAAGGTAAGGGCTTCTTAATGTAAAAACTGCAAAGTGAAAACTTTGTAATGTAAAATGCTTTAGAAGTAAAAGACTGAATTAAAGGGACTTCAAAGTAAAGGATCTAAGGTAGAAACTTCAAAGTAAATTGCATTGCAATGAAAGATAATGGTGATTACAATCACGTACATTCTCGCCTCACTCTTTTCTCTACATGCTGGATACTTTGAGTGATTACAGAGTTACTTGTACAACACGATTTTTTCACATATTCTAACTCTAGAACTAACCTATTTATAATACTCTAAAATAACCACCATTTGGCGGTTTACTCCTAGAACACGCCACTTGGCACTTTGCATGTCTTCAACTTCTGGATATTAGCCACTTGTCCTCTTTTCAAATTCAAATAGTGGAATTTCCCTCCAATAATTAACTGTAACTGCAGCGCATTATCCATAGCCATTTTACCCTGTTGAATTGACTCTTTGGACTTGGAAATGTTTGAAGTCTTAAAATCATTCTCTTCCACTCAGGCTTTCAACAAATATGGTCGAAGCCTTCTGGTCGAAGCCTTCTTCTCCTTTAGCTTATTATTTAAAAGAATAATTTCTTTAAAAGCCAAATCTATTTGAAATCATGTAGCATCGAAATTAGGAGCTAACAGTACTACAGTTCGATTCATTTTTCATCCTATTGAGCTGATTAAGGAAGGGAAATAGATGTCTCCAATTAACCCTGCTTGCATACTGAGTTTAAACAACGGTCTGTTAGGTTACAGATGCTATTAAGATGTGGGTCTCTCTTTGGTTATTTTGTTAAGAACACAGTATCTAGGCTATTGGTAGGATGTTCGGACTGATGCTTTTCGATTGATATATGAGAGTATGGGATTTTGGGTTTTTTGATTAGTATGCTCGCTAAGATTTTTTTTCAATCATATGCCTACGTATTCCCGTTTGATGAAACAGGGAAATCAGAGCGATCGTAGTTCCTCCTATTCTATGGGAGGAAAAAGGTTGTTTTGGTGTCTTGTTCAAAGCCCAAGACGTGAAGCTAAAGGGAGTATATGTATCTTGTTCAAAGCCCAAGATGTGAAGCTGAAGAGTTTATTTGTATCTTGTTCAAAGCCCAAGATGTGAAGCTAAAGAGTTTTTAGAGAGAATTTGTCATCTCTAAAGAGGAGTTATTGATGTTTGTATGCTGTGAGCAAGGCACAGGTTTGATGCTAAAAGGCTGATTGACTCAACCAGGGTTTTCCTTATACAAAGCCTAAGAGGAGGCTAAAAGTTTGATTTTTTCGGGGAAAAATGTTCTTTCTGTCTTGTACAAAGCCCAAGATTGAGGCTGAAAGGGTTCACTCAACAAGAGAGGATTTTTATGTGTCTTGTACAAAGCCCAAGACGGAGGCTAAAAGGAGATTGACCCAACAAGAGAGCCTTTTATACTCAACAAGAAAGTTTTTATGTGTCTTGTATGAAGCCCAAGACGGAGGCTAAAGGAGATTGACCCAACAAGAGGGTCTTTTATACTCAACAAGAGAGTGTTTTTCTATCTCGTACGAAGCTCGAGATTAAGGCTAAAAGGAGGTTGACTCAACAAGAGAGTCTTTATGTGTCTTGTACGAAGCCCAAGATGGAGGAAAAAAAAGGTTTGACTCAATAAGAGAGTCTTTTATACTCAACAAGAGAGTTTTTATGTGTCTTGTATGAAGCCCAAGACGGAGGCTAAAAAAGGTTTGACTCAACAAGAGAGTCTTTTATACTCAACAAGAGAATTTTTATGTCTCTTGTACGAAGCCCAAGAAGGAGGCTAAAGGGGTTAGACTCAACAAGAGAGTCTGAAAAGGTTAGCTCTGCTGGGGAGGATCATTTGTACAAAGCCTAAGAGAAGGCTGTCTTACTGTCGAAGGTCACTGAGAGTCCTAGGCAGGTCCAAGTATGGGGAACTCTCATGAGAGAGACCGGGCTTCTGCCTATGTTTTGGAGAAACTTAAGAATGTCTTTGAGACTCAAGAGGTATAGACTATCCAAGTCTAGAGTTTTATCTTTTGTACTATGCCCAAGAGGAGGCACAGGAAGGGTACCAACCCTAAAATGACCGGAGTTTTGACACTGGAAAGACTGCTCTATCAAAGGATAACTAAGTTCTGTCCTATACCTTTAAGAGGTCGTCAGGGTCCTTGTATTAAGCCCAAGAGAAGGCATGAGAACTTCTAAGAAGCCGAAGGGTCCTTGTACAAAGCCCAAGAGGAGGCGGGGGTGCTTTTTGGAAGCCTGTGGGTCCCCAAACCACGAGAAGTTCAAGACATGTTATTCACAGAGAATAGATCAAGCCAGGGAAGTTCGAGGATTTGGAAGAAACTCAAGAGATGCCATTCACGGAGAAAAGATCATCTCTGGGGAGTTAGAGTTTCTTTGACAATTTCTATGGGTGACAGTTTGAGAAAAGGTTCACCGAGAATACTGCCTTTCTCTTTGTTCCATATTGTTTAACCCCAAGAGGAGGGAAGACTGTATCTGGTAATCCTATGGGGATCTAGTTTTGACTGTATTTAAGAGTGACCAACAGGCTTTACCTAGTGCTAGACGTAGTTGTCGGGGAAAACTCTAAATAACTATACTAGTATTACACAGTTGATATTTGACAAGTATATAAAAGTTTGTGAAAGAAGACTTACAGTGAGCAGCCCCACAATACAGTTATACATATATGAAAGCGGATAAAGAAAGCGGGTAAACACTTACTCAGTTGTAGAGCTTCCATGCTGTTTGGTTAGTTGTTCAACAAAGAAAGTTTTGATAACAATATTATATTCAAAATCAAAGGAGAAAGTGCTTTGAAAAGATTGTTGGGGCTTATAGCTCAAGGAGAGGCCCAAGGTTTTATCAGTGATTGCACTATTGTTTTGAATTTGTATAGGGACTTATACAAGTGACTGAGGCCCAAAAAAGGTTTTCTGTACAAAGAGATGGGTCTTATACTCTCTCAAGAGGCCCAAAGGTTTTTTTATACAAGTGGTGGGGCTTACAGCTCAAGGAGAGGCCCGGGTAATTTGATTTTTGAACTGGCGATCGCGCCGAGATTTTCTTTTAACGCAGAGGGACTTATACAATATCTGAGGCCCAAAAAGGTTTTGGTTAAAAGGGGATTGGGTGTTATACTCTATTAGAGGCCCGAAAGTATTTTTGCACAACAAGATGGGGCTTACAGCTCAAGGAGAGGCCCAATGGTCTTTTTTTGTTTGAAAATTGGCGATCGCGCCGAGATTTTTAACGTATCGGGACTTATAGAGGCCCAAATGTTTTGAAAAAAAAAAGATGGGACTTACAACACGAGGTGAGGCCCAGATGAAAATAGTGATCGCACTGTTATTTTTGAAAATTGTACTGGGACTTATACAATGACTGAGGCCCAAATTAGTTATGTACAAAAGGGGGTTGGGTCTTACACTCTATTAGAGGCCCAAAGAGTTTGAAAAAGTTTGATGAGGGTTGAATTAATCAAAAACCCTAATTTGTTTTCAAAATATATTTTAATTGAATAAAAATTCAATTAAAATGATCAAAATTGTTAAACACGTGTGAAAACAAATTGTGATCTTGGATCAATGTTTCAAAACTCATGTTTATATCCACAAAAATGATTGGAAATCAATTAAGTTTGGAAAATCATGGGGGAAAAATATTTTAAATGTTAAAAACAAATAAAACATTAATTCTTTGCAAAAATATCAAATATATGAAATAAATAATATTTTTGTGATTTTTTGGTAAAATAAAATATTTTAACATTTTTGTAAATTATTAAAAAAAGAATCAACTCAAAATCATTAAAACTCAAAGAGAAATTAATTTTTGAATCAATTAAATAAAATCACAAAAATTCAAAAATTCAAATATTTGAAAAGGGCGCCAAGAACATGGCAAGAACACGCGCCACCCTCTGTTTCTGCAGATTTGCATTTTCTATTCAATCTCACTGAATACTTGATAATATCATGCAATCTACATATCAATCTACTCGTTTTCACCTCACCACCATGTCTATGGTCTTTAATTTCATTTATTTTAAGCATGTAATAAGAAATCAAAGAGAAACCTCAAGAACCCTAAAATTTGCATGAAGGTTCAGAAATTCCATACACGATTCAAACAAAGCAATTGATTGAGGGAAAACACTCTATGCATGATTATGAACATATGGCCAAATTATTGTGCAGCAAAAAATGCATGGATCATAGAGTTAGAAGAGCTCATGCTTACCTCTTGCAGCTGGTGACCGTGTTTTGTGTTAGAGGTGTTACAGCTTGGTTCCAAGGATATGGACAGCTTCCCTAGGTGCTATGGAGTGTGTCTGGATGCTTGGAATGAATGGAAATGATCTGGAACTTGAGATGGTACCTCAACTGCAAATCTGTCAAGAACTTGAGCAATTGGCTAGTGATTTTGTGATTTTGGTGTTCTAGATGTTATGTGAGTGTTTGGATCACTCCTATATGATGTTTATGAGCTGTTTGTGTGATTGGTTTGGTTGGAATAGCTCTCAATCTCAAAAACCGATAGTGACTTGCTTTGGAAGACAAGTTTGGAAGTGAGAAGGTGATTTTGAGGAAAGCATCTGTTTGATGGCTTTGGTGTACTCAAACCGATCACAAATGAGCTCTATTTATAGTAGAGCAAGTTTGTTTTGCAAGCAATAGCGAATGGCAACTGCTGCAGAGGTTTGACCAATGTTGAGCAATGAGAATCCAAGTCTCCTCTAGCCATTGACTAGAGGTTAGGGCACATGCTGCTGGTTCCCTTGGTCTTGGATAAGTCTTGACTGAATTCAGTTGGGAATGGCTCAGTCCATGCCACCTTGGTGCATCCATTAAATGCTCCAATCCAAAATTGGAGTCTTGTCCCTCTTTTAGGCATTTCTAGGTTTGGCATGCTACTTTTGGTTCCAAAGACTTGGGAGGCTTGGGATCAGAGTTAGTTCCTCCTTGGCCCCCCTTGAGGTGTTCAGATGGATAGATTTGCTTCCCCTTTGCAAAAATTGAGCAAATCGAGCAAAACTCCCAAATCTGCCTTGCCATGACAGTTTGCAGCAAGGCATATTGGCATTGTCATATCTCATGGCTCAAGTGGATTTTGATGGAGTTCTTGGACATTTTGGAAAGCCCTCATATGATACAACAACTGTTTAATCATATTTGGTTTTGATACCTTTTGGATCCAAGTGAAAAATGCCCCTACATTTGGAAAAAAGTGAAGGCAGATTCTGACTTAGTGAAAATTTCACTAAGTGTTGGAAAAAAGTGACATTTTCACTTTTTGTGATTTTGATCATTCCACAACTTAAAATCCATGAGGAATTGGAATGAGTTATGTTTGAAGCTTTTGTAGAGGGCTATGAGAGCTACAAATCCAGCTTTGAATGGGGAAAAATGGCCTTGTGGTTTAGGAGTTATGATCCTCCAAAGTTGGTACCCTTGCCACTTTATTCCATAACTTAGAAAATTTCTAAGTCTTTTATGGTTACCCCTTTTACAAGTTATCCCACTTTTCTTGATTTTTCTTGATGAATGATGATTCCAATCACACATTAACATCATTTTAGGGTTAGAGAACCATATTTGTGAAAAATCTCAAAAAGTCAAAGTTGACTTTTGCGCACAGTTGACATTTTGTCAGATGAATTCCAAACTGTGCGATCCTTTATGAAATCAAGTCCTTGACCTAAATCAAACTTGATGGATTGATTTCATAGGTGTTATAGGGTGTATTGAATCATGTTCTAAGGTTTGGGAGCATGTCCTGGTCAAAAGTCAAAGGTACTGTTGACTTTTTCCTCAAAACCCTAACTGTGGTCCAGATGAAATTGAAACTTGTTGATCAAGCTTCTTGGGTTAATCCATTGTTGCAAATGGATTAATGTGGTATATGAGAGACCCTCAAATCCTCTCTTGAGGTCTTGGCTCATGATTTGTCCCAAAAGTCAACTTAGGGGTGACTTAGGTCAAGAAACCCTAATACCTGATTTTTGATGAATGCATCCCCTGAGGCCAAATTGACTTGATGATTGGGGTCCATGAGGTCCCATGGAGTATTTTAGGTTATGCTTTGAAGCATTGGCTCATGCCCAGAGGAAAGTTTCCCTCTGGAGGCCCTGGTCGACCAAAACCCTAATTTGGTGACACTAATGATCTTGAGGCTTAATCCAATTGGAATGCTGCAGCCTTGTGCTTGATTCTTGATGTGGGAGTCCTCTTGATCCATTGTGGATGTTTGAGAGGCTAGACAAGTTGAGGATCATGTCATTCCTTGATTGATCCTTTGTCTAAGAGCTCTGAGAGGGCCTGAAACCCTAATTTTTGACTGTAGAGAATGCCTAATAATTCCTGAGGAGATTGATGAGGCATAAAGGTACATCCATATTGTGATGATGATTTGGCCAATGATGGGAAATCTTAGTGGTCAAAATTTGGGGTATGACAGGCCTAATGTCCAAGTTGAATGAATTGTTGCCTGATACCGAAAACAGAAAGGCGAGAAAGACCGAGTTTTGTGAAGATTGGATTGATACTGACAGGAAGGTGTAATACAACCTTATTGAGTTGAAGACCGATGAAGATGTGAAGGATATGTGGAGATCATTTTGTCGTAGGTTAACAAATGGGCCGATCAAGGTAGATTATAAGATTTCAAGGTCCGCCGATGACATAATTAAGATGATGAAACGTCTAGAATCATCTGGCAGTGTCTTGGTTTTCTTATTTATTATCGTTTTCTAAGTTATCTAATCCATTGTCAAATGTTAGTTTATGTTGATGTTGCATCATTGGAAGATCAAAAATATTATCTAATAAAAAGTTATGATGAAGATGTCTGAGTAATATACAAATAATACTAATTTACAAAAGATGTCTAAATAGGCCCCCATGGGCTATGTGTGCAGCCCGATATAATCCAGTATAAGCCTCGCCATCAGAGTTTACCAAATCCATGAGGTTATCCATAATAACTCCAATCATTTGGAGGCGTTGCTGGTCATCGACATCAGCTGTAGCAGGTTGCGGCAACACGCTATCGACAAGTACCCCCGACATCAGAAGACCTAACATCACCTATATGCTCAACAGATGGGATGATGCGAGGGTGTGATATAGTGAGGTACCACTCTAAGTAACCATTCTCATGCTACGAGGGGTGCTGAATCGTAACTGCTCGATCTCTAATGGCACGACCAGAGATGATGATGTTACTCTAAAACCACCAATTAATGCCCACAGATGGTATATCCGTAACTGGTTGTGGGATACTCTGCACATAACAATAATGTCACAAACACCTCTCAAGAAAATGTCTAGTAAACATGGTCTCCTTCCACATATAACTTGAATATAATGAAGACTCATCAAACTCACGATGGACTCTAAGATCAATGTATGGTGTTCATATGTCATCATCTACAACCAACGTATTGAGCCTCCTCTGTACTCAGCAACACCACCGGGATGTGACTGCCTGGACCTCCGTCTCCTCGCTCGTGGGGACCCCACTGGGGAATGCTGCACTCTCCAATCACAGATGATGGGGAAATGCTCATATATCAAGCACTGATATCAAAACACAGACACAACAACTAAAAAAATAATAAATTTAATTCGTAACAATTTAATAAGAAATCAACAACAAATAATAGTTTCAAGTATACCTATAATAATCTCAAATAACCAGCAAGCTGTCTGGTCTCAATTACTATTGCCACTTAAAGTGCTGTATACAAAATGGTGAACGCAACACACCCCTAAGCCCAACTGGTAACCTTGAGGCTACTGAACAGGCACACATGCCGAGCATCGATATAAACACCTGACTTGTCCATAAAGAGAGTAGATGCTACTAGATGTAGCATGTACACCCTAACGACAACCTCATAACTCCCAACCGCAACAAGGTCGTTGTACGTCTTCTGAATGTAGCGTGCGATTTTTTTCAGTGACGCGACCACCTTATCGCCATTTGGTTTTTCCTCACCTCAATGGTAGGGGTTGGGTGCTACTTTCTGATTTCTTATTTATCCTATGAAGCTGGAAAATAAAGGGAAACTATCTAAAACTAACCTTGCACGCAAATGTTTAACTGAACAAATGCTTAAGAGATTGGGGAGTTCGGGGTCAGGTTATACAATGGGAAGTTGTCAATTACCTATCCTATATGTGGTTATCCACAGGTTGTTAGCAATTTCTACACTGTTTTCTACTTACTGGTGTTTGTTCGTCGTGGGTTGGGAAAGTTTCTCCTTTGGGAGTGTTTGAGAGAGATTATTTTTGTTGATTTCAGGTTTTCTGATGTTTTTGATAAGGTACTGAACCTAAAGTTTTTGATAGGTGCGCTCGCTAAGATTTCGCAATCTTATGCCTACGTATTCCCGTTAAAGAAAACAGGGAAATCAGAGCAATCGTAGTTCCCTCTAGTCTATGGGAGGAAAAGATACTTGGTGTCTTGTTCAAAGCCCAAGATTGAAGCTAAAAGGTTATTTGTGTCTTGTTCAAAGCCCAAGATTGAAGCTAAAGTTTTGACTGAGAGAGAATTTGTCATCTCTAAAGGGAGACATCTCGTTTGTTTATCACAACTATTGGGTGACTGACTATAAAGGAGAATTACTTTAACTGGGATATATGGATCCAACAATGCCATAATTTCCTTTATAGGGGTGTTGTCCTGAAGGAGAAAACTTTAACTCAGTGTAGAGTAATGCCATTTTTCCTTAGGAATATTTCATGCTAAGAGAGGGATATTGGCGTGGATGTAAATAATCCAGAGGCTTGCCACTTACAGCAATTAGATGAAAGAAAGGGATTTACCAGGATAAGAGATGGACTATAGGTTGGATATAAGTGTGCCACTTACAGCAGTTATCTGGAATTAAGGTTTATTTTGAATGTCTGTTTTGATGTGTGATTGTATAGAGAAATGTCTTCCTACAGAGAGTTTTTGATTTCCTCTGAGGGGATGTTGATTTTTGTGTGCCTTGATCAAAGCCCAAGGTTGAAGCTAAGAGATTGATTGACTCCACTGAGGAGGTCATTATACAAAGCCTAAGAGGAGGCTGGAAAAGACTGACTCAACAAGAGAGTGTTTATCTGTCTTGTACAAAGCCCAAGATTAAGGCTAAAAGAGGATTGAATCTTTTGGGGATATCATTATACAAATCCTAAGAGGAGGATGAAAGTTGACTTTTCCGGGGAAATATTTTGTCTGTCTTTTACAAAGCCCAAGATTGAGGCTAAAAGGGATTTTTTTGACTCCACTGGGGAATATTTCTATGTGTCTTGTACAAAGCCCAAGATTGAGGCTAAAAGAAGAAACTGACTCTACTGGTGAGAGGTTTTATCTGTCTTGTACAAAGCCCAAGATTGAGGCTAGATGAAGAAACTGACTCTACTAGAGAGTATGATTTGTCTTGTACAAAGCCCAAGATTGAGGCTGAAAAGAGGTTTGACTCTGTTTAGGGAGATTTATATGTGTCTTGTACAAAGCCCAAGATTGAGGCTAAAAGATATTTGACTGACTCAACTAGAGAGTGTTTATGTGGTGTCCTGTACAAAGCCCAAGATTGAAGCTGAAAAGAAACTGACTCAACAAGAGTGTTTTTATCTGTCTTGTACAAAGCCCAAGAATGAGGCTAAAAAGATGATTGACTCAACCAGAGAGTGTTTTAAGATCCTTAAACAAAGCCTAAGAGGAGGCTGAAAGTGATTGACTCCACAAGAGAGTGAGAAAAGATCCTTATACAAAGCCTAAGAGGAGGCTAAAAGTGATTGACTCTATAAGAGAGTGTGGAAAGATCCTTATACAAAGCCTAAGAGGAGGCTAAAAGTGATTGACTCAACAAGAGAGTGTGGAAAGATCCTTATACAAAGCCTAAGAGGAGGCTAAAAGTGATTGACTCAACAAGAGAGTGTGGAAAGATCCTTATACAAAGCCTAAGGGGAGGCTAGTTTGGGAAATTTCTTATATAAAGCCTAAGATGAGGCTGGTTTCTGCTGAGGATTATTGAGATCCAGAGGCAGGTCCAAATTGGGGAATCAACTCTTGTTGAGGGTTACAGAAGAGTTGAGATATCAGATGCCTTGAGGTTCTGATAAAGGTTTATTGATAGTGATTTGACCCTAGATGGGGAAATTTAGAAGTAAAAAGTTTAAACTCTGTTGGTGATTGATGAGATGATTAGGGTTTACCCTGTACTTTTGGGAAACTTCAGGGTTTCTTTGAAATCCAAGAGGAGATGAGACTGTCCAAGTCTGCTGGTATGAAAGGGTTTATCTTTGTATGATGCCCAAGAGGAGGCAGGTGTTTTAAGGGATGAGAATCAACCCTAAATTGGTTTAATGTTTTGACTCGTTGGAAAGACCGCTCTAACAAAGGATGACTAGGTTCTATCCTACACCTGTAATAGGTCTTTGGGTCTTTGTACTAAGCCCAAGAGGAGGCATGAGAACTTTTAAGAAGCCTGAGGGTCCTTGTACAAAACCCAAGAGGAGGCTGGGGATGCTTTTAGGAATCCTGTGGGTCCAAACTTAAGAAAAGTTCAAGAAAAGTTTCACCGGGAATAATCTTTTCTTTAGTGAACAATTATAGGGTTTGAAGAAATTCAAGAGAGGTTTCACCAGGAATTAATCCTCTTTGGGAGAAATGAATTTCTTTGACAATTTTCTAATAGTGACAGTCCGAGAAAAGTTTCAGCGGGAATAATGCCTTTCTCTTTGTTCCATATTGTAAAAGTCCAAGAGGAGGCAAGACTGTATCTGGAATTTCCTATGGGGAACTAGTTTTGACTGTGTTGAAAGAGTGACCACTGGCTTTATCTAATCCTAGACCTAATTGTCGGGGAAAACTCTAAGCAAGATAATATACATGCATATATATACAGATGAGATATATACTGTACGTAAAAGAGGGTAGGAGGACTTACAGATGAGCAAGCTTCCAGCACAAACAAATATATATATGTGTGCAAGTATGTAAAAGAAAGCTGATAAAACTTACAGGTGAACAAGCTTCCATTGTAACATCTGTATGGTTAGTTGTTCAAGAAATTAAAGAAAGTTTTGATAACAACTATGGATTTGAATCTAAATCAAAGAGGAAAGTTGTTTTGAAAAGAAGATTGGGGCTTATACTCAAGGAGAGGCCCAAATGAAAAACAGTGATCATACCGTTGATCTGAAAATTGTATCGGGACTTATAAAATGACTGAGGCCCAAAAAGGTTTTCTGTACAAAGAGATGGGTCTTACACTTTATTAAGAGGCCCAAAAGTGTTTGAAAAAGAAAAGAAATGGGACTTACAACACAAGGGTGTCATACCCCAAATTTTGACCACCAAGATTTCCCATCATTGTGCAAAACATCATCACAATGTGGATGTACTTACATATCTCATCAGTCTCCCCAAAGATGGGTGAGCATTCACTACAATCAAGCTTAGGGTTTCAAGCCCTCTCAGAGCACTTAGACAAAGGATCCATCAAGAACTGACACGATCTTCAACTTGTCTAAACTCTCCAACACCCATAGAGGATCAACAGGACTCCCACGTTAAGAATCAAGCACAAAGTTGCAACATTCAAAGTGGATTAAGCCTCGAGATCGCCAGTGTCACCAAATTAGGGTTTTGGTCGACTGAGGCCTCCAGAGGGAAATTTTCCTCTGGGCATGGGCCAATGCTTCAAAACATAGCTCAAGATACTCCAAAAGACCTCATAGACCCCATCATCAAGTCAATTTAGCCTCAGGGGATGCATTCATAAAAAATCAGGAATTAGGGTTTCTTGACCTAATTCACCCCTAAGTTAACTTTTGGGACAAAACATGAGCCAAGACCTCAAGGCATGATTTGCGGGTTTCTAATAAACCGCATTGATCCATTTGCAACAATGGATTGACCCAAGAAGCTTGATCCACAAGTTTCAATTTCATCTGGACCACAATTAGGGTTTCGAAGAAAAAGTCAACTGTACCTTTGACTTTTGACCAGTACATGCTCCCAAACCTTGGGACATGATTCAATACACCCTATAACACCTATGGAATCCATCCATTAAGTTTGATTTAGGTCAAGGACTTGATTTCAAGAGGATCGCACAGTTTGGAATTCATTTGATAAAAAGTCAACTGTACCAAAAAGTCAAAGTTTGACTTTTTGATTTTTTGGTCAACTAAGGTTCCCTAACCCTAAAATGATGTTAATGTGTGATTTGAATCATCATTCATCAAGAAAAATCAAAGAAAATGAGTTAACTTGTAAACGGGGTAACCATAAAAAAACTTAGAAATTTTCTAAGTTATGGAACAAAGTGGCTAGGGTACCAACTTCCAAGGATCATAACTTGAGATCCAAGCAACCATTTTGGCTGATCCAAAGATGGATTTGTAGCTCTCATGGCATACTTCAAAAGTGTCAACTGCAGCTCATTCCAATTCCTCATGGATTTTTAGTTACGGAGTGATCAAAATGGCTGAAAACACAAAAAGTGACACTTTTTCAATACTTAGTGAAATTTTCACTAAGTCAGAATCTGCCTTACTTTTTCCCAAAAGTAGAGGCACTTTTCATTATAATTCAGGTTAGATCAAAACCAAAGTTAGACATCATATTGAAATAGGATATATCAGCTTTCCAAAATTTCCAAGAACCCCATGAAATTCCATTTGAGCTAGGAGTTATGACAATGGCAACATGCCTTGCTGCAAACTATCTTGGCAAGGAAGATTGTGCATTAAGGCTCGATTTGGCTAATTTGTGCAAATGACAAACAAGTTTATCCATCTGAACACCTCAGGGGGAGACCAAGGAGGAACAAACACTGATCCATAAGCCTCCCAAGTCTTTGGAACTACAAGTAGCATGCCAAACCTAAAAAGCCTAAAAGATGGACAAGACTCCAATTTTGTTTTGGAGCATTCAATGGATGCTTAGAGGTGGCATGTATCAGAGCAAAGATGAACACTTCAGTCATGCCTTATCCTTGAATCAGAGAACCATAGGCCTGTGCTTTAATCTCAAGTCAATGACTAGAGGAGACTTGAGATTCCAAAATGATCCAATTGGCCACAGACCTGTACCAGTTGCCATACCCTATTCCTTGCAAAACAAACTTACTCTACTATAAATAGAGCTCAATTGTGATCAGTTTGAGTACACCAAAGCACCCAAACTGATGCTTTCCTCAAAATCTCCACTTTCACTTCAATTTTGCCTTCCAAGGAAAGTCACTATCAGGTTTTGAGTTTGAGAGCAATTCCAACCAAACCAATCACACACACACACACACACACCTCACAAACATCATATAGAAGTGATCCAAGCACTTAAACAACATCTGGAACACCAATTTCACAAAATCACCAGTCAATTGCTCAAGTTTTCAATCAAGTTGCAGTTGAGGTGCCATAATCTGTTCCAGTCCATTTCAAATCACTCCAGGCATTCAAACACATTCCATATGGTGTAGGGAAGCTGTTCAGATCATCACAACTCATCTGTAACACCTCCAACTCAAAAATCAAATTGCTCTTGCTGCCACGACCTTCAAGTAAGCATAAACTTGGTCATCTCATGATTCATGCATATTTCCTTGCACAATAATTTTGCCATATGTTCATAATCATGTATGAAGGGTTTCCCCTCAATTAATTGCTTTGTTTGAGTCATGTATAAAATTTCTTAGCCTTCATGCAGAATTTTGGGTTCTTGAGGTTTTGTCTTGATTTCTTATTCCATGCTTAAAATAAATGAAATTAAAGACCATAGACATGATCGTGAGGTGAAAACGAGCAGATTGATATGTGGATTGTGTGATTTCATCAAGTATTCAGTGAAATTGGAGAGAAAATGCAAATCAGGCCAAGACCAGAACCCGCTCGTGTTCTTGGCGCCTTTTTTCAATTATTTGAATATTTGAATTTTGTGATTTTATTTAATTGATTAAAAAATTAATTTCTCTATGAATTTTAATGATTTTGAGTTGATGCTTTTTTTAATAATTCACAAAAATGTTAAAATATTTTATTTTACAAAAATTCCCCAAAAATATTATTTATTTCACATATTTAATATTTTTGTAAAGAATTAATTTTTATTTGTTTTTAACATGTAAAATATTTTTTCTTTCTTGATTTTCCAAACTTAATTGGTTTCCAATCATTTTTGTGGATTAAAACATGATTTTTGAAACATTGATCCAAGATCACCACTCATTTTTAACATATCTTCATAACTTTTATTAATTTTTAAACAAAATTAAACCCTTTTTAAAACAAAGTTAGGGTTTTGATTAATTCAACCCTCATCAATCTTTTTTCACACTCATGGGCCTCTAATAGAGTGTAAGACCCAATCCCTTTTTTAACAAAAACCATTTTGGGCCTCAGTTATTGTATAAGACCCACTGCGTTAAAAAAACCTCGGCGCGATCGCCAGTTTAAATAAAAAATAGTTTGGGCCCCTTCTTGAGTTGTAAGCCCCATCTCTTGTACAAAAATCAAGTTTTTTGGGCCTCTTGATAGAGTGTAAGTCCCATCCCTTGTAAATAAATAATTTTGGGCCTCACATATTGTATAAATCTCTCTGTACAGTTCTTAAAACAACGGTACGATCATCGTTAAAACTTGGGCCTCTCCTTGAGCTGTAAGCCCCAACAATCTTTTCAAAACACTTTCTCCTTTGATTTTGAATTCAAATATATATATATATATATATATATATATATATATATATATATATTGTCATAAAAACTTTCTTTAATTTCTTTGTTGAACAACTAATAAAACAACATGGAAGCTCTACAACGGGTAAGTGTTTATCCGCTTTCATTTACTGCTTTCATATATACAACTGTATTGTGGGAAGCTGCACATGGTTAGTCTTCTTTCATAACCTTTTAAAATACTTGTCATATATCAACTGTGTATGTATACTAGTATAGTTATTTAGAGTTTTCCCCGGCAATTAGGTCTAGAACTAAGTAAAGCCTGTTGGTCACTCTTAAATACAAACAAAACTAGACCCCCATAGGATTTCCAGATACAGTCTTCCCTCCTCTTGGGGTTAAACAATATGGAACAAAGAGAAATGCAGTATTCTCGGTGAACCTTTTCTCAGACTGTCACCCCTAGAAATTGTCAAAGAAATTCTACTCCCCGGAGTTGATCTCTTCTCTGTGAATAGCATCTCTTGAGTTTCTTCCTAACCCTCGAACTTTCCTGGAATGATCTCTTCTCTGTGAATTGCATTTCTTGAACTTCTCTTGGTTTGGGGACCCACAAACTTCCTAAAAGCACCCCAGCCTCCTCTTGGGTTTTGTACAAGGACCCTTCGGCTTCTTAGAAGTTCTCATGCCTTCTCTTGGGCTTAATACAAGGACCCTGAAGACCTCTTAAAGGTATAGGACAGAACTTAGTCATCCTTCGTTATAGCTGTCTTTCTAAAAAGAGTCAAAACCCTCATACCAATTTTAGGGTTGATACTCATCCCTTAAAAGAGTCGGTCTCCTCTTGGGCATCATACAAAAGATAAAACTCTTCCAATAGACTTGGACAGTCTAAACCCTCTTGAGTCTCAAAGACATTCTCAAGTTCCCTACAAAACATAGGAGAAACCCCAGATTCTGGATTAATCTCCAGCAAGAGTTAAAACTTGTGGGTTCTAAAACCCCGTCTCTCTCCTAAATTCCCCAACCAGGGTCAGTTTATTATCAGTTTAACACTATCTCAAATCAGAGCCTCAAGGTTTCTGATCTATCAATTCTTCTGCATTCCCCTGCAGGAGTTGATTCCCCATTTGGACCTGCCTCGGGATCTCAAGAATCCCCTGCAAAAGCTAGCCTCCTCTTAGGCTTTGTATAATGATCCTTCCTCAGCGAAGTCAGCCTCCTCTTGGGCTTTGTACATTGATTCTCCCCAGCGGAGCTAACCTTTTCAGACTCTCTTGTTGAGTCGATCAACTCTCAAGACTCTCTTGTTGAGTCAATAACCTTTTCAGACTCTCTTGTTGAGTTAATCACTTGTCAGACTCTCTTGTTGAGTCAACCACTTTTCAGACTCTCTTGTTGTGTCAAGTACTCAGTTGCTGAGTCAACCCTTTTAGCCTCTATCTCGGGCTTCGTACGAGATAAATAAAAGTACTCTCTTGTTGAGTCAAACCCTTTTAGCCTCCATCTTGGGTTTTCTACGAGATATAAACCTTCATAAGCTTGGGAAGAACATCCACAAATTCAATTCCTCCGAGCCTTCATTAGGCTTTGAAGAATAAACTCCCAAGCAGAGTCAAACTTTTTTCCGCCTCCATCTTGGGCTTCGTACAAGATAGATAGCGCTCTCCAGCAGAGTCAAAACCGTTTAGCCTTTGTCTCGGGCTTTGTACAAGACACTTAAAAATATCCTCACCAGAGTCAGTTAAATTTCCCATTTCAGCCTCTATCTTGGGCTTTGTACGAGACACATACAAAACTCCCCGGGGGAGTCAAAATCCATTTTAGCCTCAATCTTGGGCTTTGTACAAGACAGAAAGAACTTTTTCCCTGGAAAAGTCAACGTTTAGCCTCCTCTTAGGCTTTGTATAATGATATACCCAAAGAGTCAGTCTCTTTTTTGCCTCAATCTCGGGCTTTGTACGAGATAGATATAAACACTCTCTTGTTGAGTTAGTCATATTTAGCCTCCTCGCAGGCTTTATATAAGGAATTCCCCTAGCCGAGTCAATCAATCTCTTAGCTTTAACCTTGGGCTTTGATCAAGGCACACAAAAATCAACAATCCCTCTTTAGAGATGACAAATTCTCTCTCAGTTAAACTTTTAGCTTCAATCTTGGGGTTTAAACAAGTTACAAAATAACCCCCTTTTTAGCCTCTGTCTTGGGCTTTGAACAAGACACCAAAACATCTATTTCCTCTGTTAGAATAGTAGGTCCCATACCTTCACACATCAATAAAAAACTTTAGGTCCAGTACCTTACCAAAAACATCGGGCATAACCCGAACATCAACAAAAACTCACTCACTCTCTCATCTTTCCCAAGAAACTTTCCTAACCCATTACTAAATAAACACCATCAATTACAAAGCGATAGAACCTAATGCTAATATCCTGTGGATAACCACATATAGGAGGGGTAATTGACAACTACCCATTGTATAACCTGACCCCGGACCCCCAATCTCTTTAAAGCGTTTGTTCAGTTGAACATTCGCGTGCAAGGTTAGTTTTAGATAGCTTTCCTTTCCCTTTCAGCTTCATGGGATAAATAAGAAATCAGAAAGTAGCACCCCTTTCTCCGCAAGGAGGAAAACCCAAACTTCAGCGATAAGGTGGTCGCGTCACCGACAAAAATCGCTCGCTACAAAGGGTAGGCCCAGATGATTTTGTTTGAAAACGGCGATCGCACCGAGATTTTGAAATCGTATCGGGACTTATACAATGACTGAGGCCCAAAAATGGTTTATTTTCAAAGGGATTGGGTCTTACACTCTATTAGAGGCCCAAAAGTTTATTTTTGTACAAGAGATGAGGCTTATAACTTAAGGAGAGGCCCAGATGAAAAATAACGATCCCACCGTTATTTTGAGAATCGTATCGGGACTTATACAATGGCTGAGGCCCAAAATTATTTATGTACAAAAGAGGGCTGGGTCTTACACTCTATTAGAGGCCCAAAGAGTTTTGAAAAAGATTTGTGAGGGTGAAAATAAGCAAAACCCTAATTTGATTAAAAAAAATGTTTTTTAATTGAATAAAAATTCAATTAAAATGATCAAAATTATTAGACATGTGTGAAAAACAAGTTGAGATCTTTGATTAATGTTTGAAAAAAACATGTTTCATTCATAGAATGTTTTGAAAATCATTTGAATTTGCAAAATCAAGAGAAAAAATATTTTTAAATGTTAAAAAAACAAATAAAACATAATTATTTACAAAAATATCAAATATGTGAAATAAATAATATTTTTGTGAAATTTTTGTAGAATAAAATATTTTAATATTTTTGTGAATTTTCAAAAAAAGAGCCAATAAAAAATAATTAAAATTGAAAGAGAAATTAATTTTGGAATTAATTAATAAAAACCATAAAATATGTGAAAAATAACAAAAAGAGAGAAAATGGAAAAATGGTCTGGGTGGGTGTTGAACCCATGACCTGCCAAACAAACACACATGCGCGCTACCACTGGGGTGGTGATACATCTGTGTATCAAAACCACCCCATAAACACATATGGGTGACTTGGTTTTTAGGCCTGGCAAAGGCAAAAAACCAAGTTTTTTGTGGATTTGCATGAAGGCTCTAACTTCCTCAATTCTCCATGGATTCGGACAAAATTAGGTGCATCCTGCCTAGAATTTCATGAAGAATCCAACGGTGCTTTTAGATTTTTCAAAAGATGTCCCTATTTTAAAATTCGATAGTGATTTAAAAATAGGCCTAGATTTGCATGTTCTATGCTATCTCATTATATAGGAAATAAAAGCAGGGCAAATTGGTTCAAACACAACATATATGATACGTATGAGATGTCCATAATCAATGGACATCAAAGCAATGCATGATTTAAAGAGTTCAAGTTGTGATGCACTTACCTCTTGAAGCTCCTTGCGCTATCTGTCAAGGTCTTTGTGCCAAAAGTAATCCAATGCTTTAGACACTCTTGATTGATCCCTTAGAAGCTTTTAGGATGATCAAACCAGCTGGAATCCTTAGGAACAAGTATTGGCCCTTTCTTGCAAAAGTGGCAAAAGTGACCAAAAATGGTAACTCTCTCAAATGGTGTTCCAGATGAGGGAGACCAATTGGGACAGTTCGAGGATGATATTTGGAGTGTGTTTGAGGCCTTGTTTGGTTTTGAAAGTGACTGAATCAAGGCATGGCTTGAAAAATGTAAAAAAGTCAAAATTTGAGGTTTTGGAGGTTGACTTTCTGATTTTGGTGTTTCAGATCAAGGGTGAGTGTTTGAACAACTTATATATGATACATTGGATGTGTTTGGATCATAAGCTGTGGTGGAATTGCTCTCTAACTCAAAAACTCAGTGGTGACTTGCAAAAGAAGGCATTTTGGCCTAATGAGAGAGATTTTGAGGAAAGCAAGTGCTGTAGTGCTTTGGTGTACTCAAACTGACCACAAATAAGCTCTATTTATAGTAGAGCAAGTTTATTTTGCAAGCAATAATGAATGGCAACTTGGACAGTCCCTTGGCCAATTGTAGCAAAAGGCATCTTTAGTCTCCTCTAGCCATTGACTTGAGGTTAGGGCACATGCCTATGGTCCTTTGATTCAGAGCTGAATCTTGACTCATTCAGTTAAATTTGCTTCAGTCCATGCCACCTTGATGTATCCATTGAATGCTTTGAAACAAAATTGGAGTCTTTGAGCTTTTTAGCCTTTTTAGGGCACTTATGGCTACATGTAGTTCCTTGGACTTGGGAGGCTTGTGGATCAGATCATTCCTCTTTGATTTTATCCCTTGAGGTGTCCAAATGGATGACAAGGCTTGGAATTATCTGATTTGGCCAAATTGAGCAAATGACCTATAATCTGCCTTGAACAAAATCAGTCCATGATGCCATGTTCTAAGGGTTGGAACTCCCAACTCAAATTGAATTTGGAGATGATCTGGTACTTGTTGGAAAGCCCTCATGGAATACTTCAACTTTGATGTCCAACATTGGTCCTGGTTTAGCTTGGATCAAAGTGAAAAATGCCTCTACATTTTGGAAAAAGTAAGACAGATTCTGACTTATTGAAAATTTCACTGTTGGAAAAACTAGCCATTTTCACTTTTTGTGATTTTGATCAATCCATAACTCAAAATCCATGAGGATTTGGAATCTCTTGTAGTTGTCATATTTGAAGTATGTTAGATGGACTTTCATTTGAGCTTTGAATGGGAGAAAAAGGCCTTGTGGTTTAGGAGTTATGGCCTTGCAAAGTTGGGTAAAAATCACTTTTGTTCCATAACTTAGAAAAAATTTGGTTTCTCATGGTCCCCCCTTTTGCAAGAAACGTCACTTTTCTTGATTTTTATTAATGGATGATGATCCAATTCATACATTAACATTGTTTTTGACTTAGGGGAACCATATTTGTGAAAAATTCCAAAAAGTCAAACTTGATTTTGTGCACAGTTGACTTTTTGTTAGATGAAATCCAAACTGTGTGATTCTTTGTGCAATCAAGTCCTTGACCTAATTAAAACCTAATGGATGGGTTCCATAGGTATTATAGGGTGTATTGAATCATGTCCCAAGGTCTGGGAGCATGTCTTGGTCAAAAGTCAAAGATACAGTTGACTTTTTCTTCAAAACCCTAATTGTGGTCCAGATGAAATTGAAACTTGTGAATCAAGTATCTTGGATCAATCCATTGTTGCAAATGGATCAATGTAGTGTATTTGAGGCCCTCAAAACATGTATTGAGGTCTTGGCTCATGCTTTGCTCCAAAAGTCAACTTAGGGGTGAATTAGGTCAAGAAACCCTAATTCCTGATTTTTTATGAATGCATCCCCTGAGGCTAAATTGACTTGATGATTGGGTCCATGAGGTCCCTTGGAGTATCTTGGGTTGTGATTTGAAGCATTGTCTCATGCCCAGATGAAAATTTCCATCTGGAGGCCTTGGTCGACCAAAACCCTAATTTGGTGACACTGGCGATCTCGAGGCTTGATCCACTTGAAATGTTGCAACTTTGTGCTTGATTCTTGATGTGGGAGTCCTATTGATCCCTTATGGGTGTTTAAGAGGTTTAGACAAGTTGAAGATCATGTCATTTCTTTATTGATCCTTTGTCTAAGTGCTCTAAGAGGGCTTGAAACCCTAAGTCTTGATTATAGAGAATGCTCAACCATCTTTGAGGAGATTGATGAGGCATGAAGGTACATCCATATTGTGATAATGATTTTCACAATGATGGGAAATCTTGGTGGTCAAAATTTGGGGTATGACACTGAAGCCAGGACATACGAAGGTGAGTGCCCCTGTTGAAGGCAAACTCCTTCTCCACCACCTCCTTAAAAACTCCTTAGTCTCGTGCAGTAGTCATACATGTAAGCGATAGGCTAAGAACAGGAGTCGTCCAGAATCTGCCTCCGATAGGGAGATAGAACAATGAGGAGACATCATCCAGAGTGATAGTCATCTCCCCAAATGGAAGATGAAATGAAGATGTCTCTTTTTGCCATATCTCAACAAATGCAGTAAGTAATGGAGCGTCGAGTATGGTGAGGGAACCGTGGGTGAAATCAAAGAGCTCGAACTCACGTACAATCCGTCTGACATGCTCAGGCATCAGGATCTTCGGGAAGTCCTTCAGCTTCAACCCGTGCGATGTCACCTTCAGTGGGATACAATCCTGTAACAAACAAATTTAAAAAAAATTAGCAATTAGCTTTCATGGCATAATAATAAATAGATTAAAGTTAAATATAAAAGACATATACCTCTCCCTGCCATAGTCGATACGTTACATGGTCAACATACTCAGTAAGCACCGACATATCAATGGGTCTTTTAGGGAATTCTCCATCAGTATGCACAGAGGGCTCGGTCGAAGGAGTTGTAACCTCTACGTCAGCAGTAACAAATGGGACCAGATCAACAATAACAGCATCTGAATGGACCACCTTAGCAACCAATTCATCTGCAACCACCACCCCATCAACAACCTTTTCAGTAACCACCTCATCTACAACTGTAGCGAGAGATTTTTGTCGGTGACGCGACCACCTTATCGCTGAAGTTTGGATTTTCCTCCTCAAGGAGAAAGGGGTGCTACTTTCTGATTTCTTTATTTATCCCATGAAGCTGGAAGGGAAAGGGAAGCTATCTAAAACTAACCTTGCACGTGAATGTTTAACTGAACAAACGCTTTAAAGAGATTGGGGGGTCCGAGGTCAGGTTATACAATGGGTAGTTATCAATTACCCATCCTATGCACAGGATGTTAGCTTTACGTACCGCTTTATAATTGATAGTATTTATCTGCTGATGGGTTGGGAAAGTTTCTTGGGAAAGTGTGACAGGGAGAGTGAGTTTTTGTTGATGTTCGGGTTCTGCCCGAGGTTTTTGGTAAGGTACTGGACCTAAGGTTTTTGGTTGATGTGTGAAGGTACGGGACCTAGAGTTTTTGATTAGTATGCTTGCTAAGATTTCACAATCTTATGCCTACGTATTCCCGTTTAAACGAAACAGGGAAATTAGAGCAATCATAGTTCCTCCTATTCTAAGGGAGGAAAAGATGTTTTGGTGTCTTGTTCAAAGCCCAAGACAGAGGCTAAAAAGGGTTATTTTGTATCTTGTTCAAAGCCCAAGATTGAAGCTAAAAGTTTGACTGAGAGAGAACTTGTCATCTCTAAAGAGGGATTGTTGATTTTTGTGTGCCTTGATCAAAGCCCAAGGTTGAAGCTAAGAGATTAATTGACTCAGCTAGGGGATTTCCTTATATAAAGCCTGCGAGGAGGCTAAATATGACTGACTCAACAAGAGAGTGTTTATATCTATCTTGTACAAAGCCCGAGATTGAGGCAAAAAATAGACAGACTCTTTGGGGATATCATTATACAAAGCCTAAGAGGAGGCTAAACGTTGACTTTTCTGGGGAAAATGTTCTTTTTGTCTTGTACAAAGCCCAAGATTTGAGGCTAAAAGGGATTTTGACTTCGCCGGGGAGTTTTGTATGTGTCTCGTATAAAGCCCAAGATAGAGGCTGAAATGGGAAACTTAGTTGACTCTGGTGAGGATTTTTTAATTGTCTTGTACGAAGCCCAAGACGGAGGATAAACGGTTTTGACTCTGCTGGAGAGCGCTATCTATCTTGTACGAAGCCCAAGATGGAGGCAGAAAAGAGTTCGACTCTGCTTGGGAGTTTATTCTTCAAAGCCTAATGAAGGCTCGGAGGAATTGACTTCGTGGGAGAAAATGTTCTTCCCAAGATTATGAAGGTTTATATCTCGTACAAAGCCCAAGATGGAGGCTAAAGGGGTTTGACTCAACAAGAGAGTATTTTTATTTGTCTCGTACGAAGCCCGAGATAGAGGCTAAAAGGGTTGACTCAACAAGAGAATACTTGACTCAACAAGAGAGTCTGAAAAGTGGTTGACTCAACAAGAGAGTCTGAGACTGTGATTGGACTCAACAAGAGAGTCTCGAGAATTGACCGACTCAACAAGAGAGTCTGAAAAGGTTAGCTCTGCTGGGGAGAATCATTGTACAAAGCCCAAGAAGAGACCGACTTCGCTGAGGAAGGATCATTATACAAAGCCTAAGAGGAGGCTAGCTTCTGTAGGGGATTCTTGAGATCCCGAGGCAGGTCCAAATGGGGAATCAACTCTTGCAGGGGAATGCAGAAGAGTTGATAGATCAGAAACCTTGAGGCTCTGATTTGAGATAGTGTTAAACTGACCCTGGTTAGGGAATTTTGGGAGAAATACGGGGTTTTAGAACCCACAAGTTTTAACTCTCGTTGGAGATTAATCCAGAATTTGGGGTATCTCCTATGTTTTGTAAGGAACTTGAGAATGTCTTTGAGACTCAAGAGGGTTTAGACTGTCCAAGTCTATTGGAAGAGTTTTATCTTTTGTATGATGCCCAAGAGGAGGCCGACTCTTTCAAGGGATGAGTATCAACCCTAAAATTGGTCTGAGAGTTTTGACTCTTTTTAGAAAGACAGCTCTAACGAAGGATGACTAAGTTCTGTCCTATACCTTTAAGAGGTCTTCAGGGTCCTTGTATTAAGCAAGAGAAGGCATGAGAACTTCTAAGAAGTCGGAGGGTCCTTGTACAAATCCCAAGAGGAGGCGAGGGTGCTTTTAGGAAGCCTGTGGGTCCCCAAACCAAGAGTAGTTCAAGAAATGCAATTCATAGAGAAGAGATCATTCCAGGAAAGTTTGAGGGTTTGGAAGAAACTCAAGAAACGCTATTCACAGAGAATAGATCAACTCCGGGGAGTAGAATTTCTTTGACAATTTCTAGGGGTGACAGTCTGAGAAAAGGTTCACCGAGAATACTGCCTTTCTCTTTGTTTCATATTGTTTAACCCCATGAGGAGGGAAGATTGTATCTGGAAATCCTATGGGCATCTAGTTTTGTTTGTATTTAAGAGTGACCAACATGCTTTACTTAGTTCTAGACCTAATTGCCGGGGAAAACTCTAAATAACTATACCAGTATATATACAGTTGATATATGACAAGTATTTTAATAGTTTATGAAAGAAGACTAACCATGCGCAGCTTCCCACAATACAGTTATATATATGAAAGCAGTAAATAAAAGCGGATAAACACTTACCCGTTGTAGAGCTTCCATGCTGTTTTGTTAGTTGTTCAAAGAAATTAAAGAAAGTTTTCATAACAACTATATATTTGGATTCAAAATCAAAAGGGCGGTTATTTTGAAAAGATTGTTGGGGCTTACAGCTTACGGAGAGGGCCAAGGTTTTACAGTGATTGCACCGTTGTTTTGGATACCGCCTCGGGACTTATACAATGACTGAGGCCCAAAGATGTTTTTTTTTATTTACAAGGAATGGGTCTTACACTCTCTCAAGAGGCCCAAAGATTATTTTTGTACAAGTGATGGGGCTTACAACTCATGGAGAAACCCATTTGACTTCTGTTTGATAATGGCGATCGCGCCGAGATTTTCCATCGTGTCGGGACTTATACAATATCTAAAGCCCAAAAAGGTTTTCTGTACAAAGGGGTTGGGTCTTACACTCTATTAGAGACCCATAGAGTTTGAAAATGAATAAAGATGGGTCTTATAGCTAGAGGAGAAGCCCGGTTGTGTTCGTTACAAAGGCGACGATCGCGCCAAACTTTTGAAAATATACAGGGGGACTTATACAATATGTGAGGCCCAAAATTGTTTATTTACAAAGGTATGGGTCTTACACTCTCTCAAGAGGCCCATGAGTGGTGGAAAACCGTTTGTTTAAGGTGAAAATCAAAGAAACCCTAATTTCATCATTTTTTTTCAAAAGTAATCCTTTTAAAAAATGAATAAAATGACAAAAATACCAAATAAGTCTAAATAAACTACTTGTGATTTTTTGTTAAGGTTTGAAAAAATGAAGTTTTAATCACAGAATGATTTAGGGCTCATTTGATCTTGATTTTCAAAATAAATATTCATTTTTAAAAGGTTTAAATACAATAAAAAATGAATTTATTTACAAAAATATCAACTATATTAAATAAATAGTATAAATTTAATTTTTTTGTGGAATAAAATATTTCAACATTTTTGTGATTTTTTGCAAAAAGAACCAATAAAAAATAATTAAAATTGAGAGAGTTATTAATTTTTCAAATCATTTAAAACATAACATGAAAAATAATAAAAAAGTGAAAAAATGAGAAAAAAGAGGATCTGGGGCGAGGGGGATTCGAACCCCAGACCTCCTAGGTGCAGCGCGCGCCTTCTATCACTGGGGTGGTGATACATCCGTGTATCAAAACCACCCCATGAATATATGAGGCAATGTCTTGTTTTTGGCCTGGTCAAGGCAAGGCAAGGCAAGGTTTTGGCCAAAAACGTGAAGGTCATAACTTCCTCATTTCTTCATGGATTGGGACAAAATTTATATGCATCTTGCCTAGAATTTCTGAAGGAATCCAATGGTGGTGGTGGTTTTTTCAGATGAGACTCCTATTTAAAAACCCGATAGTGTTTTTGAAATAGGCCTATAATTGCATTTTCTATGCCACCTCTTGTTACATGCATGAATTACATGATGAATTGGCTCAAACACAACATATATAACATGTATAAGATGTGCATGATCAGTGGACTTCAAAGCAATGCATATTTCAAAGAGTTCAAGTTGTGATGCTTACCTCTTTAGGAGTTTTTTGGGCTATCTGCCAAGTTCCTTGTGCCAGAAAAAATTTGATGCTTTGGACACTCTCAAATGATCCCTTAGAAGTTTTTAGAATGGTTGGAACCAGCTGGAATCCTCAGGAACAAGTTTGAGCTCTGTTGTACCCCAAATTTTACCCTCAGTTTTTGCTAGTTGTTGTTTTATTATCTTTATCTATATTTTAATTTAATAATTATTTTTTTAGTTTTTTTTATTTGTTTTTATTTTAGTTTAATTTCAATATGGCCTATTTTTATTTTATTTATATTTAAGTTGTTTATTTTTATTAATTTAAATTAATCATCAATTTAATTTAATTTTAAAATTATTAGATTAATTAATTAGATTATTTGTTAATTTAGTTTATTTTTCTAATCATTTAATTTAGGTTATTAATTGGTTTTATTATAAATCATATTATTAATTAATTCAAGAAAAAAAAGAGGATTTTCCATTTTCTTTGTGACTTAATGAGTGGTCCACCGTGGCTTCTCTTTTGCTTTGATTGGATGAATCACATTTTGCAAACGACCAATGAGTATCAAGTTTGTTTCCTTTGACTTTTCAACTCATGCTTTCAACCAATAAGGGAGTGACGTGTGGCATTTTAAGTGAGCAAAACAACAAGCCTCTCCCTCTCCTTTGTCATGTTCAATTTGCAGAAGGAAAGAAGAAATTCAAATCCTCAACCCTTGGCGCGAATTTGTCAATTTTGATTCTCCAAGAGTATTACCTCATTTGAGCTTCGTTTGTTTGCTTCAGCAAAAGCACTTCTGAAGCATTACCATTTTCATCATCCACTCTGATTCACTCTGCATCACCTGCCGTTTGTCATGGCGCCGTCTCCATCAATTTCTCTTTCAAAGCCTACTTGTTTGACAACAGAGGATTGTTTCAGAAGCAATGCACAAACTAAGCATTTGACCCTGCAATTTCTGAGGCTTGAGCAGTAGGGGAGCGTTTGTCCCCAAAGAGTGAACATTGGAATTCAAATGTTAAACCCTTGCTCCTTTTGCACCCAAGCTGTTTGAGTTTTGAATTCAACCCAGCCCATTAAGTTAGCTTATATAAGGAGCTCAATCCCAACACTTGAGCATCAACAATTTTCTCACATACACTTCACTCACAAATATTCAAGTTGCTGAGCTTTCAAGTGTCACGAACAAGAAAGAGAGAGATTGGTTTCTTGGAGCTTTTGATTCAGAAGGAAAGGCTCATCATAAGTAGAAGGTGCAGTGGACATTACTCCACTTGGTAATTTTTCCTTTCTTTTTCACGCTTATCATATCATCCTTCATCATGAGTTTTTATGTTCTTGTTATCTACATAGTCTGCTAATGTATCTCTAAGTTGTTTTGATTTGTTTGCTTCTGTTTGGACTACACTTATAAGGTGATTGGCTGTGTTTTGATTGAATATACATGTTGACCTTTTGCTTTAAATCTTAGTTCATTAACTAGCTTTTAGGTTTGTGAGCTTATTTGCGTCATTGCTGCCAAGTGGAAGGTATCAAGGTTTTGGTTTGAATGTTAAGGTTCTTGGTTTATCACCGTGCGACAATTTTTAATGGTTAACCAAAGTTTTCACTCACTAAGTGCTATTTCTGTCACCTTACTGTCACCCCAGTTAGGTTAAATGCTTAAGGATATTTGTTGCTTTTAAATGTTGATTTAGTCTACATGCTGAAGTTTAATTACATTTATTGGTTGCTTGGTGTTTGGCTCTTTTTGTTTGGAGCTTGAGTTATGTTGCTGGCTGATAGCTTGAGTCTTGATATATTTGAAAACATTTCATCAGCTGAAAGAAACTATGCCCTACATTATGATCTTGTTAGCTCTTTTGTATGAGACATTTCAACTAATAACTTGATTTTGGGTAAAATGCAAATAACAATTTTTGAAGTTTTCAGTCAAACATGCTTGTCATTGATTCGTGGTCTGTTGTGTAAAGTTAATGGTTGTAGTATGTGTGCTGTTCAATTTTGAGTCCACACTCTACATCAGTTTGGTGTCTCCAATTTATGTACAAGCTTTAAAATGCCATATCTGATATATATCTGTCTACCATGCAATTTTGTTTTTATGAAGGATTTGGTGGATTCATACCTCTGAATTTGATTTATGCCTTTTGAATGATCAGTATGACAAATAGTTATTTTCACTCTGCTTAGCTAATGTCTTTTGGATCACTTAAGTGGACTTGTTGAGTCGTATGCCCTGTTGCCTAAAACATGTCTGCTCAGTTTCAAATCATCAGAATGTTGCCCTTGTTGTGTATTCATTATTAGAAGTATGATTGTTTATACTTGTACCAATATGATGAGTGGTTAGCTTGTGTTCATGCTTTTTCTTGCTTAACTGCCATATGTTTCGAATGTCACTATAAGCATACAGGTCCTGTTTGAGTCTATCATCCTATGACAGCTGTGTGTATCTAAGAAAAGCATACCTATGTACTTACATGTTGTAAAAAATTAATCAATTGGGTTTGTATTGTGTGTTGTTGATCTGTCTTCAAAGTTATGTATAAATTGCAGATGTGCTACCTATCTCTGTACTCAAATGTGTATGTCCAACAGTGTGGAAATATGTTAAGGTGAATGAAACTTGTTATATGCCACTCTATTCATGCTTGACACCACCATGACTTTGCTTTCTTGTTAAATGACAAGTTGTTTGCCATGTTCATATTTAGTCATCATACCTTGCTGAAGTTTTGTGTTTAGGATGTATGCACTAGCATTGAATGGTTGTTTAGTACATTTCAATTTGGTGAATATATGTGTTTGTATCAACTGTCATGAACCTCACCATTGATCACACAATCACCCACCAATCCTTTTGTTCTCATGCTGCAGACTATTAGTTGGTTTGTATCTGATCTTTGGGTCATATTTCTTCTTTGACATTTGTTTTTATGTTTCTATACACTTTATGGTATGCATGCTAGCTGATGTGTTTTTGATTTGTTGAAATTATCCCTTTTGATTTTACTCTTCAATGTTGACTTGGAAATGTTGGTTTTATGTTGAACTTGGTTTGTGGATCCCTCTTAATGTCATAACATGTTCATTATCTCCATGCCTCTTTGTGCATATCTGCTCATTGCCATGCTATAATTGTAGCTGCTTATCATTAGTTCATTAATATGCTCACTTATAATGTTTACCAATCCATGACAGTTTGGTCTAGGTTTGAAATTCTTCTCATTCATGTATTATCAGGTGTTAGTTTGAGCCCTAATACTTTGTGAATTTTCTGAGGAGCGTGATAGTCAGAACATATTCAATTGTATTTGCTATGTCTGTTTTGAATTTTGTAAGATGTTCAAACCCTTATGATACTTCCCTTTTACCAGCTTGTATGTGTTTCGTGTGTTAGGATTTAGTGTAAACAAAAGCGACCATTGTTTTCCTTGTTCTTTGCTGTTTATTTTAGAGCTTTATTTTGTTAAGTTTAGACGTGTTTTGAATGAGCTATACTTGTGTGAACATGGCTGGGTAAGTTGAGTTTGGTTGGGAATTTGGGCATGGCTGACACGCGTAGGTTTTGCGTATTGGGCATTTATGAAACTGGTTTGCTTTATA
Source organism: Lathyrus tuberosus (assembly GCA_022829125.1). NCBI lineage: Eukaryota > Viridiplantae > Streptophyta > Magnoliopsida > Fabales > Fabaceae > Lathyrus > Lathyrus tuberosus. The sequence continues at coordinate 12,628,169 of JALAZF010000072.1, forward strand.
TTTTTCTTGAGTCATATAATTCATGGATGAGAGCGTAGCACCGCTGGTCAATGGAGGAGGTTATGAGTGTTTGCAACCAAGGGGACTGGGGTTCGAATCCCCCTCGCCCCAGTCCTTTTATTTATTTTTCTGAACTTCGCTTCTCTTGATATATGCTTGTGCTATCCGTTACATATCAACATGTGCGTCTTGGTTTAGTGGTGATAGTTTTAGGCTGTACACGTTTGAACCTGAGTTTAATCCCCATGGATGCCATTTCCTTATATTTTTGTCACTTAGTTATATTATTTGTTTTATAATTTATGCTCAATTTTCAAAATAACATAACTTATTCATTTTAATCCTTTTTCTGCCCTTCTTTTTGCTATGATTTTCTAATTAAATCTACTTTCTAGATATAAAAGGAGATTGACAAAAATATTTATTTTTGAAACCTTTATACATGATAAATTTGGTAGTACCTTTTTAAGGTTTTGTTGCACTTACCTTGCCATGTTATCTCTATCTATCATGTTTGATCTTTGTCCAACATATGTGGTTCTAACCTTGTATTGACATCATAGTTTTTTTTATCATCTCATGTCTTATTAATATCTTTCATATCATCATGTTTGAATATTAACTTGTTATCTTTTATCATTTTCACAACTATTATTTTTCCCCCCATTCCAAAGGAAGGTGATTAATATTGACTCTTAAAGTCATAGCCCCCATCTTACCTTAGTAGCCTCATAAGAGCATATCCTTATTTCTTGGCCTCATGAGAGCCATGAAATCATAACTAGCCTTAGGTTAGAGTTCCTAAACTCTATGTGGTATTCATCCTAATGAATACTCACTTTCCCTATTGACTAAAACTTTAACATATGACCATTATAATTTAAATTTAGAGAGTTCTTGAACTCTAGAATGAGCTCGTACTAATTCTCCCCTGTGAACTTTGACCATAGTCAAAAGTTCATTACTTAGTAGAACTACGCATACTCTGATTCTACTCCCGAGGATACGTAGGCGCAAGGTGCGAGGCCTTGTCGAGTATACTTAGATACTAACCCCTAGGGTTTTAACCTTTAGCATAGAACCTCTAGCAAGCGAGAGAGATATAACAATCAAAACAAGAGGCTCCCGTAGAGTACTACGGACGTTTAGGGTGCTAATACCTTCCCTATGCGTAACCAACCCCCGAACCTTAGATCTCCCCCCCTTTAGGTTTTTCTAACGATCTTGAACCTTTCCTTTGGATAAATCAAAGTCGGTTGTAAAAGAAAATGATGCAAGTTAATTAATAGCTTGTTATCCGATTTTCACCGCAACAGAAATGGCGACTTCACTGGGGATACTCTTATTTTTGAGGGTTAAGCCCACCCTTGTTTTTGCTTGTTTTATTTATTGCTTGCTTGCTATATTTGTGTATATCTGTTTGATTGCCTATATATATGCTTGCTTGATTATCCTTTGGCTTGGTTCTTGAGCGGTGAGATAAATCCTATACCCGGATTTTGAGTGCACTTATGATAGGACGATGGTATATTCAAGGAGGCTTTGAAGGAGTCGATTCCTGAAGAAGTTAACTTGAGACACCATCACTCAGTTTAGGCCCTCTTGAGAGTTTAGTCATGTTGAACGATCCTATTCGTGAAAGCGTGCTACTCTCAATTTAGGTACCATTGATAATGAGAACCGTAGTTTCCAAACCCCACTTAAGCCTTTTAGGATGTAGTGCGGTGACCATGATGAAGTCTATTTCTGAATTGGTTGTCACGCGATACTACACTCAGACGAGATCCTCTTGAGAATTTTGTTGATTACCAAGTCATTTGGGAAGTCGATAAAATCCGAAAGATGGATTGTAGACTCTGGGAACTCTTTAGAACCTTGTTCGGCAGGTGAAAACCGGTAGTACATACCTATTGGGATGGGTAGACCATGGCTCCATTCATGAGACCCCAAAACCTAGGATTTGTATGTTTTGTTGTGTGTACATATGTGTGTGCTCGTGTGCTTTAAGCATCCATACATTCAAGCATTCTTAGCCCTTTGGTTTCGAGAAACTCAAATGTTTGTTTCCTTTTCAAAAGATCAACAGAGCTTGGATTTTAAAAACAAAAACTCTTCAATTTTCCAAAATTTTTTTGCAACTTGCCTTTAAGTTCCTTGAAACCATTTGGCTTGCATTAGTATCTCATTTGCATCATGTCATAGCATGTGCATTTCCTCTCTGTCCTCGTCTCTTGTCACCGTTTTCCCTTCAGAATCGTCTTTGAATCGTCACCCGAGCCAAGCTCGACAAAGGATGTCCGAACAGTACTGTGAAATGGACAGAGTCAACAACGAATTGAGTGAGCTCCGAGGAGGAATGGGGCATATTCTGGAAGCAATTCAAGTTATGAGAGCAAGGATGGATACACAAGCGACAGTGGTCTCCGAAATTACCACTACAACTATAGAACCTACCGTTACTGCTGTGAACCCCACTTTGGGCATGCCTTTTAACTTTATACGTGCTCCAGCCGTCACTCCTACTCAACAAGCTGTTCCTTTGGTTAATGAGGCTTTTCAAGCTATTCCTATCTTCACTCCAGCAGCAATGCAAGCTCAGGTGCACCCAGTTTTTCAGAACCCACATCCGGTTCATGATTATGTCAATATGTCTGAAGAAGGAGACAATCGACATGAAAGGCTGAAGGAAAGTGTAGAGACAATGCAGAGGAAATTGAAAGCAATGGAAGAGAGCAATGTATTTAATACTAATGTTAAAGACATGTGCTTAGTCTCGGGCTTGGTAATTCCACCCAAGTTCAAATTACCCAATTTTGACCTATACTCAGGTGCGACCTGTCCTAAGTCGCATTTGGTCATGTATTACCGACGAATGGCTGCATTTATGGATAATGATAAGTTGATGATCCACTGCTTCCAAGATAGTTTGAAAGGGGCTGCAGCAAAGTGGTATTTGACTTTGGACCAATCTAGGATCCAACGTTTTCAAGATGTATCTGATGCTTTTGTAAAGCATTACAAATATAACATGGACCTCGCGCCAGATCGCAGACAATTACTGAGTATGTCACAGTGCGATACTGAGTCTTTTAGAGAGTATGCACAGAGATGGAGAGAGCTGGCTTCACAGGTAGAGCCACCTTTATCTGAAAAAGAGTTAACTGATTGGTTTATCGACACAGTGAGACCGGAATTCTACGAAAGGATGATCAGTAGCGTGTCTGCTAGTTTTTCCGATATTGTGGCTATGGGGATTAATGTAGAGCTTGGTCTGAAGAGTGGAAAAATGACCAAGAGAGCTGATAGTTCGAGCAACGATGCCAAGATATCCTTCAAAAGGGAAGGAGATACCAGTGTGGTGATGACGAACAAAAAGAAGGAAAATCAGTTCTGGAAACGACAGCAGCAACAAGAATGTTATTCTGTTCAGCAACCTTATGTGGCCGCCATCGCGCCAACATTCAACCACCAAGCTTCTATTTATCAGCCGGTTCCTCAACCACCAGTGTATCAAGGAGCGCCCAACGCTCCTGCTTATCGCCAACGGACTCAAGTTTCTCGTCAGAACATTCCAAGCAAAAGAAAGGGTGGAAGACCTCCGATTCCTCCCATTCCTATGACGTATACCGCATTGTATCCTGCTTTGGTGCAACAAGGATTAATAACTACAAGGTCATCAGGCCCACCTCCTGATCCGCTTCCACCTTCTTACAATCCCAATGCTCATTGTGCATTCCATGAAGGTGCTCCAGGCCATAATTTAGAAGGTTGTTTTGCTTTGAAGAATATTGTGAAAGACTTAGTGGAGAGAAACATTTTATCTTTCGACGACTCACAACCTAATATCAAGAACAATCCTTACCCGCTCATGAGATAAGTAATGCTGTGGAGATTTATCAAGACAAAGAGGGATTAGGTGTCTGTGTTTGAGCTCCTCTTTAATTTTATGTATTTGATTCCCTAAAGCTGGCAATCTTTTGGCTGTTTCAGCAATTTTATTGAATTTACTTTACACTTTGAATTTGTATTTGCTTATAAGCTTTGTTGTACGTTCAAATTGGCAAGGTTAATGAAATGTTTGTGCATCTTTTGGATTAAGTCCATTCGTTTCACTCATATATTTTTATCGCCAAAAAATATATAATAATATCTTCATCTTATTTTTAATTGTTAAGCAAGGATTAGGGATGATGATGAAAACCTCGTGTTCATAATTGCTGTGGTATGTTGCCGATTAAACCTTTCCGAGGATGTAAGGCATTGTTTTAATTCCTAAATACTGGAGAAATAAGGAAGATAATCCCTCGTTAACCCTTCGAGCCTAGAAGTAGGAGTTTTCTTTTGTTGCACAAAAAAACCTTAAATCTCAAACCTTGGGGCAGGGTAGTTCTCAGTTTAACTTGGATATGCAATCAAATGCAAGCGCTTTGTGTAAGGAGCCAGTGAACTCTCTCAAATCAAGTGACTTCCTAGCTTTTGGAAACTTGAATGTATAGCTTGAGTTAACTGAGTGTAGGATTGGAGTTCATCACGAAGTTTGGGTGGGTACAAATAAACTTTGAGCCTTTATCCTTTGTTTCATAAAACCATGAACCAGGCCACGATACAACCCTTAAAAGACCTAATTGAGGTAAGGTTGTTTTGAAAGCATACTACATCAAGGTTGATTAACATAACTCCTAATGATCTTTGTTATTTGCGTGTGTTGATCACTTCCTCTGTCATTCTGTAAATGACTAGATCCACTTTGTTTTCAATCATTCCACCGTGTGTGTTTCATCAATAAAAATTCTTTTCAAAAAGCTTGCATGAATTTTGCATTGAAATTGCCAATTTTTTTATGAACAATACTTGTTAGTAAAAATAATTCAATATCAAAGAAATCCCAACAAATGCAGCCAGCTAAGGGGTTCGACTTGATAAAGGAAGCTCAGTCAGGGGCAACCAAGTGGAAGGATTTGCCGATCTACCGAATCAGGGGCAGAACTCGTCAAAGTTCAAAATACTGAAACAAGTCTTCTCCAGGACATCTTATGACAAGTATGGACTCCAGCGACCCATCAGCAGGGGCAAGTTTTGTTCCCCAGTCGTTTCTACTACAACTTAAGTATTACGAATACAGTTGAACAGAAGCAGTTATGTCAAGGCTCATGAACCTTTTCAAAAGTTTGAAGATATTAAGGCACCTTGTATGCCAATTCTTCTGTAAAATCCTTTTGATTACCTATCTGTTAATCAGGGGAAATTAAGTCGAGATTCGGTAAATCTCTAAAAGGTCAATCAGTCTGGGGCATCTCTTCCCCAGTTGTCAACAAATAGTCTGAAGTAAGTTTAAAGGCTTTGTTGTGCAAGCGCCATTAATCTGGGGCAGTTACGCCGATATCTCTCCAAGAGTTTGAAGATATTGAAGCACCCTGTGTGCCAATTCTTCTATAAAATTCTCTTGTTATCTTCTTCTGACAGACCATATAGCCTGGGGAAGATAAGATTTGAAGATGATCATTATGCCAGTAGGATGCAAAACTACTTTGTTCTTGTGATATCCTCTGCTAGCTCCCCAATAAGCTGTTACTTCAGCTAATCTTGATAATTCTCCATGGATTCTCCTCCAACAAAGAGATCAAGCTCATGATGGCAATCCCCATGATGTTATACCTCTAGTGGAATACTCTTTTCACCAGTGAAGTTGTTGATTCTTCTTCTTCATCCCCAGTATTGGTCCAACCTGTTGAGTTTGGCTGGGTATCCTTGTCGAGACGTTTTCTTCGTCTCCAGTTTTGCTTCTTGTCTGTTTTGTCAGCATAGGCATAAGCATGGCATAAGCACTCATGCGCATAACATCTTAGCATTTCTGCTTCCTTTTCTGGTGTTTACCTGTTTTGGTTCACTTTGGTGTTTATCTCCCTAAGTGACTGGGTGTGTCTATTCTCTCCAATAGAGTTATCCGCCCTAGGCATAAAGTTCCCATCTTTTCTGAGTTCCCCACAGAGTTTTATTCTCGTGGATGATGGTTGGTTCAGTTATCTTTTCCACATGTGGATAAGATAAGTCCCCATTTGAGTTCATTCCTCAATTGGAGTCTTGTTTGACCGTTTCTTTCTAGCTTGTTCCTAGATTGAACTTTGGTCCCTGGCAGGTGTGGTTTTCAAACCTATCTTTGGACGTGCATTTATTTTGCACTGTGTCTCGCAGAAGCATCTTTTACAGATCCTCATTGAAGACATAATTATTTCTCCAGCAGTGTTGTGATATCAACATATCTTTGAAGCATAAATCTCTTGAAGAAGTTTGTTTCTCAATGGCGATAAGTGGCAGTCCCTTATAAGCAGCTTATCTATCTCTGGTACTATTCAACCTTTTGCAACCATAATGGGTATTCCCCAGGAAGTTTTATCTTCATTGATGCAACCCGGTACCAACCTATCACATACTATACCTTTATTGGGGCCCGTCTTTGGTTCTATCTCCAATGAAGCTCTTTTCTTCTAAAGTGCCAACCGGTCATACTTGAACCTGTTGTTCCATCACTTTGAATGTTTTTTCCCAGTGAAGACCGTCTTTCTGGTTCAACCTTCATTGCGGATCCTTTCTAGAATTTCATCTAGCCTTGATGATCAATCATTCTAGATACTTTATTGGAGCCCATTTTCTTGGTTCTACCTCCAATAAGGTCCTCTTTTCTTCTAAAGTGCCAACCGGTCATACTTGAACCTGTTGTTTCTTCACTTTGGATGTTTTTTCCCAGTGAAAACCGTCTCTCCGGTTCAACCTTCATTGCGGATCCTTTCTAGAATGTCATCTAGCCTTGATGATCAATCATTCTAGATACCTTTATTGGGGCCCATTTCTTGGTTCAATCTCCAATAAGGTTCTTCTTTTTCCAAAGTGCCAACTGGTCATACTTAAACCTGTTGTTCCATCACTTTGGATGTCTTTTTCCCAGTGAAGACCGTCTCTCCGGTTCAACCTTCATTGCGGATCCTTTCTAGAATGTCATCTAGCCTTGATGATCAATCATTCTAGATACCTTTATTGGGGCCCATTTTTGGTTCTATCTCCAATAAGGTTGTTTTCCTTCTAAAGTGCCAACTGGTCATACTTGAACCTGTTGTTCCATCACTTTGGATGTTTTTTCCCAGTGAAGACCGTTTTCCGGTTCAACCTTCAATGCGGATCCTTTCTAGAATGTCATCTAGCCTTGATGATCAATCATTCTAGATACCTTTATTGGGGCCCATCTTTTGGTTCTATCTCCAATGAGGTTCTTCTTCTTCTAAAGTGCCAACCGGTCATTCTTGAACCTGTTGTTCCATCACTTTGGATGTTTTTCCCAGTGAAGACCGTTTTTCGGTTCAACCTTCATTGTGGATCCTTTCTTTCTAGAATGTCATTTAGTCATGTTTTGACTTGATGATCAATTATTCTAGATACCATTTTTGGAGCCCATCTTTGGTTCTACTTCCAATAAGGTTACCTTCCAGCTCATACTGGCTTTCCTCATGAAGCAGATTATGTGTTATCTCAACTAACTCTCAGGAATACCAGAGTCTATTCTTGACTCATTAACCTTGCTCCCATTTAAACTCCAATTGTTTATCTTCGGTTATCGTGAACCGTTTGCTTATATCAGGTTATCTTGAACCTATATTGCTCGAACCCCAGGTGTCTTTCATCTGGCGCGCAGAGTTCGTCTCTGTCTTTTCTAGATTTTTCTTGAAGATCCCGTTTGAACTCTTCGGCATAAGAAATCTCCAGAAAATCTTTTCTTCGGGTGTCAATCCTTTTGTTTCAACTGACCTCCAATGGAGATCATGTCTTCTTTCTGGTTTCATGCCCAGTAAGAGTGTGTCTTTTCCCCTGTGTCGTCCGGTCACATTTGAACCTGTCATCCACCTCCCTGGATCTTTCCCCAGTGGAGAATATCTTTTTTTTTCTATCCCCGGTGTTGCCTCGGAGTCTCCCCAGTGAGTATTTTTTGTTGGTTAGCCTGCATTCCCAAGGAGTGTCTTCTTTGTGGGTACTAACCTCCTTTTTGCTTCCCCAGTGAAGCTTTCCTCTGTGTTGGCAGTTTTTCTTTCTTTGGTGTCCTGTTTTGTCTGCATTTTTGAATCCTGCATGGCATCATATCACATATTAGTAGCATTGCACGTCTTTGTATCTAAGGGAAAAATTTTCAGTTTGCTATATTTAAATACCTTTCACCTTGACGTCCCGAGGATCGTCGTTCCTCGTGCCATCCGGCGAAGATATTTAAATAGGGGCAACTGTTGTACCCCAAAATTTTCCCTTAGATCCATTGATCTTCTGCATATCATAATAGGGCATCATGCTGCACAGCTAACCCTTTTTATCATGTTTTTGTTTGTGTTTGTTTCTTTTTATCAGGTTTATCTTGAGGAGATTCAAGGAGTGATTAATCAAGACTTTGGATGGAGCATTGAGTCAAGCAAGTCTCTCATTTCAAAGATATATTTCCATAACCCTCTCTTTGATCCTGTCCATGACCTACCTATCTATTTTATTCAATTTAAATTCATCAAACCATTTAACCTTTCTTTTTTTTAATCAATCCAATTCCCTTTTTAATCCATTTAACCCATTTTAAATTCATGTTTAGACCCATATCATTTTGAAAGCCAATTATGCACTTTCAATTCCTAAATTTTCTTTTAGCAATTATCCATTTCTAACTATTTCTTTTTCATTATTCATTTTAAAAAATCCACAAAGTCCATTTCACAAATTCAAACAATCTAAGCCCATAAACCAGAATAAGGCCCATTGTCTAGCACAAACCATAACAATTTAATACCATCATTCACGCCTTGCAAAAAAAAACTGGCCCACAACAGGCTCGTATGACCAAGGACAACAACTACCACTCATGCCAAAATACCCTTCAAGAAAACCTGCTATAGCCGGTGCGGACAACGACAACATATCAATACGAACCCTGCGTCCCTGCGTCAAACCAACATAACCCAGACCACTGCACATGCTGCCATGACTGCTAGTGAAAAAGACTTGTCGCAACAGTAACCTGCGTCTTGACAACGGACGGATTCCTGCTGAATTTTTCAAATGAGGTTGGGCGAACCATAAGTAGAGGGATAACCTTCAACCTTAAAAGGGGGGGGGGGGGGGGAGAATCGAAAAACGACCTGACTGGAGTCTAAAAAAAAACTCACCTTCATTTTTCAAACCTTCGTTCCATATAGAACCCTCAGACATCAAGCATCAAATCTGGCCACCCTTTCCAACCATCACAACTACTGAGATACGCAGAACCATTTACAAACTTGTTCTCTTATCACCTTCAACAAACTCATTTAATCATAAACCTGTAGAAACACAAAACAGAACACAGACATAAACCGGAAAAAAACTCAAAAGGGGGGGGGGAGCCATCACTCTTCCACAGCTTTCCCATCTCAGTTCTCATCAATTCCTCTTCACACAATCCCTAATCGAACAACCCATCAGCCTTCTTCAGAATCCACCTTTAGCCCTCTAAAAAACCACCATTACCATCATCAATCATACACCTTCAACTTTTTCCATCCGCATAAACACTTCGTCTTCCGCTTCTCCATTTCGGCGAAACTTCACCAAACCTTCAATCAAAATTCCTCTGAACCCAACTCCAAACTCCTCCATCATTAACCAAAAAATCCTAAAACTCCAACCCAAACCTCTTCAACCGAAACCAATCGAGTTTCAAACAAACCTAAATCTAAAATCGCAAGGAAAGAGAACCTGAGACGAATCGTGAGCATAGCGATGGAGATCGAGATCATGAGGGTACTGAGATCACGCGAAAGAGAGTTAAGAATGGAGATGCAATTCTTGTTCCTTCTTGTTGTCGATTTCACGCCATTCCTGTTTTGACCTGCTTTTCATTTATGGAAAAGCTAAGAGAATTTTGGTTCTCATGTGGATCTGTAAGGGAGACGTAACTCCTTTGTTCTTTTTTATTAAAAACTGTGATGGGTATTTCTGACTTTGGATTGTTAATGGGCTTTTTTTAGCCCGTGGTGTTGTTTATCTGCTCACTCACCACCCTCAAATCCAGACGCACCACCCTTCTTTTTTTTTTTTTTTGTTTTTTATGTTGCATTTGGGCTTTTCAGCCCATTCACTCACCATCTTTTTGATTTGGTTTAAGCTTTTATTGCTTTAATCCTATATTTTTTGGGCCCATGATATCATATAAATCTTGATTTTGTTGATTATTTCAAGATCACTAAAATCTAGGTTTGTGGGAGGCCACTTTTTATTTTCTATTTTAGTCGATGAAAGTCAAAAATCCAAGATTGTCGATTTATCGATTAAATCTTGATTTAGACGAGACTAGTGTTATTTTCATTCCGATTCTATTTTGGTCGATGAAAGTTAAAAATCTAAGATTATCGATTTGTCGATTAAATCTTGATTTAAACGAGACCAACTTGATTTTTATTCCGATTCTATTTTGGGTCGATGAAAGTCAAAAATCCAAGATTATCGATTTGTCGACTAAATCTTGAGTTAGACGAGACTAGTTTTATTTTCATTCCGTTTCTATTTTGGTCGATGAAAGTCAAATATCAAGATTATCGATTTACCGATTTAAATCTTGATTAAGACCAGATCAACCTTTTTTATAATCTTTATTTAGGCCGATGACACACGAATCTTGACTTTGATCATTTCAAGTCAATAAAGTCTTGATAAATGTGAGGCCACTTCTTATTTGTTTTTTTGTTGGTCAATGAAGGTAAAAAATATAAGATTATCGATTTCTCGATTAAATCTTGATTTAGACGAGACTGATTTTATTTTCATTTCGATTCTACATTCTTTATTTTGGTCGATGACATAACAAACCTCATGGTTTGGTTAATTTCATTGAGTGGACAAAACTTTGATCAACATGGGACCACTTTCTTTTTATTTCAGTTTCTTTTACTTTTTAGTCGATGAAAGTCAAGAATCACTGATTATCGAGTTCTCGATTAAATCATGATTAAGACGAGACTATTTCTATTTTATTTCATCCCATCTTATTCATGTCTTTTACATTATCATATATGCATTATAACTTGTTATCATTTAGGATCTTTATATCTGTTATCTTTCCCCCCATTCCAAAGGGATAACACTATAAATTGACTTTCAAAGTCATCATACCTTATCCTTCTAGGTTCACCCATATTTCTTGGCTATCATGAGTCAATGAAATCATAACTAGAAGTAGGTTGGAGTTCTTACACCCTATGTGATTCTCACCATCATGAGAATTCACTTTCCCCTTATAACGTAGATTTAGAGAGTTATCGTGAACTCTAAAATGAGCTCATACTCATTTTCCCCTTGGAACGTTGGCCATAGTCAATGGTTCATATCCCTCACCCTTAGATCAGTGAACTACGGATACTCTGATTCCACTCCCGTAAGGATACGTAGGCGCAAAGTGCGATGCTTTGTCGAGTATACTTAGAAACAAACCCCTAGGGTTTCAACCTTTAGCATAGCACCCTTAGCAAGCGAGTGAGATATAACAAGTAAAACAAGAGGCTCCCATAGAGTACTACGGACGTTTAGGGTGGTAATACCTTCCCTATGCGTAACCAACCCCCGAACCTTAGATCTCCCCCCCCTTTAGGTTTTTCTAACGATCTTGAACCTTTCCTTTGGATAAATCAAAGTCGGTTGTAAAAGAAAATGATGCAAGTTAATTAATAGCTTGTTATCCGATTTTCACCGCAACAAGCTCTTTCTTGCAAAAGGGGCAAAAGTGACCAATATGGCAACTCTCTCAAATGGTGTTCCAGATGTGGGGAACCATTTGGGACAGTTCAAGGGTGATATTTGGAGTGTGTTTGAGGTCTTATCTGGTTTTGAAAGTGACTGAATCAAGACATGGCTTGAAAAATGCAAAAAAGTCCAATTTTGAGGTTTTGAGAGGGGACTTTGTGATTTTGGTGTTACAGGTCACATATGGGAGTTTGGACAGCCTAGATATGACATATTGGATATGTTTGGATCATGAGCTGTGATGGAAATGCTCTCTAACTCAAAAACTCAGAGTTACCTTGCAAAAGAAGGCATTTTGGCCTAGAGAAAGGGATTTTGAGGAAAGCAAGTGTTGTAGTGCTTTGGTGTACTCAAACTGAGCACAAATGAGCTCAATTTATAGTAGAGTAAGTTTGTTTTGCAAGAAATAGTGAATGGTGGTTGCAGCAGGCCTTTGGCCAATTGGATCACTTCGGAATCTTAAGTCTCCTCTAGCCATTGACTAGAGGTTAGAGCACATGCCTATGGTTCTTTGGTTCAGAGATTATCCTTGACTCATTCAGTTGGAATAGGCTCAGTTCATGCCACCTTGGTGCATCCATTGAATGCTTGGAAACAAAATTGGATATTTGGCACATTTTAGCCTTTTTAGGTTTGGCATGCTACTTGTAGATTCATGGACTTGTGAGGCTTGGGGATCAGATCATTCTATCCTTATTTTGTCCTCAGATGTGTCCAAAATGATGACAAGGCTTGGAGTTGTTAGATTTGATCAAATCGAGCAAAAATGCATCAAGTCTGCCAAATCTGTCTTGGAGGAAATCAGTTCATGAGGCCATGTTTCAAGGGTTGTATCTCCTTGCTCAAATGGAATTTGATGGAGTTCTTGGACATTTTGGAAAACTGATATATCCTATTTTATCATGATGCCCAACTTTGGTTTTGATCCAACTTGAATTACATTGAAAACTTCCCCTACTTTTGGGAAAAAATAAGGCAGATTCTGACTTAGTGAAAATTTCACTAAGTGTTGGAAAAATGTCACTTTTGTGTTTTCAGCCATTTTGATCACTCCATAACTTGAAATCCATGAGGAATTGGAATGAGCTGTAGTTGAAGCTTTTAAAGTATGCCATGAGATCTACAAATCCATCTTCAGATCAGCCCAAATGGTTGCTTGGATCTCAAGTTATGATCCTTGGAAGTTGGTACCTAGCCACTTTGTTCCATAACTTAGAAAATTTCTAAGTTTTTTATGGTTACCCCTTTTACAAGTTATCCGACTTTGTTTGATTTTTCTTGATGAATGATGATTCAAATCACACATTAACATCATTTTAGGGTTAAGGAACCTTGGTTGACCAAAAAATCAAAAAGTTAAACTTTGACTTTTTGGTACAGTTGACTTTTTATCAGATGAATTCCAAACTGTGCGATCCCCTATGAAATCAAGTCCTTGACCTAAATCAAACTTAATGGATGGATTCCATAGGTGTTATAGGGTGTATTGAATCATGTCCCAAGATTTGGGAGCATGTCCTGGTCAAAAGTCAAATGTACAGTTGACTTTTCCTTCAAAACCCTAATTGTGGTCCAGATGAAATTGAAACTTGTGGATCAAGCTTCTTGGGTCAATCCATTGTTGCAAATGGATCAATGTGGTTTATTAGAGACCCTCAAATCATACCTTGAGGTCTTGGCTCATATTTTGTCCCAAAAGTCAACTTAGGGGTGAATTAGGTCAAGAAACCCTAATTCCTGATTTTTGATGAATGCATCCCCTGAGGCTAAATTGACTTGAAGATGGGGTCTATGAGGTCTTTTTGAGTATCTTGAGCTATGTTTTGAAGCATTGGCTCATGCCCAAAGGAAAATTTCCCTCTGGAGGCCCTAGTCGACCAAAACCCTAATTTGGTGACACTGGTGATCTTGAGGCTTGATCCACTTGGAATGTTGCACCTTTGTGCTTGATTCTTGATGTGGGAGTCCTCTTGATCCTTTATAGGTGTTTGAGAGGCTAGACAAGTTGAAGATTATGTCCTTTCTTGATTGATCCTTTGTCTAAGTGCTTTGAGAGGGCTTGAAACCCTAAGCTTGATTGTAGTGAATGCTCACCCATCTTTGGGGAGACTGATGAGATATGTAAGTACATCCATATTGTGATGATGATTTACACAATGGTGGGAGATCTTGGTGGTCAAAATTTGGGGTATGACAGACGCCCCTATTTAATCTTCTTGGAACCGAAGGTGTGAATGATGAAGATATTCGGGCATTCGGGGTACAAGAGGATTAAATATCGGAATACCCGAAATTTTGATGGTGGTTATGAATGGCAGTGTGCTCATCCATCTTATTTTGCTAGGCAATGATGCTTAGAAAAGGTAAACTTCCCCTCGATCCTAGTCTTCAGCCAAGGAACTGGTCTTAGTTTTATTTTGAAATAAACTTCCCCTTGATCCTGGTCTTCAGCCAAGGAACTGGTCTCAGTTTCTGATATAAACTTCCCCTCGATCCTGGTTTCCTACCAAGGAACTGGTCTCAGTTTCTGATATAAACTTCCCCTCGATCATGGTTTCCTACCAAGGAAGTGGTCTCTGTTTCTGATATAAACTTCCCCTCGATCCTGGTTTCCTACCAAGGAGCTGGTCTAAGTTTCTTTTGTCAATAACCTTTCTTGACAAGGGACGCTATTGGTAGCGATTTTCCTCAAACTTCTCGCCGAATTTTCTTGGGGAGATGCCATTTGATGGGAAATTTTTTTGATGTCAGACTTGCAGGGGAAACCCATTCGTCTGAGTTGCAGAGCTGCACAAACTTCTCTGTTTGGAGATGCCATTTGTCGACTCTACTGGGGAAAACGAGTCTCTTGAGAGACTGCTTTCTGCTTGGGGATATTACATCATACTTTTCTTCGAGATCTTCTCGGAGAAAGGCCATGTGATGTATCCAAGTTTGAGGTGCTGATAACCTTTTTGTCAGCGAATTTTTCGAAGAAGAACTGCTATGTTGCCGAATCTCTGATTAAGAGGCTTTCTCTGGGGGTTTTCCTTAACCCGGGAAAGCGAGGACATCATCTTCAATGGCGAAAAGTGATATTTGTCGAAGGTCTTCTTGCTTTTCAGAGGTTCAAGTTATCAAAGTGGTCAAAGAACCAACTTTCATCCCGAAATAAACTGGAGGAGAGGTTGTCTAGCTAATTCTCTTCTGACGAGGAAGGAACGGACAACTCGATTGACAAGAGGACTTTTATCACTAGGGGATAAGACCAACTAGAGTGATAGTGATGCAATATGAATATGAATGTAAATAAATAATGCATGATGTATGTATGTTGATGTTGACAAAACTGACACGACATACAAACTAACAGATGAACACGACTGGATACTCGGCCACTGCTGGGGACGAGGAAATTCCATTTGTTCAAGATAGCAATTCTGCCTTGCTTAGGAGAGATAGTCCCTGTGGGGAAAACCATTGGTCGGGCTTAGGAGATAAGAACTCTGCCGGGGATGTCGGACGGAATATTCGCATCTGACATAGCTGATCCTTCATTCAGGTGTACTGGTCTAGAAGGAGTACCTTGATTGTGCACTTTGAAGTTCGATTACTTCTGGAGAAGCGATCGATGTTCTTTCGATGTCCAACAGTCAAAAGAAATTGCCATCTTTATTTTAAAAGCAGAAATTTTTTTCCAAGTAAATTCATTTTTTTTTTATTTCAAGAATCGTTAATCATGTTAAAACATCATTCTGTAAAGCTAAAACAAATGAGAATTGCAAACAAAGCACAAGGGTTCAAATTTTATATATAGGATGGAAATCAGCCAAACGCGTGATTCCATGGAGTATTTACAAAGTTAGAAAATGGTAATTTATGGGAAAAGGGCTACATTAAAACATAACTGTAATACCCCAAAATTTGCCCTCTCATTTCTTCATATCATTTAACATGAGCTTTCATTTCATTGCGTTGCATTCAAGCATAAAAAAATAAAACATTAAACATTTAGCATTGCATCTTGCATAAGGGCATGTGGTAAGTAGTTTCCCAAAGAGGTGGATCATCCAAAGCTAAAGAATAAGAGCCAAGGGTCTCTCACAAGCCTCAAAGGTATCTTACATCATATATCATCCCCATTTGATCTCACAAGTCATTTGAAGTGGGAATTCATCAAGAAAGTTTGGACAGTGCATCACCTCCCATCAAAAATAGTCAAAATTAGGGTTTTTGATTCAAGGGGTCTCCTGATGAAATTTTGATTCAAACTTGATCTCAATGTTTTCTATATAATATCAAGTGTCTAAGGATGGAAGATTGGCCATTAATTCATTTCAGAAGAGGTTCAATTGATCAGTTGCTTGATAATCAAGAAATTGGGGAAAAAGTCAACTGTGCAGTGAAAAAAGTCAACTCCTGACTTTTTATGGTCAAATTCATGAAATTCATATTATATATGTTCATTGGACAAGATTTGATCAAGAAATGATGGAGGAATAATGAAAAATCAAGAAATCATAAAACTGCCAAAAATAGAAACTTTAGGGTTTCTAAAAATGGCAAGTTTGGACCATTTTGCACCCTACTTTGAGGCTCTCTTTCTCCAAGATAAAAGCTCCAAACTTTAGGCCCAAGTTGAGCCAATTAAAGTTCATGTTCTAAGCTTCAAATCCATATAAAGAACTCTTCCATTGGATCAAAATTGAGGGAGTTATGATCAATCAAAGTTTGATAAAACTAGGTCAAAAACCAAGTCATGGCAAGGCAAGCTTAGGCCCACCGGCCTTAATTTTGACAAACACATGGTGTGCAGAATGTCAAGCTCAATTTCTCCAAGATGTAAGCTCCAAATGGAAAACTTTCTAACATCAAAGTTGTTCCTTTCCATGCCCTCTACAATGTTCATGTTGGAAATTTTTTTATTTAAGCAAGTTATGAGATAGTTATGATAGTCCCAAGTTAGTATGATCATGCTGACAATTCATAGGCCATGTTGCCTTGCCATGCCAAGTTTTCCACGCCCCAAGTCAGCTTTGGATCCATTGAGTTCATGTCCATTTTTAGGTGTGTTTGAGGTCCCATTTCAATCCAACTTCCACACCAATCTTGTTCTATGATCTATTCTCTTTCCATTGACATCAAAGGTAGCTATTTTCATTCACTAACAAGAGAGCAATTCCTCATCAAACTCTCATATCTCCATTGAAATGGTATTGCTACAAAATCAGAAAAAACTCATTGTTAGTGTTGTGAATCCATACCAGCTTGCACGACAATGTTTCAAACATCACTCTCCATATTACTTCTTTTAGCCAAACACCTTTCTTTACATCTTACATTCACCATGCCATCATACACCAGAGAGGCAATGAATTAAAACTTACTGAACAAGTTCCCTCGCTGCAGCATGCCTCCATCACCACCACTCTTTTCTCTCAGCTCCACCATAATATCATAAACCCTCCCCACCCTATAACAGCTCATTCACTCGCCCCTAACTAACTTGACTCAGTTAGTTAGGGTGCACTCACTTAGCCTCACCTAGTCAACTCAATTAACCATGAGTTAGCACCCTTAACCCAACATATAAATTAAAAGTTCACTCACAGTTTCAATTTCAACTCTCACTCCAAAAACAATTCAAGTTCTCTCTCCAAACTCTTTCTCTGTGTGCACGATTCTGTCATCACCTTCATCTACTTCATCTCTATCATCATCAATGGTGCATGATTGAAGTAAGAGCCAGCATAATCCACACGAATTCTTCAAGTGTACTTCAGCAAGTTTTTGAATATCTCTGTTCTCAAGATATCAAGCTCAAACAACATTTATTTTGCTTAAATTGAAGCTCCAAAGTTGAAGATCAAGTGGATATCTCTGGTTTTCTCAACACTTCCAAGATCTCCAAGTTCCAGGTTCCAAAACACTCAAACACTTCTCTCACGTTTTCTTGCTTATTTTGTTATTTTTGTGTTGATTTGAGCTTATTAGAAGCTGCGTGAGTCCTGGCTAGTTGATAGGTCTCCTAGAGGCATAGTTTCAAAACTTAGGGCAACTTTAATCTCCTCGGTTCTCTGTATACATGATTGACATGTGGAAAATGTTTGTGGATTGGTGTTGTGCGTAAGTTCCTCTACATTTTGGTATCATTTTTGTGGATTTCTGGACATGTGAAAATTTACAGACGGTGGAGTTCGCCGGAGAAGATGACCGGAGGCCCTTCTCCGGCTGGTGGTTTGAATGTGCTAGGGTTTTGAGTTTTATATCGTGGCTGTTGGATTATTCGTATCGTGTGGTTCAGGTGTTACCAACGCATTAAAAAGCATGTGCATCTCACGTGTTTCATTTTTCTCTCTGATTGATTACATGTGCGTGTGTGTATCATTATTACTGTGTGCTTGCGTGTTGATTGGCATGATCTAATTACTTGTGTGATCATCTTGCATTGACTTTGATCCAACGTCTGATATTAGGCCAACGCATTAATGAGAATGTTGCATATCATGTGACTAATTTGTTTTATCTCTCAGTGGTTGCCTACACGCGCGTGTAGTTTAGATATCATGTGCATGTGATTTAGTGCGTGTGATCTGATTACTTTGCACAAGTGGTGATGAGGGATTGATCTCGTGGCTATAATTGCAACACATATCTGGCTGCATGTACACTCATAACACACAACCACACGCATATGGACTGGGTTGAGTAATTACTTTTCACACACCACCTTTTCAGGCCCACTACATTTTTAAATGGCGAATTGCTTTCTCTGCACCCCCTTTTCATTCTTTTATTATTTTTAATTTCTTTTCCATATCTGTTTGGTTTTCTATTTTTAAAAATAGTAAAACATTCCTAAAAATTCTAAATAAATTCATGTGTGTTCTTGACACATTTAAATAATTTTCTTTTATTTTTAATTCTGTTTTTGTTAATTTTTGCACTTAATTGCATAATTTTATTTTAATTTCTTTTTTAATTGAATTTCTTCATGACACTTAAACTTGCATATTTTCTTTCTCCCATTTCACATCACATTTTTAACTCATTCTTTTTGCATTGTTTATATAACACATTAAAACATCTAAATCCATTTTTATTTGATTTTTAAAGTCATGTTATCATGTGTGTAGGTGTTCATTTTTGTATAATCTTGTGACGTGTTTCAATGTGAATTTGTGGAACTATTAGGTCATGCTTTCTCTTGATTTTTGATATGAGTTTTGATCCATGTTTTTGCTTCTGAATTATATTTTTTAGGACTTAATTTTATAATTTTCTCATATACTTTGATAGTGGTTTAATGCCTTGCATTTGAAGTTACTTGTGTGCATTCTTTTATGCCCCATTCTCACATGTTTTGATGAGGCATTTATGCCACCACTTGATGTTTGGTTGTGCATCTATTATAGGTCATTTGTATGATGTTAGAGGTCATATTTGTTCCATTATAGGTCATTTAGATATGTGTTTGCATTTTGACTAGAGTTTATGCTTTCTAATTTGAAGTTTGATATGAATTCTTGCATCTTCTCCTCTTATGCTTTAGTTGCTTTATGTGTGCATTTTATATGACATCTCCCTCATTCCATTTGCATCTCATCAATGTTATGCCACTGCCCACGTGCATTCATCAATCATTTTACATGATATGTATCTTTGATATGCAACTTTGTGCATCTTGGTGAAACTTGTTTCTCATTCTTGTCTCCTTCTCATCTCTTCTTCTTACATCCTTTCATTTGTGAATTGTATGGTGATTCATATGCATTGTGAGGTGTTCCTAAATGACTTTGGTTCTGACCTTAACCTTTCATGAAGCATTAATGCATGATCACTTTGCATATCCACCCATTCTTCATCTACTTCTTTCATAATGCATTTCTTTGTGGTTTGAGGCATTGCTTGTGTGCATTTGATTTGTGTTTGATCTCATAGCATTAGAGAACATTCTCATGATGTGCATTCTGACCTTATACTTTCCTTAACCTTTAAGATGCTTTTACTTTGGTTCTTGACTTGTTTAAGCCTTACTTGTTCATCTTAATTGGTTTCTTCATTTGTAAATGATTGCACTAACCATTTCAGGGGCCAATGGTAAGTCACTTGAGTGTGGATATGCATCCACATTCTAATTTCTTCCTTCATCTTTTAACCATTCAATTTGTGTTGTTTAAGCATTTAATGATGCTTTGCTTTCATAATCTTCTTTCCTCCCTCTTAGAAATAACTTAACTTCCATCTTGGAAGTAAGTTGCTTTCTTTCTATCTTCTTCTCTCCTTTATTTTAGGATTAGGTTCCTTGAACCTCATTAACCATAAGATCACCATGTATGATAACATTAAGATTGAGTCTTAGTCTCCCTCCTTAGTTTGCACCTTTACTCCTCCATTTGAGTCTCTTCTTCTCATCTCAAAACAAAAGTAAAAAACACCTAATAAAGGCAAAATAAGTATTGTATTTGAGCCTTTCATGTGAGAATAAGATAGTGAAGGGTCTTCTCTCACTTTCTTAGAATGTTTAGCATACGTCCTGTCTTGGGTCGATATGCGAGGCATTCGATCCTACATGAAGGACTTAAATACAATATGTGTTACAATACACCAAATAACCAAGATACTTCTTCTTAAAAGACAAAAACAAACAAATTTCTCTTCTCATCTTCTTCATGCTATGCCTTAAGGACTCGTCATGTCCGTTTTACCGCAAACAAGTAACACCTAAGTCTCCCTACAGCGAGCTGCAACACCTAACTGCTAGGACTCGAACACTGACGTATTCCACTAAAAAAAAACACAAACAAAGTAACCCTGGCTGAGGGGAACTACGTCGCTCTGATTCTCATGCTCCCGATGAGATACGTAGGCAATGGGGTAGGGCCCATTCGAGCACTTCTTGTATTTTCCCTACATTTGTTTCTCGTTCTCTTTCCATTCTTTTTCCAGTATCTTTCCTATCACCCTTTGATCGAGACAAGCAAGCGTGGATCCCATCGGGTACGATGGACGCGTGAGGGTGTTGATACCTTCCCTTCGCGTAACCGACTCCGGAATCCAGTTCTCTTGGTCGCAAGACCATGCTTTTCCTTCCCTTCAGGTTTACGCAGTGTTTCCTTTCCCACTCTTGGGATAAATACACATTGCTGGCGACTCTGTTTCGGTGCCACTTTCGCGTTTGTACTTGGATGAAAATCCCAGGAGCGACAATAACGACCACTATCCTTCTACCAACTTTGAATTCGGGACATCCTGAGCTTCCGTCGAAGATGACCCTGACTGGAGTTTTTTTCGATGGATGGTGTAACTGCTGCTGAGGGACTTGTGTCGCTCCCGGGATTTTCATCCAAGTAAAAACGCGAAAGTGGCGCGGAAACAGAGTCGCCAACAATGTGTATTTATCCGAAGAGAGGGAAAGGAAACAATGCGTAAACCTGAAGGGAAGGAAAAAGCATGGTCATCGCGACCAAGAGAAACGGGTAAGGGAGTCGGTTACGCGAGGGGAAGCTGTTAGCAACCCATGCGTCCATCGTACTCGATGGGATCCACGCTGGTGTATCAAAAAACTACTGCTAAACAGAAGCGGAACAGGGAAAAGAAAAGAAAAAGTGACTCGGTAGGACATCGCCGTCCTAGGCCTACGTATTCCCTTTTGCAATGGGAAATTCAGAGTCAAGGTAGTTCGGAGGACTACGGGTGGATGGGGGGAGGTTGCTCGACGAGATATCGCATCTCGTGCCTACGTATCCTCAATCGGACGAGAAAGAGGAATCAGAGCAAACGTAGTTCGACGGACGAGTCGAAAAGGTGGGAAGAGTGCTCGTCGAGATATCACATCTCGTGCCTACGTATCCTTAATCGGACGAGAGAGAGTAATCAGAGCAAACGTAGTTTGTGGTACGACCACAACATAACAAAAAAAAAAGCTCGAGGAGTATCCACATCGCTCGAGTAGCACACATCCGACTGTGGATTCATGTCATCACAGCGACCAAGGGAGATGCCTAGCAACAACATCATATCATCGAAGTAGGACAAAGCAACAAGGACACCTAGCCACGATATCAATTCATCGGGCAGGATGAGGAGGCAAAGCGACGACACGACGCCATCGAAGCTTGCGAGCTGTAGGAAGTAATGGAGCCTAACCACGATATCATCTCATCGGGTAGGACAGAAAGTGCGTGGAAAAAGTAAATTATGCGTACGAGCACAAAGCATCAGCATCGGTCGACGCGAGCTACACAAAGTGTGGGGGTCTGATTGCTCAACCCTTCTTCCACTTGACGACTCGATAACCAGAGCGGGGGCACATGTTCAATGCATCAACACGTAGTGCGAGCGAGTGAACGACTCAACTAAAAGTGCGGGGTACCGATTGCAGGTCCCTCTTCGCTTGCCTCCTCTGAGGACTTATCAGGGGGAATCGGGGATGGGACGCCTCTTTTGAGGTCTTTGGCACAAAAGTAAACAATCACCAGCAAAGCCTCCTTTGAGGACTTCCAGAATTGTCGGCCAAGTGGCACGGACTCCCAATCCTACTTCTCATGGCATCAAAAGAAAAAATGCGAAAAGAGAGTAAATCGGTTCAAGAAATTATACCAAACGGATAGTAATCCGTAAATAGCAATGTGAGCAGAACACGAAACCCGGAATACTCCGAGCAAGCTAGCATCAATCAAACGCAAATGCGATTAGTGAATGAGAAGTAATCCGTAAAGCAAAAATACGTCGTCGATGAAAATAAATCGCAACGGCGTTAGTAATAGTGAACCTGCATCACAAACAAAACCACACGGAAATTAATAGCAAAATGAATGGCGAGCCTCAAGATGAGAGGACTCGCGATAATCCAGAACGGATAATAAGCTAAGCTCCTTGAATCATCCCGTAATCACTCGCACAAGCACGAAAATGTTAGTAATAACAAAGAAGATGATATCACAATCATATGTTCATGTTACTACATCAAAACAATACCAATGTGCAAAATACGGAAGCAAAGTCATGCATAAAAGCAATATTCCAAAGTTGGGACAACACTTCACAAATAAAACGTGTGACCAAAACACCGTCACAGAATCGGACGAAACTCACACAACATCAATGGAATACCGATACAAGGTAAGGAAAATCAAATTCCACAATTAAAACCAAGCCGGAGTGTGACTTCCCGAATGGGGCAGCCGTGTGCGCAAAGTGAAATTGTGTCGCAAAACGATCCGTAAACAAGCAAACCCAAGCATAATGATCATTCACAAGCAAGTAAGCATAAGCACATATCAAATGAAACTCAAGACACAAAGTTTACACAAAACGGAGTCTAAAAGCGCTAAATCGGAAAAAACGCATCAAAAATCACCGACTCGGAATTGAACGAAAATCGCATGGTTGACCGCAAACGTGCCAACGGACTCAAAAACGAACTCGGTTTGAATTAATTCCGCTTGGAAGTGGGACTTTTAGGCAGATTTCGTCGGCTGGCAGTTGCGAAACAGTAGAAAAAAGTCGTCCAAAATCGACTAAAAAGTCCACCAACAGCTCCGGAATCATCAACAAAGTCAAGTTACATTATTCGTATTTGCAAAAACATGCCACGGTTAGGAAGTTATGACCAAAACACATTCTTAAGGGAAAGCGACACGATAACGTTCCTACACAACCGAACTTTTATTTTTCAAGCAAACAAACACGATTCAAAAGTTGACATAAGTCGATCTGAACCGGCTTTTTAGCATTGAAAAAAAGTATTGAATCAAGTATTCGGTTCGAATCCAAAATTACGTCAACTCGTGTATTCACCTGCATCGGAACAACTTCACAAATTCTCAACAATCCGGATTATGCAACAACACCAAAATTCAACATAATTATTATCCGGAAATTTAGGATCCACAACAATTATTAACTCATGTCAAATTCAAGTATCACATTAATTTTCAATAATTCTAACAAATTCCTATTTTAATCATCACAATTGAGTCTCTTAGGAATTTAATCAAACATCTAGACTACAACACTTAGTGCAACAATATCTCAACCTCAAAATCAATATCAGTTCACCAAATCAAGCAATCAAATCACAAGAATTATGAAAAGTATTCAAAGAATTACCTAGATCAAAGGTTGGAGGAGAGATCGGAGGAAAAATCGCGCAAAAACGGAGGGATGTGGTGCGCTATAGTCCGCGGCGGAGGGAGGGAGTATCGCTGGCGGTTGACGGCGGCTTCGTGAGCGGAGGGAGATCGCGAAAGAGAGAATCGGTCTTTTGAGTTCTTTGTGATTTACTCTTGAGAAATTGATGAATATTGATGAAGGTGATGATGAACTTGATGAAGTTGTTGAGAGAATTGAGAGAGAGTAGAGTTTGATCCTTGGGAGAAATTGAGAGAAAATTTTGAGTGTTTGTGAGAATGAAAAAATTGGAGGGAAATGAGAGAGCATTTTGAATATATAGGGTGATGGAAAAATGAAGTGAAACAGTAAAATTCTGGCTTATCGGCAGCTTAAGTAAAAATAACCCCTGGCTCGGTGCGAAATTTCGACTCTGAGCCTCTTACGAAATTGTCTGCGTTGAGTCACGGATGCAACGTAAAAAGAACGGATGTCATACGATCAAAATCGAATGAGTTCGATACATTTAAGCAGCGAGACGTCACTGTCAAAAGTTGTTTTTTCAGCTTATTTGCCATCTGCTACTCGGAAACGTGATAAGCTCATGTCTTTCGGAGCAGAATCTCGACTCAACTTTGTCAGCAAACTTGTAGATCTACGAGTCAGTGACCTCGTGTCAAAAGATGAGCGCGATCGAACAAAATCCGAGTGAGATATGAATTTTACCGTGAAACAACTTTCCGCTTTTTTCTTCGGTTCAGCACTTCCGTTTTGCGAAATAAACCAAAACGACCATCTTCGGAGCACCGTTCGAACTCGAGCTTGTATTTGAACTTGAAGATGATAAAATTGTGAACCGACGCTTCGATAAAGGACACGATACGATAAAAATTGACTGAGTTATGATTTTTGCAAAATCTGACAGACAGTGAACCGCATCAACGAACTCTTCAGGTAATTCGCGCTTTTGAAGTCCTTCTGCTCAGAATTGGCTCTTGTTGAAAACATACGACATGAAGATGACCTCAGGATGGAAATAATACCGAAAGAACGGGTCAAATCCGATGAACGAGCTGAAAGTTATGAATTTTTGAACCCTACGGACACAATTAACCAGCGAAACCGAAATTCCAGAAACAATTAATTCCCGCCACTTTCCTTGATGAGTCGGCTTCCGAGCCGAACATAAAAGTTGTAGGAAATACCGAGACAGTGCTAAATGATGAATATCGAAGAACCTTGATCCCATAACCATAGAACCAAATGATATGCATGTATGCGTGTGATGACCTAGCTAAAATGCAAATGAATGAAGCATAAGCCAGTTGGGTAAGGAACATGAGGGCAAAATTTGAGGTGTTATAGCTGCCCCTATTCAAACTTCTTGGATCCGAGGGTATGGAAGCGAAGGCTTCCAGACGGTCGGGATACATGGAGATTGAATACCAAAATAACCACACAAATTTGCATCCTGCAAAAGGAGAGATGACTCCGCTGGGGAATAAGTGATAGAAGGTATCAAATCATAACACAGACGAGTGTCAGAGAACAAGACAGATGAAGTATTGATATAGATTGAAGCAAACACAGACGAGTATTGACTACGTTGGAGATAAACACGGACGATTGCCAAAAAGGGTTTGAACACGGACGAGTGTACAAAAGTTCACACACAGACGGGTGCTGAAAGGACACGAACGGGTGTCTACGGTCAATACGGACGAGTATTGGCTAAAAGTTCAAACACGGACGGGTGCTGAAAGAACACGGACGGGTGTCTAGGGTCAATACGGACGAGTATTTAAAATAAAAGGTTCAGACACAGACGAGTGCTGAAAGGACACGGACGGGTGTCTACAGTCAATACAGACGAGTATTGAAAATAAAAGGTTCAGACACGGACGGGTGCTGAAAGGACACGGACGGGTGTCTAAGGGCCAATACAGACGGGTATTGAAAATATTCAAACACGGACGGGTGCTGAAAGAACACGGACGTGTGTCTACGGTCAATACGGACGGGTATTGAAAAAGTTCAAACACGGACGGGTGTCTCAAAGGTCAATACGGAAGGGTATTGAAATTGTTTAAACACGGACGGGTGCTGAAAGGACACGGACGAGTGTCAAAGGTCAATACGGACGGGTATTGAAAAAGTTCAAACACAGACGGGTGCTGAAAGGACACGGACGGGTGTCAAAGGTCAATACGGACGGGTATTGAAATAAAAGTTCAAACACAGACGGGTGCTGAAAGAACACGGACGGGCGTCAAAGGTCAATACGGATGGGTATTGGCTAAAAAGTTCAAACACGGACAGGTGCTGAAAGAACACGGACGGGTGTCTAAAGGTCAATACGGACGGGTATTGGCTAAAAAGTTCAAACACGGACGGGTGCTTAAAGGACACGGACGGGTGTCAAAAGGTCAATACGGACAGGTATTGTAAAAGTCAAATGGCAACTTCACTGAGGATTGAAACGCTAAACCGAACACGGACGGGTGTCGAGAGAACACGGATGAGTGTTTAAAATCAATACAGATGAAGTATTGAGAAAATGAAAAAGAACACGGACGAGTGTCAAAAGAACACGGACGAGTGTTTGAGAGAACACGAACGAGTGTTTAAAATCAATAAGGACGAAGTATTGAGGAAATGGAAAAGAACACGGACGAGCGTCTAACGCAAACTACTTTGAGGAGATAAACCAAAAGACCACTTGGACGGAGGGGTGAAAAGAAAAGAACCCATGGATTAACGATCCTGAAAATCAAACAAACTCTGCAGGGGTATACCAAATAGTCTCTCCAAATGACCAATTCCATCGCTTGGGGATTAAAGTTGGACGATATCTCCTGGATTACAACTCTTCCTGTCGGGGAAACACCTGGCAAACGTGAACTCAAACCTGGCTTATGCTTCGAATGCATATGTTTGAATTTTTATATGGCGTAATGCTCTATACGAAATGGAATGCTACGCGTTTGGGAGGATGCCGTGCACAATGCTCATGCAATGCAAATGATCGCTCCAGCAAAATAAATGCTGAAGACGAAGGCAACTCCACTGGGGATGACATACTAAATTGTCTCTGAGAACAAAACCTTGCTGAGGAAAAACACACTGAACAACTTTCCTAACCACAAACTCTGCTGAAAGATGAAACCCAAAGAGAACTCCCACTCTGTTGGGGATGGATAAAAACTACTGAAGTGGAACCCAAAGAGAAATTCTCTCCGCTGGGGATTACCAATGACTTCTACCGAAGACAGAAACCCCAAACTTGGATCTGAAATATGCCAATAACA
The DNA here is from genome assembly GCA_022829125.1 of Lathyrus tuberosus. Classification (NCBI taxonomy): domain Eukaryota; kingdom Viridiplantae; phylum Streptophyta; class Magnoliopsida; order Fabales; family Fabaceae; genus Lathyrus; species Lathyrus tuberosus. The sequence continues at coordinate 12,655,366 of JALAZF010000072.1, forward strand.
ATTGCACTTAAAACCCGTTGGGGATGTCAACTGCCGTTGAACAAACCACTGCGAAGATCACCACCAAACTCTGCTTGGGGAGACAAGTCAATAATACCGAACCTGCTTGGGGATATTACTGCACTTAACCTGCTGCTGGGAGAAATCTGTACCTTCACCCTGCTGGGGAATATCAGCCGCTATTAGCAAACCTGCTTAGGGAATGGTGATTGACAATACCAATTCTGCTAGAGGATAACATCAAGTTCAGTCATCTGTTGGGGATCAAGACTCTGTGGGGAAATAACATCTTTGTCCAAAAAAAGATATTCCATAAGTCTCTTGCTAGGGATGCAACAACATCAACTTCTGACTGCTTACTGAGAGAGTAATAAATCAACCCCAACTCTAGCTGGGGAAATAATCCTTTGTACCCTGGCTGGGGAGAGTAACTACCTGCTGAGGAGGATGAATTTCCTTGCCGAGGAGAATAGCTCTACTGGGGGGAAACAAACTTGTTACCCAGCCTGACCTGTCTCTATGGTCATAAATGGCCCTTTGAACTCTCTATTTGCCCCAGAACTTCAGGTCTAAAGGAAGAAATCATCTCAAGAGGATTTTATAGAAGATCGGGCCTTCACACTGCCATAGGATCCTCAAACTCTTGGAGAGATTTATCAGATCTCGACGCAACTGCCCCAGACTTCATAATCCATGAAGTAATTTTCCTCGAAAGGATTTATAATGACTTGAAAATACTCTGCCCCAGTATTTGGAACCTCGAAGAGGTGTTCTCAATTAACCGTCTTCATGAGTGGACAACTTCTCACGCTCTAGAGGTGACCTGCCTTGATACGAGCCTTGAAGTGAATTTGCCCCTGACTGATCCTACAGAGATTTGTCAAATCGACCTGATTGCCCCATATTAAGCGCTTGGCAAGATTTCTCGACGTGGCTGCTCCAGATTAGCTGAATCTTGGAATGAATTGCCCATTTGGCGTGATAATTTGATGACTTGTCCCTGCTCAACAGAGTCTTTTGGCGTTTGCATCTTATCTTGATCAATCTTTCCATTGCAGAAACTTTCCTGATATCAAGTGCTTACTCGCAAGTAAAACTGACCGTTTTGAAAATGACAATTTTAATGCAATGCATATGACAGTTTTGAAATCCAAGTCTGTTCACTGGAAAATGTCATGACATATAGTGAACGAATCACTTATCATAATGTCACATCGATACCAACATGAATGGTAAGAAAAACCTTTTAGGAGTCAGAATTGACGCGATTTTAACCGAAGTATGCTTTCGAAACAACTCTGCTTCAATTAGGTCTTTTGAAGGTTGTAACGTGGCCTGGTTCGCGGTTTGAGAAAGAAAGGATATAAGGCTCAAAGTTTTGTTTTAACCCACCCATTCTCCTTGATGTTCTCCAGTCCTACGCTTAGCTAACTTGACACAGGCGCTCATCCTTCAAAAAGGTTAATGAATGGTAAGAGGATAGAGGTCACCCCCACGATTTTCGGAGTGACAGTCACCCCTTTTGTCTTTGTGTCTGTATTCACATGACTTGTTCTTTGCTTGAGGATTTTTCTTTTGTCATCCTTTTCACTTTTTGCTTTTTCGTTCTTTTGTTTTTTCCATATCCCTGGTTTTTCCTGGACTAATTCTTTTTGAATCTTTCGATTTTAAAGTCCAGCGGGATGCCCTAACTTTTGCCTAAGTCACTTGTTTTCAAGCTTTGACTTAGCGGGCTTTCTCTTTTTTCTTTTGATTCTTTTCTTTTGAACAAATCGTGTGACACTGGTTTATCTGACTTGTTTGAAAGGGTTGTGACTGCCTCACTCCTCAGTTGGTGAGGGATAACCATTGTGATTTGATCCTCGAATGGGACACTCCTTTTGAAATTTGAGCGCTCGGCCAAATTAGCTGACACCTACCCTGTCCCAGGTTAAGATTAAGGGTTTTTCATTTTCAGAAATAACTCCTACTACTAGGATCAAAGGGTTAACAAGGGATTATCTTCCTTATGTCTCCGGTGTTTGGGAATTTGAAACAATACCTGTACATCATCAGCAGGGTTTTTGTTCAAAAGCATACAATCTGAAGTTTTACGTCTTCAATTTCGTCATCCTCCCTCGGATCCTGCTTAAACAAGCATTTGATATCGATAAAAAGGTATGAGTGAACACAAATGGATTTAATCAAAGGATGCATATTTATTTCATTATCATTATCAATTAAAAACAGACGAGTTTTAAAAACGAGTTTGCACTTTAACAGAAAAGGAACTACAAATGCAAAGAAATGACATGATATAATGACAGCCAACTTCGAGGAACTGGGCTTTCCAAGCTTGATTTGCTACTGAACTAGCCATATTCAGAATTGCTCCTCGAAATCAATCTGATAGACATTTGTACAACAGTTTTTGGTGACTTCTTCCATAACATGGACTGATGAACCCACATGACAGGATGAAGGAGAGCTGTTAATCTGAATACCCTGAGGCGTGAATGAGAACATATGGGAGTCAAGAAGTGTCTGAACCTTGCTCTTAAGCACCTTACAGTCTTCAGTTGAATGCCCCTGGGCCCCAGCATGGTAACCACAACGGGCGTTGTCATCAAAACCTGGTGGGTATGGAGGAATCACTGGACCTATCTCCTTTGATACTATCAATCCACCTTTGATCAAATCTGGCAATATCTAACCATACGACATTGACAACTGAGTGAAATTTCTCTCTGGCTTCTTTGGCCTTTGTTGAGCGTGCTGACGCGGCTGACGAAGGTATGACTGTTGATTATGAGAAGGTCCTTGATTCAGAGAAATATACCGTCCTTGATACGGAGACCCAGAAGATTGTTGACTCTGAACAGTTGATAACTGAGAATGAGGCATCGAAGATTCCCGAATGGAACTATTTTCTCCCTCCATTCCAACTGACAACTGATTCATTTTCACCAGCTTGGAAGTTCGAGACGCCTTGGAGCTTTCCACATTTGAGCAGACCCTTGATGCGTTCTCCAACTATTACCAGGTCAGAAAATTTTGCCGCCCCATTGACAATCATCTTTTCCCAGGTACGGACCTTGCAAAGTATCTGTGAACAGAACAACCCATTCTCTATCCAAAAGTGGTGGTTGAACACAAGCGGCTACCTCTTTCCATCTCTGAGCATACCCTCGAAATGATTCATTATCCGCTTGTGATAAGTCTTGCAACTGCATGTGGCTGGGAGCCATGTCAAGATTGTAACTGTATTGTTTCACAAAGTCATTGGCTAGATCCGACCATGATTGGGTGCTACCACTTTCCAACTGCATGTACCAACTCAACGATGCTCCACTCAAACTGTCTTGGAAACAATGAATCATGAGTTTGTCGTTGTGGACATATGAGGTCATTCTTCGGCAAAACATCACCAAATGTTGCTTTGGACAACTATCCCCTTTGTACTGCTCAAACTTCGGCATTTTGAACTCTGGAGGAAACACAAGGCCAGGTACCATATACATGTTTGAAGCATTCGGATCAAGAGCATCACGACCCTCTAGGGCTTTAAGCTTCTCGTCCAGCACACGATATTGTAGCGAGCGATTTTGGACGTGGTTGCGAAGCACTATCGCTTTGGTACTACAGTTCGATTCATTTTTTATCCTATTGAAGCTGATGAAGGAAGGGAAATAGATGTCTCCAATTAACCCTGCTTGCAAACTGAGTTTGAACAGATGACTGTTGGTTTACAGATGCTACAAAGATTGTGGGTCTCTCTTAGGTTATTTTGTTAAAATGGTGCTAGGGCGATTGGTGGGAGATTAAGACTGATGCTTTTGACATGTATGGGTACGGGATTTGGGTTTTGTTTAGTATGCTCGCTAAGATTTTTCTTTCAATCTTATGCCTACGTATTCCCGTTTTTCCGAAACAGGGAAATCAGAGCGATCGTAGTTCCTCCTATTCTACGGGAGGAAAGGGTGTTTTGGCGTCTTGTTCAAAGCCCAAGATGTGAAGCTAAAAGTGGTTTGTACCTTGTTTAATGCCCAAGATGCGAAGCTGAAGAGTCTATTTGTATCTTGTTCGAAGCCCAAGATGTGAAGCTAAAGGGTTTTGACTTTAGAGAGAATTTGTCATCTCTAAAGGGGGTCTATTTGTCACAATTGTTGGGTGACTGATTATAAAGGAGAATTACTTTAACTGGGATATGTGAATCCAGCAATGCCATAATTTCCTTTATAGGGGATTTCCAATCTGAAGGAGAAGACTTTAACTCAGTGTAGAGCAATGCTATCTTTCCTTAGGATTTTTTCATGCTAAAAGAGGGACAGTGGCATGGATGTAGATGTTCCAGAGGCTTGCAGCTTACAGCGATTAGATGAAGGGGAAGGAGTTGTTGATGTTTGTGTACTGTGAACGAGGCACAACTTTGATGCTAAAAGGTTGATTGGATCAACCAGTGGTTTTCTTATACAAAGCCTAAGAGGAGGCTATTGGCCCAACAAGAGGGTGTTTTTATGTGTCTCGTACGAAGCCCGAGAGAGAGAGGCTAAAAGGGTTGACTCAACAGGAGAATCTTTTATACTCAACAAGAGAGTGTTTTTGTATCTCGTACGAAGCCCGAGATGGAGGCTAAAGATGGTGACTCACCAAGAGAGTCTTTTTTCTTTTTGTATCTCGTATAAAGCCCGAGATGGAGGCTAAAGTGTTGATTCAATAAGAACCTTTTTTGTATCTCGTTCAAAGCCCGAGATGGAGGCAAAAGAGGGTACTGTTTCAGTTGAGTGACCAGTATATGGGTTCAAAGAGAAAATCAGTTCTTATATGAGCAACGCTGTACTCAGGGATTTTGATTCGAGGATCAGGGATATTTCCTTTTCTTTGAGGAAATGGGAAATCCAAAGGGTATTCGAGACTGTCCAAGTCTGCGGGTGTCTTCCTATTTTTGAAAGGGGCTTGAGAATGTCTTTGAGACTCAAGGAAATTAGACTGTCCAAGTCTAGAGTTTCATCTTTTGTACTATGCTTTGAGAAACAGTAGTAGACTCTTGGAAAGACTGCTCTATTAAGATGACTGATTTCTGTTCCTATACCTTTAGGAGGTCATCGGGAGAATTTGTACGAAGCCCAAGAGGAGGCTGGAAACTTTTAAGAAGCCGAGGGACAATTTGTACGAAGCCCAAGAGGAGGCTATCATTCCCGGAGGAAGAAATCATTTATCCGAAGCCTAAGAGGAGGCTGTGAATACTTCTAAGAAGCCGATGGGTCCTTGTACAACGCCCAAGAGGAGGCGGGATGCTTTTAGGAAGCCGGTGGGTCCCCAAATCCCGAGAAGTTCAAGACAGGCTATTCACAAAGAATAGATCAAGCCAGGAAAGTTCGAGAATTTGGAAGAAACTCAAGGGATGCAATTCACGGAGAAGAGATCATCTCTGGGGAGTAGAGTTTCTTTGACAATTCCTAAGGGTGCTTTTAAGAAGCCTGTGGGTCCCCAAACCCCGAGAAGTTCAAGACAAGCTATTCACAAAGAATAGGTCAAGCCAGGAAAGTTCGAGAATTTGGAAGAAACTCAAGAGATGCAATTCACGGAGAAGAGATCATATCTGGGGAATAGAGTTCCTTTGACAACTTCTACGAGTGACAGTCTGAGAAACGGTTCAAAAAGAATCTGCCTTTCACATTTCCATATTGTTTAACCCCAAGAGGAGGGAAGATTGTGTCTGGTAATCCTATGGGGATCTAGTTTTGACTATTTAAGAGTGACCAACGGGCTTAATGCTAGACGTAGTTGCCGGGGAAACTCTAAATATCTATACTAGTATTACACAGTTGATATGAGTTTATGAAAGAAGACTTACAGCAAAACAGTCCCACAATACAGTTATATGTATTGAAAGCGGTAAATGAAAGCGAATAAACACTTACTCGGTTGTAGAGCTTCCATGCTGTTTGGTTAGTTGTTCAACAAAGAAAGATTGAAAACAACAGTATAATTCAAAATCAAAGGAGAAAGTGCTTTGAAAAAGAAAGATTTGGGGCTTACAGCTCAAGGAGAGGCCCAGGGTTTTATCAGTGATCGCACTGTTGAATTTGTACAGAGGGACTTATACAAGTGACTGAGGCCCAAAAAAATTGTTTTCTGTACAAAGGGATGGGTCTTACACTCTCTCAGGAGGCCCAAAAGGTTTAAAGAAAAAGAGTGGGGCTTATAACACGAGGGTAGGCCCAGATGATTTTTCGTTTGAACTCTATTAGAGGCCCATAAAGTTTAAAGAAAAGAAATGGGTCTTACTACTCGAGGGTAGGACCATATGACTTTTTTTCTGAAATGGCGATCGCGTTGAGATTTTGAAAACACCGGGGGTCTTATACAAAGACTGAGGCCCAAAAATGACTTGGTTTTCAAAGGGGTTGGGTCTTACACTCTAATAGAGGCCCAAAGTGTTTTGAAAATGATTTATGAGGGTCGAATTAATCAAAAACCCTAATTTGTTTTCAAAATGTGTTTTAATTGAATAAAATATTCAATTAAAATGATCAAAATTGTTTAACATGTGGAAAACAAATTGTGATCTTGGATTAATGTTTCATAAATCAAGTTTTGCCCTACAAAATGATTAGAAATCATTAAAGTTTGCAAAATCAATAAGGAAAAAATATTTTAAATGTCAAAAATAATTAAAACATTAATTCTTTGCAAAAATATCAATTATATGAAATAAATAATATTTTTGGGAAAATAAAATATTTCAACATTTTTATGAATTATTAAAAAAAGAATCAACTCAAAATCATTAAAACTCAGAGAGAAATTAATTTTTGAATCAATTAAATAAAACCACAAAATTCAAATATTTGAATTTGAGAGAAATGGCGCCAAGAATAGCTGAAGAACACGCACGTTTTTCAGTTTTGCCCAGATTTGCGTTTTCTATCCAATGTCACTGAATACTTGACTATATCATGCAATCCACATATCAAATTGCTCGCTTTCACCTCACGGTCATGTTTATGACAATTAATTGCATTTAAATTAAGCATAAAACAAGAAATCACGACAAATCCTCAAGAACCCTAAATTCTGCATGAAGGCTGGGATTTTTGATACACGATTCAAACAAAGCAATTACTTGAGGGGAAACATTCCATGCATGATTATGAACATTTGGCAAAAGTATTGTGCGAGGAAATATGCATAGATTGAGAGATTACCAAGTTTAGGCTTACCTCTAGGTCGTGACAGCAAGAGCAAATTGATTTCTGAGTTGTAGGTGTTACAGATGAGTTGTGATGATATGAACAGCTTCCCTACACCCTATGGAGTGTGTTTGAATGCTTGGACTTGATGGAAATTGGATGAATCACTTCATGGCATCTCAACTGTAACTTGGTTAAAACCTTGAGCAATTGACTGGTGATTCTGAGAAATCAGTGTTCCAGGTGTTGTTTAAGTGTTTGATCAGCTCCCATATGATGTATGTGAGGTGTGTGTGTGATTGGTTTGAGTGGAATTGCTCTCTAATGAAAAACCCGATAGTGACTTGCTAAGAGAGGCATTTTTGAGAGTGAGAAGTGGATTTTGAGAAAGGCAAGTGTTGTAGGCCTTTGGTGTACTTAACCTGATCACAATTGAGCTCTATTTATAGTAGAGCAAGTTTGTTTTGCAAGGAATAGTGAATGGCAACTGCTGAGTAGGGTTGGCCAATGTTGGCAAATGAAAATCCAAGTCTCCTCTAGCCATTGACTAGAGGTTAGGGCACAGGCTGCTGGTCCCCTTGGTCTTGGATAAGTCTTGACTGAATTCAATTGCTAATAGCTCAGTCCATGCCACCTTGGTGCTTCCATTGAATGCTCGAATCCAAAATTGGAGTCTTGTCCCTATTTTGGGCAATTCTAGGTTTAGCATGCTATTTCTTGTTCCAAGGACTTTGGAGGCTTGGCTCAGTGATTGTCCCCTTTAGATTCAATCGTCAGATGTGTCCAAAGTGATGACAAGGCTTGGAATTGGCTGATTTTGGCAAAGAAAAGCAAAAGTACAAAAATCTGCCTTGCCTTGGCAGATTTCAGCAAGGCATCTTGCCACTACCATATCTCAAAGCTCAAATTGAATTTGGTGATGTTCTTGGCCATTTTGGAAAGCCCTTATATGATACAACAACTTTATGATCACATTTGGTTTTGATACCTTTTGGATCCAAGTGAAAAATCCCCCTACATTTGGAAAAAAGTAAGGCAAATTCTGACTTAGTGAAATTTTCACTAAGTGTTGGAACAAAGTGACTTTTCTTGATTTTGATCACTCCATAACTCAAAATCCATGAGGAATTTGAACATAGGTCAGTGTGAAGCTTTTGTAGAGGGAAATGAGATATACAAATCAAGCCTTGGATGGGAAAAAATGGCTTTGTGGTTTAGGAGTTATGATCCTCCAAAGTTGGTACCTTTGTCACTTTTTTTCATAACTTAGAAAATTTTCTAAGTTTTTATGGTTACCTCTTTTACAAGTTATCCCACTTTCTTTAATTTTTCTTGATGAATGATGATTCAAATCATACATTAACATCATTTAAGGGTTAAAAATCCATTTTTGTGAAAAATATCAAAAAGTCAAAGTTGACTTTTGTGCACAGTTGACTTTTTATCTGATGAATTCCAAACTGTGCAATCCTTTAGGAAATCATGTCCTTGACCTAAATCAAACTTGATGGACATGTTCCATGGGTGTTATAGGGTGTATTGAATCATGTCCTAGGGTTTGGGAGCATGTCCTGGTGAAAAGTCAAAGCTACAGTTGACTTTTCTCGCAAAACCCTAACTGTGGTTCAGATGAAATTGAAACTTGTTGCTCAAGCTTCTTGGATCAATCCATTGTTCCAAATGGATCAATATGGTATATTAGAGACCCTCAAATCATGTCTTGAGGTCTTGGTTCATGATTTGTCCCAAAAGTCAACTTAGGGGTAAATTAGGTCAAGAAACCCTAATTCCTGATTTTTGATGTATGCATCCCTTTAGGACAAATTGACTTGATGATTGGGTTCATGATGTTCCATGGAGTATATTAGGATATGCTTTGAAGCATTGGCTCATGCCCAACGGACAATTTCCATCTGGAGGCCCTGGTCGACCAAAACCCTAATTTGGCGATACTGGCGATCTTGAAGCTTGATCCACCTAGAAGGGAGAAACCTTGTGCTTAATCCTTGAAGTGGGAGTCCTATTGATCCATTGTGGATGTTTGAGAGGTTAGACAAGTTGAAGATCATGTCATTCCTTGATTTATCCTTTGTCTAAGCACTCAGAGAGGGCTTGAAACCCTAATCTTGATTGAGGTGAATGCTCAACAATTCCTTGAGGAGATTGATGAGGCATAAAGGTACATCCATATTGTGATGATGATTTGCACAATGATGGGAAATATTAGTGGTTAAAATTTGGGGTATGACAGATATCTTTTCTCAGACTCAACAGATCATAGGTTTTTAGTGCTCATCCTTGGAACCACCCCTTGGACATTTGGCACAGAGAATGCAAAACTATGATAATCAGCAAGGATTCGCACCGGCTGAGCTTGGGCAACATTATTCACCGGTGGTGGAATGACATTCTCAGTTCGCTGAATATTGGCCTCTCCCCTTGTCATGGCTTTCATAACTTCCATAAGTTGGACCAACTTATTCTTTATCCATTCAACATCGGCCCTAGTCACAAGTTGATTCTGCTCTCCTGAATTCAAGATTCCCCCAAAAGCTGATCCAAGTCCAATACAAAAGTCGGGAACTAACTACGGGTTAAGGACAAAGGATGGGTGAGCTCACTGTTCTGGCCTGGAGAAAGATAGGCAAAATGATGCAAGATGCAAATGCAATGCAAAAATGCAATAAGACATAGGATCAAAGTTTCCATATATTTTGAATGATCACTATGCTGTGCTAATGTCTGAATAAGTTCGAAGGTCTGCTCTGAAGAGAATACCGGAATACCAGAATATCCAAATCATCAGAATATCGGGATACCAGAATACCATAAAACCAGGCTGATAAGTCCTCACTGATAGGAAAACCAGAATACCGGGTAGGTTGAAGGTTACGGTTACCTGCAAACCTGTAAACAACCCACCCCTCTCACATGTGGGTACTAGAAAGGCGAGGATCCTCAATATCACAGACTCTCAGGTCGAGAAATGATGATATGTTCACCATTTCTGGTTTGGCATCATCATTAATCGAGGAGGCCTCAACTGATTCCCCTAAAAAAGGATATACTATAGCAAGTTTCCAGCATTGGGTCCTCAGATCAAGAATGCGTAATGGGTTTGCCATTTCTGGTCTGCCATTATCACATATCAGGAGGAGTGCTGCAACTGAGTCCTCGGGAATGGTCACCAGAGTCGACAGTTCCTCAAGAGAATAACTACTGACCTGTATCAACATACAGTAGCAGTTATCTCTCGATAGAACCTCGTATGGCTGTAGGTCTCGTGAACACCCGCACGTGGCCAACACTACGGGAGCGTCACGCCTGCCAACGCTAATACCTATGTGTATGCTCAAGCCAGGGAGGTGGGCTTATCTCAGAGATCCCAACCTGCCAAACAGAAAATCTAGTACAGCACAGCACATTCCAGCATAATAATGAAATGCAATGCCATAAATGCGGTAAATACAGCAAAATAGTAAAACAGTAATACAGTAATATACAACAAAATAAAGCACCGTAATAAACACCAAATTATAATAAACAACCAAGCGCTAGGATTAACTCGCAACGGGGATGAACCAGCAAGAGGTCAACTTCTCCCCAGCAGAGTCGCCAGCTGTCGCTCCCGGGATTTTCATCCAAGTACAAGCCCGAAAGTGGCGCAGAAACAGAGTCGCCAGCAATGTGTATTTATCCCATGAAAGGGAAAGGAAACACTGCGTAAACCTGAAGGGAAGGAAAAATCATGGTCATCGCGACCAAGAGAAACGGGTAAGGGAGTCGGTTACGTGAGGGGAAGGTGTTAGCACCCCACGCGTCCATCGTACTCGATAGGATCCACGCTTGTTGTCTATGTCTAAAGGGTGTATCAAAAACCTACTGCTAAACAGAAGCGGAACAGGGAAAAGAAAAGAAAAAGTGACTCGGTAGGACATCGCCGTCCTAGGCCTATGTATTCCCTTGTGCAATAGGAAATTTAGAGTCAACGTAGTTCGGAGGACTACGGGTGGATGGGGGGAGGTTGCTCGACGAGATATCGCATCTCGTGCCTACGTATCCTCAATCGGACGAGAAAGAGGAATCAGAGCAAACGTAGTTCGACGGACGAGTCGAAAAGGTGGGAAGAGTGCTTGTCGAGATATCGCATCTAGTGCCTACGTATCCTCAATCGGACGAGAGAGGGGAATCAGAGCAAACGTAGTTTGTGGTATGACCACAACATAACAAAAACAAACAGGCTCGAGGAGTATCCACATCGCTCGAGTAGCACACATCCGACTGTGGATTCATGTCATCACAGCGGCCAAGGGAGATGCCTAGCAACTATATCATATCATCGAAGTAGGACAAAGCAACATGGACACCTAGCCACAATATCAATTCATCGGGCATGATGAGGAGGCAAAGCGACGACATCACGCCATCGAAGCTTGCGAGCTGTAGGAAGTAATGGAGCCTAACCATGATATCATGTCACCGGGTAGGACAGAAAGTGCGGGGAAAAAGTAAATTGTGCCTACGAGCACAAAGCATCAGCGTCAGTCGACGCGAGCTACACAAAGTGTGGGGGTATGATTGATAAACCCTTCTTCCACTTGATGACTCGATAACCAGAGCGGGGGCACATGTTCAATGCATCAACATGTAGTGCGAGTGAGTGAACGACTCAACTGAAAGTGCGGCGTACTGATTGCAGGTCCCTCTTCGGTTTCCTCCTCTGAGGACTTATCAGGGGGAATCGGGGATGGGACGCCTCTTTTTAGGTCTTTGGCACAAAAGTAAACAATCACAAGCAAAGCCTCCTTTGAGGACTTCCAGAATTGCCGGCCAAGTGGCACGGACTCCCAATCCTACTTCTCATGGCATCAAAAGAAAAAAATGCGAAAAGAGCATAAATTAGTTCAAGAAATTATACCAAACAGATAGTAATCCGTAAATAGCAATGTGAGCAGAACACGAAACCCAGAATACTTCGAGCAAGCTAGCATCAATCAAACGCAAATGCGATTAGTGAATGAGAAGTAATCCGTAAAGCAAAAATACACCGTCGATGAAAATAAATCGCAACGGCGTTAGTAATAGTGAACCTGCATCACAAACAAAACCACACGGAAAACAATAGCAAAATGAATGGCGAGCCTCAAGATGAGAGGACTCGCGATAATCCGCAACGGATAATAAGCTAAGCTCCTTGAATCGTCCCGTAATCACTCGCACAAGCACGAAAAGTGTTAGTAATAACAAAGAAGATGATATCACAATCATATGTTCATGTTACTACATCAAAACAATACCAATGTGCAAAATACGGAAGCAAAGTCATGCATAAAAGCAATATTCCAAAGTTGGGACAACATTTCACAAATAAAACGCGTGACCAAAAAACCGTCACGGAATCGGACGAAACTCGCACAACATCAATGAAATACCGATACAAGGTAAGGAAAATCAAATTCCACAATTAAAACCAAGCCGGAGTGTGACTTCCCGAATGGGGCAGCCGTGTGCGCAAAGTGAAATTGTGTCTCAAAACGATCCGTAAACAAGCAAACCCAAGCATAATGATCATCCACAAGCAAGTAAGCATAAGCACATGTCAAATGAAACTCAAGACACAAAGTTTACACAAAACGGAGTCTAAAAGCGCTAAATCGGAAAAAACGCGTCAAAAATCACCAACTCGGATTTGAACGAAAATCACATGGTTAACCGCAAACGTGCCAACGGACTCCAAAACGAACTCGGTTTGAATTAATTCCGCTCGGAAGTGGGACTTTTAGGCTGATTTCGTCGGCTGGCAGTAGCAAAACAGTAGAAAAAAGTCGTCCGAAATAGACTAAAAAGTCCCCCAACTGCTCCGAAATCATCAACAAAGTCAAGTTACATTATTCGTATTTGCAAAAACATGCCAGGGTTAGGAAGTTATGACCAAAACACATTCTTAAGGGAAAGCGACACTATAACGTTCCTACACAACCGAACTTTTATTTTTCAAGCAAACAAACATGAATCAAAAGTTGACATAAGTCGATCTGAACCGGATTTTTAGCATTGAAAAAAAAGTATTGAATCAAGTATTCGGTTCGAATCCACAATTACGTCAACTCGTGCATTCACCTACATCGGAACAACTTCACAAATTCTCAACAATCCGGATTATGCAACAACACCAAAATTCAACACAATTATTATCCGGAAATTTAGGATCCACAACAATTATTAACTCATGTCAAATTCAAGTATCACATTAATTCTCAATAATTCTAACCAATTCCTATTTTAATCATCACAATTGAGTCTCTTAGGAATTTAATCAAACACCTAGACTACAACACTTAGTGCAACAATATCTCAACCTCAAAATCAATATCAATTCACCAAATCAAGCAATCAAATCACAAGAATAATGAAAAGGATTCAAAGAATTACCTAGATCAAAGGTTGGAGGAGAGATCGCAAGAGATATCGGAGGAAAAATCGCACAAAAATGGAGGGAGGTGGTGCGCTATAGTCCGCGGCGGAGGGAGGGAGTATCACCGGCGGTTGGCGGCGGCTTCGTGAGTGGAGGGAGATCGAGAAAGAGAGAATCGGTCTTTTGCGTTCTTTGTGATTTGCTCTTGAGAAATTGATGAATATTGATGAAGGTGATGATGAACTTGATGAAGTTGTTGAGAGAATTGAGAGAGAGTAGAGTTTGATCCTTGGGAGAAATTGAGAGAAAATTTTGAGTGTTTGTGAGAATGAGAAAATTGGAGGGAAATGAGAGAGCATTTTGAATATATAGGGTGGTGGAAAAATAAAGTGAAACAGTAAAATTTCGGCTTATCGGCAGCTTAAGTAAAAATAACCCCTGGCTCGGTGCGAAATTTCGACTCTGAGCCTCTTACAAAATTGTCTGCGTTTAAGTCACGGACGCAATGTAAAAAGAACGGATGTCATACGATCAAAATCGAATGAGTTCGATACGTTTAAGCAGCGAGACGTCACTGTCAAAAGTTATTTTTTTAGCTTATTTGCCGTCTGCTACTCGGAAACGTGACAAGCTCATGTCTTTCGGAGCAGAATCTCGATTCAACTTTGTCAGTAAAGTTGTAGATCTACGAGTCAGTGACCTCATGTCAAAAGATGAGCACGATCAGACAAAAAACGAGTGAGATATGAATTTTTCCTTGAAACAACTTTTTGTGTTTTCTTCGGTTCAGTACTTCCGTTTTGCAAAATAAACCAAAACGACCATCTTCGGAGCACCGTTTGAACTCGAGCTTGTCTTTGAACTTAAAGATGATAAAATTTGTGAACCGACGCTTCGAGAACGGACACGATACGATAAAACATACGGAATGAAGATGACCTCAGGATGGAAATAATGCCGAAAGAACGGGTCAAATCCGATGAATGAGCTGAAAGTTATGAATTTTTGAACCCTACGGACACAATTAACCAGCGAAACCGAAATTCCAGAAACAATTAATTCCCGCCACTTTCCTTGATGAGTCGGCTTCCGAGCCGAACATAAAAGTTGTAGGAAATACCGAGACAGTGCTAGCTGATGAATATTGAAGAACCTTGATCCCATAACCATAGAACCAAATGATATGCATGTATGCGTGTGATGACCTAGCTAAAATGCAAATGAATGAAGCATAAGCTAGTTGGGTAAGGAACATGAGGACAAATTTTGAGGTGTTACAACTTGCCCCTTTGCTGGATGTAGTTACTTGCCATTGAAGATGGCTGGTTTGGACCTGAGTGAATCACACACTCAAAGATAACATAGAGTCGCCACCGAACTTTATTTAGTCCCAAAGGACAGGGAAAATATCGATAAAACACAAGGGGAAGAGAAACGGGAACGGGGGTCGGTTATGCGAAAGGAAGGTACTAGCACCTTACGCATTCGTCGTACTCGACGGAAACCATTTCGCTTGCTTTTAGGCTTGGATGGGTTATCTATCTAAAGGCTTCTAGCTAAGAGAAGGAGAGAGAAAAGAAGAAAAGGGAAAAGAAAGAAAGAAAAGAAAGTGAAAAGAAAAAGGAAGAAAGAAAGAAAAGAAAGTGCTCGCGGAGGATTGGGGCCCTCGTGCCTACGTACCCTCATAGTGCAATGAGGAAATCAGAGTGTCGTAGTTCAGAGGAACCAAGGAAAAGAAAGGAAGAAAGAAGGGTGGAAGTGTACTCGCCAAGACATCACGTCTCGTGCTTACGTAACTGACATTCGAAAGAATGCAGAATCAGAGCTTTCGTAGTTCGTGGAACTAAGACGGAAAAGAAAGCAAGAGAAAGAGAAAGGAAACTCCGATGAGGACTTTCTAGAAATGGTGTCGAAACCAAGAGCGAAAAGAATAAGAAACTCTACTGGGGAAAGATCGACCAGAAAGAGCAACTGTGCTGGGGAAAACAAGGAAGTGGTGTCAAACACAAGAGTAAAAGAAGGACAGAAATTCCACTGGGGATTCCAAAGAAATGGTGTCAAAACCAAGAAAGCAGAGCAAAAGGCAAAAGAGAGTATTCCACTGAGGAGTAAGAGACTAAAGTGACTGTGCAAGTAACAAAATAAGAAATGGTGTCAAAACCAAGATAATAAGAGATAGAGAAAGATCCGTTAGGGATGCAAAAGAGATGGTGTCATAACCAAGAAAGGGGTGCAAAGGAAAGATAGTAATTGCTGAGAGTAAAGTGCAATAGTGGTGTCGAAACCAAGAAGATAAAGGAGCAAAAGATTAAGATAGACTCCACTGGGGAGCGAGCAAAGGGGTAGTGTTGAAACAAGGAGAACGGGTGTGGGACCGAGCGAAGGTCGTGACCCAAAGGATGGGTGTAAGACCGAGCGAAGGCCGTGACCCAAAGGACGGGTGTGGGACCAAGCGAAGGTCGTGACCCAAAGGACGGGTGTAGGACCGAGCGAAGGTCGTGACCCAAAGTACGGGTGTGGGACCAAGCAAAGATCGTGACCCAAAGAACGGGTGTGGGACCGAGCGAAGGTCGTGACCCAAAGGACGGGTGTAGGACCGAGCGAAGGTCGTGACCCAAAGGACGGGTGTAGGACCGAGCGAAGGTCGTGTCCCAAAGGACGTTCTGTATACTGACTGAACAAACAGTACCTCACCGAAGAAAGTGTATTTGAACCAAAGAAAGGTTACTAAACCAAGGGTGCAAGTATTCGAACCAAGAAAAGGTTGCTAACTGCTGGGGATTCGACTTTAACAGAAAGACTGTGATTAACCGAAGAATGAGTGATTAACCAAGAGAAGGTGATTAACTCAAAAGGAGCTCAGTATTTTAACAGACGGACTGTGAAAGAATGGGTGATTAACCAAGAGAAGGTGATTAACCCAATAAGAACTCAGTGTGTTAATAGACAGACTGTGGTTAACTGAAGAAAGGGTGACTTGGTGTTTTAATTGACATGCAGTGGTTAACCAAACAAAGGGAGAAGAAACAAGATAAGGTTGCAAACTCCGCAAGGGTTTCAGTGTTTAACAGGAAAATTGTGTTTAACCGAAGAAAGAGTGCGATTGCGAGGGAAAAAGAGAGTTGGTTTTAACAGTACAACTATTATTAACCAAAGGAAGAGTGATTACTCTCATGGGAAGTCGACAAAAGAAGTGACTAGCCACAAGAAAAGGTGATTGAACTCTCTTGAAGAGAACAAGGGAAAGGTATTGAACAAGAGCAAGAGATTGACTCTTTGAAGATTGCTAATGATCGTGAACCAAGGGAATGGTGATATATCAAAAGACAGATTAAAATAGGTAAGAGTGATCGAGGATCGATTCAACTGGGGAAGGAGATACAATACCGCCTAGAAATAGAGACGACTAAGCCAGGCACAGGGTCATTCGTCCCCTACCTGAGGTAGTCAGAATGAGAGTAGGAATTCTCCATTCTCATTCCTTCTCTAACACACAGGGTGTAGTGCAGAAGTTGAAACAGACAACAGAACAGCTCCCAGTTGTACAGAGCTCCTCGTGTTGCGAAACGAACGGCGTAACAGCTTCATTTTGTACAGTCCTCCAATGCAATGCGTAGTACGAAAATCCAACTCCATGGGGGAAAAGGGCGAAAAAGCTCTAAAGGAAGCCTAGAGAGAGGAAAGGGGAAGACCAACTAATCGAAACATAGTTTCGATCAATTAATCAAAGGGAAAAGCTATGCTAACAATTTTCCAAAGAGAATGGAAAATCATTAACGCAAAGGATGTGTTATTGATTGTACAAGATTAAGTTCATCCATGAAGAATAAACTTAATGCAAAGCAAAGAGAGGGAATGTAAAACAATACCACATGACATTGAAAATACAACACAAATCATGTATCATGTAGTCAAAGAAAGTGCAAGAATTAGCATGTTCAAACAAAATATCAAGAACACACATAATTTCAAGAATTGATAAATCAATCATTGAATGAATGTAAAAATGCCTTAAACAGAGGTTAACAACACTTAAAAAATCCTTAAATATCAAGCATATCAATTCATGGAAGTTAGATGAAGAAAGAATGTCAAACAAACTTGAAAAAGCTCAAAATTGGCCATTCTGTTCAGTGTTAACCGGTTACTGCATATCTGCTAACCGGTTACTTGCTTAAAAAACTGCGATTCTGGTGAAATTTACACTGAGTAACCGGTTAGCAGATATGCTGTAACCGGTTACCACTGAGACAGTGGCAAAAATAACAGCAAAAACAGCTTTTCAAACGTGATTTTCAGCACATAATCACTTATGTCAAACACCACATGCTATGGCATGAATTTGTGCACTAAAATTACATCATGTAAGGGAAATTAAACACAAATTACAAGCATTAGTCATGGAGATTAAAGATCAAGCAATTGCATGATAAATTAAACTGAAAACGATCGAAATTACGACGTAAATGCGCGGAAATGATCGAAACAGTGAGTAAAGTAAGATCTACCAACCTACAAGCCGGAGATTTGGCTTGGTAATTGTTGTGAATGCAATGTAGAGAGAAAAAGCCAAGAAAACCAGAGAATTATGCTCTTACACTTTGAACTGTAGCGATACCGAGCAAACTTCGGCGAAAACTCTGAAATGCAAATTATTACCGAAGAAGCTTGAAGCAAACACTTGAGATGAATTCGAAAGCTTATAGAACTCCAGAAACTCAAGTATAATTGTAAAATGATGAAGATAATCAAAGAAAACTAGAGATTCCTCAATTGCACTTCGAATCGTAGCGAAACCGAGCAAACTTCGACGAAAACTTCAAAATGAGAATTATCACCGAAGAATCTTGAAGTGGTCACTTGAAATGAATCCAAAAGCTACTGAAGCTCCACAAAATTCAGTAGAATGGAAAGATGATGAATGTTAAGCTCAAGAAAAAGCACTTTCAAGGTGAAAGTAGCTTTTCTTCTATGGTGAATTAAGAGCTTTAGTGAGGTTTGGTGAAGAGGAATGTGTAGAAGTTGCAGAAAAATGCAGAGGAGAATGAGAGAATTGAGAATGAAGAAAGTGTGAAATTGTGTGAATGATTGTGGATGAGTTGCAAAATGGTGAAGCTTGGCTTATATAGAGTTTAGGTATGGAGTGTAAGAGGTTTGAAATGTGGTTAGGAGCTAGCTTTGGGAGGTTTGGAGTTAGGGTTGGAGTTAGTTACACTTGACTCACTGAGTCAAGGTGGTTAACTCGGTTAGTTAGGATCAACTCGGTAACAATCCCAAGGTGAGCTTCAACATCCAAAGATGAAAATGCTTATAAATTAAGTAACATGGTGCTCTTAATTTAAAGTGATGCGTTGAATAAATGTAAGGAAAATGTCTTGAATGGTCTTGAAATGTCTAGAATATTCTACATGTTGCTAGAACAATGTAGAATCAAAGACCAAAGAGAGTGCAAAGCTGCTGTCCCAAAAATACAGCAGAATCTGCAACTTTGTACAGAGTAACCGGTTACTGCATATGTGCTAACCGGTTACTTGCTTGAAAATCTGCGTTTCTGGTGAAAAATACACTGAGTAACCTGTTACTGCATATCTGCTAACTGGTTACTTCGGCCCATTTTACCCAAATTTGCTTGGAAATGATGTTGAAGTTCCGGTTTCGATTTTCCACCTCTTATTTTGATGAGTAGGCATGGAAACCCTTGTTTTCTGCTTGTTTTGATGATGTGATGACCTTGGGAGGATGTGATTAATAGGGCTTAAAAAACCTGCAGATCTTGCAACAAGAAACACACAGAGAAAAGTGCGAATGCGTATGCCGACGATGCTAAAGCACATGCTTATGCCAAAAAAAACAAAAGAGGAGGTCAAATTTCGGGTTACGACAGCTGCCCCTATTTAATCCTCTTGGATCTGATTGGACGAATAGCGCTAGCTTTTCGATGATTCGAGGTAAAAGGGGATTAAATTAAAGAGTAGCTCGAAAATTTGGCCGACGGCGGCAAAAGGAAGAGGTTTGAGAGTGTTTGAAGTTTGACTGAAAACCTGTTGGAGAGATGAATCAGGCCAAAAGAAAGGGAGGTATGCTTGATGCATATGCCATGTATGTGCTGCTACATGATGCTTGACGTCGCGCGAGTTAAAGTACTGTGCGGTGGCCAGGCAGAGATTGTAACAAAATGAATGTGACATCCTTGGCTGGGGAAATGAATTAGCCTTTAGATGAAGGAAAGATTATGGATAGATAACAGAGATATTTTGGATGGACCAGCAGAAACTGAGAATGTTTGGGACGGACCCAAGAGAGTGAAACAGTTCTGGACATACCAGAGCATTGAGAAAGGACTTCAAAGAATTGAAAGGTTCAGGACGAAACAGAGAGCTGAGAATATTCTGGATGGGCCAAAGAGTTGAAAATTTCTGTATGGACCAGAGATAAGGAAAAGACTTTGGACGGACCAAAGGTAAAGAGAAAACTTTGGACGGACCAAAGGAGAGGAGAAAACTTAGGACGGACCAAAGATAAGGAGAAAACTTTGGACAGACCAAAGGAGAGGATAAGACCTTGGACGGACCAAAGGTAAGGAGAAAACTTAAAAAGTTTGTCGGCGGAAAAAAAAAGAATTTCCAGACGAGAACTGACTACCAGACGAGAATTGGATTCTGATGTTGACGCATGTTTGAACCTGTATGGCGTAATGCTCCAACTTGCAGAATATGATATGCGTTTGAAAATGAAATGTTATGCGATGATGATTACAATATGCCGAATGTCAGTGATCGGTTTTGCAGAGATGTTAAGTGTGATCGAGCTTATATCAAGGCCTCATGCTATGCAAGATGATGATACGCATGAGTGAAGTGTAACGCCCAGGATTAATTAAAGTATTTATTTAATTAATCAAATTATAGAGTTTTGCGATAATATGATATTTTGATGACTTTGGTGAGAATGTGATGTTTTGAGGTGTTTTGAGAATTATGGAACAATTTAGAATAAATATAGTAATTAAGTTAGAATTGTTAATTAGAGAAATATAGTAATATTGGATTTGGATGACAGCAAGGAAATTTCGGTCATTAGCGAAGAATTAGAGAGGACAATAGAGGAAAATCATAAAAGAGGTTTAAGGGTTATACGGAGGAATAGGGTTTTGGAAAAATTTCACTGTTGCATTGCGGTTGGAAAAGAGGCAGAGAGAAGAGAGAAGCAGTTGGGCTTGGAGATTTTGTAGAGGGGATTGAAGAACACGAAGAGGATTCAAGGCTAAGGAATTATCAGGTATGGGGAGTGTAATTAAGGTAATTGTAGAATATTTGGAATAATCAATCGATGATGGATTGTGGTAGAAGCCTAAGTAGATCAGATAGAAAAATGTCTATATGTGGAGTACATTGAGAAAACGATAACTGAGTGTATGTAGGAGTTATTGAGAGATTATGAGAAATTATGAATACCTGGATGATAGAGGAATCGAGTGAATGGAATGGTTAATTGGAACTTTAGTGAAATTATTGACGGATTGGAAGGAGAAGAAATAGAAAAAAAAAAGACTTTTAAGGGGGGTGGTGTAACACCCCACTTTCCCAATTTAAATTGAAATACTAAATAATACTTTAAAATCAGAGTTTTTCACCAAGAGTGGAATGTCACATCATCAAAACCAATATAAGCTCTTTATTGTATTAAATTAACTAAGGAATCAGCGGAAATAATCATTTAGTTTCAAATTCACGGCCATCTGCCCAATATGCACCAATAGTTCCTTAAAACAAGGTTCTCCATAAAATAATTCAATAAAATGGAATACGTAACAAAGAATGTAATAAAATCAAAACAACTACAAAAATATCCCGACATCCCGTGTTACGTATCAGAGCACTCCTATAGATTCGAACATGCAACACGAACATCCAAGCAACCTAAGTACCTGGGTTATTTGTACTTCCGAAGAATCACAGACACAACAACAACAAAGGGGTGAGAAATCACATTCAATATTATCGGTGAATAAATACATGATAACAAGGTAGCATTAACGTATATAAGTCAACAACACACCAACACGACCTATTGTCCAATATCATCAACAACGTCAAATAATGTAATGCAACACGACACCATGCATGCGGTACCGACTCATTGGTTCATTCAATCGAACCCCGGATAGATCACATACACCTCTACTTGGCAATGATTTATCCCCCACCATTCTCCATGTAGGAGTACGGACGAATCACATACACTCCTCCTGAGCAATGATTCATCCCACCAATCACCATGAATATGCAAGACTCAACTATGCACAACAAAACATGTATACAAGTGTAAATACATGCACACGATCCTCCTGATCACATCATACATATCATCAACACCATCGTCAAGTAATTTGCTTCATACACACCAAACACCTAATTAATTAATTAATCAATTAAAATTAGTAAAATTAATATTTTCATCACCAACGTTTTATTTCTCAGCACCTGACACCTATTCCCAACCTCTCAAACCAAAAGAAACCGAATCGGACGCGAAAACGGGAAAGAAATCGCGAAACGGTAAAATTCTGCAACTTCGCTGGCCATACGCGTATTTCCCCATGCCATACGCGTCTTGCCAGCTCGCTCGCCCAACCCATACGCGTATTGACTCCCTACGTACGTGTATCTCCTCACAATGCCCAAGTCCTTACGCGTATTGCCTTATGCCATACTCGTACGGACAAAGACCTCTTCACACTGAATTTTCCAAATCCCAATACAATACGCGTACGGCCCTCCCAATACGCATATTGCCTCACTTTCATACGCGTATTGCCGCGTATCACCTTTCCCATATGCGTATCGCCTTACCTGATACGCGTATGTCCAGATCTATTACACAAATCACCAGAGACCTCACCATACTGCACTCTGCTACGATTCCCACACTTCTTCACTTCCAACCAGTCCTATAATCGTTTCTACATTGATTTTAGGTCCAATTTTCATCTTTTCTCTTGTACCTAGAATTACTACATGTTTTATAGGTCTATAATCTCAAATCGTTCTCCCAATTGAATCCAATCAACAGATTATCAGTACAAGTTCATATACAACAGTATCATCAACAGAAAAATCACGAAAACACACATTGATTCATGCACGATTTCAGATTCATAACAGGCATATACAGCAAATCAACAACACAACGATTCTGCATATGAAATCCTACGGGGTTAAGGACTCCCCACTACCATATCATGAATAAGACACCAATATTGAACCCTTTTCTCCCCCCTTACCTCGAATCTTGAAGAATTCCTGCGAAAATCCTGATCAAATGCAAGCTCTAGCACACCCTTGATCTTCATTTCTCCTAAGCCTTTCTCTTTCTCTCCCCAAAGTTCTGATTAACTCTAAAACCCTTAATTTTCACTAATCACCACTTAATTACTAAACTGCCCCTCATCAGCCTAATAATGAATTATCTTATTTTATTTTAATTCAACAAAATTGCCACACTAATATTAATATTACTAATAATAATAATAATAATGATATTAGTAATAATAATAACAATAGTAGTAATAATAATAATCCTATTAATAATATTACAAAGTCACCCCACCTTATTATTTTTGGTTTAAACCCCCACATTTAACAGTAATGTCCTACCATAACCCTCCCATCGCACTCGAACACACCCCCAAACAAGGTCACACAAATAAAATAACACAAGACGTCTAAATAATTAAAATGGGGTGTTACAACTCTCCCCCACTTAGATTATTTTCGTCATAAAAAATTACCTGATAGAAACAATTCTGGATACGACTCTCGCATCCTGCTTTCCAATTCCCAGGTCACACTGCCACCTGTAGCACCTCCCCAAGCTACTCTCACCAGGGGTATCTCCTTCCCCCTTAGTTGCTTCATCTTACGATCTTCGATCCTCAATGACATCGTCTCTACTATAAGATTCTCCCTTATCTGAACTTCGTCTCTCTGAATCACATGAGACGAATCTGAAACATACTTTCGAAGTTGCGACACATGAAACACGTCATGCAAGTTCGAGAGTTCCAGTGGCAACGCCACTCTGTAGGCAACTACACCAACTCTCTGCAAGATCTAGTACGGTCCAATAAACTTAGGATCCAACTTCTTAGATTTCAAAGCACGACCCACACCGGTCACTGGGTTAACTCTTAGGAACACGTGATCACCTTCACTGAATTCCAATTCCTTCCTCCGATTATCATGGTAACTTTTTTGTCTACTCTGAGACGCTTTCATCTTTTCACGGATCATTTGAATTGTCTCAGTAGTTTGTTGCACAATTTCCAGTCCAAGCACCGCATTCTCACCTGTTTCATATCAACACAGAGGTGTCCTACACCTCCTACCATACAAAGCTTCGAAAGGTGCCATCCCAATGCTAGAATGGTGACTGTTATTCTACGTGAACTCAATCAATGGCAAATAAGTATCCCACGCACCAACTTTTTCTAATACACAGGCCCTCAGCAAATCCTCCAACGACTGAATGGTCCTCTCTGACTGACCATCGGTCTGTGGATGATAAGCCGAGCTCAACTTCAACTCAGAACCCAAGGCTTCCTACAGACTCCTCCAAAATTCTGAAGTAAACCTCGGATCTCTATCCGACACTATGCTCGATGGAACACCATGCAACTTCACAATTATGCTGATATAAATCTCTGCCAGCTTCCTCAACGAAAAACCGATGTTAATTGGTATAAAATGTGCGGATTTCGTAAGTCGATCCACCACTACCCAAATAGCATCAAAGCCCCTCGCCGTATTCGGCAAACCAGTCACAAAATCCATCGCAATACTGTCCCATTTCCATTCAGGAATCTCTAACGGTTGCATCAATCCTGAAGGCTTCTGGTGTTTTACTTTTGACTTCTGACATGTCAATCAAGCATAGATAAACTGAGCTATGTCCCTCTTCATACCGGACCACCAAAACAACTTCTTCAAATCATGGTACATCTTTGTAGCTCCCGGATGAATACTCAAGCTACTCCGATGATTTTCCTCCAAGATTGCCTTCTTCAATTCCTCATTATCCAGTACACAAATCCTGCCCCGGAATCTCAACACACCAACATTATCCACCTTAAAGTCGCTATCAGGATCATCTCCCCCTGTAGGCATCAAGTCCACCAATTTCACATCCAGTTTCTGATTTTCTTTAATTACATCCAAAAAGTCATTATTCACTTTCAGCATACCCAATCTGATACTTCCCAGTGTAGTTTCACAAACCATACTCAAATCTCTGAATTGTTCAATCAATTCCATTTCCTTCACCATTAACGCAGACATATGGATTGTCTTCCGACTCAGAGCATCTGCCACAACATTAGCTTTTCTCGGATGGTAACTCAAATTGAAATCGTAATCCTTTAAGAACTCTAACCACCTTCTCTGCCTCATATTCAATTCCTTCTGGTCGAATAAATATTTCAAACTCTTGTGATCACTGAATACTTCAAATCTTGATCCATACAAATAATGCCTCCAGATTTTTAACACGAACACCACTGCAGCTAATTCAAGATCATGAGTAGGATAGTTCCTCTCATGCACCCTCAACTGTCTTGAAGCATAAGCCACTACCTTGCCATTTTTCATCAACACACCGCCTAATCCCATTTTAGACGCATCACAATACACTACGAAAGAATCAGTCGGACTTGGTAAAATTAACACTGGTGTTGTAGTCAATTTCTTCTTCAGTTCGTCAAAACTTTCCTCACAGGCAGCATCCCAGACAAAAGCTTGATTCTTCCTGGTTAACTGAGTCAATGGCAACGCCAATTTAGAAAACCCTTCAATGAATCTTCTATAGTAACCTGCCAAACCCAAAAAGCTTCTAATCTCCGTTGCGGTCTTCGGAGTTTCCCACTGAAGTACCGCACTTACTTTAGATGGATCCACCGCTATACCATCACCAGAAATAACATGACCCAAGAAACTCACCGTCTTCAACCAGAAT
The DNA here is from genome assembly GCA_022829125.1 of Lathyrus tuberosus. Taxonomy (NCBI): domain Eukaryota; kingdom Viridiplantae; phylum Streptophyta; class Magnoliopsida; order Fabales; family Fabaceae; genus Lathyrus; species Lathyrus tuberosus. Next base: position 12,680,965 of record JALAZF010000072.1, read on the forward strand.
TCACACTTCGAGAACTTTGCAAACAACTTATTTTCTTTCAACACCTGCAATGCAATTCTCAAGTGACCTGCATGTTCTTCATCAGACTTAGAATAAATCAGTATATCATCAATAAATACCACGATAAACTGATCCAGATAAGAATGGAAAATATGATTCATATATTCCATAAATACACCTGGCGCATTAGATACTCCGAAAGGCATCACTGCATATTCGTAATGTCCGTAGCGAGTTCTGAAAGCAGTCTTCTGAATATCACCTTCCTTTACTCTAATCTGATGGTAACTCGACCTCAGATCAATTTTGCTGAAAACACGAGCTCCTACCAGCTGATCCATTAAGTCATCAATCCTAGGAAGTGGATACTTATTCTTAATGGTCACTTTATTCAACTGACGGTAATCAATGTACAGACGCATACTACCATCTTTCTTTTTCACCAACAACACTGGAGCTCCCCACGGCGACACACTTAGTCTTATAAACTTCTTATCGAGCAATTCCCCGACCCGAGACTTCAACTCTGCCAACTCTGATGCAGACATCCTGTACGGTGCCATAGAGATAGGTCTGGTACCCGGTACAAGATCAATAGTAAATTCAACTTCCCTTGTCGGAGGCAATTCTGTGATGTCATCTGGAAACACTTCAGGAAATTCATTCACTACTGGTAATTCATTAACTGAAGTCTTGCTTTCAACAGATAACGAGGCAAATACTGCAAACAACTTTGCTTCATCTTCCAACAACGCCCTTAACTCCTTACTAGACAACGAGTCTGCTAATGCTTCCTCTTCAGGAGTAAGAAACAGTAACGTCTTCCTGAAGCAATCAATATAAACCCGGTTGAACTCCAACCAGTTCATCCCCAAAATAACATCAAGATTACCGAGTGGAAAACAAATCAAGTCCACTCTGAAATCTCTACCAAATATGGTCAGCGGACACTTCAAACACACCAAAGAAGTAACCACAGAACCAATAGACGGAGTTTCAATCGTCATCCTCTGCTCTAGAGTAGACGGCACAATCCCTAATCTCTTCACACAATCAACAGAAATAAACGAGTGCGTTGCACCCGTGTCAATGATAGCAATCAATGGAACATCATTAATAAAGCAAGTGCCTTTGACAGAACGCTCTTCATCAGTGGATTGAGCTCCCCCTAAGGCAAACACTTTCCCACCAGATTGAGACGCCTGAGACTTCTTCGGCTTCTCACAGTGAGTGCTGATGTGACCCTTCTCTCCACAATTATAACAAGTAGGCATAGTGGCTTTGCAATCAGCTATAACATGACCTGCTTTGCCACACTTGAAGCACTTCTTCACCTCATTCTGACAGTTGTTAGCACGGTGACCCGCGCCACCACATCTGAAGCACTTGATAGTATCAGTACTTATTCCCTTCTCCTTTGGTTTCTTCCCCACATCAGTTTTTTGTTTCCCCTTATCAGCTGGAGCACTGTAAGGAGTACCTCCAAATCTCTGCTTATTTTTCTTCTCATTCACAGCTTTGTAATGAGCAATCCTGCCTCTGTTGTCATTATCATAAATTCTGCTTCTTCTTACCAGCTCTGGATAGTTTCTTATCTTCTGACAAGCAATACATAATTAGATCTCGGGACGTAGCCCGTTCTCAAACTTCAAACACTTCGAAGTCATATCTTCTTCAGTATTGTAATGAGCACAATACTGAACCAGCTCCTCAAACTTAGCGGCATACTCTGCAACTGTCTTATCACCCTATTTCAGCTCCAAAAATTCAACCTCTTTTGCACTACGAATGTCTTCCGGAAAATACTTTTCCAGAAACTCAGCTTCAAACACAGCCCAAGTAATCTCAGTACCTGCAGCTTCCAATCTCTGGCAACTATTGTCCCACCAAGCCTCAGCCTCTCCTTTCAGCATATGCGTACCAAACCGTACCTTCTGAGCATCATTGCATCCCATGGTCCTGAAGATCTTATCCATAGCCTTCATCCATTTCTGTGCAGCCTCTGGATCTAAGATACCTCCCTCATAAGTAGGCGGCTTATTGCTCTGAAACTGTGCTAAGTCACGAAACTGAGCACCTCCACCCTGGTTGGCATTCTCTACAGCTTGTGCCATGGCTTGCATAGCAGCAGCAAGAGCATCATCATTCCTTCCTGCCATACTGTTCAACAATAAACATATGGTCAGAACACACAACAACTCCTATACTAAGGATAGACTCGACTACTACACCTAGCCGGACGGACCGACCTGCTCTGATACCAATTGTAACACCCCATTTTCCCAATTTAAATTGAAATACTAAATAATACTTTAAAATCAGAGCTTTTCACCAAGAGTGGAATGTCGCATCATCAAAACCAATATAAGTTCTTTATTGTATTAAATTAACTAAGGAATCAGCAGAAATAATCATTTAGTTTCAAATTCACGGCCATCTGCCCAATATGCACCAATAGTTCCTTAAAACAGGGTTCTCTATAAAATAATTCAATAAAATGGAATACGTAACAAAGAATGTAATAAAATCAAAACAACTACAAAAATATCCCGACATCCCGTGTTACGTATCAGAGCACTCCTATAGACTCGAACAGGCAACACGAACATCCAAGCAACCTAAGTACCCGGGTTATCTGTACTTCTGAAGAAGCACAGACACAACAACAACAAAGGGGTGAGAAATCACATTCAATATTATCGGTGAATAAATACATGATTACAAGGTAGCATTCACGTATATAAGTCAACAACACACCAACACGACCTACTGTCCAATATCATCAACAACGTCAAATAATGTAATGTAACACGACACCATGCATGCGGTACCGACTCATTGGTTCATTCAATTGAACCCCAGATAGATCACATACACCTCTACTTGGCAATGATCTATCCCCCACCATTCTCCATATAGGAGTACGGACGAATCACATACACTCCTCCTGAGCAATGATTCATCCCACCAATCACCATGAATATGCAAGACTCAACTATGCACAACAAAACATGTATACAAGTGTAAATACATGCACACGATCCTCCTGATCACATCATACATATCATCAACACCATCGTCAAGTAATTTGCTTCATACACACCAAACAGCTAATTAATTAATTAATCAATTAAAATTAGTAAAATTAATATTTTCATCACCTACGTTTTATTTCTCAGCACCTGACACCTATTCCCAACCTCTCAAACCAAAAGAAACCGAATCGGACGCGAAAAAGGGAAAGAAATCGCGAAACGGTAAAATTCTGCAACTTCGCTGGCCATACGCGTATTGCCCCATGCCATACGCGTATTGCCAGCTCGCTCGCCCAACCCATACGCGTATTGACTCCCTACGTACGCGTATCTCCTCACAATGCCCAAGTCCTTACGCGTATTGCCTTATGCCGTACGCGTACGGACAGAGACCTCTTCACACTGAATTTTCAAAATCCCAATACAATACGCGTACGGCCCTCCCAATACGCGTATTGCCTCACTTTCATACGCGTATTGCCGCGTATCAGCTTTCTCATACGCGTATCACCTTACCTGATATGCGTATGTCCAGATCTATTATGCAAATCACCAGAGACCTCACCATTCTGTACTCTGCTACGACTTCCACACTTCTTCACTTCCAACCAGTCCTATAATTGTTTCTACATTGATTTTAGGTCCAATTTTCATCTTTTCTCTTGTACCTAGAATTACTACATGTTTTATAGGTCTATAATCTCAAATCGTTCTCCCAATTGAATCCAATCAACAGATTATCAGTACAAGTTCATACACAACAACATCATCAACAGAAAAATCACGAAAACACACATCGATTCATGCACGATTTCAGATTCATAACAGGTATATACAACAAATCAACAACACAACGATTCTGCATATGAAATCCTACGGGGTTAAGGACTCCCCACTACCCTATCATGAATAAGACACCAATATTGAACCCTTTTCTCCCCCCTTACCTCGAATCTTGAAGAATTCCTGCGAAAATCCTGATCAAATGCAAGTTGTAGCACACCCTTGATCTTCCTTTCTCCTAAGCCTTTCTCTTTCTCTCCCCAAAGTTCTGATTAACTCTAAAACCCTTAATTTTCACTAATCACCACTTAATTACTAAACTGCCCCCATCAGCCCAATAATGAATTATCTTATTTTATTTTAATTCAACAAAATTGCCACACTAATATTAATATTACTAATAATAATAATAATGATATTAGTAATAATAATAACAATAGTAGTAATAATAATAATCCTATTAATAATATTACAAAGTCACCCCACCTTATTATTTATGGTCTAAACCCCCACATTTAACAGTAATGTCCTACCATAACCCTCCCATCGCACTCGAACACACCCCCAAACAAGGTCACACAAATAAAATAACACAAGACGTCTAAATAATTAAAATGGGGTGTTACAGGTGGCGCAAGCCACATGAACTTAGTGGCGCCAGCCACATCTTGCAAAGGGTGGCGCAAGCCACCAAGGAGTAAAAGGGAGGGGTGGCGCAAGCCACCCATTAAGTGGGGGATTTGTATTATTTTTTTTTAGTTTTCTTTTTTTTAACAACTGTAACTTTTGTTTTACTAGTCCAATTTTGATGCCGTTTGATGCTATGGAAAGGTAATGAAATCAACTATAACATGGAAAAATAAAATAGATCATATAGTGTAATCCTCCAATCGAAATTGATAGACTAAATGAGGAGTGTCTTGTATTGATATACAGTAGGTTTGGATATCTGTGTGAAATTGCAGGATTTTATCAAGCAGTGGTTTGGTTGATATTGGTGATAATGAAATGAGAATATGATGATTATGGTGCTATTTTGAGGTTTAATATGTTATTGCAATGTGATGATATTTTGTAACGAACTGACAGTACGTGTGCTTTACTGTGTGAAATAACATGATTTTGCCTGGAAGTGATCCATTTGATATTTGTATAATACAAATGATGTTGTTGTGACTATGATGTATGTACTGCTGTAGCAGGTGTATGGTGTTGCTATGATGTGCATACTTGATGTATTATTATTGCTATATGATGAGGATTATGTGTGATGATTATATAATGGTGATTATGTGCTGATGATTTATGCGACGAGTATAAGATAGTTCTGATGATGATAATGCTTTGTTGACGGTGATGATGATGTTTGCTGTGTGTGATGAATTGTGGTGATTAGTTTTATGAATGATGATGCGTTTGACTAGCAGTGGTCGTGTTTTGGTGAATTATTACGGATCATGCATTCATAGCATATTTTTAGGACAATTGTCTAGTGAAGTTTGCAGGATGATATCCAGTGAAGTTGTTGGACTTATAGTCCAGTGATGGCCTTAATTCCATAGTGTGGATTAAGTGCAATTTATGATGTGCTCTAGTTCCAAGCGGGAACCGATCCTATTGGTGGGGATCTTTGGAGATTGAAGATGACTAAGTCATCAGTGAAGTTTCGGTACCGCATGCATGTTACATTTCATGATTGGTGGGATTGCATAATGTTGTTGTTCCTTGAGGGCTTTTGATTGATTTCTGATATGTGATGTTATGACAGAAAATGTGGATTAACTGTGGTGTTTTATCTATAATCTACATGTTGTACAATTTACATGATGTTATGACAAAAACAAGGAATTGTGTGAAGTTATTATTGAGTTATATTATTAAAGTAATATGCCGCTATGAGTTACTTGCTGTGATGTTGTTGTTGTTCAATTATTAATACTACTATATCTCTTACTTATATCTTTTATAATGATTATGATTTACTCACCCTGCCTGTTGAATGTTTCCCATACCTGGGAAACGCGCAGGTGATCCAGAGTAGCTATAGGTTCAGTGAAGATTTAGCTTTGGAGTCATTGATTTTACTTCCGTAAATTAGAAAGTGGTCTTGCTATGATATAAGTAACATCGGGGTCTTTGGGGATTGTTTAAATTAAACTATATGTTGACAATGATGTACTGAGATGTTCCCTTTTGTTTTAAAATGTTTTAAGCAAGATTTATGAATTATGTATTTTGACAGTAAATTTTTATTGAAGTATTCTAATAAAGGTATTTTGAGACAATAATTCCGCTGAGATGTTGGAATTTTTATGATAATATTTTTAAAGTGTGAACGTGTTAATTTTTGAGAACCCGTGTTACGGAGCAGGATATTTTATTATGATGTTTTATGAAGAAATGTTGCACCCTTTTTGACGATTACTCTGATATAACTTTTTAATATTATATGAATAATCATGGGGTTTTAGAAGGGTGTTACCTTAGTGGTATCAGAGCAGGTCGTTCTGTCCGGCCTAGTTATCTAATGTTGTTTGTTCCCTTAGTACGCGACATGTGTGTGAAACACTGTCGGTACTTGCTTGTGTTCTAACCATTGTCTGCAGGAGTTGGTTGAAACAAGTGGGGGAGAAGTTTTTGCTTCTCTGAGATGTAGTTGTTGTGGAATGTTAGTTCGGTGTGCTGCTGATGGCAGATGTGCAAGCATTGTGGGAATTGTGGTTTCCGAAACTGAAGGAAATATGGAGATAAGGCTTATGACAACTAAGAATTGTGCCTTGGGTAGCTTCATGCACAAGATGCAAGGAACGCTGTCATAGTTCGGTGAAGATGGTTTATGCCCCATCATGGTTGTCGACTATCTATTGACAAATTGAGGAGCTGATCACCCTTAATCTCTTGTTGATAGTAGACGGGATCATCTGGGATGGAATAGACGTGTCTTGCCAGCTTAGATGGTGTGTACAATGAATTGTTTGGGGTTAAGCCAAGTGCTTACAAATTGTTTGATGAGTAGATACAAATTCTTATATCTGAAGATACGACGGATTCAAGGTTCTTGTCTGTCTGTCAAGTTGGGATGCCGCGGAGGGAGAATGATCAGGTATGATTGATGGTTGCTTCTCAGAGAGTAGAGAGTAATGTGATGGCTAGAAATATGCCAATGATGTATGATTCCTGATATTTTTCCTGAAGATATCCGCGACTTGCCTTCAGAACATGAATCTAAGTTCGACGAAGGTGAAGAGTTATTTGTTCTGTTAAGTAAGCGGATAAGCCTGTGATAGATGGTGCAAGTGTTATGAGGGTGGGTTCTTTGAAGGAATAAGGAAATGCAGTGGTTGGTGATCTACCTATGGTGTGTGACTTTTGGATGTGTTTCCATATGATATCAGTGATTACTGCCATAGTGTGGAGTGGAAATTGTTTTGACCTAGTACTTGATACGAGTCCGATGTCAGTGACTCCATAAGGAATGTATGTTTCTGAGTTAAGAGAATTGAAGGAACAATTAGAAGAATTACTTGAGAAGAAGTTGTTCGACCAAGTGTTTCTCCATGGGGTGCTCCGGTGTTGTTGGTTGAGAAGAAAGATGGTAGTATGAGATTGTGTGTTGACTACAGACAACTGAATAAAGTAACTATCAAGAATAAGTACCCACTTCCGAGGATCGACGACTTGATGGATCAGCTAATGGGAGCTTGTGTATTCAACAAGATTAATTTGAGATCTGGTTATCATCAGATCCGTGTTAAACCAGATGATATTCCGAAGACGGCTTTTAGGACGAGATATGGTCACTATGAATACGCTGTAATGCCATTCGGTGTGTCCAATGCACCTGGTGTGTTCATGAAGTACATGAATCGAATTTTCTATGAGTATCTGGATAAGTTTGTGGTGGTTTTCATCGATGATATTTTGATATACTCCAAATCAGAAGAAGAGTACGCAGAGCATTTGAAGATTATGCTGCAAGTGTTAAGAGAGAAGAAGTTATATGTTAAACTGTCGAAATGTGAGTTCTGGTTGAAGGAAGTAAGTTTCCTTGGCCATGTGATTTCAAGTGGTGGGATTGTTGTGGATCCCGCGAAGATTGATGTTGTGTTGCAATGGGAGACTCCGAAATCTGCTACTGAAATCTGAAGTTTTCTTGGATTGGCAGGTTATTATCGCAAGTTTATTGAGGGCTTTTCTAAGTTGGCTTTACCTTTAATGCAACTGACGCAGAAGGGTCAAGCATATGTGTGGGATGTGGTTTGTGAGGAGAGTTTTGTGGAACTAAAGAAGAAGTTGACGACCGCTCCAGTATTGATTTTACCTAATCCAAATGAGTCCTTTGTGGCATATTGCGATGCATCGAAGATGGGTCTTGGTGGAGTGCTAATACAGAATGGACAGGTTGTTGCTTATGCGTCGAGACAACTAAAAGTTCATGAAAGAAATTATCCTACACATGATCTAGATTTGGTAGCTGTAGTGTTCATACTGAAAATTTGGCGACACTATCTTTTTGGTTCGAGGTTCGAAGTGTTCAGTGATCATAAAAGCTTAAAGTACTTGTTTGATCAAAAGGAGTTGAATATGAGACAGAGGAGGTGGCTTGAATTATTGAAGGATTATGATTTCGATTTGAATTACCATCCTGGAAAAGCAAATGTAGTGGCTGATGCGTTGAGTAGGAAGTCGCTGCATATGTCAATGCTTATGGTGCGTGAGTTGGAATTGATTGAGCAGTTTAGAGACATGAGTTTAGTGTGTGAGGCCAATTCTGATAGTGTAAAACTGGGAACGTTGAAGCTGACTAGTAATATTCTTGAAGAAATTCGAGCAGGTCAGAGATCCGATTTGAAGTTGGTGGATCAGTTGAAGTTGATTAACCAAGGTAATGGTGGGGAGTTCAAAATTGATGAAAATGGTGTGACGAGATTCGAAGATAGAGTGTGTATTCCGGATATTCCTGAACTTAAGAAGAGTATTCTCGAAGAAGGACATAGAAGTGGGTTGAGCATTCATCCCGATGCTACAAAAATGTATCAAGACTTGAAGAAGTTGTTTTGGTGGCCTGGAATGAAAAAGGACGTTGCAGAATTTGCTTATGCTTGCTTTACTTGTCAGAAGTCGAAAATTGAGCACTAGAAGCCTTCGGGTTTGATGCAACCACTGAGCATTCCCAAGTGGAAGTGGGATAGCATTTTGATGGATTTTGTGACGAGTTTGCCGAGGACTGCGAAGGGTAATGATTCTATTTGGGTAATAGTAGATAGGTTGACTAAGTCGGCTCATTTCTTGCTGATGAAGATTAATCATCCCATTAAGAGGTTGGCTGAGCTATATATCGATGAGATTGTGAGGTTGCATGAAGTACCGTCAAGTATCGTGTCGGATAGAGATCCTCGTTTTACATCAAAATTTTGGAAAGGTTTGCAAGATGCTTTGGGTACTAAGTTGAGGTTGAGTTCTGCTTATCATCCGCAGATAGATGGACAGACTGAGAGGACTAGCCAATCTTTGGAAGATTTGTTGAGAGCTTGCGTGTTAGACCAAGGAGGAGCTTGGGACGACCATTTTCCTTTGATTAAATTTACTTACAACAATAGTTTTCACGCGAGTATCGGTATGTCACCGTATGAGGCGTTGTATGGGCGAAGGTGTAGGACACCGTTGTGTTGGTATGAGTCTGGCGAGAGTGTTGTGCTCGGACCTGAAATTGTGCAAGAGACGATTGATAAGATTAAGATGATTCAAGAGAGGATGAAAGCTTCGCAGAGCCGTCAGAAGAGTTATCATGATAAGCGAAGAAAGGAACTAGAGTTTCAAGTGGGTGATCATGTATTTCTGAGAGTTACGCCGATAAATGGTGTCGGTAAAGCTTTGAAGTCAAGAAAACTTACACCGTGATTTATTGGTCCATATCAGATTTCAGAGAAGATCGGTGAAGTGGCGTATCGGATTACCTTACCACCGTCACTTGCGAATCTTCATGATGTGTTTCATGTGTCTCAATTGAGGAAATACATTCCGGATCCTTCGCATGTGATTCAAATGGATGATGTGCAGGTGATAGATAACTTGACTGTTGAAGCATCGCTAGTGCGATTAGAAGGTCGGGAAATAAAGCAATTGCGAGGCAAGGATATTGCCTTAGTGAAGGTATTGTGGGGTGGACCAGCTGGAGATAGTTTAACTAGGGAACGCGAGGATCAGATGAAAGAGTCCTACCTGTTCTTGTTTGTGTCAGGTAATTTTCGAGGGCGAAAATTCTTTCAAGTGGGGGGGGGGGGGGAGTTGTAACGCCCCGGATTAATTAAAGTATTTATTTAATTAATTATATTATAGATTTTTGCGATAATATGAGATTTTGATGACTTTGGTGAGAAATTATGATTTATGTGATGTTTTGAGAATTATGGAACAATTTAGAATAAATATAGTAATTAAGTTAGAATTGTTAATTAGAGAAATAGAGTAATATTGGAGTTGGATGACAGCAAGGAAATTTCGGTCATTAGCGAAGAATTAGAGAGGACAATAGAGGAAAATCATAAAAGAGGTTTAAGGGTTATACGGAGGAATAGGGTTTTGGAAAAATTTCACTGTTGCATTGCGGTTGGAAAAGAGGCAGAGAGAAGAGAGAAGCAGTTGGGCTTGGAGATTTTGCAGAGGGGATTAAAGAACACGAAGAGGATTCAAGGCTAAGGAATTAATAGGTATGGGGAGTGTAATTATGTTATTATAATTGATTTTAAGTTTGAGGTAATTGTAGAATATTTGGAATAATCGATCGATGATGGATTGTGGTAGAAGCCTAAGTAGATCAGATAGAAAAATGTCTATATGTGGAGTACATTGAGAAACCGATAACTGACTGTATGTAGGAGTTATTGAAAGATTATGAGAAATTATGAAAACCTGGATGATAGAGGAATCTAGTGAATGGAATGGTTAATTGGAACTTTAGTGAAATTATTGACGGATTGGAAGGAGAAGAAATAGAAAAAAAAAGACTTTTAAGGGGGATGGCGCAAGCCACATGAACTTAGTGGCGCCAGCCACATCTTGCAAAGGCTGGCGCAAGCCATCAAGGAGTAAAAGGGAGGGGTGGCGCAAGCCACCCATTAAGTGGAGGATTTGTATTATTATTTTTTAGTTTTCTTTTTTTTAACAACTGTAACTTTTGTTTCACTAGTCCAATTTTGATGCTATTTGAGGCTATGGAAAGGTAATGAAATCAACTATAACATGGAAAAATAAAATAGATCATATAGTGTAATCCTCCAATCGAAATTGATAGACTAAATGAGGAGTGTCTTGTATTGATATACAGTAGGTTTGCATGTCTGTGTGAAATTGTAGGATTTTATCTAGCAGTGGTTTGGTTGATATTGGTGATAATGAAATGAGAATATGATGATTATGGTGCTATTTTGAGGTTTATTATGTTATTGCAATGTTATGATATTTTGTGACAAACTGACAGTACGTGTGCTTTACTGTGTGAAATAACATGATTTCGCCTGGAAGTGATCCATTTGATATTTGTATAATAAAAATGATGTTGTTGTGACTATGATGTATGTACTGCTGTAGCAGGTGTATGGTGTTGCTATGATGTGCATACTTGATGTATTATTATTGTTATATGATGAGGATTATGCGTGATGATTATATGATGGTGATAATGTGTTGATGATTTATGCGAAGAATATAAGATAGTTCTGATGATGATGATGCTGTGTTGACTGTGATGATGATGTTTGCTGTGTGTGATGAATTGTGGTGATTGGTTTTATGAATGATGATGTGTTTGACTAGCAGTGTTCGTGTTTTGGTGAATTATTACGCATCATGCATTCATAGCATATTTTTAGGACAATTGTCCAGTGAAGTTTGCAGGATGATATCCAGTGAAGTTGTAGGACTTATAGTCCAGTGATGGCCTTAATCCCATAGTGTGGATTAAGTTCAATTTATGATATGCTCTGGTTCCAAGTGGGAACCGATCCTATTGGTGGGGATCTTTTGAGATTGAAGATGACTAAGTCATCAGTGAAGTTTTGGTACCGCATGCATGTTACATTTCATGATTGGTGGCATTGCATAATGTTGTTGTTCCTTGAGGACTTTTGATTGATTTCTGATATGTGATGTTATGACAGAAAATGTGGATTTACTGTGGTGTTTTATCTATAATCTACATGTTGTACGATTTACATGATGCTATGACAAAAACAAGGAATTGTGTGAAGTTACTATTGAGTTATATTATTGAAGTAATATGCTGCTATGAGTTACTTGCTGTGATGTTGCTGTTGTTCAATTATTAATACTACTATATCTCTTACTTATATCTTTTATAATGATTATGATTTACTCACCCAGCCTGTTGAATGTTTCCCTTACCTGGGAAACGCGCAGGTGATCCCGAGTAGCTATAGGCGCAGTGAAGATTTAGCTTTGGAGTCATTGATTTTACTTCCGTAAATTAGAAAGTGGTCTTGCTCTGATATATGTAACATCGGGGTCTTTGGGGATTGTTTGAATTAAACTATATGTTGACAATGATGTACTGAGATGTTTCCTTTTGTTTTAAAATGTTTTAAGCAAGATTTATGAATTATGTAGTTTGACGGTAAATTTTAATTGAAGTATTCTAATAAAGGTATTTTGTGACAATAATTCCGCTGAGATGTTGGAAGTTTTATGATAATATTTTTAAAGTGTGAACGTGTTAATTTTTGAGAACCCGTGTTACGGAGCAGGATATTTTATTATGATGTTTTATGAAGAAATGTTGCACCCTTTTTGATGATTACTCTGATATAACTATTTAATATTATATGAATAATCGTGGGGTTTTAGAAGGGTGTTACATGAAGTGACGTGAATAATGTATGAGAGCGGTCTATGCAATGGTTTTGAGAATCTGTCAAGTGCTTTTGTTGTGAGAGGTGAAAGAGTTGAGGTTAGGGTGCAGCCGTAAAGACGTGATTCCCTGACACCTACTTCAGGATTAACAGTTGTTGATGCCCCATTGCTCTTGTCTCAAAATAGGGAGAGAACTTGTACTTAGTAGCCCGTCTCTGTCCCAGTTTGTTGGGTATTTGCATGGATTGCCCCAATCACACGGTAAGAAACAATTATGTCACAGGATGATCTTGATCTGGCTTGCCCTAGTGTATCGGAACAGTAAGCCCCTGATTAACCGTTTCTTGGAGAGGTTGACTTTCTTGTGCTCTTGAGGTGGCCTGCCCCAATGTGAGCTCTGGAGTGATTTTGCCCCTGTCTGATCGATCTTTGGAGGAATGCCCCTGACCAACTGATCTTGGAGAGATTTGCCAAATCTCGACGTGATTGGCTCAGATTGACTGAATCTTGAGGTTAGTTGTCCTTTTGCTAAACGGAGTTTTCAGACACTTTGCCCCTTGAGATGGTTAAACTTTCCATTGTGGAAACCTTCTTGATGTCAAAGGCTTGTTCGCAAGTAAAAAGTGTTGGATTTTGAAAATGATAATGTTAATGCCATGCATATGTCAGTTTTGAAATCCAAGTATGTTCACTAAGATTATGACATATAGTGAATGGATCACCATTTGGAATTCCATGTCAATACCAACACAAATGATAAGCAAATCTTTGGGAGTCAGTTTCGACGTGATTTCACTATAGTATGCATTCGAAATAACCCTGCTTCAATTAGGTCTTTTGCGGGTTGTAACGTGGCCTGGTTCATGGTTTAAGAAGGAAAGGATATAAGGCTCAAAATTTATTTTGACCCACCCATTCTCCTTGATGTTCTCCAGTCCTACGTTCAGCTAGCTTGACACAAGCGTTCATCTTTCAAAAAGGGTTTTGAACGATGAAAGTGACGGTGAAGGAACCGATAAGGGATTTTGGCGCGACCGTCACTCACCTTTTGTTTTGTTACATGTGATCACACGAACTTGTTTTTATCAAGGATTTTTCTCTTTTGATTCTCTGTTTTTTTCTTTTTGTTTCCCCTAATTTTTGCGTAGACTGATTATTTTGAATTTGTAGTCTACCGGGATGCCCTAATTTTTGCCTAAGTCATTTGTTTTTGACTTAGCGGACTTTTTGTTTTTTGCGTTTGTGACCTTGCTTTTTTTTTTGGAACAAAATCATGTGACATGTGCTTATTTGATTTGTAAGGGTGAGTTGTGACTGCCTCTCTCCTTTGATCGGTGAGGGATAACCAATGTGGATTTGTGATTTTTCCGACCTCTTGCGAGGGATAGGATGTGGTTAATCCGCAGATGAGATAATCCTCTTTTGAAATTTGAACGCCTGATCAAACTAACTGAAGATTACCCTGCCCCTGGTTAAGATTGAGGGTTTTATGTGTACAGAAAGAAACTCCTACTTCAAGGCCCAAAGGGGTTGACTAGGGGTTATCTTCCTTATAACTCCGGTGTTTGGGAATTTGAATAAATGCCTTACATCGTCAGCAAGGTTTTATTCAAAAGCATACAGACAGTGATCTCGCGTATTTTTGATTTCATCATTCTCTTTTTGATTTTGCTTGATCAAATGTGCGATATTGATAAAAGGTATGAGTGAACACGAATGAATTTATTCAAAACATGCATATTCATTTCATTATTATTAGGGTTAAATATACAAAACCCCCCTGCAATGTTAGCGAATTCTCATTTTAACCCCTGTAAATTTTTTTTTTAAACACCCCCTCTTAATATCCAGATTCCCTCACTTAGCCCCCTGGCTGCCACATGGCAGCAAAGATTCCTTTCTCTTTGCTTGCGTGGCAGCCAGGTGACATTTTTAATATTATTTTATTATTATTATTATTTTTTATTTTTTTTATTTTTTTTTATTTTTTTTATTTTTTTTTATTTTTTTTTTAATTTTTTTTAATTTTTTTTTTAAATTTTTTTAAATTTTTTTATATTTTGTTTTATTTTTTGTTTTATTTGTTTTATTTGTTTTTATTATAATTTTTATAATTTTTTTTCTTTTTATTTATTTCTTTTTCGCCTTGCAACCGATGTAAAAACATACATTTTAAGAAAGATAGCATACATTTTACATCGGGCCAGAAAGAAAACCGATGTAAAAAAAAACATTTTACATCGGGCCAGAAAGGCAACCGATGTAAAAACATACATTTTACATCGGGCCAGAAAGGCAACCGATGTAAAAACATACATTTTACATCAGACTTAATAGTCAACCGATGTAGTAGATGTATTTCACATCAGACTTAATAGTCAACCGATGTAGTAGATGTATTTTTCACATCGGACTATGGCGCGATGTAAAATGTCTTTGATTTACTACATCGCTTGGCTTTACATCGGACCCAGAACCGATGTAAAATGTGTTTTTCGCCCGATGTAAAAGGTCTTTTTTGCACTAGTGTAATTTTTAAAATAAAAATTTGTTTAAAATAGAATTAAAAATAAAAATTAGGTCCAAAAACGAAAAATAAAAAAAAATAAAAAAATAAAAAATATATAAATAAAAACGAAAAAGAAATAAAAAAAAGAAAAAAAAATTATAAAAATTATAATAAAAACAAATAAAACAAATAAAACAAATAAAATAAAATAAAACAAAAAAGTAAAAAAAAAATTAAAAAAAAAATAAAAAAAAAATAAAAAAATTTAAAAAAATAAAAAAAAAAATAAAAAAAATAAAAAAAAATAAAAAAAAAATAAAAAAAATAAAAAAAATAAAAAAATAAAAAAAATAATAAAGTAATATTAAAAATGCCACCTGGCTGCCACGCAAGCAAAGAGAAAGGAATCTTTGTTGCCATGTGGCAGCCAGGGGGCTAAGTGAGGGAATCTAAATAAGATGAGGGGGTTTTTAAAAAAAAAACTTTGCCAGGGGCTAAAATGAGAAATCGCTAACATTGCAGGGGGGTATTGTATATTTAACCCTTATTATTATCATCTAAAAACAAATAAGTTTTACAAGTGAACAATGCTTGACAAACAAAAAGATTACAAATGGAAAAGATGGAATGACATGATGATTGCCGATGTTGAGGAAATGCTCACAGGCTTATTAAAGGGATTCTTTTGCGATCTTGGCTCTTACACGGACAAGGGATTTCCGTTCACTCACAGTTTCTCACTTTGAATGGTTAAGTGCTTCTTGTCAATCAACTGTTGGACTTTAGCTTTGAAAGCGTTGCAATCCTCAGTAGAATGTCCAGCCGACCCAGCATGATATCCGCACCGTACATTGGGATCATACCCAGGTGGGAATGGTTTTGGAGGGGGCTTTAGAGCTTTGGGTACCACCAGCGAGTTCTGAACCAGACGTGGGAGAAGTTGACTGTATGTCATGGGAATCGAATCTAGAGGAGCATTCCTTCGTTCTAGATTGTTTCGGGGCTTGCGCTGATTTTGACGCTCTCGACCTTGGGCTCGCTGATTATGAGTCTGAGGAGGTTGTTGATATTGGGTTGCAGCAACATGCGAGAATGAATAGTACGTCGTAGGAGCCAGAGGTGCTTGAGGATGAATCTGATGAACAACATAGTGCGGGAACACATGAGCATGGCGCATCAATCCTGGATTAACCATCTGATTAGCATTTTGACCAAATTGGATCCCATACGAAGTGTAAGGTGCCCCAGGATAAGCAATTGGAGGTACAACAGCAGAGGGTGCCTCAGGATAAGCAAAAGGCATTCCAGAGTTAGCGGACTGAAAACCTTGGTAGGGGTATTGCCCAACAGGTTGAACAACTTGAGGAATCAGCACATGAGTAGGAGGACCTCTGTTCTTTGCCTCAACAGATGTTTTGACAATCCCAGGTGCATACTTTTGGCAAGGCTTCTCTGTAAAGTAAAGCAACTTCTGATCGAGGAGCTCTTAAACTTTGTCCTTAAAGACAACACAGGATTTTGTAGAATGCCCCACATATCCAGCATGGTATCCACATGTGGCATTAGGATCATGCTTAGGATGATAAGGAAATTTGGCCGGCTTGATTTCTTTAGGAACAAATGCCCCAGCATGAATCAGAGCAGGTATTAGATGCGTGTAAGTCACGGGAATTGGATCATGACGAGGACGTCTCCTCCCTTGATTGTTGTTCCCTTTTCTGATTTGCTTACGCTTTTGTTTCTGATTGCCCTTAGTGGTCTTCTAATTATACAAGGGGTAAACTGGCAGATTGTTTGCATCCACATTCATGATCTTATCCACTTTTGGTCCTTTCTGTGCTTACTCATCAATCACAACCTGATCCGAGGAGTTCATTGTCATACTGTCCAAAAGTAATTCCACAACCATGTCAACCTTGCCTTCCTTGCGCATCGTGCTCTCATACCCAACCTGTTCCATGCTTCTTTGGCTTTCAGCGTCGGAGAATCGTTGTCTTTGGGATGATGAAGGGAAGAAAGTGAGCTTTCTCTGGTTTGAAGGTATGTAATGCAAATGTATGTATGCACATGTTGTTTATGCAGGCAGAATGCAAATGAGATATGCAACACCCAATGATGCAAAGGTTAGATGATGCAAAAGTTCAGCATACATATGATGATGCAATAGCACAGGCTCAACAATGCGATGTATACAATGATGCCATAACTCCAGTTCAAAAGTCCAGCATACATGATGATGCAATAACAGTATGCAATAACATTATGCAATAATGTAAGTTAGAGATTCAACATTTTCTGGATAATCTGCATATGCAACTCTACGTAGGTGGGGAGATCTAACGTGAGAGAACAAAGGTATGAAGTGGCTTGTTTTCCTACAAAACCCATCCCCCTCACAGGTGTGATCTAGACACAACAATGTGGTCCCTAGAAAGGTCGCCCAAACCATAGGACTCAGAATAAAAACATCCCGCCGTAGTGAATTCTCACAAGACGGAAGTATTCTCAAGCGAATCACGATCTGGGATGTGGCTCTCGTGATAACCTAACGCGCAAAACGCAGGCCTCACGATTATCCACGTTCTAGCCTATGTGTATGCTAAGCCTGGTGTTAGGACTTTTCTCTCCAATAATATCTACCCATCCCAACAACAACAGAATATAGCAGATATCCAGAATATGCAGCATATGAATATTCAAAGCAGTAAAAAAATGCAGTAAATAAACATAAGCTAAAGCATGAAGATAAAGCAAGTAAAGCGCGAAAGATAAACACCCAAGCAAGCAAGAAAAGCAAACAAAACTAGGCGAGACCCCAACTTGCAAGCAAGGACTCCCCAGCAGAGTCGCCAGCTGAAGATGGGGAGTCCCACCTAGCCAGAAGACAAGCAAAAGGAGGCAAAGCTCAGGAGCAAGAACTCCCCAGCAGAGTCGCCAACTGAAGATGGTTGGTTTTTACCTGAGTGAATCGTACACTCAAAGATAACACAGAGTCGCCACCGAACTTTATTTAGTCCCAAAGGACAGGGAAAATATCGATAAAACCCAAGAGGAAGAGAAAGGGGAACGGGGTCGGTTATGCGAAAAGAAGGTACTAGCACCTTACGCATCCGTCGTACTCGACGGGAACCATTTCGCTTGCTTCTATGCTTGGATGGGTTATCTATCTAAAGGCTTCTAGCCAAGAGAAGGAGAGAGAAAAGAAGAAAAGGAAAAAGAAAGTGAAAAGAAAAGGGAAGAAAGAAAGAAAAGAAAGTGCTCGCGGAGGATTGGGGCCCTCGTGCCTACGTACCCTCATAGTGCAATGAGGAAATCAGAGCGTCGTAGTTCAGAGGAACCAAGGAAAAGAAAGGAAGAAAGAAGGGTGGAAGTGTGCTCGCCAAGACATCGCGTCTCGTGCCTACGTATCTGACATTCGAAAGAATGCAGAATCAGAGCTCCGTAGTTCGTGGAACTAAGACGGAAAAGAAAGCAAGAGAAAGAGAAAGGAAACTCCGCTGGGGACTTTCTAGAAATGGTGTCGAAACCAAGAGCGAAAAGAATAAGAAACTCTACTGGGGAAAAACCGACCAGAAAGAGCAACTGTGCTGGGGAAAATAAGGAAGTGGTGTCAAAACCAAGAGCAAAAGAAGGAAAGAAATTCCACTGGGAATTCCAAAGAAATGGTGTCAAAACCAAGAAAGCAAAGCAAAAGGCAAAAGAGAGTATTCCACTGAGGAGTAAGAGACTAAAGTGACTGTGCAAGGAACAAAAGAAGAAATGGTGTCAAAACCAAGATAATAAGAGATAGAGAAAGATTCGCTGGGGATGCAAAAGAGATGGTGTCATAACCAAGAAAGGGGTGCAAAGGAAATATAGTAATTGCTGAGAGTAAAGTTCAATAGTGGTGTCAAAACCAAGAAGATAGAGGAGCAAAAGATTAAGATAGACTCCACTGGGGAGCGAGCAAAGGGGTAGTGTTGAAACAAGGAGAACGGGTGTGGGACCGAGCGAAGTTCGTGACCCAAAGGACGGGTGTAGGACCGAGCGAAGGTCATGACCCAAAGGATGGGTGTAGGACCGAGCGAAGGTCGTGACCCACAGGACAGGTGTGGGACCAGGCGAAGGTCGTGACCCAAAGGACGGGTGTAGGACCGAGCGAAGGTCGTGACCCAAAGGACGGGTGTGGGACCAAGCAAAGATCGTGACCCAAAGAACAGGTGTGGGACCAAGCGAAGGTCATGACCCTAAGGACGGGTGTAGGACCGAGCGAAGGTCGTGACCCAAAGGACAGGTGTAGGACCGAGCGAAGGTCGTGACCCAAAGGACATTCGGTATACTGACTGAACAAATAGTACCTAACATAAGAAAGGGTATTTGAACCAAAGAAAGGTTACTAACCCAAGGTTGCAAGTATTCGAACCAAGAAAAGGTTGCTAACTGCTGGGGATTCGGCTTTAACAGAAAGACTGTGATTAACTAAAGAATGAGTGATTAACCAAGAGAAGGTGATTAACTCAAAAGGAGCTCAGTATTTTAACAGACAGACTGTGGTTAACTGAAAGAATGGGTGATTAACCAAGAGAAGGTGATTAACCCGATAAGAACTCAGTGTGTTAATAGACAGACTGTGGTTAACTGAAGAAAGGTTGACTTGGCATTTTAACTGACATGCAGTGGTTAACCAAACAAATGGGAGAAGAAACAAGAGAAGGTTGCAAACTCCGTAAGAGTTTCGGTGTTTAACAGGAAAATTGTGTTTAACCGAAGAAAGAGTGCGATTGCGAGGGAAAAAGAGAGTTGGTTTTAACAGTACAACTGTGATTAACCAAAGGAAGAGTGATTACTCTCATGGGAAGTCGACAAAAGAAGTGACTAGCAACAAGAAAAGGTGATTGAACTCTCTTGAAGAGAACAAGGGAAAGGTATTGA
Source organism: Lathyrus tuberosus (assembly GCA_022829125.1). NCBI lineage: Eukaryota > Viridiplantae > Streptophyta > Magnoliopsida > Fabales > Fabaceae > Lathyrus > Lathyrus tuberosus. Next base: position 12,701,071 of record JALAZF010000072.1, read on the forward strand.
ACAAGAGCAAGAGATTGACTCTCTGAAGATTGCTAATGATCGTGAACCAAGGGAATGGTTATAGATCAAAAGACTGATTAAAATAGGTAAGAGTGATCGAGGATCGACTCAACTAGGGAAGGAGATACAATTCCGCCTGGAGATAGAGATGACTAAGCCAGACACAGGGTCATTCGTCCCCTACCTGAGGTAGTCAGAGTGAGAGTAAGAATTCTCCATTCTCATTCGTTCTCTAACACACATGGTGTAGTGCAGAAGTTGAAACGGACAGCACAATAACTCGCAGTTGTACAGTGCTCCTCGTGTTGCGAAACAAACGATGTAACACCTTCTTTTTGTACAGTGCTACAATGCAATGCGTAGCACGAAACTCCAACTCCACGGGAGAAAAGAGAGAAAAAGCTCTAAAGGAAGCCTAGAGAGAGGAAAGGGGAAGACCAACTAATCGAAACATAGTTTCGATCAATTAATTAAAGGGAAAAGCTATGCTAACAATTTTCCAAAGAGAATGGAAAATCATTAACGCAAAGGATGTGTTATTGATTGTACAAGATTAAGTTCATCCATGAAGAATAAACTTAATGTAAAGCAAAGAGAGGGAATGCAAAACAGTACCACATGACATTGAAAATACAACACAAATCATGTATCATGTAGTAAAAAAAAGTGCAAGAATTAGCATGTTCAAACAAAATATCAAGAACACACATAATTGCAAGAATTGATAAATCAATCATTGAATTAATGTAAAAATGCCTTAAACAGAGGTTAACAACACTTAAAACATCCACAAATATCAAGCATATCAATTCATGGAAGTTAGATGAAGAAAGAATGTCAAACAAACTTGAAAAAGCTCAAAATTGGCCATTCTGTTCAATGGTAATCGGTTACTGCATATCTGCTAACCGGTTACTTGCTTAAAAAACTGCATTTCTGGTGAAATTTACACTGAGTAACCGGTTAGCAGATATGCTGTAACTGGTTACCACTGAGACAGTGGCAAAAATAACAGCAAAAATAGCTTTTCAAAAGTGATTTTTAGCACATAATCAATTATGTCAAACACCACATGCTAGGGCATGAATTTGTGCACTAAAATTACATCATGTAAGGGAAATTAAACACAAATTACAAGCATTAGTCATGGAGATTAAAGATCAAGCAATTGCATGATAAATTAAACCGAAAACGATCGAAATTACGACGTAAATGCGCGGAAATGATCGAAACAGTGAGTAAAGTAAGATCTACCAACCTACAAGCCGGAGATTTGGCTTGGTAATTGTTGTGAATGAAATGTAGAGAGAAAAAGCCAAGAAAACCAGAGAATTCTTCTCTTACACTTGGAACCGTAGCGAAACCGAGCAAACTTCAACGAAAACTCCGAAATATGAATTATTACCGAAGAAGCTTGAAGCAAACACTTGAGATGAATTCAAAAGCTTATAGAACTCCAAAAACTCAAGTATAATTGTAAAATGATGAAGATAATCAAAGAAAACCAGAGATTCCTCAATTGCACTTCGAATCGTAGTGAAACCGAGCAAACTTCGACGAAAACTTCAAAATGACAATTATCACCGAAGAATCTTGAAGTGATCACTTGAAATGAATCCAAAAGCTACTGAAGCTCCACAAAATTCAGTAGAATGGAAAGATGATGAAGGTTAAGCTCAAGAAAAATCACTTTCAAGGTGAAAGTAGCTTTTCTTCTATGGTGAATTAAGAGCTTTAGTGAGGTTTGGTGAAGAAGGTGAAGAGGAATGTGTAGAAGTTACAGAAAAATGCAGTGGAGAATGAGAGAATTGAGAGTGAAGAAAGTGTGAAATTGTGTGAATGATTGTGGAGGAGTTGTAAAATGGTGAAGCTTGGCTTATATAGAGTTTAGGTATGGAGTGTAAGAGGTTTGGAATGTGGTTAGGAGCTAGCTTTAGGAGGTTTGGAGTTAGGGTTGGAGTTAGTTACACTTGACTTACTGAGTCAAGGTGGTTAACTCGGTTAGCTAGGATCAACTCGTTAACAATCCCAAGGTGAGCTTCAACATCCAAAGGTGAAAATGCTTGTAAATTAAGTAACATGGTGCTCTTAATTTAAAGTGATGCGTTAAATAAATGTAAGGGAAATGTCTTGAATGGTCTTGAAATGTCTAGAATATTCTACATGCTGCTAGAATAATGTAGAATCAAAGACTAAAGAGAGTGCAAAGTTGTTGTCCCAAAAATGCAGCAGAATCTGCAACTTTGTACAGAGTAACCGGTTACTGCATATGTGCTAACCGGTTACTTGCTTGAAAATCTGCGTTTCTAGTGAAAAATACACTGAGTAACCGGTTACTGCATATCTGCTAACCGGATACTTCATCCCATTTTAGCCAAATTTACTTGGAAATGATGTTGAAGTTCCGGTTTTGATTTACCACCTCTTGTTTTGATGAGTAGGCATGCAAACCCTTATTTTGTGCTTGTTTTTGATGATGTGATGACCTTGGTAGGATGTGATTAATCGGGCTTAAAAAACCTGCAGATCCTGCAACAAGAAACACACAGAGAAAAGTGCGAATGCGTATGCCGACGATGCTAATGTACATGCTTATGCAAAAAAACAAAAGAGGAGGTCAAATTTTGGGTTACGACAGCCATTATCCCTAACTTTTGCCTGGATTGTACTCTGAGGTTTCCAATCCATCGAGATGATTTTCGGTTATGTCTCTAATTTTTGCCTGGACCGCCCTTTCGGGTTTTCAATCCACCGAGACGCTTTTTTTATTTAGGCGAAGTATTTCTTGACTACGTCAACATTTATGGGGTAGGCAAATTCCTCTCCATCCATAGTTGCAAGTCTCAAGGCACCGCCTGAGAAAGCGTTCTTGACCACATAGGGGCCGTCATAGTTCGGGGTCCATTTGCCCCGAGGATCAGTGAGAAATAATTGTATCTTCTTGAGCACAAGGTCTCCTTTCCTGAAGACGCGAGGTCGGACCTTTTTGTCAAACGCCTTCTTCATCCTTTACTGATACAACTGACCATGGCATAGTGCCGTTATTCATTTTTCTTCGATTAGATTCAGTTCGTCGTGTCGACTTTGACACCATTCAGTCTTTGTTAGCTTGGCTTCCATCAATACCCGGATCGATGGGATCTCTACTTCTATGGGGAGCACTGCCTCTATGCCATATACTAGAGAGAAAGGGGTTGCCCCTGTTGAAGTGCGGACAAATGTGCGATAACCGTGAAGAGCAAAGGGTAACATCTCGTGCCAGTCTTTATAGGTTAAAACCATCTTTTAAACGATCTTCTTGATGTTCTTGTTAGCCGCTTCTACCGCTACGTTCATCTTGGGTCGGTAGGGAGATGAGTTATGGTGTTCGATCTTGAACTCAACACACAACTCTTTCATCATCTTATTATTCAAGTGGGATCCATTGTCAGTAATGATCTGGCTCGGAACACCATAACGGCAGATGATATTGTTTTTGATAAATTGGACCATTGGCGTATGATGCTGCTTCGACCCACTTGGTGAAGTAGTCAATGGCTACCAGGATGAACCGATGTCCGTTTAAAGCCTTGGGTTCGATCATGCCAATCATGTCGATTCCCCATATGGAAAAAGGCCACGGGGAAGAGAGAACTTTGAGATGCGTAGGCGGTACATGGATTTTGTCTGAGTATATCTGACACTTATGACACCTTCTCATGTACTTGTAGCAATAGGATTCCATGGTCAACCAGTAGTATCCTGCTCTTAGAATTATTCTAGCCATTGTGTGTCCGTTGGCATGTGTGCCAAAGGATCCTTCGTGAATTTCTTTTATCAGTATGTTTGCTTCTGGTCTGTCTACGCATCGGAGCAAGACCATGTCAAAGTTTCTCTTATAGAGTGTATCACCGCTCAGGAAGAAGCTACCTACTAACCTTCTGAGAGTTTTACTGTCTTTTCTGGATGCCCCAGGTGGGTATTCTTGTTTCTGAAGGAAGCACTTGATATCGTGGTACCAAGGTTTGTCGTCTGTGACTGCTTCAATCGTGAAAATGTAAGCGGGTCGCTCAAGGCGCATTATGTCAATCTTAGGTATGTCATTCCATTGACCTACACTAATAATGGAAGAGAGAGTGGCTAGTGCATCAGCCATGTGGTTTTCTTCACGAGGGATGTGATGAAACTCGATTATGTTGAAGAAGGGTAACAACCTCCTTGCATAATCTTTGTAAGGAATCAATCCTGATTTGTATGTGTTCTAATCTCCTTTGATCTGATTGATAACCAGGGATAAGTCACCATATACATCCAAGTTCTTGATCCTTAAGTCCATCGCTTCTTCGAGACCCATGATACAAGCTTTGTATTCGGCCTCGTTGTTTGTACACTTGAATGTCAACCTGGCAGTGAAAGGAATATGGGTACCCTGAGGTGTTATGATGATTGCCCCAATTCCGTTTCCATAATGATTGACAGCTCCGTCAAAGATAAGTCTCCATTGGGAACCTGGTTCTGGCCTTTCACTGGGTAGCGGTTCATCGCAATCTTTCATTTTTAAATACATGACATCTTCGTCTGGGAACTCAAACCCAACTGGTTCCTGATCTTCAATCGGTTGATGAGCCAAACGATCGGCTAAAACACTTCCTTTAACGGCTTTTTAAGCGTGGTATTCGATGTCGTATTCTGATAGCAACATCTGCCAACGGGCAATCCTTCCCGTGAGAGCAGGTTTTTCAAAGACGTACTTGATCGGATCCATTTATGAGATTAACCAAGTAGTGTGACGAACCATATACTGGCGAAGACGTTTAGCTGCCCAAGCCAGAGTACAACAAGTTTTTTCAAGCATATTATACTGAGTTTCACAGTCTGTGAATTTCTTGCTCAAATAGTAGATGGCCGATTCTTTTCTTTTTGTTTCATCCTGTTGGCCAAGTACACAATCCATCGAGTCTTCCAAGACTGTTAAATAGATGATCAGTGGTCTTCCTTCCACTGGAGGTGATAGAATTGGTGGATTCAACAGGTATTCCTTGATACTGTCGAAGGCAGTTTGGCAGTCTTCTGTCCAAACACAGTCCTGATTCTTTTTGAGTAATTTGAAGATTGGCGCACATGTCGCGGCCATGAGGAATATAAATCTGGAAATGTAGTTCAGACGTCCTAGGAATCCCCTGACTTGTTTTTCAGTCTTTGGAGAAGGCATTTCTTGAATGGCCTTGACTTTGTCAGGATCAACCTTAATTCCTTTCTGGCTGACGATGAACCCTAGTAGTTTCCCTGAACGGACACCGAATGTGCACTTGTTGGGATTCAAGCGAAGTTTGTACTTTCTCAGACGCTCGAATAGTTTTGACAGGTGGGTCACATGCTTCTCTTCTGTCTTAGATTTGGAAATCATGTCATCGACATATACCTCGATTTCTTTATGTATCATGTCATGAAACAGAGTAGTCATGGCCCTTTGATAGGTCGCCCCGGCGTTCTTCAAACCGAACGACATTACCTTGTAACAAAAAGTGCCTCATGGGGTGATAAATGAAGTTTTCTCCGTGTCTTTCGGCGCCATTTTTATCTGATTATTGCCCGAGAATCCATCCATGAAAGAGAAAACTTTGAACTTTGCGGTCTGTCTACTAGCATGTCAATGTGTGGTAAGGGAAAGTCATCCGTTGGACTGGCTTTGTCCAGATCCCTGTAGTCTACACACATTCGTACCTTTCCGTCTTTTTTCGGAACTGGCACTATGTTGGCTAACCATTGAGGATATTCTGACGTGGCAAGGAAACCCGCGTCAATCTATTTCTGTACTTCCTCTTTGATTTTGATGGCCATGTCTGGATGAATCCGTCTCAACCTTTGTTTTACTGGAGGACATTCTGATCTTAGCGGTAGATGATGTTCCACGATGCTGGTATCCAACCCTGGTATATCTTGATAGGACCAAGCGAATACATCGGGAAAATCTTTGAGAAGTCTTATCAAATTTTCTTTGACAATTGGACTGAGCAGCGCCCCAATCATGACTTCTTTTCTCTCTTCTTCTGAACCCAAGTTAACTATTTCCAACGGCTCTCTGTGAGGTTCAATGGACCTTTCCCCCTGTCTGAGTAATCGGGAGATCTCTTCCGGAATTTCTTCGTCATTTTCTTCTTCAGCCTCAAATACCTGGAATTCAAAGTTGGGAGAAGGCATTGGATCGTATGTTTCAATGGGGTTTAAAACAAGCAATCTGCATGACGTGATGATTGTTTTTAGAAGAGATAGAGAGAATGCAAGAATGTGTGCAGTGTATTTTCTTTGGAAAACTGCTTGTTTTTATTATTTGTTGTTTTTTTTTAGGATTACCATTTTCTGAAAAAGCAAAATGAGAAAACAACAATAAATGCGGAAATTACAGAACGACGTTATTTTATTTATGATTTGTCGATTCTTGAAACTACAACCCTATAAAACAAAACTCTGTGACTTTGGGCAAAGCGAAGAGGGACATTTACAGAAAGTGAGCCCTATCAAAACATCTGTTTCACCTGGGCAGGGTGAAAGGTTAAGATAAAGACGACAATTACTTAGACTTATGAACAACTTTCGAAATATTGACAACGACCCATTGACGGCGAACTCCTTGGTGAATCACAAAGTCTGGTACCTTCTTTTTTGACTTGTCCTCAGAAATAACGCTGATTTCTGGTGGAGCAGGATCGTTGGAATCTGTCTCCCAGGTAGAGCTGTCGTAGGAGGATTCCTCTGTTGTATTTTGCACAGTGTTTATGCTCTCAGGTAAATCTCCCCATCCAGTTGGCTGGATGTCTTCGAGCCTGATGCGAGAGCTTTCGGGAGCAGTGTACTTGACCAAGTAGTCATACTTTCCACTTGGTTGTCCTAAGGTGTCCCACACTTCTTTGGAACTGGAGAAGTCGTCCCTTTCGATGACGTTGACCTCGGGAAAAGCATAGCTGATGAATTCTAGTCCTGCAAGCTTTGCAAATTCATCGTCGTGTTGGATATTTTCAGAATGCCCTGAGTGTTGATCCCATGACATGGTAGGGACACAGGTATTCTTTTCAATGATGCTCAGCTGATATTCTTTGTTCGGATGATTCTCTTGCCCCAAGTCTCCTGGGTACGGCTGCCAGATAGGCAGGCCATCCATCGGGCCATAATAGTCGTGGTCAAAGTTGTCCTTCATTAGAGCGTCTTCCTCTAATGAGTTTGGTGGAGCACGACATCCTTCCGGATCACAATCTCCGTACATCATTTTGACATCTGACCTTGGTATATATATCGGACCCTGCGTGGGGAAACAGAATGGCGTAGGCACTTCTCCCTGAGACATATAACCGTCCTCGTTGAGATAGGACTTTCACTCTTCATTTGTATCGGAGGAATCTCCCTCGTTGATGGTATGTACTTCTTGAGACACTGGGTGAAGGAAACCTCCACTATGGAAGAAGTCCTGAATGGGATGAAGGATTTCATTGTTAGTAGCAGTCTGGGTATAGGTTGAAGAAAAACCAAGACCCTTCTTTGTTTTATTATCAGTAGGAATGACGAGCTATCCCCATCCCTTTGTATTGTTACTTTTGATCACCTCGAGAACATCTTTGTACGAGGAAATCGAGGTTTCTTTTTCTGATTGATTCTTATTGCTTACCAACAGTTCCTGGAACTGAGTTCCAACAACCTCCTCTGGTTCTACGCAAGTGGACGATGATAGGTTACTCACGATCAAGGCTTGCTCTCCACAGACTGTGACGAGTTGGTCATTCTTGACAAACTTTAGCTTATGGTGAAGTGTCGAAGTGACTGCCCCAGCCTCGTGTATCCAAGGTCTTCCCAACAAACAACTGTAGGTTGCTCGGATGTCCATGACCTGGAAAATGACTTGGAAAGTGTGAAGACCGATAGTTATGGGAAGGTCGACTTCGCCGATAACCATTTTTCTGGATCCGTCAAATGCTTTGACGATGACCTCACCGCCTCTCATCGGAGATCCTTTAAATAATAGTCGCATTAATGTAGACTTCGGCATGACATTTAAAGCTGATTCGGTATCTACCAGTACGCTGGCTAAAGCATCGTCCTGGCAGTTGACGGTAATATTGAGCGCCATGTTGTGACTTTTGCCTTCTTCTGGCAATTCCTCATCACTAAACCCCAAGTTGTTGCAGGAAGTGATGTTGGTGATGATGCTGTCGAATTGCCTGATTGTTACATCCTGTTCCAGAAAGGCCTGCGCTAAGACTTTCTGTAGAGCCTCTCTATGGGCTTCGGAACTGAGTAATAGGGACATCACAGAGATTTTTGAAGGAGTTTGTAATAGTTGATCAACAATGTTGTGTTCACTCTTTTGGATGAGCTTTAGCATCTCATCATTGTTCTTTGAAAGGTCGGGATCATTGGTTTTCCCGATTGGCTGAACAGGAACTTCGGTTTGAGGTTCCCCTTCTTTGTTAGGTTCTTCAACTCCTCGGTTGAAGACTCGACCGCTCCGTGTTACCCGAATGATGTCTGCAATATTCACGATGGAGGGTAATGGAATTTTCTTTCCATTCTCAATTGTTGTGGCACCGTATTTGTAAGGGATCGCCTTATCGGACTTGTACGGTACCGGTCCCGGCTAATAAACAACTATAGGAGCCTTTTGATTTCTCTGACCATTGTAAGTAATTTCAATCAGTTCCTGGTTGGGAACTTTCCTACTGTCCAAAGGAATCCTTGATTCTTCAAGCAGAGGGATTATGGTACAAACATCTTTGGTCCTTTCACGGTCAGAGATTATGACAACATCTTTTATCTGATCAGCGAAATAGTCGGGCATCAAGTTGATTGACTCAGATCCTGGAAACAGTTGAATCTCTTTGCGGTCCAACTGACTCTGAAGGTCTGCTCGGACGAGGTAACATCCTTGATTATCTTCCGAGCAAACTCTACAGCGTTCATAGTTGTGCGGTGGCACCTGGCCACGTCCGCTTTGTATGCAGTGTAACTTCACTAGGTCTGTTTCCATTGATCGAACATCCTGACTTTGATGCCTAGTGGGGTTCCCATTAGTCATGCTGACTTGTTGCGTGTCTTTGTCTAGATAGATTGGAAGCCACCAATGGTTTAACAAGTGTTGCAAAGTTCTTTGAACGAGAGCACATCCTTGGTCGCTCTCACGACATACTGTACAGTTCTGATACTCATGTGAAGTCAGAAAACCGAGCTGGACTTGCATAGCGTGTAACTCCACCAAGCTGGTATTCATCAAACGAATATCGGAGATTTGAATCATGTTGACTTGATAAGGATTCCTATTGTAGCGAGCAATTTTGGACGCGGTTGCGAAGCGCTATCGCTCTTTGGTGTCTACAGCTCGATTCATTTTTTATCCTATTAAAGCTGATGAAGGAAGGGAAATAGATGTCTCAAATTAACCCTGCTTGCAAACTGAGGTTAAACAGCGGTCTGTTAGGTTACAGATGCTACAAAGATTTGGGGTCTCTATCGGGTTTATTTTTTTTAAAGTGGTGGGAGGTTTAGATGTTAGGACGGATGCTTCTTGATAGATATGTGAGAGTATGGGATTTTGGGTTTTTGTTTAGTGTGCTCGCTAAGATCTTTTCTTTCAATCTTATGCCTACGTATTCCCGTTTACCGAAACAAGGAAATCAGAGCGTTCGTAGTTCCTCCTATTCTATGGGAGGAAATGGGTGTTTTTGGTGTCTTGTTCAAAGCCCAAGACGTGAAGCGAAAGGTAGTTTGTATCTTGTTCAAAGCCCAAGATGTGAAGCTGAAAGGTCTATTTGTATCTTGTTCAAAGCCAAAGATGTGAAGCTAAAGGTGGTTTGTATCTTGTTTAAAGCCCAAGATGTGAAGCTGAAAGTTTCGTCTTTGGAGAGGATTTGTCATCTCTAAAGAGGGGTTTGTTTGTCACAACTGTTTATAAAGGAGAATTACTTTAACCGGGATATGTGAATCCGACAATGCCATAATTTCCTTTATAGGGGGGTTTCCAACCTAAAGGAGAAGACTTTAACTCCGTGTAGAGCAATGCTATCTTTCCTTAGGAATTTCTCATGCTAAAAGAGGGACAGTGGCATGGATGTAGATGATCCAGAGGCTTGCCGCTTACAGCAATTAGATGAAGGGGAAGGAGTTGTTGATGTTTGTGCACTGTGAACGAGGCGCAGCTTTAATGCTAAAAGGTTGATTGGATCAACCAGTGGTTTTCTTATATAAAGCCTAAGAGGAGGCTAATATGTGTCTCGTACAAAGCCCGAGAGAGAGGCTAAAAGGTTTTGACTCGACGATGGAGTCTTTTGGTATCTCGTATAAAGCCCGAGATGAAGGCTATTTGACTCAACAAGAGAGTTTTTTTTTGTATCTCGTACGAAGCCCGAGATGGAGGCTATTGTTTGTTTGGCTCAATAAGAACCTTTTTGTATCTCGTATAAAGCCGGAGATGGAGGCGAAATGGGTGATTGACTCAACGAGGGAGTCTCTTATGTGTCTCGTACAAAGCCCAAGAGAGAGGCTAAACGTTGTTTGACTCCGCTGGGGAGAATCATTGTACAAAGCCCAAGAGAGAGGCTAACTTCACTGGAGAAGGATCATTATACAAAGCCTAAGAGGAGGCTATGGTTACTGTTTGAGTTGAGTGACAGGTCCAGTATACTGATTTTAAAAGAGAAAATCAGTTCTTATATGAGCAATGCTGTACTCAAGGATTTGATTCGAGGATCCGGGTTATTCCTGTTCTTTAAGGAAGTGGGAAATTCGAAGGGTATTGAGACTGTCCGAGTCTACGGGTTTTCTTCCTATTTAACGAAGGGGTCACTTGAGAATGTTTTAAAGACTCAAGGAGATTAGACTGTCCAAGTCTAGAGTTTCATCTTTTGTACTATGCTTTGAGAAACAGTAGTAGACTCTTTGAAAGGACTGTTCTATGCAGATGACTAAGTTCTGTTCCTATACCTCTAGGAGGTCGTCGGGACAATTTGTACGAAGCCCAAGAGGAGGATGGAAACTTTTAAGAAGACGACGAGTCCTTGTACGAAGCCCAAGAGGAGGCAATCATTCCCGGAGGAAGAGATCATTATACGAAGCCTAAGAGGAGGCGGTGAATACTTCTAAGAAGCCGACGGGTCCTTGTACTAAGGCCAAGAGGAGGCGGGGTTGCTTTTAGGAAGCCTGTGGGTCCTTGTACGATGCCCAAGAGGAGGCCGATGCTTTTAAGAAGCCGATGGGTCCCCAAACCCCGAGAAATTCAAGACAGGCTAATCACGAGGAATAGATCAAGCCAGGAAAGTTCGAGAATTTGGAAGAAACTCAAGAGATGCCATTCACGGAGAAAAGATCATCTCTGGGGAGTAGAGTTTCTTGACAAGTGCTTTTAAGAAGCCTATGGGTCCCCAAACCCCGAGAAGTTCAAGACATGCCATTCACCGAGAATAGATCAAGCCAGGAAAGTCCGAGAATTTTGGAAGAAACTCAAGAGATGCCATTCATGGAGAAAAGATCATCTCTGGGGAGTAGAGTTTCTTTGACAACTTCTACGAGTGACAGTCTATGAAAGGGTTCACCGAGAATGCTGCCTTTCATATCTCCATATTGTTTAACCCCAAGAGGAGGGAAGACTGTGTCTGGTAATCCTATGGGGATCTAGTTTTGACTATTTAAGAGTGATCAACGGGCTTAATGCTAGACGTAGTTGCCGGGGAAACTCTAAATATCTATACTATTATTACACAGTTGATATGAGTTTATGAAAGAAGACTTACAGCGAAACAGCCCCGCAATACAATTATATGTATATGAAAGCGGTAAATGAAAGCAATAACCACTTACTCGGTTGTAGAGCTTCCATGCTTTTTGGTTAGTTGTTCAACAAAGAAAGATTGAAAACAAAAGTATATTCAAAATCAATGGAGAAAGTGCTTTGAAAAAGAAAGGTTTGGGGCTTACAGCTCAAGGAGAGGCCCAGGGTTTTATCAGTGATCGCACTATTCGAAACTGTACATAGGGACTTATACAAGTGACTGAGGCCCATAAATTATTTTTTGTACAAAGGGATGGGTCTTACACTCTCTCAAGAGGCCCAAAGAGTTTTAAGAGATGAAATGGGTCTTACTACTCGAGGGTAGGCCCAAGGTTTTTTGTTTTGAAAAGGCGACGATCGCGCCGTTTGTTTTTGACGGTATCGGGACTTATACAATATACTGAGGCCCAAAAATGATTTGGTCAAAAAAAGGATTGGGTCTTACACTCTATTAGAGGCCCAAAAATTTTGAATGAGTCTTATAGCTCAAGGAGAGACCCAGATGGTTTATTTTTAAACTGGCGACGATCGAGCCGAATTTAAAAATGTACAGAGGGACTTATACAATAAGTGAGGCCCAAAATATTTCTGTACAAGTGGGTTGGGTCTTACACTCTAATAGAGGCCCAAAGAGTTTTGAAAATGAATTATGAGGGTTGAATTAATCCAAAAACCCTAATTTGTTTTCAAAATGTGTTTTAATTGAATAAAAATTCAATTAAAATGGTCAAAATAGTTTAACATAGGAAAAAAAAATTGTGATCTTGGATTAATGCTTCAAAAATTTAGTATTGACCTACAAAATAATTAGAAAGCATTAAAAGTTGCAAAATCAAGGTGGAAAAAATATTTTAAATGTTAAAAACAATTAAAACATGAATTCTTTGCAAAAATATCAATTATACAAAATAAATAATAATTTTGGGATTTTTTGGGAAAATAAAATATTTTAACATTTTTGTGAATTATTAAAAAAAGAATCAACTCAAAATCATTAAAACTCATAGAGAAATTAATTTTAGAATCAGTTAAATAAAATTACAAAATTCAAATATTTGAATTTTCAAAAATGGCGCCAAGAACACACCAAGAACACGCGCGTGTTTTGGGTTTTCCCAGATTTGCATTTTCTCTTCAATCTCACTGAATACTTGATTATATCATGCAATCCACATACCAATCAACTCGTTTCAACCTCACGATCATGTCTATGACAATTAATTTCATTTAAATTAAACATATAACAAGAAATCATGAAAAACCCTCAAGAACCCTAATTTCTGCATGAAGGCTAGGATTTTTGATGCACGATTCAAACAATGCAATTAATTGAGGGGAAACATTCCATGCATGATTATGAACATATGGCCAAATTATTGTGCAGCAAAAATTGCATGGATCATAGAGTTAGAAAAGCTCATGCTTACCACTTGCAGCTGGTGATCATGATTTGTGTTGGAGGTGTTACAGCTAGGTTCCACTGATCTGGATAGCTTCCCTAGGTGCCATGGAGTGTGTATGAATGCTTGGAATGGATTGAAATGATCTGGAACTTGAGATGGTACCCCAACTGCAAATCTGTCAAGAACTTGAGCAATGGGCTGGTGATTTTGTGAAATCTGTGTTCCAAATGTTATGTGAGTGTTTGGATCACTTCTATATGATGTATATGAGGTGTGTGTGTGATTGGTTTGATTGGAAAAGCTCTCAAACTCAAAACCCGATAGTGACTTGCCTTAGAAGGCAAAATTGGAGTGAAAGAAGAGATTTTGAGGAAAGCATCTGTTTGATGGCTTTGGTGTACTCAAACTGATCACAATTGAGCTCTATTTATAGTAGAGCAAGTTTGTTTTGTAAGGAATAGTGAATGGCAACTGCTGAGTAGGTTAGGGCACAGAGCTTTGGTCCCCTTGGTCTTGGATAAGTCTTGACTGAATTCAGTTGAGAATGGCTCAGTCCATGCCACCTTGATGCTTCCATTGAATGCTCCAATCCAAAATTGGAGTCTTGTCCCTATTTTGGCAATTCTAGGTTCAACATGCTATTTCTTGTTCCAAAGACTTTGGAGGCTTGGCTCAGTGATTGTCCCCTTTAGATTCAATCCTCAGAGGTGTCCAAGTGGATAGGAGCATTTGGATTTGGCTGATTTTGGCAAATCGAGCAAAAATGTAAAATCTGCCTTGCCTTGACAGATTTCACCAAGGCAACTAGCCAATGTTGTATCTCATTACTCAAATTGAATTTGGTAATGTTCTTGGCCATTTTGGAAAGCCCTTACATGATACAACAACTGTTTGAACATGTTTGGTTTTGATCTCTTTTGAATCCAAGTGAAAAATCCCCCTACATTTGGCAAAAAGTAAGGTAAAATCTGACTTAGTGAAATTTTCACTAAGTGTTGGAACAAAGTGACTTTTCTTGATTTTGATCACTCCATAACTCAAAATCCATGAGGAATTTGGACATAGGCCAGTATGAAGCTTTTATAGAGGGCAATGAGATCTAAAAATCAAGCTTTGAATGGGGAACAATGGCCTTGTGGTTAGGAGTTATGGTCCTCCAAAGTTGGCACATTAGTGTCACTTTTTCCATAACTTAGAAATTTTTCTAAGTTTTTATGGTTACCCCTTTTACAAGTTATCCCACTTTCTTTGATTTTTCTTGATGAATGATGATTCAAATCATACATTAACATAATTTTAGGGTTAAAAATCCATTTTGGTGAAAAATCTCAAAAAGTCAAAGTTGACTTTTGTGCACAGTTGACTTTTTATCAGATGAATTCCAAACTGTGCAATTCTTCATGAAATCATGTCCTTGACCTAAATCAAACTTGATGGACATATTCCATGGGTGTCATAGGGTATATTTAATCATGTCTTAGGGCTTGGGAGCATGTCTTGGTTAAAAGTCAAAGTTACAGTTGACTTCCCTCGCGAAACTCTAATTGTGGTGCAGATGAAATTGAGACTTGTTGCTCAAGCTTCTTGGATCAATCCATTGTTCCAAATGGATCAATATGGTATATTAAAGACCCTCCAATCATGTCTTGAGGTCTTGGCTCATGATTTGTCCCAAAAGTCAACTTAGGGGTGAATTAGGTTAAGAAACCCTAATTCCTGATTTTTGATGAATGCATCCCCTGAGGCAAAATTAACTTGATGATTGGGTCCATGAGGTCCCATGAAGTATATTAGGTTATGTTTTGGATCATTGGCTTGTTCCCAGATGAAAATTTTCCATCTGGAGGCCCTGGTCGACCAAAACCCTAATTTGGTGACACTGTCGATCTTGAGACTTAATCCACCTAGAAGGGAGCAGCCTTGTGCTTAATCCTTGAAGTGGGAGTCCTTTTGATCCATTGTGGATGTTTGAGAGGTTAGACAAGTTGAAGATCATGTCATTCCTTGATTGATCCTTTGTCTAAGAACTCTGAGAGGGCTTGAAACCCTAATTCTTGATAGTAGTGAATGCTCAATAATCCTTGAGGAGATTGATGAGGCATGAAGGTACATCCATATTATGATGATGATTTGCACAATGATGGGAAATCTAAGTGGTCAAAATTTGGGGTATGACACCTATCATGGTAGTCCTGGGTCCATCCAGGATCCATCTGACGCTGGAGGGCCTCTTGTATAAAAGAGCATCCCTGATTGTTTACCGAGCAAGTCAGACAGGAACTGTAATCGTGCCGTGGCAGATTATGGTACTGGTTTTTCCTTGAGTGCATTTCCACCAAGTTGATATTCATCACACGGATGTCGTGGTTTTGAATTCTGTTGGAATTCGTATAAGTCATGTTGACTCCACGAACTAGGTGATCTTGGATCCATCTGAGATCCAATTGTTCCTGTAGAGCTAATTGCACCACAGAACATCCTTGGTTATTTTTGGAGCAGATATCACACTGATGATAATTATCAGCTGGTATATGACCATACCCACTCTTCCTGCGATGCATCTTGACCAGGTTAGCCCTCAATAAGAGTACATCATGAATTTGATAGTTGTGGTTAGACTCTCCCTCTATCAAATTTACCGCAGCTTTCTCATGTTGAGGTAACGGGTTCGTCTGAACATTGGATTTGTATCCTTGAAGGATAAGACCCCGCTCCTGACAAGTTTTTGCACATCGGATTTGAAACTGAGACAATTTTCTATGTTATGCCCTGGTCCTCCTTGATGGTAAGGACAAGTCTGATTCATTTTGAACCAGAAAGGCGGATTTTCCGGAATCGCAAGAGGAGCTCTTGTTTGGACATACCCCTTGACCAGTAGTAATGGAAACAGTTCTGCGTACAACATTGGTATAGGGTCGAACCCTGGTGGCCTCGTTGTACGGTTGTTGTTGTATGGAAGACGAGCCTGCTGAAGAGGCTGTTGTGTCCTTTGCTGATATTGTTGTTGATTCGGTTGGCTCTGAGCAACCTGAGGTTGATACGTTGGAATAGGCGAAGGGTTGATAGCAGGAGTTACAGCTGCTACTGGTTGGTACTGTCGCCTTTGCTTTCCGAAAGAGATATTACCAATATCCTGCTCTTTTTTCTTAGGGAAAGCACTACCGTATCTTTTGGTACTGCTTGATGGTCCGACATCTTTGACCAGATGTCCTTCTCGGACTGCCTCCTCAAGGCGTACTCCCATATTCACCATTTCAGTGAAGTCGCTGGGCGCACTGGCGACCATTCTATCATATTAAAATGAGTTCAAGGTTTTCAAGAAGATCTTTGTCATTTCCTTTTCCTCAAGAGGTGGACAAATCTGGGCGGAGATTTCACGCCATCTCTGAGCATATTCCTTGAAAGTTTCCTTATCCTTCTGCGACATGGCTCTGAGTTGATCTCTGTCTGGTGCCATGTCCAGATTATACTTACATTGTTGAACAAAGGCAGCGCCAAGATCTCTGAAAGTGACGATCTTGGTGCGGTTTAAACCCATGTACCATTTGAGTGCGGCACCGGTTAAACTATCCTGGAAGTAATGGATCAGTAGAATTGGTTTTCTATCTGAGTCGACATCCTCTGAGCGTACATCACAAAATGGCTTTGAGGGCAAGAGTAACCCTTGTATTTCTCAAATTCGGGCACTTTGAACTTGTGTGGAACTTTCACATTGGGGACTAAGCAAAGGTTTGCGGCGTCCTTTCCAAATAGATCCTGACCGCGAATGGCTTGCAGTTCTCTCTGCATCTCCAGGAACTGTTCCTAGAACTCCTTCATTCTGTCATCCATACTTTCATTTCCACCAGAAGGTATCTGTGGAATCTGCCCTTCTGGGGCAGTGTGTACCACGGGTGGTGGTATAGTCATTACGACAGTGACTCTTAGTGCCTCCCGAAGTTTGTAACCTTCAGGAGTTGTTGTCATGCCCCTTGCATCTTCGCTTTCTTGAAGTTTGTAACCTTCATGCCCAGCGGTTCCTGCTGCAGTTTTCGGATCTTCGGTGATCGGCGGAATATATCCTTCCGGGATATAGTTGAGGGCATGCCCCAGGGACGATCTTTAGGCATGTTATACCGAGGATAAATCTTTTCTTTCCACTATGGGCGTAGATGTGATCTCTGAGATCATAGTCCATTGTATCTGAGCTGCTGCCAGAGCTTGCATGTCACTGTGAAGCTTTCTCAGATCCTCTCTTAGAGCGTAGATTTCTTCTCTCAACTCTCTGTTCTCTTCCTCGAGATTATCCATTTTCTTTTGTTGACTGGCACGAGTATTGTACGAATGAGACAGCTTGACGCTAGAATCGAGACACAGACGTGAGATTCGTAGAGAAGGAAAATGCGTTATGCGAGAATGATGAATGATATGCAATGATTATATTAAAAAAAATTTGTTTAATCAAAATAAACTTCAAAAATTAGATTGCAAATATCATACAGTGGGGAAACCCCATTTTATTGAATTCCAAAGATTGCGGAAATGGAAATACAGTAATTTACAAAGTGCTGTAAAAGGAAATCTAAACTTATGGGTCCCGAGTCCTCTCTGAGGAGGGCTCAGGTGCTGGTTCTGGTACTTTCCTTTTCTTTGACCGGGGTTCTTGAGCCGTTGTCGGGTTGTCATTCCTTTTCCAAGTGAAAGGAGCGACCAAGTTCCTTTGGTCTTCTTGATTCTCTACAGCATGTTGCTCTAAAATCTCAATAAGAGCATCTTTATCTTTCAATAGTTGTTGTATTTTCTTGCACTTCACATTGAGAATACGGTACTTGTTCTTCCATGACTTCTTCTTCTGTTGAACATTGTTGAGAGTAACCTGAAGTTGTTCCGTGTCAGACATGAAGTAAAGGACAGGTTCCTTCGACGGAAGAACTTCATGACGAGGGTAAGGCATCCTCAGCTTGAGACTCTAGTTTATACCCAGTGGAGATAAGGTTCCACAGAGACACAGTCTGGTTTTCCTAGAGACTCCCTTCCTTTCCTGTGAACATGCTTCCAAGCATGCACTATTTCTGTCTTTAGTGCCCTGTCATTTTCTCCTTCCTTGGAGAAAAGACCTTCCAAATGAGCATTACGCGAGACATGCCTCATCGGGTATCCGAATTGACGACGAACTAAAACTGGATGATAATTGATTCACCCTTTAGTTCCTATGAGGGGTACATTAGGGAAGTTTCCACAACGGTCAAAGATCCTTATTTCGTCATAGATTCGATTGTACCAATCGATGTCAGAGTTGGTAAGAGACATGATTCTCTGTGACCAGCGTAGAGTACTCTTATGATCCCAAAATGCGGCAGACTTGGGTAAATGGGAAGTGAACCATTTGTATAGCAGGGGTACAAAGCATGTGATCATTCCACCACTGTACAAATTCCTTAAGTGTACAGAATGATACGCATCTGCGAGCAAGGTCGGTACAAGGTTTCCGATCAAAAAAATCTTAATGGCATTGATATTAACGAATTTATCAATGTTGGGAAACATAAATAACCCGTAGGTGAGCAAAACAAAGACGCTTTCAAAAGCGGCCACATTCCCTATACTAGCAAAGTACAGGGCCTTCTTTATCAAAAATATGGCTGGTAAACATTGGATTCCACCCTTAGTGGTCATGTGAGTCCTGACTTCTGACTCGTCCAAATAGATTGCTCTTGCAATGGTCTGATTCTTTGGAATTTCTTCCAGTCCATAAAAGGGAGCTTGGTCAGTGATGGGTAAATCAGTCATGTGAGAGTGTAACACCCCCAATCTATACCCCCAAGCTATTAAAGTGATAACAATTAATCAGAGTATAATTAAAATTCACGGCATAGACCGAGAGGTCACATCAATTTGAAACAAACATACAACAACCTGCTCATATAGATATGCAACAATTCAGGTATCACAAAACAAAGGAACTGAGTTCCTACAACCCACAATTCAATTACAGAATAAAAGCGGAAGATCCGTAACTGAATCTCATACATATATATATATATATATATATATATATATATATATATATATATATATATATATATATATCATAAAAAGTTTGCCTGTCATATCCAATATCATACATGTACAATCCAAATATACATATACATAATACAAAATAATCACACTCGATCACCCCGACTACCCGGTGCTACATATCAGAGCCGACCGACAAAAGAATGAAGACCTAAGCTTCATAAAAAGACCTCTAGCATCTAATATGCAATGCCTCATAGAGCATTAAAAACAGCAGAAGGGTGAGAAACACAATCATAATATAATTGCATATAATTATATACTAACACACAATTACACAAACATAATATTCTCACCACATTATACGCCATAATCCAATTACAAACCAACACAATGAATTTTCTCACATATCGGTCACAAAAGCATATCAATCATACACAAATTAATTATCACCAACACGTATATTCATAAATCAACTCATCAATTTCATTCACAATTCCACACACAATCAAACCATTCATGATTTATGCAAATGCAAAGAGATCGACACAACGACTCTATGCATATGCACATGCGGTACCATCCATCCATCATTTCTCAACACCAGTTCACTCAGGAACTATTGGAACCATCGCTCGTTACTTAGTGTAACTCCCCGTCGGGCATACAATGTTCCCCGTCGCTTTTAGGCCTCTTGGTATAAGGCGCACGACGTTTATGGATCGCTTTAAGTCCTCTTTGTATAAGGCGCACGATCCGATCGCTTTAAGTCCTCTTTGTATAAGGCGCACGATCGTCTATAATCATCGCTTTAAGTCCTCTTATTTTTAAGGCGCACGATCCCATCCGATAGCTTTAAGTCCTCTTATTTTTAAGGCGCACGATGTTATAGCGGATTCCCTCTGGAACCAATTCGTTGCTCACACCCACTAGGGCACACAACATCACAAAAATGCACATCATGATGCTTGGCATACAATGACTCATGACATTCAAATGCACACATATATGCAACCATCTCAATCAACAAAAATCATGCTTTGCAATTCAAGCCCAAAACAATGCATTTATTTGCCATACGACCACAAACCATCATCACACCATCTAAACACATACCTTCACATTACATAACATTACACCAGTCATACATTACATATCACACACATGTTGCATAATAACACGTCAAATGCACACCATTAAAACGATAACAGTAAATAACGACACATTCCAAATTCCCGACATAATTAAATCCGCCAATGATCTCGAAACCATTAATATAAGAAAGAACACGGTAAAAGCTTTCTAACGCACCAAACCACGCCTCAAACCGGCTTACGGATTAAAATTTATAAAGAAAACAATTGGGAAAAGCTGTCACATTCACATTGTGAAGCTCCTAGTGAGTCCTTTGCTTCTTCATTCGCAGTGCGAATGTCCCAGCGAACCAAGTCAGAACTGAAAATAGCCTATAAAATTCCCAACATTCGCAGTGCGAACCATCCAGCGAACCTTCGCTACACCCTTCGCAGTGCGAGTTCCCCAGCGAACCAAGTCAGAGAGCAAACAACACAAACTAACCCAAAGTTCGCAGTGCGAACCTCTGGCGAATGCTCGCCCACACCTTCGCAGTGCGAATTTCCCGCGAATGTTCGCTTTCCCCTTCGCTAGGGGATTCGTAGTGCGAACCTGCGAATACCAGAAATCCCAGCAGCGCTGTTACACAACCCAAAATGATATTTTCTCAACCAAAACATTTCCAAACCAACATATAACAATCAGAACATAGTCTAATCATGGTAACAAGTATTCTACCGCATTTACATCGATTTCCAACCGCGAAAACATCGATTCCTCTATCGACCTAAAATCGAAAACTATGAAAACACAACAAACAATCCAATACACACATACATAATCATACACAAGCATAGTATATCAAGTTTCGCACCCTTACCCGATTAAATTGCGTTTTAGAAAGTCGGTTGAATCGGTTCCTAATTCCACAAGTTTTCATCTCTTTTCTTCTTTCTCTTCTCTTTCCTTCTTTCTCTTTTTCTTCTCTTCTTTTTCTTTCCTTTCTATTTTTCTCTCTTTTCTTTCTATTATATGAAAAATATAATATCTACCCAACCAAAAGACCAAAATACCCCTACACTCAAATATCTCGCAAACGTTCCCAAAACGCGATAAAATATAATCACGATGAAAAATAACATATTTTCGAATAAAAGTCAGAAATAAAATAAAATAATAATAAAATAATCAAAACGACTCAATTAAATAAAAATAACTAAAATTGGGGCGTTACAACTCTCCCCCACTTAGAAATTTTCGTCCTCAAAAATAATACCTGAGACAAACAACTCTGGATATGACTCCCGCATCCGACTCTCCAACTCCCAAGTCAAATTTCCCTCAGCAGCGCCTCCCCACTCTACCTTCACCAATGCAATATCCTTGCCCCTCAACCGCTTCACCTCGCGATCCAAAATACTAACTGGTAATGCGTCAACCGTAAGGTTCTCCCTTACCTCTACCTCATCCATCAGAATCACATGCGACGGATCCGGAACATACTTCCGAAGCTGTGAAACATGGAACACATCATGCAAATTCGACAGACTCGGTGGCAACGCCACCCTATAAGCCACAACACCAACTCTCGCGGATATCTGGTAAGGACCAATAAACCGAGAAGTAAGCTTCTTAGACTTCAATGCACGAGCCACACCCGTCACCAGCGTAACTCTCAAAAATACATGATCGCCCTCTTGAAACTCAAGATCTTTCCTTCTTCGATCATGATAACTCTTTTGCCTACTCTGAGAAGCATTCATTTTCTCACGAATAAGTTTCACCTTGTCTGTAGTCTGTTGCACTAACTCCGGTCCAACCACTGAACTCTCACCAGATTTGTGCCAACACAACGGTGTTCGACATCTTCGCCCATACAATGCTTCAAACGGTGCCATTCCAATACTCAAATGGAAATTGTTATTATACGTGAATTCAATCAATGCAAGATAACTATCCCACGCACCACCTTGTTCAAGAACACAAGCCCTCAACAAGTCTTCCAACGACTGAATTGTTCTCTCGGTCTGTCCATCCGTCTGCGGATGATAAGCCGAACTCAATCTCAATTTAGAACCCAACGCCTTTTGTAAACTTTCCCAAAATCTCTAGGTAAACCTTAGATCTCAATCAGAAACAATACTTAACGGAACACCATGCAACTTCATAATCACACTGATGTAAATCTCAGCCAACCTCTCCAAAGAAAAACTGATGTCAATCGGAATGAAATAAGCCGATTTAGTCAGCCTATCTACAACCACCCAAATAGCATTATGCCCTCGATGAGTATTCGGCAACCCCGTCACAAAATCCATGGAAGTGCTATCCCACTTCCACTCAGGAATATCCAACGGTTGCAACAAACCACTAGGCCTCAGATGTTCCACCTTCGATTTCTGACAAGTCAAACACGCATACACAAACTGAGCCATATCTCTCTTTAAACCCGACCACCAGAAAATCTTCTTCAAATCTTGGTACATCTTATTCGCTCCCAGATGCATACTCAAATTACTCCGGTGTCCTTCCTCCAAAATCATCCTTTTCAACTCCGCATCATCCGGAATACAAAATCTATCTCGAAACCTCAAAACACCTTTATCATCCACTTTAAAGTCCTCATTCACACTTTTATCCTTAATCGTCATCAAATCCACCAATTTTATATCCAATTTCTGTTTCTCACTAACCGTCAACAGAAAATCATTAGTAACCTTCAACATTCCAAGTCTTACACTGTCCGACGTCACTTCGCATACCAAACTCAAATCCCTAAACGATTCCAAAAGTTCCCACTCTTTAACCATCAAAGCGGACATATGCAACGATTTCCGACTCAACGCATCAGCTACTACATTAGCTTTACCCGGATGGTAATTCAAGCCAAAGTCATAGTCCTTCAAAAATTCCAACCATCTACGTTGCCTCATATTCAACTCTTTCTGATCAAAAAAATATTTCAAACTTTTATGATCACTAAAGACTTCGAATCTTGCACCAAAGAGATAATGCCTCCAAATCTTCAACACAAAAACCACAACCGCTAACTCAAGATCATGAGTAGGATAATTTTTCTCATGAACCCTCAATTGCCTTGAAGCATAATCTACAACCTTACCTTCTTGCATCAACACACCACCTAGACCAATCAAAGACGCATCACAATACACCATAAACGGTTCATTAGGATCCGGAAAAATCAAAATCGGAGCTGTCGTCAATCTTCTCTTCAGCTCATTAAAGTTTTCCTCACACCGAATGTCCCAAATGAACGCTTGCCCTTTACAAGTCAACTGGGTCAAAGGAAGTGCTAGCTTAGAAAAACCTTCAATGAACCTTCGATAATATCCGGCTAATCCCAAAAAGCTTCTAATTTCAGTAACAGATCTCGGAGCCTCCCATTGTAGGAATGCCTCTACTTTAGATGGATCCACAGCAATACCGTTACCTGAAATCACATGCCCAAGAAAACTCACTTCCGACAACCAGAATTCACACTTGGACAACTTGGCAAAAAGTTTCCTTTCCTTCAAAACCTGCAACACAATGTGCAAATGCTCCGCATGCTCCTCCCGAGACTTAGAATAAATTAATATGTCACCAATGAACACAACAACAAATCGATCCAAAATGCTTGTGGAAAATACGATTCATGTACTCCATAAAAACACCTAGCGCATTAGAAACCCCGAACGGCATCACAGAATATTCATAATAACCGTACCGTGTCCTAAAAGCCGTCTTCTGAATATCTTCCTCTTTCACTCTTATCTGATGATACCCTGACCTTAAGTCAATCTTACTAAACATACACGCACCTACCAACTGATCCATCAGATCATCAATCCTTGGAAGAGGATACTTATTCTTAATCGTCACCTTATTCAACTAGTGATAATCAATACACAATCGCATACTTCCATCTTTCTTTTTCACCAACAAAACTGGAGCACCCCAAGGCGACACACTCGGCCTCACAAACCTCTTTTCCAACAATTCATTCAATTGCTTCTTTAACTCGGCCAACTCAGATGCCGACATTCGATATGGTGCCATTGATACAGGTCTAGTACCAGGAACTAGATCTATAGAAAACTCCACCTCTCTCTCTGGCGGCAAGTCCGGAATATCCTTAGGAAACACTTCAGGAAAATCACACACAACAGGAAACACATCAAGTGAAACTTGACTATCCACAGTCAACGACACAAACAACCCGAACAACTGAGCTTCATCCGCCAAAAGTTTCTTCAACTCTTTGGTAGATAAGAAACTCGAGTCTTTGTCTTCCTCAAGAGAAGGAAATCTTACCAGCTTATGATAACAATCAATATGAACCCGATTGAATTGTAACCAATTCATTCCCAGAACCACATCTAAACCCTCCAACGGCAACCACACCAAATCTAACTCAAAATCTTTACCATAAATGGTCAAAGGACAACTTAAACAAACCAAAGAAGTAGTTACTGACCCCATTGCTGGAGTATCAATATCCATCTCCCCATCCGTCGAAGACAACACAAGATTCAAACGCTTCACGCACTCAGACGAAATAAACGAATGAGTCGCTCCGGTATCAATAATAGCAACTAAAGGCGTACTATTAATAAAACAAGTACCTCTGATCAGACGGTCTGCACGTGTAGTCCGAGTTCCCGCCAAGGCAAAAACTTTCCCACCACCTGGAGCTTGCTTCGGTTTCAGACACTTTGTACTAATATGACTAGGTTCACCACAGTTGAAACACTTCACCACATTCTTCCTCTTGCACTCAGCTGCGACATTTCCAAAACCTCCACAATTAGAACACTTCTTCGTACCCTTCTTACATTCGAACTGACGATGTCTTAATACACCACACCCAAAACATCTCGGAGAATTAGACATACCTCCTCCACTCGGCCTTCGATCAAAAGTACCCCTTTGCTTACCCTTATCAGTCGGTGTCAGATAAGGACCACCACAGAACTGTTGCTTCCCTTTCCTCTCGCTCACACCCTTATAGTGAGTAGAACGAGCTTTACTATCCTCCTCATAAATCCTACAACAATCCACCAAGTCTGAAAACCTTTGAATCCTTTGGTAACCGATTGCCTGCGTTATCTCAGGACGCAATCCGTTCTCATACTTCACACACTTAGAAAATTCCGCAGTCGCTTCAGCATAATGTGGATAAAACTGCACAAGCTCCACAAACTTAGCAGTATAATCAACAACAGACATACTACCTTGTTTCAATTCCAAGAACTCAATTTCCTTCTTTCCTCTTACATCTTCAGGAAAATACTTCCTCAGAAACTCAATGCTAAACACAGCCCAAGTAATCTCCTCCTCTGCAGCTTCCAACACATGACAAGTACTAATCCACCAATCATCAGCTTCTTCCAGAAACATGTGAGTTCCCAGTCTCACCTTCTGATCCTCAGCACAATCCATCACTCGGAAAATTCTTTCAATCTCTTTCAACCAAATCCGTGCACCATCAGTATCATATCTTCCTTTAAAGATAGGCGGTCTGTTCTTCCTGAACTCATCATTACCAGCCGCATTAGGTGAACCCTGCACAGCCCGAGCCATAGCTTGCATCGCAGCAGCTAAAGCAGCGTCATTCCTACCAGCCATATTCTGTTCATTTCCAATAACAGCAACTATGGTTAAACAAACAGCTCACAGAACCACCAAGACCAACAAGGACTGACACAAACTGACACGGACCGACTCTGATACCACTTAATGTAACACCCCCAATCTATACCCCCAAGCTATTAACGCGATAACAATTAATCAGAGTATAATTAAAATTCACGGCATAGACCGAGAGGTCACATCAATTTGAAACAAACATACAACAACCTGCTCATATAGATATGCAATAATTCAGGTAGAACAAAACAAAGGAACTGAGTTCCTACAACCCACCTTCAATTACAGAATAAAAGCGGAAGATCCGTAACTGAATCTCATATATATATATCATAAAAAGTTTGCATGTGATACATATACATAATACAAAATAATCACACTCGATCACCCCGACTACCCGTTGCTACATATCAGAGTTGACCGACAAAAGAATGAAGACCTAAGCTTCACAAAAAGACCTCCAACATCTAATCTGCAATGCCTCATAGAGCATTAAAAACAGCAGAAGGGTGAGAAACACAATCATAATATAATTTCATATAATTATATACTAACACACAATTACACAAACATAATATTCTCACCACATTATACGCCATAATCCAATTACAAACCAACACAATGAATTTTCTCACATATCGGTCACAAAAGCATATCAATTATACACAAATCAATTATCACCAACACGTATATTCATAAATCAACTCATCAATTTCATTCACAATTCCACACACAATCAAACCATTCATGATTTATGCAAATGCAAAGAGACCGACACAACGACTCTATGCATATGCACATGTGGTACCATCCATCCATCATTTCTCAACACCAGTTCACTTAGGAACTATTGGAACCATCGCTCGTTACTTAGTGTAACTCCCCGCCGGGCATACGATGTTCCCCATCGCTTTAAGTCCTCTTGGTATAAGGCGCACGATGTTTATGGATCGCTTTAAGGCACGATCCGATCGCTTTAAGTCCTCTTTGTATAAGGCGCACGATCGTCTATAATCATCGCTTTAAGTCCTCTTATTTTTAAGGCGCACGATCCCATCCGATAGCTTTAAGTCCTCTTATTTTTAAGGCGCACGATGTTATAGCGGATTCCCTCTGGAACCAATTCGTTGCTCACACCCACTAGGGCACACAACATCACAAAAATGCACATCATGATGCTTGGCATACAATGACTCATGACATTCAAATGCACACATATATGCAACCATCTCAATCAACAAAAATCATGCTTTGCAATTCAAGCCCAAAACAATGCATTTATTTGCCATACGACCACAAACCATCATCACACCATCTAAACACATACCTTCACATTACATAACATTACACCAGTCATACATTACATATCACACACATGTTGCATAATAACACGTCAAATGCACACCATTAAAACGATAACAGTAAATAACGACACATTCCAAATTCCCGACATAATTAAATCCGCCAATGATCTCGAAACCATTAATATAAGAAAGAACACGGTAAAAGCTTTCTAACGCACCAAACCACGCCTCAAACCGGCTTACGGATTAAAATTTATAAAGAAAACAATTGGGAAAAGCTGTCACATTCACATTGTGAAGCTCCTAGTGAGTCCTTTGCTTCTTCATTCGCAGTGCGAATGTCCCAGCGAACCAAGTCAGAACTGAAAATAGCCTATAAAATTCCCAACATTCGCAGTGCGAACCATCCAGCGAACCTTCGCTACACCCTTCGCAGTGCGAGTTCCCCAGCGAACCAAGTCAGAGAGCAAACAACACAAACTAACCCAAAGTTCGCAGTGCGAACCTCTGGCGAATGCTCGCCCACACCTTCGCAGTGCGAATTTCCCGCGAATGTTCGCTTTCCCCTTCGCTAGGGGATTCGTAGTGCGAACCTGCGAATACCAGAAATCCCAGCAGCGCTGTTACACAACCCAAAATGATATTTTCTCAACCAAAACATTTCCAAACCAACATATAACAATCAGAACATAGTCTAATCATGGTAACAAGTATTCTACCGCATTTACATCGATTTCCAACCGCGAAAACATCGATTCCTCTATCGACCTAAAATCGAAAACTATGAAAACACAACAAACAATCCAATACACACATACATAATCATACACAAGCATAGTATATCAAGTTTCGCACCCTTACCCGATTAAATTGCGTTTTAGAAAGTCGGTTGAATCGGTTCCTAATTCCACAAGTTTTCATCTCTTTTCTTCTTTCTCTTCTCTTTCCTTCTTTCTCTTTTTCTTCTCTTCTTTTTCTTTCCTTTCTATTTTTCTCTCTTTTCTTTCTATTATATGAAAAATATAATATCTACCCAACCAAAAGACCAAAATACCCCTACACTCAAATATCTCGCAAACGTTCCCAAAACGCGATAAAATATAATCACGATGAAAAATAACATATTTTCGAATAAAAGTCAGAAATAAAATAAAATAATAATAAAATAATCAAAACGACTCAATTAAATAAAAATAACTAAAATTGGGGCGTTACAACTCTCCCCCACTTAGAAATTTTCGTCCTCAAAAATAATACCTGAGACAAACAACTCTGGATATGACTCCCGCATCCGACTCTCCAACTCCCAAGTCAAATTTCCCTCAGCAGCGCCTCCCCACTCTACCTTCACCAATGCAATATCCTTGCCCCTCAACCGCTTCACCTCGCGATCCAAAATACTAACTGGTAATGCGTCAACCGTAAGGTTCTCCCTTACCTCTACCTCATCCATCAGAATCACATGCGACGGATCCGGAACATACTTCCGAAGCTGTGAAACATGGAACACATCATGCAAATTCGACAGACTCGGTGGCAACGCCACCCTATAAGCCACAACACCAACTCTCGCGGATATCTGGTAAGGACCAATAAACCGAGAAGTAAGCTTCTTAGACTTCAATGCACGAGCCACACCCGTCACCAGCGTAACTCTCAAAAATACATGATCGCCCTCTTGAAACTCAAGATCTTTCCTTCTTCGATCATGATAACTCTTTTGCCTACTCTGAGAAGCATTCATTTTCTCACGAATAAGTTTCACCTTGTCTGTAGTCTGTTGCACTAACTCCGGTCCAACCACTGAACTCTCACCAGATTTGTGCCAACACAACGGTGTTCGACATCTTCGCCCATACAATGCTTCAAACGGTGCCATTCCAATACTCAAATGGAAATTGTTATTATACGTGAATTCAATCAATGCAAGATAACTATCCCACGCACCACCTTGTTCAAGAACACAAGCCCTCAACAAGTCTTCCAACGACTGAATTGTTCTCTCGGTCTGTCCATCCGTCTGCGGATGATAAGCCGAACTCAATCTCAATTTAGAACCCAACGCCTTTTGTAAACTTTCCCAAAATCTCTAGGTAAACCTTAGATCTCAATCAGAAACAATACTTAACGGAACACCATGCAACTTCATAATCACACTGATGTAAATCTCAGCCAACCTCTCCAAAGAAAAACTGATGTCAATCGGAATGAAATAAGCCGATTTAGTCAGCCTATCTACAACCACCCAAATAGCATTATGCCCTCGATGAGTATTCGGCAACCCCGTCACAAAATCCATGGAAGTGCTATCCCACTTCCACTCAGGAATATCCAACGGTTGCAACAAACCACTAGGCCTCAGATGTTCCACCTTCGATTTCTGACAAGTCAAACACGCATACACAAACTGAGCCATATCTCTCTTTAAACCCGACCACCAGAAAATCTTCTTCAAATCTTGGTACATCTTATTCGCTCCCAGATGCATACTCAAATTACTCCGGTGTCCTTCCTCCAAAATCATCCTTTTCAACTCCGCATCATCCGGAATACAAAATCTATCTCGAAACCTCAAAACACCTTTATCATCCACTTTAAAGTCCTCATTCACACTTTTATCCTTAATCGTCATCAAATCCACCAATTTTATATCCAATTTCTGTTTCTCACTAACCGTCAACAGAAAATCATTAGTAACCTTCAACATTCCAAGTCTTACACTGTCCGACGTCACTTCGCATACCAAACTCAAATCCCTAAACGATTCCAAAAGTTCCCACTCTTTAACCATCAAAGCGGACATATGCAACGATTTCCGACTCAACGCATCAGCTACTACATTAGCTTTACCCGGATGGTAATTCAAGCCAAAGTCATAGTCCTTCAAAAATTCCAACCATCTACGTTGCCTCATATTCAACTCTTTCTGATCAAAAAAATATTTCAAACTTTTATGATCACTAAAGACTTCGAATCTTGCACCAAAGAGATAATGCCTCCAAATCTTCAACACAAAAACCACAACCGCTAACTCAAGATCATGAGTAGGATAATTTTTCTCATGAACCCTCAATTGCCTTGAAGCATAATCTACAACCTTACCTTCTTGCATCAACACACCACCTAGACCAATCAAAGACGCATCACAATACACCATAAACGGTTCATTAGGATCCGGAAAAATCAAAATCGGAGCTGTCGTCAATCTTCTCTTCAGCTCATTAAAGTTTTCCTCACACCGAATGTCCCAAATGAACGCTTGCCCTTTACAAGTCAACTGGGTCAAAGGAAGTGCTAGCTTAGAAAAACCTTCAATGAACCTTCGATAATATCCGGCTAATCCCAAAAAGCTTCTAATTTCAGTAACAGATCTCGGAGCCTCCCATTGTAGGAATGCCTCTACTTTAGATGGATCCACAGCAATACCGTTACCTGAAATCACATGCCCAAGAAAACTCACTTCCGACAACCAGAATTCACACTTGGACAACTTGGCAAAAAGTTTCCTTTCCTTCAAAACCTGCAACACAATGTGCAAATGCTCCGCATGCTCCTCCCGAGACTTAGAATAAATTAATATGTCACCAATGAACACAACAACAAATCGATCCAAAATGCTTGTGGAAAATACGATTCATGTACTCCATAAAAACACCTAGCGCATTAGAAACCCCGAACGGCATCACAGAATATTCATAATAACCGTACCGTGTCCTAAAAGCCGTCTTCTGAATATCTTCCTCTTTCACTCTTATCTGATGATACCCTGACCTTAAGTCAATCTTACTAAACATACACGCACCTACCAACTGATCCATCAGATCATCAATCCTTGGAAGAGGATACTTATTCTTAATCGTCACCTTATTCAACTAGTGATAATCAATACACAATCGCATACTTCCATCTTTCTTTTTCACCAACAAAACTGGAGCACCCCAAGGCGACACACTCGGCCTCACAAACCTCTTTTCCAACAATTCATTCAATTGCTTCTTTAACTCGGCCAACTCAGATGCCGACATTCGATATGGTGCCATTGATACAGGTCTAGTACCAGGAACTAGATCTATAGAAAACTCCACCTCTCTCTCTGGCGGCAAGTCCGGAATATCCTTAGGAAACACTTCAGGAAAATCACACACAACAGGAAACACATCAAGTGAAACTTGACTATCCACAGTCAACGACACAAACAACCCGAACAACTGAGCTTCATCCGCCAAAAGTTTCTTCAACTCTTTGGTAGATAAGAAACTCGAGTCTTTGTCTTCCTCAAGAGAAGGAAATCTTACCAGCTTATGATAACAATCAATATGAACCCGATTGAATTGTAACCAATTCATTCCCAGAACCACATCTAAACCCTCCAACGGCAACCACACCAAATCTAACTCAAAATCTTTACCATAAATGGTCAAAGGACAACTTAAACAAACCAAAGAAGTAGTTACTGACCCCATTGCTGGAGTATCAATATCCATCTCCCCATCCGTCGAAGACAACACAAGATTCAAACGCTTCACGCACTCAGACGAAATAAACGAATGAGTCGCTCCGGTATCAATAATAGCAACTAAAGGCGTACTATTAATAAAACAAGTACCTCTGATCAGACGGTCTGCACGTGTAGTCCGAGTTCCCGCCAAGGCAAAAACTTTCCCACCACCTGGAGCTTGCTTCGGTTTCAGACACTTTGTACTAATATGACTAGGTTCACCACAGTTGAAACACTTCACCACATTCTTCCTCTTGCACTCAGCTGCGACATTTCCAAAACCTCCACAATTAGAACACTTCTTCGTACCCTTCTTACATTCGAACTGACGATGTCTTAATACACCACACCCAAAACATCTCGGAGAATTAGACATACCTCCTCCACTCGGCCTTCGATCAAAAGTACCCCTTTGCTTACCCTTATCAGTCGGTGTCAGATAAGGACCACCACAGAACTGTTGCTTCCCTTTCCTCTCGCTCACACCCTTATAGTGAGTAGAACGAGCTTTACTATCCTCCTCATAAATCCTACAACAATCCACCAAGTCTGAAAACCTTTGAATCCTTTGGTAACCGATTGCCTGCGTTATCTCAGGACGCAATCCGTTCTCATACTTCACACACTTAGAAAATTCCGCAGTCGCTTCAGCATAATGTGGATAAAACTGCACAAGCTCCACAAACTTAGCAGTATAATCAACAACAGACATACTACCTTGTTTCAATTCCAAGAACTCAATTTCCTTCTTTCCTCTTACATCTTCAGGAAAATACTTCCTCAGAAACTCAATGCTAAACACAGCCCAAGTAATCTCCTCCTCTGCAGCTTCCAACACATGACAAGTACTAATCCACCAATCATCAGCTTCTTCCAGAAACATGTGAGTTCCCAGTCTCACCTTCTGATCCTCAGCACAATCCATCACTCGGAAAATTCTTTCAATCTCTTTCAACCAAATCCGTGCACCATCAGTATCATATCTTCCTTTAAAGATAGGCGGTCTGTTCTTCCTGAACTCATCATTACCAGCCGCATTAGGTGAACCCTGCACAGCCCGAGCCATAGCTTGCATCGCAGCAGCTAAAGCAGCGTCATTCCTACCAGCCATATTCTGTTCATTTCCAATAACAGCAACTATGGTTAAACAAACAGCTCACAGAACCACCAAGACCAACAAGGACTGACACAAACTGACACGGACCGACTCTGATACCACTTAATGTAACACCCCCAATCTATACCCCCAAGCTATTAACGCGATAACAATTAATCAGAGTATAATTAAAATTCACGGCATAGACCGAGAGGTCACATCAATTTGAAACAAACATACAACAACCTGCTCATATAGATATGCAATAATTCAGGTAGAACAAAACAAAGGAACTGAGTTCCTACAACCCACCTTCAATTACAGAATAAAAGCGGAAGATCCGTAACTGAATCTCATATATATATATCATAAAAAGTTTGCATGTGATACATATACATAATACAAAATAATCACACTCGATCACCCCGACTACCCGTTGCTACATATCAGAGTTGACCGACAAAAGAATGAAGACCTAAGCTTCACAAAAAGACCTCCAACATCTAATCTGCAATGCCTCATAGAGCATTAAAAACAGCAGAAGGGTGAGAAACACAATCATAATATAATTTCATATAATTATATACTAACACACAATTACACAAACATAATATTCTCACCACATTATACGCCATAATCCAATTACAAACCAACACAATGAATTTTCTCACATATCGGTCACAAAAGCATATCAATTATACACAAATCAATTATCACCAACACGTATATTCATAAATCAACTCATCAATTTCATTCACAATTCCACACACAATCAAACCATTCATGATTTATGCAAATGCAAAGAGACCGACACAACGACTCTATGCATATGCACATGTGGTACCATCCATCCATCATTTCTCAACACCAGTTCACTTAGGAACTATTGGAACCATCGCTCGTTACTTAGTGTAACTCCCCGCCGGGCATACGATGTTCCCCATCGCTTTAAGTCCTCTTGGTATAAGGCGCACGATGTTTATGGATCGCTTTAAGGCACGATCCGATCGCTTTAAGTCCTCTTTGTATAAGGCGCACGATCGTCTATAATCATCGCTTTAAGTCCTCTTATTTTTAAGGCGCACAATCCCATTTGATCATTTTAAGTCCTCTTATTTTTAAGGCGCACGATCGTCTATAATCATCGCTTTAAGTCCTCTTTATTTTAAGGCGCACAATCCCATCTGATCGCTTTAAGTCCTCTTATTTTTAAGGCGCACGATGTTATAGCGGATTCCCTCTGGAACCAATTCGTTGCTCACACCCACTAGGGCACACAACATCACAAAAATGCACATCATGATGCTTGGAATACAATGACTCATGACATTCAAATGCACACATATATGCAGCCATCTCAATCAACAAAAATCATGCTTTGCAATTCAAGCCCAAAACAATGCATTTATTTGCCATACGGCCACAAACCATCATCACACCATCTAAACACATACCTTCACATTACGTAACATCACACCAGTCATACAGTACATATCACACACATGTTGCATAATAACACGTCAAATGCACACCATTAAAACGATAAAAGTCAATAACGACACATTCCAAATTCCCGACATAATTAAATTGGCCAACGATCTCGAAACCATTAATATAAGAAAGAGCACGGTAAAAGCTTTCTAACGCACCAAACCACGCCTCAAACCGGATTACGGATTAAAATTTATAAAGAAACAAATTGGGAAAAGCTGTCACATTCACATTGTGAAGCTCCTAGCGAGTCCTTTGCTTCTTCATTCGCAGTGCGAATGTCCCAGCGAACCAAGTCAGAACTGAAAATAGCCTATAAAATTCCCAACGTTCGCAGTGCGAACCATCCAGCGAACCTTCGCTACACCCTTCGCAGTGCGAGTTCCCCAGCGAACCAAGTCAGAGAGCAAACAACACAAAATAACCCAAAGTTCGCAGTGCGAACCTCTGGCGAATGCTCGCCCACACCTTCGCAGTGTGAATTGCCCGCGAATGTTTACTTTCCCTTTCGCTAGGGGATTCGCAGTGCGAACCTGCGAATACCAGAAATCCCAGCAGCGCTATTACACAACCCAAAATGATATTTTCTCAACCAAAACATTTCCAAACCAACATATAACAATCAGAACATAGTCTAATCATGGTAACAAGTATTCTACCGCATTTACATCGATTTCCAACCGCGAAAACATCGATTACTCTATCGACCTAAAATCAA
This sequence comes from Lathyrus tuberosus, assembly GCA_022829125.1. Classification (NCBI taxonomy): domain Eukaryota; kingdom Viridiplantae; phylum Streptophyta; class Magnoliopsida; order Fabales; family Fabaceae; genus Lathyrus; species Lathyrus tuberosus. The sequence goes on from JALAZF010000072.1 coordinate 12,736,089, forward strand.
AATCTATGAAAACACAACAAACAATCCAATACACACATACATAATCATACACAAGCATAGTATATCAAGTTTCGCACCCTTACCCGATTAAATTGCGTTTTAGAAAGTCGGTTGAATCGGTTCCTAATTCCACAAGTTTTCCTCTCTTTTCTTCTTTCTCTTCTCTTTCCTTCTTTCTCTTTTTCTTCTCTTCTTTTTCTTTCCTTTCTATTTTTCTCTCTTTTCTTTCTATTATATGAAAAATATAATATCTACCCAACCAAAAGACCAAAATACCCCTACACTCAAATATCTCGCAAACGTTCCCAAAACGCAATAAAATATAATCACGATGAAAAATAACATATTTTCGAATAAAAGTCAGAAATAAAATAATATAATAATAAAATAATCAAAACGACTCAATTAAATAAAAATAACTAAAACTGGGGCGTTACAGAGAGTACTCCTTCAGTGTTGGTGATAGTTGATAATCTGGGAATGTGAAACAGTGATAGACCGGATCGTAGAACTGAATGAGCGTAGCCAGGATTCCTTCAATTACATGGACCCTTAACAGAGACAGTAGTCCTCTGTACTTAGGTCGGAAAGCATCAGGGTTGGTGATCATCCTTGCCAACCCTCTTAAATCCTCTAATTTTGGAACCTTGAAGGTGTACTTGTGAGTCTTCCTTCTACCGAAATCCATAACGCAATCTTTCTCTCTGACATTTGCAATCATTGTCTTAGCTTAATTTGAAAAAGAGAGACTAGAAGAGAAAATTTTTCTTTGTTTTAATGTTTTTTAATGAATGCATGAATGTAACACACAAAAACATAGAAAAAACATGGGGTCAAAGGTTCGGTGTCATGAAGTCAAGGCTCTACCCATCTCCAAAGGTTATACTGGTGATTTTTTGTACCTGTCCTCAAAATCATTGGCCTCTCTTGGGATAACAACAGCAGGCCGAAATCACTCGAGCGAGCTGATGTATCTTAGAGTAATCTCAAATGAGGGTAGTATCGCGTGACAACTATTTCCGATAGTTTCCGCACTATTTTATATTAACATGGTTTTAGTCTACTAAAATCCTCAGCTTCTCAGATAACCCAATAGAACAATCTACTTTCAACAACCGAAGTCGTATAGGCATTGAATCCGCAAAGGGTATCTCCACTGATTCGATGGTCGACCGGGACCCTCTTATTTGGGAGTCACTCCCTGTAAGATTACCCGTCTAGTGCCATCACTTATCTTAGGTGTATACTCAATCTTTCCACATGCGGCATCACCCGCAGTCCCATTAGCAGAAAAATAAACACAGATATCAATTACGAAAAGCAGTATATATATTTGTCCTAACATCCTAGACTTCTATAATCCTATTCCTATACAGACAATGACTCCCCAGCAGAGTCGCCATTTTCCTGTGGAAATGGGGACGATGCCCCAAAGATAAAAATACAAGGACGTCCCCAGCAGAGTCACCATTTTCCTGTAGCGAGCGATTTTTGTCGGTGACGCGACCACCTTATCGCTGAATTTTGGGTTTTCCTCCTCAAGGAGAAAGGGGTGCTACTTTCTAATTTCTTTATTTATCCCATGAAGCTGGAAGGGAAAGGGAAGCTATCTAAAACTAACCTTGCACGCGAATGTTTAACTGAACAAACTCTTTAAAGAGATTGGGGGGTCCGGGGTCAGGTTATACAATGGGTAGTTGTCAATTACCCATCCTATATGTGGTTATCCACAAGATGTTAGCTTTAAGTACCGCTTTATAATTGATAGTGTTTATCTGCTGATGGGTTGGGAAAGTTTCTTGGGAAAGTGTGATAGGGAGAGTGACTTTTTGTTGATGTTCGGGTTCTGCCCGAGGTTTTTGGTAAGGTACTGGACATAAGGTTTTTGATTGATGTGTGAAGGTACGGGACCTAGAGTTTTTGATTAGTATGTTCGCTAAGATTTCACAATCTTATGCCTACGTATTCCCGTTTAAACGAAATAGGGAAATCAAAGCAATCGTAGTTCCTCCTATTCTAAGGGAGGAAAAGATGTTTTGGTGTCTTATTCAAAGCCCAAGACAGAGGCTAAAAAGGGTTATTTTGTATCTTGTTCAAAGCCCAAGATTGAAGCTAAAAGTTTGACTGAGAGAGAACTTGTCATCTCTAAAGAGGGATTGTTGATTTTTGTGTGCCTTGATCAAAGCCCAAGGTTGAAGCTAAGAGATTGATTGACTCGGCTATGGGATTTCCTTATATAAAGCCTGCGAGGAGGATAAGTTTGACTGACTCAACAAGAGAGTGTTTATATCTATCTCGTACAAAGCACGAGATTGAGGCAAAAAAGAGACTGACTCTTTGGGGATATCATTATACAAAGCCTAAGAGGAGGCTAAACGTTGACTTTTCTGGGGAAAATGTTCTTTTTGTCTTGTACAAAGCCCAAGTTTGGGGCTAAAAGGGATTTTGACTCTGCCGGGGAGTTTTGTATGTGTCTCGTACAAAGCCCAAGATAGAGGCTGAAATGGGAAATTTAGTTGACTCTAGTGAGGATTTTTTAATTGTCTTGTACGAAGCCCAAGACGGAGGCTAAACGGTTTTGACTCTGCTGGAGAGCGCTATCTATCTTGTACGAAGCCCAAGATGGAGGCGGAAAAGAGTTTGACTCTGCTTGGGAGTTTATTCTTCAAAGCCTAATGAAGGCTCGGAGGAATTGACTTCGTGGGAGAAAATGTTCTTCCCAAGATTATGAAAGTTTATATCTCGTACAAAGCCCAAGTGGAGGCTAAAATGGTTTGACTCAACAAGAGAGTATTTTTATTTGTCTCCTACGAAGTCCGAGATAGAGGCTAAAAGGGTTGACTTAACAAAAGAGTACTTGACTCAACAAGAGAGTCTGAAAAGTGGTTGATTCAACAAGAGAGTCTGAGACTGTGATTGGACTCAACAAGAGAGTCTCGAGAATTGACCGACTCAACAAGAGAGTCTGAAAAGGTTATCTCCACCGGGGAGAATCATTGAACAAAGCCCAAGAGGAGGCCGACTTTGCTGAGGAAGGATCATTATACAAAGCCTAAGAGGAGGCTAGCTTCTGCAGGGGATTCTTGAGATCCCGAGGCAGGTCCAAATGGGGAATCAACTCTTGCATGGGAATGCATAAGAATTGATAGATCAGAAACCTTGAGGCTCTGATTTGAGATAATGTTAAACTGACCCTGGTTGGGGAATTTCGGGAGAAAGACAGGGTTTTAGAACCCACAAGTTTTAACTCTCGCTGGAGATTAATCCATAATCTGGGGTTTCTCCTATGTTTTGTAAGGAACTTGAGAATGTCTTTGAGAATCAAGAGGGTTTAGACTGTCCAAGTCTATTGGAAGAGTTTTATCTTTTGTATGATGCCCAAGAGGAGGCCGACTCTTTTAAGGGATGGGTATCAACCCTAAAATTGGTCTGAGAGTTTTGACTCTTTTTAGAAAGACAGCTCTAACGAAGGATGACTAAGTTCTGTCCTATACCTTTAAGAGGTCTTCAAGGTCCTTGTATTAAGCCCAAGAGAAGGCATGAGAACATCTAAGAAGCTGGAGGGTCCTTGTACAAAGCCCAAGAGGAGGTGGGGGTGCTTTTAGGAAGCCTGTGGGTCCCCAAACCAAGAGAAGTTCAAGAAATGCAATTCACAGAGAAGAGATCATTCCAGGAAAGTTCGAGGGTTTGGAAGTAACTCAAGAGATGCTATTCACAGAGAATAGATCAACTCCGGGGAGTAGAATTTCTTTGACAATTTCTAGGGGTGACAGTCTGAGAAAAGTTTCACCGAGAATACTGCCTTTCTCTTTGTTCCATATTGTTTAACCCCAAGGGGAGGGAAGACTGTATCTGGAAATCCTATGGGGATCTAGTTTTGTTTGTATTTAAGAGTGACCAACAGGCTTTACTTAGTTCTAGACCTAATTGCCGGGGAAAACTCTAAATAACTATACTAGTATATATACAGTTGATATATGACAAGTATTTTAAAAGGTTATGAAAGAAGACTAACCATGCGCAGCTTCCCACAATACAGTTATATATATGAAAGCTGTAAATGAAAGAGGATAAACACTTACCCGTTGTAGAGCTTCCATGCTGTTTTGTTAGTTGTTCAAAGAAATTAAAGAAAGTTTTGATAACAACTATATATTTGGATTCAAAATCAAAAGGGCGGTGGTTTTGAAAAGATTGTTGGGGCTTACAGCTTACGGAGAGGCCCAAGGTTTTACAGTGATCGCACCGTTGTTTTGGATACCGCCTCGGGACTTATACAATGACTGAGGCCCAAAGATGGTTTTTTATTTATTTACAAGGAATGGGTCTTACACTCTCTCAAGAGGCCCAAAGATTATTTTTGTACAAGTGATGGGGCTTACAACTCAGGGAGAGGCCCATTTGATTTATGTTTGAAAATGGCGATCGCGCCGAGATTTTCCATCGTGTCGGGACTTATACAATATCTAAGGCCCAAAAAGGTTTTATGTACAAAGGGGTTGGGTCTTACACTCTATTAGAGGCCCATAGAGTTTGAAAATGAATAAAGATGGGTCTTATAACTCAAGGAGAAGCCCAGTTGTGTTTGTTACAAAGGCGACGATCGCGCCGAACTTTTGAAAATATACAGGGGGCTTATACAATATGTGAGGGCCAAAATTGTTTATTTACAAAGGGATGGGTCTTACACTATCTCAAGAGGCCCATGAGTGGTGGAAAACCGTTTGTTTAAGGTGAAAATCAAAGAAACCCTAATTTCATCATTTTTTAAAAAGTAATCCTTTTAAAAAATAAATAAAATGACAAAAATACCAAATAAGTCTAAATAAACCACTTGTGATTTTTTTTTAAGGTTTGAAAAAATTAAGTTTTAATTATAGGATGATTTAGGGCTCATTTGATCTTGATTTTCAAAATAAATATTCATTTTTAAAAGGTTTAAAAATAATAAAAAACGAATTTATTTACAAAAATATCAACTATTTTAAATAAATAGTATAAATTTGATTTTTCTATGGAATACAATACTTCAACATTTTTGTGATTTTTTGCAAAAAGAACCAATAAAAAATAATTAAAATTGAGAGAGTTATTAATTTTTCAAATCATTTAAAAATAACATGAAAAATAATAAAAAAGTGGAAAAATGAGAAAAAAGAGGATCTGGGGCGAGGGGGATTCGAACCCCAGACCTCCTAGGTGCAACGCGCGCCTTCTACCACTGGGGTGGTGATACATTCATGTATCAAAACCACCCCATAAATATATGAGGCAATGTCTTGTTTTTGGCTTGGTCAAGGCAAGGCAGGGCAAGGTTTTGGCCAAAAACGTGAAGGTCGTAACTTCCTCATTTCTTCATGGATTGGGACAAAATTTATATGCATCTGGCCTAGAATTTCACAAGGAATCCAATGGTGGTGGTGGTTTTTTCAGATGAGGCTCCTATTTAAAAACCCGATAGTGTTTTTGAAATAGGCCTATAATTGCATTTTCTATGCTACCTCTTGTTACAGGCATGAATTACATGATGAATTGGCTCAAACACAACATATATAACATGTATGAGATGTGCATGATCAGTGGACTTCAAAGCAATGCATATTTCAAAGAGTTCAAGTTGTGATGCTTACCTCTTTTGGAGCTTTTTGGGCTATCTGCCAAGTTCCTTGTGCCAGAAACAATTTGATGTTTTGAGCACTCTCAAATGATCTCTTAGAAGCTTTTAGAATGGTTGGAACTAGCTGGAATCCTCAGGAACAAGTTTGAGCTCTTTCTTGCAAAATGAGCAAAAGTGACCAATATGGCAACTTTCTCAAATGGTGTTCCAGATGTGGGGAACCATTTGGGATAGTTCAAGGGTGATATTTGGAGTGTGTTTGAGGTCTTATCTGGTTTTGAAAGTGACTGAATCAAGACATGGCTTGAAAAATGCAAAAAGTCCAATTTTGAGGTTTTGAGAGAGGACTTTGTGATTTTGGTGTTACAGGTCACATATGGGAGTTTGGACAGCCTAGATATGACATATTGGATGTGTTTGGATCATGAGCTGTGATGGAAATGCTCTCTAACTCAAAAACTCAGAGTTACCTTACAAAAGAAGGCATTTTGGCCTAGAGAAAGGGATTTTGAGGAAAGCAAGTGTTGTAGTGCTTTGATGTACTCAAACTGAACACAAATGAGCTCAATTTATAGTAGAGTAAGTTTGTTTTGCAAGCAATAGTGAATGGTGGCTGCAGCAGGCCTTTGGCCAATTGGATGACTTTGGAATCTTAAGTCTCCTCTAGCCATTGACTAGAGGTTAGAGCACAGACCTATGGTTCTTTGGTTCAGAGATTATCCTTGACTCATTCAGTTGGAATAGGCTCAGTTCATGCCACCTTGGTGCATCCATTGAATGCTTGGAAACAAAATTGGATATTTGGCACATTTTAACCTTTTTAGGTTTGGCATACTACTTGTAGATTCATGGACTTGTGAGGCTTGGGGATCAGATCATTCCATCCTTGTTTTATCCTCAGATGTGTCCAAAATGATGACAAGGCTAGGAGTTGTTAGATTGGATCAAATCTAGCAAAAACGCATCAAGTCTGCCAAATCTGTCTTGGAGGAAATCAGTTCATGAGGCCATGTTTCAAGGGTTGTATCTCCTTGCTCAAATGGAATTTGATGGAGTTCTTGGACATTTTGGAAAGCTGATATATCCTATTTTATCATGATGTCCAACTTTAGTTTTGATACAACTTGAATTACATTGAAAACTGCCCCTACTTTTGGGAAAAATAAGGCAGATTCTGACTTAGTGAAAATTTCACTAAGTGTTGGAAAAATGTCACTTTTGTGTTTTCAGCCGTTTTGATCACTCCATAACTTGAAATCCATGAGGAATTGGAATAAGCTGTAGTTGAAGCTTTTAAAGTATGCCATGAGATCTACAAATCCATCTTTGGATCAGCCAAAATGGTTGCTTGGATCTCAAGTTATGATCCTTGGAAGTTGGTACCCTAGCCACTTTGTTCCATAACTTAGAAAATTTCTAAGTTTTTTATGGTTACCCCTTTTACAAGTTATCCCACTTTCTTTGATTTTTCTTGATGAATGATGATTCAAATTACACATTAACATTATTTTAGGGTTAAGGAACCTTGGTTGACCAAAAAATCAAAAAGTCAAATTTTGACTTTTTGGTACAATTGACTTTTTATCAGATGAATTCCAAACTGTGCGATCCCCTATGAAATCAAGTCCTTGACTTAATTCAAACTTAATGGATGGATTCCATAGGTGTTATAGGGTGTACTGAATCATGTCCCAAGGTTTGGGAGTATGTCCTGGTCAAAAGTCAAAGGTACAGTTCACTTTTTCTTCGAAACCCTAATTGTGGTTTAGATGAAATTGAAACTTGTGGATCAAGCTTCTTGGGTCAATCCATTGTTGAAAATGGATCAATGTGGTTTATTAGAGACCCTAAAATCATGCCTTGAGGTCTTGGCTCATGTTTTGTCCCAAAAGTCAACTTAGTGGTTGTCGCTCCCGGGATTTTCATCCAAGTACAAACGCGAAAGTGGCACCGAAACAGAGTCGCCAGCAATATGTATTTATCCCATGAGAGGGAAAGGAAACACCGCATAAACCTGATGGGAAGGAAAAGCATGGTCTTGCGACCAAGAGAACTGGGTTCGGGAGTCGGTTACGCGAGAGGAAGGTATTAGCACCCCCTCGCGTCCATCGTACCCAATGGGATCCACGCTTGCTTGTCTCGATCAAAGGGTGTAAGGAAAGGATACTGGAAAAGGAACTGCTAGCTGGAGAACTGGAAAAGGAAAGGAGAGATAAAGAGAAACAAATGTAGGGAAAATAAAAGAAGTGCTCGAATGGGCCCTACCCCACTGCCTACGTATCTCATCGGGAGCATGAGAATCAGAGTGACGTAGTTCCCCTCAACGAGGGTCGCTTTGTTTGTGTTTTTTAGTGGAAACGTCAGAGTGCGCATTCTAGCAGTTAGGTGTTGCAGCTCGCTGTATGGAGACTTAGGCGTTACCTGTTTACGGTAGAATGGACTTGACGAGTCCTTAAGGAAGGAGTGAAGAAGATGAGAAAATAGAAATCCCGGAGGAAAGACATTATTGTTTGTTTGAAGTCTTTTAGAAAGAAGTGTTTTTTTGAAGTTGTTTTTATAACGCATATTGCATTCAAGTCTATCGTATAAGATCGAATGCTTCGCATGGTCGTCCTAACAGGCCGTATGCTAAACACTCTAGGAAGGTGGAGAGAAACCCTCCTCCTTCCATTTCCCACACTTTAGGTTTAAGTGCAATACATGTTATGCCATCATTAAGTGTTTTTTACTTTTATTTTGAGATGAGAAAGATGGAGACTCAAATGGTCGAGAAAGATAAAATCTAATGAGGGAGACTAAGACTCAACCTTAGAGTTATCATACATGGAGATCCTAAGGTTTATGTGGTTTAAGAAATCTAATCCTAAAAGAAAGGAGAAGAAGAGAAAAAGAAACAACTTACTTCCAAGATGGAAGTTAAGTTGATCCTAAAGAGGGGTGAAGAAGAAGTTATTCAAGGAAAGCGTATAAATGCTCATCATGATCACAAGTTGAATTATTAAAGAAATGAGAGAAGATGAAAGAAAGAAGTGTATGTGGAATCATATCCACACACTTACTTACCCGTAGCACCTACATGAAAAGGTTAGTTCAAAAACTACTTACAAGAAAAGCCTAAGCAAAAGAACTTGGTCAAACAAACAAATGGAAGGAAACAATGAAAACATCAGCTATTACAGCCCACATGCAACAGAACAGCAGTAAATTCATCTTTATATTCCAAACAGCAAACAACAGCTCATGTTCAGCATACAAAATGGGAGTAACAAGCATTTGGCAGCACATACTACAACACATATATTTTCAGGCAGCAGCGGAAGATTAGAGACAACATGCATTAACAGACAGTTTCAATCATGAACAACCATTATCATGAGTCAAGCCTTGCACATTCATCAAACAAACATGATCACTATCACATTACAAATCATGGTGAACAATCCTTGAAATCAAACATGTTATAATACACATTACAAAAGAATACACATTGTCAAGAATATGAGCAAGTCAAAAACAAGTATATATCTCTTGAAATGGAAAGCAAATGAACATGCGCATAGTAATCTCGACAACATAACATCAATTAGCAATTAATAAGCTCAAAGTGTGTGCATCATGTGTTCATCACATCAATTTATCTACAATGCAAACATTATGTTCAATGATGAAAAACAAAGGCACGCGTGTCGTAAAATCAAGTTCGTACTGTGGTGTGAGTTAAAATAGCTCGAAAATAATCCACCAACAAACAAGAAAATGCAAGAAAATCACATTCTGCTGCAGTGGTAACCAGTTAGCAGTTATGCTGTAACCGGTTACACAGTTCAAAACAGCCAGAAACTACACAAAAAACAACATGTTAACCGGTTACAGCATAACTGCTAACCGGTTACACAGCAACAGAGTTAAAAAAAAACAGTTCCAAAAGCACTTTTCAGCAGTAAATGACTTATTCAAACCACTCCAATGATCCTGTAATCACTTATGCACGAAAAAAACATTCAAACACAGTATTCAAACATCATTTAGATCCAATAATCATCCACATTAAGAATCAAAATCAAGCACATGGATCCAAATCAAAAATCACCAACGATCTACATCGAATAAGTTGCAAATAAGCTAATTCAAGTATAGATTTGAGGAAAACCAACCTACAAAGCGGAGATTTGCTTTGGTAATTGTTGCGAAGTGATCTTAGTGCAGAAAATGAAAGAAAACCAGAGATCCCTCAATCGATTGCCAAAGCGCGTCGAAACCGAACGAAATCGCGAAAATCCACCAAAATCCAACTTGCACCAAAATAAATGGTGAGAAACCTTTGGATTGAAGAAGAACAAGCTGAAATTCCAAAAAATCCAACCAATGCAAACCAAGAAATGAAGTTTAGCTCAAGAATTAATCACTTTTTAAGGTAAAAAGTGATTATTCCTTAAGAAATAAGAGCTTTTGTGTGTGGTTTTGGAAGAGAAGTAGAAGTTGTAGCAAAGTGAAGAGAGAAATGAGAGTGAAATGTGAGAAATTTGAGAAATGGTTGAAGTCCTTTGAAAATGAGTGAAGCATCTCTTAAATAGATTTTAGGTTTGGAGTATGAGAGGTTTAGAATGAGGTTTGGAATGAGGTTTGGGTTTGGAGCTAGGGTCAGAGTTAGTTAGACTCAACTCACCGAGTCAAGTTAGTTAACTCGGTTAGTTAGGATCAACTCGGTTGCTTGGAAAACAAGGAACCTCAACTAGTGTATGACTTAGGCTGCAAGCAAGGCCCTGTGACTTGTGAACTTTCAGCATAAAACCACCATGTTCGAGCCCTCGTATGACCTTCATAACTTGTTCAAATGAAAAAATGTCCAACATCAAAGTTGAAGAGGGCATGGAGATGAACAACTTTGATGTTCAACAATTTTTCATTTGAAGCCTTCTTGATGGAGAAAATTGGCTTGACATTTGGCACGCCAACTGTTCAATGAAATTATGGCCTATGGGCCTGCGCTTGCCTTGCCACGACTTGAGATTTGCCTTGATTTTGCCAAACTTTGATTGATCATAACTCCCTCAATTTTGATCCGATGGAAGAGTTCTTTATATGGATTTGAAGCTTAGAACATGAACTTTAATTGGCTCAACTTGGGCCTGAGGTTTGAAGCTTTAATCATGGAGAAAGGAAGAATCAAAGTGGGGTGCAAAATGGTCCAAACTTGCCATTTTTGGAAACCCTATAGTTTCTATTTTTGGCAGTTTTGTGATTTCTTGATTTTTCATAATTCCTCCATCATTTATTGATAAAATCTTGTCCAATGAACCTATATAACATGAATTTCATGAATTTGACCTTAAAAAGTCAGGAGTTGACTTTTTTCACTGCACATTTGACTTTTTCCCCAATTTCTTGATTATCAAGCAACTGATCAATTGAACCTCTTCTGAAATGAATCAATGGCCAATAATTCATCCTTAGACACTTGATATCATGTAGAAAACATTGAGATCAAGTTTGAATCAAAATTTCATCAGGAGACCACTTGAATTTAAAACCCTAATCTTGGTACCCTCTGGTTAGAAGGAAAAAGCACATCCTCCAAATCCAAATTCCTCTGAACATGATGTATATCCTATCTAACAAAGAGGAGATATGACATTTGGAGGTGATAAAAACCCAAAGAGCTTGCTCATTTGAGAGTCAGATCCCCATTTTAGACTGTTTTGTATAGGAGATGATGCACTGTTCAATCCTCTTGATGATTTCCCTTCTTTCAATGACTTGTGAGATCAAGGGGGGATGATATATGATGTAAGAGACATTTGATGCTTGTGAGAGACCCTTGGCTCTTATTCTTTTGCTTTGGATGATCAACCCCTTTTGAGAAACAACTGATCTCATGCCCTCATGCAAGATGCAATGCTATGCTTTATGTTTTATTTTTCTATGCTTGAATGCAATGCAATGAAATGAAAGCTCATGCTAAATGATATGAAGAAATGAGAGGGAAAATTTTGGGGTATTACAGCTGCCCCTATTCAATCACTGTAGACCTGAATGGATGATAGCGATTGCCGTCAGACTTTCAAGGTATGGATGGATTGAATACCGAAAATAACCAGAAAATTTGCACTCTGTGGCGAAGAAGAAAAGGGATATAAACCCAACCAAATGAACTCTGCTCGGATAAAATGCTGATGATGAAGAATAACACTGGATGTCTTTTTGAACAACGCCAGACGACTACTGGCCTGCCACGCTACGGGTGGACTTTAACAACATCTTTTGTACAACGCCAGACGACTACTGGCTTGCCACACTACGGGTGGACTTTAGCAATGTCTTTTGTACAACGCCAGCCAACTACTGGCCTGCCACACTACGGGTGGACTTTAGCAATGTCTTTTGTACAACGCCAGACGACTACTGGCTTGCCACACTACGGGTGGACTTTAACAATGTCTTTTGGAATGGAGTCAGACGACTACTGACTTGTGTCATACCCCAAATTTTGACCACTAAGATTCCCCATCATTGTGCAAATCATCATCACAATATGGATGTACCTTCATGCCTCATCAATCTCCTCAAGGATTGTTGAGCATTCACTACCATCAAGAATTAGGGTTTCAAGCCCTCTCAGAGCCTTAGACAAAGGATCAATCAAGGAAAGACTTGATCTTCAACTTGTCTAGCCACTCAAACATCCACAATGGATCAAAAGGACTCCCACTTCAAGGATCAAGCACAAGACTGCTCCCTTCTAGGTGGATCAAGTCTCAAGATTGACAGTGTCACCAAATTAGGGTTTTGGTCGACCAGGGCCCCCAAATGGAAATTTTTCATCTGGGCACAAGCCAATGATCCAAAACATAACCTAATATACTCCATGAAACCTCATGGACCCAATCATCAGGTCAATTTTGCCTCAGGGGATGCATTCATCAAAAATCAGGAATTAGGGTTTCTTGACCTAATTCACCCCTAAGTTGACTTTTAGGGCAAATCATGAGCCAAGACCTCAAGACATGATTTGAGGGTCTCTAATGAACTATATTGATCCATTTTGGAACAATGGATTAATCCAAGAGGCTTGAGCAACAAGTCTCAATTTCATCTGCACCACAATTAGGGTTTCGCGAGGAAAGTCAACTGTAACTTTGACTTTTGACCATGACATGCTCCCAAGCCCTAAAACATGATTCAATATACCCTATAACACCCATGGAACATGTCCATCATGTTTGATTTAGGTCAAGGACATGATTTCATGAAGAATTGCACAGTTTGGAATTCATCTGATAAAAAGTCAACTGTGCACAAAAGTCAACTTTGACTTTTTGAGATTTTTCACCAAAATGGATTTTTAACCCTAAAATGATGTTAATGTATGATTTGAATCATCATTCATCAAGAAAAATCAAAGAAAGTGGGATAACTTGTAAAAGGGGGTAACCATAAAAACTTAGAAAAATTTCTAAGTTATGGAAAAAGTGACACTAATGTGCCAACTTTGGAGGGTCATAACTCCTAAACCACAAGGCCATTGGTCCCCATTCAAAGCTTGATTTGTAGATCTCATTGCCCTCTACAAAAGCTTCATACTGACCTATGTCCAAATTCCTCATGGATTTTGAGTTATGGAGTGATCAAAATCAAGAAAAGTCACTTTGTTCCAACACTTAGTGAAAATTTCACTAAGTCAGATTTTACCCTACTTTTTGCCAAATGTAGGGGGATTTTTCACTTGGATTCAAAAGAGATCAAAACCAAACATGTTCAAACAGTTGTTGTATCATGTAAGGGCTTTCCAAAATGGCCAAGAACATTACCAAATTCAATTTGAGTCATGAGATATGACATTGGCAAGTTGCCTTGTTGAAATCTGTCAAGGCAAAGGCAGATTTTACATTTTTGGTCGATTTGCCAAAATCAGCCAAATCCAAATGCTCCTATCCACTTGGATACCTCTGAGGATTGAATCTAAAGGGGACAATCACTGAGCCAATCCTCCAAAGTCTTTGGAATAAGAAATAGCATGTTGAACCTAGAATGGCCAAAATAGGGACAAGACTCCAATTTTGGATTGAAGCATTCAATGGAAGCATCAAGGTGGCATGGACTGAGCCATTCTCAACTGAATTCAGTCAAGACTTATCCAAGACCAAGGGAACCACAACCCTGTGCCCTAACCTCTAGTCAATGGCTAGAGGAGACTTACATTTCCATTGGCCAACATTGAACAAACACCTGCTGCAGTTGCCATTCACTGTGGATCCCAAAACAAACTTGCTCTACTATAAATAGAGCTCAATTGTGATCAGTTTGAGTACACCAAAGCCATCAAACAGATGCTTTCCTCAAAATCTCTTCTTTCACTCCAATTTTGCCTTCTAAGGTAAGTCACTATTGGGTTTTGACTTTGAGAGCTTTTCCAATCAAACAAATCACTCACACACCTCACATACATCATATAGAAGTGATCCAAATACTCACATAACATCTGGAACACATATTTCACAAAATCACCAGCCAATTGCTCAAGTTCTTGACAGTTTTGCAGCTGATGTACCATCTTCAGCTCCAAACCATTTCAATCCATTCCAAGCATTCATACACACTCCATGGCACCTAGGGAAGCTATCCAAATCATTGGAACCTAGCTGTAACACCTCCAACACAAATCACGATCACCAGCTGCAAGTGGTAAGCATGAGCTCTTCTAACTCTATGATACATGCAACTTTTGCTGCACAATAATTTGGCCATATGTTCATAATCATGCATGGAATGTTTTCCCTCAATTAATTGCATTGTTTGAATCGTGGTAAAAAATCCTAGCCTTCATGCAGAAATTAGGGTTCTTGAGGATTTTTCTTGATTTCTTGTTTTATGCTTAATTTAAATGAAATTAAATACCATAGACATAATCGTGAGGTTGAAATGAGTTGATTGGTATGTGGATTGCATGATATGATTAAGTATTCAGTGAGATTGGAGAGAAAATGCAAATCTGGGCAAACCCAGAACACGCGCGTGTTCTTGGTGTGTTCTTGGCGCCATTTTTTGAATATTTGAATATTTGAATTTTGTGATTTTATTTAATTGATTTAAAAATTAATTTCTCTCTGAGTTTTAATGATTTTGAGTTAATTCTTTTTTTAATAATTCACAAAAATGTTAAAATATTTTATTTTCCCAAAAAATCCCAAAAATATTATTTATTTTGTATAATTGATATTTTTGCAAAGAATTAATGTTTTAATTGTTTTTGACATTTAAAATATTTTTTCCACCTTGATTTTGCAACTTTTAATGCTTTCTAATTATTTTGTAGGTCAATACTTAATTTTTAAAGCATTAATCCAAGATCACAATTTGTTTTCCATATGTTAAACAATTTTGATCATTTTTATTGAATTTTTATTCAATTAAAACACATTTTGAAAATAAATTAGGGTTTTTGGATTAATTCAACCCTCATATATCATTTTCAAAAACACTTTTGGGCCTCTAATAGAGTGTAAGGCCCAATCCTTTTTTTGACCAAATCATTTTTGGGCCTCAGTATATTGTATAAGTCCCGATACCGTAAAAAAACAAACGGCGCGATCGTCGCCAGTTTAAAAATAAACCATCTGGGCCTCTCCTTGAGCTATAAGACCCATTCAAAACTTTTGGGCCTCTAATAGAGTGTAAGACCCAATCCCCTTTTAACCAAAACATTTTGGGCCTCAGATATTGTATAAGCCCCTTTGCGTTAAAAGAAAATCTCACTACGATCGCCATTTTAAACGAAAAATCATTTGGGCCTACCCTGGTGTTATAAGCCCCACTCTTTTTCTTTAAAAACTTTTTGGGCCTCTTGAGAGAGTGTAAGACCCATCCCTTTGTACAGAAAACAATTTTTGGGCCACAGTCACTTGTATAAGTCCCTCTGTACAAATTTAAACAGTGCGCTCACTGATAAAACCCTGGGCCTCTCCTTGAGCTGTAAGCCACAAATCTTTCTTTTTCAAAGCACTTTCTCCTTTATTTCGAAATATACTGTTGTTTTCAATCTTTCTTTGTTGAACAACTAACCAAACAACATGGAAGCTCTACAACCGAGTAAGTGTTTATATGCTTTCATTTACCGCTTTCATATACATATAACTGTATTGTGGGGCTGTTTTGCTGTAAGTCTTCTTTCATAAACTCATATCAACTGTGTAATAATAGTATAGATATTTAGAGTTTCCCCGACAACTACGTCTAGCATTAAGCCCGTTGATCACTCTTATATAGTCAAAACTAGATCCCCATAGGATTACCAGACACAGTCTTGCCTCCTCTTGGGGTTAAACAATATGGAGATATGAAAGGCAGCATTCTTTGTGAACCCTTCATAGACCGTTACTCGTAGAAGTTGTCAAAGAAACTCTATTCCCCAGAGATGATCTTTTCTCCGTGAATGGCATCTCTTGAGTTTCTTCCAAATTATCGAACTTTACTGGCTTGATCTATTCTCGGTGAATGGAATGTCTTGAATTTCTCGGGGTTTGGGGACCCACAGGCTTCTTAAAAGCACTTGTCAAGAAACTCTACTCCCCAGAGATGATCTTTTCTCCGTGAATGGCATCTCTTGAGTTTCTTCCAAATTCTCGAACTTTCCTGGCTTGATCCATTCCTCATGAATAGCCTGTCTTCAATTTCTCGGGGTTTGGGGGCCCATCGGCTTCTTAAAAGCATCGACCTCCTCTTGGGCATTGTTCAAGGACCCGCAAGCTTCTTAAAAGCAACCCCGCCTCCTCTTGGGCATTGTTCAAGGACCCGCAGGCTTCCTAAAAGCAACCCCGCCTCCTCTTAGGCTTCGTATAATAATTTCTTCCTCTGGGAATGATAGCCTCCTCTTGGGCTTCATACAAGGACCGATCGGCTTCTTAAAAGCTTCCAGCCTCCTCTTGGGCTTCGTACAAATTGTCCCGATGACCTCCTAGAGGTATAGGAACAGAACTTAGTCATCTGCATAGAACAGTCCTTTCATAGAGTCTACTACTGTTTCTCAAAGCATAGTATAAAAGATGAAACTCTAGACACGGACAGTCTAATCTCCTTGAGTTCCAAAGACGTTCTCAAGCACCCTTCAAAAATAGGAAGAAAACCCGTTGACTCGGTCAGTCTCAATACCCTTTGGATTTCCCGCTTCCTTAAAGAACAGGAATAACCCGGATCTTCGAATCAAAATCCTTGAGTACAGTGTTGCTCATATAAGAACTGATTTTCTCTTTAAATAAGTATATTGGACCTGTCACTTAACTGAAACAGTAACCATAGCCTCCTCTTAGGCTTTGTATAATGATCCTTCTCCTGTGAAGTCTAGCCTCCACTTGGGCTTTGTACAATGATTCTTCCCAGCGGAGTCAAACAACATTTAGCCTCTCTCTCGGGCTTTGTACGAGACACATAAAGAGACTCCCTCGTTGAGTCAATCACCTCTTTCGCCATCATCTCGGGCTTTATACGAGATATAAAAAGGTTCTTATTTGAGCCAAACAAACAACAGCCTCCATCTCAGGCTTCGTACGAGATCCAAAAAAACTCTCTTGTTGAGTCAAATAGCCTTCATCTCGGGCTTTATACGAGATACCAAAAGACTCCATCGTCGAGTCAAAACCTTTTAGCCTCTCTCTCGGGCTTTGTACGAGACACATATTAGCCTCCTCTTGGGCTTTGTATAAGAAAACCACTGGTTGATTAAATAAACCTTTTTGCATCAAAGCTGTGCCTCGTTCACAGTACAAAAACATCAACAACCCTTTCCCCTTCATCTAATTGCTGTAAGCGGCAAGCCTCTGGATCATCTACATCCATGCCACTGTCCCTCTTTTAGCATGAGAAATTCCTAGGGAAAGATAGCATTGCTCTACACTGAGTTAAAGTCTTCTCCTTTAGGTTAGAAATCCCCTTTAAAGGAAATTATGGCATTGCCGGATTCACACATCCCGGTTAAATTAATTCTCCTTTATAAACAGTTGTGACATACAACTCCCTCTTTAGAGATGACAAATTCTCTCTAAAGTTGAGACCTTTCAGCTTCACATCTTGGGCTTTGAACAAGATACAAATCACCTTTCGCTTCATGTCTTGGGCTTTGAACAAGACACCAAAACAATCATTTCCTCCCATAGAATAGGAGGAACTACGAACGCTCTGATTTCCCTGTTTCGGTAAACAGGAATACGTAGGCATAAGATTGAAAGGAAAAATCTTAGCGAGCATACTAAACAAAAACCCAAAATCCTATACTTTCATATACATTCGTCCAACATCCTAACCGATAGCCTAAAGCACCTCTCGTCAACAAAATAACCTAGGGGAGACCCCGAATCTTTGTAGCATCTGTAAACCAATAGTTTGACTGTTTAATCTCAGTATGCAAGCAGGGTTAATTGGAGACATCTATTTCCCTTCCTTCATCAGCTTTAATAGGATAAAAAATGAATCGAACTGTAGTACTAGAACGATCGTGCTTCATAACCACATCAAAAAATACTCGCTACAGAAAAATGGCGACTCTGCTGGGGACAAACGAACTGATCTCTTTAAGGATCTTGTTCTCTTTTTGTCCCCTAGGTAGAAACCTTGATGTCATTAGGATCTTAGGTCAAAACGCCTTTAATTTGGAATGAAACCACAGGATGGTGATTCCGCCGGGGAACCCATTTTCTGTCAGGAACTTAGGATTCATAGCCTTAAAAGTCTAGGACATTAGGACAAATTTATATACTGCTTTTCCTAATTGCTATACGTGTTTATTTTTCTGCTAATGGGAATGCGTGTGATGCCGCATGTGGAAAGATTGAGTATACACTTAAGATAAGTGATGGCGACGAGGTCGACCATCAACCTCAGTTGAGGCTGACCAATGCAACCCATTCTCTCACCTAGACAATGGGCCGATTGTGATGTCTGAGAAGATGAGGAGCCAAACCCTTTTGTAGTGCAGAAACTATCGAGAATAGTTGTTACGCGATACTACCCTCATTTGAGGCTGGTGATCTATTCTCGATGAATGGCACTTACTCTAAGATTGCTCTACAACTCGCTGGCGATCCGCTTGTTGTTTTACTTTCCTGGGAGGAGCTGATGATAATGAGTCCAGGTACAAAAATCACCCTAGTATAAACCTTTGGGGATGGGTAGAGCCTTGACTTCATGACAACGACCTTTTGACCCTATGTTTTTTCTATGTTTTTATGTGCTGCATTCATGCATTCATTTAAAAAAACATTAAAACATTCAAAAAATTTCTCTTATAGTCTCTCTGTTTAAACTAAGACTGTGATTGCAAATATCAGAGAAAAGAATTACGCTAATGGATTTCGGTAGAAGGAGAACTCATAAGTACACCTTCAAGGTTCCAAAACTAGTGGATTTAAGAGGTTTGGCGAGGATGATCACAAACCAAGAGGCTTTCAGAGCCAAGCACAGAGGGCTGCTACCTCTATTAAGGGTCCATGTGATTGAGGGAATCATGGACGCGCTCGTTCAATTCTACAATCCGGTTTATCACTGCTTTACATTCCTGGATTACCAGCTCGCACCAACGCTGGAGGAGTATTCTCATCTGATTGATTTACACATCACTGACCGAGCTCCATTTTCTGGACTGGAAGAAATTCCAAAGAATTAGACCATTGCGAGAGCAATTCATTTGGACGAGTCTGAGGTCAGGACTCACATGACTACTAAGGGTGGCATCCAAGGTTTGCCAGCCCAGTTCTTGACAAAGAAGGCCCTGTATTTTGCCAGTATAGGAAACGTGACTGCTTTCGAGAGCATCTTTGTTTTACTCACCTACGGGTTATTTTTGTTTCCCAACATCAATAACTTCGTCGACATTAACTCCATTAAGGTTTTTCTCATTGGAAACCCTGTACCGACTTTGCTCGCAGATACGTATCATTCTGTACACTTGGGAAATTTGTACAGCAGAGGGGAGATCACATGTTGTGTAAGAGTGCTGCTGCTTTTTGGGATTGTAAGAGTGCCTTGCGCTGGTCGCAGAAGATCATGTCTCTTACCAACTCTAATATAGATTGGTGTAATAGGATTTATAATGGAATCAGAATCATTGATCGTTGTGGAAACTTCCCCAACGTACCCCTTATAGGAACTAAGGGAGGAATCAATTACCATCCAGTTCTTGTTCGTCGTCAATTTGGATACCCGATGAGACACGTCCCACGAAGTGTTCATCTGGAAGGTCTTTTCTTCAAGGAAGGAGAAAACGACAGAGCACTAAAGATGGAAATAGTGCACGCTTGGAAACACGTTCATAAGAAAGGACGAGAGTCTCTAGGAAAACCGGACTGTGTCTCGGTGGAGCCTTATCTCCATTGGGTACAAACTAGAGCTCTCAACCTAACAATGCCTTATCCTCGTTACAGAATTCTTCCGTCGAGGGAATCTGTCATGTATTTCATGACGGAAACTGAAAAGCTTCAGGTTACGCTCAACAAAGTTCAAAAGGAGAGAAGGTCTTGGAAGAACAAGTACCGCGCCCTCAACATAGAGTGCATCAAAATACAACAATTACTGAAAGAGAAAGATGCTCTGATTGAAATTTTGGAGCAACATGCTATAGAGAATCAAGATGACCAAAGGAATTTGCTCGCTCCTTTCACCTGGCAAAGGAATGACAACCCGACAACGGCCCAAGAGCCCCGGTCAAAGAAAAGGAAGATACCAGAATCGGCACCCGATTTCTCTTCAGAGAGGACTTGGGACCCATTAGCTTAGGTTTCTGTTTCTGCACCTTGTAATCTACTGTATTTCCATTTTTGTAATCCTTCGAATTTCAATAAAAAGGGGTTTCCCCACTGTTTGATATTTGCAATCTAATTGTCGAAGTTTATTTTGATTAAACCATAAAACAATTAATATAATCATTGCATTCATCATTCTCACATTGCGTGTTCTTCTTACCTACGAATCTCACGTTTGTGTCTCGATTCTAGAGTCAAACTGTCTCATTCATACAATACTCAGGCCAATCGTCAGAAAAAGATGGATGATCTTGAGGAAGAAAATAGAGAGTTGAAGGAAGAGATCGATGCTCTGAGAGAGGATATGAGAAAGCTTCGTAACGACATGCAAGCAATGGCAGAAGCCCAGCTACAAAGGACTGTGATCTCAGAGATCACCTCAATGCCCATTGTGGAAAAGTATGATCCTAGGTATGAAATGCCGAAAGATCGTCCCTGGGGCATGCCTGTTAACTATATCCCGGAAGGATATGTTTCGCCGATCACTGAAGATCAGGGAATCTCAACAGAAGCCGCTGGGCATGAAGGTTACAAACTTCGGGAAAGCAAAGATGCCAGGGGCATACTCAAGACTCCTGAAGGTTACAAACTTTGGGAAACGCCAAGATTCGCTGCCGTAGTAACGGTACCACCCCTTGTGGTGCACACTGTCCCGGAAGGACAGATTCCACCGATACCTTCTGGTAAAAAGGAAACTATGTTTGACAGAATGGAGGAATTCCAGGAGCAGTTCCTGGAAATGCAGAAGGAACTGCAAGCCATTCGCAGTCAGGATCTATTTGGAAAGGACGCCGCAGACCTCTGCTTGGTCCCCAATGTGAAAGTTCCGCACAAACTTCAAGTGCCCGACTTTGAAAAATACAAGGGTAATTCTTGCCCTCAAAGCCATCTGGTGATGTACGTTCGGCGAATGTCAGCTCAGACGGAGAATCAGGACCTACTAATTCACTACTTCCAGGATAGTTTAACCGGTACCGCACTCAAATGGTACATGGGTTTAAACCGTGCTACGATTAGCACATTCAGAGATCTTGGCACTGCCTTCGTCCAACAATACAAATACAATTTGGACATGGCACCCGACAGAGATCAACTTAGATCGATGTCGCAAAAGGACAAGGAAACCTTTAAGGAGTACGCTCAGAGATGGCGCGAAATTGCCGCGCAGATTTGTCCACCTCTTGAGGAAAAAGAGATGACAAAGATCTTCTTAAAAACCTTAAGCTCATTTTACTATGACCGAATGGTTGCCAGTGCACCCAGTGATTTCACCGAGATGGTGGGCATGGGCATACGTCTTGAGGAAGCCGTCCGAGAAGGACGACGCTGGGCCATCAAGCAGTACAAAACGATACATTAGTGCTCTCCCTAAGAAAAAAGAGCAAGATATTGCGAATATCTCTCTCGGAAAGCAAAGGCGACGTTATCAGCCGGTAGCAGCTGTAACTCCTGCTATCAGCCCTGCGCCTATTCCTACGTATCTACCTCAGGTTGCGCAGACCCATCCTAATCAGCAAAGGACACAACAGCCTCTTCAGCAGGCTCGTCCTCCATATAACAACAACCGTACAACACGGCCATCAGGGTTTGATCCTATACCTGTGTCGTATGCAGAGCTATTTCCGTTACTACTAGCTAAGGGGCACATCCAGACTAAGTCTCCTCTTACAGTACTGGAAAATCTGCCTTTCTGGTTTAAGGTGGATCAAACTTGCCCTTATCATCAAGGAGGTCCAGGGCATAACATTGAGAATTGTCTCAACTTCAAATCCGACGTGCAAAAACTTATTAGGAGCGGGGTCTTATCCTTCATGGATACAAATCCCAATGTTCTTACGAACCCGCTACCTCAACATGAGAAGGCTGCAGTCAATTTGATAGAAGGAGAGACTAACGACGTTTATCAAATTCATGATGTACTCTTGTTGAAAACCAAATTGGTCAAGATGCATTGTAGACACAGTGGGTACGGCCATGTGCCACCTCATAATTATCATCAATGTGATGTCTGCTCTAAAGACAACCAAGGATGTTCTGTAGTGCATGCAGCTCTACAGGAACAAATGGATCTCGGATGGATCCAAGAGTACCGAGTTCGTAGAGTTAACATGGTCTACACGAATTCCAACATCATTCAAAACCACGACATCCGTGCGATGAATGTCAACTTGGTGGTGATGCACTCAAGGCAAAGCCAGTATCATAATCTGCCGCAGCACGATTATAGTTCCTGTTTGACTTGCTCGGTAAACAAACAGGGATGCTCTTTCATACAAGAGGCCCTCCAGCGTCAGATGGATCTTGGATGGATCCAAGACTACCATGATAGGAACCCTTATCAGATCAACATGGTTCAGATCTTCGATATTCGCGTGATGAATACCAACCTGGTAGAGTTACATGCGGAGCAGGTCCGACTCGGATTCTTAATATCACATGACTATCAAAGCTGTAAAGCAGGTTGCGAAAACGATCGAGGTTGTACCCTTGTCCAGGAGGCACTTCAGCACTTGTTAAATCACTGGTGGATGCCAATCTATATGGATGAAGATACTCAGCAGATTAGTATAAATAATAGGAATCCCACTCGACGTCAAAGTCAGGATGTCTGATCTGTAGAAGCTAACCTAGTGAGGTTATATTGTATTCAAAGTGGGCGTGGCCAGGTGTCACCACACAATTATGACCGTTGTAGCGTCTGTTCGGAAAGTAACCAAGGGTGTTACCTTATGAGAGCAGCTCTTCATGGTCAGGTGGATCATGGAGAGATTCGTCCATATCCGGGTTCTGGACCCATAAACTGGACGCCGAACTACCTTGCCGATCAAGTTGAGGATGTTGTCACGATCGCTGGTCATCACCTGACCAGGGATGTTTTTGCCATTATCCCTCTACTTGACGAATCTAGAATTCCCAACCGGGAACGGATCGAGATTACTTATGATGGTCAGAGAAATCAGAAGGCTCCCGTAGTTATCTATCTGCTGGGACCACTACCGTATGAATCAACTAAGGCTATCCCTTACAAATACGGCGCAACGATAGTTGAAAATGGAAAGGAAATTCCATTACCCTCCATCGTGAATATTGCAGACATCAGTCGTCTAACACGGAACGGTAGAATCTTCAATCGACGAGTTGGAGAACTTAACAAAGAAAAGGAACTTCAGACAGAAGCTCTCAATCCACCAGTCGGTCAATCCAGTAATCCCGACCTTTCGAAAAATAATGATGAGATGCTGAAGCTCATCCAAAAGAGTGAATACAACATTGTTGATCAATTGTTGCAAACTCCTTCAAAGATCTCGGTATTATCACTGTTACTCAGTTCAGAAGCCCACAGGGAGGCTCTACAGAAAGTCTTGGAGCAAGCCTTTGTGGAACAGGATGTAACAATCAGACAGTTCGATAGCATTGTCTATAACATCACTTCCTGCAATAATTTAGGATTTAGTGATGAGGAATTACTCGAAGAGGGTCGCCGTCATAACATGGCGCTCAACATTACAATTAACTGCCAGGATGATGCTTTAGCCAGAGTACTGGTAGACACAGGGTCAGCCCTGAATGTTATTCCGAAGTCCACTTTGATGCAGTTATCATTCAAAGGCCCTCCGATGAGAACCAGCGAGGTCGTGGTGAAAGCGTTGGACAGATCCAGAAAAACAGTTATCGGCGAAGTTGATCTTCCCATAACTATCGGTCCTCACACTTTCCAAGTCACTTTCCAGGTCATGGACATCCGGGCAACATACAGTTGTTTATTAGGAAGACCTTGGATACACCAGGCTGGAGCGATTACTTCAACCCTCCACCAAAAGCTAAAGTTTGTCAAGAATGATCAACTTGTCACGGTTTGTGAGGAACAAGTCTTGCTGGTGAGTAACTTGTCATCATCTGCTGATATAGAACCCGAGGAGGTTATTAGAACGCAGTTCCAAGCACTGCCGGTGAGCAAGGACAATCAATCAAGAGGAGGAACTTCCATTTCTTCATACAACGATGCTATCAAAGTGGTCGAGAGTACCGATACAACCGGATGGGGACATCTTGTCATTCCTATTGACAATAAAACAAAGAAGGGTCTTGGTTTTTCTGCAACCTGTACCCGGACAACTACTAACGATGAAAGTCTTCATCCCCTTCAAAACTTCTTCCACAGTGGAGGTTTCCTTCACCCAGTGTCTCAAGCAGTACATGCTATCAATGAGGAAGATCCCTCTGACACAGATGAAGAATTGAAGTCCTATCTGAACGAGGACGGTTATAAGTCTTAGGAAGAGGTGCCTATACCATTTTGCTATCCCGCACAGAGTCCGAGAGTTATACCCAGGTCAGACGTCGAAATGATATATGGAGGTTGTGATCCGGAAGGATGCCGTGCTCCGCCAAATTCATTAGAGGAGGACACTCTGATGAAAGATAATTTTGACTACAAAATACTATGGCCCAATGGATGGTCTGCCAATGTGGCAACCTTACCCAGGAGACTTGGGGCCAGAAAGTCAGCCGAACAATGAAAATCAGCTGACCATCATTGAACAGAATACCTGTGTCCCCACCATGTCATGGGATCAACACTCAGGTCATTCAGAAACTACTCAACATGAAGATGAATTCGCAACGTTTACAAGACTTGAATTCATCAACTATGCTTTTCCTGAGGTCAACGTCATCGAGAGAGATGACTCCTCTAGTTCCAAAGAAGTTTGGGACACCTTGGGAGAACCAAGTGGAAAGTACGACTATATGGTCAGGTACACCGCTCCGAAAGCTCTCGTATCAGGCTCGAAGATATCCATCCAACTGGATGGGGAGATACAACTGAGAGTACAAATACTATGCAAAATGCAATAGAGGAATCCTCCTACGACAATCCTGCCTGGGAGACAGATTCCAATGATCCCGCTCCACCAGAAATCAGCGTCATTTCTGAAGACAAATCAAGGAAGGTGCCATACTTTGTGATTCACAGAGGAGTTCACCGCCAATGGGTTGCCGTCGAGGTTCCAAAGATCGTTCACCAGTCAAAGTAATTGCCATCTTTGTTTTTAACCTTTCACCCTGCCTAGGTGAAACAGATGTTTTGATAGGGCTCGCTTTCTGTAAATTTCCCTCTTCGCTTTGCCCGAAGCGACAGAGTTTTGTTTTATAGGGCTGTAGTTTCAAGATTCGACTTGTTCATTAATAACATAACGTCGTTCTGTAATTTCCGCATTAATTGCTGTTTTCTCTTTTCGCTTTTCTCAGAAAATGGTAATCCTAAAAAACAATTAAAAATAAAAACAAGCAGTAATAAAAATAAAACACTGCACACACTTTCATTTTTCTCTATCTCTTTTAAACACGAATCATCACGTCATACAGATTGTTTGTTTTAAACCCCGTTGAAACATACGATCCGATGCCTTCTCCCAACTTTGAGTTCCCGGTATTCGATGCTGAAGAAGAAAATGACGACAAAATTCCAGAAGAGATTTCCCGTCTACTCAGACAAGAGGAAAGGTCCATTGAACCTCACAAAGAGCCGTTGGAAATGATCAATGTGGGTTCGAAAAAAGAGAGAAAAGAAATCAGGATTGGGGCACTTCTCAGTCCAACTGCCAAAGAGAGTTTGATAAAGCTTCTCAAAGAATTCCCCGATGTATTCACTTGGTCCTATCAGGACATGCCAGGGTTGGATACCAGCATCGTGGAACATCACTTACCGTTGAGATCGGAATATCCGCCAGTAAAGCAAAGGTTGAGACTGACTCACCCGGACATGGCCATCAAAATCAAAGAGGAGGTACAGAAACAGATTGACGCGGGTTTCCTCGCTACATCTGAATATCCTCAATGGTTAGCCAACATTGTACCCGTTCCCAAAAAGGACGGAAAGGTCAGAATGTGTGTTGGTTACAGGGATCTGAATAAGGCAAGTCCAAAGGACGACTTTCCTTTACCACACATTGACATGCTGGTAGACAGTACAACAAAGTTCAAAGTTTTCTCCTTCATGGATGGATTCTCGGGCTATAACCAGATCAAAATGGCGCCGAAAGACATGGAGAAAACTTCATTCATTACCCCATGGGGTACCTTTTGTTACAAGGTAATTCCGTTCGGTTTGAAGAACGCCGGGCCAACCTATCAAAGGGCCATGGCTACTCTGTTTCATGACATGATACACAAAGAGATAGAGGTATATGTCGATGACATGATTGCAAAATCTAAGACAGAAGAGGAGCATGTGACCCATCTGTCAAAACTATTCGAGCGTTTACGAAAATACAAACTCCGTTTGAATCCCAACAAGTGCACCTTCGGTGTCCATTCAGGGAAACTCTTAGGGTTCATCGTCAGCCAGAAAGGAATTGAGGTTGATCCTGACAAGGTCAAGGCCATTCAAGAAATGCCTTCTCCGAAAACTGAAAAACAAGTCAGAGGATTCCTGGGACGTTTGAACTACACCTCCAGATTCATATTCCTTATGACCGCCACGTGTGCGCCGATTTTCAAATTACTCAAAAAGAACCAGGATTGCGTTTGGTCAGAAGATTGCCAAACCGCCTTCGACAGTATCAAGGAATATCTATTGAATCCACCAATTCTATCACCTCCAGTGGAAGGAAGACCACTGATCATTTACCTCACAGTCTTGGAGGACTCAATGGGATGTGTACTTGGCCAACAAGACGAAACCAAAAGGAAAGAGTCTGCCATATACTATCTGAGCAAGAAATTCACTGACTGCGAAACTCGGTACACGATGCTTGAGAAAACTTGTTGCGCTTTGGCTTGGGTAGCCAAACGTCTTCGCCAATACATGATTCGTCATACTACTTGGTTAATCTCAGAAATGGATCCAATCAAGTATGTTTTCGAAAAACCTGCTCTTACAGGAAGAATTGCCCGTTGGCAGATGCTGTTATCAGAATATGACATAGAGTACCACGCTCAGAAAGCTGTTAAGGGAAGTATTTTAGCCGATCATTTGGCTCATCAACCGATTGACGATCAAGAATCAATCGGGTTTGACTTCCCGGACGAAGATGTCATGTATCTAAAAATGAAAGATTGCGATGAACCGTTACCCAGTGAAGGGCCAGAACCAGGTTTCCAATGGGGACTTATCTTTGATGGAGCAGTTAATCATTATGGAAACAGAATTGGGGAAATCATTGTTACCCCTCAGGGTACCCACATTCCTTTCACTGCCAGACTTACGTTCAAATGTACGAACAACGAGGCCAAATACGAAGCTTGTATTATGGGTCTCGAAGAAGCAATTGATTTAAGGATCAAAAACTTGGACGTATACGGCGATTCAGCCTTGGTTATCAATCAGATAAAAGGAGATTGGAACACATGCCAATCAGGATTGATTCCTTACAAAGACTACGCAAGAAGGTTGCTACCTTTTTTCAACAGAGTTGAGTTTCATCATATCCCTCGTGATGAGAATCACATGGCTGATGCATTAGCCACTATCTCTTCTATGATTAGTGTAGGTCAATGGAATGACATACCTAAGATCGACATAATGCGCCTTGAAAGGCCCGCTTACATCTTCACGATTGAAGCAGTCATAGACGACAAACCTTGGTATCACGATATCAAATGCTTCCTTCAGAAACATGAGTACCCACCTGGGGCACTAAGAAAAGACAGAAAAACCCTCAGAAGATTGGCTGGAAACTTCTTCCTGAGTGGTGACACTCTCTATAAGAGAAATTTTGACATGGTCTTGCTCCGATGTGTGGACAGACCAGAAGCAGACATGCTTGTGAAAGAAATTCATGAAGGATCCTTTGGCACTCATGCCAACGGACACACAATGGCAAGAAAGATTCTAAGAGCAGGCTACTATTGGTTGACAATGAAATCCGACTGCTACAAGTACATGAGGAGGTGTCACAAATGTCATATATACTCCAACAAAATTCATGTACCGCCATCACATCTCAAAGTTCTTTCTTCCCCGTGGCCTTTTTCCATATGGGGAATCGACATGATTGGGATGATTGAGCCCAAGGCCTTAAACGGACTTCGGTTCATCCTAGTAGCCGTTGATTACTTCACTAAGTGGGTCGAAGCAGCGTCATTCGCCAATGTAACCCGACAAGTGGTGGTCCGATTTATCAAAAATAATATCATCTGCCGTTATGGTGTTCCAAGCGAGATCATTACTGATAATGGATCTAGCTTGAACAAGAAGATGATGAAGGAGTTGTGCGCAGAGTTCAAGATCGAACATCATAACTCATCTCCCTACCGACCCAAGATGAACGGAGCGGTAGAAGCGGCTAAAAAGAACATCAAGAGGATCGTTCAAAAGATGGTTGTAACCTATGAAGATTGGCACGAGATGCTACCCTTTGCTCTTCACGGTTATCGCGCATCTGTCTGCACTTCAACAGGTGCAACCCCTTTCTCTCTAGTGTATGGCATGGAAGCAGTGCTCCCCATAGAAGTAGAGATCCCATCAATCAGGGTATTGATGGAAGCTAAGCTCACCGAAGCTGAGTGGTGTCAAAGTCGACACGACGAACTGAATCTGATCGAAGAAAAGCGAATAAATGCTCTATGCCATGGTCAATTGTATCAACAGAGAATGAAGAGGGCATTTGACAAAAAGGTCCGACCTCGTGTCTTCAGGAAAGGAGACCTCGTGCTCAAGAAGATACAATCATTTCTCACTGATTCTCGGGGCAAGTGGACTCCGAATTATGATGGCCCCTATGTGGTCACGAAAGCTTTCTCAGGCGGTGCCTTGAGACTTGCAACCATGGACGGAGAGGAATTTTCCTACCCCACGAATGTTGATGTAGTCAAGAAATACTTCGCCTAAACTAAAAAAAAAAAACGTCTCGGTGGATTGAAAACCCGAAAGGGCGGTCCAGGCAAAAGTTAGAGACATGAAAAAAATCATCCTGGTGGATTGGAAACATCATAGTACAATCCAGGAAAAAATTAGGGATAATGGCAAGTAACTATGTTCAACAGAGGCAAGTCCCTCAGCAGCAGCAGTTACACCATCCATCGGGGGAAAACTCCAGTTAAGGTCATCTTCGACAGAAGCTCGGGATGCCCCGAATTCAAAGTTGGTAGAAGGATAGTGGTCGTTATGTTTCAACGT
The DNA here is from genome assembly GCA_022829125.1 of Lathyrus tuberosus. Classification (NCBI taxonomy): domain Eukaryota; kingdom Viridiplantae; phylum Streptophyta; class Magnoliopsida; order Fabales; family Fabaceae; genus Lathyrus; species Lathyrus tuberosus. Next base: position 12,765,613 of record JALAZF010000072.1, read on the forward strand.
AACCCTTTTCCCTGTAAATTACCATTTTCAAACTTTGTATATACTCTTTGGGATCACGCGTTTGGCTGATCTCCATCTTATCAATAAAATTTGAGCCCTTGTGCTTTTGTTTGTAATTCTTATTTGTTTTAGCTTTATAGAACGACATGTTAACATGATTAACGATTCTTGAAATGAAACAAAAATGAATTTACTTGTTAAAACTTTTTCTGCTTTAAAATAAAGATGGCAATTTCTTTTGACTGTTGAACATCAAAAGAGCATCAACCGCTTCTCCGGAAGTAAGCGAACTTCAAAGTGCAGAATCAAAGTACTCCTTCTACGCCAGTGTGCCTGAATGAAGGATCAACAGTGTCGGATGCAACTATTCCATCTGATACCCTCGATCGAGTTCTTATCTCCTAAGCCCGACCAACATAGCTCCCAACAGGGACTATCTTTCCTAAGCAAGGTGGAATTGCTATTCTGAACCGACGGTACTTCTTCGCCCCGCGATGGCCGAGTATTCAGTCCTGTTCTTCTTTTAGTTTATATGTTGCGTCAGTTTTGTCAGCATATACATACATGCATCATGTATTATTGATTTACATTCACAGTCATATTGCATCACTATCACTCTAGTCAGTCTTGTCCCCTAGTGATAAAAGTCCTCTCAATCGAGTTGTCAGCCCTTTCCTCGTCAGGAAGTGTTACGTCTGAATAATATCTTTCCTCTAGTGTATTTCTGGGATGAAGTTGGTCCTTGACCACTTTGATAACTTGAACCTCTGAAAGACCAGAGAACCTTTACCAGATGTCACTCTTTGCCATTGAAGATGATATCCTTGCTTTCCCCGATTAAGGAAAATCCCCAGAGAAAGCCTCTTAAACAGAGATTCAGCAGTACGGCAGTTTTTCTCCGAAAAACCCACTGATGAAAAGGTCATCGGCACCTCAAAATTGGATCACATCATATGGCATTTCTTCGAGAAGATCTCGAGGAAAAGTGTGATGTAATGTCCCCAAGCAGAAGCAGCCTCTCAAGAGACTCGCTTTCCCCAGATAGAGTCGACAAATGGCGTCTCCAACAGAAAAGTTTGTGCACCTCTACAACTCAGACGATTGGGCTCCCCAGCGAGTCTAACGTCAAACTTTTTCCCATCAAATGGCATCTCCCCAGGAAAATTCTGCGAGAAGTTTAAAGGAAAGCCGCTACGAATAGCGTCCCTTGTTAGTAAAGTTTATTGACGAAAGAAACTAAGACCAGTTCCTTGGTAGGAAACCAGGATTGAGGGGAAGTTCACATCAGAAACTAAGACCAGTTCCTTGGTAGGAAACCAGGATCGAGGGGAAGTTTACATCAGAAACTAAGACCAGTTCCTCGGTAGGAAACCAGGATCGAGGGGAAGTTTAAAATCAAGAAACTGAGACCAGTTCCTTGGTAGGAAACCAGGATCGAGGGGAAGTTTACATTAGAAACTAAGACCAGTTCCTCGGTAGGAAACCAGGATCGAGGGGAAGTTTAAAATCAAGAAACTGAGACCAGTTCCTTGGTAGGAAACCAGGATCGAGGGGAAGTTTACCTTTTCTAAGCATCATCGCTTAGCTAAAGAAGATGAATACGTAAGCTACCATTCATAACCACCATCAAAATTTCGGGTATTCCGATATTTAATCCTCTTGCACCCCGAATGCCCGAATACCTTCGCCATTCACACCTTCGTTTCCAAGAAGATTAAAAAGGGGCATCTGTCATACCCCAAATTTTGACCACTAAGATTCCCCATCATTGTGCAAATCATCATCACAGTATGGATGTACCTTCATGCCTCATCAATCTCCTCAAGGATTGTTGAGCATTCACTACCATCAAGAATTAGGGTTTCAAGCCCTCTCAGAGCCTTAGACAAAGGATCAATCAAGGAAAGACTTGATCTTCAACTTGTCTAGCCTCTCAAACATCCACAATGGATCAAAAAGACTCCCACTTCAAGGATCAAGCACAAGGCTGCTCCCTTCTAGGTGGATCAAGTCTCAAGATCGACAGTGTCACCAAATTAGGGTTTTGGTCGACCAGGGCCCCCAAATGGAAATTTTTCATCTGGGCACAAGCCAATGATCCAAAACATAACCTAATATACTCCATGGAACCTCATGGACCCAATCATCAGGTCAATTTTGCCTCAGGGGATGCATTCATCAAAAATCAGGAATTAGGGTTTCTTGACCTAATTCACCCCTAAGTTGACTTTTAGGGCAAATCATGAGCCAAGACCTCAAGACATGATTTGAGGGTCTCTAATGAACAATATTGATCATTTTGGAACAATGGATTAATCCAAGAGGCTTGAGCAACAAGTCTCAATTTCATCTGCACCACAATTAGGGTTTCGCGAGGAAAGTCAACTGTAACTTTGACTTTTGACCAGGACATGCTCCCAAGCCCTAAAACATGATTCAATATACCCTATGACACCCATGGAACATGTCCATCAAGTTTAATTTAGGTCAAGGACATGATTTCATGAAGAATTGCACAGTTTCGAATTCATCTGATAAAAAGTCAACTGTGCACAAAAGTCAACTTTGACTTTTTGAGATTTTTCACCAAAATGGATTTTTAAACCTAAAATGATGTTAATGTATGATTTGAATCATCATTCATCAAGAAAAATCAAAGAAAGTGGGATAACTTGTAAAAGGGGTAACCATAAAAACATAGAAAAATTTCTAAGTTATGGAAAAAGTGACACTAATGTGCAAACTTTGGAGGATCATAACTCCTAAACCACAAGGCCATTGGTCCCCATTGAAAGCTTGATTTGTAGATCTCATTTCCCTCACTTTGTTCCAACACTTAGTGAAAAATTCACTAAGTCAGATTTTACCCTACTTTTTGCCAAATGTAGGGGGATTTTTCACTTGGATTCAAACGAGATCAAAACCAAACATGTTCAAACAGTTGTTGTATCATGTAAGGGCTTTCCAAAATGGCCAAGAACATTACCAAATTCAATTTGAGTCATCAGATATGACATTGGCAAGTTGCCTTGTTGAAATCTGTCAAGGCAAGGCAGATTTTGCATTTTTGGTCGATTTGCCAAAATCAGCCAAATCCAAATGCTCCACTTGGACACCTCTGAGGATTGAATATAAAGGGGCCAATCACTGAGCCAAGCCTCCAAAGTCGTTGGAACAAGAAATAGCATGTTGAACCTAGAATGGCCAAAATAGGGACAAGACTCCAATTTTGGATTGGAGCATTAAATGGAACCATCAAGGTGGCATGGACTGAGCCATTCTCAACTGAATTCAGTCAAGACTTATCTAAGACCAAGGGAACCACAGCCCTGTGCCCTAACCTCTAGTCAATGACTAGAGGAGACTTGCATTTCCATTGGCTAACATTGAACAAACACCTGTTGCAGTTGCCATTCACTGTGGATCCCAAAACAAACTTGCTCTACTATAAATAGAGCTCAATTGTGATCAGTTTGAGTACACCAAAGCCATTAAACAGATGCTTTCCTCAAAATCTCTTCTTTCACTCCAATTTTGCCTTCTAAGGCAAGTCACTATCGGGTTTTGAGTTTGAGAGCTTTTCCAATCAAACCAATCACTCACACACCTCACATACATCATATAGAAGTGATCCAAACACTCACATAACATCTGGAACACATATTTCACAAAATCACCAGCCAATTACTCAAGTTCTTGACAGTTTTGCAGCTGAGGTGCCATCTTCAGCTCCAAACCATTTCAATCCATTCCAAGCATTCATACACACTCCATGGCACCTAGGGAAGCTATCCAGATCATTGGAACCTAACTGTAACACCTCCAACACAAATCACGATCACCAGCTGCAAGTGGTAAGCATGAGCTCTTCTAACTCTATGATACATGCAACTTTTGCTGCACAATAATTTGGCCATATGTTCATAATCATGCATGGAATGTTTTCCCTCAATTAATTGCATTGTTTGAATCGTGATAAAAAATCCTAGCCTTCATGCAGAAATTAGGGTTCTTGAGGATTTTTCTTGATTTCTTGTTTTATGCTTAATTTAAATGAAATTAAATACCATAGACATAATCGTGAGGTTGAAACGAGTTGATTGGTATGTGGATTGCATGATATGATTAAGTATTCAGTGAGATTGGAGAGAAAATGCAAATCTGGGCAAACCCAAAACACGCGCGTGTTCTTGGTGTGTTCTTGGCGCCATTTTTTTGAATATTTGAATATTTAAATTTTGTGATTTTATTTAATTGATTTAAAAATTAATTTCTCTCTGAGTTTTAATGATTTTGAGCTAATTCTTTTTTTAATAATTCACAAAAATGTTAAAATATTTTATTTTCCCAAAAAATCCCAAAAATATTATTTATTTTGTATAATTGATATTTTTGCAAAGAATTAATGTTTTAATTGTTTTTGACATTTAAAATATTTTTTCCACCTTGATTTTGCAACTTTTAATGCTTTCTAATTATTTTGTAGGTCAATACTTAATTTTTAAAGCATTAATCCAATATCACAATTTGTTTTCCATATGTTAAACAATTTTGATCATTTTTATTGAATTTTTATTCAATTAAAACACATTTTGAAAACAAATTAGGGTTTTTGGATTAATTCCACCCTCATAAATCATTTTCAAAAACACTTTTGGGCCTCTAATAGAGTGTAAGACCCAATCCTTTTTTTGACCAAATCATTTTTGGGCCTCAGTATATTGTATAAGTCCCGATACCGTCAAAAAACAAACGGCGCGATCGTCGCCAGTTTAAAAATAAACCATCTGGGCCTCTCCTTGAGCTATAAGACCCATTCAAAACTTTTGGGCCTCTAATAGAGTGTAAGACCTAATCCCCTTTTAACAAAAACATTTTGGGCCTCAGATATTGTATAAGCCCCTTTGCATTAAAAGAAAATCTCGGCGCGATCGCCATTTTAAACGAAAAATCATTTAGGCCTACCCTCGTGTTATAAGCCCCACTCTTTTTCTTTAAAAACTTTTTGGGCCTCTTGAGAGAGTGTAAGACCCATCCCTTTGTACAGAAAACAATTTTTGGGCCACAGTCACTTGTATAAGTCCCTCTGTACAAATTCAAACAGTGCGCTCACTGATAAAACCCTAGGCCTCTCCTTGAGATGTAAGCCCCAAATCTTTCTTTTTCAAAGCACTTTCTCCTCTAATTTCGAAATATACTGTTGTTTTCAATCTTTCTTTATTGAACAACTAACCAAACAGCATGGAAGCTCTACAACCGAGTAAGTGTTTATATGCTTTCATTTACCGCTTTCATATACATATAACTGTATTGTGGGTCTGTTTTGCTGTAAGTCTTCTTTCATAAACTCATATCAACTGTGTAATAATAGTATAGATATTTAGAGTTTCCCCGGCAACTAAGTCTAGCATTAAGCCCGTTGATCACTCTTAAATAGTCAAAACTAGATCCCCATAGGATTACCAAACACAGTCTTCCCTCCTCTTGGGGTTAAACAATATGGAGATATGAAAGGCAGCATTCTTTGTGAACCCTTTCATAGACTGTCACTCGTAGAAGTTGTCAAAGAAACTCTATTCCCCAGAGATGATCTTTTCTCCGTGAATGGCATCTCTTGAGTTTCTTCCAAATTCTCGAACTTTCCTGTCTTGATCTATTCTCGGTGAATGGCATGTCTTGAATTTCTCGGGGTTTGGGGACCCACAGGCTTCTTAAAAGCACTTGTCAAGAAACTCTACTCCCCAGAGATGATCTTTTCTCCGTGAATGGCATCTCTTGAGTTTCTTCCAAATTCTCAAACTTTCCTGGCTTGATCCATTCCTCGTGAATAGCCTGTCTTGAATTTATCAGGGTTTGGGGACCCATCGGCTTCTTAAAAGCATCCGCCTCCTCTTGGGCATTGTTCAAGGACCCGTAGGCTTCCTAAAAGCAACCCCGCCTCCTCTTGGGCATTGTTCAAGGACCCGCAGGCTTCCTAAAAGCAACCCCGCCTCCTCTTAGGCTTCGTATAATGATTTCTTCCTCCAGGAATGATAGCCTCCTCTTGGGCTTCATACAAGGACCGATCGGCTTCTTAAAAGCTTTCAGCCTCCTCTTGGGCTTCTTACAAATTGTCCCGACGACCTCCTAGAGGTATAGGAACAGAACTTAGTCATCTGCATAGAACAATCCTTTCATAGAGTCTACTACTATTTCTCAAAGCATAGTACAAAAGATGAAACTCTAGACACGGACAGTCTAATCTCCTTGAGTCCCAAAGACGTTCTCAAGCACCCTTCAAAAATAGGAAGAAAACCCATAGACTCAGACAGTCTCAATACCCTTTGGATTTCCCTCTTCCTAAAAGAACAGGAATAACCCGGATCTTCGAATCAAAATCCTTGAGTACATTGTTGCTCATATAAGAACTGATTTTCTCTTTAAATCAGTATATTGGACCTGTCACTTAACTGAAATAGTAACCATAGCCTCCTCTTAGGCTTTGTATAATGATCCTTCTCCAGTGAAGTCTAGCCTCCTCTTGGGTTTTGTACAATGATTCTTCCCAATGGAGTCAAACAACGTTTAGCCTCTCTCTCGGGCTTTGTACGAGACACATAAAGAGACTCCCTCGTTGAGTCAATCACCTCTTTCGCCTCCATCTCGGGATTTATACGAGATACAAAAAGGTTCTTATTTGAGCCAAACAAACAACATCCTCCATCTCGGGCTTCGTACGAGATCCAAAAAAACTCTCTTGTTGAGTCAAATAGCCTTCATCTCGGGCTTTATACGAGATACCAAAAGTCTCCATCGTCGAGTCAAAACCTTTTAGCCAATCTCTCGGGCTTTGTACGAGACACATATTAGCCTCCTCTTGGGCTTTGTATAAGAAAACCACTGGTTGATCAAATCAACCTTTTAGCATCAAAGTTGTGCCTCGTTCACAGTACAAAAACATCAACAACTCTTTCCCATTCATCTAATTGCTATAAGCGGCAAGCCTCTAGATCATCTACATCCATGCCACTGTCACTCTTTTAGCATGAGAAATTCCTAGGGAAAGATAGCATTGCTCTACACAGAGTTAAAGTCTTCTCCTTTAGGTTTGAAATCCCCTTTAAAGTAAATTATGGCATTGCCGGATTCACATATCCCGGTTAAAGTAATTCTCCTTTATAAACAGTTGTGACATACAACCCCCTCTTTAGAGATGACAAATTCTCTCTAAAGTTGAGAACTTTCAGCTTCACATCTTGGGCTTTGAACAAGATACAAATCACCTTTCGCTTCACGTCTTGGGCTTTGAACAAGACACCAAAACAATCATTTCCTCCCATAGAATAGGAGGAACTACGAACGCTCTGATTTCCCTGTTTCGGTAAACGGGAATACGTAGGCATAAGATTGAAAGGAAAAATCTTAGCGAGCACACTAAACAAAAACCCAAAATCCCATACTTTCATATACATTCGTCCTAACATCCTAACTGATAGCCTAAAGCACCTCTCGTCAACAAAATAACCTAGGGGAGACCCCGAATCTTTGTAGCATCTGTAAACTAACAGGTTTGACTGTTTAATCTCAGTATGCAAGCAGGGTTAATTGGAGACATCTATTTCCCTTCCTTCATCGACTTTAATAGGATAAAAAATGAATCGAACTGTAGTACTAGAACGATCGTGCTTCGCAACCACATCCAAAAATCACTCGCTACAACTTGCCACACTACGGGTGGACTTTCGCCAATCTACGGTTGGACTTTAAACTGTCTTTTGGAATGGAGTCAGATGACTACTGACTAGCCACACTACGCGTGGACTTTTGCCAATCTACGGTTGTACTTTAAACTGTCTTTTGGAATGGAGTCAGATGACTACTGACTTGCCACACTACGGGTGGACTTTCGCCAACCTACAGTTGGACTTTAAACTGTCTTTTTAAATGGAGTCAGATGACTACTGACTTGCCACACTACGGGTGGACTTTCGCCAATCTACGGTTGGACTTGCAGCTGATTTGCCACCCTTAGATGGACTTTTGCCAATCTACGGTTTGACTTTTCCTTGCTTTTCCACCCTTGGATGGACTTTTGCCAATCTACGGTTGGACTTGCTACTGATTTGCCACCCTTGGATGGACTTTTGCTAATCTACGGTTGGACTTTGCTGCTTTGTCACCCTTGGATGGACTTTTGCCAATCTACGGTTGGACTTTGCTGCTTTGCCACCCTTGGATGGACTTTTGCCAATCTACGGTTGGACTTTGCCTTTCTTTGCCACCCTTGGATGGACTTTTGCCAATCTACGGTTGGACTTTACTGGATAACGCTCTGCATGCATGTCAGACATCTCTGCTGACTCTGCTGAGGAACAATGATCAATGATTTGACCTTAGAGACTCCTGAAAGGATGGTATCTCTCTTGGAGAATAAATGAACAATTTGTTTGATTCGAATTGTCACGCTTTCCAAAAATAAATTGGACTTTGATATATAGAGAATGATGACTCTGCCAGGAATTACTTCATCTGACTGGGGACAAATTCTGGTCATAGCAACTCCGCTGGGGATGAGAATTTTCTGACTTGGCCGGGGAAAGAATGCATTAACACTCTACTGAGGAAGACAAGTCATTAAAACTCTGCTTGGGGATCTATTAAACCCGAGGAGAATACGCTAACACTCTGCTAAGGAAGAGATTCTGTTGACCTGCTAAACTTCTGCGGGGAAGAAAAATAACTCAGCTGGGGAGTACTGTTGACAAAATTCAATGCTGAACTCTGTGGGGAGTACAACTACCAGAGACAAGTCTTGCTGGGGACCGAAACTACTCCGTCAGGGATACACAAATCCAGGTTAGAAGACATTCCGTTGCAACATGCTGAGAAAGAGTCCCTAGAGATCTGCTGGTAGACATCAAGCAAATGTATGGTAATCTGCCGAGGAATATAACTGTCGAGCTTAGGATAAGAGCCACAATGCCCCATGTTAGGCGAACTTTCCGTTTGACAACTCCACCGGGGATAATGAGTTGACAACAAACTCTGCTGGGGAGAATTGCTTCAAAGCGTCTCTCGCTGGGGAATGTCCCTTAAGAGGATTTTATAGAAGACCAAGCATCTTCAAACTCTTAAGCAAATGCCGAGACTTGAGAGGTCACTCTACTGGAGATAATAGATCTAGAGCACATCTCGCTGGGGAACTTTATGATGCCCCATGTTTGGGAGGTTCAACAACTTGCTTTTGCCCCAGATCACGCGGTGTATCTGAAGAAACGTCCTAAGAGGATTTTACAGAAGACTTGGCATCTTCAAACTCATGGACACTCGTTGAGTCTTGAACATTAACAGCGAGGTAGCTCTACCGGGGAATTTACAACCGTTATCGACACATAAAATCTTGTAGCTGTTGGAAGTACTGAATAGGAGAATCGACTTAATAAGATACAACGATACCTAGTTGAACTTAATTCACCGATATCGAATCGTTGTGAACGACTGCCGACCGAATGATGGACTCAATCAGTAAACGTTGTAACAAAAAATGACTCGGGGACCCTTCCTGAACTTGACTGCCCCGGTATTCTGCATGGGTATAAATGATTATTCGTCTAGGAGGGACGATCCATGATCTCGAAAACGCTTGCATCTTGCTTTTGAGCCTAGTGTGAGGCTGCTACCTGCAAACAAAGGATGTGCACGTATGCCCCGTGTTGGATATAACTTCTGCAACTGAGAAAATCCAACTCTGAACCATCACTTGTTGGGGAGAAAGGTTTTGATGCATCTCTTGCTGGGAGCATGATTAACGAAGTCTGCTGAAGACAGGGGACCATAAATGCCTTGGGTTGGAATGCCTCTTTGTTTCAAGCCTTTTGGCTGATTGACGGCATATGCGTGAACAACAGTTTTTTCAATTTTCCACTTGCCCCAGACCAACACGGTCCACAAGAAGAAATTGTCTCAAGAGGATTTTACAGAAGACTTGACATCCAAAACGCCTCAATGTCTTCAAACTCTTGGAGAGATTCGTCGGATCTTGATGTAACTTCCTCAGACTGTATGGCTATAGAGGAACTCGCCTCGAGAAGATTCATGACCAATCTCATATCACCGTGAGATATTCTGCCCCAATACTCTGAACCCTGGATAGGTTGACCAAGCGTCTGGATGGACTAACTTCTCGTGCTCTTGGGATGGTCTGCCCCAGTATGAACCTTGAAGTGGTTTTGCCCCTGACTACTGATCTTCGAAGGAAGACCCAGAATACCTGCCTTTGGAGAGATGTTAATCTCGAAGTGATTGCCCCAGTTTAACTGAACTCTGAAGAGATTTCTCGACGTGATTGGCTCAGATTGGCTACACCTTAAAGAAAGGATTCGACGTGACTGCCCCAGATCGACTACGTCTTAGCACACCTTGTTGGAAAAGCTTCTGCTTGACAAAGTTTCCTGAGGAAGTACCATTGGATGTGGCTCTCCTTCGGGAGTCTCTGAATTCTCAACTCGGCAAGATTAAGTTTCTAGACTGAATTTCCATATGTAAACTTCTTTTGATGTCAAACAAATGTATGCAAGTAGAAAATGTTTTAGTCTGAGAATGAAAATTCGAATGCAACACAACTGTTAATCTTGAAGTTTTACTCAAAAGATGTCGCAAAGCTGTGAACGAATCACTGCTTAGGATACGACATTGATTTTTGAATAAAATAAAGCATGCACATGCAATACCAACAAGATATTTTAGCATTACTCATAGGGGTCAGGAACGCTATCTCATCGGAGTATACTCTTGAAATAAACCCTGTTTCAATTAGGACTTTTGAGGGTTGTATCGTGGCCTGGTTCATGGTTTTGAAAAAAAGTTTTAAGGCTCAAAGTTTATCAGTGCCCACCCACTCTTGGTGATATTCTCCAGTCCTATGTTCAGCTAATTTGACACAAGCTCTCATCTCTCAAAAAGATTTCATGATCTTTAAGGAATCCATGCACTGAGGGTTTGACACCTAATGAGGTTTTGGAGTAACAGTCACCCCTTTTGTCTTTTGTTCGTACTCACACGACTCTGTTCTTTCTTTTGAGGATCTTTCTTGGGTAATCCTATTCGCATTTTGCGTTCACATTCTTTTTTTGCTTATCCCTAACTTTTGTCTGGACAGATTCTTTTGAATCTTTAGATTTTGAAGTCCAGCGGGATGCCCTAACTTTCGCCTAAGTCGCTTGTTTTCAAGTTTCGACTTAGCGGGCTCTTTCTTCTTTTTTTTTATTCCCTTTTTTTTTTCTCGGAACACATCATGTGACACTGGCTTGTCTTGACTTTGTTGAAAGGGTCGTGACTGCCTCACTCTTTGATTTTTGATGGATAACCATTGTGGTTTCACATCTCTTGACCTCTTGACGGTGGAATAGAAGGTAATGGATCCTCAGATGCACACTCCTTTTGAAATTTGAACGCTCGGTCAAACTAACTGACGCCTACCCTGCCCCTGGGTTAACTGTGAGGGTTTTTTCATGCGAAAAAAAACTCCTACTTCAAGGCTTAAAGGGGTTAACGAGGGTCTCTCTCCCTTATATCTCCAGTCTTTGGGGAGTTGAACCAATGCCTGTACATCCTCAACAGGGTTTTATCCAAAAGCACACAATTAGAGATTTTTGCGTTTTCAACTCACCATCCTCCTTCAGAGAGTTTAAGCAAGAAAATTGGTATTGCAGTGCACATTAGCATTAAATGAGTGAACACAAATGAAATTCTTCAAGAAAACATATTCATTGCATTAAAATCATCATACCAAATACAAACAAGTTTTAGCATGCAAACAATGTCTGAACAAACAAATGAAAGCTACATATGAAAAAGCAGCAAAGAAACGAAGATTGCCATTGTTGAGGAGGCTTGAATCCGTCTGGACTGACTGCTTCAGGAGCTGTGTTTCCTTTTTTACGTGCTTGCTTGGGAAGCTTTAGTTAACATATAGACCATCTGCAGTGAAAATAATGATCCCAACGTCAATCAAATCTTGCACTTTATGCCTGAACACCTTACAATCTTCAATGGCATACCCCTGTGCCCCTGAGTGGTACTCGCACCTTGCATTCTTGTCATAACCTGGCGAAAGAGGATACGGGACAGGAGCAACTTCCCTTAACTGAATCAAAGAGTCTTGAAGTAAACGGCTGAGCAGCTGACTGTGAGAGACAGTAATGGGATCAAATTTTCTCTCGGGCTTTCTAGGTCTTTGATATCTCCTCTGGGAGCTAGTCCGCTGCTGACACTGATTCGGGTACTCCTCTCTTCTTAGCATTTTCCTTTTCAAACTAGGCTGAAGATCGGGAACAAGTCACTGATATGGGGATTTTGAGACCAAAGACTGCAAGATATGCCCCTGACTTGATGCCGCTTCAAGAGGGAACATCGGGAAATTCATATTTTTTGCAGCAGTAGGAGTAGAATTACTCTTTATGCTTATGCCGCCTGGCGCAAAATCTATTGCCTTTGAGTCAATCAGATCTTGGACCACATGATGAAAAGCTTTACATTTTTCCACATTATGCCCCGGCGCACTAGAGTGAAAATCACAATGGGAACATGCATCATAATTGAGTAGGAGCTTTCCACTAGGGGGATTTACTGTCCGAAGTTCTACCAATTGGAGTTGAAGTAGGTATCTCAACAACTGAGCATAAGGCATAGGAAGCAGATCAATGCTTCTATCAGTTTTCTTCAACTTTGGTAGGTACTTCCTAGCCTTGGGGTCGTCTGGGGAAACAAGAGGTAACTGCTGGTGAGTAAGTTTCTGAATTCCAGGTTATGCAGAAAATCCATGAGACACATCACTCTTTGAAATAGATTCCACAGGCAATGGTGGAACGACAACTTCTGTTATAGCCTCAGGTGTGGGATTATCATCTTTTCTGAGCACATTTCTCACAACTTCCATAACAAAACTCATCTGGGTCTTCACTTGATTGACCTCCTCCTTCAAGATTTTCTGGTCTTGAATTAAAGCTTGCATGTCCCTCATGAACTGCCCCATTTGGCTTCGCATCTCCCTTAATTCTGCCTGCACTTGGTCCATGGTTCTAGCTTGATTTTTTTGCGAGTTGCGTATCGGTGAATGTGATTCTCAGCTATAATGCCTGAAACTGAATAAAGGTTAGAAAGACCGGAGCAAGTACTTGTTATGCAAAAATGCTTATCATTATGAGGATGCAAATGAAAAAATGCAAACAATCATATTTAAACATTTCCAGGGCATATCTGCTTTGATTCCAGCTTTGAAATCGAGCAAGGGATCAGACACAACATCGGAAAATAAATCCGAATCCAGAAATATTGTAGAACCAAACAAATGAAGACACCTTTCGAAAAAACTGAGAGCTGTAGAGACAGATACGGCTGAACCAAATATTGTAATATCATATCATAAGAAAACATACAGATAGGTTCAATACAATCAAAAGTGATTCCATCAACAATCCTGATGGTAATCATAGCAAAATACAAACAACAGAATCACTACAAATCAATTCCAAACAAGCTGGCTTCAATCTATTCAAGAAGGTTCACAGTGTCTGGATGAGTGGGTTTCTCTAGCAATCCCTTGATCAGTCTGTTTCTTTTCTCGACATCCTGATTCAGCCTAGCAATCTGCTCTTCAACATCGTTGCCTTCGCGCCTTGACTTCTTGATTCTCGGTTGCAGCTTGAGCTCTTCAATTTCTTTCTGGGATTCCTTCCACTTACCAAAGAAGTGATTCTTGTCTTCCTTCATTCTTTGAAGCTCTTCTTTTAATTCCCCCTTCTCAATTTTAAGCTCTTCCCACATCTCCTTATACGTGGCAAACTTGTCTTCAGTTTTGGCCAAGAGCTTTTTGGTTTCCCTGTGGCTTTGCCGGATGATTCAGCAGTCATACTGATCTTTCTACAGTGCTGAGCTCTGTCATCAAGATCCTTCTCCCTTTTTTCCAAGTGCTCTGTCAAATCTTGGACCTTCCATTTCAACTCCAAGTTGTCATGTAAAGTGCCCCGAAGCCTACTACTCATACCAGCATTTTCCTCTCTCAAATCTTGCACCATTTTTCGCTGCTTATCGAATTCTTCAATTGGTACGGTGATTCTCTCCTCTATCACTTTGGGATACAAGGGAGGCGCCCAATCAAAAGGCAAATAGTACTCTTCGACCCTCTTCTTTATCCATTGCTCATGTGGAGGGAAAGTTTGATTGTTAGGCAAATCCCAAATGGTTTTTCCTCTCTTCTGTTTACTGAGCCATGCTCTGGAAGTTTTCTGCGCCACATCTAAACCATCGTCAGCCATGTGAAAATACAAAGACTCTTCCAACTCCTTTTCAACTGGGGGACTTCTTAGGGCATACCCAAACTGCCGGATATCCAAGGAAGGGTTATAGTTAATACCTCCTTTTCTCCCTATCAATGGCACATTAGGGTATTCACCGCAACTGTGCAAAATGTCTTTACCTTGCACTCCGTGATTCACCCAAACAATATCCTTAGCATCTAGGCCCATCAGACGTTGACTCCATTTCAGGGAACTCTTAGTATCCTTGAAAGCACCTGACTGGGGTAGGCGATTAGCAAACTACTTATAGAAAAGAGGTGCACAACAATGAACTGTCCCACCTCGTCTCTTCTCGTTCCTGTTGTACAAGGTATAATGAAGGTCTCCTAGTAAGGTTGGCACCGGATTCTGAGATACAAATATTCTGATAGCATCCGTGTCAACAAAATTAGGCTCATTCGGGAACAAGACAACACCATATACACAGAGAGCCAACACTGCATTGAAGGCATTCCACTTCTCTTCCTTTGCTGCCTCTTGAGCCTTGTTTGCCAAGTATGATAGGTGATAGCCACGAACCTTTCCCTTGCCAGAAATATTAGCTTCCAAAATTGACTTGCTCAAATAAAGAGCACCAGCCACAGCTTGGAAATCAAGATCTGCCTTCGACCCACAGAAAGGAGCGCCTTCTTTGATGGAAATTCCCAGGAGGTTCGAATACTCCTCCAGAGTAGGAACCAAAACATAATCCGTCAGTACAAAGCACTTCAAGGCAGGATCATAAAACTGCATCAGGGTGCGTAAGCCATCAGCTTCATATTCACTGAGGTTACGAGCAAAGGATAGGATCCAACCGTACTTCTCTCCGAACATTCCTAACACTTCCGGAATGGCCATCTCTTGCAATTTACAAATCTGACCCAGGATGAGCTTCGGGAATTTGTACACAATGGTGTTCTTCTTGCCTCTTTTGTTGTCCATCCCTATCACTGCCCGTTGACTTGAATCAGAATGTCAGATACTACCTGGAAAATGAAAAATATGAATGTTAGAGAAAAAGATGCAATGCAGGGCATGGGATCAAGGTGCCACGTGTCTGTGTTGGACTGTGAACGGTGTCAGTGTAGCTCTGAGATCAAATATAGAACCATAGATAGGAACCATCTGAATACAATAGGATGCATTCTCCTTTTGTGTAACGACAACAGAAAACTGGGTATGTAGGAGGTTATGGTCACCTGCAAACCTGTAAACAACCTGCCCTTCTCACGTGTGGGTACTAAGATCCTCAGTATCCCGGGCTCTCAGTTCGAAAAATGATGATAAGTTCACCATTTCTAGTTTGGCATCATCATCAATCGAGAAGGCCTCAACTGATTCACCAAAACGAAAGGTCCTCAGCTTCAGGCACTGAAGTCGAGAAGCAATAGTACATTCATCCCTCGGGGTACAGTACTATCGCCAATCGAGGAGTGCCTCCACTGATTCTCTTTCAAAAAGGACATCCTAGAGCAAGTTCCCAGCATTGGGTCCTCGGATCGAGAATGTGCAATGGGTTTGCCACATAATGTGGTCTGCCACTATCACATCTCGGGAGGAGTGCCGCAACTGAGTCCTCGGGAATGGTCACCGGAGTCGACAGTTCCTCAGGAGAATAACTACTGGCCTGCATAACATGCATTAGCAGATAGCTCCTGATAAAACCTCGTCTGGTTGTGGGTCTCATGAACAACAATACGTGGTCACCACCACACAAGCGTCACGACTATCCACCCTAATACCTATGTGTGTACTCAAGCCTGGGTAGTGGGCTCATCTCTCAGAACACCCTGCCCACCAAACAGAAAACCAGCATAGCACAGTCCAGTATAGCATAATATAGCATATGAAATGAAAATGCTAAAATGCGGTAAATACAGTAATATACAGTAAAGCAGTAATACAGTAAATAGAAATACAGTACAATAGTAAGTACAACAAAAAAAGTAAACACCCAATGAAATAAAAACAGACAAACGCTAGGATTGACTCGCAAAAGGAACCAGAGATTCGTGAAATTTCCCCAGCAGAGTCGCCAGCTGTCGCTCCCGGGATTTTCAACCAAGTACAAACGCGAAAGTGGCACCAAAACAGAGTTGCCAGCAATGTGTATTTATCCCATGAGAGGGAAAGGAAACACCGCATAAACCTGAAGGGAAGGAAAAGCATGGTCTTGCGACCAAGAGAACTGGGCTCGGGAGTCGGTTACGCGAGAGGAAGGTATTAGCACCTCCTCGCGTCCATCGTACCCGATGGGATCCACGCTTGCTTGTCTCGATCAAAGGGTGTAAGGAAAGGATACTGGAAAAGGAACTGCTAGCTGGAGAACTGGAAAAGGAAAGGAGAGATAAAGAGAAACAAATGTAGGGAAAATAAAAGAAGTGCTCGAATGGGGCCTACCCCACTGCCTACGTATCTCATCGGGAGCATAAGAATCAGAGCGACGTAGTTCCCCTCAACGAGGGTCGCTTTGTTTGTGTTTTTTAGTGGAAACGTCAGAGTGCGCGTTCCAGCAGTTAGGTGTTGCAGCTCGCTGTATGGAGACTTAGGCGTTACTTGTTTGTGGTAGAACGGACTTGACGAGTCCTTAAGGAAGGAGTGAAGAAGATGAGAAAAGAGAAATCCCGGAGGAAAGACGTTATTGTTTGTTTGAAGTCTTTTAGAAAGAAGTGTTTTTTTAAGTTGTTTTTATAACGCATATTGCATTCAAGTCTATCGTATAAGATCGAATGCTTCGCATGGTCGTCCTAACAGGCCGTATGCTAAACACTCTAGGAAGGTGGAGAGAAACCCTCCTCCTTCCATTTCCCACACTTTAGGTTTAACTGCAATACATGTTATGCTATCATCAAGTGTTTTTTACTTTTATTTTGACATGAGAAAGATGGAGACTCAAATGGTCGAGAAAGATAAAATCTAATGAGGGAGACTAAGACTCAACCTTAGAGTTATCATACATGGAGATCATAAGGTTAATGTGGTTTAAGAAATCTAATCCTAAAAGAAAGGAGAAGAAGAGCAAAAGAAACAACTTACTTCCAAGATGGAAGTTAAGTTGATCCTAAAGAGGGGTGAAGAAGAAGTTATTCAAGGAAAGCATATAAATGCTCATCATGATCACAAGTTGAATTATTAAAGAAATGAGAGAAGATGAAAGAAAGAAGTGTATGTGGAATCATATCCACACACTTACTTACCCTTAGCACCTACATGAAAAGGTTAGTTCAAAAACTACTTACAAGAAAAGCCTAAGCAAAAGAACTTGGTCAAACAAACAAATGGAAGGAAACAATGAAAACAGCAGCTATTACAGCCTACATGCAACAGAACAGCAGTAAATTCAGCTTTATATTCCAAACAGCAAACAACAGCTCATGTTCAGCATACAAAATGGGTGTAACAAGCATTTGGCAGCACATACTACATCACATATATGTTCAGGCAGCAGTGGAAGATTAGAGACATCATGCATTAACAGACAGTTTCAATCATGAACAACCATTATCATGAGTCAAGCCTTGCACATTCATCAAACAAACATGATCACAATCACATTACAAATCATGGTGAACAATCCTTGAAATCAAACATGTTATAATACACATTACAAAAGAATACACATTGTCAAGAATATGAGCAAGTCAAAAACAAGTATATATCTCTTGAAATGGAAAGCAAATAAACATGCGCATAGTAATTCCGACAACATAACATCAATTAGCAATTAATAAGCTCAACGTGTGTGCATCATGTGTTCATCACATCAATTAATCTACAATGCAAACATTATGTTCAATGATGAAAAACAAAGGCACGCGTGTCATAAAATCAAGTTCGTACTATGGTGTGAGTTATAATAGCTCAAAAATAATCGACCAATCATCAATGCATTGATCCATGAAGTTTAAACATGTTAAGGATGTCAAACAAACAAGAAAATGCAAGAAAATCACATTCTGCAGCAGTGATAACCGGTTAGCAGTTATGCTGTAACCGGTTACATAGTTCAAAACAGCCAGAAACTACGCAAAAAACAACATGTTAACCGGTTACAGCATAACTGCTAACCGGTTACACAGCAACAGAGTTAAAAAAAAACAGTTCCAAAAGCACTTTTCAGCAGTAAATGACTTATTCAAACCACTCCAATGATCATGTAATCACTTATGCACGAAAATAACATTCAAACACAGTATTCAAACATCATTTAGATCCAATAATCATCCACATTAAGAATCAAAATCAAGCACATGGATCCAAATCAAAAATCACCAACGATCTACATCGAATAAGTTGCAAATAAGCTAAATCAAGTATAGATTTGAGGAAAACCAACCTACAAAGCGGAGATTTGCTTTGGTAATTGTTGCGAAGTGATCTTAGTGCAGAAAATGAAAGAAAACCAGAGATCCCTTAATCGATTGCCAAAACGCGTCGAAACCGAACGAAATCGCGAAAATCCACCAAAATCCAACTTGCACCAAAATAAATGGTGAGAAACCTTTGGATTGAAGAAGAACAAGCTGAAATTCCAGAAAATCCAACCAATGCAAACCAAAAAATGAAGTTTAGCTCAAGAATTAATCACTTTTTAAAGTAAAAAGTGATTATTCCTCAAGAAATAAGAGCTTTTGTGTGTGGTTTTGGAAGAGAAGTAGAAGTTGTAGCAAAGTGAAGAGAGAAATGAGAGAGAATTGAGAGTGAAATGTGAGAAATTTGAGAAATGGTTGAAGTCCTTTGAAAATGACTGAAGCATCTCTTAAATATATTTTAGGTTTGGAGTATGAGAGGTTTGAATGAGGTTTGGAATGAGGTTTGGGTTTGGAGCTAGGGTCGGAGTTAGATAGACCCAACTCACCGAGTCAAGTTAGTTAACTCGGTTAGTTAGGATCAACTCGGTTGCTTGGAAAACAAGGAACCTCAACTAGTGTATGGGTGCGTGACTTGGTCTGCAACCAAGGCCCTGTGACTTGTGAACTTTCAGCATGAAACCACCATGTTCGAGCCCTCGTATGACCTTCATAACTTGTTCAAATGAAATAATGTCCAACATCAAAGTTGAAGAGGGCATGGAGATGAACAACTTTGATGTTCAAAAATTTTTCATTTGAAGCCTTATTGATGGAGAAAATTGGCTTGACATTTGGCACGCCAATTGTTAGATGAAATTATGGCCTATGGGCCTGCGCTCGCCTTGCCGCGACTTGAGATTTGCCTTGATTTTCCCAAACTTTGATTGATCATAACTCCCTCAATTTTGATCCGATGGAAGAGTTCTTTATATGGATTTGAAGCTTAGAACATGAAATTTAATTGGATCAACTTGAACCTGATTTTTGAAGCTTTTATCATTGAGAAAGGAAGCCTTAAAGTGGGGTGAAAAATGGTCCAAACTTGCCATTTTTGGAAACCCTAAAGTTTCTATTTTTGGCGGTTTTGTGATTTCTTGATTTTTCATAATTCCTCCATATTTTCTTGATCAAATCTTGTCCAATGAGCCTATATAACATGAATTTCATGAATTTGACCTTAAAAAGTCAGGAGTTGACTTTTTTCACTGCACATTTGACTTTTTCCCCAATTTCTTGATTATCAAGCAACTGATCAATTGAACCTCTTCTGAAATGAATCAATGGCCAATCTTCCATCCTTAGACACTTGATATCATGTAGAAAACATTGAGATCAAGTTTGAATCAAAATTTCATCAGGAGACCACTTGAATTCAAAACCCTAATCTTGGTACCCTCTGGTTAGGATGAAAAAACACATCCTCCAAATCCAAATTCCTCTGAACATGATGTATATTCCTTCTAACAAAGAGGAGATATGACATTTGGAGGTGATAAAAACCCAAAGAGCTTGCCCATTTGATCGTCAGATCCCCATTTTAGACTGTTTTGTATAGGAGTTGATGCACTGTTCAATCCTTTTGATGATTTCCCTTCTTTCAATGACTTGTGAGATCAAGGGGGGATGATATATGATGTAAGAGACCTCTGATGCTTGTGAGAGACCCTTGGCTTTTATTCTTTTGCTTTGGTTGATCAACCCCTTTTGAGAAACAACTGATCCCATGCCCTCATGCAAGATGCAATGCTATGCTTTATGTTTTATTTTTCTATGCTTGAATGCAATGCAATGAAATGAAAGCTCATGCTAAATGATATGAAGAAATGAGAGGGCAAATTTTGGGGTATTACAGTGGTGAATTAGGTCAAGAAACCCTAATTCCTGATTTTTGATGAATGCATCCCCTGAGGCTAAATTGACTTGATGATGGGGTCTATGAGGTCTTTTGGAGTATCTTGAGCTATGTTTTAAAGCATTGGCTCATGCCCAGAGGAAAATTTCCCTCTAGAGGCCCTGGTCAACCAAAACCCTAATTTGGTGACACTGGTGATCTTGAGGCTTGATCCACTTGGAATGTTGCACCTTTGTGCTTGATTCTTGATGTGGGAGTCCTCTTGATCCTTTATAGGTGTTTGAGAGGCTAGAAAAGTTGAAGATTATGTCCTTTCTTGATTGATCCTTTGTCTAAGTGCTCTGAGAGGGCCTCAAACCCTAAGCTTGATTGTAGTGAATGCTCACCCATCTTTAGGGAGACTGATGAGATATGTAAATACATCCATATTGTGATGATGATTTACCCAATAATGGGAAATCTTGGTGGTCAAAATTTGGGGTATGACAGCAACAACACCATTTGGTCGAATCACCTCATCTGCTCAACTGATCGTATTGGTTGGCGTCGAGTGCTACGAGGTGCGCGGAACTGACCCTGCTCAACCAACCGTTTATGGTGTGAACCGGTTGGAACCACTCGTCCAGCCCGTTTTTAGGAAGACTCAGCCTTAGTAGCCCTAGCCTGGTATGTCGCTTTATTTGTCGCTCTGCCTGCAATAGTGTTGTCCCTGCCTTTTTATTTCATTACAAAAGAAGGGAAACAAATTTTTAACTACCAAAAATTTCAGAATTTTTGGTAAAAAACAAAGGGTTTATAACTACCGGAAATTATGAAATTTCCGGTAAAAATCAAAATTTTTTATAACTATCGAAAATTCTAAATTTTTCGGGAATTTCCAGATGATTTTGTACCGGAAAATTTGAAATTTTAGGTAAAAATGTTTTCATTAATACTGGAAATTTTGAAATTTTCAGTACAAAATCCTGGAAATTTAGACATTTACGGTAAAAATACGTACTAATTTTGATATTTCTGATAGAATATTCAAAATTTTGGATATTGCCCTAGACAAATGAGATTCGCGCGTGGTTACTGTAAATTTCGAAAATGATTGATTTTTTTTTGCAGGGGAAATATTGTCTATGCATCTTCGTATCTTCCCTTAGTTCATTTGTCTGTGAGATTTTTCGGAGATGTATCTCTGGAATACGCTATATTAGATCAAAGCAGAAATAGGCAGAAACAATGGCAGAATGGAAAACCAACATAAATTAACTCCAAAATCAACATTGCATAGATAAACATTACATAAATTTAACATTACATGTTATTAAAAAATAGGTGGTTCAGGACGTTGCAACATTCTTATAATATCTTCGGTTGATCTTTGAATCGTCCCATCTACTTCAATCAGACCCTTTTGTTGAGTAACGGTAAAAGATACTCCACAAAACCTTTAAATCATCATCCGTCTTCATTTCAAGCACGGTGAACCATATATTCCTTTCATTGTCAATCAAGGGAGAATGGTACTCGAGCTTGACAACTCTCCGATTTTCAAGATATCGCAAGAAAGTATTCAGTTCGGTTTTCAGGTCGACGAGAAGTACACCCTTGCAGATTCGAAATTTAAGTGGGGGGTTTTGCACCATTGAAATACACAAATGCAAGATGGGGATAGGGGTTCATTATGTTTCTTGTAAAGAAAAAAGAATTAGAGACCCTATTTATAAAAGGTGTAGAACAATAAGGACCTTAAAAGCTCTATCCTGTCTCCAGGAAAGACGTTGGAGATACATCTCAGGATCTGCCTTTTTCCCCCAAAAAATAAGGGTTTTTATAGAGATGCATCTTTGGATAATCTCATGTGTTATTTTTTATTAAATAATTAACAGGTGTGTCAGGAGATGCGTCTCCGAAACTTCCCAAAAATATGCAAAACAGAACCATGGTATTATGCAGAGCAGTATTACAAAATACAAAAATTGTCCAAAAAATACCACTCAATTTTATAACATTATGCAGTGCGTTACATACAAAAAACATGCTACATTGTTAGATTACAACTAAATACATCTAAACTTATGTCATTGCCTAAATCTATTGGTGGTCCATCCTTCAACATACTCTTACACATTTCCAAAGCCCATGTAACATTGTCCTTTTTCTTAGATTCCATAAATGCAAAGCTGAATGATTAAGTCATCTCCGTAGAAGTCACACAAATAATTTCCAAGAGTGGAAGTGTTTACTTGTTAGTTTTGTATGTTGCGTCAATTATGAGCCCGAAGAGAAAGATGTTGAACAACTTCACGAAATCGGGATGAATCCTAAATATATCTCGAACGGTGACTTTATCCTCACATACTCTGTACCTTGAAACATAGTCTTCATCTTCCAAAAGCTTTAACAGTTGTTGCATCTCAGATATTGGTACTCTTACCGCATTGTTGTCTTGAGCACACATGTTGTATATTTGCTTGATGATTGAAACATTTTAACGGTTTTTTCCATTTAAAAGATGCGAGTATGTTTTTCGGCGCCACCATGTTTAATGTCATGTCTGTAACAAGTTCACTCTCCTCCGAAACAAGGCAACATACAATGGGATGACTAACAAGCTTGTCATGCAAGGCATGATTATGTATACTATAAATCACATCAAATTTCCACGTCTCATCCTCCATATGATATCCTCGCAATTTAAACAGACACTCACAATTCCTCTATCACGTGTCATCTCGTTTAAAGTTCCTAATCCTTGGTTGGTACGTGCCACTTCTTTCGTATATCATTGTTACAAATGCTTGTCTTTTATCCGAACCATTGTCAGACCTTCTGATTACAACACCAAACCCCAATTTTTTGGCCTTCCTACAGATTCATTTTAGCATATATTCACAAACAATATACACTTCTTTATTTGTAAATTGTGCACGAACATCTACCTCGGCAACTACCAGTCGGGCACCTGGTTTAACATCATCACTTGCTTCATCCGGTTTAACATAGTCATTCACTTTATCCATTTTAACATCACGCTTCACTTCGACCGATTTAACATCCACACTCACAATAAATTTGACATATATATTCGGGTGCACTATATCTATTACCACCAATAACAGAAAAGCAATGTTACATTTCAAACTACCAGAACAATCCGAAGATGCACATCCGGACCACACCTAACTTCGTCTGGAAATGCATCTCCGGAATCAATAAGAACGATGCAAGTAATGGAGGGTGAAATGAATGAACTTTATCTACAATTTCAACTTGTTTTTCTCTCTTTGAAGTGATGAATTACAAGAATGATGTTTTGGTGTTGAAAAGTTGATTGAGAATGAGATAAATTTTTTCAAGGGTTTTGGAATACTTTCTTGTTTTAGCATGAAGAAGAAGCTCATGCAAGGTGGTGTTTTATCAACTTTCCCGCTGGATATTTTCGGAGATGCATCTCTGGAAATATCACTAATTTATTATTTAAATCATTTGCGTGAATAACAAAACTACATAAGTAA
Organism: Lathyrus tuberosus; assembly: GCA_022829125.1. Lineage (NCBI taxonomy): Eukaryota > Viridiplantae > Streptophyta > Magnoliopsida > Fabales > Fabaceae > Lathyrus > Lathyrus tuberosus. The sequence continues at coordinate 12,789,638 of JALAZF010000072.1, forward strand.
GTGTAGGGATATTTCAGAGATGCACCTGGGATCCACCCAAACAGTATATAAAGATGCATCTCTGGACCACATATATATATTTTTTAGAACAGGTGAAACTAAAAAAAGAGAAGATTGACATGATTTTAGTGCGTCTGGATCCGGACGCATGAAATACAACTTTAAGTTTTCAAGAGTGTGCTTTGCATATATAAGTGGTGGGAGGAAGAGTAATGCCCGTCTTCAAAATAGGATTGGCAATCAAGTCCACATTCAATGAATATCTGCAAAAAAACACTCTCATGAATAGGTAAAAATCAATATGAGCATAGACTTGGGTAATTATCCGCTAAAATAAGCAGATATTTGAACATATACAAGTATCATAGTATTCACCCACTCTATATCTGTACAATATATAGTTTTATATTGGCTTATTTAGTCCTGAAGTCCCTTAAATTAATTTCAGTTTTCAGTTTGGTCCCTTATGTAATAAACGTTACGATGTAGTCCCTCAAGAATCGTTCCGTTAAACAACTTGATCCATTCTGTTAGTTTTTTTGTAAAAACGTTAAGTATGCTGAGGTGGTATGCCAGCAAGGATTTTAGTTCATTTGTGAGTCAGCAATTAGCAATTTATAAACGATAAGCATGATGAATGTTTAGGGTTCTTAATTCTTCATCCTTCCTTCATTATTGTCACGTTACTATTCATCATCTTCTTCCTCCTTCTTCATTCTTCATCCTCTTTCATTCATATGTGAAAATGTCAATAAACTCCAGCAACAAACTGAAATCAAGCACCCAAAGGTATGGGTCATTTGGATCTGTTGTGATAAGAAAGAAAAAGATGGAGTGTTGGTGTGAAGAAGAGTGTGTGATGCGTACTGTTACGGATTTGAATAATGTTAATGTTGGGAAAAAGTTTTGGGGTTGTAGAAATTACAGAAATCAAGTTGAGAAGGGATGCAATTTTTTCAAGTGGGTAGGAGATGAAGTTGTTGATGGAAGGGATTTGAAGATTGAAAGGCAAAGGAAGAAGATATTCAAGTTGAAGAATGAGGTTTTGAGCACAAGAGGAATGTTGAAAAATGCAATTTTGATTTGCATTATTAGTTTAGGGTTTAACATAGTTTTTGTAACAAACTATTTGAAATAGCTCTGTGGGCAAATGTAATAATGTGTTTAACATAGTTATGAATGTAAGAATGTGTTATTAATGAAATTTGTTAAGTGTTTTAATTTTTTTTCCAATGTTTAAGCAATTGTGTTATGTAATGGTCTGTAATGGTTATCAAATGGGTTGAATGTGATAAAGTATTGTTTTGATATTGTTTATAACTGGTATGGATTATAACTTAATGGTTTGTAACATATATTGTTTAGAACATGTTAATAAAATATTACTGAATCAATAACATGTTGATAAAATATTGCTAAATCATGTAAATAACATGTTGACAAAATGATATAGATATTGGTTTAACAAAGGCATTAAAGCATGTGTTCTTGACACTGCTACAAAAAGCATTTGTTCTTAGCACTGCTACAAAAGTTAAGTGGTACAGAAGTGAATTTGTTCATAGCCACCAATACAACAATGCCTAAATAAGGTGTTCTTAGCCACCAATACAACAAAAGCCTAAATAAAGTGTGCATATGACACTGAGTTACACAAACATGAAAAATAAAAAGTGGATCAAGTTGCTTCAGGTTGAGTTGATGCTGTATGACTTGCTTCAGGGACACTTGCTGCAGGCTGACTTGTTGCAGGAAGAGTTGCATCAGGTTGAGATGTTTCCTGCTGACTTGGACCAGGCTGACTTGGTTCAGGTTGAGTTGTCTGACTTGGACCTGGATGTTTGCAGGTTGCCTTGTTGTGCCCCATCATGTGGCATCTACTGCACTTAATGCCAAAGTTTGCTCTCTTTAGCTGAGTGTCATCCCTTATGCTCTCTGAAGCATCTTTAGTCCTCTTCTTCTTTGGCCTGCCTGGTTGTCTTTTGATTGGTGGTGGTTGCAACTCAACATAACCTTTTTTCTCCCAAAGTAATTCCCTATTGACTGGAAAAATGACAGATGCATAGCATTCTTCATACACTTGTTTTCTGTAGAAATCAGGGACATAGCTTTCAATCTCTAATTTTTTAGATTTCATGCAAGATATAGCATGACAACAGGGTAAACTTGTCAGCATCCATTTTCTGCAAGAACACACTTTGGTTGACAGATTGACAGTGTATTTTTCTTCATTGTATGAGATGTGTCTCACCTCATAGTCGTACTCTCCTGCACGCCTATTAAGTGGACAACAAACATTTAAAAGCTGAGTTGGTGAAACAAATGTAAAACAATCATTTAGATGAACAAATACCTCACAATCCAGCTTTTTGTTTTTTCAGACTCCTTTGTAATCTTTTTCTTGATGTTGGGTAGAATGTCACCTTCAAACTTGGAAATTTTCTGTCTGTTTGACTCCCATCTTTGCATGAGATACACTCTGATCTCTTCAATCATTATTATGATTGGTTTGGACCTAGCTGTCACAAAAACTGAGTTGAAGGCCTCTAACATGTTGTTTACTAGGGTATCACATAAAGGGTTTGTTTTGAAGAAAGCCTTGGTCCAAAACCTAGCAGGTAACTTTATTAAGTGCTTGAATGCCTCTACATTAACAACCTTCATTTCCAACATTGCTTTTTCAAAAGCATTTGTGTAAGTGGTTGTTGCAGCTTTCCACATTAATTCCTTGAGTTTAACTCCTGGGAGTTTAAACTAGGATTCTCCATTGTCATCTTTTAACTCAATCGTGCTATTACACTCCGTTTGATCATAATACCATAGGCTCTCTATACTTGTATAACCTAACTCCTTTAAACCACCTAACACTTCGAAGTAACTCCAAAAATCAGGGTCCACATCCCACATTTCCTCTAAGCCATTATAACCTACTTTCGTTAACTAAAAAAACTCACCCCTATGATGAACAACGCATCTAAAACGGCTCTCCATGACCTAGATAAAGCAGAAGAAAAACCCTAACTAAGCAGATGAAAAACCCTAACTGAGAACTAAAAGAAACGAAGGATATAAATATAAAGTTTGCATCAGTCGTACCTCAAAACAGATGCAGGAAGTTGTTCCTCTTTCACGCCGTATCAAATAATCCACAAACCCTAAAATGAAGAAGAACAATAATGAATGAAACTAAACTGAAGATGAACGTAGATGAACAAAATCATATGATTACCAATACCTTGACGAACAAAAATGAACGGAGATGATAGCCAGATGTTAGATGTCAATCATGATATATTTAAGTATGAGTTATTTGGCATTTTTCATGACTTTTCATGTGGAATAGGTTGATTTTAGTGTGAATTGATGTTGTTATGCATTATTTGAAATATACTTGTGGTGCTTGTAATTTGTTGGCTAAATGTGCAGAAATAGGAGTGAAAAGATCAAAGTTTGAAGTCCCAAAGAAATAGTGCAAGCTGCCAAAGGAATTGAAATCAACATCAGTATTCGCTAGGCGAATGTTGGCGAAGGTGCCAGCGAAGGTTCGCCTAGCGAACGTCAGCGAGCATGCCAGCGAGATGGTGGCAGAAAGTGTGCAAAACTTACAGTAGGAAAACTGGGTAAATTCGCTGGGCGAGTAGGCCAGCGAATGCTCGCTGATATGCTCGCGGGGCGAATGTGCCAGCGAAGGGTGGCAGAAACTTTCCATTTTGAAAACACCCAAGCTTCGCTGGGCGAAGGTTGCAGCGAATGCTCGCGAAGCGAATGTTTTGGTTCGCCTAGCGAACCCACGATAATTCTGAGGGGCGGTTTAAGTCTGAGGCACTTAAATGTGCCATATTTTTGGGCATTCGCTAGGCGAATGAAAGGCTTCGCTGGGCGAATGGTGCTGTTTGGAAAAGTGTATAAATAGAATTGTTACTTTTTGGACCAAGGATCTTGCTCATTTTTACAATAGAATTAAGTGTTTACAGCATTTTTTGTTCAGAAAAGCTTGTATTTTCATTGGAGAAGCTGATTTTGCATCCATTCTCGATTATTCGTTGTGGATGCTCATTCATCTCCTCTCTTTACTTGTCATCCAAGCTACCATGAGAAGTGGTAGCTAATCACTCAATGTTGAGGTTAGAGGTAGTTGATTCTGTTTTTATGTATTGATATTGATCTTTTGTATATGAACAAAGTCTTTGATCAATATAGATGATGTTGTTTTCTCTTAATGATCCATTTGTGAATTGTTTTGCTCTAGACATAGACTTTACAACTCTTGACCTAACAATTTCATCTCTTAAAAACCAAACTCTAGACATAGATTTGGGATTTGCTATTCGCATTGTATTGATCTTAATGATCGTTGCTTAGATTGTTAGCGTGAGACATCATCTAACGGTCTAAACAACGGTACTCACGATTCCACTTTAGACATAAATGTAGTCGGGAGGATACGCGGTTATATTGGTTGGAAACTGAGTTCATATGCTTGATTAATTGTTTATACATGAATAGGATTGATGAAACCTAACCTTAACATGCTTTTATAAAAATCTTTGTGACCTAATTAATCTTTGCTACAAGTGAATGATAACAACAAGTGAAACTGTTGAAAACCTTAACTTAGAATATCACAACTATTGAACGGCTAGCATCAAATATCCGACAATCCCTGTGGAGACGATAACAAAAACCCTCACTGAAACTATATTTCTAACAAATTGGCGCCGTTGCCGGGGATTGTTAGTTGATATTGCAAGCATTGCGATAGTTGAGTTATTGTAAGCTGTTACCGCTTTATCTTGAACTTGTTAATCTATTTGTTAGTGTGCAGACTTAGTTTATGCGAGGGAAACTACCGGCGGACCAACTTCTTTTCGATCCTGAGATTGAAAGAACCGCTCGTAGAATCAATACCCGAACTAGAAGAAGGAGGCAGCTAGCGAAACAGAGGCGAGAACAAGAGGAGAGTACATCTGCACCACCACCATTTCCACACATACTTCCAATTATGGAGGGAGATCCACCACCACCACCACCACCTGCTTCTAGGCCTTGTACAAACAGTCCGAGGCATAATGCTCAGTTCGCCCGTCATGCAAATAACGGTCGTCATGCTGAGATGAAGACCGGAATCCTCCAACTGTTATACCAAAGTCCCTTTACGGGTATGGATCATGAAGATCCTTTCACCCATTTGACAAAATTTTATGAAATCGCTGGAGCGACGGGTGCGCCGGAAGCAGAAGAGGAGTCTCTGTTCAAGAGACTATTCCCGTATTCCCTCATTGGGAAGGCCAAGGAATGGTACCTTGATCAGTCAACTGCCATCATGACTGATTGGAATGCTTTGGAAGAAATTTTTTTGGAAAGATTCTTTCCGCACACTCGGTTCATGGAAGCGAAGACCGCTATAGCTGTATTCACACAAGGAGCTAACGAATCTCTCAACGAAGCTTGGGAGAGGTTCAAATCAATGTTACGAAAGTGCAAAGGCCATGGTTTCGATGAATTGTCACAGATTCATATATTCAGAAATGGGCTGCAGCTAGTACACAAAACCTTGTTGGATGCCACCGCGGGTGGGTCTTTGTTAAGCAAAGCTGCTGCGGAAGCCACTGCTATCATTGATAAAATGGCCTTGAATGATCATCAAGGCAGTCACAATCGTGGACCTGCTCAACGAACGCCGGGTGTGTTGGAATTAGGAACAAGTGACGCTATCCTTGCACAAAACAAATTGTTATCACAACAGGTTGAGCTGTTAACAAAGCAAATGTCTAAGCTGCCTCAACAATTCAAGGAGATGCATGAATCTTCAAGTAAAAAGGTGCAAGTGTTAGTGTGTGAGTTATGCAGAGGTGACCATTTGACCGGTTATTGTCCTCCGGTTGTGGAGGAAGCGAACTATGCGGGAAATCAAAGTTACCAACCCCGTCCTCCGTATCAACAAGGCAACCAAGGTTACCAACAACGTGGTAACCAAGGTTATCAACAACCATGGAGACCGCAAGAAGCCGGGCCATCAAACCGTCAACCTTACCAAAATTACACCCAACCTTCGCAAGCTCCCGTTGGAAATTCAAAGATGGAAGATACTCTAACACAATTTATGCAAATATCCATGTCTAATCAAAAGAATACAGATGCTGCGATAAGGAACCTCGAAACACAAGTCGGGCAATTATCTAAACAATTGGCCGATCAACAAAAAGGTCCCTTTACGGCAACTACTCTTCCAAATCCGAAAGATTGTAAAGCGATTATTACAAGAAGTGGACGTGAGATTGACATGAATGTGGGTAAAAGAGTAATGGAGGAGGTTGTGGTTGAAAAAGAACATGTGAGTGAGGAATTAGAAGTAGAAAAGAATGTCGAGGGTGTTGTAGTTGAAAAAGAGATAGAAAAAAATGAGAGAGAAAAAAAAGAGAATGAGAGAAAAATTGATAATGAGGAAAGAGTGAAAAGAACAAAAAAAGGAAAAGAGCCGGTGAGTAATATTCCGATACAACACTTACCTTATCCACATGCTCCTACGAGGAAAGATAGTGCAAGGCATTATACTCGGTTTATGGATATTTTTAAACAGTTACAAATAAATATCCCATTTTCCGAGGCCTTGGAACAAATGCCCAAATACGCTAAATTCATGAAGGAGGGACTGTTTATAACTGTGTTTTTCTGAAAAATCGTGCCTTCGCTGGTTCGTTCGCCTCGCGAGTATGCGCGAGCATTCGCCAGACTTCGCCTAGCGAGTCTGGCGCGAACAGAAGCACATTTTTAATTTTTCGCTTGTCAATGCTGAGCTCTGGCTGGTTGTTTTTAGTTGCTAATGCGTTTGTTGCCCTTGTTTGGTTTCATTGTTTGTTATGTGCAGATGGCACCAAAAATGGCGATGCACGCGGCTAAAAAGCGAAAGGCTCAAACCTCCAGGCAAGTGCCCGTGCGATTTGACGAAGAACGATTCAGGGGAGCTAAGCAGGCTGCCAGGTACGAGACCCTTGAAAGAAAGACCATCCTGCCGGAGAAAAGATTCCTTCTTAGTGATCGAGGAAGTTACCGAACTATTGATGCGCTTTTTGTGGCAAAGAAGTGGGATCGTCTAATGATGCCGCTGGATGGGTACAACATTGAAATTGTTCGGGAATTTTTTGCGAATGCATTACCGGATGATGGTGAAAGATTCAGTTGGGCCTCTTGGGTTAGAGGTACTGTTGTGAGGTTTGATCGTAGGACGATCAGCACTGTTTTGGGAGATCCTTTACCGTTGGTTGGGACTGAGATCGATGCCTATCATCGAGACTTGCATCTTCATCGTGATATTGAGAAGATGACTCGGGATTTGCTTCTTGAAGGTAAAGAAGTTGCGCGAAATTCCTCCGGGGTGCCGGTTAGGTTCAGAAGGGTGGACATGCTGCCCTTGGTTCAGGTTATTTTGTTGTTTGTGCTCACTAACATTTGTCCCAGGTCGCATCATAGTACAGTTCCTATTGCTCTGGCTCATCTTATCCACAGCATTCAGCAGAATGTCCAGATTGACGTGGCCCGCATCATCGCGGATGAAATAAGGGCAGTTGTGTTAAGTGGTTCGGGAGGTACGGCGGCGCGCAAGAATGCCCCGCTTATTTTTCCATGTCTGATCATGTCCTTGTGTGCTCACGCTGGTGTTGATATGCCAGCCCGCAGGCAGGTCACTATTCCATCTGCTATTGATGATCGGTATGTGGATAAGTTCTGTAAGGCTAGAGGAATGGTTGGAGCCTCTTCTAGTGCTGGTGCTGATGATGCTGCTGAAGCTGAGGAGGGTTTTGAGCCGGCAACGCCGGCCTATTATCCATATCAGCAGGAGATCTGCAATTATAACTGGGATTGGATGGCTGCCCAGCAGCGTGCTATGACGGATATTCATGATTCCTTGCAGGCTCTTCAGTTGCAGATCCGTGACCCTTCTTCTGAGCATCTTATGATGACTAGGGAGCAGTTCCTAGTGCATGTTGGTTGGCCTGAGGCCAGGCCAATATTTGGAGGGGGTGAGGACGATGCTGATGACGATGTTGATGATGATGAGGCTACTTCTGCTGGAGGTGAGGAGGAGGACTTGGACGATGATGATGAGGAGGATTGATTTTTTTTTGTGATCTTAGACTTGTGTACTTCCTTTGGTCTCCAAAGTGAAGTTTTCTTATATTATGTATTTTTCAGCTTTTACTAGTCAAGTATTAATGTACTCGTACCCGTGTGGTACTTTTTGGAATTATGTAGGTGTTGTATACACCAGGCACTTTATGACATTATTAGTTATAATTATGGTTTGTAGTAAAAGTTTTTTTTGTTTTGTTTCGCTTTACTAATAATTGTTGGTTTTTAATTATAGTAGTAAGTGTGTTTTTGTATGTGTTATTTTGATTTTTCTTCTTTAATGGTGAACTTTGGGAAGTAGGTTGGACTCTTGGGATTATAGAGAAATTCCTCCAAGATGTGAGGGCGATGATAGTACCGTAAGCATTGTGTTGCGACAAGGTATATCGTTACCTTGATTCAAGAATTTTTTATGTTTTAGAATTTTGTGTCTTGGGCAAGGGTAAATGTGTTTCATGTTACAACTTCTTTTGAATACATATGTCATTTTAGGATCTGAAACTAGTAAAGTGAGAAGCCTCAAAATTGTATTATATGTCAAGGAGTGTTGATGAATGTTGTCTTTATTTTTAATTCATGCCTTATCTTGTGATCGTGTGATTTTGTGGAAGTAGGAGAAGTGATCAAGGCAATTTTTTTTGTTAGAGAGCACACCTATGCCCAAATATTAATTTACCTGTGAGTAGTGAGCATTCGGTAGCCCCTTTGAGCCTAAACAGTTTAGAACTCAGTTGAATGATGAATTTGTTTTATGTACATAATTTGCTAGTTTGGTTCATCATTGAATTTAATGAGTTTCTAACATTTTCTTCTTGAACCTTTGTAAATTGTTTATTTTGACTTCCTTGCCCTAAAAAGCAAGGAACATTCACTTTAGGTGGAGTTGAAAATGAGTTGGGGAGAGAATAAAAAGGAAGATAGGTGCATTACTCCTAATTATGAAAAGAAAACATTTTTCAAGCAAGCATGTCAAAAGAAGAGTGTGAATATATTGTACAATAGAGAAAATGCTTGCTTGAACGAAAAAAAATAATAGAATCAAAGAGTGTGCACGGTAGTTGGTGAAGGTGGAATGACAATTTGGTGAAATGAAGTGTGTTGTGTAAATATATACATAGTGAATGTTCTTTTGCGTCGGCATTTTCGTTTCAAAGACCTTTAGATATGTCTTTTTTTTGTTCACCCGACCAAGCTACAACCCTTGAAGTCCTTAGTGATCTTTTACTTCCATAATTTCTGTTATGATCATTGAGATATGATATGAATTGCTTAGTATTGCATCATTTGTCAAGAGAGTTTAATTGTCCCGTGCTTGTATGCACGTTTGCCTTCAATCCTATTTCGAAGAGGAGTGTAGAATGACATGTGTATGATAAGTTAGTTGTCTCTTGAAGCATTGTTGAAATTGTTTAAGAGTCAAGTTCTTTTTCATGATTGGTTCTTGAATTGTGTAATTGTTGCATTGTTGTGATCACTGTTTAGCTGAGCCATTTTCGTATCTTGGTTGGATTTAATCCTCGAGCAAATCCTCGTGAGAGGCATACTTTGCTTGAGGACAAGGACAAGCAATGAGTTAGTTGGGGAGAGTTTGTTAGATGTCAATCATGATATATTTAAGTATGAGTTATTTGGCATTTTTCATGACTTTTCATGTGGAATAGGTTGATTTTAGTGTGAATTGATGTTGTTATGCATTATTTGAAATATACTTGTGGTGCTTGTAATTTGTGGGCTAAATGTGCAGAAATAGGAGTGAAAAGATCAAAGTTTGAAGTCCCAAAGAAATAGTGCAAGCTGCCAAAGGAATTGAAATCAACATCAGTATTCGCTAGGCGAATGTTGGCGAAGGTGCCAGCGAAGGTTCGCCTAGCGAACGTCAGCGAGCATGCCAGCGAGATGGTGGCAGAAAGTGTGCAAAACTTACAGTAGGAAAACTGGGTAAATTCGCTGGGCGAGTATGCCAGCGAATGCTCGCTGATATGCTCGCAGGGCGGATGTGCCAGCGAAGGGTGGCAGAAACTTTCCATTTTGAAAACACCCAAGCTTCGCTGGGCGAAGGTTGCAGCGAATGCTCGCGAAGCGAATGTTTTGGTTCGCCTAGCGAACCCACGATAATTCTGAGGGGCGGTTTAAGTCTGAGGCACTTAAATGTGCCATATTTTTGGGCATTCGCTAGGCGAATGAAAGGCTTCGCTGGGCGAATGGTGCTGTTTGGAAAAGTGTATAAATAGAATTGTTACTTTTTGGACCAAGGATCTTGCTCATTTTTACAATAGAATTAAGTGTTTACAGCATTTTTTGTTCAGAAAAGCTTGTATTTTCATTGGAGAAGCTGATTTTGCATCCATTCTCGATTATTCGTTGTGGATGCTCATTCATCTCCTCTCTTTACTTGTCATCCAAGCTACCATGAGAAGTGGTAGCTAATCACTCAATGTTGAGGTTAGAGGTAGTTGATTCTGTTTTTATGTATTGATATTGATCTTTTGTATATGAACAAAGTCTTTGATCAATATAGATGATGTTGTTTTCTCTTAATGATCCATTTGTGAATTGTTTTGCTCTAGACATAGACTTTACAACTCTTGACCTAACAATTTCATCTCTTAAAAACCAAACTCTAGACATAGATTTGGGATTTGCTATTCGCATTGTATTGATCTTAATGATCGTTGCTTAGATTGTTAGCGTGAGACATCATCTAACGGTCTAAACAACGGTACTCACGATTCCACTTTAGACATAAATGTAGTCGGGAGGATACGCGGTTATATTGGTTGGAAACTGAGTTCATATGCTTGATTAATTGTTTATACATGAATAGGATTGATGAAACCTAACCTTAACATGCTTTTATAAAAATCTTTGTGACCTAATTAATCTTTGCTACAAGTGAATGATAACAACAAGTGAAACTGTTGAAAACCTTAACTTAGAATATCACAACTATTGAACGGCTAGCATCAAATATCCGACAATCCCTGTGGAGACGATAACAAAAACCCTCACTGAAACTATATTTCTAACACCAGACGAACGAAGAAGACGATGGATGTTGTTGCTTGTTTCGTTAGGGTTTCAGGTTTAGAGAGATGAGCTGACAATGGAGTGAACTCAAATGAAATGAAAAAAAGGAGAAAACTGAAACGTTGAAAATTAAGGAGTTTTTTAATCAGAATGTCAGACGTTTAATCCATGTCACCTTGTAAAAGCCAGCTGGAACGCCACCCTATCAAAAACTAACGGAAAACACACATTTTAACAGAATGGACCACATTCGTTAACGGAATCACAATTAAAGAATCTTATACTAACGTTTATTACATAAGGGACCAAATCGAAAACTGAAATTAAGTTAAGGGACCAAAGCAAGCATTAAGCCTTTTATATTTTACTAATATAAGTTAATATATACAAATGTATTTATATTAATATTTTAAAAAGTACATCACTATTAGACTATTACATATTTTAATAGAATTGTTTGTTTATTTCATATTTTAATAATAAAATTTTTAAAAATATTTTTATTGTTAAAAATTTAAAATAATATGATATTTTATTTTTCATTAATTTATTTTAATTTGAAATGCAGGTAATACTAGATAGAGTATGATATTTAGATGGGGAAGTTGGTAATTCGGAGGTAATTTTTAACCGTATTTTGATAATGTCTTGGCGTTGGGTTGCTCTTGAATCTTTTAATCGGCGTAAGTGCAATTATTATGATTGGTTTAAGTAGCCGCTCGATTTTTTGTAATCTTCCGCTTCTGTATTTGGGTTGGAGTATCCCTAATACTCCTTTCTAAATATTATTGCTTGCTTATAAAAAAAAAAGAATTTTTTCAAAAACAGGTATGAAGACGAATGTTACGATATCCTTGACCAAACTCTCCCAATTTACATCTCTACTCCAAACATGTTGAAAGACCAATGATTAGTGACAACTTACAAGGGAGTTTTCTTTTTTTAATAAAGAATCCAAAACTTTGGGAGAAAGTCAAAAACCTAAAAGAACCAAATTAGTTACTGAAAACGTATTTATTATTTAATTAATTAAGTTGCATTCGATACCGTAAACGCAATGACAAAGATGAATGCAGGTCAATTCTTAAGCCATTTTCTAATTTATCGCCATCATCACCGACCATATTTCCATGTATATTACGTTGAACTACGCTTTTTTTTTTTTTATGATGCAACAATCTAGATTCCTTAATTAGCAAGTTAGTAGTCTCTTTACCATATTTTCTATGAAATGATTACTCAGAATTATTCAAATTAATAATAATAATAATTTGAGATAATGTGTTTAAATGGATAACAGTTGTTAATTATATAATGCTGATTCATTTTCTTAGCTAGAGAATTGGGAAATATATAATATCATCTGCTATCTTAGTTTCAAATACTAATTTCACATAACTAAGGAAAGAAGTATGAATGTTCTAGAAAGATAATGATATACATAAAAATCATGAAGATGCTATTGCTTTTTCTAGAAGAAGAAAAACTACGTAATTTCATGTACATTAAGAAGTCATTTCTTGGAAAGTCATCAAAAATAGAAAAAGAAAAAAAGAAACTTATTGGGCACGCTTTCTTTTCGCTGCATATATATATATATATATAGAAGCAATAACGTTGTGATATCTAAAAACTTATTTCGAATATTCACAAGAAAGTAACTAAGATGGGTCATGAACACTTATTGCAACAGAAGCCTCCAGGAGCGCCATACACATGCAGCGGTTGTAGACAACTAGGGTTTGGATCAAGTTACCATTGTCAGAACGACTCTCATTGCAACTATGTCCTACATGGAGAATGTGCATATCCTGATCCTTATGCCTTTCATCCATTTTTTGAGAAAAGCTAATTCGAATTTCACAAGAAACCACCTGGTGATAGAGAAAGATACTGTGATGCTTGTGGAAAAGATATACTAGGGTTTGTCTACCATTGCTCTACGACAGGATATGATCTTCATCCTTGTTGTTTAAAGTTGAAAAATAGAATTTCGGATGAAAGTGGAAGCGTGACATTGGAATTGTCCAAGAAAGTTGGTTCAAAGTGTGTGAAATGTAAGCATATGAGTGTGGTGGGAAAAGTGAAAGGGTGGTGTTATTATGATAGGAATATTAGTTGTTATCATGTGTCATGTTTCAAGGATTTGATTCTTGAGAATTGGAAGAGGGGTTACTTTTCCCAAGCTGAAAGATCAATTGCAACTACAAATGAAAGTACTTCTACGAGTAGTGATAGGGATACTCAAATTGCACTCACGAGCATGGAGATGGATCAGCGTTTGAGGATTTCAAGGAGGGCAAGGACTATAAGCAAGTACACAAAGATAACAATTCTGGTATTCAAGCTAATATTTTCAGCTATATTTGGAAATCCTGTGACTGCTTTTGTTGCTATTTTGGAAGCTCTTGCTTCAAATTAGTTGACCACTGAGTAGGTATAGGAATTTCTGACTGTTCCTCATTTCAACTCCATTCTTGATTGAATCGCTTTTGTTTATTTGCTTGTCTTTCTGTAGTTTAGAGTTGTATTATTTAGCCTCTGGCGTGACTTTTTTTTTGTTTGTTTGTTTAGTTCATGTATTAGGTTGGTGTATTTGTTGTACTTTCCATTTGTATATTATTTTAGCCATTTCAATAAAACAAAGCTACTTGACCACACCTACCAAACAAACTTGGCTTTCTCTTTTAGTTCAATCCTTTTGATTTTGGTTACTTGAGTCTGAAACTAGACTAGTATTACCACACGAATAAAGCTACATATATTTATGAAACCTCAAAAGCAAATATATATATATATATATGGTAAAAAGTATAATAATAGTGAAAATAATTGTTAAAATAGAATGAATAATTAGAGTTAAATGCGGAAGTAAAGATGAAAGTATTTAAAGACATGATTTTAATTAAAAATACTTACAAGAGTTGATTGGAAGATTCAAACGGGAAGAAGTATAATAATAGTGAAAATGATTGTTAAAATAGCATGAATAATCAGAGTTAAGATAAATGCGGAAGTAAAGATGAAAGTATTTAAAAACATGATTTTTTAAAAAAATACTTACAAAAGTTGATTGCAAGTTTAGGGATTCTAGATTGAGTCTCTCAATTTTTGAATGCCCTTCATAACAAACTACACTCTCTACACTCTCTTATATAGAGAAGAAAAATAGACAGACTTCAAATAAAATTCAAATCACCCTAAAATTATACAAACAAGTGGCTGACAAGGCCTAATAATGAAACAAATGATTCAAAGACAATGTGGCCCACATAGTCTTTAATTAATACAACATGCCAAAAAAGTAACATGCCACCATGGGCTTATAAAGACCAATATTATCTTCAGAAAAGTAATTAGATCTTATCTTCAAACATAATCTTTATACATCGAGATCTGTAATTCCATAATGTTGCACCCCAAAATTTGCCCTCCCTTTTTCAATCTTGGTTGGCGTATTCTTCATTTCATTTGCATCATCTTTTCATACATTGCATTGGTTCTAGACATGGGATCAAGGTATCTTTGGTTGTCCTCAAGAGGAGGAGTTGGTTTTTAAAGCAGGGATCAACATCATGATATTCTCAAGCTACAAGGTCTTCATACCCTCCAAGGTATCTCAACAAGTCCACACAATCATCTGGTGATTAGGGTTTCAAGTGTTTCAAGGGATTCATCTGTTCAAGCTCCTAGTGGCTCTGAGCTAGGATTTTGGGTCAAAGGCTACTGTCATACCCTAAATTTTGACCCTAAGATTTCACATCATTTGCATAATACTTTCATGCATCACTAACCCATCACAAGTACAAGATATGTGTGCTTACTTGCTTCACAGGTTAGGTGATCCCCCCTAAAGTTTAAGCAGATGAATAACCAAGAATAAGCATGATCTTCAACCTATCAAGTCTCTATATCATCCATGAAAATTAAGAACTTTCACTCATAAAAACTCAAGTGCAAAATTGCATCATGACAAGCTCATCAAGACTCAAGACCCTCAATGCATCAAAATTAGGGTTTTGACCTAATTCAATCCATGGGATGACTTGTGGAGCAAGGCATGACCCAAGACCTCAAGATATGTTTCAAATGCATCATGTTAGCCCATCCATATGATTGGATTGATCCAAAGGACTTGATTCATAAACAATGCAAGAATTCAAATCCATCTGAGCCACAAACTAGAGTTTTTATGAAAAGTCAACCATGCCTTTGACTTTTGACCAAAGCATGATCTCAAACCTTGGGACATGATTCAAGACACACTACGCCAAAATTGGCTTTTCACATCGCACCAAAGACAGCACTTTTTGGACAAAGCGCTGCTATAGGTCTATAAAAAATTTCGCTAAAACAAAGCGCTGTAAAAGACAGCCTTTAGAAAGCGCTTTTTAAAAGCGCTATTAAATGCCCTAAATGGAAGCCACCTTAGACAGCGCTTTTTGAAAAGCGCTCTTATAGGTTAACCTTAGAATGCGCTTTCAGAAAGCGCTGCTATAGGTCTTAAATTCTCCTCACTTTAGAAAGCGCTTTCTAAGGGAAGCGCTCTCATAGGTAGCACTTAAGAAATCGCTTTTTGAAAGCGCCCTCTAAGGTCATTTATGAATTAAAATATAAAACACATTTCATATCATTTTCAGAAACTTCTTTTCATTTTCTGCTCTCGACCGTTTCTTTCTGCTGAAACCCTTGCGTTCAATCGTTCTTGCATGCTTTCTAAAACCCTTGCTTTCATTGCCGTCGTTCTGAAACCTTTGCCGTCACCGTTGCCGTCGTTCTGAAACTGTTGCCGTCACCGTTGCCATCGTTCATTCTTGCATTCGTGAAGGAGAAGACGAAAACGAAAAGAAGATGTACGTTGTTGTTGTTGTTCTTGCTTCATACATTGTTCTTGCCGTTGTTGTTGTTGTTGCCGTTCATTCTTGCCGTCAGCATTGTCGTCGTTCTGTTGTTGTTGTTGTTGTCGTTCTGTTGCTGTTGTTGTTGCTTCTGTTATTTTTTTATCAGAATGAATGTTTTATATAAATGTATTAAGATGAAATAGCATAAATGTTAGCATAAATGTTTCCGTTCAGTTTTTTTATCGTTCTGTTGCTGTTGTTGTTGCCGTTCAGAATGAATGTTATCATAAATGTATCAGGATGTTTTTGTTGTTGCTTCTGTTGCTTCTGTTATCTTCTGATATATTGTTTGTGAAATAAAAACTTTATTATTTATGTATAGCATAAATGGTGTAGGTTAGTTGAATTGTGAGAGTTGGGGAATTTCAATGAGTATGCCAAACTGTTATGGACTGATGTTAGAGCTACTAGTGAAATTTGAGATGATTAGTAAGCTAATTGTTATGTTAATGTATTATTGTGAAAGTTAGTTTGATGTTGAATTGTTAGAAATTAGTTAAAAGTTTCTTTTAGAAGTTTCACAGAGTTATTGGCCCTTATGAAAGATATGCTTCCAGAGGATAATGTTCTTCCCAATCGAACATATGAGGCCAAAAAGATGTTGTGCTCTATTGGCATGAGCTATGATAAGATACATGCATGTCCAAATGATTGCATTTTGTTTCAAAATGAGTATGCATCGTTAAATGAGTGTCCTAAATGCGGTGTCTCTCGATATAAGAAAAAGTTGTCTCCAGCAAAAGTCTTATGGTATTTTCCTATAATTCCGAGATTTAGACGCATGTTTCGTAGTGAGACCGATTCAAGACACTTGACTTGGCATGCAGATGAAAGAATTATTGATGGAAAGTTTCGACATCCGGCAAATTCACCACAGTGGATGAAAATTGATGATGATTATCCTGAATTTGGAAAAGAAGCAAGAAACCTTCGCTTGGCATTAAGGTGCTTGTATGAAAAATTGATGCGGGGGACGGAATTGTCAAACAGATTCTGTTTCTTCTCTTGCACCCTTGTTAATGCACCGGCAATTGGTATGAATGCACTTTCAGTAAGAGACCACTTAACTGAGAGATTTATGGCCAGCAAGACAGAAAGTTTATTTCTTTTACTGTATAATACTGGAAACGGGTAAGATTTTCATTCTAATTTCATTCTAATATTTAATTTGTATCTTTTGCGTAGAAATTATCCATCTAAACTTTTGTTATATTTTACAGTGGACACTGGCTGTTGGTTGCCATTAATCCTACAAGAGAAGTGGTCTATTATCTGAATTCATTGGATACTGATTGGTCAACATATCAGGATATGAAGGATGTGGTTGATACGTAAGTGAGATTGTTCGAAATATTCGTGTATATTTGTATATTTAATTATTTATGTGAGATTGTTCTAAATTTACGTTTTTCTTTTATAGAGCAATACTCGTATACCGAGCACAAAGAGAATCTCGAGTAGCACGCGCTAAAGCAACCAACGTTACATGGGTCAAAGTGGAGGTATATTAATTTTCACAATGATGCTTATTAGTGATGCTACTTGATAACACAAAACAACTATATATTAATTCTTATTTGTTTGTCTATGTGTAGTGCCCTCGTCAGCGTAATGGCATAGACTGCGGATATTTCGTTTTGAGGTTTATGAGAGAAATCCTTCAAATGGATTGATTAGAGATTCCTATTACGGTATGCATGGATTTATAACTTAGGATTTATTTTAATATTTATCGGATATGTCATATAATTTATTATTTTTAACTAAATCATGCATATTTTGTTTTGTTATGTAGTACTTTGATGAATACGCGTGTTATCATTACACGAAGGATAAATTGCAAGAAATTAAGGAGGAATTAAGCGAATACCTTATTGAGAAAAGAATCCTATATAAGGTATAGGATTATGGGATTACGTGAATGTATAGTTTTGTGAATGGTTTATTTTATGGGATTGTATAGTGTTGTGAATGGTTTATGCCCTTTATGTGTTTTTGGATTGTAATTGTATAGTTTTGTGAATAGTTAATGTAAATAACTTGAATTATAATGGAAATGGTTTATGTGGTTTATGTGATTTATGGGATTAGTGGAAATGGTTAATGAACCATACTAGAAATTGTTAATGGAAATGTGAAATATACAGGTTTATTGAAATGGCTTGAATTATACAGGTTTCTGCATAAAAAAATGGTTAAAATGAGATTTTTTTAAAAAATCATTAAAATTATACGTAGAGAAAAGACAGCGCTTTCTAGAAAAAGCGCTGTCTATAGTTCACAAACGAAAGCGCTTTTCCTAAAAAACGCCCTCTAAAGGTATAGAAAAATTGATAACTAAAATTATAGGCATACATTAGACAGCGCTTTAAAAAGCGCTGTCTAAAGGGGGCCTTTAGACAACGCTTTTTCTTGAAAAAGCGCTCTCTAAAGGTATATACAAAAATTCATTAAAATTTTATACGTATACATTAAACAGCGCTTTTTCAAAAGCGCTGTCTAAAGGCCCACTTTAGAGAGCGCTTTTTCATAAATAAAAAGCGTTGTCTTTACCTACGACAGTGCAACCTTAGGCATTGCTTTTAAGCGCTGCCTAAGGCCTAAAAAAGCGCTGTCTAATGTCTTGTCTGGCGTAATGACATTCAAAAACACCCTTGGAATCCATCCATGATGTTTAAAAAGCTCAAGGGTTTGATTACATAAAGGATCACAAAGTTCAAGATTCATCTGATACAAAAAGTCAACTGTGTTCAAAATCAAGTTTGACTTTTTAAGTTTTTGGTCAACTATGCCATTTTCAAGTCAAGAATAATGTTAATATGTAATTTGGATCATGATTGATCAAGAAAAATCAAGAAAAGTGAGATAACTTGTAAAAAGGGCAACCTTGGAAAACTTGAAAATTTCACTAAGTTATGGAAAAACATAATTTTTACCTAACTTTGCAAGGCTATAACTTATGATCCAAGCAACCATTTTCTTGGATCCAAATCTCAAATGATAGATCTTCTTCCATATTACAAGATTGTTGGGCTGAATCATCCCCCAAAAATGCATAGATTTTGAGATACAAAGCCATGAAGTTGGAAGAATTTATGCTTTGAACTTTGACACTTAGAAATTTTTAGGCAGAATCTGTTTTGTGTTTTGGCCAACTTTGAGGACATTTTTCACCATGATCCAAGGAGATTCAAGACTAAAGGCAAACATAAAAGTTAAAGTAGGATATCTCAGCTTTCCAAAATGTCCAAGAACTCCATCCAATTCCACTTGAGCAAAGAGTTATGGAGAGTGCAATACACCTTGCTGCAACTGTTTTGCAAAATCAGTTTTGGGCATTTCTTGCAATACACAATTTTGAAGTCAAGTGCAATGATCATGATCATACCAATTCAACAAATATCAGAATGAATCACCACAAACCTACAAGATCAGGTATTGAGTTAAGAAGAATCACATTTGGAATGATGAAGTTTTGTCACATATGCCTTGAAATTCAAAGTGAATTTATGTGCAATAATGCACATTAAACAAATCCACTCTCCTCAGTCAAGATTCATGCAAAAACAACAATAAAACCATCTGAGGAATGTGGATTTGGTCAAAAGGTATTTGTGCTACTTGGAAGTGATAATGTACCTTGGCATGGAAGTAATGGTATCTTGCCAAAAACATAGAATGAGCTCTTATCCTTCAAGCCATCACTATTCAGCCAAGACAAATCTATACACCTATAAATAGAGCTCACTTCTGATCATTCAAACCACCCCAAAACAACACAACACTTGTTTTCTCTCATTTCTTTCTTTCACTCCAAGTTTCAAAATTTTCAAAAGTGAGAATCGTGTTTTCAAAACCAGAGCTTCTTGGCTCAAACTTTTGGTTCAAACGCATCATATACATCATATATAAGTGATCCAAACACTTAAACACCATCTGTAACATCAATTGCATCAAGATCATAGCTCATCCCAACCAAGCTGCAGTTGGATTCGAGCTCTTCAATCCATAAGGTTTCCATCCATTCCAAGCATATCAACACATTCCTTGAGGTGTAGGGAAGCTGTCCATATCATCATTTCACTTTTGTAACACCTACAACTGAGGATTCGATCTCCTCTTGCAAGGTAAGCATGAACTTTTCAAACTCCATGATTCATGCATCATAAATGTTATTTCAAGTTACCAACATGCTTCTGGTAGTTCATAGATCATTTACCCTCAATAAATTGCTATTTATCATTTGTGTATAAGATTTCATATTAGTTTTTGCAAATTCTAGGGTTTATGTGTTCATGCGTAATAACTCACTCCACACTAAAAAGAAATGAAATTAAATATCACCATTAAGTTCCTTGTTTAAAAACAAGTGATTTTTCATGTTTACATCATCCAATTTCATTACGTATTGAGTGAGATAGCATAGATTTTGCAATTCCGGCAAGAAGTTGAAGATGAAGTTCTTCGAGCAAAAATTTGAATTTACCACGCATTTATCATATATTATGTGTTGGTTGTGTTTAATTATCACCAGTGCACACTGGCAAAGGCGTGTTTTGCTTGTGTCTGAGTGGGAGGGCGTGGGTTCAAATCCCACCCATGCCAATTTTTTTTAACACTTTTCCTATTTTTATATTTTTCATATATTATTTTCAAATAATTATTTTTATATTCAAATTTTATTATTTTTAAATGATGTTTTGCACACTTGTCATTCACACACTCTACTATTTTAATCCACAAAAAAATTCAAAAAAAAAAAATTTTATTTAATCACTTTTTATTAAGTTGAAAATAAGTGATTTTTATGATTAAAAACCTTGAAAATGGATTTCTTCTTAATCAATTTTAAACCTAATACATTTTGATTCTCATATGAATAAAGCATAATGTTTTAAACTTTGTTTTAAGATCACAACATGTTTATTTTGACTTACACATCACTTACATCATGTTTAAATTCATTTGAAAAAAACACTTTTTATTAATTCTTTCTAAATTAGGGTTTTCCTCCCGATTAAACTTTTCAAGTTCAAATTTTGGGCCTCCACTTGGTATAAGTCCCTTTCCCTTTTTTAAACTCACACCATGATTAATTATTTGTTCATGTGAGTACTTTGTAAAAATCATACTGGTTTAAACATTTCTTTCATTGAATCCCATAAATTCAGTCAACACTCATTTTCATCAAAACCAAATTTTGGGGCCTCTACTAGAGTGTAAGTCCCAACCCCTTTCAATTTTCAAAATTTTAAAATTTTGGGCCTCTATTAGAGTGTAAGACCCATTAGTTTTCACATTTTTAAAATCAATTGTTATATATCTTGGGCCTCTATCCAGAGTGTAAGTCCCATCCCTCTCTTTCAAAATCATCTTCTGTTTTCGAAACAAAGATAAGTCTTGGGCCTCTGCTTAGAGTGTAAGTCTTGGGCGTCTGCTTAGAGTGTAAGACCCAACACCTTTGTACATAGAATAACTCTTTGGGCCTCTGTCAAGAGTGTAAGACCCACCACTTTTTCTTTTCTTTTCCATAAGTCATGGGCCTCTGCTTAGAGTGTAAGACCCAACACCTTTGTGAATAGAATAAAACACACAAATAAAACATTCAACACATCAAACCCTAAAGATGCAAAATATTCCATGAATTCAAACATGTCATATCAATGTATATACTTACTAATCTTCAATCATGTTTGTTCATATTCTGTTAAGTTTCTCTTGACATTTATATCATCCTTAGTTTAGATATAGGTCAAACAACCGGATCCCTTCAATCACAACTTTGTTCAAACAACTAGTTCCCTGGCGTCCTCTTGGGCCTTATACAAGCATCATTGCCTCCTCTTGGGCATCATACAAAGAATCTCCCCAGCAAGATTGCCTCCTATTGGGCTTCATACAAGGAGATTTGGGAAGTCTCATTCAATCCCCTAGCCACCTCTTGGGCTTCACACAAGGACCCTCAAGCTTCTTAAAAGCAAGAAATTATTTTAGCCTCACCATCCTAGGCTTTGTACAAGATACAATAAAATCTTTTAGCCTTGGGCTTTGTACAGGATACAATAAAATCTTTTAGCCTCGCCATCCTGGGCATTGTACAGGATACAATAAATTCTTTTAGCCTCATTCATCCTGGGCTTTGTACATGATACAAATAAAAAGCCCCAAAAGAGTCAGTCAAATCCTCAGTATTAAGCCAGTCTCTTCAAACTTTCTCAACAGCCATTAGCCTTCTCCCAGGCTTTTATGAAAATAATTTCTCCAGTCAACCAGCCTCAATCTTGGGCTTTATACAAGACAGATAAAACTCCCTATTTGAATTAATCTTTTCCAGCTTCATATCTTTGGCTTCAATCAAGATACCTAAATAAACTCATCTCCTCACACATAAGACCTTAAGCCATCTCTGTAGGAAGATATCTTTTTCTAATCACTACAATTCAAATCAAACAATCAAAACTTTTTCCAGATAATTGATGTAAGTGACACTCTTGTTGATTCAAAATCCAAGTTGGAGTCCCTCCTTTATCATGGTTCAAAAACTTTTCTTTCATCTAATTGATGTAAGTGGCACACTTGTCGATTCTATATCCAAGTTAAGGTCCCTCTTTTAGTATGTAAAGAATTCATAAAGGAAAAAATGGAAATTCTTAACACAATAAGTTTAAAGCTCTTTCCCGTATGACATCACTCTCAAATGATTGTAGTGAATAGGTGAGATATCTCCCTTAAAGATGACAATTTGTCAAATCTTTCAAACACTCTTTTAGCTTCATCATCTTGGGCTTTGAACAAGATACAAAACAAACTTTTTCCTTCCATAGATTAGGAGGAACTACGAACTCTCTGATTTCCCCACCCCTCATGAAAACAAGAGGAATTTGCTCAAGCATAAGAATCAACCAAAACAAGATAAATGCGGACAAGCACAAAAATGCACACAAGCAACATTCACCACTCAATAGAATCGAACAATGATAAAGAATTAAATTCTTAAACAAATATCATAATTGGTTCAAAGAACAACTAAGTTTTCATACTTGAATCACTCTAACACTCCTTTTCAAAATAAGAATGAAGAAATTGACGCGTTTGCAACCGCCGGGAAATTTCACTCTCCCGGCAAACGCACCAATTTTGTTGAAGCTAGAATAGCAGCACGCAAAAATATATAAGTAACCCAATTTATCGTTCTCCACAGGGATCAGTGCGAGGGAAAGAATGATATTCAACGGTTTCTATATTACTAAGCTTATGATTAAAAAGTTCTGGTTTAAAGCGAACCAAAAGCAAGTGCGGAAAATGTAAAGACGGAAAATATAAAGTAAAGACAGAATTATAAATGGAGCCTTGTTGGAATTGGATCTCATCAATTAATAACACATGCATTCTTCTAATCAAGTAAACACAAATCAATCATTCGCCTAATATCCTCACGTATCACTCACAACAGAGGTTATGTCTAACGCAACGTCGAGAGAACAATCGTATTGTCTCATTGGTGATGTCTCACGCAACTCAACAACACGGAGAAGTAAGAACTGATACTCACGCAAGTGTTAAGCCTAAATCTATGTCTAGAGTTCAGTCCTAACAGATATTACTATAACATCCATATCAAATAAATGATTTCTTCGTATTTAAGCAAGATCAAAATACGTACACACGCTTAACCCTTTTTACATGTATTCAACTAATTTTCCCAATGAATGTGAATATCCTTCTTCATCCCTATTATCACGCATCCTCGCGATACCGTATCGATCCTACTCATGTTAGCCATGCTACTTAATCAACACAACACAACAAAAGATAAAATGAATATCAACTCACAAAACCATGTCAAAAGCTTGTTCATTGATAGAAGAAAATCTAAGATCAAAGATTTGTAAAGGTTTTGTCAAAACCACAAACAATCAATCAAAGACAACAACAATAGAAAATCAGAATTCAATTCACACACATACATTAGATGAAATACATAAGGTATCAAAAGATTACATCCCTCTCCAACAAGAAATCAAAGCTCTTACCTTTTCTCCCTTGGAAATGAAGAAATGTAATGTTCTATGCTGAAAACTACAAGTTCTCACTCTCCAAAACTAAAAACTTAACCTAAAAAGTGTGAAAATTCTATTTATACAAGTTCAGGATTTTCACCGTTCGCACAGCAAATGGCTAAAAACAGGCACTTCAGGTGCCTCTTCTGATCAAACCGCCCCAGAAAACTCACGTTACTTCGCACTGCGAAGGATTTGTTCGCAAAGCGAACACTCGCTTTCCCGTTCGCAAAGCAAACTTTAGCTCTTTTTCCCCCTGCCTCATTCTGGGACCTTCGCCAGAGTTCGCAAAGCGAACCTTCGCTGGCACTCGCCTTCCCATTAGCAAAGCGAACCAACTGATGCATTCCTCATTTCTTTGACAGCTTGCACCATTTCTTGTGTCTTACACTTTTGATCGTTTCATGCCTTATACTGCACAATAACACACATATTACAAGCACCAAAGGTATATTCTCAATGTTAGAAGAAAAACAATAATCATGAGTAAAATCAATGAAAACATGAGAAAAGAGTGGAAAAAATGCAAAGAAAGATATGTCATTTTTAGGTCAAATCTGCACTTCACAATTGCATAGATAAACATTACATAAATTTAACATTACATGTTATTAAAAAATAGGTGGTTCAGGACGTTGCAACATTCTTATAATATCTTCGGTTGATCTTTGAATCGTCCCATCTACTTCAATCAGACCCTTTTGTTGAGTAACGGTAAAAGATACTCCACAAAACCTTTAAATCATCATTCGTCTTCAGTTCAAGCACGGTGAACCATATATTCCTTTCGTTGTCAATCAAGGGCGAACGGTACTCGAGCTTGACAACTCTCCGATTTTCAAGATATCGCAAGAAAGTATTCAGTTTGGTTTTCAGGTCGACGAGAAGTACGCCCTTGCAGATTCAAAATTTAAGTGGGGGATTTTGTACCATTGAAATACACAAATGCAAGATGGGGATAGGGGTTCATTATGTTTCTTGTAAAGAAAGTAGAATTAGAGACCCTATTTATAAAAGGTGAAGAACAATAAGGACCTTAAAAGCTTTATCCTATCTCCAGGAAAGACGTTGGAGATACATCTCAGGATCTGCCTTTTTCCCCCAAAAAATAAGGGTCTTTATGGAGATGCATCTTTGGAAAATCTCATGTGTTATTTTTATTAAATAATTAGCAGGTGTGTCCGGAGATGCGTCTCCGAAACTTCCCAAAAATTATGCAGAACAGAACCATGGTATTATGCAGAGCAGTATTACAAAACACAAAAATTGTCCAAAAAATACCGGTCTATTTTATAACATTATGCAGTGCGTTACATACAAAAAACATGCTACATTGTTAGATTACAACTAAATACATCAAAACATATGTCATTTCCTAAATCTATTGGTGGTCCGTCCTTTAACATACTCTTAGACATTTCCAAAGCCCATGTAACATTGTCCTCTTTTTTAGATTCCATAAATGCAAAGCCGAATGATTAAGTCATCTCCGTAGAAGTCACACAAACAATTTCCAAGAGTTGAAGTGTTTACTTGTTAGTTTTGTATGTTGCGTCAATTATGAGCCCGAAGAGAAAGATGTTGAACAACTTCACGAAATCGGGATGAATCCTAAATATATCTCGAACGGTGACTTTATCCTCATATACTCTGTACCTTAAAACATAGTCTTCATCTTCCAAAAGCTTTAACAGTTGTTGCATCTCAGATATTGGTACTCTTACCGCATTGTTGTCTTGAGCACACACGTTGTATATTTGCTTGATGATTGAAACATTTTAACGGTTTTTTCCATTTAAAAGATGCGAGTATGTTTTTCGGCGCCACCATGTTTACTGTCATGTCTGTAACAAGTTCATTCTCCTCCGAAACAAGGCAACATACAATGGGATGACTGACAAGCTTGTCATGCAAGGCATGATTATGTATACTATAAATCACATCAAATATCCACGTCTCATCCGCCATATGATATCCTCTCAATTTAAACAGACACTCACAATTCCTCTATCCCGTGTCATCTCGTTTAAAGTTCCTAATCCTTGGTTAGTACGTGCCACTTCTTTCGTATATCATTGTTACAAATGCTTGTCTTTTATCCGAACCATTGTCAGATCTTATGATTACAACACCAAACCCCAATTTTTTGGCCTTCCTACAGATTCATTTTAGCATATATTCACAAATAATATACACTTCTTTATTTGTAAATTGTGCACGAACGTCTACCTCGGCAACAACCAGTCAGGCACCTGGTTTAACATCATCACTTGCTTCATCCGGTTTAACATAGTCATTCACTTTATCCATTTTAACATCATGCTTCACTTCGACCGATTTAACATCCACACTCACAATAAATTTGAATAATATATTCGGGTGCACTATATCTATTACCACCAATAACAGAAAAGCAGTGTTACATTTCAAACTACCAGAATAATCCAGAGATGCACATCCAGACCACACCTAACTTCGTCTGGAAATGCATCTCCGGAATCAATAAGAACGATGCAAGTAATGGAGGGTGAAATGAATAAACTTTACCTACAATTTCAACGTGTTTTTCTCTCTTTGAAGTGATGAATTACAAGAATGATGTTTTGGTGTTGAAAAGTTGATTGAGAATGAGATAATTTTTTTCAAGGGTTTTGGAATACTTTCTTGTTTTAGCATGAAGAAGAAGCTCATGCAAGGCGGTGTTTTATAACCTTTCCCGCTGGATATTTTCGGAGATGCATCTCTAGAAATATCACTAATTTATTATTTAAATCATTTGCGTGAATAACAAAACTACATAAGTAAGTGTAGGGGTATTTCAGAGATGCACCTATGGATCCACCCAAACAGCATATAAAGATGCATATCTGGACCACATATATATTTTTTAGAACAGGTGAAACTAAAAAAAGAGAAGATTGACATGATTTTAGTGCGTCTGGATCCGGACGCATGAAATACAATTTTGATTTTTTAAGAGTGTGCTTTGAATATATAAGTGGTGGAAGAAAGAGTAATGTCTGTCTTCAAAATAGGATTGCCAATCAAGTCCACATTCAATGGATATCTGCAAAAAAACACTCTCATGAATTGGTAAAAATCAATATGAGCATAGACTTAGGTAATTATCCGCTGAAATAAGCAAATATTTGTACATATACAAGTATCATAGTATTCACCCACTCTATATCTGTACAATATATAGTTTTATATTGGCTTATTTAGTCCTGAAGTCCCTTAACTTAATTTCAGTTTTCAGTTTGGTCCCTTGTGTAATAAACGTTACGATGTAGTCCCTCAAGAATCGTTCCGTTAAACAACTTGATCCATTCTGTTAGTTTTTTTGTAAAAACGTTAAGTATGCCGAGGTGGCATGTCAGCAAGGATTTTAGTTCATTTGTGAGTCAGCAATTAGCAATTTATAAACGAAAAGCATGATGAATGTTTAGGGTTCTTCATTCTTCATCCTTCCTTCATTATTGACACATTACTATTCATCATCTTCTTCCTCCTTCTTCATTCTTCATCCTCTTTCATTCATATGTGAAAATGTCAATAAACTCCAGCAACAAACCGAAATCAAACACCCAAAGTTCTGGGTCATTTGACTCTGTTGTGATAAGAAAGAAAAAAATGGAGTGTTGGTGTGAAGAAGAGTGTGTGATGCGTACTGTTACAGATTTGAATAGTGTTAATGTTGGGAAAAAGTTTTAGGGTTGTAGAAATTACAGAAATCAAGTGGAGAAGGGGTGCAATTTTTTCAAGTGGGTTGGAGATGAAGTTGTTGATGGAAGGGATTTGAAGATTGAAAGGTAAAGGAAGAAGATATTCAAGTTGAAGAATGAGGTTTTGAGCACAAGAGGAATGTTGAAAAATGCAATTTTGATTTGCATTATTAGTTTAGGGTTTAACATAGTTTTTGTAACAAGCTATTTGAAATAACTCTGTGGGCAAATGTAATAATGTGTTTAACGTAGTTATGAATGTAAGAATGTGTTATTAATGAAATCTGTTAAGTGTTTTAATTATTTTTCCATTGTTTAAGCAATTGTGTTATGTAATGGTCTGTAATGGTTATCAAATGGGTTGAATGTGATAAATTATTGTTTTGATATTGTTTATAACTGGTACGGATTATAACTGTAATGGTCTGTAACATATATTGTTTAGAACATGTTGATAAAATATTACTGAATCAATAACATGTTGATAAAATATTGCTGAATCATGTAAATAACATGTTGACAAAATGATATAGATATTGGTTTAACAAAAGCATTAAAGCATGTGTTCTTGACACTGCTACAAAAAGAATTTGTTCTTAGCACTGCTATAAAAGTTAAGTGGTACAGAAGTGAATTTGTTCTTAGCCACCAATACAACAATGCCTAAATAAGGTGTTCTTAGCCACCAATACAACAAAAGCCTAAATAAAGTGTTCATATGACACTGAGTTACACAAACATGAAAAATAAAAAGTGGATCAAGTTGCTTCAGGTTGAGTTGATGTTGTATGACTTGCTTCAGGGACACTTGCTACAGGCTGACTCATTGCAGGAAGAGTTGCTTCAGGTTGAGATGCTTCATGTTGACTTGGACCAGGCTGACTTGGTTCAGGTTGAGTTGTCAGACTTGGACCTGGATGTTTGCAGGTTGCCTTGTTGTGCCCCATCATGTGGCATCTACTGCACCTGATGCCAAAGTTTTCTCTCTTTAGTTGAGTGTCATCCCTTATGCTCTCTGAAGCATCTCTAGTCCTCTTCTTCTTTGGTCTGCCTAGTTGTCTTTTGATTGGTTGTGGTTGCAACTCAACATAACCTTTTTTCTCCCAAAGTAATTCCCCATTGACTGGAAAAATGATAGATGCATAGCATTCTTCATACACTTATTTTCTGTAGCAATCAAGGACATAGCTTTCAATCTCTAATTTTTGAGATTTCATGCAAGATATAGCATGACAACAGGGTAAACCTGTCAGCATCCATTTTCTGCAAGAACACACTTTGGTTGACAGATTGACAATGTATTTTTCTTCATTGTATGAGATGTGTCTCACCTCATAGTCGTACTCTCCTGCACGCCTGTTAAATGGACAACAAACATTTAAAAACTGAGTTGGCTGAAACAAATGTAAAACAATCATTTAGATGAACAAATACCTCACAATCCAGCTTTTTGTTTTTTCAGACTCCTTTGTAATCTTTTTCTTGATGTTGGGTAGAATGTCACCTTCAAACTTGGAAATTTTTTGTCTATTTGACTCCCATCTTTGCATGAGATACACTCTGATCTCTTCAATCATTGTTATGATTGGTTTGGACCTAGCTGTCACAAAAACTGAGTTGAAGGCCTCTAACATGTTGTTTACTAGGGTATCACATAAAGAGTTTGTTTTGAAGAAAGCCTTGGTCCAAAACCTAGCAGGTAAATTTATTAAGTGCTTGAATGCCTCTACATTAACAGCCTTCATTTCCAACATTGCTTTTTCAAAAGCATTTGTGTAAGTGGCTGTTGCAGCTTTCCACATTAATTCCTTGAGTTTAACTCCTGGGAGTTTAAACTAGGATTCTCCATTGTCATCTTTTAACTCAATCATGCTATTACACTCCATTTGATCATAATACCATAGGATCTCTATACTTGGATAACCTAATCCTTTAAACCACCTAACACTTCGAAGTAACTCCAAAAATCAGGGTCCACATCCCACATTTCCTCTAAGCCATTATAACCTACTTTCGTTAACTCAAAAAGCTCACCCCTATGATGAACAACGCATCTAAAACGGCTCTCCATGACCTGGATAAAGCAGAAGAAAAACCCTAACTAAGCAGATGAAAAACCCTAACTGAGAACTAAAAGAAACGAAGGATATAAATATAAAGTTTGCATCAGTCGTACCTCAAAACAGATGCTGGAAGTTGTTCCTCTTTCACGCCATATCAAATAATCCCCAAACCCTAAAACGAAGAAGAACAAGAATGAATGAAACTAAACTGAAGATGAACGTGGATGAACAAAATCATATGATTACCAATACCTTGACGAACAAAAATGAACGGAGATGATAGCCAGACGAACGAAGAAGATGATGGATGCAGTTGCTTGTTTCGTTAGGGTTTCAGGTTTAGAGAGATGAACTGACAATGGAGTGAACTCAAATGAAATGAAAAAAAGGAGAAAACTGAAATGTTGAAAATTAAGGAGTTTTTTAATCAGAATGTTAGACGTTTAATCCACGTCACCTTGTAAAAGCCAGCTGGAACGCAACCCTATCAAAAACTAACGGAAAACACACATTTTAACAGAATGGACCACATTCGTTAACGGGATCACAATTAAAGGATCTTACACTAACGTTTATTACATAAGGGACCAAACTGAAAACTGAAATTAAGTTAAGGGACCAAAGCAAGCATTAAGCCTTTTATATTTTACTAATATAAATTAATATATACAAATGTATGTATATTAATATTTTAAAAAGTACATCACTATTAGACTATTACATATTTTAATAGAATTGTTTGTTTATTTCATATTTTAATAATAAAATTTTTAAAAATATTTTTATTGTTAAAAATTTAAAATAATATGATATTTTATTTTTCATTAATTTATTTTAATAGAATAATTCACACCGGTTCCCTCCGGTTCGAAGACATGGGCGATCGAACAAGCGAACCCGACCGGTTACCTGGCCGGTTCCCGGTCCAACCGATCCGACCGGCCGGTCCGTTTTTAAAACATAGTCATTAATTAATACAATATGCCAAAAAACTAACATGCCACCATCGGCTTATAAAGACCAATCTTATCTTCAGAAAAGTAATTTAATCTTATCTTCAAACATAATCCTTATACATCGAGATTTGTAATTCCATAATGTTGCACCCCAAAATTTGCCCTCTCTTTTTCAACCTTGATTGTCTTATTCTTCATTTCATTTGCATCATCTTTTCATACATTGCATTGGTTCTAGACATGGGATCAAGGTATCTTTGGTTGTCCTCAAGAGGAGGACTTGGTTTTCAAAGCAGGGATAAAGGAGATAGTCTCAACATCATGATATTCTCAAGCTACAAGGTCTTCATACCCTCCAAGGTATCTCAACAAGTCCACATAATCATCTGGTCAATAGGGTTTCAAGTGTTTCAAGGGATTCATCTGTTCAAGCTCCTAATGGCTCTGAGTTAGGATTTTGGGTCAAAGGCTACTGTCATACCCTAAATTTTGACCCAAAGATTTCACATCATTTGCATAATACTTTCATGCATAACTAACCCATCACAAGTACAAGATATGTGTGCTTACTTGCTTCACAGGTTAGGTGAACCCCCTAAAGTTTAAACAGATAAACAATCAAAAATAAGCATGATCTTCAACCTATCAAGTTCTATATCATCCATGAAGATTAAGTACTTTCACTCATAAAAAATCAAGTGCAAAATTGCATCATGACAAGCTCATCAAGAATCAAGACCCTCAATGCACCAAAATTAGGCTTTTGACTTAATTCAATCCCTGGGACGACTTGTGGAGCAAGGCATGACCCAAGTACTCAAGATATGTTTCAAATACATCATGTTAACCCATCCATATTATTGGATTGATCCAAAGGACTAGATTCATAAACAATGCAAGAATTCAAATCCATTTGAGCCACAAACTTGAGTTTTTATGAAAAGTCAACCATGCCTTTGACTTTTGACCAAAGCATGATCTCAAACCTTGGGACATGATTCAAGACATTCAAAAACACAGTTGGAGTCCATCCATGATGTTTAAAAAGCCCAAGGGTTTGATTTCATAAAGGATCACAAAGTTCAAGATTCATCTGATACAAAAAGTCAACTGTGTTAAAAATCAAGTTTGACTTTTTAAGTTTTTGGTCAACCATGCCCTTTTCAAGTCAAGAATAATGTTAATATGTAATTTGGATCATGAATGATCAAGAAAAATCAAGAAAACTGAGATAAATTGTAAAGAGGGCAACCTTGGAAAACTTGAAAATTTCACTAAGTTATGGAAAAACATAATTTTTACCTAACTTTGCAAGGCCATAACTTGTGATCTAACCAACAATTTTCTTGGATCCAAATCTCAAATGATAGATCTTCTTCCATACTACAAGATTGTTGGGCTGAATCATCCCCAAAAAATGCATAGGTTTTAAGATACAAAGCCATGAAGTTGGAAGAATTTATGCTTTGAACTTTGACATTTAGAAATTTTTAGGCAGAATCTGTTTTGTGTTTTGGCGAACTTTGAGGACATTTTTCACCATGATCCAAGGAGATTCAAGACCAAAGGAAAACATCAAAGTTAAAGTAGGATATCTAAACTTTCCAAAATGTCCAAGAACTTCATCCAATTCCACATGAGCAAAGTGTTATGGAGGGTGCAATACACCTTGCTGCAAATGTTTTGCAAAATCAGTTTTGGGCATTTCTTGCACTACACAATTTTAAAGTCAATTGCAATGATCGTGATCATACCAATTCAACAAAAATCAGAATGAATCACCACAAACCTGCAAGATCAGGTATTGAGTGAAGAAGAATCACATTTGGAATGATGAAGTTTTGTCACATATGCCTTGAAATTCAAAGTGCATTTATGTGCAATAATGCACATTAAACAAAGCCACTCTCCTCAGTCAATATTCATGCAAAAACAACAATAAAACCGTCTGAGGAATGTGGATTTGGTCAAAAGGTAGTTGTACTACTTGGAAGTGATAATGTACCCTGGCATGGAAGTAATGGTATCTTGCCAAAAACATAGAATGAGCTCTTATCCTTCAAGCCATCACTATTCAGCCAAGACAAATCTATACACCTATAAATAGAGCTCGCTTCTGATCATTCAAACCACCCCAAAACAACACAACACTTGTTTTCTCTCATTTCTTTCTTTCACTCCAAGTTTCAAAATTTTCAAAAATGAGAATCATGTTTTCAAAACCAGAGCTTCTTGGCTCAAACTTTTGGTTCAAACACATCAAATACATCATATATAAGTGATCCAAACACTCAAATACCATTTGTAACATCAATTGCATCAAGATCATAGCTCATCTCAATCAAGCTGCAGTTGGATTCGAGCTCTTCAATCCAGAAGGTTTCCATCCATTCCAAGCATATCAACACATTCCTTGAGGTGTAGGGAAGTTGTCCAGATCATCATTTCACTTTAATAACACCTACAACTAAGGATTCGATCTCCTCTTGCAAGGTAAGCATGAACTTTTCAAACTCCATGATTCATGCATCATAAATGTTATTTCAAGTTACCAAGATGCTTCTGGTAGTTCATAGATCATTTACCCTCAATCAATTGCTGTTTATCATTCGTGTATAGGATTTCATATTAGTTTTTGCAAATTCTAGGGTTTATGTGTTCATGCGTAATAACTCACTTCACACTAAAAAGAAATGAAATGAAATACCACCATTGAGTTCTTTGTTTAAAAACGAGTGATTTTCATGTTTACATCATCCAATTTCATTACGTATTGAGTGAGATAGCATAGATTTTGTAAATTCGGCTAGAAGTTGAAGATGAAGTTCTTCGCGCAAAAATTTGAATTTACACGGATTTATCATATATTATGTGTTGGTTGTGTTTAATTATCACCAGCACACACTGGCTCAGTTGGCAATGGCGTGTTTTGCTTGTGTCTGAGTGGGAGGGCGTGGGTTCAAATCCCATCATGTCAATTTTTTTACCACTTTTCCTATTTTTATATTTTTCATATATTATTTTCAAATAATTATTTTTATATTCAAATTTTATTATTTTTAAATGATTTTTTGCACACATGTCATTCACACACTCTACTATTTTAATCCATAAAAAAATTCAAAAATAAAAGATTTTTATTTAATCACTTTTTATTAAGTTGAAAATAAGTGATTTTTATGATTAAATACCTTGAAAAATAGATTTTCTTAATCAATTTTAAACCTAACACATTTTGATTCTCATATGAATAAAACCTAATGTTTTAAACTTTGTTTTAAGATCACAACATGTTTATTTTGACTAACACATCATTTACATCTTGTTTAAATTCATTTGAAAAAAAACACTTTTGATTAATTCTTTCAAAATTAGGGTTTTCCTCCCGATTAAACTTTTCAAGTTCAGATTTTGGGCCTCCACTTGGTATAAGTCCCTTTCCTTTTTTTAAACTCACACCATGATTAATTATTTGTTCATGTGAGTACTTTGTAAAAATCATACTGATTTAAACATTTCTTTCATTGAATCCCATAAATTAAGTCAACACTCATTTTCATCAAAACCAAATTTTGGGCCTCTACTAAAGTTTAAGTCCCAACCCCTTTCAATTTTCAAATTATCAAAATCTTGGGCCTCTATTAGAGTGTAAGACCCAGCAGTTTTCACATTTTCAAAATCAATTGTTACATATCTTGGGCCTCTATCCAGAGTGTAAGTACCATCCCTCTCTTTCAAAATCATCTTCTGTTTTCAAAACAAAGATAATTCTTGGGCCTCTGCTTAGAGTGTAAGTCTTGGGCTTCTGCTTAGAGTGTAAGACCCAATACCTTTATACATATAATAACTCTTTGGGCCTCTGTCAAGAGTGTAAGGCCCACCACCTTTTCTTTTCTTTTCAATAAGTCATGGGCCTTTGCTTAGAGTGTAAGATCTAACACCTTTGTGAATAGAATAAAACACATAAATAAAACATTCAACACATCAAACCCTAAAGATGCAAAATCTTCCATGAATTCAAACATGTCATATCAATGTATATACTTACTAATGTTCAATCATGTTTGTTCATATTCTGTTAAGTTTCTCTTGAAATTTATATCATCCTTAGTTTAGATATAGGTCAAACAACATGATCCCTTCAATCACAACTTAGTTCAAACAACTAGTTCCCAGGCCTTCTCTTAGGCCTTATACAAGCATCATTGCCTCCTCTTGGGCATCATACAAAGAATCTCCCCAGTAAGATTGCCTCCTATTGGGCTTTATACAAGGAGACTTGGGAAGTCTCATTCAATCCCCTAGCCTCCTCTTGGGCTTCACACAAGGACCCTCAAGCTTCTTAAAAGCAATAAATTCTTTTAGCCTCACCATCATGGGCTTTGTACAAGATACAATAAAATTTTTTATCCTCACCATCTTGGGCTTTGTACAGGATACAATAAAATCTATTAGCCTCGCCAACCTGGGCATTGTTCAGGATACAATATTTTCTTTTAGCCTCATTCATCCTGGGCTTTATACAATACTAGAAAACTGTGTTTTAGAGTCGGCTATTTGCAAACGCTAAAGTTTTAAAAATGGACGCTAACATGTTTTTAGCGTCGGTTTAGAGTCGGTGTCGGGCCTAGGATAAAAGGTTCGAAGCTAATGGGTAGCGTCGGCTTAAATTAACCGAGGCTAAATAGCGTCAGTTAAACCGAGACTAAATGGACACTAAATTAGCCGACGCTATATTGTTTCAAAAGCATGGAAAATCAATGATTATGCTTAGCGTTGAACACCCCGACTCTAAAGTCAACAACATAAAAGTCAATATTTCATAGCGTCGGTCTAGCTGACTCTAATTAGCGTAGGTTCTGCCAACTCTATGGTCAACTGATAAAAGTCAATAAAAACTTTTAGCATCTGTCAAGCCGACTCTAAATAGCGTAGGTTTTGCCAACTCCATGTCTACCATTGGATAGCTATAACAACAGACATTAGGTTTCATTCACCATGCAATGTCTTAATTTCAAGTAGGCTATATGTTGGCCATTAGAGTTGAAAGAGCAGCTAGAATTAGAGCAAGAAAAGAGCAGACTGGGTCAACTCTCTTACCATGATATATATATTTAAAGTGTTACCACACAGTTTAAAGTGTCAAAAACTTACGATATATCTATTTAAAGTGTCAACTTCAATAGGAATTGCCAATGAAAAGAGCAGACTAATGTCTTAATTTGAATTGCCAATTTAAAGTTTCAAAAACTTTAGATATATCTATTTTAAGGCAACATTCCCACCAATTTAAAGTTTTGAGAAGAGAGGACACAAAAAAATCAACACATACACACAACAGAGATATTGAGTCAATTTCAGTGGCTAAGAGATATTAATGCAGTAACATTTACGAGAACTTACGTAAGTAGATGCAGCACGATTGTCAACCCAGTCACCATTTTTCCTCTTGTGCGTTTTTAAAAATAACTCATCAGGACGCACATCCCTTTGAAGTTCACGTGACTACAAATAATCAAATAATCAAATAATCAATACAGAACTTATGTTATTACAAAACCATACGGCCTGTGGTGTGGATTTTATTACTTACGAGTTCGTGTGCAACATAAATATAAGCCTTACGGCCTGTGGTGTGGACAGCTCCGCCTCTTGCAGAAGATCGATTGATCTTGTTTTGAGAAGACATAGCCAAGAACTCATCCTTTTTCTAATAAGTTTGAAGTTCAACCCAAGCATTCTCACCAATCCATGAAGGTCGAGCCCCTTTTTCCCTCGCCTTCCTCAACATGTCATTTAATCGTTTTCTTCCTTTTTTTTCAAATGCGATATAGACAAATGCATGATCGCAAGGATCCCACGAAACCTTCTCCTAAAAATAATAAAAATCACATAATTAATATTTAATAACTGATCAATTGCTTGTTTAAATATATATTGATCAACTTAAATGGCAAAAGTCAATAAATACTTACTCCAAACAACTTAAACCAATAAGCTTTTGTATTAGGGTCGAGTACACTCCAATGATGTATAGGTTTAAAAAATTGTTTGCGTATTGCAAAATTAATAGCACCTGCAACTTCTTTGGCAGGAACCAGCCTGCAAAAAATTGAAAGATTCATCCTTAATATACCAGGATATAAGGAGAGGATCTAAGCATCAAGGGGTGAGAGTGAATCAGTATAATGCAAGTCAATTGATTTTTTGACAAAATTTAGAAATAAAAGAGCATCTTAAGACGAAAGTAGCCAACAATAAAGGCTAAAAAACGGCCAAATTAAGGTACTTGAAGAGTAGTTGCAGTGACCGTCAATGATTTCATATTAGAGAGCACTAGCAGCCAACTCAGTAGAAACAAATAAGGATGCGTTTCTTTTTCAAAAAATGCAACTGGTTAAAAACAGAAAATTGCTTAGAGTTGTTGCATTAACTCTCACGCCACAGCTGTCAAGGACCAAACTATGCAACTGGTTAAAAACAGAAAATTGCTCGACGAGCTCATTATTATCGCTGGCATAAAAGTCAAAATTGACTAGATGCAAGGTCGTTAACACGGGAAAGTCGAGAGATTTTGGAAACGTTATTTCCCCAAAACCTGTACTAGGGTAAACAGAAAGCTTAAGATACATTGATGTATCACAACAAATCAATCAATAATATCACAACAACTATAGAGTATAGAAACCATAGCTAATCACGATTCAAATCACAGTTTTGATAAAAAAAATTCAACATCCACCACAAACAATTAATGTCTCCTAGTTTATAAACTAAGGATCTAGCATCCCTTAAGCTTCAACATGCATACATAAAAATTGGGTTTTTTTGTTGACCCTTGAAAATTGAAATTATTTGTTTTTCTAAAGAAATTCAGATCCCTTAAGATTAGAATGAAAATTATTGATAAACAAGACCCTTTGAGAGATTCACATACAAAACATGAAAATTATTAATAAAACAGAGAAAAAAAAGGTAAAAATGAAAACTTAAGATTAGAATGCGAATATATATGACTTACCCAGTACCAGATGGTTTTATGATAACCTTTCCATTCTCATCTACTGTTGGCACAAGAGGTTCTTGACCCACCGCCTCAACTTCGTCATCATCATCATCCATATCTTCCTCATCATCCTCCTCATCTACCATATTTGAAGGGCTAGCCATTGTTTGAAGGTTTATACTTTGAGGGCCAGCCATTGTTTGATGGGTTAAAGTCGGAGTAGGCATAAACCTACATTCCTCATAGGTAGCGGCATGAACATGTGCAGGTGTTGGTACTACATTTGGAGCTGGTGTTGGCACCGACGATGCAGCCTGCACGGACGATGTTTTCTGAGCTGATGTTGGCACCGACGATGTAGCCTGCACGGATGATGTTTTTTGAGATGATGTTGGCACCGAAGATGCAGCCTGCACGGACGATGTTTTCTGAGCTGAAGTTGGCACCGACGATGCAGCCTGCAAAGACGATGATGTCGACGATGCAGCCTGCACGGACGATGATGCCTGATCTGATGTTGGCACCGACGATGCGGCCTGGACGGACGATGCTGCCTGAGCTACTTTATTAGCAGGTGTCTTAACGGTAGGCTTCTTGTTAATTATGCGATTTCGTTGTTCTTGAAGTTTTCCTGGTACTAATACCTTAGCTTTCCCACCTCTTTTAGTCATCTGTTGTCATAAAAAAATAAAAGGATTAGTTTTCCTGCAAACAACTGAATACACTAGGCGAGATGTAATTATCAGTAGTATGCTAGGAGTTGGATGCCAGAGTAGAATTGGGGGAGCTTGAACACTGTCTCTTAGATAATAGACTATTTACTAATAGCAATTACATTAACAACACAACACATAACAGTAACAATAATAATAACAATCTAAAAAACTAAATTGAATTGAATCACATTTTTATTGCAGACTGTTGTCCTAAAAAAGTAATTTGGAAAAAATGGAAGTTAACTTTATTTCCTAAAACAAACTATGTATACTTATCAGATCCAATTAATAACCATCTTCTATTTGCAAGTGTTGAATTATTTGACATTGATATCAAGGAACAAAAGGTGACTATGAAAGGAAATGTAAATGTAGAGCAGTTTTATGAGATTATCTCTAACTTCAGTAAGTTCTGGGACTTTCGATCACTTGCGGTTAGTTCAGATGAAAATGCATGTATGAGTTGAAAAAATTAGAATGGAATGTATGCATGGAGACAACTGTTCTGTTGCTAGGTAGCTTAACAATTAAGACAAATACATTCAACTCCTGTAATGGCTCTAATGGCTGCACCAAAGCCTTGAGTTTATAGACAGTTCTCAAGCATAATAGTTTATAGACAGTTAATAAGATTAATGCTTGAGTTTATAGACAGTTCTCAACCTGATTCCTAATTCACACTCCAACCATTTCAAACTGCAGTTATTATTCCAATAACAGTACATCTGGTATTTCTCTCTCAGGCACACACATAAATAAGATGAAATAGAGTGCAACCATTTAGTAAAAGAGTTTGCATAAATGTATACAACTTCTGCTGCTCGTACAATTTTGAATCAATACATACACAACAAGAGATAGAGGAAAAGTCAAGGAAATACACATGCTCAAATGTTGCAACTACTGTCACGAAATGCAAATGAAATTAGAATATTTAAGATGCATATTAACCTTTGCAATCATGCTTGTTTTAAAATGCCGAGTGGAAAAAGAATGACTTGGAAAATATCATAATGGAGAGTAGTTTGTGGATAAATGAAATAAACAAATGATGTGATTATCACTACAATGAAAATTCATTGTATTAAAATCTTTGCTAAGCAAATTCTTAGCAAACCACACTAACCACTTACATCAGAATAACACAAGTGCAGTTGCCTTTGGATGTTAGTGTTGTATTGTTTGATTGATCAATGTCCTCTATCTACTTCACTAGGAGAACGATCAAAAATTTCTTCAAACACATCTACTTGTGAGTTATCACGCAAACAAGGTATTAATTCAATTTCTACAGTGGATAGCATAGGTAACATCCCATTAGATTGATAAGGTACTTCATCCTCTATGTTGTCAATCTCCACGCGACCCCTTGGTTTTGTGGTGATTTCTGCACACCATCCACGCATATCTCTACACATTTCTAGATAGGGGACATAATACACTTGTCTTGCATTTTGCGCAAGGATGAAGGGATCATAAGGACGATAATGTTTATCCATCTTAATATCCACAGTTTTATATTGTGGATGAACCTTTGTGCCTATATTCTTTGTTGGGTCAACCCATTCACAATAAAAAACTGGAATCTTCTCCTTCAGACCAAAGTAATCTAGCTCAAAGATATGTTTGATTATTCCATAAAAATCATCCTTTCCTCCTTCTGCAAGACCTTTCACGTGCACACCACAATTGTTAGTTTTTCTACTTTTGTTCCATTCTTCGGTATGAAACTTGTAACCGTTGATAAAATACATGTTCCATGATATGGCCATTGATGCAGGACTGCGAGACAAGGCAATTATATCTTGGTTAGTAACTCCATTTGTCTCCTCATTTACATATTTTTCCAGCCATATGGGAAACTCTGTATGTATGCGCCCAGATGAATCTTCTATATCTAGAGAGTGGTTCTCTAAGAATATGCTGAAATCAATCACATGATTCATAAGTAAAAAATAATTATGATATGGATCAATAATTTGATTGAATATATTATGATGCATACTTACTCAAAATATGGTTTAATCTCATCACAATTTATCAAGACATGCACATGTGAAGACTTCCATTCCATATCTGATAGAAAATACTTTCCTGACTTCCCACTTGGTCGACCGCCACTTTGTAGAAAGGACATTGTAGGTAGAATCTCATCATTGTCCAAACGAGGGTTGTTACTAAGACTAGTGGTTGGTAACAAACGGAAAGAGTTGAAATAGTGCAAACAAAAGTAATTTGTCTCGCGATGTATATAATCGGTGCATATGGAACGTTCAACTCTAGCCTTATTTGTCACTGCCCTCTTTGAGACTCCCATAAATCTGCACATTCAATCATTACACATTTATTAATTTATGATAAACATGCAATCACTTAATAAAATCAACCACAACAATTACTTTTCGAATGGATACATCCACCGATACTGTACTGGACCACCTAGAATTGCTTCTTTGGCAAGATGGATTGGAAGATGCTCCATTGAGTCAAAGAAACCAGGTGGAAAAATCCTTTCTAACTTGCATATGATAATTGGAATGTTCTTATCCAACTTAACTAAGTCGTCCATCCTCAATGTATTACAACAAAGATTTTTAAAGAAACGACTTAGCTCAGTTAACGGTTTCCAAACCAAATCCGGCAATGAATGGAAGGCAATTGGGAGTAAACATTCCATGAAAACATGACAGTCATGGCTCTTCATCCCATGCACCGTACCCTTTTCGACATTGGCACACCTACTGAGGTTTGAAGCATATCCATCTCGCATTCTCAATTCCTTAAGCCATTTACAAACCAACTTGGCTTCAGATTTGGTCAAAGTGTAGCTAGCCTTTGGTTTACCATTCTTTCCGTTTTCTAAGGGTTGGAGCTCTAAGTCCCCGCGAAAGCATAATTTAGCCAAGTCTTCTCTCGCCTTTTCGTTATCCTTTGTTTTGTCCTTAACATTCATGACAGTGTTAAATATATATTCGAACACATTTTTTTCTATGTGCATCACATCAAGGTTATGCCTTAACAAGTTATCCTTCCAATATGGGAGATCCCAAAAAATACTTCGCTTTTTCCAATTGTGATCCACTCCATACCCTTCTATTTCTTTCCATTTCGCCTCCTATCCAATTTCAGTCACTTTTGGAAAATTACTTATTACCTCCCATATATCTTGCCCTATGGAAATGGGAGGTGGCCCATCTGTCACAACCTTATTTTTTAGGAAACTTCTTTTACTCCTTCTGAAGGAGTGATCAGCATGCAAGAAACGACGATGACAATCAAACCACGAATTCTTATGGCCGCTTTTCAAGGTGAAAGCATCAGTGTGTTCCATACAATGAGGACATGCCAATTTACCTTGTGTTCCCCATCCATATAACATACCATAGGCTGGAAAATCATTAATTGTCCACATCAAGTAGGCTTTCATGATGAAGTTTTGTTTTGTAGATATATCATAGGTCAATATTCTATTGGACCACAATCGACGTAGATCATCAATCAAAGGTTGCAAGTAGACATCTATCTTCAACTTTGGATTTTTAGGTCCGGGTATGAGACATGCCAAAAACAAATATGGTTTGGTCATGCACATTTCAGGGGGCAGATTGTACGGAGTAACTATTATTGGCTAACATGAGTATGGAGAAGTAGACGCTTGAATGTAAGGAGTAAATCCATCTGAACACAAACCTAACCTTACATTTCTGGGTTCCCTAGCAAAGTCAGGATATACACCATCAAAGTGTTTCCACGCTTTTCCATCTGACGGGTGGCGAAGAATGTTGGAACTATTTTTGTTTATGTGATGCCATCTCATTTCAGTTGCCGACTCAGTTGATGCATACAATCTTTGTAATCTGGGAATGATTGGGAAGTAGAACATTCTCTTCACTGGGATATCTTTGTATTTTCCCATGCCAGTCTTGCGAGGAATGAACCTAGGAGCATTACAAAATTTGCACTCTAACAACTTGCTATCATCCTTGTAATATAACATACAACCATTCTTACAATAATCGATCTTCTCAACCTTTAGCCCTAACTTAGATACCAACTGTGTTGCTTGATAATAGTTCTCGGGCAAGCATTTTTGAATTAGACATACACTTTTAAGCATCTGTGCAACAAAATCTAAACCTTTTTGTGAAACATGCCAATTAGACCTAATTTCAAGAAGTTGAGTAGATATTGATAATATTGATTGGGTAGCTCCCTCATAAATGGGCTTGTTGAAAGATATCAACTTGTCATAAAACCGTTTAGCATCTTCGTTGGGAAACTCATCCTCCATAATTTCCTCATCTTCTGTGTTATCATTCACGT
This sequence comes from Lathyrus tuberosus, assembly GCA_022829125.1. Lineage (NCBI taxonomy): Eukaryota > Viridiplantae > Streptophyta > Magnoliopsida > Fabales > Fabaceae > Lathyrus > Lathyrus tuberosus. The sequence goes on from JALAZF010000072.1 coordinate 12,832,545, forward strand.
GAGAGAATCCTCCATAAGGCCTAAAAGCATCATACACCATCTGATTCATTGCCTCAAATTGGTCATCATGACGTACATGCTCACTACTATTTGAATCATCCCTAACATTAACATTGAGCTCTACTTCTCCATGTTGAGTCCAAACCCAATAGTTTGATTGAAACCCATCTCGATACAAGTGAAGTCTAACATCAGTTGGTGTACTTATCTTGAGACACTTGCACTTTATACACGGACACCTAATCCCTCTCTCGGATTTAAAAATAGGTTGTTTCAAAGCCTTCTTTATGAAGTCTTTAACCCCACGAACATACTCTTCTTTCAATCCGTGTCTATTGGAATATACTCTATCGTACATCCAACTACGATTCATTTTCTATAAGGCAAATAATTAACTTATCAGCCAATGAACATTAAAACACATACTTTAATTTATTTTTTAACTTTCTGCCTAAAACAATAAAAATCAAATGAGGTTAAAAAGTTCCCATAACAACATAGTATAACTGTGTGGTAACTCTACTTTTCTTGTAACTTTTTATATATTGAATCTCAACTATGGATCACTGAATTTAAGAAGATTTTATATTCTCTAACTCCTTACAATCATTTATCAAGAATGTAGTTACTGTAAAATGGAATTCAACATAAACAAATACAAGATTAATTTTTTTAATCACTCTCAAAAAGACAGAAAATTAGAAAGTAAACCAACAACATTAAAAGTCATACATATTCTCTCCCATGTTTTATGTCGGATAAACTACAAATAACTCCAAATCTTCACCTGTCTTTGATCTATTACTTCATAAACCTCTCTAGATACCTATTCAATTTGACTCAAACTTATCATATACTTTATTTATCTCTCACATACATTTTGTTTTTCATTATGGAAAACTGAGCCTTAAAAAAAATGCAGATGAAAACACAGTTTTTCATTTTCTTCTGTTACATATACTTTTAGCCTAAAACAATTGAGGGGAAATATGAATTTCTGACCTTTGGTGTGCCTGGTGTTTCACCGTAGGATCCGTCACGGAAAGATGAACCTTCAGCCTCTTTATATTACACCTGCAAGAGAAATTCAACTAATCACCAAAACCATAAAGATACACAAACTGTGCCTCATCTTTTTCTCTTTATATTACAAGCACAAAGTGTGAACTCTGTATTATAATAATAGCAAAACAATCGTCAATGCATGCAACATGATACAAAATAGGCCAAAAATCTGTACGTATACTCTAACAAACGAAGACTTTGCATGTATAAAGATTAAAAAAAAACTCTAGAACACTTATCCAATGGCAAGAAAAAAAGTTGATTGCAAGACACATGCATAGTGAAAACCAAAAAAGATTGAAGGTACTGCAGTGAGAGTATCTGTTATAGTCTATAATGTTTTTTGCAACAGGACATGAACTGCAGTGAACACTGCCTTGTTTTCTTTTTTCTAGGTACTGCAGATTGAAGTAAGGAAAATATTCTTTTGATGCTAGAAACATCAGGTAACAAACAATCTAATGGTTTCCATCAAGTGCAACATTGATGCCTTGTTCTCAGAGTACCACACCAGTGTAGGGAGTGGAATCTGCTTATCGGGAGGATGCACAGATAGCAAACAACATGTTGTAACAATTTTAACCATACTGAGTTCTGCAGATGTAATGTAAATTTTGAACTAGGTTTGGTGGGGTGTGCCAGGCTATTGCAATTGTACAATGCAAAAGCGACACTTGAGAGACCCATGTGTTATTCATACTTTAAATGTTCACAGAGTGAGCTCGAATAGGAATTCCTCAAGGATATCAAATATAAACAGTAGCCTCATCGAAGACGCTTCAAAATTAAACACAACGGTATACGACAAGCATTTTAATACAGATTACATTTTATATTACTCATATTATCAAATGATTCACAGTAAATTAACACAAATAATAGAATCAAACTTGCTATCTTAGTCTCAAAGAAATTCAGACACATAAGTTACAACAACAACAATAATGAATCAAACTTGAAACGAAAACTCGCGAGATCAAAATAGAAACGTTCGAAAAAGCTGCAACACTAAAACCCTAGTAAACAAATGCTGGAAATTGAAGAATCGAATGAATGAATACATTCAAGTAGTACCTGAGTTGAAGAAGGCAGTGATGAAGAAAACCCAAACTTGAGCTCAATTGGTTTCCTTCTTGAAACGATTTTTGAGCTTACCTGAGACAAAAGATGAAAATCAATTTCTGACTCAAGAAAGAGGTCACAAGAAATGATTGATGAATAACTTAACTAAAATAGAGGTCAATCAAAACATAACTTGAAGTGAAATCTGAGGTCAATGTTTTTCCTTCTTGAAGTGATTTCTGAGCTTCCCTGAAACGATTTCACAAGAAATGATTGATTGAAACTGGAAACGGAAAATCATTTACAAGTTGAAAACATGAAACAAAGCTTGAAGAAGAAAACAAAAATCTGGAAACGAAAATCTGGAAACGAAGAAATGTCACAAGAAATTTCTTAACTTACCTGAAACGATTGATTGAGGTTGGAAACGTGAAATTGAATCAAAATCTGGAAACGTGAAATTGATTAAGGTTCATGGAGGGTTTCATGGTTATCGGAGGATTTCATGGAGGGAATTTCATGGAGGATTTGTTGGGTTAGGGTTATCGGCGGGTTGAAAGAGAAAAAAATTCAGAGGGAAATGAAAAGATTGGCGCTTCAATGGAATTTCATTAGAGTTATTACGTAGCGTCGGTACAGCCGACTCTAAAAAATAAATAAAATTTTTAAAAATGTTATATAGACTCTAAATAAATGAATAAATAAATAAAAATGTGTATGTTATTAAATAGCGTCGGTCAGACCGACTCTAAACAGTTTATATAATAAAAAAAGTTGAATTAAAAGAAGTATGTGACTTAATAGAATCAGCCACACCGACTCTAGATAATAATGAATAAATAATGTTACTAACTAATGTCGGTCAGACCGACTCTAAGTGAATTAATTAAACACAATTTAAAATACCAGCACATTTAGAGTCGGTCCAGCAGACTCTAACTAAAAAATAAATTAGTTCAAAAAAAAGTGTCTAAATAGCGTCCGCAAGTGTAGGTTTCGCCGACGCTAATAGCGTCGGTGTCGGGGCCGACTCTAAATCCGGGCAGCTAAAACACTATTTTCTAGTAGTGATATAGGATACAAATAAAAAGCCCCAAAAGAGTCAGTCAAATCCTTTGTATTGAGCCAGTCTCTTCAAACTTTCTCAACAACCATTAGCCTTCTCTCAGGCTTTTATGCAAATAATTTCTCCAGTCAATCAGCCTCAATCTTGGGCTTTATACAAGACAGATAAAACTCCCTATTTGAGTCAATCTTTTTCAGCCTCATATCTTGGGCTTCAATCAAGATACCTAAATAAACTCATCTCCTCACACATAAGACCTTGAGCCATCTCTGTAGGAAGATATCTTTTTCTAATCACTACAATTCAAATCAAACAATCGAAACTTTTTCTAGATAATTGATGTAAGTGACACCTTGTTGATTCAAAATCCAATTTGGAGTCCCTCCTTTATCATGGTTCAAAAAATTTTCTTCATCTAATTGATGTAAGTGGCACACTTGTCGATTCTATATCCAAGTTAAGGTCCCTCTTTTAGTATGTAAAGAATTCATAAAGGAAAAAGTGGCATTTCTTAACACAACAAGTTTAAAGCTCTTTCCCTTATGACATCACTCTCAAATGATTGTAGTGAATAGGTGAGATATCTCCCTTAAAGATGACAATTAGTCAAATCTTTCAAACACTCTTTTAGCTTCATCATCTTGGGCTTTGAACAAGATACAAAAGAAACTTTTTCCTCCCATAGATTAGGAGGAACTACGAACGCTCTGATTTCCGCAATCCTCTTTTTGGGAATACGTAGGCATTAGATTGTGAGATCTTAGCGAGCACACTTTGTAGCATGCGATTTTTGTCGGTGATGCGACCACCTTACAACAACTGGTTGGAATTGGGTGTTACTTTCTGATTTCTTATTTATCCTATGAAGCTGGAAAGGAAAGGGAAGCTATCTAAAACTAACCTTACACACAAATGTTTTCTTTAACAAATGCTAAGAGATTGGGGGTCCCCTTGGCGTAATCCCCGTTTAGCCTTAAAACCTTTAGTCGTACTCCCGTTAACTAACACCGATAAGTAGCTGGAACAAATTAATCCTTTTATCCACTTACACCATCTGTCTCCAAAATTCATTGCTGTCAAAACTTTAATTAAGAAGCTCTAGACAACGCAATTGTAGACTTGAGCGAAATCGACTTTCAATAACACGCAGCTTTTGTTTTTCTTCTTTGCAAAATCCAAAAGTTCGTTGGATGCCAGCACACCATCTAACAGTTGACGACCTTGAATGAATACAATCTGAGTGGATGATACTAGCTTATCCAAAACCATGCACAATCTTGCTGCAAGCATTTTGAATATGATTTTATATATACTACTAATTAAGCTTATAGGTCTGTAGTCATTCATGCTTTGGGAACATTCCAATTTTGGAATAAGGGCAATGAATGAAGAGCTCAAAGCCTTTGGCAGTGCTGCAGTATAATAGAATTCCTCAATGCAATTTCTTATATCCGAACTGATCACATCCCAACATTTTTTTATGAAAGCGAGATTGAAACCGTCTGGACCCAGACTTTTATTCTCGTCACAAGAGTTGACTGCCTCAAGTATCTCTTCAGCAGAAAATGGTTCTTGTAGCACCTGTTTTTCCTTGTCTAATAACTTAGACAACTGTCCTAAATCCATAATAGGCCTGTGTGTTATAGAACAATCAAAATTTTTTGCAAAGTTTTCAATAATTACCTGCTTTATCTTTGCAACTTGCTCCCCCTCCTGACAGCCAACACTTAGTGCAGTAATGGAATTGGATCTTATCCTAGCATTTATCAAAGAGTGGAAGAACCTTGAGTTAGAGTCCCCTTCCACAACCCACTTGTTTCTGGATTTTTTATTTATAAAACTTTCTTTAAGGTGAAGTTTAATCCACATTTCAGCTTAAGCTTGGCATCTATCTTTCAGAATCTCCTCTGTCGAGTCCCTATCCAAATCAGCCAATTGATACTCTAATTGATTTAGTTTTTCCACACTACCTTCCACCTGAAGATCCAACCAACCAAACACCTGTTTATTCCACCCATTTAGATTCTCTCTAAGGCCCCTAAGTTTCTGAACAAGAATGTTACAGGCACTGCCGAAAACTTCCATCCTCTCCCATGATTTCTTAACAAAGCTCAAAAACCCTGGATGATCAAACCACACATTAAAGGATTTGAATGGTTTTGCTCCGTAATTCAACAAATTTGTCATTAACCACACCGGTTTATGGTCTGAGATATCTCTATCTCCTACCTTCTGAGCTACTGCTTTCCAATTATGTACTAAAACGTCCGACAATAGAATCCTATCCAACATACTCTTACATGAACCACTAGAGTTGATCCAAGTAAATCTATTGCCAATAGTTGGTAAATCCACCAGTTCCATGGCATCAATGAATGAATTGAATTCCTCCATCTCCACAAGATTAGGTCGCCCCTTTCCTTTCCTCTCTGTTGAAGACTTGACTGTATTAAAGTCGCCCCCAATTATCCATTCTCCACTTTCAAATTGTCCCTTGAATCTTATCAATTCAAAAAAGAGTTTCCGTTTCTTATCTAAATTACATAAGGAATATATATTTACCACATAACATTTCATACCTTTCCACAAGCCATGGATTCCAAGGAAGCCTTCCCCTGCAAAGCTAAACCACAGATTAAACGTGTTTTTCTTCCATATTGACATGATCCCTCCAGATTGTCCATGTGAACCACTAGATGACCAGCCAAACTCATCCTTGCCCCAAATACTTCGAATCAGATTTTCAAACATCTCTTGTACTTTTGTTTCTTGTAGTAAGCAAAAATCAATATTTCCTTTGCCTAACATTTGTCTCACTCTTCGTGTTTTAGTAGAAGAGTCACTCCCTCTTATGTTATATGTTACTAAATTCATGGAATCCTTGTTTTGGTCTCTAACTTATCTTCAAAAATCCTTCTGTCCCTATCTTCTAAATTTCATATTATGCCTTCAAAGACCTCTTCGTCTTCCTCTCCTTCAATCCCTAATTCTCTTATGTTCTGCTATACCTTTGCTGGAATATCCTCCAAATTCCTCCTTGCTCTGCCGTTGCAATGTTGCACATCATTATCAGATAGAGACTCACAGCACAAAACTGATCCTGCTGAATATTTATTTGAAGATTCCTCCATATCTATGCATTTACTATTCTGGTTCACACAACCTTTCTTTGGAAAATCTTTATGTTTCAATGATGAATGAATGACCAGGGAGAAGTAAGATGGAGCATATGAGATTTTTGTGCTCTCATAAATTTCAGTAATAAATTTCTTTTTCCTGGATGATTTATTTTTTTTAAGCCCAATGGGCCTAAATGATCTGCCAACTACAATTTGTAAATTGTCCTGATTCTGGCCCACTAAACTACAGGAACCGTTGACTTGGTTTCTGTTCGCCACGTCTCTAATGACCAGGTCTACAGGTGAATCAGCTGCAGGTGAATTTAGGTTGTCAGGTACACAAACATTTAATGCTCCCATGCTTTCATGATTACCTTTTTCCTTCCCTTGGGTTCCAAAAGACGCCTTTTCCACCTGCCTGCTTGGATGTGGCTCTCCTAGAGGATTGGACTGGCCATTACACGCCTCCTTTCCCATACTTCTGACAACACTCTCATCTTCCTTGTTTCCCATACGACTTTGGGAAAAGGGCCCGCCTTCGTGTTTCCCATCATCTCCTTCGTTCAAACTATCCAACAGGTCATCCAATGAATCATTTTCATCTTCCTCAGACTCCTCCTCCTTTTCCTCCACCACATATACGCTATCATCGTTATTTTTCTCATGTAACAGAATCCTCTTTGGTCCATGATTGTCTTCCACGAGCTTGATTCTATAGATGTTACCATTAATTTCTACGTTGAAAACTTCATTCAGATTAATGGAAAACTTGGTCTTGATGAGAAACCTTGCAACATCCATGACCTTTTGCGTCTGTGTGTCTTCATCACAACGTATGAACTCTCCCACCCTTCCTGAAATGAACTTGAAAAAATCTGATTTCCACGCGTGGCAAGGTAGTCCGAAACATTTCATCCATGTTAGTCTTTCATGATCAACATCCCTCGGCGACCAATGGTGAATATCATTAAACCACTTATTAACCCAAGCTTCATCTTCCTTTATTAATGACTCCACTGCACCTTCGATATTTTCCTCGATCAGACAGAGATTGGCTCCTAAGGGAGTGACTTTAATATGGAACACTCCAACACTTTCTAATACTTCAGTACTATAAAAAAGCTATTTAATGGCATTTTTTTTGCTTTTTGATAGCGCTTATAAGCGCTATTAACCAGGCTGCTATTGTAAATATTTTCGTTTGATAGCACTTTAAAAGCGCTATTATAGTATTGGTAATTAATAGCGTTTTTCCAAAAGCGCTATTATAGTACCGATATTTAATAGCGTTTTTTCAAAAGCGCTACAGAAGTATACATTTGGCCTTTTATAAAACGTATTTTGCTTTGATTTTGATAGCACTATCAAACAAAGCGTTATTATAAGGCACATGTCAGATAACGCTTTTCCATAAAAGTGCTATTATAGTATGTTTCATTAATAGCACTCTCTCTTCAAAACGCTATTGTAGTACAGTTTTTTTTACACAAAATCATTTTTTTGGATATATATATATATATATATATATATATATATCACATTTGCATTTTACGATATTAGAATTCATAAAAAAATAATGATTAACCAACTAAAATATTGGAAAATGAAATAGAATCACTTATTATCAAGAACAAATGTGATACCATATATAAGAAAATTTCAACAAGGGATTAATCTACAATAGGGTCCATGCTCTGCTAGGGTTTGCGAACCATGGCGAAAAGGGGTGTTGGCCGGCCAAAGCTAGCGGTGGCGGCACGCCAGAAAGGGGTTGAAAGGACCATTACAACTCATGCAACTGTGGAGACGGTACCAACAGAGGGAAGGATGGAAGATGCACCAGAGAATACCACTGTATCGTCAAATTCGCCGACTGTGGAACAAGAGATTGGGGATTCGCCGAACAGCATAGTAGGAACAACATCAAAAACACAGACGAGCGTGGAACAAGAATTAGAGGAGGAAGAACATACGAAAGTCGAAGAGCAACAGGAGATGCAAAAGAAACCTTGGGTCGAAATCATTCACGGAAATCGCAAGCTAAATCGAGGTATGAATGTTGAATTTATCGCCCCCACTATTGTCAATGGAAATATGGAAGTTGTTATTGATGAAGAGGATATAGAAGATGAACTAGGGTATTAGGAGAATGCCATGATACTGTTTGCCCTTGGAAGTCCGTTATCTATGAATGCGGTCAACAAATTTATGGAAAAAACATGGAATTTTGTCTCCCTTCCAGAATTGTTCTATAATGATGAAGGATTTTTCATTGTGAGGTTCAAAACTCAGGAAGATAGAGTTAGTGTCATGTCTCAAGGGCCATACTTCATCTATGGAAAGCCTGTTTTCATCAAGGAATGGAGCCCAAACTTTGAGATGAAAGAAGACCTTCTGAGGATTTTACCACTGTGGGTTATTCTGCCTAATCTGCCTCTGCAGTTATGGGGGGAGAAAAGCCTCTCCAAAATTGCCAGTGCCCTGGGAAAACCAATAACCACTGATGTGTGTACTGCAGAGAAGCTCAGAATTTCTTATGCTTGAATATTGATAGAGGTTGATGTAACACAAAGACCTAAAGAATATATAAGCATAAGAGATCCAAAAGGAAAATTGATTGAACAAAGAGTAGAGTATGAATGGATGCCGGTGTATTGTCAAAAATGTTTGAAGGTAGGACACAATTGTGCTAACAAGAAACCTGCCCAGCATAAAGTGTGGAAGCCAATCACAAACAAACCTATAGTAAATGAGCAGCCTATAGTGGAGACAAGTAGAGCAAATGTTGAGAAGGAGCCAGAGAAGGAAATGGAGGAAATCAAAGTTCAACAAGAGATTTCCACAATGGAGGAATGGACTGAAGTCAATAGAGACAGAGGAAAAAGACCAGTGGTACTGACACCTAGAACCTCCTTTGTGGCCTTCCAAAACTCTTTTACACCCTTAAGGATTGGAGAATGTCCTGAGGGGAAGCAGCGTGTAGGTCAATGATTGTCACATGGAATGTTAGAGGTATCAATAAAGTAGCTAGACATATGGAGGTATGTAGCTATATTTCTACTTTTAATGTCGCTGTTGTTGCTTTATTAGAGACTAGGGTCAAAAAGAATAAAGCAGATAATATAAGGAATAAATTTGGCAATAAGTGGAGGTTTGTTGATAACTACTCAAATCATGAAAATGGGAGGATATGGATCTTGTGGAATCATAATTTGGTGGATATCAATATAGTTCAAACCAATGAACAATTCATGCACTTGGAGGTTTATGGTTTGGACAAACACCTGCAGTATGTTGTTACAGTGGTTTATGCGTTTAATCAATTAGAGAAAAGGAAGATTTTATGGAAAGAGATTGAAAAACTGGGCAAGAATATGAATACTCCTTGGATTGTCATGGGAGACATGAATAATGTTCTGAATTCGCAGGACAGAATAGGTGGTAATCCTGTCAATGCTGCTGAATTTAGAGACCTAGAAGATATGATGTACTTGACTGGTTTAACTGAAGTGGAGGCTAAAGGGAACTACTACACTTGGAATAATAAGCATAACAATGGGGTTATTTATTCTAGAATTGATAGGGTGCTAGCTAATGTGGTGTGGTTTCAGAGTTATCATGACCATGTGGTGGAAAATCTGGCGCCTAATATATCTGACCATACTCCTGTTAAGATTGGTAAGACTACTCAAGTCAGGCATAAGCATTCTATGTTCAAGTTTACTAACTGCATTGTTCAGGAACCTTCCTTTATGCAGAATGTTGCCAATAGCTGGTGTGAGGAGGTGCAGGGGAGGCCTATGTACAGACTGTGGATTAAGTTGAAAAGGCTGCAACCTATCCTGAGGCAGATGGGGAAAAAATACTCTGAGATTCATCAACAAATTATTCAAGCGCAGAATGACCTGGCCCAAGCACAGAATAGACTTCAAAATAATATGTTTGATGTGACTTGTATTGAGCAGGAGAAAACTTGTACTGAGAACTTATTGGATCTTAGGCAGATTGAAGAGTCTATGATGAGGCAAAAAGCAAAAATCAGTTGGTCTCAGATGGGGGACTATAATACAGCCTACTTCCATGCCTATGTTAAGGAAAGAAATAAGCAAAAATCTCTAGGCACATTGGAGTCTCTGACTGGTGATGTTCTTAGTAGACAGGAGGATATTGAGAGTGAGATTTATGGGTTCTATAATTCCTTAGTTGGTACCCAAGCTAGTGTAATGAAGAACATTGATGTTCCAACTGTGAGAAGTGGTGAAACATTAACTTGGGATGAAGCTCAAACCTTGATTAGACCAATAGAGGAGAATGAGATATGGAAAGCTCTCTGCAATATTGGTAACTCAAAGGCACCTGGTCTTGATGGTTATAATGCTTATTTCTTCAAAAGTGCTTGGAAGATTGTGAAAAAGGATGTCATTGAGGCTGTGATGGAATTCTTTCATGAAAGTCAGATCTACAAAGCTTTCAACTGCTCTCTCATTTTGCTTGTTCCTAAATCTCCTACAGCCAAGACAGTCAAAGATCTAAGGCCTATTTCGTGTTGTAGTACCTTATATAAGATTATTTCAAAAATTCTCACACATAGGCTTGGTACAGTTTTAGGCAAGATTATTGATAAGTCTCAAGCTGGGTTTGTGCAGGGTAGGAGAATTCATGATAATATCATTCTGGCACAAGAATTGGTAAGAGGTTACAATAGGAAGAATATTTCCCCAAGATGCTTAATCCAAATGGATATTCAAAAGGTGTATGATACGGTGGAATGGTGCTCTTTGGTCTAGATTATGCAGGAGATGGGGATACCTCAGATCTTTTCCAACTGGATTATGGCATGTGTTTCGTCTGTATCCTACAGGTTTGCTATTAATGGTTCCCTTTCCAAAATTCTGATTGCTAAAAGAGGGCTGAGACAGGGTGACCCTATCTCACCCTTGTTGTTTGTTATTATTATGGAGTACTTGCATAGGCTTCTCCAAAATCTTAGTAAGAATCCTAACTTTAATTTTCACCCAAAATGTGAAAAATTAAAGTTAATTGAGTTGTGTTTTGCTGATGATATATTGCTCTTTGTAAGAGGTGATATTGGGACTATTCAATTGACAATGAGGAAAATTCAGGATTTTACAGAGGCGACAGGGCTGCACATGAGTATTCCTAAGAGTTTCCTTTATCTTGGAGGTGTGGACCCTGATACTAGAAAGTTAATTCAGCAGACGACTGGTTTTAATATTGGATCACTGCCCTTTAAGTATCTGGGCGTTCCTTTGGACAGTAGGAACTTAACTGTGTCGAATTGCCAACCGTTGATTGAGAAAATGACCAAGAGACTGAGGCACTGGTGCAGCAAATTATTATCATATGCAGGGCGCCTTCAATTGGTGAGAAGTGTCATAAATGCCATTGCTAACTACTGGTTGCAAGTCTTTCATCTTCCAAAAAAGGTAGTCAAGCAAATTGAGAGTTTGTGCAGTAAATTTGTTTGGTCTGGATCCTTAGAGAATAATAGAAGACCTCACGTGGCGTGGGATCACATATGTGATACGATTGCAGTTGGAGGTTGGAATATAACAGCTCTTAGAGAGTGGAACCTAGCAGCTGTGGGGAAACTTTTATGGGATCTGTTCGCGAAGGAAGACCGGCTTTGGATTCTTTGGATGCACACATACTATATGAAAGAAGGTAACATTTATCAATACATTCCGCCTATACATACTTCCCATTTTATTAAAAATCTGTTTAAGCATAGTGGTAGATTGGTTAATACCAATGCTTGGCAGGAGTTTAAAGTTAGTGGTAAGTATGATGTTGGTAAAATGTATAAGAATTTGAGAGGTGAGAAAAATAATGTGATATGGAGAAATTTGATACTTGGAAACTATGCAAGACCCAGAGCTGTCTTCAGTTTATGGTTGGCTTGCCTAAACAGGCTGCCAACCAAGGATAGATTGAGAAAGCATGGGGCGCAAATTGATGAGGACTGTGTGTTTTGTCAACAAGATGAAAGTCGGTCTCATTTGTTTTTTGACTGTAATACTACTAAACGTGTGTGGAATATGGTGTTAAACAAATTTGGTTGGACGCAGAATTCGTATGCCTGGGAAACGGAAATCCAATGGATTATTCAAAACACCAAAGGAAAGGGGAGTAAAGTGAAGCTGCTTAAAATGGTGTGTGCAGAGGCGATTTATCATGTTTGGACTACTAGAAACAAGAAGATTTTCCAACATAACACTAATGAGGAATTAAACGCTGAGAATATAGTGGATATGGTTTTATGTAAAGGTAGATTGGATACGAAGCTTAGAACTTATTGTAATAGGTTTTAGCTTCTCTTGTTATTTTTGTCGTTGTGTGCCTGGATCGTTTGATCGGCTTGTATTGAATTGTTTTTTTGGTAATAATATTATCCTTATTCCAAAAAAAAAAAAAAAAAAATGTGATACCATATATATCTACCACTGCCATAATAAACACGAAAGGAATTGTATCTATGTATATAGATCAATCTACACTACATAATAGTGGTAAATGATAACAAACTAATTAACAAACCATATTCAACATTGATCCCAATGAAATTAAGCTAAAACTTTTGCTACTAGTTATTAAATTGGCTAAGAGTATTTTAAACCAAATTCCAACAAAAAGTACAATCACTTAGTTATGCATATTCTCTAAACTAAAGAAAAAACATCTAAAAAAACAAGAAAGGACAACAAAACAACATCAAGAAGTAACAACTTCGTGAACCAAATCACTGCTACACCCAGAGATACAATCACTTTGCTAGCTAGCTAGGCAAAATAACTGCTTCTTGTTTTCCTGTATCATAGAAAGAATATTGATTATGGTTTGACAGAAAACACTATTGACTTGAAATTCGTGTCTAACTGCTATTTATATGTAGATTATGGCTGCACATAGAACTTGCAATGGTAAAAATTTCATAAATATTATATGTTCTGCTCACACTCTGTTTAGTCATGAAATTGCCCCTGAAGTATATGAACTGCATTTTTAATTAATATAACTTATATTACAATTTTTCAATATCACAATTTTGGGGAAAATAGTACATATTATTTTAAAAGATAGATAATAAGAAATGTGATAGAATTAAAAAAAAATGAAATAAGTGATTTGGTCAGCAGTTTCCATCACATAAATGACAGTAATAAAGATTTGTTTTGTTGGTATGTGAAAAACACATGATTTGATTAATTACAAAGATATGATAACTTAACTGAAATTTGCTAGTGAAGTTTTATTCTATTTTAAACTCTCAAAATTTCCATTATTAAAACTTAATTAGTTCAACAAAACAGTAGTATATAAACATATAGATGCTAGTCTATATATATATATATATATACTCCACCCCCGCCAAAGTAGCGAGATTTGTTTTTGCCCTCTTGAATTTTTTTTTATCCCCCATCAACAAATCAAGATTCCATTTCCCCTCATCCCTCATGTTCCACGGAATCTTCATGTGACATGGAATGCATGGTTGAGTTGGATTAAGTTATCCAAACTGTGGCATGGAATGCATGGTTGAGTTGGATTAAGTTATCCCATGTTATTTAATTTTAACCTAAAGGTTAAACATATTTTAAAGAATTAATTAAATAATTATTATTTAAAAATTTATTAATTAAAACAATCATAGAACAAGTGTCACATCACTTAATTACCCACACCCTCTCTTATGTGCTTAACTTACACTAAGTAGCTTTACTATATTTTATAAACACTATTTTTATTATTTAACAAATCGATGTGGGACTTTTCTAGTACCACTAAGTTGACACTACTTCAACCATGCGAAGAGCTGTATAAAGCAGAGTAAGAAGCTGAAATGTGAGCGTCAAATAGAGGAAGATTAGTGCAAAAATAGTGGATAAGTCATGCTGGTATACTGCAAAACACATATGTGGGTCTAAATCACATCACTTTGTTGTAAGAACTCTTCCACTCATAACTACAACTAACTTCCCTCTCCATCATTTCATGTTTAAGTAAAAACATCACCATCATTTACAACACAATACCATAACCTTTTCTTGTTAAAAAACTCACCACCACCATTGACAATCTTAGAAAACAACCATCATCTTCTTCTACACAACGAACAAGCACCACCTTCTCATCGCCTGCAACACCCCACAGGCAACAACAAGCAGAACCCGCCAGAACCAATCCCGTCGCAACTGCATCCTGTCGTTGTTGGTTTGTGTTTCTTGTTTCTCTTGATTTCTTGAGTTATGTTTATGTGTTGTTTTGTGGCTATTCGTTTTTTATTTGAAAGAATTTTTATGTAAAAATCTAAAATGTTGCCTTAGAATGAAAGAGAGCTTTCTTTTGTGTGAAAAAAAGTTTAAGAAAAACCATGCTGTTGTTGGTTTATAGTACGTGGAGAAGAAGAGGAAAATAAGAATAAAAATTCTTCCCTCGCCACGTGTTAGCAACAATAACAGTAATTTTCATGCATTACGTTGGATTAAGTTCACAGTTATTCCAGTTGCATTAAGTTGTTTCTTATTTATTTCTCATCTAAGATGTTAAAAGTGTGATTATGGAGTTGTTGAGTTATCAACCTCTCTTATTTTCATGCGCAGGACCCTTGGGTTATGGTAGTGTGTTTTAGTGAGAAGTTTCCATGAAAAAAAAATGGAGTAGCAGCTTTTTATGAGAAGAAAGATTGAGAGATGAAGTGAGGGTGAGGGATGTGCTGTGTGGTTTACTTTTTTGGAAACAATCCCACATCGTTTTTGAAGATAAACATTTAAGTGTTTATATATAAAACACACACCAACCGAAAAGAATTGTAAATGGACTCCAAGTGTATAGACCATGAGCCTAATGTATTTAATATATATTTTGTATAATATATTTCTTAGTTTAAAAACAAAACGAAAATTAAAATAAAAATAATTAAATATCAAATTTATAAGGGGGTAAAGTATATTTAACATATATATATATATTAACAATAACAATTACATTTTTTTTTAGCTTTTCGGTGAGAGAGAATCAAGAAAAAAAGGTGTTGACAAAGAAATAGGACCCCTATGATACAGACCAAATTGTTCACATCCTTAGATATATCATTGGAAAAAAAAAACATAAATTGTAACACCTTCAAACATGAAAGAGACTCATTTGTTTTCTCTAAATATTGTATGTATTATTGCGTGAAGGATTTGTTATTGTTTTTGTTAACAAGAGGTGAACACCATATCAAGGAATCCAATATATTACTCGTTTGGATTTTTGTTAACAGTGTCACATCTATACTATTGCTTGCATAGGTTTAATTGAAGCTATATTTATAATTGACACTTGGTATATAATGGTGGAAAGTGGAAGGGGGTGAAGGAATGGAAACCTAGAGATGAAGGTTCTCTATCCTACATGTGAATGACAAACTTTATTTATGTTGATTGCTTTGATAAGAATATATTTTCATGCTTAAGAGAGATGCTTCTCCTTCTAACCCTTTGTTCTCCTTCTTGTTATGTCTAGTAGGAATTGAAAGGCGTGTATTTTAGATTTACATATTTTAGTTGGAAGACCTAAATAATTACCAATCGTTTCCACTCTCCTAATAGGGAAATAGTTTACTATACTTTGCTTTATGCTCTCCTTGACTTTACTGCTGAAGATCATAGCTGATTTTTTATGGTTTGTCTTCGGTTTAAATTCATATGCTTAGGTATAGGGACCTTGGCAACTGATATTCGTGCAGAGTGGGGATTAGTTGCGTTTGCTTGTGATTTCTCGATCTTGTTTCGGTCATAGTGCGTTTCGCCATGGATAGGTCATCGAAGGATGAGTGGGTTAAGGTTAGAAGGAAAAAGGGGATAGGTAGGAAAAGAGACAACTTTTCAATATGGACTGAGAGTAAAGGAAAAAGAAATGTTGATCATCGGTATGCGAACGAGACCACGTTTTTCTTTTCGGAGATTCCGGACACGTTTGATGCGAAAGACATGTTCAATATATTCAAAGAATTTGGAATGGTAACTGAAGTGTTTATTCCGAGTCGTAGGGATAAGCGAGGAGCAAGATACGGTTTTGTCCGATTCAGAGATGTTGCTAATATTCGTATTATGGCTGCTAAGTTTGATAGTGTTTACATTAGAGGAAGAAAAATACATGCAAATATTCCCAGATTTAAAAGGAAGGATGGATCGTTAGGGGTTAAGAAGAGGAGTGGAGACAACATTGGTGCCGAGGGCCATCCAGTCGAAGTCTTTGTTAAATCAAAGTGGGATTAGGAAGCCTCTATGCATGGTTTGCCAGAGGTGGAAAATTTGAGGAAGACATCATTCGCGAAGATTGTTGGGGGTAGAGACCACATTGCTTTAGATGTAGCTAGGGTGAGAGTACCCAAAGAGCAGGATGGGGACTTGAGGAGATCAAGTTTATTTGAACCAGTACCAGCAACTGCTCATTTGGTGTTCAATATTCCTAGTGAGGAGTTGGTTCGGTTTGAAAAGGCTTTTGTGGGTTGTGTGTTGAAACCAGGAGATACCTATCTCATTCAAGAGCTACTCCAATGGGGGCTACCATGTGCTTGCTTGAAGAGGTTGAAGTTGGGGAAATTATGTCTCTGTTTGAGGAGGACAAACAGTGGATTGATAGGTGGTTTAAGGATATTCGACCTTGGTCTCTAAATGATGTGGATGATGAGAGATTGACGTGGATTAAGTTCTTTGGAATTCCTCCTATCGCCTGGAATATTGAATTCTTCAAGTTACTAGCTGGGACGGTGGGAGTATTCATTAGGTGTGATGCTGATACTGAGAAGACGGAAAAATTGGACGTGGCGCGTTTCCTCGTGAAAACAAAATGTCGTTTAATTTTAAACGAGGTTTTCAATGTGGAAATAAACAAGAATATATTCAGAATCAATTTATCTGCGAATGTGCATGATTTTAGAAGCTTTTCTGACGGAAATGAGTTTCCGGTGGTAAGTGAAGAGGAAGTGTCGGAAAATGAGGAGGAGGAGGAGCTGTTGTCAAAATCTGGTGAACAATATGTGGACATATCGGATAACAAGGAGGTTCCTATCTTAGGTTTTGCTGGCATTGATAGTGGTTCAGCGGACCTCGAATCAGGGAAGGTAGCTTCTGAACCTCAGGTTAGGTTGAAGGCTAAGGAGGGTTGTGCAGGTGAAAAGGAGGAGACGCTAGCTGAATTGTTGGGTATAAAGGGGTTTGTTGGTAAGAAGGTAAAAGTTAAACTAGCAAAAAAGAAGAAGTTGGAAGGTAATACGTGAGTTAATGGTGCAGAGATCGAGGTGGATAGCCAAGGCTCCAAACATGGTCATGTGGGGTATAATCCTGCATCCATAGAGATTAATGGATTGGATTGTGACGTGGCTAGTGGAGTCAAGGGTCGGGTTAATTTGGTGGGCCTAGAGCAAGTTGAATCTGACCCGATATTAGGGACTCCTATTGGGCCTCCTTTGTGGTCTCCTAGGCCCAAAGAGAGGAAAAAGAAGCTGATTAATGATCTGTATGCTAACATCACTATTCCGTTTGCACCTTCTTACTTCTCTTCTCCAATTCATTCGAGTAAATTGGTGGGAGTTCCTGCGTAGAAGGAAGATCCTGTAGTCCGGAATTTGAATCCTGTCATTGTATCTCTGTGTTGTGTGGAGACTCGTTGAATGATTCGGCGTTTTTTCAAGGAAACTCTAGGGCTAAAAATGATGAGAATGGGATTCCGGGCAAAGTTTGGCTTAAGATCAAAGAGCTGGGAATCGTGGGAGATGAAGACGACGATCTTTTTAAGGGAATTATTAGAGGCATTGAGATAAGAGATAAAGAAGCCGTTCATGGCAAGAAGGAGGCAGCTACTGGGGAGCTATGAATATTGTTTCCTATAATATTCGCGGAGGGGGTAGCTCGATTAAGAGAAGAAGGATTAGGAGAACGATTTCCGAAGGTAAAGCTGGTATTTGTTTTGTTCAAGAGACTAAATTTAACATTTTGAAAGATGAGATTGTACAAAGTTTCTGGGGGAAAAATAGTAGGTGTGACTGGTCTACAATCGAAACGGTGGGTCAATCTGGAGGTATTATGACGTTATGGAGGAGCGAGGTCGTGGAGCATGTGATGAGTTTTAGAGGTACTGGATTTCTTGGTCTTAATGTTGTGTGGAAGAGTCAAAATATTTACTTGGTTAACATTTATGCGCCGTGTGATGTTGAGGGTAAGCGTAAGTTATGGATGGACTTATTAAATTGGAAGTTGAGAGTTACTGCTGCAGCGTGGATTGTGCTAGGCGATTTTAATGCAATCAGAACGGTGGAGGAAAGAAGTGGCAGTGGGAGGATTAATAGGACGGAAATGGAGGAATTTTATGTTTTCATCGAGACTATGGAGTTGATTGATCTTCCTGCAATTGGAAATAGATTCACTTGGTTCAAAGATAATGGCAAGTGTATGAGCAGGCTCGACATATTTCTTGTTTCGGAGGATCTGATAAATAGTTGGAATTTGGTAGCCCAAGTTGTTGGTGATAGGGAGGTTTCAGACCACCGTATGGTGTGGTTAAAAGCTAATGGTTTAAATTGGGGTGCCAAACCGTTTAAAGTTTTTAGTTGCTGGTATAAACACCCTGGTTTTTTGGACTTCGTTAAACAAGAGTGGAGTTCGTTATTTTTTCGAGGTAGTGATGCGGTCATTCTGAGTCTGAAACTGAAAGAGCTCTGGGGGCGCCTTCGCAAGTGGAACAAAGAGGTTTTGGGGTGGGTTGACTCTAAGATTGATGATAATGTGGAGACTCTAAATAGATTGGAAGATTTGCTCAGTTTAGAGGGGGCTACGGACATTCAACAGATTTTGGAGAATAGAGGTAAGGCTAATGAAGAGCTTTGGAATAGTCTCATTGTCAAAGAGAATTTCATTCGCCAAAAATCGAGAATCAATTGGTTGAAGGAGGGAGACAACAACACACCACTACAAAACACTAAAACAACAACGTCAGGCTTACAACGCATCCATTTACGCCGGTGTAATAGATTAAAATTTTCGCGCCCAAGCAAAAGCTGAGTCATTTAATGACGGTTGACTTAAACCACTGTAGTAATAAATAAAATGTAGCAAGCTTCGATTCCCTGCAACTACATTTTTTCTATTTTTAGAGTACATTTAGGTGTGTCACTTAAGTCCATTATTTAAAAAATAAATTATAAATGAGTTTACAACGGTTAAGATGAACAACCGTAGTAATAAATGAAATGTAACAAGCTTCGATTCCCTGCAACACATTTTTTTCCATTTTTTAGAATACATTTAGCGTGTGTCACTTAAGATTCCACTATGGTTTGTTTCTCCAACCGAGATTAAAAGCTTTACTGATAAATTAAAACAAAACTTATTATGTATTTCTTTCATAAGACGCCCAAATCGAACAAGTGAGCCAGAGACACCCTAACCTTTACCCTCTCCGTATCAATTCATTTGGAGCTCAAATATTGAGCGTCTTTATTCATTTGCTTCTTCAGCTTCGAAGTAAGGTACTCTTCAACATCTTCATTCCTTTTTCTTGGTTTATGCTCAAATATTGACCGTCTTCATTCATTTGCTTCTTCAGCTTCGAGTACTCTTCAACATCTTCATTCCTTTTTCTTGGTTTATGCTCAAATATTGACCGTCTTCATTCATTTGATTCTTCAGCTTCGACGTACGGTACTCTTCAACATCTTCATTCCTTACGTTCATTTGATTACAGCTTCGAAGTACGGTATTCTTCAATATCTTCATTCCTTTTTTCTTTGTTCATATTGTATATGCTCAAGTCAGAATGAGATGTTTCATATGTTTTTCATTTAGTATGAGTGTACATCTTCATTGATTTTTTCTTTGTTCATATTGTATATGCATATGCTTGAGTTTTTGGATTAGATTTTGGTGTGTCATTCACATTATTATACATGTATAAATTTTAGAAGTTGTAATGGATCGTAGTTGGATGAAAGCCAATAGATTAGGTCCGGTTTCTGAGAACGGAGTTCTTGAATTCCTTGAATACGCTGATAAACATCTTCTCGACAATAATGGTATCTTTTATTGTCCTTGTGTTGTTTGTGCGAATATAAAAAAGGGTACAAAGAAAGAAATACACAATCACCTTTGTTGTGATGGTATATGTCTAAATTATATAATATGGACGTGGCATGGTGAGGTAGATAATATGGAAAGTCGGGCGTCACAAAGTCAAATAGTGGAGGAAGATGAATATATGGAAGATCAATTAGAGGATATGTTCCGTGATATTGGGGAATCTTCTTTTATGAATGCTCATATTTATGATAATTTATGTAGTGATAATGACACCCCTTTATATAAGGGGTGCACAGAGTTCACACGATTGTCGGCGGTGTTAAAGTTGTTTAATCTGAAGGCAAAAAATGGATGGTCGAATAAAAGTTTCACGGAATTACTTGAATTGCTACAACAAATGTTACCAGAAGATAACAAATTGATGGGTCGTTGCTATGAGGCCAAGAAGATATTGTGTCCACTGGGTCTGGAGTATATCAAGATACATGCTTGCCCTAATGATTGCATATTATATCGGAAAGAGTATGGAGACTTGTTTCAATGTCCGAAATGTGGTGTGTCGTGTTACAAGCTGAAGGCTAACAATGGTGATGACAATGATCACTATGACAATGTTAGTAGGAAGCATCCTCCTGCTAAAGTGTTATGGTATTTGCCAATAATTTCACGATTAAAGAGACTTTTTTCTAATTCAAATGACGCAAAGAATCTTAGATGGCATGCAGATGAAAGGATTCGTGATGGAAACATTTGACATGTAGCTGATTCGTTGCAATGGAAGAAAATTGATTCTTTGTTTTCGGATTTTGGAGTCGAGCCAAGAAACCTTAGGCTTGGGCTTGCCATCGATGGAATGAACCCCTTTGGTAATCTGAGCACTAATCATACTTCGTGGCCTGTTCTTCTCACTATTTACAACCTATCTCCTTGGTTGTGCATGAAGCGCAAGTATATACCGTTAAGTATGATGATTTCTGGACCACGACAACCTGGTAACGACATAGATGTTTATCTAAGTCCATTAATTGATGATTTACAACTCTTGTGGGATGAAGGCGTTGAAGTTGATGATGCATATTCTGGGGAAAATTTTAATATGCGTGCAATGTTATTTTGCACAATTAACGACTTTCCGGCTTACAGTAACTTGGCTGGATACAGTGTCAAAGGACATAAAGCGTGTCCTATATGTGAAGATGATACTTGTTATCACCAACTTGAGTTTGGAAAAAAGACCGTTTACCTTGGGCATCAAAAATTTCTAAAATCGGGTCATCCTTATCGTAGTTTGCGAAAGGCTTTTAATGGAGAGCAAGAGTTTGGTGAGGCTCCTAAACCTTTAACCGGGGATGAAGTTTATCAACGGCAGGAACACATTAATGTTGTCTTTGGGAAGATAGAAAAAGAGAAAGGTGGGAAGAGAGGAAAAGAAAAAGGAGCAGTTGCGAAAAATATATGGAAAAAGAGGTCCATCTTCTTTTATCTTCCATATTGGTCAAGTCTTGATGTTAGACATTGTCTTGATGTGATACACGTGGAGAAAAATGTGTGTGATAGTTTGATTGGCACACTTCTAAACATTTCGGGCAAGACTAAAGATAGTAAGACTTCCCGTCTTGATATGGAGAAGATGGGTATACGAAAACAGTTGGCTCTAATAGAGAAAGGAAAAAGAACTTATCTGCCTCCAGCTAGTCACACTCTATCTAAAAAGGAAAAGAATTTGTTCTGCGAGTGTTTGCAAGGTATTAAAGTTCCGCAAGGTTACTCATCAAACATCAAGAAACTTGTATCAATGAAAGATCTCAAGTTAATTGGTTTAAAATCTCATGATTGTCATGTATTGATGCAACTTCTAACAGTGGTTATCCGTGGGATCCTTCCAAAAAATGTGAGAGTAACTATAACGAGACTGTGTTTATTCTTCAATGCCATATGTAATAAAGTTCTTGATTTCAAAAAATTGGATGAATTAGAAGATGAGCCTGCCATAATCTTGTGTCAATTGGAGATGTATTTTCCGCCATCATTTTTTGACATTATGGTTCACTTACTTGTTTATCTCGTAAGAGAAATCAGAATTTGTGGTCTAGTTTATTTAAGGTGGATGTATCCAATAGAGCGATATATGAAGATCTTTAAAGGATATACGAAGAATCATCACCGACCAGAAGCTTCAATTGTTGAAAGGTATATCACAGAAGAAGCTGTTGAGTTTTGTACAAACTATTTGTCGGATGCAGATTCTATAGGAATTCCAAAGTCTCGTCATGCTGACACAGACGGAAGAGGTATTCAAGTTCTAAATGTTAGGTCAATGGCTCGGGATGTAGTTATTCAATCACATTTCAATATATTGAATAATATAGATGAGGTTCAACCTTTCATAGATACTCACAAAAGACTTTTGAAGAAAAAATATCCCCGAATGAGTGACAAGTTGTTGTTGGTAGAGCATAACAATAGATTCATGGATTGGTTTAATAAAAGTGTATTTAATGATCGTAGTGCATCCGAGATACTTAAATGGTTATCGTACGAGCAAAAATTTTGTGTCATTACCTGGAGTGCATACAACATTGGTCATTATACCTTTTATACAAAATCAAAAGATGACTGTAGTACAATACAAAATAGTGGGGTTATGGTTAAAGCCGAATCGATGTATTTCTCTAGTTCGAAAGAAAGAATCCGGTATTGCCAACTACCGCGTTTTATGGTGTCATTGATGAGATTTGGGAGATTGATTATGTTATTTTCAAAGTGGCTTTATTTAAATGCAAGTGGGTTCCCAATAATAGTAATGGTGTAGACATTGATGACTTAGGATTCACCCGGGTCGACCTTGGCAAGGCATCTTTTAATACAGAACCATTAATCATGGCTTCTCAAGCATAACATGTTTTCTATGTTACCGATCCATCGGACATATCGGGGAAATGGTCAATCGTTGTCCAAGGAAAATACTTTCCTCTTAGTGATGAAAGTCTTGATATTCCGTCCACACCTTCTTATACAACACAAGATCCTACCTTATATGATGAAGTTGATGGAGATGTCGTGCATGCTATACGACACGATCATGAAGAAGGCATATGGGAAAATTAGCAAGTACGTAATTTATTATTTATTCATAATATATTAATTGTATGTTATAGTTTAGAAGTATTTTTACTAACAAGTATAATTTTTTGAAATCATATTTTGAGTCCAGACACCAAGTCAAGAGACAAGACACCAAGAGACAAGATACCAATACACCAAGTTACAATTATGTGAGGTTATGTAATGTGTGTAAACTGTAATATGGTATATGTGATATTTTATTTATGTAGGTTGTTTGTTCTGATAAACTGTAATGTGGTATATGTGATATTATGAATATGATACGATTAATAATATTATGAAAACTTTATCACAAAATGTGAATTGTATTTTTCTGTTGTGTTGTGATATGGAGAACAATAATACAGGTAAACAAATGGGATTAATTATAAAAGCAGGATCATATTTGTTAATTTTGCAGAACCTTTAACGATGGTTATATTTCATAACCGTTATAATATCTGGCGCGCTGTCCAGGAAAAAATAAATATCAAAACTGCGCTGCTGGGAATCGAACCGAGGACAATTAGTTTTATTACAACGGTGTATTGTAAAATCCGTTGTGATAGTTAGCGCGCTCTCCAGTTTATTACAACGCCTACTATTCTGTGGTTGTAAGTGTCATATATACAACGAAAATCTACATAACAACGCCCTCGTCCGCGTCATTATATGTCATTCCCAACCGTTGTTAAATGGGTTTTTCGTAGTAGTGACACCAGGTTCTTCCATTCCATGCTGAATTCGAGAATTAGAAGAAATAATATTGTGCAACTCAAATCCGAGAATGTTGTTCTTCAAGGGGTGGTGGAAATTAAAGAAGTGTGCCGTGAATTCTTCGAGAGTCGTTTTAAAAAAGTGGAAGTAATTAGGCTTTTTCTTAAGGGTCACGACAAATTAAGCTTGGAGGAGAGGATGGAATTAGAGAAATTATTCACTATCGATGAAATTAAAGAGGCCGTTTTTTACAGTGACGGGACAAAGAGCCCGGGGCCGGATGGGTTCAGTTTTGGATTCTTGAAGCACTGCTGGGAGGTAGTTGGTGAAGATGTCATTAGTTGCATCTTTGAGTTTCATTCTGTTGCGAGACTCCCTAAATCCATGACATCGTCGTTTTTAGCTTTAATTCCAAAAGTTGAAAATCCGCAAGGGCTGGTAGAATATCGTCCAATATGTTTAATCGGGTGCATCTATAAAATCATTTCAAAAGTGTTGGTGGCAAGATTGAGACGGGTAATTGGTAAGTTGATATCTAGTACGCAAACTGCTTTCATACCCGGGCGTAACATTCTTGACGGATTAGTGGTGGCTAATGAATTGATAGATTACTTGAAGAGACAGAAAAAAAGTGGGTTGTTGTTAAAGATTGATTTTGAGCAAGCGTACGATTGTGTAGATTAGGGTTTCCTTATCAATATTTTAAAAGATATGGGATTTGGAAAGAGATGGCTGGATTGGATGAAGGGAGGTGTTCTCACTAGTCATATGTCGGTATTAGTCAATGGTGGTACTTCTAAGGACTTCAGGGCTTCTAGAGGTTTGCGGCAAGGTGATCTTCTGTCGCCGTTTCTATTCGCGATTGTTGTGGAAGGGTTGGCGTCAATGGTTAGAAAAGCTAATCAGTTGAATATTTTATCGGGTATTGAGGTTAATAACGAGTATGTTTATAATTTGCTCCAATTCGCCAACGACACCATTTTGTTGTGTGATGCTACTTTCGATAATCTTTGGGGTCTCAAATCTATATTGCGGGGATTCAAAATGGTTTCGGGCCTTAAGATAAATTTGTGGAAAAGCTATCTGATGGGGATTGGTGTGGAATATAACTTTTTGGAAGCTGTGTCTCAGTTCTTGTCCTGTCGTATTGGTGAAATTCCTTTTAAGTTTCTTGGTTTGATGGTTGGAGGGAATCATAAAAGAGTTTCATTTTGGCGACCTGTTATCGACAGTTTCAAGTCTAAGCTTTCTACTTGGAAGAGCAAGTTGCTGTCTAGAGGGGGAAGAATGACTCTGATAAATTCTGTTTTCATAAGTCTACCAATCCATTATCTTTCGTTCTTCCAAGCTCCCAAGTTGGTTCTGAATGAAATTGTGGCTATCCAGCGCATGGTTTTAAATTGCGGTCCGCAACCGCAATTGCACCCGCAATATTGCGGATGCGGTTGCCTCCGCAACCATATCGGACCGCAATTGCTGTGTGATTTGAAAATATCGCTTTCAGCTATGTTTGGAACCACATTAGATAATTTCAATCATGTTTCTTCAAGTATTTTCATCTAAAATTAAAATATTAGAATCCTAAAACTCAATTTACTTATTATGTAATGAAAAAACTTAACATTAAGTGTTTTTCAACTTTGTATTTCAAACACCTCCTTATAAAAATTCACACCGCAACGGCCGCAATACGCATCGCAACACCTGCAATGACCGCAATCGCAACACCCGCAACCGCAACCGCATCCGCAGCCGCAACCGCAATTTAAAACCATGATCCAGCGGAATTTCTTGTGGGCGGGATCGTTGGAGAAAAGGTGTGTTGCATGGATAAAGTGGAGTGTGGTTTGCTGGCCTAGAGATCGAGGGGGACACAAGATTCGTGATATTCGGTTATTCAATACTGCTTTGATGGTAAAGTGGTTATGGAGATTTTTTACGGAAGATGGCACATTATGGCATGGCATCATTGCGCACAAATATCATAATTTCAGAAAGCGCATTCTGAACCATAAAGTCCCTGCAAAGAGATCGTTGGATTCATTGTGGTGGCGTGATCTTATGCTACTTGGGGATGTTTTAGAGAAAGGTTATTTTTTGGACCCTTTAGCTTGCAAGTTGGGCAACAGTCATTTGATTTCATTCTGGTTCAATAAGTGGCTGGGAAATGAGCCTTTTTTCTTACTGTTTCCGGATTTATTTGCCACTGCGGGTTCAAAATTCGTTTCGGTAGGTGAGGTGGGAAGTTTAGTGAATGGAGCTTGGATGTGGAATTTACAGTTACTTTGTTTTGATAGAGAATTGATTGTGGATCGACAGTACGAGGATCTCTGCAGCATGCTGACCGAGACTCCGGTTCCTGTGGGTGGGTCCGACAATTTTGTGTGGCCTTGGAAGAACAATGGTATTTTTCAGTGGCTTCTTGTTATGATAGATTGCTGTCATATGCAGAATTTTCTACTCTTGAAGAGAACCTTGAGGATGCTCTGAAAATATGCTGGAGTACTTGTAAAAAATTAAGGTGTTCGGCTGGAGACTATTATGGAACATATTACCAACAAGGTCTAATCTCGCGGAGCATGGTATTCTTCGTAATCCACATGATCTTGTGTGCCCCTTTTGTTTTCGTTTTGATGAGGATATTAATCATATTATGTGTAGCTGCGTTGTCACTAGAACTGTGTGGTTTAAGGTGTTTGCTTGGTTGGGAATTGAGGTTGTTATTGAAGATGACGACATTAAGTTTTGTGTGGATTGGTATGTGATGCTCAAGAATAGTTGTACTATTCAGTCTGCTGGTTTAATTTGGATTATCGCGTGTTGGTGCGTGTGGTTTACTAGGAATCAAATTATCTTTAATGGGGAAGTTGGTAATTCGGAGGTGATTTTTAACCGTATTTTGGTAGTGTCTTGGCGTTGGGTTGCTCTTGAATCTTTTATTCGGCGTAAATATAATTATTACGATTGATTTAAACAGCCGCTCGATTTTTTGTAATCTTCAGCTTTTGTATTTGGGTTGGAGTACCCCTAGTGCTCCTTTCTAAATAATATTGTTTGCTTATAAAAAAAACTTTATTTATGTTTTGCATCCCAAACATGTCACACATAATCTCGTGAACCCCTTATTTTCATTTGATCCTTTTCAAACAAAAATATGAAATTCTAACTATAATGGACCCACTTCAATTTTTATTTATTGTTAGCTAAATATATTTTTCTTAGGGTATACATTGATAAAGTTGGGGTTTCTTACAGAAACTTGAGTCTTAGCTACACAGGTCTAGGTGACCAAAGTTTTTATTTAAATTCATGACTTGAAATTCATGTCTAACTGCAATTTATATGTAGATTATGGCTGCACATAGAACTGGCAATGGAAGAAATTTCATAATTATTATATGTTCTGCTCACACTCTGTTTAGTCATGGAATTGCACCTAAAGTATATGAACTGCATTTTTATACTTTTATACCATCAAACTATTAAAATGACTCAAACTCTTTTGATTCCTGATCCTTATAGTTTTTTGCTATGATACAAACTCGGCCATAACGTTACTTATCTCGGCTAACTATAACTAAATGTTTTCGCATCAACTAACCTCCTAATTTCATGTCCATATTAACAATACAAACTCATACTAACAGCTCAATAAACATAAGAAACATTCCATATTTCACTAACTGTCCAAATTTTTTTATCCAAGCTCATTCTAACCTTATTAGCAGTCCACTAACTAACTTAATATTCAAACAATTTAATAATAGTTCCATGACAATCCAACATATCTAGTTCATGACTAATTTCATAACAGATCAAGTTTACTTCAGTGATTCATTAACTAACTCCACAAATTAACATTGGTCACTTCATCCAACAGCCACGTTTGTCTCTAACATTCAATAACCAAAAAGAATAATTGAAATTTAAGCCAAAAACAATTCAACAGAGCTCTAACCAAAGCAAATTGCTAACAAATTCTAACCAAATGCAATTCTAACATTAATGCCTATTGTGATTCAAGTTCTTGACAGCCTGTGCCATAAGTAATAACATTCAATTTGTGGTTTCAATATTAACAAGGAAGTAAATTCAACAAGTAGATTCATCTTTGAAACTTACCGAGCTTCACCTCGACCGCTTGGAAATGCACTTTCCTTCTTAAATGCTGCTTTCCTTGTTCAGGTGTCTCCGTGCAAGGATACTGATGGAACCATGATAGATACTTGCAGATTGTCTTTTGGTGGTTTTAGGAATAAGCATACAATAAGAGCTAAACCTGTAGAGGAGTTTTTAGCAGGAAAGTTATTGAGTGTTAGAAACCTGTATAATGCTATTAATTTGCTTAAGGCTTCTGCCACTATTATACCTCAAGATGAAACCGCGAAAAGTGCTTATATTTCGAGTTTAGCAGTTGGTTTATTTTTTTCAGTTATTTAACTCACTCAGTGACAGTTCTGCAAGAATAAACAATGGTTATTGAAATGGATATACTCATTTTCCTCCAGTCAAGACTTCTGATATAAAAGAGAATCAGAATCAGGCTCAGCATAACATGTTTCCTACTTTACTGTCGTCCGGGAAGCAAGTACTTGTAGCAGGCAGTGAGTATAGTCCGATTGGCCAACCAATTTCCATGCTAATGCGGATACATTTACACACAATGATATTCAATCATGTTCTACAAAACACAGTAATAACAACATGCCCCTAATCTAAATCTTATTGACATTCCAGCAGTAGGTAACAAGTACACTTGGTTCAACTCGAACGGTAAAAGCCGGAGTAGGCTGGACAGGTTTCTTGTGAATGATGCTATCATTCGAATGCTGAATTTAAAGAGTCAGATTGTGGGAGATAGGGACGTATCTGATCACCGGCCTGTGTGGTTGAAATCCAATAACGTGAATTGGGGACCTAAGCCATTTAGGTTCTTCAATTGTTGGATGGAGCATAAAGATTTTCTTCCTTTCGTGAAACGTTCCTGGGAATCCGTTTCGCCATCTAGTTCTTGTTGCTTTACTGTTCTGAACAAGCTGAAGGCTCTTAAGTTTAAGCTTAAGGATTGGAATAACATTTCATTTGGTAGGCTTGACTTAAAGATTGAGGAGAATGTTGGCCAGCTTAATCGGATTGAAGAGAGGCTGGACAGTTTACATGATAGCCAGGATGAAGGATGAAGAGGTTTTGAAAGATAGATTGTTGGCACAAGAGGAAATTTGGAAAAACCTTCGTTTGAAAGAGAGTATGATCATGCAGAAATCCAGAGTGAATTGGATTCGTGACGATGATGTTAATTCCAGATTCTTTCATGACTCCCTTGAGCATCGTAACCGTGTGAATTCCATCTCAGTTCTTAAGATTGGTGATAAATTGGAGGGCTGTCCTGAGGCTATCAAGCACAAGGCAAAGGTGTTTTTTGAGAAGAAGTTCAGCGCTGATTACAGGCCCAGGTTTCATTGTGACGTGAGCAATGTGGCTACCCTTACTTCGGAGGATAAAGATTATCTGGAGTCGGAATTCAACGCTGAAGATGTTCGTTTAGCTGTGTTCGAATGTGACGGAAACAAATGCCCTGGAGTTTATGGGTTTAATTTCAAGTTCTTTAAATCTTACTAGGAGGTGGTAGGGGCTGATTTCACTAATTGTGTCCTTGAGTTTTTTTAGCACTGGTAAGCTGCTAAAAACCTTTGCTTCTTCTTTCACTTCGCTAGTTCCGAAGGTAGAAAACCCTCAGACGTTTGATGAATTCAGACCTATAAGTCTGGTTGGGAGCATGTTAAAAGTCATCTCTAAGATGCTTGCTAAGAGGTTGAGCTTGGTCATTGATAAACTGATTTCACCGTCCCAAACAGCGTTTGTCCCGGGACGTCAGCTTCTTGATGGTGTGCTTGTGGCAAGCGAGACTATTGATTACGCTTCAAGATTTAAAAAGAAGTGTCTTTTTGTGAGATTTGGGTCGAACTCATGCTGTGTCGAAGGAGAAGCTTTCATGTTTTTGACAGAAGGCAAGCATGCAGTCGAAGCTTGTTCACATGCTGATGCCTGATTGTTGCAAACTGTAGTCGAAGTCTGTTCTAGTTTGTATTGTCGAAATATATATATTCTGTTGAATTGAGCCTTGTGTTAAGGATCCAATTGTTTAGGTTTCTTGGACTGCAAGTTACCTAGTTAGTCTATAAATAGGCTAGTACACTCAGTTTGTTGAGTGTGGCAAATTGTAATATTCACTTGTAATCATTTGTGACTTTAATGAGAAAGTGAATAGTAAACAGAATTTATATTTGCCCAATCCTTGTTGTTCTCTTCTTCTTCTTCTTGTTTCTTTTCCGTTAAACCCTAACCCTTGTTTTGGTTCTTGATCTTCAAGAAACCAGTTTTATATTTTGATTAAAGTCATCATTTTCACAACAAATTGGTGCGGTGAGCGTGGAGAAGATGACTTCAACAAAGTATGAGATTGAAAAGTTCACCGGAGTGAACGATTTCGGTCTGTGGCACTTGAAGATGAAAGCCCTACTGGTTCAGCAGGGATGTTTGGAAGCGTTGAAGGGAATGGCAGCTATGGATGCTACGTTGACGGAAAGAGAAAAGATGGCAATGATCGAGAAAGCACACAGCGCAATATTTTTGAGCCTTGGTGATAAGCTTGTACATGACCAAGTCGTTGGTGAATCGTCTTTTCCTGAAGCAAGCCTTGTATTCGTTCAAGATGAATGAAGACAAAGCTTTGGCTGAGCAGTTGGATTCTTTCAACAAGCTGATTCTTGATCTTGAAAACATTAATGTGAAGATTGATGATGAAGATCAAGCATTGTTGCTGTTGTGTGCTTTGCCCAGATCGCATGCTCACTTCAAAGAAACTCTCTTGTATAGAAGAGAGTCCCTGACCTTTGAAAAAGTTCAAGCAGCCTTGTATTCAAAGGACTTGAACGAAAGAAAGGAGCAGAAAGCTTCATCAGTTGGCAAAGGGTTGTCCGTGAAAGGAAGATCGTCGAAGAAAGATGGTAGGTTTGACAAGAAGAAAGGAAAGGTTCAGCAGAAGTCTTATGGTGGTGATATGTCTGGTATCAAATGTTATCACTGTAAGAAGGAGGGTCATATAAGAAATGTGTGCCCTGAGCGCCTGAATAATCATGGAGGTAAGGACAATGGGAATGCAGCTATTGTGCAAGATGGTTATGAATCATCTGATGTCCTTGTGGTGTCGAGAAGCAACTCTTGCGAAGAGTGGATTATGGATTCTGGATGTACTTGGCATATGACTCCAAACAAGAATGTGTTTGAAGAATTGTGTGATCCAGATGGTGGATCAGTGCTGCTGGGGAACAATAAAGCTTGCAAGATTGCAAGTATTGGATCTGTTAGATTCAAGCTCCATGATGAGTCAATAAAGCTATTGACTGGGGTTAGGTATGTACCTGATCTTAAGAGGAATTTTATTTCTCTTGGTAAATTCTACAGAAAGGGATATGTTTTCAAAGGAGAGCAAGGTATCCTGAAAGTCATGAAAGGGTTGAAGGAAGTCTTGAGAGGCGTGAAAAACCAAAGCTTGTATACCCTTGAGGCTGAGGTTGTAAGTGGTTCGACAAATGTTGTATCCACGAAACCTATGTCGAAAACAGAGTTATGGCACATGAGATTGGGCCATGTCAGTGTTGAAAGAGTAATAGGGGGTGTTTTTATCGTCTCCACAGGGATTGCCTGATATTTGATGCTTGCCGTTCAATAGTTACACTGTTTTATGTTCAAAGGTTTCAATTGGTTCTCAATTTCGTTTAACATCAATTGGTAGCAAAGAGTAATTTTTGACAAAGAGTTTGAAAGGTTTTTATAAAAGCATGTCAAGGTCAGGTTTCGCTAATCCTTTTCACATATATACGATTAATTAAGCATATGAACTCAGTTTCCGACCAATACAACCGCGTATCCTCCCGACTAAGTTTATGTCTAAAGCAAAGTCGTGAGTATCGTTGTTTAGACCGTCAGATGATGTCTCACGCTAACAATCTAAACAACAATCGTTAAGATCAACACAAAGCGAATAGCAAATCCCAAATCTATGTCTAGAGTTTGTTTTTTAAGAGATGAATTTATTAGGTCATGATTTGTAGAATCTATGTCTAGAGCAAGACAAATCACACATAAAGCATTAAGAGAAAATAACTTCATCTATATTGATCGAAGACTTTGTTCATATACAATAGATCAAAAGCAATACATATAATCAGGATCAACTACTTCTAACCTCAACATTGAGTGTTTAGCTACACATTCCCATGGTAGCTATGATGACAAGTAAAAAGAGGAGATGAATGAACATCCACGTCGAATAATCGAGAATGGATGTGACTTCAGCTTCTCAAAGTGAAATTACACTCTTAGATTATCAAAATGCAGAAAACTATGATTTTGGGTGAAAAATGAGCAAATGATCCTTTACAAACAAAGTGAAAATCTATTTATACACACCAGAATTCTGCAGCATTCGCACTGCGAGTGAATCATTCACACAGCGAATGAGAGAAAATGGCACCTTAAGTGCCTCTGAGACTTAAACCGCCCAATGCTGATGTCGTGAGTTCGCACTGCGAACAATCCATTCACACTGTGAATGAGAGAAAATTTGCCTCAAAACCATACTGCCACCCTTCGCCAGGACCTTCGCACGGCGAACCAACAAGCAAGCCTTCGCTAGGAGTTCGCAGTGCGAACTTTGGGATATTTTCCAAGAAAAACATTCTGCCACCATTCGCTGGAAGCCTCGCTGACGTTCGCAGTGCGAACCTTCGCTGCACCTTCGCCAGCTCCTTCGCACTGCGAATACCCTGTTGCAACTACAAATTCAGTGGAAACTTGCATCCACTCATTGTGTCTCACAATTTTAATCCTTTCATGCCTATACCTGCACACTAACACATAAATTACAAGCTCCACACATGTATTCCAATGTACGCACTACAACACAATTCACCACTTAAATCAACCAATTACACATGGAAAGTAATGAAAAATTCCAATTATTGCATACAAATATATAACATGTTTGACATCTAACAAACTCTCCCCAACTAACTTTTTGTTTGTCCTCAAGCAAAGTATGCCTCTCAAGAGGATTTGCTCGAGCATTCAATTCAACCAAGACAAGATAACCGGCTCAAATAAACAACAATCACAACAAAGTACAATTACTCAATCCAAGAACTTACCATGTAAAAGAACTTGACTCCTAAACAATTTTCAAACAGTGTTTCAAGAGACAACTATATAATCATGCACATGTCACTCTACACTTCACTTCGAAAAAGGATTGAAGGAAAACGTGCATACAAACACGGGACCATTACACTCAAATAACAAATGATGCAAATACTAAACAATTCATACAATATCTCATTGATCACAAAAGAAATCATGGAAGCAAAAGATCACTAAGGACTTTTAAGGTTGTAGCTTGGTCGGGTAGACAAAAAAGGATATTTCTAATGGCCATTGAAACGAAATTGCCGATGCAAAAGAACATTCACTAAACACCATATTCACACATCTCAACTTCATTCACCAATTTTTTTTATCACGCCTTCTCAAACTACCGTGCATAATTATTGAATCTATTTTTTTCATTCAAGCAAGCATTTTCTCATTTGTACAACATATTCACAACTCTTTTCTTTTCATGCTTGCTTGAATTTTTTTTTTTCAAAATTTTGAGTAATGCACCCATCTTCTTTTCATTCTCCCCAACTTATTTTCGACTCAACCTAAAGTGAATGTTCCTTGCGTTTTAAGGCAAGGAAGTCAATTTAAACAACAGTTCAAAGGTTCAAGAAGAAAATATATTAGAAGCTCTTAAAAATTCAATGATGAACTCGACTTTTCAAATATGTACAATCCATAGTTCATCACTAAAAGAGATCTAACAATTTTGGCACAAAGGGGCTAACAAATTCTCGCTCCTCACGGGTGAATTACTATATGGAAATGGTTGTGCTCAATTTCAAACAAGTGCCTTGATCACTTCTAATACTTCCACAAAATCACATACATCACAAGATAAGGCATGAATTAAAAGTCTAAAACAACATTTATCATCAATCCTTAGCATATAGTAAAACTTGGAGGCTTCTCACTTTAGTGATTTTTGATCCTAAATGACATAAACAATCAATATAGTTGTAACAAGAAACACAATTTCCCATTGTTCACAAACACAAATTCTACTACACACTAACTTCTATAACTAGGTAACTATGTACCTTGCCGACAATATCATGCTTAAGTTACTATCATCGCCATCCAACTTGGGAGAATCTTCCTTAAAAATAAAGAGTTACCAAAAAAGAAGGAAATATTAAATCCTCATAAGCATACCACATACACATATAAACAAATTTAAAAGCTGCACATTCATAACTATTAGTAAAAGTGAAACAGAAAAAATTTAACTGAAAACAACGAACATTACTCATTATAATAATAATGTGCTTGGTGTAAAAACACCTACATAGCCAAAAAGTACCTCAAGGGTACAAGTACATCATATCCAAAATATTCCACCAAGTGGATAAAATAGACTAGTAAAAGCTGAAAAAAAAAACAAAATACAAGAAAACTTCACTTTGGTGACCAAAGGAAGTACACAAGTCTGAAAACCACAAAATCAGTCCTCATCGGACTCTGTCTCGAAGACCTCGGTCACCTGCTCATCATCATCTCCCTCATCAGAACCAGAACCAGAAACCTCCACATCCCCACCATCACCATCTCCCTCCTCATCAGCATCATCATCCGCAGGACCAGCTGTAACGCCCCGATTTCGATTATTCCCATTTTGTTGAGTCTTTTATTTAAATTGAGTGATAAATTATTTTATTTGTGAAATTGGTGTGTTAATATGCTATGTTGACATGTTATGATATTTTATCGTTTTTGAGAGTTTTCGGGGAAATTAGAATGGAGGGTATTTTGGACATTTCTCAATTAATGATAAGTTAAAAATTTAGTAAAATTGGTAGAAAAGTGATTAAGTGTAGAATTTTGTGAGAAAATGAATTAATTGAATTTGAGTAGAAAATAAGAAAAGAAAAAGTGATAAGAAGAAATAGGAGAGAAAGAGAAAGGAAAGAAAAATAGAGAGAAAAAGGAGAGAAAGAAAGAGGAAGAAGAGAAAAGAGAAGAAAAGAGGTAAAGCTTGGAAATCTTCAAAACAACTTCTAGGAATCGATTTAATCGAGTAAGGGTGTGAAATCTTATTATCTCTTCAATGTATATCATTATGTATGATTGTGTAGTTGTTGTTGTTGATTTTTAAGAGTTTTTGTATAAACCCATTTGTGTGGAAAGTGTTAGAATTCGATTAATTAGTGCTAGAAATGATGTTTTAGTGTTCCTTGTTGTTGATACACGATTGATATATGTTGTTGTACATCAAATTGGTGTTTTTCTGAGTTTAGATGATGAATTTGGGTGTGGTTTGGGTGAAAACGCAGAACAAAAATTCTGCAGAAAAATTCTGCATTTCGCCTGGCCATACGCGTATTGGGGTAGGCCATACGCGTATTGACTTGGGCAATACGCGTATGGGAGGCACGTTTCAGGGCCAATACGCGTATGGGACTTCATTTTTCCCGGCCATCTGGTGCTTTGCGTAGTGTACGCGTAAGGGATTTTGCCATACGCGTATGACATAGGTCCATACGCGTATGAGCAGGAGAAGTGTAAAAATGAGACTTTTCAAAATATTGTTTTTCGTTTTCTTTCGTAACTTGTGTTCCGTTTATCCGATTTTTACATTCTTGGTATCGTTGTGAAGCTATTGAGCTGTACTTTCTTATTATAATGATTTGGAAAGTGTTAGCCGATTTAATTATGTCGGAAAGTCGAGAATAGTGTTATTTAGCGACTTTTACCGTTTTGAATGTGTGTTTTGGATGTGAATCATACAATAGTGCATTGAGGTGAATGTATATAGATTGTATGTGATGGTATGAGATGAATGCATGTATATACTGTGGATATGTATACATTTCAAGAATGTCTTGAGTCATTTTGTATGTGAAGCATAATGATGTACATTCTTGTGTTGTGGGATTCTAATGAGAATCCGTTGTAACGTCGTGTGCCTATGTGAGGTGTGAGCGATGATTACAAACGATTGTGTGCCTAGGTGAGGTGTGAGCAATCGGATTGTGTGCCTATGTGGGGTGTGAGCAATCCATAAACATTGTGTGCCTATGTGAGGTGTGAGCAATGGGTGAACATCGTAGGCCCGACGGGGAGTTACATTGGTAACGAGCGATGGTTCCAATAAGTTCCTGAGTAAACTTGAGATGATTGAGTCGGTACCGCATTGCATTTGCATAGAGTCGTGAGTCGGTCTCTATGATTTGCATTTATCATCTTTATAATTGTGCATTGATGAATAGACATGAATATGTATGTTTATGTGGAATGATAAGAATTGCGAAAGTATGCATGATGAATATGCTTGGTTTTGTAAATATATATACATTGTGATGTATATGAGTGAGTTGGGATGAATTGTGGTGAGAATGTAGAATATGTGTATTTCATGCTAAGATATATAATTATATGCATTGTTATTATGATAATATTTCTCACACTTCTGTTGTTTTATGATGCTCTATGAGGCATTGCAGAGTAGGTATGCTGGTGGGTTTTTTGTGAAGCGTGTCTTCATTCTTTTGGTCGGTCGGCTCTGATATGTAGCACCGGGTAGCTAGGATGTATATGATTCTTTTGTGATACATTTGTACATGTATCTTGTTGATGAATGTTTATGTAAACATGAATTATGTTAGTGGATAATACTTGATGATATATATATATATATATATATATATATATATATATATATATATATATATATATATATATATATATATATATGTATATATGGTTGATGTTATTCAATGTTTAGATTTTCCGCTTTTATTCTAAATATTGAGATGTGGGTGTAAGGACTAAGTTCCTCTGTTGCAAAGTTACCCCACTGTTGCATATCAATTGTTGAGCAGGTGTTGAATGTTTTAATTTCATGTATAATGTGACAAACCTCTTTTATACTATGTTTATAATTATACTCTGATGAAATTTTTAATAAGTGCCTAAATGATTATGTGATTATTTGGGGGCATAGAAAGGGGGTGTTACATTAAGTGGTATCAAAGCCAGTGTTGAGTCAGTTGTGTCTGTCTTGTTGTTGTGATGGTTGAACTGTTGTTTAACCTTGTTGTCATTTTTGGGAATGGTCAGAATATGGCTGGTAGAAACGACAATGCGATGGCTGCTGCTTTGGAAGCAATGGCTAGGACGGTGCAAGGTGCGCCGAACGTGAATGCTAATGACGAGTTCAGGAAGAATCAACCACCGGTCTTCAAAGGAAGATTTGATCCCGATGGTGCTCAAATTTGGTTGAAAGAGATTGACAGGATCTTCAGAGTCATGGGTTGTGCGGAGGAGAATAAGGTGAGGCTTGGGTCTCACATGCTGAAGGAAGAAGTCGACGATTGGTGGGTCGGTATGCGTCAAATTCTTGAGGTGGATGATGAAGAGATAACTTGGAATTTATTTCGTACCGAGTTCTTGAGGAAGTATTACCCTGAAAGTGTGAAAGGGAAGAAGGAGATGGAGTTCCTTGAACTGAAACAAGGTAGTATGTCCGTGGTGGACTATACTGCTAAGTTTGTGGAGTTGGTTCAATTCCATCCTCACTATGCTGCAATTACTGTTGAGTTCTCAAAGTGTATTAAGTATGAGAATGGTTTGCGTCCCGAGATTAAACAAGTTGTGGGATATCAAAGGATAAGAAGGTTTACGGATTTGACGGAATGTTGTAGAATCTTCGAGGAAGATAGCAAGGCTCGTTCTACACATTACAAAAGTTTGAATGAGAGGAAGGGAAAGCAACAAGCTAGAAGTGGACCTTATGTGACACCCGTTGATAAGGGTAAGCATAGGGGAAACTTTGAGAAAAGATCTGGAGGAGGAGGTTCTGGTTCCGTTAAGTGTTACAAGTGTGGTGAAATGGGTCATAAATCATTTGAGTGTGGGAAGACTGTGGTGAAATGTTCTAATTGTGGAGGCCTTGGGCATGCTACTACCGATTGTAGAAGGAATATGGTGAAGTGCTATAATTGTGGAGAAGTGGGTCACATTAGTACTAAGTGTACTAAGCCGAAACAAGCTCAAGCGGGCGGAAAGGTGTTTGCATTAGCGGGAACGGACACTACTAGTGCTGACCGTTTGATTAAAGGTATATGCTTTATTAATAGTACGCCTTTAGTTGCTATTATTGATACGTGGGCGACTCATTCATTCATTTCTCGTGAGTGCGCTAAGCGTTTGAATTTGTTTATGACTTCTTGGGGTGGTGAGATGGTTATTGAGACTCCTGCTTTAGGGTCGGTAACTACGTCTTTGGTGTGTGTAAGTTGTCCTTTGACCATGTATGGTAAAGACTTCCTTATGGATTTAGTGTGTTTGCCGTTGGAGGGATTGGACGTAATCTTGGGTATGAACTGGTTGCAATTTAATCGAGTTCATATAGATTGCTATCACAAGTTAGTGAGGTTTCCTTCTTTGGAAGATGATGAAGATGAGAGTTTCCTATCCACTAAAGAGTTGAAGAAACTTTTAGCGGACGAAGCTCAATTGTTCGGTTTGTTTGCATCATTGTCGGTGGAGAGTAAAGTTGAGCTCGATGTGTTCCCAATGGTTTGTGATTTTCCAGAAGTGTTTTCGGAGGATATTACGGATGTACCACCGGAAAGAGAAGTTGAGTTCTCTATTGATCTAGTTCCGGGTACTAGACCGGTTTCGATGGCACCGTATCGTATGTCGGCATTGGAATTGGTAGAATTGAAGAAGCAATTGAATGACTTATTAGACAAGAGATTTGTAAGACCAAGTGTTTCTCCTTGGGGTGCTCCGGTATTGTTGGTAAAGAAGAAGGATGGAAGTATGCGGTTATGCATTGATTATCGACAATTGAACAAGGTGACAATTAAGAACAAGTATCCACTTCCAAGGATCGATGATTTGATGGACCAATTGGTTGATGCGCATGTTTTTAGCAAGATTGATTTGAGATCGGGATATCACCAGATTCGTGTGAAAGAAGAGGATATTCAAAAGACGACCTTTAGGACACGATATGGCCATTACGAATATTCCGTGATCCCATTCGGGGTTTCTAATGCGCCGGGTGTGTTTATGGAATACATGAATCGTATTTTTCATGAACAGTTAGATCGTTTTGTGGTTGTGTTCATCGACGATATTTTGATTTATTCTAAGTCTCAAGAGGAGCATGAAGAGCATTTGAGGATTGTGTTACAAATTTTGAAAGAGAAACAATTGTATGCTAAGTTGTCGAAATGTGAATTTTGGTTGTCGGAAGTAAGTTTTCTTGGACATGTTATTTCCGGTAGTGGTATTAGTGTTGATCCATCCAAGATTGATGCGGTGATGCAATGGGAGGCTCCTAGATCGGTTACAGAGATTTGAAGCTTTTTAGGCTTGGCGGGTTATTATCGGAGGTTTATTGAGGGATTTTCAAAGTTGGTACTTCCGTTAACGCAATTGACTTGTAAAGGAAAGGCTTTCATTTGGGATATTCATTGTGATGAGAGTTTCAATGAGCTAAAAAGAAGGTTGACAACGACTCCGATCTTGATTTTTCCAAATCCGACGGAACCATTTGTTGTGTTTTGTGATGCTTCATTGGTTGGTTTAGGTGGTGTTTTGATGCAAGATGGAAAAGTTGTGGTTTATGCTTCAAGACAATTGAGAGTGCATGAAAAGAATTATCCTACGCATGACTTAGAGTTAGCGGCCGTGGTATTTGTTTTGAAAATTTGGAGGCACTATATTTATGGTGCAAGATTTGATGTTTTTAGTGATCACAAGAGCTTGAAATATTTATTTGATCAAAAAGAATTAAACATGAGACAAAGAAGGTGGTTAGAGCTTTTGAAGGATTATGATTTTGGTTTGAATTATCATCCGGGTAAGGCAAACGTGGTGGCCGATGCTTTGAGTCGGAAGTCGTTACATATGTCCGCATTGATGATGAGAGAATGGGAACTTTTGGAGAATTTTAGAGACTTGAGTTTGGTTTGTGAAATGACGCCGAGAAGTGTGAGACTTGGTATGCTACATGTTACGAATGATTTTCTTGCAACCGTATGTGAAAAGCAAAAGTTGGATTTGAAGTTCATTGATTTGATGATGAATGAGAATGAGGATTTCAAGGTTGATAATTTTGGAGTTTTAAAATTCCGTGGTCGTATTTGTATTCCCGATGATGCGGAGTTGAAAAAGATGATATTGGAAGAAGGGCACCGAAGTAACTTAAGTATTCATCCGGGAGTGAATAA
This sequence comes from Lathyrus tuberosus, assembly GCA_022829125.1. NCBI lineage: Eukaryota > Viridiplantae > Streptophyta > Magnoliopsida > Fabales > Fabaceae > Lathyrus > Lathyrus tuberosus. Next base: position 12,873,160 of record JALAZF010000072.1, read on the forward strand.
AATGTATCAAGATTTGAAGAAAATCTTTTGGTGGTCCGGATTAAAGAGGGATGTGGCTCAATTTATGTATGCGTGCTTAACTTGTCAAAATTCTAAGGTGGAACATCAAAAGCCTAGTGGATTGATGCAACCGTTGGACATTCCGGAGTGGAAATGGGATAGTATATCGATGGATTTTGTTACAGGATTTCCGAATACACAAAGAGGTCATAATGCTATTTGGGTAATCGTTGATAGGCTTACTAAATCTGCTCACTTCATTCCAATTGATATTAGTTATCCTTTGGAGAAGTTAGCCGAGATTTATGTTCTTGCGATTTTGAAGTTACATGGAGTTCCTAAGAGTATTGTATCGGATAGAGATCCTAGATTCACATCGAGGTTTTGGGAGAGTTTACAAAAGGCCTTGGGTTCTAAGCTAAGATTGAGTTCGGCTTATCATCCGCAAACGGATGGTCAAACCGAGAGGACAATTCAATCGTTGGAGGATTTATTGCGTGCTTGTGTGCTCGAGCAAGGTGGTGCTTGGGATAGCTATTTGGCATTGATTGAGTTCACCTACAATAATAGTTTTCATTCAAGTATAAGTATGGCACCATTTGAGGCTTTGTATGGTCGGAGATGTCGAACACCTTTGTGTTGGAATGAAACCGGTGAGAGGACGATAGTTGGACCAGAGATGGTACAACTAACGACGGAGAAAGTGAAGTTTATTCGTGAGAAGATGAAAGCTTCTTAAAGTAGACAAAAGAGCTATCATGACAAGAGAAGGAAAGATCTTGAGTTTTAAGAAGGCGACCATGTGTTTTTGAGAGTTACGTCGGTTACGGGTGTGGGTCGTGCTTTGAAGTCGAAGAAGTTGACTTCTCATTTTATTGGTCCGTATCAAATTTCTGCACGAGTTGGTGCTGTGGCTTACCGTGTGGCGTTGCCTCTGAATCTTTCGAATTTGCATGATGTATTCCATGTTTCGCAACTTCGGAAGTATGTTCCGGATCCGTCACATGTTATCCCTATGGATGAGGTTGAAGTGAGAGATAACCTTACGGTTGATGCTTTACCGATTAGGATTTTGGACCGTGAAGTTAAGAAGCTAAGAGGCAAAGACATTGCGCTTGTGAAAGTAGCGTGGGGAGGCGCTGTGGAAGGAAATATGACTTGGGAGCTAGAGAGTAGGATGCGAGAGTCGTATCCGGAGTTGTTTGAATCAGGTAATATTTTCGAGGACGAAAATTTCTAAAGTGGGGGAGAGTTGTAACGCCCCGATTTCGATTATTCCCATTTTGTTGAGTCTTTTATTTAAATTGAGTGATAAATTATTTTATTTGTGAAATTGGTGTGTTAATATGCTATGTTGACATGTTATGATATTTTATCGTTTTTTAGAGTTTTCGGGGAAATTAGAATGGAGGGTATTTTGGACATTTCTCAATTAATGATAAGTTAGAAATTTAGTAAAATTGGTAGAAAAGTGATTAAGTGTAGAATTTTGTGAGAAAATGAATTAATTGAATTTGAGTAGAAAATAAGAAAAGAAAAAGAGATAAGAAGAAATAGGAGAGAAAGAGAAAGGAAAGAAAAATAGAGAGAAAAAGGAGAGAAAGAAAGAGGAAGAAGAGAAAAGAGAAGAAAAGAGGAAAAGCTTGGAAATCTTCAAAACAACTTCTAGGAATCGATTTAATTCGGGTAAGGGTGTGAAATCTTATTATCTCATCAATGTATATCATTATGTATGATTGTGTAGTTGTTGTTGTTGATTTTTAAGAGTTTTTGTATAAACCCATTTGTGTGGAAAGTGTTAGAATTCGATTAATTAGTGCTGGAAATGATGTTTTAGTGTTCCATGTTGTTGATACACGATTGATATATGTTGTTGTACATCAAATTGGTGTTTTTCTGAGTTTAGATGATGAATTTGGGTGTGGTTTGGGTGAAAACCCAGAACAAAAATTCTGCAGAAAAATTCTGCATTTCGCCTGGCCATACGCGTATTGGGGCAGGCCATACGCGTATTGACTTGGGCAATACGCGTATGGGAGGCACGTTTCAGGGCCAATACGCGTATGGGACTTCATTTTTCCCGGCCATCTGGTGATTTACGTAGTGTACGCGTAAGGGATTTGGCCATACGCGTATGACATAGGTCCATACGCGTATGAGCAGGAGAAGTGTAAAAATGAGACTTTTCAAAATATCGTTTTTCGTTTTCTTTCGTAACTTGTGTTCCGTTTATCCGATTTTTACATTCTTGGTATCGTTGTGAAGCTATTGAGCTGTACTTTCTTATTATAATGATTTGGAAAGTGTTAGCCGATTTAATTATGTCGGAAAGTTGGGAATAGTGTTATTTAGCGACTTTTACCGTTTTGAATGTGTGTTTTGGATATGAATCATACAATAGTGCATTGAGGTGAATGTATATAGATTGTATGTGATGGTATGAGATGAATGCATGTATATACTGTGGATATGTATGCATTTCAAGAATGTCTTGAGTCATTTTGTATGTGAAGCATAATGATGTACATTCTTGTGTTGTGGGATTTTAATGAGAATCCGTTGTAACGTCGTGTGCCTATGTGAGGTGTGAGCGATGATTACAAACGATTGTGTGCCTAGGTGAGGTGTGAGCAATCAGATTGTGTGCCTATGTGGGGTGTGAGCAATCCATAAACATTGTGTGCCTATGTGAGGTGTGAGCAATGGGTGAACATCGTAGGCCCGACGGGGAGTTACATTGGTAACGAGCGATGGTTCCAATAAGTTCCTGAGTGAACTTGAGATGATTGAGTCGGTACCGCATTGCATTTGCATAGAGGCGTGAGTCGGTCTCTATGATTTGCATTTATCATCTTTATAATTGTGCATTGATGAATAGACATGAATATGTATGTTTATGTGGAATGATAAGAATTGCGAAAGTATGCATGATGAATATGCTTGGTTTTGTATATATATATACATTGTGATGTATATGAGTGAGTTGGGATGAATTGTGGTGAGAATGTAGAATATGTGTATTTCATGCTAAGATATATAATTATATGCATTGTTATTATGATAATATTTCTCACCCTTCTGCTGTTTTATGATGCTCTATGAGGCATTGTAGAGTAGGTATGCTAGTGCTCTTTTTGTGAAGCGTGTCTTCATTCTTTTGGTCGGTCGGCTCTGATATGTAGCACCGGGTAGCTAGGATGTATATGATTCTTTTGTGGTACATTTGTACATGTATCTTGTTGATGAATGTTTATGTAAACATGAATTATGTTGGTGGATAATACTTGATGATATATATATATATATATATATATATATATATATATATATATATATATATATATATATATATATATATATATATATGTATATATGGTTGATGTTATTCAATGTTTAGATTTTCCGCTTTTATTCTAAATATTGAGATGTGGGTGTAAGGACTAAGTTCCTCTATTGCAAAGTTACCCCACTGTTGCATATCAATTGTTGAGCAGGTGTTGAATGTTTTAATTTCATGTATAATGTGACAAACCTCTTTTATACTATGTTTATAATTATACTCTGACGAAATTTTTAATAAGTGCCTAAATGATTATGTGATTATTTGGGGGCATAGAAAGGGGGTGTTACACCAGCTGCATCTTCTCCCCCTCCGAAAACTGGCCTGGCCTCAGGCCATCCAGCATGTGCGAGGAACTGCTCCCTCGACATCAAAGACTGCTCCGCGGCGGGATCACGAATCTGTAGCTGAAGTACCTGCATAGAGTCATGTAAATCCAGCATGGCGCGCTGAGAAGCGTCCATCCAATCCCAATTATACTAGAAAATCTCCTACTGATAAGGATAGAAATTAAGCGACCCAGAAGTATCACCCCTACTCGTACCAGCCTCAGCACCAGCACTAGAAGACTCAGCCCTAACACTCTTAGGTTTGCAAAATTTATAGACGTATCGATCATCGATAGCCGACGTCACAGTAACCTGGCGCCGCGAACGCAAATTAACACCAGCTTCAGCACATAAGGACATGATCAGACAAGGAAATGCGAGAGAGGAATTCTTCCTCGAAGCGTTCCCTCCTAAACCACTCTCAACAATTGCCCTTATCTCATCGGCAATGATCCTCGCGACATCAATCTGCACATTGGTGAGGATGCTATGGACTAAGTGAGCAAGGGGTATCGGAACTGTTGAGGAATGTAACTTTGGTTTAATATTGGTGACAACCAAAAGCAATACCAGCTGCGCCAAAGGCAACATGTCCTCTCGGTGGTACCTAACAGCAACTCAAGAATGGTTGAACTTAACATTTTTACCTGGGCGCAACAGATCGCGAGTCATCTGTGGGATATCACGGTTATGGTTCAGATTCCTATGGTAAGCATCCTCCTCACTAGCCCTTAACGGTAGAGGGTTTCCAAGAACTGAACTAATTGTCCTTCGGTCAAATCTCACTGTTTTTCCTCCAACCACAGTTGTCCAATTAAAAAGGCCGCCCTCATCAGGAAGGGTGTTTGCATAGAATTCCCGAACTATCTCCACATTATACGAATCAAGCGGAGTTATCAGCTGATCCCACTTTTTTTCATGCAAGAGGGTAGCTACAGTACGATAACTCCCTTGATCATTCAAAATAAACCGCTTCTCTGCTAGTATGGTCCTCTTTTCCAAAACCAAATATCTCTCAGCCTGTCTGTGCCCTCTGAACCGAGTATCATCAAATTGGATCGGCACCTGTCGTGATGTCGTTGCTTTCCTCTTCTTGGCAGGATTAGTCTTCGGACCCATCTGCACATATTAACAAACCAAACAACACAAAACACCAAGACAGGTTATTATAAATTAGGACACAAATACATCAGACTGAACTTAAAAAAACAAAAATTTAGGCTGCTCGCTGCAACACTCGCACTGCGAATCCTGGCGAACGTTCGCCCCAGATTCGCACTGCGAAGGGGCCAGCGAATCCACGAAAATTTTGAAAATTTTTTAGCAGCCCAAGATTTCACAACAGAGCATGGTTCTATATGTCTTCTATACCCTAAAGCCAGCAGAAAATTCTACATGCATTAAAACAACCTTACACAGAATTTAATCCAAATTTCCTAATCATTTCTAATGCACATTACAAACCTAACCACAACTAGCAGGAAGCACACAGAAAAGAGATGCAAACCTGGTTTGGAAATGGCAATTGAGAGAGACAGCACTTGAAAGAAAACGCACGTGAGAGAGAAAGGATGGCTTTAATTTTTTTTTTCTTCTTTGAAAGTGAAAGGCAGCTATGACTAGGGTTTTTTTTTCCTTCAAGTCTTCAGCCACAAAAGATGGGTCTTGGGCCTACGTACAGGCCCACCCACTTAATTACCCCACTTTTTTATGAGGTTCCAGCAAAACCACAAGGTCTGGTTTGCTGATGTTCGCAATGCGAATGGCTGGCGAATGTTCGCCCCAGATTCGCAGTGCGAATAAGCCAGCGAACAAGACAGTTTTGCAAATTTTTCAGTTCTGTCCTGCTGCCACAATGCATCTCATTCACAAATGTAAAATCACTTCAAACAGCAAATAAAAGCAAAAATACTTACAACGTTGGGGTGCCTCCCAACAAGCGCTTGTTTAACGTCGGCTAAGCTCGACGGTCCGGAGACTAGACGCCTCGCAAACAAACGCCAAAACACCGGCTACCGAACCGAACACATTATGAGCACACAAACTCATCCGTTATCGTGCCTAGTTTTTGGTCTTCTTTTCTTTAAAAATGACCAATCCCAACATGAATTCATCAAGGCTACCTTTGCATCTTCATTCTTTTTCTTTTCAAATGCTACACGTTGCAACTTCTCTTTTCCCAAGTCTTTGGCTTTTTGCACGACTTCATCCACTTGATTCACAAACATCACTCCTTTGAACAATGTAAAACAAGCTTCTTCCTCCATACCACTTTCCTTGATCCGCACTTTCATTAAGCCTTCATCAACGTCCACCAACATTTTGGCGGTTTTCATAAATGGTCGGCCCAATATAATCGGTGTATCTTCATCCTCATCCATTTCAACAACCACAAAATCAATAGGAAAGAAGAATTTATCTACTTTTACTAGCACATCCTCCACAACACCATACGGGCGCGTTCTAGACTTATCCGCAAGTTGTAATGTCATGGTTGTTGATTTTATGGTCATATTATCAAGTCTTTTCACCACCGACAAGGGAATTAAATTGATGCTTACACCCATGTCAACCAAAGCTTTGTATTGAAAATTAGTACCTATTGTAATAGGTAATGCTACTCTTCCCGGATCTTGTTCTTTCCGCGGAAGCACACATTGGATGACGGCACTACACTCGGCATTAAGATCAATTTTGTTTTTGTCAGTGACCTCTTCTTTTTCCTGAGTATGTCTTTCATGAACTTGACATACCTAGGCATTTGTTCAAGAGCTTCAGAGAAAGGTATGGTTACTTGCAACCGACTAAATAACTCCAAAAACCTTGCATAATGTCCATCATTCTCTTTTTTCTTTGGAGTAGGGGGATACGGTAATCGTCTTTGTAAGACTTCCTTCTCAAACTCCTTCCTTTCTTTTTCTTTTTTCTTCCTCACTTCTTCATCATTCTTTTCAACTACCCCATTTTCATCATATTTTTCGACTTCCTCCAACACAATATCGTTTTCCTTTTCAACTAGCACCTCATGTTCAACATCTCTTCCAATTGTTCTACCACTTCTTGTGAAAATGGCTTTACACTCCCCTTTGGGATTTGGTTGAGTGGTAGCGGAGAAGGATGGCCCCGGTTGGTTTTCGGCTAATTGCTTGGCAAGTTGCCCTACTTGCGATTCAAGATTTCTAATCGAAGCTTCCGTACTCTTTTGACTTTCCATTGATAATTGCATGAATTTGGTGAAAGTCTCCTCCATTCTTGAACTTCCACTTTGATCTTGAGGTGGTTGGTAGGGATTTTGTCTCCATCCTTGTTGATTTTGGTAGTTGCTTCGAGGTTGATAACCTTGTTGATTTTGGTACGGTGGTTGAGCACTTTGGTACGGAGGTCGCCCTTGATAACCTTGAGTCGGATTTCCAGGATAATTTACCTCCTCCACAACCGGAGGACAATATCCGGTCGGATGGTCGCCTCTACAAAGTTCACAAACCAAGACTTGTACATTTTTACTCGAGGAGTCATGAATTTCTTTAAATTGTTGAGGAAGTTTAGACATTTGTTTCGTCAACAACTCAACCTGCTGGGATAATAACTTGTTCTACGAAAGTATAACATCGTTTGTTCCCAATTCTAAAACTCCAGCAGTCCGTTGAGAAGGTCCACGGTTATGACTACCGTGATGGTCATTCAAGGCCATCTTATCAATAATAGTTGTGGCTTCTGCTGCAGTTTTGCTTAGCAAGGATCCACCAGCGGTGGCATCCAACAAGGTTTTATGTACAAGTTGAAGTCCATTTGGAAATATATGAATTTGCGACAATTCATCAAAACCATGGCCCTTGCACTTTCTCAACATTGATTTGAATCTCTCCCAAGCTTCATTGAGAGATTCATTGGCTCCTTGTGTGAACACCGCGATGGCGGTCTTTGACTCCATAAACCGAGTATGTGGGAAAAATCTCTCCAAAAATTTCTCTTCCAATGCATTCCAATCCGTCATTATGGTCGTTGACTGATCAAGATACCATTCCTTTACCTTCCCAATGAGAGAATTCGGGAATAGTCTCTTAAACAGAGATTCCTCTTCAGCTTCAGGCGCACCAGTCGCTCCCGCTATTTCATAGAATTTCGTCAGATGGGTAAAAGGATCTTCATGATCCATACCCGTAAATGGACTTTGATATAACAGTTGGAGAATACCGGTCTTCATTTCGGAATGATAACCGTTATGTGCATGGCGAGCAAACTGGGCATTGTGTCTCGGACTGTTTGTGCAAGGTCTAGAAGCAGGTGGTGGTGGTGGTGGTGGATCTGCCTCCATAACTGGAAGTATCTGTGGAAGTGGTGGTGGTGTAGAAGTACTTTCCTCTTGTTCTCGCTTTTGTCTTGCTAGCTGCCTCCTTCGTCTAGTACGGCTGTTGATTCTACGCGCGGTTATCTCAATCTCAGGATCGAAAAGAAGTTGGTCCGCCGGTAGTTTCCCACACATAAACCAAGTCTGCACACTAAACAAAACAAATTAACAAGTTCAAATAAAAAAAATTAACAAGCTTAAAACAGCACAACTATCGCAATGCTTGCAGTATCACTAAACAATCCCCGGCAACGGCGCCATTTTGTTGAAAGAGTAATAGGGGGGTGTTTTTATCATCTCCACAGGGATTGCCTGATATTTGATGCTTGCCGTTCAATAGTTACACCGTTTTAAGTTCAAAGGTTTTAATTGGTTCTCAATTTCGTTTAACATTAATTGGTAGCAAAGAGTAATTTTTGACAAAGAGTTTGAAAGGTTTTTATAAAAGCATGTCAAGGTCAGGTTTCGCTAATCCTTTTCACATATATACGATTAATCAAGCATATGAACTCAGTTTCCGACCAATACAACCGCGTATCCTCCCGACTAAGTTTATGTCTAAAGCAAAGTCGTGAGTATCGTTGTTTAGACCGTCAGATGATGTCTCACGCTAACAATCTAAACAACAATCATTAAGATCAACACAAATCGAATAGCAAATCCCAAATCTATGTCTAGAGTTTGGTTTTTAAGAGATGAATTTATTAGGTCATGATTTGTAGAATCTATGTCTAGAGCAAGACAAATCACACATAAAGCATTAAGAGAAAATAACTTCATCTATATTGATCGAAGACTTTGTTCATATACAACCGATCAAAATCAATACATATAATCAGGATCAACTACTTCTAACCTCAACATTGAGTGTTTAGCTACACATTCCCATGGTAGCTATGATGACAAGTAAAAAGAGGAGATGAATGAACATCCACGTCGAATAATCGATAATGGATGTGACTTCAGCTTCTCAAAGTGAAATTACACTCTTAGATGATCAAAATGCAGAAAACTATGATTTTGGGTGAAAATGAGCAAAAGATCCTTTACAAACAAAGTGAAAATCTATTTATACACACCAGAATTCTGCAGCATTCGCACTGCGAGTGCATCATTCGCACAGCGAATGAGAGAAAATGGCACCTTAAGTGCCTCTGAGACTTAAACCGCCCAATGCTCATGTCGTGGGTTTGCACTGCGAACAATCCATCCGCACTATGAATGAGAGAAAATTTGCCTCAAAACCTTACTGCCACCCTTCGCCAGGACCTTCGCACGGCGAACCAACAAGCGAGCCTTCTCTAGGAGTTCGCAGTGCGAACTTTGGGATATTTTCCAAGAAATACATTCTGCCACCATTCGCTGGAAGCCTCGCTGACGTTCGCAGTGCGAACCTTCGCTGCACCTTCGCCAGCTCCTTCGCACTGCGAATACCCTGTTGCAGCTACAAATTCAGTGGAAACTTGCATCCACTCATTGTGTCTCACAATTTTAATCCTTTCATGCCTATACCTGCACACTAACACACAAATTACAAGCTCCACACATGTATTCCAATGTACGCACTGCAACACAATTCACCACTTAAATCAACCAATTACACATGGAAAGTAATGAAAAATGCCAATTATTGCATACAAATATATAACATGTTTGACATCTAACAGACAGCGAAAGAGGCCTGGTCGAATTGGGGAAGCAGAACCTACTAGGAGGTGACAAAGTCGAAAAGCTGGAGTTTTGTGAATCTTGTGTATTTGGTAAATCCTGTAGGGCGAAGTTTAACAAAGGCAAGCAAAGAACACATGGATCCCTTGATTACATTCATGTTGATCTTTGGGGGCCTGCAAGGAATCCTTCACACTCAGGTGCAAGGTATTTTCTATCCATCGTTTATGACTATTCCAGTAAAATATGGGTATTCATTCAGAAGACGAAGGATGAAACTTTTGAGAATTTCAAAAGTTGGAAGGTTCTGATCGAAACTCAAACTGGCAGAAAGGTTAAGAGGTTGAGAACCGACAATGGCCTTGAATTCTGCAACGAAGCGTTCGACAGTTACTGTGTTGAGTCTAGGATTGCAAGGCATAAGACTGTAGCAGGTACTCCTCAACAAAATGGCTTAGCTGAGAGATTCAATCGAGCAATCCTTGAAAGGGTTAGATGCATGTTGGTTAGTGCTGGATTGAAGAAGGTGTTTTGGGTGGAGGCTGTTTCGACAGCAGCTTATCTGATAAATAGATGTCCCTCGACTGCGCTGGGAATGAAGACACCTGCAGAAGCTTGGTCGAATCATCCACCAGATCTCGACAAACTGAGAGTATTTCGCTGTTTAGCCTATGCTCACATTAGGCAAGACAAGGTCGAACCTAGAGCTCTGAGATGCATGTTCCTTGGATATCCTGAGGGAGTCAAGGGTTATAGGCTGTGGTGCCTAGAACCAGGTAACAGAAGATGTATCACAAGTCGTGATGTAGTTTTCAATGAGGTCGAAATGGCTTTCAAGAAAACTGGTGATGTTGGTAGAAGTGCAAAAATCTCTGAAGAAGAGCTGGAACAGGTAGAGATGCCTGTTGAGGTGAAGCATAGTGATGCTGAAGTGCATAGCCCTGATGAAGTCGAAGAGCAAGATGCTGAAGAGGCTGAGGAAACTGTCGATGACTACCTACTTGCAAGAGATAGGTCGAGAAGAGTCATCAAGCCACCTCAGAGACTTGGTTATGCAGATCTTATAGCGTTTACTTTAATCTCTGCAAGTGAGGTACTTGGCGAAGAACCTAGAGATTACAAGGAAGCTATAAGGAGTCGAGACAAGGCTGAATGGCGAAAAGCCATGGATGACAAGATGAAATCTCTTCATGATAATAACACTTGGGAGCTGATTGAGAAACCTGCAGGAGCAAGGTTAGTCAGTTGTATGTGGATTTTCAAGATCAAGGAAGGAATCGAAGGAGTGATGTCGAAGCGCTTTAAGGCGAGGCTGGTTGCTAGGGGGTTCACTCAGAAAGAAGGAGTCGACTTTAATGATGTGTTCTCACCTGTTGTAAAGCATAGATCCATTCGAATGTTGTTGGCCATAGTGGCAAAGTTCGATTTGGAACTTGAGCAAATGGATGTGAAGACAACATTTCTGTATGGTGATCTAGATGAAAAGATCCTGATGCATCAACCTGAAGGGTATGCAGAAAAGGGTAAGGAAGATTATGTGTGCAAGCTGAATAGGTCTTTGTATGGCCTGAAACAATCTCCTCGACAGTGGAATAGGAGATTCAATAAGTTCATGGCACACATTGGTTTCACTAGAAGTCAGTTCGATCATTGTGTTTACTTCAGATTTCGACCTGGAAACTCACTTGTTATGTTGCTGCTGTATGTGGATGATATCCTCATAGCTAGCAACAGTGTTGAAGATGTAACGAAGGTGAAGGCTGAACTCAGTAAGGATTTCGAAATGAAGGATCTGGGAGCTGCAGCCACGATTCTTGGGATTGACATCCGGAGAGATAGAAAGCAGTCGAAGTTGTGCTTATCTCAGGAGACATACCTACGGAAGCTTCTCGACAAGTTTGGTATGTCGAATTCGAAGCCTATTGTGACACCTACAAATCCTCAGTTTAAGCTTAGTACTACTCAAAGTCCGAGTATTGAAGCTGAAAGAATCTATATGAATAGCATTCCATATGCTAGTGTAGTGGGTTCTTTGATGTATGTTATGGTCTGTGCAAGGCCAGACATAGCATATGGAGTGAGCCTTGTGAGCAGGTATATGGCCAATCCTGGAAAGGCGCACTGGCAAGCTGTAAAGTGGATTCTCATGTACATAAATGGGTCTCTGAAAAGAGTCTTGATTTATGGTGGAGCCTGTGATGGTGATAGCATAGTCGAAATCAAAGGATTTGTTGACTTTGATTATACAGGTTGTATGGATTCCAGAAAGTCTATTTCTGGATATGTTTTCACAATGTTTGGCACAACAATCTGTTGGAAAGCGACGCTTCAGAAAGTTGTTGCCTTATCAACCACTGAAGCTGAATATATTGCCCTCACTAAAGCTGTGAAAGAAGCATTGTGGCTTGAAGGTTTTGCAAAGGAGCTGAAACTTCAAGGTCGAAGTATCACTGTTAAATGTGATAGTCAAAGTGCTATACACCTGTCGAAGAATTCAGCCTATCATGAGCGAACTAAGCACATTGATGTGAGGCTGCATTTCGTCAGAGAGATAATCGAGCATGGTGAAGTCCAGGTGCTGAAGGTTTCGACTGAAGATAATGCTGCTGATATGATCACCACGACGTTGCCAAGTTGCAAGTTCTTCCACTGTATGTAGTTGATAAAGCTGCATGATGAAAGCTAGTTTATTCTCTTGTTGCTGAGTTAGATCCAAGGTGGAGATTTGTGAGATTTGGGTCGAACTCATGCTGTGTCGAAGGAGAAGCTTTCATGTTTTCGACAGAAGGCAAGCATGCAGTCGAAGCTTGTTCACATGCTGATGCCTGATTGTTGCAAACTGTAGTCGAAGTCAGTTCTAGTTTGTATTGTCGAAATATATATATATTCTGTCGAATTGGGCCTTGTGTTAAGGATCCAATTGTTTAGGTTTCTTGGGCTGTAAGTTACCTAGTTAGTCTATAAATAGGCTAGTACACTCAGTTTGTTGAGTGTGGCAAATTGTGATATTCACTTGTAATCATTTGTGACTTTAATGAGAAAGTGAATAGTAAACATAATTTATATTTGCCCAATCCTTGTTGTTCTCTTCTTCTTCTTCTTGTTTCTTTTCTGTTAAACCCTAACCCTTGTTTTGGTTCTTGATCATCAAGAAACCGTTTTATACTTTGCTTAAAGATATCATTTTTCACAACACTTTTGTTTAAGGTGGATTTTGCGCAAGCCTATGATTGCGTGGAATGGGCGTATCTTGATTCTATGTTGGATAATATGGGGTTTGGTGAAAACTAGATGAAGTGGGTGAAAGGCTCAGTCTATCATAGTTTTATTTCGGTCTTAATCAACGGTAGCCCGTCTATTGATTTCAAAGGAACGAGGGGGTTGAAACAAGGAGATCTCGTTTCTCCTTTCTTGTTCGCCATTGTTATCGAAGGCCTTGCTTCCATGGTTAGAAGAGCCTACAATTTGAATATTATTTCTGACTTCAAGCTTAATGAGTTTGCATCAGTTAGCATTCTTCAGTTCGTCGACGACACCATTCTCCTTGGTGACGGTATCATATCTAAGCTATGGGCCTTTAAGGTAATCTTGAGAGGCTTCGAACTTTCTTCGGGTCTAAATATTAATTTCTCCAAGAGTTGCATCTATGGGGTAGGCATGGATTACGAATTCCTAGTAACAGCAGAGCAGTTCCTTCATTGTAGATCGGGGTCTCTACCTTTTAAATTCCTTGGGATAGTTATTGGAGATAATCAACGGCGTGTCTCGTTTTGGCGTCCGGTGTTGGATTACATGAGGGCTAGACTTTCAAAGTGGGTTGGTCAAATCTTTCAATTGGTGGCCGGGTGGTCTTGATTAATTCCGTCCTCGTGAACCTGCCGATTCATCATCTATCATTTTACAAGGTTCCGAAACAGGTAGCTAAAGAAATAATTGCTATTCAAAGGCGCTTCTTATGGGATGGCTCTTCGAGTAGTGGAAATATTCCGTGGGTTAGCTGGAAGTCCGTGTTTAAACCGACAGATTGTGGCGGTCTTGGAATAAAACACATGGGACTTTTCAACAGAGCCTTGCTTGCGAAGTGGGCTTGGAGATTTTCAATTGACGGCAATGAAATATGGAGGCCTTTGCTTCGGTTTAGATACGGTAACCTGAGTTTAAAAATCCATTGTTTCAAGGAAGAAGGCTATAAATACAGTGACTCAAATTGGATTAAAGATATCTTGGCTGCTTCTCTTTCTGAATCCCAGCCGAGCCTGAGTAGTCTCTTGTCGTTTAATTTAGGTTGTGGAGAGGGGATTGCTTTCTGGTTTACTAATTGGGCTGGCAATTTGGTTCTGAAAGAGTTGTTTCCTAGGCTGTTCGAAGCATGCAGAGCCAAATGTAGTGCAGTAAGCGATATGGGGTACTGGGATACGGGGTTGTTCGAAGCTTGCTGATCCCGATCTGCTAACGCTTGACCTACATAATTTGAACCAGATCCTGGAGAGTGTGCAGGTTCAGCGTGACACTGCGGATTCGTGGGAATGAAATATAGAACCAGTGCCTGGATTTTCAGTCTCCTCATTCTACAAGTGCATTAATTCTTGGGAGATTATTGACTCGGTTCATGCCGATATAGCAGATGTCCTTGAATTAGTGTGGAAGACATCAATTCCAATTAAGATTAAAGTTTTTGCTTGGAGGATGGCTATTGACAGGTTGCCGACTCTGATGAATCTTGTGGCTAGAAATATCATCGTTAACACTCATGAAAAGGTGTGTATGTTTTGTTTCATGGATCTAGAGGATTCTCCCCACATTTTTTTCAATTGTTCTAAGTCGATTCTGGTCTGGAAGAAAGTTTTTGCTTGGGTGGACATTGACAGTTATATCGAATCGGATGGTTGTTCCCATGTTAAATCGTGGAATACGTCCCTTCTTGGTCGTGGCCGGCCAGGAACTGTTAATTCCATTTGGTTTATTACATGTTAGAATATTTGGAAGGCAAGGAATAACATCCTCTTTAACGACGAGGTTTGCGATGTTGATTCTATATTCAACGCCATTGTAGTATCTTCGTGGAATTGGTTGGTTTTAGGTAACCTCACTAGGAGGAAGTGTAGTCTTTATGATTGGACCAAGATCCCTTTCGACTTTTTGTAACTGTTTTGGGTTGTAATCCTTTCCTTTGGTTTGAGATTTCCTTAATCTCATATTAATGAATTTTGCTTATAAAAAAAAAAAAACATGCCCCTAATGCATATACATTTACACACAATGATATTCAATCATGTTATACCTCACTGTTTCCATAATCCTCCTAGGACAGCAACAAAATTCATAAATCTCTTTGCCCTGAGCACAAAAATTCATAATATAAGTTATGTCTCTCCTAAATTCGAATGTGTATTCGATAATACCTTAGGTTAAAATATTGCAAAGCTCAGAAAAATTAGGGATTCACTTATAATCAGTCAACAATGGTAGAAACTAAATTATCTTCAAATTCTAATCCCTAATTTTACAATTTACAACACAAATCAATAATCTGAGAAAAGAAAGATTACCACATACCAATGAAGAGAAGGATGACGGTGGTGAGCTGACGAAGGGATGAGTTCGACAGAGAATGGGTTTTCTTCGTTCTTTCTTCCCCGTGTTTCCTCTTTCTATTCGAGTGGTAAATCAGAGGTGAATCTGAATCGACCGTGTTTCCTCTTTCCGGTGGTGAATCGATGATGAATCCATGAATGAAGGCTAGGTCGATGGCGTGAGTAAATCAGAGGAAGAAGAAGACTGAGTAAATCGGAGGAAGAAGGCTATGAATGAAGGTTAGGTTTTGTTTTTTGCTTTGAAAGAAGACGATGGCGTGAGTAGCAAAAACTTTGTGCGCCAAAAACGAAAGACTTCGTTTTTTTTTTATAATTAATCTCATTATTTATTATATATTTTATAATTAAATAGCGCTTTCGTGTAAATGCTAACACTAGATAGTCAAATAATAACGTTTTTTAAAAAGCGATGTCTTAGTGAAAAATAATAATAGCGTTTTTAAAAAAGCGCTATCTTAGTGAAGAATATTAATAACGTTTTAAAAAAGCGCTATCTTAATGAAGTTTAATAATAACATTTTTTTACAAAGTGCTATCAAAATCACATTATCTGCACCCTATAATAGCGCCCGACTATAAAGTGCTATTATAGATATGTTTGTTTCCTTTTTAGTAGCACTTTTTTTAAAAGCGCTATTAAATTAGGCGATACAAAATATCAATTTTGGCGTAGTGCTTCTTGGATGTGATAGGTTGTCCCTGATTTCGTAACCTCACCAACATAAGCTTTCTCATATCTTTCCATTTCACTTGCATCAATATCAAATTTCAAATGTGTCTAGTTTGGTTTTTCTTCCTTTTTCTTCTTGACACAATACGGGAATTCATCTGTCACTGCTCCAGTACTCTTGTTGTTTTTTATCGCCTGAGCGTAGGTTTTGCCAGAAAATCTTTTGTCCACCATTGTGTGCCTCTGTATAGCCTCTCGTATTGTTCCCTGTTTCGACTCCCCTCCCAGTCTATTGTCGAGTTTCTTTATCCCATCATCTCTACTGAACCTCGGAACGTTTGCATGTAATTTTTCCCGTTGATTTGTATGTTGTCCAGCTTCACCACCATGATTCTTGGATCCTTTACTTTTCTGAACCTGGCAAACCCAAACCTTTTTCCTCTCTTATCCCTTCTTGCCGGGATGTATACTTCTAACAAGAGACCATATTCCTTGAACATCGTAGCCATATCCTTCGCCCCGTACGTTTCAGGAAATTCAGTGAAGAAAAAGGATGAGGCTTCTTCGTTTTCCCACTCTTGTTTGCCATTCCTATCCTTCCATATTGAAGTTCTTCCTTCATTTTTGTTATGTTTCTTGTTCCTAACCTCAACCCAGTCCATATTACCAGTCTGGTTACTGATCCTTTCTCTATTCCTGTCCTTACTCTACTCCTATTACGAAAATCCACAACACACGCAAAACCAGCAACTAACGAAGCTAGACTCCAAATACTTGAAAGGAAGATAGTCAAACCCAGGAGGAGAAAGGTCCCTAATCCTAGGATTAGGACTTTAAACCAAATCCCCCAAGCCTAACTCATCTTCACTTGACTGAGTATTTCTTGATGTGTGTCTGGAGAAAGTTTTTTCTCAAGTTAAACAACGATTTTGGACAATGAAGAGTTACCTTCCATTACTTACAATGTCACTTGAATTCAACAATTTATTCTTAAGAACCAAATTAGTTATTGAAAATGTATTTATTATTGAATTAATTAAGTTACATTCGATACCGTAAACGCAATGACAAAGATGAATGCATGTCGATTCTTAAGCCATTTTCTAATTTATCGTCATCATCACCGACCACATTTCCATGTATATTACGTTGAACTGCACATTTTTTTATGATGCAACAATCTTGATTTCTTAGCAATTTGGTAGTCTCTTCGCTATATTTTCTAAGAAATGGTTACTATACGATTCAAATTAATAATAATAATTCGAGATGATGTGTTTAAATGGATAACAATTGTTAATTATATAATGCTGATTCATTTTCTTAGCTAGACAGTTGGGAAATATATAATATCATCTGCTATCTTAGTTTCAAATACTAAATTCACATAACTAAGGAAAGAAGTATGAATGTTCTAGAAAGATAATGATATACATAAAAATCGTGAAGATGCTATTGCTTTTTCTACAAGAAGAAAAACTACGTAACTTCGTGTATATTAAAAAATCATTTCTTGGAAAGTCATCAAAAATAGAAAGAAAAAAAAAAGAAACTTTTTGAGCACGCTTTGTTTTCGCTGCATATATATAGAAGCAATAACGTTTGTGATATGTAAAAACTAATTTCGAATATTCACAAGAAAATAACTAAGATGGGTCATGAACACTTGTTACAACAGAAGCCTCCAGGAGCACCATACACATGCAGCGGTTGTAGACAACTAGGGTTTGGATCAAGTTACCATTGTCAGAACAACTCTCATTGCAACTATATCCTACATGGAGAATGTGCATATCCTGATCCTTACGCCTTTCATCCATTTTTTGAGAAAAGTTATTTCGAATTTCACAAGAAAGCACCTGGTGATAGAGAAAGATACTGTGATGCTTGTGGAAAAGATATACTAGGGTTTGTCTACCATTGCTCTACGACAGGATATGATCTTCACCCTTGTTGTTTGAAGTTAAAAAATAGAATTTCTGATGAAAGTGGAAGCGTGACATTGGAATTGTCCAAAGAAAGTTGGTTCAAAGTGTGTGAAATGTAAGCATATGAGTGTGGTGGGAAAAGTGAAAGGGTGGTGTTATTATGATAGAAATTATTGTTATCACGTGTCATGTTTCAAAGATTTGATACTTGAGAATTGGAGGAGGGGTTATTTTTCTCATGTAGAAAGATCAATTGCAACTACGAATTCTAGTGATAGAGAAACTCAACTTGCACTCACAAGTATGGAGATGGATCGAAGTTTGCGAGTTTCAAGGAGAGCAAGGACTATAAGCAAGTACACTAAGATAGCAATTGTGATATTCAAGCTAATATTTTCAGCTATATTTGGAAATCCTGTAACTGCTTTTGTTGCTATTTTGAAAGCTCTTGCTTCAGATTAATTGACCATGAGTAGGCAGAATAATTGTCCCTATATCTGATGAGATGGCCCTCCAGAAGTTTATTTCAGATTGTTTTGAATATTTTATTGTATTGATGTGTGGAAATTAATATATTATGATGGAGTGGTTGTGTTCGAAATTGTTCATTAAAGTTCATTGAAAGTTCATCGAGATAAATTTGTTTTCCTTTAAAAAAAGACTATTTTCCTGTGTAGTAAAATGGAGACTTTTTCTTATAAGCAAAAATATATTCATCGAGATAACTTATTACAACCAAATTATGTGAAATGGATAAAGTTTTGATGCTATTCAACACAAAAGTCACACATCCACTATAGTTCTTGTCTAAGATGTCATTCTAACCAAACTAAATTATGTTAAGTAAATAATGGAATCTATGTAACACACAGACAAATCTAACATGCACAATCTTTATACTTGTCTATCAGATATAATTTGATTTTTAACAAACAATAAAATGTTATACTATCAGTGCTATATATCTTGTATCATATCTACAAGAATATTTTTATTTTTTCCACTCACCTTCTTTTTCTGTTTGTGAATTCGGGGCTGTAAAGTTTCATACGGTGGTAGGGATAGGGGAAAGAGAGGGAGATGGTGGGTGAAGAAGATGAAAGTAATCTAATACATGTAATACAATGATAGCAATTATGGTACTATCTTTTTATTACTTGTTTAAAGTCAACTTATGTATTGTAGACAAATTCAATAATGGTACATGTTTTTTTATAAGCAATTTAATTGAATCAGTACTAGCACCCAATCCAATTACAAAGAAGAATTACAATTTAGAAAATTCAATGGAATCTACCACCAATCCTAAAAAGAATTAAACCACCTAATCACTTCCAAATACAAGCCAAGACCAATATGATACTCTAATACTATAAGGAATGTACCACCCAAGTTTTTTAGGCACCATGTAAAATTATTTTTTTGCCCCCTAATTCCGGATGTGCACATCCGGACGCACCGGATCCTTAAGAATTAAAAACTTTTTCCGGATGTGCATATCCGGAGTGTCTCCAGATCTGTATATCCGGAAGACATTCTGAAATATTTAAAGCTGCACGATCACTCCCCCTTCCCATAATCAACCTTCTTCTTCCACACTCACTCTCACCAAGTCAAAAAACCCTACTTCATCAATCCCATTTCTCACTCAAAAAGTTCAAATTTTTGGTGCAACAAATCAAAGGGAGCAAGGAAACACTGAATTTCAGGTAAACATTCAACTTCATCAACTACATTGCTCACATTATCAATCTACATTTTTGGAAAAATAAGTTACGCTACTTCCAGATGTGCACATCCGGAACAAAGTTAGCATGAACTTTTCCGGATGTGCACATCCGGAAAAATGCCTGAAGCTAATTAATTTAAGTTTTCAGCATTTTTGAATAAATCTTATTTATACATATTAATTGTTCTATTCTTGTTTATAAATAGAGATGGTGCATCCCGATAACATGGCAAAAGAATTAGTTGCGCCGATTTCCTCGAAAGATGAAGGTATGCTCGTAAAGTCGGTTGATGTCGGCGGTGACTTTAACAACAAGCAAGACTTTGATGATCGTGAAAGCATGATCGCATACATTCGTAGGACGTCTATTGAGCTCGGCTTCGGTGTAAATATCGGGAGATCGGATAATGGGTCGGATAGAAGAAAAGCTTTTGTAATTTTGGGGTGTAAAAGAAGCGGCAAATATCAAGCACCTCTACGGAAGTTAAAGAAAGACGAGACCGGTACTAGAAGATGTGAGTGCCCTTTTAAGATTGGTGGTTACATGTTAGTTTCCAAGAAATGGAGATTTACCATTCGTTGTGGTATACATAACCACGAAATGTGCTCAAAGCTACAAGGTCATCCAAGTGTATGCCGGCTCAAGGCGAAAGAGAAGACATGTATAGCCGACATGACCTTGAACCTTGTCCAACCGAAGAATATACTTGCGACGTTGAAACGGAAAGAACCCAAAAATGTTGCAAACATAAAGCAAGTGTATAACATGCGGTATCAAATGAACAAGGCAATTAGGGGAGATAGGAATGAGATGCAACAACTGTTGAAAGTGTTGGAGGACAACGATTACGTGTCTCGGTACAGATGTCGCGATGATGGAATTACGGTACGAGATATTTTTTGGACTCATCCGGATTCCATCAAGTTGTTCAACACGTTCTCGACAGTGCTCATTCTCGATAGCACCTACAAGACAAACAAGTATCGTCTTCCATTGTTTGAGATGGTCGGTGTTATGTCTACGGATAAGACATATGCCGTCGGCTTTGCCTTTTTGGAGTGTGAGAAAGAGGACAATTTCACGTGGGCGTTGGAGACGTGTCAGTCACTTTTGAAGAAACATGTTCAAATTCCAAAAGCAGTTGTTACGGACCGCGACAACGCCTTGATGAATGCGGTTGCGAAAGTCTTTCCGTTTTCCAATGCACTACTTTGTCGATTTCACATAACAAAGAATGTGCGAAGTCGGGTTAAGACCGCGGTGGGTGCGAAGCAAGTGGATTCGGAAGACGGAAAAGTGGTCAAGTCGGGTGTCATTGTAGAGAAAATTATGGATGCATGGACTCATATTCTAAATTCTTCCACAACGGAATTATATGCCGATTCGGTCATTAAATTTCGGAAAGTGTGTGAACGGTACCCCGCTTTATTGAAATATGTTGAATCCACCATTCTTGATCAAGTGAAAGAAAAGATTGTTTGTGCGTGGACCGATAACGTACGACATCTTGGAAACACTACCACCAATAGAGTTGAGTCGGCACATGCCACTTTGAAGAATTGGTTGGGAAATAGCAAGGGGGATTTATGTCGGAATTGGGACTCCGTGCATCTAATGATCAAAAACCAACACAATGAGATACAAACCACTTTCGGCCGGAGCATCACAGTTTTGGAACATCGGTTTAAAGGTAACTCCCTCTACTCTCAATTGATCGGCAACATGTCTCGGGCGGGGTTGGGCAATGTTTTTCACAAGGCCAACCGAGCCGAAACGGTAGGTTCCGATAGTGCAAAGTGTGGTTGCACTATTGTGAAAACCTACGGTCTTCCTTGTACTTGTGCCATTGCTAAAAAGTTAAAACTAGGTGACCCAATACAAATTGACGAAGTTTGCCCTCATTGGATGAGACTTAGTTTTGATGATGATGCTTGTAAGGAAGGAGATAAACCCGATATCTCTATTTTGGCCGAACTGGAAGCGATTCAAAAGATATTTTCGAAGGCCGACGACAATATGAAGCTACACATCAAAGAAGAGTTGAGGAAGATTGCCTTCCCCGAAACAACCGCAATGATACCTCCGTCTCAACCGGTTAAGACAAAGGGTGCTCCGAAGAAGTTGAAGCCTACACCAAATGACAACTCAACAACTCAGTATCCTTCGTATTATGAGCACGTTGACCAAATCTTTCCGGACTCTCCGACTCCTAAATCTCTACAAAGTGTCGTGAATGGAGCTCGCATTTCCAAACCGGCTCCGACACCGATTCCACGAGTTCCGACTCCGACTCCAACTACACGTATGATTTCCTTTATTGACGAGATGCCGGTTTTTATGCACAAGATATCGACGGTATAATCGATGTTGTAGAGGATGGTAATTGCGGTTACCGAGCCGTGTCGGCTCTACTCGGTAAAGGAGAGGAAGGTCATGCACTTGTATGTCATCAACTTATCCTAGAGTTGGAGACGCATAAAGAAGCATACTTGCGTCTCTATGAAAACCAAGAAAATTACAACAAGGTTCATGAGTCACTTGTTCCGTGGTTGAGTGGTCTGGCACCGGTATCGAAATGGATGAGCTTCCCCGAGATGGGTCATCTTATAGCATGCGCCTACGATATGGTGTGTATCGACTTGACGAGATACGGATTTTCGGAAACCTTTTTTCAACTACACACCGCACCTCCGTCGAATCCAAATGATTGCATCATGTGTATCGGATGGCTTACGAAATCAAGACATTTCGTACAAGTTATCTTGAAACCCAGATGCCCGATACCACCTAAATCACCGCAATGGGCGACACATGCAACCGCAATTGCCGAGTCTTGGCCGGATAATTTTGTCGAAAGGATGCTTGAATTCGAAAGATTACACGCAATTGAAAAGGCATCAAATGCGGAAAAATCGAAAGTTCTAGATCCAATAGATTTAGACGGAGAATTTTGCTTTAACTCTTTTGTATAATCATACGACACAATGTACATTATTGAAGTGAAATATATTGTATTTTTATCCATATGTCTTTTTAATACACTTACGAATTTTATTGCACTGAAAGTATTCCAAGTGACTGCATAAGCTGTTCAATTCTGTTTTAAAATTGTATCAGTAAAACATTCTGATTCGCAGATCCGGACAATAATATTTGTAGGGTTTGTCCGGATCTGCACATCCGGAACGAACTTGGGCAGAAATAACGTTACCGTAACTTTTCTTTAAATTAGGGGTTTCATTTGATATCTTTCACAAAACCTCAAAATGTCTCAATTGTATCAAATCAAAATCCGTTGGTATGCCGCAAGTGTCTCCTTCACCGACGGGAAAACACGCGGTCAAAAGTTTAGGATAATGAGGGACATCCCCCTCGACCAAATCATTGACGACATCGAACATCTCCTACCTTACGGAGACAAGAGGAAGGTTGCGAAGCTTCAGTATCGTTCACCTTCGGTTGACAACGAAGGGAACGTCGCTTACATCCTTGTTGAGCTCAAGAATCAAGACGATGTTAGAGCGATGTGGTAAACTTATTTGGGTCACGAGGAACAATTCCCGTTCGAGTTCGAGGCGACCGTCAAAATCCGAAGAACGGTCGATGACATCTTAGAGATGTGCAAGCGTCCACCGGGCTATTGATCTTGTAATATTTAAATTTCTGTCGATGCCATGCCGATTTTCTCAATGTAATCTCGATTTTATTTTATGAATGTGAGAAACATTTTTGGTTTTGGTGTTCTGCTTCAGTATTTTTTCCGGATTTGCAAATACGAACTTTTACCGGATGTGCACATCCGGGAAAAAATGAAAATTTTAAAAAAAAAGGTGCGCCTGAATGTGCACATCCGGAATCAAGGGGCAAAACCGAAAATTCACTTGGTGCCTAAGAAACAAGGGTGGTGTGATAAGAAATTGCCTACTATAATGCACAGAAAACTACTACCACGAAAAACCATTTTTACTTTGGTTAGAAATGAAAGTTAATTTCAGTTTCATATGCAAGGTAACGAATAGCATCATAAAATGTGCACCACTTTTTCCTTCGCTCGAGTTTCCACCGAGGAGAAAGGCTTAATGGTCATATGTTTGATCCCTAGCAACAACTTATTTATTATTATAACAATTGGATGGTGCACCCCACATATTCTCCCAATTATCAAAATAATAGAGGTAATAGAGTCAGTATCATTACCTCACTTTAATATAATAACTGAGCGTAAAACGTTGTTATTTATTTTTTTGTTTTCTATATTTTCATTTTAAACCGTATTACAAAACTATTTTTGCCAATTATTGAAAAAAAACATTCTAATATAAACTTCTCTTATTGGGATTGGAAAGAATCTACCGTATCCATATGTATATTTATTGATTACACTTTTTAATTTAAACTTGTTATTCGTAATTATCGATTCTATCTCAGTTGTATTGATCAAACTTATGGATACAAATTGTGATTGAGAAATACTTTCGGATCTTGATTCAAGATAATAATGAATTAAACACTACTTTCTAGACATAGAACTAGGGTTTAATATTCACAAACAAATATCAGTTCTTCATACGATCAAATTGTTTAATAGATTGAGAAATTGTCAAAATTTTAATAATCGTGTAGAGATACATGTTGCTGTGAGTGGTATGTGAAGATAAGAATGCGTGTCAATTTTATGCAAAAGTAATCAATAATTTACATACGTGTACGGTAGAAGAAATTCAATCCCGAAAAGATTTCTTATCAGTGAAACTTTAATTATTTAGTACTATTTTATTCTACATTCAGTTGTTACTTTAATCAAACTATTATGTGAAACTTAACTTAAAATGATATCAATTGTAGAACGGTAGTAATATCGCACCAGTCTATGTGGATACGATAAACAAATACTTACTTTTGATTTACTGAACATCAAAGATGTGACATCCTTTAAGGCGGATATCTACTCTCAACGGATATATATAGTACAAGATTACATGGAAGACGCAATGGTCACTACAAGAAAAATGGCCTACGGCCACGCTAAATTTTTCCACAACTCAAAAACTGTGGCCACATACAAGCTTTGGCCAGGGTTTTCAAATCGTAGACATATGTTTAGAAATATTGAATCCGGAGTGTGAAATTGTGGCCTTTTGTTCAATTGCCACGGTTACAAAATCACACTTATATTTAAGCCACGGTCAGAAAATTGTAGATATTTTAAGCCACAAAGAAAAACCGCGGAATTATAATTTTCACTACCCCGCCAGAATTTCCCTCTCGTATTTTAGTTTCCCTCTCGTTAATTATTTTCTTTTCTAATTTTTTTTAGATTAAAAAAAAAATTGAAAAAGTAAATTAGGTTAGAAAAAACCTCACGCCACTCATCTCTCTCTCTCTCTGATCCTCTCACGTCTCAAACCATTTTCTCTCTCTCTCACGGCTTGTCGCGGTTACCATCAATCCTCGCCTACACGACCTTCTTCCTCCGTCTCCAACTTTAAAAGCTCAAAGTTTATAGAGGGTTCGTCAATGGTGGCGGTGATCGAGAACACGGTCGTTGCCGTCGGGATGGAATCGCGACAATCAATAAAACGGCTGGAGCGTCCGGGATACGATGTCGAGGGCACTTGGTTGAAACGGTTGTCACGGTGGCGGGGTTTTGGTGAGTTGCTGGAAGCTTTCCTTCGAAGGGTTTGTCGTTTAACGATGAAAGAATAAGGGTGAGTTTTTCATAAACTTCTTCGAACTCTCTTCCAATTCCTCACTGTATATGAGTGTGTTGTTCGTATCTGATCTGGTCCCTGCTATACGTGATTTCTGTTTCTGTATGCGAACTTTTGTGCGTGGGTTTGTGAACTCTTGCTGCTTATGATGTGTGTGTGAATTCTGAATCTTTGTGGTTTTTCACTGCTGTTGTTGATGCTTGTTTATGGTGTGAATGCGTTTGTTGTGTATGCTTCGGACTGTAATCTTTGAATTTGGGAGAGGTGTTTTTGTGTTGGTGTGGTTGTATATGTATGATGTTCTGTTTTTTCTTGGTGTGAGAATCCTCTCGGCAATTTTGCTTTTGAATGTATGTGCTGCAGTGTCTGTATGTGTTGACAACTTTTTATATTTCTTTTGGAATTGAAAAATTTTTGGACCTTTTTTAGTCCTTTTGAAATAATAAAGGGAGTAATTTAGAACAAACTTCAACTTTAGAAAATGACCATAATTTGAAGCTAACAGATAATTTGCTGCACTTGTGAAAGTTTTCATCTCCATTTGTTATGGTAAATGTGGGATATAGTGTTGATTATTATGTCTTTTGTTGTGTTTTAGATGTGCCACAAACATGGTGTGATGCATCAGGATCTTAAGCCCGAGAACTTTTTATTTGCGGACAAGAAGGAAACATCGCCTTTGAAGGCTATTGACTTTAGTTTATCAATTTTCTTTAAACCTGGTAATGCTTTTTATGAGTTGCAGAATCAGATTCAGTTGATGTTGTTGCTTGAAGATTGATCTTCATATTTCGGTTCTGCTATTCATGTACAGTTAATTGTGATCTTCATATTTTTACGAGTTGAGGCTTGAGGTTGACAGGAACAATAAGGAAAAGAGGATGATAGTTTAGAAACTTAATTGATGATGTTTTGTTCTTTTTCTTTTTTGGCTTTCATTCTTTTGACTTGTTTTATTAGGAAATTATTTTATTTTATTCAAATGACTGAACAGGCAAGAAGTTTACCAACTGATAAGCTCAAGATGATTTATATTTCAATAAATACTGCCTCGTATATTATCCAGGTATATATCTCATTTTCTCTCTATATATACATAAGTTGGTATGCACTATTTTTGCATGTAGAAATTCTTAGTTTTCATGCCAATACACCCTAATAATGCCCAATGTCATCTCTTTAACTGCAATATGGTTGCACTTGCACCATCACTGTACATCCCGAAATCTCTCTCCTAACATTGAACTTGAAGCATTGTATTGTTTATTACTGGCCACTCGTTTTTTTCTATTCCATGGACAAATACTCTTAGTTTCGGTTATATACTAAATGTGTTCAACAACAACTTATTTGATTTGAAAATTATTAGTTTAAAATGCAGGCAATTCATTTGCACTTTTACATTGTAATGACAATTTACGTATATCTAATTTCTTCCATATGCATATCATGCTAGTCATAGATATCTCATTGTTTCAATGCAAAAAGGAACACATGCTATGTATGATAGTTAACATCACTGATCATATTAAGAATGTTGATAATGTGAGGCAGAGGGTTACTGTGAATGGTGGCGAGGCTTTGATGTTGTTTTTGAAAAGTACTGTGAAAGAATGTTGTTCTTTGATCGGATGTGCGTGCAGCATCTTAGTGAAATCGGAAAAGGTAGTTTTTTCATTGTTGCATCCTTTTTAGATGAAGTATTGGAAAAGCTAGTTTTATCCCTATATGAGGGTATGACATGCGATTAGAACAGTAATAGTAATGGATGCCCTACAAAATTTACCTTTTTTATTTCTTTCTGGATAAACAAATCCAAGGAAAGATCTTTTAGCTTTTAGGTGTTGATGTATCTTATACCTGTCCACATTTATCTTGTAATATGAAGCATATTTACCATGTCAGGTTCTCAGAACACTCCAACTCCATTTCTAAGTTCTGCTATAGCAAAGAAGCTTGCCTTTCCCCTGTGGTGTCTTTCCTTGAAAAGGTTTGAAGAACCAGATGATGAGTTTGAACATCTTCAACAGGCTGAAAATTGTCCCTACTTGGATATTGAAACGGCCTATATAGGTCCAATTTGCTTGACTTGGGAGGCACTTCATTGTCAATACTCTCATATGAGTTATAAGATATCCTGGCAACATGAAAATCCATCCTGTTATAACCGTAGTGCACAAGAGTTTCAACAGTTTCAGGTTCTATTGTAGAGGTTTAACAGATGAGTCAAATATGAGAGTTCTTGCTCCAGATCTGATCAGGATAATTGAAAACTCTATCCTTACTTTCCACCTTTTCCTCAAAAGGGACAAGAAGAAGTCAAGTGGTGTTATCAACTTGTTTGGAAATCAGAACCAGCTTGCAACTCCTCTACATCAGATTCAGTCTACTCTTGAGAAGGTAAATTCTGATCTTTCAACTTATGATCCAACTAAGGATTTTTATGATATATTCATCAATAATTTAGCTTCAGTTTAGGTCATTATTGATCTTGTAAACTTCTAGGCTTGGTAATTAACATAAACTAGTAGTGTATTTTAGAATATTTCACTCTATATTATCTATCAGTTCTAGTGTTACATAAAATGCTATAATGATTGGTTTTCAAGGTTTGCTTCAAACACTTCTTTGATATGCATGTTCTAATGGTAAAATGCTAATGGCTTGCTCTAATGCAGAAAGTGGTGAAACTGAAGGAACTGCGAAAAAGGAAGAAGGGTTGGGAAAAAGTTGTTGACCACAAAAGCATGAGGACATTCAGCTATTGCTTGGTATAATTGACGCGAAAATCCTATCAAGGGTTCTGAGAATGACAAGAATGACTAGAGAACAACTGTTTTGGTGTGAAGAAAAAATGAAAAAGCTTGATTTATCAAATAGTAGGTTAGAGAGGGGTCCATGTCCCATTCTCTTCCCTTGCTAACTGCAATATTTACTTCTTTCTGCTTTGAATGACAAATGTTGCTGAAGCTGCCGCCTGCTTAGGATGTGAGTATAAGGGATGGTAGCAACACCTTTATGCTAAATCAAATGTATTATTGTTGTGTCATATCTGTGAGTTTCTAGGATGTTTTCTTGTGTAATTCTCGGTAAAACAAACTTCCTTAAGTTAAGGATTATTCTAGTTGGTTCTTAGCCTTCCTTAAGTTAAGGATTATTCTAGTTGGTTCTTAGACTTGATATAATTCTGTCATACCCCTATTTTCTGTGCAAAATTTATTTATCATGCATGAAGGTAGAGAAGTTGTGAAAAAGAAGGCATTTGTTCTGCCTCCTTGTTTTCTGAATGTTGATGAAGCTAGGTAATGCTGACTCATCGCTTTTCCTAATATGTTTCTACTCTCTATGAAACTTTTTGGTTCCTGGTCTTACAGAGTTTAAGCTTTATATCAGGGAACTGCATATCCGTTTGGAGCATAGGTGTGATGCTTATGAGGAAAAGGAGCATGTGAGTTTTATAGTCCTTTGATTGACTTACTTGAAGACTTCTGAATTTCTACTTACATTTAGTGCAGAAATGGCAACAAATATTCTTTCTTTAGATCCGTGTGTTTGCAGATGATGTTGTAGAGAGTTCGGAAGTAACCACCGGTGTGACTAAAATTAGGGACTATGAACTTCGTGATCTTGTATTGCTAGAGTAAGCATTTTTATTATGCCGAGATAAAGCCGAAGTGCCTTTTACTTGCTTGTGTTGTGGTTCAAACCTTTCTTACTTCTAACTTAACCTGGTGCAGTAATTTGAGTTTTGGTGTGATAATTCGTGTAGAGAGTGAGGCATTTCAGGTTAGTATCTTAACGATCAAAAGTTGAAGACTTTCTCAATTGAAGTTAAGACTTTTTGGCATTATATTCTTGTCTTTTGCCTTTGTTAGGTTCTTAAGGGGGTTCCTGACAGACCTGAAGTTGTGCTTGTTAAATTAAGAGAGAAAAATAAGTGTGCAGGATAGGTTTAAGAATACAATATCATCAAAAGATGTTGTTAAGATAATTGATGGTCCCTTGCAGAATGGAGACGAAAAAGCATGTCATCAGATATGGAAGAAGAAGAAGAAGGAGGAGATGATCTAGAAGAATATTATGATGCATGAAGTAGTTGTGTTTTATATTATCTATCTCTTAGAACTTTTGTTTTGAATTTGGGATGACTCTCTCGAGAAAAACTTGGTTTCGTTTAAGAATGATAATATCAAAACTTATCTATATTTTTGCGACTTATTAGTTGGTAGCGTCACTTGATGTAGACTTACTTATTTTTTAATGAATATTTTGACGTTGTGGCTTAATATTTTCTTGTATAATTAGATTTTAATTTTTTTAATCAATATCTACAAAAATGAGTATTCTTGTTGGAAGACATTATATTGATCTAAAATGGTTCTTTATGCCATGTCATAAAGAACAACATGGTTACAACTATGCGGCACAAAAAGAAACCGTGGCCTACTTAAATGGTGTAAAACCATGAGCAAAATGTAGCCGCGGTTTTAATTAGTGGCCATAAATTAAAACCCTATACATTAAATAAGAACCGTGGCTAGATTCGGCCACTGTTAAGAACCGCGGCGCATGATAAACCGCGGCCTTAACCTAGATACCTAAACCATGGCCTATTCAAGCCACGGATGTATATAAAACGTGGCCCAAACACGAAAACCGTGGCTTATAATTTAGGCCACGGATGCATATCCCACAGTCACTTATTCGTCGCCAAACCGTGGCTAAAGCTTTCAACCACGGTTATTTTTCATATAACTGCGGTTTTCTGGTTGTGGTGGATAACCTTTTTTTTTTGTAGTGGGTTAAATAAGTTACACAATGGATTAAGATCTTTTGGTGTATATATTTTCAACGTCTCTTGTACTACGAAAAAACAAAGACACTTGTTCGAGTTATCTCTTCCAACGGCTATATAAGTAGCTAAAGATTCAATCTGAATTTTCAACAAGGAACAAAGAGGAAATAGAGAAGGAAAGCCAAGAAGGATAGGAGTACATTTTACACTTCTATTTGGATGGAGGAATATCAAGATCAACAATAAGTAACACAATCGAGTATGCAGAAATTCTGTTGTTTGTTGTAAATTATACAAATTCTTAAAATTTCTTAAACATTGAATATCTTAGAAATACTAAGTGCTTAAGGTATATGTTATGGTGATTACCCTGTACCTCTGATTTTGTATCAAGTACACCTTGTTCTCTATTATGCTAAACATGTTGTTTAGTAGTTTAGATAAAGTCTATTGCTATGTGCTTGAGCATCAAAGTCTCTTGCTGAGAAGCTTGAGCCAATCACTACTACGAAAAACCCAATTAACAACGGTAAGGAATGACATATAATGACGCGGGCGAAGGCATTTTCATGTAGATTGCCGTTGTAAGTTCGTTGTTTCTACAACGGTCTAGAAACCGTTATTGAAAGGCAGGACGCGCGCCATATATCACAACGGTTATGATAATAAACCGTTGTGATACATACACTTAGGTACTGGGTTCGAAACACATCAGCAGCGAATTATGTAAAACATAAATTACCTATGATCTCGGTTACAATAGATAACCGTTGTTGTAAGTACCATGAGTTTATTATATTAAATGTAGATTGCTTGTTTTTCAAACACCTCACTAAAGAAATATACATGGAATCAATTTGATGAAGAAGTCGATAATCGGCAAATTAAACTATTCTTGAAAGCCAACTTAAACAAACCAATGTTTTCTGATTGCATTCGTCTCATCGTGCATTTCACGCTGTTTTACATATATATTGTGGTTTATTGATCTGACTCCTTCGATATATCGCTATCTTCAATTATAGTTAAATTTCCATAAGAACAAGACATTGGATAATCTGCCTCATCATCATCACTTATCATTATAATTTTTATAATCGGAAGTTTTACGATTATAAGTGTTGATGGAGAGGCAGATTAACTAATAGTTTGTTGTTAATGAAATTTAACTATAATGGAAGATGGCGATGCATCTAAGGAGCCAGATCATTATACCATAATATATATATTAAACATCGTGAGATGAATGATGAGAGAGATGCAATTTGAAAACATTGATTCATATAAGTTGGTTTTCAAATACAACTTAATTTGCAGATTATAAGTACCTATGTCAAATTAAATGAATGTATTTTAAGTGAGGGTTAGTGAAACAAACAATCTACATAGAATATAATAAACTCAAACAACATTCTATACTAGATCCATATATTATAAACTCATATAATACGCTTGCTACCACCAGCAAACTTTAAGTAAGGGTTAGTGAAACAAACAATCTAAATAGAATATAATAAACTCAAACAACATTCTATACCAGATCAAGATATTATAAACTCATATAATACGCTTGCTACGACCAGCATCATCACCCTGTATCATCCCCTTAACCTGTAAGGAAACACAGCAAACTTCAAAAATGAGCATCCTCAGTTGAAAACAAACCCTAAAACCATAATCCAGTGAAGAGTAAAGAGCTAGAGGAACAAGAATAACGCACCTTTTAATGAAACTAATCGCGGAACAGAATCAATTATGATGCTCAACTAGTTTGGGAATCAATGAAGAAGAAATATAAGGAGGCTTACACAAAAGCTTCATACTTCTTATATTTCTTTTCATTGTTTCTAAAGCTAGATGAAGTTTTCTTACACAGTTGTTTCTTCATTTACTAACATCTTGTTCGTGAAGTTTTGAAAAAAAAGTATAAGGTGGATGAAGTTCCCATCATAGCTTCATGTTTCTTATACTTATTTTCATAGCTACACAAACATTATGAAGTTTCCAAAGTATGGTCTTTGTCAAGGTAGTGAAAACAAATCTGAAAAAATGAGAACATTCAACAAAAACAACATGCAACAAACGAGATAATGGGAAATATCTAACAATAGATGAAAGAAGAAGAATACCTTAATGTATAAAGCACAAGATTCACGGCTAATGGTGAAAACGAAGAGAAAAAATGGGTTCTAGGGTTTCACTTTGAAGGCAACGACACTACTGTTAATAAGTGAAAGTTATTTCGCTTATATATGGGTAAACTATTTCACAACACTTAACAATACCAACCGTATAGATAGGTATCTATTTATTATGAATATATCACTACGGTTAACCAGAAGAACCGTAGTGATAACCCTTTTATCTATGAATTTTAAAATAAATAAAAACCGTATAGATTGGTATTTATTTATTATAAATATATCACCACGGTTAACCAGAAGAACCGTAGTGATAACCCTTTTATTTGTGAATTTTAAAATAAATAAAAAAGAAAGGTGCGCCTTAACGTTAAAGAAATCAAATATTTTATGGCGCTGAGGTTCGAACCGACGAAAGTTTGAGTATATCACAACGGTTGGTTCTGTAACCGCTGTTATATACAAATAATTTTTAATAAAAAAACAAAATAAATATGGTAGCGCCTTAATTAAGATATGTTACCACGGTGTAGGGAAAAACCATGGTGACCATGGCGTCGTTGAATGCGTGTTTTGTAGTAGTGAAGTAAGCCTCCTGCTATGTGTTAGAGCGTTGAAAGCCTTGGTCAGTTGTTGATTAAGTAAGAAAGATTAGTTGGACTATGAGTCTCAGCAGAAGTCTTGTACTTGAGGGTATGAGCAGAAGTCTTGGGTTTGTGGAACCTGAGCAAGGAAGTCTTAGGTTGCGGTCTAAGCAAGGAAGTCTTGGGTTCGTGTAACCTAAGTAGGAAGTCTTGAACCTGAGGTGTTTAAGTAGGAAGTCTTGGCCCTGAGAGGCTTGAGCAAGGAAGTCTTGTATTCGTGGAATCTAAACAGGAGTCTTGGACTTGAGAGGTTCAAATTCATTATCAATATGCTCCACCTCAACAGGAATATCTTCCTGTTGCAACTCTTCTTCATAGATCTTCGAGCTTCGATCAATGACATCAGTTTTCTTGAAAGCCATATTAGCTTCATTGAAAACTACACATTGACTTGTGATACACCTTCTGTGACCTGGCTCTAGGCACCATAACATATAAACTTTGACTCATTTTGGGTATCAAAAGAACATACATCTCAGAGCTCTAGGTTCGACCTTGTCTTGCCTAATATGAGCATAGGCTAAACAAATAAATACTCTTAGTCTGACCAGACTAGGTGGATGTCCTGACCAAACTTATTCAGGTGTTTTCATTCCCAAGGCTGTCGAGGGACACCTATTTATCAAGTATGCTGCAGTCACAACAACTTCTGCCTAAAACACCCTCTTCAATCCCGCACTTACCAACATGTACCTCACCCTTTCCAAAATTGTTTAATTAAACCTTTCAGCCAAACCATTTTGGTGGGGAGTCCATGCAGTAGTTCTATGTCTTGCAATACTATACGCATCACAATAGCTGTCGAAAGTCTCATTGCAAAATTCAAAACCATTGTCAGTCCTCAACCTCTTGACCTTCCTGCTAGTTTGGTTTTCGACCAAAGTCTTACAACTTTTGAAATTTTAAAAATTTTCATCCTTAGTCTTCTGGATGAATACCCATAACTTTTTGGAGTAATCATCAACTAGGGATAAAAATAATTTGCAACTAAGTGTGAA
Source organism: Lathyrus tuberosus (assembly GCA_022829125.1). NCBI lineage: Eukaryota > Viridiplantae > Streptophyta > Magnoliopsida > Fabales > Fabaceae > Lathyrus > Lathyrus tuberosus. Next base: position 12,907,056 of record JALAZF010000072.1, read on the forward strand.
GGATTCCTTGCAGGTCCCCAAAGATCAGCATGAATGTAATCAAGGGATCTATGTGTTATTTGTTTACCTTTGTTAAACTTCATTCTACAGGATTTACCAAATACACAAGGTTCACAAAACTCCAGTTTTTTTTACCTTATCACCACCCAACAAATTTTGTTTCGACAATTCGACCAGGCCTCTTTCACTGACATGGCCAAGTCTCTTATGCCATACCTCAGTGTTTGACACAGGTTTCATGGATGGCACATCTACTGAACCACTTACAACCTCAACCTCAAGGGTATACAAGCATTGTTTCTTCATGCCTCTTAATACTTCCTCCGACCCCTTCATTACCCATAGGATGATTTGCTCTCCTTTGAAAACATATCCTTTCTTGTCGAATTCACCAAGAGATATCAAATTCCTCTTAAGATCATGTACATACGTAACATCAGTCAATAACCTTATTGACTAATCATGGAGCTTGAATCTCACAGATCCAATACCTGCAAGTTTGCATGCTTTGTTGTTTCCTAGCAGCACTAATCAACCATCTTGATCACACACTTCTTCAAACACGTATTTGTTTGGAGTCATGTACAAAATACACCCTGAATCCATAATCCACTCCTTGCTAAAGTCACTTCTTGAAACCACCAGGACATCAAATGATTCATAACCATTTTGCACAATGGTTTCATTACCATTATCCTTTCCACCATGATTGTTCAATCGATTAGTGTATACTTTTCTTGTATGACCCTCCTTCTATGATAACACATAATAATAGGGGCATTACCACCTTAAGAATTCCTTAGAACTTTACCCATCTTATTCTCAAACCTACCATCTTTCTTCAAGAAATTCCCCTTAACGGACAAACCTTCACCAATAGAAGATGAATTGTGCTCCTTTCATTCGTTCAAATCCTTAGAGTACAAGGGATATTGAACATCTTCAAAGCTCAACGACTCTCTTCCATACAAGAAAGTTTCTTTGAAGTGAGGATGAGACATAAGTAAAAAACACAACAATAGAAACGCTTGACCTTCATCATCAATCTTAACCTCGATTTTCTCAAGATCAAGAATCAACTTGTTGAACATATCCAGCTGCTCAGCCAAGGCTTTGTCTTCACTCATCTTGAACGAATACAAAGGTTGCTTCAGGTAAAGACGATTAACCAACGATTTCTTCATATATAAACCTTCATGTTTCGTCCACACACCAGATGCAGTTTTCTCCTTTGAATATGCCGGAGAACCTAATCACCAAGGGTCAACACAATGGTAATCTAGGCTTTTTCGACCATTGTTGTCTTCCCCTTCTCCGATAGGGCAACATCAATCTTCTCCGATCCTTTCAACGCTTCTAACAAACCCGTTGAAGAAGAAGGGCTCGCATCTTTAAGCGCCACAAACTGAAATCATTCACACCGGCGAACTTCTCAATCTCATACTTTGTTGACGGCATCTTCTCCTCCACGTTCACCACACCATTTCGTTATGAATTAATGTCATCAAGAACAAAGCCAAATAAGAGAAAAAGATTGAGTTTCTTGAATAAACACATGAAACCTTATTAGGTTTTAAAAAAGATATCTAAACTGTACGGTAGCAGTGGAAGTTTGGAGGGGTATAAGGAGGTGGGTTGGTTTCAAGATCAACGTTCATGACGATGCCGTGGAATCATTTGAAGATTTTGGAAAAATGGTTAGAAAGACAGCTGGTGATTCTCTTGGATTGGTAATTTGGGCTGCTGTGGTTTGGAATATTTGAATTGGTAGACACAACGTGTTATTTAGGAGGATTGGTTTTTCGGTTGGTGATTGTGTGTCTGCTGTCAAATATCAGGTTTGGAGGTGGATGGAAATTAAAATTAAATCTCTGTCTTCCTTTTATGATTGGTTTTCAAACCCGATTTATTCTTTGAAACTGGGATAAATGATTTTGTTTTGTGTAATCGGGTTTGTGCACCCCTAGTGTGCGGTTGTTATAATATTATTGCTTTAAAAAAAACAACAGATAGAGAAGAAGGAAGAAGAAGAATAAGAATTGGTTAAAACTGTTTTACTATTCACTTACTCAACAAGGGTTAAAAGATTACAAGTGAATATCAAAATTTAATCTCTCTCAACAACTTGAGAGAACTAGTTTATTTATAGACTATTAAACAAACTTATGCTACAAGCTAACTTAACAATTGGGCTTACAAGCAAGACCCAATTCGACTTACTAACTTAAACACAAAGCTAACATATTTCGACAACATACTTGAACAGACTTCAACTACAACATGCACAACTCCTGTCGAACCATGAAACTACCCTTGTCAACATTAGAGTTCGATCAAAAATACCACAAGACGGAACCAACATCATCTGAAAAGGAAGTTGTTAAAGAGGAATAAAAGGCGAGACCATATGTTGCTCCCCGTCCCTATAAGCTGCCAATTCTAGTGGTGTAAGCGGATCAGAAAAATTCAATTAATATGACAATCTAAACTAAACCGAAAAAGAAATCGATATTTTTGGTTCAATTCAAAAACCAAACCAACGTGATGAAATCGGGGTGGTTTGGTTCAGTTCTCTGTTTTATTTTTTAGGAACCACCAAACCAGTAAACCAACCTGATGGCTATAATTATCATTCTTAATGTTTTAAGTTCTCTTAGTTAGTTTTCTATTTTTTTTTAATTTTTTTTTCTTCCTCTTCAATGAAACTACTTCTAGATTGGTAATAAAATACTTTTGATGTGTATTTGAGGTGTAAAACATATTAATTTATTTGTATGATAACTTATTTGTTCTCTACGAGGTAGCCTTTATCATTTAATATAGGATTTTTAGGTGGATAGAGAGGTTTATGTTGCTTTCGCATTCGATTTTAGGTGTGTTTGAGGTGTTCCAAGGTTTTGGTCAGTGTAAACAGGTGGTTTAAGGTCTAGTTATTTTCTGGTATTTGTTGATTTAAATTATGTAAAAAATGAATAATAAAATTATTTTTAGGAGGGAGAACTTGACGGTTAATCACTTGATTAATTTAATTATTTTCTTAATTTAGAAGTGAGTTCAATCTCATTCTCAAAAATTCAAAATAAAATTATTTTCCTCTTAGAATTGACCGAGAGTGTGACCCACTCAAATGCCTAGATTTTTAAGGATGTGTTTGAAGGCCATTTCCTGTCCTTTAATTTTGTTAGTTGCTCTCATTTACCTTCCATTACTTACTTTCTCTAGAGATTTATTTATTTATTTTTCAGAGTTAGTTTGGGCGAGGTGTTTTGATTTGTGTAGGTTGAGTTGTTCTTTTTAGCCAATTGTTTTGTTGTTTTTTTTTTAATTAGTTTTGTGTTGGGGTTGTGTTGAGTTTTTCTAAACAGGTATGTTATTCCTACACCCCTTTCTTACACCAAATACCTACATCAAACACTGTTTATCGTATTTATACGGTGAATAGTGTCTTTATTTTTTAACAAATAAAAAATAATATTTATTATACGTGAACAGTGCGAGAATAATGCGTGAACAGTGCATGAACAGTAGGTGAATAGTGCGTGAACAGTACCTTTAAAATAATGAAATAATGTTGGTTAATGAAATGTAAAAAGTTGGTTAATGAAGTGATGAAGTTGGTTAATAAATGTGCAGATGTTAAAAATAATTTTTAGTAATAAATCAAAATTGGCTAATGAAATGTAAAAAGTTGATTAATGAAGTTATGAAGTTGGTTAATAAGCGTCTAAATATTAAGAATATTTTTTACCAGTCAATGAAGTTGGTTAATACAATATAAAAGATTGGTTAATGAAGTTATAAAATTGGTTAATAAATGTTCAGTTATAAAAAATAATTTTTAGCAATAAACAAAGTTGGTTATTAAAATATAAAAGGTTGGTTAATAAAGTTATGAAGTTGGTTAATCACACAATTTTATGTCAATATCATTTAATTTAAAAATTAAAAATATTAAAATATTAATTTTTTATTTTTATTTTTTTAAAAAAATATTATTATAATATTTCAATGTTCACCGTATAAGTGAACAGTGAAATATGGTGTAGGTGTATGGTTTTGGTGTAGGAATATCATTTTTCTTTTCTAAAACATTTTTGATGCTATTTAAACATGTATAATTTTTTTTTGGTTTTTAATATATTATCTGTTTATCGTCAGAAAAAGAAAAATAAAACACGTGGGTTCTTAAGTGAAGTTCTAATTTATAGTCGTCATGAGAATTTTTTTTAATATAACTTATTCAAGAAAAATTCCAAAAAAACACACATTTCAGAAGATTTACCAAAATGACTATGTTTGGAATTGGAATATAAGGGTGGCGCCATATGGGATGACGCCTCTGTTAAAGGGCAAAAGTCATACCATATGGCGCCTCAGGCCATTTGGGGATGCCCTAATTTTTTTTCATACTGCAAAGGGGAGGCGTCATCCCAGTTGACTTTAATTTTAATTTTTTTTTTTAATTTTTTGTTTAATTTGTGAAATGAAAAATGTATTGGAAATAAAATTAGGGTAGCCATAAATACATAAGAATGTTAAGGATAACAATTAGTACAATCGGTGGTAAAGAAAAATTCAATGATCGTGCCTATCTAAACGTCCACCGGTTCCACATGCAGGAACTCTTGCGCGGCATCTTTGTTTACCACCACGATTTTGTTGAGGTGTGGCTGGGGTTTGCGTCTGTTGAGATGACACCGACGTATCAGAGAAATTCTGAAGCATCTGTCCCCAATAGTAGGGGGGTTGTCGCCGACGGCGCTTCCGTAATCCAGCTGCATGCCCATGTTTGCGTAGTTTGTAAGGGGGGTTGGGTTGGTTGCAGACGGTATGGTTGGCCGAAATGTTGCATTGATGGGTGTTGGTACTGATTCAGTGGTTGATGTGGGGTTTGGTAGTTAAATAGTGGGTGGGTTTGTTGGCTGTAGAACGATTGTGGTTCTTGGTTGTACGAAGATGGGGTGTTCATTTGTGGGTGGCTATAGCGATTATGATTTCCTTAATGTTAGCCAACAAAGGTAAATACATAATATTTACACTGTTTCTAGTGCTTTCTGGAAACAAAAATTACCGAACAATAGCATTAAATAGCACCTAGTTTTTAGTATCTTGTAATAGGGGAGGGTATCCTCGTCTAATACAATAGAGTCATAGTACCCCCTAAGGTATTTTATGTTAATACCTTGCCCCCTAGGTCTACCGTCACGTGCTGGCTCAGGTGCTTCCAGCCTTAGGGGCATGCCTAACACATCGTTGCTAAGTTGGTTGTTGACAAAAACGGGGCCGTTGACGGCCGTGCCATCTATGCGGAGGCCGAATAACATATGCACGTTTTGGAGTGTGACCGTGAATTCACTTAATGGAAGGTGAAATGTGTGGGTCTCCGGCCTCCATCGTTCTAGCAAAGCCAGAATAAATTTTGGGTCAACATGGTATGAGATGATTTTAATCAAATCACCAAATCCACATCTTATTATATATTCTTCGATGAAAGGGTCGTGGGGCATGTATTCGTGCCCACGACAATGGAACCTTGATACCTCCTGAACAAAAATAAATAAATAACATTACTTAGATAAAAAATGTGGGCTCTATCACAGCATCATAGTTTCAACTGTGGGCTCTAGCACAACATCATAGTTTCAACTGTAAACTTGTCTATTTATAACAACAACAAATTTTATTTCATTGATACGATACCTAACTGATTACTACGACATAACATCACATAACATAACTTAATAGCTAAACATCAACAATTAACCATCAACGGAACCTAATACCAAATCAGAAAATAACAAGAACAAACCCAAACGAAACAACTCATAGAATCAGCTTATCTAGAAAATTACAACCATCAACTTAATTTCCTGTTGTGTCATCATCATCATAAGGACACCAACATCATTCTCCACTTTCCTCCAAGTCCGGGTGATTCTGTTTAGACCAGACTTCTCAACCAGCCTCTCAATCTTTCTGATCTTTTCACCTGCCTGAAATTTTTCTTCTAGCCAGTGGCGAAGTTCCCTATGCAAATGCTCCAACGTCTGCGTGTTCCATAGTCGCATCTTCATCGGAGGCTTGACAGCTGAGTATACAACTAGGACATCTCTTTTCATCAGAGGAAATTCAGGAAACGGTTCCTCCGGTGCTGATGATGGTGACGACAGAGGGTAATTTAACCACTCAGACATGGTGTTGAGAAGGGGAGAGTTTGGGATACTGGTGAGAGAAGAGAGGAAATTAAGGTTTTGGTGACAAGAGTGTTGCAATAACAAATGAGGGTGAACCCTTATTTATAGACCCATGATACCCTATTAAATAATATAATTAATTATATATTAAAATCATAAAATTTAAATTAAAAAAAAAAATAGCATTGGCATTAAGCGCCATCCCATATGGCGTCTCTCCCTGAAAATTAAGGCACCACAAAATACACTGATACGTCATCCCATATGACTTTTAGTATTTTTTCAGAATTTTTTTGCCTGAGTCGCCATCCTATATGGCGCCTCAGGTCTTTTCTCTTTGCAAAACCATTATTTTAATACTTTATTTGAAAAATTTGTTTTTTTTTATATTTTCTTTAAAAAAATAGGTTATGTCAAAATAAAAAAAATTCTCGTCATGACGACCATAGTTCCATGATAATTATCATGACGCAACAATCTAGATTTCTTTGCATGTTATTAACGGAATCTCTTCACTATATTTTCTATGAATTGAGATAATGTGTTTAAATGGATAACAATAGTGAATTATATAATGCCAATTCATTTTCTTAGCTAGGAAGTAAGAAAACATATTCATGATATTAAGAAATTAGAGAAAAAGAAATATATGTCATTCAATGACAGACATGTATCTCGCTACATCACACTTTTATTTTTAAAATATTATTATGATTTAACACTTTAAACTATTTTGATTGGATTTCTGTATAATACTTTTTTACACTGACAGTGTACTATCTTTAAATTCAAAAAATTATTACGTATTTGATTATTAGGTGCTTATGCGTACATATTTGAAAACTATAAAACAATTATCATAAATTTATATAAATAGATGTTAGTTAATTAGTGATAAGAAATAAATAAGAAATTACAGAGACAATAGAAAACATGAACATAATGAAAAAATAAAATTAAAAATCATAAACTTTTCCTTTATTATGAAACTGGTAGAATTTTTTTAATGATAAATAATTATCTAAATATGAAAACGGTAATAAAATACAAACAACAAAATATAACAAATGAATAACATAAAATGTTCACTATAAACTCACCGAAAAATAAAAGACGAGAGGAAAAAAACAAACAAATAGATCAAATAGTGGAAGTTGATTTAAATTAAATTTTAAAGATTGTAAATATCAATGATAAATATTGACGTGCTAGAAATATAATGATATACATAAACTCTTCTATCTTCGCCTTCAATCCTCCGGCAAAAGCTAGACGATCGACATGACTTAGACAAACTCACTGAAATCTTCGGCTTAAACTTCTAACCTTAGGGTTAGGGGCCTTGGTTGAGGTGATTCTTGTTCTTGGTTATTTCTCTTCGTCTCTTTTCTGGTCGGTTTTCATGGCGTGGACCAAAGTGAGGGGTCGGAAAAGCTCGTCGCTTTCTTCGCCTGGGAGGTGGGATATATTTCCTTTCGGTGGTGGCGCAATCACAAGGGATAATGTTGGGTTATCGTCTTTCTATGTCTCTGAGTTCCCTTTTCACAGAAAAGCCAGAGATATTTTTGTGTTGTTCGGATGTATTGACGACATTGTCGAAGTAGCGATTTCTCCGAGATTAAACAAGTCGGGAAAACGTTTCGAGTTCGCTAGATTCAGGGGAGTCGATGACGTCAAGTTATTGGGGATCAAACTTGACAATGTTATGATAGAAGGGAAGAAGATTCATGCAAATCCACCAAGATTCGAGCGGGGAGTGGTGGTTAGTAGGTCTGGCAAGGTAGAGAGGAAAGTTTCTCATGGCTCTACGGTTTCTTCGAAACAGGTTCAGAGGAGGGAGGCGTGGAATTCTTACGGAGGTAGCAAGGTAGTTGGAAGCAAGTCGTTCGTGGAGGTTCTACACAATCATGAGAGTAAGAAACTAGGTTCTGATTCGGCTTGTTTATCTTACTCTTCATGCACTCAGGATGTGAAAAGGCTTAGCAAGGCTTTTGTTGGTTTTTCTCACAGTCCTGGTATGGCCTATAACATCCAGAGTAGTTTCGAATCGGAGGGAATTTTTTATATCAAAGTGACTCCTATGGGTTCCAAACTTTGCTTATTAGAGGAATTGGAGGATGGAGCTATGGAGGATTTTATAGCGGATGGTTCAAACTGGTGGTCACAGTGGTTCAGTGAAATAAGGAGGTGGCGAGTGGAGGACATTGATGACGAAAGGGTGATGTGGATCAGAGTATTAGGTGTTCCTTGCCATGGTTGGAATATTGATTTTTTTGTGAAGCTTGCTAACAGCTTTGGCTCATATATTTTCTCTGATGAATAGACGGTGAATCGATCAAATCTGGACATCGCTAGGCTTCTGGTCAGAGTAAAAGCGTCGTTCCGTTTGCCGGAAAGCGTGAATGTCAACATCGACGGGAAGGTTTTTGTTGTGGTGCTCAGAGAAGACTCGCTAGGTCCGTTGCGCATAGCAGTTCAAAGTCACTCTGATAAGAATTTCTGTTCTTCTACCTCGGATTCGGTCGAGGATTGGTCTGCAGAAAAATCTGATTTTCGGGATGTTAATCCTTCATTTTCCGGTGAGGCTTCAGGCATTCTGGGAAAGGTGGGGGAATCGGAAGACGAGATTGAAAGGGATACGATTGAGGTGGAAAAGGGCGCAGTGAAAGGTCATGATAACAACCTAGTTTGCTCCATGGTTTTAGGTTCAGATGGAGCTGAAAAAGGTACTGCAGTAGGTACAGCAGTAGGCATAGAGGAACAGTCTTTTTTAGTCTCTTTTGATAATGCTATTGAGAACGCTAAAGGTCCGTTTTGTCCTACTGCTCTTTGTCCGGTTGACTTGGTTACTCAGCCTCTTTCGTGTAACGTTACTGAATCAGCAGACACAAGGGTACCAAGTTCTTTAATGAATATTAAAAATTCTCTGAGTGGGGGACCACAAAAATAGAAGGAAACACTTTAAGAAAATCAAATTTAAAAATTTGTGTGGGCCTAATGGGATTAGTGGGGTTAAAACTCCGTTCAAAATTAGGAGGAGGGGTAATAAGTTGAACCGTAAAGGGATGGCAGCCGCTAATGATACTAGGGAAGGCGGCATTGATGCTTCTTTTTCCTCGGTCTACCGCAGGTTTAATTCGGCGGAGTCGGACATTTGTAGAAGCAATCATAGAATGTGGGAGAATTTGCACTCTAATGTTGGAAGTAAACTTTGGGAGGCTATGTCTTTACTTGGTGTTGTGGCGACAGATTTGAAGAGGGATTACAATTATAGATTGAACGAAATGGAAAGGAAAGATAAGGATAACAAGGAGGCAAGGAAGGCGAAATTAATTTTGTGCAAATGATTATTGGATCTTTCAATATTAGAGGGGGTGGTAGCTTAATAAAGAGGAAAAGGATTAGCAACATAATTAAAAAAAGGTAATGCGGATATGTTCTTGATTCAAGAGACTAAGTTGAAAACAATCGATGGAGGTTTAGCGAGAAGTTTTTGGGCTAAGGAAGAGATTGGGTGGACTTTTTCGTGTGCCACGGGTTTTTCTGGTGGGCTTCTAATTCTTTGGAAAGAAGGTAGGGTGGAGGTCTTGTGTAGCTTCAAAGGTGAAGGTTTTGTAGGAGTCAAAATTTGTTGGAAGAATAATCTATACTACGTTGTTAACGTATATTCTCCTTGTGAGTTGGACTTGAAAAGAAAACTTTGGAGGAAGTTGGGGGAGTTAAAGAACCTCTTTTCGGATGGAGATTGGTGCATCGGAGGGGATTTTAACGTGATCATTAATTCTAGTGAGAGGAAGGGAAGTAATCCGGTTCTTAGAAGAAGGGAGATGAATGATTTTACGGACTTTATATCTAGTAACGCTTTGATTGATGTCCCTTGTAAAGGTAAGAACTTCACATGGTTTAATGGAGACGGATCAGCTATGAGTAGAATCTATAGATTTTTACTTTCCGAAGACACTATTGAGAGATGGGGCGTAGTGGGTCAATTTATAGGTGAGAGAGATTTGTCGGATCATTGTCTAGTTTGGTTGATGGTGTATTCATCGGATTAGGGACCTAAACCGTTCAAATTTAACAACGAATGGTTTAGAGATAAGAATTTTGTTCCCTTTGTTGAAAAGGAATGGCTCGACATTAAAACTGATGGTAGAGGGGATTATATGTTGAAAGAGAAACTTAGAATTCTTAAAGGAAGCCTTAAAAGGTGGAATGTTGAAGTTTTCGGGAAACTCAATTTAAACATTGAAGATTGCGTCAAGGAGATCAATGAAGGAGACTTTGAGGCCGAATTAAACAATGGCTTCATTTCGGACGATATCATTTTGGATCGTAAGAATGCTATGGGTAGGTTTTGGTTGAATTTGAAAATTAAGGAAAATATGCTTATTCAAAAGGCCAAGTTGAAGTGGCTTAATGATGGGGATAATAATTCCCGATACTTTTATAGTGTCATGAAGGAGAGGAGAAGACGTAACTTTATTGGTTCCCTTTCTACGGATAAGGGAGTTGGTGGAGTCGGTTAAGGAGGTCAAGGAAGAAGTGAGAAATCATTTTGCTTCCAAATTTTTGGAACAGGATTTTAATTGCCCTATCTTGGAGGGTGTCCTTTTTAGGAAGCTTAGTGAGGAGGATAGGGATGCTCTTGAGAAACCTTTTACCGATGAGGAAGTAAAAGAGGCGGTTTGGAGTTGTGATGGGTCTAAAATCCCCGGACCGGATGGTTATTCTTTTTTGTTCTTTAAGAGATGTTGGTATTTCTTTAAAAAGGACTTTTACCGGTTTTTTAACGACTTTCATAGTGGGGCTGTTTTGTCTAAGGTCATTGTGTCTTCGTTTCTCACTTTAGTTCCTAAGAGTGAGAATCCTTTGGGTCTCGACGAATTTAGACCCATTTGTCTCGTGAGTAGCTTGTACAAAGCCTTATCAAAACTTTTGGCGGCCAGATTGAAGTTGGTTTTGAACTCTATCATTTCTAAGTGCCAAACGGCGTTCGTGCCGGGAAGACAATTACTCGATGGAGTGGTGGTGGTTAACGAGTTGGTAAATTTTGCGGTTAAAGAAAAAAAGATAGTTTCTCTTTTCAAGGTAGATTTTGAGAAAACGTATGATAAAGTTAGTTGGAGTTTTATTAGATTCATGATGAGGAGAATGGGTTTCGGTGACCTTTGGTTAAGGTGGATGGAGGCTACGATTTTTTCAAGCAAAATGTCCGTTTTGGTGAACGGTAGTCATACTAAGGAGTTTGTGGTGGAGAGAGGGTTGAGGCAAGGAGATCCTCTTTCTCCCTTTCTTTTTGTAATGGTAGTGGAAGGATTAACGGAATTGGTGAAGAGGTCGGTGCTAGTCGGAGAGTTTGCGGGGTGCAAATTGAGTGGTAGTTGTTTCATTGATATTCTCCAATTTGCGGACGATACTCTTTTGGTGGGAGATGGGAGTTGGAAGCACATGTGGGCTATCAAGACTATTTTGAGAGCCTTCGAATTAGTTTCGGGGTTAGGTATTAATTTTCACAAGAGTAAATTAATAGGTATCAACGTCCCGCCCCGTATTCTTGAGGCGGCGACCTTATTTCTTGCTTGTAGAACGTAGGAGAAAGAGTTTACTTTTCTTGGAATTCCTATTGGTTCCAATCCTAGGAGGTTATCCACTTGGAATCCTTTGGTTTCCAATATGGAGAAGAGGTTACATTGTTGGCATATTAGGTATTTAAGTTTCGGAGGGAGAATCACTCTCCTTAAATCCGTTCTTAGTAGTTTATCTATTTTTCAACTTTCTTTCTACAAGGTGCCAGTGAAAATTCGTAAGGAGATTACCAAAATTCAAAGTAGATTCCTTTGGGGAAGCTCGGAGGTGAAGAGGAGGACGCATTGGATTAGTTGGGATTCTATCTGTTTACCTATTGAGAAAGGTGGTTTGAATTTAAGAAGGATCGGCGATTTCAACATTGCTCTCCTCCATAAGTGGAGGTGGAGAATTTTAGAAGGATCAGAGGAATTATGGTTTAAGGTGTTGAAAGCTCGGTACAGTGATATTAGACTTCAAATGTCGGGGTGTGATGGTACTCGCTCTAGTAAGGGTTCGTTTTCTACTTGGTGGTTGAATTTGATTTCTATCCCTAAGTTTTTTCCTTCGAATTTATTGTTGGAAAATTATGCGTTTCGCGTGGGGGATGGTTTCTCCATTCCTTTTTGGCATGTTAATTGGACTAGGGGTGGTGCTTTGAAATTCCAGTACCCGAATATGTACTCCTTATCCCAGCTGCGACATGTTTCGCTTGGTGAAATGGGTGGTTGGTCGAATGCAGGGTGGAGGTGGGGGGATTTCGGTTTGCCACTGGTTGTGTTTAACGCGGGTTATGCGAACACTGCTGTTCAGGGGGTGCCTCCTGCTTCGGATTATCTTGCTAGTTTAAATGGAGGTCCTGGCAGTTCAAATGTTTTGGAGACGGATTTTGCTACTGGGAATGCAGGTTTGTGTACGTTTGTGCTTGTGATGCACAATGGGTCTGCCCAGCTGCATAACAGCAGCATGGATCCTGCAGTTTTTTCTGCTGTGGGTTCTGCTCCAGTCACGGTTTCAGCCGTGCGTCTTGAATTGGCTGGTTTGCGTCACCAGCTGAAAGGTGTATCACCGGTTAAGAATGTTAAAGATAGTGTTTTGTGGCTGCCGAAAGTTAACCTCAATTTCTCGGTTAGTTCTTTCTTTAAAAAAACTACTGTTTTTTTTACTCCTTACGGGCCGGCTATTCGGGACAATATTGCTTTTGAGTTGATTTGGAAGGTTTTAGCCCCTTTGAAAATCAAGGCCTTAGGTTGGAGATGCTTTCACAATAAATTGCCGAAGAAGGATCTTCTCTTGGTTAGAGGAATTATCCCTCCGGATGGTGAGAATAAGTGTGTTTTATGTGATCGTCATACGGAAACTTTGAGACATTTTCTCCTAGATTGTGATGTGGCAATTTTGGTTTGGAAAGAGGTAGCGGATTGGATCGGCCTTTCGACATTCCGTGGAGCTAATTTCAAAGAGACATTTTTTATTTGGTTTCATTTTGACAAATCTAAGAAGGTGAGGACCGGAAGGGAAGGTGTTTTTTGGCTTTCGGTGTGTTGGAATTTATGGAATCTTAGGAATGGAATCATTTTTAGGAATACCGTTTGGAATGTTAATGACACGGTTTGGATGGTAAAATATACGATTTAGAGATGGGCTTTCATCGGTGAAATTACTCACCCCAATTGCAATTTCTACGAGTTCAACAAAATGCCTTTGTTTTATTTATCGTAGATTTAATTGGTTTGTAATTTTCTGCTTTTTGTCGAGTCTTGTCTCGTTCCCTTTTGTAATCGGGTTGGAGTACCCTTTGTACTCTGTTTAATATATTCCTTGCTTAAAAAAAAAAAAAATAATAATGATATACATAAACTCCATATATATTGTAATTAAAAATAACAAGTGTTCCAAAACATGAAAAAACTGCATACGAACTAATTTCTTGGAAAGTTATCAAAAGTAGAAAATATAAAGACACTTATTGAACACGCTTTGTTTTCCCTACGTATGTTTTATTTTGTTTCAATGGAAAATAATTGAGATGGATCGTGAACATTCATTACAATTGAAGTCTCCAGGAGCACCATACACATGCAGTGGCTGTGGACAACTACGAGCTGGATCAAGTTACCATTGTCCTACATGGAGAATGTGCAAATCCGGATCGAGGTTACGCCTTACATCCGTTTTTTGATAATAGCTATTTCGAGTTTCACAAGAAACCACCTGGATTTACAACAAGATACTGTGATGCTTGTGGAAAAGATATATTAGGTTTTGTCTACCATTGCTCTAACAGAAGGATATGATCTTCATCCTTGTTGTTTGAAGTTGAAACATATTATATCCGAAGAAAGTGGAAGCGTGACATTGGAATTGTCCAAGAAAGTTCGTTCAAAGTGTGTGAAATGTAAGCATAAAAATGTTGTAGGAAATGTTGAAGGGTGGTCTTACTACGATGGAAATACTTGTTGTTATCGGTGTCATGTTTCAAGGATTTGATGCTTGAGAATTGGAGGAGGGGTTATTACTCCCATTAAAGATAAAACGAGTCTAAATTTAAATTAGCTGAAAATTTTTGTTTATTTTAATAACTTTAAATATTAATTTTAAACACATTAATAAGCCACGATCTATTTTATTAAGTGTTAATTGTAAATTACTCATATATTTATAAAACATTTTAATTTAATTTATCCTCAATTTTGTTAGTGCGTAAGACACTTTTAGTGAGGAGAGAAAGAGAGAATAAGGAAATAAGGATTTGTATTATTTAATTGTGTAAATAATGCTACAAGTTAGGTCTATTTATATACAACCCTAATTGGGCTTGAGCTAACACAACTTGGATTATATCTAAATATTAAATCTAATCAAATCTAATCATATCAAATCAAATCTAATTTAATATTTCAACACACCCCCATAATCCAAGTAGTCGAACCTACGCTAGTCGATCTGAACTATTCCTAATTTCTTTCTCAAATTCAGGAATCTGTCGATCTTCAATCCTTTGGTGAAAATATCAGTCAACTGTGCTTCACTTGAGCAGTGTCTAACTTCAAGTTCACCTCGATTTACCTTTTCCCTTAAGAAGTGAAATCTGGCTTCGATATGCTTACTCCTTCCATGTAGAACTGGATTCTTCGCCAGATTTATTGCTGACTTGTTGTCGATTTGCAACACAAGTGGTTTCTTCACTTCGTCCTCCATTTCTTCAAGTACTGATCTAATCTAAATTGCTTGACATGCAGCATAGGATCCTGCTATATATTCAGCTTCACACGATGACAATGCCACCACAGGCTGCTTCTTCGAACACCATGAGATTGGGGCACCAAATATTTGAAAGAAATAGCCAGTTGTACTTCTTCGATCTTCCTTATCTCCACACCAATCTACATCTGAAAAATAATTAACTATTGCTCCTTTGCCTTCAGAATCTCGTCGAAATATAATTCCAAAATCTGTTGTTCCTTTTAAGTATCTTAGAATTCTTCTTGCAGCTTTCATGTGTGACACTCTTGGTTCGCTCATGAATCTGCTCACTAATCCGATTGCGAAACCTATATCAGGTCGACTATTGCACACATATCTCAGAGATCCAACTATTTGTTTGAACAAAGTTACATCAACTTTGTCTTCTTCTCCATGCTTCTCCAACTTCAAGTTTGGTTCGACAGGTGAGGATGCAGGATTCGAATCATCCATTCTGAATCTCTTGAGTATCTCTTTGACATACTTCCTTTGATGTAGCACCATACCTTGCTTCGACATATGAAATTCCATGCCTAGGAAATAAGACAATTTTCCCAGATCTGACATTTCAAATTCCTTCTTCATCAGCTCTTTGAACTTCGACAAGTTCTTCAGGCTATTTCCAGTTACTAACAAGTCATCGACATATAAGCAGATGATTGTTATATCTTGTGCTACAACCTGAACATAGACACCATACTCAGACTTACATTTTACAAATCCCAATTCGACTAAGTATGAGTCGATCTTCTTGTTCCATGCCCTAGGTGTCTGCTTGAGGCCATAGAGTGCTTTGTGCAACTTATATACTTTACTCGCTTCCTTCTGAATCACAAACCCAGGAGGTTGTGTGACATAGACCTCTTCGTCTAACGGACCATTCAGAAAAGCTGACTTCACATCTAGGTGAAATATCGACCAACCTTGATTACATGCCAATGCTACCACTAGTCGAACAGTCTCCAGTCTTGCTACTGGGGCAAATACTTCAGAGTAGTCAAGTCCTTCTCTTTGAAGAAATCCTCGAGCTACTAATCTTGCTTTATGTATTACTATCGACCCATCAGCATTGTGTTTTAACTTGAACACCCACTTTACTTCGATAACTTTTGTATGTGCTGGCAATTCGACTAACTCCCATGTGTTGTTTCTTTCAATTGCCTGTAACTTTTCGACCATACCTAACTTCCACTATTTAATTTTTAAAGCTTCGCTATGGTTGATTGGTTCAGCATCTGCAAGTAAAGCAAAATGAACTAATTCGCCATCTGGTGTGACTTCATCATCACCAGTCACTTCATAATCATGAAGTCTTGCTGGACGAACTCTATTTCGCCGAGGTCTTTGGCTTGTTTCAGCCACAACCTCTGTATCGGGAATGTCAGCAACTGCTTCTACTTCGACTTCGACTTGATTCTCAGCAATTCCTTCAACTTCGACTTCATCAGTTTCATCGTCGAAATCAGAGCTCATCAATGGCTTGTTAATTAAATTACTAGAAATCCAATCCCAGGCAGAATTTTCATCAATCACAATATCTCGACTCAACACAATTTTCTCATTAATTGGATTGAATAACCTATATGCACCTGTCTTATGATATCCTACCAGAATCATAGGTTCACTCTTATCATCAAGCTTCCTTCTTCTTGCATCAGGAACATGCTTGTAACACATAGAGCCAAACACCTTCAGATGACTCACTGATGGTCGTTTTCCACTCCACACTTCTTCAGGAACCTTGTTCTTCAATTTCTTGGTAGGGCACCTGTTCAGGATATAAACTACAGTCGAAATAGCTTCACCCCATAAAGATTTTGGAAAATTCTTCTGCTTGAGCATACATCTCGCCATATCCACTATGGTTCTGTTTCTTCTTTCAGCGATTCCATTATGTTGAGGAGTATAAGGAGCAGTTACCTCATGATCAACACCATGTTCTGCACAGAATGTTTCAAACATCTTCGAAGTGTATCCGCCACCTCCATCAGTTCGCAAAACTTTGATCCTCTTCTCACTCTGGTTTTCGAAAAGCATCTTGAATCTCTTAAAGATTTCAAATACTTCGTCCTTTCTCTTGATCACATAGATCCTTAACTTTCGACTAAACTCATCGACAAACGAAATAAAATATATGTTTCCACCAATGGTATGTTCTTCGAATGGACCACATACATCTGAATGTATAACTTCGAGTATGCAGGATGATCTCATTGGCATAGTCGAAATGAAAGAATTTCTGGATTGCTTTCCGACTAAACATCCTTCACAGAGTTTGTCAGGCATCTCAAGACTTGGAATACCAGATACCATATCTTGAGTAATCAGCTGGTTGAGTTATCGAAAGTTCAAATGTCCAAACCTCAAATGCCACAACCAACTATCCTTGTGGTCGACAACAGTTTTTAGACATTGTACTTCAGTCGAACTGATCATGGTCTTAAACGTCCTGTTCTTTGACAACGGAGATTTCAAGACCAAATTGTTCTGGGTGTCGAACAATTTCAATACTCCATCTTTCATGACAACTGAGAAGCCTTTTTCAACCAGTTGTCCAACACTTAACAGGTTGCACTTCATTCCAGGTACATAGACCACATCTCTGATCATAGCTTTCGCTCCATTACTCAGTTGAAAAACTATGTTGCCAGTGCCTTCTACTTGCAACAAACTGTTATCCGCAAGTTTTATCTTGCTCTTCTTCGACTCATCAAAATCTGCCAACCACTTCTTTCGACCAGTCATGTGATTTGAGCAGCCTGAGTCGAGAAACCAAATCTTGGATTCGACATGGTTATCTGCTACTGCTGCCATAACCACCATACCACCTTCAGAATCATCTGAATCTTGGCGTGCAAGGTTCGCTCCTTCGTCCTTGCCTTTTTCCGATCCATTGTCTTTCCTGTACCAACAATGTTTGGCCAAATGACCCCGCTTTTCACAGTTATAACACCGTATAACTTTCTTATCTTCCGTATACCTTTCTTATCTTCTTTGTCCTTTCGATAGTTTCCTCCTCCTCTTTTCGAGGATTCAGAAGCTCTATCTTCGACCTGATTCTTGTGAGGGTTCGACCAAGACTTTTTTCCTTGAGTCTTGTTGACTCTGCCTTTGAATTTGTTGGAACCACCATTCTTTTTCCATGACTGAGCCTGCAGTGCTTGTATCGAATCCTGAACTCCCTTTCTTTCGACAATCCTCATCTCATGCGCTTCCAACGAACCAACCAAATCTTCCACTTTTAGGGTTTCATGATTGGATTCTTGAATAGCTACGATAACGTGATCAAAGTGAAAGGTCAACGTTCTCGTTACCTTCTCAACTATCATCTTATCAGTTATGGTTTCACCACAACCCTTCATGAGATGGACGAGTTTCTGAACCTTCGACACATATTCTGCAACTTTTTCATCTTCTCCCATCGACAACAACTCATATTGTCGACACAAGGTTTACAACTTGACAACCTTGACTTTCTCACCTCCTTCATAATACTTCACCAGAATATCCCATGCCTCCTTCGTTGTTTCAGCATGAGAGATTCTGTCGAAGTTAGCAGCATCGACCGCCGTCTGAATGCAATAAGCAGCCTTGCAATCTTTCTTCTTGATTTTGTTGTGGGTTTTTTCTGTTCTTCGGTTGCATTTTCAGCCAACACAGGAACACCGCCGGTAACCACTTCTAGGGTATCATGGAAGCCAAATAAGGATTGCATCTGTTTTTTCCAACGGATCCAATTCTTGCCGTCAAGCATTGGAAGGGAACTCGGAATGCTCTTATCACCAGTCATCTTTGCAGCGGTTGATTCACTTACCCTGGAAACACGATCTCTGATGTGAAGTTCTTGAAAACTCGATCAAGAACAATAACCGGAAGCTCTGGATACCAATTTGTTAGTGCGTAAGGCACTTTTAGTGAGGAGAGAAAGAGAGAATAAGGAAATAAGGATTTGTATTATTTAATTGTGTAAATAATGATACAAGTTAGGTCTATTTATATACAACCCTAATTGGGCTTGGGCTAACACAACTTGGATTATATCTAAATATTAAATCTAATCAAATCTAATCATATCAAATCAAATCTAATTTAATATTTCAACAAATTCAACACGAATTAGAACAAATTGACGATTGATTCATAACATGTCGTCTCCTTCTCTTCTTCCTACCGAAACTGAAAACATCTGTGCTCTTACAGATATCAAAACTCCCTCAAACTAACGTACACACACCACATTCAATTCCAATTCCGTGAAGCCTCGTTTCTACCTACAAGCATTACCATGGACGAACGCTGCAACTCGTCTCACGAGTAGGAACTCACCTTGCTCTACGAATTTGTCCAAACAAGGACATCATCGTCAATTCTCTTCGAGTAAGCCTCTCGTATCGCTGCATTTCGAACTTCTTTTTGTTGTTATCACATCTATGTTAAAAACCTAATTCAATACTATTTACTTTCCGAATTAGTGCGATTGATAATGTTGTTACTCTAGTTACGGTTGTACGTAGTTGAATTTATGTCTCGATTCATCAATTTCAGTTTCTTTACTCAATTATATCATCTTCTCCTTGCCTTAGTGTTGTAATAGTTGTTGTTGATTCAATGTTTGAGCGTAATAGAGACAAAGTTTGAGAGTGAGAGTGATGAATATGAGTGAATTTTCTGAAAATGAATTGTGAAATCTGAAAGTGTGAGGTGATTTCAATTTATAGAGGTGGAATATTAACAGAGTTTGAACTCTGTTAACTGATCCAAGTGCAAGTTAGTTAAGAATCTCACACTGTTACATTTTCTGTTAAGGTTAATTTAGTAAATGCAATGGAGTTAGTTAAATGATGAACAAGGTTAGTTATGCCGAGCTTTTAAACAATTCTGTTAATTGCTGATCTGTCAAGTTAGAGTTGATTTTACTGAACCTCAATTAGTTTGAAAATTCTGTTGTTGCAAGCTTGGAACGTATTGTGGAATTGTTAGATGATGACAATTAATTTGTTCAGTTAGTTTTGGTTATGTTGAATTTTCTTTCATGAAATGCAATTAGTTAAGTTAGAGAAGTTGTTATGTTGATCTTGGATGCTATAGAAAACTTGCAGTTATGGTTTTGTTGTAAATGTTGTTAGTTGGTTTATGGGAAAAATTCTATTAGCATAAAAATCATTATAAATGTGTTAGCTTGCTAAATGATGATAATGTGTATTTGTTTGTTCATGACTTGCAACAAGTTTCTTTTGGCCATGAATGCTGAACTTGATCAATGGATGGTTTCAAAACTGAAGTTATTTGATTGTTGTTATATTGTTGTGCTGATTTGTATTTGCTTAGACTGAATTAGTGTAAAACATTTATAACCTAACTAAATCCACTCTTAATAACATTGTAAATCCTTTCCAAAGTTCTTTTGTCCTAAATAGTCTTATTATCGACAACATCATCCTTGCTTATACATCTCTTAATACTCTAAGCAAAAACAAAAGCAAAAACAAATGTATCACAAGGTTAAATCTGGATTTGGCAAAAGCCTATGACAGGCTAGAATGACCCTTCATTGAGACTACTCTTAAAGCTCTAGGTTTTCCTAACAGTATTACTAATACTATTATGAAATGTGTTATTGTTTTTACTTTCTCTATTATTATTAACAACAATCACTCTAAGTCTTCTCCTCCCACTAGAGGGATCCGTAAAGGAGACCATTTATCTCCCTATCTATTCATTATATGTGTTGAAATTCTGTTGCAACTGTCATGATAGATTTAGCTTATTAGAATTTGTTTGAATTAGTCACTCCGTATGGTTGTTTAGAGAAGTGTTAGTCAAAATCGGTGAATTGGTGGAATTATTGTTATTTATTTAACTGACTGTTAGCAAAAGTTAGTTATAATTAGTTTAAAAGAAAAACAGTTAGTAACCGGTTAGCGTTAGTCGACTTGAAGTTAGAGTTAAGATGAATGTTAATGTTAGGAGTTCTGGTACAGTTGAATTTGGTTTTTGAATTCCAATGAATATTGGATAGTGAGGTCAATAAAGTTAGTGTTAAAGTTTAAATAGCTTTCAACCGTTAATGTTAGCCATTGGTTTGAACTAATAAGGACAGAGTTAGTGTATTGTAGAGGTGGCAATTGGATCCATTAAGGCAAAATCCATCCAATCCATCCACCACAAAACCCATCCAATCCATCCACCACATAAAAAGTAAGTTAATGGATTGGATTAAATCCATCCATTTATATGCATGGATTGGTTCAATCCATCCAACATATTTTAAAGATCCAATGGATTATTTTTATCTTCGTTAGATTTATTATTTAAAAAAAATAAAAAATTGATTTTTTTTTAAAAAGAATTAATATTTAAAAAAAAAAAACCAAATTATTTTTAAAAAAAAATCGATTTTTCTCCAAAAAAAAACCGATTTTTTTTCTGAAAAAAAAAACCGACTTTTTTTCGGAAAAAAAACTGACTTTTTTTTTTCCGAAAACAAAAACCGACTTTTTTTCCCGAAAAAAGCCGACTTTTTATTTCGAAAAAAAAAACGATTTTTTTTTTTCGAAAAAAAAACCGATTTTTTTCCCAAAAAAAAACCGACTTTTTTTTTTGAAAAAAAACTGACTTTTTTCCGAACAAAAACCGACTTTTTTTTCAAAAAAAAAACCGACTTTATTTTCGAAATAAAAACCGACGTTTTTTAAAAAAAAAAAACGACTTTTTTTTCGAAAAAAAAACTGACTTTTTTTTTTCGAAAAAAAAACCGACTTTTTTTTCTGAAAGAAAAACCGACGTTTTTTTTCTAAAAAAAACTAGTGGGAGACCCGTGCATTCGCACGGGTATTGGTATGGTACGCGCATTTTTTTCATATTAAAATAAAAATAAAATAAAAAACGTAAAATTTCAACCAAAAAAGTTATTATTTTTAAAAGATATAATAATTTAATGGTTATAGTCCACAACGAATTTGACCCCGTATATAAATATTAATTTTGTTTTTGACCTGACTTATTTTTCCATTTTTAAAATATTTGAATTATTTATATTTTTCCACCGTTTATAATTT
Source organism: Lathyrus tuberosus (assembly GCA_022829125.1). Lineage (NCBI taxonomy): Eukaryota > Viridiplantae > Streptophyta > Magnoliopsida > Fabales > Fabaceae > Lathyrus > Lathyrus tuberosus. The sequence continues at coordinate 12,929,119 of JALAZF010000072.1, forward strand.
ATATTAAATTACAAAAAAGCTTATGTTTCAAAGTTTAATTAAATATAATTTCAAAATAACAATATTAGATAGAATTTGAAAAACTTATTATTTTAAACGAAAGGCAAAATTGTATGTTAAAATTTAAATAATACAGATTTTCAGCAAATAAAGTTATTATTTTTAAAAGATACAATAATCTAGTGGTATAATAAACAACGAATTTGAACCCGTATAATAACATATGCATTTGTACGGAAACTGACGTGGATACTATTGCGTTTGCACGAAGACTGGGGTGTTAGAAATATTAGTTTTTAAAATGTAATAAGAATGAAACAAATAGAAAAACTAATTGATTTAACCAATAAAGTTAAAAGTGTGAATTAGAATAATATTTTTATTTATAATTGGAGCATGAAAATAGTTTTCCCCTATGTTAATAAGTTTGAAAGAACAATATATTTAGAGCATTAATATTAATTTAGTTTGAAATTATTTATAAAATTATTAATGTGATTTTTTAGTGTTTGTAAATATTAATATAATTGTAAAAAGAAATAGAGTTTTAATTATTCTTGTATCCCAGTAACAATACAATCAGTTACAACTCAATGCAAAAAGCAGTGCATATGACAAATATTAACATATTTTTGTTGGACATATGTTTGAAAATCCCTTACCATGTATACATAATGAATCAGATGCTAAAAAACAGTAATGATAATAATAAACAACTTGAATTCAAGAAAACAAATAGAAAGAATCTGTAGAGGAAATTAGCTATATAATATAAGTTCATGCTTCTTCATCTTGATTTGAATGCCCTTGCCTAACTTCAATTCTAGAGAATGAATTTTCTGTGCTATTGTTGTTGGCCATGTTAAGCCAAGCTTCATGTAGCTGTAACACATATTCCAAGTGCCATAACACCTCTCCCATGGTATACATGAAATAACAATAGCTTGACAATAAATACAATGCAAGAGTAAGAGTAAACAATAAAACATGAATAAAGCATTAATCTATAGCTCTTTTGAAAGTTCTTTTGTAAGAGTAAACATTACGACAAAAGAAAACATAAAACATTAATCAATGTGGTGGCAGTCACCTTGCAAAACTAAACAAAGCATCATTCCACTGATATTTTAGAAGAGCCGCAACACCAGCATCCGGAAATACAGCTTTAACTTTCTAACAATCAAACTCATGAAACTTAGCAACTGAATCACATTGTCATGGAAGTCAAAATTAATATTTATAATAAGAGCATCAATTCTGAATAACTGTGTCATGCCTTAAGTTTGTAACTATAGCATAGACATATCTTTTGTAGATCCTTAGCTGTAATGAATTTTGGAGTCTGCTAGCATTTTCATAGAATATTTTCAAGTTTTATTTTAAAAGCAACTTATGTAACAACACATGCAATAGCATCATGGAAAAGTACATTAGTAGGTCTACCAGAAGAAATAGAAAAACATTTTGAATTCAGAAAATCCTTCATATCTTTCATGTGCTTTGAGTTTATAACTTCCAGAATAGTCCCCAAACCTGACATTGTGTTTCTTCAATAAGTGTATCCAAGAAGACCCTTGACAATTCCCAGAGCTCCAACTGTGCGCCTTCATCATCTAAAAATTCCAGTCGAGGAATTAAAAGTTTAACCTGTAAGACAGTAAAAAAATTTAGCACACGCAACATGGTGCACTTAGTAACTAAAAGGAAACAATTATTAACTTCGACGGACAAACCAACTCACCTATGCGACAACATTATAGATAACAAAGAAGAGTCGAGAGCATGGTATAAAATTTGGAGTTCAAACCTTGTCATGGTCCCATATGTTTATAATGCCATCTTCAGCACCACTTCCAAATACAGATGATTTAGTAGGACACCACTGAAACAAATCAATGTTAAGAGTCAAAGATCAAAAAACTAAAATGGCTATAATTGACCTACAAATTTAAATTTTAAACTGCAATTAATAGAAGCAATGCAAAATCTTCCAATCACCTGTACACGGAGGACTGGTGAATCATGGCCTTCAAATTTGTAAATAGGAGACCCAGCCCCACTATTGTTTAGTTTCCGGCGATCAAACATGCGAACTGAATTGTCACCAGAACTGAAGCAAAAGCAACAAAAAGTTAAAATAAAGACCAATAGTCCAAAAAAGTTTTGGTAACCAGAAAAAAGGATCCAGTTCCAAGCTAAACTCATTAATGGAATTAAGAGCCGCAATAACAAATTATGAAGAAAAAAGAAAAATCAGAAAGGCATATAAATCTTAATTTATGTTTATTCAAAAAAGGTTAATCTATTTGACAGTAAGTAAAAGCAAATGATAAGCGTTTAATTAAGCCATTTATCCAAACAGTGCATATATCAATTGAATAAAAGAGATGCCGATGATACCTCCTGATGACTCAAAGTCTTGCTATTTCCCTTCATGATAAAAGGTGCCAGCAAAGTATATACCAAGTTAAGGCAGTCGACCTGTCACTTCAGTTGACTTTTCAAGAATGAATGATATGATCAAACATTAGCAGACAAAAATAATTGACTCTTGGTCATGGCACCTCAAACAACAGTGTTCAATCTTTGGCCACTAATTGCACATACTTCTTCTCAACTGCAAATTTGGAGCTAGAATTTATCTGTAAGCAATAAATTATCATATGAAAATCAATATTATTATTCAATGACAGTTATTTAAATTTGTATCACAATTATGTAGATGGGCATACCTTCTGCTCAAGTGTGTCTTTCAATTCATTTTCATTTACTACAATGCCGGATTCTTGCAGCGCTTTGAATACAGCTTTTCTCAGTTTTTTCATCTTCAATCCATCAGGATGCTGCCACAAGTAAAACAATTAGCACATTATGTGCAGTAAGAAAATTAAATGCATATACCAAATGGAAGAATTTTGTATATTATATAACACATACCTTTGTGAGTTTGGACAAATTATTTCCTCCTTGCTCACGTGGTTTTGGAGGACGTCCATGACGTTTAGGCAGTACAGGCACATTCTCTTTCTTTCCCTAATGCAACAAACATTCAGTTATTTAACTGTCTTTCACTTTTAAAATGGTTATCTTTCAATAACCAAAAATATCTATACACTTGCACTAATAAAATGAGAACATCTTAGAATAATTAGAAAATTAGGATATGAGTTTTACTAACCGGTTTTGCAGGATCATCAACCTTTTGGTTAACCACCGTTTCTCTTGGATTTTGTTGAGTTGTAGGATATGAGTTTTACGTATGTTATTCTCTGAATTGTCCCAAAATGTATCCTATACATGTATCATTTATTTAAGTAATAAAGTGTGTTAAAGAATGTGTAATTAATATTTCTTAATTTACAATGTGTTAATACCTAGTTGATGGAGATTGTGGAAGCTTTCCATTATCACATTGATTTGCTTGAACTCCATCTATTGTAGCAACTGGAGCCACTTGCTGCATCTGGGATGGCCTGAAAATATAAATAAAGCAAATAATGTCATGCATTTGTGTGTCAACTCATTAATGATATTTCTATCCGAAATACAGGAATATATGTTACAAAAAATTGTTGGGGGAATCCCGCGAATCACAAATTTTAGGAGAAAGTCGTTGATTTTTGTTGCAATGTTCCAACCTAGAACATCAGAAAATATAATCACATTGTCAAAAATATTTATAAAGTTACAAAATTATGAGTCACACAAACTAAGAAAACCGAGTTGTTAAATAGATACGTAAATTCAAGTTAATTACCCAGTTGATGGCGCTTCGGGAAGTTTTCCTTTGTTACATTGATTAACAGGTACTTCATTCCTTGAAAGAGTTTCAGTATTTGCGAGAATTTCATCCCACGAAACATTTTGACTATTTGTAAGAATTTCATCCCATGAAACATTGATGGCTCTAATGTTTATATTTTTCAGACAGAGCTCGTTCCATTGGATGGACAGAGCATCAAGCTCATGTGCAGTATTTTGCTGACAATAGTTATAAAAAATGCATATTTAAGTAAACTTCACAAGGATTTTAACAAATAACAGTGACATGGGTAGACAGGAAATTCATATTCACCTGATGATATTTCCTTTCACGGTTGACTTTTTCAATTTTTTCATTTTGTTCCTGAGCTAATTTCTGCATTCTGAAAATAGATAAACACAACTATAACAATGCTATACAAAAGTGATGTGTAGATGACAAACTTCACACTATACAGTAAGAAAGAACAAATACAACTCAAGAAAAATTTACACTTTTCTCTACTCACATAGTTCACTAAATCCTCAGGAAATCCGGTTTCATAGAAAGAGCTGTTCTTCTTGCCACTTATAACCTCCATAATGAGAACTCCAAAACTATATAATGAGAACTCCGAAACTATAATGTTTTCCTCCTCATCACGCACAATCACTGACATGTACAAATGAATGCTTCAATTGCACTATCAAACTATATTCAAAATCAGCCACACAATAAACTGTGGCTCCTAATCACAGAATCACAAAATATACAAATGAGTAAACTTAAAATAAAACTTCACCTCAGAGAGAGCAGCTAGAAGCATAATTTGATTGGATTGAGACTTTGATCCAGGCAAAGTAATGGTACCATAAATTTTACTGATGGGTTCCAACACAATCTCCGTCACTGATAAATTCAAATCAGTGGGTTTGTATCACAAATCAATATACTGTAAGCACAACTAACTTTCAGAAAAGCGGATGCAGATTCTACGATATTATAAATGTATCAGTGGGTTTGTATCAAGTTAATGAAATAAATATATCATAAATGTAGAAATAGTTTTCCACCCTTTCAAAGGAAATGAATACATTATTATACTTTTGAATCTTGGGGGCCTTCAGACCATCGATCCCGGGTAGAATTTAAGGGACCAATTGTTCTATCGAACCAGAAAAATAATAGATTTTGTCACTAAACCATGAAAGTTGGCACAAGAGATTTTACAATGGAAAAATTTCAACACACAAAATCAACTAAACCAGATTTTGTCACAAATCTTTCACCTGCAAGTAAAAAATCAACACACAAAATTATGAAAAAAAAAAACAGATCACTTGTATCAGATGAAAAACCAAAAAGGAATTCAGATCTGAGTAGGAAATGTGTTACAAAGATCTGAGTTTGAAGAGGGTTATGAGCAAACCCCCAAACTACCATTTTTTTGATGTTGATATCCACTGTTTTGCAAATGGAGATGAAGATGAAAGAAGATGAAGATGGAAGAGAAATAACAATAAGAATTGATTTTCAGATTAGGAGAAGATGAAGACAGTAGAGAAAAATGAAGAGTTGGATGCGCTGCTACTCAGACGTGGGAAAATGTACCCATCCATCACAGTCAACTTTCTACACTTACCCACCAAATGCTTTTTCATTTTGTTACCCTTTTAGTCACTGTTGCAACTTTATAACCCATTCAGTTTCATTTACCACCCGTTTTGACTTGCTGTACCAGCTAAAGACCTGTTGCAAAGTAATTAGAAATGTTTTTAGTTCAAAATAGTTGGTTTTAGACAAATAATACCCTCCAAATTGTGATGTGGCACAAATTAAGCAAAGGTTATAGATGTATTAACCAGAACACCTAGATTTCTTATATTATATATGACTTTTTTTCGGAAAAAAAAATCGATTTTTATTTTTCGAAAAAAAAAACCGACTTTTTTTTCCGAATAAAAAAACTGATTTCTTTAAAATAAAATAAAAATTGGATGGATGGATATCCATCCATTAAAAATATATTAATTGATGGATTGGATGGATTTTATTCTTAACGGATGAATCGGATTGGATAATTTTAAGAAAATTTTAGTGGATTGTTAATAGACTAATTGATTGTTTTGATCCATCCATTAACCATTCAATCCATATCCATCCAACCCATCCACTTTGCCACCCCTAGTGTATTGTTGAAATCATGATATTGTTAGTAAAGAGACAAAACTTTAATATTAGTTACTTAAAGAAAATGCAGGAAAAACGTGACTGTTAGTAGTTTTATCAGAGTTAAAAAAATCGTTTGTTGGCTAGGTTAACTTGACGTGTTGAGTCAGTTAGTTAATGGAATGAATCCTGTTATGGATTAGTTAAAATGTGAAAAAACGGTTAGCATGATGTTAGCTCTGTTGAAGTTGTAAGTACAGTTGAGTTGGAGTAAAACAATTAGGCTAGTTATATGGTGAGGTGAAAATGTTTGGTGGAATCGTTATGTTGTTAAGTTAGCATAGTATTTATTTGTTACAATGATGAAGTTAATATTATGATTTGATTACTCTGAAAAATTGGATATAGAACACTCAGTAACAATCTCATACTCTTCATTTGATAATGCTGCATTTAACTCTTCTGTCTTGATTATGACTTCCATACCAGGAAGCTGACACAATAAGCCTTGGAGTGACCTATGAATAATCAATGACAGCCCATTGACATCCTGAATTATGCCTTTTCCCAAGTCCACGTCCGTTCCAACAATTACATTGATCCCTCCGTTGAAAGAGAACCTTCACTAATCCATCGAAAGGTATTCTTCACAGTTGTTTGAACACTGTCAAGCCTCAACAAACTGGTGTGGATAGTGCTTACAGCAGGATCTGATCCATCTGCTCAGGATTCACAGAGTGAGGGGATAGCTTTGAAATTGTGAATGATTGTGAGTTTTGAATTTCTATTAAACTGTCAACTATTGATATCACTGCTAGATGGAACTTGATTTTGAAGAAAGGCAATTTTGGGTTTTTTCAGTTAATCTAAAATGCAATGCTAATGGTCTTTTTATAAAACCTATTTATAAATTAGGCTAAAGACTTTTTATAAAACCTATTTAGCTAAAATGACTAGATTAAAAGGTATCCTAAAAAATATTTTAAATCTGTTGCCTATTTAGATAAATGTAAATAATTTGAAATTGTAACTACTATACATTTATAGTATAAGCAAGGTTAACATAGCCAAACATATTTTACCTTTTTAACACATCATAATATTACTTTTAAAAACTTATAAATATGATTGGACGTGTTCAAGATTTGTTTACAATTTTTAGACAAAAATTTCTTTACGATGCCGATGCATGGTTAGATGTGTACAAAAATTGTTAACTGCATACCGAGTTTTAAGCTTGTTTAGCAATCGTCGTATGACTTATTTAAAGATCTTATTACAAAGTAGAACTTTAATAAGTGTTAAGTTTGGAAGATTGGGCTTTAGAAAGCACAGCCCAGCCTAGTTTATTTTGACCTCTACTTCTGAGGTTTAGTCATCAATAAGACTATAATATGCATTAAGTGGTTCAAACCTGAAGGAATTCTAATTCATTTTTCAGGTTATTTTAAAATGCAAAGGAAAGTAAGCATGCATAAATGCAGTGATTGTGCATGAAGATCATCAATCATCCGAAATGGATTTGGAAGTATGCATCATATTACTCACATTATTGATGTTGTAGCAAGCATTAGTTTTATTCCTATTCTAGAGGGGGATATAATACAATTTTTTTACTGCTTCACAAGTTCACAATAAGCTATGTGAGCCATCAAAAGACTCTTCACTGTGTTGTTGTTTGTGTGGGTGTTGTGTGCAAGTGCATTAAAACATTAGTCATCTGCCACACTATCTTCAGAGACAGACATGTAATTACATAATTGTCAAAAGACTCTGAGGTTTGTAATCATTGTTGATTATTGCAATGGCTTGATTATTTTGTTGAAATTTTGTGTGTTGCTTTGGTGCAACAAAATGTATATGTGCGAGGAGGGCAGAAAGAGGAAGAGACTCTTGAGATAACTGTGTATAATCCGGGGATGCTCAAAACTGAGCCGTGTAACAAATGGCAGGAAACTGGAGCATGCCTTTATAGTGATCACTGCCAATTCGCTCATGGTATTGGTGAGTTTCGCCCGGTGATCCGCCACCCTCGCTACAAAATTGAGGTCTGTAGGATGGTCCTTGCTGGGGTTGTTTGTCCCTATGGCCATTGATGTCATTTCCTTCATGCACTTACTAAGCAAGAGAAAGCTATATCACAATCTACGCCTAGATCAAGGAAGCTGGAAAGACAAGTAGTCTTATAAATTTGTTTGATTCAAAACATATACTACAGTACATAATAATATTCTTGATTACCAATTGAAGTCTAGAGCATGATTCTTGACATTTTGATTTTTGAACAATACATACATATGTCTATATTGGTCCCAACACAGCGAACAAGTACTATGTGAAATAATACATTTTTTTGGATAGTTTTGTAATGATACTCCTTCGAAACTTTACATATTAAGCAATTTATCATTGTGTTTGTAATATGTTGCTAGTGGTCTATTTTTCCTTCAAGTTTTAGTTTTTTAATGTGTATATGAAATATTGTGTAAATGTATCATATGAAATAGGGTGTAAATGGAATTAAATATAATATAATAAAATAGGGTGTAAAAGATGTAAATTATATTAAAAAAGGGTGTAAATTAGCATGTATTTACACCCAATTTTTATTAAAATATGGTGTAACAAAGAATGTATTTACACCCGATTTTTATTAAAATAGGGTGTAACTAAGAACGTATTTACACCCTATTTTTATTAAAATAGGGTGTAACTAAGAACTTATTTACACTCGATTTTTATTAAAGTAGGATATAATTAAGAACGTGTTTACACCTGATTTTTATTGAAATAGGGTGTAAATAAGAACGTATTTACACCTGATTTTTATTAAAAAATGGTGTAACATAGCATGTATTTACACTCGTTTCTAAACGTGTGTAAATGCGTTAGACATTTCTCACCCGATCAATATACACCCATTTTTATTACATTTAAATGGGTGTAAATTTAATAAAAACCAGTGTAAATTAACCTTTTTGTACTAGTATGGAAGCGTGACATTGGAATTGTCCAAGAAAGTTCTTCCAAAGTGTGTGAAATGTAAGATTACAAATGTTGTAGGAAATGTTGAAGGGTGGTCTTATTACGATGGAAATAGTTGTTGTTATCTGTAGGTTGCTAATTTCGACACCTAGATAATTGTTCAGAACAAATTTGGAAATCTGCCAGGGAATTTCGACAGGAATGTGTTGCTGATGGGAGAAAGCCATTCGGAGGCAGATGTTACTTAAAGGAAAGCATTGGCAGATTTTTCTAAGTATTAGAAATACTACGACAGAGGAGTGATAGGCCTCGTTCGACAGATGTTTGAAATTCAAATTTAGGAGGGAGTTTCATTTTAAAATAGGACGCGTGGAATGCATCTAGTTGACGAATGCATGCAAATTGCCATTTGTCACCATTAGGAGAAATAGTTGTTATTGGTGGTTATTTCGATTGTATATAAATAGGGAGTCTTAGTGTTAGATTTGGGTGTGTGTTCAGAATTTGTACAAATCACTCAAGAAATACTCAAAGTAACCGTGAGAGAGAAAAGTGTAGTTACTGAGAAAATGTACGTTTGAAAAACACCAGTTTTCAATCCTTGCATTTTAATAAAAGTTTTAAGTTCTTAATTTACAATTCCCTTTACATTTCTGTAATTTTCTTTCTTGCAAGTTATTTACATTTCGCCATTTATTTCAAGAAGCAAAGTTTTTACTACTTTTGTCGAAAAATACGAAAGTTGATGAGATCAATGATGAATTCAATAAACAAAAGGTTTTTAACACAAATTGTCAAGATTGTTAAAGCACATTGTCCTAGGATTTGTTTGATCGGTCCTGTAAGCAAACTAATTTTTTCATAAATTAGGAGATCAGCGGTTGTTTGCGAATTTCCCTAGCAAACAAATTGGCACGCCCAGATGGACCTTGTGCTATTAACATTTGAAAACCTTCATTTTACACTTTACTCGTAAGAAATTTTCTTCGTTTTTGTTGCATGAGACTAAGAAGTGGTAAGATAGCCATAAACAACGAAGAAAGACCCAGAAGGACACGAGTACCCAGAATGGCGAATCCAAATCCGCCTAACAATCAGAATCCTACGAATAATGAAGTACCACCCCCTAATCCTTCGACTGGGGGCAATACGACCTCAATATCAGTATCTGAGGTTATGCCATCAACAGCGGGTTCGACACCTGCGCATTGAATTCCCCAGAGTGTGCCTAGTTTTTCAACAATGGGACCCCAAATGCCTCAAATGACTCCTCCCCTTCAGGAAGTATGTACAGACCCTTTATATCTGGGTTTTCGATGCCTCTAAATCGAGAACAACCATATGGAATGCCAACTTCAGTAATGGCAAGTTTGCAAAATGCGCCATCAGCATTTACGGATCCAACAATGAACATAACTTCGCCTTTGCAAGGGTCGAGTTCTGGTGTGAACCATATGGGTAAAATTAGCCAGCCTTTCGGAACGGGATATCAAACTTACATGCCGAACATTACCAATAATTCTGCACAAGTAATCAGGCAACAAATGGATGAGAGTAACCATGATATGGTCCAGATGTTAGCCCAACAGATGAGGGTTATATTCAACCCTTTGATCCAAAACACGACACAAACGATTCAGCAATTGGCAGCACAAATGACGCGCATTGCTGATTTCTTTGGTGTCCCCCAACCTCCCCCAAGGGAACAAGTAGTTCAAAACCCAAGGGCATCCGTCCAAGAAGAACCTACCATAAACCAAAGGCAACCAAACGTTCCTCAGGCGGAAGTTCTGAACCAAGGAGGGGCAGTCGAACCACCTGGGGTCGAAATCCCTGTTCAACAAGAACTAAGAGTGTTGCTATTAAACCGAAACCAAAATGCTGACAATATTATACAACAAATGCATTGTAATGATATGCCGGCAGAGAACAATTTGGGTACCATGGTCGAAAGAATTATGGCGCGAAATGGTATGAATGTGGGATTACAAAGACCCAGTTATACCTCCCCTTTATCGGAGTATATTTTGCAGCAAGAATTACCCATAGATGGAAAGTTCCCAAGTTCACAAAATTTTCAGGGGATACCAATGAATCGACGATCGAACATGTGGCGCGATACTTAATTGAAGCAGGTAAAATAGCGCACAATGAGAATTTGAGAATAAAATATTTCCCTAGTTCCTTGATGAAGAATGCTTTCACATGGTTCACCACATTGCCCGCGAATTTGATACATACCTGGGCCCAGTTGGAGAGGTTATTCCATGAACAATTTTACATGGGGCAGACGAAGATAAGTCTGAAAGAATTGGCTAGCGTCAAGAGAAAGTTCTCAGAGCCAATTGATGATTATTTGAATAAGTTTAGATTGCTCAAGGCAAGGTGTTTCACACAAGTACCTGAGCATGAGTTAGTCGAAATGGCCGCTGGTGGCCTTGACTATTCAATCAGAAAGAAATTAGATACCCAATATTTAAGAGACATGGCCCAATTGACTGATAGGGTTAGACAGGTCGAACGACTAAAAGCCGAAAAAGCTAGGGTTAATAAAAATAGGAGAGAAAGGGTAGCATATGTCGGAGTTTGTAAGAATGATGACAAAGAGGAATCATCAAATTTCGACGAACAAGGGGTTGATTTGGCGGAGTTGAAACAAGGTCTGCCTTATGCTTGCAAAGTCTTGGCTCCGTCAAATGGAAAAAATCCAGTTGAATTGGAGAAGAACGACAAGTTCCCTAAAAGAACTTATACGTTCGACGTTACAAAATGTGACGAAATATTTGATTTATTAGTCAAGGATGGCCAAATGATAGTGCCTCATGGTACTAAGGTGCCTCCTTTAGAACAACAGAAAAAGAGAGGTTTTTTGCAAATATCATAATTTTTTGGGTCATAAACGTCTCAATGTTTCATTTTCAGGGATCTAGTGTAGAATACAATAAGAGATGGAAGGCTCAAATTCGGCGACAAGTCGAAATCCCAAGCGAAGGTGGATTCAAACTCCTTGCAAGTGGTGGAGGCCCACTATGCTGAGCCATCCATAGTGAATATGGTCGAGGTTGCTGAAGGCTTCGGCGACAGCATGGATATGATGAAGGCTGCTGATGGCTTCGACAACAATGTGAATATAGTGGAGGTTGCTGAAGATCCTGCCAACGAAGGTGACGTGGTCAAAATTACAACTGACTGCGTGGACCAGGCAGTGATGGTCAAGGTTACTGAAGACCTTGACGCAAAGATCATTGAGAACTACATTGCTGAGGCCACTGAGGGCATCAACAACGAAACTACTGAGGGTTTCAACAAAGTCAACAGTGAAACCACTAAGGGTTTCGCCAAAATCAACGAAGGAACTACTAAAGGTTCTTGCAAACAAGCTGCTGTTGGTATTCTCCGAAGAACCATGGAGGATCCAAAAGACAAAGTTGTCGGATTCGTCAACCCACAAGTTGCCAGGAGTCCACTCCCAAAGGTGCTAATGAAGAAATCTCCGAGGATTTCAATCGAATGAAGAAGGAACACGAGGTCAATGAAGGCCTCAGTTTGAAGTTGAATAAGTTGAGCATGGACACAGAGACACCTGCCAATATAAACATGGTCGAAGTGGCTCAAAATGTGTCGATGCAAGTTGACGAAGAACGTCGACGGGAGGAGTACCAGAAAGTGGCTTACCCCAAGGAGGAAGAAAATATAGAAGATTTTATACATAGATGCCAGAGGAAAAGATCTGAGGTGATGCTTTGCCCTCATTGTAGTGCCGTCTTCGACAAAAAGGCAGTACACAACTTAGAAGGAGTGGAGAGAGCAAGAAGAAGAGGAAATTGGAGGCCTTCTGGAGAAAGATTCGACCCCATAAGAGGGGACCGAAGCAGGGAAAGGTTAGGGGAAAGACACCCTAACACATTCAAACCTACAACCAAAGCTCCAGATGAGAGGTGGGTTAATCCAATCCGACAAGCCCAAGGGCAAGGAAAATGGAATGACTTCGAAGTACAGCGGGGATCTTCTATAACATACAGAAAAGAATTCCAAAAGTCCAAGAAGGTGACTTACCCTTCTGAAAATTATAAGGGCAAGAATCCTATGACGAAGTCTCAGTGGAGGAGATACCAACGTCGAAAGCAGGCTGAGAAGGAGGCTGCAGGTAAAGACAAGCCAGAAACCAGCAGCAATGTTCAAACTTCGACTCAGATGGAAGGAGTGAAGTTCGATAAGCCACCTATTGCTCCAGTGCAAGCAGCGTCAAAGGGGGAAGTAACCAAGGATTATGAAATGGCAGACGATTTTAACTCAGAGTTGGAGGCATCATTCGACGTAACATGTAATGTCGTTTCAGTGCTCCCTAGGGAGTACGATCAAATAATGGAAGTCGAAGAAGAAGAGGAAGCTTTGGAGGTCGAAACGGCCAGACACAGGCCCGTTTGCTACTATATCATGAACAATGGATGCGTTGAAGAACATAACACATTTTTCGAAAGGCCAGATGACTCAATGAGGAACCACTTAAAACCCCTATTTATAAAAGGAAAAGTGGGTAACATAGGGGTGAATAAAATTTTGGTCGATGGAGGAGCGGCTGTCAACTTGATGCCGCATTATATGCTTAAGAAAATTGGAAAAGATGATTCCGACACCAAACCTCATAATATGGTGTTGTCGAATTATGAAGGGAAAGTAGGAACCACTATGGGTGTGATACAGGTAGATTTAACTGTCAGAACCATCATGAGGCCGACAATGTTTATGGTGATTGCGTCAAAAGTAAATTATAACCTTCTCTTAGGTAGGGAGTGGATACACGACATTGGTGTCGTCCATTCGTCAATGCATCAACAAATAACAATTTGGCGCGCAGACGGGATTATCGAAAATATAGAGGCCGACCAGAGTTATTTTCTGGCTAAAGTAAACCAGGTGGATAGGCGAAGTTTGGACAGGAATCTAGCTCACATAGTTTCTTGTAGCCCAGCCACCTTCGACATGACGCCAACGGATAATGCTTTTTGCTCATTATACCTTCATCCCACCCATGGGTTTCAGTGGGATAGAGAGGTAGTTAGCTAAGAAGACTACATTTTTGGAACCTCACACATCCGACCAACTGGATGGGGCAGCGAATTCAGTGACAATGAGTGAGTCACTAGTTCTCGAAAAGATCACAGCTTATATAGCCGAGAACAAACTCAAAGCGGCCTTAGAGGCCAAAGTAAGGTATATGGATGTCGAAGCCAACCAAAACGAAGCAGATCAACAAGGTCTTGAAAAGGATTCTAACAATGATCCTCCAGATAAAGATCTAGGAGATTTGCTAAACCAGAGGCTTGACGCGATTTTTTACAATGAGCCGTTGGGCTTCGAAAAGGATCCTTTAGCAGCAAATATCAAGATGATGGCACAAGATCCACTCGAAGAAATCGACTTGGGATCAGGGGCTGAGAAAAGACCAACCTATATCAGTGTGAAAGTGAGCCCCCAACTCAAGATCGAAATAGTCCTGTTGCTGAAGGAATTCAAAGATTGTTTCGCATGGGACTACGACAAAATTCCCGGGCTGGATATGAGTCTGGTCGAATTAAGGTTGCCAATAAAACCTGGGAGGAAACCTGTTAAGCAGACTCCAAGGAGATTCGCCCCAGAAATCCTCTCGAAGATTAAAGAAGAAGTCGAAAGACTCCTCAGGTCCAAGTTCATCCGTCCAACCAGGTATGTCGAATGGATTGCTAACATAGTTCCTGTAATAAATAAAAATGGCAAGTTAAGGGTATGTATTGATTTTCGAGACTTGAATTCAGCTACCCCAAAGGATGAATATCCTATGCCAGTGGCGGAAATGCTTGTCGATTCTGCCGCGGGCCATGAGTACCTCAGTATGCTTGATGGGTACTCTGGTTATAACCAATTTTTTTTGGCTGAGGAAGATGTTCCAAAAACGGAATTTCGATGCCCTGAAGCCTTAGGTACTTACGAGTGGGTGGTAATGCCTTTTGGTTTAAAAAATGCTGGGGCAACATATCACCGAGCAATGAATTCGATTTTTCACAATTTCATTGAGGATTTTATGCAGATCTATATTGACGATATTGTTATTAAGTCCGTTTCAGGAAAAAATCATATAGACCATCTTCGACAGTCCTTTGAAAGGATGAGGAAGTTTGGTCTGAAGATGAATCCTCTCAAATGTGCGTTTTATGTGCAGGCGGGAGACTTCCTAGGCTTTGTGGTCCACAAGAAAGGGATCGAAATCAATCAAAACAAGGCCAAGGCAATAATGGAGGCGAAAACGCCATCTATAAAAAAGGAGTTGCAGTCTTTACTTGGCAAGATCAACTTTCTCAGAAGGTTCATCTCCAACCTTAGTGGGAAGACGCAAGCCTTTTCCCCTCTACTTCGACTGAAGAAGGAAGACTTTGAATGGGGGCAAGAGCAGCAGGATGCCGTCGACAAGATCAAGGAGTACCTGACGCATCCTCTAATTTTAGTGTCACCTTGTAGAAGTAGGAGTATGAGGTTGTACATATCCGTGTCGGACAAGACATTAGGGAGCATGTTGGCTCAGGAGGATGAGAATGGTGTCGAAAGAGCCATTTACTACCTCAGTAGGGTCTTGAACGATGCGGAAACTAGGTATAGTGTAATTGAAAAGTTGTGTTTATGTGTATACTTTTCTTGTATGAAATTGAAGCACTATATAAAACCAGTTGATGTTTACGTTTCTTCTCATTTTGACGTTATAAAATACATGTTATCTAAACCAATCTTGCACAGTCGAATCGGAAAATGGGCATTAGCATTGACTGAGTATTCTTTGACATATTTTCCTTTAAAGGTTGTCAAAGGAAAAGTAGTGGCTGATTTCATAGTCGACCACGCTATAAATGAAAAGTCTTTGGACTATATTGAAATAGAACCATGGAAGTTGTACTTCGACGGTTCTAGTCATAAAAATGGAACTGGAATAGGAGTTCTTGTTATTTCTCCTAACAAAATTCAAGTAAAGAGTCGAAGGCCTCTCCTCAAATAATGAGGCAGAATATGAGGCTTTGATAGCAGGACTTGAAATCTTGTTGGAATTGGGGGCAACTCGGGTCGAAATAATGGGCGACTCTGAGTTAGTCATAAAGCAGATAACAAAGGAGTACAAGTGTGTTAAGCAGAATTTAATCATGTACTTTGTAATAGCTAATCGACTCTTAAAAAAAATTCGATATGGTTACGATTCGACATATCCCTCGAATAGAGAATCAGGAAGCAAATCATTTAGCGCAGATAGCTTGTGGATACAAAGTGTCGAAGGAAACGTTGCAAAAAGCCATTAAAGTTAGAGGGAGAGTCGTGTCAGCTAGATTATCCCCGTCAGATTTGGAGACGATAAAGCTTGGATACGCTGACGAAGAAAATTTTGAAATTTTTAACATAGATGATTCAATGAATGAAGATTGGAGAAAACCTATAATAGAGTACCTGCAAAATCCAACAGGACCAGTCGAACGAAAAATCAGGCATCGAGCTTTGAGTTATGTGATTTTGGGGAATGAACTATTTAAGAAAACTCCGGAAGGGATATTACTTAAGTGTTTAGGCGAATCTGAGGCATACATAGGTTTGTTGAATGTACACAAGGGGGCATGTGGTGCGCATCAGGTAGGCCATAAGATGACATGGTTATTATTCTGACAGGGAATGTATTGGCCAACTATGTTAAAAGATTGCGTCGAATACGCGAAAGGATGCCAAGAATGCCAGGTACACGCAGGGATACCACATGTTCCTGCAAGTGAATTACATTATATAATAAAGCCTTGGCCTTTTAGAGGTTGGGCTTTGGATTTGATTGGAGAAATTCGACCGACCTCTTCAAAAAGCCAGAAGTTTATTTTGGTTGGGATCGATTATTTAACGAAATGGATCGAAGACATACCCTTAGTAAACGTGGATCAAGAAGCGGTAATCGAATTCATTCGAATGCACATTATTTACAGGTTTGGCATCCCAAAGACAATAACAAAGGATCAAGGATCTGTTTTCACTGGTAAAAATATGCAAGCATTCGCGAAGGAAATGGGTTTCAAACTTCTCACATCAACGCCTTACTACGCTCAAGCCAATGGCCAGGTCGAAACAGCAAACAAGGTTATAATTGGTTTAATAAAGAAGCACGTGGGAAGAAAACCAAAGAATTGGCACAAAACTTTGGACCAAATTCTATGGGCTTGTCGAACCTCTCCTAAGTAAGCTACAAATGCTACACCTTTTTGACTAACGTATGGCCATGATACGGTCTTACCGGTCGAAATATACTTGCAGTCAACAAGAGTTCAAAGACATCATGAAATTCCATTAGATGCATATTGGAATATGATGATAGATGAATTAGTTAATTTAGACGAAGAAAGATTAAACGTGTTAGATTTATTGAAAAGGCAAAAGGAAAGGGTGGAGAAATTCTATAATAAAAGAGTGAAAAGTAAAGCCTTTTCGATTAGTGACTTTGTGTGGAAAGTGATTCTTCCCATGGATCGAAAAGATAGACTTATGGGAAAATGGTCCCCTAAGTGGGAAGGACCTTTTCAAATCACACAAGTATTTTCCAATGGCGCTTATGAAGTCGAAGAGTTGGATAAAGATAAGCGAATATTAAAAATAAACGGGAAATATTTGAAAAAATATAAGCCCACATTATAAGAAGTAAAGATAGCAGTCGAATAGTCATGCATAGAAAACAAGCAACATGGTGGATTGAAATTCTTTTCGCCAAATAAAATAGCTTAAATGTCATTACAAAAAGGTCTTAAAAAGGCCAAATAAAAAATTACAAATATTTAAACAGGGAAAGATTCTTTCAGCTTTTCAAATTTGGATTTCTGAATTTGAAGACGACGCTCTCAAAGGGCCTTGCCATTCAAAAGTTCCTCGATTTCCTCACCAAGTTTTCGAGCCCTATCAACATGGTGCACCCCGACTTCAAGCTCTTTAGTTATTTCCTCTTGATTGATTTGTTGCAGTTCTTCTTGGAGCTTTTCCGCCTGATAAATTTTGTTTTTAAGAACAACAATTTGTTTCTTCTACTTGAGGATGTTTTCGCCACATACAGCTGCTTCTTTCTTATTTCGCTCAGAAGCCTTTTCCAATTCAGTTACTTTGTTAGACGAACTTGAAGCAGCATCCCACTCAGCGCATTATGTTTCCGTCTTATTTCCGATCTTCTTGGAGTAATCCTGAAGTCGGTTAAAGTCTGCCACCACAAGATCTATTAGAGTAGTCAGATCCAGAACAACATCATTCACTTCAGGAGGAGCCTCCAAAACATTGATTTGCTTTAAGATCTTTTTCAGGTCAAAGTGAGCAGATGAGTCATTCTCTAAAAGCTGAAAATAAATCAAAGTTGAGGATTTTTTGTCGAATATGGGTCAGCGCTTCGTCCATGGATGTGGCGTCAGACATAGTTCCTGAGGTGGTCGGACTACTGACAGTAGTATCCGTAAATTTATAGCGGGAACTAAGCATGGCCTTTAGATATTCAAATGGTCTTTGCACCTTCAGATTCTCAAGTTCCTCTTGAGAGAGTCGGGTTGAAGTCGTAGTGGTCGAAGCAGCTTTGGGTGGTTCACCAAGGTTTTTCTTGTCGCTTTCTCCTTCTTCATCCATAGCAGCCGTGGGAGTTATTGGCTCTTCGTCTACTTTCTCTTCCTCCTCTCCGCCACTAGTTTCTGCCTCCTCATCCTTCTCTTCGTCAGCACTCTTTAAACTAAGGGGGGATGGTCTTCAGGATCATTATCTGTTGTGGGCGCTGCAGTAGGCATCACAGTGTCCCCACCAATGTCAACTAAGATGTCAGCCTCAGGACCCGTTTCTTCTTCCATTATGTCTTGAATTCGTTCAGAGACAGCAGTGGGCTGATTCACTTCAGTGGCTGATTCTTTTGTCGAATCTTTAGGAGAAGGCTTGGAGACGCTTGTTGGCTTATAGGTAGGATCGCTGCTAGTCTTTGGAAGAACTTGGACCATAGGATGCCCGTGAGTATCGACAAGGACCTGAAAGATAAATGAATTAATAAAGGTAGCATAAGGAAACTGCCTTTCAACGTCGAACTATAAAAAGAAAAGAGAAAAAAACCATACCTTGGAAATCTCAGTCTTCAGACTAGAACTTTCGCTTTCTGCTGGAGCAGGGGTAACTTTCTCATCATGATTTTTGAGGGGGGTTTTTTCCAATGTCCTGGAAGCAGGAGGGTTTTGTTGTTGAGATTTTGTCGGTTTCTTTTTCTTCCTTGAAGGTTTCACTTGGTCTGGTGATTCGTCGCCATCATCGGTGTCAACAGCTTTGACTTCAGGTTCTTTTTTCTTTCTTTTCTTTGGCGTCGAAGGAGGTCTTCGACTTCCCTGTGGAACAAGAGAGATTTTATTAGTATTTCAGAAAATTAGAATATATATAGTGACCAAAAGAAAAGCAAGATAATACCTTCGCCAAAGGTGTCTTGGTAGTATCTTTTTAGTTTTCTGCATCCCCTGCAGTTGACGCTTCGCCAGTAGCTGACTTCTTGGTAGGAATTTTGATGGCTGGAAAAGAAAGAAAGAAAAGGTTTAAACATAAATTAACATATACGTGTGTGGGTAAATGAAAAAAGTGGGGTCGAACATCTTCCCATTCCACACCTCATATATAGGAGTTTCCACGCGAACGTGTTCTATGCCAATAAAAAGGTGGCCTTTGAAATTTTCCAAGGTGTAATTAGTCGGAACCACTCGCTTAGCACGTTTTTGATATTCTTGGCGAAGAAGTTTCATAGAATCCCCACAAATGAACTAATCTGGAAATGGAGGGCTAAAAGCCATGCCATATTCAGCAGATGGTAGAGGAGGAAATTTTGGTGGATAAAGGTTAAAAGCTACCTCATAACGTTGTTCTGGTCGAACATATGCGGGTAGTTTTAACTCATCCAATTTTCTGGTAAATTTTTCTTTCAAAGTCACAGCTGCTTCACTTATGGTTCGACTAAGTTCGTTGGGCCTGTAGGCAGTTTCAAAGAATTTCTAGAATGATTGGATTTCTTTGACGGGTCTTGAAGTACCTTTCTTCGTCTTGTCCTGCACAAGGACGAAAGCTCTGGTCAGTTGGATGGTGAAAGAAGGCACATCAAAAAATTGAGATTCATAATAAGCCCTCCATCATTCGTCAAACTCTTGAGTGCAGAGGAAGTTAGGTTTAAAGGGAACTGGCTGAATTTTGACCAGGTTTGAATACTTCGCCAGCAACCCAGAACACTCATCTTTGGTGTGGGTCATGTTGTAGTGAATCAAAGAACCTTTCCTTGAGAAGAGGGGTTTTGGTTTTATTTGTATTAACCCAGTTTTATTTGTATTAACCCAAACTGTCGAGAGACCAGATTGGGTTGGTAATTAACAAGGGAAACCTTCAGCTTTGAGGGTGTGAGTCTGGAAACTAAAAGTCTAGGAGTGAGAAAAGATTCCCAGACATTAACGAATTCATCTTCTAGAGCTTTCGACTCTAATGGAAGTTTCCTGGTAAGCCACTCTGTTCCAACTTTTCTATAAGAAAAAGGAGCCATATTGGGAGTGAAGTTATGACATTTAGCAAACATCATAACATAGCTGGTAAAAGTTTGTTGAAGGCTCCGACCTTCATCATGGGGTGTTAACTGCGCCAGTCTGGTGCCTTCGACTCTTTTGTCCTTCAGAGCAGTTTCCTCGACAGCCAAATGGCTAAGAAGGCTACATGCTCTTGATCAGACACTTCAGTTTCTTTGTCATGATAATTGGCAATGTAGGCTGTGAAGGTGGCCTTGTTTGTGTCGAAGCCTATGGAATCATCGGATAGTAGGGGTAATCATTCCACAAGGGAGATGGAAATTGTTATAGGTGATGTCCCAAAAGTAAAGGGAAGCTAGAAGCATGGAGGGGCAATATCCTGGTCCTACTTTCGACAGTTGGATAAAGTCGAAAATGCCCATAGTTTTCCAAACATCAGCTTTAACCTTCTCTATTATCTTCAGGCAAGCTAGATAATTAGAGGGGTTTTTCGATAAAGGACAAGACCTAAAGATTCTAAAGTTGTTCATGTACTCTAAATTTATGACTTCCTCAGAAGGAGACCCTTGGCCGTCTACCTTGGATTTTTCGTCTATGATTTTCTCCTTGTCGGTTCTAGGTCTAACCCCATTAGCCATGGGTTTGTAACGATGGTAAGCTGGAAAGTATTCTCTCACTTTTACACGATCTAGGGCTAAATCAGGTAAGGGTCCTAGCATTGCATGAGATTTACCAGAAATTAAAATAGGAATTAGTACCTGAGACTGGTAAATACGTCGTTTCTCCTCTTCATTTGGAGGCTCTGGTACATATTGTTGGTTCCACACCACCTTTGGCCCAAGGTTCTTGTGGACAGGTGGTAAGTTTTTGGATTTTTTGGAATCTTTACTTGTGATTTGGGGAGCAGCGGAAGATGCCATTGTTGATTGCAGAAGAAATGAAGAGAAATGAAGAAGATGAAGTTGAAGAGAGTTTTGCTTAAAGAACGGAAGCTTGAAAAGTGAAAAATAAAGTTTTCCAACTTATTTATAGGAAGAAAAGGGATTGAAGCGGTTGGAATTCAGAAGTTTTTAATGGAGAAATAATGAAAAGATTGTGGGGCACGTGGAAGTTTTGAAGTGGATGGGTCAGACGGTGGCAGTTAAGTTTTTGACCCATGATCCGCTAGGGACTAGGGTAGTGATGATGGAAGATCTTAAAAACATGGGCTAAAGAGACGTTTGAGAAAAGTGCAATGATGACTTTGACGTCATAGACGCCTAATCATATGGACAGTCACTGGTCGAATTATTGACGGCGTCGAATTGCATTGGCAAAAGATGCTTTTCTCCCTTTATCGAAAATGCATTTTCTGGGGGGCAATTTGTAGGTTGCTAATTTCGACGTCTAGATAATTGTTCAGAACAAATTTGGAAATCTGTCAGGGAATTTCGACAGGAATGTGTTGCTGATGGGAGAAAGCCAGTCGAAGGCAGATGTTACTTAAAGGAAAGCATTGGCAGATTTTTCTAAGTATTAGAAATACTTCGACAGAGGAGTGATAGGCCTCGTTCGACAGATGTTTGAAATTCAAATTTAGGAGGGAGTTTCATTTTGAAATAGGACGCGTGGAATGCATCTAGTTCACAAATGCATTCAGATTGCCATTTGTCACCATTAGGAGAAATAACTGTTATTGGTGGTTATTTCGATTGTATATAAATATGGGAGTCTTAGTGTTAGATTTGGGTGTGTGTTCAGAATTTGTACAAATCACTCAAGAAATACTCAAAGTAACCGTGAGAGAGAAAAGAGTAGTTACTGTAGAGCGAATTTTTGGACGTGGTTGCGAAGCACTATCGCTTTAGGGTACTACAGTTCGATTCATTTTTTATCCTATTGAAGCTGATGAAGGAAGGGAAATAGATGTCTCCAATTAACCCTGCTTGCATACTGAGTTTAAACAAATGAATGTTGGTTTACAGATGCTATTGAGATTGTGGGTCTCTCTTAGGTTATTTTGTCAAAATAGTGCCTAGGCGATTGGTGTTTAAGACTGATGCTTTCCATTTGATATGTGAAGGTACGGGATTTGGGGCTTTGGATTTATGTGCTCGCTAAGATTTTTCTTTCAATCTTATGCCTACGTATTCCCGTTTACCGAAACAGAGAAATCAGAGCGATCGTAGTTCCTCTTATTCTATGGGAGGAAATAGTGTTTTGGTGTCTTGTTCAAATCCCAAGACGTGAAGCTGAAAGGTCTATTTGTATTTTGTTCGAAGCCTAAGATGTGAAGCTAAAAAGGTGTTGTCTTTAGAGAGAATTTGTCATCTCTAAAAGGGGTCTGTTTGTCACAACTGTTGGGTGACTGACTATAAAGGAGGATTACTTTAACAGGGATATGTGAATCCTAGCAATGCCAGAATTTCCTTTATAGGGGGTTTTAACCTGAAGGAGAAGACTTTAACTCAGTGTAAAGCAATGCTATCTTTCCTTAGGAATTTCTCATGCTAAAAGAGGGATAGTGGCGCGGATGTAAATAATCCAGAGGCTTGCCGCTTACAGCAATTAGATGAAAGGAGTTGTTGATGTTTGTGTCCTGTGAACGAGGCACAGTTTTGATGCTAAAAGGTTGATTGACTCAACCGGGGTTTTTCTTATACAAAGCCTAAGAGGAGGCTCTTGACCCAACAAGAGGGTGTTTTTGTGTGTTTCGTACGAAGCCCGAGAGAGAGGATAAAAGGATTGACTCAACAAGAGAGTGCTTTATATTCAACAAGAGAGTGTTTTTGTATCTCGTACGAAGCCCGAGATGGAGGCTAAAAGAAAGATTGACTCAACAAGAGTGTCTTTTATACTTAACCAGAGAGTGATTTTGTATCTCGTACGAAGCCCGAGATGGAGGCTAAAAGGATTGCTGTTTCAGTTGAGTGACATGTCCAGTAGGTTGGTTAAAAGAGAAAATCAGTTCTTATAAAGAGACTGATTAAAGGTAAGGCTATGCTTTGCGATTGATCAGAGGATCGGGGTTATTTCCTGTTCTTTAAGGAAATGGGGAATCCATAGGGTATTGGAGACTGTTCGAGTCTACTGGTGTTTTTCCCTACTTGAGAATGCCTTCGAGACTCAAGGAGATTAGACTGTCCAAGTCTAGAGTTTTATCTTTTGTATTATGCTTAAAGAAATAGTAGTAGTATATTCACGGTAGAAAGATCTAGACTCTTTGAAATACTGTTCTATTAAGATGACTGATTTCTGTTCCTATACCTCTAGGAGGTCGTCGGGACAATTTGTACGAAGCCCAAGAGGAGGCAGGAAACTTTTAAGAAGCCGAGGGACAATTTGTACGAAGCCCAAGAGGAGGCTCTCTTCCCAAAGGAAGAATCCTTATACAAAGCCTAAGAGGAGGCTGTGAATACTTCTAAGAAGCCGTAGGGTCCGTGTACAATGCCAAAGAGGAGGCGGGGATGATTTTTGGAAGCCTGTGGGTCCGCAAACCCCGAGAAGTTCAAGACATGCCATTCACCGAGAATAGATCAAGCCAGGAAAGTTCGAGAATTTGGAAGAAACTCAAGAGATTCCATTCACGGAGAAAAGATCATCTCTGGGGAGTAGAGTCTCTTTGACAACTTCTAAAGGTGACAGTCTGAGAAAGGGTTCAAAAAGAATCTGCCTTTCACATCTCCATATTGTTTAACCCCAAGAGGAGGGAAGACTGTGTCTGGTAATCCTACGGGGATCTAGTTTTGTCTATTTAAGAGTGATCAACAGGGCTTAGTGCTAGACGTAGTTGTCGGGGAAACTCTAAATATCTATACTAGTATTACACAGTTGATATGAGTTTATGAAAGAAGACTTACAGCAAAACAGCCCCACAATATAGTTATATGTATATGAAAGTGGATAAAGAAAGCATATAAACACTTACTCGGTTGTAGAACTTCCTTGCTGTTTGGTTAGTTGTTCAACAAAGAAAGATTGAAAACAACAGTATATTCAAAATTAAAGGAGAAAGTATTTTGAAAAGATGTTGGGGCTTACAACTCAAGGAGAGGCCCAAGGTTTATCAGTGATCGCACTGTCATTTTGTACAGAGGGACTTATACAAGTGACTGAGGCCCAAGAAAGGTTTTATGTACAAGAGGATGGGTCTTACACTCTCTCAAGAGGCCCAAGTGTTTAAAGAAACAGAAGGGGCTTACAACACGAGGGTAGGCCCAGATGATTGGTTTTTTTATTGGCGATCGCGTCGACGTTTTCTTTTAACGCAGGGGGGCTTATACAATGTCTGAGGCCCAAAAATTTTTGGTTAAAAGGGGATTGGGTCTTACACTCTAATAGAGGCCCAAAAAGATTTATTTTTGTACAAGTGGTGGGGTTTACAACTCAAGGAGAGGCCCAGGGTCACTTGTTTGAAAATGGCGATCGCGCCGAGATTTTTGAAAACGCAGTGGGTCTTATACAATGCATTGAGGCCCAAAATGGTTTGGTTTTCAAAGGGGGTTGGGTCTTACCTCTAATAGAGGCCCAAAAAGTTTTGAATGGGTCTTATAGCTCGAGGAGAGGCCCAGAGTTTGTTTTTCAACGGACGATGATCGCGTCGAACTTTTTGAAATACAACGGGACTTATACAATAAGTGAGGCCCAAAAATAGGTTATTATTTACAAAGGATTGGGTCTTACACTCTATTAGAGGCCCAAGTGTTTGAAATTGTTTGATGAGGGTGAAAATCAAAGAA
Source organism: Lathyrus tuberosus (assembly GCA_022829125.1). NCBI lineage: Eukaryota > Viridiplantae > Streptophyta > Magnoliopsida > Fabales > Fabaceae > Lathyrus > Lathyrus tuberosus. The sequence continues at coordinate 12,954,282 of JALAZF010000072.1, forward strand.
ACCCTAATTTGTTATTCTTTAAAAGTAAATATTTAAAGAAAATCAAATAAAATACCAAATAAGTTTGAATAAACCATTTTTTATTTTTGTTTAAGGTTTGAGAAATGAGAGATTAATCACAAGATGAATTAAAACTCACTTGGTTTTGATTTTCAAAGTAAATATTCACTTTTAAAATGTTTAAAAACATTAAAAAGGAATTTATTCACAAAAATACTAGTTATATTAAATTAATAATATAAACTTAATTTTTTTGTGGAATAAAATATTTCAACATTTTTGTGATTTTTTGCAAAAAGAACCAATTAAAAATAATTAAAATTAAAAGAGTTATTAATTTTCCAATTAATTAATAAAACATAAAAATATTGGAAAAAATAGCAAAAATGTGAGAAAACATAAAATGGCATGGGTGGGGTTTGAACCCACGACCTCAAGGTTATAGGGCGCGCGCCTTACCACTGGGGTGGTGATACATCCATTGCTTGAAGTGAAACCACAAATATACAAGGCTTGCCTTGTTTTTGGCCTCTTTTTGAGCTTTTGGAGTTTTCTGTGCAATCTGCCAAACTTCTTGTTACAAAAATGGTTTGATGCTTTGGACACTCTCAAATGATCCCTTAGAAGCTTTGAGGATGGTTGGAATCAGCTGGAACCTGCAAAAACACAAACTGGCCCTTTCTTGCAAAAGGGGTTAAAATGGCCAAAATAGAAACTCTCTCAAATGGTGTTCCATATGGTGGGAACCATTTGGGACAGTTCAAGGATGTTATTTGGAGTGTGTTTGAGGTTTTATCTGGTTTGGAAAGTTACAGAATCAAGTCATGGCTTGAAAAATGCACAAAAGGCCTATTTTGAGGTTTTGAGAGGTGACTTTGTGATTTTGGTGTTACAGGTCACTTTTGATAGTTTGGATCACCTACATATGATGTTTATGAGGTGTTAGGATCATGAGTTGCAATGGAAATGCTCTCTAACTCAAAAACTCAGAGTTACCTTGCTAAATAAGGCATTTTGGCCTAAAGAGACGGATTTTGAGGAAAGCATCTGTTTGATGGCTTTGGTGTACTCAAACTAAGCACAAATGAGCTCTATTTATAGTAGAGCAAGTTTGTTTTGGGATCAATAGTGAATGGCAACTACAGCAGAGGTTTGGCCAATGGTTGCACTTTGGAATCCAAGTCTCCTCTAGCCATTGACTAGAGATTAGGGCACAGGGTTGTGGTTCCCTTGGTCTTGGATAAGTCTTGACTGAATTCAGTTGCAAATGTGTCAGTCCATGCTACCTTGGTGTATGTATTGAATGCTCCAATCCAAAATTGGAGTCTTGTCCCTCTTTTAGGCAATTCTAGGTTTGGCATGCTACTTCTTGTTCCAAGGACTTTGGAGGCTTGGCTCAGTGTTTGTCCCCTTTAGATTTGATCCTCAGATGTGTCCAAAGTGATGACAAGGCTTGGAATTATCTGATTTTTTCAAATCGAGCAAAAATGCAAAATTCTTCCTAGCCTTGGCAGTTTTCAAAAAGGCATATTGCCATTGTCATATCTCATGGCCCAAGTGGAATTTGGTGATGTTCTTGGCCATTTTGGAAAGCCCTCATATGATACAACAACTGTTTGATCATATTTGGTTTTGATACCTTTTGGATCCAAGTGAAAAATCCCCCTACATTTGGAAAAAAGTGAAAGCGGATTCTGACTTAGTGAAATTTTCACTAAGTGTTGGAAAAAAGTGACATTTTCACTTTTTGTGATTTTGATCATTCCATAACTCAAAATCCATGATGAATTTGGAAGGAGGTCAGTTCTAAGCTTTTGTAGAGGGTAATGAGAGCTACAAATATAGATTTGGATGGGGAAAAATGGCCTTGTGGTTTAGGAGTTATGATCCTCCAAAGTTGGTAACCTTGCCACTTTGTTCATAACTTAGAAAATTTTCTAAGTTTTTATGGTTACCCCTTTTACAAGCTATCCCACTTTTCTTGATTTTTCTTGATGAATGATGATTCAAATCATACATTAACATCATTTGAGGGTTAAAAAACCATTTTTGTGAAAAATCTCAAAAAGTCAAAGTTGACTTTTGTGCACAGTTGACTTTTTGTCAGATGAATTCCAAACTGTGCGATCCTCTATGAAATCAAGTCCTTGACCTAAATCAAACTTGATGGATTGATTTCATAGGTGTTATAGGGTGTATTGAATCATGTCCTAGGGTTTGGGAGCATGTCCTGGTCAAAAGTCAAAGCTACAGTTGACTTTTCTCGCGAAACCCTAATTGTGGTACTGATGAAATTGAGACTTGTTGCTCAAGCTTCCTGGATCAATCCATTGTTACAAATGGATCAATGTGGTATGTTGGAGGCCCTCAAATCATGTCTTGAGGTCTTGGCTCATGATTTGTCCCAAAAGTGAACTTAGGGGTAAATTAGGTCAAGAAACCCTAATTCCTGATTTTTGATGTATGCATCCCCTGAGGTCAAATTGACTTGATGCTTGGGCCCATGAGGTTCTATGGAGTATTTTAGGATATGCTTTGAAGCACTGGCTCATGCCCAGAGGAAAATTTCCATATGGAGCCCTGGTCGAGCAAACCCTAATTTGGTGACACTAGCGATCTTGAAGCTTGATCCACCTGGAAGGGAGCAGCCTTGTGCTTAATCCTTAAAGTGGGAGTCCTCTTGATCCATTGTAGCTGTTTGGGAGGTTAGACAAGTTGAATATCATGTCGTTTCTTGATTGATCCTTTGTCTAAGAACTCTAAGAGGGCTTGAAACCCTAATTTTGACTGTAATAAGTGTTCACCCATCTTTAGGGAGACTGATGAGGCAAGATGGTTCACCCATATTGTGATGATGATTTGCACAATGATGGGAAATCTTAGTGGTCAAAATTTGGGGTATGACAGATGCCCCTATTTAATCTTCTTGGACCCGAAGGTGTGAATGGGGAAGGTATTCGGGCATTCAGGGGGCAAGAGGATTAAATATCGGAATACCCGAAATTTTGATGGTGATTATGAATGGTAGCTTTCACATTCATCCTCTTTTGTTAAGCAATGATGCTTAGAAAAGGTAAAAACTTCCCCTCAATCCTGGTTTCCTACCAAGGAACTGGTCTAAGTTTCTGATGTAAACTTCCCCTCGATCCTGGTTTCCTACCAGGGATCTGGTCTCAGTTTCTGAAATAAACTTCCCCTCGATCCTGGTTTCCTACCAAGGAACTGGTCTTAGTTTCTGAAATAAACATCCCCTCGATCCTGGTTTCCTACCAAGGAACTGGTCTTAGTTTCTGATGTAAACTTCCCCTCGATCCTGGTTTCCTACCAAGGGACTGGTCTTAGTTTTTGAAATAAACTTCCCGTCGATCCTGGTTTCCTACCAAGGAACTGGGCTAAGTTTCTGATGTAAACTTCTCCTCGATCCTGGTTTCTTACCAGGGATCTGGTCTCAGTTTCTGAAATAAACTTCCCCTCGATCTTGGTTTCCTACCAAGGAACTGGTCTTAGTTTCTAAAATAAACTTCCCCTCGATCCTGGTTTCCTACCAAGGAACTGGTTTTAGTTTCTGATGTAAACTTCCCCTCGATCCTGGTTTTCTACCAAGGAACTGGTCTTAGTTTCTGAAATAAACTTCCCCTCGATCCTGGTTTCCTACCATGGAACTGGTCTCAGTTTCTGAAATAAACTTCCCCTCGATCCTGGTTTCCTACCAAGGAACTGGTCTCAGTTTCTGAAGTAAAATTCCCCTCGATCCTAGTTTCCTACCAAGGAACTGGTCTTAGTTTCTTTTGTCAATAAACTTTCTTGACAAGGGACGCTATTCGTAGCGGTTTTCCTCAAACTTCTCGCCGAATTTTCCTGGGGAGATGCCATTTGATAGAAAATTTTTGATGTCAGACTCGCTGGGGAACCCATTCGCCTGAGTTGTAGAGGTGTACAAACTTCTCTGTTTGGAGACGCCTTTTGCCGACTCCACTGGGGAAAACGAGTCTCTTGAGAGACTGCTTCCGCTTGGGGATATTACATAATACTTTTCTCGGGATCTTCCCGGAGAAACGCCATATGATGTGATAGAATTTTGAGGTGCTGATGACCTTTTCATCAGCGGTTTTTTATGGAGAAAAACTGTTGTATTCGCGAATCTCTGCTTAAGAGGCTTTCTCTAGGGATTTTCCTTAATCTGGGAAAGCGAAAATATCATCTTCAATAGCGAAGAGTGACATCGGTCGAAGGTTCTCTGGTCTTTCAGAGGTTTAAGTTATCAAAGTGGTCAAGGGCCAATTCTGATCCAGAAATAAACCGGAGGAGAGAGATTGTTCAGACGCTACACTTCCTGACGAGGAAAGGGCTGACAACTCGATTGAGAGGACTTTTATCACTATGCGATAAGACCGACTGGAGTGATAGTGATGCAATATGAATGTGAATGCAAATCAATAATGCATGATGTATGTATGTATATGCTGACAAAACTGACACGACATACAAACTAACGGATGAACACGACTGGATACTCGGCCACAGTGGCATATGTAGAAATATTGCTGGTTCAAGATAGCAATTCTGCCTTGCTTAGGAGAAACGGTCCCTGTTGGGAGCGACACTGGTCGGGCTTAGGAGATGAGAACTCGGCCGAGGATGTCAGATGGAGCATTCGCACCCGTTATAGCTTATCCTTCATTCAGGCGCACTAGTTTAGAAGGAGTACATTGATTCTGCACTTTGAAGCTTGCTTACTTCTGGAGAAGCGATCGATGTTCTTCTGATGTTCCACAGTCAAAATAAATTGCCATCTTTATTTTAAAAGCAGAAAAAGTTTGACAAGTAAATTCATTTTTGTTTTATTTTCAAGAATCATTGATCATATTAAAACATCGTTCTATAAAGCTAAAACAAATAAGAATTGCAAACAAAAGCACAAGGGCTCAAATTTTATTGATAGGATGGAGATCATCCAAACGCGTGATTCTATATAGTATTTACAAAGTTAGAAAATGGTAATTTACAGGGAAAAGGGCTGTGTTGAAACATAACGACCATTATCCTTCTACCAACTTTGAATTCGGGGCATCCTGAGCTTCTGTCGAAGATGACCTTGACTGGAGTTTCTGATAGACGACGTAACTGTTGCTGAGGGACTTGCCTCTGTTGGACATAGTTACTTGCCATTATCCCTAATTTTTGCCTGGATTGGACTTTGAGATTTCCAATCCACCGGGATGATTTTTTGACTTTGTCTCTAATTTTTTCCTGGACCGCCCTTTTGGGTTTTCAATCCACCGAGACGTTTTTTTTTTTAGTTTAGGCGAAGTATTTCTTGACTACATCAACATTCGTGGGGTAGGAAAATTCCTCTCCGTCCATGGTTGCAAGTCTCAAGGCGCCGCCTGAGAAAGCTTTCTTGACCACATAGGGACCGTCATAATTCGGAGTCCATTTGCCTCGAGAGTCAGTGAGAAATGTTTGTATCTTTTTGAGCACAAGGTCTCCTTTCATGAAGATGCGAGGTCGAACCTTTTTGTCAAACGCCCTCTTCATTCTTTGTTGATACAATTGACCGTGGCATAGAGCCGTGATTCGCTTCTCTTCGATCAGATTCAGTTCGTCGTGTCGACGTTGACACCACTCAGCTTCTGTAAGCTTAGCTTCCATCAATACTCTGATTGATGGGATATCTATTTCTATGGGTAGCACTGCTTCCATGCCATATACTAGAGAGAAAGGGGTTGCCCCTGTTGAAGTGCAGACAGATGTGCGATAACCGTGAAGAGCAAAGGGTAGCATCTCGTGCCAATCTTTGTAGGTTACAACCATCTTCTGAACAATCCACTTTATATTCTAGTTAGACGCTTCTACCTGTAACGCCCGATTTGTTTAATTGTATTTATTTATTTCATTTATGTGAATTTTGTGAAATGTGTGAAATTATTGTATTTTACCTACTAATTGAGTTAATTGGTTAATTTCCCTGATAGGTAAAATATTTGCAATAATTTATAGTTTCTTTTCAACTTTTATTTCCCGAAATATATTTCATTGTTGTTTATGTTTTATCGCGTTTTGAGAGCGTTTCCGAGATATGGGAGAGTAGGGGTATTTTGGTCTTTTGGCTTGGTTAGTTATGTTTTTCTTAAAATAGAAAGTGGAGAGAATAGGGAGAAAAATAGAAAGAAAGAAAAAGAGAAGAAGGAAAGGAGAAAGAAAAGAAGAAAAGAGGGAAAAACTTGGAGAGGAGGAAATCATTTCAACCGACTCTTGGAAACACGATTAATCGGGTAAGGGTGTGAAACTCGATTATCTTATACTTGTATATGATTATGTATGTATGTCTTGTTAATTGTTTGGTAGAAATGGAATGTAGAACAAAAACCATAATATGTTGAAATTGTTGGAAATTGATTTAAATTGGGTCTGAAATCATGTTTTAATGATCATATTTGCTGAGATATGTTAGATAGGTGTTGTTGTGCACTCTATTGGTAATTTTCTGGTGTTTAGGTGGGATTTGGAGTTGAATTTGGGTGAACCCGTAGCAGAAAAATTCTGCAAGAAATTCTGGATTTTTCTCTGTCCATCCGCGTAACACGCAGGGAAATACGCGTATTGGTTTGGGCAATACACGTATGGCAAGGGGAATTTTGGGCATTACGCATATGGAAGTTCATTTTTCTCGACCATCTGCAGATATGCGTAATGGTACGCGTATCTGGCAAGGCAATACGCGTAACGTGTGAGGCATTACGCGTATGGAGCTTTTAGTGGGATTTTTGGGGAGAATTTGGTCTCTGCCCATACGCGTATCAAGTTGGGTAATACGCGAATGGATGGGCGAGTGAGCAAGGTAATACGCGTATGGCTCAGGGCAATACGCGTATGGCCAGGGAGAGTGCAGAATTTTGTCTTTTCGCGATTCCATTTCTTGTTGATTCCATAACTTGTGTTCCGATTATCCGTTTTGAACATTCTTGGTATCGTTGGAAAGCTAATGAAATGTTCTTTCTTATTATAATGATTTTGAGATTATTGGCCGATTTAATTATGTCAGGAATTTGGAAATGTGTCGTTTTGCCGACTTTTACTGTTTTAATGGTGTGTATTTGATGTGTTATCATGCAAATTATTTTTGATATATATTGTATGACTTGCGTGATGTTATACGATGTAAATGCATGTGATGAAACGTTGTGATGATGGTTTGTGGCCTACGGGCAAGAAAATGCATTGTGTTGTGTTTGATTGTATATGCATGATTATGGATGTTGAAATGGTTCACATGGTTGTATATGTGTATACATTGGATTGATGTGGTTTGTGGATTATGATGAAATGCATTGTTTATGTGAAATTCAATGTGTGTTATTTGGTGGCCTTATGGCAAGTAAATGCATTGTTTGAATTGATTTCCAATGCATGAATAATGATGATGAGATAATTCATATTGTTGAATTGTGGTGATGCATTTGATTGTCATGAGTTCTTGTATGTCAAGCATCATGATATGCATCTTGTTATGTCGTGTGCCCTTGTGGGGTGTGAGCGACGAATCGGTTCCAGAGGGAATCCGCTATAACATCGTGTGCCTTATGCAAAGAGGTGTGAGCGATGATTATAGACGATCGCGTGCCTTATGCAAAGAGGTGTGAGCGATCGGGTCGTGTGCCTTATACAAAGAGGTGTGAGCAATGGGGAACATCGTTTGCCCGACGGGGAGTTACACTAAGTAACAAGCGATGGTTCCAATAGTTCCTGAGTGGAGTAGTGATGAGATTGATGAATGGATGGTACCGCATTTGCATAGAGTCTTTGTGTCGGTCTCTTTGCATTTGCATAAAATCATGAATGGATTGATTATGTGCGGGAAATTGTGAATTGATTGAGTATGTGTTGAGATTTATGTTTGAATTGGTGAATTGGTGTGCATATGTTATAAATGCATTGGTTGTGGATAATATGTTTTATGCATAGACATATGCTATGTGATGTGGTGGTGTGTTTCCATATGCTATAACCTTGGCATGCCTTATGTGTGAATATGTGATTGAGTGGGTATAATTGATATATGCTATATGTATTAGTATGTGATGCTTGTGGTGAGAATGTTTTATATGTGTATTTTTGGGTTATTATATAATTGTATGCAATTATATTATGATTGTGTTTCTTACCCTTCTGCTGTGGTTTATTGCTCTATGAGGCAATTGCAGATTAGTAGTCTTGGAGGCTTTTGTGAAGATTAGTCCTCCGTCCTTTGTCGGTCTGTCTGCTCTGATACGTAACACGGGAGTCGGGGAATGCTGTAGATATATATGTATACATTTGTTGAATATATTTTGTATTACTTTTGTATGTATATTTGGATGTTATAAAACGATTCATTTTTGCAAATCAAGACAGTTATGGATCTTTCCGCTTTATTACATAACTGAACTTTCCTTTTATATGGAAAAAGTTTCCCTTTTAGGTTTATTCCATTTTGTGTTATGTATCAAATAATTGAGCAGGGATTGTGTTTTCCTTCCTTATTGTGGCATCCTTGTTTCTGTCGGAAAAATAAATTTTTATTGACTTTGATTTAATTATGCATTATTTATTCGCGATGGGAATTGGGGATGTTACAGTAGTGGTATCAGAGCAGGTCGGTCCGTCCGGCCAAGTTGTTGAGTCAGTTGGTGTGACAGTTGAATACTGTCGTTGTTGTTTGTCCCTTTGTACGTGATATGTGTAAGAAACACTATGAGTGCTTTCTGGTTTCCTAATCCTTGGTTTGCAGGATTTAGAATGAGATAAGTGGGGGAGAAGCTGGTGCTTCTCAAAGTTGCTTCAGGTGCGGAGCATTGGCTCAGTGTGCCGTTGGTTGCAAGAGTGTAAGTGTTGTTTGGACAGTGTCGATTCTGATTCCAGAGGGAATGCGGAGGTAAGGTTTATGTCAACTAAGGATTTGTGCCTTCGGTAGTTTTGTGCACAGGATGTAAGAAATGCTATTATAGTTTGGTAAAGACGGTTTACGCCCCATCATGATTGTCAGATGTCTATTGACAAATTGAGAAACTGATCACCCTTAATCTCTTGTTGATAGCAGAAGGGAATTATGTTGGATGGAATAGATGTGTCTTTCCGGCCTTGATAGTGCATGCAATCAATTGTTTGGAATTTAAGAAAATTATTACGGATTATTTTGATGAGTCGATGAAGATTCTTATATCGTAAGATGAGACGAATTAGAGGTTTTGGTATGTTGGTCAAGTTGGAATGTCTCTGAGGGAGAATGATTGAGTATTATTAATGGCTGCTTCTCAGGGAGTAGAAAACGAACTTAAATTGGACGAAGGTGAATAGTTGAGGTTTATATCTGCTAAGTAAGTAGAAAACTCTTAGTAGATGGGACTAAGATGTTTGCTTTGTCTGTGACAGTAGTGTTCTGGAAATTGGCAGGAAGTCACAGTGATGGGCCGTCAGTTATGCATGGTTTTCATAGGTGTTTTTGGATGAAACACTAGTGTGTCGACTTGAAGAGATCCAACATGGTTAGTAAGGAAAAAGATGATAGCAGGAGGTTGCGTGTTAACCAGTGAGTAGGATGGAAACTTGCGGTTGTGTTCTGGATAGCTTGAGTTTTGAATTGTGATGAATCACAAATGATTTGAAATTCCTTGATGGTATTGAGACTGTGGAAATGTTGAGAAAACCCTTAGGTGTGGATGTAATATTTGAGAGTTCTTTTTGGTTGGTGGTTACTACATGTTGGGATTTATGAGAATTTGGACTGTCAAGAGAAGAAATTGTGTATGGATTACTGACAGTGGAATAAGGTAGCAATTGAGACTAAGTGTCCACTTCATGAATAGATGACTGGAATGGTTTGGTTGAGTTTGAGTGAAATTGCAATTGTTTGGAATGTTTGATAAGAGTGGTGAATTGTGTGAGTTGAGGCTTTGATCGATTTAATGTGACTGGTTATATTTGTTATCGTCGGGGTAGGCTGTTATTTACGCGGTTAAGCTTGTATATGAGTAACCAGTTACCCAGTGTAAATTTTTGCAAAAGCTTTAAGGAGTATATATTTTGGAATTCGGTTGGGCATGATAATGTACAGTGATGGTATTTGGTGTTAGTAATGCGTCTGTAATGGTTGTGGAGTAGATGAATCATATCTTCCATATTTATTTGGATAAGTTCGTAATGGCTTTGATTGAGGATATTCAGATCTGTTATAAACTCAGAGGAAGAACAGGTAGAGTGTTTGAGATTTGAATTACAAGTGTTGGAAAGAGACGAAGTTTTATGCTAAGTTATTCAAGTGAGAATTTGGGTTGAGAAAGGTTAGTTCTTGGATATGTTATTTCAGATGAGAGTATGGTTATGGATCCATCAGAAGTAGATGTAGTTCTGCAATGGTAGGCTCCGAAGTTGGTTAAGGAGATTAGAAACTTTTGGACTTAGTTGGTTGTTACTGCAGGTTATGGAATACTTTGCTAAGGTAGTACTTCTGTTATCTCAGTTGACTTGCAAAGGGTGAGTCGTTTGTTTTGGATGTTCGTTGTGAGTAAGTTTTAGTGAGCTAAAGTAGAAGTTGTCTACGGCTTCAGTTTTGATTCTGTGTGATCCTAATAAACCGTTTGAGAGGTATTGGGATGCGTCTTTGATGAGTTTAGGCAGTGTGTTAATGCAAGAGGGTAAAGTCGTGGCTTATGCTTTACGACAATTGAGGATTCATAGAAGGATCTATACTATTTTGGAATTGGTTGCGGTTGTATTGTGTTGGAATATGTGGAGGTATTATCTTTATGGTTCTAGATTCAAAGTGTTTGGTAATCACAAGAGTTTAGAGTACTTGTTTTGGTCAGAAGGAATAGTGTATGAGACAACGAGAATGGTTAGAATTTATGACAAGTTATGAATTTGGCTTGGATTATCCTTCGGGAAAAGCTAATGTTGTGCCTGAAGAGTTAAGTCGAAAGTTTTTATGCATATGGTTGTTTTGTTGGTCAGGGAGTTAGAATTATTTGAGCAGTTCAGAGACTTGTGTTTGATGTGTGAGATAACACAGGAGAGTGTGATGTTGGGAATATTAAAGTGAACAGTGATTTTTGGTGAATATGAGGAAGAGTTAGACTTTGGACGTGAGAATGGTAGTTTTGATGGTTACGAGTAATCAGAGTGCGCAACGGAAGCGTGATGTGGCACAATTTGTATTGGCGTGTGTGACTTGTAAGAGTTCATAGGTTGAACATTGTAAACATGTAGGAATGATGAGACCATTGGACGTTTCAGAATGGAAGTGTTAGGTGAAAGGTTTAAATATTATTCATGGGCTACAATGTAGATTGACGTTTTGGGTGTATGTTCGATTGGTAAATCGTAGAATTGTTGTAATATTGTTGTGTGACAAGGATGTTGGTATTGTGGTTATGTAGAGGTTGTTGAAACGATGTTGGGTCGTGGAACTTGTGTTCTTGTTTGTGTTGTTGCCTCATTCCTATCGTGTTGGTTCGAGTGCGAGTAGCTAATTCCTGTGTGGGGAGTTAGGGGAGTGTTACCTATGGGGAGGGTAACGATCTTGTTGTGTTTCGGTTCAAGAGTGAACCTGCGTGGTCGTAACTTGGATATTCTTTGAGTTGTGAGTTGGTCGTCAAGTGCATTGTATGGGCTTTGCATCTTGTCGTTGTAGTTGTCGTCATTGTCGTGTCGTTGTTATAGCTGTTGTTAGCAAGGTGGGTTGTCAGTTTGTGTTATTCGTGGTGTGCCTTTGGTAGGCCTGTTAGTTTGTTAGTCGACTGCGAGAGTCGTATCCCGAGTTGTTCGTATCAGTATATTTTCGAGGACGAAAATGTCTAAGTGGGGAAGAGTTGTAACGCCCCGATTTGTTTAATTGTATTTATTTATTTCATTTATGTGAATTTTGTGAAATGTGTGAAATTATTGTATTTTACCTACTAATTGAGTTAATTGGTTAATTTCCCTGATAGGTAAAATATTTGCAATAATTTATAATTTATTTTCAACTTTTATTTCCCGAAATATATTTCATCGCTGTTTATGTTTTATCGCGTTTTGAGAGCATTTGCGAGATATGGGAGAGTAGGGGTATTTTGGTCTTTTGGCTTGGTTAGTTATGTTTTTCTTAAAATAGAAAGTGGAGAGAATAGAGAGAAAAATAGAAAGAAAGAAAAAGAGAAGAAGGAAAGTAGAAAGAAAAGAAGAAAAGAGGGAAAAACTTGGAGAGGAGGAAATCGATTCAACCGACTCTTGGAAACACGATTAATCGGATAAGGGTGTGAAACTCGATTATCTTATACTTGTATATGATTATGTATGTATGTCTTGTTGATTGTTTGGTTGAAATGGAATGTAGAACAAAAACCATAATATGTTGAAATTGTTGGAAATTGATTTAAATTGGGTCTGAAATCATGTTTTAATGATCATATTTGCCGAGACATGTTAGATAGGTGTTGTTGTGCACTCTATTGGTAATTTTCTGGTGTTTAGGCAATACGCGTATTGGTTTGGGCAATACGCGTATGGCAAGGGGAATTTTAGGCATTATGCATATGGAAGTTGATTTTTCTCGGCCATCTGCTGATTTGCGTAATGGTACGCGTATCTGGCAAGGCAATACGCGTAACGTGTGAGGCATTACGCGTATGGAGCTTTTAGTGGGATTTTTGGGGAGAATTTGTCTATGCCCATATGCGTATCAAGTTGGGCAATACGCGTATGGATGGGCGAGTGAGCAAGGCAATACGCGTATGGCTCAGGGCAATACGCGTATGGCTAGTGAGAGTGCATAAATTTTGTCTTTTCGCGATTCCATTTCTTGTTGATTCCATAACTTGTGTTCCGATTATCCGTTTAGAACATTTTTGGTATCGTTGGAAAGCTAATGAAATGTTCTTTCTTATTATAATGGTTTTGAGATTGTTGGCCGGTTTAACTATGTCGGGAATTTGGAAATGTGTCGTTTTGTCTACTTTTACCATTTTAATGGTGTGTATTTGATGTGTTATCATGCAATATGTTTTTGATATATATCGTATGACTTGCGTGATGTTATACGATGTAAATGCATGTGATGAAACGTTGTGATGATGGTTTGTGGCCTAAGGGCAAGAAAATGCATTGTGTTGTGTTTGATTGTATATGCATGATTATCGATGTTGAAATGGTTCGCATGGTTGTATATGTATATACATTGGATTGTTGTTGTTTGTGGATTATGATGAAATGCATTATTTATGTGAAATTCAATGTGTGTTATTTGGTGGCCTTATGGCAAGTAAATGCATTGTTTGAATTGATTTCCAATGCATGAATAATGATGATGAGATAATTCATATTGTTGAATTGTGGTGATGCATTTGATTGTCATGAGTTCTTGCATGTCAAGCATCATGATATGCATCTTGTGATGTCGTGTGCCCTTGTGGGGTGTGAGCGACGAATCGGTTCCAGAGGGAATCCGCTATAACATCGTGTGCCTTATGTAAAGAGGTGTGACCGATGATTATAGACGATCGTGTGCTTTATGCAAAGAGGTTTGAGCGATCGGGTCGTGTGCCTTATACAAAGAGGTGTGAGCGATCCATAAACGTCGTGTGCCTTATACAAAGAGGTGTGAGCGACGGGGACCATCGTTTGCCCGACGGGGAGTTACACTAAGTAACAAGCGATGGTTCCAATAGTTCCTGAGTGGACTAGTGATGAGATTGATGGATGGATGGTACCGCATTTGCATTGAGTCATTGTGTCGGTCTCTTTGCATTTGTATAAAATCATGAATGAATTGATTATGTGTGGGAAATTGTGAATTGATTGAGTATGTGTTGAAATTTATGTTTGAATTGGTGAATTGGTGTGCATATGTGATAAATGCATTGGTTGTGGATAATATGTTTTATGCATAGACATATGCTATGTGATGTGGTGGTGTGTTTCCATATGCTATAACCTTGGTATGCCTAATGTGTGAATATGTGATTGAGTGGGTATAATTGATATATGCTATGTGTATTAGTATGTGATGCTTGTGGTGAGAATGTTTTATATGTGTATTTTTGGGTTATTATATAATTGTATGCAATTATATTATGATTGTGTTTCTCACCCTTCTGCTATGGTTTGTTGCTCATGAGGCAATGGCAGATTAGTAGTCTTGGAGGCTTTTGTGAAGATTAGTCCTCCGTCCTTTGTCGGCCTGTCTGCTCTGATACGTAACACGGGAGTCGGGGAACGCTGTAGATATATATGTATACATTTGTTGAATATATTTTGTATTACTTTTGTATGTATATTTGGATGTTATAAAACGATTCATTTTTGCAAACCAAGACAGTTGTGGATCTTTCCGCTTTATTCCATAACTGAACTTTCCTTTTATATGGAGAAAGTTTCCCTTTTAGGTTTATTCCATTTTGTGTTATGTATCAAATAATTGAGCAGGGATTGTGTTTTCCTTCCTTATTGTGGCATCCTTGTTTCTATCGGAAAAATAAATTTTTATTGACTCTGATTTAATTATGCATTATTTATTCGCGATGGGAATTGGGGGTGTTACACTACCGCTCCGTTCATATTGGGTCGGTAGGCTGATGAGTTATGGTGTTCGATCTTGAACTCTGTGCACAACTCTTTCATCATTTTATTGTTCAAGTTAGATCCATTATTAGTAATGATCTGGCTCGGAACACCATAACGGCAGATGATATTGTTTTTGATAAATCGGACCACCACTTGTCGGGTTACATTAGCGTATGATGCTGCTTCGACCCACTTGGTGAAGTAATCAATGGCTACCAGGATGAACCGATGTCCGTTTGAAGCCTTAGGCTCAATCAAGCTAATCATGTCGATTCCCCATATGGAAAAAGGCCATGGGGAAGAAAGAACTTTGAGATGCATTGACGGTACATGAATTTTGTCAGAGTATATCTGACACTTGTGACACTTCCTCATGTACTTGTAGCAGTCGGATTCCACGGTCAACCAATAGTACCCTGCTCTTAGAATTTTTCTCGCCATTGTGTGTCCGTTGGCATGAGTGCCAAAGGATCCTTCGTGAATTTCTTTCATCAGCATGTCTACGCATCGGAGCAAGACCATGTCAAAATTTCTCTTATAGAGAGTATCACCGCTCAAGAAGAAACTGCCTGCCAGCCTTCTGAGGGTTTTCCTATCCTTCCTTAGTGCCCCAGGTGGGTACTCTTGTTTCTGAAGGAAGCATTTGATATCGTGATACCAAGGTTTGTCGTCTATGATTGCTTCAATCGTGAAGATGTTAACGGGCCGTTCAAGGCGCATTATGTCGATCTTAGGTATGTCATTCCATTGACCTACACTAATCATGGAAGAGAGAGTGGCTAATGCATCAGCCATGTGATTCTCCTCACGAGGGATATAATGAAACTTGATTCTGTTGAAGAAGGGTAACAATCTTCTCGCGTAGTCTTTGTAAGGAATCAATCCTGATTGGTATGTGTTCCAATCTCCTTTAATTTGATTGATAACCAGGGCTGAGTCGCCATATACGTCCAAGTTCTTGATCCTTAAGTCGATCGCTTCTTCGAGACCCATGATACAAGCTTCGTATTCGGCCTCGTTGTTCGTACACTTGAACCTAAGTCGGGCAGTGAAAGGAATGTGGGTACCCTGAGTAGTAACAATGATTGCCCCAATTCCGTTTCCGTAATGATTGACAGCTCCGTCAAAGATAAGTCCCTATTGGGAACCTGGTTCTGGCCCTTCACTGGGGAGCGGTTCATCGCAGTCTTTCATTTTTAGATACATGACATCTTCATCTGGGAAGTCAAACCCGATCGATTCTTGATCGTTAATCGATTGATGACCCAAATGATCGGCTAATATACTTCCTTTAACGGCTTTTTGAGCGTGGTATTCTATGTCATATTCTGATAGCAACATCTGCCAACGGGCAATCCTTCCCGTGAGAGCAGGTTTTTGAAATACATACTTGATTGGATCCATTACAGAAATCAACCAAGTAGTGTGACGAATCATGTATTGGTGAAGACGCTTGGCTGCCCAAGCCAAAGCGCAGCAAGTTTTCTCAAGCATAGTGTACCGAGTCTCGCAGTCGGTGAATTTCTGCTCAGATAGTAAATGGCAGACTCTTTCCTTTTGGTTTCGTCTTGTTGGCCAAGTACACATCCCATTGAGTCCTCTAGGACGATGAGGTAGATAATCAGTGGTCTTCCTTCCACTGGAGGTGATAGAATTGGAGGGTTCAATAGGTATTCCTTAATATTTTCGAAGGCGGTTTGGCATTCTTCTGCCCAAAAGTAGTCCTGATTCTTTTTGAGCAGTTTGAAAATTGGCGCACATGTCGCGGTCATGAGGAATATGAATCTGGAGATGTAGTTCAAACATCCCAGGAATCCTCTGACTTGTTTTTCAGTTTTTGGAGAAGGCATTTCTTGAATGGCTCTGACCTTGTCAGGATCAACCTTAATTCCTTTCTGGCTAACGATGAACTTTAAGAGTTTTCCCGAACAGACACCGAAGGTGCACTTGTAGGGATTCAAGCGGAGTTTGTACTTTCTCAACCGCTCGAATAGCTTTGACATATGGGTCACATGCTCCTCTTCTGTCTTAGATTTTACAATCATATCATCGACATATACCTCAATTTCTTTGTGTATCATGTCATGAAAAATAGTAGTCATGGCCCTTTGATAGGCCGCCCCGGCGTTCTTCAAACCGAACGACATCACCTTGTAACAAAAGGTACTCCATGGGGTAATGAACAAAGTTTTCTCCATGTCTTCCGGCGCCATTTTGATTTAATTATAGCCCGAGAATCCATCCATGAAGGAGAAAACTTTGAACTTTGCTCTACTGCCCACCAACATGTCGATGTGTGGTAAAGGAAAGTCGTCCTTTGGACTAGCCTTGTTTAGATCTCTGTAATCCACACACATTCTTACTTTTCCGTCCTTTTTGGGAACGGGTACGATGTTGTCTAACCATTGAGGATATTCTGATGTGGCGAGGAAACCCGCGTCAATCTGTTTCTGTACCTCCTCTTTGATTTTGATGGCCATGTCCGGGTGAGTCCATCTCAACCTCTGTTTTACTGGCGGACATTCCGATCTCAATGGTAAATGATGTTCCACGATGCTGGTATCCAACCCTGGCATATCCTAATAGGACCAAGCAAATACATCGGGGAATTCTTTCAGAAGCTTTACCAAACCCTCTCTGGCAGTTGGACTGAGCAGTGCCCCAACCCTGATTTCTTTTCTCTCTTTTTCCGAACCTAAGTTTACCCTTTCCAACAGCTCTTTATGAGGTTCAATGGACCTTTCCTCCTGTCTGAGTAATCCGGAGATCTCTTCTGGAATTTCGTCGTCATTTTCTTCTTCAGTCCCAAATACGAGGAACTCCAAGTTGGGAGAAGGCATCGGATCGTATGTTTCAATAGGGTTTAAAACAAGCAATCTGCATGACGATATGATTTGTGTTTAGAAGAGATAGAGGAAATGCAAGAGTGTGTGCAGTGTATTTCTTTGGAAAACTGCTTGTTTTTATTATTGAGTTGTTTTTTAGGATTACCATTTTCTGAGAAAAGCGAAAAGAGAAAACAGCAATTAATGCAGAAATTACAGAACGACGTTATTTTATTAATGAACAAGTCGATTCTTGAAACTACAGCCCTATACAACAAAGCTCTGTCGCTTTGGGCGAAGCGAAGAGGGAAATTTACAGAAACTGAGCCCTATCAAAACATCTGTTTCACCTGGGCAGGGTGAAAGGTTAAAAACAGAAATTACTTTGACTTATGAACAATCTTCGGAACATCGACAGCATCCCATTGGCGGCTAACTCCTCGGTGAATCACAAAGTCTGGCTCCTTCCTTGATTTGTCTTCAGAAACAACGCTGATTTCTGGTGGAGCAGGATCATTGGAATTTGTTTCCCAGGAAGAGTTGTCGTAGGAGGATTCCTTTGTTGCATTTTGCATAGCATTTGTGCTCTCAAGTAGATCTCCCCATCTAGTTGGCTGAATGTCTTCGAGCCTGATACGAGAGCTTTCAGGAGCAGTGTATTTGACCATGAAGTCGAATTTCCCACTTGGTTGTCCCAGGGTGTCCCACACTTCTTTGGAACTGGAGGAGTCATCCCTCTCGATGACGTTGATCTCGGGAAAAGCATAGTTGATGAATTTAAGTCCTGCAAACATTGTGAATTCATCGTCGTACTGGACGTTTTTTGAATGACCAGATTGTTGATCCCATGACATGGTGGGGACGCAGGTATTCTTTTCAATGATGCTTAGCTAATTTTCATAGTTCGGCTGATTTCCTTGCCCCAAGTCTCCTGGATACGGCTGCCACATTGGCAGGCCATCCATCGGGCCATAATAGTTGTGGTCAAAGTTGTCCTTCATCAGAGTGTCCTCCTCTAATGAGTTTGGTGGAGCACGGCATCCTTCCGGATCACAATCTCCGTATATCATTTCGACGTCTGACCTTGGTATAAATCTCGGGCTCTGTGCAGGAAAGCAAAATGGCGTAGGCACCTCTTCCTGAGACGTATAACCGTCCTTGTTAAGATAGGACTCCCATTCTTCCTCCATATCAGAGGAATCATCTTTATTTATGGTATGCACTTCTTGAGGCACTGGGTGAAGGAAACCTCGACTGTGGAAGAAGTCTTGAATGGGATGAAGACCTTCATTGCTGGTAGTAGCTGTCTGGGTACAGGTTGCAGAAAAACCAAGACCCTTCTTTGTTTTATTGTCAGTAGGAATGACTAGCTGTCCCCATCCTGTTGTATTGGTACTCTCGACCGCTTTGATAGCATCTTTGTATGAGGAAATGGAAGTTCCCTCTTCGGATTGATTGTCCTTGCTCATCGACAATGCTTGGAACTGAGTTCTAATAACCTCCTCGGGTTCTATACCAGTAGATGATGATAAGTTACTCACGAGCAAGGCTTGTTCTCCACAGACCGTGACGAGCTGGTTGTTCTAGACGAACTTTAACTTTTGGTGGAGGGCCGAGGTGACCTCCCCAGCCTGATGTATCCAAGGTCTTCCTAATAAGCAACTGTACGTTGCCCGGATGTCCATAACCTAGAAAGCGACTTGGAAAGTGTGAGGACCAATAGTTATGGGAAGGTCGACTTCGCCGATAACTTTTTTCTGGACCCGTCAAATGCTTTGACGACGACCTCACTGGTTGTCATCGGGGGTCCTTTGAAGGATAATTGCATCAAAGTGGACTTCGGCATAACATTCAGGGCTGACCATGTGTCTACCAGTACGCTGCCTAAAGCATCGCCCTGGCAACTGACCGTAATATTGAGCGCCATGTTATGACGGCGACCCTCTTCAGGTAATTCCTCATCACTAAATTCCAAGTTATTGCAGGAAGTGATGTTAGAGACAATGCTATTGAACTGTCTGATTATTACATCCTGTTCCACAAAGGCTTGCTCCAAGACTTTCTGTAGAGCCTCCCAGTGCGCTTCTGAACTGAGTAAAAGTGATAGATCTGAGATCTTTGAAGGAGTTTGTAACAGTTGATCAACAATGTTGTATTCACTCCTTTGGATGAGTTTCAGCATTTCATCATCATTTTTCGAAAGGTCGGGACTACTGGATTGACCGACTGGCGGATTGGGAACTTCTGTCTGAGGTTCCTTTTCTTTGTTAAGTTCTCCAACTCCTCGGTTGAAGATTCGACCACTCCGTGTTACTCGAATGATGTCTACAATATTCACGACGGAGGGTAATGGAATTTCCTTTCCATTCTCGACTGTTGTTGCACCGTATTTGTAAGGGATAGCCCTAGTTGATTCACACGGTAATGGTCCTGGCAGATAGATGACTATGGGAGCCTTCTGATTTTTTCGACCATGGTAAGCAATTTCGATCCGTTCCTGGTTGGGAACTCTCGATTCTTCAAGTAGAGGGATGATAGTACAAACATCCCTAGCCCTCTGATGATCAGAGATTATGACAACGTCCTCGATTTAATCAACGAGGTAGTCCAGCGCCTAGTTGATTGGTCCAGAACCCGGATATGGGCGAATCTCTCTACGATCCACCTAACCCTGAAGAGCTGCTCGCACAAGGTAACATCCTTAGTTACTTTCCAAACAGACTCTACAATGTTCATAGTTGTGTGGGGGCACCTGGCCACTCCCGCTTTGAATACAATGTAACCTCACTAGGTCAGTTTCCACAGATCGAACGTCCCGACTTTGAATCCGAGTAGGGTTCCCGTTGGTAATACTAATTTGCTGGGTGTCTTCATCGATATAGATTGGAAGCCACCAGTGGTTCAACAAGTGCTGAAGGGTTTCCTAGACAAGGGCACAGCCTTGATCATTTTCGCAACCCGCCCTACAGCTCTGATAATCATGTGATACCAGGAACCCGAGCCGGACCTGTTTAGCATGTAACTCCACCAGGCTGGTATTCATCAAGTGAATATCGAAGATTTGAATCATGTTAATCTGATAGGGATTCCTATCATGGTAGTCCTGGATCCATCCAAGATCCATCTGACCCTGGAGGGCCTCTTGTACAAAAGATCATCCCTGTTTGTTTACCGAGCAAGTCAGACAGGAACTGTAATCGTGTCGTGGCAGATTATGATACTGGCTTTTCCTGGAATGCATCGCCACCAAGTTGACATTCATTACACGGATGTCGTGGTTCTAAATGATGTTACAATTCGTGTAAACCATGTTAACTCCACGAACTCGATGCTCTTGGATCCATCAGAGATCCATCTGTTCCTGTAGAGCTGATTGCACCACAGAACATCCTCGATTGCTTTTAGTGCAGATATCACACTGGTGATAGTTATGAGGTGGCACATGGCCATATCTACTCTGTCTACAATGCATCTTGACCAGATTGGTCCTTAACAAGAGTACATCATGAATTTGATAAACGTTGTTAGTCTCTTCCTCTATCAAATTGACCGTAGCTTTCTCGTGTTGAGGCAGCGGGTTTGTGAGAACATTAGGATTTGTATCCTTGAAAGATAAAACCCTGCTCCTGACAAGCTGTTGCATGTCGGATTTGAAATTGAGACAGTTCTCTATGTTATGCCCTGGTCCTCCTTGATGGTAAGGGCAAGTCTGATCCACCTTAAACCAAAAAGGTGGATTTTCCGGTACTGTAAAAGGAGACTTGTCTGGACATGCCCCTTAGCCAGTAGTAACAGAAATAGTTCTGCGTACAATACGAGTATAGGATCAAATCCTGGTGGCCGCGTTGTACGGTTGTTGTTGTATTGAGGACGAGCCTGCTGAAGAGGCCGTTGAGTCATTTGTTGATTAGGTTGGCTCTGCGCAACCTGAGGTTGATACGTAGAAATAGGCGCAGGATTGATAGCAGGAGTTACAGCTGCTACCAGTTGATAACGTCGCCTTTACTTTTTGAGAGATATATTCCCAATATCCTGCTCTTTTTTCTTAGGGAGAGCACTACCGTATCACTTTGTACTACTTGATGATCCAGTGTCTTTGACTAGACGTCCCTCTCGGACAGCTTCCTCAAGACGAACTCCCATACCGATCATCTCGGTGAAGTCACTGGGCGCACTGTCAACCATTCTGTCATAATAAAACGAGCTTAAGGTCTTTAAGAAGATCTTTGTCATCTCTTTTTCCTCAAGAGGTGGACAAATTTGAGCGGCAATTTCACGCCATCTCTGAGCGTATTTCTTAAAGGTTTCCTTGTCCTTTTGTGACATTGATCTGAGTTGATCTCTGTCGGGTGCCATGTCCAGATTGTATTTATATTGTTGGATGAAGGCAGTGCCAAGATCTCTGAAAGTGCTAATCGTAGCACGGTTTAAACCCATGTACCATTTTAGTGCGGCACCGGGTAAACTATCATGAAAGTAGTGAATCAGTAAATCCTGATTCTCTTTCTGAGCTGACATTCGTCGAGCATACATCACCAAGTGACTCTGAGGGCAAGAGTTACCCTTGTACTTTTCAAAGTCGGGCACCTGGAATTTGTGCGGGACTTTCACATTGGGGAACAAGCAGAGGTCCGCGGCATCTTTTCCAAATAAACCCTAACCGCGAAGGGCCTGCAGTTCTTTCTACATTCCCAGGAACTGCTCCTGGAACTCATTCATTCTTTCAAACATGTTGTCGTTTCCACCAGAAGGTATCTGTGGAATCTGTCCTTCAGGGGCAGTGTGTACCGCGGGCGGTGGTATAGTCATTATGGCCGAGACTCTCGGTGCCTCCTGAATTTTGTAACCTTCAGGAGTTGCTGTCATGCCCCTGGCATCTTCGCTTTCCCGAAGTTTGTAACCTTCAAGCCCAGTGGTTCCTATTGCGGTCCCATGATCCTCATTGATCAATAGGATATATCCTTCCAGGATATAGTTAAGTGGCATGCCCCAGGGACAATCTTTTGGCATTTTGTACCTAGGATCAGACTTTTCTACTATGGGCGTTGATGTGATCTCTGAGATCACAGTCCTTTGTGACTGAGCTTCTGCCATGGCTTGCATGTCGTTACGAAGCTTTCTCATATCCTCTCTTAGAGCGTCAATCTCTTCTCTCAACTCTCTGTTCTCTTCCTCGAGATCATCCATCTTTTTCTGACGATTGGCCCGAGTATTGTACAAATGAGACAGTTTGACTCTAGAATCGAGACA
Source organism: Lathyrus tuberosus (assembly GCA_022829125.1). Lineage (NCBI taxonomy): Eukaryota > Viridiplantae > Streptophyta > Magnoliopsida > Fabales > Fabaceae > Lathyrus > Lathyrus tuberosus. Next base: position 12,976,934 of record JALAZF010000072.1, read on the forward strand.
CAAACGTGAGATTCATAGGTAAGAAGAATAAATGACGTGAGAATGATGAATGTAATGATTATATTAATTGTTTTTTGGTTTAATCAAAATAAACTTCGACAATTAGATTGCAAATATCAAACAGTGGGGAAACCCCGTTTTATTGAATTCAAAGGATTGCGAAAATAGAAATACAGTAGATTACAAGGTGCGGAAACAGAAACCTAAGCTAAGGGGTCCCGAGTCCTCTCTGAGGAGAACTCGGGTGCTGCTTCTGGTACTTTCCTTTTCTTTGACCGGGGCTCTTGGGCCGTTGTCGGGTTGTCATTCCTTTGACAAGTGAAAGGAACGAGCAAATTCCTTTGGTCATCCTGATTATCCACAGCATGTTGCTCTAAAATCTCGATCAGAGCATCCTTATCTTTCAGCAATTGCTATATTTTGGTACACTCTACATTGAGGGTTCGGTACTTGTTCTTCCAAGACCTCCTCTCCTGTTGAACTTTGTTGAGAGTAACCTGAAGTTTTTCCGTTTCAGTCATGAAGTACATGACACATTCCCTCGGCGGAAGAACTTCGTGACAAGGATAAGGCATCTTTAGCTTGAGAGCTCTAGTTTATACCCAGTGGAGATAAGGCTCCACCGAGACACATTCCGGTTTTCCTAGAGACTCTCGTCCTTTCTTATGAATATGTTTCCAAGTGTGCACTATTTCCATCTTTAGTGCCCTGTCATTTTCTCCTTCTTTGAAGAAAAGACCCTCCAGATGAGCATTGTGCGGGACATGCCTCATCGGGTATCCAAATTGACGACGAACAAGAACTGGATGGTAGTTGATTTCTCCCTTAGTTCCTATGAGGGGTACGTTGGGGAAGTTTCCACAATGATCAATATTCTGATCCCTTCATGAATCCGATTGTACCAATCTATATCAGAGTTGGTAAGAGACATGATTTTCTGTGACCAACGTAAGGTACTCTTATGATCCCCAAAAAGCAGCAGACTTGGGTAAATGGGAGATAAACCATTTGTATAGCAGGGGTACATATCACGTGGTCATCCCTCCGTTGTACAAATTCCCTAAATGTACAGAATGATACGCGTCCGCGAGCAAAGTTAGTACAGGGTTTCCAATGAGAAAAACCTTAATGGCATTGATATCGACGAAGCTATTAATGTTGGGAAACAGAAATAACCCGTAGGTGAGTAAAAAAAAGATGCTTTCAAAAGCAGTTATGTTCCCTATACTAGCAAAGTACAGAGCCTTCTTTGTCAGGAACTGGGCTGACAAACCTGTGAGCCCACCCTTAGTGGTCATGTGAGTCTTGACTTCCGACTCATCCAAATAAATTGCTCTTGCAATGATTTGATCCTTTGGAATTTCTTCCAGTCCAGAAAATGGAGCTCGATCAGTAATGTGTAAATTAGTCAGGTGAGATTACTCCTCCAGCGTTGGTGCGAGCTGGTAATCTGGGAAGGTGAAACAGTGATAGACCAGATCGTAAAACTGAATGAGTGCCTCCATGATTCCTTCAATCACATGGACTCTTAACAGAGGTAGCAGACCTCCGTACTTGGCTCTGAAAGCTTCAGGGTTAGTGATCATCCTCGCTAATCCTCTCAAATCCTCTAGTTTTGGAACCCTGAAGGTATACTTATGAGTTCTCCTTCTACCGAAGTCCATGAGCGCAATCTTTTTCTCTGACATTTGCAATCACTGTCTTAGTTTAGTTTTGAAAAAGAGAGACTAGAAGAGATGTTTTTCTTTGATATAATGTTTTTTAGATGAATGCATGAATGCAGCACACAAAAGCATAGAAAAAACATGGGGTCAAAGGGTCAGTATCATGAAGTCAAGGCTATACCCATCCTAAAGGTTTATACTAGTGATTTTTGTACCTGTCTCTCAAAATCATCAGTTCTTTTCGAGAAAACACCAGTGGGCCGGGAACCGTGCTAGGTGATGTTTTTCGAAGAACCATCAGAAGAGGGTAGTATTGCGTGACAACCATTTCCAATAGTTTCCGCACTACTAAAAGAGGTTTTTCCTAGGTGTATACTCAATCTTTCCACATGCGGCATCACACGCATTCCCATTAGCAGAAAAATAAACACAGATATCAATTAGGAAAAATAGTATTTGTCCTAAAGTCCTAGACTTTAAAGAGCTATGAATCCTATGTTCCTGACAAAAATGGCTCCCCGGCGGAGTCGCCATTCTGTGGTACCTTCCTAACTTTAAAGGTTTTGACCTAAGATCCTAGTGAAGTCAAAAAAAGAAAGAAGGAAAGAAAATAGCCCCACGGTGGGCGCCACTTTTCTGTGGCACTTTTTAAGGTTTCTACCTAAGAGATGGGAAGATAACAAGATCTCGTTTACTTCCCCCAGTGGAATTCCCATTGAAGTCCCCAGTGAAGTCGCCATTTTTTCTGTAGCGCGAATTTTTGGACGTGGTTGCGAAGCACTGTCGCTTTAGGGTACTACAGTTTGATTCATTTTTTATCCTATTGAAGCTGATGAAGGAAGGGAAATAGATGTCTCCAATTAACCCTGCTTGCATACTGAGTTTAAATAGATGACTGTTGGTTTACAGATGCTATTGAAATTGTGGGTCTCTCTTAGGTTATTTTGTCAAAATAGTGCCTGGGCGATTGGTATTTAAGACTGATGCTTTCCGTTTGATATGTGAAGGTACGGGATTTGGGGCTTTGGATTAGTGTGCTCGCTAAGATTTTTCTTTCAATCTTATGCCTACGTATTCCCGTTTACCGAAATAGGGAAATCAGAGCGATCGTAGTTCCTCATATTCTATGGGAGGAAATGGTGTTTTGGTGTCTTGTTCAAAGCCCAAGACGTGAAGCTGAAAGGTCTATTTGTATCTTGTTCGAAGCCCAAGATGTGAAGCTAAAAAGGTGTTGTCTTTAGAGAGAATTTGTCATCTCTAAAGGGGGTCTGTTTGTCACAACTGTTGGGTGACTGACTATAAAGGAGGATTACTTTAACTGGGATATGTGAATCCTAGCAATGCAATAATTTCCTCTATAGGGGGTTTTAACCTGAAGGAGAAGACTTTAACTCAGTGTAGAGAAATGCTATCTTTCCTTAGGAATTTCTCATGCTAAAAGTGGGACAGTGGCATGGATGTAAATAATCCAGAGGCTTGCCGCTTACAGCAATTAGATGAAAGGAGTTGTTGGTGTTTGTGTCTTGTGAACGAGGCACAGTTTTGATGCTAAAAGGTTGATTGACTCAACCGGAGTTTTTCTTATACAAAGCCTAAGAGGAGGCTCTTGACCCAACAAGAGGGTGTTTTTGTGTGTCTCGTACGAAGCCCGAGAGAGAGGCTAAAAGGGTTGACTCAACAAGAGAGTGCTTTATACTCAACAAGAGAGTGTTTTTGTATGTCGTACGAGGCCCGAGATGGAGGCTAAAAGAAAGATTGACTCAACAAGAGAGTCTTTTATACTCAACCAGAGAGTGATTTTGTATCTCGTACGATGCCCGAGATAGAGGCCAAAAGGATTATTGACTCAACAAGGGAGTCTTTTTGTATCTCGTACGAAGCCCGAGATGGAGTCTAAAAGGATTGCTGTTTCAGTTGAGTGACAGGTCCAGTAGGTTGGTTAAAAGAGAAAATCAGTTCTTATAAAGAGACTGATTAAAGGTAATGGGGAATCCAGAGGGTATTGGAGACTGTCCGAGTCTACTGGTGTTTTTCCCTACATGAGAATGCCTTCGAGACTCAAGGAGATTAGACAGTCCAAGTCTAGAGTTTTATCTTTTGTACTATGTTTATGGTAGAAAGATTTAGACTCTTTGAAAGACTGTTCTATTAAGATGACTAATTTTTGTTCCTATACCTCTAGGAGGTCGTCGGGACAATTTGTACGAAGCCCAAGAGGAGGCTGGAAACTTTTAAGAAGCCGAGGAACAATATGTACGAAGCCCAAGACGAGGCTCTCTTCCCGAAGGAAGAATCCTTATACGAAGCCTAATAGGAGGCTGTGAATACTTCTAAGAAGCCGTAAGGTCCTTGTACAACGCCCAAGAGGAGGCGGGGATGCTTTTAGGAAGCCTGTGGGTCCCCAAACCCCGAGAAGTTCAAGACATGCCATTCACCGAGAATGGATCAAGCCAGGAAAGTTTGAGAATTTGGAAGAAACTCAAGAGATGCCATTCACAGAGAAAAGATCATCTCTGGGTAGTAGAGTCTCTTTGACAACTTCTAAAGGTTACAGTCTGAGAAAGGGTTCAAAAAGAATCTTCCTTTCACATCTCCATATTGTTTAACCCCAAGAGGAGGGAAGACTGTGTCTGGTAATCCTATGGGGATCTAGTTTTGTCTATTTAAGAGTGATCAACAGGGCTTAGTGCTAGATGTAGTTGCCGGGGAAACTCTAAATATTTATACTAGTATTACAAAATTGATACGAGTTTATGAAAGAAGACTTACAGCGAAACAGCCCCACAATACAATTATATGTATATGAAAGCGGATAAAGAAAGCATATAAACACTTACTCAGTTGTAGAGCTTCCATGCTGTTTGGTTAGTTGCTCAACAAAGAAAGATTGAAAACAACAGTATATTCAAAATTAAGGGATAGAGTATTTTGAAAAGATGTTGGGGCTTACAGCTCAAGGAGAGGCCCAAGGTTTATCAGTGATCGCACTGTCGTTTTGTACAGAGGGACTTATACAAGTGACTGAGGCCCAAGAAAGGTTTTCTGTACAAGGGGATGAGTCTTATGTAACACCCCAATTCCCATCGCGAATAAATAATACATAACTAAATCAGAGTAAATAAAATTTTATTTTTCCGACAGAAAACAAGGATGTCACAATTAAAGAAAGAAAACATAAGCCCTGCTCATTTATTTGATACATAACACAAAATGGAGTAAATCTCAAAGGGCAACTTTTCCAACAAAATGAAGTTCAATTATGGAATAAAGCGGAAAGATCCATAACTGACTTGTTTTACAAATGAATTATTTTATAACATCAAAATATACATATAAAGGTAATACAAATAAATCTAATAAAGGTATACATATATAACATAATCGTTCCCCGACTCCCGTGCTACGTATCAGAGCAGACACCAAGACCGACAAAAGAACGGAGGGCTAATCTTCACAAAAGCCTCCAAGACTACAAAACTGCAATTGCCTCATAGAGCAATAAACCACAGCAGAAGGGTGAGAAATAACAACTAAATCAAGATTGCATAATAATATGCAAAACATATAAATTCACATACACGGTTATTCTCACCACAAGCATCACATACAATACATATAGCATATATCAATTATACCAACATAATAACACATTCCCACATAATGCACACCAAATTTATGACATATGGAAACACATCACCACATCACATAGCATATGCCTATACATAAAACATATTATCTGCAACCAATGCATTTATCACATATGCACATCAATTCACCAATCCAATCATAAATCTCAACACATACTCAATCAATTCATGATTTTCCACACATAATCACATAATCATTCCATTCATGATTTTCCACACATAATCACATAATCAATCCATTCATGATTTATGCAAATGCACAGAGACCGACACGACGACCCTATGCAATGCATATACGGTACCATCCTTCCATCATTCTCAACACCAGTTCACTCAGGAACTATTGGATTCATCGTTTGTTACTTAGTGTAACTCCCCGTCGGGAAAACGATGTTCCTCGTCGCTTTAGGTCCTCTTTCTTTAAGGCTCACGACGTTTATGGATTGCTTTAGGTCCTCTTTGTATAAGGCTCACGATGTTATAACGGATTCCCTCTAGAATCATTTCGTCGCTCACACCCACTAGGGCACACGACATCACAAGATGCATATCATGATGCTTGACACACAAGAACTCATGACAATCAAATGCATCTTCACAATTCAACCATATGAATTAATCAACATCATCACATTCATGCATTGCAAATCAATTCAAACAATGCATTTCAAACCATAAAGGCCACCCACCAACATAAATTAAATTTCACATATCAAAGGCTACCCATAACACATCACAACAACATACATTGATATTCACTCAAGCAATGTATTTTACCACACAACAACATCATTATCCTACATTGAAATCAAACCCAAAACAACACATTTATTTCTCCATAAGACCACAAACCTTCATCACCAACACTCATCATATATATTCACATCATATAACAGCACACAAGCTATACGATACATATTAAAAGCATATCACATGGTAACACGTCAATCACACACAATTACGATGGTAAAAGTCGACAAAACAACACTATTCCAATCCCCTGACATAATTAAATCGGCCACTAATCCCAAAACCAATAATATAAGAAAGAACATCTCCTAAGCTTTCCAAAGCATCCAACCACGCCTCAATCCGACTTACGGATCAAAAGTTATAAAGAAAACAAATTGGGAAATTCGTCATGTTCTCAATGCGAAGCTCCTAGCGAGTCCTTCGCGCCCTCATTCGCAGTACGAATGCCCCAGCGAACCAAGTCAGAAAGGAAAATAGCCTACAGTTCGCAGTGCGAACTCCCAGCGAACCTTCGTTGTCCCCTTCGCAGTGCGAATCCCCCAGCGAACCGTGGCAGAAAGAAAAACAACACAATGTTCACAGTGCGAACCTCACGCGAACGCTCGCTTTCCCCTTCGCTGGCCATTTGCAGTACGAACCTGCGAAACCAAAAAAACCCAGCAGCGCTAACACAGGTCATTTGGGTCTAAATTCATCATTCTCCCACCCCAAACACTTCCAATTCATGCTATAACAACCAAAACATGATCCAAGCCTAACAACAAGTATTCTACTCAGTTTTTATCGAATTTCATCCGTGAAAACATCGATTTCTATCAATTTCTCCTAATTCCAATCTATACGAAAAGTTGCGAAACAACCAAAACATTTACAACAAACAACACATATACATACACAAGCAAGATATAATTGAAACTTCTCACCCTTACCCGATTAATCGCGCTCGAAACGGAGTTAAGTCGATTTTGCTCTTTCTCCCTTTTTCTCTCCTCTTCCTTTCCTTCCCTTCTCTTTCTTTCCTTTCTCTCTATTTCTCTCCACTTTATATTTATATAAATATCTAAACCCCTAAAAGACTATTTTACCCCTCAGCTCAAATATCTCGCAAACGCTCTCAAAATGCGATAAAACATAAACGACGATGAAAAATAATATATTGTCAAATAAATGTCAAGCATAAAATAATATAAAACAAAAATAATTAAATCGAATCGTTCAAATAAATAATACATAACCGAGCGTTACAATTCTCCCCCACTTAGACATTTTCGTCCTCGAAAATATACTGAGACAGACAACTCCGGACACGACTCTCGCCACCGACCAAGACACTAACATGCCGACAAAAGCACACCACGAATAACACAAACTGACAACCCACCTCGCTAACAGCAACTACAACAACGACACGACAACGACGACAACTACAACGACAAGATGCAAAGCCCATACAATGCACTTGACGACCAACTCACGACTCAAGGAATACCCAAGTTACGAACACACACAGGTTCACGCTTGAGCCGAAACACATCAAGATCGTTACCCTCACCACAGGTAACACTCCCCTAATCCCCCACAAGGAATTAGCCACACGCACTCGAACCATCACGATGGAAACGAGGCCACAACAAGGACAAGAACCTAAAGTTCCACGACCCAACATCGTTTCAACAACCTCTACAAAACCAGAATACCAAACATCCTTGTCACACAACAATAGTATAACAATGCTACGATTCCCCAATCGAACATACCACCAAAACCTTCATCTACATAATAGCCCATGAATAATATTTAAACCTTTCCCTAACACTTCCATTCTGAATGCCCAATAGTCTCATCATTCACACATGTTTCCCAATGTTCAACCTATGAACTCTTACAGGTTCCACACGCAAATACAAAATGTGTCACCTCACGCTTCCGCTGCGCACTCTGATTACTCGAAACCATCAAGTCTACCAATCTCACGTCCAAAGTCTAACTCTTTCTCATATTCGGAAAAAATCACTGTCCACTTTTAATATACCCAACCTCACACTCTACTGTGTTATCCCACACACCAGACACAAGTCTCTGAACTGCTCAAACAATTTTAATTCTCTGACCATCAAAACAGACATGCATAACAACTTTCGACTTAACTTTTCAGGCACAACATCAACTTTTCCCCAATAGGATAATTCGAGCCAAAGTCATAACTCATCCCCAATTCTAACCATCCTCGTTGTCTCATACTCAATTCCTTCAGACCAAACAAGCACTCTAAACTCTGGCGATTACTAAACACTTCGAACCTAGAACTATAAAGATACTACCTCCAAATATTCCAACACAATACAACCGCAGCCAATTCCAAATCCAAAATAGTATAGATCCTTTTATAAATCCTCAATTGGCCTAAAGCATAAGCTACGATTTTACCCCATTGCATTAACACACTGACTAAACTCAACAAGACATATCACCATACCTCATAAACGGTTTATCAGGATCACGCTGAATCAGAACCGAAACTGTAGACATCTTCTACTTCAGCTCTCTGAACTCACTCACAATGAACATCCAAAACAAACGACTTACCCTTTGCAAGTCAACTGAGATACCAGAAGTACGAACTTAACAAAGTCTTTCATAACCTGCAATAACAACCAACTGAGCCCAAAAGTTTCTAATCTCCTTAACCAACTTCGGAGCCTCTCATTGTAGAACTACATCTCCTTCCGATGGATCCATAATAATACTCTCATCCGAAATAAGATATCCAAGAAAACTAACCTTTGTCAACCAAAATTCTCACTCGAATAACTTAGCATAAAACTTCGTCTCTTTTCAACACTTGTAATTCAAATCTCAAACACTTTACTTGTTCTTCCTCTGAGTTTATAACAGATCCGAATATCCTCAATCAAAACCACTACGAACTTATCCAAATAAATATGGAAGATACAATTCATATACTCCACAAACATTCCAGACGCATCAATTGAAGCCTTTAACGTGTTAACAGTTTCGTTTTACGTAATTCACGTAATTCCGACTAATCCCAATAATCGACCAAAAATCCATTCCATAAATAATATTCCGCTTTCCAAAACATAGAACCCTTTCATAGCTCCACAACGATATAGAGAATGTTTAAACCGGATAAACGAAGCCAAAGTTAAGAAAGAAACAATTTGGAAAGATCTGCCATGTTCGCAATGCGAATCTCCCAGCGAGCAGTCGCTTTCCTCATTCGCAATTCGAACCTCCAGCGAACCAAGGCAGAAGAAAAAGGGCCCAAAGTTCGCACAAAAAACTGCTAGCGAGCCTTCGCCTTGACCTTCGCACTGCGAACTCCGGCGAATCTTCGCATTCCCCTTCTCGTTGGGTTCGCTTATTCTCAATCGTTACCTTATTCAACTATTTGTAATCCATATACAATTTCTTCTCTTGACCGTCCAATTCCACAATTTCCAACATGTATCAACAACCAACCAAAAAGAACTCTTAATATCAATATTACCTTCGCACACAAAGGTTTCTCAAAATTTCCATTCAACCATCCATCCTTTTTGTTACCAACCATACTGGACCTCATCAAGTCGACACACTAAAGTTTCACCCAAAACACTAGCCTCACAAACATAACAAACACCTTAGTCTCAACTCCAAAGAGTGTTCTACTCACTTAGCAGATATAACCTCGACTATTCACCTTCGTCCAATTTAAGTTCACACTCTACTCTCTGAGAACAACCATTAGTAATACCCAATCATTCTCCCTCAGAGACATTCCAACTTGACCAATATACAAAACCTCTAATCCGCCTCATCTTCCGATATAAGAATCTTCATCGACTCATCAAAACAATATGTAATAATTTCCTTAATTCCAAACAATTCATCGCACACACTATCAAAGCTGGAAAGACCCGTCTATTCCATCCAACATAATTCCGTCTACTATCAACAAGAGATTAAGGGTGATCAGTTCCTCAATTTGTCAATAGACAGCCGACAATCATGATGGGGCATAAACCATCTTTACCAAACTATAATAGTATTCCTTACATCTCATGCACAAAACTACCTAAGGCACCAATCCTTAGTCAACATAAACCTTACCTTCACATTCCCTCCGGAATCGGGAACAACACTGTCCAAACAACACTTAAAATCTTGCAACCAATGACACCCTGAGCCAACACTCCACAACTGAACCAACTTGGAGAAGTACCAGCTTCTCCCCCACTTATCTCAATCTAAATCCTAAAGACAAAATATTAGAAAACCAGAAAGCAGTGACAGTGTTTCACACACATATCACATACTAAGGAACAAGCAACACCGACAGTATTCAACTGTCACAACAACTGACTCAACAACTTGGCCGGACGGACCGACCTGCTCTGATACCACTAATGTAACACCCCAATTCCCATCGCGAATAAATAATACATAAATAAATCAGAGTAAATAAATATTAATTTTTCCGACAGAAAACAAGGATGTCACAATTAAAGAAAGAAAACACAAGCCCTGCTCATTTATTTGATACATAACACAAAATGGAGTAAATCTCAAAGGGCAACTTTTCCAACAAAATGAATTTCAATTATGGAATAAAGCGGAAAGATCCATAACTGACTTGTTTTACAAATGAATTATTTTATAACATTAAAATATACATATAAAGGTCATACAAATAAATCTAACAAAGGTATACATATATAACATAATCGTTCACCGACTCCCGTGCTACGTATCAGAGCAGACACCAAGACCGACAAAAGAATGGAGGGCTAATCTTCACAAAAGCCTCCAAGACTACAAATCTGCAATTGCCTCATAGAACAATAAACCACAGCAGAAGGGTGAGAAATAACAACTAAATCAAGATTGCATAATAATATGCAAAACATATAAATTCACATACACAGTTATTCTCACCACAAGCATCACATACAATACATATAGCATATATCAATTATACCAACATAATAACACATTCCCACATAATACATACCAAAGTTATGACATATGGAAACACATCGCCACATCACATAGCATATTCCTATACATAAAACATATTATCCGCAACCAATGCATTTATCACACATGCACATCAATTCACCAATCCAATCATAAATCTCAACACATACTTAATCAATTCATGATTTTCCACACATAATCACATAATCAATCAATTCATGATTTTCCACACATAATCACATAATCAATCCATTCATGATTTTCCACACATAATCACATAATCAATCCATTCATGATTTATGCAAATGCACAGAGACCGACACAACGACTATATGCAATGCTTATGCGGTACCATCCATCCATCATTCTCAACACTAGTTCACTCAGGAACTATTGGAATCATCGCTTGTTACTTAGTGTAACTCCCCGTCGGGAAAACGATGTTCCCCTTCGCTTTAGGTCCTCTTTGTATAAGGCTCACGACGTTTATGGATTGCTTTAGGTCCTCTTTGTATAAGGCTCACAATCTGATTGCTTTAGGTCCTCTTTGTATAAGGCTCACGATCGTCTATAATCATCGCTTTAGGTCCTCTTTGTATAAGGCTCACAATGTTATAGCGGATTCCCTCTGGAATCGTTTCGTCGCTCACACCCACTAGGGCACACGACATCCCAAGATGCATATCATGATTCTTGACACACAAGAACTCATCACAATCAAATGCATCTTCACAATTCAACCATATGAATTAATCAACATCATCACATTCATGCATTGCAAATCAATTCAAACAATGCATTTCAAACCATAAAGGCCACCCACCAACATACATTAAATTTCACATATCAAAGGCTACCCATAACACATCACAACAACATACATTGATATTCACTCAAGCAATGTATTTTACCACACAACAACATCATTATCCTACATTGAAATCAAACCCAAAACAACACATTTATTTCTCCATATGACCACAAACCTTCATCACCAACACTCATCATATATATTCACATCATATAACAGCACACAAGCTATACGATACATATTAAAAGCATATCCCATGGTAACACGTCAATCACACACAATTACAACGGTAAAAGCCGACAAAACAACACTATTCCAATCCCCCGACATAATTAAATCGGCCACTAATCCCAAAACCAATAATATAAGAAAGAACATCTCCTAAGCTTTCCAAAGCAATCAACCACGCCTCAATCTGACTTACGGATCAAAAGTTATAAAGAAAACAAATTGGGAAATCCGGCATGTTCGCAATGCGAAGCTCCTAGCGGGTCCTTCGCGCCCTCATTCGCAGTGCGAATGCCCCAGTGAACTAAGTCAGAAAGGAAAATAGCCTACAGTTCGCAGTGCGAACTCCCAGCAAACCTTCGTTGTCCCCTTCGCAGTGCGAATCCCCCAGCGAACCGTGGCAGAAAGAAAAACAACACAACGTTCGTAGTGCGAACCTCACGCGAACGCTCGCTTTCCCCTTCGCTGGCCATTCGCAGTGCGAACCTGTGAAACCAGAAAAACCCAGCAGCGCTAACACAGGTCATTTGGGTCCAAATTCATCATTCTCCCACCCAAAACACTTCCAATTCATGCTATAACAACCAAAACATGATCCAAGCCTAACAACAAGTATTCTACTCAGTTTTTATCGAATTTCATCCGTGAAAACATCGATTTCTATCAATTGCTCCTAATTCCAATCGATACGAAAAGTTGCGAAACAACCAAAACATTTACAGCAAACAACACATATACATACACAAGCAAGATATAATTGAAACTTCTCACCCTTACCCGATTAATCGCACTCGAAACGGAGTTATGTAGATTTTGCTCTTTCTCCCTTTTTCTCTCCTCTTCTTTTCCTTCCCTTCTCTTTCTTTCCTTTCTCTCCACTTTCTATTTATATAAATATCTAAACCCCTAAAAGACTATTTTACCCCTCAGCTCAAATATCTTGCAAACGCTCTCAAAATGCGATAAAACATAAACGACGATGAAAAATAATATATTGTCAAATAAAAGTCAAGAATAAAATAATATAAAACAAAAATAATTAAATCGACTCGATCAAATAAATAAGACAAAACCGGGCGTTACATCTTACCCTCTCTCAAGAGGCCCAAGTGTTTAAAGAAATAGAATGGGACTTACAACACGAGGGTAGGCCCAGATGATTGGTTTTTTTATTGGCGATCGCGCCGAGGTTTTCTTTTAACGTATGGGGGCTTATACAATGTCTGAGGCCCAAAAAGTTTTGGTTAAAAGGGGATTGGGTCTTACACTCTAATAGAGGCCCAAAAAGATTTATTTTTGTACAAGTGGTGGGGCTTACAACTCAAGGAGAGGCCCAGGGTCATTTGTTTGAAAATGGCAATCGCGCCGAGATTTTTGAAAACGCAGTGGGTCTTATACAATGTATTGAGGCCCAAAATGGTTTGGTTTTCAAAGGGGGTTGGGTCTTACACTCTAATAGAGGCCCAAAAAGTTTTAAATGGGTCTTATAGCTCGAGGAGAGGCCCAGAGTTTGTTTTTCAACCGACGATGACCGCGTCAAACTTTTTGAAATACAACGGGACTTATACAATAAGTGAGGCCCAAAAATAGGTTTGTATTTACAAAGGATTGGGTCTTACACTCTGTTAGAGGCCCAAGTGTTTGAAATTGTTTGATGAGGGTGAAAATCAAAGAAACCCTAATCTTTAAAAGTAAATATTTAAAGAAAATCAAATAAAATACCAAATAAGTTTGAATAAACCATTTGTGATTTTTGTTTAAGGTTTGAGAAATGAGGGATTAATCACAAGATGAATTAAAACTCACTTGGTTTTGATTTTCAAAGTAAATATTCACTTTTAAAATGTTTAAAAACATGAAAAAGAATTTATTCACAAAAAAATATAATTATATTAAATAAATAATATAAACTTAATTTTTTGTGGAATAAAATATTTCAACATATTTGTGATTTTTTGCAAAAAGAACCAATAAAAAATAATTAAAATTGAAAGAGTTATTAATTTTCCAATTAATTAATAAAACATAAAAATATTGGAAAAAATAGCAAAAATGTGAGAAAACACAAAATGGCATGGGTGGGGTTTGAACCCACGACCTCAAGGTTATAGGGCGCGTGCCTTACCACTGGGGTGGTGATACATCCATTGCTTGAAGTGAAACCACAAATATACAAGGCTTGCCTTGTTTTTGGCCTCTTTTTGAGCTTTTGGAGTTTTCTGTGCAATCTGCCAAACTTCTTGTTCCAGAAATGGTTTGATGCTTTGGACACTCTCAAATGATCCCTTAGAAGCTTTGAGGATGGTTGGAATCAGCTGGAACCTGCAAAAACACAAACTGGCCCTTTATTGCAAAAGGGGTTAAAATAACCAAAATAACAACTCTCTCAAATGGTGTTCCAGATGGGGGGAACCATTTGGGACAGTTCAAGGATGTTATTTGGAGTGTGTTTGAGTTTTTATCTGGTTTGGAAAGTGACTAAATCAAGACATGGCTTGAAAAATGCACAAAAAGCCTATTTTGAGGTTTTGAGAGGTGACTTTGTGATTTTGGTGTGACAGGTCACTTTTGATAGTTTGGATCACCTACATATGATGTTTATGAGGTGTTAGGATCATAAGTTGCGATGGAAATGCTCTCTAACTCAAAAACTCAGAGTTACCTTGCTAAAGAAGGCATTTTGGCCTAAAGAGAGGGATTTTGAAGAAAACATCTGTTTGATGGCTTTGGTGTACTCAAACTGAGCACAAATGAGCTCTATTTATAGTAGAGCAAGTTTGTTTTGGGATCAATAGTGAATGGCAACTGCAGCAGAGGTTTGGCCAATGGTTGCACTTTGGAATCCAAGTCTCCTCTAGCCATTGACTAGAGGTTAGGGCACAGGGCTGTGGTTCCCTTGGTCTTGGATAAGTCTTGACTGAATTTAGTTGCAAATGTGTCAGTCCATGCTACCTTGGTGTATGTATTGAATGCTCCAATCCAAAATTGGAGTCTTGTCCCTCTTTTAGGCAATTCTAGGTTTGGCATGCTACTTCTTGTTCCAAGGACTTTGGAGGCTTGGCTCAGTGTTTGCCCCTTTTAGATTTGATCCTCAGATGTGTCCAAAGTGATGTAAACGCTAGGAATTGTTTGATTTTTCCAAATAGAGCAAAAATGCAAATTTCTGCCTAGCCTTGGCAATTTTCAGCAAGGCATATTGCCATTGTCATATCTCATGGCCCAAGTGGAATTTGATGATGTTCTTGGCCATTTTGGAAAGCCCTCGTATTATACAACAACTGTTTGATCATATTTGGTTTTGATACCTTTTGGATCCAAGTGAAAAATCCCCTTACATTTGGAAAAAAGTGAAGGCAGATTCTGACTTGGTGAAAATTTCACTAAGTGTTGGAAAAAAGTGACATTTTCACTTTTTGTGATTTTGATCATTCCATAACTCAAAATCCATGATGAATTTGGAAGGAGGTCAGGTCTAAGCTTTTGTAGAGGGTAATGATAGCTACAAATCTAGCTTTGGATGGGGAAAAATGGCCTTGTGGTTTAGGAGTTATGATCCTCCAAAGTTGGTACCCTTGCCACTTTGTTCATAACTTAGAAAATTTTCTAAGTTTTTATGGTTACCCCTTTTACAAGCTATCCCACTTTTCTTGATTTTTCTTGATGAATGATGATTCAAATCATACATTAACATCATTTTAGGGTTAAAAAACCATTTTTGTGAAAAATCTCAAAAAGTCAAAGTTGACTTTTGTGCACAGTTGACTTTTTGTCAAATGAATTCCAAACTGTGCGATCCTCTATGAAATCAAGTCCTTGACCTAAATCAAACTTGATGGATTTATTTCATAGGTGTTATAGGGTGTATTGAATCATGTCCTAGGGTTTGGGAGCATGTCCTGGTCAAAAGTCAAAGCTACAGTTGACTTTTCTCGCGAAACCCTAATTGTGGTACTGATGAAATTGAGACTTGTTGCTCAAGCTTCCTGGATCAATCCATTGTTACAAATGGATCAATGTGGTATGTTGGAGACCCTCAAATCATGTCTTGAGGTCTTGGTTCATGATTTGTCCCAAAAGTCAACTTAGGGGTGAATTAGGTCAAGAAACCCAAATTCCTGATTTTTGATGTATGCATCCCCTGAGGTCAAATTGACTTGATGCTTGGGCCCATGAGGTTCCATGGAGTATTTTAGGATATGATTTGAAGCATTGGCTCATGCCCAGAGGAAAATTTCTATCTGGAGGCCCTGGTCGACCAAACACTAATTTGGTGACACTGGCGATCTTGAAGCTTGATCCACCTGGAAGGGAGCAGCCTTGTGCTTAATCCTTAAAGTGGGAGTCCTTTTGATCCATTGTAGATGTTTGGGAGGTTAGACAAGTTGAAGATCATGTCATTTCTTGATTGATCCTTTGTCTAAGAACTCTAAGAGGGCTTGAAACCCTAAGAGGGAGAAAAAACTGATGTATTGCGGAATCTCTGCTTAAGAGGCTTCCTCTAGGGATTTTCCTTAATCCGAGATAGCGAAAATATCATCTTTAATAGCGAAGAGTGACATCGGTTGAAGGTTCTCTGGTCTTTCAGTGGTTCAAGTTATCAAAGTGGTCAAGGGCCAATTCTGATCCAGAAATAAACAGGAGGAGAGAGATTGTTCAGACGCAACACTTCCTGGCGAGGAAAGGGCTGACAACTCGATTGAGAGGACTTTTATCACTATGGGATAAGACCGACTGGAGTGATAGTGATGCAATATGAATGTGAATGCAAATCAATAATGCATGATGTATGTATGTATATGCTGAAAAACTGACGCGACATACAAACTAACGGATGAACACGACTGGATAATCGACCATTTATTTCAAGAAGCAAAGTTTTTACTACTTTTGTCGAAAAACACGAAAGTTGATGAGAACAATGATGAATTCAATAAACAAAAGGTTTTTAAACAAAAATTGTCAAGATTGTTAAAGCACATTGTCCTAGGATTTATTTGATTGGTCCTGTAAGTAAACTAATTTTTTCATAAATTAGGAGATCAGCGGTTGTTTGCGAATTTCCCTAGCAAACATTATCACGTGTCATGTTTCAAGGATTTGATACTTGAGAATTGGAGGAGGGGGTATTTTTCTAAAGTAGAAAGATCAATTGCAACTACGAATTCTAGTGATAGAGAAACTCAACTTACAGTCACAAGTACGGAGATGGATCGAAGTTTGCGAATTTCAAGGAGAGTAAGGACTATAAGCAAGTACACAAAGATAGCAATTATGATATTCAAGTTAGGGGTGTGCATGGTTGGTTATTTTCAAAAACCAAACCATAACCATTTTAAAACCAATTAAATGGTTTGGATTCATAACCATAACCACATTTCATTCAAAACTGGTTATAAAACCAGTTATAATTTTGGTTATATAACCGGTTTTAAACCGGTTATTAATTTCTTTTTGAAAAAAAAAATTAAAAAAAAAATTTAATTAGTTTTTTAAAAAATTATTTTTTTTATAAAAAAAATTAATTTTTTTCAAAAAATTAATTAATTGTTTAATTGATTTTTTTTTCAAAAACTGAGTCTTTTTCAAAATACTTAAGGGCCTGTTTGAATCCCTTCCCAAAAACAATTTTCTAATTTTTAAAAATGAAAAAATCTATTTGGAAAGCTAATTTCTCAAAACTATTTTCTACAACTCTTTTTAGATTTTCAGTTTTTAAATCTAGAAAACAAAAACAACTTTGATATGTTTTGGTTTTTTATTTTCCAAATTGCACAATTCATAACTATATTAATCTCTATAATTTTTTTTCATACATTTTATAAAACAAAGTAATAGATTACTATCCAAAATACTAAAATAAGAAACAGTTTATTGAGTTACAAATATTTTATTAATAATATAATTAATATTAAATTATAAAATAGTTGACATATATTCTTAGATCTTATATTAAAAAAATAGTGACTAAATTATATTTACATTTATAAATAACCAAAAAATGTTAATTTATTAATTAAAAAGAATTATATATATTTAAATAAATACCAATTGATTTTCTTTAGTTTGTAATATTTAATATAGTAAAATAGATTTTAAAAATTATTTGACTAAATAGGTATTTTTATTCTCTTCTTAAAAATAGTACTGAAAAATTGAACTACCAAACAAATTTTTTCATTTTCACATTTCAAAAACAATTTTTAAAAACTAGTTTATCAAACAATTTTTTTTTGTTAATTCCCTTAAAAACAATTATTTTAAATTTATTTGAAACACAAATTGTAAGAACTAAAATTCAATAGTATTTCAAATAGGCCCTAAAGTTTAATTGAATTTTGCAAAATTTTTTAGTAAATCTAATGTATATTATTTTTTCACATAAAATTTATTTTTTTTTCACAAAAAATTTCATTATTTTTCGTAAAAATAAATTTTTCATAAAAATAATTTTTTTTTCACAAAAAATAATTTATTTTTCAAAAAAAAAATTCTAAAAAATTTAATTTTTTATTCGAAAATATATAATAGAATTAAAATATTGGATTTTGGATAATAACCGGATTGTAACCGGATCCAAAAATAAAATATGGTTGGATAACCAACCATTAATAATTAAACTGGTTAATAACCATTTAATTATATCCGGATATTTTAAATGAATTTGGATTTGGTTATTGATTTGGATCTCAAAACCGGATATTTTGCACACCCCAAATTCAAGTTAATATTTTCAGCTATTTTTGTAAATCCTATATCTGCTTTTGCTGATATTTTGGAAGCTCTTGCTTCAGATTAGTTGAGCATGAGTAGGTAGAAGAATTGTCCCTATATCTAATGAAATGTCCCTCTAGAATTTATTTTCTGATTGCTTGATCCATTTGTCTTGTTTTTCTCTATTTCAGAATGGTTTGCTTTGGATCTGTATTCTCTGTTGCGCTCTCTTTCCTACTATATGTGCAACACTAATTGCAGCCATTAGATTCATGCACTAATGCAAGAAACACTTTTTAAATCATACATTTTAAATCAAATGCTATCCACTTGATTTAAAATTAGGAAAAACTAGAACACGGAAGGTGTATTTTTTAGTGAATAACATTTAAGTCAGTTAACATGATTTAAAAGAACTTTTTATAATTAAAAAAACACTAGTTCCCTCTCTTGTTCACGAAAACATAAATTGGTCCCCTCTTTTTTCATTTTTCAAAAGCGCACACACACCAAAAAACTGATGAACCTTCTCTTTCAGCGACGAACAAACCCTAAACACATTTCCTTCTTACTTTCTCTCTCGGCGAAAAACAAACCCTACATTTCCTTCTCACTTTCTCTCTCGGCGACGACGAACACCAACTTCTCTAAACACGAAAACGTTGCTTCAGTTTCCGTCGACATTCAGATTCCAAATTCTCCACCGCTGCTTCTGTTCAGATTTTTCAAGGTTAGTTCAGATTTTTGATTTTTTCAAGGTTAATTTAGGTTTAGTATCTATTATTTAATTTATCTAATTCCTTAGGTTAGTGTTGTCGAGCATTTTCTTAAAAGGGTTTGATTTGTTATTGACTTGAATATGTAAGAAACATGATTGGAAATGTGTTACTGCTGATTATATTCAATCTTAGAATCAGCACACATAAAGTTGATGAATATGCTGATTCTGACTATAAGAAAATTGTTTATGTTAAAAAACATGATGGGAAATGGGTTACTTCTGATTCTATTCAATCTTGATGTGCTTTTTTACTTAGATATGCAACATAGACATGGATAATAATTAATAACTTAGAGGCCGCTGCAATATTGGCTTTTACATTCAACCACACCCTTGATTGACATTTTAAGATCCTAATTTCTTAGTAGAACTTGTTGTTATCAAAGATAATTAAACATGGAGATCTAAAGATTATGGTTTTGTTAATCCATTTTTTCCTAGTGATGAGTGGAATATGATTTTCTCTTAGAATTTTTATCAAGTAAAAGGTGGTGCAGAAGATAGGAAGTCTTGTTTATATGCCTACAGTTTGACGACCTTTATGTTCTGCAATCACACCTGGGTAGTTTAGGTGTATCCCATGTGTGCTTAGTTGTAGGGTTAGTTTTTTTGGCTATTAGTGAATATCTTCGCCTAGCTTATGTTATCTTTGTAACTTATTCTCATTCTTGGTAAGCCTGATCCTATGAAATGAGTTTAATTATAATATTATTAATTTTCTCTTAAAAAAGGATATCGTGTTTTATATTTATATATAATTGAATTCATGTGATTAATGTAGTATTTATAAAAATTTTACTTGTTTTTTCTTTGATTTGGTACATAGGATTTGAACTCCTTTATGATTAGAATTCACTTTAGCCAGTTACTTTTCTTAAATAAGTATTTGATTATAAAGACCTCCCTTTTAATTTTCAAAGTTCCAGAAACCTCCTTATATGCCTGCTATTTATCTGACTGATTGTTTTGTTTTGGCATATTACATGGTTTTGTTACAATGCTTGAGCTTGTTTAAGTTTTTGTGTGGAGCTGCTGCTGATTTTGTGCAGGTCATGACAACGCCAAACTTCTCTTCAACAACATTCAGCAATGACAACGAGCAACAACTCAGTTTCGAATATAATGGTTGGGTTTGTTCTATTCTTTCCTGTCATGTGCTGCCTTTGTTTGATCATTGTTGCTGATGTTTTTTTTTCCGATTACACCGCGAGTTGCTTGTTTGAGCTATTTGGTTTATTGTTGCGTATTCTCGATTATGTTTGTGTTGTTTTCTGGCTGTTTAACTTGATGCTTGATGAACACTGCCAACAGGTAATATATGCTACATTTTGATTTGAACCAATTCTGTTTAACTTGTTGTTTATGTATCTCATTGATCTGGCACCTATTATGTACCAATTTTGTATGAGTTGAATCTTGCATGGATTAAGAATTGCTCTTGCGCATTTGCTTTTCAACTCAATTTCATGGAGATCTTGTATTGTAGTTTTATTTGTGAGGAATGTGATTAATCTTTTTCGATTTAACAACTTCTGGAACTTTCATTCTGGTTGGTTTTTGACTTGGATTTCGGTGTTAATTTGTCCTGCTTTTGATCTGCCTGATGTAATTCTGTGAATAGTTGCCTTTGTGTGTTACTGCTGCTGCGTTAAACTTGGGCATTGAGTTAGAGATTTTGAGTTTCAAAACTACTATTTGTTATAGTAATGTTGAGCAGTGCATGAATGTCTACTGGCTTGAGATGATGATTTAATAAGAGTTCTTAAACTTGTGCTCTTTGCTGCATTTTTGATACTGCTAGATTCATGTCAACATTACGAAATTACGGTAACCATACGAGTTGAACTTGTTCTAAATAGTGTGATGTCTATTGTTCTGTTCATTTTGATTGTGCGTCGGTTTCATTTGCGATTCAGTTTATATTAAGTAATTGTTGAAACCGTGTCTATTTATTTTGGAAATGGTTTGCTAATGTGATATATAGTTGTAAAAAATACACTGCTGCTGCAATTATAGCTTGAAGTGTTTATGTTCACTCTTTCGATCTCGGTAATATTGCGATTCTGAACTTTTATTCGAGATTGTGTGCTACTGCTATTTTGGACGTTGTTGTTTCAGGTCATAATTTGTTCGTTACTCCTGATAACAACGTGTTTAGAATGATGATGTACCTTCCATTTCCGACATATAAGGAAAGGAAACCACTTTAAAAGACACACACTAGTAAGGACTTACAGTTGAGACAAATGGTTGTGTAATATCATTTCATATTTTCACTGCCTTGTTTTGTCTTGTGCAATACACCCATGTTTAGATTGTCGGTGTTGCTTTGGTGTTTGGTCTTATGTATTACATGCACATATAAATTACGTTAGAGAATAATTTCTCAGATTGACACATGAGTGTTTTATTGGCTTAAATTGATTATCTCTATCAGAATGACCTATACGCATTTCTTTTATTATATATAAATTTGACTTTGATATTGTGACTGCAGAGTTACACATGGAGGTGGGCTTATGGAAGGAGAAAGCAGAGACGGTGTTTCTGTTGTGTCCGACGTAAAACAGGGAGTATCATAAAAAAATCATGTCGATAATGTGGTTGCATCAACTCCACCTATTGCTCATTCAAATGTTTATCATATTGGAGTCCCTTCCAAGAGGCCTTCCATTGTGAGTCAACAGCGAGGACAAAGAGCACATCATAAGTGGAAAGGTCCAGATAAAATCAACTGGATATATGGCGATTGGATCGACGATTTCGACTAGAGGTATAATAAATTATATTCCCAATCTTGGAAATATGGAAAAATGATGAGTGTTTATGTATCACCCATGTTGCTAATAAGCTATGATTTTCATTCCCATTTTGTTATGGTGCAATTCTTGTTTCGTATCTTGTTCCAATTTTGGTTTAATGGGTAAAGAAAAAAGATAGTGCATAC
This sequence comes from Lathyrus tuberosus, assembly GCA_022829125.1. Taxonomy (NCBI): domain Eukaryota; kingdom Viridiplantae; phylum Streptophyta; class Magnoliopsida; order Fabales; family Fabaceae; genus Lathyrus; species Lathyrus tuberosus. Next base: position 12,999,456 of record JALAZF010000072.1, read on the forward strand.
TAGGAGCTTTCTAGCTATAGCTTTCTAGCCACAGTGCTAAGATGAATAGGACTGTTATTGTTAGGAGGAATTATCTTCACTTTATTAAGAAGTATAAAGGTATTCTCCTCTCATACCAGTGTGCCGTTTTTGTTTGCATGCTTGGAGAAAGATAAAGTATAACTCTTTTGTTTTTTCATTTGCCTTTTTAGATATGAGAAGATACATTCAAACATCCCTGCTCATGTATCACCTTGCTTCCGTGTTAAGGAAGGAGATCATGTTATTATTGACCATTGCAGGTGAGACTCAATCAGAGAATCTTTTTTGTGTGTATTAAATTAATAGGAGAATCTTGTTTATATATTGATATAGATATAGATGTTTGTCTGATTGGGTTTATTTGTACCATTTCATTAGGCCACTCTCCAAGACAGTGAGGTTCAACGTCTTGAAAGTGATCCCAGCTGGATTATCCAATGGTGCAAAGAAGGCATTTGGTGGAATATGAGATGGGTGAAGGAATTTTGATTTCTGTATCGTGACTAATATGAAAACCTGTTCAATTTTTGTTATTTAGTTAAATTCTGTCATTGGATAAAAGTTGAAGGATTTTGATTTTCATTATGGTTGTTTAATAGTAGTAGCATTTATTTTGAAATTTGGCTTCAAAATAGGAATTGTCTCACTTCTAGAAGGTTATAAATAGAGCTGTCAAATTAAGGGGCCGGATCCTAATTTTTAAGGCCCTAAAAATACAAAGGGCCCAAAATTTTAAAGAAAAATGAGCCCTAAAATAAGTAGGCCCCCTAAACTAAGGGCCTCTAAAACTTAACAAGGGCCTCATGGCCCCAACATTTTTAAAAACTTGACTTTTTTTTAAAAAATGATTTTTTTCAAAAATATTAAATATTTTATTTTTAAATAATTTTCTTTTTTTTTTTAAAATAATCAGATTTTAAAAAAAAAAAAATTTTACTTTTTTTTTTATTTTCAAATGAGTAATTCTCGTCTAGGAAATGTTAAATAAAAAAAATTTTAAATAAATTTTTTTAAAAGTAGAAAAATATATTAAAAATTTCAACAAAAAATTAAAAAAAAAAATTCATCAAAAAAAAGTAATATATTATATTAAAAATATCTTAAAAATAAAAAACAACTTTTAAAAAATAAAAAATCCAAAAATTAAAAATAAACAAATTTAAAAAAGATTTAAAAAATGTTTTTCAAACATACAATTCAATTATGTGACTTGCTAGTATATATTCACACTTTAGTAGGACTTTATATTCTTCAAACACAAGCAACAATATTATGCATCTCAATTCAGGAAAAATACCCTGTAAACATATATTTCTAAAAAGAAAAAAATGTCATTTTCTCCACTTACAACTAGACCATTACAGTTCATAAACATATCAGTGAAAGATATATGTCAATACTCCTGACATTCGACATTAGAAATTGAAGAAAATCAATACAAACATGAACCAAATATCATATAAACAAAGACACTAATCCAAACAAAAAAAAACATGAAAACATAAATTCAACAAACACAATAAAGTATATGGCACTAAAATTAGTTCTCCACTTCAATCTTGCAATCCAAATGTATGTTAAGTCATTGTCACCCCAGTGTTGCCTTCATCATTAGTGTTGATATCTTCCTCATCTTAAAAACATAATAAATCATACTTAGGTGCAGATTCAACAAAACAATGACATGAGTATATCATAAACATGAACAAATAAAAATAAATAAAATACAAAGTATTATTACCATTCATATTTTCAGAAAATCCATGCAACCAGCTCCGAGTACAAATCAACATTTGGATGTGTTCTGGAAGAGTAGAACTTCTGTTTTTGGTAAGAACACGCCCACCGATACTGAAAGAAGACTCAGATGCTACAATTGTGATAGGAATACTAAGCACATCGCGTGCCATTATGGAGAGTATCGGAAAGTTTTTCACATTAAACTTCCAATAAAGAAGTACATCAAAATCTTCAGAGTGTTCTTCATTGAGGTTCATTAACTCTTCGTCAAAGTATATATCTAATTCACTCTTTCCAGGGGCAAAGCTACTCTCAATCAAGTTCCATGTTTTAAAATCCTGCAAAATAGACTTTTCACTTCCAAGACAACAAAAGCAAATAAACTTTTCAAAAGACACATACACGAAGCATTCACAAAATAACCAATTTATAACACTAAAACAATTTGATTACTATGATTCAAGAACCAAATACCATTAAACAAAAATGGAACCAAATACCAGAGAAAGTGTAGTGTCGCCAATGATATAAAAACAAGAGGAAATGGGGTGAAATAAATATGTTAATATAAAAAACTTACACTTATAATCTTTGACTTTTTAGCTTTATTCCCCTCTCTAGATAACTTTGCCAATGAGTTGAATTCATGAGATGATTGAGAAAGAGAAACACTTTCATTGGTAGAATAACTCACATATTCTTCATAAAGCCCTTTAAATTTATCTATCACATTCTTAAGTTTCCCTTCAGAGGTTGAGGCATCAAGTGTAGTGTAGCAAAACTTCAAAAATTTATCCTTCAAGCGTGGATCAAGAATAGCTCCAAATGCTAGCACAACACTGTAATTTTTCCAATATTTGTCAAATTTCACTTTCATCTTATCGGACATATCCTTTATCACCTTATCAATACTGTTTTGATGTTTTTCTAAAATGCACTGAACTTTCCACACTTGCATGAAATACAGATTTGCAGTTGGATAAGATGAACCAGAAATCAAATTGGTAATTTCATAAAAAGGTTCTAAAAACTCACAAATTCTTTCCCCTCTTTCCCATTCCTCATTAGATGGACAAGATTTATAGCTTCTATCTGCCACCTTATAAAACTCAAAAGCTTTTCTATATTGCAAAGCACTTTCAAGCATCAAATAGGTGATATTCCATCTAGTAGATACATCAAATCTTAAACCACCACTAACATATATCCCTGCATCCTCTACACAGTCTTTAAACTTAAGCATCCTTCCATCAGATCCTTTAATATACTTGACACTCTCTCTGATTTTATGGAGGGCTTCACTAGCAATTTTTAATCCCTCTTGAACAATTAAGTTGAGTACATGGGCTGAACAACGGATATGAAAAATTCACCATCACACATCAAATTATCTTGCACTCGAAGATGAGTTTTCAAATGGTCTTGCATGTTGTCATTGGCAGAGGCGTTATCCAGTGTAATAGTAAATATTTTCTTATCTATTCCCCATTGTTTCAAGCAATCAAATAAAGTAGCTTCCAAAGCAATACCTGTGTGGGGAGGCTTCATTCGAAGAAAGTTAAGAAGACAACTAACTAACTTCCAATTTTCGTCAACAAAATGAGCAGTCAAACATATATAACCCTCACTAGTAGATGTTGTCCAAACATCCGATGTTAGACAAATTTTATTTGGAATCCTACCCATGATTTCCTTAAGCTTGATCCTTTCTTTATCATATATTTTTTCAATATCTGAAACCATGGTATTCCTAGAGACCATTTCAACACATGGATTCAAATATTTTGCCCAAGCTCGGATTTTTTCATACTCGACAAAGCTAAAAGGAAGATCATGTGCAATAATGGCTTCTCCAAGTAATTCACGATGTGTGTTTTGGTTGATTGGGGTTAGGCTTGACGATTCCTCTAGACTAAGAAGGCTAATTTGGAAACTTTTACAAATAAATACATGACGATTTAGATGTGAAGTTCCATAATTTTGACCGGACTTGGGATTTTTTCCAATGGCAAAATCAGTACTACAAAAATTGCATGCAGCTCTTTCAATTCCATCTTTTCCTTTGCCGATTTTAGTGAAAATAATCCAAAGTGTTGACAATATTTCCTTAAGAGTTTCATCTTGACCTTGTGCATACTCACTCATATCCATTGACTCCATACTATAACAAAAAGAACGTGTGTTATAACAAAAAGAAGATATATTCATTATTAAAAGAACACACGGATTAATCCAATGAAAAGAAGATATATATAACAAAAAGATAAATTCATATTCATAATACTTCTGGTATTTACTTTTAACAATGTGTGTGTTTTGTATGCATTAGAGTATTCTACTTGTGTTTTGTTTGCTCTTGTAGGAAACTTGTGTGGTTTTGGAATTGATATTCTAGCTAGAAAAATACTACTTGTAAAGATGTAATGTAACTAAATTGTTGAATACCTAGAATGACACAGTCTAGTTTTAATTTCAGTAGAATGCAATGGTTAGAAAAATAATGCACTATGTGTACTATCTGAACAATTGAGCTATGAAAATGACTGAGAGGATGCAACATTAATAGCTAATCTATCCTATTTGGTTTAGCGCATCACTGTAGTTTTGTAATTATTTTAATTGAGGGGGAAAACACTTAGAAGTGCAGGTGTACTTTGCAGAGAAATTGGCACTGTTTTCAATATACTTCCAAACTTTCCTTTAACATATAGACAGAAGTGGAAATTAAGACTGCATTCACAGGAGATGGATCTGGTACTCATCATGATCAACCAAATTATCTTCCTCCGATTTTGGTCTTTTTTTTTATATCAATAATATACTCTGCATATTATTCCCTTTACAAATATTTTTTAAATGTCTAATATAATATAGTAATATACTATTCTTTCCTTTAAAAAACAATCCATCTAATTAATCAAAAACAAAATCTTCCAAATACTATTAGCACTGTTCTGGGAGTTTTCTGGTTATACTACATGTCGAGGTAAAGTTCTTAGATAAACTAAATACTATTTAAATGCATCCCTGTCTATTCCAAATGCACTATAGAATATGTTAGACAGGTGCCATGATATACACTTTTTTGTGGATAATATAGTCTTAGTTCTAGTCTTCTAGACGTTCAACAAAAACTATGAATTCATATTTCCTATGCATGACTTGCACTTTAACTTTTTCTTCATGCTCACAAGACACATATTGCTTGTAATATATCTTTTAAATTCTATTTTATGTTTTAATATTGGATAGAAGTTATTTCTCATATATGAGTTAGATCATTTTGATAAATATGTTTTCGCTTACATTACACAGGTGCCATGATTTTGTTAAGAAAACATACCGGTAATTGAAAGACTTTGAGTTAGCAAGTATCTTGCAAGTCCATTAAGTTAACTGTTAGCAATCATATAGAATCACACTTGATTAGAATGGAAATGCAGAAAATTCAGCATAATTCAGGTAGGTATAAGAAATATACTACAACCAAAAGAAATCAATGGTAAGTTAAGTTATGAATGGCAGTAAATTCAGTAGCAGATAAATATCCAAAAGTATATACATGGTTTTTTTATTCCCACCCAACTGTATCCAATGAGCTCAGCATAACCACCACAAAAGTTATAAATCTCACACTCATTATGAGGCCCTTTTTGTATCTAAGTCCAAATTTTTTCATTTTGATTCCAAATAAACTCTCTTTCATAACCATCCGAACCAATCTGAAACCTCACAAAACCATTCAATATTAACTTACTATTATAAACAAAATACCTATCTCCATTTGTATCCCAATTATGAACAAAAGCATGAAGAAAACTACCTGTCATATCAACACCAGTAAAAATTCTACCATCCCAATAACCACTTCTCCATTTTCTTTTCTCACTTTCCCAAACTACTATCTGTGGTAACCCTTCAGGATCAATTCCCATAGTATGGTTCCCTAATGAAGGATCTGTACTTGATTTCCATGAAGTGAAGAAAAAGCTCTTCCGATTCACATGAACTTTCATGCCAGGTAGATAAGTATCAGTGATACTGTATCACTTGGATTTTCAAAGCTTTCCCATAACACCACTTTCCCATTTGAAAGACAAGCTTTAGAGTTGTTTTTGTTGATGATATAGTGAAGGAAACATTGTTGCCATTGATGGGTTTGTTTCTGTTTGCTACCCAAATAACTTGGGGTCCAGGAATGTTGTAGTACCAAATACCAACGTAACGAGAAGAAGAGTTTTGAAAACCGAAGAATCCCATAACGAAGTTGAAGCCATTGGATCAGACCCACCGAAATTGTTTTTGTGTTAGAAGGTGAATTAGATGTTGGTTTTATCAGACAAACTCATTTCTAAGTCCATCAAAAAGGGCGAAGTCTTTGTCAACCGCGAAACTTAAAAGAGAGAATTTCATTGAGGCATTTTCACAAACAGATTGAGTTCATAAAGAGAGATGGAGAGAGACGAGTACCTCAAAAATAGAACAACAACGTGAAAAGAAGACAATGACGGCGGTGCAACAAGCTGGCCGCCGCCGGCAGCGGCGACGCAACAAGCTGCACGGCGGGAGCACAACACAAATTTTGAACGTGAGATTTGTTTGCAATGAAATTGATAGAAACTGGAAAAAATACAGAAAAGATGAAATAATTTTTAATAAAATAAGGCACCTCTCATAGGGCTCAAAAATAAAATAATAATTGAGGGGCCTAAAAAAATCTTATTAGTAGGGGGCTTAATATATTGGGGCTTTATGGGGGCTAAATAATAGGGGCCTTTAAATGTTGGGCTTATTTGACAGCTCTAGTTATAAAAGACATATTGGTTCTCGATAAGAAATCAATGTTTAGTATTGAGTTTGAGACGGTCTTAACTTACTATGTATGTGTAAGCAATATTAATAATTGATTTTCAATTTAGAGGAGTATTTGTTCTATGACATTTTGTATTAATAGTTGTGTATGAAGTATTTGATTAGTGTTTGGTTGTGATAAAATTTTGTATTATTTATAATTTTTGTACAATATTGTGGAAGAAACAAGAATTAAAATGACAATTGGTAAAAAAAAATGATATTGTGCTTTTAAATCAGATAAACCGATTTAAAATAATATTATTAAATCAAGTTAACCGATTTAAATTTGAGATTTTAAATCAGATCATATAGATTTAAAAACTTTCCTTATTTTTTGAACATTTTTTAAATGTGTCAAACCGATTTAAATAAACATTTTTAAACCAAACTAACCGATTTAATAAAACATTTTAAATCGGATCAAACCTGATTTAAAAACAAAAAACTTTCTAAATCGATCGAAATTAAATTGGACCACCAACCGATTTAAAAAATCATTTTTAACCTATTTAAAAAGTGTTTTCTGTACTAGTGATGATAATTTTTTCTCTATTTTAGCAAATTATGTTTATTTATTTTCTCAACCATTAGATTTTAGGCAGTATAGAGGGCTGAATGCAAAGGACAAGAGATGATCCATTCTGGTTTGCTTCACTGTTTTTAGTCGTATTGTGTGTTATGTTGTTCTTAGAAGATTGTTTTGAATATTTTTTTATATTGATGTGTGGAAATTAATATAGTATGATGGATTGTATTCGAAATTGTTCATAAAAGTTCATTGAAAGTTCACCAAGATAAATTTATCTTAAATGATAAAGGATTACAAGGTGGATTAGAAAAATTGAAACAAGATTTAATCTTTCTCTAGCCATGAACCAAAGTCTGGATAAAGTTTTGATGTTATCTATGGTATTTGGATTAAACTCTAGTGTCAACAAATATAGTTTCATGGTTCGAAAGAAGGTTTAGTATGAAGTCGAAGTCTATTCACATGTTGATCTTGTATACTATAGTCGAAGTCTGTTCGAGCAAACTGTCGAGATATATTAACTTGTAATTTAAGTTAGTATGTCGAATTGAGTCTTACTTGTAAGCCCATTTGTTTAAGTTAGCTTGTTTCCTAAGTTAGCTTGTGTAATGGGCTTTTGTGTAAAAGGCCATTAGGTTAGTATGTTAGTTTATTATAAATAGCATGCTAGTCTCTCATCTTTGCAAGGGTGGTGCAAATCCTAATTATGGTGAGAGGGTTATTTGTTATTCTTGAGTACTTGTAATCTATTCAAAGAGAAAATAAAGAATAGTAGTTATAACTAATCCTTGTTGTTCTTCTTGTTTTTCTGTTAAACCTAACCCTGTGTGTTTCTTGCCGATAAAGAAACCAATTATACTTTGTTCTAAGGCATCATTTTTCCCAACAAATCGGGGAAACAAAATCTGCTTTGTGGAGACAAAGTCGAAAAGCTAAAATTTTGTGAACCCTGTGTACTTGGAAAAACTTGCAGAGTGAAGTTCAACAAAGGCAAACAAAGAACTCATGGATCCCTTGATTACATCCATACTGATCTTTGGGGGCCTGCAAGGTGTTCATCACATTCAGGAGCAAGGTATTTTCTATCCATAGTTGATGATTATTCTAGAAAGTTATGGGTATTCATCCAGAAGACTAAGGATGAAACTTTTGAGAATTTCAAAGGTTGGAAGACTCTGGTCGAAAATCAGACTAGCAGAAAGGTCAAGAGGTTGAGAACCGACAACAGCCTTGAATTTTGCAATGAGGCGTTCAACAGCTTTTGTGCTGCCTCAGGTATTGCAAGGCACAAAACTATTGCAGGTACTCCACAACAAAATGGTTTGGCAGAAAGGTTTAATCGAACTATTTTGGAAAGAGTTTAATGCATGTTGACTAGTGTTGGGTTAAAGAAGGTGTTTTGGGCTGAGGCTATTTCGATAGCAACATATCTGATAAACAGATGTCATTCGATTGCGTTAGATATGAAGACACCTGAAGAATTTTGGTTGGGACATCCACCAGATCTCGACAAAATGAGAATATTTGGCTGTGTGGCATATGCTCACATTAGGCAAAACAAGGTTGAACCCATAGCTCTGAAATGCATGCTCATGGGATACCCTAAAGAAGTAAAAGCTTATAGGCTATAGTGCCTAGAGCCAGGTCACAGGAGGTGTATCACCAGTCGAGATGTAGTTTTCAATGAAGCTGAGATGACCTTCAAGAAAACTGATGATGCTGATGAAGAGCTAGAACAAGGAGAGATTCCTGTAGAGGTGGAGCATGTTGATGCTGAATTGCGAATCCCAGATGAAGTCAAAGAAGAAGTAAAAGATACTAAGGAAGTTGAGGAAACTGTCGATGACTACCTATTGTCAAGGGATAGGTCTAGGAGAGTCATTAAGCCACCTTAGAGACTTGGGCATGCAGATCTTATAGCTTATGCCTTAATCTATGCAAGTGAAGTTTTAGACAAAGAAACTAGAGACTATAAGGAAGTTATGAGGAGTCGAAATAAGACTAAATGGCTGAAGGCCATGGATGATGAGATGAAATATCTTCATGATAACAGCACATGGGAGCTAATCAAGAAACCTGTGGAGCCAGGTTAGTTAGTTGTAAATGGATTTTCAAAATTAAGGAAGGAATCGAAGAAGTGGCGTCGAAGAGATACAAGGCAAGATTGGTCGCTAGGGGTTTCACTCAGAAAGAAGGTGTCAACTTTAATGATGTGTTCTCTCCTATTGTGAAGCACAGATCCATTCGAATATTGCTTGCCACGGTGGCATGGTTTGACCTTGAACTAGAACAGATGGATTTGAAGACTGCGTTCTTGTATGGTGATCTAGATGAAACAATCCTGATGAGGAAACCTAAAGGGTATGTCGAAAGAGGGAAGGAAGATTATGTGTGCAAGCTGAAGAGATCTTTATATGGACTGAAACAATCTCCTCGACAGTGGAATAGGAGATTCCACAAGTTCATGACACGCATACGTTTCATTAGAAGTTAGTTCGACCACTGTGTTTACTTCAGATTTCGACCTGATAATTCATTTCTTATTTTGTTGAATTATGTGGATGATATCCTAATAGCAAGCAACAATGTCGAAGATGTAATGAGGGTGAAGGCTGAACTCAATAAGGATTTTGACATGAGGGATCTGGGAATTGTGTCCAGAATTCTTAGGATTGACATCCAAAGAGATAGAAAGAAGTCAGAATTATGCTTATCTCAAGAGGCATACCTACGGAAGATTCTCAAAAAGTATGGTATGTCGAATTCAAAGCCTGTTGTGACTCCGACAAACCTTTAATTCAAGATGAGTATAGATCAGTGTCCCAGTATTGATGTCGAAAGAGCTTATATGAATAACATTCCATATGCTAATATATTGGGTTCTTTAATGTATGCTAGGGTCTGTACTAGACCCGACATAACATATGCAGTAAGTCTTGTAAGCAAGTACATGGAAAATCCTGGAAAGGCTCACTAGCAAGCATTAAAGTGGATTCTAAGGTACATAAATTGGTCTCTAAACAGAGTCCTAATTTATGGTGGAACCATGGGTGAAGATAGTAAAGCAGCAATCGAAGCATATGTCGACTCTGATTATGCAGGTTGTATGGATTCTAGAAAATTTATTTCTGGATATGTTTTTCAAATCGTGACATGATCAAAAGAAATCGCATCGTGATTGCTGATGTGGACAACCTTCTTTAGATAGCAAAATTTCATTTTTTTTAGGATTGGACTTTTGGGAGATTAAAATTGCGGATCACATTAATCTCTATGATCTTTCAACATTAGTTATTTACTTTTCTGTTTCTGAAATAAAACATTTCAAGGTAAATTGTAACACCCTAAACTCCAAAACACATAATTTATAAAAACATGCAGAATAAAGAGTACAAAAAGGTGCTACATTTCTCAGCATAACATCTTCAATTGTCTTAAAAATAGAAAATTAGTTCATTTAATCTTAAATTTTTAATTCAACAACGCACAAAAAGAACAAAATAAAGTATTCCCCAACCTAATGCTACATTATCATAGCGACACATGAAAAGCTAAACAGCTGATAAGATACAATAACAAGAAAGAAAATAAATGCAGTGAAGAAGCCAATTATGTCATTCTCCAAAACAGTTATAGCTCACTAGTCTCTACTTTGAAATTTGCATAATAGGCTTAAAGAACAACATGGAAACAAAGAAAAAAGGGATGAGAAATACATTTTATATATTAATGGTGTATAAACAGAAAGGGTAGTATATTATCACAGTTAATTCAATCATACAAATCCAACAATAGAATAATTAATTAACAAATGCAATTGTGTATGCAATGTATTCTGATGCGTGCGTTCCGTAAGTATGCAGAGAGTATCACAGTAATATAAATGATTTTCGAATCCCACATTGACCTAATGGTCAATCTATAGTCTTCTATTGCTATGGTGTTTATCTAAGGCGATTGTAAAAAGGTTTTGGAAAAAGAAACAAAATAAAATAATAAGCTTTTAACAAATTTAAAGATGTAATACTAGAATGCGGCTCTCATCAAACAATAGTACTCTTATTATTTCTAAATAGAACTACTTACAGGGCAGTATTTTCATCCTTGAAAAAGATTTAATAAAAAGGAACAGTCGCTTCCGCGTATTCGATACCAAATTTTACTCTCTAATTTTTATCGTCCGCTCTTGTGTGCCCGATTGCGCTTATATTAAAGTAGCAAATCTTTTTTAGTAACTACATGCTTTTACTTAGTTGAAAAGTGGTTTTGATTGGAAAATTTAACTTAAAAGGGTTGTCGGATTTCGCTCGAGCAACCGGATTTAAAACCTATAAATGCGTATGGAAATAGTTTTAAAATCACCTTCTAGAAATAGTAAGGTGATTTTAAAACTATTTCCATACGCATTTATAGTTTTAAAATCACCTTATAGAAAGTTCAATATTTCTACAAAAAATAATCAATTTTAATCTTAGGTGTCAGACGTCTTTCGATCTTACCCGACGTATCACGATTCTTCTTTTGTAGTAACTGATCAAATTAATTTCAGAAAAATTGAATTAAAACTAAAACAGCCCCAATAGTAATCCGAAAGAAACAACAAACAGAGTACCGTCGAATCGACGGTCTTCACATTCCAGGACTAATGCATTAGCAGGACATATTCGGGGTGAACAATTTAGCTTTTGTTTGAAATACAAAATTAAACCTATATAAAGCGATTCAATTAAAGTAAATAACATGCAATGAAAATAAATTAAGTAAGGCGAGGAAATTAAGCAAGGCGATGAAATAAATAAAGTAAGGCGAAGTAAATAGACAAGATAAATAAAATGTAAATAATGCTGAAATTAATAAGAATCTGCTCCAATCGGGCAGAAAAGTGTTCGAAAAAAAAATTAAATGAACACACCAAAATAATCAGCTTGAAATAAACAACATTGAAAAAATACAGCGTTTGGTCCAATTTTGAAATAAATTTAGACTGGTTTGTCTGTAAATCCAACAAATATATTCTGAATGACACTTCAGACACTATGCAAGATGAAGTGCATGATATGCTATGCAGACGATGTGAAACGAAAAACAGAATCTCATGGTCAAAAATTAGGGTGTGACAGATGCCCTTATTTAAGTTTCTTCTATCCAGAGATATGGAGATTAAAATCTTCGTCTCGATAAGATATGAGAGACTTAAATACAAAACATGCACAATTTTTGGCCCTAAGATTCCACAAGATGCACATGATATGAAATGATATGAATGCAAGACTGAGAGCCTGTGAGAAATGATGTCATATGGGATAACTGTATACAGAAATGTTGCCAAAAGCACAACTAAAGAATGAAAGACCCAACGAGGAACAACTTAGCAAACAAAGCAAGATTCATAAGGAAAAGTATCAAGAAGACACAACTGAGGAATATAAAATATTATGGACATCTGCCAAGGTGACAAAGAGCATCCAATAATACTTAGAAAGAAGAGGGACAAAACCTGAATGGAGTTACAGATATCCGGGAAAGCATCAGATGTTAAAAGTAATGTAAATCAGAAAAACACATCAGAAACATCTAGAGAAGCATTAGATGTGGTGCGAGACCAAATCTGAGTATGCAACAGAGATTTCCAAGAAAGCATTTAACTTTACAGTGGAATACACAGAACCATACAGAAAGAAGAAACAACTTACTAGGAAAAGGGTTACAATCATCAGATATTTTGTTAGAAATGCATTGAACAAAACTCTGGAAGAGTACAACAACAATCATCAAAGTCATTCAGAATAACGTTGAATAAACTTTGGAACATAAACAGTTATCTGAGATAAATAGGCAACCATTCGAGTTATTCAGAATAACATTGAATAAGCTCCACTGGGGGATCAACGATCATCATCCGAGAATGGAACTGGATGGAAAGTAGTCACAACATTCAGAAGATCATTGAACGAGGTGAGGAGAATTTGAGAAATCCATGAGACAATCTAGTAGACATTAGAGGCATTCAGAAGAGCATTGAATGAACTCTGGAAAATAACATACATTAGAGATATTTAGAAGAGCATTGAATAAACTCTGGAAAACATATGAGACATTTAGAAGAGCTTTGAATAAACTCCAGAAAACATCAGAGATATTCAGAAGAGCTTTGAATAAACTCCGAAACACATCTAGAAAAGCATTGGATGGAGAATGGGAACAAACTTGAAAACAGTAAGCAGTTGTTAACCAAAGTCAAAAATAAATTGAAGACATCTAAAAGAGCATTAGATGAAGACAAAGATTCTGAAGATACATCCGAAACATTTAGAAAAGCATTAAATGTACGTGTAGCGTGCGATTTTTTTTGGTGACACGACCACCTTACCGCATTGGTTGGAATTGGGTGTTACTTTCTGATTTCTTATTTATCCTATGAAGCTGTAAAGGAAAGGGAAGCTATCTAAAACTAACCTTGCACGCAAATGTTTTCTTTAACAAATGCAAAGAGATTGGGGAGTTCGGGGTCAGGTTATACAATGGGGAGTTGTCAATTACCCATCCTATATATAGTTATCCATAGATAGTTTGGCATTTTATTCTGTTATTCTACTTACCAGTGTTTATCTGTCGTGAAATGGGAAAGTTTCTTCTTTGGGAGAGTTTCAGAGAGACTATTTTTTTTGTTTTCGGGTTTTTCGATGTTTTTGGTAAGGTACTGGACCTAAGGTTTTTTGATATGTGTGCTCGCTAATATTTCGCAATCTTATGCCTACGTATTCCCGTTAAAGAAAATAGGGAAATCAGAGCAATCGTAGTTTCTCTTATTCTATGGGAAGAAAAATATGATAATTAGTGTCTTGTTCAAAGCCCAAGATTGAAGCTAAAGGGTTGAGTATTTGTGTCTTGTTTAAAGCCCAAGATTAAAGCTAAAGGTTTGATAGAGAGAGAATTTGTCATCTCTAAAGGGAGATATCTCATCTGTTTATCACTGTTGTTTGGTAACTGATTATAAAGGAGAAATTACTTTAACTGCAATACATGGAATCCAACAATGCCATAATTTCCTTTATAGGGGATTTGTCTTAAAGGAGAAAATTTTAACTTAGTGTAGAGTAATGTCGTTTTTCATTAGGAGTTTTTCATACAAAGAGAGGGACATTGGCTTGGATGTAAATAATCCAGAGGCTTGCCACTTATAGCAATTAGATGAAAGAGGGTTTTTACCAGGATAAAAGATGGACTACAGCTTGGATTTTTGAATCAACAAGTGTGCCACTTACAACAGTTATCTGGGATTAAGGTTTGTTTTGAATGTCTATTTTGATGTCCGATTGTATAGAGAAATGTCTTCCTAACGAGAGATTTTGATTTCCTCTGAGGGGACGTTGATTTTTGTGTGCCTTGCTCAAAGCCCAAGGTTGAAGCTAAAATGTTGACTCTGTCTTTAGGGAGATCATCATACAAAGCCAAAGAGGAGGCTAAGAAGAAATGACTCTTCTGGGGAAGTTTGTCTGTCTTGAACAAAGCCCAAGATTGAGGCTAAAAGTTATGACTCTACTGAGGAGGGGTTTTATCTGTCTTGTACAAAGCCCAAGATTGAGGCTAAAAATCTATGACTCAGTTGGAAAATATTTTATTTGTCTTGTACAAAGCCCAAGATTGAGGCTAAAACTGCTGAGAGATGATCATTATACAAAGCCTAAAAGGAGGCTGGCTAGGGAATTTTCTTATATGAAGCCTAAGAGGAGGCTAACTCCTGCTGAGGATTTATTGATATCCAGAGGCACGTCCAAATTGGGGAATCAAATCTTGCTGGGACTTGCAGAAGAGTTGAAATATCAGATACCTTGAGGTTCTGATTAAGGGTTTATTGACAGTACTTTGACCCTAGCAGGGGAATTTAAGATGGAAGTTTTAACAGGTGGAGTTTTTACCTTTGAAGGTTTTAACTCTGTTGGGAGACTGATGAAATGATCAAGGTTTTTCCTGTGCTTTTAGGAAACTTAAGGGTTTCTTTGAGATCCAAGAGGAGATGAGACTGTCCAAGTCTACTAGTATGAAAAGGTTTATCTTTGTCGGATGCCCAAGAGGAGGTTGATGTTTTAAGGGATGAAAATCAACCCTAAAATGGTTTGATGTTTTGACTTTTGAAAGGACTGCTCTAACAAAAGATGACTAGGTTCTGTCCTATAGCTTTAAGAGGTCTTTTGGGTCCTTGTACTAAGCCTAAGAGGAGGCTGAGAACTTCTAAGAAGTCTGAGGGTCCTTGTACAAAGCCCAAGAGGAGGTTGGGGATGCTTTTAGGAAGCCTGTGGGTCCAAACCAAAGAAAAGTTCAAGAAAGGTTTCACCGGAAATTAATCCTTTCTTTAGTGAACAGTTCCAGGGTTTAAAGAAATTCAAGAGAGGTTTCACGGGGAATTAATCCTCTCTGGGGGGAAATGAATTTCTTGACAAATTTTTAATAGTGACAGTCTTGAGGAAATTTTCACCGGGAATAATGCCTTTCTCTGTACCATATTGTATAAGCTTAAGAGGAGGCAAGACTGTATTTGGAATTTCCTATGAGGAAATAGTTTTCATTGTGTTAAAAGAGTGACCACTGGTTTAATCTAATCCTAGACCTAATTGCTGGGGAAAACTCTTAGGAGATATACAGGCATATATATATATATATATATATATATATATATATATATATATATATATATATATATATATATATATATACAGATGAAATATGTAGACAAGTATGTAAAAGAAAGCTGGTAAAAACTTACAGGTGAGCAAGCTTCCAGTGTTACAGCTGTATGGTAAGTCATTCAAGAAATTGAAGAAAGTTTTGATAACAATTATGAATTTGAATTTAAATAAAAAGAGAAAGTTGTTTTAAAAGAAGTTTGGGGCTTAGACTCAAGGAGAGGCCCAGATGAATTCTTTCGAAAAGGTGACGGTCCCGTCGTAGTTTTGAAATCACAGAGGGACTTATACAATGATTGAGGCCCAAATTATTTGTATTTACAAAGAGGATGGGTCTTACACCCTATTAGAGGCCCAAAGTTTATTTTTATACAAGAGATGAGGCTTATAGCTTAGAGACATGCCCAAATGTAAAAGAGTGATCGTGCCGTTATTCTGAAAATTGTACCAGGACTTATACAATGACTGGAGCCAAAATCATTTATGTACAAAGGGGGTTTGGGTTTTACACTCTATTAGAGGCCCAAAAATATTTGAAAAAAGAAGAAAAAGAGGACTTATAACAAAAGGGAGGCCCAGATGATTTATTTGAATAGGCGACAATCGCACCATGATTTTTGAAAATGTATCGGGACTTATACAATGACTGAGGACCAAAATGGTTTATGTACAACAAGGTTTGGGTCTTAAACTCTATTATAGGCCCAAAATTTTTGAAAAAAAAAAATAAAGATGGGACTTGCAACACAAGGGTAGGCCCAGATGATTTTTGTTTAAAAGGCGACGACCGCGCTGCGGTTTTAGAAAACACAGTGGGACTTATACAATGACTGAGGCCCAAAAAAGTTTACATGACAAGGGGTGAGTCTTACACTCTATTAAAGGCCCAAAAGTTGTTTGAAAATTTAAAATCAAGAGGAAACCCTAATTTTAAATCAAAATACCATTTTTCAAAGGAAATTTAAATAATAAATGACATAAAATATCAACTATATTCAAAAATAGGTTGAAAGCTTTGAAAAATCTTTTTAAAAACCAAGTTTAATCACATAAAAGCTTGAAACTTACATGGTTTTGCAAAATCAAGATGAGAATCTCATTAAAAAATGTTTAAAACAAAATAAAATGAAATTAACTTCAAAAATCAAACTATATTATATAAATAATATAAATGTGCTTTTTTTTTTTTGCAAAATAAAATATTTAAATATTTTTGTGAATTTTTAAAAAAAGAACCAATAAAAAATGATAAAAATTTAGAGAGAAATTAATTTTTGAAATCATTTAATAAAAATATCAAATATTCAAAAATTCAAAATTTTGAAAAAGGGCGCCAAGAACACGCGCATACCCTATTTTCTGCAGATTTGCATTTTCTCACTTTTCTCTCTGTTTACTCAATGGTTTTTCACAATTCAAGTACCAATCTTGTTCGTTTTTGAACAAGGATCACAACCATATAGATTAATTGCATTTATATTAAGTATGGAGTGAGAAATAAGAGGATAACCTCAAGAACCCTAATTTTAGTATGAACACAATGAAATTCCCTACACGATTGATTCATGGCAATTGATTGAGGGTTATTACTCTACATACATGCAGAAACAAGATGGTAACTCAAAAATTCATTTATGATGCATGGATTTTAGAGTTTGAGGGGTTCATGCTTACCTCTTGCAGCTGGTGATTGAGCTTGATGATGGAGGTGTTACAGATGTGTTATGAGGACCTGGACATCTTCAATATACCCTATAAAGTGTGTTGAAATGCCTAGACTTGATTGGAGATGGCTGGATCACCGTGTGGTACCTCAACTGCAACCGTGCCAAAGAGCTTTAGCAACTGACTGGTGACTTTTTGATTCAGGGGTTCCAGATGAAGGATGAGTGTTTGAACATCTTATATATGATATATTGGATGTGTTTGGATCATAAGTTGTGGTGGATTTGCTCCCTAACTCAAAATTCGATAGTGACTTGCAAAATAAGGTAATTCTGCATAATGAGAGAGATTTTGAGGAAAGCAAGTGTTGTTGTGCTTTGGTGTACTTAAACTGACCACAAATGATGTCTATTTATAGTGGAGCAAGTTTGTTTTGCAAGGAATAGTGAATGACAACTGGTATAGCTCATTGTTCTATGGTATCAAAAAGGAATCTTTGGTCTTCACTATCCATTGACTTGAGTCAATAGAGCAGGCCTATGGTCTTCTGATTCTTGAGTTCATCTTGACTCAACCATTGGATTTATCTCAATCCATGCCACCTTGATACATCCATTGAATGCTCTATGCCAAATTTGAAGTTTTGGGATTTTGCATCATTGAATCTCACATGCCAACATGATGATTTCTTGACTTGTAAGGCTTGTGGCACAATGATCTTTTGCTTTGATCTGATCCTCAATGTTTCTAGAAGAATTACAAGACTTGAAATTGCACAATTTGATCAATTCGAGCCAAACACCTATAGTCTGCCTTGGGAAGAAATCAGTCATTGATGCCATGTTCCAAGGGTTGTAACTCCCAACTCAAATTGAATTTGGAGATGATCTGGTACTTGTTGGGAAGCTCTCATGACATACTTTAACTTTGATGTCCACCAATGGACCAGGTTCAGCTTTGATCTAGATGAAAAATGACCTCAAAGTTGAGAAAAATTGGAACAGATTCTAACTTGTTGAAAAAATTTCTAAGTGTTGGAAAAAGTAGCAATTTCCAAATTTTGTGATTTTGATCAATCCATAACTTGAAATCCATGAGGATTTGGAATCTCTTATAGTTGACACTTTTAAGTATGTAAGATGAACTTTCATTTGAGCTTTGAATGGGAGAAAAAGGCCTTATGGTTTAGGAGTTATGACCTTGCAAAGTTGGTACAAAATCACTTTTGTTCCATAACTTAGAAAAATTTTGGTTTCTCATGGTTGCCCCTTTTGCAAGAAACCTCACTTTTCTTGATTTTCTTGATGAATGATGATCAAAACCATACATTAACATTGTTTTGGACTTAGGGGAACCATATTTGTGAAAAATTCCAAAAAGTCAAACTTGATTTTCGGCACAGTTGACTTTTTGTCAGATGAATTCCAAACTGTGTGATCCTCTATGCAATCAAGTTTTTGACCTAATTCAAACCTAATGGATGGATTCCATAGGTGTTTTAGGGTGTCTTGAACCATGTCCCAAGGTTTGAGAACATGTTTTGGTCAAAAGTCAAAGGTATAGTTGACATTTTCTTCAAAACCCTAATTGTGATCATGATGAAATTGAAACTCGTGAATCAAGCTTCTTGGATCAATCCATTGTTTCAAATGGATCAATGTGGTTTATTTGAGGCCCTCAAATCATGTCTTGAGGTTTTGGTGCATGTCTTGCCTCAAAAGTCAACTTAGGGGTGAATTAGGTCAAGAAACCCTAATTCCTGACTTTTGATGAATGCTTTCCCTAAGGTTGTTTTCATTTGATGATTAGGTCCATGAGGTCCCTTTGAGTATCTTTGGTCATGTTTTGAATTATTGGCTCATACCCATATGAAAAATTTCATCTGGTGGCCTTGGTCGACCAAAACCCTAGTTTGGTGATACTGGTGATCTGGAGGCTTGATTCCCTTGGAATGTTGCAACCTTGTGCTTGATTCTTGATGTGGGAGACCTCTTGATCCTTTATAGATGCTCGAAAGGCTAGACAAGTGGAAGATCATGTCAATTCTTGATTGATCCTTTGTCTAAGTGTCTTGGGAGGTATGATGGTACATCCATATTGTGGCAATGATCCTCACAATGATGGGAAATCTTGTGGTCAAAATTTGGGGTATGACAGTACGGGAAAAGATTTAAAAGAAATATCTGGAAGAACATTAGATAAGCAACATCATATCTGGAAGAACATCAGATACGGGCAATCCTTCCCGTGAGAGCAGGTTTTTCAAAGACGTACTTGATTGGATCCATTTCGGAGATTAGCCAAGTAGTGTGACAAATCATGTACTGGCAAAGACGTTTGGCTGCCCAAGCCAGAGGGCAACAAGTTTTCTCGAGCATAGTGTATCGAGTTTCACAGTCAGTGAATTTCTTGCTTAAGTAGTAAATGCCAGACTCTTTTCTTTTTGTTTCGTCTTGTTGGCCAAGTACACAACCCATTGAGTCTTCCAAGACTGTTAGGTAAATGATCAGTGGTCTTCCATCCACTGGAGGTGACAAGATTGGTGGATTCAACAGATATTCCTTGATATTTGTCGCAACTGCGAAAAAACAACCGGCGAGAAACAAGAACAGAAGAGTCGCCACCGAATGTTATTTATCCCGACGCAGGGAAAGGAACCGATCGAAGAAACCTCAAAAGGGAGAAGACATGGTCATCGCAACCATAGTCCGGGTTCGGGAGTCGGTAATGCGAGGGGAAGGTATTAGCATCCCCACACGTCCACCGTACTCGATGGGATCCACGCTTGTTGTCTAATCAAATGGTGAGTTATCCTAAAGTCTACGGCTAAACGGAAACGGGAAAGGGGAAGACAAACACAGACTCGCAAGGATTATCGCAATCCAATGCCTAGATATCTTCATGGACGAATGAAGAATTAGAGTCAACGTAGTTCGACGGACTACGCACTAAAGGGGGGAAGGTTCCTCGTCGAGATATCGCATCTCGTGCCTACGTATCCTCAATCGGACGAGAAAGAGGAATCAGAGCAAACGTAGTTCAACGGACGAGTCGTTAAGTGTTTTTTATGTGAGCGACGAGCTATTTTCTGAAAACGATTTGAAACCCTAAGGATAAAAGATTTGAATTTGTTTTTATGTTTTTTAGACAGAAGTGAATTAAGATTAGTTTGAAACTCACACTGCACTAAAGTCTATGACATAGGAACAAATGTGTCGCAAATCGTCCCAAGACGGGACGTCCGCTAAACACTCTAGAGAAATGAAAGGAAACCCCTCATTCCTCATTTCCCATGTACTTAAGGCTCATGGGGCACAATGCTCGTTGCCTTTATTAAGTGTTTTAGAGTTGTTATGAGATGAGAAGAGAAGACTCAAAGACGAAAAGAAAACACTACGGGAATTCTATCCTAATGTTATCATGCAAATATGGCCCTAAGGTTGAGGTAAGAGGGGAAGATTCTACCTAATGTTAGCATACATGGTTTGAATTCTAATGTCTATCCTACTCCAATCTTAATCAAAGATTAAGTTGGACTAGGGAACCCTAAGGGAGCATGCAAAAGTGAATCCAAGACTTGAACAAGTCTTAAGATCCAAAGGGGAAGAAAAAAAGTAAGAGAGATGAAGAAGAAAATGAAACATGAGATGAGAAACAAAGCAGGGCAGCAAGCACATCATGTGTATCATATCCAAATCATATCACCAAACATGCTTCAAAAGATCATACAAGCAAAATCAAGCAAGAAGGTAGAAGCAAACAAGAAAAGGTGCAAACGAACTTGCATTAGAAACACAAATGAACACCATTAAACATCACACCAAGGTAATGTGAGCAAAGCAAGATGATAATGAAGCAAGGTAAGAACTCAAGTCATGTTATAATCATCCAATTCAAACATATAAGAAGGCTTCACATTAACATGCATCATGAACCAAAGTAGCAACAATCAAATGCTAATGAAATGCATCACAAAAATCAATCCACCATGATCAAATGAAGTGAAAACAAGATGTGAATCCAAATGGGCAGTAGCAAATACATCATCCATGAATCATAATAAAGCTTAAACCAATCAAGAAGAATCATCAAGCATCATATTCAAAGCATGCATCAAAACTATGCAAGTATGCAACAAAATAAGGTCCAAAATGATTCACATACTTCCATACAAGTAAGACAACACAAGAGATGATCAATGCACCAAGTGCCATGGAAAATCAGAATCTTAAACATGTCTCATCAATCAAAGAAAGATCACAAAGCAACAAGGAAGTTCATGTCATTCAAAAGCACAAAATTAGGTCAAGAAGTGTGCACTAACATGCTCAAAACATCATCAAATGAAATCATCAACCATAAATAGCAAAGTGATCCAATAAAATTCCTAAAAAAAACCAAAGACAATTTTAAACATCCAATTAACATGTGCAAAACGATTGGAACAAAACTAGTTCAAGAACATGTCAAAAGGTGCTCCACAAGGCAAGGTATGCAAATAATCGATCATGGATCGAGGGCTAACAAAACTTGAATGGAAAGTCACTAAAAAGTAACTTAAACCAAGCCCTAACCAGTATCAAAACATCCTTATATCAAGGCCTTAATGTGGCTAAAAAAATAGCCTCAAAATATAAGCAATGATCAACAAAATTCCTAACCCTAGATGAAGGGTATCCTTGGAAATACAATTTCTAATTAAATCAAAATAAAATAGTAAAAAGAAATTAAAAATGAAATAAAAATTATGAAAAATAAGTCAACAAGTTAATGGACCAGAAAAGCATTTTTTGGTATTTTTATGATGAGTTTAACAATTAAAATAAAAATGAAATCTAAAATGAAAAGGAAAAGAAAAATAAAAAACAAGGGTGAAAAGGGAGGTGCACTAGCAGAATTGCTTCAAAAGCAATTTCTCATGCCTGTGCGCTGGGCCCAACTGGGGGTGCAGGAAGTATCAAGGGCGCAAGCCCAATTCTGTAAACAACTCCATCACCAGAATTATTTAAAAAAATAATAAAAATAAATGAAATAAAAATAAAAAGGTAACGCTGTAACATGTAACCTCGCTCAATCGGTCATCTCCCATTTAAGTCACAAAGGACAAAAACAGGGCATATCTAATCAAAACACGCCACAACATCATCTTCTTCATGGAAACCCTAAGCAAACCGGCCATGCATCTTGAGGTCGAGCATAAACTCAACAACAACATCTCAACTTATACATGGAATCTCACCATGAAAACTTAATCAAAATAAATGAAATAAGGTACCAAACTGGAGCTCTCGGATCATAGATCAACATGATACCTTTCATTTATTAAAATACACACTCTAATATAGAGAAAAACGAGCTCAAAGATGCGGGTACCAAGTAAAGTTTAACAACTCAAACCAATCAACAAACCCAGATGCAAACATTTAAACCAAATCATGCTCTCAAGCTTCTCCAGATACGATTTATGCACCTATCATGTAATTCTAGGATGAAGAAAAATGAAGTTCAAGGGAGCTTACTAAGTGGAGTATGTCCACTGCTTCTTCACTTCCAATGCTTAAGAGACCCAAGAATCTTGCTCTTCACACTTCAAATACAAGGAAAATGAGCAGGAATGATAAGCTTCTTCTAAATAAATGAGATCCTTGAAGATGGCTTTGAAAAGGAAGCAACAATGTTCATATCTGAAAGTGTGCACCAATGACCCTCTCCTTTTCGTTTTAGGGTTTTTTCTTTATATAGAGTGGGTTAGAAAGGTTTTTTGCCGACCCAAATGATAGACTAAAGTGGTTTCTAACTTTTGCAAAAAATATCACATGGAGGTAGTACCCACGGGTTCAGCCTTGTGGGGGGTGTATGGAGTGTTTTTCTTGAGTGGAAATCATCATGAGTAGGATATGGGATGAGTTGGCACGTGAGAAAGAGTGAATAAGGTCAGGTTGTACCAACTTTCCTTTTTGCCAATTTTAGCAACATGGGTGCATGAGGTATGCATGAGTTGTTTGGTTCAAATGGGCAAAGTTTATGGTACCATGCATGAGAATGAGGTGTGCTACAAGAAAATGCACTATTATATCAAGAAAATACGTCACACCAAGTTTTGAATTCAAATTGATACCCTCCACTTTGTGTGCACATAACTTGAAGAATATATATCCAATTAGTGAGATTTTGAGGCCACTTGAAAGTAGGAGGAACAAAGAGCAACTTCTATGTGGAAATGGAATTGAAATAAGACTTGGAACCACATTGAAATCATCCATGAAGATATGTCCACAAAATCTGCCAAAAACACTTGGAGAAAATTCTAAGTTTTAGAATTTTGCAAATTGAAAATCTCCAACTTTGGGATGCCATAACTCTTTCAAAAATTACCCAAATGACATGGTTCTTGTGCTCATTTTGAAGGGAAAGTTTCATACTACAACTTTCATGTGGAAAATATTTGCATATGAAGCCTTGATCAT
This sequence comes from Lathyrus tuberosus, assembly GCA_022829125.1. Taxonomy (NCBI): domain Eukaryota; kingdom Viridiplantae; phylum Streptophyta; class Magnoliopsida; order Fabales; family Fabaceae; genus Lathyrus; species Lathyrus tuberosus. Next base: position 13,023,416 of record JALAZF010000072.1, read on the forward strand.
GGTGATAATTGGCTTTGAAAGTGGTTAAAAACTTGCCAAAAATAGTAAGTTTCTAAAACCCTAATTTCCATATTTAGTAACTTTTCCACATTCTTGATTTTTGATGAATCCTTGAACATTACTTGACCAAATCTCATCCATTGATCATATTTGACTTGAAAATCACCATGTTGACCTCAAAAATCAGGAGTTGACTTTTTTACTGCACAGTTGACTTTATTCCCAAATCTCCAGATTTTAAATCTTTTGAACAATTGAAACCCTTCTGAACCAATTTGATGGACAATTCTAAATTCCTAGACACTTAGGGACATGAGGAATACCATGGAATCAAGTCTTGCCCAAAAAATCATAAATAAATTGATTTTATGGCAAACCCTAATTTTGGCACCCATGGTTTAGGAGAAATCGACCCATGCTCAAAATCCAAATTCCACTGAATATGATGTGCATCTTCTTAAACAATGATGAGATATGCCACTTGATGATGATAAAAACCTCAAAAATCTTGCCCATTGGGGGGTTAGACTCAAGAATCTCCAAAACCCTAGTTTGAGAAATCAGGCTAGGAGGATGTGAGTCACTTGAAATCTCTCACCAAACTTGATCATATGATGAGGTGATGGCCACATAAAAATGCTTTGTGGCATAAGAACCCATTGTGGCTTGAGCAATAGTGCCATCAAGAACCTTTCTCTCCTCCTTATCTCTTGGACAGTAACATGATCTTTTGCTTGAACCTCTGGAAAACATCTTCTTTCCTTGAGTTAACCTAATTACCTTGACCCCATGCTAACAACCAATGATATGCACAAATGATAATGCAATAATGAGATGAAACATAAGCCAGTTAGCGTTAGAAACATGAGGGAAAATTTTGAGGTGTTACAATAATATTGCAAACTTTTTGGCAATCTTCGGTCCATACATAGTCTTGATTCTTTTTGAATAGTTTGAAGATCGACGCGCACGTCGCGGTCATGAGGAATATGAACCTTGAGATGTAATTCAGACCTGTTTTTCAGTCTTTGGTGAAGGCATTTATTGGGATTCAAGAGAGTTTGTATTTTCTCAGACGCTCAAATAACTTTGGTAAGTGTTCAACGTGTTCTTCCTTTGTTTTAGATTTGGCAATCATGTCATCGACATACACTACGACTTCTTTGTGCATCATGTCATGAAACGGAGTCGTCATGGCCCTTTGATAGGTTGCCCCGACGTTCTTCAAACCGAACGACATTACCTTGTAACAAAAGGTGCCCCATGGGGTGATAAAGGAAGTTTTCTCCATATCCCTCGGCGCCATTTTGATTTGATTATAGCCCGAGAATCCATCCATGAAGGAGAATACTTGGAATTTTGTTGTACTGTCTACCAGCATGTTAATGTGTGGCAGAGGGAAGTCACCCTTTGGACTTGCCCTGTTCAGATCCCTGTAGTCTATACACATTCTGACTTTTGCATCCTTTTTTGGAACTGGCACTGTGTTGGCTAGCCATTGAGGATACTCTGAGGTGGCAAGGAAACCTGCGTCGATCTGTTTCTACACTTCCTCTTTAATTTTGATAGTAATGTCCAGGTGAGTTCTTCTCAGCCTTTGTTTCACCGGCGGACATTTTGTTTTTAACGGTAAATGATGTTCCACAATGCTGGTATCCAACCCTTGCATGTTCTGATAGGACCAAGCAAATACATCTGGAAACTCTTTGAGGTGCTTTATCAAGTCTTCTTTGACAGTTGGTTTGAGCAGTGCCCCAATCTTGTCTTCTTTCTTCTCTTCCTCTGAACCCAAATTGACCGTTTCTAACGGTTCTTTGTAAGGCTCAATAGACCTTTCCTCTTGCTTGAGTAATCGAGAGATCTCTTTTGGAATTTCTGCGTCTTCTTCTTCTTCAACTTTAAATACCGAGAATTCAAAGTTGGGAGAAGGCATTGGATCATATGTTTCAATGGGGTTTAAACCAAGCAATCTGCATGACGTGATGATTTGTTTTTTAGAAGAGATACAGAGAATGCAAGAGAGTGTGCAGTTTATTTTCTGAAAAATGCTTGTTTTTTATTTTGAGTTTGTTTTAGGATTACCATTTTCTTAAAAACGAAAAGTAAAAACAACAATCAATGTGGGAATGACAGAATGACATTTATTTATTTATGACTTGTCGATTCTTGAAACAACAACCTTATAAAACAAGGCTCTATCGCTTTGGGCGAAGCGAAGAGGGACATTTACAGAAAGGTGAGCCCTATAAAAACATCTGTTACACCTGGGTAAGGTGAAAGGTTAAAACAAAGATGGCAACTACTTAGACTTATGGGTGACTTTCGGGACATCGACAACAACCATTGGCGACGAACTCCTCGGTGAATCACAAAGTCTGGCAGCTTCTTTCTTAATTTGTCCTCAGAAATGATGCTGATTTCTGGTGGAGCAGGATCATTGGAGTCTTCCTCCCAAGCAGAGTTGTTGTAAAAGAACTCTTCCGTTGTATCTTCCTTAGTGTTTTCACTCTCGAGAGGATCTTCCCCTCCAGTTGGCTGAATGTCCTCATATCTGATGCAAGAGCTTTCACGAGCGATGTATTTGACCAAGAAGTCATACTTGCCACTTGGTTTTCCTAAAGTGTCCCACACTTCTGGGGGACTGGACGAGTCATCTTCCTCGATGACGTTGACCTAAGGGAAAGCATAGTTGATGAACTCTTGTCCTGCAATCTTTGCAGACTCATCGTTGTGCTGAGTATTTCCTGAATATCCTGAGTAATGATCCCATGACTTGATGGGGACGCAGGTATTCTTTTTAATGTTGCTCAACTAATATGCATCGTTAGCTGACTCTTTTGCCCCAAGTCTTCTGGGTACGGCTGCCAGATAGGCAAATCATCCTGTGGGTCATAATAGTCATAGTCAAAATTATCTTTCATCGGATCGTCTTCTAGTGAGTTAGGCGTAGCACGACATCCCTCAGGATCTCAATCTCCGTACATCATCTCGACGCCTGATCTTGGTATATATCTCGGGCTCTGTGCGGGAAAGAAAAATGGCATATGTATTTCTCCCTGAGATATATAACCGTCCTCGTTGAGATAAGATTTCCACTCTTCATCCATATCAGAGGAGTCACTCTCATTGATATTGTGTACTTCTTGAGATACTGGGTGAAGGAATCCTCCGCTGAGGAAGAAATCCTGAATGGGACGAAAACTTTCGTCTTTCTTGGCAGCCTGGGAACAGGTTGAGGAGAAACCAAGATCTTTATTTGTCTTGTTATCTGTAGGAATTACAAGCTTTCAACATCCTGTTGTGTTATTACTTTTGATCACTTTGAGAGCGTCCTTGTATGAGGAAATCGATGTACCATTTTCTGATTGATTATCATTGCTCACCGAGAGTGCTTGGAACTGAGTTCCGACAACTTCCTTCGGTTCTAAATAAGAGAATGATGATAAGTTGCTCACGATTAAGGCTTGCTCTACGTAGACCGTGACTAGCATATCATTCATGACGAACTTAAGTTTCTGGTGAAGTGTCGAAGTGACTGCCCTAGCTTCGTGTATCCAAGGTCTTCCTAATAAACAGTTGTATGCTGCCCGGATGTCAATGACCTGGAAAGTGACTTCGAAAGTGTAAGGTCCTATAGTTATGGGAAGATCTACTTCGCCGATAACTATTTTTCTGGATCCGTCAAAGGCTTTGACGATGATCTCACTGCCTCTCATCGGAGCTCCTTGAAATGATAGTCGTGTCAGAGTTGATTTTGGCATAACATTTAGAGATGATCCTGTGTCAACCAGTACGCTGGCTAAAGCATCGTCTTAGTAGTTGACGATAATGTTAAGCGCCATATTGTGGTTTTTTCCTTCTTCCGGTAGTTCCTCATCACTGAATCCTAGGTTATTGCAGGAAGTGATGTTGGAAATAATGCTGTCAAATTGTCCTACCGTTAAATCTTATTCCACGAAGGCTTGCTCTAAAACTTTCTGCAGAGCTTCCCTGTGAGCTTCAGAACTAAGTAGGAAAGAAAATATAGAGATTCTATATGGAGTTTGCAACAATTGGTCCACAATGTTGTACTCGCTTTTCTGGATGAGCTTCAACATCTCATCGTTGTTCTTTGTAAGTTCGGGATTACTGGATTGCCCGATTTGTTGATTTGGAACTTTTGTTTGAGGTTCCTTTTCTTTGGCGGGTTCTCCAATTCCTCGGTTGAAGATCTGACCGCTCCGTGTGACTCGACTGATGTTGGCAATATTTACGACAGAGGGTAATGGAGTTTCCTTTCCATTTTCGATTATTGTTGCACCGTACTTGTAAGGGATAGCCTTATCAGATTTGTACGGTATTGGTCCTGGTAAGTAGATCACCATATGAGCCTTTAGATTTTTGCGATCATCGTAGGCGGCCTTAATTGATTCGAGGTTGAGAATCTTTCTACTGTCAAGAGGGACTTTCGACTCATTGAGCAGAGGGATTATGGCGTATACGTCTTCGTCCATTTCGTGCTTGGAAATAATGACAACATCTTTGCTTCGATCAGAAAGATAGTCTTGTATCACGTTGATCGATCCGAAACTTGAGCATTGTCGAATCTCTTTTTGGTCCAACTGATTTTGAAGAGCCGCTCGTACAAGCTAACATCCTTGGTTGTTCTCTGAATAAACTCTACAATGCTCATAATTATGTGGTGGCACCCGGTCACGTCCGCTTTGTATGTAGTGCATCTTTACTAGATCTATTTCCATTGAGTGGACATCTTGATTTTGATGTCTACTAGGATTTCTGTCAGTCATGTTGATCCGTTGTGTAGCTTCATCCAAGTAAATTGGAAGCTACCAGTGGTCCAATAAGTGTTGAAGTGTTCGTTGGACAAGTGCACAACCTTGGTCGTCGTCTCGACACTCTTCACAGTCTTGATAATCATGTGAAGCCAGAAAACCGAGCCTGACTTGCTTAGCATGTAGTTCTACCAGACTGGTATCCATCAAGCGTATGTCAAATATCTGAACCATATTGACTTGATGGTTATTTCTTTCCTGGTAATCCTGGATCCATCCGAGATCCATCTGTCGTTGAAGGGCCTCTTGTACAAAAGATCATCCTTGAATGCTTGTTGAGCAGATCTGACAGGTGTTATAATCATGTCGTGGCTGATTATGATATTGACTTTGCCTTGAGTGTATCGCCACCAAATTGAGGTTCATCGCAAGGATATTGCGGTTCTGAACAATGTTGGAATTTGCATGGGCCATGTTGACCTCCCAGATTCTGTGATCTTGAATCCAGCCTAGATTCATTTGTTCTTGTAGAGCTAATTGCACTACAGATCACCCTTGATTATTCTTTGAGCAGATATCACCTTGGTGATAATTGTGAGGCGGTACATGACCATACCCGCTCTATTTACAATGCATCCTGACCAGATTGGTTCCTAATAGGAGTACATCGCGAATTTGATAATTGCGGCTAAATTCTTCCTCTATCAAATTTACTGCAGCTTTTTTGTGTTGTGGCAACGGGTTCGTCTGAACATTTGGATTAGTATCTTTGAAAGATAAGACCTCATTCCTAACAAGTTTCTGCACGTCAGATTTGAAGCTGAGACAGTTTTCAATGTTGTGCCCCGATCTTTCTTAATGGTAAGGGCAAGTTTGATCCGCTTTGAACCAGAAAGGCGGATTTTCCACTACTGTAAGTGGAGACCTGGTTTGGATGTGCCCCTTGGCCAGTAGAAGTGGAAAAAGTTCTGTGTACAACATTGGTATAGGGTCAAACCCTGGCGGTTATTTTGTATGATTGTTACCGTTATACTGTGGACGAGCCTACCGAAGAGGCTGTTACGGCCTTTGCTGATACTGTTGTTGATTTGGTTGACTTTGAGAAACCTGAGGCAGATAACTTGGAGCTGGCGCAGGGTTGATAGCGGGAGTTATCGCCGTTACCGGTTGGTACCTTTGCCTCTGCTTTCCTTGAGAGATAATGCTAATCTCCTGTTCTTTCTCTTTCTAGAAAGTACTACCATATCTTTTGGTACTTTTAGATGGTTCTGCTTCTTTGGCTAATCGTCCTTCTCGGACTGCCTCTTCAAGGCGTACTCCCATGTTTACCATCTCAAGGAAATCACTGGGCACACTGGCGACCATACGGTCGTAATAGAATGATCTTAACGTTTTCAGAAAGATCTTTGTCATCTCTTTTTCCTCAAGAGGGGGTCAAATATGGGCGACAATTTCACGCCATCTCTGAGCGTATTCGTTAAAAGTCTTTGTCTTTTTGCGACATCGCTCTGAGTTGATCTCTATCTGGTGCCATGTCCAGGTTATATTTATATTGTTAGACAAAGGCAACGCCGAGATCTCTGAAAGTATTGATCTTGGTGCACCAATCCTCAGTTTCATGGATACCACAGTCGAACAACCTGCTTTCAACAACCAAAGTTGTTTAGACATTGAATCCGCAAAGGGTATCTCCATTGATTCGATGGGCTACCGGGATCGCTTATTCGGGGAGTCACTCCCTGTAAGATTACCCGTCTAATGCCATCACTTATCTTAGGTATCACTCAAACTTTCCAGATGCGGCATCACCCGCCGTCCAATTAGTAGAAAAATAAACACGGATATCAAGTAGGAAAAGCGATATATATATATTCCTAGACCTCTTAGGAGCTATAATCCTAGTCCTATACAGACAATGACTCCCCAGAAAAGTCGCCATTTTACTGTAGCGCGCGATTTTTGTCGGTGACGCGACCACCTTATCGCGGAATTTGGGTTTTCTCCTTAACGAGGAGGAGGGGGTTCTACTTTCTGGTTTCTTATTTATCCCATGAAGCTGGAAGGGAAAGGGAAGCTATCTAAAACTAACCTTGTACGCGAATGCTTAACTGAACAAACGCTTAAAGAGATTGGGGGGTCAGAGGTCAGGTTATACAATGGGGAGTTGTCAATTACCCATCCTATATGTGGTTATCCATAGGATGTTAGCTTTAGGTTTTGCTTTGTACTTGATGGTGTTTATCCGTTAATGGGTTGGGAAAGTTTCTTGGGAAATATGAGAGAGTGAGTTAGTTTTTGTTGAGGTTTGTGGTAAGGTACTGGACCTAATGTTTGATTGGTGTGTAGGTACTGGACCTAGAGTTTTTGATTAGTATGCTTGCTAAGATTTCACAATATTATGCCTACGTATTCCCGTTTAAACGAAACAGGGAAATCAGAGCAATCATAGTTTCTCCTATGCTAAGGGAGGAAAAATATATTATGTTTTCGTGTCTTGTTCAAAGCCCAAGATTGAAGCTAAAAGGGTTTATTTGTGTCTTGTTCAAAGCCCAAGATTGAAGCTAAAAGGTTTGATTGAGAGAGAACTTGTCATCTCTAAAGGGAGACATTTGGTATGTTAATCACAACTGTTGGGTGTCTGTTTATAAAGGAAGGTTACTTTAACTGGGATATGAGAATCCAGCCATGCCATAATTTCCTTTATAAGGGATATTGATTTTTGTGTACCTTGATCAAAGCCCAAGGTTGAAGCTAAAATGTTGATTGACTCCACTGGGGAAGTCCTTATACAAAGCCTAAGAGGAGGCTTGGGATGACTGACTCAACAAGAGAGTGTTTATATATGTCTTGTACAAAGTCCAAGATTGAGGCTAAATAAGGCTGACTCTTTGGGGATGTCATTATACAAAGCCTAAGAGAAGGCTAAAAGTTTGATTTTTCCAGGGAATAGGTTCTATCTGTCTCGTACGAAGCCCAAGATTGAGGCTAAAAAGAAACTGACTCAGTGGGAGAGAAATCCTTATCTATCTTGTATAATGCCCAAGATTGAGGCTAAAATGAGATTGACTCGACTAAGGATACTTTAAGTGTCTTATACAAAGCCCAAGATTGAGGCTGGAACGAGTTTGACTCTACGGGAGAGTATTATTTGTCTTGTACAAAGCCCAAGATTGAGGCTGAAATAAGTTTGACTCAGCTTAGGAAATTTATTTCTCAAAGCCTAAGAGTAGGCTGAGAGGAATTGACTCCGTTGGGGAATATATTTGTCCCAAGCTTAAGTGAAGGTTATGAAGATTTATGTCGTGTACAAAGCCCAATATTGAGGCTAAAAGGGATTGACTCAACAAGAGAGTGCTTTTATCTATCCTGTACAAAGCCCAGGATTGTGGTTGAACAAGCTAGAGAAATCATTATACAAAGGCTAAGAGGAGGGTAACTTCCGCTAAGGAAATCCTTATATCAAGCCTAAGAGGAGGCTGGAAAAGATTGACTCAACATGAAAGTGTTTTTATCTGTCTCGTACAAAGCCCGAGATTGAGGCTAAAAAGGTTGACTCAACAACAGAGTGATTGACTCAACAAGAGAGTCTAAAAAAGGTGATTGACTCAACAAGAGAGTCTGACAAAGGTTTTGACTCAACAAGAGAGTCTGAAAAGGTTATTGACTCAACAAGAGGGTCTGAAAAGGTTTGACTCAACAAGAGAGTCTGAAAAGATTAGCTCCGCTGGAGAGAATCATTGTACAAAGCCCAAGAGGAGGCTATCTTTGCTGAGGAAAGATCATTATATAAAGCCTAAGAGGAGGCTATCTTCTGGTGGGAATTATTGAGATCCCGAGGCAGGTCTAAATGGGGAATCAACTCTTGCTGAGGGTTACAGAAGAGTTAAGATATTAGATTCCTTGAGGTTCTGATTTGGGATAGTGTTATCCTGATGATAAACTGACCATGGCTGGGGCTTTTTAGGAGAGAGACTGGGCTGGTAGAACCCATGGGTTTCAACTCCGCTAGAGATTGATCGGATGATGAAGGTTTCTCCTATGTTTGTAGGGAACTTGAGAATGTCTTTGAGACTCAAGGTTAGACTGACCAAGTCTATAGGTGTGGAAGAGTTTTATCTTTTGTATGATGCCTCAGAGGAGGCGAGTGTTTCAAGGGATGAGAAACAACCCTAAATTGGTTGGATGTTTTGATACTGGAAAGACTGCTCTAGCAAAGGATGACTAAGTTCTGTCTTATACCTTTAGGAGGTCTTCAGGGTCCTTGTATTAAGCCCAAGAGAAGGCATGTGAACTTCTAAGAAGCCGGCGGGTCTGTGTACAAAGCCCAAGAGGAGGCGGGGATGCTTTTAGGAAGCCTGTGGGTCCAAACTTAAGAAGAGTTCAAGAAAAGTTTCACCGAGAATAATCTTTTCTCTAGTGAACAGTTCTAGGGTTTGAAGAAATTCAAGAGAGGTTTCACCGAGAATTAATCCTCTCTGGGAAATGAATTTCATTGACGATTTCTAATGGTGACAGTCTGAGAAAAGGTTCTTTGAGAATAATTCATTTCTCTTTGTTCCATATTGTTTAATCCCAAGAGAAGGAAAGACTGTATCTGGAAATCCTATGGGGATCTAGTTTTGACATTTAAGAGTGACCAACTAGATTTACCTAGGTCTAGACCTAGTTGCCGGGGAAGACTCTAAATAGTATACTAGTATATATACAGTTGATATATGACAAGTATTTAAAAGGATATGAAAGAAGGACTTACATGGGAGCAGCTTCCCACAATACAGTTATATATATTAAAGCATGTAAATGAAAGCTGATAAAACCTTACAGGCGAGCAAGCTTCCATGCTGTATTATTAGTTGTTCAAAAAAATTAAAGAAAGTTTTGATAACAACTATATATTTGAACCTAAATCAAAAGATAAGTTGTTTTTGAAAAGATTGTTGGGGCTTATACTCAAGGAGAGGCCCAAGGTTTAACAGTGATCGCACCATTGTTTTGAAGATCGTATCGGGACTTATACAACGACTGAGGCACAAAAAAAGGTTTTATTTATAAAAGCGTTGGGTCTTACACTCTATCTGAGGCCCAAAGATGTTTTTGCACCAGTGATGGGGCTTACAACTCAGGGAGAGGCCCAAGGTGATTTGATTTTGAACTAGCGATCGCGCCGAGATTTTTGAAATCGGATCGGGACTTATACAATGACTGAGGCCAAACAAAGGTTTATTTACAACAAGGATTGGGTCTTACACTCTATTAGAGGCCCAAAAGTGTTTAAAATGTTTGATAAGGATCAAAAATCAAAGAAACCCTAATTTCATTTTCTTTTAAAAGTAATTCTTTAGAGAAAATTAATAAAAATGATAAAAATACCAAATAAGTTTAAATAAACTACTTGTGATTTTTTTTTAGGTTTGAAAAATGAGGTTTTAATCACAAGATGATTTAGAACTCATTTGATTTTGATTTTCAAGATAAGAGTTCACTTTTAAAATGTTTAAAAACAATAAAAAATGAATTTATTTACAAAAACATCAACTATATTAAATAAATAATATAAATTTTTTTTTTCTGGAATAAAATATTTTAACATTTTTGTGATTTTTTGCAAAAAGAACCAGTAAAAAATAATTAAAATTGAGAGAGAAATTAATTTTTCAAATCATTTAAGAAAATAACATGAAAAATATAAAAAAATGGAAAAAAAGTGATAAAAAAGGGTATGGGGCGAGGGCGATTCAAACCCCAGACCTCCAAGCCAAACACATGAGTGCGCAATCACTGGGGTGGTGATACATTTGTGTATCAAAACCACCCCATAAAAATATAAGTGGTGCCTTGTTTTAGGCTTGGGTAAGGCAAGGCAAGGCCAACTTTTGGGCCATTTACGTGAAGCCTCTAACTTTCTCATTTCTCCATGGATTGGGACATAATTTATATGCATCTAGCCTAGAATTTCCCAAGGAATCCAATGGTGGTCATGGTTTTTTCAGATGAGGTCCCTATTTTAAAACCCTATAGTGGTTTTGAAATAGGCCTATATTTGCATTTTCTATGCTACTTCATGGTACAAGAAAGAATTACATGATGAATTGGTTCAAGCATAACATATACAACATGTATGAGATGTTTATGATCAGTGGACTTCAAAGAAATGCATAATTTAGAAAGTTCAAGTGATGATGCACTTACCTCTTGGAGCTTTTTGGGCTATCTGCGAAGTCCCTTGTGCCAGAAGTAATTTGATGCTTTGGACACTTTCAATTGATCCCTTAGAAGCTTTTAGAATGGTTAGAACCAACTGGAATCCTCAGGAACAAGTTTGAGCCACTACGCCAGAAATGAGTTTTTGCAGCACTACATAGACAACGCTTTTTCCCAAAAGCGCTGCTATAAGTTTTAAAAAAACAAAAACAAAATAACGCTGAAATAAAGTGCTGCTAAAGGGGGACTTTAGAAAGCGCTTTAGAAAAGCGCAGCTATAGGCCAGATGTAGGGTACACTTTAGAAAGCGCTTTAAGGAAAGCGCTGCTATAGGATAACATTACAAAGCGTTTTTCAAAAGCGCTGCTATAGGATAATATTTAGCCAGCGCTTTATAAAAGCGCTTTTAAAGGCCATGCGTACACCACACATTAGCCAGCGCTTTTAAAACAGAAAGCGCTGCTAAAGGCAAAAGCGCTACTATAAGTCTTTTAGTCAAAGAAAAATAAAATAGATTTTCCTCAAAAACCCTAAGAATTTCAAACACTTCTCGCTCGTGAACTCCCTCCCTCTCGTAAAATCGCTTTTGACGAAGCTTCCTCTCTCTCTCTCTCTCTGCCCCCTCCGGCGTAACTCCCTCCACAGTACTGTGACGAAGCTCCGTCTCTCTCTGCTCCCTCCTCCGTTACTGTGACGAAGCTCCGTCTCTCTCTGCTCCCTACGCCATTACTATGACGAAGCTCCATCTCTCTTTGCTCCCTCCTCCGTTACTCCCTCCGCCGTTGCCGGAATACGCGACCGTTTTGAACAAGGTGGAGAAGAAAAGCCTTCTGAACTAGTGAGTAAGGTTATACTTTTTCATCATTTCATTTTTCAGAATTTCATTTTCCTCTCATGGTGGTTTGCTTAAGTTGTTCATTGCGTATTGTCGGTTTGCTTACTGCTATTGTGAACATTGTGTTGGATATTGTAAATATTGGTTTGTTTGATTTCGATTGTTGTTGCCTATTCTTTTGCGTATCTGTATCGATTTCACCTACAGCTTTGTGAATTTATAAGTTATTGATAGTTAGTGTTTTGATGCTGCTACAATCCGTGCTATAGAATTAAGAAAGATTACCATTTAATTAATTCCATTAAGATTGATGTTGAAACCAAGAGCGTATCAGGTTCATTGTTTATAATTAAGTCTAAAGTGACTTTGAACTTAATCCCTCCTTTTTCTTGAAGTTCTATTTTCATGTTTGGGGGTATGAAATGGCTTTGTGTAAATGGAATGAGAAAAAGAAATGGAAGAATTATTAGTCTAACAATTTAAATGAGAGAATTTTTTTATTGCTCTTCATAGTACAAAGTCCATTTAAAATGAGGAACCCTTACATCATATTGAAGAATACTTTTAGAAAACTTTAGAGAATTTAAATAAATATTTCAATTTAGTAATAGTGTCTGTTTGTTTAGCTTTATAAAAGTTTTTTTTAATAATTTTTAAAATATTATAAGTTTTTATATTCTTCTTTTCGAAATACTAGGCCCTATAAGTTTGTTTAGCTTTATAAGTTTTTTAATATAATTGTGTCATTTTATATTGTTGTTTTTCTTTATTACAGGTGAAATGGCTAGTAACGAGAAAAATTCACATGATACTTCAAAAAATGATGGACATGGAACAATTCAAGAAGCGGAAGGATATATTACACGAGGAGTAACTATTATGAAGAACATCATTCGTGCTAGAGATAAAGGAATAAAATATGACGTTCATTGGAATGATACGAACCAACTTGTTGAGCCTAACGGAGCAATGTTGACAAGTTACATTGGTACACTTGTTCGTTCGCATATTCCAATTACTTGTGATAATTGGAGAAATCCATCGTTGAAACCCGCCAACGAAAAGATATGGAGTGAGATACAGGTACCATATGTGATGGTATTTGTTTTTGTTTCCTATTTTGTCTTTAAATTACTAATTATGTTATTTGTTTTTGTAGAGGTCTTTTAATATTAGTGATGATCGAAAGAAGTATTGTATTCAATTAGCCGGAAAAAGACTCAGAGGGTTTCGAGCATTTCTATCAAACAAGTATTTTAAGGATGCCGAAGAAAAGTTTATTGAAGCAGAATGTCCGATGAAGTATGTGGAATTGATTTCACTTGAAGAATGAGAAACTTTTGTAGCCAAAAGAAGAATCGAAGCATTCTAGGAGTTGAGTGGCGTAAATCGCCAAAGAGCATCAAAACCCGCGTATCCATACAGGAAGGGGCGTTTGGGATATGCACGCTTACAGCAAAAAATAGTAAGTATATATAAATGCTTTGATTTACTTGTTTCCCATGTGTTATAATTGATTTTATTATTTGTCTTAATGTGTAGTTAGAAGAATAGAAAAGTGAAGAATCTAAATCCTAGCAATAAACATGTGATGGAAGCCATGGAAGAATTAAGAGCTCAAGTCCGTGAATTACAAAAGGATAAGGAAAAATATATGTCAGAAAGGCGTGGTTCAGAGTTTAATGATACTAGTGACAAAGGTAGTATCAATTGTCAACAGAAACTTCCCGAGGTAATTATATATGCTTATTATGAAATTAATTTAGCACAAATTTTTCAATATATACACATTAAAAGTGTTAATTCTATATTCAAATGTTTTACTAACTTATATGAGTTTTAGATTCATGCCCAAGAGTTGCAAAGAATAGGAAGTCAAAATAGGAAGCCAGAATTAGGCAACACGTCCAACCAAAAAAAGATTCTTGCAAGGACCGGGACAAAAAAAGCAATTGCATCTCGATTTAGGTCGTCTCTTGAAACACTTGTAGGAACATCGAATTTGATGGACGGTGGTATTCGTGAAATACCTATGGAGGAATATATTTTCGGTTATTCTTATTCAGAAACAATTTCTAAAGAGGATTTGGATCAAATTTTTAATCATTCTGAATTAGGCATCGGTCTTATGCATACATACATCAGGTATTCCGATTAACTCTCTTTAATTATTTAAACAATTTATTTACTCATTTCAACGAATAATCTAATGTTTATTATGTTTTTATTTAAGGTTCTTGTATGAGAAATTGGTGCGTCCGGATCAATTGTCAGAAAGATTCGGTTTCTTATCTGCCAACTGTATCAATGCACCGTTAATTGCGATGAATCCAAGTTCAGTACAATCTCACTTAGTCGAAAGATTTATGGCCAGCATAGATACAGAAAAGTTGTATCTTTTACCATATAATACTGGCAACGGGTTAGATTTGCATTCTTACTTCATTTCTTATCATTTTTCGTTTTTTAATGTTGCGTATAAAATTACTATATCGATACATTTTTTTTAATTTACAGTGGACACTGGTTGTTGGTTGCGATAAATCCGATAAGAGAAATAGTGTATTATGTGGATTCGTTAGATGGTGATGTAGATAAACACCCGGATATGAAGACGACCATTGATACGTAAGTGAAATTGTTCTAAATATTCGTGTGTATTTGTTAATTAATTTATTTAAGTGAGATTGTTCTAAATATTCGTTTATATTATGTTAGAGCTATACAAATATTTCGATCACAAAGAGGAGCCCAGGTATCAAAGAGTAAGTCAACCAATATTACATGGATCCGAGTTGAGGTATATTTTCACAATTTTGCTTATAATAATGATGCTACTTGATAAAACAAGTTAGACTATATATCCTGATATATATTCTTATTTTCTTTCTCTGTGTAGTGTCCTCGTAAAAAAAAAATGGTATAGATTGCGGTTATTTCGTTTTGAGGTTTATGAAAGAAATCATTCATTTGGATTAAATAGAGATTCCAATCATGGTATGGATTTATAACTTAGGAGTTATTTTAATATTTATCGGATATTTGATATAATTAATTACTTTTAACTAAATCAATGATATTATGTTATATTATGTAGTATTTTGATGAATTCAAGTGTGCTACTTACTCCAAAGTACAATTGGAAGAAATTAAGGAGGATTGGTGTCAATACCTTATTGAGCAGAGAATCATATAAGGTATGAAAGTTGGAAGTTGTGGTATATACTTTGTATAGTTTTGGAAGTTGTTGTATAGAATGGTTATTAGAATGGTTATTTTATTTTGGAAGTGGAATGGTTATTTGGTGTATGAATAGTTGTTATTAGAATGGTTAATTAATTTGGAAGTTGCCGACCATAAGTTGAATATTAGAATGGTTAATTGATAAAGTCTTGTGTATAATTATGAAATATAAGGCCTATATATGGTGATTGAAGTATATAATTATGTAGTATTGTGAATTGAAGTATATAAGGCCTATGTTGAATTAAGGCTCGTGAATTGAAGTATATAATTATGATAAGTTTTGAAAAAAAATTATGTTATACAGGTTTGTTAATATACAGGTTTATTATAAGGTTTTTTAAAAAAAAGCTTTCTTAAAAAAAGGAATTTTAGCAGCGCTTTCGACAAAAAACGCATCCAAAACAAATAATTTTTAATACAATTTACGTGTACAAAAGACAGCGCTTTTACTAAAAAAGCGCGGCCAAAAGTAGAACTAAAGAAAGTGCTTTTCCAAAAAAGCGCTGCGTAAAGTATTAAGCAGAGACACATTAGAAAGCGCTTTAAAAAGCGCTGCCTAAGGGGGGGAAAAACCAGCGCTTTATCCAAAAAAAGTGCTGCCTAAAGTTGGAAAATAATACACATTAGGCAGCGCTTTAAAAAGCGCTGCTTAAAGGGGAACAAAAGACAGCGCTTTTAGTGGAAAAGCGTTGCCTAAAGGGGACCTAAGGCAGCGCTTTTGCATTTACAAAAGCGCTGCCTTTACCTACAGCAGCGCCACTTTAGGCAGCGCTTTAAAGCGCTGCTAAAGGCCAAAAAAAGCGCTACTAAAGGTCTTTTTTAGCGTAGTGAGCTCTTTCTTGCAAAAGGGGAAAAAGTGACCAATATGACTACTCTTTCAAATGGTGTTCCAGATGAGGGGAACCATTTGGGATAGTTCAAGGATGATATTTGGAGTGTGTTTGGGGTTTTATCTGGTTTTGAAAGTGACTGGATCAAGACATGGCTTGAAAAATGCAAAAAAGTCCAATTTTAAGGTTTTGGAAGTGGACTTTGTGATTTTGGTGTTACAGGTCACATGTGAGAGTTTGAACAACTTAGGTACAACATATTAGAGGTGTTTGGATCATGAGCTATGATGGAATTGCTCTCTAACTCAAAAACTCAGAGGTACCTTGCAAAAGAAGGTATTTTGGCCTAGAGAAAGGGATTTTGAGGAAAGCAAGTGTTGTAGTGCTTTGGTGTACTCAAACTAAGCACAAATGAGCTCTATTTATAGTAGAGCAAGTTTGCTTTGCAAGCAATAGGGAATGACAGCTGCAACAGGCCTTTTGTAACGCCCCGATTTGTTTAATTGTATTTATTTATTTCATTTATGTGAATTTTGTGAAATATGTGAATTTATTGTATTTTACCTGCTAATTGAGTTAATTGGTTAATTTCTCTGATAGATAAAATATTTGCATTAAATTATAATTTCTTTTCAACTTTGATTTCCTGAAATATATTTCATCGGTATGTTTATGTTTTAACGCGTTTTGAGAGCGTTTGCGAGATATTTGAGTTGAGGGGTATTTTGGTCTTTTGCTTGGTTAATTTTCATTAAAATAGAAATAGAGAGAAAAACAGAGAGAAAAGAAAAGAGAAAGAAAATAGAAGAAAAGGAAGAGAAAGAAAGGAGAGGAAAGAAGGGAGAAGAGGAAAAATCGAGAATTCATCCGTTTCAAGCGCGATTAATCGGGTAAGGGTGAGAAGTTTCAATTATATCTTGCTTGTGTATGTATATGTGTTGTTTATGTATGTGTTTTGGTTGTTTTTACAATGTTTTCCTTATTGATAAATTGATGAACCATTGTCAGAAATCGATATAAATCGCGTTGTATGATTACCTTGTGTTTAGGAACAGTTGCTAGTACTTGTTGTGCTGTTGAAAATGGATTTGGGGATGAAAAATGGGATTTTTGGGGGAAAATTCACAGAAAAATTATGCAGGAAAAATTCTGGGTTTTCACAGCCCATACGCGTATCAGGAAATGCAATACGCGTATTGGATTGGGCAATACGCGTATGGCAAGGAAGGAATGTGGTCAATACGCGTGTGGGAGTGGGCAATACGCGTATGGAGTGAGGCAATACGCGTATTGGATTTTTAGTGGAATTTTTGGGGAAAATCAGTCTCTGCCCATACGCGTATCACTTTGGGCAATACGCGTATGGATGGGCGAGTGAGCAAGGCAATACGCGTATGGCTCAAGGCAATACGTGTATGGCCAGTGAGAGTGCAGAATTTTGTCTTTTCGCGATTCCATTTCTTTTTAATTCCATAACTTAGGTTCCGATTATTCGTTTTGAACATTCTTGGTATCGTTGGAAAGCTATTAAGCTGTTCTTTCTTATTATAATGGTTTTGAGATGGTTGGCCGATTTAATTATGTCGGGAATTTGGAAATATGTCATTTTGTCGACTTTTACCGTTTTAATTGCGTGTAATTGATGTGTTATCATGCAATGTGCTTTTGATATATATCGTATGACTTGTGTGCTGTTATATGATGTGAATGTATGTAATGAAATGTTATGATGATGGTTTGTGGCCTAAGGGCAAGAAAATGCATTGTGTTGGGTTTGATTGTATATGCATGATTATGGATGTGTATATGTGTGCATTTCAATGTCATGAGTCATTGTATGCCAAGCATCATGCTATGCATTCTTGTGATGTCGTGTGCCCTAGTGGGTGTGAGCGACGAAACGATTCCAGAGGGAATCCGCTATAACATCGTGTGCCTTATACAAAGAGGTGTGAGTGATGATTATAGATGATCGTGTGCCTTATACAAAGAGGTGTGAGCGATCGGGTCGTGTGCCTTATACAAAGAGGTGTGAGCGATCCATAAACGTTGTGTGCCTTATACAAAGAGGTGTGAGCGACGGGGAACGTCGTTTGCCCGACGGGGAGTTACACTAAGTAACAAGCAATGGTTCCAATAGTTCCTGAGTGAACTAGTGATGAGATTGATGGATGGATGGTACCCGCATTTGCATAGAGTCGTTGTGTCGGTCTCTTTGCATTTGCATAAATCATGAATGGATTTATTATGTGTGTAAAATCATGAATGGATTGATTATGTGTGGAAATTGTGAATTGATTGAGTATGTGTTGAGATTTATGATTGGATTGGTGAATTGATGCGCATATATGATAAATGCACTGGTTATGGATAATATGTTTTATGTATAGACATATGCTATGTGATGCGGTGGTGTGTTTCCATATGTTATGACTTTGGGATGCATTATGTGAGAATATGTTATTATGTTAGTATAATCGATATATGTTATGTATTTGTGGCATGTTATATGTATTAACATGTGATGCTTGTGGTGAGAATACTATGCATGTGAATTTTTATGTGTTTGCATATTATTATGCAATCTTGATTTAGTTGTTATTTCTCACCCTTCTGCTGTGGTTTATTGCTCTACGAGGCAATTGCAGATTAGTGCCTTGGAGGCTTTTGTGCAGATTAGTCCTCCGTCCTTTGTCGTCGGTCTGCTCTGATACGTAACACGGGAGTCGGGGAACGTTTTTATTATATATGTATAGATTTGTTGAATATATTTTGTATTACCTTTGTATGAATAGTTTGATGTTATAAAATAATTATTTTGTAAAACCAGTCAGTTATGGATCTTTCCGCTTTATTCCATAATTGAACTTTCATTTTGTATGGAAAAAGTTTCCCTTTTAGGTTATTCCATTTTGTGTTATGTATCAAAATCTATGAGCAGGGATTGTATTATCTTTCTATTGTTGTGGCATCCTTGTTTCTGTCAGAAAAATAATTTTTTATCTACTCTGATTTATTTATGTATTATTTATTCGCGATGGGAATTGGGGTGTTACACCTTTGGCCAATGTTATGCAAAAGGAAACAAAATTGGAGTCTTGACACTTTTTAGCCCTTTTAGGTTTGGCATGGATGCTTGTAGATTCTTGGACTTGGGAGGCTTGGAGATCAGAGCATCCCCCTTGGATTTGATCCTCAGATGTGTCCAAATTGATGACAAGGCTTAGATTTATCAGATTTGGACAAATCGAACAAAATGCACAAATTCTTCCTTGTAAAATCAGTTCATGATGTCATGTTTCAAGGGTTGTATCTCCTTGCTCAAATTGAATTTGGAGATGATCTAGTACTTGTTGGAAAGCCCTTATGGCATAATTTAACTTTGATGTTTACCCCTAGACCTGGTTTGACTTGGATCAAGGTGAAAAATGTCCCTATATTTTTGAAAAAGTAAGGCAGATTCTGACTTAGTGAAAATTTCACTAAGTGTTGGAAAAATGTCACTTTCATGTTTTTTGCCATTTTGATCACTCCATAACTTAATGTAGTCGAAGCTTTTGTAGAGTGTAGCAAGACCAATAAATCCAGCTTTGGATCACCCAAAATGGTTGCTTGGATCTCAAGTTATGGTCCTTGGAAGTTGGTACCCTAGCCACTTTGTTCCATAACTTAGAAAAATTCTAAGTTTTTTATGGTTACCCCCTTTTACAAGTTAACTCATTTTCTTTGGCTTTTCTTGATGAATAATGATTCAAATCACATATTAACATTGTTTTAGGGTTAAGGAACCTTGATTGACAAAAAATCCAAAAAGTCAAACTTTGGATTTTTGTATAGTTGACTTTTTATCGGATGAAATCCAAATTGTGCGGTCCTTTGTGAAATCAAGTCCTTGACCTAAATCAAACCTAATG
This sequence comes from Lathyrus tuberosus, assembly GCA_022829125.1. Taxonomy (NCBI): domain Eukaryota; kingdom Viridiplantae; phylum Streptophyta; class Magnoliopsida; order Fabales; family Fabaceae; genus Lathyrus; species Lathyrus tuberosus. The sequence goes on from JALAZF010000072.1 coordinate 13,043,214, forward strand.
GATGGATTACATAGGTGTTGTAGGGTGTATTGAATCATGTCCCAAGGTTTGGGAGCATGTCCTGGTCAAAAGTCAAAGGCATAGTTGACTTTTTTTCCTCGAAACCCTAACAGTGGTCTTGATGAAATTGAAACTTGTGAATCAAGCTTCCTGGGTCAATCCATTGTTGTAAATGGGTCAATATAGTATATTGGAGGCCCTTAAATCATGTCTTGAGGTCTTGGCTCATGCTTTGTCCCAAAAGTCAACTTAGGGGTGAATTAGATCAAAGAACCCAAATTTTTGTTTTTTGGTAAATGAATCCCCTGAGGTTAAATTGACTTGATGATTGGGTCCATGAGGTCCATTAGAGTATCTTGGGTTATATTTTAAAGCATTGGCTCATGCCCAGATGAAAATTTTCATCTGGAGGTCTCAGGCGACCAAAATCCTAATTTGGTGACACAGGCGATCTTGAGGCTTGATCCACTTGGAATGTTGCAACCTTGTGCTTGATTCTTGATGTGGGAGTCCTCTTGATCCTTTGTGGGTGTTTGAGAGACTAGAAAAGTTGAAGATCATGTCATTTCTTGATTGATCATGTTGTCTAAGTGCTCTGAGAGGGCCCAAAACCCTAATCTTTGATTGTAAAGAATGCCTAACAATCCCTGAGGAGATTGATGAGGCATGAGGGTTCATCCATATTATGATGATGATTTGCACAATGATGGGAAATCTTGGTGGTCAAAATTTGGGGTATGATAGATGCCCCTATTTAATCTTCTTGGACTCGAATGTGTGAATGGCGAAGGTATTCGGGCATTCGGGGTGCAAGAGGATTAAATATCGGAATGCCCAAAATTTTGATGGTGGTTATGAATGGCAGCTTACTCATCCATCTTCTTTTGCTAAGCAATGATGCTTAGAAAAGGGTAAACTTCCCCTCGATCCTGATTTTCAGCCAAAGAACTGGTCTCAGTTTCTGATGTCAATAAACTTCCCCTCGATCCTAGTCTTTAGCCAAGGAACTGGTCTCAGTTTCTGATGTGACCTTCCCCTCGATCCTGGTTTTCAGCCAAGGAACTAGTCTTAGTTTCTGAAATAAACTTCCCCTCGATTCTGGTCTTCAGCCAAGGAATTGGTTTCAGTTTCTTTTGTCAATAAACTTTCATGATAAGGGACGCTATTTGTAGCAGTTTTCCTCAAACTTCTCGCAGAATTTTCCTGGGGAGATGCCATTTGATGGGAAAAAGTTTTGATGTCAAACTTGTTGGGGAACCCATTCGTCTAAGCTATAGAGTTGTACAAACTTCTCTGTTGGAGATGCCATTTGTTGACTCTACTGGGGAAAATGAGTCTCGTGAGAGACTTCTTGTTGCTTGGGGATATTACATCATACGTTTCTTCAAGATCTCTTCGGAAAAATTCCATGTGATGTGATCTAATTTTGAGGTGCCGATGACTCTATTAATATTGACTTTCTTAGAAGAAAAACCAATGTGTTGCTAAGAGTCTTTGGTTGAGAGGCTTTCTCTGGGGATTTTCCTTAACCCTGGAAAACGAAAATGTTATCTTCAATGGTGAAGAGTGACGTTTGTCGAATGTTATCTTGCCTTTTAGAGGTTCAAGTTATCAAAGTGGTCGAGGACTGTCTCCATCCCAGAAATAAACTTGGGAGAGATTGCTTAGATGATTCGCTTTCTGACGAGGAAAGAACTGACAACTCGATTGATAAGAGGACTTTTATCACTAGGGGATAAGACCAACTAGAGTGATAGTGATGGAATATGAATATGAATGCAAATCAATAATACATGATGTATGTATGTTTAATCTGACAAAACTGACACGACATACAGACTAGTGGATGAACATGACTGCATACTCGGCCACTGTAGGGAATGAGAAGTATCACTGGTTCAAGATAGCAATTCTACCTTGCTTAAGAAAAAGTAGTTCCCGTGGGGAAAAATGTTGATCGGACTTAGGAGACAAGAACTATGTCGGGGATATCAGATGGGAAAATTACATTTGATACAGTCGATCCTTCGTTCAGGCGTACTGGTTTAGAAGGAGCACTTTGATTCTGCACTTTGAAGCTTAATCACCTTTGGAGTAGCGATCGATGTTCTTTCGATATCCAACAATCAAAAGAATTTCTAGATTTATTTTAAAAGCAGAAAAATTTGACAAGTAAATTTAATTTTGTTTTATTTCAAGAATCGTTAATCATGTTAAAATGTCGTTCTGTAAAGCTAAAACAAATAAGAATTGCAAACAAAAGCACTAAGGCTCAAATTTTATTGATAGGATGGAAATCAGCCAAGTGCGTGATTCCATATAGCATTTACAAAGTTAGAAAATGGTAATTTAAGGGAAAAGGACAACGTTGAAACATAACGACCGTTATCCCTCTACCAACTTTGAATTCTGGACATCCTGAGCTTCTGTCGAAGATGACCTTGACTGAAGTTTTCCTGATGGATGGCATGACTGCTGCTGGGGGATTTGCCCCTTTGCTGGACGTAGTTACTTGCCATGAATCCCTAACTTTTGCCTGGATTGTACCTTGAGATTTCCATTCCATCGGGTTTTCAATCCACCGAGAATTTTTTTTTTGTTTAGGCGAAGTATTTCTTGACTACGTCAACATTTGTGGGATAGGAAAATTCCTCTCCATCCATGGTTGCGAGTCTCAAACCGCCGCCTGAGAAAGCTTTCTTGACCACATAAGGGCCATCATAATTCGGAGTCCATTTTCCCCGGGAATCAGTTGGAAATGATTGTATCTTTTTGAGCACGAGTTCTCCTTTCCTGAATACGCGAGATCAGACCTTTTTGTCAAACGCCTTCTTCATTCTTTGTTGATACAACTGACTATGGCATAGAGCCGTTATTCACTTTTCTTCGACTTTGACACCATTCATCCTCTGTTAGCTTTGCTTCCATCAATACCCTGGTCGATGGGATCTCTACTTCTATTGGGACAACTGCTTCCATGCCATATACTAGAGAAAAAAGGGGTTTCCCCTGTTGAAGTGCGAACAAATGTGCAATAACCGTGAAGGGCAAAGGGTAGCATCTCGTGCCAGTCTTTTTAGGTTACAACCATCTTTTGAACGATCTTCTTGATGTTCTTATTAGCCGCTTCTTCCGCTCCATTCATCTTGGGTTGGTAGGGAGATGAGTTATGGTGTTCGATCTTGAACTCGACGCACAACTCCTTCATCATCTTGTTATTCAAGTTAGATCCATTATTAGTAATGATCTGGCTTGGAACACCGTAATGGCAGATGATATTGTTTTTGATAAATCAGACCACCACTTGTCGGGTTACATTTGTGTATGACGCTGCTTCGACCCACTTGGTGAAGTAGTCAATGGCTACTAGGATGAACCGATGTCCGTTTGAAGCCTTGGGTTCGATCATGCCAATCATGTTGATTCCCCATATGGAAAAAGGCCATGGGGAAGAAAGAACTTTGAGATGTGTTGGCGGTACATGGATTTTATCTGATTATATCTGACACTTGTGACACCTCCTCATGTACTTGTAGCAATCGGATTCCATGGTCGACCAATAGTACCCTGCTCTTAGAATTTTTCTCGTCATTGTGTGTCCGTTGGTATGAGTGCCAAAGGATCCTTCGTGAATTTCTTTCATCAGCATGTTTGCTTCTGGTCTGTCTATACATCGAAGCAAGACCATGTCGAAATTCCTCTTATAGAGTGTATCACCGCTCAGGAAGAAGCTGCGTGCTAGCCTTCTGAGGGTCTTTCTGTCTTTTCTGGATGCCCCAGGTGGGTACTCTTGTTTCTGAAGGAAGCATTTGATGTCGTGATACCAAGGTTTGTCGTCTATGACTGCTTCAATCGCGAAGATGTAGGCGGGCCGTTCCAGGCGCATTATGTCAATCTTAGGTATGTCATTCCATTGACCTACACTAATCATGGAAGAGAGAGTGGTCAATGCATGAGTCATGTGATTCTCTTCATGAGGGGTATGGTGAAACTCGATTCTGTTGAAGAATGGTAACAACCTTCTTGCGTAGTCTTTGTAAGGAATCAATCGTGATTTGTATGTGTTCCAATATCCTTTGATCTGATTGATAACCAGGGCTGAGTCTCCATACACGTCCAAGTTCTTAATTCTCAAGTCAATCGCTTCTTCGAGACCCATGATACAAGCTTCGTATTCGGCCTCGTTGTTTGTAAGTTTGAATGTTAATCTGGCAGTGAAAGGAATATGGGTACCCTGAGGTGTTATGATGATTACCCCAATTCTGTTTCCATAATGATTGACAGCTCCGTAAAAGATTAGTCCCCATTGGGAACCTGGTTCTTGCCCTTCATTGGGTAGCGGTTCATCGCAGTCTTTCATTTTCAAGTACATGACATCTTCGTCTGGGAAGTCAAATCCGACTGATTCTTGATCTTCAATCAGTTGATGAGCCAAATGACTTGCTAAAATACTTCCTTTGACGGCTTTCTGAGCATGGTACTCGATGTCGTATTCTGATAGCAACATCTGCCAACGGGCTATCCTTCCCGTGAGAGCAGGTTTTTCAAAGAGATACTTGATTGGATCCATTTCGGAGATTAACCAAGTAGTGTGACGAATCATATACTGGCGAAGACGTTTGGCTACCCAAGCCAGAGCGCAGCAAGTTTTCTCAAGCACAGTGTACTGAGTCTCACAGTCGGTGAATTTCTTGCTCAAATAATAGATGGCAGACTCTTTCCTTTTTGTTTCGTCTTGTTGGCCAAGTACACAACCCATGGAGTCTTCCAAGACTGTTAAGTAAATGATAAGTGGTCTTCCCTCCACTGGAGGTGATAGGATAGGTGGATTAAACAGATATTCCTTGATATTGTCGAAGGCGGTTTGGCAGTCTTCTGTCCAAACGTAGTCCTGATCTTTTTTGAGTAATTTGAAAATAGGCGCACATGTCGCGGTCATGAGGAATATAAATCTGGAAATGTAATTCAAACGTCCCAAGAATCCCCTGACTTGTTTTTCAGTCTTCGGAGAAGGCATTTCTTGAATGGTCTTGACCTTATCAGGATCAACCTCAATTGCTTTCTTGCTGGCGATGAACCCTAAAAGTTTCCCTGAATGGGCACCAAATGTGCACTTGTTGGTGTTCAAGAGGAGTTTGTACTTTCTCAGACGTTCAAATAGTTTTGACAGGTGGGTTACATGCTCCTCTTCTGTCTTAGATTTGACAATCATATCATCTACATACACTTCATTTTCTTTGTGTATCATGTCGTGAAACAGAGTAGTCATGGCCCTTTGATAGGTTGCCCCGGCGTTCTTCAGACCGAACGACATTACCTTGTAACAAAAAGTGCCCCATGTGATGATGAATGAAGTTTTCTCCATGTCTTTCGGTGCCATTTTGATTTGATTATAGCCCGAGAATCCATCCATGAAGGAGAATACTTTGAACTTTGCTGTATTGTCTACCAGAATGTCTATGTGCGGTAAAGGAAAGTCATCCTTTGGACTGGCCTTTCTGACCTTTCCGTCCTTTTTCGGAACTGGTACTATGTTGGCTAACCATTGAGAATATTCTGATGTGGCGAGGAAACCCGCGTCAATATGTTTTTGTATTTCCTCTTTGATTTTGATGGCCATGTCTGGGTGAGTCCTTCTCAACCTTTGTTTTATTGGAGGACATTCTGATCTTAACGGTAAATAATGTTCCACGATACTGGTATCCAACTCTGGCATATCCTGATAGGACCAAGCGAATACATCGAGAAATTCTTTGAGAAGCTTTATCAAACTTTCTTTGACAGTTGGACTGAGTGCCCCAATCTTGATTACTTTTCTCTTTTCTTCTGAACCCAAGTTGACCATTTCCAACAACTCCTTGTGGGTTTCACTTAACCTTTCCTCTTGTCTGAGTAATCGGGAGAGCTATTCTGGAATTTTTTCGTCATTTTCTTCTTCAGCCTCAAATACCGGGAATTCAAAGTTGGGAGAAGGCATTGGATCGTATGTTTCAATGGGGTTTAAAACAAGCAATTTGCATGATGTGATGATTGTTTTTTAGAAGAGATAGAGAGAATGCAAGAGCGTGTGCAGTGTATTTTCTGATAACTGCTTGTTTTTATTATTTGAGTTGTTTTTAGGATTGCCATTTTCTGAAAAAGCGAAAAGAGAAAACAGCAATAAATGCAGAAATTACAGAACGACGTTATGTTATATATGATCTTGTCGATTCTTGAAACTACAACCCTATAAAACAAAACTCAGTCTCTTTGGGAAAAGCGAAGAGAGACATTTACAGAAAATGAGCCCTATCAAAACATCCATTTCACCTGGGCAGAGTGAAAGGTTAAGACAAAGAGGGCAATTACTTAGACTTATGAACAACTTTCGAAACATTGACAACGACCTATTGGCGGAGAACTCCTTGGTGAATCACAAAGTCTGGTACCTTTCTTCTTGATTTGTCTTCAGAAATAACGCTGATTTCTGGTGGAGCTGGATCGTTGGAATCTGTCTCCCAGGAAGAGTTGTCGTAGGAGGATTCTTCTGTTGTATCTTGCACAGTGTTTGCACTCTCAGGTGGATCTGCCCATCCAGTGGGCTGGATGTCTTCGAGCCTGATATGAGAGCTTTCAGGAGTGGTGTACTTGACCAGGAAGTCGTATTTGCCACTCGGTTGTCCTACGGTGTCCCACACTTCTTTGGAACTGGAGGAGTCATCCCTTTCAATGGCGTTGATCTCGGGAAAAGCATAGTTGATGAACTGTTGTCCTGCAATCTTTGCAAATTCATCGTCGTGCTGGATATTTTCTGAATGCCCCGAGTAAAGATTCCATGATTTGGTGGGGACACAGGTATTCTTTTCAATGATGCTCAGCTGATATGTATCGTTGGGCTGACTCTTTTGCCCCAAGTCTCCCTGGTAGGGCTGCCAGATAGGCATGCCATCCATTCGGCCATAATAGTCATGGTCAAAGTTGTCTTTCATCAGAGTGTCCTCCTCTAATGAGTTTGGTGGAGCACGACATCCTTCCGGATCACAATCTCCGTATATCATCTTGACATCTGACCTCGGTATATATCTGGGACTCAGTGCAAAATAGCAAAGTGGCGTATGCAAAATATCTGGGCCCCAGCCTCGTGTATCCAAGGTCTTCCTAACAAACAGTTGTATGGTGCCCAGATGTCCATGACCTAGAAAGTGACTTGGAAAGTTTGAGGACCGATAGTTATGGGAAGGTCGACTTCGCCGATAACTGTTTTTCAGAATCTGTCAAATGCTTTGACGATGACCTCACTGCCTCTCATCGAAGATCCTTGAAATGATAGTCGCATTAAAGTAGATTTTGGCATAACATTCAGAGCGAATCCGGTGTCTACCAGTATGCTGGCTAAAGCATCGTCCTGGCAGTTGACTGTAATGTTAAGTGCCATGTTTTGATGTTTGCCTTCTTCCGGCAGTTCCTCATCACTGAATCCCAAGTTGTTGCAGGAAGTGATGTTGGAGATGATGTTGTCGAATTGTCTGATTGTTACATCTTGTTCCATAAAGGCTTGCTCTAATACTTTTTGTAGAGCCTCTCTGTGGGCTTCGGAACTGAGTAAAAGAGATAATACATAAATTTTTGAAGGAGTTTGCAACAGTTGGTCAACAATGTTGTACTCACTCTTCTGGATGAGCTTCAGCATCTCATCATTATTTGTTGAAAGGTCGAGATCACTGGATTGACCGACTGGTTGATTGGGAACTTCTGTTTGAGGTTCCTTTTCTCTGGTAGGTTCTCCAACTCCTCGGTTAAAGATTCGACCACTTCGTGTTACTCGACTGATGTCTGCAGTATTCACGACGGAGGGTAATGGAGTTTCCTTTCCATTCTCAATTATTGTTGCACCATATTTTTAAGGGATAGCCTTATCAAATTTGTACGGTACTGGTCCTGGCAGATAGATAACTATAGGAGCCTTCTGATTTTTCTGACCATCATAAGCGGCCTCAATCGGTTCGAGGTTGAGAATCTTTCCACTATCAAGAGGAACTCTTGATTCATGGAGTAGAGGGATTATGGCGCACACATCTTTGGCCACTTCTGGTTTAGGAATCAAGACAACTTCTTTGCCTCGATTGGGAAGATAGTCCGATATTATGTTAATCGAACCAGGGCTTGAGCATGGTTGAACCTCTTTATGATCCAACTGACTTTGAAGGGCTGCTCGTACAAGGTAGCATCCTTGGTTATTCTCCGAGTAAACTCTACAGCACTAATAGTTGTGTGGTGGCACCAGGCCACGTCCGCTTTGTATGCAGTGTAACCTTACTAGATCTATTTCCATTGATCGAACATCCCGACTTTGATACCTAGTAGGGTTCCCGTCAGTCATACTGACTTGTTGTGTGTCTTCATCTAGATAGATCGGAAGCCACCAGTGGTTCAACAAGCGTTGCAGTGTTCTTTGAACAAGTGCACATCCTTGGTCATTTCCACGACATACTTTACAGTTCTGATAATCGTACGAAGTCAGAAAACCGAGTTGAACTTGCTTAGCGTGTAATTCTACCAAGCTGGTATTCATCAAACGAATATCAAAGATTTGAATCATATTAACTTGATAATGAATTGTGTCACGGTAGTCCTAGATCCATCCAAGATCCATCTGACGTTGGAGGGCCTCTTGTACAAAAGAGCATCCCTGATTGTTTACCGAGCAGACCAGACAGGAATCGTAATCGTGCCATGGTAGATTATGATGTTGGCTTTGCCTTGAGTACATTGCTACCAAGTTGACATTCATCGCACGGATGTCGTGGTTTTGAATGATGTTGGAATTTGTATAAGTCATGTTGACCTCACGAATTCGGTGATCTTGGATCCATCCGAGATCCATCTGTTCCTGTAGAGCTGATTGTACCACAGAACATCCTTGATTGTCTTTTGAGCAGATATCACACTGGTGATAGTTATGAGACGGTACATGATGTATCCTTGAAGGATAAGACCGCATTCCTGACAAGCTTCTGCACCTCAGATTTGAAGCTGAGTCAGTTTTTTATGCTATGCCCTGGTCCTCCTTGATGGTAAGGGCAAGTATGATCCGCTTTGAACCAAAAAGGCAGATTTTCCTATACTGTAAGAGGAGACCTGGTTTGGTTGTGCCCCTTGACCAATAGTAGTGGAAACAGTTCTGCGTATAACATTGGTATATGGTCGAACCCTGGTGGCCGTGTTGTACGGTTGTTGTTGTACTGAGGATGAACCTGCTGAAGAGGCTGTTGTGTCCTTTGTTGATATCGTTGTTGATTTGGTTGGCTCTGAGCAACCTGAGGTTGATACATTAGAACAGGCGCAGGGTTGATAGCATGAGTTATAGCTGCTACTGGTTGGTATCGTCGCCTTTGCTTTCTGAGACAGATATTACCAATATCTTGCTCTTTTTTCTTAGAGAAAACACTACTGTATCTATTGGTACTGCTTGATGGTCTGGCATCTTTGACCAGACGTCCTTCTCGGACTGCTTCTTCAAGATGATCCCCCATGCTCACCATCTCGGTGAAGTCACTGGGTGCACTGGCGACCATTCGGTTGTAGTAGAATGAGTTTAAGGTTTTCAAAAAGATCTTTGTCATCTCTTTTTCCTCAAGAGGTGGACAAATCGGGGCGGCAATTTCACGCCATCTCTGAGCATATTCCTTAAAGGTATCCTTGTCCTTCTGCGACATGGCTCTAAGTTGTTCTCTGTCTGGTGCCATGTCTAGGTTATACTTATACTGCAGAACGAAGACACCACCAAGATCTCTGAAAGTGACGATCTTGATGCGGTTTAAACTCATGTACCATTTGAGTGCGGCATCGGTTAAACTATCTTGGAAGTAGTGGATCAGTAGCTGTTGATTCTCTGTCTGAGTTGACATCTTTCGAGCGTATATCACCTAATGACTTTGAGGGCAATAATTGCCCTTGTATTTCTCAAATTCGGCCACCTTGAATTTGTGCGGAATTTTCACATTGGGGACCAAACAAAGGTCTGCGGCGTCCTTTCCGAATAGATCCTGACCGTGAATGGCATGCAACTCCTTCTACATATCCAGGAATTATTTTTTGAACTCATTCAATCTGCCATACATACTTTCATTTCCACCAGAAGGTATCTGCGGAATCTAACCTTCCGGAACAGTGTGTACCATGGGTGGTGGTATAGTCATTACAGCAGTGACTCTTGGTGCTTCCCGATCCTGAAGTTTGTAACCTTCAGGAGTTGCTGTCATGCCCCTTGCATCTTCGCTTTCCTGAAGTTTGTAACCTTCAGGCCCAGCGGTTCCTGCTGTAGTTTTCGGATCTTTCGTGATCGGAGGAATATATCCTTCCAGGATATAGATAAGTGGCATGCCCCAGGGATAATCTTTAGGCATGTTGTACCGAGGATCATACTTTTCCACTATGGGTGTAGATGTGATCTCTAAGATCACAGTCCTTTGTTGTTGCATCTGAGCTGCTACCAGAGATTGCATGTCATTGTGAAGCTTCCTCAGATCTTCTTTCATAGTGTCGATTTCTTCTCTCAACTCTCTGTTCTCTTCCCCGAGATCATCCATTTTCTTTTCTCGATTGGCCCGAGTATTGTACGAGTGAGACAGTTTGACTCTAGAATCGAGACACAAACGTGAGATTCGTAGGGAAGAAGAATGCGTTATGTGAGAATGATGAATGATATGCAATGATTATATATTAATATATTTTTTTTTAAATCCAAAGAAACTTCAACAATTGGATTGCAAATATCATACAGTGGGGAGACCCCCATTTTATTGAATTCAAAGATTGCGGAAATGGAAATACATTAATTTACAAAGTGCTGTAAAAGGAAATGTCTAAACTTATGGATCCTGAGTCCTCTCTAAAGAGAGCTCAGGTGCTGGTTCTGGTATTTTCCTTTTCTTTGACAGGGGCTCTTGAGTCGTTGTCGGGTTGTCATCCTTTTGCCAAGTGAAAGGAGTGAGCAAATTCCTTTGGACATTTTGATTTTCTACAAGTAAATTCTCGATCAGAGCATCCTTTTATTTTAACAGTTGTTGTATTTTGGTACACTCCACATTGAGAATGCGGTACTTGTTCTTCCAAGATTTCTTTTCCCGTTGAACTTTGTTGAGAGTGACCTAGAGTTTTTCCGTATCAGACATAAAATAAAGGACAAATTCCTTTAACTGAAGAACTTTTTGACGAGGGTATGGCATCCTTAGCTTGAGAGCTCTAGCTTGTACCCAATGGAGATAAGGTTCCATAGAGACACAGTCTGGTTTTCCTAGAGACTCTCTTCTTTTCCTGTGAACATTTTTCCAGGCATGCACTATTTCTGTCTTTAGTGCCCTGTCATTTTCTCCTTCCTTGAAGAAAAGACCTTTCAGATGAACATTACGCGGGATATATCTCATCGGGTATCCGAATTGATGACGAACTAAAATTGGATAATAATTTATTCCTCCTTTATCTCCTCTCAGGGGTACATTAGGGAAATTTCCACAACAGTCAATGATCCTTATCCCATCATAGATCCGATTGTACCAATTTATGTCAGAGTTGGTAAGAGACATGATTCTCTGTGACCAACGCAGAGTACTCTTTTAATCCCCTAAAGCAGTAGACTTTGGTAGATGGGAAGTGAACCATTTGTATAGTAGGGGTACACAACATGTGATCATTCCTCCGCTGTACAAATTCCTTAAGTTTACAGAATGATAGGCATCTGCGAGCAAGGTTGGTACGGGGTTTCCGATCAGAAATATCTTAATGGCATTGATATCAACGAAGTTATCAATGTTGGGGAACAAAAATAACCCGTAGGTGAGTAACACAAAGATGCTCTAGAAAGCAGTCATGTTCCCTATACTGGAAAAGTACATGGCCTTCTTTATCAAAAACTTGGCAGGTAAGCCTTGGATTCCACACTTAATGGTCATGTGAGTCCTGACTTCTGACTCGTCCAAATAGGTTGCTCTTGTAATGGTTTGATCCTTTGGAATTTCTTTCAGTCCAGAAAAGGGAGCTTGGTCAGTGATGGGTAAATCAGTCAGGTGAGAGTACTCCTCCAGTGTTGGTGCTAGTTGGTAATCCGGGAATGTGAAGCAGTGATAGACCGGATCGTAAAATTGAATCAGAGTAGACAGTATTCCTTCAATTACATGGACCCTAAACAAAGATAGCAGTCCTCCGTACTTAGCTCTGAAAGCATCAGGGTTAGTGATCGTCCTTGCCAACCCTCTTAAATCCTCTTGTTTTGGAACCTTGAAAGTGTACTTGTGAGTCTTCCTTCTACCAAAATCCATAACGCAATCTTTCTTTCTCTGATATTTGCAATCATTGTCTTAGTTTAATTTGAAAAAGAGAGACCAGAAAAGGAGATTTTTTCTTTTGTTTAAAGTTTTTTAATGAAATGAATGCATGAATGCAGCACACAAAAACATAGAAAAAACATGGGGTCAAGGGTTCACTGTCATGAAGTTGTGGCTCTACCCATTCCCAAAGGTTGTACTGGTGAATTTTTGTACCTGTCCTCAAAATCATTGACCCCCTTTGGGATAACAACAACAAGCAGGTTCACCCGAGCGAGCTGCAGTATCTTAGGGTAATCTCAAATGAGGGTAGTATCGCGTTACAACTATTTCTGATAGCTTCCACACTACAAAATAGTCACATGGTCTCAGTCTACTAAATCCTCAGTTTCATGGATACCACAATCGAACAATCTGCTTTCAACAACCGAAGTCGTTTAGACATTGAATCCGCAAAGGGTATCTCCACTGATTTGATGGGCTACCGGGATCGCTTATACGGGAGTCACTCCCTGTAAGATTACCTGTCTAATGCCATCACTTATCTTAGGTATCACTCAAACTTTCCAGATGCGGCATCACCCGCAGTCCCATTAGTAGAAAAATAAACACGGATATCAAGTAGGAAAAGCGATATATATATATATATATATATATATATATATATATATATATATATATTTATTTATTTATTCCTAAAACTAACATCCTAGACCTCTTAGGAGCTATAATCCTTGTCCTATACAGACAATGACTCCCTAGCAGAGTCGCCATTTCACTATGGCGCACGTTTTTTGTCAGTGACGCGACCACCTTATCGCAGAATTTGGGTTTTCTCCTCAATGAGGAGGAGGGGGTTGCTACTTTCTGATTTCTTATTTATCCCATGAAGCTGGAAGGGAAAGAGAAGCTATCTAAAACTAACCTTACACACGAATGCTTAACTGAACAAACACTTAAAGAGATTGGGGGGTCCGGGGTCAGGTTGTACAATGGGGAGTTGTCAATTACCCATCCTATATGTGGTTATCCACAGGATGTTAGCTTTAGGTTTCACTTTGTACTTAATGGTGTTTATCCGTTAATGGGTTGGGAAAGTTTCTTGGGAAATATGAGAGAGTGATTTTGTTTTTGTTGAGGTTTGTGGTAAGGTACTAGACCTAATGTTTGATTGGTAGAAAGTACTGGACCTAGAGTTTTATATTAGTATGCTTGCTAAGATTTCGCAATCTTATGCCTATGTATTCCCATTTAAACGAAACAGGGAAATCAGAGCAATCGTAGTTCCTCCTATTCTAAGGGAGGAAAAAGATATTATGTTTTGGTGTCTTGTTCAAAGCCCAAGATTGAAGCTAAAAAGTTTGACTGAGAGAGAACTTGTCATCTCTAAAAGGAGACATTTGGTCTATTAATAACAATTGTTGGGTGTCTATTTATAAAGGAAGGTTACTTTAACTGGGATATGAGAATCCAGCAGTGTCGCTCCCGGGATTTTCATCCAAGTACAAACGCGAAAGTGGCACCGAAACAGAGTCGCCAGCAATGTGTATTTATCCCAAGAGAGGGAAAGGAAACACTGCGTAAACCTGAGGGAAGGAAAGAGCATGGTCTTGCGACCAAGAGAACTGGGTTCGGGAGTCGGTTACGTGAGAGGAAGGTATTAGCACCCCCACGCGTCCATCGTACCCGATGGAATCTACGCTTACTTGTCTCGATCAAAGGGTGTAAGGAAAGGATACTGGAAAAGGAACTGCTAGCTAGAGAACTGGAAAAGGAAAGGAGAGAGAAAGAGGAACAAAATGTAGGGAAAATAAAAGAAGTGCTCGAATGGGCCCTACCCCACTGCCTACGTATCTCATCAGGAACATGAGAATCAGAGCGACGTAGTTCCCCTCAACGAGGGTCGCTTTGTTTGTGTTTTTTAAGGAACAACTAACGTTCTAGCTCAGGTGTTGCAGGCTCGCTGGTCCGAGTACGTTACCATCTTGCAAGAGAACGAGGAGGAGCATGTTCATACGTTGAGAATGAGTGAGATGAGAAAAGAATTCCCGAAGGAAAGACGTTGTTGTTTGTTTTTTTTGTCTTTTAAGCAAGAATTGTGTTGATTATTGGTGTTTAGTAACTCACATTGTATTTAAGTCCTTCATGTGAGATTGAATGCCTCGCACATCGTCCCCAGACGGGACGTATGCTAAACATTCTAAGAAAATGAGAGAAGATCCCTCACTATCTCATTCTTACATGAAAGGCTCAAATACAATATTAGTTATGCCTTTATTAAGTATTGTTTACTCTTTGTTTTGAGATGAGAGAAGAAAGACTCAAAAGCGGATCAAAGGTGAAAATCTAATGAGGGAGACTAAGACTCAATCCTAATGTTATCATACATGGTGATCCTATGGTTAATGTGGTTTAAGAAACCTACTTCTAAAAGAAAGGAGAAGAAGAGCAAAAGAAACAACTTACTTCCAAAATGGAAGTTAAGTTGATCTTAAAGAGGGATGAAGAAGACGTTATTCAAAGGAAGCATGTAAATGCTTATCAAACACAAATTGAAAGTTTAAAAGAAATAAGAGAATATACGAGAAAGAAATGTATGTGGAACTAAGTCCCCACACTTACTTACCTTGCACCTACATGAAAAGGTTAGCTCACAAAACTATTTACAAGTAAAGCAATAGGAAAAGCATAACAATTGGTGAACAAACAAGTTAAGAGCTAAAGGATAAAGCTCCTAAGAGATAAACCTCTATCAAGATCAGAATCTATGCTTTAAGAGTGTTCCCTAAGGTTGAGATACCAAACACAAAAGAATTATGCACAAACAAAGTACTAATCATTAAAGAAGTGAATCATGGAAGAAATAGAAGAAGAAATGAGTGAACATGTAAAATGATCATGCAATTATGCTTCAAATAATGTCAAGGTCAGAAGTGGTATGGCATGTTAGGATGAATATAAGATGCACAAGCCAATCACATTCAAGCAACTACAAGTCATTTAGAAGCTAGAAGAAAAAGAAATATACATTTGGATGAAACATGTTCAAGTATGCAAAGTAAAATATAAATGGAACATGGAATGAATGCAACACCTTAAAGTCCAGGGTATACATCATATGAAATGCAAATGAATAGTATAACATGGTATAAGCAACCCAATTACAATTCAAGTTGGAATTTAGGTGAAAAAGAGTAAGGAATTAGGTCAAAAGGAGACATGTGAAACACTTATTGAACATGTACATAAAGCAAGCATCAACTTCAAACCAATGACCTATAATTTCATTCAAAAGACCTATAATGATCTAAACAAGGCTCAAGAAGTCAAGAAGAAATGATATCACACAATGGCACAAGTGCCTTATCAAGCAAGTAAACAAACATGATCAAAGGAGTTCATGAAAAGAGACATCAAATAAGAGTCATCAAACAAATACCAAACACAATTCAAAAATCACCAAATTAGGTCCCAAGAGATCTCAACCAGAGGCAAGTATCATGCCAAAAAATCATACAAAAATTCAGAAAGAAAGGACCTCAAACAATCAAGCAATAGTCACATATAGGTTTCACATAATCATGCACAAAGAAATGGCTCAAAAATGATGCAAAGATGGTTTTAAAAATATTACAAAATTTTTTTTTAAATGCTTCAAAGTATCCTATGAAATATGCAAAAAGAATGGGAATCAAACTATGTACCAATGATGAGAAATAAAATCAACAAGATCAAGTGTGTACAAATGAACCACCTTAAAAAGGAATTCAAGCAAAAATTAATTCAGAGGCATAAAAATAATAGAAAAATAAAAAATAAAATTTGTGTAAATTTTATAATACTATAAAGATGATTCATGAATTTATTTGGCATTTTTAGATGTCATTTACTATAAAGATTGACTCAACAAGAGAGTATTTTTATCTGTCTAGTACAAAGCCCGAGATTGAGGCTTAAAAGGTTGACTCAACAAGAGAGTGATTGACTCAACAAGAGAGTCTGAAAAAAGTGATTGACTCAACAAGAGAGTCTGACAAAGGTTTTGACTCAACAAGAGAGTCTGAAAAGGTTATTGACTCAACAAGAGAGTCTAAAAAGATTTGACTCAACAAGAGAGTCTGAATAGATTAGCTCGGCTGGGAAGAATCATTGTACAAAGTCCAAGAGGAGGCTATCTTTGCTGAGGAAAGATCATTATATAAAGCCTAAGAGGAGGCTATCTTCTGCTGGGAATTATTGAGATCCCGAGATAGGTCCAAATGGGGAATCAACTCTTGTTTAGGGTTACAGAAGAGTTGAGATATCAGATTCCTTGAGGTTCTGATTTCAGATAGTGTTATCCTGATGATAAACTGACCATGGCTGGGGCTTTTTAGGAGAGAGACTGGGCTGGTAGAACCCATGGGTTTCAACTCCGCTGAAGATTGATCGGATGATCAAGGTTTCTCCTATGTTTGTAGGGAACTTGAGAATGTCTTTGAGACTCAAGGTTAGACTGTCCAAGTCTATAGATGTGGAAGAGGTTTATCTTTTGTATGATGCCTCAGAAGAGGCGAGTGTTTCAAGGGATGAGAAGCAACCCTAAATTGGTTGGATGTTTTGACACTAGAAAGACTACTCTAGCAAAGGATGACTAAGTTATGTCTTATACCTTTAGGAGGTCTTCAGGGTCCTTGTATTAAGCCCAAGAGAAGGCATGAGAACTTCTAAGAAGCCGACGGGTCCTTGTACAAAGCCCAAGAGGAGGGGGGATGCTTTTAGGAAGCCCTTGGGTCCAAACTTAAGAAGAGTTCAAGAAAGTTTCACCGAGAAAAATCTTTTCTCTAGTGAACATTTATAAGGTTTGAAGAAATTCAAGAGAGGTTTCACTGAGAATTAATCCTCTCTAGGAAATGAATTTCTTTGACGATTTCTAAAAGTGACAGTCTGAGAAAAGGTTCACCGAGAATACTGCCTTTCTCTTTGTTCCATATTGTTTAAGCCTAAGAGAAGGCAAGACTGTATCTGGAAGTCCTATGGGGATATAGTTTGGACTGTATTTAAGAGTGACCAACTGGCTTTACCTTGGTCTAGACCTAGTTGTCGGGGAAGACTCTAAATAGTTATACTAGTAAATATACAGTTGATATATGACAATTATTTAAAAGGATATGAAAGAAGGACTTACATGGGAGCAGCTTCCCACAATACAATTATATATATTAAAGCATGTAAATGAAAGCTGATAAAAACTTACAGGCGAGAAAGCTTCCATGCTGTATTGTTTGTTGTTCAAAGAAATTAAAGAAAGTTTTGATAACAACTGTATATTTGAACCTAAATCAAAAGAGAAGTTGTTTTTGAAAAGATTGTTGGGGCTTATACTCAAGGAGAGGCCCAAGGTTTAACAGTGATTGCACCGTTGTTTTGAAGATCGTATCAGGACTTATACAACGACTGAGGCCTAAAAAAAGGTTTTATTTACAAAAGGGTTGGGTCTTACACTCTATTAGAGGCCCAAAAGTGTTTAAAATGTTTGATAATGGATCAAAAATAAAGAAACCCTAATTTCATTTTCTTTTAAAAGTAATTCTTTAAAGAAAATTAATAAAAATGATAAAAATACCAAATAAGTTTAAATAAACTACTTTTGATTTTTGTTTGAGGTTTGAAAAACGAGGTTTTAATCACAAGATGATTTAGAACTCATTTGATTTTGATTTTCAAGATAAGACTTCACTTTTAAAATGTTTAAAAACAATAAAAAATGAATTTATTTACAAAAACATCAACTATATTAAATAAATAATATAAATATTATTTTTTTGTGGAATAAAATATTTTAACATTTTTGTGATTTTTTGCAAAAAGAACCAGTAAAAAATAATTAAAATTGAGAGAGAAATTAATTTTTCAAATCATTTAAGAAAATAACATGAAAAATATAAAAAATGGAAAAAAGTCATAAAAAAGGGTCTGGGGCGAGGGGGATTCGAACCCCAGACCTCCAAGCCAAACACATGAGCGCGCAACCACTGGGGTGGTGATACATCTGTGTATCAAAACCACCCCATAAATATATAAGGAGTGCCTTGTTTTAGGCCTGGGCAAGGCAAGGCAAGGCCAACTTTTGGGCCATTTACGTGAAGCCTCTAACTTTCTCATTTCTCCATGGATTGGGACAGAATTTATATGCATCTAGCCTAGAATTTCCCAAGGAATCCAATGGTGGTCATGGTTTTTTCAGATGAGGTCCCTATTTTAAAACCCGATAAAATAGGCCTATATTTGAATTTTCTACGCTACCTCATGGTACAAGCAAGAATTACATGATGAATTGGTTCAAACACAACATATACAACATGTATGAGATGTTTATGATCAGTAGACTTCAAAGCAATGCATAATTTAGAAAGTTCAAGTGATGATGCAGTTACCTCTTGGAGCTTTTTGGGATATCTTCCAAGTCCCTTGTTCCAGAAGTAATTTGATGCTTTGGAAACTCTGAATTGATCCCTTAGAAGCTCTTAGAATGGTTAGAACCAGCTGGAATCCTCCGGAACAAGTTTGAGCTCTTTCTTGCAAAAGGGGCAAAAGTGACCAATATGGCAACTCTTTCAAATGGTGTTCCAAATGAGGGGGACTATTTAAGATTGTTCAAGGATGATATTTGGAGTGTGTTTGGGGTTTTATCTGGTTTTGAAAGTGACTGAATCAAGACATGGCTTGAAAAATGCAAAAAAAAGTCCAATTTTGAGGTTTTGGAAGTGTACTTTGTGATTTTGGTGTTACAGGTCACATGTGAGAGTTTGAATAGCTTAGGTACAACATATTAGAGGTGTTTGGATCATGAGCTGTGATGGAATTGCTCTCTAACCCAAAAACTCAGTGGTACCTTGCAAAAGAAGGTATTTTGGCCTAGAGAAAGGGATTTTGAGGAAAGCAAGTGTTGTAGTGCTTTGGTGTACTCAAACTGAGCAAAAATGAGCTCTATTTATAGTAGAGCAAGTTTGTTTTGCAAGCAATAGTGAATGGAAACTGTAGCAGGCCTTTGGCCAATGTTATGCAAAAGGAATCTCAAGTCTCCTCTAGCCATTGACTTGAGATTAGGGCACAGCCTTTGTAGCTTTGGTACAGAGATAAGTCTTGACTGAATTCAGTTGGAATAGGCTCAGTTCGTGCCACCTTGGTGCATCCATTAAAGGCTTGGAAACAAAGTTGGAGTCTTGGCACTTTTTAGCCCTTTTAGGTTTGGCATGGCTACTTGTAGATTCTTGGACTTGGGAGGCTTGGAGATCAGATCATCCCCCTTGGGTTTGATCCTCAGATGTGTCCAAAGTGATGACAAGGCTTGGATTTATCAGATTTAGACAAATCGAGCAAAATGCACAAGTTTTGCCTTGTAAAACTAGTTCATGATGCCATGTTTCAAGGGTTGTATCTCCTTGCTCAAATTGAATTTGGAGATGATCTGGTACTTGTTGGAAAGCCCTTATGGCATACTTTAACTTTGATGTTTACCCCTAGACCTGGTTTGACTTGGATCTAGGTGAAAAATGTCCCTACATTTTGGAAAAAGTAAGGCAGATTCTGATTTAGTGAAAATTTCAGTAAGTGTTGGAAAATTGTCACTTTCATGTTTTTTGCCATTTTGATCACTCCATAACTTAAAATCCATGAGGATTTGGAGTTTGATGTAGTTGAATCTTTTTTAGAGTGTAGAAAGACCTACAAATCCAGCTCTGGATCACCCAAAATGGTTTCTTGGATCTCAAGTTATGGTCCTTGGAAGTTGGTACCCTAGCCATATTGTTCCATAACTTAGAAAAATTCTAAGTTTTTTATGGTTACCCCTTTTACAAGTTAACTCATTTTCTTTGGTTTTTCTTGATGAATGATGATTCAAATCACATATTAACATTGTTTTAGGGTTAAGGAACCTTGGTTGACCAAAAATCCAAAAAGTTAAACTTTGGATTTTTGTACAGATGACTTTTTATCGGATGAAATCCAAACTGTGCAATCCTTTGTGAATTCAAGTCCTTGACCTAAATCAAACCTAATGGATGGATTCCATAGGTGTTGTAAGTTGTATTGAATCATGTCCCAAGGTTTGGGAGCATGTCCTGGTCAAAAGTAAAAGGCACAGTTGACTTTTTTCCTCGAAACCTTAATTGTGGTCCTGATGAAATTGAAACTTGTGAATCAAGCTTCCTGGGTCAATCCATTGTGGCAAATGGGTTAATGTAGTATATTGGAGGCCCTTAAATCATGTCTTGAGGTCTTGGCTCATGCTTTGTCCCAAAAGTCAACTTAGGGTTGAGTTAGGTCAAAGAACCCAAATTCCTGATTTTTGGTAAATGCATCCCCTGGGGTTAAATTGACTTGATGATTGGGTCCATGAAGTCCCTTAGAGTATCTTGGGTTATATTTTAATGCATTGGCTCATGCCCAGATGAAACTTTTCATCTGGAGGTCTTAGGCGACCAAAATCCTAATTTGGTGATACAGGCGATCTTGAGGCTTGATCCACTTGGAATGTTGCAACCTTGTGCCTTATTATTGATGTGGGAGTCCTCTTGATCCTTTATGGGTGTTTGAGAGACTAGAAAAGTTAAAGATCATGTTATTTCTTGATTGATCATGTTGTCTAAGTGCTCTGAGTAGGCCCAAAACCCTAATCTTTGATTGTAAAGAATGCCTAACAATCCCCGAGGAGATTGATGAGGCATGAGGGTTCATCCATATTGTGATGATGATTTGTACAATGATGGGAAATCTTGGTGGTCAAAATTTAGGGTATGACAAGGGGTACATTAGTGAAGTTTCCACAACTGTCAATGATTTCTACCCCCTCATAAATCCTATTGGACCAGTCTATGTCAGAATTGGTGAGAGACATGATTCTTTGTGACCATTGTAGAGTGTTCTTATGATCCCAAAATGATGCAGACTTGGGTAGATGGGAAATGAACCATTTGTAGAGCAAGGGTACACAACATGTGACCATCCCTCCGCTGTACAAATTCCTTAAGTGTACAGAATGATAAGCATCTGCGGGCAAGGTTGGTACAGGGTTTCCAATCAGAAATATCTTAACGTCATTAGTATCGACGAAGTTGTCGATGTTGGGAAAGAGGAATAATCCGTAAGTGAGTAAAACAAAGATATCCTCGAAAGCGGTTATGTTTCCTACACTGACAAAGTATAATGCTTTCTCAATCAGAATTTAGCTAGTAAACCCTGGATTCCTCCCTTAGTGGTGATGTGAGTCCTGACCTCTGACTCGTCCAAATAGATTGCTCTAGCAATGATTTGTTCCTTTGGAATTTCTTCCAGTCCAGAAAAGGGAGCTTGGTCAGTGATAGGTAAATCAATCAGGTGAGAGTAATCCTCTAGGGTTGGTGCCAGTTGGTAATCCAGAAAGGTGAAACAGTGGTAAACCGGATCGTAAAATTATATCAGTGTAGACAGAATTCCTTCAACTACGTGGACCCTTAACAGAGACAACAGTCCTCTGTGCTTGGCTCCGAAAGCCTCAGGGTTGGTAATCATCATTGCCAACTTCCTTAAGTCCTCTAGTTTTGGAGCCTTGAAGGTGTACTTGTGCGTCTTTCTTCTACTGAAATCCATAACACAATCTCTGATATTTGTAATTTATTGTTTAGTTTAATTTGAAAAAGATTTTTTCTTGTTTGAAAAGAGTTCTTTAGATGAATGCATGAATGCATCACACAAAAACATTGAAAAAACAAGGGTTCAAAGGTTCAACGTCACGAGCATGAAGTCATGGCTCTACCCATCCCCAAAGGTTGTACTATTTTGGACAGCTTTGTACCTATATAACGGGTTAAGGTTTCCAAAATCATTGACCCCCCAAGGAATATCAACAGCAGGCTGGTTCACCCGAGCGGGCTGTAGCATCCTAGGATGAATCTTCGTTTGAGTGTAGTATCACGTATAAACTATTCCCGATATTCACCGGAATACCAAATGGCCATATGGTTAATGTATACTAAATCCTCAGTTTCACGGGTACCGCACTAAGATATCGTTTGTTTTCACAACGAGCGATCATTCAGCATATTATCACACGGGTACCTCCACTGATTCGATGGACAGGTTCAACTTAATGGGGAACCACTCCTGATAAATGTCCCACGTCTATGCCATCACTTATCTTATGGTTAATATCAAACTTTCCACATGCGTATCAATCGCATTCCCATTGACAGAAAAATAAACACGAATATCAAGTAGGAAAAATGATACATATAAATATATATATATATATGGTGCCTAAATCGAATCATCCTAGACCTCTTAGGAACTATAATCCTACTTTGGATCCCCAGCAGAGTCGCGATTTTTTTTGTAGCGTGCGATTTTTGTCGGTGACGCGACCACCTTATCACCATGGGGATTTCCTCACATTGAGGTGAGGAACGTGGGTGCTACTTTCTAATTTCTTATTTATCCCGTGAAGCTAGAAGGGAAAGGGAAGATATCTAAAGCTAACCTTGCATGCAAATGTTTAACTGAACAAACACTAGGAGAGATAAGGGAGTTCGGGGTCAGGTTATACAATGGGGAGTTGTCAATTACCCATCCTATACATGGTTATCCATGGGTTGATTAGCATTCGGTTCTGCTTTCTACTTGATGGTGTTTGTCTGTAAAATGGGAAAGTTTCTTCTTTGTGGGGATGTTTGAGAGAGAGAGAGAGAGTATTTTTGTTGTTTTTCGGGTTTTCCGATGTTTTTGGTAAGGTACTGGACCTAAGGTTTTTGATAAGTATGCTCGCTAAGATTTCACAATCTTATGCCTACGTATTCCCGTTAGAGAAAACAGGGAAATCAGAGCAATCGTAGTTCCTCCTATTCTATGGGAGGAAAAGATGTCCGGTGTCTTGTTCAAAGCCCAAGATTGAAGCAAAAGGGTTGAGTATTAGTGTCTTGTTCAAAGCCCAAGATTGAAGCTAAAAGGTTTGATTGAGAGAGAATTTGTCATATCTAAAGGGAGATATCTCATCTATTTATCACAGTTGTTTGGGTGATTGATTATAAAGGAGCATTACTTTAACTGGAATGTATGGAATCCAACAATGGTATAATTACCTTTATAGGGGATTTGTCCTGAAGGAGAAAAATTTAACTCAGGGTTGAGCAATGCCATTTTTCCTTAAGAAATTTTTCATACTAAGAGAGGGACATTGGCTTGGATGTAGATGATCCAGAGGCTTGCCACTTACAGCAATTAGATGAAGGAGTTTTAAATAGGATAAGAGATGGACTGCAACTTGGATGTTTGTATCAACAAGTGTGCCACTTATAGCAGTTATCTGGGATTAGGATTTGTTTTGATATCTATTTTGGTGTGATATACAGTGAAATGTCTTCCTGTAGAGATATTTTGATTTCCTCTGAGGGGATGTTGTTCTTTGTGTGCCTTGATCAAAGCCCAAGGTTGAAGCTAAGAGATTGATTGAATCCACTGGGGAGATCATTATACAAAGCCTAAGAGGAGGTTGGAAAATGATTGACTCAACAAGAGAGTGTTTATTTGTGTCTTGTACAAAGCCCAAGATTGAGCTAAAGAGAATTGACTCTTTTGGGAAAAGGTTTTATATGTCTTGTACAAAGCCCAAGATTGAGGCTAAAGGGGATTGACTCTACTTTGAGAGTTTTTATATATGTCTTGTACAAAGCCCAAGGTTGAGGCCAAAAGTTGACTGACTCAGCTGTAGGGTATTTATATGGTGTCTTGTACAAAGCCCAAGATTGAGGTTGAAAATTACGACTGATTCTACTGGAGAGATATTTAGGTGTCTTGTACAAAGCCCAAGATTGAGGTTGAAAATTGAGGGATGGTCATTATACAAAGCCAAAGAGGAGGCTGGCTAGGGGATTTTCATATATAAAGCATAAGAGGAGGCTAACTTATGTTGAGGATTTATTGATATCCAAAGACAGGTCCAAATTTGGGGAATTCAACTTTTGCTGGGGATTATAGAAGAGTTGAGATATCAGATGCCTTGATGTTCTGATTTTGTTGGTGATTTTGTTAATAGTGAATTAATAGTAATTGACCCTGACTAGGGAAATTTAGAGTGAGGGTTTAGAGATTGAGTTGTGAAACCTGTGGAAGTTTTAACTCTATTTGGAGATTGTAGCGCGATTTTTGTGGTCTTGAAGCACTATCGCTCGGGTACTACAGTTCGATTAATTTTTTTATCCTATTGAGCTGATTAAGGAAGGGAAATAGATGTCTCCAATTAACCCTACTCGCAAACTGAGGTTAAACAGTCAAAACTGTTGGTTTACAGATGCTATTAAGATGTGGGCCCCTCTTCGGTTATTTTGTTAAGAAGACAGTGTCTGGACTATTTGTGAGGTTTTTGGTAAGATGTTAGGATTTGGTGCTTTTGGGTTGATATCTGAAGGTACTGGATTTTGGGTTTTTTTATTAGTATGCTCGCTAATATCTTACAATCTTATGCCTACGTATTCCCGTTTAACGAAACAGGGAAATCAGAGCGATCTTAGTTCCTCCTATTCTATGGGAGGAAAAAGGTCGTTTTGGTATCTTGTTCAAAGCCTAAGACATGAAGCTAAAGGAGATTTGTATCTTGTTCAAAGCCCAAGATGTGAAGCTAAAGGGTTTTGGATGAGAGAGAATTTGTCATCTCTAAAGGGGGATATTTGGTCTGTTTATCACAACTGTTGGGTGACTGATTATAAAGGAGAATTACTTTAACTGGGATATGTGAATCCAGCAATGCCATAATTTCCTTTATAGGGGATTTTTAACCTGAAGGAGAAGACTTTAACTCAGTGTAGAGCAATGCCATCTTTCCTTAGGAATTTCTCATGCTAAAAGAGGGACAGTGGCGTGGATGTAAATAATCCAGAGGCTTGCCGCTTACAGCAATTAGATGAAGGAAAAGGAGTTATTGATGTTTGTATGCTGTGAGCAAGGCACAGATTTGATGCCAAAAGGTTAATTGACTCAACCGAGGTTTTCCTTATTGTCATGCCCCAAATTTGTCCTACCTTCTCATTTTTTCTTATGTTAAGCATGTTGTGGCTTCGTAGACTGTTCTCAAGATGATCATGTGGTTTTTAGGGCCATGGCCCTCTAAGATTTAAGTTATGGAGGTTTGGTATGTGCTCAGTGTAATTACAGACTCTTGTAAGTGTGTTGAATTCAAGAGAAGATAGAAAGAAGATCTTGCACGATTCATTTCTTAATCCTTGATGCAACTTGTTTCAAGTTATTAGGCAATTGCTTCAAAATGATGCTACGTCTTGCTTTAAGATAATCAACTGTCATGATTGGAACTGATTTTCCTTAAATCATGGGTGGAATTATTTCAAGATTTAGTCTTTTCCATAAGGTCTTTCATTTTTAAGATAGGGTTAATTGGTGTTCAAGACATGAAAGTCAAGTTATGGTATTAGGCCACCATTTGTATTGATTGCGTAAACAATGAGATCATTGATTTCTTTTCATAAACTATGATTAATTGGTGTCTAAGAGTGTTATACCAAGACACATTTAAACTTGGTTCAAGTTCTAAATTATGATAAGGTTTGAAACCAAAGGGCCAAATTGTCATAAGCTTGAATTACATAGTGCAATTGGAGCACCAATTTCAAGTTGTAAAGTTTACCACAAGATGCAATGGATGTCAGAGCTTTGAGTGTTATTGATTTGTGACTAAGTTTACGTTATGAATGCAAGTTGTGATCCTTTATTGGAATTGTTTCGAAGCATTATTAACCTCTATTCAAACCACATGATCAAAAGTTGTTCCAAGTTAAGATTAACTTTTCATAAGTTAATTTGGGGCCAAGCTTTGATCTCAACCATGATTAAATGCTTTGCGCTGTGAGTGAGGTTATGTCAACGACATGTTTCAACCTTTGTGGTCAGAGTTTCAAGTATAAGCCATAATTGCAGGATTATTTTCAAACCATTTTGAAAATGAAAAGAAAAAACAAAGATTCATTCAAGTCATTATGTGTGGATTCACAGAATTACAAGGCAAGAGTCAAAGTACACGTGGCAAAGTGAAGGAAATGTCAAGATTGTTTGTACAAACAACAATACTTAAGGTTTTAAATTCTAAAATGCAATGCTTGGTCCTAGAAGTAATAGTATACAACAATCCCACAAGCTCCAAGGCCAAAACCAGGGATTCTTACTTTTCTTGCCAGGGTCTTCATGATTTCCTTGTGTCACACAAGCTGCCATCACCAACAAATTCTATACCATGCCATCACCAACAAGTTTTATACAAAGAATCTTCATGCCTTACCTTGCCACTGCATGTTTCCACCAAAACCAATCCAACAAATTCTCATGGCCGTCCCTCCATTATGTTCTGCACAATACCAGCCCAAAATGCAGAAGCCAATTCCAATATTTGATGTCAAACCACCTTCAAATAAGCCATTACGCACCACCCCATATATGCCAAAACACTTTTCCACATACAACTATGACCACAGAAAATTCCACACCCTCAAGATAATAATGCACATGGATTAACAACTAGCCTACAGAATAATATTCAAAACCAATGATGTTCACATCAGTACAACAGAACATAGCAGACAGTGCAGGAAAGTTCAGAAGGTATGATGCATCCGCAAGTGCACGAAAATATCGAAGTAATATAAAAGATTGTCGAACCCACAGAGACCAATGTCAACCTACCGTAATCTATGGTCTCTTTGTAAATCTAAGGCTAATGATATTCGATAAAAGGGAAACTAGAACTAAAACTAAAAATGAACTTAGAAAATACGATAATAAAGAGAGGCCGGAATATGGATTCCGCGTTCCTAAAGGACTTTGTAGAATTTGGGTACTGATTATAACTATAACTTAGTTCCGTAGAATATACCGACTTAAAAACTCCGCCTCACGCTCTCGCGGTATTAACTAAAGTCATGTTCCCTAATCCCAAGATTTTGCTCTCGCTCGCCCGGTAACTAGGAAATATATTTTGAAAGCCAATAATATCCAAAACGTATCTAAAGCGCTCTCGCTGAATTTAGATGTGTTGCCTAATTTCCACTATCCGGTTCAATCCCCACGCTCTCGCAATGCCGGCTCTAACCTTTATTAATCTCTCACTCTCGTGACAAAATTATGTTAAATACCCTCTCACTCTCGTGACAAAGCTATTTAAATTAGACTTGGAAATTAAAACCAAAACAGAATTTTAATCATAAGTTCGTACCTATTATTTTCTACCGAGTCCCGTCGGTAACGACGGTCCTCATACGCCGGACTCAGGAAAATTTAACAACACATGGAATTAAACGTAAACAAATTAAAGATTATAATTGCATTTGAAAACATCATAATAATTAATTTAGGAAAGCAATAAACAATAATAATAAGCAATGCGATAAAGAACCTGTAAAGACTTGAAGTAAAATGCGGGAAATAAAGAAACTTGAATTAACTTTAACTTCAATAATGACGGCAAGATTGTTGACCCAAGCAAGTTACATAGAACATAGGCCTAAATTCTAATGGTGGAGTAATTCCTCGATGTGAGAAAATACTCCTTTTACAATTGTTATTTTCTGCCTAAAACTATGAACAGCGCTTTCGCGCGCAAAACTTGGATCCCCCTTAAAAGTCAAGAAGAAATCCTATATATAGAGGGAAATTTCGTTTTGTAACTTCCATGGAGCATAAATGAGTGGTGGAGAAAGTGGGAGTAGTGGGAAGTTGGAGAAGTAGTCGGCGGTTATTTTTTTAGAGTAACTTCCAAGTAGTGCTGAACGTGGCTTTGGTCTAGTTGATACCCGTTGAGAAGTCCACGTAGTTTAAAATTGGATTCTGAGGAGTTGGCTTGTGCCGGTCATCATGGCCTTGTGACGAGCGTCATAGCTTTAAAGCTTGTGATGTTCGCCATGCCTTGTTACGGTCGTCATGGCTCCTTAATGCAGAATCCTTATTTTTGCTGTCAAAACACCTGCTTTTCTTCTATTTTCTTCTGTTTTCTTCTTCTTTCTTCTTGCTGGTTGACTTAAAGAGAATTCCTGAAAATGAACTTAATACTCGCAAATACAATGTTAACAAACGAAAATAACGAAATAAATCAATGTAATTCAGGGAAAAAAATACGATACATATTCGAGTTATCAAACTCCCCCACACTTAAACCTTTGCTTGTCCTCAAGCAAACCATGACTCGTAGGAAAAATAGTGCATACGGATACTCATCCTTGGCTACCAACTCTATTTCGGTTAAGTTTGTGTCGACAGGTACTTGCTCACACACTAAGGATATCGTAACAACACAACTCCGCTTTTGCGGTCATCAACCTCCATCCTATACAAACCAATCTAAATCACGTCATTATACTTAAACCTTTCACACTCATCCTTCTTTCGTCCTTTTTCATTCTGGCACAATCACCTTAAGCCCGTTATCCTTTCACACTCATGGTAGGATGGCTTGTTAGTGACTATGATCTCATTATTATCATTTTTTTTCTTTTTGGCACATTGGCTTAAAAATCAATAAAATAAAGAAGTTTTCATCGTTAGGCTAAATGATCGGGTGAGAATCACCTAACTTAGAAGGAGCATTTATTTTTTTCTTTTCTTAATTTACCTTTTAAGCCTGAGATCATACACTTATTTTCATCGGCTTCCTACTTAGTGCGTGCTTAGGATGGTGCTGATTGCTAAATAAACTACTTAGGGACTACTAAAGGGGTGAGAACTTAAGGATATGGCATAACAAGTACTCAAATCGATTTCCATAATTTAGAGGCTCACGGTGTTAAGACGATACTGATCTTGCGGAATTTTCCCAAGTCTCACAATCTAACCTCAATTTCGTCTGTAACCTAAGATTTTCAAAAGAAACACTATTTTTAACTCAAAGATTTTCAAATTATTTGGTATGGCTCAAGGGAATGGGGAAATCGACCTACAACATAAAATCACGCATAGAGACTTGACAGCACATGCACAGACGCACGAAACATTAAAACAGATTTTTTTTTTTAAAATCATGCTAGAAAGTAGTAAATCTAACTAGAAAGCGGTAAAATGAAAGCGGTAAATGTTCCTCCCCCACACTTAAACCAAACATTGTCCTCAATGTTTTGATAAAAGGTGGTAGAGGAAAGATAGAACCTGTACGAATGCCATTGCGTGCTACCACAGCCAAATTCGCGCTGATTCTTCCCTTGTTGTCCCTGTCTTCGCTGGCCACTTCTACTCCGGTGTCTTGTACTACGAGTTATCTGAATTTGCTGAAACTTCACTTTACTGAAGCCGCTTATCATACTATTTGTTTCTGAAGGAAGTACCTGCAAAAAATGTTAGAAAAATATGGTGCGGTGTGTGCAGGTGGAACCTGACCATGCGAAAGGACAAGGAGGAGGTGAGTTACGAACTAGAGAGATATGCTCTCTCATATCATACTTATCATCGGTGTCACCACCAGCAGCGACATTCGTAGGAATGTGCGTGGGCACCAACTCATCTTAAGGGATTGTCGTCTATAGATCTTTCGCCTAAATGTAGCTGAGACGTGACAAGCGATACAATTCTTTATTTTCTGCAAACACAAACAATAAAAGGAAAGCATTAAATTAAAATCTCGTGGGTTGCCACCCACGCAGGGCTTTGTTTAACGTCGATAGCTCGATGGTTAGGATTGTTAATCTTCGGTTCCATGGCCATTTATCAAGCCATCTCACATATCCCTCACCTTTTCTTTTCTTCCTTCTGTAGGGCGGTTCATTCTTTTAAACTTGTGGGGGTGGTTCTGGATCTATCCTAAGTATTAGCTTTTCGAGTTTGGGCTTAGTTATTTCATCCATCACCTCAAACTCTAACCTTACACTCTTAACAGTAATGATATCCCTAGTTTCATAGTCCTCGAATTTTCTCTTTTTATGCGTGACCTCAAACAAAGATGCATCGGTATGGATATTTTCCAATACCTCCACATGCTTTTTAGATTGGGAGTCTACAAACCTTTGCGAGAAAGGAATTGGTGGGGTATAGGGATGAGGAATAGCCTTAGGTGCTACTTTCTCTACCTCTTTGACGACCTCCCTTTCAGGTGGTCCTAGTGAATTTTTCTCAATCTCTACTTCTTCCTCACCAGAACTCTCCTCAACCTCAATATCATTATCCTCAAGGTTCTCGATTTGTTTTTCATTAATGGTTGTTACAACATCCACATGCTCCTCAGGGTAGGGTCCTATAGGTGTCTGTGCAAGCAGGGAGATTTGAGTCTCTAATGCCTCAGTGTGAGTCGCGAGGGACTCGACCATAGTGCTTATCTGCCTAAGGATTTCATAAGTATCGAGATGTTGTCTTCTAACCTCTTCATTCTAGAGAGTTTATGTCTCCACAAAGTGCTCCATCATGGATTCTAGCCTCGAATTAGTTGTTGTTTCAATGAAGTCCTCCATTAATGCTTCGAGGTTGGAATTAAAAGATTCTTGCGGTTCCTCGAAATATTGGGAATGGTGATCGTAGAGGAAATTTTGGTGCGGTTCCTCGAGATATTGGGAATGAGTCAGTGTCGCATTGAAATCATGCATTAATATTTCTAGGTTGGAATTATGAGCTTCTTGCGGCTCCTCGAAATTTTGGGAATGGTAATCATAGGAAAAATTTGGTTGCGGTTCCTCAAAATATTGGGAGTATTGCGGTTGGTAATTGTAGAGAAAATTTGGGTACGGCTCCTCAAGATATTGTGAGTGGTTATCATAGAGAAAATATGGGTGATACATAGTTTTTAATTTTATAATTTTTTTTATTATTTTTTTTATGGGAGTGCCTTAGTCTATACGGTGCAACAACGGAATTACAATATTGACCGTTGGTCCCCGGCAACGGCGCCAAAAACTGATGCATCTGCAAGTGCACAAAAATATCGAAGTAATATAAAAGATTGTCGAACCCACAGAGACCAATGTCAACCTACCGTAATCTATCGTCGCTTTGTAAAGCTAAGGCTAATGATATTCGATAAAAGAGAAACTAGAACTAAAACTAAAAATGAACTTAGAAAATACAATAATAAAGAGAGGCCGAAATATGGATTCCGCATTCCTAAAGGACTTTGTAGAATTCAGGTACTGATTATAACTATAACTTAGTTCTGTAGAATATACCGACTTAAAAACTCCGCCTCACGCTCTCGCGGTATTAACTAAAGTCATGTTCCCTAATCCCAATATTTTGCTCTCGCTCGCCCGGTAACTAGGAAATATATTTTGAAAGCCAATAATATCCTAAACGTATCTAAAGCACTCTCGATGTATTTAGATGTGTTGCCTAATTTCCACTATCCGGTTCGATCCCCACGCTTTCGCAGTGCCGGCTCTAACCTTTATTAATCTCTCACTCTCGTGTCAAAATTGTGTTAAATACCCTCTCACTCTCGTGACAAAGCTATTTAAATTAGACTTAGAAATTAAAACCAAAACAGAATTTTAATCATAAGTTCGTACCTATTATTTTCTACCGAGTCCCGTCGGTAACGACGGTCCTCATACGCCGGACTCAGGAAAATTTAGCAACACATGGAATTAAACGTAAACAAATTAAAGATTATAATTGCATTTGAAAACATCATAATAATTAATTTAGGAAAGCAATAAACAATAATAATAAGCAATGCGATAAAGAACCTGTAAAGACTTGAAGTAAAATGCGGGAAATATAGAAACTTGAATTAACTTTAACTTCAATAATGACGGCAAGATTGTTGACCCAAGCAAGTTACATAGAACATAGGCCTAAATTCTAATGGTGGAGTAATTCCTCGATGTGAGAAAATACTCCTTTTACAATTGTAATTTTCTGCCTAAAACTATGAACAGCGCTTTCGCGCGCAAAACTTGGATCCCCCTTAAAAGTCAAGAAGGAATCCTATATATAGAGGGAAATTTCGTTTTGTAACTTCCATGGAGCATAAATGAGTGGTGGAGAAAGTGGGAGTAGTGGGAAGTTGGAGAAGTAGTGGGCGGTTATTTTTTTAGAGTAATTTCCAAGTAGTGCTGAACGTGGCTTTGGTCTAGTTGATACCCGTTGAGAAGTCCACGTAGTTTAAAATTGGATTCTGAGGAGTTGGCTTGTGCCGGTCATCATGGCCTTGTGACGAGCGTCATAGCTTTAAAGCTTGTGATGTTCGCCATGCCTTGTTACGGTCGTCATGGCTCCTTAATGCAGAATCCTTATTTTTGCTGTCAAAACACCTGATTTTCTTCTATTTTCTTCTGTTTTCTTCTTCTTTCTTCTTGCTGGTTGACTTAAAGAGAATTCCTGAAAATGAACTTAATACTCGCAAATACAATGTTAACAAACGAAAATAACGAAATAAATCAATGTAATTCAGGGAAAAAAATACGATACATATTCGAGTTATCAAACTCCCCCACACTTAAACCTTTGCTTGTCCTCAAGCAAACCATGACTCGTAGGAAAAATAGTGCATACGGATACTCATCCTTGGCTACCAACTCTATTTCGGTTAAGTTTGTGTCGACAGGTACTTGCTCACACACTAAGGATATCGTAACAACACAACTCCGCTTTTGCGGTCATCAACCTCCATCCTATACAAACCAATCTGAATCACGTCATTATACTTAAACCTTTCACACTCATCCTTCTTTCGTCCTTTTTCATTCTGGCACAATCACCTTAAGCCCGTTATCCTTTCACACTCATGGTAGGATGGCTTGTTAGTGACTATGATCTCATTATTATCATTTTTTTTCTTTTTGGCACATTGGCTTAAAAATCAATAAAATAAAGAAGTTTTCATCGTTAGGCTAAATGATCGGGTGAGAATCACCTAACTTAGAAGGAGCATTTATTTTTTTCTTTTCTTAATTTACCTTTTAAGCCTGAGATCATACACTTATTTTCATCGGCTTCCTACTTAGTGCGTGCTTAGGATGGTGCTGATTGCTAAATAAACTACTTAGGGACTACTAAAGGGGTGAGAACTTAAGGATATGGCATAACAAGTACTCAAATCGATTTCCATAATTTAGAGGCTCACGGTGTTAAGACGATACTGATCTTGCGGAATTTTCCCAAGTCTCACAATCTAACCTCAATTTCGTCTGTAACCTAAGATTTTCAAAAGAAACACTATTTTTAACTCAAAGATTTTCAAATTATTTGGTATGGCTCAAGGGAATGGGGAAATCGGCCTACAACATAAAATCACGCATAGAGACTTGACAGCACATGCACAGACGCACGAAACATTAAAACAGATTTTTTTTTTAAAATCATGCTAGAAAGTAGTAAATCTAACTAGAAAGCGGTAAAATGAAAGCGGTAAATGTTCCTCCCCCACACTTAAACCAAACATTGTCCTCAATGTTTTGATAAAAGGTGGTAGAGGAAAGATAGAACCTGTACGAATGCCATTGCGTGCTACCACAGCCAAATTCGCGCTGATTCTTCCCTTGTTGTCCCTGTCTTCGCTGGCCACTTCTACTCCGGTGTCTTGTACTACGAGTTATCTGAATTTGCTGAAACTTCACTTTACTGAAGCCGCTTATCATACTATTTGTTTCCGAAGGAAGTACCTGCAAAAAATGTTAGAAAAATATGGTGCGGTGTGTGCAGGTGGAACCTGACCATGCGAAAGGACAAGGAGGAGGTGAGTTACGAACTAGAGAGATATGCTCTCTCATATCATACTTATCATCGGTGTCACCACCAGCAGCGACATTCGTAGGAATGTGCGTGGGCACCAACTCATCTTAAGGGATTGTCGTCTATAGATCTTTCGCCTAAATGTAGCTGAGACGTGACAAGCGATACAATTCTTTATTTTCTGCAAACACAAACAATAAAAGGAAAGCATTAAATTAAAATCTCGTGGGTTGCCACCCACGCAGGGCTTTGTTTAACGTCGATAGCTCGATGGTTAGGAGTGTTAATCTTCGGTTCCATGGCCATTTATCAAGCCATCTCACATATCCCTCACCTTTTCTTTTCTTCCTTCTGTAGGGCGGTTCATTCTTTTGAACTTGTGGGGGTGGTTCTGGATCTATCCTAAGTATTAGCTTTTCGAGTTTGGGCTTAGTTATTTCATCCATCACCTCAAAGTCTAACCTTACACTCTTAACAGTAATGATATCCCTAGTTTCATAGTCCTCGAATTTTCTCTTTTTATGCGTGACCTCAAACAAAGATGCATCGGTATGGATATTTTCCAATACCTCCACATGCTTTTTAGATTGGGAGTCTACAAACCTTTGCGAGAAAGGAATTGGTGGGGTATAGGGATGAGGAATAGCCTTAGGTGCTACTTTCTCTACCTCTTTGACGACCTCCCTTTCAGGTGGTCCTAGTGAATTTTTCTCAATCTCTACTTCTTCCTCACCAGAACTCTCCTCAACCTCAATATCATTATCCTCAAGGTTCTCGATTTGTTTTTCATTAATGGTTGTTACAACATCCACATGCTCCTCAGGGTAGGGTCCTATAGGTGTCTGTGCAAGCAGGGAGATTTGAGTCTCTAATGCCTCAGTGTGAGTCGCGAGGGACTCGACCATAGTGCTTATCTGCCTAAGGGTTTCATAAGTATCGAGATGTTGTCTTCTAACCTCTTCATTCTAGAGAGTTTATGTCTCCACAAAGTGCTCCATCATGGATTCTAGCCTCGAATTAGTTGTTGTTTCAATGAAGTCCTCCATTAATGCTTCGAGGTTGGAATTAAAAGATTCTTGCGGTTCCTCGAAATATTGGGAATGGTGATCGTAGAGGAAATTTTGGTGCGGTTCCTCGAGATATTGGGAATGAGTCAGTGTCGCATTGAAATCATGCATTAATATTTCTAGGTTGGAATTATGAGCTTCTTGCGGCTCCTCGAAATTTTGGGAATGGTAATCATAGGAAAAATTTGGTTGCGGTTCCTCAAAATATTGGGAGTATTGCGGTTGGTAATTGTAGAGAAAATTTGGGTACGGCTCCTCAAGATATTGTGAGTGGTTATCATAGAGAAAATATGGGTGATACATAGTTTTTAATTTTATAATTTTTTTTATAATTTTTTTTATGGGAGTGCCTTAGTCTATACGGTGCAACAACAAAATTACAATATTGACCGTTGGTCCCCGGCAACAGCGCCAAAAACTGATGCATCTGCAAGTGCACGAAAATATCGAAGTAATATAAAAGATTGTCGAACCCACAGAGACCAATGTCAACCTACCGTAATCTATCGTCGCTTTGTAAAGCTAAGGCTAATGATATTCGATAAAAGAGAAACTAGAACTAAAACTAAAAATGAACTTAGAAAATACAATAATAAAGAGAGGCCGAAATATGGATTCCGCGTTCCTAAAGGACTTTGTAGAATTCAGGTACTGATTATAACTATAACTTAGTTCTGTAGAATATACCGACTTAAAAACTCCGCCTCACGCTCTCGCGGTATTAACTAAAGTCATGTTCCCTAATCCCAATATTTTGCTCTCGCTCGCCCGGTAACTAGGAAATATATTTTGAAAGCCAATAATATCCTAAACGTATCTAAAGCACTCTCGATGTATTTAGATGTGTTGCCTAATTTCCACTATCCGGTTCGATCCCCACGCTCTCGCAGTGCCGGCTCTAACCTTTATTAATCTCTCACTCTCGTGACAAAATTGTGTTAAATACCCTCTCACTCTCGTGACAAAGCTATTTAAATTAGACTTAGAAATTAAAACCAAAACAGAATTTTAATCATAAGTTCGTACCTATTATTTTCTACCGAGTCCCGTCGGTAACGACGGTCCTCATACGCCGGACTCAGGACAATTTAGCAAGACATGGAATTAAACGTAAACAAATTAAATATTATGTTAGTTCTTGGATTGGCTGAAATTTTGGTAAAACAAAGTATGTTCAATGTTGATGTCAAGGTGCTGATGTTGCAACATTGAAGTCTTAACACTGGGATGTGTTAAGTAATTAATTGCTGAAGTTGGATGTCTGATGTCACATAGGTGATGTTGTAACATCAGATCTGCAGAATTAACAACAGCAGGCTGTGATGTTGTTAGGGTTGCGTATTAGCTGGAATTGTGGAGAGCAAGCTGTCTCATTGGATGCGAATATCTTGGGATAGATATTTGCTGCTGCATAGGAGATCTGGTGCAGATTTGTAGGAGATTTAAAAGGTTGAAGATTTAAAAAGAGTTTAGGAGAAAATCTGTTTTAAATATTTAGTTTTAAATAACAAATCTGGGAGATATTGTAGCAAGTCCAAGACCAATTCAAGGAGCTATATAAAGCGCACAAGACCAAAGGAAAAAGTGACAGAAAACATTCAGAAGATCAGGAGCTGGAGGCTTAGTGTCTAGAGTTTGTTTAGAGTGCTTGTAATTACACTATTCTAGGGTTTGAATAGGTGTTGTGTTTTTGTCCTCTCTAGAAGCTGTGAAGCAATAGAGAGTGTTTGCTTGATCGAAGCTAGGAAGCAAGATCAAGGGTACTCAAAGTGGTTTCTTTGAGTGTTTGTAAGGGATTGAGTGGTGTTCTCATACCTAAGTGGTTTCTTAGGTAGAAAGTCATTAGTAGAGTATAAGTTTAGGAGATTGTCAATGGTTTGTTGAGTCTGTAAATTATATCTACAAGTAGTGAATTCCATCCCTGGCTTGGTAGCCCCTAGAGTAGGTTGGTTGTAACCGAACTGGGTCAACAATTCTTGGTGTTATTTTACTATTATTGCTGTCCATTATGCAGATTGTATTGTTGTGACATCACACCTTAACATCACACGTCTGATACCAGAATTTCAATTGGTATCAGAGCAGGCATCCTGTCTGTCTCTGGTTGAGATCTAGGGAAGTTACTTTCTGGTGTAAAGATGGACAAAGAAGTTGGAGGATTCGTCAACAGACCCCCTATTTTGGATGGATCCAATTATGATTATTGGAAGCCAAGGATGACCACCTTCTTAAAATTCTTGGACAGCAGGGCTTGGAAGGCTGTTATTAAAGAATGGAAAGCACCTGTCATGTGTGAGAAAGATGATGCCGAAAAAGATAAAGAAGGCACCTCTAAGCCTATGCCTGAAGAAGAGTGGACCAAGGTGGAAGATGAGCTTGCCCTTGGAAATTCCAAAGCTCTAAATGCCATCTTCAATGGAGTGGATAAGAATATCTTCAAGTTAATCAATACCTTTGAAGTTGCTAAGGAAGCGTGGGATATCTTGCAGGCTACTCATGAAGGAACATCTAGAGTCAAGATGTCAAGACTTCAGATTTTAACATCAAAATTTGAAAGCCTGAAGATGAAGGATGATGAGACTATTCATGACTTCCATATGAATGTTCTGGAGCTGGCTAATGCATCCAGTGCTCTTGGTGAGAAAATGTCAGATGAAAAGCTTGTAAGGAAGATCCTTAGATCCCTTCCTAAGAAGTATAAGATGAAGGTTACTGACATTGAAGAATCACAAGACATCAGCAAGATGAGAGTAGATGAGCTCATTGGATCTCTTCAAACTTTTGAGCTGGGGTTGAATGAGGAAGAACCAGAAAAGAAGCCAAAGAGCATAGCCTTGGTGTCAAATGATGCAGAAGAAAAAGGAAAGAGTTCTGAATCGCAGGAGGATCTATCTCAGGCCATAGTGATGTTGGGAAGACAGTTCACCAAAGTATTCAAGAGAATGAATAATAACTCTAGGCCTAATGTCAAGAACATATCTTCTGACATCAGCAAGTCAAAAGAGAAGGAGGAAGAGAAAACAGCCCAAGATAAAGGAGTTCATTGCTTTGAGTGTGAAGGATATGGGCATGTCAAGAAAGAATGTCCCACCTTCTTGAAAAAGTAGAAGAAGGGCATGACAATTTCCTGGTCTGACTCTGATAGTGAAAGTGAAGGAGAGTCAGCAAAGCATGTTAGAGCCCTAACAGGAGCTGTTGTTTCTGATGTTGATTCTAGTGATGGAGAAGTAACTTATGAGGAGTTAGCATCTACTTATCAAGAGCTGTGTTTAAAAAGTGCTGAGATTTGTCAAGAAAACAAGTGCCACAAGCAACAGATTGCTCAGCTAGAGAATGAAAAGACTGATCTGGAAAATGAATTTGTGCTAGTTAAAGCTCACCTTGATCAAATGACCAAGTTTGTTAGGATGCTGAGCTGTGGTACAGACACACTTGACAAGATCCTTCAGACAGAAAAGGTTGCAGGTGATAAGTCTGGTATAGGATATGTGGCAAGCACCTCAGGAGCAAAGGAGGAGGTGTCCCAACCTATGTCTCAAACAAAGAGACAGGAGTCTACCCCTAAGAAGGTTGTTCAGCCTCAGAATGTTGAGAAAAAGGATGGTCCCCAACAGAGGAAGATGCAGCCTCAAGGAGCTAGTCAGTATATGCCCCCACAATACCACAAGAGCATGCAAGCTGCTCAGTTCAAACAGCACATGTCTCATCAGGTGTCTCAACATCAGGACAACTGGTATGGTTATGGATATGGATACACCAATGTTGTTCCTCATTTCTATGGAAGAAGAAAGCCACACCATCATGGGAGACAATCCAGGAAACAGCGTTCTCAGCCTTCTTATGGGAGAAGATACCAACATAATAGAATGCAGACCAGTTATGGTAGGAGGAGACCACATTATGGCTGGCAGCCTAAGCAATCTCATCATGGCAGAAGATTCAGAGATGAAAGGGTAAGATGTTATTATTGTGGGAGGATTGGACATATGCAGTACCCTTGCTACAAGCTGCATGGATACCCTCAACC
This sequence comes from Lathyrus tuberosus, assembly GCA_022829125.1. Taxonomy (NCBI): domain Eukaryota; kingdom Viridiplantae; phylum Streptophyta; class Magnoliopsida; order Fabales; family Fabaceae; genus Lathyrus; species Lathyrus tuberosus. Next base: position 13,082,267 of record JALAZF010000072.1, read on the forward strand.
TCAAAACAGATGGAGAGAGTACAGGCCCAAAGTTGTTAAACAATGGGTACCTAAGGAGAAGGTGAAGTGTTTATTGGCTCACATGGCTGACAGAGAGTTTAAAGAAGGAACATGGTATTTTGACAGTGGGTGTTCCAAACACATGTCTGGATGTAGATCCATGTTTGCTGAAGTCAGTCATTGTCCCTCTCATGAGGTTATATTTGGCAATGGAGAAATAGGTGTTGTTGCAGGAGTTGGGAAGGTGCAAGGTGATGGTAGACCTAAACTTGACAATGTTCTGTTTGTTAGTGGTTTAAATGCAAATTTGATCAGCATAAGCGAGTTGTGTGATGAAGGTTACAAGGTAAACTACACTAAGGATGATTGTGTGGTTTCTGATGAGCATAATCTGGTTGTTATGAAGGGTACCAGAACCAGAGATAACTGCTATCAGTGGATTCCTCTTGAAGATAGTTCAACTAATGATGTTCATGTCGATGATATAACATCAGACTATGACATCAGGATGCTGAAAGGTCACTCAGAGTTAATGAGTCCTGATGTGAACTGTTTAAAAGGAAAGTCTTTATGGAGGGAGAAAATTAGTAATTGGTCTTTAAAGAGTACACAAAATCTGGCGCCTTACCTCAGACCCTCATTTCCTATTATAGCAAAATCACAGTTCATCAAAACTCATATCTCTCTTCTGTTCGTCTCCTTCAACAAGAAGAATCATTTCACTCTATACTCCCTCAAAGGAACCATGTCAAAGCAGACAGCTTCTCCTTCAAAAAGTTCATCGCGGAATAACGCTAGGGTTTTTATAGATGAGTACTCTGAAGACGAAGCTCTGAATATACAACCCATCTCCGTAATGTTACCAGAGTCAGGTAAACCTAGACCATCTAAACTTGCTTCTAAAAGGGCCGCAACTACTTTTAAAAATACTGAAACAAAGAAGCTTGTTACCAGTATCCTATTTAGTGATAAATCAACACCTAGGTCATCCACGTCTCAAACTGTGGTAGAAAAGTTTGATGTTGACAAGAGTATGGGTAATCTGGCAACCAAAATACTGGACAAAGGAATACCTGTGAAAGGAATTTCTGTACCGTTGAATCAGATGCCAGCAGAAAAGGTAGACATGCAAGGAGAAGAATCTGATCTTCATAGACTTGTTGTGTCTGTCATTGAGGATTCTGAAAGAGGAGGGGAAGAAGAAGATGTGCATGAGAGAACTACTCCTGAAGAAGAAAAGAGTGAGGACATGATCAATGTGGTTGACTTATCTGATAATGAAGTCATTGGAAATGTTGTTCCAAGTATTGCCAAGAGACTAAAGACAAGGAAAGGAAAGACTAATGAATCCTCTCCTAAGAAGCCTACTGAAGGAAAGAAGAAAACTGTTGTTGGTCCCACAAAACCTTGGAGCAAGGTTGTTACACCCTCTAAAAAGAGAAAGATTAGAGAAGAAGCTGAGTCTGAGGATGAAGTTGAGGAAGATGTCCATGACATCACACCAGTCAGAAAGACCATTCTAAAGAGAATTTTTGATAAGGTCCCTGAAGTGCCAGTGGGCAACATATCCTTTCATTATGCGAGCAGTGCTTCCTTGTGGAAGTTTGTGTGCCAAAGGAGGTTAGCTCTGGAAAGGGAGCTTGGAAAGGATGTCTTGGAGATGAAAGAAATTATGGACCTCATTCATGGTGCTGGACTACTAAAGACTGTGACCAGATTCTCTAAGTGCTATAATGGACTTGTTAAGGAATTTGTTGTCAACATTCCCATAGACATTTCTGACAATAGAAGTGTGAACTACATGAAGGTGTTTGTTAGGGGACACTGTATTGACTTCTCTCCTAGTACTGTCAACAAATATCTGGGAAGAGATGAGCAAGAGCAGTGCGAGCTGGAGGTGACTGATAATGAAGTGTGTAGAGAGATCACTGCTACTCAAGTTAGGGTATGGCCACTTAAAAATAAATTAACAGCTAGCAAACTCAGTATCAAGTATGCTATATTGCACAGAATTGGTGCGGCTAACTGGGTACCTACTAATCACAAAACCACCATAATTGTGGGATTAGGAAGGTTCATCTATGCTGTAGGGAAAAAGGTCAAGTTCAACTATGGAAGCTATATATTTGATCAAGTAGTGAAGCATGGTGCCACCAATGCTATCAAAATGCCTATATCATTCCCTTCCCTTATCTGTGGAATGATCTTAGATCAACATCCTGGAATCTTAACCAGTACAGAGGTAGCATGTAAGAGGGAGTCAGCTTTATCTTTGCATCCCAAACTGTTTGCTGGGAGTCATGTTCCAGACATTGTTACAACATCAAGTTCTGGGATTAAGAAGGTCAGTACAAAATCTGAGCTGATTGAAGAATTAAAGGCAACCTGCAAGGATCTTGATATGGTTATCAAGACCAGCACTGACAGGAAAATGAAGATTGAGCAGATGATTAAAGACTTGGAACAGGGGAATGGCGACACTGAGGATTCCAAGTCAGATGAGGGTGATGAAGATGCTGATGGTACCAGCTCGGATGAAGACTAACCTCCATCTGCTGATAGTAGTTTCAGTTTTTAGTTTTTTTTTTTGTTGGTTATGTAATTTGAATATTGTGCTGTTATATACACTAGTTTTGTTTTCTATGATTTGTTTTGCCTGGTTCCTAATTGGGAGGCTAACAATGAGAGCTAAGTTGTACTGACTATAGTTAATAGGACTTCTAACTGAAGTTTGCCTAATTGTGGCTAAAAAGGGGGAGAAAATAGTCAAGAGTATCAAAGATAGTCAAGAGTATTAAAGAGTGTTACTGCCAAATGCTGCTAATGTGATGCAGATATTTAGAGGGAGTTTTGACTGAGCTAGTGAAGATATCATAGCATTTGAAGAGTGCAGCCAAGGAGATATCAAGGGGGAGAGAAGTGCTGCACATTGTGAGCTACTGAACAGCTGTGATGCTGGTTCGTATTTTTTAGGGGGAGCACCAATTGGTTGTTGTCAATAATGAAGATGGTGCTGCAGCAGATCAAGTGATGAAGACTATGAAAATTGTCAAACTGCTGCTGATGGAGTTTCAAAATGATTTATTGATTAAAGTTTTCCGCTGCTGAAGTCTCTGAAGGTGCAGAGTCCAGAGATTATTTTAGCCAAAATTAGCCAAAGGGGGAGATTGTTAGTTCTTGGATTGGCTGGAATTTTGGTAAAACAAAGTATGTTCTATGTTGATGTCAAGGTGCTGATGTTGCAACATTGAAGTCTTAACACTGGGCTGTGTTAAGTAATTAATTGCTGAAGTTGGATGTCTGATGTCACATAGGTGATGTTGTAACATCAGATCTGCAGAATTAACAACAGCAGGCTGTGATGTTGTTAGGGTTGCGTATTAGCTGGAATTGTGGAGAGCAAGCTGTCTCATTGGATGCGAATATCTTGGGATAGATATTTGCTGCTGCATAGGAGATCTGGTGCAGATTTGTAGGAGATTTAAAAGGTTGAAGATTTAAAAAGATTTTAGGAGAAAATCTGTTTTAAATATTCAGTTTTAAATAACAAATCTGGGAGATATTGTAGCAAGTCCAAGACCAATTCAAGGAGCTATATAAAGCGCACAAGACCAAAGGAAAAAGTGACAGAAAACATTTAGAAGATCAGGAGTTGGAGGCTTAGTGTCTAGAGTTTGTTTAGAGTGCTTGTAATTACACTATTCTAGGGTTTGAATAGGTGTTGTGTTTCTGTCCTCTCTAGAAGCTGTGAAGCAATAGAGAGTGTTTGCTTGATCGAAGCTAGGAAGCAAGATCAAGGGTACTCAAAGTGGTTTCTTTGAGTGTTTGTAAGGGATTGAGTGGTGTTCTCATACCTAAGTGGTTTCTTAGGTAGGAAGTCATTAGTAGAGTATAAGTTTAGGAGATTGTCAACGGGTTGTTGAGTCTGTAAATTATATCTACAAGTAGTGAATTCCATCCCTGGCTTGGTAGCCCCCAGAGTAGGTTGGTTGTAACCGAACTGGGTCAAAAATTCTTGATGTTATATTACTGTTATTGTTGTCCATTGTGCAAAGTGTGTTGTTGTGACATCATACGTCTGATACCAGAATTTCAGATTATAATTGCATTTGAAAATATCATAATAATTAATTTAGGAAAGCGATAAACAATAATAATAAGCAATACGATAAAGAACCTGTAAAGACTTGAAGTAAACTGCGGGAAATAAAGAAACTTGAATTAACTTTAACTTCAATAATGACGGCAAGATTGTTGACCCATGCAAGTTACATAGAACATAGGCCTAAATTCTAATGGTGGAGTAATTCCTAAATGTGAGAAAATACTCCTTTTACAATTGTAATTTTATGCCTAAAACTATGAACAACACTTTCACGCGCAAAACTTGGACCCGCCTTAAAAGTCAAGAAGAAATCCTATATATAGAGGGAAATTTCAGAGTGGTGGAGAAAGTGGGAGTAGTGGGAAGTTGGAGAAGTAGTGGGCGGTTATTTTTTTAGAGTAACTTCCAAATAGTGTTGAACGTGGCTTTGGTCTAGTTGATACCCGTTGAGAAGTCCACGTAGTTTAAAATAGGATTCTGAGGAGTTGGCTTGTGCCGGTCGTCATGGCCTTGTGACGAGCGTCATAGCTTTAAAGCTTGTGACGGCCGTCATGCCTTGTTACGGTCGTCATGGTTCCTCAATGCAGAATCCTTATTTCTGCTGTCAAAACACCTGCTTTTCTTCTATTTTCTTCTGTTTTCTTCTTCTTTCTTCTTGCTGGTTGACTTAAAGAGAATTCCTGAAAATGAACTTAATACTCGCAAATACAATGTTAACAAACGAAAATAACGAAATAAATCAATATAATTCAGGGCAAAAAATACGATACATTTTCGAGTTATCAAGGTACATCAGAGAGAATTTCACAGTTTAGGAAAAACATTTTTTAGCATCAAAGAAAGTGATAACAGCCATGCCATGGGAGAGAATCTTCAGCAAATTCAAACAAGACATAAACCCTAATTCCCCATTATAAATTCAACAGTGAACACACCAAAAAGGGGGAGCCTCCATTAACAAAAGGAACCCTAGCCTCAATCAAATTCTTAACAGTAACCTTAGCAATAGATTTCAAAAATTCCATAAAAAAACAGAGTGAAAAAAACACCAGAAAACCATATATCCTGAGAACACGGCTGTGCAAGAAGAATCATAAATCCTAAATCACTAGAGCTCTAAAAAATCAAAAATTGCTCAGAGTTTTACATCGAAACTCTGACCTAATTTGAGCTAGACCCCTCACTCATTCTTAACAGCAGCAACAACTATTTTGAAGCAACAAGAAGAAGGGAGAATAGAAGAGGAAAATGCTAGCAGAAGAAGAAGAAGATTGAAAATTACCTTTGCCGGAAAAGCGTCCGATCGGAGTTGCTCTGATCTAGGTATCCTTCTTTCCCTTTGAGCTTTCTTCTACTTGATCTGAGCTTCTCATATGCCGTAATCTTGTATCCCTCTATGATTTGCTTGTTTGGTCTAACTTTTAGTAGATTTAGGTTTTTGGTATGTTTGCTGTTTGAGAGATTAGGGCTTTTTTGGGTAAACTGAGCCTCGATATGAACTCAACACCCTTGGTTATGTAGGGTTAGGGTCGTTTTAAGGTAGGTGGCCGGCGAGGAGGGACGGCGCCGCCGCCAACCACCTCCCTCTCCGGTGGAAGTTAGGTTTTCGTCGATGTAATTTTTTGCAGAGCTGGAGAAGTGTTGAGGGAGATTAGAGAGAATGTGAAGTGAAGAAATAGAAAGAGGATTGGGTAATGAACCTGTTTCACACCTTTCCCTTGGTTAATGGCGTCTTCAACGACGCGCTTGGGTGGCTGAACGGGGAAGTGACACTTGTCCCTCCCTTTGACAAGTGTCACCGGGATATCCCTTTCCCCATGATCCCGTGCATGCACCCTTTGATCTCTACCATGCACCCTATCATCACAGCCTTTAGATTGGAGTCCTTTTGACTCACTCCTCAAATCAACGTCCCAGATTCGCTCCAGGCCAATGTTGACCTAAGGGTCTACGCTAGACCCCTCACCAGCGTGTGGGCTTCTTCTGATAATGGACCTGGTTAATTTCCTAATCACACCCCCAACATACTGACACTTCTGGCCCATTTGTTTTCTTTTTAGAACTTTTTCTTTTATTTTTCTTTTAATTATAAAAAAAGACAAAAACACAATTTATTTGTTTTTAATTAATTTTATTAAAATTATTTATTTAATATTAACTAATTAACTTTATAATTAGTTTTATTAAATATTTTATTTTAATTTAATTAATTATATTAATTCAATTTTCTCTAATTAAAAAATCCAAAATACATTCCTAAACCTTTTTAATTAATCAATTTCTAATTAATTTTACTAAACCACTTTATTCAATACTAATTAACTTTAATAGTTAATTTTATTAAATATTTTAGTTTAATTTGATTAATTATTTGATTTTCACTTTTTCTCTAAATTTCTTAAGACAATCTAGTTTGAGATTTCTCCTTTAAACTAATCTTTGGAATTTAGGATACTAACTAACTAACTAACATGCTTGATTATATTTCTCCCCATTTTATGTGGTTTATGATCTTTATGTGGCGTTTATGCTTTTCTCATGTGTGCTTTATCATGCCTTGATTATATTCATGTCATTCATCATATGCTTGTCCAAACCAAAAACTCATTTCAAACTAATACCTTGACTTAATGTCAAACCCTTTTCAATACCTTGTAAGTCGATTATTTTCACGACCGCAATCAACCTCACATAGCCCCCTCTTGGGCTTTATACAATGATACTTGTTGCACATTTCACTTTGGTTTGCATGCATATGTGTGATTGTCTTACTTTAATTGTGGCTTGATTATTCCCATTTGAGTAAGTGTATCCTTCTCCCATAAGATTAAAATCAACCTTTTCAGAAGAATAAATAAGTTTGATCTAACGTCAAGCATTTTTTCAAAACAAATTCATTTAACCACCAATTCATCTTCAAGCACACTTGATCCATATATCAAGTCCCCTTATCCAACTTGTAAGTCGAGCGCTTTTGCCTCGCTGTCAACCTTACCTTGAACCATTAGGACCTCCTTTCCATTAGTCCTTAACTCTTTCGTATGCAAATTCAAACCTCGATTCACATCGAGTATCTTTGCAACTCAAACCAATGCATCTAACAATACTTTAACATTGTTTCATAAGAAGGTGATGTGAGGGTGGTCGAGTCTTCGATCCTTCTCCTCATTGTTTGGGTGCGAGTTCTCTTACTCGTGTGTGGACAATTGACGCCTCTAAAATACTTGTAATCCGATAACATTCAAACCATTTTTTTAAGCACTCATTAAAACACTTAATCTTTATCTAAACATATTTTCACTAAAGGTGAAGTGAGGGTGGTCGAGTCTTCGATCCTTCTCCTCAATTGTTTGGGTGCGAGTTCTCTTACTCGTGTGTGGGCAATTGTCACCTCTAAAATATCCAGTACAACTAAAACTCTCCTTTCTCGCCTTGTGCGATCGAAGCCCTAAAACACATACAAATTAAATCTTCTTTTCTTAATCAAACTCTTTAACACACTTAATCATATATTTAAACAACTTGCTAAAAGGTGATGTGAGGGTGGTCGAGTCTTCGATCCTTCTCCTTAATTGTTTGGGTGCAAGTTCTCTTACTCTTGTATGGACAATTGGCGCCTATATAAAAAACACAAACCAACCAACCGTAGTACCACGAACTACGAATGCTCTGACTTTCCCATTGCACGAGGGAATACGTAGCCACAAGGGCCCTAATCCTTGGTGAGCACCTTAATAAAAAAACACCCATCTTCCCCTTAGAATCAAATCCTTTAGAAGATAACAAACAAACCTAGCTAACTTTCTCAAGAATCGAATCAAGAGGCTCTCGTTGAGTACAACGGACGTAGAGGGTGCTAATACCTTCCTTCTTGCGTAACCGACTCCCGACCCTAGATTTTGGTTGCGATGACCATTTTCTTATCCCTTAAAGGTTTTATCGATATTTTCCTATTCCTTCCTTGGAATGAATAAAGTTCGGTGGCGACTCTGTTCGAACGTTTTTTCCGCGTCCATCGCGAGGATCGTATTTTTCGAAGTACGACACTTATGCAAAGCCTAAGAGGAGGCGATTGACCCAACAAGAGGGTGCCTTTTATTTGTTGTTTCGTACGAAGCCCGATATAGAGGCTAAAAGGGTTTACTCAAAAGAGAGTACTAACAAGTGACTGACTCAACAAGAGAGTGCTTTTTATGTGTCTTGTACGTAGCCCAAGATGGAGGCTAAAAGGTTTTGACTTAACGAGAATCTTTTATACTCAACAAGAGAGTGATTTAGTATCTCGTAAGATGCCCGAGATAGAGGCTAAAAGAGAATTGACTCAACAAGAGAGTCTTTTATACTCAACAAGAGAGTGTTTCAGTATCTCGTACGAAGCCCGAGATAGAGGCTAAAGGGAGATTGACTCAACAAGAGAGTCTTTAAAGGTTAACTCCGATGGGGAGAGTCATTGTACAAAGCCCAAGAGGAGGCTACCTTCCCGTCGTGGATTCTGGAGATCCTGAAGCGAGTCCAAGTATAGGGAACTCTCATGAGAGAGACCGGGTTTCTACCTATGTTTGAAGGGAACTTGAGAATGTCTTTGAGACTCAAGGATCTTAGACTGTCTAAGTCTAGAGTTTTATCTTTTGTATAATGCCCAAGAGGAGGCGCGGGTATTAAAGGATGGGTATCAACTCCACAACGGATGGAGTTTTGACGCTGGAAAGACTGCTCTAGCAAAGGATGACTAAGTTCTATCTTATACCTTTAAGAGGTCATCAGGGTCCTTGTATTAATCCCAAGAGAAGGAATGAGAACTTCTAAGAAGCCGAAGGGTCCTTGTACAACGCCCAAGAGGAGGCGGGGATGCTTTTAGGAAGCCTGTGGGTCACCAAACCAAGAGAAGTTCAAGACATGCTATTCACCGAGAATATATCAAGCCAGGAAGGTTCTTGAATTTGGAAGAAACTCAAGAGATGCTATTCATGGAGAATAGATCAACTCTGGGGAGTAGAGTTTCTTTGACAATTTCTAAGAGTGACAGTCTGAGAAAGGGTTCACCGAGAATGCTGCCTTTCACGTTTCCATATTGTTTAACCCCAAGAGGAGGGAAGATTGTATCTGGTAATCCTATGGGGGATCTAGTTTTGACTGTATTTAAGAGTGACCAACAAGGCTTTACCTAGTGCAAGACGTAGTTGCCGGGGAAAACTCTAAATAACTATACTAGTATTATATAGTTGATATTTGACAAGTATATAAAAAGGATGTGAAAGAAGACTTACATTGAATCAGCCCCATAATACAATTATATACATATGAAAGCGATAAATGAAAGCGGATAAACACTTACTCGGCCTTAGAGCTTCCATGCTGTTTTGTTAGTTATTCAACAAAGAAAGCTTTGATAACAATATTATATTCAATATCAAAGGAAAAAGTGATTTGAAAAGTTTCTTGGGGCTTACAACTCAAGGAGGGGACCATGTTTTAACGATGATCGCACCGTTATTTTGAAAACTGTACATAGGGACTTATACAATATGTGAGGCCCACAAAGTTTTTATGTACAAGGGGGTTGGGTCTTACACTCTATTAGAGGCCCAAAGATTTTAAAGAAATGAAATGGGGATTATAACATGAGGGTAGGCCCAAAAGTTTTTCCGTCTTTGAAATGGAAATCGCACCGAGGTTTTTGAAAACGCAGTGGGTCTTATACAACGAATGAGGCCCAAAAATGTTTTAGTTCAAAAAAGGGGGATTGGGTCTTACACTCTATTTAGAGGCCCAAAGTATTTTATTTTAAGAAAATGAATGGGTCTTATAGCTCAAGGAGAGGCCCAGGGTTTGGTTTTAAAAGGCGACGATTGCGTCGTGATTTTGAAAATACAACGGGACTTATACAACATCTGAGGCCCAAAAATGTTTTGTATTTACAAAGGATTGGGTCTTACACTCTACTAAGAGGCCCAAGTGTTGGAAAATAAGTAATGATGGGTCTTATAGCTCAAGGATAAGCCCAATTGGTTTCGTTATAAAGGCGACGACCGCGCCGTACTTTTGAAAATATACAGAGGGACTTGTACATGTGTGAGGCCCTAAAAGGTTTATTTACAAAAGGGTTGGGTCTTACACTCTACTAAGAGGCCCAAAGTGTTTTGAAAATGATTGATGAGGGTTGAAATCAAAGAAACCCTAATTTTGTTTTCCTTAAAAAGTAAATATTTAAAGAAAATCAATAAAAATGATAGAAATACCAAATGAGTTTGAATAAACCGCTTGTGATTTTTGTTTAAGGTTTGAAAAATGAGGTTTTAATCACAAGATGAATTTATTCACAAAAATACTAATTATATTATATAAATAATATAAACTTTTTTTGTGGAATAAAATATTTCAACATTTTTGTGATTTTCTGCAAAAAGAACCAATAAAAAATAATTAAAATTGAGGGAGTTATTAATTTTTCAAATCATTAAAAATAATAAGAAAAATAATAAAATATGAAAAAGTGGTAAAAAAGAGGATCTGGGGCGAGGGGGATTCGAACCCCAGACCTCTTGTGTGCAGCATGTGCGCGTTACCACTGGGATAGTGATACATTAGTGTATTGAAACACAACCACAAATACACAAGGCTTGCCTTGTTGTTTGGCCTGGCCCAAGGCAAGGCAAGACAAGATTTTGGTCAGAAACGTGAAGGTCATAACTTTCTCATTTCTCCATGGATGGAAACAAAATTTGTATGCATCTGGCCTATAATTTCAAAAGGAATCAAATGGTGGTGGTGGGTTTTTCAGAAAATAAATCCTCCTCAAAACCCGATAGTGGTTTTGAAATAGGCAATATTTTTCATTTTCTGTACTACCTCTTGGTACAGGTATGAATTACATGATGAATTGGTTCAAACATAACAAATATATCATGTATGAGATGTGCATGATCAATGGACCTCAAAGCAAAGCATATTTTAAAGAGTTCAAGTTGAGATGCTTACCTCTTTAGGAGCTTTTTGGGCAATCTGTCAAGTGCTTTGTTCCAGAAATATTTTGAAGCTTTGAACAATCTCAAGTGATCTCTTAGAAGCTTTTAGGATGATTGGCATCAGCTGGAAATCTCAGGAATGGAAACTGTCCCTTTCTTACAAAAGGGGCAAAAGTAGCCAAAATAGCAACTCTCTCAAATGGTGTTGCAGATGTGTGAAACCATTTGGGACAATTCGAGGATGATATTTGGAGTGTGTTTGAGGTTTTATCTAGTTTGGAAAGTGGCTGAATCAAGACATGGCTTAAAAAATGCAAAAAGGCCCTATTTTGAGGTTTTGAGAGGGGACTTTGTGATTTTGGTGTTACAGGTCACTTGTGAGAGTTTGGATCACGTCTATATGATGTTTTGAGGTGTGTGTGTGATTGGTTTGGTTGAAATTGCTCTCAAACTCAAAACCCGACAATGACTTGCTTTGGAAGGCAAATTTGGAAGTGAGAAGGTGATTTTGAGGAAAACATCTGTTTGATGGCTTTGGTGTACTCAAACTGATCACAAATGAGCTCTATTTATAGTAAAGCAAGTTTTTTTGGGAGCGATAGTGATTGGCAACTGCAACAGAGGTTTGGCCAATGTTGATCAATGGGAATCCAAGTCTCCTCTATCCATTGACTAGAGGTTAGGGCATAGGCTGCTAGTTCCCTTGGTCTTGGATATGTCTTGACTGAATTCAGTTGGAAATGGCTCAGTCCATGCCACCTTTGTGCATCCATTGAATGCTCCAAAAAAAAATTGGAGTCATGTCCCTTCTTTAGGGATTTCTAGGTTTGGCATGTTATTTTTGGTTCCAAGGACTTAGGAGGCTGATGGATTAGTGTTTGTCCCTCCTTGGTCTCCCCCTGAGGTGTTCAGATGGATAAACTTGTTTGTCATTTGAAAATTTTTCTCAAATCGAGCAAAATACACAAATCTGCCTTGCCATGAAAGTTTGCAGCAAGGCACATTGGCATGGTCATATCTCATGGCTCAAGTGGATTTTCATGGAGTTCTTGGCCATTTTGGAAGGCTCTCATATGATACAATATATGTGTGATCATAGTTTGTTTTTATACCTTTTGGATCCAAGCGAAAATTTCCCCTACATTTGGAAAAAAGTGAAGGCAGATTCTGACTTAGTGAAAATTTCACTAAGTGTTGGAAAAAAGTGACATTTTCACTTTTTGTGATTTTGGCCATTCCATAACTTGAAATCCATGAGGAATTGGAATGAGGTGTAGTTGACACTTTTAAAGTATGCCATGAGAGCTACAAATCCATCTTTGGATCAACGCAAATGGTTGCTTGGATCTCAAGTTATGATCCTTGGAATTTGGTACCCTAGCCACTTTGTTTCATAACTTAGAAAATTTCTAAGTTTTTTATGGTTACCCCTTTTACAAGTTATCCCACTTTTCTTAATTTTTATTGATGAATGATGATTCCAATCACACATTAACTTCATTTTGGGGTCAAAGAACCAGAATTGTGAAAAATCTCAAAAAGTCAAAGTTGACTTTTGTGCACAATTGACTTTTGGTCAAGTGAATTCCAAACTGTGCGCTCCTCTATGAAATCAAGTCCTTGACCTAAATCAAACTTGATGGATTTATTTCATAGGTGTTATAGGGTGTATTGAATCATGTCCTAGGGTTTGGGAGCATGCCTGGGTCAAAAGTTAAAGGTACAGTTGACTTTTTCCGCGAAACCCTAATAGTGGTTTTGATGAACTTGAAACTTGTTGATCAAGCCTCTTGGACCAATCCATTGTTGCAAATGGATCAATGTGGTGTATTAGAGACCCTCAAATCATGTCTTGAGGTCTTGGCTCATGATTTGTCCCAAAAGTCAACTTAGGGGTGAATTAGGTCAAGAAACCCTAATTCCTGGTTTTTAGTGAATGCATCCCCTGAGGCTAAATTGACTTGATGATTGGGTCCATGGTATTCCATGGAGTATATTAGGTTATGCTTTGAAGCATTGACTCATGGCCAGAGGAAAATTTCCATCTGGAAGCCCTAGTCGACCAAACCCTAATTTGGTGACACTGGCGATCTTAAGGCTTGATCCATATGGAATGCTGCAACATTGTGCTTGATTCTTGCTGTGGGAGTCCTCTTGATCCATTGTGGATGTTTGAGAGGTTAGACAAGTTAAAGATCATGTCATTTCTTGATTGATCCTTTGTCTAAGGCCCAGAGAGGGCTTGAAACCCTAATTATTGTTTGTAGTGAATGCTCACCCATCTTTGGGGAGACTGATGAGGTATGATGATTCATCCATATTGTGATGATGATTTGCCCAATGATGGGAAATCTAAGTGGTCAAAATTTGGGGTATGACAGATGTCCGTATTTAATCTTCTTGGACCCGAAGGTGTGAATAGCGAAGGAATTCGGGCATTCGGGGTGTAAGAGGATTAAATATCGGAATACCCAAAATTTTGATGGTGGTTATGAATGGTAGTTTGCTCATCCATCTTCTTTTGCTAAGTAAAGATACTTAGAAAAGGTAGAAACTTCCCCTCGATCCTGGTTTCCTACCAGGGAACAAGTCTAAGTTTCTGGAATAAACTTCCCCTCGATCATGGTTTCCTACCAAGGAACTGGTCTAAGTTTCTGAAATAACCTTCCCCTCGATCCTGGTTTCCTACCAAGGAACTGGTCTAAGTTTCTGAAATAAACTTCCCCTCGATCCTGGTTTCCTACCACGGAACTGGTCTAAGTTTCTGAAATAAACTTCCCCTCGATCCTGGTTTCCTACCAAGGAACTGGTCTAAGTTTCTGAAATAAACTTCCCCTCGATCCTGGTTTCCTGCCAAGGAACTGGTCTAAGTTTCTTTTATCAACTTCCCCTCGATCCTGGTTTCCTACCAAGGAACTGGTCTAAGTTTCTGAAATAAACTTCCCCTCGATCCTGGTTTCCTACAAAGGAACTAGTCTCAGTTTCTTTTGTCAATAAACTTTCTTGACAAGGGACGCTATGTGTATCGATTTTCCTCAAACTTCTCGCCGAATTTTCCTGGGGAGATGCCATTTGACAGAAAAATTTGATGTCAGACTTGCTGGGGAAACCAGTCGTCTGAGTTGTAGAGGTGTACAAACTTCTCAGTTTGAGACGCCATTTGTCGAATCTATCTGGATAAAACGAGTCTCTTGAGAGACTGCTTTCTCTTATGGATATTACATCATACTTTTCTCGGAGATCTTCTCATAGAAACGCCATATGATGTGATCCAATTTTGAGGTGCTGATGACCTTTTCGTCAGCGGTTTTTTCGGAGAAAAACTGCTGCGTTGCCGAATCTCTGATTAAGAGGCTTTCTTTGGGGATTTTCCTTAATCCGGGAAAGCGAGGATATCATCTTTAATGGCAAAGAGTGATGTTTGTTGAACGTTTTCTGGTTTTTCAGAGGTTCAAGTTATCAAAGTGGTCAAGGAGCCAACTTCAATCCAGAAATAAACTGGAGGCGAGATTGTTCAGATGCAACACTTCCTGACGAGGAAAGGGCTGATACCTCGATTGAGAGGACTTTTATCACTAGGGGACAAGACCGACTTGAGTGATAGTGATGCAATATGAATTTGAATGCAAATCAATAATGCATGATGTATGTATGTATATGCTGACAAAACTGACACGACATACAAACTGACGGATGAACACGAATGGATATTATAATACCTCAAAATTTTCCCTCTTATCTCTCCAATAATTGGCTTATGTTTCATTCATTTGCATTTCATAATAGGTCATACAACATCATTCATATATCATTGGTTGCTCAAGGCATGGGATCAGTTGTCTCAAGGCATGAACATTTCAAAGTCAAGGGACAAGAGCCAAGCTCTCCAAATAAGTCACAAGGGCTCCTTGTCATACCCCAAATTTTGACCACTAAGATTTCCCATCATTGTGCAAATCATTATCACAATATGGAGGAACCATCATACTTCATCAGTCTCCCCAAAGATGGGTGAGCATACACTACAATCAAAATTACGGTTTCAAGCCCTCTCTGAGTGCTTAGACAAAGGATCAATCGAGGAATGACTTGATCTTCAACTTGTCTAACCTCTCAAACATCCATAATGGATCAAAAGGACTCCCACTTCAAGGATCAAGCACAAAGCTGCTCCCTTCTAGGTGGATCAAGCCTTAAGATCGCCAGTGTCACGAAATTAGGGTTTTGGTCGACTAGGGCCTCCAGATGGAAAATTTTCATCTGCGCACAAGCCAATGATCCAAAACCTAACCTAATATACTCCATGGAACCTCATGGACCCAATCATCAAGTCAATTTTGCCTTAGAGGATGCATTCATCAAAAATCAGGATTTAGGGTTTCTTGACCTAATTCACCCCTAAGTTGACTTTTGGGACAAACCATGAACCAAGACCTCAAGAGGGGGTTTGAGGGTCTCTAATGAACTATATTGATCCATTTGGAACAATGGATTAATCCAAGAAGCTTGAGCAACAAGTCTCAATTTCATCTGCACCACAATTAGGGTTTTAAGGAAAAAGTCAACTGTAACTTTGACTTTTGACCAGGACATGCTCCCAAGCCCTAAGACATGATTCAATATGCCCTATGACACCCATGGAACATGTCCATCAAGTTTGATTTAGGTCAAGGACATGATTTCCTGAAGAATTGCATAGTTTGGAATTCATCTGATAAAAAGTCAACTGTGCACAAAAGTCAACTTTGACTTTTTGAGATTTTTCACCAAAATGGTTTTTTAACCCTAAAATGATGTTAATGTATGAGTTGAATCATCATTCATCAAGAAAAATCAAGAAAAGTTGGATAACTTGTAAAAGGGGTAACCATAAAAACTTAAAAAATTTTCTAAGTTAAAAATAAAGTGACAAGGGTACCAACTTTGGAGGATCATAACTCCTAAACCACAAAGCCATTTTTCCTCATCCAAAGATGGATTTGTAGCCCTCATTACCCTCTACAAAAACTTCAACTAGACCTAAGTCCAATTCATTAAGGATTTTGAGTTATGGAGTGATCAAAGTGGCTGAAAAATGAAAATGTCACTTTTTCCAACACTTAGTGAAATTTTCACTAAGCCCAAATCTGTCTTCACTTTTTGCCAAATGTAGGGGGATTTTTCACTTGGATTCAAAAGAGATCAAAACCAAACATGTTCAAACAGTTGTTGTATCATGTAAGGGCTTTCCAAAATGGTCAAGAACATTACCAAATTCAACTTACACCATGAGATATGACATTGGCAAGTTGCCTTGCTGAAATCTGTCAAAGGCAACGCAGAATTTGCAATTTTGCTCGATTTGCCAAAATCAGCCAAATTCAAATGCTCCTATCCACTTGGACACATCTGAGGATTTAATCTAAAGGGGACAATCACTGAGCCAAGCCTCCAAAGTCCATGGAACAAGAAATAGCATATTGAACCTAGAATGGCCAAAATAGGGACAAGACTCCAAATTTGGATTGAAGCATTCAATGGAAGCATCAAGGTGGCATGGACTGAGCCATTCTCATCTGAAATCAGTCAAGACTTATCTAAGACCAAGGGAACCAAAGCTCTGTGCCCTAACCTCTAGTCAATGGCTAGAGGAGACTTGGATTTTCATTTGCCAACATTGGCCAAACCTACTTAGCAGTTGCCATTCACTATTCCTTGCAAAACAAACTTGCTCTACTATAAATAGAGCTTAATTGTGATCAGTTTGAGTACACCAAAGCCATCAAACAGACGCTTTCCTCAAAAGCTCTTCTTTCACTCCAATTTTGCCTTCTAAGGCAAGTCACTATCGGGTTTTGAGTTTGAGAGCTTTTCCAATCACTCACACACCTCACATACATCATATAGAAGTGATCCAAACACTCACATAACATCTGGAACACAGATTTCACAAAATCACCAGCCAATTGCTCAAGTTCTTGACAGTTTTGCAGTTGAGGTGCCATCTTCAACTCCAAACCATTTCAATCCATTCCAAGCACTCAGACACATCACTTGGCACCTAGGGAAGCTATCCACATCATTGGAACCAAGCTGTAACACCTCCAACACAAATCACGATCACCAACTTCAAGTGGTAAGCATGAGCTCTTCTAATTTGGCCATATGTTCATAATCATGCATGGAATGTTTCCCCTCAATTAATTGCTTTGTTTGAGTCGTGTATCAAAAATCCTAGCCTTCATGCAGAAATTAGGGTTCTTAAGGATTTTTCATGATTTCTTGTTATATGTTTAATTTAAATGAAATTAATTGACATAGACATGATCGTGAGGTTGAGACGAGCATAATGATATGTGGATTACCTGATATGATTAAGTATTCAGTGAGATTAGAGAGAAAATCCAAATCTGGGAATCTCAGAACATGCGCGTGTTCTTCAGCTTGTTCGTGGCGCCTTTTTTTCAAATTCAAATATTTGAATTTTGTGATTTTTGTTTAATTGATTCAAAAATTAATTTCTCTCTGAGTTTTAATGATTTTGAGTTGATTCTTTTTTTAATAATTCACAAAAATGTTAAAATATTTCATTTTATCAAAAAATCCCAAAAATATTATTTATTTCATATAATTGATATTTTTGCAAAGAATTAATATTTTAATTGTTTTTGACATTTTAAATATTTTTCCACCTTGATTTTACAACTTTTAATGCTTTCTAATTATTTTGTAGGTCAATACTTAATTTTTGAAGCATTAATCCAATATCACAATTTGTTTTCCATATGTTTAACAATTTTAATCATTTTAATTGAATTTTTATTCAATTAAATACATTTTTGAAAATAAATTAGGGTTTTTGGATTAATTCAACCCTCATAAATCGTTTTCAAAACATTTTGGGCCTCTAATAGAGTTTAAGACCTAATCCTTTTTTGACCAAATCATTTTTGGGCCTCAGTGTATTGTATAAGTCCCGATACCCTCAAAATTAAACGGCGCGATCCTCGCCTTTTGAAAGATAACCTTCTGGGCCTCTCCTTGAGCTATAAGTCCCATTCAAAACTTTTTGGGCCTCTAATAGAGTGTAAGACCCAACCCCCTTTTAACTAAAAATCATCTGGGCCTACCCTCGTGTGATAAGTCCCTTCGCGTTAAAAGAAAATCTCGGCACGATCGCCATTTCAAACGGAAAAATCATCTGGGCCTACCCTCGTGTGATAAGCCCCACTCTTTTTCTTTAAACCTTTTGGGCCTCTTGAGAGAGTGTAAGACCCATCCCTTTGTACAGAAAACCTTTTTGGGCCTCAGTCACTTGTATAAGTCCCTCTGTACAAATTCAAACAGTGCGCTCACTGATAAAACCCTGGGCCTCTCCTTGAGCTGTAAGCCCCAAATCTTTCTTTTTCAAAGCACTCTCTCCTTTGATTTTGAATATACTATTGTTTTCAATCTTTCTTTGTTGAACAACTAACCAAACAGCATGGAAGCTCTACAACCGAGTAAGTGTTTATATGCTTTCATTTACCGCTTTCATATACATATAACTGTATTGTGGGGCTGTTTCACTGTAAGTATTAATTCATAAACTCATATCAACTGTGTAATAATAGTATAGATATTTCGAGTTTCCCCGGCAACTACGTCTAGAACTAGGTGACGCCGTTTCGTTTACTCGTAGAAATAGACAACTAGATCCCCAATAGGATCACCAGATACAGTGTTCTCTTCGGCTGTCCTCATTAGGAATTGTCAAGAAACTCTACTCCCAGAGATGAATGTATTCTCCGTGAATGGCATCTTTGAGTTTCTTCCAAATTCTCGAAATTTCCTGACTTGATCTATTCCTTGTGAATAGCTTGCCTTGAATTTCTCGAGGTTTGGGGGCCCACGGGCTTCTTAAAAGCATCGGCCTCCTCTTGGGCATCATACAAGGACCCACAGGCTTCCTAAAAGCAACCCCTGCCTCCTCTTGGGCTTAGTACAAGGACCCTACGGCTTCTTAGAAGTATTCACAGCCTCCTCTTAGGCTTCGTATAATGATCTCTTCCTCTGGGAAGATAGCCTCCTCTTGGGCTTCGTACAAGGACCGATTGGCTTCTTAAAAGTTTCCAGCCTCCTCTTGGGCTTCGTACAAATTGTCCCGACGACCTCCTAGAGGTATAGGAACAGAACTTAGTCATCTGCATAGAACAGTCCTTTCATAGAGTCTACTACTGTTTCTCAAAGCATGGTACAAAAGATGAAACTCTAGACTCAGACAGTCTAATTTCCTTGAGTCTCAAAGAGATTCTCAAGTGACCCCTTCGTTAAATACGAAGGAAAGCCGTAGACTCGGACAGTCTCAATACCCTTCGGATTTCCCACTTCCTTAAAGAACAGGAATAACCCAGATCCTTGAATCAAATCCATGAGTACAGTGTTGCTCATATAAGAACTGATTTTCTCTTTAAAATCAGTATACTGGACCTGTCACTTAACTGAAACAGTAACCATAGCCTCCTCTTGGGCTTTGTACAATGATTATCCCCAGCGGAGTCAAACAACATTTAGCCTCTCTCTCGGGCTTTGTACGAGACACATAAGAGACTCCCTTATTGAGCCAATCACCCTTTTCGCCTCCATCTCGGGCTTTATACGAGATACAAAAAAGGTTCTTATTGAGCCAAACAAATTTTAGCCTCCATCTCGGGCTTTGTACGAGATACAAAAAGATTCTCTTGTTAAGTCAAGTAGCCTTCATCTCGGGCTTTATACGAGATACCAAAAGATTCCCTCGTCGGGTCAAAACCTTTTAGCCTCTCTCTCGGGCTTTGTACGAGACACATAATAGCCTCCTCTTAGGCTTTGTATAAGAAAACCACTGGTTGATCCAATCAACCTTTTAGCATCAAAGTTGTGCCTCGGTCACAGTACACAAACAACAACAACTCCTTCCCCTTTATCTAATCGCTGTAAGCGGCAAGCGTCTGGATCATCTACATCCACGCCACTGTACCTCTTTTAGCATGAGAAATTCCTAAGGAAAGATAGCATTACTCTACACTGAGTTAAAGACTTCTCCTTCAGGTTAAAACCCCCTATAAAGGAAATTACGGCATTGCCCGATTCACACACCCCGGTTAAAGTAATTCTCCTTTATAACCAGTCACCCAACAGTTGTGACAGACAAACCCTTCTTTAGAGATGACAAATTCTCTCTAAAGTCAACACCCTTTTAGCTTCATATCTTGGGCTTTGAACAAGATACAAATAGACTTTTCAGCTTCACATCTTGGGCTTTGAACAAGATACAAATCACCTTTCGCTTCACGTCTTGGGCTTTGAACAAGACACCAAAAAAACCAATTTCCTCCCATAGAATAGGAGGAACTACGAACGCTCTGATTTCCCTGTTTCGGTAAACGGGAATACGTAGGCTTAAGATTGAAAGAAAAATCTTAGCGAGCACACTAAACAAAAACCCAAAATCCTATACTCTCATGTATCTATCAAAGCATCAGTCCTAACATCCTAATCCTTGTTCCCCGCCAGAAACCTTCTGCCAAGATAAAAAGAAAGAAATCAGTATTGGCGAAAATACAAATAACCAGTACAAAGGCCCCCCACATTGATAGCATCCGTAACCTAACAGACCGCTGTTTAAACTCAGTATGCAAAGCAGGGTTAATTGGAGACATCTATTTCCCTTCCTTCATCAACTTTAATAGGATAAAAAATGAATCGACCTGTAGTTTAAGCTCAACCGCAGAGAGCGACCAGCGCTTAAGAACCGCGTCCAAAATCGCTCGCTACAGAAAAAATGGTGCCCACCGTGGGGCCTACTCCTAAAATTCTTTCTTAAACGTTTAAGGTGAAAACCTTGGACAAACCATTTTTCTCTTCACTTGTGTGAATACCACAGATTGGGGCTTCCGCCGGGGAACCCATTTTCTGTCAGGAACATAGGATTCATAGCTTTAAAGGTCTAGGATGTTTAGAACAAATATATATACTGCTTTTCCTAATTGCTATACATGCTTATTTTTCTGCTAATGGGAAAGCGGGTGATGCCGTATGTGGAAAGATTGAGTATACACTTAAGATAAGTGATGGCGACGAGGTCGACCATCAACCTCAGTGGAGGCTGACTAATGTAACCATTCTCTCACCTAGACAATGGGTCGGTTGTGATGCCTGAGAAGCTGAGGAGCCAAACCCTTTCGTAGTGCGGAAACTATCGAGAATAGTTGTTACGCGATACTACCCTCATTTGAGGCTGGTGATCTATTCTCGGTGAATGGCACTTACTCTAAGATTGCACTACAACTCGCTGGTGATCCGCTTGTTGTTTTGCTTTCCTGGGAGGAGCTGATGATAATGAGTACAGGTACAAAAAAACACCTTAGTATAAACCTTTGGGGATGGGTAGAGCCTTGACTTCATGACAACGACCCTTTGACCCCATCTTTTTTCTATCTTTTTGTGTGCTGCATTCAAGCATTCATTTAAAAAACATTAAAACATTCAAAAAATTCTTCTCTTCTAGTCTCTCTGTTTTTCAAATTAAACTAAGACTGTGATTGCAAATATCAGAGAAAAGGGATTGCACTAATGGATTTCGGTAGAAGGATAACTCATAGTTACACCTTCAAGGTTCCAAAGCTAGAGGATTTGAGAAGGTTAGCGAGGATGATCACTAACCCTGAGGCTTTCAGAGCCAAGCACGGAGGTCTTCTACCACTATTAAGAGTCCATGTGATTGAGGGAATCATGGATGCGCTCATTCAGTTCTACGATCCGGTTTATCACTGTTTCACATTCCCGGATTACCAGTTAGCACCAACGCTGAAGGAGTATTCTCATCTGATTGATCTGCACATTACAGATCGAGCTCCATTTTCTAGACTGGAAGAAATTCCAAAGAATCAGATCATTACAAGAGCAATTCATTTGGACGAGTCTGAGGTCAGGACTCACCTAACTACCAAGGGTGGCATCCAAGGTTTGCCAGCCCAGTTCTTGACAAAGAAAGCCCTGTATTTTGCTAGTATAGGAAACGTGACTGCTTTTGGAAGCATCTTTGTCTTGCTCACCTACGGGTTATTTTTGTTTCCCAACTTCAATAACTTCGTCGATATTAACTCCATTAAGGTTTTTCTCATTGGAAACCCTGTGCCAACTTTGCTTGCAGATGCGTATCATTCTGTACACTTGGGATATTTGTACAGCGGAGGGGAGATCACATGTTGTGTACCTCTTCTTTATAAATGGTTTATCTCCCATTTGCCCAAGTCTGCTGCTTTTTGGGATTGCAAGAGTGTCTTAGGTTGGTCGCAGAAGATCATGTCTCTTACCAACTCTGATATAGATTAGTGTAATAGGATTTATGAGGGAATCAGAATCATTGACTATTGTGGAAACTTCCCTAACGTACCCCTCATAGGAACTAAAGGAGGAATTAACTACCATCCAGTATTGGTTCGCCGTCAATTTGGATACCCGATGAGACACGTCCCACGGGGTGTTCATCTGGAAGGTCTTTTCTTCCAGGAAGGAGAAAACGACAGAGCACTAAAGATGGAAATAGTGCACGCTTGGAAACATGTTCATAAGAAAGGACGAGAGTCTCTAGGAAAACCGGACTGTGTCTCGGTGGAGCCTTATCTCCATTGGGTACAAACTAGAGAAGATGCCTTACCCTCGTTACGGGATTCTTTCGCCGAGGGAATCTGTCATGTACTTCATGACTGAGACTGAAAAGCTTCAGGTTACTCTCAACAAATTTCAAAAGGAGAGAAGGTCTTGGAAGAACAAGTACCGCACCCTCGACGTAGAGTGCACCAAAATACAGCAATTACTGAAAGAAAAGGATGCTCTGATTGAAATTTTAGAGCAACATGCTGTAGAGAATCAAGATGACCAAAGGAATTTGCTCGCTCCTTTCACCTGGAAAAGGAATGACAACCCGACAACGGCCCAAGAGCCCCGGTCAAAGAAAAGGAAAATACCAGAATCAGCACCCGATTTCTCTTCAGAGAGGACTCGGGACCCATTAGTTTAGGTTTCTGTTTCTGCACCTTGTAATCTACTGTATTTCCATTTCTATAATCCTTTGAATTCAATAAAAAGGGGTTTCCCCACTGTTTGATATTTGCAATCTAATTGTCGAAGTTTATTTTGATTAAACCAAAAAAAAAATTAATATAATCATTGCATTCATCATTCTCACATCGCGTATTCTTCTTATCTACGAATCTCACATTTGTGTCTCAGTTCTAGAGTCAAACTGTCTCATTCGTACAATACTCGGGCTAATCGTCAGAAAAAGATGGATGATCTTGAGGAAGAAAACAGAGAGTTAAAAGAAGAGATCGACGCTCTGAGAGAGGATATGAGAAAGCTTCGTAACGACATACAAGCCATGGCAGAAGCTCAGCTACCAAGAACTGTGATCTCAGAGATCACCTCAATGCCCATAGTGGAGAAGTATGATCCTAGGTATCAAATGCCGAAAGATCGTCCTTGGGGCATGCTTGTTAACTATATCCCGGAAGGATATGTTCCGCCGATCACTGAAGATCAGGGAATCACAACAGAAGCCTCTGGGCCTGAAGGTTACAAACTTCGGGAAAGCGAAGATGCCATGGGCATACTGAAGACTCCTGAAGGTTACAAACTTCGGGAGACGCCAAGACTCATTGCCGTAGTAACGGTACCACCCCCTATGGTGCACACTGTCCCGGAAGGGCAGATTCCACAGACACCTTCTGGTAAGAAGGAAACTATGTTTGATAGAATGGAGGAATTCCATGAGCAGTTCTTGGAAATGCAGAAGGAACTGCAAGCCATTCGCAGTCAGGATCTATTTGGAAAGGACGCCGCAGATCTCTGCTTGGTCCCCAATGTGAAAGTCCCGCACAAATTCCAAGTGCCCGACTTTGAAAAGTACAAGGGTAACTCTTGCCCTCAAAGCCATCTGGTGATGTACGCTCGGCGGATGTCAGCTCAGAGGGAGAATCAGGACCTGCTGATTCACTACTTTCAGGATAGTTTAACCGGTGCCGCACTCAAATGGTACATGGGTTTAAACCGTACTACGATCAGTACATTCAGAGATCTTGGTACTGCCTTCGTCCAACAATACAAATACAATTTGGAGATGGCACCCGACAGAGATCAACTCAGATCGATGTCGCAAAAGGACAAGGAAACCTTTAAGGAGTATGCTCAAAGGTGGCGTGAAATTGCCGCTCAAATTTGTCCAGCTCTTGAGGAAAAAGAGATGACAAAGATCTTCTTAAAGACCTTAAGCTCATTTTACTATGGCCGAATGGTTGCCAGTGCGCCCAGTGATTTCACCGAGATGATGGGCATGGGCGTACGTCTTGAGGAAGCCGTCCGAGAAGGACGTTTGGTAAAAGACACTGGATCGACGAGCGGTACTAAAAAATACGGTAGTGCTCTCCCTAAGAAAAAAGAGCAAGATATTGGGAATATCTCTCTCGGAAAGCAAAGGCGACGTTATCAACCGGTAGCAGCTGCGACTCCTGCTATCAACCTTGCGTCTATTCCTACGTATCAACCTCAGGTTGCGCAAAGCCAACCTGACTAACAAAGGACACAACAGCCTCTTCAGCAGGCTCATCCTCCATATAACAACAACCGTACAACACGGCCACAAGGATTTGATCCTATACCCGTAACGTACGCAGAGCTGTTTCCATTACTACTGGCTAAGGGGCACATTCAGACTAAATCTCCTCTTATAGTACCAGAAAATCCGCCTTTTTGGTTTAAGGTGGATCAAACTTGCCCTTATCATCAAGGAGGTTCAGGGCATAACATAGAGACTTGCCTCTATTTCAAGTCCGACGTGCAAAAACTTGTTAGGAGCAGGGTCTTATCCTTCAAGGATACAAATCCTAATGTTCTCACGAACCCGCTGCCTCAACATGAGAAAGCTGCAGTCAATTTGATAGAAGGAGAGACTAACGATGTACTCTTGTTGAAAACCAATTTGGTCAAGATGCATTGTAGACAGAGTGGATATGGCCATGTGCCACCTCATAACTATCATCAGTGTGATATCTACTCTAAAAACAATCAAGGATGTTCTGTGGTGCAAGCAGCTCTACAGGAACAAATGGATCTCGGATGGATCCAAGAGCACCGAGTTCGTGGAGTTAACATGGTCTACACGAATTCTAACGTCATTCAGAACCATGATATCCGTGCAATGAATATCAACTTGGTGGCGATGCACTCAAGGCAAAGCCAGTATCATAATCTGCCGCGGCACGATTACAGTTCTTGTCTGACTTGCTCGGTAAACAAATAGGGTTGCTCTTTTGTACAAGAAGCCCTCCAGCGTCAGATGGATCTTGGATGGATCCAAGACTACCATGATAGGAATTCCTATCAGATCAACATGGTTCAGATCTTTGATATTCACGTGATGAATACCAACTTAGTAGAGTTACATGCTAAACAGGTCCGACTCGGATTCTTAATATCACATGACTATCAAAGCTGTAAAGCAGGTTGCAAAAACGATCGAGGTTGTACCCTTGTCCAAGAGGCACTTCAACACTTTTTAAATCACTAGTGGATGCCAATTTATATGGATGAAGATACTCAACAAATTAGTATCAGTAACAGGAACCCTACTCGACGTCAGAGTCAGGATGTCCGATTAGTGGAAGCTAACGTAGTGAGGTTACATTGTATTCAGAGTGGGCGTGGCCAGGTGCCACCACACAACTATGAACGTTGTGGCATCTGTTCGGAAAGTAACCAAGGGTGTTACTTTGTGAGAGCAGCTCTTCAGAGTCAGGTCGATCGTGGAGAAATTCGTCCATAACCGGGTTCTGGACCCATCAACTGGACGCCGAACTACCTTGCCGAGCAAGTTGAGGATGTTGTCACGATCTCTGGTCATCACAGGACCAGGGATGTTTTTGCCATTATCCCTCTACTTGACGAATCTAAAGTTCCCAACCGGGAACGGATCGAGATTAATTATGATGGTCAGAAAAATCAGAAGGTTCCCATAGTCATCTATATGCTGGGACCACTACCGTATGAATTAGCTAAGGCTATCCCTTACAAATACGGTGCAACGACAGTTGAAAATGGAAAGGAAATTCCATTACCCTCCGTTGTGAATATTGCAGACATCAGTCGTGTAACACGGAGCGGTAGAATCTTCAACCGAGGAGGTGGAGAACTTAACAAAGAAAAGGAACTTCAGACAGAAGCTCTCGATCCACCAGTCGGTCAATCCAGTAATCCCAACCTTTCGAAAAATGATGATGAGATGCTGAAGCTCATCCAAAGGAGTGAATACAACATTGTTGATCAGCTGTTACAGACTCCTTCAAAGATCTCGGTATTATCACTATTACTCAGTTCAGAAGCCCACAGGGAGGCTCTACAGAAAGTCTTGGAGCAAGCCTTTGTGGAACAGGATGTAACAATCAGACAGTTCGATAGCATTGTCTCTAACATCACTTCCTGCAATAATTTGGGATTTAGTGATGAGGAGTTACCCGAAGAGGGTCGCCGTCATAACATGGCGCTCAATATCACAGTTAACTGCCAGGACGATGCTTTAGCCAGCGTACTGGTAGACACAGGGTCAGCCCTGAATGTTATGGCGAAGTCCACTTTGATGCAATTATCATTCAAAGGCACTCCAATGAGAATCAGCGAGGTCGTCGTCAAAGCGTTCGACGGATCCAGAAAAACAGTTATCGACGAAGTTGATCTTCCCATAACTATTGGTCCTCACACTTTCCAAGTCACTTTCTAGGTCATGGACATCCGGACAACGTACAGTTGTTTATTAGGAAGACCTTGGATACATCAGGCTGGAGCGGTCACTTCAACCCTCCACCAAAAGCTAAAGTTCGTCAAGAACGATCAACTTGTCACAGTTTATGGGGAATAAGCCTTGCTTGTGAGTAACTTGTCATCATCTGCTGGTATAGAACCCGAGGAGGTTATTGGAACTCAGTTCCAAGCACTGTCGGTGAGCAAGGACAATTAGTTCAAAGGAGGAACCTCGATTTCGTCATACAAAGATGCTATCAAAGCAGTCGAGAGTACCGATACAACAGGATGGGGACAACTTGTCATTCCTACTAGCAATACAACAAAGAAGGGTCTTGGTTTTTCTGCAACCTGTACCCGGACAACTGCCAATGATGAAAGTCTTCATCCCCTTCAAAACTTCTTCCACAGTGGAGGTTTTCTTCACCCAGTGTCTCAAGCAGTACATGATATTAATGAGGAAGATCCCTCTGACACGGATGAAGAATGGAAGTCCTATCTTAACTAGGACGGTTATATGTCTCAGGAAGAGGTGCCAATGCCATTTTACTATCCTACACAGAGTCCGAGATTTATACCAAGGTTAGACGTCGAAATGATATACGGGAATTGTGATCCAGAAGGATGCCGTGCTCCGCCAAATTCATTAGAGGAGGACACTCTGATGAAAGACAACTTTGACCACAATTACTATGGCCCAATGGATGGCCTGCCAATGTGGCAGCCTTACCCAGGAAACTTGGGGCAAGAGAGTCAGCCGAACAATGAAAATTAGCTGACCGTCATTGAACAGAATACCTGTGTCTCCACCATGTCATGGGATCAACACTCAGGTCATTCAGAAACTACTCAACATGAAGATGAATTCGCAATGTTTGCAGGACTTGAATTCATCAACTATGCTTTTCCCGAGGTCAACGTCATCGAGAGAGATGACTCCTCCAGTTCGAAAGAAGTGTGGGACACCTTGGGATAACCGTGTGGAAAGTACGACTATATGGTCAAGTACACCGCTCCCGAAAGCTCTCGTATCAGGCTCGAAGACATCCAGCCTACTGGATGGGGAGATACAGTTGAGAGCACAAATACTCTGCATAATGCAACAGAGGAATTCTCCTACGACAACTCTGCCTGGGAGACAGATTCCAATGATCCTGCTCCACCAGAAATCAGCGTTGTTTCTGAAGACAAATCAGGGAAGGTGCCAGATTTTTTGATTCACCGAGGAGTTCACTGCCAATGGGTTGCCGTCGAGGTTCCGAAGATCGTTCATCAGTCAAAGTAATTGCCATCTTTAACCTTTCACCCTGCCCATGTGAAACGGATGTTTTAATAGGGCTCGCTTTCTGTAAATTTTCCCTCTTCGCTTAGCCCAAAGCAATAGAGTTTTGTTTTATAGGGCTGTAGTTTCAAGGATCGACTTGTTCATTAATAAAATAACGTCGTTCTGTAATTCCCGCAATAATTGTTGTTTTCTCTTTTAGCCTTTTCAGAAAATGGTAATCCTAAAAAACAAATCAATAATAAAAACAAGCAGTAAAATAAATACACTGCACACACTTGCATTCTTCTTTATCTTTTCTAAACACGAATCATCCCGTCATGCAGATTGCTTGTTTTAAACCCCGTTGAAACATACGATCCGATGCCTTCTCCCAACTTTGAGTTCCCGGTATTCGAGGCTGAAGAAGAAAATGACAACGAAATTCCAGAAGAGATCTCCTGACTACTCAGACAAGAGGAAAGGTCCATTGAACCTCATAAAGAACCGTTGGAAACGGTAAACTTGGGTTCAGAGCAAGAGAGAAAAAAAATCAGGACTGGGGCACTGCTCAGTCTAACTGCCAGAGAGGGTTTGATAAAGCTTCTCAAAGAATTCCCCGATGTGTTCGCTTGGTCCTATCAGGATATGCTAGGGTTGGATACCAGCATCGTGGAACATCACTTACCGTTAAGATTGGAATGTCCGCCCGTAAAGCAAAGGTTGAGACGCACTCACCCGGACATGGCCATCAAAATCAAAGAGGAGGTCCAGAAACAGATCGACGCAGGTTTCCTCGCTACATCTGAATATCCTTAATGGTTAGCCAACATTGTACCCGTTCCCAAAAAGGGCGGAAAGGTCAGAATGTGTGTTGACTACAGAGATCTAAACAAGGCAAGTCCAAAGGACGACTTTCCTTTACCACACATTGACATGCTGGTGGACAGTACAGCAAAATTCAAAATTTTCTCCTTCATGGATGGATTCTCGGGCTATAACCAGATCAAAATGGTGCCGAAAGACATGGAGAAAACTTCGTTCATTACCCCATGGGGTACCTTTTGTTACAAGGTAATGTCGTTCGGTTTGAAGAACGCCGGGGCAACCTATCAAAGGGCCATGACTACTCTGTTTCATGACATGATACACAAAGAAATCGAAGTGTATGTCGATGATATGATTGCAAAATCAAAAACAGAGAGTGAGCACATTGAACATCTGTCAAAATTGTTCGAACGTCTAAGAAAATTCAAGCTCCGCTTGAATCCCAACAAGTGCACCTTCGGTGTCCGTTCAGGGAAACTATTAGGGTTCATCGTCAGCCAGAAAGGAATTGAGGTTGATCCTGACAAGATCAAGGCCATTCAAGAAATGCCTTCTCCGAAAACTAAAAAACAAGTCAGAGGATTCCTGGGACGTTTGAACTACATCTCCAGATTCATATTCCTTATGACCGCGACATGTGCGCCGATTTTCAAATTACTCAAAAAGAACCAGGATTGCGTTTGGACAGAAGATTGTCAAACCGCCTTCGACAGTATCAAGGAATATCTATTGAATCCTCTGATTCTATCACCTCCAGTGAAAGGAAGACCACTGATCATTTACCTCAGAGTCCTAGAGGACTCAATGGGATGTGTACTTGGCCAACAAGACGAAACTAAACGGAAAGAGTCTGCCATTTACTATCTAAGCAAGAAATTCACCGACTGCGAGACTCGGTACACGATGCTTGAAAAAACTTGCTGCGCTTTGGCTTAGGCAGCCAAACGTCTTCGCCAATACATGATTCGTCATACTACTTGGTTGGTTTCCTAAATGGATACAATCAAATATGTTTTCGAAAAATCTGCTCTTACGGGAAGGATTGCCCATTGGCAGATGCTGTTATCAGAATATGACATAGAGTACCACGCTCAGAAAGCCGTTAAGGGGAGTATTTTAGCCGATCATTTGGCTCATCAACCGATTGACGATCAAGAATCAGTCGGGTTTGACTTCCCAGATGAAGATGTCATGCATCTAAAGATGGAAGATTGCCATGAACCGCTACCCAGTGAAGGGCCAGAACCAGGTTCCCAATGGGGACTTATCTTTGATGGAGCAGTTAATCATTATGGAAACGGAATTGGGGCAATCATTGTTACCCCTCAGGGTACCCACATTCCTTTCACCGCCAGACTTACGTTCAAATGTACGAACAACGAGGCCGAATACGAAGCTTGTATTATGGGTCTCGAAGAAGCGATTGATTTAAGGATCAAAAACTTGGACGTATACGGCGACTCAGCCTTGGTTATCAATCAGATAAAAGGAGATTGGAACACATACCAATCAGGACTGATTCCTTAAAAAGATTATGCAAGAAGGTTGTTACCTTTCTTCAACAGAGTTGAGTTTCATCACATCCCTCGTGAAGAGAATCACATGGCTGATGCCTTAGCCACTCTATCTTCCATGATTAGTGTAGGTCAATGGAATGACCTACCTAAGATCGACATAATGCGTCTTGAATGGCCCGCTTACATCTTCACGATTGAAGCAGTCATAAACGACAAACCTTGGTATCACGATATCAAATGCTTCCTTCAGAAACAATAGTACCCACCTGGGGCACTCAGAAAAGACAGAAAAACCCTCAAAAGATTGGCTGGAAACTTCTTCCTGAGCGGTGACACTCTCTATTAGAGAAATTTTGACATGGTCTTGCTCCGATGCGTCGACAGACCAGAAGGAGACATGCTTATGAAAGAAATTCATGAAGGGTCCTTTGGCACTCATGCCAACGGACATACAATGGTGAGAAAAATTCTGAGAGCAGGGTA
Source organism: Lathyrus tuberosus (assembly GCA_022829125.1). NCBI lineage: Eukaryota > Viridiplantae > Streptophyta > Magnoliopsida > Fabales > Fabaceae > Lathyrus > Lathyrus tuberosus. Next base: position 13,113,218 of record JALAZF010000072.1, read on the forward strand.
CTATTGGTTGACCATGGAATCCGACTGCAACAACTACATGAGGAGGTGTCACAAGTGTCAGATATACTCCGACAAAATTCATGTACCGCCATCGCATCTCAAAGTTCTCTCTTCCCCATGGCCGTTTTCCATATGGGGAATCGACATGATTGGCATGATCGAACCTAAGGCTTCAAACGGACATCGGTTTATCCAGGTAGCCATTGACTATTTCACCAAGTGGGTCGAAGCAGCGTCCTACGCTAATGTAACCCGACAAGTGGTGGTCCGATTTATCAAAAACAATATCATCTGTCGTTATGGTGTTCCAAGCGAGATCATTACTGATAATGGATCTAACTTTAACAATAAGATGATGAAAGAGTTGTGTGCAGAGTTCAAGATTGAACACTGTAACTCATCTCCCTACCGACCAAAGATGAACGGAGTGGTAGAAGCGGCTAACAAGAACATCAAGAGGATTGTTTAAAAGATGGTTGTAACCTACAAAGATTGGCACGAGATGCTACCTTTGCTCTTCACGATTATCGCACATCTGTCCGCACTTCAACAGGGGCTACCCCTTTCTCTCTAGTATATGGCATGGAAGCAGTGCTCCCCATAGAAGTAGAGATCCCGTCAATCCGAGTATTGATGGAAGCTAAGCTCACCGAAGCTGAATGGTGTCAAGTCCGACACGAAGAATTGAACCTGATCGAAGAGAAGCGAATCACGGCACTATGCCACGGTCAGGTGTATCAACAGAGAATAAAGAGGGCGTTTGACAAAAAGGTCCGACCTCGTGTCTTCAGAAAAGGAGACCTCGTGCTCAAGAAGATACAATCATTTCTCACTAACTCTCGGGGCAAATGGACCCCAAATTATGATGGCCCCTACGTGGTCACGAAAGCTTTCTCAGGCGGCGCCTTGAGACTTGCAACCATGGACGGAGAGGAATTTTCCTACCCCACGAATGTTGATGTAGTCAAGAAATACTTCGCCTAAACTAAAAAAAAAAACACGTCTCGGTGGATTGAAAACCCGAAAGGGCGGTCCAGGCAAAAGTTAGAGACAAAATAAAAAAAAATCATCCCGATGGATTGGAAACATCACAGTACAATCCAGGAAAAAATTAGGGATAATGGCAAGTAACTATGTTCAACAGAGGCAAGTCCCTCAGCAGCAGTTATACCATCCATTGGAGGAAAACTCCAGTCAAGGTCATCTTCGACAGAAGCTCAGGATGCCCCGAATTCAAAGTTGGTAGAAGGATAGTGGTCGTTATGTTTCAACGTAGCCCTTTTCCCTATAAATTACCATTTTCAAACTTTGTATATACTCTTTGGAATCACGCGTTTGGATGATCTCCATCTTATCAATAAAATTTGAGCCTTTGTGCTTTTGTTTGTAATTCTTATTTGTTTTAGCTTTACAGAACGACGCTGTTAACATGATTAACGATTCTTGAAATAAAACAAAAATGAATTTACTTGTTAAAACTTTTTCTGCTTTTTTTAAAAATAAGAGATGGCAATTTCTTTTGACTGTTAAACATCGAAAGAACATCAATCGCGTCTCCAAAGGTTTTCGAACCTCAAAGTGCAGAATCAAAGTACTCCTTCTAGACCAATACGCCTGAATGAAGGGATCAACTGTGTCAGAGACCTTGTTTCGTCTGACACGCCTCGACCGAGTTCTTATCTCCTAAGCCCGATCAACAGTATTCCCCGCAGGGACTATCTCTCCTAAGCAAGGTGGAATTGCTATTCTGAACCAACGGTACTTCTTCGCCCCGCGATGGCCGAGTATCCAGTCATGTTCACCTGTCAGTTTATATGTCGCGTCCGTCTTGTCGGCATAAACATACATGCATCATTGCATTATTGATTTGCATTCACATTTCATATTGCATCACTATCAATCTAGTCGGCCTTGTCCCCTAGTGATAAAAGTCCTCTCAATCGAGTTGTCAGCCCTTTCCTCGTCAGGAAACGTTGCGTCTGAATATTCTCTCTCCTCCAGTTTTATTTCTGGATTGAAGTTGGGACCTTGACCACTTTGATAACTTGAACCTCTGAAAAACCAGAGGAACTTTCAGTCATGATCACTCTTCGCCATTGAAGATGATATCCTTGCTTTCCCGGATTAAGGAAAATCCACAGAGAAAGCCTCCTAATCGAAGATTCGGCAGTATAGCTGCCTTTTTCCGAAAGACCACTGATGAAAAGGTCATCGGCACCTCAAAATTGGATTACATCATATGGCATTTCTCCGAGAAGATCTCCGAGAAAAGTATGATGTAAAGACCCCCAAGCGAAAGCAGTCTCTCAAGAGACTCGCTTTCCCCAGTAAAAACAAATGGCGTCTCCAACAGAGAAGTTTGTGCACCTCTACAACTCAGACGACTGGGTTCCCCAGCAAGTCTGACATTAAAACTTTTTTCGTCAAATGGCATCTCCCCAGGAAAATTCGGTGAGAAGTTTGAGGAAAACCGCTACGCATAGCGTCCCTTGTCAATTAAGTTTATTGACAAAAGAAACTAAGACCAGTTCCTTAGTAGGAAACCAGGATTGAGAGGAAGTTTAAATCAGAAACTAAGACCAGTTCCTTGGTAGGTAACCAGGATCGAGGGGAAGTCTGTTTCAGCAACTGAGATCAGTTCCTTGGTAGGAAACCAGGAACGAGGGGAAGTTGACAAAAGAAAACTGAGACCAGTTCCTTGGCTGGAGACCAGGATCGAGGGGAAGTTTACCTTTTCTAAGCATCATTGCTCAGCAAAAGAAGATGAATGCGATCCGCCATTCATAACCACCATCAAAATTTTGGGTATTCCTATATTTAATCCTCTTGCACCCCGAATGCCCGAATACCTTCGTCATTCACACCTTCGGGTTCAAGAAGATTAAATAGGGGCATCTGTCATACCCTAAATTTTGACCACTAAGATTTCCCATCATTGTGCAAATCATTATCACAATATGGAGGAACCATCATACTTCATCAGTCTCCCCAAAGATGGGTGAGCATCCACTACAATCAAAATTAGGGTTTCAAGCCCTCTCTGAGTGCTTAGACAAAGGATCAATCAAGGAATGACATGATCTTCAACTTTTCTAACCTCTCAAACATCCATAATGGATCAAAAGGACTCCCACTTCAAGGATCAAGCACAAAGCTGCTCCCTTCTAGGTGGATCAAGCCTTAAGATCGCCAGTGTCACCAAATTAGGGTTTTGGTCGACCAGGGCTTCCAGATGGAAAATTTTCATCTGAGCACAAGCCAATGATCCAAAACCTAACCTAATATACTCCATGGAACCTCATGGACCCAATCATCAAGTCAATTTTGCCTTAGGGGATGCATTCATCAAAAATCAGGAATTAGGGTTTCTTGACCTAATTCACCCCTAAGTTGACTTTTGGGACAAACCATGAACCAAGACCTCAAGAGGGGGTTTGAGGGTCTTTAATGAACTATATTGATCCATTTGGAACAATGGATTAATCCAAGAAGCTTGAGCAACAAGTCTCAATTTCATCTGCACCACAATTAGGTTTTTAAGGAAAAAGTCAACTGTAAGTTTGACTTTTGACCAGGACATGCTCCCAAGCCCTAAGACATGATTCAATATGCCCTATGACACCCATGGAACATGTCCATCAAGTTTGATTTAGGTCAAGGACATGATTTCCTGAAGAATTGCACAATTTGGAATTCATCTGATAAAAAGTCAATTGTGCACCAAAGTCAACTTTGACTTTTTTAGATTTTTCACCAAAATGGTTTTTTAACCCTAAAATGATGTTAATGTATGATTTGAATCATCATTCATCAAGAAAAATCAAGAAAAGTTGGATAACTTGTAAAAGGGGTAACCATAAAAACTTAGAAAATTTTCTAAGTTAAAAATAAAGTGACAAGGGTACCAACTTTGGAGGATCATAACTCCTAAACCACAAATTCATTTTTCCTCATCCAAAGATGGATTTGTATCCCCCAGTACCCTCTACAAAAACTTCAACTAGACCTAAGTCCAATTCATTAAGGATTTTGAGTTATGGAGTGATCAAAGTGGCTGAAAAATGAAAATGTCACTTTTTCCAACACTTAGTGAAATTTTCACTAAGTCCATATCTGTCTTCACTTTTTGCCAAATGTAGGGGGATTTTTCACTTGGATTCAAAAGAGATCAAAACCAAACATGTTCAAACAGTTGTTGTATCATGTAAGGGCTTTCCAAAATGGTCAAGAACATTACCAAATTCAACTTACACCATGAGATATGACATTGGCAAGTTGCCTTGCTGAAATTTGTCAAAGGCAAGGCAGAATTGACCAAAATCAGCCAAATTCAAATGCTCCTATCCACTTGGACACATCTAAGGATTGAATCTAAAGGGGACAATCACTGAGCCAAGCCTCCAAAGTCCATGGAACAAGAAATGGCATGTTGAACCTAGAATGGCCAAAATAGGGACAAGACTCCAAATTTGCATTGAAGCATTCAATGGAAGCATCAAGGTGGCATGGATTGAGCCATTCTCATCTGAAATCAGTCAAGACTTATCCAAGACCAAGGGAACCAAAGCTCTGTGCCCTAACCTCTAGTTAATGGCTAGAGGAGACTTGGATTTTCATTTGCCAACATTGGCCAAACCTACTTAGCAGTTGCCATTCACTATTCCTTGTAAAACAAACTTTCTCTACTATAAATAGAGCTCAATTGTGATCAGTTAGAGTACACCAAATCCATTAAACAGATGCTTTCGTCAAAGTCTCTTCTTTCACTCCAATTTTGCCTTCTAAGGCAAGTCACTATCGGGTTTTGAGTTTGAGAGCTTTTCCAATCAAACCAATCACTCACACACCTCACATACATCATATAGAAGTGATCCAAACACTCACATAACATCTGGAACATAGATTTCACAAAATCACCAGCCAATTGCTCAAGTTCTTAACTGTTTTGCAGTTGAGGTGCCATCTTTAACTCCAAACCATTTCAATCCATTCTAAGCACTCAGACACATCACTTGGCACCTAGGGAAGTTATCCACATCATTGGAACCAAGCTGTAACACCTCCAACACAAATCACGATCACCAGCTGCAAGTGGTAAGCATGAGCTCTTCTAACTCTATGATCCATGAAATTTTTTCTGCACAATAATTTGGCCATATGTTCATAATCATGCATGGAATGTTTCCCCTCAATTAATTGCTTTGTTTGAATCGTGTATCAAAAATCCTAGCCTTCATGCAGAAATTAGGGTTCTTAAGGATTTTTCATGATTTCTTGTTATATGTTTAATTTAAATGAAATTAATTGACATAGACATGATCGTGAGGTTGAGACGAGCATAATGATATGTGGATTACATGATATGATTAAGTATTCAGTGAGATTAGAGAGAAAATGCAAATCTGGGAATCTCAGAACACGCGCGTGTTCTTCAGCTTGTTCGTGGCGCCTTTTTTTCAAATTCAAATATTTGAATTTTGTGATTTTTGTTTAATTGATTCAAAAATTAATTTCTCTCTGAGTTTTAATGATTTTGAGTTGATTCTTTTTTTAATAATTCACAAAAATGTTAAAATATTTTATTTTATCAAAAAATTCCAAAAATATTATTTATTTCATATAATTGATATTTTTGCAAAGAATTAATATTTTAATTGTTTTTGACATTTTAAATATTTTTTCCACCTTGATTTTACAACTTTTAATGCTTTCTAATTATTTTGTAGGTCAATACTTAATTTTTGAAGCATTAATCCAAGATCACAATTTGTTTTCCATATGTTTAAAAATTTTAATCATTTTAATTGAATTTTTATTCATTTAAATACATTTTTGAAAATAAATTAGGGTTTTTGGATTAATTCAACCCTCATATATCATTTTCAAAACATTTTGGGCCTCTAATAGAGTGTAAGACCCAGTCCTTTTTTGACCAAATCATTTTTGGGCCTCAGTGTATTGTATAAGTCCCGATACCGTCAAAACCAAACGGCGCGATCGTCGCCTTTTGAAAGATAACCTTCTGGGCCTCTCCTTGAGCTATAAGACCCATTCAAAACTTTTTGGGCCTCTAATAGAGTGTAAGACCCAACCCCCTTTTAACCAAAAATTTTGGGCCTCACTTATTGTATAAGTCCCTTCACGTTAAAAGAAAATCTCGGCGCGATCGTCATTTCAAACGAAAAAATCATCTGGGCCTACCCTCGTGTTATAAGCCCCACTCTTTTTCTTTAAACCTTTTGGGCCTCTTGAGAGAGTGTAAGACCCATCCCTTTATACAGAAAACCTTTTTGGGCCTCAGTCACTTGTATAAGTCCCTCTGTATAAATTCAAACAGTGCACTCACTGATAAAACCCTGGGCCTCTCCTTGAGCTGTAAGCCCCAAATCTTTCTTTTTCAAAGCACTTTCTCCTTTGATTTTGAATATACTGTTGTTTTCAATCTTTCTTTGTTGAACAACTAACCAAACAGCATGGAAGCTCTACAACCGAGTAAGTGTTTATATGCTTTCATTTACCGCTTTCATTTACCGCTTTCATATACATATAACTTTATTGCGGGGTTGTTTCACTGTAAGTCTTCTTTCATAAACTCATATCAACTGTGTAATAATAGTATAGATATTTCGAGTTTCCCTGGCAACTACGTCTAGAACTAGGTGACGCCGTTTCGTTTATTCGTAGAAATAGACAACTAGATCCCCAATAGGATCACCAGATACAGTCTTCTCTTCGGCTGTACTCATTAGGAATTGTCAAGAAACTCTACTCCCAGAGATGAATGTATTCTCCGTGAATGGCATCTTTAAGTTTCTTCCAAATTCTCGAACTTTCCTGACTTGATCTATTCCTTGTGAATAGCTTGCCTTGAATTTCTCAGGGTTTGGGGACCCACGGGCTTCTTAAAAGCATCGGCCTCCTCTTGGGCATCATACAAGGACCCACAGGCTTCCTAAAAGCAACCCCTGCCTCCTCTTGGGCTTAGTACAAGGACCCTACGGCTTCTTAGAAGTATTCACAGCCTCCTCTTAGGCTTCGTATAATGATCTCTTCCTCTGGGAAGATAGCCTCCTTTTGGGCTTCGTACAAGGAACGATTGACTTCTTAAAAGTTTCCAGCCTCCTCTTGGGCTTCGTACAAATTGTCCCGACGACCTCCTAGAGGTATAGGAACAGAACTTAGTCATCTGCATAGAACAGTCCTTTCATAGAGTCTACTACTGTTTCTCAAAGCATGGTACAAAAGATGAAACTCTAGACTCAGACAGTCTAATTTCCTTGATTCTCAAAGACATTCTCAAGTGACCCCTTCGTTAAATAGGAAGGAAACCCATAGACTCGAAAAGTCTCAATACCCTTCGGTTTTCCCACTTCCTTAAAGAACAGGAATAACCCGGATCCTTGAATCAAATCCATGAGTACAGTGTTGCTCATATAAGAACTGATTTTCTCTTTAAAATCAGTATACTGGACCTGTCACTTAAATGAAACAGTAACCATATCCTCCTCTTGGGCTTTGTACAATGATTCTCCCCAGCGGAGTCAAACAACGTTTCGCCTCTCTCTCGGGCTTTGTACGAGACACATAAGAGACTCCCTTATTGAGTCAATCACCCTTTTCGCCTCCATCTCGGGCTTTATACGAGATACGAAAAAGGTTCTTATTGAGCCAAACAAATTTTAGCCTCCATCTTGGGCTTTGTACGAGATACAAAAAACTCTCTTGTTAAGTCAAGTAGCCTTTATCTCGGGCTTTATACGAGATACCAAAAGATTCCCTCGTCGGGTCAAAACCTTTTAGCCCCTCTCTCGGGCTTTGTACGAGACACATAATAGCCTCCTCTTAGGCTTTGTATAAGAAAACCACTGGTTGATCCAATCAACCTTTTAGCATCAAAGCTGTGCCTCGGTCACAGTACACAAACATCAACAACTCCTTCCCCTTTATCTAATCGCTGTAAGCGGCAAGTGTCTGGATCATCTACATCCACGCCACTGTCCCTCTTTTAGCATGAGAAATTCCTAAGGAAATATAGCATTACTCTACACTGAGTTAAAGTCTTCTCCTTCAGGTTAAAACCCCCTATAAAGGAAATTATGGCATTGTCGGATTCACACATCCCGGTTAAAGTAATTCTCCTTTATAACCAGTCACCCAACAGTTGTGACAGACAAACCCTTCTTTAGAGATGACAAATTCTCTCTAAAGTCAACACCCTTTTAGCTTCATATCTTGGGCTTTGAACAACATACAAATAGACTTTTCAGCTTCACATCTTGGGCTTTGAACAAGATACAAATCACCTTTCGCTTCACGTCTTGGGCTTTGAACAAGACACCAAAAAAACCAATTTCCTCCCATAGAATAGGAGGAACTACGAACGCTCTGATTTCCCTGTTTCGGTAAACTGGAATACGTAGGCATAAGATTAAAAGAAAAATCTTAGCGAGCACACTAAACAAAAACCCAAAATCCCATACTCTCATGTATCTATCAAAAGGATCAGTCCTAACATCCTAATCCTTGTTCCCCGCCAGAAACCTTCTGCCAAGATAAAAAGAAAGAAATCAGTATTGACGAAAATACAAATAACCAGTACAAAGGCCCCCCCCACATTGATAGCATCCATAACCTAATAGACCGCAGTTTAAACTCAGTATGCAAAGCAGGGTTAATTGGAGACATCTATTTCCCTTCCTTCATCAGCTTTAATAGGATAAAAAATGAATCGCCCGGTAGTTTAAGCTCAACCGCAGAGAGCGACCAGCGCTTAAGAACCACGTCCAAAATCGCTCGCTACACTCCTCATATCTCAATTTATCTCATTTGAGCCCTCAAGACATCAAGAGAAGGGAATTCAATAAAGGATTGAAGCAGTTCATCATTTCCTAGCATGGTTGTTCAAATTAGGGTTTGGAATTCTAGAATTTATCACCCCAATGGGCAAGATTTTGAGCTTTTATCATCTCCAAATGACATATCTCACCTTTGTTTGAGAAGATACACATCATACTTAGAGGAATTTGGATTTGGAGGATGTGTTGATTTCTCCTAGATTGAGGGTTCAAAATTAGGGTTTTCCATAAAATCAGTTTATTTCTGATTTTTTTGGGCTAAACTTGATTCTATGGTATTCTACATGTCCTCAAGGGTCTAATGATGAAGAATTGTCCATCAATTTGATTTGGAAGGGTTTCAATTGATCAATTAATTGAGAATCAGGAGAATTGGGGAAAAGTCAACTGTGTAGGGGAAAAAGTCAACTCTTGACTTTTTAAGGTCAAATTCATGCTCCTCATGTCAAAGATGATCATTGGGGAAGATTTGATCAAGAAATAATAAGGGATTCATCAAAAAGCAAGAAATGTGCAAAGTTGCCAAAAATAGAAACTAGGGTTTCTATTTATGGCAAGTTTTGGCAAGGTGAGAGGTCAACTTCAGAGCATTCTTTCTCCATGTTCCAAGCACCAAATTGAAAGGTTATGGAGGCCTATCAAAAGTTCATTTCAAGAGCTTCAAAACCATACCAAGAACATCTCCATTGGATTAAAATTGAGAGAGATATGATGGATCAAAGTGGAGAGGAATCAAGGTAAAATGGCAAGTTATGACCAGCCAGTGCGCCATAATTTTCACAAACACTTGGTGTGCATGTTGTGCCCAAGTTCATGGCCAAATATCTCATTGATATAGGTTTCATTTGGAAAATTGTTCAACATCACTCTTGTTCATTTCCATCTCCTCTTCAACTTTTATGTTGAATAATTTTTCATATGATCAACCATTGGAGAGTTATGGTGGATCAAAGTTGGGGTCATCATTGCTGAATTTCATATGCACATAGGCTGGTCAAGAGCAGGTCATATGGGCAACCAACTCAGTCATGATTACCCACTTTCATGGCCAATTCTAAGCACCTTATAGGTTCTATTTGCATTTGTTTTGAACATCAACTTTGCCCTACTCCATGTCCTCTTTCGAAAGAGCTATTAACCATGTCATATCATTTCATGGTCATAGAGATATTTCTTGCCAAAGTCAACAACATGCCAACTGTTTCTTCCATATTAAGTAACCCGAATCTGTTGCATTGTGTGGTTGCTTTTATGCCCATGTTGTACCATCCCATGTCATCTTTACCATAACAAACCAAACAAACTTTACACATATCATCCCATGCCCATGTATTCTTTACTACAAATGTTTAAACCAAAGGGAAGAGAAGCTTGCATGACAACCCGTGTAGCTGCAGCAAGTTCAGAGAATCACCACCATTCATTCCACCTCACCATAAAGCTTCCATGTTACCCACCACACTCTAACAAAACACCATAATCCATGCCCTAACTAACTTGACTCACCATTAACTCAGTTAACCATAGTTCTAACTGTTAACCAAGGTGGTTAACAGTTAACTCGCCTTATAAATTCATTTCATAACAGAATTTGAGGAGGACACTTCATCCTACACACTTCTCTGAAATTTCCACCTTCTTTCTCTCAATCTTTTCTCTCTTTCTCTCAAAGATTTACTCATTCTATTTGCAATTTTCTCCTCTATTCTTCATCAAGAAGCGTCAATGGAGTAAAGGAAGAGATTCAAGTTGCTATGTCCAGATTGATTCACACATTCAACAGTTAATTTTCAAGAATTTCTAAGCTTCTTCATAGCCTTTATTTTAGCCAAAATCAAGTTCAAGAAACAAGTGGAACCTCACCTCTGGTATTCCTTGAAGCTAAGGAAGCAGTAAAAAGAACAGGTTTCAGTTCAATCCTCTTGTTCTCTTTTGATCTAATTTCACTTGTTTTTGCATGATTGAAGCTCAGTAGGAGTAATGTGACCTCTGACTAGTTGATAGGCACCTTAGGTTCTTAGTTGAAAATCTTAGGACAAACTTGTTGGCTTCGATTCTCTCTATATGTGTTGTATTTGTGATATTTTATGCTAGATTCATGATCTACTAGTTGAGAGGAACATTTTGATATAAGGTTTATGTGCTTCTGGTCACCTGAAACTTTGTCCACGGCGGAGGATCACCGGAGAAGATGACCGGAGTCTTCTCCGAGCACCTGAGTTGATGAACTCACATAAACCCTAGCCTGAGTCCAGTTTAAGTTGTGGCCGTTAGATGCTTTTGATCCAAGGGATGATAACATGCCAGCGCATTAATGAACCACGCACAACTCACGTGCTTCTTTTTCTAATTAAATTTTGAATTGTGTGATTCCATGTGTGTGTATCCTTTTTACATACCATGTGCTTGCATTGTGATACGTGTGATGCGCTTACTTGCTTGATCATCCTATCATTGACTGATCCTATGGCTTTGATTTAGTCAATTTGTTGACTAAGAACATGGTATGAACCCTCAAACTTACACGCGCCTTGGGCCTGACATTTTTGCTATTCACACACCACGCTTTCTGAGCCCAATGCATGTTATAACTGAATGTTTGCTATCTGTGCACCCCCTGGCCTTTTTCTTTGCTTTTTAATTTTCTTTTCATATACGTTTGATATTTGATTTTTTAAAAATACTTTTATGCATGATAAAATTCCATAAAAATTCCTGATGCATTCTTAGACATTTAAATTATTTTTACATATTTTATTTTATGATTTTATCATGTTTTGGCATATTTTCATGAATTTTCTTGTAATTTCTTTTGTGTGTGCAATAAATCATGACTTATGCTTCATTCCAAATTTGTTTGACATAGTTGTGCACTGAATTTTTGCCTAATAATTGATACATGCATTTATGATACATTGAAGCATGCCATGCATTTTTCATAGATTTTTAGGTCATTTTATTGTAGACTTTTGAGTGAGATCTTTGAGCTATTTGTTTGCATGACTTGTATGACATTGTGAGAGATGTTTGTGCATGCTTGGTAATAGATTTTGAGCCATCCTTTTGGAGCTTGTTTACACACTGATTGTACCTCAATTTGATTGCCTTTTCTCAATTTTATCATTATCTTGACATGACTTTATGGATTGTATGAAAGCATGTTGGTTTGTGTGAATGTAGAAGACTTATGTTTAGGTCTTAATGAGCATGGTGTATAATCTTCTTTGCCATTTGTTGAGGCTTTTTAATTCATGTTGCATGAACATTATAGGTCACTTCTCCTCATGTTATAGGTCATTCAAAGTTCATCCTTACATGAATTGTATACACATGTTTGAATTTGAAATATCTTGTGTAATTGTGCATTCTTACTTGATCTTCTTTGAGCACATGTGTATACCAACTCTTGCATGATCTTAAACCATCACTTCAATATGATTCAACTTATGTTTGCAATCATTCTTGATCTTATACCATGAATCCTAACCTCATCTTGTATGTTCCAAACTTCATGAACACATGAGAACTTGTTTGACCTAACTTGAACATGTTTGCTCTTAATCTTCAATGTGCTTCTATATGACAAGTGTGTGTACTTTGTGCTTACATTCTTGACTTCTAAATGTCATTTCAATTGTCATGAGCTACTGACTTGCATTCCTATTACATGATTTTTTCATCTTACATCTTCATCTCTTGCATTACAAGTATGCATCATTGTGGAACTTCAATTGTTGTTTGTTCTCTTCTCTTTGCTCTATTCCTTTGAATGCTTACATCCATGATTTGTATGATCATTTAATGACATTCATATACATTCTTAAATGTCATTTAATTCTGACCTTGATGCTTACATGTGGATTCATCTATACTCATGTTTCCTTTGCATTTGTGTGGTTGTTTGGTACATAGTTTGCCTTCATTTGTTTTCATATGGTATGTTTACATTAGTAGAATCATTTAACATGTACATACTTACTTTGCATGTCCCTTAACCATTAGGACCCTTCCCTTTTGGTTTGAACTTTATTTTCTTATTACTTGTCTCCTTGAAGCAAATAGTTTGTTTGGTTCAAGTTTCTGGTACTAGTTTTCATTACTTGTGATGATTATGTACTAACCTTTCGTGTAGGGGCAGAGGTAAGTCATTTGGGTATGTTGATGCTAATCCATACTCATTTCTTCCTTCATCTCTTATCTCTTTCAATTCTCTTTCTCTTTTGTGAATAACATGATATAATGCTTGATTGTGTAGAACTTTCTCACATCCCTTAGGGATCCTAGCTCATCCTTAATTTTGGATTAAGGTGAGGTAGGACAAGCATTAGATAGTTCTATCCCTCTCTTTCCTTTAGACTTAGGTGGCTCTTATACCCCACACAACCATAGGACTTCCATGTATGACAACATTAGCATAACTAGTCCCCCACTTAGAATTTTTCCTTTCTTCCTTTGAGTTTCTTCTTTCTCATCTCAAAACAAAAAGAAAAAACATCTAATAAATGATTAACATGTATTGCACATGAGCCTTGCATGTGGGAAATAAGATAGTGGAGGATCTTCTTTCACTTTCTTAGAGTGTTTAGTGTACGTCCCGTCTTGGGTCGATATGCGAGGCATTCGATCCTATGTCATAGACTTTAATGTAATATGTGTTATAAACACAAAAATAATCAAAACAGTTCTTCTTAAAAGACAAAAATAAATAGTAATTATTCTCTCATCTCCTTCACACCATTCTGAAGGACTCGTCACATCCGTTCTACCGCAAACAGTTAAAACGCCTAAGACTCCATACAACAAGCTGCAACACCTAACTGCTGGAACGCGCACCTTGACGTTTCCGTTAAAAAATATAAACAAAGCAAAGTCATCCCTAGTGAGGGGAACTATGTCGCTCTGATTCTCGCGTGCGAGCGAGATACGTAGGCAGGAGATCGTGCGAGATCTCTCCGAGCACAATCCTTTCACCCTTCCCCAATCCGTAGTCCGAACTACGTTGACTCTGATTCTTCACTAGTTAATGAAGATACGTAGGCATAGGATTACGACGATCCTTGCGAGTCCTTTGTGTCTTTTCTCTTTTCCCCCGTTTCTCCATCTCACCTTTTGTTTCCAGTTTCTAGTTAGCGAGTAAGTTTCAGATACCCTACACCCTTTGATCAATAACAGCAAGCGTGGATCCCATCGAGTACGATGGACGCGTGGGGATGCTAATACCTTCCCCTCGCGTAACCGACTCCCTTACCCGTTTCTCTTGATCGCGAGACCATGTTTTTTCCTTCCCCTCAGGTTTACGCAGTGTTTCCTTTCCCTCTCTTGGGATAAATACACATTGCTGGCGACCTTGTTTCCGCGCCACTTTCGCGTTTGTACTTGGATGAAAATCCCGGGAGCGACAGATACTCGGCCATTGCGGGGGATGAAAAGTATCACTGGTTCACGATAGCAATTCTGCCTTGCTTAAGAGAAATAGTGTAACACCCCATTTCTACCCTGCATTTATATTAAAAATCAGAGCTATAGAATTCTCAACTAAACATGGGATGTCACATTTTCAACTTAAAACCAACAATACAAAATGTCATAACGGATACATCACACTAAAATCAAAGAGCACTAATTAACAACTATTTAGTCTTCAAAATAAATCAACTTTAATAAATAACCACGCAGCGGATTCACAACTTCAAACTTCTAATTATAGCATCTTTGTCTAACTAGAATTAACTTAAATTAAAATAACAAGGTACTTATTCAGAAAAATCAACTTAAAATTCAGCATTGGAAACAAAACTACAAGAACAAAAGACATGCGTTCATTCTCCCCCGAGTGCTACGTATCAGATCGACGACACCGACTCGAACTAATGAAGGTAGACAGCCTTCACTCCTGGTTACCTGCGCGTTACCAACAGAGGGTAACATTCAAACAAAAGGGGTGAGATATCGAACAATATAATCGAATACATGATAATTAAATATATTAGATCAGGATTATACGATTTCACTACATTACAACAACAACAACCGAAAATAAAACAAGCAACTTATAATATGCGACTCAATGCAACTCAACTATGCATATGCATGTGGTACCATTGGAGCAAAACTCCCAACGTAGAAAGTGTCAATTTATCAGGCATCAACAAGGCATAAGCCTTCAACTTCAACTTTTGCCAATCCAGGCCAACGTGGTTGAGCATTAGCTCCAACTTATAAAATGCAGTGTATGCGACTCAACATGAATATGACACCACATAACCATCAACATCAACAGCAACAACAACAATTTAAGGACATCTCAACGATGGTTCAGCACTGCCCAAAGGCCTACAACTTACTGTTTTCAAAGACATAGGCATTTCGCCATAACCTGTCAACAACAACAATTCAACAGCAATTCAATAATATCCAGGCATACCACAAAAGAACCAACAGCGACATTAATTCTTAATTTACTTCCATGCCATGACTATTATCCTGTTACACGAGTAGTAGTCACAGAACACAAGATACAACATAATCCACACACAGACATATCAACTTACTAAGCAACCAAACAAACATCAACGCAGAAAACAGAACAGCAACCCAGACTTTGCTAGTGTGACATTCGTCACGAGAGTGTGACGGTCGTGACCCCTCCATGACGGTCGTCATGGTCCCAAAACCTGCGCTCCCCCTCAACCTGCATTCTCTCTGTTTTCCTCATTCTTCTCCTCTGTTCCCTGCATTTTCTTATACTCACTTCCAACCTAATTCTACCAATACACCATACAACCGCAACACAACAAAATTTATACACTAATCCATACCGATAAAGTATTTCGCGTCCAATTCAACAACATGGATTAATTTACTAATTCAAAACCACCGTTTCAATGTATAGACAATAGCAAACACATAAATCCCCATCCCACATATCAATTATCATATTCCTGGTTATAGAATTCGAACCCTACCCTTACATTGGATTGAAGGTCGCTCTACTCTTCGATTGGATTTCCGGTTCTGCAATTCCCACGTAATTCTCCAAAACCTCTTGCTCCACTTTCTTTGCAACTTCTCGTATTCTCCAAAACATCTTTTTCTCTCTTACTTATAACCTAATTATTTTATTTTCCTGTAACTTCCTTTTTCCAACTAACTCCACTTATCTCTTATTTCTATTGGGCCAACTTACTACACCCCCAACATTGCTACTACCAACTAAGCCCACATACTTCTTATAATTCTAGTAAACTAATACTACTGCTACTCATCGAAGCTCAACTAACATAATCTAGTATTATGTCTAATACTATATCTACAACTTAATCAGCTCAATTAAATTAATCCCACTAACGCTAACACAACCCGAATCAATTAAGTTAATTCAACTAAAACAGACATAGCAACTCAGCACAACAATTCGGCAACCATACAAAACAACAACAATACGAAGATATTTAATTAAATAATTAATTAAATAACCGGGCGTTACAACTCTCCCCCACTTAGGATATTTTCATCCTCGAAAATCTTACCTTGCTCAAACAGCTCAGGCTAGGATTCCTGCATCTTGCTTTCCAACTCCCACGTCATACTTTCTCCAGCAGCTCCTAACCAGACTACTTTCACCAATGCAATCTCCTTGCCTCTTAGAGTCTTCATCTCACACTCCGCAATTTGTACAGGCATCATTTCCACCGTAAGATTATCCCGTACTTGCACATCATCCATATGAATTACATGAGACGGATCTGGAACATACTTCCGGAGTTGTGACACGTGAAATACATCGTGCAAATTCGAAAGATTAGGCGGTAAAGCCACTCTATAATCAACATTTCCAACTCTGTCCAAAATCTGATACGGGCCAATAAAATGAGGAGTCAGCTTCTTAGACTTCAATTCACGCCCAACACCTGTCACAGGTGTAACTCTTAAAAACACATGATCACCTGCTTGAAATTCTAAGTCTTTCCTCCGCTTGTCATGATAACTCTTCTGCCTACTTTGGGAAGACCTCATCCTTTCTCGGATCAACTTCACCTTATCAGTAGTCTCTCGAACGATTTCAGGTCCAAGTACTACACTTTCTCCCGATTCATGCCAACATAAAGGAGTCCTACATCTCCGACCATATAATGCTTCAAAAGGGGCCATTCCAATACTATAATGGTAACTGTTATTATAAGTGAACTCGATCAATGGAAGATAAGTATCCCACGAACCTCCCTGCTCAAGAACATAAGCTCACAACAAATCCTCCAACGACTGAATAGTCCTCTCAGTTTGACCATCCGTCTGAGGGTGATACGCTGAACTCAACCTCAACTTAGAACCCAACGCCTCTTGCAAATTCTTTCAAATATCAGAAGTAAACCTCGGATCTCTATCCGACACAATACACAGAGGAACACCATGCAGCTTCACAATTACATTGGTATAAATCTCTGCCAACTTCGGTACTGGAAAACTAATGTTAATAGGAATAAAATGAGCCGACTTCGTAAGCCTATCAACAATCACCCAAATAGAATCATGTCCTCTTGAAGTATTTGGTAAACCAATCACAAAGTCCATTGAAATGTTATCCCATTTCCATTCTGGAACTTCTAAAGGTTGCATCAACCCAACAGGCTTCTGATGTTCAACTTTAGACTTCTGACAAGTTAAACATGCATACACAAACTGCGCTACATCACGCTTCATCCCAGGCCACCAAAATAATTTCTTCAAGTCCTGATACATTTTTGTAGCTCCCGGATGAATACTCAATCTACTTCTATGACTTTCCTCAAGAATCGCTTTCTTCATTTCCGCATCGTCAGGAACACAAATTTGCTTTCGGAATATCAACACGGCTTGCGCATCTAACTTGAAATCATCATTCTCAGATTGATCGATTCCAACCATCGAATCTACTAGTTTCACGTCTAACTTCTGAGCTTCCTTGATACTGTCCAGAAAATCATTGTTAATCTTCAATATTCCTAACCTAACACTCTGCGGTGTCACTTCGCAAACTAAACTCATATCCCTGAACTGTTCAATTAATTCCAACTCATTCCAACTCAATCAAAGTCTTTCGGCTTAAAGCATCAGCCACAACATTAGCTTTACCTGAATGATAATTCAAACCGAAATCATAATCTTTTAATAACTCCAACCACCTTCGCTGTCTCATATTCAACTCATTCTGGTCAAATAAATACTTTAAACTTTTATGGTCACTAAATACTTCAAATCTAGAACCATAAAGATAATGCCTCCAAATCTTCAGCACAAAAACAACTGCGGCAAGTTCTAAATCATGCGTAGGATAGTTCTTTTCATGGGTTCTGAACTGTCTCGATGCATAAGCAACTACCTTATCATTCTGCATAAGCACACCTCCTAAACCCATCTTAGAAGCATCACATAATACCACAAAAGGTTCTCCTGGGTTAGGTAGCGTCAAAATCAGAGCCGACGTCAATCTCTTCTTCAATTCCGTGAAACTTTCTTCACATCGAACGTCCCATACAAACGCTTTACCTTTACACGTCAACTTAGTCAACGGAAGTGCCAACTTAGAAAAACCTTTGATAAACCTTCTATAGTAACCAGCTAGTCCCAAAAAGCTTCTTATCTCGGTAGCCGACCTTGGAGTTTCCCATTGCAACACAGCGTCTACTTTAGATGGATCCATAGCAATGCACTACTTGAAATGACATGACCGAGAAAACCAACCTCCTTTAACCAAAATTCACATTTAGATAGCTTTCCATATAACTTCTTCTCTTTCAGAACTTGCAACACTAGTCTTAAGTGTTCTGCATGCTCTTCTTCCGATTTAGAGTAAGTTAATATATCATCAATAAACACCACTACAAATTGATCCAAATAAGTATGAAAGATACAGTTCATGTACTCCATGAATACTCTCGGCGCATTAGTAACACCGAAAGGCATCACCGAATACTCATAATGTCCATATCGCATTCTGAAGGCTGTCTTCTGAATATCTTCATCTCTTACTTTAATCTGATGATACCCCGAACTCAAATCAATCTTGCTAAACACACAAGCACCTACCAACTGGTCCATCAAATCATCTATTCTCGGAAGCGGATACTTGTTCTTAATCGTCACTTGATTCAATTGTCTATAATCAACACAGAGCCTCATACTTCCATCCTTCTTCTTTACTAATAACACTGGAGCTCCCCACGGTGATACACTTGGCCTCACAAACTTCTTTTCAAGTAACTCCTCCAATTGCTTCTTTAATTCTGACAATTCAGATGTAGACATCATGTATGGTTCCATAGACACAGGTCTGGTACCAGGTACAAGGTCAATTGCAAATTCAACTTCTCTTTCTGGCGGTACTTCAGGAATTTTGTCAGGGAAAACTTCAGGAAATTCGCGCACCACCTGCAACTCATCAATTTCAGCTTGATTCTCAATAGATAACGACACCATCAACGAAAACACCTGAGCTTCTTCTTGCATCAACTGTTGTAACTGCTTAAAAGACAACAAACTAGCTCCTTCTTCTTCAGCAGTAGAAAATCTTAATGACTTGCTAAAACAATTGATATGAACATAGTTATATTCTAACCAGTTCATTCCCAAGATTACATCCATCCCAGTTAACGGCAGACACACCAAATCAACAGTAAAGTCTCTGTCGAAGATCGTCAAAGGGCACTTTAAACACACAAGAGAAGTAGTCACTGATCCCTTAGTAGGAATCTCGATGACCATTTCTCCATTCATAGAAGACAACACAAGACCCAATCTTTCAACACATTCAGCAGCAATAAAGCAATGAGTAGCACCAGTATCAATCATAGTAATTAAAGGAGTACTATTAATGAAACATGTACCTCTAATGAGTCTGTCCTCACTAGTTGTCTGAGTCCCAGCCAACGCGAACACCTTCCCACCGGTTTGCACCTTCTTTGGTTTCTGACACTGACTACTAATGTGTCCCTTTTCACCACAGTTGAAACAAATCATCTCTTTATGCTTGCAATCAGATACTGTATGTCCAGTCTTACCACATCGGAAACATCTCTTCACCTCAGCAGTACACACGTTACTCCTGTGACCAGGTTTCCCACATTTGAAACAAACTATGCCAGCAGGAGCATCTCCCCCACTAGTCCTCTTGCCATCAGCCGCTATCTGTTTACCTTTTCCAGCTGGAGCATCATAAGGCTTGCCACGATTCTGTTGGTGCTTGCCTCTCCTTTCATTCATGATCTTATAATGAGCATTGTTATCCTCTTCAAAGATTCTGCAACTATCAACCAAATCAGCAAAAACACGAATCTTCTGATATCCAACTGCCTTCTTGATCTCTGGGCGTAGCCCACTCTCAAACTTGATGCATTTAGAAAACTCAGCATCATCCCCGTTATAGTGCGGATAAAACTTAGCCAACTCCACAAACTTTGCAGCATAATCCGTGACTGACATGTTTCCTTGTTTCATCTCAAGAAACTCAATCTGCTTCTTACCGCGAACATCCTCTGGGTAATACTTCCTCAGGAACTCCCTTCGGAACACATCCCAAGTGATACCTTCACCTGTAGCTTCCAACCTCTGACGAGTCTCTAGCCACCAGCCATCGGCTTGGACTGCCAGCATATGAGTCCCATATCGAACCTTCTGCGCTGGAGTGCAGTCCATCACACGAAAGATTCTCTCCATCTCTTTCAATCAATCCAACACTCCATCAGGATCATACTTTCCCTTGAAGGTAGGCGGATTCTCCCTCTGAAAAGTTTCCAAACTACGAGATCCAGCATTCTTGTCAGCGTTCGGCTGATTCTGCAAGGCTTGAGCCATTGCTTGCATCGCAGCAGCAATTGCAGCATCGTTCCTTCCATCCATCTCAACTTATCACTACAACATAAACAAATGCTAGAACTAGTTAACAGTACTCGATTGTCAAATAAACTACGACTCGACAACTTGGTCGGACGGACCGACCTACTCTGATACCACTAATGTAACACCCCATTTCTACCTGGCATTTATATTAAAAATCAGAGCTATAGAATTCTCAACCAAACATGGGATGTCACATTTTCAACTTAAAACCAACAATACAAAACATCATAACGGATACATCACACTAAAATCAAAGAGAACTAATTAACAACTATTTAGTCTTCAAAATAAATCAACTTTAATAAATAACCACGCAGCGGATTCACAACTTCAAACTTCTAATTATAGTATCTTTGTCTAACTAGAATTAACTTAAATTAAAATAACAAGGTACTTATTCAGAAAAATCAACTTAAAATTCAGCATTGGAAACAAAACTACAAGAACAAAAGACATGCGTTCATTCCCCCCCCCCCGAGTGCTACGTATCAGAGCGACGACATCGACTCGAACTAATGAAGGTAGACAGCCTTCAATCCTGGTTACCTGCGCGTTACCAACGGAGGGTAACATTCAAACAGAAGTTGTGAGATATCGAACAATATAATCGAATACATGATAATTAAATATATTAGATCAGGATTATACGATTTCACTACATTACAACAACAACAACTGACAATAAAACAAGAAACTTATAATATGCGACTCAATGCAACTCAACTATGCGTATGCATGTGGTACCATTGGAGCAAAACTCCCAACGTAGAAAGTGCCAGATTATCGGGCATCAACAAGGCATAAGCCTTCAACTTCAACTTTTGCCAATCCAGGGCAACGTGGTTGAGCATTAGCTCCAACTTATAAAATGCAGTGTATGCGACTCAACATGAATATGACACCGCATAACCATCAACATCAACAGCAACAACAACAATTTAACGACATCTCAACGATGGTTCAGCACTGGCCAAAGGCCTACAACTTACTGTTTTCAAAGACATAGGCATTTCGCCATAACCTATCAACAACAACAATTCAACATCAATTTAATAATATCCAGGCATACCACAAAAGAACCAACAGCGACATTAATTCTTAATTTACTTCCATGCCATGACTATTATCTTGTTACACGAGTAGTAGTCACAGAACACAAGATACAACATAATCTACACACAGGCATATCAACTTACTAAGCAACCAAACAAACATCAACGCAGAAAACAGAACAGCAACCTAGACTTTGCTAGTGTGACGTTCGTCATGAGAGTATGACGGTCGTGACCCCTCCATGACGGTCGTCTTGGTCCCAAAACCTGCGCTCCCCTCAACCTGCATTCTCTCTGTTTTCCTCATTCTTCTTTTCTGTTCCCTGCATTTTCTTATACTCACTTCCAACCTAATTCTACCAATACACCATACAACCGCAACATAACAAAATTTATACACTAATCCATACCGATAAAGTATTCCGCGTAAAATTCAACAACATGGATTAATTTACTAATTCAACACCACCGTTTAATGTACAGACAATAGCAAACACATAAATCCCCATCCCACATATCAATTATCATATTCCTGGTTATAGAATTCGAACCCCACCCTTACCTTGGATTGAAGGTCGCTCTACTCTTCGATTGGATTTCCGGTTCTGCAATTCCCACGTAATTCTCCAAAACCTCTTGCTCCACTTTCTCTGCAACTTCTCGTATTCTCCAAAACCTCTTTTTCTCTCTTACTGATAACCTAATTCTTTTATTTTCCTGTAACTTCCTTTTTCCCACTAACTCCACTTATCTCTTATTTCTATTGGGCCAACTTACTACACCCCCAACATTGCTACTACCAACTAAACCCACATACTTCTTATAATTCTAGTAAACTAATACTACTGCTACTCACCGAAGCTCAACTAACATAATCTAGTATTATGTCTAATACTATATCTACAACTTAATCAGCTCAATTAAATTAATCCCACAAATGCCAACACAACCTGAATCAATTAAGTTAATTCAACTAAAACAGACATAGCAACTCAGCACAACAATTCGGCAACCACACAAAACAACAACAATACGAAGATATTTAATTAAATAATTTATTAAATAACCGAGCGTTACAAATAGTCCCTGCGGGGAAAACCATTGGTCGGGTTTAGGAGATAAGAACTCTGTCGGGGGTATGAGATGGGAAAGTCGCATCTGATACAGCTGATCCTTCATTCAGGCACACTGGTTTAAAAGGAGTACTTTGATTCTGCACTTTGAAGCTCGATTACTTCTGGAGAAGCGAGCGACGTTCTTTCGATGTTCAACAGTCAAAAGAAATTGCCATCTTTATTTTAAAAGCAGAAAAAGTTTGACAAGTAGATTCATTTTTGTTTCGTTTCAAGAATAATCATGTTAAAAATGTCGTTCTGTAAAGCTAAAACAAATAAGAATTTCAAACAAAAGCACAAGGGCTCAAATTTTATTGATAGGATAGAAACAGCCAAGCGCGTGATTCCATGGAGTATTTACAAAGTTAGAAAATGGTAATTTAAGGGAAAATGGCTACATTGAAACATAACGACCACTATCCTTCTACCAACTTTGAATTCTGGACATCCTGAGCTTCTGTCGAAGATGACCTTGACTGGAGTTTTCTGATGGATGGCATAACTGCTGCTGAGGGACTTGCCCCTGTTGGACGTAGTTACTTGCCATTAATCCCTAACTTTTGCCTGGATTGTACTTTGAGATTTTCAATCCACCGGACTTGCCCCTGTTGGACGTAGTTACTTGTCAATGAGGTTGTTTTGAGTAGCTTGAGGAAATTTGGTGATGTTCCATGTTTGATCGTTTTAACTCGCGGATGTATGGTAATGATATTGTTAAGTTTTGTACATGTCTGAGGTAGTATTTATCGCTTTCCATACTTTAGCATATTCATGATACTTAGGTTTTTTACAAACTTTCATGCCATTCATTCTTTTGTATACTTGTTCTTGTTGTGAATCACTTTAGTTCCCAACTTTTTTGTGAGGTAGCTTTCCATTGTTCATATATGCACGGAGTACCAACATTCTTGTTTTAACTGGATTTTATTATGCTTAATCTTTTGTTTGTGTTGATTGTATGAAAGCATGAAAAGGATCAAGGCATTTTTGTTTCATTTTGAGCACAACTACCTAGTCGAATAGTCAATTCACCTTGTGAGTGTGTGATCATTTGTAACCCCTTTGAGCCTTTGGTCATTATCCATGTTGTTTGAGTTTGATGCTTGTCTATGAGTGTCAAATTTACTTTTTGTATGGATTTTGTTTTTTCCTGGACCCTCAACTTTGTCTTGTTGTATGAATTTTTATCTTGCCTTAGAAAGTATGGAGTATTCACATGATGATGTGGTTGAATTCAAGTTGGGGAGATAATGGTTGTTTACTCATTGGTTGGTTTCTATGAGGTTGAAAAAAAAATGTGACAAAGAAAAGAAAAGAAAAAAAAGTGAAAAGGAAAATAACAGAAAATCCTTGAAAAAGGAAACAAAAAGAGTTCAAATAATTGTGCTAAATAAGTATTATGGTTTGTGTAACACTTGGGATGAAAGAAGAAGTTGATTGAAATTTTGTGTTTGAGTCTTTGTGAGTTGATCACTCCCTTAGGTTTAGGCAAGTTTTTGTTTCAATCACCTTTAGAAATTGCCCTTGTTTGTTTACCCGACCACGCTACAACGTTGAAAGTCCTTGTGATTCTTGCCTTTGTATGTTCAATATGATTTTTGGATGGTTGAATAATTTAATCTATTGTTTGCATGATTGTTGTGTGAGTGATAAGAACATCATTTTGTGTTTTTCATCTACCGATGATTATTTTTGCTAGGTGTGATTCACATTTGAACTTGTGTTGTTTTAGGATGGTTTGGCATGACTTTTGTACTTTGCTTTTATTTCGTGACTATGTTATCGTTGTAGTTTAGTGGTAAGTATTTACTTTGTGTGTACCATTTTTCATTTGAACAATACAATTGTTTTCCGTTTTTCAAAACTTGTTGATTCGTGATTCTTTGGTGATCACTCGGTTTCGTTGAGTTGTTTGATCTTTGTTTGAGGACAAACAATTATGTAAGTTGGGGAGAGTTTGATAAGTGAAAAATGTACCTATTTTTGTAAATAAGTTTTGTTGCACTTATCGTTACTTTGTGTTAAAATTGGTTGAATAAACCCCACTTTATGTGTAAATACGTTTACTTTACGTTTTCGTGTGTATTTTGCGTTTTCTTGTAAATATCATTGAGTTTAATTAATTTTGTATCATTTTTGTAGGTAACTAATAAAGGCCATCTTGCCATATTCTTGTAGAGCATCTAATAAGCTTTCCAGCGCTTCCAACTGTGCGTCAATCCGAGCTACGGTGCAGAAGTTGTGGTCAAATAAGGGACTGGTTTTCTGTCATGTTCGCTTCGCGAGTGTGACAGCGAATGTTCGCTTAGCGAAGGCTGGCGAAGGTCCCAGCGAAGGAGTCCAAAAAGAGGCAGAGGAGAAAGAGACCTAAGTTCGCTTCACGAACTTCCTAGCGAGCATTCGCTAGGCGAATAAATCGTTCGCTTAGCGAACTTCTGAAGACAACAAGAGGCGGTTTAACTTTTTGTAGGCACTTAAGTGCCATTTTCGTGCATTCGCCTAGCGAATGGAAGGGTTCGCCTAGCGAACCTGCAAAAATTCTGATTGTATATAATTCATTTCAGTTACTTTTTATGTTATGGTTTTGGGGTTTCTTGCTCCAATTCCATCAAACTTCATTTTTCGGTAGATTAGCTTAGAAAACAACTATGGAGCTTGCATACGGATGAACCGGGGTGGATTGATCGTCGACCGGCTCTGACAAACCGCGAGATGTTTGGTTCATTTCTCTATTTCTTTGTGTTTTCTTCATTTGTTGGGTTGTGTATATGTATTTGTTCTGAACTCATGTATATTTGTCGCCCATGGCGTTGTATAAAACTTGCTTTACAAATCTTTATTGGTGATTGTCTCTGATTTTTGCTTTATGCGCGGGGTTCGAGTTACGTTAGACATAACCCACATAAACTTCGATTAGGGATGATTGCCTGTTAGTTTCTGGATTCTATAGATAGATTTAGGAGCTAACAATCTTCAATAGGCGTCGAATCTTAATGCCTCTGTGCCTTGAGCTAGCATGCGAAAGTATCGACAATGGTAACACGGTTGTTCTCTCAACTTTGCATTAGACATAACCTGTGTTGTGAGCAATGCTGGGTGATATTGAGGAGTACTATAGGTGGAGTATAACTGGTCGGTAAGTTTAAGTTTGTGAGGAGTCGGTTATGTGCATGCCGGAAAAGTTTGTCTTGCTGAAGAATGAATTAGTTTTATGTTTTAATGTTTACTTTTCTGTTTTTATGTTTTAAACCATTTAAACCCAAACTCATTAATGCGAGAGATTGTCGAACAACATTCTTTCCCTCGAACTGATCTCTGTGGACACGACATAAATCCCGGAGGGAATTCTTTCCGAAAATAAATATTTTTGCTTGCTTGCCGTATACTGCAGTCAACATCAGACAGAGTATTTGCATCTGACATTGCTGATCCTTCATTCAGGCGTCCTGGCTTAGAAGGAGTACTTTGATTATGCGCTTTGAGGTTCGATTACTTCTGGAGAAGCGATCGATGTTCTTCTGATGTTCAACAGTCAAAAGAAATTGCCATCTTTATTTTAAAAGCAGAAAAAGTTTGACAAGTAAATTCACTTTTGTTTTATTTCAAGAATCGTTAATCATGTTAAAAACATCATTATGCAAAGCTAAAACAAGTAAGCATTGCAAACAAAAGCACAAGGGCTCAAATTTTATTGATAGGATGGAAATCAGCCAAACGCATGATTCCAAAGAGTATGTACAAAGTTAGAAAATGGTAATTTACAGGGAAAAGGGCTACATTGAAACATAACGACCGTTATCCTTCTACCAACTTTGAATTCTGGGTATCCTGAGCTTCTGTCGAAGATGACTTCGATCGAGATTTCCTGACGGTGGATGGTGTAACTGCTGCTGAGTGACTTGCCCCTGTTGGACATAGTTACTTGCCATTATCCCTAACTTTTTCCTGGATTATGCTTTTAGATTTCCAATCCACCGGGATGATTTTTGATTATGTCTCTAATTTTTGCATGGACCGCCCTTTCAGGTTTTCTATCCATCAAGACGTTTTTATTATTATTATTTTATTTAGGCGAAGTATTTCTTGATTACGTCAACATTTGTGGGGTAGGCAAATTCCTCTCCGTCCATGGTTGCGAGTCTCAAGGCGCCGCCTGAGAAGGCGTTCTTGACCACATAGGGGCTGTCATAGTTCGGGGTCCACTTACCCTGGGAATCAGTGAGAAATGATTGTATCTTCTTGAGCACGGGGTCTCCTTTCCTGAAGACGCGAGATCGGACCTTTTTGTCGAACGCCTTCTTCATTCTTTGTTGATACAACTGACCCTTGCATAGTGCCGTTATTCGCTTCTCTTCGATCAGGTTTAATTCGTCGTGTCGACTTTGACACCATTCAGCTTCTGTAAGCTTAGCTTCCATCAATACCTGGATTGATGGGATCTCTACTTCGATGGGGAGCACGGCCTCCATACTATATACTAGAGAGAAGGGGATGCCCCTGTTGAAGTGCGGACAGATGTACAAAAACCGTGAAGAGCAAAGGGTAGCATCTCGTGCCAATCTTTTTAGGCTACAACCATTTTTTGAACGATCCTCTTGATGTTCCTGTTAGCCGCTTCTACCGCTCCGTTCATCTTGGGACGGTAGGGAGATGAGTTATGGTGTTCGATCTTGAACTCAGCACACAACTCTTTTATCATCTTGTTGTTCAAGTAAGATTCATTATCTGTAATGATCTGGCTCGGAACTCCATAACGGCAGATGATATTTTTTTTGATAAATCGGACCACCACTTGCCGGGTTACATTAGCGTACAATGCTGCTTCGACCCACTTGGTGAAGTAATCAATGGCTACCAGAATGAACCGGTATCCGTTCGAAGCCTTGGGTTTAATCATGCCAATCATGTCGATTCCCCATATGGAAAAAGGCCACGGGGAAGAAAGAACTTTGAGATTTGTTGGCGGTACATGGATTTTGTCTGAGTATATCTAACACTTGTGACATCTCCTCATGTACTTGTAGCAATCGGATTCCATGGTTAACCAATAGTACCCTGCTCTTAGAATTTTTCTCGCCATTGTGTGTCCGTTGGCATGAGTTCCAAAGGATCCTTCGTGAATTTCTTTTATCAGCATGTTTGCTTCTGGTCTGTCTACACATCGGAGCAAGACCATGTTAAAGTTTCTCTTGTAAAGTGTATCACCGCTCAGGAAGAAGCTCCCAGCCAGTCTTCTGAGGGTCTTTCTATCTTATTTGGATGCCCCAGGTGGGTACTCCTGTTTCTGAAGGAAGCATTTGATATCGTAATACCAAGGTTTGTCGTTTATGACTGCTTCGATCGCGAAGATGTAAGCGGGCCGTTCAAGGCGCATTATGTCGATCTTAGGTATGTCATTCCATTGACCTACACTAATCTTCGAAGAGAGAGTGGCTAATGCATCAGCCATGTGATTCTCCTCACGAGGGATATGATGAAACTCGATTCTGTTGAAGAATGGTAACAACCTTCTTGCATAATCTTTGTAAGGAATCAGTCCTGATTGGTATGTGTTCCAATCTCCTTTAATCTGATTGATAACCAGGGCAGAGTCGCTATATACATCCATGTTTTTTATCCTTAAGTCGATCGCTTCCTCGAGACCCATGATACAAGCTTCGTATTCAGCCTCATTGTTTGTACACTTGAATGTAAGTCTGGTGGTGAAAGGAATATTGGTACCCTGAGGTGTTATGATAATTTCCCCAATTCCGTTTCCATAATGATTGACAGCTCCGTCAAAGATTAGTCCCCATTGGGAACCTGGTTCTTTCCCTTTACTGGGTAGCGGTTCATCGCATTCTCTCATTTTTAGATACATGACATCTTCGTCTAGGAAGTCAAACCCAATTGATTCTTAATCGTCAATCGGTTGACGAGCCAAATAATCGGTTAAAATACTCCCTCAACGGATTTTTGAGCGTGGTATTCGATGTCGTATTCTAATAACAACATATGTCAACGGGAAATTCTTCCCGTGAGAGCAGGTTTTTCAAATACATACTTGATTGGATCCATTTTGGAGATCAACCAAGTAGTGTGACGAATCATGTACTGGCGAAGACGTTTGGATGCCCAAGCCAAAGCGCAGCAAGTTTTCTCAAGCATAGTGTACTGAGTTTCACACTCAGTGAATTTCTTGCTCAAATAGTAGATGGCAGACTCTTTCCTTTTGGTTTCGTCTTGTTGGCCAATTACACAACTCATGGAGTCTTCCAAGACTGTTAAGTAGATGATCCGTGGCTTTCCTTCCACTGGAGGTGCTAGAATCGGTGGGTTCAATATGTATTCCTTGATACTGTCGAAGGCGGTTTGGCAATCTTTTGTCCAAACGCAGTCCTGGTTCTTTTTGAGTAATTTGAAGATTGGCGCGCATGTCGTGGTCATGAGGAATATGAATCGGGAAATGTAGTTCAGACGTCCCAGGAATCCCCTGACTTGTTTTTCAGTCTTTGGAGAAGGCATTTCTTGAATGGCCTTGACTTTGTCAGGATCAACCTCAATTCCTTTCTGGCTGACGATGAACCCTAGCGTTTTCCCTGAACGGACACCGAAGGTGCATTTATTGGGATTCAAGCGGAGTCTGTACTTTCTCAACCACTCGAATAGTTTTGACAGGTGGGTCACATGCTCCTCCTTTGTCTTAGATTTTGCAATCATATCATCAACATATACCTCGATTTCTTTGTGTATCATGCCATGAAACATAATAGTCATGGCCCTTTGATAGGTTGCCCCGACGTTTTTCGGCGCCATTTTTATCTGATTATAGCCTGAGAATCCATCCATGAAGGAGAATATTTTGAATTTCGTTGTACTGTCTACCAGCATGTTAATGTTTTCTAAAGGAAAGTCGTCCTTCGGACTATCCTTGTTTAGATCCCTGTAGTCGACACACATTCTGACCTTTCCGTCCTTTTTCGGAACTGGTACGATGTTGGCTAACCATTGAGGATACTCTGACGTGGCGAGGAAACCCGCGTCAATCTGTTTCTGGACCTCCTCTTTGATTTTGATGGCCATGTCTGGGTGAGTCCGTCTCAACCTTTGTTTTACTGGAGGACATTTTGATTTCAATGGTAAATGATGTTCCACGATGCTGGTATCCAACCCTGGCATCTCCTGATAGGACCAAGCAAACACATCGGGATATTCTCTGAGAAGCTTTGTCAAACTCTCTTTGGCAGTTGGACTGAGCAGTGCCCCAATCCTGATTTCTTTTTTCTCTTTTTCTGAACCCACGTTGACCATTTCCAACGGCTCTTTGTGAGGTTCAATGGACCTTTCCTCTTGTCGGAGTAGTCGGGAGATCTCTTCTAGAATTTCTTTGTCATTTTCTTCTTCAGCCCCAAATACCGGGAACTCAAAGTTGGGAGAAGGCATCGGATCATATGTTTCAATGGGGTTTAAAACAAGCAATCTGCATGACGTGATGATTTGTGTTTAGAAGAGATAGAGAAAATGCAAGTGTGTGCAGTGTATTTATTTTTAAAAACTGCTTGTTTATTATTATTTGTTTTTTAGGATTACCATTTTCTGAGAAAAGCAAAAAGAGAAAACAGCAATAAATGCGGAGATTACAGAACGACATTATTTTATTTATGAACAAGTCAATTCTTGAAACTACAGCCCT
Source organism: Lathyrus tuberosus (assembly GCA_022829125.1). Classification (NCBI taxonomy): domain Eukaryota; kingdom Viridiplantae; phylum Streptophyta; class Magnoliopsida; order Fabales; family Fabaceae; genus Lathyrus; species Lathyrus tuberosus. The sequence continues at coordinate 13,143,786 of JALAZF010000072.1, forward strand.
ATAAAATAAAACTCCATCTCTTTGGGCAAAGTGAAGAGGGAAATTTACAGAAAGCGAGCCCTATCAAAACATTCATTTCACCTGGGCAGGGTGAAAGGTTAAAGTAAAGACGACAATTATTTTGACTTATGAACAATCTTCGGAACATCGACTGCAACCCATTGGTGGCGAACTCCTCGGTGAATCACAAATTCTGGTACCTTCCTTGATTTGTCTTCAGAAATAACGCTGATTTATGGCAGAGCAGGATTATTGGAATCTGTCTCCCAGGCAGAGTTGTCGTAGGAGGATTCTTCTGTTGTACTTTGCATAGTATTTGTTCTCTCAGGTAAATCTCCCCACCCAGTTGGCTGGATGTCTTTGAGCCTGATACGAGAGCTTTCAGGAGCAGTGTACTTGACCATATAGTCGTATTTCCACTTGGTTGTCCTAAGGTGTCCCACACTTCTTGGAACTGGAGGGATCATCTCTCTCGATGACGTTGACCTCGGGAAAAGCATAGTTAATGAATTCTAGTCCGGCAAGCTTTTCCAGTTCATCGTCGTACGGGATAGGTTCTGAATACCCTGAGTGTTGATTGCATGACATGGTGGGGACGTAGGTATTCGGTTCAATGATGCTCAGTTGATTTTCATTGTTCTGCTGATTTTCTTGCCCCGAGTCTCCTGGGTACAGCTGCCAAATACGTAGGCCATCCATTGGGCCGTAATAGTCGTGGTCAAAGTTGTCCTTCATCAGAGTGTCCTCCTCTAATGAGTTTGGTGGAGCACGACATCCTTCCAGATCACAATCTCCATATATCATTTCGACGTCTGACCTGGGTATAAATCTCAGACTCTGTGCGGGATAGCAAAATGGCGTAGGCACCTCTTCCTAAGACATATAACCGTCCTCGTTGAGATAGGACTTCCATTCCTCATCCATATCGGAGGGATCTCCCTCGTTGATAGTATGGACTATTTGAGGCACTGGGTGAAGGAAACCTCCACTGTGGAAGAAGTCCTGAATGGGATGAAGACTTTCATCGTTAGCAGCTGTCTGGGTGCAGGTTGCAGAAAAACCAAGACCCTTCTTTGTTTTATTATCAGTAGGAATGACAAGCTGTCCCCATCCTTTTGTATTGTTATTTTTTATCACTTCGAGAGCATCTCTGTATGAGGAAATCGAGGTTCCTTTCTCTGATTGATTCTCATCGCTCACCGAAAGTGCTTGGAACTGAGTCCCAACAACCTCCTCGGGTTCTACACAAGTAGAAAATGATAGGTTACTCACGATCAAGGCTTGTTCTCCACAGACCATGACGAGTTGATCGTTCTTGACGAATCTCAGTTTTTGGTGCAGCGTCGAAGTGACTGCCCCAGCCTGGTGTATCCAAGGTCTTTCTAATAAACAGTTGTATACTGCCCGGACGTCCATGACCTGGAAAGTGATTAGGAAAGGGTGAGGATCGATAGTTATGGGAAGGTCGACTTCGCCGATAACTGCTTTCTGAGACCTGTCAAATGCTTTGACGATGACCTCACTGCCCCTCATCGGGGATCCTTTAAATGATAGTCGCATTAAAGTGGACTTCGGCATAACGTTGATGGCCGATCCTGTGTCTACCAGTACGCTGGCTAAAGCATCATCCTGGCAGTTAACTGTGATATTGAGAGCCAAGTTGTGACTTTTGCCCCCCTCTGGCAAATCCTCATCACTAAATCCTAAGTTGTTGCAGGAAGTGATGTTAGAGATAATGCTATCGAATTGTCGTATTGACACATCCTGTTCCACAAAGGCCTGCTCTAAGACTTTATGTAGAACCTCTCTGTGGGCTTCGGAACTGAGTAAGAGTGATAGCACTGAGATCTTTGAAGGAGTTTGTAACAGTTGATCAACAATGTTTTATTCACTCCATTGGATGAGCTTTAGCATCTCATCATCGTTCTTTGAAAGGTCGGGATTACTGGATTGACCGACTGGTGGATCAGGAGCTTCTGTCGGAAGTTCCTTTTCTCTGTTTGGTTCTCCAACCCCTCGGTTGAAGATTCGACCACTCCATGTTACTCGACTGATGTCTGCAATATTCACGACGGAGGGTAATGGAATTTCCTTTCCATTCTCAATTATCGTTGCACCGTATTTGTAAGGGATCGTCTTAGCTGATTCATACGGTAATGGTCCTGGAAGATAGATCACTACAGGAGCCTTCTGATTTTTTTGACTATCATAAGTGACTTCAATCAGTTCCTGGCTAGGAACCTTTGATTCGTCCAGTAGAGGGATGATGGCACAAACATCCTTGTTCCCTCAGGATCACAGATTACAACCACATCTTTGATTTGATCAGCGAAGTAATCGAGCGTCCAGTTGATTGGCCCCGAAAATGAATATTGTTGAATCTCTTTGCGGCCCAACTGACCTTGAAGGGCTGCTCGCATGAGGTAACATCCCTGGTTATTTTATGAGCAGACTCTACAGTGTTCGTAGTTATGTGGTGGCACCTGGCCACGTCCGCTTTGAATACAGTGTAACCTCACTAGGTCAGTTTCCATAGATTGGACATCCTGACTTTGACGCTGAGTAGGGTTTCCATTAAACACACTGATTTGTTGCGTGTCTTCATCCAGATAGATTGGAAGCCACCAGTGGTTTAACAAGTGTTGTAAAGTTCTCTGAATGAGAGCACATCCTTGGTTACTCTCACTGCATCCTTTACAGCTTAGATAATCATGAGAAGTGAGAAAACCAAGTTGGACTTGCCTGGCATGTAACTCTACCAAGCTGGTATTCATCAAACGAATATCGAAGATTTGGATCATGTTGATCTGATAAGGATTTCTATCATGGTAGTCCTGGATCCACCCAAAATCCATCTGACGCTGGAGGGCCTCTTGTATGAAAGAGCATCCCTGTTTGTTTACCGAGCAAGTCAGATAGAAATTGTAATCGTGTCGCGGCAGATTATGATACTGGCTTTTCCTTGAGTGCATCGCCACCAAGTTGACATTCATTGCACGGATGTCATGGTTCTGAATGATGTTGGAATTTGTATAGGTCATGTTGACTCCACAAACTCGATGCTCTTGGATCCACCCGAGATCCAATTGTTCCTGTAGAGCTGATTGCACCACAAAATATCCTTGATTGTTTTTAGAGCAGATATCACACTGGTGATAATTATGAGGTGGCACATGGCCATATCCACTCTGTCTACAATGCATCTTGACCAAGTTGGTCCTTAATAAGAGTACATCATGAATTTGATCGATGTTGTTAGAATCTCCCTCTATCAAATTGACTGCAACTTTTTGTGTTGAGGCAACGGGTTCGTGAGAACAATCAGATTCGTATCTTTGAAAGATAAGACCCCGTTCCTAACAAGCTTTTGTACGTCAGATTTGAAATTTAGACAGTTTTCTATGTTATGCCCTAGTCCTCCTTGATGGTAGGGACGTGTCTGATCTGCTTTGAACCAGAAAGGAGGATTTTCTGGTACTGTAAGAGGAGACTTGGTTTGGACGTGCCCCTTGACCAGTAATAATGGAAGCAATTTCGCGTACAACATGGGTATAGGGTCGAACCCTGGTGGTCGCGTTGTAGGGTTGTTATTGTATGGAGGACGAGCCTGCTGAAGAGGTTGTTGTGTCCTTTGCTGATATTGTTGTTGATTAGGTTGGCTCTATGCAACCTGAGGTTGCTACGAAGGAACAGGCGCAGGGTTAATAGCAGGAGTTATAGCTGCTACTGGTTGGTAACGTCGCCTTTGCTTTCTGAGAGAGATATTCCCAATATCTTGCTCTTTTTTCTTAGGGAGAGCACTACGTATCGTTTTGTACTACTTGATGATCCAGCGTCTTTAACTAGGCGTCCTTCTCGGACAGCTTCCTCAAGACGAACTCCCATGCCCACCATCTCGGTGAAGTCACTGGGCGCACTGGCAACCATTCTGTCATAGTAAAATGAGCTTAAGGTCTTTAAGAAGATCTTTGTCATCTCTTTTTCCTCCAGAGGTGGAGAAATTTGAGCGGCAATTTCACGCCATCGCTGAACGTATTCTTTAAAGGTTTCCTTGTCCTTTTGTGACATCGATTTGAGCTGATCTCTGTCCAGTGTCATGTCCGTGGCGTGGTTTAAACCCATGTACCATTTTAATGCAGCACCGGTTAAACTATCCTGAAAGTAGTGAATTAGTAGCTCCTGGTTCTTTGTCTGAGCTGACATTCGCCGAGCGTACATCACCAAATGGCTTTGAGGGCAAGATTTACCCTTGTACTTTTCAAAGTCGGGCACTTGGAACTTGTGTGGAACTTTCACATTAGGGACCAAACAAAGGTCCGCGACGTCCTTTCAAAATAGATCCTGACCGCGAAGGGCCTGCAGTTCTTTCTGCATTTCCAGGAACTATTCCTGGAATTCATTCATTCTATCAAACATGCTGTCATTTCCACCAGAAGGTATCTGGGGAATCTGTCCTTCCGGGACAGTGTGTACCACAGGCGGTGGTATAGTCATTATGGCCGAGACTCTCGGTGTCTCCCTAAGTTTGTAACCTTCAGGAGTTGCTATCATGCCCCTGGCATCTTCGTTTTCCCGAAGTTTGTAACCTTCAGGCCCAGCGGTTCCTACTGCGGTTCCCTGATCCTCAGCGATCGGCAGAACATATCCTTCCGAGATATAGTTAATAAGCATGCCCTAGGGATGATCTTTCGGCATTTTGTACCTAGGATCATGCTTCTCCACTATGGGCGTAGATGTGATATCTGAGATCACAGTCCGTTGTTGTTGCATTTGAGCTTCTGCTAGAGCTTGCATGCCGTTATGAAGCTTTCTCAGATCCTCTTTCAGAGTGTCGATCTCTTCTCTCAACTCTCTGTTCTCTTCCTCGAGATCATCCATCTTTTTCTAACGATTGGCCCGAGTATTGTATGAATGAGACAGTTTGACTCTAGAATCGAGATGCAAACGTGAGATTTGTAGGTAAGACGAATGCGTTTCTGAGAATGATGAATGCAAAGATTATTAATTATTTTCGTATATTCAAAGTAAACTTCGACAATTAGATTGCAAATACCAAACAGTGGGGAAACCCCGTTTTATTGAATTCAAAGGATTGCAGAAATGGAAATACAGTAGATTACAAAGTGCTGAAAAGGAAATTTAAACTAATGGATCCTGAGTCCTCTCTGAGGAGAGCTCAAGTGCTGGTTCTGGTACTTTCCTCTTCTTTGACCGGGGCTCTTCGGTCGTTGTCGGGTTGTCATTCCTTTGCCAAGTGAAAAGAGCGAGCAAATTCCTTTAGTCATCCTGATTTTCTACAGCATGTTGCTCTAAAATCTCAATCAGAGCATCTTTTTCTCTTAATAGCTGCTGTATTTTCTTACACTCCACATTGAGAATACGGTACTTGTTCCTCCAAGACCTCTTCTCCTGCTGAACTTTGCTGAGAGTAACTTGAAGTTTTTCCGTTTCATACATAAAATAAAGGGTAGAGTCCCTTAATGGAAGAACTTCTTGACGAGGGTAAGGCATCCTCAGCTTGAGAGCTCTAGTTTGTACCCAGTGGAGATAGGGCTCCACCGAGACAAAATCTGGTTTTCCTAGAGACTCTCGTCCTTTCCTATGAACGTGTTTCCAGGCGTGCACTATTTCTGTCTTTGGTGCCCTGTCATTTTCTCCTTCCTTTGAAAAAAAGACCTTCCAGATGAGCATTACACGGGGCATGCCTCATCGGGTATCCAAATTGACGACGAACGAGAATTGGATTATAGTTGATTCCCCCCTTAGTTCCTATAAGGGGTACATTTGGGAAATTTCCACAATGGTAAATGATTCTGATCCCGTCGTAGATTCGATTGTACCAATCGATGTCAGAGTTGGTAAGAGACACGATTCTCTGCGACCAACGTAAAGTATTCTTTTGATCCCAAAATGCAGCAGACTTGGGCAAATGGGAAGTGAACCATTTGTAAAGCAAGGGTACACAGCACGTGATCATTCCTCCGTTGTATAAATTCCTTAAGTGTACCGAATGATATGCATCTGTGAGTAAGGTTGGTATAGGGTTTCCGATCAGGAAAATCTTAATGGCGTTGATATCTACAAAGTTATCAATGTTGGGAAACAAAAATAACCCGTAGGTGAGCAAAACAAAGATGCTCTCGAAAGAGGCCACATTCCCTATACTAGCAAAGTACAGGGCTTTCTTTATCAAGAATTGGGCTGGCAAACCTTGGATGCCACCCTTAGTGGTCATGTGAGTCCTGACTTCTAACTCGTCCAAATAAATTGCTCTTGCAATGGTTTGATCCTTTGGAATCTCTTCCAGTCCAGAAAAGGGAGCATGATCAGTAATGTGTAGATCAGTCAAGTGAGAATACTCCTCCAGTGTTGGTGCTAGTTGATAATCCGGGAATGTGAAACAGTTATAAACCGGATCGTAGAACTGGATTAGTGTGGACAAGATTCCTTCGATTACATGGACCCTTAATAGAGAATGTAGTCCTCCATACTTGGCTCTGAAAGCCTCGTGGTTGGTGATCATTCTCACCAAGCCTCTCAAATCCTCTAACTTTGGAACGTTGAAGGTGTACTTATGAGTTTTCCTTCTACCGAAATCCATTAGCGCAATCTCCTTTCTCTGACATTTGCAATCATTGTCTTAGTTTAATTTGAAAAAGAGAGACTAGAAGAGAAGATTTTTCTTTGTTTTAATGTTTTTTAAATGAATGAATGAATGCAGCACACAAAAACATAGAAAAAACATGGGGTCAAAGGGACGGTTTCACGAAGTCAAGGCTCTACCCCCCCCCCCAAAGGTTTATACTGGTGATTTTTTGTACCGTCCGCAAAATCATTGACCCCTCTGGGATAACAACAGCAAGTGGATTGCCAGCGAGCTGATGTATCCTAGAGTGATCTTAGACGAGGGTAGTATCGCGTGACAACTATTTCCGATAGCTTCCGCACTACAAAATGGCTTAAGTCTGCTAAAAACCTCAGCTTCTCAGACAACCCAGTCGACCACACTACTTTCAACAACCAAAGTCATATAGGCAATGTATCTACAAAGGGAGTCTCCACTGAGTTTAATGGTCGATCGGGGGCTCTTAACTGGGATTCACTCCCCGCAAGATTACCCGCATTGCCATCACGTATCTTAGGTGTATACTTAATCTTTCCACATGCGACATTACACGCGTTCCCATTAGCAGGAAAATAAACACAGATATTAGTTAGGAAAAGCAGTATATATATTTGTCTTAATCATCCTAGACCTCTAGTCTTATGATCCTATACAAACAATGACTCCCCAGCAGATTCCCCATTTCTGTGAAATTTTGAGAACTCAAGGTTTTCTACTTAAGAGATGGGAAGACAACAAGATCTCTATACTGTCCTCAGTGAATTCACCATTTTGTATGTGGTGTTTTCTAAACTCATGGTTTCTACCGAAGAATGTGATAAAGAGAAGGGCCCCACGATGAGCGCCATTTTTTTCTGTAGCACGATTTTTGTGGTCTTGAATCACTATCGCTTGGGCACTACAGTTCAATTCATTTTTTATCCTGTTAACCTCATTAAGGAAGGGAAATAGATATCTCCAAACCCTACTCGCAAACTGAGTTTAAACAGATGACTGTTGGTTTACAGATGCTATTAAGATGTAAGCCCCTCTTCGGTTATTTTGTTAAGATTAGAATGTCTGGATTATTTGTGAGGTTTTTGGTAATGTGTTTAAATTTGATGCTTTTGATTGATATGTGAAAGGGATACTGGATTTTGGGTTTTTGATTAGTATGCTCGCTAAGATTTTTTTCAATCTTATGCCTACGTATTCCCGTTTGATGAAACAGGGAAATCAGAGCGATCGTAGTTCCTCCTATTGTATGGGAGGAAAAAGGTTGTTTTGGTGTCTTGTTCAAAGCCCAAGACGTGAAGCTAAATGGTTTATTTGTATATTGTTCGAAGCCCAAGATGTGAAGTTGAAGGGTATATTTGTATCTTGTTCGAAGCCCAAGATGTGAAGCTGAAGGGTTTTGACTTTAGAGAGAATTTGTCATCTCTAAAGAGGGGTATTTGGTCTGTTTGTCACGACTGTTGGGTGACTGATTATAAAGGAGAATTATTTTAACTGGGATATGTGAATCCAACAATGCCATAATTTCCTTTATAGGGGATTTTAATTCTGAAGGATAAGACTTTAACTCAGTTTAGAGCAATGCCATCTTTCCTTAGGAATTTCTCATGCTAAAAGAGGGACAGTGGCGTGGATGTAAATAATCCAGAGGCTTGCCGCTTATAGCAATTAGATGAAGGAAAAGGAGTTGTTGATGTTTGTATCCTGTGAGCAAGGCACGGATTTTGATACTAAAAGGTTGATTGCTTCAACCTGGATTTCCTTATACAAAGCCTAAGAGGAGGCTATTGGCCCAACAAGGGGGTGTTTTTATGTGTCTTGTACGAAGCCCAAGACGGAGGCTAAAGGTTTGACTCAACAAGAGAGTCTTTTATACTCAACAAGAGAGTGATTTGTATCTCGTACGAAGCCCGAGATGGAGGCTGAAAGGAGATTTACTCAACAAGAGGGTCTTTTATACTCAACAAGAGAGTGTTTTGTATCTCGTACGAAGCCCGAGATGGAGGCTGAAAGGGGATTTACTCAACAAGAGAGTCTTTTATACTCAACAAGAGAGAGGTTTTGTATCTCGTACGAAGCCCGAGATGGAGGCTAAAAGGTGATTTACTCAACAAGAGAGTCTTTTGTATCTCGTACGAAGCCCGAGATGGAGGCTGAAAGGTGATTGACTCAACAATAAAGTCTTTTATACTCAACAAGAGAGTGTGAAAAGATTAGCTCCGCTGGGGAGACTCATTTGTACAAATCCCAAGAGGAGGCTATTGTGCTGGTGACTGTTTCAGTTTAGTGACAGGTCCAGTATGTTGGATAAAAGAGAAAATCAGTTCTTATGAGGGGAACGATTAAAGGTATTGTTGTGCTTTGGTACTGATCAGGGTTATTTCATGTTCTTTAAGGAAATGGAAAATCCAAAGGGTATTGAGACTGTCCAAGTCTATTGGTGTTTTGAAAAATCGATTCTCAGGTAGTGAATGATCTTTGTATGATGCCCGAGAGAAGGCTGGTATGTTAAGGGATGAAGGTCAAACCATTAACTGGTCAGACACTTGACTCAGAAAGACAGCTCTAACAAATTGATGACTAGGTTCTCTCCTATACCTGTAGAGGTCTCTGGGTCCTTGTACTAAGCCCAAGAGAAGGTATGAGAGCTTTTAAGAAGCCGAAGGGTCCTTGTACAACGCCCAAGAGGAGGCGGGGATGCTTTTAAGAAGCTTGTGGGTCCCCAAACCCCGAGAAGTTCAAGACATGCCATTCACCGAGAATAGATCAAGCCAGGAAAGTCCGAGAATTCGGAAGAAACTCAAGAGATGCCATTCACGAAGAAAAGATCATCTCTGGGGAGTTAGAGTTTCTTTGACAATTTCTAAGGGTGACAGTCTGAGAAAGGGTTCACTGAGAATGCTGGCTTTCACGTCTCCATATTGTTTAACCCCAAGAGGAGGGAAGACTGTGTCTAGTAATCCTATGGGGATCTAGTTTTATTTGTATTTAAGAGTGACCAACAGGGCTTTACCTAGTGCTAGACGTAGTTGCTGGGGAAAACTCTAAATAAATATACTAGTATTACACAGTGGATATATGGCGAGTATATAAAAGTTTGTGAAAGAAGACTTACAGTGAGCATCCCCACAATACAGTTATATATATATATGAAAGCGGATAAAGAAAGCGGGTAGACACTTACTCGGTTGTAGAGCTTCCATGCTGTTTTGTTAGTTGTTCAACAAAGAAAACTTTGATAACAATATTATATTCAAAATCAAAGGAGAAAGTGCTTTTAAAAGATTGTTGGGGCTAACAGCTCAAGGAGAGGCCCCAGATTTTATCAGTGATTGCACTGTTGCTTTGTACATGGACTTATACAAGTGACTGAGGCCCAAAAAGGTTTTCTGTACAAAGGGATGGGTCTAACACTCTCAAGAGGCCCAAAGGTTTATATTTATACAAGTGGTGGGGCTTACAGCTCAAGGAGAGGCCCAAGGTTTTGTAAAAAAGGCGACGATCGTGTCGAACTTTTTGATGGTATCGGGACTTATACAATACACTGAGGCCCAAATCATTTTGGTTTTCAAAAAGGGTTGGGTCTTACACTCTACTAGAGGCCCAAAGTGTTTTTGTACCAGTGATGGGGCTTACAACTCAAGGAGAGGCCCAGAGGTTTTTTCTTTTTGAACTGGCGATCGCGCCGAGATTTTCTTTTAATGCAGAGGGACTTATACAATATCTGAGGCCCAAAATTGTTTTGGTTAAAAGGGGATTGGGTCTTACACTCTATTAGAGGCCCAAAGGTGTTTGAAAAATATTTGTTAGGGTGAAAATCAAAGAAACCCCAATTTCATTTTTTAAATGCATTTTTCAAAGAAAAATCAAGTAAAAAAAATGATAAAAATATCAAATAAAATCATTAATCATGTTATAAACAATGATTAAGGTTTATAAAAAAAATATTTTATCCACATGAATATTTAAAATCATTTTGGTTTTAAAAATCAAGAAAAAGAAATCATTTTAAAAGCATTTAAAACACTTTAAAACAATATTTTTGAATATATTAAAAATATATCAAATAATAATATTTTTTTGTGATTTTTGTGGATTAAAATATTATGGAGTATGAATAAGAAGTGTGTAAAACAAAATTGGAAAATGATGATTTTTGCTATGTAAAAGAATTGGTTGACTTTTGAAGATAAAATAAGAAAAAGGAAAGATGTCACAACATCACATTCGACATCTCTTTTAGTTTTCAACATCTTTTTTATCAAACTTCCAACACTCATAACTCTCTCAATTTTTAACGAAATTAAAATCCGTAAGAACCTATCTTGACCGATTATTCGCAAGGAATCCAATGATATCACTCATACATACTGAAACTTAATTTACAGAACACACGATGTAAAAAACCAGAACTGCACATGTAGTTTTCGACATCTTTTATCGTCAAACTTCCAACACGCATAACTCTCTCAATTTTTAACGAAATTAAAATCCGTAAGAACCTATCTTGACCGATTTTTTGCAAGGAATCAAATGGTCCTACTCATACATACTGAAACTTAATGTACAGAATGCACGAAGCAAAAAAATAGAACTGCACATGGATTTTAAAACAACATAAACTCCACATATAAACATGTTAAAGTGAAAACAGTAGGAGGATCACAACATACACATTAAGGACTACATTTTTGCTTCAAGAATTGTTCAATATGATGCATGTATGTGGACAACAAAGGAAAGCATGATTCAAAGAATTCAAGTTGTGAAGCTTACCTCTTTTTTTGGAGATTTTGTGCAACCTACCAAGTGCTTTGTTCCAGAAATGATTTGATGCTTTGGACACCCTCAAATGACCTCTTAGAAGCTTTTAGGATGGTTGGAATCAGCTGGAAACCTCTGGAGCAAGTTTGAGCACTTTCTTGCAAAATGGGCAAAAGTGGCCAAAAATTCCAACTCTCTCAAATGGTGTTCCAGATGGGGGGACCATTTGGGACAGTTCAAGGATGATATTTGGAGTGTGTTTGAGGCTTTATCTAGTTTGAAAAGTGTCTGAATCAAGACATGGCTTGAAAAATGCAAAAAAAAGTCCAATTTTGAGGTTTTGAGAGGTGACTTTGTGATTTTGGTGTTATAGGTCACTTGTGAGAGTTTGGAGAGTTAGATATGACATATTGGATGTGTTTGGATCATGAGTTGTGATGGAAATGCTCTCTAACTCAAAAACTCAGAATTACCTTGCTAAAGAAGGCATTTTGGAGTGAAAGAAGTGATTTTGTGGAAAGCATCTATTTGATGGCTTTGGTGTACTCAAACTGAACACAATTGAGCTATATTTATAGTAGAGCAAGTTTGTTTTGGCTGCAATAGTGAATGGCAACAGCAGCAGAGGTTTGACCAATGTTGAGCAATGAGAATCCAAGTCTCCTCTAGCCATTGACTAGAGGTTAGGGCACAGGCTGCTGGTTCCCTTGGTCTTGGATAACTCTTGACTGAATTCAGTTAGGAATGGCTCAGTTCATGCCACCTCTAAGCATCCATTAAATGCTCCAAACCAAAATTGGACTCTTGTCCCTCTTTTAGGGTTTGTTTAGGTTTGGCATGCTACTTTTGGTTCCAAGGACTTTGGAGGCTTGGAGATCAGATCATCCCCCTAGGATTTGATCCTCAGATGTGTCCAAAATGATGACAAGGCTTAAAAATTCGTGTGGCACAAGAAATGTGCAAATCTGTCCTGAAACCTGTCTTAAAAATCTGCTGCAGCAAGCCTTGTTGTTAAATCCATAACTTCTTGCTCAAGAATGATAAATGGTTGTTCCAGGACTTTATGGAAAACTTAGATGACATACTTCAACTTTGATGCTTGACCCTAGACTTTGTTCAACTTGGATCATAGAGAAAAACATCCTTGAAGTTGGGACATTCTTGCTAGAAAAATATTAATGATGTCCTATGAAATGTTGAAACATTTGACAACTTTGAACATTAACAATTCCAAACTCTAATCACTTATATCTTTTAATCCACTATGATATTTTGAGTTAAAGTGAATTGCACCTTTGATGCTTGTCCTGCATGGTGACAAAGCTTGAAAATTGTGTGGCACAAGAAAAAGTGCACAAAATCTTTCCTAAAAAACAGCTGCAGCAAGCCTTACGGTAAAGTCCATAACTTCCTGCTCGAGTATGATAAATGGACGTTCTACAATTTTCTGGAAAACTGAGATAACGTACTTCAACTTTGATGTTTAAGGTTTGGCTTGAATCAACTTGGATCATGGAGAAAAACATCCTTGAAGTTGGGACATTCTTGCTGGAAAAGTATTAATGATGTCCTATGAAATGTCAGAACTTTTGACATTAAGAATTCCCAACTTTGATCACTTATATCTTTCAATCCTTATGATATTTTGAGTTGATTCCTTCTACAATGTTGAAGTATCAAATACCCTCTTTAAAAGTAGCTCTTACGCAAAATCAATGGATGCTTGGATCAATAGTTACAACCTTGAAAAGTTGTGCACTTGAACATGATTTTAACTTAGAAAAAAATTCTAAGTTTCTTTCCATTTGATCAATTTTGAAATTTTCCATGATTTCTTGATTTAAATTTGATCAAATTAAATCATCCATCATATTTTCTTGAGTAATGGCTTGTGAAGCTCAAAGTTGACCAAAAGTCAAATTTTGACTTTCTGCGTCACTTGACTTTGTATTAGATGAACTTGAGGCTTGATCCACTTGAAATGTTGCACTCTTGTGCTTAATTCTTGATGTGGGAGCCCTCTTGATCCTTTGTGGGTGTTTAAGAGGTTAGAAAAGTTGAAGATCATGTCATTCCTTGATTGATCCTTTGTCTAAAGGCTCTGAGAGGGCTTGAAACCCTAAGCTTGATTGTAGTGAATGCTCAACAATTCCTTGAGGAGATTGATGAGGCACAAAGGTACATCCATATTGTGATGATGATTTGCACATTGATGGGAAATCTTAGTGGTCAAAATTTGGGGTACGACACCAAGGAACTGGTCTAAGTTTCTGATGTAAACATCCCCTCGACCCTGGTTTCCTACTAAGGAACTGGTCTAAGTTTCTGATATAAACTTCCCCTCGATCCTGGTTTCTCACCAAGCAACTGTTCTCAGTTTCTTTTATCAATAAACTTTCTTGACAAGGGACGCTATGTGTATTGATTTTCCTCAAACTTCTCGCCGAATTTTCCTAGGGAGATGCCATTTGAAAGAAAAAATTTTGAAGTCAGACTTGCTGGGGAACCCAGTCGTTTGAGTTGTAGAGGTGTACAAACTTCTCTGTTGGAGACACCATTTGTCGACTCTATCGGGGAAAACGAGTCTCTTGAGAGACTGTCTTCTGCTTGGGGTGTTACATCATACTTTTCTTGGGATCTTCTCGGAGAAGTGCCATATGATGTGATCCAATTTTGAGGTGCTGATGACCTTTTCGTCAGCGGATTTCTCAGAGAAAAACTGTTGTGTTACGGAATCTCCGGTTGCGAGGCTTTCTCTGGGGATTTTTCCTTAATCCAGGAAAGCGAGGATATCATCTTCAATGGCGAAGAGTGACATTCGTTGAAAGTTCTCTTGTCTTTCAGAGGTTCAAGTTATCAAAGTGGTCGAGGACCAACTCTAATCCATAAATAAATTGGAGGAGAGAGATAGTTCAGACGCAACATTTCCTGATGAGGAAAGAATTGACAACTCGATTGAGAGGACTTTTATCACTTGAGGATAAGACTGGCCAGAGTGATAGTGATGCAATATGAATATGAATGTAAATCAATAATGCATGATGCATGTATGTTTATGCTGACAAAACTGACGCGACATACAGACTAGTAGGTGAACAGGACTGGATACTCGGCCACAGTGGGGGATGTATAGTATCACTGGTTCACGATAGCAATTCTGCCTTGCTTAGGAGAAATAGTCCCTGCGGGTAACAACTGTTGGTCGGGCTTAGGAGGTAAGAACTCTGTCGGGGGGTGTCGGACAGAACATTCGCATCTGACACAGCTAATCCTTCATTCAGGCGTGCTGGTTTAGAAGGAGTACTTTGATTCTGCAATTGTAAGTTCGCTTACTTCCGGAGAAGCGATCGATGTTCCTTCAATGTTCAACACTCAAAAGAAATTGCCATCTTTATTTTTAAAGTAGAAAATTTTTATCAAGTAAATTCATTTTTGTTTTATTTCAAGAATCGTTGATCATGTTAAAACGCCATTCTGTAAAGCTAAAACAAATAAGAATTGCAAACAAAATCACAAGGGCTCAAATTTTATTGATAGGATGGAAATCAGCCAAACGCGTGATCCCATGGAGTATTTACAAAGTTAGAAAATCATAATTGAAGGGAAAAAGGGCTACATGGAAACATAACGACCACTATCCTTCTACCAACTTTGAATTCTGGGCATCCTGAGCTTCTGTCGAAGATGACCTTGACTGGAGTGTTCCGATGGATGGCATGACTGCTGCGGAGGGATTTGCCCCTATTCGACGTAGTTACTTCCCATTAATCCCTAACCTTTTCCTGGATTGTACTTTGATATTTCCAATCCACCGGGATGATTTTTTATTATGTCTCTAATTTTTGCCTGGGCCGCCCTTTCGGGTTTTCAATCCACCGAGACATTTTTTTATTATTATTATTTTTTTAGGCCAAGTATTTCTTGACTACATCCACATTTGTGGGGTAGGCAAATTCATCTCCATCCATGGTTGTAAGTCTCAAGGCGCCACCTAAGAAAGCTCTCTTGACCACATAGGGGCCGTCATAATTCGGAGTCCATTTGCCCCGGGAATCAGTGAGAAATGATTGTATCTTTTTTAGTACGAGGTCTCCTTTCCTGAAGACACGGGGTCGGACCTTTTTGTCAAACGCCTTCTTCATTCTTTGTTGATACAACTGACCGTGGCATAGACCCGTTATTCATTTTTCTTCGATCAGATTCAGTTCATTGTGCCGACTTTGATACCATTCAGCCTCTGTTAGCTCAGCTTCCATCAATACCCAGATTGATGGGATTTCTACTTCTATGGGGAGCACTGCTTCCATGCCATATACTAGAGAGAAAGGGGTTGCCCCTGTTGAAGTGCGGACTTATGTACGATAACCGTGAAGAGCAAAGGGTAGCATCTCGTGCCAGTCTTTATAGGTTACAACCATCTTTTGAACGATCTTCTTGATGTTCTTGTTAGCCGCTTCTACCGCCATGTTCATCTTGGGTCGGTAGGGAGATGAGTTATGGTGTTTGATCTTGAATTCAGGGCATAACTCCTTCATCATCTTATTGTTAAAGTTAGATCCATTATCAGTAATGATCTGGCTTGGAACGCCATAACGGCAGATGATATTGTTTTTGATAAATCGGACCACGACTTGTCGGGTCACATTGGCGTATGATGCTGCTTCGACCCACTTGGTAAAGTAATCAATGGCTACCAGAATGAACCGATGTCCGTTTGAAGCCTTGGGTTCAATCATATCAGTCATGTCGATTCCCCATTTGGAAAAAGGCCATGGGGCAGAGAGAACTTTGAGATGTGTTGGCGGTACATGGATTTTTTCGGAGTATATCTGACACTTGTGACACCTCCTCATGTACTTGTAGCAGTCGGATTCCATGGTCAACCAGTAGTATCCTGCTCTTAGAATTTTTCTCACCGTTGTGTGTCTGTTGGCATGAGTGCCAAAGGATCCTTCATGAATTTCCTTTATCAATATGTTTTCTTCTGGTCTGTCTACACATCGGAGCAATACCATGTCGAAGTTCCTCTTATAGAGTGTATCGCCGCTCAGAAAGAAGCTCCCTGCTAGCTTTCTATGGGTCTTTCTGTCTTTCCTTAGTGCCCCACGTGGGTACTCTTATTTCTGAAGCAAGCATTTGATATCGTGGTACCAAGGTTTGTCGTCTATGACTGCCTCAATCGTGAAGATGTAAGCGGGCCTTTCAAGGCGGATTATGTGGATCTTAGGTAGGTCGTTCCATTGACCCACACTAATCATGGAAGAGAGAATGGCTAATGCATCAGCCATGTGATTCTCATCACGAGGGATATGGTGAAACTCGATTCTGTTGAAGAAAGGTAACAACCTTCTTGCGTAATCTTTGTAAGGAATCAGTCCTGATCGGTATGTGTTCCAATCTCCTTTGATCTAATTGATAACCAGGGCTGAGTCGCCATATACATCCAAGTTTTTTATCCTTAAGTCGATCGCTTCTTCGAGACCCATGATACAAGCTTCGTATTCGGCCTCGTTGTTCGTGCACTTGAACATAAGTCTGGCAGTGAAAGGAATATGGGTACCCTGAGGTGTTATGATGATTGTCCCAATTTTGTTTCCATAATGATTGATGGCTCCGTCAAAGATAAGTCCCGATTGGGAACATGGTTCTGGCCCTTCACTGGGTAGCGGTTCATCGCAATCTTTCATCTTTAAATACATGACATCTTCGTCTGAGAAGTCAAACTCGATTGATTCCTGATCGTCAATCGGTTGATGAGCCAAATGATCGGCTAAAATACTCCCTTTGACGGCTTTCTGAGCATGGTATTCGATGTCGTATTCTGATAACAACATCTGCCAACGGGCAATTCTTCCCGTGAGAGCAGGTTTTTCAAATACATACTTGATTAGATCCATTTCTGAGACAACCAAGTAGTGTGATGAATCATGTACTAGCGAAGACGTTTGGCTGCCCAAGCCAGAGCACAACAAGTTTTCTCAAGCATAGTGTACCGAGTCTCGCAGTCGGTGAATTTCTTGCTCAGATAGTAGATGGCAGACTTTTTCCTTTTGGTTTCGTCTTGTTGGCCAAGCACACAACCCATTGAGTCCTCAAGGACTGTGAGATAGATGATCAGTGGTCTTCCTTCCACTGGAGGTGATAAAATCGGTGGATTCAATAGATACTCTTTGATACTGTCGAAGGTGGTTTGACAGTCTTCTGTCCAAACGCAGTCCTGGTTCATTTAGAGTAATTTGAAAATCGGCGCACACATCGCTGTCAAGAGGAATATGAAACGAGAAATATAGTTTAAATGTCCCAGGAATCCTCTGACTTGTTTTTCAGTTTTTAGAAAGGCATTTCTTGAATGGCCTTGACCTTGTCAGGATCAACCTCAATTCCTTTCTGGCTGACGATGAACCCTAAGAGTTTCCCTGAGCAGACAACGAATGTGCACTTATTAGGATTCAAGCGGAGTTTGTACTTTCTCAACCACTCGAATAGTTTTGAAAGGTGGGTCACATGCTCCTCTTCTGTTTTAGATTTAGCAATCATATCATCCACATATACCTCAATTTCCTTGTGTATCATGTCATGAAACAGAGTAGTCATGGCCCTTTGATAGGTTGCCCCGACGTTCTTCAAACCGAACGACATTACCTTGTAACAAAAGGTACCCCATGGGGTAATGAACGAAGTTTTCCCCATGTCTTTCGACGCCATTTTAATCTGATTATAGCCCGAGAATCCATCCATGAAGGAGAAAACTTTGAACTTTGTTGTACTGTCTACCAGCATGTCAATCTGTGGCAAAGGAAATTCTTCCTTTGGACTGGCCTTGTTCAGATCTCTGTAGTCCACTCACATTCTAACCTTTCCGTCCTTTTTTGGAACGGGTACGATGTTGGCTAACCATTGAGGATATTCTGACGTGGCGAGGAAACCTACGTCAATTTGTTTTTGTACTTCCTCTTTGATTTTGATGGCCATTTCCAGGTGAGTCCGTCTCAACCTTTGTCTTACTGGCAGACATTCTGACCTTAATGGTAGATGATGGTCCACGATGCTGGTATCCAACCCTGGCATGTCTTGATAGGACCAAGCGAATACATTGGGAAACTCTTTGAGAAGCTTTGTCAAACCCTCTTTTGCAGTTGGACTGAGCAATGCCCCAATCCTGACCTCTTTTCTCTCTTTTTCCGAACCCAAGCTTACCGTCTCCAACGGCTCTTTGTGAGGTTCGATGGACCTTTCCACCTGTTTGAGTAGTCGGGAGATCTCTTCTGGAATTTCGTTGTCAACTTCTTCTTCAGCCTCAAATAGCGGGAACTCAAAGTTGGGAGAAGGCATCGGATCGTATGTTTCAACGGGGTTTAAAACATGCAATCTGCATAACGTGATGATTGTTTTTTTAGAAGAGATAGAGAGAATGCAAGAGTGTGTGCAGTGTTTTTTCTAAAAAAGCAAAAGGAGAAAACAGCAATAAATGCGGAAATTACAGAACGCCGTTATTTTATTTATGAACATGTCGATTCTTGAAACTACAGCCCTATAAAACAAAACTCTGTCGCTTTGGGCAAAGCGAAGAGGGATAATTACAGAAAGAGAGCCCTATCAAAACATCTGTTTCACCTAGGCAGGGTGAAAGGTTAAAGACGACAATTACTTTGACTTATGAACAATCTTCGGAACATCGACAACAACCCATTGGCGGCGAACTCCTCGGTGAATCACAAAGTCTGGTAACTTCCTTTATTTGTCTTCAGAAGTAACACTGATTTCTGGTGGAGCATGATCATTGGAATCTGTCTCCTAGGCAGAGTTGTCGTAGGAGGATTCCTCGTTTGTATTTTGCATAGTATTCGTGCTCTCAGGTAAACCTCCCCATCCAGTTGGCTGGATGTCTTCGAGCCTGATACAAGAGCTCTCAGGAGCAGCGTACTTAACCATATAGTCGTATTTTCCACTTGGTTGTCCTAAGGTGTCCCACACTTCTTTGGAACTGGAGGAGTCATCTCTCTCGATGACGTTGACCTCAAGTAAAGCATAGTTGATGAATTCTAGTCTATCAAGCTTTGCCAATTCATCGTCGTACGGGATATTTTCTGAATGACTTGAGTGTTGATCCTATGACATGGTGGGGACACAGGTATTCTGTTCAATGATGCTCAGCTGATTTTCATTGTTTGGCTGATTTTCTTGCCCTGAGTTTCCTGGGTACGACGGCCAGATGGGCAGGCCATCCATTGGGCCATAATAGTCGTGGTCAAAGTTGTCTTTCATCAGAGTGTCTTCCTCTAATGAGTTTGGTGGAGCACGACATCCTTCCGGATCACAATCTCCGTATATTGTTCTGACATCTGACCTGGGTATAAATCTCGGACTCTGTACAGAATAGCAAAATGGCATAGGCACCTCTTCCTGAGACATATAATCGTCCTCGTTAAGATAGAACTTCCACTCCTCATCTGTATCAGAGGGATCTTCCTCATTGATGGTATGGACTACTTGAGATATTTGGTGAAGGAAACCTCCACTATGGAAGAAGTCCTGAATGGGATGAAGACTTTCATCGTTAGCAGTTGTCTGGGTACAGGTTGCAGAAAAACCAAGACCCTTCTTTGTTTTGTTATCGGTAGGAATGACAAGTTGTCCCCATCCTTTTGTATTGTTATTTTTTATCACTTCGAGAACATCTCTGTATAAGGAAATCGAGGTTCCTTTCCCAGATTGATTCTCGTTGCTCACTGAAAGTGCTTGGAACTGAGTTCCAATAACCTCCTCGGGTTCTACACAAGTAGATAAGGACAAGTTACTCACAATCAAGGCTTGTTCTCCATAGACCATGACGAGTTAATCGTTCTTGACGAACTTCAGTTTCTGGTGCAACGTCGAAGTGACTGCCCCAGCCTGGTGTATCCAAGGTCTTCCTAATAAACAGTTGTATGGTGCCCGGACATCCATGACCTGGAAAGTGATTAGGAAAGTGTGAGGACCGATAGTTATGGGAAGGTCGACTTCGCCGATAACTGCTTTCCGAGATCTGTCAAAGGCTTTGACGATGACCTCACTGCCCCTCATCGGGGATCCTTTGAATGATAGTCGCATTAAAGTGGACTTCGGCATAACGTTGATGGCTGATCCAGTGTCTAATAGTACGCTGGCTAAAGCATCGTCCTGGCAGTTAACTGTGATGTTGAGCGCCATGTTGTGACTTTTGCCCTCTTCTGGCAAATCCTCATCACTGAATCCTAAGTTGTTGCAGGAAGTGATGTTAGAGATGATACTATCGAACTGTCATATTGACATATCCTGTTCCACAAAGGCCTGCTCTAAGACTTTAGATCTTTGAAGGAGTTTGTAACAGCTGATCAACAATGTTGTATTTACTCCTTTGGATGAGTTTCAACATCTCATCATTGATTTTTGAAAGGTCAGGATCATTGGACTGACTGACCGGTAGATTGGGAGCTTCTGTCTGAAGTTCCTTTTCTTTGTTAGGTCCTCCAACTCCTCGGTTGAAAATTCGGCCACTCCGTGTTACTCGACTGATGTCTACAATATTCACGACGGAGGGTAATGGAATTTCCTTTCCATTCTCAATTATTGTTGCACCGTATTTGTAAGGGATCGCCTTAGCTGTTTCATACGGTAATGGTCCCAGTAGATAGATAACTACAGGAGCCTTCTGATTTTTCTGACTTTCGTAGGTAATTTCAATCAGTTCTTGGCTAAGAACATTTGATTCGTCCAATAGAGGGATGATGGCACAAACATCCTTGGTCCTCTCAGGGTCAGAGATTACAACCACATCTTTGATTTGATCAGCGAAGTATTCTGGCATCCAGTCAACGGACTCCGAAGCTGGGTATGGGTGAATCTCTTTTCGGTCCAATTGACCTTGAAGGGCTGCTCGCACGAGGCAACATCCTTGGTTATTTTCCGAGCAGACTCTACAACGTTCATAGTTATGTGGTGGCACCTGGCCATATCCGCTTTGAATACAGTGTAACCTCACTAGGTTTGTTTCCATTGACCGAGCATCCTGACTTTGATGCCTAGTAGGGTTCCCATCGATCATACTGACTTGTTGCGTGTCTTCGTCCATATAGATCGGAAGCCACCAGTGGTTTAACAAGTGTTGTAAAGTTCTTTGAACGAGAGCACATCCTTGGTCACTCTCACAACATCCTTTACAGTTCTAATAGTTATACGAAGCCAGAAAACCAAGCTGGACTTGCTTAGTGTGTAATTCCACCAAGCTGGTATTCATCAAGCGAATATCGAAGATTTGAATCATGTTGATCTGATAAAGATTTTTATCATGGTAGTCCTGGATCCACCCAAGATCCATCTAACGCTGGAGGGCCTCTTGTACAAAATAACAACCCTGATTATTTACCGAGCAAATCAGACAGGAATCATAATCGTGCCGTGGCAGATCATGATACAGGCTTTTCCTTGAGTGCATTGCCACCTGGTTGACATTCATCGCACAGATGTAATGGCTCTGAAAGATGTTGGAATTTATACAAGTTATATTGGCCCCACGAATTCAGTGCTCTTGGATCCATCCGAGATCCAACTGTTCCTGTAGAGCTGATTGCACCACAGAACATCCTTGATTGTCCTAAGAGCAGATATCACACTGGTGATAATTATGAGGTGGTATATGGCCATACCCGCTCTGTCTGCGATGCATCTTTACCAAATTGGTCCTCAATAAGAGTACATCATGAATTTGATAGATCTCGTTAGATTCTCCCTCTATCAAATTGAGTACAACTTTCTCGTGTTGAGGCAACGGGTTCGTCAGAACATTTGGATTCGTATCTTTGAAAGATAAGACCCCGCTCCTAACAAGCTTTTGTACATTGGATTTGAAACTGAGACAGTTTTCTATGTTATGTCCAGGTACTCCTTGATGGTAAGGACAAGTCTGATCCGCTTTGAACTAAAAAGGCGGATTTTCCGGTACTGTAAGAGGAGACTCGGTTTGGACGTGCCCCTTGACCAGTAGTAACGGAAGAAGTTCTGCATACAACATTGGTATAGGGTCGAACCCTGGTGGTTGCGTTGTAAGGTTGTTGTTGTACGGAGGACGAGCCTGCTGAAGAGGCTGTTGTGTCCTTCGCTGATATTGCTGTTGATTAGGTTGGCTCGGCACAACCTGAGGTTGATACGTAGGAACAGGCGCAGGGTTAATAGCAGGAGTTACAGCTGCTACTGGTTGGTAACGTCGCCTTTGCTTTTCGAAAGAGATATTCCCAATATCCTGCTCTTTTTTTTAGGGAGAGCACTACCGTATCTTTTTGTATTACTTGATGATCCAACGTCTTTAACTAAACGTCCTTCTCAGACGGCTTCCTCAAGACGAACTCCCATGCCCACCATCTCGGTGAAGTCACTGGGCGCACTGGCAACCATTCGGTCGTAGTAAAATGAGTTCAAGGTTTTCAAGAAGATCTTTGTCATCTCTTTTTCCTCAAGAGGTGGACAAATATGGGCGGCAATTTCACGCCATCTCTGAGAATACTCTTTAAGGGTTTCCTTGTCCTTTTATGACATTGATCTGAGTTGATCTCTGTCTGGTGCCATGTCCAGGTTATACTAATACTGCTGAACGAAGGCAGCGCCAAGATCTCTGAAAGTAGTGATCTTAGTCCAATTTAAACCCATGTACCATTTGAGTGCGGCACCGGTTAAACTATCTTAGTGGTCAAAATTTGGGGTATGACACCACAGCAAAAAGGAGATGTGTCAGTACAACTAATTATTACACAATGTCTCTTTTCTAACAGCCAACAGTATTTCAATAGCTATATTTTACTGGGCTATTTAAAGAAAGGAGTAAACGCTTCTGAAGGTATCGATTCGGTCCATGAATGGAGAATTGATCAAAGTCATTGTGTAAAGATAGCAACAACGATGAGTTCTCGTTGTAACACTTAAACATTCAAAGCTATCACCATTTACACATGGCCATTATTGTTGGAGCTTAAGATCATCATTCAACAGAACAACAATGAATTGGTACAAAAGCTGTTGATGAAGAAGACAACATTGCAAATCAGTCAAGTCATTAACCACCTTATTGTTAGTGTTACATTGAAGATCTGAAGCAAGGAGTTGTTGCTCAAAGCTTGCTCAACCAAGAAGACGAAGAAGAAGAAGATCTACAAGATGTCAACAACTGTCAAATTCAAATACATCTTTGTAGTTTCTTAGAATAGCAAGGAGTTGTTGCTCATATCTTGCTTGAACACTTGTGTGTTCTTTGTACTTAAACTTAGGAGTAATCTCCTTGTTAAGAAGCATTATTGTAATCTCCTGTTAAACTAATTCTTGGTGAATTAGGATTCCTTGAGTGGTCAGTGTGACCGGAGACTCGAGAAGACAATGGCTGGGTGTCATTGTGGAAAAGCCTGAAATAGGGTCAATAGCATTATATTCATTGCGATGAATCCCTGAACGTCTAGCTGTTGAAATCCTAGCAGTAGATCTTGCGAGATTGGAACCTGTAGGTCAATGTTCGTTATATACATTAAGTTGAATCCCTGAACAGTTCATTGTGGGTTAGTCACAGCTGCGGTTGTGCATGTTGTTAGTCACTGGTTGTTGCCCGTGCATCTGTAATCGAGATTGATTATAGTGGATTAAGACCTTGTGTTCAAGGCGAAATCACCTGAGGAGGGTGGACTGGATTCACCTTTGTGGTGAACCAGGATATATCATGTGTTTTTTACTCTTATGCTTAATGTCTTTGTTTATGTTTCTATATTGAGGATCAGAACCTTACATAAGCAAGTCAGAACCTTGCAACTCTGATAAGCTTCCGCTCTGCAAGTTCTGAATGATGTACACAACGTTCAGACTCTTATTGGTTCTCACACTCTAAGCATTGCCAAGTCTGAATATAACTTCGCAAGTCAGAGTCTCTCAACAAACTCTGATGTAATGTAAAGTGTGTTATTGACAAGAAGCGAAAAGTTGTTAAAAGAGTAAATACACAATTCAAACCCCCCTTTCTTGTGTCTTTCTCGTACCTTCAATTGGTATCAGGGCTCTGGTTCTATTATTGATGGATATCAAACACTTAACAGTGTCAGAAAAATATCCAGATGCGGTGCGTAGAAATACTCTGGGTGAGATTGAAATCCACTTACAATTTCTGTAACAGTTCAGAAGATGACTGTGTACAAAATTGTAATCAATTTGAGTACTTGAGCAAATCACTGATTCTGGATGTTTTACAGTTGTCAAACAACTAAATCTTCCTCACTTAAGTTTTAATGAAGATTGAAGAATTAGCTGATAAGATAGATTCATTAGATAATAAGTAGTATCTGTTGAATGCTTATCTTGGAAGATACGTGTGGATGAACCCCGTATTTGCTCAAAGTTGAATCAACAGAAAACAAGAAGTCTTGTTTGCTGAAGATTAATTCTTTATGAGTTTTTGAGATGTTTTTAAGAAACGGATTAGGTCCACCCTGGACTTTCTCGTTTGAAACTCATTCAGAACTTCTTCATGTAAAGAAGAAAGATTGTTGTTCTATGAATTTAAATTTCAGAATTAAGTCTGATGAAGTCAGAAATCTGATAAGTTCAAACTCTTAGAAATGATTCAACATCTGAATCTTGACTAATCAAGAAGTTGAAAGATTCAATGAAGTACTGAATATTGTTTTCTTGAAAAGCTAGAAGAACATTCAGGAAGAAGAAATTCACAGATTCATTAAGTTCTTGATTAAGAATGAATTCTAAGTTCTGATTGAATCAACTCAGATGTTAAAATTCTGAAAAATCAAAGACTCTATCTTAGTTGAATAAAATGCTATTGATCGAATCACTATCTGATAAGTCTTTCAGAACCTCTTAAATCCGGAACCAGAGAATGTTAATCCAAACACTTATGTCTTCTACTTAAAGTCAAAAGGAATTAAGTTGCTGATGCTTTTAGAATGAAGAAATCAGTTGACATTATTTTAGAAGAAGGTATGTTGTTGATCCTATGATAGACTAAATTTAAACAAGTTAGATCAGCCTTGCAAGAACAAAGATTGTCATGCAAACTATGTCATGTGTTACACACGTGTTTGATGATATTCACTTCTGAGCAAGCTCTGAATCTGTCTGAAGATATATAGTCAGAAGAGAAGCCAGATGCTTACTCCTGAACAATAGAATGTAGTAGTCATTTGAAAAAATAATTGACTCCTGTTCTCTTCTAGAAATCCAAGTTTAGAAGACATCTATATTCTTCAAGCATCAGAAGGAAGCAGAAGCTAAAAGATGATGATCAGAAGCTCAGAGTCAGACTGGAAAGCACTCAGAATAGCTGTAAAAAGATTTCAGAATCTCTAAGGTATGTTTGTCTTCATTATTGAAATTTGAAATTGTAGCAATAATTTGAACTTCGTCATATAAGGATTATTGAAACTATAATAAGATTCTCACGCATTTATGATTAGACAATTTTCAAGAATTAAATAAGCAGTTATGATTACGTTGTGTCAGCCACCTTTTTACTATAGATATACAGCGATTAGAGTCTATCACACCTCTTTTCACTGACTACCACAACTATTTATAGCTAGTCTCGGAAATGATGAACCCCGCGTGTTCCAGCTTGATAAATAGCTACTAAATCCCAAAGTCCTCCTCACACCATTATCTTCACTCTAGGAAGAATCATTATCTAACTATCAAATAGGTTGAACCTCGTCTCTCTGATAAATCAACATTGCCCAAAATGACTTCCCACAACATCAGAGGTGAAGCGTCTGATCTTGAACTCCTGAAGGAATTCATGTTGAATTTAAACCTTCTGCCTCAACTAAACAAAACCAGCATTCTCTCTGGAATTGAATTCCAGAACTGGGAAAACTACTTCAACATGCTTGTTGGACCTGTTTTTCCTTCACTTGTAACTGAGTTCTGGGCAAATGCTCGTGTACTAGAATACGACTATGGCAAAAATGCTATCTTATCTGTGGTTGCTGGCTGTCCAGCCTTGATCAACCCTACCATCATAACTAAAGCCATTAGGTGCGTTGAAGATGGTTTGACTATGGAAAGAAATATCAACAATCACAGCTTCGACAGGCATATGCACGTCATTTTTGAAACTGAGGGGCGTCCCAGTCAACTATGTACTCTCACTCTCATTGCCAAAGATTGGTACAAGCTAATGGTAACTAACTTAAGACCAAGAGAAAGAGGAGCAGGATGGTTATCTGACAAAGAAAGATTATTTATTTTCTTTTTAGTGTCTAGGATCAAAATAAACCTACCTCAATCCATGTACAACCATCTAAAGGAAGAAATTAATCTGTCTAGGGAAGACACTGTCTACCAAGTTCCCTACTGCAGGATTATCTCCCATATTTTGGATCTTCAAGGTATAGTTAGTCATTGTAGAAGAAATGGAATGACTGAGAAGATCCTTCCTGAGTTTTGTCAACCTATGACCTTCTTAGTCTAAGATAGGAAGTTAGTCTTTCTAGAATCATAGGTTCCTATCTGATTACCTTATGTCATAAAAATTGGATATGTATCTTCATGATTAATTATTGAAGTATTCCTAACTATAAATTGCTCATCCTCGTGAATAATTTGCTTGTGTTGATTAACTGACTGGAAATTAAAACAAAATAATTAAGCATATTAATCAACAATAATTATCTCTAAAGAATCAAACAAAAAGGTTAGGTCTATCTAGAACCACAAATCCCTTTCAGGTCATAATTAAGCAACGATTATTACTACGACTCTTGATAAGATAATCCTTATTAAAGATGATAATCATTAAACCTCTTTTCCCAAGTTACTTAGTGCGTCTAGGAAAAATCAACCGTTATTTTCCCAAATTTTCAAAACCTTCTCTACTCATTCTCTATAAAAATCGCTAAACCCTAAATCAGGAACACAACGTTTACCCAACTGAACCTTAAGAAAATCCTGCCTAAATATCTTATGTCTTCTTCATTCTATCAACATCTATAATGGCCTTCGGCTCCCAAAATTCCTTAACCCCCATAACCACACAGATTCCAGTTGACCGTCTCATCGTCATGACAGAGACATTTGTAAACTTCAACAATCTAAAATCATATGGATGTAATATTACTCCTTCAATGGAAACTCAAGGTTGGAGTAACTATTTCAAGAGGTTGGAAGGACTGACCTACAGTTATTTGGTTAAGGATTTCTGGATTCATGCGAATGTAGGGAGAACTCTCATTAATTCTTCAGTTTTTGGAAGAAGAGTATTCATATCTGAGAAGACTATTGCAGATCTCTTGATGCATGAGAACAACAGATTCAGAATCACTAAAAATCTACTTAGTGAGGAAAGATAGGCTTAGGTCATGGCTTCTATTTTCAAAGATGAAGCTATAGTTGAGAATCAAAATTTCCCAAATCTGAAGGATTCACTACAAGTTTGGTTCAGAATCCTACAAGGAAGTGTCTTTCACCATCTTCCTTCAGATCAACTTAATGACACTAAAAAATGTGTCATATTCCTTCTCCTAAAAGGAATTAAGATCCATCTCCCTTCCGTTCTCTTCAAACTTCTAAAGGAAGCAATAAAAGACTCCAGAACAAGTTCTGACACGAAAGTCAGACATATTCCATATGGAAGACTTATTTCTGATGTTTTGGTTGAATCAGGAGTAGTTGATGATATTTTAATCAATGAGGGAGAATCAAGAAAGTTGCTTAAAATCGTAGGAAAGATTCTCAGATTTAAGAATCTTAAAAGAGAAAACTCCACTCTGGATAATACATCATTTAGGAAATTAACATTGACCCCAAGGGTTCCTGTCGAAGGATTTCCAAACTTCTCCAAGCACAATCAAGCAGATGTAGGAAACTATCTGCAGCAATTTAAGGAAGACGACATCAGTATTTGGATTAATATGAGGAATATTACTGATGTGCTGCAAGAACTATCAGGATGGAAGAATAGAGAAAAGAAGCAGAAGAGTACTGATGATGGAGAACCTTCATCAAAAAGATCAAAAACGATAAATGACGCATTAACATCCTTCAAGGATGATGCTATCACAAGAATTCAGAACTTAATAGATGCTTCCAGTTTAAGCATAGATCCCTTAGAAGTGAGAAACATCTGGACTGAGTTCCATGGATGGATCATCAGAGGAAATTGTGAAGAGCAAGAGATTGGTTGTATCTCAAGCAGAAGAAAAGCTGCATTCCGCAAGAACTGGTGATTCTGAAAGCTTACTTTTATTCTCCTCCTCATCATCATTAGGCTCCTTTTAGTCTAATCCTTAGGAACCTATCCTTATTAGGTCTATGTTTTGATTACCTTGAACCTTTTAGGATTAAGCTCAACCTATGCTTTATGTTTTAAAACTACTTTGTGGTTCTGTGTTGATGTTTCAATCTAATTGTCCATCAATGATAATGCCTTATCTGATCTATAAAATGATTTACCTCTGTTCTTTATCGTATTAACCTATATATGCTTAATGCTTAAATGATAATATCTTTTGAATCTATCATATCAATCTAAGCCTAAATGCTCAAATGCTCTAAAACTTTTTGATGATGTCAAAAAGTGGGAGAAATATAATATGATTTTGATTAGAAATAAAAATCTTAAAACAGAAAGAATGCAACACAAACAAGTAATCAATCATATAAAATGCGTTACTACTAACGTTTGTTGGTTGATGTTTAACCAAGGAACTCTGAACAAGTTCACTAGGCATTATAAGAAAAGGTTAAGAACAGGTTAAGAAAGAAGTTCACTAGGCATTCTTATGAAGTGTTTGTTCATATGATAGAAGTTGTACACTTTGTGAACATGTGTTCAGAATCAGATCTACCCAGTACTGTTCAGAAGTTGAGAACTGTCTGAAAGTCAAAGTTTATCTTGATCTCTGTCTCACTTGGTTCAGAAGCTGTAAGCTGTCTAAGAATATGAGATTCAGAATGTAAGAATCAGAAGAAGAAAACTCTGAAAGAAGTCAAGTCAAAGTTTACATCTCAAGATGCTTATTCAGAAGAACTATGCAAATCAGAAGTTAAGATCCGGATTGAAGATCCAAGAACAAGTAGCTCTGATGTCTACCAAGAACCAATTAAGAAGAAAATGATTTGGTATTAAACTAAATAAACAAATGGTAATCATACTCAGTATACATTAAGATTGGTATCAGACTCAGTCTGCAGTAATATCAATCAGAGTTAAGCTGTGAAATGTTTTCTATACCTTCATTGGTATCAATCTCAGCACACTAAGGAAATACCCTTCAAGTGGTATGAAAAGAATTCCTTCAATTGGAATCAGATACAACATACTCTGGTATAACTCAGTATCATACTAAGATTAAAACATGTGTACTAGTTTCAGAGTCAAGCGTTGATTGATCACAATAATTAACCCTCAATTGGTATCTGATCAAAATCAAGCTTTGATGAACCACTGAGTTGTGACAGTAACAAGGTTCTGAGATGAAGACCTGTGTTCAAAAGTCAAACTCTGAAAAAGTCATGATCCATATTGGTGATTAAAAACTCATATTCCTGAATTACAATTCTGAAGATCCCAATATTTGACTTATGGAAATTAGGGGGAGACTACCCAGAAGATTCAATTACAAAATCTAAAATCTTCACAAAGTCTAAAACTCAGGGCGAGTTTCTCAAAAGACAGTGTCTGTCTCTGATGAATAGCGAAGCTATGTTATTAGATAAGAACTGTTCTTTTTGTGCTTAAATGAATCTGCTAAAAAGTAGAAATGCTTCAGATGTCTCTGAAGATTATAAG
The DNA here is from genome assembly GCA_022829125.1 of Lathyrus tuberosus. Classification (NCBI taxonomy): domain Eukaryota; kingdom Viridiplantae; phylum Streptophyta; class Magnoliopsida; order Fabales; family Fabaceae; genus Lathyrus; species Lathyrus tuberosus. The sequence goes on from JALAZF010000072.1 coordinate 13,173,956, forward strand.
CTCTGATATGACTACAAAGGAACTGAGTTCTGAATATCTGAAGATAGAAGTTCTGATGAACTAGTCCAGATGCTAAATACTCTCTGTTTTCTTATAGACAAGATAGAGAAGTAATCCTTTTCTATTCTTTCTTCTGGCAACTCAAGTTGTTATTCTGTATATCTTTGGATCATATAAGATTCTAGATGATCACAGATAAAACTTTGAGGATAACACATTCAGGGGGAGCTGTTGTTCCAGACTCTGAATATGTTTGTTTAGTGATTACCTTGTATAAAGTGTTCAATCAAAATACTTGGTTTTGTCAACATCAAAAAGGGGGAGATTATGAGAGAAAGAGTTATCTCTATAAGTCAATCTATGTTTTGATGATAACAATACGTATTTGTGAAAGAACTATTTTATGTTCTAACGTGTGTTGTGTGCAGATCATAATCGTAGAAGATATCAGATCCAACAAGCACCAGCCAGATGTGCGTAATTGATAATATGCGAAGTTACTAAGTGTGACACAAGTCGCAAGAAGCAAGAATGCTTCTGTATCTGATCATGATCAGTCAGATCTAAGGATGCCGATATTGCTGTTGCAATGCTCTTGTGGATGCTCTCTGAAAGTGGTAGTGATACTGAAGATAGCAAAGCTTCTGAAGAAGATAATCTTCTGGAGAACTGAAGTGCTGAAGACTCTCATGACTTGAAGCTCTGAAGGCGGAAGACTCTGAAGACCAAGTGCAGAAAGACTCTGAAGACTTATGTGTTCTGAAGATTACGGTTCCATAGGTCAAGTGCTGAAGACTCTGAAGACAGATTCCTAATGGACGAGTTCTGAAGTTTCGGAAGACTTGAAATAGTAAAGGATAATGTTCTTAAAGACAAGTGTTGAAGTTCTGAAGACTGATTCCTAATGGACTTCTTCAAAAGACTGAAGACTTGACGTTTCAGATATCCTGTTAAGAAGGCTCTACTCATGCTTCAATAAATTACCATCAGAAGCCTCTGAAGTTTGGAAGTCAAATGTTACCGTTGTGAACAACTGTACACAGTGCTCAAGAAAGATATATCCCATCACTTCTCCCACAACAAAAAGGAGATGTGTCAGTACAACTAATTATTACACAACATCTCTTTTCTAACAGCCAACAGTATTTCACCGGCTATATTTTACTGGGCTATTTAAAGAAAGGACTAACGCTTCTGAAGGTATCGATTCGGTCCATGAATGGAGAATTGATCAAAGTCTTTGTGTCAAGATAGCAACAACGACGAGTTCTCGTTGTAACACTTAAACATTCAAAGCTATCACCATTTACACATGGTCATTGTTGTTGGAGCTTAAGATCATCATTCAACACAACAACAATGAATTGGTACAGAAGTTGTTGATGAAGAAGACAACATTGCAAATCAGTCAAGTCATCAACCACCTTCTCGTCAGTGCTACATTGAAAATCTGAAGCAAGGAGTTGTTGCTCAAAGCTTGTTCAACCAAGAAGATGAAGAAGAAGAAGATCTACAAGATGTCAACATGTCAAATTCAAATACATCTTTCTAGTTTCTTAGAATAGCAAGGAGATGGTTCTCATATCTTGCTTGAACACTTGTGTGTTCTTTGTACTTAAACTTAAGAGTAATCTGCTTGTTAATAAGCATTATTGTAATCTCCTGTTAAACTAATTCTTGGTGAATTAGGATTCCTTGAGTGGTTAGTGTGATCGGAGACTCGAGAAGACAATGGCTGGGAGTCATTATGGAAAAGCCTGAAATAGGGTCAGTAGCGTTATATTCATTGCGATGAATCCATGAACGTCTAGCTGTTGAAATCCTAGCAGTAGACCTTGCGAGATTGGAACCTGCAGGTCAATGTTCATTATATTCATTAAGTTGATTCCCTGAACGGTTCATTGTGGGTTAGTCACAGTTGCGGTTGTGCATGTTGTTAGTCACCAGCTGTTGCTCGTGCATCTATAATCGAGAATGATTATAGTGGATTAAGACCTTATGTTTAAGGCGAAATCACCTAAGGAGGGTAGACTGGATTAGCCTTTGTGGTGAACCAGGATATATCATGTGTTCTTTACTCTTTTGCTTAATGTCTTTGTTTATGTTTCTATATTGAGGATCAGAACCTTACATAAGCAAGTTAGAACCTTACAACTATGATAAGCTTCCGCTCTGCAAGTTCTGAATGATGTACACAGCGTTCAGACTCTTATTGGTTCTCACACTCTAAGCATTGCCAAGTCTGAATATAGCTTCGCAAGTCAGAGTCTCTCAACGAACTCTGATGTAATGTAAAGTGTCTTATTGACAAGAAGCGAAAAGTTGTTAAAAGAGTAATTACACAATTCAAACCCCCTCTTTCTTGTGTCTTTCCCGTACCTTCAACCCTAACTGGGGAAATTTAGAGTGAGGGTTTAGAGATTGAGTTGTGAAACCTGTGGATGTTTCAACTCTGCTTGGATATTGACCAAGTGATCAGGATTTTTCCTATGCTTAGGAAGTTTGAAGGTTTCTTTGATATCCAAAGGGAGATGAGACTGTCCAAGTCTGCTGGTATGGAGAGGTTGACTCTTAGCTAGAGAATTATCTTTGTATGATGCCCAAGAGGAGGCTGATATTTTAAGGGATGAGATTTAACCCTACATTGGTTTGATGCTTTGACTCAAGAAGAGTGCTCTAACAAAGGATGACTAGGTTCTGTCCTATACCTTTAAGAGGTCTCTGGGTCCTTGTACTAAGCCCAAGAGGAGGCATGAGAACTTCTAAGAAGCCTGAGGGTCCTTGTATAAAACCCAAGAGGAGGCTAGAGATGCTTTTACGAAGCCTGTGGGTCCAAATTTAAGAAAAGTTCAAGAAAAGTTTCATCGGGAATAATCTTTTCTTTAGTGAACAGTTCTAGGGCTTGAAGAAATTCAAGAGATGTTTCACTGGGAATTAATCCTCTATGGGGAAGGTGAATTTCTTTGACAATTTTCTAAGAGTGACAGTCTGAGAAAAGTTTCACCGGGAATAATGCCTTTCTCTTTGTTCCATATTGTATAAGCCCAAGTGGAGGCGGTACTCTATTTGGAAATTCCTATGGGGAACTAGTTTTGACTGTGTTGAAAGAGTGACCACTGGCTTTATCTAATCTTAGACCTAATTGTAGGGGAAAACTCTAAGCAGATATGCAGGTATATATAGACAGTTGAGATATATATGAGCAAGTATTTAAAAAGAGTGGAAGAGGACTTACAGGTGAGTAAGCTTCCAGCATTACAAACAAATATAAATATCTATAAGCATGTAAAAGAAAGCTGATAAAACTTACAGGCGAGCAAGCTTCCATTGTAACAGCTGTATGGTTAGTTATTCAAGAAATTGAAGAAAGTTTTGACAACAACTTATAAATTTGAAATTAAATCAGAGAAAAGGTTGCTTTGAAAAGAAGTTTGGGGCTTATACAACAAGAGATGCCCAGAGGAATTATTTTGAAAAGGCGACGATCGCGCCGTAGATTGAAAAAAACATAGGGACTTGTACAATGACTGAGGCCCAAGTTTATTGTATTTACAAAGAGGATTAGGTCTTACACTCTATTAGAGGCCCAAAGAGGTTTTAAAGAAAATAAATGGGACTTACAACACAAGGATAGGCCCAGTTGATTTTGTTTTGAAATAGCGATCGCGCCGAGATTTTTGAAAACATAGTGGGACTTATACAATGACTGAGGCCCAAAAAGGTTTGTATTTACAAAGGGGTTGGGTCTTACACTCTATTAGAGGCCCTAAGTGTGTTTTAAGAAAAATAATGGGACTTATAACATAGGGAGAGGCCCAATGAAACACAGTGATCGCACCGTCGTTTTTGAAAATCGTGTCGGGACTTATACAATGTCTATGGCCCAAAATAGTTTGGTTTTCTAAAAGGGTTGGGTCTTACACTTTATTAGAAGCCAAAAGTTGTTAAAAAGGTTTTGTGAGGGTGAAGATAACCAGCAATCCTAATTTGATTTTAAAAATGTATTTTAATTGAATAAAATTTCAATTAAAATGATTAAAGTTATCAAACATGTGTAAAAAACAAGTTGTGATCTTGGATTAATGTTTGAAAAATCAAGTATTATTCATAGAATGATTTGAAAATCATTTGAATTTTCAAAATCAAGAGAAAGAAATATTTTTAGTGCCTAAAAACAAATAAAAATATAATTCTTTACAAAAATACCAAATATATGAAATAAATAATATTTTTGTGAAATTTTTGAAGAATAAAATATTTTAATATTTTTGTGAATTTTCAAAAAAAGAACCAATCAGAAATAATTAAAATTGAGGGAGAAATTAATTTTGGAATTAATTAACAAAAACCATAAAAATGTGAAAAATAGCAAAATATGGCAAAATGGCAAAATGGTCTGGGTGGGTCTTGAACACACGACCTCTTAACCAAACACACATGCGCGCTACCACTGGGGTGGTGATACATCCGTGTATCAAAACCAACCCATTAATATATATGGGTGCCTTGTTTTGAGGCCTGGGCAAGGCGCCATGGCCCGGCCCTTGCCCAAGGCAAGGCATGATTTTTGCCTCTTGCATGAATGCTCTAATTTTCTCATTTCTCCATGGATTGGGACAAAATTTAGGTGTATCCTGCCAAGAATATCATGAGGAAACCAATGGTGGTTTTGGAATTTTCAGAAAATGTTTCTATTTTAAAAACTGATTGTGATTTCAAAATAGGCCTAGATTTGCATGTTCTATGCTATCTCATCATACAGGCAACAATATGTCGCTCCCAGGATTTTCATCCAAGTACAAACGCGAAAGTGGCGCGGAAACAAAGTCGCCAGCAATGTGTATTTATCCCAAGAGAGGGAAAGGAAACACTGCGTAAACCTGAGGGAAGGAAAAAGCATGTCTCGCAACCAAGAGAAACGGGTATGGGAGTTGGTTACGCGAGGGGAAGGTATTAGCACCCCCACGCATCTATCGTACTCGATGGGATCCACGCTTGCTGTTATCGATCAAAGGGTGTAGGGCATCTGAAGCTCCACTACCACTAGAAAGGGAAAGGAACGGGAACGGAAAAGAAAGGAGAAACTGAAGAAGAGGAAAAGAAGTGACTCGGTAGGACGTCCTCGGAGTCCTAGGCCTACGTAATCCCTTGTGCAATGGGAAAGTCAGAGTGAACGTAGTTCGGACTACGGATTGGGGAAGGGTGAAAGAATTGTGCTAGGAGAGATCTCACACAATCTCCTGCCTACGTATCTCGCTCGCACGCGAGAATCAGAGCGACGCAGTTCCCCTCACTAGGGATGGATTTTCTTTGTTTATTTTTTTAAGGAGGAATACGTCAACGTTCGCGTTCCAGCGGTTAGGTGTTGTAGCTCGTTGTACGGAGTCTTAGGCATTTACATGTTTGCGGTAGAACGGAAGTAACACATCCTTTGTGAATAGAGTGAGGAAGATAAGAAGAGAATTGTTTGTTTTTATCTTTTAAGAAGAAGTGTTTTGATTATTTTGTGTTTGTAACGCATATTGCACTAAAGTCTATGACATAGGATCGAATGCGTCGCAAATCGACCCAAGACGGGACGTATGCTAAACACTCTAGGAAAGTGAAGGAAAATCCCTCACTCTCCACTTCCCACATGCAAGGCTCATGTGCAATACACGTTATACTTTATTAAGTGTTTTAGAAGCGGTTATGGGATGAGAAAGAGAGACTCAAAAGGAAGAAAGGAAAAAAGTCTAAGTGGGGGACTAGTTATGCTAATGTTGTCATGCCTGGAAGTCCTATGGTTGTGTGGAGTATAAGAACCACCTAAGTCTAAAGAAGAGAGGGATAGCACTATCTAATGCTTATCCTACCTCACCTTAATCAAAAATTAAGGATGAGCTAGGATCCCTAAGGGATGTGAGAAAGTTCTACACAATCAAGCATTATATCATGCTATTCACGAAAGAGAAATAGTAATGAAAGAGATAGGAGATGAAAGAAGAGATGAGTATGGATTAACATCCACATACTCAAATGTATTACCTCTGCCCCTACACAAAAGGTTAGCACATAATCATTGCAAGTAATGAAAACAAGTACAAGGAACTAAACCAAACAAAACCATTTGTTTTAAGAAGACAAATTAAGAAGAAAATAAAGTTCAAACCAAAAGGGAAAGGTCCTAATGGTTAAGGAACATGCAAAGTCAGTATGTCCATGTGAAAGGATCCTACTAATGTAAACATGCCACGTGAAATTAAACAAAAGCAAACTAGGCACCAAACAATCATACAAATGCAAATGAAACATTAATAATGCAATATGAATGCAAATGCATCATGAATATGGATGAATGCGCATGTAAGCATCAAAGTCAGAATTGAATGACATTTAAGGATAAGTGGAGATGTCATTAAGATGGCATAGAGTTCATAAATGTAAATATGGATCAAGTAGAAAGAAGTGGGATCAAACATCATTCAAGTTCCAACAATGAAGCATACTTGTAATGCAAGCAAGAAGTGAAGATGTAAGATGAACAATCATGTAATATGAATGCAAGTCAGTAGCTCATGACATTTGAAATGACATTTAAAAGTCAAGAATGAAAGCACAAAGTCCACAAAAGTATTATGTTGGGGCACATTGAAGATTAGGAGCAAACATGTTCTAGTTAGGTCAAACAAGTATACAAAAGTTTATGAACTTGAGAAACATGTGATGTGCAATTATAGGTCATGGGATATGGTTGAGGATGATTGCAAACAGAAATGAATCATGTCTAAGTGATGATTTAGGATCATGTAAGTGTTGGTACAAACATGTTATCAAAGAAGATCAAGTAAGAATGCACAATTACACAAGATATTTCAAGTTAAAACAAGTGCATACAATTCATGTAAGGATGAACTTTGGATAACCTATAATTTGATGTGAATGACCTGTAATGATCATACAACCGTATGTCAAAAGATCTCAACAAGTACCAAATAGGATTGCACACAATGATCATTAAAATCCTAGCATATGATCCTATAACAACATACATATATAGATGCACTCAAACAATTCACTAAACCAAGTTAAGAGAAAGAGAAAATTCCCATATGCAATTCAAATGAATTTCAAACAGTATGTACACATCTCCCAAAAGTATGGACAAAAATCACTAAGAAACATGTTCAAATGCACTCCATAAGTTCATTCAAACCAAACAACAATAGTGCACCAAGATAGGGTTCAAACCCCATTCAAAAATGACTTTAAAAATCCAAAAAAAATGAATGAAGTGCATCAATATATCATACAAGTGTGTGTCAAGTCTCAGAAGCAAATTCACTTTGGAGCTATGTCAAATAAATCCAAAACAAAGCATGCATATCAACATAGGATCATATAAGAAGAAAATAAAAGGAAATTACGGAAAAAACATTAAAACATATCAAAATCAGGAATAAAAATATGCAACAATTATTTAAATGCATTAGAAGGCTCCATGAGTTTTTTAGGAATTTTATCATGTTTCTAAGTAATTTCAAAAATCAAATATGAAACAGATATGAAAAGAAAAATAAAAAAACAAAGAAATACAACAGGGGGTGCATCCAAAGCAATTATCCAGTTCAAACAGGCATTGGGCTTAATATTGGAGGGTGCGAATAACAAAATACAAAGCCCAAAGTGTGTTGGAGCCTGCAGCGCATGATATGTTCTCAGTCAATAGAGTTGACTCAAAGAGAACCACTAGATCCAGTCAATGATGATCATTAGGAAAGGTATGGCAATCAAGTGGTCCAAAATGCAAACACACGATAAGCGATCATACACCACACACACGCGAGCACAAAAATAAAATTAAATCAGAAAATGAAGTCACGTGACCTCCACCATCCTCATTAATTTGCTGGCAAGCTTATGTGCGTTAGATCCACATGATCCAACGGTTGTGTTTTAAACTGAGAAGTGGCTAGGGTTTAGGCGAGGTTGAAGATTCAGGTGGCCGGAGAAGACTCTGGTCGTCTTCTCCGGTGAGTCTCCGCCGTGGTCAAGGCTACATGTTATCAGAAACACACAAAATACACATCAAAATGCTCCTTATGCTACGTAGATCACGGATCCAAGCTCCAAATTCTCAAACCATTCACACACAAAGCAAATCGAAACAAATAAGTTTGCCCTAGAAAACTGAAACTACACACCTATGGTGCCTATGAACTAGCCGGATGCTACATTGCTCCTATTGAGCTCAAAACAGTAAAAAACAAGTAGAATTAAAGCAAGATTAGAGCAAGAGATTATGAACTGAACCTGTACTTTTGATGCACTTGAACTCCAAAGAAAACCAGAGGTGAGATTCCTAGCTTCCTGAACTTCACTCTAGCCAAATAAAGGTTATGAAATGCTTTGAACCACTGAACTTTGAGGGAAAAAGCTTGGAGAGGAAGATGAACTTGAAGATCCAATGTTGTTAGATCCAAGATTTCTTGATAATGATGATGAACCTTGGAGGAGATTTGAAGAACAAGCTCGAGTGAAAAGAGAGAGAAAACTCAAAGTGAAAGAGTGAGAGGTTTTGGTGAAATGTGAAGAATGAAAAAGTCCCTTGAAAAATAGTTAGAGAATGGTTTATTTATCGTGAGTTAAATGTTAACCACTGTAGTTAACATTTAGAACTATGATTAGGGTGAGTGAGTTAATTGAGTGAGTGAGTTTGAAGTTGAATGGAGATGGAGTGTAGTGAGGGCACTGGTTTTGTTCATGTATGGAGAGAATATGAAGCTTATGGTGTGGCAAGAATGAATGGTGGTGATGTTGTACTGAACAGCTTCTCACATAAGCTTGCTTTGCAAGTTTCTTTTTTTTCTCTCACTTGGTTTAAACATATATGGTAAAGAGTATGTGATCAAGTATGTGTGTAAGAGGTTGGTTTAGCTCAAAGTGGCAATGTTATGCATGATGTATGTGAAGCATGCGCATGATGTACAAGAAAAGAAAAATTCTGTCTAGGTTTTATTTACTTGTCATGGAAGAAAGAAAATTATATAAGGGGAACTTCGGCAAGGAATATCTCATGAACTAATGAATGAAAATGGTTAATTTTGGATCTTTTGGAAAGAAGAGATAAGGGACAACAAGATTGATGTTGAAAATAAATGCAATGGAAGCACCTTAGATGTTTAAAAATGGTCATGAAGTCTCTTGGTCATGGCTGGGTTGGCTGACCAACTTTCCTTGGTCGTGCCTGGCTCAGGTGTGCATGGGATGAATCAGTTAAGGATCTATACTTTGGACCAATATAACTTCCAAATAATTGATCAAATGAGAAAAGGTTAAACACCAAAGTTAAAGAGGAGATGGAAGTGAACAAGATTGGTGTTGAACAAATTTCCAACTGACACCTTTATCATAGAGATTCATGGCTATGAACTTGGGCACAACATACACACTAAGTGTTTGTGAAAATTATGGCGCAATAGCTGGTCATGACTTGTCACTTTGCCTTGATTTGTCTCAACTTTGAAACACCATATCTCTCTTGATTTAGATCCAATGGGCATGTTCTTGGTATGGTTTTGAAGCTCTTGAAATGAAATTTTGATAGGCCTCCATAAACTATGAGCTTGAAGCTTGGAACATGGAAAAAGAAAGCCCTAAAGTTGACCCTTCAGCTTGTCAAAACTTGCCATAAATGGAAGCCCTAATTTCTATTTTTGGCAACTTTGCACATTTCTTGCTTTTTGATGAATCTTTCATTGTTTCTTGATCAAATCTTCACCAATGATCATATTTGACATGAGGAGCATGAATTTGACCTTAAAAAGTCAAGAGTTGACTTTTTCTTCTGCACAGTTGACTTTCCCCCAAATCTCCTGATTCTCAATCAATTGATCAATTGAAACCCTTCCAAATCAAATTAATGGACAATTCTTCATCCTTAGACCCTTGAGGACATGTAGAATGTCACATAATCAAGTCTTGCCCAAAAATTTAGAAATAAACTGATTTTATGGGAAACCCTAATTTTGTACCCTCAGTCTAGGAGAAATCAGCACATCCTCCAAATCCAAACTCCTCTGAGTATGATGTGTAACCTCTCAAACTATGATGAGACATGCTATTGGGTGATGATAAAAGCTTAAATATCTTGCCCATTGGGGTGATAAACTTCAAGAATTCCAAACCCTAATTTGAACAACCTTGCTAGGAAATGATGAACTGCTTGAATCCTTTGTTGAATTCCCTTCTCTTGATGTCTTGAAGGCTCAAATGAAATGAATTGAGATATGAGAAACTCTTGTGACTTGTCTGGAAAAGTTTGACTCTTGTCCTTTGGCTTTGAACTGTCCATGCTTTGAGACAACTGATCACATGCCTTGTGCAACCAATGATATATGAATGATGTTGTATGACCTATTATGAATGCAAATGAATGAAACATAAGCCAATTATTGGAGAGAGATAAGAGGGAAAATTTTGAGGTATTACACAATAGCAGGAAAAATTGGTTCAAACACAACATATATGATCTGTATGAGATGTCTATGATCAATGGACATCAAAGTAATGCATGATTTAGAGAGTTCAATTTGTGATGCACTTACCTCTTGAAGCTCCTTGGGCTAATTGTCAAGATCCTTGTGCCAGAAGTAATCCAATGCTTTAGAACTTATTGATTGATCCCTTAGAAGCTTTTAGGGTGATCAAAACCAGCTGGAATCCTCAAGAACAAGTATTGGCTCTTTCTTGCAAAAGTGGCAAAAGTCACCAAGATGGGAACTCTCTCAAATGGTGATCCAGATGAGGGAAACCAATTGGGACAGTTTAAGGATGATATTTGGAGTGTGTTTGGATCTTTGTTTGGTTTTGAAAGTGACTGAATCAAGACATGGCTTGAAAAATGCAGAAAAGTCAAATTTTGAGGTTTTGGAGGTTGGCTTTCTGATTTTTGTGTTTTAGATCAAATGTGATTGTTTGAAAAACTTATACATGATATATTGGATGTGTTTGAATCATGAGCTATGGTAGAATTGCTCTCTAACTCAAAAACTCAGTGGTGACTTGCAAAAGAAGGCATTTTGGCCTAATGAGAGAGATTTTGAGGAAAGCAAGTGTTGTAGTGCTTTGGGGTACTCAAACTGATCAGAATTAGGATCTATTTATAGTGTGCCAAGTTTTTTTTGGCATCAATAGTGAATGGCAACTGCAGCAGGTCTTTGGCCAATTGTAGCATAAAGGAATTCAAGTCTTATTTGGCCATTGACTTGGGTCAGTGCAGCAGGAATATGGTCCTTTGTTGCAGGGCTAATGCTTGACTCATTTAGCGATCGAAAACTCAGTCAATGCCACCTCAATGCACCTCTTGAATGCCTTGGAACAAAATTGGAGTTTTTGGATTTGTAACATTGAATTCCACATGCCAAAAGAGGTGGTGTCTTGACTTGAAAGGCTTGTGAATCAGAGGTACTTGCTTGGATAAGATCCTTGTATGATTTAAGAAGTGTGACAAGGCTTAATATTGCACAATTTGGCTGGCTCGAGCAAAAGTGCACAAAACAGCCTTGTACATGACAGTTGGAAAGTGCCATTTTGGGAGGATCATATCTCCTTGCTCAGATGGAGTTATGGAAAGCTCTTGTGCTTTTTAGAAAGCCCTAACATGATACAATCTATTTGTGATCATATTTTGTCTTGAAACTATTTAAATCTAACTAAAAAACCCTCATGAACATTGATGTTCAAGGCTGAAAACTCAGGCTGTTTTCACTAAGTGTTTGAACTTTGATTTTTTTACCACTTGGATCCATCCATAACTAAAAATCTATGAAGAATTGGAGTTTTAGGTAGTTGAAGCTTTTGTAGAATGTAGGAAGACCTACAAATCAAGCTTTGGATACTTCAAAATGGCTGCTTGGATCAGAAGTTATGGTTCTTGGAAGTTGGCACCAAAACCATTCAAATTTAGTAACTTAGAAAATTTTTCAATTTTTTCAAGGTTACCCCTTTTACAAGTTATCTTGATTTCTTCATCAATTCTTGTTAAAATGACATTATAAGCTATATTTTATGAAAATATGAGTCATAAGGATCATTTTATTACAAAAAAGTCATGTTTTGACTTTTGGCTCCGAAGTGGTTCGGCGCGTAAAACCCTAATTCCCGACTTTTGGTGAATGCATTCTCTGAGGGTATTTTAACTTTGCAAATGGATTCCTAGGGTTAATTTGAACATATTGAGTCAGATGTTGAAGTCTTGGCTCATCCACTTGTGAAAATCTCACTCTGGAGGTCTCAGTTGTCCAAAACCCTAATTTGGTATATCGGGTGTTTCGAGGCTCCTCCCACTTGGAATGCCACAAATTTGTTCTTGATTCTTGAGATAGGAGTCCTCTTGATCCCTTATGGATGTTTTTAGAGGTTATACAAGTTGAAGATCATGTCATTTCTTGATTGATCTTTTGTTTAAGTGTTCTGAGAGGGCCCAAAACCTTATCTCTTGATTGTAGGGAATGTTCAACAATCCTTTGTCATACCCCAAAATTTGACCACTAAGATTTCACATCATTGTGCAAATCATCACCATAATGTGGATGTATCATCATGCCTCATCCACCTTCTCAAAGATGGTTGAGCACCTACCACGATCATGAATTAGGGTTTCGAGCCCTCTTAGAATGTTTAGACAAAAGTTCAATCAAGAAATGACCTGATCTTCAACTTGTCTAAACCCTTAAACATCCACAAAGGATCAAAAGGACTCCCATATCAAGAATCAATCACAAGGTTGCAACATTCCAAGTGGATCAAGCCTCAAGATCACTAGTGTCACCAAATTAGGGTTTCGATCGACCAAGGCCTCCAGATGAAAGTTTTCATTTAGGGATGAGTCATTACTTCAAAGCACAACCCAAGATACTTCAAAAGACCTCATGAAACCAATCATCAAGTTAATTTAGCCTCGGGGGATGCATTCCTAAAAAATCTAGAATTAGGGTTTCTTGACCTAATTCACCCCTAAGTTGACTTTTGGAGCAAAACATGATCCAAGTGTCATACCCCAAATTTTGACCACCAAGATTTCCCATCATTGTGCAAATCATCACCACAATATGGATGTACCATTATGCCTCATCAGTCTCCCCAAAGATTGGTGAGCATTCACCACAAACAAGGATTAGGGTTTCAACACCTATTAGAGCATTTAGACAAAGGATCAATCAATAATTGACATGATCTTCAACTTGTCTAACCTCTCAAACACCTATAAAGGATCAAGAGGACTCCCACATCAGGAATCAAGCACAAGGTTGCAAAATTCCAAGTGGATTAAGCCTCAAGATCGCCAGTGTCACTAAATTAGGGTTTTGTCGACCAAGGCCTCCAGATGAAAATTTTCATCTGGGCATGAGCCAATGCTTCAAAGCATAACCCTAGATACTCCATGGGACCTCATGGACCCAATCATCAAGTCAATTTAACCTCAGGGGATGCATTTATCAAAAATCAGGAATTAGGGTTTCTTGACCAAATTCACCCCTAAGTTGACTTTTGGGACAAAACATGAGCCAGGACCTCAAGACGTGATTTGAGAGCCTCAAGTACACCACATTGATCCATTTATAACAATGGATTGATCCAAAAAGCTTGATTCACAAGTTTCAATTTCATCTAGACCACAATTAGGGTTTTGGGGAAAAAGTCAACTGTACCTTTTACTTTTGACCCAGACATGCTCCCAAACCTTGGGATATATCACCTATGGAATCTATCTATTAAGTTTGATTTAGGTTAAGGACTTGATTTAATAGAAGATCGCACAGTTTGGAATTCATCTAATAAAAAGTCAACTATGCACAAAAGTCAAAGTTTGACTTTTTGAGATTTTTCACAATTATGGTTCCTTAAATCTAAAATGATGTTAATGTGTGATTAGAATCATTATTCATCAAGAAAAATCAAAGAAATTGGGATAACTTGTAAAAGGGGTAACCATAAAAACTTAGAATTTTTCTAAGTTATGAAACAAAGTGGTTAGGGTACCAACTTCCAAGGATCATAACTTGAGATCCAAGCAACCATTTTGAATTATCCAAAGATGGATTTGTAGCTCTCATGGCATACTTTAAAAGTGTCAACTACACCTCATTCCAAATCCTCATGAATTTTAAGTTATGGAGTGACCAAAATGACAAAAACATGAAAATGCCACTTTTTCCAACACTTGGTGAAATTTTCACTAAGTCAGAATTTGTTTTACTTTTTTCAAAATGTAGGGGCATTTTTCACTTGGATCCAAAAATTGTCAAGACAAACTATGATCACACATGTGTTGTATCATGTGAGAGCTTTCCAAAATGGCCAAGAACTCCATCAAATTCCATCTGAGCTAAGAATTATGAGAACTTCAACATGCCTTGCTGCAACTGTCATGACAAGGCAGATTTGTGCACATTGGATCGATTTGATTAATTTGTGCAAATGCCATACAAGTTTATCCATCTACATACCTCAGGGGGAGACCAAGGAGGAACAAACACTGATCCATAAGCCTCCCAAGTCATTGGAACTACATATAGGTTTGGCACCCCTAAAAGCCAAAGATGCTTCAAGACTCTAATTTGGTTTTGGAGCATTCAATTGATGCTTAGAGATGGCATGTATCAGAGCAAAAATGAACACTTCAGTCAAGCCTTATCCTTGAATCAAAGAACCATAGGCATGTGCTCTAACCTCTAGTCAATGGCTAGAGGAGACTTAAGATTCCAAAGTGATCCAATTGGCCAACAGCCTGCTGCAGCCACCAATCACTATTGCTTGTAAAACAAACTTGCTCTACTATAAATAGAGCTCATTTGTGCTCAGTTTATGTACACCAAAGCAACCAAACTGATGCTTTCCTCAAAATCTCCTCTTTCACTCCAAAATTGCCTTCTAAAGCAAGTCACTATCGGGTTTTGAGTTTGAGAGCAACTCCAACCAAACCAATCACACACTCACCTCATAAACATCTTATAGAAGTGATCCAAGCACTTAAACAACATCTGGAACACCAATTTCACAAAATAACAAGTTGTAGATGAGGTGCCATAATCTGTTCCAGTCCATTTGAAATCACTCCAAGCATTCAAACACATTCCATATGGTGTAGGGGAGCTATTCAGATCATCACAACTCATCTGTAACACCTCCAACCCAAAAATAAAATTACTCTTGCTACCACGACCTTCAAGTAAGCCTAAACTTGGTCATCTCTTAATCTATGCATATTTCCTCGCACAATAATTTTGCCATATGTTCATAATCATGCAAAGAATGTTTCCCCTCCATTAATTGCCTTGTACGAGTCGTGTGTGGAATTTCTGAGCCTTCATGCAGAATTTAGGGTTCTTGAGGTTTCTCTTTGATTTCTTATTCCATGCTTAAAATAAATGAAATTAAAGACCATAGACATGATCGTGAGGTGAAAACGAGTAGATTGATATGTGGATTGTGTGATTTCATCAAGTATTCAGTGAGATTGAAGGGAAAACGCAAATCTGAAGAAACAGAGGGCACGGGCAAGAACTTGGTGTTCTTGGCGCCCTTTTTTGAATTTTAAATATTTGAATTTTTGTGATTTTATTTAATTGATTCAAAAATGTTAATTCACAAAAATGTTAAAATATTTTATTCTACAATAATTTTATTTAAAATATGTGATTTTATTTATTTGAATTTTTGAGTTGATTCTTTTTTTAATAATTCACAAAAATGTTAAAATATTTTATTCTACAATAATTTCCCAAAAATATTATTTATTTCATATATTTGATATTTTTGCAAAGAATTAACTTTTATTTGTTTTTAACATTTAAAATATTTTTTCTTTCTTGATTTTCCAAACTTAATTTATTTCCAATCATTTTGTGGATAAAAACATGATTTTTCAAACATTAATCCAAGATCACAACTTGTTTTTCACACATGTTTGATAATTTTGATAATTTTAATTAAATTTTAATTTAATTAAAATACAGTTTGAAATTAATTTAGGGTTTTGATCTTAATCACCCAAAACAATCTTTTTCACACTCATGAACCTCTAATAGAGTGCAAGACCCAACCCATTTTTGAAACCAAAATAATTTGGGCCTCGGTCATCGTATAAGACCCACTGTGTTTTCAAACCTCGGCGCGATCGCCATTTTTCAAACAAATAATCATCTGGGCCTCTCCTCGAGCTATAAGTCCCATTCCATTTCTTAAAAATCTCTTTGGGCCTCTAATAGATTGTAAGACCCAACCCCTTTGTAAATAATACCTTTTTGGGCCTCACACATTGTATAAGTCCCTCTGTATATTTTCAAACGTACAGCGCGCTCGTCGCCTTTTTAACAAAATCATCTGGGCTTCTCCTTGAGCTATAAGACCCATCTTTATTCAATTTCAAACTTTTGGGCCTCTCCTTGAGGTGTAAGACCCAATCCTCTTTTGACCAAAACTCTTTGGGCCTCAGTCGTTGTATAAGACCCGATGCAAAACAACAGTACCATCACTGTTAAAATTTGGGCCTCTCCTTGAGCTGTAAGCCCCAATCTCTATTCAAAATACTTTCTCCTTTGATTTTGAATCCAAATATATAGTTGCTATCAAAACTTTCTTTAATTTCTTTGTTGAACAACTAACAAAACAACATGGAAGCTCTACAACGGGTAAGTGTTTATCTGCTTTATTTTATATGCTTTCATATACATAACTGTATTGTGGGAAGCTGCGCATGGTTAGTCATCTTTCATTCTTTTAAATGCTTTCATATACATAACTGTATTGTGGGAAGATGCGCATGGTTAGTCTTTTTTCACACTCCTTTAAATACTTGTCATATATCAACTGTATATATACTAGTATAGTTATTTAGAGTTTTCCCCGGCAACTACATCTAGAACTAGGTAAAGCCCTATTGGTCACTCTTTAAATACAAACAAAACTAGATCCCCATAGGATTTCTAGATACAGTTTTCCCTTCTCTTGGGGTTAATCAATACGGAACAAAGAGAAAGGCAGTATTCTCGGTGAACCTTTTCTCAGATTGTCACCCTTAGAAATTGTCAAAGAAATTCCACTCCCCAGAGTTGATCTATTCTCCGTGAATAGCATCTCTTGAGTTTCTTCCAAATACTCGAACTTTCCTGGAATGATCTCTTCTCTGTGAATTGCATTTCTTGAACTTCTCTTGGTTTGGGGACCCACAGGCTTCCTAAAAGCATCCCCGCCTCCTCTTGGGCTTTGTACAAGGACCCTTCGGCTTCTTAGAAGTTCTCATGCCTTCTCTTGGGCTTAATACAAGGACCCTAACGACCTCTTAAAGGTATAAGACAGAACTTAGTCATCCTTTGCTATAGTAGTCTTTCCAGTGTCAAACCTCTGGCCACTTTAGGGTTGATTCTCATCCCTTAAGGCCCTTGCCCTCTTTTGGGCATCCTACAAAAGATAAAACTCTTCAACACCAGTAGACTTGGACATTCTAAAACTCCTTTGAGTCTCAAAGACATTCTCAAGTTTCTTTCAAACATAGGAAAAAACACCAATCACTCTAGATAAATCTCCAGCAGAAACCCGGTATCTCTCATGAGAGTTCCCCACCCTTGGACCTGCCTATGGATCTAATCCTCAGCAGTAAGATAGCCTCCTCTTAGGCTTTGTATAATGATATTTCCTCCACACAGTCAGCCTCCTCTTGGGCTTTATAGAATGATCTTCCCCCAGCGGAGCTAACCTTTTCGGACTCTCTTGTTGAGTCAACCACTTTTCAGACTCTCTTGTTGAGTCAATTCCTTTTCAGACTCTCTTGTTGAGTCAATCATCTCTCCAACTCTCTTGTTGAGTCCATCCCTTTTCAAGACTCTCTTGTTGGGTCAACCTCCTTTTAACCTCATTCTCGGGCTTCGTACGAGACAACTAATCACTCTCTTGTTGAGTATAAAGGACTCTCTTGTTGGGTCAATCACCTTTGCAAGGCTCTCTTTTTGAGTCAACTCCATTAGCCTACGTCTTGTGCTTTGTACAAGACATATAAAAACACTCTCTTGTTGAGTCAACCCTCTTTTAGCCACAATCCTGCGCTTTATACAAGATAGATAAAAACACTCTCTTGTTGAGTCAAACCCTTTTAGCCTCAATCTTGGGCTTCGTACAAGACACAAATTTCCCTCTCTTAAACTGGGGACAAATATCTTCCCTAGCCAAGTCATTTCCTCCCAGTCTTCTTTTAGGCTTTGAGGAATGATTTTCCTCAAGCAGAGTCAAACTCATTTTAGCTTCAGTCTTGGGCTTTGTACAAGACACATATAAACCTCCCCAACGAAGTCCAAAATCCTTTTTAGCCTCAATTTTGGGCTTTGTACAAGATAGAAAGAACATTTTCCTCAGAAAAGTCAAACTGTTAGCCTCCTCTTAGGCTTTGTATAATGATATCCCCAAAAGAGTCATTCTCTTTTTTGCCTCAATCTTGGGCCTGGTACAAGACGTATACACTCTCTTATTGGGTCGATCTTACCTAGCTTCCTCTTAGGCTTCGTATAAGGAAATCCCTAGCTGAGTCAGTCAACCCTTTAGCTTCATATCTTGGGCTTTGAACAAGATAAAAATCCCTTTTATCTTCAATCTTGGGCTTTGAACAAGACACAAATACTCCTTTTAGCCTCTGTCTTGTGCTTTGAACAAGACACCAAAATATCTTTTTCTTCCCTTAGAATAGGAAGAACTATGATTGCTCTGATTTCCGTGTTTCATTTAAGCGGGAATACGTAGGCATAAGATTGTGAAATCTTAGCGAGCATACTAAACAAAAACTCTAGGTCCATTACCTTCACACTAATCAAAACTGAGGTCCAATACCTCACCAAAATCATCAAAAACTCTCACTCACTCTTCCAAGAAACTTTACCAACCCATTAACAGATAAACACCATCAATTATAAAGCAAAACCTAAAGCTAATATCCTGTGGATAACCACATATAGGATGGGTAATTGACAACTACCTATTGTATAACCTGACCCCGGACCCCCAATCTCTTTTAAGCGTTTGTTCAGTTAAACATTTGCGTGCAAGGTTAGTTTTAGATACCTTCCCTTTCCCTTTCATCTTCATGGGATAAATAAGAAATCAGAAAGTAGCATCCCTTTCTCCTCGAGGAGGAAAACCAAATTTCGACGATAAGGTGGTCGCGTCACCGACAAAAATCTCTCACTACAGTATAATGGCGACTCTGCTAGGGAGTCATTGACTGTTAGGATCATAGGACTAGAGGTCTAGGATGTTAGGACAAATATATATACTTCTTTTCCTAATTGATATCCGTGTTTATTTTTCTGTTAATGGGAATGCGTGTGATGTCGCATCTGGAAAGAGTGAGTATACACCTAAGATAGGTGATGGCACGAGACGGGTAATCTTACTGGGAGTGAATCCCAAATAAGAGGTCCCGGTAGACCATCGAATCAGTGGAGGTACCCTTTGCGGATTCAATGCCTATACGACTTCGGTTGTTGAAAGCAGATTATTCGATTAGGTTATTTGAGAAGCTGAGGATTTTAGTAGACTGAAACCATATTACTATTTTGTAGTGCGAAAGCTATCGAAAATAGTTGTCACGCGATACTACCCTCATTTGAGACTACTCTAAGATACATCAGCTCGCTTGGGTGATTCTAGCTTGCTATTGTTATCCTAAGAGGGGTCAATGATTTTGCGGACAGGTACAAAAAATCACCAGTTAAAACCTTTGGGGATGGGTAGAGCCTTGACTTCATGACACCGAACCTTTGACCCCATGTTTTTTCTATGTTTTTGTGTGATGTATTCATGCATTCATTTCATTAAAAAACTTTAAACAAAGAAAATTTTCTCTTCTAGTCTCTCTTTTTCAAATTAAACTAAGACAATGATTGCAAATGTCAAAGAAAAAGATTGCGTTATGGATTTCGATAGACGAAAGACTCACAAGTACATCTTCAAGGTTCCAAAATTAGAGGATTTACGTGGTTTGGCGAGGATGGTCACCAACCCTGATGCTTTCAGAGCTAAGTATGGAGGATTGTTGTCTCAGTTAAGGGTCCAAGTAATTGAAGGAATCCTGTCCACACTCATCCAGTTCTACGATCCAGTTAATCACTGTTTCACATTCCCGAATTATCAACTTGCACAAACACTAGAGGAGTACTCTCACCTGACTGATTCACCTATCACTGACCAATCTCCCTTTTCTGGACTGGAAGAAATTCCAAAAGATCAGACCATTGCAAATGCAATTTATTTGGATGAGTCTGAAGTCAGGACTCACATGACCACTAAGGCTGGAATCCAGGGTCTGCCAGCCCAGTTTTTTATAAAGAAAGCCCTGTACTTTGCTAGTATAGGGAATGTGCCTGCTTTCAAAAGCATCTTTGCTTTGCTCTCCTACGGGTTATCTCTGTTTCCCAACATTGATAGTTTCGTTTATATTAATGCCATTAAGATTTTTTTTATTGGAAACCCCGTACCAACCTTGCTCGCAGATGCTTATCATTCTGTACACTTAAGGAATTTGTACAGCGGAGGAATGATCACATGCTGTGTACCCCTGCTATACAAATGGTTCACTCCCCATTTACCCAAGTCTGCTACGTTTTGGGATCAAAAGAGTACTTTACGTTGGTCGCAGAAAATCATGTCTCTTACCAACTCTGACATCGATTGGTACAATCGAATCTATGATAGGATCAGGATCATAGACCATTGTGGAAACTTCCCTAATGTACCCCTCATAGGAATTAAAGGAGGAATCAATTATCATCCAATTTTAGTTCGTCATCAATTCAGATACCCGATGACGCATGTCCCGCGTAATGCTCATCTGAAAGGTCTTTTCTTCAAGGAAGGAGAAAACGACAGGGTACTAAAGACAGAAATAGTGCATGCCTGGAAACATGTTCACAGGAAAGGAAGAGAGTCTCTATGAAAACCGGAATGTATCTCTGTAGAGCCTTATCTCCACTGGGTACAAACTAGAGCTCTCAAACTGAGGATGCCTTA
Source organism: Lathyrus tuberosus (assembly GCA_022829125.1). NCBI lineage: Eukaryota > Viridiplantae > Streptophyta > Magnoliopsida > Fabales > Fabaceae > Lathyrus > Lathyrus tuberosus. The sequence goes on from JALAZF010000072.1 coordinate 13,194,992, forward strand.
CCCTCGTCACGAAGTTCTTCCATTAAGGGAATTTGTCCTTTATTTTATGTCTGATATGGAAAAACTTCAGGTTACTCTCAACATAGTTCAACAAGAGAAGAGGTCTTGGAGGAACAAGTACCGCATTCTCAATGTGGAGTGTAACAAAATAAAGCAACTGTTAAATGATAAAGATGCTCTGATTAAGATTTTAGGGCAACATGCTGTAGAAATTTAGGATGACCAAAGGAATTTGCTCACTCCTTTCACTTGGCAAAGGAATGACAATCCAACAACGGCTCAAGAGCCCCGGTCAAAGAAAAGGAAAGTACAAGAACCAGCACCTGAGCCTTCCTTAGAGAGGACTCAAGATCCATCAGTTTAGACAATTTCCTTTTACAACACTTTGTAAATTACTGTATTTCCATTTCTTCAATCTTTGAATTCAATAAAACGGGGTTTCCCCACTGTTTGACATTTGCAATCCAATTGTCAAAGTTTCTTTTGATTAAATAAAAAAAATTAAATTAATATAATCATTGCATATCATTCATTCATTCTCACCTAACGCATTCTTCTTCCCTGCAAATCTCACGGTTGTGTCTTAATTCTAGAGTCAAACTGTCTCATTCGTACAATACTCGGGCCAGTCAACAGAAGAAATCGACACTCTGAAAGAAGATCTGAGGAAACTTCACAATGACATGCAATCTCTGGCAGTAGCCCTGATGCAACAACAAAGGGCTGTGATCTCAGAGATCACATCTACGCCCATAGTGGAAAAGTATGATCCTCGATATAACATGCCTAAAGATCGTCCCTGGGGCATGCCACTCAACTATATCCCGGAAGGATATATTTCGCCGATCATGGAAGATCCGGAAACTATAGCGGGAGAAGCTGGGCCTGAAGGTTACAAACTTCGGGAAAGTGAAGATGCAAGGGGCATGACAGCAACTCTTGAAGGTTACAAACTTCGGGAAAGGGAAGCACCGAGAGTCACTGCCATAATGACTGTACCACTACCCATGGTAGACACTGTCCCAGAAGGACACATTCCACAGATACCTTCTGGTGGAAATGAGAGTATGAACGATAAATTGAAGGAATTCCAAGAACATATCCTGGAGATGCAGAAAGAACTGCAAGCCATTCGCGGTCAGGATCTATTCTGAAAGGACGCTGTAGACCTTTGTTTGGTCCCCAATGTGAAAGTTCCGCTAAAATTCAAGGTGCCCGAATTTGAAAAGTACAAGGGCAACTCTTTCCCTCAAAGTCACTTGGTGATGTACGCTCGGAGGATGTCAACACAGACAGAGAACCAATAGCTACTGATCCATTACTTCCAGGATAGTTTATCCGGTGCCGCACTTTAAATGGTACATGGGTTTAAACCGCACTAAGATCATTAGTTTCAGAGATCTTGGCGCTGCCTTTGTTCAACAATATAAGTATAATATGGACATGGCACCGGACAGAGATCAACTCAGAGCCATGTCGCAGAAGGATAAGGAAACCTTTAAGGAATATGCTTAGAGATGGCGTGAAATTGCTGCTCAGATTTGTCCACCTCTTGAGGAAAAAGAAATGACAAAGATCTTCTTGAAAACCTTGAGCTCGTTTTACTACGACATAATGGTTGCCAGTGCGCCCAGTGACTTCACCGAGATGGTGGGCATGGGAGTTAGTCTTGAGGAAGCCATTTGAGAAGGACGTTTAATTAAAGATGCTAGACCATCAAGCAGTACCAAAAGATACGGTAGTACTTTCCCTAAGAAAAATGATCAAGATATTGTTAATATATCTCTCGGAATACAAAGACGACAATACCAACCAGTAGCAGCTGTAACTCCTGCTATCAACCCTGCGCTTGTTCCAACGTATCAACCTCAGGTTGCTCAGAGCCAACCAAATCAACAACAATATCAGCAAAGGACACAACAGCCTCTTCAGCAGGCTCGTCCTCCGTACAACAACAACCGTACAATGTGACCACCAGGGTTCGACACTATACCAATGTTGTACGCATAACTGTTTCCGTTACTACTGGTCAAGGGGCACGTCCAAACCAGGTATCCTTTTACAGTACCGGAAAATCCTCCTTTTTGGTTCAAAGCAGATCAGACATGTCCTTACCATCAAGGAGGACCAGGGCATAACATAGAAAACTGTCTCAGCTTCAAATCCGATGTGCAAAAGCTTGTCAAGAGCGGGGTCTTACCCTTCAAGGTTTCAAATCCGAATGTCTAGAAGAACCCGTTGTCTCAACACAAGAAAGCTGCAGTCAATTTGATAGAGGGAGAGTCTAACCGTAGCTATCAAATTCATGATGTACTCTTATTAAGGGCTAATCTAGTCAAGATGCATCGCAAACAGAGTGGGTACCGTCATGTACCACCTCATAACTTTCACCTGTGTGATATCTGCTCGAAAGACAAACAGCTCTACAGGAACAGTTGGATCTCGGTTGGATCCAAGAGCACCGAATTCGTGGGGTCAACATGACTTACACAAATTCCAACATCATTCAAAACCATGACATCCGTGCGATGAATGTCAACTTGGTGGCAGTGCACTCAAGGAAAAGCTAACATCATGATCTGCCTCGGCACGATTATGATTCCTGTCTGATTTGCTCGGTAAACGATCAGGGATGCTCTTTTCTACAAGAGGCCCTCCAGCGTCAGATAGATCTTGGATGGATCCAGGATTACCGTGATAAGAATCCCTGTCAGGTCAACATGATTCAACTCTTTGATATTCGCTTGATGAATACCAGCTTAGTGGAGTTACACGCTAAGCAAGTCCAGCTTGGTTATCTGACGTCGCATGAGTATCAAAACTGTAAAGTGTGTCTTGAAAGTAACCAAGGTTATGCGCTCGTTCAAAGGACACTTCAACACTTGTTAAACTAATGGTGGCTTCTGATCTATCTAGATGAAGACACGCAACAAGTCAGTATGATTAATGGGAACCCTACTAGGCATCAAAGTTGGGATGTTCGGTCAATGGAAACCGATCTGGTGAAGTTGCACTGCATTCAAAGTCGACGTGGCCGGGTGCCACCACACAACTATGAGCGCTGTAGAGTTTGTTCGTAGGATAACCAAGGATGCTACCTTGTGCGAGCAGCCCTTCAAAGTCAGTTGGACGACAAAGAGATTCAACAATGTTCAAGCTCTGGTCCAGTCAACATAATGTCATACTATCTTCCCAATCGAGGCAAAGAAGTTGTCTAGATCCCTAAACGAGAAGTGGCCAAAGATGTATGCGCCGCAATCCCTTTACTCCATGAATCAAGGGTTCCCCTTGATAGTGGAAGGATTCTCAACCTCGAACCAATTGAGGCCAGCTATGATGGTCAGAAAAATCAAAAGGCTCCTGTAGTCATCTATCTGCCAGGATCAGTACCGTACAAATCCAATAAGGATATCCCTTACAAATACGGTGCAACAACAATTGAGAATGGAAAGGAAGTTCCATTACCCTCTGTCGGGAATATTGCAGACATCAGTCGAGTAACACAGAGTGGTCGAATCTTCAACCGAGGAGTTGGAGAACCTACCTGAGAAAAGGAACCTCAAACGGAAGTTCCTGATCAACCGGCCGGTCAGCACAGTGGTTCTGACCTTCCAACAAACAACGATGAGATGCTCAAGCTCATCCAAAAGAGTGAATACAACATTTTTGACCAACTGTTGCAAACTCCTTCAAAAATATCTATATTATCTCTTTTACTCAGTTTCGAAGCCCACAGGGAGGCTCTGCAGAAAGTCTTAAGGCAAGCCTTTGTGGAACAGGATGTAATAATAAGACAATTCGATAGCATCGTTTCCAACATCACTTCCTGCAACAATTTGGGGTTTAGTGACGAGGAATTGCCAGAAGAGGGTAAAAGTCACAACATGGCGCTCAATATTACAGTCAACTGCCAGGACGATACTTTACCCAGCATATTGGTAGACACCGGATCGGCTCTGAATGTTATGCCGAAGTCCATATTAATGCGACTATTATTCAAAGGATCCCCGATGAGGGGCAGTGAGGTTATCGTCAAAGAATTTGGCGGATCCCGGAAAGCAGTTATCGGCGAAGTCGACATTCCCATAACTATCGGTCCTCATACTTTCCTGGTCACTTTCCACATCATGGACGTTCGGGCAGCATACAACTGCTTATTAGGATGACCTTGGATACACCAGGCTGGGGCAGTCACTTCCACACTACACCCGAAACTGAAGTTTGTCAAGAACGACCAACTAGTCACAATCGGCGGAGAACAAGCCTTGATCGTGAGTAACTTATCATCGTCTACGTGTGTAGAACCAGAGGAGGTTGTTGGAACTCAGTTCCTAGCACTGTCGGTGGGCAATGAGAATCAATCAGAAAAAGGAACATCAATTTCCTCGTACAGAGATGCTCTCGAAGTGATCAAAAGTAACAATGCCAAAGGATGGGGACAACTTGTCATTCCTACTGATAACAAAACAAAGAAGGGTCTTGGTTTTTCTTCAACCTGTACCCAGACTGCTACTAACGATGAAAGTTTTCATCCCATTCAGGATTTCTTCCACAGTGGATGTTTCCTTCACCCAGTGCCTCAGGAAGTCCATACCATCAACGAGGGTGATTCCTCCGATACAGATGAAGAGTGGAAGTCCTATCTTAACAACGACGGTTATATGTCTCAAGAAGAAGTGCCTACGCCATTTTGCTATCCCGCGCAGGTTCCGAGATTTATACCAAGATTAGATGTCAAGATGATATACGGAGACTGTGATCCAGAAGGATGTCGTGCTCCACCAAACTCATTAGAGAAGGACACTCTAATGAAAGACAACTTTGACGACGACTATTATGGCCCAATGGATGGCCTGCCTATCTGGCAGCCGTACCCGGGAGACTTGGGGCAAAAGAGTCAGCCAAATGAAGCTTATCAGCTGAGTATCATTGAAAAGAATACCTGCGTCCCCACAATGTCATGGGATCAACACTCAGGGTATTCAGAAAATATCCAGCATGACGATGAATTTACAAAGCTTGCGGGAATGGAATTCATCAACTATGTTTTTCCCGAGGTCAACGTCATCGAAAGAGATGACTCCTCCAGTTCCAAAGAAGTGTGGGACACCTTAGGACAACCGAGTGGCAAATACGACTACTTGGTTAAGTACACTGCTCCTGAAAGTTCTCGTATCAGGCTAGAAAACATCCAGCCAACTGGATGGGAGGACCCACCTGAGAGTATAAACACTATGCAAGATACAACAGAAGAGTTTTTCTACGACAACTCTGCCTGGGAGACAGATTCCAACGATCCTGCTCCACCAGAAATCAGCATTATTTCTGAAGACAAGTCAAGAAAGAAGGTACCAGATTTTGTGATTCACCGAGGAGTTCGCTGCCAGTGGGTCATTGTCGATGTCCCGAAAGTCGTTCATAAGTCTAAGTAATTGTCGTCTTTACTTTAACCTTTCACCCTGCCCAGGTTAAACGGATGTTTTAATAGGGCTCACTTTCTGTAAATGTCCCTCTTCGCTTCGCCCAAAGCAATTGAGTTTTGTTTTATAGGGCTGTAGTTTCAAGAATCGACAGGATCATAAATAAAATAATGTCGTTCTATAATTTCCGCATTTTATTGTTGTTTTCTCTTTTTCGTTTTTTCAGAAAATGGTAATCCTAAAAAACAACTCAATAGTAAAAACAAGCAGTTTTCCAAAAAAATACATTGCACACACTCTTGCATTCTCTCTATCTCTTCTAAAAACAATCATTATGTCATGCAGATTGCTTGTTTTAAACCCCATTGAAACATACGATCCAATGCCTTCTCCCAACTTTGAATTCCCGGTATTTGAGGCAGAAGAAGAAGATGACGACGAAATTCCAGAAGAGATCTCCCGATTACTCAGACAAGAGGAAAGGTCCATTGAACCTCACAAAGAGTCATTGGATACAGTCAACTTAGGTTCGGAGGAAGAGAGAAGAGAAATCAAGATTGGGTCATTGCTCAGTCCGACTGTCAAAGAAAGTTTGATAAATCTTCTCAAAGAATTTCCTGATGTGTTTGCTTGGTCCTATCAGGACGTGCCAGGGTTGGATACCAGCATCATGGAACATCATCTACCGTTAAGATCAGAATGTCCGCTAGTAAAACAAAGGTTGAGACAGACTGATCCAGACATGGCCATCAAAATCAAAGAGGAAGTACAGAAATAGATTGACGCAGGTTTCCTCGCCACATCAGAGTATCCTCAATGGCTAGCCAACATCGTACCAGTTCCGAAAAAGGACGGAAAGGTCCAAATGCGTGTAGACTACAGAGATCTTAACAAGGCCAGTCCCAAGGATGACTTTCCTTTACCACACATTGACATGCTGGTAGACAGTACAGCAAAGTTCAAAATATTCGCCTTCATGGATGGATTCTCGGGCTATAATCAGATAAAAATGGCGCCGAAAGACATGGAGAAAACTTCGTTCATTACCCCATGGGGTACTTTTTGTTACAAGGTAATGTCGCTCGGTTTAAAGAACGTCGGGGCAAACTATCAAAGTGCCATGACTACTCTCTTTGATGACATGATACACAAAGAAATCGAGGTATATGTCGATGATATGATTGCCAAATCTAAAACAGAAGAGGAGCATGTGACCCTCTTGTCAAAACTATTCGAGCGGTTGAGAAAGTACAAACTCTGCTTGAATCCCAACAAGTGCACCTTCGGTGTCCATTCAGAGAAACTTTTAGGGTTCATCGTCAGCAAGAAAGGAATTGAGGTTGATCCTGACAAGGTCAAGGCCATTCAAGAAATGCCTTCTCCAAATACTGAAAAACAAGTCAGGGGTTTGCTGGGACGTTTGAATTACATTTCCAGATTTATATTCCTTATGACCGTGACATGTGCGCCGATTTTCAAATTACTCAAAAAGAATCAGGACTGCGTTTGGACAGAAGACTGCCAAACCACCTTCGACATTATTAAGGAATACCTGTTGAACCCACTGATTCTATCACCTCCAGTGGAAGGAAGACCACTGATCATCTAATTAACAGTCTTGGAAGACTCCATGGGTTGTGTACTTCGCCAACAAGATGAAACAAAAAGGAAAGAGTCTGCCATCTACTATCTGAGCAAGAAATTCACCGACTGCGAGACTCGGTATACTATGCTTGAGAAAACTTGTTGTGCTCTGGATTGGGCAGCCAAACATCTTCGCCAGTATATGATTCGTCACACTACTTGGTTAATCTCAGAAATGGATCCAATCAAGTACGTCTTTGAAAAGCCTGCTCTCACGAGAAGGATTGCCCGTTGGCAGATGTTGTTATCAAAATATGACATAAAATACCACGCTCAGAAAGCCGTTAAGGGGAGTATTTTAGCGGATCATTTGGCTCATCAACCGATTGACGATAAAGAATCAGTTGGATTTGACTTCCCAGACGAAGATGTCATGTACTTAAAAATGAAAGATTGCGATGAACCGCTACCTAGTGAAGGGCTAGAACCAGGTTCCCAATGGGGACTAATCTTTGACGGAGCTGTCAATCATTACGGAAACGGAATTAGGGCAATCATCATAACACCTCAGGGTACCCACATTCCTTTCACCACCCGACTAACCTTCAAGTGTACAAACAACGAGGCCGAATACGAAGCTTGTATCATGGGTCTCGAAGAAGCGATCAACTTAAGGATCAAGAACTTGCATGTATATGGCGACTCAGCCCTGGTTATTAATCAGATCAAAGGAGATTGGAACACATACCAATCAGGACTGATTCCTTACAAAGACTACGCAAGAAGGTTGTTACCCTTCTTCAACAGAATTGAGTTTCATCATATCCCTCGTGAAGAGAATCACATGGCTGATGCATTAGCCACTCTCTCTTCCATGATTAGTGTAGGTAAATGGAATGACATACCTAAGATCGACATAATGCGCCTAGAATGGCCCGCTTATATCTTCACGATTGAAGCAGTCATAGACGGTAAACCTTGGTATCACGATATCAAATGCTTCCTTCAGAAACAAGAGTACCCACCTAGGGCACTAGGAAAAGACAGGAAAACACTCAGAAGGTTGGCATGCAGTTTCTTTCGGAGTGGTGATACACTCTATAAGAGGAACTTTGACATGGTCTTGTTCCTATGCGTAGACAGACTAGAAGTAGACACACTAATAAAAGAAATTCACGAAGGATCCTTTGGCACTCATGCCAACGGACACACAATGGCGAGAAAAATTCTGAGAGCAGGGTACTACTGGTTGACCATGGAATCCGATTGCTACAAGTACATGATGAAATGTTACAAGTGTCATATATACTCAGACAAAATCCATGTACCGCCAACGCATCTCAAAGTTCTTTCTTCCCCATGGCCTTTTTACATATGGGGAATCGACATGATTGGCATGATTGAACCCAAGGCTTCAAACGGACATCGGTTCATCCTAGTAGCCATTGATTACTTCACCAAATGGGTCGAAGCAGCATCGTACGCCAATGTAACCCGACAAGTCGTGGTCCGACTTATCAAAAACAATCTCATCTGTCGTTATGGTGTTCCAAGCCAGATCATTACGGATAATGGATCCAACTTGAACAATAAGATGATGAAGGAGTTGTGTGTTGAGTTCAAGATCAAACACCATAACTCATCTCCCTACCGACCCAAGATGAACGGAGCGGTAGAAGTGGCTAACAAGAACATCAAGAAGATTGTTAAAAAGATGGTTGTAACTTACAAAGATTGGCACGAGATACTACCCTTTTCTCTTCACGGTTATCGCACATCTGTCCGTACTTCAACAGGGGCAACCCCTTTCTCTCTAGTATATGGCATGGAAGCAGTACTTCGCATAGAAGTAGAGATCCCATCAATCTGGGTATTTATGGAAACTAAGCTAACAGAAGCTGAATGGTGTCAAAGTCGACACGATGAACTAAACCTGGTCGAAGAAAAGCGAATAACGGCTCTATGCCACGGTCAGTTGTATCAACAGAGAATGAATAAGGCATTTGACAAAATGGTTTGACCTCGCGTCTTCAGAAAAGGAGACCTTGTGCTCAAGAAGATACAATCATTTCTCACTGATTCTCGGGGCAAATGGACTCCGAATTATGATGGCCCCTATGTGGTCAAGAAAGCTTTCTCAGGCGGCGCCTTGAGATCCGCAACCATGGACCGAGAGGAATTTGCCTACCCCACGAATGTTGACGTAGTCAAGAAATACTTTGCCTAAACAAACAAAAAAAAAACGTCTCGGTGGATTGAAAACCCAAAAGGGCGGCCCCGGCAAAAATTAGAGACATAAGAAAAAAGAAATCATCCCGATGGATTGGAAATCTCAAATTAGAATCCAGGCAAAAGTTTGGGATTAATGGCAAGTAACTACGTCCAACAGGGGCAAATCCCTCAGTAGAAGTCATGCCATACATCAGAAAACTCCAGTGAATGTCATCTTCGACAGAAGCTCAGGATGCCCGGAATTCAAATTTGGTAGAAGGATAACGGTCGTTATGTTTCAATGTAGCCCTTTTCCCTTAAAATTACCATTTTCTAACTTTGTAAATACTCTATGGAATCACGCGTTTGGCTGATCTACATCCTATCAATAAAATTTGAGCCATTGTGCTTTTGTTTGCAATTCTTATTTGTTTTAGCTTTACAGAACGACATTTTAACAAGATTAACGATTCTTGAAATAAAACAAAAATGAATTTACTTGTCAAACTTTTTTGTTGGTTTTAAAATAAAGATGGCAATTTCTTTTGACTGTTGAACATCGAAAAAACATTGATCGCTTCTCCAGAACTAATCGAGCTTCAAAGTGCAGAATCAAAGTACTCCTTCTAAATCAGTATGCCTGAACGAATGATCAACTGTATCAGATGTGATTTTCCCATCTGACATCCCCGGCAGAGTTCTTATCTCCTAAGCCCGACCAACGTGTTCCCCACAGGGACTATCTCTCCTAAGCAAGGCAGAATTGCTATCTTGGACTGAACGATACTTTTTTGTCCCCTGCACTGGCCGAGTATCCAGTCATGTTCATCCACTAGTCTGTATGTCGTGTCAGTTTTGTCAGTATAAACATACATACATCATGCATTATTGATTTGCATTCTCATTTATATTGCATCACTATCACTCTAGTCAGTCTTATCCCCTAGTGATAAAAATCCTCTTGTCAATCGAGTTGTCGGTTCTTTCCTCGTCGGAAGGCGAATCAGCTAAGCAATCTCTCTCCAGTTTATCTCTGGATTAGAGACGGTACTCTACCACTTTGATAACTTGAACCTCTGAAAGACAAGAAAACCTTCGACAAACGTCACTCTTCATCATTGAAGATGACATCTTCGCTTTCCCGGATTAAGGAAAATCCCCATAGAAAGCCTCACAACCAAAGACTCTCAGTAGCACATTGATTTGTCTCTCCAAGAGAGTCAATGTTAGTGAAGTCATCAGCACCTCAAAATTGGGGTACATTGTACGGCATTTCTCCGAGGAGATCTCGAAGAAAAGTATGATGTAACATCCCCAGGCCGAAAGCAGTCTCTCAAGAGACTCGTTTTCCTCAGTAGAGCCGACAAATGGCGTCTCCAAACAGAGAAATTTGTGCACCTCTACAATTCAGACGAGTGGGTTCCCCAGCAAGTCTGACGTCAAAACCTTTTTCCATTAAATGGCATCTCCCCAGGAAAATTCGGCGAGAAGTTTAAGGAAAACCGCTACAAATAGCGTCCCTTGTAAAGAAAGTTTATTAACAAAAGAAAATTAGACCAGTTCCTTGGTAGGAAACCAGGAGCGAGGGGAAGTTTATTTCAGAAACTGAGACCAGTTCCTTGGTAGGAAACCAGGAGCGAGGGGAATTTTATTTCAAAAACTGAGACCAGTTCCTTGGTAGAAAACCAGGATCGAGGGGAAGTTTATTTCAGAAACTTAGACCAGTTCCTTGATAGGAAACCAGGATCGAGGGGAAGTTTATTTCAGAAACTAAGACCAGTTCCTTGGTATGAAACCAGGATCGAGGGGAAGTTTATTTCAGAAACTTAGACCAGTTCCTTGGTAGGAAACCAGGATCGAGGGGAAGTTTATTTCAAAAGAAAACTGAGACCAGTTCCTTGGCTGGAAACCAGGATCGAGGGGAAGTTTACCTTTTCTAAGCATCATTGCTTAGCAAAAGAAGATGGATAGGCAAACTGCCATTCATAACCACCGTCAAAATTTCGCGCATTCGGATATTTAATCATCTTGCACCCAGAATGCCCGAATACCTTCGCCATTCACACCTTCGGGTCCAAGAAGATTAAATAGGGGCATCTGTCATACCCCAAATTTTGACTACCAAGATTTCCCATCATTATGTAAATCATCACCACAATATGGATGTACCATTATGCCTCATCTTTCTCCCCAAAGATGGGTGAGCATTCACCACAAACAAGGATTAGGGTTTCAACACCTATCAGAGCATTTAGACGAAGGATCAATCAAGAATTGACATGATATTCAACTTGTCTAACCTCTCAAACACCTATAAAGGATCAAGAGGACTCCCACATCAGGAATCAAGCACAAGGTTGCAAAATTCCAAGTGGATTAAGCCTCAAGATCGCTAGTGTCACCAAATTAGGGTTTTAGCCGACCAAGGCCTCCAGATGCAAATTTTCATCTGTGCATGAGCCAATGATTCAAAGCATAACCCTAGATACTCCATGGGACCTCATGGACCCAATCATCAAGTCAATTTAACCTCAGGGGATGCATTTATAAAAAATCAGGAATTAGGGTTTCTTGACCTAATTCACCCCTAAGTTGACTTTTGGGGCAAAACATGAGCCAAGACCTCAAGACATGATTTTAGGGCCTCAAGTACACCACATTGATCCATTTATAACAATGGATTGATCCAAGAAGCTTGATTCACAAGTTTCAATCTCATCTGGACCATATTTAGGGTTTTGGGGAAAAAGTCAACTGTACCGTTGACTTTTGACCCAGACATGCTCCCAAACCTTGGGACATGATTCAAATAAACCCTATATCACCTATGGAATCCATCTATTAAGTTTAATTTAGGTCAAGGACTTTATTTCATAGAGGATCGCACAGTTTAGAATTCATCTGATAAAAAGTCAACTGTGCACAAAAGTCAAAGTTTGACTTTTTGAGATTTTTCACAATGATGGTTCCTTAACCCTAAAATGATGTTAATGTGTGATTGGAATCATCATTCATCAAGAAAAATCAAAGAAATTGGGATAACTTGTAAAAGGGGTAACCATAAAAACTTAGAATTTTTCTGTTATGAAACAAAGTGGTTAGGGTACCAACTTCCAAGGATCATAACTTGAGATCTAAGCAACCATTTTGAATGATCCAAAGATGGATTTGTAGCTCTCATGGCATACTTTAAAAGTGTCAACTACACCTCATTCCAAATCCTCGTGAATTTTAAGTTATGGAGTGACCAAAATGACAAAAAAAACATGAAAATGCCACTTTTTCCAACACTTAGTGAAATTTTCACTAAGTCAGAATCTGTTTTAATTTTTTCAAAATGTAGGGGCATTTTTCAATTGGATCCAAAAAAGTGTCAAGACAAACTATGATCACACATGTGTTGTATCATGTGAGAGCTTTCCAAAATGGCTAAGAACTCCATCAAATTCCATCTGAGCTAAGAATTATGACAGCTGCAACATGCCTTGCTGCAACTGTCATGACAAGGCAGATTTGTGCATATTGGCTTGATTTGATCAATTTGTACAATTGACAAACAATTTTATCCATCTGCACACCTCAGGGGGAGACCAAGGGGGAACAAACACGGATCCATAAGCCTCCCAAGTCATTGGAACTACATATAAGTTTGGCACCCCTAAAAGCCAAAGATGCTTCAAGACTCCAATTTTGTTTTGGAGCATTCAATGGATGCTTTGAGGTGGCATGTATCAGAGCAAAAAATAAACACTTCAGTCAAGCATTATCCTTGAATCAAAGAACCATAGACCTGTGCTCTAACCTCTAGTCGATGGCTAGAGGAGACTTGAGATTCCAAAGTGATCCAATTGGCTAACAGCCTACTGCAGCCACCATTCACTATTGCTTGCAAAACAAACTTGCTCTACTATAAATAGAGCTCATTTGTGCTCAGTTCAAGTACACCAAAGCAACCAAACTGATGCTTTCCTAAAAATTTCTTCTTCCACTCCAAATTTACCTTCTAAAGCAAGTCACTATCGGGTTTTGAGTTTGAGAGCAACTCCAACCAAACCAATCACACACACACATCTCATAAACATCATATAGAAGTGATCCAAGCACTTAAACAACATCTGGAACACCAATTTCACAAAATCACCAGCCAATTGCTCAAGTTTTCAACCAAGTTGCAGCTGAGGTGCCATAATCTATTCCAGTCCATTTCAAATCACTCCAAGCATTCAAACACATTCCATATGGTGTAGGGGAGCTGTTCAGATCATCATAACTCATCTGTAACACATCCAACCCAAAAATCAAATTACTCTTGTTGCCGCGACCTTCAAGTAAGCCTAAACTTTGTCATCTCTTAAACTATGCATATTTCCTCGCACAATAATTTTGCCATATGTTCATAATCATGCATAGAATGTTTCCCCTCCATTAATTGCCTTGTATGAGTCGTGTGTGGAATTTATGAGCCTTCATGCAGAATTTAGGGTTCTTGAGGTTTCTCTTTAATTTCTTATTCCATGCTTAAAATAAATGAAATTAAAGACCATAGACATGATCGTGAGGTGAAAACGAGTAGATTGATATGTGGATTGGGTGATTTCATCAAGTATTCAGTGAGATTGAGGGGAAAATGCAAATCTGAAGAAACAGAGGGTGCGGGCAAGAACTTGGTGTTCTTGGCGCCCTTTTTTGAATTTTAAATATTTGAATTTTTGTGATTTTATTTAATTGATTCAAAAATTAATTTCTCTCTGGTTTTTAATGATTTTGAGTTGATTCTTTTTCTAATAATTCACAAAAATGTTAAAATATTGTATTCTACAATAATTTCCCAAAAATATTATATATTTCATATATTTGATATTTTTGCAAAGAATTAATTTTTATTTGTTTTTAACATTTAAAATATTTTTTCTTTCTTGATTTTCCAAACTTAATTGATTTCCAATAATTTTGTGGATAAAAACATGATTTTTCAAACATTAATCCAAGATCACAACTTGTTTTTCACACATGTTTGATAATTTTGATTATTTTAATCAAATTTTTATTTAATTAAAATACATTTTGAAATTAATTTAGGGTTTTGATCTTAATCACCCTAAACAAATCTTTTTCACACTCATGGGCCTCTAATAGAGTGTAAGACCCAACCCCTTTTCGAAACCAAAATAATTAGGGCCTCGGTCATCGTATGAGACCCACTGTGTTTTCAAACCTCGGTGTGATCGCCATTTTCAAACAAATAATCATCTGGGCCTCTCCTCGAGCTATAAGTCCCATTCCTTTTCTTAAAAATCTCTTTGGTCCTCTAATAGAGTGTAAGACCCAACCACTTTGTAAATAATACCTTTTTGGGCCTCACACATTGTATAAGTCCCTCTGTATATTTTTAAACGTACGGCGCGCTTGTCGCCTTTTTAACAAAATCATTTGGGCTTCTCCTTGAGCTATAAGACTCATCTTTATTCATTTAAAAACTTTTGGGCCTCTCCTTGAGGTGTAAGACCCAATCCTTTTTTGACCAAAACTCTTTGGGCCTCAGTCGTTGTATAAGACCCGATACAAAACAACAGTACCATCACTGTTAAAATTTGGGCCTCTCCTTGAGCTGTAAGCCTCAATCTCTGTTCAAAATACTTTCTCCTTTGATTTTGAATCCAAATATATAGTTGCTATAAAAACTTTCTTTAATTTCTTTGTTGAACAACCAACAAAACAACATGGAAGCTCTACAACAGGTAAGTGTTTATCTGCTTTCGTTTATATGCTTTCATATACATAACTGTATTGTGGGAAGCTGCGCATGGTTAGTCTTCTTTCTTTCTTTTAAATGCTTTCATCTACATAACTGTATTATGGGAAGCTTCGCATGGTTAGTCTTCTTTCATACTCCTTTAAATACTTGTCATATATCAACTGTATATATACTCGTATAGTTATTTAGAGTTTTCCCCGGCAACTACGTCTAGAACTAGGTAAAGCCCTATTGGTCACTCTTTAAATACAAACAAAACTAGATCCCCATAGGATTTCTAGATACAGTCTTCCCTTCTCTTGGGGTTAATCAATATGGAACAAAGAGAAAGGCAGTATTCTCGATGAACCTTTTCTCAGACTGTCACCCTTAGAAATTGTCAAAGAAATTCTACTACCCAGAGTTGATCTATTCTCCGTGAATATCATCTCTTGAGTTTCGTCCAAATACTTGAACTTTCCTAGAATGATCTCTTCTCTGTGAATTCCATTTCTTGAACTTCTCTTAGTTTGGGGACCCACAGGCTTCCTAAAAGCATCCCCGCCTCCTCTTGGGCTTTGTACAAGGACCTTTCGGCTTCTTAGAAGTTCTCATGCCTAACGACCTCTTAAAGGTATAAGACAAAACTTAATCATCCTTTGCTAGAGTAGTCTTTCCAGTGTCAAACCTCTGGCCACTTTAGGGTTGATTCTCATCCCTTAAGGCCCTTGCCCTCTTTTGGGCATCCTACAAAAGATAAAACTATTCAACACCAATAGACTTGGACAGTCTAAAACCCCTTTGATTCTCAAAGACATTCTCAAGTTCCTTTCAAACATAGGAAAAAACACCAATCACTCTGGATAAATCTCCACCAGAAACCCGGTCTCCCTCATGAAAGTTCCCCACCCTTGGACCTACCTATGGATCTAATCCTCAGCAGTAAGATAGCCTCCTCTTAGGCTTTGTATAATGATCTTTCCTCCACACAGTCAGCCTCCTCTTGGGCTTTGTAGAATGATCCTCCCCCAGCGGAGCTAACCTTTTCGGACTCTCTTGTTGAGTCAACCACTTTTCAGACTCTCTTGTTGAGTCAATTACTTTTCAAACTCTCTTGTTGAGTTAATCATCTCTCCGACTCTCTTGTTGAGTCCATCCCTTTTTAAGACTCTCTTGTTGGGTCAACCTCCTTTTAGCCTCAATCTCAGGCTTCGTACGAGACAGCTAATCACTCTCTTGTTAAGTATAAATGACTCTTTTGTTGGGTCAATCACCTTTGCAAGACTCTCTTGTTGAGTCAACTCCTTTAGCCTCCGTCTTGGGCTTTGTACAAGACATATAAAAATACTCTCTTGTTGTGTCAACCCTCTTTTAGCCATAGTCCTGGGCTTTATACAGGATAGAAAAAAGCACTCTCTTGTTGAGTCAAACCCTTTTAGCCTCAATCTTGGGCTTCGTACAAGACACAAATTTCCCTCTCTTAAACTGGGGACATATATCTTCCGCAGCCATGTCATTTCCTCCCAGTCTTCTTTTAGTCTTTGAGGAATGATTTTCCCCAAGCAGAGTCAAACTCATTTTAGCTTCAATCTTGGGCTTTGTACAAGACACATATAAACCTCCACAACGGAGTCAAAAATCCTTTTTAGCCTTAATCTTGGGCTTTTTACAAGACAGAAAAAACATTTTCCTCGCAAAAGTCAAAATGTTAGCCTCCTCTTAGGCTCTGTATAATGATATCCCCAAAATAGTCAGTCTCTTTTTTGCCTCAATCTTGGGCCTGGTACAATACCTCACCAAAATCATCAAAAACTCTCACTCACTCTTCCAAGAAACTTTCCCAACCCATTAACAGATAAACACCGTCAATTATAAAGCAGAACCTAAAGCTAATATCCTGTGGATAACCACATATAGGATGGGTAATTGACAACTACCCTTTGTATAACCTGACCCTGGACCCCCCAATCTCTTTTAAGCATTTTTTCAATTAAACATTCGCGTGCAAGGTTAGTTTTAGATACCTTCCCTTTCCATTTCAGCTTTATGGGATAAATAAGAAATAAGAAAGTAGCACCCCTTTCTCCTCGAGGAGGAAAACCCAACTTCAGCGATAAGGTGGTCGCGTCACCGACAAAAATCGATCGCTACACCAAGGCCTCAAGAAATGTTTTGAAGACATCCAATACATCATATATATCCATTTACAATAATGGATTGATTCAAAGAACTTGGTTCATGAGCCACACAAAGATTCAAATTCATCTGGGCCTATTAGGGTTTCCTGATGAAAAAGTCAACTGTACCTTTGACTTTGAACCGATACATGCTCCCAAACCTTGGGACATGATTTAAGATGCCCTAAAACACCTATGGAATCCATCCATTAGGTTTGAATTGGGCCAAGGACTTGATTTCATAAGGAATCAATCAGTTGGGAATTCATCTGACAAAAAGTCAACTGTGCCTAAAATCAAGTTTGACTTTTTGGAATTTTTCACAAATATGGTTCCCTTAAGTCCAAAAAAATGCCACTGTATGGTTTTGATCATCATACACCAAGAAAAATCAAGAAAAATGAGTTAACTTGTAAAATGAGCAACTTGGAGAAACTTAAATTTTTCTAAGTTATGGAACAAAATGGATTTGGTACCAACTTTGCAAGGTCATAACTCCTAAACCATGAGGCATTTTTTTCCCATTCAAAGCTCAAATGAAATTCCATCTGACATAATTTAAAAGTGTCAACTACAAGAGATACCAAATCCTCATAGATTTTGAGGTATGGATTTGTCGCGGACGACAAAAATATCGAGTCGCCATCATATTTTTTTAAGGGAAATAAATGATAAACCTAAGATTCTAATCCTAAGGGCAGAGATTCCTACGGTCCGGGAGTCGGTTAAATGAGGGGAAGGTGTTAGGCACCCCTCACCTCCATTGTACTCAATGGGATCCTCCTTATGTTTTAGGGTATATTTGTTTGTTTGTCTAAATTTTACTTATTTATAAAAAATCTAAGTTTTTTATTATTATACTCGCTAGGGTTTACATCCCTATACCTACGCACCCTCAATTTGAAGGATCAGAGTATCCGTAGTTCACCTCCGCTATTCCTACCCCCTAATCCTATTCCTAACCCTAATCCCAAGCCCAATCCACTATTTATACTCTTGGATAAATAGTTCTATCCCTTAATCTATTGTTTATACTCCTAGATAAGGAGTTCTATCCCTTGATCTATTATTTATACTCCTAGATGAGGAGTTCTATCCCTTATCCATTATTTATACTCTCGGACGAAGAGTTTTATCCCTAAAAACCTTATCCATTGTTTATACTCTCGGACGAAGAGTTTTATCCCTTAATCCCTTATCCCTTGGCCTATATTTATACTCTTGGAACCGAAGAGTGCTACCCCTAAATCCCATCCCTTATTTAGGCTCTCGAACCAAGAGCTTTATCCCAAATTTAAATCCCTTATATTAAAAAATAAATCCTTAAAAAAAATCCCAGAGAATTAAATAATAAAACCCCAAAATACCAGCATGGGAGCATGCTAAATATAGCAAGAGTTAATCCTTAAATTATAAAAAACTTCTAAACCCCAAAAAAGAACTTTAATCCTAAAAATTAAACCAAGACAATCTCAAAAATTAAACCAAGATGCAACTCCAAAAATAAAAGAATATTAATCCCAAAAATTAAATTAACTTTATTTTAATTTATTTTTATCTAAAACCCATATTTGGAATTTTAAGAGAAATAATAAAAAAACCCAAATACCCACGTCTTAAAAATAATAAATTGTAATAAAAAAAAATTAAAATAGATTTAATTTAATTTATCTTTTATCCAAAACCCAGGTTTTCACAAATAAAAATTTACAAATACTAATTTCCTTAAAATAAAATCCTACAACCCATTTTAACAAAATTTCTAATTTCTAACATCTCTCATCCAAAAAAAATCAGAAACAAACTCCATTATGAAAACACTTTTAATTAATTTAAATCTATAAACCATTTATCATAAAAAAACACAATTTAAATAAAACAAAAAAAAGAAATTTAAATATTTATCTAATGCTAAAATCCCTAAAATCCTATTTTTAACTCCTAATTGACTATTTAATTCCAATTTAACTAATTAAATTAAGTTATTAATTTAATTAATTAAAATAATCAAGGGTGTGTATTTTATGTTAAATAAGCAATTGGACTTACGAGAGAGGGTGCAGTTAGCAGTCTGGGCGTAAGGCCCATTAGCCAGGAGACCCAGCATGGTTCACAATTTTGACTCCTTGTCTGGACCATTGGATCACGTTGACTGAGGTGGGGATGGATCTTTTACTGAACGTTGGATCATCATATTTATAAAATTAATACAATCGGACGGTTTGGATCTAAAGTCCTAAGAGGGTGCATGATAGGATCATGACCATCAGAATGGTCCAAGTATTCACAATGTGTGGCCATAGAGAGGCCACGCGTCCTCAATCCAATTCCAGAAGGGAGGGGTATTAAAACGCGCTCCCTTCACAAATTTTTCATTTCTCTGATCTCTTTCTCTCTCTTCACTCACTCCCTCTCTCTCTAACTCAAATCTCTCTCTCACCCCACCCCCCAAACGGCCTCCGGCCACCACCAACCGTCCCCAAAACCACCGTCTAACCCAGTTTCCGGTTGAGATTCAACTGGAACCTTCAACCTCTAAGAACCCAAACCCCCTAACCCAGTTTCCCTATGGTTCGTTAGGGTTCGCGAGGAATCCTAAGAACTCTAACCCTCCACATTCATCCCAAACCCATATATCATATAAACCCTATGAACCCTAAGGGTTCAGTGATGAACCCTAACCCTAAACCGTATGAACCCTAACCCATAAACACGAACCCTAACCCTATTTGAAAACCCAGAAACCCACAAATCGCAACCAAAACACAGCAGAACAACAATCAAAGCTAAGTGTTTATGAATTTACCTTCCGTCCAGTGAAACTGGTTGTATTTTCCCTTTAATTTTCCTCTTCTTTTAATCTCATTTTTTTTGTTTGCAGGTACGAAATGGGCTTTGCTTAGGGCATTTAGGGTTCTGATGATGAACCCTATTTCTCTTGGCACGAGCTTTAAGCGATTAGGGTGATTCGCAGCAACAATTGTTTTGCTTAGGGTTTTTCTTCTTTTTTTCTGAATTGTTCTTGAGTTTATATAGTTGTTAGGATTGGGTTTAGAATTAAATCGGCTTAGATTCGTTTTAGGAATTTCTGATGTAATTTGAAGATTTGATTTGATTTGGTTTTGAAATTAGAATTAGGGTTTGATTTTGTAATTTTTGGATCTGATTCAATTGTATGTACATATTTGATTGAAATTTTAATATAAATGATTTGATCTGTTTTGATTGGGATTTTCCCTAATTCTGCGCAAACCTAGGGTTTACCCTTTGGGGAAGAAGATGACACTATTGGTCAACTATTTTGACCAAAAAAATAAAAAATAAAAAATAAATATAAATATTAACAACGTAACAAATCTTAAATCTTATTATTAATATGACCACAATCTTCTAACTAAAAAAAAATAAAAATAAATTTATAATAAAAAATAAAATATATTAACAAGTCAACAATCGTATTTAATAGTATATAAAAATAATAATAATTAATCAATAACCAAAATTAAAAATAATAATAATAAAAAATGATACCCTAACACTAAAAAACCTTAATAAAACCCTAATTACTACATAATAACACATATCCTTTACTTTTAAGAATTATTTGATTCTAATGACTCTTATAAATAATCTCTTAAAAAGGACCCAAAAATAAAACTCATTAAACATTTACTCTTTAAAATATTAATTCTAAAATAAAATCCTAATTAGGTCTAAAAACTTTACTTCCTAATAATTAACCCTAGAACAAAATTTTAAATATTATCTAATAAAATTAAAATTAAAAATTTTTAATTTCTAACTAATTATAAAAGTCCCTTATGTAAAAACCAAACTCAAAATAGGCCTAAAAGTACTAACAAACCCCCCAAAAGCCCAATTGACATCTGAGTGACACCCCCCTGATATCACAAAAATCCACAAAAAGATAAAAACACTGGTCAAAATTTAGGGTACTACAGCTGCCCCTATTTAATCGTCTTCGAATTAGAAAGAGGAAGTTGATGTATCTTCCACTTTTGAAGAGGAGATGATTAAATACAAGAAGGACCCTAATTTTGACCGCAAAACCCAATAGGTGCTAAGCTGATATCCTAAAATTCCTAGTGATAAACCCTTGACGAAAAACCCGATTAACCCCTTTAACCCTGTAGTAAATATAACCCTTATGCCATGCATGCATGTTCAATAGTATGTGTGCTCTTATGCATGATGCATTATTTGGGCTAACGCCTCTTTTATGATATGCAATGTGTGTTTTTACGAAAACCAATATCTTTTGTAACATTCCAACTTCCCGACCCTTAAACCCTTGACCCCTCTATAAGTGTAACCAAGTCATATGCTCTTGATATTTGGAGATGCGTATTACTTCTTTTAGAGAAACTCCCATAATGACCGAATCGTGACTGTTAACATATAGACCCTGTACTGGAAGAATATGATCCCTTTACTGTTTCAAAATCGAAGTAAAATACAATTTCTTTTTTAAAAGCTTTTTCATTATGCCAAATGTTTCAATGTATTATTCTATAAGGCAATAGTACATAAGGAAAGTAATCCTCATAAGGAGGAATTACTACAAAAGATGAAAAACGAAAATAAGAAAAACAAATTTATAAATGTCCCTATTGAATATAAACACAAACTAATATCCCTAAGTCTCCGAGGCCATGATACTTCGCTTCTGAAGATGACGGCTGGATTGATCATTCCCTTCCGAATTCCCGTTGTGTGACCATAAGTGCTATCAGTCATATGCCTTTTGGATATCCTTAATTTTGCTTGGACCGCTCTTTTTGAGTCTTAGTCCACCATGATGATATACCATTTTTCAACTGAGCCGCGCTTTAGGGTTTTCGACTTGTCGGGTATCATTTTTTATTCAAGTCCGTATTTTTTTTGCCTAGATTGCTCTTTCGAGTTTTCAATCCACCGGGATGCCCTAATTTTTACCTAAGTCGCCCTTTAGGGTTTTCGACTTAGCGGGCTTTTATCCTCTTTTTCTAGGCATAGTATTTTTTGACTGAATCGGAATTCACCGGTCGCAGTAAATCCGTTCCATCCATAGTAGTCAACATTAAAGCTCCACCAGAGAAGGCGCTCTTTACGACATATGGTCCTTCATAGTTTGGGGCCCATTTGCCACGAGGATCTTTATAGATGGGTAGCACTTTCCTTAACACCAGGTCTCCTTCTTTAAATAGGCGAGGACGAACTTTCTTGTCAAATGCCTTTTTAAGTCTCCACTGATATAATTGGCCATGACATACAGCAGCCATGCGCTTCTCCTCTATGAGGTTCAGTTGATCAAATATGTTTTGTATCCACTCGGCTTCATCTAGCTTAGTCTCCATTATGACCCATAGTGAAGGAATTTCTACTTCAATAGGGAGTACCGCTTCTGTCCCATATACCAAGGAAAAAGGCGTAGCTCCTGTTGACGTACGGACTGAGGTTCTATAGCCATGTAGTGCAAAAGGGAGCATTTCGTGCCAATCCTTGTAGGTCTTCACCATTTTCTGGATAATCTTCTTGATGTTCTTATTGTCTGCCTCTACTGCACCATTCATCTTCGGGCAATAAGGCCACGAGTTATGGTGATCAATTTTGAAACTCTCGCATAGCTCATCCATCACTTTGTTGTTTAGACTAAGCCCATTATCCGTGATGATCTTGTTAGGAACCCCATAGCGACAGATTATCTCCTTCTTGATGAATCGTGCTATTACTTGCCTTGTCACATTAGTATAGAAAACAGCTTCTACCCATTTAGTGAAGTAGTCAATGGCAACCAGAATGAATTAGTGTCCATTCGATGCTTTCGGTTCGATCATCTCAATTATGTCTATTCCCCACATGGAGAAAGGCCACGGAGCAATTAAGACGTTCAAAGGGGTTGGTGGCACATGAATTTTATCCGCGTAGATTTGACATTTGTGGCACTTCTTAACGTACATGAAGCAGTCTGATTCCATAGTCAACCAATAATACCCTGCTTGGAGAATCTTTTTACCCATTGCATGTCCATTTGCGTGAGTTCCAAAGGATCCCTCGTGGATTTCTCTGATAAGCATGTCCCGTTCATGTCCATCTAAACATCGAAGCAACACCATGTCATGATTCCTTTTATAAAGTACATCTCCGTCAAGGAAGAATTGGGCAGCCAGTCTTCTAAGCATTTTCGTATCCCCACCTGAGGCATTTGCTGGATATTCTTGTTTCTGAAGGAACTGTTTGATATCGTGAAACCACGGTTTATCATCTCCTTCGGCCTCCACTGCTGCATAGTAAGATGGTTCATCCAGGCGATTGATTCTTATAGTCGGCGCTTCATTGTACCATTTGACTTTGAACATGGATGCCAGAGTTGCTAGAGCATCAGCCAATTTATTCTCATCTCGAAGGATATGATGGAAAGTGATCTCATCGATGTAGGTGATCATCTTCCAGACACAGTCTCGATATCGAGTTAGTTTAGCATTCTCCCTTGACTTGATTAATGACGAGAGCCGAATCTCCATATACCTCCAAAATCTTGATTTCGAGGTTAATGGCTTCGCTGATTCCCAAGATACACGCCACATATTCCGCCATATTATTAGTACATGTGAAGCATATCCTTGCAGTAAAAGGTATGTGGAATCCTGTTGGAGAAGTTATAACAGCCCCTACCCCATGTCCTTCTGCATTTGAGGCACCATCGAATATAAGCTTCCATCTAGATCCGGGCTCAGGTCCTTCGTAGGAATCTGGGATATCATCATCTCTTACAGCCATCACATCCTCATCGGGGAAGTCAAATTGTATAGGTTGATAGTCATCTACTAGCTGATGAGCGAGATGATCGGCTAACACGCTCCCTTTTATGGCCTTTTCGGTGACATACTGGATGTCATACTTAGTCAATAGCATCTGCCATCGAGCCACTCTCCCAGTCACTGCAGGCTTCTCGAATATATACTTGATGGGGTCCATTCTTGATATCAAGAAAGTAGTATGGCACACCATGTATTGTCTTAATCGTCGGGTGGCCCATACAAGAGTACAACAGGTCTTCTCCAAGAGTGAGTATCTGGATTCGCAATTCGTGAATTTCTTACTCAAGTAATAAATTGCATGCTCTTTTCTACCTGTTTCATCTTGTTGCCCGAGTACACAGCCCATCGAATTGTCAAGCACCATTAGATACATTATGAGCGGTCTTCCAGGTACTGGTGGCACCAATATGGGTGGTTCTTGCAAATATTCTTTAATTCGATCGAAGGAATTTTGACAATTTTCACCCCACTCGATGGTTTGACCTTTCCTCAATAGCTTGAAGATTGGCTCACAAGTAGCAGTAAGGTGGGAGATGAACCTAGTGATGTAATTTAATCTCCCCAGAAATCCACGTACTTCTTTTTCTGTCCTTGGAGCTCGCATTTCTTGAATGGCCTTCACTTTATCGGGATCCACTTCTATACCTCTTTGACTGACTATGAACCCCAATAACTTCCCAAATCTGACCCCAAAAGTACACTTCGCAGAATTTAGTTGTAGCTTAAACTTCCTCAGCCGTTCAAACAACTTTTGTAAATTGACGATGTGTTCTTCCTCCATCTGTGATTTAGCGATCATATCATCGACGTAAACCTCTATTTCCTTGTGCATCATGTCTTGAAAGATGGTCACCATTGCCATTTGATAATTTGCCCCAGCGTTCTTTAACCCGAAGGGCATTACCTTGTAACAGAAGGTTCCCCATGGAGTAATAAAAGTGGTCTTTTCCATGTCGGAGGGAGCCATCTTGATCTGATTATATCATGAAAACCCATTCATGAATGAGAAGACTGAGAATTGAGCAGTGTTATCCACCAACACGTCAATGTGGGGTAGTGGAAAATCATCTTTAGGACTTGCTCTATTGAGATCTCAATAGTCTACACACATCCTGACCTTTCCATCCTTCTTTGGCACGGGCACAATATTGGCCACCCATTCTGGATACTTTACTGCTACTAAGAACCCGACGTCAAACTGCTTTTTAACTTCTTCCTTGATTTTGAAAGTCATATCCGGCCTAGTCCACCTTAACTTTTGTTTAACCGGCGGGCATTCAGGTTTGAGCGGTAGCTTGTGTTCAACAATATCCGTATCCAACCCAGGCATATCTTGGTAAGACCAAGCGAACACATCTACATACTCTTGTAGCAATTTGATCAACTTTTCCTTTACGTCCCTGTTTAAAGAAGCACCAACTTTAACCTCCTTTTTGTCCTCTTCAGTTCCCAGATTGATCACATCCACTGGTTCCTGATGAGGTTGTATCACTTTGTCCTCTTGCTTTAATATTCTGGCCAACTCTTCAGGAAGTTCACAATCGTCCTCATCACCCTCTTTCGCTTGGTTAATCGGGAACTCGAAGTTGTAAGGAATTATAGCAATGTCGTTTTCAATAGGTTCATTTTTAAATCTGCATGAGGGAGATTTTTATCGCTTATTATTTTTTGAATTGATGGGAATGAAAGTACTGGAAAAAGAAGTGTATTGCCATTTAATAAAAGGAGCAAATATGAAAGAAAAAGATCTTGATTGAAAACAAAAATGCGATTTTATTATTAAATAATTCAACTAAACAAAAGGTGGCCCTACAAAGCTTGTCCATTTTCCTTGGGCATAGCAAAGGACTTATTATTATTTTAAAGAAAAGTAAATTACTTCAAAACAAAAATCATCTCAGGAATCTCGATGGCCCTCCAATTGTTGAGAACTGTATCTGGTGAGAAACGGCACACCCAATCTGGTATGCCTCTATTTTCCTCTTCAATTGCAGTCACTTGATCTTCATCTCTAAATCCGACATTATGGAAAGTTTCTTCAAGAGGAGGAAATGTCATCTGACGAGACTTCTGAACCCCTTTATTAGCTGGTTTGTAACCCAGCCCGAACCGATCCTTCTTTTCAGGTACCTCTATCACCTTGCCCCAGCCCCTAGTATCCCCATTCTAGATTAAGTTTGTGATCCTTTTTGGCCTTTCCTCTTATCGAACGACTTGCTTACGACTGACAGTTGCAACCTCCAAAGCTTGGAAAGGTATTTCAAATGTCTCCCTATCCCCTTCTATGTATCTGAATGACGAGAGATGGCTGACAAACATGTCTTCCTCCCCATCAACAATTATTAATTTTTCCCCAGATATGAACTTCAATTTCTGATGAAGTGTGGAAGTAATTGCGCCCGCAACATGAATCCATGGTTGTCCTAGAAGACAAGTGTATGAGGGATTGATGTCCATGACTTGGAAAGTAATCATGAAGGTATACGATCCCACCACTGTAGGTATGTCTACCTCCCCAATTACCATTCTCTTCGAACCGTCGAAAGCCCTAACAATCAGGGAACTGGTCTTCATAGAGGTCCTTACAAATGTTAATTTCATAAGGGTGTCCTTAGGCATGACATTTAGAGCAGACCCTGTGTCCACTAGTACCCTTGAGAGAATAGTGTCTTGACATTTGACTGATATATGCAAGGCCTTATTATGTACTTGCCCCTCGGGAGGTAATTCCTCCCTACTGAAACCTAGATAGGTGTTGGCGGCGATATTGGAGACTACCTCGTCGAACTGAATCACTGATATATCTTTGGTGACATGGGCTTCATTTAGGACCTTCAGCAGGGATTCCCTATGTGCCTCCGAGCATAATAACAAGGATAGAATGGAGATCTTGGACGGAGTTTGATTCAGTTGGTCCACCACCCTATAATCACTTTTCTTTATGATTCTTAAACATTCCTCGGCATCTTCTTGAGATATATTCTTCTTGGAAGACCCTTCACCTGTATTTGTGGTTTCTTTCCCCTTTGAGCTTTCGGGGGTATCCTTCTTAGGTTGTTCTGAGGAGTAGACTCTTCCACTACGGGTCATCCCTTCAATACCATCTATGTTAGTAACAACTGGTGTTGGTATTATGGTCTTTCCTCCCACGGATGCAGTGATGTCGTATTTCCAAGGCACAGTCTTAGCGCTTTCATATGGAAATGGTGCGGGAACATGGAAAGTAATAGGGCCATCTGACCTTGCAGGCACTGGAACTTTGATTGGTGCAGGGACAAGTATTTAAATTGGTGTTCGTGCCGGTACCAGAATTGATATCTGAATAGGAACCTGTGCAGGCCTTGAAACTGGTATTTGAATGGGTGCCTGTGCAGGCCTTGGAACTGGCATTTGAATGGGTGCCTGTATAGACCTTGGAACTGGTATTTGAATGGGTGCTTGTGCAGACCTTGGAACTGGTATTTAAATAGGAGTCGCAACTCCTCTTTTCTAGTATGGAATCTCAGAAGGTACTTTCCCCTGGGATTCTAAGGCAGCCACCTCATTCATATTCCTTAAGTACCTAATTTGAACTATCCCTTGGTCCATTAATTGTTGGAGGACCCTCTTCATCTTCTTACAGTTATCGGGATCAGACGTGCAATCCTCGCAGTCACCGTGCATCCTTTCAAACTCCTCGTACCCAATTAATACTTCCCTTAATTTCGTCATAGGGGTCTTTACTTGGTCTTCCCTCTTGATTAGGACATCATCTCCCAGTCCCTCAATGGAGTTAACAGTTGGAGCGACGTGCCCTGGAAAAGAATTATCTCCTACATTTGGATTGTCATAACTGAAGTTAATGACCTTCTGATCCAGCAAATCTTGCACCCTAAACTTGAAGGACAAACACTTTTCAGTCGTATACCCTGGCGATCCAGCATGATAATCACATCTAGCATTAGCATCATACCCTCAAGGAGGAGGCGTCGGAGGGGGCCCTAACGGCTTGATTTCTACCAGTCCCTTTTGGATTAGCATAGGCAAGATCTGAGTATATGTGGTGGGTATGGGGTCAAAATCCTTCCATGGCCTCCTTTGTTCCCTTCGGGGATACTTTTGTTGTTGCTGATTTTGAGGAGGTGGCGCCCTTGGCTGCTGGATTTGGAGCGTAGGAGACGCTTGCTTAGAGGTCGTAGTCACCACATAAGGGTTATAAGGTACTTGAGTATACCTATCAGCATAAATGGCATTGGCCTCCTTCTGCGAGTTGTTTCCAGAGTACCTTTTGTTGTTATGTTGACTGGAAGACGACTTTCCAATCTTTCCGCTTTTTAATCCATTCTCGATCCTTTCCCCAATCATAACCAAATTCGCAAATCCAATCGAGAATGACCCAATCATATTTTTGTAGTATAGCCCATGCAATGTTCCCATGAACATATATACCAGCTCACTTTCCAGCAATGGAGGTTGCACACGAGAGGCGCTTGCAATGTCCACATTATATTGGCACTGCTTCAGAAAGGCGCTTGCAAGGTCTTCCCAAGTCTTAATGTGAGCCCTCTCCAATTGCATATACCAGTCCAAGGACGCCCCACTAAGGCTGTCTTGGAAAGTGTGTATCATCAACTTCTCATTCTTAGCATGGGCACCTATCTTTCGGGCGAACACCCGGGTGTGGTTTTTTGGGCAACTAACCCCTTTATACTTCTCGAAGTTAGGTGCCTTAAACTTAGGAGGTATGACCATATCGGGTACCAGACACATTTCCAAAGCATCAACCCCAAAGACCTTGGATCCTTCCACAACCCTTAATCTCTCTTTAATTATCTTATACTTTTCATCTTCTTCTCTTCCTTCCATAGCAGCCAGTTTGGTTTCACGAACTACCTGCCTGGAATCTTCCTCTCCATATTGGAGGTACCAGTCATCAGAGACCTCACGAGTGATAGGTATCTGTATAAGACGTGATTCTCCATTATGCTCAGGTGGAGGAACAAACCCTACAGGAGGTTGAGTGTTAGTCTTCCCTTTACTAGCCTCTAATGCTTCACGTTCCAAGTCAGCCACAAATCCCAAGAGAGGATTATTATCTTTATACTGGGGAGGAGGGGTAGGGCAACTCCTACGATTACTAGCCTCGGTGTCTCTTGCTATCAGATTCTGAATAGCTCGAGTCAGTTGGTCGATTTTGTCCTTCATTTCCTCCACATTTCCTTTGACAGCATCCACATCTCCCTTTAGAGCAGCGTGGTTCAGTTCCATTTGTTCCATAACTTTCTTTTGGTGGGCGCGGGTGTTGGGTCGAGACGTCTGATTGTTATGATGATTCTGAGAGAAGATGTTGAAAAATGATTTTTGTTTGATGTTTTTTATTAATTATGTTATGCATGCATGAATGTATGAGTATGCAGAAATTATTTTTATTTCAGGAATCTTAAATTTTTATTTATTAAGAGTAAAGCCAAGGATAATGGAAAAACAAATACTTTTATTCATGAAAAGAATGTAATAGGGTCAAAGCCCCATTTATTACATAAGGAAAACCAAACTAGGGATAAACCCTTAAATTATTCATAACTGAAAACCAAACGTAAGAAGTCATTACATAGAAAAGCTAAATCCTTCTCCTAATCCTTGCCCTAAACTCCTCTACCATCTCACGACAAAGTGCAAGAAAATCGGCGATCTCTTTTACTGGTTTGAAAATATCTACCATGTACTCAACCTCTTTTAGACTTCGAGGGATCTCATGAATCAGATCGTTGAATAGTAATACCAAGTTCAGATATCTTTCTCGATAATACGCCTCTTCTCTTTGTAACTTTGCCATGATTCCTCTATCCTCCTCAGTAGTTTGCTCTAATTGTTGGTTATGCTCTTCGATATAGGTGCCCCACTCTCTAAGTTCTTCGTAAGACTCCTCAAGCTCCTCGTATAGTCTTCTAACCTCTCGGTTTTCTTCCTGAGTTTCCCTCCATCCTTCTGGCCGTAGGGCGAGAAGTTCTTCAGCTGATCTCATTCGCACAGTTGCATCTAAGGCTTGCCTTTTACTCTCGAGAAGACCGTTAGCCAAGCTTTGGACTTCAGCTTCTAGGTTGTGGATACGCCTATTACATCCCTCCTTAAACTCTCTTTGCGTTGATGTCATCCAAATGTCACTCCACTCATCCCTTTGACGCCAGACTCTATCTAACTCATCCTTGTGAGCCTTAAGATGTGAACTCACTGCTTGAAGATCGGCGTAAGCTTGTTCCTTCTTCTCTTCCTCTATCTGGGTTATCCCCTTATTGATCCTTGACTGCTCCATAACTTCATTGAGACTCCTTCTTAGTTGATTGTTTTCTCCAGTGGCTTGGTAAAATTTACCTTCCCACTCATCATTTTCTTTTTTCAATTGTGAAATAGTCCCTTTGAGTCTTTCACTTTCTTCTATGGAGATTACAGCAGGTGGGGGAACCCTTGGATTAATAGGACAATCCAGAGTAAAAGGCAACTTCACTATGCTCACCCTTTCTTTCATCCATTGTATATACGGTACCATAGATTCTTCCCTTGGTCTTTTAAGACTGCTCTTCCCTTTGATGCTTTGCCTCCAAGCCTGAGCAATCTTTAGAACATCGGGATGATTTCCAGTTACATTTTGTAGGACGAACCCTTCTAACAACCTATCCTCTGGCTTGTAGGCCAATAGATGCCCCAATTGCCTAATTGCTAAGATAAGATTGTAACTTATGCACCCTCTCGATCCTATCAAGGGTACATTAGGAAAATCCCCACAGCTTAGGATCACGTCGTCTCGATGGAGTATTTGAGGGAACCACAAGATGTCTTTATCAACAAGAGATACCAAATATTGAGACCAAGCATAGGCTTTCATTTTTTCCATATCCTTTAAATCCCTCACTGGGTGAGAGCACAACCATTTGTACAATAACTGAGAGCAACATAACATAGCAGCTCCCCTTCTTTCAAATTTTTGGTGAAGGATAAAGTATATATCAGCGAGGAGAGCCGGTGTAGGATCTTCTTCTCCAATGGTTACAGCGAAGAATAAATTAATGGCAGCGATGTCAATGAAGTTCTTCGCGCTCGAGAATAAAACCAACCCAAAGATAAGGAGTACCATGATAGTGTCCATGGATGCCCAATTTTTGCAGGCAGCAAAATGACTGGTTCTCTTCTCCAGGAACCCTTTAGAAAACCCATGAAAGTCTTCTTGAACCCATAAGTTAGCTTGCAAGTCTTCTTCATGGATATGAAAACAGCTAGCCATTTCTTTGAAGGAAGGGTGATACCCTAAAGCCTTGAATGGACCTTTATTGTTCTTGGGGAGACCCAGCATCCTACGAAATTCTTCTAGAGTGGGGGCTATTTGAAAATCTTGAAACTGGAAGCACCTTAGTTATGTGTCATAAAACTGAGCCAAGGCGGTTAGACCCTCTTCTTGAATAGGAGTGGTTACAAGATCCAATATATCCCCATACTTGCAAATTAAGGGCTTTCTCCTTTCCTGAGGTAACCCCATAGCATAAGCTTTTAAGCCCTCTATGTCAGACTTTCTTACTTTGATTGTGATAGTTTTCCTTTTCCCGAATTCCATTGCCTTTGACTTTGACTCTTTTTTATTTAAGATTCCTATGACATAATGATGCAAAAAGGATTTTCATGAGGATGTTGAATGCAAATTTTATATACTTTGATTAGGGTAAGGTGATATGCAAGCATGACCTAGTAAAGGTAGGCTCCCTATGATAGGTTAGATCTATGTTTTGTCTACCCAATCCCCTCACATGTAGGATATAAAGTTTGGACAGCATAACGACCCTACAAGGTACAGACTATACCCTTGTTTTACCATGAGAAGGAGCAAGCCTTCCTATGGTAATCCTTCGGGATAAGTCTCATCTGGGTAGGACCCTAGTAACAACCCTTGAGGGTTGAATACATAGGGTCTCCATGAGTTGGTAAGGGGTAGGCTAAAATTTCTCAGAGTCTCGGACCACATCCAAATCATCCTCTATGTTAGGGGCTAGCCCTACCATGAGGACACCTTTGAAGGATCTATTCTGAGTGTGGCATCAATGAATTGTTGGGATGTCACATCCCCCCAAAACATTTCCGTTCCACGTCCTAATCTAGGGTTATACTCCAAGCTTGGGTTTTGGCTTCACACATCATATGCCCAAATCCAATGCATGATGACAAAAATAAAAATATAAATATAACAAATATAATAAAATAAAAAAACAAAATATAAAATAAATAAAAAAACATGAGAATAATAAAAGAACAAAAAACACCCAAGACAAACAAACAAAACCCAAAAGCCTAAGGTTAGGAGGGACTCTCTTTATGGAGGCTTCCCCTGCAGAGTCGCCAGCTGTCGCGACCGAAAAAAATATCGAGTCGCCATCATATTTTTTTAAGGGAAATAAATGATAAACCTAAGATTCTAATCCCAAGGGAAGAGATTCTTAAGGTTCGGGAGTCGGTTAAGTGAGGGGAAGGTGTTAGGCACCCCTCACCTCCATTGTACTCAATGGGATCCTCCTTATGTTTTAGGGTATATTTGTTTGTTTGTCTAAATTTTACTTATTTACAAAAAATCTAAGTTTTTTATTATTATACTCGCTAGGGTTTACAACCCTATGCATACGTACCCTCAATTTGAAGGATCAGAGTATCCATAGTTCACCTCCCCTATTCCTACCCCCTAATCCTATTCCTAACCCTAATCCCAAACCCAATCCACTATTTATACTCTTGGATAAAGAGTTATATCCCTTAATCGATTGTTTATACTCCTAGATAAGCCGTTCTATCCCTTGATCTATTATTTATACTCCTAGATGAGGAGTTTTATCCCTTATCCATTATTTATACTCTCGGACGGAGAGTTTTATCCCTAAAAACCTTATCCATTGTTTATACTCTCGGACGAAGAGTTTTATACATTAATCCCTTATCCCTTGGCCTATATTTATACTCTTGGAACCGAAGAGTGCTATCCCTAAATCCCATCCCTTATTTAGGCTCTCGGAACAAGAGTTTTATCCCAAATTTAAATCCCTTATATTAAAAAATAAATCCTTAAAAAAAATCCCATAGAATTTAATAATAAAAACCTAAAATATCAGCATGCTAAATATAGCAAGAGTTAATCCTTAAATTATAAAAAACTTTTAAACCCCAAAAAAGAACTTTAATCATAAAAATTAAACCAAGACAATCTCAAAAATCAAACCAAGATGCAACTCCAAAAATAAAAGAATATTAATCCCAAAAATTAAATTAACTTTATTTTGATTTATTTTTATCTAAAACTCATATTTGGAATTTTAAGAGAAATAATAAAAAAACCCAAATACCCACATCCTAAAAATAATAAATTGTAATAAAAAAAATTAAATTAGATTTAATTTAATTTATCTTTTATCCAAAACCCATGTTTTCACAAATAAAAATTTACAAATACTAATTTCCTTAAAATAAAATCCTACAACCCATTTTAACAAAATTTCTAATTTCTAACATCTCTCATCCAAAAAAATCAGAAACAAACTCCATTATGAAAACACTTTTAATTAATTTAAATCTACAAACCATTTATCATAAAAAACATAATTTAAATAAAACAAAAAAAGAAATTTAAATATTTATCTAATACTACAATCCATAAAATCCTATTTTTAACTCCTAATTAACTATTTAATTCCTAATTAACTAATTAAACTACGTTATTAATTTAATTAATTAAAATAATCCAGGGGGTGTATTTTATGTTAAATAAGCAATTGGGCATACGAGAGAGGGTGCAGTTAGCAGTCTGGGCGTAAGGCCCATTAGCCAAGAGACCCAGCATGGTTCACAATTTTGACTCCTTGTCTGGACCATTGGATCACGTTGACTGAGGTGGGGATGGATCTTTTACTAAGCGTTGGATCATCATATTCATAAAAGTAATACAATCGGACGGTCTGAATCTAAAGTTCTAAGAGGGTGCATGATAGGATCATGACCATCAGAATGGTCCAAGTATTCAGAATGTGTGGCCACAGAGAGGCCACGCATCCTCAATCCAATGCCAGAAGGGAGGGGTATAAAAATGCGCTCCCTTCAAAAAAATTTCATTTCTCTGATCTCTTTCGCTCTCTTCACTCACTCCCTCTCTCTCTAACTCAAATCTCTCTCTCGCCCCACCCCCGAAACGGCCTCCGGCCACCACCAACCGTCCCCAAAACCACCGTCTAACCCAGTTTCCGGTTGAGATTCAACCGGAATCTTCAACCTCTAAGAACCCAAACCCCCCCTAACCCAGATTCCCTATGGTTCGTTAGGGTCGTGAGGAACCCTAAGAACCTTAACCCTCAACATTCATCCCAAACCCATATATCATATAAACCCTAAGGGTTTAGTGATGAACCCTAACCCTAAACCGTATGAACCCTAACCCATAAACACGAACCCTAACCCTATTTGAAAACCCAGAAACCCACAAATCGCAACCAAAACATAGCAGAACAACAATCAAAGCTAAGTGTTTATGAATTTACCTTCCGTGCAGTGAAATTGGTTTTATTTTCCTTTTACTTTTCCTCTTCTTTTAATCTCCTTTTTTTTTTGTTTGCAGGTACGAAATGGGCTTTGCTTAGGGCATTTAGGGTTCTGATGATGAACCCTATTTCTCTTGGCACGAGCTTTAAGCGATTGGGGTGATTCGCAGCAACAATTGTTTTGCTTAGGGTTTTTCTTCTTTTTTTCTGAATTGTTCTTGAGTTTATATAGTTGTTAGGATTGGGTTTAGAATTAAATAGGCTTAGATTCGTTTTAGGAATTTCTAATGTAATTTGAAGATTTGATTTGATTTGGTTTTGAAAGCTCTATACTTTGCCAGTGTAGGAAACTTAACCGCTTTCGAGGATATCTTTGTTTTATTTACATACAGATTATTCCTCTTTCCCAACATCGACAACTTCGTCGATACCAATGCCATTAAGATATTTCTGATTGGGAATCCTGTACCAACCTTGCTCGCAGATGCTTATCATTCTGTACACTTAAGGAATTTGTACAACGGAGGAATGCTCACATGCTGTGTACCCTTGCTTTACAAATGGTTCATTTCCCATCTACCCAAGTCTGCTACTTTTTGAGATCATAAGAACTCTCTACGTTGGTCACAGAGAATCATGTCTCTTACCAACTCAGACACAGACTGGTGAAATAGGATTTATGAGGGGGTAGAAATTATCGACAGATGTGGAAACTTCCCTAATGTACCCCTCATAGGAACTAAAGGTGGAATCAACTACCATCCAGTTTTTGCTCACCGTCAATTCGGATACCCGATGAGACATATCCCGCGAAATGTTCATCTGGAAGGTCTTTTCATCAAAGAAGGAGAAAATGACAGAGCACTTAAGAAGGAAATAGTGCATGTCTGGCAACACATTCACAAGAAAGGACGAGAGTCTCTAGGAAAACCAGATTGTATCTCCTTGGAGCCTTATCTCCACTGGGTGCAAACTAGAGCCCTTATGCTGAGGATGCCTTACCCTCGCCAAGAATTTTTTCCGTTAAAGAAATCTGCCCTTTATTTCTTGTCTGAAATGGAAAAACTCCAGGTCACTCTCAACAAAGTTCAGCGAGAGAAGAGCTCTTGGAAAAAAAATACTGAACTCTCAATGTGGAGTGTATCAAAATTTAGGAACTGTTAAAAGAAAAGGATGCTCTGATTGGAATGTTAGAGCAACATGCTGTAGAAAGTCGGGAAGATCAAAGAAATTTGTTCGCTCCTTTCATTTGGAAAAGGACTGATAACTCGACAACAGTTGAAGAACCCCGATCGAAGAAAAGGAAACTACCAAAACTGGCATCTGAGCTCTCTTCAGAGAGGACTTAGGATCCTTGAGCATTAGATATTTCCTTTTACCAGCACTTTGTAAAATACTGTACTTTTCTTTGTAACGTACTGCAATCTTTCAATTCAATAAAAAGGGGCCCCCCCTCTCTGTATGATATCTGCAATTTATTTGAAGTTTCTTTTTTATTAAAACAAAAACTAAAAAAATATATATCATTGCATTCATACTCACATAACACATTCTCTCGAGTCTCACGCGTGTGTCTCAATTCTAGAGTTAAACTGTCATACTCATCTAATACTCGGGCCAATCGACAAAAGAGAATGGACGATCTCGAGGAAGAGAATAGAGAGCTGAGAGAAGAAATCGACACTCTAAAGGTAGATCTGAAGAAACTTCACAGTGACATGCAATCCCTGGCAACAGCTCAGGAGCAACATCAGCAAAAGACTGTGATCTCGGAGATCACATCTACGTGTCATACCCGAAATTTTTACCACTAAGATTTCTCATCATTGTGCAAATCATCATCACAATATGGATGAACCATCATGCCTCATCAAATGCCTCAAGGGTTGTTGAGCATTCACTACAATCAAAATTAGGGTTTTAAGCCCTCTCAGAGCCTTAGACAAAGGAACAATCAAAGATTGACTTGATCGTCAACTTGTCTAGCCTCTAACATATCCACAATGGATCTAAAGGACTCCCACTTCAAGGATTAAGCACAAGGCTGCTCCCTTCTAGGTGGATTAAGTCTCAAGATCGACAGTGTCACCAAATTAGGGTTTTGGTCGACCAGGGCCTCCAGATGGAAATTTTTCATCTGGCCACAAGCCAATGCTTCAAAACATAAGCTAATATACTCCATGGAACCTCATGGACCCAAGCATCAAGTCAATTTTGCCTCAGGGGATTCATTCTTCAAAAATCAGGAATTAGGGTTTCTTGACCTAATTCACCCCTAAGTTGACTTTTGGGACAAATCATGAGCCAAGACCTCAAGACATGATTTGAGGGTCTTTAATATATCATATTGATCCATTTGCAACAATGTATTAATCCAAGAAGCTTCAGCAACAAGTCTCAATTTCATCTGCACCACAATTATGGTTTCGCGAGGAAAGTCAACTGTAACTTTGACTTTTGACCAGGACATGCTCCCAAACCCTAAGACATGATTCAATATACCCTATGACACCCATGGAACATGTCCATCAAGTTTGATTTAGGTCAAGGACATGATTTCCTGAAGAATTGCACAGTTTGGAATTCATCTGATAAAAAGTCAACTGTGCACAAAACTCAACTTTGACTTTTTGAGATTTTTCACCAAAATGGATTTTTAACCCTAAAATGATGTTAATGTATGATTTGAATCATCATTCATCAAGAAAAATCAAAGAAAGTGGGATAACTTGTAAAAGGGGTAACCATAAAAACTTAGAAAAATTTATAAGTTATGGAAAAAGTGACACTAATGTGCCAACTTTGGAGGACCATAACTCCTAAACCACAAGGCCATTGCTCCCCATTCAAAGCTTGATTTGTAGATCACATTTCCCTCTACAAAAGCTTCATACTGACCTATGTCCAAATTACTCATGGATTTTGAGTTATGGAGTGATCAAAATCAAGAAAAGTCACTTTGTTCCAACACTTAGTGAAAATTTCACTAAGTCAGAATCTGCCTTTACTTTTTTTCCAAATGTAGGGGGATTTTTCACTTGGATTCAAAAAAGATCAAAACCAAACATGTTCAAATAGTTGTTGTATCATGTAAGGGCTTTCCAAAATGACCAAGAACATTACCAAATTCAACTTGAGCCATGAGATATGACATTGGCAAGTTGCCTTGCTGAAATCTGCCAAGGCAAGGCAGATTTTTAGACTTTTGGTCGATTTGCCAAAATCAGCCAAATCCAAATGCTCCTATCCACTTGGACACCTCTGAGTATTGAATCTAAAGGGGACAATCACTGAGCCAAGCCTCCAAAGTCTCTGGAACAAGAAATAGCATGTTGAACCTAGAATTGCCAAAATAGGGACAAGACTCAAATTTTGGATTAGAGCATTCAATGGAAGCATTAAGGTGACATGAACTGAGCTCTTAGAAACTGAATTCAGTCAAGACTTATCCAAGACCAAGGGGACTAGCAGCCTGTGCCCTAACCTCTAGTCAATGGCTAGAGGAGACTTGGATTTTCATTTGCCAACATTGGCCAAACCTACTCAGCAGTT
The DNA here is from genome assembly GCA_022829125.1 of Lathyrus tuberosus. Taxonomy (NCBI): domain Eukaryota; kingdom Viridiplantae; phylum Streptophyta; class Magnoliopsida; order Fabales; family Fabaceae; genus Lathyrus; species Lathyrus tuberosus. Next base: position 13,233,029 of record JALAZF010000072.1, read on the forward strand.
GCCATTCACTATTCCTTGCAAACCAAACTTGCTCTACTATAAATAGAGCTCAATTGTGATCAGTTTGAGTACACCAAAGCCATCAAACAGATGCTTTCCTCAAAATCTCTTCTTTCACTCCAATTTTGCCTTCCAAGGCAAGTCACTATCGGGTTTTGAGTTTGAGAGCTTTTCTAATCAAACCAATCACTCACACACCTCACATACATCATATAGAAGTGATCCAAACACTCACATAACATCTGGAACACTGATTTCACAAAATCACTTGCCAATTGCTCAAGTTCTTGACAGTTTGGCAGTTGAGGTACCATCTTCAGCTCCAAACCATTTCAATCCATTCCAAGCATCCAGATACACTCCATGGCACCTAGGGAAGCTATCCAGATCATTGGAACCTAGCTATAACACCTCCAACATAAAACACGATCACCAACTGCAAGAGGTAAGCATGAGCTCTTCTAACTCTATGATCCATGCAATTTTTGCTGCACAATAATTTAGCCATATGTTCATAATCATGCATGGAATGTTTCCCCTCAATTAATTGCATTGTTTGAATCGTGTATAAAAAATCCCAGCCTTCATGCAGAATCTAGGGTTCTTGAGGATTTTTTGTGATTTCTTGTTTTATGCTTAATTTTAATGAAATTAATTGCCATATACATGATCGTGAGGTTAAAACGAGTTGATTCGTATGTGGATTACATGATATGATCAAGTATTTAGTGAGATTGAAGAGAAAATGCAAATTTGGGCAAACCTAGAACACGCGCGTGTTCTTGGTGTGTTCTTGGCGCCATTTTTTTAAAATTCAAATATTTGAATTTTATGATTTTATTTAATTGATTCGAAAATTAATTTCTCTCAGAGTTTTAGTGATTTTGAGTTGATTCTTTTTTTAATAATTCACAAAAATGTTAAAATATTTTATTTTCCCAAAAAATCCCAAAAATATTATATAATTGATATTTTTGCAAAGAATTAATGTTTTAATTGTTTTTGACATTTAAAATATTTTTTCCACCTTGATTTTGCAACTTTTAATGCCTTCTAATTATTTTGTAGGTCAATCCTTAATTTTTGAAGCATTAATCCAAGATCACAATTTGTTTTTCATATGTTAAACAATTTTGATAATTTTAATTGAATTTTTATTCAATTAAAACACATTTTGAAAACAAATTAGGGTTTTTGGATTAATCCAACCCTCATAAGTCATTTTCAAAACACTTTGGGCCTCTAATAGAGTGTAAGACCCAATCCTTTTTTGACCAAATCATTTTTGGGCCTCAGTGTATTGTATAAGTCCCGATACCGTCAATAACAAACGGCGCGATCGTCGCCTTTTGAAAAATAACCTTCCGGGCCTTTCCTCGAGCTATAAGACCCATTCAAAACTTTTGGGCCTCTAACAGAGTGTAAGACCCAATCCCCTTTTAACCAAACCTTTTTGGGCCTCACTTATTGTATAAGTCCCTTTGCGTTAAAAGAAAATCTCGGCGCGATTGCCATTTTTAACGAAAAGTCAACTGGGCCTACCCTCGTGTTATAAGCCCCACTCTTTTTCTTTAAAACTTTTTGGGCCTCTTGAGAGAGTGTAAGACCCATCCCTTTGTACAGAAAACCTTTTTTGGGTCTCAGTCACTTGTATAAGTCCCTCTGTACAAATACAACAATGCGATCACTGATAAAACCCTGGGCCTCTCCTTGAGCTGTAAGCCCCAAATCTTTCTTTTTCAAAGCACTTTCTCCTTTGATTTTGAAATATACTGTTGTTTTCAATCTTTCTTTGTTGAACAACTAACCAAATAGCATGGAAGCTCTACAACCGAGTAAGTGTTTATATGCTTTCATTTACCGCTTTCATATACGTATAACTGTATTGTGGGGTTGTTTCGCTGTAAGAATTCTTTCATAAACTCATATAAACTGTGTAATAATAGTATAGATATTTAGAGTTTCCCCGGCAACTACGTCTAGTACTAGGTGAAGCCGTTTCGTTTATGCGTAGAAATAGACACCTAGATCCCCAATAGGATCACCAGATATAGTCTTCTCTTCGGCTGTTCTCATTAGGATTTGTCAAGAAATTCTACTCCCAGAGATGAATGTATTCTCTGTGAATGGCATCTTTGAGTTTCTTCCAAATTCTCGAACTTTCCTGGCTTGATCTATTCCTCGTGGATAGCCTGTCTTGAATTTCTCGGGGTTTGGGGACCCACGGGCTTCTTAGAAGCATCGGCCTCCTCTTGGGCATCGTACAAAGACCCGCATGCTTCCTAAAAGCAACCCCGCCTCCTCTTGGGCTTAGTACAAGGACCTCTCGGTTTCTTAGAAGTATTCACAGCCTCCTCTTAGGCTTCGTATAATGATCACTTCCTCCGGGAATGATAGCCTCCTCTTGGGCTTCGTACAAGGACCCGTCAGCTTCTTAAAAGCTTTCGGCCTCCCCTTGGGCTTCGTACAAATTGTCCCGACGACCTCCTAGAGGTATAGGAACAGAACTTAGTCATCTGCATAGAACAGTCCTTTCAAAGAGTCTACTACTATTTCTCAAAGCATAGTACAAAAGATAAAACTCTAGACATGGACAGTCTAATATCCTTGAGTCTCAAAGACATTCTCAAGTGACCCCTTCATTAAATAGGAAGAAAACCCGTAGACTCGGACAGTCTCAATACCCTTCGGATTTCCCACTTCCTTAAAGAACAGGAATAACCCGGATCCTCGAATCAAATTCTTGAGTACAGTGTTTCTCATATAAGAAATGATCTTCTCTTTCAAAATCAGTATACTGGACCTGTCACTCAACTGAAACAGTTACAACAGCCTCCTCTTAGGCTTTGTACAATGATTCTCCCCAGCGGAGTCAAACAACGTTTAGCCTCTCTCTCGGGCTTTGTACGAGACACATAAGAGACTCCCTCGTCGAGTCAATCACCACTTTCACCTCCATCTCGGGCTTTATACGAGATACAAAAAGGTTCTTATTGAGCCAAACAAATTTTAGCCTCCATCTCGGGCTTTGTACGAGATACAAAAACTCTCTTGTTGAGTCAAATAGCCTTTATCTCGGGCTTTATACGAGATACCAAAAGACTCTATCATCGAGTCAAAAACCTTTTAGCCTCTCTCTCGGGCTTTGTACGAGACACATAATAGCCTCCTCTTAGGCTTTGTATAAGAAAACCACTGGTTGATCCAATCAACCTTTTAGCCTCAAAGCTGTGCCTCGTTCACAGTACACAAACATCAACAACTCCTTCCCCTTCATCTAATTGCTGTAAGTGGCAAGCCTCTGGATCATCTACATCCATGCCACTATCCCTCTTTTAGCATGAGAAATTCCTAAGGAAAGATGGAATTGCTCTAAACTGAGTTAAAGTCTTCTCCTTCAGGTTAAAACACCCATATAAAGGAAATTATGGCATTGCCGGATTCACACATCCCGGTTAAAGTAATCCTCCTTTATAACCAGTCACCCAACAGTTGTGACAAACAGACCCTCATATCTTGGGCTTTGAACAAGATACAAACTACCTTCAGCTTCACATCTTGGGCTTTGAACAAGATACAAACTACCTTTCGCTTCACGTCTTGGGCTTTGAACAAGACACCAAAAAAACCATTTCCTTCCATAGAATAGGAGGAACTATGAACGCTCTGATTTCCCTGTTTCGGTAAACGGGAATACGTAGGCATAAGATCGAAAGAAAAGATCTTAGCGAGCACACTAAACAAAAACCCTAAATCCCATACTCTCATAAAAAAGCATCAGTCCTAACATCCTAATCCTTGTTCCCCGCCAGAAACCTGTCATTCTGTCAAAATAGCACAAGAAAGGCCCCACCACATTGATCGCATCTGTAACCTAACAGACCGCTGTTTAAACTCAGTATGCAAGCAGGGTTAATTGGAGACATCTATTTCCCTTCCTTCATCAGCTTTAATAGGATAAAAAATGAATCGACCTGTAGTAAACTGACCTCAGAGAGTGACAGCGCTTAAGAACCGCGTCCAAAATCGCTCGCTACAGAAAGTGGCCCCCACCGTGGGGCTGTTTCTAACCTTTTTTCTCTTCACTTGTGTGAATACCACAGATTGGGGCTTCCGCCGGGGAACCCATTTTCTGTCAGGAACTTAGGATTCATAGCTTTAAAGGTCTAGGATGTTTAGGACAAATATATATACTGCTTTTCCTAATTGCTATACATGTTTATTTTTCTGCTAATGGGAATGCGTGTGATGCCGCATGTGGAAAGATTGAGTATACACTTAAGATAAGTGATGGCGACGAGGTCGACCATCAACCTCAGTGGAGGCTGACCAATGCAACCCATTCCCTCTCATAGGCAATGGGCCAATTTTGATGTCTGAGAAGCTGAGGAGCCAACCCTTTTGTAGTGTGGAAACTATTGGAAATAGTTTACACGCGATACTACCCTCATTTGAGGTTGGTGATCTATTCTCGGTGAATGGCACTTACTCTAAGATTGCTCTACAACTCGCTGGCGATCCGCTTGTTGTTTTGCTTTCCTGGGAGGAGCTGATGATAATGAGTACAGGTACAAAAATCACCCTAGTATAAACCTTTGGGGATGGGTAGAGCCTTGACTTCATGACAATGACCCTTTGACCCCATGTTTTTTCAATGTTTTTGTGTGCTACATTCATGCATTCATTTAAAAAACATTAAAACATTCAAAAAATTTCTCTTCTAGTATCTCTGTTTTTCAAATTAAACTAAGACTGTGATTGCAAATATCAGAGAAAAGGATTGCGCTAATGGATTTCGGTAGAAGGAGAACTCATAAGTACACCTTCAGGATTCCAAAACTAGAGGATTTAAGAGGTTTGGTGACGATGATCAAAAACCAAGAGGCCTTCAGAGCCAAATACCGAGGTTTGCTATCTCTGTTAAGGGTCCATGTGATTGAGGGAATCATGGACGCGCTTGTTCAATTCTACGATCCGGTTTATCACTGCTTTACATTCCCAGATTACCAGCTTGCACCAACGCTGGAGGAATATTCTCATCTGATTGATCTACACATCACTGATCAAGCTCCATTTTCTGGACTGGAAGAAATTCCAAAGAATCAGACCATTGCAAGAGCAATTCATTTGGACGAGTCTGAGGTCAAGACTCACATGACTACCAAGGGTGGCATACAAGGTTTGCTAGCCCAGTTCTTGACAAAGAAAGCTCTGTACTTCGCTAGTATAGGGAACGGGACTGCTTTTGAAAGCATCTTTGTTTTACTCACCTACGGGTTATTTTTGTTTCCCAACATCAATAACTTTGTAGATATCAACGCCATTAAGGTTTTTCTCATTGGAAACCCTGTACCGACTTTGCTCGCAGATGCGTATCATTCTGTACACTTAGGGAATTTGTACATGGTTTATCTCTCATTTTCCTAAGTCTGCTGCTTTCTGGGATCATAAGAGTGCCTTGCGCTGGTCGCAGAAGATCATGTCTCTCACCAACTCTGATATAGATTGGTGTAATAGGATCTATGATGGAATCAGGATCATTGACCGTTGTGGAAACTTCCCCAACGTACCCCTTATAGAAACTAAGGGAGGAGACACATCCCACGGGGTGTTCATCTGGAAGGTCTTTTCTTCAAGGAAGGAGAAAGTGACAGAGCACTAAAGACGGAAATAGTGCACGCTTGGAAACACATTCAAAAGAAAGGACGGGAGTCTCTAGGAAAACCGGACTGTGTCTCGGTGGAGCCTTATCTCCACTGGGTACAAACTAGAGCTCTCAAGCTAAAGATGCCTTATCCGCATCACAGAATTCTTCCGCTGAGAGAATCTGTCATGTACTTCATGACGGAAACTGAAAAGCTTCAGGTTACTCTCAACAAAGTTCAACGGGAGAGGAGGTCTTGGAAGAACAAGTATCGCACCCTTGATATAGAGTGTATCAAAATACAGCAATTACTGAAAGATAAGGACGCTCTGATTGAAATTTTGGAGCAACATGCTGTGGATAATCAAGATGACCAAAGGAATTTGCTCGGTCCTTTCACCTGGCAAAGGAATGACAACCCGACAACGGCCCAAGAGCCCCGGTCAAAGAAAAGGAAAGTACCAGAATCAGTACCCAATTTCTCTTCAGAGAGGACTCGGGACCCATTAGCTTAGGTTTCTGTTTCCGCACCTTGTAATCTACTGTATTTCCGTTTCCGCAATCCTTTGAATTTCAATAAAAAGGGGTTTCCCCACTGTTTGATATTTGCAATCTAATTGTCGAAGTTTATTTTGATTAAACCAAAAAATAATTAATATAATCATTGCATTCACCATTCTCACATCGCGTATTCTTCTTACCTACAAATCTCACGTTTGTGTCTCGGTTCTAGAGTCAAACTGTCTCATTCGTATAATACTCGGGCCAATCTTCAGAAAAAGATGGATGATCTTGGGGAAGAAAATAGAGAGTTGAAAGAAGAGATCGACGCTCTGAGAGAGGATATGAGAAAGCTTCGTAACGACATGCAAGCCATGGCAGAAGCTCAACTACAAAGGACTGTGATCTCAGAGATCACCTCAACGTCCATAGTGGAGAAGTATGATCCTAGGTATCAAATGCCGAAAGATCGTCCTTGGGGCATACCTGTTAACTATATCCCAGAAGGATATGTTCCGCCGATCACTGAAGATCAGGGAATCATAACAGAAGCCGTTGGGCCTGAAGGTTACAAACTTCGGGAAAGCGAAGATGCCAGAGACATACTAAAGATTCCTGAAGGTTACAAACTTCGGGAAACGCCAAGATTCACTGCCGTAGTCACGGTACCACCCCCTGTGGTGCACACTGTCCCGGAAGGATAGATTCCACAGATACCTTCTGGTAAAAAGAAAACTATGTTTGACCGAATGGATGAATTCCAGCAACAGTTCTTGGAAATGCAGAAGGAACTGCAAGCCATTCGCGGTCAGGATCTATTTGGAAAGGACGCCGCAGACCTTTGTCTGGTCCCCAATGTGAAAGTTCCGCACAAGTTCCAAGTGCCCGACTTTGAAAAGTACAAGGGTAACTCTTGCCCTCAAAGTCACTTGGTGATGTACGCTCGGCGAATGTCAGCTCAGACGGAGAATCAGGACCTACTGATTCACTATTTTCAGGATAGTTTAACCGGTGCCGCACTCAAATGGTACATGGGTTTAAACCATGCTACGATTGGCACATTCAGAGATCTTGGTACTGCCTTCGTCCAATAATACAAATACAATTTGGACAGGCACCGGACAGAGATCAACTCAGATCAATGTCACAAAAGGACAAGGAAACCTTTAAGGAGTACGCTTAGAGATGGCGTGAAATCGCCGCTCAAATTTGTCCACCTCTTGAGGAAAAAGAGATGACAAAGATCTTCTTAAAGACCTTAAGCTTATTTTACTACGACAGAATGGTTGCCAGTGCACCCAGTGATTTCACCGAGATGGAGGGTAAGGGAGTTCGTCTTGAGGAAGCCGTTCGAGAAGGACGTTTGGCAAAAGACGCTGGATCATCGAGTAGTACAAAACGATACGGTAGTGCTCTCCCTAAGAAAAAAGAGAAAGATATTGGGAATATCTCTCTCGGAAAGAAAAGGCGACGGTACCAACCGGTATCAGCTGTAACTCCTGCTATCAGCCCTGCGCCTATTCCTACGTATCAACCTCAGGTTGAGCAGAGCCAACCTAATCAGCAAAGGACACAACAGCCTCTTCAGCAGGCTCGTCCTCAATACAATAACAACCGTACAACACGACCATCAGGGTTTGATCCTATTCCCATGTTGTACGCATAACTATTTCCGTTACTATTGGCTAAGGGGCACATACAGACTAAGTCTCATCTTACAATACCGGAAAATCCGCCTTTTTGGTTTAAGGTGGATCAGACATGCCCTTATCATCAAGGAGGTCCAGGGCATAACATAGAGAATTGTCTCAATTTCAAATATGACATGCAAAAGCTTGTTAGGAGTGGGCTCTTATCTTTCAAAGATATGAATCCCAACGTTCTCACAAACCCGCTGCCTCAATATGAGAAAGCTGCAGTCAACCTGATTGAGAAAGAATTTAACAATGTCTATTAAATTCACGATGTACTCTTTTTAAAGACCAATCTGGTCAAGATGCATTGTAGACAGAGTGGATATGGCCATGTGCCACTTCATAATTATCATCAATGTGATGTCTGCTCTAAAAACATTCAAGGATGTTCTGTACTGTAAACAGCTCTACAGGAACAGATGGATCTCTGATGGATCCAAGAGCACCGAGTTCGTGGAGTTAACATGGTCTATACGAATTCCAACGTCATTTAGAACCACGACATCCGTGCGATGAATGTTAACCTGGTGGCAATGCACTCAAGGCAAAGCCAATATCATAATCTGCCGCGGCACGATTATAGTTCCTGTCTGACTTGCTCGGTAAATAAACAGAGATGCTCTTTCATACAAGAGGCCCTCTAGCATTAGATGGATCTTGGATGGATCCAATACTACCATGATAAAAACCCTTATCAGATCAACCTGGTTCAGATCTTTGATATTCGCGTGATGAATACCAACCTGGTAGAGTTACATGCTGAACAGCTCCGACTCGGATTCCTGGTGTCACATAATTATCACAGCTGTAAAGCGGGTTGCGAAAACGATCAGGTATGTGCCCTTGTCCAGGAAGCACTCCAACACTTGTTAAATCATTGGTGGATGCCAATCTACATGGATGAGGATACTCAGCAAATTAGTATCAATAACAGAAACCCCACTCGGCGTCAAAGTCAGGATGTTCGATCTGTGGAAGCTAACCCAGTGAGGTTACATTGTATTTAAAGTGGGCGTGGTCAGGTGCCACCACACAACTATGACCGTTGTAGTGTCTGTTCGGAAAGCAACCAAGGGTGTTACCTTGTGAGAGCAGCTCTTCAGGGTCAGGTGGATCGTGGAGAGATTCGCCCATATCCGGGTTCTGGACCCATCAACTGGATGCCGAACTACCTTGCCGATCAAGTCGAGGATGCTGTCACAATCTCTGGTCGTCGCCAGACCAGGGATGTTTTTGCCATCATCCCTCTACTTGACGAATCTAAAGTTCCCAACCGGGAACGGATCGAGATTACTTACGATGGTCAGAAAAACCAGAAGGTTCCCATAGTTATCTATCTGCCAGGACCACTACCGTATGAATCAGCTAAGGCAATCCCTTACAAATATGGTGCAACAATAATTGAAAATGGAAAAGAAATTCCATTACCCTCCGTCGTGAACATTGCAGACATTAGTCGTGTAACACGGAGCGGTCGAATCTTCAACCGAGGAGTTGGAGAACCTAACAAGGAAAAGGAACTTCAGACAGAAGCTCCTGATCCATCAGTCGGTCAATCCAGTAATCCCGGCCTTTCGAAAAATAATAATGAGATGCTGAAGCTCATCCAAAGGAGTGAATACAACATTGTTGATCAGCTGTTACAGACTCCTTCAAAGATCTCAGTATTATCACTGTTACTCAGTTCAGAAGCCCACAGGGAGGCTCTACAGAAAGTTTTGGAGCAAGCCTTTGTGGAACAGGATGTAACAATTAGACAGTTCGATAGCATTGTCTCTAACATCACTTCCTGCAATAATTTGGGATTTAGTGATGAGGAATTACCCGAAGAGGGTCGCCGTCATAACATGGCGCTCAATATCACAGTTAACTGCCAGGACGATGCTTTAACCAGCGTACTAGTAGACACAGGGTCAGCCCTGAATGTTATGCCGAAGTCCACTTTGATGCAATTATCATTCAAAGGCCCTCCGATGAGAATTAGCGAGGTCGTCGTCAAAGAGTTCGACGGATCCAGAAAAATAGTTATCAGCGAAGTTGATCTTCCCATAACTATCGGTCCTCGCACTTTCCAAGTCACTTTCTAGGTCATGGACATCCGGGCAACATACAGTTGTTTATTAGGAAGACCTTGGATACATCAGGCTGGAGCGGTTACTTCGACCCTCCACCAAAAGCTAAAGTTCGTTCAGAACGATCAACTTGTCACAGTCTGTGGAGAACAGGCCTTGCTCGTGTGTAGCTTATCATCATCTATTGGTATAGAACCCGAGGAGGTTATTGGAACTCAGTTCCAAGCGCTGTCGGTGGGCAAGGACAATCAATCCCAAGGAGGAACCTCGATTTCCTCATACAAAGATGCTATCAAAGCGGTCGAGAGTACCGATACAACCGGATGGGGACAGCTTGTCATTTCTATTGACAATAAAACAAAGAAGGGTCTTGGTTTTTCTGTAACCTGTACCCGGACAGCTGCTAACGATGGAAGTCTTCATCCCATTCAGAACTTCTTCCACAGTGGAGGTTTTCTTCACCCAGTGTCTCAAGCAGTACATGCTATCAATGAGGAAGATCCCTCTGACACAAATGAAGAATGGAAGTCCTATCTTAATGAGGACGGTTATATGTCTCAGGAAGAGGTGCCTACGCCTTTTTGCTTTCCTACAGAGATTCTGAGAGTTATACCAAGGTCAGACATCGAAATGATATACGAGGATTGTGATCTGGAAGGATGCCGTGCTCCGCCAAATTCATTAGAGGAAGACACTCCGATGAAAGACAATTTTGACTACACCTACTATGACCCGATGGATGGTCTGCCAATGTGGAACCCTTATCCAGGAGACTTGGGACAAGAGAGTCAGCCGATCAATAAAACTCAGCTGAGCATCATTGAACAGAATACCTGTGTCCCCACCATGTCATGGGATCAACACTCAGGTCATTCAGAAACTACTCAACAAGACGATGAATTTGCAACATTTGCAGGACTTAAATTCATCAACTATGCTTTTCCCAAGGTCAATGTCATCGAGAGAGATGACTCCTCCAGTTCGAAAGAAGTGTGGGACACCTTGGGACAACCGAGTGGAAAATTTGACTATACGGTCAAGTACACCGCTCCCGAAAGCTCTCGTATCAGGCTCGAAGATATCCAGCCAACTGGATGGGGAGATACAGTTGAGAGCACAAATTCTATGAAAAATACAACATAAGAGTTCGTCCACGACAACTCTGCGTGGGAAACAGATTCCAATGATCCTGCTCCACCAGAAATCAGCGTTATTTCTGAAGACAAATCAAGGAAGGTGCCAGACTTTGTGATTCACCGAGGAGTTCGCCGCCAATGGGTTGTCGTCGAGGTTCCAAAGATCGTTCATCAGTCAAAGTAATTGCCATCTTTAACCTTTCACCCTGCCTAGGTGAAACGAATGTTTTGATAGGGCTCGCTTTCTGTAAATTTTCCCTCTTCGCTTCGTCCAAAGCGACAAAGTTTTGTTTTATAGGGCTGTAGTTTCAAGAGTCGACTTGTTCATTAATAAAATAACGTCGTTCTGTAATTTTCGCATTAATTGCTGTTTTCTCTTTTTGCTTTTTCTCAGAAAATGGTAATCCTAAAAAACAACTCGATAAATAAAAACAAGCAGTAAAAAAAAATATACACTGCACACACGTTTGCATTTTCTCTATCTCTTCTAAACACGAATCATCATGTCATGCAGATTGCTTGTTTTAAACCTAGTTGAAACATACGATCCGATGCCTTCTCCCAACTTTGAGTTCCCGATATTTGGGGCTGAAGAAGTTGACAACGAAATTCCAGAAGAGATCTCTCGACTACTCAGACAAGAGGAAAGGTCCATTGAACCTCACAAAGAGCCGTTGGAAACGATCAATGTGGGTTCTGAAAAAGAGAGAAAAGAAATCAGGATTGGGCCACTGCTCAGTCCAACTGCCAGAGAGGGTTTGATAAAGCTTCTCAGAGAATTTCCTGATGTATTCGCTTGGTCCTATCAGGATATGCCAGGGTTGGATACCAGCATCGTGGAACATCACTTACCATTGAGATCGGAATGTCCGCCAGTAAAACAGAGGTTGAGACGCACTCACCCGGACATGGCCATCAAAATCAAAGAGGAGGTACAGAAACAGATTGACGCGGGTTTCCTCGCTACATCTGAATATCCTCAATGGTTAGCCAACATCGTACCCGTTCCCAAAAAGGACGGAAATGTCAGAATGTGTGTTAATTACAGGGATCTGAACAAGGCAAGTCCAAAGGACGACTTTCCTTTACCACACATTGACATGCTGGTAGACAGCACAGCAAAGTTCGAAATTTTCTCCTTCATGGATGGATTCTCGGGCTATAAACAGATCAAAATGGCGCTGAAAGACATGGAGAAAACTTCGTTCATTACCCATGGGGTACCTTTTATTACAAGGTAATGTCGTTCGGTTTGAAGAACGCCGGGGCAACCTATCAAAGGGCCATGACTACTCTTTTTCATGACATGATACACAAAGAAATCGAGGTATATGTCGATGATATGATTGCAAAATTTAAGACAAAAGATGAGCAAGTGACCCACCTGTCGAAACTATACGAGCGTTTAAGGAAGTACAAACTCCGCTTGAATCCCAACAAGTGCACCTTCGGTGTCCGTTCACGGAAACTTTTAGGGTTCATCGTCAGCCAGAAAGGAATTGAGGTTGATCCTGACAAGGTCAAGGCCATTTGAGAAATGCCTTCTCCGAAATCTGAAAAACAAGTCAGAGGATTCTTGGGACGTTTGAACTACATCTCCAGATTCATATTCCTCATGACTGCCACATATGCGCCGATTTTCAAATTACTCAAAAAGAACAAGGATTGCGTTTGGACAGAAGATTGTCAAACCGCCTTCAATAGTATTAAGGAATACCTGTTGAATCCGCCGATTCTATCACCTCCAGTGGAAGGAAGACCACTGATCATTTACCTCACAATCTTGGAAGACTCAATGGGATGTGTACTTGGCCAACAGGACGAAACCAAAAGGAAAGAGTTTGCCATCTACTATCTGAGCAAGAAGTTTAACGACTGCGAGACTCGGTACACGATGCCTGAGAAAACTTGTTACGCTTTGGCTTGGGCAGCCAAACGTCTTCGCCAGTACATGATTCGTCACACTACTTGGTTAATCTCTGAAATGGATCCAATCAAGTATGTCTTCGAAAAGCCTGCTCTCACGGGAAGAATTGCCCGTTGGCAGATGTAGCTCTCAGAATATGACATAGAGTACCACGCTTAGAAATCCGTTAAGGGGAGTATTTTAGCCGATCATTTGGCTCATCAACCGATTAACGATCAAGAATCAACCGGGTTCGACTTCCCAGACGAAGATGTCATGTATTTGAAAATGAAAGATTGCGATGAACCGTTACCCAGTGAAGGGCTAGAACTAGGTTCCCAATGGGGACTTATCTTTGACGGAGCAGTTAATCATTATGGAAACGGAATTGGGGCAATCATTATTACCCCTCAGGGTACCCACATTCCTTTCACTGCCAGACTTACGTTCAAATGTACGAACAACGAGGCCGAATACGAAGCTTGTATTATGGGTCTCGAAGAAGCGATTGATTTAAGGATCAAAAACTTGGACGTATACGGCGACTCAGCCCTGGTTATCAATCAGATAAAAGGAGATTGGAACACATACCAATCAGGGCTGATTCCTTACAAAGACTATGCAAGAAGGTTGTTACGTTTCTTTAACAGAGTCGAGTTTCATCACGTCCCTCGTAATGAGAATCACATGGCTGACGTTTTAGCCACTCTCTCTTCCATGATTAGTGTAGGTCAATGGAACGACTTACCTAAGATCGACATAATGCGCCTTGAACGGCCCGCCTACGTCTTCACGATCGAAGCAGTCATAGATGACAAACCTTGGTATCACGATATCAAATGCTTCCTTTAGAAACAAGATTACCCATCTGGGGCACTCAGAAAAAACAGGAAAACCCTCAGAAGACTAGCAAGCAGCTTCTTCCTGAGCGGTGACACTCTTTATAAGAGGAATTTTGACTTGGTCTTGCTCCGATGCGTGGACAGACCAGAAGCAGACATGCTTATGAAAGAAATTCATGAAGGATCCTTTGGCACTCATGCCAACGGACACACAATGGCGAGAAAAATTCTGAGAGCAGGGTATTACTGGTTGACCATGGAATCCGACTGCTACAAGTACATGAGGAGGTGTCACAAGTGTCAGATATACTCTGACAAAATTCATGTACCGCCATCGCATCTCAAAGTTCTTTCTTCCCCGTGGCCTTTTCCATATGGGGAATCGACATGATTGGCTTGATCAAACCTAAGGCTTCAAACGGACATCGGTTCATCCTGGTAGCCATTGACTATTTCACCAAGTGGGTCGAAGCAGCGTCGTACGCTAATGTAACCCGACAAGTGGTGGTCCGATTTATCAAAAACAATATCATCTGTCGTTATGGTGTTCCGAGCCAGATTATTACAGATAATGGATCTAACTTGAACAACAAGATGATGAAAGAGTTGTGCGTTGAGTTCAAGATTGAACACCATAACTCATCTCCCTACCGACCCAAGATGAACGGGGCGGTAGAAGCGGCTAACAAGAACATCAAGAGGATTGTTCAGAAGATGGTTGTAACCTACAAAGATTGGCACGAAATGCTACCCTTTGCTCTTCATGGTTATCGAACATCTGTTCGCACTTCAACAGGGGCAACCCCTTTCTCTCTAGTATATGGCATGGAGGCAGTTCTCCCCATAGAAGTAGAGATCCCATCAATCCGGGTATTGATGGAAGCTAAGCTTTCAGAAGCTGAATGGTGTCAAAGTCGACACGACGAATTAAACCTGATCGAAGAGAAGTGAATCACGGCACTATGCCACGGTCAGTTGTATCAGCAGAGAATGAAGAAGGCGTTCGACAAAAAGGTTCGACCTCACATCTTCAGGAAAGGAGACCTTGTGCTCAAGAAGATACAATCATTTCTCACTGATTCTCGGGGAAAATGGACTCCGAATTATGATGGCCCCTATGTGGTCACGAAAGCTTTCTCAGGCGGCGCCTTGAGACTTGCAACCATGGACGGAGAGGAATTTTCCTACCCCACGAATGTTGATCTAGTCAAGAAATACTTCGCCTAAACTAAAAAAAAACGTCTCGGTGGATTGAAAACCCGAAAGGGCGGTCCAGGTAAAAGTTAGAGACATGAAAAAAAATCATCCCGATGGATTGGAAATCTCAAAGTACAATCCAGGCAAAAATTAGGGATAATGGCAAGTAACTATGTTCAACAGAGGCAAGTCCCTCAGCAGCAGCAGTTACACCATCCATCGGAGAAAACTCCAGTCAAGGTCATCTTCGACAGAAGTTCAGGATGTCCCGAATTCAAAGTTGGTAGAAGGATAGTGGTCGTTATGTGTCAACGTAGCCCTTTTCCCTGTAAATTACCATTTTCAAACTTTGTATATACTCTTTGGAATCACGCGTTTGGCTGATCTCCATCTTATCAATAAAATTTGAGCCCTTGTGCTTTTGTTTGTAATTCTTATTTGTTTTAACTTTACAGAATAACATTTTAACATGATTGACGATTCTTGAAATGAAACCAAAATGAATTTACTTGTTAAAACATTTTCTGCTTTTAAAGTAAAGATGGCAATTTATTTTGACTGTTGAACGTCAAAAGAGCATCAACCGCTTCTCCAGAACTAGGCGAACTTCAAAGTGCAGAATCAAAGTACTCCTTCTACGCCAGTGTGCCTGAATGAAGGATCAACAGTGTCGGATGCGACTATTCCATCTGACCTCTTCGGCCGAGTTCTTATCTCCTAAGCCCGACCAGCGTAGCTCCTAACATGGACTATCTCTGCTAAGCAAGGTGGAATTGCTATTCTGAACCAACGGTACTTCTTCGCCCCACGATGACCGAGTATCCAGTCGTGTTCAACTGTCAGTTTGTATGCGCGTCAGTTTTGTCAGCATAAACATACATACATCATGCATTTGATTTGCATTCATATTCATATTGCATCACTATCACTCTAGTCGGTCTTGTCCTCTAGTGATGACAGTCCTATCAATCGAGTTGTTAGTTCTTGCCTCGTCAGGAAATACTGCGTTTGAACAATCTCACTTCCAGTGTATCTCTGGATTAGAGTCGGTCCTCGACCACTTTGATAACTTGAACCTCTGAAGAACCAAAGAACTCTCGACTAATGTCACTCTTCGCCATTGAAGATGATATCCTTGCTTTCCCGAATTAAGGAAGATCCCTAGAGAAAGCCCCTTAATCGGAGCTTCGGCAATACAACAGTTTTTCTCTGAAAGAACCGTTGATGAAAAGGTCATCGGCACCTCAAAATTGGAGCCCATCATATGGCATTTCTCCGGGAAGATCCCGAGAAAAGTATGATGTAAGACCCCAAGCGGAAGCAGTCTCTCAAGAGACTCATTTTCCCCAGATAGAGTCGACAAATGGCGTCTCTAACAGAGAAGTTTGTGTACCTTTACAATTCAGACGATTGGGCTCCCTAGCGAGTCTAACGTCAAACTTTTTCCCATCAAATGGCATCTCCCCAGGAAAATCCGGTGAGAAGTTTGAGGAAAATCGCTACGTATAGCGTCCCTTGTCAAGAAAGTTTATTGACAAAAGAAACTTAGACCAGTTCCTTGGTAGGAAACCAGGATCGAGGGGAAGTTTAAATCAGAAACTTAGACCAGTTCCTTGGTAGGATACCAGGATCGAGGGGAAGTTGACAAAAGAAACTTAGACCAGTTCCTTGGTAGGAAACCAGGATCGAGGGGAAGTTTAAATCAGAAACAAAGACCAGTTCCTTGGTAGGAAACCAGGATCGAGGGGAGGTTTATTTCAAAAGAAAACTGAGACCAGCTCCTTGGCTGAAGACCAGGATCGAGGGGAAGTTTACCTTTTCTAAGCATCATCACTTAGCTAAAGAAGATGAATGCATAAGCTACCATTCATAGCCACCATCAAAATTTCGGGTATTCCGATATTTAATCCTCTTTGACCCCGAATGCCCGAATACCTTCGTCATTCACACCTTCGGGTCCAAGAAGATTAAATAGGGGCATCTGTCATACCCCAATTTTTGACCACTAAGATTTCCCATCATTGTGCAAATCATCATCACAATATGGATGAACCATCATGCCTCATCAAATGCCTCAAGGGTTGTTGAGCATTCACTACAATCAAACTTAGGGTTTTAAGCCATCTCAGAGCGTTAGACAAAGGATCAATCAAATATTGACTTGATCTTCAACTTTTCTAGCCTCTAACATATCCACAATGGATCAAAAGGACTCCCACTTCAAGGATTAAGCACAAGGCTACTCCCTTCTAGGTGGATTAAGTCTCAAGATCGACAGTGTCACCAAATTAGGGTTTTGGTCGACCAGGGCCTCCAGATGGAAAATTTTCATCTGGGCACAAGCCAATGCTTCAAAACATAACCTAATATACTCCATGGAACCTCATGGACCCAAGCATCAAGTCAATTTTGCCTCAGGGGATGCATTCTTCAAAAATCAGGAATTAGGGTTTCTTGACCTAATTCACCCCTAAGTTGACTTTTGGGACAAATCATGAGCCAAGACCTCAAGACATGATTTGAGGGTCTTTAATATATCATATTGATCCATTTTTAACAATGGATTAATCCAAGAAGCTTGAGCAACAAGTCTCAATTTTATCTGCACCACAATTAGGGTTTTGCGAGGAAAGTCAACTGTAACTTTGACTTTTGACCAGGACATGCTCCCAAACCCTAAGATATGATTCAATATACCCTATGACACCCATGGAACATGTCCATCAAGTTTGATTTAGGTCAAGGACATGATTTCCTGAAGAATTGCACAGTTTGGAATTCATCTGATAAAAAGTCAACTGTGCACAAAACTCAACTTTGACTTTTTGAGATTTTTCACCAAAATGGATTTTTAACCCTAAAATGATGTTAATGTATGATTTGAATCATCATTCATCAAGAAAAATCAAAGAAAGTGGGATAACTTGTAAAAGGGGTAACCATAAAAACTTAGAAAAATTTCTAAGTTATGGAAAAAGTGACACTAATGTGCCAACTTTGGAGGACCATAACTCCTAAACCACAAGGCCATTGTTCCCCATTCAAAGCTTGATTTGTCGATCACATTGCCCTCTACAAAAGCTTCATACTTACCTATGTCCAAATTCCTCATGGATTTTGAGTTATGGAGTGATCAAAATCAAGAAAAGTCACTTTGTTCCAACACTTAGTGAAAATTTCACTAAGTCAGAATCTGCCTTTACTTTTTTCCAAATGTAGGGGGATTTTTCACTTGGATTCAAAAGAGATCAAAACCAAACATGTTCAAATAGTTGTTGTATCATGTAAGGGCTTTCCAAAATGACCAAGAACATTACCAAATTCAACTTGAGCCATGAGATATGACATTGGCAAGTTGCCATGCTGAAATCTGCCAAGGCAAGGCAAATTTTTACACTTTTGGTCGATTTGCCAAAATCAGCCAAATCCAAATGCTCCTATCCACTTGGACACCTCTGAGGATTGAATCTAAAGGGGACAATCACTGAGCCAAGCCTCCAAAGTCTTTGGAACAAGAAATAGCATGTTGAACCTAGAATTGCCAAAATAGGGACAAGACTCCAATTTTGGATTAGAGCATTCAATGGAAGCATCAAGGTGGCATGAACTGAGCTCTTAGCAACTGAATTCAGTCAAGACTTATCCAAGACCAAGGGGACCAGAAGCCTGTGCCCTAACTCTAGTCAATGGCTAGAGGAGACTTGGATTTTCATTTGCCAACATTGGCCAAACCTACTCAGCAGTTGCCATTCACTATTCCTTGAAAAACAAACTTGCTCTACTATAAATAGAGCTCAATTGTGGTCAGTTTGAGTACACCAAAGTCATCAAACAGATGCTTTCCTCAAAATCTCTTCTTTCACTCCAATTTTGCCTTCCAAGGCAAGTCACTATCGGGTTTTGAGTTTGAGAGCTTTTCCAATCAAACCAATCACTCACACACCTCACATACATCATATAGAAGTGATCCAAACACTCACATAACATCTGGAACACTGATTTCACAAAATCACTAGCCAATTGCTCAAGTTCTTGACAGTTTGGCAGTTGAGGTACCATCTTCAGCTCCAAACCATTTCAATCCATTCCAAGCATCCAGATACACTCCATGGCACCTAGGGAAGCTATCCAGATCATTGGCACCTAGCTGTAACATCTCCAACATAAAACACGATCACCAGCTGCAAGAGGTAAGCATGAGCTTTTCTAACTCTATGATCCATACAATTTTTGCTGCACAATAATTTGCTATATGTTCATAATCATGCATGGAATGTTTCCCCTCAATTAATTGCATTGTTTGAATCGTGTATCAAAAATCCCAGCCTTCATATAGAATCTAGGGTTCTTGAGGATTTTTTGTGATTTCTTGTTTTATGCTTAATTTAAATGAAATTAATTGCCATAGACATGATCGTGAGGTTAAAACGAGTTGATTGGTATGTGGATTACATGATATGATCAAGTATTTAGTGAGATTGAAGAGAAAATGCAAATCTGGGCAAACCCAGAACACGCGCGTGTTCTTGGCGCCATTTTTTGAAAATTCATATATTTGAATTTTGTGATTTTATTTAATTGATTCAAAAATTAATTTCTCTCTGAGTTTTAATGATTTTGAGTTGATTCTTTTTTTAATAATTCACAAAACTGTTAAAATATTTTATTTTCCCAAAAAATCCAAAAAATATTATATAATTGATATTTTTGTAAAGAATTAATGTTTTAATTGTTTTTGACATTTAAAATATTTTTTCCACCTTGATTTTGCAACTTTTAATGCCTTCTAATTATTTTGTAGGTCGATACTTAATTTTTGAGGCATTAATCCAAGATCACAATTTGTTTTTCATATGTTAAACAATTTTGATCATTTTAATTGAATTTTTATTCAATTAAAACACATTTTGAAAACAAATTAGGGTTTTTGGATTAATCCAACCATCATAAGTCATTTTCAAAACACTTTGGACCTCTAATAGAGTGTAAGACCCAATCCTTTTTTGACCAAATCATTTTTGGGCCTCAGTGTATTGTATAAGTCCCGATACCGTCAAAAACAAACGGCGCGATCGTCGCCTTTTGAAAAATAACCTTCTGGGCCTCTTCTCGAGCTATAAGACTCATTCAAAACTATTGGGCCTCTAATAAAGTGTAAGACCCAATCCCCTTTTAACCAAACCTTTTTGGGCCTCACTTATTGTATAAGTCCCTTCGCGTTAAAAGAAAATCTCGGCGCGATCGCCATTTTTAACGAAAAGTCAACTGGGCCTACCCTCGTGTTATAAGCCCCACTCTTTTTCTTTAAAACTTTTTGGGCCTCTTGAGAGAGTGTAAGACCCATCCCTTTGTACAGAAAACCTTTTTTGGGCCTCAGTCATTTGTATAAGTCCCTCTGTACAAATACAATAGTGCGATCACTGATAAAACCCTGGGCCTCTCCTTGAGCTGTAAGCCCCAAATCTTTCTTTTTCAAAGCACTTTCTCCTTTGATTTTGAAATATATTGTTGTTTTCAATCTTTCTTTGTTGAACAACTAACCAAATAGCATGGAAGCTCTACAACCGAGTAAGTGTTTATATGCTTTCATTTACCGCTTTCATATACATATAACTGTATTGTGGGGCTGTTTCGCTGTAAGTCTTCTTTCATAAACTCATATCAACTGTGTAATAATAGTATCGATATTTAGAGTTTCCCCGGCAACTACGTCTAGTACTAGGTGAAGCCGTTTCGTTTATGCGTAGAAATAGACACCTAGATCCCCAATAGGATCACCAGATACAGTCTTCTCTTTGGCTGTCCTCATTAGGAATTGTCAAGAAATTCTACTCCCAGAGATGAATGTATTCTCCGCGGATAGCCTGTCTTGATCTATTCCTCGTGGATAGCCTGTTTTGAATTTCTCGGGGTTTGGGGACCCACGGGCTTCTTAAAAGCATCGGCCTCCTCTTGGGCATCGTACAAGGACCCACAGGCTTCCTAAAAGCAACCCCGCCTCCTCTTGGGCTTAGTACAAGGACCTCTCGGCTTCTTAGAAGTATTCACAGCCTCCTCTTAGGCTTCGTATAATGATCTCTTCCTCCGAGAATCATAGCCACCTCTTGGGCTATGTACAAGGACCCGTAGGCTTCTTAAAAGCTTTCGGCCTCCTCTTGGGCTTCGTACAAATTGTCCCGACGACCTCCTAGAGGTATAGGAATAGAACTTAGTCATCTGCATAGAACAGTCCTTTCAAAGAGTCTACTACTGTTTCTCAAAGCATAGTACAAAAGATAAAACTCTAGGCACGGACAGTCTAATATCCTTGAGTCTCAAAGACATTCTCAAGTGACCCCTTCGTTAAATAGGAAGAAAACCCGTAGACTCGGACAGTCTCAATACCCTTCGGATTTCCCACTTCTTTAAAGAACAGGAATAACCCGAATCCTTGAATCAAATCCTTGAGTATAGTGTTGCTCATATAAGAACTGATTTTCTCTTTCAAAATCAGTATACTGGACCTGTCACTCAACTGAAACAGTTACAATAGCTTCCTCTTGGGCTTTGTACAATGATTCTCCCCAGCGGAGTCAAACAACGTTTAGCCTCTCTCTCGAGCTTTGTACGAGACACATAAGTGACTCCCTCGTCGAGTCAATCACCCCTTTCGCCTCCATCTCGGGCTTTATACGAGATACAAAAAGGTTCTTATTGAGCCAAACAAATTTTAGCCTCCATCTCAGGCTTTGTACGAGATACAAAAACTCTCTTGTTGAGTCAAATAGCCTCCATCTCGGGCTTTATACGAGATACCAAAAGACTCTATCGTCGAGTCAAAAACCTTTTAGCCTCTCTCTCGGGCTTTGTACGAGACACATAATAGCCTCCTCTTAGGCTTTGTATAAGAAAACCACTGGTTGATCCAATCAACCTTTTAGCCTCAAAGCTGTGCCTCGTTCACAGTACACAAACATCAACAACTCCTTTCCCTTCATCTAATTGCTATAAGCGGCAGGCCTCTGGATCATCTATATCCATGCCACTGTCCCTCTTTTAGCATGAGAAATTCCTAAGGAAAGATGGCATTGCTCTAAACTGAGTTAAAGTCTTCTCCTTCAGGTTAAAAGACCCATATAAAGGAAATTATGACATTGTCGGATTCACACATCCCGGTTAAAGTAATCCTCCTTTATAACCAGTCACCCAACAGTTATGACAAACAGACCCTCTTTAGAGATGATAAATTCTCTCTAAAGACAAACCCTTTTAGCTTCATATCTTGGGCTTTGAACAAGATACAAACTACCTTCAGCTTCACATCTTGGGCTTTGAACAAGATACAAACTACCTTTCGCTTCACGTCTAGGGCTTTGAACAAGACACCAAAACAACCATTTCCTCCCATAGAATAGGAGGAACTACGAACGCTCTGATTTCCATGTTTCGGTAAATGGGAATACGTAGGCATAAGATCGAAAGAAAAGATCTTAGCGAGCACACTAAACAAAAACCCTAAATCCCATACTCTCATAAAAAAGCATCAGTCCTAAAATCCTAATCTTTGTTCCCCGCCAGAAACCTGTCATTCTGTCAAAATAGCACAAGAAAGGCCCCACCACATTGATCGCATCCGTAACCTAACAGACCGCTGTTTAAACTCAGTATGCAAGCAGGGTTAATTGGAGACATTTATTTCCCTTCCTTCATCAGCTTTAATAGGATAAAAAATGAATCGACCTGTAGTAAACTGACCCCAGAGAGCGACAGCGCTTAAGAACCGCGTCCAAAATCGCTCGCTACACTACGCTCATATTGGAGACGCATGAGAATCATCCGCGGTACAACATGCCTAAGGGTCGGCCCTTGGGCATGCCTTTCAACTTTATCCCTGAGGGATACATTCTGCCGTTCACTAAAGACCCAGAAACTATAGCAGGAGCCCCTGGTCCTGAAGGTTACAAACTTCAGTAAAGTGAAGACGCAAGGTTTATGACAGCAATTCCTGAAGGTTACAAACTTTAGGGAACTGAAGAACCATGAGTCACAGCTATAATGACTATACCACAATTAGTGGTACACACTATCCCGGAAGAACAGATTCCGCAAGCAATCTCTGGTGGAAACAAATACATGTATGAGAAGATGAATGTGTTCCAAGAACAATTATTGGAGATGCAGAAGGAACTGCATGCCATTCGCCGTCAGGATTTATTTGGAAAGGACGCGGCCGACCTCTGTTTGGTCCCAAACGTCAAGATCCTGCACAAATTTAAGGTGCTTGACTTTGAAAAGTACAAAGGCAATTCTTGACCTCAAAGTCATCTGGTGATGTACGCTCGAAAAATGTCAACTCAGACAGAAAATCAACAGCTACTGATCCATTATTTTCAGAACAGTTTAACCGGTGCCGCTCTCAGATGGTACATGGGTTTAAACCGTACCAAGATCAATACTTTCAGAGATCTCGGTGCCGCCTTCGTCCAATAATACAAATATAACCTGGACATGGCACCAGATAGAGATCAACTCCGAGAAATGTCACAAAAGGACAAAGAGACGTTTAAGGAATACGTTCAGAGATGGCGTGAAATAGCCGCCTAGATTTGTCCCCCTCTTGAGGAAAATGAGATGACAAAGATCTTTCTGATAACCTTAAGCTCATTCTATTACGACCGAATAGTCACCAGTGCGCCTGGTGATTTCACCGAGATGGTAAACATGGGAGTACGCCTTGAAGAGGCAGTCCGAGAAGGACGGTTAGCCAAAGAGGCTGAATCATCCAGCAGTACCAAAAGATACGGTAGTGCTTTCTAGAAAAAGAAAAAATAGGAGATCAACAATATCTCCCAAGGAAAGCAAAGGAGAAGATATCAACCAGTAGCGACGATAACTCCCGCTATCAACTCTGCGCCAACTCCAGCTTATCATGACCACCAGGCTCGTCCACAATACAACAATAACAATCGTACAACATGACCACCAGGGTTTGACCCTATACCGATGTTGTACGCAGAACTTTTTCCGCTATTATTGGCCAAGGGGCACGTCCAAACTATGTCTCATCTTGCAGTTCTGGAAAATCCGCCCTTTTGGTTCAAAGAGGACCAAACTTGCCCTTACCATCAAGGAGGATCGGGGCACAACATCGAAAACTGTCTCAGATTCAAATCTGACGTACAGAAGCTTGTTAGGAATTGGGACTTATCTTTCAAAGATACTAATCCAAATGTTCAGACGAATCCATTGCTACAACATGACAAGGATGCAGTAAATTTGATAGAGGAGGAATTTTGCCGCAGTTATCAAATTCACGATGTACTCCAGTTAGGAACCAATCTGGTCAAGATGCATTGTAGACAGAGCGGGTATGGTCACGTACCACCTCACAATTATCACCAGTGTGATATCTGCTCAAAAAATAATCAAGGGTGTTCTGTAGTACAGTTATCTCTATAAGAACAGATGAATCTCGAATGGAATCAAGATCACAGAATCCGAGAAGTCAACGTGGCTCATTCAAATCCCAACATTGTTCAAAACCGCAACATTCTTGCGATGAACGTCAATTTGTTGGCGATGCACTCGAGGCAAAGTCAATATCATAATCTACCACGACAGGATTATAACACTTGTTTGATATGCTCAACAAGCAATCAGGGATGCTCTTTTATACAAGAGACCCTTTATCGTCAGATGAATCTCGAATGGATCCAGGATTATTAGGAAAGAAATAACCATCAATTCAATATGGTTCAGATATTCGACATACGCTTGATGAATACCAGTCTGGTAGAACTACATGCTAAGCAAGTCTGGCTCGGTTTTCTGGATTCACATGATTATCAGGACTGCGAAAAGTGTCGAGAGGATGACCAAGGTTGTGCACTTGTCCAACAAACATTTAAACACCTTTTAGAGCATTGGTGGCTTTCAAGCTATTTGGTCAAAGCTACACAACAAATCATTATGACTGACGGAAATCCTAGTAGACATCAGAGTCAAGATGTCCTCTCAATGGAAACAGATTTGGTCAAGATGCATTGCATACAAAGTGGGCGTGGTCGGGTACCACCACATAATTATGAACGCTGTAGAGTTTGTTCAGAGAACAACCAAGGATGTTATCTTGTACGGTTAGCTCTTCAAAATCATTTGGAATGGAAAGAGATTCGACCATGTTCAAGCTCTGGGTCGATCAACGTAATACAAGATTATCTTCCTGATCCAAGCGAAGATTTTGTCTTACTTTCCAAGCATGAAATGGCTGAAGACGTTTGCGCCATAATTCCTTTGCTTGATGAATCAAGGTTTCCCCTTGACAGTAGAAAGATTCTCAACCTCGAACCAATTGAGGCTTCCTATGACGGTCAGAGAAATCTAAAGGCTCCTATGGTGATCTACTTACCAGGACCAATACCGTACCAATCCAATAAGGCTATCCCTTACAAGTACGGTGCAACAACAATCGAAAATGGAAAGGAAACTCCATTACCCTCCGTCGTAAACATTGCAGACATTAGTCGAATCATATGGAGTGGTCGGATCTTCAACCGAGGAGTTGGAGAACCTGCCAAAGAAAAGGAACCTTAAACAGAAGTTCCAAATCAGCAAATCGGACAATCCAGTAGTCCCGAACATTCAAAGAACAACGAAGAGATGCTGAAGCTCATCCAGAAAAGCAAGTACAACATTGTGGATCAATTGTTGCAAACTTCATCTAGAATCTCTATATATCTCTCCTAATCAGTTCCGAAACTCACAGGGAAGCTCTGCAGAAAGTTCTAGAGCAAGCTTACGTGGAACAAGATGTAACAGTAGGACAATTTGACAGCATCATTTCCAACATCACTTCCTGTAACAATTTAGGATTCAGTGATGAAGAACTGCCAGAAGAAGGCAGAAATCATAATATGACGCTTAACATTACCATCAACTGCCAAGACGATGTTTTACCCAGCTTACTGGTTGATACGAGATCATCTCTGAATGTTATGCCAAAGTCAACTTTAACACAACTATCATTTCCAGGAGCTTCGACGAGAGGCAGCGAGATCATTGTCAAAGCTTTTGACGGATCCAAAAAAATAGTTATCGGCGAAGTCGATCTTCCCATAACCATCGGACCTCACACTTTTCAAGTCACTTTCCAGGTCATGGACATCCGGGCAGCATACAACTATTTATTAGGAAGACCTTGGATACACGAGGCTGGGGAAGTCACTTCGACACTTCACCAGAAGCTGAAGTTCGTAAAGAATGAGAAGTTAGTCACAGTCTATGGAGAGCAAGCCTTAATCGTGAGCAACTTATCATCATTCTCTTATCTAGAACCGGAGGAGGTTGTTGGAACCCAGTTCCAAGCTCTCTCGGTGAGCAATGAGAATCGACCAGAAAAAGGCATGTCAATTTCCTCATACAAAGACGCTTTCGAAGTGATAAAAAATGATAACGCAAAAGGATGGGGACAACTTGTGATTCCTACAAATAACAAGATAAAGAAAGGTCTTGTTTTCTCCTCGATCTGTACCCAGACTGCCAAGAAAGACGAAAGCTTCTGTCCCATTCAAGATTTCTTCCTCGGCGGAGGATTCCTCCACCCAGTATCTCAAGAAGTACACACTATCAATGTGAGTGACTCCTCCGATATGGATGAGGAGTGGAAATATTATCTCAACAAGGACGGCTATTTGTCTCAGGGAGAGGCACATACACTATTTTGTTTTCCCACACAAAGTCCGAGATACATACCAAGATCGGATGTTAGGATGATTTACAAAGATTGTGATCTTGAGGGATGCCATGATCCACCTAACACACTAGAAGGCGATCCGATGAAAGATAACTTCGACTATGACTATTAAGACCCATTGGATGACTTGCATATCTGGAAGCCATACCTAGAGGACTTGGGGCAAAAGAGTCAGCCCAACGATGCATATCAGTTGAGCAATATCGAAAAGAATACCTGTGTCCCCACCCAGTCATGGGATCATTACTCAGGATATTCAGGAAATACCCAGCACAACAATGAACTTGCACGGACTGCAGGGCAAGAGTTCATCAATAATGCTTTTCTAGAGGTCAACGTCATTAAGGAAGATGACTCCTCTTCTCCCACAGAAGTACGGGATACTTTAGGACAGCCAATTGGCAAGTACGACTTCTTGGTCAAATACACCGCTCTTGAAAGCTCTCGCATCAGATACAAAGACATCCAACCAACTGGATGGGGAGATCCTCTCGAGAGTGAAAATACCATAGAAAATACAACAGAAGAGTTCATTTACAACAACTCTGCATGGGAGGAAGCCTCCAATGATCCTGCTCCGCTAGAAATCAACGTCATTTCTGAGGACAAATTAAGAAAAAAGGTACCAGACTTTGTGATTCACCGAGGAGTTCGTCACCAATGGGTTGCTGTCGATGTTCCGAAAGTCGTCCATAAGTCTAAGTAATTGCCATCTTTGTTTTAACCTTTCAAATTTCCCGGGTGAAACTGATGTTTTTATATGGCTCACTTTGTGTAAATGTCCCTCTTCGCTTTGCCCAAAGCGACAGAGTTTTGTTTTATAGGGCCGTAGTTTCAAGAATCGACAAATCATAAATAAATAAATGTCATTCTGTCATTCCTGCATTTATTATTGTTTTCACTTTTCGTTTTTCAAGAAAATGGTAATCCTAAAACAAACTTAAAACATAAAAACAAGCATTTTTCAGAAAATACACCGCACACACTCTTGCATTCTCTCTATCTCTTCTAAAAACAAATCATCACACCTTGCAGATTTCTTATTTTAAATCCCATTAAAACATACGATCTAATGCCTTCTCCCAACTTTAAATTCCCGGTATTTGAAGCTGAAGAAGAAGAGGACGCAGAAATTCCATAAGAGATCTCCCGATTACTCAGACAAGAGGAAATGTTTATTGAGCCTCACAAAGAACCGGTGGAAACGGTCAACTTGGGTTCAGAGGAAGAAAGGAGAGAAATTAAGATTGGGGAACTGCTTAGTCCGACAGTCAAAGAAGACTTGATAAAGCTTCATAAAGAGTTTCTCGATGTATTTGCTTGGTCCTATCAGGACATGCCAGGGTTGGATACCAGCATCGTGGTACATCACCTACCGTTGAGATCAAAATGTTCGCCAGTGAAACAAAGGTTGAGAAGAACTCACCCGGACATGGCTATCAAAATCAAAGAGGAAGTGCAGAAACAGATGGACGTTGGTTTCCTTGCCACCTCAAAATATCCTCAATGGCTAGCTAACATAGTGCCAGTTCCGAAAAAGGACGGAAAAGTCAGAATGTGTGTAGACTACAGGGAACTGAACAAAGCAAGTCCAAAGGACGACTTCCCCTACCACACATTGACATGCTAGTAGATAGTACAACAAAGTTCAAAGTTTTCTCCTTCATGGATGGATTCTCGGGCTATAATTAAATCAAAATGGCGCCAAAAGATATGGAGAAAACTTCCTTTATCACCCCATGGGGCATCTTTTGTTACAAGGTAATGCCGTTCGGTTTGAAAAACACTGGGGCAACCTATCAAAGGGCCATGACGACTCTGTTTAACGACATGATGCACAAAGAAATCGAAGTGTATGTCGATGACATGATTGCAAAATCTAGAACAGAGGAGGAATACGTTGAACACTTATCAAAATTGTTCGAACATCTAAGAAAATACAAACTCCTCTTGAATCCTAACAAGTGCACGTTCGGTGTCCGCTCAGGAAAACTCTTAGGGTTCATCATCAGCCAGAAAGGAATCGAGGTTGATCCTGACAATGTCAATGCCATTCAAGAAATTCCTTCGCCAAAGATAGAGAAACAAGTCAGAGGATTCCTGGGACGTCTGAATTACATCTCAAGATTCATATCTCTCATGACAGCGACATGCGTGCCAATCTTCAAAATACTCAAGAAAAATCAAGATTGTGTATAGACAGAAGATTGCAAGAAAGCTTTCGACACTATCAAGGAATATCAGTTGAATCCACCATTATTTCTCCTCCAGTAGAGGGAAGGCCATTAATCATTTACCTGACAGTCTTGGAAGACTCGATGGGTTGTGTCTTTGGCCAACAAGACGAAACAAAAAGAAAAAAGTCCGCCATTTACTATTTAAGCAAGAAATTCACCGACTGTGAAACTCGGTACACTATGCTCGAGAAAACTTGCTGTACTTTAGCTTGGGCAGCTAAACGTCTTCGCCAGTATATGATTTATCACACTACTTGATTAATCTCCGAAATGGATCCGATCAAGTATGTCTTTGAGAAGCCTGCTCTAACGGGAAGCATTGCCCGTTGGCAGATGTTGTTATCGGAATACGACATCGAGTACCATGCTCAGAAAGCCGTCAAAGGGAGTATTTTAGCCAATCATTTGGCTCATCAACCGATTGACAATCAGGAATCAGTCGGATTTGACTTCCCAGACGAAGATGTCATGTATATGAAAATGAAAGATTGCGATGAACCACTACCCAATGAAGGGCCAGAACCAGATTCCCAATGGGGACTAATATTTGACGGAGCTATCAACACTTATGGAAATAGAATTGGGGAAATCATCGTAACACCTCAAGGTACCCATATTCCTTTCACTGCCAGATTAACATTCAAATGCACAAATAATGAGGCCGAATACGAAGCTTGTATCATGGGTCTCGAAGAAGCAATCGACTTAACGATTAAGAACTTGGATATGTATGGAGACTCAGCCCTGGTTATCAATCAGATCAAAGGAGAATGGAACACATACCAATATAGACTGATTTCTTACAAAGATTACGCGAGATGGTTGTTACCATTCTTCAACAGAATCGAGTTTCATTCCTCGTGAAAAAAATCACATGGCTGATGCATTAGCCACTATCTCTTCCATGATTAGTGTAGGTCAATAGAACGACATACCTAAGATTGACATAATGCGCCTTGAAAGGCCCTCTTATGATTTCACAATCGAAGCGGTCATAGACGACAAACCTTGGTACCACGATATCGAGTGCTTCTTTCAAAAACAAGAGTACCTGCCTGGGGCATCCAGGAAAGACAGGAAAACTCTCAGGAGACTGTCTGGAAACTTCTTTCTGAACGGTGATACACTCTATAAAAGAAACTTTGACATGGTTTTGCTCTGATGTGTGGACATCCCAGAAGCAAACATGTTGATGAAAGAGATTCACGAAGGATCCTTTGGCACTCATGCCAACGGACACACAATGGCGAGAAAAATCCTAAGAGCAGGATATTATTGGTTGACGATGGAATCCGATTGCTACAAGTACATGAGAAAGTGTCACAAGTGTCAGATATACGCTGATAAAATCCATGTACCGCCAACACATCTCAAAGTTCTTTCTTCCCCATGGCCTTTTTCCATATGGGGAATCGACATGATTGGCATGATTGAAACCAAAGCTTCGAACGGACATCGGTTCATCCTGGTCGCCATTGACTACTTCACCATGTGGTTCGAAGCAGCGTCGTACGCTAATGTAACCCGACAAGTGGTAGTCTGCTTTATCAAAAACAATCCCATTTGCCGTTATAGTGTTTCGAGCCAGATCATTACTGATAATGGATCCAACTTGACCAATAAGATGATGAAAGAGTTGTGCGCTGAGTTCAAGACCGAGCCCCATAACTCATCTCCCTACCGACCTAAGATGAACGGTGCGATAGAAGCAGCTAACAAGAACATCAAGAAAATTGTTCAAAAGATGGTTGTAACCTACAAAGACTGGCACGAGATGCTACCCTTTGCTCTTCACGGTTATCGCACATCTGTGCGCACTTCAACAAAGGCAACCCCTTTCTCTCTAGTAAATGGCATGGAGGCAGTACTCCCCATAGAATTAAAGATCCCATCAATTAGAGTATTAATGGAGGCTAAACTGACAGAAGCTGAATGGTGTAAAAGTCGGCACGATGAACTGAACCTCGTCGAGGAAAAGCGAATAACGGCTCTATGCCATGGTCAGTTAATTAACAGAGAATGAAGAAAGAGCTTGACAAAAAGGTTCGACCCCGCGTCTTCAGAAAAGGAGACCTCATGCTAAAAAAGATATAATCATTTCTCACAGATTCTTGGGGAAAATGGACTCCGAATTTTGACGGCCCTATGTGGTCGAGAAAGCCTTCTCAGGCGGCGGCTTGAGACTCGCAACCATGGACGAAGAGGAGTTTACCTACCCCACGAATGTCGATGTAGTCAAGAAATACTTCGCCTAAACTAAAAAAAATCTCTTGGTGGATTGAAAACCCAAAAGGGCGGTCCAGGCAAAAATTAGAGACATAATCTGAAATTCATCTCAGTGGATTGGAAACCTCCAAAGACAATCCAGGCAAAAGTTAGGGATTCATGGCAAGTAACTATATCCAACTCGGGTAAATTCCCCGACGGTAATACTTTCCATTAGAAAAAGACTTCAGTCAAGGTCATCTTCGACAAAAGCCCAGAATGTCCAGAATTCAAAGTTGATAGAAGAATAGTGGTCGTTATGTTTCAATGTAGCCTTTTTCCCGTAAATTACCATTTTTCTAAACTTTGTAAATACTCTATGGTATCACACGCTTGGCTGATTACCATCCTATCAATAAAATTTGAGCCCTAGTGCTTTTGTTTATAAGTCTCACTTGTTTTTGTTTTATAGAATGCCATTTTAACATGATCAACGATTCTTGAAATAAAACAAAAATGAATTTACTTGTAAAACTTTTCTTCTACGTTTAAAATAAAGATGGCATTTCCTTTTGACTCTAAACATCTGAAAAAACATCCACCGCTTCCCCAAAAGTGATTAAACTTCAAAATGCAGAACCAATGTACTCCTTCTAATCCAGTACACCTGAATAAAGGATCAACTGTTCCAAGTATCAGGTCTCACCTGATATCCCCGACAGAGTTCTTACCTCTTAAGACCGATCGACAACTTCTTTCTCCCCGCGGCGTGTACTTTTCCTAAGCAAGGCGGTATTGCTATCTAGAACCAACGGTACTCTTCAGTCACCCGCATTGGCCGAGTATCCAGTCGTGCTCATTCATTAGTCTGTATGTCGTGTCAGTTTTGTCAGCATAAACATACATACATCATGCATTATTTATTCATACCCATATTCATTTTGCATTGCTATCACTATGGTTATACTCATTCCCTAAGTGATAAAGTCCTCTTGTCGATCGAGTCGTTAATTCTTTTCGCATCCAGAAAAAAGTGTCGCCTAAGCCATCTCTCCCCGGTTTATTTCTGGATTGGAGACTATTCTCAACTGCTTTGATAACTTGAACCTCTGAAAGGCAAAAAGACATTCAACAGATGCCTTTGGAACATCACTATTCACCATTGAAGATGATTTCTTCGCTTTCCCGGATTAAGGAAAATCCCCAGAGAAAGCCTCTTCCAAAGACTCTCGACAATACATCGGTCTTTCTCCAAAGAAACACAATGTTAATGAAGTCATCAGCACCTCAAATCGGATCAGGTCACATGGCATTTCTCCGTGAGAATCCCGAGAAAAATGTGATATCCCTAAGAAAAAAGCAGTCTCTCAAGAGACTCGTTTTCCCCAGTAGAGTCAACAAATGGAATCTCCAAACAGAGAAGTTTGCACACCTCTGTAACTCAGATGAATAAGTTTCCCCAGCAAATTTTCCATCAAATTTTCCATCAAATGGAATTTCCCAGTAAAACTTGGCGGGAAGTTTTTTGAAAACCGTTACAAATAGCATCCCTTATCAAGAAAAGGAACTTGACAAGAAGAAACTGAGACCAGTTCCTTGGCTGAAGACCAGGATCGAGGGGAAGTTTATTTCAAAAGACTGAGACCGGTTCTTTGGCTGAAAACCAGGATCGAGGGGAAGTTTATTGACAAAAGAAACTAAGACCAGTTCCGTGGATAAAAACCAGGATCGAGGGGAAGTTTTACCTTTTTTAAGTATCAACACTTAGCAAAAGAAGATGGATGAGCAAACTGCCATTCATTACCACCTTGAAAATTTCGGGTATTCCGATATTTAATCCTCTTGCACCCTGAATGTCTGAATATCTTCGCCATTCACACCTTCGGGTCCAAGAAGATTAAATAGGGGCATCTATCATACCCCAAATTTTGACCACTAAGATTTCACATCATTGTACAAATCATCACCACAATGTGGATGTATCATCATGCCTCATCCACCTCCTCAAAGTTGGTTGAGCACCTACCACGATCAGGAATTAGGGTTTCAAGCCCCCGTTAGAATGTTTAGACAAAAGGTCAATCAAGAAATAACTTGATCTTCAACTTGTCTAAACCCATAAACATCCACAAAGGATCAAGAGGACTCCCATATCAAGAATCAAGCACAAGGTTGCAACATTCCAAGTGGATCAAGCCTCGAGATCGCTAGTGTCACCAAATTAGGGTTTTGATCAACCAAGGCCTCCAGATGAAAGTTTTAATTTGGGCATGAGCCAATGATTCAAAGCATAACCTAAGATACTTCAAAAGACTTCATGAACCCAATCATCAAGTCAATTTAGCCTCAAGGAATGCATCCTAAAAAATCAAGAATTAGGGTTTCTTGACCTAATTTACCCCCTAAGTTGACTTTTGGAGCAAAACATGATCCAAGGCCTCAAAAAATGTTTTGAAGACCTCCAATACATCATATTGATCCATTTACAAGAATGGATTGATTCAAAGAACTTGGTTCATGAGCCGCAGAAAGATTCAAATTCATCTGGGCCAATTAGGGTTTCTTGATGAAAAAGTCAACTGTACCTTTGACTTTGAACCAAGACATGCTCCCAAACCTTTGGACATGATTTAAGATACCCTAAAACACCTATTTAATCTATCCATTAGGTTTGAATTTGGTCAAGGACTTGATTTCATAAGGAATCACAGAGTTTGGAATTCATCTGATAAAAAGTCAACTGTGCCTAAAATCAAGTTTGACTTTTTGGAATTTTTCACAAATATGGTTCCCCTAAGTCCAAAGCAATGTTAATGTATGGTTTTGATCATCATACACCAAGAAAAATCAAGAAAAGTGAGTTAACTTGCAAAAGGGGCAACTTGGTGAAACTTAAATTTTTCTAAGTTATGGAACAAAATGGATTTGGTACCAACTTTGCAAGGTCATAACTCCTAAACCATGAGGCCTTTTTCTCCCATTTAAAGCTCAAATGAAAGTCCATCTGACATACTTTAAAAGTGTCAACTACAAGAGATTCCAAATCCTCATAGATTTTGAGTTATGGATTGATCAAAATCATAAAAACATGAAAATGACACTTTCTCCAATACTTAGTGAAATTTTCAATAAGTCAGAATCTGCCTTACTTTTTCCAAAATGTAGGGACATTTTTCACCTTGATCCAAGTTAAACCAGGAACATTGGTGAACATCAAAGTTGAAGTATGCTATGAGGGCTTTCCAACAAGTACTAGATCTTCTCCAAATTTAGTTTGAGTAGGGAGATACAACCCTTGGAACATGGCATCATGGATTAATTTTTACAAGGCAGATTTATGCATTTTGCTCGAGTTAGCTAATTTGGACAACGCCAAGCCTTGTCATCTATTTGGACACATCAAAGGATAACATCCAAGAGAAAAGATTTGATCCACAAGCCTCTCAAGTCCAAGAATCTACATGTACCCATAACAAACCTAAAAAGGCTAAAAAGTTCAAAGACTCCAATTTTGTTTTAATGCATTCAATGGATGCGTCAAGGTGGCATGAACTGAGGCAATCCTCACTAAATGAGTCAAGATTCAACTCTGAACCAAAGGACCACAGGTCTGTGCCCTAACCTCAAGTCAATGACTATGGAAGAATTAAGATGCCTTTATGCTACAATTGGCCAAGGGACTGTCCAAGTTGCCATTCAATATTGCTTGCAAAACAAACTTGCTCTACTATAAATAGAGCTTATTTCTGATCAATTCAAGTACCCCAAAGCACCACTACACTTGCTTTCTTCAAATTCTCTCTTACACTCCACATTTGCCTTCTTTTGCAAGTAACAACTGAGTTTTTGAGTTAGAGAGCAATTCCACCACAGCTCATGATCCAAACACATCCAATATGTCATGTCTAAGCTGTTCAAACAATCACACTTGATCTAAAACACCAAAACCCAAAAGTCAACCTCCAAAACCTCAAAATTTGACTTTTTTGCATTTTTCAAGCCATGTCTTGATTCAGTCACTTTCAAAACCAAACAAAGGTTCAAATACACTCCAAATATCATCCTCAAACTGTCCCAATTGGTTCCCCTCATCTGGAATACCATTTGAGAGAGTTACCATATTGGTCACTTTTGCCACTTTTTCAAGAAAGAGCTAAAACTGGTTCCTGAGGATTCCAGCTGGTTTTGATCATCCTAAAAGCTTCTAAGGGATCAATCAAGAGTGTCCAAAGCATTGGATTACTTCTGGCACAAGGATCTTGATAGTGAGCACAAGAAGCTTAAAGAGGTAAGTGCATGACAACTTGAACTCTTTGAATTATGCATTGCTTTGAAGTCCACTCATCATAGACATCTCATACATATCATATATGTTGTGTTTGAACCAATTTACCATGCTATTAGTGTTTATATGATCTGTTAGCATAGAAAATGCAAATCCACCATGACTTGGTTTTTTTCCTTGGCCAGACCTAAAAACCAAGTCACCCATCTATGTTAATGGGGTGATTTTGATACAAGGATGTATCACCACCCCAGTGGTAGCGTGCATGTGTGTTTGTCTTAGAGGTCATGGGTTCAACACCCACCCTGACCTTTTTGCTATTCTTTCATATTTTTGCTATTTTTCAATATTTTCAGGGTTTTTGTTAATTAATTCAAAAATTAATTTCTCTCTCAAATTAAATTATTTTTTATTGATTCTTTTTTTGAAACTTCACAAAAATATTTAAATATTTTATTCTACAAAAATTTCACAAAAATATTATTTATTTCATATATTTGGTATATTTGTAAAGAATTATATTTTTATTTGTTTTTAGACATTAAAAATATTTCTTTCTCTTGGTTTTACAAAATTCAAATGACTTTTAAATAGTTCTATGAATGATACATGATTTTTCAAATGTTAATCCAAGACCATAACCTTTTTTCACATGTTTGATTATTTTAATTGAATTTTTATTCAATTAACATGCATTTTAAATCAAAAATTAGGGTTTTAATCATTCTCACCCTCACAAATCTTTTCAAACACACTTTGGGCCTCTAATAGAGTATAAGACCCAACCCCTTTTGAAAACCAAACCTTTTTGGGCCTCAGACATTGTATAAGTCCCGACACAATTTTCAAAACGACGGTGCGATCATTGTCTTTCATTGGGCCTCTCCTTGAGCTATAAGTCCCATTCTTTTTTCTTAAAAAACACTTTGGGCCTCTAATAGAGTGTAAGACCCATATCTTGTAAATACTAAACCTTTTTGGGCCTCACTCAATGTATAAGTCCCACTGTATTTTCAAAAATCTCGGCGCGATCGCCAGTTCAAAACAAAATAACTTGGGCCTACCCTTGTGTTGTAAGTCTCGTTTCTTTTCTTTAAAACACTTTGGGCCTCTAATAGAGTGTAAGGCCCAACCCCTCCTTTGTACATAAATAAAATTTGGGCCTCTGCTATAGTATAAGTCCCACAACAGTTGTTAACATTGCAGTACAATCAATGTTATCAAATAAGTCATATGGGCATCTCTTGTTGTATAAGCCCCGAGTTTTTCAAAACAACTTTCTCTTTTGATTGAAATTTAAAATCATGATTGTTTATCAAAACTTTCTGCAATTTCTTGAGCAATTAACAATACAGCTATGGAAGCTTGGTCACCTGTATGTTTTTATCAGCTTTCATTTACATGCTCACATATATATACATAACTGTATTGCTGGAAGCTCGCTTACCTGTAAGTCCTTCTTTCACTCCTTTTAAATACTTGTCATATATATATATCAATTGTATATATATACTTGTATATCTACTTAGAGTTTTCTCCGGTAGTTAAGTCTAGCATTAGATAAATCCAGTAATCACTCTTTCAACATAGTCAAACTAGTTCCCCATAGGAATTTCCAGATACAATCTAGCCTTCTCTTGGGATTAAACAATATGGAACAAAGAGAAAGGCATTATTCCCGGTGAAAGTTTTCTCAGACTGTCACTATAAGAAATTGTCAAAGAAATTCACTTTCCCCAGAGAGGATTAATTCCTGGTGAAACTTCTCTTGAATTTCTTCAAACTCTAGAACTGTTCACAAAAGAAAGGATTAATTCCCGGTGAAACCTTTCTTAAACATTCTTAAGTTTGGACCCACAACCTTCCTAAAAGCATCCCCAACCTCCTCTTGGGCTTTGTACAAGGACCCTCAGGCTTCTTAGAAGTTCTCATGCCTCCTCTTGGGCTTAGTAAAAGGACCCAGATACCTCTTAAAGGTATAAGACAAAACCTAGTCACCCTTTGTTAGAGCAGTCTTCCTAAGTCAAAACATAAGACCAGTTTAGGGTTGAATCTCATCCCTTAACATATCAGCCTTCTCTTGGGCATCATGCAAAGTTCATTCACCAGCTGAGAGCCAATCTCTCCATACCAGTAGACTCGGACAGTCTCATCCCCCTTTGGATTTTAAAGAAACCTTTTTATTTCCTTATGGATTAGGAATTAACCCTGATCACCTAATCAATCTCCAAGCAGAGTTAAAACCTCTACAGGTTTCCCAACTCAATCTTTAAACCCTCACTTTAAATTCCCCCAACTAAGGTCCATTACTGTTAATTCACCATTAATAAAATCACCAACAAAATCAGAACCTCATGGTTTCTGACATTTCAACTCTTGTGTAAATCGCCAGCAAGAGTTGATCCCCTAAATTTGGATCTATCTCTGGATCTTAATCATCCTCAGCAGAAGTTAGCCTCCTCTTAGGCTTCATATAAGAAATTCCTCAATCTTGGGCTTTGTACAAGACACCCCAGAAATATCTCTCCAGTAGAGTCAATTAAGCGTTTAGCCTCAATCTTGGGCTTTGTACAAGACACCCATAAAGTGTCCTCCACAATGGAGTCATAAATGTGCAGCCTCAATCTTGGGCTTTGTACAAGACAGATATAAAAACTCTCAAAACAGAGTCAACTTTCAGCTTCAATCTTGGGATTTGTACAAGACACCTAAATACTCTCCAACTGAGTCATTCTCTTTAGCCTCAATCTTGGGCTTTGTACAAGACAGATAAAACCTTTCCCCAAAGAGTCAATTCTCTTTCAGCCTCAATATTGGGCTTTGTACATGACACAAATAAACACTCTCTTGTTGAGTCAATCTAAAGCCTCCTCTAAGGCTTTGTATAATTATCTCCCCCAATGGAATCAATCAACCTCTTAGCTTCAACCTTGGGCTTTGATCAAAGCACACAAAAATCAATATCCCCTCAGGGGAAATCAAAATCTCTCTGCAGGAAGATAATTTCTATGTATATCACACCCAAGATATACAGTCAAAACAAAACCCTAATCCCAGATAACTGTTGTAAGTGGCACACTTGTTGATACAAACATCCAAGCTGTAGTCCCTCATTATCCTGCTTAAAACTCCTTCATCTAATTGCTGTAAGCAGAAAGCCTCTGGATTATTTACATCCAAGCCAATGTCCCTCTCTTAGCATGAATTCCTAAGGAAAAATAGCATTGCTCTATACATAATTAAAGTTTCCCCCTTTAGGATAAATCCCCTATAAAGGAAATTACGGCATTGCTGGATTCCATGTATTCTAGTTAAAGTAATGCTCCTTTAAAACTAGTCACCCAAACACTTGTGATAAACAGATGAGATATCTCCCTTTAGAGATGAAAAATTCTCTCTCAATCAAACCTTTATCTTCAATCTTGGGCTTTGAACAAGACACAAACTACCTTTAGCTTCAATCTTGGGCTTTGAACAAGACACCAAATATCTTTTCCTCCCATAGAATAGGAGGAACTACGATTGCTCTAATTTCCCTGTTTTCTTAAAACGGGAATACGTAGGCATAAGATTACGAAATCTTAGCGAGCACACTTATCAAAAACCTTAGGTCCAGTACCTTACCAAAAACATCGAAAAACCCGAAAAAAAAAAATACTCTCTCTCTCTCTCTCTCTCTCTCAACATTCCACAAAAAAGAAACTTTCCCATTCACGGACAAACACCATCAAGTACAAAGCAGAACCTAAAGCTATCATCTCATGGATAACTATGTATAGGATGGCTAATTGACAACTCCCCATTATATAACCTGACCCTGGAATCCCCAATCTCTGTCAAGCATTTGTTCAGTTAAACATTCGCGTGTAAGGTTAGTTTTAGATAGCTTCCCTTTCCCTTCCAACTTGATGGGACAAATAGGAAATTAGAAAGTAGCACCCAACGTTCCTCCCACTGAGGGGAGGAAAGCCCAATTTTGTGATAAGGTGACCACGTCACCGACAAAAGTCGCACGCTACATCCTCGAGGAGATTGATGAGGTATGATGGCACATCCATATTATGGTAATGATCCTCAAAATAATGGGAAATATTGTTGTCAAAATTTAGGGTATGGCAGATGCCCTTATTTAATCTTCTTTGACCCGAAGGTTTGAATGGCGAAGATATTCGGACATTCAGGGTGCAATAGGATTAAATATCGGAATACCCGAAATTTTGACGGTGGTTATGAATGGAATTTTGCTCATCCATCTTCTTTAGCTAAGCAGTGTTATTTAGAAAAGGGTAAAACTTCCCTCGATCCTGGTTTTTATCCACGGAACTGGTCTCAATTTCTGAAATAAACTTCCCCTCGATCCTAGTTTTCAGCCACATAACTGGTCTAAGTTTCTTTAGAAATAAACTTCCCCTCGATCCGGGTCTTCAGCCATGGAATTGGTCTAAGTTTCTTTAGAATTAAACTTCCCCTCGATCCGGGTCTTCAGCCACGAAACTGGTCTTAGTTTCTTCTTGTCAGGTTTCTTCCTCGACAAGGAATGCTATGTGTAGCGGTCGTCGTCAAACTTCTCACCGAGCTATACTAGGGAGACGCCATTTGATGGACAAATTTGAGGTCAAACTAGTTGGAGAAACCCATTTGTCTGTGTTGTAGAGGTGTGCAAACTTCTCAGTTGGAGATGCCATTTGTTGACTCTACTGGGGAAAACGAGTCTCTTGAGAGACTACTTTTTGCTTGGGGATAACGCATCATACTTTTCTTCGAGATCATTTCGGAGAAATGCCATGTGATGTGATCCAAATTTTGAGGTGCTGATGACTTTATTGACATCGACTTGCTTCGGGGAAGAAACGATGTATTGTTGAGAGTCTTCGGCTAAGAGGCTTTCTCTAGGGATTTTCCTTAATCCGGGAAAGCAAAGATATCATCTTTAATAATGAAGATTGATATTCCAAAGGTGTCTGTCGGACGTCTTCTTGCCTTTCAGAGGTTCAAGTAATCAAAGTGGTCGACAACAGGCTCCGATCCAGAAATAAACTGGAGGGAGAGATTGCTCAGACAAAACATTTCCTAACGAGGAAAGTACCGACAACTCGATTGACAAGAGGACTTTTATCACTTGGGGACGAGTATGACCAGGGTGATAGCAATGCAATATGAATATGAATATGAATATGAATGCATGATGTATGTATGTTTATGCTGACAAAACTAACGCGACATACAAACGAGTGAATGAGCACGACTGGATACTCGGCCGCTGCGGGTGACTGAAAAGTATCATTGGTTCAAGATAGCAATACTGCCTTTCTTAGGAAAAGTAGACCCCGTGGGGAGAAAGAAGTTGTTGATTGGTCTTAGGAGGTAAGAACTCTGTCGGGGATGTCAGATGAAACATTGCATCTGAAATGGTCGATCCTTCGTTCAGGTGAGCTGGTTTAGAAGGAGTACTTTTATTCTGCATTTTGAGGTTTAATCTCCTACGGAGAAGCTGTCGATGTTCTTTTAGATGTTCAAAGTCAAAAGGAAATGCCATCTTTATTTTTTAAAGCAGTAGAAAAATTTTACAAGTAAATTCATTTTTGTTTTATTTCAAGAATTGTTGATCATGTTAAAAATGTCATTCCATAAAGCAAAAACAAACAAGAATTACAAACAAAAGCACTAGGGCTCAAATTTTATTGATGGGATGGAAATCAGCCAAGCACGTGATGCTATAGAGTATTTACAAAGTTTAGAAAATGGTAATTTAAGGGAAAAGGGGCTACATTGAAACATAATGAGTGATATCCTTCTACCAACTTTGAATTCTAGACATTTTGGGCTTCTGTCAAAGATGACCTTGACAGAAGTTCTCCTTTCGATGGATGGCATTACCGTTGGGGATTTAACCCTGTCAGACGTAGTTACTTGCCATAAATCCCGAACTTTTGTCTGGATCTCCTTTTTGAGGTATTCAATCCATCGGGAAGATTTTCTCTTATTGCTATGGTGAGAATCGGATAACAAGCTATTAATTAACTTGCATAAAAAAACTTTGAATTCACCACCGAGCTTTAATTTATCCAAAGGAAAGGGTAAAGATCAAAGAAAACCCTAAGAGGATCTAGGTTCGGGGGTTGGTTATACTAAGGGAAGGTATTAGCACCCTAAGTATCTGTAGTACTCTACAGGAACCTCTTGTTTTCTTTGTGTTATATTATGTTTGCTTGCTAAAGATATATGTGCTAAGGGTAAAGGTAAAGACCTAAGGGTATGTACACTAAGTTTGCTCGCCAAGACGTCGCATCTTGTGCCTACGTATCTGACTAAAGAATCAGAGCAACCTTAGTTCACCTAACTAAGGGTGAGGAACTCTTGATTATGATCAAGGTTCCAAGGGGAATGAGTATGAGCTCATGTAGAGTTAAAAAACTCTCTAAGTCTAAGTTATGATAGGGAGAAGTGAATACTCATGATGGTGAGAATCACATAGAGTTGAAGAACTCTAACTTAATTCTAAGTTATAAGGATGGATATGAGGCAAAGGGAGAATGGCTTATGACTATGAGGTCAAAGCCTACCTATGACTATGAGGTCAAGGTTGAAGAGAGGGCTCTATGACTATGAGGTCAAGAGCGGAGATAGCCATGGCTATGAGGTCAAGGCTTACCTATGACTATGAGGTCAAGGTGGTAAATGATCTATCTATGACATTGAGGTCAATAGAGAGAATTTCCTTTGGAAGGAGGGGAACAAAGAGGGTTAAGGAGAGAAGCTAAAGAGCTTGCCTCACTTGGGGGATAACTTAAAGAAGTTCTAAGTAACAAACATCAAAACAAGATGTAATCATGAATATGGTAATGACCAAAACATTTCATGGGGATGTACCAAACATAGGTATCATAAACAAACATGAATTAAGTGAGGTAACACAACAAGCTCATAAGCATACTTGTGTAGCAAACAATCATATAAACAAAACATGTATCAAAAGTATCAAGTGAACAAGTTTGAACATGTGGTGACAAGTTGGTGACAACCATACAAGAATGTTGGTTTTAAATGTGCATTTGAGAAGGTTAAAACATCACAGAGTTTATGCATTCA
The DNA here is from genome assembly GCA_022829125.1 of Lathyrus tuberosus. Taxonomy (NCBI): domain Eukaryota; kingdom Viridiplantae; phylum Streptophyta; class Magnoliopsida; order Fabales; family Fabaceae; genus Lathyrus; species Lathyrus tuberosus. The sequence goes on from JALAZF010000072.1 coordinate 13,275,568, forward strand.
AAGTCACAATTCAAAACATATAAACAGAGGACAACTCAAAAATGGAATCAAAGTTACATGAACACATAGTTAGCCAAATAATTTCATGTCATAAAGGTGAATGACGCTAACAAGATCTCATGGTATGAACAAGGTGTTTGTAAAGATATTTACATGAAAACAACACATTAAACAACAATGTATCAAAGTGAAACAGGGCTCACAACATCATACAAGACTTAAACAACATGCATTGGGTTTGATTCAATCAAAATAAGCAAGTCAACAAGGTGAAAGAGTAAAAAACAATCAAGAGTGTTCATGAAAAACCCTAAAAAAGTCTTTTACTTCCAACATTAATAGATGCTTCAAAAATATTTGTTTTCACCAATTTCTTTTTACATTCAAAAAATAGACATATTAAGGAACATTTCACAAAAAGAATGGATCAAAAAGAGTGAAAAATGAGCAAGTTATGATCTTTTGAAATCAAGGCATGAACCATAAAATATAAAATAAAACAAGTGATAAAAAGAAAGGAAATGGTTCCCATGGGTATTGAACCCACGCCCTCATGGTTGCAGCCTAAAAGGCTTGCCAAACCAGCCATATGCGCAGTTTGACATATGAGGGAGGCCAGCAATATATATTTGAAAACCAAATAAAATCAGAAAAATAGCAAAAGACTGGGGCGAGGGGGATTCAAACACCTGTTTTTTCGCTCACACATAAACACACAAACCTCCATTGACCAGCGGTGCTACGCCCTCATCCGTTAACTAAATGGATTCTAATTGTTTTTATTTTAAAATCACCACACAATGGCCACCTCAGCGCCACGTTGGGCTGACTGGGTGCCCCCTTAACCTTCTTCTTCCTTTTTTTTCTTTTCCTTTCCTTCTCTCTCCCCGTGCCCTACAAAACTCCATGGCCAGAAATTCAACTCAAAATATATCTTTCATTTCTCCATCATTTTCAACTTTGTAAAAACGAAACTTGTAGTATTTATCACAAGGATTTCAAATACATCATCATTTTTAACTAACAACAAACATATGTTTCTGAAAATGGCAAACAACAGTGCAACACACATAAACCTCAACATTCTATAACAAGTGAGTTTTCAATCAAACATTGCAAACTTTCATTCAGAATCAACAAGCAATAGACATACTATATTTTGGCATTCAAAAGTAAACAAAACCATGTGTGAACATGAGAGTTTGAAGTTTCAAGGACCTTACCTCTTGGAGACAGTCCAAGGCCTCTTTGAATGAGCTTACAAAAGTGAAATAAGATCCTCTTTGTGCTGGTTGATGCTAGGAGAGATGATTTGAGTGCTTGAACTGATTGGAAACCACTTGAAATATGGAACCTGATACCTCTTGCAACTTGAAGTTCAAAAATGGCAGATGATGGTAGGAGTATTACAGCTAGGGTTTGTGTGTTTGAAGTTTCTTTATATGATGTTTAGAGAAGTTTTGTGGAGTTTGGGAGTGAATGCACGAGGGACATGGCTGTTTGAGGTGTTTTTGCAAGTTTGCAAGAAAATGGAGATGAGAGAATGGAGAGAGGATCAGCCTTGGTTTTAAGGTGATTCTGGTGTATTTTGGAATGTAGAGGGAGCCTCTATTTATTGGAGAAGTTGAGGGTTCAAGGTATGGTCAGAATCCACAACTTGCCAACTTTGCCCTTTTTTGAAAATCTCCATCGTGCAAGCTGTATGCTGAGGCAAAGAGTCCTCAAAGGCCCTAGTCATAGGCTATGTGGCAATGTGGATTGATTGGATTGGAGCAGAGTCCAAGTTACAAGGAATAGAGGGAGCTGCCATGCCTTGGTTAAAAAGTTTCTCTCTCCTTGTATCCACTTGCTTCAACTTGATAAAACTAATATATTTTAATGCTTGCAACTTGATGAAATTGTGGCAGAGCCTTTTAGCATGTTAATCTTGCTTCTAAACATCAGAAATATGAGGAATTTGGTGATTAAAATGAGTTATGTACCATTATGCATTAAGTTGCTAACTTGGATTTTAAGAAATAACCTCAAACTTCAATCATTCGAAACTCTCAGCTCCCTCCATGAATTGGGGAGTTCTAGTAATTTTTGGAAAGCCCCAAATGTCCTCTACAACTTTCATGTTTGGTCTAAGTTCTGAATCACAAGGGATCTTGGTGAAAATAGAGTTGAAGTCAGTTGGTTCTTAAGGAAAAAATGATGAAATTTCACTGTCTTTGGGCAGCTTAACTTCCAAGTCTCATAACTCAAAAACCATGCATTTTTTTAGAAAGGTCATATGGAACACTTTAAAGTTCATGGAAAGCACTTCCATTTGGGCTTTGAATCACTCAATTTGGATGTGTGGTTTGAAAGTTATGACTGTTTCAATTTTGAACAAGAGGGGAAATTTACACATTTGAAAAGTTACACACATGAACACTCATGCCTTAACTCATCAATGAGACATGTTAGGATGGATTGCGGACTTGGATGCTTCACTTTGGGTCAAAATCTCAAAGATTAGAGCATCAGTCAAAACCCTAATTTCACTGGTGAATACACTTGAATGATCTCTGGTGATCTTGCTTCTTCAATCACATCTAAGGCTCATTAGATGGTCTCTAGGGATGTCTATTATCACATGGAGTTATGTCCCAAGACTTGAGCAAAACTCTTGATCAATATCAAAGGCAATGATTGTCTTGTCATAACAAAACCCTAATTGGAGGCAGGGTGAGCTTGTGACTCTTTTTACTAGTGATGAAAGCTAGATGATCTTGATTTCTTGTTGAATAAAACCTCTTGAATGTAGGAAGGTACAATTGGTTGATGAACCAATCAAACCTTAACTGATCATGACAACCTTCTTCAGTGGTTCTTCAAGTTAAAACCCTAATTCCACAATTTGATCTGATGGTCTTTTGTTGACTTGATTTGATTCAATATCTTGAGATCCTAGTTTCAATCAACTGGTGAATCTTTGTGATGACTGTATGGAGCCAGAGGATGCCCTAGGAGGCTTTGAATCATGTGAGAGCTTGACTTAGGGGACCTTTCCCTCTTTCTGTGTAAACCCTAGTTTTTAACACAATATAAACAAACTTACAAGATGTGGGTTAGTTGACAATGCATATATGATTGATCCTAAATGTCAATGCCAGAGGTTATAGCAAACCGAAAATTTTGCCCTTAGATGGAATGTAGATGCTAAGGGCAAGCGATGAACATGCAAGTGCTAACATACCATGAACTTCTAGTATGATGATATGATGCCATGATAGTGCAAAGATGCAGACAGACCAGACACCAGAGATAAAGGGCAAACCACCACAAGTGAGTATTACTAGGGAAGGGTGAAGGTTAGTATCCATGAGGAGAACTCATTGGGGATACAGCCTGACCAAAAAAAGAGACTCACTAGGGAGACTCCAAGGAAAAATTGGGGATAGAAAAATAAAAATGAGGGGAAAATCCTACAGGTCCTCACTGGAAATAGGAGCCAGAGAGGTACCCTCCACTGGGGAAAGATCCAGGGAAATAGATGACGGGTTCGTATGTGACCGGACGACACTAGGGAAATAAGACACACTCTTACTGGGCATGAAACCAGAAAAAAAAACATGATCTCCACTGGGGATCAATTTGAAGTAAAGGGATGGACATCAACCAAATATTTTCTGGGATTTTCTTATACTGAAGAGTTCAAATGGGATCTTTAAGAAAAAAAACAGAAAAGACAGAGATAAACTTTTAGGTGCCAGATGATGAAAAGATGACTGGACTTTAGCTGAGAATAAGGTTAATGACCATTAATGATGGGACCCGGGTACCAGTATGAGTTGGTTGAGATAACAAAATGATTTGGTTTATGAAGAATACCAGTATGAGCTGGATTTGGGGTGCCAATATGAGTTGGACTTGAAAACACCAATATAAGTTGGTTTCTTTTGACTACCAGTATGAGCTGGGTTTGAAAACACCAATATGAGTTGGTTTGGATACCAGTATGAGCTGGGTTTTGAATACTAGTATGAGTTGGATTTTTGAATGAATACCAATATGGTGGTGAATTTGAATACCAGTATGAGCTGGATTTGGGGTGCCAATATGAGTTTGACTTAAAAATACCAATATGAGTTGGTTTCTTTTGACTACCAGTATGAGTTGGGTTTGAAAACACCAATATGAGTTGGTTTGGATACCAGTATAAGCAGGGTTTTGAATACCAGTATGAGCTGGATTTTGGACACCAATATGAGTTGGGCCTGAATTTTAGGTTCCTCGAACCAAGGTTCATAGCTTACCAGAAGTTTTAGGATCATATCTAATCTGAGGTTTAGGTTCATATCTGACCCGAAGTAAGCAATGCCAGCAATTACTGGGCTTTAGGTATCCATATAAGGAGGTTAAATATCAGATAGGTCGATACCGGGGTTGCAGGTTAGACTTCCTAGGAAATAATGAATAAAGAGTCAAAATCTGGCGCACGTAGGTGAAGACCGTACGTAGGCAAGACACAGACAAAAGTCCACAAACGAGCCAATAGAGGTAAAGGGAGGTAAAGACCCCACAAACAAAACACCCAAATGCAAAGATGTACAATGCCATGGTATGATGCGAATGCTTAATGATATGCAAGAGACGACTCTAACGAGAGGCGACAGACTGGGGAAAAATGAGTGGATGGGTGACACATCCACTGCAAGGAATCACACTGAAATCTGAAGATAATCAATCTTGGAGTCAATCTGGGAACATCTTTCTTTCACTGGAGAAATAAAATTTCACATTCAAACAAACATCTGTGAAGATACTGGGGAGAAGTCCTTTGTATCGTGGTATCCAGTCTTTAACGGAGTGTCTGATCCAAGAAGTATTTGTCAATCTTTCTTCAATGACAAGCTTACGCCAGATGATTTATCATTGTTTTCGTAACAAACAGAGTTTTTAAGGGAGGTAAATGATTTCACTAAATCGTCCCTAATGCCAAAGAAAAATTTATATTTTCATTGTGTTTTCCAAAAAAATTTCAAAATATTTTCCGCTTTCTAAACCGTTATTAATGAATAAGTGAAGTTTTGCATAACAAGGAAAATAACAAAGCAATGATAAATTTCAAACAAAGAATGTCTCAAAAATCTGATTTCATTAGAATGGTAACTCGCCAATAGCGAAGCTCCATGGAACATTACAATTGAAAAATGGCAATTTGGGAAAAGGTTACATCATATTCAATGACAACTACTTCCCCTAATGACTAAGAGTCCTAAAATCTTTGCTTCTGATGAGGACAAATGACCTTGAACTTCTTCATGAATTCCTTGATGTTGGTGACAACCCTGTCAGACACAGTGAAACGCCTTTGACCCTTACTTTTGCCTGGACCCCCTTTTCAGGTTTTCAGTCTATCGGGACGCTTTTTTTGCCTAGGTCACCCTTTCGGGTTTTCAACCTAGCGAGCTCATTTCTTTTTATTTGATCCCTAACTTTTGCTTGAGTCTCCTTCATAGGTTATGACCCACCGGGATAACCTTTTCTTGCCTAAGTCGCCATTTCTAGTTTTCGACTTAGCGGGCTTTTTAGGCATAATATTTTCGTACTGAGTCAGCATTCACAGGGTGTGCAAGTTGTTCACTGTCCATCGTTGCGAGGAATAAGGAACCTCCTGAGAACACAATTTTTACCACAAATGGACCCTCATAGTTGGGCGTCCATTTTCCACGAGCATCCCTTTGAGATGGCGGGATCTTCTTGAGTACAAGTTCTCCTTCTCAAAATTCTCGAACACGGACCTTCTTATCAAATGCTCTCTTCATTCTCTTCTGATACAGATAACCATGACACATGGCAGTCAGTTGCTTTTCGTCAATGAGGTTCAGCTGGCCATATCTCTCTTGGACCCATTCTTCCTCATCAAGCTTGGTTTCCATCAGAATTCTCAAAGACGGTATCTCAACCTCAATAGGAAGAACATCATCTATCCCATATACCAGAGAAAAGGGGGTTTCCCCTGTCGAAGTTCGAACTGAAGTTATGTATCCATGCAAAGCAAATAATAACATTTCATGCCAATTCTTATAAGTCTTGACCATCTTCTGCAGGATCTTTTTGATGTTTTTGTTAACAGCTTCGACAGCTCCATTCATCTTGGGATGATAGGGTGAAGAATTGTGATGCTCAATCTTGAAATTGTCACATACCCCCTTCATTATTTTGTTGTTCAAGTTTGTCCCATTGTCGGTTATGATCTTGTTAGGGATTCCATAACGACGGATAATATTATTCTTGATGAAACGGGCAACCACTTGTTTGGTCACGTTGGCATAAGAAGCAGCCTCAACCCACTTGGTGAAATAGTCAATGGCCACTAGAATGAAACGATGACCATTAGAGGCTTTCGGCTCAATAGCTCCAATCATGTCGATGCCCCACATAGAGAAAGGTCAAGGAGAAGACAACACATTCAGCAAAGTTGGAGGAACATGCATCTTATCAGCATAGATCTGGCATTTGTGACACTTTATGGTGTCTTGGATACAGTCGGCTTCCATAGTCAACCAATAATAACCGGCTCTCGAGATCTTTTTAACCATAGCATGCCCACTGGCATGAGTACCAAAGGCTCCTTCATGAATATGGTGAATCAACAAGTCTGCTTCTCGTTTATCAACATATCTTAGCAGGACCATGTCGTGATTCCTTTTGTAAAATACATCATTACTGAGGTAGAACTTGGATGATAATCTTCGCAAAGTCTTCTTGTCAAGACTAGAAGCATTAGCAAGATACTCTTGAGTCTTCAGATAATTCATAATGTTGTGAAACCACGGTTTACCATCTACCTTTTCTTCAACTGACTAGCAGTAAGTTGGTTCGGTCTTGCGCTCAATACTGATGAGCGGTGCTTCATTGACAAAATTAACTCTCCACATTGAGGCTAACATGGCTAGGGAGTCAGCTATGTGGTTCTCTGAGTGAGGAACATGACAGAAGATAATCTCATTAAAGTATTTGATCATTTCTACAATATAAGCACGGTATGGGATCAGTTTCTCATCTTTAGTTTCCCATTCACCTTTGACTTGATAGATAACTAAAGCAGAATCACCCATGACTTCTAGAATTTTGATTATGAGATTAATTGCAGCTTCTAGACCCAAGATACACGCTTCATATTCAGCAACATTGTTTGTGCATCCAAAGTCTAACCTTGCTGTGAAAGGAGTATAACCACCATCAGGGTTTATTAGCACAACACCCACACCATGTCCCTTGTAGTTGGAAGAACCATCAAACATCATCTTCCATCTAGAACCGGGTTCAGGACCTTAATCAGGGCCGGGTTTTTCACAATGATTTACCACCATGATATCTTCATCTGGAAAATCAAATTTGAGAGGTTCATAATCTTCAACAGGCTGATCTGCAAGATACTCTGATAAAACACTTCCCTTGATTGCCTTTTGAGCAACAAATTGGATATCGTATTTTGACAAAAGCATGTGCCAACGAGCAAATCTTCCTGTTTGAGTAGGCTTCTCAAAGATATACTTTATTGGATCCATTTTGGAGATCAACAAAGTAGTGTGACATATCAAATACTGCCTCAAACGTATGGCGGCCCATGCTAAAGCACAACAGGTCTTCTCAAGCAGTGAATAACGGCTTTCGCAATCGATGAATTTCTTGCTCAAATAATAGATGGCATGCTCTTTGCGACTAGTTTCATCATGTTGGCCCAAGACGCAACCCATGGATCCATCTAACAATTTCATATACATGAAGAGAGGTCTTCCAGGTACAGGGGGAACCAAGATCGATGGTTCTTGCAGATAGTTCTTGTGCTTATCAAAAGCTTATTGACAATCACAATTCCACTCTATGGTCTGATCTTTACAGAGTAACTTGAAGATTGGTTCACAAGTAGGAGTCATGTTGGAGATTAATCTAGAAATATAATTCAGATGGCCCAGAAAACCTCTTACTCGAGATTCAGACTGAGGAGCTGGCATCTCTTGAATAGACTGTACCTTATCAGGATCTACCTCAATTCCTTGTTGACTGGCGATAAAACCAAGTAGCTTTCCTGATCTGACACCGAAAGTACATTTGGTAGGATTCAGCTTCAGCTGGTATTTCCAGAGTCTTTTAAATAACTTCAAAAGATGGTCTAAATGTTCCTCCTCACTCTGAGATTTAGCAATCGTATCATCCACATAAACTTCAATTTCTTTATGGATCATGTCAAAGGTCACCATGGCCCTCTAATAAGTTGCCCCTGCGTTTCTCAAACTGAAGGGCATGACTTTGTAGCAATAGGTTCCCCATGTGGTGATGAATGTAGTTTTATCCATATAGGCTGGATCCATTCTGATCTGATTATAACCTGAGAAGCCAACCATGAAGGAGAAGACTGCAAACCGGGTTGTATTGTCCACAAGACTGTCGATATGCGGTAGAGGAAAATCGTCCTTAGTGTAGCACGAATTTTTGCGTGGTTGCGAAGCACTATCGCTTTAGGGTACTACAGTTCGATTCATTTTTTATCCTATTGAAGCTGATTAAGGAAGGGAAATAGATGTCTCCAATTAACCCTGCTTGCATACTGAGTTTAAACAGATGACAGGTTGTTTACAGATGCTATCGAGAATGTGGATCTCTCTTAGGTTATTTTGTTAAAAATAAGGTGCCTGGATTATTGGTGAGGTTTTTTGTAGGATGCTAGGACTTGGGTTTTTGATTAGTATGCTCGCTAAGATTTTTTTCAATCTTATGCCTACGTATTCCTGTTTAACGAAACAGGGAAATCAGAGCACTCGTAGTTCCTCCTATTCTATGGGAGGAAAAAGGTGTTTTGGTGTCTTGTTCAACGCCCAAGACATGAAGCTAAATGGTTTGTTTGTATCTTTTTCAAAGCCCAAAATGTGAAGCTAAAAGGTTTAGGATTAGAGAGAATTTGTCATCTCTAAAGGGGGATATTTTGTCTGTTTATCACAACTGTTGGGTGAATCATTATAAAGGAGAATTACTTTAACTGGGATATGTGAATCCAGTAATGCCATAATTTTCTTTATAGGGGATTTTTAACCTGAAGGAGAAAACTTTAACTCAGTGTAGAGTAATGTCGTCTTTCCTTAGGAATTTCTCATGCTAAAAAAGGGACAGTGGCGTGGATGTAAATAATCCAGAGGCTTGCCGCTTACAACAATTAGATGAAGGGAAAGGAGTTGTTGATGTTTGTATGCTGTGCGCAAGGCACATATTTGATACCAAAAAGGTTAATTGACTCAACCGAGGTTTTCCTTATACGAAGCCTAAGAGGAGGCTAGTGACCCAACAAGAGGGTGCTTTTTATCTGTCTCGTACGAAGCCCGAGATAGAGGCTAAAAGGGTTGACTCAACAAGAGAGTCTTGAACAGGTGATTGACTCAACAAGAGAGTCTGGTGATTGTTTGACTCAATGAGAGAGTCTTTTATACTCAACAAGAGAGTGTTTTCTATCCTGTACGAAGCCTGAGATAGAGGCTAAAGGGGGGGGGGGGGTTGACTCAACAAGAGAGTCTATTATACTCAACAAGAGAGTGTTTTAGTATCTCATACGAAGCCCAAGATAGAGGCTAAAGGGTTTGACTCAACAAGAGAGTCTGAAAAGGTTAGCTCCACTGGGGAGAATCATTGTACAAAGCCCAAGAGGAGGCTAGCTGTGCTGGTAACTGTTTCAGTTTAGTGACAGGTCCAGTATGTTGGATAAAAGAGAAAATCAGTTCTTATGAAGGTAACGATTAAAGGTATTGTTGTTCTTTGGTACTGATTAGAGGATCAGGGTTATTTCCTGTTCTTTAAGGAAGTAGGAAATCCAAAGGGTATTGAGACTGTCCAAGTCTACTGGTGTTTTGAGAAATCGATTCTCAGATAGTGCATGATCTTTGTATGATGCCCAAGAGAAGGCTGGTATGTTAAGGGATGAAGGTCAACCCATTAACTGGTATGACACTTGACTCAGAAAGATAGCTCTAGCAAATTGATGACTAGGTTCTGTTCCTATACCTGTAGAGGTCTCTGGGTCCTTGTACCAAGCCCAAGAGAATGCATGAGAGCTTTTAAGAAGCCAAAGGGTCCTTGTACAACGCCCAAGAGGAGGCGGGGATGCTTTTAGGAAGCCTGTGGGTCCCCAAACCCCGAGAAGTTCAAGACATGTTATTCATAGAGAATAGATCAAGCCAGGAAAGTCTGAGAATTTGGAAGAAACTCAAGAGATGCTATTCACGGAGAATAGATCAACTCTGGGGAGTAGAGTTTCTTTGATAATTTCTAAGAGTGACAGTCTGAGAAAGGGATCACCGAGAATGCTGCCTTTCATGTCTCCATATTGTTTAACCCCAAGAGGAGGGAAGATTGTGTATGGTAATCCTATGGGGATCTAGTTTTGTTTGTATTTAAGAGTGACCAACAGGGCTTATTTAGTGCTAGACGTAGTTGTCGGGGAAAACTCTAAATAACTATACTAGTATTACACAGTTGATATTTGACAAGTATATAAAAGTTTGTAAAAGAAGACTTATAATAAAATAACCCCACAATTCAGTTATATACATATGAAAGCGGTAAATGAAAGCGGATAAACACTTACTCGGTTGTAGAGCTTCCATGCTGTTTGGGTAGTTGTTCAACAAAGAAAACTTTGATAACAATATTATATTATAAATCAAAGGAGAAAGTGCTTTAAACAGTTTGTTGGGGCTTACAGCTCAAGGAGAGGCCCAAGGTTATTTTTGTACAAGTGGATGGGGCTTACAACTCAAGGAGAGGCCCAAGGTTTTATTACAAAGGCGACGACCGCGCCGTACTTTTGAAAATATACAGAGGGACTTATACAATGTATGAGGCCCTAAAAGGTTTACTTACAAAAGGATTGGGTCTTACACTCTACCAAGAGGCCCAAAGGTTTGAAAAAGATTTGTGAGGGTGAAAATCAAAGAAACCCTAATTTTGTTTTCCTTTAAAAGTAAATATTTAAAGAAAATCAATAAAAAATGACAAAAACACCAAATAAGTTTGAATAAACCACTTGTGATTATTGTTTAAGGTTTGAAAAATGAGGTTTTAATCACAAGATGAATTAAAACTCATTTGGTTTTGATTTTCAAGGTAAATATTCACTTTTAAAATGTTGGCAAAATAATCTTTTTCGTCCTTTAACTTTGTCCCAGGGTCCAGTTTGGTCCCTTAACTTTAAAAAGTGGCAAGTTCGTCCCTTAACTTTTAAAATGGTGTCACGTTTATCCTTCCGTCTAGTTCTGTTAGTCAAAGGTTGAAAAAAGGTGCCACATATTTCCAGGTGGACATGTGTCTTGATATGAGTGGGTAATAGTTTGAACAGAATATATATGGTAACTATGAGTTTGAAACTTATTGATAATATGTGTAATGAATGAGAGAGAACGCGAAGATGCAACATTACATTATTACCTCATTGTCTACTTCCTCAACCAAGCTGTAGAAGCTTTCTTGCTTTATGTTTATGCTGCAACAGTGTACTCTGCTTAAAGATAGCATCATACAGATACTGCATCTTCCCCTCCACAATATTCAGCTACACACATTATTCAAATTCAAATTCAAATCAAACATGATCCATTAATTTCTTCTATACACATAAATAAATAATAAAGTAAATTAAACATATGAAACGAAACAGAGTGATGAGGATGATAATCGAAACTAACGGAGGATGAGGCTGGTGATCGAACGGCGGAATCTGTGGTGGAGTAATGATGTTTTGCGTGGCAGTAGCTCTATTCAATTTATTATAATTTTCATATAGCATGTTATTTGAGCTAATATATAACGGAATTCCAATAAGTTCTCCATAAACACTTGTGAAAATAAACTTTTGGAAATTGAACCTAAACTCGGTTGAAATGTCGCTGAATGTGATTTTTCTTACAAAAAATATCCTTCCCATTTCGCATGTTACAGTTTCACTGTTGATGCTCATCATGCTAAGAGGTAGTAAGGATAATAGTTGATAGGTCATATGTAAAACAATGTAAGCGAAAAAGAAGTAATCCATGCTAACAGTATCATGGAATAAAAGCAGAGTGATGTGTAGAAAAAAGAGATAAAATATAGAAAAGGTGAAGAGGTTATGTGACAACAAGAACGTGGGGAATATAAATTAGAGCTCAAAAACATATTCAGTGATATTTATGTCCTACATATGCAGTGATATTTATGTCCCCAAATACAAAGAAACACCTCGAGTATAAAACACAAACACTATTACACCATATCCAATAATTATCAAGGGAAATATTTGCGATTTGAGAACAGAAAAAGGTTCCGAACACACTCCATTATAGTAAAACCTCCAATCAATTGCAACTAGCAACCTATAAAACAAACATGACACAAGAGTAAATAAACTAAAGCATCTTTCAAGGTTACCTTGAAGTAAGCAATTTCTACAGCTTTTTCCTCCTTACCAAGAACTTTCCTAGTGCCACTGCTAAATAGCCTTCTTGATGCATATCTTGCTGCCACCCGTGTTGCCATTGTTGTCGATTTTTTAACACTTTCTTCTCTTCTGTAAATGAAACAATAATGAAAGGAAAAAAAAAGTATTCCGTTAGGATTGAAACAAATTTACACCAAAATTGCATGCCCTTTAACTCTTCATCATTAGAAACTAAGCAAATAATAACAATATTTCACAAAAAAGTGAAAATTTCCGGCGAGTGCTTCGGTTCCGGTTCCGGCGGGTCAAACTGAAGATATAAGAATCTAAGAAGATATAAGAATCATGCATCTAAGAAGTTACAAGAATCTAAGAAGCTGTCTTTGTTTTCAAAGGATAGAAAAAAAGTGGAACAGAGGAACAAAGGAAAAGAAGAAGATGATGTTCCAAATCCATGTCAGCTGCCACATAACCAAGAATAAACGGACGTTTGAACCAACTAACGGCAAGGACAACTTTGACACCATTTTAAAAGTTAAGGGACGAACTTGCCACTTTTTAAAGTTAAGGGACCAAATTGGAGCCTAGGGTAAAGTTAAGGGACGAAAAAGGTTATTTTGCCTAAAATGTTTAAAAACAATTAAAAATGAATTTATTCACAAAAATACTAATTATATTAAATAAATAATAAAAACTTGATTTTTTTGTGGAATAAAATATTTCAACATTTTTGTGATTTTTTACAAAAAGAACCAATAAAAAATAATTAAAATTGAGGGAGTTATTAATTTTTCAAATCATTAAAAATAATATGAAAAATAATAAAATATGAAAAAACATGAAAAAGTGGTTAAAAAAAGAATCTGGGGCGAGGTGGATTCAAACCCCATACCTCTTGTGTATAGGGCACGCGCCTTACCACTGGGGTGGTGATACATCCGTTGATTGAAACACAACCACAAATATACAAGGCTTGCCTTGTTTTTGGCCTGACCCAAGGCAAGGCAAGGCAAGATTTTGGTTAGAAAAGTGAAGGCCATAACTTTCTCATTTCTCCACGGATTGGGACAAAATTTAGGTCTATCCTGCCTAGAATTTCACAAGGAATCCAATGGTGGTGGTGTTTTTTTTCAGATCATGCTCCTATCGAAAAACCCGATAATGGTTTTGAAATAGGCCATGATTTGCATTTTCTGTGCCATCTCTTGATATAGGTATGAATTACCTGATAAATTGGTGCAAACACAACTCATATAGCATGTAAAAGAGATGCATGATCAGTGGACATCAAAGGAAAGCATGATTCAAAGAATTCAAGTTGTGATGCTTACCTCTTTTTGGAGCTTTTGTGCAATCTGCTAAGCACCTTGTTCCAGAAATGATTTGATGCTTTGGACACCCTCAAATGATCTCTTAGAAACTTTTAGGATGGTTGGAATCAGCTGGAAACCTCAGGAATAAGTTTGAGCTCTTTCTTGCAAAAGGGACAAAAGTGGCCAAAATAGCAACTCCCTCAAATGATGTTCCAGATGTGTGGAACCATTTGGGACAGTTCAAGGAAGATATTTTGAGTATGTTTGAGGTTATATCTGGTTTGGAAAGTTACTGAATTAAGACATGGCTTGAAAAATGCACAAAAGTCCTATTTTGATGTTTTGAGAGGTGACTTTGTGATTTTGGTGTTACAGGTCACTTGTGAGTGTTTGGATCACCTGTATATGATGTTTATGAGGTGTGTATGTGATTGGTTTGGTTGGAATTGGTCTCAAACTCAAAACCCGATAGTGACTTGCTTTGGAAGGAAATTTGGAAGTGAGAAGGTGATTTTGAGGAAAGCATCTGTTTGATGGCTTTGGTGTACTCAAACTGATAAAAAATGAGCTCTATTTATAGTAGATCAAGTTTGTTTTGGGAATAATAGTGAATGGCAACTGCAGCAGAGGTTTGACCAATGTTGATCAATGAGAATCCAAGTCTCCTCTAGCCATTGACTAGAGGTTAGGGCGCAGGCTGCTGGTTCCCTTGGTCTTGGATAAGTCTTGACTGAATTCAGTTGGGAAGGGCTTTAGTCCATGCCACCTTGGTGCATCCATTAAATTCTCCAAACCAAAATTGGAGTCTTGTCCCTCTTTTAGGGATTTCTAGGTTTGGCATGCTACTTTTGGTTCCAAAGACTTGGGAGGCTAAGGGATCAGTGTTTGTCCCTCCTTGGTGTCCCCCTGAGGTGTTCAGATGGATAAGTGTGTTTGTCATTTGCACAAATTTGGCAAATCGAGCAAAATACACAAATCTGTCTTGCCTTGACAGTTTTCAGCAAGGCATGTTGCCATTGTCATATCTCATGGCTCAAGTGGACTTTGATAGAGTTCTTGGCCATTTTGGAGAGCCCTCATATGATACAACAACTGTTTGATCATAGTTGGTTTTGATACCTTTTGGATCCAAGTGAAAAATGCCCCTACATTTGGAAAAAGTGAAGGCAGATTCTGGCTTAGTGAAAATTTCACTAAGTGTTGGAAAAAAGTGACATTTTCACTTTTTGTGATTTTGATCATTCCATAACTTAAAATCCATGAGGATTTGGAATGAGTTGTGTTTGAAGCTTTTGTAGAGTGCCATGAGAGTTACAAATCCAGCTTTGAATGGGGAAAAATGGCCTTGTGGTTTAGGAGTTATGATCCTCCAAAGTTGGTACCCTAGCCACTTTGTTTCATAACTTAGAAAATTTCTAAGTTTTTTATGGTTACCCCTTTTACAAGTTATCCCACTTTTCTTGATGAATGATGATTCCAACCACACATTAACATCATTTTAGGGTCAAATAACCATAATTGTGAAAAATCTCAAAAAGTCAAAGTTGACTTTTGTGCACAGTTGACTTTTTGTCAGATGAATTCCAAACTGTGCGATCCTCTATGAAATCAAGTCCTTGACCTAAATCAAACTTGATGGATTGATTTCATAGGTGTTATAGGGTGTATTGAATCATGTCCCAAGGTTTGGGAGCATGTCTGGGTCAAAAGTCAAAGGTAGAGTTGACTTTTCCTGCAAAACCCTAATTGTGGTTCTGATGAAATTAAAACTTGTTGTCCAAGCTTCTTGGATTAATCCATTATTGCAAATGGATAAATGTAGTGTGTTAGAGACCCTCAAACCATGTCTTAAGGTCTTGGCTCATGTCTTGTCCCAAAATTCAACTTAGGGGTGAATTAGGTCAAAAAACCCTAATTCCTGATTTTTTTATGAATGTATCCCCTGAGGCAAAATTGACTTGATGATTGTGTTCATGATGTCCCTTGGAGCATCTTAAGTTGTGCATTGAAGCAATGGCTCATGTCCAGAGGAAAATTTTCATCTGGAGGCTCTAGTCGACCAAAACCCTAATTTGGTGACACTGTCGATTTTGAGGCTTGATCCACCTGGAAGGGAGCAGCCTTGTGCTTAATCCTTGAAGTGGGAGTCCTCTTGATCCTTTATGGATGTTTGAGAGGTTAGACAAGTTGAAGATCATGTCCTTTCTTGATTGATCCTTTGTCTAAGGCTCTAAGAGGGCTTGAAACCCTAATTTTTTATAGTAGTGAATGCTCACCCATCTTTGGGGAGACTGATGAGGTATGATGGTTCCTCCATATTGTGATGATGATTTGCACAATGATGGGAAATATTAGTGGTCAAAATTTGGGGTATGACACTTGGGAGTGGCTTTGTTGAGATCCCTGTAATCTATACACATTCTCACTTTACCATTTTTCTTCATTACTGGCACGATGTTGGCTACCCATTCAGGATACTTTGAAACTGCCAAGAAACCTGCATCCAGTTGTCTTTTAACCTCATCTCTGATCTTGAGAGCCATGTCAGGTCTACTTCTTTGAAGTTTTTATTTTACCGGTGGGCATTCGGGCTTGAACGGTAGCTTATGAACTACTATATCTGTATCCAACCCAGACATATCTTGATAAGACCATGCAAACACATCCACATATTCTTCCAGAAGTAGTACTAGCCATTGTCTGATTTCTGCCCCAAGTGTTGCCCCAACCTTGACCTCTTTCTTCTTTTCTTCAGTACCAAGATTGATGATGTCAACCTGTTCCTCATGTGGTTGAAGATCCGTGTACTGATACTCACACATTTCTGCCAATTCATCGGGGACCTCATAATCCTCCTCATCCTCAGATTGATAAATAGGCTAATCAAAGTCAATAGTGAGAGTAGGGTCATTGAATACGATAGGTTTGGGATTTGTTCTGCATGATGGGAGGATTTATTTTATTTAAATGCACAAAAATCAAATGCTAGAAGAAAATGTTCTTGTAGTGTTTGAAAAGATTGCCATTTTTCCTTAGAAGAAAAAACAGTAAAATAAAGACAAGAACTTAACAAAACATCACTTTCATTGATTAATAAGTATTAAAAGCAATGGCCCATACAAAATAATCCACTAGCCTTGGGCAGGGCTAGGAAGTTGAAAACAACAACAAAAGCAAACAAATTACTCTGGCATTGGGTACAAGACAGGGATCTCAATAGCCTCCCAATTACTCAATGCAGCGTCACACTGAAAAACTAAGTGGCTGATGTCTTTGTCCTCAGGGTCTTCAATGATGGCATGGACTTGATGTCCTCCACTGACAAACACCTCCTGAATTGTCTCCAGTCGTCCTGTTGTAGCAGCTTTTTCCTCAAGAGTTGGTTTGTAACCCAACCCTTGGTACTTCTCTATTTCTTGAACCTCGACGACTTTGCCCCAGCCTTCTGGTACACCTTTTTGTAGGGCAGATTGAATGCTCTTGATAGAAGCAAAAGATGGACAGTTTGAGGCCACTGGCTCTTTATCATCAAGCATGAAAGCATTTGCTATCTCAAGAGCTTGGAAAAAGGTTTCCAAAGCATCTTCTTCAGCTTCTATATATCGGAAGGAGGCTAGGTTACTGACCATTAAATCCTCTTCACCATGGATAATGACTAACTTTACATTTGCTATGAATTTCATTTTTTGATGCAAAGTTGATGTTACGGCACCGACTCCATGGATCCAAGGTCTACCCAATAAACAATTGTAAGCAGGATTGATATCCAAGACTTGGAAAAGGATGTTGAACACATTAGGACCAATCAAAATAGGCAACTCAATCTTTCCCATCACCGACCTTCTCGAGCCATCGAAAGCTTTAACAACAAGTGAAGTGGGTTTCATTATAGCTCCTCGGTAGGGCAGCTTTTCAAGGGTTCTCTTCAGAAGAACCTTCGATATGAACTGGTATCCACAAGAACTCTGGCCAATGTATCCTCTTGACACTTTACTGATACATGCAAGGCAAGGTTATGATTCTTGCCCTCTCGAGGCAATTCCTCGTCACTGAAACTGAGCGTATTGCAGGCTGTGATGTTAGTAATGACGTTATCAAATTGTCCAGTAGTAATATCTTGGGCCACATGTGCTTGAGCTAGAATTTTCTATAAGGCTGCTCTATGAACAGGTGAATTCACTAATAGAGACAAGACTAAAATCTTGGACGGAGTCTGATGAAGCTGATCTACTACCTTGTAATCACTTCTCTTAATAATTCTTAAGAACCCATCATCTTCTTACTTAGAACTTACCTCCTTTCCTTTGTCCTTAGAGGATACGGTAACAACATTCTCCTTGGGTAGAGTTTCTTTGAATAAAGGGGTGTAGACTCTACCGCAGCGGGTCATTTTTCTAGTTCCAACTATGTTTGTCACTTCTTCAGCAATAGTTCCCACCTTATTCCTTGGAACTACTTCTTCAACAGCGGTTCCCACCTCATTCCTTGGAACCACTTCTTCACGTCTTTTGTTACCCATAATATTCTCGTAAATCCATGGCACGACCTTTGAACCTCTGAACCGGAATGGGATTGGTTGTCGGATGTTGCTTGGCTTCGAGTGATTGGCAGTGGAAGAAACAACAGACTCAGAATTGTTGAAAATGGGTACTGGCTTGTTAAACACAGGAACCACAGAACCAGACTTAGGTATGTTGAACATGGGAACTTGCTCCCTTGGCTTTGGCAGGTTGAACACAAGCTCAATTACTGCAATTTCATCCTTCTTTTCTTTACTGAATATTTGTATAAATCCTTCATTAATCAAACCCATAATGTCGTTTCGGACCAGCTGGCAACCCTTGATACTGTCCTTACATTCTTTGCAATTACCATGACATACTTTGACCAACCCGGCTTCAAACAACTTACCATGGAAGATCTTCATGGGAATTCGTATCTTTGATGCATCCATTAATAACACCTCATTGTTCTCGTCTTCAATGGCATTGGTGGCTCCATGTGTTGGCAAAGGATTGCTTTTGACGTTTGGGTGATTATCCGCGAAAGACAAGATCTTCTTTTCTACCAAACCTTTCACCACATACTTCAAAGCAAGGCAACCCTCTAAATCATGACCAGCTGCCCCCTGATAAAAGGCACATTTGACGTTATGATTGTGGAACATCATGGATTTCTCTGATGGTGGGCCCATAGGTCTAGTGACAATCAACCCTTGTTAAACCAGAGAAGGATATAATTCAGTGTAAGTCATAGGTATGGATGGGAATGAAGGTTTTCCTCCCTGTCTTCTGTAAATAATATTCTGCTGAGGAACTTGTTGTCTATGTGATTAATAGTGTGGGCCATTTGGTGCTTGCTGATAAGCTAGCTGCAGATAAGTTGGCGCCTGCTACGCTGCTTGATGGTTGAAAGTAGGTGTCACAACTGCTACATAGGGTTGCTGAGTATACTGCATAGGGTAGATCGGTTGTTGAGTAAAGTTTGGAATCGACTGTTTTTGGGACATTGGTTGTTTCCACTTTGGGTTCTTTTTCTTTCCCACCATGATGGCATTTACCTCTCCTTCTTTCTTCTTTTGGAAGTGGCTAGGAGCTTTCTTGGTATTGATGCTGGTTGAATTGCTTGAGGAACTAATTACCTTTCTGCTTTTCAGCCCTGTTTCTACTTTTACACCTACATCAACAATATCAGCGAAGTTAGCGCTGACACTGATGATCATCCTTTCGTAGAACTCTGGCTTCACCGTATCTACAAACCAATCGGCCAACTCTTTTTCGGACAAAGGTGGTTCAACTTGAGACACTGGATCTTCTTTTATGCTAAGACTGGCTAGAAGAAGCAACAAAGCGGGATCTTCTAGTTAATTTTTCCATGTCTGTAGGTTCAAGCTGTGCTTCAAGATCTTCACCATATTTCAGACAATTCTTGTTCGTTCGCACGTGCCCAAGCTGGTTCATCAACAAAATAATTACAATAATAATACATAAAGGTATAGAGTGCAAACACTTTACATAACTAAAAGGCTACAAGGGTAAACTCCAGATACGCACCTGGCCACATGCTCCACAAATGAAAGTTTCCTTTGATAATTTTTTACATCTTATTTTCAAACTTTGAATTTTGTAGTTTCGAAGGAAAGGTTTGTTCTGTGGAGAACCATCCATGACACTGAAAGTAATTCTTCCTACTTTTAATTCTTGACTCTGGGAAAAATCATATTGATTTGTAGTGTTGGTTAAGTCTTTTTTTCTGGTTGTTGCAAGTAGCTCTTTTTCTTCTTCTAGGAGTTCAGTATGAATATAAATTATTTTTCAAATACCTTTGTTATGATATATATATATATATATATATATATATATATATATCTTTTTTTTTTCCTACTTGATATCCGTGTTTATTTTTCTGCTAATGGGACTGCGGGTGATGTCGCATCTGGAAAGATTGAGTATACACCTAAGATAGGTGATGGCACGAGACGGGTAATCTTACAGGGAGTGAATCCCAAATAAGAGGTCCCGGTAGACCATCGAATCAGTGGAGATACCCTTTGCGGATTCAATGCCTATACGACTTCGGTTGTTGAAAGCAGATTGTTCGATTGGGTTATCTGAGAAGCTGAGGATTTTAGTAGACTAAGAGCATGTTACTATTTTGTAGTGCGGAAGCTATCAGAAATAGTTGTCACGCGATACTACCCTCATTTAAGATTACTCTAAGATACATCAACTCGCCCGGGTGATTCCAGCCTGCTGTTGTTATCCCAAGAGGGGTCAATGATTTTGCGGACAGGTACAAAAAATCACTAGCAAAACCTTTGGTGATGGGTAGAGCCTTGACTTCATGACACATAACCTTTGACCCCGTGTTTTTTCTATGTTTTTGTGTGCTGCATTCATGCATTCATTTCATTAAAAAACTTAAAATAAATAAAATTTTCTCTTCTAGTCTCTCTTTTTCAAATTAAACTAAGACAATGATTGCAAATGTCAGAGAGAAAGATTGCGTTATGGATTTCGGTAGAAGAAGGACTCACAAATATACCTTCAAGATTCCAAAACTAGAGGATTTAAGAGGTTTGGCGATGTTGATCACCAACCCTGATGCTTTTAGAGATAAGTACGGAGGACTGCTGTCTCTGATAAGTGTCCATGTAATTGAAGGAATCCTGTCCATACTCATCTAGTTCTACGATCTGGTCTATCACTGCTTCACATTCCCAGATTATCAGCTAGCACCAACACTAGAGGAGTACTCTCACCTGACTGATTTACTAATTACTGACCAATCTCCCTTTTCTGGACTGGAAGAAATTCCAAAGGATCAGATAATTGCAAGAGCAATCCATTTGGACGAGTCAGAAGTCAGGACTCACATGACCACTAAAGGTGGAATCCAGGGTCTGCCAGCCCATTTTTTGATAAAGAAAGCCCCGTACTTTGCTAGTATAGGGAATGTGCCTGCTTTCGAAAGCATCTTTGCTTTGCTCTCCTATGGGTTATTTTTGTTTCCCAACATTGATAGTTTCGTTGATATCAATGCCATTAAGATTTTTCTAATCAGAAACCCCGTACCAACCTTGCTCGCAGATGCTTATCATTCTGTACACTTAAGGAATTTGTACAGTGGAGGAATGATCACATGTTGTGTACCCTTGCTATACAAATGGTTCACTTCCCATTTACCCAAGTCTGCCGCATTTTGGGATCTAAAGAGTACTTTACGTTGGTCGTAGAGAATCATGTCTCTTACCAACTCTGACATAGACTGGTACAATCGGATTTATGACGGGGTCAGGATCATTGCCGTTGTGGAAACTTCCATAATGTACCCCTAATAGGAATTAAAAGAGGAATCAATTATCATCCGATTTTATTTCGTCGTCAATTTGGATACCCGATGAGGCATGTCCCGCGTAATGCTCATCTGGAAGGTCTTTTCTTCAAGGAAGGAGAAAATGACAGGGCACTAAAGACAGAAATAGTGCATGCCTGGAAACATGTTCACAGGAAAGGAAGATTCTCTAGGAAAACCAGATTGTATCTCTGTGGAGCCTTATCTTCGCTGGATACAAGCTAGAGCTCTCAAACTGAGGATGCCTTACCCACGTCAAGAAGTTCTTCCATTAAGGGAATCTGCCCTTTATTTTATGTCTGATACGGAAAAACTTCAGGTTAATCTCAATAAAGTTCAACAAGAGAAGAGGTCTTGGAGGAACAAGTATCGTGTTCTCTATGTGGAGTGTAACAAAATACAACAATTGTTAAAAGAAAAAGATGCTCTGATTGAGATTTTAGAGCAACATCCTGTAGTGAATCAAGAAGACCAAAAGAATTTGCTCGCTCCTTTCAATTGGCAAAGAAATGACAACCCAACAATAGCTCAAGAGTCCCGGTCAAAGAAAAGGAAAATACCAGAACCAGCACATGAGCTCTCCTCAGAGAGGACTCAGGATCCATTAGTTTATACATTTCCTTTTACAACACTTTGTAAATTACTGTATTTCCATTTCCGCAATCTATGAATTCAATAAAACGGGGTTTCCCACTATTTGATATTTGAAATCCAATTGTCGAAGTTTCTTTTGATTAAATAACAAAAATTTAATTAATTAATCATTGCATATCATTCATCATTTTCGCCCATAACGCATTCTTCTTCCCTACGAATCTCACGTTTGTGTCTCGATTCTAGAGTCAAACTGTCTCATTCGTACAATACCCGGGCCAATCGACAAAAGAAAATAGATGATCTCGAGGAAGAGAACAGAGGGTTGAGAGAAGAAATCGACAATCTAAAAGAAGATCTGAGGAAACTTCACAATGACATGCAATCTCTGGCAGCAGCCCAGATACAACAACAAAGGACTGTGATCTCAGAGATCACATCGACGCCCATAGTAGAAAAGTATGATCCTCGGTATAACATGCATAAAGATCGTCCCTAAGGCATGCCACTCAACTATATCCCGGAAGGATATATTCTGCCGATCATGGAAGATCCAGAAACTGCAGTAGGAGCCGCTGGGCCTGAAGGTTACAAACTTCGAGAAAGCGAAGATGCAAGGGGCATGACAACAACTCCTGAAGGTTACAAACTTCGGGAAAGGGAATCACCAAGAGTCACTACCGTAATGACTGTACCACCACTTGTGGTACACACTGTCCCGGAAGGACAGATTCCACAGATACCTTCTGGTGGAAATAAGAGTATGAACGATAAAATGAAGGAATTCCAGGAATAATTCCTGGAGATGCAAAAAGAACTGCAAGCCATTCGCGGTCAGAATCTATTTGGAAAGGACGCCGCAGACCTTTGTTTGGTCCCCAATGTGAAAGTTCCGCTCAAATTCAAGGTGCCCGAATTTGAAAAGTACAAGGGTAACTCTTGCCCTCAAAGTCATTTGTTGATGTACGCTCGGAGGATGTCAACTCAGATAGAGAACCAATAACTATTGATCCATTACTTTTAGGATAGTTTAACCGGTGCTGCACTCAAGTGGTACATGGGTTTAAACCGCACACTTTCAGAGATCTTGGCGCCGCCTTTGTTCAACAATATAAGTATAACTTGGACATGACACCACGATCAACTCAGAAGGATAAGAAAACTTTTAAGGAGTATACTCAGAGATGGCGTGAAATTGAGGCTCAGATTTGTCCACCTCTTGAAGAAAAAGAGATGACAAAGATCTTCTTGAAAACCTTGAGCTCGTTTTACTAAGACAGAATGGTCGCCAGTGCGCCCAGTGACTTCACCGAGATGGTGGGCATGGGAGTTCATCTTGAGGAAGCCATCTGAGAAGGACGTTTAATTAAAGATACTGGACCATCAAGCAGTACCAAAAGATACGATAGTGCTTTCCCTAAGAAAAAAGAGCAAGATATTGGCAATATCTCTCTCGGGAAGCAAAGGCGACGTTACCAACCAGTAGTAGATGTAACTCCTGCTATCACCCCTGTGCCTGTTCCTACGTATCAACCTCAGGTTGCTCAGAGCCAACCAAATCAACAACAATAACAGCAAAGACACAACAGCCTCTTCAACAGGCTCGTCCTCCATACAACAACAACCGTACAACGCGACCACCAGGGTTCGACCCTATACCAATGTTGTACGCAGAACTGTTTCCATTACTATTGGTCAAAGGGCATGTCTAAACTAGGTCTCCTCTTACAGTACTGGAAAATCTGCCTTTTTGGTTCAAAGCGGATCAGACTTGCCTTTACCATCAAGGAGGACCGGGGCATAACATAGAAAACTGTCTCAGTTTCAAATCCGATCTACAGAAGCTTGTCAGGAGCAGGGTCTTATCCTTCAAGGGTACGGTCATGTACCACCTCATAATTATCACCAGTGTGATATCTGCTCGAAAGACAATCAAGGGTGTTCTGTGGTGTAATCAGCTCTACAGGAACAGTTGGATATCGGTTGGATCCAGGATCACAGAATTCGTGAGGTCAACATGACTTATACGAATTCCAACATCATTCAAAACCACGACATCCGTGTGATGAATATTAACTTGGTGGCAATGCGCTCAAGGCAAAGCCAATATCATGATCAGCCACAACACGATTATGATTCCTGTCTAATTTTCTCGGTAAACAATCAGGGATGCTCTTTTGTACAAGAGGCCTTCCAGCGTCAGATGGATCTTGGATGGATCGAAGATTACCGTGATAGAAATCCCTATCAGGTCAACATGATTCAAATTTTCGATATTCGCTTGATAAATACCAGCTTGGTGCAGTTACACGCTAAGTAAGTCCAGCTTGGTTTTCCGACTTCGCATGAGTATCAAAACTGTAAAGTGTGTCGTAAGAGTGACCAAGGTTGTGCACTCGTTCAAAGGACACTTCAACACTTGTTAAACCATTGGTAGCTTCCGATCTATCTAGATGAAGACACACAATAAGTCAGTATGATTAATGGGAACCCTACTAGGCATCAAAGTCAGGATGTTCGATCAATGGAAACCGATCTTGTGAAGTTGCACTGCATTCAAAGCGGATGTGGTCGGGTACCACCACACAACTACGAGCGCTGTAGAGTCTGCTTGGAAAATTATCAAGGATGCTACCTCGTGCGAGCAGCCCTTCAAAGTCAGTTGGACCATAAGGAAATTCAACCATGGTCAAGCTCTGATTCAATGTCAAACTATCATCCTGATCAAAGCGGAGATGTTGTCTTGATCCCTAAGTGAGAGGTGGCCAAAGATGTATGTGCCATAATCCCTTTACTCTGTAAATCAAGAGTCCCTCTTGATGGTGGAAAGGTTCTCAATCTCGAACCGATTGAGGCTAGTTACGATGGTCATAGAAATCAGAACGCTCCTGTAGTTATGTATCTGCCAGGACCAGTACCGTACAAATACGATAAGGCGATCCCTTACAAATACGGTGCAACAACAATTGAGAATGGAAAGGAAACTCCATTACCCTCTGTCGTGAATATTGCATACATCAGTCGAGTAACACGGAGCAGTTGAATCTTCAACCGAGGAGTTGGAGAACCTAACAAAGAAAAGGAACCTCAAACAGAAGTTCCCGATCAACCGGTCGGTTAGTCCAGTGGTCCCGACCTTTCAACAAACAACGATGAGATGCTGAAGCTCATCCAAAAGAGTGAGTACAACATTGTTAATTAGCTGTTGCAAACTCCTTCAAAAATCTCTGTGTTATCTCTATTACTCAGTTCCGAAGCCCATAGAGAGGCTCTACAGAAAGTCTTAGAGCAAACCTTTGTGGAACAGGATGTAACGATAAGACAATTTGATGACATCGTTTCCAAGATCACTTCCTGCAACAATTTGGGGTTTAGTGACGAGGAACTTCCAGAAGAAGGAAAAAGTCACAACATGGCGCTCAATATTACAGTCAGCTGCCAAGACGATGCTTTAGCCAGCGTACTGGTAGACACAGAATCGGCACTGAAAGTCATGCTGAAATCCACGTTAATGTGACTATAATTCAAAGGATCCCCGATGAGGGGCAGTGAGGTTATCGTCAAAGCATTTGACGGATCCCAGAAAGCAGTTATCGGCGAAGTCGATCTTCCCATAACTATCGTTCCTCACACTTTCCTAGTCACATTCTAGGTCATGGACGTCCGGGAAGCGTACAGGCTGGGGCAGTCACTTCGACACTTCACCAAGAGCTGAAGTTCGTCAAGAATGACCAACTAGTCATAGTCTGTGGAGAGCAAGCTTTGATCGTGAGCAACATATCATCATATACTTGTGTAGGACCAGAGGAGGTTGTTGGAACTCAGTTCCAAGCATTGTCGGTGATCAATGAGGATCAATTAGAAAAAGGAACGTCGATTTCCTCGTACAAAAATGCTCTTGAAGTGATCAAAAGTAAGAATGTAAAAGGATGGGGAAAACTTGTCATTCCTACTGATAACAAAACAAAGAAGGGTCTTGGTTTTTCTTCAACCCGTACCCAGACTGCTACTAACGATTAAAGTTTTCATCCCATTCAGGATTTCATCCACAGTGGAAGTTTCCTTCACCCAGTGCCTCAGGAAGTGCATATCATCAACGAGGGTGACTCCTCCGATACAGATGAAGAGTGGAAGTCCTATCTTAACGAGGACGGTTATATGTCTCAGGAAGAAGTGCCTACGCCATTTTGCCATCCCGCACAGAGTCCGAGATTTATACCAAGATCAGATGTCAAAATGATATACGTAGATTGTGATTCGGAAGGATGTCATGCTCCACCAAACTCATTAGAGGAAGACACTCTAATGAAAGACAACTTTGACCACGACTATTATGGCCCAATGGATGGCCTGCCTATCTGGCAGCCGTACCCGGGAGACTTTAGGCAAGAGAGTCAGCCCAATGATGCTTATCAACTGAGCATTATAGAAAAGAATACCTGTGTCCCCACCCTGTCATGGGATCTTCACTCAGGGCATTCAGAAAATATCTAGCACGATGATGAATTTACAAAGCTTGCAGGACTAGAATTCATCAACTATGCTTTTCCTGAGGTCAACGTCATCGAAAGAGATGACTCCTCCCGTTCCAAAGAAGTGTGGGACACCTTACGACAACCGAGTGACAAGTTCGACTACTTGGTCAAGTACACCGTTCCCAAAAGCTCTCATATCAGGCTCGAAGACATCCAGCTAACTGGATGGGGAGATTTACCTGAGAGTATAAATACTATGCAAGATGCAATAGAAGAGTACGTCTATGACAACTCTGCTTGGGAAACAAATTCCAACGATCCTGCTTCGCCAGAAATCAGCGTCATTTCTTAAGACAAGTCAAGAAAGAAGGTGCCAGACTTTGTGATTCACCGAGGAGTTCGCCGCCAATGGGTTGCTGTCGATGTTCTGAAAGTCGTTCATAAGTCTAAGTAATAGTCGTCTTTATCTTAACCTTTCAACCTGCCCAGGTGAAGCGGCTGTTTTGTAATCGACAAGATCATAAATAAAATAACATCGTTCTATAATTTTCGCATTTATTACTGTTTTCATTTTTTTTGCTTTTTCAGAAAATGGTAATCCTAAAAAACAACTCAATAATAAAAACAAGCAATTTTCAAAGAAAATACACTGCACACACTCTTGTATTCTCTCTATCTCTTCTAAAAACAATCATCACGTCATGCAGATTGCTTGTTTTAAACCCCATTGAAACGTACGATCCAATGCATTCTCCCAACTTTGAATTACCGGTATTTGAGGCTGAAGAAGAAGTTGACGACGAAATTCCATAAGAGATCTCCTGGCTACTCAGACAAGAGGAAAGGTCCATTGAACCTCACAAGGAGCTGTTGGAAACGGTCAACTTAGGTTCGGAGGAAGAGAAAAGAGAAATCAAGATTGGGGCACTCCTCAGTTCAACTGTCAAAGAAGGTTTGATAAAGCTTCTCAAAGAATTTCCCGATGTATTTGCTTGGTCCTATCAGGACATGCCAGGGTTGGATACCAGAATCGTGGAACATCATCTACCGTTAAGATCGAAATATCTGCCAGTAAAACAAAGGTTGAGACAGACTCACCCAGACATGGCCATCAAAATCAAAGAGGAAGTACAGAAACAGATTGACGCAGGTTTCCTCGCCACATCAGAGTATCCTCAATGGCTAGCCAACATAGTACCAGTTCCCAAAAAGGACGGCAAGTTCTGAGTGTGTGTGGACTACAGAGATCTAAACAAGGCCAGTCGCAAGGATGATTTTCCCTTACCACACATTGACATGCTGCTAGAAACTACAATAAAATTCAAAGTATTCTCCTTCATGGATGGATTCTCGGGCTATAATCAGATAAAAATGGCGCCGAAAGATGTAACGCCCCAGTTTTTGTTAGATTTATTTAATCGAGTCGATTTAATTATTTTTGTCTTTATATTATTTTATTCTTGGTTTTTATTTGGTAAATGTGTCATGTTTATCGTTATTATATTTTATCGCGTTTTGGGAACGTTTGCGAGAAAATTGAGTGTAGGGGTATTTTGGTCATTTTACTTGTTTTTCTTAAATTAGAAACTTAGAGATTAGAAAGAGAGAAAAGAAAAAGAAGTGAATAGAAATAGAGAGTGAGAAGAAGAAAAAGAGGAAAAACTTGAAGTTTAAGAATCGATCCAACCGACACTTCAAAGCACGATTAATCGGGTAAGGGTGCGAAACTCGGTTATTCTATGCTTGTGTATGATTATGTATGTATGTATTTGTTTGAAGTTTGGCTGAATTGAATAGAGAACTACAACATTTAATATGTGAAGATTGTGAGAATTGGATACAATTTTTGTGTCGGAAACCATGATTTTAAGGTTCCTAATTGTTGAAACCTGATAGATATAGGTTGTTATACATTGAATTGGTAGTTTGCTGTTGCTTAGATGAGATTTGGAGAGGAATTGGGTAATTTTTTGTAGCAGAATTATGCAGGAAAATTTCTGGGTTTCGCTGGCCATACGCGTAATGGGCAAGGCAATACGCGTATTGGGTAGGGCAATACGCGTATGGCTAGGGCGAAGTAAGGGCATTACGCGTATGGAAACCCATTTTTCACGGCCCTCTGCTGAAATGCATAATGGTACGGGTAAGGGGCAAGGCATTACGCGTAACGAGGGAGGTAATACGCGTACTAGGTTTTTAGTGGAATTTTTGGAGAGAAATCAGTCTCTGCTCATACGTGTAGCACTTTGGGCAATACGCGTATGGATGGGCGAGCGAGCTGGGCAATACGCGTATGGCCTAGGGCAATACGCATATGACCAGCGAGGGTGCAGAATTTTCTCGATTTCGCGTCCGATGTGGTTCCTTTTGATCCGTAACTCGGATCGAGACGTTCTTGGTACCGATGGAAAGCTAATGAGATGTTCCTTCTTATAAAAATGGTTTTGAGATTGGTGGCCATTTAATTGTGTCAGGAATTTGGAAATGTGTCGTTTTGCCGACTTTTACTGTCGTAACTGTGTGCGATTAATGTGTTATCATGTGATACGCTTTTGATATATAACGTATGACTTGTGTGCTGTTATATGATGTGAATGCATGTGATGAAATGTTGTGATGATGGTTTGTAGCCAAAGGGCAAGTAAATGCATTGTGTTGTGTTTGATTGTATATGCATGATTATGGATGTTGGAATGGTTCACATGGTTGTATATGTGTATGCATTTGATTGTCATGAGTCATTGTATGCCAAGTGTTATTTCCTTGGTTTTATGGTTGGCATTATTTTGCTAAAACTCATGTAGCAGCAGGTGTTGAATGAAGATGTCTAAAAATATGTTTCATTACTCTTTGTTCAACATGTCGAATGAAGATGTCCCATGACTGCTCATAGGACATCGCGCTGTGAAGACAGGTTTTATTGCAGATTCTGTTACAATGATTTGTAACTGAATATTCTGTGAATATTTGGTTATCCTATGTGGCATCCAAAGCATTTTTGGATTAGGGTTACTTGTTGGTTTTCGGATTTGCTGCTGTTTCTATTTATGGAGACATAATAGGAAACTTTGGATTGAAGACCTATTTTATTGGAGTTATTTTTACAGATTTGTGAGCAGCCTAATTGCTGCGTTTTTGAAGCCCAAATTCAGTCCAGATTTCAAGCTATAAATAGACCGATGTAAACCTAGTTTTAGGTGTCGAACTTACATGTATTTTTAGGGTTGTGTGCTTGTGTTTTGTGATCCTAACTGGTATCTTATGATAACAGTATAAGGACTGTAGTGTAAGTTGTGTAAGGTTGCTCATAAGCTTTGAAGCATTGAGTAACTGTGTGTTAATTCTCATAAGCTGTGAAGTATTGAGAATTTGTGTTTCGACCATTGATTTTATCTTGTAAGGAACCAGTCACGGGTTGTGATTGAAGAGGGATTTGAGGAGGGCCTCATACCTAGGGGAGTCTTAGGTAGAAGTCATAGGAAGGGTAGTGATTAAGTGAGCTGATTGAACCGGGTGTGGTTATCAGTGCATTGATACTATCAAATATTGATTTCATCCCTGGCTTGGTAGCCCCCAGATGTAGGATAGTTAGATCCGAACTGGGTTAACAATTTCTGGTGTTCTTTACATTTTATGCACACTTTTATTTTGAACTTGTTCATTGTTGTTGTATATCAGTGTCTCGACATCTCGATAGGACATCTGATATATAGGCCAGAATTTCAATTGGCATCAAGAGCTTGCACCCTTTGTTGTTTCTGGGTGAGATTCAGGGAAGGTACTTTCTGGTACAATGGACAAGGATGGAGGAGCTCTGAATAAACCACCATTGCTGGATGGCTCTAACTATGAATATTGGAAACCTAGGATGATAGACTTCATCAAGTCCATGGATGATCAAGCATGGAAAGTGGTTATCAAAGGTTGGGAGCCTCCAAAGGTAAGAGACGGAGAGGGAAATCTTACTGATGTTCTGAAGGAAGAAGAGGACTGGGATGATGCTGACTACAAAGAGTCTGTTGGAAATTCTAAAGACATGAATGCATTGTTCAATGGTGTCAATAGAAATATCTTCAGGCTGATTGAGCATTGTACTATTGCCAAAGAGGCCTGGCAGGTCTTGAAAGTTGCTCATGAAGGGACCTCAAAGGTGAAAATGTCAAAGCTTCAGCTTCTCACTAGCAAGTTTGAGAGTTTGAAGATGAAAGAGGATGAGAGCATTCATGATTTTCATATGAACATTATTGAGATAGCTAATGCCTCTAGTGCTTTAGGAGAAAAGATGTCTGACAGCAAGCTGGTCAGGAAGATTCTCAGGTCTCTACCTAAGAGATTTGATATGAAGGTCACTGCTATAGAGGAAGCTCAGGACATTGACAAGATGAAAGTGGATGAACTTATGGGATCACTCCAAACTTTTGTGTTAGGATTCAGTGAAAAAGCTGAAAAGAAGAAGAGTATAGCATTTGTGTCGAATGTTGATGACTCAGATGATGAAGAAGACGTATCTAAAGATATGTTATTACTTGGTAAACAATTTAACAAAGTGTTGACAAGGATTGACTGGAAGTCAAGAGCAAATGCTCAGAACAAGTCACTCGACATCAGTAAGAACCAGGATGGAGGAAGAAGATCCAGAACTGAAGAAGACTTCAATCAAGGGAAGAAAGTTCAGTGCTTTAAATGTGAGGGATTTGGGCACATAAAGACCGAGTGTCCCACGTATCTCATAAGGCAGAACAAGGGCCTATCCGTGTCTTGGTCAGAAGGAGAGTCTGAGAGTGATGTTGAAGAAGAATCAGCAAAATTGGTGACAACCTTGGTTGGAATCTGTAAGGCTGATGGAGAGACTTCTTGTGAATCTGACTCTGACAAAGAAACCTATGTTGGAGAACTCACTAAGGAAGAAGTATTCTCAGGGTTTTCAGAATTGTGTATCAAGAACGAAGAAAGGTGCCAGATTATATTGGAGCAGAAGATCTTGATAGCTCAATTGGAAGCTGAGAAGGAAGAACATCTATCAACCATTGCTGATCTGAAGGAGGAGGTTGACTGGCAAAAGTCAAAACTTGCCAATATGACCAAATCTATAAGAATGCTGAACAATGGTACCACGCAGCTGGATGAGATCCTTCAGAATGGGAAAGAAGCTGGTAATATGCAAGGCCTTGGTTTTAACAATCAAGCCGAGACTTCTAAGAAGACTGTATTGAAGTTTGCCCCTCAGAAAATAAAGCAAGAAGTGAAGATGTCAAATCACATGTTTCAACATCAGATGAACCATCAGAAAGGAGTTTGTAGATCAAAGTATAAACCATGGAGATGCCATTACTGTGGCAAGATTGGTCACTTAAAGGCCTTTTGCTACAAGCTACACGGCTATCCCAGAAGTGTTCAGCAACAATATAAAGAACAGAGTTTGGGTAAAGTGAAGAGAAGATGGATTCCTAGACAAATGATGGCTGGTCTCATAGCACATACTTCTCTTAGGGCATCTGCTAGAGAAGATTGGTACTTTGACAGTGGTTGTTCAAGACACATGACTGGTGTGAAGAAATTCTTGTCAGAGATTAAGCCTCACTCCACCAATTATGTCACCTTTGGGGATGGATCGAAGGGAGAGATAAAAGGTGTTGGAAAGCTGGACTACACAGGACAACCAAATCTGGATCGTGTGTTATTTGTCAAAGGACTGACTGCAAACTTAATCAGTATAAGCCAATTGTGTGATGTAGGGCTCAAGGTAAATTTCACCAAGTCTGAGTGTCTAGTAACCAATGAGAAAGATGAAGTCGTTATGAAGGGCACCAGGTCTAAAGATAACTGCTATCTTTGGAATCCTCTAGAACCTGAAAACCTGTCTACTTGCTTGATGACAAAGGAAGATGAAACCAAACTGTGGCATCAGAAATTGGGCCACTTACACCTGAAAGGGATGAAGAAGGTTATGTCAAGTGAAGCTGTTAGAGGTATTCCCAAGCTGAAGATTGATGAGGACAAAATATGTGGTGAATGTCAAGTTGGGAAGAAAACAAGGGTGTCACACAAGAAGCTTCAACATCTTACCATAACTTCTAGAGTTCTGGAACTTCTTCACATGGACTTAATGGGACCTATGCAGGTTGAAAGTCTTGGTGGGAAGAAGTATGCCTATGTTGTCGTAGATGACTACTCTAGATTCACCTGGATAAGTTTCATCAGAGAAAAATCTGAAGTGTTTGCAGCCTTTAAAGAATTATGTCAAAGAATTCAACGGGAAAAGGATTGTGGTGTTGTTCGAATCAGAAGTGACCATGGGAAAGAATTCAAAAATAGCAGGTTTGAAGAGTTCTGCCTATCTAAGGGAATATCCCATGAATTTTCATCACCAATCACTCCTCAGCAGAATGGTGTGGTGGAACGCAAGAACAGGACCATACATGAATGTGCAAGAGTCATGATTCCTGCCAAAAAGCTTCCATATCATTTTTGGGCTGAAGCCATGAATACTGCTTGCTATATACACAATAGGGTGACTATCAGATCAGGTACTTCTGTCACTCTTTATGAGCTATGGAAAGGTAAAAAGCCAAACGTGAAGTATTTCCATGTGGTTGGTAGTAAGTGCTATATCTTAGCAGATCGTGAGCAAAGGCGAAAGATGGATCCTAAGAGTGAGGAAGGAATATTTTTGGGTTACTCTACAAATAGCAAAGCATATAGGATGTTCAATTCCAGAACTCAGGTGATGATGGAATCCATAAATGTGGTGGTTGATGATTCTGGCAACGATGAAGATGTTCCAGATGATGTTGGAGCATGTCTGCCTATGAACAATGAAAACTCTCCAGGCTTTGAGTCTGTAGAAGATAATGCTCAAGAAATCAACACCAGACCTGAGAATGAAGAGGTAGAGGAAGCTAACAGGGGACCCTCTATAAGGATTCAGAAGGATCACCCTAGGGAATTAATTATTGGAGATCTGAATGAAGGTGTGAGAACCAGAAGAAGGGAGACTGTGTCAAATGCTTGCTTTGTGTCAAAGATCGAGCCAAAGAATGTCAAGGAAGCTCTGACAGATGAGTTTTGGATAAATGCTATGCAAGAAGAACTGGAGCAGTTCAGAAGAAATGATGTCTGGGATCTTGTACCAAGACCAGAAGGGGTGAATGTTATTGGAACAAAGTGGATCTACAAAAACAAGTCTGACGAGCTTGGAGTGGTTATAAGAAACAAAGCGAGACTTGTTGCACAAGGT
Source organism: Lathyrus tuberosus (assembly GCA_022829125.1). Taxonomy (NCBI): domain Eukaryota; kingdom Viridiplantae; phylum Streptophyta; class Magnoliopsida; order Fabales; family Fabaceae; genus Lathyrus; species Lathyrus tuberosus. The sequence continues at coordinate 13,309,477 of JALAZF010000072.1, forward strand.
TATACTCAAGTTGAGGGAATTGACTTTGATGAGACTTTTGCTCCAGTGGCTAGATTAGAATCCATCAGACTACTCTTAGGGATGGCTTGTAATCTAACATTCAAGCTGTTCCAAATGGATGTGAAGAGTGCTTTTCTGAATGGCTATCTGAATGAAGAAGTCTATGTAGATCAACCTAAAGGATTCACTGATCCAAACTTCCCCAATCACGTGTACAAACTGAGGAAAGCGCTGTATGGCTTGAAACAAGCTCCAAGGGCCTGGTATGAGAGGCTGACAGAATTCTTAGTAGCTAATGGTTATAGAAAATGAGGCATTGAAAAAACTTTGTTTGTCAAGGAAGAAGGAGGAAAATTAATGATAGCCCAAATTTATGTGGATGACATTGTATTTGGGGGAATGACAGAAGCTATGGTGAAACAGTTTGTTCAACAAATGCAATCAGAATTTGAAATGAGTTTGGTCGGAGAACTTAGCTACTTTCTTGGATTACAAGTCAGACAAATGGACGATTCTATCTTTATTTCTCAAAGTAAATATGCTAAGAGCATAGTAAAGAAATTTGGCCTGGATAATGCCAATCACAAAAGGACACCTGCTCCCACCCATTTGAAGTTATCCAAGGATGAGAATGGAGTAAGTGTGGACCACAGCCTGTACAGAAGTATGATTGGAAGTCTACTGTATCTCACAGCAAGCAGACCTGACATTTCCTTTGCTGTTGGAGTGTGTGCCAGATATCAAGCCGATCCTAAGGTGAGTCACTTGAATCAAGTGAAGAGGATTCTGAAATATGTGAATGGCACAAGTGACCATGGGATGCTATATAGCCATGATTCTGGGACTGATTTAAGAGGATACTGTGATGCTGATTGGGCTGGAAGTGAAGATGATAGGAAAAGCACTTCAGGTGGATGCTTCTTTCTAGGAAATAATCTTATTTCATGGTTTAGTAAGAAGCAGAATTCAGTATCCCTCTCTACTGCTGAAGCTGAGTACATCGCAGCTGGTAGTAGTTGTGCACAACTGGTATGGATGAAGCACATGTTGTCAGAGTATAATGTCACACAAGATGTCATGACATTATTTTGTGACAACCTGAGTGCTATTAATATTTCCAAAAATCCCATCCAACATAGCAGGACAAAGCACATTGACATCAGACATCAGTTTATCAGAGAACTTGTGGAGGACAAAATCATAACACTTAGGCATGTGAGCACAGAAAATCAGCTTGCTGACATATTTACCAAGGCTCTGGATGCAGTCAAGTTCGAAAACCTGAGGAGCAGACTTGGGGTGTGCATTCATGAAGATCTATAGCGATCAATGTGCCTTCTGGCTGCCAGATTAACGAGAGTAAAGGAGATTCTGGTAGTGCAGTGTGTAAATGAAGAGCAAATGCTGAAGTTTGTGCATGAAGATCGGGCATGTGAAGTGGTGTGCATCTACTCTCTGATGCAGTTTACTCTGGTTTATTTTGACTTGCCTTTGTCATATTTGTGGCTAAAAAGGGGGAGTAGTGAGTGTGAGGGAGAGCAGCTTTGGTATGTGCTTGTGCAGTTGAGGGGGAGTTTTTGTGCTGCAGGTAGACTGTGCTTGTGAGGGGGAGGTGCTATGATGAGATGTTTGCTGGATTGTGTGTATATACAGCTGAGGGTGAATGCAGCTGAGGGGGAGTTTTTTTTGTGTGTGTAGCTGAGGGGGAGTTTTTTTTGCTGCTGTTATTGGTGTTTTCTTCCGCTGCTGATACTGATTTTGTTTGAGTGTGTGTGGAGTTTTAGCCAAAAATAAGCCAAAGGGGGAGATTGTTATTTCCTTGGTTTTATGGTTGGCATTATTTTTCTAAAACTCATGTAGCAGCAGGTGTTGAATGAAGATGTCTAAAAATATGTTTCATTACTCTTTGTTCAACATGTCGAATGAAGATGTCCCATGACTGCTCATAGGACGTCGCGCTGTGAAGACAGGTTTTATTGCAGATTCTGTTACAATGATTTGTAACTGAATATTCTGTGAATATTTGGTTATCCTATGTGGCATCCAAAGCATTTTTGGATTAGGGTTACTTGTTGGTTTTCGGATTTGCTGCTGTTTCTATTTATGGAGACATAATAGGAAACTTTGGATTGAAGACCTATTTTATTGGAGTTATTTTTGCAGATTTGTGAGCAACCTAATTGCTGCGTTTTTGAAGCCCAAATTCAGTCCAGATTTCAAGCTATAAATAGACCGATGTAAACCTCGTTTTAGGTGTCGAACTTACATGTATTTTTAGGGTTGTGTGCTTGTGTTTTGTGAGCCTAACTGGTATCTTATGATAACAGTATAAGGACTGTAGTGTAAGTTGTGTAAGGTTGCTCATAAGCTTTGAAGCGTTGAGTAACTGTGTGTTAATTCTCATAAGCTGTGAAGTATTGAGAATTTGTGTTTCGACCATTGATTTTATCTTGTAAGGAACCAATCACGGGTTGTGATTGAAGAGGGATTTGAGGAGGGCCTCATACCTAGGGGAGTCTTAGGTAGAAGTCATAGGAAGGGTAGTGATTAAGTGAGCTGATTGAACCGGGTGTGGTTATCAGTGAATTGATACTATCAAATATTGATTTCATCCCTGGCTTGGTAGCCCCCAGATGTAGGATAGTTAGATCCGAACTGGGTTAACAATTTCTGGTGTTCTTTACATTTGATGCACACTTTTATTTTGAACTTGTTCATTGTTGTTGTATATCAGTGTCTCGACATCTCGATAGGACATCTGATATATAGGCCAGAATTTCACCAAGCATCATGATATGCATCTTGTGATGTCGTGTGCCCTAGTGGGTGTGAGCGACGAAACGATTCCAGAGGGAATCTGCTGTAACGTTTGTGAGCCTTATACAAAGAGGACCTAAAGCGATCGGATCGTGAGCCTTATACAAAGAGGACCTAAAGCGATCCATAAACATCGTGAGCCTTATACCAAGAGGACGTAAAGCGATAGGGAACATCATTTGCCCTACGGGGAGTTACACTAAGTAACAAGCGATGATTCCAATAATTCCTGAGTGAATTAATGATGGATGAAATGGTACCGCATTGCATTGCATAGAGTCGTTGTGTTGGTCTCTCTGCATTTGCATAAGTCATGAATGAATTGATTATGTGTGGGATTTGTGAATGGAATTGATGAGTTGATATATATATATATATATATATATATATATGTTGGTGATAAATGTATTGAGCATGATTGATATGCCTTTGTGATGGATGTATGAGATATGAATTGTGTTGTTTTGTATTTGAATTATGGTGTAAGTTGTGGTGAGAATGTTTTACATGTGTATTTTGTGTTATTATATAATTGTATGCAACTATATTATAATTGGGTTTCTCACCCTTCTGCTGTTTTGAATGCTCTATGAGGCATTGCAGATTAGATGCTGGAGATCTTTTTGTGAAGATTATGTCTTCATTCTTTTGTCGGTTGACTCTGATATGTAGCATCGGGTAGTCAGGGAGATCGTTATGTGACATTATGTATATTTATCTTTTTGGATTTGACACGTATGACTCTGTATATGACAGACAAACTTCTATGTTTATATATATGAGATTTCAGTTGCAGATTTTCCGCTTTTATTCTGTATCTGAATTGTGGGTGTTAGGAACTGAATTCCTCTGTTTATGTTGCTACTTGTTTGTTGCATATCTTTATGAGCAGGTTATTATATTTCATCATTGTGATGTGACGCTCTGTCTATGCCATCAATGTTTTAATTCTTCTTTGATTATTTGTTATCGCATTAATTACTCGGGTTATAGATTGGAGGTGTTACATTAAGTGGTATTAGAGCCAGTTTGTGTCAGTCCGTGTCGGTCATTGTGACCAAGTTGTTTGTTGTGCGACAATTGTGTTTTGGTGAGCTGTTTGTTTAACCATAGTTACTGTTATTGGATATGAACAGAATATGGCTGGTAGGAATGATGCTGCTCTTGCTGCTGCTATGCAAGCTATGGCTCAGGCTGTGCGGGGTGCACCTAATGCTGATGGGAATGATGAGTTCAGGAAGAACAAACCGCCTATCTTCAAAGGAAGACATGATCCTGATGGTGCTCAAATTTGGCTTAAGGAGATTGAAAGAATCTTTTGAGTGATGGACTGTGCTGAGGAACAGAAGGTGAGACTGGGTACTCACATGTTGCAGGAGGAGGCTAATGATTGGTGGGTCAGTATGCGTCAAGTATGGGAAGCTACAGGTGAAGTTGTCACTTGGGCTTTGTTTAGTAGTGAGTTTTTGAGGAAGTGTTTTCTTGAGGATGTTAGAGGAAAGAAAGAGATAGAGTTCTTGGAGTTGAAACAGGGTAACATGTCTGTTATTGATTACACTGCTAAGTTTGTGGAGCTTGTTATTTCTTTGATTTTTTGGTTGGCATTTATTTTGCTAAAACTATTCTAGCAGCAAGATGTTGAAACAAGATGTTCTAATATTCTGCACTAAACATGTTGGATAAAGAATACCCATCCTGGATCATAGGACATCGCGTCTGATTTTGGTTTAAAAGGAAGATTCTGTTGTTGGTATTTGTTACTGAATATTCTGTGAATATTTAGTTATCCTATGTGGCATCCAAAGTATTTTGGGTTGAGTTTTTATGTGTTGGTTTTCGGATTTTCAACATTTTATAAATATGGAGACATATTAGGAAACTTTAGATTGGAGACCTATTTTCTTGGAGTTTATTTTGCAGAATTGTGTGCAGTCTCTTTGCTGCGTTTTGAAGCCCAATCCAGTCCAGAATTAATGCTATATATTGACTGGTGTAAACCTAGTTTAGGTGTGGAACTTACGTTTGTTTTGTTAGGGTTTTTGAGTGTTATTTGTGAGCCTAACGGGTATCATTCTGATAACAGTACAAGGACTGGTTTTGTGTTGTAAGTTCTGTCAATTACTCATAAGCTTTTAAGCATTGAGTTTCTTGTGTGTCAATTCTCATAAGCTTTGAAGTATTGAGAATTGTGTGTTTTGAAAGTGTGGCTTTAGTTTTGTTACTTGTGTTGAAAGGATCCAGTCATGGTTTGTGATTGAAGAGGGATTTGAGGAGGGCCTCATACCTAGGTGAGTCTTAGGTAGAAGTCATATGAAGGGTAGTGATTAAGTGAGCGTATTGTAACCGGGTGTGGTTGCTGTATGATCTGTGAATTGATACTATCGTATATTAATTTCGTCCCTGACTTGGTAGCCCCCAGAGTAGGATTGTTGATCCGAACTGGGTAAACATATCACTGTGTTCTTTACTTTCTGCACTGTTATTATTATTGTTAACTTGTTCATTGTGTTGGATATCGGTGTCTCAACATCTGTGTAAGACATCTGATATCTGTGCCAGAATTTCAATTGGCATCAAGAGCTTGCGCCCTTGTTTGGTTCTGGGTGAGATTCAGGGAAGGTACTTTCTAGTGCAAGGGACAAGGATGGAGGATTTTTGAACAAACCACCTCTGCTTGATGGTTCCAACTATGACTACTGGAAACCAAGGATGGTAGCATTCATCAAATCCATGGATGATCAAGCATGGAAAGCTGTTATCAAAGGATGGGAACCCCCAAAGGTTAGAGATGGAGAAGGTAATCCTACTGATGTGGTGAAGGAAGAGGAAGACTGGGATGATGCAGACTACAAAGGGTCCTTGGGAAATTCCAAAGCCATGAATGAACTATTTAATGGTGTTAATAAGAATATCTTCAGGTTAATTGAACATTGCACCATTGCAAAAGAGGCGTGGCATGTCTTGAAGGTTGCTCATGAAGGGACTTCAAAGGTGAAGATGTCAAAATTTCAGCTTCTCACTACCAATTTTGAGAATTTGAAGATGAAGGAAGATGAGAGCATTCATGATTTTCACATGAACATTATTGAGATAGCTAATGCTTCAAGTGCCCTAGGTGAAAAGATGTCTGATAGCAAACTGGTCAGAAAAATCCTCAGATCTCTACCTAAGAGATTTGACATGAAAGTGACTGCTATAGAGGAAGCTCAGGACATAGATAAGGTGAAAGTGGATGAACTTGTGGGATCACTTCAAACATTTGAATTGGGGATCAGTGAAAAGTCTGAAAAGAAGAAGAGTATAGCTTTTGTGTCAAATGCTGATGATTCAGACGATGAAGGTAACCTGGTCAGAGATGAAGGGGTGTCTAAAGATCTGGTATTGCTTGGAAAACAATTTTAAAAAGTGTTGAAAAGGATGGACTGGAAGTCAAGAGCAAATGTTCAGAACAAGTCACTCGACATCAGTAAAAACCAGGATGGAGGCAGAAGGTCCAGAACTGAAGAAGACTCCAATCAAGGGAAGAGAGTTCAGTGTTTTGAATGTGAGGGATTTGGGCACATAAAAACTGAGTGTCCTACGTATCTCAAAAGGCAAAAGAAGGGCTTATCTGTGTCTTGGTCAGAAGGAGAGTCTGAGAGTGATCTTGAAGAAGAATCAGCAAAATTGGTGACAGCCTTGACTGGAATCTGTAAATCTGATGGAGAAACAACTTGTGAGTATGATTCTGACAAAGAATCTTATATTGGAGAACTCACTAAGCAGGATGTTATCACTGGGTTCTCAGAGTTGTGTATCAAGAATGAAGAGAGGCGCCAGATAATATTAGAACAGAAGGTTCTGATAGCTCAACTAGAAGCTGAGAAGGAAGAACATCTATAAATCATTGTTGATCTTAAAGAGGAGGTTGTATGGCAAAAGTCAAAACTTGACAATATGACCAAATCTATAAGAATGCTGAGCAATGGTTCCACGCAGCTGGATGAGATTCTTCAGACTGGGAAAAATGTTGGAAATGTACAAGGTCTTGGTTTTAACAATCAAGCAGAGAACTACAAGAAGTCTGTATTAAAGTTTGTTCCTCAAAAAATAAAGCAAGAGGAGGAGATGTCAAATCACACGTTTCAACATCAGATGAAACATCAGAAAATAATATGTAGTTCAAAGTATAAACCATGGAGATGTCATTACTGTGGAAACATTGGTAACTTAAAGTCCTTTTGCTACAATTTGCATGGTTATCCCAAAAATGCTCATCAACAAAATAAAGGACAAAATTAGGCTAAAGTAAAGAAAGATGGACTCCTTGAAATATGATGGATGGTTTCATAGCACATACCTCTCTCAGAGCATCTGCAAGGGAAGATTGGTACTTTGACAGTGGTTGTTCAAGACACATGACTGGTGTGAAGAAATTTTTGTCAGATATCAAGCCTCACTCTACCAATTATGTCACTTTTGGGGATGGATCAAAAGGTGAAATAAAAGGTGTTGGAAAGCTGGACTACACAGGACAACCAAATCTGGATCGTGTTCTATTTGTCAAAGGGCTGACTGCAAATTTGATCAGTGTAAGCCAACTGTGTGATCTAGGACTCAAAGTAAATTTCACAAAATCTGAATGCCTAGTAACCAATGAAGAAAATGAAGTTTTCATGAAGGGAACCAAGTCTAAGGATAACTGCTATCTATGAAATCCTCATGAATCAGAAAGTTTGTCAACCTGTTTGATGTCAAAGGAAGATGAAACCAAACTGTGGCATCAGAAATTGGGTCACTTACATTTGAAAGGGATGAAGAAAGTTCTGTCAAGTGAGGCTGTTAGAGGTATTCCCAAGCTGAAGATTGATGAGGATAGAATATGTGGTGAATGTCAAGTTGGGAAGCAAACAAGGATGTCACACAAAAAGCTTCAACATCTAACCACAACTTTTAGAGTTCTGGAGCTGCTTCACATGGTCTTAATGGGACCTATGCAGGTTGAAAGTCTTGGTGGGAAGAAGTATGCCTATGTTGTCGTTGATGATTACTCCAGATTCACCTGGATAAGCTTTATCAGAGAGAAGTCTGAAGTATTTGCAGCTTTTAAAGAATTGTGTCAAAGGATTTAACGAGAAAAGGATTGTGGTGTTGTTCGAATCAGAAGTGACCATGGGAAAGAATTTGAAAATAGCAGGTTTGAAGAGTTTTGTTTATCTGAAGGAATCACTCATGAATTCTCATCACCAATCACTCCTCAGCAAAATGGTGTGGTGGAACGCAAGAATATGACTATTCAAGAGTGTGCAAGGGTCATGATTCATGCCAAAAAGCTTCCATATCATTTTTGGGCTGAAGCCATGAATACCGCTTGCTATATACACAATAGGGTGACTATCAGATCAGGTACTTCTGTTACTCTTTATAAGCTATGGAAAGGTAGAAAGCCAAATGTGAAATATTTCCATGTTTTTGGGAGTAAGTGCTATATCTTGGCGGATCGTGAGCAGAGGCGAAAGATGGATCCTAAGAGTGAGGAAGGGATATTTTTGGGATACTCTACAAACAGTAAAGTATATAGGGTATTTAATTTCAGAACTAAGGTGATGATGGAATCCATAAATGTGGTGGTTGATGACTCTGGCAAAGACGAAGATGTCCCAGATGATGTTGGAACATGCTTTCCCATGAACAATGAAATCTCACAAGGCACTGAGTCCGTAGAAGATAATGCTCAAGAGACCGACACTAGACCTGAGAATGAAGAGGTAGAGGATGCTAACAGGGGACCCTCTATAAGGGTTCAGAAGGATCACCCTAAGGAGTTGATTATTGGAAATTTGAATGAAGGTGTAAGAACCAGATCGAGGGAGGCTGTGTCAAATGCCTGTTTTGTTTCAAAGCATGAACCAAAGAATGTTAAAGAGGCATTGACAGATGAGTTCTGGATAAGTGCTATGCAGGATGAGCTTTGTCAATTCAAGAGGAATGAAGTCTGGGAACTGGTACCACGACCAGCAGGAACAAATGTGATTGGAACAAAGTGGGTTTATAAGAATAAGTCTGATGAACAAGGAGTTGTTACCAGAAACAAAGCCAGACTAGTTACTCAAGGATACACACAGATTGAAGGAGTAGATTTTGATGAAACATTTGCTCCTGTGGCTCGATTGGAATCCATCAGATTGTTGCTAGGAGTGGCATGTTTTTTGAAATTCAAATTGTTTCAAATGGATGTCAAGAGTGCCTTTCTGAATGGCTATCTTAATGAGGAAGTTTATGTTGAGCAGCCTAAAGGGTTTGTGGATCCAAATTTTCCTGATCATGTCTTCAAGCTAAAGAAGGCTTTGTATGGTTTGAAACAAGCTCCAAGAGCTTGGTATGAAAGGTTGACTGAGTTCTTAGTCAAACATGGATACAGGAAGGGTGGTATTGATAAAACACTCATTGTCAAGGAGAAGGATGGGAAACTAATGATTGCTCAGATTTATATAGATGATATTGTGTTTGGTGGGATGTCGGATGAAATGGTCCAACGTTTTGTCAACCAAATGCAATCTGAATTTGAAATGAGCTTGGTAGGTGAATTGACTTACTTCCTTGGATTGCAAGTCAAGCAGATGGAAGATTCTATTTTTATTTGTCAGAGCAAATATGTGAGGAATATTATGAAGAAATTTGGATTGGATAATGCCAAGCACAAGAGAACTCCTGCAACTACTCACTTGAAGTTATCCAAAGATGAAAAGGGAGTGAATGTTGAACAGAGTTTATACAGAAGCATGATTGGCAGTCTGTTGTATCTCACATCAAGTAGGCCAGACATAACCTTTACAGTTGGTGTATGTGCAAGATACCAAGCAGAACCCAAGGTCAGTCACATCAATCAAGTTAAGAGAATTCTTAAGTATGTGAGTGGTACATGTGATTATGGGTTGTTGTACTCCCATAACTCAAGTTCCATTTTAGTAGGATACTGTGATGCTGATTGGGCTGGATGTGCTGATGATAGGAAGAGTACCTCTGGAGGTTGTTTCTTTTTGGGAAATAATCTTATTTCATTGTTTAGTAAGAAGCATAATTCTGTATCTCTTTCTACTGCTGAAGCTGAGTACATAGCAGCTGGAAGTAGTTGTGCTCAACTGGTGTGGATGAAGCAAATGCTATCTGAGTACAATGTCACACAAGATGTCATGACATTATTTTGTGACAACCTGAGTGCTATTAATATTTCTAAAAATCCTATTCAACATAGCTGGACTAAGCACATTAATATCAGGCATCACTTCATCAGAGAACTTGTGGAGGACAAAGTCATAACTCTTGAGCATGTTAACACAGAAAATCAGCTTGCTGGCATATTTACCAAGGCTCTGGATGCAGTTCAGTTTGAAAACCTGAGGAGTAGACTTGGGGTTTGTATTCATGAAGAACTATAGCAATTAATGTCCTTTCTGGCTGCCAGACTAAAAAGAATAAAGGTAATTATGGTAGTGCAGCGTGTGCAGGTGTTTATGAAGGGAAAGATGCTGAAGTTTGGGCATGACATTTGGTCATGTGATGTTGTGTGCATCTACTTTCTGATGTTGTTTGTTCTACTTGCTTTTGTCATATTTATGGCTAAAAAGGGGGAGTAGTGTGCTTGTGGTGTGCTTGTGTTAGTGCTGCAGTTGAGGGGGAGAATGTTGAATGTTGTCGTGTTGCTGCAGTTGAGGGGGAGTTTTTTGGGTGTGAATTTTTGCTGCTATGTTGTGTTTTGTGTTGGTGTTATGGTGTGTTTTTCGCTGCTGTCTCTGATATTGTTGTTTTGCTTGTGTTATCTTTGCAAGATTGTTTGGTGTGTAGTTTTAGCCAAAATAAGCCAAAGGGGGTGATTGTTATTTCTTTGATTTTGTGGTTGGCATTTATTTTGCTAAAACTATTCTAGCAGCAAGATGTTGAAACAAGATGTTCTAATATTCTGCATTAAACATGTCGGATAAAGATGTCCCATCCTGGATCATAGGACATCGCGTCTGATTTTGGTTTAAAAGGAAGATTCTGTTGTTGGTATTTGTTACTGAATATTCTGTGAATATTTAGTTATCCTATGTGGCATCCAAAGTATTTTGGGTTGAGTTTTTGTGTGTTGGTTTTCGGATTTTCAACATTTTCTAAATATGGAGACATATTAGGAAACTTTAGATTGGAGACCTATTTTCTTGGAGTTTATTTTGAAGAATTGTGTGCAGTCTCTTTGCGGCGTTTTGAAGCCCAATCCAGTCCAGATTTAATGCTATATATTGATTGGTGTAAACCTAGTTTAGGTGTGGAAATTACGTGTATTTTGTTAGGGTTTTTGAGTGTTATTTGTGAGCCTAACTGGTATCATTCTGATAACAGTACAAGGACTGGTTTTGTGTTGTAAGTTCTGTCAGTTACTCATAAGCTTTTAAGCATTGAGTTTCTTGTGTGTCAATTCTCATAAGCTTTGAAGTATTGAGAATTGTGTGTTTTGAAAGTGTGGCTTTCGTTTTGTTACTTGTGTTGAAAGGAACCAGCCATGGTTTGTGATTGAAGAGGGATTTGAGGAGGGCCTCATACCTAGGTGAGTCTTAGGTAGAAGTCATAGGAAGGGTAGTGATTAAGTGAGCGGATTGTAACCGGGTGTGGTTGCTGTATGATCTGTGAATTGATACTATCGTATATTGATTTCGTCCCTGGCTTGGTAGCCCCTTGTGTAGGATTGTTGATCCGAACTGGGTAAACATATCACTGTGTTCTTTACTTTCTGCACTGTTATTATTATTGTTAACTTGTTCATTATGTTGGATATCGGTGTCTCAACATCTGTGTAGGACATCTGATATCTGTGCCAGAATTTCAGAGCTTGTTCAGTTTTATCCACATTATGCTGAAGCAACTGCAGAGTTTTCCAAATGTGTGAAGTTTGAGAATGGGTTGCGTCCCGAGATCAAGCAGGCAATTGGTTATTAAAGAATTAGGAGGTTTTCGAATTTGGTGGATTGTTGTAGAATTTATGAAGAGGATAGAAAAGCTCATTCTACTCATTATAAGAGTGTGAACGAAAGGAAAGGAAAGCAACTGTTTCGTGGGGTTCCTTATGTGTCACAGCTGACAAGGGTAAGCAAAGGGCTAATTTTGATAAAAGGCCAAGTGGGGGAGGTGTGTATAATCCTCTGAGATGTTTTAGGTTTGATGACTTAGGACATCGTCAGTTTGAATGTATAAAGGATGTGAGGAAGTGTTCCAATTTTGGAGGTATAGGACATGTAGCAACTGATTGCAAGAGGAATGTGGTGAAGTGTTTCAACTGTGGTGAATCGGGTCATATTAGTACAAGGTGTCCGAAACCAAAGCAAGCTCAAGCAGGAGGAAAAGTATTTGCATTGGCAGGAACTCAGCCTTCTAGTGCAGATCGTCTGATCAGAGGTACTTGTTTTATTAATCATACGCCTTTAGTTGCTATTATTGATACCGGAGCGACTCATTCGTTTATTTCGTCTGAGTGTACGCAGCGTTTGAATATTTTGCTGTCATCGATGGGTGGAGAGATGGTTATCGATACTCCAGCAATGGGGTCGGTAACTACTTCTTTGGTTTGTTTAAGTTGTCCTTTGACCATTTATGGTAAGGATTTTGCTATGGATTTGGTGTGTCTGCCGTTGGAGGGTTTAGACGTGGTTCTGGGAATGAATTGGTTGCAGTTCAATCGAGTTCATATCGATTGTTATCATACGTTGGTAAGATTTCCTTCCCTTGAGGAAGACGAGGAATCGAGTTTCTTATCTACCAAAGAGTTGAAGAAACTTTTGGCGGATGAAGCTCAGTTGTTCGGGTTGTTTGCATCGTTGACTGTGGATAGTCAAGTTGCAATTGATGTGTTTCCAGTCGTGTGTGATTTTCCAGAGGTGTTTCCGGAGGATATTTCTGATGTGCCTCCAGAAAGAGAGGTGGAGTTTTCTATAGTTCTAGTTTCTGGTACTAGACCTGTATCTATGGCACCATATCGTATGTCGGCATCTGAGTTGGTGGAGTTGAAGAAGCAGTTGAATGAATTGTTAGAAAAGAGGTTTGTGAGGCCGAGTGTATCGCATTGGGGTGCTCCAATTTTATTGGTGAAAAAGAAACATGGAAGTATGCGATTGTGTATTGATTATCGCCAGCTGAATAAGGTGACGATTAAGAATAAGTATCCTCTTCCGAGAATTGATGATCTGATGGACCAGTTGGTAGGTCTGTGTGTGTTTATTAAAATTGATTTGAGGTCAGGTTATCATCATATTAGAGTGAAAGAGGAAGATATTCAGAAGACGGCTTTTAGGACACGATACAGACATTACGAATATTCCTTGATGCCGTTCGGGGTTTCTAATGCGCCGGGAGTGTTTATGGAGTATATGAATCGCATTTTCCATGAGCATTTGGATCAATTTGTTATTGTGTTTATCAATGACGTCTTGATTTATTCTAAATCTCGGGAGAAACATCCGGAGCATTTGCGTATTGTATTGCAAATTTTGAAGGAAAAGAGACTTTATGCCAAGTTGTCCAAGTAGTTCTGGTTGTCAGAAGTGAGTTTTCTTGGGCATGTGATTTAAGGTAATGGTATTGCTGTGGATCCATCCAAAGTAGATGCAGTTCTACAATGGGAGGCTCCTAGATCTGTTACTGAAATTAGAAGCTTTTTGGGTTTAGCTGGATATTATCGAAGATTCATTGAAGGCTTTTCCAAGTTAGCACTTCCATTGACCCAGCTGACTTGCAAAGGTAAGGCGTTTATTTGGGATATTCAGTGTGAGGAAAGTTTTAGTGAGCTGAAGAGAAGATTGACTACAACTCCGATTTTGATCTTACCGAATCCTAGTGAACCGTTTGTGGTGTATTGCGATGCGTCTTTGATTGGTTTAGGTGGAGTGTTGATGCAAGAAGGTAAGGTTGTGGCTTATGCTTCGAGACATGTTTGACGTGTCAGAAGTCAAAGGTAGAACATCAAAAGCCTAGTGGATTATTGCAACCGTTGGATATTCTCGAGTGGATATGGGACAGCATTTCTATGGATTTTGTGACAGGGTTACCGACTACTCAGAGGGGACATAATGCCATTTGGGTGATTGTGGATTGGCTGACTAAATCGGCGCATTTCATTCCGATTGACATCAGTTTTTCTTTGGAGAGGTTGGCTGAGATTTATATCCGTGTGATTGTGAGATTGCATGGTGTTCCGTCGTGTATTATTTCAGATCGAGATCCGAGGTTTACTTCTAGATTTTGGGAAAGATTGCAAAAGGTGTTAGGTTCCAAGTTGAGATTGAGTTCTACTTATCATCCTCAGACGGATGGTCAGACCGAGAGAACTATTCAGTCATTGGAAGATTTGCTGAGAGCTTGTGTTCTCAAGCAAGGTGGTGCTTGGGATAGTTATCTTTCGTTGGTTGAATTCACGTATAACAACAGTTTCCATTCGAGTATTGGAATGGAACCTTTTGAAGCGTTGTATGGAAGAAGATGTCGAACACCTTTGTGTTGGCATGAATCTGGTGAGAGTTCGGTGGTTGGACCGGAGTTAATTCAACAAACTACGGAAAAGGTGAAACTTATTCGTGAGAAGATGAAGGCTTCTCAGAGTAGGCAGAAGAGTTATCATGATCGAAGGAGGAAAGATCTTGAGTTTCGAGAAGGCGATCATTTATTTTTGAGAGTTACACCGGTGACAGGTGTTGGACGTGCATTGAAGTCGAAGAAACTTACTTCTCAGTTTATTGGTCCTTATCAGATATCCGCGAGCATGGGTGTCGTGGCTTATTGGGTGGCGTTGCCACTGAATCTTTCGAATTTACATGATGTGTTCCATGTTTCACAGCTTCGGAAGTATGTTCCGGATCCGTCGCATGTGATTCCGATGGACGAGGTTGAGGTAAGGGAGAACCTTACAGTTGAGGCATTACCGGTGAGAGTTTTGGATCGCGAGTTGAAGCGGTTAAGAGGCAAGGATATTGCGCTTGTGAAAGTAGCGTGGGGAGGCGCTGCTGAGGGCAATTTGACTTCGGAGTTGGAGAGTCGGATGCGGGAATCGTATCTGGAGATTTTCGTCTCAGGTAATATTTTTTAGGACGAAAATTTCTAAGTGGGGGAGAGTTGTAACACCCCGGTTTTTGTTAGATTTATTTAATCAAGTCGATTTAATTATTTTTGTCTTTATATTATTTTATTCTTGGTTTTTATTTGGTAAATGTGTCATGTTTATCGTTATTATGTTTTATCGTGTTTTGGGAACGTTTGCGAGAAAATTGAATGTACGGGTATTTTGGTCATTTTACTTGTTTTTCTTAAATTAGAAACTTAGAGATTAGAAAGAGAGAAAAGAAAAAGAAGTGAAGAGAAATAGAGAGTGAGAAGAAGAAAAAGAGGAAAAACTTGAAGTTTAAGAATCGATCCAACCGACACTTCAAAGCACGATTAATCGGGTAAGGGTGCGGAACTCGGTTATTCTATGCTTGTGTATGATTATGTATGTATGTATTTGTTTGAAGTTTGGTTGAATTGAATAGAGAACTACAGCAATTAATATGTGGAGATTGTGAGAATTGGATACACTTTTTGTGTCGGAAACCATGATTTTAAGGTTCGTAATTGTTGAAACCTGATAGATATAGGTTGTTATACATTCAATTGGTAGTTTACTATTGTTTAGATGAGATTTGGAGAGGAATTGGGTGATTTTTTGTAGCAGAATTATGCAGGAAAAATTCTGGGTTTCGCTGCCTATACACGTAACGGGCAAGGCAATACACGTATTAGGTAGGGTAATACGCGTATGGCCAGGGCGAAGTAAGGGCATTACGCGTATGGAAACCCATTTTTCACGGCCCTCTGCTGAAATGCGTAATGGTACGCGTAAGGGGCAAGGCATTATGCGTAACGAGGGAGGTAATACGCGTACTGGGTTTTTATTGGAATTTTTTGAGAGAAATCAGTCTCTGCTCATCCGCGTAGCACTTTGAGCAATACGCGTGTGAATGGGCGAGCGAGCTGGACAATACGCGTATGGATGGACGAGCGAGCTGGGCCATACGCGTATGGCCCAGGGCAATACGCGTATGACCAGCGAGGGTGCAGAATTTTCCCGATTTCGCGTCCGATGCGGTTCCTTTTGATCCGTAACTCGGATCGAGACTTTCTTGGTACCGATGGAAAGCTAATGAGATGTTCCTTCTTATAAAAATGGTTTTGAGATTGGTGGCCGATTTAATTGTGTTGGGAATTTGGAAATGTGTCGTTTTGCCGACTTTTACTGTCGTAACTGTGTGCGATTGTTGTGTTATCATGTGATACGCTTTTGATATATAACATATGACTTGTGTGCTGTTATATGGTGTGAATGCATGTGATGAAATGTTGAGACGATGGTTTGTGGCCTAAGGGAAAGTAAATACATTGTGTTGTGTTTGATTGTATATGCATGATTATGGATGTTGGAATGGTTCACATGGTTGTATATGTGTATGCATTTGATTGTCATGAGGCATTATATGCCAAGCATCATGATATGCATCTTGTGATGTCGTGTGCCCTAGTAGGTGTGAGCGACGAAACGATTCCAGAGGGAATCTGCTATAACGTTCGTGAGCCTTATACAAAGAGGACCTAAAGCGACGTTATAGACGATCGTGAGCCTTATACAAAGAGGACCTAAAGCGATCGGATCGTGAGCCTTATACAAAGAGGACCTAAAGCGATCCATAAATGTCGTGAGCCTTATACCAAGAGGACCTAAAGTGATGGGGAACATCTTTTGCCCGACGGGGAGTTACGCTAAGTAATAAGCGATGATTCCAATAATTCCTGAGTGAATTAATGATGAGAATGATGGATGAAATGGTACCGCATTGCATTGCATAGAGTCGTTGTGTCGGTCTCTGTGCATTTGCATAAGTCATGAATGGATTGATTATGTGTGGGATTTGTGAATGGAATTGATGAGTTGATATATATATATATATATATATATATATATATATATATATATATATATATATATATATTGGTGATAAATGTATTGAGCATGATTGATATGCCTTTGTGATGGATGTATGAGATATGAATTGTGTTGTTTTGTATATGAGTTATGGTGTAAGTTATGGTGAGAATGTTTTACATGTGTATTTTGTGTTATTATATAATTGTATGCAACTATATTATAATTGTGTTTCTCACCCTTCTGCTGTTTTGAATGCTCTATGAGGCATTGCAGATTAGATGCTGGAGGTCTTTTTGTGAAGATTATGTCTTCATCATTTTATCGGTTGGCTCTGATATGTAGCACCGGGTAGTCGGGGAGATCGTTATGGGACATTATTGTAGCGCGAATTTTTAGACGTGGTTGCAAAGCACTATCGGTTTTGGGGTACTACAGCTCGATTCATTTTTTATCCTATAGAAGCTGATGAAGGAAGGAAATAGATGTCTCCAATTAACCCTGCTTGCATACTGAGTTTAAACAGATGACTGTTGGTTTACAGATGCTACTGAGATTGTGGGTTTCTCTTAAGTTATTTTGTTAAAATAGTGCCTGGGCGATTGGTGGGAGGTTTTAAGACAGATGCTTTTCGTTGGATATGTGAAGGTACGGGATTTTGGGCTTTGGATTTAGTGTGCTCGCTAAGATTTTTCTTTCAATCTTATGCCTACGTATTCCCGTTTACCGAAACAGGGAAATCAGAGCGATCGTAGTTCCTCCTATTCTATGGGAGGAAAGGGTGTTTTGGTGTCTTGTTCAAAGCCCAAGACATGAAGCTGAAGGGTTTATTTGTATCTTGTTCGAAGCCCAAGATGTGAAGCTAAAAAGGTGTTGTCTTTAGAGAGAATTTGTCATCTCTAAAGGGGGTCTGTTTGTCACAACTGTTGGGTGACTGACTATAAAGGAGGATTAATTTAACCGGGATATGTGAATCCTAGCAATGCCATAATTTCCTTTATAGGGGGTTTTAACCTGAAGGAGAAGACTTTAACTCAGTGTAGAGCAATGCTATCTTTCCTTAGGAATTTCTCATGCTAAAAGAGGGATAGTGGTGTGGATGTAAATAATCCAGAGGCTTGCCGCTTACATCAATTAGATGAAAGGAGTTGTTGATGTTTGTGTCCTGTGAACGAGGCACAATTTTGATGCTAAAAGGTTGATTGACTTAACCGGGGTTTTTCTTATACAAAGCCTAAGAGGAGGCTATTGGCCCAACAAGAGGGTGTTTTATGTGTGTCTCGTACGAAGCCCGAGAGAGAGGCTAAAAGGAGTTGACTCAACAAGAGAGTTCTTTTAGATGTGTCTTGTACGAAGCCCAAGACGGAGGCTAAAGGTTGACTCAACAAGAGAGTCTTTTATACTAAACAAGAGAGTGTTTTTGTATCTCGTACGAAGCCCGAGATGGAGGCTGAAGGAGAGATTGACTCAACAAGAGAGTCTTTTATACTCAACCAGATAGTGATTTTGTATCTCGTACGAAGCCCGAAATAGAGGCTAAAAGGATTATTGACTCAGCAAGAGAGTCTTTTTGTATCTCGTATGAAGCACGAGATAGAGGCTAAAAGGATTGCTGTTTCAGTTGAGTGACAAGTCCAGTAGGTTGGTTAAAAGAGAAAATCAGTTCTTATAAAGAGACTGATTAAAGATAACGCTATGCTTTGGGATTGATCAGAGGATCAGGGTTATTTCCTGTTCGTTAACGAAATGGGGAACCCAGAGGGTATTGGAGACTGTCTGAGTCTACTGGTGTTTTTCCCTACTTGAGAATGCCTTCGAGACTCAACGAGATTAGACTGCCCAAGTCTAGAGTTTTATCTTTTGTACTATGTGTAGCACCCCAAAATTTGCCATACCTTTTTCTGGCTTATGTTTCTTTCTCACTTTTGCATCTTTAGGTCATAACTCATAATCATATCATTGCATTGGTTTTCTGAGACATGGAATCGAGGAGTTTCTTATTATTGGTATTTTCCTATTCAGAGGTGCGTCAAGTTCCGAGGTTCTTATTCAGAGAATTCATCAGAGGCTTTGGGTCGGAGGTTCATTGGTGTGAATCAGGGTTTGGATCCTTCTTAATATCTCAAGAGAATTGGTTCCAGGTTAAGTGCTCATTCAGCTATGATCAGGTGGAAGTTTGACTTCATCTTGGTCAAACTATAAAGAGATTGTTTCAGATTCAAGTTATCTGTTTCAATGGTTTGTTTCTTATCCAGTGTGTATTCAAGGTCAGGTTATGTGGTGTGGATGTCATCAGGTTATCAAGCCGTGGTTCGTGTGAGGTCGGGTTCAGAAAATCAAGTTCATCAGTCCATTAGTGGCTCACTGTAGATTTATTTTCCTCAGCGCGGATTCAATAATCATGGCAGGGTTTAAAATTGATTCAGATGGCAGTTGTTTCAGTTGCAAGTTGTGGTTGTGTTCAAGGGCTGTTGTGATGTTGTGAAAAGTCGAGAATTGGTTTAATATGGTTATCCACTTTTAGAACCATTTTTCATTGTCTGTTTCAAAACCATTTTTACCAATACCCATATCCATTTCTATATTACAATCATAATCCATTTTCAATTCAAATCACATTGTACAAAGACCCATTATCCATTTCCATTTTTTTCTTTATCCATTTTTCTTTATCCAATTCAAAATCCACATTTTATTTCACATTTATCCACTTTGATTACATTTTCATTATCCAAGTAAATTCTTTAAAGTTCATTTACACAAAAAAAACCTTAACACATAAAGCCCATGGCAAAAGTCACAATCCAAAGGTCCATATTATTACAAAGGAAATGAAAAAAGGAGAAAGCACATGAGTATTCAAGAATTGATTTCTATCCTCCTTACATCAACCATGTGACTTCAAAAGAAACTGTACCACAACGTTACAACAGGCCCCACAATTGCCTCTGCTCCCACCTTCCAGTTACACAATTCTCCACCATGCCTTGTACTCACACGCAATACCATCCGCACCACAATTCCACAAACAAAAACCTGCTACAGCCACTACTGTTGTACATGTTTTGTACACTCCAACAAAACTTACCAAACGAAAACCAACAATAACCTTTGCCACATAACTTTATGCCACAACATTTCCATTCCAAAACCGCTCGCAAGCACCCCGCCTCTGTACCTCCCTGCACCATACAACACAAGTCGTACATATGCGCTGCTACCACAAACCATACCTGTACAACCAAAATTCCCATGCCAAGGACCCACTCAAAGCCATACCACTAAGAAACCGTGCCCTACACCATTTTTCAAACCAACGCATATACCACAATACCCTCACCTCTCCCTATAAATCCAGCCTTTCCTCACTCTCATTGGAAGCTCTCTCAGCCTTCGTCACTCTGCAGAAATTCACCCTCAACCATAAACATTCCAACTTTCTTCAACCTCTAAAACTCTCCTCTCCTCAACCATCTCCTTCTTCCCTTCAACATTCAACACTCAAAACCTTTCACAAAACTCAAATCTAACTGAACCAGAAATCACAAACACAAACCAGAAAATCAGTAAGAGAAGAGAACTGAGACAGACTTCATCAAGAACCTCTCTGAAAATTCGGATCCCACACCTCACTTCTTGAATCCTCACTCTCGCGATTTCTCAATTCTGCATCATTTTCAATCTCCAGCCGTAACACCAAAATTCGCAACAACAACTTCAACTTCAAAGCACCTGCATCAGAGTTCACATCAACATCAACTATTTGAACGCAGCTGAAGAAAGAAAAGACGCAAGAGGATACAACGAACTGAAGCAGGAGAAGAGAGAATCGAGTCAAGCTTACCATCGCCGAGGTTGGATTAGTTGGACTGGCTCCGACCTTGTGAGTTCTTCTTTAACAAAAATATTAATCATACTCTGTTCTTTGATTGATTCTCAAGTGAAATGTGTGTGGTTTTTTTTTGTCTCTTGTTTGAACCTGGACCATATTCTATGCTGATTGTTTGATTTCTGATGGGAATATATGTGGCTTGTTTGAACATGTTGATGTGAAGCGACATCATGAAAACACCTGTTTCGTTTCCGACGAGTTTTGCGAAAATAATTAGCGAACAAGGTGTAGTAGCCGGCGATTTAAAGCAAAGGAGAGGATCGGTGTTCTGAGGGTGATGATGTTGAGAGATGAGGAGAAACGAAGGAATGAGGTTTGCGAGAACGGAGAGAGGGTTTCTTGGCTGGTGGCGTAAATGGAAGGGAAGGTGGTTGTGTCACCGGTAGTGAAGAGAAGCAGATGAGGACTTGAGGAAGAAGACGGTGCATCAGTGAGTTGTATGTGTTGAGGATATTATTGGTGTCGTCGAAAGTTCACAGAGAAAGGTAGAGGATGACGAAGAAGTCACGAACGACGTATCGTTTGTTTTTTGGTTCCGGCACGATGTTGTTGTTTTCCGGCATAAACCGAGAATGAAACGGAGGTTATTGTATCGCCGGCAGGAGGAGAATCTTTGCTGTGATGGATTGGAGATGACGACAACGAAGTTCTGGAACAGGGGAAGAAGTTTGGGGATTTTAGGTCAACCAAATTAGGGTTCATTGTTTTTGAATATGTCTTTGTTTGATGTTTGGGCCGGGTCTTGGGCCCATGAATCAATTCATTTATTCAAACCAGTTTTTTTCCATGTACACCCTTGGCTGCATAAGTAAGGAGAGTGTTGGGCCAGACACCAAGGCCCACACGCCCAGACTCCTGGTCATACACCCCGGTTCACTGCCCGCACCCCATTAGTGGCTGAAGAAAAGTTTTTGGGCCAGAGCTAATGGCCCATACGCCTGACCTTCTCTTTTCTCACCACCATAATTTCTTTTGCACCCTTTTGGTTGGTTTTTATTTGGTTTTGTTTTAAGTAATATTTGTTTTGGTAATTGATTAATTGTTTTTAATTAGATTTTTAATTTTGATTAACTTTTAATCTTAGATTATAATTAGTTTTCTTTTACTTAGAAGTTTTCTTTTGAATTGACTTTTGAATTAACTCTTTTTACTTAGAATTTAATCTTGTTTAATTAGCATTTTAATTTTAACTTGGACTAATTTCTGATTAATTACTGATTTTCTCAATGTACTTGATTTTATCCTAACTTGGTTTCATATTCTCTCTTTGTGATTGCGATGCTTCGTGTTTACTTGTTGATTACCTTGTATTCACATGCTCCCTTAAGGCTCCTAGTCCGACTTAATTTCTGATTAAGCTCGGAGTAGGATAAACATTAGGCTCTCAATCCAAGCATGACAACATTAGGTAGATTTCCCTTCTAGTCCTGACCTTAGGGCCACTTTGCATGATAACATATAGGATTCAGTTTCCCTTAGACCTTCCGTGCGTCTCCCCCTTTTCTCTCGCCTCAGTGTGATTGAGATCCCGTTTTCCCGTAGTTTCGTGAACTACGGATGCTCTGATTATCATTTCCGATGAGATACGTAGGCACGAGGATTCATATCCTTGGCGAGCACACTAACAACTAACTTCCCTCTCTGTTGTCTCTCGCCTCCGTGTGATCGAGACTTATTGATTCAAAACTTTTTCTCTCGCCCCAGTGCAATAGAGACCTTTTCACCGACCCGTAGGTCGAACTACGACTGCTCTGATTTCCTCTTTCTCATCCAATTGAGGATACATAGGCACAAGACGGCGATGTCTTGGCGAGCAACCTCCCCCCTAGTTCGTGTCCGAACTACGTTGACTCTAACTTTCCCATTGCACGAGGGAATACGTAGGCATAGGACGAGCGATGTCCTATCGAGTCACTTTTTTTCTTCTTTTTCTTTTCTTCTTCGTTACTTTGTTCTTTCCGTTCTCGTTTCTTCTTCGGTCCAGTAGCAGTGGAGTTCCAGATGACGACACACTTTGATGCAGGCAGCAAGCGTGGATCCCATCGAGTACGATGGACGTGTTGGGTGCTAACACCTTCCCTTCGCGTAACCGACTCCCGTACCCGTTCTCTTGGTCGTGTGACCATGCTCTTTCCTCTCCTTTCAGGTTTATGCAGTGTTTCCTTTCCCTCTCTTGGGAGAAATACACATTGCTGGCGACTCTGTGTCTTCTGCGCCACTCTCGCGTTTGTACCGTTGGATGCGAATCTTTCGGGAGCGACAGCTGGCGACTCTGCTGGGGAGACTGGTTGACCTACGCTGGTCCTTCCCCTTTAGCGAGTCGATCCTAGCGCTTGTCTATTTATTTTCTCTGGGTGTTTGTTTTTATGGTGCTTTGCTTTGTTGTATATTACTGTACTTACTGTCTTATTTACTTTACTGTATTTACAGCTCTTTATTGCATTGCATTGCATTTCATTACTGTCATACTGGATATTGCTGTGCTGTTCTGCTGCTGGTTTTTCTGTTTGTAGGGTGGGCTGGATTCATAAGAGAGAAGCCCAATACCAAGGCTTGAGCATACACCTATGATTAGCGTGGAAAGTAGTGTGACTTGTTTGGCATTTGGCCAGACGAAGTATACATGAAAACTCCACATCCAGACGAGGTTTTCTTGGTAATATTCTGTCCTATCCATTTGGGGCAGATGATGGAATATAATCTGGAAAACTGTCGACTCTGGCGACCGTTTCCCGAGGACTCCGTTGCGGCACTCCTCCCGAGTTGTGACAGTGGCAGACCACATTTTGTGGCAAACCCATTGCGCATTCTCGATCCGAGGACCCAATGTTGGGAACTTGCTATAGGTTTTACTTTTAAGGTGAATCAGCGGACGACCTCTTTGATTGGCGGTAGCATTGTATCCTTCGGGCTGAATATGCTATTGCTTCTCAAACCTCTAAAGCTGAGGACCTTCCGTTATGGAGAATCAGTTGAGGCCTCCTCTTTTGATGATGATGCCAAACCAGAAATGGTGAACGTATCATCATTTCTCGACCTGAGAGCCTGGGATACTGAACATCCTAGTACCCACACGTGAGAAGGGCGGGTTGTTTACAGGTTTGCAGGTAACCGTGACCTTCAACCTACCTGGTATTCTGGTTTTCCTATCAGTGTGGACTTATCGGCCTGGTATTCTGGTATTCTGATCATCTGGTATTCTGGTATTCCGGTGTTCTCTTCAGAGCCGACCTGTGAACTTATTTAGTCAACAGCACAACAACTATCCAGAACTTTATGGATACCTTGATCCCATGTCTTTGCATTTGCATTGCATGACATTTTGCATTCCCATACTCATATGCATAACAGGTATTTTCAGGGAGAGGGATTCTTATTCTGACTTGGTATTTTCTCCAGAACTGCAAGCTTGACTTCTCACCACTACACAACTTAAAGCAATCAGAGGAGACTCATGGAGCAAATGCAAGCGGAAATGGCTGCCATGCAGGCACGTATTGACCAATTCATGGAGATGATGCAAGGAGTCGCACAAGGGCAACAAGAGCTCAGAACCCTGGTGCAACCTCTTGTGGCAAGAGTAGACGAGAACGGTGTACCACATGGCGGTCATGTTATTCCTCCCGGCGGAGGTGGTAATGGAAATGTTGTTCATAATGGAGCTCAAGGTGGAGTGCCAATTCCTTCCTTGGTAGGAGGAAGAAACACTATTCGTGCAGGTCATGGCCATCACTATGATGACCAGCAAGACGATGTTTTCTCTGTGCGAAGCATGGATGTTGGTATCCCTGTTGTTAATGATGAAAGGATCCGGCTGATTGAAGAGCAGTTAAAGGGGGTTATGGATCAAAATACTCTGGGCATGGACTTGGATGATCTGGGGCTGGTTCCAGGCATCATTATCCCACACAAGTTTCAGATTCCTACTTTTGAAAAGTACAACGGTATGACTTGCCCAAGGACTCACGTGAGGGCGTACGCAAGTAAAATGGCTGCTCATGCAAAGAATAAAAAGTTGATCATGCATTGCTTTCAGGATAGCCTGTCTGGGGCATCCCTGGAATGGTATATGCAGCTAGAGAGGAAAGACATTCGTAGTTGGAGAGAGCTGGCAGGGGATTTTATCAAACACTATCAATACAACACCGACATGGCTCCCAATCATACACAGCTACAGAGTATGTCTCAAAAGAGCAATGAAAGCTTCAAAGAGTACGCTCAGAGGTGGCGTGAATTGGCTTCTCGAGTTCAACCTCTGATGTTAGAGCGAGAGCTCATGGATATGTTCATGGATACGCTTTAAGGGCATTATTATGAGAAATTGATCGGATGCTTGTCAGCTGGATTTTCAGGTCTTGTATTGGCAGGAGAAAGAGTCGAAAATGGCATCAAGATGGGAAAGATTCGAATTGCTGCTGAAGATGCAAAGAAACCTTATGCTGGGTCCTCCAAGGGAAAGGAAGGAGAAGCTAGTGCTGTGTATATTCCTCCTGTTGTTCAACAGCCTGATCAGTATCAACGACCTTATGCTCCTCAGCAACAGAGACAACAAAGATCACGAAGGCCTGCGAGAAGGTTCGATCCACTCCCTATTCCTCACAGTGATGTTCTTGCCCGTCTACTTGAGAGTTCTTTGGTTGAACTAAGGGATGCCAAGCTTGTCCCTGACCCCATTCCTCCTGATTATGATCTGGATGTTAGATGCGAGTATCACTCAGACACACCGGGTTATTCCATTGAAGATTGCAAGGTGTTCAAGCACAAGGTGCAAGACCTGGTGGACTCAGAGATCATTGCATTCACTGAAGATGATATGTACATCAATTGAAGCCTCCTGTCTCAAGTGAGCACTCAGTTTGCAAGGACGTCCAGACAGAATCAAGCCTCCTCAGCGATGGCGATCTTCAGTTTCTTTGCTGCATTTTCATTTGTAGTTTTTCATTTCTTGTTAAAGCATTGTATGCCTAAAAAACTTGTTTGTGTTCTGAATGATGTTTTAGTACAATGAATATGTTTTTTCTTGAAGTAATTCATTTTTATTCACTCATTTAATGTTTCTGTGCATTGCAATACCAACCTTCTTGCTTTAACTCTTGGAGGGAGGATGATGAGGTAAAAACGCAAAGTCTTTAGTTGTATGCTTTTGGATAAAACCCTGTTGATGATGTACAGGCATTGCTTCAAATCCCCAAACACCGGAGATATAAGGGAGATAGACCCTCGTTAACCCCTTTGAGCCTTGAAGTAGGAGTTTTTTTTCATTCGAAAAAACCCTCACATCTAACACAGGGGCAGGGTAGTTGTCAGTAATTTGACCGAGCGCCCAAAGTTCAAAAGGAATGTGCATCTGAGGATCCATTCCCTCTCTTCCCTCACACACCAGGAGATCGAGGGACGTGAAACCACAATGGTTATCCATCAATGATCAAGGAGTGAGACAGTCACAACCCTTTCAAACAAGTCAGGCAAGCCAGTGTCACACGATTTGTTCAAAAAAAAAAAGAGAGAGAAAACAAAAAAAAAAAAAAAATAAAGAAATAGCCCGCTAAGTCAAAGCTTGAAAACAAGTGACTTAGGCAAAAGGTAGGGCATCCCGCTGGACTTCAAAATCGAAAGATTAAAAAAGAATCAGTCCAGGAAAAATCAGGGAAATAAAAAAATAAAATGAAAAAGTAAATGATCAAGAGAAAATCCTCGATAAAGAACAAGTCGTGTGATCGTAAAACACTGAAGACAAAAGGGGTGATTGTCATTTCAAAAACCTCGTGGGTCCCTTAACTGTCACTCGTCATGGAATCCTTTTGGGAGGTGAGCGCTTGTGCCAAATTAACTGAACATAGAACTAGAGAACATCAAGGAGAATGGGTGGGTACAAACAAATTTTGAGCCTTAAATCTTTTTTTTCTCAAAACCGTGAACCTGGCCACGATACAACCCTCAAAAGTCCTAATTGAAACATGGTTTATTCTGAAAGCGTACTTCAACGAGATGGCATTCCTGACTCCCGTGAGTCGTGCTAATAAAATATTTTTGTTGGTATTGCATGTGCATATTGTTTTCCATTCAAAAATCAATGTCGTAACTAGTGACTTGTTCACAGGGTTTTACGACATCTTTTCAATAAAAACTCCAAGGTTAACATGTTTGTTGCATTAGAATTATCATTCTCATAATAAATTTGTTCTGTTTGCATACATGTGCCTAAGCATCAATGCAGCTTACAATGAACATTAGTCGAGAAGCTTGATCCTGCCAAGCTGGGATGCTTGAAAATTCTGAAGGACAGTCATATCAAGGGGCATATTGCCAAGAGACTCAGTGTAGAGTGGGCTCTCCCCAGTAAGTCGTGATGAGATGTAGCCAATCTGGGGCAGTCACGTCGAGAAATCTCTCTGAAGTTCAGCTATTCTGGGGCATTCATTCAAAGATCAGGGGAAAAATCACTTCAAAGCTCATGTCGAGGCAGGCTACCTCCGGAGCATGAGAAGTTGTCCTCTCCAGAAGACGGTTAATCAGAAGCACCTCTTCAAGGTTCAAAATACTGAAGCAAAGTATTTCAAGTCGCTACGAATCCTCTCGAGGCGAATTCCTTCATAGATCATACAGTCTGGGGCAGTTACGTCGAGATCCGATAAATCTCTCCAAGAGTTTGAAGACCGTGGGACAGTGTGAATGCCCGGTATTCTGTGAAATCCTCTTGAGATGAGTTCTCCCATTAGACCCTGTGGTTCGGGTCAAGTCAGGAAGGAACCGTTGTTCACTCTTGATGATCAGTATGCAGTGGGTCAATAGAAACTTGAAGTACTAAGTTTCTTTCCCAGCAAGGAGCCAAAAGGTATCTTTGTCCTAGCAAGGTGCTGGAATTGATATTCTTCCCCAAGCAGAGAATCGTCCTCAAATCGAAAGGGGTTCTTTATGAAGATTCCTTACCCCCAGCAGTATAGGTGGACTCCTCATTCTCAGTAGGGTAAGACGATGGAATATTTTCAAGCAGTTTGAAGACGGTGAGAAGTCAGAGTATTCTCTTCCTCAAAAGTCAGATTCAGTATTTCCCCGCAAGTCAAAGTCCAATGGTTATTGGCATTCTCAACAGTTCAAAGTACAATCTTCATTGGCATCTCCTCAACAGAGTTCGCAATTCAGCTTGCGGTCCCCCAACAGAATTTGCATCACCAGTGGTTATTGGTGGTCAGATATTGGTGATCCCTTCCTCAGTGAAGTCTGCTTGTTCTATTCCGTGCATTCCATGGTGGAGTGTCCTCTCATTCTTGCATGTAGTAATCATCATGCATCCTCAAACGCGTAGCATTTCCATTTCGTATGGAGCATTACGCCATAGAAAGAAAATTCAAACATATGCATGCGGAGCATAAGCCAGATTTGGTACTTTGTATGAAAGCCCAGATCAAACCTCAATCAAAACAGTGATCCCAACCTCAAAGTTGACGCTTATTTTGTCCAACCTCAGAGTTGTCGCCTTTCTCCAACCTCATAGTTGTCGTACATCTCTTTCTTCCCCAACCTCAGAGTTGACGCCCTCCTTTACCAACTTCAAAGTTGTTGTTAACCTTTTCTCGACCTCAGAGTTGATGAAATATCCTTTCTTCCCCAACTTCAAAGTTGTCATATACCTTTTCTCGACCTCAGAGTTGATGAATACCTCCTCTTGCCTCCAACCTCAGAGTTGACGCCCCTTTTTTACTAACCTCAGAGTTGTCGCATATCTTTTCTCCAACCTCAGAGTTGTCGTACCTTTCCTTTCCAACCTCAGAGTTGACGCCCTTCCTCCGCAACCTCAGAGTTGACGCTTTTTCGTCCCCAACCTCAGAGTTGATGTCCCTTTGCCCAACCTCAGAGTTGATGTCCCTTTGCCCAACCTCAGAGTTGACGTCCCTTTGTCTAACCTCAGAGTTGACGTCTCTTTGTCTAACTTCGGAGTTGACACACCTCTTTACCAACTTCAGAGTTGTCGTATATTGTGGCATGTCTCCAACCTCAGTGTTGACCGATGTTTTTTCTTCCAGCCTCGGAGTTGAAGTCAATGTTTCTATCTTCGGTCTCAAAATCATGGTCTACCTTCTGTATCCTCAACGGATTCATCTTTGTAGATCTGTTGATTCTACTTATTTCAGGTTTAAAAGTCCATCTTTTCGAGTTCACCTTCGACCATCCTCGTTATCCCAACTATTGGTTGGTACCCTTCTTGTATCCCAACTATTGGTTGGTATTGTTTTTGGTTATCCTAACTATTGGTTAGTACCCTTCTTTTATCCCAACTATTGGTTGGTATCCTTCTTTTATCCCAACTATTGGTTGGTATCTTTTCTTGTATCCCAACTATTGGTTGGTATCTTTTCTTGGTTATCCCAACTATTGGTTGGTACCCTTCTTTTATCCCAACTATTGGTTGGTACCCTTCTTTTATCCCAACTATTGGTTGGTATCCTTCTTTATCCCAACTATTGGTTGGTATCTACTGTGTCTAAGTCCACTTTCGGTTGGCAAACACTTACCTTTGATCCCCACAGGTTGCAAATTTTCAGGTTACTTTGGTATTCAATCTCCCTGTATCCCGATTGTCCGAAAGCCGTTGCTTCCGTACCCTCGGATCCAAGAAGTTTGAATAGGGGCAGCTGTAGCACCCCAAATTTGCCATACCTTTTTCTGGCTTATGTTTCTTTCTCATTTTTGCATCTTTAGGTCATAACTCATAATCATATCATTGCATTGGTTTTCTGAGACATGGAATCGAGGAGTTTTCTTATTATCGGTATTTTCCTATTCAGAGGTGCGTCAAGTTCCGAGGTTCTTATTCAGAGAATTCATCAGAGGCTTTGGGTCGGAGGTTCATTGGTGTGAATCAGGGTTTGGATCCTTCTTAATATCTCAAGAGAATTGGTTCCAGGTTAAGTGCTCATTCAGCTATGATCAGGTGGAACTTTGACTTCATCTTGGTCAAACTATAAAGAGATTGTTTCAGATTCAAGTTATCTGTTTCAATGGTTTATTTCTCATCCAGTGTGTATTCAAGGTCAGGTTATGTGGTGTGGATGTCATCAGGTTATCAAGCCGTGGTTCGTGTGAGGCCGGGTTCAGAAAATCAAGTTCATCAGTCCATTAGTGGTTCACTGTAGATTTATTTTCCTCAGTGCGGATTCAATAATCATGGCAGGGTTTAAAATTGATTCAGATGGCAGTTGTTTCAGTTGCAAGTTATGGTTGTGTTCAAGGGCTGTTGTGATGTTGTGAAAAGTCGAGAATTGGTTTAATATGGTTATCCACTTTTAGAACCATTTTTCATTGTCCGTTTCAAAACCATTTTTACCAATACCCATATCCATTTCTATATTACAATCATAATCCATTTTCAATTCAAATCACATTGTACAAAGACCCATTATCCATTTTCATTTTTTTCTTTATCCATTTTTCTTTATCCAATTCAAAATCCACATTTTATTTCACATTTATCCACTTTGATTACATTTTCATTATCCAAGTAAATTCTTTAAAGTTCATTTACACAAAAAAAACCTTAACACATAAAGCCCATGGCAAAAGTCACAATCCAAAGGTCCATATTATTACAAAGGAAATGAAAAAAGGAGAAAGCACATGAGTATTCAAGAATTGATTTCTATCCTCCTTACATCAACCATGTGACTTCAAAAGAAATTGTACCACAACGTTACAACAGGCCCCACAATTGCCTCTGCTCCCACCTTCCAGTTACACAATTCTCCACCATGCCTTGTACTCACACGCAATACCATCCGCACCACAATTCCACAAACAAAACCTGCTACAGGCACTACTGTTGTTCATGTTTTGTACACTCCAACAAAACTTGCCAAATGAAAACCAACAATAACCTTTGCCACATAACTTTATGCCACAACATTGCCATTCCAAAACCGCTCGCAAGCACCCCGCCTCTGTACCTCCCTGCACCATACAACACAAGTCGTACATATGCGCTGCTACCATAAACCGTACCTGTACAACCACAATTCCCATGCCAAGGACCCACTCAAAGCCATACCACTAAGAAACCGTGCCCTACACCATTTTTCAAACCAACGCATATACCACAATACCCTCACCTCTCCCTATAAATCCAGCCTTTCCTCACTCTCATTGGAAGCTCTCTCAGCCTTCGTCACTCTGGAGAAATTCACCCTCAACCATAAACATTCCAACTTTCTTCAACCTCTAAAACTCTCCTCTCCTCAACCATCTCCTTCTTCCCTTCAACATTCAACACTCAAAACCTTTCACAAAACTCTAACCTAACCGAACCAGAAATCACAAACACAAACCAGAAAATCAGTAAGAGAAGAGAACTGAGACAGACTTCATCAAGAACCTCTCTGAAAATTCGGATCCCACACCTCACTTCTTGAATCCTCACTCTCGCGATTTCTCAATTCTGCATCATTTTCAATCTCCAGCCGTAACACCAAAATTCTCAACAACAACTTCAACTTCAAAGCACCTGCATCAGAGTTCACATCAACATCAACTATCTGAACGCAGTTGAAGAAAGAAAAGACGCAAGAGGATACAACGAACTGAAGCAGGAGAAGAGAGAATCGAGTCAAGCTTACCATCGCCGAAGTTGGATTAGTCGGACTGGCTCCGACCTTGTGAGTTGTTCTTTTACAAAAATCTTAATCATACTCTTTTCTTTGATTGATTCTCGAGTGAAATGTGTGTGGTTTGTTTTTGTCTCTTGTTTGAACCTGGACCATATTCTATGCTGATTGTTTGATTTCTGATGGGAATATATGTGGCTTGTTGGTGAATCTGAATCCGTATGTTGAGCGAGATTGAACATGTTGATGTGAAGCGACATCATGGAAACACCTATTTTGTTTTCGACGAGTTTTGCGAAAATAATTAGCGAACAAGGTGTAGAAGCTGGGGATTTAAAGCGAAGGAGAGGATCGGTGTTCTGAGGGTGATGATGTTGAGAGATAAGGAGAAACGAAGGAATGAGGTGTACGAGAACGGAGAGAGGGTTTCTTGGCTGGTGGCGTAAACGGAAGGGAAGGTGGTTGTGTCACCGGTAGTGAAGAGAAGCAGATGAGGACTTGAGGAAGAAGACGGTGCATCAGTGAGTTGTATGTGTTGAGGAGATTATTGGTGTCGTCGGAAGTTCATAGAGAAAGGTAGAGGATGACAAAGAAGTCACGAATAACGTATCGTTTGTTTTTTGGTTCTGGCACGATGTTGTTGTTTTCCGGCATAAACCGAGAATGAAACGGAGGTTATTATATCGCCGGCTGGAGGAGAATCTTTGCTGTGGTGGATTGGAGATGACGACAACGAAGTTCTGGAACAGGGGAAGAAGTTTGGGGATTTCAGGTCAACCAAATTAGGGTTCATTGTTTTTGAATATGTCTTTGTTTGATGTTTGGGCCGGGTCTTGGGCCCATGAATCAATTCATTTATTCACACCAGTTTTTTTCCATGCACACCCTTGGCTGCATAAGTAAGGAGAGTGTTGGGCCAGACACCAAGGCCCACACGCCCAGACTCCTGGTCATACACCCCGGTTCACTGCCCGCACCCCATTAGTGGCTGAAGAAAATTTTTTGGGCCAGAGCTAAAGTCCCATACGCCTGACCTTCTCTTTTCTCACCACCATAATTTCTTTTGCACCCTTTTGGTTGGTTTTTATTTGGTTTTGTTTTAAGTAATATTTGTTTTGGTAATTGATTAATTGTTTTTAATTAGATTTTTAATTTTGATTAACTTTTAATCTTAGATTATAATTAGTTTTCTTTTACTTAGAAGTTTTCTTTTGAATTGACTTTTGAATTAACTCTTTTTACTTAGAATTTAATCTTGTTTAATTAGCATTTTAATTTTAAATTGGACTAATTTCTTATTAATTACTGATTTTCTCAATGTACTTGATTTTATCCTAACTTGGTTTCATATTCTCTCTTTGTGATTGCGATGCTTCGTGTTTACTTGCTGATTACCTTGTATTCACATGCTCCCTTAAGGCTCCTAGTCCGACTTAATTTCTGATTAAGCTCAGAGTAGGATAGACATTAGGCTCTCAATCCAAGCATGACAACATTAGGTAGATTTCCCTTCTAGTCTTGACCTTAGGGCCACTTTGCATGATAACATATAGGATTCAGTTTCCCTTAGACCTTCCGTGCATCTCCCCCTTTTCTCTCGCCTCAGTGTGATTGAGATCCCGTTTTCCCCTAGTTCCGTGAACTACGGATGCTCTGATTCTCATTTCTGATGAGATACGTAGGCACGAGGATTCATATCCTTGGCGAGCACACTAACAACTAACTTCCCTCTCTGTTGTCTCTCGCCTCCGTGTGATCGAGACTTATTGACTCAAACCTTTTTCTCTCGCCCCAGTGCAATAGAGACCTTTTCACCGACTCGTAGGTCGAACTATGACTGCTCTGATTTCCTCTTTCTCGTCCGATTGAGGATACGTAGGCACAAGACGGCGATGTCTTGGCGAGCAACCTCCCCCCTAGTTCGTGTCCGAACTACGTTGACTCTGACTTTCCCATTGCACGAGGGAATACGTAGGCATAGGACGAGCGATGTCCTACCGAGTCACTTCTTTTCTTCTTTTTCTTTTCTTCTTCGTTTCTCCGTTCTTTCCGTTCTCGTTTCTTCTTCGGTCCAGTAGCAGTGGAGTTCCAGATGACGATACCCTTTGATGCAGGCAGCAAGCGTGGATCCCATCGAGTACGATGGACGTGTTGGGTGCTAACACCTTCCCTTCGTGTAACCGACTCCCGTACCCGTTCTCTTGGTCGTGTGACCAT
Source organism: Lathyrus tuberosus (assembly GCA_022829125.1). NCBI lineage: Eukaryota > Viridiplantae > Streptophyta > Magnoliopsida > Fabales > Fabaceae > Lathyrus > Lathyrus tuberosus. The sequence goes on from JALAZF010000072.1 coordinate 13,342,955, forward strand.
GCTCTTTCCTCTCCTTTCAGGTTTATGCAGTGTTTCCTTTCCCTCTCTTGGGATAAATACATATTGCTGGCGACTCTGTGTCTTCTGCGCCACTCTCGCGTTTGTACCATTGGATGCGAATCTTTCGGGAGCGACACTATGCTTAAAGAAACAGTAGTAGTATGTTCACGGTAGAAAGATCCAGACTCTTTGAAAGACAGTTCTATTAAGATGACTAATTTCTGTTCCTATACCTCTAGAAGGTCGTCGGGACAATTTGTACGAAGCCCAAGAGGAGGCTGGAAACTTTTAAGAAGCCGAGAGACAATTTGTACGAAGTCCAAGAGGAGGCTCTCTTCCCGAAGGAAGAATCCTTATACGAAGCCTAAGAGGAGGCTGTGAATACTTCTAAGAAGCCGTAGGGTCCTCGTACAACGCCCAAGAGGAGGCGGGGATGCTTTTAGGAAGTGTGTGGGTCCCCAAACCCCGAGAAATTCAAGACAGGCTATTCACAGGGAATAGATCAAGCTAGGAAAGTCCGAGAATTTGGAAGAAACTCAAGAGATGCCATTCACGGAGAAAAGATCATCTCTGGGGAGTAGAGTCTCTTTGACAACTTCTAAAGGGTGACAGTCTGAGAAAGGGTTCAAAAAGAATTTGCCTTTCACATCTCCATATTGTTTAACCCCAATAGGAGGGAAGACTGTGTCTGGTAATCCTGTGGGGATCTAGTTTTGTCTATTTAAGAGTGATCAACAAGGCTTAGTGCTAGACGTAGTTGCCGGGGAAACTCTAAATATCTATACTAGTATTACATAGTGGATATGAGTTTATGAAAGAAGACTTACAGTGAAACAGCCCCACAATACAGTTATATGTATATGAAAGCGGGTAAAGAAAGCATATAAACACTTAATCGGTTGTAGAGCTTCCATGCTGTTTGGATCACCTACATATGATGTTTATTAGGTGTTAGGATCATGAGTTGTGATGGAAATGCTCTCTAACTCAAAAAATCAGAGTTACCTTGCTAAAGAAGGCATTTTGGCCTAAAGAGAGGGATTTTGAGGAAAGCATCTGTTTGATCGATTTGGTGTACTCAAACTGAGCACAAATGAGCTTTATTTATAGTAAAGCAAGTTTGTTTTGGGATCAATAGTGAATGGAAACTGCAATAGATGTTTGGCCAATGGTTGCACTTTGGAATCCAAGTCTCCTCTAGCCATTGACTAGAGGTTAGGGCACAGGGTTGTGGTTCCCTTGGTCTTGGATAAGTCTTGACTGAATTCAGTTGCAAATGTGTCAGTCCATGCCACCTTGGTGTATGTATTGAATGCTCCAATCCAAAATTGGGGTCTTGTCCCTCTTTTAGGCAATTCTAGGTTTGGCATGCTACTTCTTGTTCCAAGGACTTTGGAGGCTTGGCTTAGTGTTTGTCCCCTTTAAATTTGATCCTCAGATGTGTCCAAAGTGATGACAAGGCTTGGAATTATCTGATTTTGCCAAATCGAGCAAAAATGCAAAATTCTGCCTAGCCTTGGCAGTTTTCAGCAAGGCATATGGCCCAAGTGGAATTTGGTGATGTTCTTGGCCATTTTGGAAAGCCCTCATATGATACAACAACTGTTTGATCATATTTGGTTTTGATACCTTTTGGATCCAAGTGAAAAATCCCCCTACATTTGGAAAAAAGTGAAGGCAGATTCTGACTTAGTGAAAATTTCACCAAGTGTTGGAAAAAAGTGACATTTTCACTTTTTGTGATTTTGATCATTCCATAACTCAAAATCCATGATGAATTTGGAAGGAGGCCAGTTCTAAGCTTTTGTAGAGGGTAATGAGAACTACAAATCTAGCTTTGGATGGGGAAAAATGGCCTTGTGGTTTAGGAGTTATGACCCTCCAAAGTTGGTACCCTTGCCATTTTGTTCATAAGTTAGAAAATTTTCTAAGTTTTTATGGTTACCCCTTTTTCAAGCTATCCCACTTTTCTTGATTTTTCTTGATGAATGATGATTCAAATCATACATTAACATCATTTTAGGGTTAAAAACCCATTTTTGTGAAAAAACTAAAAAAGTCAAAGTTGACTTTTGTGCACAGTTGACTTTTTGTCAGATGAATTCCAAACTGTGCGATCCTCTATGAAATCAAGTCCTTGACCTAAATCAAACTTGATGGATTGATTTGATAGGTGTTATAGGGTGTATTGAATCATGTCCTAGGGTTTGGGAGCATGTCCTGGTCAAAAGTTAAAGCTACAGTTGACTTTTCTCGCGAAACCCCAATTGTGGTACTGATGAAATTGAGACTTGTTGCTCAAGCTTCCTGGATCAATCCATTATTACAAATGGATCAATGTGGTATGTTGGAGACCCTCAAATAATGTCTTGAGGTCTTGGCTCACGATTTGTCCCAAAAGTCAACTTAGGGGTGAATTAGGTCAAGAAACCCTAATTCCTGATTTTTGATGTATGCATCCCCTGGGGTCAAATTGACTTGATGCTTAGGCCCATGAGGTTCCATGGAGTATTTTAGGATATGATTTGAAGCATCTAGAGGCCCTGGTCGACCAAATCCTACTTTGGTGACACTAGCGATCTTGAGGCTTGATCCACCTGGAAGGGAGCAGCCTTGTGCTTAATCCTTAAAGTGGGAGCCCTCTTGATCCATTGTAGATGCTTGGGAGGTTAGACAAGTTGAAGATCATGTCATTTCTTGATTGATCCTTTGTCTAAGAACTCTGAGAGGGCTTGAAACCCTAATTTTGACTGTAGTAAGTGTTCACCCATCTTTAGGGAGACTGATGGTTCATCCATATTGTGATGATGATTTGCACAATGATGGGAAATCTTAGTTGTCAAAATTTGGGGTATGACAGATGCCCCTATTTAATCTTCTTGGACCCGAAGGTGTGAATGACGAAGGTATTCGGGCATTCAGGGTGCAAGTGGATTAAATATCGGAATACCCAAAATTTTGATGGTGATTATGAATGGTAGCTTACACATTCATCCTCTTTTGTTAAGCAACGATGCTTAGAAAAGGTAAAAACTTCCCCTCGATCCTGGTTTCCTACCAAGGAATTGGTCTTAGTTTCTGATGTAAACTTCCCCTCGATCCTGGTTTCCTACCAAGGAACTGGTCTAAGTTTCTGAAGTAAACTTCCCCTCGATCCTGGTCTAAGTTTCTGAAATAAACTTCCCCTCGGTCCTGGTTTCCTATGGTGAGCTGAATAAGGAAGGGAAATAGATGTCTCCAATTAACCCTGCTTGCATACTGAGTTTAAACAGCGGTCTGTTAGGTTACGGATGCTATCAATGTGGGGGGCCCTTGTACTGGTTATTTGTATTTTCGCCAATACAGTTTTCTTTCTTTTTATCTTGGCAGAAGGTTTCTGGCGGGGAACAAGGATTAGGATGTTAGGACTGGTGCTTTTGACAGATACATGGGAGTATGGGATTTTTGGTTTTTGTTTAGTGTGCTCGCTATGATCTTTTCTTTCGATCTTATGCCTACGTATTCCCGTTTACCGAAACAGGGAAATCAGAGCGTTCGTAGTTCCTCATATTCTATGGGAGGAAATGGTTGTTTTTGTGTCTTGTTCAAAGCCCAAGATGTGAAGCGAAAGGTTGTTTGTATCTTGTTCAAAGCCCAAGATATGAAGCTGAAAGGTCTCGACTTTAGAGAGAATTTGTCATCTCTAAAGAAGGGTTTGTTTGTCACAACTGTTGGGTAACTGGTTATAAAGGAGAATTACTTTAACCGGGATACGCGGATCCTAGTAATGCCATAATTTCCTTTATAGGGGATTTTAACCTAAAGGAGAAGACTTTAACTCAGTGTAGAGCAATTCTATCTTTCCTTAGGAATTTCTCATGCTAAAAGAGGGACATTGGCGTGGATGTAGATGATCCAGAGGCTTGCCGTTTACAGCGATTAGATGAAGGGGAAGGAGTTGTTGATGTTTGTATGCTGTGAACGAGGAACAACTTTGATGCTAAAAGGTTGGTTGGATCAACCAGTGGTTTTCTTATACAAAGCCTAAGAGGAGGCTATTATGTGTCTCGTACAAAGCCCGAGAGAGAGGCTAAAAGGTTTTGGCTCCATGAGGGAATCTTTTCGTATCTCGTATAAAGCCCGAGATAGAGGCGAAAGGGGTGATTGACTCAACGAGGGAGTCTTTTATGTGTCTCGTACAAAGCCCGAGAGAGAGGCTAAACGTTTGCTTCCGCTAGGAAGAATCATTGTATAAAGCCCAAGAGGAGGCTATTGTAACTGTTTTAGTTAAGTGACAGGTCTAGTATACTGATTTGAAAGAGAAAATCAGTTCTTATATGAGCAACACTGTACTCATGGATTCGATTCAAGGATCCGGGTTATTCCTGTTCTTTAAGGAAGCGGGAAATCCAAAGGGTATTGAGACTGTCTGAGTCTGCGGGTTTCTTTCCTATTCTTGAAGGGTGCTTGAGAATGTCTTTGAGACTCAAGGAGATTAGACTGTCCAAGTCTAGAGTTTTATCCTTTGTACTATGCTTTGAGAAACAGTAGTAGACTCTATGAAAGGACTGTTCTATGAGGATGACTAGGTTCTGTTCCTATACCTCTAGGAGGTCGTCGGGACAATTTGTACGAAGCCCAAGAGGAGGCTAGAATCTTTTAAGAAGCCGACGGGTCCTTGTACGATCCCCAAGAGAAGGCTATCATTCCCGGAGGAAGAGATCATTATACGAAGCCTAAGAGGAGGCTGTGAATACTTCTAAGAAGCCGTAGGGTCCTTGTACTAAGCCCAAGAGGAGGCGGGGTTGCTTTTAGGAAGCCTGTGGGTCCTTGTACGATGCCCAAGAGGAGGCCGATGCTTTTAAGAAGCCTGTGGGTCCCCAAACCCCAAAAAATTCAAGGCAAGCTATTCACAAGGAATAGATCAAGTCAGGAAAGTTCGAGAATTTGGAAGAAACTCAGAGATGCCGTTCACAGAGAAGACATTCATCTCTGGTAGTAGAGTTTCTTGAAAATTCCTAATGAGGACAACTGAAGAGAAGACTGTATCTGGTGATCCTATTGGGGATCTAGTTGTCTATTTCTACGAATAAACGGAACGGCGTCACCTAGTTCTAGACGTAGTTGCCGGAGAAACTCGAAATATCTATACTATTATTACATAGTTGATATGAGTTTATGAAAGGAGACTTACAGTGAAACAGCCCCACAATACAGTTATATGTATAAAAAAGCGATAAATGAAAGCAATAACCACTTACTCGGTTGTAGAGCTTCCATGTTGTTTGGTTAGTTGTTCAACAAAGAAAGATTGAAAACAACAGTATATACAAAATCAAAGGAGAAAGTGCTTTGAAAAAGAAAGATTTGGGACTTACAGCTCAAGGAGAAGCCCAGGGTTTTATCAGTGAGCGCACTGTTTGAATTTGTACAGAGGGACTTATACAAGTGACTGAGGCCCAAAAATATTTCTGTACAAGGGGGTTGGGTCTTACATTCTCTCAAGAGGCCCAAAAAGTTTTAAAGAAAAAAGAGTGGGGCTTATAACACGAGGGTAGGCCCAGGTGATTTTTCGTTTAAAAATGGCGATCCCGCCGAGGTTTTCTTTTAACGCAGAGGGACTTATACAATAAGTGAGGCCCAAAAAGATTTTGGTTAAAAGGGGATTGGGTCTTACACTCTATTAGAGGCCCAAAAGTTTTGAATGGGTCTTATAGCTCGAGGAGAGGCCCAGAAGGTTATTTTTCAAAAGACGAGGATCGCGCCGTTTGTTTTTTACGGTATCGGGACTTATACAATACACTGAGGCCCAAAAATGATTTGGTCAAAAAAGGATTGGGTCTTACACTCTATTAGAGGCCCAAAAAGTGTTTGAAAAGTTTGATGAGGGTTGAATTGATTCAAAACCCTAATTTGTTTTCAAAATGTATTTTTTTAATTGAACAAAAATTCAATTAAAATGATTAATATTTGTTAAATACATGAAAACAAGTTATGATCTTGGACCAATGTTCCAAAAAATCAGGTTTCTTCCTACAAAATGATTGAAGTCAAATTAGGGTTAGAAAATGAAAAGAAAAGAAACATTTTAAATGCTAAAAACACATAAAACATTAATTCTTTTCAAAAATATCAAATATAGGATATAAATAATATTTTTGGGATTTTTTGGTAGAATCAAATATTTAAACATTTTTGTGAATTATTGCAAAAAGAACCAATAAAAAATGATAAAAATTGAAGGAGTTATTAATTTTTCAAATTATTATAAATAATAATATGAAAAATAACAAAATAAACAAGAGATAAAAAGAAATCTGGGGCGAGGGGGATTCGAACCCCAGACCTCTCGCTTGCCAATACACACAAAAACAGCTGATGAACCGCTGGGGCGCAATGCCAATTCAAATATAATATGGCAAGGAAAAAATATATAGAGAACTTGTTGGGTTTTCTGAAAATGGCACCATGGCCATCTTCCTCCTCGAGCTCGTGCATGAAGCACCCTATCTCCCTCATCTCTCCACCATGGGACATGATTCAAACACCAAGCCCGTGCGTTTTTTCACAAGGAATAAGATGGCAATACCCAATTTTATTCATTTTCAGTGTGGAGTAAAATAATCATGATGAACACAGATGAACCCTAATTTGTAAAAGCAATCGTCCAGGCATGGTTATAAGGTCTATGATCCAATTTCTTGAGGCAAAAAAATCAACATATGATGGCAAGCAATTGGAAAAAATATCATGCGAGGAAATATGCATGGATCACGGAGTTTGAGTTTGAAGCTCACCTTGATGCAAGCTGAAATGGTGCTTTGCCCAGATGGTGTTCCAGTCGTGAATTGATGATCCCTATAGCTTCAATGGATGTTATGGAGTGTGTTGCAAGCTTTGGAACACTTTGAAACTCTTTGGATCAAGTTGGAGACCTCCACCTGCAAAATTGAAGCATAATGGCTTGGTGGAAGAGTGATTTTGAGCCTGAGGTGTTACAGTCAGTGTTTAAGTGTTTGGACACCTCAAATACATCATATGTGATGTGTTTGAGCAATTGGAATTGATTTCCTATGGCTGCAACTCAAAACCCAATAGTGGTTACTCAAAAACAAGAAAACTTGAGGTTTAAGAAAGAATGAGAGAAAGCAGTGTTGTAACTGGCTTTGGTGTGAGTTGAATGATCCATTGGGACCTCTATTTATAGGTGATCAACTTTTGTTTTGGAGGAATAGTGAATGGCTGCTGGATCAGATCACATTTGCATGGATTGGCTTGGAGGATTTCTTCTCAAGCAAGGCAAGCTAGCCATTCCCAAGAGCAGGGCTATGCCTTGCCCAAAATCACATTCTTCAGATGCTTTTATTGTTGTTTAATTAGAGAATTTGACTGGGTAGAGTAGCTACCTTGACAATGCACTATTCCACATTAATGCACTTTGAATTCAAGGCAAAATGTGCCAAAGTGGATGAATTTCAAGTTGAAAGATTCCTTGGCTTTTTGACTCAGATTTATCAGTTGGATCAGTTGCATTGTGATTGGTTTGAACACAGGTGGCATGCCGATCCCTAGTTTTTGGTTCAAAAACGTGTGTGGCAAGCAAACATGCAAACTGATTTTTCCAAAACAGCTTGCAGCAGCATGACTTTGGGCATGGATTTCTCATGGCTTAAGTTGAATCAATTCATGCTGTTGAGCTCTTTGAATTCTTAGTAACATATGCAACAATATTGATGTTTAACTTTGGACTTGATTCAGCTTGTAACTATGTGAAAAGATCTCACAAGTTTTGGTGTTCCAACAAAATCTGTCTTGGACAGAATTTTTCTAAGTGTTGGAAAATGGTATACTTTCATGTTTTCATCCACTTTGGCTCACTCATAGCTCAAAATCCATAATGAATTGGAGTTAGGCCTAGTTGAAGTTTTTGTAGAGGGTAATGAGAGCTATAAATCAAGTTTTGGATGGGGCACAATGGCCTTGTGGTTTAGGAGTTATGGTCCTCCAAAGTAGGTGTATTAGTGGTACTTTTCCATAACTTAGAAAAATTTCTAAGTTTTATGGTCACCCCTTTTACAAGTCATCCCACTTTTCTTGATTTTTCTTGATGAATGATGATTCAAATCATACATAAACATCATTTTAGGGTTAAAAATCCATTTTGGTGAAAAATCTCAAAAAGTCAAAGTTGACTTTTGGGCACAGTTGACTTTTTATTAGATGAATTCCAAATTGTGCAATTCTTCAGGAAATCATGTCCTTGACCTAAATCAAACTTGATGGACATGTTCCATGGGTGTCATAGGGTATATTGAGGCATGTCCTAGGGTTTGGGCTCATGCCCTGGTCAAAAATCAAAGTTACAGTTGACTTTTCCCTTAAAACCCTAATTGTGGTGCAGATGAAATTGAGACTCATTGCTCAAGCTTCTTGGATTAATCCATTGTTCCAAATGGATCAATATAGTTCATTAGAGACCCTCAAACTCTCTCTTGAGGTCTTGGTTCATGATTTGTCCCAAAAGTCAACTTAGGGGTGAATTAGGTCAAGAAACCCTAATTCCTGATTTTTTATGTATGCATCCCCTGAGGTCAAATTGACTTGATGTTTGGGTCCATGAGGTTCCATGGAGTATATTGGGTTATGTTTTGGAAGACTGGCTCATGCCCAGATGAAAATTTCCATCTGGGGCCCTGGTCGACCAAAACCCTAATTTGGTGACACTGTAGATCTTGAAGCTTGATCCACCTAAAAGGGAGCAACCTTGTGCTTAATACTTGAAGTGGGAGTCCACTTGATCCATTGTGAATGTTTGGGAGGTTAGACAAGTTGAAGATCATGTCATTCATTGATTGATCCTTTGTCTAGGCTCTAAGAGGGCTTGAAACCCTAATTTTGATTGTAGTGGATGCTCACCCATCTTTGGGGAGATTGAATAAATAGGATGGTTCCTCCATATTGTGATGATGATTTGCACAATGATGGGAAATCTTAGTTGTCAAAATTTGGGGTATGACAGATGCCCCTATTTAATCTTCTTGGACACGAAGGTGTAAATGGCGAAGGTATTCGGGCATTCGGGGTGCAAGAGGATTAAATATCGGAATACCCGACATTTTGATGGTGGTTATGAATGGTAGCTTGCGCATTCATCTTCTTTTGCTAAGCAATGATGCTTAGAAAAGGTAATCTTGCCCTCGATCCTGGTTTTCAGCCAAGGAACTGGTCTTAGTTGCGGAAACTAACTTCCCCTCGATCCTGGTTTCCTACCAAAGAACTGGTCTCAGTTGCTGAAATAAACTTCCCCTCGATCCTGGTTTCCTACCAAGGAACTGGTCTTAGTTTCTGATTTAAACTTCCCCTAGATCCTGGTTTCCTACCGAGGAACTGGTCTTAGTTTCTTTCGTCAATAAACTTTACTGACAAGGGACGCTATTCGTAGCGGCTTTCCTTCAAACTTCTCGCCGAATTTTCCTGGGGAGATGCCATTTGAGGGAAATAGTTTTAGGTTAGGCTTGCTGGGGGAACCCAGCCGTCTGAGTTGTAGAGTTGCACAAACTTCTCTGTTGGAGACGCCATTTGTTGACTATGCTCGGGGAATGCGAGTCCCTTGAGAGACTGCATTCGTTTGGGAGTTTGCATCATACTTTTCTCGGGATCTTCCCGGAGAAATGCCATATGATGGGATCCAATTTTGAGGTGTCGATGACCTTTTCATCAGCGATCTTCTCGGAACGAGACCGGCATGCTGCCAAATTTCTGATTACGAGGCTTTCCCTGTGGATTTTCCTTAATCCGGCAAAGCAGGGATATCATTTTCAATGGCGAAGAGTGATGTTTGTTGAAAGCTCTCTCTGGCTTTTCAGAGGTTCAAGTTATCAAAGTGGTCAAGGACTAACTTCTTTTCAGAAATAAACTGGAAGCGAGGTTGTTCAGACGCAGCATTTTCTGACGAGGCAAGAACTGACAACTCGATTGAGAGAACCTCTACCACTAGGGGACAAGACCGACTAGAGTCATAGTGATCCAATATGAAATATGAATGCAAATCAAAAATGCATGATGCATGTATGTTTATGCCGACAAAACCGACGCGACATACAAACTAAAAGATGAACATGACTGGATACTCGGCCATCGCGGGGCGTGTAGAGATATCGCTGGTTCAAGATAGCAATTCCACCTTGCTTAGGAGAGATAGTCCCTGCGGGGAATATCGTTGATCGGGCTTAGGAGACGAGAACTCGGCCGAGGCGTGTCAGACGAAACAAGGTCTTTGACATAGTTGATCCTTCATTCAGGCGTACTGGGTTAGAAGGAGTACTTTGATTCTGCACTTTGAAGTTCGCTTACTTCTGAAGAAGCGACCGATGTTCTTCTAATGTTCAACAGTCAAAAGAAATTGCCATCTTTATTTAAAAGGAGAAAAAGTTTTAACAAGTAAATTCATTTTTGTTTTATTTCAAGAATCGTTAATCATGTTAACAACGTCGTTCTGTAAAGCTAAAACAAATAAGAATTACAAACAAAAGCACAAGGGCTCAAATTTTATTGATAGGATGGAGATCAGGCAAACGCGTGATTCCAAAGAGTATATACAAAGCTAGAAAATGGTAATTTACAGGGAAAAGGGCTACATTGAAACATAACGACCACTATCCTTCTACCAACTTTGAATTCGGGGCATCCTGAGCTTCTGTCGAAGATGACCTTGACTGGAGTTTTCTGACAGATGATGTAACTGCTGCTGCTGAGGGATTTGCCTCTGTTGAACATAGTTACTTGCCATTATCCCTAATTTTTGCCTGGATTGTACTATGAGATTTCCAATCCATCGGGATGATTTTTTTTTCATGTCTTTAACTTTTGCCTGGACCGCCCTTTCGGGTTTTCAATCCACCGAGACGTTTTTTTTTTTTTTTTTAGTTTAGGCGAAGTATTTCTTGACTACATCAACATTCGTGGGGTAGGCAAATTCCTCTCCGTCCATGGTTGCAAGTCTCAAGGCGCCGCTTGAGAAAGCTTTCGTGACCACATAGGGACCATCATAATTTGGGGTCCATTTGCCCCGAGAGTCAGTGAGAAATGATTGTATCTTCTTGAGCACGAGGTCTCCTTTTCTGAAAACACGAGGTCGGACCTTTTTGTCGAACGCCCTCTTCATTCTCTGTTGATACAGCTGACCATGGCATAGTGCCGAGATTCGCTTCTCTTCGATCAGATTCAGCTCGTTGTGTCAACTTTGACACCATTCAGCTTCGGTAAGCTTAGCTTCCATCAATACCCGGATTGATGGGATCTCTACTTCTATGGGGAGCACTGCTTCTATGCCATATACTAGAGAGAAAGGGGTAGCCCCTGTTGAAGTGCGGACAGACGTTCGATAACCGTGAAGAGCAAAGGGTAGCATCTTGTGCCAGTCTTTGTAGGTTACAACCATCTTTTGAACGATCTTCTTGATGTTCTTGTTAGCCGCTTCTACCGCTCCGTTCATCTTGGGTCGGTAGGGAGATGAGTTATGGTGTTTGATCTTGAACTCAGCGCACAACTCTTTCATCATCTTATTGTTCAAGTTAGACCCATTATTAGTAATGATCTCGCTTGGAACACCATAATGGCAGATGATATTGTTTTTGATAAATCGGACCACCACTTGTCGCGTTACATTAGCGAATGACGCTGCTTCGACCCACTTGGTGAAGTAGTCAATGGCTACTAGAATGAACCGATGTCCGTTTGTAGCCTTAAGTTCGATCAAACCAATCATGTCGATTCCCCATATGGAAAAAGGCCACGGGGAAGAAAGAACTTTGAGATGTGATGGCGGTACATGAATTTTGTCGGAGTATATCTGACACTTGTGACACCTCCTCATGTACTTGTAGCAGTCGGATTCCATTGTCAACCAATAGTACCCTACTCTTAGAATTTTTCTCGCCATTGTGTGTCCATTGGCATGAGTGCCAAAGGATCCTTCATGAATTTCTTTCATAATTATGTCTGCTTCTGGTCTGTCGATGCATCGGAGCAAAACCATGTCAAAATTCCTCATATAAAGAGTGTCACCGCTCAGGAAGAAGTTTCCAGCCAAACTTCTGAGGGTTTTTCTGTCTTTTCCAGATGCCCCAGGTGGGTATCCTTGTTTCTGAAGGAAGCATTTGATATCGTGATACCAAGGTTTGTCATCTATGACTGCTTCGATCGTGAAGATGTAAGCGGGCCATTCAAGGCGCATCATGTCGATCTTAGGTATGTCATTCCATTGACCTACACTAATCATAGAAGAGAGAGTGGCTAATGCATCAGCCATGTGATTCTCATCACGAGGGATGTGATGAAACTCGATTCTATTGAAGAAAGGTAGCAACCTTCTTGCGTAGTATTTGTAAGGAATCAATCCTGATTAGTATGTGTTCCAATCTCCTTTTATCTGATTGATAACCAGGGCTGAGTCGCCATATACGTCCAAGTTTTTGATCCTTAAATCAATTGCTTCCTCGAGACCCATAATACAAGCTTCGTATTCGGCCTCGTTGTTCGTACACTTGAACGTATGTCTGGCAGTGAAAGGAATGTGGGTACCCTGAGGGGTAACAATGATTGCCCCAATTCCGTTTCCATAATGATTAACTGCTCCGTCAAAGATAAGCCCCCATTGGGAACCTGGTTCTGGCCCTTCACTGGGTAACGGTTCATCGCAATCTTTCATCTTTAAATACATGACATCTTCATCTGGGAAATCAAACCCGACTGATTCCTGATTGTCAATCGGTTGATGGGCCAAATGGTCGGCTAAAATACTCCCCTTAACGGCTTTTTGAGCGTGGTACTCTATGTCATATTCTGATAACAACATCTGCCAACGGGCGATTCTTCCCGTGAGAGCAGGCTTTTCGAAAACATATTTGATTGGATCCATTTCTGAAATCAACCAAGTAGTATGCCGAATCATGTACTGGCGAAGACGTTTGGCTGCCTAAGCCAAAGCGCAACAAGTTTTCTCAAGCATCGTGTATCGAGTTTCACAGTCGGTGAATTTCTTGCTCAAATAGTAGATGGCAGACTCTTTCCTTTTGGTTTCGTCTTGTTGGCCAAGTACACATCCCATTGAGTCCTCTAGAATTGTGAGGTAAATGATCAGTGGTCTTCCTTCCATTGGAGGTGACAGAATCGGAGGATTCAACAGATATTCCTTGATACTGTCGAAGGCGGTTTGGCAATCTTCTGACCAAACGTAATCCTGGTTCTTTTTCAGTAATTTGAAGATCGACGCACAAGTAGCGGTCATAAGGAATATGAATCTGGAAATGTAATTCAAACGTCCCAAGAATCCTCTGACTTGTTTTTCAGTTTTCGGAGAAGGCATTTCTTGAATGGCCTTGACCTTGTCGGGATCAACTTCAATTCCTTTCTGGCTGACGATGAACCCTAGTAGTTTCCCTGAACGGACACCAAAGGTGCACTTGTTGGGATTCAAGCGGAGCTTGAATTTTCTTAGACGTTCGAACAATTTTAACAGATGTTCAACGTGCTCACTCTCTGTTTTCGATTTTGCAATCATATCATCGACATATACCTCGATTTCTTTGTGTATCATGTCAGGAAACAGAGTAGTCATGGCCCTTTTATAGGTTGCCCCGACATTCTTCAAACCGAACGGCATTACCTTGTAACAAAAGGTATCCCATGGGGTAATGAACGAAGTTTTCTCCATGTCTTTCGGCGCCATTTTGACCTGGTTATAGCCCGAGAATCCATCCATGAAGGAGAAGACTTTGAACTTTGCTGTACTGTCTCCCAGCATGTCAATGTGTGGTAAAGGAAAGTCGTCCTTTGGACCGGCCTTGTTCAGATCTCGGTAGTCGACACACATTCTGACCTTTCCGTCCTTTTTCGGAATGGGTACGATATTGACTAACCATTGAGGATATTCAGATGTAGCAAGGAAACCTACGTCGATCTGTTTCTGTACCTCCTCTTTGATTTTGATGGCCATGTCCGGGTGAGTGCGTCTCAACCTTTGCTTTACTGGCGAACATTCCGATCTTAACGGTAAGTGATGTTCCACGATGCTGGTATCCAACCCTGGCATATCCTGATAGGACCAAGCGAATACATCGGGGAATTCTTTGAGAAGTTTTATCAAACCCTCTCTGGCAGTTGGACTGAGTAGTGCCCCAATCCTGATTTCTTTTCACTCTTTTTCTGAACCCAAGTTTACTGTTTCCAACGGCTCTTTGTGAGGTTCAATAGACCTTTCCTCTTGTCTGAGTAGTCGGGAGATCTCTTCTGGAATTTCGTTGTCATCTTCTTCTTCAACCTCGAATACCGAGAACTCAAAGTTGGGAGAAGGCATCGGATCGTATGTTTCAACGAGGTTTAAAACAAGCAATCTGCATGACTGGATGATTCGTGTTTAGAAGAGATAGAGAAAATGCAAGTGTGTGCAGTGTATTTATTTTACTGCTTTTTTTTATTATTGAATTGTTTTTTAGGATTACCATTTTCTGAAAAAGCAAAAAGAGAAAACAGCAATTAATGCGGAAATTACATAACGACGTTATTTTATTAATGATCAAGTCGAATCTTGAAACTACAGCCCTATAAAACAAAACTCTGTCGCTTTGGGCGAAGCGAAGAGGGAAAATTTACAGAAAGCGAGCCCTATCAAAACATCCGTTTCACCTGGGCAGGGTGAAAGGTTAAGGTACGGCAATTACTTTGACTGATGAACGATCTTCGGAACCTCAACGACAACCCATTGGCGGCGAACTCCTCGGTGAATCACAAAGTCTGGCACCTTCCTTGATTTGTCTTCAGAAATGACGCTGATTTCTGGTGGAGCAGGACCATTGGAATCTGTCTCCCAGTCAGAATTGTCGTAGGAGAATTCTTCAGTTGCATTTTGCATAGTATTTGTGCTCTTAGCTGTATCTCCCCATCCAGTTGGCTGGATATCTTCGAGCCTGATACGAGAGCTTTCGGGAGCGGTGTACTTGACCATAAAGTCGTATTTTCCACTTGGTTCTCCCAGAGTGTCCCAAAATTCTTTGGAACTGGAGGAGTCATCCCTCTCGATGACGTTGACCTCAGGAAAAGCATAGTTGATGAATTCAAGTCCTGCAAACAATGCAAATTCATCATCATGTTGAGTAGTTTCTGAATGACCTGAGTGTTGATCCCATGACATGGTGGGGACACAGGTATTCTGTTCAATGATGGTCAGCTGATTTTCATTGTTCGGCTGACTTTCTTGCCCCAAATCTCCTGGATAAGGTTGCCACATTGGCAGACCATCCATTGGGCCATAGTAGTTGTAGTCAAAATTGTCTTTCATTGGAGTGTCTTCCTCTAATGAATTTGGCGGAGCACGACATCCTTCCGGATCACAATTTCCGTATATCATTTCGACATCTGATCTTGGTATAAATCTCGAACTTTCCGTAGGAAAGCAAAAAGGTATAGGCACCTCTTCTTGAGACATATAACCGTCCTCATTAAGATAGGACTTCCATTCTTCATCCGTGTCAGAGGGATCTTCCTCGTTGATAGCATGTACCGCTTGAGACACTGGGCGAAGGAAACCTCCACTGTGGAAGAAGTTTTGAAGTGGATGAAGACTTTCGTCATTGGCAGCTGTCTGGGTACAGGTTGCAGAAAAACCAAGACCCTTCTTTGTCTTAATGTCAGTGGGAATGACAAGCTGTCCCCATCCTGTTGTATCGGTACTCTCGACCGCTTTGATAGCATCTTTGTATGAGGAAATCGAGGTTCCTCCTTTAAACTGATTGTCCTTGCTCACCGACAGTGCTTGGAACTGCTTTCCAATAACCTCCTCGGGTTCTATACCAGTAGATGATGACAAGTTACTTACAAGCAAGGATTGTTCCCCACAGACTGTGATAAGTTGATCGTTCTTGACGAACTTTAGCTTTTGGTGGAGGGTCGAAGTAACCGCTCCAGCCTAATGTATCCAAGGTCTTCCTAATAAACAAATGTACGTTGCCCGGATGTCCATGACCTGGAAAGTGTGAGGACCGATAGTTATGGGAAGATCAACTTCGCCGATAACTATTTTTCTGGATCCGTCGAATGCTTTGACGACAACCTCACTAACCCTCATCGGAGGGCCTTTGAATGATAATTGCATCAATGTAGACATCGGCATAACATTCAGGGCTGACCCTGTGTCTACCAGTACGCTGGCTAAAGCATCGTCCTGGAAGTTAATTATAATGTTGAGCGCCATGTTATGACGGCGACCCTCTTCGGGTAATTCCTCATCACTAAATCCCAAATTGTTGCAAGAAGTGATGTTAGAGACAATGCTATCGAACTGTCTAATTGTTACATCCTGTTCCACAAAGGCTTGCTCCAAGACTTTCTGTAGAGCCTCCCTGTGGGCTTCTGAACTGAGTAACAGTGATAATACCGGGATTTTTGAAGGAGTTTGTAACAGTTGATCGACAATGTTATATTCACTCCTTTGGGTGAGCTTCAGCATCTCATCATTGTTTTTCGAAAGGTCGGGATCACTGGATTGACCGACTGGTGGATCGGGAGCTTCCGTCTGAAGTTCCTTTTCTTTGTTAACTTCCCCAACCCCTCGGTTGAAGATTCTACCACTCCGTGTTACACGACTGATGTCTGCAATATTCCCGACGGAAGGTAATCGAATTTCCTTTCCATTTTCAACTGTTGTCGCACCGTATTTGTAAGGGATAGCCTTAGTTGATTCATACGGTAATGGTCCCGGTAGATAGATGACTACGGGAGCTTTCTGATTTTTCTGACCATCGTAAGTAATCTCGATCCGTTCCTGGTTGGGAACCTTAGATTCGTCAAGTAGAGGGATAATGGAAAAAACATCCCTGGTCTGGTGACGACCGGAGATTGTGACAACATCCTCAACTTGCTCGGCAAGGTAGTTCGGCGTCCAGGTGATGGGTCCAAAACCCAGATATGGACGAATTTCTCCACGGTCCACCTGCCCCTGGAGAGCTGCTCTCACAAGGTAACACCCTTGGTTACTTTTCGAACAGACGCTACAACGGTCGTAATTGTGCAGCGGCAGATTATGATACTGGCTTTGCCTTGAGTGCATTGCCACCAAGTTGACACTCATTGCACGGAAATCGTGGTTCTGAATGACGTTGGAATTCGTGTAGACCATGTTAACTCCATGAACTCGGTGCTCTTGGATCCATCCGAGATCCATTTGTTCTTGCAGAGCTGTTCGCACCACAGAACATCCCTGGTTATCTTTAGAGCAGATATCACACTGGTGATAATTATGAGGTGGCACATGGCCATATCCACTCTGTCTACAATGCATCTTAACCAGATTGGTTTTTAACAAGAGTACATCGTGAATTTGATAGACATTGTTAGTCTCTTTCTCAATCAGATTGACTGCAGCTTTCTCATGTGGAGGCAGCGGGTTCGTGTGAACATTAGGATTCGTATCTTTGAAAGATAAGAGCCCGCTCCTAACAAGATTTTGCACGTCAGACTTGAAATTAAGACTAGTTTCTATGTTATGCCCTGGACCTCCTTGATGATAAGGGCACGTTTGATCCACCTTAAACCAAAAAGGCGGATTTTCCGGTACTGTAAGAGGGGACTTAGTCTGAATGTGCCCCTTGGCTAGCAGTAATGGAAATAGCTCTGTGTACGTTACGGGTATATGATCGAACCCTGGTGGTCGTGTTGTACGGTTGTTGTTGTATTGGGGACGAGCCTGCTGAAGAGGTTGTTGTGTCCTTTGCTGATCAGGTTGGCTCTGTGCAACCTGAGGTTGATACGTAGGAATAGGCGCATGGCTAATAGCAGGAGTCACAACTGCTACTGGTTGATAACGTCGCCTTTGCTTTCCGAGAGAGATATTCCCAATATCTTGCTCTTTTTTCTTAGGGAGAGCACTACCATATTTTTTAGTACCGCTCGGTGATCAGTGTCGTTTACCAAACGTCCTTCTCGGACGACTTCCTCAAGACGTACACCCATGCCCACCATTTCAGTGAAATCACTGGGTGCACTGGCAACCATTCAGTCATAGTAAAATGAGCTTAAGGTCTTTAAGAAGATTTTTGTCATCTCTTTTTCCTCAAGAGGTGGATAAATTTGAGCGGCAATTTCACGCCACCTTTGAGCATACTCCTTAAAGGTTTCCTTGTCCTTTTGCGACATTGATCTGAGTTGATCTCTGTCGGGTGCCATGTCCAAATTGTATTTGTATTGTTGGACGAAGGCAGTACCAAGATCTCTGAAAGTACTGATCGTAGCACGGTCTAAACCCATGTACCATTTGAGTGCGGCACTGGTTAAACTATCCTGAAAGTAGTGAATCAGTAGGTCCTGATTCTCCGTCTGAGCTGACATTCGCCGAGCGTACATCACCAAATGGATTTGAGGGCAAGAGTTACCCTTGTATTTTTCAAAGTCGGGCACTTGAAATTTGTTCGGGACTTTCACGTTGGGGACCAAGCAGAGATCTGCGGCGTCCTTTCCAAATAGATCCTGGCCACGAATGGCTTACAGCTCCTTCTGCATTTCCAGGAACTGTTCCTGGAATTCATCCATTCTATCGAACATAGTTTCCTTCTTAACAGAAGGTGTTGGTGGAATCTGTCCTTCCGGGACAGTGTGCACCACAGGGGGTGGTACCGTGACAACGGCAGTAAATCTCGGCGTTTCCCGAAGTTTGTAACCTTCAGGAGTCTTCAGTATGCCCCTGGCATCTTCGCTTTCCTGAAGTTTGTAACCTTCAGGCCCAGCGACTTCTGTTGTGATTCCCTGATCCTCAGTGATCGGCGGAACATATCCTTCCGGGATATAGTTAACAGGCATACCCCAAGGACGATCTTTGGGCATTTGATACCTAGGATCATACTTCTCTACGATGGGCGTTGAGGTGATATCTGAGATCACAGTTCTTTGTAGTTGAGCTTCTGCCATGGCTTGCATGTCGTTACGAAGCTTTCTCATATCCTCTCTCAGAGCGTCGATCTCTTCTTTCAACTCTCTGTTTTCTTCCACAAGATCATCCATCTTTTTCTGACGATTGGCCCGAGTATTGTACGAATGAGACAGTTTGACTCTAGAATCGAGACACAAACATGAGATTCGCAGGTAAGAAGAATACGCGATGATGAATGATGAATGCAATGATTATAACTTCGACAATTAGATTGTAAATATCAAACAGTGGGGAAACCCCTTTTTATTGAAATTCAAAGGATTACAGAAATGGAAATACAGTAGATTATGAAGTGCAGAAACAGAAACCTAAGCTAATGGGTCCCGAGTCCTCTCTGAAGAGAAATCGGGTGCTGACTCTGGTACTTTCCTTTTCTTTGACCGAGGCTCTTGGGCCGTTGTCGGGTTGTCATTCCTTTGCCAGGTGAAAGAAGTGAGCAAATTCCTTTGGTCATCTTGATTCTCTACAGCATGTTGCTCCAAAATCTCAATCAGAGCATCTTTCTCTTTCAGTAATTGCTGTATTTTGATGCACTCTATGTCGAGGGTGCGGTACTTGTTCTTCCAAGACCTTCTCTCCTTCTGAACTTTAGTGAGAGTAACCTGAAGCTTTTCAGTCTCAGTCATGAAGTACATGACAGATTCCTTTGGCGGAAGAATTCCATAACGAGGAAAAGGCATTTTTAGCTTGAGAGCTCTAGTTTGTACCCAATGGAGATAAGGCTCCACCGAGACACAGTCCGGTTTTCCTAGAGACTCTCGTCCTTTCTTATGAACATGCTTCCAAGCGTGCACTATTTCCATCTTTAGTGCTCTGTCATTTTCTCCTTCCTTGAAGAAAAGACCTTCCAGATGAACACCCAGTGGGATGTGCCTCATCGGGTATCCAAATTGACGGCGAACCAACACCGGATGGTAGTTGATTCCTCCTTTAGTTCCTATGAGGGGTACGTTGGGGAAGTTTCCACAACGGTCAATGATTCTGATTCCCTCATAAATCCTATTGCACCAATCTATATCAGAGTTGGTAAGAGACATGATCTTCTGCGACCAACGTAAGGCGCTCTTACAATCCCAAAAAGCAGCAGACTTGGGCAAGTGAGATATAAACCATTTGTAAAGCAGAGGTACACAGCATGTGATCTCCACTCCACTGTACAAATTTCCTAAGTGTACAGAATGATACGCATCTGCGAGCAAAGTCGGCACAGGGTTTCCAATGAGAAAAACCTTAATGGAGTTAATGTCAACGAAGTTATTAATGTTGGGAAACAAAAATAACCCGTAGGTGAGCAAGATAAAGATGCTTTCAAAAGCAGTGACGTTTCCTATACTGGAAAAATACAGGGCCTTCTTTGTCAAGAACTGGGCTGGCAAACCTTGGATGCCACCCTTAGTAGTCATGTGAGTCCTGACCTCAGACTCGTCCAAATGGATTGCTCTTGCAATGGTCTGATTCTTTGGAATTTCTTCCAGTTCAGAAAATGGAGCTCGATCAGTGATATGTAGATCAGTCAGATGAGAATACTCCTCTAGCGTTGGTGCTAGCCGGTAATCCGGGAATGTGAAACAGTGATAAACCAGATCGTAAAACTGTATGAGCGCATCCATGATTCCCTCAATCACATGGACTCTTAACAGTGGTAGCAAACCTCCGTGCTTGGCTCTGAAAGCCTCTGGGTTAGTGATCATCCTCGCTAACCTTCTCAAATCCTCTAGTTTTGGAACCTTGAAGGTATACCTATGAGTTCTCCTTCTACCGAAATCCATTAGTGCAATCCCTTTCTCTGATATATGCAATCACAGTCTTAGTTTAATTTGAAAAACAGAGAGACTAGAAGAGAAGTTTTTTTTGAATGTTTTAATGTTTTTTAAATGAATGCATGAATGCAGCACACAAAAACATAGAAAAACCATGGGGTCAAAGGGTTGTTGTCATGAAGTCAAGGCTCTACCCATCCCCAAAGGTTTATACTAGGGTGATTTTTGTACCTGTACTCATTATCATCAGCTCCTCCCAGGAAAGTAAAACAACAAGCGGATCGCCAGCGAGTTGTAGTGCAATCTTAGAGTAAGTGCCATTGTCTGGGTTTGGCTCCTCAGCTTCTCAGACTTAACAACCGGCCCATTGTCTGGGTGAGAGAATGGGTTGCGTTGGTCAGCCTCCACTGAGGTTGATGGTCGACCGCGTCGCCATCACTTATCTTAAGTGTATACTCAATCTTTCCACATACGGCATCACCCGCATTCCCCTTAGCAGAAAAATAAACATGTATAGCAATTAGGAAAAGCAGTATATATATTTGTCCTAAAACATCCTAGACCTTTTAAAGCTATGAATCCTAAGTTCCTGACAGAAAATGGGTTCCCCCGCGGAAGCCCCAATCTGTGGTATTCACACAAGAGGTGAAAAGAAAGACCGTACCTAGATCTAACTTTGAAGGGCCCCACATTGGGCGCCATTTTTCTGTAGCGAGCGATTTTGGACGCGGTTCTAAAGCGCTGGTCGCTCTCTGCGGTTTGAGCTTAAACTACAGGTCGATTCATTTTTTATCCTATTGTGAGCTGAATAAGGAAGGGAAATAGATGTCTCCAATTAACCCTGCATGCATACTGAGTTTAAACAGCGGTCTGTTAGGTTACGGATGCTATCAATGTGGGGGGGCCCTTGTACTGGTTATTTGTATTTTCGCCAATACGGTTTTCTTTCTTTTTATCTTGGCAGAAGGATTCTGGTGGGGAACAAGGATTAGGATGTTAGGACTGATGCTTTTGACAGATACATGGGAGTATGGGATTTTGGGTTTTTGTTTAGTGTGCTCGCTAAGATCTTTTCTTTCGATCTTATGCCTACGTATTCCCGTTTACCGAAACATGGAAATCAGAGCGTTCGTAGTTCCTCCTATTCTATGGGAGGAAATGGTTGTTTTTGTGTCTTGTTCAAAGCCCAAGACGTGAAGCGAAAGGTTGTTTGTATCTTGTTTAAAGCCCAAGATATGAAGCTGAAAGGTCTCGACTTTAGAGAGAATTTGTCATCTCTAAAGAAGGGTTTGTTTGTCACAACTGTTGGGTGACTGGTTATAAAGAAGAATTACTTTAACCAGGATACGCGGATCCTAGTAATGCCATAATTTCCTTTATAGGGGATTTTAACCTAAAGGAGAAGACTTTAACTCAGTGTAGAGCAATGCTATCTTTCCTTAGGAATTTCTCATGCTAAAAGAGGGACAGTGGCGTGGATGTAGATGATCCAGAGGCTTGCCGCTTACAGCGATTAGATCAAGGGGAAGGAGTTGTTGATGTTTGTATGCTGTGAACGAGGCACAACTTTTATGCTAAAAGGTTAGTTGGATCAACCAGTGGTTTTCTTATACAAAGCCTAAGAGGAGGCTATTATGTGTCTCGTACAAAGCCCGAGAGAGAGGCTAAAAGGTTTTGGCTCCACGAGGGAATCTTTTCGTATCTCGTATAAAGCCCGAGATGGAGGAGAAAGGGGTGATTGACTCAACGAGGGAGTCTCTTATGTGTCTCGTACAAAGCCCGAGAGAGAGGCTAAACGTTTACTTCCGCTGGGAAGAATCATTGTATAAAGCCCAAGAGGAGGCTATTGTAACTGTTTTAGTTAAGTGACAGGTCTAGTATACTGATTTGAAAGAGAAAATCAGTTCTTATATGAGCAACAATGTACTCATGGATTCGATTCAAGAATCCGGGTTATTCCTGTTCTTTAAGGAAGCGGGAAATCCAAAGGGTATTGAGACTGTCCGAGTCTGCGGGTTTCTTTCCTATTCTTGAAGGGTGCTTGAGAATGTCTTTGAGACTCAAGGAGATTGGACTGTCCAAGTCTAGAGTTTTATCTTTTGTATTATGCTTTGAGAAACAGTAATAGACTCTATGAAAGGACTGTTCTATGAGGATGACTAGGTTCTGTTCCTATACCTCTAGGAGGTCGTCGAGACAATTTGTACGAAGCCCAAAAGGAGGCTAGAATCTTTTAAGAAGCCGACGGGTCCTTGTACGATGCCCAAGAGAAGGCTATCATTCCCGGAGGAAGAGATCATTATACGAAGCCTAAGAGGAGGCTGTGAATACTTCTAAGAAGTCGTAGGGTCCTTGTACTAAGCCCAAGAGGAGGCGGGGTTGCTTTTAGGAAGCCTGTGGGTCCTTGTACGATGCCCAAGAGGAGGCCGATGCTTTTAAGAAGCCTGTGGGTCCCCAAACCCCGAAAAATTCAAGGCAAGCTATTCACAAGGAATAGATCAAGTCAGGAAAGTTCGAGAATTTGGAAGAAACTTAGAGATGCCGTTCACGGAGAAGACATTCATCTCTGGGAGTAGAGTTTCTTGACAATTCCTAATGAGGACAGCCGAAGAAAAGACTGTATCTGGTGATCCTATTGGGGATCTAGTTATCTATTTCTACGAATAAACGGAACGGCGTCACCTAGTTCTAGACGTAGTTGCCGAGGAAACTCGAAATATCTATACTATTATTACACAGTTGATATGAGTTTATGAAAGGAGACTTACAGTGAAACAGCCCCACAATACAGTTATATGTATATATAAGCGGTAAATGAAAGCAATAACCACTTACTCGGTTGTAGAGCTTCCACGCTGTTTCGTTAGTTGTTCAACAAAGAAAGATTGAAAACAACAGTATATACAAAATCAAAGGAGAAAGTGCTTTGAAAAAGAAAGATTTGGGACTTACAGCTCAAGGAGAGGCCCAGGGTTTTATCAGTGAGCGCACTGTTTAAATTTGAACAGAGGGACTTATACAAGTGACTGAGGCCCAAAAATATTTCTGTACAAGGGGGTTGGGTCTTACATTCTCTCAAGAGGCCCAAAAAGTTTTAAAGAAAAAAGAGTGGGGCTTATAACACGAGGGTAGGCCCAGGTGATTTTTCATTTAAAAATGGCGATCGCGCCGAGGTTTTCTTTTAACGCAGAGGGTCTTATACAATAAGTGAGGCCCAAAAAGATTTTGTTTAAAAGGGGATTGGGTCTTACACTCTATTAGAAGCCCAAAAGTTTTGAATGGGTCTTATAGCTCGAGGAGAGGCCCAGAAGGTTATTTTTCAAAAGACGAGGATCGCGCTGTTTGTTTTTGACGGTATCGGGACTTATACGATACACTGAGGCCCAAAAATGATTTGGTCAAAAAAGGATTAGGTCTTACACTCTATTAGAGGCCCAAAAAGTGTTTGAAAAGTTTGATGAGGGTTGAATTGATTCAAAACCCTAATTTGTTTTCAAAATGTATTTTTTTAATTGAACAAAAATTCAATTAAAATGATTAATATTTGTTAAATACATGAAAACAAGTTATGATCTTGGACCAATGTTCCAAAAAATCAGGTTTCTTCCTACAAAATGATTGAAGTCAAATTAGGGTTAGAAAATGAAAAGAAAAGAAACATTTTAAATGCTAAAAACACATAAAACATTAATTCTTTTCAAAAATATCAAATATAGGAAATAAATAATATTTTTGAGATTTTTTGGTAGAATCAAATATTTAAACATTTTTGTGAATTATTGCAAAAAGAACCAATCAAAAATGATAAAAATTGAAGGAGTTATTAATTTTTCAAATTATTAAAAATAATAATATGAAAAATAACAAAATAAACAAGAGATAAAAAGAAGTCTGGGGGCGAGGGGGATTCGAACCACAGACCTCTCGCTTGCCAATACACACAAAACCAGCTGATGAACCGCTGGGGCGCAATGCCAATTCAAATATAATATGGCAAGGAAAAAATATATAGAGAACTTGTTGGGTTTTCTGAAAATGGCACCATGGCCATCTTCGTCCTCGAGCTCGTGCATGAAGCACCCTATCTCCCTCATCTCTCCACCATGGGACATGATTCAAACACTAAACCCGTGCGTTTTTTCACAAGGAATAAGATGGAAATACCCAATTTTATTCATTTTCAGTGTGGAGTAAAATAATCATGATGAACACAGATGAACCCTAATTTGCAAAAGCAATCGTGCAGGCATGGTTATAAGGTCTATGATCCAATTTCTTGAGGCAAAACAATCAACATATGATGGCAAGCAATTGGCAAAAATATCATGCGAGGAAATATGCATGGATCATGCAGTTTGAGTTTGAAGTTCACCTTGATGCAAGCTGAAATGGTGCTTTGCCCAGATGGTGTTCCAGTCGTGAATTGATGATCCCTACAGCTTTAATGGATGTTATGGAGTGTGTTGCAAGCTTTGGAACACTTTAAAACTCTTTGGATCAAGCTGGAGACCTCCACCTATAAAATTGAAGCATAATGGCTTGGTGGAAGAGTGATTTTGAGCCTGAGGTGTTACAGTCAGTGTTTAAGTGTTTGGACACCTCAAGTACATCATATGTGATGTGTTTGAGCATTTGGAATTGATTGCCTATGGCTGCAACTCAAAACCCGATAGTGGTTACTCAAAAACAAGAAAACTTGAGGTTTAAGAAAAAATGAGAGAAAGCAGTGCTGTAACTGGCTTTGGTGTGAGTTGAATGATCCATTGGGACCTCTATTTATAGGTGATCAACTTTTGTTTTGGAGGAATAGTTAATGGCTGCTGGATCAGATCACATTTGCATGGATTGGCTTGGAGGATTTCTTCTCAAGCAAGGCAAGCTAGCCATTCCCAAGAGCAGGGCTATGCCTTGACCAAAATCACATTCTTCAGATGCTTTTATTGTTGTTTAATCATAGAATTTGACTGAGTAGAGTAGCTACCTTGACAATGCACTATTCCACATTAATGCACTTTGAATTCAAGGCAAAATGTGCCAAAGTGGATGAATTTCAAGTTGAAAGATTCCTTAGCTTTTTGACTCAGATTTATCAGTTGGATCAGTTGCATTGTGATTGGTTTGAACACAGGTGGCATGCTGATCCCTAGTTTTTGGTTCAAAATCGTGTGTGGCAAGCAAACATGCAAACTGATTTTTCCAAAACAGCTGTAGCAGCATGACTTTGGGCATGGATTTCTCATGGCTTAAGTTGAATCAATTCATGTTGTTGAGCTCTTTGAATTCTTAGTAACATATGCAACAATATTGATGTTTAACTTTGGACTTGATTCAGCTTGTAACTATGTGAAAAGATCTCACAAGTTTTGGTGTTTCAACAAAATCTGTCTTGGACAAAATTTTTCTAAGTGTTGGAAAATGGTATACTTTCATGTTTTCAGCCACTTTAGCTCACTCATAGCTCATAATCCATAATAAATTGGAGTTAGGCCTAGTTGAAGTTTTTGTAGAGGGTAATGAGAGCTATAAATCAAGCTTTGAATGGGGCACAATGGCCTTGTGGTTTAGGAGTTATGGTCCTCCAAAGTTGGTGTATTAGTCGTACTTTTCCATAACTTAGAAAAATTTCTAAGTTTTATGGTTACCCCTTTTACAAGTCATCCCACTTTTCTTGATTTTTCTTGATGAATGATGATTCAAATCATACATAAACATCATTTTAGGGTTAAAAATCCATTTTGGTGAAAAATCTCAAAAAGTCAAAGTTGACTTTTGTGCACAGTTGACTTTTTATCAGATGAATTCCAAACTGTGCAATTCTTCAGGAAATCATGTCCTTGACCTAAATCAAACTTGATGGACATGTTCCATGGGTGTCATAGGGTATATTGAGGCAGGTCCTAGGGTTTGGGAGCATGCCCTGGTCAAAAATCAAAGTTACAGTTGACTTTTCCCTTAAAACCCTAATTGTGGTGCAGATGAAATTGAGACTCATTGCTCAAGCTTCTTGGATTAATCCATTGTTCCAAATGGATCAATATAGTTCATTATAGACCCTCAAACTCTCTCTTGAGGTCTTGGTTCATGATTTGTCCCAAAAGTCAACTTAGGGGTGAATTAGGTCAAGAAACCCTAATTCCTGATTTTTGATGTATGCATCCCCTGAGGTCAAATTGACTTGATGTTTGGGTCCATGAGGTTCCATGGAGTATATTGGGTTATGGTTTGGAACACTGGCTCATGCCCAGATGAAAATTTCCATCTGGGACCCTGGTCGACCAAAACCCTAATTTGGTGACACTGTCGATCTTGAAGCTTGATCCACCTAAAAGGGAGCAACCTTGTGCTTAATCCTTGAAGTGGGAGTCCTCTTGATCCATTGTGAATGTTTGGGAGGTTAGACAAGTTAAAGATCATGTCATTCATTGATTGATTCTTTGTCTAAGGCTCTAAGAGGGCTTGAAACCCTAATTTTGATTGTAGTGGATGCTCACCCATCTTTGGGGAGATTGATGAAATAGGATGGTTCCTCCATACTGTGATGATGATTTGCACAATGATGGGAAATCTTAGTGGTCAAAATTTGGGGTATGACACCTACCAAGGACCTGGTCTCAGTTTCTGATGTAAACTTACTCTCGATCCTGGTTTCCTACCAAGGAACTGGTCTAAGTTTCTTTTGTCAATAAACTTTCTTGACAAGGGACGCTATTCGTAGCAGTTTTCCTCAAACTTCTCGCCGAATTTTCCTAGGGAGATGCCATTTGATAGAAAAATTTTGATGTCAGACTCGCTGGGGAACCCATTCGCCTGAGTTGTAGAGGTGTACAAACTTCTCTGTTTGGAGACGCCATTTGCCGACTCTACTGGGGAAAACGAGTCTCTTGAGAGATTGCTTTCACGCTTGGGGATATTACATCATACTTTTCTCGGGATCTTCCCAGAGAAACGCCATATGATGTGATCCAATTTTGAGGTGCTGATGACCTTTTCATCAGCGGTTTTTTTTCTGGAGAAAAACTGCTGTATTGCCGAATCTCTGCAAGAGGCTTCCTCTAGGGATTTTCCTTAATCCAGGAAAGCGAAAATATCATCTTCATTGGCGAAAAGTGACATCGGTTGAAGGTTCTCTGGTCTTTCAAAGGTTTAAGTTATCAAAGTGGTCAAGGGCCAATTCTGATCCAGAAATAAATTGGAGGAGAGAGATCGTTCAGACGCAACACTTCCTGACGAGGAAAGGGCTGACAACTCAATTGAGAGGACTTTTATCACTAGGGGATAAGATCGACTAAAGTGATAGTGATGCAATATGAATGTGAATGAAAATTAATAATGCATGATATATGTATGTATATGCTGACAAAACTGACGCGACATACAAACTAACGGATGAACACGACTGGATACTCGGCCACAGTGACGCATGTAGAAATATCGTTGGTTCATGATAGCAATTCTGCCTTACATAGGAGAAATGGTCCCTGTTGGGAGCGACGCTGGTCGGGCTTAGGAGATGAGAACTCGACCGAGGAGATCAGATGGAGCATTCGCATCTGACATAGCTGATCCTTCATTCAGGCATACTGGTTTAGAAGGAGTACTTTGATTCTGCACTTTGAGGCTCGAACACCTTTGGATAAGCGATCGATGTTCTTTCGATGTTCAACCGTCAAAAGAAATTGCCATCTTTATTTTTAAAGCAGAAAAATTTTACAAGATAATTATTTTTTTTTATTTCAAGAATCGCTGATCATGTTAAAATGTCGTCATTCTGTAAAGCTAAAACAAATAAGAATCGCAAACAAAAGCACAAGGGCTCACATTTTATTGATAGGATGGAAATCAGCCAAACGCGTGATTCCATAGAGTATTTACAAAGTTTAGAAAATGGTAATTTATAGGGAAAAGGGCTACGTTGAAACATAACAACCATTATCCTTCTACCAACTTTGAATTCGGGGCATCCCGAGCTTCTGTCGAAGATGACCTTGATTGGAGTTTCTGATGGATGGCATGACTGCTGAGTAGTTGAACTGATCAGACGTAGTTACTTGCCATTATCCCTAACTTTTGCTTGGATTGGACCATGAGATTTCCAATCAACCGGGATGATTTTTTTG
Source organism: Lathyrus tuberosus (assembly GCA_022829125.1). NCBI lineage: Eukaryota > Viridiplantae > Streptophyta > Magnoliopsida > Fabales > Fabaceae > Lathyrus > Lathyrus tuberosus. The sequence continues at coordinate 13,371,790 of JALAZF010000072.1, forward strand.
ACTTTGTCTCTAATTTTTGCCTGGACCGCCCTTTCGGGTTTTAAATCCACCGAGACGTTTTTTTTTTGTTTTTTTTGTTTTTTTTAGTTTAGGCGAAGTATTTCTTGACTACATCAACATTTGTGGGGTAGGCAAATTCCTCTTCGTCCATGGTTGCAAGTCTCAAGGCGCCGCCTGAGAAAGCTTTCTTGACCACATAGGGGCCGTCATAATTCGGAGTCCATTTGCCCCGAGAGTCAGTGAGAAATGATTGTATCTTTTTGAGCACAAGGTCTCCTTTTCTGAAGACGCGAGGTCAGACCTTTTTGTTAAACGCCTTCTTCATTCTTTGTTGATACAACTGACCGTGGCATAATGCCGTTATTCTCTTTTCTTCGATCAGATTCAGTTCAACGTGTCGATTTTGACACCATTCAGCTTCTGTAAGCTTAGCTTCCTTCAATATCCAGATTGATGGGATCTCTACTTCGATGGGGAGCACTGCCTCCATAAAATATACTAGAGAGAAAGGGGTTGCCCCTGTTGAAGTGCGGACAGATGTGCGATAACCGTGAAGAGAAAAGGGTGGCATTTTATGCCAGTCTTTATAGGTTATAACCATCTTTTGAACGATCTTCTTGATGTTCTTGTTAGCCACTTCTACCGCTCCGTTCATCTTTGGTCGGTAGGGAGATGAGTTATGGTGTTCGATCTTGAACTCAGCGCACAACTCCTTCATCATCTTATGGTTCAAGTTAGATCCATTATCAGTAATGATCTGGCTCAGAACACCATAACGACAGATGATATTATTTTTGATAAATCGGACCACCACTCTTTGGGTTACATTAGCGTATGAGGCTGCCTCGACCCACTTGGTGAAGTAATCAATGGCTACCAGGATGAACCGTAGTCCGTTTGAAGCCTTAGGCTCAATCAAGCCAATCATGTCAATTCCCTAAATGGAAAAAGGTTATGGGGAAGAAAGAACTTTGAGATGCGTTGGCGGTACATGAATTTTGTCGGAGTATATCTGACACTTGTGACACCTCCTCATTTACTTGTAGCAGTCAAATTCCATGGTCAACCAATAGTACCCTGCTCTTAAAATTTTTCTTGCCATTGTGTGTCCGTTGGCATGAGTGCCAAATGATCCTTCGTGAATTTCTTTCATCAGCATGTTTGCTTCTGGTCTGTCTACGCATCGCAACAAGACCATGTCGAAGTTTCTCTTATAGAGTGTATCACTGCTCAGGAAGAAGTTCCCAGACAGTCTTCTGAGGGTTTTTCTGTCTTTCCTGGATGCCCCAGGTGGGTATTCTTGTTTCTGAAGGAAGCATTTGATATCGTGATACCACGGTTTGTTGTCTATGACTGCTTCAATCGTGAAGATGCAGGCAGGCCTTTCAAGGTGCATTATGTCGATCTTAGGTAAGTTATTCCATTTACCTATGCTAATCATGGAAGAGAGAGTGGCTAATGCATCAGCCATGTGATTCTCCTCACGAGGGATGTGATGAAACTCAATTCTGTTGAAGAAGTGTAGCAACCTTCTCGCGTAGTCTTTGTAACTAATCAATCCTGATTGGTATGTGTTCCAATCTCCTTTAATCTGATTGATAACCAGGGCTAAGTCGCCATATACGTCCAAGTTCTTGATCCTTTAGTCGATCGCTTCCTCGAGACCCATGATACAAGCTTCGTATTCGGCCTCGTTGTTCGTACATTTGAACGTAAGTCGGGTAGTGAAAGGAATGTGGGTATCCTGAGGGGTAACAATGATTGCCCCAATTCCGTTTCCGTAATGATTGACAGCTCCGTCAAAGATAAGTCCCCATTGGGAACCTGGTTCTGGCCCTTCAATGGGTGGCGGTTCATCGCAGTCTTTCATTTTTAGATACATGACATCTTTGTCTGGGAAGGCAAACCCTATCGATTCTTGATCGTCAATCGGTTGATGAGCCAAATGATCAGCTAAAATACTCCCCTTAACGGCTTTTTGAGCGTGGTATTCTATGTCATATTCTGATAGCAACATCTGCCAACGGGCAATCCTTCCCGTGAGAGCAGGTTTTTCAAATACATACTTGATTGGATCCATTTCAGAAATCAACCAAGTAGTGTGACGAATCATGTACTGGCGTAGACGTTTCGCTGCCCAAGCCAAAGCACAGCAAGTTTTCTCAAGCATAGTGTACCGAGTCTCGCAGTCGGTGAATTTCTTGCTCAAATAGTGGATGGCAGACTCCTTCCTTTTGGTTTCGTCTTGTTGGCCAAGTACACAACCCATGGAGTCTTCCAAGACTGTGAGGTATATGATTAGTGGTTTTCCTTCCACTGGAGGCCATAGAATCGGACGGTTCAACAGGTATTCCTTAATACTGTCGAAGGCGGTTTGGCAGTCTTCTGTCCAAACGCAGTCCTGGTTCTTTTTAATTAATTTTAAAATCGGCGCACATGTCGCGGTCATGAGGAATATGAATCTGGAGATGTAGTTCAAACGTCCCAGGAATCCTCTGACTTGTTTTTCAGTTTTCGGAGAAGGCATTTCTCGAATGGCCTTGACCTTGTCAGGATCAACCTCAATTCCTTTCTGGCTGACGATGAACCCTAAGAGTTTTCCTGAAGGGACACCAAAGGTGCACTTGTTGGGATTCAAGCAGAGTTTGTACTTTCTCAATCGCTCGAATAGCTTTGACAGATAGGTCACATGCTCCTCTTCTGTCGTAGATTTTGCAATCCTATCATCGACATATACCTCGATTTCCTTGTGTATCATGTCATGAAACAGAGTAGTCATGGCCCTTTGATAGGTTGCCCCGGCGTTCTTCAAACCGAACGGCATCACCTTGTAATAAAAGGTACCCCATGGGGTAATGAACAAAGTTTTCTCCATGTCTTTCGGCGCCATTTTAATCTGGTTATAGCCCGAGAATCCATCCATGAAGGACAAAATTTTGAACTTTGCTGTACCGTCAACCAGCATGTCGATGTGTGGTAAAGGAAAGTCGTCCTTTGGATTTGCTTTGTTCAGATCCCTGTAGTCGACACACATTCTGACCTTTCCGTCCTTTTTTGGAACGGGTACGATGTTGGCTAACCATTGAGGATATTCTGATGTGACGTGGAAACCCGCGTCAATCTGTTTTTGTACCTCCTCTTTGATTTTGATGGCCATGTCCGGGTGAGTCCGTCTCAACCTCTGTTTTACTGGAGGACATTTCGATCTTAACGGTAAATGATGTTCCAGGATGCTGGTATCCAACCCTGGCATATCCTGATAGGACCAAGTGAATACATCGGGGAATTCTTTGAGAAGTTTTACCAAACCCTCTCTGGCAGTTGGACTGAGCAGTGCCCCAATCCTGATTTCTTTTCTCTCTTTTTCCGAACCTAAATTTACCGTTTACAAAGACTCTTTATGAGGTTCAATGGACCTTTCCTCCTGTCTGAGTAATCGAGAGATCTCTTCTGGAATTTCGCCGTCATTTTCTTCTTCAGCCCCAAATACCGGGAACTCAAAGTTGTGAGAAGGCATCAGATCGTATGTTTCAACGGGGTTTAAAACAAGCAATCTGCATGACGGTATGATTTGTGTTTAGAAGAGATAGAGGAAATGCAAGAGTGTGTGCAGTGTATTTCTTTTACTGCTTGTTTTTATTATTGAGTTATTTTTTAGGATTACCATTTTCTGAGAAAAGTAAAAAGAGAAAACAACAATTAATGCAGAAATTACAGAAAGACATTATTTTATTAATGAACAAGTCGATTCTTGAAACTACAGCCCTATAAAACAAAACTCTGTTGCTTTGGGCGAAGCAAAGAGGGTAATTTACAGAAAGTGAGCCCTATCAAAACATCCGTTTCACATGGGTAGGGTGAAAGGTTAAAGGATGGCAATTACTTTGACTTATGAACACTCTTCGGAACATCGACAGCAACCCATTGGCGGCGAACTCCTAAGTGAATTACAAAGTCTGGCACCTTCCTTGATTTGTCTTCAGAAATAACACTGATTTCTGGTGGAGCAGGATCATTGGAATCTGCCTCCCAGGCAGAGTTGTCGTAGGAGGATTCCTCTGTTGCATTTTGCATAGCATTTGTGCTTTTAGGTAGATCTCCCCATCTAGTTGGATGAATGTCTTCGAGCCTGATACGAGAGCTTTCGGGAGCAGTGTACTTGACCATATAGTCGTATTTCCCACATGGTTGTCCCACGGTGTCCCACACTTCTGTGGAACTGGATGAGTCATCCCTCTCGATGACGTTGACCTCGGAAAAGCATAGTTAATGAATTCTAGTCCTGCAAATGTTGCAAATTCATCGCCGTGATGGGTATTTTTGGAATGACCTGAGTGTTGATCCCATGACATGGTGGGGACGTAGGTATTCTTTTCAATGATGCTCAGCTGATTTTCATTGTTTGGCCGATTTTCTTGCCCCAAGTCTCCTGGATACAGCTGCCACATTGGCAGGCCATCCATCGGGCCATAATAGTTGTGGTCAAAGTTGTCCTTCATCAGAGTGTCCTCCTCTAATGAGTTTGATGGAGCACGACATCCTTCAGGATCACAATCTCCGTATATCATTTCGACGTCTGACCTGGGTATAAATCTCGAACTCTGTGCGGGATAGCAAAAGGGCGTAGGCACCTCTTCTTGAGACGTATAACCGTCCTTGCTAAGATAGGACTCCCATTCTTCCACCATATCAGAGGAATCATCTTTATTGATGGTATGCACTTCTTGAGGCACTGGGTGAAGGAAACCTCCACTGTGGAAGAAGTCTTGAATAGGATGAAGACTTTCATTGCTGGTAGTAGCTGTCTGGGTACAGGTTGTAGAAAAACCGAGACCCTTTTTTGTTTTATTGTCAGTAGGAATGACTAGCTGTCCCCATCCTATTGTATTGGTACTCTCGACCGCTTTGATAGCATCTTTGTATGAGGAAATGGAAGTTCCCTCTTCGTATTGATTGTCCTTGCTCATCGATAGTACTTGGAACTGAGTTCCAATAACTTCCTCAGGTTCTATATCAGTAGATGATGATAAGTTACTCACGAGCAAGGCTTATTCTCCACAGACCGTGACGAGCTGGTTGTTCTGGAAAAACTTTAACTTTTGGTGGAGGATCGAGGTGACCGCCCCAGCCTGATGTATCCAAGGTCTTCCTAATAAACAACTGTACGTTGCCCGGATGTCCATGAACTGGAAAGCGACTTGGAAAGTGTGAGGACCAATAGTTATGGGAAGGTCGACTTCGCCGATAACAGTTTTTCTGGACCCGTCAAATGCTTTGACGACGACCTCACTGGTTCTCATCGGGGGTCCTTTGAAGGATAATTGTATCAAAGTGGACTTCGACATAACATTCAGGGCTGATCCTGTGTCTACCAGTACGCTGGCTAAAGCATCGTCCTGGAAGTTAACTATGATGTTGAGCGCCATGTTATGACAGCGACCCTCTTCAGGTAATTCCTCATCACTAAATCCCAAGTTATTGCAGGAAGTGATGTTAGAGACAATGCTATCGAACTGTCTGATTATTACATCCTGTTGCACAAAGGCTTGCTCCAAGACTTTCTGTAGAGCCTCCCTGTGCGCTTCTGAACTGAGTAAAAGTGATAGTACTGAGATCTTTGAAGGAGTTTGTAACAGTTGATCAACAATGTTGTATTCACTCCTTTGGATGAGATTCAGCATCTCATCATCGTTTTTTGAAAGGTCGGGATTACTGGATCGACCAACTGGTGGATTGGGAACTTCTGTCTGAGGTTCCTTTTCTCTGTTAGGTTCTCCAACTCCTCGGTTGAAGATTCGAACACTCCATGTTACTCGACTGATGTCTGCAATATTCACGACGGAGGGTAATGGAATTTCCTTTCCATTCTCGACTGTTGTTACACCATATTTGTAAGGGATAACCTTAGTTGATTCATACGGTAATGGTCCCGGTAGATAGAGGACTATGGGAGCCTTCTGATTCTTCCGACCATCGTAAGCAATTTCGATCCGTTCCTGGTTGGGAACTCTCGATTCGTCAAGTAGAGGGATGATGGTACAAACATCCCTAGCCCTCTGATGATCAGGATTACGACAACGTCCTCAATTTGATCAGCGAGGTAGTCTGGCGCCCAATTGATTAGTCCGGAACCCGGATATGGGCGAATCTCTCTACGATCCACCTGACCCTGAAGAGCTGCTCGCACAAGGTAACATCCTTGGTTACTTTCCGAACAGACTCTACAACATTCATAGTTGTGTGGTGGCACATGGCCACGCCCGCTTTGAATACAATGTAACCTCACTAGGTCACTTTCCACAGATCGAACGTCCCGACTTTGATGACGAGTAAGGTTCCCGTTGGTAATACTAATTTGCTGGGTATCTTCATCCATATAGATTGGAAGCCACCAGTGGTTCAACAAGTGCTGAAGTGTTTCCTGGACAAGGCACAACCTTGATCGTTTTCGCAACCCGCCCTACAGCTCTGATAATCATGTGATACCAGGAATCCGAGCCGGACCTGTTTAGCATGTAACTCCACTAGGCTGGTATTCATCAAGCGAATATCGAAGATTTGAATCATGTTGATCTGATAAGGATTCCTATCATGGTAGTCCTGGATCCATCCAAGATCCATCTGACGCTGGAGGGCCTCTTGTATGAAAAAGCATCCCTGTTTGTTTACCGAGCAAGTCAGAAAGGAATTGTAATCGTGCCGCGGCAGATTATGATACTGGCTTTGCCTTGAGTGCATCGCCACCAAGTTGACATTCATTGCATGGATGTCGTGGTTCTGAATGATGTTAGAATTCATGTAAACCATGTTAACTCCACGAACTCGGTGCTCTTGGATCCATCCGTGATCCATATGTTCCTGTAGAGCTGATTGCACCATAGAACATCCTCGATTGCTTTTAGAGCAGATATCACACTGGTGATAGTTATGAGGTGGCACATAGCCATATCTACTCTGTCTATAATGCATCTTGACCAGATTGGTCCTTAACAAGAGTACATCATGAATTTGATAGACGTGGTCAGTCTCTCCCTCTATCAAAATGACAGTAGCTTTCTCGTGTTGAGGCAGCGGGTTTGTGAGAACATTAGGATTTGTATCCTTGAAAGATAAGACCCCGCTCCTAACAAGCTTTTGTACGTCGGATTTGAAACTGAGACAATTCTCTATGTTATGCCCTGGTCCTCCTTGATGGTAAAGGCAAGTCTGATCCACCTTAGACCAAAAAGGCGAATTTTCCGGTACTGTAAGAGGGGACTTAGTCTGGACATGCCCCTTAGCCAGTAGTAACGAAAATAGTTCTACGTACAATACGGATATAGGATCAAATCCTAGTGGCCACGTTGTACGATTGTTATTGTATGGACGATGAGCCTGCTAAAGAGGTTGTTGAGTCCTTTGCTGATTAGGTTGGCTCTGCGCAATCTGAGGTTGATACGTAGAAATAGGCGCATGATTGATAGCAGGAGTCACAGCTTCTACTGGTTGATAACGTCGCCTTTGCTTTTCGAGAGAGATATTCCCAATATCCTGCTCTTTTTTCTTAGGGAGAGCACTACCGTATTGCTTTGTACTACTTGATGATCCAGTGTCTTTGACTAGACTTCCATCTCGGACGGCTTCCTCAAGACGAACTCCCATACCGACCATCTCGGTGAAGTCACTGGGCGCACTGGCAACCATTTTGTCGTAATAAAACGAGCTTAAGGTCTTTAAGAAGATCTTTGTCATCTCTTTTTCCTCAAGAGGTGGACAAATTTGAGCGGAAATTTCACGCCATCTCTGAGCGTATTCCTTAAAGGTTTCCTTGTTCTTTTGTGACATTGATATGAGTTGATCTCTGTCGGGTGCCATGTCCAAATTGTATTTATATTGTTGGACGAAGGCAGTGCCAAGATCTCTGAAAGAGCTAATTGTAGCATGGTTTAAACCCATGTACCATTTTAGTTTGGCACCGGTTAGTGAATCAGTAAATCCTGATTCTCTGTCTGAGCTGACATTCACCGAGCGTACATCACCAAGTGACTCTGAGGGCAGGAGTTACCCTTGTACTTTTCAAAGTCGGGCACTTGGAATTTGTGCGGGACTTTCACATTGGGGACCAAGCAGAGGTCCGCGGCGTCCTTTCCAAATAAATTCTGACCGCAAAGGGCTTGCAGTTCTTTCTGCATTTCCAAGGACTGTTCCTGGAATTCATTCATTCGGTCGAACATGCTGTCATTTCCACCAGAAGGTATCTGGGGAATCTGTCCTTTCGGGACAGTGTGCACCTTGGGTGGTGGTATAGTCATTATGGCCGAGACTCTCGGTGCCTCCCGAAGTTTGTAACCTTCAGGAGTTGCTGTCATGCCCCTGGCATCTTCGTTTTCCCGAAGTTTGTAACCTTCAGGCCCAACGGTTCCTGCTGCGGTCCCCTGATCCTCATTGATCAACGGGATATATCCTTCCGGGATATAGTTAAGTGGCATGCCCCAGGGACGATCTTTCGGCATTTTGTACCTAGGATCGGACTTTTCCACTATGGGGATTGAGGTGATCTCCGAGATCACAGTCCTTTGTAGTTGAGCTTCTGCCATTGGTTGCATGTCGTTACAAAGCTTTCTCATATCCTCTCTCAGAGCATCGATCTCTTATCTCAACTCTCTGTTCTCTTCCTCGAGATCATCCATCTTTTTCTGACGATTGGCCCGAGTATTGTACGAATGAGACAGTTTGACTCTAGAACCGAGACACAAACGTGAGATTCGTAGGTAAGAAGAATACGTGACGTGAGTATGATGAATGCAATGATTACATTAATTGTTTTTTTTTGTTTTAATCAAAATAAACTTCGACAATTAGATTGCAAATATAACAGTGGGGAAACCCCGTTTTATTGAATTCAAAGGATTGCGAAAATAGAAATGCAGTAGATTACACGGTGCGAAAACAGAAACCTAAGCTAAGGGGTCCCGAGTCCTCTCTGAGGAGAACTCGGGTGCTGATTCTGGTACTTTCCTTTTCTTGTACCGGGGCTCTTAGGCCGTTGTCGGGTTGTCATTCCTTTGCCAAGTGAAAGGAATGAGCAAATTCCTTTGGTCATCCTGATTATCCACAGTATGTTGCTCTAAAATCTCGATCAGAGCATCCTTATCTTTCAACAGTTGCTGTATTTTGGTACACTCTACATTAAGGGTGCGATATTTGTTCTTCTCAGACCTCGTCTCCTGTTGAACTTTGTTGAGAGTAACCTGAAGTTTTTCCGTTTCAGTCATGAAGTACATGACAGATTCCCTTGGCGGAAGAACTCCTTGAGAGCTCTAGTTTGTACCCAGTGGAGATAAGGCTCCACCTAGACACAGTTTGGTTTTCCTAGAGACTCTCGTCCTTTTTTATGAACATGTTTCCAAGCGTGCATTATTTCCATCTTTAGTGCCCTGTCATTTTCTCCTTCTTTGAATAAAAGACCCTCCAGATGAGCATTACGCGGGACATGCCTCATCGGGTATCCAAACTGATGACGAACCAATATTGGATGGTAGTTGATTCCTACCTTAGTTCCTATGAGGGGTACGTTGGGGAAGTTTCCACAACGGTCAATGATCCTGATCCCGTCATAAATCCTATTGCACCAATCTATGTCAGAGTTGGTAAGGGACATGATTTTCTGTTACCAACGTAAGTTACTCTTATGATCCCAAAAAGCAGCAGAATTAGGAAAATGGGAAGTGAACCATTTGTAAAGCAGGGGTACGTAGCACGTGATCATTCCTCCGTTGTATAAATTCCTTAAGTGTACCGAATTATACGCGTCCGCGAGCAAAGTCGGCACAGGGTTTCCAATGAGAAAAACCTTAATGGCATTGATATCGACGAAGCTATTAATGTTGGGAAACAAAAATAACCCGTAGGTGAGTAAAACAAAGATGCTTTCAAAAGAAGTCATGTTCCCTATACTAGCAGAGTACAGAGCCTTCTTTGTCAGGAACTGGGCGGGTAAACCTGGGAGCCCACCCTTAGTGGTCATGTGAGTCTTAACTTCCGACTCATCCAAATAAATTGCTCTTGCAATGATTTGATCCTTTGGAATTTCTACCAGTCCAGAAAATGGAGTTCGATCAGTAATGTGTAGATCGGTTAAGTGAGAATACTCCTTCAGCGTTGGTGCGAGCTGGTAATCCGGGAATGTGAAACAGTGATAGACCGGATCGTAAAACTGAATGAGTGCCTCCATGATTCCTTCAATCACATGAACTCTTAACAAAGGTAGCAGACCTCCGTACTAGGCTCTGAAAGCTTCAGGGTTAGTGATCATCCTCGCTAATCCTCTCAAATCCTCTAGTTTTGGAACCCTGAAGGTATACTTATGAGTTCTCCTTCTACCGAAGTACATGAGCGCAATCTTTTTCTCTGACATTTGCAATCATTGTCTTAGTTTAGTTTTGAAAAAAGAGACTAGAAGAGAAGTTTTTCTTTGTTTTAATGTTTTTTAGATGAATGCATGAATGCAGCACACAAAAACATAGAAAAAACATGGGGTCAAAGGGTCGGTGGCATGAAGTCAAGGCTCTACACCCCCCAAAGGTTTATACTAGTGATTTTTGTACCTTTCTCTCAAAATCATCAGTTCTTGTCGAGAAAACACCAGCGGGCCGGGAACCGTGCTAGGTGACGTTTTTCGAAGAACCATCAGAAGAGGGTAGTATCCCGTGACAACCATTTCCAATAGTTTCCGCACTACTAAAAGAGGTTTTTCCTAGGTGTATACTCAATCTTTCCACATGCGGCATCACACGCATTCCCATTAGCAGAAAAATAAACACAGATATCAATTAGGAAAAGCAGTATATATATTTATCCTAAAGTCCTAGACTTTAAAGAGCTATGAATCCTATGTTCCTGACAAAAATGGCTCCCCAGCGGAGTCGCCATTCTATGGTACCTTCCCGACTTTAAAGGTTTTGACCTAAGATCCTAGTGAAGTCAAAAAAAAGTCCTATCCCAGTGAAATCCCCAAAGAAAGAAAGAAAGAAAAATCCCACGGTGGGCGCCACTTTTCTGTGGCATTTTTTTTAAGGTTTCTACTTAAGAGATGGGAAGAGAACAAGATCTCGTCGTCCCCAGTGAAGTCGCCATTTTTCTGTGGAAAATGGTGACGAATGATGACTAAGGTGAGATAGATCCTAATGCCACTTCCCCAGTGAAGTCGCCATTTTTTCTGTAGCGTGAGTTTTTGGAACGTGGTTGCGAAGCACTATTGCTTTTGGAGTACTACAGTTCGATTCATTTTTTATCCTATTGAAGCTGATGAAGAAAGGGAAATAGATGTCTCCAATTAACCCTGCTTGCATACTGAGTTTAAATAGATGACTGTTGGTTTACAGATGCTACTGAGATTGTGGGTTTCTCTTAAGTTATTTTGTTAAAATAGTGCCTGGGCAATTGGTGGGAGGTTTTAAGACTGATGCTTTTCGTTTGATATGTGAAGGTACGGGATTTGAGGCTTTGGATTTAGTGTGCTCGCTAAGATTTTTCTTTCAATCTTATGCCTACGTATTCCCGTTTACCAAAACAGGGAAATCAGAGCGATCGTAGTTCCTCCTATTCTATGGGAGGAAAGGGCGTTTTGGTGTCTTGTTCAAAGCCCAAGACCTGAAGCTGAAGGGTTTATTTGTATCTTGTTCGAAGCCCAAGGTGTGAAGCTAAAAAGGTGTTGTCTTTAGAGAGAATTTGTCATCTCTAAAGGGGGTCTGTTTGTCACAACTCTTGGGTGACTGACTATAAAGGAGGATTACTTTAACCGGGATATGTGAATCCTAGCAATGCCATAATTTCCTTTATAGGGGGTTTTAACCTGAAGGAGAAGACTTTAACTCAGTGTACAACAATGTTATCTTTCCTTAGGAATTTCTCATGCTAAAAGAGGGACAGTGGCGTGGATGTAAATAATCCAGAGGCTTGCCGCTTACAGCAATTAGATGAAAAGAGTTGTTGATGTTTGTGTCCTGTGAACGAGGCACAGTTTTGATGCTAAAAGGTTGATTGACTCAACCGGGGTTTTCTTATAAAAAGCCTAAGAGGAGGCTATTGGCCCAACAAGAGGGTGTTTTATGTGTGTCTCGTACGAAGCCCGAGAGAGAGGCTAAAAGGATTTGACTCAACAAGAGAGTGCTTTTAGATGTGCCTTGTACGAAGCCCAAGACAGAGACTAAAGGTTGACTCAACAAGAGAGTCTTTTATACTCAACAAGAGAGTGTTTTTGTATCTTGTACGAAGCCCGAGATGGAGGCTAAAAGAGAGATTGACTCAATAAGAGAGTCTTTTGTACTCAACCAGAGAGTGATTTTGTATCTCGTACGAAGCCCGAGATAGAGGCTAAAAGGATTATTGACTTAACAAGAGAGTTTTTTTGTATCTCGTACAAAGCCCGAGATAGAGGCTAAAAGGATTGCTGTTTCAGTTGAGTGACAGGTCCAGTAGGTTGGTTAAAAGAGAAAATCAGCTCTTATAAAGAGACTGATTAAAGATAAGGCTATGCTTTGGGATTGATCAGAGGATCAGGGTTATTTCCTGTTCTTTAAGGAAATGGGGAATCCAGGGGGTATTGGAGACTGTCCGAGTCTACTGGTGTTTTTCCCTACTTGAGAATACCTTCGAGACTCAAGGAGATTAGACTGTCCAAGTCTAGAGTTTTATCTTTTGTACTATGCTTAAAGAAATAGTAGTAGTATGTTCACAGTAGAAAGATCTAGACTCTTTGAAAGACTGTTCTATTAAGATGACTAATTTCAGTTCCTATACCTCTAGGAGGTCATCTGGACAAATTGTACGAAGCACAAGAGGAGGCTGGAAACTTTTAAGAAGCCGAGGGACAATTTGTACGAAGCCCAAGAGGAGGCTCTCTTCCCGAAGGAAGAATCCTTATACGAAGCCTAGGAGGAGGCTGTGAATACTTCTAAGAAGCCGTTGGGTCCTTGTACAACGCCCAAGAGGAGGCGAGGATGCTTTTAGGAAGCCTGTGGGTCCCCAAACCCCGAGACATTCAAGACAGGCTATTCACAGAGAATAGATCAAGCAAGGAAAGTCCGAGAATTTGGAAGAAACTCAAGAGATGCCATTCATGGAGAAAAGATCATCTTTGGGGAGTAGAGTCTCTTTGACAACTTCTAAAGGGTGACAGTCTGAGAAAGGGTTCAAAAAGAATCTGCCTTTCACATCTCCATATTGTTTAACCCCAGGAGGAGGGAAGACTGTGTCTGGTAATCCTATGGGGATCTAGTTTTGTCTATTTAAGAGTGATCAACAGGGCTTAGTGCTAGACGTAGTTGCCGGGGAAACTCTAAATATCTATACTAGTATTACATAGTGGATATGAGTTAATGAAAGAAGACTTACAGTGAAACAGCCCCACAATACAGTTATATGTATATGAAAGCGGGTAAAGAAAGCATATAAACACTTACTCGGTTGTAGAGCTTCCATGTTGTTTGGTTAGTTGTTCAACAAAGAAAGATTGAAAATAACAGTATATTCAAAATTAAAAGGAGAAAGTGTTTTGAAAAGATGTTGGGGCTTACAGCTCAAGGAGAGGCCCAAGGTTTATCAGTGATCGCACTGTCGTTTTGTACAGAGGAACTTATACAAGTGACTGAAGCCCAAGAAAGGTTTTCTATACAAGGGGATGGGTCTTACACTCTCTCAAGAGGCCCAAGTGTTTAAAGAAAAAGAAAGGGGGCTTACAACATGAGGGTAGGCCCAGATGATTGGTTTTTTCTAGTGGCGATCGCACCGAGGTTTTCTTTTAACGCAGGGGGACTTATACAATGTCTGAGGCCCAAAAAGTTTTGGTTAAAAGGGGATTGGGTCTTACACTCTAATAGAGGCCCAAAAGATTTATTATTGTACAAGTGGTGGGGCGTACAGCTCAAGGAGAGGCCCAAGGTTATTTGTTTGAAAATGGCGATCGCGCCGAGATTTTTGAAAACGCGGTGGGTCTTATACAAAACATTGAGGCCCAAAATGGTTTGGTTTTAAAAGGGGGATGGGTCTTACACCCTAATAGAGGACCAAAAGATTTTGAATGGGTCTTATAGCTCGAGGAGAGGCCCAAAAGATTTTGAATGGGTCTTATAGCTCGAGGAGAGGCCCAGAGTTTGTTTTTCAACGGACGATGATCGCGTCGAACTTTTTAAAATACAACGGCACTTATACAATAAGTGAGGCCCAAAAATAGGTTTGTATTTACAAAGGATTGGGTCTTACACTCTATTAGAGGCCCAATTGTTTGAAATTGTTTGATGAGGGTGAAAATCAAAGAAACCCTAATTTGTTATTCTTTAAAAGTAAATATTTAAAGAAAATCAAATAAAATACCAAATAAGTTTGAATAAACCATTTGTGATTTTTGTTTAAGGTTTGAGAAATGAGGGATTAATCACAAGATGAATTGAAACTCACTTGGTTTTGATTTTCAAAGTAAATATTCACTTTTAAAATGTTTAAGAACATTAAAAAGGAATTTATTCACAAAAATACTAATTATATTAAATAAATAATATAAACTTAATTTTTTTGTGGAATAAAATATTTCAACATTTTTGTGATTTTTTTTCAAAAAGAACCAATCAAAAATAATTAAAATTGAAAGAGTTATTAATTTTCCAATTAATTAATAAAACATGAAAATATTGGAAAAAATAGCAAAATGTGAGAAAACACAAAATGGCATGGGTGGGGTTTGAACCCACGACCTCAAGGTTATAGGGCGCGCGCCTTACCACTGGGGTGGTGATACATCCATTGCTTGAAGCGAAACCACAAATATACAAGGCTTGCCTTGTTTTTGGCCTGGCCCAAGGCAAGGCAAGGCAAGTTTTGGGTCAGAAACGTGAAGGTCATAACTTTCTCATTTCTCCATGGTTTGAGACAAAATTTATATGCATCTGGCCTATAATTTCACAAGGAATCCAATGGTGGTGGTATTTTTTCCAGATCATACTCCCTCCTCAAAATTCGATAGTGGTTTTGAAAAAGGCCTATAATTGCATTTTCTATGCTACACTTTGATAAATGCATGAATTACATGATGAATTGGTTCAAACACAACATATATAACATATATGAGGTGTGTATGATCAGTGGAATTCAAAGCAATGCATATTTTGGAAAGTCCAAGCCATGATGCTTACCTCTTTTTGAGCTTTTGGAGTTTTCTGTGCAATCTGCCAAACTTCTTGCTCTAGAAATGGTTTGATGCTTTGGACACTCTCAAATGACCCCTTAGAAGCTATTAGGATGGTTGGAATCAGCTGGAACCTGCAAAAACACAAACTGTCCCTTTCTTGTAAAAGGGGTTAAAATGACCAAAATAGCAACTCTCTTAAATGGTGTTCCAGATGGGGGAACCATTTGGGACAGTTCAAGGATGTTATTTGGAGTGTGTTTGAGGTTTTATCTGGTTTGGAAAGTGACTGAATCAAGACATGGCTTGAAAAATGAACAAAAGGCCTATTTTGAGGTTTTGAGAGGTGACTTTGTGATTTTGGTGTTACAGGTCACTTTTGATAGTTTGGATCACCTACATATGATGTTTATGAGGTGTTAGGATCCTGAGTTGTGATGGAAATGCTCTCTAACTCAAAAAATCAGAGTTACCTTGCTAAAGAAGGCATTTTGGCCTAAAGAGAGGGATTTTAAGGAAAACATTTGTTTGATGGCTTTGGTGTACTTAAACTGAGCACAAATGAGCTCTATTTATAGTAGAGCAAGTTTTATTTGGGATCAATAGTGAATGGCAACTGCAGCAGAGGTTTGGCCAATGGTTGCACTTTGGAATCCAAGTCTCCTCTAGCCATTGACTAGAGGTTAGGGCACAGGGCTGTGGTTCCCTTGGTCTTGGATATGTCTTGACTGAATTCAATTGCAAATGTGTCAGTCCATGCCACCTTGGTGTATGTATTAAAAGCTCCAATCTAAAATTGGAGTCTCGTCCCTCTTTTAGGCAATTCTAGGTTTGGCATGCTACTTCTTGTTCCAAGGACTTTGGAGGCTTGACTCAGTGTTTGTCCCCTTTAAATTTGATCCTCAGATGTGTCCAAAGTGATGAAAAGGCTTGGAATTATCTGATTTTGCCAAATCGAGCAAAAATGCAAAATTCTACCTAGCCTTGGCAGTTTTCAGCAAGACATATTGCCATTGTCATATCTCATGGCCCAAGTGGAATTTGGTGATGTTCTTGGCCATTTTGGAAAGCCCTCATATGATACAACAACTGTTTGATCATATTTGGTTTTGATACCTTTTGGATCCAAGTGAAAAATCCCCCTACATTTGGAAAAAAGTGAAGGCAGATTCTGACTTAGTGAAAATTTCACTAAGTGTTGGAAAAAAGTGACATTTTCACTTTTTGTGATTTTGATCATTCCATAAATCAAAATCCATGATGAATTTGGAAGGAGGTCAATTCTAAGCTTTTGTAGAGGGTAATGAGAGCTACAAATCTAGCTTTGGATGGGGAAAAATGGCCTTGTGGTTTAGGAGTTATGACCCTCCAAAGTTGGTACCCTTGCCACTTTGTTCATAACTTAGAAAATTTTCTAAGTTTTTATGGTTACCCATTTTTCAAGCTATTCCACTTTTCTTGATTTTTCTTGATGAATGATGATTCAAATCATACATTAACATCATTTTAGGGTTAAAAAAACCATTTTTGTGAAAAATCTCAAAAAATCAAAGTTGACTTTCTGTGTACAGTTGACTTTTTGTCAGATGAATTCCAAACTGTGCGATCCTCTATGAAATCAAGTCCTTGACCTAAATCAAACTTGATGGATTGATTTCATAGGTGTTATAGGGTGTATTAAATCATGTCCTAGGGTTTAGGAACATGTCCTGGTCAAAAGTCAAAGCTACAGTTGACTTTTCTCGCGAAACCCTAATTGTGGTACTGATGAAATTGAGACTTGCTGCTCAAGCTTCCTGGAC
Organism: Lathyrus tuberosus; assembly: GCA_022829125.1. Taxonomy (NCBI): domain Eukaryota; kingdom Viridiplantae; phylum Streptophyta; class Magnoliopsida; order Fabales; family Fabaceae; genus Lathyrus; species Lathyrus tuberosus. The sequence goes on from JALAZF010000072.1 coordinate 13,388,752, forward strand.
CAGTCCATTGTTACAAATGAATTAATGTTGTATGTTGGAGACCCTCAAATCATGTCTTGAGGTCTTGGCTCATGATTTGTCCCAAAAGTTAACTTAGGGGTGAATTAGGTCAAGAAACCCTAATTCATGATTTTTGATGTATGCATCCCCTGGGGTCAAATTGAATTGATGCTTTGGCCCATGAGGTTCCATGGAGTATTTTAGGATATTCTTTGAAGCATTTGCTCATGCCCAGAGGGAAATTTCCATCTGGAGGCCCTGGTCGACCAAACCCTACTTTGGTGACACTGGCGATCTTGAGGCTTGATCCACCTGGAAGGGAGCAGCCTTGTGCTTAATCCTTAAAGTGGGAGTCCTCTTGATCCATTGTAGATGCTTGGGAGGTTAGACAAGTTGAAGATGATGTCATTTCTTGATTGATCCTTTGTCTAAGAACTCTGAGAGGGCTTGAAACCATAATTTTGACTGTAGTAAGTGTTCACCCATCTTTGGGGAGACTGATGGTTCATCCATATTGTGATGATGATTTGCACAATGATGGGAAATCTTAGTGGTCAAAATTTAGGATATGACAATTATGTATATTTATCTTTTTTGGATTTTACACGTATGACTCTGTATATGACAAACAAACTTCTATGTTTATATATATGAGATTTCAGTTGCAGATTTTCCACTTTTATTCTGTATCTGAATTATGGGTGTTAGGAACTGAATTCCTCTATTTATGTTGCTACCTGATTGTTGGATATCTTTATGAGCAGGTTGTTATATTTCATCATCGTGATGTGATGCTCCGTCTATGCCATGAATGTTTTAATTCTACTCTGATTATTTGTTATCGCTTTAATTAGTCGGGTTATAGATTGGGGGTGTTACAAAAGACATGGAAAAAACTTCGTTCATTACCCCATGGGGTACCTTTTGTTACAAGGTAATGCCATTCGGTTTGAAGAACGCCGGGGCAACCTATCAAAGGGCCATGACTACTCTGTTTCATGACATGATACACAAAGAAATCAAGGTATATGTCGATGATATGATTTCCAAATCTAAGAAAGAAGAGGAGCATGTGATCCACCTGTCAAAGCTATTCGAGCGGTTGACAAAGTACAAACTCCGCTTGAATCCTAATAAGTGCACATTTGGTGTCCGTTCAGGGAAATTTTAGGGTTCATCGTCAGCCAGAAAGGAGTTGAGGTTGATCCTGACAAGGTCAAGGCCATTCAAGAAATGCCTTCTCCAAAGACTGAGAAACAAGTCAGGGGTTTCCTGGGACGTTTGAACTACATTTCCAAATTTATATCCCTCATGACCGCAACATGTGCGCCAATTTTCAAATTACTAAAAAATAATCAGGACTGCGTTTGGACAGAAGACTGCCAAACCGCCTTCGACAATATTAAGGAATACCTGTTGAACCCACCGATTCTATCACCTCCAGTTGAAGAAAGACCACTGATCATATACTTAGGAGTCTTGGAAGACTCGATGGGCTGTGTACTTGGCCAACAAGACGAATCCAAAAGGAAAGAGTCTGCCATTTACTATTTGAGCAAGAAATTTACCGACTGTGAGACTCGGTACACGATGCTTGAGAAAACTTGTTGTGCTCTGGCTTGGGCAGCCAAACGTCTTCGCCAGTATATGATTCGTCACACTACTTGGTTAATCTCAGAAATGGATCCAATCAAGTATGTCTTTGAAAAACGTGCTCTCACGGGAAGGATTGCCCGCTGGCAGATGTTGTTATCAGAATATGACATAGAGTATCACGCTTAAAAAGTCGTTAAATGAAGTATTTTAGCCGATCATTTGGCTCATCAACTGATTGATGATCAGGAATCAGTTGGATTTGACTTCCCATACGAAGATGTCATGTGCTTGAAAATGAAATATTGCGATGAACCGCTACCCAGTGAAGGGCCAGAACTAGATTCCCAGTGGGGACTAATCTTTGACGGAGCTGTAAATCATTATGGAAACGAAATTGGGGCAATCATCATAACACCTAAGGTACCCATATTCCTTGCACCGCCCGACTGACATTCAAGTGTACGAACAACGAGGCCGAATACGAAGCTTGTATCACGGGTCTCGAAGAAGCGATCGACTGAAGGATCAAGAATTTGGATGTATATGGTGACCCAGCCCTGGTTATCAATCAGATCTAAGGAGATTGGAACACATACCAATCAGGACTAATTCCTTACAAAGATTATGCGAGAAGGTTATTACCCTTCTTTAACAGAATCGAGTTTCATCATATCCCTCGTGAAGATAATCATACGGCTGATGCATTAGCCACTCTCTCTTCCATGATTAGTGTAGGTCAATGGAACGACCTACCTAAGATTGACATAATGCGCCTTGAGAGGCCCGCTTATATCTTCACAATTGAAGCAGTCATAGACGACAAACCTTGGTATCACGATATCAAATGCTTCCTTCAGAAACAAGAGTACCCATCTGGGGCACTAAGGAATGATAGAAAGACCCTCAGAAGGCTAGCAGGTAGTTTCTTCCTAAGCGGTGATACACTCTATTAGAGAAATTTTGACATGGTCTTGCTCCGATGCGTAGACAGACCAGAAGCAGACACTCTGGATAAATAAATTCACGAAGGATCCTTTGGCACTCATGCCAACGGACACACAATGGCGAGAAAAATTCTAAGAGTATGGTACTATTGGTTTACAATGGAATCCGATAGCTACAAGTACATGCGAAGGTGTCCTAAGTGTCAGATATACGCTGACAAAATCCATGTACCGCCAACGCATCTCAAAGTTATTTCTTCCCCAAGGCCTTTTTCCATATGGGGAATCGACATGATTGGCATGATCGAACCCAAGGCTTCGAACGGACATCGGTTCATCCTAGTAGCCATTGATTACTTCACCAAGTGGGTCGAAGCATCATCGTACGCAATTGTAACCCGACAAGTCGTGGTACGATTTATCAAAAACAATATCATTTGCCGTTATGGTGTTCCAAGCCAGATCATTACGGATAATGGATCTAACTTGAATAATAAGATGATGAAAGGGTTGTGCGCTGAGTTCAAGATCGAACACCATAACTCATCTCCCTACCGACCTAAGATGAACGGGGCGATAGAAGCGGCTAACAAGAACATCAAGAGGATTGTTCAAAAAATGGTTGTAACCTACAAAGACTGGCATGAGATGCTACCCTTTGCTCTTCACAGTTATCGCACATCTGTCCGCACTTCAATAGGGGCAACCCCTTTCTCTCTAGTATATGGCATGGGGGCAGTGCTCCCCAACGAAGTAGAGATCCCATCAATCCGGGTATTGATGGAAGCTAAGCTAACAGAAGCTGAATGGTATCAAAGTAGACACGACGAATTAAACCTAATCGAGGAAAAGAGAATAACGGCACTATGCCACGGTCAGTTGTATCAACAAAGAATGAAGAAGGAGTTTGACAAAAAGGTTCGATCTCGCGTCTTCAGGAAAGGAGACCTTGTGCTAAAAAAGATACAATCATTTCTCACTGATTCCCGGGGCAAATGGACTCCGAATCATGACGGCCCTTATGTGGTCAAGAAAGCTTTCTTAGGCGGTGCCTTGAGACTCACAACCATGGATGCAGAAGAATTTGCCTACCCTACAAATGTTGACGTAGTCAAGAAATACTTCGCCTAAACTAAAAAAAAAATGTCTCGATGGATTGAATACCCGAAAGGGCGGTCCAGGCAAAAATTAGATACATAATAAAAAAAAATCATCCCGGTGGATTAGAAATCTCAAAGTACAATCCAGGCAAAAGTTAGGGATTATTGGCAAGTAACTACGTCCAACAGGGGCAAATTCCCCAGCGCCAATCATGCCATCCATCAGAAAACTCCAGTCAAGGTCATCTTCGACAGAAGTTCATGATACCTGGAAGTCAAAGTTGGTAGAGGGATATCGGTCGTTATGTTTCAATGTAGCCCTGTTCCCTTAAATTACCGTTTTCTAAACTTTGTAAATACTCTATGGAATCACGCACTTAGCTGATTTCCACCCTATCAATAAAATTTGAGCCCTTGTGCTTTTGTTTGCAATTCTTATTTGTTTTATCTTTACAGAACGACGTTTTAACATGATTAACGATTCTGGAAATAAAACAAAAATGAATTTATTTGTCAAATTTTTCTGCTTTTAAAATAAAGATGGACATTCTTTTGACTGTTGAACATCGAAACAACATCGATTGCTTCTCCAGAAGTAATCGAGCATCAAAGTGCAGAATCAAAGTACTCCTTCTAAACCAGTACACCTGAACGAAGGATCAAGTGTATCAGATATGATTTTCCCATCTGATATCCCCGACAGAGTTCTTACCTCCTAAGTCCAACCAACGATTGTTCCCCACAGGGACTATCTCTCCTAAGCAAGTGTCATACCCCAAATTTTGACCACTAAGATTTCCCATCATTGGGAAAATCATCATCACAATATGGATGAACCATTATGCCTCATGAATCTCCCCAAAGATGGGTGAACATTCACTACTATAAAAAATTAGGGTTTCAAGCCCTCTCTGAGCCTTAGACAAAGGATTAATCAAGAATTGACATGATATTCAACTTGTCTAACCTCTCAAACATCCACAATGGATCAAGAGGACTCCCACTGCAAGAATCAAGCACAAGGTTGCAACATTCCAAGTGGATCAAGCCTTAAGATCGTTAGTGTCACCAAATTAGGGGTTTGGTCGACCAGGGCCTCCAGATGGAAATCTTCCTCTGGGAATGAGCCAATGATTCAAAGCATAACCTAATATACTCCATGTAACATCATGGACCCAATCTTCAAATCAATTTAGCCTCAGGGGATGCATTCATCAAAAATCAGGAATTAGGGTTTCTTGACCTTATTCACCCCTAAGTTGACTATTAGGACAAATCATGAGTCAAGACCTCAAGACATGATTTGAGGGTCTCTAATACACCACATTGATCCATTTGCAACAATGGATTGATCCAAGAAGCTTGATCAACAAGTTTCAAATTCATCAGAACCACAATTAGGGTTTTGAGGAAAAAGTCAACTGTACCTTTGACTTTTGACCCAGGCATGCTCCCAAACTCTAGGACATGATTCAATACACCTTATTAAACCTATGAAATCAATACATCAAGTTTGATTTAGGTCAAGGACTTGATTTCATAGAGGATAACACAGTTTGGAATTCATTTGACAAAAAGTCAACTGTGCACAAAAGTCAACTTTGACTTTTTGATATTTTTCACAATTATGGTTCTTTGACCCTAAAATGATGTTAATGTGTGATTGGAATCATCATTCATCAAGAAAGATCAAGAAAAGTGGGATACATTGTAAAAGGGGTAACCATAAAAAACTTAGAAATTTTCTAAGTTATGGAACAAATTGGCTAGGGTACCAACTTCCAAGGATCATAACTTGAGATCCAAGCAACCATTTGGGCTGATCCAAAGATGGATTTGTAGCTCTCATGGCATGCTTTAAAAGTGTCAACTACACCTCATTCCAATTCCTCATGGATTTCAAGTTATGGAATGGCCAAAATCAGAAAAAGTGAAAATGTCACTTTTTTCCAACACTTAGTGAAATTTTCACTAAGTCAGAATCTGCCTTCACTTTTTTCCAAAGGTAGGGGCATTTTTCACTTGGATCCAAAAGGTATCAAAACAAACTATTATCACACATATGTGGTATCATATGAGAGCTTTCCAAAATGGCAAAGAACTCCATGAAAATCCACTTGAGCCATGAGATATGACCATGCCAATGTGCCTTGCTGCAAACTGTCATGGCAAGGAAGATTTGTGCATTTTGCTTGATTTGCCAAATTTGTGCAAATGACAAACATGTCTATCCATCTGAACACCTCAGGGGGAGACCGAGGAGGGACAAACACTGATCCATAAGCCTCCCAAGTCCTTGGAACTAAAAATAGCATGCAAAACCTAGAAATCCCTAAAGAAGGGACAAGACTCCAATTTTGTTTTGGAGCATTCAATGGATGCACCAAGGTGGCATGGACTGAGCCATTTCCAACTGAATTCAGTCAACACATATCCAAGACCAAGGGAACCAGCAGCATGTGCTCTAACCTCTAGCCAATGGCTAGAGGAGACTTGGATTCCCATTGATCAACATTGGCCAAACCTCTGCTGCAGTTCCCATTCACTATTGCAGCCAAAACAAACTTCCTCTACTATAAATAGAGCTCATTTGTGATCAGTTTGCGTACACCAAAGCCATCAAACAGATGCTTTCCTCAAAATCACCTTTTCACTTCCAAATTTGCCTTCCAAAGCAAGTCACTATCGGGTTTTGAGTTTGAGAGCTATTCCAACCAAACCAATCACACACACACCTCATAAACATCATATAGAAGTGATCCAAACACTTAAACAACATCTAGAACACTGATTTCTCAGAATCACCAGCCAGTTGCTCAAGGTTTTAACTAAGTTGCAGCTGGGATACCATCTTCAGTTCCAGCTTGTTTCAAACCATTCCAAGCACTCACACACATCACTTTGCACCTAGGGAAGCAATCCACATCATTGGAACCTAGCTGTAACACTTCTAACACAAAACACGATCACCAACTGCAAGAGGTAAGCATGAGCTCTTCTAACTCTATGATCCATGCATTTTTTGCTGCACAATAATTTGGCCATATGTTCATAATCATGCATATAGTATTTTCCCTCAATCACTTGCTTTATTTGAATCGTGTGTGGAATTTCTGAGCCTTCATGCAAATTTTAGGGTTCTTGAGGTTTCTCTTTGATTTCTTATTCCATGCTTAAAATAAATGAAATTAAAGACCATAGACATGATCGTGAGGTGAAAACGAGTAGATTGATATGTGGATTGTGTGATTTCATCAAGTATTCAGTGAGATTGATGATAAAACGCAAATCTGGGCAAAACAGAGCACGCGGGCAAGGCCAAGATGTTCTTGGCGCCCGTTTTCAAATATTTGAATATTTGAATTTTTGTGATTTTATTTAATTGATTCAAAAATTAATTTCTCTCTGAGTTTTAATGATTTTGAGTTGATTCCGTTTTTAATAATTCAAAAAAATGTTAAAATATTTTATTTTGTCAAAAAATCCCAAAAATATTATTTAATTCATATATTTGATATTTTTGCAAATAATTAATGTTTTATTTGTTTTTAACATTTGAAATATTTTTTCTCCCTTGATTTTCCAAACTTAATTGATTTCCAATCATTTTGTGGATATAAACATGATTTTTCAAACATTAATCCAATATCACAAATTTTTTTTCACACATGTTTAACAATTTTGGTCATTTTAATTGAATTTTTATTCAACTAAAATATATTTTGAAAACAAATTAGGGTTTTGATTAATTCAACCCTCATCAAACTTTTTTCAAACACTTTGGGCCTCTAATAGAGTGTAAGACCCAATCCCCCTTGAAAACTAAAACATTTTCGGGCCTCAGTCATTGTATAAGACCCACTGCGTTTTCAAAAATCACGGCGTGATCGCCATTTCAAAACGGAAAAACTTTTGGGCCTACCCTCGTGTTATAAGACCCATTCCTTTATTTAAGCCTTTGGGCCTCTAATAGAGTGTAAGTCCCATCCCTTTTTGTACATAAACTATTTTGGGCCTCAGATATTGTATAAGTCCCGACACAATAAAAAAACCTCGGCGCGATTGCCATTTTCAAACAAATAACCCTGGGCCTCTCCTTGAGTTGTAAGTGTAACACCCCAATTCCCATCGCAGATAAATAATACATAAATAAATCAGAGTGAATAAAAATTTATTCTTAGACAGAAACCAGGATGCCACATTTAAAGAAAGAAAACACAATCCCTGCTCATAAATTTGATACATAACACAAAATGGAATAAACATAAAAGGGAAACTTTTTCCAACAAAAGGAAACTTCAATTATGGAATAAAGCGGAAAGATCCATAACTGACTTGTTTTACAAAATAAATTGTTTTATAACATCAAAATATTCATACAAAGGTAATACAAAATAGATCCAACAAATGTATACATCTATAATAAAAGCGTTCCCCGACTCTCGTGTTACATATCAGAGCAGACAGACCGACAAAAGGATGGAGAACTAATCTTCACAAAAGCCTCCAAGATACTAATCTGTAATTGCCTCATAGAGCATCAAACCACAGCAAAAGGGTGAGAAATAACAACTAAATCAAGATTTCATAATAATATGCAAACAAATATAAATTCACATGCATAATTATTCTCACCACAAGCATCACATACTAACACATATAGCATGCCACAGATACATAACATATTTCTAATAATCCAACCACATAGCATATATCCATTATACCAACATAATAGCATATTCACACATAATGCATACCAAAGTTATGACATATGGAAACACACCACCGCATCACATATATTCATATATAGCATACCATAGATAATTGATACAATCATTGTAATGTACGACATCCCCACAAAACATAGCATACGTCCAATCATAAAACATATCATCCATAATCCATACATTTATCACGAATGCATATCAAATCACCAATGCTATCACGAGCTCCACACATAATCAATCAATTCACAATTTCCCACACATAATCAATCCATTCATGATTTATGCAAATGCATACAGACCGACACAACGAATCTATGCAATACGGTACTGTCGCTCCCGGGGATTTGTATCCATGGTACAAACTCGAACGTGGGGCGGAAAACAGAGTCGCCAGCAATGTGTATTTATCCCAAGAGAGGGAAAGGAAACACTGCGTAAACCTGAGGGAAGAGGAAAGAACATGGTCTCACGACCAAGAAAAATGGGTAAGGGAGTCGATTACGCGAAGGGAAGGTGTTAGCACCCCACACGTTTATTGTACTCGATGGGATCCACGCTTGTTGTCTCGATCAAAGGGTGTCGTCATCTGGAGCTCCGCTGCTACTGGAAACGAGATGGAACGGGAACGGAAGAGAACGGAGAAACGAAGAAGAAAATAAAAAGAAGTGACTCGATTGAACATCGCTCGTCCTACGCCTACGTACTCCCTCGTGCAATGGGAAAGTCAGAGTCAACGTAGTTCGGACACGAACTAAGGGGGAAGGTTGCTCGCCAAGACATCATCGTCTTGTGCCTACGTATCCTCAATCGGACTAGAAAGAGGAAATCAGAGCAGTCGTAGTTCGACCTAACGAGGTCGGTTAGTGTTTTTTATGGGCGACGTTAGATTCGCGTCAGGCAGTTAGGGTCGATGCCTGTTTGCGACGAGACGTAAGTAATGTATCCTTTTCTGAAAATGATTTGAGATTAACGGTCCCGAAGGATAAAATGGTTTGAGTTTGTTTTTGTGTTTTTTAGACAGAAGTGGATTGAATTTAGTTCATAACTTGCTTTGCACCGAAGTCTATGAGGTAGGAACGAATGCTTAGCAAATCGTTCCAAGATGGAACGTCCACCAAACACTCTAGAAAAATGAGAGGGAACCCCTCATTCCTCACTTCCCACATGCAAGGCTCATGCGCAATACACGTTAATTTTATTAAGTGTTTTAGAAGTGTTATGAGGTGATAAGAGAAAACACACGGAAGAAGGGTGACTCTAGGGGAATCACTATCCTAGTGTTGTCATGCAAAATGGTGGTCCTATGGTTAGTGAGGCTTAGAAGAGAAACAACTACCTAACACCTAATGTTAATCCTACTCCAAGCTTAATCGAAAATTAAGTTGGACTAGTTAGCTCTAAGGGGAAAAGAATCCAAGACTTAAACAAGTCTTGAGATCCACGGGAAGAAAAGATTGAAAGAGACAAAAGAGGAAAGGAAGCGAAGAAATAAAAACAGCAGCTATCACAACGCCCCTACATCAAAACAGCGGTAAAAAGCAGCACACTAGCACGGCAGCCTACAACAGCATACAATTCAGCACAACAAAGGGTGTGAAAAGCCAAACAACCGTACATACAACAACGCACATAGACATAGACAGCCAGAGAAGAACGAGGCAGCATGCATTCAACAATGATTCACTCATGGAAAAGTACACATGCATCAAGCATCACATATTCCTCTATCAAACATGATCACACATCATACCAAACATCATGGTAAACATTATGAAAGAACAATCATGGGATGATGCCCTACATTAAGCATATGAACAAAGTTGAACCAAGCATGTATCACATGAAGTTAAGTGCACCCAATCAAGTTCAAACAAACAACTCCAACAACATCAACAACAAGTCACAATCAACATGTTTAAGAAGTGTGTGTTATGTGTTCACCGCATCAATTAATCAACAACGCAAACATAAACATTTATCGACGAAAACCAAAACTCACGTGTCGAAGAATCGTGTTTATGCAATAGTGTGAGGTGCAACAGCTCAAGAATAATCCACAAATCATCAACATATTAGTCCATGAATTTTAAGCATGCATTGGATCTCAAACAACCAAGAAAATGCAAGAAAATACACATTCTGTCCCAGAGTAACTGGTTAACAAAAGGTGAGTAACCGGTTACTTAGTTGAAAATCAGACCATTTACGCAAAAAATACACATGTTAATCGGTTAACAAACGGTGAGTAACCGGTTACTCTGGGTCAGCAGTCAAAAAAACTGTTTCAAAAGCACTTTTCAGCAGCAAATCACTTATGCAATCATATCCAATGATCTTGTAATCAACAATGCACGAGAATTAAGTCCAATCACAACAATCAAACATCAATTTCATCAATCAAACAACAAGATCACCAATCAAATCAAGCAAATGGATCAACTTACATCACAAACCAAAGATCTACATTGCATAAGTTGAAATTAAGCTAAATCAAACATAGATCCAAGGAAAACCAACCTACAAGGCTGAGATTTGCCTTGGTGATTGTTGAGAACGAAAATTGGTGAATCCAAGCAAGAAAACCAAAGATTTATACAATAATCTTCAAGATCCTAGCAAGAAACTTCAAGATCCAAGCAAGAACACTCCAAATAATCAAAAGTTGTTCCCAAAAGTGATTCCAAGATCCAAACCAGTAGCCATATCAGAATTGAACCAAGAATGATGATGTGATGGAGGTTTAGCTCAAGAATTCACAAATTCCAATGAAGAATTTGTGAATCTATGGATATGGAGCTTTGGTGAGAGGTTGAAGATGAAGATGAAAAGTGGAAAAAGTGAGAGAGAATTGAGAGAAATTCTGAAAAATTGGAGAGTGAAAATGATGTAGGTTCTAGTGGTTTGGAATGAATTGGTTTAAATAACCCCTAGGTTAGGAGTTAAGTTTGGGTTTGGAGTAAGGTTAAGTGAGTGGAAATTGGGGTGAAAAGTGGATTAGGAAATGAAATGAGGAATTAGAGTGGAAAAATGATGGAGAGAATTTGAATTTTGGGTGGAAAATGATGAAAATATCAATTCTAGATCCTTCCCCACGTGCACAAGCCAAACACATGATCACAAATGATGCAAATTTAATTTTTCAAACTTGGCTCAGAGTAACCGGTTAACAAACGGTGAGTAACCGGTTACTTAGCTCAAATTTTGAATTTTGGAGCCTTTTGGAGGGAAACTTGGAAAAGCGACTTCTGACAGCTGTTTTGAATCTGTTAAACCTCTGAAACTCAAAACTTGATATTGCCACTGAGTAACACCTGAAAAGAACACAAATTCCTGCTGACACCTCAAAATATCCTGCTGAAATAATAATGCCTAATACCGGATCACTTGATCAGAAAATGACTGTTGGAGCTCCTGATTATCAAAACGCCTAATGAGCAAAATAAATGCTCCAAAAGACACTGAAAACCATCTGCTTGTCCTTGAATACTGCTGAAAATAATGCCGGAGCTAACAACGCCATGAGCTGCTAGAAAATACCTTGATCCCATGCACAGAAGAAAAATGCAAAATGCAGGAACGAAAATGCAAATGAAAGGGGGCACAAGCCAGTTAGGTTAGAAACAAAAGGGCAAATTTTGAGGTGTTACAGCTGCCCCTATTCAAACTTCTTGGATCCGAGGGTATGGAAGCAACGACTTTCATACAATCGGGATACACGGAGATTGAATACCAAAATAACCTGAAAAATTTGCACCCTGCGAGGAGAATGAAAATAAAGTGCCTGCCAACCGAAGGTGGGCCTAAAAACAATGGAGACCAACCAATAGTTGGGATAACAAAGGTACCAACCAAAAGTTGGAATAACCAAGAAGGTACCAACCAAAAGTTGGAATGAAATATACTAACCAAAAGTTAGAATAACGAGAAGAGGACCAACCAAAAGTTGGAATAACCAAAGGGTACCAACCAAAAGTTGGGATAACAGATACTAACCAAAAGTTGGGATGCAAAGGGTACCAACCAAAAGTTGGGATGAAACGAAAGAGACCAACCAAAGGTTGGAATAAAGCCAAGGGTACCAACCAAAAGTTGGGATGAAACAAAAAAGACCAACCAAAAGTTGGAATAAAGCCAAGGATACCAACCAAAAGTTGGGATGAAACAAAAGAGACCAACCAAAAGTTGGGATATCAGATACTAACCAAAAGTTAGGATGAAACGAAAGAGACCAACCAAAAGTTGGGATAACTCCAAGGGTACCAACCAAGAGTTGGGATGAAACGAAAGAGACCAACCAAAAGATGGGATATCAGATACTAACCAAAAGTTAGGATGAAACGAAAGAGACTAACCAAAAGTTGGAATAAAGCCAAGTGTACCAACCAAAAGTTGGGATGAAACAAAAGAGACCAACCAAAAGTTGGAATAAAGCCAAGGATACCAACCAAAAGTTGGGATGAAACAAAAGAGATCAACCAAAAGTTGGGATATCAGATACTAACCAAAAGTTAGGATGAAACGAAAGAGACCAACCAAAAGTTGGGATAACGCCAAGGGTACCAACTAAGAGTTGGAATAACGAGAAAGCTGACCAAAGGCGAACTCACCACAGATTACCAACCAATAGTTGGGATAACAAAAGGCACCAACCAAACGTTGGAATAACCCAGATGGTACCAACCAAAAGTTGGAATGAAATATACTAACCAAAGGGTACCAACCAAAAGTTGGAATAACAAGAAGAGGACCAACCAAAAGTTGGAATAACCAAAGGGTACCAACCAAAAGTTGGAATAACAACTGAAGAAGTATAGGAAGTAAAATCAACGGACTTACGACCTGCAAAGAAGATGACTCTGCCAGGGGGAAGAGAAATCTACACAAACAACTCTGTAGGGGATTATAACAACAAGGACAAATCCACTGGTTAGAGGGTGATGTTGACCAACATCTTCTGAATTACATCTCTTTCTGCTGGGGACAGAAACTGGTAAAATATATCAAACCTGGCTTATGCTTCGAATGCATATGTTTGATTTTTGCCGTAATGCTCCATATGAATGGAATGCTACGCTTTTGGGAGGATGCCATGCAAAAATGCTTATGCAATGCAAAAAAGGCATCTCAGCAAAATAAATGCTGAAGACAAAGGCAACTCAATCAGGGGATTACAAACTAAATTGTCATCTAAAATAAAAGACCCTGCCGAGGATATCAGCTGCTGTTTGAACAAACCTCTATGAAGATCACTATCAAACTTCGCTTGGGGAGACAAGTCGAACGACTTCGAACCTGCTTGGGGACATTATCGAGCTCAACCTGCCATTGGGTGATGCCCTTGCTTCTACCCTGCCGGGGAATATTAGTACTTTTACCCTGCTGGGGGAGTACCGGAAAACTGTTGTTGTCGAGGAAAACATTTCTCGACTAGCTGAGGAGAATGAGTGCTCGGACTCTGCGAGGAAATAACATCTTTGTCCCAAGAAGATATTCCATAAGTCTCCTGCTGAGAATTTCAACAGCATCAACTGCTGAATGTTTGCTGGGAAAGTGATAAATCAACCACGACTCTTACTGGGGAAATAATCCTCTATACTCTGCCGAGGAAGATGATCCTCGACATTCTAGCTAGGGAAAATAACAACCTACTGAGGAGAATGAACTGTTCCATGCCGAGTAGAGTAGCTCTACTGGGGAGAAAAAATCCACGAAATCTGCCAAGGCATGTCATTGAGCTTGACCCGCTGTTGTAGGAAAGATTCTACACTGCTGGGGATTAGAGCATGCCTTTGCTGACGGAACTACGCTTCCTAACCTCCTGAGAAAAGTGACTACCAGGATTTGTGGGCAACACAAAGTCTTTTCAAAGACATCCAACACACCTCTTGCTGGAGATACAACCACACTCACCTCAGAGCAATCCACTTTAAACTGCTTGTTGGGGGGAATGGGTTCTGCTGAGGATGATGAACTTTCAGTGCTGGGGGAGGCGACTCTACTGGGGATGAACAAACCTGTTGTCCTGCAAACACAATCAACAGGAAGTTCTATACGCAAAAAGGTCACCTCCATTACCAATACAACGACCATTACCTAAGCAATTTCCACTGTTTTCTGATATGCTTCGCAAAGCTTAACATTTTCACATGCAAAAGTTTTATCAAAATATCAGACGTTTTCACAAACAAAACAGCAAAAGTAAAAACACAAATGGAAAGCTTTTGAGTGAAATGAAGATTTTATTGAATGAAATTGGCCTGTGAATAGGCATTTACATTTGGAAGCAATTCCTGGAAAGAGGTAATTGCAAAAAGAAATAAAAGAAAATACACATGTCGGCATTGTGGGGAACATATATCCACCATGATTCAACTCAGCTATGACCCGGTATGCATCGCCTGTCCGCAGATGCTCTGGCCTTCGAGAAAACTGACTGGACTGCTTCCTTTCCTTTGAAATTTTCCGTGTATCAAAGTTGTTCACAGATCGAACGCAGATCGTAGCCTCTTGCTTTTAAATCCCTAAATTTTTCCTGGATCGCCCTTTCCGGGTTTTCAATCCACCGGGATACCCTTTTTTTTGCCAAAGTTGTCTTTTCAGGTTTTCAACTTTGCGGGTTTATTCTCCTTTTTTTTTTCTTTTTATCCCTAACTTTTTCCCGAACCTTTTCTTTTTATGGTTCGCCGGGATGCCCCTTTTTTGCCTGGACTTTCTTTTTGTGTCCAGCGGGTCTCTTTTATGCAAAGTATTTTTTGACTACGTCTGCGTTCACAGGGGACGTAAAATCTTCGCCATCCATAGTTGAGAGTAATAAGGCTCCACCAGAGAAAACCTGTCTTACTACATATGGCCCTTCGTAGTTTGGAGTCCATTTGCCCCTGTGATCTGTTTGAGGAGGAAGGATCCTTTTCAAAACCAATTCACCAGCCTGAAAACATCGAGGACGCACCTTCTGATCAAAGGCTTTCTTCATCCTGCTCTGATACAACCGACCATGTGCAATGGCTGCCAATCTCTTCTCTTCAATAAGGTTTAGCTGATCCAGTCTGGAACGTACCCATTCAGCTTCATCAAGCTTCACGTCTACCAGAATTCTAAAAGAAAGAATCTCAACTTCTAATGGTAGAACTGCTTCCATACCATATACCAGTGAGAAAGGAGTTACCCCAGTCGATGTGCGTACCGAAGTACGATAACCATGCAAAGCATAAGGCAACATCTCATGCCAGTCTTTATAGGTCACTACCATTTTATGCACAATCTTCTTGATGTTCTTATTCGCTGCTTCAACAGCCCCATTCATCTTCAGACGATAGGGAGAAGAATTGTGATGTTCGATCTTAAAGCTCTGACATAGCTCCTTCATTATCTTGTTATTCAAATTTGAACCATTATCAGTAATGATTCTCTCCGGGACTCCATACCGGCAGATGATGTCCTTCTTAATAAATCTGGCTACCACTTATCTGTTGACGATGGCAAACGAGGCTGCTTCCACCCACTTCGTGAAATAATCGATGGCAACCAAAATGAAACGATGCCCATTGGAAGCAGTTGGCTCAATCTTTCCAATCATATCAATGCCCCACATGGCGAAGGGCCAAGGTGATGACAACACATTCAGAGGAGTAGGCGGCACATGCACCTTATCAGCATAAATCTGGCATTTATGACATTTTCGGGCGTATTTGAAACAATCGGACTCCATAGTCATCCAGTAATACCTTGCTCTTAACAGCTTTCTGGCCATAGCATGCCCATTGGCATGAGTACCGAAAGATCCTTCATGAACTTCCTCCATTAACAGGTTTTCCTCATGTTCACCAACACAACGTAGCAAGACCATGTCAAAGTTTCTCTTGTATAGCACGTCATCCTTATTCAGAAAGAAATTCCTTTCCAGCCTCCTCAGAGTTTTCTTGTCTTTAGTGGATGCACCTTCTGGATACTCTTGACTTTTCAGAAAAACCTTAATATCATGATACCAAGGTTTGCCATCTGACACACCTTCAACTGCAAACACAAACGCTGGTCTATCCAGACACATGATTCTGATCGAAGGAGTTTCATTCCAACGATTCACCTGATACATCGAAGACAATGTTGCCAACGCACCGGCCATCTGATTCTCTACCCGGGGTATGCAATGGAAATCAACTCTGTCAAAGAAAGGTAATAACCTCCGGACGTAGTTGTTATACAGCACCAAGTTCGCTTGACGAGTTTCCCATTCTCCAGTGATCTGATTAACCACCAACGCGGAGTCACCATAAACATCGAGGTTCTTGATTCTCAAATCAATCGGTTCTTCTAACCCCATAATGCATGCTTCATACTCCGCCTCGTTGTTGGTGCATATGAATGCTAATCGGGCAGTGAAGGGTATATGAGAACCCTGTGGAGTCGTAATGACAGCCCCGATTCCGTTACCGTATGAATTAACAGCCCCATCAAAGACCAGCTTCCATTGGGATCCAATTTCAGGTCCTTCATCAAGTAGAGGCTCTTCACAGTCTTTCATCTTCAGATACATAATATGCTCATCAGGAAATTCAAACTTCATCGGTTGATAATCCTCAATTGGTTGTTCAGCAAGATATTCTGACAAAACACTTCCCTTAATGGCCTTTTGGGAAACATATTGAATATCGTATTCTGTCAGAACCATCTGCCAACGGGTTATTCTTCCGGAGAGCGCCTGTTTTCAAACACATACTTGATCGGATCCATCTTCGAAATCAAGAGGGTTGTGTGGTTTAACATATACTGCCTCAACCACTTAGCTGCCCAAGCGAGTGCACAACATGTTTTTTCCAGCATCGAGTACCTCGACTCACAATCAGTAAACTTCTTACTCAGGTAGTAGATGGCATGCTCTTTTCTACCTGACTCATCGTGTTGACCGAGCACACACCCCATTGAGTTCTCAAGAACCGTAAGATACATAATCAATGGCCTTCCTAGCACTGGCGGCATAAGGACCGGAGGTTCCTGCAAATATTCTTTTATTTTTTCAAACGACTTTTGACAATTCTCGTTCCACCTGACCTCTTGATCTTTTCTTAGCAACTTGAATATCGGTTCACACGTGGCTGTAAGATGAGAGTTGAATCTAGCAATGTAGTTCAACCTCCCTAAAAAACCACGAACCTCCTTTTCTGTTCTTGGTTCAGGCATTTCTTGAATGGCTTTTCCTTTAGCAGGGTCCACCTCGATACCTTTTTCGCTGACAATAAAACCTAGTAACTTTCCAGATCTCACCCCGAAGGTGCACTTGTTCGGATTCAACCTTAGTCTGAACTTTCTCAACCTTTCAAACAGTTTTTAAAGATTAACCAAATGTTCTTCCTCCGTCTGTGACTTCGCAATCATGTCATCAACATAGACCTCGATCTCTTTGTGAGTCATATCATGAAAGAGAGTCACCATCGCCGACTGATATGTTGCCCCAGCATTCTTCAATCCAAAGGGCATCACTTTGTAACAGAACATTCCCCACGGTGTTATGAACGTTGTTTTCTCCATGTCCTCTGGGGCCATCTTGATTTGGTTATACCCAGAGAAGCCATCCATGAAGGAAAACACAGAATACTGAGCAGTGTTGTCCACTAACACATCGATGTGAGGAAGCGGGAGGTCATCTTTTGGGCTTGCTCTATTCAGATCTCTGTAATCAACGCACATCCTGAACTTTCCATCCTTCTTAGGTACAGGCACAATATTAGCAACCCACGGAGGATAATTCGTTACAGCAAGAAACCCAGCATCTAACTGTTTCTGAACCTCTTCTTTAATCTTGACGGCCATTTCCGGTTTCGTCCTTCTCGGCTTCTGCTTAACCGGAGCACATCCTTCTTTGAGCGGCAGCTGGTGTACCACGATGTCAGTGTCGAGCCCAGGCATGTCTTGGTAAGACCAGGCAAAGATATCCACATACTCTCGGAGCATTTCAATCAATCTTCCCTTGACAATGTCTTCCAAAGAAACCCCAATCCGTACCTCTTTCTTTGCGTCCTCGGTTCCCAAGTTAACAACCTCGATTTCCTCCTGATGAGGCAGAATGACCTTTTCCTCTTATTTTAAAAGCCTGGTTAATTCCTCTGGTAAGGTACAGTCTTCATCAGTCTCCTCTTCAGCCTGATATATGGGATTATCGAAGTCGTATCGAGCCATAGCTGAATCATGAGGGGTGGAATCTGAACAAGAAAACTTGCATGATTGATGATATATGTTTATTATGGATGCATCAAACAAAAACACATTGCCATTTTGATGTGATTTTAATGCAAAACCAAAAACAGAAAAACAGGGATCTAAACATTTGAATGCGAAAACGTCCTTTATTAATGATAAAGAAAAGCATACAAAAACATTCAAGCCCTACAAACATGAATCACTACGTCTTGGGCAGAACGTAGGATTAACAGAGATGACAAATAGGATTAATTACTCTGGTCCGATCACTTGAATGACTCTCCCCGACGACCAGTTGCGAAGGCTCTGACCTGGGATACAGGGGCGGATCCAATTATCCATATCACAATCACTATCCCCAACCTCCTCGATCGCATTGACTCTGTCGAAGAAAACACCGGCACTGGTGAAACGGTCGGGGCCATAGAACTTGGGAGGCTCTTCAGGACGCCTGGGTGGCTTGTAACCCAGTCCATGAGTATCTCGCTTTTCCTAGATATCAATAACCTAACCCCACCATTGTGAATCGCCGGCTTCAACCACGGCCCGAGCATCTCTAAAAGAAGACATTGAAATCTCCGGCTGATGTACCACTGTAGGTTGAACCACTTCAGATTGGATGCCTTCTTTGAGAGGTTTCTCAGTGATCTTCACTGCTTCGAAACCCTGACATAGAGTTTCGTGTATTTCACCATCTACCTCCACATACTTGAAAGTAGATAGCTGGCTTATCATCATATCCTCTTCTCCACAAACTGTCACCACATGCCCATCTACCATATACTTTAACTTCTGATGCAATGTAGACGTCACAACCCCAGCACTGTGAATCCATGGACAACCCAGCAACCAACTGTAGGCAGGTTGGATGTCCATGATATAGAAGGTAGCATCGAAAACTTCCGGCCCAACCTTAATTGGTAACACAGTCTCACCAAAAACAGACCTCTTCGAGCCGTCGAAAGCGCGCACCACCAAATCACTAGGTGTGCATATCAACCCTCGGGTGTCCAGCTTCATCAAAGTTTTCTTAGGCAGAACATTCAAAGAGGACCCAGTATCCACAAACACATGAGACATCAACGATCCACGACATTCAACAGAAATATGCAAGGCATTATTATGGTTCCTCCCAGCTGGAGTCAAGTCTAAATCCGTAAAACCCAGACCATTGCCTACATTAACATGGGCCACTACCCCCTCCAACTCATTAACAGAGATCTCTTGAGGTACGTACGCAGCATTCAGTACTCTCAACAATGCATTTCGGTGTGCCTCGGAACACAGTAACAGGGACAAGATGGAGATCTTGGATGGAGTCTGATGCAACTGATCAACAATCTTGTAGTCGCTCTTCCTGATCAATCTCATAAACTCTTCCACATTCTCGGAGAAAGAATTATTAATCGGCCCTGTCGTGGAGTCATTCACTACTGGTGCTTGCACAGAATTACCTACATCCTGTTTCCCTTTGTCTTGTCCAGAACTACCAGCTTGATCATTAGAAGGGGTAAAGATCCTACCACTTCTCGTGATAGCCCCTGCCTCAACACTGCTTTCAACACAAGAGTTTAATACAGAAGTTCCTACCAGCTCTTATTTCTGTCCGTTGACAAACACTTCGGCTCCATAGTTCCAAGGAATGGCCTTGGTAGTCTCAAATGGCATGGGTCCGGGAGCTGTAATAATCACCGGTGCTGGTCTTGCTGGCCCTGAAATAGTGATTGTTTTGAAAGGGATAGTAATGGTAGCAACCTCATTTTTCCTGCTAACAACCTCTTTCCGTTGGTCACATCGGTCAAACTTCAATCGACCTTTATCTATCAGCTTTTGAATTCCTGACTTCAACAAACCACACCCCTTCACTTGCGAGATACACTCTGAACAATTCTCATCACATCCGGGGGATACCCCACCCCTCAATAACCTCTCATTTACCACCATCAAAGGAGTCTTTAATTCATTAACATCAGTAACCAAGTTCAAAGATTCATTCTCCTCTAACACAGCGTTGACCCTTGGCCCTCCATGGTTCGGTATTGGGTTCTGGATGACATTTGGCCCATCATTTGAAAAGTTAATGGCCTTTGAATCCACCAAGACTTGGACTTTATGCTTAAAAGCTTTGTAGTCCTCGATGTGATGTCCGGGTGCCCCAGAATGAAAATCACAGTGGGCATTAGGATTATAACCCGGAGGAGGATTACCGGTAAGAGGGGCCAATGTCCTCTTCTGAACTAACTGTAGCTGTAGTAAATGCTGGAGCAATTGAGAATAAGGCATGGGAGGTGTTTCAAAATGTCTATCAGCCGTTCTTTGCCTGGCCAGGTACTGGCAAGGAGCCTGATTCCGCTGTTGCTGTGGAAGCGCTGCAGGAATTGTCACTGAAGCTACCTGCTGGTTATAACTCTGATGCTGCTTTCCTTTACCTCGGTGAGACGACACAGAATTTGCTTCCTCCTTTTTCTTATAATTAGCATAGGGTTTCTTCCTCTGACCAGAAGACGACCCATCACAACCTACTACCTTCCCTGCTTTAATTCCACTCTCTAACATCTCCCCGACCATGATCAAATCAACAAACTTGCCTGACGCACAAGGTAACGGCTTCTCATAATAACGTCCCGGCAAAGTATCCATAAACAAATTCAGCATTTCCTTTTCCAACAGGGGCGGTTGCACCCTTGCCGCTAGTTCACGCCATCTCTGCGCATATTCTTTGAAGCTTTCGTTATTCTTCTGAGACATATTCTGTAACTGGGTCCTGTTGGGAGCCATATCAGTGTTATATTGGTAGTGCTTGATAAAGGCCTCGACCAACTCTCTCCAATTACGGACATGGCATCTCTCTAGTTGCATATACCATTCCAAGGATGCCCCAGACAGGCTGTGCTGGAAAAAATGCATCAGCAACTTCTCATCTTTAGAATACGCGGCCATCTTCCTCGCGTACGCCCTAACATGCGTCTTGGGACAGGTGGTACCATTGTATTTCGCAAAAGTGGGCACCTGAAATTTGTGCGGAATTACAACTCTGGGAACCAGCCCCAAATCCTCCAGATCCATTCCTACAGAATTCTGGTTCACCACCCCCCTTAATTGTTCTTCAATGAGTCTGAACCTCTGATCATTGTCAGCCTGAAGACCAGCATCCCTGCCTGGCAGAGAGAAAACGTCATCTTGTTGGTCTTCGAAACGACGACCATGAACAGCACAAACACTTCCTCCTCCCTCAACAGAAGGAATCACAAGCTGCTCTCCTCCGCCCGAAGGGATCACAACACCAAGAATAGGGATCTCTACGCCCACAGGGCCTCCCTGAGCACCATTACCAGCAATGCCATTATGAACTCCGCCATGAAGAACCCCGTCTTCATCCACCCTCACCACTAAGGGTTGAACCAAAGTCCTCAATTGCTCTTGCCCTTGGGCAACACCTTGCATCAGCTCCATGAATTGGTCAATACGGGCCTGCATGGCAGCCATATCAGCTTGGATCTTTTCCATGATTCTCTTCTGATTTGATCTAGTAGAATACCGGTGAATCAGCTGGTTATCAATCCTGCCTACAACCAAATAAAGGTTAGAACAAACCGGAACGAGCACCTGCGATGCAAAAATGATTATGATTATGCATATGCAAATGAACATGTTTGAATGTTTGCAGGGCGATCCACCCCTTGATTCCAGTTTAAAGACAAGATAGGATGAAACTGCTGTTCATATATAAATCAGAGAAAAAACACCGTCAGAGATTACAACCCAAAATAACATAGATAAGTCTGAAAACAAAAGGAGCAAAGATCCCAACCAATAATTCTGGTGGTGACCCGAGATACAAAGAAAACAAACTACAGAGTGTCATCCACTGCCTGATATAGAGCCTTCACCCCTAGGCCTCTTCACTTCAGCTCGTATCTTCAGCTCTGCTATGGTTGCTATGGCCTTATTCAGTCGCTCCTCAACTGCGTGCCTCTGGAACGTCCCTGATAAGATCTCCTCATCTTTCTTCTTGAGCTTCGCCTTCAAACTCTCGATCTGACCCATGAACTTATCTTCTTTCTACTTGTTGGTTGTTATTGCAGTATCTCGGTAAGCGTTGAACTTGTGAATCTTTGACCAAGCTTTGGCTAGATCTTCCTTCTTGGATTTGAGAATCCTGCTAACACCTTTTAGAGCTTGTCTTACCTTTTGTCTGGTTGTGACCTCTTCAGATAGCTCTTTTTCTTTCTTAGCGAGCAATTCTGTTTTCAACTTAGCGGCATGAAAAGCTTTACCCCGCTCATGCTTTAACTGGTAAATTTCTCTTTGCAGCTCACCGTTTTCCTCTCGAAGTTTCTCCTTTTCAGCCCACAGTTTGGTATACTCCTCTATCTTCACTGTGGTTGGTGGCTCAATCAACAGAGGGTACAAAGGTGGCTCCATCGAGAAAGGAAGAAGCTCCTCTTCTGCCCTTTTCCGGACCCACTCCACATACGGAGAGAAAGCTTGGTTGTTACACTTCCCAAAGAAATTCTTTCCTCTTTTAAAAACCTGCTTCCAAGCGTCCACGACTTTCCTTACCACCTCTTGGTCTGCAGTGCCATTGAAAAACAAGGATTCTCCGACATCTTGTTCCTCAGGGGGAGTCTTTAATGCATACCCAAATTGTCTGATAGCAAGGGAGGGGTTATAATTAATTCTGCCTTTCCTTCCTATTAAGGGCACATTTGGGAATCCTCCGCAGTTGAAAATGAGCTCAATCCCTAGCAGACTGTGATTAAACCAAACGATGTTGTCAGTAGTCATTCCCATCAACCTCTTAGACCACTTCATACAATCCTTTGCATCAACAAAAGCCCCTACTTTAGGGAGATGACTAAAAAACCAAGTAGATAGGAGCGGCGCGAGGCAACTTACAGTCCTTCCTCGTCTCTTTTCGTTCTTGTAGTGAACTGAATGATACACATCACCAAGAAGAGTAGGCACGGGGTTTCTCAAGATGAAAATCCGAATTGCCTGCATGTCAACAAATTCCGGGATGTTGGGGAATAGGACAATCCCATAAATGCAAAGAGCTAGAATAGCATTGAAAGCAGGCCAATTTCTATCCTTAGCACATGAGCAGGCTTGGTCAAACAGAAACTTCAACGAGAGGCCTTTAAACCCTTGCTTGTCACTGATATTGTTACTCAGAATGGATTCCCCCATGTGAATAGCAGCCGCCATCTCTTCCAGTCTAGGCTGTTCTTCAAAAAAGAAAGGTATCCTTGGATCGACAAAAATTCCCAAAATAAATGAGAAATCCTCTAAAGTCGGAGCCAATACATAATCCGGAAAAGTGAAACAACCCAAAGGAGGGTCATAGAATTGAAGAAGCGTGTGAATGGCATCGTGCTCTTCTTGTGAAATATTTCGGACAACCTTTAATATCTCCCCATATTCCTCCTTGAACCTGGCACGGATCTCAGGATCAGTCATACGGATCTGGGAACGTGTATGCTAAATTCTTCTTCCTCTGAGCTTCCATGATGAGAACACCTCAACAACCGGAATCAAAGGTAAGATGTAAGCCCTGAAAAATGTCAAACATGTTAGAATGCTAGAAATGATGCAAATACAAACATGGGATCAAGGTATCACTGGTCTGGACATATGTTGTGCTTTTAACTGAACGAGAACCACAACCCAGAAAACCATAATTCCAGAACATCAGACCACTGAGATAACCAGAAAACCAGGTAAGTAACTACACACTGTCGAGAAAACCAGAAAACCGGGTAGGTTGAAGGTTTCGGTTACTTGCAGACCTGCAAACACCCATCCCCTCTCACATGTGGGTTCTAGAAGACGGGATCCTCAGTCTCAGATTCTCAATTTTAGAGGCAATAGTACATTCATCCCTCAGGGTACAATACTATCGCCAAACAAAGAGGTCGTCCACTGATTCCCCCAAAAATAAGGTCATCCTATGCAAGTTCCCAGCATTGTGTCCTCGGATCGACAAGTGTAATGGGTTTGCCATTTCTGGATTGCCATTATCACATGCCGGGAGGAGAGATGTTGCTGAGTCCTCGGGAGACGGTCGCCAGAGTCGACAGCTCTCTAGATCAACATTCTGAAATGCGCAAGACACGCACGTCAGAATATCTCCCAAGATAGCCTCGTCTGGACGTGAATTTCGTGAACACCAAACGCACCAAGATGGCGCGTAGGTCCCACTACTTTCCACTCTAGTCCTAAGTGTATGCTCAATCCCGTGTATTGGGCTTATCTCTCAAAGAAACCCAACCTGCCAAACAGAAAACCAGCATAGCACAGCACAGTCCAGCATAATAATGAAATGCAATGCAATAAATGCGGTAAATACAATAAAACAGTAATATACAGCAAAATAAAGCACAACAGTAACAGTAAACACCCAATGAAATAAAACAAACAAGCGCTAGGATTGACCCGCAAAAGGGATGGACCAGCAAGAAGTCAACCTGTCCCCAGCAGAGTCACCAGCTGTCGCTCCCGGGGATTTGCATCCATGGTACAAACGCGATAGTGGTGCGGAAAACAGAGTCGCCAGCAATGTGTATTTATCCCAAGAGAGGGAAAGGAAACACTGTGTAAACCTGAGGTAAGAGGAAAGAACATGGTCTCACGACCAAGAGAAATGGGTAAGGGAGTCGGTTACGCGAAGGGAAGGTGTTAGCACCCCACACATCCATCGTACTCGATGGGATCCACGCTTGTTGTCTCGATCAAAGGGTGTCTTCATCTAGAGCTCCGCTGCTACTGGAAACGAGAAGGAATGGGAACGGAAGAGAACAGAGAAACGAAGAAGAAAAGAAAAAGAAGTGACTCGATATGACATCGCCCGTCCTACGCCTACGTACTCCCTCGTGCAATGGGAAAGTCAGAGTCAACGTAGTTCGGACATGAACTAAGGGGAAAGGTTGCTTGCCAAGACATCGCCGTCTTGTGCCTACGTATCCTTAATCGGACTAGAAAGAGGAAATCAGAGCAGTCGTAGTTCGACCTAACGATGTCGGTTAGTGTTTTTTATGGGCGACGTTAGATTCGCGTCCGACAGTTAGGGTCGATGCCTGTTTGTGACGAGACGGAAGTAACGTGCCCTTTTCTGAAAATGATTTGAGATTAACGGTCCCGAAGGATAAAAAGGTTTGAGTTTGTTTTTGTGTTTTTTAGACAGAAGTGGATTGAAGTTAGTTCATAACTTGCATTGCACCGAAGTCTATGAGGTAGAACGAATGCTTAGCAAATCGTTCCAAGATGGACCGTCCACCAAACACTCTAGAAAAATGAGAGGGAACCCCTCATTCCTCACTTCCCACATGCAAGGCTCATGCGCAATACACGTTAATTTTATTAAGTGTTTTAGAAGTGTTATGAGGTGAGAAGAGAAAACACAAGGAAGAAGGGTGACTCTAGGGGAATCACTATCCTAGTGTTGTCATGCAAAAGGGTGGTCCTATGGTTAGTGAGGCTTAGAAGAGAAACAACTACCTAAGACCTAATGCTAATCCTACTCCAAGCTTAATCGAAAATTAAGTTGGACTAGGTAGCTCTAAGGGGAAAAGAATCCAAGACTTAAACAAGTCTTGAGATCCACGGGAAGAAAAGAGTGAAAGAGACGAAAGAGGAAAGGAAGCGAAGAAATAAAAAAGCAGCTATCACAACGCCCCTGCACCAAAACAGCGGTAAAAAGCAGCACACTAGCAAGGCAGCCCACAACAACATACAATTCAGCACAACAAAGGGTGTGAAAAGCCAAACAGCCGTACATACAACAGCGCACATAGACATAGACAGCCGGAGAAGAATGAGGCAGCATGCATTCAACAATGATTCACTCATGGAAAAGTACACATGCATCAAGCATCACATATTCCTCTATCAAACATGACCACACATCATACCAAACATCATGGTAAACATTATGAAAAAACAATCATGGGATGATGCCCTACATTAAGCATATGAACAAAGTTGAACCAAGCATGTATCACATGAAGTTAAGTGCATGCAATCAAGTTCAAACAAACAACTCCAGCAACATCAACAACAAGTCACAACCAACATGTTTAAGAAGTGTGTGCTATGTGTTCACCGCATCAATTAATCAACAACGCAAACATAAACATTTATCGACGAAAACGAAAACTCGCGTGTCGAAGAATTGTGTTCATGCAATAGTGTGAGGTGCAACAGCTCAAGAATAATCCACAAATCATCAACACATTAGTCCATGAAGTTTAGGCATGCATTGGATCTCAAACAACCAATAAAATGCAAGAAAATACACATTCTGTCCCAGAGTAACCGGTTAACAAACGGTGAGTAACCGGTTACTTAGTTGAAAATCAGACCATTTACGTAAAAAATACACTTGTTAACCGGTTAACAAACGGTGAGTAACCGGTTACTCTGGGTCAGCAGTCAAAAAAATCTGTTTCAAAAGCACTTTTCAGCAGCAAATCACTTATTCAATCATATCCAATGATCTTGTAATCAACAATGCACGAGAATTAAGTCCAATCACAGTAATCAAACATCAATTTCATCAATCAAACAACAAGATCACCAATCAAATCAAGCAAATGGATCAACTTACATCACAAACCAAAGATCTACATTGCATAAGTTGAAATTAAGCTAAATCAAACATAGATCTAAGGAAAACCAACCTACAAGGCTGAGATTTGCCTTGGTGATTATTGAGCACGAAAATTGGTGAATCCAAGCAAGAAAACCAAAGATCTATACAATATTCTTCAAGATCCTAGCAAGAAACTTCAAGATCCAAGCAAGAACACTCCAAATAATCAAAAGCTGCTCCCAAAAGTAATTCCAAGATCCAAACCAGTAGCTATATCAGAATTGAACCAAGAATTATGATGTGATGGAGGTTTAGCTCAAGAATTCACAAATTCCAATGAAGAATTTGTGAATCTATGGATATGGAGCTTTGGTGAGAGGTTGAAGATGAAGATGAAAAGTGGAAAAAGTGAGAGAGAATTGAGAGAAATTCTGAAAAATTGGAGAGTGAAAATGATATAGGTTCTAGTGGCTTGGAATGAATTGGTTTAAATAACCCCTAGGTTAGGAGTTAAGTTTGGGTTTGGAGTGAGGTTAAGTGAGTGGAAATTTGGGTGAAAAGTGGATTAGGAAATGAAATGAGGAATTAGAGTGGAAAAATGATGGAGAGAATTTGAATTTTGGGTGGAAATGATGAAAATATCAATTCTAGATCCTTCCCCACGTGCACATGCCAAGAACATGATCACAAATGATGCAAATATAATTTTTCAAACTTGGCTCAGAGTAACCAGTTAACAAACGGTGAGTAACCGGTTACTCAGCTAAAATTTTGAATTTTGGCGCCTTTTGGAGGGAAACTTGGAAAAGTGACTTCTGACAGCTGTTTTGAACCCGTTAAACCTCTGAAACTCAAAACTTGATATTGCCACTGAGTAACACCTGAAAAGAACACAAATTCCTGCTGACACCTCAGAATATCCTGCTGAAATAATAATGCCTGATACCGGATCGCTTGATCAGAAAATGACTGTTGGAGCTCCTGATTATCAAAACGCCTAATGAGCAAAATAAATGCTCCAAAAGACACTGAAAACCATCTGCTTGCCCCTGAATACTGCTAAAAATAATGCCGGAGCGAACAACGCCATGAGCTGCTAGAAAATACCTTGATCCAATTTACAGAAGAAAAATGCAAAATGCAGGAACAAAAATGCAAATGAAAGGGAGCACAAGCCAGTTAGGTTAGAAACAAAAGGGAAAATTTTGAGGTGTTACAGGTACCATTCCATCCATTATTCTCATCATCATTAATTCACTCAGGAATTATTGGAATCATCACTTGTTACTTAGTGTAACTCCCCGTCGCGCAAACGATGTTCCCCGTCGCTTTAGGTCCTCTTTGTATAAGGCTCACGACGTTTATGGATCGCTTTAGGTCCTCTTTGTATAAGGAACATAATCCGATCGCTTCAGGTCCTCTTTGTATAAGGCACACGATCGTCTATAACGTCGGTTTAGGTCCTCTTTGTATAAGGCACACGACCGTTACAGCAGATTCCCTCTGGAATCGTTTCGTCGCTCACACCCCACAAGGGCACACGACATCACATGATTCATATTCATGTTGCATGGCATACCAATGACTCATGACAATCAAATGCATATTCACAAATCAACAATATGAATTATCTCATCCTCATTATTCATGCATTGGAAATCAATTCAAACAATGCCTTTACTTGCCATAAGGCCACCAAATTACACACATTGAATTTCACATAAACAATGCATATCATCATAATCCACAAACCACAACGATTAGAATTTTAGCATATACACTCATATCAATTCACATCAAGAATTACTCACCATCAACCACAACAATCCTGCAATCATACAATGATACTCACAACACTGGGATTCACGCCACGAAGGCTACCCAAAACAACATACATTAATACCATACATTTGTATTCAAGTCAACAATTACAACAACTTATCACATGCTTCAACATCATATAAACCACATAAAAGCTCCACGTCATATAACAATAGCACAACACACTGTAAAACACCGACCGCACACATTTAACGTGATAAACACCCAACAACCCAACACTTTTACACAACCACGACTTAAATAAATCATATACTGTCCTCCAAACCATTTTTATAAGAAAGAACATCTCACTAGATTTCCAACGCATCCGACCGTTCCTCAATCCGAGTTACGAATCAATGGTTATGAAGGAAACAAAATGGGAAATCTGTCACGTTCGCTTTCCTATTTGCAATGCGAACTCCCAACGAACCAAGTCAGAAGAAAAACGGCATAAAGTTCACAATGCGAACTTCTGGGCGAACCTTCGCTTTCCCCTTCTCTTTGGTTCGCAAAGTGAACCCAGAAATTCTCAGCAGCGTCAATATAGGTCATTTGGGGCCAAAATCCCTCATTTCTTCCACCCAAACACTTCCAAATCACACTATATCAACCAAAACATGTTCCAAACATAACAACAAGTATTCCCCTGCATTTATATCACATTTCGACCGTGAAAACATTGATTTCTATCTAATTGATCACAAATTATCAGTAAGAAAAAGTTGTGAAACAACCAAAACAATTACAACAAACAACACATATACATACACAAGCAAGATATAATCGAAACTTCTAGCCCTTACCCGATTAATCGCGCTTGAACGGATGATTTCTTCTTCCATAAGTTTTCCTCTCCTTCTCTTTTCCTTCCTATTCCTTTCTTTCCTTTCTCTTTCTTTTCTCTCTTTTTCTCTCAAATCTCTATTTATAAAAATATCTAATTTTTCTAAAATATCTAACCCCTCAAAATGACCATTTTACCCCTCAGCTCAAATATCTCGCAAACTCTCTCAAAACGCGATAAAACGTAATAACGATGAAAAATAATATATTGTCAAATAAAAGTCAAGAATAAAATAATATAAGAAAGAAAATAATTAAATCGACTCGATTAAAATTGGACAAAACGGGCGTTACAATTCTCCCCCACTTAGACATTTTCGTCCTCGAAAATATAACTGATACGAACAACTCTGGATACAACTCTCGCATCCGACTAACAAACTATCATGCCAAGAAAAGGCACACCACGAATAACACAAACTGACAAACCACCTTGCTAACAGCAGCCACAACAACGACAAGACAACGACGACAACTACAACGACAAGATGCAAAGCCCATACAATGCACTTGACGACTAACTCACGACTCAAAGAAACCATGTTACGAACACCCAGGTAACACTCCCCTAATCTCCCACATAGGGATTAACCACGCACACTCGAACCAGTACCATGGAAACGAGGCAACAACAAAGACAAGAACCTAAAGTCCCACGACACAACATCGTCTCAACAACATCAACAAAACCAGAATACCAAACATAACATCAATACAACAACGTTGTGATTTACCCATCAAACATGTAACTAATACATCCATTGACATATTAGTACATGATTAATATTGAAACCTTCCACCTATCACTTCCATTATAGAACATCCCACGGTCTCATCATTCCTACCGTTTCCACTGTTCCACCTTCGAACTCTATCAAGTCACACACGCATATACGAACTGTGCCACATCACGCTTCCGATGCGCACTCTGATTACCCGAAACTATCAAATCTATCCATTTCATATCCAACTTCTGACTCTCTCTAATATTCACCAGAAAAATCAT
This sequence comes from Lathyrus tuberosus, assembly GCA_022829125.1. Lineage (NCBI taxonomy): Eukaryota > Viridiplantae > Streptophyta > Magnoliopsida > Fabales > Fabaceae > Lathyrus > Lathyrus tuberosus. The sequence continues at coordinate 13,419,576 of JALAZF010000072.1, forward strand.
AGTTCACTCCTAATATACCCAACCTCACACTCTATTGTGTTATCTCACACACCAGACACAAGTCTCTGAACTGTTCAAATAATTATAACTCCCTGACCATCAAAACAAACATGTATAAAAACTTTTGACTTAACTCACCACGCACGACATTAACTTTACCAATAGGATAATTCCAGCTAAAGTCATAACTCATCACAAATTCTAACCATCCTCGTTGTCTCATACAATATTCCTTCCGACCAAACAGGTACTCAATATTCTTGTGATTACTAAACACTTCGAACCTAGAACCATAAATATAATACCTCCAAATTTTCCAACACAATACAACCGCAACCAATTCCAAATCCTGAATAGTATAGATCCTTTTATGAATCCTCAATTGTCGTAAAGCATAAGCTACGACTTTACCCTCTTGCATTAACACGCTGACTAAACTCATCAAAGACACATCACCATACCTCACAAATGGTTTATTAGGATAACACAGAATCAAAACTGGAGCCGTAGACAACTTCTACTTCAGCTCTCTGAAACTTTCCTTACAACGAACATCCCAAACAAACGACTTACCTTTTGCAAGTCAATCGAAGTAACGAAAACACTAACTTGGAAAAGCCTTCCATAACCTCCGGTAATAACCAACTAAAACTCAAATAGATTCTAATCTCCTTAACCAACTTCGGAGCCTCTCATTGTAGAACTGCATCTACTTCCGATGGATCCATAACCATACTCTCATCTGAAATAACTTATCCAAGAAAACTAACCTTTTTCAACCAAAATTCTCACTTGAATAACTTACATAAAACTTCGTCTCTTTTCAACACTTGTAATTCAATTCTCAAACACTCTACCTGTTCTTCCTCTAAGTTTATAACAGATCCGAATATCCTCAATCAAAACCACTACGAACTTATCCAAACTTGTCCATACTCACATACAAGCTTAATCGAGTAAATAACAGCCTATCCCGATGATAACAAACATAATCAATCACATTAAATCGATCAAATCCTCAACTCACACAAGTCACCACTCTTATCAAATATTCCAAACAATCGTAATTTCAATCAAACTCAACCAAACCATTCCAGTCATCTATTCTTGAAAGCGGACACTTATTCTCAATCATTACCTTATTCAACTGTCAGTAATCCATACACAATTTCTTCTCTTGACCGTCCAATTCCACAAATTCCAACATGTATCAACAACCAACCAAAAAGAACTCTTAATATCAATATTACATCCACACATAAGGGTTTTCTCAAGATTTCCATTAATGCTCTAAAACTCCAAAGACTCCAAACCTCACCAGAACTCTAAGATTTGCTTTACATAGTCTCAATACCATTATACACATCATGCTTGTTATTTCATTCAATCATCCCTCCTTTGTGTTACTAACAATAACGGAGCTCTCCAAGACGACACACTTGGCCTCACAATTCTCCTTTCCAGTAAATCTTCCAACTGCTCTATCAGTCCGGGTACTTCTAATGCTAACATCCAATATTTCATCCGAAAATACATCTGAAAATCACGCACAACTGGCAGCCCATCACTGTGGCCTTTCTTCCAATTTCTAGAAAACTATCATCACAAACATAACAAACATCTTAGTCTCATCTCTTAAGAGTTTTTCTACTTACTTAGCAGATATAAACCTCAACTATTCGCCTTCGTCCAATTTAAGTTCACTCTCTACTCTCTGAGAAGCAGCCATTAATAATACCCAATCATTCTCCCTTAGAGACATTCCAACTTGACCAACATACAAAAACCTCGAATCCGCCTCACCTCCAGATATAAAAATCTTCATCGACTTGTCAAAACAATCTGTAAGTACTTTACTTAATTCCAAACAATCCATTGTACCTACCATCCAAGCTGGCAAGGCACGTCTATTCCATCCAACACAATTCCCGTCTGCTATCAAAAAGAGATTAAGGGTGATCAGTTCCTCAAATTGTCAATAGACAGTCGACAATCATGATGGGGCATAAACCATCTTTACCAAACTATAATAGCATTTCTTGCATCTTGTGCATAAAACTACCTAAGGCAGAAATCCTTAGTTGACATAAACCTTACCTCCACATTCCCTCCGGAATCGGGAACAACACTGTCAAAACAACACTTACACTCTTGCAACCAACGGCACACTGAGCCAATGCTCCACACCTGAAGCAACTTGGAGAAGCACAAGCTTCTCCTCCACTTATCTCATTCTCAATCCCGAAGACAAAGGATTAGAAAACCAGAAATCACAGACAGTGTTTCACACCCATATCACGTTCTAAGGGACAAACAACATCGGCAGTATTCAACTGTCATGCCACACAGACTCAACAACTTGGCCGGACAGACCGACCTGCTCTGATACAACTAATGTAACACCCCAATTCCCATCGCGGATAAATAATACATAAATAAATCAGAGTGAATAAAAATTTATTCTTAGACAGAAACCAGGATGCCATATTTAAAGAAAGAAAACACAATCCCTGCTCATAAATTTGATACATAACACAAAATGGAATAAACATAAAAGGGAAACTTTTTTCAACAAAAGGAAAGTTCAATTGTGGAATAAAGCGGAAAGATCCATAACTGACTTGTTTTACAAAATAAATTGTTTTATAACATCAAAATATTCATACAAAGGTAATACAAAATAGATCCAACAAATGTATACATATATAACAAAAGCGTTCCCCGACTCCCGTGTTACGTATCAGAGCAGACATACCGACAAAAGGATGGAGAACTAATCTTCACAAAAGCCTCCAAGATACTAATCTGCAATTGCCTCATAGAGCATTAAATCACAGCAGAAGGGTAAGAAATAACAACTAAATCAAGATTGCATAATAATATGCAAACACATATAAATTCACATGCATAATTATTCTCACCACAAACATCACATACTAACACATATAGCATACCACAGATACATAACATATTTCTAATAATCCAACCACATAGCATATATCCATTATACCAACATAATAGCATATTCACACAAAATGCATACCAAAGTTATGACATATGGAAACACACCACCACATCACACATATTCATATATAGCATACCATAGATAATTGATATAATCATTGTAATGTACGACATCCCCACAAAACATAGCATATGTCCATTCATAAAACATATCATCCATAATCCATACATTTATCACGAATGCATATCAAATCACCAATGCTATCACGAGCTCCACACATAATCAATCAATTCACAATTTCCCACACATAATCAATCTATTCATGATTTATGCAAATGCACAGAGACCGACACAACGACTCTATGCAATGCGGTACCATTCCATCCATCATTCTCATAATCATTAATTCACTCAGGAATTATTGGAATCATCACTTGTTACTTAGTGTAACTCCCCGTCGGGCAAACGATGTTCCCCGTCGCTTTAGGTCCTCTTTTGTATAAGGCTCACGACATTTATGGATCGCTTTAGGTCCTCTTTGTATAAGGCACACGATCCGATCGCTTTAGATCCTCTTTGTATAAGGCACACGATCGTCTATAACTTCACTTTAGGTCCTCTTTGTATAAGGCTATAACGTCGCTTTAGGTCCTCTTTGTATAAGGCATACAATGATACTCACAACACTAGGATTTACGCCACGAAGGCTACCCACAACAACATACATTAATACCATACATTTGTATTCAAGTCAACAAAGTATTTTGCCATAAGACCACAACAATTACAATAACTTATCACATGCTTCAACATCATATAAACCACATAAAAGCTCCACGTCATATAACAATAGCACAACACACTGTAAAACACCGACCACATGCATTTAACGGGATAAAAACCCAACAACCCAACACGTTTTCCCAACCACGACTTAAATAAATCATCTACTGTCCTCCAAACCATTTTTATAAGAAAGAACATCTCACTAGCTATCCAACGCATCCGACCGTGCCTCATTCCGAGTTACTAATCAAAAGTTATGAAGGAAACAAAATGGGAAATCTGTCACGATCGCTTTCCTATTCGCAATGCGAACTCCCAACGAACAAAGTCAGAAGAAAAATGGCATAAAGTTTGCAATGCGAACTTCTGGGCGAACCTTCGCTTTCCCCTTCGCTTTTGTTCGCAAAGCGAACCTGCGAACCCAGAAATTCTCAGTAGCGTCAATATAGGTCATTTGGGGCTAAAATCCCTCATTTCTTCCACCCAAACACTTCCAAATCACACTATATCAACCAAAACATGTTCCAAACATAACAACAAGTATTCCTATGCATTTATATCGCATTTCAACCGTGAAAACATCGATTTCTATCTAATTGATCAGAAATTAACAATAAGAAAAAGTTGTGAAACAACCAAAACAATTACAACAAACAACACATATACATACACAAGCAAGATATAATCGAAACTTCTAGCCCTTACCCGATTAATCGCGCTTGAACGGATGATTTCTTCTTCCATAAATTTTCCTCTCCTTCTCTTTTCCTTCCTCTTCCTTTTTTTTCTTTCTCTTTATTTTATCTCTTTTTCTCTCAAATCTCTATTTATAAAAATATCTAATTTTTCTTAAATATCTAACCCCTCAAAATGACCATTTTACCCCTCAGCTCAAATATCTCGCAAACGCTCTCAAAACGCGATAAATAATAATAACGATGAAAAATAATATATTGTCAAATAAAAGTCAAGAATAAAATAATATAAAAATGAAAATAATTAAATCGACTCGATTAAATAAATTAGACAAAACGGGCATTACAATAAGTCCCATCTCTTGTACAAAAATTACTCTATGGGCCTCTAATAGAGTGTAAGACCCAATCCACTTTTAACCAAAACCTTTTTGGGCCTCAGATATTGTATAAGTCCCTCTGTGTTAAAAGAAAAAACCTCGGCACGATCGCCAGTTCAAAATAAAACCCTGGGCCTCTCCATGAGCTGTAAGCCCCATCGCTAGTACAAAAACACTTTGGGCCTTTAATAGAGTGTAAGACCCAACCCCCTTGTACATAAAAAACTTTTTAGGCCTCACATATTGTATAAGTTCCTCTGTAAAGTTTTCAATTGTTTAATACTAGTATAGTTATTTAGAGTTTTCCCCGACAACTACGTCTAGCACTAGGTAAAGCCTTGTTAGTCACTCTTAAATACCAACAAAACTAGATCTCCTGTAGGATTCCAGATACAGTCTTCCCTTCTCTTGGGGTTAAACAATATGGAACAAAGAGAAAGGCAGTATTCTCGGTGAACCTTTTCTCAGACTGTCACTCTTAGAAATTGTCAAAGAAACTCTACTCCCGAGAGTTGATCTATTCTCCGTGAATAGCATCTCTTGAGTTTCTTCCAAATTCAAGAACCTTCCTGGCTTGATCTATTCTCTGTGAATAACATGTCTTGAACTTCTCTTGGTTTGGGGACCCACAGGCTTCCTAAAAGCATCCCCGCCTCCTCTTGGGCGTTGTACAAGGACCATTCGGCTTCATAGAAGTTCTCATGCCTTCTATTGGGCTTAATACAAGGACCCTGATGACCTCTTAAAGGTATAAGACAGAACTTAGTCATCCTTTGCTTGAGCAGTCTTTCCAGCGTCAGAACTCTGGTCATTGTGGGGTTGATACCTATCCCTTAATAGCCGTGCCTCTTCTTGGGCATTATACAAAAGATAAAACTCTAGACTTGGACAGTCTAAGACCCTTGGTTCTCAAAGACATTCTCAAGTTCCCTTCAAACATAGGCAGAAACCCGGTCTCTCTCATGAGAGTTCCCTATACTTGGACTCGCATCAGGATCTCCAGAATCCACGGCTGTAAGGTAGCCTCCTCTTGGGCTTTGTACAATGACTCTCCCCAGCGGAGTTAACCTTTTCAGACTCTCTTGTTGAGTCAATTCCCTTTTAGCCTCTATCTCAGGCCTCGTACGAGATTGAAAAACACTCTCTTGTTGAGTATAAAAGACTATCTTGTTGAGTCAAAGCCCTTTTTAGCCTCTGTCTTAGGCTTCATATAAGACAGATAAAATCACTCTCTTGTTGAGTATAAAAGACTCTCTTGTTGAGTCAATTCCCTTTTAGCCTCTATCTCGAGCTTCGTACGAGACATCAAAATACTCTCTTGTTGAGTATAAAAGAATCTCTTGTTGAGCCACTTCCCCTTTAGCCTCCACCTCGGGCTTCGTACGAGACACTAAATCACTCTCTTGTTGAGTATAAAAGACTCTCTTGTTGAGTCAAACCTTTTTAGCCTCTGTCTTAGGCTTCATATAAGATAGATAAAAGACTCTCTTGTTGAGTCAAAACCCTTTAGCCTCCGTCTTGGGCTTCGTACAAGATACATAAAAGCACTCTCTTGTTGGGTCAGTCACTTGTTAGCACTCTCTTGTTGATTCAACCCCTTTAGCCTCTATCTCGGGCTTCGTACGAGACAACAAACAAAAAAGCACCCTCTTTTTGGGTCAATCGCCTCCTCTTAGGCTTTATATAAAGAAAACCTCGGTTGAGTCAATTAACCTTTTGGCATCAAATCTGTGCCTTGCTCACAGCATACAAACATCAACAACTCCTCTTAGAGATGACAAATTCTCTCTCATCCAAAACCCTTTAGCTTCACATCTTGGGCTTTGAAAATCACCTTTAGATTCATGTCTTGGGCTTTGAACAAAACACCAAAATGACCTTTTTCCTCCCATAAAATTGGAGGAACAATGATCGCTCTGATTTCCCTGTTTCGTTAAATGGGAATACGTAGGCATAAGATTGCAAAATCTTAGCGAGCATACTAATCAAAAACCCAAAATCCAGTATCTCCATAAAATCAACCCAAAAGCATCAAATCTAAACACATTACCAAAAGCCTCACTAATAATCCAGGCACTGTGTTCTTAACAAAATAACCTAAGAGAGACCCACGATCTTAATAACATTTGTAAACCAACAGTCACCTGTTTAAACTCAGTATGCAAGCAGGGTTAATTAGAGACATCTATTTCCCTTCCTTTATCAGCTTCAATAGGATAAAAAATGAATCGAATTGTAGTACCCCAAAGCGATAGTGCTTCGCAACCACGCAAAAATTTGTGCTACAGAAAGATGGCGACTTCACTGGAGACAACGAGATCTTGCTCTCTTCCCATCTCTTAGGTAGAAAATCCTGAGTTCACAAAGTATCACAGAAATGGCGACTCTGTTGGGGAGTCATTGTCTGTATTGGATCATAAGACTAAAGGTCTAGGATGATTAAGACAAATATATATACTGCTTTTCCTAATTGATATCTGTGTTTATTTTTTTGCTAATGAGAATGCATGTGATGCCGCATGTGGAAAGATTGAGTATACACCTAAGATAGGTGATGGAAATATGGGTAATCATACTGGGAGTGAATTCCAGCTAAGAGTCCCCAGTCGACCATCAAACTCAGTGGAGACTCCCTTTGCAGATACATTGCCTATACGACTTCGGTTGTTGAAAGTAGTGTGGTCGACTGGGTTATCTGCAAAGCTGAGGCTTTTAGTAGACTGAAACCATTTTGTAGTGCTGAAGCAATTAGAAATAGCTGTCTCGCGATACTACCCTCATTTGAGATCACTCTAGGATACATTAGCTCACTGGCGATCCATTTGATATTGTTATCCCAAGAGGGATCAATGATTTTGCGCATAGGTACAAAAAATCACCAGTATAAGCCTTTGGGGATGGGTAGAGCCTTGACTTCATGACACCGACCTTTTGACCCCATGTTTTTTCTATGTTTTTGTGTGCTGCATTCATACATTCATTTAAAAAACATCAAAAAAGAAAATCTTCTCTTCTAGTCTCTCTCTTTTTCAAATTAAACTAAGACGATGATTGCAAATGTCAGATAAAGAGATTGCGTTATGAATTTCGGTAGAAGAAAAACTCACAAGTATACCTTCAAGGTTCCAAAGTTAGAGGATTTGACAGGTTTGGCGAGGATGATCACCAACCCTGAGGCTTTAAGAGCCAAGTATGGAGGACTGCTATCTCTGTTAAGGGTCCATGTAATTGAGGGAATTCTGTCCACACAAATTCAGTTCTACGATCCGGTCTATCACTATTTCACATTCCTGGATTATCAGCTAGCAGCAACACTAGAGGAGTATTCTCACCTGACTGATCTGCATATCACTGATCAAGCTCCCTTTTCTAGACTGGAAGAAATTTCAAAAGATCAAACCATTGCAAGACCAATTTATTTGGACGAGTCAGAAGTCAGGACTCACATGACCACTAAGGGTGGCATCCAAGGTTTTCCAGCCCAAATCTTGATAAAGAAAGCCCTGTACTTTACCAGTATAGGGAACGTGGCTGCTTTCGAGAGCAACTTTTTTTTGCTCACCTACGGGTTATTTTTGTTTCCCAACATCGATAACTTTGTAGATATCAATGCCATTAAGATATGTCTGATTGGCAATCCTGTACCGACCTTACTTGCAGATGCGTATCATTCGGTACACTTAAGGAATTTATACAGCGGAGGATTGATCACGTGTTGTGCTGTACAAATGGTTCATTTCCCATTTGCCCAAGTCTGCTGCATTTTGGGATCAAAAGAATACTTTACGTTGATCGTAGAGAATCATGTCTCTTACCAACTCTGACATCGATTGGTACAATCGAATCTATGCTGGGATCAGTATCATTGACCGGTTTGGAAATTTCCCAAATGTACCCCTTATAGGTAAGGGAGGAATCAACTATCATCAGATTTTAGTCCGTCGTCAATTTGGATACCCAATGAGGCATGTCCCATAGAGTGCCCATCTGGAAGGTCTTTTCTTCAAGGGAGGAGAAAATGACAGGGCACTAAAGACAGAAATAGTGCATGCTTGGAAACACGTTCATAGGAAAGGAAGAGAATCTCTAGGAAAACTGGAATCTGTCTCGGTGGAGCCTTATCTCCACTGGGTACAAACTAGAGCTCTCAAGCTGAGGATGCCTTACCCTCGTCAGGAGGTTCTTCCATTAAGGGACTCTGTCCTCTATTTCATGTCCGACACGGAAAAACTTCAAGTTACTCTCAACAAAGTTCAACAGGAGAGGAGGTCTTGGAGGAACAAGTACCGTATTCTCAATGCAGAGTGGAAGAAACTATAGCAGCTATTGAAAGAAAAGGATGCTCTGATTGAGTTTTAGAGCAACATGCTGTAGAGATTCAGGATAACCAAAGGAACTTGCTCGCTCCTTTCACTTGCCAAAGGAATGACAACCCGACAACGGCTGAAGAGCCCCGGTCAAAGAAAAGGAAAGCACCAGAACCAGCACCTGAGTTCTCTTCAGAGAGGATTCAGGATCCATTAGTTTAGACATTTCCTTTTTCAGCACTTTGTAATATACTATATTTCCATTTCCGCAACTTTGAATTCAATAAAACGGGGTTTCCCTACTGTTTGATATTTGCAATCTAATTGTCGAAGTTTACTTTGAATAAACAAAAAAATAATTAATAAAATCATTGCATATCATTCATCATTCTCACGTAACGCATTCTTCTTCCCCGCAAATCTCATGTTTGTGTCTCGATTCTAGAGAGAGTCAAAGTGTCTCATTCATATAATACTCGGGCCAATCGACAGAAAAAGATGGATGATCTCGAGGAAGAGAACAGAGAGTTGAGAGAAGAGATCGACACTCTGAAAAAAGATCTAAGAAAGCTTCATAACAGCATGCAAGCTCTAGCAGAAGCTCAGATGCAACAACAAGGGACTATGATCTCAGATACCACATCAACGCCCATTGTGGAGAAGTCTGATCCTAGGTAGAAAATGCCGAAAGATCGTCCCAGGGGCATGCCTCTCAACTATATCCTGGAAGGATATATCCCGCCGATCATGGAAGATCTGGAAAACGCAGCAGGAACCGTTGGGCCTGAAGGTTACAAAATTTGGGAAAGAGAAGATGCCAGGGGCATGACAACAACTCCTGAAGGTTACAAACTTCGGGAGACACCAAGAGTCTCTGCCATGATGACTATACCATTGCCTGTGGTGCACACTATCCCAGAAGGACAGATTCCATAGATACCTTCTGGTGGAAACAAAAGTATGTTCGACCGAATGAATGAGTTCCAGGAACAGTTCCTAGAGATGCAGAAAGAGCTGCAAGTCATTCGCGGTCAGGACCTATTTGGAAAAGACGCCGCAGACCTTTGTTTGGTCCCCAATGTGAAAGTTCCGCACAAGTTCCAAGTGCCCGATTTTGAAAAGTACAAGGGTAAATCTTGCCCTCAAAGTCATTTAGTGATGTACGCTCGGCGAATGTCAGCTCAGACAAAGAACCAGGAGCTACAGATTCACTACTTTCAGGATAGGTTAACCGGTGCCGCACTCAAATGGTACATGGGTTTAAACCGCACTAAGATCGCTACTTTCAGAGATCTTGGCGCTACCTTCGTTCAGCAGTATAAGTATAACCTGGACATGGCACCAGATAGAGATCAACTCAGATCGATGTCACAAAAGGACAAGGAAACCTTTAAAGAGTACGCTCAGAGATGGCGTGAAATCGCCGCCCAGATTTGTCCACCTCTTGAGGAAAAAGAGATGACAAAGATCTTCTTGAAAACCTTGAGCTCATTTTACTAGACCGAATGGTTTCCAGTGTGCCCAGTGACTTCACCGAGATGGTGGGCATGGGAGTTCGTCTTGAGGAAGCCGTCTGAGAAGGACGTTTAGTTAAAGACGCTGGATCATCAAGTAATACAAAAAGATATGGTAGTGCTCTCCCTAAGAAAAAAGAGCAGGATATTGGGAATATCTCTCTTGGTAAGCAAAGGCGACGTTACCAACCAGTAGTAGCTATAACTCCTGGTATTAACCCTGCGCCTGTTCCTACGTATCAACCTCAGGTTGCGTAGAGCCAACCTAATCAATAGCAATATCAGCAAAGGACACAACAGCCTCTTCATCAGGCTCGTCCTCCGTACAACAACAACCGTACAACGCGACCACCAGGGTTCGACCCTATACCAATGTTGTATGCAGAACTACTTCCATTACTACTGTTCAAGGGGCACGTCCAAACCAAGTCTCCTCTTACAGTACCAAAAAATCCGCCTTTTTGGTTCAAAGCAGATCAGGCTTGTCCTTACCATCAAGGAGGACCAGGGCATAACATAGAAAACTGTCTCAGTTTCAAATTTGACGTACAAAAGCTTGTTAGGAGCGGGGTCTTATCTTTCAAAGATACGAATCCAAATGTTCTCACAAACCCGTTGCCTCAACACGAGAAAGCTGCAGTCAATTTGAAAGAGGGAGAATCTAACGACAGCTATCAAATTCATAATGTACTCTTATTAAGGACCAATCAGGTCAAGATGGATCGCAGACAGAGCAGCTATGGCCATATACCACCTCATAATTATCACCAGTGTGATATCTGCTCTAAGGACAATCAAGGATGTTTTGTGGTGCAATCAGCTCAACAGGAACAATTAGATCTCAGATGGATCCAAGAGCACCAAATTCATGGGGTCAACATGACTTATACGAATTCCAACATCATTCAGAGCCACGACATCCATGCGATGAATGTAAACCTGGTGGCAATGACTCAAGGCAAAGCCAGTATCATGATCTGCCACTGCACGATTATGATTCATGTCTGATTTGTTAGGTAAACAATCAGGGATGCTTGATGAATCTTGGGTGGATCCAGGACTACCATGATAAAAATATTTTGTACAAGAGGCCCTCTAGCATCAGATGGATCTTGGGTGGATCCCGGACTACCATGATAAAAATCTTTATCAGATCAACATGATTCAAATCTTCGATATTCGCTTGATGAATACTAGCTTGGTGGAATTACACGCTAAGCAAGTCCAGCTTGGTTTTCTGGCTTCGCATAACTATCAGAACCGTAAAGGATGTTGTGAGAGTTACCAGGGATGTGCTCTCGTTCAAAGAACTTTATACACTTGTTAAACCACTGGTGGCTTCCGATCTATATGGACGAAGACACGCAACAAGTCAGTATGATCGATGGGAACCCTACTAGGCATCAAAGTCAGGATGCTCGATCAATGGAAACAGACCTAGTGAGGTTACACTGTATTCAAAGTGGACGTGGCCTGGTGCCACCACATAACTATGAACGCTGTAGAGTCTGCTCAGAAAATAACCAAGGATGTTACCTCGTGCGAGCAGCCCTTCAAGGGCAGTTGGACCGCAAAGAGATTCACCCATACCCAGCTTCGGGGTCCGTTGACTGGACGCCAGACTACTTCGTTGATCAAATCAAAGATCTGGTTGTAATCTCTGACCCTGAGAGAACCAAGGATGTTTGTGCCATCATCCCTCTATTGGACGAATCAAAGGTTCTTAGCCAAGAACTGATTGAAATTACCTACGACAGTCAGAAAAATCAGAAGGCTCATGTAGTTATCTATCTACCGGGACCGTTATCGTATGAAACAGCTAAGGCGATCCCTTATAAATACAGTGCAACAATAATTGAGAATGGAAAGGAAATTCCATTACCTTCCATCGTGAATATTGCAGACACCAGTCGAGTAACACGGAGTGGTCTAATCTTCAACCGAGGAGTTGGAGGACCTAACAAAGAAAAGGAACTTCAGGCAGAAGCTCCCAATCCACCGGTCGGTCAGTCCAATGATCCCGACCTTTCAAAAACCAATGATGAGATGTTGAAGCTCATCCAAAGGAGTGAATACAACATTGTTGATCAGGTGTTACAAACTCCTTCAAAGATCTCTATGCTATCACTTTTACTCAGTTCCGAAGCCCACAGAGAGGCTCTACAGAAAGTCTTAGAGCAGACCTTTGTGGAATAGGATGTGTCAATACGACAGTTCGATAGTATCATCTCTAACATCACTTCCTGCAACAACTTAGGATTCAATGATGCAGATTTGCCACAAGAGGGAAAAAGTCACAACATGGCGCTCAACATCACAGTTAACTGCCAGGAAGATGCTTTAGCCAGCGTACTGGTAGACACAGGATCGACCATCAACGTTATGCCAAAGTCCACTTTAATGCGACTATCATTCAAAGGATCCCCGATGAGGGGCAGTGAGGTCATCGTCAAAGTCTTTGACGGATCTCGGAAAGCAGTTATCGGCGAAGTCAACCTTCCCATAACTATCGGTCCTCACACTTCCCTAATCCCTTTCCAGGTCATGGACGTTCGGGCAGCATACAACTGTTTATTAGGAAGACCTTGTATACACCAGGCTGGGGCAGTCACTTCGACGCTGCACCAGAAACTGAAGTTCGTCAAGAACGATCAACTCGTCAAGGTATGGGGAGAACAAGCCTTGCTCGTGAGTAACTTGTCATTATATACTTGTGTAGAACCCGAGGAGGTTGTTGGAACTCAGTTCCAAGCACTTTTGTTGAGCAACGAGAATCAATCAGAGAAAGGAACCTCGATTTCCTCATACAGAGATGCTCTCGAAGTGATAAAAAATAACAATACGAAAGGATGGGGACAACTTGTCATTCCTACCGATAACAAAACAAAGAAGGGTCTTGGTTTTTCTGTAACCTGTACCCAGACAGCTGCTAACGATGAAAGTCTTCATCCCATTCAGGACTTCTTCCACAGTGGAGGTTTCCTTCACCCAAAATCTCAAGAAGTCCATACCATCAACGAGGAAGATCCCTCTGATACAGATGAGGAGTGGAAGTCCTATCTTAACGAGGACGGTTATATGTCTCAAGAAGAGGTGCCTATGCCATTTTGCTATCCCGCACAGAGTCCAAGATTTATACCCAGGTCAGATGTCAGAACAATATGCGGAGATTATGATCCAGAAGGATGACGTGCTCCACCAAACTCATTAGAGGAAGACACTCTGATGAAAATCAGCCGAACAATGAAAATCAGGTGAGCATCATTGAACAGAATACCTGTGTCCCCACCATGTCATGGGATCAACACTCAGGTTATTCAGAAAATATCCCATACGACGATGAATTAGCAAAGCTTGCCGGACTAGAATTCATCAACTATGCTTTTCCTGAGGTCAACGTCATCGAGAGAGATGACTCCTCCAGTTCCAAAGAAGTGTGGGACACCTTAGGACAACTAAGTGGAAAATATGACTATATGGTCAAGTACACTGCTCCTGAGAGCTCTCGTATCAGGCTCGAAGACATCCAGCCAACTGGATGGGGAGATTTACCTGAGAGCACGAGTACTATGCAAAATACAAACGAGGAATCCGCATACGACAACTCGGTCTGGGAGACATATTCCAATGATCCTGCTACACCAGAAATCAATGTTATTTCTGAAGACAAATCAAGGAAGGTACTAGACTTTGTGATTCACAGAGTAGTTCTCCGCCAATGGGTTGTTGTCGATGTTCCGAAGATTGTTCATAAGTCAAAGTAATTTCCGTCTTTAACCTTTCACCCTGCCCAGGTGAAACGAATGTTTTGATAGGGCTCGCTTTATGTAATTATCCCTCTTCACTTTGCCCAAAGCAACATAGTTTTGTTTTATAGGGCTGTAGTTTCAAGAATCGACTTGTTCATAAATAAAATAATGTCGTTATGTAATTTCCGCATTTATTGTTGTTTTCTCTTTTTGCTTTTTCAGAAAATGGTAATCCTAAAAAACAATTCAATGATAAAAACAAGCAGTTTTCAGAAAAAACACTGCACGCACTCTAGCATTCTCTCTATCTCTTCTAAAAAACAATCATCACGTCATGCAAATTGCTTGTTTTAAACCCCGTTGAAACATACGATCCGATGCCTTCTCCCAACTTTGAATTCTTGGTATTTGGGGCTGAAGAAGAAGTTGACAACGAAATTCCAGAAGAGATCTCCCGACTACTCAAACAGGAGGAAAGGTCCATCGAACCTCACAAAGAGCCGTTGGAAACGGTAAACTTGGGTTCGGAAAAAGAGAGAAAAGAGGTCAGGATTGGGGCATTGCTCAGTCCAACTGCCAAAAAGGGTTTGACAAAGCTTCTCAAAGAGTTTCCCGATGTATTTGCTTGGTCCTATCAGGACATGCCAGGGTTGGATACCAGCATCGTCGAACATCATCTACCGTTAAGGTCAGAATGTCCGCAAGTAAAACAAAGGTTGAGACGGACTCACCCGGACATGGCCATCAAAATTAAGGAGGAAGTACAGAAACAGATTGACGCGGGTTTCCTCACCACATCAGAATATCCTCAATGGTTAGCCAACATCGTATCCATTCCAAAAAAGGACGGAAAGGTCAGAATGTGTGTGGACTACAGAGATCTGAACAAGGCCAGTCCAAAGGACCACTTTCCTTTGCCACACATTGACATGCTAGTAGACAGTACAACAAAGTTCAAAGTTTTCTCCTTCATGGATGGATTCTCGGGCTATAATCAGATTAAAATGGTGCCAAAAGACATGGATAAAACTTCGTTCATTACCCCAAGGGGTACCTTTTGTTACAAGGTAATGCCGTTTGGTTTGAAGAACGCCGGGGCAACCTATCAAAGGGCCATTACTACTCTGTTTCATGACATGATACACAAGGAAATCGAGGTATATGTCGATGATATGATTGCTAAATCTAAAAATGAAGAGGAGCATGTGACCCACCTGTCAAAACTATTCGAGCAATTAAGAAAGTACAAACTCCGCTTGAATCCCACTAAGTGCACATTCGGTGTCCGCTCTGGAAAACTCTTAGGGTTCATCGTCAGCCAGAAAGGAATTGAGGTGGATCCTGACATGGTCAAGGCCATTCAAGAAATGCCTTCTCCGAAAACTGAAAAACAAGTCAGAGGATTCCTGGGACGTTTAAACTACAATTCCCGATTCATATACCTCATGACCGCGACGTGCGCGCCGATTTTCAAATTACTCAAAAAGAACCAGGATTGCGTTTGGACAGAAGACTGTCAAACCTCCTTCAACAGTATCAAGGAGTATCTATTGAGTCCACCGATTCTATCACCTCCAGTGGAAGGAAGACCACTGATCATATACTTAACAATCTTGGAAGACTCTATGGGCTGTGTACTTGGCCAACAAGACGAAGCCAAAAGGAAAGAGTCTGCCATCTACTATCTGAGCAAGAAATTCACCGACTGCGAGACTCGGTACATTATGCTTGAGAAAACTTGTTGTGCTCTGGCTTGGGCAACCAAACGTCTTTGCCAGTACATGATTCGTCACACTACTTGGTTGGTCTCCGAAATGGATCCAATCAAGTATGTAAATGAAAAACCTTCTCTCACGGGAAGAATCGCCCGTTGGCAGATGTTGTTATCAGAATACGACATCAAATACCACGCTCAGAAAGCCGTCAAAGGGAGTATTTTAGCCAATCATTTGGCTCATCAACCGATTGACGATCAGGAATTAATCGGGTTTGACTTCCCAGACGAAGATGTCATGTATTTAAAGATGAAATATTGCGATGAACCTCTACCCAGTGAAGGGCCAGAACCAGGTTTCCAATGGGAACTTATCTTTGACGGAGCCGTCAATCATTATGGAAACGGAATTGGGACAATCATCATAACACCTCAGGGTACCCACATTCCTTTCACTGCCAGACTTACGTTCAAGTGCACGAACAACGAGGCCAAATACGAAGCTTGTATCATGGGTCTCGAAGAAGCGATCGACTTAAGGATCAAAAACTTAGATGTATATAGCGCCTCAGCCCTGGTTATCAATCAGATCAAAGGAGATTGGAACACATACCAATCAGGACTGATTCCTTACAAAGATTACGCAAGAAGGTTGTTACCATTCTTCAACAGAATCGAGTTTCACCACATCCCTCGTGATGAGAATCACATGGCTAATGCATTAGCCACTCTCTCTTCCATGATTAGTGTAGGTCAATGGAACGAACTACCTAAGATCGACATAATGCGCCTTGAAAGGCCCGCTTACATCTTCACGATCGAAGCAGTCATAGACGATAAACCTTGGTATCACGATATCAAATGCTTCCTTCAGAAACAAGAGTACCCACGTGGGGCACTAAGGAAAGACAGAAAGACCCTCAGAAGGCAACTTCTTTCTGAGCGGCGATACACTCTATAAGAGGAACATCGAAATGGTCTTGCTCCGATGTGTAGACAGACCAGAAGCAAACATACTGATAAAGGAAATTCATGAAGGATCCTTTGACACTCATGCAAACAGACACACAATGGCGAGAAAAATTCTAAGAGCAGGATACTACTGGTTGACCATGGAATCCGACTACTACAAGTACATGAGGAGGTGTCACAAGTGTCAGATATACTCTGACAAAATCCATGTACCGCCAACACATCTCAAAGTTCTCTCTGCCCCATGGACTTTTTCCATATGAGGAATCGACATGATTTGTATGATTGAACCCAAGGCTTCAAACGGACATCAGTTCATTCTGGTAGCCATTGATTACGCCAATGTGACCCGACAAGTCGTGGTCCGATTTATCAAAAGCAATATCATCTGCCGTTATGGTGTTCCAAGCCACATCATTACTAATAATGGATCCAACTTGAACAATAAGATGATGAAGGAGTTATGCGCTGAATTCAAGATCGAACACCATAACTCATCTCCCTACCGACCCAAGATGAACGGGGCGGTAGAAGCGGCTAACAAGAACATCAAGAAGACCGTTCAAAAGATGGTTGTAACCTATAAAGACTGGCACGAAATGCTATCTTGGACCTGAGCATTTCGTGCCAGTCCTTATAGGTTACAACAATCTTTTCAAAAGATCGCTCACGGTTATCGCACATCTTTCCGCACTTCAACATGGGCAACCCCTTTCTCTCTAGTATATGGCATGGAAGCAGTGCTCCCCATAGAAGTAGAAATCCCATTAATCCGGGTATTGATGGAAGCTGAGCTAACAGAGGCTGAATGGTGTCAAAGTCGGCACAATGACCTGAATCTGATCGAAGAAAAACGAATAACGACTCTATGCCACGATCAGTTGTATCAACAAAGAATGAAGAAGGAGTTTGACAAAAAGGTCCGACCCCCATGTCTTCTGGAAAGGAGACCTCGTACTCAAAAAGATACAATCATTTCTCACTGATTCCCAGGGCAAATGGACTCCGAATTATGGCGGCCCCTATGTGG
Organism: Lathyrus tuberosus; assembly: GCA_022829125.1. Classification (NCBI taxonomy): domain Eukaryota; kingdom Viridiplantae; phylum Streptophyta; class Magnoliopsida; order Fabales; family Fabaceae; genus Lathyrus; species Lathyrus tuberosus. Next base: position 13,437,688 of record JALAZF010000072.1, read on the forward strand.
TCAAGAAAGCTTTCTCAGGAGGCGCCTTGAGACTTGCAACCATGGATGGAGAGGAATTTGCCTACCCCATAAATATTGATGTAGTCAAGAAATACATCGCCTAAAAAAATAATAATAAAGAAAAAAACGTCTCGGTGGATTGAAAACCCGAAAGGGCGGTACAGGCAAAAATTAGAGACAGAATCAAAAATCATCCCGGTGGATTGGAAATCTATAAATACAATCCAGGAAAAAGTTAGGGATTAATGGCAAGTAACAACGTCCAACAGGGACAAGTCCCTCAGCAGCAGTCATGCCATCCATCAGAGAAAACTCCAGTCAAGGTCATCTTCGACCGAAGCTCAGGATGTCTGAAATTCAAAGTTGGTAGAAGGATAATGGTCGTTATGTTTCAATGTAGCCCTTTTCCCTTAAAATTACCATTTTCTAACTTTGTAAATACTCTATGGAATCACGCGTTTGGCTGATTTCCATCCTATCAATAAAATTTGAGCCCTTGTGCTTTTGTTTGAAATTCTTATTTGTTTTAGCTTTATAGAACGACATTTTTAACATGATTAACGATTCTTGAAACGAAACAAAAATGAATTTTACTTGTCAAACTTTTCTGCTTTTAAAATAAAGAGGGCAATTTCTTTTGACTGTTAAACATCGAAAGAACATCGATCGCTTCTCCAGAAGTAAGCGAACTTCAAAGTGCAGAATCAAAGTACTCCTTCTAAACCAGCACGCCTGAATGAAGGATCAGCTGTGTCAGATGCGAATGTTCTGTCTGACACCCCCTGGCAGAGTTCTTACCTCCTAAGCCCGACCAACGGTTGTTCCCCGCAGGGACTATTTCTCCTAAGCAAGGCAGAATTTCTATCGTGAACCAGTGATACTATACATCCCCCACTGTGGCCGAGTATCCAGTCGTGTTCACCTACTAGTCTGCATGTCGCGTCAGTTTTGTCAGCATAAACATACATACATCATGCATTATTGATTTACATTCATATTCATATTGTATCACTATCACTCTGGTCAGTCTTATCCCCAAGTGATAAAAGTCCTCTCAATCGAGTTGTCAGTTCTTTCCTCATAAGGAAATGTTGCGTCTGAACTATCTCTCTCCTCCAGTTTATTTCTGGATTAGAGTTGGTCCTCGACCACTTTGATAACTTGAACCTCTGAAAGACAAAAGAACTTTCAACGAATGTCACTCTTCGCCATTGAAGATGATATCCTCGCTTTCCCGGATTAAGGAAAAATCCCCAGAGAAAGCCTCGCAACCAGAGATTCGGCAACACAGCAGTTTTTCTCCGAGAAATCCACCGACGAAAAGGTCATCAGCACCTCAAAATTGGATCACATCATATGGCATTTCTCCGAGAAGATACCGAGAAAATTATGATGTAACACCCCAAGCAGAAGACAGTCTCTCAAGAGACTCGTTTTCCCCGATAGAGTCGACAAATGGCGTCTCCAACAGAGAAGTTTGTACACCTCTACAACTCAGACGACTGGGTTCCCCAGCAAGTCTGACATCAAAATTTTTTCTATCAAATGGCATCTCCCCAGGAAAATTCGGCGAGAAGTTTGAGGAAAATCGTTACACATAGCGTCCCTTGTTAAGAAAGTTTATTGACAAAAGAAACTGAGACCAGTTCCTTGGTGAGAAACCAGGATCGAGGGGAAGTTTATATCAGAAACTTAGACCAGTTCTTTGGTAAGAAACCAGGATCGAGGGGACTGATGCGTTCGCAAGTGCACGGATTTATCGAAGCAATATAAAAGATTGTCGAACCCACAGAGACCAATGTCAACCTACCGTTATCTATTGCTGCGATGTAAAGCTAAGGCTAATGATATTCGATGAAAGGGAAACTAAGACTAGAACTAAAATAAAACTAAAAATGAACTTAGAAAATATGATAATAAAGAGAGGCCGGAATATGGATTCCGCGTTCCTAAAGGACTTTGTAGAATTCGAGTACTAATTTAAACTATAACTTAGTTCCGTAGAATATACCGACTTAAAAACTCCGCCTCACGCTCTTGTGGTATTAACTAAAGTCATGTTCCCTAATCCCAAGATTTTGCTCTCGCTCGCCCGGTAACTAGGAAATATATTTTGAAAGCAAATAAAATCCTAAACGTATCTAAAGCGCTCTCACTGTATTTAGATATATTGCCTAATTTCCACTATTCGGTTTGACCCCCACGCTCTCGCAGTGCCGGCTCTAACCTTAATTAATTTCTTACTCTCGTGACAAAATCGTGTTAAATAGCCTCTCACTCTCGCGACAAATCCATTTAAATTAGACATGGAAATTAAAACCAAAACAAAGTTCTAATCAAAAGTTTGCACCAATTATTTTCTACGGAGTCCCGTCGGTAACGACGGTCCTCATACGCCGGACTCAAGAATATTTAGAAAGACATAGATAGGAAAATCAACATGCAATTACAGTAATAAAACATAATGAGAAACATGATTTAGCAATTAAATTAGAAAACAATAGCGGTAAAATAAATGATAAAGGGAACCTGGAATTAAATAGATGCTAAATTGTAATGCTTTGAATCAAAGTACAGAAATTCAATGCAGAAATAAAATCCTAAAACTATATTGGTAATAGTCCCCCGATGTGGAGAACTATTCCTTTTACATGGTAAAAGAAACTGCCTAAAAACTAAAACAAGGAAATTCTCGCAAATGGAAGTCGACCCCCCGTTTGTTGTAAACTGCCTTCCTTTTATAATGCTCTCCTGTGGCCCATTTGTTGAGGGAAAATAGGAGTAGTGGTTATCATGGAGAGAGTAATCCGGAAGACTTAGTTGCTAAGAAAATATAGGGGGACTGGGCTCGTGAGTTACTGACGTGGAGAAAGCCACGGGATGTGTGGCGAGGGCCACAGGTGTGAAGTGTGTGGTGAGGGCCACAGCTTTAGAAACTGCATTTTCTGCTATTTTCTTCCATTCTTCTCTTTTTCTTCAATTAATTCTTTTCTTTTCTTTCTTTTGTACTTTAATCCGATTTAATCCAAGCTACCTGAAAACATAATAATCGGGACATCAATCGAAGCATAAATAAAATAAAATAAAGGAAATCATAGCTAAAATTCATGTAAGTCAAGCAAAATAAACGATATAATTTCGCGTTATCAAACTCCCCCACACTTAAACCTTTGCTTGTCCTCAAGCAAACCATGACTCGTAAGAAAAACACTGCATACAAATACTCATCATGGGCTACTAACTCTACTTTGGTTAAGTTTGTGTCGATAGGTACTTGCTCACACACTAAGGATATCGTAACAACAGAATTTTGCATTTGCGGTCATCAGCCTCCCTCCTATACAGACCAATCTGAATCATGTCATTATACCTAAGCCTAACTCACTCATCCTTCTTTTATCCCTTTTCATTCCGGCGCAATCACATTATGCCCGTTATCCTTTCACACTCATGGTAAGATAGCCTGTTAGTGATTATGATCTCATTATTATCATTTTTTCTTTTGCACATTGGCTTAAATATCAATAAAATAAAGAAGTTTGCACCGTTTGGCTAAATGATCGAGTGAGGGTCACCTAACTTAGAAGGAGCATTTCTTTTCATTCATTCATTTTTTTATTATTTTTTTAATTTACTTTTAGCTTCAGATCATACACTTATTTGCATCGGCTTCCTACTTAGTGTGTGCTTAGGATGGTGCTGACTGCTAAATAAACTAATTAGGGACTACTAAAGGGGTGAGAACTTAAGGCTATGGCTTAACAAGTACTCAAATTGATTTCCATAATTTTGAGGCTCACGGTGTTAAAACGATACCGATCTTGCGGAATTTTCCCAAGTCTCATAATATAACCTCAATTTCATCTGTAACCTAAGATTTTCAAAAGAAACACTATTTTTAACTAAAAAAATTTCAAAATATTTGGTATGGCTAAAGAGAATGGGGAAATCGATAAACAACATAATATCAGCATAAAGACTCGACAGCACATGCACAGGCGCACGAAACATTAAAACATAAAAAATTTTAAAATCATGCTAGAAAACAGTAAATTTAACTAGAAAGCAGTAAAGTTCCTCCCCCACACTTAAACCAAACATTGTCCTCAATGTTTTGATAAAAGGTGAAAAAGGAATGATAGAACCTGTATGAATGCCATTGCGTGCTACCACGGCCAAATTCGCGTTGATTCTTCCCTTGTTGTCCCTGTCTTCGCTGGCCACTTCTACTCCGGTGTCTTACACTACGAGTTATCTGAATTTGCTGAAACTTCATTTTCTTGAAGCCGCTCACCATGCGAAGAACAAGGAGGATGTAAGTAACGGACGGGAGAGACATGCTCTCTCCTATCATACTCATCAATTATGTCACCACCAGCAGCGACATTCGTAGGAATGTCCGTGGGCACCAACTCCTCTTAAGGGATTGTCATCTAGAGATCTTTCACCTAAATGTAGCTGAGACGTGACAAGCAATACAATTCTTTCTTTTCTACAAACACAAACAATAAAAGTAAAACATTAAATTAAAAGTTCGTGGGTTGCCTCCCACGCAGCGCTTTGTTTAACGTCGATAGCTCGATGGTAAGGATTGTTAATCTTCGGTTTCCATGGCCATTTATCCAGTCATCTCACATATCCCTCACCTTTTCTTTTCTTCCTTCTGTGGGGTGGTTCATTCATTTGAACTTGTGGTGGTGGTTCTGGATCTATCCTAAGTATTAGTTTTTCACGTTTGGGCTTAGTTATCTCATCCATCACCTCAAAGTTTACCCTTACCCTCTAAACAATAATGATATCCCTAGTTTCATGGTCCTCGAATTTTCTATTTTTATACACGACCTCAGACAAAGGTGCATCGGTGTGGATATTTTCCAATACCTCCGCATACGTTTTGGATTGGGATTCTACCTTAGCTTCCACAAACCTTTGCGAGAAAGGAATTGGTGGGGTATATGGAGGAGGAACGGCATTAGGTGCTTCCTTCGCTACCTCTTCGACAACCTCCCTTTCGGATGGTGTCGATGGATTTTTCTCAATCTCTACTCTCTTCTCACCAGAACTCTCCTCAACCTCATTATCACTCTCCTCAACCTCATTATCACTCTCCTCGGGATTCTTGATTTGTTTTTCATTAATGGTTGTTACAAGATCCACATGCTCCTCAGGGGAGGATCCTATAGGTGTCTGTGCAAGCAGGGAGATTTGAGTCTCCGATGCCTCAGTGTGAGTCGCGAGGGACTCGACCATAGTGTTTATCTGCCTAAGGGTTTCATAAGTATCGAGATGTTGTCTTCTAAGCTCTTCATTCTGGAGAGTTTGTGTCTCCAAAAAGCGCTCCATCATAGATTCTAGCCTAGAATTAGTTGTTGTTTCAATGAAATGCTCCATTAATGTTTCGAGGTTGGAATTATTGGATTCTTGTGGCTCCTCAAAATATTGGAAGTGGTGATTTGGGTGAGAATAGGTTAGCGTCGCGTTGAAATTCTCCATTAGTATTTCTTGTGACTCCTCAAAATGTTGGGAGTGGTACGGTTCCTCCATATACTGGGAGTGGTAATCATAGAGGTAATTTGGATGCGGTTCCTCGAGATATTGCGAGTGGTTATCATAGAGAAAATTTGGGTGATACATAATTTTTTTTATGAGAGTGCCTTAGTCTATACGGTGCAACAACGGAATCACAATATTGACTGTTGGTCCCCAGCAACGGCGCCAAAAACATGATGCGTCCGCAAGTGCACGGATTTATCGAAGTAATATAAAAGATTGTCGAACCCACAGAGACCAATGTCAACTTACCGTTATCTATTGTTGCGATGTAAAGCTAAGGCTAATGATATTCGATGAAAGGGAAACTAAGACTAGAACTAAAATAAAACTAAAACTGAACTTAGAAAATATGATAATAAAGAGAGGCCGAAATATGGATTCCGCGTTCCTAAAGGACTTTGTAGAATTCGAGTACTAATTACAACTATAACTTAGTTCCGTAGAATATACCGACTTAAAAACTCCGCCTAACGCTCTCGCGGTATTAACTAAAGTCATGTTCCCTAATCCCAAGATTTTGCTCTCGCACGCCCGGTAACTAGGAAATATATTTTGAAAGCCAATAATATCCTAAACGCATCTAAAGCGCTCTCGCTGTATTTAGATATGTTGCCTAATTTCCACTATCCGGTTTGACCCCCACGCTCTCGCAGTGCCGGCTCTAACCTTAATTAATTTCTCACTCTCGTGACAAAATAGTGTTAGATAGCCTCTCACTCTCGCAACAAAGCTATTTAAATTAGACTTGGAAATTAAAACCAAAACAGAGTTCAAATCAAAAGTTCGCACCTATTATTTTCTACCGAGTCCCGTCGGTAACGACGGTCCTCATACGCCGGACTCAAGAATATTTAGAAAGACATAGATAGGAAAATCAACATGCAAATACAGTAATAAAACATAATGAGAAACATGATTTAGCAATTAAATTAGAAAACAATTGCGGTAAAATAAACGATAAACGGAACCTGGAATTAAATAGATGCTGAATTGTAAGGCTTCGAATCAAAGTACAGAAATTCAATGCAGAAATAAAATCCTAAAACTGTATTGGTAATAGTTCCCCGATGTGGAGAACTATTCCTTTTACATGGTAAAAGAAACTGCCTAAAAACTAAAACAAGGAAATTCTCGCAAATGGAAGTCGACCCCCCGTTTATTGTAAACTGCCTTCCTTTTATAATGCTCTCCTGTGGCCCATTTGTTGAGGGAAAATAGGAGTAGTGGTTATCATGGAGAGAGCAATCCGGAAGACTTAGTTGCTGAGAAAATATAGGGGGACTGGGCTCGTGAGTTACTGACGTGGAGAAATCCACAAAAATTAAATATGTGGCTACAAGTAATTGAGCTGTGGCGAGGGCTACTGGTGTGAAGTGTGTGGCGAGGGCCACAGGTCCACGGCCAGGGCCACAACTTTAGAAACTGCATTTTCTGCTATTTTCTTCCATTCTTCTATTTTTCTTCAGTTAAATCTTTTCTTTTCTTTCTTTTGTACTTTAATCCGATTTAATCCAAGCTACCTGAAAACATAACAATCAGGACATCAATCGAAGCATAAATCAAATAAAATAAAGGAAATAATAACTAAAATTCATGTAAGTAAAGCCAAATAAACGATATAATTTCGCGTTATCAGGGAAGTTTATTTCAGAAACTGAGACCAGTTCCTTGGTGAGAAACCAGGATCGAGGGGAAGTTTATATAAGAAACTTAGACCAGTTCCTTGGTAGGACACCAGGATCGAGGGGATGTTTATATCAGAAACTTAGATCAGTTCCTTGGTAGGAAACCATAATCGAGGGGAAGTTTACATCAGAAACTTAGACCAGTTCCTTGGTAGGAAACCAGGATCGAGGGGAAGTTCATTTCAGAAACTTAGACCAGTTCTTTGGTAGAAACCAGGATCGAGGGGAAGTTTATTTCAAAAGAAAACTGAGACCAGTTCCCTGGTAGGAAACCAGGATCGAGGGGAAGTTTCTACCTTTTCTAAGCATCATTGCTTAGCAAAAGAAGAGGGATGTGTGAACTACCATTCTTAACCACCATCAAAATTTCGGGTATTCCGATATTTAATCCTCTTGCACCCTGAATGCCAGATTACCTTCGCCATTCACACCTTCGGGTCCAAGAAGATTAAATAGGGGCATCTTTCATACCCCAAATTTTGACCACTAAGATTTCCCATCATTGGGAAAATCATCATCACAATATGGATGAAGCATTATGCCTCATCAGTCTCCCCAAAGATGGGTGAGCATTCACTACTATACAAAATTAAGGTTTCAAGCCCTCTCTGAGCCTTAGAGAAAGGATTAATCAAGAATTGACATGATCTTCAACTTGTCTAACCTCTCAAACATCCACAATGGATCAAGAGGACTCCCACAACAAGAATCAAGCACAAGGTTGCAGCATTCCAAGTGGATCAAGCCTTACAATCGCCAGTGTAAGAAAATTAGAGTTTTGGTCGACCTGGGCCTACAGATAGAAATATTCCTCTGGGCATGAGCCAATGCTTCAAAGCATAACCTAATATACTCCATGAATCATCATGGACTTAATCATCAAGTCAATTTAGCCTCAGGGGATGCATTCATAAAAAATAAGGAATTAGGGTTTCTTGACCTAATTCACCCCTAAGTTGACTTTTGGGACAAATCATGAGCCAAGACCTCAAGACATGATTTGAGGGTCTCTAATACACCACATTTATCCATTTGCAACAATGGATTGGTCCAAGAAGCTTGAACAATAAGTTTCAAATTCATCAGAACCACAATTAGGGTTTTGAGGAAAAAGTCAACTGTACCTTGGACTTTTGACCCAGGCATGCTCCCAAACCCTAGGACATGATTCAATACACCCTATAACACCTATTAAATCAATACATCAAGTTTTATTTAGGTCAAGGACTTTATTTCATAGAGGATCGCACATTTTGGAATTCATCTGACAAAAAGTCAACTGTGCACAAAAATCAATTTTGACTTTTTGAGATTTTTCACAATTATGGTACTTTGACCCTAAAATGATGTTAATGTGTGATTGGAATCATCATTCATCAATAAAAATAAAGAAAAGTGGGATAACTTGTAAAAGGGGTAACCATAAAAAACTTAGTATTTTTCTAAGTTATGGAACACAGTGGCTAGGGTACCAACTTCCAAGGATAATAACTTGAGATCCAACCAACCATTTAGGCTAATCCAAAGATGGATTTGTAGCTCTCATGGCATACTTTAAAAGTGTCAACTACACCTCATTCCAATTCCTCATGGATTTCATGTTATGGAATGGCCAAAATCACAAAAACTGAAAATGTCACTTTTTTCCAACACTTGGTGAAATTTTCATTATGTCAGAATCTGCCTTCACTTTTTTCCAAATGTAGGGGCATTTTTCACTTGGATCCAAAAGGTATCAAAACAAACTATGATCACACATATGTGGTATCATATGAGAGCTTTCCAAAATGGCAAAGAACTCCATGAAAATCCACTTGAGCCATGAGATATGACCATGCCAATGTGCCTTGCTGCAAACTGTTATGGCAAGGCAGATTTGTGCATTTTGCTCGAGTTGCCAAATTTGTGCAAATGACAAACATGTCTATCCATCTGAACACCTCAGGGGGAGACCAAGGAGGGACAAACACTGATCCATAAGCCTCCCAAGTCCTTTGAACTAAAAATAGCATGCCAAACCTAGAAATCCCTAAAGAGGGGACAAGACTCCAATTTTGTTTTAGAGCATTCAATGGATGCACCAAGGTGGCATGGACTGAGCCATTTCCAACTGAATTCAGTTAAGACGTATCCAAGACCAAGGGAACCAGCAGCCTGTGCTCTAACCTCTAGTCAATGGCTAGAGGAGACTTGGATTCCCATTGATCAACATTGGCCAAACCTCTGTTGCAGGGTCCATTCACTATTGCAGCTAAAACAAACTTGCTCTACTATAAATATAGCTCATTTGTGATCTGTTTGAGTACACCAAACCCATCAAACAGATGCTTTCCTCAAAATCACCTTCTCACTTCCAAATTTGCCTTCCAAAGCAAGTCACTATCGGGTTTTGAGTTTGAGAGCTATTCTACCCAAACCAATCACACACACACACCTCAAAAACATCATATAGAAGTGATCCAAACACTTAAACAACATCTGGAACACTGATTTCTCTGAATCACCAGCCAGCTGCTCAAGGTTTTAACTATGTTTCAGTTGGGATACCATCTTCAGATCCAGCTTGTTTCAAACCATTCCAAGAACTCAAACACATCACTTGGCACCTAGGGAAGCTATCCACATCATTGGAACCTAGCTGTAACACCTCTAACACAAAACACGATCACCAGCTGCAAGAGGTAAGCATGAGCTCTTTTAACTCTATGATCCATGCATTTTTTGCTGCACAATAATTTGGCCATATGTTCATAATCATGCATAGAGTGTTTTCCCTCAATCAATTGCTTTGTTTGAATCGTGTGTGGAATTTCTTAGCCTTCTTGTAAATTTTAGGGTTCTTGAGGTTTCTCTTTGATTTCTTATTCCATGCTTAAAATAAATGAAATTATAGACCATAGACATACCGTGAGGTGAAAACGAGTAGATTGATATGTGGATTGTGTGATTTCATCAAGTATTCAGTGAGATTGATGAGAAAACACAAATCTGGGCAAAACAGAGCACGGGGGCAAGGCTCTAATTTTCTTGTCGCCCTTTTTCAAATATTTGAATTTTTGAATTTTTGTCATTTTATTTAATTGATTCAAAAATTAATTTCTCTCTAAGTTTTAATGATTTTGAGTTGATTCCTTTTTTAATAATTCACAAAAATGTTAAAATATTTTATTTTATCAAAAAATCCAAAAAATTTTATTTAATTCATATATTTGATATTTTTGCAAACAATTAATGTTTTATTTGTTTTTAACATTTGAAATATTTTTTCTCCCTTGATATTATTTATAATCATTTTGTGGATATAAACATGATTTTTCAAATATTAATCCAAGATCACAATTTGTTTTTCACACATGTTTAACAATTTTGGTCATTTTAGTTGAATTTTTATTCAATTAAAATATATTTTGAAAACAAATTAAGGGTTTGATTAATTCAACCCTCATCAAAATTTTTTCAAACACTTTGGGCCTCTAGTAGAGTGTAAGACCCAACCCCCCTTGAAAACTAAAACATTTTTGGGCCTCAGTCATTGTATAAGACCCACTGCATTTTCAAAAATCTCAGCGCGATCGCCATTTCAAAACGGAAAAACTTTTGGGCCTACCCTCGTGTTATAAGCCCCATTTCCTTTCTTTAAATCTTTGGGCCTCTAATAGAGTGTAATACCTATCCCTTTTTGTACATAAACCATTTTGGGCCTCAGATATTGTATAAGTCCCGACACAATAAAAAATCTCGGCGGGATCGCCATTTTCAAACAAATAATACTGGGCCTCTCCTTGAGTTGTAAATCCCATATCTTGTACAAAAATAACTCTATGGGCCTCTAATAGAGTGTAAGACCCAATCCACTTTTAACCAAAACCTTTTTGGGCCTCAGATATTGTATAAGTCCCTCTGTGTTAAAATAAAAAACCTCGGCACGATCGCCAGTTCAAAATAAAACCTTGGGCCTCTCCTTGAGCTGTAAGCCCTATCACTGGTACAAAAACACTTTGGGTCTCTAATAGAGTGTAAGACCCAACCCCCTTGTACATAAAAAACTTTCTGGGCCTCACATATTGTATATGCCCCTCTGTACAGTTTTCGAAGCAGCGGTGCGATCATCGTTAAAAACTTGGGCCTCTCCTTAAGATGTAAACCACAACAAACTTTTCAAAGCACTTTCTCCTTTGATTTTGAATATAATATTGTTATCAAAGCTTTCTTTGTTGAACAACTAACAAAACAGCATGGAAGCTCTACAACGGGTAAGTGTTTATCCGCTTTCATTTATCGCTTTCATATGTATATAACTGTATTGTGGGGATGCTTCACTGTAAGTCTTCTTTCACATCCTTTTTATATACTTGTCGAATATCAACTGTATAATACTACTATAGTTATTTAGATTTTTCCCTGGCAACTACGTCTAGCACTAGGTAAAGCCTTGTTGGTCACTCTTAAATACAAATAAAACTAGACCCCCCGTAGGATTCCAGATACAGTCTTCCCTTCTCTTGGGGTTAAACAATATGGAACAAAGAGAAAGGCAGTATTCTCGGTGAACCTTTTCTCAGACTGTCACTCTTAGAAATTGTCAAAGAAACTCTACTCCCCAGAGTTGATCTATTCTCCGTGAATAACATCTCTTGAGTTTCTTCCAAATTCAAGAACCTTCCTGGCTTGATCTATTCTCTGTGAATAGCATGACATGAACTTCTCTTGGTTTGGGGACCCACAGGCTTCCTAAAAGCATCCCCGCCTCCTCTTGGGCGTTGTATAAGGACCCTTCAGCTTCTTAGAAGTTCCCATGCCTTCTCTTGGTCTTAATACAAGGATTCCGATGACCTCTTAAATGTATAAGACAGAAGTTAGTCATCCTTTCCTAGAGCAGTCTTTCCAGCGTCAAAACTCCGGTCGTTGTGGGGTTGATACCCATCCCTTAATACCCGTTCCTCCTCTTGGGCATTATACAAAAGATAAAACTCTAGACTTGGACAGTCTAAGACACTTGAGTCTCAAAGACATTTTGAAGTTCCCTTAAAACATAGGCAGAAACCCGGTCTCTCTCATGAGAGTTCCCTATACTTAGACTCGCTTCAGGATCTCCAGAATCCACGGCGGTAAGGTAGTCTCCTCTTGGGCTTTGTACAATGACTCTCCCCAGTGGAGTTAACCGTTTCAGACTCTCTTGTTGAGTCAAATCCCTTTTAGCCTCTATCTCGGGCTTCGTACGAATTAGAAAAACACTCTCTTGTTGAGTATAAAAGACTCTCTTGTTGAGTCAAAGCCCTTTTTAGCCTCCGCCAGGAAATGTTGCGTCTGAACAATCTCTCTTCTCCAGTTTATTCCTGGGATGAAGTTGGTCCTTGACCACTTTGATAACTTGAACCTCTGAAAGACCAGAAAACTTTCAACAAGCGTCACTCTTCATCATTGAAGATGATATCTTCGCTTTCGCAGATTAAGGAAAAACCCCAAAGAAATCCTCATAGCTAAAAGACTCTCAGCAGCATATTGATTTGTCTCTCCAAGAAAGTCAATGTTAATGATGTCATATGCACCTCAAAATTGGGGTACATTGTATGGCATTTCTCCGAGAAGATCTCGAAGAAAAGTATGATGTAATACCCCCAGGCTGAAAGCAGTCTCTCAAGAGACTCGTTTTCCCTAGTAGAGTCGACAAATGGCGTCTCCAAACAGGGAAGTTTGTGCACCTCTACAACTCAGATAGATGGGTTCCCCAACAAGTCTGACATCAAAACTTTTTCCCATCAAATGGCATCTCCCCAGGAAAATTTGGCGAAAGGTTTGATGAAAACCGCTACAATTAGCGTCCCTTGTCAAGAAAGTTTATTGACAAAAGAAACTTAGACCAGTTCCTTGGTAGGAAACCAGGATCGAGGGGAAGTTTATATAAGAAAACTAAGACCAGTTCCCGGGTAGGAAACCAGGATCGAGGGGAAGATTATTTTAGAAACATAGACCAGTTACTTGGTAGGAAACCAGGATCGAGGCGAAGTTTATTTCAGAAACTGAGACCAGTTCCTTTTTAGGAAACTGGGATCGAGGGGAAGTTTATTTCAGAAACTGAGACCAGTTCCTTGGTAGGAAACCAGGATCGAGGGGAAGTTTATTTCAGAAATTGAGACTCTCTTGTTGAGTCAACCACTTTTCAGACTCTCTTGTTGAGTCAATCACTTTTTCAGAGTCTCTTGTTGAGTCAACCACTTTTTAGACTCTCTTGTTGAGTCAATCACGTTCCAGACTCTCTTGTTGAGTTCACTATTTTTAGCCTCAATCTCGGGCTTCGTACAAGACATATAAAAGCACTCTCTTGTTGAGTCAACCCTTTTTTGCCTCAATCTCAGGCTTCGTACGAGACAGATAATATCACTCTCTTGTTGAGTCAAACCCTTTTAGCCTCAATCTTGGGCTTTATACAAGACAGATAAGTACCTCCCCAGTGGAGTTAGCCTCCTCTTAGGCTTCATATAATGATATCCCCAAAGAGTTAGCCTCTTTTTAGCCTCCGTCTCGGGCTTTGTACAAGACACCAATATATCCACTCTCTTGTTGGGTAGGTCTCATACAGCCTCCTCTTAGGTTTTGTATAAGAACTTCCCTAGTGGAGTCAATCAACCTCTTAGCTTCAACCTTGGGCTTTGATCAAGGCACATAAAAATCAACAATCCCTCTTTAGAGATATAAAATTCTCTTTCAGTCAACCTTTTAGCTTCAATCTTGGGCTTTGAAAAAGATACAAATACTCTGTTTAGCCTCTGTCTTAGGCTTTGAACGAGACACCAAAACGTATTTTTCCTCCCTTAGAATAGGAGGAACTACGATTGCTCTGATTTCCCTATTTCGTTTAAACGAGAATACGTAGGCATAAGATTGCGAAATCTTAGCGAGCATACTAATCCAAAACTCTAGGTCCAGTACCTTCATACACCAATCAAAACCTAGGTCCAGCACCTTACCAAAAACATCAACAAAAACTCACTCATTCCTTCACATTTCCCAATAAATTTTCCCAACCCATTAACGGATAAACACCATCAAGTACAAAGCAAAACCTAAAGCTAATATCCTGTGGATAACCACATATAGGATGGGTAACTGACAACTACCCATTGTATAACCTGACCCGGACCCCCTAATCTCTTTAAGCGTTTGTTCAGTTAAACAGTCGCGTGCAAGGTTAGTTTTAGATAGCTTCCCTTTCCCTTTCAGCTTCATGGGATAAATAAGAAATAAAAAAGTAGCACCCCTTTCTCATCGAGGAGGAAAACCCAACTTCAGTGATAAGGTGGTCGCGTCACTGACAAAAATCGCTCGCTACACAAGGCATGAACCATAAAATATAAAATAAAACAAGTGATAAAAATAAAGGAAATGGTTCCTGAAGATGGCTGGTTTATAGCTGAGTGAATCGCACACTCAAAGATAACACAGAGTCGCCACCGAACTTTATTTTGTCCCAAAGGACAGGGAAAATATCGATAAAACCCAAGGGAAAGAGAAACGGGAACGGGGGTCGGTTATGCGAAAGGAAGGTACTAGCGCCTAACGCATCTGTCGTACTCGACAGGAACCATTTTGCTTGCTTCTAGATTTGGATGGGTTACCTATCTAAAGCCTTCTAGCTAAAAGAAAGGAGAGAGAGGAGAAAAAGAAACAAAGGAAGAAAGAAAGTGCTTGCGGAGGATTGGGGCCCTCGTGCCTACGTACCCTCATAGTGCAATGAGGAAATCAGAGCGCTGTAGTTCAGAGGAACCAGGGGAAAAAAGGGGGGAAAAGCAAGTAAGGTGGAAAGGTGGAAGTGTGGGAGGATGGAAGTGTACTCGCCAAGATCATCGCGATCTCGTACCTACGTATCATACATTCGAATGAATGCAGAATCAAAGCTTCCGTAGTTCGGGGAACTAAGATGGAAAAGGAAAAGGAAAGGAAAGCGGTGTCAAAACTAAGAGCGAAAGAAGAATAGAAAACTCCACTGGGGAGGCAGAAAAATTGGTGTCAAAAGAAGTGAAAAGGGAAAGATAGTAGTTGTTCAGAGGATAACGTGCAAGAGTGGTGTAGAAACCAAGAAGATAAAAGAGCAGAAGGAATAAAAAGGACTTCACTGGGGAGTAAGAGAACAGAGTGACCGTCCTGGGATTAGAGGGTAAAGACCCTACTGGGGATCCAAAATAAGAGAAAAAGGGTTCGGTATATTAATTGACCGGCAATGGTTAACTGAGAAAGAGAGTAAGACTCTGGTGAGGCTAAAGGTTTGGTGTCAATAGGCAAGCTGTGAAGAACCAAAAGAGAGAGTACTGAACCAAGAGGAGGTGTTTGACCTTGTGGGGATAGGGTTTTAACAGATAAACTGTGATCAACCAATAGAATGGGTGTAGAACCAAGCAAAGGTCGTGACCCAAAGGACAGGTGTGGGACCAAGCGAAGGTCGTGACCCAAAGAACGGGTGTGGAACTAGGAAAAGGTCGTAACCCAAAGAACGGGTGTGGGACCAAGCGATGGTCGTGACCCAAAGGACGGGTGTGGGACCAAGCGAAGGTCGTGACCCAAAGAACGGGTGTGGGACCAAGTAAAGGTCGTGACCCAAAGAACGGGTGTGGGACCAAGCGAAGGTCGTGACCCAAAGAACGGGTGTGGGACCAAGCGAAGGTCGTGACCCAAAGGACGGGTGTGGGACCAAGCGAAGGTCGTGACCCAAAGGAGTTTGGTACACTGACTAAACAAATAGTACTTGACCGAAGAAAGGGTATTTGAACCAAAGAAAGGTTACTAACCTAAAGGTGCCAGTATTCGAACCAAGAGAAGGTTGTTAACTATTGGGGATTCAGTTTTTACAGAAATACTGTGATTAACCGAAAAAGAAATGAGTGATTAACTCAAAAGGGGCTCAGTGTTTTAACAGACAGGTTGTGGTTAACTAAGAAGGAGCGCAAATTGGTGTTTTAACTGACAGGCAGTGGTTAACCAATCAAAGGGAGAAGAACCAAGAGAAGGTTGCGAACTCCGCAAGTGTTTCGGTGTTTAACAGGAAAACTATGTTTAACCGAAGAAAGAGCGTGATTGTAGGTGAAATAGAGCATTGGTTTTAACAGTATGACTGTGATCAACCAAAGGAAGAATGATTACAACTCTCATGGGGAATCAACAAAAGAAGTGACTAGCCACAAGAAAAAGTAATTGAAACTCTCTTGAAGAGAACAAGGTAAAGGTATTGAACAAGAGCAAGAGATTGACTCTCTGATGATTGCTAATGATCGTGAACCAAGAGAATGGTGATAAATCAAAAGACTGATTGAAAGAGATAAGAGTGATCGAGGATCGACTCAACTGGGGAAAGAGATACACTACCGCCTGGAGATAGAGATGACTAAGTCATGCACTGGGTCATTCGTCCCCTACCTGAAGTGGTCAGAATGAGAGTAGGAATTCTCCATTCTCATTCCTTCTCTAACACACAGGGTGAAGTGCAGAAGTTGAAGCGAATAGCATAACAGCTCCAAGTTGTACAGTGCTCCAGTGCGTTGTGCATCGTGCGTCATGCAGAACTCCAACTCAGAAGAGAAAAAAAAGAAAGAAAGCTCTAAAGGAAGCCTAAAGAGAAGAGCAAAGGAAGGATCAACTAATCGAAATAAGGTTTCGATTAATTGATCAAAGGAAATTGATATGCTAAGAATCTTCCAAAGAGAAGGGAAAACCATTAAAGCAAAAGGTGTAAATTATTGATTATGCACGATTAAATTTGCTTAATAAAGAACAAACTTAATGTAATCAAGAATTGAAAGTGCAAAATAGTGCCATACAAATATTAGCATGTATCACACATCAAGTGTCAAGTGATCAAAGACTGTGCAAGAATTAGCATGTTCAAACAAAAATCAAGAACACGCATAATTGCAAGAATTGATAAATCAATCATTGAATTAATGTAAATATGCTTTAAACAGAGGTTAACAACATTTAAAATATCCATAAATATCAAGTATGTCGATCTATGGAAGTTATAGGAAGAAAGAATGTCAAACAAGCTTGAGAAAACTCAAAAATGGCCATTATGTACAGTGGTAACCAGTTATTGCAAATAGGGTAACCGGTTACTTGCTTGAAAATTGCAAATTTCGGTGAAAAATACACTGAGTAACCGGTTACTCACCATAGGGTAACCGGTTCCCACTGTGACAATGGTAAAAACACTTGCTGAAAAAGCACTTCTAGCCCTTAAATCACTTATTTGAACTGCCACATGCTATGGTATGAACTTGTGCATGAAAATTATAGGAAATAGTATCAATTAAACATCAATTGAAAGCATGAACATGTAGATTAAAGATCAAACAATTGCATGATTAATCCAAAATAAAAACTATCGAAACTCCATCGTAAACGCGCAAAAATTGAACGAAACAATAAGTTAAGTGAGAATTGACCAACCTACAAGCCGAAGGTTTGGCTTGGTGACTGTTGCAAGTGAAATGTGATGAAGATAAGCGAAGAAAACCAGAGAATCCTACACTTGCACTGCGAATCGTAGCGAAACCGAACAAATTACAACGAAAACTCCGAAATGAGATTTAGCACCGAAGAAGCTTGAATTAATCACTTGAGATGAATCTAAAAGCTACTGAAGCTCCAGAAAATCCAGTAGAATGGAATGATGATGAAGGTTAAGCTCAAGAAAAAGTACTTTCAAGGTGAAAGTAGCTTTTTCTTCAATGGTGAGTTAAGAGCTTTAGTGTGATTTGGTGAAGGAGATGAAGTAATATGTGAAGAAGTTGCAGGAAAATGCAGAGAGTAATGAGAGAATGGGGAGTGCAAGGAGTGAGAATTTGTGATAATGATTGTGGAGCTTTGTTTATATAGAGTCTTGCTTTGGAGTTGCTAGGATTGGAATGTGCTTTGGAGTTAGCTATGGAACTAGCATTGGAGTTAGTTGCACTTGACTCATTGAGTCAAGCGGTTAACTCGGTAACAATCCCAATGTGAGCTCCCGCATCCAAAGGTTGATATACTTGGAAATCAAGGAACATGGTGCACATAATTTAGAGTGAACCATTAAAATAAATGCACTTGGAATGTCTTGAATAGTCTTGAAATGTCTAGAGATGTCTAGAATATTCCACATGCTGCTAGAACACTGTAGAACCAAAGACCAAAGAGTGTACACAACTGCTGTCCCAAAAAATGCAGCAGGAACAACAACTTTGTACATAGTAACCGGTTACTCACCATAGGGTAACCGGTTACTTCAGCCAATTTTGCCCAAATTTGCTTGGGAAATGATGCTGAAGTGCCGGTTTCGATTTTCCACCTCTTGTTTTGATGAGTAAATATGGAAACCTTTATTTTGAGCTTAATTGGATGATATAATGACCTTGTGAGGATGCGATTAATCGGGCCTAAAAAAACTGAAAAATCCTACAACAAGAACTGGGTTTTGTAAAGATTGGTCAGACGAGAACTGACTACCAGACGAGAACTGAATTAAAATTTACCAGACGAGGACTAGGATTATTTTTCCAGGCGAGAACTGGCCTTTGAAGAGGTAAGTCAGACGACGACTAACTATCAGACGAGAACTGGATATTAAAGAGACAAGATCAATACAAGAATTGACTACCAAACGAGAACTAGATTTTGATTAGGAAGCACGTTTGAACCTGTATGGTGTAATGCTCTATCCTTATGATTATGCTTTTCGTCTAAGGATGCAATGTTATGCGGTGATGATTACTATATACAGAATGTCAGTAATCCGGTTTATGTCAAATGAACGATACACATGAGTGAAGCGATATGATTAATGCATAATACTGGTCTATGCAATGATTCAAGTGCTTTTGTTATGGGAGGTGAAAGAGTTGAGGTTAGGGTGCAGCCTTAAAGACGTGATTCCCCGACACCTACTTCAGGATCAATAGTTGCTGATGCATCATTGCTCCTGCCTTAAAATAGGGAGATAACTTGTACTTTGGTAGCATGTCTCTGCCCCATTCTGTTGGGTATCTGCATAGATTGCCCCAGTCACATGGTAGGAAACAGTTATGTCATATGATGATCTTGATCCGGCTTGCCCCAATGTATCGAAATAGTATGCCCTTGATTAACCGTCTCTTGGAGAGGTTGATTTCTTGTGCTCTTGAGGTGACCTACCCCCAATGTGAGCTCTGAAGTGATTTTGCCCCTGGCTGATCGATCTTTGGAGGGATGCCCCTGGCCCACTAATCTTTGAGATTTGTCGAGTCTTGACGTGATTGTCCCAGATTGACCGAATCCTGAGGTGGCTAGGCCCTTTTGGTCAACAGATTTTTCAGGCGTTTTGCCCCTTTAGGTGATCACAATTTCCATTGTGGAAACTTTATAGATGTCAAGTGCTTGTTCGCAAGTAAAACGTGTTTATTTTGAAAATGATAAGGCTAATGCCATGGATATGTCAGTTTTGAAATCCAAGTGTGTTCACTAAGATTATGACATATAGCGATAGGGTCACCGTTTAGAATGCCATATCAATACCGGCATAAATGATAAGCAAATCTTTGGGAGTCATCTTTCACATGATCCCACGGTAGTATACTTTCGAAATAAACCCTGCTTCAGTTAGGTCTTTTGAGGGTTGTAACGTGTCCTGGTTTTTGGTTTAAGAAAGAAAGGATATAAGGCTCAAAATTTATTTTAACCCACCCATTCTCCTTGATGTTCTCCAGTCCTACGTTCAGCTAGTTTGACACAAGCGTTCACCTTTCAAAAAGGGCTTTGAACGGTGGGAGTGACGGTAGAGGAACCGACGAAGGTTTTTGAATGACAGTCATTCACCTTTTGTTTTTGTCTTTTTGTCACATGATCACGCGAACTTGTTCTTATTGAGAATCTTTCTCTTTTGATTCTCTGTTTTGTTCTTTTTGTTTTCCCTAATTTTTGCGTAGACTAATTATTTTGAGCTTGCAGTCTACCAGGATGCCCTAATTTTTACCTAAGTCGTTTGCTTGTGACTTAGCGGGCTTTTTGTTTTTGTTTTTGTTCTCTTTTTGTTTTGTTTTTTTTGACAAAATCATGTGACATGTACTTATTTGTAGGGTGAGTTGTGACTGCCTCATTCCTTTGATCGGAGTGGGCCAACCATTGTGGATTTGTGATTTTTCTGACCACTTGTGAGGGATAGGATGTGGTTGATCCTCAGATGGGGTAATCCTCTTTTGAAATTTGAACGCATGGTCAAACTAACTGAAGACTACCCTGCCCCTGGTTAAGATTGAGGGTTTGATGTGTACAGAAAGAAACTCCTACTTCAAGGTCCAAAGGGGTTGACTAGGGATTATCTTCCTTATACCTCCAGTGTTTGGGGATTTGAACAAATGCCTTACATCGTCAGCAAGGTTTTATTCAAAAGCATACAGACAGTGATCTCATGTCTTTTTGATTTCATCATTCTCTTTTTGATTTTTCTTGATCAAATGTGTGATACAGATAAAAAGTATGAGTGAACACGAATGAATTTATTCAAAACATGCATATTCATTTCATTATTATCATCATCCGAAAACGAACAAGTTTTACAAATGAACAGTGCTTGACAAACAAAAATATTACAAAATGGAAATGATGGAATGACACAATTATTGCCGAGATTGAGGAAGTGCTCTCAATCTTGATCAATTATTTCAAGGGATGCTTTTGCAATATGCCCTTACACTGTCAAGAGATTTCTGTTCACCCACAGTTTATCATCTTGAACAGGTAAGTGTTTCTTGTCAATCAACTGTTGTACTTTAGCTTTGAAAGTGTTGCATTCCTCGGTCGAATGCCCAACTGACCCAACATGATATCCGCATTGCACATTGGGATCATAACCAGGTGGGAATGGTTCTGGTGGTGGCTTCAGAGCTTTGGGAACCACCAGCAAGTTCTAAACCAAATATGGAAGAAGTTGAATGTATGTCACAGGAATCAGATCTAGAGGACCTTTCCTTCGTTCCAGATTGTTCTGGGGTTTTCCCTGGTTCTGATGCTCTCGGCCTTAGGCTTGATGATTATGAGCCCGAGGAGGTTATTGATAAGGTGGTTATTGATATTGTGCAACAGCAATGTATGGGTACGAACAATACGGCATAAAAGCCACAGGGGTTTGCGCTTGAAAGTGGACACTTGCCATGACATCACTTGTTTCGTCTTTATTTTCTTTAGAGAAACCACCTTGTGGCTTATCGACCCCTGATTGTTGATTCATGGTGCCAGCAATTTTCCCTATTTTGAGCCCATTCTCAATACGTTCCCCAATGGTCACAACATCAGCAAAAATGGAGGATGAGCTACCAACCATCTTCTCATAGTACAAACCCTGGAGAATGCCCATGAATATGTCAACCAACTCTGTATCAGATTTAGCAGGCCGGACTCGTGAAGCCATCTCACGCCACCTTTGAGCGTATTCTCTGAATGATTCACCAGCTTTCTGAGCTTGATTTTGCATTTGTAACCTGGTGGGAGCCATACCCAAGTTGTACTTGTATTGCTTCAAGAATGCTTCAGATAGATCTTTCCATGTTCTGATTTTACCTTGCTCAAGAATCATGTACCAATCCAGGGAAGCCCCAGATAGGCTATCCTGGAAACAATGGATGAGAAGATCATCATTGTCTATATAGGAAGCCATTTTTCTGCAATACATTCTAATTTGGCTTCGTGGACAACTCGACCCCTTGTATTTAGGCTAATCAGGCACCTTGAATTTCTGGGGTAGCACAAGTCTTTGGCATCCATGTCAAAGGCAGAAAAACCCTCAATAGCTCTGATTCTGTCCTCTAACAGCTTGTAGTCCGCAGGTCTACTCTGATCATCAGGTCTGACGAGAATCTGAGGATTTGGCAGCTGAGATTCCGCCGGAGCGTGTACTTGAGGAGAGGCAAACTGAGACGGATGTATCAATCCAGAATTAACCATCTGACCAGCAGTTTGACCCATTTAAACACCATATGGATAACTAGGCAGAGGTACCATGGCAGCTGAGGATGCCCCAATGTAAGGCATTCTAGAATGGACATTATGAACAACAATTTGAGCAGATTGAGACAAGACCGGAACATGAACATATTCATCTTCATCAGGAATTCTAATATCAGTTGACACTTGAGCCTGACGAGTCTGTGTTTGAGGAATCTCATGATTATCTTTCACCACAGGAGGTACGAGTGGGGTAGGCATGCCCACGGGTAAGCGACATAATTCCCATTAGGCCCAGGCAAGGCAAAAGTTTGATAAGGAGCGAAGGCACCACCATTGGCAGTCTGATGAGTGAAAATTGGGGGCACTCCCTAAGGATAGGCGACAGGCGTCCTATTCGGATCAGGCTGAGAGCTTAGCAAATTGACAGTAGGTTGAACAACAGTCTCAATTTGTACTTCAATAGCAGGAGAAGAAGTAACAACAGGAGTAGGAGAGACAGTCATGACAGGGGTGACAACGGCTGCATCACTGGTAGTGGCAACAACAACTAAGGTAACAATGGCATCCCTACGAGTACGAAGGAGTTCCATGATGGCGTCCATGTTATCCTGGAATTGACCCGTCTTACCTTGGAGCTGAGTCAAGGATTCTGTGCAAGCGGTATTCTTAGAATCAGCCATGATTCTTGATCTGTTGGATCTGATGAAGTACCGGTGTCGGGTCTTCACTGCCTTCTGGCTGATGATGGGAAGAAAGTGAGCTTTCTCTGGTTTGGATGTATGCAAATGTAAATGCATGCATATGTTGTTCATGTAGATGGAATGCATATGAAACATGCAAAACCAAAAGATTCAAAGGTCAAATGATGCAACAGTTCAACATACATATGGTGATGCAGTAACTCAAATTCAAAAATTCGGCATACATCATGATGCAATAACATTATGCAATAATGTAAGTTAGGGATGCAACATCTTCTGGATAATCTACATATGTAACTCTGTGTAGGTGCGAAGATCTGACGTGCTTGAGAGAACAAAGGTATGAAGAGGCTTGTTTCCTGCAAAAACCCATATCCCGCTCACAGGTGTGATCTAGACACAACAAAGTGGTCCCTAGAAAGGTCGCCCAAACCATAGGACTCAGAATGAAAACACCCCGCCGTAGTGAATTCTCACAGGACGGAAGTATTCTCAAGCGAATCACGATATGGGATGTGGCTCTCGTGGTACCCAACGCGCAAAACACAGGCCTCACGACTATCCACGTTCTTGCCTATGTTTATGCTAAGCCCGGTGTTAGGACTTTTCTCTCAAATAATATCTACCCATCCCAACAACAGCAGAATACAGTAGATATCTAGAATATGCAGCATAAGAATATTCAAAGCAGTAAAGAAATGCATTAAATAAACATAAAGCTAAATAAAGTGTAAAGATAAAGCGAGTAAAGCGAACAAAGATAAACACCCAAACAAGCAAGAAAAACGAACAAAACTAGGCGAGACCCCAACTTGCAAGCGCAAGGACTCCCCAGCAGAGTCGCCAGCTGAAGATGGGGAGTCCCACCCAGCCAAGAGACAAGCAAAGCGAGGCGAAGCTCAAGAGTAAGAACTCCCCAGCAGAGTCTCCAGCTGAAGATGGTTGGTTTATACCTGAGTGAATCGCATACTCAAAGATAACACAGAGTCGCCACCGAGCTTTATTTAGTCCCAAAGGACAGGGAAAATATCAATAAAACCCAAGGGAAAGAGAAACGGGAACGGGGTCAGTTATGCGAAAGGAAGGTACTAGCACCTGACACATTCGTCGTACTCGACGGGAACCATTTCACTTGCTTCTAGGCTTGGATGGGTTATCTATCTAAAGGCTTCTAGCTAAAAGAAAGGAGAGAGAGGAAAAAAAGTAAAAAAGGAAGAAAGATAGTGCTCACGAAGGATTGGGGCCCTCGTGCATACGTACCCTCATAGTGCAATGAGGAAGTCAGAGCGTCGTAGTTCAAAGGAACCAGGGAAAAAAGGGCGGAAAAGGAAGAAAGGTGGAAAGGTGGAAAGGTGGAAGTGTGGAAGGTTGGAATTGTGCTCGCCAAGATCATCGCGATCTCGTGCCTACGTATCATACATTCGAATGAATGCAGAATCAGGGCTTCCGTAGTTCGGGGAACTAAGAGGGAAAAGGAAAAGGAAAGGAAATCGGTGTCAAAACCAAGAGCGAAAGAAGAATAGAAAACTCCACTGGGGAGGCAGAAAAATTGGTGTCAAAAACCAAGAAAGACGTGCAAAGGGAAAGATAGTAGCTGTGTTGAGGATAATGTGCAAGAGTGGTGTAGAAACCAAGAAGATAAAAGAGCAGAAGGAATAAAAAGGACTTCACTGAGAAGTAAGAGAACAGAGTGACTGTGCTGGGGATTAGAGGGTAATGACCCTACTGGGGATCCAAAATAAGAGAAAAAGGGTTCGGTATATTAACTGACTGGCAGTGGTTAAAGAGAAAGAAATCTCTAAAGGAAGCCTAAAGAGAAGAGCAAAGGAAGGATCAACCAATCGAAACAAGGTTTCGATTAATTGATCAAAGGGAATTGATATGCTAACAATCTTCCAAAGAGAATGGAAAACCATTAAAGCAAAAGGTGTAAATTATTGATTATGCACGATTAAATTTGCTCAATAAAGAACAAACTTAATGTGATCAAGAATTGAAAGTGCAAAACAGTGCCATACAAATATTAGCATGTATCACACATCAAGTGTCAAGTGATCAAATATTGTGCAAGAATTAGCATGTTCAAACAAAAATCAAGAACACACATAATTGCAAGAATTGATAAATCAATCATTGAATTAATGTAAATATGCTTTAAACAGAGGTTAACAACATTTAAAATATCCATAAATATCAAGTATGTCGATCTGTGGAAGTTAAAGGAAGAAAGAATGTCAAACAAGCTTGAGAAAACTCAAAAATGGCCATTCTGTACAGTGGTAACCGGTTATTGCAAATAGGGTAACCGGTTACTTCCTTGAAAATTGCAATTTTTGGTGAAAAATGCATTGAGTAACCGGTTACTCACCATAGGGTAACCGGTTACCACTGTGACAGTGGCAAAAACAGTTGCTGAAAAAGAACTTCTAGCCCTTAAATCACTTATTTGAACTGCCACATGATAACACGGAAATATATCATGTTTTTACTTTGATTTATGTTATTTTCTTATTCCGTTTTCATCTAATATCCGATTTTTTCGAGAGTATTTAAGTGTTTTTTGCAGGTAATTCCATTTCCAAGTCAAAAGTATGTAAAGTGTAGAAAAGAAGCAAAACATGCAAGAAAAAGAGCAGAAAAGAGAAGAAAAATAGCAGAATCCAAATTCTGCTGATGTGACGATCGTCACAGGTCCACCACGACCGTGGCAGATACAAATTTCATCACGACCATCACAATGCTTCACGATCGTCATGCGTTCAGTTTAATACGTTGAGCAGAAACGTGATTAGGAAGTTTCAGAGAATCAGTTTTTTTTACACGTTCACATTTCCTCCGAAGAAATTTAGGTTCCAAAGTCACATAACTGTCAAAGAGAAGTGCCTACATTTTCTCCAACCACCGCCTCAGCTCATTCTATAAATATGAGAGATTTCGAAGAACAAAGTGTGACCAATTTTCCATTCTGAAGTACCGTCTTGCTGCCAAATTTTATTTAGAGTTTTTGTTTTGTTTTGTTTACCTTTATAATTCCTTGTCACCTATTACCGAACAAAGTAATAGTTTCTCACATTGAGGAACTATTACACTTTAGACTTATATTATTTCATTGCCTTCATCATTTGCTATTTCAATTTTATCCAAGCAAGAACCTACCAGTCTGTGGAGGGATTGCTGCTACTGCATTTACCAGGTTTCCATTATTCAATTTATAGTATCGTTTATTTTCTTTTAATTATGTCTTTGATTAATTTTTTTTTCGCTTTTATGTTTAAGTTCGTAATTATGTCAAGCTAAACCGATCTTATCGGTATGTAATGAAGTAACCAAATGGATTAAATAACTCTAAGCTAAAATCAATAATTAACTCTTCTTCTGGCTTCGATTTCTTAATTTTAAACCCAACTTTTATTACGAGAGTAAAAAGGTAACAAAGGTTAAGGTCAAGACCACGGGAGTGTGAGGCTTTACCCGGATAGCTGAAATCGGGCATTAGTTTTAAAAACAGCGGAAGCGCTTTAAAGTTAATTAGGTCTTATTAGTTTTCAAAAAGTATTTTTAACCTCATATGGGCTAGCGAGAGCAGACATATCGACTTAAGAGTATTCTCCAAAGCAATAACCACGGGAGTGTGAGGTGAGGGCTTTTAAACTGGTTTTTCCTACAGATGCGTAGGGTGATAAATCTTTATACGCTTAGGTTTAATTAATTCCACGTAGGTTTACTGAATTATATACCGATATCTTATTCATAACTAGTATTCCCGAATTTTAATTTCTCTTTAATTTCCTGTTTGAACTTAAAAACTAATTCTGATTAGCCTTAGATAAACATAGTAACGATAAATAACAGTGCGTTCGATTTTTAGTCTCTGTGGGATCGATAATCTTTTAAAACTACGCGATACGACTGTATACTTGCAGCTAGATTTATTTAGGCACACTAAATAAGCAGTCAAGTTTTTGGCGCCACTGCCGGGGACTAATTAAGTCGACACCGTAATTCCTTTGTTACGCCGTATAGACTAAGGCAAAAAAAACCAAAATTCCCGTTCTATCGATTGTATGCCAAGTACTCGCTCTTCTGGCGAAGACCTCATACGACCGACAGACGAACCTGAACGTCTTCTTACCATAAAAAGACGTATCCAAGAATACTGCTTAGCTCACGAAATCCCTTTTCGTTTATCAGAACCTGAATCTCAATCAAATCCTGAACTTGAATCTGAATCAGATTCCGAATCAGAAACAGACATGGCTGACTTACCACAAAACCGACCTCTTAAGTATTATGCTGTCGCATCTCAATAAGAACCTCACAACAGCATTGTCGCTCCAGCTATCAACCGAAACGATTTCGAGTTAAAACCCTCGTTGTTATCTGATGTGCAACAAAATCAATTTTCTAGAAACCCAAAAGAAGATCCGAACGAACATCTGACCAAGTTTGTGCATACGCAGACACAGTGAAAGCAAATGGTGTAACCGCAGAGGCCATAAGACTACGTCTTTTTCCTTTCTCATTAAGAGATAGAGCTTGGGCTTGGTTACAATCCTTGCCATCAAACTCTATTACTTCTTGGGAGGATTTAAAGAAGGTCTTTCTGGCACGATATTTTCCACCAAGCAAAACAGCTATGCTGAGAGCCCAAATCAATAGCTTCAGACAAAAAGACAACGAGTCTTTATATGATGCTTGGGAAAGATACAAAGATATGAGGAGGATATGCCCGCATCATGGTCTTGAGGATTGGTTAATTATCCACACATTTTACAATGGTCTCTTGTACAATACAAGACTGACAATAGATGTTGCCGCTGGTGGTACACTGATGGATAAACCCTATGATGAAGCCCAACAACTCATCGAGAGTATGGCTCAGAATCACTACCAATGGGGAGGTGAAAGAACTCAAGTGGAGAAATCCCAGCCAAAAGGAGGAATGTACGAAGTTTCTAGCTTATATCATGTCCGTGCTAAGGTAGATGTCATCGCTCAAAAGATAGACAATTTGACCATAACACCCACAGCCACCGTGGCTGCTGTAGCGCCAAATTTCGAATTATGTGGTCAAGCACCTGCTGCACCACCAGGTTATCAAAAGGCTGCAACAACTGCTCCAAATGTTCCTAGGAAGTCTAACCTTGAGCTGATGATTGAAAACTTTATAACCACCCAGACTCAAACAAACAAAGAGTTCCTGAATCAAAACGTACACACTAGTGAACAGATTAAGCAGTTGGCAAACAAAGTAGACGCATTGGCCACTCATAACAAAATGCTTGAAACGCAAATTTCCCAAGTGGCTCAACAACAAGCACCTATTGCTGCTCCTGCTGGAACATTTCCTGGACAGCCACAACCTAATCCTAAAGGACATGCAAATGCTGTTATACTGAGAAGTGGAAAAGAATTAGATGAACCCATTGATCCAAGACTTCAAACTCCAGCCATGTACCAAAAGTCTACTAACGACCCAATAACTGAGAAGGAGAATGAACCCAAGGAAAGGGAAGATAATGACCAAGAGGCCGTAAACAAAGAAAAACCTTATGTGCCTCCACCACCTTATAAACCACCTATTCCGTATCCTCAAAGATTGACAAATTCCAAAACTGCAGGGCAATTTAAGAAATTCGTTGAACTTCTGAAACAATTGAACATCACTATACCTTTTACAGAAGCTATCACTCAGATGCCCTCATATGCTAAGTTCTTAAAAGAAATCTTATCCAATAAGAAAAATATTGAAGAAAACGAAACAGTTACACTTACTGCTGAGTGTAGCGCAATAATTCAAAACAATATGCCTCCTAAGCTGAAAGACCCAGGTAGTTTCTCCATACCTTGTGTAATTGGGAAGTTCGTCATAGACAAAGCTCTATGAAACTTAGGAGCCAGTATTAGTGTAATGCCCTTATCCATATGCAAGAAGCTTGATATGGAAGACTTAAGACCAACTAAGATGTCTGTTCAATTAGCTGACCGCTCTATTAAATACCCAGTTGGTTTACTAGAAAATGTTCCAGTTCGTATAAGACAATTCTATATTCCTACCGATTTCATAATCCTGGATATTAAAGAAGACTTTACTACTCCTATCATATTAGGAAGACCGTTCCTAGCTACTGCTGGAGCAATTATAGATGTAAAGAGAGGAAGGCTAACTTTTGAAGTTGGTGAAGAGAAGGTTGAATTTATTTTGACACAATTCTTACAAGCTCCAGCTATAGATGACACTTGTTATCTACTTGATGTCATAGATGAGTGCATAAGAGAGGTTGAGATGGAACCGACCACATACTCAGATATTCTAAAAATTCCAATACCTCCGATTTTCTAAGATGATAACTGGCGTGAACCTTATCAAGACGATATCCTGAGCGAATGCTTAGCACTTACACCAGATCATCTACCTTGCTCGAAGAAACCAGCCCTAGAACTGAAAACATTACCCAAAAATTTAAGGTATGAATTCCTAGACGAAGATCTCGAACGACCTGTAATAGTCAATGCAGACTTAGGACAGACCGAAACCAAGAAACTATTAGATGTCTTAAGAAAATACCCAACTGCGTTAGGCTATAACATCGCTGACCTTAAAGGAATAAGTCCTTCTATTTGTATGCATCGCATTATACTGGAGGAAGACTGTAAATCCTCTAGGGAACATCAGAGAAGGATTAATCCAATCTTAAGTACTGTAGTCAAAGACGAAGTGAACAAACTTTTAGAAGCAGGAATTATATACCCGATATCAGACTGTAAATGGGTTTGCCCAGTACATGTCGTTCCAAAGAAGGAAGGTGTTACAGTTGTTAAGAACGAAAAAGGAGAATCTATAACAAAAAGGGTTGTAACTGGAAGTAGAATGTGCATCGATTATAGAAAGTTAAATAAAGCCACTCGTAAAGACCATTTCCCATTGCCTTTTATTGACCAAATGTTGGAACGATTGGCTAAACACTCATACTTCTGCTATTTAGATGGTTATTCAGGATTCTTTCAAATTCCTATTCATCCTGATGACCAAGAAAAGACGACCTTCACATGTCCCTATGGTACATTTGCTTATCGACGAATGTCGTTTGGACTATGTAACGCACCTGCCACATTCCAAAGATGCATGATGTCAATCTTTGCTGATTTTATAGATGACATCATGGAAGTGTTTATGGATGACTTTTCTGTTTGTGGGCAGAGCTTTGAAGGATGTCCATCGAACCTAGAAATGGTACTGGAAAGATGCGTAAAAGTCAAACTCCTATTAAACCGGGAGAAATGCCATTTTATGGTAAATCAAGGAATCGTACTTAGACACGTTGTGTCCGATAGAGGAATTGAAGTTGATAAAGCTAAGATAGAAATTATAAAAAATCTTCAACCTCCGAAAACCGTACGAGAAATAAGAAGTTTCTTAGGACACGCCGGTTTCTACCGACGACTCATAAAGGATTTCTCGAAAATTACTAAACCTCTTACCGGTCTATTAATGAAAGACGCTGAATTTATCTTTGATGAGAAATTTTTGAAAGCATTTGAACAGCTAAAAACAGCTCTTAATACCGCACCTATCATGCAACCACCAGATTGGAGATTACCTTTCGAAATCATTTGTGATGCAAGTGATTCTGCTGTAGGTGCAGTTTTAGGACAGAGGAGGGACAAAAAACTCCATGCTATTTACTATGCAAGTAGAACTTTAGACCTTGCCCAAATGAACTACGCTACCACAGAAAAAGAACTTTTAGCCGTGGTTTTCGTCCTTGACAAATTTCGTTCCTACCTAGTGGGAGCTAAGATCATCATTTATACAGACTACGCAACTATTAGATATTTACTTAACAAAAAGGATGCAAAACCTAGACTGCTAAGGTGGATCCTACTTTTACAAGAATTTGATTTAGAGATCAAAGATAAGAAAGGAACTGAAAACGTAGTAGCAGACCACTTATCCCGATTAGAAGGCATTAAACCAGAGCCAGTACCCATTAATGAGGATTTCCCATATGAACGACTCATAGCCCAGCTAGAAAGTGATATGTCTACTCTACAGTTGAATGACCCAAAAATGGAAGAAGTCGTGGAAGAAATTAACATACACACAACCCTGCCATGGTATGCTGACATAGTCAACTACTTAGCAGCTGGAGTACTTCCACCAGACTTATCTTATCAACAAAAGAAAAAATTCTTTCATGATCTAAAACATTATTATTGGGATGAACCTTTGCTGTTTAAGAGAGGAGCCGACGGTATCTTCCGTCGTTGCGTCCCTGAAGATGAAATACAAAACATCATCTCTCAATGTCACTCTGCTCCTTATGGAGGACATGCTAGTACTTCGAAGACATGTGCTAAGATCTTGCAATCCGGCCAATTCTGCCCCAACCTTTGGAAGGATGTCCACATTGCAATACTAAACTGCGACCGGTGCCAACACACTGGTAACATATCAAAACGCGATGAGATGCCTCAAAAGGGTATATTAGAAGTAGAAGTCTTTGATGTATGGGGGATTGATTTTATGGGACCTTTCCCATCATCCTTTGGAAATAAATATATACTCGTTGCTGTCGATTATGTTTCAAAATGGATTGAGGCGATAGCTTCTCTTACAAATGACGCACGAGTTGTCATAAAGCTCTTTAAAAACACAATCTTTCCCAGATTTGGTGTGCCGAGACTTGTCATAAGTGACGGTGGCTCTCATTTCATATCAAAAATATTTGACAAATTACTATCAAAGTATGGGGTAAGACACCGCGTAGCAACACCATATCATCCACAAACAAGTGGACAGGTTGAGGTCTCGAATAGAGAAATAAAACAAATTCTAGAAAAGACCGTAGCCACCTCTAGGAAAGATTGGTCATCTAAACTCAACGAAACTTTATGGGCATATAGGACGGCCTACAAAACACCAATCGGAACTACACCTTTCAAGCTGGTCTATGGTAAATCTTGCCATCTACCAGTGGAATTAGAACATAAATCCTATTGGGCTATTAAAACATTGAACTTAAGGTATGATTCCGCAGGTGAAAAACAATCCTAGATCTACATGAACTAGAAGAGTTAAGATTAGACGCTTACGAAAATGCTAAAATATATAAAGAACGAACTAAAAAATGGCACGATAAGCGCTTATCTAGAAAAGAATTTAGTGTGGGAGACGTTGTACTCCTATTTAACTCAAGATTAAAACTCTTTCCTGGGAAATTAAGGTCTAGATGGTCCGGTCCTTTTGAGATTACAAAAATTCTACAAAGTGGAGCAATAGAAATAAAGGGGAGGAATAGTAATCCATTTTTAGTTAATGGACAACGTCTAAAACACTATCACAACATTGAAAATAGATATTATTTGAACTGCCTAAGACTTTTAGAGTTGCCCACCGAACCCCCTAACTAAGCATCTAATTGAATTCGTCAGGCTTTCGACGTTAAAAACAAAACTTTATGGGAGGCAACCCATGATTTTTGTTTTTCTTGCTTTATATTTGTTATTTCTTTACGTTTCCTATGTTTTATTTTTATTTTGCAAATTTTTAGTTTCATTTATATCATTTTAAATTTAATTTGAAAATGTTGTGCTGATCTTAAAATTGAAAAACTACAGGATTATAAAGTCTCTCTACTCTTTCTGTTCTCCTCTTCTGCTTACATTTTTTGCAAAAAGTACTAATTAATGGCAAACGAGGATAACTTGTTAGTAGAATTCAAAGATGCAGCTCAGTGGCATCGCTATGATGCTTCTCGGTCTAGAGAGGTCAATGGACTCACTTTTATGTTGAACAACTTTTGCAAACTCAATAATAATGATAACAGTCCAATTCTGATAGGTAGCCTAGTTACAAAAATAGCTGATGCTATGGGATTCAGAACCCGGCTTTCTAAGATTAACCCCTTTGGAGAATATAGACCCATGAATATCACTTTTTCTTTCAATAGGGCTATGATTAGGAACCAAGGTCCGAACCATTTTCAGCTTCTGATTAACAATGTTGTCGTACCACACTTTACACTTCCAAATCATGAACGCACAAATGTGCACAACCAACATAATTGGCTATATGACCTTGATGAACCCGTGCCTGAACCGGAAGAAACCTTTCCTGAACCTGAGATCAACCCAAAAACACCCCCTCATTATCATGATCTTGACTATATGGAATTCCAAGAAGACATTGACATTCCTAATGTTGATGCCACTAACTATGCTGCTAATCTGAATTCTATTCTAAAGACTATGGATGAGTATCATAAAGAAATCACTTCAGTAAAGGATGAGCTAAACACAATGCGACAAAACATTGTTGGACTCATGGATTTGACCGTTGAACAATTTGATCATATAAATCAAGCCATCACATCTTTTAAGAAACGCCTTGACTAGATTTACGAAGCACCTATTTTTCAAGTTTTAATGCATTTATTTCAGAAACATTTTACTTTATTTTAGTTTTTCGATTTTTTTATGTCGGGAATAAATTGATTTACATTTAGTATTGATACAATGCTAACATTTGCTAGCACCTCTTTGGTTTTAATGAATGATTTAATTTGCTGCTAAATATTGATCTTTATGGTTTCAATTTTATTCCTGTCATACTTTTTATTCTGTTTTTAATTCATGTTGTCATGTTATTTATCTCTCAATATGCATTATAATGTTGTTTCTCTGTGCTAACCATTGCCTGTTATGAAAATTTTATGTATGGAATGCTTGCTGACAAAAACTGTTTAATTCCCCAGAATTTCCGACTGTCACGATCGTGACAGGCCTCGTGACGACCGTCACGCGGGTTTGGAACACGTTCTATGTTAAAACAGAACTGTATCCTTCGTCTTCCTCTTCTTTCCCTCAATTCAAAACACAGCCGTCCCACCATCTTTTCCCATTCCATAACCGTCCCACCACGACGCATTTAACCCAATTCAACATTTTCCTTTACCACTCGTTTTCCCCATTCACTATATATTCATACCGTATACCATTTCTTTTCACAAACCCTCATTCTCCACAACCCATTTTCTTTCCTAATTTCTCTGTGACCCACCAATGGCACGACAAATTTCAGACCTATCAACATTGTACATCGATTACTACCGACGTTCCGTACAACCAACTCGCTACGTAGACATTGCATGTCTAGAAGAACTCGGAATGCTTGAGGGAGTTAAATGGATGCTACAAAATGCTGGTCTATGGCAGCTCTACACTCAGAGCCGACCTACTTACGAAGCCCTAACGCTCGAATTTCTCAGGTCGTTCACATACGTAACACCTTCTGGCGAAACGAACCAACTCACCGGCGTATCCACGTTCCGCATGTTTGGTACTGAGTATAAAATCGGCCAAAATCAACTCGCCGATATGCTTGGTTTCAACCATGGCGAGAATGTTCATTGCTGAGTGCCACAAGAGAATTTCTTTCAAGCAGCATTTCAATTATGGAATCGGTTAACATGAACAACTGTCGATAGCTGGGATAGCCTCAACGCAACTTATATCCACAACCCAGCCATCAGAAATGTTCACCGCACATTAGGAAGCACTATTTTTGCACGGGATAGCAACCACAAGGTAAACTCTAAGGAACTATTTTTCCTCCATTGTATGTTTCACCCAGAGCCGATCAACGCCTCACCATTTTTGCTAGCACACATACAAGCAAACTGTGCTAGAGATTCCAAACCTTTCTATTTTGGAGGGATTGTCACCTCTATTGCTCTCAAATTGAATTTGGAAAACGAGCTTACCAGATTACCCTCCATGCCTCCGGTATTCCTTGACATAGACTATTGCCGAAACTCTCAACTCATCAAGTTACGACGAGATGGGAAATACCATCCTATGGTCCGCGCCAAAACCGTAAAAAGTATCATTATGCCTTGCAGGAGCCGCATTGACCCTCAGAATATGGCCAATTCGCTCTTTGATCTGAATGCTCCTGAGAAAAATGTGCCTGCACATGATGATCAAGACCATGGACTTGTTGATGAGATGGAGCTAGAGATGGATAATGCCCCAGAAAACCAACCACCGTCTACCAATGATGCTCCGTCGACCTCCAGACATCGTCGCCGCCCCGACCAAGACCCCGTTACTAATGAAGAAATCTTGAGGGCTATATGGCAACAAAACCAGCTGGCTGCACAGAGAGAAGCACGACAACAGACGCAACACAACGAAATGATGACTCTCATGCGTCAAATCCAGCAAGGGCAAGTTGACCAAGGTCAGAGGCTTGACGGTGTCATCGATGAGATGGGTGCATTGACACTGCGAGTACAGGACTTACACTATTACATCCATCACGTGGGCATTCCAGATCATGTGGCACGTCATGGACGCGGGCACCCTAGAGGCAGAGGACGTGGAGCTCCCTGATTATTTTGTTTGTTTTTAGTTTTTCTTGTTGTTCCCCTTTATATCGCAACATTGAGGACAATGTCCGATATAGTGTTGGAGAGTTAGTCTATTTTCGTTTTATTTCCCTTTTTGTATTTTCCTTTTTTTCTTATCAAAGTTAATATATGAGTATTTTCGTTCAGTATCCGATTTCCCCATTTTATTCTGCCATAACGAAAAAATTTTACGATTAATGCACATTGTGACATACCAAATTTTAAGCCTTGTTAGGAAGTTGGGAAATTGCTAACAAGATCGATACCGTCTTGACACCTTAGACCTCTTGCGTATGCGATATCAGTTTTGATACTTATTATACGATACCTTGAGTTCAGTCCTAAAGTAACCCCTAGTAGTTTATATCAGCAGTCAGCACCGTCTAAATCACAAACCACGTGGGGAGCCGGTGAATATAAGTGTTTGATGCCCAATCATGAAAAGAAAAACATCTTTCTTATCTATATGCCGAGAAAAATAGAATATGCAACAACTCTCACAGTTGTGAAAATTTACAAGAAAAGAAAGAAAATCCGTTGTCGATTGGTTCAGAGGTGCCTGATTCTGGACTTGGTAGGGCGAACTACGATTCGATCCCCCGCAATCTACGAATGGGATGTATAAAGAGTTACCACACTTGTGTATCAGGCCCCGCGAGAAAAATGGATCAAAGTCACTAACCGGTTACTCCACTACGTGCGTGAATAAGGCAAAGGGCTTAATGTGATTGCGTTGGAATGAAGCCGGGTGAAATAGACACAAAAAATTTTGGTTGAACTATAATAGAATGTTTAGAACTGGATTGTACAAAAGAGAGGTCTATGACAAGCTTGTCGCCTTGTGTCATTAATGTATCTTTAGTGTTTTATACTAGTACCTGTCTTACTAACAAGAAACTCTTTTTCAAATCCATTGGTATACCAGGTATGTGCATTTGATGAAGTTTGTCCGATTTTGACAGATTGATTGCTTGAGGACAAGCAAAGATTCAAGTGTGGGAGAGTTTGATAACACGAAAATATATCATGTTTTTACTTTGATTTATGTTATTTTCTTATTCCGTTTTCGTCTAATATCCGATTTTCTCGAGAGTATTTAAGTGTTTTTTGCAGGTAATTCCATTTCCAAGTCAAAAGTATGCAAAGTGTAGAAAAAAAGCAAAACATGCAAGAAAAGAGCAGAAAAGAGAAGAAAAATAGCAGAATCCAAATTCTACTGATGTGACGATCGTCACAGGTCCACCACGACCGTGGCAAATACAAATTTCATCACGACCGTCACAATGCTTCACGATCGTCATGCGTTCAGTTTAATACGTTGAGCAGAAACGTGATTACAAAGTTTTAGAGAATCAGTTTTTTTTACACGTTCACATTTCCTCCGAAGAAATTTAGGTTCCAAAGTCACATAACTGTCAAAGAGAAGTGCCTACATTTTCTCCAACCACTACTTCAGCTCAGTCTATAAATATGAGAGATTTCGAAGAACAAAGTGTGACAAATTTTCCATTCTGAAGTACTGTCTCGCTGCCAAATTTTATTCAGAGTTTTTGTTTTGTTTTGTTTACCTTTATAATTCCTTGTCACCTATTACCGAACAAAGTAATAGTTTCTCACATTGAGGAACTATTACACTTTAGATTTAGGTTGTTTCATTGCCTTCATCATTTGCTATTTCAATTTTATCTAAGCAAGAACCTACCAGTCTGTGGAGGGATTGCTGCTACTGCATTTACCAGGTTTCCATTATTCAATTTATAGTATCGTTTATTTTCTTTTAATTATGTCTTTGATTAATTGTTTTTCCGCTTTTATGTTTAAGTTCGTAATTATGCAAGCTAAACCGATCTTATCGGTATGTAATGAAGTAACCAAATGGATTAAATAACTCTAAGCTAAAATCAATAATTAACTCTTCTTCTGGCTTCGATTTCTTAATTTTAAACCCAACTTTTATTACGAGAGTAAAAAGGTAACAAAGGTTAAGGTCAAGACCACGGGAGTGTGAGGCTTTACCCAGATAGCTGAAATCGGGCATTAGTTTTAAAAACAGTGGAAGCGCTTTAAAGTTAATTAGGTCTTATTAGTTTTCAAAAAGTATTTTTAACCTCATATGGGCTAGCGAGAGCAGACATATCGACTTAAGAGTATTGTCCGAAGCAATAACCACGGGAGTGTGAGGTGAGGGCTTTTAAACTGGTTTTTCCTACAGATGCGTAGGGTGATAAATCTTTATACGCTTAGGTTTAATTAATTCCACGTAGGTTTACTGAATTATATACTGATATCTTATTCATAACTAGTATTCCCGAATTTTAATTTCTCTTTAATTTCCCGTTTGAACTTAAAAACCAATTCTGATTAGCCTTAGATAAATATAGTAACGATAGATAACGGTGCGTTCGATTTTTAGTCTTTGTGGGATCGATAATCTTTTAAAACTACGAGATACGACTGTATACTTGCAGTTAGATTTATTTAGGCACACTAAATAAGTGGTCACCACATGCTATGGTATGAACTTGTGCACGAAAATTATAGGAAATAGTACTAATTAATCATCAATTGAAACCATGAACGTGTAGATTAAAGATCAAACAATCACATGATTAATCCAATATAAAAACTGTCGAAACTACATCATAAACGCGCAAAAATTGAACGAAACGATAAGTTAAGTGAGAATTGACCAACCTACAAGCCAGAGGTTTGGCTTGGTGATGGTTGCAAGTGAAATGTGATAAAGATAAGTGAAGAAAACCAGAGAATCCTACAGTTGAACTTCGAACTGTAGCAAAACCAAGCAAATTTCGACGAAAACTCCGAAATGAGAATTATCACCGAAGAAGCTTGAATTATTCACTTGAGATGAATCCAAAAGCTACTGAAGCTCCATAAAATCCAGTAGAATGGAATGATGATGATGGTTAAGCTCAAAAAAAAGTAATTTCAAGGTGAAAGTAGCTTTTTCTTCAATGGTGAATTAAGAGCTTTAGTGTGATTTGGTGAAGAAGATGAAGTAATATGTGAAGAAGTTGCAGGAAAATGCAGAGAGAAATGAGAGAATGGGGAGTGCAAATAGTGAGAATTTGTGATAATGATTGTGGAGCTTTTATTATATAGAGTTTTGCTTTGGAGTTGCTAGGTTTGGAATGTGCTTTGGAGTTAGCTATGGAACTAGCCTTGGAGTTAGTTGCACACGACTCACTGATTCAAGCGGTTAACTCGGTTAGTTAGGATTAACTCGGTAACAATTCCAATGTGAGCTCCCACATCCAAAGGTTGATATACTTGGAAATCAAGGAACATGGTGCACTTAATTTAGAGTGAAGCATTAAAATAAATGCACTTGGAATGTCTTAAATAGTCTTGAAATGTCTAGAGATGTCTAGAATATTCCACATGCTACTAGAACACTGTAGAACCAAAGACCAAAGAGTGTACACAGCTGCTGTCCCAAAAAATGTAGCAGGAACTGCAACTTTGTACAGAGTAACCGCTTACTCACCATAGGGTAACCGGTTACTTCAGCCAATTTTTCCAAATTTGCTTGGGAAATGATGCTGAAGTGCCGGTTTCGATTTTCCACCTCTTGTTTTGATGAGTAAACATGGAAACCTTTATTTTGTGCTTGATTTTATGATGTAATGACCTTGTGAGGATGCGATTAATCGGGCCTAAAAAAATTGAAAAATTCTGCAACAAGAAACACATAGAGAAAAGTGTGAATGCGTATGCCAGCGAAGCGAATGCATGTGCTTATGCAAAAGAAAAAAGAGGGAGGTCAAATTTTGGGTTACGATAGTTCCCATGGGTATTGAATCCACTCCCTCAAGGTTGCAGCCTAAAAGGCTTGCCAAACCAGCCATGCGCGCAGTTTGAGATATGAGGGAGGCCAGCAATATATATGTGAAAACCAAATAAAATCATAAAAATAGCAAAAGACTGGGGAGAGGGAGGTTTGAACCCTAGTCTTTTCGCTCACACACAAACACACAAACCTCCATTGACCAGCGGTGCCACGCCCTCATCCGTTAACTAAATGGATTCAAATTGTTTTTATTTTAAAACCACCACACAATGGCCACCTCAACGCCATGTTAGGCTGACTAGGTGCCACCTCAACCTTCTTCTTCCTTTTTTTATTTTCCTTTCCTTCTCTCTCCCCGTGCCCTACAAAACTCCATGGCCAGAAATTCAACTCAAAATATCTCTTTCATTTCTCCATCATTTTCAACTTTGTAAAAACGAAACTTGTAGTATTTTTCACAAGGATTTCAAATATATCATCATTTTTAACTAACAACAAACATATGTTTCTGAAAATGGAAAACAACAGTGCAACACACATAAACCTCAACATGCTATAACAAGTGAGTTTTCAATCAAACATTGCAAACATTCATTTAGAATCAACAAGCAATAGACATACTATATTTTAGCATTTGAAAGTAAACAAAACCATGCGTGAACATGAGAGTTTGAAGATTCAAGAACCTTACCTCTTGGAGACAGTCCAAGGCCTCTTCGAATGAGCTTACAGAAGTGAAATAAGATCCTCTTTATGCTTGTTGATGCTAGGAGAGATGATTAGAGTGCTTGAACTGATTGGAAACCTCTTGAAATATGGAACCCGATACCTCTTGCAACTTGAAGTTCAAAAATGGAAGATGATGGTAGGAGTGTTACAGCTAGGGTTTGAGTGTTTGAAGTTTCTCTATATGATGTTTAGAGAAGGTTTGTGGAGTTTGGGAGTGAATGCACGAGGGACATGGTTGTTTGAGGTGTTTTTGCAAGTTTGCAAGAAATTGGAGATGAGAGAATGTAGAGAGGATCAGCCTTGGTTTTAAGGTGATTTTGGTGTATTTTGGAATGTAGAGGAAGTCTCTATTTATAGGAGAAGTTGAGGGTTCAAGTTATGGTCAGAATCCACAACTTACCAACTTTGCCCATTTTTGAAAATCTCCATAGTGCAAGCTGTATGCTGAGGCAAAGAGTCCTCAAAGGCCTTAGTCATAGGCTCTGTGGCAATGTGGATTAATTGGATTGGAGCAGAGTCCAAGTTGCAAGGAATAGAGGGAGCTGCCATGCCTTGGTTGAAAAGTTTCTATCCTTATATCAACTTGATAAAACTAATATATTTTAATGCTTGCAACTTGATGAAATCGTGGCAGAGCCTTTTAGCATGTTAATCTTGTTTCTAAACATCATAAATGTGAGGAATTTGGTGATTAAAGTGAGTTATATACCATTATGCATTAAGTTGGTAACTTGGATTTCAAGAAATGACCTCAAACTTCAATCATTCGAAACACTCAGCTCCCTCCACAGATTGGGGAGTTCTAGTACTTTTTGGAAAGCCCCAAATATACTCTACAACTTTCATGTTTGGTCTAAGTTCTGAATCATAAGGGATCTAGGTTAAAAATGGAGTTGAAGTCAGCTGGTTCTTAAGGCAAAAATGATGAAATTTCACTAAGTCTTTGGGTAGCTTAACTTCCAAGTCTCATAACTCAAAAACCATACATTTTTTGGAGAAAGGTCATATGTAACACTTTGAAGTTCATGGAAAGGTCTTCCATTTGGGCTTTGAATAACTCAATTTGGATGTGT
Organism: Lathyrus tuberosus; assembly: GCA_022829125.1. Classification (NCBI taxonomy): domain Eukaryota; kingdom Viridiplantae; phylum Streptophyta; class Magnoliopsida; order Fabales; family Fabaceae; genus Lathyrus; species Lathyrus tuberosus. The sequence goes on from JALAZF010000072.1 coordinate 13,478,596, forward strand.
GGTTTGAAAGTTATGACTGTTTCAATTTTGCACAAGAGGGGAAATTTACACATTTGAAAAGTTACAAAGACCAAACCTTGCTTCCTTTGCAAGAAACCCTTCAAACATGATCTCTCATTCCTTAACTCATCAATGATACATGTTAGGATGGATTGAGGACTTGGATGCTTCACTTTGGGTCAAAATCTCAAAGGTTAGAGCATCAGTCAAAACCATAATTTCACTGGTGAATGCACTTGAATGATCTCTAGTGATCTTGCTTCTTCAATCACATCTAAGGCTCATAGATGGTCTATAGGGATATCTATTATCACATGGTGTTATGTCCCAAGGCTTGAGCACAACTCTTGATCAATATCAAAGGCAATGATTGTCTTGTCATAACAAAACCCTAATTGGAGGCAGGGTGAGCTTGTGACTCTTTGTACTAGTGATGAAAGCCAGATGATCTTGATTTCTTGTTGAATAAAACCTCTTGAATGTAGAAAGGTACAATTGGTTGATGAAACAATCAAACCTTGACTGATCATGACAACCTTCTTCAGTGATTCTTCAAGTTAAAACCCTAATTCCACAATTTGATCTGATGGTCTTTTGTTGACTTGATTTGATTCAATATCTTGAGATCCTAGTTTCAATCAATTGGTGAATCTTTGTGATGATTGTATGGAGCCAGAGGATCCCTTAGGAGGCTTTGAATCATGTGAGAGCTTGACTTAGGGGACCTTGCCCTCTTTCCGTGTAAACCCTTGTTTTCAACACAATAGAAACAAACTTGCAAGATGTGGGTTAGTTGACAATGCATATATGATTGATCCTAAATGCCAATGCCAGATGTTATGACATCTAAGAGGTAAAATTTAGGGTACAACACTTATGTCACTAATTTTTTCTTTGATAGCCCTTTCAGGTTTTCAATCCACTGAGACGTTTTTTTGTTTTATATTTAGGCAAAGTATTTCTTGACTACATCAACATTTGTGGGGTAGGAAAACTCTTCTCCGTCTATGGTTGCTAGTCTCAAGGTGCCACCTGAGAAGGCTTTCTTAACCACATAAGGGCCGTCATAATTCGGAATCCATTTGCCCCGGGAATCAGTGAGAAATAACTGTATCTTCTTGAGCACAAGGTCTCCTTTTCTGAAGATACGGGATCGTACCTTTTTGTCAAACATTTTCTTCATTCTTTGTTGATACAACTAACCATGGCATAGAGCTGTTATTCGCTTCTCTTCGATTAGGTTCAGTTCATCGTGTCGACTTTGACACCATTCAGCTTGTGTTAGCTTAGCTTCCATCAATACCCGGATTGATGGGATCTCTACTTCTATGGGGAGTACTGCCTCCATGCCATATACTAGAGAGAAAGGGGTTGCCCCTGTTGAAGTGCGGACAGATGTGCGATAACTATGAAGAGCAAAGGGCAACATCTCGTGCCAGTCTTTGTAGGTTACAACCATCTTTTGAACAATCTTCTTGATGTTCTTGTTAGCCGCTTCTACCGCTCCGTTCATCTTAGGTTGGTAGGGAGATGAGTTAGAGTGTTCGATCTTGAACTTAGCGCACAACTCTTTCATCATCTTGTTGTTCAATTTAGATCCATTATCAGTAATGATCTGGTTTGGAATGCTATAACGGCATATGAGATTTTTTTTTATAAAGCGGAGTACCACCTGTCGGGTCACATTGGCGTATGACGCCACTTCAACCCACTTGGTGTAGTATCCAATGGCTACCAGGATGAGTCAATGTCCATTTGAAGCTTCGGGTTCAATCATGCCAATCATGTCGATTCCCCATATAGAAAAAGGCCAAGGGGAAGAAAGAATTTTGAGATGCGTTGGCGGTACATGGATTTTGTCAGCGTATATCTAACACTTATGACACTTTCTCATGTACTTGTAGCAATGGGATTTCATTGTCAGCCAATAATATCCTGCTCTCATAATTTTTCTTGCCATTGTGTATCCATTTTTATGAGTGTCAAAGGATCCTTCGTGAATCTTTTTCATCAACAGGTTTGCTTCTGGTCTGTCTACGCATCGGACCAGAACCATGTCGAAGATTCACTTATAAAGTGTATCATCGTTCAGGAAGAAGTTGCCAGCCATTCGTCGGAGGGTCTTCCTGTCCTTTCGGGATTCCCCAGGCGGGTACTCTTGTTATTGAAGGAAGCACTTGATATTGTGGTACCAAGGTTTGTCATCTATGACAGGTTCGATTGCGAAGATGTAAGTGGGCCTTTCAAGGCGCATTATGTCAATCTTGGGTACGTCGTTACATTGACCTACACTAATCATGGAAGAGAGAGTGGCTAGTGCATCAACCATGTGATTTTCTTCACGAGGGATATGATGAAACTCGATTCTTTTGAAGAATGGTAACAACTTTCTCGCGTAATCTTTGTAAGGGATCAATCCTGATTGGTATATATTCCACTCTCCTTTGATCTGATTGATAACTAGGGCTGAGTCTCCATACACATCCAAGTTCGTAATCCTTAAGTCTATTGCTTCTTCGAGACCCATGATACATACTTCGTATTCGGCCTCGTTGTTCGTGCACTTGAATGTTAATCTGGCAGTGAAAGGAGTATGGGTATCTTCAGGGGTAACAATGATCGCCCCAATTCCATTTCCATAAGTGTTGACAGCTCCGTCAAATATTAGTCCCCATTAGGATCTTGGTTCTGGCCCTTAACTGGGTAGCGGATCACAATCTTTCATTTTCAAGTACATGACATCTTCGTCTGGGAAGTCAAATCCGACTGATTCCTGATTTTCTATCAGTTGATGAGCCAAATGATCGGCTAAGATACTTCCTTTCTGGCTGACGATGAATCCTAAGAGTTTTCTTGAGCGGACACCGAACGTGCATTTATTGGGATTCAAACGGAATGTGTATTTTCTCAGACGCTCGAATAACTTTAACAAGTGTTCAACATGTTCTTCCTCTGTTTTAGATTTGGAAATCATGTCATCGACATACACTTCGATCTCTTTGTGCATCATGTCGTGAAACAGAGTCATCAGGGCCCTTTGATAGGTTGCCCCGACGTTCTTCAAATCGAACGGCCTTACCTTGTAATAAAAGGTGCCCCATGGGGTGATAAAGGAAGTTTTCTCCATATCCCTCAACTCCATTTTGATTTGATAATAGCCTGAGAATCCATCCATGAACGAGAATACTTGGAATTTTGTTGTACTGTCTACTAGCATGTCAATGAGTGGCAGAGGGAAGTCATCCTTTGGACTTGCCCTATTTAAATCCCTGTAGTCTACACACAATATGACTTTTCCGTCCTTTTTCAAAACTGGAATTATGTTGGCTAGCCATTGAGGATACTCTGAGGTGGCAAGGAAACCTGCGTCGATCTATTTCTGCACTTCCTCTTTAATTTTGATAGCCATGTCTGGGTGAGTTCTTCTCAGCCTTTGTTTCACCGGCAGACATTCTGTTTTTAACGGTAAATGATGTTCCACGATGCTGGTATCCAACCCTTGCATGTCTTGATAGGACCAAGCAAATACATCTAGAAACTCTTCGAAGAGCTTTATCAAGTCTTCTTTGACAGTTGGATTGAGCAGTGCCCCAATCCTGACTTCTTTCTTCTTTTCCTCTGAACCCAAATTGATCGTTTCCAACAGTTCTTTGTGAGGCTCAATAGACCCTTTCTCTTGCCTGAGTAATCGAGAGATCTCTTCTTGAATTTTTGCGTCTTCTTTTTCTTCAGCTTCAAATACCGGGAATTCAAAGTTGGGAGAAGGCATTGGATCGTATGTTTCAATGGGGTTTAAAACAAGAAATCTGGATGACGTGATGACTTGTTTTTTAGAAGAGATAGAGAGAATGCAAGATTGTGTGCAATGTGTTTACTGAAAAATGCTTGTTTTTTATTTTGTGTTTGTTTTAGGATTACCATTTTCTGAAAAACGAAAAAGTAAAAACAGCAATCAATGCGGGAATGACAGAATGACATTTATTTATTTATGATTTGTCGATTCTTGAAACTACAATCCTATAAAACAAGACTTTGTCGTTTTGGCCAAAGCGAAGAGGGACATTTGCAGAAAGGTAAGCCCTATAAAAACATCTGTTTCACCTGGGCAAGGTGAAAGGTTAAAACAAAGATGGCAATTACTTAGGCTTATGGACTACTTTCGAGACATCGGCAGCAACCCATTGGCGACGAACTCCTCGGTGAATCACAAGGTCTGGCCCCTTCTTTCTTAATTTGTCCTCAGAAATGACGCTGATTTTTGGCTTAGCGGGATCATTGGAGTCTTCCTCCCAAGAAGAGTTGTCGTAAATGAACTCTTCTGTTGTATCTACCTTAGTGTTTTCAATCTCGAGAGGATCTCCCCATCCAGTTGGCTAAATGTCCTTGTATCTGATGCGAGAGCTTTTAGGAGCGGTGTATTTGACCAAGAAGTTGTACTTGCCACTCGGTTGTCCTAAAGTGTCCCACACTTCTGGGGGTTTGGAGGAGTCATCTTCCTCGATGATGTTGACCTCAGGGAAAGCATAGTTGATGAACTTTTGTCCTGCAATCTTTGCAGACTCAACGTTGTGCTGAGTATTTCCTGAATATCCTGAGTAATGATCCCATGACTTGATGGGGACGTGGGTATTCTTTTCAATGTTTCTAAACTGATATGCATCGTTAGGCTGACTCTTTTTCCCCAAGTCTTCTAGGTACTGAAGATGGCTCATTTATACCCGAGTGAATCGCACACTCAAACATAACACAGAGTCGCCACCGAACTTTATTTAGTTCCAAAGTACAGGGAAAATATCGATAAAACACAAGGGGAAGAGAAATGGAAATGGGGGTCGGTAATGCGAAAGGAAGGTATTAGCACCTAACGCATACGTCATACTCAACAAGAACCATTTCGCTTGCTTCTAGGCTTGGATGGGTTATCTATCTAAAGGTTTCTAGATAAAAGAAGAGGAGAGAGAAGAGAAGGGAGACAAAAAGAAAGGAAAGAAAGTGAGAAAAGAAAGTGCTCGCGGAGGATTAGGGCCCTCGTGCCTACCTACCCTCATAGTGCAATGACGAAATCAGAGCGTCGTAGTTCTTGGAACCAGGGGACAGAAAGGAGAGAGGAAAAAGGATGGAAGGATGCTCACCCATATCATTGCGATATCATGCCTACGTATCATACATTCGAAAGAATGCAGAATCAGAGCTTCCGTAGTTCGGGGAACCAAAAGGGAAACAAAACAAGAAAGAAACAGGAAAACAAAAGAAGTGGTGTCGAAACAAAGAGCAAGAGTGAAAGAAAAACTCTACTGGGGAAGACCAAGCAGTAAGAGCGATGGCACAAGAGACTAGAAAAAGAATGGTGTCAAAACCAAGAATGAAAGAAACTCCGCTGGGGATAACAAAGAGGATTGGTGTCGAAACTAGGAAAATAAGAACAAAATGAATAGAAAGGCCTCCGCTGGGGAAGAAAATAAAGAACTGCTAGCGACAGAGGGTAAGAAACCCTACTGGGAAACAAACAAAGGGATGGTGTCAAAACCAAGAGAAAGAGGAAATTAGGTATATTAACTGGCTGGCAGTGGTTAACCGAAGAAAGGGAGTAGGACTCTGGTGGGGATAAAGGAAGCATTGGTGTTAACAGACGGACTGTGATTAACCAGAAGAATGGGTGTAGGACCGATCAAAGGTCATAACCAAAAAAGGGTGTTGGTATTGACTGAACAAACATCACTTGACCAACGAAGAAGGGTATTAAACCAAAAAAGGTTGCTAACCACTGGGGTTTGGTTTTTTAACAGATTACTGTGATTAACCGAGAAAAATGAGTGATTAACCCAGAGGAGGTGATTAACTCCTAAAGGGTTCAGTGTTTTAACAGACAAGTTGTGGTTAATTGAAGAAACGGGTGATTATCCGAGAGAAGGTGAATAACCCATGGAACTCAGTATGTTAACAGGCGGACTGTGGTTAACTGAGAAGGAGTGAAAACATTGGTGTTTTAACTGACAGACAATGATTAACCAAACAAAAGGGGAAGAACCAAAAGAAGGTTGTGAACTCCGCAAGGGTTTTGGTATTTAACAGGAAGACTGTGTTTAACCGAAGAAAGGGGAAAAAGACTCTTCAGGGGAATCAAAACAATGATTTACCGCAAGAAAAGCAAAAGGTATTGAAACAAAGGGAGCTTGCTAACCCAATAAACAAAGGATCTTAACCAAAAAGGTAATTGATCAAGAGAGAGATCGAAAGAGATAGGAGTGATCAAGGATCGACCCGACTGGGGAAGGAAAGTACACTACGGCCTGGAGATAGAGATGACAAAGCCAAGCACAGGGCCATTCGTCCCCTACCTGAAGTAGTCAGAATAAGAGTAGGAATTCTCCCTTATCATTCCTTCTCTAACATACAGGGTGTAATGCAGAAGTTGAAACAGACAACACAATAGCTCCAAATTGTACAGTGCTCCTGCATGGTAAAATAGACAGCGTGACAGCTCCAATTTGTACCGTGCTCCGTTGTAGGGCGTAGCACGCAACTCCAACTCCACGGGGGACCCAGAGACAAAGCTCTAAAGGAAGCCTAAATTGAGGGAAGGGGAAGATCAACTAATTGAAACATGGTTTCGATCATTTAATCAAAGGGAAAATGCCATGCTAACAATTTTCCAAAGAGAGTGAATAATCATTAAGGAAAAAGGTGTGAATTATTGATTATACAAGATTAAGCTCATCCATGAAGAATTAACTTAATGCAAAACTAAGAAAGGGAATGCAATACAGTACCAAATGCTCACCAAATATGCAACACAAAGTCATGTTATGTGGTCAAAGAGAGATGCGAGAATGATTATATTCACATGATGCCAAAAATATGAACAATTTGAATAATCGAAAGTGTGCAACAAAAGTTCATGAACAAGCTTCAAACAGAAGTTAAATGACACTTAAAACATCCATAAAATCAAGCATGACAATCAATGGAAGTTAGAATCAAGAAAACATGGCAAACACGCTAAAAAATGCAAGAAAATGGCCTTCTGGTTCAGTGTTAATCGATTATCACTGTTGCACTGCAAAGTGTTAATCGATTAACACTTGAAAAATTGCAAAAAAACACTGGTTAATCGATTAACACTATTACACTACAAAGTGTTAATCGATTAACACTGGACAGGGAGCAGAAAATCAGTGTTGAAAAGCCCTTTTGGCAAAATTTTTGATTATGCAATCACTCCAACGCTAGGGCAAACAATTAAGCACGAAAAATCAAGTTTAGAAGCATCAAATGATCAACAATAGAATCAATTAAACAATCAAGATTATGGATCAAACAATGGCATAATCAATTCACATGCAAAGACATCGAAACTATATCGCGAATGATAAGAAAACGATTGAAACAGTAAAATGAATGAGATCCACCAACCTATAAGGTTGAGATGTGCCTTGGTAAATGTTGCAATGTGAAGATAATCAAAGAAAACCAGAGGAATCTTTAATTCTATCTGAAACGTATCGAAACCGATCAAATTGCGACGAAAACTTAAAAATGAGAATTATCACCGAAGAAGCTTGAATCAATCACTATAGATGAATCCAAAAGCTACTGAAACTCCACAAAAACCAGTGTAATGGAATGGCAATGAAGGTTAAGCTCAAGAAAAAACACTTTCAATGTGAAAGTAACTTTTTCTTCAATGGAGAATTAAGAGCTTTGGTGAGGTTTTGGAAGAGAATTGAGATGAAGATGAAGATGTAAAAGAAAAACATCAGAGAGAATGTGAGAGAATTGAGAGTGAAATGTGTGAAATTTGGTGAAAATGGTGGATCCCTTGAAAAGTGAGTGAAGGTGTGTTTATATAGACTTTTGGTTTGGCGTGTGAGAGGTTTGAAATTAGCTTTGGACTTAGCTTTGGGTTTGGAACTAGGCTAAGAGTTAGTTACACTTGACTCACCGAGTCAAGGCGGTTAACCCGGTTAGTTAGGACCAACTCGGTAACAATCCCAAGGTGAACTCCTACATCCAAAGATCCACATTACTTGGAAAACAAGGAACATGGTGCACTTAATTTTAAGTGAAGCATTGGAATAAATGCATTTGGAATGAATTGAATAGCCTTGAAATGTCTAGAGATGTCTAGAATATTCCCCATGCTGCTAGAATACGGTAGAATCCAAGACCAAAGTGTGTGCAAAGGTTCTGTCATGAAAAAGCAACAGATTGTGCCTATTCTTCCTGTGTTAATCGATTAACACAATTGCAGTGCAAATGGTTAATCGATTAACCAGGCCAAAATATTCCCAATTTGCCTAAAAAAAAGGTGTTATGGCCCCGACTTCGATTTTCCACTTCTTGTATTGATGAATATGCATAGAAACCCTCATATTGTTCTTGTTTTGGTGGTGTGATGACCTTGTGAGGATATGATTAATCGGGCTTGGAAAACCTGAATATTCCTGCAACAAAATCAAAGAGAAAAATGCAAATGTGTATGCCAGCAATGCGAATGCTTATGCTCATGCAAAAAGGTAAAAGAGGGAGGTCAAATTTTGGGTTACGACAGCTGCCCCTATTTAATCCTCTTGTACATGAATGTACGAATTGTGCCAGCTTTTCGATGATTCAAGGTAAAAGGGGATTCAATAAAAAGAGTAGCTCGAAAATTTGGCCGACGGCGACAAAAGAAGAGTGTTAAGAAACTGAATATCTGCAGGGAAGATGAATCAGGAGAAAATACAGGGGTATGCTCGATGCATATGCCATGTATGCATCGACCTAAATGATGCTTGATATCATGTAATGCAAAAGGTACGGTTTGAGGTAATGCACGGTAAGTTAGGCAGAGGTTGTAGAAAAACGATCTCGCCATCCTTGGTCGGGGAGAGAACACCCAGATAAAGACAAAATCTGCCGGGGAGAGACCCTCAAAAGGATGATAACTCTGCTGCGGAAAACCAAGGGGATAATGAAGACTCCGTTGGGAGAGAAACGGAGAAGACTCACTATCGATACCGCAGGGATAAGAGATTCATACCAATCCCTTCATTAGGATTGCCTTTGTCAGTGATGAAACCAGACAAATCTGATTTCTAAATTGCTGACAACTCTGCTGTAGGGAAATCACAAGGCTCGGAGGATCTTCTCCACTTGGGGAAGACACAAAAACAACTCCTATAGTTGTAGGCGCATGACAAACTGACATTGCCGCGGATGACGCGCGACCCGTGCTGGGGAAAAGAACAAATATGTCTCCTCTCGAGGTACAGCATGGCAACTTTCCTGGGGACATTATGGATCTGTTGGGGAAATGGAATGCAATCAACCCTTCCTGAGAACCACAATGGTGACTGCTGGGGAAATGATGACCCCGCTGATGAACATCAACCTCTTTAGAGGACCCACTTATTGTCGGCCGAGATTTAGGCTTACCAACGGATATTACTAATTATCCTGCAGGAATCACCAGTAAAGTATGCAATGCATAATGCTTTCTTAATTGATTTAGCTTTTTATTGTTCTCAACGTTTTATAGTATTATGTGATCACAAATAATCATTTATTTTGCAAACAAAATACTGGAATGAAAACAATTGATATAACAAATGATGCATTTTGTTGAAATGTGAAAATTTTGTACATATGACGTGTACAAGGATGCAAAAATCCTTGTTGAGGAAATTTGCAATGAAATTGAAAAACAAATGTAAATGGCAAAGGGAAATCATGTTTTGCATCGATTACAACATTGGCTACCATCCACCGTAAGTCTAGGTACCAACGCCTTGCACCAGTTGATGATGATTTGACTGCTCTATTACCGTCTGAAGTCTAGTTGTGATGAAAAGATGCTGAAATGTTCACAGTCAATGCCCTTATCCCTAATTTTTGCCTGGACGTGTTTTTTCTATTTTTTTCCGTCCACCGGGATACCCATTTTTGCCTAAGTCGCCCTTTCGGGTTTTCAACTTAGCGGGCTGCTATTATTTTTTCCATTGTCCCTAACTTTTGCATGGACGTTTCTTTTTTTTTTGTCCATCGGGACGTCCATTTTTGCCTAGATTGTCCTTGCGGATGTCAATCTAGCAAACTCTTATTCATTTTTTTCAGGCATAATATTTTTTGACTGTATCGGAGTTCACGGGCGATGGCAACTCCTCCCCATCCATTGTGGTGAGGATCAGGGCTCCACCTGAGAAAGCCTTCTTGACAACAAAGGGTCCTTCGTGATTGGGAGTCCATTTGCCTCGTTGATCTGAGTGAACAGGAGAATATCTCTTGAGCACGAGTTCGCCTTCACATAATGTTCAAGGGAGAACTTTCTTGTCAAAAGCTCGTTTGAGGAGTCTCTGATACAATTGACCAAGACAAACGGTTGTAAGGCGCTTCTCTTCGATGAGATTCAGCTGGTCGTATCTGGATTGAACCCATTCAGCTTCATCAAGACCTGCTTCCATGATGACTCTGAGCGAAGGAATCTCGACTTCGATGGGTAGAACTACCTCCATACCATATACTAGAAAATACGGAGTTAGCCCAGTAGAAGTGCTGACTGAAGTTTGGTAGCCATGCAATGTAAAGGGAAGCATTTCATGCCAATCTTTGTATGTCTTGACCATTTTCTGGATAGTCCTCTTGATGTTTTTGTTTGCTGTTTCAACGACGCCATTCATCTTGGGCCGATATGGTGAAGAGTTGACGTGCTTGATCTTAAATTCTTGACACAACTCCTTCATCATATTGTTGTTCAGGTTGCTTGCATTGTCTGTGATAATGTTGCTAGGAATTCCATAACGACAAATTATCTCTTTCTTGATAAATTTGGCAACCACTTGTCGTGTAACTGTAGCGAGCGATTTTGGACGCGGTTCTTAAGCGCTGGTCGCTCTCTGCGGTTGAGCTTAAAACTACAGCTCGATTCATTTTTTGTCCTATTGTGAGCTAAATAAGGAAGGGAAATAGATGTCTCCAATTAACCCTGCTTGCATACTGAGTTTAAACAGCGGTCTGTTAGGTTACGGATGCTATCAATGTGGGGGGGCCTTTGTACTGGTTATTCGTATTTCGCCAATACGGTTCTTTCTTTCTTTTTTCTAGGTAAAGGGTTTCTGGCGGGGAATAAGGATTAGGATGTTAGGACTGATGCTTTTGAATTACTGCTTTTAATTGATGGAGATATGGGATTTGGGTTTTTTGTTGATTGCGCTCGCTAAGATCTTTTCTTTCGATCTTATGCCTACGTATTCCCGTTTACCGAAACAGGGAAATCAGAGCGTTCGTAGTTCCTCCTATTCTATGGGAGGAAATTGGTTTTTGGTGTCTTGTTCAAAGCCCAAGACGTGAAGCGAAAAGGTGATTTGTATCTTGTTTAAAGCCCAAGATGTGAAGCTAAAAAGTCTATTTGTGTCTTGTTCAAAGCCCAAGACGTGAAGCTGAAAGACCTCGACTTTAGAGAGAATTTGTCATCTCTAAAGAGGGGAGAAGGAGAATTACTTTAACTGGGATACGCGGATCCGAGTAATGCCATAATTTCCGAAGAAAGGGTTTTAACCTGAAGGAGAAGACTTTAACTCAGTGTAGAGCAATGCCATTTTTCCTTAGGAATTTCTCATGCTAAAAGAGGGACAGTGGCATGGATATAGATGATCCAGAGGCTTGCCGCTTACAGCGATTAGATGAAAGGAAAGGAGTTGTTGATGTTTGTGTACTGTGAACGAGGCACAGGTTTGATGCTAAAAGGTTGATTAGATCAACCAGTGGTTTCTTATACAAAGCCTAAGAGGAGGCTAATTTCCGCTAGGAAAATCATTATACAAAGCCTAAGAGGAGGCTAATTTCCGCTAGGAAAATCATTATACAAAGCCTAAGAGGAGGCTATTTTGTGTCCCGTACAAAGCCCGAGAGAGAGGCTGAAAGTTTTTGACCCGACGATAGAGTCTTTGTGTCTCGTACGAAGCCCGAGATAAAGGCTAAAAGTTTGACTCAACAAGAGAGTCTTTGATACTCAACAAGAGAGTGTTTTTGTATCTCGTACGAAGCCCGAGATGGAGGCTAAAGGTTTGTTTCAGTTGAGTGACAGATCCAATATACTGATTTTAAAAGAGAAAATCAGTTCTTATATGAGCAACACTGTACTCAGGGATTTGATCTGAGGATCAGGGATATTTCCTTCTCTTTGAGGAAACGGGATATCCAAAGGGTATTGAGACTGTCCGAGTCTACGGGTTTCCTTCCTATTTAACGAAGGGGTCGCTTGAGAATGTCTTTGAGACTCAAGGAAGTTAGACTGTCCAAGTCTAGAGTTTTATCTTTTGTACTACGCTATGAGAAACAGTAGTAGACTCTATGAAAGGACTGTTCTATGAGGATGACTAGGTTCTGTTCCTATACCTCTAGGAGGTCGTCGGGACAATTTGTACGAAGCCCAAGAGGAGGCTGGAAACTTTTAAGAAGCCGACGGGTCCTTGTACTAAGCCCAAGAGGAGGTTATCATTCCCGGAGGAAGAGATCATTATACGAAGCCTAAGAGGAGGCTGTGAATACTTTTAAGAAGCCGTAGTGTCCTTGAATAATGCTCAAGAGGAGGCCGATGCTTTTAAGAAGCCCGTGGGTCTTATCATCTCATTTCCATTAGGAGAGATAACTCTTTTAAAGATGAAAACCATTGGTAAATGTGCGAGGTTTACTATCCAGCGACTTTTAGCTTTTAAAGAGGGTTCCTTAGTTAAGGTCCAAGATTATGACCGTAGTGGGTACCCAAACCCCAAGACATTCAAGGCAAGCTATTCACAAGGAATAGATCAAGTCAGGAAAGTTCGAGAATTGGGAAGAAACTCAAAGATGCCATTCACGGAGAATACATTCATCTTTGGGAATAGAGTTCCTTGACAATTCCTAAGGAGGACAGCCGAAGAGAAGACTGTATCTGGTGCTCCTATTGGGGATCTAGGCGTCTATTTCTACGAATAAATGAAACGACGTCACTTAGTTCTAGACGTAGTTGCCGGGGAAACCTGAAATATCTATACTATTATTACACAGTAGATATGAGTTTATGAAAGGAGACTTACAGTGAGCAGCCCCACAATACAGTTTATAATATGAAAGCAGTAAATGAAAGCGATAACCACTTACTCGGTTGGAGTGCTTCCATGTTGTTTGGTTAGTTGTTCAACAAAGAAAGATTGAAAACAACAGTATATTCAAAATCAAAGGAGAAAATGCTTTGAAAAAGAAAGATTTGGGGCTTACAGCTCAAGGAGAGGCCCAGGGTTTTATCAGTGAGCGCACTGTTTGACTTTGTACAGCGGGACTTATACAAGTGACTGGGGCCCAAAAATGTTTTCTGTACAAAGGGATGGATCTTACACTCTCTCAAGAGGCCCAAAAAGGTTTTAAAGAAAAGAGAGTGGGGCTTATAACACGAGGGTAGGCCCAATTGATTTTTCGTTTAAAAATGGCGATCGCGCCGAGGTTTTCTTTTAACGCAGAGGGACTTATACAATAAGTGAGGCCCAAAATGTTTTGGTTAAAAGGGGGATTGGGTCTTACACTCTAATAGAGGCCCAAAGTGTTTTGAATGGGACTTATAGCTCAAGGAGAGGCCCAGATGATTTTTATTTTTAAACGGACGACGATCGCGCCGTTTACTTGTACAAAGGGACTTATACAATGAGTGAGGCCCAAAATGTTTTTGTACAAGGGGGGATGGGTCTTACACTCTCTCAAGAGGCCCAAAAAGTTTTATCAATTAATTTAAATATTAGTATTTAATATGATTAATTAATAATTTAATTAATCAAAATTAAATAAAAATATCTAAATTAATTAATAACTTAAACAATATTTTTACCCCAAAATGTTTTATCAATTAATTTAAATATTAGTATTTAATATGATTAATTAATAATTTAATTAATCAAAATTAAATAAAAATATCTAAATTAACAATATTTTTACCCCAAAATGTTTATCAATTAATTTAAATATTAGTATTTAATATGATTAATTAATAATTTAATTAATCAAAATTAAATAAAAATATCTAAATTAATTAATAACTTAAACAATATTTTTACCTTTCCTAGATAAAACTAGAAATAAGAAAAAAATAATGAAAGAAAGAAATATGGGGGAGAGAAATGAGAAAACAATGTAAGAGATTGTTTTGGTGTGATTTGGAATGAGAAATGAAGTGGTATTTATAGGAAAAAAATTCCTTGGAGAACAAGATACCAAGCTTAAAAATTAAGCTAACTTAGTTTAAGCTAGCTTAAATTTTAAGCTAACTTAAATAATTTTTTAAGCTAGCTTAAATTTTAAGCTAACTTAAACAATTATATACTATAATAATAAAAAAACAAAATTGAATTAAAAACAAAAGTTTTTTTAGAACAAAATATATAAAAAAAACAAAAATTCATAAAAAAACAAAATATATGAATTTTATAAATAATATAATATATATTTATATATATATATATATATTTTCGATATATATATATATAAAATATATATATATACATAAAAAATATAAAAAATATATAAAAAATATATAAAAAATATTTAAAAAATAAAAAGACAAAAAACAACAATATATATATATATATATATATATATATATATATATATATATATATATATATATATATATATATATATAAAATACGGAATATATGTATATATATTATTATTATATTAATATTTTTTTATTTTTTTGTTATTTTCATTTTTATTTTATATATGTAAAAATAAAATAAAAATGAGAAATCGATTAAATCGTGCGAAAGATAGATGAACAATGAACATTTGTAAATTTAATTGAAAAACATGTCCGTTCATCGATTTTCGCATAATTAACCAAAAAAGACAAAATTTCAACGTATAGATTTCGACTGAAAATTCAAACAATATGCATGACAAAAACAAATGATATGATATGCAGATGACACGAAGTGAAAATACAATCGAGTTTTGATCACTGGTGGTTCTGAGGCTTAATCCACTTAGAAGCGAGCATTGTGCTTAATCCTTGAAGTGGGAGTCCTTTTTTATCCTTTGAGGATGTTTGAGAGATTAGACAAGTTGAAAATCAAGTCATTTCTTGATTGATCCTTTATCTAAAGCTCAGAGAGGGCTTGAAACCCTAATTTTGATTGTATTGGATGCTCACCCATCTTTGGGGAGACTGATGAAGCATGATGGTTCATCCATATTGTGATGATGATTTTCACAATGATGGGAAATCTAAGTGGTCAAAATTTGGGGTATTACAGATGCCCCTATTTAATCTTCTTGGACCCGAAGGTGTGAATGACGAAGGGATTCGGGCATTCGGGGTGCAAGAGGATTAAATATCGGAATACCCGAAATTTTGATGGTGGTTATGAATGGTAGCTTACGCATTCATCTTCTTTAGCTAAGCAATGATGCTTAGAAAAGGTAAACTTCCCCTCGATCCTGGTCTCCTACCAAGGAACTGGTCTTAGTTTCTGATTTAAACTTCCCCTCGATCCTGGTCTCCAACCAAGGAACTGGTCTAAGTTCTTTTGAAATAAACTTCCCCTCGATCCTGGTTTCCTATCAAGGAACTGGTCTCAGTTGTGGAAACAAACTTCCCCTCGATCCTGGTTTCCTACCAAGGAACTGGTCTTAGTTTCTGATTTAAACTTCCCCTCGATCCTGGTTTCCTACCAAGGAACTGGTCTTAGTTTCTTTTGTTAATAAACTTTACTGACAAGGGACGCTATTCGTAGCGGCTTTCCTTCAAACTTCTCGCCGAATTTTCTTGGGGAGATGCCATTTGAGTGGAAAAAGTTTTGATGTCAGACTTGCTGGGGAACCCATTCGTCTGAGTTGTAGAGGTACACAAACTTCTCTCTTTTGGAGACGCCATTTGTCGATTCTACTGGGGAAAGCGAGTCTCTTGAGAGACTGTTTTCGTTTGGGGTTACATCATACTTTTCTCGGGATTTTCCCGGAGAAATGCCATATGATGGGATCCAATTTTGAGGTGCCAATGACCTTCTCATCAGTGGTTTTTCGGAGCAAAACTGGCGTGCTGCCGAATCTCTGATCACGAGGCTTTCTCTGTGGATTTTCCTTAATCTGGGAAAGCAAGGATATCATCTTCGATGGCGAAGAGTGATGCTTATTGAAAGTTTTCTCTGGCTTTTCAGAGGTTCAAGTTATCAAAGTGGTCAAGGACCAACTTCTTTCCAGAATTAAACTGGAAACGAGGTTGTTCATACACAGTATTTCCTGACGAGGCAAGAACTGACAACTCGATTGAGGGGACTTCTACCACTAGGGGACAGGACCGACTAAAGTGATAGTGATGCAATATGAAATGTGAATGCAAATAAAAAATGCATGATGTATGTATGTATGTGCTGACAAAATAGACGCGACATACAGACTACTGGATGAACACAATTGGATACTCGGCCATCGCGGGGCGAAGAAGTATCGTTGATTCAAAATAGCAATTCCTCCTTGCTTAAGAGAGATAGTCCCGTTGGGAGCTATGTTGATCGGGCTTAGGAGATGAGAACTCGGCCGAGGATGTCAGACGAAACAAGGTCTCTGACACAGTTGATCCTTTCATTCAGGCATACTGGCTTAGAAGGACTACTTTGATTCTGCACTTTGAAACTCGCTTACTTCGGGAGAAGCGATCGATGTTCTTCGGATGTTCAACAGTCAAAAGAAATGCCATCTTTAATTTAAAAGCAGAAAAAGTTTTAACAAGTAAATTCATTTTTGTTTTATTTCAAGAATCGCTGATTAAGTTTAAACAACGTCGTTCTGTAAAGCTAAAGCAAGTTAAGAATTACAAACAAAAGCACAAAGGCTCAAATTTTATTGATAAGATGGAGATCAGCCAAACGCGTGATTCCAAAGAGTATATACAAAGTTAGAAAATGGTAATTTACAGGGAAAAGGGCTACGTTGAAACATAACGACCACTATCCTTCTACCAACTTTGAGTTCGGGACATCCTGAGCTTCTGTCGAAGATGACCTTGACTGGAGTTTTCCTCCGATGGATGATGTAACTGCTGCTAAGGGACTTGCCTCTGTTGAACATAGTTACTTGCCATTATCCCTAATTTTTGCCTGGATTGTACTATGAGATTTCCAATCCATCGGGATGATTCTTTTTTTTTCCATGTCTCTAACTTTTGCCTGGACCGCCCTTTCGGGTTTTCAATCCACCGAGACGTTTTTTTTTTAGTTTAGGCGAAGTATTTCTTGACTACATCAACATTCGTGGGGTAGGCAAATTCCTCTCCGTCCATGGTTGCAAGTCTCAAGGCACCGCCTGAGAAAGCTTTCGTGACCACATAGGGGCCATCATAATTCGGAGTCCATTTGCCTCGCGAATCAGAGAGAAATGATTGTATCTTCTTGAGCACGAGGTCTCCTTTTCTGAAAATATGAGGTCGGACCTTTTTGTCGAACGCCCTTTTCATTCTCTGTTGATATAACTGACCGTGGCATAGTGCCGTGATTCTCTTTTCTTCGATCAGGTTCAGTTCGTCGTGTCGACTTTGACACCATTCAGCTTCGGTGAGCTGAGCTTCCATCAGTACTCGGATTGATGGGATCTCTACTTCTATGGGGAGCACTGCTTCCATGCCATACACTAGAGAGAAAGGGGTAGCCCCTGTTGAAGTACGGACAGATGTGCGATAACCATGAAGAGCAAAGGGTAGCATTTCGTGCCAATCTTTGTAGGTTACAACCATCTTCTGAACAATCTTCTTGATGTTCTCGTTAGCCGCTTCTACCGCTCCGTTCATCTTGGGTCGGTAGGGAGATGAGTTATGGTGTTCAATCTTGAACTCTACACACAACTCTTTCATCATCTTATTGTTCAAGTTAGATCCATTATTAGTAATGATCTCGCTTGGAACATCATAACGGCAGATGATATTGTTTTTGATAAATCGGACCACCACTTGTCGGGTTACATTGGCGAATGACGCTGCTTCGACCCACTTGGTTAAATAGTCAATGGCTACCATGATGAACTGATGTCCGTTTGAAGCCTTGGGCTCAATCATACCAATCATATCGATTCCCCATATGGAAAATGGCCACGGGGAAGAAAGAACTTTGAGATGTGATGGCGGTACATGAATTTTGTCGGAGTATATCTGACACTTGTGACACCTCCTCATGTACTTGTAGCAGTCGGATTCCATGGTCAACCAATAATACCCGGCCCTGAGAATTTTTCTCGCCATTGTGTGTCTGTTGGCATGAGTGCCAAAGGATCCTTCATGAATTTCTTTCATGAGCATGTCTGCTTCTGGTCTGTCGACGCATCGGAGCAAGACCATGTCAAAATTTCTCTTATAAAGAGTGTCACCGCTCAGGAAGAAGTTTCCAGCCAATCTTCTGAGGGTTTTCCTGTCTTTTCTGAGTGCCCCAGATGGGTACTCTTGTTTCTGAAGGAAGCATTTGATATCGTGATACCAAGGTCTGTCGTTTATGACTGCTTCAATCATGAAGATGTAAGCGGGCCTTTCTAGGCGCATGATGTCGATCTTAGGTACGTCATTCCATCGACCTACACTAATCATGGATGAGAGAGTGGCTAATGCATCAGCCATGTGATTCTCATCACGACGGATGTGATGAAAGTTTACTCTGTTGAAGAAGGGTAACAACCTCCTTGCATAGTCTTTGTAAGGAATCAATCCTGATTGGTATGTGTTCCAATCTCCTTTTATCTGATTGATAACCAAGGCTGAATCGCCGTATACGTCCAAGTTTTTGATCCTTAAATCAATCGCTTCTTCGAGACCCATGATACATGCTTCGTATTCGGCCTCGTTGTTCGTACATTTGAACGTAAGTCTAGCAGTGAAACGAATGTGGGAACCCTGAGGGGTAACAATGATTGCCCCAATTCCGTTTCCATAATGATTGACTGCTCCGTCAAAGATAAGTCCCCACTGGGAACCTGGTTCTGGCCCTTCACTGGGTAGCGGTTCATCGCAATCTTTCATCTTTAGATACATGACATCTTCGTCTGGGAAGTCAAACCCGATTGATTCCTGATCGTCAATCGGTTGATGAGCCAAATGATCGGCTAAAATACTTCCTTTAACGGCTTTCTGAGCATGGTACTCTATGTCATAATCTGATAGTAACATCTGCCAACGGGCAATCCTTCCCGTGAGAGCAGGTTTTTCGAAAACGTACTTGATTGGATCCATTTCAGAGACCAACCAAGTAGTATGACGAATCATGTACTGGCGAAGACGTTTGGCTGCCCAAGCCAAAGCACAGCAAGTTTTCTCAAGCATTGTATACCGAGTTTCACAGTCGGTAAACTTCTTGCTCAGATAGTAAATGGCAGACTCTTTCCTTTTAGTTTCGTCTTGTTGGCCAAGTACACATCCCATTGAGTCCTCTAGGACTGTGAGGTAAATGATCAGTGGTCTTCCTTCCACTGGAGGTATTAGAATCAGAGGATTCAACAGGTATTCCTTTATACTGTCGAAGGCGGTTTGGCAATCTTCTGACCAAACGCAATCCTGGTTCTTTTTGAGTAATTTGAAAATCGGCGCACAAGTGGCGGTCATAAGGAATATGAATCTGGAGATGTAGTTCAAACGTCCCAGGAATCCTCTGACTTGGTTTTTTAGTTTTCGGAGAAGGCATTTCTTGAATGGCCTTGACCTTGTCAGGATCAACCTCAATTCCTTTCTGGCTGACGATGAACCCTAGCAGTTTCCTTGAATGGACAACGAAGGTGCACTTGTTGGGATTCAAGCGGAGCTTGAATTTTCTTAGACGTTCGAACAATTTTGACAGATGTTCAACGTGCTCATCCTCTGTTCTTGATTTTGCAATCAAATCATCGACATATGCCTCGATTTCTTTGTGTATCATGTCATGAAACAGAGTAGTCATGGCCCTTTGATAGGTTGCCCCGACATTCTTCAAACCGAACGACATTACCTTGTAACAAAAGGTACCCCATGGGGTAATGAACGAAGTTTTCTCCATGTCTTTCGGTGCCATTTTGATCTGGTTATAGCCCGAGAATCCATCCCTGAAGGAGAATACTTTGAACTTTGTTGTGCTGTTTACCAGCATGTCAATGTGTGGTAAAGGAAAGTCGTCCTTTGGACTTGCCTTGTTTAGATCTCTGTAATCAACACACATTCTGACCTTTCCATCCTTTTTGGGAACGGGTACGATGTTGGCTAACCATTGAGGATAGTCAGATGTAGCAAGGAAACCCGCGTCGATCTGTTTCTGTACCTCCTCTTTGATTTTGATGGCCATGTCCGGGTGAGTCCGTCTCAACCTTTGCTTTACTGGCGGACATTTCGATCTTAACGGTAAATGATGTTCCACAATGCTGGTATCCAACCCTGGCATATCCTGATAGGACCAAGCGAATACATCGGGAAATTCTTTGAGAAGCCTTATCAAACCCTCTTTGGTAGTTGGACTGAGCAGTGCTCCGATCCTGATTTCTTTTCTCTCTTTTTCTGAACCCAAGTTTACCGTTTCCAACGGTTCTTTGTGAGGTTCAATGGACCTTTCCTCTTGTCTGAGTAGTCGGGAGATCTCTTCTGGAATTTGGTCGTCATTTTCTTCTTCAGCCTCGAATACCGGGAACTCAAAGTTGGAAGAAGGCATCGGTTCGTATGTTTCAACGGGGTATAAAACAAGCAATCTGCATGACGTGATGATTCGTGTTTAGAAGAGATAGAGAAAATGCAAGTGTGTGTAGTGTATTTATTTTACTGCTTGTTTTTATTATTGAATATTTTATAGGATTACCATTTTCTGAAAAAGCAAAAAGAGAAAACAGCAAATAATGCGGAAATTACAGAACGACGTTATTTTATTAATGAACAAGTCGAATCTTGAAACTACAGCCCTATAAAACAAAACTCACTCGCTTCGGGCAAAGCGAAGAGGGAAATTTACAGAAAGCGAGCCCTATCAAAACATCCGTTTCACCTGGGCAGGGTGAAAGGTTAAAGATGGCAATTACTTTGACTGACGAACGACCTTCGGGACCTCGACAGCAACCCATTGGCGGCGAACTCCTCGGTGAATCACAAAGTCTGGCACCTTCCTTGATTTGTCTTCAGAAATGACGCTGATTTCTGGTGGAGCAGGATCATTGGAATCTGTTTCCCAGGCAGAATTGTCGTAGGAGGATTCCTCTGTTGCATTTTGCATAGCATTGGTGCTCTCAGCTGTATCTCCCCATCCAGTTGACTGGATATCTTCGAGCCTGATACGAGAGCTTTCGGGAGCGGTGTACTTGACCATATAGTCGTATTTTCCACTTGGTTGTCCCAGAGTGTCCCAAACTTCTTTGGAACTGGAGGAGTCGTCCCTCTCGATGACGTTGACCTCGGGAAAAGCATAGTTGATGAATTCTAGTCCTGTAAACGTTGCGAATTCATCTTCATGTTGAGTAGTTTCCGAATGACCTGAATGTTGATCCCATGACATGGTGGGGACACAGGTATTCTGTTCAATGACGCTCAACTGAGTTTCATTACTCGGCTGACTTTCTTGCCCCAAGTTTCCTGGGTAAGGCTGCCACATTGGCAGACCATCCATCGGGTCATAGTAATTGTGATCAAAATTTTCTTTCATCAGAGTGTCTTCCTCTAATGAATTTGGCGGAGCACGGCATCCTTCCGGATCACAATCTCCGTAGATCATTTCGACATCTGATCTTGGTATAAATCTCGGACTTTCTGGAGGAAAGCAAAAAGGCATAGGCACCTCTTCCTGAGACATATAGCCGTCCTTGTTAAGGTAGGACTTCCATTCTTCATCCGTGTCAGAGGGATCTTCCTCATTGATAGCATGAACTGTCTGAGACACTGGGTGAAGAAAACCTCCATTGTGGAAGAAGTTTTGAAGGGGATGAAGACTTTCATCGTTGACGGCTGTCTGGGTACAGGTTGCAGAAAAACCAAGACCCTTCTTTGTTTTATTGTCAGTGGGAATGACAAGCCGTCCCCATCCTGTCGTATCGGTACTCTCGACCGCTTTGATAGCATCTTTGTATGAAGAAATTGAAGTTCCTTCTTCAGATTGATCGTCCTTGCTCACCGATAGCGCTTGGAACTGAGTTCCAATAACCTCCTCGGGTTCCACACAAGTAGATGATGATAGGTTACTCACAACCAAGGCTTGTTACCCACAAACTGTGACAAGTTGATCGTTCTTGACGAACTTTAGCTTTTGGTGGAGGGTTGAAGTAACCGCTCCAGCCTGATGTATCCAAGGTCTTCCTAATAAACAACTGTATGTTGCCCGGATGTCCATGACCTGGAAAGTGACTTGGAAAGTGTGAGGACCAATAGTTATGGGAAGATCCACTTCACCGATAACTGTTTTTCTGGATCCGTCGAATGCTTTGACGACGACCTCGCTGATTCTCATCGGAGGGCCCTTAAATGATAATTGCGTCAAAGTGGACTTCGGCATAACATTCAGGGCTGACCCTGTGTCTACCAGTACGTTGGCTAAAGCATCGCCCTGGCAGTTAACCGTAATGTTGAGCGCCATGTTATGACGACGACCCCCTTCAGGTAATTCCTCATCACTAAATCCCAAATTATTGCAGGAAGTGATGTTAGAGACAATGCTATCGAATTGTCTGATTGTTACATCCTGTTCCACAAAGGCTTGCTCCAAGACTTTCTGTAGAGCCTCCCTGTGGGCTTCTGAACTGAGTAACAGCGATAATACTGAGATCTTTGAAGGAGTCTGTAACAGTTGATCAACAATGTTGTATTCACTACTTTGGATGAGCTTTAGCATCTTATCTTTGTCTTTTGAAAAGTCGGGATTACCAGATTGACTGACTGGTGGATCAGGAATTTCTGCCTGAAGTTCCTTTTCTTTGTTGGATTCTCCAACCCCTCGGTTGAAGATTCGACCGCTCCGTGTTACACGACTGATGTCTGCAATATTCACGACGGAGGGTAATGGAATTTCCTTTCCATTCTCGATTATTGTTGCACCGTATTTGTAAGGGATCGCCTTAGCTGATTCATACGGTAATGGCCCCGGTAGATAGATGACTATGGGAACCTTCTGATTTTTCTGACCATCATAAGTAACCTTGATCCATTCCCGGTTGGGAACTCTAGATTCGTCAAGTAGAGGAATGATGGCAAAAACATCCCTGATCTGGTGATGACCAGAGATCGTTACAACATCCTCAACCTGATCGGCAAGGTAGTTCGGCGACCAAATGATGGGTCCTGAACCTGGATATGGACGAATTTCTCTGTGATCGATCTGACCCTGAAGAGCTGCTCTCACAAGGTAACACCCTTGGTTACTTTCCGAACAGACGCTACAACTGTCATAGTTGTGTGGTGGCACCTAGCCACGCCCACTTTGAATGCAATGCAACCTCACTAGGTTATCTTCCATTGATCGGACATCCTGACTTTGACGACGAGTAGGATTCCTGTTATTGATACTAATCCGTTGAGTATCTTCGTCCATATGGATTGGCATCCACCAGTGATTTAACAAGTGCTGAAGTGCCTTCTGGACAAGGGTACAACCTCGATCGTTTTTGCAACCCGCTTTACAGTTTTGGTAATCATGTGATATTAAGAATCCGAGTCGGACCTGCTCAGCATGTAACTCTACCAGGTTGGTATTCATCACACGGATGTCAAAGATCTGACCCATGTTGATTTGATAGGAGTTCCTATCATGGTAGTCTTGGATCCATCCAAGATCCATCTGACGCTGGAGGGCCTCTTGTATGAAAGAGCATCCCTGTTTGTTTACCGAGCAAATCAGACAGGAACTGTAATCGTGCCGTGGCAGATTATGATACTGGCTTTGCCTTGAGTGCATCGCCACCAAGTTGACATTCATCACACGGATGTCGTGGTTTTGAATGACGTTAGAATTCGTAGAGACCATGTTAACTCCACGAACTCGGTGCTCCTAGATCCATCCGAGATCCATTTGTTCCTGTAGAGCTGCTTGCACTACAAAACATCCCTGGTTGTCTTTAGAGCAGATATCACACTGGTGATAATTATGAGGTGGCACATGGCCATATCCACTCTGTCTACAATGCATCCTGACCAAATTGGTCTCCAATAAGAGTACATCGTGAATTTGATAGACATTGTTAGTCTCTTTCTCAATCAGATTGACTGCAGCCTTCTCATGTTGAGGCAGCGGGTTCGTGAGACCATTGGGATTCGTATCTTTGAAAGATAAGAGCCCGGTCCTAACAAGCTTTTGCACGTCGGATTTGAAATTGAGACAAGTCTCAATGTTATGCCCTGAACCTCCTTGATGATAAGGACATGTTTGATCCACCTTAAACTAGAAAGGCAGATTTTCTGGAACTGAAAGGGGAGACTTAGTCTGGATGTGCCCCTTGGCTAGCAGTAATGGAAACAGTTCTATGTACGTTACAGGTATAGGATCAAATCCTGGTGGCCGTATTGTACGGTTGTTGTTATATGGAGGACGAGCCTGCTGAAGAGGCTGTTGTGTCCTTTGTTGGTCAGGTTGGCTCTGCGTAATCTGAGGTTGATACATAGGAACAGGCGCGGGGCCGATAGCAGGAGTAACAGCTGCTACTGGCTGATAACGACGCCTTTGCTTTCCGAGAGAGATATTCCCAATATCTTGCTCTTATTTCTTAGGGAGAGCACTACCATATTATTTAGTACCGCTCGTTGATCCAGTGTCTTTCACCAAACGTCCTTCTCGGACGGCTTCCTCAAGACGTACACCCATGCCGACCATTTCGGTGAAATCACTGGGTGCACTGGCAACGATTCGGTCATAGTAAAATGAGCTTAAGGTCTTTAAGAAGATTTTTGTCATCTCTTTTTCCTCAAGATGTGGACAAATTTGAGCGGAAATTTCACGCCACCTTTGAGCATACTCCTTAAAGGTTTCCTTGTCCTTTTGCGACATTGATCTGAGTTGATCTCTGTCGGGTGCCATGTCCAAATTGTACTTGTATTGTTGGACGAAGGCAGTACCAAGATCTCTGAATGTACTGATCGTAGTACGGTTTAAACCCATGTACCATTTGAGTGTGGCACCGGTTAAACTATCCTGGAAGTAGTGAATCAGCAGGTCCTGATTCTCCGTCTGAGCTGACATCCGCCGAGCGTACATCACCAGATGGCTCTGAGGGCAAGAGTTACCCTTGTATTTTTCAAAGTCGGGCACTTGGAACTTGTGCGGGACTTTCATATTTGGGACCAAGCAGAGGTCTGCGGCGTCCTTTCCAAATAGATCCTGACCTCGAATGGCTTGCAGCTTTTTCTGCATTTCCAGGAACTGTTCCTGGAATTCCTCCATTCTGTCAAACATAGTTTCCTTCTTACCAGAAGGTGTTGGTGGAACCTGTCCTTCCGGGACAGTGTGCACCACAGGGGGTGGTACCGTGACTACGACAGTAAGTCTTGGCGCCTCCCGAAGTTTGTAACCTTCAGGAGTCTTGAGTATGCCCCTGGCATCTTCGCTTTCCCGAAGTTTGTAACCTTCAGGCCCAGCGGCTTCTATTGCGATTCCCTGATCTTCAGTGATCGGCGGAATATATCCTTCCGGGATATAGTTAACAGGCATGCCCCAAGGACGATCTTTCGGCATCTGATACCTAGGATCATACTTTTCTATGATGGGCGTTGAGGTGATCTCTGAGATCACAGTTCTTTGTAGCTGAGCTTCTGCCATGGCTTGCATGTCATTACGAAGCTTTCTCATATCCTCTCTCAGAGTGTCGATCTCTTCTTTTAACTCTCTGTTTTCTTCCTCAAGATCATCCATCCTTTTCTGACGATTGGCCCGAGTATTATACGAATGAGACAGTTTGACTCTAGAATCGAGACACAAACGTGAGATTCGTAGGGAAGAAGAATACGCGATGTGAGAATGATGAATGCAATGATTATATTAATTGTTGTTAGGTTTAATTAAAATAAACTTTGACAATTAGATTGCAAATATCAAACAGTGGGGAAACCCCTTTTTATTGAAATTCAAAGGATTACAGAAATGGAAATACAGTAGATTACAAAGTGCAGAAACAGAAACCTAAACTAATGGGTCCCGAGTCCTCTCTGAGGAGAAACCGGGTGCTGATTCTGGTATCTTCCTTTTCTTTGACCGGGGCTCTTGGGCCGTTGTCGGGTTGTCATTCCTTTGCCAAGTGAAAGGAGTGAGCAAATTCCTTTGGTCATCTTGATTCTCTACAGCATGCTGCTCCAAAATTTCAATCAGAGCATCTTTCTCTTTCAGTAATTACTGTATTTGGATACACTCTACGTCGAGGGTGCGGTAGTTGTTCTTCCAAGACCTTCTTTCCTTTTGAACTTTGTTGAGAGTAACCTGAAGCCTTTCAGTTTCCGTCATGAAGTACATGACAATTTCCCTCGGCGGAAGAATTCCGTAACGAAGATAAGGCATCTTTAGCTTGAGAGCTCTAGTTTGTACCCAATGGAGATAAGGCTCCACCGAGACACAGTCCGGTTTTCCCAGAGACTCTCGTTCTTTCTTATGAACATGTTTCCAAGCTTGCACTATTTCCATCTTTAGTGCTTTGTCACTTTCTCCTTCTTTGAAGAAAAGACCTTCCAGATGAACACCCAGTGGGATGTGTCTCATCGGGTATCCAAATTGACGAAGAAATAATATCGGATGATAGTTGATTCCTCCTTTAGTTCCTATGAGGGGTACGCTGGGGAAGTTTCCACAACGGTCAATGATTCTGATTCCCTCATAAATCCTATTACACCAATCTATATCAGAGTTGGTGAGGGACATGATCTTCTGCGACCAACGTAAGACACTCTTGCAATCCCAAAAAGCAGCAGACTTGGGCAAGTGCGAGATAAACCATTTGTAGAGCAAAGGTACACAGCATGTGATCTCCCCTCCGCTGTACAAATTTCCCAAGTGTACAGAATGATACGCATCTGCGAGCAAAGTCGGCACAGGGTTTCCAATGAGAAAAACCTTAATAGCGTTGATATCGACGAAGTTATTGATGTTGGGAAACAAAAATAACCCGTAGGTGAGCAAGACAAAGATGCTTTCAAAAGCAGTCTCGTTCCCTATACTAGCGAAGTACAGAGCTTTCTTGGTTAAGAACTGGGCTGGCAAACCTTGGATGCCACCCTTAGTAGTCATGTGAGTCCTGACCTCAGACTCGTCCAAATGAATTGCTCTTGCAATAGTCTGATTCTTTGGAATTTCTTCCAGTCCAGAAAATGGAGCTCGATCTGTGATATGTAAATCAGTGAGATGAGAATACTCCTCCAGCGTTGGTGCCAGTTGGTAATCCGGGAATGTGAAACAATGATAAACCGGATCGTAGAACTGAATGAGCACGTCCATGATCCCCTTAATCACATAAACTCTTAACAGTGGTACCAAACCACCATGCTTGGCTCTGAAAGCCTCTGGGTTAACGATCATCCTCGCTAACTTTCTCAAATCCCCTAGTTTTGGAACCTTGAAGGTATACTGGTGAGTTCTCCTTCTACCGAAATCCATTAATGCAATCCTTTTCTCTGATATTTGCAATCACAGTCTTAGCTTAATTTGAAAAACAGAGAGACTAGAAGAGAAATTTTTTTGAATGTTTTAATGTTTTATTAAATGAATGCATGAATGCAGCACACAAAAACATAGAAAAAACATGGGCTCAGAGGGTCGTTGTCATGAAGTCAAGGCTCTACCCATCCCCAAAGGTTTATACTAGGATGATTTTTGTACCTGTACTCATTATCATCAGCTCCTCCCAGGAAGGCAGACAACAAGCGGATCGCCAGCGAGTTGTGTGCAATCTTAGAGTAAGTGCTATTCACCGAGAATAGATCACCAGCCTCAAATGAGGGTAGTATCGCATAACAGCTATTTCCGATAGCTTTCGCACTACGAAAGGGTTGGCTTTTCTAGGTGTATACTCATTCTCACCACATGCGGCATCACACGCATTCCCAGTAGCAGAAAAATAAACACGTATAGCAATTAGGAAAAGCAGTATATATATTTGTCCTAATCATCCTAGACTTATAAAGCTATGAATCTTAAGTTCCTGACAGAAATGGGTTCCCCGGCGGAAGCCCCAATCTGTGGTTCCCTGCCTAAGAGATGGACCAGCATAGGTCAATCTTTCTCTTCGGTAGAGTTCCCATTTTCCGTAGAAAACGGGGATGATGCCCTAAGGCAAAAATGGAGACTCCCCAGGAGAGTCGCCATTTGTGTAATTTTTCACACAAGAGAAGTAGAAAGTCAGTGAACGGCCCCACGGTGGGCGCCACTTTTCTGTAGCGAGCGATTTTGGACGCGGTTCTTAAGCGCTGGTCGCTCTCTGCGGTTGAGCTTAAAACTACAGGTTGATTCATTTTTTATCCTATTGTGAGCTGAATAAGGAAGGGAAATAGATGTCTCCAATTAACCCTGCTTGCATACTGAGTTTAAACAGCGGTCTGTTAGGTTACGGATGCTATCAATGTGGGGGGGCCTTTGTACTAGTTATTCGTATTTCGCCAATACGGTTCTTTCTTTCTTTTTTCTAGGTAAAGGGTTTCTGGCGGGGAATAAGGATTAGGATGTTAGGACTGATGCGTTTGAATTACTGCTTTTAATTGATGGAGATATGGGATTTGGGTTTTTTGTTGATTGCGCTCGCTAAGATCTTTTCTTTCGATCTTATGCCTACATATTCCCGTTTACCGAAACAGGGAAATCAGAGCGTTCATAGTTCCTCCTATTCTATGGGAGGAAATTGGTTTTTGGTGTCTTGTTCAAAGCCCAAGACGTGAAGCGAAAAGGTGATTTGTATCTTGTTTAAAGCCCAAGATGTGAAGCTGAAAAGTCTATTTGTGTCTTGTTCAAATCTCAAGACGTGAAGCTGAAAGACCTCGACTTTAGAGAGAATTTGTCATCTCTAAAGAGGGGAGAAGGAGAATTACTTTAACTGGGATACGCGGATCCGAGTAATGCCATAATTTCCGAAGAAAGGGTTTTAACCTGAAGGAGAAGACTTTAACTCAGTGTAGAGCAATGCCATCTTTCCTTAGGAATTTCTCATGCTAAAAGAGGGATAGTGGCATGGATATAGATGATCTAGAGGCTTGCCGCTTACAGCGATTAGATGAAAGGAAAGGAGTTGTTGATGTTTGTGTACTGTGAACGAGGCACAGGTTTGATGCTAAAAGGTTGATTGGATCAACCAGTGGTTTCTTATACAAAGCCTAAGAGGAGGCTAATTTCCGCTAGGAAAATCATTATACAAAGCCTAAGAGGAGGCTAATTTCTGCTAGGAAAATCATTATACAAAGCCTAAGAGGAGGCTATTTTGTGTCCCGTACAAAGCCCGAGAGAGAGGCTGAAAGTTTTTGACCCGACGATAGAGTCTTTGTGTCTCGTGCGAAGCCCGAGATAAAGGCTAAAAGTTTGACTCAACAAGAGAGTCTTTGATACTCAACAAGAGAGTGTTTTTGTATCTCGTACGAAGCCCGAGATGGAGGCTAAAGGTTTGTTTCAGTTGAGTGACAGGTCCAATATACTGATTTTAAAAGAGAAAATCAGTTCTTATATGAGCAACACTGTACTCAGGGATTTGATCTGAGGATCAGGGATATTTCCTTCTCTTTGAGGAAACGGGATATCCAAAGGGTATTGAGACTGTCCGAGTCTACGGGTTTCCTTCCTATTTAACGAAGGGGTCGCTTGAGAATGTCTTTGAGACTCAAGGAAGTTAGACTGTCCAAGTCTAGAGTTTTATCTTTTGTACTACGCTATGAGAAACAGTAGTAGACTCTATGAAAGGACTGTTCTATGAGGATGACTAGGTTCTGTTCCTATACCTCTAGGAGGTCGTCGGGACAATTTGTACGAAGCCCAAGAGGAGGCTGGAAACTTTTAAGAAGCCGACGGGTCCTTGTACTAAGCCCAAGAGGAGGCTACCATTCCCGGAGGAAGAGATCATTATACGAAGCCTAAGAGGAGGCTGTGAATACTTCTAAGAAGTCGTAGTGTCCTTGAATAATGCTCAAGAGGAGGCCGATGCTTTTAAGAAGCACGTGGGTCTTATCATCTCCTTTCCATTAGGAGAGATAACTCTTTTAAAGATGAAAACCACTGGTAAACGTGCGAGGTTTACTATCCAGCGACTTTTAGCTTTTAAAGAGGGTTCCTTAGTTAAGGTCCAAGATTATGACCGTAGTGGGTACCCAAACCCCGAGACATTCAAGGCAAGCTATTCACAAGGAATAGATCAAGTCAGGAAAGTTCGAGAATTGGGAAGAAACTCAAAGATGCCATTCACGGAGAATACATTCATCTTTGGGAATAGAGTTCCTTGACAATTCCTAAGGAGGACAGCCGAAGAGAAGACTGTATTTGGTGCTCCTATTGGGGATCTAGGCGTCTATTTCTACGAATAAATGAAACGGCGTCACTTAGTTCTAGACGTAGTTGCCGAGGAAACTCAAAATATCTATACTATTATTACACAGTAGATATGAGTTTATGAAAGGAGACTTACAGTGAGCAGCCCCACAATACAGTTTATAATATGAAAGCAGTAAATGAAAGCGATAACCACTTACTCGGTTGGAGTGCTTCCATGCTGTTTGGTTAGTTGTTCAACAAAGAAAGATTGAAAACAACAGTATATTCAAAATCAAAGGAGAAAGTGCTTTGAAAAAGAAAGATTTGGGGCTTACAGCTCAAGGAGAGGCCCAGGGTTTTATCAGTGAGCGCACTGTTTGACTTTGTACAGCGGGACTTATACAAGTGACTGGGGCCCAAAAAGGTTTTCTGTATAAAGGGATGGGTCTTACACTCTATCAAGAGGCCCAAAAAGGTTTTAAAGAAAAGAGAGTGGGGCTTATAACACGAGGGTAGGCCCAATTGATTTTTCGTTTAAAAATGACGATCGCGCCGAGGTTTTCTTTTAACGCAGAGGGACTTATACAATAAGTGAGGCCCAAAATGTTTTGGTTAAAAGGGGGATTGAGTCTTACACTCTAATAGAGGCCCAAAGTGTTTTGAATGGGTCTTATAGCTCAAGGAGAGGCCCAGATGATTTTTATTTTTAAACGGACGACGATCGCGCCGTTTACTTGTACAAAGGGACTTATACAATGAGTAAGGCCCAAAAAGTTTTTGTACAAGGGGGGATGGGTCTTACACTCTCTCAAGAGGCCCAAAAAGTTTTATCAATTAATTTAAATATTAGTATTTAATATGATTAATTAATAATTTAATTAATCAAAATTAAATAAAAATATCTAAATTAACAATATTTTTACCCCAAAATGATTTATCAATTAATTTAAATATTAGTATTTAATATGATTAATTAATAATTTAACTAATCAAAATTAAATAAAAATATCTAAATTAATTAATAACTTAAACAATATTTTTACCTTTCCTAGATAAAACTAGAAATAAGAAAAAAATAATGAAAGAAAGAAATATGGGGGAGAGAAATGAGAAAACAATGTAAGAGATTGTTTTGGTGTGATTTGGAATGAGAAATGAAGTGGTATTTATAGGAAAAAAATTCCTTGGAGAACAAGATACCAAGCTTAAAAATTAAGCTAACTTAGTTTAAGCTAGCTTAAATTTTAAGCTAACTTAAATAATTTTTTAAGCTAGCTTAAATTTTAAGCTAACTTAAACAATTATATACTATAATAATAAAAAAACAAAATTGAATTAAAAACAAAAGTTTTTTTAGAACAAAATATATAAAAAAAACAAAAATTCATAAAAAAACAAAATATATGAATTTTATAAATAATATAATATATATTTATATATATATATATATTTTCGATATATATATATATAAAATATATATATACATAAAAAATATGAAAAATATATAAAAAATATATAAAAAATATATAAAAAATATATAAAAAATAAAAAGACAAAATACAACAATATATATATATATATATATATATATATATATATATATATAAAATACGGAATATATATATATATATATATATATTATTATTATATTAATATTTTTTTATTTTTTTGTTATTTTCATTTTTATTTTATATATGTAAAAATAAAATAAAAATGAGAAATCGATTAAATCGTGCGAAAGATAGATGAACAATGAACATTTGTAAATTTAATTGAAAAACATGTCCGTTCATCGATTTTCGCATAATTAACCAAAAAAGACAAAATTTCAACGTATATATTTCGACTGAAAATTCAAACAATATGCATGACAAAAACAAATGATATGATATGCAGATGACACGAAGTGAAAATACAATCGAGTTTTGATCACTGGTGGTTCTGAGGCTTAATCCACTTAGAAGGGAGCATTGTGCTTAATCCTTGAAGTGGGAGTCCTTTTTTATCCTTTGAGGATGTTTGAGAGATTAGACAAGTTGAAAATCAAGTCATTTCTTGATTGATCCTTTATCTAAAGCTCAGAGAGGGCTTGAAACCCTAATTTTGATTGTATTGGATGCTCACCCATCTTTGGGGAGACTGATGAAGCATGATGGTTCATCCATATTGTGATGATGATTTTCACAATGATGGGAAATCTAAGTGGTCAAAATTTGGGGTATTACAGTAACGTCTGCAAAAGAAGCAGCTTCAACCCCCTTGGTGAAGTAGTCGATAGCAACCAAAATAAGACGGTGTCCGTTGGAATCCTTCGGCTCGATCATTCCAATCATATCTATACCCCACATGGAGAATGGCCAAGGTGCAGTCAAAACATTCAATGGAGTTGGAGGCACATGGATCTTGTCTCCGTAAATTTGGCACTTGTGACACCTTTTGGAAAAGTTGTAACAATCTACCTCCATGGTTGTCTAGTAATACCCAGCCCGAAGGATCTTCTTGGCCATAGCAGGACCTTTAGCATGTACACCCTCGCAGCCCTCATGTATGGACCTTATGATCGTGTTTGCTTCGTGTCTATCCATGCATCTGAGCAACACGGAATCATAATTCCTCTTATACATTATACCACCACTTAAGAAGAATTTGGCGCAAACCCGCCTAAGAACTTTCTTGTCAGTGATAATGATACCCTCAGGATATTCTTGTTTTTCCAGATATCTCTTAATGTCGTAGAACCAAGGTTTGTCATATGAATCATCCTCGATTTCTAAACAGTGTGCTGGTTCGTTCAAGTGATCAATGCAAATATGAGGAGCTTCATTCTTCCACTTGACCTTGAACTTGGATGCTAGAGTGGCGAGTGCATCGGCTAGTTGATTTTCCTCCCTGGAGATATGATGAAAAGAAATCTCATCAAAGTAAGGAATCAACTTCGAAATGTGTTGTTGGTACGGAACCAGCTTGGAATCCCGAGTCACAAAATTCCCTCTGACTTGACTGATGACCAAGGCAGAATCTCCATAGACCTCAAGAATCTTAATTCTCATGTCAATAGTCGCTTCAATACCGTAGATACATGCTTCGTATTCAGCCATATTATTGGTGCATGCAAAACATAATCTGGCAGTGAAGGGAAGGTGAAAACCTATTGGAGAGATGAGGATATCACTGATTCCACGACCCTTAGAATTGGAGGCACCATCGAACACGAGGGTTCATCGTGTCCCTGGTTCGGGTCCTATGTCAGGGTATGGAGTCTCATAATCGCTGATAAACAGAACATCTTCATCGGGAAAGTCAAACTTCATTTGTTGATAACCCTCTACAGGTTGATGGGCAAGGTAGTCAGACAAGACACTCCCTTTTACTGCTTTCTGGGTAACATGTTGGATATCATACTCAGTTAACAGCATCTGCCACAGAGCAATCCTTCCAGAGACAGCAGGCTTTTCAAATATGTACTTTATCGGATCCATTTTGGATATCAAAAAAGTAGTATGGCAAATCATGTATTGTCGTAGGCGTCGAGCAACCTAGACCAGAGCACAGCAAGTTTTCTCTAAGAGTGAGTATCTTGTCTCACAATCAGTGAACTTCTTCCTCTGATAGTATATTGAATGTTCTTTTCTGCCAGTATCGTAATGTTGACCCAATACACATCCCATTGATTCATCGAGAACGGTGAGATACATGATTAAAGGCCTACCAGGAACCGGTGGTTCTAAGATCGGTGGTTCTTGCAACTATTGTTTTATTTTGTCAAATGCTTCCTGACAGTCATTATTCCATTCAACCGATTGATTTTTCCTTAGTAATTTGAACATTGGTTCACAGGTAGCCGTCAAATGGGAAATGAATCTTTAAATGTAATTGAGTCTGCCCAAAAAGCCACATACTTCTTTTTCTGTTTTGGGAGGCAGCATGTTCTGAATCGCCTTAACCTTGTCAGGATCAACTTCAATGATCTTTTTACTCACAATAAAACCCAACAGTTTACCAGATCGAACTCCGAAGGTGCACTTCGTAGGATTCAACCGCAGTCTAAACATCCGGAGTTTGTCAAACAGTTTCTTCAGATGGACCAGGTGATCATCCTCAGTTTTGGACTTGGCAATCATATCGTCCACGTAAACCTCAATCTCTTTATGGATCATATCGTGAAAGAGGGTATTCATGGGGCGTTGGTATGTTGCCCCTGCATTCTTCAGACCGAATGGCATGACTTTGTAACAATACGTACCCCATGGCTGATGAAAGTAGTCTTTTCCATATCAGCTGGGGCCATCTTGATCTGATTATATCCTGAAAACCCGTCCATAAACGAAAAGACAGAGAACTGTGTTGTATTATCCACCAAAACATCAATATGAGGCAAAGGAAAACCATCTTTCGGGTTAGCCTTGTTGAGATCTCGATAATCCACACACATTCTGACCTTACCATCTTTCTTTGGAACTGGGACAATATTGACAATCCATTCAGGATATTCGAAAGTGGCTAGGAACCTAACATCAAGCTGTTTCTTTACCTCTTCTCTGATTTTGAGTGCCATGTCGGGTCTAGTCCTTCTGAGTTTCTGCTTGACAGGAGGACATCCGGGCTTGAGTGGCAAGTGATGTTCAACGATGTTGGTATCCAACCCAGGCATATCATGATAGGACCAGGCGAAGATATCAGCATACTCTTTCAATAACTTGACCAACTCAGAGTGTACATGCTCTGCGAGGGACGCGCCAACCTTGACTTCCCTTCTGACCTCGTCAATACCAAGATTGACAACTTCCACTAACTCTTTGTGTGGCTGAATCTCTCTATGCTCGTGCTCAAGGATCCTTGCTAGTTCAGCCGATAATTCACACTCTTCCTCACCATCTTCTTCGGGTTGGTTAATTGGAATTCCAGAATTACAATGGATGTTTGCCATGTTGTTATCAATGCTTTTATTATTTCTGCATGTTTATGAATATGCTTAGAAAGAGTTATTTAAAAAGGCGAAAATAAAAGAAACTTTTGCCATTTGTTTGTAAAAATAAAATAAAGAAAGAAAACATAGCATGATCTTGAATGCAAAAACATTTATTTATTGATCACATAATATTGCAAAAGCGCGAGGCCCTTTACAAGCTATCCATTCGTCTCGGGTGAGGATGAGGGAATGAGAAAGCAAAATGCATTACATGTTATTTGGAAAAACCATAGGAATCACGGTAGATGTCCAATTGTTGAGCTTGAAACTCGGCGGACACCTGCGCAAAAAGCTTGAAATTTGACTACTGGGACCAGCATCATCAGTGGCTGCCACGATGTCACCCATCTGAAAACCCGCGCTACTGAACTTGATCAAATTGCACTGCTTCTGACCATGTGAACTAGATTGTCGACCAGGACGGTAACCCAATAGAAAACGATTATGATTTTCAACCACATCGATCAGATGCCCCCAACCTGGCAAAGAGCCTCTCTCAATGGTCTCTTTAGCACTCTTAGCAGATGCTAAGGTAATTTATGGTGATCTACTGTGACTAGTGGAAGCAGAGCTGACATTTTCGAACTCGAGACACTGCAACGGCACCTCAACTATGCCTTCTTCGGTCTCTACGTATCGGAAAGACAATAACTCGCTCACAATCATATCCTTTTCACCACAGACGATGACCAGCTGATCGTCAAACATGAATTTCAACTTCTGATGTAAAGTGGATGTAACTGTTCCTGCGGCGTGAATCCACGAACGACCCAATAGGCAATTGTAAGCAGGATTAATATCCATCACTTGGAAGGTAATGGTGAATAAATGTGGCCTAAAATTAATGGGTAGGTCTACTTCTCCCATGACTTGCCTTCGAGAACCATCAAAGGCTCTAACAACTAAGGAACTTGGTCTCATCTCACTTCCCTTTACCAGTAATTGACTCAACATGCCCTTAGGCATCACATTGAGAGAAAAACCAGTATCTACTAGAACACGAGATAATAGGGTGTCTGTGCAGGTTACAGATATGTGCAGTGCTTTATTGTGGGTAGCTCCTTCAGGAGGCAATTCTGATTCATTGAAACCCAAATATCTGCTTGTTGTTATGTTAGCCACTACATCATCAAACTCGACGACAGATATATCCTGCATGACGTGAGCACTTTTCAAAACTTTTCACAAAGCTGATCTGTGCGCGGGCGAGCTCATAAGTAAGGACAAGATTGAGATCCTCAAGGGTGTCTGTCCCAGGTGATCCACAATTTTAAAGTCACTTTTCTCGATCAACTTAAGGAACTCTTGATCATCTAGGGTCTCTTTGCCATTTGAAATATCTCCAGACAGAATATTCGGCACTGGAACTGCGGTAGAAGATGCCCCTTGTTGAATAACAGGGGTTGCAGATTCAGGCGTCTCCTTGGGAGTAAGGATAGTTGGAACTTGAACAGGCTTTGTAGTGACCTTCGGAGCAAACACACGTCCACTACGAGTCACACCTCCAGCGGCTACAACATTTACAATCTCAGATTCTGTAAATTTAATCTCTTGACCTCCAGAAAACACACAAGACCCATATCTCCACGGTACCTCCTTAGAATTCTGATACGGAAATAGTTTTGGCGGGCAAACTACGATGGGTTGCACCTTCTTCTGCTTAGGGGATTCCACAGGAACTTTCCTATAGACAATGGTGAACGGCTCGATAGCAGCAACCTCTTCAACAGGTTTAGATATGGAAAATTGCACTTCACCTCGGTTCATTAAAATCTGAATACAACCCTTCAGCCTTCGACACTGGTTAGGATTATCGTCACAAATCTGACACTTATCATGCAATCCTTTCAACAAACCATATTCATTCAACTTCTTGAAAACCACAGTCATCGGAGTCTTTACCTCATCCACATCCCTGATTAATTCAACCTCTGAATTATCCTCAATCATGTTTACTGCAGGCCCACTGTGATTGGGTAATGGATTATTATGAATGTTAGGTCCTTCCTCAGAGAAATTAAGAATCTTCTTATCAATGAGTTCCTGAACCTTGGTTTTGAAAACAAAATAGTCCTCTGTTGCATCTCCTATGTATCCAGCATGCTAAGCACATGACACATTTGGGTTATGCATCGGGCCAAAGGGAGGAATTGCAGGTGCGATCTGTTTGGGGACAATTTCCCCTTGGTGAACCAAATAAGGAAATAATTCAGTGTATGACACCGGAATTCTGTCGAAATTCGGACGCTTACGGTTTCCTTGACTGTTGTTGTTCGGACGGTTTTGATTCTGCTGACTTTTGTTGTTCTGTTGATTTTGTTGCTGATTCTGAGCATTCTGAATTGGTTGTTGCGGATGATACTGGTATGGAGGTTGTTAATATTGTGCAGCAGCAAGGTACGGATACGGATAAAATGGCATGAGAGCCATGGGAGCTTGATACTGAGGAGAAACTTGAGCTGTCACAGCGTTGGCTTCCCCTTCCTTCTTCTTGGACTAACTGTTCTGAGATTTCTGAGTGATCGGTTGCTGGGAAGCAGCTCCAGGAATCTTTCCAGTCTTCAAACCATTCTCAATCTGTTCACCAATGGTTACAACATCAGCAAAGTTTAACGAAGAACTACCCACCATTTTCTCATAGTAGGATCCTTGCAATGTACCCATAAAGATTTCAACAAACTCATTGTCAGAGAGAGAAGGTCGCACATGAGATGCCATCTCACGCCATCTTTGTGCATACTCTTCGAATGTTTCATCTGACTGCTGAGACTGATTCTGCAACTGCAATCTGGTAGGCGCCAGGTCAAGATTTTATTTGTATTATTTCACGAATGCTTCGGACAGATCCCTCCAAGTACGAATCTTGCTGCGCTCCAAGCTCATGTACCAATCCAATGAAGCCCTAGAAAAACTATCTTGAAAACAATGAACAAGCAATTCATCATTATCAATATGGGATGCCATTTTCCTACAGTACATAGTGATGTGACTACGCGGGCAACTCAAACCTTTATAATTTGGCAGCTCAGGTATCTTGAATTTCTGTGGCAGCACAACAATTGAAAC
Source organism: Lathyrus tuberosus (assembly GCA_022829125.1). NCBI lineage: Eukaryota > Viridiplantae > Streptophyta > Magnoliopsida > Fabales > Fabaceae > Lathyrus > Lathyrus tuberosus. The sequence goes on from JALAZF010000072.1 coordinate 13,517,020, forward strand.
CAGACACAAATCTTTGGCCTCCAAGCCAAAAGCAAAAAACCCTTCAATAACTCTAATACGGTCTTCCAATAACTTGTAGTCAACAGGTCTATTCTGATTAGTGGGCCTGACAAGAATCTGAGGATTTGACAACTGAGAAGCGGCCGGAGCGTACACTTGCGGAGTAGCAAACTGAGGAGGATATACCAAACCCTGACTAACCATCTGACCAGTATTCTAACCTATCTGAACACCAAACGGATAATACGAATGAGGTACCACAGCAGCTGAGGAAGATGCCCCAGGATAGAACATTCCAGGATGAACATTCTCGACGGCAGTTTGAGCAGCTTGAGATGAAACCGGAACATGAATATGAGGACCCCTATACACATGTTCTTCTTCATCAGGAGTTTCAGTGTTAGCCAACCCGGATGTTTGATGAGTTTGAACCTAAAGATTCTCAGGATCATCATTCACCACTGGAGGCGGGACTGGAGTAGGCATGACCCATGGATATGCAGTAGCATTCCCATTAGGCATGGGCGCAACAGAAGGCTGATATGGTATGAAGGCACTACCATTGTTTGCAATCTGAGGAGTGTAATTCGGAGGCATTCCCGAAGGAAAACCAGTGGGCTACTAGTTTAAACCGGATTGAGAATTTGTCGGATGAACAACAGGTTGATTCACATGCTCAAGTGGTACTTCAACAATAGCAGGAGAAGGAACAACAACAGCAGGAGTAGCCGTAACAATAGGAGGAACAATCACAACAGGAGTAACAACAGTTGCATCAGTAGTAGTTGCAGCAGCAGTGGCAGTAGCAGCGGTATCCCTCTGGGCACGAAGGAGTTCCATAATGACATCCATGTTCGTCTGGAACTGATCTATCCGACCTTGGAATTAAGCCATATTTTCTTTATAAGCAGCATTCTCAGCTTCGAAATCAGCCATAATCCTGGATTTGTTTGAGCGAGTAAAATACCGATGTCGAGTCGTCGTCTTGCTAAAAAGGAGGCGTACAAGGATAAGCAACGGTTTTGCTTAAACATATCTTTGTTGACAATAATCATAAAGCATACAAGTAAAGGTGTGAGAGATAAAATTGGCAAGCAACTTCAATAATTCATTCAACAATAAAGGAAAGAAGTACAAGTCGAATACAAGTCAAATGTCTGCCTTTTGGACTACAACAAAACCTGCATGGATCCTATCAAATATCACCCTACATACAGACAAGAAGTGGAAAACAGCCCAAGGAAGCTGGTGTGGCAATGCATCAACATATGCATCCCTCAACAACCCAGGTAGGTCCTCCAAAGCATGCTCAGGAAATCTGGCTAGACGACCATGTCTCTTACTCCAATACTTCGCATCCTTCATGAGGTTACGCAGCAAAGAATGGTTAGGTCCCTGAAGCATATCTTGAAGAAAGGCTTCTTTCTGATCCAGGAGGTTCTGTAGATGACGGCTTTGATGCTCCCAATGAGTGCTCTCTGTGTTGAGCTGACTAATCTGCTCTCGGCTCTGATGTACTTGATCCTGTAGCTTCTAAATCTCACAGAAGACTTTGTTGAGTTGGGTTTGACATTGAGAAAAGTCCTTTGTTAACTGATTAGCACGGTCTTGCTCACTTTGCCCCTTTTGTCTTGAAGTCGGATAACTTCCCTCGAAGTTCTTCAAGTTGCTTTTTGTAGCTCAACTCCAATTTGTAGGCTCGATAATGGGCGTCGAAAATTTATCTCTTCTTTGAAGCAAGTCCTTCATAGGTACTCTTCAAAACATCCCCCACTTTCCTACGCTTGTTATCTTCATCCTCCACCTCTTTGAGCATGCGCTCATGCTTCTGGCGGAGCTCGATCTGTAGGCTATTCTTCTCAGAAGTGACTTTATCAAGGTTGAGATGAAGATCGACATTCTCCTTATTCAACTTCTCAATAATCAGCTTGAGTTGGTCGACTTCAGACAGTTCAGGATGCTTGGCACTCATAGAAGGCTCGGGATAAAATGGCAACAAAATCTCTTTGAGGCGCTCTTTGACCCAAAGTGTGTAAGCTTCCTTGGCTATGCAATTCTTCTTACCCAAATAGGCTCTTCCTTCGAGATGAATCTGAGTCTAAGCGGCACTAAACCTCTTCAGCAAACCCATGTCATCAACCCCTTCATGAAAGATGAACTCCTCCACTACTTTAGGATCAGGCTTGGAAACCATAGGGTATCCGAACTGTTGGAATGCCATTCCTGGATTGTAGTTAATTCGTCCCTTTGTACCCTAGAGAGGCACATTGGAGAATTTCCCACAATGAAGAATGATTGGACTGTCGTCAAAGATTCGAGAATACCAATAAATGTCATCAGTAGTAAGAGACATGATTCATTGAGACCACTTGAGATTATCCTTATTCTCAACAAAAGAACCCTTCTGTGGAAGGTGAGACATGAACCATCAGTACAACAAAGGAGCGCAACAGACAATGGTCCCTTTTTTCTTTTCTTTTCTGGAATGAATAGAGTGGTAGGTATCAGCAGGAAGTGTCGGAATAGGGTTCTTGGACAAGAAGATACTGATGGCAGCCTGATCATCGAAATCCTCCATGTTCGGGAACAAGACAATCCCATATATCAGCAGAGCAAGAACGGTGTTATAAGCCTTCCATTGTCCATCCTTAGCAAAAGAAGTGGCCTTGTCAACCATGAACTTCGAAGCGAACCCTCGAATACCTTTCCCTTTAGTCTTGAGATTATCCTCCACATCCTTCTTACTAATGCAAAGTGCATCAGCAATAAGATGAAACTTCAGACAACCACTAGTGTAGACATGACGAACCTGCTTCTTGATCCCAACCTCCAGAATATAAGCATACTCCTCGAGTGTAGGTGCTAGCTGATAATCCTGACGTGTGAAGCACATGTATGGCGGATCATAGAACTGAACTAGAGTATGAATGGCAGTGATGTTCACTTCAGTGTTGAGGATGGACAATAGATTACCATATGTATCTATGAAAACCCCTATGTGATCTCCAACCAACAACGATGCCAAACCTCTCAAAATACCCAGCTTAAGCTCCACAAACTTGTAACTGAAGATGCCACGACAACCTGTACTCATCTCTATGATAATGTCAACAAAAGATAAGTCCTCGAAAACCTGGAAATGCACATGCAAAAATTAAATTAGATGAAATGACATGCAACACAACAACAAGAAGCCAACACTGTCTGAATAATCAAGTCGGAATAATCCGGATATCTGCATATAATTCTGTGTCCGTGCAACATAATCTGATGTGTTGGTGAAGAAATCTGGCGTGTGTGAGAGAACAAAGGTATGAAGTGGCTTGTTTTCCTGCAAAAACCCATCCCCCTCACAGGTGTGATCTAGACACAACAAGGTTGTCCCTAGAAATGTCGCCCAAACCATAGAATTCAGAATGAAAACCCCCCGCCGTAGTGAATTCTCACAGGATGGAAGTATTATCAAGCGAATCACGATCTGGGATGTGGCTCTCGTGATAACCCAACACGCAAAACGCAGGCCTCACGACTATCCACGTTCTACCCTATGTGTATACTAGGCTTGGTGTTAGGACCTTTCTCTTCTATAATATCTACCCATCCCGACATTGGCAGAAAATAGCAGATATCCAGAATATGCCGCATATGAATATTCAAAGCAGTAAAGAAATGCAATAAATAAACATAAAGCTAAAGAAAATAAAATAAAATGAGTAAAGATAAAGCTAGTAAAGCGTAAAAGATAAACACCCAAGCAAGCAAGAAAACAAACAAAACTAGGCGAGACCCCAACCGGCAAGAGCAAAGCGAGGCGAAGCTCAAGAGCAAAAAGTCCCCAGCAGTGTCACCAGCTGAAGATGGCTGGTTTATACCTGAGTGAATCGCACACTCAAAGATAACACAAAGTCGCCATCGAACTTTATTTAGTCCCAAAGGACCGGGAAAATATCGATAAAACCCAAGGGGAAGAGAAACAGGAACGGGGGTCAATTATGCGAAAGGAAGGTATTAGTACCTAACGCATCCGTCGTACTCGTAGGGAACCATTTCTCTTGCTTCTAGGCTTGGATGGGTTATCTATCTAAAGGCTTCTAGCTAAAAGAAGAGGAGAGAGAAGAGAAGTGAGAAAAAAAGAAAGAAAAGAAAGTGAGAAAAGAAAGTGCTCGCGGAGGATTGGGCCCCTCGTGCCTACGTACCCTCATAGTGCAATGAGGAAATCAGAGCGTCGTAGTTCTTGGAACCAGGGGACAGAAAGGAGAGAGGAAAAAGGATGGAAGGGTGCTCGCCAAAATCATTGCGATCTCGTGCCTACGTATCATATATTCGAAAGAATGCAGAATCAGAGCTTTCGTAGTTCGGGGAACCAAATGGAAAACAAAACAAGAAAGAAACAGGAAAACAAAAGAAGTGGTGTCAAAACCAAGAGCAAGAGTGAAAGAAAAATTCTACTGAGGAAGACCACGCAGTAAGAGCGATGGCACAAGAGACTAGAAAAAGAATGGTGTCAAAACCAAGAATGAAAGAAACTCCGCTGGGGATAACAAAGAGGATTGGTGTCGAAACCAGGAATGTAAGAACAAAATGAATAGAAAGGCCTCCGTTGGGGAAGAAAATAAAGAACTACTAGGGACAGAGGGTAAGCAACCCTACTGGGAAACAAACAAAGGGATGGTGTCAAAACCAAGAGAAAGAGGAAACTCGGTATATTAACTGGCTAGCTGTGGTTAACCGAAGAAAGGGAGTAGGACTCTGGTGGGGATAAAGGAAGAATTAGTTTTAACAGACGGACTGTGATTAACCAGAAGAACGGGTGTAGGACACATCGAAGGTGATAACCAAAAAGGGGTGTTGGTATTGACTAAACAAACCACACTTGACCAACGAAGAAGGGTATTGAACCAAAAGAGGTTGCTAACCGTTGGGGTTCGGTTTTTTGACAGATTACTATGATTAACCGAGAAAAATGAGTGATTAACAAAGAGGAGGTGATTAACTCCAAAAGGGTTCAGTGTTTTAACAAACAAGCTGTGGGTAACTGAAGAAACCGGTGAATAACCGAGAAAAGGTGATTAACCCAAGGAACTCAGTATGTTAGCAGACAGACTGTGGTTAACTGAGAAGGAATGCAAACATTGGTGTTTTAACTGACAGAAAGTGATTAACCAAACAAAAGGGGAAGAACCAAAAGAAGGTTGCGAACTCCGCAAGGGTTTTGGTATTTAACAGGAAGAATGTGTTTAACCGAAGAAAGAGGAAAAAGACTCTTCAGGGGAATCAAAACAATGATTGATCGCAAGAAAAGCAAAAGGTATTGAAACAAAGGGAGCTTGCTAACCCAATAAACAAAGGATCTTAACCAAAAAGTTAATTGATCAAGAGAGAGATCGAAAGAGATAGGAGTGATCAAGGATCGACCCGACTGGGGAAAGAAAACACACTACGGCCTGGAGATAGAGATGATTAAGCCAAGCACAGGGTCATTCGTCCCCTACCTGAAGTAGTCAGAATGAGAGTTGGAATTCTCCCTTCTCATTTCTTCTCTAACACATAGGGTGTTATGCAGAAGTTGAAACGGACAGCACAACAGCTCCAAATTGTACAGTGCCCTGCGTGGTAAAACGGACAGCATGACAGCTCCGATTTGTACCGTGCTCCGATGTAGGGCGTAGCACGCAACTCCAACTCCACGGGGGACCGAGAGAGAAATCTCTAAAGGAAGCCTAAAGATAGGGAAGGGGAATATCAACTAATCGAAACATGGTTTCCATCAATTAATCAAAGGGAAAATGCCATGCTAACAATTTTCCAAAGAGAGTGAAAACTCATTAAGGTAAAAGGTGTGAATTATTGATTATACAAGATTAAGCTCATCCATAAAGAATGAACTTAATGCAAAACCAAGAAAGGGAATGCAAAACAGTACCAAATGCTCACAAAATATGCAACACAAAGTCATGTTATGTGATCAAAGAGAGATGCGAGAATGATTATATTCACATGATGCCAAAAATATGAACAATTTGAATAATCGAAAGTGTGCAACAAAAGTTCATGAATAAGCTTCAAACAGAAGTTAAATGACACTTAAAACATCCATAAAATCAAGCATGGCAATCAATGGAAGTTAGAATGAAGAAAACATGGCAAACACACTAAAAAATGCAAGAAAATGGCCTTCTGGTTCAGTGTTAATCGATTAACACTATTGCACTGCAAAGTGTTAATCGATTAACACTTCAAAAAGTGCAAAAAAATACTGGTTAATCGAGTAACACTATTGCACTGCAAAGTGTTAATCGATTAACACTGGACAGGGAGCAGAAAATCAATTTTGAAAAGACATCGAAACTACATCGCAAATGATACGAAAACAATCGAAAGAGGAAAATGAATGAGATCCACCAACCTACAAGGCTGAGATGTGCCTTGGTAAATGTTGCAATGTGATATTGATGAAGATAATCAAAGAAAACCAGAGGAATCTTCTATTCTATCCGAAACGTATCGAAACTGATCAAATGGCGACGAAAACTGAAAAATGAGAATTATCATCGAAGAAGCTTGAATCAATCACTTGAGATGAATCCAAAAGCTACTGAAACTCCACAAAAACCAGTATAATGGAATGGTAATGAAGGTTAAGCTCAAGAAAAAACACTTTCAAGGTGAAAGTAACTTTTTCTTCAATGGAGAATTAAGAGCTTTGGTGAGGTTTTGGAAGAGAATTGAGATGAAGATGAAGATGTAGAAAAAAAAAAGAGAGAATGTGAGAGAATTGAGAGTGAAATGTGTGAAATTTGGTGAAAATGGTGGATCCCTTGAAAAGTGAGTGAAGGTGTGTTTATATAGACTTTTGGTTTGGAGTGTGAGAGGTTTGAAATTAGCTTTGGACTTAGCTTTGGGTTTAGCTTTGGGTTTGGAAGTAGGCTAGGAGTTAGTTACACTTGACTCACCGAGTCAAGGTGGTTAACTCGGTTAGTTAAGACCAACTCGGTAACAATCCCAAGGTGAACTCCTACATCCAAAGATCCATATTACTTGGAAAATAAGGAACATGGTGCACTTAATTTGAAGTGAAACATTGGAATAAATGCATTTGGAATCAATTGAATAGCCTTGAAATGTCTAGAGATGTCTAGAATATTCCCCATGCTGCTAGAATACTATAGAATCCAAGACCAAAGTGTGTGCAAAGGTGATGTCATGAAAAAGCAGCGGATTGTGTCTATTCTGCCTGTGTTAATCGATTAACACAATTGCACTGCAAATGGTTAATCGATTAACCAGGCCAAAATATGCCCAATTTGCCTAAAAAAAGGTGTTGTGGCCCCGGCTTCGATTTTCCACTTCTTGTATTTATGAATATGCATAGAAACCCTCATTTTGTGCTTATTTTGATGGTGTGATGACCTTGTGAGGATATGATTAATCGGGCTTGGAAAACCTGAATATTCCTGCAACAAAATCAAAGAGAAAAATGTGAATGCGTATGCCTGCGATGCGAATGCTTATGCTCATGCAAAAAGGTAAAAGAGGGAGGTCAAATTTTGGGTTATGACAGGTACGGCTGCCAGATAGGCAAATCATCTAGTGGGTCATAATAGTCATAGTCGAAGTTATCTTTCTTATCGGATCGTCTTCTAGTGAGTTAGGCGGAGCACGACATCCCTTAGGAGCACAATCTACGTACATCATCTCGACGCCTGATCTTGGTATATATCTCGGGCTCTGCGCGTGAAAGCAAAATGGCATCTACATTTCTTCGTGAGACATATAACTGTCCTCGTTGAGATAAGATTTCCACTCTTCATCCATATCAGAGGAGTCAATCTTATTGATAGTGTGTACTTCTTGATATATTGGGTGAAGGAATCCTCTACTGAGGAAGAAATCCAGAATGGGACGAAAACTTTTGTCTTTCTTGGCAGCCTGGGCACAGGTTGAGGAGAAACCAAGACCTTTCTTTGCCTTGTTATCTATAATAATTACAAGTTGTCACCATCCTGTTGTGTTATTACTTTTGATTACTTCAAGAGCGTCCTTGTATGAGGAAATCGATGTACATTTTTTGATCGATTCTCATTGCTCACCAAGAGTGCTTGGAACTGGGTTCCGACAACCTCCTTCAGTTCTAAATAAGAGAATGATGATAAGTTGCTCACGATTAAGGCTTGCTCTCCGCAGACTGTGACTAGCTTATCATTCTTGACGAACTTTAGCTTCTGGTGAAGTGTCGAAGTGATTGCCCCAACTTCGTGTATCCAAGGTCTTCCTAATAAACAGTTGTATGCTGCCCGGATGTCCATGACCTAGAAAGTGACTTGGAAAGTGCGAGGTCTGATAGTTATGGGAAGATCTACTGCCCCGATAATTGTTTTTCTGGATCTGTCAAAGGCTTTGACGATGATTTCACTGCCTCTCATCGAAGCTCCTTGAAATGATAGTCGTGTCAGAGTTAATTTTGGCATAACATTAAGAACTGATCCTGTGTCAACCAGTACGCTGGCTAAAGCTTGGTCTTCGCAGTTGACTGTAATGTTAAGCGCCATATTGTGATTTTTGCCTTCATCTGGCAGTTCTTCATCACTGAATCCTATGTTATTGCAGGAAGTGAGGTTGGAAATGATGCTGTCAAATTGTCCTACCGTTACATCTTGTTCCACGAAGGATTGCTCTAAAACTTTCTGCAAAGCTTCCCTGTGAGCTTCGGAACAAAGTAGGAGAGATAACGCAGAGATTCTAGATGGAGTTTGCAACAATTGGTCCACAATGTTGTACTCACTTTTCTGGATGAGCTTCAGCATTTCAACGTTGTTCTTTGTAAGTTCGGGATTATTGGATTGCCCAATTTGCTGATTTGGAACTTCTGTTTGAGGTTCCTTTTCTTTGGCGGGCTCTCCAACTCCTCTGTTGAAGATCCGATCGCTCCGTGTGACTCGACTGATGTCGACAATGTTTACGACGAAGGGTAATGGAGTTTCGTTTCCATTTTCGATTGTTGTTGCACCGTACTTGTAAGGGATAGCCTTATCGGATTTGTACGGTATTGGTCCTAGTAAGTAGATCACCACAGGAGCCTTTAGATTTCTCTGACCATCATAGGCAGCCTCAATTGGTTTGAGGTTGAGAATCTTTCTACTGTCAAGATAACCTTTTGACTTGTTGAGCACAGGGATTATGGCGCATACGTCCTCGGCCATTTCGTGCTTGGAAATGATGACAACATCTTTGCTTCGACCAGGAAGATAGTCTTGTATCACGTTGATCGATCCGGAACTTGAGCATTTTCGAATCTCTTTTTGGTCCAACTGATTTTGAAGAGCCGATCGTACAAGATACCATCCTTGGTTGTTCACTGAACAAACTCTACAGCGCTAATAATTATGTGGTGGCACCCTGCCACGTCCGCTTTGCATGCAGTGCATCTTTACTAGATATGTTTCCATTGAGCAGGCATCCAGACTTTGATATTTACTAGGATTTCCGTTAGTCATGCTGATTCATTGTGTAGCTTCATCCAAGTAAATTGGAAGCCACCAATGGTCCAATAAGTGTTGAAGTGTTTCTTGGACAAGTGCACAGCCTTGGTTGTCTTCTCGACACTCTTCACAGCCCTGATAATCATGTGTAGCTAGAAAATCAAGCCTGACTTGCTTAGCATGTAGTTCTTTTGTCGGTGACTAAGACCAGTTCCTTGGTAGGAAAACATGATCGAGGGGAAGTTTATTTCAGAAACTTATACCAGTTCCTTGGTAGGAAACCAAGATCGAGGGGAAGTTTATTGACAAAAGAAACTTAGACCAGTTCCTTGGCTGAAGACCAGGATCGAAGGGAAGTTTTACCTTTTCTAAGTATCAACGCCTAGCAAAAGAAGATGAATGAGCAAACTACCATCATAATCACCGTCAAAATTTCGGGTATTCCGATATTTAATCCTCTTGCACCCTGAATGTCCGAATACCTTCGCCATTCACACCTTCGGGTCCAAGAAGATTAAATAGGGGCATCTGTTATACCCCGAATTTTGACCACCAGGATTTCCCATCATTATGAGAATCATCACCACAGTGTGGATATACCATCATGCCTCATCAATCTCCTCAGGGATTGTTGAGCATTTTCTACAATCAAAGATTAGGGTTTTAACCCCTCTCAGAGCTTTTAGACAAAAGATCAATCAAGAATTGACATGATCATCAACTTTTCTAACATCTCAAACATCCATGAAGGATCAAGGGGTCTCCTATATCAAAAATCATGCATAAGTATGCAACCTTCTAAGAGGATCAAGCCTCAGAATTTCCAGTTGTAGCGCGATTTTTGTGGTCCTGAGTCACGATCGCTTGGGTACTACAGTTCAATTCATTTTTTATCCTATTGAGCTGATTAAGGAAGGGAAATAGATGTCTCCAATTAACCATGCTTGCATACTGAGTTTGAAGAGCAGTCTGTTAGGTTACAGATGCTATGTGGATGTGGGGCCCAATCTTTGGTTATTTTGCTAAGAACATAGTGTCTGGATTATTTGTGTGGTTTTCAGTGATGTGTTTAAATTTGATGCTTTTGGGTTGATTCGGTGGAACTATTGGATTCTGGGTTTTTTGATTAGTATGCTCGCTAAGATTTTTCAATCTTATGCCTACATATTCCCGTTTAATGAAACAGGGAAATCAGAGCGATCGTAGTTCCTCCTATTCTATGGGAGGAAAAAGGTTGTTTTGGTGTCTTTTTCAAAGCCCAAGACGTGAAGCTAAAAGTGGTTTGTATCTTGTTCTAAGCCCAAGATGTGAAGCTAAAGGGTTAGAGAGAGTTTGTCATCTCTAAAGAGGAGTTCTTGATGTTTGTATGCTGTGAGCAAGGCATATATTTGATGCAAAAAGGTTGATTGGCTCAACCGGGGTTTTCCTTATATAAAGCCTAAGCGGAGGCTGGTGACCCAATAAGCGGGTGTTTTTATATGTCTTGTACGAAGCCCGAGATGGAGGCTAAAGGGAAGTGACTCAACAAGAGAGTCTGTTTGACAGGTGATTGACTCAACAAGAGAGTCTTTTATACTTAACAAGAGAGTGTTTTATATCTCATACGAAGCCCGAGATGGAGGCTAAAAGTGTTTGACTTAACAAGAGAGTCTTTTATACTCAACAAGAGAGTGTTTTCTATCTCGTACGAAGCCCGAGATGGAGGCTAAAGAGGTTTGACTCAACAAGAGAGTCGTGACCAGGTGATTGACTCAACAAGAGAATCTGGAGGTTGTTTGACTCAATGAGAGAGTCTTTTATACTCAACAAGAGAGTGATTTATATCTCGTACGAAGCCCGAGATGGAGGCTAAAAAGGGGTTTGGACTCAACAAGAGAGTCTTTTATACTCAACAAGAGAGTGTTTTAGTATCTCGTATAAAGCCCGAGATTGAGGCTAATGTTTGACTCAACAAGGGAGTCTGTAAAGGTTAGCTCCACTGGGGAGAATCATTGTACAAAGCCCAAGAGGAGGCTAACTATGCTGGTGACTGTTTCAGTTGTGACAGGTCCAGTATGTTGGATAAAAGAGAAAATCAGTTCTTATGAAGGAAAGATTAAAGGTATTGTTGTGCATTGGTATTGATCAGAGGATTAGGGTTACTTCCTGTTCTTTAAGGAAATGGAAAATCCAAAGGGTATTGAGACTGTCCAAGTCTACTGGTGTTTTGAGAAATCGATTCCCAGATAGTGAGTGATCTTTGTATGATGCCCAAGAGAAGGCTGGTCTGTTAAGGGATGAAGGTCAACCCATTAACTGGTTTTATACTTGACTCAGAAAGACAGCTCAAGCAAATCGATGACTAGGTTATGTTCCTATACTTGTAGAGGTCTCTGGGTCCTTTTACTAAGCCCAAGAGAAGGCATGAGAGCTTTTAAGAAGCCGAATGGTCCTTGTACAACGCCCAAGAGGAGGAGGGGATGCTTTTAGGAAGCCTGTGGGTCCCAAAACCCCGAGAAGTTCAAGACATGCTATTCACAGAGAATAGATCAAGCTAGGAAAGTTCGAGAATTTGGAAGAAACTCAAGAGATTCTATTCACGGAGAATAGATCAACTTTGGGGAGTAGAGTTTCTTTGACAATTTCTAAGAGTGACAGTCTGAGAAAGGGTTCACTGAGAATGCAGCCTTTCATGCCTCCATATTGTTTAACCCGAAGAGGAGGGAAAACTGTGTCTAGTAATCCTATGGGGATCTAGTTTTGTTTGTATTTAAGAGTGACCAACAAGCTTTACCTAGTTCTAGACGTAGTTGTCGGGGAAAACTCTAAATAACTATACTAGTATTACACAATTGATATTTGACAAGTATATAAAAGTTTGTGAAAGAAGACTTATAGTGAGCAGCCCCACAATACAGTTATATATAAATATGAAAGCGGATAACGAAAGCGGGTAAACACTTACCCGGTTGTAGAGCTTCCATGCTGTTTTGTTAGTTGTTCAACAAAGAAAGCTTTGATAACAATATTATATTCTAAATCAAAGGAGAAAGTGCTTTGAAAAGATTGTTGGGGCTTACAGCTCAAGGAGAGGCCCAAAGGTTTATCAGTGATTGCACTGTTGAAATTGTACGGGGACTTATACAAGTGACTGAAGCCCAAAAAAAGTTTTCTGTACAAAGGGATGGGTCGTACACTCTCTTAGAGGCCCAAAGGTGATTAAAGAAAAGGAATGGGGCTTATAACACGATGGTAGGCCCAGATGGTTTGATTTTTGAACTGGCGATTGTGCCGAGATTTTTCTTTTAACGTAGAGGGACTTATACAATGTCTGAGGCCCAAAAAGTTTTGGTTAAAAGGGAGTTGGGTCTTACACTTTATTAGAGGCCCAAAATGATTTTAAAAGAAAAGATGGGGCTTACAACTCAAGGAGAGGCCCAAAAATTTTTGTTTGAAAAATGACGATCGCGCCGAGATTTTATTAGCGTATCGGAACTTATACAATGCACTGAGGCCCAATAAGTTTTTATTTACAAAGGGATGGGTCTTACACTCTATTAGAGGTCCAAAGGTTTTAAATAAAGGAAATGGGGCTTATAACACGAGGGTAGGCCCAAAAGTTTTTCCGTTTTGAAATGCCGATCGCGCCGAGATTTCTGAAAATGCAGTAGGTCTTATACAATGACTGAGGCCCAAAAATGTTTTAGTTTTCAAGGGGGATTGGGTCTTACACTCTATTAGAGGCCCAAAGTGTTTGAAAAAAGTTTGATGAGGGTTGAATTATCAAAACCCTAATTTGTTTTCAAAATATATTTTAATTTAAAAAAAATTCAATTAAAATGACCAAAATTGTTAAACATGTGTGAAAAACAAATTGTGATCTTGGATTAATGTTTGAAAAATCATGTTTATATCCACAAAATGATTGGAAATCAATTAAGTTTGGAAAATCAAGGGAGAAAAAAAATGTTTCAAATGTTAAAAACAAATAAAACATTAATTCTTTACAAAAATATCAAATATATGAAATAAATAATATTTTTGTGATTTTTTGATAAAATAAAATATTTTAACATTTTTGTGAATTATTAAAAATGGAATCAACTCAAAATCATTAAAACTCAGAGAGAAATTAATTTTTGAATCAATTAAATAAAATCACAAAAATTCAAATATTCAAATATTTGAAAAAGGGCACCAAGAACATCTTGGCCTTGCCCGCGTGCTCTGTTTTGCCCAGATTTGTGTTTTCTCATCAATGTCACTGAATACTTGATGAAATCACACAATCCACATATCAATCTACTCGTTTTCACCTCACGATCATGTCTATGGTCTTTAATTTCATTTATTTTAAGCATGGAATAAGAAATCAAAGAGAAACCTCCAGAACCCTAAAATTTGCATGAAGGCTCAGAAATTCCATACAGGATTCAAACAAAGCAATTGATTGAGGGAAAACACTCTATGCGTGATTATGAACATATTGCCAAATTATTGTGCAACAAAAAATGCATGGATCATAGAGTTAGAAGAGCTCATGCTTATCTCTTGCAGCTGGTGATCGTGTTTTCTGTTAGAGGTGTTACAGCTAGGTTCCAATGATGTGGATAGCTTCCCTAGGTGCCAAGTGATGTGCCTGAGTGCTTGGAGTGGTTTGAAACAAGTTGGAACAGAAGATGGTATCTCAACTGCAACTTGGTTAAACCTTGAGCAGTTGGGTGGTGATTTTGAGAAATCAGTGTTCCAGATGTTATTTAAGTGTTTGGATCACTTCTATAAGATGTTTGATGGAAAGTTTGCTCTCAAACTCAAAACCCGATAATGACTTGCTTTGGAAGGCAAATTTGGAAGTGAGAAGGAGATTTTGAGGAAAGCATATGTTTGATGGCTTTGGTGTACTCAAACTAATCACAAATGAGCTCTATTTATAGTGGAGCAAGTTTGTTTTGCAAGCAATAGTGAATGGTAACTGTTGTAGAGGTTTGGCCAATGTTGATCAATGAGAATCCAAGTCTCCTCTAGCCATTAACTAGAGGTTAGGGCACAGGCTGCTGGTTCCCTTGGTCTTGGATAAGTCTTGACTGAATTCAGTTAAGAAGGGCTCAGTCCATGCCACCTTGGTGCATCCATTAAATGCTCCAAACCAAAATTGGAGTCATGTCCCTCTTTTAGGCATTTCTAGGTTTGGCATGCTACTTTTGGTTCCGAAGACTTGGGAGGCTTATGGATCAGTGTTTGTCCCTCATTGGTCTCCCCCTGAGGTGTTCAGATGGATAAGTGTGTTTGTCATTTGGACAAATTTGGCAAATCGAGCAAAATGCACAAATCTGCCTTGCTTTGACAGTTTTCAGCAAGGCATATTGCCATTGTCATATCTCATGGCTCAAGTGGAATTTGATGGAGTTCTTGGCCATTTTGGAAAGCCCTCGTATGATACAACAACTGTTTGATCATAGTAGGTTTTGATACTTTTTGGATCCAAGTGAAAAATGCCCCTACATTTGGAAAAAAGTGAAGGCAGATTCTGACTTAGTGAAAATTTCACTAAGTGTTGCAAAAAAGTGACATTTTCACTTTTTGTGATTTTGATCATTCCATAACTTAAAATCCATGAAGAATTGGAATGAGTTGTGTTTAAAGCTTTTGTAGAGTGCCATGAGAGCTACAAATCCTTCTTTGGATCAGCCAAAATGGTTGCTTGGATCATTAGTTATGATCCTTGGAAGTTGGTACCCTAGCCACTTTGTTCCATAACTTAGAAAATTTCTAAGTTTTTTTTATGGTTACCCCTTTTACAAGTTATCCCACTTTTCTTGATTTTTCTTGATGAATGTTGATTCAAATCACACATTAACATCATTTTAGGGTTAGGGAACCATAATTGATCAAAAAATCAAAAAGTCAAACTTTGACTTTTTGGCACAGTTGACATTTTTTCAGATGAACTCCAAACTGTGCGATCCTCTATGAAATCAGGTCCTTGACCTAAATCAAACTTGATGAATTGATTTCATAGTTGTTATAGGGTGTATTGAATCATGTCCCAAAGTTTGGGAGCATGCCTGGGTCAAAAGTCCAAGGCACAATTGACTTTTTCTGTGAAAACCTAATTGTGGTTCTGATGAGCTTGAAACTTGTTGATCAAGCTTCTTGGGTCAATCCATTGTGGCCAATGGACCAATGAGGTTTATTAGAGACCCTTAAATCATCTCTTCAGTTCTTGGCTCATGTCTTGTCCCAAAACACAAACTTAGGGGTAAATTAGGTCAAGAAACCCAAATTCCTAATTTTTGATAAATGCATCCCCTGAGGCAAATTTCACTTGATGCTTGGGTTAATGATGTCCCTTGGAGCATCTTAGGTTATTATTTGAAGCATTGGCTCATGCCCAGATGAAAATTTTCACCTGGAGGCCGTGGTCGACCAAAACCCTAATTTGGTGACACTGGCGATCTTGAGGCTTAATCCACTCAGAATGCTGCAACCTTGTGCTTGATTCTTGCCGTGGGAGTCCTCTTGATCCATTGTGGATGTTTGAGAGGTTAGACAAGTTGAAGATCATGTCATTTCTTGATTGATCCTTTGTCTAAGGCTCAGAGAAGGCTTGAAACCCTAATTTTTTATAGTAGTGAATGCTCACCCATCTTTGGGGAGATTGATGACGTATGATGGTTTACCCATATTGTGATGATGATTTGGCCAATGATGAGAAATCTTATTGGTCAAAATTTGGGGTATGACAGATGCCCCTATTTAATCTTTTTTATCCCGAAGGTGTGAATGGCGAAGGTATTCGGGCATTTGGGGTGCAAGAGGATTAAATATCAGAATACCCAAAATTTTGATGGTGGTTAAGAATGGCCGTTCACGCATCCTTCTTCTTTTGCTAAGCAATGATGCTTAGAAAAGGTAAACTTCCCCTCGATCCTGGTTTCCTACCAAGGAACTGGTCTAAGCTTCTGATACAAACTTCCCCTCGATCCTGGTTTCCTACCAAGGAACTGGTCTCAGTTTCTGATATAAACTTCCCCTCGATCCTGGTTTCCTACCAAGGAACTGGTCTCAGTTTCTGAAGTAAACTTCCCCTTGATCCTGGTTTCCTACCAAGGAACTGGTCTCAGTTTCTGAAGTAAACTTCCCCTCGATCCTGGCTTCGTACCAAGGAACTGGTCTTAGTTTCTGAAGTAAACTTCCCCTCGATCCTGGTTTCCTACCAAGGAACTGGTGTAAGTTTCTGATATAAACTTCCCCTAGATCCTAGTTTCCTACCAAGGAACTGGTCTCAGTTTCTGATGTAAACGTACCCTCGATCCTGGTTTCCTTCCAAGGTACTGGTCTAAGTTTCTGATATAAACTTCCCCTCGATCCTGGTTTCCTACCAAGGAACTGGTCTCAGTTTCTTTTGTCAATAAACTTTCTTGACAGGGACGCTATGTGTAGCGGTTTTCCTCAAACTTCTCGCCGGATTTTCCTGGGGAGATGCCATTTGATAGAAAGAATTTGGATGTCAGAGTTGCTGGGGAACCCAGTCGTCTGAGTTGTAGAGGTGTACAAACATCTCTGTTGGAGACGCCATTTGTCGACTCTATCGGGGAAAACGAGTCTCTCGAAAGACTACTTTTCGCTTGGGGGTATTACACCATACTTTTCTCGAGATCTTCTCGGAGAAATACTATATGATGTGATCCAATTTTGAGGTGCTGATGACCTTTTTGTCAGCGGATTTTTCGGAGAAAAACAGCTGTATTGCCGAATCTCTGATTAAGAGGCTTTCTCTGGGGATTTTCCTTAATCTGGGAAAGCGAAGATATCATCTTCAATGGTGAAGAGTGATGTTTGTCGAAAGTTCTCTGGTCTTTTAGAGGTTCAAGTTATCAAAGTGGTCGAGGGACCAACTTAAATCCAGAAATAAACTGGAGGCGAGATTGTTTAGATGGTTCACTTCCTGACGAGGAAAGGGCAGACAACTCGATTGAGATGACTTTTATCACTAGGGGACAAGACAGACTAAAGTGATAGTGATGCAATATAAATGCGAATGTAAATCAATAATGCATGGTGTATGTATGTTTATGCTGACAAAACTGACGCGACATACAGACTAGTAGATGAACACGACTGGATACTCGGCCACTGCGGGGGACGAAAAGGTATCGCTGGTCCAAAAGTAGCAATTTTACCTTGCTTCGGAGAGATAGTCCCTGTTAGGAGCTATGTTGGTCGGGCTTAGGAGGTAAGAACTCTGTCGGGAAAGTCAGATAGAGTATTCACATCTGACATAACTGATCCTTCATTCAGGCGCACTGGTTTAGAAGTAATACTTTAATTCTGCTCTTTGAAGCTCGAATACTTCGGGAGAAGCGATCGATGTTTTTTCGATGTTCAACAGTCAAAAGAAATGCCATCCTTATTTTAAAAGCAGAGAAAATTTTTACAAGTAAATTCATTTTTGTTTTATTTGAAGAATCGTTGATCATGTTAAAATGTCGTTCTGTAAAACTAAAACAAATAAGAATTACAAACAAAAGCACTAGGGCTCAAATTTTATTGATAGGATGGAAATCAGCCAAACGTGTGATCCCATAGAGTATTTATAAAGTTAGAAAATGGTAATTTTAAGGGAAAAGGGCTACATTGAAACGTAACGACCGCAATCCTTCTACCAACTTTGAATTCTGGACATTCTGAGCTTCTGTCGAAGATGACCTTGATTGGAGTTTTCCTGACGGATGGTGTAACTGCCGCTGAGGGATTTTCCCCTTTGATGGACGTAGTTACTTGCCATTATCCCTAACTTTTGCCTGGATTCTACTTTGAGGTTTCCAATCCACCGGGATGATTTTTGATTCTGTCTCTAATTTTTGCCTGGACTGCCCTTTCGGGTTTTCAATCCACCGAGACGTTTTTTTTAATTTATTTAGGCGAAGTATTTCTTGACTATATCAACATTCGTGGGGTAGGTAAACTCTTCTCCATCTATGGTTGCAAGTATCAAGGCGCCGCCTGAGAAAGTTTTCTTGACCACATAGGGGCCATCATAATTCGGAGTCCATTTTCCCCGAGAGTCAGTGAGAAATGATTGTATCTTCTTGAGCACAAAGTCTCCTTTCTTGAAGATGCGAGGTCGGACCTCTTTGTCAAACGCCCTCTTCATTCTTTGTTGATACAACTGCCCGTGGCATAGCGTTGTTATTCTCTTTTCTTCGATCAGATTTAGTTCATCGTGTTGACTTTGACACCATTCAGCTTGTGTTAGCTTAGCTTCCATCAATATCCGTATTGATGGGATCTCTACTTCTATGGGAGCACTGCTTCCATGCCATACACTAGAGAGAAAGGGGTTGCCCCTGTTGAAGTGCGGACAGATGTGCGATAACCGGGAAGAGCAAAGGGTAATATATCGTGCCAGTCTTTGTAAGTTACGACCATCTTTTGAACAATCTTTTTGATGTTCTTGTTAGCCGCTTCTACCGCCCCGTTAATCATGGGTCGGTAGGGAGATGAGTTATGGTGTTCGATCTTGAACTCAGCGCACAACTCTTTCATCATCTTGTTGTTCAAGTTGGATCCATTATCGGTAATGATTTGGCTAGGAACACCATAACGGCAGATGATATTATTCTTGATAAATTGGAACACCACTTGTCAGGTTACAATGGCGTATGACGCTGCTTCGACCCACTTGGTAAAGTAGTCAATGCCTACCAGGATGAACCGATGTCCGCTCGAAGCCTTAGGTTCAATCATGCCAATCATGTCGATTCCCCATATCTGAGACTTGTGACACTTCCTCATGTACTTGTAGCAGTCAAATTCCATGGTTAACTAATAGTACCATGCTCTTAGAATTTTCTCCCCATTGTGTGTCTGTTGGCATGAGTGCCAAAGGATCCTTCGTGAATTTCTTTTATCAGCATGTCTGCTTCTGGTCTGTCTACGCATCGGAGCAAGACCATGTCAAAATTTCTCTTATAGAGTGTATCACCGCTCAGAAAGAAGCTGCCAGCCAGTCTTCTAAGGGTTTTTTTTCTCTTTCCTTAGTGCCCTAGGTGGGTACTCTTGTTTCTGAAGGAAGCATTTGATATCGTGGTACCAAGGTTTGTCGTCTATGACAGATTCAATCATAAAGATGTAGGTGGGCCTTTCTAGGCGCATTATGTCGATATTAGGTAAGTCGTTCCATTGACCTATACTAATCATGGAAGAGAGGGTGGCTAATGCATCAGCCATGTGATTCTCTTCACGAAGGATGTGATGAAAATCGATTTTGTTGAAGAAGGGTAACAACCTTCTTGCGTAGTCTTTGTAAGGAATCAGTCCTGATTGGTATGTGTTCCAATCTCCTTTAATCTGATTGATAACCAGGGTTGAGTCGCCATACACATCCAAGTTCTTGATCCTTAAGTCAATCGCTTCTTCGAGGCCCATGATACAAGCTTCGTATTCGGCCTCATTGTTTGGGCACTTGAACGTAAGTCTGGCAGTGAAAGGAATGTGGGTACCCTGAGGTGTTATGATGATTGCCCCAATTCCGTTTCTATAATGATTGACAGCTCCGTCAATGATAAGTCCCCACTGGGAACCTGGATCTGGCCCTTCACTGGGTACCGGTTCATCGCAGTCTTTCATTTTTAGATACATGACATCTTTGTCTGGGAAGTCAAACCCGATTGATTCTTGATCATCAATCGGTTGATGAACCAAATGATCGGCTAAAACACTTCCCTTAACGGCTTTTTGAGCGTGGTATTCTATGTCATATTCTGATAACAACATCTGCCAACGGGCAATCCTTCCCGTGAGAGCAGGTTTTTCAAAGACGTACTTGATCGGATCCATTTCTGAGATTAACCAACTAGTGTGGCGAATCATATACTGGCGAAGACATTTGGCTGCCCAAGCCAGAGCACAACAAGTTTTCTCAAGCATAGTGTAGCGAGTCTCGCAGTCGGTGAATTTCTTGCTTAAATAGTAGATGGAAGACTCTTTTCTTTTTGTTTCGTCTTGTTGGCCAAGTACACAACCCATGGAGTCTTCCAAAACTGTTAAGTAGATAATCAGTTGCCTTCCTTCCACTGGAGGTGATAGAATCGACGGATTCAACAGGTATTCCTTGATACTGTCGAAGGCGGTTTGGCAATCTTCTCTCCAAACGCAATCCTGGTTCTTTTTTAGTAATTTGAAAATCGGCGCGCACGTCGCGGTCATGAGGAATATGAATCGGGAAATGTAGTTTAAACGTCCCAGGAATCGTCTGACTTGAGTTTCCCTGAACGGACACCGAAGGTGCACTTGTTGGGATTCAAGCGGAGTTTGTATCTCCTCAGTCGCTCGAATAATTTTGATAGGTGGGTCACATGCTCCTCCTCTGTTTTAGATTTAGCAATCATGTCATCGACATATACCTCGATTTCCTTGTGTATCATGTCATGAAAGAGAGTAGTCATGGCCCTTTGATAGGTTGCCCCGGTGTTCTTCAACCCGAACGACATTACCTTGTAACAAAAGGTACCCCATGGGGTAATAAATGAAGTTTTCTCCATGTCTTTTGGCGCCATTTTTATCTGATTATAGCCCGAGAATCCATCCATGAAGGAGAAGACTTTGAACTTTACTGTACTATCAACCAGCATGTCAATGTGTGTTAAAGGAAATTCGTCCTTCGGACTAGCCTTGTTTAGATCTCTGTAATCGACACACATTCTGACCTTTCCGTCCTTTTTCGGAACGGGTACGATGTTGGCTAACCATTGAGGATATTCTGATGTGGCGAGGAAACCCGCGTCAATCTGTTTCTGTACTTACTCTTTGATTTTGATGGCCATGTCTGGGTGTGTCCGTCCCAACCTTTGTTTTACTGGCGGACATTCTGATCTTAATAGTAGATGATGTTCCACGATGCTGGTATCCAACCCTGGCATTTCCTGATAGGACCAAGCGAATAAATCAGGAAATTCTTTTAGAAGCTTTGTCAAACTCTCTTTGGCAGTTGGACTGAGCAATGCCCCAATCCTGACCTTTTTTCTCTCTTTTTCCGAACCCAAATTTACAGTTTCCAAAGGCTCTTTGTGAGGTTTAATAGACCTTTCCTCTTGTCTGAGTAATCGGGAGATCTCTTCTGGAATTTCGTCGTCAACTTCTTCTTCAGCCTCGAATACCGGGACTTCAAAGTTGGGAGAAGGCATCAGATCGTATGTTTCAATGGGGTTTAAAACAAGCAATCTACATGACGTGATGATTTGTGTTTAGAAGAGATAGAGAGAATGCAAGAGTGTGTGCAGTGTATTTTTTTTTACTACTTGTTTTTATTATTTGAACTATTTTTTAGGATTACCATTTTCTAAAAAACGAAAAGAGAAAACAACAATAAATGCGGAAATTACAGAACGACGTTTATTTTATTTATGAACTTGTCGATTCTTGAAACTACAACCCTATAAAACAAAGCTCAGTTGCTTTGGGCGAAGCGAAGTGGGATATTTACAGAAAGTGAGCCCTATCAAAACATTCGTTTCACCTGGGCAAGGTGAAAGGTTAAAGTAAAGACAACAATTACTTTGACTTATGAACAATCTTCGGAACATCGACAACAACCCATTGGCGGTGAACTCCTCGGTGAATCACAAAGTTTGGTACCTTCCTTGATTTGTCTTCAAAAATAACGTTGATTTCTGGTGGAGCAGGATCATTGGAATCTGTCTCCCAGGCAGAGTTGTCGTAGGAGGATTCCTCAGTTGTATTTTGCATAGTATTCGAGCTCTCAGGTAAATCTCCCCATCCAGTTGGCTGAATGTCTTCGAGCCTAATGCGAGAGCTCTCAGGAGCAGTGTACTTGACCATATAGTCGTATTTTCCACTTGGTTGTCCTAAGGTTTTCCATACTTCTTTGGGACTGGAGGAGTCATCTATCTCGATGACGTTGACCTCGGGAAAAGCATAGTTGATGAATTCTAGTCCGGCAAGCTTTGCCAATTAATCGTCGTGCTGGATATTTTCCGAATAACATGAATGTTGATCCCATGACATAGTGGGGACGCAGGTATTCTGTTCAATGATGCTCTGCTAATTTTCATTGTTCGGCTGATTTTCTTGCCCGGAGTTTCCTGGGTACAGCTGCCAGATAGGAAGGCCATCCATTGGGCCATAGTAGTCGTGGTCAAAGTTGTATTTCACCGGAGTGTCGTCCTCTAATGAATTTGGTGGAGCACGACATCCTTCCGGATCACAACCTCCGTATATCATTTCGACATCTGACCTTGGTATAAATCTCGGATTCTGTGCGGGATAGCAAAATGGCGTAGGCACTTCTTCTTGAGACATATAGTCGTCCTTGTTAAGATAAGACTTCCATTCCTCATCTGTGTCGGAGGAATCTTCCTCATTGATAGTGTGTACTTCTTAGGACACTGGGTGAAGGAAACCTCCACTGTGGAAGAAGTTCTGAATGGGATGGAAAATTTCATCGTTAGCAGCTGTCTGGGTGCAGGTCGTAAAAAAACCAAGACCCTTCTTTGTTTTATTATCAGTAGGAATGACAAGTTGTCCCCATCCTTTCGTATTGTTACTTTCAATTGCCTCGAGAGCATCTTTGTACGTGGAAATAGAGGTTCCTTTCTCTGATTGATTCTCATGGCTCACCGAAAGGGCTTGGAACTGAGTCCCAACAACCTCCTCGGGTTCTACACAAGTAGATAATGACAGGTTACTCATGATCAAGGATTGTTCTCCACAGACCGTGACGAGTTGATCATTCTTGATGAACTTCAGTTTCTGGTGCAGTGTCGAACTCACTGCCCCGACCTGGTGTATCCAAGGTCTTCCTAATAAGCAACTGTATGTTGCCCGGATGTCTATGACCTGGAAAGTGATTAGGAAAGTGTGAGGACCGATAGTTATGGGAAGGTCGACTTCGCCAATAACTGTTTTCCGAGATCCTTCAAAGGCTTTCACGATGACCTCAGTGCCCCTCATCGGGGATCCTTTGAATGGTAGCCGCATTAAAGTGGACTTTGGCATAACGTTGATGGCCGATCTTGTGTCTACCAGTACAATGGCTAAAGCATCGTCCTGGCAGCTGACTGTGATATTGAGCGCCATGTTGTGGCCTTTGCCCTCCTCTGGCAAATCCTCATCACTGAATCCTAAGTTGTTGCAGGAAGTGATGTTAGAGATGATGCTATCGAACTGTCATATTGACACATCCTGTTCCACAAAGGCCTACTCTAAGACTTTCTGTAGAGCCTCTCTGTGGGCTTCGGAACTCATTAAAAGTGATAGCACAGAGATCCTTGAAGGAGTTTGTAATAGCTGATCAACAGTATTGTATTCACTCCTTTGGATGAGATTCAGCATCTCATCATTGCTTTTCGAAAGGTCGGGATCACTGGATTGACCGACTGGTGGATTGGGAGCTTCTGTTTGAAGTTCCTTTTCTCTGTTAGGTTCTCCAAGCCCTCGGTTGAAGATTCGACCGCTCCGTGTTACTCGACTGATGTCTGCAATTTTCACGACGGAGGGTAATGCAACTTCCTTTCCATTCTCAATTATCGTTGCACCGTATTTGTAAGGGATCGCCTTAGCTTATTCATACTGTAATGGTCCTGGTAAATATATAACTACAGGAGCCTTCTGATTTTTCTGACTGTCGTAAGTAACTTCAATCAGTTCCTGGCTAGGAACTTTTGACTCTTCAAGTAGAGGGATGATGGTACAAACATCCTTGTTCTGTTGATGATCAGAGATTATGACAACATCTTTGATTTGATCGACGAAATAGTCCGGCGTCCAGTTGATTGGCTCGGAACTCGGACATGGGTGGATCTCTTTTCGGTCCAACTAACCTTGACGGGCTGCTCGCACGAGGTAACATCCTTGGTTATTTTTCGAGCAGACTCTAAAGCGTTCGTAATTATGTGGTGGCACCTGGCCACGTCCGCTTTGAATATAGTGTAACCTCACTAGGTCAGTTTCCATAGATCGGACATCCTGACTTTGACGCCGAGTAGGGTTCCCATTAAGCACACTGATTTGTTGAGTGTCTTCATCCATATAGATTGGAAGCCACCAGTGGTTTAACAAGTGTTGTAAAGTTCTTTGAACGAGAGCACACCCTTGGTTACTCTCACAACATCCTTTACAGCTCAGATAATCGTGAGAAGTGAGAAAATCGAGTTGGACTTGCCTGGCGTGTAATTCTACCAAGCTGGTATTCATCACAAGAATATCAAAGATTTAGATCATGTTGATTTGATAAGGATTTCTATGATGGTAGTCCAGGATCCACCCAAGATCCATATGACGCTGGAGGGCCTCTTGTACGAAAGAGCATCCATGTTTGTTTACCGAGCAAGTCAGATAGGAATAGTAATCGTGCCGTGGCAGATTATGATATTGGCTTTGCCCTGGATGCATTTCCACCAAGTTGGCATTCATTGCACGGATGTCGTGATTCTGAATGATGTTGGAATTTGTGTAGGTCATGTTGACTCCACGAACTCGATGCTCTTGGATCCACCCGATATCCAATTGTTCCTATAGAGCTGATTGCACCACAGAACATCCTGAATTGTCTTTAGAGCAGATATCACACTGTGATAGTTATGAGGTGGCACATGGCCGTATCCGCTCTGTCTATAATGCATCTTGACCAAATTGGCTCTTAATAAGAGTACATCATGAATTTGATAGAAGTTGTTAGACTCTCCCTCTATCAAATTGACTATAGCTTTCTTAGGTTGAAGCTTTTGTAGAGTGCCATGAGAGCTACAAATCCATCTTTGGATCAGCCAAAATGGTTGCTTGGATCATAAGTTATGATCCTTGGAAGTTGGTACCCTAGCCACTTTGTTCCATAACTTAGAAAATTTCTAAGTTTTTTTTATGGTTACCCCTTTTACAAGTTATCCCACATTTCTTGATTTTTCTTGATGAATGTTGATTCAAATCACACATTAACATCATTTTAGGGTTAGGGAACCATAATTTATCAAAAAATAAAAAATTCAAACTTTGACTTTTGGGCATAGTTGACTTTTTATCAGATGAACTCTAAACTGTGCGATCCTCTATGAAATCAGGTCCTTGACCTAAATCAAACTTGATGGATTGATTTCATAGGTGTTATAGGGTGTATTGAATCATGTCCCAAAGTTTGGGAGCATGCCTGGGTCAAATTTCAAAGGCACAGTTGAATTTTTCCGTGAAACCCTAATTGTGGTTCTGATGAGCTTGAAACTTGTTGATCAAGCTTCTTGGGTCAATCCATTGTGGCAAATTGACCAATGTGGTTTATTAGAGACCCTAAAATCGTCTCTTGAGATCTTGGCTCATGTCTTGTTCCAAAAGTCAACTTAGGGGTGGATTATGTCAAGAAACCCTAATTCCTGATTTTTTATAAATGAATCCCCTGAGGCAAAACTGACTTGATGATTGGGTTTATGATGTCCCTTGGAGCATCTTAGGTTATGCTTTGAAGCATTGGCTCATGCCCAGATGAAAATTTTCATCTGGACGCCTTGGTCGACCAAAACCCTAATTTGGTGACACTGGCGATCTTGAGGCTTAATCCACTCAGAATGCTGCAACCCTGTGCTTGATTCTTGCTGTGGGAGTCCTCTTGATCCGTTGTGGATGTTTGAGAGGTTAGACAAGTTGAATATCATGCCATTTCTTGATTGATCCTTTGTCTAAGGCTCAGAGAGGGCTTGAAACCCTAATTTTTTATAGTAGTGAATGCTCGCCCATCTTTGGGGAGATTGATGAGGTATGATAGTTTACCCATATTGTGATGATGATTTGCCCAATGATGGGAAATCTTAGTGGTCAAAATTTGGGGTATGACACCAGTGTCACCAAATTAGTGTTTTGGTCGACCAGGGCCTCTAGATGAAAATTTCCATCTGGGCATGATCCAATGCCTTAATATTTGGTCCAATAATCTCAAAAGGATCTCAAGAGCCCATCCACAAAGGCAAAATCACCTTGAAAGTCCACCTATAAAAAATCAGGAATTAGGGTTTTTGACCTAATTCAACCCTTGAGTTAACTTGTGAAGTGAGGCATGACTTGAAGCTTCAAGTTGAACTTCAAGGACCTCAAATACATTATCTTGACATGGCTACAAGATTTGATTGACTCAAAGAGCTCAAATCATAAGCCACAAGAACTAAAAACCATCTGGTCACAAATTAGGGTTTCTGATGAAAAAGTATACCCTACCATTGAATTTTGACCGACCCATGATCTCAAACCTTAGGGAAGGGTCAAAGACATTCCTAAATACCCCTAGAGGCCATCCATGAATTTTAATTGGGCCCAAGGATTGATTTCACAAAAGGATCACAAAGTTTAAAATTCATCTAATAAAAAGTTAACTGTGCAAAATTCCAAGTTTGACTTTTTGAATTTTTTGTCAACCAAGGTTTCCTTAACCCTAAAACAATGTTAATACATGATTTGAATCATCATTCATCAAGAAAAATGAAAGAAAGTAAGTTAATTTGCAAAAGGGGAAACTTAGAGAAACTTAAATTTTTCTAAGTTATGGAACAAAGTGCTAGGGTACCAACTTTGCGAGGTCATATCTCCCAAACCCTAAGGCATTTTTCTCCCACTCAAAGCTTAAATGAAAGTCCTTTTGACATAATTCAAAAGTGTCAACTACAAGAAATTCCAACTCATCATGGATTATGAGTTATGGGTTGATCAAAATCACAAAAACATGAAAATCACACTCTTTCCAACACTTAGTGAAATTTTCACTAAGTCAGAATCTGCCTTACTTTTTCCAAAATGTAGTGACATTTTTCACCTTGATCCAAGCTGAACCAGTTCCATCGGTGAACATCAAAGTTGAAGAATGCCATGAAAGCTTTCCAAAGGGTATAAGAACACTCAAAAACTCTATCTGGGCAAGGAGATACAATCCTCCAAAGTCACCTTGCTGCAAATGTCTTCAAGACAAATTTTGAAACCTTGCTTGCCACACATGATTTGTTCTTGTCAAGTGCAATGATCATGATCAAACCAACTTAGTGTGGTCAGAATGACTCATAAAAAAAGCCTGCAAAATTAGGCCAAGATGCCAAGAAGTTCTTCACTTGTGGGATGGTTTTTGGCACATATGCCTTGAATTCAAAGGCAATAATATGGAATAGTGCATATTCAAGATTCTCACTCTCCTCAGTTAAGTTATCTGATTAAACAATAATTAAAAGGACTAAAGAATGTGATTTTGGTTAAGGCATAGCTGAGCTATTTGAAAAAGCCATTGAACCTTGTGTAAGAAGCATTTATGTCAAGCCAAGACCATTGAACCATGACCTTATCTTTTGAACTTCAAGAGAACCACTTCAAACTGATCATTCAAACTACACCAAGTCTCATTACAACAAGGCTTTCTCTCTTTCACTCCTTAGGCCTAAAAACATCATTTCTTGAGAGGTTACTATCGGGTTTTGAGTTGGAGACCAATACCACTCAAACCATTGATTTAGACACATCACATACAACATATAGAAGGTGTCTGAACACTCACTTTCCATCTGTAACATCAAAATCACCAAGTGGCCATCCATTTGCACAAAACTCATAACTTGCTGCAGAAGGAATCAAGTTGATCAATCTAAAAGGCTCTCAACCACTCCAAGCATTTAAACACATTCCTTAAGGTACAAGGAAGCATTCCAAAGCATTAGAACTCAACTGTAACACCTCCATCATCAAATTAAATTCTCACCTGCAAAGGTAAGCCTCAAACTATCAAACTCATTGATTCATGCATCATAAACATATTTTGTGATTACCATTGTGTTTCTGATTGTTCATAGATCATTTGCCCTCAAATAATTGTTGTTCATAGGTCGTATATGAGATTTCATTAAGCTTTGAAATTTTTAGGGTTCATATGATTTTATCATGTTATCCTTTGATTCAATCAATTTAAATAAAATTGAATATTGTCATTATGTTCCTTGTGTAAAAACGCATGAGTTTCATTTTTTAATCATGAGAATTGGTTGGGAAACGAGTAAGATATGGTGGCTCTTGCACGAGCTCGAGGAAGAAGATGGCCATGGTGCCATTCTTCAGAAATTCCACTAGTTTTACTATATATTTATTGCTTGCCATATAATAACTGAATTGCCATTGCGCCCTAGTGGAAACACTAGTATGTTTGTGTGTGTGAGCGAGCGAGAGGTCTG
The DNA here is from genome assembly GCA_022829125.1 of Lathyrus tuberosus. Taxonomy (NCBI): domain Eukaryota; kingdom Viridiplantae; phylum Streptophyta; class Magnoliopsida; order Fabales; family Fabaceae; genus Lathyrus; species Lathyrus tuberosus. Next base: position 13,545,683 of record JALAZF010000072.1, read on the forward strand.
GGGTTCGAATCTCCGTCGCCCCAGACCTTTTGGTCTTTTTTGAGCTATGTTTCAAAGAGATTTTCACATATATTCATCACTTGTCATCCCCTTTCAGCCACACGCAAGTGGCTCAGTTGGTTAAGTTTTGAGCCATCCTCCCCAAGGGCGTGAGTTCAAACCTTGGGGGGACCATTTCTAATTTTTTAACACTCAATTTATTTCATTTTCTTTATCATCTTTTTAATAACCTCAAAAATTAATTTCTCACTCAATTTTTATCATATTTGATTGGTTCTTTTTTTAAAAATCTACAAATATGTTAAAGATATTTATTTCCACAAAAAAATAAAAAAGATATTATTTATTTAATATACTTTGAATTTTTTAAAATAATTCCCTTTTAATTATGTTAAAATAATTAAATGAATTCCTTACCTTGATTTTTCTCAAACCCATTTGATTTTCAAATCATTTTGTGAGTGAAATATGATTTTCCAAACATTTATCAAAAATCACAACTCATTGTTTCACACATGTTTGATATTTTAGATCCTATTATTAATTTTTATACAAAATTAAATACATTTTTCAATCAAATTAGGGTTTTGATTTTCTCACCCTAACAAATCTTCTTTTCAAACACTTTTGGGCCTCTAATAGAGTGTAAGACCTAATCCATTTCTTAACCAAAACCATTTTTGGGCCTCAGTCATTGTATAAGTCCCACTGCATTTTCAAAAATCTCGGCGCGATCGGCAGTTCAAATCAAATCATCTGGGCCTCTCCTTGAGCTATAAGTCCCATTTCTTTTCGTTAAAAACACTTTTGGGCCTCTAATAGAAGACACAACCCTTCTTTGTACATAAATAATTTTTGGGCCTCAGTCATTGTATAAGACCCAATACAGTTTTCAAAATAACAATGCGATCATTGTTTTCATCTGGGCCTCTCCTTGAGTTGTAAGCCTCATCTTTGTACAGAAATAATCCTTGGGCCTCTAATGGAGTGTAAGACCAAATCCCCTTTGTAAATACAATAACCTTGGGCCCCTGCTATGGTATAAGTCTCACAACATCAGTTAATAATACAGTCTGTTTCAATGTTATCAAATAAGTCATCTGGGCATCTCTTGTTGAATAAGCCCCAACTATCTGTTTTAAGATAACTGTTTCTTCTAATTCATAGTTGTTATCAAAGCTTTCTTCAATTTCTTTGAACAACTAACATTATAGTATGGAAGCTTTCTCACCTGTAAGTTTTTATCTGCTTTCATTTACATGATTTATATATATATATATATAACTATATTGTTGGAAGCTTGCACACCTGTAAGTCCTTATTTCATATCCTTTTAAATACTTGTCATATATTAACTGTATATATACTTGTATATCTATTTAGAGTTTTCCCCGGCAACTAAGTTTAGAATTAGGTAAAGCCTGTTGGTCACTCCAATACAGTCAAAACTAGATCCCCATAGGATTACCAGATACAGTCTTGCCTTCTCTTGGGCTTAAACAATATGGAACAAAGAGAAAGGCATTATTCCCGGTGAAACTTTTCTCAAACTGTCACTATTAGAAATTGTCAAAGAAATTCATTTCCCCCAGAGAGGATTAATTCCCGGTGAAACTTCTCTTGAATATCTTCAAACTCTAGAACTGTTCACACAAGAAAGGATTAATTCCCAGTGAAACCTTTCTTGAACATTCTTTAGTTTGGACCCACAGGCTTCCTAAAAGCATCCCCAGCCTCCTCTTGGGCTTTGTACAAGGACCCTCAGGCTTCTTAGAAGTTCTCATGCCTCCTCTTGGGCTTAGTACAAGGACCCAGAGACCTCCTAAAGGTATAGGACAAAACCTAGTCATCATTTGCTAGAGAAGTCTTTCTGAGTCAAAAACATCAGACCAGTTTAGGGTTGATTATCATCCCTCAACATACCAGCCTTCTCTTGGGCATAATACAAAGATCATTCACCATCTGAGAACCTATCTCTCAATATTAGTAGACTTGGATAGTCTCATTTCCCTTTGGATTTCAATGAAACCCTTTTCCTTAAAGAACATGAGATAACCCTGATCATTCCATCAATCTCCAAACAAGGTTAAAACCAACAGGTTTCATAACTCAATCTTCAAACCTTACCTTTAATTTTCCCAAACATGGTTCAATTACTGTAAATTCATCATTAACAAAAACCTTCAAAAAGGAAAGAACTCCAACTGATATACCTTCAGTTAAATCCCCAACTAGGGTCAATTTACTGTCACAATCCTCATGAGAACCTCAAGGTCTCTGATATCTCAACTCTTCTGTAATCCCCAACAAGAGTTGAATCACCAAATTTTGGACCTGTATTTGGATTTCAATAAATCCTCAGCAGAAGTTAGCCTCCTCTTAGGCTTTGTATAATGATAACTCCTCAGCAACTTTTAGCCTTAATCTTGGGCTTTGTACAAGACAGATATAATCTTTACATAGCTGAGTCACAACTTTTAGCCTCAATCTTGGGCTTTGTACAAGACACCCCCTACATATCTCTCTAGTAGAGTCAGTCACACCTTTTAGCCTCAATCTTGGGCTTTGTACAAGACAGATATAACACTCCCAAATAGAGTCATACCCTTTTTAGCCTCAATCTTGGGCTTTGTACAAGACAAATATTCTCCAAATGAGTCAATATTTTTAACCTCAATCTTGGGCTTTGTACAAGACACATATAAATGTCCTCCCTAGTGGAGTTATCCTATTTTTAGCCTCGATCTTGGGCTTTATACAAGATAGATAAAACTTTTCCCCAAAGAGTCAAACCTCTTTCAGCCTCAATCTTGGGCTTTGTACAAGATACAAATAAACACTCTCTTGTTGAATCAGTCAATTTCAGAGCCTCCTCTTAGGCTTTGTATAATGATTTTCCCCAGTGGAATCCAATCAACCTCTTAGATTCAACCTTGGGCTTTAATCAAGGCACACAAAAATCAATATACCCTTAGAGGAAATAAAAAATCTCTGCAGGAAGATACTTCTCTGTATAAGCACATCAAAACAAAAACCTCAATCCTAGATAACTGCTGTAAGTGGCACACTTGTTGATACAAACATCCAAGCTGTTTGTCCCTCATTATCCTGGTTAAAACCTCATCTAATTGATGTAAGTGACAAGCCTCTGGATACAAACATCCAAGCCCATGTCCTTCTTTTAGCATGAATTGCTAAGGAAAAATGGCAGTGCTCACACTGAGTTAAAGTTTTCTCCTTTAGGACAAATCACCTTGTAAAGGCAATGATGGCATTGCTGATCTCCATGCATTCCAGTTAAAGTAATTCCCCTTTTCAAACCAGTTACCCAAACAACTGTGATTAACATATGAGATATCTCTCTTTAGAGACGACAAATTCTCTCTCAGTCAAACCGTTTAACTTTAATCTTGGGCTTTGAACAAGACACAAACAGACAACCTTTTAGCTTCAATCTTGAGCTTTGAACAAGACACTAGAAAATTGTTTCTCCCTTAGAATAGGAGGAACTACGATCGCTCTGATTTCCCTATACTTCATAATAGGGAATACGGAGGCATAAGATTGCGAAATCTTAGCGAGCACACTTATCAAAAAACCTTAGGTCCCTGACCTTACCAAAAACATCTGAAAAACCGAAAAACAACAAAAATACCCTCTCTCTCTCTCAGACATCCACAAAGGAGAAACTTTCCCATTCACAGATAAACACAATCAAGTACCAAAGCAGAACCTAAATTATCATCTCAAGGATAACCATATGTAGGATGAGTAATTGACAACTCCCCATTGTATAACCTGACCCTGGACTCCCCAATCTCCGTCAAGCGTTTGTTCAGTTAAAAAATTATGTGCAAGGTTAATTTTAGATACCTTTACCTTTTGTAACACCCCGATCTATTTTAATTATTTTTCGTAATTAAAATTGAATGATATGGTGAATTTGTGTATGTTTATGTGTGGGTTGGTGGAGGTTGGGTTGCTTTGGTATGGAGTAGAGACCTTGGAATTAGTTGGATTTAAAATAATTAGATTAATTATTTTATTGGATTAAAATTTGATAATATGAGTAGAAAGAAGAGGAGGGCAATATAGTCCATTTATAAGGAATAGTAAGGATAAGAAGGGAAAAGCATAATTGGGGTCCAAGGGTCATATTTGGAAAAAGGAGAAATTGGAAAAAAAGTATTAGTTTTGGGGAACCGCTCGAATTCTGGAGAAAGGAGAAGAGGAACAGAAAGCAGAGTTAGGGCTTAGAGATCCTTCGAGGAATCGTCACTAAGGTAAGGGTGGGGTTCTTTAATCTCTAAGGGTTGCATAATTTGTGTATGAGGGTAGATAACTCATTAACGATCATCATATGTGGTATTTGTGTTGATTTGGGGTTTTGGGGAGATCCATCATTAAGAGGTTGAAATTGATGCTATTGTTGTGTTTTGATTGTTTGGTTGAAACGCATATGTTAGGTATAGGATATAATGGCATAATTTGTGAAAAATCTGAGTTAAAAACCAGTTTAAGGGTGCAGAATCGCAGTGGGGAGAATGATGTCATCGCAACGTTTTTGTGAGAAAAATCGCGTAGCGCGCTTAGCGCGGTCTAGAGGAATTTCGCCTCTTCGAGGCAGAGAGTTGCGCGCTTAGCACGGTGGGGCGCGCTTAGCGCGACCTGGAACTGAAAAATATTATTTTTATCGACTTAAAATTCATGGAAAATATCTTTTTTACATTATATTAATGTTGTGTTGTTGCTGTTGTATGTTGTGCATGTATCGAGGTGTTAATTTGTTTGTTTTGTTGATGTTGATGTGATAATGTGAAATGCATGATTGAATGATGCAAAGATGTGTAGTTATTGTATTGGTGCAATGATGTATTTTGGGAGATTGTTAAGGAAATGCATAATTGAGTAGGTGTATTATAGTCGTGTTATTGTTGGATGTCTTGTGAGTGGGAATGATGGGTTCGGTGATGAGTATGTCTGTTAGAGTTGTGGATCGTTGTTGTTGTATGAGTTGGCAAGTATGAACTACGTGCTGTATAGTTGTAGTGTGATGTACTTGATGCATTGATAGTTATATGTATGTAGTCATTGTGGTATTTTATTGTTGAGCTGTGGTATATAGTTGTCGTTGTATGTTGTTGTTGTTGAGGTAATCGTGTGCCCACGTGGGGTTTGAGCGATTACGAGTGCTGCATTGCATGACATGTTGTATAGTTGTGGGATGGCGTGCCCAGGTGGGGTGTTATCGTCTATCCGAATTCCTATAATGGAATCGTTGTTGTTGACGTGATTGTGTGCCCCGATGGGGTGTGAGTAATCACAGTTGTTGGTGCGATCATGAAATAGGGGTCGTACGTGACCATGAAATAGGGGTCGTTGGTGTGATCATGAAATAGGGGTCATACTTGACCATGAAACAGGGGTTGTTGACGTCCCGACGGGGATTGTGATCATGAAACAGGGGTCAACTGGTACCACATGCATTGAGTCGAGTTGTGGTCTCATTGCATTGCATTGTGTTGTGTTGTGATGCATAAAATTGTATGCTGGTGCGAAGATGCGTATTTGTGTGGATGTAGTTGTAGTTGTGTTGATGTTGTTGTATTTGTGTTGATGTGGTATGTTGATTATCTGTTTGTGTTGGAAATGCTAGTTGTGTTGATGTTGTCTATTTATGTTGATGTTGTAGTATTCATGTTGATGTTGTGATGATAGGGTAGATTGCATAATGTTTTATGTTCTTTCATACTTATATTATCCATTTCTTATGTGATTTTAAGAATCTCACCCCTTCTGTTTGAATGTTGTCTCCACGTGGGTAACGTGCAGATAAACGGGTCTAGTGCGGAGTTGGAGTCAATGAAGACGAGGTCTTCTGTTTTATGTCGTTGAGTCGCGTCTGCTCTGATTGTAACACTGGGTTGTCAGAACGTTTGTAGTTGTCTACTTTAGTACTTGATGATGTGTATATGGTGTTGAACATGATTTAACTTTGTTGAATTTCCGCTGCTGTAGAAATACATAATTACTATGTTTTAATTTGTATGTTGATGTATTACTTTTAGTATACATGAGAAGTTGACCAGATGAAGTAGCATCCTAAATCTATGTGTGTTATTTTTACTCTGATATTTTGATAATAATTTTCGCGGGGGTTTAGGGTGTTACAAATGGTATCAAAGCAGGTTGGTCCGTCCGACCAAGTTGTCGAGTCGTTGTCGTGTGACAGTTGAATACTGTCGATGTTGTTTGTTCCTTAGTACGTGATATGTGTGTGAAACACTATCAGTACTTTATTATTTTCTGATCCCTTGTCTGCAAGATGAGAGAGAGACAAGTGGGGGAGAAGCTTGTGTTTCTCCGAGATGCTTCGGGTGTGGAGTGTTGGCTTAGTGTGTCGTTGGTGGCAAGAGTGCAATTGTTGAGTAGGGCAGTGTTGTTCTATTATTGGAAAGATTGGATAGCATGTCACTGCATGAAGAAGTGCAGTTTTGGATTGTTCACCTGTTTGAGAATGGTGTGACCCACGAGGGAAGACGGGCATGTGTCATCGCTGTTTGCTTCCTTGTGAGAGAGAAGGCGATGTTTTGGCTAGAGGTTAGTCAGTGATGGGTGGAGTATCCCGAAGTGTTTCCTAAGGATGGGCACATTTTGTCTTCAGTTAGAACAAGATGGTGTTATTTTGGGACACGTTGGTAGGAGCTAAACCTTGTGTTTATCAATAGTGGATGAGTAAGGTAGTGTGCTGCTGATATCAAGAATGTAGTTGTGAGAGTGTGTTGTTTCCGTTGTTGAAGAGATTGGATATCATGTTACTGCAGAGGGAATGCTTATGTTAACTAAGGATTGTGCCTTAGATAGCTTGGCGCAAGATGCAAGGAACACTATTATAGTTGGTGAGGATGGTTTATGCCTCCATCATGATTGTTGGCTGTCTATTGACAAATTGAGGAACTGATCACCCTCAATCTCTTGTTGATACTAGATGAGATCATGCGGGATGGAATAGACGTATTTTGTCGGCTTAGATGGTGTGTTCAGTGAATTGTTCGGAGTTAAGCAAAGTGCCTACTGATGGTTTTGATGGGCCAATGCAGATTCGGATGTATCTGAAGATGAGACAGATTCGAGGTTTCGTATGTCGGCCAAGTTGGAGTGTCTCTAAGAGAGAGTGATCTGGTATTGTGGATGGTTGCTTTTTAGAGAGTAAAGAGTGGACTTGACTTTGACGAAAGTTAAGAGTTAAGGTTATACTTGCTAAGTAAGTGAAAGATTTATTAGAAAGAGGATTTGTGAGACTGAGGGTGTCACCTTGGAGAGCTTCAATGTTGTTAGTAGAGAAATGGATAGTAGTATGAAGTTGTGTGCTAATCATTGAGTAGTATGGAAACCACAATTGTATTCTAGATAGCTTGAGTTTGAATTGGGACGAATCACGGATGAATTTAAGTTCCTTGGGGGTATTATGTTTGTGATGGGTTGAGATTTTGTGTCAATAGAAACATAGAGTGGGTCGAAACCCCGTAAGAAGAATTGATATGGAGTGTGGTAATCAGAACCAGAGTGATCAAGATATTTCGGATAAGTTGATTCGAACGCAGGATGAATTTCGAGAGTTGTGTATGTTATGGTTGTAGTAATATTACTCTTGCATCTTTATCGTTGGAGAGTGTTGGACCTATACTAAGCGGTTGTTTGTGGATGGGGAGGTTATTCTATTGATGGATATGAAAGAGATTGTGTATTGTTTGATGAGTAGGCACTCCAGTGGATAAGTTTGTTCTATGCGGATTGATAATTCTCCAAAGTGTTTAAGGATAAGTGTCCACTATCAAGAATATATGACTTGGAATCTTTGGAACTCGGTTGGAGTATTACAATATAGGATGGTGTTGTTCGGTGCTTGTAATGCGTTGGTGTGTGTGTGTGAGGAGTACGAATCGTATATTCTGTGCCTAATCTGATAAGTTCGAAGTAGTGTTCGTTGGTGTATGCTTGTAGCACCCCAAAATTTGCCTTCACTTTTCTAACCTCTAACTAGCTTATGCTTCATTCATTTGCATTTTAGCTAGTTCATGCATATCATTTGGTTCTATGGTTTTGAGCTATTCCAATTCCAAAAGTTCCGTCTTGATATCCTCTCCAACTTTCATGTTTTGGCCGAAGGCTAATTCTTTGAAGAAGATCTCCGAACACACGAATTCTCTGAGTCGACGCAGTGGAAAAACAGTGAAAAATAGTGTTGAATCGGTGTATTTCGGACACTAAAAAAATTCATAACTCTCAGCTCGTTCATCGGTTTTTATCCGTTCTTTCGGCATTATTTTCGTCTTGATGTTATCTTTATGCCCTATGTTTTCAACGAGAGCCGATTCTGAGCGGAAGGACTCCGAAAGTGCGAATTACCAGTGGAATTCATTGATACGGTTCACTATCTATCAGCTTTTGGAAAAAATCATAACTCAATCAATTTTTATCGGAGTATGTCGATTCTTGAAGCGCCGGTTCACAAATTTTATCCTCTTCAAGTTCAAAGACAAGCTCGGGTTTGAACGGTGCTCCGAAGATCATCGTTTTGGTTTATTTCGCAAAACGGAAATGCTGAACCGAAGAAAAAGGTTGAAAGTTGTTTCACGGGAAAATTCATATCTCACTCTTTTTTGTCCGATCACGCTCATCTTTTGACACGAGGTCACTGACTCGTAGATCTACAACTTTTCTGACAAAGTCGAGTCGAGATTCTGCTTCTAAAGACATGAGCTTGTCACGTTTCCGAGCAGCAGACGGTAAATAAGCTGAAAAAACGACTTTTGACGGTGACGTCTTGCCGCTTAAACGTATCGAACTCATTCAATTTTGATCGAATGACGTCCCTTCTTTTTGCGTTGCGTCCGTGACTCAGGCGCGGACAATTGCGTAAGAGGCTCAGAGTCAAAATTTTGTACCGAGCAAAGGGTTACTTTCACTTAAGCTGCCGATAAGCTAGAATTTTACCGTTTTACCTCATTTTTCCACCACACTATATATTCAAAATGCTCTCTCATTTCTCTCCAACTTCACTCATAATTCACAAACACCAAAAATTCTGATTTGACTCTCTCAAAAATCAAATCAAGTTCTCTCAACTTTTTCTTAAGAACACAACAACAACTTCATCAATCTTCAAGAACACTCGAGAACGCAAAGTCTCCGATCAAGCTCCGACCACCGCCGATCTACCGCGATCGCCTCCCCCACTCCAGCTGGACCACCGCGGCGACCTCCCTAGCTCCGGCCAGCCACCGCGCCATACTCCATCCTCTCCACGGATTCTTCATCAATTGCTTCTCCGATCTACTTTCCTGTAACAATTCTTGAACCTTTCGATTCATTATTTGTTAATTGTTGAGGTTTGGATTGAATTAAAGCCAGTTTGATATCGATTTGTGACAAGAATTCTTGAATTGCTATGATAATTGTGATGTAAATTATTGATTTGAGATTCTTGAAGTGTAGGTGTTTGTTAAAATGCCTAAGAGATAATTGTGTTGAATTTTGGTGTTGTTGCATAACCCGAATTGTTGAGAACTTGTGAAGTTGTTCCGATGTCGGCGAATGCACGAGTTGACGTAATTGTGGATTCGAACCGAATAGTTGATTCAATACTTTTTCCAATGCTAATAAGCCGGTTCGGATCGACTTATGTAAACTTTTGAATCATGTTTGTTTGCTTGAGAAGTAAAAGTTCGGTTGTGTAGGAACGTTATCGTGTCGCTTTCCCTTAAAAAGGTGTTTTGGTCATAACTTCCTAACCGTGGCATGTTTTTGCGAATGCGAATATGTAACTCGACTTTGTTGATGATTCCGAAGCTATTAGTGGACTTTTTAGTCTATTTCGGACAACTTTTTCTACTATTTCGCTACTGCCAGCCGACGAAATCAGCCTAAAAGTCCCACTTCCAAGCGGAATTAATTCAAACCGAGTTCGTTTTTGAGTCCGTTGGCACGTTTGCGATCAACCATGCGATTTTCGTTCAATTCCGAGTCGGTGAATTTTGACGCGTTTTTTCCGTTTTGAGGCTTTTAAGCTCCGCTTTGTGCGGATTTTGCTTGTCGAGTTGCATTTGATATGTGCTTATGCTTACTTGTTCATGCATGATCATTGTACTTGCATTTGTTCATTTCCGGATTGACTTGGTGCACGTTTTATGTTATTGCGTAGTTGCTGCCCCGTCTTGAAACACAAGTTCCGATGCATGTTTATTACTCGTATGCTCATCATTGTGCTTGTTTTTGAGTTGCGATGCATAGGTACAACCTTCGTTTGCACCTCCTTGTGGTTTCTAATGCTTTTGTTGAGTTTATGCAAGGTTTTCATGGAGATTCTGACGACGGTTATGCACTTGGTATTCCACTTTATTTGTGGGATACCGCCTCGCCTGTGACATAATTACTATGCTATATACCGTTTGTTTGTCTGGATTATACTTTGTGCAGGTTGCATTTGTGTAGCCACATTCGACTAGCGCACTATGTGTGATTTATTTTCACACCGATGTTTTGACGCTTATGCTTGTACCGGATTTCTGACTCGCTTTTGTTTGCATGATGATGGCTTGCTCTCCGGGTTTCTTGTGCTGCTTGCATTGCTACTTACAGATTGCTATCCGTGTGGTATAATTTCTCGAACCGATTTACTCTCTTTCCATTTTTATTCTTTTGATGCCAGGAGAAGTAGGATTGGGAGTCCGTGCCACTTGGCCGGCAATTCTGGAAGTCCTCAAAGGAGGCCATGTTTGTGATTGTCTACTTTTGTGCCAAAGACCTCAAAAGAGGCGTTCCATTCCCATTTCCCCCTGGTAAGACCTCCAAGAAGGCAATTGACGGAAGTTAGGGTTCGCAGCCGACCCCCGTTATTCTAGTTGAGCCGTTCTTAGCTCTCATTACATGATTGAAGCTTTGAACATCACATGCTCCTATTATCGAGTCCGTCAAGTGGAAGGAGGATTTAGCAATCAAACCCCTATGCCTTGTCTATAGCTCGCATTGACCAATACTGATGCTTATGTGATCTGATTCACATCTTTCCCTCTCTTACTCTGCTCTCCATGGTTCTCGATACCGTTGGGTGAGTACCCCTATTTCCCATAGCTAGCTTGTTTTCCTCTGTTGATATGATCCCTTGGCTAAAGCTCCCCCCTTTCTTTTTTTGATTATGTGACATTATTGTTGACTGACACTGTTTACTCTTTCGTTTGTTTTAGTTCATTTTGTGATTGATTTATCCTATGTTAACTTGTCTGATGACATGATCCTGTAGGATTCCTCGCTCCACTTAATTTTTTATTAAGTCGAAGGTAGGAGAGACATTAGGATAGCAATCCATGCATGACAACTCTAGGATAGAATTCCCCTTAGTGTTTTCTTTTCCTTTGAATCTTCTCTTCTCATCTCATAACCTTTCTAAAACACTTAATAAAGGTTAACGTGTATTGCGCATGAGCCTTATATATGGGAAGTGAGGTATAGGGGATCTCCCTTCATTCTTCTAGGGTACTTAGTGTACGTCCTGTTGGGGGCGATACGCGACGTATTCGTTTTTATGCTGTAGACTTGGGTGCAATGCAAGAGTTTGATGACCCTGGGGCAGTGTGAATGCCCGGTCTTCTATAAAATCCTCTTGAGATGATTTCTTCCTTTAGACCTGATGGTCTGGGGCAAGTGGAGAGTTCAAAGGGCCGTTTTTGACCATAGAGAAAGGTCAGCCTGGGTAACAAGTTTGATTTTCCCCAGTAGCGTTAGTCTCCCCAGCACTGAAAGTTCATCATCCTCAGCATAACTCATTCTCCCCAGCAAGCAGTTTAAAGTGGATTGCTCAGAGGTGAATGTGGTTGTATCTCCAGCAGGAGGTGTGTTGGATGTCTTTGAAAAGACTTTATTTTCCCCACAGAGCCTGGTAATCACTTTCCTCAGGAGGTCAGGAAGTGTATTTCTGTCAGCAACGACATGTTCTAATCCCCAGCAGGGTAAATTATTTCCTCCAACAACAGGTTAAGTTCAATGATATCCCTCGGTAGGTTTCGTTGACTATTCTTCCCAGTAGAGCTATTCTCCTCAACATTGAAGTTTCATCCTCCTCAGCAGGTTGTTACTCTCCCCAGCCAGAGTACAGAGGATTATTCCCCAGCTAGAGTTGTGATTGATTTATTACTCTCTTAGCAAGCAACCAAAAGTAGATATTTCTGCATCCCTAGCAAGAGACTGATGGAATATCTTCTTTGGACAAAGATGTTATTTTCCCCACAGAGTCTGAACACCCATTTTCCTCAGCTAATCAGGAAATGTTTTCTCACCAGCAACGGTATGGTCTGATCCCTAACAGATGAGTAAGCTTGATGGTATTCCCTAGCAGAGTTGATGTCGTCAATCACCATTCCCTAAGCAGGTGTGCTAATAGTGGCTGATATTCCCCAGCAGGGTGAAGGTACAGATGTCTCCCAGAAGCAGGTTAAGTTCAGTAATATCCCCAAGCAGGTTCGGTATTATTGACTTGTCTCCCCAAGCAGAGTTTGGTGGTGATCTTCACAGTGGTTTGTTCAACAACGGTTGACATCCCCAGCAGGTCTTAAGTACAATTGCTATTGGCATCTTTCAGATCTAGGTTTTGGGTTCTGTCTTCGGTAGAAGTCAGTGGTAATCTCCAGCGGAGAGAAATTTCTTGGGTTCCATCTGCAATATTCATCCATCTCCAGCAAAGTGGAATTTCTCTCGGAGTCTTCATCTCCAGTAGAGTTGGTGATCAGGAAGTTGTTCAGTGCAATCTTCCTTAGCAAGATCTTTTAATTCAGATGAAAATTTAGTTTTTCATCCCCGTGGAGTTTGTCATACCCCAAATTTCGACCACTAAGATTTCCCATCATTGTGCAAATCATCATCACAATATGCATGAACCATCAGTCTCCCCAAACATGGGTGAACACTTACTACAGTCAAAATTAGGGTTTCAAGCCCTCTTAGAGTTCTTACACAAAGGATCAATCAAGAAATGACATGATCTTCAACTTGTCTAACCTCTCAAGCATCTACAATGGATTAAGATGACTCCCACTTTAAGGATTAAGCACAAGGCTGCTCCCTTCCAAGTGGATCAAGCATCAAGATCGCCAGTGTCACCAAATTAGGGTTTGGTCGACTAGGGTCTCCAGATGGAAATTTTCCTCTGGACATGAGCCAATGCTTCAAAGCATATCCTAAAATACTCCATGGAACCTCATGGGCCCAAGCATCAAGTCAATTTGACCCCAGGGGATGCATACATCAAAAACCAGGAATTAGGGTTTCTTGACCTAATTCACCCTTAAGTTGACTTTTGGGACAAATCATGAGCCAAGACCTCAAGACATGATTTGAGGGTCTCCAATATACCACATGGATCCATTTGTAACGATGGATTGATCCAGGAAGCTTGAGCAGCAAGTCTCAATTTCATCAGTACCACAATTAGGGTTTCGCGAGAAAAGTCAACTGTAGCTTTGACTTTTGATTAGGACATGCTCCCAAACCCTAGGACATGATTCAATACACCATATAACACCTATGAAATCCATACATCAAGTTTGATTTAGGTCAAGGACTTGATTTCATAGAGGATCGCACAGTTTGGAATTCATCTGACAAAAAGTCAACTTTGACTTTTTGAGATTTTTCACAAAAATGGTTTTTTAACCCTAAAATGATGTTAATGTATGATTTGAATCATCATTCATCAAGAAAAATCAAGAAAAGTGGGATAGCTTGAAAAAAGGGTAACCATAAAAACTTAGAAAATTTTCTATGTTATGAACATAGTGGCAAGGGTACCAACTTTGGAGGGTCATAACTCCTAAACCACAAGGCCATTTTTCCCCATCCAGAGATAGATTTGTAGCTCTCATTACCCTCTACAAAAGCTTAGAAGTGACCTCCTTCCAAATTCATTATGGATTTTGAGTTATGGAATGATCAAAATCACAAAAAGTGAAAATGTCACTTTTTTCCAACACTTAGTGAAATTTACACTAAGTCAGAATCTGCCTTCACTTTTTTCCAAATGTAGGGGGATTTTTCACTTGGATCCAAAAGATATCAAAATGAAATATGATCAAACAGTTGTTGTATCATATGAGGGCTTTCGAAAATGGCCAAGAACATCACCAGATTTCACTTGGGCCATGAGATATGACAATGGCAATATGCCTTGCTCAAAACTGCCAAGGCTAGGCAGAATTTTGCATTTTTGCTTGATTTGGCAAAATCAGATAAATCCAAGCCTTGTCATCACTTTGGACACATTTGAGGATCAAATTTAAAGGGGACAAACACTGAGCCAAGCCTCCAAAGTCCTTGGAACAAGAAGTAGCATGCCAAACCAAGAATTTCCTAAAAGAGGGACAAGACTCCAATTTTGGATTGGAGCATTCAATACATACACCAAGGTGGCATGGACAGACACATTTACAACTGAATTCAGTCAAGACTTATCCAAGACTAAGGGAACCACAACCCTGTGCCCTAACCTCTAGTAAATGGCTAGAGGAGACTTGGATTCCAAAGTGCAACCATTGGCCAAACCTCTGCTGCAGTTGCCATTCACTATTGATCCCAAAACAAACTTGCTCTACTATAAATAGAGCTCATTTGTTCTCAGTTTGAGTACACCAAATCCATCAAACAGATGTTTTCCCCAAAATCCCTCTCTTTAGGCCAAAATGCCTTCTTTAGCAAGGTAACTCTGAGTTTTTTAGTTAGAGAGCATTTCCATCACAACTCATTATCCTAACACTTCATAAACATCATATGTAGGTGATCCAAACTATCAAAAGTGACCTGTAACACCAAAATCACAAAGTCACCTCTCAAAACCTCAAAATAGGCCTTTTGTGCATTTTTTAAGCCATGTCTTGATTCAGTCACTTTCCAAACCAGATAAAATGTCAAACACACTCCAAATAACAACCTTGAACTGTCCCAAATGGTTCCCCCCATCTGGAACACCATTTGAGAGAGTTGCTATTTTGGTCATTTTAACCCCTTTTGCAAGAAAGGGCCAGTATGTGTTTTTGCAGGTTCCAGCTGATTCCAACCATCCTAAAAGCTTCTAAGGGATCATTTGAGAGTGTCCAAAGCATCAAACCATTTCTGGAACAAGAAGTTTGGCAGATTGCACAAAAAACTCCAAAAGCTCAAAAAGAGGTAAGCATCATGACTTGAACTTTCCAAAATAAGCATTGCTTTGAAGTCCACTGATCATACACACCTCATACATGTTATATATGTTGTGTTTGAACCAATTCATCATGTAATTCATGCCTGTATCAAAGTGTAGCATAGAAAATGCAATTATAGGCCTTTTTCAAAACCATTATCAGATTTTGAGGAGGGAGTATGATCTGAAAAAAATAACACCACCATTGGATTCCTTGTGAAATTCTAGGCCAGATGCATATAAATTTTGTCTCAAACCATGGAGAAAAGAGAAAGTTATGACCTTCACGTTTCTGACCCAAAACTTGCCTTGCCTTGCCTTAGGCCAGGCCAAAAAGAAGGCAAGCCTTGTATATTTGTGGTTTCACTTCAAGCAATGGATGTATCACCACCCCAGTGGTAAGGCGCGCGCGCCCTATAACCATGAGGTCGTGGGTTCAAACCCCACCCATGCCATTTTGTGTTTTCTCACATTTTTTCTATTTTCCTCATATTTTTATGTTTTATTAATTAATTGGAAAATTAATAACTTTTTCAATTTTAATTATTTTTTATTGGTTCTTTTTGCAAAAAATCACAAAAATGTTGAAATATTTTATTCCACAAAAAAATTAAGTTTATATTATATATTTAATATAATTAGTATTTTTGTGAATAAATTCCTTTTTAAGGTTCTTAAACATTTTAAAAGTGAATATTTACTTTGAAAATCAAAACCAAGTGAGTTTTAATTCATCTTGTGATTAATCCCTCATTTCTCAAACCTTAAACAAAAATGACAAATGATTTATTCAAACTTATTTGGTATTTTATTTGATTTTCTTTAAATATTTACTTTTAAAGAATAACAAATTAGGGTTTCTTTGATTTTCACCCTCATCAAACAATTTCAAACACTTGGGCCTCTAATAGATTGTAAGAACCAATCCTTTGTAAATACAAACCTATTTTTGGGCCTCACTTATTATATAAGTCCCGTTGTATTTCAAAAAGTTCGACGCGATCATCGTTCGTTGAAAAACAAACCCTGGGTCTCTCCTCGAGCTATAAGACCTATTCAAAATCTTTTGGGCCTCTATTAGAGTGTAAGACCCAACCCCCTTTGAAAACCAAACCATTTTGTGCCTCAATGCATTGTATAAGACCCACCGCATTTTCAAAAATCTCGACGCGATCGCCATTTTCAAACAAATAACCTTGGGCCTCTCCGTGAGCTGTAAGCCCCACCACTTGTACAAAAATAAATCTTTTGGGCCTCTATTAGAGTGTAAGACCCAATCCCCTTTTACCAAAACGTTTTGGGCCTCAGACATTGTATAAGTCCCCCTGCGTTAAAAGAAAACCTCGGCGCGATCGCCAAAAAAAAACCAATCATCTGGGCCTACCCTCGTGTTGTAAGCCCCATTCTTTTTCTTTAAACACTTGGACCTCTTGAGAGAATGTAAGACCCACCCCCTTGTACAGAAAACCTTTCTCGGGCCTCAGTCACTTGTATCAGTCCCTCTGTACAAAACGACAGTGCGATCACTGATAAACCTTGGTCCTCTACCTGAGCTGTAAGCCCCAACATCTTTTCAAAATACTTTCTCCTTTTAATTTTGAATATACTATTGTTTTCAATCTTTCTTTGTTGAACTACTAACTAAACAACATGGAAGCTCTACAACCGAGTAAGTGTTTATATGCTTTCTTTATCCGCTTTCATATACATATAACTGTATTGTGGGGTTGTTTCACTGTAAGTCTTCTTTCATAAACTCATATCAACTGTGTAATACTAGTATAGATATTTAGAGTTTCCTCGACAATTACATCTAGCACTAAGCCCTATTGATCACTCTTAAAATAGACAAAACTAGATCCCCACAGGATTATCAGACACAGTCTTCCCTCCTTTTGGGGTTAAACAATATGGAGATGTGAAAGGCAGATTCTTTTTGAACCCTTTCTCAGACTGTCACCTTTAGAAGTTGTCAAAGAAACTCTACTCCCTAAAGATGATCTTTTCTCCGTGAATGGCATCTCTTGAGTTTCTTCCAAATTCTCGAACTTTCCTGGCTTGATCTATTCTCTCTGAATAGCTTGTCTTGAACTTCTCGGGGTTTGGGGACCCACAGGCTTCCTAAAAGTATCCCCGCCTCCTCTTGGGCATTGTACAAGGACCCTACGGCTTCTTAGAAGTATTCACAGCCTCATCTTAGGCTTCGTATAAGGATTCTTCCTTCTGGAAGAGAGCCTCCTCTTAGGCTTCGTACAAATTGTCCTTCGGCTTTTTAAAAGTTTCCATCCTCCTCTTGGGCTTCGTACAAATTGTCCCGATGACCTCCTAGAGGTATAGGAACATAAATTAGTCATCTTAATAGAACAACCTTTCAAAGAGTCTAGATCTTTCTACCGTGAACATACTACTACTGTTTCTTTAAGCATCGTACAAAAGATAAAACTCTAGACTTGGACAGTCTAATCTCCTTGAGTCTCGAAGGCATTCTCAAGTAGGGAAAAACACCAGTAGACTCGGACAGTCTCCAATACCCTCTGGATTCCCCATTTCCTTAAACAACAGGAAATAACCCTGATCCTCTGATCAATCCCAAAGCATAGCCTTACCTTTAATCAGTCTCTTTATAAGAACTAATTTTCCCTTTTAACCAACCTACTGGACCTGTCACTCAACTGAAATAGCAATCCTTTTAGCCTCTATCTCGGGCTTCGTACGAGATACAAAAAGACTCTCTTTTTGAGTCAATAATCCTTTTAGCGTCTATCTCGAGCTTCGTACGAGATACAAAATCACTCTCTTGTTGAGTATAAAATACTCTCTTGTTGAGTCAACCTTTAGCCTCCATCTCGGGCTTCGTACGAGATACAAAAACACTCTCTTGTTGAGTATAAAAGACTCTCTTGTTGAGTCAACCTTTAGCCTTCGTCTTGGGCTTCGTACAAGACACATCTAAAAGCACTCTCTTGTTAAGTCAACCCCTTTTAGCCTCCCTCTCGGGCTTCGTATGAGACACACAAAAACACCTTCTTGTTGGGTCAATAGCCTCCTCTTAGGCTTTGTATAAGAAAAACCCCGGTTGAGTCAATCAACCTTTGAGCATCAAAACTGTGCCTCGTTCACAGGACACAAACATCAACAACTTCTTTCATCTAATTGCTGTAAGCGGCAAGCCTCTGGATTATTTACATCCACGCCACTGTCCCTCTTTTAGCATGAGAAATTCCTAAGGAAAGATAGCATTGCTCTACACTGAGTTAAAGTCTTCTCCTTCAGGTTAAAACCCCCTATAAAGGAAATTATGGCATTGCTAGGATTCACATATCCCGGTTAAAGTAATCCTCCTTTATAGTCAGTCACCCAACAGTTGTGACAAACAGACCCCCTTTAGAGATGACAAATTCTCTCTAAAGACAACACCTTTTTAGCTTCACATCTTGGGCTTCGAACAATATACAAATAAACCCTTCAGCTTCACGTCTTGGGCTTTGAACAAGACACCAAAACACCATTTCCTCCCATAGAATAGGAGGAACTACGGTCGCTCTAATTTCCCTATTTCGGTAAACGAGAATACGTAGGCATAAGATTGAAAGAAAAATCATAGCAAGCACACTAATCCAAAGCTCCAAATCCTGTACCTTCACATATCAAACTAAAAGCATCAGTCTTAAAACCTCCCACCAATCGCCCAGGCACTATTTTAACAAAATAACTTAAGAGAGACCCACAATCTCAGAAGCATCTGTAAACCAACAGTCATCTGTTTAAACTCAGTATGCAAGCAGGGTTAATTGGAGACATCTATTTCCCTTCCTTCATCAGCCTCAATAGGATAAAAAATGAATCGAACTGTAGTACCCCAAAAGCGATAGTGCTTCGCAACCACGTTCAAAAATTTGCGCTACATAAAAAATGGCGACTTCACTGGGGATATGTGTTTATTTTTCTGCTAATGGGAATGCGTGTGATGCCGCATGTGAAAAGATTGAGTATACACCTAGGAAAAACCTCTTTTAGTAGTGCGGAAACTATTGGAAATGGTTGTCACGCGATACTACCCTCTTCTGATGGTTCTTCGCAAAACATAACCTAGCACGGTTCCTGGCCCGCTGGTGTTTTCTCGACAAGAACTGATGATTTTGAGAGACAAGTACAAAAATCACTAGTATAAACCTTTGTGGGGGGGGGGGGGGTAGAGCCTTGACTTCATGACACCGACCCTTTGACCCCATGTTTTTTCTATGTTTTTGTGTGCTGCATTCATCTAAAAAACATTAAAACAAAGAAAAACTTCTCTTCTAGTCTCTCTTTTTCAAAACTAAACTAAGACAATGATTGCAAATGTCAGAGAAAAAGATTGCGCTCATGGACTTCGGTAGAAGGAGAACTCATAAGTATACCATCAGGGTTCCAAAACTAGAGGATTTGAGAGAATTAGCGAGGATGATCACTAACCCTGAAGCTTTCAGAGCCAAGTACGGAGGTCTGCCTATGATTGAAGGAATCATGGAGGCACTCATTCAGTTTTACGATCCGGTCTATCACTGTTTCACATTCCCGGATTACCAGCTCGCACCAACGCTGGAGGAGCATTCTTACCTAACCGATCTACACATTACTGATCGAGCTCCATTTTCTGGACTGGAAGAAATTCCAAAGGATCAAATCATTGTAAGAGCAATTTATTTGGATGAGTCGGAAGTTAAGACTCACATGACCACTAAGGGTGGGCTCCCAGGTTTACCCGCCCAGTTCCTGACAAAGAAGGCTCTGTACTTTGCTAGTATAGGGAACATGACTGCTTTTGAAAGCATCTTTGTTTTACTCACCTATGGCTTATTTCTGTTTCCAAACATTAATAGCTTCGTCGATATCAACACCATTAAGGTTTTTCTCATTGGAAACCCTGTGCCGACTTTGCTCGCGGGCGCGTATCATTCGATACACTTAAGGAATTTATACTGCGGAGGAATGATCACGTGCTGTGTATCCCTGCTTTACAAATGGTTCACTTCTCATTTGCCTAAGTCTGCTAATTTTTAGGATCATAAGAGTACCTTACGTTGGTCACAGAAAATTATGTCCCTTACCAACTCTGACATAGATTGGTACAATAGGATTTATGACGGGATCAGGATCATTGAACGTTGTGGAAACTTCCCCAACGTACCCCTCATAGGAACTAAGGGAGGAATCAACTACCATCCAGTATTGGTTCGTCGTCAATTTGGATACCTGATGAGGCATGTCCCGCGTAATGCTCATCTGAAGGGTCTTTTCTTCAAAGAAGGAGAAAATGACAGGGCACTAAAGATGGAAATAGTACACACTTGGAAACATGTTCATAAGAAAGGACGAGAGTCTCTAGGAAAACCGACCTGTGTCTCGGTGGAGCCTTATCTCCACTGGGTACAAACTAGATCTCTCAAGCTAAAGATGCATTATCCTCGTCACGGGGTTCTTCCGCCAAGGGAATCTGTCATGTACTTCATGACTGAAGCGGAAAAACTTCAGGTTACTCTCAACAAAGTTCAACAGGAGAGGAGGTCTTGGAAGAACAAGTACCGCACCCTCAATGTAGAGTGTACCAAAATACAGCAACTGTTGAAAGATAAGGTTGCTCTAATCAAGATTTTAGAGCAACATGCTGTGGATAATCGGGATGACCAAAGGAATTTGCTCGTTCCTTTCACTTGGCAAAGGAATGACAACCCGACAACGGCCCAAGAGCCCCGGTCAAAGAAAAGGAAAGTACCAGAATCAGCACCCGAGTTCTCCTCAGAGAGGACTCGGGACCCCTTAGCTTAGGTTTCTGTTTCCGAACCTTGTAATCTACTGTATTTATATTTTGGCAATCCTTTGAATTCAATAAAATGGGGTTTCCCCACTGTTTGATATTTGCAATCTAATTGTCGAATTTTATTTTGATTAAACAAAAAAAACAATTAATATAATCATTGCATTCATCATTCTCACGTCACGTATTCTTCTTACCTATGAATCTCACGTTTGTGTCTCGGTTCTAGAGTCAAACTGTCTCATTCGTACAATACTCGGGCCAATCGTCAGAAAAAGATGGATGATCTCGAGGAAGAGAACAGAGAGTTGAGAGAATAGATCGACGCTCTGAGAGAGGATATGAGAAAGCTTCGTAACGACATGCAAGCCATGGCAGAAGCTCAGCTACAAAGGACTGTGATATCGAAGATCACCTCAACGCCCATAGTGGAAAAGTCCAATCCTAGGTACAAAATGCCGAAAGATCGTCCCTAGGGCATGCCACTAAACTATATCCTGGAAGGATATATCCCATTGATCAATGAGGATCAGGGGACCGCAGCAGGAACCACTGGGCCTGAAGGTTACAAACTTCGGGAAAGCGAAGATGTCAGGGGCATGACAGCAGCTCCTGAAGGTTACAAACTTCGGGAGGCACCGAGAGTCTCGGCCATAATGACTATACCACCGCCCGTGGTACACACTGTCCCGGAAGGACAGATTCCTCATATACCTTATGGGGGAAACGAAAACATGTTCGAAAGAATGAATGAGTTCCAGGAACAGTTCCAGGGAATGCAGAAAGAACTACAGGCCCTTCGCAGTCAGGATTTATTTGGAAAGGATGCCGCGGACCTCTGCTTGGTCCCCAATGTGAAATTCCCGCACAAATTCCAGGTGCCCGACTCTGAAAAGTACAAGGGTAACTCTTGCCCTCAGAGTCACTTGGTGATGTACGCTCGGCGAATGTCAGCTCAGACAGAGAATCAGGATTTACTAATTCACTTCTTTCAGGATAGTTTAACCGGGGCCGCACTAAAATGGTACATGGGTTTAAACCGTGCTACGATTAGCACTTTCAGAGATCTTGGCACTGCCTTCGTCCAAAAATATAAATACAATCTGGACATGGCACCCGACAGAGATCAACTCAGATCAATGTCACAAAAGGACAAGGAAACCTTTAAGGAATACGCTCAGAGATGGCGTGAAATTGCCGCTCAAATTTGTCCACCTCTTGAGGAAAAAGAGACGACAAAGATCTTCTTAAAGACCTTAAGCTCATTTTATTACGACAGAATGGTTGCCAGTGCGCCCAGTGACTTCACCGAGATGGTCGGTATGGGAGTTCGTCTTGAGGAAGCCGTCCGAGAGGGACGTCTAGTCAAAGACACTGGATCATCAAATAGTACAAAGCGATACGGTAGTGCTCTCCTTAAGAAAAAAGAGCAGGATATTGGGAATATCTCTCTCGGAAAGCAAAGGCGACGTTATCAACCAGTAGCGGCTGTGACTCCTGCTATCAATCCTGCACCTATTTCTACGTATCAACCTCAGGTTGCGCAGAGCCAACCTAATCAGCAAAGGACACAACAGCCTCTTCAGCAGGCTCGTCCTCCATACAATAACAACTGTACAACGCGGCCACCAGGATTTGATCCTATACCCATATTGTACGCATAATTATTTCTGTTACTATTGGCTAAGGGGCATGTCCAGACTAAGTCCCCTCTTACAGTACCGGAAAATCCGCTTTTTTTGTTTAAGGTGGATCAGACTTGCCCCTACCATCAAGGAGGACCAGGGCATAACATAGAGAACTGTCTCAGTTTCAAATCCGACGTATAAAAGCTTGTTAGGAGCGGGGTCTTATCTTTCAAGGATACAAATCCTAATGTTCTCACAAACCCGCTACCTCAACACGAGAAAGCTACGGTCAATTTAATAGAGGGAGAGACTGACAATGTGTATCAAATTCATGATGTACTCTTGTTAAGGACCAATCTGGTCAAGATGCATTGTAGACAGAGTGGATATGGCCATGTGCCACTTCATAACTATCACCAGTGTGATATCTGCTCTAAAGACAATCGAGGATGTTCTGTGGTGCAATCAGCTCTACAGGAACAGATGGATCTCGGATGGATCCAAGAGCACCGAGTTCGTGGAGTTAACATGGTTTACACGAATTCCAACATCATTCAGAACCACGACATCCGTGCAATGAATGTCAACTTGGTGGCGAGGCATTCCAGGAAAATCCAGTATCATAATCTGCCGCGGCATGATTACAGTTCCTGTCTGACTTGCTCGGTAAACAAACAGGGATGCTCTTTTGTACAAGAGGCCCTCCAGCGTCAGATGGATCTTGGATGGATCCAGGACTACCATGATAGGAATCCCTATCAGATCAAAATGATTCAAATCTTCGATATTCGCTTGATGAATACCAGCCTGGTGTAGTTACATGCTAAACAGGTCCGGCTCGGATTCCTGGTATGACATGATTATCAGAGCTGTAGGGCGGGTTGCGAAAACGATCAAGGTTATGCCCTTGTCTAGGAAATACTTCAGCACTTGTTGAACCACTGGTGGCTTCCAATCTATATGGATGAAGACACCCAGCAAATTAGGATTACCAATGGGAACCCTACTCGGCATCAAAGTCGGGACGTTCTATCTGTGGAAACTGACCTAGTGAGGTTACAATGTCTTCAAAGTGGGCGTGGCCAGGTGCCACCACACAACTATGAACGTTGTAGAGTCTGTTCGGAAAGTAACCAAGGATGTTACCTTGTGCGAGCAGCTCTTCAGGGTCAGGTGGATCGTAGAGAGATTCGCCCATATCTGGGTTCCGGACCAATCAACTGGGAGTCGGAGTACCTCGCTGATCAAATTGAGGATGTTGTCGTAATCTCTGATCATCAGAGGGCTAGGGATGTTTGTACCGTCATCCCTCTACTTGACGAATCGAGAGTTCCCAACCAGGAACGGATCGAAATTGCTTACAATGGTCAGAAAAATTAGAAGGCTCCCATAGTCATCTATCTACCGGGACCATTACCGTATGAATCAACTAAGGCTATCCCTTACAAATACAGTCCAACAACAGTCGAGAATGGAAAGGAAATTCCATTACCCTCCATCGTGAATATTGCAGACATCAGTCGAGTAACACGGAGTGGTCGAATCTTCAACCGAGGAGTTGGAGAACTTAACAAAGAAAAGGAACCTCAGACAGAAGTTCCCGATCCACTAGTCAGTCAGTCCAGTAATCCCGACCTTTCGAAAAACAATGATGAGATGCTGAAACTCATCCAAAGGAGTGAATACAACATTGTTGATCAAAATGTTACAAACTCCTTCAAAGATCTTAGTGCTATCACTTTTACTCAGTTCAGAAGCACACAGGGAGGCTCTATAGAAAGTCTTGGAGCAAGCCTTTGTGGAACAGGATGTAACAATCAAACAGTTCGATAGCATTGTCTCTAACACCACTTCCTGCAATAACTTGGGATTTAGTGATGAGGAATTACCTGAAGAGGGTCGCCGTCATAACATGGCGTTCAATATTACGGTCAGCTGCCATGGCGATGCTTTAGCCAGCGTACTGGTAGACACAGGGTCAGCCCTGAATGTTATGCCAAAGTCCACTTTGATGCAATTATCCTTCAAAGGACCCTCGATGAGAACCAGAGAGGCCGTCGTCAAAGCATTTGACGGGTCCAGAAAAACGGTTATCGGCGAAGTCGACCTTCCCATAACTATTGGTCCTCACACTTTCCAAGTTATTTTCCAGGTCATGGACATCCGGGCAACGTATAGTTGTTTATTAGGAAGACCTTGGATACATCAGGCTGGGGCGGTCACCTCGACCCTCCACCAAAAGTTAAAGTTCGTCCAGAACAACCAGCTCGTCACGGTCTGTGGAGAACAAGCCTTGCTCGTGAGTAACTTATCATCATCTACTGGTATAGAACCTGAGGAGGTTATTAGAACTCAGTTCCAAGCACTGTCGGTGAGCAAGGATAATCAATCCGAAGAGGGAACTTCCATTTCCTCATACAAAGATTCTATCAAAGCGGTCGAGAGTACCAATACAACAGGATAGGGACAGCTAGTCATTCCTACTGACAGTAAAACAAAAAAGGGTCTTGGTTTTTCTGCAACCTGTACCTAGACAGCTACTACCAGCAATGAAAGTCTTCATCCCATTCAAGAATTATTCCACAGTGGAGATTTCCTTCACCTAGTGCCTCAAGAAGTGCATACCATCAATAAAGATGATTCCTCTGATATGGAGGAAGAATGGGAGTCCTATCTTAACAAGGACGGTGATACGTCTCAGGAAGAGGTGCCTACGCCCTTTTGCTATTCCGTACAGAGTCCGAGATTTATACCCAGGTCAGACGTCGAAATGATATACGGAGATTGTGATCCTGAAGGATGCCGTGCTCCACCAAACTCATTAGAGGAGGACACTCTGATGAAGGACAACTTTGACCACAACTATTATGGCCCGATGGATGGCCTGCCAATGTGGCAGCCGTATCCAAGAGACTTGGGGCAAGAAAATCAGCCGAACAATGAAAATCAGCTGAGCATCATTGAAAAGAATACTTGCGTCCCCACCATGTCATGGGATCAACAATCAGGTAATTTAGAAAATGTCCAGTACGACGATGAATTTGCAACGTTTGCAGGACTTAAATTCATCAACTATGCTTTTCCCGAGGTCAACGTCATCGAGAGGGATGACTCATCCAGTTCCACAGAAGTGTGGGACACCCTGGGACAACCAAGTGGGAAATTCGACTTCATGGTCAAATACACCGCTCCTGAAAGCTCTCGTATCAGGCTCGAAGACATCTAGCCAACTGGATGGGGAGATCTACCTGAGAGTACAAATGCTATGCAAAATGCCACAGAGGAATCCTCCTACGACAACTCTGCCCGGGAGACAGATTCCAGTGATCCTGCTCCACCAGAAATCAGCGTTATTTCTGAAGGCAAATCAAGGAGGGTGCCAAACTTTTTGATTCACCGAGGAGTTCGCCGCCAATGGGTTGTTGTCGATGTTCCGAAGATTGTTTATAAGTCAAAGTAATTGCCGTCTTTAACCTTTCACCCTACCCAGGTGAAACATATTTTTTGATAGGGCTCAATTTCTGTAAATTTCCCTCTTCGCTTCGCCCAAAGCGACAGAGTTTTGTTTTATAGGGCTGTAGTTTCAAGATTCGACTTGTTCATTAATAAAATAACGCCGTTCTGTAATTTTCGCATTAATTATTGTTTTCTCTTTTTGCTTTTCTCAGAAAATGGTAATCCTAAAAAACAACTCAATAATAAAAATAAGCTTTAAAAGAATACACTACACACACTCTTGCATTTCCTCTATCTCTTCTAAACACAAATCATACCGTTATGCAGATTGCTTGTTTTAAACCCTGTTGAAACATACGATCCGATGCCTTCTCCCAACTTTGAGTTCCTGGTATTTGGGGCTGAAGAAAAAAATGACGACGAAATTCCAGAAGAGATCTCCCGATTACTCAGACAGGAGGAAAGTTCCATTGAACCTCATAAAGAGCCGTTGGAAACAGTAAACTTAGGTTCAGAAAAAGAGAGAAAAGAAATCAGGATTGGGGCACTGCTTAGTCCAACTACTAGAGAGGGTTTAGTAAAACTTCTCAAAGAATTCCTCGATGTAGTCGCTTGGTCCTGTCGCTCCCGGGATTTTCATCCAAGTACAAACGCGAAAGTGGCACCGAACAGAGTCGCCAGCAATGTGTATTTATCCCAAGAGAGGGAAAGGAAACACCGCGTAAACCTGAGAGAAAGGAAAAGCATGGTCTTACGACCAAGAGAACTGGGTTCGGGAGTCGGTTACGCGCGGGGAAGGTATTAGCACCCCCACGCGTCCATCGTACCCGATGGGATCCACGCTTGCTTGTCTCGATCAAAGGGTGTAAAGAAAGGATACTGGAAAAGGAACTGAAAGAAAGAAAGGAGAAAGAAAAGAAAAGGAACGGGAAACAAATGTAGGGAAAATAAAAGAAGTGCTCGCATGGGCCCTACCCCACTGCCTACGTATCTCATCGGGAGCATGAGAATCAGAGCGACGTAGTTCCCCTCACTAGGGATGGATTGTGTTTTTTAGAGAACGGCTTACGTTCTAGCTCAGGTGTTGCAGGCTCGCTGGTCCGAGTGCGTTACCATCTTGCAAGAGAACGAGTAGAAGCGCGTTCGTACGCTAAGAGTGAATGAGGTGAGAAAAGAATTCCCGAAGGAAAGACGTTATTGTTTGTTTTTGTCTTTTAGAAAGAAGTGTTTTGTTATTTGTTTGCATATGATAGTGTATCCAAATCTTAGTCCTTGGAATGTGTACCTTCTCACATTCCAAGATGGAATGAGTAAGAAAGTACACTAAATATGAAGAAGACCCCCACACTTAGTTTCAATTGTCAAGGTTCAAACACACTAGCATACTTGTGTTTATTAAGTGTTTTTGTTGATTAAGAAATGAAGAAGTGTTTTTTTATTTACCTCCAACAAGTATTGCATTTAAGTCCCTCACACAAGATCAAATGTTTAACGCATTGACCCAAGATGGGTTGTATGCTATACATTTTAAGATTATAAGAGAAGACCCCTTATAATCTTTTCTTTATGTGAAAGGCCTAAATGCAATAAATGCCTACCTTTATTAGAAGTTTTGAGTTTTCTTTGAGATGAGAAGATGAAAGACTCAAGAGTGAGGTAAAGGTGAAAACTAAGGGGAGACTAAGACACACCCTAGTGTTAGCATGCTCGGAGATCCTATGGTCAATGTGGTTTATCAAGCCTACTTCTAAAAGAAAGAAGAAGAAGAGCAAAAGAAGCAACTTACTTCCAAAATAGAAGTTAAGTTGATCTTAAAGAGGGATGGAGAAGAATTATTCAAGGAAAGCATGTAAATGCTTATCAAACACAAATTGAATTATTTAAAAGAGATAAGAAAAGATGAGGGAGAGAAGTGTATGTGGAACTATGTCCCCACACTTACTTACCATGCACCTACATGAAAAATGTTAGTCCACAATATTTACAAGTATGAAATAAAGGAAAAAACAACAAGTGATGATCAAATCAATTAAGAACCAAAGAAATAGGATCCTAAGAGATACAAACTAATCAAAGTCAGAATCTAAATAATAAGAGTACTCTCTAATATTAAGACATCAAACACACATCAACTATGTACAAGTAATGTCCTAAACATTAAAGGAATGAATCATAGGAGAAATAGATGAAGAATAGGATGGAAATGCAAAGTAATCATGCATTTATGCTTCATATAAAGTCAAGGTCAGAATTAAATTCAATTCACAAAGGTCTTACAAAGCATATGAACCATCATGTAATTCAAGAATAGAAGAGTGCAAGTGGAAGAGATAAGATGAAGTAGCAGAAAAGAGAAATGAAACATGTTCAATTAAATGCACAAAATGACATATTATAAATGCATAACATGTGAGATGGTTAATGAATGCACATGGGCAGTAGCATATTATACATGAGATGTAAATGGCATGAAGGAAATGGTACACCAAAATGCAAACATGAATCACATATAGCATAAGAAGAAGTGAGAGATGAAAACAAGTCATAATTCAATTTAGAATGCACAAACTCATGTCAAATGTAAATGCAAACCAAAGTGACTTATAATGCAATCAAAGGTGACCTATAATATCATACAAATTACCTATAATATCACATGAATGGCTCATAAAAAATATGCAAATGCTCATACAAATATGCACAAAAGAAATCATGCAAACATGCACTAAAGTTAGAATGATTATGACATGTTATTATGCTTCAAATGTAAATGCATCAAACAAAAGTTAAATGGGCTTAGTAAAATTATACAAGCATGTTATTAGAATGCCTAAGTCAGAAGTAAATCATACATCAAGATAGCATGTCAAAATTCAAAGAAAAATGACTTCAAACAATGCATTAGGTCAAATTAAAATGTCATGCAAAATGGTGCAAAAACAAGTATCAAAACATGTCATAAAGTGATCTAAAAAATAAAAAAAAAATCATATAACACACTTCAATGTATTAGTGAATCAATTCAAAAAGAATCAGGTCAAAACAGTTTGTAATGATCAAAAACAAAATTCTACAAATTCATGTATCATATTTGGAATGCATACAAATGGAAATTCAAAGAAAATTAAGAAACAGTGGAAACAATATAATAAAATCACGAAATAAAAACATCAAAAATTTCATAAATGTCTTGATAACACTCATAAATTTTTTCAGAATTTTCTGATGAAATTTTGTAATTTTAAAAATTAAAAAGGAAACGTGTATGAAATGGAAAAAAATAAAATGCAAGAGAATTGGCAAGGGGGGTGCAACAATAGTCATTCTATAGTGTAAAAAGTATGGGCCTAAAGAAAAGTGGGGTGCGAAAAATAGTTTTTTATTCCATAAATCTGCAGAATCATGCGTGAGAGAGTGTATTTCCATTCCATGTACATGCCATTCAAACCACACGATCAAACTAGATCTCCACATCAACGGCTTGGGATGCACGTACACGCAAACTACCACGCACATGCGCGCACCGGAACGACCTGACCTCTTAAACTTGTGTCACGTGAGAAACATAGACTTTCATTAATGCGGTGCTGAATTGTGATTGGCCAGCCGCAAAGCACATTGTATCAACCAATCACAACTCGCCATTCCTTCTCTCTCTCTTTCTAATCATCATTCCATTACCACTCAATCATTTCTAATCATTATTCTATGATTCTAATCATTATTTAATCATAAAAAGCAAGAACAAACCCAATACCATGCTGCCACGTGGCAGCCTTCATGCAAAAACGAAAATCAACTCCAGCAACATGAGAAAATGCAACATTTTTCTTCAAACTTCTACATCACATAACTTCCTCATTTCTTGATGAAAATTAACAAAGTAAGATACCAAACTGAAGCCCAAACTTCATAGATCATGAATATACCAATTAAATCACCAAAAGATCATTCTAATATCAAGAAAAATGGCACGAAAGTGACACATCCAAGCACCAATTTCACAAAAATCACAAAATCACATAAACTTCAAATTAAACAACAGTGGTGTGCCATCATTTCAGGACTTCCAGATGCAATGCATGAGTACTAATTTCACATTGTAAATTTCTAAAATTATGATGAACTAAAGAAAAAGTTTCAAGATCTCTAACCTTGTGTGATGCACTTTTTTTGTTTTAGAAATCCGAAAACTTCCTGCAAGATCTTCAAATCAACACTTTGTGCCAAATAAAGGCGAAAACCAGATCCAATACTTGCTTGGAGTAGAAATTGGAAGTGATGAGTGAAACTTGAGATTTTTCGATGGTGGATTCAATCGGATCTAATGCATACAGTAGAAAGAGGAGATTATGGAGATGATTCTGCTTCGAAGATCTTCGAAAATGATGAAGAAACGAGAGAGAAATATGAATCTGAATTCTTGAGAGTGAAAGAGAAATTTGAGATTTCTTGAGAAATTGTGATGAAAAGTGTGAGGAATGTGTGAGATTAGAGAGAAAATTGAGAGAATGATTGAGAATGAGTTCTGAGAAATGTGGGAAAATGAGAGAGACCCTTGAAATTGTGTGTGTATTTGTTTATATAGTTAGGGTTTAATGTGATTAACCATGGTAAACTGAGTGAGTTAAGTGAGTTAGAGTTGGGTTAACTGAGTGGGTTCTAACTAACTGAGTCATGACAGTTAGAGGTGAGTTGAAAAAATTTATTATGGTGTGGGTGAGTTTATGAAGTGTATGGTGGGGGTTTAAAATGGAGGGTGGTGATGTAAAGAAATTTTTAGCTTAATGAAATGGAAAGTGGAATGGTGTAACATGTATGAGAATACTTGAATTAACAACAACAACAATGTTATTTTTCGGGTTTTATAGCAGCAAAAAAAAATCAATTAAAACAAGGAAGTTTGATGATGAATTTCTCTCACTTTAATGAATGGAAATGAGTAATTTTTGTGACAAATGAAAGAGTAGATATGGGAGAATAATTTTGATGTTGAAATTGAATTGAATAGAGGTTTGTAGGATAGTGTAAAATGACTCCAAACATCATAGTTCAGAACTGGTGCATGGGCGTGGCAAGTTGGTAGGGTGGCGTGGCAATCTGTCTTAGAAAATTCAGCATGAACACGTCAATTTGGTACCATCATAACCCTATCATAACTTGCTCAAATGAAAAAATGTCCAACATCAAAGTTGAAGAGAACATTAAGATGAACAACTTTAATGTTCAACATTTTTTCGTTTGGAGCTTCCATCATGGAGAAAAGTGGCTGGAAATTTGGCACACCAAGTGTTCGACAAAATTATGGCGCATGGGTCTGCACTTGCCTTGTCATGACTTGGTTTTTGACCTTGTTTTGTCAAACTTTGATCAATCATATCTCACTCAATTTTTATCCAATGGAGCTGTTCTTTATGTGGATTTGAAGCTTGAAACAAGATCTTTTGTTGTGGCCTAGTGGAATTTTCATTTGGTGCTTCAATTTTGAATGGCCTTGGTTCAAAGTGTAGTGCAAAATGGTCCAAAATTACTATTTTTAGTAACCCTTCTTATTCCAAAAATGGCAACTTTTCACAACTTGATTTTTCCATGATTCCTTTGGAGTTTCTTAACCAAATTTTGTACATTGGACACATATAACATGAATTTCATGATTTTGGGCTCAAAAAGTCAAGGGTTGACTTTTCCCTCTGATTATTTGACTTGACCCCAATTTCTCTGATTTTTTATCTTTCTTCCAATTGAACCACTTCTAAAACCAATTGAGAGGCAATTTTCCACATACATACACTTAAGGACATGTAGAATACCATGACAACAAGCTTTGTCCAAAAAATCAGAGATATCCTGATTTTATTAGAAACCCTAATTTTGACCCCCTCTGGTTAGGAGGGAAAAGTGCAGTCTTCAATTTCAAATTCCTCAGAGTATGTTGTGTATCCTTTTAAAGGATGATGGGATATGCCATTTGAGGATGATTTTGGATCAATGAGCTATCTCTTTTGAGGGTTTTCCTTCAGTTTTTGAACCTCTTGCATGTTGAAGTATGTATTGCTTCAATCTCCCATTGGATCTCACTTCCTTGAGATTGTGGATGATCAATTGAGATGGTATGAGACATGATAGACTCTTGGCTTGCCTTGAGGCAACTTGATTGACCTTTTTGTGCTTTGAATGATTCCTTGATTGTCCACCTTCCACCTGATCACATGCCCTAATGGTAAGAAGGATGCCATGCTTCATTTTTCTATGTTAAATGCAATGTAATGTTAATGAGGTGGATATGATATGATAAATGATAATGCCATGCTATGATGACAAAGAGGGAGAGCAAATTTTGGGGTATTACAGCTGCCCCTATTCAAGCGCTGTAGACCTGAATGCCTGAAAGCAATTGCTTTCGGACTTTCAAGGTATATAGTGATTGAATACCAAATATAACCAAAAATTTGCTCTGGATGGTGAGAAAGAAACCCCCCGACATTGCTGGATTGAATCTTCAATGAAACATTGTCGGAGAAATCTGCCTTTTGAATGACACCAGACGTCTACTGGCTCGCCGCATTACTGGTAAACTTTAACAATGTCTTTTATGCAATTCCAGACGACTACTGGCCTGCCACACTGCTGGTGGACTTTAGAAATGTCTTTTTGAACGACGCCAGACGACTACTGGCTTGCCACACTACTGGTGGACTTTAATAATGTCTTTTATGCAATTCCAGACGACTACTGGCCTGCCACACTGCTGGTGGACTTTAGAAATGTCTTTTTGAACGACGCCAGACGACTACTGGCTTGCCACACTACTGGTGGACTTTAATAATGTCTTTTATGCAATTCCAGACGACTACTGGCCTGCCACACTGCTGGTGGACTTTAGAAATGTCTTTTTGAACGACGCCAGACGACTACTGGCTTGCCACACTACTGGTGGACTTTAATAATGTCTTTTATGCAACTCTAGACGACTACTGGCCTGCCACACTACTGGTGGACTTTAATAATGTCTTTTATGCAACTCCAGACGACTACTGGCCTGCCACACTACTGGTGGACTTTGCAGCTTCGTGCCACCCGAAGATGGACTTTTGCCAATCCACTGTTGGACTTTTGCCACCCGAAGACGGACTTTTGCCAATCCACTGTTGGACTTTTAGAATATGCCACCCTTAGATGGACCTTTCGCCAATCCACTGTTGGACTTTTGCCACCCGAAGACGGACTTTTGCCAATCCACTGTTGGACTTTTGCCACCCGAAGACGGACTTTTGCCAATCCACTGTTGGACTTTTAGCTGCTTTGCCACCTGAAGATGGACTTTTGCCAATCCACTGTTGGACTTTTAGAATATGCCACCCTTAGATGGACCTTTCGCCAATCCACTGTTGGACTTTTGCCAATCCACTGTTGGACTTTTGCCAATCCACTGTTGGACTTTTGCCACCCGAAGACGGACTTTTGCCAATCCACTGTTGGACTTTTGCCACCCGAAGACGGACTTTTGCCAATCCACTGTTGGACTTTTGCCACCCGAAGACGGACTTTTGCCAATCCACTGTTGGACTTTTGCCACCCGAAGACGGACTTTTGCCAATCCACTGTTGGACTTTGCTAACGTCTTTTAACAATGCCAGACGACTACTGGCTTGCCACACTACGGGTGGACTTTCGCAAAATTCCAATACTGGATTACACTCTGCATCCGTGTCAGACATCTCTGCCGACTTTGCTGAGGAACAATGATCAATGACTTGACTTTAGAGGTTCCTGAGAGGATAACATCTCTGCTGGATAATGAATGAACAATCCGTCTGCTCCGAATTGTCAAGTTTGCCAAAAATAAATTGGACTTGAAGAATAATAGATCTGCCAGTAATCACTTCATCTGCTGGGGGAATGAATTCTGGTCACAGCGACTCCGTTGGGGATGAGAATTTCTTTGCATGGCGTCTTGCTAAGGAAGAAAAGTCATAAAAAAAACTCTGCTTGGGGATCTATCCAATCCAAGACCCTTTTTAGGGGTTATCCACCTTTTGAACCGGCTGGGGAAAGACTGTGCCATCCTTGTTGAGGAATAGATTCTGCCGATCTTATAAACCTCTGCGGGGAGAACAACAACTCAACTGGGGAGTATTGCTGACAAGATTCGATGCTGACCTCTGTGGGGGATCATTACCAGAGACACAAACTTGCTAGGGACCAGGGCTACTTTGCCAGGGATATGCGAATCCTGGTTAGAACATTCCCCTGCAACTTGCTAGGAAAGAGTCCTTAGAGATCTGTTGGGGAAACCCAAAGCAAATCCACGGTAGTCTGCTGAAGAATATGACTGTCAAGCTTAGGATAAGTACCACAATGCCCCATGTTAGGCGAGCTTCCCTTTAGACAATTCCGTTAGGGATGACGAGTTTATAACAAACTCTGCTGGAGGAAACTGCTTTAAAACGTCTCGTGCTGGGGAATGCCTTTTGAGAGGATTTTACAGAAGACCAACTGTCCTCGAACTCTACTGGGGATGATCAACACTTCATGATGGGGAAACAAACATGCCCCATGCTTGGACAAACCAACAATTTGTCCCCGAAGAAGATGTCATAAGAGGATTTTACAGAAGATTTAGCCTCTTCAAACTCCTGCGACTTCGCTGGGGATAATGACCATCAGTTTCGGTGTCGACGAGACCACTCTTTTGGGGAACCTGTGACCGTTATCGACACAGAAAAGCTTGTAGCTGTTGGAAGGACTGAATAAGAGAATCGACTTAATAAGATACCACGATACCCAGTTGAGCTCAATTCGTTGATATCGAATCGTCGTGACCGACCGTCGACCGAATGATGGACTTAATCAGTGAACATTGTGACAAAAGGGTGACCACCTTTCTCGAACATGATTGCCCCAGTCTTCTGCATGGAAGTAAGTGATTACTCGTCTAGAAGACATGATCCCGTGATCTCGCAAAGGCTTCAATTTTGCCTTTGAGCCTAGTATGAGGCTGCTACCTGCAAGCAAAGGATATGCACGTATACCCCGTGCGAGATATGACTTCTGCAACTGAGAAAATCTAACTCTGAACCACCACTTGTTGGGGAGAAAGGTTTGCATGCAATCTCTTGCTGGAGAACATTATTAATGAAGCCTACTGAAGACGGGGACCAAAAATGCCTTGGGTTGGAATGCCCCTTAGTTTCACTCCTTTTGGCTGATTGACTGCATATGCGTGACCAACTGTTTTTCTTCACTTGTCCCAAACCAACATGGTCCACCGGAAGAAATTGTCCCAAGAGGATTTTACAGAAGACTTGACATCCAAAACGCTTCAATGTCTTCAAACTCTCGTAGAGATTCGTTGGATCTCGCCGTAACTGCCCCAGACCGCATGGATTACTTAGAAGAAGTCATCGCATGAGGATTTTACAGAAGACTTGGCAAGCTCAATGCTTCAGTGTCTTCAAACTCTTGTAGAGATTCGTTGGATCTCGACGTAACTTCCCCAGACCGTATGGACTACAGAGGAATTCACCTTGAAAAGATCCATGAAGAATCTCATACCACCGTGGGATATTCTGCCTCGGTATTCTGAAACCTGGATGGGCTGATTAGTTGTCTGGATGGACTAACTTCTCGTGCTTTTGGGATGGCCTGCCTCAGTATGACCCTTGAAGTGGTTTTGCCCCAGTTTGGCTGAACTCTGAAAAGATTTCTCGACGTAATTGGCTCAGACCGGCTACACCTTAAAGAGATGATTCGACGTGACTGCCCCGGATCGACTACGTCTTAACACAACTTGTTGGGAAAGCTCCTGCTCAACAAAGTTTCCTGAGGAGGTACCACTGGACGTGACTGCCCTTCGGGAGTTTTAGGATTCTCAACTCGGCAAGATTAAACTTCTGGACTGGATTTCCATATGTAAACTTCTTTTGATGTCAAACAAATGTATGCAAGCAGAAAATGTTTTATTCTGAGAATGAAAATTCTAATGCAACACAACATGTTAATCTCGAAGTTTTACTAAAAAGATGTAGCAAACCCTTTTGTGAGCGAATCACGGGTTAGGATACGACATTAATTTTTGAAAGAAATAATGCAATGCACATGCAACACCAACAAAGATCTTTTAGCACAACTGATAGGAGTCAGGAACGCTATCTCTTGGTAGTATGCCTTTGAAATAACCCTGTTTCAATTAGGACTTTTGAGGGTTGTAACGGGGCCTGGTTCACGGTTTTGAGAAAAAAGGATTTATGGCTCAAAGTTTATTGGTGCCCACCCACTCTTCGTGATGTTCTCCAGTCCTACGTTCAGCTAATTTGCACAAGCGTTCGCCTCTCAAAAAGATTTTGTGATCTTTAAGGAAACCATGATACTGATGGTTTGACACCTAATGAGGCTTTGGATTGACAGTCACCCCTTTGTCTTTTGTCCATAGTCACACGACTTTGTTCTTGCTCGAGGATTTTCTTTTGTAATCCTTTTGTTTTTCGCTTTCACATTCTTTTGCTTTTTGATCCCTAATTTTTGCCTGGACTGATTCTTTTGAATCTTTAATTTCAGAGTCCAGCGGGATGCCCTAACTTTTGCCTAAGTTGCTTGTTTTCAAGTTTCAACTTAGCGGGCTTTTTTCATTTTTTCATTTTTTTTATTCTTTTTCCTTTTTTCTTGAACAAATCGTGTGACACTGGCTTGTCTTGACTTGATTGGAAAGGTCGTGACTGCCTCACTCTTTGATTGTTGATGGATAACCATTGTGGTTTCACATCTCTTGCCCTCTTGACGGTGGAATAGAAGGTAATGGATCCTCAGATGCACACTCCTTTTGAAATTTGAATGCTTGGTCAAATTAACTGACGCCTACCCTGCCCCTGGGTTAAATGTGAGGGTTTTTTCGTACGAAAAGAAACTCCTACTTCAAGGCTCAAAGGGGTTAACGAGGGTCTATCTCCCTTATATCTCCAGTGTTTGAGGAGTTGAAACAATGCCTGTACATCCTCAACAGGGTTCTTATTCCAAAGCACACCGTTAGAGATTTTTGCGTTTTCAGACCATCATTCTCCCTCATAGAGTTTGAGCAAGAAAAATGGTATTGCAGTACACATTAGCATTAAATGAGTAAACACAAATGAAATTCTTCAAGAAAACATATTCATTGCATTAAAATCCTCATACCAAATACAAACAAATTTTAACATGCGAACAATGTCTGAACGAACAAATAAAGACTACATATGAAAATGCAGCAAGGAAAATAAAGATTGTCGTTGTTGAGGAGGCTTGGCTCCGTCTAGACTGACCACTTCTGGTGATGTTCTTGTAACTTTGAGCACTCACCATGGTACAGAAGCTTCACCTTGTGGGGTACCATCTGGGGTGATAACCTTTGAGTCAATCAAATCCTGCACCTTGTGCTGGAACACATTACAGTTATCAAGTGTGTGCCCAAACGTTCCTGAATGGAACTCACAGCTAACACTCATGTCATAGTCCGGAGGAATGGGGTATGGCACGGGCATGGCCCTTCTCAGCTGGATTTGCGAACTTTTGAGCAAACGAGCCAACAACTGACTGTACGGAATAGGAATAGGATCAAATGTCCTCTTGGGCTT
Organism: Lathyrus tuberosus; assembly: GCA_022829125.1. Taxonomy (NCBI): domain Eukaryota; kingdom Viridiplantae; phylum Streptophyta; class Magnoliopsida; order Fabales; family Fabaceae; genus Lathyrus; species Lathyrus tuberosus. The sequence goes on from JALAZF010000072.1 coordinate 13,583,396, forward strand.
CCTTGGTCTGAGTAGCCTCCGCTGCTGATAATCTTGCTGCTGCTGGTTCGGGCGACCAACCTGGCCCTGCACTTTCCTTTCTGCATTCGGCTGAGGCACAAATAAGGGTTGCTGACATAGGTCTTCTGCAACACAGGGTTGTGGAAGAGATCCCTGACGCGAGGTAGACCCTTTGGAAAAGGAGAGAGTCCTCAGTTCCCTTGCAACAATGGGAGTGACATCACTTGGTTTACCAGCACCAACTGATGCAAACTTGATTGCCCCTGAATCAATTAGCTCCTGGACTTTATGCTTGAACCTGGTACAATTCTCAACATTGTGACCAGGTGCCCCAGAATGGAACTCACATCTAGCCTTAGCATTAGGTCCCAGAGGAATCTTCGTGGGCAACGGTCCCAAACTAACACACTCAACCAGCTTGAGCTCGAGCAAGTAAGAAAGCAATTGCGCGTACGAAATCGGAATGGGATCGAACTTCCTCTTAGGCCCCTCTGACTTAGGATCCTCTTGAAAATCAGGAAGTGACTGCTGATGAGAGAGCTCTGAACCTTTAGCTTTCAGAGGAGATTCACGAAGCAATCCATGATCTAGAGCATATCCCAAAGAGATGGGAGGAGTAGAGACTTCTGTTGTGGAAGCAGGCACATGATCATTTTCCTTTTTTAACACCTTATTCAAGATTTCCATGACCAGGCCCATTTGAATCTTCATCTGGTTGACTTCCTCCCTCAGTAGTTCCTGACCTCGGGACAGCGCCTGAATGTCCCCCATAAAATGCCCCAATTGGGCCCTCACCCCAGCCAAATCCTTCTGCATTTGATCCATAATATGATTCTTACTTGATTTCCTCGCGTTGAATATCGGTGAATATGATTCTCCGCTATAATGCCTGAAGTCAAACAAAGGTTAGAGACCCTGCAACGAATACCTGAAAAGCAAGTAACAGAAATGCAGAATGATATGCAATGCCATGCAATGTTATGTTTATCATTTCCAAGGTGCTTTACACCCTGATTCCAATCCAAACCACAGAAATCTGAAGACCAGAAATCGTGATATAAAGAGACGTATCGTGGTCATGTGCTTGTGTACAAATATCTGATAAAGAGTAATTCTGAATAAAACTGCTCATACTCATTCAACAAAGTATTCAAGTACATTTAAGAAAGGCTCATCCGCAAATGCAATACAAGGAAAAATGGATCCATCAACAAGCCTGATGGTAACCATTAACAACAAAATATAAGGAAAAGAACATCAGTCTGACAATTCCACATCCTTCAGCTTATCACTTGAGTATTTGATCTCCTCAAAAAGTATACGGGTACGCTGGTGATTCGGCTTTTCAATCATCTCTTTGATCAAGACATCCCTTTTCTCAAAAGCTTCATTTAAAGAACCCATATGTAGCATCAGAGCCTCGTCATCACACACTCCTTTGTGTCTCTTTATGCCGGCTTGCGTCTTGAGTATCTCCCTTTCTATCATGACTTCTTCAAGCTCTTTCTTGGTATTCCTCAGCTCACCTCTAGCTTCTTCTAGCTGTTCTTGACTCTTACCGAGGCTTTCCCGATACTTTCTCCTCTGCTCATGCGCCTTTTCAAGCTCTTCGTCCTTAATCTGCAACTGTTCCTGTAATTCAGCATTCTCTATCCTAACTTCGTCCCAAGCGTGCTGAAACTTTGTTAACTTTTCTTTGGTCTGTGCTAACGCCTGTTTGGTTTGCTTGTGGGCTTGAGTAGCATCATCAGCACCTTTACTAATCTTCCGGAAATGTTGGGCTCTTCCAGCAAAGTCTTTTTCTTTTGCAGTTAGGATTTGTTCAGCATCTTGGGCTTTCCGCTCCAGCTCTTTGTTGGCATGTAGAGCATTCTGAAGACGGCTACTCAACTCGGAATTCTCTCCTTGGAGCTTTTTCACCAAGGCTTGCAACTTGTCAACTTCTTCCACAGTAGCAGTGCTTCTTGCTTTCTCATTCTCCGGATACAAAAGGGGTGCCTTACCAAAAGGCAAGAGAAAATCTTCAACTCTTTTCTTCACCCACTCTTCATATGCTGGATAAACCCGGTTGTTAGGCTTGCCTAGAGTAACTTTCCCCTTTTTCAGTATGCTACCCCAGCTTTCAGAAGCTTTCTGTGCTGCTTCCCAACCATCTGATGTATGAAAATAGAGGGACTCCTCCACATCTCTCTTAATAGGCGGACCTGTCAGGGCATACCCAAATTGTCGAATGGCCAAAGAAGGATTGTAGTTAATCCCACCCATTCTTCCTATCAGTGGAACGTTAGGGAACTTACCACAGCTGTGGATAATATTCTTGCCAATCAGCCCATGATCTACCCATACGATGTCCTTGGCCACCAATCCCATTAAACGCTGTTTCCACTCTAGAGAATCTTTGGAATCCACAAAAGCCCCTGATTGTGGTAAACGGCCCGCAAACCACTTATAGAACAAGGGTGCACAACAACGAATTATCCCTCCTCTTTTCTTTTCGTTTCGGTTGTACAATGAGTAGTGAAGATCTCCCAGTAGCGTTGGCACCGGGTTCTTCATCATGAATATTCGTATAGCGTCCGTATCAATGAAATCCGGCTCGTTGGGAAACAACACTATGCCGTATATACAAAGGGCTAGCAAAGCATTAAAAACAAGCCAATTCCCGCCTTTAGCTGCTTCCTAGGCCTTCTTAATCAGATATTCCAACTTGTAACCACGAATCTTTCCTTTGTTGGAGACATTGTCGCCTAACTCTGATTTGCTCAAATAAAGAGCACCAGCCACCTTTCCAAAGTCAAGATCCCCCACTGATCCAAAGAAAGGGGGCTCCTCCTTGATAGCAATCCCCAACATGTTGGAATACTCCTCCAGGGTAGGAACCAACACATAGTCTGGAAATACAAAACACCTCAGAGGCGGATCATAGAACTGCATCAACGTATGGAGACCTCTGGCTTCATAATCACTGACATTACGGACCATAGATAAAATCCACCCATATTTCTCTTCAAAAGCTTCTCGTGCTGCAGGGCTCGCCATTCCCTTCAGCACAACAATAGGGCCCAAAGTAGGCATAAGGAACTTATAGCTGATGATATTCTTCCTCTCTTTAGTGTTCATCTTTGCAGGGACCTGATGACTGGAATCAAGGGTAATATATGCACCTGGAAATGAATAAACATGTATGTTAGGATATGATAATGCAATGCAAAGGGCAATGTGATCAGGTAATCAGGTGTCTGTGTTGAACTGTGAACGGTGTCAGTGTAGCTCTGAGACTAATATAGAACCATAGATAAGAACCATCTGAATACAATAGGATGAAACTTCCTTTCGGTGCAATGATGATAGAAAACCGGGTATGTAGGAGGTCATGGTTACCTGCAAACCTGTAAACAACCCGCCCTTCTCACATGTGGGTACTAGGATGTTCAGTATCCCGGGCTCTCAGGTCGAGAAATGATGATACGTTCACCATTTCTGGTTTGGCATCATCATCAATCGAGGAGGCCTCAACTGATTCTCCAAAACAAAAAGGTCCTCAGCTTCTGGCACTGAGGTCGAGAAGCAATAGTACATTCATCCCTCAGGGTACAGTACTATCGCCAATCGAGGAGTGCCTCCGCTGATTCTCTTTCAAAAAGGGATGTCCTATAGCAAGTTCCCAGCATTGGGTCCTCGGATCGAGAATGTGCAATGGGTTTGCCACGGAATGTGGTCTGCCACTGTCACATCTCGGGAGGAGTGCCGCAACTGAGTCCTCGGGAATGGTCACCAGAGTCGACAGTTCCTCAAGAGAATAACCACTGGCCTGCATAACATGCAGTAGCAGAAAGCTCCTGATAGAACCTCGTCTGGTTGTGGGTCTCATGAACAACAATACGTGGTCACCACCACGCAAGCGTCATGACTATCCACTCTAATACCTATGTATGTACTCAAGCCTTGGTAGTGAGCTTATCTCTCAGAACACCCATCCCGCCAAACAGACAAAACAGTGCAACACAATATAATATATGATATGTAATGCTAAAATGCGGTAAATACAGTAAAATAAATAAACAACAACATATAGCACAACAGTAAACACCCAATGAAAGAAAAGCAGACAAGCGCTAGGATTGACTCGCTAAGGAAACCAGAGATTCTGGGTTCTCTCCCCAGCAGAGTCGCCAGCTGTCGCTCCCGGGATTTTCATCCAAGTACAAACGCGAAAGTGGCACCGAACAGAGTCGCCAGCAATGTGTATTTATCCCAAGAGAGGGAAAGGAAACACCGCGTAAACCTGAGAGAAAGGAAAAGCATGGTCTTACGACCAAGAGAACTGGGTTCGGGAGTCGGTTACGCGCGGGGAAGGTATTAGCACCCCCACGCGTCCATCGTACCCGATGGGATCCACGCTTGCTTGTCTCGATCAAAGGGTGTAAAGAAAGGATACTGGAAAAGGAACTGAAAGAAAGAAAGGAGAAAGAAAAGAAAAGGAACGGGAAACAAATGTAGGGAAAATAAAAGAAGTGCTCGCATGGGCCCTACCCCACTGCCTACGTATCTCATCGGGAGCATGAGAATCAGAGCGACGTAGTTCCCCTCACTAGGGATGGATTGTGTTTTTTAGAGAACGGCTTACGTTCTAGCTCAGGTGTTGCAGGCTCGCTGGTCCGAGTGCGTTACCATCTTGCAAGAGAACGAGTAGAAGCGCGTTCGTACGCTAAGAGTGAATGAGGTGAGAAAAGAATTCCCGAAGGAAAGACGTTATTGTTTGTTTTTGTCTTTTAGAAAGAAGTGTTTTGTTATTTGTTTGCATATGATAGTGTATCCAAATCTTAGTCCTTGGAATGTGTACCTTCTCACATTCCAAGATGGAATGAGTAAGAAAGTACACTAAATATGAAGAAGACCCCCACACTTAGTTTCAATTGTCAAGGTTCAAACACACTAGCATACTTGTGTTTATTAAGTGTTTTTGTTGATTAAGAAATGAAGAAGTGTTTTTTTATTTACCTCCAACAAGTATTGCATTTAAGTCCCTCACACAAGATCAAATGTTTAACGCATTGACCCAAGATGGGTTGTATGCTATACATTTTAAGATTATAAGAGAAGACCCCTTATAATATTTTCTTTATGTGAAAGGCCTAAATGCAATAAATGCCTACCTTTATTAGAAGTTTTGAGTTTTCTTTGAGATGAGAAGATGAAAGACTCAAGAGTGAGGTAAAGGTGAAAACTAAGGGGAGACTAAGACACACCCTAGTGTTAGCATGCTCGGAGATCCTATGGTCAATGTGGTTTATCAAGCCTACTTCTAAAAGAAAGAAGAAGAAGAGCAAAAGAAGCAACTTACTTCCAAAATAGAAGTTAAGTTGATCTTAAAGAGGGATGGAGAAGAATTATTCAAGGAAAGCATGTAAATGCTTATCAAACACAAATTGAATTATTTAAAAGAGATAAGAAAAGATGAGGGAGAGAAGTGTATGTGGAACTATGTCCCCACACTTACTTACCATGCACCTACATGAAAAATGTTAGTCCACAATATTTACAAGTATGAAATAAAGGAAAAAACAACAAGTGATGATCAAATCAATTAAGAACCAAAGAAATAGGATCCTAAGAGATACAAACTAATCAAAGTCAGAATCTAAACAATAAGAGTACTCTCTAATATTAAGACATCAAACACACATCAACTATGTACAAGTAATGTCCTAAACATTAAAGGAATGAATCATAGGAGAAATAGATGAAGAATAGGATGGAAATGCAAAGTAATCATGCATTTATGCTTCATATAAAGTCAAGGTCAGAATTAAATTCAATTCACAAAGGTCTTACAAAGCATATGAACCATCATGTAATTCAAGAATAGAAGAGTGCAAGTGGAAGAGATAAGATGAAGTAGCAGAAAAGAGAAATGAAACATGTTCAATTAAATGCACAAAATGACATATTATAAATGCATAACATGTGAGATGGTTAATGAATGCACATGGGCAGTAGCATATTATACATGAGATGTAAATGGCATGAAGGAAATGGTACACCAAAATGCAAACATGAATCACATATAGCATAAGAAGAAGTGAGAGATGAAAACAAGTCATAATTCAATTTAGAATGCACAAACTCATGTCAAATGTAAATGCAAACCAAAGTGACTTATAATGCAATCAAAGGTGACCTATAATATCATACAAATGACCTATAATATCACATGAATGGCTCATAAAAAATATGCAAATGCTCATACAAATATGCACAAAAGAAATCATGCAAACATGCACTAAAGTTAGAATGATTATGACATGTTATTATGCTTCAAATGTAAATGCATCAAACAAAAGTTAAATGGGCTTAGTAAAATTATACAAGCATGGTATTAGAATGCCTAAGTCAGAAGTAAATCATACATCAAGATAGCATGTCAAAATTCAAAGAAAAATGACTTCAAACAATGCATTAGGTCAAATTAAAATGTCATGCAAAATGGTGCAAAAACAAGTATCAAAACATGTCATAAAGTGATCTAAAAAATAAAAAAAAAATCATATAACACACTTCAATGTATTAGTGAATCAATTCAAAAAGAATCAGGTCAAAACAGTTTGTAATGATCAAAAACAAAATTCTACAAATTCATGTATCATATTTGGAATGCATACAAATGGAAATTCAAAGAAAATTAAGAAACAGTGGAAACAATATAATAAAATCACGAAATAAAAACATCAAAAATTTCATAAATGTCTTGATAACACTCATAAATTTTTTCAGAATTTTCTGATGAAATTTTGTAATTTTAAAAATTAAAAAGGAAACGTGTATGAAATGGAAAAAAATAAAATGCAAGAGAATTGGCAAGGGGGGTGCAACAATAGTCATTCTATAGTGTAAAAAGTATGGGCCTAAAGAAAAGTGGGGTGCGAAAAATAGTTTTTTATTCCATAAATCTGCAGAATCATGCGTGAGAGAGTGTATTTCCATTCCATGTACATGCCATTCAAACCACACGATCAAACTAGATCTCCACATCAACGGCTTGGGATGCACGTACACGCAAACTACCACGCACATGCGCGCACCGGAACGACCTGACCTCTTAAACTTGTGTCACGTGAGAAACATAGACTTTCATTAATGCGGTGCTGAATTGTGATTGGCCAGCCGCAAAGCACATTGTATCAACCAATCACAACTCGCCATTCCTTCTCTCTCTCTTTCTAATCATCATTCCATTACCACTCAATCATTTCTAATCATTATTCTATGATTCTAATCATTATTTAATCATAAAAAGCAAGAACAAACCCAATACCATGCTGCCACGTGGCAGCCTTCATGCAAAAACGAAAATCAACTCCAGCAACATGAGAAAATGCAACATTTTTCTTCAAACTTCTACATCACATAACTTCCTCATTTCTTGATGAAAATTAACAAAGTAAGATACCAAACTGAAGCCCAAACTTCATAGATCATGAATATACCAATTAAATCACCAAAAGATCATTCTAATATCAAGAAAAATGGCACGAAAGTGACACATCCAAGCACCAATTTCACAAAAATCACAAAATCACATAAACTTCAAATTAAACAACAGTGGTGTGCCATCATTTCAGGACTTCCAGATGCAATGCATGAGTACTAATTTCACATTGTAAATTTCTAAAATTATGATGAACTAAAGAAAAAGTTTCAAGATCTCTAACCTTGTGTGATGCACTTTTTTTGTTTTAGAAATCCGAAAACTTCCTGCAAGATCTTCAAATCAACACTTTGTGCCAAATAAAGGCGAAAACCAGATCCAATACTTGCTTGGAGTAGAAATTGGAAGTGATGAGTGAAACTTGAGATTTTTCGATGGTGGATTCAATCGGATCTAATGCATACAGTAGAAAGAGGAGATTATGGAGATGATTCTGCTTCGAAGATCTTCGAAAATGATGAAGAAACGAGAGAGAAATATGAATCTGAATTCTTGAGAGTGAAAGAGAAATTTGAGATTTCTTGAGAAATTGTGATGAAAAGTGTGAGGAATGTGTGAGATTAGAGAGAAAATTGAGAGAATGATTGAGAATGAGTTCTGAGAAATGTGGGAAAATGAGAGAGACCCTTGAAATTGTGTGTGTATTTGTTTATATAGTTAGGGTTTAATGTGATTAACCATGGTAAACTGAGTGAGTTAAGTGAGTTAGAGTTGGGTTAACTGAGTGGGTTCTAACTAACTGAGTCATGACAGTTAGAGGTGAGTTGAAAAAATTTATTATGGTGTGGGTGAGTTTATGAAGTGTATGGTGGGGGTTTAAAATGGAGGGTGGTGATGTAAAGAAATTTTTAGCTTAATGAAATGGAAAGTGGAATGGTGTAACATGTATGAGAATACTTGAATTAACAACAACAACAATGTTATTTTTCGGGTTTTATAGCAGCAAAAAAAAATCAATTAAAACAAGGAAGTTTGATGATGAATTTCTCTCACTTTAATGAATGGAAATGAGTAATTTTTGTGACAAATGAAAGAGTAGATATGGGAGAATAATTTTGATGTTGAAATTGAATTGAATAGAGGTTTGTAGGATAGTGTAAAATGACTCCAAACATCATAGTTCAGAACTGGTGCATGGGCGTGGCAAGTTGGTAGGGTGGCGTGGCAATCTGTCTTAGAAAATTCAGCATGAACACGTCAATTTGGTACCATCATAACCCTATCATAACTTGCTCAAATGAAAAAATGTCCAACATCAAAGTTGAAGAGAACATTAAGATGAACAACTTTAATGTTCAACATTTTTTCGTTTGGAGCTTCCATCATGGAGAAAAGTGGCTGGAAATTTGGCACACCAAGTGTTCGACAAAATTATGGCGCATGGGTCTGCACTTGCCTTGTCATGACTTGGTTTTTGACCTTGTTTTGTCAAACTTTGATCAATCATATCTCACTCAATTTTTATCCAATGGAGCTGTTCTTTATGTGGATTTGAAGCTTGAAACAAGATCTTTTGTTGTGGCCTAGTGGAATTTTCATTTGGTGCTTCAATTTTGAATGGCCTTGGTTCAAAGTGTAGTGCAAAATGGTCCAAAATTACTATTTTTAGTAACCCTTCTTATTCCAAAAATGGCAACTTTTCACAACTTGATTTTTCCATGATTCCTTTGGAGTTTCTTAACCAAATTTTGTACATTGGACACATATAACATGAATTTCATGATTTTGGGCTCAAAAAGTCAAGGGTTGACTTTTCCCTCTGATTATTTGACTTGACCCCAATTTCTCTGATTTTTTATCTTTCTTCCAATTGAACCACTTCTAAAACCAATTGAGAGGCAATTTTCCACATACATACACTTAAGGACATGTAGAATACCATGACAACAAGCTTTGTCCAAAAAATCAGAGATATCCTGATTTTATTAGAAACCCTAATTTTGACCCCCTCTGGTTAGGAGGGAAAAGTGCAGTCTTCAATTTCAAATTCCTCAGAGTATGTTGTGTATCCTTTTAAAGGATGATGGGATATGCCATTTGAGGATGATTTTGGATCAATGAGCTATCTCTTTTGAGGGTTTTCCTTCAGTTTTTGAACCTCTTGCATGTTGAAGTATGTATTGCTTCAATCTCCCATTGGATCTCACTTCCTTGAGATTGTGGATGATCAATTGAGATGGTATGAGACATGATAGACTCTTGGCTTGCCTTGAGGCAACTTGATTGACCTTTTTGTGCTTTGAATGATTCCTTGATTGTCCACCTTCCACCTGATCACATGCCCTAATGGTAAGAAGGATGCCATGCTTCATTTTTCTATGTTAAATGCAATGTAATGTTAATGAGGTGGATATGATATGATAAATGATAATGCCATGCTATGATGACAAAGAGGGAGAGCAAATTTTGGGGTATTACAGGTCCTATCAGGATATGCCAGGTTTGGATACCAGCATCATGGAACATCATTTACCGTTAAGATCGGAATGTCCGCCAGTAAAACAGAGGTTGAGACGGACTCACCCGGACATGGCCATCAAAATCAAAGAGGAGGTACAGAAACAGATTGACGCGGGTTTCCTCGCCACATCAGAATATCCTCAATGGTTAGCCAACATCGTACTCGTTCCAAAAAAGGACGGAAAGGTCAGAATGTGTGTCGACTACAAGGATCTGAACAAAGCAAGTCCAAAGGACGACTTTCCTTTACCACACATCTACATGCTGGTTGACGGTACAGCAAAGTTATAAATTTTCTCCTTCATGGATGGATTCTCGGGTTATAATCAAATCAAAATGGCAACAAAATACATGGAGGAAACTTTGTTCATTACCCCATGGGGTACCTTTTGTTACAAGGTGACGCCGTTCAGTTTGAAGAACGCTGGGGCAACCTATCAAAGGGCCATGACTACTCTGTTTCATGATATGATACACAAGGAAATTGAGGTATATGTCGATGATATGATTCCAAAATCTAAGACAGAAGAGGACCATGTGACCCATCTGTCAAAGCTATTCGAGCGGTTGAGAAAGTACAAACTCCGCTTGAATCCCAACAAGTGCACCTTCGGTGTCCGTTCAGGAAAACTCTTAGGCTTCATCGTCATCCAGAAAGGAATTGAGGTTGATCCTGACAAGGTCAAGGCCATTCGAGAAATGCCTTCTCCAAAAACTGAACAACAAGTCAGAGGATTCCTGGGACGTTTGAACTACATCTCCAGATTCATATTTCTCATGATCGCGACATGTGCCCCGATTTTCAAATTACTTAAAAAGAACCAGGACTGCGTTTGGACAGAAGACTGCCAAACTGCCTTCGACAGTATTAAGGAATACCTATTGAACCCTCCGATTCTATCACCTCCAATGGAAGGAAGACCACTAATCATATACCTCACAGTCTTGGAAGACTCCATGGGTTGTGTACTTGGCCAACAAGACGAAACCAAATGGAACGAGTCTGCCATCTACTATTTGAGCAAGAAATTCACCGACTGCGAGACTCGGTACACTATGCTTGAGAAAACTTGTTGTGCTTTGGCTTGGGCAGCCAAATGTCTGCGCCAGTACATGATTCATCACACTACTTGGTTGATTTCTGAAATGGATCCAATCAAGTATGTATTTGAAAAACCTGCTCTCACGGGAAGGATTGCCCGTTCGCAAATGTTGCTATCAGAATATGACATAGAATACCACGCTCAAAAAGCAGTTAAGGGAAGTATTTTAGCCGATCATTTGGCTTATCAACCGATTGACGATCACGAATCGATCGGGTTTGCCTTCCCAGACGAAGATGTCATGTATCTAAAAATGAAAGACTGCGATGAACCGCTACCCAGTGAAGGGCCAGAACCAGGTTCCCAATGGGGACTTATCTTTGACGGAGCTGTCAATCATTACGGAAATGGAATTGGGGCAATCATTGTTACCCCTCAGGGTACCCACATTCCTTTAACTGCCCGAGTTACGTTCAAATGTACGAACAACGAGGCCGAATACAAAGCTTGTATCATGGGTCTCGAGGAAGCGTTCGACTTAAGGATCAAGAACTTGGACGTATATGGCGACTCAACCCTGGTTATGAATCAGATTAAAGGAGATTAGAACACATACCAATCAGGATTGATTCCTTACAAAGAATACGCGAGAAGATTGCTACCCTTCTTCAACAGAATTGAGTTTCATCACATCCCTCGTGAGGAGAATCACATGGCAAATGCATTAGCCACTCTCTCTTCCATGATTAGCTTAGGTCAATGGAATGACTTACCTAAGATCAACATAATGCGCCTTGAAAGGCCCGCCTACATCTTCGAGATTAAAGTAGTCATAGACGACAAACCTTGGTATCACGATATCAAATGCTTCTTTCAGAAACAAGAGTACCCACCTGGGACACTAAGGAAGGACAGGAAAACCCTCAGAAGGCTGGCAGGCTGTTTCTTCCTGAGCGGTGATACTCTCTATAAGAGAAACTTTGACATGGTCTTGCTCCGGTGCGTAGACAGACCAGAAGCAGACATGCTGATGAAAGAAATTCACGAAGGATCCTTTGGCACTCATGCCAACGGACACACAATGGAGAGAAAATTTTTAAGAGCAGGGTACTACTGGTTGACCATGGAATCCGACTGCTACAAGTACATGAGGAAGTGTCAAAAGTGTCAAATATACTCCGACAAAATTCATGTACCGCCAATGCATCTCAAAGTTCTTTCTTTCCCATGGCCTTTTTCCATATGGGGAATTGACATGATTGGCTCGATTGAGCCTAAGGCTTCAAACGAACATCGGTTCATCCTGGTAGCCATTGATTACTTCACCAAGTGGGTCGAAGCAGCGTCATACGCTAATGTAACCCGACAAGTGGTGGTCCGATTTATCAAAAACAATATCATCTACCGTTATGGTGTTTCGAGCCAAATCATTACTGATAATGGATCTAACTTGAACAATACGATGATGAAAGAGTTGTGCGCAGAGTTCAAGATCGAACACCATAACTCATCTCCCTACCGACCAAATATGAACGGAGCGGTAGAAGCGGCTAACAAGAACATCAAGAGGATTGTTCAGAAGATGGTTGTAACCTACAAAGATTGGCACGAGATGCTACCCTTTGCTCTTCACGGTTATCGCACGTCTGTCCGCACTTTAACAGGGGCAACCCCTTTCTCTCTAGTATATGGCATGGAGGCAATGCTCCCCATCGAAGTAGAGATCCCATCAATCCGGATATTGATGGAAGCTAAGCTTACAAAAGCTGAATGGTCTCAAAATCGACACGATGAACTGAATCTGATCGAAGAAAAGAGAATAACGGCACTATGCCACGGTCAGTTGTATCAACAAAGAATGAAGAGGGTGTTTGACAAAAAGGTCCGACCTCGCATCTTCAGAAAAGGATACTTTGTGCTCAAAAAGATACAATCATTTCTCACTGACTCTCGGGGAAAATGGACTCCGAATTATGACGGCCCCTATGTGGTCAAGAAAGCTTTCTCAGGCGGCGCCTTGAGACTTGCAACCAGGGACGGAGAGGAATTTTCCTACCCCACAAATGTTGATGTAGTCAAGAAATACTTCGCCTAAACTAAAAAAAAAATGTCTCGTTGGATTGAAAACCTGAAAGGACAGTCCAGGAAAAAATTAGAGACAAACTCAAAAAATCATCCCGGTGGATTGGAAATCTCAAAGTCCAATCCAGGCAAAAGTTAGGGATAATGGCAAGTAACTACGTCTGATCAGTTCAACTCCTCAGCAGTCATGCCATCCATCAGAAACTCCAGTCAAGGTCATCTTCGATAGAAGCTCAGGATGCCCCAAATTCAATGTTGGTAGAAGGATAATGGTCGTTATGTTTCAACGTATCCCTTTTCCCTGTAAATTACCATTTTCTAAACTTTGTAAATACTCCATGGAATCACGCGTTTGGCCGATTTCCATCCTATCAATAAAATTTGACGGCATTTTAACTTTACGGAATGACGGCATTTTAACATGATCAGCGATTCTTGAAATAAAACAAAAAAAATGAATTTACTTGTAAAACTTTTCTGCTTTTAAAATAAAGATGGAAATTTCTTTTGAATGTTGAACATCAGAAGAACATGGATCGTTTCTCCAGAAGTAAGCGAACCTCAAAGTGCAGAATCAAAGTACTTCTTCTAAACCAGTATGCCTGAATGAAGGATCAGCTATGTCAGATGCGAATGCTCCATCTGACCTCCTCGGCCGAGTTCTCATCTCCTAAGCCTGATCAGCGTCGCTCCCAACAGGGACCGTTTCTCCTAAGCAAGGAAAAATTGCTATCTTGAACCAGCAATATTTCTACATGCGCCACTGTGGCCGAGTATCCAGTCGTGTTCATCCGTTAGTTTGTATGTCGCGTCAGTTTTGTCAGCATATACATACATACATCATGAATTATTGATTTACATTCGCATTCATATTGTATCACTATCACTTTAGTCGGTCTTATCCCCTAGTGATAAAAGTCCTCTCAATCGAGTTGTCAGCCCTTTCCTCGTCAGGAGGTGTTGCGTCTGAACAATCTCTCTCCTCCAGTTTATTTCTGGATCAGAATTGGCCCTTGCCACTTTGATAACTTGAACCTCTGAAAGACCAGAGAACCTTCAACCGATGTCACTCTTCGCCATTGAAGATGATATTTTCGCTTTCCTGGATTAAGGAAAATCCCTAGAGGAAGCCTCTTAAGCAGAGATTCGGCAATACAGCAGTTTTTCTCCGGAAAAAAAACCGCTGATGAAAAGGTCATCAGCACCTTAAAATTGGATCACATCATATGGCGTTTCTCTTGGAAGATCCCGAGAAAAGTATGATGTAATATCCCCAAGCGTGAAAGCAGTCTCTCAAGAGACTCGTTTTCCCCAGTAGAGTCGGCAGATGGCGTCTCCAAATAGAGAAGTTTGTACACCTCTACAACTCAGGCGAATGGATTCCCCAGCGAGTCTGACATCAAAATTTTTCTATTAAATGGCATTTCCCCAGGAAAATTCGGCGAGAAGTTTGAGGAAAACCGCTACGAATAGCGTCCCTTGTCAAGAAAGTTTATTGACAAAAGAAACTTAGACCAGTTCCTTGGTAGGAAACCAGGATCGAGGGGAAGTTTATTTCAGAAACTTAGACCAGTTCCTTGGTAGGAAACTAGGATCGAGGGGAAGTTTACATCAGAAACTTAGACCAGTTCCTTGGTAGGAAACCAGGATCAAGGGGAAGTTTACATCAGAAACTTAGACCATTTCCTTGGTAGGAAACCAGGATCGAGGGGAAGTTTATATTAGAAACTTAGACCAGTTCCTTAGTAGTAAACCAGGATCGAGGGAAGTTTACTTCAGAAACTTAGACCAGTTCCTTGGTAGGAAACCAAGATCGAGGGGAAGTTTACATCAGAAACTAAGACCAGTTCCTTGGTAGGAAACCAGGATCGAGGGGAAGTTTTTACCTTTTCTAAGCATCATTTCATAACAAAAGAGGATGAATGTGTAAGCTACCATTCATAATCACCATCAAAATTTCGGTTATTTCCGATATTTAATCCTCTTGCACCCTGAATGCCCGAATACCTTCGTTATTCACACCTTCAGGTCCAAGAAGATTAAATAGGGGCATCTGTCATACCCCAAATTTTGACCACTAAGATTTACCATCATTGTGCAAATCATCATCACAATATGGATGAACCATCAGTCTCCCCAAAGATGGGTGAACACTTACTACAGTCAAAATTAGGGTTTCAAGCCCTCTCAGAGTTCTTAGACAAAGGATCAATCAAGAAATGACATGATCTTTAACTTGTCTAACCTCCCAAGCATCTACAATGGATCAAGAGGACTCCCACTTTAAGGATTAAGCACAAGGCTGCTCCCTTCCAGGTGGATCAAGCCTCAAGATCACCAGTGTTACCAAATTAGGGGATTGGTCGACCAGGGCCTCCAGATGGAAATTTTCCTCTGGGCATGAGCCAATGCTTCAAAGCATATCCTAACATACTGCATGGAACCTCATGGGCCCTAGCACCAAGTCAATTTGACCCCAGGGGATGCATACATCAAAAATCAGGAATTAGGGTTTCTTGACCTAATTCACACCTAAGTTGACTTTTGGGACAAATCATGAGCCAAGACCTCAAGACATGATTTGAGGGTCTCCAACATACCACATGGATCCATTTATAACAATGGATTGATCCAAGAAGCTTGAGCAACAAGTCTCAATTTCATCAGTACCACAATTAAGGTTTCGCGAGAAAAGTCAACTGTAGCTTTGACTTTTGACCAGGACATGCTCCCAAACCCTAGGACATGATTCAATACACCCTATAACACCTATGAAATCCATCCATCAAGTTTGATTTAGGTCAAGGACTTGATTTCACAGAGGATCGCACAGTTTGGAATTCATCTGACAAAAAGTCAACCGTGCACAAAAGTCAACTTTGACTTTTTGAGATTTTTCACAAAAATGGTTTTTTTAACCCTAAAATGATGTTAATGTATGATTTGAATTATCATTCATCAAGAAAAATAAAGAAAAGTGGGATAGCTTGAAAAAGAGGTAGCCATAAAAACTTGGAAAATTTTCGAAGTTATGAACAAAGTGGCAAGGGTACCAACTTTGGAGGGTCATAACTCCTAAACCACAAGACCATTTTTCTCCATCCAAAGCTAGATTTGTAGCTCTCATTACCCTCTACAAAAGCTTAGAATTGACCTCCTTCCAAATTCATCATAGATTTTGAGTTACGGAATGATCAAAATCACAAAAAGTGAAAATGTCACTTTTTTCCAACACTTAGTGAAATTTTCACTAAGTCAGAATCTGGCTTCACTTTTTTCCAAATGTAGGGGGATTTTTCACTTGGATCCAAAAGGTATCAAAACCAAATATGATCAAACAGTTGTTGTATCATATGAGGGCTTTCCAAAATGGCCAAGAACATCACCAAATTCCACTTGGGCCATGAGATATGACAATGGCAATATGCCTTGCTGAAAACTGCCAAGGCTAGGCAGAATTTTGCATTTTTGCTCGATTTGGCAAAATCAGATAAATCCAAGCCTTGTCATCGCTTTGGACACATCTGAGGATCAAATTTAAAGGGGACAAACACTGAGCCAAGCCTCCAAAGTCCTTGGAACAAGAAGTAGCATGCCAAACCTAGAACTGCCTAAATGAGGGACAAGACTCCAATTTTGGATTGGAGCATTCAATACATACACCAAGGTGGCATGGACTGACACATTTGTAATCGAATTCAGTCAAGACTTATCCAAGACTAAGGGAACCACAACCCTGTGCCCTAACCTCTAGTCAATGGCTAGAGGAGACTTGGATTCCAAAGCGCAACCATTGGCCAAACCTCTGCTGTAGTTTCCATTCACTATTGATCCCAAAACAAACTTGCTCTACTATAAATAAGCTCATTTGTGCTCAGTTTGAGTACACCAAAGCTATCAAACAGATGCTTTCCTCAAAATCCCTCTCTTTAGGCCAAATTGCCTTCTTTAGCAAGGTAACTCTGAGTTTTTGAGTTAGAGAGCATTTCCATCACAACTCATGATCCTAACACCTCATAAACATCATATGTAGGTGATCCAAACTATCAAAAGTGACCTGTAACACAAAAATCACAAAGTCATCTATCAAAACCTCAAAATTGGCCTTTTGTGCATTTTTCAATCCATGTCTTGATTCAATCAATTTCCAAACCAGATAAAACCTTAAACACACTCCAAATAACATCCTTGAACTGTCCCAAATGGTTCCCCCATCTAGAACACCATTTGAGAGAGTTGCTATTTTGGTCATTTTAACCCCTTTTGCAAGAAAGGGCCAGTTTGTGTTTTTGCAGGTTCCAGCTGATTCTAACCATCCTAAAATCTTCTAAGGGGTCATTTGAGAGTGTCCAAAGCATCAAACCATTTCTGGAACAAGAAGTTTGGCAGATTGCAATGAAAACTCCAAAAGCTCAAAAAAAGGTAAGCATCATGACGTAAACTTTCCAAAATATGCATTGATTTGAAGTCCACTGATCATACACACCTCATACATGTTATATATGTTGTGTTTGAACCAATTCATCATGTAATTCATGCCTGTATCAAAGTGTAACATAGAAAATGCAATTATAGGCCTTTTCAAAACCACTATCGGATTTCGAGGAGGGAGTATGATCTGAAAAAAATAACACCACCATTGGATTCCTTGTGAAATTTTAGGCCAGATGCATATAAATTTTGTCTCAAACCATGGAGAAAAGAGAAAGTTATGACCTTCACGTTTTTTACCCAAAACTTGCCTTGCCTTGCCTTGGGCCAGGCCAAAAACAAGGCAAGCCTTGTATATTTGTGGTTTCACTTCAAACAATGGATGTATCACCACCCCAGTGGTAAGGCGCGCGCCCTATAACCTTGAGGTCGTGGGTTCAAACCCCACCCATGCCATTTTGTGTTTTCTCCCATTTTTGCTATTTTCCTCATATTTTTATGTTTTATTAATTAATTGGAAAATTAATAACTCTTTCAATTTTAATTATTTTTTATTGGTTCTTTTTGCAAAAAATCAAAAAAATGTTGAAATATTTTATTCCACAAAAAAATTAAGTTTATATTATTTATTTAATATAATTAGTCTTTTTGTGAATAAATTCCTTTTTAATGTTCTTAAACATTTTAAAAGTGAATATTTACTTTGAAAATCAAAACCAAGTGAGTTTTAATTCATCTTGTGATTAATAACTCATTTCTCAAACCTTAAACAAAAATCACAAATGGTTTATTCAAATTTATTTGGTATTTTATTTGATTTTCTTTAAATATTTACTTTTAAAGAATAACAAATTAGGGTTTCTTTGATTTTCACCCTCATCAAACAATTTCAAACACTTGGGCATCTAATAGAGTGTAAGACTCAATCTTTTGTAAATACAAACCTATTTTTGGGCCTCACTTATTTTATAACTCCCGTTGTATTTCAAAAAGTTCGACGCGATCATCGTCCGTTGAAAAACAAACCCTGGGCCTCTCCTCGAGCTATAAGACCCATTCAAAATCTTTTGGGCCTCTATTAGAGTGTAAGACCCAACCCCTTTGAAAACCAAACCATTTTGGGCATCAATGCATTGTATAAGACCCACCGCGTTTTCAAAAATCTCGGCGCGATCGCCATTTTCAAACAAATAACCTTGGGCCTCTCCTTTAGCTGTAAGCCCCACCACTTGTACAAAAATAAATCTTTTGGGCCTCTATTAGAGTGTAAGACCCAATTCCCTTTTAACCAAAACTTTTTGGGCCTCAGACATTGTATAAGTCCCCCTGCGTTAAAAGAAAACCTCGGCGCGATCGCCTATAAAAAAACCAATCATTTGGGCTTACCCTCGTGTTGTAAGCCCCATTCTTTTTCTTTAAACACTTGGGCCTCTTGAGAGAGTGTAAGACCCATCCCTTTGTACATTAAACCTTTCTTGGGCCTCAGTCACTTGTATAAGTCCCTCTGTACAAAATGACAGTGCGATCACTGATAAACCATGGGCCTCTCCTTGAGCTGTAAGCCCCAACATCTTTTCAAAATACTTTCTCCTTTTAATTTTGAATATATTTTTGTTTTCAATCTTTCTTTTTTTGAACAACTAACCAAACAGCATGGAAGCTCTACAACTGAGTAAGTGTTTATATGCTTTCTTTATCCGCTTTCATATACATATAACTGTATTGTGGGGCTGTTTCACTGTAAGTCTTCTTTCATAAACTCATATCAACTGTGTAATACTAGTATAGATATTTAGAGTTTCCCCGGCAATTACGTCTAGCACTAAGCCCTGTTGATCACTCCTAAAATAGACAAAACTAGATCCCCACAGGATTACCAGACACAGTCTTCCCTTCTCTTGGGGTTAAACAATATGGAGATGTGAAAGGCAGATTCTTTTTGAACCCTTTCTCAGACTGTCACCTTTAGAAGTTGTCAAAGAAACCCTACTCCCTAGAGATGATATTTTCGCCGTGAATGGCATCTCTTGAGTTTCTTCCAAATTCTCGAACTTTCCTGGCTTGATCTAATCTCTGTGAATAGCATGTCTTGAATTTCTCGGGGTTTGGGGACCCACATGCTTCCTAAAAGCATCCCCGCCTCCTCTTGGGTGTTGTACAAGGACCCTACGGCTTCTTAGAAGTATTCACAGCCTCCTCTTAGGCTTCGTATAAGGATTCTTCCTTCGGGAAAAGAGCCTCCTCTTAGGCTTCATACAAATTGTCCCTCGGCTTCTTTAAAGTTTCCAGCCTCCTCTTAGGCTTCGTACAAATTGTCCCGACGACCTCCTAGAGGTATAGGAACAGAAATTACTCATCTTAATAGAACTGTCTTTCAAAGAGTCTAGATCTTTCTACCATGACCATACTACTACTGTTTCTTTAAGCATAGTACAAAAGATAAAACTCTAGACTTTGACAGTCTAATCTCCTTGAGTCTCGAAGGCATTCTCAAGTAGGGAAAACACCAGTAGACTCGGACAGTCTCCAATACCCTCTGGATTCCCCATTTCCTTAAAGAACAGGAAATAACCCTGATCCTTTGATCAATCCCAAAGCATAGCCTTACCTTTAATTAGTCTCTTTATAAGAACTGATTTTCTCTTTTAACCAACCTACTGGACCTATCACTCAACTGAAACAACAACCCTTTTATCCTCTATCTCGGGCTTCGTACGAGATACAAAAAGACTCTCTTGTTGAGTCAATAATCCTTTTAGCCTCTATCCCGGGCTTCGTACGAGATACAAAATCACTCTCTTGTTGAGTATAAAATACTCTCTTGTTGAGTCAACCTTTAGCCTTCATCTCGGGCTTCGTACGAGATACAAAAACACTCTCTTGTTGAGTATAAAAGACTCTCTTGTTGAGTCAACCTTTAGCCTCCGTCTTGGGCTTCATACAAGACACATCTAAAAGCACTCTCTTGTTGAGTCAACCCCTTTTAGCCTCCCTCTCGGGCGTCGTACGAGACACACGAAAACACCCTCTTGTTGGGTCAATAGCCACCTCTTAGGCTTTGTATAAAAAAACCCCGGTTGAGTCAATAAACCTTTTAGCATCAAAACTGTGCCTCGTTCACAGGACAGAAACATTAACAACTCCTTTCATCTAATTACTGTAAGCGGCAAGCCTCTGGATTATTTACATCCACGCCACTGTCCCTCTTTTAGCATGAGAAATTCCTAAGGAAAGATAACATTGCTCTACACTGAGTTAAAGTCTTCTCCTTCAGGTTAAAACCCCCTATAAAGGAAATTATGGCATTGCTAGGATTCACATATCCCGGTTAAAGTAATCCTCCTTTATAGTCAGTCACCCAACAGTTGTGGCAAACAGACCCCCTTTAGAGATAACAAATTCTCTCTAAAGGCAACACCTTTTTAGCTTCACATCTTGGGCTTTGAACAAGATACAAATAAACCCTTCAGCTTCACGTCTTGGGCTTTGAACAAGACACCAAAACACCATTTCCTCCCATAGAATAGGAGGAACTACGATCACTCTGATTTCCCTGTTTCAGTAAATGGGAATACGTAGGCATAAGATTGAAAGAAAAATCTTAGCGAGCACACTAATCCAAAGCCCCAAATTCCGTACCTTCACATATCAAACGAAAAGCATCAGTCTTAAAACCTCCCACCAATCGCCCAGGCACTATTTTAACAAAATAACTTAAGAGAGACCCACAATCTCAGTAGCATCTGTAAACCAACAGTCTTCTGTTTAAACTCAGTATGCAAGCAGGGTTAATTGGAGACATCTATTTCCCTTCCTTCATCAGCTTCAATAGGATAAAAAATGAATCGAACTGTAGTAACCCAAAAGCGATAGTGCTTCGCAACCACGTCCAAAAATTCACGCTACAGAGTTGCCTTCGTCTTCAACATTTATTTTGTTGAGACGCTCCTTTTGCATTGCATCAGCATGTTTGCATGGCATCTTCCCAAACGCGTAGCATTTCCATTTCGTATGGAGCATTACGCCACAGAAAAATTCAAACATATGCATTCAAAGCATAAGCCAGGTTTGATATCTCTTACCAGTTTCTTTCCTCAGCAGAAAGAGATGTAATTCAGGAGATGTTGTTTGACATTACACTGCAACCAGTGGATTCGTCCTTCTTACTGTTGCTCCTTCCTATACTCCCCGGCAGAGTTGTCTGTTTAGATTTCTCTTATCCCCAGCAGAGTCATCTTTGTAGATCTGTTGATTCTACTAACCGTTGTTTGAGAATTACGCATTCGGTCGGTCCTTCTTTTCGAGCTCGCCTTCAGCCGATCTCATATTATGTTGTCTGAAAGTCCACCTTCAGCTTGGGCTTTCTTTTCGAGTTCACCTTCGGCCGTTCTAGTACCCTATGTTTGAGATTCCGCCTTCTGCCAGTATTTCTTTTCGAGTTCATCTTCGATCGATCTCGTATTATGTTGTCTAAAAGTCCACTTCCGACTTGGTCTTTCTTTTCGAGTCCACCTTCGACTTGGTCTCATATTCTTGGGTTTGAAATTCTACCTTCGGCATAGTCTTTCTTTGAAAGTCCACCTTCGGCTTGGTCTTTCTTTTCGAGTCCACCTTCGGCTTGGTCTCATATTCTTGGGCTTGAAATTCTACCTTCGGCATAGTCTTTCTTTGAAAGTCCACCTTCGGCTTGGTCTTTCTTTTCGAGTCTACCTTCGGCTTGGTCTCACATTCTTGGGTTTGAAAGTCTACCTTTGGCATAGTATTTCTTTGAAATTCCACCTCCGGCTTGGTCTTTCTTTTCGAATCCACCTTCGGCTTGGTCTCATATTCTTGTGCTTGAAAGTCTACCTTCGGCATAGTCTTTCTTTGAAAGTCCACCTCTGGCTTGGTCTTTCTTTTCGAGTCTACCTTCGGCTTGGTCTCATATTCTTAGGTTTGAAAGTCCACCTTCGGCTCGGTCTTTCTTTTTTGAGCCCACCTTTGGCGTGGTCTCGTATTGTTGGGTTTGAAATTCCACCTTCGGCTGGTATTTCTTTTCGAGTTCGCCTTCGGCCGTCCTCGTATCCTTCGTTTGAGAGTTTACCTTCGACTTAGTCTTTCTTTGAAATTCCACTTTCGGCTAGCCTTTCTTTTCGAGTTTGCCTTCGGCCGTCCTCGTATCCTTTGTTTGAAAGTCTACCTTCGACTTAGTCTTTCTTTGAAATCCCACCTCCGGCTTGGTCTTTCTTTTTTAGTCCACCTTCGGTTTGATCTCATGTGGTTGTTTGAAAGTCCACCTTCGGCTTGGCCTTTCTTTTCGAGTTAGCCTTCGGCCGTCCTCGTATCTTTTGTTTGAGAGTCTACCTTCGGCTTAATCTTTCTTCGAAAGCCCACCTCCGGCTTGGTCTTTCTTTTCGAGTCCACCATCGGTTTGGTCTCATGTGGTTGTTTGAAAGTCCACCTTCGGCTTGGCCTTTCTTTTCGAGTTCGCTTTCGGTCGTCCTCTTATTATTGTTGTTAGAAATTCCGCCTTCGGCCGGTCGTTCTTTTCGAGTTCGCCTTCGGCCGTCCTCGTATTTGTTGTTAGAAATTCTGCCATCGGCCAGTCTTTCTTTTCGAGATCATCTTCGGTCGTTCTCATTTCACTTTCGTTGATTAGCTCGCCTTCGGCCGGTCTTGTCTTCCTCCCCAACATAGTCCGCCTTCGGCCGGTCTTCCTTTTTGAGGTCGCCTTCGGCCGTCCTCGCAGTATTGACGTTTGTTAGCCCGCCTTCGGCCGGTCTACATTTGTTTGAAATTCCTCCTTCGGCTGGTGTTTCTTTTCGAGTTCGCCTTCGGCCATCCTCGTATTGACGTTTGTTAGCCCGCCTTCGGTCGGTCTACATTTGTTTGAAATTCCTCCTTCAGCTGGTGTTCTTTTTCGAGTTTGCCTTCGGCCGTCCTCGTATTGATGTTTGTTAGCCCGCCTTCGGCCGGTCTACCTTTGTTTGAAATTCCTCCTTCGGCTGGTGTTTCTTTTCGAGTTCGCTTTCGGTCGTCCTCGTGTTGTTCTGGTTGTTAGACTGCCTTCGTCCGGTCTACCTTTTCGAGTTCTCCTTTGGCCGTCCTCGTATTATCTTGTCCCCCGCCGAATCCGCCTTCGGCCGGTCTTTCTTTTCGAGTTCTCCTTCGGCCGCCCTCGTAATCACTATATTGCATTACCCCCCACAGGTTGCAAATTTAAGGGTTCTTTTGGTATTAAATCTCCGTGTATCCTTGAATGTCTGAAAGTCATTGCTATCATACCTTCAGGACCAAGTTGATTGAATAGGGGCAGCTGTAGCACCCCAAAATTTGCCTTCACTTTTCTAACCTCTAACTGACTTATGCTTCATTCATTTGCATTTTAGCTAGTTCATGCATATCATTTGGTTCTATGGTTATGGGATCAAGGTTGTTTGATATTCAACAGTTAGAACCGTCTCGGTTTTTTCTGTAACTTTTATGTTCGGCTCAGAAGCAAATTCATCAAGTGAAGTGGCAAAAATTAATTGTTTCTGGAATTTCGGTTTTTGCTGGTTAACCATGCCGGTGGTATTCAAATTTCAAAACTTCTCATTGGATCAACATTTTTGAGCGATTCCAATTCCAAAAGTTCCGTCTTGATATCCTCTCCAACTTTCATGTTTTGGCCGAAGGCTAATTCTTTGAAGAAGATCTCTAACACGCGAATTCTCTGAGTCAACGCAGTGGAAATATAGTGAAAAATAGTGTTGAATCGGTGTATTTCAGACACTAAAAAAATTCATAACTCTCAGCTCGTTCATCGGTTTTTATCCGTTCTTTCGGCATTATTTCCGTCTTGATGTTATCTTCATGCCCTATGTTTTCAACGAGAGCCGATTCTGAGCGGAAGGACTTCGAAAGTGCGAATCACCAGTGGAATTCATTGATGCGGTTCACTGTCTATCAGCTTTTGGAAAAAATCATAACTCAATCAATTTTTATCGGAGTGTGTCGATTCTTGAAGCGCCGGTTCACAAATTTTATCCTCTTCAAGTTCAAAGACAAGCTCGGGTTTGAACGGTGCTCCGAAGATCACCGTTTTGGTTTATTTCGCAAAACGGAAATGCTGAACCGAAGAAAAAGGTTCAAAGTTGTTTCAAGAGAAAATTCATATCTCACTCTTTTTTTGTCCGATCACACTCATCTTTTGACACGAGGTCACTGACTCGTAGATCTACAACTTTTCTGACAAAGTCGAGTCGATATTCTGCTTTTAAAGACATGAGCTTGTCACGTTTATGAGTAGCAAACGGTAAATAAGCTGAAAAAACGACTTTTGACAGTGACGTCTCGCCGCTTAAACGTATCGAACTCATTCAATTTTGATCGAATGATGTCCGTTCTTTTTGCATTGTGTCCGTGACTCAGACGCGGACAATTTTGTAAGAGTCTCAGAGTCAAAATTTTGTACCGAGCAAGGTGTTACTTTCACTTAAGCTCCCGATAAGCTAGAATTTTACTGTTTTACCTCATTTTTCCACCATACTATATATTCAAAAGGCTCTCTCATTTCTCTCCAACTTCATTCATAATTCACAAACACCAAAAATTCTGATTTGACTCTCTCAAAAATCAAATCAAGTTCTCTCAACTTTTTCTTAAGAACACAACAACAACTTCATCAATCTTCAAGAAAACTCAAGAACGCAAAGCCTTCGATCAAGCTCCGAGCACCGCCGATCTACCGCGATCGCCTCCCCCACTCCAGCCGGACCACCGTGCCGACCTCCCTAGCTCCGGCCATTCACCGCGCTATACTCCCTCCTCTCCATAGATTCTTCATCAATTGCTCCTCTGATCTACTTTTCGGTAACAATTCTTGAACCTTTTGCTTCATTATTTGTTAATTGTTGAGGTTTGGATTGAATTAAAGCGAGCTTGATATCGATTTGTGACAAGAATTCTTGAATTGCTATGATAACTGTGATGTAAATTCTTGATTTGAGATTCTGGAAGTGTAGGTGTTTGTTAAAATGCCTAAGAGATAATTGTGTTGAATTTTGGTGTTGTTGCATAATCCGAATTGTTGAGAACTTGTGAAGTTGTTCCGATGTAGGCGACAAGTTGACGTAATTGTGGATTCAAACCGAATACTTGATTTAATACTTTTTTCAATGATAAAAAGCCGGTTCGGATCGACTTATGTCAACGTTTGAATCATGTTTGTTTGCTTGAGAAGTAAAAGTTCGGTTGTGTAGGAACGTTATCGTGTCGCTTTCCCTTAAAAAGGTGTTTTGGTCATAACTTCCTAACCATGGCATGTTTTTGCGAATGCGAATAATGTAACTCGACTTTGTTGATGATTTTGGAGATATTAGTGGACTTTTTAGTCGATTTCGAACAGCTTTTTTCTACTGTTTCGCTACTGTCAGCCGACTAAATCAGCCTAAAAGTCCCACTTCCGAGTGGAATTAATTCAAACCGAGTTCGTTTTTGAGTCTGTTGGCACGTTTGCGGTTAACCATGCGATTTTCGTTCAATTTCGAGTCGGTGATTTTTGACGCATTTTTTCCGTTTTGAGGCTTTTATGCTCCGCTTTGTGCGGATTTTGCTTGTCGACTTGCATTTGATATGTGCTTATGCTTACTTGTTCTTGCATAATCATTGTACTTGTGTTTGTTCATTTTCGGATTGAGTTGGTGCACGTTTTTTGTTATTGCGTAGTTGTTGCCCCGTCTTGAAACACAAGTTCCGATGCATGTTTATTACTCGTATGCTCATCATTGTGCTTGGTTTTGAGTTGCGATGCATAGGTCCAACCTTCGGTTGCACCTCCTTGTGGTTTCTAATGCTTTTGTTGAGTTTATGCAAGGTTTTCATGGAGATTTCGACGACGGTTATGCACTTGGTATTCCACTTTATTTGTGGGATACCGCCTCGCCTCTGACATAATTACTATGTTATATACCGTTTGTTTGTCTGGATTATACTTTGTGCAGGATGCATTTGTGTAGCCGCATTTGACTAGCGCACTATGTGTGATTTATTTTCACACCGATGTTTTGACGCTTATGCTTGTACCAGATTTCTGACTCACTTTTGTTTGCATGATGATGGCTTGCTCTTCGGGTTTCTTGTTCTGCTTGCATTGCTACTTACGGATTGCTATCTATGTGGTATAATTTCTCGAACCGATTTACTCTCTTTCTGTTTTTTTTCTTTTGATGCCATGAGAAGTAGGATTGGGAGTCCGTGCCATTTGGCCGGCAATTCTGGAAGTCCTCAAAGGAGGCCATGTTTGTGATTGTTTACTTTTGTGCCTAAGACCTCAAAAGAGGCGTCCCATTCCCATTTCCCCCTGGTAAGACCTCCAAGAAAGCAATTGACGGAAGTTAGGGTTCGCAACTGACCCCCGTTATTCTAGTTGAGTCGTTCATATTTGAACATCACCTGCTCCTGTTATCGAGTCCGTCAAGTGGAAGGAGGGTTTAGCAATCAAACCCCTATGCCTTGTCTATAGCTTGCATTGACTAATGCTGATGCTTATGTGATCTAATTCACATCTTCCCCTTTCTTACTCTGTTCTCCATGGTTCTCGATACCGTTGGGTGAGTACCTCTATTTCCCATAGCTAGCTTGTTTGCCTCGGTTGATATGACCCCTTGGCTAAAGCTCCCTCCTTTCTTATTTTGATTATGTGACATTATTGTTGACTGACACTGTTTACTCTTTCGTTTGTTTTAGTTCATTTTGTGATTGATTTATCCTATGTTTACTTGTCTGATGACATGATCCCGTAGGATTACTCGCTCCACTTAATTTTTGGTTAAGTCGGAGGTAGGAGAGATATTAGGATAGCAATCCATGCATGACAACTCTAGGATAGAATTCCCCTTAGTGTTTTCTTTTCCTTTGAGTCTTCTCTTCTCATCTCATAACCTTTCTAAAACACTTAATAAAGGTTAACGTGTATTGTGCATGAGCCTTATATATGGGAAGTGAGGTATGGGGGATCTCCCTTCATTCTTCTAGGGTACTTAGTGTACGTCCTGTTGGGGGCGATACGCGATGTATTCGTTCCTATGTTGTAGACTTGGGTGCAATGCAAGTTACAAATTAACTTCAATCCATTTCTATCTAAAAAACACAAAACAAACTCAAACCTTTTTATCCTTTGGGATTGTTAAGTTTGAAGCCTATTTTCAAAAAAGGGCACGTTACTTCCGTCTCGTTGCAAACAGGCATCGACCCTAACTGCCGGACGCGAATCTAACGTCGCTCATAAAAGACACAAACAAAGCAAAGTCATCCCTAGTGAGGGGAACTACGTCGCCCTGATTCTCGCGTGCGAGCGAGATACGTAGGCAGGAGATCGTGCGAGATCTCTTCGAGCACAACCTTTCTTTATCACCTCTTTGTCTCTTTTCGACCCGTAGGTTGAACTACGACTGCTCTGATTTCCTCCTTCTGGTTAGATTGAGGATACGTAGGCACTAGACGACGATGTCTTGGCGAACAACCTTCCCCCTTAGTTCGTGTCCGAACTACGTTGACTCTGACTTTCCCATTGCACGAGGGAATACGTAGGCATAGGATGACGATGTCCTATTGAGTCATTTCTTTTTCTTTTTTCCCCCGTTTCTTCGTTCTTTTCTGTTCCCGTTCCTTCTCGTTTCTAGTAGCAGCGGAGCTCCAGACGACGACACCCTTTGATCGAGACAACAAGCGTGGATCCCATCGAGTACGTTGGCCGCGTGGGGTGCTAACACCCTCCCCTCGCGTAACCGACTCCCTTACCCGTTTCTCTTGGTCGCGAGACCATGCTTTTTCCCTTCCCTCAGGTTTACGTAGTGTTTCCTTTCCCTCGCTTGGGATAAATACACATTGTTGGCGACTCTGTTTCCGCGCCACTTTCGTGTTTGTACCTGGATGAAAATCTCGGGAGCGACAATGATGATCTACTATAAAGTCAGAAGAAGGACGTGTAGGGTACTTGAATATTGAGTTACCAGTATTGAAGAGAGATTAAGTTTTATGCTAAGTTATCAAAGCATGATTTTTGGTTGATAAGGATGAGTTTCTTAGTTATGTATTTCAGATAAGAGTGTTGTCGTGGATCCGTCCAAAGTAGATGCAGTTCTACTATGAGAAAGCTCCGAAATTGGATAAGGAGATTAGAGGATTTTTGGACTCAATGGATAATTACCGTAGATTATGGAAGGTTCTTCCAAGCTAGCATTTTATCTCAGTTGATTTGCAAAGAGTAGGTCAATTATGTGGGGATATTCGTTGCGAGGAAAGTTTTAGGGAGCTAAAGTAGAAGTTGACTACGGCTCCAGTTTTGATTCTGCTTGATCCTAATAACCGTTTGTGTGGTATTGGGATGTGACTGTGATGAGTTTGGACAGTGTACTATGGTAAGATGGTGAGGTCGTAGCTTATGCCTTACGACAATTGAGGATTCATGAAAAGGTCTATCCTGTTCAAGATTTGGGGAGTGACTGCGGTTGCATTTGTGTTGAGCATCCAGAAGTATTATTTTGTGGATCTAGATTCAAAGTGTTTAGTAATCACAAGAGTGTAGAACACCAGCTGGGTCAGGAGGAATAGAATATGAGATAATGAGGATGGTTGAAATTCTCGAGGAGTTGTGACCTTGGCTTGAAGTACCCTATTTGGTAAGTGAATGTGTGCCTGATGAGTTAGGTCGATAATCTTTTCATATGTCTGCGTTGTTGGGCAGAGAATTAGAATTGAGTAGCAGTCCAAAGACTTGCATCTTGTGTGTGAGCTGACGTAGTAGAGTGAGAGGTCGGGTATGTAAAAGACGAATGATGACTTCCTGGCAAATATTAGAGAGTCAGAAGTTGGATGTGAAATTGGTGGATTTGATACTTGCGATTAATCAGAGTACGCAGCAGAAGCATGATGTAGCAGGGTTCGGATATGTGTGCGTGAACGCTAAGAGTTCAAAGGTTGAACGTTATGACCTGCAGGAGTGGAAGGGTGTCGCTCCCGGGATTTTCATCCAAGTACAAACGCGAAAGTGGCACCGAAACAGAGTCGCCAGCAATGTGTATTTATCCCAAGAGAGGGAAAGGAAACACCGCGTAAACCTGAGAGGAAGGAAAAGCATGGTCTTACGACCAAGAGAACTGGGTTCGGGAGTCGGTTACGCGCGGGGAAGGTATTAGCACCCCCACGCGTCCATCGTACCCGATGGGATCCACGCTTGCTTGTCTCGATCAAAGGGTGATAGAAAAGAATGCTGGAAAAAAGGAACTGAAAGAAAGAAAGGGAAAGAGAAAGAGAAACAAATGTAGGGAAAATAAAAGAAGTGCTCGCATGGGCCCTACCCCACTGCCTACGTATCTCATCGGGCACATGAGAATCAGAGCGACGTAGTTCCCCTCACTAGGGACGGATTATTTGTGTTTTTTAAGGAACGGCTAACGTTCTAGCTCAGGTGTTGCAGGCTCGCTGGTCCGAGTGCGTTACCATCTTGCAAGAGAACGAGTAGAAGCACGTTCGTACGCTGAGAGTGAGTGAGGTGAGAAAAAGAATTCCCGAAGGAAAGACGTTATTGTTTATTTTTGTCTTTTAGAAGTTTTTTCATTTGTTTGCATATGACAGTGTATCTGGATCTTAGCCATTGGAATGTGTACGTTCTCACATTCTAAGATGGAATGGGTAAGAATGCACACTAAGAGTGAAGAAGACCCCCACACTTAGTTCCAATTGTCAAGGTTCAAACACACTAGCATACTTGTGTTTATTAAGTGTTTTGTTGATTATGAAGTGAAGAAGTGTTTTTTATTATTTGCACCTTCAACAAGTATTGCATTTAAGTCCCTCATACAAGATCAAATATGTAACACATTGACCTAAGATGGGCCATATGCTACACATCTTAAGATTATAAGAGAAGACCCCTTATAATCTTTTCTTTATATGAAAGGCCTAAATGCAATAAGTGCCTACCTTTATTAGATATTTTGAATTTTCTTTGAGATGAGAAAAGAGACTCAAGGGAGGATAAAGGTAAAAATCTATATGGACTAAGACTCAATCCTAATTGATTAGTTAAGGGAGTGATCCTAAGGTTTGTGAGGTTTCAACCTAAAGTCTAAAGAAAGAATGAATTAAACAATTCACTTCTAAAGTAGAAGATGAATTGTAATTCACAAGGGGAAAGTGATGAGTTATTAAAAGAAAGCACATAAGTGCTTAGCAAAACACAAAATGGAATTGTAAAAGAGAAAGGATAGAAGTTGAATGTGGATTCCTTATCCACACTCAATTGAAACTTACCAAAGCCCCTACATGGTTAGTAAACATGTATAAGAAGTATAAGAGGTAAAAGAACATTTAATGCATCATAAAACTCAAAAGAATTAAATGAGAAAACAAATCCTAGAACCACAACCAGAATGGGCATCATATGGACAACAAATGAATATCATCATACAAGTGCAAGTGAATAAGCAATAATCATCATCCATTAGCATTTAAACATGTTACAAGAAGAAGGGATAGATGAAAGATGGAAAGAAATGAAGAGGACATGCATAAATGGAACATGTAAATCAACAACCAGAATTGAAACTAAATGGAAAATGGTTTATAAACATCTCAAAAATATTTATGAATCAACTTCAAGACATTCAAGAAGTAATATAAGAAGAATTGAAATGAAAGTTCAAAAAGAAAGTGCAAACAATACATGTTAATGATGCACAAAGTTCAAATTGAAATGAACATGTAAAGATGACCTATAATGTGTATCAAAGACCTATAATATCATATGAATGGCTCATAACATATGCAAATGCTCATACAAATGTGCACAAAAGAATTCATGTAAACATGCACTAAAGTTGTAATGACATGCCATGGATTATACTTCCAATGTAATGCATCAAACAAAGACCAAATGGATTCATGAAAATTATGCCAGCATATTATTGGAATTCCTAGGTCAGAAATGCATCATACATCAAGATAGCATGTAAAAATTCAGAGCAAAATGACTTCAAACAAAGCAATTAGGTCAAATTGAAACATCATGCAAAGTGGTGCAAATATAGGCATCAAAACATGTAATAAAGTGACCTAAAAAATCAAACAAAAATCATCTAACATGCTTCAATGTATTAGTGAATCAATGCAAAAAGAATCATGTCAAAACAGTTTGTAATGAGCAAGAACAAAATTAAACAAATTCATGTATCATGCTTAGAATGCATCTAAATGGAAATTCAAAGAAAATTATAGAGCAGGGGCAAAAAGGTCATAAAATCAGAAAATAAAATCACCAAAAATTTTCTAAATGTTTTATTGATGTCCATGAATTTTTGTGGAATTTTCTAATGTCATTTGATATTTCTAAAAATTGAAAAGCAAACGTGTATAAAATGAAGAAAATAAAAGGAAATAGAAAACAAGAGTGGGGTGCAAATATAGTAAACCAACAGTTCAAAGTGTTTGGGCTTTTTAAAAAGGAGGTGCGAAAAGCAATCTGTCATAGGTCCAATTACGCGTAGCACACACTAACTACCATGCATTATCAGTCAAACTAAGTCAAACCATTCACCACCATCAGATCAGGTCAAGGTCAAATCTAGGTCAAGGTAATCAAGATCAACGCGCACACTTGAATGTCCATACACACTACCATGTACCATACCACACAATGTTTAAAAAAATTTCAGAAAATCACACGTGACATGCACATGAATTTTAATGTGCTGTCATCACATAAGCCACACGATCGCGCAAAATGAACGGACACGATTAAAACGTGAAAAAACCCTAGCTATTGAAGTCACCGGCCGGAGATGACCTCCGGTCACCTTCTCCGGTCACACCACCACCGTCTGCAACTCACACATGTCCCAGAAATGCACAAATTTTATACCAAAATGAAGCTGAGCTCACGTAGATTAAGAATTCACAATTGTTTTTCACATACCAAGCACACACATAGAGAACAGAGGAGATAAAGATATGCCCTAACTTTTGGATCTAGGCTTCTAAGAAGCTCTATCAACTAGCCGGAGTTCAAATGCTTCTATTAAGCTTAAATTAACAAAAACAAGCTAAAATTAATGAAAATCAACTGAAGCAAAGTTGAATGATGAAACCTGAAAATGTGGAGCAATTGGAGATGTTGAGAAAAACCAGAGGAAAGCTTGATATGCTGAGCTTCTAGATCTTCAAACTTAGCAAAATAAATGCCATGGATTCGTAAATAGATGAAGGATGTTGAAGCTTGCAATGATGCTGAATTTGCAGAAATGGAGTTGTTCTTGTTGCTCTTGATTCAACCACACCAAACAATGATTAATGGAAGCACAATGGAGTTGAAATCGTGGAGAAGAAGATGAGCAAAATCAGAGAGAGTGAGAGGAGAATTCTGAAGTGAATGTGAGAAAGTGAGTCTTGAAAAAAATGAATTTTGAGAGTGAAGTTTTGATTTATAGTGTGCTCTAACCATGGTTAAACCGAGTGAGTTAGCTGAGTTGAAATGGTTTAGGTGAGTCATCCCTAACTAACTGAGTCAAGTTAGTTAGGGAGAGCAATGATATGGTGATGGCAACTTATGGTAAGCTATGGTGAAGGCAAAAGTGAAATGAATGGCATGGTTGTGTATTAGAAACTTTCTCAGCAAGTTTTCTCTTTCCATTTTCATGCAAGGCACGTGCTATAGCAGTGTATGTGATGTTCATGGTGTGCTCAAATAAGGGAAAGAATTGTTTGATGGATGTCTGAACCAAGTTATGCAGCAAAGCCATCAATGTATCAGTGAAACATAGGGAGGTTTGGTGATGTTTTTCTCTCTACTCAATGAATAGTTTGGTGAGTTTTTGGGTTCATTGGAAAGAGGGAGTATAATGCAACAAGTTTGGTTTGAGATTGGAGTTGATATGATACTTCAAACATGCTCCAAAATGACTATAAACTTAAACACACAAGACTGAATGATGGGCGCATCAGGTGGTCGGTTGGCAAGGCTGGCATGGCACAAAATTTCAGCATAACCACCCTAACTTGAGGCCACTATTTCTCCATCATACCTTGATCAGATGAAATTTTGTCCAACATGAAACTTGAAGAAGACATTACAAGGAACATTTTTGATGTTGACAAGTTTTGAGAATGAAGCCTCTAACCATGCGAAAAATAGGTGTACATTTGGTCCACCAACTGTTTGTTAAAATGACTGCGCGCGTGCCCTGAAAATCTTGGTCATGACCTAGTTTTGAACCTACTTTGCTCAGACTTTGATCAATCATATCTCACTCAATTTTTATCCAATGGAGATGTTCCACAGATGGATTTGAAGCTTAAAACAAGATCTTTTGTTGTGGCCGAGTGAAATTTTCATTTGGTGCTTCAATTTTAAATGGCCTTGGTTCAAACTCTGATGCAAAATGGCCAAAACTTGCTATTTTTAGTAACCCTTCCTCTTCCAAAAATGGCAACTTTCCACATCTTGATTTTTTCATGATTCCTTTGGAGTTTCTTGACCAAATTTTGTACATTGGACATATGTAACATGAATTTCATGATTTTGGGCTCAAAAAGTCAAGAGTTGACTTTTTCCTCTGATTATTTGACTTTGCCCCAATTTCTCTGATTCTTGATCTTTCTTCCAATTGAACCACTTCTAAAACCAATTGAGATGCAATTTTCCACATACATACACTTAGGAACATATGGAATACCATGACATCAAGTTTTGTTCAAAAAAAAACAGAGATACCCTGATTTAATTGGAAACCCTAATCTTGACCCCCTCTGGTTAGGAGGAAATTGCACATCTTCCAAATCCAAATTCCTCAGAGTATGTTGTGTATCCTCTTAAAGGATGATGAGAAATGCCACTTGAGAATGATTTTGAATCAATGAGCTATCTCTTCTGAGGATTTTCCTTCAATTTTTGGACTTCTTGCATAGTGTAGAATGTAATGCTTCAATCTCCCATTGTATCTCTTATCCTTGAGGTTGTGGATGATCAATTGAGATGGTATGAGACATGAAAGACCTCTTGGCTTGCCTTGAGGGCACTTGATTGACCTTTTGTGCTTTGAATGATTCCTTGATTGTCCACCTCCCACCTGATCACATGCCCTGATGGTAAGGAGGATGCCATGCTTCACTTTTCTATGTTAAATGCAATGCAATGTTAATGAGGTGGATATGATATGATAAATGATAATGCCATGCTATGATGACAAAAGGGGAGAGCAAATTTTGGGGTATTACAAAGGGATGTGATGAAAGGTTTAAATATTAATCATGTACTACTAGTTAGTTGTTCGATTGGTAAAATCGTAGAATTGTTGTCTTGATGAGAGTGTGACTACGAAGATGGTGTTTTGGTTATGTTGAAGCGGTTAGGACGGCATTGCGTCGTGGAATTTTATGTTCTTATCTTGTTCGTTGCCTCGGTTCCTATGGTGGTGGCCGAGTGCGAGTGTCTAATTCCTGGGATAGGAAATTAAGGAAGTGTTACTTATGGTGATTGTAATGATTGTGTTGTGTTCTGGTTCCGAAGTGAACCTCTGTGTGTGACTCGGTTATTCGTTGCATCTTGAATTGGTTGTCGAGTGCATTGTGTGGACATTGCATCTGGTTATTGTTATTGATGAAGTGGTTTTTTGTTTGGTGTCACTCCTGGCGTTGTTTTCCTTACTTAGGAGTAGGAGAGAAGGATGCTTAGGGCGTATCCGAAGTTGTTCGTATCGAGTGAATTTTCGAGGATGAAAATATTCTAAGTGGGGGAGAGTTGTAACACCCTGATTTATTTTAATTATTTTTCGTAATTAAAATTGAATGGTGTGGTGAATTTGTGTATGTTTATGTGTGGGTTGGTGGAGGTTGGGTTGCTTTGGTATGGAGTAGAGACCTTGGAATTATTTGGATTTAAAATAATTAGATTGATTATTTTATTGGATTAAAATTTGATAATATGAGTAGAAAGAAGAGGAGGGCAATATGGTCCATTTATGAAGAATAGTAAGGATAAGAAGGGAAAGCATAATTGGGGTCCAAGGGTCATATTTGGAAAAAGGAGAAATTGGAAAAAAAAGAATCAGTTTTGGGGAACCGATCGAATTATGGAGAAAGGAGAAGAGGAACGGGAAGCGGAGCTAGGGCTTAGAGATCCTTCTAGGAATCGTCACTAAGGTAAGGGTGGGGTTCTTTAATCTCTAAGGGTTGCATAATTTGTGTATGAGGGTAGATAACACATTAACGATCATCCTATGTTGTATTTGTGTTGATTTGGGGTTTTGGGGAGAATCCATGATTAAGGGGTTGAAATTGATGCAATTGTTGTGCTTTGATTGTTTGGTTGAAACGTATATGTTAGGTATAGGATATAATGGCATAATCTGTGAAATATATGAGTTAAAAACTAGTTTAAGAGTACAGAATCGCAGTGGGGAGAATGCTGTCATCGCAGGGTTTTTGTGAGAAAAATCGCGTAACGCGCTTAGCGCGGTGTGGAGGAATTTCGCCTCTTCGGAGCAAAGAGTTGCGCGCTTAGCGCGGTGGGGCGCGCTTAGCGCGAACTGGGACTGAAAAATATTATTTTTATTGACTTAAAACTCATGGAAAATATATGTTTTACATTATATTAATGTTGTGTTGTTGTTGTTGTATGGTGAGCATGTATCGAGGTGAATTTGTTTGTTTTGTTGATGTTGATGTGATAATGTGAAATGCATGATTGAATGATGCAAAGATGTATAGTTGTTTTATTGGTGCAATGATGTATTTTGAGAGATTGTTAAGGAAATGCATAATTGAGTAGGTGTATTATAGTTGTGTCGTTGTTAGATGTGTTGTGAGTAGGAATGATGGGTTCGGTGGTGAGTATGTGTGTTATAGTTGTGGATCGTTGTTGTTGTATGAGTTGGAAAGTATGAATTGCGTGTTGTATAGTTGTAGTGTGATGTACTTGATGCATTCATAGTTATATGTATGTAGTCATTATGGTATTTTGTTGTTGAGTTGTGGTATGTAGTTGTCGTTGTATGTTGTTGTTGTTGAGGCAATCGTTTGCCCACGTGGGGTGTGAGCGATTACGAGTGCTGCATTGCATGACATGTTGCATAGTTGTGGGATGGCGTGCCCAGGTGGGGTGTTATCGTCTATCCGAATTCCTATAATGGAATCGTTGTTGTTGGCGTGATTGTGTGCCCAGATGGGGTGTGAGTAATCACAGTTGTTGGTGCGATCATGAAATAGGGGTCGTATGTGACCATGAAATAGGGGTCGTTGGTGTGATCATGAAATAGGGGTCATACTTGACCATGAAACAGGGGTCGTTGACGTCCCGAAGGGGATTGTGACCATAAAACAGGGGTCGACTGGTACCACATACATTGAGTCGAGTCGTGGTCTCATTGCATTGCATTGTGTTGGGTTGTGATGCATAAAATTGTATGCTGGTGCGAAGATGCGTATTTGTGTGGATGTAGTTGTAGTTGTGTTGATGTTGTTGTATTTGTGTTGATGTGGTATGTTGATTATCTGTTTGTGTTGGAAATGCTAGTTGTGTTGATGTTGTTGTATTTGTGTTGATGTTGTAGTATTCGTGTTGATGTTGTGATGATAGGGTAGATTGCATAATGTTTTATGTTCTTTCATACTTATATTATGCATTTCTTATGTGATTTTGAGAATCTCACCCCTTCTGTTTGAATGTTGCCTCCACGTGGGTAACGAGCAAATAAGCAGTTGTAATACGGAGTTGGATTCAGTGAAGGCGAGGTCTTTTCTTTTATGTCGTCGAGTCGCGTCTACTCTAATTGTAACACCGGGTTGTCCGAACGTTTGTAGTTGTCTACTTTAGTACTTGATGATGTGTATATGGTGTTGAACATGATTTAAGTTTGTTGAATTTCTGCTGCTGTAGAAATACGTAATTACTATGTTTTTATTTGTATGTTGATGTATTACTTTTAGTATACATGAGAAGTTGACCAGATGAAGTAGCATTCTAAATCTATGTGTGTTATTTTTACTCTGATATTTTGTTAATAATTATCGTGGGGGTTTAGGGTGTTACACCTTTCCCTTCCAGCTTCACGGGATAAAATAAGAAATAAAAAAGTAACAACCAATGTTCCTCCCACTGAGGTGAGGAAATTCCTATTGCGATAAGGTTGTCGCGTCACCGACAAAAATCATATGTTACAGAAAAATGGCGACTCTGCTGGGGAGTCATTAGGAGTATAGTTTTTAAGAGGTCTAGGATGTTAGTTCAGGACTCAATACTATATATATATATATATATATATATATATATATATATATATATATATATATATATATATATATATATATATATATTGCTTTTCCTACTTGATATCTGTGCTTATTTTTCTGTCAATGGGAATGCGAGTGATGTCGCATCTAGAAAGTTTGAGAGAAACCATAAGATAAGTGATGGCATAGACGGGGGGTCTTATAGGGAGTGAATCCCAAATAAGCATACCTGGTAGACCATCTAATCAGTGGAGGTACCCATGTGTTACTATGCTGAACAACCGATTATTGTGAAAGCAGACGATTTCATAGTGCGGTGACCCGTGAAACTGAGGATTTAGTAGACATTAACCATGTGTCCTTTTGGTAGTGTGGTGGCTATCGAAAATAGTCGTTACACGATAACTACACTCAATCAGAGATTTCTTCTAGAATACTATAGCTCGCTCGGGTGAACCAGCTTGCTGTTGTTATCTCCAGTTTAAATCAGTGATTTTTGAAAACCATAACCCGGTTCTACAGGTACAAAAATCACCAAAATAGATCAACCTTTTGGGGATGGGTAGAGCCATGACTCCATCCTCGTGACGCTGAACCCTTGAACCCGTGTTTTTTCTATGTTTTTGTGTGCTGCATTCATGCATTCATCTAAAAAACTCTTTACAAAGAAAAAGAAAAATATATATTTTTTCAAAATTAAACTAAACAATAATTTGCAAATATCAGAAGGATTGCGTTATGGATTTCGGTAGAAGAAAGACGCACAAGTACACCTTCAAGGGTCTAAAACTAGGGGATTTAAGGAAGTTGGCAAGGATGATTACCAACCCGGAGGCTTTCAGAGCCAAGCATGGAGGACTGTTGTCTCTGTTAAGGGTCCATGTAGTTGAAGGAATTCTGTCTACGCTGATTCAGTTTTACTTCCCGGTCTATGACTGTTTAACATTTTCGGATTACCAACTGACACCAACCCTAGAGGAGTACTCTCACCTGATCGATTTACTAATCACTGACCAAACTCCCTTTTCTGGACTGGAAGAAATTCCCAAGGAAAAAATCATTTCAAGAGCAATCTATTTGGACGAGTCAGAGGTCATGGCTCATTTCTTTCGACGATATTTTTGTTTTACTCACTTACGGCTTATTTCTCTTTCCCAACATCGATAACTTCGTCGATGTCAACGCCATTAAGATATTCCTGATTGGAAACCCTGCACCAACCTTGCTCGCAGATGCTTATCATTCCGTACACTTAAGGAATTTGTACGCCGGAGGAATGATCACATGCTTGTTAGAACAAGATTTGGTTCTGCATCTTATCTTGAGATTTTGATGATAACAATGGAGTATTTGGGTGAAGAACAATTTAGGTGCTCCAACGTTTGTAATTCTGATGGTTTAACAAACAGGTTCTAACTTTGATAAAGACCGTGTGCTACATCACTCTGATATTCGTTATGGTCACTTCTATGTGAAGAAGCAAGAATTGGTTCTAATCTACTATACGTCAGAAAGATTTTGAGAAGACACTATGTTGCTGTTGTAACGTCTCTTGAATCTGATCTCTGGATATGACTCTGATGTTCTTATGTTGAAGCCTGTAGTGCTTCTAAGGTCGTTAACTTCTGAAGACTAAGTGCTGAAGATTCTGAAGTCAAGGTTATATTGAACAACGTGCTGAAGATCTAAAGACTTAAGGATTCTAAAGGTTAAAGGTTATGAAGACTAAGTGCTGAAGATTCGGAAGACAAGGTTCTATTGAACGACGTGCTGAAGATCTGAAGACTTAAGTATTCTGATAACCAAGGGTTCTGAACTAGAAGTGCTGAAGACTCTGAAGACAAGGTTCGGCTGAACAAGTTCCGAAGACTCTGAAGACTCAAGAATCCAAAGACCCAATGATTCATTCTTCTGATCATGCTTCAATCGAATCAATTCAGAAGCCTCTGATGAATAGAAGAAGATGAAACGTTTGCATGGGAAAATAGTACATAGTACAGATAAAGCATTTTCTTTTCCACTACCATGTTTTTGTGGTACAAGGACAATTTCAGTGTACGAATTTCAACCCAACAACATTATTTCAAGTCGCCAGTACTCTTTTCTAATTTTACT
The DNA here is from genome assembly GCA_022829125.1 of Lathyrus tuberosus. Taxonomy (NCBI): domain Eukaryota; kingdom Viridiplantae; phylum Streptophyta; class Magnoliopsida; order Fabales; family Fabaceae; genus Lathyrus; species Lathyrus tuberosus. Next base: position 13,623,260 of record JALAZF010000072.1, read on the forward strand.
GATCTGCCCTCCAACGGATCTATTTCTGGCTATATAAAGACTTGATCACTCAATGAAGAATCAGCTGACGAGCATGAGCGAAAATGAACAGATGCATGTGTACAAGCATGATTAATCATGAGTGAGCAGGAAACGAAGTAATACTCAATGTAGAAGAAGAAATATCAGAAACACTGATGTATATGAAGATCATACTCAAGAAATGAAGGAAGTTATGAGTGAGCAGTAAGCACTACAATACAATGAAGAAGAATGTATTACTGTATATTACTCTAAGAAACCAGTTGGGTCAGAGTCTTAAGAAGTCTAAGGCTGGCGAGTCTTAGAGGTTGTTAGTTACCAGCAATTGGCTCATGCAATTGTAATCAGTTTGGTTATAGTGGATTAAGTCCTTGTCTAAGGCAAAATCACCTTGGCGGGTGGACTGGATTAGCTTGATAGTTTTTCAAGTGAACCAGGATATATCATGTGTCTTTCTTATTGTTAAGTCATTTATGATTTTTGGTTATGCTTCACAAAAAGCTTTCAAAGTGGAAAACCCGATTCAAACCCCCCATTTCTTGTATTTTTCTCACACCTTGAATTGGTATCAGAGCTCCAGTTCTGTTGTGATAAGCGTTTTATCAGCACTTAACAGTGTTCAGTACCGATCCAGAAATTGTGTGAGATAACATGGAAGTTATTGTTAATACGACTACTAAAGGGGAAGATCATTACAGTATCAAACGACCAGTCATTGATGGTGAAAACTTTGACTACTAGAAAGACAAAATAGAAAGGCTCTTTCTTGGTTTTGAGGTAGATCTTTGGGATTTGGTAGTTGATGGCTACATTCACCCAGTTGATGCTACATGTGTTAAAATATCCTGAAGTGATATAATCAACCAACTGAAGAAAGAATACAAAGTCATCATAAGGCAAGAATCATATTGCTAAATGCTATCTCTTATACTAAGTATGAGAAGGTGATGTCAAATCTATTCTTGAATCTCTTAAGATGACTGATGAAGAAAATGCTCAAGCTAAGAAGACAAAGTCGCTTGCCTTCATCCAAAACCATGAGGCAATCAAAATGGAGGATGATGAAACAATTGAGATCATGTCTTCAAAGTTTCAAATGCTAATTGCAGGACTCAAGATTCTGAACGGAGGCTACTCAACTACTGGACATATGGAAAAGATCATCAGAAGTCCTCCTAAGAAATGGATACTCATGGTAACAGCTCTAAAGCTATCAAAAGATCTCAACAGTGTAAGTCTTGAAGAGTGTGTTAGTTCTTTGAGAAATCATGAGATAGAGCTGGATGAAAAAGAAGAGAAAATCCATTGTTCTTAAGTCTGAACCTGGAAAGGCAAAGGCTTATCAAGCTGAGAAAGAATCAGAAGATAATCTTCATAAGAATCAGCAAACTCTGGAACCATAGGTAAGGAAACCTCAGAAGAATCGAAGGCCGCTCAGAGTCATCATCTGAATAGAAGAAGCATAACTTTGGAAAGGAGGTTATCTGCTACAAGCCATGTCATCACAAGAACGAGTGTCCAAAGGTCAAAAAGAAGAAGTCTAAGAAGAACTTCTCCAAAGTGAAGAAAAGGTTAAATGGCAACTTGTAAAGACTCTGATTCTGAAGAAGATGAAGTTTTTGGAGAACCAGAAGACTAAATATCATCAGAACCTAAATCAGACTCAGACTCTTGCTCAGAGATATCCTTAGCAACTCAGTTGATACACCAGTCATGGTAACTGAACAGTAGTTGCTCGTAACTCATGACGAGAAGAAGGCATATGTTTCAAAGTCTGGAACTTAAGCTTGGAGGCTTCGTCAGTTTCTGAGGAAACCATAAAGAAGACATCATTGACTCTGGAATCTTTGCTCAAAAGTGTTTATTGTTAGGATATTCTGAATGCTCTAAAGGCTATAGAATCCATAACACAGAAACAAATTGCAGACAAGTGAACTCATGTCAGACTCAATGATAAGCTTGACTTTGAAAAGTCAAAGCTAGTTGAAAGGTTGTAGATCTGAAGATCGTGTCATCAGAATCCAAGACATAGAAGATTCAAGAGAAAATGAGTGGATTCTGGTCATGCAAGAAGAACTGAATCAAATCACCAGAGATGACGTCTGGTGTCTTGTTCAGAAACCCAAGGTGTTCACCTCGTTGAAACTAAATGGGTGTTCAGAAACAAGCTTGATGAGAAAGAACGAATTCAAATGAGTCTGCTGAGAAAACTCAGATTCTCTCTGTGAATTCAAATCGATCAAAGATTAGAAGGAATGTATATTCATCAGAGCAAATATGCAAAAGAACTTCTGTAGAAATTCAACATGATGGACTGCACACCAGCGAAGACTCCAATGCATTCAACATGTTCTCTGGAAGAAGAAGAATCTAATCTCATGGTCAAGCAAGAGATGATCATCAATTACTCCTTTAAGCAGAAGCAGAGTATGTATCCACATCTCTATGCAATGCGCAGATGCTATGAATGAAGAATTAGCTGGAAGATCATCAGATAAATGAGAGTAACATTTCTATCCTTAATGATAATACTGTTGTTATATGTTTAAGTAAAAAGCTAATCTTACGTTCTAGGACTAAGCACATAGAGATAATTTTATTAGAGACTATGTTCAGAAGGGAATCTTATGTTTAAAATTCTTAAGATACAAAACTTCAATGGACTGATATTTTTGCAAAACCCTTGACTGAAGATAGATTTCTATTTATTCTGAAACATCTGAAAATGGACTACTGTCCAGAGTAAGATCTCATCAGAATCAGATATGCTTAGTCATAGTCTAAAGTTATCAGATTTTCATTTAAACTCTAAAGCATTTGTTTTCAATCTCAATCATTAGAAGATACTTTGTCAGAAGTGTTTTTGATCAGAAGGAAACCCTTGGGTTTTCCAGACTCTAAGGATACCATAGCGTGTCCATAAGTCACCTCGAGCGTTGTGATTTTGTGAGACTAGGGTTTTCAGTAATTATTACCCATTACGCATTAATATCATGTTTAACTCATTGGATTTGAAAATTTATTTGATAAGTGTGTAAGTCTTTACATCTTCCTACTTAGGTATTCATAAAGATGCATGTAAGACAAAGATTTCTTGGAACTTAACACATGTCTTCCCTCATTTATTATGTGTCAGTCTATGCCCTCTCATCTTTGAGTATACATTTATTTATATTTATTGACTGATGTCATAATATCAATAACGTATACTAGTTCATAATATTTTGGAGACTGATACACTCCTTCATCATTCTCCGTTCTTGTCTGTATTCCTTGTATTGGAAATAATGAATTTCTCGTTTCAATTCATCCAGTCTTTATTACTACTTATGGTTATCACTCTTTGTTCTCTTTATATACCACACTTCTCCTCACAACTATTCATCCGTTTCAAAACTTGCTCATCAATTCTATCCTTCTTATCTCATCATGTCTATCAAAACCTTCGCCGGAAATGAAGAAACTCTTGAGGTCATTAATGAGAAACATCCATGTCTTCCCAGACTAAAGAATGCTGGCATTTGCATTTCCACCAGTATGCAACTCCAAGGATGGTCGGGATACTTTGGTTATCTACATGGACCCATTTATCTTGTGATGATAAAAGAGTTCTGGAAATTCGTGAAGGTTAGTGAAGACAACAACTCCATTTGGTCGTCTGTTTTCGGTGTTCCAGTCATAAAACTCCCACCTCCATCGCCCAAGCCATTCACTGTGTTCAATCAGGAGTGACTGTTGATGAATTCCATCTGAACTATTCCTTTATTGGAGATCTCATTAGGATTCAAGATGTGTCTCAAGACAAGTATAAACCCTATGATCCTGAAGGACTCCTCCCTGATGGAAATATTTGGTTTAAACTACTGCTAACTAACTTTCGCCCTAGAGGTATAGCCAAAAGTACCTTGACTCATGATGATAGACTGTTTATCTACTTCATGATGTACAACATCCGGGTGAATCTTCCTCAAACCATCTTCAATCATCTGAAGAACTGTGTTGAAGTCTCTAGAAATCAACATAAGTCCTTCACACCCTATGGAAGAATTTTGTCTGAGTTATTCTACAGGGCTGAAATCATTACCTTAGCCAAAATACTTGGACCAGAAGATGCTACCTCTGAAGAGAGGTGTTAAAGGGTTGATGAGGTGGAGGATTTCTGATAGCTGGTAGTTGGATCTCTTGGTATTTTGGGTTGTCTGATGTCTTGTCTTTCTTCAGTTTGTTATTACTACTCCTACTTGGTTGTTCTTGTCGCTGTTTATTTTTCTGTTTATGAATCCGTGTCTGTATTGCGCCTCGGCGTTTTGTCTTTATTAATTAAGTACTTTTTCATTCCTTTTATCTTGTCTTACTGCATTCTAAAATGACTACCATAAAAAGGAAGAAGATGACCAGATTTAACTTATCTAAATTATTTCAATTCAAAATGATTTAGTTAAAATCTTGATAATATATGGATGGTAATGATAACAATTCTTAGACACATTTCTTGAGAATAGGCTAAAATCTTTACTCATTCCCCCATGTCTGTGCATGCATAAACGGTAAGACTTATGTGAGTGAAGGTTTTCTTGAAATTAAGCTATACTCTCTTCTGTCCTTATTATGCGTAAATATTAAAATGCCACTTATAAGTATACATTTATTGACTTATGCCAAAACCTATATAGTGTATCATTATTTGTGACCTTTCTGGATGTCAGTTTTAAGAGACTGCCACACTTCTTTCCTATTTATTGAAACTCTTTGTCTCTTACTCTGCCACTATGTCCTTGGCATATCTTATGTGTGATACGCACCTTAACCTATGTCACTCTCTGAGTCAGTCACGTTTCCCACTTATATATTTCATTTCTTTTCTCATGATCTGAAGTGTTTGAGCTTACTAGTTCAAAAATTTCCTCACTGTCCAATTCTTCTTATCATGTCTCTATTTACTTCCCAAGGAGATGAGAACCTTCTTAAGGTCATATCAGAAGAACAAATCGATCTTCTGCATCTTGGAAACAGACAAATTGCTAGAAGTATCACCTCAATCATGCACTATCAAGAATGGGCAAAATACTTCATGATTCTGGATAAACCAGGCTACTCAAAAATTGTAAAATATTTTTGGAAACATGCCTATATTACTGATGAAGGTTGCTCAATATCTTCTCGTGTCTTTGGTGTCCTCATAAACATCACTTCCTTCAACATTGCTCTAGCTATTGGCTATGAAAACATTGGCTTTACTGTTAAACATGTCAAGTCTAGATATCTTATTTCTGAGGAACTAGCCTCTCTTCACAACACATCGTCCAAATATGAACCTCTCAATCCTAAAAACCTTTTTCCCATTGCCAAAGTTTGGTTTAAGCTTTTGCTGACCAATTTTCATCCTCAAACGTTCTTCAACTTTATACAAACAACCATTACTAACTCCAGAAATGGCGATTTCATCAAGCCTTTCATAACTTTTGGAAGAGTTTTGTCTGAAATCTTCTTTAAAGAAGGAATTGTTGAACTTGTTCAGACATAAGGTCTCGAAAAGTGGTTGTTAAAGAAACATTGTGAAGTCTTCAATGGCTAATCTGTAGCATGTAGTATCTTGTGTGGTTGTATTGTTTCTAGATTGGTCTGTGTTCAAGATATGTCATTGTACTCTTATAAATTAAAGTGTCTTTGCTTTTGAATGCTATGGCTTATATTAGAAATTTCTTTCTCACATATTTATCATAATACTGCACTATTTATTACATTATCTTTTTGATTATGACAAAAAGGGGGAGAAAGTTAAATGATTTTGATAGTACTTATTCTCAGAATCTCCAACTCAAACATTACATAATGCTTATATAATGCTTTTTGCAATTAATTGTTTGTTTGATGTTTCAATTAAGGAACTCTGAAAAAGTTCACTTAGCAATCTAGACAGGTTGAACATAAAAAGATTGCAAATCTTATGGATAATTTCAACTCTGATAATCATGGCTAAGAAGTTGTACACTTTTAGAATATATGATTATTCAAACAGATGTTCCAATACTGTTCAGAAGTTGTGAACTGTCTGAAAGTCAAGAAATCTGGTTTGATTAAACAGATGTTGCAGTACTGTTCAGAAGTTGTGAACTTTCTGAAAGTCAAGAAATCTGGCTTGATTAAATAGATGTTCCAGTTATGTTCAGAAGTTGTGAACTGTCTGAAAGTCAAGAAATCTGGTTTGATATCATAGTGTTCAGAAGTTGTGAACTCTCTGAAAGTATGAAATTCTGATTTAAAGCGTCAGAAGAAGAAATCTCCTTGAAAGCAAGTCAAGTCAATTCTCTGATTCGGAAATACCATTCAGAAGATATGCTATGCAATGATGATATTCTGATAAAATCAGTTAGGCTCTAAATCTGATAAGATAGGTGAATCTAAGAAAAGATGGACAAAAGAGAAGTCGCTTCCAATCAAACTCAGATACTTAAGAAGTTGTGATTCTCCGTCAAGTTCTGATAAGAAGTTCTGATACGATATGCGTGGCATCATCCAAACAGACTCAAGATCATTCTTCGTCAAGATCTGATAGTAACAAGGTTTTGTCATCATCAAAAAGAGGGAGATTGTTAGAACAAGATTTGGTTCTGCATCTTATCTTGAGGTTTTGATGATAACAATGGAGTATTTGGGTGAAGAACAATTTAGGTGCTCTAACGTTTGTTATTCTAATGGTTTAACAAATAGGTTCTAACTTTGATAAAGACTGTGTGCTACATCACACTGATATTCGTTATGGTCACTTCTATGTGAAGAAGCAAGAATTGGTTCTAATCTACTGTACGTCAGAAAGATTCTGAGAAGACACTTTGTTGCTGCTGTAACGTCTCTTGAATCTGATCTCTGGATATGACTCTGATGTTCTTATGCTGAAGCCTGTAGTGCTTCTGAGGTTGTTGACTTCTGAAGACTAAGTGCTGAAGATTCTGAAGTCAAGGTTCTGCTGAACAACGTGCTGAATATCTAAAGACTTAAGGGTTCTGAAGGTTAAAGGTTATGAAGACTAAGTGCTGAAGATTTTGAGGACAAGGTTCGGTTGAACGACGTGCTGAAGATCCAAAGACATAAGTATTCTGATAACCAAGGGTTCTGAACTAGAAGTGTTGAAGACTCTGCAGACAAGGTTCGGCTGAACAAGTTCTGAAGACTCTAAAGACTCAAGACTCCAAAGACCCAATGATTCATTCTTCTGATCATGCTTCAATCAAATTAATTCGGAATCCTCTGATGAATAAAAGAAGATGAAACATTTGCATGGGAAAATAGTACATAGTACAGATAAAGCACGTTCTTTTCCACTACCTTGTTTTGGTGGTACAAAGGACAATTTCAGTGTACGAATTTCAACCCAACAGCATTATTTCAAGTTGCCAGTACTCTTCTCTGATTTTACTGATCTGCCCTCCAACGGATCTATTTCTGGCTATATAAAGACTTGATCACTCAATGAAGAATCAGCTGACGAGCATGAGCGAAAAAGAATATATTCATGCGTACAAGCATGATTAATCATGAGTGAGCAGCAAACGAAGTAATACTTAGTGTAGAAGAAGAAGTATCAGAAACACTGATGTATATGAAGATCATACTCAAGAAATGAAGGAACTTATGAGTGAGCAGTAAGCACTACAATACAATGAAGAAGAATGTATTACTGTAGATTACTATAAGTTAGATTGAGCAAAAATGTATGTTTACCCTGCTTGTGTAGAAGCATAATTATTGTTAACAAAACTCTTATTGCAAACAATTGTTTGCGTTCCCTATTGGACCAGTTGGGTCAGAATTTTTAGGGAGACTAAGGCAGTGTGTCTTAGGGTAGTTAGTCACTCGCAGTTAGCTTGTGCATTGTTTCCTTAAGAGACCAATTGGGTCAGAGTCTTAATAAGTCTAAAGTTGGCGAGTCTTAGAGGTTGTTAGTCACCAGCAGCTGGCTCATGCAATTGTAATCAATTTGGTTAGAGTGGATTAAGTCCTTGTCTAAGGCAAAATCACCTTGGTGGGTGGACTGGATTAGCTTGATAGTTTTTCAACTGAACCATGATATATCGTGTGTCTTTCTTATTGATAAGTCATTTATGATTTTTGGTTAAGCTTTACAAAAAGCTTTCAAAGTAGAAAACCTAATTTAACCCCCCCCCCCCCCTTTCTTATGTTTTTCTCACACCTTCAATGCTGTGTACCCTTGCTGTACAAGTGGTTCATTTCCCATCTACCCAAGTCTGCCACTTTCTGGGATCATAAGAACACTTTACGTTGGTCGCAGAGAATCATATCTCTCACCAACTCGGACATAGACTGGTCAATTAGGATTTATGAGGGTGCAGAAATCAGCGACCAATGTGGAAACATCAGTAATGTACCCCTCATAGGAACTAAAGGAGAAATTAAATATCATCCAGTTTTAGCCCGCCGTCGATTCGGATACCCGATGAGACATATCCCGCGAAATGTTCATCTGGAAGGTTTTTTCTTCAATGAAGGAGAAAATGACAGAGCACTTAAGAAGGAGATAATGCATGCCTGGCAACACAATCACAGGAAAGGACGAGAGTCTCTATGAAAACCAAACTGAATCTCCTAGAGCCTTATCTCCACTAGGTGCAAACTAGAGCCCTCAGGCTGAGGATGCCTTACCCTCGCCCAGAAGTTTTTCCGTTAAAGGAGTTTGTCCTTTATTTTATGTCTAACACGAAAAAACTCCAGGTTGCTCTCAAAAAAATTCAACGAGAAAATAACTCCTGGAAAAACAAATACAAAACTCTCAATGTGGAGTGTGTTAAACTCCAGGAACTGTTAAAAGAAAAGGATGCTCTGATCGGAATATTAGAGCAACATGATGTAAAGAGTCGGGAAGATCAAAGAAATTTACTCGCTCCTTTCACCTGGCAAAGAATTGATAACCCGACAACGGTTGAAGAACCTTGATCGAAGAAAAGGAAACTACCAGAACCTGCTTCTGAGCTCTCTTCAGAGAGGACTCAGGACCCTTAAGCTTAGAATTTTCCTTTTACCAGCACTTTGTAAAATACTGTACTTTTTTTTGTAACATATCGTAATCCTTTAATTCAATAAAATGGGGTTTCCCCTCTCTGTATGATATTTGCAATTTATTTAAAGTTTCTTTTTTATTAAAGCTAAAAAACTAAAACTATGTCATTGCATTCATCATTTTCACATAACGCATTCTCTCGAGTCTCACGCGCGCGTCTCGATTCTAGACTCAAATTGTCTTACTCGTACAATACTCGGGCGAATCGACAAAAGAAAATGGACGATCTTGAGGAAGGGAATAGAGAGCTGAGATAAGAAATCGATGCACTAAAGGACGATCTGAAGAAACTTCATAGTGACATGCAATCCCTAGCAGCAGCTCAGGAGCAACGTAAAGGGACTGTATTATCGGAGATCACATCTACGCCCATAGTGGAGTCTCATGAGAATCATTCGCGGTACAACATACCTAAGGGTCGGCCCTGGGGCATGCCGCCTAACTTTATTCCTGAAGGATACATTCCGCCGGTCTCGGAAGCCCCGGAGACTGTAGCAGGAGCCACTAGTCTTGAAGGTTACAAACTTCGGGAAAGTGAGGATGCAAGATTTACGACAGGAATTCCTGAAGGTTACAAACTTTAGGGGTCTGAGGAACCTAGACTCACAGCCGTAATGACCATACCACAAGCAGTGGTACACACTGTCCCGGGAGGACAGATTCCACAGACAATCTCTGGCGAAAACGAAGAGATGTACGAAAAAATGAATGTGTTCCAAGAACAATTCTTGGAGATGCAAAAGGAATTGCAAGCCATTCGCGTTCAGGATTTATTTGGAAAGGACGCCACAGACCTATGCTTGGTCTCGAATGTCAAAATCCCGTACAAATTTAAGGTGCCCGACTTTGAGAAGTACAAATGCAACTCTTGCCCTCAAAGTCACTTGGTGATGTAAGCTCGCAAAATGTCAAATCAGACAGAAAATCAACAGCTACTGATCCACTATTTTCAAGACAGTTTAACCGGTATCGCTTTCCGATGGTACATGGGTTTAAACCGCACCAAGATCAATACTTTCAGAGATCTCGGCACTACTTTCATCCAACAATACAAGTATAACCTGGACGTGGCGCCAGATAGAGATCAACTCAGAGCGATGTCTCAGAATGACAAAGAGACGTTTAAGAAATACGCTCATAGATGGCGTGAAATTACCGCTCAGATTTGTCCACCTCTTGAGGAAAAAGAGATGAAAAAGATCTTTTTGAAAACATTAAGCTCATTCTACTACGACCGAATGGTTACCAGTGCGCCCGGTGATTTCAGCGAGATGGTAAACGTGGGAGTACGCCTTGAAGAGGCAGTCCGAGAAGGACGTTTGCCAAAGAGGCTGAACCCTCCAGCAGTACCAAAAGATACGGTAGTGCTTTTTAGAAAAAGAAGGAACATGAGATTAGCAATATCTCCTAAGGAAAGCAAAGGCGAAGATATCAACCAGTAGCGGCAATAACCCCCGCTATCAACCCTGCGCCTGTTCCGACTTATCAACCTCAGGTTTCTCAAAATCAACCTAATCAACAACAGTACCAGCAAAGGACTCAACAGCCTCTTCAGCAAGCTCATCCTCAGTACAACAATAACAATCGTGCAACACGACCACCAGGGTTTGACCCTATACCCATGTTGTACGTAGAACTTTTTCCACTATTACTGGCCAAGGGGCACGTCCAGACTAGGTCTCCTCTTTATCGGAAAATCCGCCCTTTTGGTTCAAAGCGGACCAAACTTTCCCTTACCATCAAGGAGGATTGGGGCGCAATATCCAAAACTATCTCAATTTCAAATCTGACGCACATAAACTTGTCAGGAACAGGGTCTTAACTTTTAAAGATACTAATCTGAATGTTCACACGAACCCATTGCCACAACATGGCAAGGCTGCAGTAAATTTGGTAGAAGAAGAATTTAGCCGCAGTTATCAGATTCGCGATGTTCTCCAGTTGGGGATCAATTTGGTCAGGATGCATTGCATGTAGAGCAGGTATGGTCACGTACCACCTCACAACTATCACACGTGTGATATCTGCTCAAAGAATAATCAAGGATGTTCTGTAGTACAATTAGCTCTACAGGAACAGATGAATCTCGGATGGATTCAAGATCACAGAATCCGAGAAGTCAACATGGCTCATGCTAATCCCAACATTGTTCAGAATCACAATATCCTTGCGATGAATGTCAATTTGGTAGCCATGCACTCAAGGCAAAGTCAATATCATAATCTGCCACGACACGATTATGTTGCCTGTCCGATCTGCTCAACAAGGAATCAGGGATGCTCTTTTGTACAAGAGGCCCTTCAAAGTCAGATGGATATCGGAAGGATCGAGGAGTATCAGGAAATAAATACTCATCAAGTTAATATGGTACAAATATTTGACATACGCTTGATGAACACCAGTCTAGTAGAACTACATGCTAAGCAAGTCAGGCTCGGTTTTCTGGCTTCACATGATTATCAAGATTGCGAAGAGTTTCAAGAGGATGACCAAGGTTGTGCGCTTGTCCAAAGAACACTTCAAAACTTATTGGACCACTGGTGGCTTCCAATTTATTTGGATGAAGCTACACAGAAGAAAAGTATGACTGACAAAAATCCCGGTAGACATCAGAGTCAAGATGTCCGGTCGATGGAAACTGATCTGGTGGCTGGGTGCCACCACATAACTATGAACGTTGCAGGGTTTGTTCAGAGAACAACCAAGGATGTTATCTTGTGCGGTCAGCTCTTCAAGATCAGTTGGATCGAAGAGAGATCCGACCATGTTCAAGTACCGGGTCGATCAATGTGATACAAGACTATCTTCCTGATCAAAGTGAAGATGTTGTCATCATTTCTAATCATGAAATGGCCGAAGATGTTTGCGCCATAATTCCTCTTCTCAACGAGTCGAAAGTTCCTTTTGACAGTAGAAAAACTCTCAACCTCGAACCAATTGAGGCTGAGTATGATGGTCAGAAAAATCAAAAGGCTCCACTGGTAATTTACATACCAGGACCATTACCGTACAAGTCAGATAAGGCTATCCCTTATAAGTACGATGCTACAATAATCGAAAATAGAAAGGAAACTACATTACCCTCCGTCGTAAACATTTCCAACATCAGTCGAGTCACGCGGAGTGGCCGAATCTTCAACCGACGAGTTGGAGAACCTGCCAAAGAGAAAGAAACTCAGGCAGAAGTTCCGAATCAGCAAATCGGGCAATCAAGTAATCCCAAACATTCATAGAACAGCGATGAGATGCTGAAGCTCGTCCAAAAAAGCGAGTACAACATTGTAGACCAACTGTTGCAAACTCCATCTTGAATCTCTGTATTATCTCTCCTACTTAGTTCCGAAGCTCACAGGGAAGCTCTGCAGAAAGTTTTAGAGCAAGCCTTCGTGGAACAGGATGTAACTGTAGGACAGTTCGACAATATCATTTCTAACATCACTTCCTGCACCAACTTGGGATTCAGTGATAAGGAACTGCCGGAAGAAGGCAAAAATCATAACATGGCACTTAACATTACAGTCAATTATCAGGACAATGCTTTAGCCAGCATACTAGTTGACACGGGATCATCTTTAAATGTTATGCCAAAGTCAACTTTGACACGACTATCATTTCAAGGAGCTTCGATGAAGGGCAGTGAGATTATTGTCAAAGCTTTTGACGGATCCAGAAAAACAGTTATGGACGAAGTAGATCTTTTCATAACCATCGGTCCTCACACTTTTCAAGTCACTTTCCAAGTCATGGACATCCGGGCAGCTTAAAGTTATTTATTAGGAAGACCTTGGATACACGAGGCTGGGGCAGTCACTTCGACACTTCACCAGAAGCTGAAGTTCGTCAAGAATGACAAACTCGTCACAGTCTATGGAGAGTAAGCCTTAATCGTGAGCAACTTATCATCATTTTCTTGTGTAGAACAAGAGGAGGTTGTTGGAACTCAGTTCCAAGCACTTTCGGTGAGCAATGAGAATCGACCTGAGAAAGGGGCGTTGATTTCCTTATACAAAGACGCTCTCGAAGTAATCAAAAGAGATAACATAAGAGGATGGGGAGAACTTGTGATTCCTACAGATAACAAGACAAAGAAAGGCCTTGGTTTCTCCTCGACCTGTGCCCAGACTGCTAAGAAAGATGAAAGTTTTTGTCCCATTAAGGATTTATTCCTCAGTGGAGGATTCCTTCACCCAGTGTCTCAAGAAGTACACACTATCAATGAGGGTAACTCCTCCGATATGGATGAAGAGTGGAAATCATATCTCAACAAGGAAGGTTATTTGTCTCATGGAGAGGCACATACGCCATTTTGCTTTCCCACACAGAGTCCGAGATTCATACCAAGATCAGACGTCAAGATGATGTACGGAGATTATGATCCTGAGGGATGTCGTGCTCCACCTAACTCATTAGAAGACGATCCAATGAAGGATAACTTTGACTATGACTATTTTGACCCACTGGATGACTTGCCTATCTGGCATCCATACCCAGAAGACTTGGGGTAAAAGATTCAGCCCAACGAGGCATATCAGTTGATCAATATTGAAAAGAATACATGTGTCCTTACCCAGTCATGGGATCATTACTCAGGCTATTCTGAAAAACACTCATCGTAACGATGAACATGCATGGACTGCAGGACAAGAATTCATCAACTACGTTTTTCTAGAGGTCAACGTCGTCGAGGAAGATGACTCCTCTTCTCCCGCTAAAGTGTGAGACACCTTAGGACAGCCAAGCAGCAAGTACGACTTCTTAGTCAAGTAGACTGCTCATGCAAGCTCTCGTATCTAACTCGAAGATATCCAGCCAACTGGATGGGAAGATTCCCCTGAGAGTGAAAATACTGCAGGAAATACAACAGAAGAGTTCGTCTACGACAACTTTGCTTGGGAAGAGGATTCCAATAATCTTGACTCGCCAGAAATCAGCGTCATTTCTGAGGACAAATCAAGAAAGAAGGTGCCAGACTTTGTGATTCATCGGGGAGTTCTTCGCCAATGGGTTGTTGTCGATTTTCCAAAAGTCGTCCTTAAGTCTAAGTAATTGCCATCTTTGTTTTAACCTTTCACCCTTCCCAGGTGAAACAGATGTTTTTATAGGGCTCACTTTCTGTAAATGTCCCTCTTCGCTTCGCCCAAAGCGACAGAGTTTTGTTTTATAGGGCTGTAATTTCAAGATTCGACAAATCATGAATAGATAAATGTCATTCTGTAATTCCCGCATTAAATGCTGTTTTCTCTTTTTGCTTTTCAGAAAATGGTAATCCTAAAACAAACTCAATTAAAAAACAAGTATTTTTCAGAAAATAAACTGCACACACTCTTGCGTTCTCTCTATTTCTTCTAAAAAACAAATCATCACGCCTTGCAGATTGCTTATTTTAAACCCCGTTGAAACATACGATCCCATGCCTTCTCCCAACTTTGAATTCCTGGTATTTAAAGCTGAAGAAGAAGAGGATGCAGAAATTCCAGAAAAGATCTCCCGATTACTCAGACAAGAGGAAAGGTCTATTGAGCCTCACAAGGAGTCATTAGAAACGATAAATTTGGGTTCAGAAGAAGAGAGAAAAGAAGTCAAGATTGGGGCACTGCTCAGTCCGACAGTCAAAGAAGACTTGATCAAACTTCTCAAAGAATTTCCTAATGTATTTGCTTGGTCCTATCAGGACATGCCAGGGTTGGATACCAGCATCGTGGAACATCATTTGCCGCTAAAATCAGAATGTTCGCCAGTAAAGCAAAGGTTAAGAAGAACTCACCGGGACATGGCTATCAATATCAAAGAGGAAGTGCAAAAATAGATAGATGATGGTTTCCTTGCTACTTCAGAATATCCTCAATGGTTAGCTAACATAGTGCCAGTTCCAAAAAAGGACGAAAAAGTCAGAATGTGTGTAGACTACAAGGACCTGAACAGGGAAAGTCCAAAGGATGACTTCCCCTTACCACACATTGACATGCTGGTAGACAGTACAACAAAATTCAAAGTATTCTCCTTTATGGACAGATTTTCGAGCTATAATCAGATCAAAATGGCACCGAAAGACATGGAGAAAACT
The DNA here is from genome assembly GCA_022829125.1 of Lathyrus tuberosus. Classification (NCBI taxonomy): domain Eukaryota; kingdom Viridiplantae; phylum Streptophyta; class Magnoliopsida; order Fabales; family Fabaceae; genus Lathyrus; species Lathyrus tuberosus. The sequence continues at coordinate 13,638,421 of JALAZF010000072.1, forward strand.
TCTTGTATCACCCCATGGGGCACCTTTTGTTACTAGGTAATGCCATCCGGTTTGAAGAACGTCAGGGAAACCTATCAAAGGGCCATGACGACTCTGTTTCACGACATGATGCACAAAGAAATTGAAGTGTATGTCGATGACATGATTGCCAAATCAAAAACAGAGGAGGAACACGTTGAACATTTGTCAAAATTGTTCGAACGTATAAGAAAATACAAACTCCGTTTGAATCCTAACAAGTTTGTATTCGGTGTTCGCTCAGGAAAGCTCTTAGGGTTCCTCGTCAGCCATAAAGGGATTGAAGTTGATCTTGACAAGGTCAAGGCCATTCAAGAAATGCCTTTACCTAAAACAGAGAAACAAGTCAGAGATTTTTGGGATGACTAAATTGCATCTCGAGATTCATATCCCTCATGACCGCGACTTGCACGTCAATCTTCAAATTACTTAGAAAGAATCAAGACTGTGTATGGATAGAAGATTGTCAGAAAGCTTTCGACAGTATCAAGGAATATCTGTTGAACCCACCAATTCTATCACCTCCAGTGGAAGGAAGACCACTGATCAATTACCTGACAGTTTTGGAAGACTCGATGGGTTGTGTACTTGGCCAACAAGACGAAACCAAAAGAAAGGAGTCTGCCATTTACTACCTAAGCAAGAAATTCACCGATTGCGAAACTCGATACACTATGCTTGAGAAAACTTGTTGTGCTTTGGCTTGGGCAGCCAAACGTCTTCGCCAATACATGATTTGCCACACTACTTGGTTGGTCTCCGAGATGGATCCAATCAAGTATGTCTTTAAGAAACCTGCTCTCACGGGAAGGATTGCCCATTGGCAGATGTTACTATCAGAATACGACATTGAGTACCATGCTCAGAAAGCCGTCAAAGGAAGTATTTTAGTCGGTCATTTGGCTCATCAACCAATTGGCGATCAGGAATCAGTCGGGTTTGACTTTCCGAAAGAAGATGTCATGTATCTGAAAATGAAAGATTGCGATGAACCGCTACCAAGTGAAGGGCCAGAACCAGGTTCCCAATGGGGACTAATTTATGACAGAGCTGTTAACAATTACGGAAAGTCATTGTTACCCCTCAGGGTACCCACATTCCTTTTATTGCCAGATTGATATTCAAGTGTACGAACAACGAGGCTGAATACGAAGCATGTATCATGGTTCTCGAAGAAGCGATCGACTTAAGAATCAAAAACATGGATGTATACGGCGACTCAGCCCTGGTTATCAATCAGATCAAAGGAGATTGGAACATATACCAATCCGGGCTGATTCCTTACAAAGATTACGCGAGAAGGTTGTTACCATTCTTCAACAGAATCGAGTTTTATCACATTCCTCGTGAAGAAAATCACATGGCTGATGCATTAGCCACTCTCTCTTCCATGATTAGTGTAGGTCAATGGAACGACATACCTAAGATTGACGTGATGCGCCTAGAAAGGGCCGCTTGCATCTTCACTATTGAAACTGTCATAGACGACAAACCTTGGTACCACGATATTAAGTGCTTCCTTCAGAAACAAGAATACCCACCTGGGGCATCGAGAAAAGACAGGAAAACTCTCAGGAGACTGTCTAGAAACTTATTTCTGAACGGTGATACACTCTATAAGCGAAACTTCGACATGGTTCTGCTTCGATGCGTAGACAAACCAGAAGCGAACATGTTGATGAAAGAGATTCACGAAGGATCCTTTGGCACTCATGCCAATGGACACACAATGGCGAGAAAAGGGTACTATTGGCTGACAATGGAATCCGACTGCTACAAGTACATGTGAAGGTGTCTCAAGTGTCAGATATACGTTGACAAAATCCATGTACTGCCAACACATCTCAAAGTTCTTTCTTCTCTATGGACTTTTTCCATGTGGGGAATCGACATGATTGGCATGATTGAACCAAAGGCTTCAAACAGACATCGGTTCATCCTGGTAGCCATTGACTACTTCACCAAGTGGGACGAAGCAGCGTCATACGCCAATGTAACCCAACAAGTGGTATTCCGCTTTATCAAAAACAATATCATCTTCCGTTATGGTGTTTTGAGCCAGATTATTACTGATAATGGATCTAACTTGAATAATAAGATGATGAAACAGTTGTGTGTTGAGTTCAAGATCGAACACCATAACTCATCTCCCTACCGACCTAAGATGAACGGCACGATAGAAGCGGCTAACAAGAACATTAAGAAAATCGTTCAAAAGATGGTTGTAACCTATAAATACTGGCACGAGATGCTACCCTTTGCTCTTCACGCTTATCGCACATCTGTCCGCACTTCAATAGGGGCAACCCTGTCATACCCCAAATTTTGACCACTTAGATATCCCATCATTGGGAAAATCATCGTCATAATATGGATGAATCATTATACCTCATCAGTCTCCCCAAAGATGGGTGAGCATTCACTACTTTAAAAAATTAGGGTTTCAAGCCCTCTCTGAGCCTTAGACAAAGGATCAATCAAGAAATTACATGATCTTCAAACATGTGTAACCTCTCAAACATCCAAAATGGATCAAGAGGACTCCCACAGCAAGAATCAAGCACAATATTGCAGTATTCCAAGTGGATCAAGCCTCAAGATCGCCAGTGTCACCAAATTAGGGTTTGGTCGACCAGGACCTCCAGATGGAAATTTTCCTCTGGGCATTAGCCAATGCTTCAAAGCATAACCTAATATACTCCATGGAACACCACAGACCCAATCATCAAGTCAATTTAGCCTTAGGAGATGCATTCATAAAAAATCAGGAATTAGGGTTTCTAGACCTAATTCACCCCTAAGTTGACTTTTGGGACAAATCATGAGCCAAGACCTCAAGACCTAATTTGAGGGTCTCTAATACACCACATTGATCCATTTGCAACAATGGATTGGTCCAAGAAGTTTGATCAACAAGTTTCAAATTCATCAGAACCACAATTGGGGTTTTGAGGAAAAAGTCAACTGCACCTTTCACTTTTGACCCAGGCATGCTCCCAAACCCTAGGACATGATTCAATACACCCTATAACACCTATGAAATCAATCCAGCAAGTTTGATTTAGGTCAAGGACTTGATTTCATAGAGGATCGCACAATTTGTAATTCATCTGACAAAAAGTCAATTGTGCACAAAAGTCAACTTTGACTTTTTGAGATTTTTCACAATTATGGTTCTTTGACCCCAAAATGATGTTAATGTGTGATTGGAATCATCATTCATCAAGAAAAATCAAGAAAAGTGGGATAACTTGTAAAAGGGGTAACCATAAAAAAACATAGAAATTTTCTAAGTTACGAAACAAAATGGCTAGGGTACCAACTTCCAAGGATCATAACTTGAGATCCAAGCAACCATTTGGGTTGATCCAAAGATGGATTTGTAGCTCTCATGGAATACTTTAAAAGTGTCAACTACACCTCATTCCAATTCCTCATGGATTTATAGTTATGGAATGGCCAAAATCACAAAAAGTGAAAATGTCACTTTTTTCCAACAATTAGTGAAATTTTAAGTAAGTCAGAATCTGCCTTCACGTTTTTCCAAATGTAGGGGCATTTTTCACTTGGATCCAAAAGGTATCAAAACAAACTATGATCACACATATGTTGTATCATATGAGAGCTTTCCAAAATGGCCAAGAACCCCATGAAAATCCACTTTAGCCACGAGATATGACCATGCCAGTGTGCTTTGCTGTAAACTGTCATGGCAAGGCAAATTTGTGCTTTGCTCAACTTGAACTCTTTAAAATATGCCTTGCTTTGAGGTCCACTAATCATGCACATCTCATACATGTTATATTTGTTGTGTTTGAACCAATTCATCATGTAATTCACGTCCGTACCAAGAGGTAGCACAGAAAATTCAAAATATGGCCTATTTTAAAACCACTATCGGGTTTTGAGGAGGATTTTTTTTCTGAAAAAACCGCCACCACCATTGGATTCCTTGTGAAATTCTAGGCCAGATACATATAAATTTTGTCTCCATCCATGGAGAAATGAGAAAGTTATGGCCTTCACGTTTCTGACCAAAATCTTGCCTTGCCTTGCCTTAGGCCAGGCCAAAAAACAAGGCAAGCCTTGTATATTTGTGGTTGTGTTTCAATACACGGATGTATCACCACCCCATTAGTAAGGCGCGCATGCTGCACACAAGAGGTCTGGGGTTCGAATCCCCCTCGCCCCAGATCCTCTTTTTTACCACTTTTTCATATTTTATTATTTTTCTTATTATATTTAATGATTTGAAAAATTAATAACTCCCTCAATTTTAATTATTTTTTATTTTTTCTTTTTGCAAAAAATCACAAAAATGTTGAAATATTTTATTCCACAAAAAAATCAAGTTTATATTATTTATTTAATATATTTAGTATTTTTGTTAATAAATTCATTTTTTTTTGTTTTTAAACATTTTAAAAGTGAATATTTACCCTGAAAATTAAAACCAAATGAGTTTTAATTCATCTTGTGATTAAAAACTCATTTTTCAAACCTTAAACAAAAATCACAAGTGGTTTATTCAAACTCATTTGGTATTTTTATCATTTTTATTGATTTTCTTTAAATATTTACTTTTTAAGGAAAACAAAATTAGGGTTTCTTTGATTTCAACCCTCATCAATCATTTTTAAAACACTTTGGGCCTCTTAGTAGAGTGTAAGACCCAACCCTTTTGTAAATAAACCTTTTAGGGCCTCACACATTGTATAAGTCCCTTTGTATATTTTCAAAAGTACGGCGCGGTCGTCTCCTTTGTAACGAAACCAATTGGGCTTCTCCTTGAGCTATAAGACCCATCTTTACTTATTTTGCAGCTATTGGGCCTCTTAGTAGAGTGTAAGACCCAATCCTTTGTAAATACAAAAAAAAATTTTGGGCCTCAGATGTTGTATAAGTCCCGTTGTATTTTCAAAATCACGGCGCGATCGTCGCCTACTAAAACAAAACCCTGGGCCTCTCCTTGAGCTATAAGACCCATTCATTTTCTTAAAATAAAACACTTTGGGCCTCTAATAGAGTGTAAGACCCAATCCCCCTTGAAAACCAAAACATTTTTGGGCCTCAGTCATTGTATAAGACCCGCTGCGTTTTCAAAAACCTCGGCGCGATCGCCATTTCAAAAACAGAAAAACTTTTGGGCCTACCCTCGTGTTATATACCCCATTTCCTTTCTTTAAAACCTTTGGGCCTCTAATAGAGTGTAAGACCCAACCCCCTTTTACATAAAAACTTGGTGGGCCTCACATATTATATAAGTCCCTCTGTACAGTTTTCAAAACAACGGTGCGATCATCGTTAAAACTTGGGCCCCTCCTTGAGCTGTAAGCCCCAACAAACTTTTCAAAGCACTTTCTCCTTTGATTTTGAATATAATATTGTTATCAAACCTTTCGTTGTTGAACAACTAACAAAACAACATGGAAGCTCTACAACGGGTAAGTGTTTATTCGCTTTCATTTATTGCTTTCATATGTATATAACTGTATTGTGGGGCTGCTTCACTGTAAGTCTTCTTTCACATCCTTTTTATATACTTGTCAAATATCAACTGTATAATACTAGTATAGTTATTTAGATTTTTCCGCGGCAACTACGTCTAGCACTAGGTAAAGCCTTGTTGGTCAGTCTTAAATACAGTCAAAACTAGATCCCCCATAGGATTACCAGATACAGTTTTCCCTCCTCTTGGGGTTAAACAATAAGGAAACGTGAAAGGCAGCATTCTCGGTGAACCATTTCCCAGACTGTCACTCTTAAAAAATTTCAAAGAAACTCTACTCCCCAGAGTTGATCTATTCTTCGTGAATAGCATCTCTTGAGTTTCTTCCAAATTCAAGAACCTTCCTGGCTTGATCTATTCTGAGTGAATAGCATGTCTTGAACTTCTCTTGGATTGGGGACCCACGGGCTTCCTAAAAGCATCCCTGCCTCCTCTTGGGCATTGTACAAGGACCCTTCGGCTTCTTAGAAGTTCTCATGCCTTCTCTTGGGCTTAATTCAAGGACCCTGACGACCTCTTAAAGGTATAAGACATAATTTAGTCATCCTTTGCAAGAGCAGTCTTTCCAGCGTCAAAACTCCGGCCGTTGTGGAGTTGATACCCATCCCTTAATACCCGCGCCTCCTCTTGGGCATTATACAAAATATAAAACTCTAGACTTGGACAGTCTAAGACCCTTGAGTCTCAAAGACATTCTCAAGTTCCCTTCAAACATAGGCAAAAACCCGGTCTCACTCATGAGAGTTCCCTATACTTGGACTCGCTTCAGGATCTCCAGAATCCACGGCGGTAAGGTAGCCTCCTCTTAGGCTTTGTACAATGACTCTCCCCAGCGGAGTTAACCTTTTCAGACTCTCTTGTTGAGCCAATCCATTTTATCCTCTATCTCGGGCTTCGTACGAGATACTAAAACACTCTCTTATTGAGTATAAAAGACTCTCTTGTTGAGTCACTTCCCTTTTAGCCTCTATCTCGGGCTTCGTACGAGATACTAAAACACTTTCTTGTTGAGTATAAAAGACTCTCTTGTTGAGTCACTTCCCTTTTAGCCTCTATCTCGGGCTTTGTACGAGATACTAAAACACTCTCTTGTTGAGTATAAAAGACTCTCTTGTTGAGTCAATCTCCCTTTAGCCTCTATCTCGGGCTTCATACGAGGCATCAAGTCACTCTCTTGTTGAGTATAAAAGATTCTCTTGTTGAGTGAATCTCCCTTTAGCCTCTATCTCGGGCTTCGTAAGAAACATCAAATCACTCTCTTGTTGAGTATAAAAGACTCTCTTGTTGAGTCAAAACCTTTTAGCCTCCATCTTGGGCTTCGTACAAGACACATAAAAAGCACTCTCTTGTTGAGTAAGTCACTTGTTTGTACTCTCTTGTTGAGTCAACCCTTTTAGCCTCTATCCCGGGCTTCGTACGAGACAACAAATGAAAGGCACCCTCTTGTTGGGTCAATCGCCTCCTCTTAGGCTTTGTATAAGGAAAACCTCGGTTGAGTCAATTAGCCTTTTGGCATCAAATTTGTACCTTGCTCAAAACATACAAACATCAAAAACTCCTTTTCCTTCATCTAATTGCTGTAAACGGCAAGCCTCTGGATTATTTACATCCACGCCACTGTCCCTCTTTTAGCATGAGAAATTCCTAAGGAAAGATGGCATTGCTCTACACTGAGTTAAAATCTTCTCCTTCAGGTTAAAAAATCCATATAAAGGAAATTATGGCATTGTTGGATTCACATATCCCAGTTAAAGTAATTCTCCTTTATAATCAGTCACCCAACAATTGTGATAAACAGACCAAATATCCCCCTTTAGAGATGACAAATTCTCTCTCATCCAAAACCCTTTAGCTTCACATCTTGAGCTTTGAACAAGATACAAATCACCTTTAGTTTCATGTCTTGGGCTTTGAACAAAACACCAAAACGACCTTTTTCCTCCCATAGAATAGGAGGGACTACGATCGCTCTGATTTCCCTGTTTCGTTAAATGGGAATACGTAGGCATAAGATTGTAAAATCTTAGCGAGCATACTAATCAAAAACCCAAAATCCAGTACCTTCAGATATCAACCCAAAAGCACCAAATCCTAACATCTTACCAAAAAACTCACAAATAGTCCAGACACTGCGTTCTTAACAAAATAACCGAAGAGAGGGACCCACATCTCAAGAATATCTGTAAACTAACAGTCAGCTGTTTAAACTCAGTATGCAAGCAGGGTTAATTGGAGACATCTATTTCCCTTCCTTAATCAGCTCAATAGGATAAAAAATGAATCGAACTGTAGTGCCTAAGCGATAGTCATTCAAGACCATAAAAATCGCGCTACAAACCCCTTTCTCTCTAGTATATGGCATGGAGACGGTACTCCCCATAGAAGTAGAGATCCCATCAATTCGGGTATTGATGGAAGTTAAGCTAATAGAAGTTGAATGGTGTCAAAGCCGGCACGACGAATTGAATCTGATCGAAGAAAAATGAATAACGGCTCTATGCCATGGTCAGTTGTATCAATAGATAATGAAGAAAGCGTTCAACAAAAAGGTCCGACCCCGTATTTTCAAAAAAGGAGACCTCATGCTCAAGAAGATACATTCATTTCTCACTGATTCTCGGGGCAAGTGGACTCCGAATTATGACGGCCTCTATGTGGTCAAGAAAGCCTTTTCAGGCGGTGCCCTGAGACTTGCAACTATGGACGGAGAGGAATTTGCCTACCCCATGAACGTTGATGTAGTCAAGAAATACTTCGCCTAAACTAAAAAAAACATCTTAATGGATTGAAAACCCGAAAGGGCGATCCAAGCAAAAATTAGAGACATAAACAAAAATCCTCCCGGTGGATTAGAAACCTCAAAGTACAGTCCAGGAAAAAATAAGGGATTCATGGAAAGTAACTACATCTAACACGGGTAAATTCCCCAGCGATAATACTTTCCATCAGAAAGAAAGACTTCCGTTAGGGCCATCTTCGATAGAAGCCCAGAATTTCTAGAATTCAAAGTTGGTAGAAGAATAACGGTCGTTTTGTTTTAATGTATCCCTTTTCCCTTAAATTACCATTTTCAAAACTTTGTAAATACTCTATGGTATCACGCGCTTGGCTGATTACCATCCTATCAATAAAATTTGAGCCCTTGTGCTTTTGTTTGCAACTCTTATTTATTTTTGCTTTATAGAATGACATTTAACATGATCAACAATTCTTGAAATAAAACAAAAATGAATTTATTTGCAAAATTTTTCTTCTTCTTTTAAAACAAAGATGGAATTTCCTTTTGACTTTGAACATCTGGAAGAACATTGACCGCTTCCTCGGAAGTGATTCAACTTCAAAATATAGAATCAAAGTACTTCTTCTCAACCAGTGTACCAGACTGAAGGATCAACTGTTTCAAACATCAAGTCCCACCTAATATCCCTGGCAGGGTTCTTATCTCCTAAGACCGATCAACAATTTCTTTCCCCCCGCAGGGTCTACTTCTCCTAAGCAATGCAGTATTGCTATTTTGAACAATGATACTTTTCTTTCCCCGCAGTGGCCGAGTATCCAATCCAGTTCACTCACTAGTCTGTATGTTGCGTCACTTTTGTCAGCATAAACATACATACATCATTCATTATTGATTCATGCTCATATTCATATTGCATCACTATCACTCTGGTCAGTTTCACTTCCAAGTGATAAAGTCCTCTTGTCAATCGAGTCGTTAGTACTTTCCTCGTCAGGAAATGTTTTTTCTGAGCGATCTCTCTCCAGTTTATTTCTGGATTGAAGATTGTCCTTGATCACTTTGATAACTTGAACCTCTGAAAGTCAAGAAGACGTATAACGGACATCCTTTGGAACATCACTCTTCACCTTTGAAGATGATACATTTGCTTTCCCGAATTAAGGAAAATCTACCAGAGAAAGCCTCTTACCAATTGACTCTTGACAATACATCGGCCTTTCTCCAAAGAAACCCGCTGTTAATGAAGTCGTCAGCATCTTAAAGTCGGATCACATCACATGGCATTCCTCCGAAAAAGAATCCCAAAGAAAAGTATGATGTGATATCCCCAAGCAAAAAACAGTCTCTCTGAAGACTCATTTTCCCCAGTAGAGTCAACAAATGGCATCTCCAACAGAGAAGTTTGCACACCTCTACAGCTCAGACCAAGGGTTTTCCTCAGCAAGTCTGACATCAAGTTTTCCATCAAATGGCATCTCCCTGTAAAACTCGGCGAGAAGTTTTATGAAAATCGCTATACGTAGCCTCCCTTTTCAAGAAAATGCACTTGACAAGAAGAAACAAAGACCAGTTCCTTTATAGGAAACTAGGATCGAGGGGAAGTTTATTTTAGAAACTAAGACCAGTTCCTTGGTAGGAAACAAGGATCGAGGGGAGGTTTATTTCAGACACGTAGACCAGCTCCTTGGTAGGAAACCAAGATCGAAGGAAAGTTTATTGACAAAAGAAACTTAGACCAGTTCCTTGGCTGAAGACCAGGATCGAGGGGAAGTTTTACCTTTTCTAAGTATCAACGCCTAGCAAAAGAAGATGAATGAACAAACTACCATTCATAATCACCGTCAAAATTTTGGGTATTTCGATATTTAATCCTTTTGCACCCTGAATGTCCGAATATCTTTGCCATTCACACCTTCCGGTCCAAGAAGATTAAATAGGGGTATCTGTCATACCCCAAATTTTGACCACCAAGATTTCCCATCATTGGGCAAATCATCATCACTGTGTGGATATACCATCATGCCTCATCAATCTCCTCAGGGATTGTAGAGCATTTTCTACAATCAAAGATTAGGGTTTTAACCCCTCTCAGAGCTTTTAGACAAAAGATTAATCAAGAATTGACATGATCTTCAACTTGTCTAACCTCTCAAACATCCATGAAGGATCAAGGGGTCTCCCATATCAAAAATCATGCATATGTATGCAACCTTCCAAGAGGATTAAGCCTCAGGATTGCCAGTGTCACCAAATTAGGTTTTGGTCGACTAGGGCCTCCAAATGAAAATTTCAATCTAGGCATAAGCCAATGCCTCAATATTTGGTCCAACAAGCTCAAAAGGATCTCAAGAGCCCATCCACAGTGGCAAAATCACCTTGAAAGTCCATCTATCAAAAATTAGGAATTAGGGTTTTTGACCTAATTCAACCCTTGAGTTAACTTGTGAAGTGAGGCATGACTTAAAGCTTCAATATGAACTTCAAGGACCTCAAATACATCATATTGACATGGCTACAAGATTTTATTGACTCAAAGAGCTCAAATCATAAGCCACAAGAACTCAAAACCATCTGGTCACAAATTAGGGTTTCTGATGAAAAAGTCAACCCTACCATTGACTTTTGACCTACCTATGATCTCAAACCTTGGGGAAGGTTCCAAGACATTCCTAAATAGCCCTAGAGGCCATCCATGAAGTTTAATTAGGCCCAAGGATTGATTTCACCAAAGGATCACAAAGTTCAAAATTCATCTGATAAAAAGTCAACTGTGCAAAATTCCAATTTTGACTTTTTGGATTTTTTGTCAACCAAGGTTTCCTTAACCCTAAAATAATGTTATTACATGATTTGAATCATCATTCATCTGAGTTAACTCGCAAAAGGGGCAACTTAGAGAAACTTAAATTTTGCTAAGTTATGGAACAAAGTGGCAAGGGTACCAACTTTGCAAGGTCATATCTCCCAAACCCTAAGCCCTTTTTCTCCCACTCAAAGATCAAATGAAAGTCCTTCTGACATACTTCAAAAGTGTCAACTACAAGAAATTCCAAATCATCATGGATAATGAGTTATGGGTTGATCAAAATCACAAAAACATGAAAATCACACTTTTTCCAACACTTGGTGAAATTTTCACTAAGTCAGAATCTGCCTTACTTTTTCCAAAATGTTGTGACATTTTTCACCTTGATCCAAGCTGAACCAATTCCATTGGTGAAAATCAAAGTTGAATAATGCCATGAGAGCTTTCCAAAGAGTATAATAACACTCAAAAATTCCATCTCGGCAAGGAGATACAATCCTCCATAGTCACCTTGCCGCAACTGTCTTCAAGACATATTTTGAAACCTTGCTTGCCACACACGATTTGTTCTTGTCAAGCGCAATGATCATGATCAAACCAACTTAATGTGGTCAGAATGACTCATAAAAGAAGCCTGCAAAATTAGGCCAAGATGCCAAGAAGTTCTTCACTTGTGGGATGATGGTTTTTGGCACATATGCCTCGAATTCAAAGGCAATAATGTGGAATAGTGCATATTCAAGATTCTCACACTCCTCAGTCAAGTTATCTGATTAAACAACAATTAAAAGGACTAAAGAATGTGATTTTGGTCAAGGCATAGCTGAGCTATTTGAAAGAGCCATTGTACCTTGTGTAAGAAGCATTTATGTCAAGCCAAGACCATTGAACCATGACCTTATCTTCTGAACTTCAAGAGAACCACTTCAACACAACTCCTCTACTATAAATAGAGGTCCTAACTGATCATTCAAACTACACTAAAACTCCTTACAACAATGCTTTCTCTCTTTCACTCCTTAGGCCTAAAAAATTCATTTCTTGAGAGGTTACTATCGGGTTTTGAGTTGGAGACCAATACCACTCAAACCATTGATTCAAACACATCACATACAACATATAGAAGGTGCATGAACACTCATTTTCCATCTGTAACATCAAAATCACCAAGTGGGTATCCATTTACACAAAACTCATAACTTGGTTCAGAAGGAATCAAGTTGATCAATCTAAAAGGCTCTCAACCACTCCAAGCATTTAAACACATTCCTTAAGGTACAAGGAAGTTGTCCAAAGCATCAGAACTCAATTGTAACACCTCCATCATCAAATTCGATTCTCACTTGCAGAGGTAAGTATCAAACTATCAAACTCATTGATTCATGCATCATAAACATATTTTGTGATTACCATTGTGTTTCTGATAGTTCATAGATCATATGCCCTCAATTAATTGATGTACATAGTTCGTATATGAGATTTCATTAAGCTTTGAAATTTTTAGGGTTCATCTTATTTTATCATGTTATCCTTTGATTCAATTAATTTAAATAAAATTGAATATTGCCATTATGTTCCTTATGTAAAAACGCATGAGTTTCATTTTTGAATCATGAGAATTGGTTGAGAAACGAGTAAGATAGGGTGGTTCTTGCACGAGCTCGAGGAAGAAGATGACCATGGTGCCATTCTTCAGAAATTCTACTAGTTTTACTATATATTTATTGCTTTCCATATAATAACAGAATTGGCATTGCACCTTAGTGGAAACACTAGTATGTTTGTGTGTGAGCGAGCGAGAGGTCTGGGGTTCGAATCCCCCTCACCCCAGACCTTTTGGTATTTTTTGAACTCTTTTTCAAAGAGATTTTCATATATATTCATCACTTGCAATCCCCTTTCAGCCACAGTCAAGTGGCTCAGTTGGTTAAGTTTTGAACCATCCTCCCCAAGGGCGTGAGTTCAAACCTTGGGGGGCCATTTCTAATTTTTTTAACAGTCAATTTCTTTCATTTTCTTTATCATCCTTTTAATAACTTCAAAAATTAATTCCTTACCTTGATTTTTCTCAAATCCAATTGATTTTCAAATCATTTTGTGAGTGAAATATGATTTTCCAAACATTTATCAAAAATCACAACTCATTGTTTCACACATGTTTGATATTATTGATCCTTTTATTAATTTTTATACAAAATTAAATACATTTTTCAATCAAATTAGGGTTTTGATTTTCTCACCCGAACAAATCTTATTTTCAAACACTTTTGGGTCTCTAATAGAGTGTAAGACCCAATCCTATTCTTAACCAAAACCATTTTTGGGCCTCAGTCATTGTAATAGTCCCACTGCATTTTCCAAAAACTCTGCTCGATCGCCAGTTCGAATAAAATCATCTAGGCCTCTCCTTGAGCTATAAGTCCCATTTCTTTTCTTTAAAAACACTTTTGGGCCTCTAAAAGAGTGTAAGACCAACCCTTCTTTGTACATAAATAATTTTTGGGCCTCAATCATTGTATAAGACCTAATACAGTTTTCAAAATAACAGTGCGATCATTGTTTTCATCTGGGTCTCTCCTTGAGTTGTAAGCCCCATCTTTTGTATAAAAATAATCCTTGGGCCTCTAATGGAGTGTAAGACCCAATACCCTTTGTAAATACAATAACCTTGGGCCCCTTCTATGGTATAAGTCCCATAACATCTGTTAATAATACAGTCTGTTTCAATGTTATCAAATAAGTCATATGGGCATCTCATGTTGAACAAGCCCCAATTATCTGTTTTAAGATAACTGTTTCTTCTAATTCATAGTTTTTATCCAAAAAAAATTCAATTTCTTTGAACAACTAACATTACAGTATGGAAGCTTGCTCACCTGTAAGTTTTTATCTGCTTTCATTTACATGCTTTATATATATAACTGTATTGCTGGAAGCATGCACACCTGTAAGTCCTTCTTTCATATCCTTTTAAATACTTGTCAAATATCAAATGTATATATACATGTATATCTGTTTAGAGTTTTCCCCAGCAACTAAGTCTAGAATTAGGTAAATCCAGTTGGTCACTCTTTCAATACAGTCAAAACTAGATCCCCATAGGATTTCCAGATACAGTCTTGCCTACTCTTGGGCTTAAACAATATGGAACAAAGAGAAAGGCATTATTCCCGGTGAAACTTTTCTCAGACTGTCACTATTAGAAATTGTCAAAGAAATTCATTTCCCCCAGAGAGGATTAATTCCCGGTGAAACTTCTCCTGAATTTCTTCAAACTCTAGAACTGTTCACACAAGAAAGGATTAATTCCCGGTGAAACCTTTCTTGAACATTCTTTAGTTTGGACTCACAGGCTTCCTAAAAGCATCCCCAGCCTCCTCTTGGGCTTTTTACAAGGACCCTCGGGCTTTTTAGAAGTTCTCATGCCTCCTCTTGGACTTAGTACAAGGACCCAGAGACATCCTAAAGGTATAGGACAGAACCTAGTCATCATTTGCTAGAGCAGTCTTTCTGAGTCAAAAACATCAGACCAGTTTAGGCTTGATAATCATCCCTCAACATACCAGCCTTCTCTTGGGCATAATACAAAGATCATTCACCATCTGAGAACCAATCTCTCAATATCAATAAACTTGGACAATATCATTTCCCTTTGGATTTCAATGAATCCCTTTTCCTTAAAGAACAGGAAATAACCCTGATCATTCCATCAATCTCCAAACAAAGTTAAAACCAACAGGTTTCATAACTCAATCTTCAAACCTTACCTTTAATTTTCCCCAACATGGGTCAATTATTGTAAATTCATCATTAACAAAAACCCTCAAAAAGGAAAGAACTCCAACTGTTATACCTTCAGTTAAATCCCCAACTAGGGTCAAGTTACTGTCACAATCCTTATCAGAACCTCAAGGTCTCTGATATCTCAACTCTTCTGTAATCCCCAGCAAGAGTTGAATCACCAAATTTTGGACATGTCTTTGGATTTCAATAAATCCTCAGTAGAAGTTAGCCTCCTATTAGGGTTTGTATAATGATAACTCCTCAGCAACTTTTAGCCTCAATCTTGGGCTTTGTACAAGACAAATATAATATTTCCTCAGCCGAGTCACAAATTTTAGCCTCAAAATTGGGCTTTGTACAAGACACCCCCTAAATATCTCTCCTGTAGAGTCAGTCACACCTTTTAGCCTCAATCTTGGGCTTTGTACAAGACATATATAACACTCCCTAAGCAGAGTCATACCCTTTTTAGCCTTAATCTTGGGCTTTGTACAAGACACATATTCTCCAACTGTCAATCTTTTTAGCCTCAATCTTGTGCTTTGTACAAGACACATATAAATGTCCTCCCCAATGGAGTTATCTTGTTTTTAGCCTCAATCTTGGGCTTTTTACAAGACAGATAAAACTTTTCCCCAAAGAGTCAAACCTCTTTCAGCCTCAATCTTGGGCTTTGTACAAGACACAAATAAATACTCTCTTGTTGAGTCAGTCAATTTCACAGCCTCCTCTTAGGCTTTGTATAATGATTTCCCTAGTGGGATCCAATCAACCTCTTAGCTTCAACCTTGGGCTTTAATCAAGATACACAAAAATCAACATCCCCTCAGAGGAAATCAAAAATCTCTGCAGGAAGATACTTCTCTGTATAATCACATCAAAACAAAAACCTCAATCCCAAATAACTGCTGTAAGTGGCACACTTGTTGATACAAATATCCAAGCTGTATGTCCCTCTTTATCTTGGTTAAAACCTCATCTAATTGTTGTAAGTGACAAGCCTCTGGATACAAACATCCAAGCCCGTGTCCTTCTTTTAACATGAATTCCTAAGGAAAAATGGCATTGCTCACACTTAGTTAAAGTTTTCTCCTTTAGGAAAAATCACCCTGTAAAGGAAATTATGGCATTTCTGGTCTCCATGCATTCCAGTTAAAGTAATTCCCCTTTTCAAACCAGTTACCCAAATAACTATGATTAACATATGAGATATCTCTCTTTAGAGATGACAAATTATCTCTCAATCAAACCTTTTAGCTTCAATCTTGGGCTTTGAACTAGACACAAACAGACAACCTTTTAGTTTCAATTTTGGGCTTTGAACAAGACACCAGACATATGTTTCTTCCTTAGAATATGAGGAACTACGATTGCTCTGATTTCCCTATACTTCATAACAGGGAATAAGTAGGCATAAGATTGCGAAATCTTAGCGAGCACACTTATCAAAAAACCTTAGGTCCCTGACCTTACCAAAAACATCAGAAAATCCGAAAAACAACAAAAATACCCTCTCTCTCTAGACATCCACAAAGGATAAACTTTCCCATTCACAGATAAACACAATCAAGTACCAAAGTAGAACCTAAACTATCATCTCATGGATAACCATGTATAGGATGGGTAATTGACAACTCCCCATTGTATAACCTGACCCCGGACTCCCCAATCTCTGTCAAGTGTTTGTTCAGTTAAATAAATGTGTGCAAGGTTAGTTTTAGATTCCTTTACCTTTCCCTTCCAGCTTCACGGGATAAAATAAGAAATCAGAAAGTAGCAACCAACATTCCTCCCACTGCGGTGAGGAAATCCCTATTGCGATAAGGTGGTCGCGTCACTGACAAAAATCGTACACTACAGTGTAACCTGCCTAGAATTTCATGAGGTATCCAATGGTGCTTTTGGTATTTTCAGAAAATGTTTCTATTTTAAAACCCGATAGTGATTTCAAAATAGGCCTAAATTTGCATGTTCTATGCTATCTCACCATACAAGCAATAATAGCATGACAAATTGGTTCAAACACAACATATATGATATGTATGAGAATTCTATGATCAATGGACATCAAAGCAATGCATGATTTAGAGAGTTCAAGTTGTGATGCACTTACCTCTTGAAGCTCCTTGTGCTAATTGTCAAGATCCTTGTGGCAGAAGTAATCGAATGCTTTAGACACTCTTGATTGATCCCTTAGAAGCTTTTAGGATGATCAAAACCAGCTGGAATCCTCAAGAACAAGTATTGGCTCTTTCTTGCAAAAGTGGCAAAAGTGACCAAGATGGGAACTCTCTTAAATGGTGTTCCAGATGAGGGAAACCAATTGGGACAATTTGAGGATGATATTTGGAGTGTGTTTGGATCTTTGTTTGGTTTTGAAAGTGACTGAATCAAGACATGTCTTGAAAAATGCAAAAAGTCAAATTTTGAGGTTTTGGAGGTTGATTTTTTGATTTTGGTGTTTTAGATCAAATGTGATTGTTTGAACAACTTATACATGATATATTGGATGTGTTTGAATCATGAGCTGTGGTGGAATTTCTCTCTAACTCAAAAACTCAGTGGTGACTTGCAAAAGAAGGCATTTTGGCCTAATGAGAGAGATTTTGAGGAAAGCAAGTGTTGTAGTGCTTTGGGGTACTCAAAATGATCAGAATTGAGGTCTATTTATAGTGTGCCAAGTTTGTTTTGGCATCAATAGTGAAAGGCAACTGCAGCAGGCCTTTGGCCAAATGTAGCATAAAGGAATTCAAGTCTTCTTTGCCCATTAACTTGGGTCAGTGCAGCAGGCCTATGGTCCTTTGTTGCAGGGCTAATGCTTGACTCATTTAGTGATCAAAGACTCATTCCATGCCACCTCAATGCACCTCTTGAATGCCTTGGAACAAAATTGGAGTTTTTGGATTTGGAACATTGAATTCCACATGCCAAAAGATGTGGTGTCTTGAATTGCAAGGCTTGTGGATCAGAGGTACTTGCTTGGATAAGATCCTTGTATTTTTTTCAGAAGTGTGACAAGGCTTAAGATTGCACAAATTGGTTGGCTCGAGCAAAAGTGCACAAAACAGCCTTGTACATGACAGTTGGAAAATGCCATTTTGGGAGGATCATATCTCCTTGCTCAGATTCAGTTATGGAAAGCTCTTATGCTTTTTAGAAAGCCCTAACATGATACAATCCATGTGTGATCATAGTTTGTCTTGAAACTATTTGAATCAAACTGAAAAATCCTCATGAACATGGAAGTTCAAGGCTGAAAACTCAGGCAGTTTTCACTAAGTATTTGAACTTTGATTTTTTTACCACTTTGATCCATCCATAACTATATATCTATGAAGAAATAGAGTTTGAGGTAGTTTAAGCTTTTCTAGAATGTAAGAAGACCTACAAATCAAGCATTGGATCACTCAAAATGGATGCTTGGATCAGAAGTTATGGTTCTTGGAAGTTGGCACCAAAACCATTCAAATTTTGTAACTTAGAAAAATTTTCAATTTTTTCAAGATTACCCCTTTTACAAGTTATCTTGATTTCTGGATCAATTCTTGTTCAAATGACATTATAAGCCATATTTTATGAAAATAGGAGTCATAAGGATCATTTTTGCAAAAAAAGTCATGTTTTGACTTTTGGCTCCGAAGCGGTTCGGCCCGTAAAACCCTAATTCCTGACTTTTGGGGAATACATTCTCTGAGGGTATTTTAACTTTGCAAATGAATTCCTAGTGTTACTTTGAGCATATTGAGTCATATTTTGAAGTCTTGGCTCATCCTCTTGTGAAAATCTCACTCTGGAGGTCTCAGTCGTCTAAAACCCTAATTTGGAGATATCGGGTGTTTCGAGGCTCCTCCCACTTGGAATGCCACAGCTTTGTGCTTGATTCTTGATATGGGAGTCCTCTTGATCCCTTATGGGTGTTTTTAGAGGTTAAACAAGTTGAAGATCATGTCATTTCTTCATTGATCTTTTGTCTAAGTCTTCTGAGAGGGCCCAAAACCATAATTCTTGATTGTAGGGAATGCTCAACAATCCTTGAGGAGATTGATAAGGTATGATGGCACATCCATATTGTGGTAATGATCCTCACAATAATGGGAAAACTTGTGGTCAAAATTTGGGGTATGACACACCAAAGATTAAACTTTTCAAGAAATTAATGCGTAAACCTGACACAAATTCATAGGCCCTAAAAAATGCTTTGATGCCCCAAAGGTTTTCCTAGTCTACCTCACAAAACAATATAGTATCATCAGTATATTGGATGATGCTAACCTCAGCTTGTTCGGAAAGTCTAAACCTGTGATACAGTCCTACAGTTGAAGCCCTCCTTTTAACACCCTAAATTCCCCCGCATAATTTAATCGAATAATCAGAGTAAAATAATACGACTCAGAAATAAAGGGCATTACTTTCAACATAAACTTGCTCATAAGTAGACATGTAACATAATTTAAAACATACTTTAATCCAAAAATACTCTTTATTACGCAGCGAAAATGAATCATTCGAATAATAAAGCATAACGATTTCAATTTACCAAAAATTAGTTTTGTAAACTATAAAGGCAACCAAAATTCTTTAACCAAAATAAACATGCATAAAAGCGTTCTCGACTCCCAATGTCACATATCAGACCAGACGCCACTAAAGTGAAGCACCTCGTCTTCACCGACCACGACATCCAAACTACTCCTGATTATCTGCAGGATGCCGTATAAAGCATCACCAAACACAGAGGGGTGAGATTCTTAAATCAACAAAAGAAGAAGATGATATAAATATAAAAGCATAAATCACCAAGTCATTCACCCATATCACAACTACCAACACGAATCACACACCTCAACACAACCATAAATCACCAATCAAAGCATAATGCAACACAACTAACAAGAGTAATGTAATGAGACACCAACTAGACTCAATGCATGTGGTACCAATTTCGATCCCTGTTTCATGATCACAATTCCCGTCGGAACGTCTATTTAGTCGCTCACACCCCAGATGGGCACATGACAATCATGATTGCTCACACCCCACATGGGCACACAATCACCTAAACAACAACAACAACAACAACAACATTGATTCCATTAAAAGGAATCCGGATAGACGCTCACACCCCACATGGGCACACGTCATCCCTCAACTCATGCAACATGCTATGCACCTTCAACGACAACATGCAACAAAGAAACAAATGCATAAACATAGCATATCATCAATACTCAACTCACTATTTCACAACAACACACATACACTTATTCGAACATGCATCTTCATAACAATCCTCCAAAATACATCATCGAGAGAAATCATCAACGAAGCAATAAGAAACCACGCAAAACAACAAGAAAACAACAAAGAAACAATAAAATTATGCAAGCAGCATTGTTGCGCCTCTATGCACCACCCGACGGTGTACAAGCGTAGCCCCCCCTCAATTCTAACAAAATCCAGTAGCGTTCCATGTTGTGCCTCCTGATCACCGCCCGACACCGTACCGCTTGGCGATGCACAGGCGTAACCCTCCCTCAATTCCAACAAAATCCAGTAGCGTTCCATGTTGTGCCTCCTGATCACTGCCAGACACCCACCGCCCGGAGCTACAATTCCACCGCCCGGCGCTACAATTCCACCGCCCGGCTACGAGCGCCTAACAGATTTTTTGCAATCCAATTTTTTGCTACACCAAACCCAATTTCCTCCCAAAAACAGTCCTCATAGTGCCCGAAAAACACATCTAATCTCAGTAATATTTAGCAACAATAACATGCATTATTTTATAGACAACATCATGAACAAATCTTTACATCCTAGCTCATTAGAACCTATCAACAAACATTCAACATTCACATGAATTCAACCTAATGATTTCTACCCAAATACATACATTATCCAACCCTTGAGAGATTAAAGAATTCCCACCCTTACCTTGTATTGATGAGCCTCCTTCTTCTCTAACGGATTCACTCCTTCACCTTGCCCTAGCCTCTTTTCACCTTTTCTCCCTTTGCTCTCACTTTTACGTAGAATCCAAATAACTTCCTTATTCTTTAACTCTTTACATAACCCCCAACTATGATTTACCCTATTTGCCCTCACTCAATTTTGTACAATTACCACAATGCCCTTCCACTCACTACACATCTAGTTATTTCTATTTATTTATCCCATTATATTATTATTAATATTTTTTATCCAATCTTACTAAATAATAATAATAATAATTCTCATCACTCATATACTTATACTAATGTTCATTTTACACTATGGTTAGCAAATATTAATTAATTGAAAATAGGTTAATTAATCTTACTCTCCGCAGCATTGATTTCTACGCTTTTAGTCGTACACCCCTACTACCCCCAAGACTTAGCTCTTAAGGCCACTACCCCTTACTACGGGTACATGAAATAATACCAGTACAACAAAACACACCATCAATCACAACAATTCACAATTATCCAAAAATAAAATAAAAAAAAATGAAAATGGCGCGTTGCAACTCTCCCCCACTTAGAATATTTATGTCCTCAAAATAAAAAAAGAATAACTAAGTTACGAACACACAGGTTCACTCTAGAACTAGAACATAACACGATAGGAACCCAAGTAACAACAAAGATAAGAACATAAAGTTCCATAACACACATCGTCTTAACCACATCAACATAACCCTATTACCAACATTGTTGTCACATTACACTGATGCAACAGTGCTACGATCCACCAATCAAACATGTAAACTAATACATCCATCTATATAGTAATACATGAACAATATTTAGGCCTTTCACCTATCACTTCTATCCTGGAGTGTCCAATGGTTTGCATCAGCCTTGCAGGCTCTATCGTCCAACCCTTGCACTCTTACAAGTCACACACACGCATGTAAGAATTGCGCTACATCATGCTTCAGCTGCGCACTCTGATTACTCGTAACTATCGAATCTACCGAGTTCACATCCAACTTCTGACTCTCTTTAACAATCACCTAAAAATCGTTGTTCACTTTTAATATGCCCAACCTCACACTCCACTGCATTATCTCTAACACCACACACCAATCTCTGAACTGCAAACTCAATTTTAATTCTCTTATCATCAAAGCAGACATATGAAAAGAATTTTGACTTAACTCATCAAGAATTCCAAACATCCTTGTCGTCTCATACTCCATTCCTTCCGACCCAATAGGTATTCTACACTCATGTGATTACTAAACACTTCGAACCTCAATCCAAAAAAGTAATACCTCCATATGTTCAACAAAAATACAACCGCAGCCAATTCCAAATCTTGAACAGGATAGATACTTTCGTGACTCCTCATTGGTCGTAAAGCATAAGTTGCGACTTTACCCTCTTGTATTAACACACTGTCTAAACTCATCCTAAACACATCCTAATACCCCACAAGCGATTCATTAAGATCAGGCTGAATCAAAACTGGAGCCATAGTCAACTTCTACTTCAGCTCTCTATAACTCTTTTCACCACAACATCCCCAAACAACCGACTTACTCTTCACAAGTCAACTGAGATAACGGAAATGCTAACTTGGAAAAACCTTCCATAACCTACGGTAATAACCAACTAAGTTCAAAAATATTATAATATCCTTAACCTACTTCGGGACTTTCTCGTTGTAGAACTATATCTACTTCTGATGGATCCACAACAATACCCTCGTCTGAATTAACATAACCAAGCAAACTCACCTCTACTAACCAAAAGTCACACTTTGATAACTTAGCATATAGTTTTATCTCTTTTAATACTTGTAACTCAATTCTCAAATACTCTTCATGTTCTTCTTCTGATTTTATAATAGATCAGAACATCCACAACGAACATCGCTTCGAACTTATCCAAATAAGTATGGAAGATACGATTCATACTCTATACAAACTTTTTATAATAGGTCAAATCATGGTCTCACATTCCCATTTACTTCCTCCTTGGATTATCTTTCCAATGCTTCAAGTCCCATGTCAATCGGATTCTCGATTCATCACAAATCAAAACTCAAGCTATCCAGAACACAACTGTGAGTTTCTATACTACTCACCGATCAACACGCAACCTCATGCTACCATCATTTTCTTTACCAATAATAATGAAGCTCTCCAAGGCGACACCCTTGGCATATCACTAGTCAGCACATTGTTATCTACTCCTGATAAGTAACTATCAACAACATCTGATCGACATACAAAAGCGTCGAATTCGCCTCATCTTCAGATATAGGAATCTGCATCGACTAATCAAAACAATCAGTAAGCACTTGGCTTAACTCCAAACAATTCACTGTACATACCATCACGTCTGGCAAGATACGTCTATTCCATCCAACATGATCCCGTCTACTATCAACAAGAGATTAAGGGTGATCACTTCCTCAATTTGTCAATAGGTAGCCGGCAACCACATCGGTAGCATAAATCACCATTACCTAACTACAATAGCGTCCCTACTTTGTACCCAAAGTTACCTAAGCATAATGTTCAACAATCTCTCTAAGGCTTACAACATTTTCTTAATTTCCTTCTTTTCAACCTCGTCAACGATACATAAATGCCCAAAGTCCATTACATATTCTCCTGTACACACTCGTAGCACAACAAAATTGTTAAATATTCTCCCGATACCGGAAATGCTACTACACCAAGTACAATTCAAATCAGTCCGCTCTAAATGAAACATTTATCTAAGTAGAGAACTTTAACAACATTAATAAATCCTTCGTCTTTCCTTTAATTTCATAATCTCAAAGATCCATATAGTTTCACATTTGGGTCTCATTCTAATCACAATCTCAATAGTACCATCTCATCATCTGGTCGGTGATAGAAACTGTCCAAAATCTCCCTGACACATGTCGATGTCATGTCATCAATGACACACAATCCACTTTACTTTTTAACCTTCTCCCTTCCTCAAGAATCTCTCCACACTCATCATTCTCAATTGGCATATGTCGCACCTCCATGTGCTTCTCTGATACCCTCACCTCCGTCCTATTACTAAACATTTTATACCTGACCTCATCTTACCCATTTTCAGCAAGACTCGCTCAACTTCAAACACAATTATCTCCTTCAATACAGACCTTCTGGTTACAAAATTATATGCCAAAATGAAGGGAATTTCCTGTAGATTGCAGAAATTCAAGAATCGCTTAAATCTGAGTTACGAGTAAAAAGTTATCACCTGTGTAATGGAGGCTGGTCAAGAAATCCCATATACTTACCTTCTCCAAAATCTGCTTCAGACCCAAATCTTCAAATGCGTTTTTATCTTCCGTCAAAAACAAGACAAAGTTTATATACAAAATGTAGGGAATTTCATAAGCTTTCCAAAAAGTCCAGAATCGCTCCCATCGGAGTTACCAGGGAAAAGTTATCACCTGTTTAGTGAAGACGGTTTCGTAAGTGCGAAAATGAAGATTGGAAATGGTGAACATGAGCTCCACCCTTTTCTCTTACTTCTAAGATCCCCCAACTATCCTCATTCTTCACCCAAATCTGAAGGTAATCCGACCTTAATTCAATTATACTGAAGACACACTAGCATAACAGTTGGTCCATCAAATCATCAATCCCGTCGAAGTGGATATTTATTCTCAATCATTACCTAGACAACTATCGGTAATGCACACACAATCTTATACCGCCTTCTTTCTTCTTAACTCATAACACCGGAGCTACACTTGTCTCAACAACACACTACACCACTCATCTAAATGATTGGTAAACACATGGTTTAACTCCACCAATTCATCCCAACAATAACATCATCTTGTTCCGACTAAAGACAACATGTGCCCATCCTTAGGAAATACGTCAGGATACTCCACACATCACCGGCCCATCTCTAGCCACAACATCACCTTCCCCCTCACAAGGAAGCGAACAACGAGAACACCTGACCGTCTTCCCTCAAAGATCTAACCATTCTGAAATAGTTGGACAATCCAACACTGCACTCCCTCATGTAGCAACATGATATCCAATCTCTCATCAACAGGAATATCCAAGAGAAGTAGACACTACTCCCCCACTTGTTTCATTCCCAACCTGCAAATGGAAAACAAAACAAGCACTGACAGTATTTTTACAAACATGTCGTGTAACACCCTCAATCTATACCCCCATCAAATTAAAGCGATAAAAATTTCATCAGAGTATAATTAAACATTCATGGCATAGACAAACGCATCACATCAATTGAAACAAAACACAATAAACCTGCTCATAAAGATATGCAACAATCAGGTAGCCAATAACAGAGGAACTTAGTTCCTACTACCCACAATTCAGATACAGAATAAAAGCAGAAAATCTGCAACTGAATCTCATATATATATATCACAAAAAGAGTTTGTCTGTCATGCACAGATCCATACATATACAATCCAAAAGATATCTATACATATACACATAATCACTACGGTCTCCCCGACTACCCGGTGCTACATATCAGAGCCGACCGACAAAAGAATGAAGACCTAAGCTTCACAAAAAGACCTCCAGCATCTAATCTGCAATGCCTCATAGAGCATTAAAACAGCAGAAGGGTGAGAAACACAATCATAATATAATTGCATACAATTATATAATAACACCAAAATACACATGTAATATTCTCACCACAACTTATACCAGAATTCAAACACAAAACAACACAATGCATATCTCATATATCCATCACCAAGGCATATATAATCAAGCTCACTGCATTTATCAACAACATATATATATATATATATATATATATATATATATATCTCAACTCATCAATTCCATTCACAATTCCACGCAAAATCAATCCATTCAGGATTTATGCAAATGCAAAGAGACCGACACAACGACTCTATGCAAATACGGTACCATCCATCCGTCAATCTCATCACTAGTTCACTCAGGAACTATTGGAACCATCACTTGTTACTTACTGTAACTCCCCGTCGGGCAAACGATGTTCCCCGTCGCTCACACCTCTTTTGTATAAGGAACACGACGTTTATGGATCGCTCACACCTCTTTGTATAAGGCACATGACCCGATTTCTCACACCTCTTTGTATAAGGCACACGATTGTCCATAATCATCGCTCACACCTCTTTGTATAAGGCACACGATGTTATAGCGGATTCCCTCTGGAATCGATTCGTCGCTCACACCCACTAGGGTACACGACATCACAAGAATGCATATCATGATGCTTGGCATACTATGACTCATGACATTCAAATGCACACATATACACATCCATAATCATGCATATATAATCAAATACAACACATCGTATTTCTTGCACTTAGGCCACAAACCATCATCACAACATTTTATTACATGCATTTTCATCACACAACCAGCACACAAGTCATACGATATCCATATCAACAGCACATTGCATGATACACCTCAATTCCACACAATTACAACGACAAAAATTGACAAAATGACACTATTCCAAATTCCCGACATAATTAGATCGGCCCACAATCTCCAAACCATTTTAATAAGAAAGAATATTTCATTAGCTCTCCAACGCATCAAACCGCGCCTCAAACTGACTTACGACCCAACAGTTATAAAGAAAACAATTTAGAAAAGCTGTGATGTTCGCAATGCGAAGCTCCTAGCGAGTCCTTCGCTTTCCTCATTCGCAGTGCGAATGCCTCAGCGAACCATGGCAGAAAGAAAATAGCCTATAGTTTCGCAGTGCGAACTCCTAGCGAACCTTCGCTGTCCCCTTCGCAGTGCGAATCCCCTAGCAAACCGTGGCTGAAAGCAAAACAACACAACGTTCACAGTGCGAACCTCATGCGAACGTTCGCTTTCCCCTTCGCTGGAAATTCACAGTGCGAACCTGCGAAACCAGAAAAACCCAGCAGCGCTATAGATCACTCCCAACCAACATTTCAACCCCCAAAACACTTCCAAACCAAAACATAACAATCAGAACATAACCCAATCATGGTAACAAGTATTCTACAACATTTATATCACATTTCAACCGCGAACGCATCGATTTTATCGTTCTGACCTAGAATTGAAAAGCTATGGAACACAACAAACATTTACACAAACACATATATAATCATACACAAACATAGTATAATTGAGTTTCGCACCCTTACCCAATTTAATCGTGTTTGAAAAGTCGGTTGATCGATTTCTTAATTCCCAAGTTTTTCTCTCTTTTCTTCTTTCTCTTCTCTTTTCTTTCCCTTTTCCTTCTTCTCTTTTTCTTTCTCTCTATTTTCTCTCTTTCTATTTCTATTATATGAAAAATATAATATCTACCCAAATAAAAGACCAAAATACCCCTACACTCAAATATCTCGCAAACGCTCCCAAAACGCGATAAAACATAACAACAATGAAAAATAATATATTTTCAAATAAAAGTCAAAAATAAAATAATATAATAATAAAATAATCAAAACGACTCGATTAAATAAAACTAACCAAAACTGGGGCGTTACAACTCCCCCCCACTTAGAAATTTTCGTCCTCGAAAATATTACCTGAGATGAACAACTCTGGATACGACTCCCACATCCGACTCCAACTCCCAAGTCAAATTTCCCTCAGCAGCGCCTCCCTACGCTACTTTCACAAGTGCAATATCCTTGCCCCTTAACCGCTTCAACTCGCGATCCAAAATCCTCACTGGTAATGCCTCCACCGTAAGCTTCTCCCTTACCTCAACTTCATCCATCGGAATCACATGCGACGGATCCGGAACATACTTCCGAAGCTGTGAAACATGGAATACATCGTGCAAATTCGACAAACTCGGCGGCAACGCCACCCGATAAGCCACAGCACCCACTCTCGCGGATATCTAGTAAGGACCAATAAACCGAGAAGTAAGCTTCTTCGACTTCAATGCACGACCAACACCCGTTACCGGCGTAACTCTCAAAAATACATGATCGCCCTCTTGAAACTCAAGATCTTTCCTTCTTCGATCATGATAACTCTTTTTCCTACTTTGAGAAGCCTTCATTTTCTCACGAATAAGTTTCACTTTTTCTGTAGTCTGTTGCACCAACTCCGGCCCAACCACCGAACTCTCACCAGATTCATGCCAACACAAAGGTGTTCGACATCTTCTTCCATACAACGCTTCAAAAGGTGACATTCCAATACTTGAATGGAAACTGTTATTATACGTGAATTCCACCAACGCAAGATAACTATCCCAAGCACCACCTTGCTCAAGAACACAAGCCCGCAACAAATCTTCCAACGACTGAATAGTTCTCTCGGTCTGACCATCCATCTGCGGATGATAAGCCAAACTCAATCTCAATTTAGAACCTAACGCCTCTTGTAAACTTTCCCAAAATATCGAGGTAAACCTCGGATCTCGATCCGAAACAATACTCAACGGAACACCATGTAGCTTCACAATCACACTGATATAAATTTCATCTAACCTCTCCAAAGAAAAACTGATGTCAATCGGAATGAAATGCGCCGATTTAGTCAGTCTGTCCACAACCACCCAAATAGCATTATGTCCCCTCAGTGCATTCGGCAAACCTGTTACAAAATCCATAGAAATGCTATCCCATTTCCACGCAGGAATATCCAACGGTTGCAACAAACCACTAGGCTTCTGATGTTCCACTTTCGACATCTGACACGTCAAACATGCATACACAAACTGAGCCACATCTCTCTTCAATCCAGACCACCAAAAGATCTTCTTCAAATCTTGGTACATCTTATTAGCTCCCGGATGTATACACATATTACTCTGATGTCCTTCCTCTAAAATCATCCTTTTCAAGTCCGAATCATCAAGAATACAAATCCTACCACGAAATCTCAAAACACCCTTATCATCCACTTTAAAGTCATCATTCACACCTTGCTCACCAACCGTCATCAAATCCACAAATCTCACATCCAACTTCTGTTTCTCGCTAACGGTTAACAGAAAATCATTAGTGACCTTTAACATACCAAGCCTCATGCTTTCAGACGTCAATTCACACACCCAACTCAAATATCTAAATGCTTCCAAAAGTTCCCACTCTTTAACCATCACAGCAGACATATGCAAAGACTTCCGGCTTAATGCATCGGCTACCACATTAGCTTTACCAGGATGGTAATTCAAGCTAAAGTCGTAGTCCTTCAAAAATTCCAACCATCTCCGTTGCCTCATATTTAACTCTTTCTGATCAAACAAATATTTCAAACTTTTATGATCACTAAAGACTTCGAATCTTGCACCATAGAGATAATGCCTCCAAATTTTCAACACAAAAACCACTGCCGCTAATTCCAAATCATGAGTAGGGTAATTTTTCTCATGCACCCTCAATTGCCTCGAAGCATAAGCCACAACCTTACCTTCTTGCATCAACACACCACCCAAACCAATCAAAGACGCATCACAATATACCACAAATGGTTCACTAGGATTCGGCAAAATCAAAATCGGAGCTGTAGTCAATCTTCTCTTCAGCTCACTAAAACTTTCCTCACACCGAATATCCCAAATGAACGCTTGCCCTTTACAAGTCAATTGGGTCAAAGGAAGTGCTAGCTTAGAAAAACCATCAATGAATCTCCGATAATAACCAGCTAAACCCAAAAAGCTTCTGATTTTAGTAACAGATCTAGGAGCCTCCCATTGTAGAACTGCTTCTACTTTAGATGGATCCACAGCAATACCATTACCTGAAATCACATGCCCAAGAAAACTCACTTCGGACAACCAGAACTCACACTTGGACAACTTGGCAAAAAGTCTCCTTTCCTTCAAAATTTGCAACACAACACGCAAATGTTCCTCGTGCTCCTCCCGGGACTTAGAATAAATTAATATGTCATCAATGAAAACAATGACAAATCGATCCAAATGCTCATGGAAAATACGATTCATATACTCCATAAACACACCTGGCGCATTAGAAACCCCGAACGACATCACAGAATATTCATAATGATCGTATCGTGTCCTAAAAGCCGTCTTCTGAATATCTTCCTCTTTCACTCTAATCTGATGATAACCTGATCTCAAATCAATCTTACTAAACACACATACACCTACCAACTGGTCCATCAAATCATCAATTCTTGGAAGAGGATACTTATTATTAATCGTCACTTTATTCAACTGGCGATAATCAATACACAATCGCATACTTCCATCTTTCTTTTTCACCAATAAAGCTGGAGCACCCCAAGGCGACACACTTGGTCTCACAAACCTCTTTTCTAACAATTCATTCAACTGCTTCTTTAACTCAACCAACTCAGATGCTGACATACGATAAGGTGCCATAGATACAGGTCTAGTACCAGGAATTAGATCTATAGAAAACTCCACCTCTCTCTCTGGCGGCACGTCTGAAATATCCTCAGGAAACACCTCTGGAAATTCACACACAACTGGAAACACATCAAGTGAACCTTGACTATCCACTGTCAACGATGCAAACAACCCAAACAACTGAGCTTCATCCGCCAAAAGTTTCTTCAACTCTTTGGTAGATAAGAAACTTGACTCTTCGTCTTCTTCAAGAGAAGGAAATCTTACCAACTTATGATAACAATCAATATGAACCCGATTGAACTGTAACCAATTCATTCCCAAAACCACATCTAAACCCTCCAACGGCAGACACACCAAATCCATCTCAAAGTCTTTGCCATAAATGGTCAAAGGACAACTTAAACAAACCAGAGAAGTAGTTACCGACCCCATTACTGGAGTATCAATAACCATCTCTCCACCCATCGAAGACAACAAAAGATTCAAACGATTCGCGCACTCAGACGAAATAAACGAATGAGTCGCTCCAATATCAATAATAGCAACTAAAGGCGTACTATTAATAAAATAAGTACCTCTGATCAGACGGTCTGCACTTGTAGTCTGAGTTCC
Organism: Lathyrus tuberosus; assembly: GCA_022829125.1. Lineage (NCBI taxonomy): Eukaryota > Viridiplantae > Streptophyta > Magnoliopsida > Fabales > Fabaceae > Lathyrus > Lathyrus tuberosus. The sequence continues at coordinate 13,669,200 of JALAZF010000072.1, forward strand.
TGCCAATGCAAAAACTTTCCCTCCAGTCTGAGCTTCCTTTGGTTTCGGACACTTCGTGCTAACATGTCCAGGTTCACCACAGTTGAAACATTTCACCACGTTCCTCTTACAATCAGCTGCAATATGTCCTAAACCTCCATAATTGGAACACTTTCTCATATCCTTCCTACATTCAAACTGACAATGTCCTAAGTCACCACACCTATAACATCTTAGAGGATTAGACATACCTCCCCCACTTGGCCTTTTCTCAAAATTACCTCTCTACTTACCCTTGTCAGCTGGTGTCACATAAGGAGCACTACGAAATGGTTGCTTCCCTTTCCTTTCGTTCACACTCCTATAGTGAGTAGAACGAGCTTTGCTATCTTCCTCATAAATCCTACAACAATCCACCAAATCTGAAAACCTCCTAATCCTTTGATAACCAATTACCTGCTTAATCTCAGGACGCAATCCGTTCTCAAACTTCACACACTTAGAAAACTCTGCAGTAGCCTCAGCATAATGTGGATAAAACTGAACAAGTTCCACAAACTTAGCAGTGTAATCAACAATAGACATATTACCTTGTTTCAACTCCAAGAACTCTATTTCCTTCTTTCCCCTAACATCTTTAGGAAAATACTTCCTCAAAAACTCCCGGCTAAACAAAGTCCAAGTAACCTCTTCATCTCCAGCTTCTAACACATGACGCGTACTAACCCACCAATCATCAGCTTTCTCCTGCAACATGTGAGTACCCAGTCTCACCTTATTTTCCTCAGCACAGTCCATTACTCGAAAGTTTCTTTCAATCTCTTTAAGCCAAATCTGTGCACCATCAGGATCATGTCTCCCTTTGAAGACAGGCGGTTTGTACTTCCTGAACTCATCATTCATACCAGCATTAGGTGCAACCTGCACAGCCCGAGCCATAGCTTGCATAGCAGCAGCCAAAGCAGCGTCATTCCTACCAGCCATATTCTGTTCACATCCAATAACAGCAACTATGGTTAAACAAATAGCTCACCCAACCGCAACGACCAACAAGGACTGACACAAACTGAAACGGACTAGCTCTGATACCACTTAATGTAACACCCCCATTCTATACCCCCAATCAAATTAAAGCGATAAAAATTTCATCAGAGTATAATTAAACATTCATGGCATAGACAAAGGCATCACATCAATTGAAACCAAACACAATAAACCTGCTCATAAAGATATGCAACAATCAGGTAGCAAATAACAGAGGAACTTAGTTCCTACTACCCACAATTCAGATACAGAATAAAAGCGGAAAATCTGCAACTGAATCTCATATATATATATATATATATATCACATAAAGAGTTTGTCTATCATACACAGATCCATACATATACAATCCAAAAGATATCTATACATATACACATAATCACTACGGTCTCCCCGACTACCCGGTGCTACATATCAGAGCCGACCGACAAAAGAATGACGACCTAAGCTTCACAAAAGGATCTCCAGCATCTAATCTGCAATGCCTCATAGAGCATTAAAACAACAGAAGGGTGAGAAACACAATCATAATATAATTACATACAATTATATAATAACACCAAAATACACATGTAATATTCTCACCACAACTTATACCAGAATTCAAACACAAAACAACACAATGCATATCTCAAATATCCATCACCAAGGCACATATAATCAAGCTCAATGCATTTATCAACAACATATATACATATATATATATATATATATATATATATATATATATATCAACTCATCAATTCCATTCATAATTCCACGCAAAATCAATCCATTCATGATTTATGCAAATGCAAAGAGACCGGCACAATGACTCTATGCAAATGCGGTACCATCCATCTGTCAATCTCATCACTAGTTCACTCAGGAACTATTGGAACCTTCGCTTGTTACTTAGTGTAACTCCCCGTCGGGCAAACGATGTTCCCCGTCGCTCACACCTCTTTTGTATAAGGCACACGACGTTTATGGATCGCTCACACCTCTTTTTATAAGGCACACGACCCGATCGCTCACACCTCTTTGTAAAAGACACACGATCGTCCATAATCATCGCTCACGCCTCTTTGTATAAGGCATACAATGTTATAGCGGATTCCCTCTGGAATCGATTCGTCACTCACACCCACTAGGGCACACGACATCACAAGAATGCACATCATGATGCTTGGCATACTATGACTCATGACATTCAAATGCACACATATACACATCCATAACCATGCATATATAACCAAATACAACACATTTCATTTCTTGCACTTAGGCCAAAAACCATCATCACAACATTTTATTACATGCATTTTCATCACACAACCAGCACACAAGTCATACGATATCCATATCAACAGCACATTGCATGATACACCTCAATTCCACATAATTACAATGACAAAAATCAACAAAACGACACTATTCCAAATTCCCGACATAATTAGATCGGCCCACAATCTACAAACCATTTTAATAAGAAAGAACATTTCATTAGCTCTCCAACGCATCAAACCGCGCCTCAAACCGACTTACGACCCAACAGTTATAAAGAAAACAATTTAGAAAAGTTGTCATGTTCACAATGCGAAGCTCCTAGCGAGTCCTTCGCTTTCCTCATTCGCAGTGCGAATGCCCCAGCGAACCATGGCAGAAAGAAAATAGCCTACAGTTTCGCAGTGCGAACTCCCAGCGAACCTTCGCTGTCCCCTTCGCAGTGCGAATCCCCCAGCGAACTGTGGCAGAAAGAAAAACAACACAACGTTCGCAGTGCGAACCTCACGCAAACGTTTGCTTTCCCCTTCGCTGGCCATTCGCAGTGCTAACCTGCAAAACCAGGAAAATCCAGCAGCGCTATAGATCACTCCCAACCAACATTTCAACCCCCAAAACACTTCCAAACCAAAACATAACAATCAGAACATAACCCAATCATGGTAACAAGTATTCTACAACATTTATATCACATTTCAACCGCGAACGCATCGATTCTATCGTTCCGACCTAGAATTGAAAAGCTATGGAACACAACAAACATTCACACAAACACATACATAATCATACACAAACATAGTATAACTGAGTTTCGCACCCTTACCCGATTTAATCGTGTTTGAAAAGTCAGTTGATCGATTTCTTAATTCCCAAGTTTTTCTCTCTTTTCTTCTTTCTCTTCTCTTTTCTTTCCCTTTTCCTTCTTCTCTTTTTCTTTCTCATGTACAATCAATAATTTACGCCTTTTGCTTTAATGACTTTTCATTCTCTTTGGAAAGTTGTTAGTGTAGTTCTCCCTTTGATTAATTGATCGAAACTTTGTTTCGATTAATCGATATTCCCTTTCCCTCTCTTTAGGCCTCCTTTAGAGATTTTTCTCTCGATTCCCCTCGTAGAGTTGGCATTTCGCGCTACGCCTTGCATCAGAGCACTGTACAAATTGACGCTGTTACGCTGTCCGTTTCTCTACGCAGGAGCACTGTACAACATTTGAGCTGTTACACTGTCCGTTTCAATTTTTGCACTATACTTGGAGCGTTAGAGAAGGAATGAGAATGGTTGTCCTACCCTCATTCTGACTATTTCTTGGGTAATGGCATTTGGCCATCTCTTTCGAGAATAGTCACCTCTATCCTCAAGCTGTAGTGTTGCTCCTTCCCCTATCGAGTCGATCCTTGATCACTAATCTCTCTTCGTGATCCTTTTCGATCCTTGATCACTCCTATCTCTTTCAATCTCTCCTTTTGATCAATCACCATCCTTCTTGGTTAAGATCATTATTCTTGCGCTAGTAATCTCTCTTTGTTTCATTACTCCTTTCTTCTTGTAATCAATCATCACTTTTTGATTCCCCTAAAGAATTTCAATCTCTTTTCTGCGGTTAATCACAGTCTGTTTGTTAAAACCGTAAATCCCCTAGAGTTCGCAATCTATTCTTGGTTCTTCTCCCTTTGTTTGGTTACTCACTGCTTACCAGTTAAAACACCAATTTTGCTCTATTACTCAGTTAATCACAGTCCGTCTGTTAATCACTGAGCTTCCCTTCGAGTTAATCACCTGTCCTTGGTTAATCACCCATTTCTTCAGTTAATCACAGTCCGTCTATTAATCACTGAGCTTCTCTTGGGTTAATCACCTTCTCTTGGTTAATCACCCGCTTCTTCAGTTAACCACAATCCGTCTATTAACATACTGAACCTTTTTCGAGTTAATCACCTTCTCTTGGTTAATCACTCACTTTTCCCTTCGGTTAATCACAGTCTGTCTGTAAACACCGAATCCCCAGCCGTTGGCAACCTCCTCTTGGTTCGAATACTTGCACCCTTGGGTATGTAACCTTCTTTTGGTTCAAATACCCTTTCTTCGGTCATGTACTGTTTGTTCAGTCAGTTTACCGAACCCCTTTGGGTCACGACCTTCGCTCGGTCCTACACCCGTCCTTTGGGTCACGACCTTTGCTCGGTCCTACACCCGCCCTTTTGGATCACGACCTTTGCTCGGTCCTACGCCCGTCCTTTGGGTCACGACCTTTGCTCGGTCCTACGCCCGTCCTTTGGGTCACTACCTTTGATCGGTCCTACACCCGTCCTTCGGGTTATGACCTTTGATCGGTCCTACACCCATCCTCTGAGTCAAGCACCTTCTCTCGGTTCAGCACTCTCTCTCTTGGTTTATCACTGTCCGTCTGTTGACACCACATTCTTTTTCCCGCCAGGGTCCTATTCTCTTTATTCGGTTAACCACTGCCAGCCAGTTAATATACCAAGTCTCCTTTTTCTCTTGGTTATGACACCATTCTTTTATTTGGATCCCCAGCGGAGTTCTTCCTAGTCCTTTTGTTCTCACTTTCTTGGGTTCGACACCATTTCTCTTTGTTATCCCCAGTGGAGTTTCTTTCATTCTTGGTTATGACACCATCTCTTTCGCATCCCCAATGGATCTTTCTTTATCTTTTATTCTCTTGGTTTAGACACCATTTCTCTCTTATCTCTTGCTCTTGGTTTAAACACCATTTCTCTCTTATTCCCTTATTCTATTGGTTTGGACACCATTTCTTCTTTATTCCTTTATTCTCTTGGTTTCGACACCATTCTACCTTATTCTCAGTACAGTTACTATTTCTTTCCTTTACACTCTTTTCTTAGTTTTGACACCATTTCTTTGGAATCCTCAATGGAATTTCCTTCTTTCTTTTACTCTTGGTTTTGACACCACTTTCTTTTCCTTTTCCTTTACCGTTCAGTTCCCCGAACTACGGAAGCTCTGATTCTGCATTCTTTTGAATGTATGATACGTAGGCATGAGATCGCAATGATCTCGGCGAGCACACTTCTACCTTTCTTCTGTCTTCCTCCTTTTCTTCCTTCTTTTCCGTCCCCTGGTTCTCTGAACTACGGCGCTCTGACTTCCTCATTGCACTATGAGGGTACGTAGGCACGAGGACTTTGTTCCTCCGCGAGCACCTTCTTTCTTTCTTTTCTTTTTCCCCTTTCTCTCTCTCCCTTTCTTTTAGCTAGAAGCCTTTACATAGATCCCCCATCCAAGCCTAGAAGCAAGCGAAATCGTTCTCGTCGAGTACGACGGATGCGTTAGGTGCTAATACCTTCCTTTCGCATAACCGACCCCCCGTTCCCGTTTCTCTTCCCCTCGGGTTTTATTGATATTTTCCCTGTCCTTTGGGACTAAATAAAGTTCGGTGGTGACTCTGTTGTATCTTTGAGTGTGCGATTCACTCAGGTAGATTTCCAGCCATCTTCAGCTGGCGACTCTGCTGGGGACAGATTGACCTACTGCTGGTCCATCCCTTGAGGGGTCTCGCCTAGTTTCGTTTACTTTTCTTGCTTGTTTGGATGTTTATCTTCTGCGCTTTACTAGCTTTATTTATACTTTAGCTTTATGTTTATTTATTGCATTTCTTTACTGCTTTGAATATTCATATGCTGCATACTCTGGATATTTTCTATTTTTCTGCTGTTGGCGGGTTGGGTTGCTACTTGAGAGATAAGCCCAATACCCAGGCTTGAGTATACATCCAGGATTAGAGTGGAAAGTAGTGTGACTTGTTTGGCATTTGGCCAGACTTAGTATACACGAAAACTCCACATCCAGACGAGGTTTTCTTTGGTAATATTCTATCCTGCGCATTTGGGGCAGACGATGGAATGTAACCTGGAAAACTGTCGACTCTGGCGACCATTTCCCGAGAACCCAATTGCGGCACTCCTCCCAAGGAACAATAATGGCAGACCAGAAATGGCAAACCCATTACGCTTCCTTGATCTGAGGACCCAAAGCTGGGAACTTGCCATAGGATCACCTTTTTTGGGGGAATCAGTGGACGACCTCTTTGTTTGGCGATAGTATTGTACCCTGAGGGATGAATGTACTATTGCTTCTCAAATCCAGAATCCAAAACTAAGAATCCCGCTTTCTAGGAACTACCTGTGAGGGGGATATTGGGTTTTTCTGCAGGAAACCAAGACTCTTCCAACCTTTGTTCTCTCATGCGCGTCAGATCTTCCCATCTACACAGAGCTACACGGGCAGATTATCCAGAAGCTGTGGCATCTCTAACTTACATTATTGCATAATGTTATTGCATAATGTTATTACATAGTGTTATTGCATCATCATGTATGTCGAACTTTTGAACTTGAGTTATTGCATCATCGTATGTATGCTTAACTTTTGCATCATCTAACCTTTGCATCATTGGCTGTTGCATATCTCCTTTGCATTCCACCTGCATAAACAACATATGCATACATACCTTTGCATTGCATACCTTCAAACCAGAGAAAGCTCACTTTCTTCCCTTCATCAACCCAAAGACAACGATTCTCCGACGCCGAAAGCCAAAGAATCATGGAACAGGTTGGGTATGAGAACACAATGCGCAAGGAAGGCAAGGTTGACATGGTTGTGGAACTACTTCTGGACAGTATGACAATGAACTCCTCGGATCAGGTTGTAGTGGACGAGCCAGCCCACAATGGACCAAAGGTGGATAAGGTCATGAATGTGGATGTAAGCAATCTGCCAGTTCACCCCTTGCCTAATCAGAAAACCACTCAAGGCAATCAGAAACAAACGCGTAAGCAAATCAGCAAAGGGAGCAACAATCAAGGGAGGAGACGTCCTCGTCATGATCCAATTCCCGTGACTTATACACATCTACTGCCTATTCCGATTCATGCTGGGGCAATTATTCCTAAAGAAATCAAGCCGGCCAAGTTTCCTTATCATCCTAAGTGTCGCTCCCGAAAGATTCGCACCCAATGGTACAAATGCGAGAGTGGCGCGGAAAAACACAGAGTCGCCAGCAATGTGTATTTATCCCGAGAGAGGGAAAGGAAACACTGCATAAACCTGAAGGGAAGGGAAAGAGCATGGTCTCGCGACCAAGAGAAATGGGTACGGGAGTCGGTTACGCGGAGGGAAGGTGTTATCACCCAACACGTCCATCATACTCGATGGGATCCACGCTTGTTGTCTGCATCAAAGGGTGTCGTTGTCTGGAGCTCCACTGCTACTGGACCGGAGAAGAAACGAGAACGGAAAGAATGGAGAAACGAAGAAGAAAAGAAAAAAGAAGTGACTCGATAGGACGTTATCGTTGTCCCAGGCCTACGTACTCCCTTAGTGCAATGGGAAAGTCAGAGTCAACGTAGTTCGGATGGGAACTGTGGGGGAAGGTTGCTCGCCAAGACAATCGCTATCTTGTGCCTACATATCCTCAATCGGACGAGAGAGAGGAATCAGAGCTAATGTAGTTCGTGGGAACGACCACGGATGGGTAAGTGTTTTTTACGTGAGCGATGAGCTCTTTTCTGAAAAAAGAAGTTTGAAACCCAACAATCCCGAAGGATTAAAAGATTTGAATTTGTTGGGTGTTTTTTAGACAGAAGTGTTTTAAGTTAGTTCGTAACTTACATTGAACGAAAGTCTACCATGCGGGAACGAGTGAGTCGCATGGTCGCCCCCAAATGGGACGTATGCTAAACACCCTAGAAGAGGAGAGGAGACCCCTCGTTCTTCATTTCCTACACTTAAGGCTCGAGCGCAATATACGTTATATTTTATTAAGTGTTTTCAAGAAGTTTTGAGATGAGAAGAGAGAAGACACAAAGGAAACTCTAAAGGGAAACTAAGAGTCCTAATGTTATCATGCATGGATGACCTAAGGTTAGTGAAGATTAGGAGAGATGACTACCTAAAACCTAATGCTAATCCTACTCCAAGCTTAATAAAAAAATTAAGTTGGACTAGGTAGCTCTAAGGGGAAAAGAACCCAAGACTTAATCAAGTCTTGAGATTCAAGGGAGGAAGAGAGTGAAAGAGAGGGGAGAAGCATCTTAAATGCTAAAGCAAACACAAGTATGAAAGCTTAAAAGAGAAAGGAGAAGTTAGAATGTGGATGACTATCCACATCCCATTCACTTACCATTAGCCCCTACATGGTTAGCAAAAACAAACATAAGAAACAATAAGACAAATGAAACCCAAACAAGTCACAACCCAAAGAGAAATGCTTACAAACCATGTGAAACTCATCCAAGTCAGAATGTACACCTTAGAGGTGACCCATAATGTTTACCAAACAAACTCAAGCAAAGAGAATGCAAACAAGTGGCAAAACATCCAAGAAAGTCATCAAAGAAAGAGTAGAAGAAGAATGAGTGGATATGCAAGGTGATCATGCAAGAATGCTTCAAATAATATCCATGTCAGAATGTGGATGACCTAAACATGTGCCTAAACATGCCATACAAGTGTAACATAAGGCATACAAGCAAGTATCCAAGCATTAAGAACCATTAGAAGAAGAAGAAGGAAGCATATAAATGAAACATGTTAAAGGATGCAACATGAAGCATGAATAGCATATAACATGAATACAAAGCTTCAAGGTCAGAAACATACATCAAATGAGATGCAAAGAAGTGATATGGCAGGGCATACACAAATCAAACACAAACCAAGAAGAGGCATAGATGAGAAGAAGTGAAAAGATAAGTCAAAAGAGGCATGTAAATCAAACATTGAACATGTGCACAAAATATGCAACAACCTCACACCAATGACCTATAATGATAATCACATGACTTATAATGATTCAAACATGGCTCATGAAGTCTAAGAAACAATCTCACACAATGGCACAAGTGCCTTCTCAAGCAAGTAATCAAACATGCTCAAAGATGTGCACAACATAAGACCTCAAACAAGGAGCAATCAAACAATTAGCAAATCAACTTAAGAAATTACCAAATTAATTCTCAAAACACCTCAACCAGAAGTAAACATCATTTCAAAAATTCATGCAAAAATTCACAAGATAAGGCCTTCAATCAATCATGTAAAGTCACATAGGAATTATGAACTAATATGCAAAAGAAAGGGACCAAAATGCAATATGAACAGAATTTAAAAACATGAGAAAAATATTTTTATGCACTTCAACGTGTTAATGAAACAATACAAAAAGAATGAACTCAAAATGTTTTATAGATAAAGAGAAATAAAATCAGCAAGTTGAAGTGTGCAAATAAGAACAATCCAAAAAGGAAATTCAAACAACATTTAATTCAGATGCCAAACATAAAATGAAATAAGAAAATAAAATTTGGAAAAATTTTATAAAATGCTAAACATGCTACATGATTTTTTTTCATAATTTTTGATGCTCAAAACTATTTTTAAAAATTAACATGCAAACAATGCAATAAAATAAAATAAAATGGAAAAAGAAATAGGCCAGGGGTGCAGATAGCAAGCAAACACGTTGAAAACAATCAAAGGGCCCAAAAGGAGGGGTGTGAAAAGCAAGCCCACAACAAAAGGTCCATCAGCGCAAGTCAAAGAGGAACACATGGATTTCAGTCAACCAACAGACTCAATCATGACCATACAATCCATCCAGCGCACACCATCAGTCAACACAATTACAAGGTAAACAAGATCAATGGCCATGATTAAAAGCGCACAATAACAAGAGTACAAATGCGCATACCATACACCATCAGAAGTTTAAAAAAAACACGTGAGGGGCATGTGATTTTTTAATGTGCTGTAAAAATAATAGTCATCAGATGAATCATACGCATGAGAATAAGTAAAACCAAATCAAATTATGCAAGATGAGAGGTCAGGATAAAAGGCACGTGATAACAAGCGTGAACTATCACACACACAAACAATAAAATAAAAACAAATTTAATAGGACGTGGCACACTATAAACCGTTAGATCACCAAAATGAAGGGCTGGGATTGTGTCTTCTTCATTTAAACTCTCCACCGGCCGAAAACACAACCAGGTGCCGGAGCCCTAGCTCCGGTCACCTTCTCCGGTGAGCCTCAACCAAGAATTCTCCAGAAATTGCTCATGAGTATACCATTCGAACCAGAAATCAACAAGGATTAAGAATATCAAACTTATTTCACCAAAAGACCAACAGATAAAGCAAATCGAACGAAAGAAGTTTTAGATCCAAAACTTAAATCTTAACATACTCACATGTTACACGTCCAAAATTAATTCTAAACACATTAGCATGCTCAGAAACAACTACATATCATTATGCACATCAAAAATTTGAGTTCTAAGATCATGAAAAGTGAACTAACCTGAGATCCTGAAGAGCTTGAAATACTCCTAGAAAACCAGAGATAAGCTGCAGATCAAGCCTTAGGAACCTCTAATTTCAAAATAAATGCAATTAGAGCTTGAATATTGTCTGAATCTTGAGTTTTGAAGAAATGGTTTCCAAATTCGAACCCACTGAATTCCTTGGTTATAGCTTCAGATGATGATTGATTTGCGTTCTATGAACTTCAAGGATTCAGAATGTGAAAGAATTTCTCAAAAGGCTCTTAAGGTGAGAGAGAATCGAAGAGGAAAAAGTGAGAATGAAATTTGGAACTCTGAGCAAGAATGAGTGCATGACCTAACTGTGAGGGTATGAGTTAGCTTATATACTCCCCATTAGTCCACTGATTATGATTAGCAAGTGATTAAACCTTTGGTTAATGAGATTGGAGTGATTTTGCCAAAATGCACTTTGTGTTTAAACCCTTAATTCTCACGTGCCAACTCATGCTTTCTCTCATGAATCCCTCACACACTCCTTGCTGATCACAAGTGGATTGGAATTGGGCCTTGAAATGGTTCAATTTGTGAGATATGAATCATCTTGCAAAAATGCACTTTGTTGAATAAGTGATGAATATGGCGTGGAATGACTTGATTCAAAAGCTAAAAATGGTCCTCATGAAGTGTACTTTGATGATATAACATGACTTGAAGCAATTGGAAACATTACAAGTCCTTTTGTGCCAAAATGCAAAGGGTGGAAAAAATGGTACATGGAAAACCATCAAAATGCACCTTGCATTGTTTTGACCATAACTAGAGTTCCACAAATGATATGGAGATGTTCTAGTACTTTTTGGAAATGGGAGAGATATATCTTCAACTTTCATGTTGGAGGAAAATTCATTTGAAGCATCCTTGATGATGAAAAGTCAGGTTGAATGTAATGGAAAAATTGCCAAAAATGGAAAGTTTTCATTATAGGTCATTTTCCAAATTTAGTAACTTTTGCACAAACTCTTTATTCTTGAAGAATGATGCCATTAATGCTATTCCTTGACCAAATAAATGTGTATGGACTTGGGAATCATGATTTGAACCTTTGAAAACCCATGGTTGACTTTCCTCTTGAACTGTTGACTTTTGCTTACTTCACAAGTAATTGATCCACTGAAAATCCTCCACAATGAACCACTAGCCAAGTCTCTATCCATGAACACTTGAGAGCATATGGAATACCATAATAACATGCTTGAATCCACAAAGCCTTTTCAAGAAGTCCTTCTGACTCACAAACCCTAATTGGTCCCTCTAGTTAGGAGGGAAAGAATCACTTGTAATCTCTTGCCATGTTTGACCTTATGAAGGTATGATGAACCTCTCAAACCACCTTGAGGCTTGAGACTTGAGAACATGGACCAAGTAACTTGATACCATACTAATAACCATGCTATGCACCAATGCCAATGCAAGAAATGCAAAGAAACATAAGCCAGTTAGCTAAAAACAATAAGGCAAATTTTGGGGTGATACAGCTGCCCCTATTCAATCAACTTGGTCCTGAAGGTATGATAGTGACGGCTATCATGCATTCAAAGGATTCACGGAGATTGAATACCAAAAGAAACCTGAAATTTGCAATCCTCAAAGGAGGGACGACTCCACTGGGGAACAAGTAATAACTGCTGCACCGTCACAACACGTACGAGTGTTGGAAACCAATACATACGATGTATTGAAAAGTCTTGGAATAAACACAAACGAGTGTTAACTATGCTAGGAATAAACACGGACGGGTGTCAAGGAATCAAAGATATCAGATACGGACGGGTACTAAAAAGGTACGCGGACGGGCGCCAAATGTCAATGCGGACAGGCATTGAAACAAAGGTTCAAACACGGATGGATGCTGAAAGAACATGGATGGGCATTGAAAAGGTACGCGGATGGGCGCCAAATGTCAATGCGGACGGGCATTAAAACAAAGGTTCAAACATAGACGGGTGCTGGAAGAATTCAATACAGACGGGCATTGAAAAGGTACGCGAACGGGCGCCAAATGTCAATGCGGACGGGCATTGAAACAAAGGTTCAAACACGGACGGGTGCTGAAAGAATTCAATACGGACGGGCATTGAAAAGTTACACGGACGGGTGTAAGAATATTCAATACGGACGGGTATCGAAAAGGTACACGAACGGGTGTAAAAAGATTCAATACGGACGGGTATCGAAAAGGTACACGGACGGGTGTAAAAGGATAAATTTACTGGGGATTAATCTCGTTGGGGAATGGAAAGCAACACGGACGAGCGTCAACAAAAGGTCAATTCGGACGGGTATTGAAACAAAAGGGTATAAGGCGACCTCTCTGGGGATTGAAATGCAACACGGACGGGTGTCATCAAAAGGTCAATACAGACGGGTATTGAAATCACACCGGTTCAAACACGGATGGGTGCCGAAGGAAACACGGACGAGTGTCTGATGGTAAAGAAAAGCCTGGGGGATAAACCAAAGGACCACCTGGACGAAGGGGTAAAAATGAAATCATGGATCAACGATCCTGGCAAACAACTCTGCAAGGGAATGTCAAATATTGCCTAACCCAACACCTGTGGAATAAAGCCAAAAGATATCTCCTAAAATCCGGCTTTCCTGACGAAGGAAAACTCAAACCTGGCTTATGCTTCGGATGCATATGTTTGAATTTTGCCGTAATGCACCACACGAAGTTGAAATGCTACGCATTTAGGAGGATGCCATGCAAAACAAATGCTTATGCAATGCAAAAGAGGTGCCTCAGCAAAATAAATGCTGAAGGCGAAGGCAAACTCCACTGGGGATGACAAAATAAATTGTCCTCCGAAATAAGAGGTCCTGCTGAGGAAAACTTCACCCTGTTAGGAAAGATTGCAAATATCAACTCTGCCGGAGATGGACGGAACTCCGAGAGAATATCCACTCTGTTGGGGAGGGAGATGAATACTAAAGATGGAAACTCCTCCGCTGGGGATGTCCAACTGCTTCAGAACTTGGATTTGATGCCTGCCAAAAACGATTGGACTTAAGACCTGCTGGGAAGCCACTCACCACCAGACTCTGCTTGGGATAGAAAGTGGTTGTCAACATCCACCCTGCTAGGTGATAAACACACTGTTTCCTGACTAGTTGAGGAAAAAACGACTGCCCCATACTCTACAGGGAAACACCACCTGCTGAAGAAAAGTGAGCCAAATCACAACTCTGGCCGGGGATAAGCCTCTTATATCCTGCTGATGAGACGATCCTCAACGACTCCGCTCGGGGAATTACCTCTTTATACTCTGTTGAGGAAGAGGATCCCTGATACTCTGATGGGGAAGAGTAAAAAAACTGCTGAGGACAATCAAACTTCAAAGTTAGGGAGAGCTCTACTGGGGAGATACACCTGTCATCCTGCAAAACCAACAGAAAGGTCTACGTGCAAAAATGATTACTTTGATTATCAACATAGTGACTGTCAGCTAAGCAATTGCCACTATTTTCCAACTTGTTTCACAGAGCTTAACATTTAGCATGTAATGTTTATCAAAAATATCGGACATTTTCACAAACAAAACAGGTAAAACAAAAACAAAAGCTTTTAGATTGAAATGCAAACTTTATTGAATGAATTGGCCTGTAAATAGGCATTTACATCTAGAAGCAATTCCTGAAAAGAGGTAATTGCGCAAAAAGCAAAAGAAAATACAAATGTCGGCAATGTGGGGAACAGACATCCACCATGACTCAACTCAGCTATAACCCATATGACTTGTTTATCCGCAGATACTTTGGCCTTTGAAGATGACTGACTGGACTGATTCCTTTCCTTCGAATTTTCCATGCGTGAACAGTGATCACAGATCAAACGCGGATCGTAGTCTTTGCTTTTAAATCCCTAACTTTTGCCTGGATCGCCCTTTTCGAGTTTTCAATCCACCGGGATACCCATTTTTGCCAAAGTTTCCTTTTCAGGTTTTCAACCTTACGGGTTTATTTCTCTTTTCTTTTATCCCTAATTTTTTCCCGAACCTTTTCTTTTTATGGTTCGCCAGGATGCCCCATTTTTGCCTGAACCTTCTTTTTAAGTTCAGCGGGTCTCTTTTATGCAAAGTATTTTTTTACTACATCCACGTTCACGGGGGACGTAAAATCTTCGCCATCCATAGTTGAAAGTAATAAGGCTCCACCGGAGAAAACCTGTCTTACTACATATGGCCCTTCATAATTTGGAGTCCACTTGCCCCTGTGATCTGTTTGAGGAGGAATGATCCTTTTCAGAACTAATTCACCAGCTTGAAACCACCGAGGACGCACTTTCTGATCAAAGGCTTTCCTCATCCTGCTCTGATACAACCGGCCATGCGCAATGGCTTTCAATCTCTTCTCTTCAATGAGGTTCAGTTCATTCAGCCGAGAACGCACCCACTCAGCTTCATCAAGCTTCACGTCTGTCAGAATTCTCAAAGAAGGAATCTCAACCTCTAATGGCAGAATTGCTTCCATACCATACACCAGTGGGAAAGGAGTTGTCCCAGTTGATGTGCGTACCGAAGTACGATATCCATGCAAAGCGTAAGGCAACATCTAATGCCAGTCTTTGTATGTCACTACCATCTTCTGCACAATCTTCTTTATGTTCTTATTAGCCGCTTCAACAGCCTCATTTATCTTCGGACGATAGGGAGAAGAGTTGTGATGTT
Source organism: Lathyrus tuberosus (assembly GCA_022829125.1). Classification (NCBI taxonomy): domain Eukaryota; kingdom Viridiplantae; phylum Streptophyta; class Magnoliopsida; order Fabales; family Fabaceae; genus Lathyrus; species Lathyrus tuberosus. The sequence goes on from JALAZF010000072.1 coordinate 13,684,528, forward strand.
CGATTTTAAAGCTCTGACATAGCTCCTTCATCATCTTATTGTTCAAATTCGAACCATTATCAGTAATGATTCTTTCCGGGACTCCATACCGGCAGATGATGTCCTTCTTAATAAACCGGGCTACCACTTGTCTGGTGACGTTGGCATATGATGCTGCTTCCACCCACTTCGTGAAATAATCAATAGCCACCAGGATAAAACGATGTCCATTCGAAGCAGTCGGCTCGATCTTTCCAATCATGTCAATGCCGCACCTGGCAAAAGGCCAAGGTGATGACAAAACATTCAGAGGAGTAGGCGGTACGTGCACCTTGTTGGCATAAATCTGGCATTTATGACATTTTCGGGTGTATTTAAAACAATCAGACTCCATAGTCATCCAATAATACCCCGCTCTCAACAATTTTCTTGCCATAGCATGCCCACTGGCATGAGTATCGAAGGAACCTTCGTGAACCTCTTCCATTAACAAGCCTGCCTCATGTTCATCAACACAACGTAGCAAGACCATGTCAAAGTTTCTCTTGTATAACACATCGTCTTTGTTCAAGAAGAAGTTTCTTGATAACCTCCTCAATGTCTTTTTATCCTTGGAAGATGCCCCAGCTGGGTATTCCTGACTCTTCAAGAAGACTTTGATGTCATGATACCAAGGCTTGCCATCTGATACCCCTTCAACTGCAAATACAAAAGCAGGCATGTCCAAGCGCATGATTCTGATTGAAGGAGCTTCATTACAAAGATTCACTCGATACATTGATGACAACGTTGCCAATGCATCAGCCATCTGATTCTCTATCCGGGGAATATGATGGAAGTCCACTCTGTCAAAGAAAGGTAACAACCTTCTGGCATAGTTGTTATATGGAACAAGATTCGCTTGACGAGTCTCCCATTCACTTGTAATCTGATTAACCACCAACGCAGAATCACCATAAACATCGAGGTTCTTGATTCTCAAATCAATTGCTTCTTCTAACCCCATGATGCATGCTTCATACTCTACCTCATTGTTGGTGCATATGAACGTTAATCGGGCAGTAAAGGGTATATGAGAACCCTGTGGAGTCGTAATGATTGCCCCGATTCCATTACCATATGAATTAACAGCTCCATCAAAGACCATCTTCCACTGAGATCCAATCTCAGGTCCTTCATCAGGCAAAGGTTCTTCACAATCCTTCATCTTCAGATACATGATATACTCATCCGGAAATTCAAACTTCATCGGTTTATAATCCTCAATTGGCTGTTCAGCAAGATATTCTGACAAAACACTTCCCTTAATGGCCTTTTGGGAAACATACTGAATATCGTATTCTGTCAGAACCATCTGCCAATGGGCTATTCTACCAGAAAGTGCTTGCTTCTCAAACACATACTTGATCAGATCCATCTTCGAAATTAATAGGGTTGTATGGTTTAACATATACTGCCTCAAACGCTTAGCGGCCTAAGCGAGTGCACAACATGTTTTCTCCAGCATCGAGTATCTTGACTCACAATCAGTAAACTTTTTACTCAAGTAGTAGATGGCATGCTCTTTTCTACCTGACTCGTCTTGTTGACCGAGCACACAACCCATTGAATTCTCAAGAACCGTGAGATACATAATCAAAGGCCTTTCTGGCACTGGCGACATAAGGACCGGAGGTTCCTGCAAATATTCTTTAATCTTTTCAAACACCTTTTGACAATTTTCATTCCACCTAACCGCTTGATCTTTTCTTAGCAACTTAAAGATTGGTTCACACGTGGCTGTGAGATGCGAGATGAACCTAGCAATGTAGTTTAATCTCCCCAAGAAACCACAAACCACTTTTTCTGTTTTCGACACATGCATTTCTTGTATGGCTTTTACCTTTGCAGGATCAACCACAATACCCTTTTCACTAATAACAAACCCCAGCAAATTTCCTGATCTCACCCCGAAGGTTCATTTGTTTGGATTCAACCTCAGTCTGAATTTTCTCAATCTTTCAAATAACTTATGAAGATTCACCAAATGTTCTTCTTCCGTCTGTGACTTCGCAATCATGTCATCAACATAGACTTCAATCTCTTTGTGAATCATATCATGAAAGAGAGTCACCATCGCCCCCTGGTAAGTTTCCCCTGCATTTTTCAATCCAAAGGGCATCACTTTGTAGCAGAAAGTTCCCCACGGTGTTATGAATGTTGTTTTCTCCATGTCCTCTGGGGCCATCTTGATTTGGTTATACCCAGAGAAGCCATCCATGAAGGAAAACACAGAATACTGAGCAGTATTGTCGACTAACACGTCAATGTGAGGGAGCGGGAAATCATCCTTTGGGCTTGCTCTGTTCAAATCCCTGTAATCAACACACATCCTGACCTTCCCATCCTTCTTAGGTACAGGCACGATGTTAGCAACCCATGGAGGATAATTTGTCACGGCAAGAAAACCGGCATCTAGCTGTTTCTGAACCTCTTCCTTGATCTTGACAGACATCTCCGGTTTAGTTCTTCTCAACTTTTGCTTGACCGGAGCACAACCTTCTTTAAGTGGTAGCCGGTGTACAACAATATCTGTATCGAGCCCAGGCATGTCTTGGTAAGACCAGGCGAAGATATCTACATACTCACGGAGCATTTCAATCAATCTTCCCTTGACACTGTCTTCCAATGCAGCCCCTATCCTTACTTCCTTTCTGGCGTCCTCGGTTCCCAGATTCACAATCTCAATTTCCTCCTGATGAGGTAGGATGACTCTCTCCTCTTGCTTCAACAATCTGGCCAACTCTTTGGGCAGTTCACAATCTTCATCAGTCTCTTCTTCAGCCTGATAGATTGGATTGTCAAAGTCATATCGAGCTATAGCCGGGTCATGATCGGTGTCATCTGAATAAAAAGACCTGCATGATTGATGAGGTATGTTTTATTATGTATGCAACAAAAGAAACACATTGCCATTTTGATATGGGTTTTTAATGCATAAAAAAACAGAAAGACAGAGATCAAAATATTTGAGTGTGAAAAGTCCTTTATTGATGATAAAACAAAACATGCAACAGTTAAAAGCCCTACAAATAAAATCACTACGTCTTAGGAAGAACGTAGGATCAACATAATAGGAAAACAAAGCAATTACTCGAAGCTTGTCACTTGAATGACTCTCTCGGAAGACCAGTTGCACAGACTTTCTCCTGGGACGCAAGGACGAATCCAGCTATCCATGTCACAATCACTGTCCCCTTCTTCCTCAATGGCATTAACCCTGTCGAAGAAAACATCGGCACTAGTGAAATGGACTGGGCCATAGAATTTGAGAGGATCTCCATCTTTCCTGGATGGCTTATATCCCAATCCATAGGTATCCCTCTTCTCCTGAACTTCAACCACCTGGCCCCACCTCTGTGAGCTACCAGCTTCAACCACAGCTTTGGCGTCTCTAAACGAAGACATGGAAACCTCAGGTTGATTTGCCACTGCAGGGTGCTCTATAGTCTCAGACTGGATAACCTCTTCAGAAACCTTCACCTTTTCAAACCCCTGACACAATGTCTCATGGATTTCACCATCCACTTCCACGTATTTGAAGGTTGACAACTGACTGATCATTATGTCTTCTTCTCCGCACACTGTCACTACATGACCTTCAACCATGTATTTTAGCTTTTGATGCAAAGTGGAAGTTACAGCACCTGCACCATGGATCCAAGGACGACCCAATAAACAGCTGTACGCTGGCTGAATATCCATAATGTAAAATGTTGCATCAAATACTTCCGGTCCAACCTTGATCGGAAGCACAATCTCACCAAAGACAGATCTCTTTGAGCCATCAAAAGCTCGCACCACCAAGTCACTTGGTGTACAAATAAGTCCCCTGGTATCTAACTTCATTAGTGCTTTCTTGGGCAATACATTCAACGATGATCCGGTATCAACCAATACATGTGACATCAATGAACCACGACACTCAATCGAAATATGCAGGGCATTGTTATGATTCCTGCCAGCAGGAGTCAAGTCAAGATCTATAAAACCCAGGCCATTACCCGCATTCATGTGCACTACAACCCCTTCCAGTTGGTTGACAAGAATCTCTTGAGGAACGTAGGCTGCATTCAAGACCTTCAGAAGAGCATTCCTGTGAGCTTCAGAACACAATAGCAAAGACAGAATAGAGATCTTGGACGGGGTCTGATGTAACTGGTCCACGATCTTATAATCACTTTTTCGGATGAGTCTCATAAATTCCTCAACATTTTCAGAAAAAGCATCATCAACCGGTTTTACTATAGAATCAGTACCCACTGGAGTCTGAACAGAACCATCCATTGCCTGTTTTCCCCTATCTTGCCTAGAGGTACTGGGTTGATCATTAATAGGAGTAAGCACTCTACCACTTCTGGTTATAGCATCAGTCTCAACTTTGACTTCAGGACTAGAACTTACTGGTGAAGTATTCATTAATTCCTGCTTTTGTCCATTGACAAACACCTATGCACCGTAATTCCAAGGAATAGCCTTAGAACTTTCATACGGAATGGGTCCAGTCCTTGTGATAATAACTGGAGGTGGCCTTGCCGGACCAGAAATAGTAATTGTTTTGAACGGAATGGTGATAGTAGCAACCTTCTCACTGACAATCTCTTCTTGCTGATTACACCGATCAAACTGTAAACAACCCTCATCAATCATACTCTGAATACCCATCTTCAACGAATCACAACCATTAACCTTTGTCAAATAATCTGAGCAGTTCTCATCATAACCCGGATAGACGCCACCCTTCAATAACCTATTTTTAACCACAGCCAGTGGAGTCTTCAACTCCTCAACATCCATGATCAAATTCAAAGCTTCACATTCCTCAATTATCGCATTCACCCTCGGCCCATTGTGATCAAGCATAGGGTTTTGAATAACATTGGGCCCAGCGTTCGAGAAATTGATAGCCTTGGAGTCAACAAGGTCTTGCACCTTGTGATGAAACGCCCTACACTTCTCCACAGTGTGCCCCGGAGCACCAGAATGAAAATCGCAATGTGCGTTAGGATCGTAGCCTCGTGGGAGTTCCCCGGTTGGTGGAGCCAGGGTAAGGAGCTCAACTAGACGCAACTGTAGCAAATGTTGCAATAACTATGCATACGACATTGGGGGTTGATCAAAATGCCTCTCTGCATTCCTTTGTCTGTTTTGATATTGACCCTGCTGCCTATTCTGATTAGTATTATTCCTCTGTTGCTGTGGTGGCGGTAACGTTGTTGGGATAGTTACCGATGCTACTTGTTGATTATTGCCCTGACGTTGTTTCCCTTTTCCTCTTGAGATGATACAGCGTTGGCCTCTCCTTTTTTCTTATAACCATCAAGCGGCTTCTTTCCATGTCCGGAGGACGATCCATCACCACTAGAAAATTTTCCAGCCTTAATTCCCACCTCTACCTTCTGTCCAATAGCAATCACATCTGCAAACTTGCCTAGAGAACAAGGCAACAACTTCTCATAATAGTGCTTAGGAAGTGTATCCATAAACATATCCAACATCTCTTTTTCCAGCATTGGTGGCTGCACCCTAGCCGCCAATTCGCGCCACCTTTGCGCGTATTCTTTGAAACTCTCATCACTTTTCTAGGACATGCTCAACAGCTGAGTTCTGTTGGGCGCCATATCTGTGTTAGACTGGTAATTTTTTATAAAAGCTGCAACTAGCTCTCTCCAGGTACGAACATCTCTACTTTCCAGCCCCATGTACCATTCCAAAGACGCGCCAGACAGGCTATCTTGGAAAAAGTGCATCATTAACTTTTCATCCTTAGCATGAGCAGCCATCTTCCTGGTATAGGCCTTTATGTGAGTCCTTGGACAGGTAGAACCATTATACTTCTCCAGTGTAGGAATCTGAATCTTGTGCGGAATGACAACATCAGGGACCAACCCTAGGTCATCCAAATCTATTCCCAGATCGTCCTGTTTCACAACCCCTTTCAATTGAGCCTCAATTAAACGGATCGTCTCATCACTGACCACAGGTAGACCAGCGTCCAAGCTTCTGACTGAAAAAACATCATCCTGTTGGTCATCAATACGAGGGCCATGGATAGCTCTAACAGTACTTCCCTCTCCAACCACTGAAGGAATACCACCCTGTCCTCCAGCACCAGTGATAGGAATGTTGATACCAGCACCACCTCCGCCCGGAGGAATAACACGGTTAAGAAAACCACCGTGCAAGATACCATTCTCATCAACCTGCGACACCAAAGGCTGAACTAGAGTTCTGAATTCATTCTGACTTTGCACCACACCCTGCATCATCTCCATAAATTGATCGGTGCGAGCTTGCATAGCTGCCATGTCTGCCTGAACTTTGTCCATTACTTTGCTTTGATTAAGCCTGGTAGAATACTGATGAGTTGGTTGATCAATCCTGACAATAAAAAAAAAGAGAGCATAAGAGGACCAGAGAAACCAAGATAACCTGCAATGCAAAAATGGTTATGATTATGCAAATGCAAATGCAAACATGTTTGTATATTCGCAGGGCGATCCACCCCTTGATTCCAGTTTAAAGACAAGATAGGATGAAACTGCTGCTCATATATAAATCAGAGTGAATCACTGTTAGAAATTACAACCCAAGGTACCATAAATAGCCTGAAACAAAAATAAGCAAAGGTCCCAGCCAACAATTCTGGTGGTGACCGAAAATACAAAGAAATAACAAACTACAAACTACATAGTAGAGTTCCTTTCAATGATCTTGCACCCTTTGAGGACCACTGCCTGAGCTAGAGCTTTCCCACTTAGACCTCTTCACCTCTGCTTGTATTTTCAGCTCTTCCATGGTTGCTATGGCTTCATTGAGTCGTTCCTCGATTGCATGTCTTTGGAAAGTCCCTGACAAGATCTCCTCGTCTTTCTTCCTGAGCTTCAACTTCAGACTCTCAATCTGCTCTAAATACTTATCCTCCTTCTGCTTGTTGGCTGTGATTGCAGTATCTCGGTAAGCATTGAACTTGTAAATCTTCGACCAAGCCTTGGCTAGGTCTTCCTTCTTGGACTTGAGAGTCTTACTAACACCTTTTAGAGCTTGCCCTACCCTTTTCTTAGCTGCGATCTCTTCAGCCAGCTCCTTTTCTTTCTCAGCGAGAAGCTCTGTCTTCAACTTGGCAATATGAACAGCCTCACCTCGCTCATGTTTCAACTGGTAGATTTCCTTTTGTAACTCACCATTCTCCTCTCGAAGTTTCTCCTTTTCAGCCCACAATTTGTTATATTTCTCTATCTCAATCGTGGTTGGAGGTTCAATCAGCAAGGGGTAAGATGGAGGTTCCTTGCAGAATGGTAAAAGTACACTTTCTACTCTCCTCTGAATCCAGTCTTCGTACGCAGGGAAAGCTTTGTTGTTACATTTTCCAAAAGAAGTCTTTCCTTTCTTATGGCGATCTCTCCAAGCATTTGTAGCTTCTTTCAACACCTCTAAATTGGCTTCCTCACTCACAAATAGAGACTCTTGAACATCTTGGCCCTTTGGCAGCTCTTTCAAAGCATACCCAAATTGCCTAATAGCAAGAATGGGGTTGTAATTAATTCCGCCCTTCCTTCCTATTAAAGGTACGTTTGGGTAACCTCCGTAACTAATTAGGATCTCTTGGCCCAGCAAATCATGATTGATCCAAATCAAGTTGTCAGCCCTTAATCCCATTAATCTCTTTGCCCAATCCAAAGTTTCTTTGGTGTCCTCGAATGCCCCAGATTTGGGAAGACAATCAGCAAACCACTTATAGAAAATTGGAGCATAACAGTAAAGAGGTCCACCTCTCCTTTTCTTATTCTTATAGTGCATTGAATAATACAGATCCCCAAGCAAGGTAGGTACCGAATTCTTCGTGGTGAATATCCGGACAGCATGCACGTCTACAAAATCCTTCACATTAGGGAACAACGTCGTTCCATTAACACACATAGCCAGAATTGCATTGAACACCGACCAACATTTAGCTTTAGCACAAGTAGCAGCCTGTTCGATCAAAAACTTCGTGTGAAAACCTTGATAACCCCCTTTACTAGCAATGTTTTTCTTTAGCAAAGACTGATCCAAACGTAAAGCAGCAGCAACCCTTTCCAGATCAGGAAACTCCTTGGAAGGATAGAAGGGAGCTTCTTCTTTGACTAAAACATCCAAAATAAGAGCATACTGTTCCAACGTTGGAGCCAAAAGATAATCTGCAAACAGAAAACACCGAAGGTGAGGATCATAGAACTATGCCAGAGTGTGCAGGGCCCTGAACTCATAGTTGGTAACATTCCGGGCGAAACTCAGAATCCTCCTATATTCTCCTCTAAAATCTGCCAATACCCCAGGTTTTGCCATAGCCGAGATCTTGTGCACAGCATCTAGATGAAGCTCTGGGAACTTGTACATGATGATATTCTTTCTCTCTCCAGTGCTAATACTCATCATGGACAGTCTTCGGACAACCGGAATCAAAGTTATGATGCAATCCTACAAATGAACAAACATGTTAGAATACAAAATGATGATGCAAAATGCAAACATGGGATCAAGGTATCCATGATGCTCAAACTGCTGCTGTTCTGCTGACTGAATAAGGCCCTAAATACCAGAAACCCCGAAATCCAGAATTACGGCCCAATTAAACTGTCAGAATATCAGGATAATAACAGTACACTGATGAGAAATCCAGAAAACCGGGTAGATTGAAGGTTTCGGTTACCTGCAGACCTGCAAACACCCATCCCTTCTCACGTGTGGGTTCTAGAAATCCAAGGATCCTCAATATCACGGGCTCTCAGGTCGAGAAATGATGATACGTTCACCATTTTTGGTTTGGCATCTTCACCAATCGAGGAGGCCTCAACTGATTCCCCTCAAAAAGAAAACATCCTATGGCAAGTCCTCAGTTTCGGCACTGAAGTCGAGAAGTAATAGTACATTCATCCCTCGGGGTACAGTACTATCGCCAATAGAGGAGTGCTTCCACTGATTCCTTTCCAAAAGGAAACCCTATAGCAAGTTCCCAGCATTGGGTCCTCGGATCGAGAAGCGTAATGGGTTTGCCATAGAACGTGGTCTGCCATTATCACGTCTCGGGAGGAGTGCCGTTACTGAGTTCTCGGGAAACGGTCTCCAGAGTCGACAGTTTTCCAGGTTATATTCCATCATGAAATTCTGGTATCAGACGTGTGATGTTAAGGTGCGATGTCACAACAACACACTCTGCACAATGGACAGCAAAAACAATAAAAAAGCAACACAAGGAATTGTTGACCCAGTTCGGTTACAACCAACCTACTCTGGGGATACCAAGCCAGGGATGGAATTCACTACTTGTAGATATAATTTACAGACTCAACAACCCGTTGACAATCTCCTAAACTTATACTTTACTAATGACTTCCTACCTAAGAAACCACCTAGGTATGAGAACACCACTCAATCCCTTACAAACCACTCAAAGAAACCACTTTGAGTACCCTTGATCTTGCTTCCTAGCTTCGATCAAGCAACAACTCTCTATTGCTTCACAGCTTCTAGAGAGGACAGAGTACGACACAACAATTCACCCTAGAATTCTGGTTATTCAACTCGTACAAAATACTCAAGACACTCAGCCTATGCTTTTGACCTTCTCTCTGTATTTCTGTCCCATTTTCCTTTGGTCTTGTGCGCTTTATATAGCTCCTTGAATTGGTCTTGGACTTGCTACAATATCTCCCAGATTTGTTATTTAAAACTGAATATTCAAAACAGATTTTCTCTCTAAAATCTTTTTAAATCTTCAACCTTTTAAATCTCCTACAAATCTGCACCAGATCTCCTATGCAGCAGAAAATATCTATCCCAAGATATTCGCATCCAATGAGACAGCTTGCTCTCCACAATTCCAGCTAACACGCAACCCTAACAACATCACATCCTGCTGTTGTTAATTCTGCAGATCTGATGTTACAACATCGCCATGTGCATCAGACATCCAACTTCAGCAAATACATACTTAACACAGCCCAGTGTTAAGACCTCAATGTTGCAACATCAGTACCTTGACATCAACATTGAATATACTTTGTTTTACCAAAATTCCAACCAATCCAAGAACTAACAATTTCCCCCTTTGGCTAATTTTGGCTAAAACAATCTCTGCACTCTGCACCTTCAGAGACTTCAGCAGCGGAAAATCTTGAAACTTGAGACTCCATGCAGTAGCATCAGCAACATCTTCAATTCACAAAACTCTGCTGCTCACATAACCACTTCAGGCATATATCATTAAGCTACAATCAAGTTACACTCTTCAAACAGCTGCACAAAATATCTTCAACTACAGCTGCATCTTCAATTTACTTCAGCATCTAGCAGCAGCCATCAGCCTCCACAACTCTGCTGCAGCATTATCTTCAACAGTAACACCATTCAATGTTGCTCCCCCTCAATGCAATAACCAGTATAGTAACAGTCAATTTCTCCCCCTTAATATCTGCATCACATTCGCAGCATTTGGAATTCTTTGACACTCTTGACTCTCTTGGCTATTTCTCCCCCTTTTTAACCACAATTAGACAAGCTTCAATCAGAAGCCCTAATAACTATAGTCAGTACACCCTAGCTCTCATTGTTAACCTCACAGTTAGCAACCAGGCAAAACAAATCATAGAAAGAAAAACATAACCAGTGCATATAACCGCACAATATTCATAATACAAAACCAAGTACATTAAAAAAACTAAAACTACTAGGCGCAAAAGTAAATAAGCTAGTCTTCTTCTGAACTTGCATCATCTGCACTATCTTGTCCTTCATCTTCTGAGTCAGCATGATCATCTTGTTCCAAAATTTGGATCATTTTCTCAATCTTTTCTTTTCTAGCCAGTCAGGTATTAATCACAACATCCAAGTCTTTGTGGGTTACCTTCAGCTCTGCTAGCAAATCAGCCTTGGAAGTTTTCTTCTTGATACCTGCATTTGATGTTGACACAATATCTGCAACATGGCTTCCCATAAACAATTTCTGATGCAAGGATAGTGGAGACTTCCTATTGCATGCTTTATCTGCACAAGTCAATATTCCTGGTTGTTGACTCAGAATGACTCCACTAATGAGAGAAGGAAATGCTATTGGCATTTTAATAGCATTTGTTGTTGCATGTTTTACAGTCTGATCAAATATGTATGTGCCATAGTCAAACTTTTTCTGTGTACCAACAGCATAGATAAGCCTTCCTAATCCCACAGCTGTGGTGGTTTTATGATTCGTGGGCACCCAGTTTGCAGTTCCAATTCTGTGTAGTATAGCATACTTCACACTCAGTTTGCTAGTTGGTAGTTTTTCTTTTAATGGCCATACTCTAACCTGTCCAGCAGTAATTTCCTTGCACACTTCATTATCTGTATCCTCCAGTTCTGTATACTTGGCATCCTCTCTTCCTAAGTAGCTGTTGACAATCTTAGGTGAGAACTCAACACATTTTCCTCTGACAAAGACCTTCATATAATCTGGCTGCTCTTGTCAGAGATATTTACAGGAAGATTTACTATGAATTCCTTTACCAGACCATCATAACACCTTGAAAATCCACACACAGTTTTCATTAACCCAGCAGCTTTAATTCCTTCCATCACTTCTTTAATCTCCATGGCTTCTTTGCCAATCTCTCTTTCAAGAGAAATTCTCCTTTGGCAAATGAACTTCCACATATAGGCATTGCTTGCAAGGTGGAAGGAGATGTTATCCATAGGTACATCTGGGACTTTGTCTGCAATCCTTTTTGCTATAGATTTTCTGACATGAGTGGTGTTCTGAACATCATCCTCATCATCATGCTCAAACTCAGATTGCTCCACAATCTTCCTCTTTCTTGGAGTCACCTCGACCTTTCTCCAAGCTTTTGTTGGCCCAACAACAGTCTTTTTCATCTTATCATCAGAAGACTTCTTTGGAGACGATTCACCCTGCTTTTCTTTCCTTGTCCTTAGTCTCTTAACCAGACCAGGCACTGCTCTTCCAATGACATCATTATTAGATAAGTCATCAACATTAATCACATTAGTACTCTTTTCTCCTCCATGAGTAGTCTCAGCATCCCTACTAGGCGATGTTCTGACATCCCCTTCAACATGAGTATCATCTGCTTCAGCATTAACTTCAACTTCCTTCTCAGCATCTTCGATCACGGAGACAGCTAATCTGTGAAGATTTGTATCAGTAGATTGCATGTCACTCTTTTCTCTTGTACCCTGATCAGCAGCCATTTGTCTCAAGGGTCTAGATATACCCTTAATAGGAAGTCCTTTCTCAAGAATTTTGTCTACGATCTGCCCCATGCACTTGTCAACATCTACCCTTTCCTCAGCAGTTTGTGGACGTGGGTTGGTAGTTCTAGGTTTGTCTCCAAATAACACACTAGTAACAACTTCTTTGTTTCAGGATTCTTAAAGACAGTAGCAGCTCTCTTGGGAGTTAGTTTAGTGGGTCTCGTAGTACCTGATTCAGGAAGAATGGTTGAGAGGAGCTCAATGTCCATAGGATCGGATGCTGAACCTTCGTCAGTGGAAACCCTAGCTCTTCCTTTTGTGGAACTCTGACACTCAGATTTCTTGGATGGAGACGCCATGGATCCTTTCAGTGAGTGTTGATTCTTGAAGGCGAAGAAGATAATGCGTTGTGAGAACAGGGCTTTGAAGAAGCATGATGTTGTAGTACCAGGAAATGGGGGTCTGAGGCAAGGAGCTTGATTTTGTGTAATTTTGAAAGACCAATTACTAATTTTCTCCCTCCATAAAGACTTTCCTTTTAAATAATTCACATCAGGACTCATTAACTCTGAGTGATCTTTCTGCATCCTGATGTCATATTCTGAAGTTATAACATCAACTTGAACATCATTAGTTGAATTTCCTTCAAGAGAAATCCACTGATAACAGTTATCCTTGGTTCTGGCAACCTTCATAACAACCTGATTATGCTCATCAGAAACCACACACTCAAGCTTAGTGTAGTTTACCTTGTAACCTTCATCACACAACTGGCTTATGCTGATCAAATTTGCATTTAAACCACTGACAAACAGAACATTGTCAAGTTCAGGTCTACCATCACCTTTCACTTTCCCAACTCCTGCAACAACACCTTTTTCTCCATTGCCAAACATAACCTCGTGAAAGGGACAAGGACTGACTTCAGCAAACATGGATCTACATCCAGATATGTGTTTGGAACACCCATTGTCAAAATACCATGTTCCTTCTTTAAACTCTTTGTCAGCCATGTGAGCCAATAAGCACTTCACCTTTTCCTTAGGTACCCATTATTTAACAACTTTGGGCCTGTACTCTCTCCATCTGTTTTGAGGCTGAGGGTATCCATGCAGTTTGTAGCATGAGTACTGCATATGTCCAAACCTTCCACAATAAAAGCATCTCACCCTTTCATCTCTGAATCTTCTGCCATGATGAGATTGCTTAGGCTGCCATCCATAATGTGGTCTCCTCCAACCATAACTGGCCTGTCTTCTATTATGTTGGTGTCTTCTTCCATAAGAAGGCTGAGAATGTTGTTTCCTAGATTGTTTCCCATGATGGTATGGCTTTCTTCTTCCATAGTAATGAGGCACAACATTGTAGTATCCATATTCATATCCATGCCAGTTTCCTTGATGTTGAGACAACTGATGAGACATGTTCTGCTTGAACCTGGCAGCTTGCATGCTCTGGTGATATTGGGGAGGCATATACTGACTAGCTCCTTGAGGCTGCTTTCTCTTCTAATTAGGGTCAGTCTTCTTCTCAATCTTCTTAGGTTGTGAAACATCAGCTTTCTTAGGTGTAGGATCCTGCTTCTCTGGCTGATGTTGAGACAAAAGTTGTGACACTCCCTTCTCTGAACCTGAAGTGCTTTCTTCTGAACTTCCCTTATCCTTAGCCACATAACCTATCCAAGCTTTGTCTCCAGCAGCTTTTTCTGTCTGAAGGATCTTATCAAGTGTGTCTGTTCCACAGCTCAGCATCTTAACAGACTTGGTCATTTGATCAAGGTGAGCTCTAACAAGCACAACTTCATTTTCCCGGTCAGCTTTTTCATTCTCTAGCTGAGCAATCTGTTGCTTGTGGCACTTATTTTCTTGACAAATCTCAGCACTTTTTAAACACAGCTCTTGATAGGTAGATGCTAACTCCTCATAGGTTATTTCTCCATCACTAGAATCATCATCAGAACCAACAGCTCTTGTTAAAGCTCTAACATGCTTTGCTGACTCACCTTCACTTTCACAATCAGAGTCAGACCAGGAAACCGTCATGCCCTTCTTCTGCTTTTTCAAGAAGGTGGGACATTCTTTCTTGACATGTCCATACCCTTCACACTCAAAGCACTGAACTCCTTTATCTTGGGCAGTTTTCTCTTCATCCTTCTCTTTTGACCTGCTGATGTTAGAAGATATGTTCTTGACATTAGGCCTAGAGTTATTATTCATTCTCTTGAATACTTTGGTGAACTGTCTTCCTAACATAACTATATCCTGAGATAGATCCTCCTGCGATTCAGAACTCTTTCCTTTTTCTTTTGTATCATTTGACACCAAGGCTATACTCTTTGGCTTCTTTTCTGGTTCTTCCTTATTCAACCCAAGCTCAAAAGTTTGAAGAGATCCAATGAGCTCATCAACTCTCATCTTGCTGATGTCTTGTGATTCTTCAATGGCAGTTACCTTCATCTTATACTTCTTAGGTAGGGACCTAAGGATCTTCCTAACAAGCTTTTCATCTGACATCTTCTCACCAAGAGCACTGGATGCATTATCCAGCTCCAGAACATTCATGTGGAAGTCATGAATAGTCTCATCTTCCTTCATCTTCAGGCCTTCAAATTTTGATGTTAAAATCTGAAGTCTTGACATCTTAACTCTAGATGTTCCTTCATGTGTAGCCTGCAAAATATCCCACGCTTCCTTAGCAACTTCACAGGTATTGATTAACCTGAAGATATTCTTATCCACTCCATTGAAGATTGCATTTAGAGCTTTGGAATTTCCAAGGGCGAGCTCATCTTCTTCCTTGGTCCATTCTTCTTCAGGCTTTGGCTTTGAGGTGCCTTCTTTGTCTTTGTCAGCATCATCTTTTTCACACACAACAGGTGCTTTCCACTCTTTAATAACAACCTTCCAAGCCCTGCTGTCCAAGGATTTTAAGAAGGTGGTCATCCTTGGTTTCCAATAGTCATAATTGGATCCATCCAAAATAGGGGGTCTGTTGACGAATCCTCCAACTTCTTTGTCCATCTTTACACCAGAAAGTAACTTCCCTAGATCTCACCCAGAGACAGACAGGATGCCTGCTTTGATACCAATTGAAATTCTGGTATCAGACGTGTGATGTTAAGGTACGATGTCACAACAACACACTCTGCACAATGGACAGCAAAAACAATAACAAAGCAACACAAGGAATTGTTGACCCAGTTCGGTTACAACCAACCTACTCTGGGGGCTACCAAGCCAGGGATGGAATTCACTACTTGTAGATATAATTTACAGACTCAACAACCCGTTGACAATCTCCTAAACTTATACTTTACTAATGACTTCCTACCTAAGAAACCACCTAGGTATGAGAACACCACTCAATCCCTTACAAACCACTCAAAGAAACCACTTTGAGTACCCTTGATCTTGCTTCCTAGCTTTGATCAAGCAACAACTCTCTATTGCTTCACAGCTTCTAGAGAGGACAGAATACGACACAGCAATTCACCCTAGAATTCTGGTTATTCAACTCGTACAAAATACTCAAGACACTCAGCCTATGCTCTTGACCTTCTCTCTGTATTTCTGTCCCATTTTCCTTTGGTCTTGTGCGCTTTATATAGCTCCTTGAATTGGTCTTGGACTTGCTACAATATCTCCCAGATTTGTTATTTAAAACTGAATATTCAAAACATATTTTCTCTCTAAAATCTTTTTAAATCTTCAACCTTTTAAATCTCCTACAAATCTGCACCAGATCTCCTATGCAGCAGAAAATATCTATCCCAAGATATTCGCATCCAATGAGACAGCTTGCTCTCCACAATTCCAGCTAACACGCAACCCGAACAACATCACATCCTGCTGTTGTTAATTCTGCAGATCTGATGTTACAACATCGCCATGTGACATCAGACATCCAACTTCAGCAAATACATACTTAACACAGCCCAGTGTTAAGACCTCAATGTTGCAACATCAGTACCTTGACATCAACATTGAATATACTTTGTTTTACCAAAATTCCAGCCAATCCAAGAACTAACACATCATCTGCCCCAAATGAACAGGATAGAACACCACCAAGGAAACCTCATCTGGATGTGGAGTTTTCATGTATACTAAATCTGGCCAAATGCCAAACAAGTCACACTACTTTCCACGCTAATCATATGTGTATGCTCAAGCCTGTGTATTGGGCTTTTCTCTCATGAATCCAACCCACCCTACAAACAGAAAATCCAGCAGCAGAACAGCAATATCCAGTATGACAGTAATAATGAAATGCAGTGCAATAAAAACTGTAAAACAGTAATATACAACAAATAAAACAGCAATACAATAATATACAGCAAAATAAAGCACCATAATAAACACCCAATGAAATACAAACAAACAAGGGCTAGGATAGACTCGCTTAGGAAACCAGTCCCCAGCAGAGTCGCCAATTGTCGCTCTCGAAAGATTCGCATCCAACGGTACAAATGCGAGAGTGGCGCGGAAAAACACAAAGTCGCCAGCAATGTGTATTTATCCCGAGAGAGGGAAAGGAAACACTGCATAAACATGAAGGGAAGGGAAAGAGCATGGTCTCGCGACCAAGAGAAACGAGTACGGGAGTCGGTTACGCAGAGGGAAGGTGTTAGCACCCAACACGTCCATCGTACTCGATGGGATCCACGCTTGTTGTCTGCATCAAAGGGTGTCGTCGTCTGGAGCTCCACTGCTACTGGACCGGAGAAGAAACGAGAACGGAAAGAACGAAGAAACGAAGAAGAAAAGAAAAAAGAAGTGACTCGATAGGCCGTTATCATTGTCCTAGGCCTACGTACTCCCTTAGTGCAATGGGAAAGTTAGAGTCAACGTAGTTCGGACGGGAACTGTGGGGGAAGGTTGCTCGCCAAGACAATCGCTGTCTTGTGCCTACATATCCTCAATCGGACGAGAGAGGAATCAGAGCTAATGTAGTTCGTGGGAACGACCACGAATGGGTCAGTGTTCTTTTCTGAAAAAAGAAATTTCAAACCCAACAATCCCGAAGGATAAAAAGATTTGAATTTGTTTGGTGTTTTTTAGACAGAAGTGTTTTAAGTTAGTTCGTAACTTACATTGAACCAAAGTCTACCATGCGGGAACGAGTGAGTCGCATGGTCGCCCCCAAATGGGACGTATGCTAAACACCCTAGAAGAGGAGAGGAGACCCCTCGTTCTTCATTTCCTACACTTAAGGCTCGAGCGCAATATACGTTATATTTTATTAAGTGTTTTCAAGAAGTTTTGAGATGAGAAGAGAGAAGACACAAAGGAAACTCTTAAGGGGAACTAAGAGTCCTAATGTTATCATGCATGGATGACCTAAGGTTAGTGAGGCTTAGGAGAGACGACTACCTAAAACCTAATGCTAATCCTACTCCAAGCTTAATCAAAAATCAAGTTGGACTAGGTAGCTCTAAGGGGAAAAGAACCCAAGACTTAATCAAGTCTTGAGATTCAAGGAAGGAAGAGAGTGAAAGAGAGGGGAGAAGCATCTTAAATACTAAAGCAAACACAAGTATGAAAGCTTAAAAGAGAAAGGAGAAGTTAGAATAAGGATGACTATCCACATCCCATTCACTTACCATTAGCCCCTACATGGTTAGCAAAAACAAACATAAGAAACAATAAAACAAATGAAACCCAAACAAGTCACAACCCAAAGAGAAATGCTTACAAACCATATGAAACTCATCCAAGTACGAATGTACACCTTAGAGGTGACCCAAAATGTTTACCAAACAAACTCAAGCAAAAGAGAATGCAAACAAGTGGCAAAACATCCAAGAAAGTCATCAAAGAAAGAGTAGAAGAAGAATGAGTGGATATGCAAGGTGATCATGCAAGAATGCTTCAAATAATATCCAAGTCAGAATGTGGATGACCTAAACATGTGTCTAAACATGCCATACAAGTGTAACATAAGGCATACAAGCAAGTATCCAAGCATTAAGAACCATTAGAAGAAGAAGAAGGAAGCAAATAAATGAAACATGTTAAAGGATGCAACATGAAGCATGAATAGCATATGACATGAATACAAAGCTTCAAGGTCATAAACATACATAAAATTAGATACAAAGAAGTGATATGGCAGGGCATACACAAATCAAACACAAACCAAGAAGAGGCATAGATGAGAAGAAGTGAAAAGATAAGTCAAAAGAGGCATGTAAATCAAACATTGAACATGTGCATAAAATATGCAAAAACCTCACACCAATGACCTATAATAATAATCAAATGACTTATAATGATTCAAACATGGCTCATGAAGTCTAAGAAACAATCCCACACAATGGCACAAGTGCCTTCTCAAGCAAGTAATCAAACATGCTCATAGATGTGCACAACATAAGACCTCAAACAAGGAGCAATCAAACAATTACTAAATCAACTTCAGAAATTACCAAATTAATTCTCAAAACACCTCAACCAGAAACAAACATCATGTCAAAAATTCATGCAAAAATTCACAAGATAAGGCCTTCAATCAATCATGTAAAGTCACATAGGAATTATGAACTAATATGCAAAAGAAAGGGACCAAAATGCAATATGAACAGAGTTTAAATATATGAGAAAAATATTTTTATGCACTTCAACATGTTAATGAAACAATACAAAAAGAATGAACTCAAAATGTTTTATAGATAAAGAGAAATAAAATCAGCAAGTTGAAGTGTGCAAATAAGAACAATCCAAAAAGGAAATTCAAACAACATTTAATTCAGATGCCAAAAATAAAATGAAATAAGAAAATAAAATTTGGAAAAATTTTATAAAATGCTAAACATGCTACATGATTTTTTTTCATAATTTTTTGATGCTCAAAACTATTTTTAAAAATTAACATGCAAACAATGCAATAAAATAAAATAAAATGGAAAAAGAAATAAGCCAGGGGTGCAGATAGCAAGCAAACACGTTGAAAACAATCAAAGGGCCCAAAAGGAGGGGTGTGAAAAGCAAGCCCACAACAAAAGGTCCATCAGCGCAAGTCAAAGAGGAACACATGGATGCAGTCAACCAACAGAGTCAATCATGACCATACAATCCATCCAGCGCACACCATCACTCAACCCAATCACAAGGTAAACAAGATCAATGGCCATGATTAAAAGCGCACAATAACAAGAGTACACACGCACATACCATACACCATCAGAAGTTAAAAAAAACACGTGAGATGTGATTTTTTAATGTGCTGTCAAAATAATAGTCATCAGATGAATCCTACGCATGAGAATAAGTCAAACCAAATCAAATTATGCAAGATGAGAGGTCAGGATGAAAGGCACATGATAACAAGCGTGAACTATCACACACACAAACAATTAAATAAAAACAAATTTAATAGGACGTGGCACACTATAAACCGTTAGATCACCAAAATGAAGGGCTGGGATTGTTTCTTCTTCATTTAAACTCTCCAGCGGCCGGAAACACAACCAGGTGCCGGAGCCCTAGCTCCGGTCACCTTCTCCGGTGAGCCTCAACCAAGAATTCTCCATAAATTGCTCATGAGTATACCATTCAAACCAGAAAACAACAAGGATTAAGAATATCAAACTTATTTCACCAAAAGACCAACACATAAAGCAAATCGAATGAAATAAGTTTTAGATCCAAAACTTAAATCTCAACATACTCACATGTTACACGTCCAAAATTAATTCTAAACACATTAGCATGCTCAGCAACAACCACAGATCATTATGCACATCAAAAATTTGAGTTCTAAGATCATGAAAAGTGAACTAACCTGAGATCCTGAAGAGCTTGAAATACTCCTAAAAAACCAGAGATAAGCTGCAGATCAAGCCTTAGGAACCTCTAATTGCAAAATAAATGCAATTAGAGCTTGAATATAGTCTGGATCTTGAGTTTTGAAGAAATGGTTTCCAAATTCGAACCCACTGAATTCCTTGGTTATAGCTTCAGATGATGATTGATTTGCGTTCTATGAACTTCAAGGATTCAGAATGTGAAAGAATTTCTCAAAAAGCTCTTAAGGTGAGAGAGAATCGAAGAGGAGAAAGTGAGAATGAAATTTGGAATTCTGAGCAAGAATGAGTGCATGACCTAGCTGTGAGGGTATGAGTTAGCTTATATACTCTCCAGTAGTCCAGTGATTATGATTAGCAAGTGATTAAACCTTTGGTTAATGAGATTGGAGTGATTTTGCCAAAATGCACTTTGTATTTAAACCCTTAATTCTCACGTGCCAACTCATGCTTTCTCTCATGAATCCCTCACACACTCCTTGCTGTTCACAAATGGATTGGAATTGGGCCTTGAAATGGTTCAATTTGTGAGATATGAATCATCTTGCAAAAATGCACTATGTTGAATAAGTGATGAATATGGCGTGGAATGACTTGATTCAAAAGCCAAAAATGGTCCTCATGAAGTGTACTTTGATGATATAACATGACTTGAAGCAATTGGAAACATTACAAGTCCTTTTGTGCCAAAATGCAAAAGGTGGAAAAAATGGTACATGGAAAACCATCAAAATGCACCTTGCATTGTTTTGACCATAACTAGAGTTCCACAAATGATATGGAGATGTTCTAGTACTTTTTGGAAATGGGAGAGAAATATATTCAACTTTCATGTTGGAGGAAAATTCATTTGAAGCTTCCTTGATGATGAAACGTCAGGTTGAATGTAGTGGAAAAATTGCCAAAAATGGAAAGTTTTCATTATAGGTCATTTTCCAAATTTAGTAACTTTTGCACAAACTCTTGATTCTTGAAGAATGATGCCATCCATGCTGTTCCTTGACCAAATAAAGGTATATGGACTTGGGAATCATGATTTGAACCTTTGAAAACCCATGGTTGACTTTCCTCTTGAACTGTTGACTTTTGCTTACTTCACAAGTAATTGATCCACTAAAAATCCTCCACATTGAACCACTAGCCAAGTCTCTATCCATGAACACTTGAGAGCATATGGAATACCATACGAACATGCTTGAATCCACAAAGCCTTTTCAAGAAGTCCTTCTGACTCACAAACCCTAATTGGTCCCTCTGGTTAGGAGGGAAAGAATCACTTGTAATCTCTTGCCATGCTTGACCTTGTGAAGGTATGATGAACCTCTCAAACCACCTTGAGGCTTGAGACTTGAGAACATGGACCAAGTACCTTGATCCCATGCTAAAAACCATGCTATGCACCAATGCTAACGCAAGAAATACAAAGAAACATAAGCCAGTTAGCTAAAAACAACAAGGCAAATTTTGGGGTGTTACACTAAGCATGATCCTAATGCCACATGTGGATACCATGCTGGATATGTAGGGCATTCCACAGAAGCCTGTGTCATCTTTAAGGACAAAGTCCAATAGCTCCTTGATCAGAAGTTGCTTTGCTTTACAAAGAAGCCTTGCCAGAAGTCTGCACTTGTGATTGCTGAAACATCTGCCGAAGCTGAGAATAGAGGTCCTCCTATTCATGTGCAGATTCCTCCAGCTGTTCAACCTGTTGTGCAATACCCTTACCAAAGTTTTCAGTCTGCTAACTCTGGAACACCTTTCGCCTATCCTAGGGAACCCTATGTTGTTACACCTCTAGTTGCTTATCCTGGGACACCCTACGCACCGTATGGGATCCGTTTTGGTCAGACTGTTAATCGGATGGGTAATCCTAGTTTGATGCACCCTGCTCAAGTGTTCCCGCAATATGCTGCTCGTCAGGTTCATCCTCAAGCACCTCAGGCTCTTACGCCATACTATTCATTCCCATATGTTGCTGCTACCCAATACCAACAACCATCGTATCAACAGCCTCCTCAGAATTATAATCAGCAAGCTCAAGGCCGAGAGCGCCAAAATCAGCGCAAGCCCCGGAATAATCTAGAACAAAGGAATGCTCCTTTAGATCCGATTTCGGTGGCATACAATCAACTTCTCCCATATCTGGTTCAGAACTCGATGGTGGTTCCCAAAGCTCTGAAGCCCCCTCCAAAACCATTCCCACCTAGGTATGATCCCAATGTGCGGTGCGGATATCACGCTGCGTCGGTTGGACATGCGACTGAAGAGTGTAACGCTTTCAAAGCTAAAGTCCAACAGTTGATTGACAAGAAGCACTTAACCATTCAAGGTGAGAATCTGTGGGTGAACAGAAATCCCATGTCCATGTAAGAGCCAAGATCGCAAAATAATCTCTTGAATAAGCATGAGAGCACTTCCTCAATATCGGCAATCATCATGTCATTCCATCTTTTCCATTTGTAATCTTTTTGTTTATCAAGCATTGTTCACTTGTAAAACTTGTTTGTTTTCAGATGATAATAATAATGAAATGGATATGCATGTTTTGAATAAGTTCATTCGTGTTCACTCATACTTTTTATCAATATCACACACTTGATCAAGCAAAATCAAAAAGAGAATGATGAAATCAAAAAAAAAAAACATGAGATCATTGTCTGTATGCTTTTGAATAAAACCTTGCTGAGGATGTAAGGCATTTGTTCAAATCCCCAAACACAGGAGTTATAAGGAAGATAATCCCTAGTCAACCCCTTTGGGCCTTGAAGTAGGAGTTTCTTTCTGTGCACAAAAAACCCTCAATTTTAACCAGGGGCAGGGTAGTCTTCAACTAGTTTGACCGCGCATTCAAATTTCAAAAGAGGAGTACCCCATCCGTGGATCAACCACATCTTATCCCTCGAAAGAGGTCGAAAAAATCACAAATCCACAATGGTTGTCTCTCATCGACCAAAGGAATGAGGCAGTCACAACTCACCTTCACAAATCAAACACATGTCACACGATTTTGTTCAAGAGAAAAAAATCAAAATCACACAAAAATCACAAAAGAAATTGAAAAGAAAACAAACAAAAAGCCCGCTAAGTCAAAAAAAAATGGCTTAGGAAAAAATTAGGGCATCCCGGTAGACTGCAAAGGCAAAATAATCAGTCTACGCAAAAATTAGGGAAAAACAAAAAGAACAAAACGGCAAATCAAGAGAGAAATCCTCAATAAGAACAAGTTCGTGTGATCACATGTGACAAAAACAAAAGGTGAGTGATTGCCGCTGCAAAACTCTCGTCGGTTCCTCTACCATCGTATCCATCATTCAAAGCACTTTTTGAAAGGTGAATGCTTGTGTCAAACTAATTGAACGTAGGACTGGAGAACATCAAGGAGGACGGGTGGGGTAAAATAATTTTTGAGCCTTATATCCTTTCTTTCTTAAACCGCGAACCAGACCACGTTACAACCCTGAAAATACCTAATTGAAGCAGGGTTTATTTCGAAAGCATACGACAGTAAAATCATGTCAAAGCTGACTCCCAAAGATTTGCTTATCATGTGTGTTGATACTGACATGGCATTCTAAATGGTGATCCATTCACTATATGTCATAATCTTAGTGAACATGCTTGGATCTCAAAACTGACATACGCATAGCATTAACATTATCATTTTCAAAGCCAACACTTTTTACCTGCAAACAAGCACTTGACATCAAGAAGGCTTCCATAATGGAAAGTTTGATCATATCAAGGGGCGAAAAAAAAAACGCCTGGAAAACTCCATTGGGCCTAGCCACTTCAAGATTCAGTCAATCTGAGCTAATCACGACGAGATTCGACAAATCTCTCCATGTTCATTTGGTCAGGGGCATTTCTCCAAAGATCGATCAGCCAGGAGCAAAATCACTTCAGAGCTCACATTGGGGCAGACCACCTCAAGAGCACAAGAAGTCGACCTCCCGAAGAGACGGTTAATCAAGGGCATACTGTTCTGATACATCGGGGCAAGTCGAATAAAGATGATCCTGTGACACATCTATTTCATACATTGTGACTGGGGTAACCCATGCAGATACCCAACAGATTGGGGCAGAGACAGGCTACCAAGGTACAGGTTCTCTCCCTATTTCGAGGCAAGAGCAATGGGGCATCAACAACTACTGATCCTGAAGTAGGTGTCGGGGAATCACGTCTTTAGGGCTTACACCCTAACCTCAACTCTTCCTCCTCCCGCAACAAAAACACTTGACATATTCTCAGAAACCATTGCATAGACCATTCTCATGCGTTGATCATGTTGCTTCACTCTTGCATATCGTTCATTTGGCATAGCATGAAGTCTTAACTTAAGCCCGATCATATCTAACATCTCTTCAAAACCCAATCACTGACATTCTGCATAAAGTAATCATCATTCGCATAGCATTGTATTTTCAAACGCATAGCATAATCACCAACTTGGAGCATTACACCATACAGGTTTAAACATGCGTCCCAATCAAAATCTAGTTTTCGTCTGACAAACCTTTCCAGAACCTTGTTAATTCCTTGGTCCGTCCAAAACCTTTCTGGTCCGTCCAACACCTACAAACTTGCGATACGGTACCTTAACCTTGCATCCTCGCATTGCATGATGTCAAGCATCATGTAGAACAGCGCATACATGGCATATGCATCAAGCATACTCCTTTTCCTTTGCCTGACTTATCTCCCAGCATATTTTCAGCCAAACTCTGCACCTGTTAATTCTACATTTGCTTCTTTTCCTTTTTCCGTCGTCGGCCAAATTTTCGGGCTACTCTTTTATTTAATCCCCTTCTACCTCAAATCATCGAAAAGCTAGCGTAATTCGTACATTTAGGTCCAAGTGGATTAAATAGGGGCAGCTGTCGTAACCCAAAATTTGACCTCCCTCTTTTTCCTTTTTGCATAAGCATAAGCATTCGCATCGCTAGCATACGCATTCGCATTCGCACTTCTCTTCGTGTGTTTCTTGTTGCAGGATATTTAGGTTTTTCAAGCCCGATTAATCATATCCTCATAAGGTCATCACATCATCAAAACAAGCTCAAAATAAAGGGTTCTATGCCTATTTATCAAAACAAGAGGTGGAAAATCGGAACCGGAGCCATAACATCCATTTTTAAGCAATCTGGGCAAATTTGACTGAAGTAACCGGTTAACACATGGTGAGTAACCGGTTACTCAGTGCAAAATTGCAATTCCTGCTGCATTTTTTGGGACAGCATCCATGCACTCTCTTTAGGCTTTGGTTCTACTTGATTCTAGCGGTGTGTGGAACATTCTAGACTTCTCTAGACATTTCAACACTATTCATTTCAGCCCAAGTACATTTATTCCCATGTATCACTCTAATTTAAGTGCACCATGTTACTTAATTTACCAACATATTAACCTTTGGATTTTGAAACTCACCTTGGGATTGTTACCGAGTTGGTTCTAACTAACCGAGTTAACCACCTTGACTCGGTGAGTCAAGTGTAACTAACTCCAACCCTAACTCCAAACCTCCCAAAGCTAAGTCCAAACCAAAGTCCAAAGCTCTCACACTCCATACCTAAACTCTATATAAGCCAAGCTTCACCATTTTGCAACTCCTCCACAATCATTCACACAAATTCACACTTTCTTCACTCTCTATTCTCTCATTCTCCTCTCCATTTTTCTGCAACTTCTACACATTCCTCTTCACTTTCTTCACCAAACCTCACTAAAGCTCTTAATTCTTGAAGAATAATCACTTTTCACATTGAAAGTGATTATTTCTTGAGCTTAACCTTCATCATTATTCCATTCTACTGGATTGTGTGGAGCTTCAGTAGCTTTGGGATTCAATTCAAGTGATCGCATCAAGATTCTTCGGTGATAATTCGCATTTTTTGAGTTTCGTCGAAGTTTGCTCGGTTTCGATACGTTTCGGCCATAATTGAAGATTATGTTAGTTCTTTTTTATTATCTTCATCATCTTGCTTTTATACTTGAGTATCTAGAGTTCTATTAGATTTTGGATTCATTTCAAGTGTTCGTTCCAAGGTCTTACAGTGCAAATACGATTTCGGAGCTTTTATCGCATTTTGCTCGGTTTTGCTACGGTTCGAAGTGTAAGTGGAGTAATCTCTGGTTTTCTCTGGTTTTCTTCGCTTACATTCATCACATTTCATTTACAATAATTACCAAGCCAATCCTCCGGCTTGTAGGTTGGTAGATCTATCTTTTCTCTCCGTTTCGATTAATTTCGCGCGTTTACGTTTTGATTTCGATCGTTTTCGGTTTAATTTATCATGCAATTGCTTGATCTTTGATCTTCATGATTAATGCTTGTAATTGGTGTTTAATTTCCCTTACATGATGTAATTTTTGTGCACAATATCTTGCCCTAGCATGTGGTAGTTTGCATAAGTGATTATGTGTTGAAAGTTGCTTTTGAAAAGCTGTTTTTTCTGTTTTTTTCCACAACTGTTCAGTGTTAACCGGTTAACACCTGGTCAGTAACCGGTTACTCAGTTCAATTTTCACCAAAAACGCTAATTTTCAAGCAAGTAACCAGTTAACGCATGGTGAGTAACCGGTTAACACTGTACCAGAATGCCATTTTCTTGCATTTTCAAGTGTGCTTGCCATGCTTTCTTCTCTTAACTTCCATGAATTGATATGCTTGATATTTATGGATGTTTTTAATGCTATCACCCTCTGTTTGAAGCATATCTACATTGATTCAATGATTGATTTATCAATTCTTGCAATTATGTGTGTTCTTGATTTTTGTTTGGACATGCTAAATCTTGCACAATAGTTGATCACTTGAAACATGATTTGTGATCATGCTAATATTTGTATGGCACTGTTTTGCATTTTCATTTCATGATCACATTAAGTTTGTTATTTATTGAGCAAATTTAATCATGTACAATCAATAATTTACGCCTTTTGCTTTAATGACTTTTCATTCTCTTTGGAAAGTTGTTAGTATAGTTCTCCCTTTGATTAATTGATCGAAACTTTGTTTCGATTAATCGATCTTCCCTTTCCCTCTCTTTAGGCCTCCTTTAGATATTTTTCTCTCGATTCCCCTCGTAGAGTTGGCATTTCGCGCTACACCTTGCATCAGAGCACTGTACAAATTGACGCTATTACGCTGTCCGTTTCTCTACGCAGGAGCACTGTACAACTTTGGAGCTGTTACACTGTCCGTTTCAATTTCCGTACTATACTTGGAGCGTTAGAGAAGGAATGAGGATGGTTGTCCTACCCTCATTCTGACTATTTCTTGGGTAATGGCATTTGGCCATCTCTTTCGAGAATAGTCACCTCTATCCTCAAGTTGTAGTGTTGCTCCTTCCCCTATCGAGTCGATCCTTGATCACTCTTCTCTCTTCGTGATCCTTTTCGATCCTTGATCACTCCTATCTCTTTCAATCTCTCCTTTTGATCAATCACCATCCTTCTTGGTTAAGATCATTATTCTTGCGCTAGCAATCTCTCTTTGTTTCATTACTCCTTTCTTCTTGTAATCAATCATCGCTTTTTGATTCCCCTAAAGAATTTCAATCTCTTTCCTGCGGTTAATCACAGTCTGTTTGTTAAAACCGTAAATCCCCTGTAGTTCGCAATCTATTCTTGGTTCTTCTCCCTTTGTTTGGTTAATCACTGCTTACCAGTTAAAACACCAATTTTGCTCTCTTACTCAGTTAATCACAGTCCGTCTGTTAATCACTGAGCTTCCCTTCGGGTTAATCACCTGTCCTTGGTTAATCACCCGTTTTTTCTGTTAATCACAGTCCGACTGTTAATCACTGAGCTTCTCTTGGGTTAATCACCTTTTCTTGGTTAATCACTCGCTTCTTCAGTTAACCACAGTCCTCTGTTAACATACTGAACCCTTTTCGAGTTAATCACCTTCTCTTGGTTAATCACTCATTTTTCCCTTCGGTTAATCACAGTCCGTCTGTAAACACCGAATCCCCAGCAGTTGGCAACCTCCTCTTGGTTCGAATACTTGTACCCTTGGGTTAATAACCTTCTTTTGGTTCAAATACCCTTTCTTCGGTCATGTACTGTTTGTTCAGTCAGTTTACCGAACCCCTTTGGGTCACGACCTTCGCTCGGTCCTACACCCGTCCTTTGGGTCACGACCTTTGCTCGGTCCTACACCCGCCCTTTTGGATCACGACCTTTGCTCGGTCCTACGCCCGTCCTTTGGGTCACGACCTTTGCTCGGTCCTACGCATGTCCTTTGGGTCATGACCTTTGATCGGTCCTACACCCTTCCTTCGGGTTATGACCTTTGATCGGTCCTACACCTATCCTCTGAGTCAAGCACCTTCTCTCGGTTCAACACTCTCTCTCTTGGTTTATCACAGTCCATCTGTTGACACCACATTCTTTTCCCCGCCAGGGTCCTATTCTCTTTATTCGGTTAACCACTGCCAGCCAGTTAATATACCAAGTCTCCTTTTTCTCTTGGTTATGACACCATTCCTTTATTTGGATCCCCAGCGGAGTCCTTCCTAGTCCTTTTGTTCTCACTTTCTTGGGTTCGACACCATTTCTCTTTGTTATCCCCAGTGGAGTTTCTTTCATTCTTGGTTATGACACCATCTCTTTCGCATCCCCTGCGGATCTGTCTTTATCTTTTATTCTCTTGGTTTGGACACCATTTCTCTCTTATCTCTTGCTCTTGGTTTAAACACCATTTCTCTCTTATTCCCTTATTCTATTGGTTTGGACACCATTTCTTCTTTATTCCTTTATTCTCTTGGTTTCGACACCATTCTACCTTATTCTCAGTACAGTTACTATTTCTTTCCTTTACACTCTTTTCTTAGTTTTGACACCATTTCTTTCGAATCCTCAGTGGAATTTCCTTCTTTCTTTTACTCTTGGTTTTGACACCACTTTCTTTTCCTTTTCCTTTACCGTTCAGTTCCTCGAACTACGGAAGCTCTGATTCTGCATTCTTTTGAATGTATGATACGTAGGCATGAGATCGCAATGATCTCGGCGAGCACACTTCCACCTTTCTTCCGTCTTCCTCCTTTTCTTCCTTCTTTTCCGTCCCCTGGTTCTCTGAACTACGGCGCTCTGACTTCCTCATTGCACTATGAGGGCACGTAGGCACGAGGACTTTGTTCCTACGCGAGCACCTTCTTTCTTTCTTTTCTTTTTCCCCTTTCTCTCTCTCACTTTCTTTTAGCTAGAAGCCTTTAGATAGATCCCCCATCCAAGCCTAGAAGCAAGCGAAATGGTTCCCGTCGAGTACGACGGATGCGTTAGGTGCTAATACCTTCTTTTCGTATAACCGACCCCCCGTTCCCGTTTCTCTTCCCCTCGGGTTTTATCGATATTTTCCCTGTCCTTTGGGACTAAATAAAGTTCGGTGGCGACTCTGTTGTATCTTTGAGTGTGCGATTCACTCAGGTAGATTTCCAGCCATCTTCAAGAACCTATCCACAAACATTCAACATTCACATGAATTCAACCTAATGATTCCTACCCAAATACATACATCATCCAACCCTTGAGCGATTAAAGAATTCCCACCCTTACCTTGTATTGATGGGCTTTCTTCTTCTTTAATGGATTCTGTAACGCCCCGATTTGTTTAATTCTATTTATTTTTTTCATTTATGTGAAATGTGTGAATTTATTGTATTTTACCTGCTAATTGAGTTAATTGGTTAATTTCTCTGATAGGTAAAATATTTGCAATAAATTATAATTTCTTTTCAACTTTTATTTCCCGAAATATATTTCATCGGTATGTTTATGTTTTATCGTGTTTTGAGAGCGTTTGGGAGATATTTGAGCGTAAGGGCAAAATGGTCATTTGATTAGTTAGATATTTATATAAATAGAGAAGAGAGAGAAAAGAGAGAGAAAGGAAAAGAAAAGAAAGAAAAGGGGAAGAAGAGAAAGAGAAGAGAAGGAAAAAGAGAGAAGAGGAGAAAGAGGAAAAATAGGAAAAACTCCGTTTCAAGCGCGATTAATCGGGTAAGGGTGAGAAGTTTCAATTATATCTTGCTTGTGTATGTATATGTGTATGTTTTCTTGGATTGTTTTGGATATTTTCTTATAGTTTTCCTTTTAGGTCGAAATGAGAAAAATGGTTAGAAATCAATGTTTTCATGGACGAAACTCGGAATAAATCGCGTAGTAGAGTCGTGTGATGTTGGGTCTTGATTTAGCGTGATCATTTGATTGAATCGAGTTGAATTTGTAACTTTTGAGTTTTTGATATATATTGATGTTTTTGTGCAATTGATGTTGTGATCGAGTAAAAGTGTTTGGATATGTCTGGTAACATTGGTATAGGTTGATGTTTAATCGGGTAAGGATAGGAATTAATCGGGAATGGTTGTTGGTGTGTTTTCGAGTGGTTTTGATCGAGTTTGGAATTGGGTTAAATTGATAAAACTATGTTTCAAAATATTTCAAAAATGGAAAATGTGTTGGATGGCTTTTTAATGGTGAAAATATTGTAGTATTTCGAATTCTGAGATCGCAGCTTTTTACGGAATCGAAATCGGAGGTCCGGAAGGCTTCCGACGATGAAAAATGCATTTTCTGGGCCCTGACACGGCCCGTGTCACACAACACGGGGGCCGTGTCAGACCACTGACTAGGGAGGGTGAAAACGTG
The DNA here is from genome assembly GCA_022829125.1 of Lathyrus tuberosus. Classification (NCBI taxonomy): domain Eukaryota; kingdom Viridiplantae; phylum Streptophyta; class Magnoliopsida; order Fabales; family Fabaceae; genus Lathyrus; species Lathyrus tuberosus. Next base: position 13,715,228 of record JALAZF010000072.1, read on the forward strand.
AAAAAAATGTGAAATTTGGGTTTTTGAGTGACACGGGCCGTGTCCCACAACACGGTAGCCGTGTCAGCCCTGCTGTAGGTTTTCTTTCAAAATTGTTTCGATCGTAACTTTTGATCCGTAAATCCGTTTTGGTCCCCGTTTGAAGCGTTGGAAAGCTTATAAAATATTCTTTCTATTAAAAATGGTTTGGATGGTAAAATATGATTTAATTAATTTGTGTTTTTGAAAAATAGTCGGGTCGTCGGGTTTTTATCGCGTTAAATGCGTGCGATTGATGTTTTACCGTGTGTTGTGCTATTGTTGTATAACATTGAGCTTTTATGTGGTTTATATGATGTTGAAGCATGTGATAAGTTGTTGTAATTTTTGTGGCCTTATGGCAAAATAATTTGTTGAAGTGAATTACAAATGTATGCGATTATGTATGTTGTTGTGGGTTATGATGAAATGCAATGCTTGTGTGAAATTCAATGTGTGTTAATTGGTGGCCTTTATGGTTTGAAATGCATTGTTTGAATTGGTTTCCAATGCATGAATAAGGATGATGAGATAATTCATATTGTTAAATGGTGAATGAAATTGATGAGTTGAAATATATATATGTTGTGATGATTTGTGGCCGTATGGTAATTAAATGCATTATTTTGGGCATAAGTGCAAAGTGTGATTTTGTTGATACAGATGAATGCATTTATGTGTGTGCATATTAAATGTCATGAGTCATTGTATGCTAAGCATCATGAAATGCATTGTTGTGACGTCCTGAGTGACGGATTGATTCCAGAGGGAATCTGCTATAACATCGTGTGCCTTAAACATAAGAGGTGTGAGCGATCTGATGGATCGTGTGCCTTAAACATAAGAGGTGTGAGCGATGGTTATAGACGATCGTGTGCCCATGTGGGGTGTGAGCGATCGGGTCGTGTGCCCATGCGGGGTGTGAGCGATCCATAAACGTCGTGTGCCCATGCGGGGTGTGAGCGACGGGGGACATCGTATGCCCGACGGGGAGTTACAGTGATGTAACGAGCGATGGTTCCAATAGTTCCTGAGTGAACTGGTGATGAGAAATATTTGGAGTCGGTACCGCATGGCATTTGCATAGAGTCGTTGTGTCGGTCTCTGTGCATTTGCATAAATCATGGATGCATTATGTGTGAGAATTGTGAATTGATTGAGTATGTGTTGAGTTTGTGATAGTATTGGTGAAATTGATATGCATATATGATATATGAATATATATGCATTTGTAAGAAATTTATTGAGCATGATTGACATGCCTTGTGATAAATGCATTGGTTATGGAGAATAGGTGTTATATATAGACATGTGTTATGTGATGCTTGTGGTGAGAATAACTATGTATGTGAATTTATATGTTTTTGCATATTATTATGCAATCTTGGTTTAGTTGTTATTTCTCACCCTTCTGCTGTTTTATGATGCTCTATGAGGCATTGCAGATTAGAGTTGCTGGAGGTCTTTGGTGAAGCTTATGTCTTCATTCTTTTGTCGGTCGGCTCTGATATGTAGCACCGGGTAGTCGGGAGATTGATTAGGATTATTTTGTGATGTTGTGCATATGCATCTTTATCCTTTGGAGTTGTATCTATACATGATTCTGTTGATAGCAGATAAATCTTTAAGTGATTTATATGTATGATATTCACTTTTAGATTTTCCGCTTTTATTCAAAAATCTGAAATGTGGGTGTAAGGAACTGAGTTCCTCTGTTGATTGCTACCCCACTGTTGCATATCTTTATGAGCAGGTGTTGTATGTTTTGTTTCAATACAAATGTGATTCTCCCTGTCTATGCCATGATAATTTAAATATACTCTGATGAAATTTTTATTAAGTGTTTATTGTTTTATTATTATTGGGGGTATAGATTGGAGGTGTTACAGATTCACTCCTTCACCTTGCCCTAGCCTCTTTTCACCTTTTCTCCCTTTGCTCTCACTTTTATGTAGAACCCAAATAACTTCGTTATTCTCTAACTCTTTACATAACCCCCAACTATGATTTACCCTATTTGCCCTCACTCAACTTCGTACAATTACCACAATGCCCTTCCACTCACTACCCATCTAATTATTTCTATTTATTTATCCGATTATATTATTATTAATATTTTTTATCCAATCTTACTAAATAAAAATAATAGTATTAATTCTCATCACTCATATACTTCTACTAATGTCTATTTTACTCTATGGTTAGCAAATATTAATTAATTAAAAATAGGTTAATTAATCTTACTCTTCGCACCACCGATTTCTACGCTTTTAGTCGTACACCCCTACTACCCCCAAGACTTATCTCTTAAGGCCACTACCCCTTACTACGGGTACATGAAATATAACGAGTACAACAAAACACACCATCAAGCACAACAATTCACAATTATCCGCAAATAAAATAAAAAAGGAAAATGGGGCGTTACACTCCTCACTAAAAATGCTAAACCTTCAGCTACGATCGTGAAAAGGAAAGGTGATAATGGATCACCTTGTTTTAGACCTCTTGATTCTTGAAATTATCTTGTAGTACCTCCATTGACCAGGACTGAAAATACTTTAATCCACTTCACCCACTTGTCCCCAAAATTCATTGACACCAAAAGATCCTCCAAGAAATCCCACTCTACATAGTCATACGCTTGCGAAAAATCTACCTTAAATAATAAACATGGATGGTTCCTCATCTTCGCTAGATCAACAATCTCATTTGTAACCAAGACTCCATTAAGAAGTTGTATGCCCGAAATAAAAGTTGATTGACATTTTGATATGAGTTTCCCTGTCACATTGCTCAACCTTGATGCCAACATCCTAGATATAACCTTATAGATGCTTCCTATAAGACTAATGGGACGAAATTCTTTAATGCTTTGAGGGTTAATGGTCTTGGGTATTGCTACAATAAACGATGAAAGCAGCACTTTAGGTAGGCTAGCCATTTCTTGAAAATCTTGAATACATTCAACAACATCATGTCCAACGATGCTCCAACATCTTTTGATAAAATCCAAGTTGAATTCGTCAGACCCAGGGCTTTTATGACCATCACCACTGTTGACAGCTTCAAAAATTTCTTCACTACTAAATTTCTCCTGCGGCCTTTTTTTCTCCTCAACAGTAAGTTTAGGCAAATCACTCAAATTCAATTTTGGCCTTCTGCTACAATCCTTCATAAATCTTGTTGCAAAAGCTCCTTTTATGGCATTTTTTACTTCAACAACTTCTTCCACAAACACTGACACCACCTTAAGAGAAGAGATGTAGTTACTCCTTGATCTTGTTTCCATAACAACATGAAAGTATTTATAGTTATCGTCACCCTCCTTGATCCAACTAGATCGCGACTTTTGCCAAATCATACTTTCTTTAATTCTTAGATTACTCTGAATATCAGTGATTTCTACGTTTCTTAATGCCAATTAATCACCCTAAAGACCATCATCAGACTCTGGCCAAGACTCTTCAATTCTGTTTAGTATATTGACTTCAACCTCAATACTAAGATCCACCCACCCGAAGACATTCTTGTTCCACCAGCGTATTCTCTCTCTAAGGTGCTTAAGTTTATGCGCCAATCCCAAACCTTTACCACCCCTACCAATCTGAGAATTCCAAGCATTTTTCACAAATTCTAAAAAGTCTGGATGTTCAAACCAACATGATAACACATTAAAGGGTTTAGGCCCCCAGTTTTTGTGATTAAATTTCAGCCATATGGGCCTATAGTCTGAAATATCGCGAACTCTAACATGTTCGCCACCGCCTTCCACTTATTAATAAAGCCTTCAGTTAACAGAAAGCGATCCAGCCTAATGCGACAAGTTGTCTTACACCATGTGTATTTACCACCTACTACAGGAAGGTCAATGAGGTCCATGGCTTCTATGAATGCTGAAAACTCATTTCTTTCCAATTCATTGTCAAGCCGTTCCCCCCTCCTTTCTTCCTTCAGCTTAACTGCAATAAAATTTCCACCAAATAACAATTCCCCTGGTGGGAACTTTAGTTTCAGCAAGATCAATTTGGACCACATCTTCCTCTTGTCCACCAATTTACAAGAGGAATATACATTGACTAGATAACATGATACACCCTTCCACTTACACGAAATACCAACGAAACCATCACCTTTAAAGCTACTTTCAACAAAAATTGTATCCTTATTCCACATAGAGATAATGCCACCAGACAACCCTAAAGAGTTAGTAGCTGACCATCCACAATTATCCTTTCCCTAAAACTTCCTGACCATTGAGTCATTAATGTCGTGCATTTTCGTTTCCTGAATAAAACATAAATCTACCTGACCTTCTGCTATCATGAATTTGAGTCTTCTCTTCTTTATTGCAGAACCACACCCTCTGATATTGAACGACAAAATATTCATCTAACCTGTGTTGCATTCCCCTTCTTTGACTCAAAATTCTTTCGATCACTCAATTCCATCTCCCTAACAACTCCTTCAAATAAAATCATCATCTTCCTAACCATCCACACCCATTTCTTTGATCATTTGCCACACCCTCAACGAGACACCCTCCATAGATTTCTTAATGCGCGCATTCCCATGTATTATATCACCATCACTCAAGGAATCATCACATAGCACATCTCCCCTGGTAAAGCTTGAATTTGAATCTCTACTCCCAACCTTAATATTATGTTGCCCACCCCCTTTCAATCCCACATCCTCATCTGCCTCCTTCTTGCCACTTATATTAATCTAAGAAAAATATGATGGTGCATAAGGGATTTGGATATTCTCGTAAACCACCTTCAAAGGTTTTGTTTTTTTATTCTTAGCTCCCAAGACCATTCTGCTTGACCGTGCCCGTGACTTCTCCAATGGATCTTCAATTGGATCATACTCAATAGTCAAATACTCCCTCAAACCCATATTGATGGTTTGAAAACCACTAGGTCCATCTACAGTTAACTTACCCTGGTTTGTTTTGTTAACCAGCCCAATTTCCTCTCCAACGATATGTTCATTATGCCTTGGGGACCCACTCACCTCCTTGTTACTTTGCAAAACAACATTTAACACCTTTTCTCCTCCTCTTTTTCCAAATTATTATGAACTACCTCGTCACATAACACACTGTAGGTCATACCCTCTTGAAAGTGTTTAGTCTGTGGCACATGTTCCCCTTAATCATCATGATTATTACTAGACTCCGCCACTACGCTAGCTAGCTTTGCTCATTTCTCATGCTTAGGAGTACCAACTCCGTCGTCCTCGTCAAACTCCATTTCTGAAACTCCATCTTCTTCTTCTTCATCTGACCCTGTCTCTTCATCTTCTTCGGATCCACTATTTGCCTCACCCTTTCTAATGATAGTCAACTGTTGTTGACCATGAAAATCCTCCAATAGCTTGAAACGATATATGTTATCGTTATTTTCCACATTGAAAACCTCGTCCAGGTTGATAGAAAATTTTGTTTTTATAAGGATTCTTGCGACATCTAGACTGTTGTGCCTCTTAGTGTCTAGGTCAGATGATATATATTTTCCAACTCTACATGATAGAAATTTGAAAAACTTTGAATTCCATGCATGGCATGGCAACCCAAAGCATTTTACCCAAGTCAGTCTCTCTCTATCCACATCTTCAAAACTCCATGGGTGGATGTTTTCGAACCACCTCTCCACCCAAGCACCATCTTTCTTAATTAATTCACTAATGTCACCAGGGAATCTCTCTTCCAATAAACATAAGGTGGCCCCAAGAGGAGTTGCTTTGATTGTAAAGTAACCATCTACCTTCAATGTTTTTTGAATACTGTATGTGCTACCATTTTCAAACAACTCCAACATAAGCTCTTTTGAACCGTTCCTTTTCTACTTCCTCTATATTAAATTTAGATGGGCAAATGACGGTTTTTCCTCCGTATTCAATCTCCGGCTCTGGCCTCCCACAACGTCAGCATATGATCTCCCATTAACACCATGATTCTTGTTTGTCGATTTCATTTGGACGCCGACTGATTTTGGTAAAGTCTTTATCAATGGAGGATTTTGAACCTTATCTTTACTTCTTCTGTTGAACCTTGGTAGATTCACAAATATCTTTCTATTTTTGAAAAAGATATTGTCCAGACAAGTAGCCATTATTCTTGCATTTTTTACCTGCCTAAATCTAGCAAATCCAAACCTCCCCCCCCCCCCCCCCCCCCCCTTACATCCCTTCTAGCTGGTATGAACACTTCCCATACCAATCCATACTCCCTAAAAACCTCAAACATCTCTTTTGCTTCAAACTCTTCTGGAAACTCCGTAAAGAAAACCGAAGTGATCTCTTCATCTACCTCTAAACCCTTTCCTCTTCTATCCTTCCATGAAGAGATTTTTAACATGTGTCTGCTCTTATTTCTATGGCTCACTTCCACCCAACTAAGTTCATCTCTCCCCATAGTTTTTCCTAGTAAAACAGCTAAACTCCACTACAATGAAGCAACACCGGTTGCCAAGGTCTTTATATTTAAGTATAGAAATTTAAATCGAAGACAACAAGTATTATATATTGAGTATGAAGGTTGAGACTATTGTAGAAATGTGATGTTGAAACTATTATTGTATTTGATTGATCACTTTCACTTCATTTGCTAATTATTGAGGTTTTCACTTCACTTTCTGTTAATTAAGTTTTCTTTAGTAAAAATAGTATTCACTTTATATCTTCTTTCATTTCTAATTTTTGTTGATGTTTACTAATTATTGGGTTTTTTAGGTAATATTTAAGGAATCGCAAAATAAATTTGAAAAAATAATGACTATCAATTGAAGAAGCACACAAAAAAATAGTTACCTCTACTATGTGAATTTAAAATTGTTTTTAAAACTATATAAATATCAATACAATTCGGATACGAGACAGATTTATTGCAATCCTAAAATATCTTTTATGAGATATCAATATTTCTACTACTGTAAATTAAGGTTTCAAATAAAAGAGAATTATAATACATCAATATAATAATTGTAATATATTTTTGATTCATTTATGTAAAAAATCATGTTTTCATGAATAATTTTATGTCAAAAAATATGTTTTCTGTACTTATTGAATTTTATCATAATTGTAATATTTAACTATCTTTTATTTAAATTGCATTTTTTTATAATAATTAGGGATACTTGACCAAATTTATTTTTATTTTATTAATTTTTATTTATTATTAGAGTATAATTGATTTATTTTGTTGAACTGTACTTAACATAAACATATTTATGTGTTTCATTTCCTATATTAAATCATACAAGTATTTTCTTGTATAACTAAATTTATTCAAAAGTTATTTGCTTATTAAACGACCACATAAACATACAATTAGACATTCGGTAGGAATAATTAAACATTAAAGACATCCATTATCTAACCAAACTTAATATTAATATTTGGTCATTAAATAAGAATACATCTTAGAATTAATACTTACTTAATATTTATGTTAATTTAAGATTATTTTTAATGTTTCAGTCTTATTTAATTTGCAACTAAAAAACATTATACATGTCTATACAGTTTTTTTACATGTCTATTTTTTTACATCCTCGGCACATGTGCAAAGGTGCTTCCGAATTATTAAGTTCTAATGTGTGGTGGTGATCCATACTTACACGTGAGTTCCTTTTTGGTTGTGTATGTGCGACTATAAAGGTCAATGTGGTTTCTATCGGAAATTTATATATATATATATATATATATATATATATATATATATATATATATATATATATATATATATTAGGGATCAATTTATCAACTTACTATAAGAGAAAGTATTTTTAATTTACTCTAAATTATAGTTTTTGAATTGAATCTATTTTAAAATAATGATTTATTTAATTAAATATTACATTACATTCAATTCAAAGGTTATTATTTAGAAGAAATTAAAAAATTTACCTTTGAAATAAGTTGAATCCCATATATATATATATATATATATATATAGAAATTCAATAGGGATTCTTCATTTAGGGCCTTAAAAGATGAGAAATTTTTCCGGCGCAAGGAAAGGAATGGCAAACACATTTATTGTTTGTCTTCTAATCTTTGGAATTACCATCAATAAAGATGAGAAATTTTATCGGCGCAAGGTAGGGATGGCAAGCAGACCCAAACCCGCGTCCGCACCCGAACCCGAGTCAACGGGTGAAAACCCGAATTGACTGGGTTCGGGTGCCACCCGATATTTCGGGTGCGGGTTTGGGTAGTGTGAAACCCGCGCCCGAAACCCGAAACCACACCCGAATCATTATATATATATATATATATATATATATATATATATATAAATTTTTCTTTTTTTGTGTTTTTGCTACGGGTTCGGGTTTGGGTGAAAAAACCCGAACCCAACTGGTGTGGGCGTGGGTGTTATTTTTCCACCCGAATAGTCTTTGGGTTTGGGTTCGGGTTCGGGTGGTGATTTCGGGTGCGGGTTTGGGTAGTGCGAAACCCGCACCCGATCCGATCGACCCGTTGCCATCCCTAGCGCAAGGAAAGGGATGGAAAACACATTTATTGTTTGTCTCCTAATCTTTGGAATTACCATCAATAACAAGAAGTTTTTGAAATTTAATAATTCTTTAAAAAAATGATTTTTCAATTATATACATACTACTCCGTCCTATATTATAAGCAAAAGTTATTTTTAGGTACATTGAATGATTAATGTATCTGGTCTATATATAGGTCAGATTTATTAATTATTCAATGTATCTAAAAAGTAACTTTTGCTTATAATATGGGACGGAGGGTGTACCAAACTATATGATGACTACTACTAGCACTACGCCAAACAAGACCTTAGACAGCGCTTTTTCTGGCCTTAGACAGCGCTTTTAAGCGCTGTCTAAACCTGCGCTGCTAAAGGTTTAGACAGCGCTTTGGGTAATACCAAAAGCGCTGTCTAAAGGGGGGTATATTTTCACAAAAAGCGTTGTCTAAGACCCACCTTTTTGAACTTTTTAGGTATACCTTAGACAGCGCTTTTGGTGAAAGCGCTTTCTAAGCCCCACCTTTTTGAACTTTTTTAGGCATACCTTAGACAGCGCTTTTGGTGAAAGCGCTTTCTAAGCCCCACCTTAGACAGCGCTTTTAGTGTAAAGCGCTGTCTAAGGTATACAAAAATTTTTATATAAATTTTTTTAAACCACAATTTTTACCAGGTTTTTCAACCAGAATTTGACCTGTTTTTCAACCATTTTTTTTTCCAGAAAAATACCACAATTTGGAGATTCAAATCAATCCAATTTGGCCTATTTAAATGTACCAATTTACACCAAAATTATATATCCAAAACAATTGGCAATTCAAACCAATATATATATATATATATATATATATATATATATATATAGAGAGAGAGAGAGAGAGAGAGAGAGAGAGAGAGACAAATGTACATATTACTTATACTAGTACTTTTGCATCCAACCAAAGCATTGCTTCAAATCTACATAGGTCCTGAAAGAACACAAAGATTGTAATTCAATTAAAAGAATACATCAACAATGTCTATAGTTAGAAAGTTACACATATTTAAATTCTCATCAATTAAAGTAAGAGTACAATATTATACCTGATAAAACTCCGAGCTCCATAATGTATTGATACCAATCCTCTTTAATTTTATCCAATTGAGAAATTGAGTAATGAGCACACTTGCATTCTTCAAAGTACTACATAATAATATAACATAGTTTGATTTAGTTTTAACTATTTCATTATATGAGAGATATGTGTTAAATATTAAAATAACTCATAAGTTAGAAATACATACATCGGATGGAATCTCTATTCAATCCAAAATAAGAGTGTCTCTCATAAACCTCAACATGAAATATCCGCAATCTATTTCATTACGTTGCCGAGGACACTACAAATGAAAAGAAAATATGGATAAATCCTAAGTTTTATCAAGTAGAATCACTAATATATAATAAAACATGTGATAATTAATATACCTTCACTCTATTCCATGTAATGCGGTTGACTCTCGTCTTTGGTACTTGGCCATCTCGTAGTGCTCGGAAAGCTTGTATAACGCTAATAAAATATAAATGAATATTTAGAACAATTCACATAAATAAATAAACAAACAAATAAATATACACATTCATATTTAGAACAATCTCACTTACGTGTCAATACATTTCTTCATATCCAGGTATGTTGTCCAATCATTTCCTAACGAATCCAGATAATACACCACTTCTCTGCTAGGATTAATTGCGACCAACAACCAATGTCCACTGTAAGATTAAACAAGTGTTAGATGGAAACTTTCTACACGACGTCAAAATACAAAAAAAACTATAATAGATGAATTTAGAATGAAAATCTAACCCAGTATTAAACGGTAAAAGGAACAACTTTTCCGTTTCTTGGTTGTCCATATAGACGTCGCGTACATACGCCAGGACCTCATCTGGTTTATTTATTATTAAGGATAAGTTGACAGACGTGGGGCATAAGAATGCAAATCTTTGCTGCAATCCACGTGGGCGCATAACTTTGTCATACAGAAACCTTAAATAAAAACATCATTAACATTAGACTATTCATTTAAACATAAAGTAAATAAGTTGTTCAATTAATATACCAAAGTAGATCGGATATATACCTCACGTATGTATTGACAACACTGACGCCCAATTCTTCATGATTGAAAACTTGCTTGAACTCTTCATTACCAATAGTTTGTTCATGTTCAAAGCCATATATACCTTTCTCCATATGTATAAGACGAACACCTCCGGTCGGAATATCTGTCAATTGTAGAAACGTCTGAAGGCACGACCTAAACTTGGAGATAGGTTGTTTTCTAGCCCTGTTCTTCTTAGCACCAACATTTTTCTGTGTTGAAACGTTGCTAATCTCTTTACCAGGCAGCTATATATCATATAATTTGTTAAATGAAGTATAAGATATCCAATTTAACAGTTTCCATGCATAAATATCATATAATTGTGATGTACCTCTTTTTTTGAGACAACGGACTCGGTATGCTCCGGAATCCCCTTATCCTTTGTTTTGGATCTTGTTGGAGTCTAAATAACATTACCATGTAAAAAATGAAAATAAAATGCTCGTAAAATCTTTGAATCTACACATTAAGGTTAACAAAGGTTCATAACGGTTTTAAGCATACCTCATATCCTACGAGTATGAGGTTTGAGGGCCATGTAACATACGACCCTATAGCATCTCCCACCAATGTTGCATCCGAAACATCGTCAGGATAGGGTAATAATGCACCCGCCTCTGTAGCAATATCAACCGATACTTTCATGCATCCAGTAGGGAGTGGGTTATTTTGAAGTAATTCTACCGAAGTGTTATACACTTTTCCCTTTCCAAACTTTCGATAAGTTGGTGAAGATAAGAAGAGCTGACAATGGGAAACGCCCTAAAACCAAAAATAAATATGACATTGTTAATGTGTATATATGTCATTTAAATAATTTAAGCTACTAATTTAATTTCATAAAAATATATATAATTACCTCTGGAATATTCGGTCGAAAGCTGCAGTTGATACTATCTTTCTCCGATCCATCTCTTAAACCTGAACTGTTATCCCTTTCTTTCTCCTTTCTTAATTCCCGAACTTCAGCTTCCAGTGCTTCCAATTTAGCTTGAAGTTCTGTATTACTAGGAGCCTTTCCTTTTTTAATATTCAAGGAGGTCGGAGTGATCCCAAATCCCTTACCCCTCACCCGACCAGAATACTCAGGGAAATCTAATGCCCGACTAAGTATGCTTCTGGAATCATCTAGAGATACAGACTGAGATAACGCCTCCTGAAAATCAGATGAATATCGAATATTTGTCAAATATTTGTTAATAAAGTTTTGATTTAATTAAAGAAATATTGTTATACTTACACATTTCTCAAATACTTGTAGAACCTCTTCTGCAACAACTCCAGACTTGCCCACACGGGCTTCCTTCCACAAGACATGTGCAGGAAGAGATGTTTCAGAGCTATTCACCTTTTGTAACTACATATAAAGCCAAATAATATGATCAAATATAACTCATGATGAACAATTATTATATCATTGCAATTTATTGATACTTACCAAAGATTGCTCCAAACGTCCATATCCAACACGTCCTTTCCTGTATCGATACTGGGGAGCTGATGCTCTTTCCCGATTAATTGCACTTAAACTATTAAATGTCGGGGTTTGTCGTTTGGCTTTAAACGTTACCCATTCTTGTGGTGAAATCAAACTTGAATATTTAGATGGATACTCTGCATCAACAAAGTTACCTTCAGCATCCTTAAGAAAGGTGCGGTTTAAATATGTCCTAAACCCTCTTAGGAGCTTCCCTGCCAATCTCATCAAATAAGCTTTTCTTTCTTCCTCAATGTTGAAGCACCTCTAAAAAAACCATACACATTGGTTAGTACAAATAATTTAAAATACATGATTAGTTGGCATAATTAAAGACATAATTATGGTACCTTTATCTCATTCCAAATTTTTTCTTTGACTTCCTTCAACTGTTTGTTTCTCCAATCATCACAAGTAATAGGAATCGCATTCCTTTCAAGTGCACCAATGAAACTTGTCAAGGTATGACTGTTAGGCTCAACAAGAGTGCCTGAAGGGCTCCAATGCACATCTAATACGGATCACTTTCTTCATAACGGTTATTCCTCTTTTAATCTCTTCTTCCATAGATTTTTTACTTTCATCCTGAATAGGATCATCATCATGTGGGTAATCTTCATCATGTGGGTGATCATCATCATGTGGGTGATCATCGTTAGTAGCCATCTAACCTGTAATAAAGAAATCAAGGATATCAAATATATTATATAACAAATATAATATGACATAATATATAACAAATATAATAAAAAAATCAAGGATAAAGAAATCAAGGAAATCAAGGATATCAAATATAATATGACATAATATATAACATTGAATGAGCAATATTAACACTAACACTAACACTAACCTAAACTAACCTAAACTAAACTAACACATTATATAGCAATAACAATTATTAATTTCCATTAGTAATTAATAGAAATCAAAACCAAAAGGAGGAAAGTTATGACTTAAGGATTTACAATATATTTAGAACAACAACCTCAAGGATTTACAATATTAAAATAATGAGCAATATTAACACTAACACTAACACTAACCTAAACTAACCTAAACTAAACTAACACATTATATAGCAATAACAATGTAGAGCAACATTAACACTAACCTAAACTAACCTAAACTACAATAACACTAACCTAAACTAACCTAAACTACAATAACACTAATCTAAACTACTCATATTCTATCAAAAGAACATCATTCTATCAAAAGAACTCCAAAATCTAACAGAACAAAACCTAACAGAACATCATTATATCTAAAGAAATTCAAAAATATGGTAACAAGAACAAAACCTAACAGAAAAATATGAAACTCACTTCTAACATAAAAAGAAAAACTCTTACCGGAGCAGTGGAGCACGGTGGAGTACGGTGGAGGATGGTGGAGGACAATGTAGGAAGGGCGACGGCCGGACGGACGACGGCGAGAAAGGACGGACGACGGCGGTGAAAGGACGGACGACGACGGCGGTGGTTTCAGCTGGTTCGTTCTTCTTCGCAGAAAGAGAGGGAAAGAGGGAAAGAATGAAATGAAAATTGAAACGGTATCAGTATTAATACTGATACCGTTTCAATTTTTATTTTAATTAAAAAGACCTTAGACATCGCTTTGAATGAAAGCGCTGTCTAAGGTGGGCCTTAGACATCGCTTTTGATTTTATTCTTTTTAATTTATAAGACCTTAGACAGCGCTTTTGAGTAAAGCGCTGTCTAATATTTTACTTTAATTTTTTTTTTAATTTATAAGACCTTAGAAAGCGCTTTTCTCAAAAGCGCGGTCTCAGGTCTTATATATTTTTTTAATTTATAAGACCTTAGACAGCGCTTTTAAGGAAAACGCTGTCTAATATTTTCCTTTAATTTTTTTTTTAAATTTATAAGACCTTAGAAAGCGCTTTCCTCAAAAGCGCTGTCTAAGGTCTTATATTTAGACGCGATTTTATTTTTCTAAGTGAACAGTTTCTGTGTTTTCTAAATTTTTAACTTATAGCAGCACTTTTGTAATAAAGCGCTGCCTATGTAGTGCTGCCAAAGAGTAATTTTGGCGTAGTGTAGAATGGCAACTAGAATATTTTTTAAATATTATTTTAATATTTTAATAATTATTATATTTAATAAATTAATTAAGGTATAATTTGTACAATCATATGCAATGTTGGATACAAGAGTTGGTTCTTAAGAAGGTTGGAGGTTTTGGTAACAGAGGTGTAGGTTCTTCTAGTAAATTATCTTACGCTAATATAGTGAAGTCGAATGGTGGCGGCGAGAAAGGTGATGCTTTGAAACAGGTCAGTAGCTTTAGCAAGGTTACCCTTAAAATTTCAGACGTTAGTAGATTTGAACAGGCTTATGTGGGTGAAGTTCTGGAGAATATTAACCCGTTTTTGATTCAGCAAAGCCTTTTTGAGGAAGGTTTCTTTAACATTTCGACAACCCTTCTAGGAGCTGGGTTGTGTCTTATTGAATCCGGTAAGGTAGGGGAGGTTCATGATTTCATTGTGGAAGCTAAAGATTGGTGTGATAAATGGTTTGCTAAGGTTCAACCATGGAGTTTAGACATTGTGGATTGCAATAGATTCATGTGGATTAAATGTTACGGTCTTCCTTGTTTCGCTTGGAATACTGAGTCGTTTCGTTGCATCTCCAAGGAGCTTGGCCATTTCATTAAATGTGACTATGAAACGCTGAAGAACTCTAGCTTTGTAGAGGCTAGGTTTATCATCAAAACTACAAGGAGGGATTTTATTAATGAAGTCGTTGAAGTGGAGGCCAATGGTATGATATTCAGCGTTAGGTTGATGGTGGATCTCACGAAACCTTTCAGAGGCTTGGATCTTCAGGAAGAGGCATCTGACTGTTTGAAGGGTTCTTCTCTTTCCGATGGTGAGGATAGTATTAGCTCTTGGTCTGAAGGATTTGAGGAGGACGATGGAGTTCCTAGTTCTGGAAGCTCTATGAATACTAGGGTGGCGCATAGACACAGGGCAGTAAGCACTTTTTCTGATAATGCAGATGGCAGAGGAGACGTTTCACAATCCTATGTTAGCAATTCCCAAGAAATCAGTAAGGAGGATAGTGTCAAGGGTGTAGGTGAGTTGCCTTTTCTTGCTAAAGTCAACTTGGTGGACCCCCTATCTCCTGAAGCGATTTTGACAGATGAGGCAGTTGTTTCAGTTATCCCTTTAGTCGAGGAAACTTTGAATTCCCCTCTTGTGAATGGGACCAATGTGGATTTGGGGCCCAATCATGTGTTGGGGCCGTTAGTTGGAGCGGATAAGTCGAGTGGGCTGAATGTAATTGGGATGGTCCCTAATGCAATTAATAGTGGTGATCCAGTTGGTATTCTTGGAGGCTCCAATATCAAAGAGAAGAAATATTTGGTTGACATTTACGATATTCTCCAAATCCCCTTTGTTCCTTCTTTTTACTCCACTCTTTTAAATTCGTCTGGAACGGGCCCCCCCAGAAGGAATTTTTCCACGAAGAAGAAGAGATCTTTAGGCAAGAAGAATATTAACCTTTCTCTACCTCCTGTTTTAGAGTCGGAAGAGAATCATCTACCCCCGAAAGATTCTTACTCTATTGACGAGTCAGATGTTGTTAGAAATAATTCAAGATGCAAGGCTGGGTTGGATAGAGTTCCTTTGAAAATATTGGATTCTGTTAAACTCTTGGGGTTGGAAGTTGAGGAAGATGTAGAGGCTTTGGAGAAAGTGGTCAGAACACTTAAAAATAGGGATAAATCTCAAATGGCTAGTTGCAAGGTTGTGGACAATCCGGTTTCATGATTTTTGTAACCTATAATATACGTAGGTGTAATCTTTCTCTTAAGAGGAGGAGAATTAGGAAAACGTTGTTGGATGGACAAGCGGATTTTTGTTTGATTCAAGAATTAAATGTCAAGCTCATGAAGGATTCTTTAGTCAGAAGTCTTTGGGGTAAAGGAGGTTACGATTGGTCTTCCAGTTGTTCAAATGGTGCTTCTGGAGGAATGTTGACAATCTGGAGGAAAGGTATTTTCCAATCTATAAGTTCTTACAAAGGATCTGGTTTTTTGTGCTCTGTGTTTTTGTGGAACAACACCACCCTTTATGTGGTCAATGTTTATTCTCCTTGCTCATTAAGAGATAAACGTAAGCTTTGGGGGGACCTTCTTGATTTTAAAGCTAGGAACCCAGGGGGCAGATGGATTTTGGGTGGAGATTTTAACTCCGTTAAAAGTATGGACGAAAGGTGTGGCATCAGTTCTTCTCCTGCTCGAGAATGCGATGAATTTTGCTCCTTTATCAGAGATGTGGAGTTGGTTGACCTTCCCTTTGTAGGTAACAAATATTCCTGGTTTAATTCTAATGGCAAGTCTTGTAGTAAACTTGATCGTTTCTTGGTAGATGAGACTTTGATTGATTGTTGGGATTTCAAGGCTCAATCTGTGGGCAAGCGGGATGTCTTCGACCATCGTCCTGTTTGGCTTAAATCTAACAGTTGCGATTCGGGCCCTATACCTTTTCGTTTCTTTAATAGCTGGCTGGATCACAAGGAGTGTAACAATTTCATTAGAGATTCTTAGAATTCTTTCTCTTTTCAAGGATCTCCTTCTTTTACCTTTAAAGAAAAACTTAGAGCCTTGAAGTTGAGGTTGAGATGGTGGAACATTAATGTGTTTGGTTGGTTAGATCTAAAAATTGATCATCACGCTGCGAATCTCAGTGAATTTGACGAATTGTTGGAAGGGGGTTTAGAGGGTTTGTCTGAGACTCAACTAATAAATCATGGAGAGGAGCAGGAAAAATTCTGGTGCAACTTGAGACGCAAAGAGAGTTTTATTCATCAAAAGTCTAGATTCAATTAGATCAAAGGTGGTGATGTTAACAGCAGACTTTTTCACTCCTTTATCAAGTTCAGAAACAGACAGAATTTCATTTGCATTAAAGGCTCGGATGGTGAGTTGTTGGAAGGTCCTGAGTTGGTTAAAGAGGTTGCGTATCAGTACTTCAAGCAGAAATTTGAAAGGGATGATTGCGTGAGACCAATATTCAATCTTTCTGATTGTGCCAAATTATCAGACGATGAAAGGGTCAAGATGGATTCTCTTTTCACTCTTGAAGAAATTAGGAGAGCTGTCTTCGACTGTGATGGAAATAAAGCTCCCGGTCCCGACGGTTTCTCGTTTAAATTCTTTAAGGACTGCTGGGATATCATAGGGTCAGATTTCTCCAATTGTATTATTCATTTTTCTCTGACTGGTAACCTCCCCAAGGTTTTCACTTCGTCGTTTCTGGCTCTTGTCCCGAAACTGGATAGCCCTCAAAGTTTAGGAGATTACAGACCGATCTCCTTGGTGAGTTGTGTCTCTAAAGTTATTTCTAAACTTATGGCTACTAGAATTTCTTCCGTTATTTCCAAGTTGATTTCTCCCATCCAAACGGCGTTCATCCCAGGCAGAAATCTTTTGGATGGAGTTTTGCTTGCCAGTGAGTTTATTGACATGGCTAGGAGGGATAGGAGGTCTTGCCTCCTCTTTAAGGTCGATTTCGCTCAGGCCTACGACTGCGTAGATCGGAAGTTTCTGGTACACGTCCTCAAATCCATGAATTTTGGTAACAATTGGATTAGGTGGATAGAAGGAAATGTATGTAACAGTTCAGTTTCAGTCTTGATTAATGGATCGCCCTCCAAAGATTTTGAGGCCTCTAGAGGCTTGAAGCAGGGAGACCCGCTCGCCCCTTTCCTTTTCACTCCTGTGGCTGATTCCCTTGTTATTATGATCAAAAGAGCTTATGCATTGAATTTTTTTTCAGGCTTTGGTTTTGGTATTGGCGATTCTATTGATGTGCTACAATTCGCTGACGACACCTTGATTTTTAGCGATGGCGGGTATCATAATCTTTGGGCAATCAAGTCTATTCTACGAGGTTTTGAAATGGTGTCCGGTTTAAGAATTAATTTTTCCAAGAGTCGCTTGTATGGTATTGGTATTGAGGAGGAGTTTCTAAATGCTGCAGCTTCTTTCCTTTTCTGCAAGAATGGTGCGTTTCCTATGAAATTTCTGGGAATCCACATAGGAGGCAATCAAAGGAGATCCTTGTTTTGGAGGCCTATAATTGACAGTTTGAAGGAAAGGCTGAATTCTTGGATTGGCAGAAACTTGTCTATTGGAGGTAGGGTCACTTTAATTAATTCAGTCTTGGTTAACTTATCGATTCATCATCTGTCCTTCTTCTTGGCTCCCTCGAAAA
Source organism: Lathyrus tuberosus (assembly GCA_022829125.1). Lineage (NCBI taxonomy): Eukaryota > Viridiplantae > Streptophyta > Magnoliopsida > Fabales > Fabaceae > Lathyrus > Lathyrus tuberosus. The sequence goes on from JALAZF010000072.1 coordinate 13,733,630, forward strand.
TTGTTAGAGAAATTATAGCCATACAGCGCAGGTTCTTATGGTCGGGTTCGGTGGATAAAAGTAAGATATCGTGGATTAAATGGAGTGATATTTGTCAACCCAAGGACAAGGGTGGGCTTGGTTTAAAGAACATCCGTTTGTTTAACAATGCCTTGTTTTCCAAGTGGCTGTGGAAGTTTTTGAAAGGTGGTAACGAAATCTGGCGTAACTTTTTGGCTGTGCGCTATGGGAACCTTGCATATTGGGTGTTGAATTCTGATCCTAACAATCATCCTAAGGATGCTTCATTATGGATGAGGGACATTCTCTATGCTAAGAGAAGTGGTGACTCTTCTAATTTCTCTTTGTGCGTAAAACCGGTGTTAGGCAATGGTTGTAATATTCCTTTTTAGAATTCTACCTGGTGTGGTTCTCACCTGCTGAACCTTTCTTTTCCTAACTTGTTCGATGCTACAGTGACAAGGGATGGAATGGTAGCAGACAATGGCTTTTGGCATGAAGGGCATTGGACGTGGAAGTTCCATAATTGTTGGAAGGAAGGGTCCACTGTCGGCCAGGATTTGGGTTCTTTTTTGCAGGTTCTTGCTGTAGGTAGCAGTTTGTTGCGGACTGTGGAGGATTCTTGGGAATGGAAAGAGGATCAGAGCAAGGATTTTTCGGTATTCTTATAATACTTTTTTATTTTTTTATATGATTTTCTATATTACTTTTTAACGTAGTAAAATTAAATCTAATCATAAACATGTAAAATCCATAATCATTATCATGCAATGTCATATCATAATCATGTAATATCCATAAAACAGGTAATATCCATAATCATAATATCATAATCTTATAATAATAAGCATCATAAAGCCAAAAATGCATAAATAAAGTTCATAAAAAAGTCTACCATCAGCGGGTAGCTAAAAATGTACATAGAAAAACATATCAAAGTCTAATTTGTCCTTCTTGATGATACATTATCTGCAATTCGGTAGCTTGACTCAGAAGAACGTGTACCATCAGCAAGTGACTCTAATCCCTGAAAAAAAATGTATTAAACTCAGAAGAACGTCTTCCACTAGAATGAACCATCATTCTTAAACTTATTTATTTTAAAGTAATAATAGATTTCATGAAAATCATACCTTTCTTCCACTAGAATTTTGTATTTGCATTAAGAATTCAATTTCTGCTTTCCTAGCATTGTTCCTTTCCTTTAAGAATGTGATTGCCTTCATCAAGTCATCAATTTTTTAATTTTGTTCTTTAAGCGCATTAATTTTTTCTTGCATTTCCTTTATTTTCTCATTTTCTTCAAAAGAAGACGACGATCTTGTAGATCTATTAATCTGAGATGGCGTAACTCCAAGTCCCATACTATGAACATATCCAGGATGTTCTTTTCCAAATATTTTCTGAAATGCCTCATTTTCAGACACAGAATTCTTAATCGCAGCTTGTAATTTTTCCTGCACATGCAAAAGAGCAAATTAAACTACTGTTTATATAACAAGGATCATGATGCAACAAACTTAATACCTTCCATTATTGAAAAAACATTATTACATACCCAAAATATACAATCCAAATAGTAAAATAAAATGGAAGAATGTTTTGGGTTTAATCTGCAATAAAAAAAATACAAGTTTAAAAGAAAATGTGCAAAACCTACAGTGTTGGTTTCATGCAAAATGTTGTCTAAGAATACTCCGAGTAGTAACTGGCTGCAACCTAAGGTTAATTCCCAGCTAGTTCACGTGCATAACAAGCTAACTGCCCTAGCAGATGATATTTCAAATTTAGAATCAACATAACTGAAATTGACACATTAACCAACTAGTTCTTATCAAGGCATAACAGTTCATTATTTACATTCAAGCTAACAGAGTTATTTGCATTCAAGCTGACAGTTTGTTACATTAAAGCTAACAAGTTTTTTTTACATCAAAGCTAACTCCATTGTAGTTACTAAACTAACCCCAACCAGTTTAAGCATTAACAATGACAAAATTCCAATACTTCATGTCTACCCAAAACTAACTGCACAATCAACAGTTCCCTAACACTAAGTCCAGCTGCATTTCCAACATTTAACATTACTGAATTCATAAGCCAATACACATTACACTTGCATACAATAATGCCCAGCATAAAATCATTCACCTAATTGTAACAAAATATAACTCATACCTTGTTATCCATCATTTAACAAGATTCACAACATCACATTTTAACATCTTGCATAATTAACAATAACTACTATCCACAACATCCAGTTTCGATTCAAATAGAAACCAGTAGCATGTTTAATTCAAATTAGAGCTCATATCACATTACAAAGCAAACTAACATCACAATTCAATCACCATCAGAATGAATAACAAAACTAACTATTTTTCATCTAACTAACTTCATTGCACTTGACTAATTTAACCCTATTGAATTGAATCACTAACTTCATCCTAATCACATAACCAACTCTTAACTAAATTGACAGCTCATGCCAGCTAAGCTAACAGTTTGCAACAGATGCTAACTAACTCTCAATGAATTCCCAACTTAGCCCTCACCTTCAACTAATTCTAGGATTTCTATATATTCATAAGTAAAAACAGTTTAGATGCACTTTACCACACACCTATGCCTAAATAAGTAAAAAAGCCATCTAGAATGACAAATTAAAAACTACTAATTATGAACTTATGTAATATCAGGCTTATTGCTTTTATTTTAACTTGCCTATTAATTTTGGTCCAACATACCCAAGAAAATACATGTTTTATTTTATATGACTAAGTGTTGTTGATTAGGTATAGGCTTAGTCATTGAAATTATTTTTTACTGAACAAAACTATATAATTATGTTCAACTTTGGTTCGTTCAACCAAAAAGCATCATGCAAGATACAATTGAGCTAAGATATATATTCTTCATAAAGTACTTTTGTAAGATATATAGGCAGTGACAATTATATAATTTTCGAACACATCTTAATTAACTAGTTTTCAGACTGGTTCTCCCCACCTCTAAGAGATGCCAAAAGGTTTGATTTTTTCTCAAACCTTAAGGAGACTAACAAGTATTTCAAAATAGTTAACTTGTACTTACATTATTATTGTATGCATGTTCATTGACAAAAGATCCGTCAGACTTTTTATGAGAAGTTGCATACATTTCTCCTCTACTGTATGATCGTCCATCTCTCGATTCCTACAAATAAGAATGAATATTTATTATTTGTACTATCAAGCATACAATCAACAATATATAGATTTAGACATACCAACTCATGTTGCTTCCTTGCAAGCAACTTAGATCCAAGTGTATGCGGAATCTTCAATTTTTCTCTATTTTGGGCATTTTGTTTTGCTATTCTCTACATTGGTAACAAAAACACGCGTTATAGATACGGATAAGATACAATGCATTACTTATATATTAAAAATATAATTATACGAGTAAAACACTAATATTACTTGTGTTTTTTCTTTCCACCTATATTGAACAAAAACAGCCCAATCTTTTTCCTCAATGCCTATGCATTTTGGGTAATTTTGAAGATTTTCCTCCAAAGAGAGATCCCATCTATAAAATCTTTGAATCAATTGACAACGACCATCCTTCTATAACTTTGCAGCAGAAGCAAGTATGTAATCTTTGTCACGTCCATCATCAATATTAAAATGGAGCTAACCATAAGAATAAACATTAATTAATAAAGAAAATAATAATCACCATGAAATTAATTTTAAAAAATATGTAATTATTTATTAATAATACCTTTATCTTTGAATCATAAAACTGTGGTTTTTTATCCATTGGAACATCTCTTCAACTTATAAACATTATGGGAAAGTCTTTAGACATTCTAATAAGTACACCCAAATACCCTGCTAACAAACCAACAGTCGATCCTACTGCACGATGAGTCTCATCCCATTCAAGTATTATCCATGTTCCATCAGACTCTGATTTCACAACCAAGTCTTTCACACATAAATGTGTCTTTAAAACATAACCCTCCTCATTTATCACATAAAAAAGTAAACAAATTAATGTCATACCTCAACTATGTATCAAAATTAAATTCTTTACAGATACTTTAACCTTAAATTACTTACTAATAACATTTACATCCCAATACTCAGAACTAGCCACTCGAACAACATCTTCAGTCCCATCTTCTACCACAACATCTTCAGCCTCGTATCCTACCACAACATTTTCAGTCTCATCTCCTACCACAATATATTCGGTGTCATCTTCTACCACAACATCTATACCCTCATCTTTTACCACAACATCTTCAATTGTAGTTTGGATTGGCATAGGGGTTATTGTAGTTTGGATTGGTGGAGGGGTTAGTGTAGTTTGGTTTGGCGGAGAGGTTATTAATGATTTTTGAGTTGTCATTGAACGTAGCTTGGATTGGCGGAGAGGTTATTGATGACGAGCAAAAAGTCTGCTTCCAGCAAGCCAGAGAAACCAACAACAAATATGAAAATTAGTTGTAGTGAAGCATCAGATATACACACTAGTTTTGCATAATCTAATTCCATCCAAACGAAAAATCACTTTGATATCTAAACACCAAAAATTAGCTACAGAACTTTAAAAACCAGCAGTTGTACTAAGAGGTCCATACGATTGCTGCTATGACTCTCAGAATTGAAGGAAATTGCTAAAATAGAACACTACAGACTTCCAAATTTTCTTGTCACACAAGTAATTTTCTATATATGGATCTTGTCAAGATTTGAAAATCTAACATTGGCTTTAAATATTCTTATGCAACGTCAGTGCAAGCAACTCTTAGATATGGTATAGTAAGAAGTTTTGTCAAAGAGCCTTGCCTTTGATTTACGTATGTGCTTGCAATATGTTCATGTGCTTTAACTATAGGTTGATAGGTTCTTGGTTATACATGGAAAACCTCATGGTGGGGAAAGTATAACAACTCTTATTACTGTGATACTATATGGCCTGTAAGCATCACCCCTAAGTTCTATATATATTTTTTTGTTTTATAATTTGCTTACCATTTTTGTTACTTGATTAAGGGGATTAATCCAAGTGGCAAAAAATTTCTAATCATTTTACCAAGGGAGAATAGTTGCCTATAGACTATTTGAAATGATAAGCGGGCCATCCTCGTCTTTTGATCATGACAGAAGTGCTCTTGTGTCAGTGTAAGGAAATATAATTTTGGAATATTGACTTCACTTATCTTTCACACCATGAAATCCCTATCTTAAGTTGATTTTATCTCACATTTCATGCTAAGAAAGGTGTGACACTTGTTGGCAAAAGTAGTATCATTCCACTCATGGAGTGGTTTTATGATCCAAGCTTAGGTAATTGTTTCCACCTGCACAGTTCATATTCATGCTATCTCATTCAAATTGCTCTATAGATTATTTATGATTTAAATTGATTTACAATTTGTGGTCACATGAGAAGTTCTTTTAAATTGTTAAAACATCTACAATTAGAAATAGAAAAATGGAAACAAAATACATTTGCTCACATCAAATAGACCCTATTGCTCCTGCCCTTCTATTTTCATGAAGAAAGAAACAAGAATTGTTACCTACTTCGCCTAATTCACATGTTTGGTCAGGCTGATGTTGACCAGAATGAAACTATTGACTATCATGAATTCAGTACTGCCACAATAAACCGACATAAACTTGAGAGGGAAGAGAATTTGATCAAGGCTTTTCAATACTTTGACAAGGATAACAGCGGGTCAGAATTGCTTGATTAATTCTATTAGTATATTTATGTAACACACATTACAAGAAAATTGACAAATTACGGCGGTTAATTTTGTTAGATTATGGCAGTTAGAACCGACGCAAATTGCAAGTAACGACAATTCCTCTTCTGTCGTAGAAACGTGTGTCACGAGGCTGTTTTGCGACGGTTTGTAAAACAATCGCTCCAACTGCCGTAACATTCCGCAACAGTTTTGAAACAGCCTCCAACGTATTATTATGACGGTTGTAACCGCCATAATTATATATAATATATTTCATTAAAAATAGCGACTGTTCTAACCGCCATAATTATATAATATATATTTCATTAAAAATAGAGACGGCTCTAACCGCCATAATTATATAATATATATTTCATTAAAAATAGTGACGATTCTATTCGCCATTAATTATATTATTTTAAAAAAATTAAAATTGCTACATTCAGTAGAATACCAATACTATTACAATATTCAATTCTAACAATACAAAATACCATGAAATATTATAATTTTATTAAAAAAAACTATCAATATCCACAATAAGATCAAGAACCTGTTTAAATTCATCATAATAAAATTTTGAAGAAACAAGTTACATCATCACTATTCACCTCACTAACTTGCATTGTGAAATAAATATGTGCAATATTTCTTTAATCCCAAAATTGGTAATTTCATACCAATCTTAAAAAGCAATAGCCTACATTATCAAAGACCATTATTTTAAATAGTGAAAAGTATTAAATAGTGCCGGTGACGAATTAGTGAAGATGGGTGTTCCTCTTAGCAAAACGTCTCGAATTATATGAGTCACTTCCATTTGAAGCGAAAACAATAATGTCATACCTCTACTGTATAACGAGCTGAAAAGTGAATCAAAATGTCTGCTTTGTTCGGTAATCTATCAGCATGGATTATATTATCTAAAGAAGACGATGAGACGGAATAAGAAAATAAATATAAACACAATGGTAAATAAAATCACAAAGATTTGTATGAAATTGTATGCTATTAATTGAAGAAGGAAGCGTACCTCAGATAAATTAGTGTGTCCTTAATCCCTAGCATGTTCCACAGTTATTGAATTGTTAAGAAAGGTGCACTATATTAATAATGGAGAAAAATAAGATTGATGGTAAACTGTGAAACCATAAATAATTACAATGACCTTCAGGAAAGCTAAACCGGAGTTCACACACTAAGATTAACATGTAAATCACTAAGAACGAGAAACAACTATCAAGCAAATCAATTCAAAATTCTGTTTTGAGTATGTAATTGAAATTTGAAGGCTATATGGACCAGAAGAACTTTTTCCCACGATACAAGAACTTAAATTTGAAGGATTAAATTTAAATTACCTCTAATACAAGAACTTTCGCCCGCAAGAAATCAATGTTATTTATGTCACTTATGAAATCAAATGTGGTGTCTCTTGTGAAAGCAATCTCTAGTTCTGCCAAAGTGATTGTTGTCTGCCAAAACACAGTTTCGTTGAGCATACGTAGCGAAACTAAAAGATATAGAAGACTGAAAGGACTACTAATGTGGTACAATGTAAACATGCTTCTACAAAGATGTTTTTGTTACTTTCATTCAAAAGTATTGACTAGGTTGATCAGATACATTTGTGCCAACTCTGATAATTCTGCTTCCCCACTCAAAACCTGCAGGAAATTCAAGATGTAATGAAGTCAAAACAAGTTTGAGCATGGCATTGGCAGAGAGGCTCATAGTTATAGATTATAATTACAGCATAAGGCATTGTTTACCTGGCCATTAATAATCCATGTAGGGAAACCTTCTATTTTGGCATCTATTCATGCACTGCGCCAAAATTGGCTTTTCACATCGCACCAAAGACAATGCTTTTTGAACAAAGCGCTGCTATAGGTCTTTAAAAAATTTCGCTAAAAAAAGCGCTGTAAAAGACTGCCTTTAGAAAGCGCTTTTTAATAGCGCTGTTAAATGCCCTAAATGGAAGCCACCTTAAAAAGCGCTTTTTGAAAAGCGCTGCTATAGGTTTTACCTTAGAAAGCGCTTTAAAAAAGCGCTCTTATAGGTTAACCTTAGAATGCGCTTTCAGAAAGCGCTGCTATAGGTCTTAAATTCTCCTCACTTTAGAAAGCGCTTTCTAAGGAAAGCGCTCTCATAGGTAGCACTTAAGAAAGCGCATTTTGAAAAGCGCCCTCTAAGGTCATTTATGAATTAAAATATAAAACACATTTCATATCATTTTCAGAAACTTCTTTTCATTTTCTGCTCTCGACCGTTGTTTCTGCTGAAACCCTTGCGTTCCATCGTTCTTGCATGCTTTCTAAAACCCTTGCTTTCATTGTCGTCGTTCTGAAACCTTTGTCGTCACCGTAGTCGTCATTCTGAAACCGTTGTCGTCACTGTTGCCATCGTTCATTCTTGCATTCGTGAAGGAGAAGACGAAAACAAAAAGAAGAGGTACGTTGTTGTTGTTGTTCTTGCTTTATACACTACAAGAAAATTGGCAAGTTGCGACGGTTAATATTGGCATATTACGGCGGTTTGAACCGCCACAATTTACTAGTCGCGACGGTTTTACTTCTGTCGCGAAAATGTGTGTCGCCAGGCTATATCGCGACGTTTCCTAAAACCGCCACTCTCAACCATTTGTCATGATTACTATTTATCATTATTTTTTCATGACTACCATTTATCATTTTCTTTGAAATTTTTTTGTTTTTTTTCAGTAATTTTATAAGTTAAAAAATATTATAAAATCTCTATTGATTTTGTTTTGTTTTATTAAACTTTTTCTTAAAATCTAAATAATTACAAAATCTATTTTATTTCATGTAAAAATCTTAAATTTTAATAAAAAGTTAAATGATAAAAAAACAAATTAGTAGTACAGTCAAGTATTTTTAATAAAGAATAATGATATGATTTGATTTGTGTGTTTTGGTCTCGTACTCTCAAGCATTTTTCAAACAAAAATAATAATATTTAATTTTCTTTGATATTTTAAAATAAAGTACAATCAAGTTATAAATCAAAAATATTTTAATGACATGTAATTTTCTTTGATTTTTAAAAAAAAGTACAATTTAGTTTAATATTAAAAAAAAAACATGATTACAGAGAGAAAAAAGACATGATTATAAATAGATTTGATTCGTCCTTTAAATCAAATCCCACAATTCACCTTAATTTCTGATCGTACCTGGATCAAACAGTTTCTGGTGGCCAACAACGTCGTCTGGACTTCAGCTCCGGTGAGGTTGAAAGACGGCGGGGGGTGTACCTGCAAGGTACTCCGACGCTCAAGTAAGGTAACGGTCAGAGAATAATAGCAAGCACAAGGTTAGAGTAAGAAAATGTGTGTAACCTGACCCTCTCAAGTGAGAGGGTATTTATAGAGAGCCCCCAGCGCGGGGCCAACGGTCACTAGAACTGGGCTGGATTGCCAAGCCCAATCCAAGCAACTGCCAGGGCTTACGTGGCGTAGTGAAGACCAGCACGTGGTCTTCGCCCTGGGGTAACCGCTCCTAGATCTCTGGAATTAGGGCAGACCGATTCCATTGGGAGTGGGCAGTTACATGAGAACGTGTCCTCGCGGGAATGAGTCTTGCGTGTCGGGGAGAGACGTGTCCTCGCGGGGAGGACTCAATTGCGGGCATGGATGAGAATCTCGGGGAGGAGCACGTGGTCTCCGAGGAGAGGCGAGCCCGGGGAGGCTTAGGGCCTGCGCCCGATGGTCCATGTTGTGAGTGTCGTACACACCCGAGGTTAAGCGTGTGCGCGACCCTGTAGAGGTGAGCCTGTGCCCGACAGTGGTCTTGCTAGGAGTCTTTATTGGGCCATCCCAGGCCTTGTGGGTTGGGCATGCTCGACTGGGGAGCAGACCCCGGCCCAGTCCATAACAATTTCATTTAAGTTTTTCAAACAAAACAAATGAAGATTAATTTTTTTTTAAATATGGCATTAAAAAATTTAATAAATTAGTAATTACAATTGTATAAGAATGTTATATATATATATATATATATATATATATATATATATATATATATATATATATATATATATATTAATACAAATTTCTAAAAAAAAGAAACACAATATATAGGTTACAATTATATTATTATAAAAAATTATATTATAAGTAAATAATGTGTTTATTAAAATGCAATTAACAATTATATTATGATATTAAATTATCACATGAAATTTTATTATTTAGGTCCTAATTATCATTAAATATTTAAAATTAAATAATACATTTTTAAATGGTAAGGTTTTAATTAGTAAACACAATAATTCGAAACATTCAAATATTAAATACAATAGTTATGAAAATAGATTACACGATATATCTTTCCTTTATTTATTTATTTTAGAGATATGTTTTCATTAATTGCAATAATTCAAATTTTAAACTCAAATATATTTTTTCATATTCTTAGAAAATTCATTTATTTTTTCGTAAACCTTTCCATATATCATTTCATATACCAAATATTACTCATATATCTAAAGGCACTTTCAGATACAAATGCCCCTAAAAATTCAAAATACTTGAAAGATAAATAAAAACAAAAGCCTATTCTTTAGACCCGTTTTCTAGTTGTAATATGATAAAAGCTAGGAATCACTATCTCAGCGCCACAATGAAGCATAAACTCACAATCAAGCAGCTTAAAAATGAGAACCCTTCGATCTTCTTTGATCTTGAGAAGCTTCAACAGCAACTGCAACAACTGTTAAAATTATAAAAAAAACACAATTCAATACTCTTAAATATTCACTATAACAAAACACTAATGAAATTGACAATGATTTATGAGCACAAATTTGTGTTATTAGAACAACATTTCATGCCTTTATAATCTCCAGAAAATACCACACTGACTTGGTCCTTCTTGTCAAGAGGCTTGAAGTATTCTTCAATGACTACCTCCTACAACAAATTAACCAATCGCGGTGCGTACATTAACGAACGAAACCATATAAAACACAAGCGGCCGAGAGAACTATTAGCACAAATCAAAATTTTATGAAACAATAAATTATAATTAGAATGTTCATGACACATAATATCAAAATAAACTTCAGGACGAACCATGGGACAAACGATGTTACAATGCATACACGCTACGGTGAAGAAAATTCCACACACCTCTTCCGGATCAACCGGCTCCGCAAACACGCCATATATGTCCTTCCTGTCAATGATTGAAACCCACAACAGTATCAAATCATCAGAAAATAAAACAGCACCCTAAAACACACACCATTATATAAATAAAACAGTACCCTAAAACACACACCATTATGCTGTCATTCAGATAATCATAAACACCAAAACAAAACAGAAATCGAGAATCGCAAAACCAAAACACATACTTCTGAAGCTTGTTAAAGATCAACTCCAATATCTTCCTATCCGGCAACGGAATCCCATGCAGATTATTTACTAGAGTTCCTACAAACAAAAGATTAAACACACATAGTAAAGTTTCAGAAACACAAAAAGGATAATGCAGAAACAGAACTTTTAACACCCTTTCAGTACATATCACCATAGACAATTTAATCCCTGCCAATGATTCAAACCCACACCAGTATCAAATCATCAAAAAATAAAACAGCACCCAAAAACAGACACCATTATACAAATAAAACAGTACCCTGAAACACACACCATTATGCTGTCATTCAGATAATCATAATAACCAAACAAAACAGAAATCGAGAATCGCAAAACCAAAACACATACTTCTGAAGCTTGTTAAGGATCAATTCCAATATCTTCCTATCCGGCAACAGAATCCCATGCGGATTATTGACTGGAGTTCTTACAAACAAAAGATTAAACACACATAGTAAAGTTTCAGAAACACAAAAAGGATAATGCAGAAACAGAACTTTCAACACCCTTTCAGTACATATCACTTTTCCTTTTTCAATCTTTTAAAATTGAAAAGAAAAATTTGCACCCTTAATCAGTAAAATGATACAAACCTGAAACAGAAATTGAGTGGATATCCGCCATTGTGTTTTATGACGGATAGATGGCACCATATGGCAAATTTTTGGATTTCCTCCGTTGATAATCTCCAAACAAACATGGTTTTAAAAAAACAGGTCTGAGACATTATGTTTTTTCTGCAGTATGATGGATCCGGCAAAGATTAGTGTTAAAAAAATAGGTAAACATTGTAAACTCTTATAATTGACTTAAGGACTTAATTTGGCCAGAGTTATATATGCTTTTTAATTTCCAGTGAATTCCATAAAACAAAAATAAAAATACTATACACATGATTTCTTCCCAAAGATACCTCTTTTCTATCCTTCAACCCCTATATAACAAACTCAACCATTTTTATACCAGACTTTCATGAACTCTTAGAAACACAGATCCTGCAATGATATAACTCATAAAAATTCATGTGTTTATGCATATGAATAAAAGTTAAAACAAAGACAAACTCTTTTAAAAAAGCTATATTGTCATAAATAAGCCTTTAAGAGTTTATAGAAATAAACCTGAAACAAAGAGCACTTCATACATACAATTGGTGATATAGGATGCAGTTTAAAATATATAAATCAAAGTTGTTCTTCCTCAAAGTTGTTCTAACCTTTATCAATCTCCAGAACCGCATCAATAAACCCTTAGAAGAGCTACCAACACAATATCACAACAATCTGCAATCCTTCATCGCAATTCAACAATAACTCTCAAAAGCTTCAACAACCACGCTCAGAAATCGCATCGATTCGATCAATCAACATCAATAACGTTCTGCATCTTCAACGCACAAACACGATAAGTAGTGAATTCACCGAAACTCACGCACGCGGACGAACAACATTAACAATCGTTGGATCATATTTTCACAAACAATCTTAAAACAAGAAAGTGACGAAGAAAGTGGATTAGGGGATGCACTTACATGTAGATATGAAATGGAGAAGTATAAAACTTTATGAAGAACTATGTTCTTGAAAGGGGCGGCCGGTTTAGGGTTGGAGAGAAGAAGAGAATTGTGTACTTTGAAAGAGAAGTGATGGTATTGAATTTTTGCAACTTTCAAAATGGCTCTTCACTACCCAATGCAGTGAGGAGTGTGAAAGCTACGTTGATGTTAAAAATGAAAGTGGCTATACATATTCTTTTTTTTTCCAATATTTTAAATCATAATATTGAATGCTATTTAAAATTATATCAATATTATATAATTTATTTTCATTAAATCATAATCAAATCCAAATATTCACCTTAATTTCATTTAATTTTTTCAAACAAAATGCATGAAGATTTAGATTTTTTTTTAAATATGGGCTGCATAAAATCTAACGTATTAGTAATTACAATTAGAATGTTAAATTATATATATATATATATATATATATATATATATATATATATATATATATATATATATATATATAATTATTTTTTTAAAATACAAACAATATATAGGTTACAATTGTATTATTAAAAACATTATATTATTAAAAAAAATATTATAAGGTAATAAAGTGTTTATTAAAATTCAAATTACAATTGAATTGCAATTTAAATCATAATCAAATCCAATAATTCAGCTTAATTTTATTTAATTTTTTTAAACAAAACAAATGAAGATTTAGATTTTTTTTTTTTAAATATGCGATTAAAAAATTTAACCTTTCACATTCCTATTTGGAATAATTTCAAATGAATGACCTTTCACATTCTTATTTGATGTTTCCCGCGTAATTTTTCTTTTTTCAAGGTAAGACATTTTATTAAACAACAAATATAATATAATAGTAATAAATAAATACAAAAAAAAGCTCATAAAAAAATAATTCAAAAATAGATCAAAAAAGTATTAGCATGACACATCAGCAGTCATTAATGCTAAATGCACCAAAATGCAACAAACTTCCAAAAGACAATTTAATCCCTAGAATTAGAAAAGTTTTAACGTAAAATCAGAAGGGTATACATGGTATTTCCAGGTACTATTCTTTTAATAAGAGTATACACGGTATTTCCAGGTACTATTCTTTTAATAGATAGATATTGATTTATAATTAACTAGACATACACCGCGTGCTATGCACGAGTATACTATACTTTATAAAACTATTTATAATTAATAAATATTATAATTTGGATATGGAATATAATTTATTTTTACATTAATTATATATTTGTTAATTATTGTGGAATAAAAAAATCAAAAATAACTAAATAGAATACAGATTGCAACCCTCACACTACTAATAGCATTTTTATTAAGTAAAAGTATAATTAAATAGAATACAATTTTTAAACCTCTCATTATTAATTCAAAAATAATTCCCAGTTTATTCGAAATAATTGTTATTAATTTAAAAAGTGACATCATATAATCTAATAATTGAAATCATTCTCTCAATAACAGATATTAAACCTCTCACTATTATTTTAAAAAATAGTTCTTAATTATTCAAAAAAAAATATTATTAATTTAAAAAATGGCATCTTATTACCCACTAATTGAAAGCATCCTCCCAATAGTAGGTTTTATTGGAAGGCTTGCAATATGTGTTCATAAAAAATGAGAACTAATGAAATTAGTATATTAGTGCTTTTTAATATGATTAATTATTAAAAGGTGAATCAATTTTGGTATAAATTTTTGATAAAATTACTTATAATATTTATATTGTTGAAAACTTTTGGTGGAAGAAATTGTAAGTATTCTATTAATTATTCTTTAAAGCTTTAATATAACCGTATGTAATGGAATTAGTGGGGTATGGTTTAGTTTTTTAGTATCTTTTCAATTAATTAATTTTTAATGAATATTTAAATATTTTTATTAATTTATTAATTTTTTCCTCATTAACTTCAACCTTATTTAAAGGAATAAGTGGTCTACTATTTAGTCATATATTTAATTAATTAATTTTTAATGAATAATTGAATTGAACATTTTATTAATTTATTAAATTTTTTCTTATTAACTTCAATTGTATGTAAAGGAATTAGTGGGCATGTCTTGTTTTTTAGTCTTTATTAATTTATTAATTATTTTCTTATTAACTTGAACCGAATTAGTTGGTTTGTTCTATTTTTTAAGTCATTATTTTATTAATTAATTTTTAATGATTAATTTAGCATTTTTATTAATTTATTAATTTATTTGTTATTAACTTCAAATGTATGTAAAGGAATTAGTGGCCATGTCCTATTTTTAGTCATTATTAATTAATTTTTTGGCTTAATTGCAGTTTTAGTCCCCCTATTATGACTTTTTCTTAGTTTCGGTCCCCTCATTTCCAAATCCTGGTTTTTAGTCCCTTAAGTTTCATTTTATGAGGATTTTAGTCCCCCAATAATTTTAGACCAATTTTTGATGACATGGCTACCAGAACTGCCACATGTCAGTGTCAACTCATAAATTTTATATTATTTTAATATTCTAATTGTTTTTACATTATTATACGTTTATTGTAATTCAATATTCTAAATAACCTATCATCATATTAAAAACCCTAATTTATGTTTTTGTTCCTCCATTCCAACATCAGCGCCTCCTTCACAAACATACGGTTCTGCAAGCTCGTCTTCAATCAAACCCTCTCAAGTTCGTCTTCAAGTTCGTCTTCAAGCTCATTTTCTTCTCCAACAATGTCTGAAACAAGCTTCTCATTTGCCTCAACAAATTAGTCTGGTCTACGAAGAAGAGGAAATAGATGTTGGTGTGGGCTTGAGTCACCATTGATGAGAGCATGGACTTATGAGAATCCTGGAAGAAGATTTCTTGGTTGTGGTAATTATAAGGTGATGAGAAAAAAAGGATGTAACTATTTTGAATGGGTTGATGAAGAGATGAACAACCATGCCAAAGATGTGAAGATTTCTTGAAGATGAAGATACAGTTTATGGGTTATTTGTTGGATTTATCTTTTGTGTTTGTGTTGTTACTTGTGTTTGCATTAGTTGCAACACATGTATTCAAATGTTTGTGAAAAATGAATATGGTAATTTTAGTAGTGAAAAATGGTTATGTGATGTATTGTGACTTGTTCTAATGTTATTGAAATTTCAATTGAATGTTTACATGTCTGTTATGTTTTGTTTAAGCATAGGAATTGGTATACTAAATTGGCCGTGTGTTATGGGAACTGCTATAAGAACTGTTATACAAAATGCAACCAAATGTTAAACCAAACTATAAGAACTGTTATAAAAACCAAAACACATAACCTCACTATAATTCTGCACTGCATTAGCAAACCAAACTAGTATACCAAACTATAATTTTGCACTGCATTAACATAACCAAACTATAATTCTGCACTGCATTAACAAAACACAGAACTGTTACCTGTCTGTTATATAAACCAAACTATAATTCTGCACTGCATTAACAAAATGGTAACAAAATACAAGGTCTGCTATAATAAAATTAGGACTTTCGTTGTTTGTTATAATAATACATCAAGTGTGTGAGAAAAAACTTTGCACTACATTAAGACAGAACATATTCATTTCAATTTCATGTGAACTGCATTAAGACTGAACAGATTCATTTCAACCAACATCGCAACCTAGTAGTTTTCTCAGATCATTTCAATACTGCACTGCACTGCATTAAGAGTGTAATAGCAAAAACACTGCACTACATTAAGACTGAACAACAAAATACAAGGTATGTTTCAAAATACAAGGTCTGAACAGCAAAATACAAGGTATGTAACAATATTACACTGCATTACATATTCAAAATACAAGGTATGTAACAATACTGAACAGGAAAATACAAGGTCTGTTTCAAAACACATTGGTCTAGTTTAACCAAAACACATTGTCAAACTACATAAACACTGAATAAGAAACAATCATCTAGTCTTGAGTTGGTCTTGGAGCTTGAGATCCCCCTTTAATAACAGTTTGTCAATCATCCCTTGCCTTTGCCTTCATCTTTTTATTGCCACCTTTGGATATTGATCTCTCAGCTGCCCTTTTTCCTTTGCACGTGCGCTTCACTACTACAATTTTAACTTACAATAGCGCTAATTTAATAGCATTTTTTAGTAAAGCGCTATTAAATATCTCACACCAAAGCTTACAGTAGCGTTTTTTTATTGAACGCTATTATAAGAGTCAATCTAAAATAGCACTTCCTCTAAAACGTTTTCATAGTTTGCTAAGTAGAAAAATAATTATAAAAAAAAGATCAATATTAGCGCTTCTATATTAAATGCTATTACATACATGTACCCTATAAATAGCACTTTTGCATTAAACGCTAATATAGATTTTTGCTCTGTATTAGCGCACTATAATAAATAATAATATAGTTATGTGAATTCTATATAATTAAAAGTAGGGTTAATAGTGATTTACCCCCCTGACATATGAGCGAATTTTGCTTTACCCCCCTCCTTGCCTTTTGGCAACGGTTTTTTCAAAAAAACCGTTGCCAAAACCTACTTTTGACAACGGTGGGGGGTAAACCGAAACACGCTCATATGTCAAGGGGTAAATCACTATTAACCCTTAAAAGTATAAATAAAAATAGGTTAATGATGAATTTCTTTTGACGCTCAGAACTTCTCCTTCTTCACACCAACTTTTGATAATTCTTCTTCTTTCCCCGAATTCAAATGCCCACGTCTTCCAAAGTAAAACCACCTAAACAACTTTGTATTTTCTGTCTGCTAAACTCACCCTACATTCATGAATTCAGAAACCCTAAATCTAAAATTGGTTAAACTTATAACTCAAAAACTCCAGAAAGTTGATTGAAAACCTAAAAATTAATTGAGCTCATAACTTATAAACCGATTGAAACCCTAAAACTCACCTTCCGATGGAACAAATCCCACACCTTTATTCCTTCCAATGTACACGTAACACACCGAAACATTACTCACAACACTACTAACATTCACCTCTGTCACAGCTGTAGCCACCGTCGTATCCCCATTTTCAGTCTTCTCCAGAAGTCACATGCGGTAAGTTAGTAATTTGTTATTTGTTCAATCTTTTTGATGTATCAGGAACCCAAAAAATGACTTGCAAGCTCAAGATCAAGCTCATGGGATCAGTCCTCAATGAGAGGATTAGTCGCAAGTATGGAATAAGTGTGTTATGAATGCTAAAAAAGCTATTAAGTACATTATAATGGTGAAGGAGCAACAGAAGAAGGGGGCATACAAAGTTGAAAAGTGATGAAGAGGATACATATGGTTCCTTTAGTTATAAGGTATACCCGCACACACTTTATTTTGGGGACTATGTTATGTATAAAAATGATAGTATTGGAAATTTATTTGGAATCAGATTTAGTATTTTGAAGAATTCTGTTGAACCTACCGAGTATGTTTCTATTGAGTATGATGATGGAATAGCAAAGGTTCATGTTTAACTAATGTCTAAAAGGCTTTGTAGATGTAGTATGTGAGTTTTCTTTTCAACCCTTAATTTGTCTTTTTTGTTAAATATTCATTTTGATTCTTAAATAGGTTTGTCTTTTTGTTGGTTAATTAAGCCCTTGAATCAAGTGTGTCTTTCATTAGCTAATTAGTTATTAAATGTGTTGTTAGTCAATTTAGTCCATAAAATTACTTACAAATGAGATACTTGGGTATGTCTTTAATTTCGATACATTCAATGACGATAGTGACAACCCATTACACATATAGGGACCCAAAAGACTATTTACTTCTTTTTAATTGGTTGAACTTTAGAGGATGGTGAAATAGTAGTTTGAATTGCTTCAATAATATATGACTCACTTGTTACTTATTGTGTGGACTTTAGGGTGAATTTTTTTACAATTCAAAAGAAAACAAAAAGCTTAGGACATTGAGCAAGTTCAATGATGCTAGTGCTTGGTAGAAAAGAAATATCCAAGGAAAAGTTATTAAATAAATTTAAAGTTCTTGATGTTTCTTATGGATTAGGTAACTTCTGTTATGATTTTTTGGGGTCAAATTCAAGGTCCGGCTTAACAATTTTTGTACTACTCAAATAGTACTTCATAATGTTTTATAATGGATGTCCAATTTGAAGATTTATTTGTGTTGCATTAAGTATAGGCTTTCATTCAATTTCTTTAAATGGCATCTTATACCACAGACATGATTCTTACTTATCTTTCCAATTTTAAAGAAGCTTATTATTTTCTTCGGTAAAATGTATGAAGAATTTGTTACATGATAGTAATTTGCCTTGTTGTTTATGATATACTCATATACATAGTTGTATCTTTTCAGAACAATTCTTTTACTATATTTACCTTTCATTTTCCTTTTTAATTTTAATTTAAAAATATATTTACCCACCTTTGGAAAGAACGGTAAATAGCTGTTATTATAAGTTGAATGTGGAATATATAATAAGAGGACTCACCCTACTGATGTATATAATATATCTATTATATAATAATGGAACTATGTTTAGTTTGTGGTGTATATAAATTGAAATGGTGAATAACAGGCCTTCAGATTAGAATTCAGACAAGTTCATATGACCCAGTTTTTTTACAAGGTTTGTGGTTCAAGGAAAGTTAATGACGGTGTTGGATTTGAGGTAAAGAGGGATTCTACATTTGGAATGGGTTGTATATACCTTATGATTCATAGATCTAATTTTAGAATATTATTAGGTATAAAAAAAGTACCAAGGAGACTTTGTGTAGTTCTGACTAAAGGAAATAAAAAGGGAATTCTTAGGATGAGCACTGCATCTGATTTGTGATTTTTTTCACAATAATGGACCGTCTTTGTGATTTTGTTGTGTTATATATTTAAGATATTTAGATTCTTTATGTATGAATACTTCATTATTGCTATAATGTAATATTGTTTCTTACTGCATCTTATCTTTTTCATTTCAGGAATTTTGGTAAAATCACATCATATTCCGACCTTCATCTTTTCAGTTGAAAATCGCATCACACGACTTCTTACAAATCAGTGAGTTCTCAATTCCATATCATGTTTGCGTTTGAAAAGACATAGCAAAACATTAGAAAATTACATTAAAATTAGAAAAAATTCTTAATTTTTCGCGCATAATCAATTGTCGCGCATTAGATTGAGTTGTATTATCAAGTTTGTTGTTTGTTGAAAAGTATAATTCATTAAATTAAGTGAACACAATCCAATATGATTGAAGGAAGTTGGTGTTTTACTGTACAAATTTGGCAATGTCAAGATCTCAATAGTATTTTTTATTAAAGGCTTGAATTTTTTGTTTAACATTTTCACGAGGGGATCATTACTGGTGGATAAATTTTCATCACTTTGTTATTATACATATAAGCATAATCTAGCCTAAGAGTATAGGTAAAGAAATGACAGTATGAAGTGGATTAAGCCAATGAGAAGAGTATATTGTGTTTTAGTATAGTTTATGAAAGCGTTAAGTGGGTTAAGCAACTAGAATACTATTTCTAGTGGTATATTGTAAGACACTGTTCATTATTGTTATACATATATACTAATTTAGAAGAAATAGAATATTGTTTCTTTTAGAAATAAACATGAGACTTCGCACATCTTTGCTTTCGTTTAGTGATAATTAATGTTTATTTACTTGGACTAGTTTTTAAAGATTGTGTATTAGTCCCTTATGCATTCATTTTTGCTTTTCATAATAGAACTTACTCCAATACACAGGGACTGGAAAAGTGAATCAGAAAGGTGGAAATGACTCTTTCTTGTACCTTTTGATAGAAATCTTAACACTAGGCCTTTAAAAGTTTTTCTCTTAAGTGAATTATAGTTTTCTAAATGAAATATAATAAACTTTTCCTCACTCATTGCTTGCATACATGATTCTTGTTTGTAGAATTAGTATGCCTGGATAAATGACCTAATTGTGTTGATTTAATATTTTGTACCCTTGTATTTTTAATAATGAGAACATACATGTTTAGGCCATGAATTCTTATCAATGTTAGCTGGATAGTCATGTGAACTTATGTTCTCTACTTCAAAGTGTTCATGGCAATCTTGACTACTCCAACTAGCACGTAGAAAATAGCTCATGTTGAGGTTGTTTTAAGCAATATTTTGGGTGTGTGTTTTTTCTACTTGAAAACTATGATTTAATTGAAAATTATATTTTTTCCTTCCTTTGCATTTTAAATAGGTAATCAAGCATATAAGCTGCACTTGGAAGATTCGTCTTAGTATAGACATGGAATGAGCTTATCTTCAAGAAGAATCAACATTGACAAGAGTACACTGATCCATGAAGGCAACTAAGGTATTGCTTGACAAGGATCTGAATGCCAAGATCTTTGAATATGATTTACCCATACTTGATGAATAAGGGAATAACATATTAGCACACTGATGACTAGAATAATGTTAGTAATTTCCACATGTATTTTCTTTTGCAGCTATAGTTGAGCTTCTTGATAACATTGTTAGCCATGTTTATTCATGCTGTTTGCCATGTGATTATTCATGTTGTTTGAACTATTATAATATTAGCTAGTCTCTGCCATTTTATTTTGGCATATTTAGCATACTAAGTTAGCTAATATCAACAAACAGTAGACTCTCTTGTCTATTGCTTTGTGGAATTGGTTTTTCACGTAGTACAAGTAGTTTTAATTCTTTATAATTATATCATTCTGCTAGATGTGTGAAGAATGGATGTGTTATTTTTGTAATCTAAAAAAATAATAAAATAAGGGTCTTTAAACATAGTGTTCTAAGATAGCGTTTTATGGAAAAATGCTATTAAAAATAAGACCTATAATGCCATTTTTTATGAAAGCGCTATTAAATTCAGTACACAAACAGATGTACTATTGCCGCATCACTATGATAGCACTTTTAAGGGAAGTGCTATTAAAGTTTAAACATTTAATAGCGCTTTAAAGAGGAGTGCTATTAAAGGTTAAACATTTAATAGCGCTTTAGAAACGCTATCATAAGTAGCCAACCTATAATAGCGGGGGCTTTAATAGCACTTTTAAATGCTATTAAACGCCAATAAAAGCGCTATTAAAAATACTTTTTGGCGTAGTGCTTGTTGTGTCCCAACTTCCCGCATTTTTGGCATTTCACTGTTTGAAGTTTTCTTGGTAAAGAGTGTGAGTTTCTTGGCTCATCATTTGTCTTGTTACGGTTCTTTTTTGGTCGACCAATAGCTCTCCTCATGACTGGAGGTTGGATTGGTTTAGTTATATCATTTGTTGGCCATAGTTGCGGGCCATTTGTTGGTTGGATGATATAGCTGTATGTAGCCATTACGGTAGACTTCCTATTCAAAGTAAAATTGAAGTAAGCTAACATACAAGATAACGAATGATCATATATGTAGTAGGATGAAAATGAAGAAAATTACCTATAGTATGACAAAACGTACTCTTCTGGTTCCTTCTTGTTATACCATATGCACGCGATTACATGACAACAAGGTACCCCCGTCAGATCCCACTTCCTGCAAGCACATTTTTTCTGCAATAAATTAACAGCATATGTCTCAATACCATTTGACACTCCAAACAGTGCAAAGCCATCATCCGAATTCCATGTTGCACTCCATCCTTCAGCCGCCCTCTTTGTTATTTCTAGAACTTGTTGAATTTTGGGACATATGATGCCTTTCACTCTACCTAATGCTTCCTTTTAAGTTGCGATCCTTAAAGTCAAATAGTGTTTGATTCCTTCTAGCACTGTAATGATAGGTTTGTCCTTATACTCCAAAATTGCGCGATTAAAGGCTTCACATATGTTGTTAACTTGCAAGTCACTTTGTGTATCTTCCTTAAAATGTGATCTACTCCAACATGCAGCCGGTACATCCATCATATCTTTCTAAGCTTTCACATTGAGGTTTTTCATACGATTCATTGCTCTCTCCCTAGCAGGGACTGTTGTGGCTCTAGCTGCTCTCCATAAAGCCTCCTTCATCTCTATCCCGGGATATTTCTTCTCCAATTGCCATAAAGATGTTTCACACACAATCTATGTTCTACATACTGACTTGTCTCTAGAATAGTCGGTACCAGTTCCTATGTAATAACATAATGTATCAGAATGTATTAATATCATAATGATTATAACATAATGTACAAATAGTAACAGAATGGTAATGTACAAAACATGTAAACACAATGTACAAATAGTATAAGAATGGTAATGTACAAATAGTATTAATATCATAAATGCTATAACAGAATGGTAATGTACAAATAGTAACAGAATGGTAATGTACAAATATTATAACAGAATGTAATAACATATAAATGCTATAACAGAATGGTAATGTACAAATAGTATAACAGAATGTAATGTACAACTACTATAATAGCAGGTGGTAATGTACAAATGGTAATGTCAAGAAGTAACCTTTTATTGATCCGAGATAAATGCATAGACCTTGTGTTGAATAAATTGCGAATCATCAAGCAGTAACTTTATAAACCACTACCACGAGTCCTTTGTTTCGGCTTCCACAACGGCATATGCAACGAGCATCATCTTGTTATTTCCATCTTTTCTAACTACAGCTATCTGTCATACCCCAAATTTTGACCACTGAGATTTCCCATCATTGCGCAAATCATCACCACAATATGGATGTATCATCATGCCTCGTCAGTCTCCCCAAAGATGGGTGAGCATTCACTACAATCAAGCTTAGGGTTTCAAGCCCTCACAGAGCACTTAGACAAAGGATCAATCAAGAAATGACATGATCTTCAACTTGTCTAACCTCTCAGAACATCCATAAAGGATCAAGAGGACTCCCACATCAAGGATCAAGCACAAGGTTGCAACATTCCAAGTGGATTAAGCCTCAAGATCGCCAGTGTCACCAAATTAGGGTTTTGGTCGACCAGGGCCTCCAGATGGAAATTTTCATCTGGGCATGAGCCAATACTTCAAAGCATGACTTAAGATACTCCAAGGGACCTCATGAACCCAATCATCAAGTCAATTTCACCTCAGAGGATACATTCACAAAAAAAATCAGGAATTAGGGTTTCTAGACCTAATTCACCCCTAAGTTGACTTTTGGGACAAAACATGAGCCAAGACCTCAAGACATGATTTGAGGGTCTCCAATACACTCTATTGATCCATTTGCAACAATGGATTGATCCAAGAAGCTTGATATACAAGTTTCAATTTCATCTGAACCACAATTAGGGTTTTGGGGAAAAAGTCAACTGTACCTTTGACATTTGACCAAGACATGCTCCCAAACCTTGGGACATGATTCAATACACCCTATATCACCTATGGAATCCATCTATTAAGTTTGATTGAGGTCAAAGACTTGATTTCATAGAGGATCGCACAGTTTGGAATTCATCTGATAAAAAATCAACTGTGCACAAAAGTCAAAGTTTGACTTTTTGAGATTTTTCACAATTATGGTTACTTAACCCTAAAATGATGTTAATGTGTGATTGGAATCATCATTCATCTAGAAAAACCAAAGAAAGTGAGATAACTTGTAAAAGGGGTAACCATAAAAAACTTAGAATTTTTCTAAGTTATGAAACAAAGTGGCTAGGGTACCAACTTCCAAGGATCATAACATGAGATCTAAGCAACCATTTTGAATGATCCAAAGATAGATTTGTAGCTCTCATGGCATACTTTAAAAGTGTCAACTCTACCTCATTCCAATTCCTCATGGGTTTTAAGTTATGGAGTGACCAAAATGACAAAAACATCAAAATGCCAATTTTTCCAACACTTAGTGAAAATTTCACTAAGTCAGAATCTGTTTCACTTTTTTCAAAATGTAAGGGAATTTTTAACTTAGATCCAAAAAGTGTCAAGACTAACTATGATCACACATATGTTGTATCATATGAGAGCTTTCCAAAATGGCCAAGAACTTCATCGAATTCCATCTGAGCTAAGAATTATGACAGCTGCAACATGCCTTGCTGCAACTGTCATGACAAGGCAGATTTGTGCACATTGGCTCTATTTGAACAATTTTTTCAAATGCCAAGCAATTTTATCCATCTGCACACCTCAAGGGGAGACCAAGGAGGGACAAACACTGATCCATAAGCCTCCCGAGTCTTTGGAACTACATATAGGTTTGGCACCCCTAAAAGCCAAAGATGCTTCAAGACTCCAATTTTGTTTTGAACCATTCAATGGATGCTTAGAGGTGGCATGTATCAGAGAAAAAATGAACACTTCAGTCAAGCCTTATCCTTGAATCAAAGAACCATAGGCCTGTGCTCTAACCTCTAGTCAATGGCTAGAGGAGACTTGAGATTCCAAAATGATCCAATTGGCCAACAGCCTGCTGCAGCCACCATTCACTATTGCTTGAAAAACAAACTTGCTCTACTATAAATAGAGCTCATTTGTGCTCAGTTTAACTACACCAAAGCACTACAACTGATGATTTCCTCAAAATCACCTTCTCACTTCCAAAATTTCCTTCTAAAGCAAGTCACTATCGGGTTTTGAGTTTGAGAGCAATTCCAACCAAACCAATCACACACACACACACCTCATTAACATCATATAGAAGTGATCCAAACACTTAAACAACATCTGGAACACCAATTTCACAAAATCACCAGCCAATTGCTCAAGTTTTCAACCAAGTTACAGCTGAGGTGCCATAACCCGTTCCAGTCCATTTCCAATCACTCCAAGCATTCAAACACATTCCATATGGTGTAGGGAAGCTGTTCAGATCATCACAGCTCATCTGTAACACCTCCAACTCAGAAATCAAATTGCTCTTGCTGCCACGACCTTCAAGTAAGCCTAAACTTGGTCATCTCTTAATCTATGCATATTTCCTCGCACAATACTTTTTCCATATGTTCATAATCATGCATAGAATGTTTCCCCTCAATTACTTGCTTTGTATGAATCGTGTATCAAAATTCCCAGCCTTCATGCAGAATTTAGGGTTTTTGAGGTTTTGTCTTGATTTCTTATTCCATGCTTAAAATAAATGAAATTAAAGACCATAGACATGATCGTGAGGTGAAAACGAGTAGATTGATATGTGGATTGCATGATTTCATCAAGTATTCAATGAGATTGGATAGAAAATGCAAATCTGAGCAAAACTCCCTTCGCGCGTGTTCTTGGCCGATGTTCAAAAAACCCCCTGTAAAAAAAAACTTGCAAAAAGAACCCTAACATTTGAAGATTCTCTCAATTTTGACCTTTATCACATCGAGTCACCAAAAACCTGTCATTTTGACCTCTGCCATTTTGGCAGCGTTTTTATTTTGACCACTGTCATTTTGGCAGCGTTTTTATTTTGACCCCTGCCATTTTGGCAGCGTTTTTATTTTGACCCCTACCACATCAGCTTTTTTGGTGACTGGATGTGATGAAGGACAAAATTGAGAGAATCTTCAAATGTTAGGGTTTTTTTTGCAAGTTTTTTTTTACAGGGGGGTTTTTCGAATATCGCCTATATGGCATGGGGCAAAATGGCTATTAACCCTAAATTCAAATATTTGAATTTTGTGATTTTATTTAATTGATTCAAAAATTAATTTCTCTCCAAATTTTAATGATTTTGAGTTGATTCTTTTTCTAATAAATTCACAAAAATGTTAAAATATTTTATTTTACCAAAATTTCCCAAAAATATTATTTATTTCATATATTTGATATTTTTGCAAAAGAATTAATTTTTTATTTGTTTTTAACATTTAAAATATTTTTTCTTTCTTGATTTTCCAAACTTAATTGATTTTCAATCATTTTTGTGGATAAAGACATGATTTTTCAAACATTAATCCAAGGTCACAACTTATTTTTCACACATGTTTGATAATTTTGATCATTTTAATCAAATTTGTATTTAATTAAAATACATTTTGAAATTAATTTAGGGTTTTGATCTTAATCACCCTAAACAAATCTTTTTCAAACATTCGTGGGCCTCTAATAGAGTGTAAGACCCAACCCTTTTTTAAATAAACATTTTTGGGCCTCACACATTGTATAAGTCCCTCTGTATATTTTCAAAACAACGGCGCGATCGTCGCCTTTTCAAAATCATTTGGGCCTACCATCGTGTTGTAAGTCCCATCTTTCTTTTTTAAAAAAATATCTTTGGGCCTCTAATAGAGTGTATGACCCAACCCCCTTTTTGAAAACCAAAAAAATTTGGGCCTCGGTTATCGTATAAGACCCACTGTATTTCAAACCTCGGCGCGATCACCATTTTCCAAACAAATAATAATCTGGGTCTCTCCCTGAGTTGTAAGCCCCATCACTTGTACAAAAACACTTTTGGGCCTCTAATAGAGTATAAGACTCAACCCCTTTGTGAATAATACCTTTTGGTCCTCACACATTGTATAAGTCCCTCTGTATATTTTCAAACGTTCGGCGAGATTGTCGCCTTTTTAACAAAATCAACTGGGCTTCTCCTTAAGCTATAAGACCCATCTTTATTCATTTTCAAACTCTTTGGGCCTCTAATAGAGTGTAAGACCGAATCCCCTTTTGACCAAAACTCTTTGGGCCTCAGTCGTTGTATAAGTCCCGATACAAAACAACAGTACCATCACTGTTAAAATTCGGGCCTCTCCCTGAGCTGTAAGCCCCGATCTCTGTTCAAAATAACTTTTCCTTTGATTTTGAATCCAAATGTATAGTTGTTATCAAAATTTTCTTTAATTTCTTTGTTGAACAACTAACAAAACAGCATGGAAGCTCTACAACGGGTAAGTGTTTATCCGCTTTCTTTTATATATACATAACTGTATTGTGGGAAGCTGTGCATGGTTAGTATTCTTTCGTACTCCTTTTAATAATTGTCATATATCAACTGTATATATACTAATATAGTTATTTAGAGTTTTCCCAAGCAACTACGTCTAGAACTAGGTAAAGCCCGTTGGTCACTCTTAAACACAAACAAAACTAGATCCCCATAGGATTTCCATATACAGTTTTCCCTTCTCTTGGGGTTAATCAATATGGAACAAAAAAAAAGACAGTATTCTCGGTGAACCTTTTCTCAGACTGTCACCCTTAGAAATTGTCAAAGAAATTCTACTCCCCAGAGTTGATCTATTCTCCGGGAATAGCATCTCTTGAGTTTCTTCCAAATACTCAAACTTTCCTGGAATGATCACTTCTCTGTGAATTGCATTTCTTGAACTTCTCTTGGTTATAGGACCCATATGCTTCCTAAAAGCATCCCCGCATCCTCTTGGGCT
The DNA here is from genome assembly GCA_022829125.1 of Lathyrus tuberosus. Lineage (NCBI taxonomy): Eukaryota > Viridiplantae > Streptophyta > Magnoliopsida > Fabales > Fabaceae > Lathyrus > Lathyrus tuberosus. The sequence goes on from JALAZF010000072.1 coordinate 13,761,554, forward strand.
TTGTACAAGGACCCTTCGGCTTCTTAGAAGTTCTTATGCCTTCTCTTGGGCTTAATACAAGGACCCTGACGACCTCTTAAAGGTATAAGACAGAACTTAGTCATCCTTTGCTAGAGCAGTCTTTCCTGTGTCAAACCTCTAGCCACTTTAGGGTTGATTATCATCCCTTAAGGTCCTTGCACTCTTTTAGGCATCCTACAAAATATAAAACTCTTCAACACCAGTAGACTTGGACAGTTTAAAACCCCTTTGAGTCTCAAAGACATTCTCAAGTTCCTTTCAAACATAGAAAAAAACACCGATCACTCTGGATGAATCTCCAGCAGAAACCCGGTCTCTCTCATGAGAGTTCCCCATCCTTGGACCTGTCTATTGATCTAATCCTCAGCAGTAAGATAGCCTCCTCTTAGGCTTTATATAATGATCATTTCCCCAGGAAAGTCAGCCTCCTCTTGGGCTTTGTACAATGATCTTCCCCAACGGAGATAACCTTTTAAGACTCTCTTGTTGAGTCAATCACTTTTCAGACTCTCTTGTTGAGTCAATCACTCTTCAGACTCTCTTGTTGAGTCAATCACTTCTCAGACTCTCTTGTTGAGTCAACCACTTTTCAGACTCTCTTGTTGGGTCAATCTCCTTTTAGCCTCCATCTCGGGCTTTGTATGAGACAGCAAATCACTCTCTTGTTGAGTATAAAAGACTCTCTTGTTGAGTCAACTCCTTTAGCCTCCGTCTTGGGCTTTGTACAAGACATAAAAAAGCACTCTCTTATTGAGACAAACTCATTTCAGCCTCCGTCTTGGGCTTTCTACAAGACACATATAAACCTCCCCAACGGAGTCAAAAATCCCTTTTAGCCTCAATCTTGGGCTTTGTACAAGACAGAAAGAACATTTTCCTTTGAAAAGTCAAACCGTTAGCCTCCTCTTAGGCTTCATATAATGATATCCCCAAAGAGTCAATCTCTTTTAGCCTCCGTCTTAGGCTTTGTACACGACACCAATATATCCACTCTCTTGTTGAGTCGATCTCATACAGCCTCCTCTTAATCTTTGTATAAGGACTTCCCCAGTGGAGTCAATCAACCTCTTAGCTTCAAACTTGTGCTTTGATCAAAGCACATAAAAAAATCAACCATCCCTCTTTAGAGATGACAAATTCTCTCTCAACCAAAACCCTTTAGCTTCATATCTTGGGCTTTGAACAAGATACAAATAACCTTTAGCTTCAATCTTGGACTTTGAACAAGACACCAAAACATCTTTTTTCCTCCCTTAGAATAGGAGGAACTACGATTGCTCTGATTTCCCATTTCGTTTAAACGGGAATACGTAGGCATAAGATTGCGAAATCTTAGCGAGCATACTAATCAAAAACTCTAGGTCCAATACCTACATACATCAATTAAAACTTAGGTCCCGCGCCTTACCAAAAACATCAACAAAAACCCACTCACTTCGTCTCAAGAAACTTTCCAAACCCATTAATAGATAAACACCATCAATTACAAAGCAGAACCTAAAGTTAATATCCTATGGATAACCACATATAGGATGGGTAACTGACAACTGCCCATTGTATAACCTGACCCCGGACCCCCCAATCTCTTTAAGTGTTTGTTCAGTTAAACATTCGCGTGCAAGGTTAGTTTTAGATACCTTCCCTTTCCCTTCCAGTTTCATGGGATAAATAAGAAATCAGAAAGTAACACCCCTTTCTCCTCGAGGAGGAAAACCCAACTTCAGCGATAAGGTGGTCGCGTCACCGACAAAAATCGCTCGCTACAGAAAAATGGAGACTCTGCTGGGGAGTCTTTAGAATGATCTTTAGGGCATCGTCCCCATTTTTCAACAGAAAAATGGCGACTCTGCTGGGGAGTCATTGACTGTTAGGATCATAGGACTAGAGGTCTAGGATGTTAGGAAAAATATATATATTGTTTTTCCTAATTGATATCCGTGTTTATTTTTCTGCTAATGGGAATGCGTGTGATGCCGCATCTGGAAATATTGAGTATACACCTAAGATAGGTGATGGCACGAGACGGGTAATCTTATTGGGAGTGAATCCAAAATAAGAGGTCCCGGTAGACCATCGAATCAGTGGAGATACCCTTTGCGGATTCAATGCCTATATGACTTCGGTTGTTGAAAGCAGATTGTTCGATTGGGTTAATTAATTGAGAATTTGAGGATTTTAGTAGACTGAAACCATGTTACTATTTTGTAGTGCGGAAGCTATCGGAAATAGTAGTCATGCGATACTACCCTCATTTGAGATTACTCTAAGATACATCAGCTCGCTTGGGTGATTCCAACCTGCTGTTGTTATCCCAAGAGGAGTAAATGATTTTGCGGACAGGTACAAAAAATCACTAGTAAAACCTTTGGGGATGGGTAGAGCCTTGACTTCATGACACTGACCCTTTGACCCCATGTTTTTTCTATGTTTTTGTGTGCTGCATTCATGCATTCATTTCATTAAAAAACTTTAAACAAAGAAAATTTTCTCTTCTAGTCTCTCTTTTTCAAATTAAACTGAGACAATGATTGCAAACATCAAAGAGAAAGATTGCGTTATGGATTTCGGTAGAAGGAGGACTCACAAGTATACTTTCAAGGTTCCAAAACTAGAGGATTTAAGAGGATTGGCGAGGATGATCACCAACCCTGATCCTTTCAGAGCTAAGTATGGAGGACTGATGTCTCTGTTAAAGGTCCATGTAATTGAAGGATGTTGCCTTTGCAACTGTGGTAGATGGAAAGATGATATTCCGGAGGTAGTTTTCTTTTTTCAATTAAACTCCCAAATAACAGAACACGAGATCCTTCACGAATTCACCCACCACGAAACCGTCGTCGCCATAATCAACAACGGCAGTTTCGGAAGCTGTCCTCGCTCCGTCCTCGTCGCTCAAAAATCTTGGCAGCTCTATTTCCTTCGACAACCAGACGACTTCTTCTCCAACACGCTCTGAAAAGGAATTATCGATTATCATTTTATCGTCAAAAACCTCAGCAACGCTGAAGACGTTGAAGATATCTCGCTCATTTATAATGCTACCACCGCCGCCGCAATCGTTCTCCAGCAAATCGGCCACCGCTTCGCCTCTGGTGAATTCCGCAAGAACGACTCTGTTATAATGTTCCATTGCACTTACCAAGCAGTTAAGAAATCTATTGAGGTTTATGTTATGCCCTTTGGAGACTCCGTTATTGAGGTCCAGCTACCGTTTTCGGTTCACTCTGACAAAGAAATTATCGCAGAGTTCAAGAAAGGACTCAACCGAGGTAAAGTTAATAGCGGAAGAGTTAGGTTAGCGATATTTGATCACATTACGTCGATGCCTTCTGTTGTTATCCCTGTTAAGAATTGATAAGGCCTTAGCATCTGGTGCCTTTGCATTTGATCCCAGACCTCTACAAGACTTTTGTGTAGCTATCAATAACACCAATGGTATGTATATCTTTTAAAACAACAAAAAATAATTACACAATGGATTGATGGACCTGGTAGAAGTTGGCTTAGCTTGTGGAAGTGATACTGCTCATCTTTCTCTCTTGGGTTATGATCCTCGTGTTTACTATCGTGGTCGAGGGGCATTTGAATCCATGGGGGTGGGATTGGCCATGTCGCCTGGTGATATTGCTTTTAAGGTTTGTGCACAACTCTTTTTTGTTATTATTTCTATGCAGTTTAAAAATAATTTCTCCTTAACCTTATTTTTCAAAAGTATTATACATTCTAATAGCTTGATGATATATTTATCGAAAAAAGGTTGATGAACTGTCTTCCTGCAATCAAATTTTGCAACTCTTGATGAGAAAACCGGAATCGTCACTAGTAGGAGAGCTGACAGGCACTTCGAAGAAGAAAGCCCCATACTATGTGCTGCCCTTGATGGAATGAAGCTTCCATCTTTCCCTCAATATGAAGTCAGAGTCAAGTGAAGATGTTTAAGGTTGCTATAACATTTAAGGGTTATATCGTCACTAGTAGGATCATATTTTCACAAACAATCTTAAAACATGAAAGTGACGAAGAAAGTGGATTAGGGGATGCACTAAGTACTTACATGTAGATATGAAATGTAGAAGTATAAAACTTTATGAAGAACTATGTTCTTGAAAGGGGCGGCCGGTTTAGGGTTGGAGAGAAGAAGAGAATTGTGTACTTTGAAAGAGAAGTGATGGTATTGAATTTTTGCAACTTTCAAAATGGCTCTTCACTACCCAATGCAGTGAGGAGTGTGAAAGCTACGTTGATGTTAAAAATGAAAGTGGCTATACATATTCTTTTTTTTTCCAATATTTTAAATCATAATATTGAATGCTATTTAAAATTATATCAATATTATATAATTTATTTTCATTAAATCATAATCAAGTCCAAATATTCACCTTAATTTCATTTAATTTTTTCAAACAAAATGCATGAAGATTTAGATTTTTTTTTTAAATATGGGCTGCATAAAATCTAACGTATTAGTAATTACAATTAGAATGTTAAATTATATATATAATTATTTTTTTAAAATACAAACAATATATAGGTTACAATTGTATTATTAAAAACATTATATTATTAAAAAAAATATTATAAGGTAATAAAGTGTTTATTAAAATTCAAATTACAATTGAATTGCAATTTAAATCATAATCAAATCCAATAATTCAGCTTAATTTTATTTAATTTTTTTAAACAAAACAAACGAAGATTTAGATTTTTTTTTTTAAATATGCGATTAAAAAATTTAACCTTTCACATTCCTATTTGGAATAATTTCAAATGAATGACCTTTCACATTCTTATTTGATGTTTCCCGCGTAATTTTTCTCTTTTCAAGGTAAGACATTTTATTAAACAACAAATATAATATAATAGTAATAAATAAATACAAAAAAAAGCTCATAAAAAAATAATTCAAAAATAGATCAAAAAAGTATTAGCATGACACATCAGCAGTCATTAATGCTAAATGCACCAAAATGCAACAAACTTCCAAAAGACAATTTAATCCCTAGAATTAGAAAAGTTTTAACGTAAAATCAGAAGGGTATACAAGGTATTTCCAGGTACTATTCTTTTAATAAGGGTATACACGGTATTTCCAGGTACTATTCTTTTAATAGATAGATATTGATTTATAATTAACTAGACATACACCGCGTGCTATGCACGAGTATACTATACTTTATAAAACTATTTATAATTAATAAATATTATAATTTGGATATGTAATATAATTTATTTTTACATTAATTATATATTTGTTAATTATTGTGGAATAAAAAAATCAAAAATAACTAAATAGAATACAGATTGCAACCCTCACACTACTAATAGCATTTTTATTAAGTAAAAGTATAATTAAATAGAATACAATTTTTAAACCTCTCATTATTAATTCAAAAATAATTCCCAGTTTATTCGAAATAATTGTTATTAATTTAAAAAGTGACATCATATAATCTAATAATTGAAATCATTCTCTCAATAACAAATATTAAACCTCTCACTATTATTTTAAAAAATAGTTCTTAATTATTCAAAAAAAAATATTATTAATTTAAAAAATGGCATCTTATTACCCACTAATTGAAAGCATCCTCCCAATAGTAGGTTTTATTGGAAGGCTTGCAATATGTGTTCATAAAAAATGAGAACTAATGAAATTAGTATATTAGTGCTTTTTAATATGATTAATTATTAAAAGGTGAATCAATTTTGGTAGAAATTTTTGATAAAATTACTTATAATATTTATATTGTTGAAAACTTTTGGTGGAAGAAATTGTAAGTATTCTATTAATTATTCTTTAAAGCTTTAATATAACCGTATGTAATGGAATTAGTGGGGTATGGTCTAGTTTTTTAGTATCTTTTCAATTAATTAATTTTTAATGAATATTTAAATATTTTTATTAATTTATTAATTTTTTCCTCATTAACTTCAACCTTATTTAAAGGAATAAGTGGTCTACTATTTAGTCATATATTTAATTAATTAATTTTTAATGAATAATTGAATTGAACATTTTATTAATTTATTAAATTTTTTCTTATTAACTTCAATTGTATGTAAAGGAATTAGTGGGCATGTCTTGTTTTTTAGTCTTTATTAATTTATTAATTATTTTCTTATTAACTTGAACCGAATTAGTTGGTTTGTTCTATTTTTTAAGTCATTTTTTTATTAATTAATTTTTAATGATTAATTTAGCATTTTTATTAATTTTTTAATTTATTTGTTATTAACTTCAATTGTATGTAAAGGAATTAGTGGTTGCAGTTTTAGTCCCCCTATTATGACTTTTTCTTAGTTTCGGTCCCCTCATTTCCAAATCCTGGTTTTTAGTCCCTTAAATTTCATTTTATGAGGATTTTAGTCCCCCAATAATTTTAGACCAATTTTTGATGACATGGCTACCAGAACTGCCACATGTCAGTGTCAACTCATAAATTTTATATTATTTTAATATTCTAATTGTTTTTACATTATTATACGTTTATTGTAATTCAATATTCTAAATAACCTATCATCATATTAAAAACCCTAATTTATGTTCTTGTTCCTCCATTCCAACATCAGCGCCTCCTTCACAAACATACGGTTCTGCAAGCTCGTCTTCAATCAAACCCTCTCAAGTTCGTCTTCAAGTTCGTCTTCAAGCTCATTTTCTTCTCCAACAATGTCTGAAACAAGCTTCTCATTTGCCTCAACAAATTAGTCTGGTCTACGAAGAAGAGGAAATAGATGTTGGTGTGGGCTTGAGTCACCATTGATGAGAGCATGGACTTATGAGAATCCTGGAAGAAGATTTCTTGGTTGTGGTAATTATAAGGTGATGAGAAAAAAAGGATGTAACTATTTTGAATGGGTTGATGAAGAGATGAACAACCATGCCAAAGATGTGAAGATTTCTTGAAGATGAAGATACAATTTATGGGTTATTTGTTGGATTTATCTTTTGTGTTTGTGTTGTTACTTGTGTTTGCATTAGTTGCAACACATGTATTCAAATGTTTGTGAAAAATGAATATGGTAATTTTAGTAGTGAAAAATGGTTATGTGATGTATTGTGACTTGTTCTAATGTTATTGAAATTTCAATTGAATGTTTACATGTCTGTTATGTTTTGTTTAAGCATAGGAATTGGTATACTAAATTGGCCGTGTGTTATGGGAACTGTTATACAAAATGCAACCAAATGTTAAACCAAACTATAAGAACTGTTATACAAACCAAAACACATAACCTCACTATAATTCTGCACTGCATTAGCAAACCAAACTAGTATACCAAACTATAATTTTGCACTGCATTAACATAACCAAACTATAATTCTGCACTGCATTAACAAAACACAGAACTGTTACCTGTCTGTTATACAAACCAAACTATAATTCTGCACTGCATTAACAAAATGGTACCAAAATACAAGGTCTGCTATAATAAAATTAGGACTTTTGTTGTTTGTTATAATAATACATCAAGTGTGTGAGAAAAAACTTTGCACTACATTAAGACAGAACATATTCATTTCAATTTCATGTGAACTGCATTAAGACTGAACAGATTCATTTCAACCAACATCGCAACCTAGTAGTTTTCTCAGATCATTTCAATACTGCACTGCACTGCATTAAGAGTGTAATAGCAAAAACACTGCACTACATTAAGACTGAACAACAAAATACAAGGTATGTTTCAAAATACAAGGTCTGAACAGCAAAATACAAGGTATGTAACAATATTACACTGCATTACATATTCAAAATACAAGGTATGTAACAATACTGAACAAGAAAGTACAAGGTCTGTTTCAAAACACATTGGTCTAGTTTAACCAAAACACATTGTCAAACTACATAAACACTGAATAAGAAACAATCATCTAGTCTTGAGTTGGTCTTGGAGCTTGAGATCCCCCTTTAATAACAGTTTGTCAATCATCCCTTGCCTTTGCCTTCATCTTTTTATTGCCACCTTTGGATATTGATCTCTCAGCTGCCCTTTTTCCTTTGCACGTGCGCTTCACTACTACAATTTTAACTTACAATAGCGCTAATTTAATAGCATTTTTTAGTAAAGCGCTATTAAATATCTCACACCAAAGCTTACAGTAGCGGTTTTTTATTGAACGCTATTATAAGAGTCAATCTAAAATAGCACTTCCTCTAAAACGTTTTCATAGTTTGCTAAGTAGAAAAATAATTATAAAAAAAAATCAATATTAGCGCTTCTATATTAAACGCTATTACATACATGTACCCTATAAAGAGCACTTTTGCATTAAACGCTAATATAGATTTTTGCTCTGTATTAGCGCACTATAATAAATAATAATATAGTGATGTGAATTCTATATAATTAAAAGTAGGGTTAATAGTGATTTACCCCCCTGACATATGAGCGAATTTTGCTTTACCCCCCTCCCTGCCTTTTGGCAACGGTTTTTTCAAAAAAACCGTTGCCAAAACCTACTTTTGACAACGGTGGGGGGTAAACCGAAACACGCTCATATGTCAAGGGGTAAATCACTATTAACCCTTAAAAGTATAAATAAAAATAGGTTAATGATGAATTTCTTTTGACGCTCAGAACTTCTCCTTCTTCACACCAACTTTTGATAATTCTTCTTCTTTCCCCGAATTCAAATGCCCACGTCTTCCAAAGTAAAACCACCTAAACAACTTTGTATTTTCTGTCTGTTAAACTCACCCTACATTCATGAATTCAGAAACCCTAAATCTAAAATTGGTTAAACTTATAACTCAAAAACTCCAGAAAGTTGATTGAAAACCTAAAAATTAATTGAGCTCAGAACTTATAAACCGATTGAAACCCTAAAACTCACCTTCCGATGGAACAAATCCCACACCTTTATTCCTTCCAATGTACACGTAACACACCGAAACATTACTCACAACACTACTAACATTCACCTCTGTCACAGCTGTAGCCACCGTCGTATCCCCATTTTCAGTCTTCTCCAGAAGTCACATGCGGTAAGTTAGTAATTTGTTATTTGTTCAATCTTTTTGATGTATCAGGAACCCAAAAAATGACTTGCAAGCTCAAGATCAAGCTCATGGGATCAGTCCTCAATGAGAGGATTAGTCGCAAGTATGGAATAGGTGTGTTATGAATGCTAAAAAAGCTATTAAGTACATTATAATGGTGAAGGAGCAACAGAAGAAGGGGGCATACAAAGTTGAAAAGTGATGAAGAGGATACATATGGTTCCTTTAGTTATAAGGTATACCCATACACACTTTATTTTGGGGACTATGTTATGTATAAAAATGATAGTATTGGAAATTTATTTGGAATCAGATTTAGTATTTTGAAGAATTCTGTTGAACCTACCGAGTATGTTTCTATTGAGTATGATGATGGAATAGCAAAGGTTCATGTTTAACTAATGTCTAAAAGGCTTTGTAGATGTAGTATGTGAGTTTTCTTTTCAACCCTTAATTTGTCTTTTTTGTTAAATATTCATTTTGATTCTTAAATAGGTTAGTCTTTTTGTTGGTTAATTAAGCCCTTGAATCAAGTGTGTCTTTCATTAGCTAATTAGTTATTAAATGTGTTGTTAGTCAATTTAGTCCATAAAATTACTTACAAATGAGATACTTGGGTATGTCTTTAATTTCGATACATTCAATGACGATAGTGACAACCCATTACACATATAGGGACCCAAAAGACTATTTACTTCTTTTTAATTGGTTGAACTTTAGAGGATGGTGAAATAGTAGTTTGAATTGCTTCAATAATATATGACTCACTTGTTACTTATTGTGTGGACTTTAGGGTGAATTTTTTTACAATTCAAAAGAAAACAAAAAGCTTAGGACATTGAGCAAGTTCAATGATGCTAGTGCTTGGTAGAAAAGAAATATCCAAGGAAAAGTTATTAAATAAATTTAAAGTTCTTGATGTTTCTTATGGATTAGGTAACTTCTGTTATGATTTTTTGGGGTCAAATTCAAGGTCCGGCTTAACAATTTTTGTACTACTCAAATAGTACTTCATAATGTTTTATAATGGATGTCCAATTTGAAGATTTATTTGTGTTGCATTAAGTATAGGCTTTCATTCAATTTCTTTAAATGGCATCTTATACCACAGACATGATTCTTACTTATCTTTCCAATTTTAAAGAAGCTTATTATTTTCTTCGGTAAAATGTATGAAGAATTTGTTACATGATAGTAATTTGCCTTGTTGTTTATGATATACTCATATACATAGTTGTATCTTTTCAGAACAATTCTTTTACTATATTTACCTTTCATTTTCCTTTTTAATTTTAATTTAAAAATATATTTACCCACCTTTGGAAAGAACGGTAAATAGCTGTTATTATAAGTTGAATGTGGAATATATAATAAGAGGACTCACCCTACTGATGTATATAATATATCTATTATATAATAATGGAACTATGTTTAGTTTGTGGTGTATATAAATTGAAATGGTGAATAACAGGCCTTCAGATTAGAATTCAGACAAGTTCATATGACCCAGTTTTTTTACAAGGTTTGTGGTTCAAGGAAAGTTAATGACGGTGTTGGATTTGAGGTAAAGAGGGATTCTACATTTGGAATGGGTTGTATATACCTTATGATTCATAGATCTAATTTTAGAATATTATTAGGTATAAAAAAAGTACCAAGGAGACTTTGTGTAGTTCTGACTAAAGGAAATAAAAAGGGAATTCTTAGGATGAGCACTGCATCTGATTTGTGATTTTTTTCACAATAATGGACCGTCTTTGTGATTTTGTTGTGTTATATATTTAAGATATTTAGATTCTTTATGTATGAATACTTCATTATTGCTATAATGTAATATTGTTTCTTACTGCATCTTATCCTTTTCATTTCAGGAATTTTGGTAAAATCACATCATATTCCGACCTTCATCTTTTCAGTTGAAAATCGCATCACACGACTTCTTACAAATCAGTGAGTTCTCAATTCCATATCATGTTTGTGTTTGAAAAGACATAGCAAAACATTAGAAAATTACATTAAAACTTAGAAAAAATTCTTAATTTTTCGCGCATAATCAATTGTCGCGCATTAGATTGAGTTGTATTATCAAGTTTGTTGTTTGTTGAAAAGTATAATTCATTAAATTAAGTGAACACAATCCAATATGATTGAAGGAAGTTGGTGTTTTACTGTACAAATTTGGCAATGTCAAGATCTCAATAGTATTTTTTATTAAAGGCTTGAATTTTTTGTTTAACATTTTCACGAGGGGATCATTACTGGTGGATAAATTTTCATCACTTTGTTATTATACATATAAGCATAATCTAGCCTAAGAGTATAGGTAAAGAAATGACAGTATGAAGTGGATTAAGCCAATGAGAAGAGTATATTGTGTTTTAGTATAGTTTATGAAAGCGTTAAGTGGGTAAGCCACTAGAATACTATTTCTAGTGGTATATTGTAAGACACTGTTCATTATTGTTATACATATATACTAATTTAGAAGAAATAGAATATTGTTTCTTTTAGAAATAAACATGAGACTTCGCACATCTTTGCTTTCGTTTAGTGATAATTAATGTTTATTTACTTGGACTAGTTTTTAAAGATTGTGTATTAGTCCCTTATGCATTCATTTTTGCTTTTCATAATAGAACTTACTCCAATACACAGGGACTGGAAAAGTGAATCAGAAAGGTGGAAATGACTCTTTCTTGTACCTTTTGATAGAAATCTTTACACTAGGCCTTTAAAAGTTTTTCTCTTAAGTGAATTATAGTTTTCTAAATGAAATATAATAAACTTTTCCTCACTCATTGCTTGCATACATGATTCTTGTTTGTAGAATTAGTATGCCTGGATAAATGACCTAATTGTGTTGATTTAATATTTTGTACCCTTGTATTTTTAATAATGAGAACATACATGTTTAGGCCATGAATTCTTATCAATGTTAGCAGGATAGTCATGTGAACTTATGTTCTCTACTTCAAAGTGTTCATGGCAATCTTGACTACTCCAACTAGCACGTAGAAAATAGCTCATGTTGAGGTTGTTTTAAGCAATATTTTGGGTGTGTGTTTTTTCTACTTGAAAACTATGATTTAATTGAAAATTATATTTTTTCCTTCCTTTGCATTTTAAATAGGTAATCAAGCATATAAGCTGCACTTGGAAGATTCGTCTTAGTATAGAAATGGAATGAGCTTATCTTCAAGAAGAATCAACATTGACAAGAGTACACTGATCCATGAAGGCAACTAAGGTATTGCTTGACAAGGATCTGAATGCCAAGATCTTTGAATATGATTTACCCATACTTGATGAATAAGGGAATAACATATTAGCACACTGATGACTAGAATAATGTTAGTAATTTCCACATGTATTTTCTTTTGCAGCTATAGTTGAGCTTCTTGATAACATTGTTAGCCATGTTTATTCATGCTGTTTGCCATGTGATTATTCATGTTGTTTGAACTATTATAATATTAGCTAGTCTCTGCCATTTTATTTTGGCATATTTAGCATACTAAGTTAGCTAATATCAACAAACAGTAGACTCTCTTGTCTATTGCTTTGTGGAATTGGTTTTTCACGTAGTACAAGTAGTTTTAATTCTTTATAATTATATCATTCTGCTAGATGTGTGAAGAATGGATGTGTTATTTTTGTAATCTAAAAAAATAATAAAATAAGGGTCTTTAAACATAGTGTTCTAAGATAGCGTTTTATGGAAAAATGCTATTAAAAATAAGACCTATAATGCCATTTTTTATGAAAGCGCTATTAAATTCAGTACACAAACAGATGTACTATTGCCGCATCACTATGATAGCACTTTTAAGGGAAGTGCTATTAAAGTTTAAACATTTAATAGCGCTTTAAAGAGGAGTGCTATTAAAGGTTAAACATTTAATAGCGCTTTAGAAACGCTATCATAAGTAGCCAACCTATAATAGCGGGGGCTTTAATAGCACTTTTAAATGCTATTAAACGCCAATAAAAGCGCTATTAAAAATACTTTTTGGCGTAGTGCTTGTTGTGTCCCAACTTCCCGCATTTTTGGCATTTCACTGTTTGAAGTTTTCTTGGTAAAGAGTGTGAGTTTCTTGGCTCATCATTTGTCTTGTTACGGTTCTTTTTTGGTCAACCAATAGCTCTCCTCATGACTGGAGGTTGGATTGGTTCAGTTATATCATTTGTTGGCCATAGTTGCGGGCCATTTGTTAGTTGGATGATATAGCTGTATGTAGCCATTACGGTAGACTTCCTATTCAAAGTAAAATTGAAGTAAGGTAACATACAAGCTAACGAATGATCATATATGTAGTAGGATGAAAATGAAGAAAATTACCTATAGTATGACAAAACGTACTCTTCTGGTTCCTTCTTGTTATACCATATGCACGTGATTACATGACAACAAGGTACCCCCGTCAGATCCCACTTCCTGCAAGCACATTTTTTCTGCAATAAATTAACAGCATATGTCTCAATACCATTTGACACTCCAAACAGTGCAAAGTCATCATCCGAATTCCATGTTGCACTCCATCCTTCAGCCGCCCTCTTTGTTATTTCTAGAACTTGTTGAATTTCGGGACATATGATGCCTTTCACTCTACCTAATGCTTCCTTTTAAGTTGTGATCCTTAAAGTCAAATAGTGTTTGATTCCTTCTAGCACTGTAATGATAGGTTTGTCCTTATACTCCAAAATTGCGCGATTAAAGGCTTCACATATGTTGTTAACTTGCAAGTCACTTTGCGTATCTTCCTTAAAATGTGATCTACTCCAACATGCAGCCGGTACATCCATCATATCTTTCTAAGCTTTCACATTGAGGTTTTTCATACGATTCATTGCTCTCTCCCTAGCAGGGACTGTTGTGGCTCTAGCTGCTCTCCATAAAGCCTCCTTCATCTCTATCCCGGGATATTTCTTCTCCAATTGCCATAAAGATGTTTCACACACAATCTATGTTCTACATACTGACTTGTCTCTAGAATAGTCGGTACCAGTTCCTATGTAATAACAGAATGTATCAGAATGTATTAATATCATAATGATTATAACATAATGTACAAATAGTAACAGAATGGTAATGTACAAAACATGTAAACACAATGTACAAATAGTATAAGAATGGTAATGTACAAATAGTATTAATATCATAAATGCTATAACAGAATGATAATGTACAAATAGTAACAGAATGGTAATGTACAAATATTATAACAGAATGTAATAACATATAAATGCTATAACAGAATGGTAATGTACAAATAGTATAACAGAATGTAATGTACAACTACTATAATAGCAGGTGGTAATGTACAAATGGTAATGTCAAGAAGTAACCTTTTATTGATCCGAGATAAATGCATAGACCTTGTGTTGAATAAATTGCGAATCATCAAGCAGTAACTTTATAAACCACTACCACGAGTCCTTTGTTTCGGCTTCCACAACGGCATATGCAACGAGCATCATCTTGTTATTTCCATCTTTTCTAACTACAGCTATCTGTCATACCCCAAATTTTGACCACTGAGATTTCCCATCATTGCGCAAATCATCACCACAATATGGATGTATCATCATGCCTCGTCAGTCTCCCCAAAGATGGGTGAGCATTCACTACAATCAAGCTTAGGGTTTCAAGCCCTCACAGAGCACTTAGACAAAGGATCAATCAAGAAATGACATGATCTTCAACTTGTCTAACCTCTCAGAACATCCATAAAGGATCAAGAGGACTCCCACATCAAGGATCAAGCACAAGGTTGCAACATTCCAAGTGGATTAAGCCTCAAGATCGCCAGTGTCACCAAATTAGGGTTTTGGTCGACCAGGGCCTCCAGATGGAAATTTTCATCTGGGCATGAGCCAATACTTCAAAGCATGACTTAGGATACTCCAAGGGACCTCATGAACCCAATCATCAAGTCAATTTCACCTCATAGGATACATTCACAAAAAAATCAGGAATTAGGGTTTCTAGACCTAATTCACCCCTAAGTTGACTTTTGGGACAAAATATGAGCCAAGACCTCAAGACATGATTTGAGGGTCTCCAATACACTCTATTGATCCATTTGCAACAATGGATTGATCCAAGAAGCTTGATATACAAGTTTCAATTTCATCTGAACCATAATTAGGGTTTTGGGGAAAAAGTCAACTGTACCTTTGACATTTGACCAAGACATGCTCCCAAACCTTGGGACATGATTCAATACACCCTATATCACCTATGGAATCCATCTATTAAGTTTGATTGAGGTCAAAGACTTGATTTCATAGAGGATCGCACAGTTTGGAATTCATCTGATAAAAAATCAACTGTGCACAAAAGTCAAAGTTTGACTTTTTGAGATTTTTCACAATTATGGTTACTTAACCCTAAAATGATGTTAATGTGTGATTGGAATCATCATTCATCCAGAAAAACCAAAGAAAGTGAGATAACTTGTAAAAGGGGTAACCATAAAAAACTTAGAATTTTTCTAAGTTATGAAACAAAGTGGCTAGGGTACCAACTTCCAAGGATCATAACTTGAGATCTAAGCAACCATTTTGAATGATCCAAAGATGGATTTGTAGCTCTCATGGCATACTTTAAAAGTGTCAACTCTACCTCATTCCAATTCCTCATGGGTTTTAAGTTATGGAGTGACCAAAATGACAAAAACATCAAAATGCCACTTTTTCCAACACTTAGTGAAAATTTCACTAAGTCAGAATCTGTTTCACTTTTTTCAAAATGTAGGGGAATTTTTCACTTAGATCCAAAAAGTGTCAAGACTAACTATGATCACACATATGTTGTATCATATGAGAGCTTTCCAAAATGGCCAAGAACTTCATCGAATTCCATCTGAGCTAAGAATTATGACAGCTGCAACATGCCTTGCTGCAACTGTCATGACAAGGCAGATTTGTGTACATTGGCTCTATTTGAACAATTTTTTCAAATGCCAAGCAATTTTATCCATCTGCACACCTCAAGGGGAGACCAAGGAGGGACAAACACTGATCCATAAGCCTCCCGAGTCTTTGGAACTACATATAGGTTTGGCACCCCTAAAAGCCAAAGATGCTTCAAGACTCCAATTTTGTTTTGAACCATTCAATGGATGCTTAGAGGTGGCATGTATCAGAGAAAAAATGAACACTTCAGTCAAGCCTTATCCTTGAATCAAAGAACCATAGGCCTGTGCTCTAACCTCTAGTCAATGGCTAGAGGAGACTTGAGATTCCAAAATGATCCAATTGGCCAACAGCCTGCTGCAGCCACCATTCACTATTGCTTGAAAAACAAACTTGCTCTACTATAAATAGAGCTCATTTGTGCTCAGTTTAACTACACCAAAGCACTACAACTGATGATTTTCTCAAAATCACCTTCTCACTTCCAAAATTTCCTTTTAAAGCAAGTCACTATCGGGTTTTGAGTTTGAGAGCAATTCCAACCAAACCAATCACACACACACACACACACACACACCTCATTAACATCATATAGAAGTGATCCAAACACTTAAACAACATCTGAAACACCAATTTCACAAAATCACCAGCCAATTGCTCAAGTTTTCAACCAAGTTACAGCTGAGGTGCCATAACCCGTTCCAGTCCATTTCCAATCACTCCAAGCATTCAAACACATTCCATATGGTGTAGGGAAGCTGTTCAGATCATCACAGCTCATCTGTAACACCTCCAACTCAGAAATCAAATTGCTCTTGCTGCCACGACCTTCAAGTAAGCCTAAACTTGGTCATCTCTTAATCTATGCATATTTCCTCGCACAATACTTTTTCCATATGTTCATAATCATGCATAGAATGTTTCCCCTCAATTACTTGCTTTGTATGAATCGTGTATCAAAATTCCCAGCCTTCATGCAGAATTTAGGGTTTTTGAGGTTTTGTCTTGATTTCTTATTCCATGCTTAAAATAAATGAAATTAAAGACCATAGACATGATCGTGAGGTGAAAACGAGTAGATTGATATGTGGATTGCATGATTTCATCAAGTATTCAATGAGATTGGATAGAAAATGCAAATCTGAGCAAAACTCCCTTCGCGCGTGTTCTTGGCCGATGTTCAAAAAACCCCCTGTAAAAAAAAACTTGCAAAAAGAACCTTAACATTTGAAGATTCTCTCAATTTTGACCTTTATCACATCGAGTCACCAAAAACCTGTCATTTTGACCTCTGCCATTTTGGCAGCGTTTTTATTTTGACCACTGTCATTTTGGCAGCGTTTTTATTTTGACCCCTGCCATTTTGGCAGCGTTTTTATTTTGACCCCTACCACATCAGCTTTTTTGGTGACTGGATGTGATGAAGGACAAAATTGAGAGAATCTTCAAATGTTAGGGTTTTTTTTGCAAGTTTTTTTTTACAGGGGGGTTTTTCGAATATCGCCTATATGGCATGGGGCAAAATGGCTATTAACCCTAAATTCAAATATTTGAATTTTGTGATTTTATTTAATTGATTCAAAAATTAATTTCTCTCCGAATTTTAATGATTTTGAGTTGATTCTTTTTCTAATAAATTCACAAAAATATTAAAATATTTTATTTTACCAAAATTTCCCAAAAATATTATTTATTTCATATATTTGATATTTTTGCAAAAGAATTAATTTTTTATTTGTTTTTAACATTTAAAATATTTTTTCTTTCTTGATTTTCCAAACTTAATTGATTTTCAATCATTTTTGTGGATAAAGACATGATTTTTCAAACATTAATCCAAGGTCACAACTTATTTTTCACACATGTTTGATAATTTTGATCATTTTAATCAAATTTGTATTTAATTAAAATACATTTTGAAATTAATTTAGGGTTTTGATCTTAATCACCCTAAACAAATCTTTTTCAAACACTCGTGGGCCTCTAATAGAGTGTAAGACCCAACCCTTTTTTAAATAAACATTTTTGGGCCTCACACATTGTATAAGTCCCTCTGTATATTTTCAAAACAACGGCGCGATCGTCACCTTTTCAAAATCATTTGGGCCTACCATCGTGTTGTAAGTCCCATCTTTCTTTTTTAAAAAAATATCTTTGGGCCTCTAATAGAGTGTATGACCCAACCCCCTTTTTGAAAACCAAAAAAATTTGGGCCTCGGTTATCGTATAAGACCCACTGTATTTTCAAACCTCGGCGCGATCACCATTTTCCAAACAAATAATAATCTGGGTCTCTCCCTGAGTTGTACGACCCATCACTTGTACAAAAACACTGTTGGGCCTCTAATAGAGTATAATACTCAACCCCTTTGTGAATAATACCTTTTGGTCATCACACATTGTATAAGTCCCTCTGTATATTTTCAAACGTTCGGCGAGATTGTCGCCTTTTTAACAAAATCAACTGGGCTTCTCCTTAAGCTATAAGACCCATCTTTATTCATTTTCAAACACTTTGGGCCTCTAATAGAGTGTAAGACCGAATCCCCTTTTGACCAAAACTCTTTGGGCCTCAGTCGTTGTATAAGTCCCGATACAAAACAACAGTACCATCACTGTTAAAATTCGGGCCTCTCCCTGAGCTGTAAGCCCCGATCTCTGTTCAAAATAACTTTTCCTTTGATTTTGAATCCAAATGTATAGTTGTTATCAAAATTTTCTTTAATTTCTTTGTTGAACAACTAACAAAACAGCATGGAAGCTCTACAACGGGTAAGTGTTTATCCGCTTTCTTTTATATATACATAACTGTATTGTGGGAAGCTGTGCATGGTTAGTCTTCTTTCGTACTCCTTTTAATAATTGTCATATATCAACTGTATATATACTAATATAGTTATTTAGAGTTTTCCCAAGCAACTACGTCTAGAACTAGGTAAAGCCCGTTGGTCACTCTTAAACACAAACAAAACTAGATCCCCATAGGATTTCCATATACAGTTTTCCCTTCTCTTGGGGTTAATCAATATGGAACAAAAAAAAAGGCAGTATTCTCGGTGAACCTTTTCTCAGACTGTCACCCTTAGAAATTGTCAAAGAAATTCTACTCCCCAGAGTTGATCTATTCTCCGGGAATAGCATCTCTTGAGTTTCTTCCAAATACTCGAACTTTCCTGGAATGATCACTTCTCTGTGAATTGCACTTCTTGAACTTCTCTTGGTTATAGGACCCATATGCTTCCTAAAAGCATCCCCGCATCCTCTTGGGCTTTGTACAAGGACCCTTCGGCTTCTTAGAAGTTCTTATGCCTTCTCTTGGGCTTAATACAAGGACCCTGACGACCTCTTAAAGGTATAAGACAGAACTTAGTCATCCTTTGCTAGAGCAGTCTTTCCTGTGTCAAACCTCTGGCCACTTTAGGGTTGATTATCATCCCTTAAGGTCCTTGCACTCTTTTAGGCATCCTACAAAAGATAAAACTCTTCAACACCAGTAGACTTGGACAGTTTAAAACCCCTTTGAGTCTCAAAGACATTCTCAAGTTCCTTTCAAACATAGAAAAAAACACCGATCACTCTGGATGAATCTCCAGCAGAAACCCGGTCTCTCTCATGAGAGTTCCCCATCCTTGGACCTGTCTATTGATCTAATCCTCAGCAGTAAGATAGCCTCCTCTTAGGCTTTGTATAATGATCATTTCCCCAGGAAAGTCAGCCTCCTCTTGGGCTTTGTACAATGATCTTCCCCAACGGAGATAACCTTTTAAGACTCTCTTGTTGAGTCAATCACTTTTCAGACTCTCTTGTTGAGTCAATCACTCTTCAGACTCTCTTGTTGAGTCAATCACTTCTCAGACTCTCTTGTTGAGTCAACCACTTTTCAGACTCGCTTGTTGGGTCAATCTCCTTTTAGCCTCCATCTCGGGCTTTGTATGAGACAGCAAATCACTCTCTTGTTGAGTATAAAAGACTCTCTTGTTGAGTCAACTCCTTTAGCCTCCGTCTTGGGCTTTGTACAAGACATAAAAAAGCACTCTCTTATTGAGACAAACTCATTTCAGCCTCCGTCTTGGGCTTTCTACAAGACACATATAAACCTCCCCAACGGAGTCAAAAATCCCTTTTAGCCTCAATCTTGGGCTTTGTACAAGACAGAAAGAACATTTTCCTTGGAAAACTCAAACCGTTAGCCTCCTCTTAGGCTTCATATAATGATATCCCCAAAGAGTCAATCTCTTTTAGCCTCCGTCTTGGGCTTTGTACACGACACCAATATATCCACTCTCTTGTTGAGTCGATCTCATACAGCCTCCTCTTAATCTTTGTATAAGGACTTCCCCAGTGGAGTCAATCAACCTCTTAGCTTCAAACTTGTGCTTTGATCAAAGCACATAAAAAAATCAACCATCCCTCTTTAGAGATGACAAATTCTCTCTCAACCAAAACCCTTTAGCTTCATATCTTGGGCTTTGAACAAGATACAAATAACCTTTAGCTTCAATCTTGGACTTTGAACAAGACACCAAAACATCTTTTTTCCTCCCTTAGAATAGGAGGAACTACGATTGCTCTGATTTCCCATTTCGTTTAAACGGGAATACGTAGGCATAAGATTGCGAAATCTTAGCGAGCATACTAATCAAAAACTCTAGGTCCAATACCTACATACATCAATCAAAACTTAGGTCCCGCGCCTTACCAAAAACATCAACAAAAACCCACTCACTTCGTCTCAAGAAACTTTCCAAACCCATTAATAGATAAACACCATCAATTACAAAGCAGAACCTAAAGTTAATATCCTATGGATAACCACATATAGGATGGGTAACTGACAACTGCCCATTGTATAACCTGACCCCGGACCCCCCAATCTCTTTAAGTGTTTGTTCAGTTAAACATTCGCGTGCAAGGTTAGTTTTAGATACCTTCCCTTTCCCTTCCAGTTTCATGGGATAAATAAGAAATAAGAAAGTAACACCCCTTTCTCCTCGAGGAGGAAAACCCAACTTCAGCGATAAGGTGGTCGCGTCACCGACAAAAATCGCTCGCTACAGAAAAATGGAGACTCTGTTGGGGAGTCTTTAGAATGATCTTTAGGGCATCGTCCCCATTTTTCAACAGAAAAATGGCGACTCTGCTGGGGAGTCATTGACTGTTAGGATCATAGGACTAGAGGTCTAGGATGTTAGGAAAAATATATATACTGTTTTTCCTAATTGATATCCGTGTTTATTTTTCTGCTAATGGGAATGCGTGTGATGCCGCATCTGGAAATATTGAGTATACACCGAAGATAGGTGATGGCACGAGACGGGTAATCTTATTGGGAGTCAATCCAAAATAAGAGGTCCCGGTAGACCATCGAATCAGTGGAGATACCCTTTGCGGATTCAATGCCTATATGACTTCGGTTGTTGAAAGCAGATTGTTCGATTGGGTTAATTGAGAATTTGAGGATTTTAGTAGACTGAAACCATGTTACTATTTTGTAGTGCAGAAGCTATCGGAAATAGTTGTCACGCGATACTACCCTCATTTGAGATTACTCTAAGATACATCAGCTCGCTTGGGTGATTCCAACCTGCTGTTGTTATCCCAAGAGGAGTAAATGATTTTGCGGACAGGTACAAAAAATCACCAGTAAAACCTTTGGGGATGGGTAGAGCCTTGACTTCATGACACTGACCCTTTGACCCCATGTTTTTTCTATGTTTTTGTGTGCTGCATTCATGCATTCATTTCATTAAAAAACTTTAAACAAAGAAAATTTTCTCTTCTAGTCTCTCTTTTTCAAATTAAACTGAGACAATGATTGCAAACATCAAAGAGAAAGATTGCGTTATGGATTTCGGTAGAAGGAGGACTCACAAGTATACTTTCAAGGTTCCAAAACTAGAGGATTTAAGAGGATTGGCGAGGATGATCACCAAC
The DNA here is from genome assembly GCA_022829125.1 of Lathyrus tuberosus. Taxonomy (NCBI): domain Eukaryota; kingdom Viridiplantae; phylum Streptophyta; class Magnoliopsida; order Fabales; family Fabaceae; genus Lathyrus; species Lathyrus tuberosus. The sequence continues at coordinate 13,783,432 of JALAZF010000072.1, forward strand.
CCTGATCCTTTCAGAGCTAAGTATGGAGGACTGATGTCTCTGTTAAGGGTCCATGTAATTGAAGGATGTTGCCTTTGCAACTGTGGTAGATGTAAAGATGATATTCCGGAGGTAGTTTTCTTTTTTCAATTAAACTCCCAAATAACAGAACACGAGATCCTTCACGAATTCACCCACCACGAAACCGTCGTCGCCATAATCAACAACGACAGTTTCGGAAGCTGTCCTCGCTCCGTCCTCGCCGCTCAAAACTCTTGGCAGCTCTATTTCCTTCGACAACCAGACGACTTCTTCTCCAACACGCTCTGAAAAGGAATTATCGATTATCATTTTATCGTCAAAAACCTCAGCAACGCTTACGACGTTGAAGATATCTCGCTCATTTATAATGCTACCACCGCCGCCGCAATCGTTCTCCAGCAAATCGGCCACCGCTTCGCCTCTGGTGAATTCCGCAAGAACGACTCTGTTATAATGTTCCATTGCACTTACCAAGCAGTTAAGAAATCTATTGAGGTTTATGTTATGCCCTTTGGAGACTCCGTTATTGAGGTCCAGCTACCGTTTCCGGTTCACTCTGACAAAGAAATTATCGCAAAGTTCAAGAAAGGACTCAACCGAGGTAAAGTTAATAGCGGAAGAGTTAGGTTAGCGATATTTGATCACATTACGTCGATGCCTTCTGTTGTTATCCCTGTTAAGAATTGATAAGGCCTTAGCATCTGGTGCCTTTGCATTTGATCCCAGACCTCTACAAGACTTTTGTGTAGCTATCAATAACACCAATGGTATGTATATCTTTTAAAACAACAAAAAATAATTACACAATGGATTGATGGACCCGGTAGAAGTTGGCTTAGCTTGTGGAAGTGATACTGCTCATCTTTCTCTCTTGGGTTATGATCCTCGTGTTTACTATCGTGGTCGAGGGGCATTTGAATCCATGGGGGTGGGATTGGCCATGTCGCCTGGTGATATTGCTTTTAAGGTTTGTGCACAACTCTTTTTTGTTATTATTTCTATGCAGTTTAAAAATAATTTCTCCTTAACCTTATTTTTCAAAAGTATTATACATTCTAATAGCTTGATGATATATTTATCGAAAAAAGGTTGATGAACTGTCTTCCTGCAATCAAATTTTGCAACTCTTGATGAGAAAACCGGAATCGTCACTAGTAGGAGAGCTGACAGGCACTTCGAAGAAGAAAGCCCCATACTATGTGCTGCCCTTGATGGAATGAAGCTTCCATCTTTCCCTCAATATGAAGTCAGAGTCAAGTGAAGATGTTTAAGGTTGCTATAACATTTAAGGGTTATATCGTCACTAGTAGGATCATATTTTCACAAACAATCTTAAAACATGAAAGTGACGAAGAAAGTGGATTAGGGGATGCACGTACTTACATGTAGATATGAAATGTAGAAGTATAAAACTTTATGAAGAACTATGTTCTTGAAAGGGGCGGCCGGTTTAGGGTTGGAGAGAAGAAGAGAATTGTGTACTTTGAAAGAGAAGTGATGGTATTGAATTTTTGCAACTTTCAAAATGGCTCTTCACTACCCAATGCAGTGAGGAGTGTGAAAGCTACGTTGATGTTAAAAATGAAAGTGGCTATACATATTCTTTTTTTTTCCAATATTTTAAATCATAATATTGAATGCTATTTAAAATTATATCAATATTATATAATTTATTTTCATTAAATCATAATCAAGTCCAAATATTCACCTTAATTTCATTTAATTTTTTCAAACAAAATGCATGAAGATTTAGATTTTTTTTTAAATATGGGCTGCATAAAATCTAACGTATTAGTAATTACAATTAGAATGTTAAATTATATATATAATTATTTTTTTAAAATACAAACAATATATAGGTTACAATTGTATTATTAAAAACATTATATTATTAAAAAAAATATTATAAGGTAATAAAGTGTTTATTAAAATTCAAATTACAATTGAATTGCAATTTAAATCATAATCAAATCCAATAATTCAGCTTAATTTTATTTAATTTTTTTAAACAAAACAAACGAAGATTTAGATTTTTTTTTTTAAATATGCGATTAAAAAATTTAACCTTTCACATTCCTATTTGGAATAATTTCAAATGAATGACCTTTCACATTCTTATTTGATGTTTCCCGCGTAATTTTTCTCTTTTCAAGGTAAGACATTTTATTAAACAACAAATATAATATAATAGTAATAAATAAATACAAAAAAAAGCTCATAAAAAAATAATTCAAAAATAGATCAAAAAAGTATTAGCATGACACATCAGCAGTCATTAATGCTAAATGCACCAAAATGCAACAAACTTCCAAAAGACAATTTAATCCCTAGAATTAGAAAAGTTTTAACGTAAAATCAGAAGGGTATACAAGGTATTTCCAGGTACTATTCTTTTAATAAGGGTATACACGGTATTTCCAGGTACTATTCTTTTAATAGATAGATATTGATTTATAATTAACTAGACATACACCGCGTGCTATGCACGAGTATACTATACTTTATAAAACTATTTATAATTAATAAATATTATAATTTGGATATGTAATATAATTTATTTTTACATTAATTATATATTTGTTAATTATTGTGGAATAAAAAAATCAAAAATAACTAAATAGAATACAGATTGCAACCCTCACACTACTAATAGCATTTTTATTAAGTAAAAGTATAATTAAATAGAATACAATTTTTAAACCTCTCATTATTAATTCAAAAATAATTCCCAGTTTATTCGAAATAATTGTTATTAATTTAAAAAGTGACATCATATAATCTAATAATTGAAATCATTCTCTCAATAACAAATATTAAACCTCTCACTATTATTTTAAAAAATAGTTCTTAATTATTCAAAAAAAAATATTATTAATTTAAAAAATGGCATCTTATTACCCACTAATTGAAAGCATCCTCCCAATAGTAGGTTTTATTGGAAGGCTTGCAATATGTGTTCATAAAAAATGAGAACTAATGAAATTAGTATATTAGTGCTTTTTAATATGATTAATTATTAAAAGGTGAATCAATTTTGGTAGAAATTTTTGATAAAATTACTTATAATATTTATATTGTTGAAAACTTTTGGTGGAAGAAATTGTAAGTATTCTATTAATTATTCTTTAAAGCTTTAATATAACCGTATGTAATGGAATTAGTGGGGTATGGTCTAGTTTTTTAGTATCTTTTCAATTAATTAATTTTTAATGAATATTTAAATATTTTTATTAATTTATTAATTTTTTCCTCATTAACTTCAACCTTATTTAAAGGAATAAGTGGTCTACTATTTAGTCATATATTTAATTAATTAATTTTTAATGAATAATTGAATTGAACATTTTATTAATTTATTAAATTTTTTCTTATTAACTTCAATTGTATGTAAAGGAATTAGTGGGCATGTCTTGTTTTTTAGTCTTTATTAATTTATTAATTATTTTCTTATTAACTTGAACCGAATTAGTTGGTTTGTTCTATTTTTTAAGTCATTTTTTTATTAATTAATTTTTAATGATTAATTTAGCATTTTTATTAATTTTTTAATTTATTTGTTATTAACTTCAATTGTATGTAAAGGAATTAGTGGTTGCAGTTTTAGTCCCCCTATTATGACTTTTTCTTAGTTTCGGTCCCCTCATTTCCAAATCCTGGTTTTTAGTCCCTTAAATTTCATTTTATGAGGATTTTAGTCCCCCAATAATTTTAGACCAATTTTTGATGACATGGCTACCAGAACTGCCACATGTCAGTGTCAACTCATAAATTTTATATTATTTTAATATTCTAATTGTTTTTACATTATTATACGTTTATTGTAATTCAATATTCTAAATAACCTATCATCATATTAAAAACCCTAATTTATGTTCTTGTTCCTCCATTCCAACATCAGCGCCTCCTTCACAAACATACGGTTCTGCAAGCTCGTCTTCAATCAAACCCTCTCAAGTTCGTCTTCAAGTTCGTCTTCAAGCTCATTTTCTTCTCCAACAATGTCTGAAACAAGCTTCTCATTTGCCTCAACAAATTAGTCTGGTCTACGAAGAAGAGGAAATAGATGTTGGTGTGGGCTTGAGTCACCATTGATGAGAGCATGGACTTATGAGAATCCTGGAAGAAGATTTCTTGGTTGTGGTAATTATAAGGTGATGAGAAAAAAAGGATGTAACTATTTTGAATGGGTTGATGAAGAGATGAACAACCATGCCAAAGATGTGAAGATTTCTTGAAGATGAAGATATAGTTTATGGGTTATTTGTTGGATTTATCTTTTGTGTTTGTGTTGTTACTTGTGTTTGCATTAGTTACAACACATGTATTCAAATGTTTGTGAAAAATGAATATGGTAATTTTAGTAGTGAAAAATGGTTATGTGATGTATTGTGACTTGTTCTAATGTTATTGAAATTTCAATTGAATGTTTACATGTCTGTTATGTTTTGTTTAAGCATAGGAATTGGTATACTAAATTGGCCGTGTGTTATGGGAACTGTTATACAAAATGCAACCAAATGTTAAACCAAACTATAAGAACTGTTATACAAACCAAAACACATAACCTCACTATAATTCTGCACTGCATTAGCAAACCAAACTAGTATACCAAACTATAATTTTGCACTGCATTAACATAACCAAACTATAATTCTGCACTGCATTAACAAAACACAGAACTGTTACCTGTCTGTTATACAAACCAAACTATAATTCTGCACTGCATTAACAAAATGGTACCAAAATACAAGGTCTGCTATAATAAAATTAGGACTTTTGTTGTTTGTTATAATAATACATCAAGTGTGTGAGAAAAAACTTTGCACTACATTAAGACAGAACATATTCATTTCAATTTCATGTGAACTGCATTAAGACTGAACAGATTCATTTCAACCAACATCGCAACCTAGTAGTTTTCTCAGATCATTTCAATACTGCACTGCACTGCATTAAGGGTGTAATAGCAAAAACACTGCACTACATTAAGACTGAACAACAAAATACAAGGTATGTTTCAAAATACAAGGTCTGAACAGCAAAATACAAGGTATGTAACAATATTACACTGCATTACATATTCAAAATACAAGGTATGTAACAATACTGAACAAGAAAGTACAAGGTCTGTTTCAAAACACATTGGTCTAGTTTAACCAAAACACATTGTCAAACTACATAAACACCGAATAAGAAACAATCATCTAGTCTTGAGTTGGTCTTGGAGCTTGAGATCCCCCTTTAATAACAGTTTGTCAATCATCCCTTGCCTTTGCCTTCATCTTTTTATTGCCACCTTTGGATATTGATCTCTCAGCTGCCCTTTTTCCTTTGCACGTGCGCTTCACTACTACAATTTTAACTTACAATAGCGCTAATTTAATAGCATTTTTTAGTAAAGCGCTATTAAATATCTCACACCAAAGCTTACAGTAGCGGTTTTTTATTGAACGCTATTATAAGAGTCAATCTAAAATAGCACTTCCTCTAAAACGTTTTCATAGTTTGCTAAGTAGAAAAATAATTATAAAAAAAAATCAATATTAGCGCTTCTATATTAAACGCTATTACATACATGTACCCTATAAATAGCACTTTTGCATTAAACGCTAATATAGATTTTTGCTCTGTATTAGCGCACTATAATAAATAATAATATAGTGATGTGAATTCTATATAATTAAAAGTAGGGTTAATAGTGATTTACCCCCCTGACATATAAGCGAATTTTGCTTTACCCCCCTCCCTGCCTTTTGGCAACGGTTTTTTCAAAAAAACTGTTGCCAAAACCTACTTTTGACAACGGTGGGGGGTAAACCGAAACACGCTCATATGTCAAGGGGTAAATCACTATTAACCCTTAAAAGTATAAATAAAAATAGGTTAATGATGAATTTCTTTTGACGCTCAGAACTTCTCCTTCTTCACACCAACTTTTGATAATTCTTCTTCTTTCCCCGAATTCAAATGCCCACGTCTTCCAAAGTAAAACCACCTAAACAACTTTGTATTTTCTGTCTGTTAAACTCACCCTACATTCATGAATTCAGAAACCCTAAATCTAAAATTGGTTAAACTTATAACTCAAAAACTCCAGAAAGTTGATTGAAAACCTAAAAATTAATTGAGCTCAGAACTTATAAACCGATTGAAACCCTAAAACTCACCTTCTGATGGAACAAATCCCACACCTTTATTCCTTCCAATGTACACGTAACACACCGAAACATTACTCACAACACTACTAACATTCACCTCTGTCACAGCTGTAGCCACCGTCGTATCCCCATTTTCAGTCTTCTCCAGAAGTCACATGCGGTAAGTTAGTAATTTGTTATTTGTTCAATCTTTTTGATGTATCAGGAACCCAAAAAATGACTTGCAAGCTCAATATCAAGCTCATGGGATCAGTCCTCAATGAGAGGATTAGTCGCAAGTATGGAATAGGTGTGTTATGAATGCTAAAAAAGCTATTAAGTACATTATAATGGTGAAGGAGCAACAGAAGAAGGGGGCATACAAAGTTGAAAAGTGATGAAGAGGATACATATGGTTCCTTTAGTTATAAGGTATACCCGTACACACTTTATTTTGGGGACTATGTTATGTATAAAAATGATAGTATTGGAAATTTATTTGGAATCAGATTTAGTATTTTGAAGAATTCTGTTGAACCTACCGAGTATGTTTCTATTGAGTATGATGATGGAATAGCAAAGGTTCATGTTTAACTAATGTCTAAAAGGCTTTGTAGATGTAGTATGTGAGTTTTCTTTTCAACCCTTAATTTGTCTTTTTTGTTAAATATTCATTTTGATTCTTAAATAGGTTAGTCTTTTTGTTGGTTAATTAAGCCCTTGAATCAAGTGTGTCTTTCATTAGCTAATTAGTTATTAAATGTGTTGTTAGTCAATTTTGTCCATAAAATTACTTACAAATGAGATACTTGGGTATGTCTTTAATTTCGATACATTCAATGACGATAGTGACAACCCATTACACATATAGGGACCCAAAAGACTATTTACTTCTTTTTAATTGGTTGAACTTTAGAGGATGGTGAAATAGTAGTTTGAATTGCTTCAATAATATATGACTCACTTGTTACTTATTGTGTGGACTTTAGGGTGAATTTTTTTACAATTCAAAAGAAAACAAAAAGCTTAGGACATTGAGCAAGTTCAATGATGCTAGTGCTTGGTAGAAAAGAAATATCCAAGGAAAAGTTATTAAATAAATTTAAAGTTCTGGATGTTTCTTATGGATTAGGTAACTTCTGTTATGATTTTTTGGGGTCAAATTCAAGGTCCGGCTTAACAATTTTTGTACTACTCAAATAGTACTTCATAATGTTTTATAATGGATGTCCAATTTGAAGATTTATTTGTGTTGCATTAAGTATAGGCTTTCATTCAATTTCTTTAAATGGCATCTTATACCACAGACATGATTCTTACTTATCTTTCCAATTTTAAAGAAGCTTATTATTTTCTTCGGTAAAATGTATGAAGAATTTGTTACATGATAGTAATTTGCCTTGTTGTTTATGATATACTCATATACATAGTTGTATCTTTACAGAACAATTCTTTTACTATATTTACCTTTCATTTTCCTTTTTAATTTTAATTTAAAAATATATTTACCCACCTTTGGAAAGAACGGTAAATAGCTGTTATTATAAGTTGAATGTGGAATATATAATAAGAGGACTCACCCTACTGATGTATATAATATATCTATTATATAATAATGGAACTATGTTTAGTTTGTGGTGTATATAAATTGAAATGGTGAATAACAGGCCTTCAGATTAGAATTCAGACAAGTTCATATGACCCAGTTTTTTTACAAGGTTTGTGGTTCAAGGAAAGTTAATGACGGTGTTGGATTTGAGGTAAAGAGGGATTCTACATTTGGAATGGGTTGTATATACCTTATGATTCATAGATCTAATTTTAGAATATTATTAGGTATAAAAAAAGTACCAAGGAGACTTTGTGTAGTTCTGACTAAAGGAAATAAAAAGGGAATTCTTAGGATGAGCACTGCATCTGATTTGTGATTTTTTCACAATAATGGACCGTCTTTGTGATTTTGTTGTGTTATATATTTAAGATATTTAGATTCTTTATGTATGAATACTTCATTATTGCTATAATGTAATATTGTTTCTTACTGCATCTTATCCTTTTCATTTCAGGAATTTTGGTAAAATCACATCATATTCCGACCTTCATCTTTTCAGTTGAAAATCGCATCACACGACTTCTTACAAATCAGTGAGTTCTCAATTCCATATCATGTTTGTGTTTGAAAAGACATAGCAAAACATTAGAAAATTACATTAAAACTTAGAAAAAATTCTTAATTTTTCGCGCATAATCAATTGTCGCGCATTAGATTGAGTTGTATTATCAAGTTTGTTGTTTGTTGAAAAGTATAATTCATTAAATTAAGTGAACACAATCCAATATGATTGAAGGAAGTTGGTGTTTTACTGTACAAATTTGGCAATGTCAAGATCTCAATAGTATTTTTTATTAAAGGCTTGAATTTTTTGTTTAACATTTTCACGAGGGGATCATTACTGGTGGATAAATTTTCATCACTTTGTTATTATACATATAAGCATAATCTAGCCTAAGAGTATAGGTAAAGAAATGACAGTATGAAGTGGATTAAGCCAATGAGAAGAGTATATTGTGTTTTAGTATAGTTTATGAAAGCGTTAAGTGGGTAAGCCACTAGAATACTATTTCTAGTGGTATATTGTAAGACACTGTTCATTATTGTTATACATATATACTAATTTAGAAGAAATAGAATATTGTTTCTTTTAGAAATAAACATGAGACTTCGCACATCTTTGCTTTCGTTTAGTGATAATTAATGTTTATTTACTTGGACTAGTTTTTAAAGATTGTGTATTAGTCCCTTATGCATTCATTTTTGCTTTTCATAATAGAACTTACTCCAATACACAGGGACTGGAAAAGTGAATCAGAAAGGTGGAAATGACTCTTTCTTGTACCTTTTGATAGAAATCTTAACACTAGGCCTTTAAAAGTTTTTCTCTTAAGTGAATTATAGTTTTCTAAATGAAATATAATAAACTTTTCCTCACTCATTGCTTGCATACATGATTCTTGTTTGTAGAATTAGTATGCCTGGATAAATGACCTAATTGTGTTGATTTAATATTTTGTACCCTTGTATTTTTAATAATGAGAACATACATGTTTAGGCCATGAATTCTTATCAATGTTAGCAGGATAGTCATGTGAACTTATGTTCTCTACTTCAAAGTGTTCATGGCAATCTTGACTACTCCAACTAGCACGTAGAAAATAGCTCATGTTGAGGTTGTTTTAAGCAATATTTTGGGTGTGTGTTTTTTCTACTTGAAAACTATGATTTAATTGAAAATTATATTTTTTCCTTCCTTTGCATTTTAAATAGGTAATCAAGCATATAAGCTGCACTTGGAAGATTCGTCTTAGTATAGAAATGGAATGAGCTTATCTTCAAGAAGAATCAACATTGACAAGAGTACACTGATCCATGAAGGCAACTAAGGTATTGCTTGACAAGGATCTGAATGCCAAGATCTTTGAATATGATTTACCCATACTTGATGAATAAGGGAATAACATATTAGCACACTGATGACTAGAATAATGTTAGTAATTTCCACATGTATTTTCTTTTGCAGCTATAGTTGAGCTTCTTGATAACATTGTTAGCCATGTTTATTCATGCTGTTTGCCATGTGATTATTCATGTTGTTTGAACTATTATAATATTAGCTAGTCTCTGCCATTTTATTTTGGCATATTTAGCATACTAAGTTAGCTAATATCAACAAACAGTAGACTCTCTTGTCTATTGCTTTGTGGAATTGGTTTTTCACGTAGTACAAGTAGTTTTAATTCTTTATAATTATATCATTCTGCTAGATGTGTGAAGAATGGATGTGTTATTTTTGTAATCTAAAAAAATAATAAAATAAGGGTCTTTAAACATAGTGTTCTAAGATAGCGTTTTATGGAAAAATGCTATTAAAAATAAGACCTATAATGCCATTTTTTATGAAAGCGCTATTAAATTCAGTACACAAACAGATGTACTATTGCCGCATCACTATGATAGCACTTTTAAGGGAAGTGCTATTAAAGTTTAAACATTTAATAGCGCTTTAAAGAGGAGTGCTATTAAAGGTTAAACATTTAATAGCGCTTTAGAAACGCTATCATAAGTAGCCAACCTATAATAGCGGGGGCTTTAATAGCACTTTTAAATGCTATTAAACGCCAATAAAAGCGCTATTAAAAATACTTTTTGGCGTAGTGCTTGTTGTGTCCCAACTTCCCGCATTTTTGGCATTTCACTGTTTGAAGTTTTCTTGGTAAAGAGTGTGAGTTTCTTGGCTCATCATTTGTCTTGTTACGGTTCTTTTTTGGTCGACCAATAGCTCTCCTCATGACTGGAGGTTGGATTGGTTCAGTTATATCATTTGTTGGCCATAGTTGCGGGCCATTTGTTGGTTGGATGATATAGCTGTATGTAGCCATTACGGTAGACTTCCTATTCAAAGTAAAATTGAAGTAAGCTAACATACAAGCTAACGAATGATCATATATGTAGTAGGATGAAAATGAAGAAAATTACCTATAGTATGACAAAACGTACTCTTCTGGTTCCTTCTTGTTATACCATATGCACGCGATTACATGACAACAAGGTACCCCCGTCAGATCCCACTTCCTGCAAGCACATTTTTTCTGCAATAAATTAACAGCATATGTCTCAATACCATTTGACACTCCAAACAGTGCAAAGTCATCATCCGAATTCCATGTTGCACTCCATCCTTCAGCCGCCCTCTTTGTTATTTCTAGAACTTGTTGAATTTTGGGACATATGATGCCTTTCACTCTACCTAATGCTTCCTTTTAAGTTGTGATCCTTAAAGTCAAATAGTGTTTGATTCCTTCTAGCACTGTAATGATAGGTTTGTCCTTATACTCCAAAATTGCGCGATTAAAGGCTTCACATATGTTGTTAACTTGCAGGTCACTTTGTGTATCTTCCTTAAAATGTGATCTACTCAAACATGCAGCCGGTACATCCATCATATCTTTCTAAGCTTTCACATTGAGGTTTTTCATACGATTCATTGCTCTCTCCCTAGCAGGGACTGTTGTGGCTCTAGCTGCTCTCCATAAAGCCTCCTTCATCTCTATCCCGGGATATTTCTTCTCCAATTGCCATAAAGATGTTTCACACACAATCTATGTTCTACATACTGACTTGTCTCTAGAATAGTCGGTACCAGTTCCTATGTAATAACAGAATGTATCAGAATGTATTAATATCATAATGATTATAACATAATGTACAAATAGTAACAGAATGGTAATGTACAAAACATGTAAACACAATGTACAAATAGTATAAGAATGGTAATGTACAAATAGTATTAATATCATAAATGCTATAACAGAATGATAATGTACAAATAGTAACAGAATGGTAATGTACAAATATTATAACAGAATGTAATAACATATAAATGCTATAACAGAATGGTAATGTACAAATAGTATAACAGAATGTAATGTACAACTACTATAATAGCAGGTGGTAATGTACAAATGGTAATGTCAAGAAGTAACCTTTTATTGATCCGAGATAAATGCATAGACCTTGTGTTGAATAAATTGCGAATCATCAAGCAGTAACTTTATAAACCACTACCACGAGTCCTTTGTTTCGGCTTCCACAACGGCATATGCAACGAGCATCATCTTGTTATTTCCATCTTTTCTAACTACAGCTATCTGTCATACCCCAAATTTTGACCACTGAGATTTCCCATCATTGCGCAAATCATCACCACAATATGGATGTATCATCATGCCTCGTCAGTCTCCCCAAAGATGGGTGAGCATTCACTACAATCAAGCTTAGGGTTTCAAGCCCTCACAGAGCACTTAGACAAAGGATCAATCAAGAAATGACATGATCTTCAACTTGTCTAACCTCTCAGAACATCCATAAAGGATCAAGAGGACTCCCACATCAAGGATCAAGCACAAGGTTGCAACATTCCAAGTGGATTAAGCCTCAAGATCGCCAGTGTCACCAAATTAGGGTTTTGGTCGACCAGGGCCTCCAGATGGAAATTTTCATCTGGGCATGAGCCAATACTTCAAAGCATGACTTAAGATACTCCAAGGGACCTCATGAACCCAATCATCAAGTCAATTTCACCTCAGAGGATACATTCACAAAAAAATCAGGAATTAGGGTTTCTAGACCTAATTCACCCCTAAGTTGACTTTTGGGACAAAACATGAGCCAAGACCTCAAGACATGATTTGAGGGTCTCCAATACACTCTATTGATCCATTTGCAACAATGGATTGATCCAAGAAGCTTGATATACAAGTTTCAATTTCATCTGAACCACAATTAGGGTTTTGGGGAAAAAGTCAACTGTACCTTTGACATTTGACCAAGACATGCTCCCAAACCTTGGGACATGATTCAATACACCCTATATCACCTATGGAATCCATCTATTAAGTTTGATTGAGGTCAAAGACTTGATTTCATAGAGGATCGCACAGTTTGGAATTCATCTGATAAAAAATCAACTGTGCACAAAAGTCAAAGTTTGACTTTTTGAGATTTTTCACAATTATGGTTACTTAACCCTAAAATGATGTTAATGTGTGATTGGAATCATCATTCATCCAGAAAAACCAAAGAAAGTGAGATAACTTGTAAAAGGGGTAACCATAAAAAACTTAGAATTTTTCTAAGTTATGAAACAAAGTGGCTAGGGTACCAACTTCCAAGGATCATAACTTGAGATCTAAGCAACCATTTTGAATGATCCAAAGATGGATTTTTAGCTCTCATGGCATACTTTAAAAGTGTCAACTCTACCTCATTCCAATTCCTCATGGGTTTTAAGTTATGGAGTGACCAAAATGACAAAAACATCAAAATGCCACTTTTTCCAACACTTAGTGAAAATTTCACTAAGTCAGAATCTGTTTCACTTTTTTCAAAATGTAGGGGAATTTTTCACTTAGATCCAAAAAGTGTCAAGACTAACTATGATCACACATATGTTGTATCATATGAGAGCTTTCCAAAATGGCCAAGAACTTCATCGAATTCCATCTGAGCTAAGAATTATGACAGCTGCAACATGCCTTGCTGCAACTGTCATGACAAGGCAGATTTGTGTACATTGGCTCTATTTGAACAATTTTTTCAAATGCCAAGCAATTTTATCCATCTGCACACCTCAAGGGGAGACCAAGGAGGGACAAACACTGATCCATAAGCCTCCCGAGTCTTTGGAACTACATATAGGTTTGGCACCCCTAAAAGCCAAAGATGCTTCAAGACTCCAATTTTGTTTTGAACCATTCAATGGATGCTTAGAGGTGGCATGTATCAGAGAAAAAATGAACACTTCAGTCAAGCCTTATCCTTGAATCAAAGAACCATAGGCCTGTGCTCTAACCTCTAGTCAATGGCTAGAGGAGACTTGAGATTCCAAAATGATCCAATTGGCCAACAGCCTGCTGCAGCCACCATTCACTATTGCTTGAAAAACAAACTTGCTCTACTATAAATAGAGCTCATTTGTGCTCAGTTTAACTACACCAAAGCACTACAACTGATGATTTCCTCAAAATCACCTTCTCACTTCCAAAATTTCCTTTTAAAGCAAGTCACTATCGGGTTTTGAGTTTGAGAGCAATTCCAACCAAACCAATCACACACACACACACACACACACACACCTCATTAACATCATATAGAAGTGATCCAAACACTTAAACAACATCTGAAACACCAATTTCACAAAATCACCAGCCAATTGCTCAAGTTTTCAACCAAGTTACAGCTGAGGTGCCATAACCCGTTCCAGTCCATTTCCAATCACTCCAAGCATTCAAACACATTCCATATGGTGTAGGGAAGCTGTTCAGATCATCACAGCTCATCTGTAACACCTCCAACTCAGAAATCAAATTGCTCTTGCTGCCACTGTAACACCCCCTTTCTATACCCCCAAATAATCACATAAATCATTTAGGCACATATATAAAAAAATATAAAAATTCGCCAGAGTACGATTAAAACATGGTATAAAAGAGGCATGTCACATCATACACGCAATTAATACATACAACACCTGCTCATTATATTGATATGCAACAGTGGGGTAACTTGCCACAGAGGAACTTTGTCCTTACACCCACATCTCAATATTTAGAATAAAAGCGGAAACATCTAAAATATTGAAGAACAACACATATGTACATCATCCAGTATGAATCACTAGCTACATCATGTTTATACACAAATTCATCAGCAAGATACATATGCAAATGTATCACAAAAGAATAATATACATCCTAGCTACCCGGTGCTACATATCAGAGCCAACCGACCAAAAGAATGAAGACACGCTTCACAAAAAGACCTCCAGCATACCTACTCTGCAATGCCTCATAGAGCATCATAAAACAGCAGAAGGGTGAGAAATATTATCATAATAACAATCCATACAATTATATATATCTTAACATAAAAATACACATATTCCACATTCTCACCACAATCCATCAAAACTCATCCGTATACATCACAATGTATATATATATATCCACCAAGCATATTCATCATGCACACTTTCACAATTCTCCATCATTCCATATAAACATACAAAATTATGTTCATTCAACAACACATCATTATAAAGATGATAAATGCAAATCATAGAGACCGACTCACGACTCTATGCAAATGCAATGCGGTACCGACTCAATCATCACTAGTTCACTCAGGAACTCTGCTGGAACCATCGCTCGTTACCGAAGTAACTCCCCGTCGGGCCTACGATGTTCACCCATTGCTCACACCCCACATGGGCACACAATGTTTATGGATCGCTCACACCCCACATGGGCACACGACCCGATCGCTCACACCCCACATGGGCACACGATCCGATTGCTCACACCCCACATGGGCACACAATCATTCGTAATCATCGCTCACACCCCACATGGGCACACGACGTTACGACGGATTCTCATTAGAATCGCACAACACAAGAATGCACATCATGATGCTTCACATGCAAAATGACTCAAAAGACATTCTTGAAATGCATACATATTCACAATATATTCATGCATTCATCTCATACAATCACATACAATCTATATACATTCACATCAATGCACTATTGTATGATTCACATTCAAACACACAGTCAAAACGGTAAAAGTCGCTAAATAGCACTATTCCCGACTTTCCGACATAATTAAATCGGCTAACGATTTTCAAAACATCATAATAAGAAAGTACAGCTCAAAACCTTTCCAACGACACCAAGAATGTAAAAATCGGATACTCGGAACAAAAGTTACGGACGAAATCGAAAACGACATTTTGAAAAATCCCATTTTTACATTCCTCCTGTCCATACGCGTATCACCCATGTCCATACGCGTACGGACAGAACCCATTTCCTTCACAAATTCCTCGTTCCAAATCCCATACGCGTATTGGCCCATGGCTCGCCCCTGTTACGCGTATTGCCAATATTCATACGCGTATTGGCCCAAAAATAAGCCAATGATACGCGTATTGCCTTGGCTCATACGCGTATGGACATGCCCCTTACGCGTATGGCCAGAGCATACCCAGAAAAATTCTGCAGAACGAAGTTCTGCGTTTTCCACTCCCCAATCATCCAAATCTTCACCTAATACTCAGAAAAATGCCAATTTGATGTATAACAATACATACCGATCATGTATAAACAACTATGAACACAATCAACATAAGTTTTAATACATTTGGATCAATTTCTAATCAATTTCTCAAAAATGGGTTATACCCAAAAACTCACAAAATTCATCAACAACAACAACAATTCATACATAATCATATACATTGATAAGATAACAATGTTTCACACCCTTACCCGGATTCCAAGCTTGCTAATTGATTGATCTTGATGAATTTCTAAGTTTTTCCCCTTTCCTCTTCTTTTCTCTTCCTCTTCTTTCCTTCTCTCCTTTTTCTTTCTATCTTTCTCTATTTCTCTCTAATTCTCTTTTCTCCCTCTTTTCTTTCTATTTTCTTTCTATTCTATTTCTTTTCTCTCCTTTTTCCACACAAACACTTAATTCATTTTAATCACACAATTCTAATTCCACAAAATTTCTAACTTATAATTAATTGAGAAAAGACTAAAATACCCTCCATTCTAATTTCCCCGAAAACTCTCGAAAATGGTAAAATAACATTTAACACACCAATTTAACAATTAAAATAAATTATCACCCAATTAAATTAAAAGACTCAAGAATAATGGAATAATCAAAATCGGGGCGTTACAACTCTCCCCCACTTAGAAATTTTCGCCCTCGAAAATAATACCTGATTCAAATAACTCCGGATACGACTCTCGCATCCCACTCTCTAGTTCCCACGTCATATTGCCTTTCGCAGCGCCTCCCCACGCTACTTTCACAAGCGCAATATCCTTGCCTCTTAGTTTCTTAACTTCGCGGCCCAAAATCCTAACCGGTAAAGCTTCCACCGTAAGGTTATCTCTCACTTCAACCTCGTCCATAGGAATAACATGTGACGGATCCGGAACATATTTCCGAAGTTGCGAAACATGGAATACGTCATGCAAATTCGAAAGGTTCGGAGGCAACGCCACACGGTAAGCCACAACACCAACTCGTGAAGTAATCTGATACGGACCAATAAAACGAGAAGTCAACTTCTTCGACTTCAAAGCACGACCCACACCAGTAACTGGTGTAACTCTCAAAAACACATGGTCACCTTCTTGAAACTCAAGATCCTTCCTTCTCTTGTCATGATAGCTCTTTTGTCTACTTTGAGAAGCTTTCATCTTCTCCCGAATAAACTTCACTTTCTCCGTTGTTTGTTGTACCATTTCCGGTCCAACTATCGTCCTCTCGCCGGTTTCATGCCAACACAAAGGTGTTCGACATCTCCGGCCATACAAAGCCTCAAATGGTGCCATACCTATACTCGAATGAAAACTGTTATTGTAAGTGAATTCAATCAACGCCAAATAACCATCCCAAGCACCACCTTGCTCGAGTACACAAGCACGCAATAAATCCTCCAACGATTGAATCGTCCTCTCGGTTTGACCGTCCGTTTGCGGATGATAAGCCGAACTCAATCTTAGCTTAGAACCCAAAGCCTTTTGTAAACCTTGGATCTCTATCCGATACAATATTCTTAGGAACTCCATGTAACTTCACAATCACAAGAACATAAATCTCGGCTAACTTCTCCAAAGGATAACTAATATCAATTGGAATAAAGTGGGCAGATTTAGTAAGCCTATCAACAATTACCCAAATAGCATTATGACCTCTTTGCGTATTTGGCAATCCCGTAACAAAATCCATCGATATACTATCCCATTTCCATTCCGGAATATCCAACGGTTGCATAAATCCACTTGGTTTTTGATGTTCCACCTTAGACTTTTGACAAGTTAAGCATGCATACACAAATCGAGCCACATCCCTCTTTAAACCGGACCACCAAAAGATCTTCTTCAAATCTTGATACATCTTATTCGCACCCGGATGAATACTCAAATTACTTCGGTGTCCTTCCTCTAGAATCATCTTTTTCAACTCCGCGTCGTCGGGAATACAAATACGACCACGGAATCTCAAAACTCCATAATTATCAACCTTGAAATCCTCATTCTCATTCAACATCAAATCAACGAACTTCAAGTCCAACTTTTGCTTTTCACTAACCGTTGCAAGAAAATCATTCGTAACATGTAACATACCAAGTCGCACACTCCTCGGCGTCATTTCACAAACCAAACTCAAATCTCTGAAATCTTCCAAAAGTTCCCATTCTTCCATCATCAATGCGGACATATGTAACAACCTCCGACTTAAGGCATCGGCCACCACGTTTGCCTTACCCGGATGGTAATTCAAACCAAAATCATAATCCTTCAAAAGTTCTAGCCACCTCCTTTGTCTCATGTTCAATTCTTTCTGATCAAATAAATATCTTAAGCTTTTGTGATCACTAAAAACTTCAAATCTCGCACCATAAAGATAATGCCTCCATATTTTTAAAACAAACACCACCGCCGCTAACTCCAAGTCATGTGTAGGATAATTCTTTTCATGCACTCTCAATTGTCTAGAAGCATATGCCACAACTTTTCCATCTTGCATCAAAACACCACCTAAACCTGTCAATGAAGCATCACAATACACAACAAATGGTTCATTAGGATTAGGCAAAATCAAGATCGGAGTCGTTGTCAACCTTCTCTTTAACTCATTGAAACTCTCTTCACAATGAATATCCCAAATGAAAGCCTTTCCTTTACAAGTCAATTGCGTTAAAGGAAGTGCCAATTTCGAAAATCCCTCAATAAACCTCCGATAATAACCCGCCAAGCCTAAAAAGCTTCGAATCTCCGTAACTGACCTAGGAGCCTCCCATTGCATCACCGCATCTATCTTGGATGGATCAACACTAATACCACTACCGGAAATAACATGTCCAAGGAAACTTACTTCCGACAACCAAAATTCACACTTCGACAACTTAGCATACAATTGTTTCTCTTTCAAAATTTGCAACACAATTCTCAAATGCTCTTCATGCTCCTCTTGAGACTTAGAGTAAATCAAAATATCATCGATGAACATAACCACAAAACGATCCAACTGTTCATGAAAAATACGATTCATGTATTCCATAAACACACCCGGCGCGTTAGAAACCCCGAATGGCATCACAGAGTATTCGTAATGACCATACCGTGTCCTAAATGCCGTCTTTTGAATATCCTCTCCTTTCACACGAATCTGGTGGTATCCTGATCTCAAATCAATCTTGCTAAAAACATTCGCACCAACCAATTGGTCCATCAAATCATCGATCCTTGGAAGCGGATACTTGTTCTTAATTGTCACCTTGTTCAACTGTCGATAATCAATGCATAACCGCATACTCCTTATCCTTTGATATCCCACAGCTTGTTTGATCTCAGGACGTAAACCATTCTCATATTTAATACACTTTGAGAACTCAGCAGTAATCGCAGCATAATGAGGATGGAATTGAACCAACTCCACAAATTTAGCAGTATAGTCCACTACAGACATACTACCTTGTTTCAGTTCAAGAAACTCCATCTCCTTCTTTCCCTTCACACTCTCAGGGTAATACTTCCTCAAAAATTCAGTACGAAATAAATTCCAAGTTACCTCTTCATCATCCACCTCAAGAACTTCACGCATACCGACCCACCAATCGTCGGCTTCTTCCTTCAGCATGTGAGACCCAAGCCTCACCTTATTCTCCTCCGCACAGCCCATCACTCTGAAGATTCTTTCAATCTCCTTCAACCACAATTGAGCTCCATCGGGATCAAATCTTCCTTTGAAAACCGGTGGTTGATTCTTCCTAAACTCGTCATTAGCATTCATGTTAGGTGCACCTTGCACCGCCCTAGCCATTGCTTCCAAAGCAGCAGCCATCGCATTGTCGTTTCTACCAGCCATCTTCTGATCATTCCCAAAAATGACAACAAGGTTAAACAACAGTTCAACCAACACAACAACAAGACAGACACAACTGACTCAACTCTGGCTCTGATACCACTTAATGTAACACCCCCTTTCTATACCCCCAAATAATCACATAAATCATTTAGGCACATATATAAAAAAATATAAAAATTCGCCAGAGTACGATTAAAACATGGTATAAAAGAGGCATGTCACATCATACACGCAATTAATACATACAACACCTGCTCATTATATTGATATGCAACAGTGGGGTAACTTGCCACAGAGGAACTTTGTCCTTACACCCACATCTCAATATTTAGAATAAAAGCGGAAACATCTAAAATATTGAAGAACAACACATATGTACATCATCCAGTATGAATCACTAGCTACATCATGTTTATACACAAATTCATCAGCAAGATACATATGCAAATGTATCACAAAAGAATAATATACATCCTAGCTACCCGGTGCTACATATCAGAGCCAACCGACCAAAAGAATGAAGACACGCTTCACAAAAAGACCTCCAGCATACCTACTCTGCAATGCCTCATAGAGCATCATAAAACAGCAGAAGGGTGAGAAATATTATCATAATAACAATCCATACAATTATATATATCTTAACATAAAAATACACATATTCCACATTCTCACCACAATCCATCAAAACTCATCCGTATACATCACAATGTATATATATATATCCACCAAGCATATTCATCATGCACACTTTCACAATTCTCCATCATTCCATATAAACATACAAAATTATGTTCATTCAACAACACATCATTATAAAGATGATAAATGCAAATCATAGAGACCGACTCACGACTTTATGCAAATGCAATGCGGTACCGACTCAATCATCACTAGTTCACTCAGGAACTCTGCTGGAACCATCGCTCGTTACCGAAGTAACTCCCCGTCGGGCCTACGATGTTCACCCATTGCTCACACCCCACATGGGCACACAATGTTTATGGATCGCTCACACCCCACATGGGCACACGACCCGATCGCTCACACCCCACATGGGCACACGATCCGATTGCTCACACCCCACATGGGCACACAATCATTCGTAATCATCGCTCACACCCCACATGGGCACACGACGTTACGACGGATTCTCATTAGAATCGCACAACACAAGAATGCACATCATGATGCTTCACATGCAAAATGACTCAAAAGACATTCTTGAAATGCATACATATTCACAATATATTCATGCATTCATCTCATACAATCACATACAATCTATATACATTCACATCAATGCACTATTGTATGATTCACATTCAAACACACAGTCAAAACGGTAAAAGTCGCTAAATAGCACTATTCCCGACTTTCCGACATAATTAAATCGGCTAACGATTTTCAAAACATCATAATAAGAAAGTACAGCTCAAAACCTTTCCAACGACACCAAGAATGTAAAAATCGGATACTCGGAACAAAAGTTACGGACGAAATCGAAAACGACATTTTGAAAAATCCCATTTTTACATTCCTCCTGTCCATACGCGTATCACCCATGTCCATACGCGTACGGACAGAACCCATTTCCTTCACAAATTCCTCGTTCCAAATCCCATACGCGTATTGGCCCATGGCTCGCCCCTGTTACGCGTATTGCCAATATTCATACGCGTATTGGCCCAAAAATAAGCCAATGATACGCGTATTGCCTTGGCTCATACGCGTATGGACATGCCCCTTACGCGTATGGCCAGAGCATACCCAGAAAAATTCTGCAGAACGAAGTTCTGCGTTTTCCACTCCCCAATCATCCAAATCTTCACCTAATACTCAGAAAAATGCCAATTTGATGTATAACAATACATACCGATCATGTATAAACAACTATGAACACAATCAACATAAGTTTTAATACATTTGGATCAATTTCTAATCAATTTCTCAAAAATGGGTTATACCCAAAAACTCACAAAATTCATCAACAACAACAACAATTCATACATAATCATATACATTGATAAGATAACAATGTTTCACACCCTTACCCGGATTCCAAGCTTGCTAATTGATTGATCTTGATGAATTTCTAAGTTTTTCCCCTTTCCTCTTCTTTTCTCTTCCTCTTCTTTCCTTCTCTCCTTTTTCTTTCTATCTTTCTCTATTTCTCTCTAATTCTCTTTTCTCCCTCTTTTCTTTCTATTTTCTTTCTATTCTATTTCTTTTCTCTCCTTTTTCCACACAAACACTTAATTCATTTTAATCACACAATTCTAATTCCACAAAATTTCTAACTTATAATTAATTGAGAAAAGACTAAAATACCCTCCATTCTAATTTCCCCGAAAACTCTCGAAAATGGTAAAATAACATTTAACACACCAATTTAACAATTAAAATAAATTATCACCCAATTAAATTAAAAGACTCAAGAATAATGGAATAATCAAAATCGGGGCGTTACAGCCACGACCTTCAAGTAAGCCTAAACTTGGTCATCTCTTAATCTATGCATATTTCCTCGCACAATACTTTTTCCATATGTTCATAATCATGCATAGAATGTTTCCCCTCAATTACTTGCTTTGTATGAATCGTGTATCAAAATTCCCAGCCTTCATGCAGAATTTAGGGTTTTTGAGGTTTTGTCTTGATTTCTTATTCCATGCTTAAAATAAATGAAATTAAAGACCATAGACATGATCGTGAGGTGAAAACGAGTAGATTGATATGTGGATTGCATGATTTCATCAAGTATTCAATGAGATTGGATAGAAAATGCAAATCTGAGCAAAACTCCCTTCGCGCGTGTTCTTGGCCGATGTTCAAAAAACCCCCTGTAAAAAAAAACTTGCAAAAAGAACCTTAACATTTGAAGATTCTCTCAATTTTGACCTTTATCACATCGAGTCACCAAAAACCTGTCATTTTGACCTCTGCCATTTTGGCAGCGTTTTTATTTTGACCACTGTCATTTTGGCAGCGTTTTTATTTTGACCCCTGCCATTTTGGCAGCGTTTTTATTTTGACCCCTACCACATCAGCTTTTTTGGTGACTGGATGTGATGAAGGACAAAATTGAGAGAATCTTCAAATGTTAGGGTTTTTTTTGCAAGTTTTTTTTTACAGGGGGGTTTTTCGAATATCGCCTATATGGCATGGGGCAAAATGGCTATTAACCCTAAATTCAAATATTTGAATTTTGTGATTTTATTTAATTGATTCAAAAATTAATTTCTCTCCGAATTTTAATGATTTTGAGTTGATTCTTTTTCTAATAAATTCACAAAAATGTTAAAATATTTTATTTTACCAAAATTTCCCAAAAATATTATTTATTTCATATATTTGATATTTTTGCAAAAGAATTAATTTTTTATTTGTTTTTAACATTTAAAATATTTTTTCTTTCTTGATTTTCCAAACTTAATTGATTTTCAATCATTTTTGTGGATAAAGACATGATTTTTCAAACATTAATCCAAGGTCACAACTTATTTTTCACACATGTTTGATAATTTTGATCATTTTAATCAAATTTGTATTTAATTAAAATACATTTTGAAATTAATTTAGGGTTTTGATCTTAATCACCCTAAACAAATCTTTTTCAAACACTCGTGGGCCTCTAATAGAGTGTAAGACCCAACCCTTTTTTAAATAAACATTTTTGGGCCTCACACATTGTATAAGTCCCTCTGTATATTTTCAAAACAACGGCGCGATCGTCACCTTTTCAAAATCATTTGGGCCTACCATCGTGTTGTAAGTCCCATCTTTCTTTTTTAAAAAAATATCTTTGGGCCTCTAATAGAGTGTATGACCCAACCCCCTTTTTGAAAACCAAAAAAATTTGGGCCTCGGTTATCGTATAAGACCCACTGTATTTTCAAACCTCGGCGCGATCACCATTTTCCAAACAAATAATAATCTGGGTCTCTCCCTGAGTTGTAAGCCCCATCACTTGTACAAAAACACTTTTGGGCCTCTAATAGAGTATAAGACTCAACCCCTTTGTGAATAATACCTTTTGGGCCTCACACATTGTATAAGTCCCTCTGTATATTTTCAAACGTTCGGCGAGATTGTCGCCTTTTTAACAAAATCAACTGGGCTTCTCCTTAAGCTATAAGACCCATCTTTATTCATTTTCAAACTCTTTGGGCCTCTAATAGAGTGTAAGACCGAATCCCCTTTTGACCAAAACTCTTTGGGCCTCAGTCGTTGTATAAGTCCCGATACAAAACAACAGTACCATCACTGTTAAAATTCGGGCCTCTCCCTGAGCTGTAAGCCCCGATCTCTGTTCAAAATAACTTTTCCTTTGATTTTGAATCCAAATGTATAGTTGTTATCAAAATTTTCTTTAATTTCTTTGTTGAACAACTAACAAAACAGCATGGAAGCTCTACAACGGGTAAGTGTTTATCCGCTTTCTTTTATATATACATAACTGTATTGTGGGAAGCTGTGCATGGTTAGTCTTCTTTCGTACTCCTTTTAATAATTGTCATATATCAACTGTATATATACTAATATAGTTATTTAGAGTTTTCCCAAGCAACTACGTCTAGAACTAGGTAAAGCCCGTTGGTCACTCTTAAACACAAACAAAACTAGATCCCCATAGGATTTCCATATACAGTTTTCCCTTCTCTTGGGGTTAATCAATATGGAACAAAAAAAAAGGCAGTATTCTCGGTGAACCTTTTCTCAGACTGTCACCCTTAGAAATTGTCAAAGAAATTCTACTCCCCAGAGTTGATCTATTCTCCGGGAATAGCATCTCTTGAGTTTCTTCCAAATACTCGAACTTTCCTGGAATGATCACTTCTCTGTGAATTGCACTTCTTGAACTTCTCTTGGTTATAGGACCCATATGCTTCCTAAAAGCATCCCCGCATCCTCTTGGGCTTTGTACAAGGACCCTTCGGCTTCTTAGAAGTTCTTATGCCTTCTCTTGGGCTTAATACAAGGACCCTGACGACCTCTTAAAGGTATAAGACAGAACTTAGTCATCCTTTGCTAGAGCAGTCTTTCCTGTGTCAAACCTCTGGCCACTTTAGGGTTGATTATCATCCCTTAAGGTCCTTGCACTCTTTTAGGCATCCTACAAAAGATAAAACTCTTCAACACCAGTAGACTTGGACAGTTTAAAACCCCTTTGAGTCTCAAAGACATTCTCAAGTTCCTTTCAAACATAGAAAAAAACACCGATCACTCTGGATGAATCTCCAGCAGAAACCCGGTCTCTCTCATGAGAGTTCCCCATCCTTGGACCTGTCTATTGATCTAATCCTCAGCAGTAAGATATCCTCCTCTTAGGCTTTGTATAATGATCATTTCCCCAGGAAAGTCAGCCTCCTCTTGGGCTTTGTACAATGATCTTCCCCAACGGAGATAACCTTTTAAGACTCTCTTGTTGAGTCAATCACTTTTCAGACTCTCTTGTTGAGTCAATCACTCTTCAGACTCTCTTGTTGAGTCAATCACTTCTCAGACTCTCTTGTTGAGTCAACCACTTTTCAGACTCGCTTGTTGGGTCAATCTCCTTTTAGCCTCCATCTCGGGCTTTGTATGAGACAGCAAATCACTCTCTTGTTGAGTATAAAAGACTCTCTTGTTGAGTCAACTCCTTTAGCCTCCGTCTTGGGCTTTGTACAAGACATAAAAAAGCACTCTCTTATTGAGACAAACTCATTTCAGCCTCCGTCTTGGGCTTTCTACAAGACACATATAAACCTCCCCAACGGAGTCAAAAATCCCTTTTAGCCTCAATCTTGGGCTTTGTACAAGACAGAAAGAACATTTTCCTTGGAAAACTCAAACCGTTAGCCTCCTCTTAGGCTTCATATAATGATATCCCCAAAGAGTCAATCTCTTTTAGCCTCCGTCTTGGGCTTTGTACACGACACCAATATATCCACTCTCTTGTTGAGTCGATCTCATACAGCCTCCTCTTAATCTTTGTATAAGGAATTCCCCAGTGGAGTCAATCAACCTCTTAGCTTCAAACTTGTGCTTTGATCAAAGCACATAAAAAAATCAACCATCCCTCTTTAGAGATGACAAATTCTCTCTCAACCAAAACCCTTTAGCTTCATATCTTGGGCTTTGAACAAGATACAAATAACCTTTAGCTTCAATCTTGGACTTTGAACAAGACACCAAAACATCTTTTTTCCTCCCTTAGAATAGGAGGAACTACGATTGCTCTGATTTCCCATTTCGTTTAAACGGGAATACGTAGGCATAAGATTGCGAAATCTTAGCGAGCATACTAATCAAAAACTCTAGGTCCAATACCTACATACATCAATCAAAACTTAGGTCCCGCGCCTTACCAAAAACATCAACAAAAACCCATTCACTTCGTCTCAAGAAACTTTCCAAACCCATTAATAGATAAACACCATCAATTACAAAGCAGAACCTAAAGTTAATATCCTATGGATAACCACATATAGGATGGGTAACTGACAACTGCCCATTGTATAACCTGACCCCGGACCCCCCAATCTCTTTAAGTGTTTGTTCAGTTAAACATTCGCGTGCAAGGTTAGTTTTAGATACCTTCCCTTTCCCTTCCAGTTTCATGGGATAAATAAGAAATAAGAAAGTAACACCCCTTTCTCCTCGAGGAGGAAAACCCAACTTCAGCGATAAGGTGGTCGCGTCACCGACAAAAATCGCTCGCTACAGAAAAATGGAGACTCTGTTGGGGAGTCTTTAGAATGATCTTTAGGGCATCGTCCCCATTTTTCAACAGAAAAATGGCGACTCTGCTGGGGAGTCATTGACTGTTAGGATCATAGGACTAGAGGTCTAGGATGTTAGGAAAAATATATATACTGTTTTTCCTAATTGATATCCGTGTTTATTTTTCTGCTAATGGGAATGCGTGTGATGCCGCATCTGGAAATATTGAGTATACACCGAAGATAGGTGATGGCACGAGACGGGTAATCTTATTGGGAGTGAATCCAAAATAAGAGGTCCCGGTAGACCATCGAATCAGTGGAGATACCCTTTGCGGATTCAATGCCTATATGACTTCGGTTGTTGAAAGCAGATTGTTCGATTGGGTTAATTGAGAATTTGAGGATTTTAGTAGACTGAAACCATGTTACTATTTTGTAGTGCAGAAGCTATCGGAAATAGTTGTCACGCGATACTACCCTCATTTGAGATTACTCTAAGATACATCAGCTCGCTTGGGTGATTCCAACCTGCTGTTGTTATCCCAAGAGGAGTAAATGATTTTGCGGACAGGTACAAAAAATCACCAGTAAAACCTTTGGGGATGGGTAGAGCCTTGACTTCATGACACTGACCCTTTGACCCCATGTTTTTTCTATGTTTTTGTGTGCTGCATTCATGCATTCATTTCATTAAAAAACTTTAAACAAAGAAAATTTTCTCTTCTAGTCTCTCTTTTTCAAATTAAACTAAGACAATGATTGCAAACATCAAAGAGAAAGATTGCGTTATGGATTTCGGTAGAAGGAGGACTCACAAGTATACTTTCAAGGTTCCAAAACTAGAGGATTTAAGAGGATTGGCGAGGATGATCACCAACCCTGATCCTTTCAGAGCTAAGTATGGAGGACTGATGTCTCTGTTAAGGGTCCATGTAATTGAAGGATGTTGCCTTTGCAACTGTGGTAGATGGAAAGATGATATTCCGGAGGTAGTTTTCTTTTTTCAATTAAACTCCCAAATAACAGAACACGAGATCCTTCACGAATTCACCCACCACGAAACCGTCGTCGCCATAATCAACAACGGCAGTTTCGAAAGCTGTCCTCGCTCCGTCCTCGCCGCTCAAAACTCTTGGCAGCTCTATTTCCTTCGACAACCAGACGACTTCTTCTCCAACACGCTCTGAAAAGGAATTATCGATTATCATTTTATCGTCAAAAACCTCAGCAACGCTGACGACATTGAAGATATCTCGCTCATTTATAATGCTACCACCGCCGCCGCAATCGTTCTCCAGCAAATCGGCCACCGCTTCGCCTCTGGTGAATTCCGCAAGAACGACTCTGTTATAATGTTCCATTGCACTTACCAAGCAGTTAAGAAATCTATTGAGGTTTATGTTATGCCCTTTGGAGACTCCGTTATTGAGGTCCAGCTACCGTTTCCGGTTCACTCTGACAAAGAAATTATCGCAAAGTTCAAGAAAGGACTCAACCGAGGTAAAGTTAATAGCGGAAGAGTTAGGTTAGCGATATTTGATCACATTACGTCGATGCCTTCTGTTGTTATCCCTGTTAAGAATTGATAAGGCCTTAGCATCTGGTGCCTTTGCATTTGATCCCAGACCTCTACAAGACTTTTGTGTAGCTATCAATAACACCAATGGTATGTATATCTTTTAAAACAACAAAAAATAATTACACAATGGATTGATGGACCCGGTAGAAGTTGGCTTAGCTTGTGGAAGTGATACTGCTCATCTTTCTCTCTTGGGTTATGATCCTCGTGTTTACTATCGTGGTCGAGGGGCATTTGAATCCATGGGGTGGGATTGGCCATGTCGCCTGGTGATATTGCTTTTAAGGTTTGTGCACAACTCTTTTTTGTTATTATTTCTATGCAGTTTAAAAATAATTTCTCCTTAACCTTATTTTTCAAAAGTATTATACATTCTAATAGCTTGATGATATATTTATCGAAAAAAGGTTGATGAACTGTCTTCCTGCAATCAAATTTTGCAACTCTTGATGAGAAAACCGGAATCGTCACTAGTAGGAGAGCTGACAGGCACTTCGAAGAAGAAAGCCCCATACTATGTGTTGCCCTTGATGGAATGAAGCTTCCATCTTTCCCTCAATATGAAGTCAGAGTCAAGTGAAGATGTTTAAGGTTGCTATAACATTTAAGGGTTATATCGTCACTAGTAGGATCATATTTTCACAAACAATCTTAAAACATGAAAGTGACGAAGAAAGTGGATTAGGGGATGCACTCTTACATGTAGATATGAAATGTAGAAGTATAAAACTTTATGAAGAACTATGTTCTTGAAAGGGGCGGCCGGTTTAGGGTTGGAGAGAAGAAGAGAATTGTGTACTTTGAAAGAGAAGTGATGGTATTGAATTTTTGCAACTTTCAAAATGGCTCTTCACTACCCAATGCAGTGAGGAGTGTGAAAGCTACGTTGATGTTAAAAATGAAAGTGGCTATACATATTCTTTTTTTTTCCAATATTTTAAATCATAATATTGAATGCTATTTAAAATTATATCAATATTATATAATTTATTTTCATTAAATCATAATCAAGTCCAAATATTCACCTTAATTTCATTTAATTTTTTCAAACAAAATGCATGAAGATTTAGATTTTTTTTTAAATATGGGCTGCATAAAATCTAACGTATTAGTAATTACAATTAGAATGTTAAATTATATATATAATTATTTTTTTAAAATACAAACAATATATAGGTTACAATTGTATTATTAAAAACATTATATTATTAAAAAAAATATTATAAGGTAATAAAGTGTTTATTAAAATTCAAATTACAATTGAATTGCAATTTAAATCATAATCAAATCCAATAATTCAGCTTAATTTTATTTAATTTTTTTAAACAAAACAAACGAAGATTTAGATTTTTTTTTTTAAATATGCGATTAAAAAATTTAACCTTTCACATTCCTATTTGGAATAATTTCAAATGAATGACCTTTCACATTCTTATTTGATGTTTCCCGCGTAATTTTTCTCTTTTCAAGGTAAGACATTTTATTAAACAACAAATATAATATAATAGTAATAAATAAATACAAAAAAAAGCTCATAAAAAAATAATTCAAAAATAGATCAAAAAAGTATTAGCATGACACATCAGCAGTCATTAATGCTAAATGCACCAAAATGCAACAAACTTTCAAAAGACAATTTAATCCCTAGAATTAGAAAAGTTTTAACGTAAAATCAGAAGGGTATACATGGTATTTCCAGGTACTATTCTTTTAATAAGGGTATACACGGTATTTCCAGGTACTATTCTTTTAATAGATAGATATTGATTTATAATTAACTAGACATACACCGCGTGCTATGCACGAGTATACTATACTTTATAAAACTATTTATAATTAATAAATATTATAATTTGGATATGTAATATAATTTATTTTTACATTAATTATATATTTGTTAATTATTGTGGAATAAAAAAATCAAAAATAACTAAATAGAATACAGATTGCAACCCTCACACTACTAATAGCATTTTTATTAAGTAAAAGTATAATTAAATAGAATACAATTTTTAAACCTCTCATTATTAATTCAAAAATAATTCCCAGTTTATTCAAAATAATTGTTATTAATTTAAAAAGTGACATCATATAATCTAATAATTGAAATCATTCTCTCAATAACAGATATTAAACCTCTCACTATTATTTTAAAAAATAGTTCTTAATTATTCAAAAAAAAATATTATTAATTTAAAAAATGGCATCTTATTACCCACTAATTGAAAGCATCCTCCCAATAGTAGGTTTTATTGGAAGGCTTGCAATATGTGTTCATAAAAAATGAGAACTAATGAAATTAGTATATTAGTGCTTTTTAATATGATTAATTATTAAAAGGTGAATCAATTTTGGTAGAAATTTTTGATAAAATTACTTATAATATTTATATTGTTGAAAACTTTTGGTGGAAGAAATTGTAAGTATTCTATTAATTATTCTTTAAAGCTTTAATATAACCGTATGTAATGGAATTAGTGGGGTATGGTCTAGTTTTTTAGTATCTTTTCAATTAATTAATTTTTAATGAATATTTAAATATTTTTATTAATTTATTAATTTTTTCCTCATTAACTTCAACCTTATTTAAAGGAATAAGTGGTCTACTATTTAGTCATATATTTAATTAATTAATTTTTAATGAATAATTGAATTGAACATTTTATTAATTTATTAAATTTTTTCTTATTAACTTCAATTGTATGTAAAGGAATTAGTGGGCATGTCTTGTTTTTTAGTCTTTATTAATTTATTAATTATTTTCTTATTAACTTGAACCGAATTAGTTGGTTTGTTCTATTTTTTAAGTCATTTTTTTATTAATTAATTTTTAATGATTAATTTAGCATTTTTATTAATTTTTTAATTTATTTGTTATTAACTTCAATTGTATGTAAAGGAATTAGTGGTTGCAGTTTTAGTCCCCCTATTATGACTTTTTCTTAGTTTCGGTCCCCTCATTTCCAAATCCTGGTTTTTAGTCCCTTAAATTTCATTTTATGAGGATTTTAGTCCCCCAATAATTTTAGACCAATTTTTGATGACATGGCTACCAGAACTGCCACATGTCAGTGTCAACTCATAAATTTTATATTATTTTAATATTCTAATTGTTTTTACATTATTATACGTTTATTGTAATTCAATATTCTAAATAACCTATCATCATATTAAAAACCCTAATTTATGTTCTTGTTCCTCCATTCCAACATCAGCGCCTCCTTCACAAACATACGGTTCTGCAAGCTCGTCTTCAATCAAACCCTCTCAAGTTCGTCTTCAAGTTCGTCTTCAAGCTCATTTTCTTCTCCAACAATGTCTGAAACAAGCTTCTCATTTGCCTCAACAAATTAGTCTGGTCTACGAAGAAGAGGAAATAGATGTTGGTGTGGGCTTGAGTCACCATTGATGAGAGCATGGACTTATGAGAATCCTGGAAGAAGATTTCTTGGTTGTGGTAATTATAAGGTGATGAGAAAAAAAGGATGTAACTATTTTGAATGGGTTGATGAAGAGATGAACAACCATGCCAAAGATGTGAAGATTTCTTGAAGATGAAGATACAGTTTATGGGTTATTTGTTGGATTTATCTTTTGTGTTTGTGTTGTTACTTGTGTTTGCATTAGTTGCAACACATGTATTCAAATGTTTGTGAAAAATGAATATGGTAATTTTAGTAGTGAAAAATGGTTATGTGATGTATTGTGACTTGTTCTAATGTTATTGAAATTTCAATTGAATGTTTACATGTCTGTTATGTTTTGTTTAAGCATAGGAATTGGTATACTAAATTGGCCGTGTGTTATGGGAACTGTTATACAAAATGCAACTAAATGTTAAACCAAACTATAAGAACTGTTATACAAACCAAAACACATAACCTCACTATAATTCTGCACTGCATTAGCAAACCAAACTAGTATACCAAACTATAATTTTGCACTGCATTAACATAACCAAACTATAATTCTGCACTGCATTAACAAAACACAGAACTGTTACCTGTCTGTTATACAAACCAAACTATAATTCTGCACTGCATTAACAAAATGGTACCAAAATACAAGGTCTGCTATAATAAAATTAGGACTTTTGTTGTTTGTTATAATAATACATCAAGTGTGTGAGAAAAAACTTTGCACTACATTAAGACAGAACATATTCATTTCAATTTCATGTGAACTACATTAAGACTGAACAGATTCATTTCAACCAACATCGCAACCTAGTAGTTTTCTCAGATCATTTCAATACTGCACTGCACTGCATTAAGAGTGTAATAGCAAAAACACTGCACTACATTAAGACTGAACAACAAAATACAAGGTATGTTTCAAAATACAAGGTCTGAACAGCAAAATACAAGGTATGTAACAATATTACACTGCATTACATATTCAAAATACAAGGTATGTAACAATACTGAACAAGAAAGTACAAGGTCTGTTTCAAAACACATTGGTCTAGTTTAACCAAAACACATTGTCAAACTACATAAACACTGAATAAGAAACAATCATCTAGTCTTGAGTTGGTCTTGGAGCTTGAGATCCCCCTTTAATAACAGTTTGTCAATCATCCCTTGCCTTTGCCTTCATCTTTTTATTGCCACCTTTGGATATTGATCTCTCAGCTGCCCTTTTTCCTTTGCACGTGCGCTTCACTACTACAATTTTAACTTACAATAGCGCTAATTTAATAGCATTTTTTAGTAAAGCGCTATTAAATATCTCACACCAAAGCTTACAGTAGCGGTTTTTTATTGAACGCTATTATAAGAGTCAATCTAAAATAGCACTTCCTCTAAAACGTTTTCATAGTTTGCTAAGTAGAAAAATAATTATAAAAAAAAATCAATATTAGCGCTTCTATATTAAACGCTATTACATACATGTACCCTATAAATAGCACTTTTGCATTAAACGCTAATATAGATTTTTGCTCTGTATTAGCGCACTATAATAAATAATAATATAGTGATGTGAATTCTATATAATTAAAAGTAGGGTTAATAGTGATTTACCCTCCTGACATATGAGCGAATTTTGCTTTACCCCCCTCCCTGCCTTTTGGCAACGGTTTTTTCAAAAAAACCGTTGCCAAAACCTACTTTTGACAACGGTGGGGGGTAAACCGAAACACGCTCATATGTCAAGGGGTAAATCACTATTAACCCTTAAAAGTATAAATAAAAATAGGTTAATGATGAATTTCTTTTGACGCTCAGAACTTCTCCTTCTTCACACCAACTTTTGATAATTCTTCTTCTTTCCCCGAATTCAAATGCCCACGTCTTCCAAAGTAAAACCACCTAAACAACTTTGTATTTTCTGTCTGTTAAACTCACCCTACATTCATGAATTCAGAAACCCTAAATCTAAAATTGGTTAAACTTATAACTCAAAAACTCCAGAAAGTTGATTGAAAACCTAAAAATTAATTGAGCTCAGAACTTATAAACCGATTGAAACCCTAAAACTCACCTTCCGATGGAACAAATCCCACACCTTTATTCCTTCCAATGTACACGTAACACACCGAAACATTACTCACAACACTACTAACATTCACCTCTGTCACAGCTGTAGCCACCGTCGTATCCCCATTTTCAGTCTTCTCCAGAAGTCACATGCGGTAAGTTAGTAATTTGTTATTTGTTCAATCTTTTTGATGTATCAGGAACCCAAAAAATGACTTGCAAGCTCAAGATCAAGCTCATGGGATCAGTCCTCAATGAGAGGATTAGTCGCAAGTATGGAATAGGTGTGTTATGAATGCTAAAAAAGCTATTAAGTACATTATAATGGTGAAGGAGCAACAGAAGAAGGGGGCATACAAAGTTGAAAAGTGATGAAGAGGATACATATGGTTCCTTTAGTTATAAGGTATACCCGTACACACTTTATTTTGGGGACTATGTTATGTATAAAAATGATAGTATTGGAAATTTATTTGGAATCAGATTTAGTATTTTGAAGAATTCTGTTGAACCTACCGAGTATGTTTCTATTGAGTATGATGATGGAATAGCAAAGGTTCATGTTTAACTAATGTCTAAAAGGCTTTGTAGATGTAGTATGTGAGTTTTCTTTTCAACCCTTAATTTGTCTTTTTTGTTAAATATTCATTTTGATTCTTAAATAGGTTAGTCTTTTTGTTGGTTAATTAAGCCCTTGAATCAAGTGTGTCTTTCATTAGCTAATTAGTTATTAAATGTGTTGTTAGTCAATTTAGTCCATAAAATTACTTACAAATGAGATACTTGGGTATGTCTTTAATTTCGATACATTCAATGACGATAGTGACAACCCATTACACATATAGGGACCCAAAAGACTATTTACTTCTTTTTAATTGGTTGAACTTTAGAGGATGGTGAAATAGTAGTTTGAATTGCTTCAATAATATATGACTCACTTGTTACTTATTGTGTGGACTTTAGGGTGAATTTTTTTACAATTCAAAAGAAAACAAAAAGCTTAGGACATTGAGCAAGTTCAATGATGCTAGTGCTTGGTAGAAAAGAAATATCCAAGGAAAAGTTATTAAATAAATTTAAAGTTCTGGATGTTTCTTATGGATTAGGTAACTTCTGTTATGATTTTTTGGGGTCAAATTCAAGGTCCTGGCTTAACAATTTTTGTACTACTCAAATAGTACTTCATAATGTTTGATAATGGATGTCCAATTTGAAGATTTATTTGTGTTGCATTAAGTATAGGCTTTCATTCAATTTCTTTAAATGGCATCTTATACCACAGACATGATTCTTACTTATCTTTCCAATTTTAAAGAAGCTTATTATTTTCTTCGGTAAAATGTATGAAGAATTTGTTACATGATAGTAATTTGCCTTGTTGTTTATGATATACTCATATACATAGTTGTATCTTTTCAGAACAATTCTTTTACTATATTTACCTTTCATTTTCCTTTTTAATTTTAATTTAAAAATATATTTACCCACCTTTGGAAAGAACGGTAAATAGCTGTTATTATAAGTTGAATGTGGAATATATAATAAGAGCACTCACCCTACTGATGTATATAATATATCTATTATATAATAATGGAACTATGTTTAGTTTGTGGTGTATATAAATTGAAATGGTGAATAACAGGCCTTCAGATTAGAATTCAGACAAGTTCATATGACCCAGTTTTTTTACAAGGTTTGTGGTTCAAGGAAAGTTAATGACGGTGTTGGATTTGAGGTAAAGAGGGATTCTACATTTGGAATGGGTTGTATATACCTTATGATTCATAGATCTAATTTTAGAATATTATTAGGTATAAAAAAAGTACCAAGGAGACTTTGTGTAGTTCTGACTAAAGGAAATAAAAAGGGAATTCTTAGGATGAGCACTGCATCTGATTTGTGATTTTTGCACAATAATGGACCGTCTTTGTGATTTTGTTGTGTTATATATTTAATATATTTAGATTCTTTATGTATGAATACTTCATTATTGCTATAATGTAATATTGTTTCTTACTGCATCTTATCCATTTCATTTCAGGAATTTTGGTAAAATCACATCATATTCCGACCTTCATCTTTTCAGTTGAAAATCGCATCACACGACTTCTTACAAATCAGTGAGTTCTCAATTCCATATCATGTTTGTGTTTGAAAAGACATAGCAAAACATTAGAAAATTACATTAAAACTTAGAAAAAATTCTTAATTTTTCGCGCATAATCAATAGTCGCGCATTAGATTGAGTTGTATTATCAAGTTTGTTATTTGTTGAAAAGTATAATTCATTAAATTAAGTGAACACAATCCAATATGATTGAAGGGAGTTGGTGTTTTACTGTACAAATTTGACAATGTCAAGATCTCAATAGTATTTTTTATTAAAGGCTTGAATTTTTTGTTTAACATTTTCACGAGGGGATCATTACTGGTGGATAAATTTTCATCACTTTGTTATTATACATATAAGCATAATCTAGAAGAAATAGAATATTGTTTCTTTTAGAAATAAACATGAGACTTCGCACATCTTTGCTTTCGTTTAGTGATAATTAATGTTTATTTACTTGGACTAGTTTTTAAAGATTGTGTATTAGTCCCTTATGCATTCATTTTTGCTTTTCATAATAGAACTTACTCCAATACACAGGGACTGGAAAAGTGAATCAGAAAGGTGGAAATGACTCTTTCTTGTACCTTTTGATAGAAATCTTAACACTAGGCCTTTAAAAGTTTTTCTCTTAAGTGAATTATAGTTTTCTAAATGAAATATAATAAACTTTTCCTCACTCATTGCTTGCATACATGATTCTTGTTTGTAGAATTAGTATGCCTGGATAAATGACCTAATTGTGTTGATTTAATATTTTGTACCCTTGTATTTTTAATAATGAGAACATACATGTTTAGGCCATGAATTCTTATCAATGTTAGCAGGATAGTCATGTGAACTTATGTTCTCTACTTCAAAGTGTTCATGGCAATCTTGACTACTCCAACTAGCACGTAGAAAATAGCTCATGTTGAGGTTGTTTTAAGCAATATTTTGGGTGTGTGTTTTTTCTACTTGAAAACTATGATTTAATTGAAAATTATATTTTTTCCTTCCTTTGCATTTTAAATAGGTAATCAAGCATATAAGCTGCACTTGGAAGATTCGTCTTAGTATAGAAATGGAATGAGCTTATCTTCAAGAAGAATCAACATTGACAAGAGTACACTGATCCATGAAGGCAACTAAGGTATTGCTTGACAAGGATCTGAATGCCAAGATCTTTGAATATGATTTACCCATACTTGATGAATAAGGGAATAACATATTAGCACACTGATGACTAGAATAATGTTAGTAATTTCCACATGTATTTTCTTTTGCAGCTATAGTTGAGCTTCTTGATAACATTGTTAGCCATGTTTATTCATGCTGTTTGCCATGTGATTATTCATGTTGTTTGAACTATTATAATATTAGCTAGTCTCTGCCATTTTATTTTGGCATATTTAGCATACTAAGTTAGCTAATATCAACAAACAGTAGACTCTCTTGTCTATTGCTTTGTGGAATTGGTTTTTCACGTAGTACAAGTAGTTTTAATTCTTTATAATTATATCATTCTGCTAGATGTGTGAAGAATGGATGTGTTATTTTTGTAATCTAAAAAAATAATAAAATAAGGGTCTTTAAACATAGTGTTCTAAGATAGCGTTTTATGGAAAAATGCTATTAAAAATAAGACCTATAATGCCATTTTTTATGAAAGCGCTATTAAATTCAGTACACAAACAGATGTACTATTGCCGCATCACTATGATAGCACTTTTAAGGGAAGTGCAATTAAAGTTTAAACATTTAATAGCGCTTTAAAGAGGAGTGCTATTAAAGGTTAAACATTTAATAGCGCTTTAGAAACGCTATCATAAGTAGCCAACCTATAATAGCGGGGGCTTTAATAGCACTTTTAAATGCTATTAAACGCCAATAAAAGCGCTATTAAAAATACTTTTTGGCGTAGTGCTTGTTGTGTCCCAACTTCCCGCATTTTTGGCATTTCACTGTTTGAAGTTTTCTTGGTAAAGAGTGTGAGTTTCTTGGCTCATCATTTGTCTTGTTACGGTTCTTTTTTGGTCGACCAATAGCTCTCCTCATGACTGGAGGTTGGATTGGTTTAGTTATATCATTTGTTGGCCATAGTTGCGGGCCATTTGTTGGTTGGATGATATAGCTGTATGTAGCCATTACGGTAGACTTCCTATTCAAAGTAAAATTGAAGTAAGCTAACATACAAGATAACGAATGATCATATATGTAGTAGGATGAAAATGAAGAAAATTACCTATAGTATGACAAAACGTACTCTTCTGGTTCCTTCTTGTTATACCATATGCACGCGATTACATGACAACAACGTACCCCCGTCAGATCCCACTTCCTGCAAGCACATTTTTTCTGCAATAAATTAACAGCATATGTCTCAATACCATTTGACACTCCAAACAGTGCAAAGCCATCATCCGAATTCCATGTTGCACTCCATCCTTCAGCCGCCCTCTTTGTTATTTCTAGAACTTGTTGAATTTTGGGACATATGATGCCTTTCACTCTACCTAATGCTTCCTTTTAAGTTGCGATCCTTAAAGTCAAATAGTGTTTGATTCCTTCTAGCATTGTAATGATAGGTTTGTCCTTATACTCCAAAATTGCGCGATTAAAGGCTTCACATATGTTGTTAACTTGCAAGTCACTTTGTGTATCTTCCTTAAAATGTGATCTACTCCAACATGCAGCCGGTACATCCATCATATCTTTCTAAGCTTTCACATTGAGGTTTTTCATACGATTCATTGCTCTCTCCCTAGCAGGGACTGTTGTGGCTCTAGCTGCTCTCCATAAAGCCTCCTTCATCTCTATCCCGGGATATTTCTTCTCCAATTGCCATAAAGATGTTTCACACACAATCTATGTTCTACATACTGACTTGTCTCTAGAATAGTCGGTACCAGTTCCTATGTAATAACATAATGTATCAGAATGTATTAATATCATAATGATTATAACATAATGTACAAATAGTAACAGAATGGTAATGTACAAAACATGTAAACACAATGTACAAATAGTATAAGAATGGTAATGTACAAATAGTATTAATATCATAAATGCTATAACAGAATGGTAATGTACAAATAGTAACAGAATGGTAATGTACAAATATTATAACAGAATGTAATAACATATAAATGCTATAACAGAATGGTAATGTACAAATAGTATAACAGAATGTAATGTACAACTACTATAATAGCAGGTGGTAATGTACAAATGGTAATGTCAAGAAGTAACCTTCTATTGATCCGAGATAAATGCATAGACCTTGTGTTGAATAAATTGCGAATCATCAAGCAGTAACTTTATAAACCACTACCACGAGTCCTTTGTTTCGGCTTCCACAACGGCATATGCAACGAGCATCATCTTGTTATTTCCATCTTTTCTAACTACAGTTATCTGTCATACCCCAATTTTGACCACTGAGATTTCCCATCATTGCGCAAATCATCACCACAATATGGATGTATCATCATGCCTCGTCAGTCTCCCCAAAGATGGGTGAGCATTCACTACAATCAAGCTTAGGGTTTCAAGCCCTCACAGAGCACTTAGACAAAGGATCAATCAAGAAATGACATGATCTTCAACTTGTCTAACCTCTCAGAACATCCATAAAGGATCAAGAGGACTCCCACATCAAGGATCAAGCACAAGGTTGCAACATTCCAAGTGGATTAAGCCTCAAGATCGCCAGTGTCACCAAATTAGGGTTTTGGTCGACCAGGGCCTCCAGATGGAAATTTTCATCTGGGCATGAGCCAATACTTCAAAGCATGACTTAAGATACTCCAAGGGACCTCATGAACCCAATCATCAATTCAATTTCACCTCAGAGGATACATTCACAAAAAAATCAGGAATTAGGGTTTCTAGACCTAATTCACCCCTAAGTTGACTTTTGGGACAAAACATGAGCCAAGACCTCAAGACATGATTTGAGGGTCTCCAATACACTCTATTGATCCATTTCCAACAATGGATTGATCCAAGAAGCTTGATATACAAGTTTCAATTTCATCTGAACCACAATTAGGGTTTTGGGGAAAAAGTCAACTGTACCTTTGACATTTGACCAAGACATGCTCCCAAACCTTGGGACATGATTCAATACACCCTATATCACCTATGGAATCCATCTATTAAGTTTGATTGAGGTCAAAGACTTGATTTCATAGAGGATCGCACAGTTTGGAATTCATCTGATAAAAAATCAACTGTGCACAAAAGTCAAAGTTTGACTTTTTGAGATTTTTCACAATTATGGTTACTTAACCCTAAAATGATGTTAATGTGTGATTGGAATCATCATTCATCCAGAAAAACCAAAGAAAGTGAGATAACTTGTAAAAGGGGTAACCATAAAAAACTTAGAATTTTTCTAAGTTATGAAACAAAGTGGCTAGGGTACCAACTTCCAAGGATCATAACTTGAGATCTAAGCAACCATTTTGAATGATCCAAAGATGGATTTGTAGCTCTCATGGCATACTTTAAAAGTGTCAACTCTACCTCATTCCAATTCCTCATGGGTTTTAAGTTATGGAGTGACCAAAATGACAAAAACATCAAAATGCCACTTTTTCCAACACTTAGTGAAAATTTCACTAAGTCAGAATCTGTTTCACTTTTTTCAAAATGTAGGGGAATTTTTCACTTAGATCCAAAAAGTGTCAAGACTAACTATGATCACACATATGTTGTATCATATGAGAGCTTTCCAAAATGGCCAAGAACTTCATCGAATTCCATCTGAGCTAAGAATTATGACAGCTGCAACATGCCTTGCTGCAACTGTCATGACAAGGCAGATTTGTGCACATTGGCTCTATTTGAACAATTTTTTCAAATGCCAAGCAATTTTATCCATCTGCACACCTCAAGGGGAGACCAAGGAGGGACAAACACTGATCCATAAGCCTCCCGAGTCTTTGGAACTACATATAGGTTTGGCACCCCTAAAAGCCAAAGATGCTTCAAGACTCCAATTTTGTTTTGAACCATTCAATGGATGCTTAGAGGTGGCATGTATCAGAGAAAAAATGAACACTTCAGTCAAGCCTTATCCTTGAATCAAAGAACCATAGGCCTGTGCTCTAACCTCTAGTCAATGGCTAGAGGAGACTTGAGATTCCAAAATGATCCAATTGGCCAACAGCCTGCTGCAGCCACCATTCACTATTGCTTGAAAAACAAACTTGCTCTACTATAAATAGAGCTCATTTGTGCTCAGTTTAACTACACCAAAGCACTACAACTGATGATTTCCTCAAAATCACCTTCTCACTTCCAAAATTTCCTTCTAAAGCAAGTCACTATCGGGTTTTGAGTTTGAGAGCAATTCCAACCAAACCAATCACACACACACACACACACACACACCTCATTAACATCATATAGAAGTGATCCAAACACTTAAACAACATCTGGAACACCAATTTCACAAAATCACCAGCCAATTGCTCAAGTTTTCAACAAAGTTACAGCTGAGGTGCCATAACCCGTTCCAGTCCATTTCCAATCACTCCAAGCATTCAAACACATTCCATATGGTGTAGGGAAGCTGTTCAGATCATCACAGCTCATCTGTAACACCTCCAACTCAGAAATCAAATTGCTCTTGCTGCCACGACCTTCAAGTAAGCCTAAACTTGGTCATCTCTTAATCTATGCATATTTCCTCACACAATACTTTTTCCATATGTTCATAATCATGCATAGAATGTTTCCCCTCAATTACTTGCTTTGTATGAATCATGTATCAAAATTCCCAGCCTTCATGCAGAATTTAGGGTTTTTGAGGTTTTGTCTTGATTTCTTATTCCATGCTTAAAATAAATGAAATTAAAGACCATAGACATGATCGTGAGGTGAAAACGAGTAGATTGATATGTGGATTGCATGATTTCATCAAGTATTCAATGAGATTGGATAGAAAATGCAAATCTGAGCAAAACTCCCTTCGCGCGTGTTCTTGGCCGATGTTCAAAAATCCCCCTGTAAAAAAAAACTTGCAAAAAGAACCCTAACATTTGAAGATTCTCTCAATTTTGACCTTTATCACATCGAGTCACCAAAAACCTGTCATTTTGACCTCTGCCATTTTGGCAGCGTTTTTATTTTGACCACTGTCATTTTGGCAGCGTTTTTATTTTGACCCCTGCCATTTTGGCAGCGTTTTTATTTTGACCCCTACCACATCAGCTTTTTTGGTGACTGGATGTGATGAAGGACAAAATTGAGAGAATCTTCAAATGTTAGGGTTTTTTTTGCAAGTTTTTTTTTACAGGGGGGTTTTTCGAATATCGCCTATATGGCATGGGGCAAAATGGCTATTAACCCTAAATTCAAATATTTGAATTTTGTGATTTTATTTAATTGATTCAAAAATTAATTTCTCTCTGAATTTTAATGATTTTGAGTTGATTCTTTTTCTAATAAATTCACAAAAATGTTAAAATATTTTATTTTACCAAAATTTCCCAAAAATATTATTTATTTCATATATTTGATAGTTTTGCAAAAGAATTAATTTTTTATTTGTTTTTAACATTTAAAATATTTTTTCTTTCTTGATTTTCCAAACTTAATTGATTTTCAATCATTTTTGTGGATAAAGACATGATTTTTCAAACATTAATCCAAGGTCACAACTTATTTTTCACACATGTTTGATAATTTTGATCATTTTAATCAAATTTGTATTTAATTAAAATACATTTTGAAATTAATTTAGGGTTTTGATCTTAATCACCCTAAACAAATCTTTTTCAAACACTCGTGGGCCTCTAATAGAGTGTAAGACCCAACCCTTTTTTAAATAAACATTTTTGGGCCTCACACATTGTATAAGTCCCTCTGTATATTTTCAAAACAACGGCGCGATCGTCGCCTTTTCAAAATCATTTGGGCCTACCATCGTGTTGTAAGTCCCATCTTTCTTTTTTAAAAAAATATCTTTGGGCCTCTAATAGAGTGTATGACCCAACCCCCTTTTTGAAAACCAAAAAAATTTGGGCCTCGGTTATCGTATAAGACCCACTGTATTTTCAAACCTCGGCGCGATCACCATTTTCCAAACAAATAATAATCTGGGTCTCTCCCTGAGTTGTAAGCCCCATCACTTGTACAAAAACACTTTTGGGCCTCTAATAGAGTATAAGACTCAACCCCTTTGTGAATAATACCTTTTGGGCCTCACACATTGTATAAGTCCCTCTGTATATTTTCAAACGTTCGGCGAGATTGTCGCCTTTTTAACAAAATCAACTGGGCTTCTCCTTAAGCTATAAGACCCATCTTTATTCATTTTCAAACTCTTTGGGCCTCTAATAGAGTGTAAGACCGAATCCCCTTTTGACCAAAACTCTTTGGGCCTCAGTCGTTGTATAAGTCCCGATACAAAACAACAGTACCATCACTGTTAAAATTCGGGCCTCTCCCTGAGCTGTAAGCCCCGATCTCTGTTCAAAATAACTTTTCCTTTGATTTTGAATCCAAATGTATAGTTGTTATCAAAATTTTCTTTAATTTCTTTGTTGAACAACTAACAAAACAGCATGGAAGCTCTACAACGGGTAAGTGTTTATCCGCTTTCTTTTATATATACATAACTGTATTGTGGGAAGCTGTGCATGGTTAGTCTTCTTTCGTACTCCTTTTAATAATTGTCATATATCAACTGTATATATACTAATATAGTTATTTAGAGTTTTCCCAAGCAACTACGTCTAGAACTAGGTAAAGCCCGTTGGTCACTCTTAAACACAAACAAAACTAGATCCCCATAGGATTTCCATATACAGTTTTCCCTTCTCTTGGGGTTAATCAATATGGAACAAAAAAAAAGGTAGTATTCTCGGTGAACCTTTTCTTAGACTGTCACCCTTAGAAATTGTCAAAGAAATTCTACTCCCCAGAGTTGATCTATTCTCCGGGAATAGCATCTCTTGAGTTTCTTCCAAATACTCGAACTTTCCTGGAATGATCACTTCTATGTGAATTGCATTTCTTGAACTTCTCTTGGTTATAGGACCCATATGCTTCCTAAAAGCATCCCCGCATCCTCTTGGGCTTTGTAAAAGGACCCTTCGGCTTCTTAGAAGTTCTTATGCCTTCTCTTGGGCTTAATACAAGGACCCTGACGACCTCTTAAAGGTATAAGACAGAACTTAGTCATCCTTTGCTAGAGCAGTCTTTCCTGTGTCAAACCTCTGGCCACTTTAGGGTTGATTATCATCCCTTAAGGTCCTTGCACTCTTTTAGGCATCCTACAAAAGATAAAACTCTTCAACACCAGTAGACTTGGACAGTTTAAAACCCCTTTGAGTCTCAAAGACATTCTCAAGTTCCTTTCAAACATAGAAAAAAACACCGATCACTCTGGATGAATCTCCAGCAGAAACCCGGTCTCTCTCATGAGAGTTCCCCATCCTTGGACCTGTCTATTGATCTAATCCTCAGCAGTAAGATATCCTCCTCTTAGGCTTTGTATAATGATCATTTCCCCAGGAAAGTCAGCCTCCTCTTGGGCTTTGTACAATGATCTTCCCCAACGGAGATAACCTTTTAAGACTCTCTTGTTGAGTCAATCACTTTTCAGACTCTCTTGTTGAGTCAATCACTCTTCAGACTCTCTTGTTGAGTCAATCACTTCTCAGACTCTCTTGTTGAGTCAACCACTTTTCAGACTCTCTTATTGGGTCAATCTCCTTTTAGCCTCCATCTCGGGCTTTGTATGAGACAGCAAATCACTCTCTTGTTGAGTATAAAAGACTCTCTT
The DNA here is from genome assembly GCA_022829125.1 of Lathyrus tuberosus. Lineage (NCBI taxonomy): Eukaryota > Viridiplantae > Streptophyta > Magnoliopsida > Fabales > Fabaceae > Lathyrus > Lathyrus tuberosus. The sequence continues at coordinate 13,827,754 of JALAZF010000072.1, forward strand.
GTTGAGTCAACTCCTTTAGCCTCCGTCTTGGGCTTTGTACAAGACATAAAAAAGCGCTCTCTTATTGAGACAAACTCATTTCAGCCTCCGTTTTGGGCTTTCTACAAGACACATATAAACCTCCCCAACGGAGTCAAAAATCCCTTTTAGCCTCAATCTTGGGCTTTGTACAAGACAGAAAGAACATTTTCCTTGGAAAAGTCAAACTGTTAGCCTCCTCTTAGGCTTCATATAATGATATCCCCAAAGAGTCAATCTCTTTTAGCCTCCGTCTTGGGCTTTGTACACGACACCAATATATCCACTCTCTTGTTGAGTCGATCTCATACAGCCTCCTCTTAATCTTTGTATAAGGACTTCCCCAGTGGAGTCAATCAACCTCTTAGCTTCAAACTTGTGCTTTGATCAAAGCACATAAAAAAATCAACCATCCCTCTTTAGAGATGACAAATTCTCTCTCAACCAAAACCCTTTAGCTTCATATCTTGGGCTTTGAACAAGATACAAATAACCTTTAGCTTCAATCTTGGACTTTGAACAAGACACCAAAACATCTTTTTTCCTCCCTTAGAATAGGAGGAACTACGATTGCTCTGATTTCCCATTTCGTTTAAACGGGAATACGTAGGCATAAGATTGCGAAATCTTAGCGAGCATACTAATCAAAAACTATAGGTCCAATACCTACATACATCAATCAAAACTTAGGTCCCGCGCCTTACCAAAAACATCAACAAAAACCCACTCACTTTGTCTCAAGAAACTTTCCAAACCCATTAATAGATAAACACCATCAATTACAAAGCAGAACCTAAAGTTAATATCCTATGGATAACCACATATAGGATGGGTAACTGACAACTGCCCATTGTATAACCTGACCCCGGACCCCCCAATCTCTTTAAGTGTTTGTTCAGTTAAACATTCGCGTGCAAGGTTAGTTTTAGATACCTTCCCTTTCCCTTCCAGTTTCATGGGATAAATAAGAAATAAGAAAGTAACACCCCTTTCTCCTCGAGGAGGAAAACCCAACTTCAGTGATAAGGTGGTCGCGTCACCGACAAAAATCGCTCGCTACAGAAAAATGGAGACTCTGCTGGGGAGTCTTTAGAATGATCTTTAGGGCATCGTCCCCATTTTTCAACAGAAAAATGGCGACTCTGCTGGGGAGTCATTGACTGTTAGGATCATAGGACTAGAGGTCTAGGATGTTAGGAAAAATATATATACTGTTTTTCCTAATTGATATCCGTGTTTATTTTTCTGCTAATGGGAATGCGTGTGATGCCGCATCTGGAAATATTGAGTATACACCTAAGATAGGTGATGGCACGAGACGGGTAATCTTATTGGGAGTGAATCCAAAATAAGAGGTCCCGGTAGACCATCGAATCAGTGGAGATACCCTTTGCGGATTCAATGCCTATATGACTTCGGTTGTTGAAAGCAGATTGTTCGATTGGGTTAATTGAGAATTTGAGGATTTTAGTAGACTGAAACCATGTTACTATTTTGTAGTGCGGAAGCTATCGGAAATAGTTGTCACGCGATACTACCCTCATTTGAGATTACTCTAAGATACACCAGCTCGCTTGGGTGATTCCAACCTGCTGTTGTTATCCCAAGAGGAGTAAATGATTTTGCGGACAGGTACAAAAAATCACCAGTAAAACCTTTGGGGATGGGTAGAGCCTTGACTTCATGACACTGACCCTTTGACCCCATGTTTTTTCTATGTTTTTGTGTGCTGCATTCATGCATTCATTTCATTAAAAAACTTTAAACAAAGAAAATTTTCTCTTCTAGTCTCTCTTTTTCAAATTAAACTGAGACAATGATTGCAAACATCAAAGAGAAAGATTGCGTTATGGATTTCGGTAGAAGGAGGACTCACAAGTATACTTTCAAGGTTCCAAAACTAGAGGATTTAAGAGGATTGGCGAGGATGATCACCAACCCTGATCCTTTCAGAGCTAAGTATGGAGGACTGATGTCTCTGTTAAGGGTCCATGTAATTGAAGGATGTTGCCTTTGCAACTGTGGTAGATGGAAAGATGATATTCCGGAGGTAGTTTTCTTTTTTCAATTAAACTCCCAAATAACAGAACACGAGATCCTTCACGAATTCACCCACCACGAAACCGTCGTCGCCATAATCAACAACGGCAGTTTCGGAAGCTGTCATCGCTCCGTCCTCGCCGCTCAAAACTCTTGGCAGCTCTATTTCCTTCGACAACCAGACGACTTCTTCTCCAACACGCTCTGAAAAGGAATTATCGATTATCATTTTATCGTCAAAAACCTCAGCAACGCTGACGACGTTGAAGATATCTCGCTCATTTATAATGCTACCACCGCCGCCGCAATCGTTCTCCAGCAAATCGGCCACCGCTTCGCCTCTGGTGAATTCCGCAAGAACGACTCTGTTATAATGTTCCATTGCACTTACCAAGCAGTTAAGAAATCTATTGAGGTTTATGTTATGCCCTTTGGAGACTCCGTTATTGAGGTCCAGCTACCGTTTCCGGTTCACTCTGACAAAGAAATTATCGCAGAGTTCAAGAAAGGACTCAACCGAGGTAAAGTTAATAGCGGAAGAGTTAGGTTAGCGATATTTGATCACATTACGTCGATGCCTTCTGTTGTTATCCCTGTTAAGAATTGATAAGGCCTTAGCATCTGGTGCCTTTGCATTTGATCCCAGACCTCTACAAGACTTTTGTGTAGCTATCAATAACACCAATGGTATGTATATCTTTTAAAACAACAAAAAATAATTACACAATGGATTGATGGACCCGGTAGAAGTTGGCTTAGCTTGTGGAAGTGATACTGCTCATCTTTCTCTCTTGGGTTATGATCCTCGTGTTTACTATCGTGGTCGAGGGGCATTTGAATCCATGGGGGTGGGATTGGCCATGTCGCCTGGTGATATTGCTTTTAAGGTTTGTGCACAACTCTTTTTTGTTATTATTTCTATGCAGTTTAAAAATAATTTCTCCTTAACCTTATTTTTCAAAAGTATTATACATTCTAATAGCTTGATGATATATTTATCGAAAAAAGGTTGATGAACTGTCTTCCTGCAATCAAATTTTGCAACTCTTGATGAGAAAACCGGAATCGTCACTAGTAGGAGAGCTGACATGCACTTCGAAGAAGAAAGCCCCATACTATGTGCTGCCCTTGATGGAATAAAGCTTCCATCTTTCCCTCAATATGAAGTCAGAGTCAAGTGAAGATGTTTAAGGTTGCTATAACATTTAAGGGTTAGTTGTTGGTGTAGGTGACCACTCATTATGGTTAATATTAAGTTTTCAATGTTTGTAACATGTTTCTTGTTAACAAAATCTATTAGTCATGTCGTAAATTTTGGAGGATTTTGCATGGTCGGACTCTATTTTGTCTGGTTTAAAGATTTCTCTCCAAAAGTTTAAAATTCTACCCTCAAAGTTAAGTTTATATGTAGATGATTACAAGTTCATGAAGACACGAACTCATGCTTAAAGACTAATATTAACATGTCATTATACGTCTTTCTGATTCTTTTCATAGGTATGCTACAGAACATAGATGTTGAGTGGTTGTTAAAGGACTAAATTTTAGTGGAAATATATCCGGGACAGACCCGTTAAAGGACAACCGCTTACTCTTGAAAGCAGAAGCTTTAGATGAATCTCATGAAGCAAGGAACACTGCTGATGTTGTTAATGAGCTGTCCAAGGAAATAACAAAAAATTTGGTTTCTCATCCTGTGAATGCTCAACGTGCTGCAGAAGGGAAGAATATTGAATATGATAATAATTTTACTTGTTTTCTTTGTAGTTCGAATTGGATTGAGGTATGTAATATCTGGTTTGGGAGGAAATTTGTTGTGTGTTTTATTCCTCCATTCAATCATCTACGTTGGTGCATCTGGTGCAATATTCGACTTACTAGGAGTGATGCTATAAGAAGTTTTAACAAATTGGAAAATGCATACTCGTAAGGTAAATAAATAAGTTTATACGTTATTAAGCTCAATAATACTGCTTAATTAATATATTTTTGTTATTGTTTTGCAGTTTGATGAGAAGTTGATTCTTATTGTGATCATTGTTCTAGACTTAGCTCATGGAACTTTTCCTTTTGGAATTAATTTTAGTAACATTTGAGGGTTTACATCAGGATTTCTTCTTGGATTTGCCATTTTGATTCGTTCTCAGTATAATGGGTTTAATCTAACCAATTCTAAAACGTACCAGAAGCAAGAATCTTATCAATATGCCCTTCGGATTATCTCTTAAGGAACTAAAAACCAGGATTTAGAAATGGGGGGACCAAAACTGAGAAAAAGCCATAATAGGGGGACAAAAACTACAATTATGCCTAATTTATTTATTTTTTATTAATTTCAACCGTATGCGAAGGAATTAGTGGACATGTTCTATTTATAAGTCATTTTTAATTAATTAATATTTAGTGAATAGCTTATCATTTTTATTAGTTTTTTTTAATACTTTTGGTTAATTAAATAATTATTATAGATTTTGGCGGGTGGAAGAAGTTGTAGGATTATAATTTAGTATTATTATTATTATTATTATTATTATTATTATTATTATTATTATTATTATTATTATTATTAAAAGTGAAAAAAATGGGAAAACAAAACAATGAAAAAAATGGAAAGTAAAGGTATAAAAAAGTAGCGATTATAATTGGTGAAAGAAGTCGCGACAGTTTCCTCTAATGGTCGCGGGTGTGAAAAGAGGGCGGTTATTTGGTAATCGTCACAATTATGTCATTCAACGTGTTTAAAAAATCTGCGACAGCTGAGCCTAACTATCGTGGCAATCGTCGCAGTCCAGGAATAAGGACGATTTTGTGGTAACTGTCGCAACTCAAGTGTCGTAAATCTCTTTTTTTCTTGTAGTGACAGTATGTTCAGTAACTTGAATAAGAATCACTAATTAACATGTAATTTAGAAGTTAAGTACAAGTTAGGTTTGATTTAATCACTATCAGATTTTCGTCTATTTGGATTGTAAGTTTTCTCAGATTTTTGCCCAAAGGAAGGCTGTGAAAAATGATATCCCTATATAACTCAAATGATTTCTATTCTTCCAAAGCATGAAATTCACTTCAGGGGTTATATGACAGGGAATATGTGTGAGAGCATAACTTGTGTGATACAATATTTCTCGTGATGTTAAGTCCCTCTCATTAAACACGATGGTATGTGTGGTGGCTCCGACTAATTTGTTTCAAGAAAAATACCCTGCCATGCCATAACCAAAACCAAACAAACATCACCAAATGTATCACACATACAAACACAAACCCACCATACTAGAAATCCTCTAATAACCCATACAAACCAGAGCAAACACCACACTTACAAAATCCAATTTACCGCCATTATTGACAACACCTATTAGTAAACTGCTGACCCAAAACTCACAAAACCAAACCATTAAAAGGATGTCTGCAGCAGACATTCGACTTAGGAGAGACAATGGGTTATGTTATTTCTAATATGAAATGAAAAGTTGTATTACTCAAACAAGTGCTTAATGAATTATACTACTTAATGAATAAAATGAATGTACCTTTACATACAAAAATTAAGAACCAACAAGATTTCCCTAACATTAGCTTTCAGTATGTTTCTACTACCCTCAAAGAACCCTGTATATTATCTATCACAATATAGTTAGTAAAGTAAACATATTTGACTTTCCTCAACATGATTTAAAACTCACCCATTGCAAAGATTTGATTTTTCCAAGATAAATAGATAGTAAAATACACAAAAATCAAATGGTTGCTATACATCACTCATGATTAGTACATGAATGTTTAATATTAACTGTAGATTTGTTCATTAGTGGTTGGTATTGCTCACTTTAGAGGAATTAAATCTCAATACAAGACATCACTAATATTCATTAGAATAAAGCTTGTTAATACTAGAGATGCTATGAAAGTGATACAGTATCTAAGTATTTATGTTTTTGTAAGACAAAGCAAATATATCTGCTCAAGATAAAGAATTACAACTTCAACAATACTGTTGTAAAACCTTAAAAATGAAACACACAGGTTCTAGCAAATATTATGTTCTTACTGAAACTAGAAAGCCAGAGTAGCATTGTCATCAGAACTTAAAAATGAAACACACGGGTTCTCACTCCTCCTACTGATCAGCAAGTTGTCTTTCTGAATTATTATTTTCAAACATTTTTGGGTGAACTAAGACTATCCCCTTGCTAGGATACAAGAACTAACCTAGTTAGATACCACTAACCATGTCAAATCATGCTGATATTGCTATTGACTTTCATACATTACAAATAGATATATACTAATTCTATTCATTCAGTTTTAAGGTCAGTAAACAAAACAGACGACAAATTAAACCCACATTGCAGGTGCCCAAAAAACCTTGCCGGATAATGAAAATAGAAAGTTTGAGAGAAAAGAATGGATAGTAATGAATACATAACTAAGTCGAATATCTAATGCGATTATAATTTAGGGTTGACAGCTTCATGAATAAAGAGAAAGAGAGTATGAATCAGGGTCATGGATAATAAACCTAGTAAAAACACATAAGCGATTAAGGGTTTTTGAACTGACCTATTAAGATTGGTTCCGACAGAGATACCACAGCGTTAAGATTTGTCTCGTGCTTTCTAGTTCTGAATAGAAGAAGTGAAGTTCTGAATAGAAGAATAGAAGAAGAACAAACGTTTTCTTGTATTGGGCGCGGTTCTTGGATTTTCATGGGATACGGTTCATCTCCGTCGTAGATTTTTCAATTGGGCCCAAAAAGATGGAGGTTGGGCTCAACCGTCGCGGCCTATTATACTGTTTTAGCGCTTGACCAAATAAATGAAGGTTAAGGGCGGTTAAGAACTAACGCGACCTAAATTTTACGGCGATTGGGTTTGGATCCGTCGCAATCCGTATATTTTTTTTAAAAAATAAAGGGCAGTTTCAAAAAACCGTCGTAGAAACCGCCGTAAAATACACATGAGGAGGGTTTTCAATGAACCGTCGCAACCTAAGTGTCGTTAAATGCCAATTTTCTTTTAAATATAAATATATATATATATATATATATATATATATATATATATATATATATATATATTAAAAATATTATTTTTTAAAAGATCTACAACAGGGTCGGCGCAATGCAAGTGTATTATAGGTTACATGTGTGATTTGTAGTAAAAGAAAGAGGAATACATGTGTGATTTGTTTATGCTTGGAAAGAGTGAAATAGAATTGAATAAAAATATAAAAAGGAATGAAAATGAATTATTTTTTATTTCATTAAATGCATTTATTTTATTAAATAAAATAATTTTTCAAGAAACTAAATAAACAGGGACAGCTAAAAGTATCCGTTAAAGTTTAAAATTTAATGAGATATTAAAAATAAAAACTAATATTATTCAAATTTTAGTTAATAAAAGGAGGTCATTATAGAAATTTTTTTTTTAGTTTATAGTATATTAAATATATAATTATTAATTATAATACAAAAAACGAGTATTATAATTATGATAGTGGAGGTATAGGCCCACTCTTTCTATCACATAGCTCTCTCTCTCTCTCTCTCTATATATATATATATATATATATATATATATATATATATATATATACTATGAGTAGGGCTGTCAAGTTGCAACTACAAAAGCGAATTTCGCGGGAATTTCTGATTTAAGGTCTCAAAGATGAGAAATTTTTTTTGTGCAGGGATAGGGATGGCAAACATATATCCACGTGTCGTGGAGTCTCTGCCCTACACTAAAATACCATAATATCGTTAATTAATATATAATTTAAAATTTTTAGATAGGTTTATTTGTCATTTCATATTATTTATTTTATAAATCAATGTAATACACATGTGTAATGTTAATAAAAGAGAAAGATCTAAATGATAATTTAAAAAAATATTAAGTTTGGAAAAATAAAATTTTTAATTAAACAGCATGTTATAAATAAATTATTGCCTCTTTGTATGGTATACAATTAAGTTAATTATTAAAAAGTTAAGGACTATCAATTGAAGAATCACACAAATCATCACACATTTATTGATTGTCTCCTAATCTTTGGAATTACCATCAATAACAAGAAGTTCTTTAAATTTAATATTTCTGAAAAAAAATGATTTTTCAATTATATACATACCTAAATATATGATGACTATTACTAGAATGGCAACTAGAATATTTTTTTAAATATTATTTTCAAATTTAAAAATTATTATATTTAAAGAATTAATTAAGGTTTAATTTAAATTCCTTGTTTTATATTAATTATGTATACTCTAGCTCATTTATTTTTATTTTATTAAAAAAAAATTATATTATTTGAGGATAACTAATTTATTTTGTTGAACTGCACATAACATAAATTGTGTTTAATTTTCCAAATTAATTCATGCAAGTATTTTCTTGATACACTAAGATAATTAAATAATTATTTCATAATTCTTAAATCAATTGTTTTCCAGAAATTGTTTTCAACATTACAAGACTTTCCAGAAATATTGTTCATTTACATTACATATTCAGTTATATATATATATATATATATATATATATTACAAGACTTTTTACGTGTTTCCAAAAAAAGAAACCGTATACGTCATTTTCCTAGAAGAGCAACTAGAATATTTTTTTAAATATCATACTAAATTATAATCCTAAAAGTTCTTCGCACCAAATTTTCCGCCAAAACCTTTAATAAATAAAAGTTAATTATTTAAATAAAAAGGTAAATAATACTAAATTTTAATCCTAGATGTTCTTCCCACCAAATATCCCGCCAAAACCTTAAATAAATAAAAGTTAATTAATTAAATAAAAAAGTAAAATTATTAATTAATAAAAAAACCAATTACTCATTAGTAACTTTTCTCTCTCCATTATTAACTTTCACTACTAAATATTTTCTTAATTATTCATTAATAATAATTATTAATTTAAAAAATTACTAAATAAATAAAATACTATGTTCTTCCCACCAAATTTTCCGCCAAAATCTTTAATAAATAAAAGTTAATTAATTAAATAAAAAAGTAAATATTATTAATTAATAAAAAAACCAATTCATTTAGTCAATGTTTTAAAAATCGGACCGGACCGGTCGGTCGGACCGGGAACCGGTGTGAACCGGGAAAACCGGGTTCGTTTGTTCGATCGCCCATATCTTCGAACCGGAGGGAACCGGTGTGAACCGGTGCGAACCGGAAAAACTGGAAAAACCGGTGGTTTTTGCAAATCGGTGGTTCAATTGTTTATTTTTTTTTTTAAAAAAAAAATTAATTTTTTTTTATTTTTTTATTTTACTCAAATACATATGAATTTTTCCCCAAGAATAATAGTGATCACTCATTTAATTCAAGTGATACACAAATTAAATTTCGTAATATCCACAAAACTATTTTTACTATTTTGTATTTATATTGATTGAAAAACTATCATACAAATATTTGTATAGACATTTAAGAACACAGATTAAGAAACTAAATATAATATAATTTTAGATTTAACTGATTTCCATTATATATATATATATATATAGATTTGGAAAATTTATTATATAGAATAATGTTAATATTTGTATTGTTTTAATTATTAACATTAAAACTGATTTTCTATTAACATTAAAACTATGAATTTAACTTAGACACTGTTTAATTTAGACTCTGTTTAAAATTTACAATTAGACTCTGTTTAAAATTTGCATTTAAATTATGAACCTGTGAATTTATGATATGATATTTTCAAAAAATTTAAGTGAAATTTAAGTGCTAGTTATATTTTTTAGAGACTGAATAATCCGGTTCGACCGGTTTTATCGATTTTATACCTATTATAATGACAGGTTTATTCAACCGAGTTATCCGGTTTAATCCGGTTTGGTCATGCGATTCGACCAATGACTCAGTGGTTCGACCGATAAACTAGTGACTCAGTACCCTCACCGGTTTGATGACCGGTCCGGTTTTTTTTTTTTTGACAATAAAAAACTTAACACATTTCATTCAATATATAATGTTCAATACAACGAGGAACCAAAAAAGTTTACATGCCAAAGTAGACAGAAGATAAACAAAAGAACCCTTTAGACCAGTCTTCAGATTGAGTCTCCTAGCTCTTCAACTGTGGAAATTTCTAATGTTCCCTCACAACCTCACAATCAAGTCCTGAATATAACTCCAAATAATAATCAATCTGATGTATTAAATACTCAAGGGGATAAGAACCTCAATACACCTCAAATGTCAATTGCAACACCTCTTCTTATTCATGGAGATATTGTGGTGTTTCAACAAACCTCTAGGATTGATCTCCCCTCACACGAGCAACAATTGCCTGAAAATCAAAATAACCACGAGGAAACGATAAATATAGATGAAACTCAAAGCTCTAATGGATCTGAATATGTAGAAGCAACTCAAGTAGAATTAAAATCAGAAAAATAGCAGTTTCCTGATAATGTTATAAAGGACATGGCATTTCGCAAATAATCCTGGGCAAACATTGTTGAGGAAACGGAACCTTCTAGTGAATTTCAAATGGTTCTTTCTAAACAGGTTAAGAAACAAGGGAAAGCAATACAGAAATCTAATTTGACTGGACCCAAGACCAGAGCTAAGGCAGTCTCCCTGAAAACTGCTAAATGAAAGTACTATACTGAAATGTGAGAGGGTTGGCTAATTATCCCACAAAATTAGCTCTGTAAAATCAGTTAAAGAAGCACAAATCTGAGCTTTGTTTTATTGTTGAGCCTTTAATGTCTTTAGACAATTTCCCTCCTAGGATTTTTTCTAAAATAGGCCCATGGCCCAATTTGCTTGGTAAACATTAATTAATTATATTGTAATGTTCAAGTTGTATGAAGTAAATTAAAATTCTAAAAGTTTGTTTTATCCCTTTTTCTCTTGCAACCTATATTTAAATTTTAACCCTAACATTAATCTATGAAAGCATCATTACTAATTGGAATAAAGACACATGTCAGAGACTCCCTATGAAATGTCACATATTACAAGAAAGACATTAATTGTGCATGTTCCCAACAATAGTGACATCCCATCAAGACTCTCTGTCGCCTCTTTCCAAGCAGCCGGACTAGTGCGTATACGACACATCATCGTTCTGCAACACATGGAGAAAGGCTTGGGGAAAATTGTTTAGATCCATGCAATTATGTCCTCTAGACACGTCTATAACAATCTGATTAAATCCAACGACTTCCTGCACAACGCACCTTACCTCACTAGGACGATTTTAATTGCCATTACTATATAAAAAGAAAGCGTGTCATTTTAGATATTCAAATCAATCTCACTCTCACATTACTTCTTATTTTCTTGTTTGATTTCTCATCATATATAATGTAGGCAAAGATACTTCAAAGGCTAACAAACTTTATATTATATTAGATAAAGTAGAAAGAGACTCACAAATACAAAATAATTAATATTCAAAGTTCAAAGCAAAACACACAAAAAAAACAAAGAAGAAAAATAAGAGACACTCTTACAACAAAACTAGTTTGGTACTTAATCTTTACTATTACAACGAAACTAGTTTGGAACTTAAATTTTACTATTAAATAGAAGAAATGATGGACTCGATGGCTTCGATAATTTCATTTACAGTTATGCTGATCAGCAGGTTCAGCGCAACCCTGTGGATAAATTTTAAGGACGAACTCATTATACCTTTTGACCTATTATTATCCTTATTCAATTTCAGAAGAATCAGATCCTTGAAACACGAGACATGAACACAAGTCTTTCCATTAGAGTTACCTACATATGACCAACCTTCAAAGTTGTTCCTCACAACATGCCTTTGCTTACAATAGACACAGTCGGATGGAACTTGATGAGACAAAGTTACATTTGAAATGTTCTTTTTCAGGTTGAGACAACAAGGATGTAGAGCATCCCCTGTTCTGGAACGGTAGAAAAAACCTAACAGATCTTTTCCACAAGCATCACAGAATCCACCCCACAGTGCTTTCTCATAGAATTCAAATGTAGAATTTTCGAAAAATGGATGAACTGCATGCTTAACAGGTTCAGCACATTCTTTATGGAGGATGTAGTTGCAATTGGTGTCTTGACAGTTGTAACGTGATCCAAAGCCTATCTCTTTACAACCACTGCACATATATGCAGGCCCTGAACCATTCAATTGTAATGTGTGTTGATGATCCATATGTATTAAATATTGAAATGAGCGTACAAGACTTATGCAATAGCTAGTATGTTGAATATTATTTGTTTAAACATGCTTTCTCAAACATCTAAATTTATAGGAAAAAAATGTATCAATATTACAACACTTTCTTATGGGTTTCCCAAACATCATTTTTCTATAATGGCAACTAGAATATTTTTTAATTTTAAATTCACATAATGCAAATTTCAATGAATACCAATTTCTTTTTGCTAATATTAATTTAGATTTTGATATCAAATATTAGAATTAAATATATAATGGTCAATTAATATTACTATGTGAATTTAAAATTGTTTTCAATATTACAAGACTTTCTTACGGGCTTCCAAGAAAAGAAAGAGTATACACCATTCTCCTAGAATGACAACTAGAATAGTTTTTAAATATCTTTTTAACTATATTAGTTATTTTATTGAATTAAATATTTTAAATATTTAAATAATCATTTTTATTAAAATTTTAATTAACTTTTATTTAATAATTAATTAATTAATTATATGCTAGTACTAAATATCAAGATTATTTATTTTGGAAAAATAAAATTTTTAATTAAACATGGTGTTATAAATAAGTTATGGCCTCAATATATGGCATACAATTAAGTTAATTCTTACAAAATTAAGGACTATCAATTGAAGAATCACACAAATCATCACAGCTTTATTATTTGTCTCCTAATCTTTGGAATTACCATCAATAACAATAAGTTTTTTAAATTTAATAATTCTTAAAAAAATGATTTTTGAATTATATACATACCTAAATATATGATGACTACTACAAGAATGGCAACTAGAATATTTTTTAAATATTATTTTTATATTTAAAAAATTAATTAAGGTGTAATTTAAATTCCATTTTCTTATATTAGTTATGTATACTCTAGCTAATTTATTTTTATTTTATTAAATCTTTTTAAATTATTTGAGTACAACTGATTTATTTTGTTGAACTGTGCATAACATAAATTGTGTTTAATTTTCCAAATTAATTCATGCAAGTATTTTCTTGTATGACTAAGATAATTTAATAGTTATTTCATAATTCTTAAACCAATTGTTTTCCAGAAATTGTTTTCACCATTACAAGACTTTTCAAAATTGTTTTCATTTACATTACATATTCAGTTATATATTTGTTTTTTCGGGCGTTCGAGATATTGTGTTCAATATTACAAGACTTTCTACGGATTTCCCAAAAATTGTTTTCACTATTATAAGACTTTCTACGGGTTCCAAGAAAAGAAAGCGTATACATCATTTTTCTAGAAGGGCAACTAGAATATTTTTTAAATATTATTTTAATATTTTAATAATTATATAAGTTTATATATTTTAATTAGACTAGTTATTTTAATGAATTAAATGTATTAAATGATTAAATAATTAAATCAATTAAATTTTCAATTAAATTTTTATTTAAAAATTAATAAATTAATTAATTAGATACTAGTACTAATATCAATATTATTTATTTAAGAATAATAAGAATTTTAATTAAATGTCACTTTATAAATAAGTTATGGCCTCAATATATTTTATACAATCAGGTTAACTCTTCTACCTATTTGTTTTGAAGAATATTATAAAAATAATGACTATCAATTGAAGGATCACACAAAATAATTGTTACTTCTACTATGTGAAATTAAAATTGTTTTCAAAATTAATTGAAATATCAATACCATTCGGATACGAGACAAATTAATTGCAATCTTGAATCTCTTTTATGAAATATCAATCTTTCTAGTTGTGTGATTGAAGGATTCAAATGAGAGAATTATAATACATCAATATAATAATTGTAATATATTGTTGATTCATTTATGTAAAAAAATATTTTTTCTTCATTAATTTAATGTCAAAAATATGTTTTCTGTACTTATTGAATTTTATCATAATTGTAAGATATACTTATCCTTTATTTAAATTGCATTTTTTTTATATAATTAGGTATACTTGACCACATTTATTTTTATTTTATTAATTTTTTTTATATTATTAGAGTATAACTTATTTATTTTATTGAACCGTACATAACATAAACATATTTATGTGTTTAATTTCCCAGATTAAATTATACAAATATTTTCTTGTATAACTAAAATTATTTAATAGTTCGTTTAATTATTAAACGATCAGATAAACATACAATTAGAGATTTTATATGAATAATTAGACATTAAAGACATCTATTATCTAACCAAACTTAATATTAATATTTGGTCATTATGAAGAATACATCTTAGAATTAATTCTTACTTAATATTTATATTAATTTATGATTATTTTTAATGAGTCAATCTTATTTAATTTGCAACTAAAAAACATTATACATGTCTATTTCTTTACATCCTCGGCACATGTTCAAAGTTGCTTCTGAATTATTAAGTTCTAATGTGTGGTGGTGATCCATATGTGCGTATATATCTAATTTTGTATTTTTGTTAAATATTATTAAGTTCTAATGTGTGGTGGTGATCCATACTTACACGTGAGTCCCCAGGAAAGACTATACATTTTTCTTGAATGGCAACAAAAACACAGTTCCTTTTTGGTTGTGTATGTGCGACTATAAAGGTCAATGGTGGTTTCTATCGAACTTTTTTTGAATATATATATATATATATATATATATATATATATATATATATGGGTTAATAGTCATTGAACCCCTGTAATATTGTTGAGTTTTGATTTACCCCCGTTAAAAAAATAATTTTGGATTACTACCTGAAATTTTGGGGTACTCTCTAAGCATGTAAAAACCAGGGGGTAAATAAATAAATAAAATTTTATAGGGGGTAATTTTTCTACCTAGGGGGCAAATAACTAAGAATTTGAAAATTTTAGGAGGTAATCTAAAATTATTTTTTTAAAGGGGGTAAATCAAAAATCGCCTATATTGTAAGAGTTAAATGATTATTAACCATATATATTATTAAATCTTTTTAAATTATTTGAGTACAACTGATTTATTTTGTTGAACTGTGCATAACATAAATTGTGTTTAATTTTCCAAATTAATTCATGCAAGTATTTTCTTGTATGAC
Organism: Lathyrus tuberosus; assembly: GCA_022829125.1. Lineage (NCBI taxonomy): Eukaryota > Viridiplantae > Streptophyta > Magnoliopsida > Fabales > Fabaceae > Lathyrus > Lathyrus tuberosus. Next base: position 13,843,072 of record JALAZF010000072.1, read on the forward strand.
TAAGATAATGTAATAGTTATTTCATAATTCTTAAACCAATTGTTTTCCAGAAATTGTTTTCACCATTACAAGACTTTTCAAAAATTGTTTTCATTTATATTACATATTCAGTTATATATTTGTTTTTTCGGGCGTCCCAGATATTGTATTCAATATTACAAGACTTTCTACGGATTTCCCAAAAATTGTTTTCAATATTACAAGACTTTCTACGGGTTTTCAAGAAAAAAGAAAGCGTATACATCATTTTTCTAGAAGGGCAACTAGAATATTTTTTAAATATTATTTTAATATTTTAATAATTATATAAGTTTATATATTTTAATTAGACTAGTTGTTTTAATGAATTAAATGTATTAAATGATTAAATAATTAAATCAATTAAATTTTCAATTAAATTTTTATTTAAAAATTAATAAATTAATTAATCAGATACTAGTACTAATATCAAGATTATTTATTTAAGAATAATAAGAATTTTAATTAAATGTCACTTTATAAATAAGTTATGGCCTCAATATATTTTATACAATCAGGTTAACTCTTCTACCTATTTGTTTTGAAGAATATTATAAAAATAATGACTATCAATTGAAGGATCACACAAAAAAATTGTTACCTCTACTATGTGAAATTAAAATTGTTTTCAAAATCTCCCTATTCAATCTTATCATTTCTTCCGTTACTTCAAAATCATTGTACGAAGGGATACTGGTTGATCTTCCCCTTATCTTCGGCTTAAATTCCTGGCTTTAGGGTTCAGGGGCCTTGGTAAGGAGTTGCCTGATACTGGGTTCCTGGGAGTCTTTGATTCACTGAAGTATCGGTTTTTTATTTGTGTTGACTTGGGAGTGGATAGGGTTTCCTGGAGGCTAGTAGAAGGACTTTGTTCTGCATTTGTGGGTAATAGTAGTTCGAGGAGGCAGGGGTATATTACTGATCTCCGTCTCATTTTTTGCTGATATAGTCTCTTAGTCTTGTATTTTAAATGGAGTGGGAGAAGGTCGTTAGAAAAAATCGTATTAAGACTGTTGCTCCTGAGAGTTTTTCGGTCTAGAAGGAGAAGGGAGGTAGAGGCGCTGGAGTGGGGGATCTTATGACTTCTTTTTTCATTTCGGACTTTCCAGACGATATGCACGCTAAGGACTTATTCGAGGTGTTCAAGGCCTATGGTTTCATTTATGAAGTTTTCATTTCTGGTAGGAGGGATATAAGGGGTAAGAGGTTTGGTTTTGCTCGGTTTAGGAAGATCCATGACGTTCGTGTTATGGCGGCCAAGTTGGATAGTATTTTTCTCCAAGGCAAGAAGATGCATGCTAATGTACCCCGTTTCCTTAAGGACTCTCCTGTCATTAAGGTTAGCACTAGGCCTCGAGCGAGGACTGAAGGTGGTTTCCCCCTTAGTGAGAAGGCTGGAACTGGTGGTAGAAATATTAGCTTTGCCCAGATGGTTAGCAAGGGGCGCCAAGCCCGTGATGATAACCTTTTGAATTATGATTCTGGTTCGTAAGGCTTAAGGTGGAAAACCTGGATACATCTAGGTTTGTCCAGTCCTTGGTGGGTGTTGTCCATGAGGGAGTCAATCCTTTTTTATCCAACAGTACTTATTCGAGGATGGGCATTTTGATATCCAGGCTACGCCTTTGGGAGCGACTATGTGCTTATTAGAAGCTAAGGAAGGGGATGGCATTCAGGATTTTATCAGGCAGGCTTCAGCTTGGTGTGAGAAGTGGTTTGCTGAGATTAGACCGTGGAGTTTAGATACTGTAGATCGCTTTAGGTTTACGTGGATCAAATGTGTTGGAGTTTCTTGTTTCGCTTGGTCGCGTGAGGTTTTTGGGTGTTTGCTTGAAAGATTTGGTTCGATAGTCAAAAATGATTCTGAGTTCGACAAGGAAGTTAGTTTTTGTGACGCCAAACTCCTCATTAAAACTAACCGGAGGAACGTGATCAACGAAGAATTCCCAGTTGAGTTTAACGAGCATGAGTTCATCGTCAGCTTCTTTGAAGTCCCTCCGGGCCCTTGCAAGGAAAACTTTTTGGAGGGAGTAACTGATGGAGACACTAGGATATCATCGGAAATAGAAGAAGTTGATAGTGACAGGCCTTGCTTTTTTGATGATGAAGGCGAGGGTGTTGGGGCTTGTCCTAATAAGCATAGGGAGTTGGGTAATTTCACGGTTTCTAAGGATAGCTTTTCTGCTATAGGAAGTAATGCAGCTTTCCCTACTTCTATTGTTGGTGACTCGCTGACAGCTGGTGGAGATAGAGTCAGAAGTAGGGTTTCTAGGGGGGACGATACCCAGTCTAAGGTCAATGACCTTTTGGATTCTTCTCCCGAGGATATTTCAACTTTTAAAGTTGTTCCCTCTGTTGAGGTTCTTCCTGATCCTGCTGTGGACCCCTCTGGGGTCAAGGGCCTTGAGTTTGGGCCTTCTCTTGCTAATTTTGTGGCCCTGGTAGAGTCGGATCCTATTTCCTTATCCCAACCTTTTTGTTATGGGTATCCTATTGGGCCGAGGGTGAAAGAAAAAAATAAATTGAAGAAGTCCATAGCTTCTATTTACTCTCACACTCAGACTCCTTTCCTGCCTTCCTTTTACTCTTCGCTGCTTAACGCAAAGATTAAAGGTCCAACTAAGTGTCTCAAATCCAAATTGGGTAAAAGATCTCTTAGTAAGAAGCGAAGTTTTAGAAGGTGTCTGCCTACTCCTGAGGCTCGTATCACTTCGGAAGTGCCCCAGGTTTCGAGTGGTTTATCTTTGTCTGACTCTGATATCCTTAAAAGTAATCTCAGATGCAAGGAGGGTTTGAACGATGTTCCTCGGAAAATTTGAGAGACGGCTAAGACTTTGGGAATCGAAGCGGTGGGTGATGAAGAGCTCTGTGTCGCAACCATTAGCAAGCTTGAGGATCGTGATGGGAAACATTTCGCTAGTTCGAAGGCTGTTGACATTGGTGCTCAATGATCTTTATGACATTCAATGTTCGTGGGTGTAACTTATCTTACAAAAGGAGAAGAATTCGTCAGATTCTTTTGGAAGGTAATGTTGATCTCTGTCTGTTTCAAGAAACTAAGATCCCTGTAATGAGAGAGGATTTGGTTAATAGTCTGTGGGGTTCTGGTAATTTTGAGTGGTCCGCTAGTGGTTCTGTTGGTGCTTCCGGAGGTATTCTGTCAGTCTGGAGGAAGGGGTTATTTCAACCTATTGCTACCTGTAGGGGGGAAGGTTTTCTGTGTTCAAAGTTCTTTTGGAATGACTCTGTTCTTTGTGTTATCAACGTCTACTCTCCATGTGCTTTGAGTGACAAAAGGAGGCTCTGGGATACTCTTATTGGATTTAAAAATAACAATCCTGGGTGTAGATGGATTATTGGAGGAGATTTTAATTCAGTGAAATCTGGTGACGAGAGAAAGGGTAGGCGTGTTTCTTCGATCAGGGAGTGTTCTTATTTCAATTCCTTTATAGGAGAAGTGGGGCTGGTTGACCTTCCATTCCTGGGAAGTAGGTTCACCTGGTTTAATCCCAATGGCGCGAGCTGTAGTAAGTTAGACAGGTTCTTAGTCGATGATTCCTTAATTGACTGCTGGGGTTTTAGGGGCCAATTTATAGGAAAACGAGATGTATCCGATCACCGTCCGGTCTTGATCAAATCCAATATCTTAAACCACGGGCCCAAGCCTTTTAAATTTTTTAACTGCTGGTTGGACCATAAGGAGTTCTTGCCTTTCCTCAAGGATACTTGGAATTCGTTCTCGTTCCAAGGGTCGCTGACTTTCGTTCTTAAAGAAAAGCTCTTCGCTCTTAAAACTAAATTGAGGTGGTGGAATATTCATGTCTTCGGGTGGATGGATCTTAAAATTGAGACTCTTGGTGGGAACCTTAACGCCTTTGATGAGATGTTGGAAGGGAATATTGAAGGATTGCCAGAGGATTTGACTAAAAGGAGAAGTGAGGATCAAGAGAAGTTTTGGAGCAGTCTTAGATTTAAAGAGAGTATGATTTTCCAAAATTCTAGGTCGATATGGTTGAAGGAGGGTGATGTCAATAGCAGGTTTTTTCACTCTAAGTTAAAGGCTAGGACCAGACTTAATTCCATCACTGCTCTGGGGACGCCTGATAATTTGATTGAAGACCCAACCACTATCAAAGAGGCTGCTTATGACTTTTTCAAACGCAAGTTCAGCAAGGTAGATACCATGAGGCCTTTAATGTACCTTGGTGATATTCCTAAATTAAGTTTGTTGGATAGCTCTATGTTGGATGCTAATTTCACCTATGATGAAATTCCTGCCGCCGTGTTTGATTAAGATAGTTGTAAATCTCCGGGTCCGGATGGTTTTTCTTTTAAATTCATCAAAGACTGTTGGGAAATCGTGGGTTCAGATTTTGCTAATTGTTGCGGTGAAAATCGGATGACAAATTATTAATTAATTTGCATCATTTTTCTTTTACAACCGACTTTGATTTATCCAAAGGAAAGGTTCAAGATCGGGAGATCTAAGGTTCGGGGGTTGGTTACGTCTAGGGAAGGTATTAGCACCCTAAACGTCCGTAGTACTCTACGGGAACCTCTTGTTTTAATTTGTGTTATGTTGTGTTTGCTTGCTAAGATAATATATGTACTAAGGTAAAGACCTAAGGGTATGTACAAAGTTTGCCTCGTCTTAATCACGATTTAATCGAGAAATCGATAATCAATGATTCTTGACTTTCATCGACTAAATAGTAAATGAAACTGAAATATAAATAAAGTGGTCTCATATTGATCAAAGTTTTGTCGCTTTAATGAGATCAATCAAACTATGAAGTTTGTTATATCATCGACCAAAATAAAAATAATGAGACCGGAATGAAAAAATAAGGTTTAAACAAGTATTAGTGAAATAACACCCAAAAGGTTAACAAAAGATGCTCATAAATAAATGTTAACAATTAACAACACCATTAAAATTAACAATACAAATTAAGATACAATTGATAATTTAAAGGTTAACAAAACAATTAACAATTAGAACATAATTTAATAATTACAACAATCAACAATTTTATTTAACATGCATATTGATGATTGAAATTTAAAATACAAATTGATAATTAAAAAAAAGGTTAACACAACAATTAGTTAAAAAAAAAAAAAGCAAAGCAATTAACAATTAGAAACACAAATTAATTAATGATAATCAAATAAGTAAATAAGGAAGAAATTAAAAATTAAATAAACATTTTTTGGAGTTTTTTGAATAAAGAAAATATTTTAAATAAAATAAATAAAATTAAAGCTTAGATTAATAAAGGTTGGAAATAGTGTGAAAACTTTTGAATTAAATAAACACGCAGGGGGGGGGGGGGGGGGGGTGCAGAAGGTGAAATTGGCTTAGTTAAAAAAAACAAGAGGAAATGAAATGGGGCAATGCTGGGGGGTGGCGGTAGTAAAATAGGGCGCAAGGCCTAGGAGAGGAAAAGGAGAAAATCAGGCGAAAAAGAGAAAATGGCCAAAAGGGTTGATCCGCAGGATCGAACCTAGGTCATTGAGGTGAAAGGGTAATGGCAAGGCAAGGTTAAACCGTTGGGACGGCACATACATCCGGTAAATAAACGCCTCAATAAATACATAATCCAAATATTCCATGAAAATATTAAATGGCCAACAAAACGCGCACATGCATGTTCAGATATAAATAAAAATGCGAAGTCAATTGGTCATAGGGCTATTAAAACACTACACGACAAAACCAAAACCAGTGGCCAATCAAAAACACAGCATGGAAACTAACGCATGCAAAAACAAGGAACCCGTCGTGCTTCATCTTGAAATGCTAAAACCACTATCAAACTTCCATCTAACATAGCAACCTCCATACACCATCAAACATCATGAAATAACCTACCAATTTGAAGTGCTCTAAACATAGAACATGATGGAAACCTACTCTGGACAAAATAATAACCACAACAAGAGCAAAAGCAAGAGGAAACACACGTCTAAAATGGAAACTCAATTAGAGAAAGCATGAAGAAACCAGCCTCTGTCTTAGATATAAACTAACATGAACCTCAAAACTAACAACGACATTCCATTTATATCAAAGAGATAGGTTCAAACATAAATATGACAGAGGAAAATATGTACAAATGGGAGGGCAACATCATGCTATGTGCTTAATAAAACAAGACTCTCATTAAACCTTGAAATCTAATGCCAAACCAAGACAAAACTTAGGCCAAAAAACACACAACACATGAGTAACCTTAAGCACATAAATTATCATTTCATGCAAGGTGTTAAGAATGCCTGTGTGAATTCTAACATGATATTTAAACCCAAAAATGAGACAAAGGAAGCATGTATCATGGCATTAAGATACGAAACATAATCTTAAACGTTGGCAGTACCAACCACCTCCATACTATCCACATGGCTAATTGTAAGAAAAAAAAAATCAACATGGGCAAGGCATTGTAAGCATATGAGTTGACAGTGTGAAACTTGTCAAGAACAACATAGGGTGAAAACAAAGTTACCTGTTATCATGTCAGCAAAGTCTCAAACCAAATCCTACACACTAAACTCAAATTTTAAAGGCAAGGATATCATACTTAAATTCCAAAGATAAATGAGTAAACTAAATCTTTCCTTCACATGGTCAAGAATAAAGATTAACTACACAAACAAAATGAGGTTCATAATGGCAGCATTGATAATATGATCAAAACAAAACATACTCGAGTGGCATTCATCTTAACATAGGTTAATAGGTGTTCTATCATGGCAACCTTGTTCATACATTATGGCAATCAAGAAGACATACAAAACTTCTAAAATAAACTCAACAAAAGTTCATACACCATGCATACCAATATATAAACATTAAAACAGCATATGGTTAAACTGAAATATATTCAACATAGCATATGATTTCTAACATAATAAGTGGAAGGTTGAGGAACTTACCTGGTTCCCAAACAACAACAAACTCCTCCCTTGCAGCTAGCTCGAGCACTCAAGTGTTTGCTTTTAGAGTGTTTTTTGTGTTGGTTCTTGGTGAGAAATGAATAGGAGAAGGGGCTGCTTTTATAGGGGACTCAGTTGGTCCATGAGAGTGGAAAACCATCGTGTTAAAGGTTTGACTTGAGAAGAAATATCGTGGAAAAGATTTGGAAGATGGCTTGTCTGACCACCACAACATAGAGCCAAGTGAAGTTTCTTTTTGCGCAAATAGGTCAGAGAAGAAAAGGTTGTTTTGGCTTGTGTCCTTTGGTTCAAGTAAGTACATGAGTGAAAGGTTTGTGGTGGCTTGTAGATGTTAACATGTGAGTACAAAAGCAAGTCATGTGTAGCGTGCTTTTAGCGTTGAAGTGATGTTGGAAAAGGTTTGATGGCTCTGCAGAGAGTACTTGGAAAGAGAAATTAGATTCAAACTCAAAAATTGGTGGTGTTCTTGGTGCAAAACAATTTTCGTATGGCCATATTGCTCAAATTATATCTCCTAACTTGATGATCCAATTTTCGTGCTCTTAGGTTCAAATGAAAGCTCTTGCATGACACTTCAATATTGATGTTGGAAAATAGTTGAAATAATGCCTTGAATTGGTAGCAAAGTGCCTTACAAATCGTGTCCTCCAAACTGACCAAAAGAACTTAGAAAAATTCTAAGTTATTGAAATTGACAATTTCAAGTGCCCTTCTTGAATAATTCATAACTTGAGAATGGTTTATCCCCTTGAGATGTTCCACATATGGTTGGAAAGCTCTCATCAAGCTCTACAACTTTCATTTGGGACTCAAGACTTGAATCCAAATGGAAATGGGTGAAAAGTGGTGTCAAAGTTGAGAAAAAGAGTGATGGAAAGTGCTGAAAAAATTTCTAAGTGTTTGTCAAAATGTCTTGTAAGCTTCATAACTCAAAAACCAAGCATTTTTAGACAAAAAGTCACATGGAACAAATTGAAGATCTTGAAAAGAGCTTTCCAATGAGTTTTGAGTCACTCCAATTGGATGTGTGGTTTAGGAGTTATGGTCCTTTCAAAATAGGCTATTAGGGGAAAAATCTCACAAATGACACCTTTCTTGGTCAAAACCCTACTTCCCTTGCAAGAAACCTCATGAAACTTGATGTGGATACTTTGAACACTTCATGAGACATTACATGATGATTAGAACCAATGATTGCTTCATTTGAACCAAAACTTCAAAGATTAGGGCTTCAGTCAAACCCTAATTTTGACTGTGAATGCACTGAGATCCAATCTTGTAATCTTGCTTCTTCCTTCTCATCCAAAGGTCTTAGGAGACTCTTGAGGATGTTGACAAACCAATAGGATCAAGAGCTAGGGTTTGGGAGTCCATCTTGATGAAGATCAAAGCCATTGGCTGATAAGTGTCACAAAAACCCTAATTTGCAGGCATAGTGAGACTGAGGATCAAACTTCTCTTGTTGAGGACCCCTAGACTTTGGATTCTTGTTGAATGATGTCCCTTGGAATGTGGGTGACTTTAAGTGGTAAGTGAACCACACAAATCTTGTCTTGATAGAGCCCATTCCCTAGTGACTTCTTCAGAGTAAACCCTAATTCCAAAGTCCTTGCATTTGAAGTCTTTTGTTGACTTGACTTGCTTCAATGAGCAAGTTCAATGATGCCAGTGCTTGGTAGAAAAGAAATATCCAAGGAAAAGTTATTAAATAAATTTAAAGTTCTGGATGTTTCTTATGGATTAGGTAACTTCTGTTATGATTTTTTGGGGTCAAATTCAAGGTCCTGGCTTAACAATTTTTGTACTACTCAAATAGTACTTCATAATGTTTTATAATGGATGTCCAATTTGAAGATTTATTTGTGTTGCATTAAGTATAGGCTTTCATTCAATTTCTTTAAATGGCATCTTATACCACAGACATGATTCTTACTTATCTTTCCAATTTTAAAGAAGCTTATTATTTTCTTCGGTAAAATGTATGAAGAATTTGTTACATGATAGTAATTTGCCTTGTTGTTTATGATATACTCATATACATAGTTGTATCTTTTCAGAACAATTCTTTTACTATATTTACCTTTCATTTTCCTTTTTAATTTTAATTTAAAAATATATTTACCCACCTTTGGAAAGAACGGTAAATAGCTGTTATTATAAGTTGAATGTGGAATATATAATAAGAGCACTCACCCTACTGATGTATATAATATATCTATTATATAATAATGGAACTATGTTTAGTTTGTGGTGTATATAAATTGAAATGGTGAATAACAGGCCTTCAGATTAGAATTCAGACAAGTTCATATGACCCAGTTTTTTTACAAGGTTTGTGGTTCAAGGAAAGTTAATGACGGTGTTGGATTTGAGGTAAAGAGGGATTCTACATTTGGAATGGGTTGTATATACCTTATGATTCATAGATCTAATTTTAGAATATTATTAGGTATAAAAAAAGTACCAAGGAGACTTTGTGTAGTTCTGACTAAAGGAAATAAAAAGGGAATTCTTAGGATGAGCACTGCATCTGATTTGTGATTTTTTCACAATAATGGACCGTCTTTGTGATTTTGTTGTGTTATATATTTAAGATATTTAGATTCTTTATGTATGAATACTTCATTATTGCTATAATGTAATATTGTTTCTTACTGCATCTTATCTTTTTCATTTCAGGAATTTTGGTAAAATCACATCATATTCCGACCTTCATCTTTTCAGTTGAAAATCGCATCACACGACTTCTTACAAATCAGTGAGTTCTCAATTCCATATCATGTTTGTGTTTGAAAAGACATAGCAAAACATTAGAAAATTACATTAAAACTTAGAAAAAATTCTTAATTTTTCGCGCATAATCAATTGTCGCGCATTAGATTGAGTTGTATTATCAAGTTTGTTGTTTGTTGAAAAGTATAATTCATTAAATTAAGTGAACACAATCCAATATGATTGAAGGAAGTTGGTGTTTTACTGTACAAATTTGGCAATGTCAAGATCTCAATAGTATTTTTTATTAAAGGCTTGAATTTTTTGTTTAACATTTTCACGAGGGGATCATTACTGGTGGATAAATTTTCATCACTTTGTTATTATACATATAAGCATAATCTAGCCTAAGAGTATAGGTAAAGAAATGACAGTATGAAGTGGATTAAGCCAATGAGAAGAGTATATTGTGTTTTAGTATAGTTTATGAAAGCGTTAAGTGGGTTAAGCCACTAGAATACTATTTCTAGTGGTATATTGTAAGACACTGTTCATTATTGTTATACATATATACTAATTTAGAAGAAATAGAATATTGTTTCTTTTAGAAATAAACATGAGACTTCGCACATCTTTGCTTTCGTTTAGTGATAATTAATGTTTATTTACTTGGACTAGTTTTTAAAGATTGTGTATTAGTCCCTTATGCATTCATTTTTGCTTTTCATAATAGAACTTACTCCAATACACAGGGACTGGAAAAGTGAATCAGAAAGGTGGAAATGACTCTTTCTTGTACCTTTTGATAGAAATCTTAACACTATGCCTTTAAAAGTTTTTCTCTTAAGTGAATTATAGTTTTCTAAATGAAATATAATAAACTTTTCCTCACTCATTGCTTGCATACATGATTCTTGTTTGTAGAATTAGTATGCCTGGATAAATGACCTAATTGTGTTGATTTAATATTTTGTACCCTTGTATTTTTAATAATGAGAACATACATGTTTAGGCCATGAATTCTTATCAATGTTAGCAGGATAGTCATGTGAACTTATGTTCTCTACTTCAAATTGTTCATGGCAATCTTGACTACTCCAACTAGCACGTAGAAAATAGCTCATGTTGAGGTTGTTTTAAGCAATATTTTGGGTGTGTGTTTTTTCTACTTGAAAACTATGATTTAATTGAAAATTATATTTTTTCCTTCCTTTGCATTTTAAATAGGTAATCAAGCATATAAGCTGCACTTGGAAGATTCGTCTTATTATAGAAATGGAATGAGCTTATCTTCAAGAAGAATCAACATTGACAAGAGTACACTGATCCATGAAGGCAACTAAGGTATTGCTTGACAAGGATCTGAATGCCAAGATCTTTGAATATGATTTACCCATACTTGATGAATAAGGGAATAACATATTAGCACACTGATGACTAGAATAATGTTAGTAATTTCCACATGTATTTTCTTTTGCAGCTATAGTTGAGCTTCTTGATAACATTGTTAGCCATGTTTATTCATGCTGTTTGCCATGTGATTATTCATGTTGTTTGAACTATTATAATATTAGCTAGTCTCTGCCATTTTATTTTGGCATATTTAGCATACTAAGTTAGCTAATATCAACAAACAGTAGACTCTCTTGTCTATTGCTTTGTGGAATTGGTTTTTCACATAGTACAAGTAGTTTTAATTCTTTATAATTATATCATTCTGCTAGATGTGTGAAGAATGGATGTGTTATTTTTGTAATCTAAAAAAATAATAAAATAAGGGTCTTTAAACATAGTGTTCTAAGATAGCGTTTTATGGAAAAATGCTATTAAAAATAAGACCTATAATGCCATTTTTTATGAAAGCGCTATTAAATTCAGTACACAAACAGATGTACTATTGCCGCATCACTATGATAGCACTTTTAAGGGAAGTGCTATTAAAGTTTAAACATTTAATAGCGCTTTAAAGAGGAGTGCTATTAAAGGTTAAACATTTAATAGCGCTTTAGAAACGCTATCATAAGTAGCCAACCTATAATAGCGGGGGCTTTAATAGCACTTTTAAATGCTATTAAACGCCAATAAAAGCGCTATTAAAAATACTTTTTGGCATAGTGCTTGTTGTGTCCCAACTTCCCGCATTTTTGGCATTTCACTGTTTGAAGTTTTCTTGGTAAAGAGTGTGAGTTTCTTGGCTCATCATTTGTCTTGTTACGGTTCTTTTTTGGTCGACCAATAGCTCTCCTCATGACTGGAGGTTGGATTGGTTCAGTTATATCATTTGTTGGCCATAGTTGCGGGCCATTTGTTGGTTGGATGATATAGCTGTATGTAGCCATTACGGTAGACTTCCTATTCAAAGTAAAATTGAAGTAAGCTAACATACAAGCTAACGAATGATCATATATGTAGTAGGATGAAAATGAAGAAAATTACCTATAGTATGACAAAACGTACTCTTCTGGTTCCTTCTTGTTATACCATATGCACGCAATTACATGACAACAAGGTACCCCCGTCAGATCCCACTTCCTGCAAGCACATTTTTTCTGCAATAAATTAACAGCATATGTCTCAATACCATTTGACACTCCAAATAGTGCAAAGTCATCATCCGAATTCCATGTTGCACTCCATCCTTCAGCCGCCCTCTTTGTTATTTCTAGAACTTGTTGAATTTTGGGACATATGATGCCTTTCACTCTACCTAATGCTTCCTTTTAAGTTGCGATCCTTAAAGTCAAATAGTGTTTGATTCCTTCTAGCACTGTAATGATAGGTTTGTCCTTATTCTCCAAAATTGCGCGATTAAAGGCTTCACATATGTTGTTAACTTGCAAGTCACTTTGTGTATCTTCCTTAAAATGTGATCTACTCCAACATGCAGCCGGTACATCCATCATATCTTTCTAAGCTTTCACATTGAGGTTTTTCATACGATTCATTGCTCTCTCCCTAGCAGGGACTGTTGTGGCTCTAGCTGCTCTCCATAAAGCCTCATTCATCTCTATCCCGGGATATTTCTTCTCCAATTGCCATAAAGATGTTTCACACACAATCTATGTTCTACATACTGACTTGTCTCTAGAATAGTCGGTACCAGTTCCTATGTAATAACAGAATGTATCAGAATGTATTAATATCATAATGATTATAACATAATGTACAAATAGTAACAGAATGGTAATGTACAAAACATGTAAACACAATGTACAAATAGTATAAGAATGGTAATGTACAAATAGTATTAATATCATAAATGCTATAACAGAATGGTAATGTACAAATAGTAACAGAATGGTAATGTACAAATATTATAACAGAATGTAATAACATATAAATGCTATAACAGAATGGTAATGTACAAATAGTATAACAGAATGTAATGTACAACTACTATAATAGCAGGTGGTAATGTACAAATGGTAATGTCAAGAAGTAACCTTTTATTGATCCGAGATAAATGCATAGACCTTGTGTTGAATAAATTGCGAATCATCAAGCAGTAACTTTATAAACCACTACCACGAGTCCTTTGTTTCGGCTTCCACAACGGCATATGCAACGAGCATCATCTTGTTATTTCCATCTTTTCTAACTACAGCTATCTGTCATACCCCAAATTTTGACCACTGAGATTTCCCATCATTGCGCAAATCATCACCACAATATGGATGTATCATCATGCCTCGTCAGTCTCCCCAAAGATGGGTGAGCATTCACTACAATCAAGCTTAGGGTTTCAAGCCCTCACAGAGCACTTAGACAAAGGATCAATCAAGAAATGACATGATCTTCAACTTGTCTAACCTCTCAGAACATCCATAAAGGATCAAGAGGACTCCCACATCAAGGATCAAGCACAAGGTTGCAACATTCCAAGTGGATTAAGCCTCAAGATCGCCAGTGTCACCAAATTACGGTTTTGGTCGACCAGGGCCTCCAGATGGAAATTTTCATCTGGGCATGAGCCAATACTTCAAAGCATGACTTAAGATACTCCAAGGGACCTCATGAACCCAATCATCAAGTCAATTTCACCTCAGAGGATACATTCACAAAAAAATCAGGAATTAGGGTTTCTAGACCTAATTCACCCCTAAGTTGACTTTTGGGACAAAACATGAGCCAAGACCTCAAGACATGATTTGAGGGTCTCCAATACACTCTATTGATCCATTTGCAACAATGGATTGATCCAAGAAGCTTGATATACAAGTTTCAATTTCATCTGAACCACAATTAGGGTTTTGGGGAAAAAGTCAACTGTACCTTTGACATTTGACCAAGACATGCTCCCAAACCTTGGGACATGATTCAATACACCCTATATCACCTATGGAATCCATCTATTAAGTTTGATTGAGGTCAAAGACTTGATTTCATAGAGGATCGCACAGTTTGGAATTCATCTGATAAAAAATCAACTGTGCACAAAAGTCAAAGTTTGACTTTTTGAGATTTTTCACAATTATGGTTACTTAACCCTAAAATGATGTTAATGTGTGATTGGAATCATCATTCATCCAGAAAAACCAAAGAAAGTGAGATAACTTGTAAAAGGGGTAACCATAAAAAACTTAGAATTTTTCTAAGTTATGAAACAAAGTGGCTAGGGTACCAACTTCCAAGGATCATAACTTGAGATCTAAGCAACCATTTTGAATGATCCAAATATGGATTTATAGCTCTCATGGCATACTTTAAAAGTGTCAACTCTACCTCATTCCAATTCCTCATGGGTTTTAAGTTATGGAGTGACCAAAATGACAAAAACATCAAAATGCCACTTTTTCCAACACTTAGTGAAAATTTCACTAAGTCAGAATCTGTTTCACTTTTTTCAAAATGTAGGGGAATTTTTCACTTAGATCCAAAAAGTGTCAAGACTAACTATGATCACACATATGTTGTATCATATGAGAGCTTTCCAAAATGGCCAAGAACTTCATCGAATTCCATCTGAGCTAAGAATTATGACAGCTGCAACATGCCTTGCTGCAACTGTCATGACAAGGCAGATTTGTGCACATTGGCTCTATTTGAACAATTTTTTCAAATGCCAAGCAATTTTATCCATCTGCACACCTCAAGGGGAGACCAAGGAGGGACAAACACTGATCCATAAGCCTCCCGAGTCTTTGGAACTACATATAGGTTTGGCACCCCTAAAAGCCAAAGATGCTTCAAGACTCCAATTTTGTTTTGAACCATTCAATGGATGCTTAGAGGTGGCATGTATCAGAGAAAAAATGAACACTTCAGTCAAGCCTTATCCTTGAATCAAAGAACCATAGGCCTGTGCTCTAACCTCTAGTCAATGGCTAGAGGAGACTTGAGATTCCAAAATGATCCAATTGGCCAACAGCCTGCTGCAGCCACCATTCACTATTGCTTGAAAAACAAACTTGCTCTACTATAAATAGAGCTCATTTGTGCTCAGTTTAACTAAACCAAAGCACTACAACTGATGATTTCCTCAAAATCACCTTCTCACTTCCAAAATTTCCTTCTAAAGCAAGTCACTATCGGGTTTTGAGTTTGAGAGCAATTCCAACCAAACCAATCACACACACACACACACACACACACACCTCATTAACATCATATAGAAGTGATCCAAACACTTAAACAACATCTGGAACACCAATTTCACAAAATCACCAGCCAATTGCTCAAGTTTTCAACCAAGTTACAGCTGAGGTGCCATAACCCGTTCCAGTCCATTTCCAATCACTCCAAGCATTCAAACACATTCCATATGGTGTAGGGAAGCTGTTCAGATCATCACAGCTCATCTGTAACACCTCCAACTGAGAAATCAAATTGCTCTTGCTGCCACGACCTTCAAGTAAGCCTAAACTTGGTCATCTCTTAATCTATGCATATTTCCTCGCACAATACTTTTTCCATATGTTCATAATCATGCATAGAATGTTTCCCCTCAATTACTTGCTTTGTATGAATCGTGTATCAAAATTCCCAGCCTTCATGCAGAATTTAGGGTTTTTGAGGTTTTGTCTTGATTTCTTATTCCATGCTTAAAATAAATGAAATTAAAGACCATAGATATGATCGTGAGGTGAAAACGAGTAGATTGATATGTGGATTGCATGATTTCATCAAGTATTCGATGAGATTGGATAGAAAATGCAAATCTGAGCAAAACTCCCTTCGCGCGTGTTCTTGGCCGATGTTCAAAAAACCCCCTGTAAAAAAAAACTTGCAAAAAGAACCCTAACATTTGAAGATTCTCTCAATTTTGACCTTTATCACATCGAGTCACCAAAAACCTGTCATTTTGACCTCTGCCATTTTGGCAGCGTTTTTATTTTGACCACTGTCATTTTGGCAGCGTTTTTATTTTGACCCCTGCCATTTTGGCAGCGTTTTTATTTTGACCCCTACCACATCAGCTTTTTTGGTGACTAGATGTGATGAAGGACAAAATTGAGAGAATCTTCAAATGTTAGGGTTTTTTTTGCAAGTTTTTTTTTACAGGGGGGTTTTTCGAATATCGCCTATATGGCATGGGGCAAAATGGCTATTAACCCTAAATTCAAATATTTGAATTTTGTGATTTTATTTAATTGATTCAAAAATTAATTTCTCTCTGAATTTTAATGATTTTGAGTTGATTCTTTTTCTAATAAATTCACAAAAATGTTAAAATATTTTATTTTACCAAAATTTCCCAAAAATATTATTTATTTCATATATTTGATATTTTTGCAAAAGAATTAATTTTTTATTTGTTTTTAACATTTAAAATATTTTTTCTTTCTTGATTTTCCAAACTTAATTGATTTTCAATCATTTTTGTGGATAAAGACATGATTTTTCAAACATTAATCCAAGGTCACAACTTATTTTTCACACATGTTTGATAATTTTGATCATTTTAATCAAATTTGTATTTAATTAAAATATATTTTGAAATTAATTTAGGGTTTTGATCTTAATCACCCTAAACAAATCTTTTTCAAACACTCGTGGGCCTCTAATAGAGTGTAAGACCCAACCCTTTTTTAAATAAACATTTTTGGGCCTCACACATTGTATAAGTCCCTCTGTATATTTTCAAAACAACGGCGCGATCGTCGCCTTTTCAAAATCATTTGGGCCTACCATCGTGTTGTAAGTCCCATCTTTCTTTTTTAAAAAAATATCTTTGGGCCTCTAATAGAGTGTATGACCCAACCCCCTTTTTGAAAACCAAAAAAATTTGGGTCTCGGTTATCGTATAAGACCCACTGTATTTTCAAACCTCGGCGCGATCACCATTTTCCAAACAAATAATAACCTGGGTCTCTCCCTGAGTTGTAAGCCCCATCACTTGTACAAAAACACTTTTGGGCCTCTAATAGAGTATAAGACTCAACCCCTTTGTGAATAATACCTTTTGGGCCTCACACATTGTATAAGTCCCTCTGTATATTTTCAAACGTTCGGCGAGATTGTCGCCTTTTTAACAAAATCAACTGGGCTTCTCCTTAAGCTATAAGACCCATCTTTATTCATTTTCAAACTCTTTGGGCCTCTAATAGAGTGTAAGACCGAATCCCCTTTTGACCAAAACTCTTTGGGCCTCAGTCGTTGTATAAGTCCCGATACAAAACAACAGTACCATCACTGTTAAAATTCGGGCCTCTCCCTGAGCTGTAAGCCCCGATCTCTGTTCAAAATAACTTTTCCTTTGATTTTGAATCCAAATGTATAGTTGTTATCAAAATTTTCTTTAATTTCTTTGTTGAACAACTAACAAAACAGCATGGAAGCTCTACAACGGGTAAGTGTTTATCCGCTTTCTTTTATATATACATAACTGTATTGTGGGAAGCTGTGCATGGTTAGTCTTCTTTCGTACTCCTTTTAATAATTGTCATATATCAACTGTATATATACTAATATAGTTATTTAGAGTTTTCCCAAGCAACTACGTCTAGAACTAGGTAAAGCCCGTTGGTCACTCTTAAACACAAACAAAACTAGATCCCCATAGGATTTCCATATACAGTTTTCCCTTCTCTTGGGGTTAATCAATATGGAACAAAAAAAAAGGCAGTATTCTCGGTGAACCTTTTCTCAGACTGTCACCCTTAGAAATTGTCAAAGAAATTCTACTCCCCAGAGTTGATCTATTCTCCGGGAATAGCATCTCTTGAGTTTCTTCCAAATACTCGAACTTTCCTGGAATGATCACTTCTATGTGAATTGCATTTCTTGAACTTCTCTTGGTTATAGGACCCATATGCTTCCTAAAAGCATCCCCGCATCCTCTTGGGCTTTGTAAAAGGACCCTTCGGCTTCTTAGAAGTTCTTATGCCTTCTCTTGGGCTTAATACAAGGACCCTGACGACCTCTTAAAGGTATAAGACAGAACTTAGTCATCCTTTGCTAGAGCAGTCTTTCCTGTGTCAAACCTCTAGCCACTTTAGGGTTGATTATCATCCCTTAAGGTCCTTGCACTCTTTTAGGCATCCTACAAAAGATAAAACTCTTCAACACCAGTAGACTTGGACAGTTTAAAACCCCTTTGAGTCTCAAAGACATTCTCAAGTTCCTTTCAAACATAGAAAAAAACACCGATCACTCTGGATGAATCTCCAGCAGAAACCCGGTCTCTCTCATGAGTGTTCCCCATCCTTGGACCTGTCTATTGATCTAATCCTCAGCAGTAAGATATCCTCCTCTTAGGCTTTGTATAATGATCATTTCCCCAGGAAAGTCAGCCTCCTCTTGGGCTTTGTACAATGATCTTCCCCAACGGAGATAACCTTTTAAGACTCTCTTGTTGAGTCAATCACTTTTCAGACTCTCTTGTTGAGTCAATCACTCTTCAGACTCTCTTGTTGAGTCAATCACTTCTCAGACTCTCTTGTTGAGTCAACCACTTTTCAGACTCTCTTGTTGGGTCAATCTCCTTTTAGCCTCCATCTCGGGCTTTGTATGAGACAGCAAATCACCTCTTGTTGAGTATAAAAGACTCTCTTGTTAAGTCAACTCCTTTAGCCTCCGTCTTGGGCTTTGTACAAGACATAAAAAAGCACTCTCTTATTGAGACAAACTCATTTCAGCCTCCGTTTTGGGCTTTCTACAAGACACATATAAACCTCCCCAACGGAGTCAAAAATCCCTTTTAGCCTCAATCTTGGGCTTTGTACAAGACAGAAAGAACATTTTCCTTGGAAAAGTCAAACTGTTAGCCTCCTCTTAGGCTTCATATAATGATATCCCCAAAGAGTCAATCTCTTTTAGCCTCCGTCTTGGGCTTTGTACACGACACCAATATATCCACTCTCTTGTTGAGTCGATCTCATACAGCCTCCTCTTAATCTTTGTATAAGGACTTCCCCAGTGGAGTCAATCAACCTCTTAGCTTCAAACTTGTGCTTTGATCAAAGCACATAAAAAAATCAACCATCCCTCTTTAGAGATGACAAATTCTCTCTCAACCAAAACCCTTTAGCTTCATATCTTGGGCTTTGAACAAGATACAAATAACCTTTAGCTTCAATCTTGGACTTTGAACAAGACACCAAAACATCTTTTTTCCTCCCTTAGAATAGGAGGAACTACGATTGCTCTGATTTCCCATTTCGTTTAAACGGGAATACGTAGGCATAAGATTGCAAAATCTTAGCGAGCATACTAATCAAAAACTCTAGGTCCAATACCTACATACATCAATCAAAACTTAGGTCCCGCGCCTTACCAAAAACATCAACAAAAACCCACTCACTTTGTCTCAAGAAACTTTCCAAACCCATTAATAGATAAACACCATCAATTACAAAGCAGAACCTAAAGTTAATATCCTATGGATAACCACATATAGGATGGGTAACTGACAACTGCCCATTGTATAACCTGACCCCGGACCCCCCAATCTCTTTAAGTGTTTGTTCAGTTAAACATTCGCGTGCAAGGTTAGTTTTAGATACCTTCCCTTTCCCTTCCAGTTTCATGGGATAAATAAGAAATAAGAAAGTAACACCCCTTTCTCCTCGAGGAGGAAAACCCAACTTCAGTGATAAGGTGGTCGCGTCACCGACAAAAATCGCTCGCTACAGAAAAATGGAGACTCTGCTGGGGAGTCTTTAGAATGATCTTTAGGGCATCGTCCCCATTTTTCAACAGAAAAATGGCGACTCTGCTGGGGAGTCATTGACTGTTAGGATCATAGGACTAGAGGTCTAGGATGTTAGGAAAAATATATATACTGTTTTTCCTAATTGATATCCGTGTTTATTTTTCTGCTAATGGGAATGCGTGTGATGCCGCATCTGGAAATATTGAGTATACACCTAAGATAGGTGATGGCACGAGACGGGTAATCTTATTGGGAGTGAATCCAAAATAAGAGGTCCCGGTAGACCATCGAATCAGTGGAGATACCCTTTGCGGATTCAATGCCTATATGACTTCGGTTGTTGAAAGCAGATTGTTCGATTGGGTTAATTGAGAATTTGAGGATTTTAGTAGACTGAAACCATGTTACTATTTTGTAGTGCGGAAGCTATCGGAAATAGTTGTCACGCGATACTACCCTCATTTGAGATTACTCTAAGATACATCAGCTCGCTTGGGTGATTCCAACCTGCTGTTGTTATCCCAAGAGGAGTAAATGATTTTGCGGACAGGTACAAAAAATCACCAGTAAAACCTTTGGGGATGGGTAGAGCCTTGACTTCATGACACTGACCCTTTGACCCCATGTTTTTTCTATGTTTTTGTGTGCTGCATTCATGCATTCATTTCATTAAAAAACTTTAAACAAAGAAAATTTTCTCTTCTAGTCTCTCTTTTTCAAATTAAACTGAGACAATGATTGCAAACATCAAAGAGAAAGATTGCGTTATGGATTTCGGTAGAAGGAGGACTCACAAGTATACTTTCAAGGTTCCAAAACTAGAGGATTTAAGAGGATTGGCGAGGATGATCACCAACCCTGATCCTTTCAGAGCTAAGTATGGAGGACTGATGTCTCTGTTAAGGGTCCATGTAATTGAAGGATGTTGCCTTTGCAACTGTGGTAGATGGAAAGATGATATTCCGGAGGTAGTTTTCTTTTTTCAATTAAACTCCCAAATAACAGAACACGAGATCCTTCACGAATTCACCCACCACGAAACTGTCGTCGCCATAATCAACAACGGCAGTTTCGGAAGCTGTCATCGCTCCGTCCTCGCCGCTCAAAACTCTTGGCAGCTCTATTTCCTTCGACAACCAGACGACTTCTTCTCCAACACGCTCTGAAAAGGAATTATCGATTATCATTTTATTGTCAAAAACCTCAGCAACGCTGACGACGTTGAAGATATCTCGCTCATTTATAATGCTACCACCGCCGCCGCAATCGTTCTCCAGCAAATCGGCCACCGCTTCGCCTCTGGTGAATTCCGCAAGAACGACTCTGTTATAATGTTCCATTGCACTTACCAAGCAGTTAAGAAATCTATTGAGGTTTATGTTATGCCCTTTGGAGACTCCGTTATTGAGGTCCAGCTACCGTTTCCGGTTCACTCTGACAAAGAAATTATCGCAGAGTTCAAGAAAGGACTCAACCGAGGTAAAGTTAATAGCGGAAGAGTTAGGTTAGCGATATTTGATCACATTACGTCGATACCTTCTGTTGTTATCCCTGTTAAGAATTGATAAGGCCTTAGCATCTGGTGCCTTTGCATTTGATCCCAGACCTCTACAAGACTTTTGTGTAGCTATCAATAACACCAATGGTATGTATATCTTTTAAAACAACAAAAAATAATTACACAATGGATTGATGGACCCGGTAGAAGTTGGCTTAGCTTGTGGAAGTGATACTTCTCATCTTTCTCTCTTGGGTTATGATCCTCGTGTTTACTATCGTGGTCGAGGGGCATTTGAATCCATGGGGGTGGGATTGGCCATGTCGCCTGGTGATATTGCTTTTAAGGTTTGTACACAACTCTTTTTTGTTATTATTTCTATGCAGTTTAAAAATAATTTCTCCTTAACCTTATTTTTCAAAAGTATTATACATTCTAATAGCTTGATGATATATTTATCGAAAAAAGGTTGATGAACTGTCTTCCTGCAATCAAATTTTGCAACTCTTGATGAGAAAACCGGAATCGTCACTAGTAGGAGAGCTGACATGCACTTCGAAGAAGAAAGCCCCATACTATGTGATGCCCTTGATGGAATGAAGCTTCCATCTTTCCCTCAATATGAAGTCAGAGTCAAGTGAAGATGTTTAAGGTTGCTATAACATTTAAGGGTTAGTTGTTGGTGTAGGTGACCACTCATTATGGTTAATATTAAGTTTTCAATGTTTGTAACATGTTTCTTGTTAACAAAATCTATTAGTCATGTCGTAAATTTTGGAGGATTTTGCATGGTCGGACTCTATTTTGTCTGGTTTAAAGATTTCTCTCCAAAAGTTTAAAATTCTACCCTCAAAGTTAAGTTTATATGTAGATGATTACAAGTTCATGAAGACACGAACTCATGCTTAAAGACTAATATTAACATGTCATTATACGTCTTTCTGATTCTTTTCATAGGTATGCTACAGAACATAGATGTTGAGTGGTTGTTAAAGGACTAAATTTTAGTGGAAATATATCCGGGACAGACCCGTTAAAGGACAACCGCTTACTCTTGAAAGCAGAAGCTTTAGATGAATCTCATGAAGCAAGGAACACTGCTGATGTTGTTAATGAGCTGTCCAAGGAAATAACAAAAATTTTGGTTTCTCATCCTGTGAATGCTCAACGTGCAGCAGAAGGGATGAATATTGAATATGATAATAATTTTACTTGTTTTCTTTGTAGTTCGAATTGGATTGAGGTATGTAATATCTAGTTTAGGAGGAAATTTGTTGTGTGTTTTATTCCTCCATTCAATCATCTACGTTGGTGCATCTGGTGCAATATTCGACTTACTAGGAGTGATGCTATCAGAAGTTTTAACAAATTGGAAAATGCATACTCGTAAGGTAAATAAATAAGTTTATACGTTATTAAGCTCAATAATACTGCTTAATTAATATATTTTTGTTATTGTTTTGCAGTTTGATGAGAAGTTGATTCTTATTGTGATCATTGTTCTCGACTTAGCTCATGGAACTTTTCCTTTTGGAATTAATTTTAGTAACATTTGAGGGTTTACATCAGGATTTCTTCTTGGATTTGCCATTTTGATTCGTTCTCAGTATAATGGGTTTAATCTAACCAATTCTAAAACGTACCAGAAGCAAGAATCTTATCAATATGCCCTTCGGATTATCTCTTAAGGAACTAAAAACCAGGATTTAGAAATGGGGGGACCAAAACTGAGAAAAAGCCATAATAGGGGGACAAAAACTACAATTATGCCTAATTTATTTATTTTTTATTAATTTCAACTGTATGCGAAGGAATTAGTGGACATGTTCTATTTATAAGTCATTTTTAATTAATTAATATTTAGTGAATAGCTTATCATTTTTATTAGTTTTTTTTAATACTTTTGGTTAATTAAATAATTATTATAGATTTTGGCGGGTGGAAGAAGTTGTAGGATTATAATTTAGTATTATTATTATTATTATTATTATTATTATTATTATTATTATTATTATTAAAAGTGAAAAAAATGGGAAAACAAAACAATGAAAAAAATGGAAAGTAAAGGTATAAAAAAGTAGCGATTATAATTGGTGAAAGAAGTCGCGACAGTTTCCTCTAATGGTCGCGGGTGTGAAAAGAGGGCGGTTATTTGGTAATCGTCACAATTATGTCATTCAACATGTTTAAAAAATCTGCGACAGCTGAGCCTAACTATCGTGGCAATCGTCGCAGTCCAGGAATAAGGACGATTTTGTGGTAACTGTCGCAACTCAAGTGTCGTAAATCTCTTTTTTTCTTGTAGTGACAGTATGTTCAGTAACTTGAATAAGAATCACTAATTAACATGTAATTTAGAAGTTAAGTACAAGTTAGGTTTGATTTAATCACTATCAGATTTTCGTCTATTTGGATTGTAAGTTTTCTCAGATTTTTGCCCAAAGGAAGGCTGTGAAAAATGATATCCCTATATAACTCAAATGATTTCTATTCTTCCAAAGCATGAAATTCACTTCAGGGGTTATATGACAGGGAATATGTGTGAGAGCATAACTTGTGTGATACAATATTTCTCGTGATGTTAAGTCCCTCTCATTAAACACGATGGTATGTGTGGTGGCTCCGACTAATTTGTTTCAAGAAAAATACCCTGCCATGCCATAACCAAAACCAAACAAACATCACCAAATGTATCACACATACAAACACAAACCCACCATACTAGAAATCCTCTAATAACCCATACAAACCAGAGCAAACACCACACTTACAAAATCCAATTTACCGCCATTATTGACAACACCTATTAGTAAACTGCTGACCCAAAACTCACAAAACCAAACCATTAAAAGGATGTCTGCAGCAGACATTCGACTTAGGAGAGACAAGGGGTTATGTTATTTCTAATATGAAATGAAAAGTTGTATTACTCAAACAAGTGCTTAATGAATTATACTACTTAATGAATAAAATGAATGTACCTTTACATACAAAAATTAAGAACCAACAAGATTTCCCTAACATTAGCTTTCAGTATGTTTCTACTACCCTCAAAGAACCCTGTATATTATCTATCACAATATAGTTAGTAAAGTAAACATATTTGACTTTCCTCAACATGATTTAAAACTCACCCATTGCAAAGATTTGATTTTTCCAAGATAAATAGATAGTAAAATACACAAAAATCAAATGGTTGCTATACATCACTCATGATTAGTACATGAATGTTTAATATTAACTGTAGATTTGTTCATTAGTGGTTGGTATTGCTCACTTTAGAGGAATTAAATCTCAATACAAGACATCACTAATATTCATTAGAATAAAGCTTGTTAATACTAGAGATGCTATGAAAGTGATACAGTATCTAAGTATTTATGTTTTTGTAAGACAAAGCAAATATATCTGCTCAAGATAAAGAATTACAACTTCAACAATACTGTTGTAAAACCTTAAAAATGAAACACACAGGTTCTAGCAAATATTATGTTCTTACTGAAACTAGAAAGCCAGAGTAGCATTGTCATCAGAACTTAAAAATGAAACACACGGGTTCTCACTCCTCCTACTGATCAGCAAGTTGTCTTTCTGAATTATTATTTTCAAACATTTTTGGGTGAACTAAGACTATCCCCTTGCTAGGATACAAGAACTAACCTAGTTAGATACCACTAACCATGTCAAATCATGCTGATATTGCTATTGACTTTCATACATTACAAATAGATATATACTAATTCTATTCATTCAGTTTTAAGGTCAGTAAACAAAACAGACGACAAATTAAACCCACATTGCAGGTGCCCAAAAAACCTTGCCGGATAATGAAAATAGAAAGTTTGAGAGAAAAGAATGGATAGTAATGAATACATAACTAAGTCGAATATCTAATGCGATTATAATTTAGGGTTGACAGCTTCATGAATAAAGAGAAAGAGAGTATGAATCAGGGTCATGGATAATAAACCTAGTAAAAACACATAAGCGATTAAGGGTTTTTGAACTGACCTATTAAGATTGGTTCCGACAGAGATACCACAACGTTAAGATTTGTCTCGTGCTTTCTAGTTCTGAATAGAAGAAGTGAAGTTCTGAATAGAAGAATAGAAGAAGAACAAACGTTTTCTTGTATTGGGCGCGGTTCTTGGATTTTCATGGGATACGGTTCATCTCCGTCGTAGATTTTTCAATTGGGCCCAAAAAGATGGAGGTTGGGCTCAACCGTCGCGGCCTATTATACTGTTTTAGCGCTTGACCAAATAAATGAAGGTTAAGGGCGGTTAAGAACTAACGCGACCTGAATTTTACGGCGATTGGGTTTGGATCCGTCGCAATCCGTATATTTTTTTAAAAAAATAAAGGGCAGTTTCAAAAAACCGTCGTAGAAACCGCCGTAAAATACACATGAGGAGGGTTTTCAATGAACCGTCGCAACCTAAGTGTCGTTAAATGCCAATTTTCTTTTAAATATAAATATATATATATATTAAAAATATTATTTTTTAAAAGATCTACAACAGGGTCGGCGCAATGCAAGTGTATTATAGGTTACATGTGTGATTTGTAGTAAAAGAAAGAGTAATACATGTGTGATTTGTTTATGCTTGGAAAGAGTGAAATAGAATTGAATAAAAATATAAAAAGGAATGAAAATGAATTATTTTTTATTTCATTAAATGCATTTATTTTATTAAATAAAATAATTTTTCAAGAAACTAAATAAACAGGGACAGCTAAAAGTATCCGTTAAAGTTTAAAATTTAATGAGATATTAAAAATAAAAACTAATATTATTCAAAATTTAGTTAATAAAAGGAGGTCATTATAGAAATTTTTTTTTTAGTTTATAGTATATTAAATATATAATTATTAATTATAATACAAAAAACGAGTATTATAATTATGATAGTGGACGTATAGGCCCACTCTTTCTATCACATAGCTCTCTATATATATATATATATATATATATATATATATATATATACTATGAGTAGGGCTGTCAAGTTGCAACTACAAAAGCGAATTTCGCGGGAATTTCTGATTTAAGGTCTCAAAGATGAGAAATTTTTTTTGTGCAGGGATAGGGATGGCAAACATATATCCACGTGTCGTGGAGTCTCTGCCCTACACTAAAATACCATAATATCGTTAATTAATATATAATTTAAAATTTTTAGATAGGTTTATTTGTCATTTCATATTATTTATTTTATAAATCAATGTAATACACATGTGTAATGTTAATAAAAGAGAAAGATCTAAATGATAATTTAAAAAAATATTAAGTTTGGAAAAATAAAATTTTTAATTAAACAGCATGTTATAAATAAATTATTGCCTCTTTGTATGGTATACAATTAAGTTAATTATTAAAAAGTTAAGGACTATCAATTGAAGAATCACACAAATCATCACACATTTATTGATTGTCTCCTAATCTTTGGAATTACCATCAATAACAAGAAGTTCTTTAAATTTAATATTTCTGAAAAAAAATGATTTTTCAATTATATACATACCTAAATATATGATGACTATTACTAGAATGGCAACTAGAATATTTTTTTAAATATTATTTTCAAATTTAAAAATTATTATATTTAAAGAATTAATTAAGGTTTAATTTAAATTCCTTGTTTTATATTAATTATGTATACTCTAGCTCATTTATTTTTATTTTATTAAAAAAAATTTATATTATTTGAGGATAACTAATTTATTTTGTTGAACTGCACATAACATAAATTGTGTTTAATTTTCCAAATTAATTCATGCAAGTATTTTCTTGATACACTAAGATAATTAAATAATTATTTCATAATTCTTAAATCAATTGTTTTCCAGAAATTGTTTTCAACATTACAAGACTTTCCAGAAATATTGTTCATTTACATTATATATATATATATATATATATATATATATATATATATATATATATATATTACAAGACTTTTTACTTGTTTTCAAAAAAAGAAACCGTATACGTCATTTTTCTAGAAGAGCAACTAGAATATTTTTTTAAATATCATACTAAATTATAATCCTAAAAGTTCTTCGCACCAAATTTTCCGCCAAAACCTTTAATAAATAAAAGTTAATTATTTAAATAAAAAGGTAAATAATACTAAATTTTAATCCTAGATGTTCTTCCCACCAAATATCCCGCCAAAACCTTAAATAAATAAAAGTTAATTAATTAAATAAAAAAGTAAAATTATTAATTAATAAAAAAACCAATTACTCATTTAGTAACTTTTCTCTCTCCATTATTAACTTTCACTACTAAATATTTTCTTAATTATTCATTAATAATAATTATTAATTTAAAAAATTACTAAATAAATAAATAAATAAAATACTATATTCTAATCCTAGATGTTCTTCCCACCAAATTTTCCGCCAAAATCTTTAATAAATAAAAGTTAATTAATTAAATAAAAAAGTAAATATTATTAATTAATAAAAAAACCAATTCATTTAGTCAATGTTTTAAAAACCGGACCGGACCGGTCGGTCGGACCGGGAACCGGTGTGAACCGGGAAAACCGGGTTCGTTTGTTCGATCGCCCATATCTTCGAACCGGAGGGAACCGGGAAAACTGGAAAAACCGGTGGTTTTTGCAAATCGGTGGTTCAATTGTTTATTTTTTTTTTAAAAAAAAAATTTAATTTTTTTTTTATTTTTTTATTTTACTCAAATACATATAATTTTTCCCCAAGAATAATAGTGATCACTCATTTAATTCAAGTGATACACAAATTAAATTTCGTAATATCCACAAAACTATTTTTACTATTTTGTATTTATATTGATTGAAAAACTATCATACAAATATTTGTATAGACATTTAAGAACACAGATTAAGAAACTAAATATAATATAATTTTAGATTTAACTGATTTCCATTATATATATATATATATATATATATAATATATATATATATATATATATATATATATATATATATATATATATATATATATATATAGATTTGGAAAATTTATTATATAGAATAATGTTAATATTTGTATTGTTTTAATTATTAACATTAAAACTGATTTTCTATTAACATTAAAACTATGAATTTAACTTAGACACTGTTTAATTTAGACTCTGTTTAAAATTTACAATTAGACTCTGTTTAAAATTTGCATTTAAATTATGAACCTGTGAATTTATGATATGATATTTTCAAAAAATTTAAGTGAAATTTAAGTGCTAGTTATATTTTTTAGAGACTGAATAATCCGGTTCGACCGGTTTTATCGATTTTATACCTATTATAATGACAGGTTTATTCAACCGAGTTATCCGGTTTAATCCGGTTTGGTCATGCGATTCGACCAATGACTCAGTGGTTCGACCGATAAACTAGTGACTCAGTACCCTCACCGGTTTGATGACCGGTCCGGTTTTTTTTTTTTGACAATAAAAAACTTAACACATTTCATTCAATATATAATGTTCAATACAACGAGGAACCAAAAAAGTTTACATGCCAAAGTAGACAGAAGATAAACAAAAGAACCCTTTAGACCAGTCTTCAGATTGAGTCTCCTAGCTCTTCAACTGTGGAAATTTCTAATGTTCCCTCACAACCTCACAATCAAGTCCTGAATATAACTCCAAATAATAATCAATCTGATGTATTAAATACTCAAGGGGATAAGAACCTCAATACACCTCAAATGTCAAATGCAACACCTCTTCTTATTCATGGAGATATTGTGGTGTTTCAACAAACCTCTAGGATTGATCTCCCCTCACAAGAGCAACAATTGCCTGAAAATCAAAATAACCACGAGGAAACGATAAATATAGATGAAACTCAAAGCTCTAATGGATCTGAATATGTAGAAGCAACTCAAGTAGAATTAAAATCAGAAAAATAGCAGTTTCCTGATAATGTTATAAAGGACATGGCATTTCGCAAATAATCCTGGGCAAACATTGTTGAGGAAACTGAACCTTCTAGTGAATTTCAAATGGTTCTTTCTAAACAGGTTAAGAAACAAGGGAAAGCAATACAGAAATCTAATTTGACTGGACCCAAGACCAGAGCTAAGGCAGTCTCCCTGAAAACTGCTAAATGAAAGTACTATACTGAAATGTGAGAGGGTTGGCTAATTATCCCACAAAATTAGCTCTTAAAAATCAGTTAAAGAAGCACAAATCTGAGCTTTGTTTTATTGTTGAGCCTTTAATGTCTTTAGACAATTTCCCTCCTAGGATTTTTTCTAAAATAGGCCCATGGCCCAATTTGCTTGGTAAACATTAATTAATTATATTGTAATGTTCAAGTTGTATGAAGTAAATTAAAATTCTAAAAGTTTGTTTTATCCCTTTTTCTCTTGCAACCTATATTTAAATTTTAACCCTAACATTAATCTATGAAAGCATCATTACTAATTGGAATAAAGACACATGTCAGAGACTCCCTATGAAATGTCACATATTACAAGAAAGACATTAATTGTGCATGTTCCCAACAATAGTGACATCCCATCAAGACTCTCTGTCGCCTCTTTCCAAGCAGCCGGACTAGTGCCTATACGACACATCATCGTTCTGCAACACATGGAGAAAGGCTTGGGGAAAATTGTTTAGATCCATGCAATTATGTCCTCTAGACACGTCTATAACAATCTGATTAAATCCAACGACTTCCTGCACAACGCACCTTACCTCACTAGGACGATTTTAATTGCCATTACTATATAAAAAGAAAGCGTGTCATTTTAGATATTCAAATCAATCTCACTCTCACATTACTTCTTATTTTCTTGTTTGATTTCTCATCATATATAATGTAGGCAAAGATACTTCAAAGGCTAACAAACTTTATATTATATTAGATAAAGTAGAAAGAGACTCACAAATACAAAATAATTAATATTCAAAGTTCAAAGCAAAACACACAAAAAAAACAAAGAAGAAAAATAAGAGACACTCTTACAACAAAACTAGTTTGGTACTTAATCTTTACTATTACAACGAAACTAGTTTGGAACTTAAATTTTACTATTAAATAGAAGAAATGATGGACTCGATGGCTTCGATAATTTCATTTACAGTTATGCTGATCAGCAGGTTCAGCGCAACCCTGTGGATAAATTTTAAGGACGAACTCATTATACCTTTTGACCTATTATTATCCTTATTCAATTTCAGAAGAATCAGATCCTTGAAACACGAGACATGAACACAAGTCTTTCCATTAGAGTTACCTACATATGACCAACCTTCAAAGTTGTTCCTCACAACATGCCTTTGCTTACAATGGACACAGTCGGATGGAACTTGATGAGACAAAGTTACATTTGAAATGTTCTTTTTCAGGTTGAGACAACAAGGATGTAGAGCATCCCCTGTTCTGGAACGGTAGAAAAAACCTAACAGATCTTTTCCACAAGCATCACAGAATCCACCCCACAGTGCTTTCTCATAGAATTCAAATGTAGAATTTTCGAAAAATGGATGAACTGCATGCTTAACAGGTTCAGCACATTCTTTATGGAGGATGTAGTTGCAATTGGTGTCTTGACAGTTGTAACGTGATCCAAAGCCTATCTCTTTACAACCACTGCACATATATGCAGGTCCTGAACCATTCAATTGTAATGTGTGTTGATGATCCATATGTATTAAATATTGAAATGAGCGTACAAGACTTATGCAATAGCTAGTATGTTGAATATTATTTGTTTAAACATGCTTTCTCAAACATCTAAATTTATAGGAAAAAAATGTATCAATATTACAACACTTTCTTATGGGTTTCCCAAACATCATTTTTCTATAATGGCAACTAGAATATTTTTTAATTTTAAATTCACATAATGCAAATTTCAATGAATACCAATTTCTTTTTGCTAATATTAATTTAGATTTTGATATCAAATATTAGAATTAAATATATAATGGTCAATTAATATTACTATGTGAATTTAAAATTGTTTTCAATATTACAAGACTTTCTTACGGGCTTCCAAGAAAAGAAAGAGTATACACCATTCTCCTAGAATGACAACTAGAATAGTTTTTAAATATCTTTTTAACTATATTAGTTATTTTATTGAATTAAATATTTTAAATATTTAAATAATCATTTTTATTAAAATTTTAATTAACTTTTATTTAATAATTAATTAATTAATTATATGCTAGTACTAAATATCAAGATTATTTATTTTGGAAAAATAAAATTTTTAATTAAACATGGTGTTATAAATAAGTTATGGCCTCAATATATGGCATACAATTAAGTTAATTCTTACAAAATTAAGGACTATCAATTGAAGAATCACACAAATCATCACAGCTTTATTATTTGTCTCCTAATCTTTGGAATTACCATCAATAACAATAAGTTTTTTAAATTTAATAATTCTTAAAAAAATGATTTTTGAATTATATACATACCTAAATATATGATGACTACTACAAGAATGGCAACTAGAATATTTTTTAAATATTATTTTTATATTTAAAAAATTAATTAAGGTGTAATTTAAATTCCATTTTCTTATATTAGTTATGTATACTCTAGCTAATTTATTTTTATTTTATTAAATCTTTTTAAATTATTTGAGTACAACTGATTTATTTTGTTGAACTGTGCATAACATAAATTGTGTTTAATTTTCCAAATTAATTCATGCAAGTATTTTCTTGTATGACTAAGATAATTTAATAGTTATTTCATAATTCTTAAACCAATTGTTTTCCAGAAATTGTTTTCACCATTACAAGACTTTTCAAAATTGTTTTCATTTACATTACATATTCAGTTATATATTTGTTTTTTCGGGCGTTCGAGATATTGTGTTCAATATTACAAGACTTTCTACGGATTTCCCAAAAATTGTTTTCACTATTATAAGACTTTCTACGGGTTCCAAGAAAAGAAAGCGTATACATCATTTTTCTAGAAGGGCAACTAGAATATTTTTTAAATATTATTTTAATATTTTAATAATTATATAAGTTTATATATTTTAATTAGACTAGTTATTTTAATGAATTAAATGTATTAAATGATTAAATAATTAAATCAATTAAATTTTCAATTAAATTTTTATTTAAAAATTAATAAATTAATTAATTAGATACTAGTACTAATATCAATATTATTTATTTAAGAATAATAAGAATTTTAATTAAATGTCACTTTATAAATAAGTTATGGCCTCAATATATTTTATACAATCAGGTTAACTCTTCTACCTATTTGTTTTGAAGAATATTATAAAAATAATGACTATCAATTGAAGGATCACACAAAATAATTGTTACTTCTACTATGTGAAATTAAAATTGTTTTCAAAATTAATTGAAATATCAATACCATTCGGATACGAGACAAATTAATTGCAATCTTGAATCTCTTTTATGAAATATCAATCTTTCTAGTTGTGTGATTGAAGGATTCAAATGAGAGAATTATAATACATCAATATAATAATTGTAATATATTGTTGATTCATTTATGTAAAAAAATATTTTTTCTTCATTAATTTAATGTCAAAAATATGTTTTCTGTACTTATTGAATTTTATCATAATTGTAAGATATACTTATCCTTTATTTAAATTGCATTTTTTTTATATAATTAGGTATACTTGACCACATTTATTTTTATTTTATTAATTTTTTTTATATTATTAGAGTATAACTTATTTATTTTATTGAACCGTACATAACATAAACATATTTATGTGTTTGATTTCCCAGATTAAATTATACAAATATTTTCTTGTATAACTAAAATTATTTAATAGTTCGTTTAATTATTAAACGATCAGATAAACATACAATTAGAGATTTTATATGAATAATTAGACATTAAAGACATCTATTATCTAACCAAACTTAATATTAATATTTGGTCATTATGAAGAATACATCTTAGAATTAATTCTTACTTAATATTTATATTAATTTATGATTATTTTTAATGAGTCAATCTTATTTAATTTGCAACTAAAAAACATTATACATGTCTATTTCTTTACATCCTCGGCACATGTTCAAAGTTGCTTCTGAATTATTAAGTTCTAATGTGTGGTGGTGATCCATATGTGCGTATATATCTAATTTTGTATTTTTGTTAAATATTATTAAGTTCTAATGTGTGGTGGTGATCCATACTTACACGTGAGTCCCCAGGAAAGACTATACATTTTTCTTGAATGGCAACAAAAACACAGTTCCTTTTTGGTTGTGTATGTGCGACTATAAAGGTCAATGGTGGTTTCTATCGAACTTTTTTTGAATATATATATATATATATATATATGGGTTAATAGTCATTGACCCCCTGTAATATTGTTGAGTTTTGATTTACCCCCGTTAAAAAAATAATTTTGGATTACTACCTGAAATTTTGGGGTACTCTCTAAGCATGTAAAAACCAGGGGGTAAATAAATAAATAAAATTTTATAGGGGGTAATTTTTCTACCTAGGGGGCAAATAACTAAGAATTTGAAAATTTTAGGAGGTAATCTAAAATTATTTTTTTAAAGGGGGTAAATCAAAAATCGCCTATATTGTAAGAGTTAAATGATTATTAACCATATATATTATTAAATCTTTTTAAATTATTTGAGTACAACTGATTTATTTTGTTGAACTGTGCATAACATAAATTGTGTTTAATTTTCCAAATTAATTCATGCAAGTATTTTCTTGTATGACTAAGATAATGTAATAGTTATTTCATAATTCTTAAACCAATTGTTTTCCAGAAATTGTTTTCACCATTACAAGACTTTTCAAAAATTGTTTTCATTTATATTACATATTCAGTTATATATTTGTTTTTTCGGGCGTCCCAGATATTGTATTCAATATTACAAGACTTTCTACGGATTTCCCAAAAATTGTTTTCAATATTACAAGACTTTCTACGTGTTTTCAAGAAAAAAGAAAGCGTATACATCATTTTTCTAGAAGGGCAACTAGAATATTTTTTAAATATTATTTTAATATTTTAATAATTATATAAGTTTATATATTTTAATTAGACTAGTTGTTTTAATGAATTAAATGTATTAAATGATTAAATAATTAAATCAATTAAATTTTCAATTAAATTTTTATTTAAAAATTAATAAATTAATTAATCAGATACTAGTACTAATATCAAGATTATTTATTTAAGAATAATAAGAATTTTAATTAAATGTCACTTTATAAATAAGTTATGGCCTCAATATATTTTATACAATCAGGTTAACTCTTCTACCTATTTGTTTTGAAGAATATTATAAAAATAATGACTATCAATTGAAGGATCACACAAAAAAATTGTTACCTCTACTATGTGAAATTAAAATTGTTTTCAAAATCTCCCTGTTCAATCTTATCATTTCTTCCGTTACTTCAAAATCATTGTACGAAGGGATACTGGTTGATCTTCCCCTTATCTTCGGCTTAAATTCCTGGCTTTAGGGTTCAGGGGCCTTGGTAAGGAGTTGCCTGATACTGGGTTCCTGGGAGTCTTTGATTCACTGAAGTATCGGTTTTTTATTTGTGTTGACTTGGGAGTGGCTAGGGTTTCCTGGAGGCTAGTAGAAGGACTTTGTTCTGCATTTGTGGGTAATAGTAGTTCGAGGAGGCAGGGGTATATTACTGATATCCGTCTCGTTTTTTGCTGATATAGTCTCTTAGTCTTGTATTTTAAATGGAGTGGGAGAAGGTCGTTAGAAAAAATCGTATTAAGACTGTTGCTCCTGAGAGTTTTTCGGTCTAGAAGGAGAAGGGAGGTAGAGGCGCTGGAGTGGGGGATCTTATGACTTCTTTTTTCATTTCGGACTTTCCAGACGATATGCACGCTAAGGACTTATTCGAGGTGTTCAAGGCCTATGGTTTCATTTATGAAGTTTTCATTTCTGGTAGGAGGGATATAAGGGGTAAGAGGTTTGGTTTTGCTCGGTTTAGGAAGATCCATGACGTTCGTGTTATGGCGGCCAAGTTGGATAGTATTTTTCTCCAAGGCAAGAAGATGCATGCTAATGTACCCCGTTTCCTTAAGGACTCTCCTGTCATTAAGGTTAGCACTAGGCCTCGAGCGAGGACTGAAGGTGGTTTCCCCCTTAGTGAGAAGGCTGGAACTGGTGGTAGAAATATTAGCTTTGCCCAGATGGTTAGCAAGGGGCGCCAAGCCCGTGATGATAACCTTTTGAATTATGATTCTGGTTCGTAAGGCTTAAGGTGGAAAACCTGGATACATCTAGGTTTGTCCAGTCCTTGGTGGGTGTTGTCCATGAGGGAGTCAATCCTTTTTGATCCAACAGTACTTATTCGAGGATGGGCATTTTGATATCCAGGCTACGCCTTTGGGAGCGACTATGTGCTTATTAGAAGCTAAGGAAGGGGATGGCATTCAGGATTTTATCAGGCAGGCTTCAGCTTGGTGTGAGAAGTGGTTTGCTGAGATTAGACCGTGGAGTTTAGATACTGTAGATCGCTTTAGGTTTACGTGGATCAAATGTGTTGGAGTTTCTTGTTTCGCTTGGTCGCGTGAGGTTTTTGGGTGTTTGCTTGAAAGATTTGGTTCGATAGTCAAAAATGATTCTGAGTTCGACAAGGAAGTTAGTTTTTGTGACGCCAAACTCCTCATTAAAACTAACCGGAGGAACGTGATCAACGAAGAATTCCCAGTTGAGTTTAACGAGCATGAGTTCATCGTCAGCTTCTTTGAAGTCCCTCCGGGCCCTTGCAAGGAAAACTTTTTGGAGGGAGTAACTGATGGAGACACTAGGATATCATCGGAAATAGAAGAAGTTGATAGTGACAGGCCTTGCTTTTTTGATGATGAAGGCGAGGGTGTTGGGGCTTGTCCTAATAAGCATAGGGAGTTGGGTAATTTCACGGTTTCTAAGGATAGCTTTTCTGCTATAGGAAGTAATGCAGCTTTCCCTACTTCTATTGTTGGTGACTCGCTGACAGCTGGTGGAGATAGAGTCAGAAGTAGGGTTTCTAGGGGGGACGATACCCAGTCTAAGGTCAATGACCTTTTGGATTCTTCTCCCGAGGATATTTCAACTTTTAAAGTTGTTCCTTCTGTTGAGGTTCTTCCTGATCCTGCTGTGGACCCCTCTGGGGTCAAGGGCCTTGAGTTTGGGCCTTCTCTTGCTAATTTTGTGGCCCTGGTAGAGTCGGATCCTATTTCCTTATCCCAACCTTTTTGTTATGGGTATCCTATTGGGCCGAGGGTGAAAGAAAAAAAGAAATTGAAGAAGTCCATAGCTTCTATTTACTCTCACACTCAGACTCCTTTCCTGTCTTCCTTTTACTCTTCGCTGCTTAACGCAAAGATTAAAGGTCCAACTAAGTGTCTCAAATCCAAATTGGGTAAAAGATCTCTTAGTAAGAAGCGAAGTTTTAGAAGGTGTCTGCCTACTCCTGAGGCTCGTATCACTTCGGAAGTGCCCCAGGTTTCGAGTGGTTTATCTTTGTCTGACTCTGATATCCTTAAAAGTAATCTCAGATGCAAGGAGGGTTTGAACGATGTTCCTCGGAAAATTTGAGAGACGGCTAAGACTTTGGGAATCGAAGCGGTGGGTGATGAAGAGCTCTGTATCGCAACCATTAGAAAGCTTGAGGATCGTGATGGGAAACATTTCGCTAGTTCGAAGGCTGTTGACATTGGTGCTCAATGATCTTTATGACATTCAATGTTCGTGGGTGTAACTTATCTTACAAAAGGAGAAGAATTCGTCAGATTCTTTTGGAAGGTAATGTTGATCTCTGTCTGTTTCAAGAAACTAAGATCCCTGTAATGAGAGAGGATTTGGTTAATAGTCTGTGGGGTTCTGGTAATTTTGAGTGGTCCGCTAGTGGTTCTGTTGGTGCTTCCGGAGGTATTCTGTCAGTCTGGAGGAAGGGGTTATTTCAACCTATTGCTA
This sequence comes from Lathyrus tuberosus, assembly GCA_022829125.1. NCBI lineage: Eukaryota > Viridiplantae > Streptophyta > Magnoliopsida > Fabales > Fabaceae > Lathyrus > Lathyrus tuberosus. The sequence continues at coordinate 13,880,278 of JALAZF010000072.1, forward strand.
CCTGTAGGGGGGAAGGTTTTCTGTGTTCAAAGTTCTTTTGGAATGACTCTATTCTTTGTGTTATCAACGTTTACTCTCCATGTGCTTTGAGTGACAAAAGGAGGCTCTGGGATGCTCTTATTGGATTTAAAAATAACAATCCTGGGTGTAGATGGATTATTGGAGGAGATTTTAATTCAGTGAAATCTGGTGACGAGAGAAAGGGTAGGCGTGTTTCTTCGATCAGGGAGTGTTCTTATTTCAATTCCTTTATAGGAGAAGTGGGGCTGGTTGACCTTCCATTCCTGGGAAGTAGGTTCACCTGGTTTAATCCCAATGGTGCGAGCTGTAGTAAGTTAGACAGGTTCTTAGTCGATGATTCCTTAATTGACTGCTGGGGTTTTAGGGGCCAATTTGTAGGAAAACGAGATGTATCCGATCACCGTCCGGTCTTGATCAAATCCAATATCTTAAACCACGGGCCCAAGCCTTTCAAATTTTTTAACTGCTGGTTGGACCATAAGGAGTTCTTGCCTTTCCTCAAGGATACTTGGAATTCGTTCTCGTTCCAAGGGTCGCCGACTTTCGTTCTTAAAGAAAAGCTCTTCGCTCTTAAAACTAAATTGAGGTGGTGGAATATTCATGTCTTCGGGTGGATGGATCTTAAAATTGAGACTCTTGGTGGGAACCTTAACGCCTTTGATGAGATGTTGGAAGGGAATATTGAAGGATTGCCAGAGGATTTGACTAAAAGGAGAAGTGAGGATCAAGAGAAGTTTTGGAGCAGTCTTAGATTTAAAGAGAGTATGATTTTCCAAAATTCTAGGTCGATATGGTTGAAGGAGGGTGATGTCAATAGCAGGTTTTTTCACTCTAAGTTAAAGGCTAGGACCAGACTTAATTCCATCACTGCTCTGGGGACGCCTGATAATTTGATTGAAGACCCAACCACTATCAAAGAGGCTGCTTATGACTTTTTCAAACGCAAGTTCAGCAAGGTAGATACCATGAGGCCTTTAATGTACCTTGGTGATATTCCTAAATTAAGTTTGTTGGATAGCTCTATGTTGGATGCTAATTTCACCTATGATGAAATTCCTGCCGCCGTGTTTGATTGCGATAGTTGTAAATCTCCGGGTCCGGATGGTTTTTCTTTTAAATTCATCAAAGACTGTTGGGAAATCGTGGGTTCAGATTTTGCTAATTGTTGCGGTGAAAATCGGATGACAAATTATTAATTAATTTGCATCATTTTTCTTTTACAACCGACTTTGATTTATCCAAAGGAAAGGTTCAAGATCGGGAGATCTAAGGTTCGGGGGTTGGTTACGTGTAGGGAAGGTATTAGCACCCTAAACGTCCGTAGTACTCTACGGGAACCTCTTGTTTTAATTTGTGTTATGTTGTGTTTGCTTGCTAAGATAATATATGTACTAAGGTAAAGACCTAAGGGTATGTACAAAGTTTGCCTCGTCTTAATCACGATTTAATCGAGAAATCGATAATCAATGATTCTTGACTTTCATCGACTAAATAGTAAATGAAACTGAAATATAAATAAAGTGGTCTCATATTGATCAAAGTTTTGTCGCTTTAATGAGATCAATCAAACTATGAAGTTTGTTATATCATCGACCAAAATAAAAATAATGAGACCGGAATGAAAAAATAAGGTTTAAACAAGTATTAGTGAAATAACACCCAAAAGGTTAACAAAAGATGCTCATAAATAAATGTTAACAATTAACAACACCATTAAAATTAACAATACAAATTAAGATACAATTGATAATTTAAAGGTTAACAAAACAATTAACAATTAGAACATAATTTAATAATTACAACAATCAACAATTTTATTTAACATGCATATTGATGATTGAAATTTAAAATACAAATTGATAATTAAAAAAAAGGTTAACACAACAATTAGTTAAAAAAAAAAAAAGCAAAGCAATTAACAATTAGAAACACAAATTAATTAATGATAATCAAATAAGTAAATAAGGAAGAAATTAAAAATTAAATAAACATTTTTTGGAGTTTTTTGAATAAAGAAAATATTTTAAATAAAATAAATAAAATTAAAGCTTAGATTAATAAAGGTTGGAAATAGTGTGAAAACTTTTGAATTAAATAAACACGCAGGGGGGGGTGCAGAAGGTGAAATTGGCTTAGTTAAAAAAAACAAGAGGAAATGAAATGGGCCAATGCTGGGGGGTGGCGGTAGTAAAATAGGGCGCAAGGCCTAGGAGAGCAAAAGGAGAAAATCAGGCGAAAAAGAGAAAATGGCCAAAAGGGTTGATCCGCAGGATCGAACCTAGGTCATTGAGGTGAAAGGGTAATGGCAAGGCAAGGTTAAACCGTTGGGACGGCACATACATCCGGTAAATAAACGCCTCAATAAATACATAATCCAAATATTCCATGAAAATATTAAATGGCCAACAAAACGCGCACATGCATGTTCAGATATAAATAAAAATGCGAAGTCAATTGGTCATAGGGCTATTAAAACACTACACGACAAAACCAAAACCAGTGGCCAATCAAAAACATAGCATGGAAACTAACGCATGCAAAAACAAGGAACCCGTCGTGCTTCATCTTGAAATGCTAAAACCACTATCAAACTTCCATCTAACATAGCAACCTCCATACACCTTCAAACATCATGAAATAACCTACCAATTTGAAGTGCTCTAAACATAGAACATGATGGAAACCTACTCTGGACAAAATAATAACCACAACAAGAGCAAAAGCAAGAGGAAACACACGTCTAAAATGGAAACTCAATTAGAGAAAGCATGAAGAAACCAGCCTCTGTCTTAGATATAAACTAACATGAACCTCAAAACTAACAACGACATTCCATTTATATCAAAGAGATAGGTTCAAACATAAATATGACAGAGGAAAATATGTACAAATGGGAGGGCAACATCATGCTATGTGCTTAATAAAACAAGACTCTCATTAAACCTTGAAATCTAATGCCAAACCAAGACAAAACTTAGGCCAAAAAACACACAACACATGAGTAACCTTAAGCACATAAATTATCATTTCATGCAAGGTGTTAAGAATGCCTGTGTGAATTCTAACATGATATTTAAACCCAAAAATGAGACAAAGGAAGCATGTATCATGGCATTAAGATACGAAACATAATCTTAAACGTTGGCAGTACCAACCACCTCCATACTATCCACATGGCTAATTGTAAGAAAAACAAATCAACATGGGCAAGGCATTGTAAGCATATGAGTTGACAGTGTGAAACTTGTCAAGAACAACATAGGGTGAAAACAAAGTTACCTGTTATCATGTCAGCAAAGTCTCAAACCAAATCCTACACACTAAACTCAAATTTTAAAGGCAAGGATATCATACTTAAATTCCAAAGATAAATGAGTAAACTAAATCTTTCCTTCACATGGTCAAGAATAAAGATTAATTACACAAACAAAATGAGGTTCATAATGGCAGCATTGATAATATGATCAAAACAAAACATACTCGAGTGGCATTCATCTTAACATAGGTTAATAGGTGTTCTATCATGGCAACCTTGTTCATACATTATGGCAATCAAGAAGACATACAAAACTTCTAAAATAAACTCAACAAAAGTTCATACACCATGCATACCAATATATAAACATTAAAACAGCATATGGTTAAACTGAAATATATTCAACATAGCATATGATTTCTAACATAATAAGTGGAAGGTTGAGGAACTTACCTGGTTCCCAAACAACAACAAACTCCTCCCTTGCAGCTAGCTCGAGCACTCAAGTGTTTGCTTTTAGAGTGCTTTTTGTGTTGGTTCTTGGTGAGAAATGAATAGGAGAAGGGGCTGCTTTTATAGGGGACTCAGTTGGTCCATGAGAGTGGAAAACCATCGTGTTAAAGGTTTGACTTGAGAAGAAATATCGTGGAAAAGATTTGGAAGATGGCTTGTCTGACCACCACAACATAGAGTCAAGTGAAGTTTCTTTTTGCGCAAATAGGTCAGAGAAGAAAAGGTTGTTTTGGCTTGTGTCCTTTGGTTCAAGTAAGTACACGAGTGAAAGGTTTGTGGTGGCTTGTAGATGTTAACATGTGAGTACAAAAGCAAGTCATGTGTAGCGTGCTTTTAGCGTTGAAGTGATGTTGGAAAAGGTTTGATGGCTCTGCAGAGAGTACTTGGAAAGAGAAATTAGATTCAAACTCAAAAATTGGTGGTGTTCTTGGTGCAAAACAATTTTCGTATGGCCATATTGCTCAAATTATATCTCCTAACTTGATGATCCAATTTTCGTGCTCTTAGGTTCAAATGAAAGCTCTTGCATGACACTTCAATATTGATGTTGGAAAATAGTTGAAATAATGCCTTGAATTGGTAGCAAAGTGCCTTACAAATCGTGTCCTCCAAACTGACCAAAAGAACTTAGAAAAATTCTAAGTTATTGAAATTGACAATTTCAAGTGCCCTTCTTGAATAATTCATAACTTGAGAATGGTTTATCCCCTTGAGATGTTCCACATATGGTTGGAAAGCTCTCATCAAGCTCTACAACTTTAATTTGGGACTCAAGACTTGAATCCAAATGGAAATGGGTGAAAAGTGGTGTCAAAGTTGAGAAAAAGAGTGATGGAAAGTGCTGAAAAATTTTCTAAGTGTTTGTCAAAATGTCTTGTAAGCTTCATAACTCAAAAACCAAGCATTTTTAGACAAAAAGTCACATGGAACAAATTGAAGATCTTGAAAAGAGCTTTCCAATGAGTTTTGAGTCACTCCAATTGGATGTGTGGTTTAGGAGTTATGGTCCTTTCAAAATAGGCTATTAGGGGAAAAATCTCACAAATGACACCTTTCTTGGTCAAAACCCTACTTCCCTTGCAAGAAACCTCATGAAACTTGATGTGGATACTTTGAACACTTCATGAGACATTACATGATGATTAGAACCAATGATTGCTTCATTTGAACCAAAACTTCAAAGATTAGGGCTTCAGTCAAACCCTAATTTTGACTGTGAATGCACTGAGATCCAATCTTGTAATCTTGCTTCTTCCTTCTCATCCAAAGGTCTTAGGAGACTCTTGAGGATGTTGACAAACCAATAGGATCAAGAGCTAGGGTTTGGGAGTCCATCTTGATGAAGATCAAAGCCATTGGCTGATAAGTGTCACAAAAACCCTAATTTGCAGGCATAGTGAGACTGAGGATCAAACTTCTCTTGTTGAGGACCCCTAGACTTTGGATTCTTGTTGAATGATGTCCCTTGGAATGTGGGTGACTTTAAGTGGTAAGTGAACCACACAAATCTTGTCTTGATAGAGCCCATTCCCTAGTGACTTCTTCAGAGTAAACCCTAATTCCAAAGTCCTTGCATTTGAAGTCTTTTGTTGACTTGACTTGCTTCAATGAGCAAGTTAAATGATGCCAGTGCTTGGTAGAAAAGAAATATCCAAGGAAAAGTTATTAAATAAATTTAAAGTTCTGGATGTTTCTTATGGATTAGGTAACTTCTGTTATGATTTTTTGGGGTCAAATTCAAGGTCCTGGCTTAACAATTTTTGTACTACTCAAATAGTACTTCATAATGTTTTATAATGGATGTCCAATTTGAAGATTTATTTGTGTTGCATTAAGTATAGGCTTTCATTCAATTTCTTTAAATGGCATCTTATACCACAGACATGATTCTTACTTATCTTTCCAATTTTAAAGAAGCTTATTATTTTCTTCGGTAAAATGTATGAAGAATTTGTTACATGATAGTAATTTGCCTTGTTGTTTATGATATACTCATATACATAGTTGTATCTTTTCAGAACAATTCTTTTACTATATTTACCTTTCATTTTCCTTTTTAATTTTAATTTAAAAATATATTTACCCACCTTTGGAAAGAACGGTAAATAGCTGTTATTATAAGTTGAATGTGGAATATATAATAAGAGCACTCACCCTACTGATGTATATAATATATCTATTATATAATAATGGAACTATGTTTAGTTTGTGGTGTATATAAATTGAAATGGTGAATAACAGGCCTTCAGATTAGAATTCAGACAAGTTCATATGACCCAGTTTTTTTACAAGGTTTGTGGTTCAAGGAAAGTTAATGACGGTGTTGGATTTGAGGTAAAGAGGGATTCTACATTTGGAATGGGTTGTATATACCTTATGATTCATAGATCTAATTTTAGAATATTATTAGGTATAAAAAAAGTACCAAGGAGACTTTGTGTAGTTCTGACTAAAGGAAATAAAAAGGGAATTCTTAGGATGAGCACTGCATCTGATTTGTGATTTTTTCACAATAATGGACCGTCTTTGTGATTTTGTTGTGTTATATATTTAAGATATTTAGATTCTTTATGTATGAATACTTCATTATTGCTATAATGTAATATTGTTTCTTACTGCATCTTATCTTTTTCATTTCAGGAATTTTGGTAAAATCACATCATATTCCGACCTTCATCTTTTCAGTTGAAAATCGCATCACACGACTTCTTACAAATCAGTGAGTTCTCAATTCCATATCATGTTTGTGTTTGAAAAGACATAGCAAAACATTAGAAAATTACATTAAAACTTAGAAAAAATTCTTAATTTTTCGCGCATAATCAATTGTCGCGCATTAGATTGAGTTGTATTATCAAGTTTGTTGTTTGTTGAAAAGTATAATTCATTAAATTAAGTGAACACAATCCAATATGATTGAAGGAAGTTGGTGTTTTACTGTACAAATTTGGCAATGTCAAGATCTCAATAGTATTTTTTATTAAAGGCTTGAATTTTTTGTTTAACATTTTCACGAGGGGATCATTACTGGTGGATAAATTTTCATCACTTTGTTATTATACATATAAGCATAATCTAGCCTAAGAGTATAGGTAAAGAAATGACAGTATGAAGTGGATTAAGCCAATGAGAAGAGTATATTGTGTTTTAGTATAGTTTATGAAAGCGTTAAGTGGGTTAAGCCACTAGAATACTATTTCTAGTGGTATATTGTAAGACACTGTTCATTATTGTTATACATATATACTAATTTAGAAGAAATAGAATATTGTTTCTTTTAGAAATAAACATGAGACTTCGCACATCTTTGCTTTCGTTTAGTGATAATTAATGTTTATTTACTTGGACTAGTTTTTAAAGATTGTGTATTAGTCCCTTATGCATTCATTTTTGCTTTTCATAATAGAACTTACTCCAATACACAGGGACTGGAAAAGTGAATCAGAAAGGTGGAAATGACTCTTTCTTGTACCTTTTGATAGAAATCTTAACACTATGCCTTTAAAAGTTTTTCTCTTAAGTGAATTATAGTTTTCTAAATGAAATATAATAAACTTTTCCTCACTCATTGCTTGCATACATGATTCTTGTTTGTAGAATTAGTATGCCTGGATAAATGACCTAATTGTGTTGATTTAATATTTTGTACCCTTGTATTTTTAATAATGAGAACATACATGTTTAGGCCATGAATTCTTATCAATGTTAGCAGGATAGTCATGTGAACTTATGTTCTCTACTTCAAAGTGTTCATGGCAATCTTGACTACTCCAACTAGCACGTAGAAAATAGCTCATGTTGAGGTTGTTTTAAGCAATATTTTGGGTGTGTGTTTTTTCTACTTGAAAACTATGATTTAATTGAAAATTATATTTTTTCCTTCCTTTGCATTTTAAATAGGTAATCAAGCATATAAGCTGCACTTGGAAGATTCGTCTTAGTATAGAAATGGAATGAGCTTATCTTCAAGAAGAATCAACATTGACAAGAGTACACTGATCCATGAAGGCAACTAAGGTATTGCTTGACAAGGATCTGAATGCCAAGATCTTTGAATATGATTTACCCATACTTGATGAATAAGGGAATAACATATTAGCACACTGATGACTAGAATAATGTTAGTAATTTCCACATGTATTTTCTTTTGCAGCTATAGTTGAGCTTCTTGATAACATTGTTAGCCATGTTTATTCATGCTGTTTGCCATGTGATTATTCATGTTGTTTGAACTATTATAATATTAGCTAGTCTCTGCCATTTTATTTTGGCATATTTAGCATACTAAGTTAGCTAATATCAACAAACAGTAGACTCTCTTGTCTATTGCTTTGTGGAATTGGTTTTTCACGTAGTACAAGTAGTTTTAATTCTTTATAATTATATCATTCTGCTAGATGTGTGAAGAATGGATGTGTTATTTTTGTAATCTAAAAAAATAATAAAATAAGGGTCTTTAAACATAGTGTTCTAAGATAGCGTTTTATGGAAAAATGCTATTAAAAATAAGACCTATAATGCCATTTTTTATGAAAGCGCTATTAAATTCAGTACACAAACAGATGTACTATTGCCGCATCACTATGATAGCACTTTTAAGGGAAGTGCTATTAAAGTTTAAACATTTAATAGCGCTTTAAAGAGGAGTGCTATTAAAGGTTAAACATTTAATAGCGCTTTAGAAACGCTATCATAAGTAGCCAACCTATAATAGCGGGGGCTTTAATAGCACTTTTAAATGCTATTAAACGCCAATAAAAGCGCTATTAAAAATACTTTTTGGCGTAGTGTTTGTTGTGTCCCAACTTCCCGCATTTTTGGCATTTCACTGTTTGAAGTTTTCTTGGTAAAGAGTGTGAGTTTCTTGGCTCATCATTTGTCTTGTTACGGTTCTTTTTTGGTCGACCAATAGCTCTCCTCATGACTGGAGGTTGGATTGGTTCAGTTATATCATTTGTTGGCCATAGTTGCGGGCCATTTGTTGGTTGGATGATATAGCTGTATGTAGCCATTACGGTAGACTTCCTATTCAAAGTAAAATTGAAGTAAGCTAACATACAAGCTAACGAATGATCATATATGTAGTAGGATGAAAATGAAGAAAATTACCTATAGTATGACAAAACGTACTCTTCTGGTTCCTTCTTGTTATACCATATGCACGCAATTACATGACAACAAGGTACCCCCGTCAGATCCCACTTCCTGCAAGCACATTTTTTCTGCAATAAATTAACAGCATATGTCTCAATACCATTTGACACTCCAAACAGTGCAAAGTCATCATCCGAATTCCATGTTGCACTCCATCCTTCAGCCGCCCTCTTTGTTATTTCTAGAACTTGTTGAATTTTGGGACATATGATGCCTTTCACTCTACCTAATGCTTCCTTTTAAGTTGCGATCCTTAAAGTCAAATAGTGTTTGATTCCTTCTAGCACTGTAATGATAGGTTTGTCCTTATACTCCAAAATTGCGCGATTAAAGGCTTCACATATGTTGTTAACTTGCAAGTCACTTTGTGTATCTTCCTTAAAATGTGATATACTCCAACTTGCAGCCGGTACATCCATCATATCTTTCTAAGCTTTCACATTGAGGTTTTTCATACGATTCATTGCTCTCTCCCTAGCAGGGACTGTTGTGGCTCTAGCTGCTCTCCATAAAGCCTCCTTCATCTCTATCCCGGGATATTTCTTCTCCAATTGCCATAAAGATGTTTCACACACAATCTATGTTCTACATACTGACTTGTCTCTAGAATAGTCGGTACCAGTTCCTATGTAATAACAGAATGTATCAGAATGTATTAATATCATAATGATTATAACATAATGTACAAATAGTAACAGAATGGTAATGTACAAAACATGTAAACACAATGTACAAATAGTATAAGAATGGTAATGTACAAATAGTATTAATATCATAAATGCTATAACAGAATGGTAATGTACAAATAGTAACAGAATGGTAATGTACAAATATTATAACAGAATGTAATAACATATAAATGCTATAACATAATGGTAATGTACAAATAGTATAACAGAATGTAATGTACAACTACTATAATAGCAGGTGGTAATGTACAAATGGTAATGTCAAGAAGTAACCTTTTATTGATCCGAGATAAATGCATAGACCTTGTGTTGAATAAATTGCGAATCATCAAGCAGTAACTTTATAAACCACTACCACGAGTCCTTTGTTTCGGCTTCCACAACGGCATATGCAACGAGCATCATCTTGTTATTTCCATCTTTTCTAACTACAGCTATCTGTCATACCCCAAATTTTGACCACTGAGATTTCCCATCATTGCGCAAATCATCACCACAATATGGATGTATCATCATGCCTCGTCAGTCTCCCCAAAGATGGGTGAGCATTCACTACAATCAAGCTTAGGGTTTCAAGCCCTCACAGAGCACTTAGACAAAGGATCAATCAAGAAATGACATGATCTTCAACTTGTCTAACCTCTCAGAACATCCATAAAGGATCAAGAGGACTCCCACATCAAGGATCAAGCACAAGGTTGCAACATTCCAAGTGGATTAAGCCTCAAGATCGCCAGTGTCACCAAATTAGGGTTTTGGTCGACCAGGGCCTCCAGATGGAAATTTTCATCTGGGCATGAGCCAATACTTCAAAGCATGACTTAAGATACTCCAAGGGACCTCATGAACCCAATCATCAAGTCAATTTCACCTCAGAGGATACATTCACAAAAAAACCAGGAATTAGGGTTTCTAGACCTAATTCACCCCTAAGTTGACTTTTGGAACAAAACATGAGCCAAGACCTCAAGACATGATTTGAGGGTCTCCAATACACTCTATTGATCCATTTGCAACAATGGATTGATCCAAGAAGCTTGATATACAAGTTTCAATTTCATCTGAACCACAATTAGGGTTTTGGGGAAAAAGTCAACTGTACCTTTGACATTTGACCAAGACATGCTCCCAAACCTTGGGACATGATTCAATACACCCTATATCACCTATGGAATCCATCTATTAAGTTTGATTGAGGTCAAAGACTTGATTTCATAGAGGATCGCACAGTTTGGAATTCATCTGATAAAAAATCAACTGTGCACAAAAGTCAAAGTTTGACTTTTTGAGATTTTTCACAATTATGGTTACTTAACCCTAAAATGATGTTAATGTGTGATTGGAATCATCATTCATCCAGAAAAACCAAAGAAAGTGAGATAACTTGTAAAAGGGGTAACCATAAAAAACTTAGAATTTTTCTAAGTTATGAAACAAAGTGGCTAGGGTACCAACTTCCAAGGATCATAACTTGAGATCTAAGCAACCATTTTGAATGATCCAAAGATGGATTTGTAGCTCTCATGGCATACTTTAAAAGTGTCAACTCTACCTCATTCCAATTCCTCATGGGTTTTAAGTTATGGAGTGACCAAAATGACAAAAACATCAAAATGCCACTTTTTCCAACACTTAGTGAAAATTTCACTAAGTCAGAATCTGTTTCACTTTTTTCAAAATGTAGGGGAATTTTTCACTTAGATCCAAAATGGCCAAGAACTTCATCGAATTCCATCTGAGCTAAGAATTATGACAGCTGCAACATGCCTTGCTGCAACTGTCATGACAAGGCAGATTTGTGCACATTGGCTCTATTTGAACAATTTTTTCAAATGCCAAGCAATTTTATCCATCTGCACACCTCAAGGGGAGACCAAGGATGGACAAACACTGATCCATAAGCCTCCCGAGTCTTTGGAACTACATATAGGTTTGGCACCCCTAAAAGCCAAAGATGCTTCAAGACTCCAATTTTGTTTTGAACCATTCAATGGATGCTTAGAGGTTGCATGTATCAGAGAAAATCTGAACACTTCAGTCAAGCCTTATCCTTGAATCAAAGAACCATAGGCCTGTGCTCTAACCTCTAGTCAATGGCTAGAGGAGACTTGAGATTCCAAAATGATCCAATTGGCCAACAGCCTGCTGCAGCCACCATTCACTATTGCTTGAAAAACAAACTTGCTCTACTATAAATAGAGCTCATTTGTGCTCAGTTTAACTACACCAAAGCACTACAATTGATGATTTCCTCAAAATCACCTTCTCACTTCCAAAATTTCCTTCTAAAGCAAGTCACTATCGGGTTTTGAGTTTGAGAGCAATTCCAACCAAACCAATCACACACACACACACACACACACACACCTCATTAACATCATATAGAAGTGATCCAAACACTTAAACAACATCTGGAACACCAATTTCACAAAATCACCAGCCAATTGCTCAAGTTTTCAACCAAGTTACAGCTGAGGTGCCATAACCCGTTCCAGTCCATTTCCAATCACTCCAAGCATTCAAACACATTCCATATGGTGTAGGGAAGCTGTTCAGATCATCACAGCTCATCTGTAACACCTCCAACTCAGAAATCAAATTGCTCTTGCTGCCATGACCTTCAAGTAAGCCTAAACTTGGTCATCTCTTAATCTATGCATATTTCCTCACACAATACTTTTTCCATATGTTCATAATCATGCATAGAATGTTTCCCCTCAATTACTTGCTTTGTATGAATCGTGTATCAAAATTCCCAGCCTTCATGCAGAATTTAGGGTTTTTGAGGTTTTGTCTTGATTTCTTATTCCATGCTTAAAATAAATGAAATTAAAGACCATAGACATGATCGTGAGGTGAAAACGAGTAGATTGATATGTGGATTGCATGATTTCATCAAGTATTCAATGAGATTGGATAGAAAATGCAAATCTGAGCAAAACTCCCTTCGCGCGTGTTCTTGGCCGATGTTCAAAAAACCCCCTGTAAAAAAAAACTTGCAAAAAGAACCCTAACATTTGAAGATTCTCTCAATTTTGACCTTTATCACATCGAGTCACCAAAAACCTGTCATTTTGACCTCTGCCATTTTGGCAGCGTTTTTATTTTGACCACTGTCATTTTGGCAGCGTTTTTATTTTGACCCCTGCCATTTTGGCAGCGTTTTTATTTTGACCCCTACCACATCAGCTTTTTTGGTGACTGGATGTGATGAAGGACAAAATTGAGAGAATCTTCAAATGTTAGGGTTTTTTTTGCAGGTTTTTTTTTACAGGGGGGTTTTTCGAATATCGCCTATATGGCATGGGGCAAAATGGCTATTAACCCTAAATTCAAATATTTGAATTTTGTGATTTTATTTAATTGATTCAAAAATTAATTTCTCTCTGAATTTTAATGATTTTGAGTTGATTCTTTTTCTAATAAATTCACAAAAATGTTAAAATATTTTATTTTACCAAAATTTCCCAAAAATATTATTTATTTCATATATTTGATATTTTTGCAAAAGAATTAATTTTTTATTTGTTTTTAACATTTAAAATATTTTTTCTTTCTTGATTTTCCAAACTTAATTGATTTTCAATCATTTTTGTGGATAAAGACATGATTTTTCAAACATTAATCCAAGGTCACAACTTATTTTTCACACATGTTTGATAATTTTGATCATTTTAATCAAATTTGTATTTAATTAAAATACATTTTGAAATTAATTTAGGGTTTTGATCTTAATCACCCTAAACAAATCTTTTTCAAACACTCGTGGGCCTCTAATAGAGTGTAAGACCCAACCCTTTTTTAAATAAACATTTTTGGGCCTCACACATTGTATAAGTCCCTCTGTATATTTTCAAAACAACGGCGCGATCGTCGCCTTTTCAAAATCATTTGGGCCTACCATCGTGTTGTAAGTCCCATCTTTCTTTTTAAAAAAATATCTTTGGGCCTCTAATAGAGTGTATGACCCAACCCCCTTTTTGAAAACCAAAAAAATTTGGGCCTCGGTTATCGTATAAGACCCACTGTATTTTCAAACCTCGGCGCGATCACCATTTTCCAAACAAATAATAATCTGGGTCTCTCCCTGAGTTGTAAGCCCCATCACTTGTACAAAAACACTTTTGGGCCTCTAATAGAGTATAAGACTCAACCCCTTTGTGAATAATACCTTTTGGGCCTCACACATTGTATAAGTCCCTCTGTATATTTTCAAACGTTCGGCGAGATTGTCGCCTTTTTAACAAAATCAACTGGGCTTCTCCTTAAGCTATAAGACCCATCTTTATTCATTTTCAAACTCTTTGGGCCTCTAATAGAGTGTAAGACCGAATCCCCTTTTGACCAAAACTCTTTGGGCCTCAGTCGTTGTATAAGTCCCGATACAAAACAACAGTACCATCACTGTTAAAATTCGGGCCTCTCCCTGAGCTGTAAGCCCCGATCTCTGTTCAAAATAACTTTTCCTTTGATTTTGAATCCAAATGTATAGTTGTTATCAAAATTTTCTTTAATTTCTTTGTTGAACAACTAACAAAACAGCATGGAAGCTCTACAACGGGTAAGTGTTTATCCGCTTTCTTTTATATATACATAACTGTATTGTGGGAAGCTGTGCATGGTTAGTCTTCTTTCGTACTCCTTTTAATAATTGTCATATATCAACTGTATATATACTAATATAGTTATTTAGAGTTTTCCCAAGCAACTACGTCTAGAACTAGGTAAAGCCCGTTGGTCACTCTTAAACACAAACAAAACTAGATCCCCATAGGATTTCCATATACAGTTTTCCCTTCTCTTGGGGTTAATCAATATGGAACAAAAAAAAGGCAGTATTCTCGGTGAACCTTTTCTCAGACTGTCACCCTTAGAAATTGTCAAAGAAATTCTACTCCCCAGAGTTGATCTATTCTCCGGGAATAGCATCTCTTGAGTTTCTTCCAAATACTCGAACTTTCCTGGAATGATCACTTCTATGTGAATTGCATTTCTTGAACTTCTCTTGGTTATAGGACCCATATGCTTCCTAAAAGCATCCCCGCATCCTCTTGGGCTTTGTACAAGGACCCTTCGGCTTCTTAGAAGTTCTTATGCCTTCTCTTGGGCTTAATACAAGGACCCTGACGACCTCTTAAAGGTATAAGACAGAACTTAGTCATCCTTTGCTAGAGCAGTCTTTCCTGTGTCAAACCTCTGGCCACTTTAGGGTTGATTATCATCCCTTAAGGTCCTTGCACTCTTTTAGGCATCCTACAAAAGATAAAACTCTTCAACACCAGTAGACTTGGACAGTTTAAAACCCCTTTGAGTCTCAAAGACATTCTCAAGTTCCTTTCAAACATAGAAAAAAACACCGATCACTCTGGATGAATCTCCAGCAGAAACCCGGTCTCTCTCATGAGAGTTCCCCATCCTTGGACCTGTCTATTGATCTAATCCTCAGCAGTAAGATATCCTCCTCTTAGGCTTTGTATAATGATCATTTCCCCAGGAAAGTCAGCCTCCTCTTGGGCTTTGTACAATGATCTTCCCCAACGGAGATAACCTTTTAAGACTCTCTTGTTGAGTCAATCACTTTTCAGACTCTCTTGTTGAGTCAATCACTCTTCAGACTCTCTTGTTGAGTCAATCAATTCTCAGACTCTCTTGTTGAGTCAACCACTTTTCAGACTCTCTTGTTGGGTCAATCTCCTTTTAGCCTCCATCTCGGGCTTTGTATGAGACAGCAAATCACTCTCTTGTTGAGTATAAAAGACTCTCTTGTTGAGTCAACTCCTTTAGCCTCCGTCTTGGGCTTTGTACAAGACATAAAAAAGCACTCTCTTATTGAGACAAACTCATTTCAGCCTCCGTCTTGGGCTTTCTACAAGACACATATAAACCTCCCCAACGGAGTCAAAAATCCCTTTTAGCCTCAATCTTGGGCTTTGTACAAGACAGAAAGAACATTTTCCTTGGAAAAGTCAAACCGTTAGCCTCCTCTTAGGCTTCATATAATGATATCCCCAAAGAGTCAATCTCTTTTAGCCTCCGTCTTGGGCTTTGTACACGACACCAATATATCCACTCTCTTGTTGAGTCGATCTCATACAGCCTCCTCTTAATCTTTGTATAAGGACTTCCCCAGTGGAGTCAATCAACCTCTTAGCTTCAAACTTGTGCTTTGATCAAAGCACATAAAAAAATCAACCATCCCTCTTTAGAGATGACAAATTCTCTCTCAACCAAAACCCTTTAGCTTCATATCTTGGGCTTTGAACAAGATACAAATAACCTTTAGCTTCAATCTTGGACTTTGAACAAGACACCAAAACATCTTTTTTCCTCCCTTAGAATAGGAGGAACTACGATTGCTCTGATTTCCCATTTCGTTTAAACGGGAATACGTAGGCATAAGATTGCGAAATCTTAGCGAGCATACTAATCAAAAACTCTAGGTCCAATACCTACATACATCAATCAAAACATAGGTCCCGCGCCTTACCAAAAACATCAACAAAAACCCACTAACTTCGTCTCAAGAAACTTTCCAAACCCATTAATAGATAAACACCATCAATTACAAAGCAGAACCTAAAGTTAATATCCTATGGATAACCACATATAGGATGGGTAACTGACAACTGCCCATTGTATAACCTGACCCCGGACCCCCCAATCTCTTTAAGTGTTTGTTCAGTTAAACATTCGCGTGCAAGGTTAGTTTTAGATACCTTCCCTTTCCCTTCCAGTTTCATGGGATAAATAAGAAATCAGAAAGTAACACCCCTTTCTCCTCGAGGAGGAAAACCCAACTTCAGCGATAAGGTGGTCGCGTCACCGACAAAAATCGCTCGCTACAGAAAAATGGAGACTCTACTGGGGAGTCTTTAGAATGATCTTTAGGGCATCGTCCCCATTTTTCAACAGAAAAATGGCGACTCTGCTGGGGAGTCATTGACTGTTAGGATCATAGGACTAGAGGTCTAGGATGTTAGGAAAAATATATATACTGTTTTTCCTAATTGATATCCGTGTTTATTTTTCTGCTAATGGGAATGCGTGTGATGCCGCATCTGGAAATATTGAGTATACACCTAAGATAGGTGATGGCACGAGACGGGTAATCTTATTGGGAGTGAATCCAAAATAAGAGGTCCCGGTAGACCATCGAATCAGTGGAGATACCCTTTGCGTATTCAATGCCTATATGACTTCGGTTGTTGAAATCAGATTGTTCGATTGGGTTAATTAATTGAGAATTTGAGGATTTTAGTAGACTGAAACCATGTTACTATTTTGTAGTGCGGAAGCTATCGGAAATAGTTGTCACGCGATACTACCCTCATTTGAGATTACTCTAAGATACATCAGCTCGCTTGGGTGATTCCAACCTGCTGTTGTTATCCCAAGAGGAGTAAATGATTTTCCGGACAGGTACAAAAAATCACCAGTAAAACCTTTGGGGATGGGTAGAGCCTTGACTTCATGACACTGACCCTTTGACCCCATGTTTTTTCTATGTTTTTGTGTGCTGCATTCATGCATTCATTTCATTAAAAAACTTTAAACAAAGAAAATTTTCTCTTCTAGTCTCTCTTTTTCAAATTAAACTGAGACAATGATTGCAAACATCAAAGAGAAAGATTGCGTTATGGATTTCGGTAGAAGGAGGACTCACAAGTATACTTTCAAGGTTCCAAAACTAGAGGATTTAAGAGGATTGGCGAGGATGATCACCAACCCTGATCCTTTCAGAGCTAAGTATGGAGGACTGATGTCTCTGTTAAGGGTCCATGTAATTGAAGGATGTTGCCTTTGCAACTGTGGTAGATGGAAAGATGATATTCCGGAGGTAGTTTTCTTTTTTCAATTAAACTCCCAAATAACAGAACACGAGATCCTTCACGAATTCACCCACCACGAAACCGTCGTCGCCATAATCAATAACAGCAGTTTCGGAAGCTGTCCTCGCTCCGTCCTCGCCGCTCAAAAATCTTGGCAGCTCTATTTCCTTCGACAACCAGACGACTTCTTCTCCAACACGCTCTGAAAAGGAATTATCGATTATCATTTTATCGTCAAAAACCTCAGCAACGCTGACGACGTTGAAGATATCTCGCTCATTTATAATGCTACCACCGCCGCCGCAATCGTTCTCCAGCAAATCGGCCACCGCTTCGCCTCTGGTGAATTCCGCAAGAACGACTCTGTTATAATGTTCCATTGCACTTACCAAGCAGTTAAGAAATCTATTGAGGTTTATGTTATGCCCTTTGGAGACTCCGTTATTGAGGTCCAGCTACCGTTTTCGGTTCACTCTGACAAAGAAATTATCGCAGAGTTCAAGAAAGGACTCAACCGAGGTAAAGTTAATAGCGGAAGAGTTAGGTTAGCGATATTTGATCACATTACGTCGATGCCTTCTGTTGTTATCCCTGTTAAGAATTGATAAGGCCTTAGCATCTGGTGCCTTTGCATTTGATCCCAGACCTCTACAAGACTTTTGTGTAGCTATCAATAACACCAATGGTATGTATATCTTTTAAAACAACAAAAAATAATTACACAATGGATTGATGGACCCGGTAGAAGTTGGCTTAGCTTGTGGAAGTGATACTGCTCATCTTTCTCTCTTGGGTTATGATCCTCGTGTTTACTATCGTGGTCGAGGGGCATTTGAATCCATGGGGCTGGGATTGGCCATGTCGCCTGGTGATATTGCTTTTAAGGTTTGTGCACAACTCTTTTTTGTTATTATTTCTATGCAGTTTAAAAATAATTTCTCCTTAACCTTATTTTTCAAAAGTATTATACATTCTAATAGCTTGATGATATATTTATCGAAAAATGGTTGATGAACTGTCTTCCTGCAATCAAATTTTGCAACTCTTGATGAGAAAACCGGAATCGTCACTAGTAGGAGAGCTGACAGGCACTTCGAAGAAGAAAGCCCCATACTATGTGCTGCCCTTGATGGAATGAAGCTTCCATCTTTCCCTCAATATGAAGTCAGAGTCAAGTGAAGATGTTTAAGGTTGCTATAACATTTAAGGGTTATATCGTCACTAGTAGGATCATATTTTCACAAACAATCTTAAAACATGAAAGTGACGAAGAAAGTGGATTAGGGGATGCACTACTTACATGTAGATATGAAATGTAGAAGTATAAAACTTTATGAAGAACTATGTTCTTGAAAGGGGCGGCCGGTTTAGGGTTGGAGAGAAGAAGAGAATTGTGTACTTTGAAAGAGAAGTGATGGTATTGAATTTTTGCAACTTTCAAAATGGCTCTTCACTACCCAATGCACTGAGGAGTGTGAAAGCTACGTTGATGTTAAAAATGAAAGTGGCTATACATATTCTTTTTTTTTCCAATATTTTAAATCATAATATTGAATGCTATTTAAAATTATATCAATATTATATAATTTATTTTCATTAAATCATAATCAAGTCCAAATATTCACCTTAATTTCATTTAATTTTTTCAAACAAAATGCATGAAGATTTAGATTTTTTTTTAAATATGGGCTGCATAAAATCTAACGTATTAGTAATTACAATTAGAATGTTAAATTATATATATAATTATTTTTTTAAAATACAAACAATATATAGGTTACAATTGTATTATTAAAAACATTATATTATTAAAAAAAATATTATAAGGTAATAAAGTGTTTATTAAAATTCAAATTACAATTGAATTGCAATTTAAATCATAATCAAATCCAATAATTCAGCTTAATTTTATTTAATTTTTTTAAACAAAACAAACGAAGATTTAGATTTTTTTTTTTAAATATGCGATTAAAAAATTTAACCTTTCACATTCCTATTTGGAATAATTTCAAATGAATGACCTTTCACATTCTTATTTGATGTTTCCCGCGTAATTTTTCTCTTTTCAAGGTAAGACATTTTATTAAACAACAAATATAATATAATAGTAATAAATAAATACAAAAAAAAGCTCATAAAAAAATAATTCAAAAATAGATCAAAAAAGTATTAGCATGACACATCAGCAGTCATTAATGCTAAATGCACCAAAATGCAACAAACTTCCAAAAGACAATTTAATCCCTAGAATTAGAAAAGTTTTAACGTAAAATCAGAAGGGTATACAAGGTATTTCCAGGTACTATTCTTTTAATAAGGGTATACACGGTATTTCCAGGTACTATTCTTTTAATAGATAGATATTGATTTATAATTAACTAGACATACACCGCGTGCTATGCACGAGTATACTATACTTTATAAAACTATTTATAATTAATAAATATTATAATTTGGATATGTAATATAATTTATTTTTACATTAATTATATATTTGTTAATTATTGTGGAATAAAAAAATCAAAAATAACTAAATAGAATACAGATTGCAACCCTCACACTACTAATAGCATTTTTATTAAGTAAAAGTATAATTAAATAGAATACAATTTTTAAACCTCTCATTATTAATTCAAAAATAATTCCCAGTTTATTCGAAATAATTGTTATTAATTTAAAAAGTGACATCATATAATCTAATAATTGAAATCATTCTCTCAATAACAAATATTAAACCTCTCACTATTATTTTAAAAAATAGTTCTTAATTATTCAAAAAAAAATATTATTAATTTAAAAAATGGCATCTTATTACCCACTAATTGAAAGCATCCTCCCAATAGTAGGTTTTATTGGAAGGCTTGCAATATGTGTTCATAAAAAATGAGAACTAATGAAATTAGTATATTAGTGCTTTTTAATATGATTAATTATTAAAAGGTGAATCAATTTTGGTAGAAATTTTTGATAAAATTACTTATAATATTTATATTGTTGAAAACTTTTGGTGGAAGAAATTGTAAGTATTCTATTAATTATTCTTTAAAGCTTTAATATAACCGTATGTAATGGAATTAGTGGGGTATGGTCTAGTTTTTTAGTATCTTTTCAATTAATTAATTTTTAATGAATATTTAAATATTTTTATTAATTTATTAATTTTTTCCTCATTAACTTCAACCTTATTTAAAGGAATAAGTGGTCTACTATTTAGTCATATATTTAATTAATTAATTTTTAATGAATAATTGAATTGAACATTTTATTAATTTATTAAATTTTTTCTTATTAACTTCAATTGTATGTAAAGGAATTAGTGGGCATGTCTTGTTTTTTAGTCTTTATTAATTTATTAATTATTTTCTTATTAACTTGAACCGAATTAGTTGGTTTGTTCTATTTTTTAAGTCATTTTTTTATTAATTAATTTTTAATGATTAATTTAGCATTTTTATTAATTTATTAATTTATTTGTTATTAACTTCAACTGTATGTAAAGGAATTAGTGGACATGTCCTATTTTTAGTCATTATTAATTAATTTTTTGGCTTAATTGCAGTTTTAGTCCCCCTATTATGACTTTTTCTTAGTTTCGGTCCCCTCATTTCCAAATCCTAGTTTTTAGTCCCTTAAGTTTCATTTTATGAGGATTTTAGTCCCCCAATAATTTTAGACCAATTTTTGATGACATGGCTACCAGAACTGCCACATGTCAGTGTCAACTCATAAATTTTATATTATTTTAATATTCTAATTGTTTTTACATTATTATACGTTTATTGTAATTCAATATTCTAAATAACCTATCATCATATTAAAAACCCTAATTTATGTTCTTGTTCCTCCATTCCAACATCAGCGCCTCCTTCACAAACATACGGTTCTGCAAGCTCGTCTTCAATCAAACCCTCTCAAGTTCGTCTTCAAGTTCGTCTTCAAGCTCATTTTCTTCTGCAACAATGTCTGAAACAAGCTTCTCATTTGCCTCAACAAATTAGTCTGGTCTACGAAGAAGAGGAAATAGATGTTGGTGTGGGCTTGAGTCACCATTGATGAGAGCATGGACTTATGAGAATCCTGGAAGAAGATTTCTTGGTTGTGGTAATTATAAGGTGATGAGAAAAAAAGGATGTAACTATTTTGAATGGGTTGATGAAGAGATGAACAACCATGCCAAAGATGTGAAGATTTCTTGAAGATGAAGATATAGTTTATGGGTTATTTGTTGGATTTATCTTTTGTGTTTGTGTTGTTACTTGTGTTTGCATTAGTTGCAACACATGTATTCAAATGTTTGTGAAAAATGGTTATGTGATGTATTGTGACTTGTTCTAATGTTATTGAAATTTCAATTGAATGTTTACATGTCTGTTATGTTTTGTTTAAGCATAGGAATTGGTATACTAAATTGGCCGTGTGTTATGGGAACTGTTATACAAAATGCAACCAAATGTTAAACCAAACTATAAGAACTGTTATACAAACCAAAACACATAACCTCACTATAATTCTGCACTGCATTAGCAAACCAAACTAGTATACCAAACTATAATTTTGCACTGCATTAACATAACCAAACTATAATTCTGCACTGCATTAACAAAACACAGAACTGTTACCTGTCTGTTATACAAACCAAACTATAATTCTGCACTGCATTAACAAAATGGTACCAAAGTACAAGGTCTGCTATAATAAAATTAGGACTTTTGTTGTTTGTTATAATAATACATCAAGTGTGTGAGAAAAAACTTTGCACTACATTAAGACAGAACATATTCATTTCAATTTCATGTGAACTGCATTAAGACTGAACAGATTCATTTCAACCAACATCGCAACCTAGTAGTTTTCTCAGATCATTTCAATACTGCACTGCACTGCATTAAGAGTGTAATAGCAAAAACACTGCACTACATTAAGACTGAACAACAAAATACAAGGTATGTTTCAAAATACAAGGTCTGAACAGCAAAATACAAGGTATGTAACAATATTACACTGCATTACATATTCAAAATACAAGGTATGTAACAATACTGAACAGGAAAATACAAGGTCTGTTTCAAAACACATTGGTCTAGTTTAACCAAAACACATTGTCAAACTACATAAACACTGAATAAGAAACAATCATCTAGTCTTGAGTTGGTCTTGGAGCTTGAGATCCCCCTTTAATAACAGTTTGTTAATCATCCCTTGCCTTTGCCTTCATCTTTTTATTGCCACCTTTGGATATTGATCTCTCAGCTGCCCTTTTTCCTTTGCACGTGCGCTTCACTACTACAATTTTAACTTACAATAGCGCTAATTTAATAGCATTTTTTAGTAAAGCGCTATTAAATATCTCACACCAAAGCTTACAGTAGCGGTTTTTTATTGAACGCTATTATAAGAGTCAATCTAAAATAGCACTTCCTCTAAAACGTTTTCATAGTTTGCTAAGTAGAAAAATAATTATAAAAAAAAGATCAATATTAGCGCTTCTATATTAAACGCTATTACATACATGTACCCTATAAATAGCACTTTTGCATTAAACGCTAATATAGATTTTTGCTCTGTATTAGCGCACTATAATAAATAATAATATAGTGATGTGAATTCTATATAATTAAAAGTAGGGTTAATAGTGATTTACCCCCCTGACATATGAGCGAATTTTGCTTTACCCCCCCTCCCTGCCTTTTGGCAACGGTTTTTTCAAAAAAAACCGTTGCCAAAACCTACTTTTGACAACGGTCGGGGGTAAACCGAAACACGCTCATATGTCAAGGGGTAAATCACTATTAACCCTTAAAAGTATAAATAAAAATAGGTTAATGATGAATTTCTTTTGACGCTCAGAACTTCTCCTTCTTCACACCAACTTTTGATAATTCTTCTTCTTTCCCCGAATTCAAATGCCCACGTCTTCCAAAGTAAAACCACCTAAACAACTTTGTATTTTCTGTCTGTTAAACTCACCCTACATTCATGAATTCAGAAACCATAAATCTAAAATTGGTTAAACTTATAACTCAAAAACTCCAGAAAGTTGATTGAAAACCTAAAAATTAATTGAGCTCAGAACTTATAAACCGATTGAAACCCTAAAA
The DNA here is from genome assembly GCA_022829125.1 of Lathyrus tuberosus. Taxonomy (NCBI): domain Eukaryota; kingdom Viridiplantae; phylum Streptophyta; class Magnoliopsida; order Fabales; family Fabaceae; genus Lathyrus; species Lathyrus tuberosus. The sequence goes on from JALAZF010000072.1 coordinate 13,903,838, forward strand.
CTCACCTTCCGATGGAACAAATCCCACACCTTTATTCCTTCCAATGTACACGTAACACACCGAAACATTACTCACAACACTACTAACATTCACCTCTGTCACAGCTGTAGCCACCGTCGTATCCCCATTTTCAGTCTTCTCCAGAAGTCACATGCGGTAAGTTAGTAATTTGTTATTTGTTCAATCTTTTTGATGTATCAGGAACCCAAAAAATGACTTGCAAGCTCAAGATCAAGCTCATGGGATCAGTCCTCAATGAGAGGATTAGTCGCAAGTATGGAATAGGTGTGTTATGAATGCTAAAAAAGCTATTAAGTACATTATAATGGTGAAGGAGCAACAGAAGAAGGGGGCATACAAAGTTGAAAAGTGATGAAGAGGATACATATGGTTCCTTTAGTTATAAGGTATACCCGTACACACTTTATTTTGGGGACTATGTTATGTATAAAAATGATAGTATTGGAAATTTATTTGGAATCAGATTTAGTATTTTGAAGAATTCTGTTGAACCTACCGAGTATGTTTCTATTGAGTATGATGATGGAATAGCAAAGGTTCATGTTTAACTAATGTCTAAAAGGCTTTGTAGATGTAGTATGTGAGTTTTCTTTTCAACCCTTAATTTGTCTTTTTTGTTAAATATTCATTTTGATTCTTAAATAGGTTAGTCTTTTTGTTGGTTAATTAAGCCCTTGAATCAAGTGTGTCTTTCATTAGCTAATTAGTTATTAAATGTGTTGTTAGTCAATTTAGTCCATAAAATTACTTACAAATGAGATACTTGGGTATGTCTTTAATTTCGATACATTCAATGACGATAGTGACAACCCATTACACATATAGGGACCCAAAAGACTATTTACTTCTTTTTAATTGGTTGAACTTTAGAGGATGGTGAAATAGTAGTTTGAATTGCTTCAATAATATATGACTCACTTGTTACTTATTGTGTGGACTTTAGGGTGAATTTTTTTACAATTCAAAAGGAAACAAAAAGCTTAGGACATTGAGCAAGTTCAATGATGCTAGTGCTTGGTAGAAAAGAAATATCCAAGGAAAAGTTATTAAATAAATTTAAAGTTCTGGATGTTTCTTATGGATTAGGTAACTTCTGTTATGATTTTTTGGGGTCAAATTCAAGGTCCTGGCTTAACAATTTTTGTACTACTCAAATAGTACTTCATAATGTTTTATAATGGATGTCCAATTTGAAGATTTATTTGTGTTGCATTAAGTATAGGCTTTCATTCAATTTCTTTAAATGGCATTTTATACCACAGACATGATTCTTACTTATCTTTCCAATTTTAAAGAAGCTTATTATTTTCTTCGGTAAAATGTATGAAGAATTTGTTACATGATAGTAATTTGTCTTGTTGTTTATGATATACTCATATACATAGTTGTATCTTTTCAGAACAATTCTTTTACTATATTTACCTTTCATTTTCCTTTTTAATTTTAATTTAAAAATATATTTACCCACCTTTGGAAAGAACGGTAAATAGTTGTTATTATAAGTTGAATGTGGAATATATAATAAGAGCACTCACCCTACTGATGTATATAATATATCTATTATATAATAATGGAACTATGTTTAGTTTGTGGTGTATATAAATTGAAATGGTGAATAACAGGCCTTCAGATTAGAATTCAGACAAGTTCATATGACCCAGTTTTTTTACAAGGTTTGTGGTTCAAGGAAAGTTAATGACGGTGTTGGATTTGAGGTAAAGAGGGATTCTACATTTGGAATGGGTTGTATATACCTTATGATTCATAGATCTAATTTTAGAATATTATTAGGTATAAAAAAAGTACCAAGGAGACTTTGTGTAGTTCTGACTAAAGGAAATAAAAAGGGAATTCTTAGGATGAGCACTGCATCTGATTTGTGATTTTTTCACAATAATGGACCGTCTTTGTGATTTTGTTGTGTTATATATTTAAGATATTTAGATTCTTTATGTATGAATACTTCATTATTGCTATAATGTAATATTGTTTCTTACTGCATCTTATCTTTTTCATTTCAGGAATTTTGGTAAAATCACATCATATTCCGACCTTCATCTTTTCAGTTGAAAATCGCATCACACGACTTCTTACAAATCAGTGAGTTCTCAATTCCATATCATGTTTGTGTTTGAAAAGACATAGCAAAACATTAGAAAATTACATTAAAACTTAGAAAAAATTCTTAATTTTTCGCGCATAATCAATTGTCGCGCATTAGATTGAGTTGTATTATCAAGTTTGTTGTTTGTTGAAAAGTATAATTCATTAAATTAAGTGAACACAATCCAATATGATTGAAGGAAGTTGGTGTTTTACTGTACAAATTTGGCAATGTCAAGATCTCAATAGTATTTTTTATTAAAGGCTTGAATTTTTTGTTTAACATTTTCACGAGGGGATCATTACTGGTGGATAAATTTTCATCACTTTGTTATTATACATATAAGCATAATCTAGCCTAAGAGTATAGGTAAAGAAATGACAGTATGAAGTGGATTAAGCCAATGAGAAGAGTATATTGTGTTTTAGTATAGTTTATGAAAGCGTTAAGTGGGTTAAGCCACTAGAATACTATTTCTAGTGGTATATTGTAAGACACTGTTCATTATTGTTATACATATATACTAATTTAGAAGAAATAGAATATTGTTTCTTTTAGAAATAAACATGAGACTTCGCACATCTTTGCTTTCGTTTAGTGATAATTAAAGTTTATTTACTTGGACTAGTTTTTAAAGATTGTGTATTAGTCCCTTATGCATTCATTTTTGCTTTTCATAATAGAACTTACTCCAATACACAGGGACTGGAAAAGTGAATCAGAAAGGTGGAAATGACTCTTTCTTGTACCTTTTGATAGAAATCTTAACACTAGGCCTTTAAAAGTTTTTCTCTTAAGTGAATTATAGTTTTCTAAATGAAATATAATAAACTTTTCCTCACTCATTGCTTGCATACATGATTCTTGTTTGTAGAATTAGTATGCCTGGATAAATGACCTAATTGTGTTGATTTAATATTTTGTACCCTTGTATTTTTAATAATGAGAACATACATGTTTAGGCCATGAATTCTTATCAATGTTAGCAGGATAGTCATGTGAACTTATGTTCTCTACTTCAAAGTGTTCATGGCAATCTTGACTACTCCAACTAGCACGTAGAAAATAGCTCATGTTGAGGTTGTTTTAAGCAATATTTTGGGTGTGTGTTTTTTCTACTTGAAAACTATGATTTAATTGAAAATTATATTTTTTCCTTCCTTTGCATTTTAAATAGGTAATCAAGCATATAAGCTGCACTTGGAAGATTCGTCTTAGTATAGAAATGGAATGAGCTTATCTTCAAGAAGAATCAACATTGACAAGAGTACACTGATCCATGAAGGCAACTAAGGTATTGCTTGACAAGGATCTGAATGCCAAGATCTTTGAATATGATTTACCCATACTTGATGAATAAGGGAATAACATATTAGCACACTGATGACTAGAATAATGTTAGTAATTTCCACATGTATTTTCTTTTGCGGCTATAGTTGAGCTTCTTGATAACATTGTTAGCCATGTTTATTCATGCTGTTTGCCATGTGATTATTCATGTTGTTTGAACTATTATAATATTAGCTAGTCTCTGCCATTTTATTTTGGCATATTTAGCATACTAAGTTAGCTAATATCAACAAACAGTAGACTCTCTTGTCTATTGCTTTGTGGAATTGGTTTTTCACGTAGTACAAGTAGTTTTAATTCTTTATAATTATATCATTCTGCTAGATGTGTGAAGAATGGATGTGTTATTTTTGTAATCTAAAAAAATAATAAAATAAGGGTCTTTAAACATAGTGTTCTAAGATAGCGTTTTATGGAAAAATGCTATTAAAAATAAGACCTATAATGCCATTTTTTATGAAAGCGCTATTAAATTCAGTACACAAACAGATGTACTATTGCCGCATCACTATGATAGCACTTTTAAGGGAAGTGCTATTAAAGTTTAAACATTTAATAGCGCTTTAAAGAGGAGTGCTATTAAAGGTTAAACATTTAATAGCGCTTTAGAAACGCTATCATAAGTAGCCAACCTATAATAGCGGGGGCTTTAATAGCACTTTTAAATGCTATTAAACGCCAATAAAAGCGCTATTAAAAATACTTTTTGGCGTAGTGCTTGTTGTGTCCCAACTTCCCGCATTTTTGGCATTTCACTGTTTGAAGTTTTCTTGGTAAAGAGTGTGAGTTTCTTGGCTCATCATTTGTCTTGTTACGGTTCTTTTTTGGTCGACCAATAGCTCTCCTCATGACTGGAGGTTGGATTGGTTCAGTTATATCATTTGTTGGCCATAGTTGCGGGCCATTTGTTGGTTGGATGATATAGCTGTATGTAGCCATTACGGTAGATTTCCTATTCAAAGTAAAATTGAAGTAAGCTAACATACAAGCTAACGAATGATCATATATGTAGTAGGATGAAAATGAAGAAAATTACCTATAGTATGACAAAACGTACTCTTCTGGTTCCTTCTTGTTATACCATATGCACGCAATTACATGACAACAAGGTACCCCCGTCAGATCCCACTTCCTGCAAGCACATTTTTTCTGCAATAAATTAACAGCATATGTCTCAATACCATTTGACACTCCAAACAGTGCAAAGTCATCATCCGAATTCCATGTTGCACTCCATCCTTCAGCCGCCCTCTTTGTTATTTCTAGAACTTGTTGAATTTTGGGACATATGATGCCTTTCACTCTACCTAATGCTTCCTTTTAAGTTGCGATCCTTAAAGTCAAATAGTGTTTGATTCCTTCTAGCACTGTAATGACAGGTTTGTCCTTATACTCCAAAATTGCGCGATTAAAGGCTTCACATATGTTGTTAACTTGCAAGTCACTTTGTGTATCTTCCTTAAAATGTGATCTACTCCAACATGCAGCTGGTACATCCATCATGTCTTTCTAAGCTTTCACATTGAGGTTTTTCATACGATTCATTGCTCTCTCCCTAGCAGGGACTGTTGTGGCTCTAGCTGCTCTCCATAAAGCCTCCTTCATCTCTATCCCGGGATATTTCTTCTCCAATTGCCATAAAGATGTTTCACACACAATCTATGTTCTGCATACTGACTTGTCTCTAGAATAGTCGGTACCAGTTCCTATGTAATAACAGAATGTATCAGAATGTATTAATATCATAATGATTATAACATAATGTACAAATAGTAACATAATGGTAATGTACAAAACATGTAAACACAATGTACAAATAGTATAAGAATGGTAATGTACAAATAGTATTAATATCATAAATGCTATAACAGAATGGTAATGTACAAATAGTAACAGAATGGTAATGTACAAATATTATAACAGAATGTAATAACATATAAATGCTATAACAGAATGGTAATGTACAAATAGTATAACAGAATGTAATGTACAACTACTATAATAGCAGGTGGTAATGTACAAATGGTAATGTCAAGAAGTAACCTTTTATTGATCCGAGATAAATGCATAGACCTTGTGTTGAATAAATTGCGAATCATCAAGCAGTAACTTTATAAACCACTACCACGAGTCCTTTGTTTCGGCTTCCACAACGGCATATGCAACGAGCATCATCTTGTTATTTCCATCTTTTCTAACTACAGCTATCTGTCATACCCCAAATTTTGACCACTGAGATTTCCCATCATTGCGCAAATCATCACCACAATATGGATGTATCATCATGCCTCGTCAGTCTCCCCAAAGATGGGTGAGCATTCACTACAATCAAGCTTAGGGTTTCAAGCCCTCACAAAGCACTTAGACAAAGGATCAATCAAGAAATGACATGATCTTCAACTTGTCTAACCTCTCAGAACATCCATAAAGGATCAAGAGGACTCCCACATCAAGGATCAAGCACAAGGTTGCAACATTCCAAGTGGATTAAGCCTCAAGATCGCCAGTGTCACCAAATTACGGTTTTGGTCGACCAGGGCCTCCAGATGGAAATTTTCATCTGGGCATGAGCCAATACTTCAAAGCATGACTTAAGATACTCCAAGGGACCTCATGAACCCAATCATCAAGTCAATTTCACCTCAGAGGATACATTCACAAAAAAATCAGGAATTAGGGTTTCTAGACCTAATTCACCCCTAAGTTGACTTTTGGGACAAAACATGAGCCAAGACCTCAAGACATGATTTGAGGGTCTCCAATACACTCTATTGATCCATTTGCAACAATGGATTGATCCAAGAAGCTTGATATACAAGTTTCAATTTCATCTGAACCACAATTAGGGTTTTGGGGAAAAAGTCAACTGTACCTTTGACATTTGACCAAGACATGCTCCCAAACCTTGGGACATGATTCAATACACCCTATATCACCTATGGAATCCATCTATTAAGTTTGATTGAGGTCAAAGACTTGATTTCATAGAGGATCGCACAGTTTGGAATTCATCTGATAAAAAATCAACTGTGCACAAAAGTCAAAGTTTGACTTTTTGAGATTTTTCACAATTATGGTTACTTAACCCTAAAATGATGTTAATGTGTGATTGGAATCATCATTCATCCAGAAAAACCAAAGAAAGTGAGATAACTTGTAAAAGGGGTAACCATAAAAAACTTAGAATTTTTCTAAGTTATGAAACAAAGTGGCTAGGGTACCAACTTCCAAGGATCATAACTTGAGATCTAAGCAACCATTTTGAATGATCCAAATATGGATTTGTAGCTCTCATGGCATACTTTAAAAGTGTCAACTCTACCTCATTCCAATTCCTCATGGGTTTTAAGTTATGGAGTGACCAAAATGACAAAAACATCAAAATGCCACTTTTTCCAACACTTAGTGAAAATTTCACTAAGTCAGAATCTGTTTCACTTTTTTCAAAATGTAGGGGAATTTTTCACTTAGATCCAAAAAGTGTCAAGACTAACTATGATCACACATATGTTGTATCATATGAGAGCTTTCCAAAATGGCCAAGAACTTCATCGAATTCCATCTGAGCTAAGAATTATGACAGCTGCAACATGCCTTGCTGCAACTGTCATGACAAGGCAGATTTGTGCACATTGGCTCTATTTGAACAATTTTTTCAAATGCCAAGCAATTTTATCCATCTGCACACCTCAAGGGGAGACCAAGGAGGGACAAACACTGATCCATAAGCCTCCCGAGTCTTTGGAACTACATATAGGTTTGGCACCCCTAAAAGCCAAAGATGCTTCAAGACTCCAATTTTGTTTTGAACCATTCAATGGATGCTTAGAGGTGGCATGTATCAGAGAAAAAATGAACACTTCAGTCAAGCCTTATCCTTGAATCAAAGAACCATAGGCCTGTGCTCTAACCTCTAGTCAATGGCTAGAGGAGACTTGAGATTCCAAAATGATCCAATTGGCCAACAGCCTGCTGCAGCCACCATTCACTATTGCTTGAAAAACAAACTTGCTCTACTATAAATAGAGCTCATTTGTGCTCAGTTTAACTAAACCAAAGCACTACAACTGATGATTTCCTCAAAATCACCTTCTCACTTCCAAAATTTCCTTCTAAAGCAAGTCACTATCGGGTTTTGAGTTTGAGAGCAATTCCAACCAAACCAATCACACACACACACACACACACACACACCTCATTAACATCATATAGAAGTGATCCAAACACTTAAACAACATCTGGAACACCAATTTCACAAAATCACCAGCCAATTGCTCAAGTTTTCAACCAAGTTACAGCTGAGGTGCCATAACCCGTTCCAGTCCATTTCCAATCACTCCAAGCATTCAAACACATTCCATATGGTGTAGGGAAGCTGTTCAGATCATCACAGCTCATCTGTAACACCTCTAACTCAGAAATCAAATTGCTCTTGCTGCCACGACCTTCAAGTAAGCCTAAACTTGGTCATCTCTTAATCTATGCATATTTCCTCGCACAATACTTTTTCCATATGTTCATAATCATGCATAGAATGTTTCCCCTCAATTACTTGCTTTGTATGAATCGTGTATCAAAATTCCCAGCCTTCATGCAGAATTTAGGGTTTTTGAGGTTTTGTCTTGATTTCTTATTCCATGCTTAAAATAAATGAAATTAAAGACCATAGACATGATCGTGAGGTGAAAACGAGTAGATTGATATGTGGATTGCATGATTTCATCAAGTATTCAATGAGATTGGATAGAAAATGCAAATCTGAGCAAAACTCCCTTCGCGCGTGTTCTTGGCCGATGTTCAAAAAACCCCCTGTAAAAAAAAACTTGCAAAAAGAACCCTAACATTTGAAGATTCTCTCAATTTTGACCTTTATCACATCGAGTCACCAAAAACCTGTCATTTTGACCTCTGCCATTTTGGCAGCGTTTTTATTTTGACCACTGTCATTTTGGCAGCGTTTTTATTTTGACCCCTGCCATTTTGGCAGCGTTTTTATTTTGACCCCTACCACATCAGCTTTTTTGGTGACTGGATGTGATGAAGGACAAAATTGAGAGAATCTTCAAATGTTAGGGTTTTTTTTGCAAGTTTTTTTTTACAGGGGGGTTTTTCGAATATCGCCTATATGGAATGGGGCAAAATGGCTATTAACCCTAAATTCAAATATTTGAATTTTGTGATTTTATTTAATTGATTCAAAAATTAATTTCTCTCTGAATTTTAATGATTTTGAGTTGATTCTTTTTCTAATAAATTCACAAAAATGTTAAAATATTTTATTTTACCAAAATTTCCCAAAAATATTATTTATTTCATATATTTGATATTTTTGCAAAAGAATTAATTTTTTATTTGTTTTTAACATTTAAAATATTTTTTCTTTCTTGATTTTCCAAACTTAATTGATTTTCAATCATTTTTGTGGATAAAGACATGATTTTTCAAACATTAATCCAAGGTCACAACTTATTTTTCACACATGTTTGATAATTTTGATCATTTTAATCAAATTTGTATTTAATTAAAATACATTTTGAAATTAATTTAGGGTTTTGATCTTAATCGCCCTAAACAAATCTTTTTCAAACACTCGTGGGCCTCTAATAGAGTGTAAGACCCAACCCTTTTTTAAATAAACATTTTTGGGCCTCACACATTGTATAAGTCCCTCTGTATATTTTCAAAACAACGGCGCGATCGTCGCCTTTTCAAAATCATTTTGGCCTACCATCGTGTTGTAAGTCCCATCTTTCTTTTTTAAAAAAATATCTTTGGGCCTCTAATAGAGTGTATGACCCAACCCCCTTTTTGAAAAACAAAAAAATTTGGGCCTCGGTTATCGTATAAGACCCACTGTATTTTCAAACCTCGGCGCGATCACCATTTTCCAAACAAATAATAATCTGGGTCTCTCCCTGAGTTGTAAGCCCCATCACTTGTACAAAAACACTTTTGGGCCTCTAATAGAGTATAAGACTCAACCCCTTTGTGAATAATACCTTTTGGGCCTCACACATTGTATAAGTCCCTCTGTATATTTTCAAACGTTCGGCGAGATTGTCGCCTTTTTAACAAAATCAACTGGGCTTCTCCTTAAGCTATAAGACCCATCTTTATTCATTTTCAAACTCTTTGGGCCTCTAATAGAGTGTAAGACCGAATCCCCTTTTGACCAAAACTCTTTGGGCCTCAGTCGTTGTATAAGTCCCGATACAAAACAACAGTACCATCACTGTTAAAATTCGGGCCTCTCCCTGAGCTGTAAGCCCCGATCTCTGTTCAAAATAACTTTTCCTTTGATTTTGAATCCAAATGTATAGTTGTTATCAAAATTTTCTTTAATTTCTTTGTTGAACAACTAACAAAACAGCATGGAAGCTCTACAATGGGTAAGTGTTTATCCGCTTTCTTTTATATATACATAACTGTATTGTGGGAAGCTGTGCATGGTTAGTCTTCTTTCGTACTCCTTTTAATAATTGTCATATATCAACTGTATATATACTAATATAGTTATTTAGAGTTTTCCCAAGCAACTACGTCTAGAACTAGGTAAAGCCCGTTGGTCACTCTTAAACACAAACAAAACTAGATCCCCATAGGATTTCCATATACAGTTTTCCCTTCTCTTGGGGTTAATCAATATGGAACAAAAAAAAGGCAGTATTCTCGGTGAACCTTTTCTCAGACTGTCACCCTTAGAATTTGTCAAAGAAATTCTACTCCCCAGAGTTGATCTATTCTCCGGGAATAGCATCTCTTGAGTTTCTTCCAAATACTCGAACTTTCCTGGAATGATCACTTCTATGTGAATTGCATTTCTTGAACTTCTCTTGGTTATAGGACCCATATGCTTCCTAAAAGCATCCCCGCATCCTCTTGGGCTTTGTACAAGGACCCTTCGGCTTCTTAGAAGTTCTTATGCCTTCTCTTGGGCTTAATACAAGGACCCTGACGACCTCTTAAAGGTATAAGACATAACTTAGTCATCCTTTGTTAGAGCAGTCTTTCCTGTGTCAAACCTCTGGCCACTTTAGGGTTGATTATCATCCCTTAAGGTCCTTGCACTCTTTTAGGCATCCTACAAAAGATAAAACTCTTCAACACCAGTAGACTTGGACAGTTTAAAACCCCTTTGAGTCTCAAAGACATTCTCAAGTTCCTTTCAAACATAGAAAAAAACACCGATCACTCTGGATGAATCTCCAGCAGAAACCCGGTCTCTCTCATGAGAGTTCCCCATCCTTGGACCTGTCTATTGATCTAATCCTCAGCAGTAAGATATCCTCCTCTTAGGCTTTGTATAATGATCATTTCCCCAGGAAAGTCAGCCTCCTCTTGGGCTTTGTACAATGATCTTCCCCAACGGAGATAACCTTTTAAGACTCTCTTGTTGAGTCAATCACTTTTCAGACTCTCTTGTTGAGTCAATCACTCTTCAGACTCTCTTGTTGAGTCAATCACTTCTCAGACTCTCTTGTTGAGTCAACCACTTTTCAGACTCTCTTGTTGGGTCAATCTCCTTTTAGCCTCCATCTCGGGCTTTGTATGAGACAGCAAATCACTCTCTTGTTGAGTATAAAAGACTCTCTTGTTGAGTCAACTCCTTTAGCCTCCGTCTTGGGCTTTGTACAAGACATAAAAAAGAACTCTCTTATTGAGACAAACTCATTTCAGCCTCCGTCTTGGGCTTTCTACAAGACACATATAAACCTCCCCAACGGAGTCAAAAATCCCTTTTAGCCTCAATCTTGGGCTTTGTACAAGACAGAAAGAACATTTTCCTTGGAAAAGTCAAACCGTTAGCCTCCTCTTAGGCTTCATATAATGATATCCCCAAAGAGTCAATCTCTTTTAGCCTCCGTCTTGGGCTTTGTACACGACACCAATATATCCACTCTCTTGTTGAGTCGATCTCATACAGCCTCCTCTTAATCTTTGTATAAGGACTTCCCCAGTGGAGTCAATCAACCTCTTAGCTTCAAACTTGTGCTTTGATCAAAGCACATAAAAAAATCAACCATCCCTCTTTAGAGATGACAAATTCTCTCTCAACCAAAACCCTTTAGCTTCATATCTTGGGCTTTGAACAAGATACAAATAACCTTTAGCTTCAATCTTGGACTTTGAACAAGACACCAAAACATCTTTTTTCCTCCCTTAGAATAGGAGGAACTACGATTGCTCTGATTTCCCATTTCGTTTAAACGGGAATACGTAGGCATAAGATTGCGAAATCTTAGCGAGCATACTAATCAAAAACTCTAGGTCCAATACCTACATACATCAATCAAAACTTAGGTCCCGCGCCTTACCAAAAACATCAACAAAAACCCACTTACTTCGTCTCAAGAAACTTTCCAAACCCATTAATAGATAAACACCATCAATTACAAAGCAGAACCTAAAGTTAATATCCTATGGATAACCACATATAGGATGGGTAACTGACAACTGCCCATTGTATAACCTGACCCCGGACCCCCCAATCTCTTTAAGTGTTTGTTCAGTTAAACATTCGCGTGCAAGGTTAGTTTTAGATACCTTCCCTTTCCCTTCCAGTTTCATGGGATAAATAAGAAATAAGAAAGTAACACCCCTTTCTCCTCGAGGAGGAAAACCCAACTTCAGCGATAAGGTGGTCGCATCACCGACAAAAATCGCTCGCTACAGAAAAATGGAGACTCTGCTGGGGAGTCTTTAGAATGATCTTTAGGGCATCGTCCCCATTTTTCAACAGAAAAATGGCGACTCTACTGGGGAGTCATTGACTGTTAGGATCATAGGACTAGAGGTCTAGGATGTTAGGAAAAATATATATACTGTTTTTCCTAATTGATATCCGTGTTTATTTTTCTGCTAATGGGAATGCGTGTGATGCCGCATCTGGAAATATTGAGTATACACCTAAGATAGGTGATGGCACGAGACGGGTAATCTTATTGGGAGTGAATCCAAAATAAGAGGTCCCGGTAGACCATCGAATCAGTGGAGATACCCTTTGCGGATTCAATGCCTATATGACTTCGGTTGTTGAAAGCAGATTGTTCGATTGGGTTAATTGAGAATTTGAGGATTTTAGTAGACTGAAACCATGTTACTATTTTGTAGTGCGGAAGCTATCGGAAATAGTTGTCACGCGATACTACCCTCATTTGAGATTACTCTAAGATACATCAGCTCGCTGGGGTGATTCCAACCTGCTGTTGTTATCCCAAGAGGAGTAAATGATTTTGCGGACAGGTACAAAAAATCACCAGTAAAACCTTTGGGGATGGGTAGAGCCTTGACTTCATGACACTGACCCTTTGACCCCATATTTTTTCTATGTTTTTGTGTGCTGCATTCATGCATTCATTTCATTAAAAAACTTTAAACAAAGAAAATTTTCTCTTCTAGTCTCTCTTTTTCAAATTAAACTGAGACAATGATTGCAAACATCAAAGAGAAAGATTGCGTTATGGATTTCGGTAAAAGGAGGACTCACAAGTATACTTTCAAGGTTCCAAAACTAGAGGATTTAAGAGGATTGGCGAGGATGATCACCAACCCTGATCCTTTCAGAGCTAAGTATGGAGGACTGATGTCTCTGTTAAGGGTCCATGTAATTGAAGGATGTTGCCTTTGCAACTGTGGTAGATGGAAAGATGATATTCCGGAGGTAGTTTTCTTTTTTCAATTAAACTCCCAAATAACAGAACACGAGATCCTTCACGAATTCACGCACCACGAAACCGTTGTCGCCATAATCAACAACGGCAGTTTCGGAAGCTGTCCTCGCTCCGTCCTCGACGCTCAAAACTCTTGGCAGCTCTATTTCCTTCGACAACCAGACGACTTCTTCTCCAACACGCTCTGAAAAGGAATTATCGATTATCATTTTATCGTCAAAAACCTCAGCAACGCTGACGACGTTGAAGATATCTCGCTCATTTATAATGCTACCACCGCCGCCGCAATCGTTCTCCAGCAAATCGGCCACCGCTTCGCCTCTGGTGAATTCCGCAAGAACGACTCTGTTATAATGTTCCATTGCACTTACCAAGCAGTTAAGAAATCTATTGAGGTTTATGTTATGCCCTTTGGAGACTCCGTTATTGAGGTCCAGCTACCGTTTCCGGTTCACTCTGACAAAGAAATTATCGCAAAGTTCAAGAAAGGACTCAACCGAGGTAAAGTTAATAGCGGAAGAGTTAGGTTAGCGATATTTGATCACATTACGTCGATGCCTTCTGTTGTTATCCCTGTTAAGAATTGATAAGGCCTTAGCATCTGGTGCCTTTGCATTTGATCCCAGACCTCTACAAGACTTTTGTGTAGCTATCAATAACACCAATGGTATGTATATCTTTTAAAACAACAAAAAATAATTACACAATGGATTGATGGACCCGGTAGAAGTTGGCTTAGCTTGTGGAAGTGATACTGCTCATCTTTCTCTCTTGGGTTATGATCCTCGTGTTTACTATCGTGGTCGAGGGGCATTTGAATCCATGGGGGTGGGATTGGCCATGTCGCCTGGTGATATTGCTTTTAAGGTTTGTGCACAACTCTTTTTTGTTATTATTTCTATGCAGTTTAAAAATAATTTCTCCTTAACCTTATTTTTCAAAAGTATTATACATTCTAATAGCTTGATGATATATTTATCGAAAAAAGGTTGATGAACTGTCTTCCTGCAATCAAATTTTGCAACTCTTGATGAGAAAACCGGAATCGTCACTAGTAGGAGAGCTGACAGGCACTTCGAAGAAGAAAGCCCCATACTATGTGCTGCCCTTGATGGAATGAAGCTTCCATCTTTCCCTCAATATGAAGTCAGAGTCAAGTGAAGATGTTTAAGGTTGCTATAACATTTAAGGGTTATATCGTCACTAGTAGGATCATATTTTCACAAACAATCTTAAAACATGAAAGTGACGAAGAAAGTGGATTAGGGGATGCACTTACATGTAGATATGAAATGGAGAAGTATAAAACTTTATGAAGAACTATGTTCTTGAAAGGGGCGGCCGGTTTAGGGTTGGAGAGAAGAAGAGAATTGTGTACTTTGAAAGAGAAGTGATGGTATTGAATTTTTGCAACTTTCAAAATGGCTCTTCACTACCCAATGCAGTGAGGAGTGTGAAAGCTACGTTGATGTTAAAAATGAAAGTGGCTATACATATTCTTTTTTTTTCCAATATTTTAAATCATAATATTGAATGCTATTTAAAATTATATCAATATTATATAATTTATTTTCATTAAATCATAATCCAGTCCAAATATTCACCTTAATTTCATTTAATTTTTTCAAACAAAATGCATGAAGATTTAGATTTTTTTTTAAATATGGGCTGCATAAAATCTAACGTATTAGTAATTACAATTAGAATGTTAAATTATATATATATATATATATATATATATATATATATATATATATATATATATATATATATATATATATATATATATATATATATATAATTATTTTTTTAAAATACAAACAATATATAGGTTACAATTGTATTATTAAAAACATTATATTATTAAAAAAAATATTATAAGGTAATAAAGTGTTTATTAAAATTCAAATTACAATTGAATTGCAATTTAAATCATAATCAAATCCAATAATTCAGCTTAATTTTATTTAATTTTTTTAAACAAAACAAATGAAGATTTAGATTTTTTTTTTTAAATATGCGATTAAAAAATTTAACCTTTCACATTCCTATTTGGAATAATTTCAAATGAATGACCTTTCACATTCTTATTTGATGTTTCCCGCATAATTTTTCTCTTTTCAAGGTAAGACATTTTATTAAACAACAAATATAATATAATAGTAATAAATAAATACAAAAAAAAGCTCATAAAAAAATAATTCAAAAATAGATCAAAAAAGTATTAGCATGACACATCAGCAGTCATTAATGCTAAATGCACCAAAATGCAACAAACTTCCAAAAGACAATTTAATCCCTAGAATTAGAAAAGTTTTAACGTAAAATCAGAAGGGTATACATGGTATTTCCAGGTACTATTCTTTTAATAAGGGTATACACAGTATTTCCAGGTACTATTCTTTTAATAGATAGATATTGATTTATAATTAACTAGACATACACCGCGTGCTATGCACGAGTATACTATACTTTATAAAACTATTTATAATTAATAAATATTATAATTTGGATATGTAATATAATTTATTTTTACATTAATTATATATTTGTTAATTATTGTGGAATAAAAAAATAAAAAATAACTAAATAGAATACAGATTGCAACCCTCACACTACTAATAGCATTTTTATTAAGTAAAAGTATAATTAAATAGAATACAATTTTTAAACCTCTCATTATTAATTCAAAAATAATTCCCAGTTTATTCGAAATAATTGTTATTAATTTAAAAAGTGACATCATATAATCTAATAATTGAAATCATTCTCTCAATAACAGATATTAAACCTCTCACTATTATTTTAAAAAATAGTTCTTAATTATTAAAAAAAAAATATTATTAATTTAAAAAATGGCATCTTATTACCCACTAATTGAAAGCATCCTCCCAATAGTAGGTTTTATTGGAAGGCTTGCAATATGTGTTCATAAAAAATGAGAACTAATGAAATTAGTATATTAGTGCTTTTTAATATGATTAATTATTAAAAGGTGAATCAATTTTGGTAGAAATTTTTGATAAAATTACTTATAATATTTATATTGTTGAAAACTTTTGGTGGAAGAAATTGTAAGTATTCTATTAATTATTCTTTAAAGCTTTAATATAACCGTATGTAATGGAATTAGTGGGGTATGGTCTAGTTTTTTAGTATCTTTTCAATTAATTAATTTTTAATGAATATTTAAATATTTTTATTAATTTATTAATTTTTTCCTCATTAACTTCAACCTTATTTAAAGGAATAAGTGGTCTACTATTTAGTCATATATTTAATTAATTAATTTTTAATGAATAATTGAATTGAACATTTTATTAATTTATTAAATTTTTTCTTATTAACTTCAATTGTATGTAAAGGAATTAGTGGGCATGTCTTGTTTTTTAGTCTTTATTAATTTATTAATTATTTTCTTATTAACTTGAACCGAATTAGTTGGTTTGTTCTATTTTTTAAGTCATTTTTTTATTAATTAATTTTTAATGATTAATTTAGCATTTTTATTAATTTATTAATTTATTTGTTATTAACTTCAACTGTATGTAAAGGAATTAGTGGACATGTCCTATTTTTAGTCATTATTAATTAATTTTTTGGCTTAATTGCAGTTTTAGTCCCCCTATTATGACTTTTTCTTAGTTTCGGTCCCCTCATTTCCAAATCCTGGTTTTTAGTCCCTTAAGTTTCATTTTATGAGGATTTTAGTCCCCCAATAATTTTAGACCAATTTTTGATGACATGGCTACCAGAACTGCCACATGTCAGTGTCAACTCATAAATTTTATATTATTTTAATATTCTAATTGTTTTTACATTATTATACGTTTATTGTAATTCAATATTCTAAATAACCTATCATCATATTAAAAACCCTAATTTATGTTCTTGTTCCTCCATTCCAACATCAGCGCCTCCTTCACAAACATACGGTTCTGCAAGCTCGTCTTCAATCAAACCCTCTCAAGTTCGTCTTCAAGTTCGTCTTCAAGCTCATTTTCTTCTGCAACAATGTCTGAAACAAGCTTCTCATTTGCCTCAACAAATTAGTCTGGTCTACGAAGAAGAGGAAATAGATGTTGGTGTGGGCTTGAGTCACCATTGATGAGAGCATGGACTTATGAGAATCCTGGAAGAAGATTTCTTGGTTGTGGTAATTATAAGGTGATGAGAAAAAAAGGATGTAACTATTTTGAATGGGTTGATGAAGAGATGAACAACCATGCCAAAGATGTGAAGATTTCTTGAAGATGAAGATACAGTTTATGGTTTATTTGTTGGATTTATCTTTTGTGTTTGTGTTGTTACTTGTGTTTGCATTAGTTGCAACACATGTATTCAAATGTTTGTGAAAAATGGTTATGTGATGTATTGTGACTTGTTCTAATGTTATTGAAATTTCAATTGAATGTTTACATGTCTGTTATGTTTTGTTTAAGCATAGGAATTGGTATACTAAATTGGTCGTGTGTTATGGGAACTGTTATACAAAATGCAACCAAATGTTAAACCAAACTATAAGAACTGTTATACAAACCAAAACACATAACCTCACTATAATTCTGCACTGCATTAGCAAACCAAACTAGTATACCAAACTATAATTTTGCACTGCATTAACATAACCAAACTATAATTCTGCACTGCATTAACAAAACACAGAACTGTTACCTGTCTGTTATACAAACCAAACTATAATTCTGCACTGCATTAACAAAATGGTACCAAAGTACAAGGTCTGCTATAATAAAATTAGGACTTTTGTTGTTTGTTATAATAATACATCAAGTGTGTGAGAAAAAACTTTGCACTACATTAAGACAGAACATATTCATTTCAATTTCATGTGAACTGCATTAAGACTGAACAGATTCATTTCAACCAACATCGCAACCTAGTAGTTTTCTCAGATCATTTCAATACTGCACTGCACTGCATTAAGAGTGTAATAGCAAAAACACTGCACTACATTAAGACTGAACAACAAAATACAAGGTATGTTTCAAAATACAAGGTCTGAACAGCAAAATACAAGGTATGTAACAATATTACACTGCATTACATATTCAAAATACAAGGTATGTAACAATACTGAACAGGAAAATACAAGGTCTGTTTCAAAACACATTGGTCTAGTTTAACCAAAACACATTGTCAAACTACATAAACACTGAATAAGAAACAATCATCTAGTCTTGAGTTGGTCTTGGAGCTTGAGATCCCCCTTTAATAACAGTTTGTTAATCATCCCTTGCCTTTGCCTTCATCTTTTTATTGCCACCTTTGGATATTGATCTCTCAGCTGCCCTTTTTCCTTTGCACGTGCGCTTCACTACTACAATTTTAACTTACAATAGCGCTAATTTAATAGCATTTTTTAGTAAAGCGCTATTAAATATCTCACACCAAAGCTTACAGTAGCGGTTTTTTATTGAACGCTATTATAAGAGTCAATCTAAAATAGCACTTCCTCTAAAACGTTTTCATAGTTTGCTAAGTAGAAAAATAATTATAAAAAAAAGATCAATATTAGCGCTTCTATATTAAACGCTATTACATACATGTACCCTATAAATAGCACTTTTGCATTAAACGCTAATATAGATTTTTGCTCTGTATTAGCGCACTATAATAAATAATAATATAGTGATGTGAATTCTATATAATTAAAAGTAGGGTTAATAGTGATTTACCCCCCTGACATATGAGCGAATTTTGCTTTACCCCCCCTCCCTGCCTTTTGGCAACGGTTTTTTCAAAAAAACCGTTGCCAAAACCTACTTTTGACAACGGTCGGGGGTAAACCGAAACACGCTCATATGTCAAGGGGTAAATCACTATTAACCCTTAAAAGTATAAATAAAAATAGGTTAATGATGAATTTCTTTTGACGCTCAGAACTTCTCCTTCTTCACACCAACTTTTGATAATTCTTCTTCTTTCCCCGAATTCAAATGCCCACGTCTTCCAAAGTAAAACCACCTAAACAACTTTGTATTTTCTGTCTGTTAAACTCACCCTACATTCATGAATTCAGAAACCCTAAATCTAAAATTGGTTAAACTTATAACTCAAAAACTCCAGAAAGTTGATTGAAAACCTAAAAATTAATTGAGCTCAGAACTTATAAACCGATTGAAACCCTAAAACTCACCTTCCGATGGAACAAATCCCACACCTTTATTCCTTCCAATGTACACGTAACACACCGAAACATTACTCACAACACTACTAACATTCACCTCTGTCACAGCTGTAGCCACCGTCGTATCCCCATTTTCAGTCTTCTCCAGAAGTCACATGCGGTAAGTTAGTAATTTGTTATTTGTTCAATCTTTTTGATGTATCAGGAACCCAAAAAATGACTTGCAAGCTCAAGATCAAGCTCATGGGATCAGTCCTCAATGAGAGGATTAGTCGCAAGTATGGAATAGGTGTGTTATGAATGCTAAAAAAGCTATTAAGTACATTATAATGGTGAAGGAGCAACAGAAGAAGGGGGCATACAAAGTTGAAAAGTGATGAAGAGGATACATATGGTTCCTTTAGTTATAAGGTATACCCGTACACACTTTATTTTGGGGACTATGTTATGTATAAAAATGATAGTATTGGAAATTTATTTGGAATCAGATTTAGTATTTTGAAGAATTCTGTTGAACCTACCGAGTATGTTTCTATTGAGTATGATGATGGAATAGCAAAGGTTCATGTTTAACTAATGTCTAAAAGGCTTTGTAGATGTAGTATGTGAGTTTTCTTTTCAACCCTTAATTTGTCTTTTTTGTTAAATATTCATTTTGATTCTTAAATAGGTTAGTCTTTTTGTTGGTTAATTAAGCCCTTGAATCAAGTGTGTCTTTCATTAGCTAATTAGTTATTAAATGTGTTGTTAGTCAATTTAGTCCATAAAATTACTTACAAATGAGATACTTGGGTATGTCTTTAATTTCGATACATTCAATGACGATAGTGACAACCCATTACACATATAGGGACCCAAAAGACTATTTACTTCTTTTTAATTGGTTGAACTTTAGAGGATGGTGAAATAGTAGTTTGAATTGCTTCAATAATATATGACTCACTTGTTACTTATTGTGTGGACTTTAGGGTGAATTTTTTTACAATTCAAAAGGAAACAAAAAGCTTAGGACATTGAGCAAGTTCAATGATGCTAGTGCTTGGTAGAAAAGAAATATCCAAGGAAAAGTTATTAAATAAATTTAAAGTTCTGGATGTTTCTTATGGATTAGGTAACTTCTGTTATGATTTTTTGGGGTCAAATTCAAGGTCCTGGCTTAACAATTTTTGTACTACTCAAATAGTACTTCATAATGTTTTATAATGGATGTCCAATTTGAAGATTTATTTGTGTTGCATTAAGTATAGGCTTTCATTCAATTTCTTTAAATGGCATTTTATACCACAGACATGATTCTTACTTATCTTTCCAATTTTAAAGAAGCTTATTATTTTCTTCGGTAAAATGTATGAAGAATTTGTTACATGATAGTAATTTGTCTTGTTGTTTATGATATACTCATATACATAGTTGTATCTTTTCAGAACAATTCTTTTACTATATTTACCTTTCATTTTCCTTTTTAATTTTAATTTAAAAATATATTTACCCACCTTTGGAAAGAACGGTAAATAGTTGTTATTATAAGTTGAATGTGGAATATATAATAAGAGCACTCACCCTACTGATGTATATAATATATCTATTATATAATAATGGAACTATGTTTAGTTTGTGGTGTATATAAATTGAAATGGTGAATAACAGGCCTTCAGATTAGAATTCAGACAAGTTCATATGACCCAGTTTTTTTACAAGGTTTGTGGTTCAAGGAAAGTTAATGACGGTGTTGGATTTGAGGTAAAGAGGGATTCTACATTTGGAATGGGTTGTATATACCTTATGATTCATAGATCTAATTTTAGAATATTATTAGGTATAAAAAAAGTACCAAGGAGACTTTGTGTAGTTCTGACTAAAGGAAATAAAAAGGGAATTCTTAGGATGAGCACTGCATCTGATTTGTGATTTTTTCACAATAATGGACCGTCTTTGTGATTTTGTTGTGTTATATATTTAAGATATTTAGATTCTTTATGTATGAATACTTCATTATTGCTATAATGTAATATTGTTTCTTACTGCATCTTATCTTTTTCATTTCAGGAATTTTGGTAAAATCACATCATATTCCGACCTTCATCTTTTCAGTTGAAAATCGCATCACACGACTTCTTACAAATCAGTGAGTTCTCAATTCCATATCATGTTTGTGTTTGAAAAGACATAGCAAAACATTAGAAAATTACATTAAAACTTAGAAAAAATTCTTAATTTTTCGCGCATAATCAATTGTCGCGCATTAGATTGAGTTGTATTATCAAGTTTGTTGTTTGTTGAAAAGTATAATTCATTAAATTAAGTGAACACAATCCAATATGATTGAAGGAAGTTGGTGTTTTACTGTACAAATTTGGCAATGTCAAGATCTCAATAGTATTTTTTATTAAAGGCTTGAATTTTTTGTTTAACATTTTCACGAGGGGATCATTACTGGTGGATAAATTTTCATCACTTTGTTATTATACATATAAGCATAATCTAGCCTAAGAGTATAGGTAAAGAAATGACAGTATGAAGTGGATTAAGCCAATGAGAAGAGTATATTGTGTTTTAGTATAGTTTATGAAAGCGTTAAGTGGGTTAAGCCACTAGAATACTATTTCTAGTGGTATATTGTAAGACACTGTTCATTATTGTTATACATATATACTAATTTAGAAGAAATAGAATATTGTTTCTTTTAGAAATAAACATGAGACTTCGCACATCTTTGCTTTCGTTTAGTGATAATTAAAGTTTATTTACTTGGACTAGTTTTTAAAGATTGTGTATTAGTCCCTTATGCATTCATTTTTGCTTTTCATAATAGAACTTACTCCAATACACAGGGACTGGAAAAGTGAATCAGAAAGGTGGAAATGACTCTTTCTTGTACCTTTTGATAGAAATCTTAACACTAGGCCTTTAAAAGTTTTTCTCTTAAGTGAATTATAGTTTTCTAAATGAAATATAATAAACTTTTCCTCACTCATTGCTTGCATACATGATTCTTGTTTGTAGAATTAGTATGCCTGGATAAATGACCTAATTGTGTTGATTTAATATTTTGTACCCTTGTATTTTTAATAATGAGAACATACATGTTTAGGCCATGAATTCTTATCAATGTTAGCAGGATAGTCATGTGAACTTATGTTCTCTACTTCAAAGTGTTCATGGCAATCTTGACTACTCCAACTAGCACGTAGAAAATAGCTCATGTTGAGGTTGTTTTAAGCAATATTTTGGGTGTGTGTTTTTTCTACTTGAAAACTATGATTTAATTGAAAATTATATTTTTTCCTTCCTTTGCATTTTAAATAGGTAATCAAGCATATAAGCTGCACTTGGAAGATTCGCCTTAGTATAGAAATGGAATGAGCTTATCTTCAAGAAGAATCAACATTGACAAGAGTACACTGATCCATGAAGGCAACTAAGGTATTGCTTGACAAGGATCTGAATGCCAAGATCTTTGAATATGATTTACCCATACTTGATGAATAAGGGAATAACATATTAGCACACTGATGACTAGAATAATGTTAGTAATTTCCACATGTATTTTCTTTTGCAGCTATAGTTGAGCTTCTTGATAACATTGTTAGCCATGTTTATTCATGCTGTTTGCCATGTGATTATTCATGTTGTTTGAACTATTATAATATTAGCTAGTCTCTGCCATTTTATTTTGGCATATTTAGCATACTAAGTTAGCTAATATCAACAAACAGTAGACTCTCTTGTCTATTGCTTTGTGGAATTGGTTTTTCACGTAGTACAAGTAGTTTTAATTCTTTATAATTATATCATTCTGCTAGATGTGTGAAGAATGGATGTGTTATTTTTGTAATCTAAAAAAATAATAAAATAAGGGTCTTTAAACATAGTGTTCTAAGATAGCGTTTTATGGAAAAATGCTATTAAAAATAAGACCTATAATGCCATTTTTTATGAAAGCGCTATTAAATTCAGTACACAAACAGATGTACTATTGCCGCATCACTATGATAGCACTTTTAAGGGAAGTGCTATTAAAGTTTAAACATTTAATAGCGCTTTAAAGAGGAGTGCTATTAAAGGTTAAACATTTAATAGCGCTTTAGAAACGCTATCATAAGTAGCCAACCTATAATAGCGGGGGCTTTAATAGCACTTTTAAATGCTATTAAACGCCAATAAAAGCGCTATTAAAAATACTTTTTGGCGTAGTGCTTGTTGTGTCCCAACTTCCCGCATTTTTGGCATTTCACTGTTTGAAGTTTTCTTGGTAAAGAGTGTGAGTTTCTTGGCTCATCATTTGTCTTGTTACGGTTCTTTTTTGGTCGACCAATAGCTCTCCTCATGACTGGAGGTTGGATTGGTTCAGTTATATCATTTGTTGGCCATAGTTGCGGGCCATTTGTTGGTTGGATGATATAGCTGTATGTAGCCATTACGGTAGATTTCCTATTCAAAGTAAAATTGAAGTAAGCTAACATACAAGCTAACGAATGATCATATATGTAGTAGGATGAAAATGAAGAAAATTACCTATAGTATGACAAAACGTACTCTTCTGGTTCCTTCTTGTTATACCATATGCACGCAATTACATGACAACAAGGTACCCCCGTCAGATCCCACTTCCTGCAAGCACATTTTTTCTGCAATAAATTAACAGCATATGTCTCAATACCATTTGACACTCCAAACAGTGCAAAGTCATCATCCGAATTCCATGTTGCACTCCATCCTTCAGCCGCCCTCTTTGTTATTTCTAGAACTTGTTGAATTTTGGGACATATGATGCCTTTCACTCTACCTAATGCTTCCTTTTAAGTTGCGATCCTTAAAGTCAAATAGTGTTTGATTCCTTCTAGCACTGTAATGACAGGTTTGTCCTTATACTCCAAAATTGCGCGATTAAAGGCTTCACATATGTTGTTAACTTGCAAGTCACTTTGTGTATCTTCCTTAAAATGTGATCTACTCCAACATGCAGCCGGTACATCCATCATGTCTTTCTAAGCTTTCACATTGAGGTTTTTCATACGATTCATTGCTCTCTCCCTAGCAGGGACTGTTGTGGCTCTAGCTGCTCTCCATAAAGCCTCCTTCATCTCTATCCCGGGATATTTCTTCTCCAATTGCCATAAAGATGTTTCACACACAATCTATGTTCTACATACTGACTTGTCTCTAGAATAGTCGGTACCAGTTCCTATGTAATAACAGAATGTATCAGAATGTATTAATATCATAATGATTATAACATAATGTACAAATAGTAACATAATGGTAATGTACAAAACATGTAAACACAATGTACAAATAGTATAAGAATGGTAATGTACAAATAGTATTAATATCATAAATGCTATAACAGAATGGTAATGTACAAATAGTAACAGAATGGTAATGTACAAATATTATAACAGAATGTAATAACATATAAATGCTATAACAGAATGGTAATGTACAAATAGTATAACAGAATGTAATGTACAATTACTATAATAGCAGGTGGTAATGTACAAATGGTAATGTCAAGAAGTAACCTTTTATTGATCCGAGATAAATGCATAGACCTTGTGTTGAATAAATTGCGAATCATCAAGCAGTAACTTTATAAACCACTACCACGAGTCCTTTGTTTCGGCTTCCACAACGGCATATGCAACGAGCATCATCTTGTTATTTCCATCTTTTCTAACTACAGCTATCTGTCATACCCCAAATTTTGACCACTGAGATTTCCCATCATTGCGCAAATCATCACCACAATATGGATGTATCATCATGCCTCGTCAGTCTCCCCAAAGATGGGTGAGCATTCACTACAATCAAGCTTAGGGTTTCAAGCCCTCACAGAGCACTTAGACAAAGGATCAATCAAGAAATGACATGATCTTCAACTTGTCTAACCTCTCAGAACATCCATAAAGGATCAAGAGGACTCCCACATCAAGGATCAAGCACAAGGTTGCAACATTCCAAGTGGATTAAGCCTCAAGATCGCCAGTGTCACCAAATTAGGGTTTTGGTCGACCAGGGCCTCCAGATGGAAATTTTCATCTGGGCATGAGCCAATACTTCAAAGCATGACTTAAGATACTCCAAGGGACCTCATGAACCCAATCATCAAGTCAATTTCACCTCAGAGGATACATTCACAAAAAAATCAGGAATTAGGGTTTCTAGACCTAATTCACCCCTAAGTTGACTTTTGGGACAAAACATGAGCCAAGACCTCAAGACATGATTTGAGGGTCTCCAATACACTCTATTGATCCATTTGCAACAATGGATTGATCCAAGAAGCTTGATATACAAGTTTCAATTTCATCTGAACCACAATTAGGGTTTTGGGGAAAAAGTCAACTGTACCTTTGACATTTGACCAAGACATGCTCCCAAACCTTGGGACATGATTCAATACACCCTATATCACCTATGGAATCCATCTATTAAGTTTGATTGAGGTCAAAGACTTGATTTCATAGAGGATCGCACAGTTTGGAATTCATCTGATAAAAAATCAACTGTGCACAAAAGTCAAAGTTTGACTTTTTGAGATTTTTCACAATTATGGTTACTTAACCCTAAAATGATGTTAATGTGTGATTGGAATCATCATTCATCCAGAAAAACCAAAGAAAGTGAGATAACTTGTAAAAGGGGTAACCATAAAAAACTTAGAATTTTTCTAAGTTATGAAACAAAGTGGCTAGGGTACCAACTTCCAAGGATCATAACTTGAGATCTAAGCAACCATTTTGAATGATCCAAATATGGATTTGTAGCTCTCATGGCATACTTTAAAAGTGTCAACTCTACCTCATTCCAATTCCTCATGGGTTTTAAGTTATGGAGTGACCAAAATGACAAAAACATCAAAATGCCACTTTTTCCAACACTTAGTGAAAATTTCACTAAGTCAGAATCTGTTTCACTTTTTTCAAAATGTAGGGGAATTTTTCACTTAGATCCAAAAAGTGTCAAGACTAACTATGATCACACATATGTTGTATCATATGAGAGCTTTCCAAAATGGCCAAGAACTTCATCGAATTCCATCTGAGCTAAGAATTATGACAGCTGCAACATGCCTTGCTGCAACTGTCATGACAAGGCAGATTTGTGCACATTGGCTCTATTTGAACAATTTTTTCAAATGCCAAGCAATTTTATCCATCTGCACACCTCAAGGGGAGACCAAGGAGGGACAAACACTGATCCATAAGCCTCCCGAGTCTTTGGAACTACATATAGGTTTGGCACCCCTAAAAGCCAAAGATGCTTCAAGACTCCAATTTTGTTTTGAACCATTCAATGGATGCTTAGAGGTGGCATGTATCAGAGAAAAAATGAACACTTCAGTCAAGCCTTATCCTTGAATCAAAGAACCATAGGCCTGTGCTCTAACCTCTAGTCAATGGCTAGAGGAGACTTGAGATTCCAAAATGATCCAATTGGCCAACAGCCTGCTGCAGCCACCATTCACTATTGCTTGAAAAACAAACTTGCTCTACTATAAATAGAGCTCATTTGTGCTCAGTTTAACTAAACCAAAGCACTACAACTGATGATTTCCTCAAAATCACCTTCTCACTTCCAAAATTTCCTTCTAAAGCAAGTCACTATCGGGTTTTGAGTTTGAGAGCAATTCCAACCAAACCAATCACACACACACACACACACACACACCTCATTAACATCATATAGAAGTGATCCAAACACTTAAACAACATCTGGAACACCAATTTCACAAAATCACCAGCCAATTGCTCAAGTTTTCAACCAAGTTACAGCTGAGGTGCCATAACCCGTTCCAGTCCATTTCCAATCACTCCAAGCATTCAAACACATTCCATATGGTGTAGAGAAGCTGTTCAGATCATCACAGCTCATCTGTAACACCTCTAACTCAGAAATCAAATTGCTCTTGCTGCCACGACCTTCAAGTAAGCCTAAACTTGGTCATCTCTTAATCTATGCATATTTCCTCGCACAATACTTTTTCCATATGTTCATAATCATGCATAGAATGTTTCCCCTCAATTACTTGCTTTGTATGAATCGTGTATCAAAATTCCCAGCCTTCATGCAGAATTTAGGGTTTTTGAGGTTTTGTCTTGATTTCTTATTCCATGCTTAAAATAAATGAAATTAAAGACCATAGACATGATCGTGAGGTGAAAACGAGTAGAGTGATATGTGGATTGCATGATTTCATCAAGTATTCAATGAGATTGGATAGAAAATGCAAATCTGAGCAAAACTCCCTTCGCGCGTGTTCTTGGCCGATGTTCAAAAAACCCCCTGTAAAAAAAAACTTGCAAAAAGAACCCTAACATTTGAAGATTCTCTCAATTTTGACCTTTATCACATCGAGTCACCAAAAACCTGTCATTTTGACCTCTGCCATTTTGGCAGCGTTTTTATTTTGACCACTGTCATTTTGGCAGCGTTTTTATTTTGACCCCTGCCATTTTGGCAGCGTTTTTATTTTGACCCCTACCACATCAGCTTTTTTGGTGACTGGATGTGATGAAGGACAAAATTGAGAGAATCTTCAAATGTTAGGGTTTTTTTTTGCAAGTTTTTTTTTACAGGGGGGTTTTTCGAATATCGCCTATATGGAATGGGGCAAAATGGCTATTAACCCTAAATTCAAATATTTGAATTTTGTGATTTTATTTAATTGATTCAAAAATTAATTTCTCTCTGAATTTTAATGATTTTGAGTTGATTCTTTTTCTAATAAATTCACAAAAATGTTAAAATATTTTATTTTACCAAAATTTCCCAAAAATATTATTTATTTCATATATTTGATATTTTTGCAAAAGAATTAATTTTTTATTTGTTTTTAACATTTAAAATATTTTTTCTTTCTTGATTTTCCAAACTTAATTGATTTTCAATCATTTTTGTGGATAAAGACATGATTTTTCAAACATTAATCCAAGGTCACAACTTATTTTTCACACATGTTTGATAATTTTGATCATTTTAATCAAATTTGTATTTAATTAAAATACATTTTGAAATTAATTTAGGGTTTTGATCTTAATCGCCCTAAACAAATCTTTTTCAAACACTCGTGGGCCTCTAATAGAGTGTAAGACCCAACCCTTTTTTAAATAAACATTTTTGGGCCTCACACATTGTATAAGTCCCTCTGTATATTTTCAAAACAACGGCGCGATCGTCGCCTTTTCAAAATCATTTTGGCCTACCATCGTGTTGTAAGTCCCATCTTTCTTTTTTAAAAAAATATCTTTGGGCCTCTAATAGAGTGTATGACCCAACCCCCTTTTTGAAAAACAAAAAAATTTGGGCCTCGGTTATCGTATAAGACCCACTGTATTTTCAAACCTCGGCGCGATCACCATTTTCCAAACAAATAATAATCTGGGTCTCTCCCTGAGTTGTAAGCCCCATCACTTGTACAAAAACACTTTTGGGCCTCTAATAGAGTATAAGACTCAACCCCTTTGTGAATAATACCTTTTGGGCCTCACACATTGTATAAGTCCCTCTGTATATTTTCAAACGTTCGGCGAGATTGTCGCCTTTTTAACAAAATCAACTGGGCTTCTCCTTAAGCTATAAGACCCATCTTTATTCATTTTCAAACTCTTTGGGCCTCTAATAGAGTGTAAGACCGAATCCCCTTTTGACCAAAACTCTTTGGGCCTCAGTCGTTGTATAAGTCCCGATACAAAACAACAGTACCATCACTGTTAAAATTCGGGCCTCTCCCTGAGCTGTAAGCCCCGATCTCTGTTCAAAATAACTTTTCCTTTGATTTTGAATCCAAATGTATAGTTGTTATCAAAATTTTCTTTAATTTCTTTGTTGAACAACTAACAAAACAGCATGGAAGCTCTACAATGGGTAAGTGTTTATCCGCTTTCTTTTATATATACATAACTGTATTGTGGGAAGCTGTGCATGGTTAGTCTTCTTTCGTACTCCTTTTAATAATTGTCATATATCAACTGTATATATACTAATATAGTTATTTAGAGTTTTCCCAAGCAACTACGTCTAGAACTAGGTAAAGCCCGTTGGTCACTCTTAAACACAAACAAAACTAGATCCCCATAGGATTTCCATATACAGTTTTCCCTTCTCTTGGGGTTAATCAATATGGAACAAAAAAAAGGCAGTATTCTCGGTGAACCTTTTCTCAGACTGTCACCCTTAGAATTTGTCAAAGAAATTCTACTCCCCAGAGTTGATCTATTCTCCGGGAATAGCATCTCTTGAGTTTCTTCCAAATACTCGAACTTTCCTGGAATGATCACTTCTATGTGAATTGCATTTCTTGAACTTCTCTTGGTTATAGGACCCATATGCTTCCTAAAAGCATCCCCGCATCCTCTTGGGCTTTGTACAAGGACCCTTCGGCTTCTTAGAAGTTCTTATGCCTTCTCTTGGGCTTAATACAAGGACCCTGACGACCTCTTAAAGGTATAAGACATAACTTAGTCATCCTTTGTTAGAGCAGTCTTTCCTGTGTCAAACCTCTGGCCACTTTAGGGTTGATTATCATCCCTTAAGGTCCTTGCACTCTTTTAGGCATCCTACAAAAGATAAAACTCTTCAACACCAGTAGACTTGGACAGTTTAAAACCCCTTTGAGTCTCAAAGACATTCTCAAGTTCCTTTCAAACATAGAAAAAAACACCGATCACTCTGGATGAATCTCCAGCAGAAACCCGGTCTCTCTCATGAGAGTTCCCCATCCTTGGACCTGTCTATTGATCTAATCCTCAGCAGTAAGATATCCTCCTCTTAGGCTTTGTATAATGATCATTTCCCCAGGAAAGTCAGCCTCCTCTTGGGCTTTGTACAATGATCTTCCCCAACGGAGATAACCTTTTAAGACTCTCTTGTTGAGTCAATCACTTTTCAGACTCTCTTGTTGAGTCAATCACTCTTCAGACTCTCTTGTTGAGTCAATCACTTCTCAGACTCTCTTGTTGAGTCAACCACTTTTCAGACTCTCTTGTTGGGTCAATCTCCTTTTAGCCTCCATCTCGGGCTTTGTATGAGACAGCAAATCACTCTCTTGTTGAGTATAAAAGACTCTCTTGTTGAGTCAACTCCTTTAGCCTCCGTCTTGGGCTTTGTACAAGACATAAAAAAGAACTCTCTTATTGAGACAAACTCATTTCAGCCTCCGTCTTGGGCTTTCTACAAGACACATATAAACCTCCCCAACGGAGTCAAAAATCCCTTTTAGCCTCAATCTTGGGCTTTGTACAAGACAGAAAGAACATTTTCCTTGGAAAAGTCAAACCGTTAGCCTCCTCTTAGGCTTCATATAATGATATCCCCAAAGAGTCAATCTCTTTTAGCCTCCGTCTTGGGCTTTGTACACGACACCAATATATCCACTCTCTTGTTGAGTCGATCTCATACAGCCTCCTCTTAATCTTTGTATAAGGACTTCCCCAGTGGAGTCAATCAACCTCTTAGCTTCAAACTTGTGCTTTGATCAAAGCACATAAAAAAATCAACCATCCCTCTTTAGAGATGACAAATTCTCTCTCAACCAAAACCCTTTAGCTTCATATCTTGGGCTTTGAACAAGATACAAATAACCTTTAGCTTCAATCTTGGACTTTGAACAAGACACCAAAACATCTTTTTTCCTCCCTTAGAATAGGAGGAACTACGATTGCTCTGATTTCCCATTTCGTTTAAACGGGAATACGTAGGCATAAGATTGCGAAATCTTAGCGAGCATACTAATCAAAAACTCTAGGTCCAATACCTACATACATCAATCAAAACTTAGGTCCCGCGCCTTACCAAAAACATCAACAAAAACCCACTCACTTCGTCTCAAGAAACTTTCCAAACCCATTAATAGATAAACACCATCAATTACAAAGCAGAACCTAAAGTTAATATCCTATGGATAACCACATATAGGATGGGTAACTGACAACTGCCCATTGTATAACCTGACCCCGGACCCCCCAATCTCTTTAAGTGTTTGTTCAGTTAAACATTCGCGTGCAAGGTTAGTTTTAGATACCTTCCCTTTCCCTTCCAGTTTCATGGGATAAATAAGAAATAAGAAAGTAACACCCCTTTCTCCTCGAGGAGGAAAACCCAACTTCAGCGATAAGGTGGTCGCATCACCGACAAAAATCGCTCGCTACAGAAAAATGGAGACTCTGCTGGGGAGTCTTTAGAATGATCTTTAGGGCATCGTCCCCATTTTTCAACAGAAAAATGGCGACTCTACTGGGGAGTCATTGACTGTTAGGATCATAGGACTAGAGGTCTAGGATGTTAGGAAAAATATATATACTGTTTTTCCTAATTGATATCCGTGTTTATTTTTCTGCTAATGGGAATGCGTGTGATGCCGCATCTGGAAATATTGAGTATACACCTAAGATAGGTGATGGCACGAGACGGGTAATCTTATTGGGAGTGAATCCAAAATAAGAGGTCCCGGTAGACCATCGAATCAGTGGAGATACCCTTTGCGGATTCAATGCCTATATGACTTCGGTTGTTGAAAGCAGATTGTTCGATTGGGTTAATTGAGAATTTGAGGATTTTAGTAGACTGAAACCATGTTACTATTTTGTAGTGCGGAAGCTATCGGAAATAGTTGTCACGCGATACTACCCTCATTTGAGATTACTCTAAGATACATCAGCTCGCTTGGGTGATTCCAACCTGCTGTTGTTATCCCAAGAGGAGTAAATGATTTTGCGGACAGGTACAAAAAATCACCAGTAAAACCTTTGGGGATGGGTAGAGCCTTGACTTCATGACACTGACCCTTTGACCCCATATTTTTTCTATGTTTTTGTGTGCTGCATTCATGCATTCATTTCATTAAAAAACTTTAAACAAAGAAAATTTTCTCTTCTAGTCTCTCTTTTTCAAATTAAACTGAGACAATGATTGCAAACATCAAAGAGAAAGATTGCGTTATGGATTTCGGTAAAAGGAGGACTCACAAGTATACTTTCAAGGTTCCAAAACTAGAGGATTTAAGAGGATTGGCGAGGATGATCACCAACCCTGATCCTTTCAGAGCTAAGTATGGAGGACTGATGTCTCTGTTAAGGGTCCATGTAATTGAAGGATGTTGCCTTTGCAACTGTGGTAGATGGAAAGATGATATTCCGGAGGTAGTTTTCTTTTTTCAATTAAACTCCCAAATAACAGAACACGAGATCCTTCACGAATTCACCCACCACGAAACCGTCGTCGCCATAATCAACAACGGCAGTTTCGGAAGCTGTCCTCGCTCCGTCCTCGACGCTCAAAACTCTTGGCAGCTCTATTTCCTTCGACAACCAGACGACTTCTTCTCCAACACGCTCTGAAAAGGAATTATCGATTATCATTTTATCGTCAAAAACCTCAGCAACGCTGACGACGTTGAAGATATCTCGCTCATTTATAATGCTACCACCGCCGCCGCAATCGTTCTCCAGCAAATCGGCCACCGCTTCGCCTCTGGTGAATTCCGCAAGAACGACTCTGTTATAATGTTCCATTGCACTTACCAAGCAGTTAAGAAATCTATTGAGGTTTATGTTATGCCCTTTGGAGACTCCGTTATTGAGGTCCAGCTACCGTTTCCGGTTCACTCTGACAAAGAAATTATCGCAAAGTTCAAGAAAGGACTCAACCGAGGTAAAGTTAATAGCGGAAGAGTTAGGTTAGCGATATTTGATCACATTACGTCGATGCCTTCTGTTGTTATCCCTGTTAAGAATTGATAAGGCCTTAGCATCTGGTGCCTTTGCATTTGATCCCAGACCTCTACAAGACTTTTGTGTAGCTATCAATAACACCAATGGTATGTATATCTTTTAAAACAACAAAAAATAATTACACAATGGATTGATGGACCCGGTAGAAGTTGGCTTAGCTTGTGGAAGTGATACTGCTCATCTTTCTCTCTTGGGTTATGATCCTCGTGTTTACTATCGTGGTCGAGGGGCATTTGAATCCATGGGGGTGGGATTGGCCATGTCGCCTGGTGATATTGCTTTTAAGGTTTGTGCACAACTCTTTTTTGTTATTATTTCTATGCAGTTTAAAAATAATTTCTCCTTAACCTTATTTTTCAAAAGTATTATACATTCTAATAGCTTGATGATATATTTATCGAAAAAAGGTTGATGAACTGTCTTCCTGCAATCAAATTTTGCAACTCTTGATGAGAAAACCGGAATCGTCACTAGTAGGAGAGCTGACAGGCACTTCGAAGAAGAAAGCCCCATACTATGTGCTGCCCTTGATGGAATGAAGCTTCCATCTTTCCCTCAATATGAAGTCAGAGTCAAGTGAAGATGTTTAAGGTTGCTATAACATTTAAGGGTTATATCGTCACTAGTAGGATCATATTTTCACAAACAATCTTAAAACATGAAAGTGACGAAGAAAGTGGATTAGGGGATGCACTTACATGTAGATATGAAATGGAGAAGTATAAAACTTTATGAAGAACTATGTTCTTGAAAGGGGCGGCCGGTTTAGAGTTGGAGAGAAGAAGAGAATTGTGTACTTTGAAAGAGAAGTGATGGTATTGAATTTTTGCAACTTTCAAAATGGCTCTTCACTACCCAATGCAGTGAGGAGTGTGAAAGCTACGTTGATGTTAAAAATGAAAGTGGCTATACATATTCTTTTTTTTTCCAATATTTTAAATCATAATATTGAATGCTATTTAAAATTATATCAATATTATATAATTTATTTTCATTAAATCATAATCAAATCCAAATATTCACCTTAATTTCATTTAATTTTTTCAAACAAAATGCATGAAGATTTAGATTTTTTTTTAAATATGGGCTGCATAAAATCTAACGTATTAGTAATTACAATTAGAATGTTAAATTATATATATATATATATATATATATATATATATATATATAATTATTTTTTTAAAATACAAACAATATATAGGTTACAATTGTATTATTAAAAACATTATATTATTAAAAAAAATATTATAAGGTAATAAAGTGTTTATTAAAATTCAAATTACAATTGAATTGCAATTTAAATCATAATCAAATCCAATAATTCAGCTTAATTTTATTTAATTTTTTTAAACAAAACAAATGAAGATTTAGATTTTTTTTTTAAATATGCGATTAAAAAATTTAACCTTTCACATTCCTATTTGGAATAATTTCAAATGAATGACCTTTCACATTCTTATTTGATGCTTCCCGCGTAATTTTTCTCTTTTCAAGGTAAGACATTTTATTAAACAACAAATATAATATAATAGTAATAAATAAATACAAAAAAAAGCTCATAAAAAAATAATTCAAAAATAGATCAAAAAAGTATTAGCATGACACATCAGCAGTCATTAATGCTAAATGCACCAAAATGCAACAAACTTCCAAAAGACAATTTAATCCCTAGAATTAGAAAAGTTTTAACGTAAAATCAGAAGGGTATACATGGTATTTCCAGGTACTATTCTTTTAATAAGGGTATACACGGTATTTCCAGGTACTATTCTTTTAATAGATAGATATTGATTTATAATTAACTAGACATACACCGCGTGCTATGCACGAGTATACTATACTTTATAAAACTATTTATAATTAATAAATATTATAATTTGGATATGTAATATAATTTATTTTTACATTAATTATATATTTGTTAATTATTGTGGAATAAAAAAATCAAAAATAACTAAATAGAATACAGATTGCAACCCTCACACTACTAATAGCATTTTTATTAAGTAAAAGTATAATTAAATAGAATACAATTTTTAAACCTCTCATTATTAATTCAAAAATAATTCCCAGTTTATTCGAAATAATTGTTATTAATTTAAAAAGTGACATCATATAATCTAATAATTGAAATCATTCTCTCAATAACAGATATTAAACCTCTCACTATTATTTTAAAAAATAGTTCTTAATTATTCAAAAAAAAATATTATTAATTTAAAAAATGGCATCTTATTACCCACTAATTGAAAGCATCCTCCCAATAGTAGGTTTTATTGGAAGGCTTGCAATATGTGTTCATAAAAAATGAGAACTAATGAAATTAGTATATTAGTGCTTTTTAATATGATTAATTATTAAAAGGTGAATCAATTTTGGTAGAAATTTTTGATAAAATTACTTATAATATTTATATTGTTGAAAACTTTTGGTGGAAGAAATTGTAAGTATTCTATTAATTATTCTTTAAAGCTTTAATATAACCGTATGTAATGGAATTAGTGGGGTATGGTCTAGTTTTTTAGTATCTTTTCAATTAATTACTTTTTAATGAATATTTAAATATTTTTATTAATTTATTAATTTTTTCCTCATTAACTTCAACCTTATTTAAAGGAATAAGTGGTCTACTATTTAGTCATATATTTAATTAATTAATTTTTAATGAATAATTGAATTGAACATTTTATTAATTTATTAAATTTTTTCTTATTAACTTCAATTGTATGTAAAGGAATTAGTGGGCATGTCTTGTTTTTTAGTCTTTATTAATTTATTAATTATTTTCTTATTAACTTGAACCGAATTAGTTGGTTTGTTCTATTTTTTAAGTCATTTTTTTATTAATTAATTTTTAATGATTAATTTAGCATTTTTATTAATTTATTAATTTATTTGTTATTAACTTCAACTGTATGTAAAGGAATTAGTGGACATGTCCTATTTTTAGTCATTATTAATTAATTTTTTGGCTTAATTGCAGTTTTAGTCCCCCTATTATGACTTTTTCTTAGTTTCGGTCCCCTCATTTCTAAATCCTGGTTTTTAGTCCCTTAAGTTTCATTTTATGAGGATTTTAGTCCCCCAATAATTTTAGACCAATTTTTGATGACATGGCTACCAGAAGTGCCACATGTCAGTGTCAACTCATAAATTTTATATTATTTTAATATTCTAATTGTTTTTACATTATTATACGTTTATTGTAATTCAATATTCTAAATAACCTATCATCATATTAAAAACCCTAATTTATGTTCTTGTTCCTCCATTCCAACATCAGCGCCTCCTTCACAAACATACGGTTCTGCAAGCTCGTCTTCAATCAAACCCTCTCAAGTTCGTCTTCAAGTTCGTCTTCAAGCTCATTTTCTTCTGCAACAATGTCTGAAACAAGCTTCTCATTTGCCTCAGAAAATTAGTCTGGTCTACGAAGAAGAGGAAATAGATGTTGGTGTGGGCTTGAGTCACCATTGATGAGAGCATGGACTTATGAGAATCCTGGAAGAAGATTTCTTGGTTGTGGTAATTATAAGGTGATGAGAAAAAAAGGATGTAACTATTTTGAATGGGTTGATGAAGAGATGAACAACCATGCCAAAGATGTGAAGATTTCTTGAAGATGAAGATACAGTTTATGGGTTATTTGTTGGATTTATCTTTTGTGTTTGTGTTGTTACTTGTGTTTGCATTAGTTGCAACACATGTATTCAAATGTTTGTGAAAAATGAATATGGTAATTTTAGTAGTGAAAAATGGTTATGTGATGTATTGTGACTTGTTCTAATGTTATTGAAATTTCAATTGAATGTTTACATGTCTGTTATGTTTTGTTTAAGCATAGGAATTGGTATACTAAATTGGCCGTGTGTTATGGGAACTGTTATACAAAATGCAACCAAATGTTAAACCAAACTATAAGAACTGTTATACAAACCAAAACACATAACCTCACTATAATTCTGCACTGCATTAGCAAACCAAACTAGTATACCAAACTATAATTTTGCACTGCATTAACATAACCAAACTATAATTCTGCACTGCATTAACAAAACACAGAACTGTTACCTGTCTGTTATACAAACCAAACTATAATTCTGCACTGCATTAACAAAATGGTACCAAAATACAAGGTCTGCTATAATAAAATTAGGACTTTTGTTGTTTGTTATAATAATACATCAAGTGTGTGAGAAAAAACTTTGCACTACATTAAGACAGAACATATTCATTTCAATTTCATGTGAACTACATTAAGACTGAACAGATTCATTTCAACCAACATCGCAACCTAGTAGTTTTCTCAGATCATTTCAATACTGCACTGCACTGCATTAAGAGTGTAATAGCAAAAACACTGCACTACATTAAGACTGAACAACAAAATACAAGGTATGTTGCAAAATACAAGGTCTGAACAGCAAAATACAAGGTATGTAACAATATTACACTGCATTACATATTCAAAATACAAGGTATGTAACAATACTGAACAGGAAAATACAAGGTCTGTTTCAAAACACATTGGTCTAGTTTAACCAAAACACATTGTCAAACTACATAAACACTGAATAAGAAACAATCATCTAGTCTTGAGTTGGTCTTGGAGCTTGAGATCCCCCTTTAATAACAGTTTGTTAATCATCCCTTGCCTTTGCCTTCATCTTTTTATTGCCACCTTTGGATATTGATCTCTCAGCTGCCCTTTTTCCTTTGCACGTGCGCTTCACTACTACAATTTTAACTTACAATAGCACTAATTTAATAGCATTTTTTAGTAAAGCGCTATTAAATATCTCACACCAAAGCTTACAGTAGCGGTTTTTTATTGAACGCTATTATAAGAGTCAATCTAAAATAGCACTTCCTCTAAAACGTTTTCATAGTTTGCTAAGTAGAAAAATAATTATAAAAAAAAGATCAATATTAGCGCTTCTATATTAAACGCTATTACATACATGTACCCTATAAATAGCACTTTTGCATTAAACGCTAATATAGATTTTTGCTCTGTATTAGCGCACTATAATAAATAATAATATAGTGATGTGAATTCTATATAATTAAAAGTAGGGTTAATAGTGATTTACCCCCCTGACATATGAGCGAATTTTGCTTTACCCCCCTCCCTGCCTTTTGGCAACGGTTTTTTCAAAAAAACCGTTGCCAAAACCTACTTTTGACAACGGTCGGGGGTAAACCGAAACACGCTCATATGTCAAGGGGTAAATCACTATTAACCCTTAAAAGTATAAATAAAAATAGGTTAATGATGAATTTCTTTTGACGCTCAGAACTTCTCCTTCTTCACACCAACTTTTGATAATTCTTCTTCTTTCCCCGAATTCAAATGCCCACGTCTTCCAAAGTAAAACCACCTAAACAACTTTGTATTTTCTGTCTGTTAAACTCACCCTACATTCATGAATTCAGAAACCCTAAATCTAAAATTGGTTAAACTTATAACTCAAAAACTCCAGAAAGTTGATTGAAAACCTAAAAATTAATTGAGCTCAGAACTTATAAACCGATTGAAACCCTAAAACTCACCTTCCGATGGAACAAATCCCACACCTTTATTCCTTCCAATGTACACGTAACACACCGAAACATTACTCACAACACTACTAACATTCACCTCTGTCACAGCTGTAGCCACCGTCGTATCCCCATTTTCAGTCTTCTCCAGAAGTCACATGCGGTAAGTTAGTAATTTGTTATTTGTTCAATCTTTTTGATGTATCAGGAACCCAAAAAATGACTTGCAAGCTCAAGATCAAGCTCATGGGATCAGTCCTCAATGAGAGGATTAGTCGCAAGTATGGAATAGGTGTGTTATGAATGCTAAAAAAGCTATTAAGTACATTATAATGGTGAAGGAGCAACAGAAGAAGGGGGCATACAAAGTTGAAAAGTGATGAAGAGGATACATATGGTTCCTTTAGTTATAAGGTATACCCGTACACACTTTATTTTGGGGACTATGTTATGTATAAAAATGATAGTATTGGAAATTTATTTGGAATCAGATTTAGTATTTTGAAGAATTCTGTTGAACCTACCGAGTATGTTTCTATTGAGTATGATGATGGAATAGCAAAGGTTCATGTTTAACTAATGTCTAAAAGGCTTTGTAGATGTAGTATGTGAGTTTTCTTTTCAACCCTTAATTTGTCTTTTTTGTTAAATATTCATTTTGATTCTTAAATAGGTTAGTCTTTTTGTTGGTTAATTAAGCCCTTGAATCAAGTGTGTCTTTCATTAGCTAATTAGTTATTAAATGTGTTGTTAGTCAATTTAGTCCATAAAATTACTTACAAATGAGATACTTGGGTATGTCTTTAATTTCGATACATTCAATGACGATAGTGACAACCCATTACACATATAGGGACCCAAAAGACTATTTACTTCTTTTTAATTGGTTGAACTTTAGAGGATGGTGAAATAGTAGTTTGAATTGCTTCAATAATATATGACTCACTTGTTACTTATTGTGTGGACTTTAGGGTGAATTTTTTTACAATTCAAAAGGAAACAAAAAGCTTAGGACATTGAGCAAGTTCAATGATGCTAGTGCTTGGTAGAAAAGAAATATCCAAGGAAAAGTTATTAAATAAATTTAAAGTTCTGGATGTTTCTTATGGATTAGGTAACTTCTGTTATGATTTTTTGGGGTCAAATTCAAGGTCCTGGCTTAACAATTTTTGTACTACTCAAATAGTACTTCATAATGTTTTATAATGGATGTCCAATTTGAAGATTTATTTGTGTTGCATTAAGTATAGGCTTTCATTCAATTTCTTTAAATGGCATCTTATACCACAGACATGATTCTTACTTATCTTTCCAATTTTAAAGAAGCTTATTATTTTCTTCGGTAAAATGTATGAAGAATTTGTTACATGATAGTAATTTGCCTTGTTGTTTATGATATACTCATATACATAGTTGTATCTTTTCAGAACAATTCTTTTACTATATTTACCTTTCATTTTCCTTTTTAATTTTAATTTAAAAATATATTTACCCACCTTTGGAAAGAACGGTAAATAGTTGTTATTATAAGTTGAATGTGGAATATATAATAAGAGCACTCACCCTACTGATGTATATAATATATCTATTATATAATAATGGAACTATGTTTAGTTTGTGGTGTATATAAATTGAAATGGTGAATAACAGGCCTTCAGATTAGAATTCAGACAAGTTCATATGACCCAGTTTTTTTACAAGGTTTGTGGTTCAAGGAAAGTTAATGACGGTGTTGGATTTGAGGTAAAGAGGGATTCTACATTTGGAATGGGTTGTATATACCTTATGATTCATAGATCTAATTTTAGAATATTATTAGGTATAAAAAAAGTACCAAGGAGACTTTGTGTAGTTCTGACTAAAGGAAATAAAAAGGGAATTCTTAGGATGAGCACTGCATCTGATTTGTGATTTTTTCACAATAATGGACCGTCTTTGTGATTTTGTTGTGTTATATATTTAAGATATTTAGATTCTTTATGTATGAATACTTCATTATTGCTATAATGTAATATTGTTTCTTACTGCATCTTATCTTTTTCATTTCAGGAATTTTGGTAAAATCACATCATATTCCGACCTTCATCTTTTCAGTTGAAAATCGCATCACACGACTTCTTACAAATCAGTGAGTTCTCAATTCCATATCATGTTTGTGTTTGAAAAGACATAGCAAAACATTAGAAAATTACATTAAAACTTAGAAAAAATTCTTAATTTTTCGCGCATAATCAATTGTCGCGCATTAGATTGAGTTGTATTATCAAGTTTGTTGTTTGTTGAAAAGTATAATTCATTAAATTAAGTGAACACAATCCAATATGATTGAAGGAAGTTGGTGTTTTACTGTACAAATTTGGCAATGTCAAGATCTCAATAGTATTTTTTATTAAAGGCTTGAATTTTTTGTTTAACATTTTCACGAGGGGATCATTACTGGTGGATAAATTTTCATCACTTTGTTATTATACATATAAGCATAATCTAGCCTAAGAGTATAGGTAAAGAAATGACAGTATGAAGTGGATTAAGCCAATGAGAAGAGTATATTGTGTTTTAGTATAGTTTATGAAAGCGTTAAGTGGGTTAAGCCACTAGAATACTATTTCTAGTGGTATATTGTAAGACACTGTTCATTATTGTTATACATATATACTAATTTAGAAGAAATAGAATATTGTTTCTTTTAGAAATAAACATGAGACTTCGCACATCTTTGCTTTCGTTTAGTGATAATTAAAGTTTATTTACTTGGACTAGTTTTTAAAGATTGTGTATTAGTCCCTTATGCATTCATTTTTGCTTTTCATAATAGAACTTACTCCAATACACAGGGACTGG
Organism: Lathyrus tuberosus; assembly: GCA_022829125.1. Classification (NCBI taxonomy): domain Eukaryota; kingdom Viridiplantae; phylum Streptophyta; class Magnoliopsida; order Fabales; family Fabaceae; genus Lathyrus; species Lathyrus tuberosus. Next base: position 13,945,247 of record JALAZF010000072.1, read on the forward strand.
AAAAGTGAATCAGAAAGGTGGAAATGACTCTTTCTTGTACCTTTTGATAGAAATCTTAACACTAGGCCTTTAAAAGTTTTTCTCTTAAGTGAATTATAGTTTTCTAAATGAAATATAATAAACTTTTCCTCACTCATTGCTTGCATACATGATTCTTGTTTGTAGAATTAGTATGCCTGGATAAATGACCTAATTGTGTTGATTTAATATTTTGTACCCTTGTATTTTTAATAATGAGAACATACATGTTTAGGCCATGAATTCTTATCAATGTTAGCAGGATAGTCATGTGAACTTATGTTCTCTACTTCAAAGTGTTCATGGCAATCTTGACTACTCCAACTAGCACGTAGAAAATAGCTCATGTTGAGGTTGTTTTAAGCAATATTTTGGGTGTGTGTTTTTTCTACTTGAAAACTATGATTTAATTGAAAATTATATTTTTTCCTTCCTTTGCATTTTAAATAGGTAATCAAGCATATAAGCTGCACTTGGAAGATTCGTCTTAGTATAGAAATGGAATGAGCTTATCTTCAAGAAGAATCAACATTGACAAGAGTACACTGATCCATGAAGGCAACTAAGGTATTGCTTGACAAGGATCTGAATGCCAAGATCTTTGAATATGATTTACCCATACTTGATGAATAAGGGAATAACATATTAGCACACTGATGACTAGAATAATGTTAGTAATTTCCACATGTATTTTCTTTTGCAGCTATAGTTGAGCTTCTTGATAACATTGTTAGCCATGTTTATTCATGCTGTTTGCCATGTGATTATTCATGTTGTTTGAACTATTATAATATTAGCTAGTCTCTGCCATTTTATTTTGGCATATTTAGCATACTAAGTTAGCTAATATCAACAAACAGTAGACTCTCTTGTCTATTGCTTTGTGGAATTGGTTTTTCACGTAGTACAAGTAGTTTTAATTCTTTATAATTATATCATTCTGCTAGATGTGTGAAGAATGGATGTGTTATTTTTGTAATCTAAAAAAATAATAAAATAAGGGTCTTTAAACATAGTGTTCTAAGATAGCGTTTTATGGAAAAATGCTATTAAAAATAAGACCTATAATGCCATTTTTTATGAAAGCGCTATTAAATTCAGTACACAAACAGATGTACTATTGCCGCATCACTATGATAGCACTTTTAAGGGAAGTGCTATTAAAGTTTAAACATTTAATAGCGCTTTAAAGAGGAGTGCTATTAAAGGTTAAACATTTAATAGCGCTTTAGAAACGCTATCATAAGTAGCCAACCTATAATAGCGGGGGCTTTAATAGCACTTTTAAATGCTATTAAACGCCAATAAAAGCGCTATTAAAAATACTTTTTGGCGTAGTGCTTGTTGTGTCCCAACTTCCCGCATTTTTGGCATTTCACTGTTTGAAGTTTTCTTGGTAAAGAGTGTGAGTTTCTTGGCTCATCATTTGTCTTGTTACGGTTCTTTTTTGGTCGACCAATAGCTCTCCTCATGACTGGAGGTTGGATTGGTTCAGTTATATCATTTGTTGGCCATAGTTGCGGGCCATTTGTTGGTTGGATGATATAGCTGTATGTAGCCATTACGGTAGACTTCCTATTCAAAGTAAAATTGAAGTAAGCTAACATACAAGCTAACGAATGATCATATATGTAGTAGGATGAAAATGAAGAAAATTACCTATAGTATGACAAAACGTACTCTTCTGGTTCCTTCTTGTTATACCATATGCACGCAATTACATGACAACAAGGTACCCCCGTCAGATCCCACTTCCTGCAAGCACATTTTTTCTGCAATAAATTAACAGCATATGTCTCAATACCATTTGACACTCCAAACAGTGCAAAGTCATCATCCGAATTCCATGTTGCACTCCATCCTTCAGCCGCCCTCTTTGTTATTTCTAGAACTTGTTGAATTTTGGGACATATGATGCCTTTCACTCTACCTAATGCTTCCTTTTAAGTTGCGATCCTTAAAGTCAAATAGTGTTTGATTCCTTCTAGCACTGTAATGACAGGTTTGTCCTTATACTCCAAAATTGCGCGATTAAAGGCTTCACATATGTTGTTAACTTGCAAGTCACTTTGTGTATCTTCCTTAAAATGTGATCTACTCCAACATGCAGCCGGTACATCCATCATGTCTTTCTAAGCTTTCACATTGAGGTTTTTCATACGATTCATTGCTCTCTCCCTAGCAGGGACTGTTGTGGCTCTAGCTGCTCTCCATAAAGCCTCCTTCATCTCTATCCCGGGATATTTCTTCTCCAATTGCCATAAAGATGTTTCACACACAATCTATGTTCTACATACTGACTTGTCTCTAGAATAGTCGGTACCAGTTCCTATGTAATAACAGAATGTATCAGAATGTATTAATATCATAATGATTATAACATAATGTACAAATAGTAACATAATGGTAATGTACAAAACATGTAAACACAATGTACAAATAGTATAAGAATGGTAATGTACAAATAGTATTAATATCATAAATGCTATAACAGAATGGTAATGTACAAATAGTAACAGAATGGTAATGTACAAATATTATAACAGAATGTAATAACATATAAATGCTATAACAGAATGGTAATGTACAAATAGTATAACAGAATGTAATGTACAACTACTATAATAGCAGGTGGTAATGTACAAATGGTAATGTCAAGAAGTAACCTTTTATTGATCCGAGATAAATGCATAGACCTTGTGTTGAATAAATTGCGAATCATCAAGCAGTAACTTTATAAACCACTACCACGAGTCCTTTGTTTCGGCTTCCACAACGGCATATGCAACGAGCATCATCTTGTTATTTCCATCTTTTCTAACTACAGCTATCTGTCATACCCCAAATTTTGACCACTGAGATTTCCCATCATTGCGCAAATCATCACCACAATATGGATGTATCATCATGCCTCGTCAGTCTCCCCAAAGATGGGTGAGCATTCACTACAATCAAGCTTAGGGTTTCAAGCCCTCACAGAGCACTTAGACAAAGGATCAATCAAGAAATGACATGATCTTCAACTTGTCTAACCTCTCAGAACATCCATAAAGGATCAAGAGGACTCCCACATCAAGGATCAAGCACAAGGTTGCAACATTCCAAGTGGATTAAGCCTCAAGATCGCCAGTGTCACCAAATTAGGGTTTTGGTCGACCAGGGCCTCCAGATGGAAATTTTCATCTGGGCATGAGCCAATACTTCAAAGCATGACTTAAGATACTCCAAGGGACCTCATGAACCCAATCATCAAGTCAATTTCACCTCAGAGGATACATTCACAAAAAAATCAGGAATTAGGGTTTCTAGACCTAATTCACCCCTAAGTTGACTTTTGGGACAAAACATGAGCCAAGACCTCAAGACATGATTTGAGGGTCTCCAATACACTCTATTGATCCATTTGCAACAATGGATTGATCCAAGAAGCTTGATATACAAGTTTCAATTTCATCTGAACCACAATTAGGGTTTTGGGGAAAAAGTCAACTGTACCTTTGACATTTGACCAAGACATGCTCCCAAACCTTGGGACATGATTCAATACACCCTATATCACCTATGGAATCCATCTATTAAGTTTGATTGAGGTCAAAGACTTGATTTCATAGAGGATCGCACAGTTTGGAATTCATCTGATAAAAAATCAACTGTGCACAAAAGTCAAAGTTTGACTTTTTGAGATTTTTCACAATTATGGTTACTTAACCCTAAAATGATGTTAATGTGTGATTGGAATCATCATTCATCCAGAAAAACCAAAGAAAGTGAGATAACTTGTAAAAGGGGTAACCATAAAAAACTTAGAATTTTTCTAAGTTATGAAACAAAGTGGCTAGGGTACCAACTTCCAAGGATCATAACTTGAGATCTAAGCAACCATTTTGAATGATCCAAAGATGGATTTGTAGCTCTCATGGCATACTTTAAAAGTGTCAACTCTACCTCATTCCAATTCCTCATGGGTTTTAAGTTATGGAGTGACCAAAATGACAAAAACATCAAAATGCCACTTTTTCCAACACTTAGTGAAAATTTCACTAAGTCAGAATCTGTTTCACTTTTTTCAAAATGTAGGGGAATTTTTCACTTAGATCCAAAAAGTGTCAAGACTAACTATGATCACACATATGTTGTATCATATGAGAACTTTCCAAAATGGCCAAGAACTTCATCGAATTCCATCTGAGCTAAGAATTATGACAGCTGCAACATGCCTTGCTGCAACTGTCATGACAAGGCAGATTTGTGCACATTGGATCTATTTGAACAATTTTTTCAAATGCCAAGCAATTTTATCCATCTGCACACCTCAAGGGGAGACCAAGGAGGGACAAACACTGATACATAAGCCTCCCGAGTCTTTGGAACTACATATAGGTTTGGCACCCCTAAAAGCCAAAGATGCTTCAAGACTCCAATTTTGTTTTGAACCATTCAATGGATGCTTAGAGGTGGCATGTATCAGAGAAAAAATGAACACTTCAGTCAAGCCTTATCCTTGAATCAAAGAACCATAGGCCTGTGCTCTAACCTCTAGTCAATGGCTAGAGGAGACTTGAGATTCCAAAATGATCCAATTGGCCAACAGCCTGCTGCAGCCACCATTCACTATTGCTTGAAAAACAAACTTGCTCTACTATAAATAGAGCTCATTTGTGCTCAGTTTAACTAAACCAAAGCACTACAACTGATGATTTCCTCAAAATCACCTTCTCACTTCCAAAATTTCCTTCTAAAGCAAGTCACTATCGGGTTTTGAGTTTGAGAGCAATTCCAACCAAACCAATCACACACACACACACACACACACACACCTCATTAACATCATATAGAAGTGATCCAAACACTTAAACAACATCTGGAACACCAATTTCACAAAATCACCAGCCAATTGCTCAAGTTTTCAACCAAGTTACAGCTGAGGTGCCATAACCCGTTCCAGTCCATTTCCAATCACTCCAAGCATTCAAACACATTCCATATGGTGTAGGGAAGTTGTTCAGATCATCACAGCTCATCTGTAACACCTCTAACTCAGAAATCAAATTGCTCTTGCTGCCACGACCTTCAAGTAAGCCTAAACTTGGTCATCTCTTAATCTATACATATTTCCTCGCACAATACTTTTTCCATATGTTCATAATCATGCATAGAATGTTTCCCCTCAATTACTTGCTTTGTATGAATCGTGTATCAAAATTCCCAGCCTTCATGCAGAATTTAGGGTTTTTGAGGTTTTGTCTTGATTTCTTATTCCATGCTTAAAATAAATGAAATTAAAGACCATAGACATGATCGTGAGGTGAAAACGAGTAGATTGATATGTGAATTGCATGATTTCATCAAGTATTCAATGAGATTGGATAGAAAATGCAAATCTGAGCAAAACTCCCTTCGCGCGTGTTCTTGGCCGATGTTCAAAAAACCCCCTGTAAAAAAAAACTTGCAAAAAGAACCCTAACATTTGAAGATTCTCTCAATTTTGACCTTTATCACATCGAGTCACCAAAAACCTGTCATTTTGACCTCTGCCATTTTGGCAGCGTTTTTATTTTGACCACTGTCATTTTGGCAGCGTTTTTATTTTGACCCCTGCCATTTTGGCAGCGTTTTTATTTTGACCCCTACCACATCAGCTTTTTTGGTGACTGGATGTGATGAAGGACAAAATTGAGAGAATCTTCAAATGTTAGGGTTTTTTTTTGCAAGTTTTTTTTTACAGGGGGGTTTTTCGAATATCGCCTATATGGAATGGGGCAAAATGGCTATTAACCCTAAATTCAAATATTTGAATTTTGTGATTTTATTTAATTGATTCAAAAATTAATTTCTCTCTGAATTTTAATGATTTTGAGTTGATTCTTTTTCTAATAAATTCACAAAAATGTTAAAATATTTTATTTTACCAAAATTTCCCAAAAATATTATTTATTTCATATATTTGATATTTTTGCAAAAGAATTAATTTTTTATTTGTTTTTAACATTTAAAATATTTTTTCTTTCTTGATTTTCCAAACTTAATTGATTTTCAATCATTTTTGTGGATAAAGACATGATTTTTCAAACATTAATCCAAGGTCACAACTTATTTTTCACACATGTTTGATAATTTTGATCATTTTAATCAAATTTGTATTTAATTAAAATACATTTTGAAATTAATTTAGGGTTTTGATCTTAATCACCCTAAACAAATCTTTTTCAAACACTCGTGGGCCTCTAATAGAGTGTAAGACCCAACCCTTTTTTAAATAAACATTTTTGGGCCTCACACATTGTATAAGTCCCTCTGTATATTTTCAAAACAACGGCGCGATCGTCGCCTTTTCAAAATCATTTGGGCCTACCATCGTGTTGTAAGTCCCATCTTTCTTTTTTAAAAAAATATCTTTGGGCCTCTAATAGAGTGTATGACCCAACCCCCTTTTTGAAAACCAAAAAAATTTGGGCCTCGGTTATCGTATAAGACCCACTGTATTTTCAAACCTCGGCGCGATCACCATTTTCCAAACAAATAATAATCTGGGTCTCTCCCTGAGTTGTAAGCCCCATCACTTGTACAAAAACACTTTTGGGCCTCTAATAGAGTATAAGACTCAACCCCTTTGTGAATAATACCTTTTGGGCCTCACACATTGTATAAGTCCCTCTGTATATTTTCAAACGTTCGGCGAGATTGTCGCCTTTTTAACAAAATCAACTGGGCTTCTCCTTAAGCTATAAGACCCATCTTTATTCATTTTCAAACTCTTTGGGCCTCTAATAGAGTGTAAGACCGAATCCCCTTTTGACCAAAACTCTTTGGGCCTCAGTCGTTGTATAAGTCCCGATACAAAACAACAGTACCATCACTGTTAAAATTCGGGCCTCTCCCTGAGCTGTAAGCCCCGATCTCTGTTCAAAATAACTTTTCCTTTGATTTTGAATCCAAATGTATAGTTGTTATCAAAATTTTCTTTAATTTCTTTGTTGAACAACTAACAAAACAGCATGGAAGCTCTACAACGGGTAAGTGTTTATCCGCTTTCTTTTATATATACATAACTGTATTGTGGGAAGCTGTGCATGGTTAGTCTTCTTTCGTACTCCTTTTAATAATTGTCATATATCAACTGTATATATACTAATATAGTTATTTAGAGTTTTCCCAAGCAACTACGTCTAGAACTAGGTAAAGCCCGTTGGTCACTCTTAAACACAAACAAAACTAGATCCCCATAGGATTTCCATATACAGTTTTCCCTTCTCTTGGGGTTAATCAATATGGAACAAAAAAAAAGGCAGTATTCTCGGTGAACCTTTTCTCAGACTGTCACCCTTAGAATTTGTCAAAGAAATTCTACTCCCCAGAGTTGATCTATTCTCCGGGAATAGCATCTCTTGAGTTTCTTCCAAATACTCGAACTTTCCTGGAATGATCACTTCTATGTGAATTGCATTTCTTGAACTTCTCTTGGTTATAGGACCCATATGCTTCCTAAAAGCATCCCCGCATCCTCTTGGGCTTTGTACAAGGACCCTTCGGCTTCTTAGAAGTTCTTATGCCTTCTCTTGGGCTTAATACAAGGACCCTGACGACCTCTTAAAGGTATAAGACATAACTTAGTCATCCTTTGTTAGAGCAGTCTTTCCTGTGTCAAACCTCTGGCCACTTTAGGGTTGATTATCATCCCTTAAGGTCCTTGCACTCTTTTAGGCATCCTACAAAAGATAAAACTCTTCAACACCAGTAGACTTGGACAGTTTAAAACCCCTTTGAGTCTCAAAGACATTCTCAAGTTCCTTTCAAACATAGAAAAAAACACCGATCACTTTGGATGAATCTCCAGCAGAAACCCGGTCTCTCTCATGAGAGTTCCCCATCCTTGGACCTGTCTATTGATCTAATCCTCAGCAGTAAGATAGCCTCCTCTTAGGCTTTGTATAATGATCATTTCCCCAGGAAAGTCAGCCTCCTCTTGGGCTTTGTACAATGATCTTCCCCAACGGAGATAACCTTTTAAGACTCTCTTGTTGAGTCAATCACTTTTCAGACTCTCTTGTTGAGTCAATCACTCTTCAGACTCTCTTGTTGAGTCAATCACTTCTCAGACTCTCTTGTTGAGTCAACCACTTTTCAGACTCTCTTGTTGGGTCAATCTCCTTTTAGCCTCCATCTCGGGCTTTGTATGAGACAGCAAATCACTCTCTTGTTGAGTATAAAAGACTCTCTTGTTGAGTCAACTCCTTTAGCCTCCGTCTTGGGCTTTGTACAAGACATAAAAAAGAACTCTCTTATTGAGACAAACTCATTTCAGCCTCCGTCTTGGGCTTTCTACAAGACACATATAAACCTCCCCAACGGAGTCAAAAATCCCTTTTAGCCTCAATCTTGGGCTTTGTACAAGACAGAAAGAACATTTTCCTTGGAAAAGTCAAACCGTTAGCCTCCTCTTAGGCTTCATATAATGATATCCCCAAAGAGTCAATCTCTTTTAGCCTCCGTCTTGGGCTTTGTACACGACACCAATATATCCACTCTCTTGTTGAGTCGATCTCATACAGCCTCCTCTTAATCTTTGTATAAGGACTTCCCCAGTGGAGTCAATCAACTTCTTAGCTTCAAACTTGTGCTTTGATCAAAGCACATAAAAAAATCAACCATCCCTCTTTAGAGATGACAAATTCTCTCTCAACCAAAACCCTTTAGCTTCATATCTTGGGCTTTGAACAAGATACAAATAACCTTTAGCTTCAATCTTGGACTTTGAACAAGACACCAAAACATCTTTTTTCCTCCCTTAGAATAGGAGGAACTACGATTGCTCTGATTTCCCATTTCGTTTAAACGGGAATACGTAGGCATAAGATTGCGAAATCTTAGCGAGCATACTAATCAAAAACTCTAGGTCCAATACCTACATACATCAATCAAAACTTAGGTCCCGCGCCTTACCAAAAACATCAACAAAAACCCACTCACTTCGTCTCAAGAAACTTTCCAAACCCATTAATAGATAAACACCATCAATTACAAAGCAGAACCTAAAGTTAATATCCTATGGATAACCACATATAGGATGGGTAACTGACAACTGCCCATTGTATAACCTGACCCCGGACCCCCCAATCTCTTTAAGTGTTTGTTCAGTTAAACATTCGCGTGCAAGGTTAGTTTTAGATACCTTCCCTTTCCCTTCCAGTTTCATGGGATAAATAAGAAATAAGAAAGTAACACCCATTTCTCCTCGAGGAGGAAAACCCAACTTCAGCGATAAGGTGGTCGCATCACCGACAAAAATCGCTCGCTACAGAAAAATGGAGACTCTGTTGGGGAGTCTTTAGAATGAACTTTAGGGCATCGTCCCCATTTTTCAACAGAAAAATGGCGACTCTACTGGGGAGTCATTGACTGTTAGGATCATAGGACTAGAGGTCTAGGATGTTAGGAAAAATATATATACTGTTTTTCCTAATTGATATCCGTGTTTATTTTTCTGCTAATGGGAATGCGTGTGATGCCGCATCTGGAAATATTGAGTATACACCTAAGATAGGTGATGGCACGAGACGGGTAATCTTATTGGGAGTGAATCCAAAATAAGAGGTCCCGGTAGACCATCGAATCAGTGGAGATACCCTTTGCGGATTCAATGCCTATATGACTTCGGTTGTTGAAAGCAGATTGTTCGATTGGGTTAATTGAGAATTTGAGGATTTTAGTAGACTGAAACCATGTTACTATTTTGTAGTGCGGAAGCTATCGGAAATAGTTGTCACGCGATACTACCCTCATTTGAGATTACTCTAAGATACATCAGCTCGCTTGGGTGATTCCAACCTGCTGTTGTTATCCCAAGAGGAGTAAATGATTTTGCGGACAGGTACAAAAAATCACCAGTAAAACCTTTGGGGATGGGTAGAGCCTTGACTTCATGACACTGACCCTTTGACCCCATGTTTTTTCTATGTTTTTGTGTGCTGCATTCATGCATTCATTTCATTAAAAAACTTTAAACAAAGAAAATTTTCTCTTCTAGTCTCTCTTTTTCAAATTAAACTGAGACAATGATTGCAAACATCAAAGAGAAAGATTGCGTTATGGATTTCGGTAAAAGGAGGACTCACAAGTATACTTTCAAGGTTCCAAAACTAGAGGATTTAAGAGGATTGGCGAGGATGATCACCAACCCTGATCCTTTCAGAGCTAAGTATGGAGGACTGATGTCTCTGTGAAGGGTCCATGTAATTGAAGGATGTTGCCTTCACGAATTCACGCACCACGAAACCGTCGTCGCCATAATCAACAACGGCAGTTTCGGAAGCTGTCCTCGCTCCGTCCTCGCCGCTCAAAACTCTTGGCAGCTCTATTTCCTTCGACAACCAGACGACTTCTTCTCCAACACGCTCTGAAAAGGAATTATCGATTATCATTTTATCGTCAAAAACCTCAGCAACGCTGACGATGTTGAAGATATCTCGCTCATTTATAATGCTACCACCGCCGCCGCAATCGTTCTCCAGCAAATCGGCCACCGCTTCGCCTCTGGTGAATTCCGCAAGAACGACTCTGTTATAATGTTCCATTGCACTTACCAAGCAGTTAAGAAATCTATTGAGGTTTATGTTATGCCCTTTGGAGACTCCGTTATTGAGGTCCAGCTACCGTTTTCGGTTCACTCTGACAAAGAAATTATCGCAGAGTTCAAGAAAGGACTCAACCGAGGTAAAGTTAATAGCGGAAGAGTTAGGTTAGCGATATTTGATCACATTACGTCGATGCCTTCTGTTGTTATCCCTGTTAAGAATTGGTAAGGCCTTAGCATCTGGTGCCTTTGCATTTGATCCCAGACCTCTACAAGACTTTTGTGTAGCTATCAATAACACCAATGGTATGTATATCTTTTAAAACAACAAAAAATAATTACACAATGGATTGATGGACCCGGTAGAAGTTGGCTTAGCTTGTGGAAGTGATACTGCTCATCTTTCTCTCTTGGGTTATGATCCTCGTGTTTACTATCGTGGTCGAGGGGCATTTGAATCCATGGGGGTGGGATTGGCCATGTCGCCTGGTGATATTGCTTTTAAGGTTTGTGCACAACTCTTTTTTGTTATTATTTCTATGCAGTTTAAAAATAATTTCTCCTTAACCTTATTTTTCAAAAGTATTATACATTATAATAGCTTGATGATATATTTATCGAAAAAAGGTTGATGAACTGTCTTCCTGCAATCAAATTTTGCAACTCTTGATGAGAAAACCGGAATCTTCACTAGTAGGAGAGCTGACAGGCACTTCGAAGAAGAAAGCCCGATACTATGTGCTGCCCTTGATGGAATGAAGCTTCCATCTTTCCCTCAATATGAAGTCAGAGTCAAGTGAAGATGTTTAAGGTTGCTATAACATTTAAGGGTTAGTTGTTGGTGTAGGTTGTAACGCCCCGATTTTGATTATTCCATTATTCTTGAGTCTTTTAATTTAATTGGGTGATAATTTATTTTAATTGTTAAATTGGTGTGTTAAATGTTATTTTACCATTTTCGAGAGTTTTCGGGGAAATTAGAATGGAGGGTATTTTAGTCTTTTCTCAATTAATTATAAGTTAGAAATTTTGTGGAATTAGAATTGTGTAATTAAAATGAATTAAGTGTTTGTGTGGAAAAAGGAGAGAAAAGAAATAGAATAGAAAGAAAATAGAAAGAAAAGAGGGAGAAAAGAGAATTAGAGAGAAATAGAGAAAGATAGAAAGAAAAAGGAGAGAAGGAAAGAAGAGGAAGAGAAAAGAAGAGGAAAGGGGAAAAACTTAGAAATTCATCAAGATCAATCAATTAGCAAGCTTGGAATCCGGGTAAGGGTGTGAAACATTGTTATCTTATCAATGTATATGATTATGTATGAATTGTTGTTGTTGTTGATGAATTTTGTGAGTTTTTGGGTATAACCCATTTTTGAGAAATTGATTAGAAATTGATCCAAATGTATTAAAACTTATGTTGATTGTGTTCATAGTTGTTTATACATGATCGGTATGTATTGTTATACATCAAATTGGCATTTTTCTGAGTATTAGGTGAAGATTTGGATGATTGGGGAGTGGAAAACGCAGAACTTCGTTCTGCAGAATTTTTCTGGGTATGCTCTGGCCATACGCGTAAGGGGCATGTCCATACGCGTATGAGCCAAGGCAATACGCGTATCATTGGCTTATTTTTGGGCCAATACGCGTATGAATATTGGCAATACGCGTAACAGGGGCGAGCCATGGGCCAATACGCGTATGGGATTTGGAACGAGGAATTTGTGAAGGAAATGGGTTCTGTCCGTACGCGTATGGACATGGGTGATACGCGTATGGACAGGAGGAATGTAAAAATGGGATTTTTCAAAATGTCGTTTTCGATTTCGTCCGTAACTTTTGTTCCGAGTATCCGATTTTTACATTCTTGGTGTCGTTGGAAAGGTTTTGAGCTGTACTTTCTTATTATGATGTTTTGAAAATCGTTAGCCGATTTAATTATGTCGGAAAGTCGGGAATAGTGCTATTTAGCGACTTTTACCGTTTTGACTGTGTGTTTGAATGTGAATCATACAATAGTGCATTGATGTGAATGTATATAGATTGTATGTGATTGTATGAGATGAATGCATGAATATATTGTGAATATGTATGCATTTCAAGAATGTCTTTTGAGTCATTTTGCATGTGAAGCATCATGATGTGCATTCTTGTGTTGTGCGATTCTAATGAGAATCCGTCGTAACGTCGTGTGCCCATGTGGGGTGTGAGCGATGATTACGAATGATTGTGTGCCCATGTGGGGTGTGAGCAATCGGATCGTGTGCCCATGTGGGGTGTGAGCGATCGGGTCGTGTGCCCATGTGGGGTGTGAGCGATCCATAAACATTGTGTGCCCATGTGGGGTGTGAGCAATGGGTGAACATCGTAGGCCCGACGGGGAGTTACTTCGGTAACGAGCGATGGTTCCAGCAGAGTTCCTGAGTGAACTAGTGATGATTGAGTCGGTACCGCATTGCATTTGCATAGAGTCGTGAGTCGGTCTCTATGATTTGCATTTATCATCTTTATAATGATGTGTTGTTGAATGAACATAATTTTGTATGTTTATATGGAATGATGGAGAATTGTGAAAGTGTGCATGATGAATATGCTTGGTGGATATATATATATACATTGTGATGTATACGGATGAGTTTTGATGGATTGTGGTGAGAATGTGGAATATGTGTATTTTTATGTTAAGATATATATAATTGTATGGATTGTTATTATGATAATATTTCTCACCCTTCTGCTGTTTTATGATGCTCTATGAGGCATTGCAGAGTAGGTATGCTGGAGGTCTTTTTGTGAAGCGTGTCTTCATTCTTTTGGTCGGTTGGCTCTGATATGTAGCACCGGGTAGCTAGGATGTATATTATTCTTTTGTGATACATTTGCATATGTATCTTGCTGATGAATTTGTGTATAAACATGATGTAGCTAGTGATTCATACTGGATGATGTACATATGTGTTGTTCTTCAATATTTTAGATGTTTCCGCTTTTATTCTAAATATTGAGATGTGGGTGTAAGGACAAAGTTCCTCTGTGGCAAGTTACCCCACTATTGCATATCAATATAATGAGCAGGTGTTGTATGTATTAATTGCGTGTATGATGTGACATGCCTCTTTTATACCATGTTTTAATCGTACTCTGGCGAATTTTTATATTTTTTTATATATGTGCCTAAATGATTTATGTGATTATTTGGGGGTATAGAAAGAGGGTGTTACATTAAGTGGTATCAGAGCCAGAGTTGAGTCAGTTGTGTCTGTCTTGTTGTTGTGTTGGTTGAACTGTTGTTTAACCTTGTTGTCATTTTTGGGAATGATCAGAAGATGGCTGGTAGAAACGACAATGCGATGGCTGCTGCTTTGGAAGCAATGGCTAGGGCGGTGCAAGGTGCACCTAACATGAATGCTAATGACGAGTTCAGGAAGAATCAACCACCGGTTTTCAAAGGAAGATTTGATCCCGATGGAGCTCAATTGTGGTTGAAGGAGATTGAAAGAATCTTCAGAGTGATGGGCTGTGCGGAGGAGAATAAGGTGAGGCTTGGGTCTCACATGCTGAAGGAAGAAGCCGACGATTGGTGGGTCGGTATGCGTGAAGTTCTTGAGGTGGATGATGAAGAGGTAACTTGGAATTTATTTCGTACTGAATTTTTGAGGAAGTATTACCCTGAGAGTGTGAAGGGAAAGAAGGAGATGGAGTTTCTTGAACTGAAACAAGGTAGTATGTCTGTAGTGGACTATACTGCTAAATTTGTGGAGTTGGTTCAATTCCATCCTCATTATGCTGCGATTACTGCTGAGTTCTCAAAGTGTATTAAATATGAGAATGGTTTACGTCCTGAGATCAAACAAGCTGTGGGATATCAAAGGATAAGGAGGTTTGCGGATTTGACGGAATGTTGTAGAATCTTCGAAGAAGATAGTAAGGCTCGTTCTACACATTACAAAAGTTTGAATGAGAGGAAGGGGAAGCAACAAGCTAGAAGTGGACCTTATGTGACACCCATTGATAAGGGTAAGCATAGGGGAAGCTTTGATAGGAGGTCTAGAGGAGGAGGTTCCGGTGTTGTTAGGTGTTACAAATGTGGTGATATAGGTCATAAATCTTTTGAGTGTGGGAAGCCTGTAGCGAAATGTTCTAATTGTGGTGGTCTTGGGCATGCTGCTACAGATTGTAGAAGAAATATGGTGAAGTGCTATAATTGTGGAGAAGTGGGTCACATTAGTACTAAGTGTACTAAGCCGAAACAAGCTCAAGCGGGCGGAAAGGTGTTTGCATTGGCGGGGACTCAAACTACGAATGCGGACCGTTTGATTAAAGGTACATGCTTTATTAATAGTACACCTTTAGTTGCTGTTATTGATACGGGAGCGACTCATTCGTTTATTTCGTCTGAGTGCGCGAAGCGTTTGAATCTTGCGTTAACTGTGATGGGTGCTGAAATGGTTATTGAGACTCCTGCTTCAGGGTCGGTAATTACATCTTTGGTGTGTATGAGTTGTCCTTTGACCATGTATGGTAAAGACTTTGTTATGGATTTAGTATGTTTGCCGTTGGAGGGATTGGACGTAATCTTGGGTATGAACTGGTTGCAATTTAACCGAGTTCATATAGATTGCTATCACAAGTTAGTAAGGTTTCCTTCTTTGGAAGATGATGAATTTGAGAGTTTCCTATCCACTAAAGAGTTGAAGAAACTTTTAGCGGACGAAGCTCAATTGTTTGGTTTGTTTGCATCATTGTCGGTGGAGAGTAAAGTTGAGCTTGATGTGTTCCCAGTGGTGTGCGAATTTCCAGAAGTGTTTCCGGAAGATATTACGGATGTACCGCCGGAAAGAGAAGTTGAATTTTCTATTGATCTAGTTCCGGGTACTAGACCGATTTCAATGGCACCGTATCGTATGTCGGCATCGGAATTGGTAGAATTGAAAAAGCAATTGAATGACTTGTTGGACAAGAAATTTGTAAGGCCAAGTGTTTCTCCTTGGGGTGCTCCGGTATTGTTGGTAAAGAAGAAGGACGGGAGTATGCGGTTATGCATTGATTATCGACAGTTGAACAAGGTGACAATTAAGAACAAGTATCCGCTTCCAAGGATCGATGATTTGATGGACCAATTGGTTGGTGCGAATGTTTTTAGCAAGATTGATTTGAGATCAGGATACCACCAGATTCGTGTGAAAGGAGAGGATATTCAAAAGACGGCATTTAGGACACGGTATGGTCATTACGAATACTCTGTGATGCCATTCGGGGTTTCTAACGCGCCGGGTGTGTTTATGGAATACATGAATCGTATTTTTCATGAACAGTTGGATCGTTTTGTGGTTGTGTTCATCGATGATATTTTGATTTACTCTAAGTCTCAAGAGGAGCATGAAGAGCATTTGAGAATTGTGTTGCAAATTTTGAAAGAGAAACAATTGTATGCTAAGTTGTCGAAGTGTGAATTTTGGTTGTCGGAAGTAAGTTTCCTTGGACATGTTATTTCCGGTAGTGGTATTAGTGTTGATCCATCCAAGATAGATGCGGTGATGCAATGGGAGGCTCCTAGGTCAGTTACGGAGATTCGAAGCTTTTTAGGCTTGGCGGGTTATTATCGGAGGTTTATTGAGGGATTTTCGAAATTGGCACTTCCTTTAACGCAATTGACTTGTAAAGGAAAGGCTTTCATTTGGGATATTCATTGTGAAGAGAGTTTCAATGAGTTAAAGAGAAGGTTGACAACGACTCCGATCTTGATTTTGCCTAATCCTAATGAACCATTTGTTGTGTATTGTGATGCTTCATTGACAGGTTTAGGTGGTGTTTTGATGCAAGATGGAAAAGTTGTGGCATATGCTTCTAGACAATTGAGAGTGCATGAAAAGAATTATCCTACACATGACTTGGAGTTAGCGGCGGTGGTGTTTGTTTTAAAAATATGGAGGCATTATCTTTATGGTGCGAGATTTGAAGTTTTTAGTGATCACAAAAGCTTAAGATATTTATTTGATCAGAAAGAATTGAACATGAGACAAAGGAGGTGGCTAGAACTTTTGAAGGATTATGATTTTGGTTTGAATTACCATCCGGGTAAGGCAAACGTGGTGGCCGATGCCTTAAGTCGGAGGTTGTTACATATGTCCGCATTGATGATGGAAGAATGGGAACTTTTGGAAGATTTCAGAGATTTGAGTTTGGTTTGTGAAATGACGCCGAGGAGTGTGCGACTTGGTATGTTACATGTTACGAATGATTTTCTTGCAACGGTTAGTGAAAAGCAAAAGTTGGACTTGAAGTTCGTTGATTTGATGTTGAATGAGAATGAGGATTTCAAGGTTGATAATTATGGAGTTTTGAGATTCCGTGGTCGTATTTGTATTCCCGACGACGCGGAGTTGAAAAAGATGATTCTAGAGGAAGGACACCGAAGTAATTTGAGTATTCATCCGGGTGCGAATAAGATGTATCAAGATTTGAAGAAGATCTTTTGGTGGTCCGGTTTAAAGAGGGATGTGGCTCGATTTGTGTATGCATGCTTAACTTGTCAAAAGTATAAGGTGGAACATCAAAACCCAAGTGGATTTATGCAACCGTTGGATATTCCGGAATGGAAATGGGATAGTATATCGATGGATTTTGTTACGGGATTGCCAAATACGCAAAGAGGTCATAATGCTATTTGGGTAATTGTTGATAGGCTTACTAAATCTGCCCACTTTATTCCAATTGATATTAGTTATCCTTTGGAGAAGTTAGCCGAGATTTATGTTCTTGTGATTGTGAAGTTACATGGAGTTCCTAAGAGTATTGTATCGGATAGAGATCCAAGGTTTACATCGAGGTTTTGGGAGAGTTTACAAAAGGCTTTGGGTTCTAAGCTAAGATTGAGTTCGGCTTATCATCCGCAAACGGACGGTCAAACCGAGAGGACGATTCAATCGTTGGAGGATTTATTGCGTGCTTGTGTACTCGAGCAAGGTGGTGCTTGGGATGGTTATTTGGCGTTGATTGAATTCACTTACAATAACAGTTTTCATTCGAGTATAGGTATGGCACCATTTGAGGCTTTGTATGGCCGGAGATGTCGAACACCTTTGTGTTGGCATGAAACCGGCGAGAGGACGATAGTTGGACCGGAAATGGTACAACAAACAACGGAGAAAGTGAAGTTTATTCGGGAGAAGATGAAAGCTTCTCAAAGTAGACAAAAGAGCTATCATGACAAGAGAAGGAAGGATCTTGAGTTTCAAGAAGGTGACCATGTGTTTTTGAGAGTTACACCAGTTACTGGTGTGGGTCGTGCTTTGAAGTCGAAGAAGTTGACTTCTCGTTTTATTGGTCCGTATCAGATTACTTCACGAGTTGGTGTTGTGGCTTACCGTGTGGCGTTGCCTCCGAACCTTTCGAATTTGCATGACGTATTCCATGTTTCGCAACTTCGGAAATATGTTCCGGATCCGTCACATGTTATTCCTATGGACGAGGTTGAAGTGAGAGATAACCTTACGGTGGAAGCTTTACCGGTTAGGATTTTGGGCCGCGAAGTTAAGAAACTAAGAGGCAAGGATATTGCGCTTGTGAAAGTAGCGTGGGGAGGCGCTGCGAAAGGCAATATGACGTGGGAACTAGAGAGTGGGATGCGAGAGTCGTATCCGGAGTTATTTGAATCAGGTATTATTTTCGAGGGCGAAAATTTCTAAGTGGGGGAGAGTTGTAACGCCCCGATTTTGATTATTCCATTATTCTTGAGTCTTTTAATTTAATTGGGTGATAATTTATTTTAATTGTTAAATTGGTGTGTTAAATGTTATTTTACCATTTTCGAGAGTTTTCGGGGAAATTAGAATGGAGGGTATTTTAGTCTTTTCTCAATTAATTATAAGTTAGAAATTTTGTGGAATTAGAATTGTGTAATTAAAATGAATTAAGTGTTTGTGTGGAAAAAGGAGAGAAAAGAAATAGAATAGAAAGAAAATAGAAAGAAAAGAGGGAGAAAAGAGAATTAGAGAGAAATAGAGAAAGATAGAAAGAAAAAGGAGAGAAGGAAAGAAGAGGAAGAGAAAAGAAGAGGAAAGGGGAAAAACTTAGAAATTCATCAAGATCAATCAATTAGCAAGCTTGGAATCCGGGTAAGGGTGTGAAACATTGTTATCTTATCAATGTATATGATTATGTATGAATTGTTGTTGTTGTTGATGAATTTTGTGAGTTTTTGGGTATAACCCATTTTTGAGAAATTGATTAGAAATTGATCCAAATGTATTAAAACTTATGTTGATTGTGTTCATAGTTGTTTATACATGATCGGTATGTATTGTTATACATCAAATTGGCATTTTTCTGAGTATTAGGTGAAGATTTGGATGATTGGGGAGTGGAAAACGCAGAACTTCGTTCTGCAGAATTTTTCTGGGTATGCTCTGGCCATACGCGTAAGGGGCATGTCCATACGCGTATGAGCCAAGGCAATACGCGTATCATTGGCTTATTTTTGGGCCAATACGCGTATGAATATTGGCAATACGCGTAACAGGGGCGAGCCATGGGCCAATACGCGTATGGGATTTGGAACGAGGAATTTGTGAAGGAAATGGGTTCTGTCCGTACGCGTATGGACATGGGTGATACGCGTATGGACAGGAGGAATGTAAAAATTGGATTTTTCAAAATGTCGTTTTCGATTTCGTCCGTAACTTTTGTTCCGAGTATCCGATTTTTACATTCTTGGTGTCGTTGGAAAGGTTTTGAGCTGTACTTTCTTATTATGATGTTTTGAAAATCGTTAGCCGATTTAATTATGTCGGAAAGTCGGGAATAGTGCTATTTAGCGACTTTTACCGTTTTGACTGTGTGTTTGAATGTGAATCATACAATAGTGCATTGATGTGAATGTATATAGATTGTATGTGATTGTATGAGATGAATGCATGAATATATTGTGAATATGTATGCATTTCAAGAATGTCTTTTGAGTCATTTTGCATGTGAAGCATCATGATGTGCATTCTTGTGTTGTGCGATTCTAATGAGAATCCGTCGTAACGTCGTGTGCCCATGTGGGGTGTGAGCGATGATTACGAATGATTGTGTGCCCATGTGGGGTGTGAGCAATCGGATCGTGTGCCCATGTGGGGTGTGAGCGATCGGGTCGTGTGCCCATGTGGGGTGTGAGCGATCCATAAACATTGTGTGCCCATGTGGGGTGTGAGCAATGGGTGAACATCGTAGGCCCGACGGGGAGTTACTTCGGTAACGAGCGATGGTTCCAGCAGAGTTCCTGAGTGAACTAGTGATGATTGAGTCGGTACCCGCATTGCATTTGCATAGAGTCGTGAGTCGGTCTCTATGATTTGCATTTATCATCTTTATAATGATGTGTTGTTGAATGAACATAATTTTGTATGTTTATATGGAATGATGGAGAATTGTGAAAGTGTGCATGATGAATATGCTTGGTGGATATATATATATACATTGTGATGTATACGGATGAGTTTTGATGGATTGTGGTGAGAATGTGGAATATGTGTATTTTTATGTTAAGATATATATAATTGTATGGATTGTTATTATGATAATATTTCTCACCCTTCTGCTGTTTTATGATGCTCTATGAGGCATTGCAGAGTAGGTATGCTGGAGGTCTTTTTGTGAAGCGTGTCTTCATTCTTTTGGTCGGTTGGCTCTGATATGTAGCACCGGGTAGCTAGGATGTATATTATTCTTTTGTGATACATTTGCATATGTATCTTGCTGATGAATTTGTGTATAAACATGATGTAGCTAGTGATTCATACTGGATGATGTACATATGTGTTGTTCTTCAATATTTTAGATGTTTCCGCTTTTATTCTAAATATTGAGATGTGGGTGTAAGGACAAAGTTCCTCTGTGGCAAGTTACCCCACTGTTGCATATCAATATAATGAGCAGGTGTTGTATGTATTAATTGCGTGTATGATGTGACATGCCTCTTTTATACCATGTTTTAATCGTACTCTGGCGAATTTTTATATTTTTTTATATATGTGCCTAAATGATTTATGTGATTATTTGGGGGTATAGAAAGGGGGTGTTACATAGGTGACCACTCATTATGGTTAAATTTAAGTTTTCAATGTTTGTAACATGTTTCTTGTTAACAAAATCTATTAGTCATGTCGTAAATTTTGGAGGATTTTGCATGGTCGGACTCTATTTTGTCTGGTTTAAAGATTTCTCTCCAAAAGTTTAAAATTCTACCCTCAAAGTTAAGTTTATATGTAGATGATTACAAGTTCATGAAGACACGAACTCATGCTTAAAGACTAATATTAACATGTCATTATACGTCTTTCTGATTCTTTTCATAGGTATGCTACAGAACATAGATGTGGAGTGGTTGTTAAAGGACTAAATTTTAGTGGAAATATATCCGGGACAGACCCGTTAAAGGACAACCGCTTACTCTTGAAAGCAGAAGCTTTAGATGAATCTCATGAAGCAAGGAACACTGCTGATGTTGTTAATGAGCTGTCCAAGGAAATAACAAAAATTTTGGTTTCTCATCCTGTGAATGCTCAACGTGCTGCAGAAGGGAAGAATATTGAATATGATAATAATTTTACTTGTTTTCTTTGTAGTTCGAATTGGATTGAGGTATGTAATATCTGGTTTGGGAGGAAATTTGTTGTGTGTTTTATTCCTCCATTCAATCATCTACGTTGGTGCATCTGGTGCAATATTCGACTTACTAGGAGTGATGCTATCAGAAGTTTTAACATATTGGAAAATGCATACTCGTAAGGTAAATAAATAAGTTTATACGTTATTAAGCTCAATAATACTGCTTAATTAATATATTTTTGTTATTGTTTTGCAGTTTGATGAGAAGTTGATTCTTATTGTGATCATTGTTCTCGACTTAGCTCATGGAACTTTTCCTTTTGTAATTAATTTTAGTAACATTTGAGGGTTTACATCAGGATTTCTTCTTGGATTTGCCATTTTGATTCGTTCTCAGTATAATGGGTTTAATCTAACCAATTCTAAAACGTACCAGAAGCAAGAATCTTATCAATATGCCCTTCGAATTATCTCTTAAGGAACTAAAAACCAGGATTTAGAAATGGGGGGACCAAAACTGAGAAAAAGCCATAATAGGGGGACAAAAACTACAATTATGCCTAATTTATTTATTTTTTATTAATTTCAACCGTATGCGAAGGAATTAGTGGACATGTTCTATTTATAAGTCATTTTTAATTAATTAATATTTAGTGAATAGCTTATCATTTTTATTAGTTTTTTTTAATACTTTTGGTTAATTAAATAATTATTATAGATTTTGGCGGGTGGAAGAAGTTGTAGGATTATAATTTAGTATGATTATTATTATTATTATTATTATTATTATTATTATTATTATTATTATTATTATTAAAAGTGAAAAAAATGGGAAAACAAAACAATGAAAAAAATGGAAAGTAAAGGTATAAAAAAGTAGCGATTATAATTGGTGAAAGAAGTCGCGACAGTTTCCTCTAATGGTCGCGGGTGTGAAAAGAGGGCGGTTATTTGGTAATCGTCACAATTATGTCATTCAACATGTTTAAAAAATCTGCGACAGCTGAGCCTAACTATCGTGGCAATCGTCGCAGTCCAGGAATAAGGACGATTTTGTGGTAACTGTCGCAACTCAAGTGTCGTAAATCTCTTTTTTTCTTGTAGTGACAGTATGTTCAGTAACTTGAATAAGAATCACTAATTAACATGTAATTTAGAAGTTAAGTACAAGCTAGGTTTGATTTAATCACTATCAGATTTTCGTCTATTTGGATTGTAAGTTTTCTCAGATTTTTGCCCAAAGGAAGGCTGTGAAAAATGATATCCCTATATAACTCAAATGATTTCTATTCTTCCAAAGCATGAAATTCACTTCAGGGGTTATATGACAGGGAATATGTGTGAGAGCATAACTTGTGTGATACAATATTTCTCGTGATGTTAAGTCCCTCTCATTAAACACGATGGTATGTGTGGTGGCTCCGACTAATTTGTTTCAAGAAAAATACCCTGCCATGCCATAACCAAAACCAAACAAACATCACCAAATGTATCACACATACAAACACAAACCCACCATACTAGAAATCCTCTAATAACCCATACAAACCAGAGCAAACACCACACTTACAAAATCCAATTTACCGCCATTATTGACAACACCTATTAGTAAACTGCTGACCCAAAACTCACAAAACCAAACCATTAAAAGGATGTCTGCAGCAGACATTCGACTTAGGAGAGACAAGGGGTTATGTTATTTCTAATATGAAATGAAAAGTTGTATTACTCAAACAAGTGCTTAATGAATTATACTACTTAATGAATAAAATGAATGTACCTTTACATACAAAAATTAAGAACCAACAAGATTTCCCTAACATTAGCTTTCAGTATGTTTCTACTACCCTCAAAGAACCCTGTATATTATCTATCACAATATAGTTAGTAAAGTAAACATATTTGACTTTCCTCAACATGATTTAAAACTCACCCATTGTAAAGATTTGATTTTCCCAAGATAAATAGATAGTAAAATACATAAAAATCAAATGGTTGCTATACATCACTCATGATTAGTACATGAATGTTTAATATTAACTGTAGATTTGTTCATTAGTGGTTGGTATTGCTCACTTTAGAGGAATTAAATCTCAATACAAGACATCACTAATATTCATTAGAATAAAGCTTGTTAATACTAGAGATGCTATGAAAGTGATACAGTATCTAAGTATTTATGTTTTTGTAAGACAAAGCAAATATATCTGCTCAAGATAAAGAATTACAACTTCAACAATACTGTTGTAAAACCTTAAAAATGAAACACACAGGTTCTAGCAAATATTATGTTCTTACTGAAACTAGAAAGCCAGAGTAGCATTGTCATCAGAACTTAAAAATGAAACACACGGGTTCTCACTCCTCCTACTGATCAGCAAGTTGTCTTTCTGAATTATTATTTTCAAAAATTTTTGGGTGAACTAAGACTATCCCCTTGCTAGGATACAAGAACTAACCTAGTTAGATACCACTAACCATGTCAAATCATGCTGATATTGCTATTGACTTTCATACATTACAAATAGATATATACTAATTCTATTCATTCAGTTTTAAGGTCAGTAAACAAAACAGACGACAAATTAAACCCACATTGTAGGTGCCCAAAAAACCTTGCCGGATAATGAAAATAGAAAGTTTGAGAGAAAAGAATGGATAGTAATGAATACATAACTAAGTCGAATATCTAATGCGATTATAATTTAGGGTTGACAGCTTCATGAATAAAGAGAAAGAGAGTATGAATCAGGGTCATGGATAATAAACCTAGTAAAAACACATAAGCGATTAAGGGTTTTTGAACTGACCTATTAAGATTGGTTCCGACAGAGATACCACAGCGTTAAGATTTGTCTCGTGATTTCTAGTTCTGAATAGAAGAAGTGAAGTTCTGAATAGAAGAATAGAAGAAGAACAAACGTTTTCTTGTATTGGGCGCGGTTCTTGGATTTTCATGGGATACGGTTCATCTCCGTCGTAGATTTTTCAATTGGGCCCAAAAAGATGGAGGTTGGGCTCAACCGTCGCGGCCTATTATACTGTTTTAGCGCTTGACCAAATAAATGAAGGTTAAGGGCGGTTAAGAACTAACGCGACCTGAATTTTACGGCGCTTGGGTTTGGATCCGTCGCAATCCGTATATTTTTTTTAAAAAATAAAGGGCAGTTTCAAAAAACCGTCGTAGAAACCGCCGTAAAATACACATGAGGAGGGTTTTCAATGAACCGTCGCAACCTAAGTGTCGTTAAATGCCAATTTTCTTTTAAATATAAATATAAATATATATATATATATATATATATTAAAAATATTATTTTTTAAAAGATCTATAACATGGTCGGCGCAATGCAAGTGTATTATAGGTTACATGTGTGATTTGTAGTAAAAGAAAGAGGAATACATGTGTGATTTGTTTATGCTTGGAAAGAGTGAAATAGAATTGAATAAAAATATAAAAAGGAATGAAAATGAATTATTTTTTATTTCATTAAATGCATTTATTTTATTAAATAAAATAATTTTTCAAGAAACTAAATAAACAGGGACAGCAAAAAGTATCCGTTAAAGTTTAAAATTTAATGAGATATTAAAAATAAAAACTAATATTATTCAAAATTTAGTTAATAAAAGGAGGTCATTATAGAATTCTTTTTTTTAGTTTATAGTATATTAAATATATAATTATTAATTATAATACAAAAAACGAGTATTATAATTATGATAGTGGAGGTATAGGCCCACTCTTTCTATCACATAGCTCTATATATATATATATATATATATATATATATATATACTATGAGTAGGGCTGTCAAGTTGCAACTACAAAAGCGAATTTCGCGGGAATTTCTGATTTAAGGTCTCAAAGATGAGAATTTTTTTTTGTGCAGGGATACGGATGGCAAACATATATCCACGTGTCGTGGAGTCTCTGCCCTACACTAAAATACCATAATATCGTTAATTAATATATAATTTAAAATTTTTAGATAGGTTTATTTGTCATTTCATATTATTTATTTTATAAATCAATGTAATACACATGTGTAATGTTAATAAAAGAGAAAGATCTAAATGATAATTTAAAAAAAATATTAAGTTTGGAAAAATAAAATTTTTAATTAAACAGCATGTTATAAATAAATTATTGCCTCTTTGTATGGTATACAATTAAGTTAATTATTAAAAAGTTAAGGACTATCAATTGATGAATCACACAAATCATCACACATTTATTGATTGTCTCCTAATCTTTGGAATTACCATCAATAACAAGAAGTTCTTTAAATTTAATATTTCTGAAAAAAAATGATTTTTCAATTATATACATACCTAAATATATGATGACTATTACTAGAATGGCAACTAGAATATTTTTTTAAATATTATTTTCAAATTTAAAAATTATTATATTTAAAGAATTAATTAAGGTTTAATTTAAATTCCTTGTTTATATTAATTATGTATACTCTAGCTCATTTATTTTTATTTTATTAAAAAAAAATTATATTATTTGAGGATAACTAATTTATTTTGTTGAACTGCACATAACATAAATTGTGTTTAATTTTCCAAATTAATTCATGCAAGTATTTTCTTGATACACTAAGATAATTAAATAATTATTTCATAATTCTTAAATCAATTGTTTTCCAGAAATTGTTTTCAACATTACAAGACTTTCCAGAAATATTGTTCATTTACATTACATATTCAGTTTTATATATATATATATATATTACAAGACTTTTTACGTGTTTCCAAAAAAAGAAACCGTATACGTCATTTTCCTAGAAGAGCAACTAGAATATTTTTTTAAATATCATACTAAATTATAATCCTAAAAGTTCTTCGCACCAAATTTTCCGCCAAAACCTTTAATAAATAAAAGTTAATTATTTAAATAAAAAGGTAAATAATACTAAATTTTAATCCTAGATGTTCTTCCCACCAAATATCCCGCCAAAACCTTAAATAAATAAAAGTTAATTAATTAAATAAAAAAGTAAAATTATTAATTAATAAAAAAACCAATTACTCATTTAGTAACTTTTCTCTCTCCATTATTAACTTTCACTACTAAATATTTTCTTAATTATTCATTAATAATAATTATTAATTTAAAAAATTACTAAATAAATAAATAAATAAAATACTATATTCTAATCCTAGATGTTCTTCCCACCAAATTTTCCGCCAAAATCTTTAATAAATAAAAGTTAATTAATTAAATAAAAAAGTAAATATTATTAATTAATAAAAAAACCAATTCATGTTTTAAAAACCGGACCGGACCGGTCGGTCGGACCGGGAACCGGTGTGAACCGGGAAAACCGGGTTCGTTTGTTCGATCGTCCATATCTTCGAACCGGAGGGAACCGGTGTGAACCGGTGCGAACCGGGAAAACTGGAAAAACCGGTGGTTTTTGCAAATCGGTGGTTCAATTGTTTATTTTTTTTTTTTTTTTAAATTTAATTTTTTTTTATTTTTTTATTTTACTCAAATACATATGAATTTTTCCCCAAGAATAATAGTGATCACTCATTTAATTCAAGTGATACACAAATTAAATTTCGTAATATCCACAAAACTATTTTTACTATTTTGTATTTATATTGATTGAAAAACTATCATACAAGTATTTGTATAGACATTTAAGAACACAGATTAAGAAACTAAATATAATATAATTTTAGATTTAACTGATTTCCATTATATATATATATATATATATATATATATATATATATATAGATTTGGAAAATTTATTATATAGAATAATGTTAATATTTGTATTGTTTTAATTATTAACATTAAAACTGATTTTCTATTAACATTAAAACTATGAATTTAACTTAGACACTGTTTAATTTAGACTCTGTTTAAAATTTACAATTAGACTCTGTTTAAAATTTGCATTTAAATTATGAACCTGTGAATTTATGATATGATATTTTCAAAAAATTTAAGTGGAATTTAAGTGCTAGTTATATTTTTTAGAGACTGAATAATCCGGTTCGACCAGTTTTATCGATTTTATACCTATTATAATGACAGGTTTATTCAACCGAGTTATCCGGTTTAATCCGGTTTGGTCATGCGATTCGACCAATGACTCAGTGGTTCGACCGATAAACCAGTGACTCAGTACCCTCACCGGTTTGATGACCGGTCCGGTTTTTTTTTTTTTTGACAATAAAAAACTTAACACATTTCATTCAATATATAATGTTCAATACAACGAGGAACCAAAAAAGTTTACATGCCAAAGTAGACAGAAGATAAACAAAAGAACCCTTTAGACCAGTCTTCAGATTGAGTCTCCTAGCTCTTCAACTGTGGAAATTTCTAATGTTCCCTCACAACCTCACAATCAAGTCTGAATATAACTCCAAATAATAATCAATCTGATGTATTAAATACTCAAGGGGATAAGAACCTCAATACACCTCAAATGTCAAATGCAACACCTCTTCTTATTCATGGAGATATTGTGGTGTTTCAACAAACCTCTAGGATTGATCTCCCCTCACAAGAGCAACAATTGCCTGAAAATCAAAATAACCACGAGGAAACGATAAATATAGATGAAACTCAAAGCTCTAATGGATCTGAATATGTAGAAGCAACTCAAGTAGAATTAAAATCAGAAAAATAGTAGTTTCCTGATAATGTTATAAAGGACATGGCATTTCGCAAATAATCCTGGGCAAACATTGTTGAGGAAACTGAACCTTCTAGTGAATTTCAAATGGTTCTTTCTAAACAGGTTAAGAAACAAGGGAAAGCAATACAGAAATCTAATTTGACTGGACCCAAGACCAGAGCTAAGGCAGTCTCCCTGAAAACTGCTAAATGAAAGTACTATACTGAAATGTGAGAGGGTTGGCTAATTATCCCACAAAATTAGCTCTTAAAAATCAGTTAAAGAAGCACAAATCTGAGCTTTGTTTTATTGTTGAGCCTTTAATGTCTTTAGACAATTTCCCTCCTAGGATTTTTTCTAAAATAGGCCCATGGCCCAATTTGCTTGGTAAACATTAATTAATTATATTGTAATGTTCAAGTTGTATGAAGTAAATTAAAATTCTAAAAGTTTGTTTTATCCCTTTTTCTCTTGCAACCTATATTTAAATTTTAACCCTAACATTAATCTATGAAAGCATCATTACTAATTGGAATAAAGACACATGTCAGAGACTCCCTATGAAATGTCACATATTACAAGAAAGACATTAATTGTCCATGTTCCCAAAAATAGTGACATCCCATCAAGACTCTCTGTCGCCTCTTTCCAAGCAGCCGGACTAGTGCGTATACGACACATCATCGTTCTGCAACACATGGAGAAAGGCTTGGGGAAAATTGTTTAGATCCATGCAATTATGAGAACATGCAATTATGTCCTCTAGACACGTCTATAACAATCTGATTAAATCCAACGACTTCCTGCACAACGCACCTTACCTCACTAGGACGATTTTAATTGCCATTACTATATAAAAAGAAAGCGTGTCATTTTAGATATTCAAATCAATCTCACTCTCACATTACTTCTTATTTTCTTGTTTGATTTCTCATCATATATAATGTAGGCAAAGATACTTCAAAGGCTAACAAACTTTATATTATATTAGATAAAGTAGAAAGAGACTCACAAATACAAAATAATTAATATTCAAAGTTCAAAGCAAAACACACAAAAAAAACAAAGAAGAAAAATAAGAGACACTCGTACAACAAAACTAGTTTGGTACTTAATCTTTACTATTACAA
The DNA here is from genome assembly GCA_022829125.1 of Lathyrus tuberosus. Lineage (NCBI taxonomy): Eukaryota > Viridiplantae > Streptophyta > Magnoliopsida > Fabales > Fabaceae > Lathyrus > Lathyrus tuberosus. The sequence goes on from JALAZF010000072.1 coordinate 13,974,202, forward strand.
CGAAACTAGTTTGGAACTTAAATTTTACTATTAAATAGAAGAAATGATGGACTCGATGGCTTCGATAATTTCATTTACAGTTATGCTGATCAGCAGGTTCAGCGCAACCCTGTGGATAAATTTTAAGGACGAACTCATTATACCTTTTGACCTATTATTATCCTTATTCAATTTCAGAAGAATCAGATCCTTGAAACACGAGACATGAACACAAGTCTTTCCATTAGAGTTACCTACATATGACCAACCTTCAAAGTTGTTCCTCACAACATGCCTTTGCTTACAATGGACACAGTCGGATGGAACTTGATGAGACAAAGTTACATTTGAAATGTTCTTTTTCAGGTTGAGACAACAAGGATGTAGAGCATCCCCTGTTCTGGAACGGTAGAAAAAACCTAACAGATCTTTTCCACAAGCATCACAGAATCCACCCCACAGTGCTTTCTCATAGAATTCAAATGTAGAATTTTCGAAAAATGGATGAACTGCATGCTTAACAGGTTCAGCACATTCTTTATGGAGGATGTAGTTGCAATTGGTGTCTTGACAGTTGTAACGTGATCCAAAGCCTATCTCTTTACAACCACTGCACATATATGCAGGTCCTGAACCATTCAATTGTAATGTGTGTTGATGATCCATATGTATTAAATATTGAAATGAGCGTACAAGACTTATGCAATAGCTAGTATGTTGAATATTATTTGTTTAAACATGCTTTCTCAAACATCTAAATTTATAGGAAAAAAATGTATCAATATTACAACACTTTCTTATGGGTTTCCCAAACATCATTTTTCTATAATGGCAACTAGAATATTTTTTAATTTTAAATTCACATAATGCAAATTTCAATGAATACCAATTTCTTTTTGCTAATATTAATTTAGATTTTGATATCAAATATTAGAATTAAATATATAATGGTCAATTAATATTACTATGTGAATTTAAAATTGTTTTCAATATTACAAGACTTTCTTACGGGCTTCCAAGAAAAGAAAGAGTATACACCATTCTCCTAGAATGACAACTAGAATAGTTTTTAAATATCTTTTTAACTATATTAGTTATTTTATTGAATTAACTATTTTAAATATTTAAATAATCATTTTTATTAAAATTTTAATTAACTTTTATTTAATAATTAATTAATTAATTATATGCTAGTACTAAATATCAAGATTATTTATTTTGGAAAAATAAAATTTTTAATTAAACATGGTGTTATAAATAAGTTATGGCCTCAATATATGGCATACAATTAAGTTAATTCTTACAAAATTAAGGACTATCAATTGAAGAATCACACAAATCATCACAGCTTTATTATTTGTCTCCTAATCTTTGGAATTACCATCAATAACAATAAGTTTTTTAAATTTAATAATTCTTAAAAAAATGATTTTTGAATTATATACATACCTAAATATATGATGACTACTACAAGAATGGCAACTAGAATATTTTTTAAATATTATTTTTATATTTAAAAAATTAATTAAGGTGTAATTTAAATTCCATTTTCTTATATTAGTTATGTATACTCTAGCTAATTTATTTTTATTTTATTAAATCTTTTTAAATTATTTGAGTACAACTGATTTATTTTGTTGAACTGTGCATAACATAAATTGTGTTTAATTTTCCAAATTAATTCATGCAAGTATTTTCTTGTATGACTAAGATAATTTAATAGTTATTTCATAATTCTTAAACCAATTGTTTTCCAAAAATTGTTTTCACCATTACAAGACTTTTCAAAAATTGTTTTCATTTACATTACATATTCAGTTATATATTTGTTTTTTCGGGCGTTCGAGATATTGTGTTCAATATTACAAGACTTTCTACGGATTTCCCAAAAATTGTTTTCAATATTATAAGACTTTCTACGGGTTCCAAGAAAAGAAAGCGTATACATCATTTTTCTAGAAGGGCAACTAGAATATTTTTTAAATATTATTTTAATATTTTAATAATTATATAAGTTTATATATTTTAATTAGACTAGTTATTTTAATGAATTAAATGTATTAAATGATTAAATAATTAAATCAATTAAATTTTCAATTAAATTTTTGTTTAAAAATTAATAAATTAATTAATTAGATACTAGTACTAATATCAATATTATTTATTTAAGAATAATAAGAATTTTAATTAAATGTCACTTTATAAATAAGTTATGGCCTCAATATATTTTATACAATCAGGTTAACTCTTCTACCTATTTGTTTTGAAGAATATTATAAAAATAATGACTATCAATTGAAGGATCACACAAAATAATTGTTACTTCTACTATGTGAAATTAAAATTGTTTTCAAAATTAATTGAAATATCAATACCATTCGGATACGAGACAAATTAATTGCAATCTTGAATCTCTTTTATGAAATATCAATCTTTCTAGTTGTGTGATTGAAGGATTCAAATGAGAGAATTATAATACATCAATATAATAATTGTAATATATTGTTGATTCATTTATGTAAAAAAATATTTTTTCTTCATTAATTTAATGTCAAAAATATGTTTTCTGTACTTATTGAATTTTATCATAATTGTAAGATATACTTATCTTTTATTTAAATTGCATTTTTTTTATATAATTAGGTATACTTGACCACATTTATTTTTATTTTATTAATTTTTTTTATATTATTAGAGTATAACTTATTTATTTTATTGAACCGTACATAACATAAACATATTTATGTGTTTAATTTCCCAGATTAAATTATACAAATATTTTCTTGTATAACTAAAATTATTTAATAGTTCGTTTAATTATTAAACGATCAGATAAACATACAATTAGAGATTTTATATGAATAATTAGACATTAAAGACATCTATTATCTAACCAAACTTAATATTAATATTTGGTCATTATGAAGAATACATCTTAGAATTAATTCTTACTTAATATTTATATTAATTTATGATTATTTTTAATGAGTCAATCTTATTTAATTTGCAACTAAAAAACATTATACATGTCTATTTCTTTACATCCTCGGCACATGTTCAAAGTTGCTTCTGAATTATTAAGTTCTAATGTGTGGTGGTGATCCATATGTGCGTATATATCTAATTTTGTAGTTTTGTTAAATATTATTAAGTTCTAATGTGTGGTGGTGATCCATACTTACACGTGAGTCCCCAGGAAAGACTATACATTTTTCTTGAATGGCAACAAAAACACAGTTCCTTTTTGGTTGTGTATGTGCGACTATAAAGGTCAATGGTGGTTTCTATCGAACTTTTTTTGAATATATATATATATATATATATATATATATATATATATATATATATATGGGTTAATAGTCATTGACCCCCTGTAATATTGTTGAGTTTTGATTTACCCCCGTTAAAAAAATAATTTTGGATTACTACCTGAAATTTTGGGATACTCTCTAAGCATGTAAAAACCAGGGGGTAAATAAATAAATAAAATTTTATAGGGGGTAATTTTTTTACCTAGGGGGCAAATAACTAAGAATTTGAAAATTTTAGGAGGTAATCTAAAATTATTTTTTTAAAGGGGGTAAATCAAAAATCGCCTATATTGTAAGAGTTAAATGATTATTAACCATATATATTATTAAATCTTTTTAAATTATTTGAGTACAACTGATTTATTTTGTTGAACTGTGCATAACATAAATTGTGTTTAATTTTCCAAATTAATTCATGCAAGTATTTTCTTGTATGACTAAGATAATTTAATAGTTATTTCATAATTCTTAAACCAATTGTTTTCCAGAAATTGTTTTCACCATTACAAGACTTTTCAAAAATTGTTTTCATTTATATTACATATTCAGTTATATATTTGTTTTTTCGGGCGTCCCAGATATTGTATTCAATATTACAAGACTTTCTACGGATTTCCCAAAAATTGTTTTCAATATTACAAGACTTTCTACGGGTTTTCAAGAAAAAAGAAAGCGTATACATCATTTTTCTAGAAGGGCAACTAGAATATTTTTTAAATATTATTTTAATATTTTAATAATTATATAAGTTTATATATTTTAATTAGACTAGTTGTTTTAATGAATTAAATGTATTAAATGATTAAATAATTAAATCAATTAAATTTTCAATTAAATTTTTATTTAAAAATTAATAAATTAATTAATCAGATACTAGTACTAATATCAAGATTATTTATTTAAGAATAATAAGAATTTTAATTAAATGTCACTTTATAAATAAGTTATGGCCTCAATATATTTTATACAATCAGGTTAACTCTTCTACCTATTTGTTTTGAAGAATATTATAAAAATAATGACTATCAATTGAAGGATCACACAAAAAAATTGTTACCTCTACTATGTGAAATTAAAATTGTTTTCAAAATCCCCCTGTTCAATCTTATCATTTCTTCCGTTACTTCAAAATCATTGTACGAAGGGATACTGGTTGATCTTCCCCTTATCTTCGGCTTAAATTCCTGGCTTTAGGGTTCAGGGGCCTTGGTAAGGAGTTGCCTGATACTGGGTTCCTGGGAGTCTTTGATTCACTGAAGTATCGGTTTTTTATTTGTGTTGACTTGGGAGTGGCTAGGGTTTCCTGGAGGCTAGTAGAAGGACTTTGTTCTGCATTTGTGGGTAATAGTAGTTCGAGGAGGCAGGGGTATATTACTGATCTCCGTCTCGTTTTTTGCTGATATAGTCTCTTAGTCTTGTATTTTAAATGGAGTGGGAGAAGGTCGTTAGAAAAAATCGTATTAAGACTGTTGCTCCTGAGAGTTTTTCGGTCTAGAAGGAGAAGGGAGGTAGAGGCGCTGGAGTGGGGGATCTTATGACTTCTTTTTTCATTTCGGACTTTCCAGACGATATGCACGCTAAGGACTTATTCGAGGTGTTCAAGGCCTATGGTTTCATTTATGAAGTTTTCATTTCTGGTAGGAGGGATATAAGGGGTAAGAGGTTTGGTTTTGCTCGGTTTAGGAAGATCCATGACGTTCGTGTTATGGCGGCCAAGTTGGATAGTATTTTTCTCCAAGGCAAGAAGATGCATGCTAATGTACCCCGTTTCCTTAAGGACTCTCCTGTCATTAAGGTTAGCACTAGGCCTCGAGCGAGGACTGAAGGTGGTTTCCCCCTTAGTGAGAAGGCTGGAACTGGTGGTAGAAATATTAGCTTTGCCCAGATGGTTAGCAAGGGGCGCCAAGCCCGTGATGATAACCTTTTGAATTATGATTCTGGTTCGTAAGGCTTAAGGTGGAAAACCTGGATACATCTAGGTTTGTCCAGTCCTTGGTGGGTGTTGTCCATGAGGGAGTCAATCCTTTTTGATCCAACAGTACTTATTCGAGGATGGGCATTTTGATATCCAGGCTACGCCTTTGGGAGCGACTATGTGCTTATTAGAAGCTAAGGAAGGGGATGGCATTCAGGATTTTATCAGGCAGGCTTCAGCTTGGAGTGAGAAGTGGTTTGCTGAGATTAGACTGTGGAGTTTAGATACTGTAGATCGCTTTAGGTTTACGTGGATCAAATGTGTTGGAGTTCCTTGTTTCACTTGGTCGCGTGAGGTTTTTGGGTGTTTGCTTGAAAGATTTGGTTCGATAGTCAAAAATGATTCTGAGTTCGACAAGGAAGTTAGTTTTTGTGACGCCAAACTCCTCATTAAAACTAACCGGAGGAACGTGATCAACGAAGAATTCCCAGTTGAGTTTAACGAGCATGAGTTCATCGTCAGCTTCTTTGAAGTCCCTCCGGGCCCTTGCAAGGAAAACTTTTTGGAGGGAGTAACTGATGGAGACAATAGGATATCATCGAAAATAGAAGAAGTTGATAGTGACAGGCCTTGCTTTTTTGATGATGAAGGCGAGGGTGTTGGGGCTTGTCCTAATAAGCATAGGGAGTTGGGTAATTTCACGGTTTCTAAGGATAGCTTTTCTGCTATAGGAAGTAATGCAGCTTTCCCTACTTCTATTGTTGGTGACTCGCTGACAGCTGGTGGAGATAGAGTCAGAAGTAGGGTTTCTAGGGGGGACGATACCCAGTCTAAGGTCAATGACCTTTTGGATTCTTCTCCCGAGGATATTTCAACTTTTAAAGTTGTTCCTTCTGTTGAGGTTCTTCCTGATCCTGCTGTGGGCCCCTCTGGGGTCAAGGGCCTTGAGTTTGGGCCTTCTCTTGCTAATTTTGTGGCCCTGGTAGAGTCGGATCCTATTTCCTTATCCCAACCTTTTTGTTATGGGTATCCTATTGGGCCGAGGGTGAAAGAAAAAAAGAAATTGAAGAAGTCCATAGCTTCTATTTACTCTCACACTCAGACTCCTTTCCTGCCTTCCTTTTACTCTTCGCTGCTTAACGCAAAGATTAAAGGTCCAACTAAGTGTCTCAAATCCAAATTGGGTAAAAGATCTCTTAGTAAGAAGCGAAGTTTTAGAAGGTGTCTGCCTACTCCTGAGGCTCTTATCACTTCGGAAGTGCCCCAGGTTTCGAGTGGTTTATCTTTGTCCGACTCTGATATCCTTAAAAGTAATCTCAGATGCAAGGAGGGTTTGAACGATGTTCCTCGGAAAATTTGAGAGACGGCTAAGACTTTGGGAATCGAAGCGGTGGGTGATGAAGAGCTCTGTGTCGCAACCATTAGCAAGCTTGAGGATCGTGATGGGAAACATTTCGCTAGTTCGAAGGCTGTTGACATTGGTGCTCAATGATCTTTATGACATTCAATGTTCGTGGGTGTAACTTATCTTACAAAAGGAGAAGAATTCGTCAGATTCTTTTGGAAGGTAATGTTGATCTCTGTCTGTTTCAAGAAACTAAGATCCCTGTAATGAGAGAGGATTTGGTTAATAGTCTGTGGGGTTCTGGTAATTTTGAGTGGTCCGCTAGTGGTTCTGTTGGTGCTTCCGGAGGTATTCTGTCAGTCTGGAGGAAGGGGTTATTTCAACCTATTGCTACCTGTAGGGGGGAAGGTTTTTTGTGTTCAAAGTTCTTTTGGAATGACTCTGTTCTTTGTGTTATCAACGTCTACTCTCCATGTGCTTTGAGTGACAAAAGGAGGCTCTGGGATGCTCTTATTGGATTTAAAAATAACAATCCTGGGTGTAGATGGATTATTGGAGGAGATTTTAATTCAGTGAAATCTGGTGACGAGAGAAAGGGTAGGCGTGTTTCTTCGATCAGGGAGTGTTCTTATTTCAATTCCTTTATAGGAGAAGTGGGGCTGGTTGACCTTCCATTCCTGGGAAGTAGGTTCACCTGGTTTAATCCCAATGGTGCGAGCTGTAGTAAGTTAGACAGGTTCTTAGTCGATGATTCCTTAATTGACTGCTGGGGTTTTAGGGGCCAATTTGTAGGAAAACGAGATGTATCCGATCACCGTCCGGTCTTGATCAAATCCAATATCTTAAACCACGGGCCCAAGCCTTTCAAATTTTTTAACTGCTGGTTGGACCATAAGGAGTTCTTGCCTTTCCTCAAGGATACTTGGAATTCGTTCTCGTTCCAAGGGTCGCCGACTTTCGTTCTTAAAGAAAAGCTCTTCGCTCTTAAAACTAAATTGAGGTGGTGGAATATTCATGTCTTCGGGTGGATGGATCTTAAAATTGAGACTCTTGGTGGGAACCTTAACGCCTTTGATGAGATGTTGGAAGGGAATATTGAAGGATTGCCAGAGGATTTGACTAAAAGGATAAGTGAGGATCAAGAGAAGTTTTGGAGCAGTCTTAGATTTAAAGAGAGTATGATTTTCCAAAATTCTAGGTCGATATGGTTGAAGGAGGGTGATGTCAATAGCAGGTTTTTTCACTCTAAGTTAAAGGCTAGGACCAGACTTAATTCCATCACTGCTCTGGGGACGCCTGATAATTTGATTGAAGACCCAACCACTATCAAAGAGGCTGCTTATGACTTTTTCAAACGCAAGTTCAGCAAGGTAGATACCATGAGGCCTTTACTGTACCTTGGTGATATTCCTAAATTAAGTTTGTTGGATAGCTCTATGTTGGATGCTAATTTCACCTATGATGAAATTCGTGCCGCCGTGTTTGATTGCGATAGTTGTAAATCTCCGGGTCCGGATGGTTTTTCTTTTAAATTCATCAAAGACTGTTGGGAAATCGTGGGTTCAGATTTTGCTAATTGTTGCGGTGAAAATCGGATGACAAATTATTAATTAATTTGCATCATTTTTCTTTTACAACCGACTTTGATTTATCCAAAGGAAAGGTTCAAGATCGGGAGATCTAAGGTTCGGGGGTTGGTTACGTCTAGGGAAGGTATTAGCACCCTAAACGTCCGTAGTACTCTACGGGAACCTCTTGTTTTAATTTGTGTTATGTTGTGTTTGCTTGCTAAGATAATATATGTACTAAGGTAAAGACCTAAGGGTATGTACAAAGTTTGTCTCGTCTTAATCACGATTTAATCGAGAAATCGATAATCAATGATTCTTGACTTTCATCGACTAAATAGTAAATGAAACTGAAATATAAATAAAGTGGTCTCATATTGATCAAAGTTTTGTCGCTTTAATGAGATCAATCAAACTATGAAGTTTGTTATATCATCGACCAAAATAAAAATAATGAGACCGGAATGAAAAAATAAGGTTTAAACAAGTATTAGTGAAATAACACCCAAAAGGTTAACAAAAGATGCTCATAAATAAATGTTAACAATTAACAACACCATTAAAATTAACAATACAAATTAAGATACAATTGATAATTTAAAGGTTAACAAAACAATTAACAATTAGAACATAATTTAATAATTACAACAATCAACAATTTTATTTAACATGCATATTGATGATTGAAATTTAAAATACAAATTGATAATTAAAAAAAAAGGTTAACACAACAATTAGTTAAAAAAAAAAAAAAGCAAAGCATTTAACAATTAGAAACACAAATTAATTAATGATAATCAAATAAGTAAATAAGGAAGAAATTAAAAATTAAATAAACATTTTTTGGAGTTTTTTGAATAAAGAAAATATTTTAAATAAAATAAAAGCTTAGATTAATAAAGGTTGGAAATAGTGTGAAAACTTTTGAATTAAATAAACACGCAGGGGGGGTGCAGAAGGTGAAATTGGCTTAGTTAAAAAAAACAAGAGGAAATGAAATGGGCCAATGCTGGGGGGTGGCGGTAGTAAAATAGGGCGCAAGGCCTAGGAGAGGAAAAGGAGAAAATCAGGCGAAAAAGAGAAAATGGCCAAAAGGGTTGATCCGCAGGATCGAACCTAGGTCATTGAGGTGAAAGGGTAATGGCAAGGCAAGGTTAAACCGTTGGGACGGCACATACATCCGGTAAATAAACGCCTCAATAAATACATAATCCAAATATTCCATGAAAATATTAAATGGCCAACAAAACGCGCACATGCATGTTCAGATATAAATAAAAATGCGAAGTCAATTGGTCATAGGGCTATTAAAACACTACACGACAAAACCAAAACCAGTGGCCAATCAAAAACACAGCATGGAAACTAACACATGCAAAAACAAGGAACCCGTCGTGCTTCATCTTGAAATGCTAAAACCACTATCAAACTTCCATCTAACATAGCAACCTCCATACACCATCAAACATCATGAAATAACCTACCAATTTGAAGTGCTCTAAACATAGAACATGATGGAAACCTACTCTGGACAAAATAATAACCACAACACGAGCAAAAGCAAGAGGAAACACACGTCTAAAATGGAAACTCAATTAGAGAAAGCATGAAGAAACCAGCCTCTGTCTTAGATATAAACTAACATGAACCTCAAAACTAACAACGACATTCCATTTATATCAAAGAGATAGGTTCAAACATAAATATGACAGAGGAAAATATGTACAAATGGGAGGGCAACATCATGCTATGTGCTTAATAAAACAAGACTCTCATTAAACCTTGAAATCTAATGCCAAACCAAGACAAAACTTAGGCCAAAAAACACACAACACATGAGTAACCTTAAGCACATAAATTATCATTTCATGCAAGGTGTTAAGAATGCCTGTGTGAATTCTAACATGATATTTAAACCCAAAAATGAGACAAAGGAAGCATGTATCATGGCATTAAGATACGAAACATAATCTTAAACGTTGGCAGTACCAACCACCTCCATACTATCCACATGGCTAATTGTAAGAAAAACAAATCAACATGGGCAAGGCATTGTAAGCATATGAGTTGACAGTGTGAAACTTGTCAAGAACAACATAGGGTGAAAACAAAGTTACCTGTTATCATGTCAGCAAAGTCTCAAACCAAATCCTACACACTAAACTCAAATTTTAAAGGCAAGGATATCATAATTAAATTCCAAAGATAAATGAGTAAACTAAATCTTTCCTTCACATGGTCAAGAATAAAGATTAATTACACAAACAAAATGAGGTTCATAATGGCAGCATTGATAATATGATCAAAACAAAACATACTCGAGTGGCAGTCATCTTAACATAGGTTAATAGGTGTTCTATCATGGCAACCTTGTTCATACATTATGGCAATCAAGAAGACATACAAAACTTCTAAAATAAACTCAACAAAAGTTCATACACCATGCATACCAATATATAAACATTAAAACAGCATATGGTTAAACTGAAATATATTCAACATAGCATATGATTTCTAACATAATAAGTGGAAGGTTGAGGAACTTACCTGGTTCCCAAACAACAACAAACTCCTCCCTTGCAGCTAGCTCGAGCACTCAAGTGTTTGCTTTTAGAGTGTTTTTTGTGTTGGTTCTTGGTGAGAAATGAATAGGAGAAGGGGCTGCTTTTACAGGGGACTCAGTTGGTCCATGAGAGTGGAAAACCATCGTGTTAAAGGTTTGACTTGAGAAGAAATATCGTGGAAAAGATTTGGAAGATGGCTTGTCTGACCACCACAACATAGACCCAAGTGAAGTTTCTTTTTGTGCAAATAGGTCAGAGAAGAAAAGGTTGTTTTGGCTTGTGTCCTTTGTTTCAAGTAAGTACACGAGTGAAAGGTTTGTGGTGGCTTGTAGATGTTAACATGTGAGTACAAAAGCAAGTCATGTGTAGCGTGCTTTTAGCGTTGAAGTGATGTTGGAAAAGGTTTGATGGCTCTGCAGAGAGTACTTGGAAAGAGAAATTAGATTCAAACTCAAAAATTGGTGGTGTTCTTGGTGCAAAACAATTTTCGTATGGCCATATTGCTCAAATTATATCTCCTAACTTGATGATCCAATTTTCGTGCTCTTAGGTTCAAATGAAAGCTCTTGCATGACACTTCAATATTGATGTTGGAAAATAGTTGAAATAATGCCTTGAATTGGTAGCAAAGTGCCTTACAAATCGTGTCCTCCAAACTGACCAAAAGAACTTAGAAAAATTCTAAGTTATTGAAATTGACAATTTCAAGTGCCCTTCTTGAATAATTCATAACTTGAGAATGGTTTATCCCCTTGAGATGTTCCACATATGGTTGGAAAGCTCTCATCAAGCTCTACAACTTTCATTTGGGACTCAAGACTTGAATCCAAATGGAAATGGGTGAAAAGTGGTGTCAAAGTTGAGAAAAAGAGTGATGGAAAGTGCTGAAAAATTTTCTGTGTTTGTCAAAATGTCTTGTAAGCTTCATAACTCAAAAACCAAGCATTTTTAGACAAAAAGTCACATGGAACAAATTGAAGATCTTGAAAAGAGCTTTCCAATGAGTTTTGAGTCACTCCAATTGGATGTGTGGTTTAGGAGTTATGGTCCTTTCAAAATAGGCTATTAGGGGAAAAATCTCACAAATGACACCTTTCTTGGTCAAAACCCTACTTCCCTTGCAAGAAACCTCATGAAACTTGATGTGGATACTTTGAACACTTCATGAGACATTACATGATGATTAGAACCAATGATTGCTTCATTTGAACCAAAACTTCAAAGATTAGGGCTTCAGTCAAACCCTAATTTTGACTGTGAATGCACTGAGATCCAATCTTGTAATCTTGCTTCTTCCTTCTCATCCAAAGGTCTTAGGAGACTCTTGAGGATGTTGACAAACCAATAGGATCAAGAGCTAGGGTTTGGGAGTCCATCTTGATGAAGATCAAAGCCATTGGCTGATAAGTGTCACAAAAACCCTAATTTGCAGGCATAGTGAGACTGAGGATCAAACTTCTCTTGTTGAGGACCCCTAGACTTTGGATTCTTGTTGAATGATGTCCCTTGGAATGTGGGTGACTTTAAGTGGTAAGTGAACCACACAAATCTTGTCTTGATAGAGCCCATTCCCTAGTGACTTCTTCAGAGTAAACCCTAATTCCAAAGTCCTTGCATTTGAAGTCTTTTGTTGACTTGACTTGCTTCAAACCACTTGTGGAGCTTCATGATGATATGTAAACCTAACTTGGACACAAGGAAACAAACTACAAGATATGGGTTAGTTCAAACAATGCAGAGATGCTCCTAAGATGCACAAAAGTTGGATGACATCTAAGGGGTAAAATTTGGGGTACAACAGTTGCCCCTATTTAAATAACTCCACCGGACGACACGAGGGATGGAAATCCTCGAGAGATCAAGGTGAAAGGTATTTAAATATAGCCAACTGAAAATTTTGCCCTTAGATGACATGCACATGCCAAGGACAAGCAACAGACATGCAAATGCTGACATGCCATGAACTTCTAGTATGATGAAAATGGTGGAATGATAGTGCAAAGAGACCAAACTCCAGATGAAGAGCTTACTGGGAAAGGATGAAGGCTAGTATCCATGAGAAAAACTCACTGGGGATACAGACTAACCAACATAAGAGACTCAATGGGGAGACTCTAAGGAAACACTGGGGAAAATAAAAGCACACTCTTTACTGGGCATGGAACCAGAAAGAAGACATGATCTCTACTGGGAATCACATTGAAATAAAAGGATAGACATCTGGGACTTTCTTATACTGAAGAGTTCAAACGAGATCTTCAAGAAAAACCAGAAGAGACAAAGAAATGCACATCCAAAAAAAATGTCAGATGGCAACATAAACCAGACATCCAATAATGGCTTTGAATGAAAGGGAAACTCATAATATCTAATAATGGCTTTAGATAAAAGTGAACAAAGACTCGATCTGGTAAAATATCAGAAAGAGAGACACATCCGGAAAGGCATCAGATGGTAAAGAAATTAGACATCCAATAATGGCTTTGAATGAAATGTATAACTCACAATATCTAATAATGGCTTTAGATAAATGTGAATAATAAGCACCCAAGAAAGTATTGAGTGACTGTGAACTTTCAGGAATGGCACTGAAAGTAAAGGTAGATCACTATATTCAGGAATGGTATCGAATGATAGTGATAAAGACATTCAGGAATGGCACTGAATGAACATAAGACTTTCAGGAATAGCACTAAAAGATATCCAAGCAAATTCGATGGGGATTACAGAAGAGAGGCAAAACTTCCAGGAATAGCACTAGAAGAAACATGAGGAATAAGATATCCAGAAATGGCACTTGAGATCAAAAGAGGCAAACATCCAGGAATGGCACTGGAGTGAAAGAATATAGAGATCCAGGAATAGCACTGGAATGAGAGAAGATACTCATGAAACGACAACATTCAGGAATGGCACTGAATGAAAAGGACAGGTAACATTTTGGTAAGGTAAGACGTGGACAACGACACGACCTCGGGAGAAATGCAAATGAGGATGAAACACTCATGATATGCATATGTATATGAATTATGAAAATGATATATGATCAAATGCAAATGCAAATGCTAACGACACCGCTCGACTCTTTGTGGGAGAAGACAAGACTGGAAGACTGATTCCTCTACACGGAGATCCCTGCCATTCTGTCTGGGGACTAGGGATGCTATTACTGAACACATCTCTGCCACCCTGGTAAATTGTATCCAAATTGATGGTCCTTGTAGGAAGGATGAAAAGTTGCTTGGGGATTCTTCAAATTAACTGCCCCAGATTAGCTGACTGTTGTAGATGAACTGATCGTTGCTTCAGTTTGTGAGAGTCTAGAAAGGACCGTTTCATGGTGCTCTTAGAAAGCTTTCCCCAGTCTAAGTCTTGAAAGATGATTGTTTTTGCTGTACACTGGGATTGCTTGCCCCAATATGAGTCTTGAAGTATCTTCTGAATAAACCAATTCTGAGAAGTCGCCATTAAACCACAAATCTTGAACTGATTCTTAACAGGATATGGAGAGAACTTGCCCCTGATTGGATCACCGACCAAGTTTCTTAATTGTTTGAAAATTCTTTGAGAGGAAAGCCAGTTTGCAAACAAAAGTACTTGTACAAACATGGTAAATGCAGAGTTCATGCAACTTTTGAAATCAATCATTTTGAAAGAGGTGCAAAGTATATGAGTCACTGGTCTGAACACGGTGGTTCAAGACATTAAAGTGAAAAGTTTAAGCAAAGGGTGTAATGCCCAAAATGGATGATCTGCAAAGATCTTTTAGGAGTCAATTTACGCAACCTTGTTGTAGTATGCTTTCAAAATAACCTCGCTTCAATTAGGTCTTTTGAGGGTTGTAATGTGGTCTGGTTCACGGTTTAAGAAACAAAGGATAAAGGCTCAAAGTTTATTTGTGACCCACCCAATCTACGAGATGAACTCCAGTCCTATGCTCATCTAACTCAAACTATGCACTCAAATTCCCATGAGTTAGGAATTGCACTGATGATAGCGATGATGGTTCAAAATTCAATGGACTTGAGATTGTAGTCACCACTTCCCTATAACATTTAGTTGTTTTTTCATTGAGGACTTTTATGGTAAGGATTTAAAGATTTCTCTTTTTTATTATTCCTAACTTTTGCCTGAACTGTTTCTTGTGAATCTTACAGTCAGCGGGATGCCCCAATTTTGCCTAAGTCTCCTTCATAGGTTTCGACTTAGCGGGCTTTTTCCTTTTTTTATTTTTATCTTTTTTTGAAAGAAAGTGACTGTCTGGCTTAATGATTACGGCGAACCATCATCGGCTTTCGACTTGAAAGACATCATCGACACTTGCTTGTTGGGTGCGGATGAAAATTTGTGAATGCACCTTTTTGTTGAAAGCGTCTCGCATGAAACTCTTGTATTTGAATGCGTAATCAGTTAACTGAGAACTACCCCGCCCCAGGTTAAGATTGCGGGTTTTTGTTTGTAAAGAAAGAAACTCCTACTTCTAGGCTCGAAGGGGTTAAAGAGGGGTTATCTTCCTTATGTCTCCGGTGTTTAGGGATTGAAACAATGCCTTACATCATCAGCAAGGTTTTGATTTGCAAGCATACCGACAGCAATTATGAGTATTTTGTTTTCATCATCCTCCCTCCAATCTTTGCATAATCAAGAAGAAAGTGAAAAAGATAAAGTATTTTGCAAAAGAAAGCATAAAGATGTAAATAGTAAACACAAATGAATTAAATCAAAAAGTTGCAAATGCTCATTTCATTAATTGTGAAAGTACAAATAACCATTACAAAATAAAGAAAGTGTAAACAACAAGAAACAAAGGCCTAGTGACTAATCAGACACAAGGATGAGCTGTCCTGTCTTTAAGAAGTAGCTGAGTCGAAGTCGACTGAGGCTTCACTTGGCGTGCCCTGGAAGAGGATTGCTCTGAACATTGGGATTGTCCTTAAAGGAGAGGACTTTGTTCCTCACCAGCTCTTGTACTCTAGCCTTCAATGCAAAGCAATTTTCCAAGTTATGGCCTGCGCCACCTTGATGGTATTCACAATGAAGATCAGCCCTATAGCCGGCTAGAAGAGGATTTGGAGGAAGAGGCAGAGGCCTTGTGGTAATCAAATCTTGTTGAACCAAACTAGGATAAAGTTCAGTGTAAGTGATGGGAATGGGATCAAATTGACCCCTATTACGATACTGGCCCTGTCCTGCAGCTGGACGTTGGAAAGCTTGAGTTGGTCGTGGTGCAGCAACCACGGGAGTGACAGCAGCAATCGTAGGGTGAGCAACATATTGAGGTTGAGGACGAGGCTTTCTCACTTCAACCGTTATAGAATTAGTCTGATCTTCCTTCTTCTTCTGAAAGTTCCCGTAGGATTTCTTCACAGCATTAGAAGATTCAGTAACCTTTGATACTTTTCCCTTCTTAAGACCTTCCTCTAATCTTTGGCCAATAGTAACCAAATCAGTGAAATTAGAGGAAACACTTCCAACCATTTTCTCCTAATAGAACGGGGACAAGGTATCCATAAACATTCCAGTTAACTCCTTCTCGGCAAGGGGAGGTTCCACTTGGGAAGCCAACTCTCTCCAGCGCTGAGCATACTCCTTGAAAGACTCTTTATCATTCTGAGA
Organism: Lathyrus tuberosus; assembly: GCA_022829125.1. NCBI lineage: Eukaryota > Viridiplantae > Streptophyta > Magnoliopsida > Fabales > Fabaceae > Lathyrus > Lathyrus tuberosus. The sequence goes on from JALAZF010000072.1 coordinate 13,990,500, forward strand.
CATGTTTTGCAGTTGACGGCGATCAGGAGCCATGTCAAGGTTATACTTGTATTGCTTCATGAAGGCATTGGTGAGGTCTTGGAAGTTGTGGATAAAGTTTTACTCAAGACCCATGTACCATTTGAGTGATGCTCCACTCAAGCTGTCTTGAAAATAGTGGATAAGCAACTTCTGATTTTTGGCATGAGCAGTCATCTTGCGAAGATACATGACCAAGTGAGCTCTTGGGCAAGAGTAACCTTTGTACTTCACAAAATATGGAGTTGTAAACTTAGGAGGTATAACCAGGTCAGACACTAAGCACATGTTGTCTGCATCTACATTAAAGAAATCAGTACCCTCAACGACTTTGAGTCTTCTTTCTATGCTTTGAAACTGCTATCGGACAACTTCGGGTTCAACAAAGTCCTCATAGTCCTCACCTTGAGCACTGGCAGCATTATACTCATAGAGGGGATTTTCAAAAGGAGCTCGAGTAGTCTGAACTATAGGTTGAGGCTCGGTAAAAACAGGAGCTTGAAACACTGGTCTAGCAGCTTGACCAATCATAGCATTAGATGCAAGAGGTGGAGAATAGTTGTGCGGCAAACCAAACTCTGGCCAAGTTGAAGGTGGCACTTGAACTGGTGGAGGATCAGCACTTGAAACTTCCTGGATGACTGTCCTTTGGGGAGGGTCTACTCTAGCAAGCAAAACTTGAAGCATCTCAGTGAGTTTAGTCATACTTGATTTGAGGTCATCGGTCTCCATTCGGACCTCAACATTGTGTATCTCTTGCTCTGACATCCTTTGTCTGTAATTAGCTCTAGTCCGGTATCGGTGTCGAGGAATCAACTTGATGACTAACAGACAAACACTGGAAGATAGAGAGAATTGGCAATGAGTAACTAGACAAACAGACGCGTGCAATGAGTTATGCAAAGATGCAAATGAAATGCAATGCGATGCAAACAGGATACAAAACACATGCAACAGGATCAAGGGTTCAAGATCACCGCATGGAGTCTGGGAAAAGCACCAACCACAGGGTGTGTACTAGGGTTTATCAACTGTAGAACATGGTTCTAAAAGTTCCCAGAGTCTACGTAAATCCTTCGGATATTATCGGCCTACGTGACTACTCACGTGGGTTAATAATATTCTCAAGATAAACTCGTCTGAGTGTAGTATCGCGTGACAACTACTCGGGACTGGCTCCCTCATAGTCACCGCACTACGCTATAAAGGCCAGGTGGGATAAAGGTAACTACGGTCCTCAGAATCCCCGGCTCCAATTTGAAAAAGTAATATCAATGTGACTGCTCACATCAGACATCAACAATCCCAAAGGGCCTCATCTGAGTGTGGTCATCATATGCCATAAGTTGTTAGTACTACTGCCAACAACCGACTATTGATTACACCACGATCCTATCAGAAGTGCTCTCAAGTCCGGGTTAGGACTTATCTCACCACTCAAAGTAATAACCCTGCACACAGAAAAACTCAAGCATAACAGGTATATATACAAATATGCAAATGTACAAGCAAAAAAACATGTAACTAACACAAATACAAACAAGATAGGCTTAACCCTCTTAGGGGAGTTTTCCCCAGTGAAGTCGCCATTTCTGTTGCGGTGAAAATCGGATGACAAATTATTAATTAATTTGCATCATTTTTCTTTTACAACCGACTTTGATTTATCCAAAGGAAAGGTTCAAGATCGTTAGAAAAACCTAAAGGGGGGAGATCTAAGGTTCGGGGGTTGGTTACGTCTAGGGAAGGTATTAGCACCCTAAACGTCCGTAGTACTCTACGGGAACCTCTTGTTTTAATTTGTGTTATGTTGTGTTTGCTTGCTAAGATAATATATGTACTAAGGTAAAGACCTAAGGGTATGTACAAAGTTTGCCTCGTCTTAATCACGATTTAATCGAGAAATCGATAATCAATGATTCTTGACTTTCATCGACTAAATAGTAAATGAAACTGAAATATAAATAAAGTGGTCTCATATTGATCAAAGTTTTGTCGCTTTAATGAGATCAATCAAACTATGAAGTTTGTTATATCATCGACCAAAATAAAAATAATGAGACCGGAATGAAAAAATAAGGTTTAAACAAGTATTAGTGAAATAACACCCAAAAGGTTAACAAAATATGCTCATAAATAAATGTTAACAATTAACAACACCATTAAAATTAACAATACAAATTAAGATACAATTGATAATTTAAAGGTTAACAAAACAATTAACAATTAGAACATAATTTAATAATTACAGCAATCAACAATTTTATTTAACATGCATATTGATGATTGAAATTTAAAATACAAATTGATAATTAAAAAAATAGGTTAACACAACAATTAGTTAAAAAAAAAAAGCAAAGCAATTAACAATTAGAAACACAAATTAATTAATGATAATCAAATAAGTAAATAAGGAACAAATTAAAAATTAAATAAACATTTTTTGGAGTTTTTTGAATAAAGAAAATATTTTAAATAAAATAAAAGCTTAGATTAATAAAGGTTGGAAATAGTGTGAAAACTTTTGAATTAAATAAACACGCAGGGGGGTGCAGAAGGTGAAATTGGCTTAGTTAAAAAAACAAGAGGAAATGAAATGGGCCAATGCTGGGGGGTGGCGGTAGTAAAATAGGGCGCAAGGCCCAGGAGAGGAAAAGGAGAAAATCAGGCGAAAAACAGAAAATGGCCAAAAGGGTTGATCCGCAGGATCGAACCCAGGTCATTGAGGTGAAAGGGTAATGACAAGGCAAGGTTAAACCGTTGGGACGACACATACATCCGGTAAATAAACGCCTCAATAAATACATAATCCAAATATTCCATGAAAATATTAAATGGCCAACAAAATGCGCACATGCATGTTCAGATATAAATAAAAATGCGAAGTCAATTGGTCATAGGGCTATTAAAACACTACACGACAAAACCAAAACCAGTGGCCAATCAAAAACACAGCACGGAAGCTAACGCATGCAAAAACAAGGAACCCGTCGTGCTTCATCTTGAAATGCTAAAACCACTATCAAAATTCCATCTAACATAGCAACCTCCATACACCATCAAACATCATGAAATAACCTACCAATTTGAAGTGCTCTAAACATAGAACATGATGGAAACCTACTCTGGACAAAATAATAACCATATCAAGAGCAAAAGCAAGAGGAAACACACGTCCAAAATGGAAACTCAATTAGAGAAAGCATGAAGAAACCAGCCTTTGTCTTAGATATAAACTAACATGAACCTCAAAACTAACAACGACATTCCATTTATATCAAAGAGATAGGTTCAAACATAAATATGACAGAGGAAAATATGTACAAATGGGAGGGCAACATCATGTTATGTGCTTAATAAAACAAGACTCTCATTAAACCTTGAAATCTAATGCCAAACCAAGACAAAACTTAGGCCAAAAAACACACAACACATGAGTAACCTTAAGCACATAAATTATCATTTCATGCAAGGTGTTAAGAATGCCTGTGTGAATTCTAACATGATATTTAAACCCAAAAATGAGACAAAGGAAGCATATATCATGGCATTAAGATACGAAACATAATCTTAAACGTTGGCAGTACCAACCACCTCCATACTATCCACATGGCTAATTGTAAGAAAAACAAATCCACATGGGCAAGGCATTGTAAGCATATGAGTTGACAGTGTGAAACTTGTCAAGAACAACATAGGGTGAAAACAAAGTTACCTGTTATCATGTCAGCAAAGTCTCAAACCAAATCCTACACACTAAACTCAAATTTTAAAGGCAAGGATATCATACTTAAATTCCAAAGATAAATGAGTAAACTAAATCTTTCCTTCACATGGTCAAGAATAAAGATTAATTACATAAACAAAATGAGGTTCATAATGGCATCATTGATAATATGATCAAAACAAAACATACTCAAGTGGCATTCATCTTAACATAGGTTAATAGGTGTTCTATCATGGCAACCTTGTTCATACATTATGGTAATCAAGAAGACATACAAAACTTCTAAAATAAACTCAACAAAAGTTCATACACCATGCATACCAATATATAAACATTAAAACAGCATATGGTTAAACTGAAATACATTCAACATAGCATATGATTTCTAACATAATAAGTGGAAGGTTGAGGAACTTACCTGGTTCCCAAACAACAACAAACTCCTCCCTTGCAGCTAGCTCGAGCACTCAAGTGTTTGCTTTTAGAGTGTTTTTTATGTTGGTTCTTGGTGAGAAATAAATAGGAGAAGGGGCTGCTTTTATAGGGGACTCAGTTGGTCCATGAGAGTGGAAAACCATTGTGTTAAAGGTTTGACTTGAGAAGAAATATCGTGGAAAAGATTTGGAAGATGGCTTGTCTGACCACCACAACATAGAGCCAAGTGATGTTTCTTTTTGTGCAAATAGGTCAGAGAAGAAAAGGTTGTTTTGGCTTGTGTCCATTGGTTCAAGGAAGTACACGAGTGAATGGTTTGTGGTGGCTTGTAGATGTTAACATGTGGGTACAAAAGCAAGTCATGTGTAGCGTGCTTTTAGGGTTGAAGTGATGTTGGAAAAGGTTTGATGGCTCTGCAGAGAGTACTTGGAAAGAGAAATTAGATTCAAACTCAAAAATTGGTGGTGTTCTTGGTGCAAAACAATTTTTCTATGGCCATATTGCTCAAATTATATCTCCTAACTTGATGATCCAATTTTCGTGCTCTTAGGTTCAAATGAAAGCTCTTGCATGACACTTCAATATTGATGTTGGAAAATAGTTGAAATAATGCCTTGAATTGGTAGCAAAGTGCCTTGCAAATCGTGTCCTCCAAACTGACCAAAAGAACTTAGAAAAATTCTAAGTTATTGAAATTGACAATTTCAAGTGCCCTTCTTGAATAATTCATAACTTGAGAATGGTTTATCCCCTTGAGATGTTCCACATATGGTTGGAAAGCTCTCATCAAGCTCTACAACTTTCATTTGGGACTCAAGACTTGAATCCAAATGGAAATGGGTGAAAAGTGGTGTCAAAGTTGAGAAAAAGAGTGATGGAAAGTGCTGAAAAATTTTCTAAGTGTTTGTCAAAATGTCTTGTAAGCTTCATAACTCAAAAACCAAGCATTTTTAGACAAAACGTCATATGGAACAAATTGAAGATCTTGAAAAGAGCTTTCCAATGAGCTTTGAGTCACTCCAATTGGATGTGTGGTTTAGGAGTTATGGTCCTTTCAAAATAGGCTATTAGGGGAAAAATCTCACAAATGACACCTTTCTTGGTCAAAACCCTACTTCCCTTGCAAGAAACCTCATGAAACTTGATGTGGATACTTTGAACACTTCATGAGACATTACATGATGATTAGAACCAATGATTGCTTCATTTGAACCAAAACTTCAAAGATTAGGGCTTCAGTCAAACCCTAATTTTGACTGTGAATGCACTGAGATCCAATCTTGTAATCTTGATTCTTCCTTCTCATCCAAAGGTCTTAGGAGACTCTTGAGGATGTTGACAAACCAATAGGATCAATAGCTAGGGTTTGGGAGTCCATCTTGATGAAGATCAAAGCCATTGGCTGATAAGTGTCACAGAAACCCTAATTTGCAAGCATAGTGAGACTGAGGATCAAACTTCTCTTGTTGAGGACCCCTAGACTTTGGATTCTTGTTGAATGATGTCCCTTGGAATGTGGATGACTTTAAGTGGTAAGTGAACCACACAAATCTTGACTTGATAGAGCACATTCCCTAGTGACTTCTTCAGAGCAAACCCTAATTCCAAAGTCCTCGCATTTGAAGTCTTTTGTTGACTTGACTTGCTTCAAACCACTTGTGGAGCTTCATGATGATATGTAAACCTAACTTGGACACAATAAAACAAACTACAAGATATGGGTTAGTTCAAACAATGCAGAGATGCTCCTAAGATGCACAAAAGTTGGATGACATCTAAGGGGTAAAATTTGGGGTACAACAGTTGCCCCTATTTAAATAACTCAACCGGATGACACGAGGGATGGAAATCCTCGAGAGATCAAGGTGAAAGGTATTTAAATATAGCCAACCGAAAATTTTGCCCTTAGATGACATGCACATGCCAAGGACAAGCAACAGACATGCAAATGCTGACATGCCATGAACTTCTAGTATGATGAAAATGGTGGAATGATAGTGCAAAGAGACCAAACTCCAGATGAAGAGCTTACTGGGAAAGGATGAAGGCTAGTATCCATGAGAAAAACTCACTGGGGATACAGACTAACCAACATAAGAGACTCAATGGGGAGACTCTAAGGAAACACAGGGGAAAATAAAAGCACACTCTTTACTGGGCATGGAACCAGAAAGAAGACATGATCTCTACTGGGAATCACATTGAAATAAAAGGATAGACATGTGGGACTTTCTTATACTGAAGAGTTCAAACGAGATCTTCAAGAAAAGCCAGAAGAGACAAAGAAATGCACATCCAAAAAAAATGTCAGATGGCAACATAAACCAGACATCCAATAATGGCTTTGAATGAAAGGGAAACTCATAATATCTAATAATGGCTTTAGATAAAAGTGAACAAAGACTCGATCTGGTAAAATATCAGAAAGAGAGACACATCCGGAAAGGCATCAGATGGTAAAGAAATTAGACATCCAATAATGGCTTTGAATGAAATGTATAACTCACAATATCTAATAATGGCTTTAGATAAATGTGAATAATAAGCACCCAAGAAAGTATTGAGTGACTGTGAACTTTCAGGAATGGCACTGAAAGTAAAGGTAGATCACTATATTCAGGAATGGTATCGAATGATAGTGATAAAGACATTCAGGAATGGAACTGAATGAACATAAGACTTTCAGGAATAGCACTAAAAGATATCCAAGCAAATTCGATGGGGATTACAGAAGAGAGGCAAAACTTCCAGGAATAGCACTAGAAGAAACATGAGGAATAAGATATCCAGAAATGGCACTTGAGATCAAAAGAGGAAAACATCCAGGAATGGCACTGGAGTGAAAGAATATAGAGATCCAGGAATAGCACTGGAATGAGAGAAGATACTCATGAAACGACAACATTCAGGAATGGCACTGAATGAAAAGGACAGGTAACATTTTGGTAAGGTAAGACGTGGACAACGACACGACCTCGGGAGAAATGCAAATGAGGATGAAACACTCATGATATGCATATGTATATGAATTATGCAAATGATATATGATCAAATGCAAATGCAAATGCTAACGACACCGCTCGACTCTTTGTGGGAGAAGACAAGACTGGAAGACTGATTCCTCTACACGGAGATCCCTGTCATTCTGTCTGGGGACTAGGGATGCTATTACTGAACACATCTCTGCCACCCTGGTAAATTGTATCCAAATTGATGGTCCTTGTAGGAAGGATGAAAAGTTGCTTGGGGATTCTTCAAATTAACTGCCCCAGATTAGCTGACTGTTTTAGATGAAATGATCATTGCTTCAGTTTGTGAGAGTCTAGAAAGGACCGTTTCATGGTGCTCTTAGAAAGCTTTCCCCAGTCTAAGTCTTGAAAGATGATTGTTTTTGCTGTACACTGGGATTGCTTACCCCAGTATGAGTCTTGAAGTATCTTCTGAATAAACCAATTCTGAGAAGTCGCCATTAAACCACAAATCTTGAACTGATTCTTAACAGGATATGGAGAGAACTTGCCCCTGATTGGATCACCGACCAAGTTTCTTAATTATTTGAAAATTCTTTGAGAGGAAAGCCGATTTGCAAACAAAAGTACTTGTACAAACATGGTAAATGCAGAGTTCATGCAACTTTTGAAATCAATCATTTTGAAAGAGGTGCAAAGTATATGAGTCACTGGTCTGAACACGGTGGTTCAAGACATTAAAGTGAAAAGTTTAAGCAAAGGGTGTAATGCCCAAAATGGATGATCTGCAAAGATCTTTTAGGAGTCAATTTACGCAACCTTGTTGTAGTATGCTTTCAAAATAACCTCGCTTCAATTAGGTCTTTTGAGGGTTGTAATGTGGTCGGGTTCACGGTTTAAGAAACAAAGGATAAAGGCTCAAAGTTTATTTGTGACCCACCCAATCTACGTGATGAACTCCAGTCCTATGCTCATCTAACTCAAACTATGCACTCAAATTCCCATGAGTTAGGAATCGCACTGATGATAGCGATGATGTTTCAAAATTCAATGGACTTGAGATGGTAGTCACCACTTCCCTATAACATTTAGTTGTTTTTTCATTGAGGACTTTTATGGTAAGGATTTAAAGATTTCTCTTTTTTATTATTCCTAACTTTTGCCTGAACTGTTTCTTGTGAATCTTACAATCAGCGGGATGCCCCAATTTTGCCTAAGTCTCCTTCATAGGTTTCGACTTAGCGGGCTTTTTCCTTTTTTGATTTTTATCTTTTTTTTGAAAGAAAGTGACTGTCTGGCTTAATGATTACGGCGAACCATCATCGGCTTTCGACTTGAAAGACATCTTCGACACTTGCTTGTTGTGTGCGGATGAAAATTTGTGAATGCACCTTTTTGTTGAAAGCGTCTCGCATGAAACTCTTGTATTTGAATGTGTAATCAGTTAACTGAGAACTACCCCGCCCCAGGTTAAGATTGTGGGTTTTTGTTTGTAAAGAAAGAAACTCCCACTTCTAGGCTCGAAGGGGTTAAAGAGGGGTTATCTTCCTTATGTCTCCGGTGTTTAGGGATTGAAACAATGCCTTACATCGTCAGCAAGGTTTTGATTTGCAAGCATACCGACAGCAATTATGAGTATTTTGTTTTCATTATCCTCCCTCCAATCTTTGTATAATCAAGAAGAAAGTGAAAAAGATAAAGTATTTTGCAAAAGAAAGCATAAAGATGTAAATAGTAAACACAAATGAATTAAATCAAAAAGTTGCAAATGCTCATTTCATTAATTGTGAAAGTACAAACAACCATTACAAAATAAAGAAAGTGCAAACAACAAGAAATAAAGGCCTAGTGACTAATCAGACACAAGGATGAGTTGTCCCGTCTTTAAGAAGTAGCTGAGCCGAAGTCGACTGAGGCTTCACTTGGCGTGCCCTGGCAGAGGATTACTCTGAACATTGGGATTGTCCTTAAAGGAGAGGACTTTGTTCCTCACCAGCTCTTGTACTCTAGCCTTCAATGCAAAGCAATTTTCCAAGTTATGGTCTGCGCCACCTTGATGGTATTCACAATGAAGATCAACCCTATAGCCGGCTAGAAGAGGATTTGGAGGAGGAGGCAGAGGCCTTGTGGTAATCAAATCTTGTTGAACCAAACTAGGATAAAGTTCAGTGTAAGTGATGGGAATGGGATCAAATTGACCCCTATTACGATACTGGCCCTGTCCTGCAGCTGGACGTTGGAAAGCTTGAGTTGGTCGTGGTGCAGTAACCACGGGAGTGACAGCAGCAATCGTAGGGTGAGCAACATACTGAGGTCGAGGATGAGACTTTCTCACTTCAACCGTTATAGCATTAGTCTGATCTTCCTTCTTCTTCTGAAAGTTCCCGTAGGATTTCTTCACAGCATTAGAAGATTTAGTAACCTTTGATACTTTTCCCTTCTTAAGACCTTCCTCTAATCTTTGGCCAATAGTAACCAAATAAGTGAAATTAGAGGAAACACTTCCAACCATTTTCTCCCAATAGAACGGGGACAAGGTATCCATAAACATTCCAGTTAACTCCTTCTCGGCAAAGGGAGGTTCCACTTGGGAAGCCAACTCTCTCCAGCGCTGAGCATACTCCTTGAAAGACTCTTTATCATTCTGAGACATGTTTTGCAGTTGACGGCGATCAGGAGCCATGTCAAGGTTATACTTGTATTGCTTCATGAAGGCATTGGTGAGGTCTTGGAAGTTGTGGATAGAGTTTTGCTCAAGACCCATGTACCATTTGAGTGATGCTCCACTCAAGCTGTCTTGAAAACAGTGGATAAGCAACTTCTGATTTTTGGCATAAGCAGTCATCTTGCGAAGATACATGACCAAGTGAGCTCTTGGGCAAGAGTGACCTTTGTACTTCACAAAATTTGGAGTTGTAAACTTAGGAGGTATAACCAGGTCAGACACTAAGCACATGTTGTCTGCATCTACATTAAAGAAATCAGTACCCTCAACGGCTTTGAGTCTTCTTTCTATGCTTTGAAACTGCTCTCGGACAACTTCGGGTTCAAAAAAGTCCTCATGGTCCTCACCTTGAGCACTGGCAGCATTATACTCATAGAGGGGATTCTCAAAAGGAGCTCGAGTAGTCTGAACTATAGGTTGAGGCTCGGTAAAAACAGGAGCTTCAAACACTGGTCTAGCAGCTTGACCAATCATAGCATTAGATGCAAGAGGTGGAGAATAGTTGTGCGGCAAACCAAACTCTGGCCAAGTTAAAGGTGGCACTTGAACTGGTGGAGGATCAGCACTTGAAACTTCCTGGATGACTGTCCTTTGGGGAGGCTCTACTCTAGCAAGCAAAACTTGAAGCATCTCAGTGAGTTTAGTCATACTTGATTTGAGGTCATCGATCTCCATTCGGACCTCAACATTGTGTATCTCTTGCTCTGACATCCTTTGTATGTAATTAGCTCTAGTCCAGTATCGGTGTCGAGGAATCAACTTGACGACTAACAGACAAACACTGGAAGATAGAGAGAATTGGCAATGAGTAACTGGACAAACAGACGCGTGCAATGAGTCATGCAAAGATGCAAATGAAATGCAATGCGATGCAAACAGGATACAAAACACATGCAACAGGATCAAGGGTTCAAGATCACCGCATGGAGTCTGGGAAAAGCACCAACCACAGGGTGTGTACTAGGGTTTATCAACTGTAGAACATGGTTCTAAAAGTTCCCAGAGTCTACGTAAATCCTTCGGATATTATCGGCCTACGTGACTACTCACGTGGGTTAATAATATTCTCAAGATAAACTCGTCTGAGTGTAGTATCACGTGACAACTACACGGGACTGGCTCCCTCATAGTCACCGTACTACGCTATAAAGGCCAGGTGGGATAAAGGTAACTACGGTCCTCAGAAATCCCCGACTCCCATTTGAAAAAGTAATATCAATTTGACTGCTCACATCAGACATCAACAATCCCAAAGGGCCTCATCTGAGTGTGGTCATCATATGCCATAAGTTGTTAGGACTACTGCCAACAACCGACTATTGATTACACCACGATCCTATCATAAGTGCTCTCAAGTCCGGGTTAGGACTTATCTCACCACTCAAAGTAATAACCCTGCACACAGAAAAACTCAAGCATAACAGGTATATATACAAATATGCAAATGTACAAGCAAACAAACATGTAACTAACACAAATACAAACAAGATAGGCTTAACCCTCTTAGGAGAGTTTTCCCCAGTGAAGTCACCATTTCTGTTGCGGTGAAAATCGTATGACAAATTATTAATTAATTTGCATCATTTTTCTTTTACAACCGACTTTGATTTATCCAAAGGAAAGGTTCAAGATCGTTAGAAAAACCTAAAGGGGGAAGATCTAAGGTTCGGGGGTTGGTTACGTCTAGGGAAGGTATTAGCACCCTAAACGTCCGTAGTACTCTACGGGAACCTCTTGTTTTAATTTGTGTTATGTTGTGTTTGCTTGCTAAGATAATATATGTACTAAGGTAAAGACCTAAGGGTATGTACAAAGTTTGTCTCGTCTTAATCACGATTTAATCGAGAAATCGATAATCAATGATTCTTGACTTTCATCGACTAAATAGTAAATGAAACTGAAATATAAATAAAGTGGTCTCATATTGATCAAAGTTTTGTCGCTTTAATGAGATCAATCAAACTATGAAGTTTGTTATATCATCGACCAAAATAAAAATAATGAGACCGGAATGAAAAAATAAGGTTTAAACAAGTATTAGTGAAATAACACCCAAAAGGTTAACAAAAGATGCTCATAAATAAATGTTAACAATTAACAACACCATTAAAATTAACAATACAAATTAAGATACAATTGATAATTTAAAGGTTAACAAAACAATTAACAATTAGAACATAATTTAATAATTACAACAATCAACAATTTTATTTAACATGCATATTGATGATTGAAATTTAAAATACAAATTGATAATTAAAAAAAAAGGTTAACACAACAATTAGTTAAAAAAAAAAAAAGCAAAGCATTTAACAATTAGAAACACAAATTAATTAATGATAATCAAATAAGTAAATAAGGAAGAAATTAAAAATTAAATAAACATTTTTTGGAGTTTTTTGAATAAAGAAAATATTTTAAATAAAATAAAAGCTTAGATTAATAAAGGTTGGAAATAGTGTGAAAACTTTTGAATTAAATAAACACGCAGGGGGGGGGTGCAGAAGGTGAAATTGGCTTAGTTAAAAAAAACAAGAGGAAATGAAATGGGCCAATGCTGGGGGGTGGCGGTAGTAAAATAGGGCGCAAGGCCTAGGAGAGGAAAAGGAGAAAATCAGGCGAAAAAGAGAAAATGGCCAAAAGGGTTGATCCGCAGGATCGAACCTAGGTCATTGAGGTGAAAGGGTAATGGCAAGGCAAGGTTAAACCGTTGGGACGGCACATACATCCGGTAAATAAACGCCTCAATAAATACATAATCCAAATATTCCATGAAAATATTAAATGGCCAACAAAACGCGCACATGCATGTTCAGATATAAATAAAAATGCGAAGTCAATTGGTCATAGGGCTATTAAAACACTACACGACAAAACCAAAACCAGTGGCCAATCAAAAACACAGCATGGAAACTAACACATGCAAAAACAAGGAACCCGTCGTGCTTCATCTTGAAATGCTAAAACCACTATCAAACTTCCATCTAACATAGCAACCTCCATACACCATCAAACATCATGAAATAACCTACCAATTTGAAGTGCTCTAAACATAGAACATGATGGAAACCTTCTCTGGACAAAATAATAACCACAACAAGAGCAAAAGCAAGAGGAAACACACGTCCAAAAGGGAAACTCAATTAGAGAAAGCATGAAGAAACCAACCTCTGTCTTAGATATAAACTAACATGAACCTCAAAACTAACAACGACATTCCATTTATATCAAAGAGATACGTTCAAACATAAATATGACAGAGGAAAATATGTACAAATGGGATGGCAACATCATGTTATGTGCTTAATAAAACAAGACTCTCATTAAACCTTGAAATCTAATGCCAAACCAAGACAAAACTTAGGCCAAAAAACACACAACACATGAGTAACCTTAAGCACATAAATTATCATTTCATGCAAGGTGTTAAGAATGCCTGTGTGAATTCTAACATGATATTTAAACCCAAAAATGAGACAAAGGAAGCATGTATCATGGCAAATACGAAACATAATCTTAAACGTTGGCAGTACCAACCACCTCCATACTATCCACATGGCTAATTGTAAGAAAAACAAATCAACATGGGCAAGGCATTCTAAGCATATGAGTTGACAGTGTGAAACTTGTCAAGAACAACATAGGGTGAAAACAAAGTTACCTGTTATCATGTCAGCAAAGTCTCAAACCAAATCCTACACACTAAACTCAAATTTTAAAGGCAAGGATATCATACTTAAATTCCAAAGATAAATGAGTAAACTAAATCTTTCCTTCACATGGTCAAGAATAAAGATTAATTACACAAACAAAATGAGGTTCATAATGGCAGCATTGATAATATGATCAAAACAAAACATACTCAAGTGGCATTCATCTTAACATAGGTTAATAGGTGTTCTATCATGGCAACCTTGTTCATACATTATGGTAATCAAGAAGACATACAAAACTTCTAAAATAAACTCAACAAAAGTTCATACACCATGCATACCAATATATAAACATTAAAACAGCATATGGTTAAACTGAAATACATTCAACATAGCATATGATTTCTAACATAATAAGTGGAAGGTTGAGGAACTTACCTGGTTCCCAAACAACAACAAACTCCTCCCTTGCAGCTAGCTCGAGCACTCAAGTGTTTTCTTTTAGAGTGTTTTTTATGTTGGTTCTTGGTGAGAAATGAATAGGAGAAGGGGCTGCTTTTATAGGGGACTCAGTTGGTCCATGAGAGTGAAAAACCATTGTGTTAAAGGTTTGACTTGAGAAGAAATATCGTGGAAAAGATTTGGAAGATGGCTTGTCTGACCACCACAACATAGAGCCAAGTGATGTTTCTTTTTGTGCAAATAGGTCAGAGAAGAAAAGGTTGTTTTGGCTTGTGTCCTTTGGTTCAAGGAAGTACACGAGTTAATGGTTTGTGGTGGCTTGTAGATGTTAACATGTGAGTACAAAAGCAAGTCATGTGTATCGTGCTTTTAGGGTTGAAGTGATGTTGGAAAAGGTTTGATGGCTCTGCAGAGAGTACTTGGAAAGAGAAATTAGATTCAAACTCAAAAATTGGTGGTGTTCTTGGTGCAAAACAATTTACCTATGGCCATATTGCTCAAATTATATCTCCTAACTTGATGATCCAATTTTCGTGCTCTTAGGTTCAAATGAAAGCTCTTGCATGACACTTCAATATTGGTGTTGGAAAATAGTTGAAATAATGCCTTGAATTGGTAGCAAAGTGCCTTGCAAATCGTGTCCTCCAAACTGACCAAAAGAACTTAGAAAAATTCTAAGTTATTGAAATTGACAATTTCAAGTGCCCTTCTTGAATAATTCATAACTTGAGAATGGTTTGTCCCCTTGAGATGTTACACATATGGTTGGAAAGCTCTCATCAAGCTCTACAACTTTCATTTGGGGCTCAAGACTTGAATCCAAATGGAAATGGGTGAAAAGTGGTGTCAAAGTTGAGAAAAAGAGTGATGGAAAGTGCTGAAAAATTTTCTAAGTGTTTGTCAAAATGTCTTGTAAGCTTCATAACTCAAAAACCAAGCATTTTTAGACAAAAAGTCATATGGAACAAATTGAAGATCTTGAAAAGAGCTTTCCAATGAGCTTTGACTCACTCCAATTGGATGTGTGGTTTAGGAGTTATGGTCCTTTCAAAATAGGCTATTAGGGGAAAAATCTCACAAATGACACCTTTCTTGGTCAAAACCCTACTTCCCTTGCAAGAAACCTCATGAAACTTGATGTGGATACTTTGAACACTTCATGAGACATTACATGATGATTAGAACCAATGATTGCTTTATTTGAACCAAAACTTCAAAGATTAGGGCTTCAGTCAAACCCTAATTTTGCAGTGCCTTACACCGTACATCTCAAGATTAAGTACTACACTTCTGAAGGGACGGTCGCCACCCTCCACGGCGACATCGAAGCTACCCGTCGATGCTTTGAAGCAGCATCAAAAGGACTGGGCACCATCTCAGCGAAGCCGAGGACATCTAGTCGCCCTCCTCTGCCCAGCAGCTCCGAGCAGCCAAAGCCACTCCCCCAAGTCGAATCCATTGATTTGGACAGCCGTTTCAGCGAGGAGGATCACGCCAAAGACCTGACGACTTCGGGTAACCAGTCCCACAACAGCGGCCATCTCCTGTGCCCCATACCAGATGGCAACTTCGAGATCGTCCCGTTCGGAGAAGACCCCCAACGGGGAGTGAAGATTGGAGCAGACCTCCCCGACCTGGCCAAGAGACAGCTAAAAGCGTTCCTCAGGGAGAACGCAGACTTGTTCGCATGGAGCACTGCTGAAATGCCAGGATTGGACCCCTCCGTCGCTTGCCACCAGCTTACAATTGATCCGGCCGTCAAAGTCGTTGCCCAGCGCAGAAGGAAACAGTTCCCGGAGAAGATGGAAGCCGCGGAGAAAGCTGTTAAAGACCTTCTAGAAGCTAGGTTTATTTCTAAGGCCAAGTACACTACATGGCTCTCAAATGTTGTACTTGTAAGAAAAAATAATGGCAAATGGAGAATGTGCGTTGAATATACCGATGTTAACAAGGCATGTCCGAAGGACGCCTACCCCCTCCCCAACATAGATAAACTCGTAGATAACTCCGCAGGTTTTAGACTTTTATCGTTCCTCGACGCCTACTCGGGCTATAACCAAATCCCAATGGCCGTGAGCGATAAAACTTACACGGCCTTCATGACCGAATCGGGCAACTATTACTACAACGTAATGCCCTTCAGACTGAAGAACGCCGGTGCTACGTACCAACGAATGATGAACAAAGTCTTCCAAGGACAAATAGCCGACATGCTCGAGGTATACATGGACGACATGATCGTCAAGTCCCACGAGGAGCTGGACCACGTCGCCCAACTTTGCCAAATCTTCGAGCAAGCGAGAAAATATCAAATGCGTTTTAACCCAGAGAAGTGCACGTTCGGCGTACGGGCAGGTAAATTCCTTGGTTTCTACTTAACGGAACGAGGAATAGAGGCTAACCCCGACAAATGTCGGGCATTCTCTGTGTTCCCAACGCCCACGTCTAAGAAAAACATCCAGTCCCTCAACAGGGTACTCACCTCGTTGTCCCGCTTCGTCGCTAAATCCGCCCAACACGCCCTTCCTTTCTTCAAGCTCTTGAGAGAAGAAGCCGCGTTTGAATGGACCGAGGAATGCGAGGCGTCCCTCATTCACTTAAAACAAGCTCTGTCGAAACTGCCCGTGTTATCACGACCAGATACCGGGGAAGTTTTGTTCTTATACCTCGCCGTCACCGCCGAGGCCGTGAGCGCCGTTCTCATCCGCGAGAATCACACCGGGAAAAAACCCATATACTTCACGAGCAAAGCATTGCAGGACGCGGAGTTGCGATATCAGCAGATAGAAAAGGTAGCATTGGCCCTCGTCAACGCTGCCAGACGACTGAGACACTACTTCTTGGCCCATACGATCGTGGTAAGGACGGATCAACCCATCAAGCAATTGTTGGGCCGGCCAGACATGGCCGGTCGAATGCTCAAGTGGTCGTTGGAGCTGTCTGAATTTGACGTCCGGTATGAAAGCAGAAAAGCTCTCAAAGCACAGGCCCTGGCCGATTTCGTGGCGGAAGTAACCTTCCCAGACTCCTCGCCCCACA
The DNA here is from genome assembly GCA_022829125.1 of Lathyrus tuberosus. NCBI lineage: Eukaryota > Viridiplantae > Streptophyta > Magnoliopsida > Fabales > Fabaceae > Lathyrus > Lathyrus tuberosus. Next base: position 14,007,528 of record JALAZF010000072.1, read on the forward strand.
TAGCAAACAAATGGACCATCTACGTGGACGGAGCATCCAGCTCGAGTGGCAGCGGGGCAGGAGTAATTCTTGAAAACGACGAAGGGACCATAGTAGAGGCGTCTCTCACTCTGTCCTTCCCCACATCGAACAACCAGGTGGAGTATGAGGCCTTCCTCGCTGGGTTGCGCCTAGCCGAAGACCTAGGGGCAGAAGAAATCATCATCTGCACGGACTCCCAGCTCGTAGCCCACCAGATCTCCGGGGAGTATCAGGCCAAAAACGACAGTCTATCTGAATACCTCTCCCTAGTCAAGGAAAAGATGTCGAGGTTCAGGGCGGTAGCAGTAAGACATGTTCCCTGCGAACACAACGTGCGAGCAGACGTCCTGTCCAAACTAGAGAGCACCAAGAGGAAAGGCGGAAACAGGTCAATCATTCAAGAGATACTTCCCCGGTCCAGCATCGACAAGGATTCCTCGACCCTACACGTGCACGCGATCGGAGACAGCGACTGCTGGATGACGCCCGTGTACAACTACCTCACCAGGGACGAACTTCCGGATGACCCCAAGGAAGCCAGCACCATCAGACGAAGAGCTTGCTCGTACGTCATCCTCGAGAATAAACTTTACCGAAGGGGCTTCTCCATCCCACTGCTAAAGTGCATAGAGGAGGAGATTGTCCCCCACGTATTACGAGAAATCCACGAAGGTATTAACGCCCAGCACCGGGGAGGAAGGTCCCTTGCCCGCAAGACACTCCGGGCAGGATATTACTGGCCAACTATGCAGCAAGACGCCAAAGAGAATGTGAAAAAATGCGACAAATGCCAACGGCACGGGGATATGCACCTAGCTCCACCTAACGAGCTGAAAAGCTTGACATCCCCGTGGCCATTCGTCTGGTGGGGCCTAGACATGCTAGAACCCTTCGTGACAGGGTCTAGCCAAAACAAATACTTGATAGTGGGCGTAGATTATTTCACAAAATGGATAGAGGCAGAAGCCTTAGCGAAGATAACAGCACTTAACATTCTACGCTTCTACAAGCAGAATATCCTTGCCCGTTTTGGGATTCCCCAAGCAATCGTCACGGACAATGGAACACAATTCACGGACAAGAAGTTCCAAGACTTCGTCTCCCATCTCGGAACAAAGCAACACTTCGCTTCGGTCGAGCACCCCCAGACCAACGGGCAGGCGGAAGCGGCCAACCGTGTCATCCTTCATGGCCTCAAACGAAGACTGGACGAAACGAAGAAGGCCTGGGTGGAGGAGCTCCACAGCGTCTTATGGGCATATCGTACTACTCCCTAGTCTACCACCGGGGAGACGCCTTTCCGCTTAGCATATGGCATGGAGGTTGTTTTACCCATCGAGATCCACGTACCGTCCAGAAGGACCGAGTCACCTCTAGACGAGGAGATGAATAATGAAGCGATGAGAGAAGAGCTCGACCTCGTCGAGGAAATCCGGACAGGAGCAGCCCTCCGCGAAGCGTCTCTTAAGCAAAAAATAGCAATCAGGCACAACGCCAAAGTCTTACGACGAGAATTCGACGTGGGCAGCCTTGTCCTGCGAAGAAACCACAAGGACTCTCGCGAAGGCAAACTAGCGGCCAACTGGGAAAGGTCATACAGAGTCCGTGCCAAAACGGGAAATGGTGCATACTTCCTCGAAAACCTCAACGGGGATACAATCCCTCGACCATGGAACGCTGAAAAACTTAAGCAATACTACAGCTAAAGTCACAATAGGCTTCCTCGCGTCAAAGGACAACCCAACGGTCATCATGCTCGTCCAGGTACAAACGATGCATACGTACAAAGTGGAATCCCGCTCAAGTAAATGAGCCAGAACTCTGCTCGTCGGCGGTCCTCAATCGAGCACCGCCTTCGCCCCAGGTACCATGATTGGCAGAACCCCAGCTCGCGATGGGACGTTCACGCCGCTAACTCAGGCCTCAATCGCGACCTGAGATCCGCAACCTCACCAGGACCTTCCCTGGCTATTCGACCAGTTCTCTACATTGGCGAATTCACACACAACGAGCAAGCTTCAAAAGATAGCTCTACTAACGGACACACCCTCCGACGGGCAGTCATACATGCACAACTAATGTAAAGTACAGCAACATAAACAAAAATCATATAAGTAACAAAACTGGCCATAAAGTAAAAAAGGCCACCAGGGCCAAAGATTGTACGAATTACATAAAAAGGAGGGCCACGCTCCCCAAACCAAATAAAATTACAACAAACTACACGGCACGCAGGCCGGCAAAACATCATCGTCGGCAAACATCATTCCTCGGTGTCTTCGACTCGTTCACCATCGGGCAGAGAGGTCTGGGTTCTAGCTTGGCCGGCATGGATAGACTCTGGCATCACTATTCGCCCGTCTTTAACGTACGCCAGGAAATTGGTACCTTCGGTCACCAAATCAACACCAGGATTCACCACCTGAAGCTGAGACACTACGTTTTTGAAGGACTCCTCGCCGAGCACCACGTTGTCATCCTCGGCCACCACCAGTCGGGCAACTAACTCTGACCTTGTCTTCAGCACTCTCACGTCCTCAGGCTCCTCCTCGCCCGGAGCATTGGCCGCCTGCAGTTGCGCGACCAAGTCCTCGGCAACCTTTTTCTCAGCCTCGAGCGTAACCATCTTCCCCTTTAGCTGGGCAACCTCCTCGCTCTCCTTCTCCCTCGCCTCCTTGGCAGCCCTAGCTTCCTCCCTGGCCTTCCTCAAACTCTCCTCGAGAGCGGTCACCTTCCCGCGGGCAATAGCCAACTCACCCTCAGTGGCCGTGTCCCCTTCGGCATAGGTGGCCGCCATCTCCAGCAGTCTGACCACCGCAGAGGCATCCTGGGCCACCAACGCCCTCTTGCTCGGACGGTCTAGGCTTTGCAGATGTAGAGAATCAGCGTGGGGAATCACCAAAGAGCTCCCTTCAAAAAACCTCTTGTCCAGTACACAAGGAGGCAGCTCGAATTTCGCTTTCTCTGACGCTTTGCCCAGATCCACTGCCTCGTTCCTTGGACGCTTAGACCTGGTCGCCAGGGGCATTGGAGACCGTTGAGCATTGGCCGGTGAAGCATTCCCCTGAGGAGGCTGGGAAGGACCAATCGCACGGGCAGGGGAAGGACGAACCTTAGGAGTAGCAGCTGCAGCAGCTTGTTTCCGCACGGCCACGTTCCTCACCATCCTTTCGTGGGCTGAAGGCATAGCGGCTGTAAAAGACAAAAACAGACGTCAGATGATAGAAAATAATGAGCAATACAAAGCAATATATTAAGATTAAATACCGAGCAGATCCATAGCATCCCTATAAGTGTTGCACCCCAACAGCACCCTAACGTTAATAAAACGAGGCTCCACCCGAGGACTACCGTCGTCCACAAGGATCACCACATTCTTCTTCGTGACACACTCGGCCATCCGAAACAAGTTCACGTACTTCAGCAGTTTCTCATATGAGGCAGCGTCCCCCTCATCCAAATCGGTCGGCTCAAAAACATAGTCCTTTGGGGGCTTAGTAAAATGCGCCCCGGTCCACTGGAAGGGATATTTCAGCAATCGCCGCCCAATGTATTTACCCTCCTCGTTAATCCTATCCTCCCCGTTCTCATCCACTTCAAGCTCCCAGCAGAACGTGCTATCCTGGGCAGCCTCCGATACGGGCTCCACGACAAAGTACCTCGTCTTAAATGTACGGATAGATTCAGAGAAAGGTTTGAACAGCTTACGCTGCTGCTTCAAAGAGACCCAGCCATAGCTCTTTCCTGAAGTCTGCCGTTGAAGATGAAATACGGTGAAGAAGAATGGAAGAGTTGCCCCTACCTGCAAGTGCTCGCACACCAGCTCGAACGCCCGCATGAACGCTAACGAGTTGGGGTGGAGCTGCGTAGGGGCCTGGTGAAGATGTAGAAAGACGGACTGCTGGAAATCCGTAAATGGAAGCCTCAAGCCCAACTCCTTGAAGACATATTCAGACGTGCTCATTAGCAGTGGGAAAGTGAACTCTCTAATCCCCGTCGTCTCCCACCGTCCGGAAGCAGTCTCCAACATAGCTCGCAAATTCGGACACGTGCTCAGAGGGTTCCGCTACCTCCCATTCCTCTGCTTTATTTTCTGCTACATCCTCCTCGGGTTCATCCTCCTCGGGTACCTCCTCCTCGAGCACCTCTTCCTGATCATCATCCCGCAGTTCGTCCTCTTGCTCGTAATCCGTATCCTGCTCAGTAGACCCACTCGAAGACTGAGTGCTATTACTCCCCGAGGAACCAGACTCCTCCTCGGACGAATCTAATACAATTTCTCCACGGGGCCTTGTTGCCATCACCTGAAAAGCAGAGAAAGACAGTGAATTCGACAGCTAATCAAATCCACCCTTCCACCGTTGAACAAGTGAAAGGGCGCGCTAAGGGCTGAGGACGACGTCCCCTGCCTAAGCCCTGACAACACTACGAAAAGTCTCCCCGCGAGACAATGGCCGGAACTCTCCTCCCACACGAGGAACTTCTCCAAAGCAAGATCACGAGTTTTTCATTCATCTCACAACTCCATAAAACGCAACGCTCACACGGTCACGTGCACGTCACCATCGCGACGGCGTCACGGACAGACCCTCCACACACAGCGTAACAACAGACTAACGGCGATGGAGACGGCGGAACCATCATCCACCACCGGCGGCTACCACATATACAGCCCTAAGTCTCCTAAAATCTAACCTAACCACATGCAATGTCTAAGTAAACATCGACAAAAAGCAAAACAAGGAAAAGAGACGACTTACTCGTAAATATAAGGCTGAAAGGACTTGCTCGGAGCTTCAAACAATGAAGGTTGCAACGGACAGCGTTCACGGGCAAGGAAGTTGCTGAAGATTGAAGGAAAAGGTTCTGAAGGAAGGTTTTTCCCCCTATTTATACAGGAGGTCACGTGCAACCACACGCGCACATAGGTCATAATGACTACCCGCTAGCCATCATTGCCTAAGCGGCGGCGACACAAGTTCCAACACGCACGTGGCAACCCCCGTACCATTTCATATTCCACTAAACTGTTGGTACCCACCGGTAACGGGCAACGTATTACAACCACGACCAACAGCCACAGCGGACAATAGAAACCACGGGCTTCCACAGCCAACGAGCAAAACGCTCCACTTCCCCGAGACTGCACGCTATCCTTAAGTCATCACTTCCATGCTCGGAAGCAACGACTTGGGGGGCTACTGTTCTGGACTGGGCCAACGGCCATGCGCAGCCCAATCCGTGACTGCTACAGTAACGACCCAAACGCTTGGATCCAGTCCATTAAGATGACAAAAGTACCCTTTTGCCACTACAACCGGGCACCGACTGCTCAGTCCTGCCCGGAGTTATTGTCTGCCACACACGAACTACAGCTCCCCGACATATGACGGACAGATGCCCACAACCTCCCTCCTGCCCGTCATAACGGCTAGTTTGGGCAGTTACCTATTCTTCAGGAAAACAGTTATTTCGCCATGAAAATAGGACCGTTGGCCACGCGCTGGGGAACATTATATAAACCCTCTCATTTGAGAGGGCGAGGTATCATTTTTTTACCCTAAGAATACACTTTGTACTTGCCCATTTTTCTCTGACCCTTTCTTACTTGAGCGTCGGAGTGCCTTGCAGGTACACCCCCTTTTCTCCTCATCAACAGTCCGAACACCCTGCACGCCTGACGACCATCATCCGCCGAGCACCTTGCCATCTGACGACCAGCGTACGTGGATCTGATCGAATACTCGAGATCAGGTCCCAACTGGATTAAATGGATAAAAGGTAATCTTTGCAACTCCTTTGTTTCTGTTTTAATTAACGGAAGTCCGACTAGGGATTTTAAGGTTTCCAGAGGGTTAAAGCAAGGCGACCCTCTTGCCCCTTTCCTTTTTGTGTTAGTCGTGGAAACGTTGGCTGTGATGGTTAGGTGCGCTTCTTCCCTTAATTTGTATTCTGGTTTCAAATTCAAGAAGGATGTTTCTGTCGAGCTTCTTCAATTTGCTGACGATACGCTGATTTTCTGTGATGGCGGTTATTCTAATCTGTGAGCTTTGAAGACCATCCTCCGGGGATTCGAATTGGTTTCGGGTCTTAAAATTAATTTCTCGAAAAGTTGCATCTTTGGTATCGGTCTTGATCCTTATTTTATCAAACCTGCAGAGTGTTTTCTTTGCTGCAAATCCGGTGTTTTCCCTTCCAAATTCCTCGGTATTCCAATAGGTGGAAACCACAGGAGACTTTCTTTCTGGAGACCTGTTTTGGATTGTTTAAAAGCTAGGCTTAGTTCTTGGGCTGGTCAGAATTTGTCGATGGGTGGAAGAGTTACTTTGATCAACTCTGTTTTAGCGAATTTACCGATCCATTTCTTTTCCTTCTATAAGGCGCCATCTAAATTTATTAAAGTTTTGATAGCTATTCAACGTCGGTTTTTGTGGTCTGGTTCGACGACTAAGAGCGGTATTCCTTGGGTTAATTGGAGCTTATTGTGCAAGCCTAAGGAAAAAGGGGGGCTTGGTATAAGGCATATAGGCTTATTCAACATCGCTTTGCTTTCTAAATGGTTGTGGAAATTCCTAACTGGTGGTTCTGAAATTTGGAGGACTCTTCTGACTGCTAGATACGATTGCCTGAGAGATTGGGTGATGGATTCGGACTTGGGTCGTACTCCCTCGGCTGAGTCGTTGTGGCTTAAGGACCTGCGCAAAATCAAAGATTCTGGGGGTCCTTTCTCGTTTCAATCTTTTGTGAGAGTCGTGGTTGGAAACGGCATGAATGTCCAGTTCTGGAACTGGCCTTGGTGTGGGGATTTGGTGTTTAAAACCGTTTTTCCTGATCTTTTCTCTGCTGCGGTTAAAAAAGATTGTTTTATAGCTGATTTAGGTTTGTGGAATAACAGTACCTGGGTGTGGAATTTTGATTCCTGCTGGAAGGACGGGTCTGCTGTCGACCCTGCATCAGTTTTGATGCTCTAGAATTTGGCGTCAAACCACCAGATTTTCCCTATCGTTGATGACTCCTGGGAATGGCTGCTGGATCCTAGCCTTGTTTTCTCTGTTAATTCGCTTTATGCTCATCTTATTTCAGGTGTCGAGGGGTTCCATTTTGAAGAAGCGGATTCCCTCCTTCTTAAGGTTCTTTGGAAGACTCGCGTGCCCCCAAAGGTTCAGATATTCGTTTGGAGATTGATCTGTGATAGGCTGCCGACTCGTCTCAACTTAGCTAAGAGAGGCATTGTGACTTCTAGTCACGACAAAGTCTGCGTTTTGTGCTTTCAAGAGGAGGAGGACGCGATGCACTTATTTTTGACTTGCTCTAAATCTAATTTCTTGTGGTCTAAAATTTTTGACTGGATGGGAGTGCCTCTTTTCGTTACTGATTCTATTAGTAAGCATGCCTTACTTTGGTTTTTGGCTTTGTTTGATAAGGGTAAGGAAGACATGAGCTGCTTCGTGTGGTTCGTCACGGTTTGGAGTTTATGGTCCATGAGGAACAATATCATTTTTAAGGATGCCGTTTGCGATGTCGAGGCAATTTTTTGTAGTGTAGTGACTCTCTCTTGGAGATGGTTGGAGTTAGGTCGTACTAGATGTAATTTTTACGATTGGACTAAACACCCTCTTGACTTTTTGTAATCCGTCTTGAGTTGTTTGTCCTCTCTTTTTGATTGGTTTTTTGTATGGGGCTGAAGAATCTCTTTTTCTCCCTTTTATACAAGTTGCTTATAAAAAAAAAATTGTTTTCAAAATTAATTGAAATATCAATACAATTCGGATACGAGACAAATTAATTACAATCTTGAATCTCTTTTATGAAATATCAATCTTTCTAGTGGTGTGATTGAAGGATTCAAATGAGAGAATTATAATACATCAATATAATAATTGTAATATATTGTTGATTCATTTATGTAAAAAAATATTTTTTCTTCATTAATTTAATGTCAAAAAATATGTTTTCTATACTTATTGAATTTTATCATAATTGTAAGATATACTTATCTTTTATTTAAATTGCATTTTTTTTATATAATTAGGTATACTTGACCATATTTATTTTTATTTTATTAATTTTTTTTATATTATTAGAGTATAACTTATTTATTTTGTTGAACTGTACATAACATAAACATATTTATGTGTTTAATTTCCCATATTAAATTATACAAATATTTTCTTGTATAACTAAAATTATTTAATAGTCAGTTTAATTATTAAACGATCAGATAAACATACAATTAGATATTTTATATGAATAATTAGACATTAAAGACATCTATTATCTAACCAAACTTAATATTAGAATTAATTCTTACTTAATATTTATATTAATTTATGATTATTTTTAATGATTCAATCTTATTTAATTTGCAACTAAAAAACATTATACATGTCTATTTCTTTACATCCTCGGCACATGTGCAAAGTTGCTTCTGAATTATTAAGTTCTAATGTGTGGTGGTGATCCATATGTACGTATATATCTAATTTTGTAGTTTTGTTAAATATTATTAAGTTCTAATGTGTGGTGGTGATCCATACTTACACGTGAGTCCCCAGGAAAGACTATACATTTTTCTTGAATGGCAACAAAAACACAGTTCCTTTTTGGTTGTGTATGTGCGACTATAAAGGTCAATGGTGGTTTCTATCGAACTTTTTTTTTAATATATATATATGGGTTAATAGTCATTGACCCCCTGCAATATTGTTGAGTTTTGATTTACTCCCGTTAAAAAAATAATTTTGGATTACCACCTGAAATTTTGGGGTACCCCCTAAGCATGTAAAAATCAGGGGTAAATAAATAAATAAAATTTTACAAGGGGTAATTTTTCTACCTAGGGGGAAAATAACTAAGAATTTGAAAATTTTAGGAGGTAATCCAAAATTATTTTTTTAAAGGGGGATAAATCAAAATCGCCTATATTGTAGGAGTTAAATGATTATTAACCATATATATATATATATATATATATATATATATATATATATATATATATATATATATATATATTTTATTTTTTTTGCCGGTCTTGGGCCAGGACAACCAGGCCCATAGCCCAGGGCTTCAAAAAAAAATGGGGCCGCAAAAATTTGAATGGTGGGCTTTATAAGTAATATGATCAAATATTTTTATTTATATTATTTTATGAAGACTATACGAAGTTGTACCATTGTTCCGGCGGTAGCTTACTTTAGTATTATTTCAAGGGCGTGTGTTGGATACAATACGCCAAAATTGGATAAAGACAGCGCCAAAAAGACAGGGCGTTTTGGACAAAGCGCTGCTATAAGTCTTTAAAAAATTTCGCTTAAAAAAAACGCTGTAAAAGACAGCCTTTAGAAAGCGCTTTTTAAAAGCGCTGTTAAATTTCCAAAATAGAAGCCACCTTAGAAAGCACTTTTTGTAAAGCGCTGCTATAGGCATAACTTTAGACAGCGCTTTTGCAAAAGCGCTGCTATAGGTTTTAAAGTCTCCCCACCTTAGAAAGCGCTTTCTGAGAAAAACGCTGTTATAGGTAGAACTTAAGAAAGTGCTTTTTAAAAGCGCCGTCTAAAGTCATTTATGAATTAAAATATAAAACAATTTCTAATCATTTTCAGACATTTCTTTTCATTTTCTTCTCTCGACCGTTCTTCTCTACTGAAACCCTCGATATCGTTCTTCTCTACTGAAACCATTGTCGTCGTTGTTCGTCATTGTCGTCGTTCCATTGTCGTCGTTGTTCGCCATTGTCGTCGTTGTTCGTCATTGCCGTCGTTGTTCATTCGCCATTTCTTTCGTGAAGAAGAAGACGAAACGAAGAAGAGGTACGCTTTTCATTCTTGTTTTCATTCTTGTTTTCATCGTACGATTTTTGTTCTGTTTTCATTCTGGTCACTAGCTACCATTTTGCCGTCGTAGTACAGGTGTTGTTGAGGTGGTTCGGAGTTCCTGCGTCATACTTCCATTTTGTGTATTATTCAGTTGCATACTTCTGACTTATTTTGTGTGTAGTGTTGATATGGGTAATGACCATAATTATAAAGTTTTGAGACTTTTATTTTTGAACATGTTTAGAATGACTAATATTGAACATGTTGTTTCTATTTTCATTAGTTGTTGTTTCTATATTTTAGATTAAAGAAAGTATGATAGTTATTGTAATATTGATAGTTATTGTATTGATGGAGTTATGATATGTAGAGCCATGAAAGTGGAGTTATGATAGTTATTGTATTGCATGGTCAAAGAAAGTATGATATTTGTCTTTGCATGAGATGTTTATCTTGCTTAATAATTGCTTTGATGATTATCTTTGTGATATGATGATTACTTGTTTAAGTATGCTTGCTGTTAAGTATATTGCTTGTTTGTGATTACATGTTGCCACTTATCAAGTTATGACTCATAATTGGTCAATTAATGATATTTCATTTTATGATACGTGTACAGGGGGATCTTGGTAATTCTAACCTATCTGGACACTGTGTGGGTCTAAAAGTTGTTTACATCCCTGCAGGTAAATATTTTTTAATTTTGTTTTTGTTTAGTTTAATTAGTCTAACTATGGATAAGAAATGGATGTCTTCAAGTCGATTGTCGAAAGAGTACGAGAATGGGGTATCAGAATTCGTTAAGTTTGCTATTGCGCACGCTAAAGACCCCAGTCGAATGAGATGTCCTTGCTTGGGTTGTTGTTTTGGGAGTCGGGTTGACGCGATTCAGTTGGCATCGCATTTAATGAGGAGTGGAATTGATAAAAGTTATACATGTTGGAATTTGCATGGTGAGAACATTAACGAGAATGTTGAACCGGGGGATAATACGACCTATGCTTCAAACGACAATGGCACAGATACATACGATTCTGATCGAGTCGAAGAGATTGCAGAAGCACTTGAAGAAGATCTTAAGGATTGTCCCAAAATGTTTGAGAGGTTGGTAAGCGATGCAGAGAAACCGTTATATAATGGTTGCACCAAATTCACAAGATTGTCTGCGGTATTAAAGTTGTACAACTTAAAGGCGGGCAATGGATGGTCGGATAAAAGTTTCACAGAGTTATTGGCCCTTATGAAAGATATGCTTCCAGAGGATAATGTTCTTCCCAATCGAACATATGAGGCCAAAAATATGTTGTGCTCTATTGGCATGAGCTATGATAAGATAATGCATGTCCAAACGATTGCGTTTTGTTTCAAAATGAGTATGCATCGTTAAATGAGTGTCCTAAATGCGGTGTCTCTCGATATAAGGAAAAGTTGTCTCCAACAAAAGTCTTATGGTATTTTCCTATAATTCCGAGATTTAGACGCATGTTTCGTAGTGAGACCGATTCAAGACACTTGACTTGGCATGCAGATGAAAGAATTATTGATGGAAAGTTGCGACATCCGTCAGATTCACCACAGTGGATGAAAATTGATGATGATTATCCTGAATTTGGAAAAGAAGCAAGAAACCTTAGCTTGGCATTATCTACTGATGGAATGAACCCACACGGTCTTCAGAGTATCTCACATAGCACTTGGCCTGTGATCATAATGATTTATAACCTACCTCCATGGCTATGTATGAAGCGTAAGTACATGATGTTATCTATGTTAATTTCTAGGCCTAGACAACCAGGGAATGACATAGACGTATACTTGGCACCCTTAATCGAAGATTTAAAGTTTTTGTGGGAGAACGGTGTGGAGGTTTATGATGGGTATAGGAAAGAAAGTTTCAACTTGAGGGCGATGTTGTTTGGCACAATTAATGATTTTCCAGCATACGGAAATCTATCAGGGTACAGCATAAAAGGTCAATGTGCGTGTCCTATTTGTGAAGATAAAACAGATTGGACGCGATTGGAGTTTGGTCAGAAGAATGTATTTCTCGGTCATCGTAGATTCATAAATTCTAATCATCACTATCGTGGGTGGAGAAAAGCATTCAATGGAGAGGCAGAACATGGTAGAGCTCCAACTATATTGACAGGTGATCAAATTTTTGAAAAGGTGAAAGATGTGAGTACTCAGTTTGGAAAGCCTTTTGCACATACACTTGTCAAGAGTGGGTGGAAGAAGAGGTCAATTTTTTTTGAACTGCCATATTGGAAGTCGTTGTATGTAAGACATTTTCTCGATGTTATGCATATTGAAAAAAATGTATTTGACAGTGTTATTGGTACGTTACTCAATATACAAGGAAAGTCTAAGGATGGCCTTAAAGCAAGAAAGGACCTGGTAGCGATGGGAATAAGAAATGAATTATGACCCATGAAGAAAGGAACACGAACATATCTACCACCTGCTGCTTATACTCTATCTAGAAAAGAGAAAAAGGTATTGTGTAAGTTTCTAAGTGCAGTTAAAGTGCCAGAAGGATACTCTTCAGATATTAGAAGACTTGTGTCTATGAAAGACCTCAAGTTAAAGAGTTTAAAGACGCATGACTGCCATGTTATAATGGAACAATTTCTACCAATAGGTATACGTTCTATTCTTCCACAAAAAGTAAGAAGCGCAATAACTAAATTGTGTTTTTTCTTCAAGTCAATTTGCAGTAAGGTGATCGATCCTGCGATCTTACCAACATTGCAAAAAGAAATAGTAATTACTTTGTGTGATCTTGAAATGATTTTTCCTCCCTCATTTTTTGACATAATGGTTCATCTAGTTGTTCATCTGGTGAAAGAGACACAATTATGTGGACCGGCTTATATGAGATGGATGTACCCTGCTGAACATTATATGAAAATATTAAAAGGGTATGTTAAAAACCAAAGTTGACCAGAGGGTTGTATTGCCGAACGATACATTGTTGAAGAAGCGATTGAGTTTTGTACTGAATATCTGTCCAATGTACAATCAATTGGACTCCCCAAATCTCATATTGTCGAAAAAAAAGAAGGAAAAAAGTTAATTGGAAATGAAGTTGTGACAGTATCAAGGGTCGAACGGGATTAAGTGCATTTGTATGTTCTGCACAATGAGAATGAGGTTGAGCCGTATGTTGAAATGCACAAGGATGTTCTCCGAGATTTAAATCCGAATAAAAATGAGAATTGGATAGTACGAGAGCACAATCGAAGTTTCATACCTTGGTTTAAGGATCATATTTATTCAAAGTTATATTCAGATCCCACTTCGATAACAGAAAGGTTGAGATATTTAGCATATGGTCCAAGTTTGGTTGTGTTTTCTTATAGCGCATACGCAATTAATGGATACACATTTTATACCAAAGAACAAGATGATAAAAGTACTATGCAAAATAGTGGTGTCACCGTGGTAGCTGAAGCAATGCACATTTCAAGTGTGAAAGATTTAAACCCCAAATTTGCAAATCTGTCATATTTTGGGGTTATCGAGCGCATTTGGGTGTTTGATTATGAGAAGTTTCAGATTCCTATATTTCGTTGCAAGTGGGTTGAAAATAATAATGGCGTACGAATGGATAAATCAGGATTTTTGCAAGTGGATCTTAATAGGGTGGGGTACAAAGATGAGCCTTTTATTCTAGCCTCTCAAGCTAAACAAGTGTTCTATGTCACTGATCCGACAAGTACAAAATGGTCTATAGTGCTTTTATCTAACAAAGTAATTGATGAAAACATTGGAGATCAAGGTGATATTGATGTTGATATTGAATCATTTACTAGAAATGATCAAGATGAAAATATTATAGAGAATGAGTCATATACAAGAAATAATCATAATGAGGGTATTTGGATCAATCCAACCGTCCGTGTTGTTAAGAGACGGGTAGAACATATTCCAACAAAGAAAAGAAAGAGACGTTAGTGAAAAAGGTACTAGTTATAAAATTATAGCTTATATCATTCAATAATATTAATTAGTTGTCATGTTATATATAGCTTATATCATTCAATGGATTATGGATTATGGATTTTTATATTTGTCATTTAATTTTTATTTTTTTTCTTTCTTACAGGTGAAATGGCTAGTGACCATGACGACACACACGAGACACATGATGAAAATGAAGCTCAGAAGGTATATTAATTTTCACAATGTTGCTTATTAGTGATGCTACTTGATAACACAAAACAACTATATATTAATTCTTATTTGTTTGTCTATGTGTAGTACCCTCGTCAGCGTAATGACATAGACTGCGGGTATTTCCTATTACGGTATGCATGGATTTATAACTTAGGATTTATTTTAATATTTATCGGATATGTCATATAATTTATTATTTTTAACTAAATCATGCATATTTTGTTTTGTTATGTAGTACTTTGATGAATACGCGTGTTCTCATTACACGAAGGATAAATTGCAAGAAATTAAGGAGGAATTGTGCGAATACCTTATTGGAAAAAAGTCATATAAGGTATAGGATAATGGGATTATGTGAATGTATAGTTTTGTGAATGGTTTATTTTATGGGATTGTATAGTTTTGTGAATGGTTTATGTTATTTATGTGATTTTGGAATGTAATTGTATAGTTTTGTGAATGGTTAATGTAAATGACTTGAATTATAATGGAAATGGTTTATGTGGTTTATGTGATTTATGGGATTAGTGGAAATGGTTAATGAACCATACTATAAATTGTTAATGGAAATGTGAAATATACAGGTTTATTGAAATTGCTTGAATTATACAGGTTTCTGCATAAAAAAATGGTTAAAATGAGATTTTTAAAAAAAATCATTAAAATTATACGTAGAGAAAAGACAGCGCTTTTTAGAAAAAGCGTTGTCTATTGTTCACAACAGAAAGCGCTTTTCCTGAAAAGCGCCCTCTAAAGGCATAGAAAAATTCATAACTAAAATTATAGGCATACATTAGACAGCGCTTTTAGAAGCGCTGTCTAAAGGGGGCCTTTAGACAGCATTTTTTATTGAAAAAGCGCCCTCTAAAGGTATAGAAAAATTGATAATTAAAATTATAGGTATACTTTAGACAGCGCTTAAAAAAAACGCTGTCTAAAGGGGGCCTTTAGACAGCGCTTTTTCGTAAATAAAAAGCGCTGTCTTTACCTACGCCAGCGCTGGCTTAGGCAGCGCTTTTAAGCGTTGTCTAAGGCCTAAAAAAACGCTGTCTAAAGTCTTGTTTGGCGTAGTGATACCCAAAATGTTTAATAGTATTGTTTTAGTTTTTATTTCAAAAACTGTCAATAGTAAAAAACAAAACTTTGATGCACACCGAACCGAACTCATGCACTGTGGAAATTGAGGAGGCCTCCGTTCAACTTTTATACTTAAAATAATATTGATATATTATTATTTTTATATAGAAATATATATTGTTTAATTTTATTCTATAATAATAATAATAAAATTTTAGCAAATTAATATTATATTTTAATTAATTTTTATAATTACATAGATAATAAATTAAATTAATAGTTTAAAAAAATATTTAAATAATTTAATTTAGATTAGTCTAACTTATTACAATTTTTATAAACTCAAGTAATTTGTAATGTATTTTCATATTTTACAACTTTTATTTATTAATTAAAACACTTCGATTTTAACGTTGTAGTTAAAAATAAATGTTTGCATAGTTGATTCTAAGTTTTTTTTTTTTTTTATAAGCCATGTTGTATTTAAGGGAGAAAAGGGGGTTCTCCAACCCAATACAAACACCAACCAAAAGAACAAAAACAATAAAGGACCTCTAAAACTATTACATAAAATCAAGAGGTTGTTTTAACCAATCGTAATATTTTTAATTAACTTTTATTTAATAATTATTAATTAATTATATGCTAGTACTAAATATCAAGATTATTTATTTTGGAAAAATAAAATTTTTAATTAAACATGGTGTTATAAATAAGTTATGGCCTCAATATATGGCATACAATTAAGTTAATTCTTACAAAATTAAGGACCATCAATTGAAGAATCACACAAATCATCACAGCTTTATTATTTGTCTCCTAATCTTTGGAATTACCATCAATAACAATAAGTTTTTTAAATTTAATAATTCTTAAAAAAATGATTTTTCAATTATATACATACCTAAATATATGATGACTACTACAAGAATGGCAACTAGAATATTTTTTAAATATTATTTTTATATTTAAAAAATTAATTAAGGTGTAATTTAAATTCCATTTTCTTATATTAGTTATGTATACTCTAGCTAATTTATTTTTATTTTATTAAATCTTTTTAAATTATTTGAGTACAACTGATTTATTTTGTTGAACTGTGCATAACGTAAATTGTGTTTAATTTTCCAAATTAATTCATGCAAGTATTTTCTTGTATGACTAAGATAATTTAATAGTTATTTCATAATTCTTAAATCAATTGTTTTCCAGAAATTGTTTTCACCATTAGAAGACTTTTCAAAAATTGTTTTCATTTACATTACATATTCAGTTATATATTTGTTTTTTCGGGCGTCCCAAATATTGTGTTCAATATTACAAGACTCTCTACGGATTTCCCAAAAATTGTTTTAAATATTACAAGACTTTCTACGAGTTTTCAAGAAAAGAAAGCGTATACATCATTTTTCTAGAAGGGCAACTAGAATATTTTTTAAATATTATTTTAATATTTTAATAATTATATAAGTTTATATATTTTAATTAGACTAGTTATTTTAATGAATTAAATGTATTAAATGATTAAATAATTAAATCAATTAAATTTTCAATTAAATTTTTATTTAAAAATTAATAAATTAATTAATTAGATACAAGTACTAAGGGAAAGATGATATGAGCTGTTTTTATGGTTCTTAGCTCTCCACCACAAAGGGAAAGATGATATGAGCTGTTTTTTTGTGGATTGTTTCATCTTGGTGTATTTGGAATATGAGGAATAACATAATTTTCAACGATTTAGTTTGGGACGGGGATGAGGTTTTTAACCGTATTGTCACAGCATCTTGGAGATGGTTAGAAATAGGTCGCAAGAGATGCAATTTTTATGATTGGTTGTATCATCCTTTAGACTTCTTGTAATTTCGTTTAGGGGAGTCCCCTTTTCGGCTTGTCGTTTTTGTTAAGTTTTTTGTACGGGTTGGAGAATCCATTTTTCTTCCTTTAATACAAATAGCTTATAAAAAAAACTAATATCAAGATTATTTATTTAAGAATAATAAGAATTTTAATTAAATATCACTTTATAAATAAGTTATGGCCTCAATATATTTTATACAATCAGGTTAACTCTTCTACCTATTTGTTTTGAAGAATATTATAAAAATAATGACTATCAATTGAAGGATCACACAAAAAAATTGTTACCTCTACTATGTGAAATTAAAATTGTTTTCAAAATTAATTGAAATATCAATACAATTCGGAAACGAGACAAATTAATTGCAATATTGAATCTCTTTTATGAAATATCAATCTTTCTAGTGGTGTGATTGAAGGATTCAAATGAGAGAATTATAATACATCAATATAATAATTGTAATATATTGTTGATTCATTTATGTAAAAAAATATTTTTTCTTCATTAATTTAATGTCAAAAAATATGTTTTCTGTACTTATTGAATTTTATCATAATTGTAAGATATACTTATCTTTTATTTAAATTGCATTTTTTTATATAATTAGGTATATTTGACCACATTTATTTTTATTTTATTAATTTCTTTTATATTATTAGAGTATAACTTATTTATTTTGTTGAACTGTACATAACATAAACATATTTATGTGTTTAATTTCTCAGATTAAATTATACAAATATTTTCTTGTATAACTAAAATTATTTAATAGTTAGTTTAATTATTAAACGATCAGATAAACATACAATTAGATATTTTATATGAATAATTAGACATTAAAGACATCTATTATCTAACCAAACTTAATATTAATATTTGGTCATTATGAAGAATACATCTTAGAATTAATTCTTACTTAATATTTATATTAATTTATGATTATTTTTAATGATTCAATCTTATTTAATTTGCAACTAAAAAACATTATACATGTCTATATAGCTATTTTACATGTCTATTTCTTTACATCCTCGGCACATGTGCAAAGTTGCTTCTAGTATTAAGTTCTAATGTGTGGTGGTGATCCATATGTACGTATATATCTAATTTTGTAGTTTTGTTAAATATTATTAAGTTCTAATGTGTGGTGGTGATCCATACTTACACGTGAGTTCCCAGAAAAGACTATACATTTTTCTTGAATGGCAACAAAAACACAGTTCCTTTTTGGTTGTGTATGTGCGACTATAAAGGGCAATGGTGGTTTCTATCGAACTTTTTTTTAATATATATATATATATATATATATATATATATATATATATATATATATATATATATATATATATGGGTTAATAGTCATTTACCTCTGTAATATTTGCGAGTTTTGATTTACCCCCGTTAAAAAAATAATTTTGGATTACTACCTGAAATTGTGGGGTACTCTCTAAGCATGTAAAAACCAGGGGGTAAATAAATAAATAAAATTTTACAGGGGATAATTTTTCTACCTAGGGAGCAAATAACTTAGAATTTTAAAATTTCAGGAGGTAATCCAAAATTATTTTTTTAAAAAGGAGTAAATCAAAAATCGCATATATTATAGGAGTTAAATAACTATTAACCATATATTTGAATGGGGCCTCCAAAATTTCAGGACAACCAGACACATAGCCCAGGGCCTCAAAAAAAATGGGGCCTCCAAAATTTGAATGGTGGGCTTTATAAGTAATATGATCAAATATTTTTATTTATATTATTTTATGAATATTATACGAAGTTGTACCATTGTTCCGTCGGTAGCTTACTTTAGTATTATTTCAAGAGCGTGTGTTCGATACCCAAAATGTTTAATAGTATTGTTTTAGTTTTTATTTCAAAAACTGTTAATAGTAAAAAACAAAACTTTGATGCACACCGAACCGAACTCATGCACGGTGGAAATTGAGGAGGCCTCCGTTCAACTTTTATACTTAAAATAATATTGATACATTATTATTTTTATATAGAAATATATATTGTTTAATTTTATTCAATAATAATAATAATAAAATTTTAGCAAATTAATATTATATTTTAATTAATTTTTATAATTACATAGATAATAAATTAAATTAATAGTTTTAAAAAATATTTAAATAATTTAATTTAGATTAGTCTAACTTAGTACAATTTTTATAAACTCAAGTAATTTGTAATGTATTTTCATATTTTACAACTTTTATTTATTAATTAAAACACTTCGATTTTAACGTTGTAGTTAAAAATAAATGTTTGCATAGTTGATTCTAAGTATTTTTTTTTTATAAGCCATGTTGTATTTAAGGGAGAAAAATGGGTTCTCCAACCCAATTCAAACACCAACCAAAAGAACAAAAACAACAAAGGACCTCTAAAACTATCACATAAAATCATGAGGTTGTTTTAACCAGTCGTAAAAACCGCATCTCCTACGGCCTAGCTCCAACCATCTCCAAGAGACCGTCACGATACGGAGGAAAAGGTCTTCAACGCTACAAATGTCATTATTAAAAATGATATTGTTCCTCAAACTCCAAATGCTAAAAGTCGTGGCAAACCAAATGAAACAAGTCATATCTTCCTTACATCTATCAACCAACGCCAAGAACCAAGTCAAAGCATGTTTGCTAACGGAAACCTCATGAAACGGACGAATATCAAGCCAAACAAAAAGCTTTCTCCAAAGAAGCAAAATAATAGGACAAGATAAAATGAGATGGAGAGAATCCTCTTCCTCTTGGAAGCACAGAACACAAACCTTATCATGCGGGGAATCGACGATACCTCTAATTCCAAGATTTTTACGAGTGGGTAGCCTATCCAAAATGAGCCTCCAAGCAAAGATCTTGCTTTTCAAGGGAATACAAGTTTTCCACACAACTTTAAGAAACAGCCTATCCTCTTCACTTAAGGAGTCGTCAATGACAGCAGACAAGATATTAGAATAAAACGATTTAACCGAAAACTGATTGTTCACTTCCAAAATCCAAACCCAAACATCCTCAACATTTTGCTTAACCTGATTCCTGTAAAAAAGTTCTGGAAAACTGTTAAGGACCCATTAGCCAGCCTTGAGCTATCTACCTGAAGAAAGTCGATGTTCCACTGCCATTGATCCTGATCCCAAAATCCAACATCAGCAACGTAGCAATCCTTCACAACAGCGGTGTCGAACACAGCGGGAAAAATAGATTTAAGAACACTGCTCCCACACCACAAAGAATTCCAAAACGGTACAGTATAACCTCTTCCTAGCACAGGTTGCGCGAAATCCTGAAAGTTGCAGCCAGCCGCCATATTTTTTACCTTCAAGATATCTCTAAACCACAGAGAAAGAAAACCTGGCAGAGGGTCAGTTACAGAGTCCATCACCCAAGCTTCCAACCTTCCATATTTATAATTCAAGAAGCTCCTCCAAATTTCATTACCGCCATTGATGAATTTCCAAAGCCATTTAGATAGAAGACTTTTATTGAACAGACCCACGTGCTTTATTCCCAGACCTCCTTTAAGTTTAGGCTTACAAACGTGCCGCCACTTAACCCAAGCAAGAGGCCTGAGTTTCTTATAACCAGACCAAAGGAACTGCCTCTGAATGGCAATGATATCTTTAACGACCTTCGACGGGGCCTTATAGAAGGAAAGATAGTGGATAGGCAGATTAGAGAGGACCGAGTTTATGAGAGTAACTCGGCCTCCGATGGGCAGGTTCCTATAAGTCCACGAATTAAGTCTCTTTTTAAGGCAAGATAGAACCGGGTTCCAAAACGAAAGTCTTCTTTGATTGCCTCCAATAACAATTCCTAAGTATTTAAATGGTAAAACTCCCGACCTACAAAAAAGAAAACTTTCTGCAGCTTTGATAAAACCATTGTCAAGACCCACTCCAAATATGCAACTTTTAAAGAAGTTGATCTTCAAACCTGAAATCATTTCGAAACCTCGTAAAATAGACTTGAAAGCCCACAAGCTTGTGTATCCTCCATCGCTAAATAAAAGCGTGTCATCAGCGAACTGGAGCAAATGAATAGAGGTACCCTCTTGATGGCCATACCCCAAAAGAAGGTTAAGATGAACCGCCTTTCTCACCAAGACAGCCAGCATCTCAGCCACCAAAGCAAAGAGAAACGGAGCTAGCGGATCACTTTGTTTCAGCCCTCTCGTAGCCTCGAATTCCCTAGTCGGACTTCCATTGATTAAAACGGAAACAAAACTAGAACAGACAGTTCCTTTTATCCATTTGAGCCAATTAGGCCCAAAATTCATAGTCGTAAGAACTTGAATTAAGAAGTTCCAATCTACGCAATCGTAGGCTTGGGCAAAATTGACTTTGAGCAGAAGACACTTGCTTTTATTTCTTCTAGCCGAATCAACGACTTCGTTAGCAAGTAAAACTCCGTCCAGTAAATTCCTTCCCGGGATAAACGCCGTTTGAGAAGTAGAAACTAAACCAGAAATGACAGAAGCAAGCCTTTTGGACAATATCTTAGAAATAACTTTAGAAACACACCCAACCAGGATGATAGGCCTGTACTCTTCAAAACATTAAGGACTGTCCACCTTGGGGACAAGCGCAAGAAAAGAAGAAGAAAAAGCCTTAGGTAACTTTCCCGTTAAATAGAAATGCAGCACACAATTAATGAAATCAGGACCAACAACATCCCAACATTCCTTGAAGAAATCGAAGGAAAATCCGTCCAGCCCCAGAGACTTAGAACTGTCACAATCGAAGACAGCATTACGAATTTCTGTAACAGTAAAGTTCGCATCCATCATGATTCTGTCCACTTTGCTTAGCTTCTTGACAGATCTCATATCCATCTTAGGTCTATCACATCCAACCCTCTGAAACTTATCTTGGAAGAAACAAAAAGAAGCCTCCTTGATGAGCCTAATGTCATCTTGCAAAATACCAGAAGCATTGATCTCAGAAATGTAGTTGATCCTAGTCCTGACCTTGAGAAAGGAGTGGAAATAGCTAGAGTTGACATCACCTTCTTTAAGCCATTTCGATCTCGCCTTTTGACTAATCATACTTTCTTTAAAATGAAGGTCACTCCAGAACTTATCCTGAAGAGCAGCCCTCTCCTTAATCGCTTCACCCGACAGCCCCTCAATGTTATTAACCAACCTTAGGTCAATATCGTTGAGAACCTCAACATCTTTCTCAATCTTAAGATCAACCCACCCAAAGATGTTGGCATTCCACCACTTCAACCTGGTTTTGAGGACCAAAAGCTTTTCCTTGAAGACAAAGGAAGGGGTACCTTGAATGTTAACCGAATTCCACGAAATTTTAAGGAAATTCAAGAAGTCCTTGTGCTGAATCCAACAGTTAAAAAACCTAAAAGGTTTAGGACCCGAATTGATAGAGTTAGAACTAATCCAGATCGGGAAGTGATCCGAAAGATCTCGCTTTCCAACTTTCTGAGCCTTTAAATCCCAAACATCGACAAGAGAATCATCAATAAGGAACCGATCCAATTTACTACAACTCGTTCCCTTCGAATTAAACCAAGAGAAACAATTTCCCACGAAAGGCAAGTCCACCAGCTCCAATTCAGAAACGAAAGAGTTAAATTCCTCACACTCACTGGTAACAGAAGAACGTCTGCCTCTACCTTTTCTCTCTACAGGGGATTTAACCGAGTTAAAATCTCCCCATATTATCCACTTACCTCCAGCATTCTCATTTTTTAACTTAATAATATTATCCCACAGAATCCTTTTATCTCTCAGGGCACAAGGCGAGTAAACATTGATAACAAAAAGATTAATATCTCTCCATAAAAACTGAGAGCACAAGAAACCCTTGCATTTGAAAGAAGAAATAGGAAAGAATGGATCCTTACGCCAAATGGTGAGAAGACCACCTGAGGCTCCTACTGAATCGCTAGCAGACCAGACAAAATCCCCTTGACCCCACAAGCTCCTAACCAGATAATCCTTCATAATAGGAATTTTAGTTTCTTGAATAATACAGAAATCAGCCTTACCTTCAACCAAAATTTGACGGATTCTCTTCCGTTTAAGAAGCAATCCGCACCCACGAACATTGAAGGAAGCAAAAATCATTGATCACAATTATCAACACCCTGCCTGATGATAAAGTGTTTCCTATCTCTGTCCTCAAGTTTCCTTACCACTCCCTCAAAGACCTCGTCATCTTCATCCGCTTCGATACCCAACAAGTTAACAGTATTCCATATCTTTTTAGGAACATCTTCCATCGCCTCCAAGCACCTAGAGTTGATTCTACGAATGTCAGACTCATCAACAGAACAACCAAAAGACCCTTGAACATCAATAGGGGGCTTCCGGGCCAGGAACAAGGGGAAGGGGTTTAAACTTTCTTATCGAAACTTTGTTTCTCGACCTGGGAAGGGAGGAAGGGGACATAACTTTGATAAGAGTTGAGTAGAAAGAAGGTTTGAAAGGAATCTGGATATTATTATAAAAATCTGCCAAAGGTTTTTTCTTTTTCTCTTTCGCCACAGAGGGAGGTGCTGGAGTGACAAACGGAGAGGGGGAGATTGGGTCCGAATCACCATCAGGCCCGACACTAGCTAAACTTGGCCCAACAACTAGGCCCAAGTTTAGAGGGGCACTAATCCTATCCGCTGAAGGGATAAACCCAACCAAACTAGTTGGACAAATAGTAACAATAGGATCAGCTTGGGCTGACACACCCGCAGGGATACTCGTCAAATCGCAGTTGACTATATCCAAATTGGCCACCTCAAAAGGAACGAGATCTTTTGATCTTTTCTTTACGTTCCCCTGCGTATCACTAACATGGGAGAGAGAAACTGGTGCAGCTCCCCAAACCTTCATGGGAAACCTCAAAACCCAAAAGGCTATCAGCCTCACTATCGACGCTAGGTATAGACTATGCAATTCCTGCCTCCTCGTCTGATGTCCCATCACTTCCGACTTTGTCTTCTCGCTCCAACAATTCAGGGGAACCAGCAAGACGATCTTCAATCAAAGATTGAATGGATTCAATCCCAACAGAAACTTCCCGCATTGCTACAATGAAATCTTTGCCATTGATCTCAAGAACCAAGTCTTGACTGATAGGTTCCAGAATGTCAGTTTTGATGAAGAGAGTTGCCACATCGAATTTAGATTTAGAATCAGTTTCTGGATCAGCTTTGATAAAGGAACCAATGTTCTTCACAACACAACTAAAAACGAAATTATTCCAACCAAAACAAGGGATGCCCCAACATTGCACCCAGGTAAACCTATATTTATCAACGACATCGGAAGACCAGGTTTTAAACTCTTGGAACCATTTATCACACCAATCTTGAGCTTGCATAACAAAGGATTGAACATCTCCTTGTCCCTTGGACTCCAGAAGGCAAAAGCTTGCGCCTAGTGGGGTGGCCACAATATCAAAGAATCCTTCTTGATGCAAAGCTTTTTGAATACAAGAAGGGTTAACCTTAGAGAGAACTTTGCCTACAATAGCTTTGTCAAATCTAGTCGTGTCCTGGGGAACTGAGACGACAATTTTGATTCTAGGATGTAAAGGAGACACACCAATGCCCATATCGTTTTTACCCTTAACTGCCTGGGCAAAAGAGCCAAGTTGTCTTTTACCAGGCCCTCCCTGGGGTGAAACCGTAGACTGCAAATTTCTCCCTCTCAAAACATTGGCTTCTTCCACCCTACTATTAACTCTCTGAAATCTGGTTTCATTGGCTTATAATTTTCTCCCTTGCAAGAATATACTATCAAGTTTCACCGCCAGAATACGAGGATCGTGCACTTTCCTGAAACGCGCAAAACCGAATCTTAGACCCCTTTTGTATTTCCTCGATGGTATGTAAACCTCAGAGATTAACCCATACACCGAGAAGACTTCAAACAAATCCTTCGCCTGCATGTTTTCTGGGAACCCGGAGATGAAAAAAGAAGTAAGAAGTTCACTAGCTCCCGCTCCTTTTCCATTTCTCTCCTTCCAAATAGAAAATCTGAGGGGACCTACGTGCTTCTTCCTACGCGAGACCGTCTCCCATTCCATGGAACAGAAGAGCCGATTAAACCCAAAAAACCACAACCACTCAGCTGGAACAGAAGAACAGAACAATGGGACAAAGAACGAAAGAGAAGATAATCGGATACCAAGGCCCCTAGCCCTAAAGCTAGGAGTTTAAGCCAAAAATACCAGAAAGCTTGACTTTCCTAACAATGTAACATTGCCATAAGGATTCTTATCTCTGGTAGTACTCTGGTTCTCAATATCTAATTAGTATACTGATCCAATGTTTAAGAGTTTGAGTGTCGTGAGTTCCAGCATGATGATGAGCTGTGTTTGGAGAATAAAAAAGGTAGTTGATTCTAAGTATGTTGTCTACTCTTTTTCTAAGAACAATGAAATATCTATAAATCATTTTTTTATAGTTTTTAATAATATTTACACTTTACATAAAATATTTTTTTAAAATTCTTTTCATTTTATTTATTAAGGACTAATTTTTAAAATTAAAACATGACCTCCAAATTGTATGAGATGGTCAAGTTTTTAATATAAAGTTTTAATAATATTTATTTTCATAATTAAATATTTTAAAAATTATTATATAACAAAAATTCAAAAATAATTGCTCAATTTTTTTATTAGGGGTCATTTTTATTATAAGATACTACTACGGAAAACCCATTTAACAACGGTTGGGAAATGTATGTAATCACGCGTGCACCGATGTTGTTATGTAGAGTGTCGTTGTATATATAATACGTACAATCACAGACCAGTAACCGTTGTATTAAACTGGAAAGAGCGCTACCTATCACAACGGTTGATACAAACAACCGTTGTGATAAAGCAATTGTCCTAGGTTCGATTCCCAGCAGCGTTGTTTTGATATTTATTTTTTTTCAGGACAGCGCGCGAGAGATTATAACGGTTGTGCAATAGGACCATTGTTAAAACATAAGTTATTATTATGGTTAAGGCTGGCAATGAACCAAACCAACTCGAAAGTAGTTCGAAATTCGATTTGAAAATTAAATCGTTGAACTAGGTTCATGAACCAAATGAGCTGAATATGAGCTAAAAATTAAGTTCGTTAACTAAATGATCTGAACTTGAACTATACATAGTTCGACTCGTTAGGTTCATGAGTCAATTCGATTATATATGAGATAGATTATATTGTCTTTAAGAGTAGGTTTAAAGATTTGTTCTAAATCTTAGTCGCATATTTTCTTTTAATCTAACGGTTTTAATTGATAATTTATATTTTCAAGTGAGTAAAATATTTCTACGAATAATTATACAAATAAAATTAACATCGTATAAATTCCAATCTTATAACTTTTATTTTATTTCTATATTTTTTATTTAAAAAATATTAATTTAAAATGTCAAATATATATATAAAAAATAGACTTTAAAAAATTACTTTTAAGTTTGTAAATAAGCGAGTTGAACCTAACAAGATAAACTTAACGAGTTGAACCGAGATATTCGTGAACTTCTAACAAGTAGAGTTTGACCTGAAAAGAAAGTTCGTGATGAACTCGAACTCGAACTCGAACTCGAACTCGGCTAATTCTTAACGAGTCGAACTGAGCTAAGGCGAGTTCGACTCGACTCATTTCCAGCCCTAATTATGGTTATCATGTATAACCGTTGTTACAAATTGTGCAGATTTAAGAAAAAGATTCCTGATTTTATAATTAATCCTTTTTTAACCTGTATTATTGTTCACCATATCACAACAGAAAATACAACTAACATTTGTGATAAAGTAATCTATAACATATATAAAGGGAAAACATGACTTTGGTGTAGCCTATTTTCTTTCCAATTATACCCTTTTTAATTTTTGTTTTGAATTTCAAATTCTCTTTTTAGTAACCGTTATAGGTGGTTTGCATATATCTTTTACTCTATTATTTTATCTATAACATATATAAAGGGAAAACATGACTTTGGTGTAGCCTATTTTCTTTCCAATTATACCCTTTTCAATTTTTGTTTTGAATTTCAAATTCTCTTTTTAGTAACCGTAATAGTTCGTTTGCATATATCTTTTACTCTATTTTTTTTTTATTTTATTTTATAATTAATTTAAATCTATAACATATATCTATAACATATATAAAAGGAAAACATGGCTTTTGTGTAGCCTATTTTCTTTCCAATTATACCCTTTTCAATTTTTGTTTTGAATTTCAAATTCTCTTTTTAGTAACCGTTATAGGTGGTTTGCATATATCTTTTAATCTATTATTTTTTTATTATTTTATCTATAACATATATAAAGGGAAAACATGGTTTTGATTTAGCCTATTTTCTTTCCAATTATACCATTTTCAATTTTTGTTTTGAATTTCAAATTCTCTTTTTAGTAACCATTATATGTGGTTTGCATTTATCTTTTACTCTATTATTTTTTTATTATTTTATTTTATAATTAATTTAAATTAATATAAAAAATATATACACAAAAAATATTGTTTATATTTTGACCTGTGTGTGCATTAATAAAAGCGGACAGATGGGCATGGTAGTGCTCGTCTGAACGCTAGTCATAATAATGTTAATTGTATCATATTCATAATATCACATAACTCTATCATTTGCAATTGTAACAAATATCTTAAATATATCAGAACAAACAACCTGCAGTTTACACATTACATAACATCACATAATTGTATCATATTCAATTGTAACAAATATCTTACAATTTATCAGAACAAACAACCTAGAGTTTACACATTACATAACATCACATAGTTGTATCATATTCAATTGTAATAAATATCTTACAATTTATCAGAACAAACAACCTACAGTTTACACAGTACATAACATCACATAATTACAACTTGGTGTTTGGTTTCTTGTCTCTTGGTGTCTTGACTCTAAAGACCTATAATTTCAGATAATTATACTTGTTAGTAAAAATATTTAGAAACTGTAATATACAATTAATATATTAGAATAAAGAGTAAATTACATACTTGTTAATTTTCCCATATTCCTTCTTCATAATCGATTCGAACAGCGTGCACGACATCTCCATCAACTTCATCATATGAGGTAGGGACTTGTGTTGTGTAACAAGGTGTGGACGGAATATCAAGACTTTCATCACTAAGAGGAATGTATTTTCCTTGGAGAACGATTAACCATTTCTCTGATATGTCCGATGGGTCGGTCATAACAGATGCCTTGCCAAGGTCGACCCGTGTGAATCCAAAGTCATCAATGTGTACACCATTACTATTATTGGGAACCCATTTGTATTTACATAAAGCCACCTTGA
Source organism: Lathyrus tuberosus (assembly GCA_022829125.1). Classification (NCBI taxonomy): domain Eukaryota; kingdom Viridiplantae; phylum Streptophyta; class Magnoliopsida; order Fabales; family Fabaceae; genus Lathyrus; species Lathyrus tuberosus. The sequence continues at coordinate 14,035,793 of JALAZF010000072.1, forward strand.
AAATAACATAATCAATCTCCTAAATCTCATCAATGACACCATAAAATGCGATAGTTGCCAATACAGGATTCTTATCTTTCGAACTAGAGAAATACATCGATTCGGCTTCAACCATAATCCCACACTTTTGCATTGTACTACGGCCATCTTTTGATTTTGTATAAAAGGTATAATGACCAATGTCGTATGCGGTCCAAGTAATGACACAAAACTTTGGCTCGTACGACAACCATTTAAGTATCTCGGATGCACTACGATCATTAGATACACTTTTATTAAACCAATCTATTAATCTCTTGTTATGCTCTATCAATAACAACTTGTCACTCATTCGGGAATATTTTTTCCTCAAAAGTCCTTTGTGAGTATCTATGAAAGGTTAAACTTCATCTATATTATACAATGTATAGAAATGTTCTTGAATAACACTACAAGAAAATTGGCAAGTTGCGACGGTTAATATTGGCAGATTACGTCGGTTTGAACCGCCACAATTTACTAGTCGCGGCAGTTTTGCTTCTGTCGCGAAAACGTGTGTCGCCAGGCAATATCGCGACGGTTCCTAAAACCGCCACTCCAACCGTCGTTCTATGTTGCGACGGGCAAGGAACTGTCGTAAATTGAAAATTGCGGCGGTTAAAATCGCCATAAATAATTGTTTTTGTTATACAAAAATAAAAAACCATAGGTATTTTCAAAGGTAAATCCGCAGGAAATATAAAATCCGCAGGTAATTCCGCAGCTAATATATTTCTAAAATTAAAAAAAAAAATCAAATGAACTTTTATAAGAACATTGATATTATTAGTGATGGACTCCATGACACAAGCTCCACAGGAAACCAGGTTCTTACTCACCATTCAACATTACAAATAAGATGATTAAAAAATATCTAATGATCTAATTGTGCTTTATAGAAAGTCTCTAATTTGCTGAATAATCAGTTTTCAATTCATAACACATAATGAAAATAAAAAGTCTTAAATCATTACATATACTCATAAGAGAGTACTTATTACAACAATCACAGAGAAACTCAAACATCAAACATTTTTACTAAAACTATAATCACATGCCCGAAACACCACGAACTCGCAGTTTTGGAACCCAAACAAAATTATCTGCAGGAAAAAAGTGACAGACAGAAGAACTTCCCGGCGAAACACCAAGAACCTGAAATGAGACATGACCGTGTCCCCAATGAGAAGTATCCATATGACAAACAACCATAGCTTCAACCATATCACCATTATCACCGACAAGCGAGACTCTATATAACTTATTCTCACTTTCTTGACTATGACAGTAATAAACAGCATAAGGGTAAGGCATAGTGTGACATGCCACCATCTTCGGAGCTGAAATCCGAATAATATTTTCCAAAATAAAAACAAAAATCAGAACAAGATTTGCAGGCATTCATTGCTCGAGAACCGTATCAATAGTTGGCATTGCATATGTTGTTTTCTCAACATAAAAATTTGGTAAGACTCTTTTTCTAATCTAACAAAGATAGAGATACTAGCTTCCATTGATAGAGATACCAGACCTGGGAATTCAGATCCTGTATTAATTGAGTCTGCAATTCCATCTACAAACAACTGCTTCTCATTTGCACTATTATTTTTTACATCCAAATTGTCATTGTTCTCATATATATGAGAATCAGCAGTAAGAGGTTTCAATATACCTGTGGTTATATTTAATAGTTGTTCTATCTAACCATAAGTAACAATAACTTCAAAACTGAGCTGGATGATCAAAAGACTGGATGGAATTACATCAATTTTTCAACGGTTTCAGCAACCTGGGTAATATTGATACATGGACAATCTTATTATGTTCACAAATGGATATATAATAATAGTGTACAATAAAGGGGTAAAACAGATAAGATAAAATGAATGATTTTATAAAAGGAGTGAATTTATAAAAATAAACTTTAAACTCTTGGATAAAAAGTTAGCATGCATAAACAAATAAAGTAACCATCACTAAAAAAATGCTTCAAAATATTCCATATATATGGCTTAAGAATCAGGTTCAACGTGAATTAAAAAAATGAAAAAAGAGAATGAAACTCACGCCAAGGAGGAAGACTTGTTATGCAGTAAGAAACATTAGGCAGCTGATCATTAGGTGGATGAGGTTGTGGCTCATTTGCTTTCTGCGTCGAAGCTCCACCACCACCACCTTCTGCCATGACTTCCAACTTTCAGACAAACTCCACAATTAACTGTAACAATGACAGAGTAACTGTGAGAGAAAGAAATGAAAAATCTTTTACAAAAAAAATGTTAGGGTGGACAAAACTATAAAAGTTCTCATGATTTAATGATTTGGACAATTGAAAAACATATATTACGAGTACCATAATGACAGTTGTAAGATACAAATAACTGACTTTTGTAAATAGATTGCACAAAGATAAAGGACTTTCGCAGTGTAATAACTGATCCTGAATCATATCTAGGTGGAAGTAGTAAGCCGGTAAAGATCCATCCAGAAAAACTAATACAGTCAAGTGCAAATCAAATGATTCTAAATAATGAAAGGGCTATTTACAGTGTGTCCATTTAGAACCACACAATCCTTGTCTGGGTCATTTCTAAATGATCCTAAACTGTTAAAGCCAACAATACAGACACATAAAAAACAAAAACAAAACAGAACAAAAAAAACAATTGAGAATCTTGTAATACAAATCTAATTGAATTACCCTAATGAAATTCAAATGTAGTGCATATGTCATATTAGCATATACAAGGAAGTTTTTCTATACTACTCTCACGAGAAGCTAAAACATTTGATACCATGAAGAAAACTAATTACATATCTGAAAACATGATTATAAATTTATAATGAGGTTATAAGTTATTCCACTTTCCAACATTTAAATTTCTGGAACATTAACTTGTGCTCTTGTGCTCTAAATTGAGAGCTAAAATAACCATAGCTACTGACAAAATTAATTCTACACTTTACCTCAATTTCAGTACACTAAAGATTAAAAACATAACCATTCATCCACTTATGGGTTCATTTACTATGGGTTAGAATACAAATAGCATTACATCTTTATTATTTTTTCTGCAATTTAGTCAAGAAACTATTGTATACAATAATTGATATTTAAGATTTTTAAGGTGATTTTTTAAAAACTCGTGTGAATTCTAAGATTTCATAATAGTGATTTGGATAAAAAAAGATGTGAGGTTAATATATCCTATGTGTAATGCAAGACCACACTATAAAATAGACAACATCATAGTTGTTCAGCTACACTAAGTCATACATGGAAGTACATGGATATTAAAAAGAAAATGTTATACCTTGGAATTTGGGATGAAGGAACATGTATAAATTTCTGTTTGTATGTCAATGTATAAATTTATGTAAAGTTCTGTTTGATATGTTGTTCATTATTTTTCTGTCACAAGTTTTTCTGGTTATATGGAAGATATGTTGTTCATTATTTTTCTGTCACAAGTTTTTCTGGTTGTCTGTAAAGATGTTGTCTAACACAAGCAAAACATTCAAATGGCAAAACAAGTTGTATAACAGTACCAAAACACATAATATAACATAACAAAATAGTATGTTGTCATTACATAATAGCACCAAAAGTGTGCCTGAATTAACTAGCAGTTGTCATTACATAATAGCACCAAAAGTGTGCTTGAAAAAACTAGCAGAAAACATTGCAAATCATTACAAAAGGTGATCACAGCAGAAAAGTTAAAGATCATTGACAAATTTCTACTTTGGAGCCCTCTTAGGAGTAGATTTTGAAGCCTTTTTGGGTGAACTTTTTGGTGCCTTCTTAGGAGTACTCCTTGTATTATGTGAGGCATGTCCTTCATCCTCTTCAGTCAAACACAGTGGTTGACGTGGGTCTGAACCAGGGCCTTTGAATGGTTTGGGTTTTTTAAACCAATTCTCCTTAATTCTCTCACTTTGTCTCTTTCTCAATGGTTTGATTTCCTCTTTGACCTTTGCCTTGCCCTTATTTTTAGAAATTATGTCGGGTAGGCTTGATATCATGTCATCTGTGATGTCTCCATACAGTGAATCCTCGGTTTGAATTTGTTCAACAGTTGCTTGAGATGGCTCAACAGTTGCTTGAGTTTGCTCAACATTTGCTTGGCTTTGCTCAACACTTGCTTGACTTTGCTCAACAGTTGCTTGACTTGGCTCAACACTTGCTTGACCTTGCTCAACACTTGCTTGACTTGGCTCAACACTTGCTTGAGATGGTCCAGTTGATGGCTCTGCAACATTTCCACCTTTTGATCTATTTAGTTTCTGCACATAACATACCAACATTTCCATCAATAACATTAGTGCATCTATATTCAGTAGTGATATCAATAACAGTAGTGCATCTAATTAGTTTGTGTGATATCAATAATAGTAGTGCATCTATATTTAGTGAGATATCAATACTTAGTGTGCCATACCTTTCTTTTCAGGGCCTCTGGATTCTGTCTCTTGCTCTTGCATGACTTGACATTATGCCCAGTCTTGTCACACCTAGTGCATCTATAAGATACACCAGGCAACCTCCTTCTTGCACCTTCTTCCCCACTTTCCCTAATTCTTAGTTTTCTTGGTCTACCAGGCCCCTTTTTGTAGTTAGGAGGTAGGAGATCTGGACTTTCAACTTCAGGCCACATATCAATTCCATTTATAGGGCTAATAGCAAATCCATAAGACATGGCATACTTATCCCTTGTGTAACACTCATGAACAAACTTTTCAGGGTCCTGCTGCCTAAAACCTAAAGCAGCAATAGCATGCCTGCATGGGATGCCAACTAAGTCCCAAAAATTACAACTACATGACCTTTTAGCTATATCCACTATAAATTCTTGTCTGTTAAATGAATGAGTTACTTGAAAGGTTTCTTCCTTAGCCCAAGTAGGTAACCAATGACCACTCTTAGCAACCTCACTATCTAATCTTCTCCTAGGAATGGGCATTACTTTGTGTGGCCAGTTATCAAGTTTCAAAGTAGAGTTACTACACCTATTCATGAGATACTTCCTAATCCATTCACACATGGTCAATATGGGTTTATCTCTAGCAAGTAAAATGGTGGCATTAAAAGATTCTGAAATGTTGTTCATCAATACATCACACTTACAATAAAAGCTAAAAGCATGCTTACACCAACTTTCTTTAGGAACTCCCATAAGCCAAGCCCAAGCCTTTGCATCTATTGCCTTTAACTCGTTCATCTTCTGTTGCCATGCTTGCTGGTATGTTGCCTTGGCTGCTCCCATCATAAGATCTCTTATGAGTGCTCCACCACCAAACTTCTTCTTAAAATTAGCATACAAGTGCCTTAAGCATAGCCTATGCTCGATTCTAGCTTCCATTTCCTCAAATACTGCAACCAAACCCTAAAACAAAGAAAACAATTACTAGGAAACAAAACACAATTGAAATAATGAAAATAATTAGTATGCTTTTAATTGGATTACCTTTTGTTGGTCAGAAATAAAAACATATCTATTCTCTATTCCAACATCTTCCATGAGCAGCTTTATGAACCACCTCCATGATTCCTTTGTTTCTGTTTCCACAACACCAAAGGCAAGTGGGAAATACTGGTCATTGGGATCCCTCCCCACAGCTATCAAAAGTTGACCTCTATATGTAGTCTTCAAGTGACACCCATCAACCCCAATGAAGGGTCTACAACCATTGATGAACCCTTTTCTACATCCATCAAAACAGAAATAAAAGGAACCAAACCTGGGTTGAATGGAAGGTGATGGTCTATCAAGGTTTATCTTAACTGTATTCCCAGGATTTGCCCTATTCAACTCAGCTGCATATCTCCATAGATTTGCATACTCTTTATCTGCATCTCCTTCAATGATTTTCCTTGCAATCATCTTAGCTTTCCAAGCCCTTGCCACAGTTATACCAACTGAATAGTTTTGCCTCATGTCTTGTATAATATCAGTGATCCTAACTTTTTCTGAGGTTTGCATTTTCTTTACCACTGCCTTGGCCACCCATTTTGAACTTGCAGTTTTGTTATCCAAAACCCTAGCACATGTGTGGGTGTCCTTTATAGTCTTAATTGCATACGTGTGCTTATGGGCCACTTTGGAACAAAGTATTAAAAAACCACACTTTGACTTACATTCCACTCTCACCCTATACCCCTCATTTTTCACAAATCTTATTTCCCTCCCATTTAAAACAGTCCACTCACGAATTGCCTCCCTAAAGTCATCTAGGGAATTGAACTCCATACCCCACTTAAACTTGAAACTCTTATTCAATTCTCCTTTCTTAAACTTCTCAAACCTTGGTCTTTTTTCATCTTCTGAGTTATCAACATCAGAACTCAATAGTTCTTCACTAACATATTCCTCATCATTCACATCTTTCTGTCTAGAACAAGTTAATAACCCACTTATTATTGGACCCTAACTAATTGGAATATTCACATCAATACCTTCAAACCCGTCTTCAAGAGCAGTGGTCCTCTCATCCTCACTATCGTTCAAGCCTTCAACAATCTCTTCATCACTGACTTCTAAATCCGTCGTTTGATTGACACAGTTAGGGCTTCTTCCACTTCCACTTGCATCATGTTCCAGAAAAAGTTCCCCATCCACTTGATTCGCACAGTGATAAGAAGCAAAATCATATGCATCCTCATCATTCTTAATCTGAAAATGCTTTGGATCAATTTCAGTGATTTTCGCCCACATTCTATAGGACCCTTCAGCGTAACCCCACCCAGTGATTATGTTGTGAATGTGAGTCATGCTAAACATATCTAAGTGTTCCCCAGAAATCACAGTAGACACACCACCCTTATATATCGTCTCTCTATCACTAAGCACTACAAACTCCCCTCCATGCCGAAAAACAACGTTAAACAGTGCATTTTTCTGAAATAAGAAATTACCATGTGAAAACCCACGACACTGAGAAACGTAATGCAAAGAAGCAGGAGGATTGACATTACCTGTAATTCGAAGTTCGCATCCATGGATTCGTCTTCGACCTTGCTCGCTTCCATGGCTTCGCCTGCGTCTTGCTATGAGTTTCTTCTTCGTTCAAGTTTCCAAATGTAAAACCTAATTTGACGGGGGGGAAAACCACAATGTTACTCATATCACTAACCATTTATCCATAATCCCAATTAGCCACTTAACCACTGCCAGGTCAGCAAATCAGGTAAATGGGAGTGGTAAAAGATGGTTTTTGGTTTTATAAGGGGTGGTTTAAAAAAAAATTACTTCAGGGGGCAATTCCAAATGTCGCCCTATTGGCAGGGGGTATCATATATTTAACCCGATTATTAATGACATAAGAGTGTATCCATTACCATCCTGTTTCAAACAAATCAATTTTAACAAAGAAGAACCATTACCACATATTGAGTCAGCGTCATCATAGTTATCTCCCCAAAGCCTCTTAATTAAAACCTCCTCAATAAATTTGTTGTTTTATATAGCGGAGTGAATACCCTTAACACTGAATAAACACGTAACAATCAAAAGCTTCTTCAAATTCTTGCAATTTTTGGCAAGACCTAACATTCCAATCTTCATGATTTCCTTAAAACCTCGAAACTTCAAGCGTGTGAGGGTGGGTACAATGATAATGAGCGAGAGAATCGTGTATTTCTTCCTTCGATTTTCCCTCTGATTCTTCCTTTGAGAGATTAGGAAAACAATAGTTTGCGAAAGTGAGAGAGAATTGTCCTATCTTTGTCTTTTGGTTTTTAGGGTTTAAGCGAGAGGGAATTTTTCCCTCTTAGTTTGCGAGAAAAGAATTGAGATGAAAAGGTAAGAATTAGGTCATGAGTTGTAGAAGGAAGGGGCTGAAATACAATCCTCATGGAAAAAAAAGCAAAAAAAAGTTGATAAAGATAAAAAAAACTAATAATAATGAAAATTAAAAATAAAAAGAGTTGGAAAACATAACAAGGAAAAAAAAGTGGGAAAGTAAAAAAAAAAAAAAAAAAGTAGCAATGATGATTGGTTAAAATAGTCGCGACAGTTCGTCCTAACGGTCGCGAATGTAGAAAGAGGGCGGTTCTTTGGTAACTGTCACAATTATTTACTTAATATGTCTAAAAGATCTGCGACAGTTAGCCCTAACTGTCGTGACAACCGTCGCAGTTCAGGAATAAGGACGGTTTTGCAGGAACTGTCGTAACTTATGTGTCGTAAATCTCCTTTTTTCTTGTAGTGTAACTACATCTCGAGCCATTGACTTAACATTTAGACCTTGAATACCTTTTTCGTCTGTGTCAGCATGATGAGAAATTGGAATTCCTATAGAATCTGCGTCCGACAAATAGTTTTTACAAAACTCAATAGCTTTTTCTGTGATGTATCTTTCAACAATCGAAGCTTCTGGTCGGTGACGATTCTTCGTATATCCTTTAAAGATCTTCATATATCGCTCTATTTGATACATCCACCTTAAATAAACTGGACCACAAATTTTGATTTCTCTGACTAGATGAACAAGTAAGTGAACCATAATGTCAAAGAATGATGGAGGAAAATACATCTCCAATTGACACATGATTATGACAGCCTCATCTTCTAATTCATCTAATATTTTGAAATCAAGAACTTTGTTACATATGGCATTGAAGAATAAGCACAATCTCGTTATAGTAACTCTCCTATTTTTTGGTAGGATCCCACGGATATCCACTGGTAGAAGTTGTTGCATCAATACATGACAATCATGAGATTTGAAACCAATTAACTTGAGATCTTTCATTGATACAAGTTTCTTGGTTTTTGATGAGTAACCTTGCAGAACTTTAATACCTCGCAAACACTCGCAGAATATTTTCTTTTCCTTTTTAGAAAGACTGTGACATGCTGGAGGCAGATAAGTTATTTTTCATTTCTCTATTGAAGCCAACTGTTTTCTTATACCACTACAACAAGAAGGACTTATAACATCTCACCTTAGACAGCGCTTTATTACAAAAGCGCTGCTATAGGTCAAAAACACGGAATCTATTAATTTAATAAAGGAAAAGCGCAAAAAAATATAAGACCTTAGACAGCGCTTTAGTGAAAAGCGCTGTCTAAGGCCTTTTAAATTTTTAAAAAAATTTAATGGAAAATATTAGACAGCGCTTTCCTTAAAAGCGCTGTCTAAGGCCTTTTAAATTTAAAAAAAATATAAGACCTTAGACAGCGCTTTTAAGGAAAGCGCTGTCTAAGGTCTTAAATATTTAAAAAAATAAAAACAAAAGCGCTGTCTAAGGCCAATCTTAGAAAGCGCTTTTAAAGCGCTGTCTAAGGGCCACCTTAGAAAGCGCTTTGTTGAAAAGCGCTGTCTAAGGTCTAATAAAATTAAAATATATGAATATACTCAGTTTTCATTTTCAGTTTTGCGCTCTTTCTTCTCCCTCCCCTGTTGCGAACGGATACTTGCGAACCTGAGCTAAACCCTTGCCGTCGTCCACCGCGCCGTCGTCCACCGTTCCTCCCTCATTTCGCGACTCCGACGACCATTACTCCACCGTGACCGTCTGTTCCTCTCTCATTTCGCGTTTTCGTCACTCAGTTTGGAAGTTTAAGAGTTTCAGATTATTACACATTTTATAAGGTATGCTGATAATGTTGCTGTTGATAATGTTGTTGTTGATGTTGATAATAATGTTGTTGTTGATGTATTACACATTTTACACGTTTCAGAGTATTACACATTTTACACGTTTCAGAGTTTCAGTTTGGAAGTTTCAGAGTTTCAGAGTTTCAGTTGATAATGTTGCTGATAATGTTGATAATGTTGTTGTTGATGTTGATAATAATGTTGTTGTTGATGTTGATAATAATGTTGTTTATGTTGTTGCTAATGTTGGACTGTTGCTAATGTTGATAATGTTGCTAATGTTGTTAATGTTGTTGCTAATGTTGGACTGTTGTTGGATATAAGAATAAAATATGTGCTAACTTCATTTTTGGTGATATAGGAATAGAATCAATATAATGTGTTAGTTTAGTTTGTTCTTGTTAACATTTTTCTACATTGTTAACTATTGCTATATAATGTGTTTGTTTAGTTTAGGTTAGTGTTAGTGTTAGTGTTAGGTTAGTGTTAGTGTTAGTGTTAGTGTTAGTTTAGAACATCTATTATAGTTTGTTCTTGTTAACATTTTTCTACATTGTTAACTATTGCTATATAATGTGTTTGTTTAGTTTAGTTTAGTTTAGGTTAGTGTTAGTGTTAGTGTTAGGTTAGTGTTAGTGTTAGTGTTAGTGTTAGTGTTAATGTTAATAATGTAAATTCTTGAGGTTGTTGTTCTAAAGAACCGAAATTCAAAGCAATTTTGTTAATGAAGTTAATTGCTTTGAATTTCTTAGTTTGGACTTGTTATGCTAATGTTAAATTCTTTCTAACTGTTAGGATTAATAAGTAGGAAAACCATGGATAAAAAATGGATGGATGCCGATCGATTGTCCAAAGAGTACGAGAATGGGGTATTGGATTTCGTTAAGTTTGTTGTTCAACACGCTGACGCTGAAGAGCTCAATCGAATAAAATGTCCTTGCTTGGGTTGTTGTTATGTTGGTAGGGTTGACGCAGATGGGTTGAAATCGCATTTACTGATGAATGGAATTGATCGAAGTTATAAGTGTTGGATACATCATGGTGAGAAAATTAACGAGAATGTTGAACCGACGAGGAAAAGTAATACAACCTATGCTTCAGATGACAAAGACACGGAAACATACGATTGTGATCGAGTCGAAGAGATTGCAGAAGCAGTTGTAGAAGATCTTCATGATTGTCCCGAAATGTTTGAGAGGTTGGTAAGCGATGCAGAGAAATCGCTCTATCAAGGTTGCACTAAATTCACAAGACTGTCTGCGGTATTGAAGTTGTACAACTTAAAGGCGGGCAATGGATGGTCGGATAAAAGTTTCACAGAGTTATTTCATGGATGAGGATCTTATAGCGGATGGGTCATATCTCAGAAATGACCATAACGAGGGAATTTGGATCCATTCATCCGTCCGCATTGATAAGAAACAAGTAATTCATATTCCAACCAAGAAAAGAAAGAGATGTTAGTGAAAGAGGTAAAATTTGTTATATACTTGATTTCTTTATTATATTTGTTATATATTATGTCATATTTGTTATATTTGATATCCTTGATTTTTTTATTACATTTGTTATATATTATGTTTGATATCCTTGACTTCTTTATTATATTTGTTATATATTATGTCATATTTTTTATATTTGATATCCTTTATTTCTTTATTATATTTGTTATATATTATATTTGATATCCTTGATTTATTTATTACAGGTTAGATGGCTACTAACAATGATGACCCACATGCTGATGATCACGCACATGATGATGATCATCCACATGATGATCAGGTTGGAAGTAGCAGAACTATGGAAGAAGAGATTAGGAGAGGAATAACCATAATGAGGAGAGTGATCCATGCTAGAAATCAAGGCATGACTTATAATGTGCATTGGAGCGAAACAGGCACACTTGTTGAGCCTAACGGTCATATGTTGACAAGTTTCATTGGTACACTTGTAAGGAATGAGGTTCCTATTACTTTAGATGACTGGAGAAACAAACAGTTGAAGGAAACCAAAGAAAAAATTTGGAATGAGATAAAGGTACCATAATTATGTCTTTAATTATGCCAACTAATTATGTCGTTTAAATTATTTGTACTAACCAATGTGTATGGTTTTTTTAGAGGTGCTTTAATGTCGAGGACGACAGAAAAGCTTATTTGATGAGATTGGCAGGGAAGCTCCTAAGAGGGTTTAGGACATATTTAAACAAAACCTATCTTAAGGATGCTGAAGGTAATTTTGTTGATGGAGAGTTTCCATCTAAATATGCAAGTTTCATTTCACCACAAGAATGGGTGAAGTTTAAAGCCAAACGACAAACCGAGCAATTTAAGAGTTTAAGTGCAATTAATCGGGATAGAGCATCAGATCCCCAATATAAATACAGGAAAGGACGTACTGGATATGGACGTTTGGAGCAACAATTGGTAAGTATCAATAAATTGCAATGACATAATAATTGTTCATCATGAGTTATATTTGATCATATTATTTGGCTTTATATGTAGTTACAAAAGGCGGGTAGCTCTGAAACATCTCTTCCTGCACATGTCTTGTGGAAGGAAGCCCGTGTGGGCAAGTCTGGATCTGTTCCAGAAGAGGTTCTACAAGTATATGAGAAATGTGTAAGTATAACAATATTTCTTTAATTAAGTCAAAACTTTATTAACAAATATTTGACAAATATTCGATATTCATCTGATTTTCAGGAGGCGTTATCTCAGTCTGTACCTGCAGATGATACAAGGAGCATACTTAGTCGGGCATTAGATGTCCCTGAGTATCCTGGTCGGGTGAGGGGTAAGGCATTTGGGATCACCCCGACCTCCCTGAATATTAAAAAGGGAAAGGCTGCTAGTTATTCAGTACTTGAAGCTAAATTGGAAGCACTAGAAGCCGAGGTGCGGGAATTAAGAAAGGAAAAAGAAAGGGATAACGCTTCTGGTGTTAGAGATGGATCAGAGAAGGATAGTTCAACTGCAGCTTTCATCCGATTATTCCAGAGGTAATTATATATATATATATATATATATATATATATATATATATATATATATATCTATGAAATTATATTAGTAGCTTAAATTATTTAATTACATATATACACATTAACAATGACATATGTATTTTTGGTTTTAGGGCATTCACCAATGTCAACTATTCTTATCTTCACCAATTCATCGGATGGTTGCCAAGGGAAAAGTGTTTAACAATGGGGTCACAGTACTTCATAATGAATCCCTCCCTACTGGAAGTTTGAAAGTATCAGTTGATATTGCTATGGAGAATGAAGCACTATTACCCTATCCTAACGATGATTCGGAGGTAAGAGTGGTGGGACAAGCTATAGGGTCGTTTGTTGCATGGCCGTCAAATCTCATACTCGTAGGATATGAGGTATATATGCTTAAAACCGTTATAAACCTTTGTTAATCTTAATGTGTAAATTCAAAGATTTTACGAGCATTTTATTTTCATTTTTTACATGGCAATGTTATTTAGACTCCAACAAAATCCAAAACAAAGGATAAGCGGATTCCGGAGCATACCGAGTCCGTTGTCTCAAAAAAAGAGGTACATCACAATTATATGCATAGAAAATGATAAATTGGATATCTTATACTTCATCTAACAAATTATATGATTTATAGCTGCCTGGTAAAGTGATTAGCAACGTTTCAACGCAAAAAACTGTTGGTGCTAAGAATACCAGGGTTAGAAAACAACCTATCGGCAAGGTTAGGACGTGCCTTCAGACCTTTCTACAATTAATGACGGATATTCCGACTGGAGGTGTTCGTCTGATAACTATGGAGAAAGATTTGTATGGCTTTGAATTTGACCAGAATGTTGGTAATGAAGACTTCGAGCAAGTTTTCCAACATACAGAATTGGGCGTCACTGTTGTCAATATATACTTGAGGTATATCCGATCTACTTTGGTAATTGAACAACTTATTTACTTTATTTTTCAAATGAATATTCTAATGTTAATGATGTTTTTATTTCAGGTTTCTGTATGACAGTTTTATGCGCCCCCGGGGATTGGAGCAAAGATTTGCATTCTTATGCCCCAGCGCTGTCAACTTAACCGAAATATTGACGAAACCAAATGAGGTCCATGCGTATATACGCAACGTCTTTATGGACAACCAAGAAACGGAAAAGTTGTACTTTTTACCGTTTAATACTGGGTTAGATTTTCATTCTAAATTCATCTATTATATTTTTTTTTGTATTTTGACTTCGTGTAGAAAGTTTCTATCTAACACTTGTTTAATCTTACAGTGGACATTGGTTGTTGGTTGCAATCAATCCTATCCGCGGAGTAGTGTATTATCTGGATTCCTTAGGAAATGATTGGACCACATACCCGGATATGAAGGACTGTATTGACACGTAAGTGAAATTGTTCTAAATAGAAATGTGTATATTTATTTATTTATGTGAATTGTTCTAAATAATCATTTATATTTTATTAGCACTATACAAGCATTCCTAGAACATCGGGGAATCGACCACACCATTACATGGAATTATGTGAAGGTATATTAATTATCACATGTTTTATTATATTAGTGATGCTTACTTGATAAAACTTAGAATTTATCCATATTTTATTTTCATTTGTAGTGTCCTCGGCAACGCAATCAAATAGATTGCGGCTATTTCATGTTGAGATTTATGAGAGACACTATTTCGTTGGATCGAATGGAGATTCCACCCGATGTATGTATTTCTAACTTATGAGTTATTTTAACACATATCTCTCATATTGTCTAATGAAATAGTTAAAACTAAATCAAACTATATGTTATATTATTATGTAGTATTTTGAAGAATTCAGGAGTGCTACTTACACAAAGGCTCTATTGGATGAAATCAAAGAGGAGTGGTGTCAATACATTATGGAGCTCGGAATTTTACAAACTTAAGGTATAATATTATACTCTTACTTTAATTGATGAGAATTTTAATATGTGTAACTTTGGTTGGAGTAATGCTTTGGTTGGATGCAATTTTGGTGTATATACTTTGAATTGCAATTTTGGTGTATATACTTTGAATTACAAACTTTGAATTACAATTTTGGATGCAATTTTGGTGTATATACTTTGAATTACAATTTTGGTGTATATACTTTGAATTGCAATTTTGGTGTATATACTTTGAATTACAATTTTGGTGTATATACTTTGAATTACAATTTTTGGTGTATATACTTTGAATTTTAATACTTTGAATTACAATCTTTGTGTTTTCAGGACCTATAATGTAGATTGAAGCAATGTTTTGGTTGGATGCAATTTTGGTGTATATACAATTTTGGTGTATAAGTAATATGTGCATTGTAGAAAAAATGCTTTGGTTGGAAGCAATAACTTTGGTTGGAAGCAATGCTTTGGTTGGATGCAATTTTGGTGAATAAGTAAAATGTGCATTTGTAGAAAAATGTAATGATTTGTAATTATAAATAGGTGTATATACAATTTTGGTTTGTAATTTTAAATATATATATTGGTATGAAATGCCAATTTTGGATATATAATTTTGGTGTAGAAAGGCCAATGGTTTGAATTGCCAATTCTGAAAAAAATTGCTGGTTGAAAATTACAGGTCAAATTCTGGTTGAAAAAACCTGGTAAAATTGTGGTTAAAAAAAAATTATATAAAATTTTTCGTACACCTTAGACAGCGCTTTTGGTGAAAGCGCTGTCTAAGGTCCACTTTAGACAGCGCTTATGGTGAAAGCGCTGTCTAAGGTGTACTAAAAAAGTCAAAAATGGAAGGTCTTAGACAGCGCTTATGGTGAAAGCGCTGTCTAAGGTGTACTAAAAAAGTCAAAAAAGGAAGGTCTTAGACAGCGCTTTTGGAGAAAGCGCTGTCTAAGGTGTACCAAAAAAGTCAAAAAAAGGTAGGGCTTAGACAGCGCTTTTGACGAAAGCGCTGTCTAAAGTAATCCATATAATGTGAAAAAGCGCTGTCTAAAGGTACCATAGACAGCGCTTTTCATTAAATACACGCCCCTTTAGACAGCGCTTTTGGTAATACCAAAAGCGCTGTCTAAACCTATAGCGTCGCTGGTTTATACAGCGCTTTAAAGCGCTGTCTAAAGGCTAAAAAAGCGCTGTCTAAAACCGTTTTTGCGCTAGTGTACCCATCTTCTCCATATCAAGACGGGAATTCTTACTATCTTTAGTCTTGTCTGGAATATTTAGATGTGTAACAATCAAACTAGCACACACGTTTTTCTCCACGTGCATCACATCAAGACAATGTCTAACATCAAGACTTGACCAATACGGAAGATCAAAGAAGATGGACCTCTTTTTCTAAATATTTTTTGCAACTGCCCCTTTTTCTTTTTTCTCTTCCCAAAGACAACATTAATGTGTTCCTGCCATTGATAAACTTCTTCACCGGTTAAAGGTTCAGGTGCCTCATCAAACTCTTGCTCTCCATTAAAAGCCTTCCACAATCTACGATAAGGATGATCAGGTTTTAGAAATTTTCGATGCCCAAGGTAAACAATATTTTTTCCAAACTCAAGTTGGTGATAACAAGTATCATCTTCACATATAGGACACGTTTTATGTCCTTTGACACTATATCCAGCCAAGTTACCGTAAGTAGGAAAGTCGTTGATTGTGCAAAATAACATTGCATGCATCTTAAACTTTTCCCCAGAATATGCATCATTAACTTCAACGCCTTCACCCCACAAGAGTCGTAAATCATCAAATAATGGACTTAGATAAACATCTATGTCGTTACCAGGTTGTCGTGGTCCAGAAATCATCATACTTAACAGTATATACTTGCGTTTCATACTCAAACAAGGAGATAGGTTGTAAATAGTGAGAAGAATAGGCCACGGAGTATGATTAGTGCTCAGATTACCAAAGGGGTTCATTCCATCGGTGGCAAGTCCAAGCCTAAGGTTTCTTGGCTCAACTCCAAAATCCGAAAACAACGAATCAATTTTCTTCCATTGCAACGAATCAGCAACCTGGCGAATATTTCCATCACAAGTCCTTTCATCTGCATGCCATCTAAGATTCTTTGCGTCATTTGAATTAGCAAAAAGTCTCTTAAATCGTGAAATTATTGGCAAGTACCATAACACTTTAGTAGGAGGATGCTTCATACTAACATTGTCATCACCACTGTTGGCCTTCAGCTTGTAACGCGCCACACCACATTTAGGACATTTATACAAGTCTTCATACTCTTTCTGGTATAATATGCAATCATTAGGGCAAGCATGTATTTTGATATACTCCAGACCTATTGGACACATTATCTTCTTGGCCTCATAACAAAAATCCGGCAATTTGTTATCTCTTGGTAACATTTCCTTTAACAGTTCAAGTAATTCCGTGAAACTTTTATCCGACCATCCATTTTTTTCCTTCAGATTAAACAACTTTAACATCGCCGACAATCGTGTAAAATCTGTGCATCCCTTATATAAAGGGGTGTCTTTATCACTACATAAAGTATCATAAATTTGAGCGTTCTTAAAAGAAGATTCCCTAATATCACGGAACATATCATCTAGTTGATCATCCATATATTCATCTTCCTCGACTCTTTGACTTTGTGACGCACGACTTTCCTCCATTTCACCATGCCACGTCCATATTATATAATTTTGACATATACCATCACAACAAAGGTGATGAAATATTTCATCCTTTCTGCACTTTTTCATATTCGCGCAAAGAACATAAGGACAATACAAGATACCATTATTTTCGGGAAGATGTTTATTAGCGTATTCAAAAATTCAAGAACTCATTTCTCATAAATCGGACCTAATCTATCGGCTTTCATCCAACTACGATCCATAACAACTTCTGAAATTTATACACATATAACAATGTGAATGACACACCAAAAACTTAATGCATTTGCAAATCTAAACCTAAAGCATATAAAACATTTACACTAATACTGACTTGAGTAGTTTGCCTTGCCACGCAGATAATCGAGGTTTAAAGTAATCTAAGACCGGTTTCCAAAAGCCATGTCTTATGTGGTTCCCCCCCCCCCCCCCCCATCAGACCTAGGTAGATAAATGGGATACGACCACACTTACAAGCTAGAAATTGGGATGCTACAATAAAAATGTTCTCGTCTACCCCTACACCGAAGATACAACTTTTCAAGAAATTAATGCGTAAAACTGACACAAATTCAAAGGCCCTCAAAATTACTTTGATGCCCCTAAGGTTTTCCCAGTCTGTCTCCCAAAACAATATAGTATCATAAGCATATTGGATAATGATAACCTCAGCTTGTTCTGTAAGTCAAAAGCCGTGATACAGTCCTACAGTTGAAGCCCACCTCACTAAAAACTCCAAACCTTCAGCTACGATCGTGAAAAGGAAAGGTGATAATGGATCACCTTGTTTTAGACCTCTTGTTCCTTGAAATTCTCTTGTAGTACCTCCATTGAACAGGACTGAAAATACATTTTTGAACACCCCTCCTTTAATCCACTTCACCCACTTGTCCCCAAAATTCATTGACACCAAAAGATCCTCCCAGAAATCCCACTCTACACAGTCATGCGCTTGCGAAAAATCTGTATAGATGATACCACAACTAAATCCATGTTTGAAAGATCTTTCAGTCATTACGTTTGAGTTCTTGTAGACTTCGATCTAACCGGAAAACTCAGAGATAATATCCTCGTTGAAAGAGAAAAGTTTGCTTTCTTTGTGGACATTACTTACGAAAGTAAACCGGAATTCTATGACAAATGAAAAGTCATTGGTCACAATGTTACAAACTGCAGGAAATTAAATTTTAATATGGAGCAGGACAGACCTTATCAAAAGCAGACTGCAAAAAAAGTTTACATGCCAAAGCTGACAGAAGATAAATAAAAGGATCCTTTGGATAAGTATTCAGATAGGATTCAGATTGAGTCTCTTGGCTCACCAACTGTAAAAATTTCTAATGTTCCCTCACAACCTCATAATCAAGTCCTGAATATAACTCCAACTAAAAATCAATTTGATATATTAAATACTCAAGGGGATAAGAACCTCAATACACCTCAAATGTCAAATGCAACACCTCTTCCGATTGCTGGAGGTATTGTGGTGTTTCAGCAAACCTCTAGGATTGATCTCACCTCACAAGAGCAGCAATTTCCTGAAAATCAAAACGACCACGAGGAAACGATAAATATAGATGAAACTCAAAGCTCTAATGGATCTGAATATGTAGAAGCAACTCAAGTAGAATTAACATCAGAAGAAGAGCTGTTTCCTGATAATGTTATTAAGGACATGGCATTTCTCAAACAATCATGGGCAAACATGGCTGAGGAACCTGAACCTTCTAATGAATTCCAAATGGTTATTTCTAAACAGGCTAAGAAACAAGGTAAAGCAATGCAGAAATCTAATTTGACTAGACCCAAGACCAGAGTTAAGGCAGTCTCCCTGAAAATTGCTAAATGAAAGTCCTATACTGAAATGTGAGAGGGTTGGCTAATTATCCCACAAAATTAGCTCTTAAAAATCTGTTAAAGAAGCACAAACCTGAGATTTGTTTTACTGCTGAGCCTTAAATGTCGTTAGACAATTTCCCTCCTAGGTTTTTTTTTTAAAAATAGGCCCATGGCCCAATTTGCTTGGTAAACATTAATTAATTATATTGTAATGTTCAAGTTGTATGAAGTAAATTAAAATTCTAAAAGTTTATTTTATCCCTTTTTCTCTTGCAACCTATATCTAAATTTAAACCCTAACATTAATTTATGAAAGCATCATTACTAATTGGGATAATGACTCATGTCAGAGACTCCCTATGAAATGTCACATATTACAAGAAAGGCATTAATTGTGCATGTTCCCAATAATAGAGACATTCCTTCAAGACTCTGTGTCTACTCTTTCCAAGCAGTCGGGCTAGGGGCATATACGACACACCATCGTCCTGCAACAAATGGAGAAGGGCTTGGGGAAAACTGTTTAGTTCCATGCAATTCTGAGAACATGCAGTTATGTCCTCCAGACACGTCTATAACAATCTGATTAGATCCAACGACTTCCTGCACAACGGACCTTACCTCACTAGGACGATTTTAATTTCCATTAATATATAAAAAGAAAGCGTGTCATTTAAGATATTCAAAATTAATCTCACTCTCACATTATTTCTTATTTTCTCGTTAGATTTCTCTTTAGAATGTTAACTTTGTAGGTTACCCCTCTCTTCGTCACAACTGAACTTACTCCGCCACACCATAATCTTATTTCACCGTTCATTTAACATTTTGGTTCCATAACGGTACACTAATATTTTGTACTTTTCTTATCAATGATTTGAAAATCCAAATATATATATATATATATATATATATATATATATATATATATATATATATATATATATTGTTGGTTTTGGGCTTCCTTCCTATATGGAGAAAGACCTAAATATGATTAGCTCATTTGTCTCACTTATTTAAGTGGAGAGGATAAATTTAGGAATTAGAGAGATAGAGAAAAAAAATAAGGATTCAAAAGAGAGAAAAGAGGAGAGAAACTCATTCTCGTTTTTCTGCCACCAGTCTTACTAAATCGACGATCCCCGATTCGTTAACCGTTGGATCGAGCTCAAATTTGGTGGACAGGTTCGTAACACATATCTCTAACTTTTGAACGTTCAGAATTTCTATACAATATCTGAGGTGAAAGTTATTCGCTTCGCACTGAAGCTGCTAATTTGGGAAAGTTTTTCAGTTTTTTTATTCTTATTTGTAAGCTAGTTTGCTTTGTGATTTGCGGTTGTTAGCATTAGTTTGTGAATCACTTTAAGACTTTCATGTACCCTTAATTGATTATAGTAGAGTTATTTATATGGTTTGGACGACTCGTGGTTTTTACTCTCTTATTGAGGGGTTTTCCACGTTAAAAATATCGGTGTTCTTTTATACCTTTATTTGTTCGATTTACCGTCTTATATTTGTTATTTTTATCCTCAAGATTCTTACAAGTTTGGGGGAGTTTTATATCCGTTATATATTAGTCTATTTATCTATCAAATATATTTTTAAGTCATATATATATATATTGTAGGCAGAGATACTTCAAAGGCTAACAAACTTTATATTATATTAGATAAAGTAAAAAGAGACTCTCAAATACAAAATAATTAATATTCAAAGTTCAAAACAAAACAAAACAAAAAAAAACACATGTAAGAAAAATAAGAGACACTCTTACAACGAAACTACTTTTAAAATCATTCAGAAAAACCAGAAACGATGGCTTCGTAAATTTCCCTTGAAGCTATGCTGATCAGCAAGTTCAGCGCCAACTTGCCAATAAATTTGAAGAACGAACTCATTCTACGTTTTAACCTATTATTATCATTATCATGCAATTTCAGAAATATCATATCCTTGAAACACGAGACATGAACACAAGTCTTTCCATTAGAGTTAACTACACATGACTAACCTTCAAAGTTGTTCCTCACAACATGCCTTTGCTTACAATGGATACAGTCGGATGGAACTTGATGAGACAAAGTTAAATTTGAAATGGTTCTTTCCAGACATTATGTTTGGAGAATCCCCTGTTCTGGAACGGTAGAATAAACCTAACAAATCTTTAATAATTAACTAATTAATTATATACTAGTACTAAATATCAAGATTATTTAATTTGGAAAAATAAAAATTTTAATTAAACATTGTGTTATAAATAAGTTATGGCCTCAATGAAGTTAATTCTTAAAAACTTAAGGACTATCAATTGAAGAATCACACAAATCATCACACATTTATTGTTTGTCTCCTAATCTTCGGAATTACCATCAATAACAAGAAGTTTTTTAAATTTAATAACTCTTAAAAAAAATGATTTTTCAATTATATACACACCTAAATATATGATGACTACTATAAGAATGGCAACTAGAATTTTGTTAAGTATTATTTTAATATTTTAATAATTATTATATTTAAACAATTAATTAAGGTTTAATTTAAATTCCATTTTTTAATATTAATTATGTATACTCTAGCTCATTTATTTTTATTTTATTAAATTTTTTTTATATTATTTAAGTACAACTGATTTCTTATGTTGAACTGTGCATAACATAAATTGTGTTTAATTTTCCAAATTAATTCATGCAAATATTTCCTTGTATGCCTAAGATAATTTAATACTTATTTCATAATTCTTAAATCAATTGTTTTTTAGAAATTGTTTTCAACATTACAAGACTTTCCAGAAATTGTTTTCAATATTACAAGACTTTCTACGGATTTCCAAGAAAAGAAAGCGTATACATCATTTTTCTAGAAAAACAACTAAAATATTTTTTAAATATCATTTTAAGATTTTAATAATTATATAATTTTATATATTTTAATTATATTAGCTATTTTATTGAATTAAATGTATTAAATGATTAAATGATTAATTAAAGTTAAAATTTCAATTAAATTTTTATTTAAAAATTAATTAATTAATTAAATACTAGTACTAATATCAAGTTATTTATTTTATAATAATAAGAATTTTAATTAAATATCACTTTATAAAAAAGTTATGGTTTCAATATATTTTATACAATCAGGTTAACTCTTCTATCTATTTGATATTTTTGGAGACTATTAAAATAAATAATGACTATCAATTGAAGAATCACACAAAAAAAATAGTTACCACTACTATGTGAATTTAAAATTGTTTTCGAAATTATATGAAATATCAATACAATTTGGATACGAGACAAATTAATTGCAATTTTGAAATATCTTTTATGAAATATCAATCTTTCTACTGGTGTGATTGAAGGTTTCGATTAAAACAGAATTATAATACATCAATATAATAATTGTAATATATATTTGATTCATTTATGTAAAAAAATCATGTTTTCTTGATTAATTTTATGTCAAAAAATATATTTTCTATACTTATTGAATTTTATCATAATTGTAATATTTATTTATCTTTTATTTAAATTGCATTATTTTATATTAATTAGGTATACTTGGCCACATTTATTTTTATTTTATTAATTTTTTTATATTATTCGAGTATCACTGATTTATTTTGTCGAACTGTACTTAACATAAACATATTTATGTGTTTCATTTCCCATATTAAATCATACAAGTATTTTCTTGGATAACTAAAATTATTTAATAGTTATTTGATTATTAAACGACCACATAAACATACTCCCTCCGTTTTATATTATAAGCAAATTTTACTTTTTAAATATATTAAATAATTAAAATATTTGGTCTATATATAGACCAGATACATTAATTATTCAATGTATCTAAAAAGTGAAATTTAATTATAATATAGAACGGAGGGAGTACAATTAGACATTATGTATAAATAATTAGACATTAAAGACATCCATTATATAACCAAACTTAATATTAATATTGGGTCATTATGTAAGAATACATCTTAGAATTATTTTCTTACTTAATATTTATATTCATTTAAGATTACTTTTAATGTTTCAGTCTTATTTACTCCCTCCGTCTCACAATAGGTGTCTTCTTTGAGATTTTTACATTTTTTAAGATAATGATTAATTGTGTTGATTTCAATGATAAAACGAGTGTCATTTACTAAAATAACCTTATTAATAATAGATAGTGGAGTAGTTAAATGAATTAAAATACAATAAACAAGGGTAAATTAGTGGAAAGAAATAATAAATATTATATTGATATTCTAAATGGACAAATAATTTAATACAAATAAAAAAATAAAAAAAGACACCTATTGTGAGATGATGGGATTAATTTGCAACTAAAAAACATTATACATGTCTATATAGTTTTTTTACATGTCTTTTTCTTTACATCCTCGGGACATGTGCAAAGGTACTTCTGAATTATTAAGTTCTAATGTGCGGTGGTGATCCATACTTACACGTGAGTTCCTTTTTGGTTGTGTATGTGCGACTATAAAGGTCAATGGTGATTTCTATTGAATTTTTTTAATATATATATAGATTGGAAATCAACCAATAACCAAAGACTATTATTTAAAATAAGTTTAAAAACTTATTTTTGGAGTAAGTTGATCTCGACTCATATATATGCTATAAATAAGAATGTCAAGTTGCATATATTAATGGGAATTCCTCATTTAAGGCCCTCAAAGACGAGAAATTTTTTCTGTATAATTAAAAATTTGTAGGTATGTTTATTTGTCATTTCATATCATTTATTTTACAAACCAACGTAATACCCATGTAATGTTAATAAAAGAGAAATATCTAAATTATTATTTTAAAAAAAATTAAGTTTGAAAAAATAAAATTTTAAATTAAACACCGTTTTATAAATAAATTATGGCCTCAATATATGATATACAATTTTTTTTTTTTTGAAACAGCTATATGATATACAATTAAGTTAATTCTTAAAAAAGTTAAGGACTATCGATTGAAGAATCACACAAATCATCACACATTTATTGTTTGTCTCCTAATCTTTGGAATTACCAGCAATACATGGCAACTAGAATTTTTTTTAAATATTATTTTAATATTTTAATAATTATTTTATTTAAAAAATTAAATACGGTTTAACTTAAATTCCTTGTTTTTATATTAATTATGTAAACTATGGCTCATTTATTTTTGTTTTATTAAATTTTTTTATATTATTTGAGTACAACTGATTTATTTTGTTGAACTGTGCATAACATAAATTGTGTTTAATTTTCCAAATTAATTCACGCAAGTATTTTCTTGTATGACTAAGATAATGTAATAGTTGTTTCATAATTCTTAAATCAATTGTTTTCCAGAAATTGTTTTCAACATTACAAGACTTTGTAGAAATTGTTTTCATTTACATTACATATTCAGTTATATATATTTTTTACAGGCTTTTTAGAAATTGTTTTCAATATTATAAGACTTTCTACGGATTCCGAAAAAAAGAAAGCGTATACATCATTTTTCTCGAAGGGCAACTAGAATAATTTTTAAATATCATACTAAATTATAATTCTAAAAGTTCTTGCCACAAAATTTCCCGCCAAAACCCTTAATAAATAAAAGACAACTCACTTTTTATAAGAGACAACTCATTTTTTAGATATATTGAATAATCAATATATTTGTTCAGTTTATAGACTAGATACATTGATTATTCAATGAACCTAAACAGTAAATTGTCTCTTATAAAAAGGAACTGAAGTATTACCAAATTATAATCCTAAAAATTCTTTCCACCAAATTTTCCGCCAAAACCTTTAATAAGTAAAATTAAATTAATTAAATAAATAAGTAAATATTATTAATTAATAAAAAAACCAATCACTCATTTAATAAC
Source organism: Lathyrus tuberosus (assembly GCA_022829125.1). Classification (NCBI taxonomy): domain Eukaryota; kingdom Viridiplantae; phylum Streptophyta; class Magnoliopsida; order Fabales; family Fabaceae; genus Lathyrus; species Lathyrus tuberosus. The sequence continues at coordinate 14,060,766 of JALAZF010000072.1, forward strand.
TTTTTCTCTCTCCATTATTAACTTCCACTACTAAATAGTTTCTCAATTATGCATTAACAATAATAATTAATTTAAAAAATTACTAAATAAATAAATAAATAAAATACTAAATTATAATCCTAGAAGTTCTTCCCACTAAACTATCCGCCAAAACCTTTAATAAATAAAAGTTAATTGATTAAATAAAAAAGTAAATATTATTAATTAATAAAAAAAACCAATCACTCATTTAGTAACTTTTTCTTTCTCCATTATTAACTTCCACTACTAAATAGTTTCTCAATTATTCATTAATAAAATTTATTAATTTAAAAAAGGGTTAATAGTCATTTTGCCCCTGGTATATAGGCGTTTTTTGAAAAACCCCCTATAAAAAAAACTTGCAAAAAATACCCTAACATTTGAAGATTCTCTCAATTTTGACCTTCATCACGTCCGGTCAGCAAAAATGCTGACGTGTCAGAATTTTTTTTTTTTTAGTGATGTGGAATGCCAAGTGGCTTTTTAATTTTATTTTTGAATTATTTTAATGCCACCTTGGCATTTCGTTTTATATTTATTTTTGGTTTATTTTTAAAAATATATCACTTGTTCAAAATTTATTGGAGGGGGAAATTGAACCCATCCCCTTTATTTCATAGGTCCCCCACCTTACCACTAATCCAATCAATTTCTTTTGTTAATTTATGCTTTTAAAATGTATATATTATATAATTAAAATTTTTTAGATAGGTTTATTTGTCATTTCATATAATTTATTTTATAAACCAACGTAATACCCATGTAATGTTAATAAAAGAGAAAGATCTAAATTATTATTTAAAAAAAATTAAGTTTGAAAAAATAAAATTTTAAATTAAACACCGTTTTATAAATAAATTATGGCCTCAATATATGATATACAATTAAGTTAATTCTTAAAAAGTTAAGGACTATCGATTGAAGAATCACACAAATCATCACACATTTATTGTTTGTCTCCTAATCTTTGGAATTATCAGCAATACATGGCAACTAGAATTTTTTTTAAATATTATTTTACTATTTTAATAATTATTTTATTTAAAAAATTAAATACGGTTTAACTTAAATTCCATTTTTTTATATTAATTATGTATACTATGGCTCATTTATTTTTGTTTTATTAAATTTTTTTATATTATTTGAGTACAACTGATTTATTTTGTTGAACTGTGCATAACATAAATTGTGTTTAATTTTCCAAATTAATTCATGCAAGTATTTTCTTGTATGACTAAGATAATGTAATAGTTGTTTCATAATTCTTAAATCAATTGTTTTCCAGAAATTGTTTTCAACATTACAAGACTTTGTAGGAATTGTTTTCATTTACATTACATATTCAGTTATATATATTTTTTACAGGCTTTTTAGAAATTGTTTTCAATAATATAAGACTTTCTACGGATTCCAAAAAAAAAAGAAAGCGTATACATCATTTTTCTCGAAGGGCAACTAGAATAATTTTTAAATATCATACTAAATTATAATTCTAGAAGTGCTTGCCACAAAATTTCCCGCCAAAACCCTTAATAAATAAATGACAACTCACTTTTTTATAAGAGGCAACTCATTTTTTAGATACATTGAATAATCAATATATTTTGTCAGTTTATAAACTAGATACATTGATTATTCAATGAACCTAAACAGTAAATTGTCTCTTATAAAAAAGAACTGAAATATTACCAAATTATAATCCTAAAAATTCTTTCCACCAAATTTTCCGCCAAAACCTTTAATAAGTAAAATTAAATTAATTAAATAAATAAGTACATATTATTAATTAATAAAAAAAGCAATCACTCATTTAATAACTTTTTCTCTCTCCATTATTAACTTCCACTACTAAATAGTTTCTCAATTATGCATTAACAATAATAATTAATTTAAAAAATTACTAAATAAATAAATAAATAAAATACTAAATTATAATCCTAGAAGTTCTTCCCACTAAACTATCCTCCTAAACCTTTAATAAATAAAAGTTAATTGATTAAATAAAAAAGTAAATATTATTAATTAATAAAAAAAACCAATCACTCATTTAGTAACTTTTTCTTTCTCCATTATTAACTTCCACTACTAAATAGTTTCTCAATTATTCATTAATAAAATTTATTCATTTAAAAAAGGGTTAATAGTCATTTTGCCCATGTCATATAGGCGTTTTTTGAAAAAACCACTATAAAAAAAAACTTGCAAAAAATACCCTAACATTTGAAGATTCTCTCAATTTTGACCTTCATCACGTCCGGTCAGCAAAAATGCCGACGTGTCAGAATTTTTTTTTTTTTAATGATGTGCCAGGCCAAGTGGCTTTTTAATTTTATTTTTGAATTATTTTAATGCCATCTTGGCATTTCGTTTTTTATTTATTTTTGATTTATTTTTAAAAATATATCACTTGTTCAAAATTTATTGGAGGGGGGAATTGATACCATCCCCTTTATTTCATAGGTCCTCCACCTTACCATTAATCCAATCAACTTCTTTTATTAATTTATGATTTTAAAATGCATATATTATATAATGAAAATTTTTTAGGTAGGTTTATTTGTCATTTCATATAATTTATTTTATAAACCAACGTAATACCCATGTAATGTTAATAAAAGAGAAAGATCTAAATTATTATTTAAAAAAAATTAAGTTTGAAAAAATAAAATTTTAAATTAAACACCGTTTTATAAATAAATTATGGCCTCAATATATGATATACAATTAAGTTAATTCTTAAAAAGTTAAGGACTATCGATTGAAGAATCACACAAATCATCACACATATATTGTTTGTCTCCTAATCTTTGGAATTATCAGCAATACATGGCAACTAGAATTTTTTTAAAATATTATTTTAATATTTTAATAATTATTTTATTTAAAAAACTAAATACGGTTTAACTTAAATTCCATTTTTTTATATTAATTATGTATACTATGGCTCATTTATTTTTGTTTTATTAAATTTTTTTATATTATTTGAGTACAACTGATTTATTTTGTTGAACTGTGCATAACATAAATTGTGTTTAATTTTCCAAATTAATTCATGCAAGTATTTTCTTGTATGACTAAGATAATGTAATAGTTGTTTCATAATTCTTAAATCAATTGTTTTCCAGAAATTGTTTTCAACATTACAAGACTTTGTAGAAATTGTTTTCATTTACATTACATATTCAGTTATATATATTTTTTACAGGCTTTTTAGAAATTGTTTTCAATATTATAAGACTTTCTACGGATTCCGAAAAAAAGAAAGCGTATACATCATTTTTCTGGAAGGGCAACTAGAATAATTTTTAAATATCATACTACATTATAATTCTAGAAGTTCTTGCCACAAAATTTCCCGTCAAAACCCTTAATAAATAAAAGACAACTCACTTTTTATAAGAGACAATTCATTTTTTAGATACATTGAATAATCAATATATTTGGTCAGTTTATAGACTAGATATATTGATTATTCAATGAATCTAAAAAGTAAATTGTCTCTTATAAAAAAGAACTGAAGTATTACCAAATTATAATCCTAAAAATTCTTTCCACCAAATTTTCCGCCAAAACCTTTAATAAGTAAAATTAAATTAATTAAATAAATAAGTAAATATTATTAATTAATAAAAAAACCAATCACTCATTTAATAACTTTTTCTCTCCATTATTAACTTCCACTACTAAATAGTTTCTCAATTATGCATTAACAATAATAATTAATTTAAAAAATTACTAAATAAATAAATAAATAAAATACTAAATTATAATCCTAGAAGTTCTTCCCACTAAACTATCCGCCAAAACCTTTAATAAATAAAAGTTAATTGATTAAATAAAAAAGTAAATATTATTAATTAATAAAAAAAAACCAATCACTCATTTAGTAATTTTTTCTTTCTCCATTATTAACTTCCACTACTAAATAGTTTCTCAATTATTCATTAATAAAATTTATTAATTTAAAAAAGTGTTAATAGTCATTTTGTCCCTGTCATATATGCGTTTTTTGAAAAATCCCCCTATAAAAAAAACTTGCAAAAAATACCTTAACATTTGAAAATTCTCTCAATTTTAACCCATCCTTTTATTTCATAGGTCCCCCACCTTACCACTAATCCAATCAACTTCTTTTGTTAATTTATGCTTTTAAAATGTATATATTATATGTTTAATATTTTTTTCTATTAATATAAACTAAATTATTTTAACATTAGAATTTAGTATTTAGTTTAATAGTTTCTATTGCTATTCAATTTAATATTGCTACAGTTTAATATTTAGTTTAATAATTTATATTTCTATTGCTATAGGCGTTTAATATAATGTATATAATACTAATAGTTTAATATTGCTACAGTAATTAAATTAAATTAGTTGATTAGTTCAACATTTGTTTTTCAATTAAAAACTATATTAGATTATTAGTTCATTAGTATTAAACTAAAGTAGTTTATTAGTTTATGCTACAGTAATTAAATTAAATTAGTTTATTAGTTTATGCTACAGTAATTAAATTAAATTAGTTTATTAGTTTATTAGTATTAATTTTTGCTACAATAATTAAACTAAATTAGTTTATTAGTTCATCATTTGCTACAGTAATTTATTAGTTTATGCTACAGTAATTAAATTAAATTAGTATTAATTTTTGCTACAGTAATTAAACTAAATTAGTTTATTAGTTCATCATTTGCTACAGTAATTAAACTATTAATATTTGTTAGACGGTGTGGCTAGTGATCGAGAGGGGGGGTGAATAGATCACCTCCTTGAAAAAGAAAGATTTAAAAATGCTTATCAGAGTTTTTGAAAGTTAGCGGAAAATTACAATCCCGAATCGACTTCCGTCTATTCTGGACCAGCTACTAGAAAACCGGACACATGAATTAATGCTGGATTTATATTAGGATGACAAAGATTTATTAACACCAGATTAGGATCGAATCAAATGCACTTATCATACAAATACTATTTCCAATGAACAAAAACTCAGCTGACAGTTTTGTCAAACACTTGGCGTGTGAGTGTTCAATGATTAACAATAATGGTGATTTGATAAAAGTTTTCTTACCACTATTGTATCATAAAACGTTAAGACACAATACACCAAATGAATCACAAAATTGTTGAAAACGTAAAGAGAGATAAGGACAGAATACAATACGCAGAGATTTGGTAAGGAAGTTCCCCACTTTCGTCCTCGCGTGTGGGTACGTCTCCCTCTCAATTTCAAACTGAAATTGAGACCTGTTATATCAATAATGCTGAATTCGTTGTTTACAAGGTTACAATACAAAGCCATAAATCTAAACCCCAAGATCTTTCTCTTGTATGAACCTTCACTTGATCTGAGCTTAATCAAGAATTTCCCCTGCAAGAATTACAAACAATTCACCGGTTCCACGACCTGTTTGCGAAATTACCAAATTTCCAAACCCTACGCTGCGGCTGAATATGTTATGCAAACGTGACTAACAAACCCTCAAGAACACACCAGTTCTTGAAGGACAAACCAGATGATTTTTCCTCGAAACCCCCTTTGAATCTTCAACTCAGCTAGATCCTTGATCGTACCACTGAACGTTATCTCGATGATCCTTTAATCCGATGAACAAGAATGATTATGTGTTGATGTTCTTGAATTAAAGTGATTGAGAAGATGATGAAGATAAAGTATCTTTCAGGTCTCTAAAACTGCTCACAAAATTGATGCTCACCAAACTTGCTTTTACCGTTATTACACAATTTTCACACTAACGAATTATACTTATTAACTGAACTGTCAAAACCTTCTTATATGTGAAACAGAAACGGTTAGAGAAAGAAAACAGCTTTATGTATCAATACGAAACTCGTATGAGTCGATACATGGTAGCTATGGTAGCTATATAACATACATGAGTCGACACACAGATATATGCATCGATGCATACTGTAACTTAGTTTAATTTCAGAAAGTAAATCTAATCATGAATCGATGCAAACTTCGTATGACTCGATACATGGCTTAACAACAAGGAAGCATGTATCGATGCAAAACTCGTATGGATCGATCCATACTGAAGCAAACACGTTTTTGTGATTTTAACAGAGGAATGTGTCGATGCAAGATAGACATGAATCGATACATGCATAAGGAAAATTGTTTTTATGATGTCAATAAAGATATGTATCAATTGTATTGTCTTTAAAGCATGGTATAGGTATAAAATCACATATATGTACCAACTAAACATGCATACTAATCTTATAACATGCACATCAAATACATTGGCATTTATATATGCATTTATCACACAATTTGCTATCATACAAAACTAAAAAGATTGCTCACAAACTCCCCCTTTTTGATGATGGCAAATTTGCAAGATGTGTGATAGAACACTCCCCCTGAGTTTGTGCATGGCTGACAACATCTTGTTTTTCTTTCTTCTCCCCCTTTGTCAACATCAAAAAGAAGAAAATAGCAAAATTCTGTGTATAGAGGCACAAGGCTAGAATGATGTAGCACTAAACAGTGAAATTGATATTGAAGCTAACAATCACAAAGAGAGAAGCTTAACATAAAACAATCACTCACAAAGAATGACAAGGAAAGGGCAAAAATAACACAAGTAAACAGAAATAAAAGAAATAAGCATTGAACAGTATAACAAAGTGCTTAGAATTACATAAGAAATACCAAAACATACAAAGTTTGAACAATATAACAAAGAAACTTAAGCAACATGATTATGAAATGAAATGCAATGATTATGATGGCTTAAAAAGGGTTATGGCCTCCACAGGACTCCTCATCAGCTCTATCAGGATCTCTGAAACTTGGTGGAGGCGGCGGAGGAGGCATCTCATCAGGATTATGGCCCATGAAACTATATTGCCTGAACCGGTTCTGAACTTCAACGCTTCTGAACTTGTCCATAATACCAGGATTGGCACGACAATCGTCCATAAAACCAGACATTTCATTGTAAAAAACTTGATGCCATTTAACCAAGTCCATGTGCCAAGAATGCTGATTGTGATACATCCATGTGTGCTCATCATGCCACTCACGATGCTCTTTATGCCACTCATTTTGTTGATTATGCCAAGCAAGCGCCTGTTCATGACGGGCTTGATTGGCAAGCTCCATTTGCTGAAACATTTGAGTCAAATATGCAGGAGCTGTTGAAGAAGAAGCAGCACCAGAGAATGGAGGAACAGTTGGAGTTGGTTCATAATTTGTTGGAGACCACCTTTGTGGCACCCAATCACCCCAACTAGCATTAGCATTTGCTTCAGGCTGATTCTCGTCGTTGACATCATTCATTTCTTCATCCATTTGGTCTTCAGTCATGAAAACTTGTTCAGAAGGCACATCAAAGTTATACACACTTGTTTTGGATCCCCTTTCCAAAAAGTAAAAACATTTACGCTCCTTATCCCACCGGTATCCCATATGAGATAAAGTGGCAGTGTTGAACTCTTGAGCAGAAGTGGGAGATATAAGAGGGACTAAAGGTATGGCTATATTCCAGTATTTTATGATTCTCATAATCTGAGCAGCATACCCAAGTGTAATATTCTTCGAACTGTTACGCATAAGAAATATGCGTTTCACAAAGTAGTTTGGCCAATTCAATGAAACCTTATTTTGAAGAAGGTACACAAGGTGAATATCTGGTCTATCCAACCTAGAATGACCACCGGATCTTGGACGCAAAATGCGCGAGACAATCCAGTGAAGGATTCTAGGTATGCTTGTAATCATACCAGATGTGAGTGGTTCATCCTCACCCAGAGGTCTGTCCAGTTTTAAAATGGATGCAACATATTCCTTTATTTTAAAGTCAGTATCAAAGCTCTGGTCATGCCAGTTCTTCATTCCAGGCACCCCAAAAGGGATTTGAAACACTTTGTCCCAATCAGCAGCTTCAAATGTATAAGTTCTGGTTCCAATAGAATATTTGAACATATAACCTCTACCAGATTGTAGACCAGCATAAAAGATGCAAATAAAGTCCTCATGATAATCATCATTTATGCTAAAAAATGTACCAAGCTTTTGCACATTCAACAGATCAACAATATCATTGAGGTGCAGAGTGGAAGCATCAGTTTTATTAAAGACATGTGGTTTCATAACTAACTTTGTCTTGAAAAAAGTCTCAAACTCATCAGCAATGGCAGGATGAAGGAGAGTCAGCGCACTAGGAGGGATTTCTGGGGGTGGTGGAGACTGATGAGAAGAGCCAATAGGTTCCTTTCCTTTTTCTCTTCCTCTTTGTCTGGCAGGAATGGTTCTTGGAGGCATGGTGATGAATTGAAGAAGAGTTAAGATGAATGAGGGATAGGAGGTGAATTAGGGTTTAGGAGATGAAGATGTTTGAAGAGATTAGGGTTAGCCGCTTGGGTATGAGAGGAAGAGAGAGTCTAGAGTGAAGGAATGAGACCTATAAACTTGGCTGATGTGTCGATCCAGAACTGAATCAGCATGCATTTATTGTAAAACAATCAGTATGCATCGATACAAGGGGTTATGAATCGATCCATTTTACGAATTAAATGTTTTTAAAATGTTCTATGTGTCGACACAAAACACGGATGCATCGACACATACTGAAACAAGTTTGAAAAATGTGAAATAAAAACAATATGAATCGACCCATAGCACGAATGCATCGACCGAATACTAGAATGTATCGACACATGCACTTGTTGCATCGATACATACTGATGCTAAACTAAGTTTTAACTAATTTTTGAATACCAGTTGAGTATAGAAACCTGTTAGCAGCCCTAAGTCAATGCAATATGAATTATGTCATGATAAATATGCTTAAGTAATTCACAAATCAAACATTAATGTTCAAACAACATATGCAAAGGAATACATATAAACGATTTTAAAGAATTTGTTCAAACATACAAAAATCACATAGTTCCAAAGAGATATAGAAAGGAATGATATTACCTCTGTTGATGTAACCTTATGAAGTACGAATGAGGTCTAAAAACAAATCTCAACAAACAAAGTGAGACATATATAAATAAGGACCAACATGCTTAAGACATCAATGAAGAGAGATCTAAGATCCCTAATTCACGACGAATGTTGAAGAACGGTTCCGTTGCTAATGGTTTAGTAAAAATGTCAGCAAGTTGGTTTTTAGTATCAACATGCTCAAATACAACGTCCTCTTTTTCAACATGATCGCGAAGAAAGTGATGCCTAATCTCTATGTGTTTAGTGCGTGAGTGTAAAACAGGATTCTTAGTAAGATTTATAGCACTTGTGTTATCACATTTTATTGGAATACGTTTGAGTTGAATATCGAAATCTTGTAGTTGTTGCTTCAGCCACAAAATCTGAGCGCAACAACTACCGGCTGCAACGTACTCAGCCTCAGCAGTTGACAATGCGACAGACACCTGCTTTTTGCTATGCCAGCTTACCAAAGAGTTTGAAAATAAGTGACATGTACCACTAGTGCTTTTCCTATCTGATTTGCAGCCAGCAAAATCAGAATCGGAGTAACCTACTAGGCTACAATCGCTTCCTTTGGAATACCAGAGCCCATATTTAGATGTTCCATGAAGATATCTAAATATACGCTTAACAACTTTCAAGTGTGATTCCTTAGGATTTGATTGATATCGTGCACATATACAAACACTGAACATGATGTCAGGTCTAGATGCAGTAAGATACAAGAAAGACCCAATCATACCTCTATACCTTTTAACATCTACACTCTTAGCGTGTTCATCTTTATCTAGATTCTCGTTGGTAGGCATAGGGGTGTCGATTGATTTTGAATCGTTCATTCCAAAGCGCTTGAGCAGCTCTCTGTAGTATTTTGTTTGACACACAGCTGTACCCTCATCAAGCTGCTTTATTTGGAGACCGAGGAAGTAATTTAGCTCCCCCATAAGACCCATTTCAAATTCTCCCTGCATAACCTTTGAAAACTCTTCGACCAAGTGTATGTTAGTTGAACCAAAAATTATATCGTCTACATAAACTTGAACTAAAAGAATGTATTTTCCCATGTGTTTAATGAAGAGAGTGGTATCCACTTTACCTCTTGAATATCCATGATCAAGTAGAAATTTGCTAAGTCTTTCATACCAAACCCGAGGGGCTTGCTTAAGACCGTACAAAGCTCGTTTTAATTTGTAAACATAATCTGGATATTCAGCATTCTCAAAACCAGGAGGTTGTGAGACGTATACCTCTTCATTTAGGACACCGTTTAGAAACGCACTCTTTACGTCCATTTGGTAAAGCTTAAAATTCTTAGAACACGCATAAGCAAGCAAGAGACGTATAGCTTCAAGACGAGCAACTGGAGCATAAGTTTCCTCATAATCTATGCCCTCCTCTTGGTTATACCCTTGTGCCACTAAACGTGCTTTGTTCCTAGTTATCACTCCGTTTTCATCAAGCTTATTTCTAAAAACCCATTTAGTACCTATGATATGATGATCTCGCGGACGAGGAACAAGTTCCCAAACGTCATTTCTTTGAAATTGATTAAGCTCTTCTTGCATGGCCATTAGCTAAAATTCATCAATCAAGGCCTCTTTGGCATTTTTAGGTTCTACTTGAGAAACAAAAGCGAAGTGAGAACAGAAATTACTTATCCTAGAACGAGTCATTACTCCCTTTGAAATGTCTCCCAAAATGTTGTCAATAGGATGGTCTTTTGAAGATCTCCAAGCTGGTGGAAGGTCATTCATTTCAGCTTGCCCTTCTTCCTTATCTTTTACATGACTGGTATCTTCCTCCTCCTCATTGTCTTCTATTTTGGACTGATCAATTTCCGAAACAGCTTCTTTGAGTATGTCTTCTGTAGATACACCTGCGTCATCAAAAGAAGTATCTTTTCCGACATTTTTCGGATAAGACTCATCAAAAGAAACATGGACAGATTCTTCAACAGAAAGTAAACGCTTATTATACACTCTATATGCTTTACTTTTACACCCTTAAACACAATATTCTGTTCAGTATGTTCAATTATGCAGCAAGTTTTTGTGAAAGAAACCTTGTAACCCTTGTCGCACAATTGACTAATACTTAACAAATTGTGTTTAAGTCCCTCTACTAGATGGACATCAGAAATAGTAGTGGTAGAGGGATTACCTACACTACCTTTGCCAAGTATAGCTCCTTTGTTATTGTCTCCATAAGTAACATATCCCTTCTTCTTTGCTTTGAAGTCTATAAAAAGCGATATATCACCCGTCATGTGCCTTGAGCACCCGCTGTCTAGAAACCATCTTCTATCTACGGATGCAAGACACTCATCCTACAATATCAAAAGAGAGAAATAGGTACCCAATTTTCATTGGGTCCATGTGGGTAAGTGGTAACACGGTTGCCTTTAGGCTTCCATTGATAAATGCCTTTAGGAACAAGAAATCTCCTAAACTTGCATTTTTCAATGGTATGACCGGCACGACAACAATAATGACATAAGCCATGATGATGTATTTGTTTATGTTTGTTCATTAAATCCTTTGGAATAAAAGAGTATTTTGCATATGGTGGATTTAATGACTTCTTAAACAACCTAGAATCAACGGCATAAGTAACCTTGGGTTGTAAAGCTTTTTCCAATTTGACTTTAAGAGTGTTAACCTCTTGTTGCCAAATATGACAAGCTTCACAATACCTAATTTAACTACATCCGTTAATATTGATATCTTTTGAATTTTCTGCAATACTAGCTTTCAAACTTTCTAAATCTTTTTCAGCTTTGTATACTTTACCTTCCAAGAATGAAAAAATTTGTTTATCGGAGGATAATCTTTTAAAAGCATCTAAAGCTTCGTTATGCAGTTTTTCAAAAGCTATTTTCAGTTCAGAAAAAGACATAGAAGAAAAATTACTATAGTAGGCTTGTCTTACTTTCTTATCGTTGATCTTCTTCTTGTGGTGGGACTGATTTTTGGTGTGAGCCATAAGACACAGATTTGCTGTCTCATCACTATCAGTTGAACTTTGTGAGCTTGATGAATCACTATCACTTTCCCATGCAATATAAGCTCTTCTTTGTTTATTGACCCTTTTTGGTGAAGCTTTTCCTTTATCCTTTTTCCTCATAGGACATTCTGTCTTATAATGTCCAGATTTACCACAATTAAAGCAAGATCCTTTTACTCTATGCTTCTTATTCTCTTCCTGTTTTGACTCTATAGATTGTCTTCGGAACTTAATGAGATTTTTGTCGGAATGCTTGATTCCATTCTTTCGAATGAATCTATTATATCTCTTAACAAAAAGTCCCATTTCCTCATCACCCGAATCTTCGTCACTACTTGAATCATTGTCACTTTGCTCTTTTTGTGAGGACTTTGAGCTAGAGGCCACAAGAGCTATTGGCTTCTTCTCACTCTCTTTGTTTTTTATTCTTTTCCTTTTTACTCTTGTTCTCAAATATTTCAAGACTTTCCAGTTGTTGTTGATGTTCTTCCAGCTTGCCAAATAAAGTTGTAATCCTAAGCGTCGTGAGGTCGTTGGCTTCCTTAATAGCTGTTACTTTAGGTTGCCATTCCCTGCTAAGACATCTCAGAATTTTATTAGTGGCTATTTCATTGGAGACAGATTTTCCAAGTGCATTCAAACGATTGATGAGATGAACGAATCTCTTTTGCATGTCAGAGATAGATTCTCCTTGTTTCATGCGAAAGAGCTCGAACTCTTGATTAAGTGTGTTAATACGGGACTGTTTAACTTCAGTAGTACCCTCATGGGCAATTTCTAAAGCATCCCACATTTCTTTAGTTGTCGTACAATGGGATACCCGATAATACTCATCAGCACCAAGTGCTGAAATTAGCATATTTTGAGCTCTCCAATCACACGACCACTTTTTCTCATCTTTCTCATCGTAATCCTCTTCTGGTTTAGGAACTATGGCACCAGCCTCATTTCTCATAGTAATTTGAAAAGGACCATTTTGAATGGCAGCCCACACATTCCTATCCACAGAATTTATATGAACTCGCATGCAGTCTTTCCAGTAGCCATAATTTTCACCGTTGAAAACAGACGCTCTATTGTACGCCCCCTTTGGTTCAGAATCCATATCGTTACAAGCAGCCACAAAGCACCAGGGAACCGGTGCTCTGATACCACTTGTTAGACGGTGTGGCTAGTGATCGAGAGGGGGGTGAATAGATCACCTCCTTGAAAAAGAAGGATTTAAAAATGCTTATCAGAGTTTTTGAAAGTTAGCGAAAAATTACAATCCCGAATCGACTTCCATCTATTCTGGACTAGCTACTAGAAAACCAGACACACGAATTAATGCTGGATTTATATTAGGATGACAAAGATTTATTAACACCAGATTAGGATCGAATCAAATGCACTTATCATACAAATACTATTTCCAATGAACAAAAACTCAGCTGACAGTTTTGTCAAACACTTGGCGTGTGAGTGTTCAATGATTAACAATAATGGTGATTTGATAAAAGTTTTCTTACCACTATTGTATCATAAAACGTTAAGACACAATACACCAAATGAATCACAAAATTGTTGAAAACGTAAAGAGAGATAAGGACAGAATACAATACGCAGAGATTTGGTAAGGAAGTTCCCCACTTTCGTCCTCGCGTGTGGGTACGTCTCCCTCTCAATTTCAAACTGAAATTGAGACCTGTTATATCAATAATGCTGAATTCGTTGTTTACAAGGTTACAATCCAAAGCCAGAAATCTAAACCCCAAGATCTTTCTCTTGTATGAACTTTCACTTGATCTGAGCTTAATCAAGAATATTAAACTAAATTGAATAAATAAATTCTAATATATTAGTAAATAAAAACTAAATTGAATAGTAATATTAAACTATTAGTATTATTAGAAAGTATTAAACTAAATACTAAATTCTAATGTAGCAAAAAAAATACTAAATACTATTAAACTATTAAACTAAATACTAAATTCAAATGTTAAAATAATTTAGTTTATATTAATAGAAAAAAATATTAAACATATAATATATACATTTTAAAAGCATAAATTAACAAAAGAAGTAAATTGGCTTAGTGGTAAGGAGGGGGACCTATGAAATAAAGGGATGGGTTCAATTCCTACCTCCAACAAATTTTGAACATGTGACATATTTTTAAAAATAAACCAAAAATAAATAAAAAACGAAATGCCAAGGTAGCATTAAAATAATTCAAAAATAAAATTAAAAAGCCACTTGGCTTTCCACATCACTAAAAAAAAAAGAATAATCTAACACGTCAGCATTTTTGCTGACCGGGCGTGATGAAGGTCAAAATTGAAAGAATCTTCAAATGTTAGGGTATTTTTTGCAATTTTTTTTTATAGGGGGGTTTTTCAAAAAGCGCCTATATGGTAGGGGGCAAAATGACTATTAACCCTTTTAAAAATAAATAAATAAATAAAATTTTCATAACACCATTAACACCATCAAAACTTTACTCTCGAAAACTCCTCTCCAAAATTCTCTCTAATAATTCCCTTAACTAATTTAATTAAAATAATTATTCAATTCCACCAAATGCTCTATTTCAAATAAATCAATTTAATTAAATAATAAGAATTTGAAACAAAATGTTCATCCTTGCACTAACCGTCAGTTATTAGTGGCCACGTTTTGGTGCTGGAATAATAATAAGGGTTAATAGCTACTTTGCCCCCTGTCATATAGGCGATGTTCGAAAAACCCCCTGGAAAAAAAAACTTGCAAAAAAAACCCTAACATTTGAAGATTCTCTCAATTTTGACCTTCATTACATCCAGTCACCAAAAACCTGCTGTCGCTCCCAGGATTTTCATCCAGGTACAAACGCGAGAGTGGCGCGGAAAAACAGAGTCGCCAGCCGTGTAAATTTATCCCAAGAGAGGGAAAGGGAACACCGCATAAACCTGAGGAAGAGGGAAAGGAACGGTCATCGCAACCATAACCTGGGTTCGGGAGTCGGTTACGCGAGGGGAAGGTGCTAGCACCCCACGCGTCCATCGTACTCGATGGGATCCACGCTTGTTGTCTAATCTAAGGGTGAGTTATCCTATCATTAATGGCTGTACTAAGACGGGAGAGGGGAAAACTAAGACAGACTCGGTAGGACGTCGACGTCCTAGGCCTACGTACCCCCTTTGTGCAATGGGGAATTCAGAGTCAACGTAGTTCGGACCAAGTTCTTTTTGTGTTTTTTATGAGCGATGTTAAGTTCGCGTCCGGCAGTTAGGGTCGATGCCTGTTTGCGACTCAGACAGAAGGTAACGTGCCCTTTTTTAAAATAGCCTTTAGTTTGACAATCCCGAAGGACAAAAAGGTTTGAAGTTGGTTTGTATTTTTTAGGACAGAAGTGACTTGAGTTAGTTTATAAGTTGCATTGCACCAAAGTCTAGGGCACAGGGACGAATACTTAACGAATCGTCCCAAGACAGGACGCTCGCTAAGCACTCTAGAAAGATGAGAGGAAGCCCCTCATTTCTCATTCCCCACGCTTAAGGCTCGTGCGCAATACACTTTATCTTTATTAAATGTTTTCAAGAAACGTTGAGATGAGAAGAGAGAAGACACAAAGGAAAAGAAAAACACTAAGGGGGAAATCTATCCTAATGTTATCATGCAAAGATGGCCCTAAGGGGAGGATTAGGAGGGAAGCCTACCTAATGTTAGCATGCAAAGGATTGAAAGCCTAATGTCTCTCCTACCCCCGGCATAATCAGAAATTAAGTGGAGCTAGGAACCCTAAGGGGATCATGTGAACAAAAACAAGTAAACCTAGGATGAATCAATCACAAAATGAACTAAAAACAAACGAAAGAATAAACAGTGTTAGTCAACAACAATGTCACACAATCAAAGTAAAAAGGGGGGAGCTTTAGCCAAGGGGTCATATCAACCGAGGCAAACAAGCTAGCTATAGGAAATAGGGGTACTCACCCAATGGTATCGAGAACCATGGAGAGCAGAGAAAGGGGGATGTGAATAAGATCACATAAGCATCAACATCGGTCAATGCGAGCTATAGACAAGGCGTGGGGGTTTGATTGCGAAACCTTTCTTCCACTTGACGGACTCGATAACAAGAGTAAGCTATGTTCAAAGCTTCGACCATGTAATGAGAGCTAAGAACGATTCGACTAAAATAACGGGGGTCGATTGCGAACCCTACCTTCCGTCAATTGCCTTCTTGGAGGTCTTACAAGAGAATACGGGAGTGGGATGCCTCTTTGGAGGTCTTTAGGCACAATATTAAACAAGCACAATCATGGCCTCACTTGAGGACTTTTCCAGAATGTCGACCAAAGAAAGGAACGGACTTCCAAGCATGCATCTATATTCCTACTTCTCATGGCATCGAAAGCAGTAAGTGCGGAATGAGATAAAAGGGAAAAGAAACTATACCAAACGGATAACAATCCGTAGCAAAAGCAAACAAAGTAAGAAACCCGGAATACTTCGAGCAAGCTAGCATCACCAAACAAAGCAAGTCAGAAATCGTATATCCGACATAAGCGACAAAGCATGGTCGGTGTGAAAATAAATCACAACCGGCGTGTGGTGTGTATCAGACACAACCACCCAATCAGACAATACACCTGCAAGAAACGCAATCCAGACACAACACCACAAATACATATGCACGCCTCAAGAATGAGAGACAAAGAGAAAGCGCATCGGACGCGAAGTAGCATCCAACAAATAAAGTGGAACACCCAGTGGATAAGCACCATTGGAGACTTTTTCAGAAAAAATCCTTGCACACAAGTTAGTAATAACAAGCAAACGCAACTTTCGTATCACAATATCAAATCAAGAAATCGCACGAAAAGTGACAATGGTTATGTCAAAACATAATATGTACATGGAGTCAATCCGAAATAAGCGAACATGAATGCGATAGTACACAAATCACTAAGTAAGAATGAATATGCATCAAGTAGCAATTAGTATGCAAAGTACATCACAAACGGAGGCAAATAACACGAAATCGGAAAATAAGCGTTAAAAATCGCCGACTCGGAATTGAACGAAAATCGCATGGTTGACCGCAAACGTGCCAACGGACTCAAAAACAAACTCGGTTTGAATTAATTCTGCTCGGAAGTGGGACTTTTAGGCCAATTTCGTCGGCTGGCAGTAGCGAAACGGTAAAAAAAAGTTGTCCGAAATCGACCAAAAAGTCCACCAACAGCTCCGGAATCATCAACAAAGTCAAGTTACATTATTCGCATTCGCAAAAACGTGCTACGGTTAGGAAGTTATGACCAAAATGAGCTAGCATCAAGTATTAAAACCAAATTCAAGAATTGACATAATTTCATTCGATTCAAGCTCTTCGTTTGCAAAAATGAAATAATCCATGCTTTGAATCGAATAGAAATTATATTAACTCATGAATTGCACAAGAATTAGTAAATGAACACAAACATCGACACTTACATTAAATCAACAAAACCGCACCGGTAGCACTATAATTCGATTCAAGAATCACAAACAATTCGATTAATATCGAAACTATTAATTCGGTGAACAACACCACAACCATTAATATCGAAACTATAATTCGATTCAAGAATCACAAACAATTCACGAAATAACTATCCAATTCTGGATTTAATCATATTTCACCAATTCAAGAATCAATTCACAAATTAAATCACCAATGCAAAGCTTAATCCAAAGTTTGATTCACAATTTTATCACAAGAAAATTAAGTTCAACAATATAATCTCAATTCACAATCAACTATCAATTAAATCCTAATTCACCCAATTCAACAATTATTCAAGAATTAAAGTGAAGAATTATTACCAAAAAGTGAATCTGAGGAAGAATTGATGGAATCCGAAGAGAAACGTCAGAAGCGGACGGAGAAGACGCTCGAAAACTCACGCGACGGAGGAAGGAATCTGCGGGGCGCTCACGGTTGAGGAGGGTGGCCGAAAATCGCGGCGGTGGACTGGACAAGGGAGATCGGATCGGAAGAGATCTTGAGATATTTGGAAATTTGCCTTTGAATGTCCTTGAAGATAGATGAACTTGATGAATGTTCTTGAGAGCATATGAAAAACCTTGTTGTTTGATCCTTGAGAGAAATTTAGGTTTGATTTTTGAGTGTTTGTGAATTATCCATCAGGGTTTGTGAAAATGAGAAAATTTTGAATATATAGTGTGATGAAAAACAAAGTGAAACGGTAAAATTCCAGCTTGTCGGCAGCTTAAGCAAAAATAACACCTTGCCCGGTACAAAATTTCGACTCTGAGCCTCTTAAGAAATTGTCCGCGTCTAAGTCACGGACGCAACGCAAAAAGAATGGACGTTATTCGATCAAAATCGAATGAGTTCGATACGCTTAAGCTGCAAGACGTCACTGAATAAGTCATTTTTTTCAGCTTATTTGGTGTCCGCTACTCGAAAATGTGACGAGGTCAACCTCTTCGGAGCATAATCTCGACTCGACTTTGTCAGCAAAGTTGTAGATCTATGAGTCAGTGACCTCGTGTCAAAAGATGAGCGTGATCGGACAAAAAACAAGTGAGATATGAATTTTCCCGTGAAACAACTTTCAGCCTTTTTTTTCGGTTCAGCACTTCCGTTTTGCGAAATAAACCAAAACGATGATCTTCGGAGCATCGTTCGAACTCGAGCTTGTCTTGGAACTTGAAGATGATAAAATTTTTGAACCAACGCTTCGAGAACGGACGCAATCCGATGAAAATTGACCGAGTTATGAATTTTACAAAATCTGACAGACAGTGCACTGCATCAAAGAATCCCACTGGTAATTCACATTTTCGGGGTCCTTCCTCTCGGACCTGACCCAAACTGAATTCACGGCACGAAGATAACATCTAAACGGAATTTTAGGCACTAGAACGGCATCAATCCGATAAACGAGCTGAGAGTTATAAATTTTTTAGTGTCCGAAATACACCGTTTCAGCACTATTTTTCACTGTTTTTTGCACTGTATCGACTCTGAAAACTCGCGCGTTCGGAGATCTTCCTCAAAGAATCAACCCTCGGTTCAAACACAAAAGTTGCAGATAATTTTAATATGAAACTTTTTGGCATAGGAATAGCTCAGAAAAGATGATCCAATCAGAAGTTAAGCCCTTTTGAATACCACTGACGCAATTACTCAGCGAAACCGAAATTCCAGAAACAAATAATTCCCACCAATTTCCTTGATGAATTGACTTCCGAGCCGAACATAAAAGTTGTAGAGAATACCAAGACGGTTCTAACCGTTGAATATCCAGCCAAAACGAGTTCCAGAGCAAGAGTTATGAATTTTGCAAATTTGCACAGCAAGCTGATTTTCTGCTCAAACTGTTCTGAATCGGCTGAAAACTTCGACTTTCTCTGAGATTCTTGACATGAAAAATTATGCTTGATAAGAGCTTTGCTGACCCGTTGATTACGTAACCCGGAGAAATACTTTGCGCATATGTCGAGTGACGAAATAAACGTCTGTTGCAACCTGACGATGCTTGAACAGAGAACCTTGATCTCATAACCACAGAGCCAAATGATATGCATGTATGATAATGCAAAATGAAATGAAACATAAGCCAGTTAGTACTAAAGTGAGGAGAGCAAATTTTGGGGTGCTACAGCTGCCCCTATTCAATCAACTTGGTCCTGAGGGTATGATAGCGACGGCTTTCAAACAATCGGGATACACGGAGATTGAATACCAAAGAACCCAAAAATTTTCAATCAACAAAGGAGGGACGACTCCACTGGGGAACAAGCAATAAATGTTGCACTGTCACAACATGTACGAGTGTTGGAAATCAATACAAACAATGTATGTCTTGAAATGAACACTAACGGGTGTTATCTATGCTGAGAATAAACACTGACGGATGTCAAGGAATCAAAGATATCAAATACAGACGGGTACTGAGAAGATACACGGACGGGCATCAAAGATCAATACGGACGGGTATTGAAGTAAAAGCTTCAAACACAGACGGGTGCTGAAAGGACACGGACGGGCGTCAAAGATCAATACGGACGGGTATTAAAGTAAAAGGTTCAAACACGGACGGGTATCGGAAGTGGTACACGGACGAGGGTAAAGAGCTCAATACGGACGGGTATCGAAGAGGTACACGGACGAGTGAAAAAAGGTTTCAATACGGACGGGTATCGAAAAGGTACACGGACGGGTGTAAAAAGGTTTCAATACGGACGGGTATAGAAAAGGTACACGGACGGGTATAAAGAGCTCAATACGGACGGGTATCGAAAAGGTACATGGACGGGTGTAAAAAGGTTTCAATACGGACGGGTATCGAAAAGGTACACGGACGGGTGTAAAAAGGTTCAATACGGACGGGTATCGAAAAGGTACACGGACGGGTGTAAAAAGGTTCAATACGGACGGGTATCGGAAAGGCACACGGACGGGTGTAAAAATGTTCAATACGGACGGGTATCGAAGAGGTACACGGACGGGTGAAAAAAGGTTTCAATACGGACGGGTATCGAAAAGGTACACGGACGGGTGTAAAAAGGTTTCAATACGGACGGGTATCGAAAAGGTACACAGACGGGTGTAAAGAGCTCAATACGGACGGGTATCGAAAAGGTACACGGACGGGTGTAAAAAGGTTTCAATACGGAAGGGTATCGAAAAGGTACACGGATGGGTGTAAAAAGGTTCAATACGGACGGGTATCGAAAAGGTACACGGATGGGTGTAAAGAGGTTTAAAACGGACGGGTGTAAAAGGCTTCAATACGGACGGGTATCAAAGGGTACACGGACGGGTGTAAAAAGGTTCAATACGGACGGGTATCAAAGGGTACACGGACGGGTGTAAAAGGTTTCAATACGGACGGGTATCTAAAAGGTACACGGACGGGTGTAAAGGTTTCAATACGGACGGGTATCAAAAAGGTACACGGACGGGTGTAAAGGTTTCAATACGGACGGGTATCAAAAAGGTACACGGACGGGTGTAAAGGTTTCAATACGGACGGGTATCAAAAGGGTACACGGACGGGTGTAAAGGTTTCAATACGGACGGGTATCAAAAAGGTACACGGACGGGTGTAAAGGTTTCAATACGGACGGGTATCTAAAAGGTACACGGACGGGTGTAAAGGTTTCAAGCAACTTTTACCGGGGATTAATCTCGCTGGGGAATGGATAAGTCTAAATAAAAGACTCTGCCGGGGAACACAAATATGAGGAACACATCCCTCCCAAAATCTCCTGAACTGTGTTATCCCCGCTGAGAAAGAGAAACTGGCAAAGAGAGCGTCAAACCTGGCTTATGCTTCGAATGCAAATGTTTGAATTTTGCCGTAATGCTCCGCACGAAGTGGAAATGCTACGCGTTTGAGGATGCAATGCAAGTGCTTATGATATGCAAAAAGGGGTCCCTCCAGCAAAATAAATGCCGGAGAGAAAAGAATGATTCAGATCGGGCTGACAAAAATAAATTGTCCTCTGAATCCCAGAACTCCGTTGAGAAGGATCACCGTGACCGACTCTCTGGATCAATAACTTCTGCTGGGGATGAAGTCTATGATGAACATTCGCTCTACTGGGGATTATACATAACTTTTTGAAAAAGGAGACCACGGCCTGGATCAAGAAAGTGTCAAATATCACTTTGGATTTAAAACCTGCTGGGGATACTGCTGGACTTAGCCTGCTGATGGGGGAGAAGGAGCACCTTGACTTTGTGGGGAAATAACGTCTTGACCTAGGGAAAATACCTCCTAAGTCTCCTGCTAGGGAAGGTCTGCTCTGCTGAGGAAATTGCAACCTCAATGCTGGGGAGAGTAAGATGCTGGGGAAGTACGATCCTGTTGCCCTTCAATCCTGACTTGTTTCTAAGGTCATAGACGGCCCTTTGAACTTTCCACTTGCCCCAGACCACCAGGTCTAATGGAAGAAATCACCTCAAGAGGATTTTACAGAAGATCGGGCATTCGCACTGCCCCAGGGTCTTCAAACTCTTGGAGAGATTTATCATATCTCGACATAACTGCCCCAGTCTTCATAATCCATGAAGTACACTACTTCGAAAGGGATTTGCAATGACCTGAAATATTTTGCCTTGAAGAGGTGCTTTCAATTAACCATTTTCAGGAGTGGATAATCTCCCACACTCTGGAGGTGGCCTGCCCCAATATGAGCTTTGAAGTGACTTTGCCCCTGATCGTAGAATGAATGCCCCAGAATAACTGAGTTTCAAAGGGACTTCTCGACGTGACTGCCCCAGATTGGCTCCATCTTAACACGACTTACTGGGAGAGCCCACTCTACACTGAGTCTCTTGGCAGCATGCCTCTTGATATGATTGTCCTTCGGAATTTTCAAGCAACCCAACTTGGCAGGATCAATCTTCTTGACTGACTTTCACCGTGTAAGCTACATTGATGCTTAGGCACATGTATGCAAACAGAACAAGTTATCTATGAGAATTCTAATGCAACATTCATGTTAACCTTGAAGTTTTTATTGAAAATGCGTCGCCCAATCTCGTGAACGAAACGCTAGCTGGGACGCGACCTTGATTTTTGAATGGCAAAACAATGCGCACATGCAATACCAACAAATCTTATTAACACAACTTATAGGAGTCAGGAACGCTGTCCTGTTGAAGTACGCCTTCGGAATAAACCCTGTTTCAATTAGGACTTTAGAGGGTTGTAACGTGGTCTGGTTCACGGTTTCAGAAAAAAGGATTTATGGCTCAAAGTTTATCGGTGCCCACCCACTCTTCGTGATGTTCTCCAGTCCTATGTTCAGTTAATCTGATCCAAACGCTCATATCTCGAAAGGTTTATGATCTTTAAGGAATCTACGCCACTAATGGTTTGGCACCCAAGGAATTTTTGGAGTGACAGTCATTCCTTTTGTGTCTGTAATCACACAAATTTGTTCTTATCGAGGATTTTCTTTTGTAACGCTTTTTGCTTTTTCTTTCTTTTGCCTTTTTTGCTCCCTAATTTTTTGCCTGGACTGACTCTCTTGATATTTTTCGATTTTAAAGTCCAGCGGGATGCCCTAGCTTTTGCCTAAGTCGCCTGTTTCCAAGTTTCGACTTAGCGGGCTTTCTTTTTTATTCCCTTTTTCGAACAAAGCGTGTGACACTGGTTGTCTTACTTGACTGCCTCACTCCTTGATTGCTGATGGATAACCATTGTGGTTTCAAATCTCTTGACCTCTTGATGGTGGGAAAGAAGGTAATGGTTCCTCGGCTGCACACTCTCTTTGAAATTTGAACGGTCGGTCAAACTAACGGACGCCTACCCTGCCCCTGGGTTAAGTATGAGGGTTTTTTCGTATGAAAGAAGCTCCTACTTCAAGGCTCGAAGGGGTTAACGAGGGTCTATCTCCCTTATATCTTCAGTGTTTAGGGGTTTGAAACAATGTCTGTACATCCTCAACATGGTTCTATCCAAAAGCGTACCATTAGAGACCTGCGTTCTTATTTCGTCATCTTCCCTCAAGAGTTCTTAGCAAGAAAAATTGATATTGCAGTGCATATAAACATTTAAGAGTGAATACGAATGGATTTCTTCAAGGAAAACATACTCATTGCATTAATATCATCATAAAAACAAACAAGTCTTGCATACATAAGATGCTTTAACAGAAAATAAAAACTACAAATGAAAATGCATTAAAGAAGCTGAAGATTGCTATTGATGAGGAAGCTTAGTTCTGCCTGGACGTACTTGCAGACTGAGTGTTCATTTGAGAAAGGAGGCTTCCATTGATGTACATATCATCTTCAGTGAATACAATGATTTCCGAGTCCACCAGGTCTTGCACCTTATGCCTGAATACATTACACTCATCAATCGTGTGCCCGAACGTTCCCGAGTGGAACTCGCACCTAGCAGTCATGTCATAATCGGGAGGAATAGGGTACGGTACTGGCGCGGTACCCCTTGTTTGAATCAGAGACTTCTTAAGCAGGCGTGTAAACAGCTGACTATAAGGGATAGGAACAGGATCAATTATCCTTTTGGGCCTTCTTGGTCTCGATTGCCCCTGTTGCTGATAATTCTGCTGTCGGTGCTGATTTGGGCGCCCAGTCTGGCCCTGCACTTTCCTTTCTGCACTCGGCTGAGGCACAAACAAGGGTTGTGGAAGAGATCCCTGACGCGAGGTGGATCCTTTGGCAAAAGAGGGAGTCATCAGTCCCTTTGCAACACTGGGAGTAACATCACTTTGTTTACCAGTGCTAACTGATGTAAACTTGATTGCCCCTGAGTCAATGAGCTCTTGGACTTTATACTTGAGCATCTTACAGTCTTCAACATTATGACCAGGTGCCCCTGAATGGAATTCACACCTATCATGGACGTTGGAACCCATACGAAACTTGGTGTGTGGGGGTCCCGCAGCAATCAATTCAATTAGTTGAAACTTGAGCAAGTGCCGAAGCAACTGAGCGTATGGCATCGGAATCTGATCAAACTTCTTATCAATCTTCTCTGGATTAAGACCCTCAAGAAACAGTTGTTGATGAAAAAGCTCTGATGGCGGAGAGGATCCACGAGGCAGTTCATGGTCTAGAGGAGACCCCAAAGAGATGGGAGGAGTGAGATCCTCTGCTGTGGAAGCGGGCACAAGACTATCTTCCTTTTTCAACACCTTATTCAAAATTTCCATGATCAAACCCATCTGAGTCTTCATCTGATTGATCTCTTCCCTTAGCATCCTCTGCTCCTGGAGCATGTCTTCCCCAAATTGCCCCATCTGGCTTCGCATTTCCCTCAACTCAGCTTGAACTTGCTCCATGATCAACCCTGAACGGCCTGAGGAGTTAAATCTGCAATTCTGAGATGAGAACAAGATAAGAATACCGGAGATAAATGCCTGTTATGCAAAGTGATTATGCAAAATGATTATGAATATGTAAATGCAAATGGGCGTGTTTGTAAATTCACAGGGCGATCCATCCCTTAATTCCAGTTTAATAACAAGATAGAACGGAACTTCTGCTCATATATTAAGAAAACCAAAGGAAAGCTAAATGTTGACAATCACAAATCCGAGATAACAAGTCTGAATATAAAAACCATAGGTCCCAACCAACAAGCCTGGTGGTGATCCACATACAATGAAAGAAGACAGAAAACTAAGGCATATCATCAAAGTCCACAAGTGTCAACCCCCCCATCCATTATGCTTTCTGCACCAGTCTTGAATCTCCTTGAACAGCTTTCTGGTATCGGGATGCTTCGGCCTCTGAATTAGCCCTTGAATGAGAAGGTCTCTCCTGTGTATGATCCCATCCAAGTATCGGTAATGTAGCTCCCAAGCGTCTTCTCCAGTAGCACCATCTATGCTAGGACCCTCATGTCTAGGTTTCTTCACTTCAGCTTGGACTTTCAGTTCTTCCACGGAGGCTATTGCTTCCTTGAGTCGACCTTCGACTACTTGTCTCTTGAATATCCCTGATAAGATCTCGGCGTCTTTCTTCTTGAGCGTCGACTTCAACTGATCAATCTTAGCTATGTAGTCGTCTTCCTTTCTTTTATTCTCAGCCATGGCGGTCTCTTTGTGATCATTGAACCTGTGAATCTTCAACAAAGCCTTGCCTAATTCCTCATCCTTGGACCTGAGAACGCTACTGATACCATCCAAAGCTTGTTTCATTCTTTCCCTGGATGCGACCATGTCAGCAAGCTCTTTTTCTGCTTTAGCAAGGAGCTCTGTCTTCAACTTGGCGGTATGAACAACTTCACCCCGCTCATGCTTCCACTGATAAATTTCTCTCTTTAGCTCATTATTTTCTTCCCGCAACCTTTCCTTTTCAGCCCATAATGTGTTATACTTCTCCAACACAACGGTGGTAGGAGGCTCGATCACCAAAGGATACAGAGGTGGTTCCACCGGGAATGGGAGAAGCTCCTCTTCTGCTCTCTTCTTAATCCACTCTTTATATGGATGGAAAGCCCGATTGTTACTTTTCCCGAATGGAATCTTACCCTTCTTAGTCACCTGTTTCCAAGCATTCACAACTTTCCTTATCAACCCTTGATCCTCAATACCATTGAAGAATAAGGATTCTCGGACATCTCGCTCTTCGGGTGGATTCTTCAAAGGATAGCCAAACTGTCTGATAGCTAGGGAGGGATTATAGTTAATTCCACCTCTCCTCCCTATCAAGGGAACATTAGGGAATTCTCCGCATTTGCAAATGATCTCCATTCCTAGCAAGTCACGATTAATCCAAACGATGTTATCGGCAGTCAAGCCCATAACCCTCTTAGACCACTTCAGAGAATCTTTCATATCAACGAAAGCGCCAGATTCAGGGAGGCGACTCAAAAACCAAGTAGCTAAGAGCGGCGCGCAACAACTCACATTTTTCCCACGCCTATTATCATTCTTATAGTGAACTGAATGGTACACATCACCTAGCAAGGTAGGTATAGGATTCTTCGACATAAAGATCCTGACGGCGTGCATATCCACCAGATCAGGAATATTCGGAAACAGAACAATCCCATAGATACACACAGCTAGAATAGCTTGGAAAGCAGTCCAGTTCTTCTCTTTGACATGTATACAAGCTTGATCAAATAGGAACTTCAATAGGAAACCCTTAACTCCTTGTTTTTCCGCAATGTTGCTGTTCAGAACAGGCTCACCAATATGAAGAGCAACAGCCATATCTTTCACCCCGGGGTGTTCTTCAGAAAAGAAAACTATATCATGACTGATAGGAATTCCCAAAATAAATGAGAACTCCTCCAACGTTGGGGCCAGGATGTAGTCCGGGAAAGTGAAGCAACGCAGAGACGGATCGTAGAACTGAAGAAGCGTGTGAATGGCATCCTTCTCATACTGGGAGATATTATAGACAAATTTCAGAAGTCTTCCATACCTTCCACTGAACTTCGTACGAACTCCGGAACTAGCCATATTAATCAGTTTGTGAATCAGTGTCAAAGTCGGCTCTGGGAACGAATAGGCAACAGTCTTCTTTCTTTGAACATCCATGCTGAAGTAACCTCAGAAAACCGGAATCAAGAGTAAGATGCAAACCCTGAAAAATGTCAAACACGTCAGAATGCAAGAAAAATGATATGCTCATGCAAACATGGGGTCAAGGCACACTGCTGGATGTGCTGTGCTGTTAGCTGAACGAGAAACCAGAAAACCAGAACTCTGAACCACTGAGGAACCTAAATAATCAGACATTGATGAGAAATCCAGAATAGGGGTAGGTTGAAGGTCTCGGTTACCTGCAAACCTGCAAACGCCCATCCCCTCTCACGTGTAGGTACTAGGATGTTCAGTATCCCGGGCTCTCAGGTCGAGAAATGATGATACGTTCACCATTTCTGGTTTGGCATCATCATCAATCGAGGAGGCCTCAACTAATTCTCCAAGGCGGAAGGTCCTCAGCTTTGGCACTGAGGTCAAGAAACAATAGTACGGTGGAGAAATGACTTTTTACTTTTGTTTTTCGCAAAACATGTTGCGGTTAGCAAGAGTCGCCACCGACTTTTCTTTTATCCAATTTATTTAGGAAAGGTGAAAAGAACAGGAAAGACCATTTTGAAAAGATTTTTGAGTTCGGGGGGTAAGTTATGAAAAGGGAAGGTGTTAGCACCCCTTTTCATCCGTAGTTATCTACGGGCTCTTAATTGCTAGCTCACTTTAACTTGCTTTTTTTTGAAATGTGGTGTGCGTTTAGAAAATATTTCTTAAAAGTTGACTTTGTAATAATTCGTGTAAGAACGTATACAAAGTGTTTGTTTTTGAAAATATTTTTGAAAGTGTGAGCTGTGAAAAGTATTTGTTTTTTGAGTTGTGAGCGAGCATTTAAAAGTTACCTACCCTTAATTTATGAGGTCTTTCTTGTACTTATCATTTTCCTTGAGAGATAGCACTATCCATACCATTAGTGGGTAGGTAGTCCTATCTACTGGATATGGAGGGAAAGCGAAGGGTCATCAAATGGTCATAGGAGGCAACATGTAAGGATACCTTAGCAATTCGTAGGGACTACCATCATTTTTCGGTAGGGTCATCGAGGGACAAGATCATTTTTTGTAGGCAACTTGAAGGGTCATCGAGGGACTATGATCTTTATATCGAAGGGACTGTGATGATATTATTCGTAAGCGTCTTTTGCTAAAGTATCCTTACGTTCGAGGGGCATTCATTCCTCGGGGGTACAGTACTAAAGTCAATCGAGGAGTACCTCCGTTGATTCTCTTCAAAACGTAGGGGCCGTCCTATGCGAGTTCCAAAGCGGGCCCTCGGGTGCGAATGGGTTTACCACAGGATGTGGTCTGCCACTGTCACCACTAAAGAGGGATGTTTCCACTAAGGTCCTCAATGATCGGTTACCAGAGTCGACAGCTCTCTAGATCAACACCCCAACATGCGCAAGACACACACGTTAGAATGCGTCCCAAGATAGCCTCGTCTGGTTGTGAATTTCGTGAACACACAAACGTACCAAGCGGGCACGTAGGTCCCACTACTTTCCACTCTAGTCCTAGGGTATTCTCAAGCCTTGGTATTGGGCTTAGCTCTCAAACCCACCCAACCTGCAAAACAAAGACAGCCAGCACAGCACAACAGTATGACAGTAATAGAAAATGAAATGCAGAAAATACGGTAAAAATAAATACAACACATAAAGCAAAACAAAAACAAAGCACCCCAAAGAGAACAAAGACAAGCAAGCGCTAGGATTGACTCGCTTAGGGATGGACCAGCATAGGTCAACCAGATTCCCCAGCAGAGTCGCCAGCTGTCGCTCCCGGGATTTTCATCCAGGTACAAATGCGAGAGTGGCGTGGAAAAACAGAGTCGCCAGCCGTGTAAATTTATCCCAAGAGAGGGAAAGGGAACACCGCATAAACCTGAGGAAGAGGGAAAGGAACGGTCATCGCAACCATAACCTGGGTTCGGGAGTCGGTTACGCGAGGGGAAGGTGCTAGCACCCCACGCGTCCATCGTACTCGATGGGATCCACGCTTGTTGTCTAATCTAAGGGTGAGTTATCCTATCATCTATGGCTGTACTAAGACGGGAGAGGGGAAAACTAAGACAGACTCGGTAGGACGTCGACGTCCTAGGCCTACGTACCCCCTTTGTGCAATGGGGAATTCAGAGTCAACGTAGTTCGGACCAAGTTCTTTTTGTGTTTTTTATGAGCGATGTTAAGTTCGCGTCCGGCAGTTAGGGTCGATGCCTGTTTGCGACTCAGACAGAAGGTAACGTGCCCTTTTTGAAAATAGCCTTTAGTTTGACAATCCCGAAGGACAAAAAGGTTTGAAGTTGGTTTGTATTTTTTAGGACAGAAGTGACTTGAGTTAGTTTATAAGTTGCATTGCACCAAAGTCTAGGGCACAGGGACGAATACTTAACGAATCGTCCCAAGACAGGACGCTCGCTAAGCACTCTAGAAAGATGAGAGGAAGCCCCTCATTTCTCATTCCCCACGCTTAAGGCTCGTGCGCAATACACTTTATCTTTATTAAATGTTTTCAAGAAACGTTGAGATGAGAAGAGAGAAGACACAAAGGAAAAGAAAAACACTAAGGGGGAAATCTATCCTAATGTTATCATGCAAAGATGGCCCTAAGGGGAGGATTAGGAGGGAAGCCTACCTAATGTTAGCATGCAAAGGATTGAAAGCCTAATGTCTCTCCTACCCCTGGCTTAATCAGAAATTAAGTGGAGCTAGGAACCCTAAGGGGATCATGTGAACAAAAACAAGTAAACCTAGGATGAATCAATCACAAAACGAACTAAAAACAAACGAAAGAATAAACAGTGTTAGTCAACAACAATGTCACACAATCAAAGTAAAAAGGGGGGAGCTTTAGCCAAGGGGTCATATCAACTGAGGCAAACAAGCTAGCTATAGGAAATAGGGGTACTCATCCAATGGTATCGAGAACCATGGAGAGCAGAGAAAAGGGGATGTGAATAAGATCACATAAGCATCAGCATCGGTCAATGCGAGCTATAGACAAGGCGTGGGGGTTTGATTGCGAAACCTTTCTTCCACTTGACGGACTCGATAACAAGAGTAAGCTATGTTCAAAGCTTCGACCATGTAATGAGAGCTAAGAACGACTCGACTAAAATAACGGGGGTCGATTGCGAACCCTACCTTCCGTCAATTGCCTTCTTGGAGGTCTTACAAGGGGATACGGGAGTGGGATGCCTCTTTGGAGGTCTTTAGGCACAATATTAAACAAGCACAATCATGGCCTCACTTGAGGACTTTTCCAGAATGTCGACCAAAGAAAGGAACGGACTTCCAAACATGCATCTATATTCCTACTTCTCATGGCATCGAAAGCAGTAAGTGCGGAATGAGATAAAAGGGAAAAGAAACTATACCAAACGGATAACAATCCGTAGCAAAAGCAAACAAAGTAAGAAACCCGGAATACTTCGAGCAAGCTAGCATCACCAAACAAAGCAAGTCAGAAATCGTATATCCGACATAAGCGACAAAGCATGGTTGGTGTGAAAATAAATCACAACCGGCGTGTGGTGTGTATCAGACACAACCACCCAATCAGACAGTACACCTGCAAGAAACGCAATCCAGACACAACACCACAAATACATATGCACGCCTCAAGAATGAGAGACAAAGAGAAAGCGCGTCGGACGCGAAGTAGCATCCAACAAATAAAGTGGAACACCCAGCGGATAAGCACCATTGGAGACTTTTTCAGAAAAAATCCTTGCACACAAGTTAGTAATAACAAGCAAACGCAACTTTCGTATCACAATATCAAATCAAGAAATCGCACGAAAAGTGACAATGGTTATGTCAAAACACAATATGTACATGGAGTCAATCCGAAATAAGCGAACATGAATGCGATAGTACACAAATCACTAAGTAAGAATGAATATGCATCAAGTAGCAATTAGTATGCAAAGTACATCACAAACGGAGGCAAATAACACGAAATCGGAAAATAAGCGTTAAAAATCACCGACTCGGAATTGAACGAAAATCGCATGGTTGACCGCAAACGTGCCAACGGACTCAAAAACAAACTCGGTTTGAATTAATTCCGCTCGGAAGTGGGACTTTTAGGCCAATTTCGTCGGCTGGCAGTAGCGAAACGGTAAAAAAAAGTTGTCCGAAATCGACCAAAAAGTCCACCAACAGCTCTGGAATCATCAACAAAGTCAAGTTACATTATTCACATTCGCAAAAACGTGCTACGGTTAGGAAGTTATGACCAAAATGAGCTAGCATCAAGTATTAAAACCAAATTCAAGAATTGACATAATTTCATTCGATTCAAGCTCTTCGTTTGCAAAAATGAAATAATCCATGCTTTGAATCGAATAGAAATTATATTAACTCATGAATTGCACAAGAATTAGTAAATGAACACAAACATCGACACTTACATTAAATCAACAAAACCGCACCGGTAGCACTATAATTCGATTCAAGAATCACAAACAATTCGATTAATATCGAAACTATTAATTCGGTGAACAACACCACAACCATTAGTATCGAAACTATAATTCGATTCAAGAATCACAAACAATTCACGAAATAACTATCCAATTCCGGATTTAATCATATTTCACCAATTCAAGAATCAATTCACAAATTAATTCACCAATGCAAAGCTTAATCCAAAGTTTGATTCACAATTTTATCACAAGAAAATTAAGTTCAACAATATAATCTCAATTCACAATCAACTATCAATTAAATCCTAATTCACCCAATTCAACAATTATTCAAGAATTAAAGTGAAGAATTATTACCAAAAAGTGAATCTGAGGAAGAATTGATGGAATCCGAAGAGAAACGTCAGAAGCGGACGGAGAAGACGCTCGAAAACTCACGCGACGGAGGAAGGAATCTGCGGCGGCGCTCGCGGTTGAGGAGGGTGGCCGGAAATCGCGGCGGTGGACTGGCCAAGGGAGATCGGATCGGAAGAGATATTGAGATATTTGGAAATTTGCTTTTGAATGTCCTTGAAGATTGGTGAACTTGATGAATGTTCTTGAGAGCATATGAAAAACCTTGTTGTTTGATCCTTGAGAGAAATTTAGGTTTGATTTTTGAGTGTTTGTGAATTATCCATTAGGGTTTGTGAAAATGAGAAAATTTTGAATATATAGTGTGATGAAAAACAAAGTGAAACGGTAAAATTCCAGCTTGTCGGCAGCTTAAGCAAAAATAACACCTTGCCCGGTACAAAATTTCGACTCTGAGCCTCTTAAGAAATTGTCCGCGTCTAAGTCACGGACGCAACACAAAAAGAACGGACGTTATTCGATCAAAATCGAATGAGTTCGATACGCTTAAGCTGCAAGACGTCACTGAATAAGTCATTTTTTTCAGCTTATTTGGTGTCCGCTACTCGAAAATGTGACGAGGTCAACCTCTTCGGAGCATAATATCGACTCGACTTTGTCAGCAAAGTTGTAGATCTATGAGTCAGTGACCTCGTGTCAAAAGATGAGCGTGATCGGACAAAAAACGAGTGAGATATGAATTTTCCCGTGAAACAACTTTCAGCCTTTTTTTTCGGTTCAGCACTTCCGTTTTGCGAAATAAACCAAAACGATGATCTTCGGAGCATCGTTCGAACTCGAGCTTGTCTTGGAACTTGAAGATGATAAAATTTGTGAACCAAAGCTTCGAGAACGGACGCAATCCGATGAAAATTGACCGAGTTATGAATTTTACAAAATCTGACAGACAGTGCACTGCATCAAAGAATCCCACTGGTAATTCACATTTTCGGGGTCCTTCCTCTCGGACCTGACCCAAACTGAATTCACGGCACGAAGATAACATCTAAACGGAATTTTAGGCACTGGAACGGCATCAATCCGATAAACGAGCTGAGAGTTATGAATTTTTTAGTGTCCGAAATACACCGGTTCAGCACTATTTTTCACTGTTTTTTGCACTGTATCGACTCTGAAAACTCGCGCGTTCGGAGATCTTCCTCAAAGAATCAACCCTCGGTTCAAACACAAAAGTTGCAGATAATTTTAATATGAAACTTTTTGGCATAGGAATAGCTCAGAAAAGATGATCCAATCAGAAGTTAAGCCCTTTTGAATACCACTGACCCAATTACCCAGCGAAACCGAAATTCCAGAAACAAATAATTCCCACCACTTTCCTTGATGAATTGACTTCCGAGCTGAACATAAAAGTTGTAGAGAATACCAAGACGGTTCTAACCGTTGAATATCCAGCCAAAACGAGTTCCAGAGCAAGAGTTATGAATTTTGCAAATTTGCACAGCAAGCTGATTTTCTGCTCAAACTGTTCTGAATCGGCTGAAAACTTCGACTTTCTCTGAGATTCTTGACATGAAAAATTATGCTTGATAAGAGCTTTGCTGACCCGTTGATTACGTAACCCGGAGAAATACTTTGCGCATATGTCGAGTGACGAAATAAACGTCTGTTGCAACCTGACGATGCTTGAACAGAGAACCTTGATCTCATAACCACAGAGCCAAATGATATGCATGTATGATAATGCAAAATGAAATGAAACATAAGCCAGTTAGTACTAAAGTGAGGAGAGCAAATTTTGGGGTGCTACACCTGCCATTTTGACCCCTGCCATTTTGGCAGCGTTTTTATTTTGACCCCTGCCATTTTGGCAGCGTTTTTATTTTGACCCCTGCCACATCAGCTTTTTGGTGACTGAATGTGATGAAGGTCAAAATTGAGAGAATCTTCAAATGTTAGGGTTTTTTTTTGCAAGTTTTTTTTACAAGGGGGTTTTTCAAACATTGCCTATATGGCAGGGGGCAAAATGACTATTAACCCTAATAATAATAATCAATTAAATATCAAATCCCATTTCAAATACTTAATTAAATAAAAAAAACTAGCAAAAATAAACACTTTCAAAAGACTGTATGTGATTAATGATCAGTTTTTTTTCAATAAGCAAGGAACTATCATTGAAAGCGAGAACAATGGGTTCTCGAAACCACTTACAAGAAGGCGAGGGAGGCCTCAAAACAAAAAATAAAATTACACCTAATTAAACCTTAAGTTAAGTAATACAAAGGATATTTGCAAAACTCATAAAAGCTATAATTGGAGCGAGTAATTTTCCCTATAAAAGACCATCTCCAAACCAACGCCTTGATATTCCATACCGTATCCAACACATTCCATCTATCATTGCTAAAAATAATACCGTTACGCAAAATTCACAAATACCAAGTCGTGGCCAACCAAACACAACCTTCTTTCCCATTCTTCACCCTATTATGTTTGGAGAAAGCATACCAAGATAAAAAGATTTCTTTAATATCACTAGCCCTCCAATTCTCAAAGCTAATCCAATCGGCCATCTCCTTCCACACTAATAAGGAAACACAACAAGACATAAAAATATGGTCAATAGATTATACCGCCGAAGAGCAAAACACACACTCCACCCCACTATTCAGAAACACACAACCTCGACATAAAAGAGCACCCTTAGTAGGAAGCCTATTTAAAAAGCATCTCCACCCAAAAGCCTTAATCTTAAAAGGGACCACCACTTTCCAAATTAAAGAAAAAGCTTCATCAAATTTATTACACTGACCAAGAGGAATGCAGAACGATAAAATTAAATTGAAGAAACTACTAACCGAATATACTTCTGACGGGCTCACCCTCCAACACCACCTTTCCAACACCACCAAGCACCGGCCGAACTTGGTCCAACAATAAACGCAACTGATGCATCTCCAAGGCCGCATCACCAAAAACCGGGCCGACAACCCCGAAATCTCCCCACACCCACCTCTGCTCTTGCCAACCACCCATACAAACCACCGAAACTCCTTTAAGGTGAGACATGTGAAAAAGAATAGGAAAATAATCCTTTAAACAATACTCCCCTATCCACCAAGAGAACCAAAAAGAGAGAGAGAAACCATTGCCAATAGAATATTTACAATTAGAAACAAAACAATTCTCCGGAACACTTTTTTCCAAACCACATAAATTCCTCCACCAAAAGGACGCACTATTCTCCTTAATGATAGGATTACCGGTCTCCACCATCTTCAAATTAATATCTCCATATCTAGCTTTTAAAACACAATACCATAAAGCATTAGATTCCGTTAATATCCTCCATCTCCATTTATTAATTAAAGCCAAATTGAAATCGTCCACCCTTCTCAAACCCAACCCCCCTTTTTCGAAGGGGAAACAAACCATTTTCCAACTAAACCAATGGATTTTTCTCTTATCCTCCTTACTCCCCGAAAGAAAATTACTTTGAATACTAGTAATTTCTTTCACAACCTTCGCCGGAGCTTTATAGAACGAAAGCATGAAAATAGAGACACTAGAAAGCACCGTTTTTAACAAAGTAAGCCTTCCTCCAAAGCTAAGAAACCGATTGTTCCAACAAGAAAGTCTCTGTTTCATCTTTCCCACCAACTCCTTCCACATAACGCTACTATTATTGTTGAAACCAATAGGTATTCCAAGAAAAACAAAATCACTTTCCTCCCTCTTACAAAAGAGGAAAAAAGAAGCAACCTCCATAAACCTAGAACCAATATTCACACTAATAAGTTTACTCTTAAGAAAATTAATTCCCAAACCGAAGACTAATTCAAAACCTCTCAAAACCGATTTAATAGCCCAAAGATGCTTCCAAGTACCATCACCAAACAACAAAGTATCATCCGCAAATTGAAGAATGTAGACAAAGCACCTACCCCTTAAATTAAATCCCTCAAACTCCTCATTCGCCACTGACCTACTAACCAAACCCTTTAAACCTTCCGCGACTATCACATAGAGAAAAGAAGATAAGGGGTCCCCTTGTCTTAAACCTCTCTCCACAGAAAATTCCTTCGTAGGACTAACATTAATTAAAACCGACATCTTACACGAAAAAACCAAAGCATCCATCCATTTCAACCAAATTTCCCCAAACCCCATTTTACGAAGCATAAAGATGAGGAAACTCCAACTAACCTTGTCATATGCCTTCTCGAAGTCCACCTTGAAAATCAAACAACCTTTTCCTTCCTTCTTAGCAAAATCAACCACCTCATTAGCCACCAAAACACCATCAAGTAATTGCCTACCGGGAACAAAAGCACTTTGACAATAGAAATAACCGAGTTCAACACCAACTTTAATCTCGCCGCCAAAAGCTTAGATAAAGCTTTATAAACACACCCGACAAGACAAATAGGTCTATAATCATCCAAACACAGAGGGTTAGAAGATTTAGGAACCAAAGTAAAAAATGAGGAGATAAAAGATTTAGAGAGAAAAACACTAGAATGAAAGCTTTGAAAATAATCTATAAAGTCATCCTTCATGAAATGCCAACACTTTTTGATGAAAAGAAAAGAATACCCGTCGGGACCCAGGCTTTTAGGACCATCACAACTCCACACCGCTTCTTTAATCTCCTCCTCCGAA
The DNA here is from genome assembly GCA_022829125.1 of Lathyrus tuberosus. NCBI lineage: Eukaryota > Viridiplantae > Streptophyta > Magnoliopsida > Fabales > Fabaceae > Lathyrus > Lathyrus tuberosus. The sequence continues at coordinate 14,097,217 of JALAZF010000072.1, forward strand.
AAGGGAGCTTCAAGAAAAGATCTCTCCACAAGACTAATGACCTTAAAAGGAATGCCTTTTAACACCGGTCTATCAATATCTATCTCAATAAATTTAGAAGCAAAATATCTCCTCACTTCTTCCTTAACCTCCTCTACCCTATCAATAACTCCATTATCCGTTCTAATAGAACCGATGAAAATTTTGCCTTCTCCTCTCTTTCATAACTCTATGAAAATACCTACTATTTGAATCCCCATCATTAAGCCACTTCAATCTAGCTTTTTGAATGAGCATATTTTCCTTAATCTTTAAATTCATCAAAAACTTACTACTAGCCCTCCTTTTCTTTCTAAAACTTTTCCTCCTCCAACTCCCCAAAAGCTACTTCCACATCATCCCCTTCATTCAAGTCCTTAACGCCCTCCTCCACATTCAAATCGAACCTACAAAAAATATTAGAATTCCACCACTTAAGGCTCTCTTTTAAAATCCTCAATTTTTCCTTTAGCACAAAATCTCTTCTTCCAACCACATGAATCTTCCTCCACTCCTTTTCCACAAAAGGAAGAAATGAAGGATTAGAAAACCATTCATTATTAACCCTAAAAGGTTTCGGACCCCAATCTGCTTTATCAATAATAAGTCAAATTAGACAATGCTCCGAAATATCCCTATCCCCGATCAATTGACCAATGTCCCCCCAACCATCAATGATACCATTAGAAACCAAGAACCGATCAATCCTAATTTTGGCCTTGCCGTCACCACTATACCAACTAAAATTTTTACCCTTACACGGTAAATCCACCAAATTTCCCTCCAAAATAAACTTTTCAAACTCCCTCCATTCCGGACACGAACTGTAAGCGGTTCTACCTCTACGTTCATTTTCATGTTTAACCGCATTAAAATCACCCCCAAGCACCCACTCTCCATCCACAAAGATAGCCATCAACTCTACCAACTTCTTCCACAAAATTCTCTTCAAAGCAAAAGAGCATGGGGCATAAACATTGACAACATAATAAAAATTATTTTTCCATCTAACCTTTATACCAAGGTAACCCGCACCTCTAAAACTACAAATGACTTCCATCGAATGAGCTTTCCAAAGAATAAGTAAACCACCCGACAACCCATCCGAATTAACGAAAAAAAAACCCATCTCTTCCGTTCGCCAAAAACTCCTCGCTACACCCTCCGACAAATCTTGAATCATCGTTTCTTGTAATAAAAACATATCCGCCTTACCCTTTGAGATAATGTGAGAGATTCTACTTCTTTTCACTCTACTATAACCCCTATAATGTTTAAAGATACCACAATCATTTTGAAAGATTTGAATTCGCCTTCCTTCTAATCATCTTAACTTTATCCGCTCTCTCTATTTCTGCAATTCTTCTTTGAAAATCTCCCATAGATTCACCCTTCTCCACACCTAAATTGGATATAGCCTTCCAAAGTTTATCACCAAGATTAGTGTCCAAATTCTCAAAATGTCTAAAATTGCACCTATCAATACCAGATTCCGCTGAATTTTCACCATGGAAACAAACCCTCTTATCAAGTTCCCTACTGTTATCGATGGAGATAACAGCCCTTCCATAATTTTGAAACTTACTGAAAATAACCCCTATTTCTCTTTTTGACTTATTATTTTTCCTCTGCCTTTTGTTACATCCTTTAAATGTGCCACCCACTTCATAAAAATGTTTAAGCTTTAGACTTTTCAAAACATTCTTTTTATTATTATTATTATTATTAAAACCTTTAACAAACTCCTTCGTGTGGTCCACATTATCTGAACAAAACCCAATTTGAGTTGAAGGCGCCTGTTTCAAAGCAGTCACAAAGCAAGGCACAATGGAGCCCACAGACACTTGCTTAATACTCCCCTGAGAGCTACCAGTCGGGCTATGGAGACTGACATGATGACAAATACCTTTTAAGGAAGAAATAGCTTTATCGAAGGACGCTTTCTCTGACTCCTTACCTACTGCTACCCTCCTGTCCCTTTCAACAAAATTGGCAGAAGGTGAATGACCGCTCACAGAAGTAACCAACGGACAAAAACCTCCGGCTGAACCCAATCCATCTTCCACTTCGTCTTCCTCAACTCCAACCGGAGAAGGAACCTCAAACCTAGAACCTTCCATCCTTCCATCAATCTCATCCTCAAAAAACCCGTCAAAATCGCTCCTTAACTCATCAAAAGAACTAAACGTTCCCTCTTTCGATTCTGAATCCAGATTGTAGCTTCCAATGAAGTCCTCCCTCGCCACACCTTGAGACTCCTCCCGTAAATGAATTAAGAACATGATATCATCAATCTTTACTTTTAGAGAATCTTTAAAGATGAACCCTTGCGGTACCTTCAACGATAACCTCGCCACGTCCTTACAAATTCCAGCTAATGTTAAATCGTCAACACATATAAACGTACCAAACACACTCGCAATCGCCTTGAAGAAATCAACATGCCATGCATGGATTGGAACACCTCTCAAGCACAGCTAAGCCACCCTATTAGAATCTACATCTATTTCCCTCCAAGGCCTTAATTCTTGAAACCATTTTTTCCAGCAGGACTCCCCCTCAACAATCAGATCATGGATTTCCCCCTTCTGAGATTCCTCAAGAAGACAAAGACACAACCCCATCGGATTAATGATCACTTGATATTGATGCCTCTTCTATTGATATGCTGCTTTTATTTAGTTATTTTGATTCATAAACTAACAGATGAATTAATGGAATCCACTAACTCCATTAACTCTCCTCACATTAGCTTATATAAAAATCCTCCTAAAATATTATTTATTATAATTAATTGTATTTAATATTAATTATTAATGATAATAATTAGTTAATAACTAATCCACTAATCTCACTAATTCTCCTTACATAAGTTAGATTAACTCTTATAAAAACTTCCATCAATTATTAATATTTTCTTTTATTATTAATTTCATTAATTATAATTGTTTATACCAACCTAGAATAATTAATCAAAATAAGTGGTTTCATTATTATTCATCAATAAAGAAAGTTACTAATTACCATGTTTTGCCTTTGTTTTTCACTTCATTTGCTTTTTTTTTTATAAACAGAAATCTTTCATTATACACAAACAGATTACATAGTACTCCAAAATCAGCCCCAACCTAATCACCTACTGAAAATGACCCAACAATACACCCAATCAACCAGCCTACTATCCATCCAAACTCTTACAAAAAATCAGTTGGATGTTTCGATCAATCATAATACGAGCACCTAGTGGTTTTGCAGTACTAAAAGCCACCTATAACCAAGAATATTGCTTAATTCTATCTAGAATTACACCTACGTTAAAGAAAACATCATTGAAATTGATTTGGTTTCTAGCCTACCAAATATTCCAACAAGAACAAAACCAAACTAGATTCTTCGTTTTCTTCGAGGTTCTACCAATCAACCTAATAAACCAGTCCAATAAATCCTCCTTACCATTGTGTCGTCTTATTCTCTCCACCTGAATCCAAACAAAAATGCACTGCCACACCAACTGAATCTTTGGGCAGTTGAATAAAACGTGATCTAACGTTTCCACCTCCATAAAACAAAAGACGCACACAGTGGCGTGGGGATTGGATATTACATCCCTGGCACAAAGATCCGATTTCGTCGGCAATCTATTCACTATGAAACGCCAAGCAAAAAACTTTACCTTAAACAGAATCGAAGATCGCCACAATATATCTATGGACGCCTTGGAAATAATGTCCATCTCATCACAACTGTTAAGCTTTAAGCCCTGTAGATAACACGACTTAACAAAAAACAAGTTATTACACGATCCTGGACATGAAAACATATCCTGCTGACCTGCAATAAGGAAATGTTCTAGTAACAGCTGCTGCAGTTCACAAAGTTGCTTCCGAATAACACCCCCTAGTTCTGACTGTTTACACCAATATTCCATGCCCAACCTGCCCCGCGCCAATAACCATGCTCTGCTACTGCTCCCCATTTACAACTTGATACCTGGTACAGCTCTGGAAATATGATTCATAATAGAACGGAATCAATCCACCTTGCATGCAAGAGCGATATATGTGTTCCTTCCCCTAATTTATAGTTAATTTGTTTTAAAAAAGAATCAACCTTGGTTGAATGTCGAATGTTAACCAGATCACGCCACCACGATGATTGAAATTTGACATTGTTTTTCACCTGCAAAAGCAGAAAAAACGAGTCACAACAACCATACTTATGCTCTAAAATTGGTTTTCAGATGGCTCCTTCTTCATGAATGATTCACCAGATCCATTTGCTAAGAAGAGCAGCACTGAATCGAGCCAAGTCCTTTATCCCTAAACCTCTCATTGCCTTGGATTTGCATATTTGATTCCAACTCGCCGAATTCAATGCAGGAATGTCTGAACAACCAACCCATAGAAAACGACGCTGAATCAATTTCAATTCATTTAAAACTGATACCAGAGCTTTAAAGAGTGATAAATGGTGAATTGGAAGACTTGATAACACATAATTGATAAGCATTACGCGCCTCTCCATTGATAGTAGTTTTCCTTGCCACGTAGATACAACTTCTCTGTATCTTTATTGGTCATAAATGCATCTACTAAGTGATCTTTGACCGCATTTGTAGTTCGAATGATTAGATTTACGTTGAGATAGCTGGGAGACAAGAAAGAGAATCTTCATGTCAATTGACGCGGGAGCATCAATTTTTCATACAAGAACCTAAAATAAAAACATAATCAACATTAGAATATTCATTGAAATGAGTAAATAAATTGATCAGTTAATTAAATAAAATCGATGGATTACCTGATGTATGAATTCATAACACCGATGCCTAATTCAGCATGCTGAAAAATCAGATCCAAATCTTCTTTAGCAATTGTTTCTGAATAGGCAAACCCAAAAATACCTTCTTCCATCGGTATTTCCTGGACACCACCTTCCATCAAATCCGATGTGCCTACAAATATTTCAAGGCACAACTGAAATCGAGGAATAGAAGCTTTTTTTGGCTTGGCCATGTTGCCTAATTCAGCCTTCTTTTTCTTGCTACGTTGTTGCACCTCTTGTGTAGGAATATAAAAATCATATAAGTTATAAAGTATAAAATCATGAAGCTTTTGAATTCGGATCATAGAATTAACATTTTCAATGCATATATATCAATGTACCTCTTTTTTTGATGCAACTGACTCGGTGTGCTGCACAATCCCTTTATCTTTTGCTTTGGATTTTGTAGGAGTCTAACAATACCATGTAAATAAAATGTACGTAAATGTAAGTATAACATAACTTATATGCAAGTAAAACATTTGAAAACTAAAAGGTTCATAATGGTTTTCAACATACCTCATCATCTATGACAATGAGGTTTGACGACCATGCAATATACGACCCTATTGCGTCCCCCACCAATGTTGCATCTGAAACATCATCAGGTATAGGTAGTAACACATCCCGCTCTAAAGCAATATCAATCAAAACCTTCAAAAATCCAGCAGGGAGCGGTCTATGGTGAAGTACGTCTCCCGAAGTGTTATGCACTTTTCCCTTGCCAACCATGCGATATGTCGGTGCTGATAAATATAGCTGACAAGGTGAAATGCCCTAAACCAAAAAAAAACATGAAATTGTTATTGTGCATATATATCAATATAAAAAATTGTGCTAATTTAATTTCATATTACTATATATAATTACCTCGGGAATTTTTTGTTGAAAATTGATATTATCTTTGTAATGCCCTATATAATATATACCTAGAATAATATTATACAAGCATTTTGTTTGGTACTGACACCATCATAAGTGCCTAATGGCATAATTCACATACTTGACCATTCTAACAACATAAATACAATCTATGGTACAAGACATGGAAATTAGCCAAAACAATAAAAATATAAGATCAATATACAATATCCTCAACTGTATACAACAAATTACACAGCGGAATAAGCTCAACTAAGCTTCTCTTGAAACATCCAAGCATAGCTCCACTTGTAAATCAAACCTGCAAATACTTTCTGAAAATAAACAACAATAGTGGGGTGAGATACATCAAATCTCAGTGAGTCCCCTATCTTATGGATTCTCTCGGCTTTACAGGGATCTAGCCAATCCTAACTCAAGTCAAGGGCAAGGGAAATGACCTTGAGTTCACAATCTCACACTATATGGAAACACGTTATATAGTCCGTTAACTAAAAAATTATCACTTATCGATAACCTTGTTAAGGCATCCCCTTTCTCCCATCCTCTTCTATGTATAGAAGTCAGAACGAGTCATGGACCCTCGTAGATTACTTGGCATACGGGATGGATTCAAAATTAAGGGACATGTTATCACCTTAATTCGTCACTTCACACGGTCCGTACACCGTCACAAGTCTCTTTACCATATAGGTTCCATTCGTACTATAACATTGGGAATCAAACCTACCAAGTAATTGTGCATTCATTACAGAGGATCTCGTTATTCATGAAATGACACATAATAGAATAATGGTTATAATCTCGTGATTTCACATACAACCATAATTGTATACAACAATTCTAGGCCACATTAGCCTTTAGGTCTCTTTTGCCTTTATTAATTAAACATAATAATTACACGTGTTCCATGCAAGTGTTTCACTCTCTCCTAGACCAATACTCGTCACAGATGCACCTTTCTACACCAAGTGCCCGAGCATCATCATCTAGGTTGTCTACTCTAGGCCATTATTCGTCAAGGATGCACCTTTCTACATCGAATGCACGAGCATCGCCATCCTGAGTTTCTATCAATTCCTTGCCATGACTAGGTTCCACTATTATGTTGTTATGGGGTAAAGTTTCCTCACTCTTTCTATTCCATGTTTTAACATGCACTCTCTCTCTATCATGTATAACAACAATATTAGACAAAGTATATTACAATTTCATTTTAGAATTACATATAATAATTCAATCATAAGTTATACAAAGCATATTACAATTGTATAATAGAATCACATATAATGATTCAATCATAAGTCACACAACTCTTGGTTTCCCTCAGATCATTTAATCGGGTATCAAATCAATATTTCCCACTTTTATCCCGTAGGATATTTTCACAGCTTTGCATCGGCTATAACCATGCCTCGGTCGAATTTACGATCCAAAAGATATGGATTTTCAACATATCACATAAACATTATTTTCACATAGTAGTTCACACACATTTTAAGGCATACTAGCCACTACTATCATCTACCAAGCATTCCTTGGTTAAATCATGGTCTCTCATACCATTTAACAGTACATTGGATTCTCTTTCCAAGGCTTCAAGTCCCATATCAATCGGCTTCCCGATTCATGAATTTTGGCAGAAACGAGGACTACCATATTCACACATACATTAATTTTCCATATTTATCTTATCAATCTATAGCATATAACTAAGTTTCTACCTTACCATCACATAGAGCATTGAAATAGCTTTCCAACGCTTCCGACTGTGCTTCAATCCGAGTTACGGATCAAAAGTTATGAAGGAAACAACATGGAAAATGTGTCACGTTCGCTACTGTATTCGCTAGGAAAATCCCTCAGCGAACCAAATCAGAACCAAAAGGGCATAAAGTTCGCTTTGTGAACTCTGGGCGAACATTCGCCTTCCCTTCTCTTTGGGTTCGCTAGGCGAATCCTCGATAAACCATTCGCTCTGTCCTTCGCCAGGTTCGCTAGGCGAACCATGCGAAACTCAGAAATTCCCAGCAACGTAAAACATAGTTCATTGGGCCAAAATAATCACATTTCTTCACCCAAAACACTTCCAACTCATATTATATCAACCAAAATATGTTCCAATCATAACATCAAGTATTCCCGATTATATTACTCGGTTTATTTCACGTTTTGTCCGTTAGATTTCATTTTCTCTCAAATCTAACCTAAGTTCAAATCATGGATTTCTAGAACTTAGAGTATCTAACTAGAACCCACCTGATAATCGAAGAGGAGATTGAAGAAGATGATGATGATCCATGAGTTTCTTCTCAAGCATTCCTCAAGCATTCCCTCTTTCTCTTCTTCTTTCTCTCTTCCTTCTCTTCTTTCTCTTTTCTTTTTCTTTACTATCTTTTTCCTTTTCTTTTTCTTATATATATATATATATGACCTTATTATATATTATAAATCCAACATTGTATAATATCTCCAATTGATATTTTGTCGTCTCACACCAATTGATCAATTGTTAGAGTTACCATAAAATATTTTCTTGAACTAATAAATAGTAATCTGTCCCTTCATAAATAATTGATCTCTTCAGAGTTTGCTAGTTTCTCTATTGATCCCAATTGACAATACTTAGAGTTCTTAGAGGATTCAATTAATCCAATTTACCAAAGATAGAGCACATAGATACTCATCTGATCTCATCTGATATCCGATTGAGCATTTAGATAATACGGGGTATTACATTCTCCCCCCTAAAATTGAAATTCGCCCCCGAATTTCCTCTACTCAACAACAACTGCAACTTATATCAATGTCTTAGATCCACACTTAACTTTACTTCCGTTAGAATTTCTATCATAATCCAAAAATCCAACTTAACTTCACAGACCAAAATCCGTATTTTCACAATTTATCAAACTTCACGTCCTTAATCATACTCATATTCCAATATTGGGTTAACTTTAAACTTGCTTTTTCCCAAAATTCACCTGTTGTTTCTTACTAAAAGACTTGGTCATATCTTACCTTCGGAAGAAATATACCATTCTATGCTCTTCTACTAAGTCACAACACAAAACCATAATGCTTTGTCTTGGTTTAAGGTAACAAACACTCATCAAAAAGTGACATCATATAATCCAATAATTGAAATCATCCTCTCAGTAACAGATATTAAACCTCTCACTATTATTTTAAAAAAACAGTTCTTAATTATTCAAAAAAATTATTATTAATTTAAAAAATGGCATCTTATTACCCACAAATTGAAAGCATCCTTCCAATAGCAGATTTTATTGGAATGCTTGCAATACGTGTTCATAAAAAATGAGAACTAATGAAATTAGTATATTAGTGCTTTTTATTATGATTAATTATTAAAAGGTGAATCAATTTTGGTAGAAATTTTTGATAAAATTACTTATAATATTTATATTGTTGAAAATTTTTGGTGGAAGAAATTGTAAGTATTCTATTAATTATTTTTTAAAGCTTTAATTTAACCGTATGTAATGGAATTAGTGGGGTATGGTCTATTTTTTTAGTATCTTTTCAATTAATTAATTTTTAATGAATATTTAAATATTTTTATTAATTTATTAATTTTTTCCTCATTAACTTCACCCTTATATAAAAGAATAAGTGGTCTACTATTTAGTCATATTTATAATTAATTAATTTTTAATGAATAATTGAATTGAACATTTTATTAATTTATTAATTTTTTTTCTTATTAACTTCATTTGTATGTAAAGGAATTAGTGGGCATGTCTTGTTTTTTAGTCTTTATTAATTTATTAATTATTTTTTTATTAACTTGAACCGAATTAGTTGGTTTGTTCTATTTTATAAGTCATTTTTTTTATTAATTAATTTTTAATGATTAATTTAGCATTTTAATTAATTTATTTGTTATTAACTTCAACTGTATGTAAAGGAATTAGTGGACATGTCCTATTTTTAGTCATTATTAATTAATTTATTGGCTTAATTACAATTTTAGTCCCCCTATTATGGCTTTTTCTCAGTTTTGGTCCCCCCATTTCCAAATCCTGGTTTGTAGTCCCTTAAGTTTCATTTTATTAGGATTTTAGACCCCCATTCAATTTGAGGCCAATTTTTGATGACATGACTGCCAGAACGGCCACATGTCAGTGCCAACTCATAAATTTTATATTATTTTAATATTCTAATTGTTTTTACATTATTATACGTTTATGTTTATTGTAATTCAATATTCTAAATAACCTATCATCATATTAAAAACCCTAATTTATGTTCTTGTTCCTCCATTCCAACATCAACGCCTCCTTCACAAACACACGGTTCTGCAAGCTCGTCTTCAATAAAACCCTCTCAAGTTCGTCTTCAAGCTCATTTTCTTCTCCAACAATGACTGAAACAAGCTTCTCATTTTCCTCAACAAATTAGTCTGGTCTACGAAGAAGATGAAATAGATGTTGGTGTGGGCTTGAGTCACCATTGATGACAGCATGGACTTATGAGAATCCTGGAAGAAGATTTCTTGGTTGTGGTAATTATAAGGTGATGAGAAAAAAAAGGATGTAACTATTTTGAATGGGTTGATGAAGAGATGAACAACCATGCCAAAGATGTGAAGATTTCTTGAAGATGAAGATAAAGTTTATGGGTTATTTGTTAGGTTTATCTTTTGTGTTTGTGTTGTTACTTGTATTTGCATTAGTTGCAACACATGTATTCAAATGATTGTGAAAAATGAATATGGTAATTTTAGTAGTGAAAAAATGGTTATGTGATGTATTGTGACTTGTTCTAATGTTATTGAAATTTCAATTGAATGTTTACATGTCTGTTATGTTTTGTTTAAGCATAGGAATTGGTATACTAAATTGGTCGTATGTTATGGGAACTGCTATAAGAACTGTTATACAAAATACAACCAAATGTTAAACCAAACTATAAGAACTGTTATACAAACCAAAACACATAACCTCACTATAATTCTGCACTGCATTAGCAAACCAACTAGTATACCAAACTATAATTTTGCACTGCATTAACATAACCAAACTATAATTCTGCACTACATTAACAAAACACAGAACTGTTACATGTCTGTTATACAAACCAAACTATAATTCTGCACTGCATTAACAAAATGGTACCAAAATACAAGGTCTGCTATAATAAAATTAGGACTTTTGTTGCTTGTTATAATAATACATCAAGTGTGTGAGAAAAAGCACCGCACTGCATTAAGACAGAACATATTCATTTCAATTTCATGTGAACTGCATTAAGACTAAACAGATTCATTTCAACCAACATCACAACCTAGTAGTTTTCTCAGATTCATTTCAATACTGCACTGCATTACATATGTTTCAAAATACAAGGTCTGAACAGTAAAATACAAGGTATGTAACAATATTACACTGCATTACATATTCAAAATACAAGGTGTGTAACAATACTGAACAGGAAAATACAAGGTCTGTTTCAAAACACATTGGTCTAGTTTAACCAAAACACATTGTCAAACTACATAAACACTGAATAAGAAACAATCATTTAGTCTTGAGTTGGTCTTGGAGCTTGAGATCCCCCTTTAATAACAATTTGTCCATCATCCCTTGCCTTTGCCTTCGCCTTTTTATTGCCACCTTTGGGTATTGATCTCTCAGCTGCCCTTTTTCCTTTGCACGTGCGCTTGTTGTGTCCCAACTTCCCGCATTTTTGGCATTTCACTGTTTGAAGTTTTCTTGGTAAAGAGTGTGAGTTTCATGGCTCATCATTTGTCTTGTTACGGTTCTTTTTTGGTCGACCAATAGCTCTCCTCATGACTGGAGGTTGGATTGGTTCAGTTATATCATTTGTTGGCCATAGTTGCGGGCCATATGTTGGTTGGATGATATAGTTGTATGTAGCCATTACGGTAGACTTCCTATTCAAACTAAAATTGAAGTAAGCTAATATACAAGCTAACGAATGATCATATATGTAGAAGGATGAAAATGAAGTAAATTACCTATAATATGACAAAACATACTCTTCTGGTTCCTTCTTGTTATACCATATGCACGCAATTGCATGACAACAAGGTACCCTCGTCAGATCCCACTTCCTGCAAGCACATATTTTCTGCAATAAATTAACAACATATGTCTCAATTCCATTTGACACTCCAAACAGTGCAAAGTCATCATCCGAATGCCACGTTGCACTCCATTCTTCAGCCACCCTCTTTGTTTTTTCTAGAACTTGTTGAATTTTGGGACATATGATGCCTTTCACTCTACCTAATGCTTCCTTTTGAGTTGCGATCCTTAAAGTCAAATAGTGTTTGATTCCTTCTAGCAGTGTAATGATAGGTTTGTCCCTATACTCCAAAATTGCGCGATTAAAGGCTTCACACATGTTGTTAACTTGCAAGTCACTTTGTGTATCTACCTTAAAATGTGATCTACTCCAACATGCAGCTGGTACATCCATCATATCTTTCCAAGCTTTCACATTGAGGTTTTTCATACGATTCATTGCTCTCTCCCTTGCAGGGACTGTTGTGGCTCTAACTGCTCTCCATAAAGCCTCCTTTATCTCTATCACAGGATATTTCTTCTCCAATTGCCATAAAGATGTTTCACACGCAATCTGTTCTACATACTGACTTGTCTCTAGAATAGCCGGTACCAATCCCTATGTAATAACAGAATCTACATAATGTATTAATATCATAATGATTATAACATAATGTACAAATAGTAACAAAATGGTAATGTACAAAACATGTAAACACAATGTACAAATAGTATAAGAATGGTAATGTACAAATAGTATTAATATCATAAATGCTATAATAGAATGGTAATGTACAAATAGTAACAGAATGGTAATGTACAAATATTATAACAGAATGTAATAACAGATAAATTCTATAACAGAATGGTAATGTACAAATAGTATAACAGAATGTAATGTACAACTACTATAATAGCAGATGGTAATGTACAAATGGTAATGTCAAGAAGTAACCTTTTATTGATCCGAGATAAATGCATAGAACTTGTGTTGAATAGATTGAAAATCATCAAGTAGTAACTTTATAAACCACTACCACGAGTCCTTTGTTTCGGCTTCCACAACGGCATATGCAACGAGCATCATCTTGTTATTTCCATCTTTTCCAACTACAGCTATCAACTGTCCTCCAAAGTCACCTTTTAAAAAACAAGCATCCAACCCAATCAATGGTCAGCAAGTTGTCGCAAATGCAGACTTACATGCTTCGAGGCACACATAAACTCTCTCAAAAATAGGATCACCTTCAGAATCAGCACATAGAATCTTAACTGTAGAGTTAGGATTGGACTTAAGCAATTCATCAGTATATCTTCTTAAATGTGTAAACTGTTCACGACTGGCACCTTGAATCAGATCTATTGCTTTTCTCTTGGCTCTGTAAGCTAGGTCAATTGACAACTTTACACCCCACTTTTGAAGGGCTTCTGCAATCAAACCTTTACATCTCATATCAAGATTGTGTCTTAATATATACACAAATTGACGAGCTAACCAATCAGTTTTGGCTTGTCTATTCTTAGCTGTCCTATGACAACTATGTTCCTCAACAAAGCTAACAATTTGCCAAAACTTATTGGTGGTTCTCATACTAAATCTTATGTAAAATGGACTACCTTCCATGCATCTTACAACCATTCTTTTCTTGTCATTCTTCCTTAAGACAATATTCTTCTTGTTATCCATTATATATTCCTTTATGGCATCTCGAATTTGCAACTTATCCTTAAACATCAGGCCTAGCCCAAACTTAGCACTTCCCTTAAAAGTTGGAAACCGTTCTATCTCATCTTCAACATTACTTTCTGGAGGGCTATGAAGCTCATCTGAATCACAACTTTCATTATTAGAAACATGATTATGACTGGAAGTACCTTCAATATTGGGTAAAACTGTTGTCCAGTCTACATTAGCTTCAACCCTATCTTCCAAAACTAAATCAATATCACTTTTCCTTTCTTCGTCATCCTTCTCACTAAACTCATAATCCGAATCAGTTTCACTATCATCAGCATTAACATCTTCCACATTCACATTAGCCCAATCTTCCATATCCATATTAGCTTGATTATCCTCCACATCCACATTAGCTTGATTATCCTCCACATCCACATTTGCTTGAACTTCCTCCACATTCACATTAACTTGTACTTCCTCCACATCCACATTATCTTGAACTTCCTCAGCTTCTATGTATTCAGGTATATCAACTGTGTGTTCAACGTAAACATTGATGACATGGAACCCTTTGACATCTTCAATAAAGTTTAACATATCTCTGTCACTATTCAACAGTCGAATCCCTCTAGAAAATGAAAAACCTAGGATTCACATACCAAAGACATCTAATATTCCTATAGCCTTCACTTTTTATCATAGATTCAATCTGCATGTAGGACATTAGGTCTACGTCCCAATCCCAATTCATTTTAGCCATTGTTTCACTAACATACAACATTACAGGATGATTAACCATCTGTCCCTTGTGGTGAATTCTAAGTCTGACAATTTGTTTTTCTAGTGGCCTACATACACAAAACACGTAAACACGTACTTGCAGACATTAGGGACACTTTTGGGACCACAATAACCTAAGAATATACTAACAATTAACTAAGATATACAACACTTTTGGGACCACAAAAACCTAAGAATATACTAACAATAAACTAAGAGTAACATATCAGTTCTTTTGGGACCACCATAACCTAACAATAAACTAACAATAACAAATCAGAAAACATCGCACTCAAACACTGAGACATAGCCACTTACCTCAAAACAAATGTTGGGTTTGACATGTGGATGACGATCTGGGACGAAGACGATGTGGAACGGATATGATCTGGAACAAACGAGGATGAACAGATTCAATAAACGAAGGCAAAGACGAAGACGATACATGATTCATAAGTTTTGTGTTCATGAACGGTGACGATACAGGCGCAGATCAATTAGACATTCCATTTTAGGATTTTTGTTGATGGAGAGAAATGATAGAACTGCAGAAAATGAATTCAACGATTGCAATTTTGTAATATTAAGTAAAAAAACTTTATTGAAAATGATTCTATTTGGAAAATAGTATAAATCAATTATAATAATATTTTGATATATTATTATCTAGTTGGCAATGACATGTCAACGTTTCCAGGCCCATGTCATCAATTTTTGCCCATCATATCACGTGGGGGACTAAAATCCTCATAAAATGAAACTTAAGGGACTAAAAACCAGGATTTGGAAATGGGGGGACCAAAACCGAGAAAAAGCCATAATAGGGGGACTAAAACTACAATTAAGCCTAATTTATTTATTTTTCATTAATTTCAACCGTATGCGAAGGAATTAGTGGACATGTTCTATTTTATAAGTCATATTTTAATTAATTATTAATTAGTGAATAACTTATCATTTTTATTAGTTTTTTAATATTTTTGGTTAATTGATTAATTAATTATTATAGATTTTGGCGGGTGGAAGAAGTTGTAGGATTATAATTTAGTATGATTATTATTATTTTAATTATTATTATTATTATTATTATTATTATTATTATTATTATTATTATTATTATTATAAAAAGTGAAAAAAATGGGAAAACAAAACAGTGAAAAAAATGGAAAGTAAATATATAAGAAAGTAGTGATTATAATTGGTCAAAGAAGTCGCGACAGTTTCTCCTAATGGTCGCGGGTGTGAAAAGAGGGCGATTATCTGGTAATCGTCGCAATTATGTCACTCAACATGTCTAAAAAATCTGCGACAGCTGACCCTAACTATCGTGGCAATCGTCGCAGTCCAGGAATAAGGACGGTTTTGTGGTAACTGTCGCAACTCAAATGTCGTAAATCTCTTTTTTTCTTGTAGTGACAGTATGTTCAGTAACTTCAATAAGAATCACTAATTAACATGTAATTTAGAAGTTAAGAATAAGAACAAGTTAGGTTTGATTTAATCACTATCAGATTTTCGTCTATTTGGATTGTAAGTTTTCTCAGATTTTTGCCCAAACGAAGGTTGTGAAAAATGACATCCCTATAAGAAATTATCTTTTTAGCTATATTTTATAGAACTTCAAAAGAATAGGTTTCAACTAACGGATGGATCAGAAGAGTAATACAATGAATATGTATCTATGAGTTTACAAAAGTCATGTCTGACTTCTCTCTAGAACCGTTTCATTTCCTTCTCCCTTAGACCTTCAGTTTCAGGAAGTGTTTCTTCAGTTCTAGGCGGTGTTTCATTCTCAGTCTTGATCTAGTGAAGTCATTGGATCATCTTTGGCTTAAACTCCTAGCTTTCGAGCTTAGGGGCCTCGGTGATCCTTCCGGCTTCCTTCTGGGTCGAGATTGGTTCTTCCCTGTAGTTGTCACCTGTTCTCTTCTAGGATTGTTGTCCTGTGTGTGTAACCGTTGTTCCTTTCTTCTGTTCTTGCGATATCATGGGTTGGGAGAAGGTTAGTAGAAAAAGAAAAAGAGGCACTTTTGTTAGCTTCTCCATTTGGAAAGAAAATGCTGGTAAAGGAGCTCTCAAGGGGGAACCAACCACCTCCTTTTTCGTGACTGAATTTCCTGACAAGATGGTTGCTAAAGATCTCTTCGAGGTTTTTAAGGTGTATGGAGTAATTTCTGAAGTTTTTTTCTCAGCTAGGAGAGATAAGCGTGGTAGAAGATTCGGCTTTACTAAGTTCCGAAAAGTTCACGATCCTCGTATTTTGGCATGCAATTTGGATAATATTCATTTGGAAGGAAATAAGATCCATGTCAATATCCCTAGGTTCAACAAACCTGACTGCCTCTCTGTTCTGGGCAAGGAGATGCATGTGAAGAAGAACATTCCCCAGGGTTCGACCAGAAGCTTTGAGAATTTCTATTCTAAGGAGAAATCATTTGCGAATGTGGTTGGAAGAGATGACATTATTTCAGAGGGGAATGATAAGGAGGGGGTTAAATGTATTCCTCTTGAAGTGGATTACGATTGTTTAGAGATATTGAAACATATGAGGGTAGGAGTGGTGATGGAGGATGGTAGTGCGTTCAATATTCAGAGATTTATCAACGAAGAGGGCTTTTTCAATATCAAGGCAACGCTTATTGGAGCATCCATGTGTTTACTGGAAGATACTTCAGGTGGCGACATTGAGGACTTCGTGAATGAGGAGAAGGAATGGTTGGATGTGTGGTTCCACGAAGTTCATCACTGGACACCGGAGCTGATAGACAAGGATAGATTCATATGGATTAATTGCTATGGGCTTCCAAGTTATGCTTGGAATGTTTCTAACTTCAGCTTGATAGCCAATCATCTGGGTACATTATTTCAGTGTGATGAGTCCACTAGGAATAAAACTAGGCTTGATGCTGCTAGGCTGCTGATCAAAACTAATAAGGAGGTCATATTGAACACGAAGTTAAGGGTTGAGGTGAATAGCATTAATTTCTCAGTTTCAATCTCGGAAGACCTTTGTTGTGGCCGATCTGGACTCACTGGAGAGGTTGAAGATGAGTTGGTCAACTCTGATGAGATATTATCCTCTATCCATTCTGAGGAGGAGGGCGCGTGGGAATCAGATGAAGAGACGGATCAGGGCGCGTGGGTATCTGATGAAGAGTTGGTTCACGAGGTACCTAGTTTCTTGGGGGCAGCGTATGAGGGGAGAGACTCCTTTCAAAAGGAACTAAAGTCAGATGGAGTCTCCCCAGTGTCAGATAATCTTTCTTTTGTGGGTGAAAGCTTGGAGAACTGTGTTCCCCTTTTTGGTGGGCCCGAGGTTTGTTCTGATAAGGTTAAGTCCTTGGCGTTCAAAGGTTTCCCTGAAACTGATAAAGGTGATTCTTCTTCTCGAGGTATTCAGAAAGGTATCGTTGTTCCTACTTCTGTAGCAGTCCCAACAATTTGTCCTGTAGTTATTGATCAGCTCAAGGATTTTGATGATATTCATACTGCTAACTGCAAAGGTGATCCGTTAGTGGATTTGGGCCTTCCAAACCCTTTATCAGGTCCACCGGGTGGAAGTGTTGGGCCTTCGAATTGGGGCAAATCCAAAAAGAAGAAACATCTCCATGAGGTTTACAATTGTATTAAGATTCCTTATACGCCTTCCTATTTCTCTTCTCTTCTGAATTCAACTCTGAAGGATGTTGTTTCTTCTTCTAAAAGGAAGAGTTCCTAGGCTTCCTCCTATAGAAGAAGTATTAGGGCTAAATCTTTTGAGTATAGTTCCTCTCTCTTATGCTGTGAATCGTTAACAGATACTGATTTGGCTAGAAGTAATTTGAGATGCAGAAAAGCTTTAGAGGAAGTTCCTTCTAAAATGTGTAAAACTCTGTTGAATTTAGGGATTTCTGATGAGGTTGGTGAAGAGGGTTTAGATTTATTGTTAAGGAAGTTGGATAAAGTTGACATGGATGCAAGGTCTGGAAAGAAGGTTGTTGCTACAGGTGCCCCATGAATATTGTGACATATAATGTTCGTGGATGCTGTAGTCCCCTTAAGAGACGGGGAGTTGCTCAAGTTCTGTTAAGAGGTATGGCAGATGTATGTCTGATTCAGGAAACTAAACTCTCTGTATTGGATCCCAAAGTGGTTCATAGCATATGGAATAGTTCTGATGTGGATTGGTCGGATATGAAGTCAGTTGGTAGATCAGGAGGTGTATTGACTTTGTGGAAGAGCAATGTTCTTACTGCTTGCTCCAGCTTCAGTGGCTTTGGTTTTCTGGGTGTTGAATTCTTGTGGAATAATTATAAGCTGATTGTGATTAATGTGTACTCCCCGTGTGGGCTGTCGGATAAAAAGAGATTATGGAGAGAATTAATTGATGTGAAAAGAAAATATCAAGGAGCTGGGTGGATAGTAGGGGGTGATTTTAACGCTGTTAAAAATGGGGAAGAAAGGAAGGGCATCAGAGATTCTAACAGTTGTGGCATGAAGGATTTTGGGGAGTTTATAGAGGACATGAACTTGCTTGATCTTCTGGTTTCTGGGAATAGGTTCACTTGGTTCAACTCTAACGGTCTTAATCGAAGTCGTTTAGATCGGTTTTTGGTAGATGACTTAGCTGTTAAACTATTATCCCTGAAGAACCAAGAGGTGGATGATAGAGATACGTCGGATCACCGTCCTGTGTGGCTGAAGTCCAAAGATATCAACTGGGGCCCTAAGCCTTTTAGGTCGTTCAACTGCTGGCAGTCCCATAAAGAGTTCCTCCCTTTTGTGAAAATTAAGTGGGATTCTTTTTCTTTCTCTGGTTCCTATTGCAATATTTTTCTCAAGAAGTTGCAAGCTCTTAAAGGAGAATTGAGACAGTGGAACATTAACGTTTTCGGTTGGTTGGAGCTTAACATAGAGGATAAAGTGCAACAACTTAATTTTCTTGAAAGGAGTTCCCAGTTGGATAATGGGGGTGGTAATGAAGATGATTTAAAGGAGAGACTCAAAATTTAGGAGGAGTTGTGGTCCAAGCTGAGATTAAAGGAGAGTATGCTTGCTCAGAAATCTCGAGTGAAGTGGCTTCGAGAAGGTGATTCTAATTCCAAGTTTTTCCATAACTGTCTCAAGGCTAGGAATCGGTCCAGTTATATTTCTGCTATTAGGGTGGAGGGTAATTTAGTTGAGGATCCTGAGAAGATTAGGTTTGAAGCTTTGAAATTCTTTGAGTCCAGATTTCAAAAGCAGTCTTCATTATGCAGTAGTTTCAATCCTACCTGTGTTCAGTCTTTTGATACCCTTGATAGAGAGTATCTAGAATCTGATTTTTCTGAAGAAGATGTTAAAAATGATGTGTTCTCTTGTGATAGCAACAAATGCCCAGGGGTCGAAGGTTTCAACTTCTCGTTCATCAAACCGTGCTGGAATATCATAGGGGAGGATTTTTCTAACTGCGTTATTGAATTCTTCAGGACAGGCTATCTGCCTAAGGTTTTCGTTTCCTCTTTTATTTCGTTGGTGCCGAAGATTGATAATCCTCAAGGTTTCGAAGATTTCAGGCCCATTAGTCTTGTCAGCTGCGTTCTCAAGACCATTTCTAAGATGTTGGCAGGTAGATTGGGCAAAGTCATCCACAAGATTATCTCCCCCTCCCAAACAGCGTTCATCCCAGATTGGAAGATTTTCGATGGTGTCCTTCTTGCCAACGAGATTGCAGACTATGCGAAAAGATTTAAGAAGGAGTGTTTGTTCTTCAAAGTCGATTTTGTTAGGGCGTACGATTGCGTTGATTGGAAATATCTTGAAAATTTACTTATCAAGATGGGCTTCGGTTGTAACTGGATTAAGTGGATAAGAGGGTCTGTTTTTAAGAGTTATTTTTCGATTCTTATAAACGGAAGCCCTTCGAAGGACTTTATGGCCGGCAGGGGATTGAAACAGGGGGATCCCTTAGCCCCTTACATGTTTGCGATTGTGGCCGAGGGTTTAGCTTGTTTGGTTAGAGCTGCTGCTGGTAATAATATGCTGTCTCCTTTCAAAGTTCAGGATGCCGTCTCTCCTTGTTTACTCCAAATTGCAGATGATACTCTGCTTATTGGGGACGGGTCGGTGCGCAATATCCGGGCCTTCAAGACTATCCTGCGGGCTTTCGAAGTTACTTCAGGGCTGAAAATAAACTTTTCCAAGAGCTGCCTTTATGGTATTGGAGTTGATGCAGACATCCTGCCCGCAACCGAGCATTTTCTTCATTGTAAGTCGGGTTCGCTTCCCTTCAAATTCTTGGGTCTGCTTGTAGGAGGTAATCATCGTAGACATTCTTTTTGGAATCCCGTACTATCGAATTTGAGAAAGAAACTTTCAAGTTGGAGTGGCCGCAGCTTGTCCTTTGGGGGAAGAGTTACTCTGCTTAACTCGGTTCTTACCAATCTGTCTACCCATCATCTTGCTTTCTACAAGGCGCCAAAGAAGGTGGTGAATGATATGATCGTGATTCAAAGACGTTTTCTTTGGGTTGGAGCTTCCGATAAGGGGTACGTGCCGTGGATCTCTTGGAGCAATGTGTGTAAACCTAAAGATATTGGTGGCCTCGGTGTTAAACATGTTGGGCGTTTCAACCACGCACTACTAGCAAAATGGATTTGGAAATTCTTTAGTGGTGGTAATGAAATTTGGAGAAAAACCTTGGCCAACAGGTACGGTAACTTGAGTATCAAAATGCAATCTGCCGCTGAAGTCGGGGGTCAGTGCTACGATTCCCACTGGATGAAGGACCTCTTATCAATCTCAGCTTCTGCTTCAAGGATTGTCTGAATTGTTCTGTAGGAGATGGTGCTAACGTATCGTTTTGGCACACGATTTGGATCGGTAATGAAAAGTTGAACTGTCATTATCCTAATTTGTTTTAGTTTTGCAGTTCTAAGTACTGCTCTGTTAAAGATATGGGTGCGTGGGATGAAGACTCTTGGAGATGGAGATTGAATGATTTTCTGGATATTGGCAATTCCAATGTGGACTCCGAGTGGATCAATTGTTCTCAGCTGCTGGATCAGTTCACCCCTTCTAAAGATGAGCGAGACGTTTAGAATTGGAACCTCCTAGATTCTAATGAGTTCTCTGTCAACTCTTTCTACCATTCATTGAATTGCTCAGTTTACGTCGATGAGGCTGGTTTGGAGAATTCCGTTTTGCTGCATTTTCTATGGAGGACGACGCTCCCGGCTACTGTCCAATTTTTTGGGTGGCGGCTGGCTCATGATAGGTTGGCTACTAGGTCCAATTTGGCAACTAGAAGGATTATTGTTAGCGAACATGACAAGGTTTGCATATTTTGCTTTCACTACCTTGAAGATTCCAACCATCTTTTCTTTTCTTGTACCAAATCCTTGTTAGTTTGGAACAGTATATGCGACTGGGTGGGCATAGAGCATTTTTTGGAAACTAATTGTTCCTCCCATGTGAAGGCTTGGTCCTTGAGACTAAAAGGTCGTGCGCAGTGGGTAAGATAAACTCTCTTTGGTTTATATCTTGCTGGATTATTTGGAGATTTAGGAACAAAATATTGTTCAAAGGTGTGTTGTTTAATGCTAGTGACATTGTCAACAAAATCAAAATTTACTCGTGGAATTGGTTGATTTTGGGTAGTCTTGATAGTAAGTCTTGTAGATTATACGAATGGTACAATTTCCTTTCGATTTTTTGTAACCCGTAGTCGGGTTGTTTGATTGTACTTATTTTGGTTCGAGATTTCCTTAATCTCATTTATTGAATTGCTTATCAAAAAAAAAAAAATGACATCCCTGTATAACTCAAATGATTTCTATTCTTCCAAAGCATGAAATTCACTTCAGGGGTTATATGACACGGAATATGTGTGAGAGCATAACTTGTGTGATACAATATTTCTCGTGATGTTAAGTCCCTCTCATTAAACCCGATGGTATGTGTGATGGCTCCGGCTAATTTGTTTCAAGAAAAATACCCTGCCATGCCATAACCAAAACCAAACAAACTTCACCAAATGTATCACACATACAAACACAAACCCACCATACTAGAAATCCTCCAATAACCCATACAAACCAGAGCAGACACCACACTTACAAAATCCAATTTACCGCCATTATTGACAACACCTATTAGTAAACTGCTGACCCAAAACTCACAAAACCAAACCATTAAAAGGATGTCTGCAGCAGACATTCGACTTAGGAGAGACAAGGGGCTATGTTATTTCTAATATGAAATGAAAAGTTGTATTACTCAAACAAGTGCTTAATGAATTATACTACGTAATGAATAAAATGAATGTACCTTTACATACAAAAATTAAGAACTAACAAGATTTCTTTAACATTAGCTTTCAGTATGTTTCTACTACCCTCAAAGAACCCTGTATATTAGCTATCACAATATAGTTAGTAAAGTAAACATATTTAACTTTCCTCAACATGATTTAAAACTCACCCATTGCAAAGATTTGATTTTCCCAAGATAAATAAATAGTAAAATACACAAAAATCAAATGGTTGCTATACATCACTCATGATTAGTACATGAATGTTTAATATTAACTATTGATTTGTTCATTAGTGGTGGGTATTGCTCACTTTAGAGGAATTAAATCTCAATACAAGACATCACTAATATTCATTAGAATTAAGCTTGTTAATACTAGAGATGCTATGAAAGTGATACAGTATCTAAGTATTTATGTTTTTGTAAGACAAAGCAAATATATCTACTCAAGATAAAGAATTACAACTGTTGAAAGATTAAACTTGATTTGGGCCTAAACATATTGTTTGGATTTTTGGGCTTAACTACTTTGGGTTTAGGTAACTTTGAGTCATGTTTCTAAAAAACTCTTGTAGTGTTTGGAGTGTCTAGATATTCCTTAGAGTTGTAATATTTTCTAAAATGCTCTTGAAATTCCTAGAGTTGAGAACTCTCTAGAATTTGTGTGTCTAGAGTTCTCCTTAGAGTACTATAAATAAAGATGTAATTCTACACTTTTGTATCAAGCAAAATACAAATTCTCTCTTCCATAAAGAATTGTCCTACCTATCAATTTTCTCTTTAAGCCTCCAATATTCCCACACACTTTCTCTAAACACAAAAAGGTCTTATTTCCAACAAAGTGGCATCAGAGCTTGAAGATCCACAAAAGATGGCGAATGGAGGTTTCCCTTTTCAAATGCCGATGCTCCCAAAGAACAACTATGACAATTGGAGTATCAAGATGAAGGCGCTACTAGGAGCTCAAGATGTGTGGGATATCGTTGAGAAAGGCTTCAAGGAGCAAGATGAAGCCTCGCTAAGTCAAGGTGGAAAGGAGATATTGAAGGAGTCAAGAAAGAGAGACAAGAAAGCTCTCTTCCTCATTTATCAATCGGTGGATGAAGATACATTTGAGAAGATCTCCAATGCAACGACGGCCAAAGAAGCATGGGACAAGCTTCAAACTTGCAACAAAGGAGTGGAGCAGGTGAAAAAGACCCGTCTTCAAACTCTCAGAGGTGAATTTGAACGTTTATTTATGGAAGAGTCTGAGTTAATTTCAGATTATTTTTCTCGAGTGTTGTCCGTAGTCAATCAACTTAAAAGAAATGGTGAAGATGTTGATGAGGTGAAAGTCATGGAGAAAATACTTCGCACTTTAAATCCAAGTTTTGACTTCATTGTTACCAACATTGAAGAAAACAAGGATTTAAAGACCATGACTATTGAGCAACTCATGGGTTCCTTACAAGCATACGACGAAAAACAAAAGAGAAAAATTAAACAAAAGGAGGCTATGGAGAAACTACTACAACTCAACGCAAAGGAAAAAAACTATGTGAATTACAAAAGCCAAAGAGGACGAGGTCGTGGCCAAGATCGTGGACGTGGACGAGGACATGGAGGAGAAGGAAGAGGTAGTTACAACAACTACTCCAATAACTTCAACAATGGAGAAAGAAGTTGGAATTCACAAGCAACAAGAGGTCGTGGAAGAGGAAATTCATGGTCAAGGTGCGACAAGTCACAAATCAAGTGCTTCAACTGTAACAAGATCGGTCACTACGCATCTGAGTGTAGATTCTCAAAGAAGGTTCTGGAGAAACCTAACTTTGTAGAAGAAAAAGGTGGAGAAGAAGAAACTCTGCTGCTCGCCTGCCAAAGCCAAGTTGAAGAGAAAAGACACAAGTGGTACCTCGACACTGGCACAAGCAACCACATGTGCGACGATCGAAGCATGTTCGTAGAGATCAATGAAGCGACAACTGGCGACGTCTCATTTGGAGATGACTCAAAGATACCGGTCAAAGGAAAAGGTAAAATTTTCATACGCTGGAAGAATGGGAGTCATCAATTCATATCCAATGTCTACTATGTTCCTAACATGAAGAATAATATTTTGAGCTTGGGACAATTATTAGAGAAAGGCTATGACATCCACTTGAAAGAACATAGTCTTTTCTTAAGAGATTGTGGGCATAACTTGATTGCTAAGGTGCCTATGTCAAAGAATAGAATGTTCATCTTTAACATTCAAAATGATGTGGGAAAGTGTCTCAAGGCTTGGTATACTGACTCTTCGTGGCTATGGCATCTACGATTTGGACACCTCAACTTCGGCAGTCTAGAACATTTGTCAAATAAGGAGATGGTGAAAGGCTTGCCTAGTATAAACCACCCAGACCAACTATGTGAAGGATGTCTAATTGGGAAGCAATTCCAAAAAGGCTTTCCAAAGGAATCAACGTCAAGAGCGACAAAACCTCTAGAGCTCATACACACCGATGTTTGTGGACCAATCAATCCAAAATCTTTTGGTAAGAATAAATACTTTCTCCTCTTTATTGATGATTATTCTAGAAAAACATGGGTTTATTTCTTGAAGGAGAAGTCGAAAGTGTTTGAAAACTTTAAGAAGTTCAAAGCCCCTGTGGAGAAAGAAAGTGGTATTTCCATTAAGGCCATGAGATCTGACCGAGGAGGAGAGTTTACTTCAAATGAGTTCAACAAATATTGTGAAGACCATGGAATCCGCCGCCCACTAACAGTGCCAAGATCTCCACAACTAAATGGAGTAGCAGAGAGAAGGAACCAGACCATACTTAATATGGTGCGAAGCATGCTTAAGAGTAAGAAGATGCCGAAAGAGTTTTGGGCCGAAGCAGTGGCATGTGCGGTATACCTGAAAAACCGTTCCCCAACAAGAAGTGTGCATGAGAAGACACAACAAGAAGCATGGAGTGGAAGGAAGCCAAGGATCTCTCACCTCAAAGTGTTTGGAAGCATTGCATATACCCACGTTCCAGATGAAAGGAGAACAAAGCTCGATGATAAAAGTGAGAAGTACGTGTTCGTGGGTTATGACTCAAGCTCCAAAGGGTACAAGCTCTATAATCCAAATAGTGGAAAGATTGTCATAAGTCGTGACGTGGAGTTCGACGAAGAAGATTGTTGGGATTGGAGTGTTCAAGAAGACAAGTACTATTTTCTTCCTTACTTTGAAGAAGAAGAAGATGAAATGGAACAACCAATGATAGAGGAACATATTACACCACCTACCTCACCGACACCAAGGTTGAATGAAGCAAGCTCAAGTGAGAGGACACCACGACTAAGGAGCATTGAAGAGCTTTATAAGGTAACCGAAAACCAAAATGACATTAACCTCTTTTGTCTTTTTGGTGATTGTGAGCCTCTAAGCTATCAAGAAGCTGTTCAAAATGTAAAGTGGAGAGACGCCATGGATGAAGAAATAAAGTCAATCACGAAGAATGATACGTGGGAACTTACTACACTTCCGCGAGGACCCAAAGAAACCAGAATAAGATGGGTGTACAAGGTAAAGTTGAAGTATGTGATGTCTCGAGATCAAGTTGCCAATATTTTCACCAAGCCACTCAAGTTGGCAACTTTCGTGAAGCTAAGGAGTATGCTTGGAGTTACAAATCAAGTTTAAGGGGGGATGTTGAAAGATTAAACTTGATTTGGGCCTAAACATATTGTTTGGATTTTTGGGCTTAACTACTTTGGGTTTAGGTAATTTTGAGTCATGTTTCTAGAAAACTCTTGTAGTGTTTGGAGTGTCTAGATATTCCTTAGAGTTGTAATATTTTCTAGAATGCTCTTGAAATTCCTAGAGTTGAGAACTCTCTAGAATTAGTGTGTCTAGAGTTCTCCTTAGAGTACTATAAATAGAGATGTAATTCTACACTTTTGTATCAAGCAAAATACAAATTCTCTCTTCCATAAAGAATTGTCCTACCTATCAATTTTCTCTTTAAGCCTCCAATATTCCCACACACTTTCTCTAAACACAAAAAGGTCTTATTTCCAACAACAACTTCATCAATACTGTTGCAAAACCTTAAAAATGAAACACACGGGTTCTAGCAAATATTATGTTCTTACTAAAACTAGAAAGCCAGAGTAGCATTGTCATCAGAACTTAAAAATGAAACACGCGGGTTCTCACTCCTATTACTAATCAGCAAGTTGTCTTTCTGAATTATTATTTTCAAACATTTTTGGTTGAACTCAGACCTAGTTATGTAAGAACTAACCTAGTTAGATACCACTAACCATGTCAAATCATGTTGATATTGCTATTATGACTTTCATACATTACAAATAGATATATATTAAATCTTTACATTCAGTTTTAAGGTCAGTAAACAAAACAGACGACAAATTAAACCCACATTGTAGGTTCCCAAAAAACCTTGTTGAATAATGAAAATAGAAAGTTTGAGATAAAAGAATGGATAGTAATGAATACATAACTAAGTCGAATATCTAACGCGATTATAATTTAGGGTTGACAGCTTCATGAATAAAGAGAAAGAGAGTATGAATCAGGGTCATGGATAATAAACCTAGTAAAAACACACAAGCGATTAAGGATTTTTTAACTGACCTATTAAGATTGGTTCCGACAGAGATACCGCAGCGTTAAGATTTGTCTCGTGCTTTCTAGTTCTGAATAGAAGAAGTGAAGGTCTGAATAGAAGAATAGAAGAAGAACAAATGTTTCATTGTATTGGGCGCGGTTCTTAGATTTTCATGGGAGGCGGTTCATCTCCGTCGTAGATTTTTCAATTGTGCCCAAAAAGAGGGAGGTTGGGCTCAACCGTCGCGGCCTATTATACTGTTTTAGCGCTTGACCAAATAAAAGAAGGTTAAGGGCGGTTAAGAACTATTGCGACCTGAATTTTATGGCGGTTGGGATTGGAACTGTCGCAATCCGTATATTTTTTTTTTAAAATAAAAGGCAGTTTCAAAAAACCGTCATAGAAACCGCCGTAACATACACATGAGGACGGTTTTCAATGAACCATCGTAACTTAAGTGTCGTTAAATGCCAATTTTCTTGTAGTATATATATATATATATATATATATACACTATGAGTAAGGATGTCAAGTTGGAACTACAAAAGCGAATTTCGCGGGAATTCTTTATTTAATGTCTCAAAGATGAGAAATTTTTTCTGTGCAGGGATAGGGATGGCAAACATATATCCACGTGTCGTGGAGTCTCTGCTCTGCACTAAAATACCATAATATCGTTAATTAATATATAATTGAGAATTTATAGGTAGGTTTATTTGTCATTTCATATCATTTATTTTATAAATCAATGTAATACACATGTGTAATGTTAATAAAAGAGAAAGATCTAAATGATCATTTTTTTTTAAATTAAGTTTGGAAAAATAAAATTTTTAATTAAACATCATGTTATAAATAAATTATTGCCTCAGTATATGGTATACAATTAAGCTAATTATTAAAAAGTTAAGGACTATCAATTGAAGAATCACACAAATCATCACACATTTATTGATTGTCTCCTAATCTTTGGAATTACCATCAATAAGAGAAGCTCCTCCCTCTCTCTAGAAAAACTCATTTTCTTTTTCTCTTTTCCTACCTATCTTCGCCGTCCAGCCATATTCCAATTTTTCTCATCATGTACCAGGTACATTAACCCTTTCCGTCTTCCGTGTGATAACTTTTTGACCGGACATTCTTCAACCTCAGGGTGTTCATCGACTGGTTTCTAAGGGTTTGGTTTAAAGTCATAATCTTAGGATTAGGGACCTTCCTCCCTTAGAGCCGTTATTCTTTGGATACCCCTTGCTTGGTCCTGTCGCGGTTCTGTCATTTTTAGGTTATCAATGAGGCTTTTTCCTTCGTTTGGTTTTTTTTGGTTTTGCGACTGCACTATGGTCCGACAAGCACAAATGCATGAAGACTGGGTTGTAGTCAGGAAGAGGAATCGATTGCGAGAAGGTCCATTTGGAAGGCCTATGGTGGAAAAGGCATTGAGATTGATCTGATCGAAGCTTCTTCGTTTTTTTTTTCACTGAGTTTCCCGATTCTCTCGATGCCAAGCAAATGTTTGATATCTTCAAAGATTACAGTTTGGTGATTGAAGTCTTTATTCCGGCAAGGCTTGATAAGAGAGGTCGGAGATTTGGTTTCGTTAGGTTCAGAAAGGTTGATGATGAACATCTCTTTGCCATTAAATTGGACAACATTATCATTAATGGCAGAAAGATGTTCGTTAACATTCCCAGATTCAATAGAGATTCGCTTGCGAATAGAGTCAGAGGTCCAGGCAACCTTGAAACTTCGAAGCAAGCGAAGAATACCTAGAATACTCAGCATGGTGTTAAATCTAAACATATGTTTCACAACTTGGACGTCGGCAAAGTTTCATACGCTCAAATCACTAAAGGAAATAGGTTTGGAAATAGGTATGATAAAAGACAGTTTCTGGATTACCCTAAGCAGAATCTAAAGGTGGATAAACCAAAATTTTCTCATTTAAGTTACAAAGTTGATAAATAACATCTTGAACGTTTTGAACAAGCGTTTGTTGGGGTGATGTCCAATCCGGGTTTTTCGTTTAAAGTTCAAGAAGCACTACATATTGAAGGTTATTTTAAAATCAAAGCCACCCCGATGGGTGCTAACCTTTGTCTCTTAGAGGAAGAGGTGACTGGTGATATTGCTAAGATGATTAAAGAAGATGCAGACTGGGTTGCTTGGTGGTTCTCAGATGTCCACCCTTGGTCCCCGTCGGATGTGGATAGAGATAGACTAACTTAGGTTAGTTGCTTTGGGGTCCAAAGCCATGTCTGGGGGGAGAAATTTTTCAAATTTCTGGCCACTTCATTCGGATGCTTTGTTAAGATGGATGTGGATACTCCAAAACATAAAAGATTGGATGTTGCAAGATTTTTAATCACAACCAGTTTTGCAAGGAATTTAAATGAATTTATCAACATTGATATTAATGATGTTTCTTATCGCAAGAAAATGGTGGAAGACTTTTCTGGAATCTGCTCCTTCAGTTCACAATTGCACAGAGATGTTCAACCTGAAGATAGTTCAGAGGTTTACTCCTCAGACAGCGAGAATCAAGAGGACTTTGGGTCTGGGAATGTTGATGTTGTTTTGAGCTCTAATTGTGACCTGAATGAGGTTGAAGATTTTGAGAAGAATAAGTTTGAAAGATGTGATGAAGCACGTGAGGCTAAGCGTTCAAACTTGGTTGGACCCACATAAAAAAAGGTTGTTGATAGCTGTCCTAGCGGCTATAATCCTAATGATGGTGGCTTTTTACTCTCGCCCAATCAGGAAGAAATAGATTTGCCTCACTTTAGGGATGATGTTACTTTGCAGTCTGATCCTCAGATTTTTAGGGATGGAATTTTGGCGGGATAGGATTTGCTACCTTTCCAAGTTGGTACCTTTGGTACCTTTAGTATAAAATCAATATCAATAAATCAATAAAATAAATTATTTAAGTGAGAGGAAACAATTGGTTAGAGAGAGATAGACACAAAAGTACAAAGGTATGGAAGTTCAAAAGTAGCTAATCCAATTCCAATTTTGGCTGGTTCTGACACCCTAAGAATAGGTCCAATCAGATCATTGAAAGGTCACCTGCTGTGGATGATGAGACTAGGCATGGAGATTATACCGAGGGTATTAATGTGGATCCATGTAATGTCCTTTTGACCAATGGAATTTTGAACAGTGATGTTGTGATGGAAACTCCTTTGAACAAAGGACCGTTGGAGAATGTGGGCCCGGTTTGTGGTTTCTTACAACACACCCCATCTGACCATATTCTTCCAAAAAGAAAGAAAAAGTTCATTGAGGACATTTACAATAAAATAAAAATTCCTTTTGCCCCTTCCTATTATTCCACTTTACTGCAGTCTGAATGTAATGGTTATGGCCCAAACTACCCTTACAGAATATTAACTGCTAGCAAAAACAACATTTAGGCAAACGAAGACGACGACATCTCATCCAATTTTTTGGATGGATCTAATAATGCTGGAGATTCATTAGGTGATTTAAATGTTTCTCTTAGAAATTCTAGAATCAAGAAAAAGCTTGAAGGTCTGCCTTCCCGAGTTTGGGAATCCATTAAAAACCTTGCAGTGGATGCAGATGAAGATGACGAGGCTTTCAAATCTGTCATTCGGATTTTGGAGACTAAAGATAAATCTAAATCCATGGTTATGAAGGATGTTGCTAGAGGTAGATTATGAATTTTCTAACTTATAATATTAGAGGGTGTGGTAGTTTAATAAAAAGAAAGAAGATCTATTCCTTACTGAACAGGGTAGGGGTGGATTTCTGTTTCCTTCAAGAAACAAAGTGCGCTTCAATGACAGATAGTTTGGTGTTCAGTATCTGGGGCAATCAAGATTGTTGTTGGTCGACTTCTAATGCGAATGGCCGGGCGGGAGGTATGCTCATAATCTGGAGATCGAATTTTTGCACACCAATATGCAGTTACCGTGGCACTGGGTATATTGGAATTAAAGCAATTTGGAAAGGTGTAAATGTGTATTTTTTCAATATCTACTCACTTTGTTCTATTGATGAAAAGGGAACTTTGTGGAGTAAAATTATACATCTCAAAACTAGCTTGGCTGCAGGAGAGTGGATTATTGCTGGTGATTTTAACGCTATCAAATGTGCTAGTGAGAGAATTGGCCGTAGTATTACTAATAGAAGACATTTATCTGAATTTCGAGACTTTATCGAGGTGACCGGTGGTGTGGATCTTCCTGTCATTGGGAACAACTTCACTTGGTTCAATTCCTTTGGAAATTCTTGGAGTCGTCTCGATAGATTCTTAATCACCCCCGGTTTGTTGAACGATTGGAAATTATTGCATCAAAGGGTGGGGGAGAGGGATATATCCGACCACAGACCGGTTTGGATCTCCGCTAGGAATGTCATTTGGGGACCAAAGCCTTTCAGATTCTTGAAATGTTGGTTAGAGCATCCAGAGTTTGTTAAGTTCGTCAAGGAGACTTGGGACTCCTTTGATATTCATGGAAAAGATTCTTTCATTTTTTCAAGGAAGTTGCAGTTATTACGAGATAAGCTCAAGTGGTGGAATCACCATGTTTTCGGATGGATTGACACAAAAATTGTGAACAACATAGACACTATTAATGAGATTGAAGACTGTCTTGCTGTTAACAATGGC
Source organism: Lathyrus tuberosus (assembly GCA_022829125.1). Taxonomy (NCBI): domain Eukaryota; kingdom Viridiplantae; phylum Streptophyta; class Magnoliopsida; order Fabales; family Fabaceae; genus Lathyrus; species Lathyrus tuberosus. Next base: position 14,128,948 of record JALAZF010000072.1, read on the forward strand.
ATAGTTTCAGATTACTATATTTCTATTAGAAGCAAGGTTGTGGACGAAATGTGGAGTAATTTATGAATCAAGGAAAGCATCCTCCATCAAAAGGCTCGTCTAAAATGGATCGAGGAAGGAGATTATAATACAAAGTTTTTCTATGCTGCCATAAAAAAGAGGTATGCTGCCAACTCGCTTGTTTCGGTTTCTATCGGAGATACTGTTGTTGAGGATATTGAGGGCGTGAAAGGGGCTGTTTTTGATCATTTTAGGAGTCAGTTTCAAAGAGCAAGTTCTCCTCTTGCGCACATAGGCAGCGAGTCTTTCCTTAAACGTTCTTCGTCTGACAAGTTATCTTTGGAAGCTCCGATTGGTTGGGATGAGATTAAAAGAGCAGTATTTGACTGTTATGGCGAGAAAACTCGTGCACCGGACGGTTTCAGTTTCGAATTCTTCAAAAGATGCTGGAATATAGTTGGGAATGATTTCTCCAAATGTATTTTAGAATTCTTCGCGGAAGGAGTCCTGCCTAAGGTTTTCATTCCTCCTTCCTGGTTATAATTCCCAAGACGAAAAATCCTAGAACTCTTGAGCAATATAGACCCATATGCTTGATCGGTTGCGTGTACAGGGTTATTGCAAAAATCTTAGCTTGCCGTATCAAAGGTGTTTTGAGCAGTATTATCTCAGAATCTCAAACTGCTTTTATCGAAGGGCGAAATCTTCTAGTATGTGTCCTTGCCCTTAACGAAACTGTTGACTATGCAAAAAGGAGCAAGATGAATGGCTTGATGATGAAAGTTGATTTTGCGAAAGCTTACGATTATGTAGATTGGTCCTATTTGCGTGAAGTGAAAGGAATCATGGGTTTTGGCGATAAATGGTTGTCTTGGATTGAGGGGGTGTGATGCAAAGTCATATGTCGGTCCTTGTCAACGGGAGCCCCACTAAGGACTTTAAAGTTCCGATATGGCTAGGACAAGGCGACTCGTTGGCCCCTTTTTTGTTTGTTATTGCGGCTGAAGGCTTGGCTGTTCTTTTGAGAAGAGCAGTGGAGAGAAACGTTTTTAAAGGGGTGACTATCAATCATGATGCCTCTTTTCATCTTCTACAATATGCGGACGACACGGTCATTCTTGGTGAAGGTTCTTGGAAAAATCTTTGGTCATTAAAATTCATTCTTAAAGGATTCCAATTGTGTTCGGGTCTGGAGATCAATTTTAGCAAAAGTTCCATTATTGGATTTGGCTTGGAAAACACTTTTCTTGTGGCTGCGGAATGATTTCTTTCTTGCAAGATTGATGGATGCCCTTTCAAATTTTTAGGCATCCCCGTCGGAGGGAATTATAGGCTCTTATCCTTTTGGAAACCGGTTATAGATAAGGTCAAGTCAAGATTGGCAACTTGGAAAGGTAGATTTATGTCGATGGGAGGTAGATCTACTCTCATAAAATTGGTCCTCACCAATCTTCCTATTCACTTCATGTCTTTTTTCAAAGTTCCTAGCAAAGTGATTCGTATTCTCACTTCCCTTCAAAGTCGGTTCCTTTGGTGTGGATCGGTTTGCAAGAAAGGTATAAATTGGATCAATTGGAAGACGGTTTGCAAGAGTAAAGAAGAAGGCGGGTTAGGAATTAAAGATATTAGAAATTTTAATTTGACTCTTTTGGCTAAATGGGCTTGGAGGAATTTATTGAAGAGTAGATACGGCGAGTACTTGTTTACATTGTATGACGGAAACCTTCTTAAGTACATCTTTAATCCATCCTTGTGGTGGAGAGAACTTTTTAAGGTTGTGAGAAGTTTTGGCGATAAACTGTTCGGTGATCTAATCACTAGCGAAATTGGTAATGGCGAAAGAATCTATTTTTGGAGGTCTAGATGGTTAGGCAACTACACTCTTGCTTCTCTTTTTCATTCCTTGTGGGCTGAATCAGATAATAAAGAAGGCATTGTTGCACAATTTATTACTTGGGACGATAACTCGTGGCAATGGACTAACGATTTTCATGTTGCCAGATAAGACCAGCACCTTGAGGCTTGCGCTGAGTCTGCTGAACTTCTGGAATTGCTGAACTATGTTTCTCTTTGCAAGGATTCGGCTGATGCAATTTCATGGCCGCATGATTCTTCGCACCTTTACTCGGTCAAATCCGAATACGCCTGGTTAATAGCAGAACTTTCTGATTCCTCTGATTTTATGCCTGAGACTGGTATTTTCAAGCTGATGTGGGGGGCTGTCTCGCCTCTGAAAATGGCTGTTTTCGGGTGGCGTGTCCTCCATAATCGTCTCCCGACTAGGGACAATTTGTGGGAGCATGCCATCATCTCAAACTCGCATGAACTGGTGTTCCTCTTTTGTTTTTTGGAAGGAGAATCTTTAGCTTATATCTTGATTTCTTGCCACAAAAGTAAATTGATTTGGAATAGGACTTGCAATTGGATGGGCATTCGTTTGGACTACGCTTATAATTTGGTGCATCATTTATCAAAATGGGCCAAGGTTTGTTTGGAGAACAAGATTGAGACTAATAGAGGAGTTGCTTTTTGGTTGACCATTACTTGGAATCTTTGGCTTTGCCGGAATCGTATCATGTTCAACGGCGAAACTTGGAATGAAGATAACATTATTCATAAAATCATAATGTTTTCATGGTGGTGGATTGGTAAGAAAAGTAGGAAATTAGAAGGTTGTAATTATTATAATTGGTTTCATTCTCCTTGCGATTTCTTATAGGTTTTGGTGGTTTAGGTTGGTTCTTGTGTATATGGGTTTGGATACCCATTTGTATCCTTAGTTATTTCATTTTTTGCTTATTAAAAAAAAAATAACAAGAAGTTTTTTAAATTTAATACTTCTTAAAAAAAATGATTTTTCAATTATATACATACCTAAATATATGATGACTATTACTAGAATGGAAACTAGAATATTTTTTTAAATATTATTTTCAAATATAAAATTACTATATTTAAAGAATTAATTAAGTTTTAATTTAAATTTCTTTTTTTATATTAATTATGTATACTCTAGCTCATTTATTTTTATTTTATTAAATTTTTTTATATTATTTGAGTACAACTAATTTATTTTGTTGACACTACGGGAAAAGAGGGAAAAGAGGGCGCTTTTTTTGCCCTATAAAAGCGCTGTCTAAGCCTGCGCTGTCGTAGGTAAAGACGACGCTTTTTTATTTATGAAAAAACGCTCTGTAAAATGGAACTTTAGACAGCGCTTTTAAAAGCGCTGTCTAAAGTATACCTTTAAAATTTAAAATTTTTTTATTATAAACTTTAGAAAGCGCTTTTTTCTTAAAAAGCGCTCTCTAAAGGTGCTTTTAGACAGCGCTTTTGAAAGCGCTGTCTAATGTATACAGCATTTCTTATATAATTTCTTGCAACAACAGAATTCTTATACATTTCAAGAAATAGAATTCTTGCAACAACATAATTCATATATACATTTCAATAAAATTAACATTAACAAAAGTTACAACAGAATTCACAAAATTTACAAAATTCACAAAATTCTTGCAACAAGAGAATTCATATATATACATTAACACACAAACCTCCTTGACCAGCGGTACTACGCCCTCATCCATTGTTTAGACTGACTCCATAAATATATAAAATAAGTTGACAACATATATATTTAAATATATTATTTGAATAATTTTAAATATAATTTAAAATAAATTAAAATATAATTTAAAATAATTTAAATATATTAAATATAATTTGATATATTAATATAATTTAAAGTATATTTTAAATTATATATTAATATAATTTATATATATTAAATATAATTTAAATAAGTTAAAATGTTTGTATTTAAAACATATATATTTAAATATATTATTTGAATAATTTTAAATATAATTTAAAATAAACTAAAATATAATTTAATATAATTTAAATATATTAAATATAATTTGATATATTAATATAATTTAAAGTATATTTTAAATTATATATTAATATGATTTATATATATTAAATATAATTTAAAATAAGTTAAAATGTTTGTATTTAAAACATATATATTTAAATATATTATTTGAATAATTTTAAATATAATTTAAAATAAATTAAAATATAATTTAAATATATTAAATATAATTTGATATATTAATATAATTTAAAGTATATTTTAAATTAATATATTTTAAATTATATGGTTAACTTTAGACAGCGCTTTTCTAAAGCGCTCTCTAAAGGCTATTTTTAGAAGGCTTATAACAGCGCTTTGTCCTTCGAAAGCACTGTCTAAGGTTTACCTGAAAATGTCAAAAAATATAAAAATGAGTCTGGGGCGAGGGGGATTCGAATCCCAAACTCAAAGCATGGCAAACAAACACACAAATCTCCTTGACCAGCGGTACTACGCCCTCATCCATTGTTTATACTGACTACATAAATATATAAAATAAGGTGCCAACATATATAATTTAAATAAGTTAAAATGTTTGTATTTAAAACATATATATTTAAATATATTATTTGAATAATTTTAAATATAATTTAAAATAAATTAAAATATAATTTAATATAATTTAAATATATTAAATATAATTTGATATATTAATATAATTTAAAGTATATTTAATATTAAAATATTTTAAATTATATATTAATATAATTTATATATATTAAATATAATTTACAAAGTTAAAATGTTTGTATTTAAAACATATATATTTAAATATATTATTTGAATAATTTAAAATATAATTTAAAATAAATTTAAATATAATTTAAATATATTAAATATAATTTGATATATTAATATAATTTAAAGCATATTTTAAATTAATATATTTTAAATTATATATTTATATAATTTATATATATTAAATATAATTTAAATAAGTTAAAATGTTTGTACTTAAAACATATTTATTTAAATATATTATTTGAATAATTTAAAATATAATTTAAGATAAATTAAAATATAATTTAATATAATTTAAATATATTAAATATAATTTGATATATTAATATAATTTAAAATATATTTTAAATTAATATATTTTAAATTATATATTAATATCATTTATATATATTAAATATAATTTAAATAAGTTAAAATATATAATTTAAATATATTAAATATAATTTGATATATTAATATAATTTAAAATTCCTTTCCATACATAAAGGGCGTGGGTTCGACCCCCCCTTTTGCCAAACAACAAATACAGCGCTGTCTCAGAAAATGTTTAGAATTGTTTTATATTTTAATTAGTAAATGACTTTAGAGGGCGCTTTTCCTTAGAAAGCGCTTTCTAAAGTGAAAAGAAATTGAGCCCTATTAGAGCGCTTTCTGAAAGCGCTTTCTAAGGTTATACCTATAGCAGCGCTTTTTAAAAGCGCTATCTAAAGTGATACCTATAGCAGCGCTTTTTGGAAAGCGCTGTCTAAGGTGACACTCTTTTACATTCTTTTACAGCGCTTTTGAAAAGCATTTTCTAAAGCCTTTCTTTTAAGGCGCTTTTTTTTAGCGAAATTTTTTTATTCTTTTTAGCAGCGCTTTTGCATAAAACCGCTGTCTTTTTGGTGTTGTCTAATCATATTTTTGGCGTAGTGTGAACTGCTCATAACATAAATTGTGTTTAATTTTCCAAATTAATTCATGCAAGTATTTTCTTGATTGACTAAGATAATTAAATAGTTATTTCATAATTCTTAAATCAATTGTTTTCCATAAATTATTTTCAAAATTACAAGACTTTCCACAGAAATATTGTTCATTTACATTACATATTCAGTTATATATATATATATATATATATATATATATATATATATATTACAGGCTTATCAGAAATTGTTTTCAATATTACAAGACTTTCTACGCGTTTCCAAAAAAAGAAAGCGTATACGTCATTTTTCTAGAAGGGCAACTAGAATATTTTTTAAATATCATACAAAATTATAAAAGTTCTTCGCACCAAATTTTCCGCCAAAACCTTTAATAAATAAAAGTTAATTATTTAAATAAAAAAGTAAATAAAACTAAATTATAATCCTAGATGTTCTTCCCAACAAATATCCCACCAAAACCTTTAATAAATAAAAGTTAATTAATTAAATAAAAAAGTAAAATTATAAATTAATAAAAAAACCAATTACTCATTTAGTAACTTTTTCTCTTTTAATTATTAACTTCCACTACTAAATAGTTTCTCAATTATTCAAGCTTTTTGACTTTAGAGAGAAAAACTATCCCTTCTCTCTAAGAACAGAAACCTACCTTCGCCCAAAACACCACGTCTTCTTCAACCAACATTTCATAAATATGTATCAGGTACACTAATAAGCTAGTTTCATTACCGTCTAAACCGTGGGTCGATCGGATTGGGTGCTAATCTGGTAGATTCAAAGGGTTTGGTTTAAAGTCCTAGCTTTAGGGTTAGGGACCTTCCTCCCTTTGGTCTACATTACAAAGAGCGGTATCCAGTCCTTGATAACTCCGTCCTTCTCTTGTGAGGCGAAATCTGAGGTTTGTTGGCTGGTGTTTCTGGTTTATGTGATAGTCGATTAGAGTTTGGCTGGTGTTTGGGAGAATGCGTAAATTACTAGTATTTTGTTGGAATAAAAAATGGGGTTAGATAATGGGTGGGAACAACCCAGGAAAACAAAGACAACTAAGGAGATCATTGCAAGGAGATCGGTATGAAGAGCCAATGGAAACAAAATGGCTGAGTTTGATGCTAGTAACACTTCCTTCTTCTTCACAGAATTTCCAAATTCTTTTGAGGCTAAAGAGATGTGTAACGTGTTTAAGGAATTTGGTTTAGTCGTCAAAGTGTTCATTCCGCCCAGACTTGACAAAAGAGGAAAGAGATTCGGCTTTGTCTGGTTCAAGAAGGTGTTTGATGAACATCTTTTTTCCATTGAACTGGACAATATTGTTCTTAATGGCAGAAAGATATTTGTAAAAACACCGCGGTTCCAAAGAGGCGATAGGAGTAAAATAACGGAGAATACGGATAATATGAAAGCTAAGCAAGAGATTCAACATAGGAACAAGGATCACAAAACAATGACATTACAGAAAGAGAAAAATTGGAATGGGAAAAAAACATACGTGGAGATAACCAAAGGAGATACAAAGTATAAGGATAGTAAGAAGATGTATATGGAAGACAAGCCAAGATTTGCTCATTTCATGTTCAATGTTAAGGAGGAGGAATTAGAACGGTTCCAATAAGCTTTTGTGGGCAGAGTTGAAAATCCAGGGCAATCGTATGAGATACAGGAGCCGCTCCACTTAGAAGGGTATTTTAAAATCAAAGCTACCCCTATGGGGGCGAACATGGTATTACTAGAGGAGGAGGTCACAGGGGATATTAAGAAGATGATTGAGGAAGACAAAGAATGGGTGGAGAGGTGGTTCTCAGATATTCATCCTTGGAGTCCTTTAGATGTGGATGGTGAGAGGTTGACGTGGGTCAACATATTTGGTTTACCCTGTCATGTCTGGGGCGATAAGTTCTTCAACTTTTTAGCAGGGACTGTTGGTGCTTATGTTAAATCTGATGATGAAACCCAGAAACATGAAAAATTCGACGTTGCCAGGATCCTTATTAGAACAAAATTTTCTATGAACTTGAATGAAGTGGTCAATATTGAAGTTAACGAACAAATGTTTTGTATCAAGTTGGTCGAAGAAGTCCCTCATTGTGGTCCAAAGAAGTTTTGCAGATCATTTACCGATAGCTGTGAAGATAGTTCAGAAGTGGAATCGTCTGGTAGCGACGTGGAAGAGACACTACAAGATGTAGTCAATCCAATGGACATTAACCCAGAGTCAAATGATGGCATCCATGGAGTATGTGAAAAGGCATTCTGCGATGACTTGGAGAAGGAGAATTGCATTAAAGTTGTGCCTAGGGAACCAGGAATTATCGATATAACGTCTGAGTCACATTTATTAGAATGTGAGATTTTACAGAATAATGAAGACCAGGTGGGGACCTCTCATGATGTTAACCTTGCAACAGATGTCAGTCCTTTAGTCAAAAGCCTGCAGTCTAGTGAGACTAGGACTATCCAGCTGTCTAAAGATGAGTTGCATTCTAATAAAGTCAATAGGAAAAGTACGCTTTTGAATGCTGAAAGAAATCATAAGGAAGTGGAAAAAGTTTTAACAACAGATAACATTTGTGAGGAATTAGGAGACATGAATAAAGGCTCTGTAGGCGGACAGAAGATTATATCCTCGTTGGGGCACAATAACTTGTTACGTAGGAAGAAATCTTTGGGAGAAATTTATAGAAGCTTGAAGATTCCATATACACCATCATATTATGCGTCTCTGTTGTTAGCAGATAATGCATTGCCTAGCTCGGTATCTTATGAGACACACTCACCGGAGATAAGTGATTCTATTGCAAGCTTCTCGGATGGTTCAGTTGGACAGAGTGTTGGTTCTATTGGTGACAAAGAGATCATGCGTAGTAATTCACGAATCAAGAGGAAATTAATTGGTCTTCCTAAGCGGATGTGGAACTCTATCACGAAACTTGGAATAGAGGCAGATGAAGACGAAGAGGTGTTTGAGTCTATCATTCGAAACTTAGAAGAAGAAGAAATAAATGGGAAGAATAATAAGAAGGAGGCAGCTACCGAACCTTTATGAATATAGTCACATACAATGTGAGAGGGGAGGGGCAGACATTGCATTCATTCAAGAGACAAAATGTGAATCTATGACTGATGGTATGGTTCAAAAATTGTGGGGCAATGCCAATTGTATGTGGTCTGCGTCAAAATCTGAAGGTATGTCGGGTGGAATTCTTACCATATGGAAAAGAGGTGTGGTAGATCCAATATGCAGTTATAAGGGAGAAGGATTTCTGGGCCTTAAAGCTATGTGGAGGAACAAATTATGCTACTTTATAAATATATACTCTTCATGTATTAATAATGAGAAAAGGCAGTTATGGAGTAACATAATAAACCTAAAAGCTAAACAAGAAGTTGGAGAGTGGGTTATTGGGGGCGATTTCAACGCTGTCAAAAATGCAAGTGAGAAAAAAGGAAGAGGTCACCACAATAAGAAATTGATGTTGGAATTTGAAGACTTTATTCAACTGACAGGGTGTATTGATTTAACTACTTCTGGGAATCGTTTTACCTGGTTCAGTCCTACAGGGGAGGTGTGTAGCAGAATAGATCGATTTCTGATATCAATTGGTCTATTGAACGGGTGGAATGAAGCTTTCCAAAAAGTGGATAAACGGGATATCTTCGATCACAGGCCGGTGTGGCTATCAATGAGAAATGCCAATTGGGGTCCCAAACCATTTCGTATGCTCCGATGTTGGTTTCAACATCCACAATTTATACAATTCATAAAACAAACCTGGGAGAGTCTTAATTTTCGAGGCAGTCACGTTTTTGTTTTGTCCATGAAATTGAAGACATTAAGGACAAAACTAAGATGGTGGAACATAAGTGTATTTGGTTGGATAAACACTAATGTGGAGGAGAATAGGGAGGTACTAAATAACACAGAAGAAGTATTGGCATATATTGATGACTATATGAAAGATCAAACTCTTATGATGAGAAGGAATGCTGAAGAGGAGATGTGGAAGTTATTGAGAATAAAGGAAAGTTTACTTCACCAAAAGGCTGGAACAAAATGGATAGAAGATGGTGACCAGAATACTGCATTCTTTCATTCGACAATCCGGCATCGAAATTTAATGAACTCAATTACCAAGGTGAGGGTCGAAGGCAGAACAGTGGAAGATGTTGAAGGGGTAAAGGATGTTATCGCATATCATTTTAAAAAGAGGCTTACTTCTACAAACAAACCTCTAGCTCGCGTCAAGTCTGAATTTTTTAAGAAGATAACAGAGGCGGAAAGAAACATGCTGGAAGTAAAGTTTACAGAAGACGAGATTAAAGAGGCAGTATTTCAATGCAAAGGAGATAGAAGCCCGGGCCCTGACAGTTTCAAATTGGAGTTCTTTCAAAAATGCTGGGATATTGTGGGATATGACTTCACAGTAGGCATTAAAGAATTTTTTGTCGAAGCTAATCTTCCAAAGGTGTTAGCTTCCTCCTTTTTGGTTTTAATTCCTAAGAATGACAATCCTAGTAATCTCGATGAGTATCGGCCAATTTGTTTAGTGGGTTGTATCTATAAGGTGATTGCAAAGTTACTAGCAGGTAGAATTAAGAGAGTGATGGACAACATAATATCCCCATCGCAGACGGCGTTTGTTGCTGGGAGGAGTCTACTCGATGGAGTTCTTGCTTTGAAAGAATTGGTAGATTATTCAAAAAGGAGCAACCACAAAAGCTTAATCCTCAAGTCGATTTTGCGAAAGCATATGACTGTACTGAATGGACATACATTCGTCAGGTTATGAAGAGTATTGGTTTCGGTTGTAAGTTTATGCGATGGATATATGGATCATTGTTCAATAGTTTTATGTCTGTGATCGTGAATGGCAGCCATTCACGTGATTTTCAAGTTACTCGTGGGCTGCGGCAGGGTCATCCTCTATCACCATATCTATTCGCAATAGCTGCCGAAGGACTGGTCAGTATGATTAAGAAAGCAGAGGATGCAGGATTATACCAATATTTCAAAATTAATCAGATGGATTCTATAAAACTGCTCTAATACGCTGATGACACCATCCTTATTGGTGAAGCTAGTTGGAGAAATCTTTGGGCGTTTAAAGTCACTTTGAGAGGGTTTCAACTAGCATCGGGTCTAGAGATTAATTTTAACAAGAGTAGGCTTATTGGATATTGCGTTGAAGATTCCTTTTTAAAAGTCGGTGAAAGATTTCTTGCATGAAAAATTCAGAATTGTCTGTTTAAATTTCTTGGTATTCAAATAGGCGGGAACCATAGGCTGATATCTTTTTGGAAACCGGTCATTCACAAGGTGGAAGCAAGATTGGCCTCTTGGAAAGGAAGATTTCTATCTATGGGGGCAGAACTACATTGATCAAATCAGTACTAACGAATCTACCAATTCATTACCTGTCATTTTACCGGATACTGTCAAAAGTCATAAAAATTATAACATCTCTTCAGCGGAAATTCTTGTGGAATGGTTCTACACTTAAGGATGGCATACCTTGGATCTCATGGAGGACGATTTGAAAACCAAAGGAGTTGGGAGGGTTGGATATTTTGGATATTCAATGTTTGAATGAGGCCTTGCTAGCGAAATGGATTTGGAAGATTTTGAGTTCGAGGAATTATATTTGGTTGGACATTTTGAAGGTTAGATATGGAGTAGTGATGGCTAACTTAGTTCGTGGTGAGTGCAGAGCCAGACCGGTCATGGCGTCTTTATGGTGGCGAGATATTGTTCGCCTATCTTGTAATTTTGGCAACGATTCATTTTTTCTAAATTTGGATGCGACTGTTGGTAGTGGTGAGCGTACGTCATTCTGGTATTCTGCCTGGTGTGACAATAGACCTTTAGCCACCTTGTTTCTAGAGCTCCACCAAGTTGCAGTATACCCGAGAAGCTTGGTGGTTGATAATGGCAGCTGGGTTGGAGTAACAGTGACAGTTTCAACTAGCATCGGGTCTAGAGATTAATTTTAACAAGAGTAGGTTTATTGGGTATGGCGTTGAAGATTCCTTTTTAAAAGTCGGTAAAAGATTTCTTGCATGCAAAATTCAGAATTGCCCATTTAAATTTCTTGGTATTCAAATTGGCGGGAACCATAGGCTGATATCTTTTTGGAAACCAGTCATTCACAAGGCGCAAGCAAGATTGGCCTCTTGGAAAGGAAGATTTTTATCTATGGGGGGCAGAACTACATTGATCAAATCAGTACTAACGAATCTACCAATTCATTACCTGTCATTTTACCGGATACCGTCAAAAGTCAGCAAAATTATAACATCTCTTCAGCGAAAATTCTTGTGGAATGGTTCTACACTTAAGGATGGCATACCTTGGATCTCATGGAGGACGATATGCAAACCAAAGGAGTTAGGAGGGTTGGATATTTTGGATATTCAATGTTTGAATGAGGCCTTGCTAGCGAAATGGATTTGGAAGATTTTGAGTTCCAGGAATTATATTTGGTTGGAAATTTTGAAGGTTAGATATGGAGTAGTGATGGCTAACTAAGTTCGTGGTGAGTGCAGAGCCAGACCAGTCATGGCGTTTTTATGGTGGCGAGATATTGTTCGCCTATCTTGTAATTTTGGCAACGATTCAATTTTTCTTAATTTGGATGCGACTGTTGGTAGTGGTGAACGTACGTCATTCTGGTATTCTGCCTGGTGTGACAATAGACCTTTAGCCACCTGGTTTCTAGAGCTCCACCAAGTTGCAGTATACCCGAGAAGCTTGGTGGTTGATAATGGCAGCTGGGTTGGAGTAACCGTGGTTGTTTCAACTAGCATCAGGTCTAGAGATTAATTTTAACAAGAGTAGGCTTATTGGATATATCGTTGAAGATTCCTTTTTAAAAGACGGTGAAAGATTTCTTGCATGCAAAATTCAGAATTGTCCATTTAAATTTCTTGGTATTCAAATAGGCGGGAACCATAGGCTGATATCTTTTTGGAAACCGATCATTCATAAGGTGGAAGCAAGATTGGCCTCTTGGAAAGGAAGATTTTTTTCTTGGGGGGCAGAACTACATTGATCAAATAAGTACTAACGAATCTACCAATTCATTACCTGTCATTTTAGCAGATGCCGTAAAAAGTCAGCAAAATTATAACATCTCTTCAGCAGAAATTCTTGTGGAATGGTTCTACACTTAAGGATGGCATACCTTGGATCTCATGGAGCACGATTTGAAAACCAAAGGAGTTGGGAGGATTGGATATTTTGGATATTCAATGTTTAATTGAGGCCTTGCTAGCGAAATGGATTTGGAAGATTCTGAGTTCCAGGAATTATATTTGGTTGGAAATTTTGAAGGTTAGATATGGAGTAGTGATGGCTAACTTAGTTCGTGGTGAGTGCAGAGCCAGACCGGTCATGGCGTCTTTATGGTGGCGAGATATTGTTCGCCTATCTTGTAATTTTGGCAACGATTCAATTTTTCTTAATTTGGATGCGACTGTTGGTAGTGGTGAACGTACGTCATTCTGGTATTCTGCCTGGTGTGACAATAGACCTTTAGCCACCTTGTTTCCAGAGCTCCACCAAGTTGCAGTATACCCGAGAAGCTTGGTGGTTGATAATGGCAGCTGGGTTGGAGTAACAGTGGCAGTTTCAACTACCATCGGGTCTAGAGATTAATTTTAACAAGAGTATGCTTATTGGATATGGCGTTGAAGATTCCTTTTTAAAAGTCGGTGAAAGATTTCTTGTATGCAAAATTCAGAATTGTCCATTTAAATTTCTTGGTATTCAAATTGGCGGGAACCATAGGCTGATATCTTTTTGGAAACCGGTCATTCACAAGGTGCAAGCAAGATTGGCCTCTTGGAAAGGAAGATTTTTATCTATGGGGGGCAGAACTACATTGATCAAATCAGTACTAACGAATCTACCAATTCATTACCTGTCATTTTACCGGATACTGTCAAAAGTCATAAAAATTATAACATCTCTTCAGCGGAAATTCTTGTGGAATGGTTCTACACTTAAGGATGGCATACCTTGGATCTCATGGAGGACGATTTGCAAACCAAAGGAGTTAGGAGGGTTGGATATTTTGGATATTCAATGTTTGAATGAGGCCTTGCTAGAGAAATGGATTAGGAAGATTTCGAGTTCGAGGAATTATATTTGGTTTGACATTTTGAAGGTTAGATATGGAGCAGTGATGGCTAACTTAGTTCGTGGTGAGTGCAGAGCCAGACCAGTCATGGCGTCTTTATGGTGGCGAGATATTGTTCGCCTATCTTGTAATTTTGGCAACGATTCATTTTTTCTAAATTTGGATGCGACTGTTGGTAGTGGTGAACGTACGTCATTCTGGTATTCTGCCTGGTGTGACAATAGACCTTTAGCCACCTTGTTTCTAGAGCTCCACCAAGTTGTAGTATACCCGAGAAGCTTGGTGGTTGACAATGGCAGCTGGGATGGAGTAACCGTGGTAGTTTCAACTAGCATCAGGTCTAGAGATTAATTTTAACAAGAGTAGGCTTATTGGATATATCGTTGAAGATTCCTTTTTAAAAGACGGTGAAAGATTTCTTGCATGCAAAATTCAGAATTGTCCATTTAAATTTCTTGGTATTCAAATAGGCGGGAACCATAGGCTGATATCTTTTTGGAAACCGATCATTCACAAGGTGGAAGCAAGATTGGCCTCTTGGAAAGGAAGATTTTTTTCTAGGGGGGCAGAACTACATTGATCAAATAAGTACTAACGAATCTACCAACTCATTACCTGTCATTTTACCAGATGCCGTAAAAAGTCAGCAAAATTATAACATCTCTTCAGCAGAAATTCTTGTGGAATGGTTCTACACTTAAGGATGGCATACCTTGGATCTCATGGAGGACGATTTGAAAACCAAAGGAGTTGGGAGGATTGGATATTTTGGATATTCAATGTTTAATTGAGGCCTTGCTAACGAAATGGATTTGGAAGATTTTGAGTTCCAGGAATTATATTTGGTTGGAAATTTTGAAGGTTAGATATGGAGTAGTGATGGCTAACTTAGTTCGTGGTGAGTGCAGAGCCAGACCGGTCATGGCGTCTTTATGGTGGCGAGATATTGTTCGCCTATCTTGTAATTTTGGCAACGATTCAATTTTTCTTAATTTGGATGCGACTGTTGGTAGTGGTGAACGTAAGTCATTCTGGTATTCTGCCTGGTGCGACAATAGACCTTTAGCCACCTTGTTTCCAGAGCTCCACCAAGTTGCAGTATACCCGAGAAGCTTGGTGGTTGATAATGGCAGCTGGGTTGGAGTAACAGTTTTAGTTTCAACTAGCATCGGGTCTAGAGATTAATTTTAACAAGAGTAGGCTTATTGGATATGGCGTTGAAGATTCCTTTTTAAAAGTCGGTGAAAGATTTCTTGCATGCAAAATTCAGAATAGTCCATTTAAATTTCTTGGTATTCAAATTGGCGGGAACCATAGGCTGATATCTTTTTGGAAACCGGTCATTCACAAGGTGCAAGCAAGATTGCCCTTTTGGAAAGGAAGATTTTTATCTATGGGGGGCAGAACTACATTGATCAAATCAGTACTAACGAATCTACCAATTCATTACCTGTCATTTTACCGGATACTGTCAAAAGTCATAAAAATTATAACATCTCTTCAGCGGAAATTCTTATGGAATGGTTCTACACTTAAGGATGGCATACCTTGGATCTCATGGAGGACGATTTGCAAACCAAAGGACTTAGGAGGGTTGGATATTTTGGATATTCAATGTTTGAATGATGCCTTGCTAGCGAAATGGATTAGGAAGATTTCGAGTTCGAGGAATTATATTTGGTTTGACATTTTGAAGGTTAGATATGGAGCAGTGATGGCTAACTTAGTTTGTGGTGAGTGCAGAGCCAGACCAGTCATGGCGTCTTTATGGTGGCGAGATATTGTTCACCTATCTTGTAATTTTGGCAACGATTCATTTTTTCTAAATTTGGATGCGACTGTTGGTAGTGGTGAACGTACGTCATTCTGGTATTCTTCCTGGTGTGACAATAGACCTTTAGCCACCTTGTTTCCAGAGCTCCACCAAGTTGCAGTATACCCGAGAAGCTTGGTGGTTGACAATGGCAGCTGGGTTGGAGTAACACTGGTAGTTTCAACTAGCATCAGGTCTAGAGATTAATTTTAACAAGAGTAGGCTTATTGGATATGGCGTTGAAGATTCCTTTTTAAAAGTCGGTGAAAGATTTCTTACATGCAAAATTCAGAATTGTCCATTTAAATTTCTTGGTATTCAAATAGGCGGGAACCATAGGCTGATATCTTTTTGGAAACCGGTCATTCACAAGGTGGAAGCAAGATTGGCCTCTTGGAAAGGAAGATTTTTTTCTTGGGGGGCAGAACTACATTGATCAAATCAGTACTAACGAATCTACCAATTCATTACCTGTCATTTTACCGGATGCCGTAAAAAGTCAGCAAAATTATCACATCTCTTCAGCGGAAATTCTTGTGGAATGGTTCTAAACTTCAGGATGGCATACCTTGGATCTCATGGAGGACGATTTGAAAACCAAAGGAGTTGGGAGGGTTGGATATTTTGGATATTCAATGTTTAATCGAGGCCTTGCTAGCGAAATGGATTTGGAAGATTTTGAGTTCGAGGAATTATATTTGGTTGGACATTTTGAAGGTTAGATATGGAGTAGTGATGGCTAACTTAGTTCGTGGTGAGTGCAGAGCCAGACTGGTCATGGCGTCTTTATGGTGGCGAGATATTGTTCGCCTAACTTGTAATTTTGGCAACGATTCAATTTTTCTTAATTTGGATGCGACTGTAGGTAGTGGTGAACGTACGTCATTCTGGTATTCGGCCTGGTGTGATAATAGACCTTTAGCCACCATGTTTCTAGAGCTCCACCAAGTGGCAGTATACCCGAGAAGCTTGGTGGTTGATAATGGCAGCTGGGTTGGAGTAACAGTGGCAGTTTCAACTAGCATCGGGTCTAGAGATTAATTTTAACAAGAGTAGGCTTATTGGATATGGCGTTGAAGATTCCTTTTTAAAAGTCGGTGAAAGATTTCTTGCATGCAAAATTCAGAATTGTCCATTTAAATTTCTTGGTATTCAAATTGGCGGAAACCATAGGCTGATATCTTTTTGGAAACCGGTCATTCACAAGGTGCAAGCAAGATTAGCCTCTTGGAAAGGAAGATTTTTATCTATGGGGGGAAGAACTACAATGATCAAATCAGTACTAACGAAGCTACCAATTCATTACCTGTCATTTTATCGGATACCGTCAAAAGTCACCAAAATTATAACATCTCTTCAGCGGAAATTCTTGTGGAATGGTTCTACACTTAAGGATGGCATACCTTGGATCTCATGGAGGATGATTTGCAAACCAAAGGAGTTAGGAGGGTTGGATATTTTGGATATTCAATGTTTAAATGAGGCCTTGCTAGCGAAATGGATTTGGAAGATTTCGAGTTCGAGGAAATATATTTGGTTGGACATTTTGAAGGTTAGATATGGAGCAGTGATGGCTAACTTAGTTCGTGGTGAGTGCAGAGCCAGACCGGTCATGGCGTCTTTATGGTGGTGAGATATTGTTCGCCTATCTTGTAATTTTGGCAACAATTCATTTTTTCTAAATTTGGATGCGACTGTTGGTAGTGGTGAACGTACGTCATTCTGGTATTCTGCCTGGTGTGACAATAGACCTTTAGCCACCTTGTTTCTAGAGCTCCACCAAGTTGCAGTATACCCGAGAAGCTTGGTGGTTGACAATGGCAGCTGGGTTGGAGTAACAGTGGTATTTTCAACTAGCATCAGGTCTAGAGATTAATTTTAACAAGAGTCGGCTTATTGGATATGGCGTTGAAGATTCCTTTTTAAAAGTCGGTGAAAGATTTCTTGCATGCAAAATCCAGAATTGTCCATTTAAATTTCTTGGTATTCAAATAGGCGGGAACCATAGGCTGATACCTTTTTGTAAACCGGTCATTCACAAGGTGGAAGCAAGATTGGCCTCTTGGAAAGGAAGATTTTTTTCTTGGGGGGCAGAACTACATTGATCAAATCAATACTAACGAATCTACCAATTCATTACCTGTCATTTTACCGGATACCGTCAAAAGTCAGCAAAATTATAACATCTCTTCAGTGGAAATTCTTGTGGAATGGTTCTACACTTAAGGATGGCATACCTTGGATCTCATGGAGGACGATTTGCAAACAAAAGGAGTTAGGAGGGTTGGATATTTTGGATATTCAAGGTTTGAATGAGGCCTTGCTAGCGAAATGGATTTGGAAGATTTCGAGTTCGAGGAATTATATTTGGTTGGACATTTTGAAGGTTAGATATGGAGCAGTGATGGCTAACTTAGTTCGTGGTGAGTGCAGAGCCAGACCGGTCATGGCGTCTTTATGGTGGCGAGATATTGTTCGCCTATCTTGTAATTTTGGCAACAATTCATTTTTTCTAAATTTGGATGCGACTGTTGGTAGTGGTGAACGTACGTCATTCTGGTATTCTGCCTGGTGTGACAATAGACCTTTAGCCACCTTGTTTCTAGAGCTCCACCAAGTTGCAGTATACCCGAGAAGCTTGGTGGTTGACAATGGCAGCTGGGTTGGAGTAACAGTTGTAGTTTCAACTAGCATCAGGTCTAGAGATTAATTTTAACAAGAGTAGGCTTATTGGATATGGCGTTGAAGATTCCTTTTTAAAAGTCGATGAAAGATTTCTTACATGCAAAATTCAGAATTGTCCATTTAAATTTGGTATTCAAATAGGCGGGAACCATAGGCTGATATCTTTTTGGAAACCGGTCATTCACAAGGTGGAAGCAAGATTGGCCTCTTGGAAAGGAAGATTTTTTTCTTGGGGGGCAGAACTACATTGATCAAATCAGTACAAACGAATCTACCAATTCATTACCTGTCATTTTACCGGATGCCGTAAAAAGTCAGCAAAATTATAACATCTCTTCAGCGGAAATTCTTGTGGAATGGTTCTAAACTTAAGGATGGCATACCTTGGATCTCATGGAGGACGATTTGAAAACCAAAGGAGTTGGGAGGGTTGGATATTTTGGATATTCAATGTTTAATCGAGGCCTTGCTAGCGAAATGGATTTGGAAGATTTTGAGTTCGAGGAATTATATTTGGTTGGACATTTTGAAGGTTAGATATGGAGTAATGATGGCTAACTTAGTTCGTGGTGAGTGCAGAGCCAGACTGGTCATGGCGTCTTTATGGTGGCGAGATATTGTTCGCCTATCTTGTAATTTTGGCAACGAATCAATTTTTCTTAATTTGGATGCGACTGTTGGTAGTGGTGAACGTACGTCATTCTGGTGTTCTGCCTGGTGTGACCATAGACCTTTAGCCACCTTGTTTCCAGAGCTCCACCAAGTGGCAGTATACCCGAGAAGCTTGGTGGTTGACAATGGCAGCTGGGTTGGAGTAGCAGTGGCAGTTTCAACTAGCATCGGGTCTAGAGATTAATTTTAACAAGAATAGGCTTATTGGATATGGCGTTGAAGATTCCTTTTTAAAAGTCGGCAAAAGATTTCTTGCATGCAAAATTCAGAATTGTCCATTTAAATTTCTTGGTATTCAAATTGGCGGGAACCATAGGCTGATATCTTTTTGGAAACCGGTCATTCACAAGGTGCAAGCAAGATTAGCCTCTTGGAAAGGAAGATTTTTATCTATGGGGGGCAGAACTACAATGATCAAATCAGTACTAACGAGTCTACCAATTCATTACCTGTCATTTTACCGGATACCGTCAAAAGTCAGCAAAATTATAACATCTCTTCAGCGGAAATTCTTGTGGAATGGTTCTCCACTTAAGGATGGCATACCTTGGATCTCATGGAGGACGATTTGCAAACCAAAGGAGTTAGGAGGGTTTGATATTTTGGATATTCAATGTTTGAATGAGGCCTTGCTAGCGAGATGGATTAGGAAGATTTCGAGTTCGAGGAATTATATTTGGTTGGACATTTTGAAGGTTAGATATGGAGCAGTGATGGCTAACTTAGTTCGTGGTGAGTGCAGAGCCAGACCGGTCATGGCGTCTTTATGGTGGCGAGATATTGTTCGCCTATCTTGTAATTTTGGAAACAATTCATTTTTTCTAAATTTGGATGTGACTGTTGGTAGTGGTGAACGTACGTCATTCTGGTATTTTGCCTGGTGTGACAATAGACCTTTAGCCACCTTGTTTCTAGAGCTCCACCAAGTTGCAGTATACCCGAGAAGCTTGGTGGTTGACAATGGCAGCTGGGTTGGAGTAACAGTGGTAGTTTCAACTAGCATCAGGTCTAGAGATTAATTTTAACAAGAGTAGGCTTATTGGATATGGCGTTGAAGATTCCTTTTTAAAAGTCGGTGAAAGATTTCTTGCATGCAAAATTCAGAATTGTCCATTTAAATTTCTTGGTATTCAAATAGGCGGGAACCATAGGCTGATACCTTTTTGGAAACCGGTCATTCACAAGGTGGAAGCAAGATTGGCCTCTTGGAAAGGAAGATTTTTTTCTTGGGGGGCAGAACTACATTGATCAAATCAGTACTAACGAATCTACCAATTCATTACCTGTCATTTTACCGGATGCCGTAAAAAGTCAGCAAAATTATAACATCTCTTCAGCGGAAATTCTTGTGGAATGGTTCTACACTTAAGGATGGCATACCTTGGATCTCATGGAGGACGATTTGAAAACCAAATGAGTTGGGAGGGTTGGATATTTTGGATATTCAATATTTAATTGAGGCCTTGCTAGCGAAATGGATTTGGAAGATTTTGAGTTCGAGGAATTATATTTGGTTGGACATTTTGAAGGTTAGATATGGAGTAGTGATGGCTAACTTAGTTCGTGGTGAGTGCAGAGCCAGACCGGTCATGGCGTCTTTATGGTGGCGAGATATTGTTCGCCTATCTTGTAATTTTGGCAACGATTCATTTTTTCTAAATTTGGATGCGACTGTTGGTAGTGGTGAACGTACGTCATTCTGGTATTTTGCCTGGTGTGACAATAGACCTTTAGCCACCTTGTTTCTAGAGCTCCACCAAGTTGCAGTATACCCGAGAAGCTTGGTGGTTGACAATGGCAGCTGGGTTGGAGTAACAGTGGTAGTTTCAACTAGCATCAGGTCTAGAGATTAATTTTAACAAGAGTAGGCTTATTGGATATGGCGTTGAAGATTCCTTTTTAAAAGTCGGTGAAAGATTTCTTGCATGCAAAATTCAGAATTGTCCATTTAAATTTCTTGGTATTCAAATAGGCGGGAACCATAGGCTGATACCTTTTTGGAAACCGGTCATTCACAAGGTGGAAGCAAGATTGGCCTCTTGGAAAGGAAGATTTTTTTCTTGGGGGGCAGAACTACATTGATCAAATCAGTACTAACGAATCTACCAATTCATTACCTGTCATTTTACCGGATGCCGTAAAAAGTCAGCAAAATTATAACATCTCTTCAGCGGAAATTCTTGTGGAATGGTTCTACACTTAAGGATGGCATACCTTGGATCTCATGGAGGACGATTTGAAAACCAAATGAGTTGGGAGGGTTGGATATTTTGGATATTCAATATTTAATTGAGGCCTTGCTAGCGAAATGGATTTGGAAGATTTTGAGTTCGAGGAATTATATTTGGTTGGACATTTTGAAGGTTAGATATGGAGTAGTGATGGCTAACTTAGTTCGTGGTGAGTGCAGAGCCAGACCGGTCATGGCGTCTTTATGGTGGCGAGATATTGTTCGCCTATCTTGTAATTTTGGCAACGATTCATTTTTTCTAAATTTGGATGCGACTGTTGGTAGTGGTGAACGTACGTCATTCTGGTATTCTGCCTGGTGTGACAATAGACCTTTAGCCACCTTGTTTCCAGAGCTCCACCAAGTGGCAGTATACCCGAGAAGCTTGGTGGTTGATAATGGCAGCTGGGTTGGAGTAACAGTTGCAGTTTCAACTAGCATCGGGTCTAGAGATTAATTTTAACAAGAGTAGGCTTATTGGATATGGCGTTGAAGATTCCTTTGTAAAAGTCGGTGAAAGATTTCTTGCATGCAAAATTCAGAATTGTCCATTTAAATTTCTTGGTATTCAAATAGGCGGGAACCATAGGCTGATACCTTTTTGGAAACCGGTCATTCACAAGGTGGAAGCAAGATTGGCCTCTTGGAAAGGAAGATTTTTTTCTTGGGGGGCAGAACTACATTGATCAAATCAGTACTAACGAATCTACCAATTCATTACCTGTCATTTTACCGGATGCCGTAAAAAGTCAGCAAAATTATAACATCTCTTCAGCGGAAATTCTTGTGGAATGGTTCTACACTTAAGGATGGCATACCTTGGATCTCATGGAGGACGATTTGAAAACCAAATGAGTTGGGAGGGTTGGATATTTTGGATATTCAATATTTAATTGAGGCCTTGCTAGCGAAATGGATTTGGAAGATTTTGAGTTCGAGGAATTATATTTGGTTGGACATTTTGAAGGTTAGATATGGAGTAGTGATGGCTAACTTAGTTCGTGGTGAGTGCAGAGCCAGACCGGTCATGGCGTCTTTATGGTGGCGAGATATTGTTCGCCTATCTTGTAATTTTGGCAACGATTCAATTTTTCTTAATTTGGATGCGACTGTTGGTAGTGGTGAACGTACGTCATTCTGGTATTCTGCCTGGTGTGACAATAGACCTTTAGCCACCTTGTTTCCAGAGCTCCACCAAGTGGCAGTATACCCGAGAAGCTTGGTGGTTGATAATGGCAGCTGGGTTGGAGTAACGGTGGCAGTTTCAACTAGCATCGAGTCTAGAGATTAATTTTAACAAGAGTAGGCTTATTGGATATGGCGTTGAAGATTCCTTTTTAAAAGTCGGTGAAAGATTTCTTGCAAGCAAAATTCAGAATTGTCCATTTAAATTTCTTGGTATTCAAATTGGCGGGAACCATAGGCTGATATCTTTTTGGAAACCGGTCATTCACAAGGTGCAAGCAAGATTAGCCTCTTGGAAAGGAAGATTTTTATCTATGGGGGGCAGAACTACATTGATTAAATCAGTACTAACGAATCTTCCAATTCATTACCTGTCATTTTACCGGATACCGTCAAAAGTCATAAAAATTATAACATCTCTTCAGCGGAAATTCTTGTGGAATGGTTCTACACTTAAGGATGGCATACCTTGGATCTCATGGAGGACGATTTGCAAACCAAAGGAGTTAGGGGGGTTGGATATTCAATGTTTTAATGAGGCCTTGCTAGCGAAATGGATTAGGAAGATTTCGAGTTCGAGGAATTATATTTGGTTTGATATTTTGAAGGTTAGATATGGAGCAGTGATGGCTAACTTAGTTCGTGGTGAGTGCAGAGCCAGACCGGTCATGGCGTCTTTATGGTGGCGAGATATTGTTCGCCTATCTTGTAATTTTGGCAACGATTCATTTTTTCTAAATTTGGATGCGACTGTTGGTAGTGGTGAACGTACGTCATTCTGGTATTCTGCCTGGTGTGACAATAGACCTTTAGCCACCTTGTTTCTAGAGCTCCACCAAGTTTAAGTATACCTGAGAAGCTTGGTGGTTGACAATGGCAGCTTGGTTGGAGTAACAGTGGTAGTTTCAACTAGCATCAGGTCTAGAGCTTAAATTTAACAAGAGTAGGCTTATTGGATATGGCGTTGAAGATTCCTTTTTAAAAGTCGGTGAAATATTTCTTGCATGCAAAATTCAGAATTGTCCATTTAAATTTCTTGGTATTCAAATAGGCGGGAACCATAGGCTGATATCTTTTTGGAAACCGGTCATTCACAAGGTGGAAGCAAGATTGGCCTCTTGGAAAGGAAGATTTTTTTCTTGGGGGGCAGAACTACATTGATCAAATCAGTGCTAACGAATCTACCAATTCATTACCTGTCATTTTACCGGATGCCGTAAAAAGTCAGCAAAATTATAACATCTCTTCAGCGGATATTCTTGTGGAATGGTTCTACACTTAAGGATGGCATACCTTGGATCTCATGGAGGACGATTTGAAAACCAAAGGAGTTGGGAGGGTTGGATATTTTGGATATTCAATGTTTAATTGAGGCCTTGCTAGCGAAATGGATTTGGAAGATTTTGAGTTCGAGGAATTATATTTGGTTGGACATTTTGAAGGTTAGATATGGAGTAGTGATGGCTAACTTAGTTCGTGGTGAGTACAGAGCCAGACCGGTCATGGCGTCTTTATGGTGGCGAGATATTGTTCGCCTTTCTTGTAATTTTGGCAACGATTCATTTTTTCTTAATTTGGATGTGACTGTTGGTAGTCGTGAACGTACGTCATTCTGGTATTCTGCCTGGTGTGACAATAGACCTTTAGCCACCTTGTTTCCAGAGCTCCACCAAGTGGCAGTATACCCGAGAAGCTTGGTGGTTGACAATGGCAGCTGGGTTGGAGTAACAGTGGCAGTTTCAACTAGCATCGGGTCTAGAGATTAATTTTAACAAGAATAGGCTTATTGGATATGGCGTTGAAGATTCCTTTTTAAAAGTCGGTGAAAGATTTCTTGCATGCAAAATTCAGAATTGTCCATTTAAATTTCTTGGTATTCAAATTGGCGGGAACCATAGGCTGATATCTTTTTGGAAACCGGTCATTCACAAGGTGCAAGCAAGATTAGCCTCTTGGAAAGGAAGATTTTTATCTATGCGGGGAAGAACTACATTGATTAAATCAGTACTAACGAATCTACCAATTCATTACCTGTCATTTTACCGGATACCGTCAAAAGTCATAAAAATTATAACATCTCTTCAGCGGAAATTCTTGTGGAATGGTTCTACACTTAAGGATGGCATACCTTGGATCTCATGGAGGACGATTTGCAAACCAAAGGAGTTAGGGGGGTTGGATATTCAATGTTTTAATGAGGCCTTGCTAGCGAAATGGATTAGGAAGATTTCGAGTTCGAGGAATTATATTTGGTTTGACATTTTGAAGGTTAGATATGGAGCAGTGATGGCTAACTTAGTTCGTGGTGAGTGCAGAGCCAGACCAGTCATGGCGTCTTTATGGTGGCGAGATATTGTTCGCCTATCTTGTAATTTTGGCAACGATTCATTTTTTCTAAATTTGGATGCGACTGTTGGTAGTGGTGAACGTACGTCATTCTGGTATTCTGCCTGGTGTGACAATAGACCTTTAGCCACCTTGTTTCTAGAGCTCCACCAAGTTTAAGTATACCCGAGAAGCTTGGTGGTTGACAATGGCAGCTTGGTTGGAGTAACAGTGGTAGTTTCAACTAGCATCAGGTCTAGAGGTTAATTTTAACAAGAGTAGGCTTATTGGATATGGCGTTGAAGATTCCTTTTTAAAAGTCGGTGAAAGATTTCTTGCATGCAAAATTCAGAATTGTCCATTTAAATTTCTTGGTATTCAAATAGGCGGGAACCATAGGCTGATATCTTTTTGGAAACCGGTCATTCACAAGGTGGAAGCAAGATTGGCCTCTTGGAAAGGAAGATTTTTTTCTTGGGGGGCAGAACTACATTGATCAAATCAGTGGTAACGAATCTACCAATTCATTACCTGTCATTTTACCGGATGCTGTAAAAAGGTAGCAAAATTATAACATCTCTTCAGCGGAAATTCTTGTGGAATGGTTCTACACTTAAGGATGGCATACCTTGGATCTCATGGAGGACGATTTGAAAACCAAAGGAGTTGGGAGGGTTGGATATTTTGGATATTCAATGTTTAATTGAGGCCTTGCTAGCGAAATGGATTTGGAAGATTTTGAGTTCGAGGAATTATATTTGGTTGGACATTTTGAAGGTTAGATATGGAGTAGTGATGGCTAACTTAGTTCGTGGTGAGTACAGAGCCAGACCGGTCATGGCGTCTTTATGGTGGCGAGATATTGTTCGCCTTTCTTGTAATTTTGGAAACGATTCATTTTTTCTTAATTTGGATGCGACTGTTGGTAGTTGTGAACGTACGTCATTCTGGTATTCTGCCTGGTGTGACAATAGACCTTTAGCCACCTTGTTTCCAGAGCTCCACCAAGTGGCAGTATACCCGAGAAGCTTGGTGGTTGACAATGGCAGCTGGGTTGGAGTAACAGTGGCAGTTTCAACTAGCATCGGGTCTAGAGATTAATTTTAACAAGAATAGGCTTATTGGATATGGCGTTGAAGATTCCTTTTTAAAAGTCGGTGAAAGATTTCTTGCATGCAAAATTCAGAATTGTCCATTTAAATTTCTTGGTATTCAAATTGGCGGGAACCATAGGCTGATATCTTTTTGGAAACCGGTCATTCACAAGGTGCAAGCAAGATTAGCCTCTTGGAAAGGAAGATTTTTATCTATGCGGGGAAGAACTACATTGATTAAATCAGTACTAACGAATCTACCAATTCATTACCTGTCATTTTACCGGATACCGTCAAAAGTCATAAAAATTATAACATCTCTTCAGCGGAAATTCTTGTGGAATGGTTCTACACTTAAGGATGGCATACCTTGGATCTCATGGAGGACGATTTGCAAACCAAAGGAGTTAGGGGGGTTGGATATTCAATGTTTTAATGAGGCCTTGCTAGCGAAATGGATTAGGAAGATTTCGAGTTCGAGGAATTATATTTGGTTTGACATTTTGAAGGTTAGATATGGAGCAGTGATGGCTAACTTAGTTCGTGGTGAGTGCAGAGCCAGACCAGTCATGGCGTCTTTATGGTGGCGAGATATTGTTCGGCTATCTTGTAATTTTGGCAACGATTCATTTTTTCTAAATTTGGATGCGACTGTTGGTAGTGGTGAACGTACGTCATTCTGGTATTCTGCCTGGTGAGACAATAGACCTTTAGCCACCTTGTTTCTAGAGCTCCACCAAGTTTAAGTATACCCGAGAAGCTTGGTGGTTGACAATGGCAGCTTGGTTGGAGTAACAGTGGTAGTTTCAACTAGCATCAGGTCTAGAGGTTAATTTTAACAAGAGTAGGCTTATTGGATATGGCGTTGAAGATTCCTTTTTAAAAGTCGGTGAAAGATTTCTTGCATGCAAAATTCAGAATTGTCCATTTAAATTTCTTGGTATTCAAATAGGCGGGAACCATAGGCTGATATCTTTTTGGAAACCGGTCATTCACAAGGTGGAAGCAAGATTGGCCTCTTGGAAAGGAAGATTTTTTTCTTGGGGGGCAGAACTACATTGATCAAATCAGTGGTAACGAATCTTCCAATTCATTACCTGTCATTTTACCGAATGCTGTAAAAAGGTTGCAAAATTATAACATCTCTTCAGCGGAAATTCTTGTGGAATGGTTCTACACTTAAGGATGGCATACCTTGGATCTCATGGAGGACGATTTGAAAACCAAAGGAGTTGGGAGGGTTGGATATTTTGGATATTCAATGTTTAATTGAGGCCTTGCTAGCGAAATGGATTTGGAAGATTTTGAGTTCGAGGAATTATATTTGGTTGGACATTTTGAAGGTTAGATATGGAGTAGTGATGGCTAACTTAGTTCGTGGTGAGTACAGAGCCAGACCGGTCATGGCGTCTTTATGGTGGCGAGATATTGTTCGCCTTTCTTGTAATTTTGGAAACGATTCATTTTTTCTTAATTTGGATGCGACTGTTGGTAGTTGTGAACGTACGTCATTCTGGTATTCTGCCTGGTGTGACAATAGACCTTTAGCCACCTTGTTTCCAGAGCTACACCAAGTGGCAGTATACCCGAGAAGCTTGGTGGTTGACAATGGCAGCTGGGTTGGAGTAACAGTGGCAGTTTCAACTAGCATCGGGTCTAGAGATTAATTTTAACAAGAATAGGCTTATTGGATATGGCGTTGAAGATTCCTTTTTAAAAGTCGGTGAAAGATTTCTTGCATGCAAAATTCAGAATTGTCCATTTAAATTTCTTGGTATTCAAATTGGCGGGAACCATAGGCTGATATCTTTTTGGAAACCGGTCATTCACAAGGTGCAAGCAAGATTAGCCTCTTGGAAAGGAAGATTTTTATCTATGCGGGGAAGAACTACATTGATTAAATCAGTACTAACGAATCTACCAATTCATTACCTGTCATTTTACCGGATACCGTCAAAAGTCATAAAAATTATAACATCTCTTCAGCGGAAATTCTTGTGGAATGGTTCTACACTTAAGGATGGCATACCTTGGATCTCATGGAGGACGATTTGCAAACCAAAGGAGTTAGGGGGGTTGGATATTCAATGTTTTAATGAGGCCTTGCTAGCGAAATGGATTAGGAAGATTTCGAGTTCGAGGAATTATATTTGGTTTGACATTTTGAAGGTTAGATATGGAGCAGTGATGGCTAACTTAGTTCGTGGTGAGTGCAGAGCCAGACCAGTCATGGCGTCTTTATGGTGGCGAGATATTGTTCGGCTATCTTGTAATTTTGGCAATGATTCATTTTTTCTAAATTTGGATGCGACTGTTGGTAGTGGTGAACGTACGTCATTCTGGTATTCTGCCTGGTGAGACAATAGACCTTTAGCCACCTTGTTTCTAGAGCTCCACCAAGTTTAAGTATACCCGAGAAGCTTGGTGGTTGACAATGGCAGCTTGGTTGGAGTAACAGTGGTAGTTTCAACTAGCATCAGGTCTAGAGGTTAATTTTAACAAGAGTAGGCTTATTGGATATGGCGTTGAAGATTCCTTTTTAAAAGTCGGTGAAAGATTTCTTGCATGCAAAATTCAGAATTGTCCATTTAAATTTCTTGGTATTCAAATAGGCGGGAACCATAGGCTGATATCTTTTTGGAAACCGGTCATTCACAAGGTGGAAGCAAGATTGGCCTCTTGGAAAGGAAGATTTTTTTCTTGGGGGGCAGAACTACATTGATCAAATCAGTGCTAACGAATCTACCAATTCATTACCTGTCATTTTACCGGATGCCGTAAAAAGTCAGCAAAATTATAACATCTCTTCAGCGGAAATTCTTGTGGAATGGTTCTACACTTAAGGATGGCATACCTTGGATCTCATGGAGGACGATTTGAAAACCAAAGGAGTTGGGAGGGTTGGATATTTTGGATATTCAATGTTTAATTGAGGCCTTGCTAGCGAAATGGATTTGGAAGATTTTGAGTTCGAGGAATTATATTTGGTTGGACATTTTGAAGGTTAGATATGGAGTAGTGATGGCTAACTTAGTTCGTGGTGAGTGCAGAGCCAGACCAGTCATGGCATCTTTATGGTGGCGAGATATTGTTCGCCTATCTTATAATTTTGGCAACGATTCATTTTTTCTTAATTTGGATGCGACTGTTGGTAGTGGTGAACATACGTCATTCTGGTATTCTGCCTGGTGTGACAATAGACCTTTAGCCACCTTGTGTCCAGAGCTCCACCAAGTGGCAGTATACCCGAGAAGCTTGGTGGTTGACAATGGCAGCTGGGTTGGAGTAACAGTGGCAGTTTCAACTAGCATCGGGTCTAGAGATTAATTTTAACAAGAATAGGCTTATTGGATATGGCGTTGAAGATTCCTTTTTAAAAGTCGGTGAAAGATTTCTTGCATGCAACATTCAGAATTGTCCATTTAAATTTCTTGGTATTCAAATTGGCGGGAACCATAGGCTGATATCTTTTTGTAAACCGGTCATTCACAAGGTGGAAGCAAGATTGGCCTCTTGGAAAGGAAGATTTTTATCTATGGGGGGCAGAACTACATTGATCAAATCAGTACTAACGAATCTACCAATTCATTACCTGTCATTTTACCGGATACCGTCAAAAGTCAGCAAAATTATAACATCTCTTCAGCGGAAATTCTTGTGGAATGGTTCTACACTTAAGGATGGCATACCTGGGATCTCATGCAGGATGATTTGCAAACCAAAGGAGTTAGGAGGGTTGGATATTTTGGATATTCAAAGTTTGAATGAGGCCTTGCTAGCGAAATGGATTAGGAAGATTTCGAGTTCGAGGAATTATATTTGGTTTGAAATTTTGAAGGTTAGATATGGAGCAGTGATGGCTAACTTAGTTCGTGGTGAGTGCAGAGCCAGACCGGTCATGGCGTCTTTATGGTGGCGAGATATTGTTCGCCTATCTTGTAATTTTGGCAACGATTCATTTTTTCTTAATTTGGATGTGACTGTTGGTAGTCGTGAACGTACGTCATTCTGGTATTATGCCTGGTGTGACAATAGACCTTTAGCCAACTTGTTTCCAGAGCTCCACCAAGTGGCAGTATACCCGAGAAGCTTGGTGGTTGACAATGGCAGCTGGGTTGGAGTAACAGTGGCAGTTTCAACTAGCATCGGGTCTAGAGATTAATTTTAACAAGAATAGGCTTATTGGATATGGCGTTGAAGATTCCTTTTTAAAAGTCAGTGAAAGATTTCTTGCATGCAAAATTCAGAATTGTCCATTTAAATTTCTTGGTATTCAAATTGGCGGGAACCATAGGCTGATATCTTTTTGGTAACCGGTCATTCACAAGGTGCAAGCAAGATTAGCCTCTTGGAAAGGAAGATTTTTATCTATGCGGGGAAGAACTACATTGATTAAATCAGTACTAACGAATCTACCAATTCATTACCTGTCATTTTACCGGATACCGTCAAAAGTCATAAAAATTATAACATTTCTTCAGCGGAAATTCTTGTGGAATGGTTCTACACTTAAGGATGGCATACCTTGGATCTCATGGAGGACGATTTGCAAACCAAAGGAGTTAGGGGGGTTGGATATTCAATGTTTTAATGAGGCCTTGCTAGCGAAATGGATTAGGAAGATTTCGAGTTCGAGGAATTATATTTGGTTTGACATTTTGAAGGTTAGATATGGAGCAGTGATGGCTAACTTAGTTCGTGGTGAATGCAGAGCCAGACCAGTCATGGCATCTTTATGGTGGCGAGATATTGTTCGCCTATCTTGTAATTTTGGCAACGATTCATTTTTTCTAAATTTGGATGCGACTGTTGGAAGTGGTGAACGTACGTCATTCTGGTATTCTGCCTGGTGTGACAATAGACCTTTAGCCACCTTGTTTCTAGAGCTCCACCAAGTTTAAGTATACCCGAGAAGCTTGGTGGTTGACAATGGCAGCTTGGTTGGAGTAACAGTGGTAGTTTCAACTAGCATCAGGTCTAGAGGTTAATTTTAACAAGAGTAGGCTTATTGGATATGGCGTTGAAGATTCCTTTTTAAAAGTCGGTGAAAGATTTCTTGCATGCAAAATTCAGAATTGTCCATTTAAATTTCTTGGTATTCAAATAGGCGGGAACCATAGGCTGATATCTTTTTGGAAACCGGTCATTCACAAGGTGGAAGCAAGATTGGCCTCTTGGAAAGGAAGATTTTTTTCTTGGGGGGCAGAACTACATTGATCAAATCAGTGCTAACGAATCTTCCAATTCATTACCTGTCATTTTACCGGATGCCGTAAAAAGTCAGCAAAATTATAACATCTCTTCAGCGGAAATTCTTGTGGAATGGTTCTACACTTAAGGATGGCATACCTTGGATCTCATGGAGGACGATTTGAAAACCAAAGGAGTTGGGAGGGTTGGATATTTTGGATATTCAATGTTTAATTGAGGCCTTGCTAGCGAAATGGATTTGGAAGATTTTGAGTTCGAGGAATTATATTTGGTTGGACATTTTGAAGGTTAGATATGGAGTAGTGATGGCTAACTTAGTTCGTGGTGAGTACAGAGCCAGACCGGTCATGGCGTCTTTATGGTGGCGAGATATTGTTCGCCTTTCTTGTAATTTTGGAAACGATTCATTTTTTCTTAATTTGGATGCGACTGTTGGTAGTCGTGAACGTACGTCATTCTGGTATTCTGCCTGGTGTGACAATAGACCTTTAGCCACCTTGTGTCCAGAGCTCCACCAAGTGGCAGTATACCCGAGAAGCTTGGTGGTTGACAATGGCAGCTGGGTTGGAGTAACAGTGGCAGTTTCAACTAGCATCGGGTCTAGAGATTAATTTTAACAAGAATAGGCTTATTGGATATGGCGTTGAAGATTCCTTTTTAAAAGTCGGTGAAAGATTTCTTGCATGCAAAATTCAGAATTGTCCATTTAAATTTCTTGGTATTCAAATTGGCGGGAACCATAGGCTGATATCTTTTTGTAAACCGGTCATTCACAAGGTGGAAGCAAGATTGGCCTCTTGGAAAGGAAGATTTTTATCTATGGGGGGCAGAACTACATTGATCAAATCAGTACTAACGAATCTACCAATTCATTACCTGTCATTTTACCGGATACCGTCAAAAGTCAGCAAAATTATAACATCTCTTCAGCGGAAATTCTTGTGGAATGGTTCTACACTTAAGGATGGCATACCTTGGATCTCATGGAGGATGATTTGCAAACCAAAGGAGTTAGGAGGGTTGGATATTTTGGATATTCAATGTTTGAATGAGGCCTTGCTAGCGAAATGGATTAGGAAGATTTCGAGTTCGAGGAATTATATTTGGTTTGAAATTTTGAAGGTTAGATATGGAGCAGTGATGGCTAACTTAGTTCGTGGTGAGTGCAGAGCCAGACCGGTCATGGCGTCTTTATGGTGGCGAGATATTGTTCGCCTATCTTGTAATTTTGGCAACGATTCATTTTTTCTTAATTTGGATGTGACTGTTGGTAGTCGTGAACGTACGTCATTCTGGTATTCTGCCTGGTGTGACAATAGACCTTTAGCCAAATTGTTTCCAGAGCTCCACCAAGTGGCAGTATACCCGAGAAGCTTGGTGGTTGACAATGGCAGCTGGGTTGGAGTAACAGTGGCAGTTTCAACTAGCATCGGGTCTAGAGATTAATTTTAACAAGAATAGGCTTATTGGATATGGCGTTGAAGATTCCTTTTTAAAAGTCGGTGAAAGATTTCTTGCATGCAAAATTCAGAATTGTCCATTTAAATTTCTTGGTATTCAAATTGGCGGGAACCATAGGCTGATATCTTTTTGGTAACCGGTCATTCACAAGGTGCAAGCAAGATTAGCCTCTTGGAAAGGAAGATTTTTATCTATGCGGGGAAGAACTACATTGATTAAATCAGTACTAACGAATCTACCAATTCATTACCTGTCATTTTACCGGATACCGTCAAAAGTCATAAAAATTATAACATCTCTTC
This sequence comes from Lathyrus tuberosus, assembly GCA_022829125.1. NCBI lineage: Eukaryota > Viridiplantae > Streptophyta > Magnoliopsida > Fabales > Fabaceae > Lathyrus > Lathyrus tuberosus. Next base: position 14,161,650 of record JALAZF010000072.1, read on the forward strand.
AGCGGAAATTCTTGTGGAATGGTTCTACACTTAAGGATGGCATACCTTGGATCTCATGGAGGACGATTTGCAAACCAAAGGAGTTAGGGGGGTTGGATATTCAATGTTTTAATGAGGCCTTGCTAGCGAAATGGATTAGGAAGATTTCGAGTTCGAGGAATTATATTTGGTTTGACATTTTGAAGGTTAGATATGGAGCAGTGATGGCTAACTTAGTTCGTGGTGAGTGCAGAGCCAGACCAGTCATGGCGTCTTTATGGTGGCGAGATATTGTTCGGCTATCTTGTAATTTTGGCAACGATTCATTTTTTCTAAATTTGGATGCGACTGTTGGTAGTGGTGAACGTACGTCATTCTGGTATTCTGCCTGGTGTGACAATAGACCTTTAGCCACCTTGTTTCTAGAGCTCCACCAAGTTTAAGTATACCCGAGAAGCTTGGTGGTTGACAATGGCAGCTTGGTTGGAGTAACAGTGGTAGTTTCAACTAGCATCAGGTCTAGAGGTTAATTTTAACAAGAGTAGGCTTATTGGATATGGCGTTGAAGATTCCTTTTTAAAAGTCGGTGAAAGATTTCTTGCATGCAAAATTCAGAATTGTCCATTTAAATTTCTTGGTATTCAAATAGGCGGGAACCATAGGCTGATATCTTTTTGGAAACCGGTCATTCACAAGGTGGAAGCAAGATTGGCCTCTTGGAAAGGAAGATTTTTTTCTTGGGGGGCAGAACTACATTGATCAAATCAGTGCTAACGAATCTACCAATTCATTACCTGTCATTTTACCGGATGCCGTAAAAAGTCAGCAAAATTATAACATCTCTTCAGCGGAAATTCTTGTGGAATGGTTCTACACTTAAGGATGGCATACCTTGGATCTCATGGAGGACGATTTGAAAACCAAAGGAGTTGGGAGGGTTGGATATTTTGGATATTCAATGTTTAATTGAGGCCTTGCTAGCGAAATGGATTTGGAAGATTTTGAGTTCGAGGAATTATATTTGGTTGGACATTTTGAAGGTTAGATATGGAGTAGTGATGGCTAACTTAGTTCGTGGTGAGTGCAGAGCCAGACCAGTCATGGCATCTTTATGGTGGCGAGATATTGTTCGCCTATCTTGTAATTTTGGCAACGATTCATTTTTTCTTAATTTGGATGCGACTGTTGGTAGTGGTGAACATACGTCATTCTGGTATTCTGCCTGGTGTGACAATAGACCTTTAGACACCTTGTGTCCAGAGCTCCACCAAGTGGCAGTATACCCGAGAAGCTTGGTGGTTGACAATGGCAGCTGGGTTGGAGTAACAGTGGCAGTTTCAACTAGCATAGGGTCTAGAGATTAATTTTAACAAGAATAGGCTTATTGGATATGGCGTTGAAGATTCCTTTTTAAAAGTCGGTGAAAGATTTCTTGCATGCAAAATTCAGAATTGTCCATTTAAATTTCTTGGTATTCAAATTGGCGGGAACCATAGGCTGATATCTTTTTGTAAACCGGTCATTCACAAGGTGGAAGCAAGATTGGCCTCTTGGAAAGGAAGATTTTTATCTATGGGGGGCAGAACTACATTGATAAAATCAGTACTAACGAATCTACCAATTCATTACCTGTCATTTTACCGGATACCGTCAAAAGTCAGCAAAATTATAACAACTCTTCAGCGGAAATTCTTGTGGAATGGTTCTACACTTAAGGATGGCATACCTTGGATCTCATGGAGGATGATTTGCAAACCAAAGGAGTTAGGAGGGTTGGATATTTTGGATATTCAATGTTTGAATGAGGCCTTGCTAGTGAAATGGATTAGGAAGATTTCGAGTTCGAGGAATTATATTTGGTTTGAAATTTTGAAGGTTAGATATGGAGCAGTGATGGCTAACTTAGTTCGTGGTGAGTGCAGAGCCAGACCGGTCATGGCGTCTTTATGGTGGCGAGATATTGTTCGCCTATCTTGTAATTTTGGCAACGATTCATTTTTTCTTAATTTGGATGCGACTGTTGGTAGTGGTGAACGTACGTCATTCTGGTATTCTGCCTGGTGTGACAATAGACCTTTAGCCACCTTGTTTCCAGAGCTCCACCAAGTGGCAGTATACCCGAGAAGCTTGGTGGTTGACAATGGCAGCTGGGTTGGAGTAACAGTGGCAGTTTCAACTAGCATCGGGTCTAGAGATTAATTTTAACAAGAATAGGCTTATTGGATATGGCGTTGAAGATTCCTTTTTAAAAGTCGGTGAAAGATTTCTTGCATGCAAAATTCAGAATTGTCCATTTAAATTTCTTGGTATTCAAATTGGCGGGAACCATAGGCTGATATCTTTTTGTAAACCGGTCATTCACAAGGTGGAAGCAAGATTGGCCTCTTGGAAAGGAAGATTTTTATCTATGGGGGGCAGAACTACATTGATCAAATCAGTACTAACGAATCTACCAATTCATTACCTGTCATTTTACCGGATACCGTCAAAAGTCAGCAAAATTATAACATCTCTTCAGCGGAAATTCTTGTGGAATGGTTCTACACTTAAGGATGGCATACCTTGGATCTCATGGAGGATGATTTGCAAACCAAAGGAGTTAGGAGGGTTGGATATTTTGGATATTCAATGTTTGAATGAGGCCTTGCTAGCGAAATGGATTAGGAAGATTTCAAGTTCGAGGAATTATATTTGGTTTGAAATTTTGAAGGTTAGATATGGAGCAGTGATGGCTAACTTAGTTCGTGGTGAGTGCAGAGCCAGACCGGTCATGGCGTCTTTATGGTGGCGAGATATTGTTCGCCTATCTTGTAATTTTGGCAACGATTCATTTTTTCTTAATTTGGATGCGACTGTTGGTAGTGGTGAACGTACGTCATTCTGGTATTCTGCCTGGTGTGACAATAGACCTTTAGCCACCTTGTTTCTAGAGCTCCACCAAGTTTAAGTATACCCGAGAAGCTTGGTGGTTGACAATGGCAGCTCGGTTGGAGTAAAAGTGGTAGTTTCAACTAGCATCAGGTCTAGAGGTTAATTTTAACAAGAGTAGGCTTATTGGATATGGCGTTGAAGATTCCTTTTTAAAAGTCGGTGAAAGATTTCTTGCTTGCAAAATTCAGAATTGTCCATTTAAATTTCTTGGTATTCAAATAGGCGGGAACGATAGGCTGATATCTTTTTGGAAACCGGTCATTCACAAGGTGGAAGCAAGATTGGCCTCTTGGAAAGGAAGATTTTTATCTATGGGGGGCAGAACTACATTGATCAAATCAGTACTAACGAATCTACCAATTCATTACCTGTCATTTTACCGGATACCGTCAAAAGTCAGCAAAATTATAACATCTCTTCAGCGGAAATTCTTGTGGAATGGTTCTACACTTAAGGATGGCATACCTTGGATCTCATGGAGGATGATTTGCAAACCAAAGGAGTTAGGAGGGTTGGATATTTTGGATATTCAATGTTTGAATGAGGCCTTGCTAGCGAAATGGATTAGGAAGATTTCGAGTTCGAGGAATTATATTTGGTTTGAAATTTTGAAGGTTAGATATGGAGCAGTGATGGCTAACTTAGTTCGTGACGAGTGCAGAGCCAGACCGGTCATGGCGTCTTTATGGTGGCGAGATATTGTTCGCCTATCTTGTAATTTTGGCAACGATTCATTTTTTCTTAATTTGGATGCGACTGTTGGTAGTGGTGAACGTACGTCATTCTGGTATTCTGCCTGGTGTGACAATAGACCTTTAGCCACCTTGTTTCTAGAGCTCCACCAAGTTTAAGTATACCCGAGAAGCTTGGTGGTTGACAATGGCAGCTCGGTTGGAGTAAAAGTGGTAGTTTCAACTAGCATCAGGTCTAGAGGTTAATTTTAACAAGAGTAGGCTTATTGGATATGGCGTTGAAGATTCCTTTTTAAAAGTCGGTGAAAGATTTCTTGCATGCAAAATTCAGAATTGTCCATTTAAATTTCTTGGTATTCAAATAGGCGGGAACCATAGGCTGATATCTTTTTGGAAACCGGTCATTCACAAGGTGCAAGCAAGATTAGCCCCTTGGAAAGGAAGATTTTTATCTATGCGGGGAAGAACTACATTGATTAAATCAGTACTAACGAATCTACCAATTCATTACCTGTCATTTTACCGGATACCGTCAAAAGTCATAAAAATTATAACATCTCTTCAGCGGAAATTCTTGTGGAATGGTTCTACACTTAAGGATGGCATACCTTGGATCTCATGGAGGACGATTTGCAAACCAAAGGAGTTAGGGGGGTTGGATATTCAATGTTTTAATGAGGCCTTGCTAGCGAAATGGATTAGGAAGATTTCGAGTTCGAGGAATTATATTTAGTTTGACATTTTGAAGGTTAGATATGGAGCAGTGATGGCTAACTTAGTTCGTGGTGAGTGCAGAGCCAGACCAGTCATGGCGTCTTTATGGTGGCGAGATATTGTTCGGCTATCTTGTAATTTTGGCAACGATTCATTTTTTCTAAATTTGGCTGCGACTGTTGGTAGTGGTGAACGTACGTCATTCTGGTATTCTGCCTGGTGTGACAATAGACCTTTAGCCACCTTGTTTCTAGAGTTCCGCCAAGTTTAAGTATACCCGAGAAGCTTGGTGGTTGACAATGGCAGCTTGGTTGGAGTAACAGTGGTAGTTTCAACTAGCATCAGGTCTAGAGGTTAATTTTAACAAGAGTAGGCTTATTGGATATGGCGTTGAAGATTCCTTTTTAAAAGTCGGTGAAAGATTTCTTGCATGCAAAATTCAGAATTGTCCATTTAAATTTCTTGGTATTCAAATAGGCGGGAACCATAGGCTGATATCTTTTTGGAAACCGGTCATTCACAAGGTGGAAGCAAGATTGGCCTCTTGGAAAGGAAGATTTTTATCTATGGGGGGCAGAACTACATTGATCAAATCAGTACTAACGAATCTACCAATTCATTACCTGTCATTTTACCGGATACCGTCAAAAGTCAGCAAAATTATAACATCTCTTCAGCGGAAATTCTTGTGGAATGGTTCTACACTTAAGGATGGCATACCTTGGATCTCATGGAGGATGATTTGCAAACCAAAGGAGTTAGGAGGGTTGGATATTTTGGATATTCAATGTTTGAATGAGGCCTTGCTAGCGAAATGGATTAGGAAGATTTCGAGTTCGAGGAATTATATTTGGTTTGAAATTTTGAAGGTTAGATATGGAGCAGTGATGGCTAACTTAGTTCGTGGTGAGTGCAGAGCCAGACCGGTCATGGCGTCTTTATGGTGGCGAGATATTGTTCGCCTATCTTGTAATTTTGGCAACGATTCATTTTTTCTTAATTTGGATGCGACTGTTGGTAGTGGTGAACGTACGTCATTCTGGTATTCTGCCTGGTGTGACAATAGACCTTTAGCCACCTTGTTTCTAGAGCTCCACCAAGTTTAAGTATACCCGAGAAGCTTGGTGGTTGACAATGGCAGCTCGGTTGGAGTAAAAGTGGTAGTTTCAACTAGCATCAGGTCTAGAGGTTAATTTTAACAAGAGTAGGCTTATTGGATATGGCGTTGAAGATTCCTTTTTAAAAGTCGGTGAAAGATTTCTTGCATGCAAAATTCAGAATTGTCCATTTAAATTTCTTGGTATTCAAATAGGCGGGAACCATAGGCTGATATATTTTTGGAAACCGGTCATTCATAAGGTACAAGCAAGATTAGCCCCTTGGAAAGGAAGATTTTTATCTATGCGGGGAAGAACTACATTGATTAAATCAGTACTAACGAATCTACCAATTCATTACCTGTCATTTTACCGGATACCGTCAAAAGTCATAAAAATTATAACATCTCTTCAGCGGAAATTCTTGTGGAATGGTTCTACACTTAAGGATGGCATACCTTGGATCTCATGGAGGACGATTTGCAAACCAAAGGAGTTAGGGGGGTTGGATATTCAATGTTTTAATGAGGCCTTGCTAGCGAAATGGATTAGGAAGATTTCGAGTTCGAGGAATTATATTTAGTTTGACATTTTGAAGGTTAGATATAGAGCAGTGATGGCTAACTTAGTTCGTGGTGAGTGCAGAGCCAGACCAGTCATGGCGTCTTTATGGTGGCGAGATATTGTTCGGCTATCTTGTAATTTTGGCAACGATTCATTTTTTCTAAATTTGGATGCGACTGTTGGTAGTGGTGAACGTACGTCATTCTGGTATTCTGCCTGGTGTGACAATAGACCTTTAGCCACCTTGTTTCTAGAGCTCCGCCAAGTTTAAGTATACCTGAGAAGCTTGGTGGTTGACAATGGCAGCTTGGTTGGAGTAACAGTGGTAGTTTCAACTAGCATCAGGTCTAGAGGTTAATTTTAACAAGAGTAGGCTTATTGGATATGGCGTTGAAGATTCCTTTTTAAAAGTCGGTGAAAGATTTCTTGCATGCAAAATTCAGAATTGTCCATTTAAATTTCTTGGTATTCAAATAGGCGGGAACCATAGGCTGATATCTTTTTGTAAACCGGTCATTCCCAAGGTGGAAGCAAGATTGGCCTCTTGGAAAGGAAGATTTTTATCTATGGGGGGCAGAACTACATTGATAAATCAGTACTAACGAATCTACCAATTCATTACCTGTCATTTTACCGGATACCGTCAAAAGTCAGCAAAATTATAACATCTCTTCAGCGGAAATTCTTGTGGAATGGTTCTACACTTAAGGATGGCATACCTTGGATCTTATGGAGGATGATTTGCAAACCAAAGGAGTTAGGAGGGTAGGATATTTTGGATATTCAATGTTTGAATGAGGCCTTGCTAGCGAAATGGATTAGGAAGATTTCGAGTTCGAGGAATTATATTTGGTTTGAAATTTTGAAGGTTAGATATGGAGCAGTGATGGCTAACTTAGTTCGTGGTGAGTGCAGAGCCAGACCGGTCATGGCGTCTTTATGGTGGCGAGATATTGTTCGCCTATCTTGTAATTTTGGCAACGATTAATTTTTTTCTTAATTTGGATGCGACTGTTGGTAGTGGTGAACGTACGTCATTCTGGTATTCTGCCTGGTGTGACAATAGACCTTTAGCCACCTTGTTTCTAGAGCTCCACCAAGTTTAAGTATACCCGAGAAGCTTGGTGGTTGACAATGGCAGCTCGGTTGGAGTAAAAGTGGTAGTTTCAACTAGCATCAGGTCTAGAGGTTAATTTTAACAAGAGTAGGCTTATTGGATATGGCGTTGAAGATTCCTTTTTAAAAGTCGGTGAAAGATTTCTTGAATGCAAAATTCAGAATTGTCCATTTAAATTTCTTGGTATTCAAATAGGCGGGAACCATAGGCTGTTATCTTTTTGGAAACCGGTCATTCACAAGGTGGAAGCAAGATTGGCCTCTTGGAAAGGAAGATTTTTTTCTTGGGGGGCAGAACTACATTGATCAAATCAGTGCTAACGAATCTACCAATTCATTACCTGTCATTTTACCGGATGCCGTAAAAAGTCAGCAAAATTATAACATCTCTTCAGCGGAAATTCTTGTGGAATGGTTCTACACTTAAGGATGGCATACCTTGGATCTCATGGAGGACGATTTGAAAACCAAAGGAGTTGGGAGGGTTGGATATTTTGGATATTCAATGTTTAATTGAGGCCTTGCTAGCGAAATGGATTTGGAAGATTTTGAGTTCGAGGAATTATATTTGGTTGGACATTATGAAGGTTAGATATGGAGTAGTGATGGCTAACTTAGTTCGTGGTGAGTGCAGAGCCAGACCAGTCATGGCATCTTTATGGTGGCGAGATATTGTTCGCCTATCTTGTAATTTTGGCAACGATTCATTTTTTCTTAATTTGGATGCGACTGTTGGTAGTGGTGAACATACGTCATTCTGGTATTCTGCCTGGTGTGACAATAGACCTTTAGCCACCTGGTGTCCAGAGCTCCACCAAGTGGCAGTATACCCGAGAAGCTTGGTGGTTGACAATGGCAGCTGGGTTGGAGTAACAGTGGCAGTTTCAACTAGCATCGGGTCTAGAGATTAATTTTAACAAGAATAGGCTTATTGGATATGGCGTTGAAGATTCCTTTTTAAAAGTCGGTGAAAGATTTCTTGCATGCAAAATTCAGAATTGTCCATTTAAATTTCTTGGTATTCAAATTGGCGGGAACCATAGGCTGATATCTTTTTGTAAACCGGTCATTCCCAAGGTGGAAGCAAGATTGGCCTCTTGGAAAGGAAGATTTTTATCTATGGGGGGCAGAACTACATTGATCAAATCAGTACTAACGAATCTACCAATTCATTACCTGTCATTTTACCGGATACCATCAAAAGTCAGCAAAATTATAACATCTCTTCAGCGGAAATTCTTGTGGAATGGTTCTACACTTAAGGATGGCAGACCTTGGATCTCATGGAGGATGATTTGCAAACCAAAGGAGTTAGGAGGGTTGGATATTTTGGATATTCAATGTTTGAATGAGGCCTTGCTAGCGAAATGGATTAGGAAGATTTCGAGTTCGAGGAATTATATTTGGTTTGAAATTTTGAAGGTTAGATATGGAGCAGTGAAGGCTAACTTAGTTCGTGGTGAGTGCAGAGCCAGACCGGTCATGGCGTCTTTATGGTGGCGAGATATTGTTCGCCTATCTTGTAATTTTGGCAACGATTCATTTTTTTCTTAATTTGGATGCGACTGTTGGTAGTGGTGACCGTACGTCATTCTGGTATTCTGCCTGGTGTGACAATAGACCTTTAGCCACCTTGTTTCTAGAGCTCCACCAAGTTTAAGTATACCCGAGAAGCTTGGTGGTTGACAATGGCAGCTCGGTTGGAGTAAAAGTGGTAGTTTCAACTAGCATCAGGTCTAGAGGTTAATTTTAACAAGAGTAGGCTTATTGGATATGGCGTTGAAGATTCCTTTTTAAAAGTCGGTGAAAGATTTCTTGAATGCAAAATTCAGAATTGTCCATTTAAATTTCTTGGTATTCAAATAGGCGGGAACCATAGGCTGATATCTTTTTGGAAACCGGTCATTCACAAGGTGGAAGCAAGATTGGCCTCTTGGAAAGGAAGATTTTTTTCTTGGGGGGCAGAACTACATTGATCAAATCAGTGCTAACGAATCTACCAATTCATTACCTGTCATTTTACCGGATGCCGTAAAAAGTCAGCAAAATTATAACATCTCTTCAGCGGAAATTCTTGTGGAATGGTTCTACACTTAAGGATGGTATACCTTGGATCTCATGGAGGACGATTTGAAAACCAAAGGAGTTGGGAGGGTTGGATATTTTGGATATTCAATGTTTAATTGAGGCCTTGCTAGCGAAATGGATTTGGAAGATTTTGAGTTCGAGGAATTATATTTGGTTGGACATTTTGAAGGTTAGATATGGAGTAGTGATGGCTAACTTAGTTCGTGGTGAGTGCAGAGCCAGACCAGTCATGGAATCTTTATGGTGGCGAGATATTATTCGCCTATCTTGTAATTTTGGCAACGATTCATTTTTTCTTAATTTGGATGCGACTGTTGGTAGTGGTGAACGTATGTCATTCTGGTATTCTGCCTGGTGTGACAATAGACCTTTAGCCACCTTGTTTCCAGAGCTCCACCAAGTGGCAGTATACCCGAGAAGCTTGGTGGTTGACAATGACAGCTGGGTTGGAGTAACAGTGGCAGTTTCAACTAGCATCGGGTCTAGAGATTAATTTTAACAAGAATAGGCTTATTGGATATGGCGTTGAAGATTCCTTTTTAAAAGTCGGTGAAAGATTTCTTGCATGCAAAATTCAGAATTGTCCATTTAAATTTCTTGGTATTCAAATTGGCGGGAACCATAGGCTGATATCTTTTTGGAAACCGGTCATTCACAAGGTGGAAGCAAGATTGGCCTCTTGGAAAGGAAGATTTTTATCTATGGGGGGCAGAACTACATTGATCAAATCAGTACTAACGAATCTACCAATTCATTACCTGTCATTTTACCGGATACCGTCAAAAGTCAGCAAAATTATAACATCTCTTCAGCGGAAATTCTTATGGAATGGTTCTACACTTAAGGATGGCACACCTTGGATCTCATGGAGGACGATTTGTAAACCAAAGGAGTTAGGAGGGTTGGATATTTTGGATATTCAACGTTTGAATGAGGCCTTGCTAGCGAAATGGATTAGGAAGATTTCGAGTTCGAGGAATTATATTTGGTTTGAAATTTTGAAGGTTAGATATGGAGCAGTGACGGCTAACTTAGTTCGTGGTGAGTGCAGAGCCAGACCGGTCATGGCGTCTTTATGGTGGCGAGATATTGTTCGCCTATCTTGTAATTTTGGCAACGATTCATTTTTTCTTAATTTGGATGCGACTGTTGGTAGTGGTGAACTACGTCATTCTGGTATTCTGCTTGGTGTGACAATAGACCTTTACCCACCTTGTTTCCAGAGCTCCACCAAGTGGCAATATGCCCGAGAAGCTTGGTGGTTTATAATGGCAGCTGGGTTGGAGTAACAGTGGCAGTTTCAACTAGCATCGGGTCTAGAGATTAATTTTAACAAGAGTAGGCTTATTGGATATCGCGTTGAAGATTCCTTTTTAAAAGTCGGTGAATGATTTCTTGCATGCAAAATTCAGAATTGTCCATTTAAATTTCTTGGTATTCAAATAGGCGGGAACCACAGGCTGATATCTTTTTGGAAACCGGTAATTCACAAGGTGGAAGCAAGATTGGCCTTTTGGAAAGGAAGATTTTTTTCTTGGGGGGCAGAACTACATTGATCAAATTAGTACTAACGAATCTAACAATTCATTACCTGTCATTTTACCGAATGCCATAAAAAGTCAGCAAAATTATAACATCTCTTCAGCGGAAATTCTTGTGGAATGGTTCTACACTTAAGGATGGCATACCGTGGATCTCATGGAGGACGATTTGAAAACCAAAGGAGTTGGGAGGGTTGGATATTTTGGATATTCAATGTTTAATTGAGGCCTTGCTAGCGAAATGGATTTGGAAGATTTTGAGTTCGAGGAATTATATTTGGTTGGACATTTTGAAGGTTAGATATGGAGTAGTGATGGCTAACTTAGTTCGTAGTGAGTGCAGAGCCAGACCGGTCATGGCGTCTTTATGGTGGCGAGATATTGTTCGCCTATCTTGTAATTTTGGCAACGATTCATTTTTTCTTAATTTGGATGCGACTGCTGGTAGTGGTGAACGTACGTCATTCTGGTATTCTGCCTGGTGTGACAATAGACCTTTAGCCACCTTGTTTCCAGAGCTCCACCAAGTGGCAGTATACCCGAGAAGCTTCGTGGTTGACAATGGCAGCAGGGTTGGAGTAACAGTGGCAGTTTCAACTAGCATCGGGTCTAGAGATTAATTTTAACAAGAATAGGCTTATTGGATATGGAGTTGAAGATTCCTTTTTAAAAGTCGGTGAAAGATTTCTTGCATGCAAAATTCAGAATTGTCCATTTCAATTTCTTGGTATTCAAATTGGCGGGAACCATAGGCTGATATCTTTTTGGAAACCGGTCATTCACAAGGTGTAAGCAAGATTGGCCCCTTGGAAAGGAAGATTTTTATCTATGGGGGGCAGAACTACATTGATCAAATCAGTACTAACGAATCTACCAATTCATTACCTGTCATTTTACCGGATACCGTCAAAAGTCAGCAAAATTATAACATCTCTTCAGCGGAAATTCTTGTGGAATGGTTCTACACTTAAGGATGGCATACCTTGGATCTCATGGAGGTCGATTTGCAAACCAAAGGAGTTAGGAGGGTTGGATATTTTGGATATTCAATGTTTGAATGAGGCCTTGCTAGCGAAATGGATTTGGAAGATTTCGAGTTCGAGGAATTATATTTGGTTTGAAATTTTGAAGGTTAGATATGGAGCAGTGATGGCTAACTTAGTTCGTGGTGAGTGCAGAGCCAGACCGGTCATGGCGTCTTTATGGTGGCGAGATATTGTTCGCCTATCTTGTAATTTTGGCAACGATTTATTTTTTCTTAATTTGGATGCGACTGTTGGTAGTGGTGAACGTACGTTATTCTGGTATTCTGCCTGGTGTGACAATAGACCTTTAGCCACCTTGTTTCCAGAGCTCCACCAAGTGGCAGTATGCCCGAGAAGCTTGGTGGTTGATAATGGCAGATGGGTTGGAGTAACAGTGGCAGTTTCAACTAGCATCACGTCTAGAGATTAATTTTAACAAGAGTAGGCTTATTGGATATGGCGTTGAAGATTCCTTTTTAAAAGTCGGTGAATGATTTCTTGCATGAAAAATTCAGAATTGTCCATTTAAATTTCTTGGTATTCAAATAGGCGGGAACCATAGGCTGATATCTTTTTGGAAACCGGTCATTCACAAGGTGGAAGCAAGATTGGCCTCTTGGAAAGGATGATTTTTTTCTTGGGGGGCAGAACTACATTGATCAAATCAGTACAAACGAATCTACCAATTCATTACCTGTCATTTTACCGGATGCCGTAAAAAGTCAGCAAAATTGTAACATCTCTTCAGCAGAAATTCTTGTGGAATGGTTCTACACTTAAGGATGGCATACCTTGGATCTCATGGAGGACGATTTGAAAACCAAAGGAGTTGGGAGGGTTGGATATTTTGGATATTCAATGTTTAATTGAGGCCTTGCTAGTGAAATGGATTTGGAAGATTTTGAGTTCGAGGAATTATATTTGGTTGGACATTTTGAAGGTTAGATATGGAGTAGTGATGGCTAACTTAGTTCGTGGTGAGTGCAGAGCCAGACCGGTCATGGCGTCTTTATGGTGGCGAGATATTGTTCGCCTATCTTGTAATTTTGGCAACGATTCATTTTTTCTTAATTTGGATGCGACTGCTGGTAGTGGTGAACGTACGTCATTCTGGTATTCTGCCTGGTGTGACAATAGACCTTTAGCCACCTTGTTTCCAGAGCTCCACCAAGTGGCAGTATACCCGAGAAGCTTCGTGGTTGACAATGGCAGCAGGGTTGGAGTAACAGTGGCAGTTTCAACTAGCATCGGGTCTAGAGATTAATTTTAACAAGAATAGGCTTATTGGATATGGAGTTGAAGATTCCTTTTTAAAAGTCGGTGAAAGATTTCTTGCATGCAAAATTCAGAATTGTCCATTTCAATTTCTTGGTATTCAAATTGGCGGGAACCATAGGCTGATATCTTTTTGGAAACCGGTCATTCACAAGGTGTAAGCAAGATTGGCCCCTTGGAAAGGAAGATTTTTATCTATGGGGGGCAGAACTACATTGATCAAATCAGTACTAACGAATCTACCAATTCATTACCTGTCATTTTACCGGATACCGTCAAAAGTCAGCAAAATTATAACATCTCTTCAGCGGAAATTCTTGTGGAATGGTTCTACACTTAAGGATGGCATACCTTGGATCTCATGGAGGTCGATTTGCAAACCAAAGGAGTTAGGAGGGTTGGATATTTTGGATATTCAATGTTTGAATGAGGCCTTGCTAGCGAAATGGATTTGGAAGATTTCGAGTTCGAGGAATTATATTTGGTTTGAAATTTTGAAGGTTAGATATGGAGCAGTGATGGCTAACTTAGTTCGTGGTGAGTGCAGAGCCAGACCGGTCATGGCGTCTTTATGGTGGCGAGATATTGTTCGCCTATCTTGTAATTTTGGCAACGATTTATTTTTTCTTAATTTGGATGCGACTGTTGGTAGTGGTGAACGTACGTTATTCTGGTATTCTGCCTGGTGTGACAATAGACCTTTAGCCACCTTGTTTCCAGAGCTCCACCAAGTGGCAGTATGCCCGAGAAGCTTGGTGGTTGATAATGGCAGATGGGTTGGAGTAACAGTGGCAGTTTCAACTAGCATCACGTCTAGAGATTAATTTTAACAAGAGTAGGCTTATTGGATATGGCGTTGAAGATTCCTTTTTAAAAGTCGGTGAATGATTTCTTGCATGAAAAATTCAGAATTGTCCATTTAAATTTCTTGGTATTCAAATAGGCGGGAACCATAGGCTGATATCTTTTTGGAAACCGGTCATTCACAAGGTGGAAGCAAGATTGGCCTCTTGGAAAGGATGATTTTTTTCTTGGGGGGCAGAACTACATTGATCAAATCAGTACAAACGAATCTACCAATTCATTACCTGTCATTTTACCGGATGCCGTAAAAAGTCAGCAAAATTGTAACATCTCTTCAGCAGAAATTCTTGTGGAATGGTTCTACACTTAAGGATGGCATACCTTGGATCTCATGGAGGACGATTTGAAAACCAAAGGAGTTGGGAGGGTTGGATATTTTGGATATTCAATGTTTAATTGAGGCCTTGCTAGTGAAATGGATTTGGAAGATTTTGAGTTCGAGGAATTATATTTGGTTGGACATTTTGAAGGTTAGATATGGAGTAGTGATGGCTAACTTAGTTCGTGGTGAGTGCAGAGCCAGACCGGTCATGGCGTCTTTATGGTGGCGAGATATTGTTCGCCTATCTTGTAATTTTAGCAACGATTAATTTTTTCTTAATTTGGATGCGACTGTTGGTTGTGGTGAACGTACGTCATTCTGGTATTCTGCCTGGTGTGACAATAGACCTTTAGCCACCTTGTTTCCAGAGCTCCACCAAGTGGCAGTATACCCGAGAAGCTTGGTGGTTGACAATGGCAGCTGGGTTGGAGTAACAGTGGCAGTTTCAACTAGCATCGGGTCTAGAGATTAATTTTAACAAGAATAGGCTTATTGGATATGGCGTTGAAGATTCCTTTTTAAAAGTCGGTGAAAGATTTCTTGCATGCAAAATTCAGAATTGTCCATTTAAATTTCTTGGTATTCAATTTGGCGGGAACCATAGGCTCATATGTTTTGGAAACCGGTCATTCACAAGGTGCAAGCAAGATTAGCCTCTTGGAAAGGAAGATTTTTATCTATGAGGGGCAGAACTACATCGATCAAATAAGTACTAACGAATCTACCAATTCATTACAGGTCATTTTACCGGATATCGTCAAAAGTCAGCAAAATTATAACATCTCTTCAGCGGAAATTCTTGTGGAATGGTTCTACACTTAAGGATGGCATACCTTGGATCTCATGGAGGACGATTTGCAAACCAAAGGAGTTAGGAGGGTTTGATATTTTGGATATTCAATGTTTGAATGAGGCCTTGCTAGTGAAATGGATTAGGAAGATTTCGAGTTCGAGGAATTATATTTGGTTTGAAATTTTGAAGGAAAGATATGGAACAGTGATGGCTAACTTAGTTCGTGGTGAGTGCAGAGCCAGGCCGGTCATGGCGTCTTTATGGTGGCGAGATATTGTTCGCCTATCTTGTAAATTTGGCAACGATTCATTTTTCTTAATTTGGATGCGACTGTTGGTAGTGGTGAACGTACGTCATTCTGGTATTCTGCCTGGTGTGACAATAGACCTTTAGCCACCTTGTTTCCAGAGCTCTACCAAGTTGCAGTATACCCGAGAAGCTTGGTGGTTGATAATGGCAGCTGGGTTGGAGTAACAGTGGTAGTTTCAACTATCATCGGGACTAGAGATTAATTTTAACAAGAGTAGGCTTAGTGGATATGGCGTTGAAGATTCCTTTTTAAAAGTCGGTGAAAGATTTCTTGCATGCAAAATTCAGAATTGTCCATTTAAATTTCTTGGAATTCAAATTGGCGGGAACCATAGGCTGATATCTTTTTGGAAACCGGTCATTCACAAGGTGCAAGCAAGATTAGCCTCTTGGAAAGGAAGATTTTTATCTATGGGGGGCAGAACTACATTGAACAAATCAGTACTAACGAATCTACCAATTCATTACCTGTCATTTTACCGGATACCGTCAAAAGTCAGCAAAATTATAACATCTCTTCAGTGGAAATTCTTGTGGAATGGTTCTACACTTAAGGATGGCATACCTTGGATCTCATGGAGGACGATTTGCAAACCAAAGGAGTTAGGAGGGTTGGATATTTTGGATATTCAATGATTAATTGAGGCCTTGCTAGTGAAATGGATTTGGAAGATTTTGAGTTCGAGGAATTATATTTGGTTGGACATTTTGAAGGTTAGATATGGAGTAGTGATGGCTAACTTAGTTCGTAGTGAGTGCAGAGCCAGACCGGTCATGGCGTCTTTATGGTGGCGAGATATTGTTCGCCTATCTTGTAATTTTGGCAACGATTCATTTTTTCTTAATTTGGATGCGACTGTTGGTAGTGGTGAACGTACGTTATTCTGGTATTCTGCCTGGTGTGACAATAGACCTTTAGCCACCTTGTTTCCAGAGCTCCACCAAGTGGCAGTATGCCCGAGAAGCTTGGTGGTTGATAATGGCAGATGGGTTGGAGTAACAGTGGCAGTTTCAACTAGCATCACGTCTAGAGATTAATTTTAACAAGAGTAGGCTTATTGGATATGGCGTTGAAGATTCCTTTTTAAAAGTCGGTGAATGATTTCTTGCATGAAAAATTCAGAATTGTCCATTTAAATTTCTTGGTATTCAAATAGGCGGGAACCATAGGCTGATATCTTTTTGGAAACCGGTCATTCACAAGGTGGAAGCAAGATTGGCCTCTTGGAAAGGATGATTTTTTTCTTGGGGGGCAGAACTACATTGATCAAATCAGTACAAACGAATCTACCAATTCATTACCTGTCATTTTACCGGATGCCGTAAAAAGTCAGCAAAATTGTAACATCTCTTCAGCAGAAATTCTTGTGGAATGGTTCTACACTTAAGGATGGCATACCTTGGATCTCATGGAGGACGATTTGAAAACCAAAGGAGTTGGGAGGGTTGGATATTTTGGATATTCAATGTTTAATTGAGGCCTTGCTAGTGAAATGGATTTGGAAGATTTTGAGTTCGAGGAATTATATTTGGTTGGACATTTTGAAGGTTAGATATGGAGTAGTGATGGCTAACTTAGTTCGTGGTGAGTGCAGAGCCAGACCGGTCATGGCGTCTTTATGGTGGCGAGATATTGTTCGCCTATCTTGTAATTTTGGCAACGATTCATTTTTTCTTAATTTGGATGCGACTGCTGGTAGTGGTGAACGTACGTCATTCTGGTATTCTGCCTGGTGTGACAATAGACCTTTAGCCACCTTGTTTCCAGAGCTCCACCAAGTGGCAGTATACCCGAGAAGCTTCGTGGTTGACAATGGCAGCAGGGTTGGAGTAACAGTGGCAGTTTCAACTAGCATCGGGTCTAGAGATTAATTTTAACAAGAATAGGCTTATTGGATATGGAGTTGAAGATTCCTTTTTAAAAGTCGGTGAAAGATTTCTTGCATGCAAAATTCAGAATTGTCCATTTCAATTTCTTGGTATTCAAATTGGCGGGAACCATAGGCTGATATCTTTTTGGAAACCGGTCATTCACAAGGTGTAAGCAAGATTGGCCCCTTGGAAAGGAAGATTTTTATCTATGGGGGGCAGAACTACATTGATCAAATCAGTACTAACGAATCTACCAATTCATTACCTGTCATTTTACCGGATACCGTCAAAAGTCAGCAAAATTATAACATCTCTTCAGCGGAAATTCTTGTGGAATGGTTCTACACTTAAGGATGGCATACCTTGGATCTCATGGAGGTCGATTTGCAAACCAAAGGAGTTAGGAGGGTTGGATATTTTGGATATTCAATGTTTGAATGAGGCCTTGCTAGCGAAATGGATTTGGAAGATTTCGAGTTCGAGGAATTATATTTGGTTTGAAATTTTGAAGGTTAGATATGGAGCAGTGATGGCTAACTTAGTTCGTGGTGAGTGCAGAGCCAGACCGGTCATGGCGTCTTTATGGTGGCGAGATATTGTTCGCCTATCTTGTAATTTTGGCAACGATTTATTTTTTCTTAATTTGGATGCGACTGTTGGTAGTGGTGAACGTACGTTATTCTGGTATTCTGCCTGGTGTGACAATAGACCTTTAGCCACCTTGTTTCCAGAGCTCCACCAAGTGGCAGTATGCCCGAGAAGCTTGGTGGTTGATAATGGCAGATGGGTTGGAGTAACAGTGGCAGTTTCAACTAGCATCACGTCTAGAGATTAATTTTAACAAGAGTAGGCTTATTGGATATGGCGTTGAAGATTCCTTTTTAAAAGTCGGTGAATGATTTCTTGCATGAAAAATTCAGAATTGTCCATTTAAATTTCTTGGTATTCAAATAGGCGGGAACCATAGGCTGATATCTTTTTGGAAACCGGTCATTCACAAGGTGGAAGCAAGATTGGCCTCTTGGAAAGGATGATTTTTTTCTTGGGGGGCAGAACTACATTGATCAAATCAGTACAAACGAATCTACCAATTCATTACCTGTCATTTTACCGGATGCCGTAAAAAGTCAGCAAAATTGTAACATCTCTTCAGCAGAAATTCTTGTGGAATGGTTCTACACTTAAGGATGGCATACCTTGGATCTCATGGAGGACGATTTGAAAACCAAAGGAGTTGGGAGGGTTGGATATTTTGGATATTCAATGTTTAATTGAGGCCTTGCTAGTGAAATGGATTTGGAAGATTTTGAGTTCGAGGAATTATATTTGGTTGGACATTTTGAAGGTTAGATATGGAGTAGTGATGGCTAACTTAGTTCGTGGTGAGTGCAGAGCCAGACCGGTCATGGCGTCTTTATGGTGGCGAGATATTGTTCGCCTATCTTGTAATTTTAGCAACGATTAATTTTTTCTTAATTTGGATGCGACTGTTGGTTGTGGTGAACGTACGTCATTCTGGTATTCTGCCTGGTGTGACAATAGACCTTTAGCCACCTTGTTTCCAGAGCTCCACCAAGTGGCAGTATACCCGAGAAGCTTGGTGGTTGACAATGGCAGCTGGGTTGGAGTAACAGTGGCAGTTTCAACTAGCATCGGGTCTAGAGATTAATTTTAACAAGAATAGGCTTATTGGATATGGCGTTGAAGATTCCTTTTTAAAAGTCGGTGAAAGATTTCTTGCATGCAAAATTCAGAATTGTCCATTTAAATTTCTTGGTATTCAATTTGGCGGGAACCATAGGCTCATATGTTTTGGAAACCGGTCATTCACAAGGTGCAAGCAAGATTAGCCTCTTGGAAAGGAAGATTTTTATCTATGAGGGGCAGAACTACATCGATCAAATAAGTACTAACGAATCTACCAATTCATTACAGGTCATTTTACCGGATATCGTCAAAAGTCAGCAAAATTATAACATCTCTTCAGCGGAAATTCTTGTGGAATGGTTCTACACTTAAGGATGGCATACCTTGGATCTCATGGAGGACGATTTGCAAACCAAAGGAGTTAGGAGGGTTTGATATTTTGGATATTCAATGTTTGAATGAGGCCTTGCTAGTGAAATGGATTAGGAAGATTTCGAGTTCGAGGAATTATATTTGGTTTGAAATTTTGAAGGAAAGATATGGAACAGTGATGGCTAACTTAGTTCGTGGTGAGTGCAGAGCCAGGCCGGTCATGGCGTCTTTATGGTGGCGAGATATTGTTCGCCTATCTTGTAAATTTGGCAACGATTCATTTTTCTTAATTTGGATGCGACTGTTGGTAGTGGTGAACGTACGTCATTCTGGTATTCTGCCTGGTGTGACAATAGACCTTTAGCCACCTTGTTTCCAGAGCTCTACCAAGTTGCAGTATACCCGAGAAGCTTGGTGGTTGATAATGGCAGCTGGGTTGGAGTAACAGTGGTAGTTTCAACTATCATCGGGACTAGAGATTAATTTTAACAAGAGTAGGCTTAGTGGATATGGCGTTGAAGATTCCTTTTTAAAAGTCGGTGAAAGATTTCTTGCATGCAAAATTCAGAATTGTCCATTTAAATTTCTTGGAATTCAAATTGGCGGGAACCATAGGCTGATATCTTTTTGGAAACCGGTCATTCACAAGGTGCAAGCAAGATTAGCCTCTTGGAAAGGAAGATTTTTATCTATGGGGGGCAGAACTACATTGAACAAATCAGTACTAACGAATCTACCAATTCATTACCTGTCATTTTACCGGATACCGTCAAAAGTCAGCAAAATTATAACATCTCTTCAGTGGAAATTCTTGTGGAATGGTTCTACACTTAAGGATGGCATACCTTGGATCTCATGGAGGACGATTTGCAAACCAAAGGAGTTAGGAGGGTTGGATATTTTGGATATTCAATGATTAATTGAGGCCTTGCTAGTGAAATGGATTTGGAAGATTTTGAGTTCGAGGAATTATATTTGGTTGGACATTTTGAAGGTTAGATATGGAGTAGTGATGGCTAACTTAGTTCGTAGTGAGTGCAGAGCCAGACCGGTCATGGCGTCTTTATGGTGGCGAGATATTGTTCGCCTATCTTGTAATTTTGGCAACGATTCATTTTTTCTTAATTTGGATGCGACTATTGGTTGTGGTGAACGTACGTCATTCTGGTATTCTGCCTGGTGTGACAATAGACCTTTAGCCACCTTGTTTCCAGAGCTCCACCAAGTGGCAGTATACCCGAGAAGCTTGGTGGTTGACAATGGCAGCTGGGTTGGAGTAACAGTGGCAGTTTCAACTAGCATCGGGTCTAGAGATTAATTTTAACAAGAATAGGCTTATTGGATATGGCGTTGAAGATTCCTTTTTAAAAGTCGGTGAAAGATTTCTTGCATGCAAAATTCAGAATTGTCCATTTAAATTTCTTGGAATTCAAATTGGCGGGAACCATAGGCTGATATCTTTTTGGAAACCGGTAATTCACAAGGTGGAAGCAAGATTGGCCTCTTGGAAAGGAAGATTTTTTTCTTGGGGGGCAGAACTACATTGATCAAATTAGTACTAACGAATCTAACAATTCATTACCTGTCATTTTACCGGATGCCGTAAAAAGTCAGCAAAATTATAACATCTCTTCAGCGGAAATTCTTGTGGAATGGTTCTACACTTAAGGATGGCATACCTTGGATCTCATGGAGGACGATTTGAAAACCAAAGGAGTTGGGAGGGTTGGATATTTTGGATATTCAATGTTTAATTGAGTCCTTGCTAGCGAAATGGATTTGGAAGATTTTGAGTTCGAGGAATTATATTTGGTTGGACATTTTGAAGGTTAGATATGGAGTAGTGATGGCTAACTTAGTTCGTAGTGAGTGCAGAGCCAGACCGGTCATGGCGTCTTTATGGTGGCGAGATATTGTTCGCCTATCTTGTAATTTTGGCAACGATTCATTTTTTCTTAATTTGGATGCGACTGTTGGTAGTGGTGAACGTACGTCATTCTGGTATTCTGCCTGGTGTGACAATAGACCTTTAGCCACCTTGTTTCCAGAGCTCCACCAAGTGGCAGTATACCCGAGAAGCTTGGTGGTTGACAATGGCAGCTGGGTTGGAGTAACAGTGGCAGTTTCAACTAGCATCAGGTCTAGAGATTAATTTTAACAAGAATAGGCTTATTGGATATGGAGTTGAAGATTCCTTTTTAAAAGTCGGTGAAAGATTTCTTGCATGCAAAATTCAGAATTGTCCATTTCAATTTCTTGGTATTCAAATTGGTGGGAACTCTAGGCTGATATCTTTTTGGAAACCGGTCAATCACAAGGTGTAAGCAAGATTAGCCCCTTGGAAAGGAAGATTTTTATCTATGGGGGGCAGAACTACATTGATCAAATCAGTACTAACGAATCTACCAATTCATTACCTGTCATTTTACCGGATACCGTCAAAAGTCAGCAAAATTATAACATCTCTTCAGCGGAAATTCTTGTGGAATGGTTCTACACTTAAGGTTGGCATACCTTGGATCTCATGGAGGTCGATTTGCAAACCAAAGGAGTTAGGAGGGTTGGATATTTTGGATATTCAATGTTTGAATGAGGCCTTGCTAGCGAAATGGATTAGGAAGATTTCGAGTTCGAGGAATTATATTTGGTTTGAAATTTTGAAGGTTAGATATGGAGCAGTGATGGCTAACTTAGTTCGTGGTGAGTGCAGAGCCAGACCGGTCATGGCGTCTTTATGGTGGCGAGATATTGTTCGCCTATCTTGTAATTTTGGCAACGATTTATTTTTTCTTAATTTGGATGCGACTGTTGGTAGTGGTGAACGTACGTCATTCTGGTATTCTGCCTGGTGTGACAATAGACCTTTAGCCACCTTGTTTCCAGAGCTCCACCAAGTGGCAGTACGCCCGAGAAGCTTGGTGGTTGATAATGGCAGATGGGTTGGAGTAACAGTGGCAGTTTCAACTAGCATCGCGTCTAGAGATTAATTTTAACAAGAGTAGGCTTATTGGATATGGCGTTGAAGATTCCTTTTTAAAAGTCGGTGAAAGATTTCTTGCATGAAAAATTCAGAATTGTCCATTTAAATTTCTTGGTATTCAAATTGGCGGGAACCATAGGCTGATATCTTTTTGGAAACCGGTCATTCACAAGGTGGAAGCAAGATTGGCCTCTTGGAAAGGATGATTTTTTTCTTGGGGGGCAGAACTACATTGATCAAATCAGTACTAACGAATCTACCAATTCATTACCTGTCATTTTACCGGATGCCGTAAAAAGTCAGCAAAATTATAACATCTCTTCAGCAGAAATTCTTGTGGAATGGTTCTACACTTAAGGATGGCATACCTTGGATCTCATGGAGGACGATTTGAAAACCAAAGGAGTTGGGAGGGTTGGATATTTTGGATATTCAATGTTTAATTGAGGCCTTGCTAGTGAAATGGATTTGGAAGATTTTGAGTTCGAGGAATTATATTTGGTTGGACATTTTGAAGGTTAGATATGGAGTAGTGATGGCTAACTTAGTTCGTGGTGAGTGCAGAGCCAGACCGGTCATGGCGTCTTTATGGTGGCGAGATATTGTTCGCCTATCTTGTAATTTTGGCAACGATTCATTTTTTCTTAATTTGGATGCGACTGTTGGTTGTGGTGAACGTACGTCATTCTGGTATTCTGCCTAGTGTGACAATAGACCTTTAGCCACCTTGTTTCCAGAGCTCCACCAAGTGGCAGTATACCCGAGAAGCTTGGTGGTTGACAATGGCAGCTGGGTTGGAGTAACAGTGGCAGTTTCAACTAGCATCGGGTCTAGAGATTAATTTTAACAAGAATAGGCTTATTGGATATGGCGTTGAAGATTCCTTTTTAAAAGTCGGTGAAAGATTTCTTGCATGCAAAATTCAGAATTGTCCATTTAAATTTCTTGGTATTCAATTTGGCGGGAACCATAGGCTCATATGTTTTGGAAACTGGTCATTCACAAGGTGCAAGCAAGATTAGCCTCTTGGAAAGGAAGATTTTTATCTATGGGGGGCAGAACTACATTGAACAAATCAGTACTAACGAATCTACCAATTCATTACCTGTCATTTTACCGGATACCGTCAAAAGTCATCAAAATTATAACATCTCTTCAGTGGAAATTCTTGTGGAATGGTTCTACACTTAAGGATGGCATACCTTGGATCTCATGGAGGACGATTTGCAAACCAAAGGAGTTAGGAGGGTTGGATATTTTGGATATTCAATGATTAATTGAGGCCTTGCTAGTGAAATGGATTTGGAAGATTTTGAGTTCGAGGAATTATATTTGGTTGGACATTTTGAAGGTTAGATATGGAGTAGTGATGGCTAACTTAGTTCGTGGTGAGTGCAGAGCCAGACCGGTCATGGCATCTTTATGGTGGCGAGATATTGTTCGCCTAACTTGTAATTTTGGCAACGATTCATTTTTTCTTAATTTGGATGCGACTGTTGGTTGTGGTGAACGTACGTCATTCTGGTATTCTGCCTGGTGTGACAATAGACCTTTAGCCACCTTGTTTCCAGAGCTCCACCAAGTGGCAGTATACCCGAGAAGCTTGGTGGTTGACAATGGCAGCTGGGTTGGAGTAACAGTGGCAGTTTCAACTAGCATCGGGTCTAGAGATTAATTTTAACAAGAATAGGCTTATTGGATATGGCGTTGAAGATTCCTTTTTAAAAGTCGGTGAAAGATTTCTTGCATGCTAAATTCAGAATTGTCCATTTAAATTTCTTGGAATTCAAATTGGCGGGAACCATAGGCTGATATCTTTTTGGAAACCGGTCATTCACAAGGTGCAAGCAAGATTAGCCTCTTGGAAAGGAAGATTTTTATCTATGGGGGGCAGAACTACATTGAACAAATCAGTACTAACGAATCTACCAATTCATTACCTGTCATTTTACCGGATACCGTCAAAAGTCAGCAAAATTATAACATCTCTTCAGCGGAAATTCTTGTGGAATGGTTCTACACTTAAGGATGGCATACCTTGGATCTCATGGAGGACGATTTGCAAACCAAAGGAGTTAGGAGGGTTGGATATTTTGGATATTCAATATTTGAATGAGGCCTTGCTAGTGAAATGGATTAGGAAGATTTCGAGTTCGAGGAATTATATTTGGTTTAAAATTTTGAAGGAAAGATATGGAACAGTGATGGCTAACTTAGTTCGTGGTGAGTGCAGAGCCAGGCCGGTCATGGCGTCTTTATGGTGGCGAGATATTGTTCGCCTATCTTGTAAATTTGGCAACGATTCATATTTCTTAATTTGGATGCGACTGTTGGTAGTGGTGAACGTACGTCATTCTGGTATTCTGCCTGGTGTGACAATAGACCTTTGGCCACCTTGTTTCCAGAGCTGCACCAAGTTGCAGTATACCCGAGAAGCTTGGTGGTTGATAATGGCAGCTGGGTTGGAGTAACAGTGGTAGTTTCAACTAGCATCGGGACTAAAGATTAATTTTAACAAGAGTAGGCTTAGTGGATATGGCGTTGAAGATTCCTTTTTAAAAGTCGGTGAAAGATTTCTTGCATGCAAAATTCAGAATTGTCCATT
Source organism: Lathyrus tuberosus (assembly GCA_022829125.1). NCBI lineage: Eukaryota > Viridiplantae > Streptophyta > Magnoliopsida > Fabales > Fabaceae > Lathyrus > Lathyrus tuberosus. Next base: position 14,186,436 of record JALAZF010000072.1, read on the forward strand.
TAAATTTCTTGGAATTCAAATTGGCGGGAACCATAGGCTGATATCTTTTTGGAAACCGGTCATTCACAAGGTGCAAGCAAGATTAGCCTCTTGGAAAGGAAGATTTTTATCTATGGGGGGCAGAACTACATTGAACAAATCAGTACTAACGAATCTACCAATTCATTACCTGTCATTTTACCGGATACCGTCAAAAGTCACCAAAATTATAACATCTCTTCCGTGGAAATTCTTGTGGAATGGTTCTACACTTAAGGATGGCATACCTTGGATCTCAAGGAGGACGATTTGCAAACCAAAGGAGTTAGGAGGGTTGGATATTTTGGATATTCAATGATTAATTGAGGCCTTGCTAGTGAAATGGATTTGGAAGATTTTGAGTTCGAGGAATTATATTTGGTTGGAGATTTTGAAGGTTAGATATGGAGTAGTGATGGCTAACTTAGTTCGTGGTGAGTGCAGAGCCAGACCGGTCATGGCATCTTTATGGTGGCGAGATATTGTTCGCCTAACTTGTAATTTTGGCAACGATTCATTTTTTCTTAATTTGGATGCGACTGTTGGTTGTGGTGAACGTACGTCATTCTGGTATTCTGCCTGGTGTGACAATAGACCTTTAGCCACCTTGTTTCCAGAGCTCCACCAAGTGGCAGTATACCCGAGAAGCTTGGTGGTTGACAATGGCAGCTGGGTTGGAGTAACAGTGGCAGTTTCAACTAGCATCGGGTCTAGAGATTAATTTTAACAAGAATAGGCTTATTGGATATGGCGTTGAAGATTCCTTTTTAAAAGTCGGTGAAAGATTTCTTGCATGCTAAATTCAGAATTGTCCATTTAAATTTCTTGGTATTCAAATTGGCGGGAACCATAGGCTGATATCTTTTTGGAAACCGGTCATTCACAAGGTGCAAGCAAGATTAGCCTCTTGGAAAGGAAGATTTTTATCTATGGGGGGCAGAACTACATTGAACAAATCAGTACTAACGAATCTACCAATTCATTACCTGTCATTTTACCGGATACCGTCAAAAGTCAGCAAAATTATAACATCTCTTCAGTGGAAATTCTTGTGGAATGGTTCTACACTTAAGGATGGCATACCTTGGATCTCATGGAGGACGATTTGCAAACCAAAGGAGTTAGGAGGGTTGGATATTTTGGATATTCAATGATTAATTGAGGCCTTGCTAGTGAAATGGATTTGGAAGATTTTGAGTTCGAGGAATTATATTTGGTTGGACATTTTGAAGGTTAGATATGGAGTAGTGATGGCTAACTTAGTTCGTGGTGAGTGCAGAGCCAGACCGGTCATGGCATCTTTATGGTGGAGAGATATTGTTCGCCTAACTTGTAATTTTGGCAACGATTCATTTTTTCTTAATTTGGATGCGACTGTTGGTTGTGGTGAACGTACGTCATTCTGGTATTCTGCCTGGTGTGACAATAGACCTTTAGTCACCTTGTTTCCAGAGCTCCACCAAGTGGCAGTATACCCGAGAAGCTTGGTGGTTGACAATGGCAGCTGGGTTGGAGTAACAGTGGCAGTTTCAACTAGCATCGGGTCTAGAGATTAATTTTAACAAGAATAGGCTTAATGGATATGGCGTTGAAGATTCCTTTTTAAAAGTCGGTGAAAGATTTCTTGCATGCAAAATTCAGAATTGTCCATTTAAATTTCTTGGTATTCAATTTGGCGGGAACCATAGGCTCATATGTTTTTGGAAACCGGTCATTCACAAGGTGCAAGCAAGATTAGCCTCTTGGAAAGGAAGATTTTTATCTATGGGGGGCAGAACTACATCGATCAAATTAGTACTAACGAATCTACCAATTCATTACCTGTCATTTTACCGGATACCGTCAAAAGTCAGCAAAATTATAACATCTCTTCAGCGGAAATTCTTGTGGAATGGTTCTACACTTAAGGATGGCATACCTTGCATCTCATGGAGGACGATTTGCAAACCAAAGGAGTTAGGAGGGTTGGATATTTTGGATATTCAATATTTGAATGAGGCCTTGCTAGTGAAATGGATTAGGAAGATTTCGAGTTCGAGGAATTATATTTGGTTTGAAATTTTGAAGGAAAGATATGGAACAGTGATGGCTAACTTAGTTTGTGGTGAGTGCAGAGCCAGACCGGTCATGGCGTCTTTATGGTGGCGAGATATTGTTCGCCTATCTTGTAAATTTGGCAACGATTCATTTTTTCTTAATTTGGATGCGACTGTTGGTAGTGGTGAATGTACGTCATTCTGGTATTCTGCCTATTGTGACAATAGACCTTTAGCCACCTTGTTTCCAGAGCTCCACCAAGCTGCAGTATACCCGAGAAGCTTGGTGGTTGATAATGGCAGCTGGGTTGGAGTAACAGTGGTAGTTTCAACTAGCATCGGGACTAGAGATTAATTTTAACAAGAGTAGGCTTAGTGGATATGGCATTGAAGATTCCTTTTTAAAAGTCGGTGAAAGATTTCTTGCATGCAAAATTCAGAATTGTCCATTTAAATTTCTTGGTATTCAATTTGGCGGGAACCATAGGCTCATATGTTTTTGGAAACCGGTCATTCACAAGGTGCAAGCAAGATTAGCCTCTTGGAAAGGAAGATTTTTATCTATGGGGGGCAGAACTACATCGATCAAATCAGTACTAACGAATCTACCAATTCATTACCTGTCATTTTACCGGATACCGTCAAAAGTCAGCAAAATTATAACATCTCTTCAGCGGAAATTCTTGTGGAATGGTTCTACACTTAAGGATGGCATACCTTGGATCTCATGGAGGACGATTTGCAAACCAAAGGAGTTAGGAGGGTTGGATATTTTGGATATTCAATATTTGAATGAGGCCTTGCTAGTGAAATGGATTAGGAAGATTTCGAGTTCGAGGAATTATATTTGGTTTGAAATTTTGAAGGAAAGATATGGAACAGTGATGGCTAACTTAGTTCGTGGTGAGTGCAGAGCCAGACCGGTCATGGCGTCTTTATGGTGGCGAGATATTGTTCGCCTATCTTGTAATTTTGGCAACGATTCATTTTTTCTTAATTTGGATGCGACTGTTGGTAGTGGTGAACTGACGTCATTCTGGTATTCTGCCTGGTGTGACAATAGACCTTTAGCCACCTTGTTTCTAGAGCTCCACCAAGTTGCAGTATACCCGAGAAGCTTGGTGGTTGATAATGGCAGCTGGGTTGGAGTAACAGTGGTAGTTTCGACTAGCATCGGGACTAGAGACTAATTTTAACAAGAGTAGGCTTAGTGGATATGGCGTTGAAGATTCCTTTTTAAAAGTCGGTGAAAGATTTCTTGCATGCAAAATTCAGAATTGTCCATTTAAATTTCTTAGTATTCAAATAGGTGGGAACCATAGGCGGATATCTTTTTGGAAACCGGTCATTCACAAGGTGGAAGCAAGATTGGCCTCTTGGAAAGGAAGATTATTTTCTTTGGGGGCAGAACTACATTGATCAAATTAGTACTAACGAATCTACCAATTCATTACCTGTCATTTTACCGGATGCCGTAAAAAGTCAGCAAAATTATAACATCTCTTCAGCAGAAATTCTTGTGGAATGGTTCTACACTTAAGGATGGCATACCTTGGATCTCATGGAGGACGATTTGAAAACCAAAGGAGTTAGGAGGGCAGGATATTTTGGATATTCAATGTTTAATTGAGGCCTTGCTAGCGAAATGGATTTGGAAGATTTCGAGTTCGAGGAATTATATTTGGTTGGACATTTTGAAGGTTAGATATGGAGTAGTGATGGCTAACTTAGTTCGTGGTGAGTGCAGAGCCAGACCGGTCATGGCGTCTTTATGGTGGCGAGATATTGTTCGCCTATCTTGTAATTTTGGCAACGATTCATATTTTCTTAATTTGGATGCGACTGTTGGTTGTGGTGAACGTACGTCATTCTGGTATTCTGCCTGGTGTGACAATAAACCTTTAGCCACCTTGTTTCCAGATCTCCACCAAGTGGCAGTATACCCGAGAAGCTTGGTGGTTGACAATGGCAGCTGGGTTGGAGTAACAGTGGCAGTTTCAACTAGCATCGGGTCTAGAGATTAATTTTAGCAAGACTAGGCTTATTGGATATGGCGTTGAAGATTCCTTTTTAAAAGTCGGTGAAAGATTTCTTGCATGCAAAATTCAGAATTGTCCATTTAAATTTCTTGGTATTCAAATTGGCAGGAACCATAGGCTGATATCTTTTTGGAAACCGGTCATTCACAAGGTGCAAGCAAGATTAGCCTCTTGGAAAGGAAGATTTTTATCTATGGGGGGCAGAACTACATTGATCAAATCAGTACTAACGAATCTACCAATTCATTACCTGTCATTTTACCGGATACCGTCAAAAGTCAGCAAAATTATAACATCTCTTCAGCGGAAATTCTTGTGGAATGGTTCTACACTTAAGGATGGCATACCTTGGATCTCATGGAGGACGATTTGCAAACCAAAGGAGTTAGGAGGGTTGGATATTTTGGATATTCAATACTTGAATGAGGCCTTGCTAGTGAAATGGATTAGGAAGATTTCGAGTTCGAGGAATTATATTTGGTTTGAAATTTTGAAGGAAAGATATGGAGCAGTGATGGCTAACTTAGTTCGTGGTGAGTACAGAGCCAGACCGGTCATGGCGTCTTTATGGTGGCGAGATATTGTTCGCCTATCTTGTAATTTTGGCAACGATTCATTTTTTCTAAATTTGGATGCGACTGTTGGTAGTGGTGAACGTACGTCATTCTGGTATTCTGCCTGTTGTGACAATAGACCTTTAGCCACCTTGTTTCTAGAGCTCCACCAAGTTGCAGTATACCCGAGAAGCTTGGTGGTTGACAATGGCAGCTGGGTTGGAGTAACAGTGGTAGTTTCAACTAGCATCAGGTCTAGAGATTAATTTTAACAAGAGTAGGCTTAATGGATATGGCGTTGAAGATTCCTTTTTAAAAGTCGGTGAAAGATTTCTTGCATGCAAAATTCAGAATTGTCCGTTTAAATTTCTTGGTATTCAAATAGGTGGGAACCATAGGCGGATATCTTTTTGGAAACCGGTCATTCACAAGGTGGAAGCAAGATTGGCCTCTTGGAAATGAAGATTTTTTTCTTTGGGGGCAGAACTACATTGATCAAATTAGTACTAACGAATCTACCAATTCATTACCTGTCATTTTACCGGATGCCGTAAAAAGTCAGCAAAATTATAACATCTCTTCAACAGAAATTCTTGTGGAATGGTTCTACACTTAAGGATGGCATACCTTGGATCTCATGGAGGACGATTTGAAAACCAAAGGAGTTAGGAGGGTTGGATATTTTGGATATTCAATGTTTAATTGAGGCCTTGCTAGCGAAATGGATTTGGAAGATTTCGAGTTCGAGGAATTATATTTGGTTGGACATTTTGAAGGTTAGATATGGAGTAGTGATGGCTAACTTAGTTCGTGGTGAGTGCAGAGCCAGACCGGTCATGGCGTCTTTATGGTGGCGAGATATTGTTCGCCTATCTTGTAATTTTGGCAACGATTCATTTTTTCTTAATTTGGATGCGACTGTTGGTTGTGGTGAACGTACGTCATTCTGGTATTCTGCCTGGTGTGACAATAAACCTTTAGCCACCTTGTTTCCAGAGCTCCACCAAGTGGCAGTATACCCGAGAAGCTTGGTGGTTGACAATGGCAGCTGCGTTGGAGTAACAGTGGCAGTTTCAACTAGCATCGGGTCTAGAGATTAATTTTAGCAAGAATAGGCTTATTGGATATGGCGTTGAAGATTCCTTTTTAAAAGTCGGTGAAAGATTTCTTGCATGCAAAATTCAGAATTGTCCATTTAAATTTCTTGGTATTCAATTTGGCGGGAACCATAGGCTCATATGTTTTTGGAAACCGGTCATTCACAAGGTGCAAGCAAGATTAGCCTCTTGGAAAGGAAGATTTTTATCTATGGGGGGCAGAACTACATTGATCAAATCAGTACTAACGAATCTACCAATTCATTACCTGTCATTTTACCGGATACCGTCAAAAGTCAGCAAAATTATAACATCTCTTCAGCGGAAATTCTTGTGGAATGGTTCTACACTTAAGGATGGCATACCTTGGATCTCATGGAGGACGATTTGCAAACCAAAGGAGTTAGGAGGGTTGGATATTTTGGATATTCAATACTTGAATGAGGCCTTGCTAGTGAAATGGATTAGGAAAATTTCGAGTTCGAGGAATTATATTTGGTTTGAAATTTTGAAGGAAAGATATGGAGCAGTGATGGCTAACTTAGTTCGTGGTGAGTACAGAGCCAGACCGGTCATGGCGTCTTTATGGTGGCGAGATATTGTTCGCCTATCTTGTAATTTTGGCAACGATTCATTTTTTCTAAATTTGGATGCGACTGTTGGTAGTGGTGAACGTACGTCATTCTGGTATTCTGCCTGTTGTGACAATAGACCTTTAGCCACCTTGTTTCTAGAGCTCCACCAAGTTGCAGTATACCCGAGAAGCTTGGTGGTTGACAATGGCAGCTGGGTTGGAGTAACAGTGGTAGTTTCAACTAGCATCAGGTCTAGAGATTAATTTTAACAAGAGTAGGCTTAATGGATATGGCGTTGAAGATTCCTTTTTAAAAGTCGGTGAAAGATTTCTTGCATGCAAAATTCAGAATTGTCCATTTAAATTTCTTGGTATTCAAATAGGTGGGAACCATAGGCGGATATCTTTTTGGAAACCGGTCATTCACAAGGTGGAAGCAAGATTGGCCTCTTGGAAATGAAGATTTTTTTCTTTGGGGGCAGAACTACATTGATCAAATTAGTACTAACGAATCTACCAATTCATTACCTGTCATTTTACCGGATGCCGTAAAAAGTCAGCAAAATTATAACATCTCTTCAACAGAAATTCTTGTGGAATGGTTCTACACTTAAGGATGGCATACCTTGGATCTCATGGAGGACGATTTGAAAACCAAAGGAGTTAGGAGGGTTGGATATTTTGGATATTCAATGTTTAATTGAGGCCTTGCTAGCGAAATGGATTTGGAAGATTTCGAGTTCGAGGAATTATATTTGGTTGGACATTTTGAAGGTTAGATATGGAGTAGTGATGGCTAACTTAGTTCGTGGTGAGTGCAGAGCCAGACCGGTCATGGCGTCTTTATGGTGGCGAGATATTGTTCGCCTATCTTGTAATTTTGGCAACGATTCATTTTTTCTTAATTTGGATGCGACTGTTGGTTGTGGTGAACGTACGTCATTCTGGTATTCTGCCTGGTGTGACAATAAACCTTTAGCCACCTTGTTTCCAGAGCTCCACCAAGTGGCAGTATACCCGAGAAGCTTGGTGGTTGACAATGGCAGCTGCGTTGGAGTAACAGTGGCAGTTTCAACTAGCATCGGGTCTAGAGATTAATTTTAGCAAGAATAGGCTTATTGGATATGGCGTTGAAGATTCCTTTTTAAAAGTCGGTGAAAGATTTCTTGCATGCAAAATTCAGAATTGTCCATTTAAATTTCTTGGTATTCAATTTGGCGGGAACCATAGGCTCATATGTTTTTGGAAACCGGTCATTCACAAGGTGTAAGCAAGATTAGCCTCTTGGAAAGGAAGATTTTTATCTATGGGGGGCAGAACTACATCAATCAAATCAGTACTAACGAATCTACCAATTCATTACCTGTCATTTTACCGAATACCGTCAAAAGTCAGCAAAATTATAACATCTCTTCAGCAGAAATTCTTGTGGAATGGTTCTACACTTAAGGATGGCATACCTTGGATCTCATGGAGGACGATTTGCAAACCAAAGGAGTTAGGAGGGTTGGATATTTTGGATATTCAATATTTGAATGAGGCCTTGCTAGTGAAATGGATTAGGAAGATTTCGAGTTCGAGGAATTATATTTGGTTTGAAATTTTGAAGGAAAGATATGGAACAGTGATGGCTAACTTAGGTCGTGGTGAGTGCAGAGCCAGACCGATCATGGCGTCTTTATGGTGGCGAGATATTGTTCGCCTATTTTGTAAATTTGGCAACGATTCATTTTTTCTTAATTTGGATGCGACTGTTGGTAGTGGTGAATGTACGTCATTCTGGTATTCTGCCTGGTGTGACAATAGACCTTTAGCCACCTTGTTTCCAGAGCTCCACCAAGCTGCAGTATACCCGAGAAGCTTGGTGGTTGATAATGGCAGCTGGGTTGGAGTAACAGTGGTAGTTTCAACTAGCATCGGGACTAGAGATTAATTTTAACAAGAGTAGGCTTAGTGGATATGGCGTTGAAGATTCCTTTTTAAAAGTCGGTGAAAGATTTCTTGCATGCAAAATTCAGAATTGTCCATTTAAATTTCTTGGAATTCAAATTGGCGGGAACCATAGGCTGATATCTTTATGGAAACCGGTCATTCACAAGGTTCAAGCAAGATTAGCCTCTTGGAAAGGAAGATTTTTATCTATGGGGGGCAGAACTACATTGAACAAATCAGTACTAACGAATCTACCAATTCATTACCTGTCATTTTACCAGATACCGTCGAAAGTCAGCAAAATTATAACATCTCTTCAGTGGAAATTCTTGTGGAATGGTTCTACACTTAAGGATGGCATACCTTGGATCTCATGGAGGACGATTTGCAAACCAAATGAGTTAGGAGGGTTGGATATTTTGGATATTCAATGTTTAATTGAGGCCTTGCTAGTGAAATGGATTTGGAAGATTTTGAGTTCGAGGAATTATATTTGGTTGGACATTTTGAAGGTTAGATATGGAGTAGTGATGGCTAACTTAGTTCGTGGTGAGTGCAGAGCCAGACCGGTCATGGCGTCTTTATGGTGGCGAGATATTGTTCGCCTATCTTGTAATTTTGGCAACGATTCATTTTTTCTTAATTTGGATGCGACTGTTGGTTATGGTGAACGTACGTCATTCTGGTATTCTGCCTGGTGTGACAATAGACCTTTAGCCACCTTGTTTCCAGAGCTCCACCAAGGGGCAGTATACCCGAGAAGCTTGGTGGTTGACAATGGCAGCTGGGTTGGAGTAACAGTGGCAGTTTCAACTAGCATCGGGTCTAGAGATTAATTTTAACAAGAATAGGCTTATTGGATATGGCGTTGAAGATTCCTTTTTAAAAGTCGGTGAAAGATTTCTTGCATGCAAAATTCAGAATTGTCCATTTAAATTTCTTGGTATTCAATTTGGCGGGAACCATAGGCTCATATGTTTTTGGAAACCGGTCATTCACAAGGTGCAAGCAAGATTAGCCTCTTGGAAAGGAAGATTTTTATCTATGGGGGGCAGAACTACATCGATCAAATCAGTACTAACGAATCTACCAATTCATTACCTGTCATTTTACCGGATACCGTCAAAAGTCAGCAAAATTATAACATCTCTTCAGCGGAAATTCTTGTGGAATGGTTCTACACTTAAGGATGGCATACCTTGGATCTCATGGAGGACGATTTGCAAACCAAAGGAGTTAGGAGGGTTGGATATTTTGGATATTCAATATTTGAATGAGGCCTTGCTAGTGAAATGGATTAGGAAGATTTCGAGTTCGAGGAATTATATTTGGTTTGAAATTTTGAAGGAAAGATATGGAACAGTGATGGCTAACTTAGTTCGTGGTGAGTGCAGAGCCAGACCGGTCATGGCGTCTTTATGGTGGCGAGATATTGTTCGCCTATCTTGTAAATTTGGCAACGATTCATTTTTTCTTAATTTGGATGCGACTGTTGGTAGTGGTGAATGTACGTCATTCTGTTATTCTGCCTGGTGTGACAATAGACCTTTAGCCACCTTGTTTCCAGAGCTCCACCAAGCTGCAGTATACCCGAGAAGCTTGGTGGTTGACAATGGCAGCTGGGTTGGAGTAACAGTGGCAGTTTCAACTAGCATCAGGACTAGAGATTAATTTTAACAAGATTAGGCTTAGTGGATATGGTGTTGAAGATTCCTTTTTAAAAGTCGGTGAAAGATTTCTTGCATGCAAAATTCAGAATTGTCCATTTAAATTTCTTGGTATTCAATTTGGCGGGAACCATAGGCTCATATGTTTTTGGAAACCGGTCATTCACAAGGTGCAAGCAAGATTAGCCTCTTGGAAAGGAAGATTTTTATCTATGGGGGGCAAAACTACATCGATCAAATCAGTACTAACGAATCTACCAATTCATTACCTGTCATTTTACCGGATACCGTCAAAAGTCAGCAAAATTATAACATCTCTTCAGCGGAAATTCTTGTGGAATGGTTCTACACTTAAGGATGGCATACCTTGGATCTCATGGAGGACGATTTGCAAACCAAAGGAGTTAGGAGGGTTGGATATTTTGGATATTCAATATTTGAATGAGGCCTTGCTAGTGAAATGGATTAGGAAGATTTCGAGTTCGAGGAATTATATTTGGTTTGAAATTTTGAAGGAAAGATATGGAACCGTGATGGCTAACTTAGTTCGTGGTGAGTGCAGAGCCAGACCGGTCATGGCGTCTTTATGGTGGCGAGATATTGTTCGCCTATCTTGTAAATTTGGCAACGATTCATTTTTTCTTAATTTGGATGCGACTGTTGTTAGTGGTGAATGTACGTCATTCTGTTATTCTGCCTGGTGTGACAATAGACCTTTAGCCACCTTGTTTCCAGAGCTCCACCAAGCTGCAGTATACCCGAGAAGCTTGGTGGTTGATAATGGCAGCTGGGTTGGAGTAACAGTTGTAGTTTCAACTAGCATCGGGACTAGAGATTAATTTTAACAAGAGTAGGCTTAGTGGATATGGCGTTGAAGATTCCTTTTTAAAAGTCGGTGAAAGATTTCTTGCATGCAAAATTCAGAATTGTCCATTTAAATTTCTTGGAATTCAAATTGGCGGGAACCATAGGCTGATATCTTTTTGGAAACCGGTCATTCACAAGGTTCAAGCAAGATTAGCCTCTTGGAAAGGAAGATTTTTATCTATGGGGGGCAGAACTACATTGAACAAATCAGTACTAACGAATCTACCAATTCATTACCTGTCATTTTACCGGATACCGTCAAAAGTCAGCAAAATTATAACATCTCTTCAGTGGAAATTCTTGTGGAATGGTTCTACACTTAAGGATGGCATACCTTGGATCTCATGGAGGACGATTTGCAAACCAAAGGAGTTAGGAGGGTTGGATATTTTGGATATTCAATGTTTAATTGAGGCCTTGCTAGTGAAATGGATTTGGAAGATTTTGAGTTCCAGGAATTATATTTGGTTGGACATTTTGAAGGTTAGATTTGGAGTAGTGATGGCTAACTTAGTTCGTGGTGAGTGCAGAGCCAGACCGGTCATGGCGTCTTTATGGTGGCGAGATATTGTTCGCCTATCTTGTAATTTTGGCAACGATTCATTTTTTCTTAATTTGGATGCGACTGTTGGTTGTGGTGAACGTACGTCATTCTGGTATTCTGCCTGGTGTGACAATAGACCTTTAGCCACCTTGTTTCCAGAGCTCCACCAAGTGGCAGTATACCCGAGAAGCTTGGTGGTTGACAATGGCAGCTGGGTTGGAGTAACTGTGGCAGTTTCAACTAGCATCGGGTCTAGAGATTAATTTTAACAAGAATAGGCTTATTGGATATGGCGTTGAAGATTCCTTTTTAAAAGTCGGTGAAAGATTTCTTGCATGCAAAATTCAGAATTGTCCATTTAAATTTCTTGGTATTCAATTTGGCGGGAACCATAGGCTCATATGTTTTTGGAAACCGGTCATTCACAAGGTGCAAGCAAGATTAGCCTCTTGGAAAGGAAGATTTTTATCTATGGGGGGCAGAACTACATCGATCAAATCAGTACTAACGAATCTACCAATTCATTACCTGTCATTTTACCGGATACCGTCAAAAGTCAGCAAAATTATAACATCTCTTCAGCGGAAATTCTTGTGGAATGGTTCTACACTTAAGGATGGCATACCTTGGATCTCATGGAGGACGTTTTGCAAACCAAAGGAGTTAGGAGGGTTGGATATTTTGGATATTCAATATTTGAATGAGGCCTTGCTAGTGAAATGGATTAGGAAGATTTCGAGTTCGAGGAATTATATTTGGTTTGAAATTTTGGAGGAAAGATATGGAACAGTGATGGCTAACTTAGTTCGTGGTGAGTGCAGAGCCAGACCGGTCATGGCGTCTTTATGGTGGCGAGATATTGTTCGCCTATCTTGTAATTTTGGCAACGATTCATTTTTTCTTAATTTGGATGCGACTGTTGGTAGTGATGAACGTACGTCATTCTGGTATTCTGCCTGGTGTGACAATAGACCTTTAGCCACCTTGTTTCCAGAGCTCCACCAAGTTGCAATATACCCGAGAAGCTTGGTGGTTGATAATGGCAGCTGGGTTGGAGTAACAGTGGTAGTTTCGACTAGCATCGGGACTAGAGATTAATTTTAACAAGAGTAGGCTTAGTGGATATGGCGTTGAAGATTCCTTTTTAAAAGTCGGTGAAAGATTTCTTGCCTGCAAAATTCCGAATTGTCCATTTAAATTTCTTGGAATTCAAATTGGCGGGAACCATAGGCTGATATCTTTTTGGAAACCGGTCATTCACAAGGTGCAAGCAAGATTAGCCTCTTGGAAAGGAAGATTTTTATCTATGGGGGGCAGAACTACATTGAACAAATCAGTACTAACGAATCTACCAATTCATTACCTGTCATTTTACCGGATACCGTCAAAAGTCAGCAAAATTATAACATCTCTTCAGTGGAAATTCTTGTGGAATGGTTCTACACTTAAGGATGGCATACCTTGGATCTCAAGGAGGACGATTTGCAAACCAAAGGAGTTAGGAGGGTTGGATATTTTGGATATTCAATGATTAATTGAGGCCTTGCTAGTGAAATGGATTTGGAAGATTTTGAGTTCGAGGAATTATATTTGGTTGGAGATTTTGAAGGTTAGATATGGAGTAGTGATGGCTAACTTAGTTCGTGGTGAGTGCAGAGCCAGACCGGTCATGGCCTCTTTATGGTGGCGAGATATTGTTCGCCTAACTTGTAATTTTGGCAACGATTCATTTTTTCTTAATTTGGATGCGACTGTTGGTTGTGGTGAACGTACGTCATTCTGGTATTCTGCCTGGTGTGACAATAGACCTTTAGCCACCTTGTTTCCAGAGCTCCACCAAGTGGCAGTATACCCGAGAAGCTTGGTGGTTGACAATGGCAGCTGGGTTGGAGTAACAGTGGCAGTTTCAACTAGCATCGGGTCTAGAGATTAATTTTAACAAGAATAGGCTTATTGGATATGGCGTTGAAGATTCCTTTTTAAAAGCCGGTGAAAGATTTCTTGCATGCAAAATTCAGAATTGTCCATTTAAATTTCTTGGTATTCAATTTGGCGGGAACCATAGGCTCATATGTTTTTGGAAATCGGTCATTCACAAGGTGCAAGCAAGATTAGCCTCTTGGAAAGGAAGATTTTTATCTATGGGGGGCAGAACTACATCGATCAAATCAGTACTAACGAATCTACCAATTCATTACCTGTCATTTTACCGGATACCATCAAAAGTCAGCAAAATTATAACATCTCTTCAGCGGAAATTCTTGTGGAATGGTTCTACACTTAAGGATGGCATACCTTGGATCTCATGGAGGACGATTTGCAAACCAAAGGAGTTAGGAGGGTTGGATATTTTGGATATTCAATATTTGAATGAGGCCTTGCTAGTGAAATGGATTAGGAAGATTTCGAGTTCGAGGAATTATATTTGGTTTGAAATTTTGAAGGAAAGATATGGAACAGTGATGGCTAACTTAGTTCGTGGTGAGTGCAGAGCCAGACCGGTCATGGCATCTTAATGGTGGCGAGATATTGTTCGCCTATCTTGTAATTTTGGCAACGATTCATTTTTTCTTAATTTGGATGCGACTGTTGGTAGTGGTGAACGTACGTCATTCTGGTATTCTGCCTGGTGTGACAATAGACCTTTAGCCACCTTGTTTCCAGAGCTCCACCAAGTTGCAGTATACCCGAGAAGCTTGGTGGTTGATAATGGCAGCTGGGTTGGAGTAACAGTGGTAGTTTCGACTAGCATCGGGACTAGAGATTAATTTTAACAAGAGTAGGCTTAGTGGATATGGCGTTGAAGATTCCTTTTTAAAAGTCGGTGAAAGATTTCTTGCCTGCAAAATTCCGAATTGTCCATTTAAATTTCTTGGAATTCAAATTGGCGGGAACCATAGGCTGATATCTTTTTGGAAACCGGTCATTCACAAGGTGCAAGCAAGATTAGCCTCTTGGAAAGGAAGATTTTTATCTATGGGGGGCAGAACTACATTGAACAAATCAGTACTAACGAATCTACCAATTCATTACCTGTAATTTTACCGGATACCGTCAAAAGTCAGCAAAATTATAACATCTCTTCAGTGGAAATTCTTGTGGAATGGTTCTACACTTAAGGATGGCATACCTTGGATCTCAAGGAGGACGATTTGCAAACCAAAGGAGTTAGGAGGGTTGGATATTTTGGATATTCAATGATTAATTGAGGCCTTGCTAGTGAAATGGATTTGGAAGATTTTGAGTTCGAGGAATTATATTTGGTTGGAGATTTTGAAGGTTAGATATGGAGTAGTGATGGCTAACTTAGTTCGTGGTGAGTGCAGAGCCAGACCGGTCATGGCATCTTTATGGTGGCGAGATATTGTTCGCCTAACTTGTAATTTTGGCAACGATTCATTTTTTCTTAATTTGGATGCGACTGTTGGTTGTGGTGAACGTACGTCATTCTGGTATTCTGCCTGGTGTGACAATAGACCTTTAGCCACCTTGTTTCCAGAGCTCCACCAAGTGGCAGTATACCCGAGAAGCTTGGTGGTTGACAATGGCAGCTGGGTTGGAGTAACAGTGGCAGTTTCAACTAGCATCGGGTCTAGAGATTAATTTTAACAAGAATAGGCTTATTGGATATGGCGTTGAAGATTCCTTTTTAAAAGCCGGTGAAAGATTTCTTGCATGCAAAATTCAGAATTGTCCATTTAAATTTCTTGGTATTCAATTTGGCGGGAACCATAGGCTCATATGTTTTTGGAAATCGGTCATTCACAAGGTGCAAGCAAGATTAGCCTCTTGGAAAGGAAGATTTTTATCTATGGGGGGCAGAACTACATCGATCAAATCAGTACTAACGAATCTACCAATTCATTACCTGTCATTTTACCGGATACCATCAAAAGTCAGCAAAATTATAACATCTCTTCAGCGGAAATTCTTGTGGAATGGTTCTACACTTAAGGATGGCATACCTTGGATCTCATGGAGGACGATTTGCAAACCAAAGGAGTTAGGAGGGTTGGATATTTTGGATATTCAATATTTGAATGAGGCCTTGCTAGTGAAATGGATTAGGAAGATTTCGAGTTCGAGGAATTATATTTGGTTTGAAATTTTGAAGGAAAGATATGGAACAGTGATGGCTAACTTAGTTCGTGGTGAGTGCAGAGCCAGACCGGTCATGGCATCTTAATGGTGGCGAGATATTGTTCGCCTATCTTGTAATTTTGGCAACGATTCATTTTTTCTTAATTTGGATGCGACTGTTGGTAGTGGTGAACGTACGTCATTCTGGTATTCTGCCTGGTGTGACAATAGACCTTTAGCCACCTTGTTTCCAGAGCTCCACCAAGTTGCAGTATACCCGAGAAGCTTGGTGGTTGATAATGGCAGCTGGGTTGGAGTAACAGTGGTAGTTTCGACTAGCATCGGGACTAGAGATTAATTTTAACAAGAGTAGGCTTAGTGGATATGGCGTTGAAGATTCCTTTTTAAAAGTCGGTGAAAGATTTCTTGCCTGCAAAATTCCGAATTGTCCATTTAAATTTCTTGGAATTCAAATTGGCGGGAACCATAGGCTGATATCTTTTTGGAAACCGGTCATTCACAAGGTGCAAGCAAGATTAGCCTCTTGGAAAGGAAGATTTTTATCTATGGGGGGCAGAACTACATTGAACAAATCAGTACTAACGAATCTACCAATTCATTACCTGTAATTTTACCGGATACCGTCAAAAGTCAGCAAAATTATAACATCTCTTCAGTGGAAATTCTTGTGGAATGGTTCTACACTTAAGGATGGCATACCTTGGATCTCAAGGAGGACGATTTGCAAACCAAAGGAGTTAGGAGGGTTGGATATTTTGGATATTCAATGATTAATTGAGGCCTTGCTAGTGAAATGGATTTGGAAGATTTTGAGTTCGAGGAATTATATTTGGTTGGAGATTTTGAAGGTTAGATATGGAGTAGTGATGGCTAACTTAGTTCGTGGTGAGTGCAGAGCCAGACCGGTCATGGCATCTTTATGGTGGCGAGATATTGTTCGCCTAACTTGTAATTTTGGCAACGATTCATTTTTTCTTAATTTGGATGCGACTGTTGGTTGTGGTGAACGTACGTCATTCTGGTATTCTGCCTGGTGTGACAATAGACCTTTAGCCACCTTGTTTCCAGAGCTCCACCAAGTGGCAGTATACCCGAGAAGCTTGGTGGTTGACAATGGCAGCTGGGTTGGAGTAACAGTGGCAGTTTCAACTAGCATCGGGTCTAGAGATTAATTTTAACAAGAATAGGCTTATTGGATATGGCGTTGAAGATTCCTTTTTAAAAGCCGGTGAAAGATTTCTTGCATGCAAAATTCAGAATTGTCCATTTAAATTTCTTGGTATTCAATTTGGCGGGAACCATAGGCTCATATGTTTTTGGAAATCGGTCATTCACAAGGTGCAAGCAAGATTAGCCTCTTGGAAAGGAAGATTTTTATCTATGGGGGGCAGAACTACATCGATCAAATCAGTACTAACGAATCTACCAATTCATTACCTGTCATTTTACCGGATACCGTCAAAAGTCAATAAAATTATAACATCTCTTCAGCGGAAATTCTTGTGGAATGGTTCTACACTTAAGGATGGCATACCTTGGATCTCATGGAGGACGATTTGCAAACCAAAGGAGTTAGGAGGGTTGGATATTTTGGATATTCAATATTTGAATGAGGCCTTGCTAGTGAAATGGATTAGGAAGATTTCGAGTTCGAGGAATTATATTTGGTTTTAAATTTTGAAGGAAAGATATGGAACAGTGATGGCTAACTTAGTTCGTGGTGAGTGCAGAGCCAGACCGGTCATGGCATCTTAACGGTGGCGAGATATTGTTCGCCTATCTTGTAATTTTGGCAACGATTCATTTTTTCTTAATTTGGATGCGACTGTTGGTAGTGGTGAACGTACGTCATTCTGGTATTCTGCCTGGTGTGACAATAGACCTTTAGCCACCTTGTTTCCAAAGCTCCACCAAGTTGCAGTATACCCGAGAAGCTTGGTGGTTGATAATGGCAGCTGGGTTGGAGTAACAGTGGTAGTTTCGACTAGCATCGGGACTAGAGATTAATTTTAACAAGAGTAGGCTTAGTGGATATGGCGTTGAAGATTCCTTTTTAAAAGTCGGTGAAAGATTTCTTGCATGCAAAATTCAGATTGTCCATTTAAATTTCTTGGAATTCAAATTGGCGGGAACCATAGGCTGATATCTTTTTGGAAACCGGTCATTCACAAGGTGCAAGCAAGATTTGCCTCTTGGAAAGGAAGATTTTTATCTATGGGGGGCAGAACTACATTGAACAAATCAGTACTAACAAATCTACCAATTCATTACCTGTCATTTTACCGGATACCGTCAAAAGTCAGCAAAATTATAACATCTCTTCAGCGGAAATTCTTGTGAAATGGTTCTACACTTAAGGATGGCATACCTTGGATCTCATGGAGGACGATTTGCAAACCAAAGGAGTTAGGAGGGTTGGATATTTTGGATATTCAATGTTTGAATGAGGCCTTGCTAGCGAAATGGATTAGGAAGATTTCGAGTTCGAGGAATTATATTTTGTTGGACATTTTGAAGGTTAGATATGGGGCAGTGATGGCTAACTTAGTTCGTGGTGAGTGCAGAGCCAGACCGGTCATGGCGTCTTTATGGTGGCGAGATATTGTTCGCCTATCTTGTAATTTTGGCAACGATTCATTTTTTCTTAATTTGGATGCGACTGTTGGTAGTGATGAACGTACGTCATTCTGGTATTCTGCCTGGTGTGACAATAGACCTTTAGCCACCTTGTTTCCAGAGCTCCACCAAGTTGCAATATACCCGAGAAGCTTGGTGGTTGATAATGGCAGCTGGGTTGGAGTAACAGTGGTAGTTTCAACTAGCATCAGGTCTAGAGATTAATTTTAACAAGAGTAGGCTTAATGGATATGGCGTTGAAGATTCCTTTTTAAAAGTCGGTGAAAGATTTCTTGCATGCAAAATTCAGAATTGTCCATTTAAATTTCTTGGTATTCAAATAGGTGGGAACCATAGGCGGATATCTTTTTGGAAACCGGTCATTCACAAGGTGGAAGCAAGATTGGCCTCTTGGAAAGGAAGATTTTTTTCTTTGGGGGCAGAACTACATCGATCAAATCAGTACTAACGAATCTACCAATTCATTACCTGTCATTTTACCGGATGCCGTAAAAAGTCACCAAAATTATAACATCACTTCAGCAGAAATTCTTGTGGAATGGTTCTACACTTAAGGATGGCATACCTTGGATCTCATGGAGGACGATTTGAAAACCAAAGGAGTTAGGAGGGTTGGATATTTTCGATATTCAATGTTTAATTGAGGCCTTGCTAGCGAAATGGATTTGGAAGATTTCGAGTTCGAGGAATTATATTTGGTTGGACATTTTGAAGGTTAGATATGGAGTAGTGATGGCTAACTTAGTTCGTGGTGAGTGCAGAGCCAGACCGGTCATGGCGTCTTTATAGTGGCGAGATATTGTTCGCCTATCTTGTAATTTTGGCAGCGATTCATTTTTTCTTAATTTGGATGCGACTGTTGGTTGTGGTGAACGTACGTCATTCTGGTATTCTGCCTGGTGTGACAATAGACCTTTAGCCACCTTGTTTCCAGAGCTCCACCAAGTGGCAGTATACCCGAGAAGCTTGGTGGTTGACAATGGCAGCTGGGTTGGAGTAACAATGGCAGTTTCAACTAGCATCGGGTCTAGAGATTAATTTTAACAAGAATAGGCTTATTGGATATGGCGTTGAAGATTCCTTTTTAAAAGTCGGTGAAAGATTTCTTGCATGCAAAATTCAGAATTGTCCATTTAAATTTCTTGGTATTCAAATTGGCGGGAACCATAGGCTGATATCTTTTTGGAAACCGGTCATTCACAAGGTGCAAGCAAGATTAGCCTCTTGGAAAGGAAGATTTTTATCTATGGGGGGCAGAACTACATTGATCAAATCAGTACTAACGAATATACCAATTCATTACCTGTCATTTTATCGGATACCGTCAAAAGTCAGCAAAATTATAACATCTCTTCAGCGGAAATTCTTGTGGAATGGTTCTACACTTAAGGATGGCATACCTTGGATCTCATGGAGGACGATTTGCAAACCAAAGGAGTTAGGAGGGTTGGATATTTTGGATATTCAATATTTGAATGAGGCCTTGCTAGCGAAATGGATTAGGAAGATTTCGAGTTCGAGGAATTATATTTGGTTTGAAATTTTGAAGGAAAGATATGGAGCAGTGATGGCTAACATAGTTCGTGGTGAGTGCAGAGCCAGACCG
This sequence comes from Lathyrus tuberosus, assembly GCA_022829125.1. Classification (NCBI taxonomy): domain Eukaryota; kingdom Viridiplantae; phylum Streptophyta; class Magnoliopsida; order Fabales; family Fabaceae; genus Lathyrus; species Lathyrus tuberosus. The sequence goes on from JALAZF010000072.1 coordinate 14,206,108, forward strand.
GTCATGGCGTCTTTATGGTGGCGAGATATTGTTCGCCTATCTTGTAATTTTGGCAACGATTCATTTTTTCTAAATTTGGATGCGACTGTTGGTAGTGGTGAACGTACGTCATTCTGGTATTCTGCCTGTTGTGACAATAGACCTTTAGCCACCTTGTTTCTAGAGCTCCACCAAGTTGCAGTATACCCGAGAAGCTTGGTGGTTGACAATGGCAGCTGGGTTGGAGTAACAGTGGTAGTTTCAACTAGCATCAGGTCTAGAGATTAATTTTAACAAGAGTAGGCTTAATGGATATGGCGTTGAAGATTCCTTTTTAAAAGTCGGTGAAAGATTTCTTGCATGCAAAATTCAGAATTGTCCATTTAAATTTCTTGGTATTCAAATAGGTGGGAACCATAGGCGGATATCTTTTTTGAAACCGGTCATTCACAAGGTGGAAGCAAGATTGGCCTCTTGGAAAGGAAGATTTTTTTCTTTGGGGGCAGAACTACATTGATCAAATTAGTACTAACTAATCTACCAATTCATTACCTGTCATTTTTCCGGATGCCGTAAAAAGTCACCAAAATTATAACATCACTTCAGCAGAAATTCTTGTGGAATGGTTCTACACTTAAGGATGGCATACCTTGGATCTCATGGAGGACGATTTGGAAACCAAAGGAGTTAGGAGGGTTGGATATTTTCGATATTCAATGTTTAATTGAGGCCTTGCTAGCGAAATGGATTTGGAAGATTTCGAGTTCGAGGAATTATATTTGGTTGGACATTTTGAAGGTTAGATATGGAGTAGTGATGGCTAACTTAGTTCGTGGTGAGTGCAGAGCCAGACCGGTCATGGCGTCTTTATGGTGGCGAGATATTGTTCGCCTATCTTGTAATTTTGGCAGCGATTCATTTTTTCTTAATTTGGATGCGACTGTTGGTTGTGGTGAACGTACGTCATTCTGGTATTCTGCCTGGTGTGACAATAGACCTTTAGCCACCTTGTTTCCAGAGCTCCACCAAGTGGCAGTATACCCGAGAAGCTTGGTGGTTGACAATGGCAGCTGGGTTGGAGTAACAGTGGCAGTTTCAACTAGCATCGGGTCTAGAGATTAATTTTAACAAGAATAGGCTTATTGGATATGGCGTTGAAGATTCCTTTTTAAAAGTCGGTGAAAGATTTCTTGCATGCAAAATTCAGAATTGTCCATTTAAATTTCTTGGTATTCAAATTGGCGGGAACCATAGGCTGATATCTTTTTGGAAACCGGTCATTCACAAGGTGCAAGCAAGATTAGCCTATTGGAAAGGAAGATTTTTATCTATGGGGGGCAGAACTACATTGATCAAATCAGTACTAACGAATATACCAATTCATTACCTGTCATTTTATCGGATACCGTCAAAAGTCAGCCAAATTATAACATCTCTTCAGCGGAAATTCTTGTGGAATGGTTCTACACTTAAGGATGGCATACGTTGGATCTCATGGAGGACGATTTGCAAACCAAAGGAGTTAGGAGGGTTGGATATTTTGGATATTCAATATTTGAATGAGGCCTTGCTAGTGAAATGGATTAGGAAGATTTCGAGTTCGAGGAATTATATTTGGTTTGAAATTTTGAAGGAAAGATATGGAGCAGTGATGGCTAACATAGTTCGTGGTGAGTGCAGAGCCAGACCGGTCATGGCGTCTTTATGGTGGCGAGATATTGTTCGCCTATCTTGTAATTTTGGCAACGATTCATTTTTTCTAAATTTGGATGCGACTGTTGGTAGTGGTGAACGTACGTCATTCTGGTATTCTGCCTGTTGTGACAATACACCTTTAGCCACCTTGTTTCTAGAGCTCCACCAAGTTGCAGTATACCCGAGAAGCTTGGTGGTTGACAATGGCAGCTGGGTTGGAGTAACAGTGGTAGTTTCAACTAGCATCAGGTCTAGAGATTAATTTTAACAAGAGTAGGCTTAATGGATATGGCGTTGAAGATTCCTTTTTAAAAGTCGGTGAAAGATTTCTTGCATGCAAAATTCAGAATTGTCCATTTAAATTTCTTGGTATTCAAATAGGTGGGAACCATAGGCGGATATCTTTTTTGAAACCGGTCATTCACAAGGTGGAAGCAAGATTGGCCTCTTGGAAAGGAAGATTTTTTTCTTTGGGGGCAGAACTACATTGATCAAATTAGTACTAACTAATCTACCAATTCATTACCTGTCATTTTTCCGGATGCCGTAAAAAGTCACCAAAATTATAACATCACTTCAGCAGAAATTCTTGTGGAATGGTTCTACACTTAAGGATGGCATACCTTGGATCTCATGGAGGACGATTTGAAAACCAAAGGAGTTAGGAGGGTTGGATATTTTCGATATTCAATGTTTAATTGAGGCCTTGCTAGCGAAATGGATTTGGAAGATTTCGAGTTCGAGGAATTATATTTGGTTGGACATTTTGAAGGTTAGATATGGAGTAGTGATGGCTAACTTAGTTCGTGGTGAGTGCAGAGCCAGACCGGTCATGGCGTCTTTATGGTGGCGAGATATTGTTCGCCTATCTTGTAATTTTGGCAGCGATTCATTTTTTCTTAATTTGGATGCGACTGTTGGTTGTGGTGAACGTACGTCATTCTGGTATTCTGCCTGGTGTGACAATAGACCTTTAGCCACCTTGTTTCCAGAGCTCCACCAAGTGGCAGTATACCCGAGAAGCTTGGTGGTTGACAATGGCAGCTGGGTTGGAGTAACAGTGGCAGTTTCAACTAGCATCGGGTCTAGAGATTAATTTTAACAAGAATAGGCTTATTGGATATGGCGTTGAAGATTCCTTTTTAAAAGTCGGTGAAAGATTTCTTGCATGCAAAATTCAGAATTGTCCATTTAAATTTCTTGGTATTCAAATTGGCGGGAACCATAGGCTGATATCTTTTTGGAAACCGGTCATTCACAAGGTGCAAGCAAGATTAGCCTATTGGAAAGGAAGATTTTTATCTATGGGGGGCAGAACTACATTGATCAAATCAGTACTAACGAATATACCAATTCATTACCTGTCATTTTATCGGATACCGTCAAAAGTCAGCCAAATTATAACATCTCTTCAGCGGAAATTCTTGTGGAATGGTCCTACACTTAAGGATGGCATACGTTGGATCTCATGGAGGACGATTTGCAAACCAAAGGAGTTAGGAGGGTTGGATATTTTGGATATTCAATATTTGAATGAGGCCTTGCTAGTGAAATGGATTAGGAAGATTTCGAGTTCGAGGAATTATATTTGGTTTGATATTTTGAAGGTTAGATATGGAGCAGTGATGGCTAACATAGTTCGTGGTGAGTGCAGAGCCAGACCGGTCATGGCGTCTTTATGGTGGCGAGATATTGTTCGCCTATCTTGTAATTTTGGCAACGATTCATTTTTTCTAAATTTGGATGCGACTGTTGGTAGTGGTGAACGTACGTCATTCTGGTATTCTGCCTGTTGTGACAATACACCTTTAGCCACCTTGTTTCTAGAGCTCCACCAAGTTGCAGTATACCCGAGAAGCTTGGTGGTTGACAATGGCAGCTGGGTTGGAGTAACAGTGGTAGTTTCAACTAGCATCAGGCCTAGAGATTAATTTTAACAAGAGTAGGCTTAATGGATATGGCGTTGAAGATTCCTTTTTAAAAGTCGGTGAAAGATTTCTTGCATGCAAAATTCAGAATTGTCCATTTAAATTTCTTGGTATTCAAATAGGTGGGAAGCATAGGCGGATATCTTTTTGGAAACCGGTCATTCACAAGGTGGAAGCAAGATTGGCCTCTTGGAAAGGAAGATTTTTTTCTTTGGGGGCAGAACTACATTGATCAAATTAGTACTAACGAATCTACCAATTCATTACCTGTCATTTTACCGGATGCCGTAAAAAGTCAGCAAAATTATAACATCTCTTCAGCAGAAATTCTTGTGGAATGGTTCTACACTTAAGGATGGCATACCTTGGATCTCATGGAGGACGATTTGAAAACCAAAGGAGTTAGGAGGGTTGGATATTTTCGATATTCAATGTTTAATTGAGGCCTTGCTAGCGAAATGGATTTGGAAGATTTCGAGTTCGAGGAATTATATTTGGTTGGACATTTTGAAGGTTAGATATGGAGTAGTGATGGCTAACTTAGTTCGTGGTGAGTGCAGAGCCAGACCGGTCATGGCGTCTTTATGGTGGCGAGATATTGTTCGCCTATCTTGTAATTTTGGCAACGATTCATTTTTTCTTAATTTGGATGCGACTGTTGGTTGTGGTGAACGTACGTCATTCTGGTATTCTGCCTGGTGTGACAATAAACCTTTAGCCACCTTGTTTCCAGAGCTCCACTAAGTGGCAGTATACCCGAGAAGCTTGGTGGTTGACAATGGCAGCTGGGTTGGAGTAACAGTGGCAGTTTCAACTAGCATCGGGTCTAGAGATTAATTTTAGCAAGAATAGGCTTATTGGATATGGCGTTGAAGATTCCTTTTTAAAAGTCGGTGAAAGATTTCTTGCATGCAAAATTCAGAAATGTCCATTTAAATTTCTTGGTATTCAAATTGGCAGGAACCATAGGCTGATATCTTTTTGGAAACCGGTCATTCACAAGGTGCAAGCAAGATTAGCCTCTTGGAAAGGAAGATTTTTATCTATGGGGGGCTGAACTACATTGATCAAATCAGTACTAACGAATCTACCAATTCATTACCTATCATTTTACCGGATACCGTCTAAAGTCAGCAAAATTATAACATCTCTTCAGCGGAAATTCTTGTGGAATGGTTCTACACTTAAGGATGGCATACCTTGGATCTCATGGAGGACGATTTGCAAACCAAAGGAGTTAGGAGGGTTGGATATTTTGGATATTCAATATTTGAATGAGGCCTTGCTAGTGAAATGGATTAGGAAGATTTCGAGTTCGAGGAATTATATTTGGTTTGAAATTTTGAAGGAAAGATATGGAGCAGTGATGGCTAACTTAGTTCGTGGTGAGTGCAGAGCCAGACCGGTCATGGAGTCTTTATGGTGGCGAGATATTGTTCGCCTATCTTGTAATTTTGGCAACGATTCATTTTTTCTTAATTTGGATGCAACAATTGGTAGTGGTGAACGTACGTCATTCTGGTATTCTGTCTGTTGTGACAATAGACCTTTAGCCACCTTGTTTCCAGAGCTCCACGAAGTTGCAGTATACCCGAGAAGCTTGGTGGTTGATAATGGCAGCTGGGTTGGAGTAACAGTGGCAGTTTCAACTAGCATCAGGACTAGAGATTTATTTTAACAAGATTAGGCTTAGTGGATATGGTGTTGAAGATTCCTTTTTAAAAGTCGGTGAAAGATTTCTTGCATGCAAAATTCAGAATTGTCCATTTAAATTTCTTGGTATTCAATTTGGCAGGAACCATAGGCTCATATGTTTTTGGAAACCTGTCATTCACAAGGTGCAAGCAAGATTAGCCTCTTGGAAAGGAAGATTTTTATCTATGGGGGGCAGAACTACATCGATCAAATCAGTACTAACGAATCTACCAATTCATTACCTGTCATTTTACCGGATACCGTCAAAAGTCAGCAAAATTATAACATCTCTTCAGCGGAAATTCTTGTGGAATGGTTCTACACTTAAGGATGGCATACCTTGGATCTCATGGAGGACGATTTGCAAACCAAAGGAGTTAGGAGGGTTGGATATTTTGGATATTCAATATTTGAATGAGGCCTTGCTAGTGAAATGGATTAGGAAGATTTCGAGTTCGAGGAATTATATTTGGTTTGAAATTTTGAAGGAAAGATATGGAACAGTGATGGCTAACTTAGTTCGTGGTGAGTGCAGAGCCAGACCGGCCATGGCGTCTTTATGGTGGCGAGATATTGTTCGCCTATCTTGTAATTTTGGCAACGATTCATTTTTTCTTAATTTGGATGCGACTGTTGGTAGTGGTGAACGTACGTCATTCTGGTATTCTGCCTAGTGTGACAATAGACCTTTAGCCACCTTGTTTCCAGAGCTCCACCAAGTTGCAGTATACCCGAGAAGCTTGGTGGTTGATAATGGCAGCTGGGTTGGAGTAACAGTGGCAGTTTCAACTAGCATCGGGACTAGAGATTAATTTTAACAAGAGTAGGCTGAGTGGATATGGCATTGAAGATTCCTTTTTAAAATTCGGTGAAAGATTGCTTGCATGCAAAATTCAGAATTGTCCATTTAAATTTCTTGGAATTCAAATTGGCGGGAACCATAGGCTGATATCTTTTTGGAAACCGGTCATTCACAAGGTGCAAGCAAGATTAGCCTCTTGGAAAGGAAGATTTTTATCTATGGGGGCAGAACTACATTGAACAAATCAGTACTAACGAATCTACCAATTCATTACCTGTCATTTTACCGGATACCGTCAAATGTCAGCAAAATTATAACATCTCTTCAGCGGAAATTCTTGTGGAATGGTTCTAAACTTAAGGATGGCATACCTTGGATCTCATGGAGGACGATTTGCAAACCAAAGGAATTAGGAGGGTTGGATATTTTGGATATTCAATGTTTGAATGAGGCCTTGCTAGCGAAATGGATTAGGAAGATTTCGAGTTCGAGGAATTATATTTGGTTGGAAATTTTGAAGGTTAGATATGGAGCAGTGATGGCTAACTTAGTTCGTGGTGAGTGCAGAGCCAGACCGGTCATGGCGTCTTTATGGTGGCGAGATATTGTTCGCCTATCTTGTAATTTTGGCAACAATTCATTTTTTCTAAATTTGGATGCGACTGTTGGTAGTGGTGAACGTACGTCATTCTGGTATTCTGCCTGGTGTGACAATAGACCTTTAGCCACCTTGTTTCTAGAGCTCCACCAAGTTGCAGTATACCCGAGAAGCTTGGTGGTTGACAATGGCAGCTGGGTTGGAGTAACAGTGGTAGTTTCAACTAGCATCAGGTCTAGAGATTAATTTTAACAAGATTAGGCTTAATGGATATGGCGTTGAAGATTCCTTTTTAAAAGTCGGTGAAAGATTTCTTGCATGCAAAATTCAGAATTGTCCATTTAAATTTCTTAGTATTCAAATAGGCGGGAACCATAGGCGGATGTCTTTTTGGAAACCGGTCATTCACAAGGTGGAAGCAAGATTGGCCTCTTGGAAAGGAAGATTTTTATCTATGGGAGGCAGAACTACATTGATCAAATCAGTACTAACGAATCTACCAATTCATTACCTGTCATTTTACCGGATACCGTCAAAAGTCAGCAAAGTTAAAACATCTCTTCAGCGGAAATTCTTGTGGAATGGTTCTAAACTTAAGGATGGCATACCTTGGATCTCATGGAGGACGATTTGAAAACCAAAGGAGTTAGGAGGGTTGGATATTTTGGATATTCAATGTTTAATTGAGGCCTTGCTAGCGAAATGGATTAGGAAGATTTCGAGTTCGAGGAATTATATTTGGTTGGACATTTTGAAGGTTAGATATGGAGCAGTGCTGGCTAACTTAGTTCGTGGTGAGTGCAGAGCCAGACCGGTCATGGCGTCTTTATGGTGGCGAGATATTGTTCGCCTATCTTGTAATTTTGGCAACGATTCATTTTTTCTTAATTTGGATGCGACTGTTGGTTGTGGTGAATGTACGTCATTCTGGTATTCTGCCTGGTGTGACAATAGACCTTTAGCCACCTTGTTTCCAGAGCTCCACCAAGTGGCAGTATACCCGAGAAGCTTGGTGGTTGACAATGGCAGCTGGGTTGGAGTAACAGTGGCAGTTTCAACTAGCATCGGGTCTAGAGATTAATTTTAGCAAGAATAGGCTTATTGGATATGGCGTTGAAGATTCCTTTTTAAAAGTCGGTGAAATATTTCTTGCATGAAAAATTCAGAATTGTCCATTTAAATTTCTTGGTATTCAAATTGGCGGGAACCATAGGCGGATGTCTTTTTGGAAACCGGTCATTCACAAGGTGGAAGCAAGATTGGCCTCTTGGAAAGGAAGATTTTTATCTATGGGAGGCAGAACTACATTGATCAAATCAGTACTAACGAATCTACCAATTCATTACCTGTCATTTTACCGGATACCGTCAAAAGTCAGCAAAATTAAAACATCTCTTCAGCGGAAATTCTTGTGGAATGGTTCTAAACTTAAGGATGGCATACCTTGGATCTCATGGAGGACGATTTGAAAACCAAAGGAGTTAGGAGGGTTGGATATTTTGGATATTCAATGTTTAATTGAGGCCTTGCTAGCGAAATGGATTAGGAAGATTTCGAGTTCGAGGAATTATATTTGGTTTGATATTTTGAAGGTTAGATATGGAGCAGTGCTGGCTAACTTAGTTCGTGGTGAGTGCAGAGCCAGACCGGTCATGGCGTCTTTATGGTGGCGAGATATTGTTCGCCTATCTTGTAATTTTGGCAACGATTCATTTTTTCTTAATTTGGATGCGACTGTTGGTTGTGGTGAATGTACATCATTCTGGTATTCTGCCTGGTGTGACAATAGACCTTTAGCCACCTTGTTTCCAGAGCTCCACCAAGTGGCAGTATACCCGAGAAGCTTGGTGGTTGACAATGGCAGCTGGGTTGGAGTAACAGTGGCAGTTTCAACTAGCATCGGGTCTAGAGATTAATTTTAGCAAGAATAGGCTTATTGGATATGGCGTTGAAGATTCCTTTTTAAAAGTCGGTGAAAGATTTCTTGCATGAAAAATTCAGAATTGTCCATTTAAATTTCTTGGTATTCAAATTGGCGGGAACCATAGGCTGATATCTTTTTGGAAACCGGTCATTCACAAGGTGCAAGCAAGATTAGCCTCTTGGAAAGGAAGATTTTTATCTATGGGAGGCAGAACTACATTGATCAAATCAGTACTAACGAATCTACCAATTCATTACCTGTCATTTTACCGGATACCGTCAAAAGTCAGCAAAATTAAAACATCTCTTCAGCGGAAATTCTTGTGGAATGGTTCTACACTTAAGGATGGCATACCTTGGATCTCATGGAGGACGATTTGCAAACCAAAGGAGTTAGGAGGGTTGGATATTTTGGATATTCAATATTTGAATGAGGCCTTGTTAGTGAAATGGATTAGGAAGATTTCGAGTTCGAGGAATTATATTTGGTTTGAAATTTTGAAGGAAAGATATGGAGCAGTGATGGCTAACTTAGTTCGTGGTGAGTGCAGAGCCAGACCGGTCATGGCGTCTTTATGGTGGCGAGATATTGTTCGCCTATCTTGTAATTTTGGCAACGATTCATTTTTTCTTAATTTGGATGCGTCTATTGGTAGTGGTGAACGTACGTCATTCTGGTATTCTGCCTGGTGTGACAATAGACCTTTAGCCACCTTGTTTCCAGAGCTCCACGAAGTTGCAGTATACCCGAGAAGCTTGGTGGTTGATAATGGCAACTGGGTTGGAGTAACAGTGGCAGTTTCAACTAGCATCGGGACTTGAGATTAATTTTAACAAGAGTAGGCTTAGTGGATATGGCGTTGAAGATTCCTTTTTAAAAGTCGGTGAAAGATTTCTTGCATTCAAAATTCAGAATTGTCCATTTAAATTTCTTGGTATTCAAATTGGCGGGAACCATAGGCTGATATCTTTTTGGAAACCGGTCATTCACAAGGTGCAAGCAAGATTAGCCTCTTGGAAAGGAAGATTTTTATCTATGGGGGGCAGAACTACATTGAACAAATCAGTACTAACGAATCTACCAATTCATTACCTGTCATTTTACTGGATACCGTCAAAAGTCAGCAAAATTATAACATCTTTTCAGCGGAAATTCTTGTGGAATGGTTCTACACTAAAGGATGGCATACCTTGGATCTCATGGAGGACGATTTGCAAACCAAAGGAGTTAGGAGGGTTGGATATTTTGGATATTCAATGTTTGAATGAGGTTTTGCTAGCGAAATGGATTAGGAAGATTTCGAGTTCGAGGAATTATATTTGGTTGGACATTTTGAAGGTTAGATATGGAGCAGTGAAGGGTAACTTAGTTCGTGGTGAGTGCAGAGCCAGACTGGTCATGGCGTCTTTATGGTGGCGAGATATTGTTCGCCTATCTTTTAATTTTGGCAACGATTCATTTTTTTCTAAATTTGGATGCGACTGTTGGTAGTGGTGAACGTACGTCATTCTGGTATTCTGCCTGGTGTGACAATAGACCTTTAGCCACCTTGTTTCTAGAGCTCCACCAAGTTGCAGTATACCCGAGAAGCTTGGTGGTTGACAATGGCAGCTGGGTTGGAGTAACAGTGGTAGTTTCAACTAACATCAGGTCTAGAGATTAATTTTAACAAGATTAGGCTTCATGGATATGGCGTTGAAGATTCCTTTTTAAAAGTCGGTGAAAGATTTCTTGCATGCAAAATTCAGAATTGTCCATTTAAATTTCTTGGTATTCAAATAGGCGGGAACCATAGGCGGATATCTTTTTGGAAACCGGTCATTCACAAGGTGGAAGCAAGATTGGCCTCTTGGAAAGGAAGATTTTTTTCTTGGGGGGCAGAAATACATTGATCAAATCAGTACTAACGAATCTACCAATTCATTACCTGTCATTTTACCGGATGCCGTAAAAAGTCAGCAAAATTATAACATCTCTTCAGCAGAAATTCTTGTGGAATGGTTCTACACTTCAGGATGGCATACCTTGGATCTCATGGAGGACGATTTGAAAACCAAAGGAGTTAGGAGGGTTGGATATTTTGGATATTCAATGTTTAATTGAGGCATTGCTAGCGAAATGGATTTGGAAGATTTCGAGTTCGAGGAATTATATTTGGTTTGATATTTTGAAGGTTAGATATGGAGCAGTGCTGGCTAACTTAGTTCGTGGTGAGTGCAGAGCCAGACCGGTCATGGCGTCTTTATGGTGGCGAGATATTGTTCGCCTATCTTGTAATTTTGGCAACGATTCATTTTTTCTTAATTTGGATGCGACTGTTGGTTGTGGTGAATGTACATCATTCTGGTATTCTGCCTGGTGTGACAATAGACCTTTAGCCACCTTGTTTCCAGAGCTCCACCAAGTGGCAGTATACCCGAGAAGCTTGGTGGTTGACAATGGCAGCTGGGTTGGAGTAACAGTGGCAGTTTCAACTAGCATCGGGTCTAGAGATTAATTTTAGCAAGAATAGGCTTATTGGATATGGCGTTGAAGATTCCTTTTTAAAAGTCGGTGAAAGATTTCTTGCATGAAAAATTCAGAATTGTCCATTTAAATTTCTTGGTATTCAAATTGGCGGGAACCATAGGCTGATATCTTTTTGGAAACCGGTCATTCACAAGGTGCAAGCAAGATTAGCCTCTTGGAAAGGAAGATTTTTATCTATGGGAGGCAGAACTACATTGATCAAATCAGTACTAACGAATCTACCAATTCATTACCTGTCATTTTACCGGATACCGTCAAAAGTCAGCAAAATTAAAACATCTCTTCAGCGGAAATTCTTGTGGAATGGTTCTACACTTAAGGATGGCATACCTTGGATCTCATGGAGGACGATTTGCAAACCAAAGGAGTTAGGAGGGTTGGATATTTTGGATATTCAATATTTGAATGAGGCCTTGTTAGTGAAATGGATTAGGAAGATTTCGAGTTCGAGGAATTATATTTGGTTTGAAATTTTGAAGGAAAGATATGGAGCAGTGATGGCTAACTTAGTTCGTGGTGAGTGCAGAGCCAGACCGGTCATGGCGTCTTTATGGTGGCGAGATATTGTTCGCCTATCTTGTAATTTTGGCAACGATTCATTTTTTCTTAATTTGGATGCGTCTATTGGTAGTGGTGAACGTACGTCATTCTGGTATTCTGCCTGGTGTGACAATAGACCTTTAGCCACCTTGTTTCCAGAGCTCCACGAAGTTGCAGTATACCCGAGAAGCTTGGTGGTTGATAATGGCAACTGGGTTGGAGTAACAGTGGCAGTTTCAACTAGCATCGGGACTTGAGATTAATTTTAACAAGAGTAGGCTTAGTGGATATGGCGTTGAAGATTCCTTTTTAAAAGTCGGTGAAAGATTTCTTGCATTCAAAATTCAGAATTGTCCATTTAAATTTCTTGGTATTCAAATTGGCGGGAACCATAGGCTGATATCTTTTTGGAAACCGGTCATTCACAAGGTGCAAGCAAGATTAGCCTCTTGGAAAGGAAGATTTTTATCTATGGGGGGCAGAACTACATTGAACAAATCAGTACTAACGAATCTACCAATTCATTACCTGTCATTTTACTGGATACCGTCAAAAGTCAGCAAAATTATAACATCTTTTCAGCGGAAATTCTTGTGGAATGGTTCTACACTAAAGGATGGCATACCTTGGATCTCATGGAGGACGATTTGCAAACCAAAGGAGTTAGGAGGGTTGGATATTTTGGATATTCAATGTTTGAATGAGGTTTTGCTAGCGAAATGGATTAGGAAGATTTCGAGTTCGAGGAATTATATTTGGTTGGACATTTTGAAGGTTAGATATGGAGCAGTGAAGGGTAACTTAGTTCGTGGTGAGTGCAGAGCCAGACTGGTCATGGCGTCTTTATGGTGGCGAGATATTGTTCGCCTATCTTTTAATTTTGGCAACGATTCATTTTTTTCTAAATTTGGATGCGACTGTTGGTAGTGGTGAACGTACGTCATTCTGGTATTCTGCCTGGTGTGACAATAGACCTTTAGCCACCTTGTTTCTAGAGCTCCACCAAGTTGCAGTATACCCGAGAAGCTTGGTGGTTGACAATGGCAGCTGGGTTGGAGTAACAGTGGTAGTTTCAACTAACATCAGGTCTAGAGATTAATTTTAACAAGATTAGGCTTCATGGATATGGCGTTGAAGATTCCTTTTTAAAAGTCGGTGAAAGATTTCTTGCATGCAAAATTCAGAATTGTCCATTTAAATTTCTTGGTATTCAAATAGGCGGGAACCATAGGCGGATATCTTTTTGGAAACCGGTCATTCACAAGGTGGAAGCAAGATTGGCCTCTTGGAAAGGAAGATTTTTTTCTTGGGGGGCAGAAATACATTGATCAAATCAGTACTAACGAATCTACCAATTCATTACCTGTCATTTTACCGGATGCCGTAAAAAGTCAGCAAAATTATAACATCTCTTCAGCAGAAATTCTTGTGGAATGGTTCTACACTTCAGGATGGCATACCTTGGATCTCATGGAGGACGATTTGAAAACCAAAGGAGTTAGGAGGGTTGGATATTTTGGATATTCAATGTTTAATTGAGGCATTGCTAGCGAAATGGATTTGGAAGATTTTGAGTTCGAGGAATTATATTTGGTTGGACATTTTGAAGGTTAGATATGGAGTAGTGATGGCTTACTTAGTTCGTGGTGAGTGCAGAGCCAGACCGGTCATGGCGTCTTTATGGTGGCGAGATATTGTTCGCCTATCTTGTAATTTTGGCAACGATTCATTTTTTCTTAATTTGGATGCGACTGTTGGTTGTGGTGAACGTACGTCATTCTGGTATTCTGCCTGGTGTGACAATAGACCTTTAGCCACGTTGTTTCCAGAGCTCCACCAAGTGGCAGTATACCCGAGAAGCTTGGTGGTTGACAATGGCAGCTGGGTTGGAGTAACAGTGGCAGTTTCAACTAGCATCAGGTCTAGAGATTAATTTTAGCAAGAATAGGCTTATTGGGTATGGCGTTGAAGATTCCTTTTTAAAAGTCGGTGAAAGATTTCTTGCATGCAAAATTCAGAATTGTCCATTTAAATTTCTTGGTATTCAAATTGGCGGGAACCATAGGCTGATATCTTTTTGGAAACCGGTCATTCACAAGGTGCAAGCAAGATTAGCCACTTGGAAAGGAAGCTTTTTATCTATGGGGGGCAGAACTACATTGATCAAATCAGTACTAACGAATCTACCAATTCATTACCTGTCATTTTACCGGATACCGTCAAAAGTCAGCAAAATTATAACATCTCTTCAGCGGAAATTCTTGTGGAATGGTTCTACACTAAAGGATGGCATACCTTGGATCTCATGGAGGACGATTTGCAAACCAAAGGAGTTAGGAGGGTTGGATATTTTGGATATTCAATATTTGAATGAGGCCTTGTTAGTGAAATGGATTAGGAAGATTTCGAGTTCGAGGAATTATATTTGGTTTGAAATTTTGAAGGAAAGATATGGAGCAGTGATGGTTAACTTAGTTCGTGGTGAGTGCAGAGCCAGACCGGTCATGGCGTCTTTATGGTGGCGAGATATTGTTCGCCTATCTTGTAATTTTGGCAACGATTCATTTTTTCTTAATTTGGATGCGACTATTGGTAGTGGTGAATGTACGTCATTCTGGTATTCTGCCTGGTGTGACAATAGACCTTTAGCCACCTTGTTTCCAGAGCTCCACGAAGTTGCAGTATACCCGAGAAGCTTGGTGGTTGATAATGGCAGCTGGGTTGGAGTAACAGTGGCAGTTTCAACTAGCATCGGGACTTGAGATTAATTTTAACAAGAGTAGGCTTAGTGGATATGGCGTTGAAGATTCCTTTTTAAAAGTCGGTGAAAGATTTCTTGCATTCAAAATTCAGAATTGTCCATTTAAATTTCTTGGTATTCAAATTGGCGGGAACCATAGGCTGATATCTTTTTGGAAACCGGTCATTCACAAGGTGCAAGCAAGATTAGCCTCTTGGAAAGGAAGATTTTTATCTATGGGGGGCAGAACTACATTGAACAAATCAGTACTAACGAATCTACCAATTCATTACCTGTCATTTTACCGGATACCGTCAAAAGTCAGCAAAATTATAACATCTCTTCAGCGGAAATTCTTGTGCAATGGTTCTACACTTAAGGATGGCATACCTTGGATCTCATGGAGGACGATTTGCAAACCAAGGGAGTTAGGAGGGTTGGATATTTTGGATATTCAATGTTTGAATGAGGCCTTGCTAGCGAAATGGATTAGGAAGATTTCGAGTTCGAGGAATTATATTTGGTTGGACATTTTGAAGGTTAGATATGGAGCAGTGATGGCTAACTTAGTTCGTGGTGAGTGCAGAGCCAGACCGGTCATGGTGTCTTTATGGTGGCGAGATATTGTTCGCCTATCTTGTAATTTTGGCAACGATTCATTTTTTCTTAATTTGGATGCGACTGTTGGTTGTGGTGAACGTACGTCATTCTGGTATTCTGCCTGGTGTGACAATAGACCTTTAGCCACCTTGTTTCCAGAGCTCCACCAAGTGGCAGTATACCCGAGAAGCTTGGTGGTTGACAATGGCAGCTGGGTTGGGGTAACAGTGGCAGTTTCAACTAGCATCGGGTCTAGAGATTAATTTTAACAAGAATAGGCTTATTGGATATGGCGTTAAAGATTCCTTTTTAAAAGTCGGTGAAAGATTTCTTGCATGCAAAATTCAGAATTGTTCATTTAAATTTCTTGGTATTCAAATTGGGGGGAACTATAGGCTGATATCTTTTTGGAAACCGGTCATTCACAAGGTGCAAGCAAGATTAGCCTCTTGGAAAGGAAGATTTTTATCTATTGGGGGCAGAACTACATTGATCAAATCAGTACTAACGAATCTACTAATTCATTACCTGTCATTTTACCGGATACCGTCAAAAGTCAGCAAAATTATAACATCTCTTCAGCGGAAATTCTTGTGGAATGGTTCTACACTTAAGGATGGCATACCTTGGATCTCATGGAGGACGATTTGCAAACCAAGGGAGTTAGGAGGGTTGGATATTTTGGATATTCAATATTTGAATGAGGCCTTGCTAGTGAAATGGATTAGGAAGATTTCGAGTTCGAGGAATTATATTTGGTTTGAAATTTTGAAGGTTAGATATGGAGCAGTGATGGCTAACTTAGTTCGTGGTGAGTGCAGAGCCAGACCGGTCATGGCGTCTTTATGGTGGCGAGATATTGTTCGCCTATCTTGTAATTTTGGCAACGATTCATTTTTTCTTAATTTGGATGCGACTATTGGTAGTGGTGAATGTACGTCATTCTGGTATTCTGCCTGGTGTGACAATAGACCTTTAGCCACCTTGTTTCCAGAGCTCCACGAAGTTGCAGTATACCCGAGAAGCTTGGTTGTTGATAATGGCAGCTGGGTTGGAGTAACAGTGGCAGTTTCAACTAGCATCGGGACTTGAGATTAATTTTAACAAGAGTAGGCTTAGTGGATATGGCGCTGAAGATTCCTTTTTAAAAGTCGGTGAAAGATTTCTTGCATTCAAAATTCAGAATTGTCCATTTAAATTTCTTGGTATTCAAATTGGCGGGAACCATAGGCTGATATCTTTTTGGAAACCGGTCATTCACAAGGTGCAAGCAAGATTAGCCTCTTGGAAAGGAAGATTTTTATCTATGGGGGGCAGAACTACATTGAACAAATCAGTACTAACGAATCTACCAATTCATTACCTGTCATTTTACCGGATACCGTCAAAAGTCAGCAAAATTATAACATCTCTTCAGCGGAAATTCTTGTGCAATGGTTCTACACTTAAGGATGGCATACCTTGGATCTCATGGAGGACGATTTGCAAACCAAGGGAGTTAGGAGGGTTGGATATTTTGGATATTCAATGTTTGAATGAGGCCTTGCTAGCGAAATGGATTAGGAAGATTTCGAGTTCGAGGAATTATATTTGGTTGGACATTTTGAAGGTTAGATATGGAGCAGTGATGGCTAACTTAGTTCGTGGTGAGTGCAGAGCCAGACCGGTCATGGTGTCTTTATGGTGGCGAGATATTGTTCGCCTATCTTGTAATTTTGGCAACGATTCATTTTTTCTTAATTTGGATGCGACTGTTGGTTGTGGTGAACGTACGTCATTCTGGTATTCTGCCTGGTGTGACAATAGACCTTTAGCCACCTTGTTTCCAGAGCTCCACCAAGTGGCAGTATACCCGAGAAGCTTGGTTGTTGATAATGGCAGCTGGGTTGGAGTAACAGTGGCAGTTTCAACTAGCATCGGGACTTGAGATTAATTTTAACAAGAGTAGGCTTAGTGGATATGGCGCTGAAGATTCCTTTTTAAAAGTCGGTGAAAGATTTCTTGCATTCAAAATTCAGAATTGTCCATTTAAATTTCTTGGTATTCAAATTGGCGGGAACCATAGGCTGATATCTTTTTGGAAACCGGTCATTCACAAGGTGCAAGCAAGATTAGCCTCTTGGAAAGGAAGATTTTTATCTATGGGGGGCAGAACTACATTGAACAAATCAGTACTAACGAATCTACCAATTCATTACCTGTCATTTTACCGGATACCGTCAAAAGTCAGCAAAATTATAACATCTCTTCAGCGGAAATTCTTGTGCAATGGTTCTACACTTAAGGATGGCATACCTTGGATCTCATGGAGGACGATTTGCAAACCAAGGGAGTTAGGAGGGTTGGATATTTTGGATATTCAATGTTTGAATGAGGCCTTGCTAGCGAAATGGATTAGGAAGATTTCGAGTTCGAGGAATTATATTTGGTTGGACATTTTGAAGGTTAGATATGGAGCAGTGATGGCTAACTTAGTTCGTGGTGAGTGCAGAGCCAGACCGGTCATGGTGTCTTTATGGTGGCGAGATATTGTTCGCCTATCTTGTAATTTTGGCAACGATTCATTTTTTCTTAATTTGGATGCGACTGTTGGTTGTGGTGAACGTACGTCATTCTGGTATTCTGCCTGGTGTGACAATAGACCTTTAGCCACCTTGTTTCCAGAGCTCCACCAAGTGGCAGTATACCCGAGAAGCTTGGTGGTTGACAATGGCAGCTGGGTTGGGGTAACAGTGGCAGTTTCAACTAGCATCGGGTCTAGAGATTAATTTTAACAAGAATAGGCTTATTGGATATGGCGTTAAAGATTCCTTTTTAAAAGTCGGTGAAAGATTTCTTGCATGCAAAATTCAGAATTGTCCATTTAAATTTCTTGGTATTCAAATTGGCGGGAACTATAGGCTGATATCTTTTTGGAAACCGGTCATTCACAAGGTGCAAGCAAGATTAGCCTCTTGGAAAGGAAGATTTTTATCTATTGGGGGCAGAACTACATTGATCAAATCAGTACTAACGAATCTACTAATTCATTACCTGTCATTTTACTGGATACCGTCAAAAGTCAGCAAAATTATAACATCTCTTCAGCGGAAATTCTTGTGGAATGGTTCTACACTTAAGGATGGCATACCTTGGATCTCATGGAGGATGATTTGCAAACCAAAGGAGTTAGGAGGGTTGGATATTTTGGATATTCAATGTTTGAATGAGGCCTTGCTAGCGAAATGGATTAGGAAGATTTCGAGTTCGAGGAATTATATTTGGTTTGAAATTTTGAAGGTTAGATATGGAGCAGTGATGGCTAACTTAGTTCGTGGTGAGTGCAGAGCCAGACCGGTCATGGCGTCTTTATGGTGGCGAGATATTGTTCGCCTATCTTGTAATTTTGGCAACGATTCATTTTTTCTTAATTTGGATGCGACTGTTGGTAGTGGTGAACGTACGTCATTCTGGTATTCTGCCTGGTGTGACAATAGACCTTTAGCCACCTTGTTTCCAAAGCTCCACCAAGTTGCAGTATACCCGATAAGCTTGGGGGTTGATAATGGCAGCTGGGTTGGAGTAACAGTGGCAGTTTCAACTAGCATCGGGTCTAGAGATTAATTTTAACAAGATTAGGCTTAGTGCATATGGGGTTGAAGATTCCTTTTTAAAAGTCGGTGAAAGATTTCTTGCATGCAAAATTCAGAATTGTCCATTTAAATTTCTTGGTATTCAAATTGGCGGGAACCATAGGCTGATATCTTTTTGGAAACCGGTCATTCACAAGGTGCAAGCAAGATTAGCCTCTTGGAAAGGAAGATTTTTATCTATGGGGGGCAGAACTACATTGAACAAATCAGTACTAATGAATCTACCAATTCATTACCTGTCATTTTACCGGATACCGTCAAAAGTCAGCAAAATTATAACATCTCTTCAGCGGAAATTCTTGTGGAATGGTTCTACACTAAAGGATGGCATACCTTGGATCTCATGGAGGACGATTTGCAAACCAAAGGAGTTAGGAGGGTTGGATATTTTGGATATTCAATGTTTGAATGAGGCCTTGCTAGCGAAATGGATTAGGAAGATTTCGAGTTCGAGGAATTATATTTGGTTTGAAATTTTGAAGGTTAGATATGGAGCAGTGATGGCTAACTTAGTTCGTGGTGAGTGCAGAGCCAGACCGGTCATGGCGTCTTTATGGTGGCGAGATATTGTTCGCCTATCTTGTAATTTTGGCAACGATTCATTTTTTCTTAATTTGGATGCGACTGTTGGTAGTGGTGAACGTACGTCATTCTTGTATTCTGCCTGGTGTGACAATAGACCTTTAGCCACCTTGTTTCCAAAGCTCCACCAAGTTGCAGTATACCCGATAAGCTTGGGGGTTGATAATGGCAGCTGGGTTGGAGTAACAGTGGCAGTTTCAACTAGCATCGGGTCTAGAGATTAATTTTAACAAGATTAGGCTTAGTGCATATGGGGTTGAAGATTCCTTTTTAAAAGTCGGTGAAAGATTTCTTGCATGCAAAATTCAGAATTGTCCATTTAAATTTCTTGGTATTCAAATTGGCGGGAACCATAGGCTGATATCTTTTTGGAAACCGGTCATTCACAAGGTGCAAGCAAAATTAGCCTCTTGGAAAGGAAGATTTTTATCTATGGGGGGCAGAACTACATTGAACAAATCAGTACTAATGAATCTACCAATTCATTACCTGTCATTTTACCGGATACCGTCAAAAGTCAGCAAAATTATAACATCTCTTCAGCGGAAATTCTTGTGGAATGGTTCTACACTAAAGGATGGCATACCTTGGATCTCATGGAGGACGATTTGCAAACCAAAGGAGTTAGGAGGGTTGGATATTTTGGATATTCAATGTTTGAATGAGGCCTTGCTAGCGAAATGGATTAGGAAGATTTCGAGTTCGAGGAATTATATTTGGTTGGACATTTTGAAGGTTAGATATGGAGCAGTGATGGCTAACTTAGTTCGTGGTGAGTGCAGAGCCAGACCGGTCATGGCGTCTTTATGGTCGCGAGATATTGTTCGCCTATCTTGTAATTTTGACAACGATTCACTTTTTCTAAATTTGGATGCGACTGTTGGTAGTGGTGAACGTACGTCATTCTGGTATTCTGCCTGGTGTGACAATAGACCTTTAGCCACCTTGTTTCTAGAGCTCCACCAAGTTGCAGTATACCCGAGAAGCTTGGTGGTTGACAATGGCAGCTGGGTTGAAGTAACAGTGGTAGTTTCAACTAGCATCGGGTCTAGAGATTAATTTTAACAAGAGTAGGCTTAATGGATATGGCGTTGAAGATTCCTTTTTAAAAGTCGGCGAAAGATTTCTTGCATGCAAAATTCAGAATTGTCCATTTAAATTTCTTGGTATTCAAATAGGCGGGAACCATAGTCTGATATCTTTTTGGAAACCGGACATTCACAAGGTGGAAGCAAGATTGGCCTCTTGGAAAGGAAGATTTTTATCTATGGGGGGCAGAACTACATTGATCAAATCAGTACTAACGAAACTACCAATTCATTACCTGTCATTTTACCGGATGCCGTAAAAAGTCAGCAAAATTATAACATCTCTTCAGCAGAAATTCTTGTGGAATGGTTCTACACTTAAGGATGGCATACCTTGGATCTCATGGAGGACGATTTGAAAACCAAAGGAGTTGGGAGGGTTGGATATTTTGGATATTCAATGTTTAGTAAGGCCTTGCTAGCCAAATGGATTTGGAAGATTTTGAGTTCGAGGAATTATATTTGGTTGGACATTTTGAAGGTTAGATATGAAGTAGTGATGGCTAACTTAGTTCGTGGTGAGTGCAGAGCCAGACCGGTCATGGCGTCTTTATGGTGGCGAGATATTGTTCGCCTATCTTGTAATTTTGGTAACGATTCATTTTTTCTTAATTTGGATGCGACTGTTGGTAGTGGTGAACGTACGTCATTATGGTATTCTACCTGGTGTGACAATAGACCTTTAGCCACCTTGTTTCCAGAGCTCCACCAAGTTGCAGTATACCCGAGAAGCTTGGTGGTTGATAATGGCAGCTGGGTTGGAGTAACAGTGGCAGTTTCAACTAGCATCGGGTCTAGAGATTAATTTTAACAACAGTAGGCTTATTGGATATGGCGTTGAAGATTCCTTTTTAAAAGGCTGTGAAAGATTTCTTGCATGAAAAATTCAGAATTGTCCATTTAAATTTCTTGGTATTCAAATTGGCGGGAACCATAGGCTGATATCTTTTTGGAAATCGGTCATTCACAAGGTGCAAGCAAGATTAGCCTCTTGGAAAGGAAGATTTTTATCTATGGGGGGCAGAACTACATTGATCAAATCAGTACTAATGAATCTACCAATTCATTACCTGTCATTTTACCGGATGCCGTAAAAAGTCCGCAAAATTATAACATCTCTTCAGCGGAAATTCTTGTGGAATGGTTCTACACTTAAGGATGGCATACCTTGGATCTCATGGAGGACGATTTGCAAACCAAAGGAGTTAGGAGGGTTGGATATTTTGGATATTCAATGTTTGAATGAGGCCTTGCTAGCGAAAGGGATTAGGAAGATTTCGTGTTCGAGGAATTATATTTGGTTTGACATTTTGAAGGTTAGATATGGAGCAGTGATGGCTAACTTAGTTCGTGGTGAGTGCAGAGCCAGACCTGTCATAGCGTCTTTATGGTGGCGAGATATTGTTCGCCTATCTTGTAATTTTGGCAACGATTAATTTTTTCTAAATTTTGATGCGACTGTTGGTAGTGGTGAACGTACGTCATTCTGGTATTCTGCCTGGTGTGACAATAGACCTTTAGCCACCTTGTTTCTAGAGCTCCACCAAGTTGCAGTATACCCGAGAAGTTTCGTGGTTGACAATGGCAGCTGGGTTGGAGTAACAGTGGTAGTTCCAACTAGCATCAGGTCTAGAGATTAATTTTAACAAGAGTAGGCTTATTGGATATGGCGTTGAAGATTCCTTTTTAAAAGTCGGTGAAAGATTTCTTGCATGCAAAATTCAGAATTGTCCATTTAAATTTCTTGGTATTCAAATAGGCGGGAACCATAGGCTGATATCTTTTTGGAAACCGGTCATTCACAAGGTGGAAGCAAGATTGGCCTCTTGGAAAGGAAGATTTTTATCTATGGGGGGCAGAACTACATTGATCAAATCAGTACTAACGAATCTACCAATTCATTACCTGTCATTTTACCGGATGCCGTAAAAAGTCAGCAAAATTATAACATCTCTTCAGCAGAAATTCTTGTGGAATGGTTCTACACTTAAGGATGGCATACCTTGGATCTCATGGAGGACGATTTGAAAACCAAAGGAGTTGGGAGGGTTGGATATTTTGGATATTCAATGTTTAGTAAGGCCTTGCTAGCCAAATGGATTTGGAAGATTTTGAGTTCGAGGAATTATATTTGGTTGGAAATTTTGAAGGTTAGATATGAAGTAGTGATGGCTAACTTAGTTCGTGGTGAGTGCAGAGCCAGACCGGTCATGGCGTCTTTATGGTGGCGAGATATTGTTCTCCTATCTTGTAATTTTGGCAACGATTCATTTTTTCTTAATTTGGA
Organism: Lathyrus tuberosus; assembly: GCA_022829125.1. NCBI lineage: Eukaryota > Viridiplantae > Streptophyta > Magnoliopsida > Fabales > Fabaceae > Lathyrus > Lathyrus tuberosus. The sequence goes on from JALAZF010000072.1 coordinate 14,228,727, forward strand.
TGCGACTGTTGGTAGTGGTGAACGTACGTCATTCTGGTATTCTGCCTGGTGTGACAATAGACCTTTAGCCACCTTGTTTCCAGAGCTCCACCAAGTTGCAGTATACCCGAGAAGCTTGGTGGTTGATAATGGCAGCTGGGTTGGAGTAACAGTGGCAGTTTCAACTAGCATCGGGTCTAGAGATTAATATTAACAATAGTAGGCTTATTGGATATGGCGTTGAAGATTCCTTTTTAAAAGGCTGTGAAAGATTTCTTGCATGAAAAATTCAGAATTGTCCATTTAAATTTCTTGGTATTCAAATTGGCGGGAACCATAGGCTGATATCTTTTTGGAAACCGGTCATTCACAAGGTGCAAGCAAGATTAGCCTCTTGGAAAGGAAGATTTTTATCTATAGGGGGCAGAACTACATTGATCAAATCAGTACTAACGAATCTACCAATTCATTACCTGTCAATTTACCGGATACCGTAAAAAGTCAGCAAAATTATAACATCTCTTCAGCGGAAATTCTTGTGGAATGGTTCTACACTTAAGGATGGCATACCTTGGATCTCATGGAGGACGATTTGCAAACCAAAGGAGTTAGGAGGGTTGGATATTGTGGATATTCAATGTTTGAATGAGGCCTTGCTAGCGAAATGGATTAGGAAGATTTCGAGTTCGAGGAATTATATTTGGTTTGACATTTTGAAGGTTAGATATGGAGCAGTGATGGCTAACTTAGTTCGTGGTGAGTGCAGAGCCAGACCTGTCATAGCGTCTTTATGGTGGCGAGATATTGTTCGCCTATCTTGTAATTTTGGCAACGATTCATTTTTTTAAATTTGGATGTGACTGTTGGTAGTGGTGAACGTACATCATTCTGGTATTCTGCCTGGTGTGACAATAGACCTTTAGCCACCTTGTTTCCAGAGCTCCACCAAGTGGCAGTATACCCGAGAAGCTTAGTGGTTGACAATGGCAGCTGGGTTGGAGTAACAGTGGCAGTTTCAACTAGCATCGGGTCTAGAGATTAATTTTAACAAGAGTAGGCTTATTGGATATGGCGTTGAAGATTCCTTTTTAAAAGTCGATGAAAGATTTCTTGCATGCAAAATTCAGAATTGTCCATTTAAATTTCTTGGTATTCAAATTGGCGGGAACCATAGGCTGATATCTTTTTGGAAACCGGTCATTCACAAGGTGCAAGCAAGATTGGCCTCTTGGAAAGGAAGATTTTTATCTATGGGGGGCAGAACTACATTGATCAAATCAGTACTAACGAATCTACCAATTCATTACCTGTCATTTTACCGGATGCCGTAAAAAGTCAGCAAAATTATAACATCTCTTCAGCAGAAATTCTTGTGGAATGGTTCTACACTTAAGGATGGCATACCTTGGATCTCATGGAGGACGATTTGAAAACCAAAGGAGTTGGGAGGGTTGTATATTTGGATATTCAATGTTTAGTAAGGCCTTGCTAGCCAAATGGATTTGGAAGATTTTGAGTTCGAGGAATTATATTTGGTTGGACATTTTGAAGGTTAGATATGAAGTAGTGATGGCTAACTTAGTTCGTGGTGAGTGCAGAGCCAGACCGGTCATGGCGTCTTTATGGTGGCGAGATATTGTTCGCCTATCTTGTAATTTTGGCAACGATTCATTTTTTCTTAATTTGGATGCGACTGTTGGTAGTGGTGAACGTACGTCATTCTGGTATTCTGCCTGGTGTGACAATAGACCTTTAGCCACCTTGTTTCCAGAGCTCCACCAAGTTGCAGTATACCCGAGAAGCTTGGTGGTTGATAATGGCAGCTGGGTTAGAGTAACAGTGGCAGTTTCAACTAGCATCGGGTCTAGAGATTAATTTTAACAATAGTAGGCTTATTGGATATGGCATTGAAGATTCCTTTTTAAAAGGCTGTGAAAGATTTCTTGCATGAAAAATTCAGAATTGTCCATTTAAATTTCTTGGTATTCAAATTGGCGGGAACCATAGGCTGATATCTTTTTGGAAATCGGTCATTCACAAGGTGCAAGCAAGATTAGCCTCTTGGAAAGGACGATTTTTATCTATGGGGGGCAGAACTACATTGATCAAATCCGTACTAATGAATCTACCAATTCATTACCTGTCATTTTACCGGATGCCGTAAAAAGTCCGCAAAATTATAACATCTCTTCAGCGGAAATTCTTGTGGAATGGTTCTACACTTAAGGATGGCATACCTTGGATCTCATGGAGGACGATTTACAAACCAAAGGAGTTAGGAGGGTTGGATATTTTGGATATTCAAGGTTTGAATGAGGCCTTGCTACCGAAAGGGATTAGGAAGATTTCGTGTTCGAGGAATTATATTTGGTTTGACATTTTGAAGGTTAGATATGGAGCAGTGATGGCTAACTTAGTTCGTGGTGAGTGCAGAGCCAGACCTGTCATAGCGTCTTTATGGTGGCGAGATATTGTTCGCCTATCTTGTAATTTTGGCAACGATTCATTTTTTCTAAATTTGGATGCGACTGTTGGTAGTGGTGAACGTACGTCATTCTGGTATTCTGCCTGGTGTGACAATAGACCTTTAGCCACCTTGTTTCTAGAGCTCCACCAAGTTGCAGTATACCCGAGAAGCTTCGTGGTTGACAATGGCAGTTGGGTTGGAGTAACAGTGGTAGTTCCAATTAGCATCAGGTCTAGAGATTAATTTTAACAAGAGTAGGCTTATTGGATATGGCGTTGAAGATTCCTTTTTAAAAGTCGGTGAAAGATTTCTTGCATGCAAAATTCAGAATTGTCCATTTAAATTTCATGGTATTCAAATAGGCGGGAACCATAGGCTGATATCTTTTTGGAAACCGGTCATTCACAAGGTGGAAGCAAGATTGGCCTCTTGGAAAGGAAGATTTTTATCTATGGGGGGCAGAACTACATTGATCAAATCAGTACTAACGAATCTACCAATTCATTACCTGTCATTTTACCGGATGCCGTAAAAAGTCAGCAAAATTATAACATCTCTTCAGCAGAAATTCTTGTGGAATGGTTCTACACTTAAGGATGGCATACCTTGGATCTCATGGAGGACGATTTGAAAACCAAAGGAGTTGGGAGGGTTGGATATTTTGGATATTCAATATTTAGTAAGGCCTTGCTAGCCAAATGGATTTTGAAGATTTTGAGTTCGAGGAATTATATTTGGTTGGAAATTTTCAAGGTTAGATATGAAGTAGTGATGGCTAACTTAGTTCGTGGTGAGTGCAGAGCCAGACCGGTCATGGCGTCTTTATGGTGGCGAGATATTGTTCGCCTATCTTGTAATTTTGGCAACGATTCATTTTTTCTTAATTTGGATGCGACTGTTGGTAGTGGTGAACGTACGTCATTCTGGTATTCTGCCTGGTGTGACAATAGACCTTTAGCCACCTTGTTTCCAGAGCTCCACCAAGTTGCAGTATACCCGAGAAGCTTGGTGGTTGATAATGGCAGCTGGGTTAGAGTAACAGTGGCAGTTTCAACTAGCATCAGGTCTAGAGATTAATTTTAACAACAGTAGGCTTATTGGATATGGCATTGAAGATTCCTTTTTAAAAGGCTGTGAAAGATTTCTTGCATGAAAAATTCAGAATTGTCCATTAAATTTCTTGGTATTCAAATTGGCGGGAACCATAGGCTGATATCTTTTTGGAAATTGGTCATTCACAAGGTGCAAGCAAGATTAGCCTCTTGGAAAGGAAGATTTTTATCTATGGGGGGCAGAACTACATTGATCAAATCCGTACTAATGAATCTACCAATTCATTACCTGTCATTTTACCGGATGCCATAAAAAGTCCGCAAAATTATAACATCTCTTCAGCGGAAATTCTTGTGGAATGGTTCTACACTTAAGGATGGCATACCTTGGATCTCATGGAGGACGATTTACAAACCAAAGGAGTTAGGAGGGTTGGATATTTTGGATATTCAAGGTTTGAATGAGGCCTTGCTAGCGAAAGGGATTAGGAAGATTTCGTGTTCGAGGAATTATATTTGGTTTGACATTTTGAAGGTTAGATATGGAGCAGTGATGGCTAAGTTAGTTCGTGGTGAGTGCAGAGCCAGACCTGTCATAGCGTCTTTATGGTGGCGAGATATTGTTCGCCTATTTTGTAATTTTGGCAACGATTCATTTTTTCTAAATTTGGATGCGACTGTTGGTAGTGGTGAACGTACGTCATTCTGGTATTCTTCCTGGTGTGACAATAGACCTTTAGCCACCTTGTTTCTAGAGCTCCACCAAGTTGCAGTATACCCGAGAAGCTTAGTGGTTGACAATGGCAGCTGGGTTGGAGTAACAGTGGCAGTTTCAACTAGCATCGGGTCTAGAGATTAATTTTAACAAGAGTAGGCTTATTGGATATGGCGTTGAAGATTCCTTTTTAAAAGTCGATGAAAGATTTCTTGCATGCAAAATTCAGAATTGTCCATTTAAATTTCTTGGTATTCAAATTGGCGGGAACCATAGGCTGATATCTTTTTGGAAACCGGTCATTCACAAGGTGCAAGCAAGATTGGCCTCTTGGAAAGGAAGATTTTTATCTATGGGGGGCAGAACTACATTGATCAAATCAGTACTAACGAATCTACCAATTCATTACCTGTCATTTTACCGGATGCCGTAAAAAGTCAGCAAAATTATAACATCTCTTCAGCAGAAATTCTTGTGGAATGGTTCTACACTTAAGGATGGCATACCTTGGATCTCATGGAGGACGATTTGAAAACCAAAGGAGTTGGGAGGGTTGTATATTTGGATATTCAATGTTTAGTAAGGCCTTGCTAGCCAAATGGATTTGGAAGATTTTGAGTTCGAGGAATTATATTTGGTTGGACATTTTGAAGGTTAGATATGAAGTAGTGATGGCTAACTTAGTTCGTGGTGAGTGCAGAGCCAGACCGGTCATGGCGTCTTTATGGTGGCGAGATATTGTTCGCCTATCTTGTAATTTTGGCAACGATTCATTTTTTCTTAATTTGGATGCGACTGTTGGTAGTGGTGAACGTACGTCATTCTGGTATTCTGCCTGGTGTGACAATAGACCTTTAGCCACCTTGTTTCCAGAGCTCCACCAAGTTGCAGTATACCCGAGAAGCTTGGTGGTTGATAATGGCAGCTGGGTTAGAGTAACAGTGGCAGTTTCAACTAGCATCGGGTCTAGAGATTAATTTTAACAACAGTAGGCTTATTGGATATGGCATTGAAGATTCCTTTTTAAAAGGCTGTGAAAGATTTCTTGCATGAAAAATTCAGAATTGTCCATTTAAATTTCTTGGTATTCAAATTGGCGGGAACCATAGGCTGATATCTTTTTGGAAATCGGTCATTCACAAGGTGCAAGCAAGATTAGCCTCTTGGAAAGGACGATTTTTATCTATGGGGGGCAGAACTACATTGATCAAATCCGTACTAATGAATCTACCAATTCATTACCTGTCATTTTACCGGATGCCGTAAAAAGTCCGCAAAATTATAACATCTCTTCAGCGGAAATTCTTGTGGAATGGTTCTACACTTAAGGATGGCATACCTTGGATCTCATGGAGGACGATTTACAAACCAAAGGAGTTAGGAGGGTTGGATATTTTGGATATTCAAGGTTTGAATGAGGCCTTGCTACCGAAAGGGATTAGGAAGATTTCGTGTTCGAGGAATTATATTTGGTTTGACATTTTGAAGGTTAGATATGGAGCAGTGATGGCTAACTTAGTTCGTGGTGAGTGCAGAGCCAGACCTGTCATAGCGTCTTTATGGTGGCGAGATATTGTTCGCCTATCTTGTAATTTTGGCAACGATTCATTTTTTCTAAATTTGGATGCGACTGTTGGTAGTGGTGAACGTACGTCATTCTGGTATTCTGCCTGGTGTGACAATAGACCTTTAGCCACCTTGTTTCTAGAGCTCCACCAAGTTGCAGTATACCCGAGAAGCTTCGTGGTTGACAATGGCAGCTGGGTTGGAGTAACAGTGGTAGTTCCAACTAGCATCAGGTCTAGAGATTAATTTTAACAAGAGTAGGCTTATTGGATATGGCGTTGAAGATTCCTTTTTAAAAGTCGGTGAAAGATTTCTTGCATGCAAAATTCAGAATTGTCCATTTAAATTTCATGGTATTCAAATAGGCGGGAACCATAGGCTGATATCTTTTTGGAAACCGGTCATTCACAAGGTGGAAGCAAGATTGGCCTCTTGGAAAGGAAGATTTTTATCTATGGGGGGCAGAACTACATTGATCAAATCAGTACTAACGAATCTACCAATTCATTACCTGTCATTTTACCGGATGCCGTAAAAAGTCAGCAAAATTATAACATCTCTTCAGCAGAAATTCTTGTGGAATGGTTCTACACTTAAGGATGGCATACCTTGGATCTCATGGAGGACGATTTGAAAACCAAAGGAGTTGGGAGGGTTGGATATTTTGGATATTCAATATTTAGTAAGGCCTTGCTAGCCAAATGGATTTGGAAGATTTTGAGTTCGAGGAATTATATTTGGTTGGAAATTTTCAAGGTTAGATATGAAGTAGTGATGGCTAACTTAGTTCGTGGTGAGTGCAGAGCCAGACCGGTCATGGCGTCTTTATGGTGGCGAGATATTGTTCGCCTATCTTGTAATTTTGGCAACGATTCATTTTTTCTTAATTTGGATGCGACTGTTGGTAGTGGTGAACGTACGTCATTCTGGTATTCTGCCTGGTGTGACAATAGACCTTTAGCCACCTTGTTTCCAGAGCTCCACCAAGTTGCAGTATACCCGAGAAGCTTGGTGGTTGATAATGGCAGCTGGGTTAGAGTAACAGTGGCAGTTTCAACTAGCATCGGGTCTAGAGATTAATTTTAACAACAGTAGGCTTATTGGATATGGCATTGAAGATTCCTTTTTAAAAGGCTGTGAAAGATTTCTTGCATGAAAAATTCAGAATTGTCCATTTAAATTTCTTGGTATTCAAATTGGCGGGAACCATAGGCTGATATCTTTTTGGAAATTGGTCATTCACAAGGTGCAAGCAAGATTAGCCTCTTGGAAAGGAAGATTTTTATCTATGGGGGGCAGAACTACATTGATCAAATCCGTACTAATGAATCTACCAATTCATTACCTGTCATTTTACCGGATGCCATAAAAAGTCCGCAAAATTATAACATCTCTTCAGCGGAAATTCTTGTGGAATGGTTCTACACTTAAGGATGGCATACCTTGGATCTCATGGAGGACGATTTACAAACCAAAGGAGTTAGGAGGGTTGGATATTTTGGATATTCAAGGTTTGAATGAGGCCTTGCTAGCGAAAGGGATTAGGAAGATTTCGTGTTCGAGGAATTATATTTGGTTTGACATTTTGAAGGTTAGATATGGAGCAGTGATGGCTAAGTTAGTTCGTGGTGAGTGCAGAGCCAGACCTGTCATAGCGTCTTTATGGTGGCGAGATATTGTTCGCCTATCTTGTAATTTTGGCAACGATTCATTTTTTCTAAATTTGGATGCGACTGTTGGTAGTGGTGAACGTACGTCATTCTGGTATTCTTCCTGGTGTGACAATAGACCTTTAGCCACCTTGTTTCTAGAGCTCCACCAAGTTGCAGTATACCCGAGAAGCTTCGTGGTTGACAATGGCAGCTGGGTTGGAGTAACAGTGGTAGTTCCAACTAGCATCAGGTCTAGAGATTAATTTTAACAAGAGTAGGCTTATTGGATATGGCGTTGAAGATTCCTTTTTAAAAGTCGGTGAAAGATTTCTTGCATGCAAAATTCAGAATTGTCCATTTAAATTTCATGGTATTCAAATAGGCGGGAACCATAGGCTGATATCTTTTTGGAAACCGGTCATTCACAAGGTGGAAGCAAGATTGGCCTCTTGGAAAGGAAGATTTTTATCTATGGGGGGCAGAACTACATTGATCAAATCAGTACTAACGAATCTACCAATTCATTACCTGTCATTTTACCGGATGCCGTAAAAAGTCAGCAAAATTATAACATCTCTTCAGCAGAAATTCTTGTGGAATGGTTCTACACTTAAGGATGGCATACCTTGGATCTCATGGAGGACGATTTGAAAACCAAAGGAGTTGGGAGGGTTGGATATTTTGGATATTCATTGTTTAGTAAGGCCTTGCTAGCCAAATGGATTTGGAAGATTTTGAGTTCGAGGAATTATATTTGGTTGGAAATTTTCAAGGTTAGATATGAAGTAGTGATGGCTAACTTAGTTCGTGGTGAGTGCAGAGCCAGACCGGTCATGGCGTCTTTATGGTGGCGAGATATTGTTCGCCTATCTTGTAATTTTGGCAACGATTCATTTTTTCTTAATTTGGATGCGACTGTTGGTAGTGGTGAACGTACGTCATTCTGGTATTCTGCTTGGTGTGACAATAGACCTTTAGCCACCTTGTTTCCAGAGCTCCACCAAGTTGCAGTATACCCGAGAAGCTTGGTGGTTGATAATGGCAGCTGGGTTGGAGTAACAGTGGCAGTTTCAACTAGCATCGGGTCTAGAGATTAATATTAACAATAGTAGGCTTATTGGATATGGCGTTGAAGATTCCTTTTTAAAAGGCTGTGAAAGATTTCTTGCATGAAAAATTCAGAATTGTCCATTTAAATTTCTTGGTATTCAAATTGGCGGGAACCATAGGCTGATATCTTTTTGGAAACCGGTCATTCACAAGGTGCAAGCAAGATTACCCTCTTGGAAAGGAAGATTTTTATTTATGGGGGGCAGAACTACATTGATCAAATCAGTACTAACGAATCTACCAATTCATTACCTGTCAATTTACCGGATGCCGTAAAAAGTCAGCAAAATTATAACATCTCTTCAGCGGAAATTCTTGTAGAATGGTTCTACACTTAAGGATGGCATACCTTGGATCTCATGGAGGACGATTTGCAAACCAAAGGAGTTAGGAGGGTTGGATATTATGGATATTCAATGTTTGAATGAGGCCTTGCTAGCGAAATGGATTAGGAAGATTTTGAGTTCGAGGAATTATATTTGGTTTGACATTTTGAAGGTTAGATATGGAGCAGTGATGGCTAACTTAGTTCGTGGTGAGTGCAGAGCCAGACCTGTCATAGGGTCTTTATGGTGGCGAGATATTGTTCGCCTATCTTGTAATTTTGGCAACGATTCATTTTTTCTAAATTTGGATGCGACTGTTGGTAGTGGTGAACGTACGTCATTCTGGTATTCTGCCTGGTGTGACAATAGACCTTTAGCCACCTTGTTTCTAGAACTCCACAAGTTGCAGTATACCCGAGAAGCTTCGTGGTTGACAATGGCAGCTGGGTTGGAGTAACAGTGGTAGTTCCAACTAGCATTAGGTCTAGAGATTAATTTTAACAAGAGTAGGCTTATTAGATATGGCGTTGAAGATTCCTTTTTAAAAGTCGGTGAAAGATTTCTTGCATGCAAAATTCAGAATTGCCCATTTAAATTTCTGGGTATTCAAATAGGCGGGAACCATAGGCTGATATCTTTTTGGAAACCGGTCACTCACAAGGTGGAAGCAAGATTGGCCACTTTGAAAGGAAATTTTTTTTCTTGGGGGGCAGAACTACATTGATCAAATCAGTACTAACGAATCTACCAATTCATTACCTGTCATTTTACCGGATGCGGTAAAAAGTCAGCAAAATTATAACATCTCTTCAGCGGAAATTCTTGTGGAATGGTTCTACACTTAAGGATGGCATACCTTGGATCTCATGGAGGACGATTTGAAAACCAAAGGAGTTGGGAGGGTTGGATATTTTGGATATTCAATGTTTAATTGAGGCCTTGCTAGCGAAATGGATTTGGAAGATTTTGAGTTCGAGGAATTATATTTGGTTGGACATTTTGAAGGTTAGATATGGAGCAGTGATGGCTAACTTAGTTCGTGGTGAGTGCAGAGCCAGACCGGTCATGGCGTCTTTATGGTGGCGAGATATTGTTCGCCTATCTTGTAATTTTGGCAACGATTCATTTTTTCTTAATTTGGATGCGACTGTTGGTAGTGGTGAACGTACGTCATTCTGGTATTCTTCCTGGTGTGACAATAGACCTTTAGCCACCTTGTTTCCAGAGCTCCACCAAGTGGCAGTATACCCGAGAAGCTTGGTGGTTGACAATGGCAGCTGGGTTGGAGTAACAGTGGCAGTTTCAACTAGCATCGGGTCTAGAGATTAATTTTAACAAGAGTAGGCTTATTGGATATGGCGTTGAAGATTCCTTTTTAAAAGTCGATGAAAGATTTCTTGCATGCAAAATTAGGAATTGTCCATTTAAATTTCTTGGTATTCAAATTGGCGGGAACCATAGGCAGATATCTTTTTGGAAACCGGTCATTCACAAGGTGCAAGCAAGATTGGCCTCTTGGAAAGGAAGATTTTTATCTATGGGGGGCAGAACTACATTGATCAAATCAGTACTAACGAATCTACCAATTCATTACCTGTCATTTTACCGGATACCGTCAAAAGTCAGCAAAATTATAACATCTCTTTAGCGGAAATTCTTTTTGAATGGTTCTACACTTAAGGATGGCATACCTTGGATCTCATGGAGGACGATTTGCAAACCAAAGGAGTTAGGAGGGTTGGATATTTTGGATATTCAATGTTTGAATGAGGCCTTGCTAGCGAAATGGATTAGGAAGATTTCGATTTCGAGGAATTATATTTGGTTTGATATTTTGAAGGTTAGATATGGAGCAGTGATGGCTAACTTAGTTCGTGGTGAGTGCAGAGCCAGACCGGTCATGGCGTCTTTATGGTGGCGAGATATTGTTCGCCTATCTTGTAATTTTGGCAACGATTCATTTTTTCTAAATTTGGATGCGACTGTTGGTAGTGGTGAACGTACGTCATTCTAGTATTCTGCCTGGTGTGACAATAGACCTTTAGCCACCTTGTTTCAAGAGCTCCACCAAGTTGCAGTATACCCGAGAAGCTTGGTGGTTGACAATGGCAGCTGGGTTGGAGTAACAGTGGTAGTTTCAACTAGCATCGGGTCTAGAGATTAATTTTAACAAGAGTAGGCTTATTGGATATGGCTTTGAAGATTCCTTTTTAAAAGTCGGTGAAAGATTTCTTGCATGCAAAATTCAGAATTGTCCATTTAAATTTCTTGGTATTTAAATAGGCGGGAACCATAGGCTGATATCTTTTTGGAAACCGATCATTCACAAGGTGGAAGCAAGATTGGCCTTTTGGAAAGGAAGATTTTTTTCTTGGGGGGCAGAACTACATTGATCAAATCAGTACTAACGAATCTACCAATTCATTACCTGTCATTTTACCGAATGCGATAAAAAGTTAGCAAAATTACAACATCTCTTCAGCGGAAATTCTTGTGGAATGGTTCAACAGTTAAGGATGGCATACCTTGGATCTCATGGAGGACGATTTGAAAACCAAAGGAGTTGGGAGGGTTGGATTTTTTGGATATTCAATGTTTAATTGAGGCCTTGCTAGCAAAATGGATTTGGAAGATTTTGAGTTCGAGGAATTATATTTGGTTGGACATTTAGAAGGTTAGATATGGAGTAGTGATGGCTAACTTAGTTCGTGGTGAGTTCAGAGCCAGACCGGTCATGGCGTCTTTATGGTGGCGAGATATTGTTCGCCTATCTTGTAATTTTGGAAACGATTCATTTTTTCTTAATTTGGATGCGACTGTTGGTAGTGGTGAACGTACGTCATTCTGGTATTCTGCCTGGTGTGACAATAGACCTTTAGCCACCTTGTCTCTAGAGCTCCACCAAGTTGCAGTATACCCGAGAAGCTTGGTGGTTGACAATGGCAGCTGGGTTGGAGTAACAGTGGTAGTTTCAACTAGCATCGGGTCTAGAGATTAATTTTAACAAGAGTAGGCTTATTGGATATGGCTTTGAAGATTCCTTTTTAAAAGTCGGTGAAAGATTTCTTGCATGCAAAATTCAGAATTGCCCATTTAAATTTCTTGGTATTTAAATAGGCGGGAACCATAGGCTGATATCTTTTTGGAAACCGATCATTCACAAGGTGGAAGCAAGATTGTCCTCTTGGAAAGGAAGATTTTTTTCTTGGGGGGCAGAACTACATTGATCAAATCAGTACTCACGAATCTACCAATTCATTACCTGTCATTTTACCGGATTCGGTAAAAAGTCAGCAAAATTACAACATCTCTTCAGCGGAAATTCTTGTGGAATGGTTCTACACTTAAGGATGGCATACCTTGGATCTCATGGAGGACGATTTGCAAACGAAAGGAGTTAGGAGGGTTGGATATTTTGGATATTCAATGTTTGAATGAGGCCTTGCTAGCGAAATGGATTAGGAAGATTTCGAGTTCGAGGAATTATATTTGGTTTGATATTTTGAAGGTTAGATATGGAGCAGTGATGGCTAACTTAGTTCGTGGTGAGTGCAGAGCCAGACCGGTCATGGCGTCTTTATGGTGGCGAGATATTGTTCGCCTATCTTGTAATTTTGGCAACGATTCATTTTTTCTAAATTTGGATGCGACTGTTGGTAGTGGTGAACGTATGTCATTCGGGTATTCTGCCTGGTGTGACAATAGACCTTTAGCCACCTTGTTTCAAGAGCTCCACCAAGTTGCAGTATACCCGAGAAGCTTGGTGGTTGACAATGGCAGCTGGGTTGGAGTAACAGTGGTAGTTTCAACTAGCATCGGGTCTAGAGATTAATTTTAACAAGAGTAGGCTTATTGGATATGGCTTTGAAGATTCCTTTTTAAAAGTCGGTGAAAGATTTCTTGCATGCAAAATTCAGAATTGTCCATTTAAATTTCTTGGTATTTAAATAGGCGGGAACCATAGGCTGATATCTTTTTGGAAACCGATCATTCACAAGGTGGAAGCAAGATTGGCCTTTTGGAAAGGAAGATTTTTTTCTTGGGGGGCAGAACTACATTGATCAAATCAGTACTAACGAATCTACCAATTCATTACCTGTCATTTTACCGGATGCGGTAAAAAGTTAGCAAAATTACAACATCTCTTCAGCGGAAATTCTTGTGGAATGGTTCAACAGTTAAGGATGGCATACCTTGGATCTCATGGAGGACGATTTGAAAACCAAAGGAGTTGGGAGGGTTGGATTTTTTGGATATTCAATGTTTAATTGAGGCCTTGCTAGCAAAATGGATTTGGAAGATTTTGAGTTCGAGGAATTATATTTGGTTGGACATTTAGAAGGTTAGATATGGAGTAGTGATGGCTAACTTAGTTCGTGGTGAGTGCAGAGCCAGACCGGTCATGGCGTCTTTATGGTGGCGAGATATTGTTCGCCTATCTTGTAATTTTGGAAACGATTCATTTTTTCTTAATTTGGATGCGACTGTTGGTAGTGGTGAACGTACGTCATTCTGGTATTCTGCCTGGTGTGACAATAGACCTTTAGCCACCTTGTCTCTAGAGCTCCACCAAGTTGCAGTATACCCGAGAAGCTTGGTGGTTGACAATGGCAGCTGGGTTGGAGTAACAGTGGTAGTTTCAACTAGCATCGGGTCTAGAGATTAATTTTAACAAGAGTAGGCTTATTGGATATGGCTTTGAAGATTCCTTTTTAAAAGTCGGTGAAAGATTTCTTGCATGCAAAATTCAGAATTGCCCATTTAAATTTCTTGGTATTTAAATAGGCGGGAACCATAGGCTGATATCTTTTTGGAAACCGATCATTCACAAGGTGGAAGCAAGATTGTCCTCTTGGAAAGGAAGATTTTTTTCTTGGGGGGCAGAACTACATTGATCAAATCAGTACTCACGAATCTACCAATTCATTACCTGTCATTTTACCGGATGCGGTAAAAAGTCAGCAAAATTACAACATCTCTTCAGCGGAAATTCTTGTGGAATGGTTCTACACTTAAGGATGGCATACCTTGGATCTCATGGAGGACGATTTGCAAACGAAAGGAGTTAGGAGGGTTGGATATTTTGGATATTCAATGTTTGAATGAGGCCTTGCTAGCGAAATGGATTAGGAAGATTTCGAGTTCGAGGAATTATATTTGGTTTGATATTTTAAAGGTTAGATATGGAGCAGTGATGGCTAACTTAGTTCGTGGTGAGTGCAGAGCCAGACCGGTCATGGCGTCTTTATGGTGGCGAGATATTGTTCGCCTATCTTGTAATTTTGGCAACGATTCATTTTTTCTAAATTTGGATGCGACTGTTGGTAGTGGTGAACGTATGTCATTCGGGTATTCTGCCTGGTGTGACAATAGACCTTTAGCCACCTTGTTTCAAGAGCTCCACCAAGTTGCAGTATACCCGAGAAGCTTGGTGGTTGACAATGGCAGCTGGGTTGGAGTAACAGTGGTAGTTTCAACTAGCATCGGGTCTAGAGATTAATTTTAACAAGAGTAGGCTTATTGGATATGGCTTTGAAGATTCCTTTTTAAAAGTCGGTGAAAGATTTCTTGCATGCAAAATTCAGAATTGTCCATTTAAATTTCTTGGTATTTAAATAGGCGGGAACCATAGGCTGATATCTTTTTGGAAACCGATCATTCACAAGGTGGAAGCAAGATTGGCCTTTTGGAAAGGAAGATTTTTTTCTTGGGGGGCAGAACTACATTGATCAAATCAGTACTAACGAATCTACCAATTCATTACCTGTCATTTTACCGGATGCGGTAAAAAGTTAGCAAAATTACAACATCTCTTCAGCGGAAATTCTTGTGGAATGGTTCAACAGTTAAGGATGGCATACCTTGGATCTCATGGAGGACGATTTGAAAACCAAAGGAGTTGGGAGGGTTGGATTTTTTGGATATTCAATGTTTAATTGAGGCCTTGCTAGCAAAATGGATTTGGAAGATTTTGAGTTCGAGGAATTATATTTGGTTGGACATTTAGAAGGTTAGATATGGAGTAGTGATGGCTAACTTAGTTCGTGGTGAGTGCAGAGCCAGACCGGTCATGGCGTCTTTATGGTGGTGAGATATTGTTCGCCTATCTTGTAATTTTGGAAACGATTCATTTTTTCTTAATTTGGATGCGACTGTTGGTAGTGGTGAACGTACGTCATTCTGGTATTCTGCCTGGTGTGACAATAGACCTTTAGCCACCTTGTCTCTAGAGCTCCACCAAGTTGCAGTATACCCGAGAAGCTTGGTGGTTGACAATGGCAGCTGGGTTGGAGTAACAGTGGTAGTTTCAACTAGCATCGGGTCTAGAGATTAATTTTAACAAGAGTAGGCTTATTGGATATGGCTTTGAAGATTCCTTTTTAAAAGTCGGTGAAAGATTTCTTGCATGCAAAATTCAGAATTGCCCATTTAAATTTCTTGGTATTTAAATAGGCGGGAACCATAGGCTGATATCTTTTTGGAAACCGATCATTCACAAGGTGGAAGCAAGATTGTCCTCTTGGAAAGGAAGATTTTTTTCTTGGGGGGCAGAACTACATTGATCAAATCAGTACTCACGAATCTACCAATTCATTACCTGTCATTTTACCGGATGCGGTAAAAAGTCAGCAAAATTACAACATCTCTTCAGCGGAAATTCTTGTGGAATGGTTCTACACTTAAGGATGGCATACCTTGGATCTCATGGAGGACGATTTGCAAACGAAAGGAGTTAGGAGGGTTGGATATTTTGGATATTCAATGTTTGAATGAGGCCTTGCTAGCGAAATGGATTAGGAAGATTTCGAGTTCGAGGAATTATATTTGGTTTGATATTTTGAAGGTTAGATATGGAGCAGTGATGGCTAACTTAGTTCGTGGTGAGTGCAGAGCCAGACCGGTCATGGCGTCTTTATGGTGGCGAGATATTGTTCGCCTATCTTGTAATTTTGGCAACGATTCATTTTTTCTAAATTTGGATGCGACTGTTGGTAGTGGTGAACGTATGTCATTCGGGTATTCTGCCTGGTGTGACAATAGACCTTTAGCCACCTTGTTTCAAGAGCTCCACCAAGTTGCAGTATACCCGAGAAGCTTGGTGGTTGACAATGGCAGCTGGGTTGGAGTAACAGTGGTAGTTTCAACTAGCATCGGGTCTAGAGATTAATTTTAACAAGAGTAGGCTTATTGGATATGGCTTTGAAGATTCCTTTTTAAAAGTCGGTGAAAGATTTCTTGCATGCAAAATTCAGAATTGTCCATTTAAATTTCTTGGTATTTAAATAGGCGGGAACCATAGGCTGATATCTTTTTGGAAACCGATCATTCACAAGGTGGAAGCAAGATTGGCCTTTTGGAAAGGAAGATTTTTTTCTTGGGGGGCAGAACTACATTGATCAAATCAGTACTAACGAATCTACCAATTCATTACCTGTCATTTTACCGGATGCGGTAAAAAGTTAGCAAAATTACAACATCTCTTCAGCGGAAATTCTTGTGGAATGGTTCAACAGTTAAGGATGGCATACCTTGGATCTCATGGAGGACGATTTGAAAACCAAAGGAGTTGGGAGGGTTGGATTTTTTGGATATTCAATGTTTAATTGAGGCCTTGCTAGCAAAATGGATTTGGAAGATTTTGAGTTCGAGGAATTATATTTGGTTGGACATTTAGAAGGTTAGATATGGAGTAGTGATGGCTAACTTAGTTCGTGGTGAGTGCAGAGCCAGACCGGTCATGGCGTCTTTATGGTGGCGAGATATTGTTCGCCTATCTTGTAATTTTGGAAACGATTCATTTTTTCTTAATTTGGATGCGACTGTTGGTAGTGGTGAACGTACGTCATTCTGGTATTCTGCCTGGTGTGACAATAGACCTTTAGCCACCTTGTCTCTAGAGCTCCACCAAGTTGCAGTATACCCGAGAAACTTGGTGGTTGACAATGGCAGCTGGGTTGGAGTAACAGTGGTAGTTTCAACTAGCATCGGGTCTAGAGATTAATTTTAACAAGAGTAGGCTTATTGGATATGGCTTTGAAGATTCCTTTTTAAAAGTCGGTGAAAGATTTCTTGCATGCAAAATTCAGAATTGTCCATTTAAATTTCTTGGTATTTAAATAGGCGGGAACCATAGGCTGATATCTTTTTGGAAACCGATCATTCACAAGGTGGAAGCAAGATTGGCCTCTTGGAAAGGAAGATTTTTTTCTTGGGGGGCAGAACTACATTGATCAAATCAGTACTCACGAATCTACCAATTCATTACCTGTCATTTTACCGGATGCGGTAAAAAGTCAGCGAAATTACAACATCTCTTCAGCGGAAATTCTTGTGGAATGGTTCTACACTTAAGGATGGCATACCTTGGATCTCATGGAGGACGATTTGCAAACGAAAGGAGTTAGGAGGGTTGGATATTTTGGATATTCAATGTTTGAATGAGGCCTTGCTAGCGAAATGGATTAGGAAGATTTCGAGTTCGAGGAATTATATTTGGTTTGATATTTTGAAGGTTAGATATGGAGCAGTGATGGCTAACTTAGTTCGTGGTGAGTGCAGAGCCAGACCGATCATGGCGTCTTTATGGTGGCGAGATATTGTTCGCCTATCTTGTAATTTTGGCAACGATTCATTTTTTCTAAATTTGGATGCGACTGTTGGTAGTGGTGAACGTATGTCATTCTGGTATTCTGCCTGGTGTGACAATAGACCTTTAGCCACCTTGTTTCAAGAGCTCCACCAAGTTGCAGTATACCCGAGAAGCTTGGTGGTTGACAATGGCAGCTGGGTTGGAGTAACAGTGGTAGTTTCAACTAGCATCGGGTCTAGAGATTAATTTTAACAAGAGTAGGCTTATTGGATATGGCTTTGAAGATTCCTTTTTAAAAGTCGGTGAAAGATTTCTTGCATGCAAAATTCAGAATTGTCCATTTAAATTTCTTGGTATTTAAATAGGCGGGAACCATAGGCTGATATCTTTTTGGAAACCGATCATTCACAAGGTGGAAGCAAGATTGGCCTTTTGGAAAGGAAGATTTTTTTCTTGGGGGGCAGAACTACATTGATCAAATCAGTACTAACGAATCTACCAATTCATTACCTGTCATTTTACCGGATGCGGTAAAAAGTTAGCAAAATTACAACATCTCTTCAGCGGAAATTCTTGTGGAATGGTTCAACAGTTAAGGATGGCATACCTTGGATCTCATGGAGGCCGATTTGAAAACCAAAGGAGTTGGGAGGGTTGGATTTTTTGGATATTCAATGTTTAATTGAGGCCTTGCTAGCAAAATGGATTTGGAAGATTTTGAGTTTGAGGAATTATATTTGGTTGGACATTTAGAAGGTTAGATATGGAGTAGTGATGGCTAACTTAGTTCGTGGTGAGTGCAGAGCCAGACCGGTCATGGCGTCTTTATGGTGGCGAGATATTGTTCGCCTATCTTGTAATTTTGGAAACGATTCATTTTTTCTTAATTTGGATGCGACTGTTGGTAGTGGTGAACGTACGTCATTCTGGTATTCTGCCTGGTGTGACAATAGACCTTTAGCCACCTTGTCTCTAGAGCTCCACCAAGTTGCAGTATACCCGAGAAGCTTGGTGGTTGACAATGGCAGCTGGGTTGGAGTAACAGTGGTAGTTTCAACTAGCATCGGGTCTAGAGATTAATTTTAACAAGAGTAGGCTTATTGGATATGGCTTTGAAGATTCCTTTTTAAAAGTCGGTGAAAGATTTCTTGCATGCAAAATTCAGAATTGTCCATTTAAATTTCTTGGTATTTAAATAGGCGGGAACCATAGGCTGATATCTTTTTGGAAACCGATCATTCACAAGGTGGAAGCAAGATTGGCCTCTTGGAAAGGAAGATTTTTTTCTTGGGGGGCAAAACTACATTGATCAAATCAGTACTCACGAATCTACCAATTCATTACCTGTCATTTTACCGGATGCGGTAAAAAGTCAGCAAAATTACAACATCTCTTCAGCGGAAATTCTTGTGGAATGGTTTTACACTTAAGGATGGCATACCTTGGATCTCATGGGGGACGATTTGCAAACGAAAGGAGTTAGGAGGGTTGGATATTTTGGATATTCAATGTTTGAATGAGGCCTTGCTAGCGAAATGGATTAGGAAGATTTCGAGTTCGAGGAATTATATTTGGTTTGATATTTTGAAGGTTAGATATGGAGCAGTGATGGCTAACTTAGTTCGTGGTGAGTGCAGAGCCAGACCGGTCATGGCGTCTTTATGGTGGCGAGATATTGTTCGCCTATCTTGTAATTTTGGCAACGATTCATTTTTTCTAAATTTGGATGCGACTGTTGGTAGTGGTGAACGTATGTCATTCTGGTATTCTGCCTGGTGTGACAATAGACCTTTAGCCACCTTGTTTCAAGAGCTCCACCAAGTTGCAGTATACCCGAGAAGCTTGGTGGTTGACAATGGCAGCTGGGTTGGAGTAACAGTGGTAGTTTCAACTAGCATCGGGTCTAGAGATTAATTTTAACAAGAGTAGGCTTATTGGATATGGCTTTGAAGATTCCTTTTTAAAAGTCGGTGAAAGATTTCTTGCATGCAAAATTCAGAATTGTCCATTTAAATTTCTTGGTATTTAAATAGGCGGGAACCATAGGCTGATATCTTTTTGGAAACCGATCATTCACAAGGTGGAAGCAAGATTGGCCTTTTGGAAAGGAAGATTTTTTTCTTGGGGGGCAGAACTACATTGATCAAATCAGTACTAACGAATCTACCAATTCGTTACCTGTCATTTTACCGGATGCGGTAAAAAGTTAGCAAAATTACAACATCTCTTCAGCGGAAATTCTTGTGGAATGGTTCAACAGTTAAGGATGGCATACCTTGGATCTCATGGAGGACGATTTGAAAACCAAAGGAGTTGGGAGGGTTGGATTTTTTGGATATTCAATGTTTAATTGAGGCCTTGCTAGCAAAATGGATTTGGAAGATTTTGAGTTCGAGGAATTATATTTGGTTGGACATTTAGAAGGTTAGATATGGAGTAGTGATGGCTAACTTAGTTCGTGGTGAGTGCAGAGCCAGACCGGTCATGGCGTCTTTATGGTGGCGAGATATTGTTCGCCTATCTTGTAATTTTGGAAACGATTCATTTTTTCTTAATTTGGATGCGACTGTTGGTAGTGGTGAACGTACGTCATTCTGGTATTCTGCTTGGTGTGACAATAGACCTTTAGCCACCTTGTCTCTAGAGCTCCACCAAGTTGCAGTATACCCGAGAAGCTTGGTGGTTGACAATGGCAGCTGGGTTGGAGTAACAGTGGTAGTTTCAACTAGCATCGGGTCTAGAGATTAATTTTAACAAGAGTAGGCTTATTGGATATGGCTTTGAAGATTCCTTTTTAAAAGTCGGTGAAAGATTTCTTGCATGCAAAATTCAGAATTGTCCATTTAAATTTCTTGGTATTTAAATAGGCGGGAACCATAGGCTGATATCTTTTTGGAAACCGATCATTCACAAGGTGGAAGCAAGATTGGCCTCTTGGAAAGGAAGATTTTTTTCTTGGGGGGCAGAACTACATTGATCAAATCAGTACTCACGAATCTACCAATTCATTACCTGTCATTTTACCGGATGCGGTAAAAAGTCAGCAAAATTACAACATCTCTTCAGCGGAAATTCTTGTGGAATGGTTCTACACTTAAGGATGGCATACCTTGGATCTCATGGGGGACGATTTGCAAACGAAAGGAGTTAGGAGGGTTGGATATTTTGGATATTCAATGTTTGAATGAGGCCTTGCTAGCGAAATGGATTAGGAAGATTTCGAGTTCGAGGAATTATATTTGGTTTGATATTTTGAAGGTTAGATATGGAGCAGTGATGGCTAACTTAGTTCGTGGTGAGTGCAGAGCCAGACCGGTCATGGCGTCTTTATGGTGGCGAGATATTGTTCGCCTATCTTGTAATTTTGGCAACGATTCATTTTTTCTAAATTTGGATGCGACTGTTGGTAGTGGTGAACGTATGTCATTCTGGTATTCTGCCTGGTGTGACAATAGACCTTTAGCCACCTTGTTTCAAGAGCTCCACCAAGTTGCAGTATACCCGAGAAGCTTGGTGGTTGACAATGGCAGCTGGGTTGGAGTAACAGTGGTAGTTTCAACTAGCATCGGGTCTAGAGATTAATTTTAACAAGAGTAGGCTTATTGGATATGGCTTTGAAGATTCCTTTTTAAAAGTCGGTGAAAGATTTCTTGCATGCAAAATTCAGAATTGTCCATTTAAATTTCTTGGTATTTAAATAGGCGGGAACCATAGGCTGATATCTTTTTGGAAACCGATCATTCACAAGGTGGAAGCAAGATTGGCCTTTTGGAAAGGAAGATTTTTTTCTTGGGGGGCAGAACTACATTGATCAATTCAGTACTAACGAATCTACCAATTCATTACCTGTTATTTTACCGGATGCGGTAAAAAGTTAGCAAAATTACAACATCTCTTCAGCGGAAATTCTTGTGGAATGGTTCAACAGTTAAGGATGGCATACCTTGGATCTCATGGAGGACGATTTGAAAACCAAAGGAGTTGGGAGGGTTGGATTTTTTGGATATTCAATGTTTAATTGAGGCCTTGCTAGCAAAATGGATTTGGAAGATTTTGAGTTCGAGGAATTATATTTGGTTGGACATTTAGAAGGTTAGATATGGAGTAGTGATGGCTAACTTAGTTCGTGGTGAGTGCAGAGCCAGACCGGTCATGGCGTCTTTATGGTGGCGAGATATTGTTCGCCTATCTTGTAATTTTGGAAACGATTCATTTTTTCTTAATTTGGATGCGACTGTTGGTAGTGGTGAACGTACGTCATTCTGGTATTCTGCCTGGTGTGACAATAGACCTTTAGCCACCTTGTCTCTAGAGCTCCACCAAGTTGCAGTATACCCGAGAAGCTTGGTGGTTGACAATGGCAGCTGGGTTGGAGTAACAGTGGTAGTTTCAACTAGCATCGGGTCTAGAGATTAATTTTAACAAGAGTAGGCTTATTGGATATGGCTTTGAAGATTCCTTTCTAAAAGTCGGTGAAAGATTTCTTGCATGCAAAATTCAGAATTGTCCATTTAAATTTCTTGGTATTTAAATAGGCGGGAACCATAGGCTGATATCTTTTTGGAAACCGATCATTCACAAGGTGGAAGCAAGATTGGCCTTTTGGAAAGGAAGATTTTTTTCTTGGGGGGCAGAACTACATTGATCAAATCAGTACTAACGAATCTACCAATTCATTACCTGTCATTTTACCGGATGCGGTAAAAAGTTAGCAAAATTACAACATCTCTTCAGCGGAAATTCTTGTGGAATGGTTCAACAGTTAAGGATGGCATACCTTGGATCTCATGGAGGACGATTTGAAAACCAAAGGAGTTGGGAGGGTTGGATTTTTTGGATATTCAATGTTTAATTGAGGCCTTGCTAGCAAAATGGATTTGGAAGATTTTGAGTTCGAGGAATTATATTTGGTTGGACATTTAGAAGGTTAGATATGGAGTAGTGATGGCTAACTTAGTTCGCGGTGAGTGCAGAGCCAGACCGGTCATGGCGTCTTTATGGTGGCGAGATATTGTTCGCCTATCTTGTAATTTTGGAAACGATTCATTTTTTCTTAATTTGGATGCGACTGTTGGTAGTGGTGAACGTACGTCATTCTGGTATTCTGCCTGGTGTGACAATAGACCTTTAGCCACCTTGTCTCTAGAGCTCCACCAAGTTGCAGTATACCCGAGAAGCTTAGTGGTTGACAATGGCAGCTGGGTTGGAGTAACAGTGGTAGTTTCAACTAGCATCGGGTCTAGAGATTAATTTTAACAAGAGTAGGCTTATTGGATATGGCTTTGAAGATTCCTTTTTAAAAGTCGGTGAAAGATTTCTTGCATGCAAAATTCAGAATTGTTCATTTAAATTTCTTGGTATTTAAATAGGCGGGAACCATAGGCTCATATCTTTTTGGAAACCGATCATTCACAAGGTGGAAGCAAGATTGGCCTCTTGGAAAGGAAGATTTTTTTCTTGGGGGGCAGAACTACATTGATCAAATCAGTACTCACGAATCTACCAATTCATTACCTGTCATTTTACCGGATGCGGTAAAAAGTCAGCAAAATTACAACATCTCTTCAGCGGAAATTCTTGTGGAATGGTTCTACACTTAAGGATGGCATACCTTGGATCTCATGGAGGACGATTTGCAAACGAAAGGAGTTAGGAGGGTTGGATATTTTGGATATTCAATGTTTGAATGAGGCCTTGCTAGCGAAATGGATTAGGAAGATTTCGAGTTCGAGGAATTATATTTGGTTTGATATTTTGAAGGTTAGATATGGAGCAGTGATGGCTAACTTAGTTCGTGGTGAGTGCAGAGCCAGACCGGTCATGGCGTCTTTATGGTGGCGAGATATTGTTCGCCTATCTTGTAATTTTGGCAACGATTCATTTTTTCTAAATTTGGATGCGACTGTTGGTAGTGGTGAACGTATGTCATTCTGGTATTCTGCCTGGTGTGACAATAGACCTTTAGCCACCTTGTTTCTAGAGCTCCACCAAGTTGCAGTATACCCGAGAAGCTTGGTGGTTGACAATGGCAGCTGGGTTGGAGTAACAGTGGTAGTTTCAACTAGCATCGGGTCTAGAGATTAATTTTAACAAGAGTAGGCTTATTGGACATGGCTTTGAAGATTCCTTTTTAAAAATCGGTGAAAAATTTCTTGCATGCAAAATTCAGAATCGTCCATTTGAATTTCTGGGTATTTAAATAGGCGGGAACCATAGGCTGATATCTTTTTGGAAACTGATCATTCACAAAGTGGAAGCAAGATTGGCCTCTTGGAAAGGAAGATTTTTATCTATGGGGGGCAGAACTACATTGATCAAATCAGTACTAACGAATCTACCAATTCATTACCTGTCATTTTACCGGATACCGTCAAAAGTCAGCAAAATTATAACATCTCTTCAGCGGAAATTCTTGTGGAATGGTTCTACACTTAAGGATGGCATACCTTGGATCTCATGGAGGACGATTTGCAAACGAAAGGAGTTAGGAGGGTTGGATATTTTGGATATACAATGTTTGAATGAGGCCTTGCTAGCGAAATGGATTAGGAAGATTTCGAGTTCGAGGAATTATATTTGGTTTGATATTTTGAAGGTTAGATATGGAGCAGTGATGGCTAACTTAGTTCGTGGTGAGTGCAGAGCTAGACCGGTCATGGCGTCTTTATGGTGGCGAGATATTGTTCGCCTATCTTGTAATTTTGGTAACGATTCATTTTTTCTAAATTTGGATGCGACTGTTGGTAGTGGTGAACGTACGTCATTCTTGTATTCTGCCTGGTCTGACAATAGACCTCTAGCCACCTTGTTTCTAGAGCTCCACCAAGTTGCAGTATACCCGAGAAGCTTGGTGGTTGATAATGGCAGCTGGGTTGGAGTAACAGTGGCAATTTCAACTAGCATCGGGTCTAGAGATTAATTTTAACAAGAGTAGGCTTATTGGATATGGCGTTGAAGATTCCTTTTTAAAAGTCGGTGAATGATTTCTTGCATTCAAAATTTAGAATTGTCCATTTAAATTTCTTGGTATTCAAATTGGCGGGAACCATAGGCTGATATCTTTTTGGAAACCGGTCATTCACAAGGTGGAAGCAAGATTGGCCTCTTGGAAAGGAAGATTTTTATCTATGGGGGGCAGAACTACATTGATCAAATCAGTACTAACGAATCTACCAATTCATTACCTGTAATTTTACCGGATACCGTCAAAAGTCAGCAAAATTATAACATCTCTTCAGCGGAAATTCTTGTGGAATGGTTCTACACTTAAGGATGGCATACCTTGGATCTCATGGAGGACGATTTGCAAACGAAAGGAGTTAGGAGGGTTGGATATTTTGGATATTCAATGTTTGAATGAGGCCTTGCTAGCGAAATGGATTAGGAAGATTTCGAGTTCGAGGAATTATATTTGGTTTTATATTTTGAAGGTTAGATATGGAGCAGTGATGGCTAACTTAGTTCGTGGTGAGTGCAGAGCCAGACCGGTCATGGCGTCTTTATGGTGGCGAGATATTGTTCGCCTATCTTGTAATTTTGGCAACGATTCATTTTTTCTAAATTTGGATGCGACTGTTGGTAGTGGTGAACGTACGTCATTCTGGTATTCTGCCTGGTGTGACAATAGACCTTTAGCCACCTTGTTTCTAGAGCTCCACCAAGTTGCAGTATACCCGAGAAGCTTGGTGGTTGACAATGGCAGCTGGGTTGGAGTAACAGTGGTAGTTTCAACTAGCATCGGGTCTAGAGATTAATTTTAACAAGAGTAGGCTTATTGGATATGGCTTTGAAGATTCCTTTTTAAAATTCGGTGAAAGATTTCTTGCATGCAAAATTCAGAATTGTCCATTTAAATTTCTTGGTATCTAAATAGGCGGGAACCATAGGCTGATATCTTTTTGGAAACTGATCATTCACAAGGTGGAAGCAAGATTGGCCTCTTGGAAAGGAAGATTTTTATCTATGGGGGGCAGAACTACATTGATCAAATCAGTACTAACGAATCTACCAATTCATTACCTGTCATTTTACCGGATACCGTCAAAAGTCAGCAAAATTATAACATCTCTTCAGCGGAAATTCTTGTGGAATGGTTCTACACTTAAGGATGGCATACCTTGGATCTCATGGAGGACGATTTGCAAACGAAAGGAGTTAGGAGGGTTGGATATTTTGGATATTCAATGTTTGAATGAGGCCTTGCTAGCGAAATGGATTAGGAAGATTTCGAGTTCGAGGAATTATATTTGGTTTGATATTTTGAAGGTTAGATATGGAGCAGTGATGGCTAACTTAGTTCGTGGTGAGTGCAGAGCCAGACCGGTCATGGCGTCTTTATGGTGGCGAGATATTGTTCGCCTATCTTGTAATTTTGACAACGATTCATTTATTCTAAATTTGGATGCGACTGTTGGTAGTGGTGAACGTACGTCATTCTGGTATTCTGCCTGGTGTGACAATAGACCTCTAGCCACCTTGTTTCTAGAGCTCCACCAAGTTGCAGTATACCCGAGAAGCTTGGTGGTTGATAATGGCAGCTGGGTTGGAGTAACAGTGGCAATTTCAACTAGCATCGGGTCTAGAGATTAATTTTAACAAGAGTAGGCTTATTGGATATGGCGTTGAAGATTCCTTTTTAAAAGCCGGTGAAAGATTTCTTGCATGTAAAATTCAGAATTGTCCATTTAAATTTCTTGGTATTCAAATTGGCGGGAACCATAGGCTGATATCTTTTTGGAAACCGGTCATTCACAAGGTGCAAGCAAGATTGGCCTCTTGGAAAGGAAGGTTTTTATCTATGGGGGGCAGAACTACATTGATCAAATCAGTACTAACGAATCTACCAATTCATTACCTGTCATTTTACCGGATGCCGTAAAAAGTCAGCAAAATTATAACATCTCTTCAGCGGAGATTCTTGTGGAATGGTTCTACACTTAAGGATGGCATACCTTGGATCTCATGGATGACGATTTGAAAACCAAAGGAGTTGGGAGGGTTGGATATTTTGGATATTCAATGTTTAATTGAGGCCTTGCTAGAGAAATGGATTTGGAAGATTTTGAGTTCGAGGAATTATATTTGGTTGGACATTTAGAAGGTTAGATATGGAGTAGTGATGGCTAACTTAGTTCGTGGTGAGTGCAGAGCCAGACCGGTCATGGCGTCTTTATGGTGGCGAGATATTGTTCGCCTATCTTGTAATTTTGGTAACGATTCATTTTTTCTAAATTTGGATGCGACTGTTGGTAGTGGTGAACGTACGTCATTCTGGTATTCTGCCTGGTGTGACAATAGACCTTTAGCCACCTTGTTTCTAGAGCTCCACCAAGTTGAAGTATACCCGAGAAGCTTGGTGGTTGACAATGGCAGCTGGGTTGGAGTAACAGTGGTAGTTTCAACTAGCATCGGGTCTAGAGATTAATTTTAACAAGAGTAGGCTTATTGGATATGGCTTTGAAGATTCCTTTTTAAAAGTCGGTGAAAGATTTCTTGCATGCAAAATTCAGAATTGTCCATTTAAATTTCTTGGTATCTAAATAGGAGGGAACCATAGGCTGATATCTTTTTGGAAACTGATCATTCACAAGGTGGAAGCAAGATTGGCCTCTTGGAAAGGAAGATTTTTATCTATGGGGGGCAGAACTACATTGATCAAATCAGTACTAACGAATCTACCAATTCATTACCTGTCATTTTACCGGATACCGTCAAAAGTCAGCAAAATTATAACATCTCTTCAGCGGAAATTCTTGTGGAATGGTTCTACACTTAAGGATGGCATACCTTGGATCTCATGGAGGACGATTTGCAAACGAAAGGAGTTAGGAGGGTTGGATATTTTGGATATTCAATGTTTGAATGAGGCCTTGCTAGCGAAATGGATTAGGAAGATTTCGAGTTCGAGGAATTATATTTGGTTTGATATTTTGAAGGTTAGATATGGAGCAGTGATGGCTAACTTAGTTCGTGGTGAGTGCAGAGCCAGACCGGTCATGGCGTCTTTATGGTGGCGAGATATTGTTCGCCTATCTTGTAATTTTGACAACGATTCATTTTTTCTAAATTTGGATGCGACTGTTGGTAGTGGTGAACGTACGTCATTCTGGTATTCTGCCTGGTGTGACAATAGACCTCTAGCCACCATGTTTCTAGAGCTCCACCAAGTTGCAGTATACCCGAGAAGCTTGGTGGTTGATAATGGCAGCTGGGTTGGAGTAACAGTGGCAATTTCAACTAGCATCGGGTCTAGAGATTAATTTTAACAAGAGTAGGCTTATTGGATATGGCGTTGAAGATTCCTTTTTAAAAGCCGGTGAAAGATTTCTCGCATGCAAAATTCAGAATTGTCCATTTAAATTTCTTGGTATTCAAATTGGCGGGAACCATAGGCTGATATCTTTTTGGAAACCGGTCATTCACAAGGTGCAAGCAAGATTGGCCTCTTGGAAAGGAAGATTTTTATCTATGGGGGGCAGAACTACATTGATCAAATCAGTACTAACGAATCTACCAATTCATTACCTGTCATTTTACCGGATACCGTCAAAAGTCAGCAAAATTATAACATCTCTTCAGCGGAAATTCTTGTGGAATGGTTCTACACTTAAGGATGGCATACCTTGGATCTCATGGAGGACGATTTGCAAACCAAAGGAGTTAGGAGGGTTGGATATTTTGGATATTCAATGTTTGAATGAGGCCTTGCTAGCGAAATGGATTAGGAAGATTTCGAGTTCGAGGAATTATATTTGGTTTGATATTTTGAAGGTTAGATATGGAGCAGTGATGGCTAACTTAGTTCGTGGTGAGTGCAGAGCCAGACCGGTCATGGCGTCTTTATGGTGGCGAGATATTGTTCGCCTATCTTGTAATTTTGGCAACGATTCATTTTTTCTAAATTTGGATGCGACTGTTGGTAGTGTGAACGTACGTCATTCTGGTATTCTTCCTGGTGTGACAATAGACCTTTAGCCACCTTGTTTCTAGAGCTCCACCAAGTTGCAGTATACCCGAGAAGCTTGGTGGTTGATAATGGCAGCTGGGTTGGAGTAACAGTGGCAATTTCAACTAGCATCGGGTCTAGAGATTAATTTTAACAAGAGTAGGCTTATTGGATATGGCGTTGAAGATTCCTTTTTAAAAGCCGGTGAAAGATTTCTTGCATGCAAAATTCAGAATTGTCCATTTAAATTTCTTGGTATTCAAATTGGCGAGAACCATAGGCTGATATCTTTTTGGAAACCGGTCATTCACAAGGTGCAAGCAAGATTGGCCTCTTGGAAAGGAAGATTTTTATCTATGGGGGGCAGAACTACATTGATCAAATCAGTACTAACGAATCTACCAATTCATTACCTGTCATTTTACCGGATGCCGTAAAAAGTCAGCAAAATTATAACATCTCTTCAGTGGAGATTCTTGTGGAATGGTTCTACACTTAAGGATGGCATACCTTGGATCTCATGGATGACGATTTGAAAACCAAAGGAGTTGGGAGGGTTGGATATTTTGGATATTCAATGTTTAATTGAGGCCTTGCTAGAGAAATGGATTTGGAAGATTTTGAGTTCGAGGAATTATATTTGGTTGGACATTTAGAAGGTTAGATATGGAGTAGTGATGGCTAACTTAGTTCGTGGTGAGTGCAGAGCCAGACCGGTCATGGCGTCTTTATGGTGGCGAGATATTGTTCGCCTATCTTGTAATTTTGGCAACGATTCATTTTTTCTAAATTTGGATGCGACTGTTGGTAGTGGTGAACGTACGTCATTCTGGTATTCTGCCTGGTGTGACAATAGACCTCTAGCCACCTTGTTTCTAGAGCTCCACCAAGTTGCAGTATACCCGAGAAGCTTGGTGGTTGATAATGGCAGCTGGGTTGAAGTAACAGTGGCAATTTCAACTAGCATCGGGTCTAGAGATTAATTTTAACAAGAGTAGGCTTATTGGATATGGCGTTGAAGATTCCTTTTTAAAAGCCGGTGAATGATTTCTTGCATGCAAAATTCAGAATTGTCCATTTAAATTTCTTGGTATTCAAATTGGCGGGAACCATAGGCTGATATCTTTTCGGAAACCGGTCATTCACAAGGTGGAAGCAAGATTGGCCTCTTGGAAAGGAAGATTTTTATCTATGGGGGACAGAACTACATTGATGAAATCAGTACTAACGAATCTACCAATTCATTACCTGTAATTTTACCGGATACCGTCAAAAGTCAGCAAAATTATAACATCTCTTCAGCGGAAATTCTTGTGGAATGGTTCTACACTTAAGGATGGCATTCCTTGGATCTCATGGAGGACGATTTGCAAACGAAAGGAGTTAGGAGGGTTGGATATTTTGGATATTCAATGTTTGAATGAGGCCTTGCTAGCGAAATGGATTAGGAAGATTTCGAGTTTGAGGAATTATATTTGGTTTGATATTTTGAAGGTTAGATATGGAGCAGTGATGGCTAACTTAGTTCGTGGTGAGTGCAGAGCCAGACCGGTCATGGCGTCTTTATGGTGGCGAGATATTGTTCGCCTATCTTGTAATTTTGACAACGATTCATTTTTTCTAAATTTGGATGCGACTGTTGGTAGTGGTGAACGTACGTCATTCTGGTATTCTGCCTGGTGTGACAATAGACCTCTAGCCACCTTGTTTCTAGAGCTCCACCAAGTTGCAGTATACCCGAGAACCTTGGTGGTTGATAATGGCAGCTGGGTTGGAGTAACAGTGGCAATTTCAACTAGCATCGGGTCTAGAGATTAATTATAACAAGAGTAGGCTTATTGGATATGGCGTTGAAGATTCCTTTTTAAAAGCCGGTGAAAGATTTCTCGCATGCAAAATTCAGAATTGTCCATTTAAATTTCTTGGTATTCAAATTGGCGGGAACCATAGGCTGATATCTTTTTGGAAACCGGTCATTCACAAGGTGCAAGCAAGATTGGCCTCTTGGAAAGGAAGATTTTTATCTATGGGGGGCAGAACTACATTGATCAAATCAGTACTAACGAATCTACCAATTCATTACCTGTCATTTTACCGGATACCGTCAAAAGTCAGCAAAATTATAACATCTCTTCAGCGGAAATTCTTGTGGAATGGTTCTACACTTAAGGATGGCATACCTTGGATCTCATGGAGGACGATTTGCAAACCAAAGGAGTTAGGAGGGTTGGATATTTTGGATATTCAATGTTTGAATGAGGCCTTGCTAGCGAAATGGATTAGGAAGATTTCGAGTTCGAGGAATTATATTTGGTTTGATATTTTGAAGGTTAGATATGGAGCAGTGATGGCTAACTTAGTTCGTGGTGAGTGCAGAGCCAGACCGGTCATGGCGTCTTTATGGTGGCGAGATATTGTTCGCCTATCTTGTAATTTTGGCAACGATTCATTTTTTCTAAATTTGGATGCGACTGTTGGTAGTGGTGAACGTACGTCA
Organism: Lathyrus tuberosus; assembly: GCA_022829125.1. Lineage (NCBI taxonomy): Eukaryota > Viridiplantae > Streptophyta > Magnoliopsida > Fabales > Fabaceae > Lathyrus > Lathyrus tuberosus. Next base: position 14,259,626 of record JALAZF010000072.1, read on the forward strand.
TTCTGGTATTCTTCCTGGTGTGACAATAGACCTTTAGCCACCTTGTTTCTAGAGCTCCACCAAGTTGCAGTATACCCGAGAAGCTTGGTGGTTGATAATGGCAGCTGGGTTGGAGTAACCGTGGCAATTTCAACTAGCATCGGGTCTAGAGATTAATTTTAACAAGAGTAGGCTTATTGGATATGGCGTTGAAGATTCCTTTTTAAAAGCCGGTGAAAGATTTCTTGCATGCAAAATTCAGAATTGTCCATTTAAATTTCTTGGTATCTAAATAGGAGGGAACCATAGGCTGATATCTTTTTGGAAACTGATCATTCACAAGGTGGAAGCAAGATTGGCCTCTTGGAAAGGAAGATTTTTATCTATGGGGGGCAGAACTACATTGATCAAATCAGTACTAACGAATCTACCAATTCATTACCTGTCATTTTACCGGATACCGTCAAAAGTCAGCAAAATTATAACATCTCTTCAGCGGAAATTCTTGTGGAATGGTTCTACACTTAAGGATGGCATACCTTGGATCTCATGGAGGACGATTTGCAAACGAAAGGAGTTAGGAGGGTTGGATATTTTGGATATTCAATGTTTGAATGAGGCCTTGCTAGCGAAATGGATTAGGAAGATTTCGAGTTCGAGGAATTATATTTGGTTTGATATTTTGAAGGTTAGATATGGAGCAGTGATGGCTAACTTAGTTCGTCGTGAGTGCAGAGCCAGACCGGTCATGGCGTCTTTATGGTGGCGAGATATTGTTCGCCTATCTTGTAATTTTGACAACGATTCATTTTTTCTAAATTTGGATGCGACTGTTGGTAGTGGTGAACGTACGTCATTCTGGTATTCTGCCTGGTGTGACAATAGACCTCTAGCCACCTTGTTTCTAGAGCTCCACCAAGTTGCAGTATACCCGAGAAGCTTGGTGGTTGATAATGGCAGCTGGGTTGGAGTAACAGTGGCAATTTCAACTAGCATCGGGTCTAGAGATTAATTATAACAAGAGTAGGCTTATTGGATATGGCGTTGAAGATTCCTTTTTAAAAGCCGGTGAAAGATTTCTCGCATGCAAAATTCAGAATTGTCCATTTAAATTTCTTGGTATTCAAATTGGCGGGAACCATAGGCTGATATCTTTTTGGAAACCGGTCATTCACAAGGTGCAAGCAAGATTGGCCTCTTGGAAAGGAAGATATTTATCTATGGGGGGCAGAACTACATTGATCAAATCAGTACTAACGAATCTACCAATTCATTACCTGTCATTTTACCGGATACCGTCAAAAGTCAGCAAAATTATAACATCTCTTCAGCGGAAATTCTTGTGGAATGGTTCTACACTTAAGGATGGCATACCTTGGATCTCATGGAGGACGATTTGCAAACCAAAGGAGTTAGGAGGGTTGGATATTTTGGATATTCAATGTTTGAATGAGGCCTTGCTAGCGAAATGGATTAGGAAGATTTCGAGTTCGAGGAATTATATTTGGTTTGATATTTTGAAGGTTAGATATGGAGCAGTGATGGCTAACTTAGTTCGTGGTGATTGCAGAGCCAGACCGGTCATGGCGTCTTTATGGTGGCGAGATATTGTTCGCCTATCTTGTAATTTTGGCAACGATTCATTTTTTCTAAATTTGGATGCGACTGTTGGTAGTGGTGAACGTACGTCATTCTGGTATTCTTCCTGGTGTGACAATAGACCTTTAGCCACCTTGTTTCTAGAGCTCCACCAAGTTGCAGTATACCCGAGAAGCTTGGTGGTTGATAATGGCAGCTGGGTTGGAGTAACAGTGGCAATTTCAACTAGCATCGGGTCTAGAGATTAATTTTAACAAGAGTAGGCTTATTGGATATGGCGTTGAAGATTCCTTTTTAAAAGCCGGTGAAAGATTTCTTGCATGTAAAATTCAGAATTTTCCATTTAAATTTCTTGGTATCTAAATAGGAGGGAACCATAGGCTGATATCTTTTTGGAAACTGATCATTCACAAGGTGGAAGCAAGATTGGCCTCTTGGAAAGGAAGATTTTTATCTATGGGGGGCAGAACTACATTGATCAAATCAGTACTAACGAATCTACCAATTCATTACCTGTCATTTTACCGGATACCGTCAAAAGTCAGCAAAATTATAACATCTCTTCAGCGGAAATTCTTGTGGAATGGTTCTACACTTAAGGATGGCATACCTTGGATCTCATGGAGGACGATTTGCAAACGAAAGGAGTTAGGAGGGTTGGATATTTTGGATATTCAATGTTTGAATGAGGCCTTGCTAGCGAAATGGATTAGGAAGATTTCGAGTTCGAGGAATTATATTTGGTTTGATATTTTGAAGGTTAGATATGGAGCAGTGATGGCTAACTTAGTTCGTCGTGAGTGCAGAGCCAGACCGGTCATGGCGTCTTTATGGTGGCGAGATATTGTTCGCCTATCTTGTAATTTTGACAACGATTCATTTTTTCTAAATTTGGATGCGACTGTTGGTAGTGGTGAACGTACGTCATTCTGGTATTCTGCCTGGTGTGACAATAGACCTCTAGCCACCTTGTTTCTAGAGCTCCACCAAGTTGCAGTATACCCGAGAAGCTTGGTGGTTGATAATGGCAGCTGTGTTGGAGTAACAGTGGCAATTTCAACTAGCATCGGGTCTAGAGATTAATTATAACAAGAGTAGGCTTATTGGATATGGCGTTGAAGATTCCTTTTTAAAAGCCGGTGAAAGATTTCTCGCATGCAAAATTCAGAATTGTCCATTTAAATTTCTTGGTATTCAAATTGGCGGGAACCATAGGCTGATATCTTTTTGGAAACCGGTCATTCACAAGGTGCAAGCAAGATTGGCCTCTTGGAAAGGAAGATTTTTATCTATGGGGGGCAGAACTACATTGATCAAATCAGTACTAACGAATCTACCAATTCATTACCTGTCATTTTACCGGATACCGTCAAAAGTCAGCAAAATTATAACATCTCTTCAGCGGAAATTCTTGTGGAATGGTTCTACACTTAAGGATGGCATACCTTGGATCTCATGGAGGACGATTTGCAAACGAAAGGAGTTAGGAGGGTTGGATATTTTGGATATTCAATGTTTGAATGAGGCCTTGCTAGCGAAATGGATTAGGAAGATTTCGAGTTCGAGGAATTATATTTGGTTTGATATTTTGAAGGTTAGATATGGAGCAGTGATGGCTAACTTAGTTCGTCGTGAGTGCAGAGCCAGACCGGTCATGGCGTCTTTATGGTGGCGAGATATTGTTCGCCTATCTTGTAATTTTGACAACGATTCATTTTTTCTAAATTTGGATGCGACTGTTGGTAGTGGTGAACGTACGTCATTCTGGTATTCTGCCTGGTGTGACAATAGACCTCTAGCCACCTTGTTTCTAGAGCTCCACGAAGTTGCAGTATACCCGAGAAGCTTGGTGGTTGATAATGGCAGCTGGGTTGGAGTAACAGTGGCAATTTCAACTAGCATCGGGTCTAGAGATTAATTATAACAAGAGTAGGCTTATTGGATATGGCGTTGAAGATTCCTTTTTAAAAGCCGGTGAAAGATTTCTCGCATGCAAAATTCAGAATTGTCCATTTAAATTTCTTGGTATTCAAATTGGCGGGAACCATAGGCTGATATCTTTTTGGAAACCGGTCATTCACAAGGTGCAAGCAAGATTGGCCTCTTGGAAAGGAAGATATTTATCTATGGGGGGCAGAACTACATTGATCAAATCAGTACTAACGAATCTACCAATTCATTACCTGTCATTTTACCGGATACCGTCAAAAGTCAGCAAAATTATAACATCTCTTCAGCGGAAATTCTTGTGGAATGGTTCTACACTTAAGGATGGCATACCTTGGATCTCATGGAGGACGATTTGCAAACCAAAGGAGTTAGGAGGGTTGGATATTTTGGATATTCAATGTTTGAATGAGGCCTTGCTAGCGAAATGGATTAGGAAGATTTCGAGTTCGAGGAATTATATTTGGTTTGATATTTTGAAGGTTAGATATGGAGCAGTGATGGCTAACTTAGTTCGTGGTGATTGCAGAGCCAGACCGGTCATGGCGTCTTTATGGTGGCGAGATATTGTTCGCCTATCTTGTAATTTTGGCAACGATTCATTTTTTCTAAATTTGGATGCGACTGTTGGTAGTGGTGAACGTACGTCATTCTGGTATTCTTCCTGGTGTGACAATAGACCTTTAGCCACCTTGTTTCTAGAGCTCCACCAAGTTGCAGTATACCCGAGAAGCTTGGTGGTTGATAATGGCAGCTGGGTTGGAGTAACAGTGGCAATTTCAACTAGCATCGGGTCTAGAGATTAATTTTAACAAGAGTAGGCTTATTGGATATGGCGTTGAAGATTCCTTTTTAAAAGCCGGTGAAAGATTTCTTGCATGTAAAATTCAGAATTGTCCATTTAAATTTCTTGGTATCTAAATAGGAGGGAACCATAGGCTGATATCTTTTTGGAAACTGATCATTCACAAGGTGGAAGCAAGATTGGCCTCTTGGAAAGGAAGATTTTTATCTATGGGGGGCAGAACTACATTGATCAAATCAGTACTAACGAATCTACCAATTCATTACCTGTCATTTTACCGGATACCGTCAAAAGTCAGCAAAATTATAACATCTCTTCAGCGGAAATTCTTGTGGAATGGTTCTACACTTAAGGATGGCATACCTTGGATCTCATGGAGGACGATTTGCAAACGAAAGGAGTTAGGAGGGTTGGATATTTTGGATATTCAATGTTTGAATGAGGCCTTGCTAGCGAAATGGATTAGGAAGATTTCGAGTTCGAGGAATTATATTTGGTTTGATATTTTGAAGGTTAGATATGGAGCAGTGATGGCTAACTTAGTTCGTCGTGAGTGCAGAGCCAGACCGGTCATGGCGTCTTTATGGTGGCGAGATATTGTTCGCCTATCTTGTAATTTTGACAACGATTCATTTTTTCTAAATTTGGATGCGACTGTTGGTAGTGGTGAACGTACGTCATTCTGGTATTCTGCCTGGTGTGACAATAGACCTCTAGCCACCTTGTTTCTAGAGCTCCACCAAGTTGCAGTATACCCGAGAAGCTTGGTGGTTGATAATGGCAGCTGTGTTGGAGTAACAGTGGCAATTTCAACTAGCATCGGGTCTAGAGATTAATTATAACAAGAGTAGGCTTATTGGATATGGCGTTGAAGATTCCTTTTTAAAAGCCGGTGAAAGATTTCTCGCATGCAAAATTCAGAATTGTCCATTTAAATTTCTTGGTATTCAAATTGGCGGGAACCATAGGCTGATATCTTTTTGGAAACCGGTCATTCACAAGGTGCAAGCAAGATTGGCCTCTTGGAAAGGAAGATTTTTATCTATGGGGGGCAGAACTACATTGATCAAATCAGTACTAACGAATCTACCAATTCATTACCTGTCATTTTACCGGATACCGTCAAAAGTCAGCAAAATTATAACATCTCTTCAGCGGAAATTCTTGTGGAATGGTTCTACACTTAAGGATGGCATACCTTGGATCTCATGGAGGACGATTTGCAAACGAAAGGAGTTAGGAGGGTTGGATATTTTGGATATTCAATGTTTGAATGAGGCCTTGCTAGCGAAATGGATTAGGAAGATTTCGAGTTCGAGGAATTATATTTGGTTTGATATTTTGAAGGTTAGATATGGAGCAGTGATGGCTAACTTAGTTCGTCGTGAGTGCAGAGCCAGACCGGTCATGGCGTCTTTATGGTGGCGAGATATTGTTCGCCTATCTTGTAATTTTGACAACGATTCATTTTTTCTAAATTTGGATGCGACTGTTGGTAGTGGTGAACGTACGTCATTCTGGTATTCTGCCTGGTGTGACAATAGACCTCTAGCCACCTTGTTTCTAGAGCTCCACGAAGTTGCAGTATACCCGAGAAGCTTGGTGGTTGATAATGGCAGCTGGGTTGGAGTAACAGTGGCAATTTCAACTAGCATCGGGTCTAGAGATTAATTATAACAAGAGTAGGCTTATTGGATATGGCGTTGAAGATTCCTTTTTAAAAGCCGGTGAAAGATTTCTCGCATGCAAAATTCAGAATTGTCCATTTAAATTTCTTGGTATTCAAATTGGCGGGAACCATAGGCTGATATCTTTTTGGAAACCGGTCATTCACAAGGTGCAAGCAAGATTGGCCTCTTGGAAAGGAAGATATTTATCTATGGGGGGCAGAACTACATTGATCAAATCAGTACTAACGAATCTACCAATTCATTACCTGTCATTTTACCGGATACCGTCAAAAGTCAGCAAAATTATAACATCTCTTCAGCGGAAATTCTTGTGGAATGGTTCTACACTTAAGGATGGCATACCTTGGATCTCATGGAGGACGATTTGCAAACCAAAGGAGTTAGGAGGGTTGGATATTTTGGATATTCAATGTTTGAATGAGGCCTTGCTAGCGAAATGGATTAGGAAGATTTCGAGTTCGAGGAATTATATTTGGTTTGATATTTTGAAGGTTAGATATGGAGCAGTGATGGCTAACTTAGTTCGTGGTGATTGCAGAGCCAGACCGGTCATGGCGTCTTTATGGTGGCGAGATATTGTTCGCCTATCTTGTAATTTTGGCAACGATTCATTTTTTCTAAATTTGGATGCGACTGTTGGTAGTGGTGAACGTACGTCATTCTGGTATTCTTCCTGGTGTGACAATAGACCTTTAGCCACCTTGTTTCTAGAGCTCCACCAAGTTGCAGTATACCCGAGAAGCTTGGTGGTTGATAATGGCAGCTGGGTTGGAGTAACAGTGGCAATTTCAACTAGCATCGGGTCTAGAGATTAATTTTAACAAGAGTAGGCTTATTGGATATGGCGTTGAAGATTCCTTTTTAAAAGCCGGTGAAAGATTTCTTGCATGTAAAATTCAGAATTGTCCATTTAAATTTCTTGGTATCTAAATAGGAGGGAACCATAGGCTGATATCTTTTTGGAAACTGATCATTCACAAGGTGGAAGCAAGATTGGCCTCTTGGAAAGGAAGATTTTTATCTATGGGGGGCAGAACTACATTGATCAAATCAGTACTAACGAATCTACCAATTCATTACCTGTCATTTTACCGGATACCGTCAAAAGTCAGCAAAATTATAACATCTCTTCAGCGGAAATTCTTGTGGAATGGTTCTACACTTAAGGATGGCATACCTTGGATCTCATGGAGGACGATTTGCAAACGAAAGGAGTTAGGAGGGTTGGATATTTTGGATATTCAATGTTTGAATGAGGCCTTGCTAGCGAAATGGATTAGGAAGATTTCGAGTTCGAGGAATTATATTTGGTTTGATATTTTGAAGGTTAGATATGGAGCAGTGATGGCTAACTTAGTTCGTCGTGAGTGCAGAGCCAGACCGGTCATGGCGTCTTTATGGTGGCGAGATATTGTTCGCCTATCTTGTAATTTTGACAACGATTCATTTTTTCTAAATTTGGATGCGACTGTTGGTAGTGGTGAACGTACGTCATTCTGGTATTCTGCCTGGTGTGACAATAGACCTCTAGCCACCTTGTTTCTAGAGCTCCACCAAGTTGCAGTATACCCGAGAAGCTTGGTGGTTGATAATGGCAGCTGTGTTGGAGTAACAGTGGCAATTTCAACTAGCATCGGGTCTAGAGATTAATTATAACAAGAGTAGGCTTATTGGATATGGCGTTGAAGATTCCTTTTTAAAAGCCGGTGAAAGATTTCTCGCATGCAAAATTCAGAATTGTCCATTTAAATTTCATGGTATTCAAATTGGCGGGAACCATAGGCTGATATCTTTTTGGAAACCGGTCATTCACAAGGTGCAAGCAAGATTGGCCTCTTGGAAAGGAAGATTTTTATCTATGGGGGGCAGAACTACATTGATCAAATCAGTACTAACGAATCTACCAATTCATTACCTGTCATTTTACCGGATACCGTCAAAAGTCAGCAAAATTATAACATCTCTTCAGCGGAAATTCTTGTGGAATGGTTCTACACTTAAGGATGGCATACCTTGGATCTCATGGAGGACGATTTGCAAACGAAAGGAGTTAGGAGGGTTGGATATTTTGGATATTCAATGTTTGAATGAGGCCTTGCTAGCGAAATGGATTAGGAAGATTTCGAGTTCGAGGAATTATATTTGGTTTGATATTTTGAAGGTTAGATATGGAGCAGTGATGGCTAACTTAGTTCGTCGTGAGTGCAGAGCCAGACCGGTCATGGCGTCTTTATGGTGGCGAGATATTGTTCGCCTATCTTGTAATTTTGACAACGATTCATTTTTTCTAAATTTGGATGCGACTGTTGGTAGTGGTGAACGTACGTCATTCTGGTATTCTGCCTGGTGTGACAATAGACCTCTAGCCACCTTGTTTCTAGAGCTCCACCAAGTTGCAGTATACCCGAGAAGCTTGGTGGTTGATAATGGCAGCTGGGTTGGAGTAACAGTGGCAATTTCAACTAGCATCGGGTCTAGAGATTAATTATAACAAGAGTAGGCTTATTGGATATGGCGTTGAAGATTCCTTTTTAAAAGCCGGTGAAAGATTTCTCGCATGCAAAATTCAGAATTGTCCATTTAAATTTCTTGGTATTCAAATTGGCGGGAACCATAGGCTGATATCTTTTTGGAAACCGGTCATTCACAAGGTGCAAGCAAGATTGGCCTCTTGGAAAGGAAGATATTTATCTATGGGGGGCAGAACTACATTGATCAAATCAGTACTAACGAATCTACCAATTCATTACCTGTCATTTTACCGGATACCGTCAAAAGTCAGCAAAATTATAACATCTCTTCAGCGGAAATTCTTGTGGAATGGTTCTACACTTAAGGATGGCATACCTTGGATCTCATGGAGGACGATTTGCAAACGAAAGGAGTTAGGAGGGTTGGATATTTTGGATATTCAATGTTTGAATGAGGCCTTGCTAGCGAAATGGATTAGGAAGATTTCGAGTTCGAGGAATTATATTTGGTTTGATATTTTGAAGGTTAGATATGGAGCAGTGATGGCTAACTTAGTTCGTGGTGATTGCAGAGCCAGACCGGTCATGGCGTCTTTATGGTGGCGAGATATTGTTCGCCTATCTTGTAATTTTGGCAACGATTCATTTTTTCTAAATTTGGATGCGACTGTTGGTAGTGGTGAACGTACGTCATTCTGGTATTCTGCCTGGTGTGACAATAGACCTCTAGCCACCTTGTTTCTAGAGCTCCACCAAGTTGCAGTATACCCGAGAAGCTTGGTGGTTGATAATGGCAGCTGGGTTGGAGTAACAGTGGCAATTTCAACTAGCATCGGGTCTAGAGATTAATTATAACAAGAGTAGGCTTATTGGATATGGCGTTGAAGATTCCTTTTTAAAAGCCGGTGAAAGATTTCTCGCATGCAAAATTCAGAATTGTCCATTTAAATTTCTTGGTATTCAAATTGGCGGGAACCATAGGCTGATATCTTTTTGGAAACCGGTCATTCACAAGGTGCAAGCAAGATTGGCCTCTTGGAAAGGAAGATATTTATCTATGGGGGGCAGAACTACATTGATCAAATCAGTACTAACGAATCTACCAATTCATTACCTGTCATTTTACCGGATACCGTCAAAAGTCAGCAAAATTATAACATCTCTTCAGCGGAAATTCTTGTGGAATGGTTCTACACTTAAGGATGGCATACCTTGGATCTCATGGAGGACGATTTGCAAACCAAAGGAGTTAGGAGGGTTGGATATTTTGGATATTCAATGTTTGAATGAGGCCTTGCTAGCGAAATGGATTAGGAAGATTTCGAGTTCGAGGAATTATATTTGGTTTGATATTTTGAAGGTTAGATATGGAGCAGTGATGGCTAACTTAGTTCGTGGTGATTGCAGAGCCAGACCGGTCATGGCGTCTTTATGGTGGCGAGATATTGTTCGCCTATCTTGTAATTTTGGCAACGATTCATTTTTTCTAAATTTGGATGCGACTGTTGGTAGTGGTGAACGTACGTCATTCTGGTATTCTTCCTGGTGTGACAATAGACCTTTAGCCACCTTGTTTCTAGAGCTCCACCAAGTTGCAGTATACCCGAGAAGCTTGGTGGTTGATAATGGCAGCTGGGTTGGAGTAACAGTGGCAATTTCAACTAGCATCGGGTCTAGAGATTAATTTTAACAAGAGTAGGCTTATTGGATATGGCGTTGAAGATTCCTTTTTAAAAGCCGGTGAAAGATTTCTTGCATGTAAAATTCAGAATTGTCCATTTAAATTTCTTGGTATCTAAATAGGAGGGAACCATAGGCTGATATCTTTTTGGAAACTGATCATTCACAAGGTGGAAGCAAGATTGGCCTCTTGGAAAGGAAGATTTTTATCTATGGGGGGCAGAACTACATTGATCAAATCAGTACTAACGAATCTACCAATTCATTACCTGTCATTTTACCGGATACCGTCAAAAGTCAGCAAAATTATAACATCTCTTCAGCGGAAATTCTTGTGGAATGGTTCTACACTTAAGGATGGCATACCTTGGATCTCATGGAGGACGATTTGCAAACGAAAGGAGTTAGGAGGGTTGGATATTTTGGATATTCAATGTTTGAATGAGGCCTTGCTAGCGAAATGGATTAGGAAGATTTCGAGTTCGAGGAATTATATTTGGTTTGATATTTTGAAGGTTAGATATGGAGCAGTGATGGCTAACTTAGTTCGTCGTGAGTGCAGAGCCAGACCGGTCATGGCGTCTTTATGGTGGCGAGATATTGTTCGCCTATCTTGTAATTTTGACAACGATTCATTTTTTCTAAATTTGGATGCGACTGTTGGTAGTGGTGAACGTACGTCATTCTGGTATTCTGCCTGGTGTGACAATAGACCTCTAGCCACCTTGTTTCTAGAGCTCCACCAAGTTGCAGTATACCCGAGAAGCTTGGTGGTTGATAATGGCAGCTGTGTTGGAGTAACAGTGGCAATTTCAACTAGCATCGGGTCTAGAGATTAATTATAACAAGAGTAGGCTTATTGGATATGGCGTTGAAGATTCCTTTTTAAAAGCCGGTGAAAGATTTCTCGCATGCAAAATTCAGAATTGTCCATTTAAATTTCTTGGTATTCAAATTGGCGGGAACCATAGGCTGATATCTTTTTGGAAACCGGTCATTCACAAGGTGCAAGCAAGATTGGCCTCTTGGAAAGGAAGATTTTTATCTATGGGGGGCAGAACTACATTGATCAAATCAGTACTAACGAATCTACCAATTCATTACCTGTCATTTTACCGGATACCGTCAAAAGTCAGCAAAATTATAACATCTCTTCAGCGGAAATTCTTGTGGAATGGTTCTACACTTAAGGATGGCATACCTTGGATCTCATGGAGGACGATTTGCAAACGAAAGGAGTTAGGAGGGTTGGATATTTTGGATATTCAATGTTTGAATGAGGCCTTGCTAGCGAAATGGATTAGGAAGATTTCGAGTTCGAGGAATTATATTTGGTTTGATATTTTGAAGGTTAGATATGGAGCAGTGATGGCTAACTTAGTTCGTCGTGAGTGCAGAGCCAGACCGGTCATGGCGTCTTTATGGTGGCGAGATATTGTTCGCCTATCTTGTAATTTTGACAACGATTCATTTTTTCTAAATTTGGATGCGACTGTTGGTAGTGGTGAACGTACGTCATTCTGGTATTCTGCCTGGTGTGACAATAGACCTCTAGCCACCTTGTTTCTAGAGCTCCACCAAGTTGCAGTATACCCGAGAAGCTTGGTGGTTGATAATGGCAGCTGGGTTGGAGTAACAGTGGCAATTTCAACTAGCATCGGGTCTAGAGATTAATTATAACAAGAGTAGGCTTATTGGATATGGCGTTGAAGATTCCTTTTTAAAAGCCGGTGAAAGATTTCTCGCATGCAAAATTCAGAATTGTCCATTTAAATTTCTTGGTATTCAAATTGGCGGGAACCATAGGCTGATATCTTTTTGGAAACCGGTCATTCACAAGGTGCAAGCAAGATTGGCCTCTTGGAAAGGAAGATATTTATCTATGGGGGGCAGAACTACATTGATCAAATCAGTACTAACGAATCTACCAATTCATTACCTGTCATTTTACCGGATACCGTCAAAAGTCAGCAAAATTATAACATCTCTTCAGCGGAAATTCTTGTGGAATGGTTCTACACTTAAGGATGGCATACCTTGGATCTCATGGAGGACGATTTGCAAACGAAAGGAGTTAGGAGGGTTGGATATTTTGGATATTCAATGTTTGAATGAGGCCTTGCTAGCGAAATGGATTAGGAAGATTTCGAGTTCGAGGAATTATATTTGGTTTGATATTTTGAAGGTTAGATATGGAGCAGTGATGGCTAACTTAGTTCGTGGTGATTGCAGAGCCAGACCGGTCATGGCGTCTTTATGGTGGCGAGATATTGTTCGCCTATCTTGTAATTTTGGCAACGATTCATTTTTTCTAAATTTGGATGCGACTGTTGGTAGTGGTGAACGTACGTCATTCTGGTATTCTGCCTGGTGTGACAATAGACCTCTAGCCACCTTGTTTCTAGAGCTCCACCAAGTTGCAGTATACCCGAGAAGCTTGGTGGTTGATAATGGCAGCTGGGTTGGAGTAACAGTGGCAATTTCAACTAGCATCGGGTCTAGAGATTAATTATAACAAGAGTAGGCTTATTGGATATGGCGTTGAAGATTCCTTTTTAAAAGCCGGTGAAAGATTTCTCGCATGCAAAATTCAGAATTGTCCATTTAAATTTCTTGGTATTCAAATTGGCGGGAACCATAGGCTGATATCTTTTTGGAAACCGGTCATTCACAAGGTGCAAGCAAGATTGGCCTCTTGGAAAGGAAGATATTTATCTATGGGGGGCAGAACTACATTGATCAAATCAGTACTAACGAATCTACCAATTCATTACCTGTCATTTTACCGGATACCGTCAAAAGTCAGCAAAATTATAACATCTCTTCAGCGGAAATTCTTGTGGAATGGTTCTACACTTAAGGATGGCATACCTTGGATCTCATGGAGGACGATTTGCAAACCAAAGGAGTTAGGAGGGTTGGATATTTTGGATATTCAATGTTTGAATGAGGCCTTGCTAGCGAAATGGATTAGGAAGATTTCGAGTTCGAGGAATTATATTTGGTTTGATATTTTGAAGGTTAGATATGGAGCAGTGATGGCTAACTTAGTTCGTGGTGATTGCAGAGCCAGACCGGTCATGGCGTCTTTATGGTGGCGAGATATTGTTCGCCTATCTTGTAATTTTGGCAACGATTCATTTTTTCTAAATTTGGATGCGACTGTTGGTAGTGGTGAACGTACGTCATTCTGGTATTCTTCCTGGTGTGACAATAGACCTTTAGCCACCTTGTTTCTAGAGCTCCACCAAGTTGCAGTATACCCGAGAAGCTTGGTGGTTGATAATGGCAGCTGGGTTGGAGTAACAGTGGCAATTTCAACTAGCATCGGGTCTAGAGATTAATTTTAACAAGAGTAGGCTTATTGGATATGGCGTTGAAGATTCCTTTTTAAAAGCCGGTGAAAGATTTCTTGCATGTAAAATTCAGAATTGTCCATTTAAATTTCTTGGTATCTAAATAGGAGGGAACCATAGGCTGATATCTTTTTGGAAACTGATCATTCACAAGGTGGAAGCAAGATTGGCCTCTTGGAAAGGAAGATTTTTATCTATGGGGGGCAGAACTACATTGATCAAATCAGTACTAACGAATCTACCAATTCATTACCTGTCATTTTACCGGATACCGTCAAAAGTCAGCAAAATTATAACATCTCTTCAGCGGAAATTCTTGTGGAATGGTTCTACACTTAAGGATGGCATACCTTGGATCTCATGGAGGACGATTTGCAAACGAAAGGAGTTAGGAGGGTTGGATATTTTGGATATTCAATGTTTGAATGAGGCCTTGCTAGCGAAATGGATTAGGAAGATTTCGAGTTCGAGGAATTATATTTGGTTTGATATTTTGAAGGTTAGATATGGAGCAGTGATGGCTAACTTAGTTCGTCGTGAGTGCAGAGCCAGACCGGTCATGGCGTCTTTATGGTGGCGAGATATTGTTCGCCTATCTTGTAATTTTGACAACGATTCATTTTTTCTAAATTTGGATGCGACTGTTGGTAGTGGTGAACGTACGTCATTCTGGTATTCTGCCTGGTGTGACAATAGACCTCTAGCCACCTTGTTTCTAGAGCTCCACCAAGTTGCAGTATACCCGAGAAGCTTGGTGGTTGATAATGGCAGCTGTGTTGGAGTAACAGTGGCAATTTCAACTAGCATCGGGTCTAGAGATTAATTATAACAAGAGTAGGCTTATTGGATATGGCGTTGAAGATTCCTTTTTAAAAGCCGGTGAAAGATTTCTCGCATTCAAAATTCAGAATTGTCCATTTAAATTTCTTGGTATTCAAATTGGCGGGAACCATAGGCTGATATCTTTTTGGAAACCGGTCATTCACAAGGTGCAAGCAAGATTGGCCTCTTGGAAAGGAAGATATTTATCTATGGGGGGCAGAACTACATTGATCAAATCAGTACTAACGAATCTACCAATTCATTACCTGTCATTTTACCGGATACCGTCAAAAGTCAGCAAAATTATAACATCTCTTCAGCGGAAATTCTTGTGGAATGGTTCTACACTTAAGGATGGCATACCTTGGATCTCATGGAGGACGATTTGCAAACCAAAGGAGTTAGGAGGGTTGGATATTTTGGATATTCAATGTTTGAATGAGGCCTTGCTAGCGAAATGGATTAGGAAGATTTCGAGTTCGAGGAATTATATTTGGTTTGATATTTTGAAGGTTAGATATGGAGCAGTGATGGCTAACTTAGTTCGTGGTGATTGCAGAGCCAGACCGGTCATGGCGTCTTTATGGTGGCGAGATATTGTTCGCCTATCTTGTAATTTTGGCAACGATTCATTTTTTCTAAATTTGGATGCGACTGTTGGTAGTGGTGAACGTACGTCATTCTGGTATTCTTCCTGGTGTGACAATAGACCTTTAGCCACCTTGTTTCTAGAGCTCCACCAAGTTGCAGTATACCCGAGAAGCTTGGTGGTTGATAATGGCAGCTGGGTTGGAGTAACAGTGGCAATTTCAACTAGCATCGGGTCTAGAGATTAATTTTAACAAGAGTAGGCTTATTGGATATGGCGTTGAAGATTCCTTTTTAAAAGCCGGTGAAAGATTTCTTGCATGCAAAATTCAGAATTGTCCATTTAAATTTCTTGGTATCTAAATAGGAGGGAACCATAGGCTGATATCTTTTTGGAAACTGATCATTCACAAGGTGGAAGCAAGATTGGCCTCTTGGAAAGGAAGATTTTTATCTATGGGGGGCAGAACTACATTGATCAAATCAGTACTAACGAATCTACCAATTCATTACCTGTCATTTTACCGGATACCGTCAAAAGTCAGCAAAATTATAACATCTCTTCAGCGGAAATTCTTGTGGAATGGTTCTACACTTAAGGATGGCATACCTTGGATCTCATGGAGGACGATTTGCAAACGAAAGGAGTTAGGAGGGTTGGATATTTTGGATATTCAATGTTTGAATGAGGCCTTGCTAGCGAAATGGATTAGGAAGATTTCGAGTTCGAGGAATTATATTTGGTTTGATATTTTGAAGGTTAGATATGGAGCAGTGATGGCTAACTTAGTTCGTCGTGAGTGCAGAGCCAGACCGGTCATGGCGTCTTTATGGTGGCGAGATATTGTTCGCCTATCTTGTAATTTTGACAACGATTCATTTTTTCTAAATTTGGATGCGACTGTTGGTAGTGGTGAACGTACGTCATTCTGGTATTCTGCCTGGTGTGACAATAGACCTCTAGCCACCTTGTTTCTAGAGCTCCACCAAGTTGCAGTATACCCGAGAAGCTTGGTGGTTGATAATGGCAGCTGTGTTGGAGTAACAGTGGCAATTTCAACTAGTATCGGGTCTAGAGATTAATTATAACAAGAGTAGGCTTATTGGATATGGCGTTGAAGATTCCTTTTTAAAAGCCGGTGAAAGATTTCTCGCATGCAAAATTCAGAATTGTCCATTTAAATTTCTTGGTATTCAAATTGGCGGGAACCATAGGCTGATATCTTTTTGGAAACCGGTCATTCACAAGGTGCAAGCAAGATTGGCCTCTTGGAAAGGAAGATTTTTATCTATGGGGGGCAGAACTACATTGATCAAATCAGTACTAACGAATCTACCAATTCATTACCTGTCATTTTACCGGATACCGTCAAAAGTCAGCAAAATTATAACATCTCTTCAGCGGAAATTCTTGTGGAATGGTTCTACACTTAAGGATGGCATACCTTGGATCTCATGGAGGACGATTTGCAAACGAAAGGAGTTAGGAGGGTTGGATATTTTGGATATTCAATGTTTGAATGAGGCCTTGCTAGCGAAATGGATTAGGAAGATTTCGAGTTTGAGGAATTATATTTGGTTTGATATTTTGAAGGTTAGATATGGAGCAGTGATGGCTAACTTAGTTCGTGGTGAGTGCAGAGCCAGACCGGTCATGGCGTCTTTATGGTGGCGAGATATTGTTCGCCTATCTTGTAATTTTGACAACGATTCATTTTTTCTAAATTTGGATGCGACTGTTGGTAGTGGTGAACGTACGTCATTCTGGTATTCTGCCTGGTGTGACAATAGACCTCTAGCCACCTTGTTTCTAGAGCTCCACCAAGTTGCAGTATACCCGAGAACCTTGGTGGTTGATAATGGCAGCTGGGTTGGAGTAACAGTGGCAATTTCAACTAGCATCGGGTCTAGAGATTAATTATAACAAGAGTAGGCTTATTGGATATGGCGTTGAAGATTCCTTTTTAAAAGCCGGTGAAAGATTTCTCGCATGCAAAATTCAGAATTGTCCATTTAAATTTCTTGGTATTCAAATTGGCGGGAACCATAGGCTGATATCTTTTTGGAAACCGGTCATTCACAAGGTGCAAGCAAGATTGGCCTCTTGGAAAGGAAGATTTTTATCTATGGGGGGCAGAACTACATTGATCAAATCAGTACTAACGAATCTACCAATTCATTACCTGTCATTTTACCGGATACCGTCAAAAGTCAGCAAAATTATAACATCTCTTCAGCGGAAATTCTTGTGGAATGGTTCTACACTTAAGGATGGCATACCTTGGATCTCATGGAGGACGATTTGCAAACGAAAGGAGTTAGGAGGGTTGGATATTTTGGATATTCAATGTTTGAATGAGGCCTTGCTAGCGAAATGGATTAGGAAGATTTCGAGTTCGAGGAATTATATTTGGTTTGATATTTTGAAGGTTAGATATGGAGCAGTGATGGCTAACTTAGTTCGTCGTGAGTGCAGAGCCAGACCGGTCATGGCGTCTTTATGGTGGCGAGATATTGTTCGCCTATCTTGTAATTTTGACAACGATTCATTTTTTCTAAATTTGGATGCGACTGTTGGTAGTGGTGAACGTACGTCATTCTGGTATTCTGCCTGGTGTGACAATAGACCTCTAGCCACCTTGTTTCTAGAGCTCCACCAAGTTGCAGTATACCCGAGAAGCTTGGTGGTTGATAATGGCAGCTGTGTTGGAGTAACAGTGGCAATTTCAACTAGCATCGGGTCTAGAGATTAATTATAACAAGAGTAGGCTTATTGGATATGGCGTTGAAGATTCCTTTTTAAAAGCCGGTGAAAGATTTCTCGCATTCAAAATTCAGAATTGTCCATTTAAATTTCTTGGTATTCAAATTGGCGGGAACCATAGGCTGATATCTTTTTGGAAACCGGTCATTCACAAGGTGCAAGCAAGATTGGCCTCTTGGAAAGGAAGATATTTATCTATGGGGGGCAGAACTACATTGATCAAATCAGTACTAACGAATCTACCAATTCATTACCTGTCATTTTACCGGATACCGTCAAAAGTCAGCAAAATTATAACATCTCTTCAGCGGAAATTCTTGTGGAATGGTTCTACACTTAAGGATGGCATACCTTGGATCTCATGGAGGACGATTTGCAAACCAAAGGAGTTAGGAGGGTTGGATATTTTGGATATTCAATGTTTGAATGAGGCCTTGCTAGCGAAATGGATTAGGAAGATTTCGAGTTCGAGGAATTATATTTGGTTTGATATTTTGAAGGTTAGATATGGAGCAGTGATGGCTAACTTAGTTCGTGGTGATTGCAGAGCCAGACCGGTCATGGCGTCTTTATGGTGGCGAGATATTGTTCGCCTATCTTGTAATTTTGGCAACGATTCATTTTTTCTAAATTTGGATGCGACTGTTGGTAGTGGTGAACGTACGTCATTCTGGTATTCTTCCTGGTGTGACAATAGACCTTTAGCCACCTTGTTTCTAGAGCTCCACCAAGTTGCAGTATACCCGAGAAGCTTGGTGGTTGATAATGGCAGCTGGGTTGGAGTAACAGTGGCAATTTCAACTAGCATCGGGTCTAGAGATTAATTTTAACAAGAGTAGGCTTATTGGATATGGCGTTGAAGATTCCTTTTTAAAAGCCGGTGAAAGATTTCTTGCATGCAAAATTCAGAATTGTCCATTTAAATTTCTTGGTATCTAAATAGGAGGGAACCATAGGCTGATATCTTTTTGGAAACTGATCATTCACAAGGTGGAAGCAAGATTGGCCTCTTGGAAAGGAAGATTTTTATCTATGGGGGGCAGAACTACATTGATCAAATCAGTACTAACGAATCTACCAATTCATTACCTGTCATTTTACCGGATACCGTCAAAAGTCAGCAAAATTATAACATCTCTTCAGCGGAAATTCTTGTGGAATGGTTCTACACTTAAGGATGGCATACCTTGGATCTCATGGAGGACGATTTGCAAACGAAAGGAGTTAGGAGGGTTGGATATTTTGGATATTCAATGTTTGAATGAGGCCTTGCTAGCGAAATGGATTAGGAAGATTTCGAGTTCGAGGAATTATATTTGGTTTGATATTTTGAAGGTTAGATATGGAGCAGTGATGGCTAACTTAGTTCGTCGTGAGTGCAGAGCCAGACCGGTCATGGCGTCTTTATGGTGGCGAGATATTGTTCGCCTATCTTGTAATTTTGACAACGATTCATTTTTTCTAAATTTGGATGCGACTGTTGGTAGTGGTGAACGTACGTCATTCTGGTATTCTGCCTGGTGTGACAATAGACCTCTAGCCACCTTGTTTCTAGAGCTCCACCAAGTTGCAGTATACCCGAGAAGCTTGGTGGTTGATAATGGCAGCTGTGTTGGAGTAACAGTGGCAATTTCAACTAGTATCGGGTCTAGAGATTAATTATAACAAGAGTAGGCTTATTGGATATGGCGTTGAAGATTCCTTTTTAAAAGCCGGTGAAAGATTTCTCGCATGCAAAATTCAGAATTGTCCATTTAAATTTCTTGGTATTCAAATTGGCGGGAACCATAGGCTGATATCTTTTTGGAAACCGGTCATTCACAAGGTGCAAGCAAGATTGGCCTCTTGGAAAGGAAGATTTTTATCTATGGGGGGCAGAACTACATTGATCAAATCAGTACTAACGAATCTACCAATTCATTACCTGTCATTTTACCGGATACCGTCAAAAGTCAGCAAAATTATAACATCTCTTCAGCGGAAATTCTTGTGGAATGGTTCTACACTTAAGGATGGCATACCTTGGATCTCATGGAGGACGATTTGCAAACGAAAGGAGTTAGGAGGGTTGGATATTTTGGATATTCAATGTTTGAATGAGGCCTTGCTAGCGAAATGGATTAGGAAGATTTCGAGTTTGAGGAATTATATTTGGTTTGATATTTTGAAGGTTAGATATGGAGCAGTGATGGCTAACTTAGTTCGTGGTGAGTGCAGAGCCAGACCGGTCATGGCGTCTTTATGGTGGCGAGATATTGTTCGCCTATCTTGTAATTTTGACAACGATTCATTTTTTCTAAATTTGGATGCGACTGTTGGTAGTGGTGAACGTACGTCATTCTGGTATTCTGCCTGGTGTGACAATAGACCTCTAGCCACCTTGTTTCTAGAGCTCCACCAAGTTGCAGTATACCCGAGAACCTTGGTGGTTGATAATGGCAGCTGGGTTGGAGTAACAGTGGCAATTTCAACTAGCATCGGGTCTAGAGATTAATTATAACAAGAGTAGGCTTATTGGATATGGCGTTGAAGATTCCTTTTTAAAAGCCGGTGAAAGATTTCTCGCATGCAAAATTCAGAATTGTCCATTTAAATTTCTTGGTATTCAAATTGGCGGGAACCATAGGCTGATATCTTTTTGGAAACCGGTCATTCACAAGGTGCAAGCAAGATTGGCCTCTTGGAAAGGAAGATTTTTATCTATGGGGGGCAGAACTACATTGATCAAATCAGTACTAACGAATCTACCAATTCATTACCTGTCATTTTACCGGATACCGTCAAAAGTCAGCAAAATTATAACATCTCTTCAGCGGAAATTCTTGTGGAATGGTTCTACACTTAAGGATGGCATACCTTGGATCTCATGGAGGACGATTTGCAAACCAAAGGAGTTAGGAGGGTTGGATATTTTGGATATTCAATGTTTGAATAAGGCCTTGCTAGCGAAATGGATTAGGAAGATTTCGAGTTCGAGGAATTATATTTGGTTTGATATTTTGAAGGTTAGATATGGAGCAGTGATGGCTAACTTAGTTCGTGGTGAGTGCAGAGCCAGACCGGTCATGGCGTCTTTATGGTGGCGAGATATTGTTCGCCTATCTTGTAATTTTGGCAACGATTCATTTTTTCTAAATTTGGATGCGACTGTTGGTAGTGGTGAACGTACGTCATTCTGGTATTCTTCCTGGTGTGACAATAGACCTTTAGCCACCTTGTTTCTAGAGCTCCACCAAGTTGCAGTATACCCGAGAAGCTTGGTGGTTGATAATGGCAGCTGGGTTGGAGTAACCGTGGCAATTTCAACTAGCATCGGGTCTAGAGATTAATTTTAACAAGAGTAGGCTTATTGGATATGGCGTTGAAGATTCCTTTTTAAAAGCCGGTGAAAGATTTCTTGCATGCAAAATTCAGAATTGTCCATTTAAATTACTTGGTATTCAAATTGGCGAGAACCATAGGCTGATATCTTTTTGGAAACCGGTCATTCACAAGGTGCAAGCAAGATTGGCCTCTTAGAAAGGAAGATTTTTATCTATGGGGGGCAGAACTACATTGATCAAATCAGTACTAACGAATCTACCAATTCATTACCTGTCATTTTACCGGATGCCGTAAAAAGTCAGCAAAATTATAACATCTCTTCAGCGGAGATTCTTGTGGAATGGTTCTACACTTAAGGATGGCATACCTTGGATCTCATGGATGACGATTTGAAAACCAAAGGAGTTGGGAGGGTTGGATATTTTGGATATTCAATGTTTAATTGAGGCCTTGCTAGAGAAATGGATTTGGAAGATTTTGAGTTCGAGGAATTATATTTGGTTTGATATTTTGAAGGTTAGATATGGAGCAGTGATGGCTAACTTAGTTCGTGGTGAGTGCAGAGCCAGACCGGTCATGGCGTCTTTATGGTGGCGAGATATTGTTCGCCTATCTTGTAATTTTGGCAACGATTCATTTTTTCTAAATTTGGATGCGACTGTTGGTAGTGGTGAACGTACGTCATTCTGGTATTCTTCCTGGTGTGACAATAGACCTTTAGCCACCTTGTTTCTAGAGCTCCACCAAGTTGCAGTATACCCGAGAAGCTTGGTGGTTGATAATGGCAGCTGGGTTGGAGTAACAGTGGCAATTTCAACTAGCATCGGGTCTAGAGATTAATTTTAACAAGAGTAGGCTTATTGGATATGGCGTTGAAGATTCCTTTTTAAAAGCCGGTGAAAGATTTCTTGCATGCAAAATTCAGAATTGTCCATTTAAATTTCTTGGTATTCAAATTGGCGAGAACCATAGGCTGATATCTTTTTGGAAACCGGTCATTCACAAGGTGCAAGCAAGATTGGCCTCTTAGAAAGGAAGATTTTTATCTATGGGGGGCAGAACTACATTGATCAAATCAGTACTAACGAATCTACCAATTCATTACCTGTCATTTTACCGGATGCCGTAAAAAGTCAGCAAAATTATAACATCTCTTCAGCGGAGATTCTTGTGGAATGGTTCTACACTTAAGGATGGCATACCTTGGATCTCATGGATGACGATTTGAAAACCAAAGGAGTTGGGAGGGTTGGATATTTTGGATATTCAATGTTTAATTGAGGCCTTGCTAGAGAAATGGATTTGGAAGATTTTGAGTTCGAGGAATTATATTTGGTTGGACATTAGAAGGTTAGATATGGAGTAGTGATGGCTAACTTAGTTCGTGGTGAGTGCAGAGCCAGACCGGTCATGGCGTCTTTATGGTGGCGAGATATTGTTCGCCTATCTTGTAATTTTGGCAACGATTCATTTTTTCTAAATTTGGATGCGACTGTTGGTAGTGGTGAACGTACGTCATTCTGGTATTCTGCCTGGTGTGACAATAGACCTCTAGCCACCTTGTTTCTAGAGCTCCACCAAGTTGCAGTATACCCGAGAAGCTTGGTGGTTGATAATGGCAGCTGGGTTGGAGTAACAGTGGCAATTTCAACTAGCATCGGGTCTAGAGATTAATTTTAACAAGAGTAGGCTTATTGGATATGGCGTTGAAGATTCCTTTTTAAAAGCCGGTGAATGATTTCTTGCATGCAAAATTCAGAATTGTCCATTTAAATTTCTTGGTATTCAAATTGGCGGGAACCATAGGCTGATATCTTTTTGGAAACCGGTCATTCACAAGGTGGAAGCAAGATTGGCCTCTTGGAAAGGAAGATTTTTATCTATGGGGGACAGAACTACATTGATGAAATCAGTACTAACGAATCTACCAATTCATTACCTGTAATTTTACCGGATACCGTCAAAAGTCAGCAAAATTATAACATCTCTTCAGCGGAAATTCTTGTGGAATGGTTCTACACTTAAGGATGGCATACCTTGGATCTCATGGAGGACGATTTGCAAACGAAAGGAGTTAGGAGGGTTGGATATTTTGGATATTCAATGTTTGAATGAGGCCTTGCTAGCGAAATGGATTAGGAAGATTTTGAGTTCGAGGAATTATATTTGGTTTGATATTTTGAAGGTTAGATATGGAGCAGTGATGGCTAACTTAGTTCGTGGTGAGTGCAGAGCCAGACCGGTCATGGCGTCTTTATGGTGGCGAGATATTGTTCGCCTATCTTGTAATTTTGGCAACGATTCATTTTTTCTAAATTTGGATGCGACTGTTGGTAGTGGTGAACGTACGTCATTCTGGTATTCTTCCTGGTGTGACAATAGACCTTTAGCCACCTTGTTTCTAGAGCTCCACCAAGTTGCAGTATACCCGAGAAGCTTGGTGGTTGATAATGGCAGCTGGGTTGGAGTAACAGTGGCAATTTCAACTAGCATCGGGTCTAGAGATTAATTTTAACAAGAGTAGGCTTATTGGATATGGCGTTGAAGATTCCTTTTTAAAAGCCGGTGAAAGATTTCTTGCATGCAAAATTCAGAATTGTCCATTTAAATTTCTTGGTATTCAAATTGGCGAGAACCATAGGCTGATATCTTTTTGGAAACCGGTCATTCACAAGGTGCAAGCAAGATTGGCCTCTTAGAAAGGAAGATTTTTATCTATGGGGGGCAGAACTACATTGATCAAATCAGTACTAACGAATCTACCAATTCATTACCTGTCATTTTACCGGATGCCGTAAAAAGTCAGCAAAATTATAACATCTCTTCAGCGGAGATTCTTGTGGAATGGTTCTACACTTAAGGATGGCATACCTTGGATCTCATGGATGACGATTTGAAAACCAAAGGAGTTGGGAGGGTTGGATATTTTGGATATTCAATGTTTAATTGAGGCCTTGCTAGAGAAATGGATTTGGAAGATTTTGAGTTCGAGGAATTATATTTGGTTGGACATTAGAAGGTTAGATATGGAGTAGTGATGGCTAACTTAGTTCGTGGTGAGTGCAGAGCCAGACCGGTCATGGCGTCTTTATGGTGGCGAGATATTGTTCGCCTATCTTGTAATTTTGGCAACGATTCATTTTTTCTAAATTTGGATGCGACTGTTGGTAGTGGTGAACGTACGTCATTCTGGTATTCTGCCTGGTGTGACAATAGACCTCTAGCCACCTTGTTTCTAGAGCTCCACCAAGTTGCAGTATACCCGAGAAGCTTGGTGGTTGATAATGGCAGCTGGGTTGGAGTAACAGTGGCAATTTCAACTAGCATCGGGTCTAGAGATTAATTTTAACAAGAGTAGGCTTATTGGATATGGCGTTGAAGATTCCTTTTTAAAAGCCGGTGAATGATTTCTTGCATGCAAAATTCAGAATTGTCCATTTAAATTTCTTGGTATTCAAATTGGCGGGAACCATAGGCTGATATCTTTTTGGAAACCGGTCATTCACAAGGTGGAAGCAAGATTGGCCTCTTGGAAAGGAAGATTTTTATCTATGGGGGACAGAACTACATTGATGAAATCAGTACTAACGAATCTACCAATTCATTACCTGTAATTTTACCGGATACCGTCAAAAGTCAGCAAAATTATAACATCTCTTCAGCGGAAATTCTTGTGGAATGGTTCTACACTTAAGGATGGCATACCTTGGATCTCATGGAGGACGATTTGCAAACGAAAGGAGTTAGGAGGGTTGGATATTTTGGATATTCAATGTTTGAATGAGGCCTTGCTAGCGAAATGGATTAGGAAGATTTTGAGTTCGAGGAATTATATTTGGTTTGATATTTTGAAGGTTAGATATGGAGCAGTGATGGCTAACTTAGTTCGTGGTGAGTGCAGAGCCAGACCGGTCATGGCGTCTTTATGGTGGCGAGATATTGTTCGCCTATCTTGTAATTTTGGCAACGATTCATTTTTTCTAAATTTGGATGCGACTGTTGGTAGTGGTGAACGTACGTCATTCTGGTATTCTTCCTGGTGTGACAATAGACCTTTAGCCACCTTGTTTCTAGAGCTCCACCAAGTTGCAGTATACCCGAGAAGCTTGGTGGTTGATAATGGCAGCTGGGTTGGAGTAACAGTGGCAATTTCAACTAGCATCGGGTCTAGAGATTAATTTTAACAAGAGTAGGCTTATTGGATATGGCGTTGAAGATTCCTTTTTAAAAGCCGGTGAAAGATTTCTTGCATGCAAAATTCAGAATTGTCCATTTAAATTTCTTGGTATTCAAATTGGCGAGAACCATAGGCTGATATCTTTTTGGAAACCGGTCATTCACAAGGTGCAAGCAAGATTGGCCTCTTAGAAAGGAAGATTTTTATCTATGGGGGGCAGAACTACATTGATCAAATCAGTACTAACGAATCTACCAATTCATTACCTGTCATTTTACCGGATGCCGTAAAAAGTCAGCAAAATTATAACATCTCTTCAGCGGAGATTCTTGTGGAATGGTTCTACACTTAAGGATGGCATACCTTGGATCTCATGGATGACGATTTGAAAACCAAAGGAGTTGGGAGGGTTGGATATTTTGGATATTCAATGTTTAATTGAGGCCTTGCTAGAGAAATGGATTTGGAAGATTTTGAGTTCGAGGAATTATATTTGGTTGGACATTAGAAGGTTAGATATGGAGTAGTGATGGCTAACTTAGTTCGTGGTGAGTGCAGAGCCAGACCGGTCATGGCGTCTTTATGGTGGCGAGATATTGTTCGCCTATCTTGTAATTTTGGCAACGATTCATTTTTTCTAAATTTGGATGCGACTGTTGGTAGTGGTGAACGTACGTCATTCTGGTATTCTGCCTGGTGTGACAATAGACCTCTAGCCACCTTGTTTCTAGAGCTCCACCAAGTTGCAGTATACCCGAGAAGCTTGGTGGTTGATAATGGCAGCTGGGTTGGAGTAACAGTGGCAATTTCAACTAGCATCGGGTCTAGAGATTAATTTTAACAAGAGTAGGCTTATTGGATATGGCGTTGAAGATTCCTTTTTAAAAGCCGGTGAATGATTTCTTGCATGCAAAATTCAGAATTGTCCATTTAAATTTCTTGGTATTCAAATTGGCGGGAACCATAGGCTGATATCTTTTTGGAAACCGGTCATTCACAAGGTGGAAGCAAGATTGGCCTCTTGGAAAGGAAGATTTTTATCTATGGGGGACAGAACTACATTGATGAAATCAGTACTAACGAATCTACCAATTCATTACCTGTAATTTTACCGGATACCGTCAAAAGTCAGCAAAATTATAACATCTCTTCAGCGGAAATTCTTGTGGAATGGTTCTACACTTAAGGATGGCATACCTTGGATCTCATGGAGGACGATTTGCAAACGAAAGGAGTTAGGAGGGTTGGATATTTTGGATATTCAATGTTTGAATGAGGCCTTGCTAGCGAAATGGATTAGGAAGATTTCGAGTTCGAGGAATTATATTTGGTTTGATATTTTGAAGGTTAGATATGGAGCAGTGATGGCTAACTTAGTTCGTGGTGAGTGCAGAGCCAGACCGGTCATGGCGTCTTTATGGTGGCGAGATATTGTTCGCCTATCTTGTAATTTTGGCAACGATTCATTTTTTCTAAATTTGGATGCGACTGTTGGTAGTGGTGAACGTACGTCATTCTGGTATTCTTCCTGGTGTGACAATAGACCTTTAGCCACCTTGTTTCTAGAGCTCCACCAAGTTGCAGTATACCCGAGAAGCTTGGTGGTTGATAATGGCAGCTGGGTTGGAGTAACAGTGGCAATTTCAACTAGCATCGGGTCTAGAGATTAATTTTAACAAGAGTAGGCTTATTGGATATGGCGTTGAAGATTCCTTTTTAAAAGCCGGTGAAAGATTTCTTGCATGCAAAATTCAGAATTGTCCATTTAAATTTCTTGGTATTCAAATTGGCGAGAACCATAGGCTGATATCTTTTTGGAAACCGGTCATTCACAAGGTGCAAGCAAGATTGGCCTCTTAGAAAGGAAGATTTTTATCTATGGGGGGCAGAACTACATTGATCAAATCAGTACTAACGAATCTACCAATTCATTACCTGTCATTTTACCGGATGCCGTAAAAAGTCAGCAAAATTATAACATCTCTTCAGCGGAGATTCTTGTGGAATGGTTCTACACTTAAGGATGGCATACCTTGGATCTCATGGATGACGATTTGAAAACCAAAGGAGTTGGGAGGGTTGGATATTTTGGATATTCAATGTTTAATTGAGGCCTTGCTAGAGAAATGGATTTGGAAGATTTTGAGTTCGAGGAATTATATTTGGTTGGACATTAGAAGGTTAGATATGGAGTAGTGATGGCTAACTTAGTTCGTGGTGAGTGCAGAGCCAGACCGGTCATGGCGTCTTTATGGTGGCGAGATATTGTTCGCCTATCTTGTAATTTTGGCAACGATTCATTTTTTCTAAATTTGGATGCGACTGTTGGTAGTGGTGAACGTACGTCATTCTGGTATTCTGCCTGGTGTGACAATAGACCTCTAGCCACCTTGTTTCTAGAGCTCCACCAAGTTGCAGTATACCCGAGAAGCTTGGTGGTTGATAATGGCAGCTGGGTTGGAGTAACAGTGGCAATTTCAACTAGCATCGGGTCTAGAGATTAATTTTAACAAGAGTAGGCTTATTGGATATGGCGTTGAAGATTCCTTTTTAAAAGCCGGTGAATGATTTCTTGCATGCAAAATTCAGAATTGTCCATTTAAATTTCTTGGTATTCAAATTGGCGGGAACCATAGGCTGATATCTTTTTGGAAACCGGTCATTCACAAGGTGGAAGCAAGATTGGCCTCTTGGAAAGGAAGATTTTTATCTATGGGGGACAGAACTACATTGATGAAATCAGTACTAACGAATCTACCAATTCATTACCTGTAATTTTACCGGATACCGTCAAAAGTCAGCAAAATTATAACATCTCTTCAGCGGAAATTCTTGTGGAATGGTTCTACACTTAAGGATGGCATACCTTGGATCTCATGGAGGACGATTTGCAAACGAAAGGAGTTAGGAGGGTTGGATATTTTGGATATTCAATGTTTGAATGAGGCCTTGCTAGCGAAATGGATTAGGAAGATTTCGAGTTCGAGGAATTATATTTGGTTTGATATTTTGAAGGTTAGATATGGAGCAGTGATGGCTAACTTAGTTCGTGGTGAGTGCAGAGCCAGACCGGTCATGGCGTCTTTATGGTGGCGAGATATTGTTCGCCTATCTTGTAATTTTGGCAACGATTCATTTTTTCTAAATTTGGATGCGACTGTTGGTAGTGGTGAACGTACGTCATTCTGGTATTCTTCCTGGTGTGACAATAGACCTTTAGCCACCTTGTTTCTAGAGCTCCACCAAGTTGCAGTATACCCGAGAAGCTTGGTGGTTGATAATGGCAGCTGGGTTGGAGTAACAGTGGCAATTTCAACTAGCATCGGGTCTAGAGATTAATTTTAACAAGAGTAGGCTTATTGGATATGGCGTTGAAGATTCCTTTTTAAAAGCCGGTGAAAGATTTCTTGCATGCAAAATTCAGAATTGTCCATTTAAATTTCTTGGTATTCAAATTGGCGAGAACCATAGGCTGATATCTTTTTGGAAACCGGTCATTCACAAGGTGCAAGCAAGATTGGCCTCTTGGAAAGGAAGATTTTTATCTATGGGGGGCAGAACTACTTTGATCAAATCAGTACTAACGAATCTACCAATTCATTACCTGTCATTTTACCGGATGCCGCAAAAAGTCAGCAAAATTATAACATCTCTTCAGCGGAGATTCTTGTGGAATGGTTCTACACTTAAGGATGGCATACCTTGGATCTCATGGATGACGATTTGAAAACCAAAGGAGTTGGGAGGGTTGGATATTTTGGATATTCAATGTTTAATTGAGGCCTTGCTAGAGAAATGGATTTGGAAGATTTTGAGTTCGAGGAATTATATTTGGTTGGACATTTAGAAGGTTAGATATGGAGTAGTGATGGCTAACTTAGTTCGTGGTGAGTGCAGAGCCAGACCGGTCATGGCGTCTTTATGGTGGCGAGATATTGTTCGCCTATCTTGTAATTTTGGCAACGATTCATTTTTTCTAAATTTGGATGCGACTGTTGGTAGTGGTGAACGTACGTCATTCTGGTATTCTGCCTGGTGTGACAATAGACCTCTAGCCACCTTGTTTCTAGAGCTCCACCAAGTTGCAGTATACCCGAGAAGCTTGGTGGTTGATAATGGCAGCTGGGTTGGAGTAACAGTGGCAATTTCAACTAGCATCGGGTCTAGAGATTAATTTTAACAAGAGTAGGCTTATTGGATATGGCGTTGAAGATTCCTTTTTAAAAGCCGGTGAATGATTTCTTGCATGCAAAATTCAGAATTGTCCATTTAAATTTCTTGGTATTCAAATTGGCGGGAACCATAGGCTGATATCTTTTCGGAAACCGGTCATTCACAAGGTGGAAGCAAGATTGGCCTCTTGGAAAGGAAGATTTTTATCTATGGGGGACAGAACTACATTGATGAAATCAGTACTAACGAATCTACCAATTCATTACCTGTAATTTTACCGGATACCGTCAAAAGTCAGCAAAATTATAACATCTCTTCAGCGGAAATTCTTGTGGAATGGTTCTACACTTAAGGATGGCATACCTTGGATCTCATGGAGGACGATTTGCAAACGAAAGGAGTTAGGAGGGTTGGATATTTTGGATATTCAATGTTTGAATGAGGCCTTGCTAGCGAAATGGATTAGGAAGATTTCGAGTTCGAGGAATTATATTTGGTTTGATATTTTGAAGGTTAGATATGGAGCAGTGATGGCTAACTTAGTTCGTGGTGAGTGCAGAGCCAGACCGGTCATGGCGTCTTTATGGTGGCGAGATATTGTTCGCCTATCTTGTAATTTTGGCAACGATTCATTTTTTCTAAATTTGGATGCGACTGTTGGTAGTGGTGAACGTACGTCATTCTGGTATTCTTCCTGGTGTGACAATAGACCTTTAGCCACCTTGTTTCTAGAGCTCCACCAAGTTGCAGTATACCCGAGAAGCTTGGTGGTTGATAATGGCAGCTGGGTTGGAGTAACAGTGGCAATTTCAACTAGCATCGGGTCTAGAGATTAATTTTAACAAGAGTAGGCTTATTGGATATGGCGTTGAAGATTCCTTTTTAAAAGCCGGTGAAAGATTTCTTGCATGCAAAATTCAGAATTGTCCATTTAAATTTCTTGGTATTCAAATTGGCGAGAACCATAGGCTGATATCTTTTTGGAAACCGGTCATTCACAAGGTGCAAGCAAGATTGGCCTCTTGGAAAGGAAGATTTTTATCTATGGGGGGCAGAACTACATTGATCAAATCAGTACTAACGAATCTACCAATTCATTACCTGTCATTTTACCGGATGCCGCAAAAAGTAAGCAAAATTATAACATCTCTTCAGCGGAGATTCTTGTGGAATGGTTCTACACTTAAGGATGGCATACCTTGGATCTCATGGATGACGATTTGAAAACCAAAGGAGTTGGGAGGGTTGGATATTTTGGATAT
Source organism: Lathyrus tuberosus (assembly GCA_022829125.1). Taxonomy (NCBI): domain Eukaryota; kingdom Viridiplantae; phylum Streptophyta; class Magnoliopsida; order Fabales; family Fabaceae; genus Lathyrus; species Lathyrus tuberosus. The sequence continues at coordinate 14,290,264 of JALAZF010000072.1, forward strand.
TCAATGTTTAATTGAGGCCTTGCTAGAGAAATGGATTTGGAAGATTTTGAGTTCGAGGAATTATATTTGGTTGGACATTTAGAAGGTTAGATATGGAGTAGTGATGGCTAACTTAGTTCGTGGTGAGTGCAGAGCCAGACCGGTCATGGCGTCTTTATGGTGGCGAGATATTGTTCGCCTATCTTGTAATTTTGGCAACGATTCATTTTTTCTAAATTTGGATGCGACTGTTGGTAGTGGTGAACGTACGTCATTCTGGTATTCTGCCTGGTGTGACAATAGACCTCTAGCCACCTTGTTTCTAGAGCTCCACCAAGTTGCAGTATACCCGAGAAGCTTGGTGGTTGATAATGGCAGCTGGGTTGGAGTAACAGTGGCAATTTCAACTAGCATCGGGTCTAGAGATTAATTTTAACAAGAGTAGGCTTATTGGATATGGCGTTGAAGATTCCTTTTTAAAAGCCGGTGAAAGATTTCTTGCATGCAAAATTCAGAATTGTCCATTTAAATTTCTTGGTATTCAAATTGGCGAGAACCATAGGCTGATATCTTTTCGGAAACCGGTCATTCACAAGGTGCAAGCAAGATTGGCCTCTTGGAAAGGAAGATTTTTATCTATGGGGGGCAGAACTACATTGATCAAATCAGTACTAACGAATCTACCAATTCATTACCTGTCATTTTACCGGATGCCGTAAAAAGTCAGCAAAATTATAACATCTCTTCAGCGGAGATTCTTGTGGAATGGTTCTACACTTAAGGATGGCATACCTTGGATCTCATGGATGACGATTTGAAAACCAAAGGAGTTGGGAGGGTTGGATATTTTGGATATTCAATCTTTAATTGAGGCCTTGCTAGAGAAATGGATTTGGAAGATTTTGAGTTCGAGGAATTATATTTGGTTGGACATTTAGAAGGTTAGATATGGAGTAGTGATGGCTAACTTAGTTCGTGGTGAGTGCAGAGCCAGACCGGTCATGGCGTCTTTATGGTGGCGAGATATTGTTCGCCTATCTTGTAATTTTGGCAACGATTCATTTTTTCTAAATTTGGATGCGACTGTTGGTAGTGGTGAACGTACGTCATTCTGGTATTCTGCCTGGTGTGACAATAGACCTCTAGCCACCTTGTTTCTAGAGCTCCACCAAGTTGCAGTATACCCGAGAAGCTTGGTGGTTGATAATGGCAGCTGGTTTGGAGTAACAGTTGCAATTTCAACTAGCATCGGGTCTAGAGATTAATTTTAACAAGAGTAGGCTTATTGGATATGGCGTTGAAGATTCCTTTTTAAAAGCCGGTGAATGATTTCTTGCATGCAAAATTCAGAATTGTCCATTTAAATTTCTTGGTATTCAAATTGGCGGGAACCATAGGCTGATATCTTTTCGGAAACCGGTCATTCACAAGGTGGAAGCAAGATTGGCCTCTTGGAAAGGAAGATTTTTATCTATGGGGGACAGAACTACATTGATGAAATCAGTACTAACGAATCTACCAATTCATTACCTGTAATTTTACCGGATACCGTCAAAAGTCAGCAAAATTATAACATCTCTTCAGCGGAAATTCTTGTGGAATGGTTCTACACTTAAGGATGGCATACCTTGGATCTCATGGAGGACGATTTGCAAACGAAAGGAGTTAGGAGGGTTGGATATTTTGGATATTCAATGTTTGAATGAGGCCTTGCTAGCGAAATGGATTAGGAAGATTTCGAGTTCGAGGAATTATATTTGGTTTGATATTTTGAAGGTTAGATATGGAGCAGTGATGGCTAACTTAGTTCGTGGTGAGTGCAGAGCCAGACCGGTCATGGCGTCTTTATGGTGGCGAGATATTGTTCGCCTATCTTGTAATTTTGACAACGATTCATTTTTTCTAAATTTGGATGCGACTGTTGGTAGTGGTGAACGTACGTCATTCTGGTATTCTGCCTGGTGTGACAATAGACCTCTAGCCACCTTGTTTCTAGAGCTCCACCAAGTTGCAGTATACCCGAGAAGCTTGGTGGTTGATAATGGCAGCTGGGTTGGAGTAACAGTGGCAATTTCAACTAGCATCGGGTCTAGAGATTAATTTTAACAAGAGTAGGCTTATTGGATATGGCGTTGAAGATTCCTTTTTAAAAGCCGGTGAAAGATTTCTTGCATGCAAAATTCAGAATTGTCCATTTAAATTTCTTGGTATTCAAATTGGCGAGAACCATAGGCTGATATCTTTTCGGAAACCGGTCATTCACAAGGTGCAAGCAAGATTGGCCTCTTGGAAAGGAAGATTTTTATCTATGGGGGGCAGAACTACATTGATCAAATCAGTACTAACGAATCTACCAATTCATTACCTGTCATTTTACCGGATGCCGTAAAAAGTCAGCAAAATTATAACATCTCTTCAGCGGAGATTCTTGTGGAATGGTTCTACACTTAAGGATGGCATACCTTGGATCTCATGGATGACGATTTGAAAACCAAAGGAGTTGGGAGGGTTGGATATTTTGGATATTCAATCTTTAATTGAGGCCTTGCTAGAGAAATGGATTTGGAAGATTTTGAGTTCGAGGAATTATATTTGGTTGGACATTTAGAAGGTTAGATATGGAGTAGTGATGGCTAACTTAGTTCGTGGTGAGTGCAGAGCCAGACCGGTCATGGCGTCTTTATGGTGGCGAGATATTGTTCGCCTATCTTGTAATTTTGGCAACGATTCATTTTTTCTAAATTTGGATGCGACTGTTGGTAGTGGTGAACGTACGTCATTCTGGTATTCTGCCTGGTGTGACAATAGACCTCTAGCCACCTTGTTTCTAGAGCTCCACCAAGTTGCAGTATACCCGAGAAGCTTGGTGGTTGATAATGGCAGCTGGTTTGGAGTAACAGTGGCAATTTCAACTAGCATCGGGTCTAGAGATTAATTTTAACAAGAGTAGGCTTATTGGATATGGCGTTGAAGATTCCTTTTTAAAAGCCGGTGAATGATTTCTTGCATGCAAAATTCAGAATTGTCCATTTAAATTTCTTGGTATTCAAATTGGCGGGAACCATAGGCTGATATCTTTTCGGAAACCGGTCATTCACAAGGTGGAAGCAAGATTGGCCTCTTGGAAAGGAAGATTTTTATCTATGGGGGACAGAACTACATTGATGAAATCAGTACTAACGAATCTACCAATTCATTACCTGTAATTTTACCGGATACCGTCAAAAGTCAGCAAAATTATAACATCTCTTCAGCGGAAATTCTTGTGGAATGGTTCTACACTTAAGGATGGCATACCTTGGATCTCATGGAGGACGATTTGCAAACGAAAGGAGTTAGGAGGGTTGGATATTTTGGATATTCAATGTTTGAATGAGGCCTTGCTAGCGAAATGGATTAGGAAGATTTCGAGTTCGAGGAATTATATTTGGTTTGATATTTTGAAGGTTAGATATGGAGCAGTGATGGCTAACTTAGTTCGTGGTGAGTGCAGAGCCAGACCGGTCATGGCGTCTTTATGGTGGCGAGATATTGTTCGCCTATCTTGTAATTTTGACAACGATTCATTTTTTCTAAATTTGGATGCGACTGTTGGTAGTGGTGAACGTACGTCATTCTGGTATTCTTCCTGGTGTGACAATAGACCTCTAGCCACCTTGTTTCTAGAGCTCCACCAAGTTGCAGTATACCCGAGAAGCTTGGTGGTTGATAATGGCAGCTGGGTTGGAGTAACAGTGGCAATTTCAACTAGCATCGGGTCTAGAGATTAATTTTAACAAGAGTAGGCTTAATGGATATGGCGTTGAAGATTCCTTTTTAAAAGCCGGTGAAAGATTTCTCGCATGCAAAATTCAGAATTGTCCATTTAAATTTCTTGGTATTCAAATTGGCGGGAACCATAGGCTGATATCTTTTTGGAAACCGGTCATTCACAAGGTGCAAGCAAGATTGGCCTCTTGGAAAGGAAGATTTTTATCTATGGGGGGCAGAACTACATTGATCAAATCAGTACTAACGAATCTACCAATTCATTACCTGTCATTTTACCGGATACCGTCAAAAGTCAGCAAAATTATAACATCTCTTCAGCGGAAATTCTTGTGGAATGGTTCTACACTTAAGGATGGCATACCTTGGATCTCATGGAGGACGATTTGCAAACCAAAGGAGTTAGGAGGGTTGGATATTTTGGATATTCAATGTTTGAATGAGGCCTTGCTAGCGAAATGGATTAGGAAGATTTTGAGTTCGAGGAATTATATTTGGTTGGACATTTAGAAGGTTAGATATGGAGTAGTGATGGCTAACTTAGTTCGTGGTGAGTGCAGAGCCAGACCGGTCATGGCGTCTTTATGGTGGCGAGATATTGTTCGCCTATCTTGTAATTTTGGCAACGATTCGTTTTTTCTAAATTTGGATGCGACTGTTGGTAGTGGTGAACGTACGTCATTCTGGTATTCTGCCTGGTGTGACAATAGACCTCTAGCCACCTTGTTTCTAGAGCTCCACCAAGTTGCAGTATACCCGAGAAGCTTGGTGGTTGATAATGGCAGCTGGGTTGGAGTAACAGTGGCAATTTCAACTAGCATCGGGTCTAGAGATTAATTTTAACAAGAGTAGGCTTATTGGATATGGCGTTGAAGATTCCTTTTTAAAAGCCGGTGAATGATTTCTTGCATGCAAAATTCAGAATTGTCCATTTAAATTTCTTGGTATTCAAATTGGCGGGAACCATAGGCTGATATCTTTTTGGAAACCGGTCATTCACAAGGTGGAAGCAAGATTGGCCTCTTAGAAAGGAAGATTTTTATCTATGGGGGACCGAACTACATTGATGAAATCAGTACTAACGAATCTACCAATTCATTACCTGTAATTTTACCGGATACCGTCAAAAGTCAGCAAAATTATAACATCTCTTCAGCGGAAATTCTTGTGGAATGGTTCTACACTTAAGGATGGCATACCTTGGATCTCATGGAGGACGATTTGCAAACGAAAGGAGTTAGGAGGGTTGGATATTTTGGATATTCAATGTTTGAATGAGGCCTTGCTAGCGAAATGGATTAGGAAGATTTCGAGTTCGAGGAATTATATTTGGTTTGATATTTTGAAGGTTAGATATGGAGCAGTGATGGCTAACTTAGTTCGTGGTGAGTGCAGAGCCAGACCGGTCATGGCGTCTTTATGGTGGCGAGATATTGTTCGCCTATCTTGTAATTTTGACAATGATTCATTTTTTCTAAATTTGGATGCGACTGTTGGTAGTGGTGAACGTACGTCATTCTGGTATTCTGCTGGTGTGACAATAGACCTCTAGCCACCTTGTTTCTAGAGCTCCACCAAGTTGCAGTATACCCGAGAAGCTTGGTGGTTGATAATGGCAGCTGGGTTGGAGTAACAGTGGCAATTTCAACTAGCATCGGGTCTAGAGATTAATTTTAACAAGAGTAGGCTTATTGGATATGGCGTTGAAGATTCCTTTTTAAAAGCCGGTGAAAGATTTCTCGCATGCAAAATTCAGAATTGTCCATTTAAATTTCTTGGTATTCAAATTGGCGGGAACCATAGGCTGATATCTTTTTGGAAACCGGTCATTCACAAGGTGCAAGCAAGATTGGCCTCTTGGAAAGGAAGATTTTTATCTATGGGGGGCAGAACTACATTGATCAAATCAGTACTAACGAATCTACCAATTCATTACCTGTCATTTTACCGGATACCGTCAAAAGTCAGCAAAATTATAACATCTCTTCAGCGGAAATTCTTGTGGAATGGTTCTACACTTAAGGATGGCATACCTTGGATCTCATGGAGGACGATTTGCAAACCAAAGGAGTTAGGAGGGTTGGATATTTTGGATATTCAATGTTTGAATGAGGCCTTGCTAGCGAAATGGATTAGGAAGATTTCGAGTTCGAGGAATTATATTTGGTTTGATATTTTGAAGGTTAGATATGGAGCAGTGATGGCTAACTTAGTTCGTGGTGAGTGCAGAGCCAGACCGGTCATGGCGTCTTTATGGTGGCGAGATATTGTTCGCCTATCTTGTAATTTTGACAACGATTCATTTTTTCTAAATTTGGATGCGACTGTTGGTAGTGGTGAACGTACGTCATTCTGGTATTCTTCCTGGTGTGACAATAGACCTCTAGCCACCTTGTTTCTAGAGCTCCACCAAGTTGCAGTATACCCGAGAAGCTTGGTGGTTGATAATGGCAGCTGGGTTGGAGTAACAGTGGCAATTTCAACTAGCATCGGGTCTAGAGATTAATTTTAACAAGAGTAGGCTTAATGGATATGGCGTTGAAGATTCCTTTTTAAAAGCCGGTGAAAGATTTCTCGCATGCAAAATTCAGAATTGTCCATTTAAATTTCTTGGTATTCAAATTGGCGGGAACCATAGGCTGATATCTTTTTGGAAACCGGTCATTCACAAGGTGCAAGCAAGATTGGCCTCTTGGAAAGGAAGATTTTTATCTATGGGGGGCAGAACTACATTGATCAAATCAGTACTAACGAATCTACCAATTCATTACCTGTCATTTTACCGGATACCGTCAAAAGTCAGCAAAATTATAACATCTCTTCAGCGGAAATTCTTGTGGAATGGTTCTACACTTAAGGATGGCATACCTTGGATCTCATGGAGGACGATTTGCAAACCAAAGGAGTTAGGAGGGTTGGATATTTTGGATATTCAATGTTTGAATGAGGCCTTGCTAGCGAAATGGATTAGGAAGATTTTGAGTTCGAGGAATTATATTTGGTTGGACATTTAGAAGGTTAGATATGGAGTAGTGATGGCTAACTTAGTTCGTGGTGAGTGCAGAGCCAGACCGGTCATGGCGTCTTTATGGTGGCGAGATATTGTTCGCCTATCTTGTAATTTTGGCAACGATTCGTTTTTTCTAAATTTGGATGCGACTGTTGGTAGTGGTGAACGTACGTCATTCTGGTATTCTGCCTGGTGTGACAATAGACCTCTAGCCACCTTGTTTCTAGAGCTCCACCAAGTTGCAGTATACCCGAGAAGCTTGGTGGTTGATAATGGCAGCTGGGTTGGAGTAACAGTGGCAATTTCAACTAGCATCGGGTCTAGAGATTAATTTTAACAAGAGTAGGCTTATTGGATATGGCGTTGAAGATTCCTTTTTAAAAGCCGGTGAATGATTTCTTGCATGCAAAATTCAGAATTGTCCATTTAAATTTCTTGGTATTCAAATTGGCGGGAACCATAGGCTGATATCTTTTTGGAAACCGGTCATTCACAAGGTGGAAGCAAGATTGGCCTCTTAGAAAGGAAGATTTTTATCTATGGGGGACCGAACTACATTGATGAAATCAGTACTAACGAATCTACCAATTCATTACCTGTAATTTTACCGGATACCGTCAAAAGTCAGCAAAATTATAACATCTCTTCAGCGGAAATTCTTGTGGAATGGTTCTACACTTAAGGATGGCATACCTTGGATCTCATGGAGGACGATTTGCAAACGAAAGGAGTTAGGAGGGTTGGATATTTTGGATATTCAATGTTTGAATGAGGCCTTGCTAGCGAAATGGATTAGGAAGATTTCGAGTTCGAGGAATTATATTTGGTTTGATATTTTGAAGGTTAGATATGGAGCAGTGATGGCTAACTTAGTTCGTGGTGAGTGCAGAGCCAGACCGGTCATGGCGTCTTTATGGTGGCGAGATATTGTTCGCCTATCTTGTAATTTTGACAATGATTCATTTTTTCTAAATTTGGATGCGACTGTTGGTAGTGGTGAACGTACGTCATTCTGGTATTCTGCTGGTGTGACAATAGACCTCTAGCCACCTTGTTTCTAGAGCTCCACCAAGTTGCAGTATACCCGAGAAGCTTGGTGGTTGATAATGGCAGCTGGGTTGGAGTAACAGTGGCAATTTCAACTAGCATCGGGTCTAGAGATTAATTTTAACAAGAGTAGGCTTATTGGATATGGCGTTGAAGATTCCTTTTTAAAAGCCGGTGAAAGATTTCTCGCATGCAAAATTCAGAATTGTCCATTTAAATTTCTTGGTATTCAAATTGGCGGGAACCATAGGCTGATATCTTTTTGGAAACCGGTCATTCACAAGGTGCAAGCAAGATTGGCCTCTTGGAAAGGAAGATTTTTATCTATGGGGGGCAGAACTACATTGATCAAATCAGTACTAACGAATCTACCAATTCATTACCTGTCATTTTACCGGATACCGTCAAAAGTCAGCAAAATTATAACATCTCTTCAGCGGAAATTCTTGTGGAATGGTTCTACACTTAAGGATGGCATACCTTGGATCTCATGGAGGACGATTTGCAAACCAAAGGAGTTAGGAGGGTTGGATATTTTGGATATTCAATGTTTGAATGAGGCCTTGCTAGCGAAATGGATTAGGAAGATTTCGAGTTCGAGGAATTATATTTGGTTGGACATTTAGAAGGTTAGATATGGAGTAGTGATGGCTAACTTAGTTCGTGGTGAGTGCAGAGCCAGACCGGTCATGGCGTCTTTATGGTGGCGAGATATTGTTCGCCTATCTTGTAATTTTGGCAACGATTCGTTTTTTCTAAATTTGGATGCGACTGTTGGTAGTGGTGAACGTACGTCATTCTGGTATTCTGCCTGGTGTGACAATAGACCTCTAGCCACCTTGTTTCTAGAGCTCCACCAAGTTGCAGTATACCCGAGAAGCTTGGTGGTTGATAATGGCAGCTGGGTTGGAGTAACAGTGGCAATTTCAACTAGCATCGGGTCTAGAGATTAATTTTAACAAGAGTAGGCTTATTGGATATGGCGTTGAAGATTCCTTTTTAAAAGCCGGTGAAAGATTTCTCGCATGCAAAATTCAGAATTGTCCATTTAAATTTCTTGGTATTCAAATTGGCGGGAACCATAGGCTGATATCTTTTTGGAAACCGGTCATTCACAAGGTGCAAGCAAGATTGGCCTCTTGGAAAGGAAGATTTTTATCTATGGGGGGCAGAACTACATTGATCAAATCAGTACTAACGAATCTACCAATTCATTACCTGTCATTTTACCGGATACCGTCAAAAGTCAGCAAAATTATAACATCTCTTCAGCGGAAATTCTTGTGGAATGGTTCTACACTTAAGGATGGCATACCTTGGATCTCATGGAGGACGATTTGCAAACCAAAGGAGTTAGGAGGGTTGGATATTTTGCATATTCAATGTTTGAATGAGGCCTTGCTAGCGAAATGGATTAGGAAGATTTCGAGTTCGAGGAATTATATTTGGTTGGACATTTAGAAGGTTAGATATGGAGTAGTGATGGCTAACTTAGTTCGTGGTGAGTGCAGAGCCAGACCGGTCATGGCGTCTTTATGGTGGCGAGATATTGTTCGCCTATCTTGTAATTTTGGCAACGATTCATTTTTTCTAAATTTGGATGCGACTGTTGGTAGTGGTGAACGTACGTCATTCTGGTATTCTGCCTGGTGTGACAATAGACCTCTAGCCACCTTGTTTCTAGAGCTCCACCAAGTTGCAGTATACCCGAGAAGCTTGGTGGTTGATAATGGCAGCTGGGTTGGAGTAACAGTGGCAATTTCAACTAGCATCGGGTCTAGAGATTAATTTTAACAAGAGTAGGCTTATTGGATATGGCGTTGAAGATTCCTTTTTAAAAGCCGGTGAAAGATTTCTTGCATGCAAAATTCAGAATTGTCCATTTAAATTTCTTGGTATTCAAATTGGCGGGAACCATAGGCTGATATCTTTTTGGAAACCGGTCATTCACAAGGTGCAAGCAAGATTGGCCTCTTGGAAAGGAAGATTTTTATCTATGGGGGACAGAACTACATTGATGAAATCAGTACTAACGAATCTACCAATTCATTACCTGTCATTTTACCGGATACCGTCAAAAGTCAGCAAAATTATAACATCTCTTCAGCGGAAATTCTTGTGGAATGGTTCTACACTTAAGGATGGCATACATTGGATCTCATGGAGGACGATTTGCAAACGAAAGGAGTTAGGAGGGTTGGATATTTTGGATATTCAATGTTTGAATGAGGCCTTGCTAGCGAAATGGATTAGGAAGATTTCGAGTTCGAGGAATTATATTTGGTTTGATATTTTGAAGGTTAGATATGGAGCAGTGATGGCTAACTTAGATCGTGGTGAGTGCAGAGCCAGACCTGTCATGGCGTCTTTATGGTGGCGAGATATTGTTCGCCTATCTTGTAATTTTGACAACGATTCATTTTTTCTAAATTTGGATGCGACTGTTGGTATTGGTGAACGTACGTCATTCTGGTATTCTGCCTGGTGTGACAATAGACCTCTAGCCACCTTGTTTCTAGAGCTCCACCAAGTTGCAGTATACCCGAGAAGCTTGGGGGTTGATAATGGCAGCTGGGTTGGAGTAACAGTGGCAATTTCAACTAGCATCGGGTCTAGAGATTAATTTTAACAAGAGTAGGTTTATTGGATATGGCGTTGAAGATTCCTTTTTAAAAGCCGGTGAAAGATTTCTCGCATGCAAAATTCAGAATTGTCCATTTAAATTTCTTGGTATTCAAATTGGCGGGAACCATAGGCTGATATCTTTTTGGAAACCGGTCATTCACAAGGTGCAAGCAAGATTGGCCTCTTGGAAAGGAAGATTTTTATCTATGGGGGGCAGAACTACATTGATCAAATCAGTACTAACGAATCTACCAATTCATTACCTGTCATTTTACCGGATACCGTCAAAAGTCAGCAAAATTATAACATCTCTTCAGCGGAAATTCTTGTGGAATGGTTCTACACTTAAGGATGGCATACCTTGGATCTCATGGAGGACGATTTGCAAACCAAAGGAGTTAGGAGGGTTGGATATTTTGGATATTCAATGTTTGAATGAGGCCTTGCTAGCGAAATGGATTAGGAAGATTTCGAGTTCGAGGAATTATATTTGGTTGGACATTTAGAAGGTTAGATATGGAGTAGTGATGGCTAACTTAGTTCGTGGTGAGTGCAGAGCCAGACCGGTCATGGCGTCTTTATGGTGGCGAGATATTGTTCGCCTATCTTGTAATTTTGGCAACGATTCATTTTTTCTAAATTTGGATGCGACTGTTGGTAGTGGTGAACGTACGTCATTCTGGTATTCTGCCTGGTGTGACAATAGACCTCTAGCCAGCTTGTTTCTAGAGCTCCACCAAGTTGCAGTATACCCGAGAAGCTTGGTGGTTGATAATGGCAGCTGGGTTGGAGTAACAGTGGCAATTTCAACTAGCATCGGGTCTAGAGATTAATTTTAACAAGAGTAGGCTTATTGGATATGGCGTTGAAGATTCCTTTTTAAAAGCCGGTGAAAGATTTCTCGCATGCAAAATTCAGAATTGTCCATTTAAATTTCTTGGTATTCAAATTGGCGGGAACCATAGGCTGATATCTTTTTGGAAACCGGTCATTCACAAGGTGCAAGCAAGATTGGCCTCTTGGAAAGGAAGATTTTTATCTATGGGGGGCAGAACTACATTGATCAAATCAGTACTAACGAATCTACCAATTCATTACCTGTCATTTTACCGGATACCGTCAAAAGTCAGCAAAATTATAACATCTCTTCAGCGGAAATTCTTGTGGAATGGTTCTACACTTAAGGATGGCATACCTTGGATCTCATGGAGGACGATTTGCAAACCAAAGGAGTTAGGAGGGTTGGATATTTTGGATATTCAATGTTTGAATGAGGCCTTGCTAGCGAAATGGATTAGGAAGATTTCGAGTTCGAGGAATTATATTTGGTTGGACATTTAGAAGGTTAGATATGGAGTAGTGATGGCTAACTTAGTTCGTGGTGAGTGCAGAGCCAGACCGGTCATGGCGTCTTTATGGTGGCGAGATATTGTTCGCCTATCTTGTAATTTTGGCAACGATTCATTTTTTCTAAATTTGGATGCGACTGTTGGTAGTGGTGAACGTACGTCATTCTGGTATTCTGCCTGGTGTGACAATAGACCTCTAGCCACCTTGTTTCTAGAGCTCCACCAAGTTGCAGTATACCCGAGAAGCTTGGTGGTTGATAATGGCAGCTGGGTTGGAGTAACAGTGGCAATTTCAACTAGCATCGGGTCTAGAGATTAATTTTAACAAGAGTAGGCTTATTGGATATGGCGTTGAAGATTCCTTTTTAAAAGCCGGTGAATGATTTCTTGCATGCAAAATTCAGAATTGTCCATTTAAATTTCTTGGTATTCAAATTGGCGGGAACCATAGGCTGATATCTTTTTGGAAACCGGTCATTCACAAGGTGGAAGCAAGATTGGCCTCTTGGAAAGGAAGATTTTTATCTATGGGGGACAGAACTACATTGATGAAATCAGTACTAACGAATCTACCAATTCATTACCTGTCATTTTACCGGATACCGTCAAAAGTCAGCAAAATTATAACATCTCTTCAGCGGAAATTCTTGTGGAATGGTTCTACACTTAAGGATGGCATACCTTGGATCTCATGGAGGACGATTTGCAAACGAAAGGAGTTAGGAGGGTTGGATATTTTGGATATTCAATGTTTGAATGAGGCCTTGCTAGCGAAATGGATTAGGAAGATTTCGAGTTCGAGGAATTATATTTGGTTTGATATTTTGAAGGTTAGATATGGAGCAGTGATGGCTAACTTAGATCGTGGTGAGTGCAGAGCCAGACCTGTCATGGCGTCTTTATGGTGGCGAGATATTGTTCGCCTATCTTGTAATTTTGACAACGATTCATTTATTCTAAATTTGGATGCGACTGTTGGTTGTGGTGAACGTACGTCATTCTGGTATTCTGCCTGGTGTGACAATAGACCTCTAGCCACCTTGTTTCTAGAGCTCCACCAAGTTGCAGTATACCCGAGAAGCTTGGTGGTTGATAATGGCAGCTGGGTTGGAGTAACAGTGGCAATTTCAACTAGCATCGGGTCTAGAGATTAATTTTAACAAGAGTAGGCTTATTGGATATGGCGTTGAAGATTCCTTTTTAAAAGCCGGTGAAAGATTTCTCGCATGCAAAATTCAGAATTGTCCATTTAAATTTTTTGGTATTCAAATTGGCGGGAACCATAGGCTGATATCTTTTTGGAAACCGGTCATTCACAAGGTGGAAGCAAGATTGGCCTCTTGGAAAGGAAGATTTTTATCTATGGGGGGCAGAACTACATTGATCAAATCAGTACTAACGAATCTACCAATTCATTAACTGTCATTTTACCGGATACCGTCAAAAGTCAGCAAAATTATAACATCTCTTCAGCGGAAATTCTTGTGGAATGGTTCTACACTTAAGGATGGCATACCTTGGATCTCATGGAGGACGATTTGCAAACGAAAGGAGTTAGGAGGGTTGGATATTTTGGATATTCAATGTTTGAATGAGGCCTTGCTAGCGAAATGGATTAGGAAGATTTCGAGTTCGAGGAATTATATTTGGTTTGATATTTTGAAGGTTAGATATGGAGCAGTGATGGCTAACTTAGATCGTGGTGAGTGCAGAGCCAGACCTGTCATGGCGTCTTTATGGTGGCGAGATATTGTTCGCCTATCTTGTAATTTTGACAACGATTCATTTATTCTAAATTTGGATGCGACTGTTGGTAGTGGTGAACGTACGTCATTTTGGTATTCTGCCTGGTGTGACAATAGACCTCTAGCCACCTTGTTTCTAGAGCTCCACCAAGTTGCAGTATACCCGAGAAGCTTGGTGGTTGATAATGGCAGCTGGGTTGGAGTAACAGTGGCAATTTCAACTAGCATCGGGTCTAGAGATTAATTTTAACAAGAGTAGGCTTATTGGATATGGCGTTGAAGATTCCTTTTTAAAAGCCGGTGAAAGATTTCTTGCATGCACAATTCAGAATTGTCCATTTAAATTTCTTGGTATCTAAATAGGCGGGAACCATAGGCTGATATCTTTTTGGAAACTGATCATTCACAAGGTGGAAGCAAGATTGGCCTCTTGGAAAGGAAGGTTTTTATCTATGGGGGGCAGAAATACATTGATCAAATCAGTACTAACGAATCTATCAATTCATTACCTGTCATTTTACCGGATACCGTCAAAAGTTAGCAAAATTATAACATCTCTTCAGCGGAAATTCTTGTGGAATGGTTCTACACTTAAGGATGGCATACCTTGGATCTCATGGAGGACGATTTGCAAACCAAAGGAGTTAGGAGGGTTGGATATTTTGGATATTCAATGTTTGAATGAGGCCTTGCTAGCGAAATGGATTAGGAAGATTTCGAGTTCGAGGAATTATATTTGGTTGGACATTTAGAAGGTTAGATATGGAGTAGTGATGGCTAACTTAGTTCGTGGTGAGTGCAGAGCCAGACCGGTCATGGCGTCTTTATGGTGGCGAGATATTGTTCGCCTATCTTGTAATTTTGGCAACGATTCATTTTTTCTAAATTTGGATGCGACTGTTGGTAGTGGTGAACGTACGTCATTCTGGTATTCTGCCTGGTGTGACAATAGACCTCTAGCAACCTTGTTTCTAGAGCTCCACCAAGTTGCAGTATACCCGAGAAGCTTGGTGGTTGATAATGGCAGCTGGGTTGGAGTAACAGTGGCAATTTCAACTAGCATCGGGTCTAGAGATTAATTTTAACAAGAGTAGGCTTACTGGATATGGCGTTGAAGATTCCTTTTTAAAAGCCAGTGAATGATTTCTTGCATGCAAAATTCAGAATTGTCCATTTAAATTTCTTGGTATTCAAATTGGCGGGAACCATAGGCTGATATCTTTTTGGAAACCGGTCATTCACAAGGTGGAAGCAAGATTGGCCTCTTGGAAAGGAAGATTTTTATCTATGGGGGACAGAACTACATTGATGAAATCAGTACTAACGAATCTACCAATTCATTACCTGTCATTTTACCGGATACCGTCAAAAGTCAGCAAAATTATAACATCTCTTCAGCGGAAATTCTTGTGGAATGGTTCTACACTTAAGGATGGCATACCTTGGATCTCATGGAGGACGATTTGCAAACGAAAGGAGTTAGGAGGGTTGGATATTTTGGATATTCAATGTTTGAATGAGGCCTTGCTAGCGAAATGGATTAGGAAGATTTCGAGTTCGAGGAATTATATTTGGTTTGATATTTTGAAGGTTAGATATGGAGCAGTGATGGCTAACTTAGATCGTGGTGAGTGCAGAGCCAGACCTGTCATGGCGTCTTTATGGTGGCGAGATATTGTTCGCCTATCTTGTAATTTTGACAACGATTCATTTATTCTAAATTTGGATGGGACTGTTGGTAGTGGTGAACGTACGTCATTCTGGTATTCTGCCTGGTGTGACAATAGACCTCTAGCCACCTTGTTTCTAGAGCTCCACCAAGTTGCAGTATACCCGAGAAGCTTGGTGGTTGATAATGGCAGCTGGGTTGGAGTAACAGTGGCAATTTCAACTAGCATCGGGTCTAGAGATTAATTTTAACAAGAGTAGGCTTATTGGATATGGCGTTGAAGATTCCTTTTTAAAAGCCGGTGAAAGATTTCTCGCATGCAAAATTCAGAATTGTCCATTTAAATTTCTTGGTATTCAAATTGGCGGGAACCATAGGCTGATATCTTTTTGGAAACCGGTCATTCACAAGGTGCAAGCAAGATTGGCCTCTTGGAAAGGAAGATTTTTATCTATGGGGGGCAGAACTACATTGATCAAATCAGTACTAACGAATCTACCAATTCATTACCTGTCATTTTACCGGATACCGTCAAAAGTCAGCAAAATTATAACATCTCTTCAGCGGAAATTCTTGTGGAATGGTTCTACACTTAAGGATGGCATACCTTGGATCTCATGGAGGACGATTTGCAAACCAAAGGAGTTAGGAGGGTTGGATATTTTGGATATTCAATGTTTGAATGAGGCCTTGCTAGCGAAATGGATTAGGAAGATTTCGAGTTCGAGGAATTATATTTGGTTTGATATTTTGAAGGTTAGATATGGAGCAGTGATGGCTAACTTAGTTCGTGGTGAGTGCAGAGCCAGACCGGTCATGGCGTCTTTATGGTGGCGAGATATTGTTCGCCTATCTTGTAATTTTGACAACGATTCATTTTTTCTAAATTTGGATGCGACTGTTGGTAGTGGTGAACGTACGTCATTCTGGTATTCTGCCTGGTGTGACAATAGACCTCTAGCCACCTTGTTTCTAGAGCTCCACCAAGTTGCAGTATACCCGAGAAGCTTGGTGGTTGATAATGGCAGCTGGGTTGGAGTAACAGTGGCAATTTCAACTAGCATCGGGTCTAGAGTTTAATTTTAACAAGAGTAGGCTTATTGGATATGGCGTTGAAGATTTCTTTTTAAAAGCCGGTGAAAGATTTCTCGCATGCAAAATTCAGAATTGTCCATTTAAATTTCTTGGTATTCAAATTGGCGGGAACCATAGGCTGATATCTTTTTGGAAACCGGTCATTCACAAGGTGCAAGCAAGATTGGCCTCTTGGAAAGGAAGATTTTTATCTATGGGGGGCAGAACTACATTGATCAAATCAGTACTAACGAATCTACCAATTCATTACCTGTCATTTTACCGGATGCCGTAAAAAGTCAGCAAAATTATAACATCTCTTCAGCGGAGATTCTTGTGGAATGGTTCTACACTTAAGGATGGCATACCTTGGATCTCATGGATGACGATTTGAAAACCAAAGGAGTTGGGAGGGTTGGATATTTTGGATATTCAATGTTTAATTGAGGCCTTGCTAGAGAAATGGATTTGGAAGATTTTGAGTTCGAGGAATTATATTTGGTTGGACATTTAGAAGGTTAGATATGGAGTAGTGATGGCTAACTTAGTTCGTGGTGAGTGCAGAGCCAGACCGGTCATGGCGTCTTTATGGTGGCGAGATATTGTTCGCCTATCTTGTAATTTTGGCAACGATTCATTTTTTCTAAATTTGGATGCGACTGTTGGTAGTGGTGAACGTACGTCATTCTGGTATTCTTCCTGGTGTGACAATAGACCTCTAGCCACCTTGTTTCTAGAGCTCCACCAAGTTGCAGTATACCCGAGGAGCTTGGTGGTTGATAATGGCAGCTGGGTTGGAGTAACAGTGGCAATTTCAACTAGCATCGGGTCTAGAGATTAATTTTAACAAGAGTAGGCTTATTGGATATGGCGTTGCAGATTCCTTTTTAAAAGCCGGTGAATGATTTCTTGCATGCAAAATTCAGAATTGTCCATTTAAATTTCTTGGTATTCAAATTGGCGGGAACCATAGGCTGATATCTTTTTGGAAACCGGTCATTCACAAGGTGGAAGCAAGATTGGCCTCTTGGAAAGGAAGATTTTTATCTATGGGGGACAGAACTACATTGATGAAATCAGTACTAAGGAATCTACCAATTCATTACCTGTAATTTTACCGGATACCGTCAAAAGTCAGCAAAATTATAACATCTCTTCAGCGAAAATTCTTGTGGAATGGTTCTACACTTAAGGATGGCATACCTTGGATCTCATGGAGGACGATTTGCAAACGAAAGGAGTTAGGAGGGTTGGATATTTTGGATATTCAATGTTTGAATGAGGCCTTGCTAGCGAAATGGATTAGGAAGATTTTGAGTTCGAGGAATTATATTTGGTTTTATATTTTGAAGGTTAGATATGGAGCAGTGATGGCTAACTTAGTTCGTGGTGAGTGCAGAGCCAGACCAGTCATGGCGTCTTTATGGTGGCGAGATATTGTTCGCCTATCTTGTAATTTTGGCAACGATTCATTTTTTCTAAATTTGGATGCGACTGTTGGTAGTGGTGAACGTACGTCATTCTGGTATTCTGCCTGGTGTGACAATAGACCTTTAGCCACCTTGTTTCTAGAGCTCCACCAAGTTGCAGTATACCCGAGAAGCTTGGTGGTTGACAATGGCAGCTGGGTTGGAGTAACAGTGGTAGTTTCAACTAGCATCGGGTCTAGAGATTAATTTTAACAAGAGTAGGCTTATTGGATATGGCTTTGAAGATTCCTTTTTAAAAGTCGGTGAAAGATTTCTTGCATGCACAATTCAGAATTGTCCATTTAAATTTCTTGGTATCTAAATAGGCGGGAACCATAGGCTGATATCTTTTTGGAAACTGATCATTCACAAGGTGGAAGCAAGATTGGCCTCTTGGAAAGGAAGGTTTTTATCTATGGGGGGCAGAAATACATTGATCAAATCAGTACTAACGAATCTATCAATTCATTACCTGTCATTTTACCGGATACCGTCAAAAGTCAGCAAAATTATAACATCTCTTCAGCGGAAATTCTTGTGGAATGGTTCTACACTTAAGGATGGCATACCTTGGATCTCATGGAGGACGATTTGCAAACGAAAGGAGTTAGGAGGGTTGGATATTTTGGATATTCAATGTTTGAATGAGGCCTTGCTAGCGAAATGGATTAGGAATATTTCGAGTTCGAGGAATTATATTTGGTTTGATATTTTGAAGGTTAGATATGGAGCAGTGATGGCTAACTTAGTTCGTGGTGAGTGCAGAGCCAGACCGGTCATGGCGTCTTTATGGTGGCGAGATATTGTTCGCCTATCTTGTAATTTTGACAACGATTCATTTTTTCTAAATTTGGATGCGACTGTTGGTAGTGGTGAACGTACGTCATTCTGGTATTCTGCCTGGTGTGACAATAGACCTCTAGCCACCTTGTTTCTAGAGCTCCACCAAGTTGCAGTATACCCGAGAAGCTTGGTGGTTGATAATGGCAGCTGGGTTGGAGTAACAGTGGCAATTTCAACTAGCATCGGGTCTAGAGATTAATTTTAACAAGAGTAGGCTTATTGGATATGGCGTTGAAGATTTCTTTTTAAAAGCCGGTGAAAGATTTCTCGCATGCAAAATTCAGAATTGTCCATTTAAATTTCTTGGTATTCAAATTGGCGGGAACCATAGGCTGATATCTTTTTGGAAACCGGTCATTCACAAGGTGCAAGCAAGATTGGCCTCTTGGAAAGGAAGATTTTTATCTATGGGGGGCAGAACTACATTGATCAAATCAGTACTAACGAATCTACCAATTCATTACCTGTCATTTTACCGGATGCCGTAAAAAGTCAGCAAAATTATAACATCTCTTCAGCGGAGATTCTTGTGGAATGGTTCTACACTTAAGGATGGCATACCTTGGATCTCATGGATGACGATTTGAAAACCAAAGGAGTTGGGAGGGTTGGATATTTTGGATATTCAATGTTTAATTGAGGCCTTGCTAGAGAAATGGATTTGGAAGATTTTGAGTTCGAGGAATTATATTTGGTTTGATATTTTGAAGGTTAGATATGGAGCAGTGATGGCTAACTTAGTTCTTGGTGAGTGCAGAGCCAGACCGGTCATGGCGTCTTTATGGTGGCGAGATATTGTTCGCCTATCTTGTAATTTTGGCAACGATTCATTTTTTCTAAATTTGGATGCGACTGTTGGTAGTGGTGAACGTACGTCATTCTGGTATTCTGCCTGGTGTGACAATAGACCTTTAGCCACCTTGTTTCTAGAGCTCCACCAAGTTGCAGTATACCCGAGAAGCTTGGTGGTTGATAATGGCAGCTGGGTTGGAGTAACAGTGGCAATTTCAACTAGCATCGGGTCTAGAGATTAATTTTAACAAGAGTAGGCTTATTGGATATGGCGTTGAAGATTACTTTTTAAAAGCCGGTGAAAGATTTCTTGCATGCAAAATTCAGAATTGTCCATTTAAATTTCTTGGTATTCAAATTGGCGGGAACCATAGGCTGATATCTTTTTGGAAACCGGTCATTCACAAGGTGCAAGCAAGAATGGCCTCTTGGAAAGGAAGATTTTTATCTATGGGGGGCAGAACTACATTGATCAAATCAGTACTAACGAATCTACCAATTCATTACCTGTCATTTTACCGGATGCCGTAAAAAGTCAGCAAAATTATAACATCTCTTCAGCGGAGATTCTTGTAGAAGGGTTCTGCACTTAAGGATGGCATACCTTGGATCTCATGGATGACGATTTGAAAACCAAAGGAGTTGGGAGGGTTGGATATTTTGGATATTCAATGTTTAATTGAGGCCTTGCTAGAGAAATGGATTTGGAAGATTTTGAGTTCGAGGAATTATATTTGGTTGGACATTTAGAAGGTTAGATATGGAGTAGTGATGGCTAACTTAGTTCGTGGTGAGTACAGAGCCAGACCGGTCATGGCGTCTTTAAGGTGGCGAGATATTGTTCGCCTATCTTGTAATTTTGGCAACGATTAATTTTTTCTAAATTTGGATGCGACTGTTGGTAGTGGTGAACGTACGTCATTCTGGTATTCTGCCTGGTGTGACAATAGACCTTTAGCCACCTTGTTTCCAGAGCTCCACCAAGTTGCAGTATACCCGAGAAGCTTGGTGGTTGATAATGGCAGCTGGGTTGGAGTAACAGTGGCAGTTTCAACTAGCATCGGGTCTAGAGATTAATTTTAACAAGAGTAGGCTTATTGGATATGGCGTTGAAGATTCCTTTTTAAAAGCCGGTGAAAGATTTCTTGCATGCAAAATTAAGAATTGTCCATTTAAATTTCTTGGTATTCAAATTGGCGGGAACCATAGGCTGATATCTTTTTGGAAACCGGTCATTCACAAAGTGCAAGCAAGATTGGCCTCTTGGAAAGGAAGATTTTGATCTATGGGGGGCAGAACTACATTGATCAAATCAGTACTAACGAATCTACCAATTCATTACCTGTCATTTTACCGGATATCGTAAAAAGTCAGCAAAATTATAACATCTCTTCAGCGGAAATTCTTGTGGAATGGTTCTACACTTAAGGATGGCATACCTTGGATCTCATGGAGGACGATTTGCGAACCAAAGGAGTTAGGAGGGTTGGATATTTTGGATATTCAATGTTTGAATGAGGCCTTGCTAGCGAAATGGATTAGGAAGATTTCGAGTTCGAGGAATTATATTTTGTTTGACATTTTGAAGGTTAGATATGGAGCAGTGATGGCTAACTTAGTTCGTGGTGAGTGCAGAGCCAGACCGGTCATGGCGTCTTTATGGTGGCGAGATATTATTCGCCTATCTTGTATTTTTGGCAACGATTCATTTTTTCTAAATTTCAATGCGACTGTTGGTAGTGATGAACGTACGTCATTCTGGTATTCTGCCTGGTGTGACAATAGACCTTTAGCCACCTTGTTTACAGAGCACCACCAAGTTGCAGTATACCCGAGAAGCTTGGTGGTTGATAATGGCAGCTGGGTTGGAGTAAGAGTGGCAATTTCAACTAGCATCGGGTCTAGAGATTAATTTTAACAAGAGTAGGCTTATTGGATATGGCGTTGAAGATTCCTTTTTAAAAGCCGGTGAAAGATTTCTTGCATGCAAAATTCAGAATTGTCCATTTAAATTTCTTGGTATTTAAATTGGCGGGAACCATAGGCTGATATCTTTTTGGAAACCTGTCATTCACAAGGTGCAAGCAAGATTGGCCTCTTGGAAAGGAAGATTTTTATCTATGGGGGGCAGAACTACATTGATCAAATCAGTACTAACGAATCTACCAATTCATTACCTGTCATTTTACCGGATACCGTCAAAAGTCAGCAAAATTATAACATCTCTTCAGCGAAAATTCTTGTGGAATGGTTCTACACTTAAGGATGGCATACCTTGGATCTCATGGAGGACGATTTGCAAACGAAAGGAGTTAGGAGGGTTGGATATTTTGGATATTCAATGTTTGAATGAGGCCTTGCTAGCGAAATGGATTAGGAAGATTTCGAGTTCGAGGAATTATATTTGGTTTGATATTTTTAAGGTTAGATATGGAGCAGTGATGGCTAACTTAGTTCGTGGTGAGTGCAGAGCCAGACCGGTCATGGCGTCTTTATGGTGGCGAGATATTGTTCGCCTATCTTGTAATTTTGGCAACGATTCATTTTTTCTAAATTTGGATGCGACTGTTGGTAGTGGTGAACGTACGTCATTCTGGTATTCTGCCTGGTGTGACAATAGACCTTTAACCACCTTGTTTCTAGAGCTCCACCAAGTTGCAGTATACCCGAGAAGCTTGGTGGTTGACAATGGCAGCTGGGTTGGAGTAACAGTGGTAGTTTCAACTAGCATCGGGTCTAGAGATTAATTTTAACAAGAGTGGGCTTATTGGATATGGCTTTGAAGATTCCTTTTTAAAAGTCGGTGAAATATTTCTTGCATGCAAAATTCAGAATTGTCCATTTAAATTTCTTGGTATTTAAATAGGCGGGAACCATAGGCTGATATCTTTTTGGAAACCGGTCATTCACAAGGTGCAAGCAAGATTGGCCTCTTGGAAAGGAAGATTTTTATCTATGGGGGGCAGAACTACATTGATCAAATCAGTACTAACGAATCTACCAATTCATTACCTGTCATTTTACCGGATACCATCAAAAGTCATCAAAATTATAACATCTCTTCAGCGGAAATTCTTGTGGAATGGTTCTACACTTAAGGATGGCATACCTTGGATCTCATGGAGGACGATTTGCAAACGAAAGGAGTTAGGAGGGTTGGATATTTTGGATATTCAATGTTTGAATGAGGCCTTGCTAGCGAAATGTATTAGGAAGATTTCGAGTTCGAGGAATTATATTTGGTTTGATATTTTGAAGGTTAGATATGGAGCAGTGATGGCTAACTTAGTTCGTGGTGAGTGCAGAGCCAGACCGGTCATGGCGTCTTTATGGTGGCGAGATATTGTTCGCCTATCTTGTAATTTTGGCAAGGATTCATTTTTTCTAAATTTGGATGCGACTGTTGGTAGTGGTGAACGTACGTCATTCTGGTATTCTGCCTGGTGTGACAATAGACCTTTAGCCACCTTGTTTCTAGAGCTCCACCAAGTTGCAGTATACCCGAGAAGCTTGGTGGTTGATAATGGCAGCTGGGTTGGAGTAACAGTGGCAATTTCAACTAGCATCGGGTCTAGAGATTAATTTTAACAAGAGTAGGCTTATTGGATATGGCGTTGAAGATTCCGTTTTAAAAGCCGGTGAACGATTTCTTGCATGCAAAATTCAGAATTGTCCATTTAAATTTCTTGGTATTCAAATTGGCGGGAACCATAGGCTGATATCTTTTTGGAAACCGGTCATTCACAAGGTGCAAGCAAGAATGGCCTCTTGGAAAGGAAGATTTTTATCTATGGGGGCAGAACTACATTGATCAAATCAGTACTAACGAATATACCAATTCATTACCTGTCATTTTACCGAATGCCGTAAAAAGTCAGCAAAATTATAACATCTCTTCAGCGGAAATTCTTGTGGAACGGTTCTACACTTAAGGATGGCATACCTTGGATCTCATGGATGACGATTTGCAAACCAAAGGAGTTGGGAGGGTTGGATATTTTGGATATTCAATGTTTAATTGAGGCCTTGCTAGCAAAATGGATTTGGAAGATTTCGAGTTCGAGGAATTATATTTGGTTGGACATTTAGAAGGTTAGATATGGAGCAGTGA
Organism: Lathyrus tuberosus; assembly: GCA_022829125.1. Classification (NCBI taxonomy): domain Eukaryota; kingdom Viridiplantae; phylum Streptophyta; class Magnoliopsida; order Fabales; family Fabaceae; genus Lathyrus; species Lathyrus tuberosus. The sequence goes on from JALAZF010000072.1 coordinate 14,313,745, forward strand.
TGGCTAACTTAGTTCGTGGTGAGTGCAGAGCCAGACCGGTCATGGCGCCTTTATGGTGGCGAGATATTGTTCGCCTATCTTGTAATTTTGGCAACGATTCATTTTTTCTAAATTTGGATGCCACTGTTGGTAGTGGTGAACGTACGTCATTCTGGTATTCTGCCTGGTGTGAAAATAGACCTTTAGCCACCTTGTTTCTAGAGCTCCACCAAGTTGCAGTATACCCGAGAAGCTTGGTGGTTGATAATGGCAGCTGGGTTGGAGTAACAATGGCAGTTTCAACTAGCATCGGGTCTAGAGATTAATTTTAACAAGAGTAGGCTTATTGGATATGGCTTTGAAGATTCCTTTTTAAAAGCCGGTGAAAGACTTCTTGCATCCAAAATTCAGAATTGTCCATTTAAATTTCTTGGTATTCAAATTGGCGGGAACCATAGGCTGATATCTTTTTGGAAACCGGTCATTCACAAGGTGCAAGCAAGATTGGCCTCTTGGAAAGGAAGATTTTTATCTATGGGGGGCAGAACTACATTGATCAAATCAATACTAACGAATCTACCAATTCATTACCTGTCATTTTACCGGATATCGTAAAAAGTCAGCAAAATTATAACATCTCTTCAGCGGAAATTCTTGTGGAATGGTTCTACACTTAAGGATGGCATACCTTGGATCTCATGGAGGACGATTTGCAAACCAAAGGAGTTAGGAGGGTTGGATATTTTGGATATTCAATGTTTGAAAGAGGCCTTGCTAGCGAAATGGATTAGGAAGATTTCGAGTTCGAGGAATTATATTTTGTTTGACATTTTGAAGGTTAGATATGGAGCAGTGATGGCTAACTTAGTTCGTGGTGAGTGCAGAGCCAGACCGGTCATGGCGTCTTTATGGTGGCGAGATATTGTTCGCCTATCTTGTAATTTTGGCAACGATTCATTTTTTCTAAAGTTGGATGCGACTGTTGGTAGTGGTGAACGTACGTCATTCTGGTATTCTGCCTGGTGTGACAATAGACCTTTAGCCACCTTGTTTCTAGAGCTCCACCAAGTTGCAGTATACCCGAGAAGCTTGGTGGTTGATAATGGCAGCTGGGTTGGAGTAACAGTGGCAATTTCAACTAGCATCGGGTCTAGAGATTAATTTTAACAAGAGTAGGCTTATTGGATATGGCGTTGAAGATTCTGTTTTAAAAGCCGGTGAAAGATTTCTTGCATGCAAAATTCAGAATTGTCCATTTAAATTTCTTGGTATTCAAATTGGCGGGAACCATAGGCTGATATCTTTTTGGAAACCGGTCATTCACAAGGTGCAAGCAAGAATGGCCTCTTGGAAAGGAAGATTTTTATCTATGGGGGGCAGAACTACATTGATCAAATCAGTACTAACGAATCTACCAATTCATTACCTGTCATTTTACCGGATGCCGTAAAAAGTCAGCAAAATTATAACATCTCTTCAGCGGAAATTCTTGTGGAATGGTTCTACACTTAAGGATGGCATACCTTGGATCTCATGGATGACGATTTGCAAACCAAAGGAGTTGGGAGGGTTGGATATTTTGGATATTCAATGTTTAATTGAGGCCTTGCTGGCAAAATGGATTTGGAAGATTTCGAGTTCGAGGAATTATATTTGGTTGGACATTTAGAAGGTTATATATGGAGCAGTGATGGCTAACTTAGTTCGTGGTGAGTGCAGAGCCAGACCGGTCATGGCGCCTTTATGGTGGCGAGATATTGTTCGCCTATCTTGTAATTTTGGCAAAGATTCATTTTTTCTAAATTTGGATGCCACTGTTGGTAGTGGTGAACGTACGTCATTCTGGTATTCTGCCTGGTGTGAAAATAGACCTTTAGCCACCTTGTTTCTAGAGCTCCACCAAGTTGCAGTATACCCGAGAAGCTTGGTGGTTGATAATGGCAGCTGGGTTGGAGTAACAATGGCAGTTTCAACTAGCATCGGGTCTAGAGATTAATTTTAACAAGAGTAGGCTTATTGGATATGGCTTTGAAGATTCCTTTTTAAAAGCCGGTGAAAGACTTCTTGCATCCAAAATTCAGAATTGTCCATTTAAATTTCTTGGTATTCAAATTGGCGGGAACCATAGGCTGATATCTTTTTGGAAACCGGTCATTCACAAGGTGCAAGCAAGATTGGCCTCTTGGAAAGGAAGATTTTTATCTATGGGGGGCAGAACTACATTGATCAAATCAATACTAACGAATCTACCAATTCATTACCTGTCATTTTACCGGATATCGTAAAAAGTCAGCAAAATTATAACATCTCTTCAGCGGAAATTCTTGTGGAATGGTTCTACACTTAAGGATGGCATACCTTGGATCTCATGGAGGACGATTTGCAAACCAAAGGAGTTAGGAGGGTTGGATATTTTGGATATTCAATGTTTGAAAGAGGCCTTGCTAGCGAAATGGATTAGGAAGATTTCGAGTTCGAGGAATTATATTTTGTTTGACATTTTGAAGGTTAGATATGGAGCAGTGATGGCTAACTTAGTTCGTGGTGAGTGCAGAGCCAGACCGGTCATGGCGTCTTTATGGTGGCGAGATATTGTTCGCCTATCTTGTAATTTTGGCAACGATTCATTTTTTCTAAATTTGGATGCGACTGTTGGTAGTGGTGAACGTACGTCATTCTGGTATTCTGCCTGGTGTGACAATAGACCTTTAGCCACCTTGTTTCTAGAGCTCCACCAAGTTGCAGTATACCCGAGAAGCTTGGTGGTTGATAATGGCAGCTGGGTTGGAGTAACAGTGGCAATTTCAACTAGCATCGGGTCTAGAGATTAATTTTAACAAGAGTAGGCTTATTGGATATGGCGTTGAAGATTCTGTTTTAAAAGCCGGTGAAAGATTTCTTGCATGCAAAATTCAGAATTGTCCATTTAAATTTCTTGGTATTCAAATTGGCGGGAACCATAGGCTGATATCTTTTTGGAAACCGGTCATTCACAAGGTGCAAGCAAGAATGGCCTCTTGGAAAGGAAGATTTTTATCTATGGGGGGCAGAACTACATTGATCAAATCAGTACTAACGAATCTACCAATTCATTACCTGTCATTTTACCGGATGCCGTAAAAAGTCAGCAAAATTATAACATCTCTTCAGCGGAAATTCTTGTGGAATGGTTCTACACTTAAGGATGGCATACCTTGGATCTCATGGATGACGATTTGCAAACCAAAGGAGTTGGGAGGGTTGGATATTTTGGATATTCAATGTTTAATTGAGGCCTTGCTGGCAAAATGGATTTGGAAGATTTCGAGTTCGAGGAATTATATTTGGTTGGACATTTAGAAGGTTATATATGGAGCAGTGATGGCTAACTTAGTTCGTGGTGAGTGCAGAGCCAGACCGGTCATGGCGCCTTTATGGTGGCGAGATATTGTTCGCCTATCTTGTAATTTTGGCAAAGATTCATTTTTTCTAAATTTGGATGCCACTGTTGGTAGTGGTGAACGTACGTCATTCTGGTATTCTGCCTGGTGTGAAAATAGACCTTTAGCCACCTTGTTTCTAGAGCTCCACCAAGTTGCAGTATACCCGAGAAGCTTGGTGGTTGATAATGGCAGCTGGGTTGGAGTAACAATGGTAGTTTCAACTAGCATCGGGTCTAGAGATTAATTTTAACAAGAGTAGGCTTATTGGATATGGCTTTGAAGATTCCTTTTTAAAAGCCGGTGAAAGACTTCTTGCATCCAAAATTCAGAATTGTCCATTTAAATTTCTTGGTATTCAAATTGGCGGGAACCATAGGCTGATATCTTTTTGGAAACCGGTCATTCACAAGGTGCAAGAAAGATTGGCCTCTTGGAAAGGAAGATTTTTATCTATGGGGGGCAGAACTACATTGATCAAATCAATACTAACGAATCTACCAATTCATTACCTGTCATTTTACCAGATATCGTAAAAAGTCAGCAAAATTATAACATCTCTTCAGCGGAAATTCTTGTGGAATGGTTCTACACTTAAGGATGGCATACCTTGGATCTCATAGAGGACGATTTGCAAACCAAAGGAGTTAGGAGGGTTGGATATTTTGGATATTCAATGTTTGAAAGAGGCCTTGCTAGCGAAATGGATTAGGAAGATTTCGAGTTCGAGGAATTATATTTTGTTTGACATTTTGAAGGTTAGATATGGAGCAGTGATGGCTAACTTAGTTCGTGGTGAGTGCAGAGCCAGACCGGTCATGGCGTCTTTATGGTGACGAGATGTTGTTCGCCTATCTTGTAATTTTGGCAACGATTCATTTTTTCTAAATTTGAATGCGACTGTTGGTAGTGGTGAACGTACGTCTTTCTGGTATTCTGCCTGGTGTGACAATAGACCTTTAGCCACCTTGTTTCTAGAGCACCACCAAGTTGCAGTATACCCGAGAAGCTTGGTGGTTGATAATGGCAGCTGGGTTGGAGTAACAGTGGCAATTTCAACTAGCATCGGGTCTAGAGATTAATTTTAACAAGAGTAGGCTTATTGGATATGGCGTTGAAGATTCCTTTTTAAAAGCCGGTGAAAGATTTCTTGCATGCAAAATTCAGAATTGTCCATTTAAATTTCTTGCTATTTAAATTGGCGGGAACCATAGGCTGATATCTTTTTGGAAACCGGTCATTCACAAGGTGCAAGCAAGATTGGCCTCTTGGAAAGGAAGATTTTTATCTATGGGGGGCAGAACTACATTGATCAAATCAGTACTAACGAATCTACCAATTCATTACCTGTCATTTTATCGGATACCGTCAAAAGTCAGCAAAATTATAACATCTCTTCAGCGGAAATTCTTGTGGAATGGTTCTACACTTAAGGATGGCATACCTTGGATCTCATGGAGGATGATTTGCAAACCAAAGGAGTTAGGAGGGTTGGATATTTTGGATATTCAATGTTTGAATGAGGCCTTGCTAGCGAAATGGATTAGGAAGATTTCGAGTTCGAGGAATTATATTTGGTTTGATATTTTGAAGGTTAGATATGGAGCAGTGATGGCTAACTTAGTTCGTGGTGAGTGCAGAGCCAGACCGGTCATGGCGTCTTTATGGTGGCGAGATATTGTTCGCCTATCTTGTAATTTTGGCAACGATTCATTTTTTCTAAATTTGGATGCGACTGTTGGTAGTGGTGAACGTACGTCATTCTGGTATTCTGCCAGGTGTGACAATAGACCTTTAGCCACCTTGTTTCTAGAGCTCCACCAAGTTGCAGTATACCCGAGAAGCTTGGTGGTTGACAATGGCAGCTGGGTTGGAGTAACAGTGGCAATTTCAACTAGCATCGGGTCTAGAGATTAATTTTAACAAGAGTAGGCTTATTGGATATGGCGTTGAAGATTCCTTTTTAAAAGCCGGTGAAAGATTTCTTGCATGCAAAATTCAGAATTGTCCATTTAAATTTCTTGGTATTCAAATTGGCGGGAACCATAGGCTGATATCTTTTTGGAAACCGGTCATTCACAAGGTGCAAGCAAGATTGGCCTCTTGGAAAGGAAGATTTTTATCTATGGGGGGCAGAACTACATTGATCAAATCAGTACTAACGAATCTACCAATTCATTACCTGTCATTTTACCGGATGCCGTAAAAAGTCAGCAAAATTATAACATCTCTTCAGCGGAAATTCTTGTGGAATGGTTCTACACTTAAGGATGGCATACCTTGGATTTCATGGATGACGATTTGCAAACCAAAGGAGTTGGGAGGGTTGGATATTTTGGATATTCAATGTTTAATTGAGGCCTTGCTAGCGAAATGGATTTGGAAGATTTCGAGTTCGAGGAATTATATTTGGTTGGACATTTAGAAGGTTAGATATGGAGCAGTGATGGCTAACTTAGTTCGTGGTGAGTGCAGAGCCAGACCGGTCATGGCGCCTTTATGGTGGCGAGATATTGTTCGCCTATCTTGTAATTTTGGCAACGATTCATTTTTTCTAAATTTGGATGCGACTGTTGGTAGTGGTGAACATACGTCATTCTGGTATTCTGCCTGGTGTGAAAATAGACCTTTAGCCACCTTATTTCTAGAGCTCCACCAAGTTGCAGTATACCCGAGAAGCTTGGTGGTTGATAATGGCAGCTGGGTTGGAGTAACAGTGGCAATTTCAACTAGCATCGGGTCTAGAGATTAATTTTAACAAGAGTAGGCTTATTGGATATGGCGTTGAAGATTCCTTTTTAAAAGCCGGTGAAAGATTTCTTGCATGCAAAATTCAGAATTGTCCATTTAAATTTCTTGCTATTTAAATTGGCGGGAACCATAGGCTGATATCTTTTTGGAAACCGGTCATTCACAAGGTGCAAGCAAGATTGGCCTCTTGGAAAGGAAGATTTTTATCTATGGGGGGCAGAACTACATTGATCAAATCAGTACTAACGAATCTACCAATTCATTACCTGTCATTTTATCGGATACCGTCAAAAGTCAGCAAAATTATAACATCTCTTCAGCGGAAATTCTTGTGGAATGGTTCTACACTTAAGGATGGCATACCTTGGATCTCATGGAGGATGATTTGCAAACCAAAGGAGTTAGGAGGGTTGGATATTTTGGATATTCAATGTTTGAATGAGGCCTTGCTAGCGAAATGGATTAGGAAGATTTCGAGTTCGAGGAATTATATTTGGTTTGATATTTTGAAGGTTAGATATGGAGCAGTGATGGCTAACTTAGTTCGTGGTGAGTGCAGAGCCAGACCGGTCATGGCGTCTTTATGGTGGCGAGATATTGTTCGCCTATCTTGTAATTTTGGCAACGATTCATTTTTTCTAAATTTGGATGCGACTGTTGGTAGTGGTGAACGTACGTCATTCTGGTATTCTGCCAGGTGTGACAATAGACCTTTAGCCACCTTGTTTCTAGAGCTCCACCAAGTTGCAGTATACCCGAGAAGCTTGGTGGTTGACAATGGCAGCTGGGTTGGAGTAACAGTGGCAATTTCAACTAGCATCGGGTCTAGAGATTAATTTTAACAAGAGTAGGCTTATTGGATATGGCGTTGAAGATTCCTTTTTAAAAGCCGGTGAAAGATTTCTTGCATGCAAAATTCAGAATTGTCCATTTAAATTTCTTGGTATTCAAATTGGCGGGAACCATAGGCTGATATCTTTTTGGAAACCGGTCATTCACAAGGTGCAAGCAAGATTGGCCTCTTGGAAAGGAAGATTTTTATCTATGGGGGGCAGAACTACATTGATCAAATCAGTACTAACGAATCTACCAATTCATTACCTGTCATTTTACCGGATGCCGTAAAAAGTCAGCAAAATTATAACATCTCTTCAGCGGAAATTCTTGTGGAATGGTTCTACACTTAAGGATGGCATACCTTGGATTTCATGGATGACGATTTGCAAACCAAAGGAGTTGGGAGGGTTGGATATTTTGGATATTCAATGTTTAATTGAGGCCTTGCTAGCGAAATGGATTTGGAAGATTTCGAGTTCGAGGAATTATATTTGGTTGGACATTTAGAAGGTTAGATATGGAGCAGTGATGGCTAACTTAGTTCGTGGTGAGTGCAGAGCCAGACCGGTCATGGCGCCTTTATGGTGGCGAGATATTGTTCGCCTATCTTGTAATTTTGGCAACGATTCATTTTTTCTAAATTTGGATGCGACTGTTGGTAGTGGTGAACATACGTCATTCTGGTATTCTGCCTGGTGTGAAAATAGACCTTTAGCCACCTTATTTCTAGAGCTCCACCAAGTTGCAGTATACCCGAGAAGCTTGGTGGTTGATAATGGCAGCTGGGTTGGAGTAACAGTGGCAATTTCAACTAGCATCGGGTCTAGAGATTAATTTTAACAAGAGTAGGCTTATTGGATATGGCGTTGAAGATTCCTTTTTAAAAGCCGGTGAAAGATTTCTTGCATGCAAAATTCAGAATTGTCCATTTAAATTTCTTGGTATTTAAATTGGCGGGAACCATAGGCTGATATCTTTTTGGAAACCGGTCATTCACAAGGTGCAAGCAAGATTGGCCTCTTGGAAAGGAAGATTTTTATCTATGGGGGGCAGAACTACATTGATCAAATCAGTACTAACGAATCTACCAATTCATTACCTGTCATTTTACCGGATACCGTCAAAAGTCAGCAAAATTATAACATCTCTTCAGCAGAAATTCTTGTGGAATGGTTCTACACTTAAGGATGGCATACCTTGGATCTCATGGAGGACGATTTGCAAACCAAAGGAGTTAGGAGGGTTGGATATTTTGGATATTCAATGTTTGAAAGAGGCCTTGCTAGCGAAATGGATTAGGAAGATTTCGAGTTCGAGGAATTATATTTTGTTTGACATTTTGAAGGTTAGATATGGAGCAGTGATGGCTAACTTAGTTCGTGGTGAGTGCAGAGCCAGACCGGTCATGGCGTCTTTATGGTGGCGAGATGTTGTTCGCCTATCTTGTAATTTTGGCAACGATTCATTTTTTTAAAATTTGAATGCGACTGTTGGTAGTGGTGAACGTACGTCATTCTGGTATTCTGCCTGGTGTGACAATAGACCTTTAGCCACCTTGTTTCTAGAGCACCACCAAGTTGCAGTATACCCGAGAAGCTTGGTGGTTGATAATGGCAGCTGGGTTGGAGTAATAGTGGCAATTTCAGCTAGCATCGGGTCTAGAGATTAATTTTAACAAGAGTAGGCTTATTGGATATGGCGTTGAAGATTCCTTTTTAAAAGCCGGTGAAAGATTTCTTGCATGCAAAATTCAGAATTGTCCATTTAAATTTCTTGGTATTTAAATTGGCGGGAACCATAGGCTGATATCTTTTTGGAAACTGGTCATTCACAAGGTGCAAGCAAGATTGGCCTCTTGGAAAGGAAGATTTTTATCTATGGGGGGCAGAAATACATTGATCAAATCAGTACTAACGAATCTACCAATTCATTACCTGTCATTTTACCGGATACTGTCAAAAGTCAGCAAAATTATAACATCTCTTCAGCGGAAATTCTTGTGGAATGGTTCTACACTTAAGGATGGCATACCTTGGATCTCATGGAGGACGATTTGCAAACCAAAGGAGTTAGGAGGGTTGGATATTTTGGATATTCAATGTTTGAATGAGGCCTTGCTAGCGAAATGGATTAGGAAGATTTCGAGTTCGAGGAATTATATTTTGTTTGATATTTTGAAGGTTAGATATGGATCAGTGATGGCTAACTTAGTTCGTGGTGAGTGCAGAGCCAGACCGGTCATGGCGTCTTTATGGTGGCAAGATATTGTTCGCCTATCTTGTAATTTTGGCAACGATTCATTTTTTCTAAATTTGGATGCGACTGTTGGTAGTGGTGAACGTACGTCATTCTGGTATTCTGCCTGGTGTGACAATAGACCTTTAGCCACCTTGTTTCTAGAGCTCCACCAAGTTGCAGTATACCCGAGAAGCTTGGTGGTTGACAATGGCAGCTGGGTTGGAGTAACAGTGGTAGTTTCAACTAGCATCGGGTCTAGAGATTAATTTTAACAAGAGTAGGCTTATTGGATATGGCGTTGAAGATTCCTTTTTAAAAGCCGGTGAAAGATTTCTTGCATGCAAAATTCAGAATTGTCCATTTAAATTTCTTGCTATTTAAATTGGCGGGAACCATAGGCTGATATCTTTTTGGAAAACGGTCATTCACAAGGTGCAAGCAAGATTGGCCTCTTGGAAAGGAAGATTTTTATCTATGGGGGGCAGAACTACATTGATCAAATCAGTACTAACGAATCTACCAATTCATTACCTGTCATTTTATCGGATACCGTCAAAAGTCAGCAAAATTATAACATCTCTTCAGCGGAAATTCTTGTGGAATGGTTCTACACTTAAGGATGGCATACCTTGGATCTCATGGAGGACGATTTGCAAACCAAAGGAGTTAGGAGGGTTGGATATTTTGGATATTCAATGTTTGAATGAGGCCTTGCTAGCGAAATGGATTAGGAAGATTTCGAGTTCGAGGAATTATATTTGGTTTGATATTTTGAAGGTTAGATATGGAGCAGTGATGGCTAACTTTGTTCGTGGTGAGTGCAGAGCCAGACCGGTCATGGCGTCTTTATGGTGGCGAGATATTGTTCGCCTATCTTGTAATTTTGGCAACGATTCATTTTTTCTAAATTTGGATGCGACTGTTGGTAGTGGTGAACGTACGTCATTCTGGTATTCTGCCAGGTGTGACAATAGACCTTTAGCCACCTTGTTTCTAGAGCTCCACCAAGTTGCAGTATACCCGAGAAGCTTGGTGGTTGACAATGGCAGCTGGGTTGGAGTAACAGTGGCAATTTCAACTAGCATCGGGTCTAGAGATTAATTTTAACAAGAGTAGGCTTATTGGATATGGCGTTGAAGATTCCTTTTTAAAAGCCGGTGAAAGATTTCTTGCATGCAAAATTCAGAATTGTCCATTTAAATTTCTTGGTATTCAAATTGGCGGGAACCATAGGCTGATATCTTTTTGGAAACCGGTCATTCACAAGGTGCAAGCAAGATTGGCCTCTTGGAAAGGAAGATTTTTATCTATGGGGGGCAGAACTACATTGATCAAATCAGTACTAACGAATCTACCAATTCATTACCTGTCATTTTACCGGATGCCGTAAAAAGTCAGCAAAATTATAACATCTCTTCAGCGGAAATTCTTGTGGAATGGTTCTACACTTAAGGATGGCATACCTTGGATCTCATGGATGACGATTTGCAAACCAAAGGAGTTGGGAGGGTTGGATATTTTGGATATTCAATGTTTAATTGAGGCCTTGCTAGCGAAATGGATTTGGAAGATTTCGAGTTCGAGGAATTATATTTGGTTGGACATTTAGAAGGTTAGATATGGAGCAGGGATGGCTAACTTAGTTCGTGGTGAGTGCAGAGCCAGACCGGTCATGGCGCCTTTATGGTGGCGAGATATTGTTCGCCTATCTTGTAATTTTGGCAACGATTCATTTTTTCTAAATTTGGATGCGACTGTTGGTAGTGGTGAACATACGTCATTCTGGTATTCTGCCTGGTGTGAAAATAGACCTTTAGCCACCTTATTTCTAGAGCTCCACCAAGTTGCAGTATACCCGAGAAGCTTGGTGGTTGATAATGGCAGCTGGGTTGGAGTAACAGTGGCAATTTCAACTAGCATCGGGTCTAGAGATTAATTTTAACAAGAGTAGGCTTATTGGATATGGCGTTGAAGATTCCTTTTTAAAAGCCGGTGAAAGATTTCTTGCATGCAAAATTCAGAATTGTCCATTTAAATTTCTTGGTATTTAAATTGGCGGGAACCATAGGCTGATATCTTTTTGGAAACCAGTCATTCACAAGGTGCAAGCAAGATTGGCCTCTTGGAAAGGAAGATTTTTATCTATGGGGGGCAGAACTACATTGATCAAATCAGTACTAACGAATCTACCAATTCATTACCTGTCATTTTACCGGATACCGTCAAAAGTCAGCAAAATTATAACATCTCTTCAGCAGAAATTCTTGTGGAATGGTTCTACACTTAAGGATGGCATACCTTGGATCTCATGGAGGACGATTTGCAAACCAAAGGAGTTAGGAGGGTTGGATATTTTGGATATTCAATGTTTGAAAGAGGCCTTGCTAGCGAAATGGATTAGGAAGATTTCGAGTTCGAGGAATTATATTTTGTTTGACATTTTGAAGGTTAGATATGGAGCAGTGATGGCTAACTTAGTTCGTGGTGAGTGCAGAGCCAGACCGGTCATGGCGTCTTTATGGTGGCGAGATGTTGTTCGCCTATCTTGTAATTTTGGCAACGATTCATTTTTTCTAAATTTGAATGCGACTGTTGGTAGTGGTGAACGTACGTCATTCTGGTATTCTGCCTGGTGTGACAATAGACCTTTAGCCACCTTGTTTCTAGAGCACCACCAAGTTGCAGTATACCCGAGAAGCTTGGTGGTTGATAATGGCAGCTGGGTTGGAGTAACAGTGGCAATTTCAGCTAGCATCGGGTCTAGAGATTAATTTTAACAAGAGTAGGCTTATTGGATATGGCGTTGAAGATTCCTTTTTAAAAGCCGGTGAAAGATTTCTTGCATGTAAAATTCAGAATTGTCCATTTAAATTTCTTGGTATTTAAATTGGCGGGAACCATAGGCTGATATCTTTTTGGAAACTGGTCATTCACAAGGTGCAAGCAAGATTGGCCTCTTGGAAAGGAAGATTTTTATCTATGGGGGGCAGAACTTCATTGATCAAATCAGTACTAACGAATCTACCAATTCATTACCTGTCATTTTACCGGATACTGTCAAAAGTCAGCAAAATTATAACATCTCTTCAGCGGAAATTCTTGTGGAATGGTTCTACACTTAAGGATGGCATACCTTGGATCTCATGGAGGACGATTTGCAAACCAAAGGAGTTAGGGGGGTTGGATATTTTGGATATTCAATGTTTGAATGAGGCCTTGCTAGCGAAATGGATTAGGAAGATTTCGAGTTCGAGGAATTATATTTGGTTTGATATTTTGAAGGTTAGATATGGATCAGTGATGGCTAACTTAGTTCGTGGTGAGTGCAGAGCCAGACCGGTCATGGCGTCTTTATGGTGGCAAGATATTGTTCGCCTATCTTGTAATTTTGGCAACGATTCATTTTTTCTAAATTTGGATGCGACTGTTGGTAGTGGTGAACGTACGTCATTCTGGTATTCTGCCTGGTGTGACAATAGACCTTTAGCCACCTTGTTTCTAGAGCTCCACCAAGTTGCAGTATACCCGAGAAGCTTGGTGGTTGACAATGGCAGCTGGGTTGGAGTAACAGTGGTAGTTTCAACTAGCATCGGGTCTAGAGATTAATTTTAACAAGAGTAGGCTTATTGGATATGGCTTTGAAGATTCCTTTTTAAAAGTCGGTGAAAGATTTCTTGCATGCAAAATTCAGAATTGTCCATTTAAATTTCTTGGTATTTAAATAGGCGGGAACCATAGGCTGATATCTTTTTGGAACCCGGTCATTCACAAGGTGCAAGCAAGATTGGCCTCTTGGAAAGGAAGATTTTTATCTATGGGGGGCAGAACTACATTGATCAAATCAGTACTAACGAATCTACCAATTCATTACCTGTCATTTTACCGGATACCGTCAAAAGTCAGCAAAATTATAACATCTCTTCAGCGGAAATTCTTGTGGAATGGTTCTACACTTAAGGATGGCATACCTTGGATCTCATGGAGGACGATTTGCAAATGAAAGGAGTTAGGAGGGTTGGATATTTTGGATATTCAATGTTTGAATGAGGCCTTGCTAGCGAAATGGATTAGGAAGATTTCGAGTTCGAGGAATTATATTTGGTTTGATATTTTGAAGGTTAGATATGGAGCAGTGATGGCTAACTTAGTTCGTGGTGAGTGCAGAGCCAGACCGGTCATGGCGTCTTTATGGTGGCGAGATATTGTTCGCCTATCTTGTAATTTTGGCAACGATTCATTTTTTCTAAATTTGGATGCGACTGTTGGTAGTGGTGAACGTACGTCATTCTGGTATTCTGCCTGGTGTGACAATAGACCTTTAGCCACCTTGTTTTTAGAGCTCCACCAAGTTGCAGTATACCCGAGAAGCTTGGTGGTTGATAATGGCAGCTGGGTTGGAGTAACAGTGGCAATTTCAACTAGCATCGGGTCTAGAGATTAATTTTAACAAGAGTAGGCTTATTGGATATGGCGTTGAAGATAGCTTTTTAAAAGCCGGTAAAAGATTTCTTGCATGCAAAATTCAGAATTGTCCATTTAAATTTCTTGGTATTCAAATTGGCGGGAACCATAGGCTGATATCTTTTTGGAAGCCGGTCATTCACAAGGTGCAAGCAAGATTGGCCTCTTGGAAAGGAAGATTTTTATCTATGGGGGGCAGAACTACATTGATCAAATCAGTACTAACGAATCTACCAATTCATTACCTGTCATTTTATCGGATGCCGTAAAAAGTCAGCAAAATTATAACATCTCTTCAGCGGAGATTCTTGTGGAATGGTTCTACATTTAAGGATGGCATACCTTGGATCTCATGGATGACGATTTGAAAACCAAAGGAGCTAGGAGGGATGGATATTTTGGATATTCAATGTTTAATTGAGGCCTTGCTAGCGAAATGGATTTGGAAGATTTCGAGTTCGAGGAATTATATTTGGTTGGACATTTAGAAGGTTAGATATGGAGCAGTGATGGCTAACTTAGTTCGTGGTGAGTGCAGAGCCAGACCGGTCATGGCGCCTTTATGGTGGCGAGATATTGTTCGCCTATCTTTTAATTTTGGCAACGATTCATTTTTTCTAAATTTGGATGCGACTGTTGGTAGTGGTGAACGTACGTCATTCTGGAATTCTGCCTGGTGTGAAAATAGACCTTTAGCCACCTTATTTCTAGAGCTCCACCAAGTTGCAATATACCCGAGAAGCTTGGTGGTTGATAATGGCAGCTGGGTTGGAGTAACAGTGGCAGTTTCAACTAGCATCGGGTCTAGAGATTAATTTTAACAAGAGTAGGCGTATTGGATATGGCTTTGAAGATTCCTTTTTAAAAGCCGGTGAAAGATTTCTTGCATCCAAAATTCAGAATTGTCAATTTAAATTTCTTGGTATTCAAATTGGCGGGAACCATAGGCTGATATATTTTTGGAAACCGGTCATTCACAAGGTGCAAGCAAGATTGGCCTCTTGGAAAGGAAGATTTTTATCTAAGGGGGGCAGAACTACATTGATCAAATTAATACTAACGAATCTACCAATTCATTACCTGTCATTTTACCGGATATCGTAAAAAGTCAGCAAAATTATAACATCTCTTCAGCGGAAATTCTTGTGGAATGGTTCTACACTTAAGGATGGCATACCTTGGATCTCATGGAGGACGATTTGCAAACCAAAGGAGTTAGGAGGGTTGGATATTTTGGATATTCAATGTTTGAAAAAGGCCTTGCTAGCGAAATGGATTAGGAAGATTTCGAGTTCGAGGAATTATATTTTGTTTGACATTTTGAAGGTTAGATATGGAGCAGTGATGGCTAACTTAGTTCGTGGTGAGTGCAGAGCCAGACCGGTCATGGCGTCTTTATGGTGGCGAGATGTTGTTCGCCTATCTTGTAATTTTGGCAACGATTCATTTTTTCTAAATTTGAATGCGACTGTTGGTAGTGGTGAACGTACGTCATTCTGGTATTCTGCCTGGTGTGACAATAGACCTTTAGCCACCTTGTTTCTAGAGCACCACCAAGTTGCAGTATACCCGAGAAGCTTGGTGGTTGACAATGGCAGCTGGGTTGGAGTAACAGTGGTAGTTTCAACTAGCATCGGGTCTAGAGATTAATTTTAACAAGAGTAGGCTTATTGGATATGGCTTTGAAGATTCCTTTTTAAAAGTCGGTGAAAGATTTCTTGCATGCAAAATTCAGAATTGTCCATTTAAATTTCTTGGTATTTAAATAGGCGGGAACCATAGGCTGATATCTTTTTGGAACCCGGTCATTCACAAGGTGCAAGCAAGATTGGCCTCTTGGAAAGGAAGATTTTTATCTATGGGGGGCAGAACTACATTGATCAAATCAGTACTAACGAATCTACCAATTCATTACCTGTCATTTTACCGGATACCGTCAAAAGTCAGCAAAATTATAACATCTCTTCAGCGGAAATTCTTGTGGAATGGTTCTACACTTAAGGATGGCATACCTTGGATCTCATGGAGGACGATTTGCAAACCAAAGGAGTTAGGAGGGTTGGATATTTTGGATATTCAATGTTTGAATAAGGCCTTGCTAGCGAAATGGATTAGGAAGATTTCGAGTTCGAGGAATTATATTTGGTTTGATATTTTGAAGGTTAGATATGGAGCAGTGATGGCTAACTTAGTTCGTGGTGAGTGCAGAGCCAGACCGGTCATGGCGTCTTTATGGTGGCGAGATATTGTTCGCCTATCTTGTAATTTTGGCAACGATTCATTTTTTCTAAATTTGGATGCGACTGTTGGTAGTGGTGAACGTACGTCATTCTGGTATTCTGCCTGGTGTGACAATAGACCTTTAGCCACCTTGTTTCTAGAGCTCCACCAAGTTGCAGTATACCCGAGAAGCTTGGTGGTTGATAATGGCAGCTAGGTTGGAGTAACAGTGGCAATTTCAACTAGCATCGGGTCTAGAGATTAATTTTAACAAGAGTAGGCTTATTGGATATGGCGTTGAAGATTCCTTTTTAAAAGCCGGTAAAAGATTTCTTGCATGCAAAATTCAGAATTGTCCATTTAAATTTCTTGGTATTCAAATTGGCGGGAACCATAGGCTGATATCTTTTTGGAAACCGGTCATTCACAAGGTGCAAGCAAGATTGGCCTCTTGGAAAGGAAGATTTTTATCTATGGGGGGCAGAACTACATTGATCAAATCAGTACTAACGAATCTACCAATTCATTACCTGTCATTTTACCGGATGCCATAAAAAGTCAGCAAAATTATAACATCTCTTCAGCGGAGATTCTTGTGGAATGGTTCTACATTTAAGGATGGCATACCTTGGATCTCATGGATGACGATTTGAAAACCAAAGGAGTTGGGAGGGTTGGATATTTTGGATATTCAATGTTTAATTGAGGCCTTGCTGGAGAAATGGATTTGGAAGATTTTGAGTTCGAGGAATTATATTTGGTTGGACATTTAGAAGGTTAGATATGGAGTAGTGATGGCTAACCTAGTTCGTGGTGAGTGCAGAGCCAGACCGGTCATGGCGTCATTATGGTGGCGAGATATTGTTCGCCTATCTTGTAATTTTGGCAACGATTCATTTTTCTAAATTTGGATGCGACTGTTGGTAGTGGTGAACGTACGTCATTCTGGTATTCTGCCTGGTGTGACAATAGACCTTTAGCCACCTTGTTTCCAGAGCTCCACCAAGTTGCAGTATAGCTGAGAAGCTTGGTGGTTGATAATGGCAGTTGGGTTGGAGTAACAGTGGCAGTTTCAACTAGCATCGGGTCTATAGATTAATTTTAACAAGAGTAGGCTTATTGGATATGGCTTTGAAGATTCCTTTTTTAAAGTCGGTGAAAGATTTCTTGCATGCAAAATTCAGAATTGTCCATTTAAATTTCTTGGTATTTAAATAGGCGGGAACCATAGGCTGATATCTTTTTGGAAACTGATCATTCACAAGGTGGAAGCAAGATTAGCCTCTTGGAAAGGAAGATTTTTATCTATGGGGGGCAGAACTACATTGATCAAATCAGTACTAACGAATCTACCAATTCATTACCTGTCATTTTACCGGATACCGTCAAAAGTCAACAAAATTATAACATCTCTTCAGCGGAAATTCTTGTGGAATGGTTCTACACTTAAGGATGGCATACCTTGGATCTCATGGAGGACGATTTGCAAACCAAAGGGGTTAGGAGGGTTGGATATTTTAGATATTCAATGTTTGAATGAGGCCTTGCTAGCGAAATGGATTAGGAAAATTTCGAGTTCGAGGAATTATATTTGGTTTGATATTTTGAAGGTTAGATATGGAGCAGTGATGGCTAACTTAGTTCGTGGTGAGTGCAGAGCCAGACCGGTCATGGCGTCTTTATGGTGGCGAGATATTGTTCGCCTATCTTGTAATTTTGGCAACGATTCATTTTTTCTAAATTTGGATGCGATTGTTGGTAGTGGTGAACGTACGTCATTCTGGTATTCTGCCTGGTGTGACAATAGACCTTTAGCCACCTTGTTTCTAGAGCTCCACCAAGTTGCAGTATACCCGAGAAGCTTGGTGGTTGATAATGGCAGCTGGGTTGGAGTAACAGTGGCAACTTCAACTAGCATCGGGTCTAGAGATTAATTTTAACAAGAGTAGGCTTATTGGATATGGCGTTGAAGATTCCTTTTTAAAAGCCGGTGAAAGATTTCTTGCATGCAAAATTCAGAATTGTCCATTTAAATTTCTTGGTATTCAAATTGGCGGGAACCATAGGCTGATATCTTTTTGGAGACCGGTCATTCACAAGGTGCAAGCAAGATTGGCCTCTTGGAAAGGAAGTTTTTATCTATGGGGGGCAGAACTACATTGATCAAATCAGTACTAACGAATCTACCAATTCATTACCTGTCATTTTACCGGATACAGTCAAAAGTCAGCAAAATTATAACATCTCTTCAGCGGAAATTCTTGTGGAATGGTTCTACACTTAAGGATGGCATACCTTGGATCTCATGGAGGACGATTTGCAAACATAAGGAGTTAGGAGGGTTGGATATTTTGGATATTCAATGTTTGAATGAGGCCTTGCTAGCGAAATGGATTAGGAAGATTTCGAGTTCGAGGAATTATATTTGGTTTGATATTTTGAAGGTTAGATATGGAGCAGTGATGGCTAACTTAGTTCGTGGTGAGTGCAGAGCCAGACCGGTCATGGCGTCTTTATGGTGGCGAGATATTGTTCGCCTATCTTGTAATTTTGGCAACGATTCATTTTTTCTAAATTTGGATGCGACTGTTGGTAGTGGTGAACGTACGTCATTCTGGTATTCTACCTGGTGTGACAATAGACCTTTAGCCACCTTGTTTCTAGAGCTCCACCAAGTTGCAGTATACCCGAGAAGCTTGGTGGTTGACAATGGCAGCTGGGTTGGAGTAACAGTGGTAGTTTCAACTAGCATCGGGTCTAGAGATTAATTTTAACAAGAGTAGGCTTATTGGATATAGCTTTGAAGATTCCTTTTTAAAAGTCGGTGAAAGATTTCTTGCATGCAAAATTCAGAATTGTCCAATTAAATTTCTTGGTATTTAAATAGGCGGGAACCATAGGCTGATATCTTTTTGGAAACTGGTCATTCACAAGGTGCAAGCAAGATTGGCCTCTTGGAAAGGAAGATTTTTATCTATGGGGGGCAGAACTACATTGATCAAATCAGTACTAACGAATCTACCAATTCATTACCTGTCATTTTACCGGATACCGTCAAAAGTCAGCAAAATTATAACATCTCTTCAGCAGAAATTCTTGTGGAATGGTTCTACACTTAAGGATGGCATACCTTGGATCTCATGGAGGACGATTTGCAAACCAAAGGAGTTAGGAGGGTTGGATATTTTAGATATTCAATGTTTGAATGAGGCCTTGCTAGCGAAATGGATTAGGAAGATTTCGAGTTCGAGGAATTATATTTGGTTTGATATTTTGAAGGTTAGATATGGAGCAGTGATGGCTAACTTAGTTCGTGGTGAGTGCAGAGCCAGACCGGTCATGGCGTCTTTATGGTGGCGAGATATTGTTCGCCTATCTTGTAATTTTGGCAACGATTCATTTTTTCTAAATTTGGATGCGACTGTTGGTTGTGGTGAACGTACGTCATTCTAGTATTCTGCCTGGTGTGACAATAGACCTTTAGCCACCTTGTTTCTAGAGCTCCACCAAGTTGCAGTATACCCGAGAAGCTTGGTGGTTGATAATGGCAGCTGGGTTGGAGTAACAGTGACAATTTCAACTAGCATCGGGTCTAGAGATTAATTTTAACAAGAGTAGGCTTATTGGATATGGCGTTGAAGATTCCTTTTTAAAAGCCGGTAAAAGATTTCTTGCATGCAAAATTCAGAATTGTCCATTTAAATTTCTTGGTATTCAAATTGGCGGGAACCATAGGCTGATATCTTTTTGGAAACCGGTCATTCACAAGGTGCAAGCAAGATTGGCCTCTTGGAAAGGAAGATTTTTATCTATGGGGGGCAGAACTACATTGATCAAATCAGTACTAACGAATCTACCAATTCATTACCTGTCATTTTACCGGATGCCGTAAAAAGTCAGCAAAATTATAACATCTCTTCAGCGGGGATTCTTGTGGAATGGTTCTACATTTAAGGATGGCATACCTTGGATCTCATGGATGACGATTTGAAAACCAAAGGAGTTGGGAGGGTTGGATATTTTGGATATTCAATGTTTAATTGAGGCCTTGCTAGAGAAATGGATTTGGAAGATTTTGAGTTCGAGGAATTATATTTGGTTGGACATTTAGAAGGTTAGATATGGAGTAGTGATCGCTAACCTACGTCGTGGTGAGTGCAGAGCCAGACCGGTCATGGCGTCATTATGGTGGCGAGATATTGTTCGCCTATCTTGTAATTTTGGCAACGATTCATTTTTTCTAAATTTGGATGCGACTGTTGGTAGTGGTGAACGTACGCCATTCTGGTATTCTGCCTGGTGTGACAATAGACCTTTAGCCACCTTGTTTCCAGAGCTCCACCAAGTTGCAGTATACCCGAGAAGCTTGGTGGTTGATAACGGGCAGCTGGGTTGGAGTAACAGTGGCAGTTTCAACTAGCATCGGGTCTATAGATTAATTTTAACAAGAGTAGGCTTATTGGATATGGCTTTGAAGATTCCTTTTTTAAAGTCGGTGAAAGATTTCTTGCATGCAAAATTCAGAATTGTCCATTTAAATTTCTTGGTATTTAAATAGGCGGGAACCATAGGCTGATATCTTTTTGGAAACTGATCATTCACAAGGTGGAAGCAAGATTGGCCTCTTGGAAAGGAAGATTTTTATCTATGGGGGGAAGAACTACATTGATCAAATCAGTACTAACGAATCTACCAATTCATTACCTGTCATTTTTCCGGATACCGTCAAAAGTCAGCAAAATTATAACATCTCTTCAGCGGAAATTCTTGTGGAATGGTTCTACACTTAAGGATGGCATACCTTGGATCTCATGGAGGACGATTTGCAAACCAAAGGAGTTAGGAGGGTTGGATATTTTGGATATTCAATGTTTGAATGAGGCCTTGCTAGCGAAATGGATTAGGAAGATTTCGAGTTCGAGGAATTATATTTGGTTTGATATTTTGAAGGTTAGATATGGAGCAGTGATGGCTAACTTAGTTCGTGGTGAGTGCAGAGCCAGACCGGTCATGGCGTCTTTATGGTGGCGAGATATTGTTCGCCTATCTTGTAATTTTTGCAACGATTCATTTTTTCTAAATTTGGATGCGACTGTTGGTAGTGGTGAACGTACATCATTCTGGTATTCTGCCTGGTGTGGCAATAGACCTTTAGCCACCTTGTTTCTAGAGCTCCACCAAGTTGCAGTATACCCGAGAAGCTTGGTGGTTGATAATGGCAGCTGGGTTGGAGTAACAGTGGCAACTTCAACTAGCATTGGGTCTAGAGATTAATTTTAACAAGAGTAGGCTTATTGGATATGGCGTTGAAGATTCCTTTTTAAAAGCCGGTGAAAGATTTCTTGCATGCAAAATTCAAAATTGTCCATTTAAATTTCTTGGTATTCAAATTGGCGGGAACCATAGGCTGATATCTTTTTGGAGACCGGTCATTCACAAGGTGCAAGCAAGATTGGCCTCTTGGAAAGGAAGATTTTTATCTATGGGGGGCAGAACTACATTGATCAATTCAGTACTAACGAATCTACCAATTCATTACCTGTCATTTTACCGGATACCGTCAAAAGTCAGCAAAATTATAACATCTCTTCAGCGGAAATTCTTGTGGAATGGTTCTACACTTAAGGATGGCATACCTTGGATCTCATGGAGGACGATTTGCAAACCAAAGGAGTTAGGAGGGTTGGATATTTTGGATATTCAATGTTTGAATGAGGCCTTGCTAGCGAAATGGATTAGGAAGATTTCGAGTTCGAGGAATTATATTTGGTTTGATATTTTGAAGGTTAGATATGGAGCAGTGATGGCTAACTTAGTTCGTGGTGAGTGCAGAGCCAGACCGGTCATGGCGTCTTTATGGTGGCGAGATATTGTTCGCCTATCTTGTAATTTTGGCAACGATTCATTTTTTCTAAATTTGGATGCGACTGTTGGTAGTGGTGAACGTACATCATTCTGGTATTCTGCCTGGTGTGACAATAGACCTTTAGCCACCTTGTTTCTAGAGCTCCACCAAGTTGCAGTATACCCGAGAAGCTTAGTGGTTGATAATGGCAGCTGGGTTGGAGTAACAGTGGCAATTTCAACTAGCATCGGATCTAGAGATTAATTTTAACAAGAGTAGGCTTATTGGATATGGCGTTGAAGATTCCTTTTTAAAAGCCGGTGAACGATTTCTTGCATGCAAAATTCAGAATTGTCCATATAAATTTCTTGGTATTCAAATTGGCGGGAACCATAGGCTGATATCTTTTTGGAAACCGGTCATTCACAAGGTGCAAGAAAGATTGGCCTCTTGGAAAGGAAGCTTTTTATCTATGGGGGGCAGAACTACATTGATCAAATCAGTACTAACGAATCTACCAATTCATTACCTGTCATTTTACCGGATGCCGTAAAAAGTCAGCAAAATTATTACATCTCTTCAGCGGAGATTCTTCTGGAATGGTTCTACATTTAAGGATGGCATACCTTGGATCTCATGGATGACGATTTGAAAACCAAAGGAGTTGGGAGGGTTGGATATTTTGGATATTCAATGTTTAATTGAGGCCTTGCTAGAGAAATGGATTTGGAAGTTTTTGAGTTCGAGGAATTATATTTGGTTGGACATTTAGAAGGTTAGATATGGAGCAGTGATGGCTAACCTAGTTCGTGGTGAGTGCAGAGCCAGACCGGTCATGGCGTCTTTATGGTGGCGAGATATTGTTCGCCTATCTTGTAATTTTGGCAACGATTCATTTTTTCTAAATTTGGATGCGACTGTTGGTAGTGGTGAATGTTCGTCATTCTGGTATTCTGCCTGGTGTGACAATAGACCTTTAGCCACCTTGTTTCCAGAGCTCCACCAAGTTGCAGTATACCCGAGAAGCTTGGTGGTTGATAATGGCAGCTGGGTTGGAGTAACAGTGGCAGTTTCAACTAGCATCGGGTCTAGAGTTAATTTTAACAAGAGTAGGCTTATTGGATATGGCTTTGAAGATTCCTTTTTTAAAGTCGGTGAAAGATTTCTTGCATGCAAAATTCAGAATTGTCCATTTAAATTTCTTGGTATTTAAATAGGCGGGAACCATAGGCTGATATCTTTTTGGAAACTGGTCATTCACAAGGTGGAAGCAAGATTGGCCTCTTGGAAAGGAAGATTTTTATCTATGGGGGGCAGAACTACATTGATCAAATAAGTACTAACGAATCTACCAATTCATTACCTGTCATTTTACCGGATACCGTAAAAAGTCAGCAAAATTATAACATCTCTTCAGCAGAGATTCTTGTGGAATGGTTCTACATTTAAGGATGGCATACCTTGGATCTCATGGATGACGATTTGAAAACCAAAGGAGTTGGGAGGGTTGGATATTTTGGATATTCAATGTTTAATTGAGGCCTTGCTAGAGAAATGGATTAGGAAGTTTTTGAGTTCGAGGAATTATATTTGGTTGGACATTTAGAAGGTTAGATATGGAGCAGTGATGGCTAACCTAGTTCGTGGTGAGTGCAGAGCCAGACCGGTCATGGCGTCTTTATGGTGGCGAGATATTGTTCGCCTATCTTGTAATTTTGGCAACGATTCATTTTTTCTAAATTTGGATGCGACTGTTGGTAGTGGTGAACGTACGTCATTCTGGTATTCTGCCTGGTGTGACAATAGACCTTTAGCCACCTTGTTTCCAGAGCTCCACCAAGTTGCAGTATACCCGAGAAGCTTGGTGGTTGATAATGGCAGCTGGGTTGGAGTAACAGTGGCAGTTTCAACCAGCATCGGGTCTAGAGATTAATTTTAACAAGAGTAGGCTTATTGGATATGGCTTTGAAGATTCCTTTTTTAAAGTCGGTGAAAGATTTCTTGCATGCAAAATTCAGAATTGTCCATTTAAATTTCTTGGTATTTAAATAGGCGGGAACCATAGGCTGATATCTTTTTGGAAACTGGTCATTCACAAGGTGGAAGCAAGATTGGCCTCTTGGAAAGGAAGATTTTTATCTATGGGGGGCAGAACTACATTGATCAAATCAGTACTAACGAATCTACCAATTCATTACCTGTCATTTTACCGGATACCGTAAAAAGTCAGCAAAATTATAACATCTCTTCAGCAGAGATTCTTGTGGAATGGTTCTACATTTAAGGATGGCATACCTTGGATCTCATGGATGACGATTTGAAAACCAAAGGAGTTGGGAGGGTTGGATATTTTGGATATTCAATGTTTAATTGAGGCCTTGCTAGAGAAATGGATTTGGAAGATTTTGAGTTCGAGGAATTATATTTGGTTGGACATTTAGAAGGTTAGATATGGAGTAGTGATGGCTAACCTAGTTCGTGGTGAGTGCAGAGCCAGACCGGTCATGGCGTCATTATGGTGGCGAGATATTGTTCGCCTATCTTGTAATTTTGGCAACGATTCATTTTTTCTAAATTTGGATGCGACTGTTGGTAGTGGTAAACGTACGTCATTCTGGTATTCTGCCTGGTGTGACAATAGACCTTTAGCCACCTTGTTTCCAGAGCTCCACCAAGTTGCAGTATACCCGAGAAGCTTGGTGGTTGATAATGGCAGCTGGGTTGGAGTAACAGTGGCAGTTTCAACTAGCATCGGGTCTAGAGATTAATTTTAACAAGAGTAGGCTTATTGGATATGGCTTTGAAGATTCCTTTTTTAAAGTCGGTGAAAGATTTCTTGCATGCAAAATTCAGAATTGTCCATTTAAATTTCTTGGTATTTAAATAGGCGGGAACCATAGGCTGATATCTTTTTGGAAACTGGTCATTCACAAGGTGGAAGCAAGATTGGCCTCTTGGAAAGGAAGATTTTTATCTATGGGGGCCAGAACTACATTGATCAAATAAGTACTAACGAATCTACCAATTCATTACCTGTCATTTTACCGGATACCGTAAAAAGTCAGCAAAATTATAACATCTCTTCAGCAGAGATTCTTGTGGAATGGTTCTACATTTAAGGATGGCATACCTTGGATCTCATGGATGACGATTTGAAAACCAAAGGAGTTGGGAGGGTTGGATATTTTGGATATTCAATGTTTAATTGAGGCCTTGCTAGAGAAATGGATTAGGAAGTTTTTGAGTTCGAGGAATTATATTTGGTTGGACATTTAGAAGGTTAGATATGGAGCAGTGATGGCTAACCTAGTTCGTGGTGAGTGCAGAGCCAGACCGGTCATGGCGTCTTTATGGTGGCGAGATATTGTTCGCCTATCTTGTAATTTTGGCAACGATTCATTTTTTCTAACTTTGGATGCGACTGTTGGTAGTGGTGAACGTACGTCATTCTGGTATTCTGCCTGGTGTGACAATAGACCTTTAGCCACCTTTTTTCCAGAGCTCCACCAAGTTGCAGTATACCCGAGAAGCTTGGTGGTTGATAATGGCAGCTGGGTTGGAGTAACAGTGGCAGTTTCAACTAGCATCGGGTCTAGAGATTAATTTTAACAAGAGTAGGCTTATTGGATATGGCTTTGAAGATTCCTTTTTTAAAGTCGGTGAAAGATTTCTTGCATGCAAAATTCAGAATTGTCCATTTAAATTTCTTGGTATTTAAATAGGCGGGAACCATAGGCTGATATCTTTTTGGAAACTGGTCATTCACAAGGTGGAAGCAAGATTGGCCTCTTGGAAAGGAAGATTTTTATCTATGGGGGGCAGAACTACATTGATCAAATCAGTACTAACGAATCTACCAATTCATTACCTGTCATTTTACCGGATACCGTAAAAAGTCAGCAAAATTATAACATCTCTTCAGCAGAGATTCTTGTGGAATGGTTCTACATTTAAGGATGGCATACCTTGGATCTCATGGATGACGATTTGAAAACCAAAGGAGTTGGGAGGGTTGGATATTTTGGATATTCAATGTTTAATTGAGGCCTTGCTAGAGAAATGGATTTGGAAGATTTTGAGTTCGAGGAATTATATTTGGTTGGACATTTAGAAGGTTAGATATGGAGTAGTGATGGCTAACCTAGTTCGTGGTGAGTGCAGAGCCAGACCGGTCATGGCGTCATTATGGTGGCGAGATATTGTTCGCCTATCTTGTAATTTTGGCAACGATTCATTTTTTCTAAATTTGGATGCGACTGTTGGTAGTGGTAAACGTACGTCATTCTGGTATTCTGCCTGGTGTGACAATAGACCTTTAGCCACCTTGTTTCCAGAGCTCCACCAAGTTGCAGTATACCCGAGAAGCTTGGTGGTTGATAATGGCAGCAGGGTTGGAGTAACAGTGGCAGTTTCAACTAGCATCGGGTCTATAGATTAATTTTAACAAGAGTAGGCTTATTGAATATGGCTTTGAAGATTCCTTTTTTAAAGTCGGTGAAAGATTTCTTGCATACAAAATTCAGAATTGTCCATTTAAATTTCTTGGTATTTAAATAGGCGGGAACCATAGGCTGATATCTTTTTGGAAACTGGTCATTCACAAGGTGGAAGCAAGATTGGCCTCTTGGAAAGGAAGATTTTTATCTATGGGGGGCAGAACTACATTGATCAAATAAGTACTAACGAATCTACCAATTCATTACCTGTCATTTTACCGGATACCGTAAAAAGTCAGCAAAATTATAACATCTCTTCAGCAGAGATTCTTGTGGAATGGTTCTACATTTAAGGATGGCATACCTTGGATCTCATGGATGACGATTTGAAAACCAAAGGAGTTGGGAGGGTTGGATATTTTGGATATTCAATGTTTAATTGAGGCCTTGCTAGAGAAATGGATTAGGAAGTTTTTGAGTTCGAGGTATTATATTTGGTTGGACATTTAGAAGGTTAGATATGGAGTAGTGATGGCTAACCTAGTTCGTGGTGAGTGCAGAGCCAGACCGGTCATGGCGTCATTATGGTGGCGAGATATTGTTCGCCTATCTTGTAATTTTGGCAACGATTCATTTTTTCTAAATTTGGATGCGACTGTTGGTAGTGGTGAACGTACGTCATTCTGGTATTCTGCCTGGTGTGACAATAGACCTTTAGCCACCTTGTTTCCAGAGCTCCACCAAGTTGCAGTATACCCGAGAAGCTTGGTGGTTGATAATGGCAGCTGGGTTGGAGTAACAGTGGCAGTTTCAACTAGCATCGGGTCTAGAGATTAATTTTAACAAGAGTAGGCTTATTGGATATGGCTTTGAAGATTCCTTTTTTAAAGTCGGTGAAAGATTTCTTGCATGCAAAATTCAGAATTGTCCATTTAAATTTCTTGGTATTTAAATAGGCGGGAACCATAGGCTGATATCTTTTTGGAAACTGGTCATTCACAAGGTGGAAGCAAGATTGGCCTCTTGGAAAGGAAGATTTTTATCTATGGGGGGCAGAACTACATTGATCAAATAAGTACTAACGAATCTACCAATTCATTACCTGTCATTTTACCGGATACCGTAAAAAGTCAGCAAAATTATAACATCTCTTCAGCAGAGATTCTTGTGGAATGGTTCTACATTTAAGGATGGCATACCTTGGATCTCATGGATGACGATTTGAAAACCAAAGGAGTTGGGAGGGTTGGATATTTTGGATATTCAATGTTTAATTGAGGCCTTGCTAGAGAAATGGATTTGGAAGATTTTGAGTTCGAGGAATTATATTTGGTTGGACATTTAGAAGGTTAGATATGGAGTAGTGATGGCTAACCTAGTTCGTGGTGAGTGCAGAGCCAGACCGGTCATGGCGTCATTATGGTGGCGAGATATTGTTCGCCTATCTTGTAATTTTGGCAACGATTCATTTTTTCTAAATTTGGATGCGACTGTTGGTAGTGGTGAACGTACGTCATTCTGGTATTCTGCCTGGTGTGACAATAGACCATTAGCCACCTTGTTTCCAGAGCTCCACCAAGTTGCAGTATACCCGAGAAGCTTGGTGGTTGATAATGGCAGCAGGGTTGGAGTAACAGTGGCAGTTTCAACTAGCATCGGGTCTATAGATTAATTTTAACAAGAGTAGGCTTATTGGATATGGCTTTGAAGATTCCTTTTTTAAAGTCGGTGAAAGATTTCTTGCATGCAAAATTCAGAATTGTCCATTTAAATTTCTTGGTATTTAAATAGGCGGGAACCATAGGCTGATATCTTTTTGGAAACTGATCATTCACAAGGTGGAAGCAAGATTGGCCTCTTGGAAAGGAAGATTTTTGTCTATGGGGGGCAGAACTACATTGATCAAATCAGTACTAACGAATCTACCAATTCATTACCTGTCATTTTACCGGATACTGTCAAAAGTCAGCAAAATTATAACATCTCTTCAGCGGAAATTCTTGTGGAATGGTTCTACACTTAAGGATGGCATACCTTGGATCTCATGGAGGACGATTTGCAAACGAAAGGAGTTAGGAGGGTTGGATATTTTGGATATTCAATGTTTGAATGAGGCCTTGCTAGCAAAATGGATTAGGAAGATTTCGAGTTCGAGGAATTATATTTGGTTTGATATTTTGAAGGTTAGATATGGAGCAGTGATGGCTAACTTAGTTCGTGGTGAGTGCAGAGCCAGACCGGTCATGGCGTCTTTATGGTGGCGAGATATTGTTCGCCTATCTTGTAATTTTGGCAACGATTCATTTTTTCTAAATTTGGATGCGACTGTTGGTAGTGGTGAACGTACGTCATTCTGGTATTATGCCTGGTGTGACAATAGACCTTTAGCCACCTTGTTTCTAGAGCTCCACCAAGTTGCAGTATACCCGAGAAGCTTGGTGGTTGATAATGGCAGCTGGGTTGGAGTAACAGTGGCAATTTCAACTAGCATTGGGTCTAGAGATTAATTTTAACAAGAGTAGGCTTATTGGATATGGCGTTGAAGATTCCTTTTTAAAAGCCGGTGAACGATTTCTTGCATGCAAAATTCAGAATTGTCCATTTAAATTTCTTGGTATTCAAATTGGCGGGAACCATAGGCTGATATCTTTTTGGAAACCGGTCATTCACAAGGTGCAAGCAAGATTGGCCTCTTGGAAAGGAAGATTTTTATCTATGGGGGGCAGAACTACATCGATCAAATCAGTACTAACGAATCTACCAATTCATTACCTGTCATTTTACCGGATGCCGTAAAAAGTCACCAAAATTATAACATCTCTTCAGCGGAGATTCTTCTGGAATGGTTCTACATTTAAGGATGGCATACCTTGGATCTCAGGGATGACGATTTGAAAACCAAAGGAGTTGGGAGGGTTGGATATTTTGGATATTCAATGTTTAATTGAGGCCTTGCTAGAGAAATGGATTTGGAAGTTTTTGAGTTCGAGGAATTATATTTGGTTGGACATTTAGAAGGTTAGATATGGAGCAGTGATGGCTAACCTAGTTCGTGGTGAGTGCAGAGCCAGACCGGTCATGGCGTCTTTATGGTGGCGAGATATTGTTCGCCTATCTTGTAATTTTGGCAACGATTCATTTTTTCTAAATTTGGATGCGACTGTTGGTAGTGGTGAATGTACGTCATTCTGGTATTCTGCCTGGTATGACAATAGACCTTTAGCCACCTTGTTTCCAGAGCTACACCAAGTTGCAGTATACCCGAGAAGCTTGGTGGTTGATAATGGCAGCTGGGTTGGAGTAACAGTGGCAGTTTCAACTAGCATCGGGTCTAGAGATTAATTTTAACAAGAGTAGGCTTATTGGATATGGCTTTGAAGATTCCTTTTTTAAAGTCGGTGAAAGATTTCTTGCATGCAAAATTCAGAATTGTCCATTTAAATTTCTTGGTATTTAAATAGGCGGGAACCATAGGCTGATATCTTTTTGGAAACTGGTCATTCACAAGGTGGAAGCAAGATTGGCCTCTTGGAAAGGAAGATTTTTATCTATGGGGGGCAGAACTACATTGATCAAATCAGTACTAACGAATCTACCAATTCATTACCTGTCATTTTACCGGATACCGTAAAAAGTCAGCAAAATTATAACATCTCTTCAGCAGAGATTCTTGTGGAATGGTTCTACATTTAAGGATGGCATACCTTGGATCTCATGGATGACGATTTGAAAACCAAAGGAGTTGGGAGGGTTGGATATTTTGGATATTCAATGTTTAATTGAGGCCTTGCTAGAGAAATGGATTTGGAAGATTTTGAGTTCGAGGAATTATATTTGGTTGGACATTTAGAAGGTTAGATATGGAGTAGTGATGGCTAACCTAGTTCGTGGTGAGTGCAGAGCCAGACCGGTCATGGCGTCATTATGGTGGCGAGATATTGTTCGCCTATCTTGTAATTTTGGCAACGATTAATTTTTTCTAAATTTGGATGCGACTGTTGGTAGTGGTGAACGTACGTCATTCTGGTATTCTGCCTGGTGTGACAATAGACCTTTAGCCACCTTGTTTCCAGAGCTCCACCAAGTTGCAGTATACCCGAGAAGCTTGGTGGTTGATAATGGCAGCAGGGTTGGAGTAACAGTGGCAGTTTCAACTAGCATCGGGTCTATAGATTAATTTTAACAAGAGTAGGCTTATTGGATATGGCTTTGAAGTTTCCTTTTTTAAAGTCGGTGAAAGATTTCTTGCATGCAAAATTTAGAATTGTCCATTTAAATTTCTTGGTATTTAAATAGGCGGGAACCATAGGCTGATATCTTTTTGGAAACTGATCATTCACAAGGTGGAAGCAAGATTGGCCTCTTGGAACGGAACATTTTTATCTATGGGGGGCAGAACTACATTGATCAAATCAGTACTAACGAATCTACCAATTCATTACCTGTCATTTTACCGGATACCGTCAAAAGTCAGCAAAATTATAACATCTCTTCAGCGGAAATTCTTGTGGAATGGTTCTACACTTAAGGATGGCATACCTTGGATCTCATGGAGGACGATTTGCAAACGAAAGGAGTTAGGAGGGTTGGATATTTTGGATATTCAATGTTTGAATGAGGCCTTGCTAGCAAAATGGATTAGGAAGATTTCGAGTTCGAGGAATTATATTTGGTTTGATATTTTGAAGGTTAGATATGGAGCAGTGATGGCTAACTTAGTTCGTGGTGAGTGCAGAGCCAGACCGGTCATGGCGTCTTTATGGTGGCGAGATATTGTTCGCCTATCTTGTAATTTTGGCAACGATTCATTTTTTCTAAATTTGGATGCGACTGTTGGTAGTGGTGAACGTACGTCATTCTGGTATTATGCCTGGTGTGACAATAGACCTTTAGCCACCTTGTTTCTAGAGCTCCACCAAGTTGCAGTATACCCGAGAAGCTTGGTGGTTGATAATGGCAGCTGGGTTGGAGTAACAGTGGCAATTTCAACTAGCATCGGGTCTAGAGCTTAATTTTAACAAGAGTAGGCTTATTGGATATGGCATTGAAAATTCCTTTTTAAAAGCCGGTGAACGATTTCTTGCATGCAAAATTCAGATTTGTCCATTTAAATTTCTTGGTATTCAAATTGGCGGGAACCATAGGCTGATATCTTTTTGGAAACCGGTCATTCACAAGGTGCAAGCAAGATTGGCCTCTTGGAAAGGAAGATTTTTATCTATGGGGGGCAGAACTACATTGATCAAATCAGTACTAACGAATCTACCAATTCATTACCTGTCATTTTACCGGATGCCGTAAAAAGTCACCAAAATTATAACATCTCTTCAGCGGAGATTCTTCTAGAATGGTTCTACATTTAAGGATGGCATACCTTGGATCTCAGGGATGACGATTTGAAAACCAAAGGAGTTGGGAGGTTGGATATTTTGGATATTCAATGTTTAATTGAGGCCTTGCTAGAGAAATGGATTTGGAAGTTTTTGAGTTCGAGGAATTATATTTGGTTGGACATTTAGAAGGTTAGATATGGAGCAGTGATGGCTAACCTAGTTCGTGGTGAGTGCAGAGCCAGACCGGTCATGGCGTCTTTATGGTGGCGAGATATTGTTCGCCTATCTTGTAATTTTGGCAACGATTCATTTTTTCTAAATTTGGATGCGACTGTTGGTAGTGGTGAATGTACGTCATTCTGGTATTCTGCCTGGTGTGACAATAGACCTTTAGCCACCTTGTTTCCAGAGCTCCACCAAGTTGCAGTATACCCGAGAAGCTTGGTGGTTGATAATGGCAGCTGGGTTGGAGTAACAGTGGCAGTTTCAACTAGCATCGGGTCTAGAGATTAATTTTAACAAGAGTAGGCTTATTGGATATGGCTTTGAAGATTCCTTTTTTAAAGTCGGTGAAAGATTTCTTGCATGCAAAATTCTGAATTGTCCATTTAAATTTCTTGGTATTTAAATAGGCGGGAACCATAGGCTGATATATTTTTGGAAACTGGTCATTCACAAGGTGGAAGCAAGATTGGCCTCTTGGAAAGGAAGATTTTTATCTATGGGGGGCAGAACTACATTGATCAAATCAGTACTAACGAATCTACCAATTCATTACCTGTCTTTTTACCGGATACCGTAAAAAGTCAGCAAAATTATAACATCTCTTCAGCAGAGATTCTTGTGGAATGGTTCTACATTTAAGGATGGCATACCTTGGATCTCATGGATGACGATTTGAAAACCAAAGGAGTTGGGAGGGTTGGATATTTTGGATATTCAATGTTTAATTGAGGCCTTGCTAGAGAAATGGATTTGGAAGATTTTGAGTTCGAGGAATTATATTTGGTTGAACATTTAGAAGGTTAGATATGGAGTAGTGATGGCTAACCTAGTTCGTGGTGAGTGCAGAGCCAGACCGGTCATGGCGTCATTATGGTGGCGAGATATTGTTCGCCTATCTTGTAATTTTGGCAACGATTCATTTTTTCTAAATTTGGATGCGACTGTTGGTAGTGGTGAACGTACGTCATTCTGGTATTCTGCCTGGTGTGACAATAGACCTTTAGCCACCTTGTTTCCAGAGCTCCACCAAGTTGCAGTATACCCGAGAAGCTTGGTGGATGATAAT
Organism: Lathyrus tuberosus; assembly: GCA_022829125.1. Classification (NCBI taxonomy): domain Eukaryota; kingdom Viridiplantae; phylum Streptophyta; class Magnoliopsida; order Fabales; family Fabaceae; genus Lathyrus; species Lathyrus tuberosus. The sequence goes on from JALAZF010000072.1 coordinate 14,346,555, forward strand.
GGCAGCTGGGTTGGAGTAACAGTGGCAGTTTCAACTAGCATCGGGTCTATAGATTAATTTTAACAAGAGTAGGCTTATTGGATATGGCGTTGAAGATTCCTTTTTAAAAGCCGGTGAAAGATTTCTTGCATGAAAAATTCAGAATTGTCCATTTAAATTTCTTGGTATTCAAATTGGCGGGAACCATAGGCTGATATCTTTTTGGAGACCGGTCATTCACAAGGTGCAAGCAAGATTGGCCTCTTGGAAAGGAAGATTTTTATCTATGGGGGGCAGAACTACATTGATCAAATCAGTACTAATGAATCTACCAATTCATTACCTGTCATTTTACCGGATACCGTCAAAAGTCAGCAAAATTATAACATCTCTTCAGCGGAAATTCTTGTGGAATGGTTCTACACTTAAGGATGGCATACCTTGGATCTCATGGAGGACGATTTGCAAACCAAAGGAGTTAGGAGGGTTGTATATTTTGGATATTCAATGTTTGAATGAGGCTTTGCTAGCGAAATGGATTAGGAAGATTTCGAGTTCAAGGAATTATATTTGGTTTGATTTTTTGAAGGTTAGATATGGAGCAGTGATGGCTAACTTAGTTCGTGGTGAGTGCAGAGCCAGACCGGTCATGGCGTCTTTATGGTGGCGAGATATTGTTCGCCTATCTTGTAATTTTGGCAACGATTCATTTTTTCTAAATTTGGATGCGACTGTTGGTAGTGGTGAACGTACGTCATTCTGGTATTATGCCTGGTGTGACAATAGACCTTTAGCCACCTTGTTTCTAGAGCTCCACCAAGTTGCAGTATACCCGAGAAGCTTGGTGGTTGATAATGGCAGCTGGGTTGGAGTAACAGTGGCAATTTCAACTAGCATCGGGTCTAGAGATTAATTTTAACAAGAGTAGGCTTATTGGATATGGCGTTGAAGATTCCTTTTTAAAAGCCGGTGAACGATTTCTCGCATGCAAAATTCAGAATTGTCCATTTAAATTTCTTGGTATTCAAATTGGCGGGAACCATAGGCTGATATCTTTTTGGAAACCGGTCATTCACAAGGTGCAAGCAAGATTGGCCTCTTGGAAAGGAAGATTTTTATCTATGGGGGGCAGAACTACATTGATCAAATCAGTACTAACGAATCTACCAATTCATTACCTGTCATTTTACCGGATGCCGTAAAAAGTCAGCAAAATTATAACATCTCTTCAGCGGAGATTCTTCTGGAATGGTTCTACATTTAAGGATGGCATACCTTGGATCTCAGGGATGACGATTTGAAAACCAAAGGAGTTGGGAGGGTTGGATATTTTGGATATTCAATGTTTAATTGAGGCCTTGCTAGAGAAATGGATTTGGAAGTTTTTGAGTTCGAGGAATTATATTTGGTTGGACATTTAGAAGGTTAGATATGGAGCAGTGATGGCTAACCTAGTTCGTGGTGAGTGCAGAGCCAGACCGGTCATGGCGCCTTTATGGTGGCGAGATATTGTTCGCCTATCTTGTAATTTTGGCAACGATTCATTTTTTCTAAATTTGGATGCGACTGTTGGTAGTGGTGAACGTACGTCATTCTGGTATTCTGCCTGGTGTGACAATAGACCTTTAGCCACCTTGTTTCCAGAGCTCCACCAAGTTGCAGTATACCCGAGAAGCTTGGTGGTTGATAATGGCAGCTGGGTTGGAGTAACAGTGGCAGTTTCAACTAGCATCGGGTCTAGAGTTAATTTTAACAAGAGTAGGCTTATTGGATATGGCTTTGAAGATTCCTTTTTTAAAGTCGGTGAAAGATTTCTTGCATGCAAAATTCAGAATTGTCCATTTAAATTTCTTGGTATTTAAATAGGCGGGAACCATAGGCTGATATCTTTTTGGAAACTGGTCATTCACAAGGTGGAAGCAAGATTGGCCTCTTGGAAAGGAAGATTTTTATCTATGGGGGGCAGAACTACATTGATCAAATAAGTACTAACGAATCTACCAATTCATTACCTGTCGTTTTACCGGATACCGTAAAAAGTCAGCAAAATTATAACATCTCTTCAGCAGAGATTCTTGTGGAATGGTTCTACATTTAAGGATGGCATACCTTGGATCTCATGGATGACGATTTGAAAACCAAAGGAGTTGGGAGGGTTGGATATTTTGGATATTCAATGTTTAATTGAGGCCTTGCTAGAGAAATGGATTTGGAAGATTTTGAGTTCGAGGAATTATATTTGGTTGGACATTTAGAAGTTTAGATATGGAGTAGTGATGGCTAACCTAGTTCGTGGTGAGTGCAGAGCCAGACCGGTCATGGCGTCATTATGGTGGCGAGATATTGTTCGCCTATCTTGTAATTTTGGCAACGATTCATTTTTCCTAAATTTGGATGCGACTGTTGGTAGTGGTGAACGTACGTCATTCTGGTATTCTGCCTGGTGTGACAATAGACCTTTAGCCACCTTGTTTCCAGAGCTCCACCAAGTTGCAGTATACCCGAGAAGCTTGGTGGTTGATAACGGCAGCTGGGTTGGAGTAACAGTGGCAGTTTCAACTAGCATCGGTTCTATAGATTAATTTTAACAAGAGTAGGCTTATTGGATATGGCTTTGAAGATTCCTTTTTAAAAGCCGGTGAAAGATTTCTTGCATGCAAAATTCAGAATTGTCCATTTAAATTTCTTGGTATTCAAATTGGCGGGAACCATAGGCTGATATCTTTTTGGAGACCGGTCATTCACAAGGTGCAAGCAAGATTGGCCTCTTGGAAAGGAAGATTTTTATCTATGGGGGGCAGAACTACATTGATCAAATCAGTACTAATATATCTACCAATTCATTACCTGTCATTTTACCGGATACCGTCAAAAGTCAGCAAAATTATAACATCTCTTCAGCGGAAATTCTTGTGGAATGGTTCTACACTTAAGGATGGCATACCTTGGATCTCATGGAGGACGATTTGCAAACCAAAGGAGTTAGGAGGGTTGGATATTTTGGATATTCAATGTTTGAATGAGGCTTTGCTAGCGAAATGGATTAGGAAGATTTCGAGTTCAAGGAATTATATTTGGTTTGATATTTTGAAGGTTAGATATGGAGCAGTGATGGCTAACTTAGTTCGTGGTGAGTGCAGAGCCAGACCGGTCATGGCGTCTTTATGGTGGCGAGATATTGTTCGCCTATCTTGTAATTTTGGCAACGATTCATTTTTTCTAAATTTGGATGCGACTGTTGGTAGTGGTGAACGTACGTCATTCTGGTATTATGCCTGGTGTGACAATAGACCTTTAGCCACCTTGTTTCTAGAGCTCCACCAAGTTGCAGTATACCCGAGAAGCTTGGTGGTTGATAATGGCAGCTGGGTTGGAGTAACAGTGGCAATTTCAACTAGCATCGGGTCTAGAGATTAATTTTAACAAGAGTAGGCTTATTGGATATGGCGTTGAAGATTCCTTTTTAAAAGCCGGTGAACGATTTCTTGCATGCAAAATTCAGAATTGTCCATTTAAATTTCTTGGTATTCAAATTGGCGGGAACCATAGGCTGATATCTTTTTGGAAACCGGTCATTCACAAGGTGCAAGCAAGATTGGCCTCTTGGAAAGGAAGATTTTTATCTATGGGGGGCAGAACTACATTGATCAAATCAGTACTAACGAATCTACCAATTCATTACCTGTCATTTTATCGGATGCCGTAAAAAGTCAGCAAAATTATAACATCTCTTCAGCGGAGATTCTTCTGGAATGGTTCTACATTTAAGGATGGCATACCTTGGATCTCAGGGATGACGATTTGAAAACCAAAGGAGTTGGGAGGGTTGGATATTTTGGATATTCAATGTTTAATTGAGGCCTTGCTAGAGAAATGGATTTGGAAGTTTTTGAGTTCGAGGAATTATATTTGGTTGGACATTTAGAAGGTTAGATATGGAGGAGTGATGGCTAACCTAGTTCGTGGTGAGTGCAGAGCCAGACCGGTCATGGCGTCTTTATGGTGGCGAGATATTGTTCGCCTATCTTGTAATTTTGGCAACGATTCATTTTTTCTAAATTTGGATGCGACTGTTGGTAGTGGTGAACGTACGTCATTCTGGTATTATGCCTGGTGTGACAATAGACCTTTAGCCACCTTGTTTCTAGAGCTCCACCAAGTTGCAGTATACCCGAGAAGCTTGGTGGTTGATAATGGCAGCTGGGTTGGAGTAACAGTGGCAATTTCAACTAGCATCGGGTCTAGAGATTAATTTTAACAAGAGTAGGCTTATTGGATATGGCGTTGAAGATTCCTTTTTAAAAGCCGGTGAACGATTTCTTGCATGCAAAATTCAGAATTGTCCATTTAAATTTCTTGGTATTCAAATTGGCGGGAACCATAGGCTGATATCTTTTTGGAAACCGGTCATTCACAAGGTGCAAGCAAGATTGGCCTCTTGGAAAGGAAGATTTTTATCTATGGGGGGCAGAACTACATTGATCAAATCAGTACTAACGAATCTACCAATTCATTACCTGTCATTTTATCGGATGCCGTAAAAAGTCAGCAAAATTATAACATCTCTTCAGCGGAGATTCTTCTGGAATGGTTCTACATTTAAGGATGGCATACCTTGGATCTCAAGGATGACGATTTGAAAACCAAAGGAGTTGGGAGGGTTGGATATTTTGGATATTCAATGTTTAATTGAGGCCTTGCTAGAGAAATGGATTTGGAAGTTTTTGAGTTCGAGGAATTATATTTGGTTGGACATTTAGAAGGTTAGATATGGAGGAGTGATGGCTAACCTAGTTCGTGGTGAGTGCAGAGCCAGACCGGTCATGGCGTCTTTATGGTGGCGAGATATTGTTCGCCTATCTTGTAATTTTGGCAACGATTCATTTTTTCTAAATTTGGATGCGACTGTTGGTAGTGGTGAACGTACGTCATTCTGGTATTCTGCCTGGTGTGACAACAGACCTTTAGCCACCTTGTTTCCAGAGCTCCACCAAGTTGCAGTATACCCGAGAAGCTTGGTGGTTGATAATGGCAGCCGGGTTGGAGTAACAGTGGCAGTTTCAACTAGCATCGGGTCTAGAGATTAATTTTAACAAGAGTAGGCTTATTGGATATGGCTTTGAAGATTCCTTTTTTAAAGTCGGTGAAAGATTTCTTGCATGCAAAATTCAGAATTGTCCATTTAAATTTCTTGGTATTTAAATAGGCGGGAACCATAGGCTGATATCTTTTTGGAAACTGGTCATTCACAAGGTGGAAGCAAGATTGGCCTCTTGGAAAGGAAGATTTTTATATATGGGGGGCAGAACTACATTGATCAAATAAGTACTAACGAATCTACCAATTCATTACCTGTCGTTTTACCGGATACCGTAAAAAGTCAAAAAAATTATAACATCTCTTCAGCAGAGATTCTTGTGGAATGGTTCTACATTTAAGGATGGCATACCTTGGATCTCATGGATGACGATTTGAAAACCAAAGGTGTTGGGAGGGTTGGATATTTTGGATATTCAATGTTTAATTGAGGCCTTGCTAGAGAAATGGATTTGGAAGATTTTGAGTTCGAGGAATTATATTTGGTTGGACATTTAGAAGTTTAGATATGGAGTAGTGATGGCTAACCTAGTTCGTGGTGAGTGCAGAGCCAGAACGGTCATGGCGTCATTATGGTGGCGAGATATTGTTCGCCTATCTTGTAATTTTGGCAACGATTCATTTTTCCTAAATTTGGATGCGACTGTTGGTAATGGTGAACGTACGTCATTCTGGTATTCTGCCTGGTGTGACAATAGACCTTTAGCCACCTTGTTTCCAGAGCTCCACCAAGTTGCAGTATACCCGAGAAGCTTGGTGGTTGATAACGGCAGCTAGGTTGGAGTAACAGTGGCAGTTTCAACTAGCATCGGTTCTATAGATTAATTTTAACAAGAGTAGGCTTATTGGATATGGCTTTGAAGATTCCTTTTTTAAAGTCGGTGAAAGATTTCTTGCATGCAAAATTCAGAATTGTCCATTTAAATTTCTTGGTATTTAAATAGGCGGGAACCATAGGCTGATATCTTTTTGGAAACTGATCATTCACAAGGTGGAAGCAAGATTGGCCTCTTGGAAAGGAAGATTTTTATCTATGGGGGGCAGAACTACATTGATAAAATCAGTACTAACGAATCTACCAATTCATTACCTGTCATTTTACCGGATACCGTCAAAAGTCAGCAAAATTATAACATCTCTTCAGCGGAAATTCTTGTGGAATGGTTCTACACTTAAGGATGGCATACCTTGGATCTCATGGAGGACGATTTGCAAACGAAAGGAGTTAGGAGGGTTGGATATTTTGGATATTCAATGTTTGAATGAGGCCTTGCTAGCAAAATGGAATAGGAAGATTTCGAGTTCGAGGAATTATATTTGGTTTGATATTTTGAAGGTTAGATATGGAGCAGTGATGGCTAACTTAGTTCGTGGTGAGTGCAGAGCCAGACCGGTCATGGCGTCTTTATGGTGGCGAGATATTGTTCGCCTATCTTGTAATTTTGGCAACGATTCATTTTTTCTAAATTTGGATGCGACTGTTGGTAGTGGTGAACGTACGTCATTCTGGTATTCTGCCTGGTGTGACAATAGACCTTTAGCCACCTTGTTTCTAGAGCTCCACCAAGTTGCAGTATACCCGAGAAGCTTGGTGGTTGATAATGGCAGCTGGGTTGGAGTAACAGTGGCAATTTCAACTAGCATCGGGTCTAGAGATTAATTTTAACAAGAGTAGGCTTATTGGATATGGCGTTGAAGATTCCTTTTTAAAAGCCGGTGAACGATTTCTTGCATGCAAAATTCAGAATTGTCCATTTAAATTTCTTGGTATTCAAATTGGCGGGAACCATAGGCTGATATCTTTTTGGAAACCGGTCATCCACAAGGTGCAAGCAAGATTGGCCTCTTGGAAAGGAAGATTTTTATCTATGGGGGGCAGAACTACATTGATCAAATCAGTACTAACGAATCTACCAATTCATTACCTATCATTTTACCGGATGCCGTAAAAAGTCAGCAAAATTATAACATCTCTTCAGCGGAGATTCTTCTGGAATGGTTCTACATTTAAGGATGGCATACCTTGGATCTCAGGGATGACGATTTGAAAACCAAAGGAGTTGGGAGGGTTGGATATTTTGGATATTCAATGTTTAATTGAGGCCTTGCTAGAGAAATGGATTTGGAAGTTTTTGAGTTCGAGGAATTATATTTGGTTGGACATTTAGAAGGTTAGATATGGAGGAGTGATGGCTAACCTAGTTCGTGGTGAGTGCAGAGCCAGACCGGTCATGGCGTCTTTATGGTGGCGAGATATTGTTCGCCTATCTTGTAATTTTGGCAACGATTCATTTTTTCTAAATTTGGATGCGACTGTTGGTAGTGGTGAACGTACGTCATTCTGGTATTCTGCCTGGTGTGACAATAGACCTTTAGCCACCTTGTTTCCAGAGCTCCACCAAGTTGCAGTATACCCGAGAAGCTTGGTGGTTGATAATGGCAGCTGGGTTGGAGTAACAGTGGCAGTTTCAACTAGCATCGGGTCTAGAGATTAATTTTAACAAGAGTAGGCTTATTGGATATGGCTTTGAAGATTCCTTTTTTAAAGTCGGTGAAAGATTTCTTGCATGCAAAATTCAGAATTGTCCATTTAAATTTCTTGGTATTTAAATAGGCGGGAACCATAGGCTGATATCTTTTTGGAAACTGGTCATTCACAAGGTGGAAGCAAGATTGGCCTCTTGGAAAGGAAGATTTTTATATATGGGGGGCAGAACTACATTGATCAAATAAGTACTAACGAATCTACCAATTCATTACCTGTCGTTTTACCGGATACCGTAAAAAGTCAAAAAAATTATAACATCTCTTCAGCAGAGATTCTTGTGGAATGGTTCTACATTTAAGGATGGCATACCTTGGATCTCATGGATGACGATTTGAAAACCAAAGGTGTTGGGAGGGTTGGATATTTTGGATATTCAATGTTTAATTGAGGCCTTGCTAGAGAAATGGATTTGGAAGATTTTGAGTTCGAGGAATTATATTTGGTTGGACATTTAGAAGTTTAGATATGGAGTAGTGATGGCTAACCTAGTTCGTGGTGAGTGCAGAGCCAGAACGGTCATGGCGTCATTATGGTGGCGAGATATTGTTCGCCTATCTTGTAATTTTGGCAACGATTCATTTTTCCTAAATTTGGATGCGACTGTTGGTAGTGGTGAACGTACGTCATTCTGGTATTCTGCCTGGTGTGACAATAGACCTTTAGCCACCTTGTTTCCAGAGCTCCACCAAGTTGCAGTATACCCGAGAAGCTTGGTGGTTGATAACGGCAGCTAGGTTGGAGTAACAGTGGCAGTTTCAACTAGCATCGGTTCTATAGATTAATTTTAACAAGAGTAGGCTTATTGGATATGGCTTTGAAGATTCCTTTTTTAAAGTCGGTGAAAGATTTCTTGCATGCAAAATTCAGAATTGTCCATTTAAATTTCTTGGTATTTAAATAGGCGGGAACCATAGGATGATATCTTTTTGGAAACTGATCATTCACAAGGTGGAAGCAAGATTGGCCTCTTGGAAAGGAAGATTTTTATCTATGGGGGGCAGAACTACATTGATAAAATCAGTACTAACGAATCTACCAATTCATTACCTGTCATTTTACCGGATACCGTCAAAAGTCAGCAAAATTATAACATCTCTTCAGCGGAAATTCTTGTGGAATGGTTCTACACTTAAGGATGGCATACCTTGGATCTCATGGAGGACGATTTGCAAACGAAAGGAGTTAGGAGGGTTGGATATTTTGGATATTCAATGTTTGAATGAGGCCTTGCTAGCAAAATGGAATAGGAAGATTTCGAGTTCGAGGAATTATATTTGGTTTGATATTTTGAAGGTTAGATATGGAGCAGTGATGGCTAACTTAGTTCGTGGTGAGTGCAGAGCCAGACCGGTCATGGCGTCTTTATGGTGGCGAGATATTGTTCGCCTATCTTGTAATTTTGGCAACGATTCATTTTTTCTAAATTTGGATGCGACTGTTGGTAGTGGTGAACGTACGTCATTCTGGTATTCTGCCTGGTGTGACAATAGACCTTTAGCCACCTTGTTTCTAGAGCTCCACCAAGTTGCAGTATACCCGAGAAGCTTGGTGGTTGATAATGGCAGCTGGGTTGGAGTAACAGTGGCAATTTCAACTAGCATCGGGTCTAGAGATTAATTTTAACAAGAGTAGGCTTATTGGATATGGCTTTGAAGATTCCTTTTTTAAAGTCGGTGAAAGATTTCTTGCATGCAAAATTCAGAATTGTCCATTTAAATTTCTTGGTATTTAAATAGGCGGGAACCATAGGCTGATATCTTTTTGGAAACTGGTCATTCACAAGGTGGAAGCAAGATTGGCCTCTTGGAAAGGAAGATTTTTATATATGGGGGGCAGAACTACATTGATCAAATAAGTACTAACGAATCTACCAATTCATTACCTGTCGTTTTACCGGATACCGTAAAAAGTCAAAAAAATTATAACATCTCTTCAGCAGAGATTCTTGTGGAATGGTTCTACATTTAAGGATGGCATACCTTGGATCTCATGGATGACGATTTGAAAACCAAAGGTGTTGGGAGGGTTGGATATTTTGGATATTCAATGTTTAATTGAGGCCTTGCTAGAGAAATGGATTTGGAAGATTTTGAGTTCGAGGAATTATATTTGGTTGGACATTTAGAAGTTTAGATATGGAGTAGTGATGGCTAACCTAGTTCGTGGTGAGTGCAGAGCCAGAACGGTCATGGCGTCATTATGGTGGCGAGATATTGTTCGCCTATCTTGTAATTTTGGCAACGATTCATTTTTCCTAAATTTGGATGCGACTGTTGGTAGTGGTGAACGTACGTCATTCTGGTATTCTGCCTGGTGTGACAATAGACCTTTAGCCACCTTGTTTCCAGAGCTCCACCAAGTTGCAGTATACCCGAGAAGCTTGGTGGTTGATAACGGCAGCTAGGTTGGAGTAACAGTGGCAGTTTCAACTAGCATCGGTTCTATAGATTAATTTTAACAAGAGTAGGCTTATTGGATATGGCTTTGAAGATTCCTTTTTTAAAGTCGGTGAAAGATTTCTTGCATGCAAAATTCAGAATTGTCCATTTAAATTTCTTGGTATTTAAATAGGCGGGAACCATAGGATGATATCTTTTTGGAAACTGATCATTCACAAGGTGGAAGCAAGATTGGCCTCTTGGAAAGGAAGATTTTTATCTATGGGGGGCAGAACTACATTGATAAAATCAGTACTAACGAATCTACCAATTCATTACCTGTCATTTTACCGGATACCGTCAAAAGTCAGCAAAATTATAACATCTCTTCAGCGGAAATTCTTGTGGAATGGTTCTACACTTAAGGATGGCATACCTTGGATCTCATGGAGGACGATTTGCAAACGAAAGGAGTTAGGAGGGTTGGATATTTTGGATATTCAATGTTTGAATGAGGCCTTGCTAGCAAAATGGAATAGGAAGATTTCGAGTTCGAGGAATTATATTTGGTTTGATATTTTGAAGGTTAGATATGGAGCAGTGATGGCTAACTTAGTTCGTGGTGAGTGCAGAGCCAGACCGGTCATGGCGTCTTTATGGTGGCGAGATATTGTTCGCCTATCTTGTAATTTTGGCAACGATTCATTTTTTCTAAATTTGGATGCGACTGTTGGTAGTGGTGAACGTACGTCATTCTGGTATTCTGCCTGGTGTGACAATAGACCTTTAGCCACCTTGTTTCTAGAGCTCCACCAAGTTGCAGTATACCCGAGAAGCTTGGTGGTTGATAATGGCAGCTGGGTTGGAGTAACAGTGGCAATTTCAACTAGCATCGGGTCTAGAGATTAATTTTAACAAGAGTAGGCTTATTGGATATGGCGTTGAAGATTCCTTTTTAAAAGCCGGTGAACGATTTCTTGCATGCAAAATTCAGAATTGTCCATTTAAATTTCTTGGTATTCAAATTGGCGGGAACCATAGGCTGATATCTTTTTGGAAACCGGTCATCCACAAGGTGCAAGCAAGATTGGCCTCTTGGAAAGGAAGATTTTTATCTATGGGGGGCAGAACTACATTGATCAAATCAGTACTAACGAATCTACCAATTCATTACCTATCATTTTACCGGATGCCGTAAAAAGTCAGCAAAATTATAACATCTCTTCAGCGGAGATTCTTCTGGAATGGTTCTACATTTAAGGATGGCATACCTTGGATCTCAGGGATGACGATTTGAAAACCAAAGGAGTTGGGAGGGTTGGATATTTTGGATATTCAATGTTTAATTGAGGCCTTGCTAGAGAAATGGATTTGGAAGTTTTTGAGTTCGAGGAATTATATTTGGTTGGACATTTAGAAGGTTAGATATGGAGGAGTGATGGCTAACCTAGTTCGTGGTGAGTGCAGAGCCAGACCGGTCATGGCGTCTTTATGGTGGCGAGATATTGTTCGCCTATCTTGTAATTTTGGCAACGATTCATTTTTTCTAAATTTGGATGCGACTGTTGGTAGTGGTGAACGTACGTCATTCTGGTATTCTGCCTGGTGTGACAATAGACCTTTAGCCACCTTGTTTCCAGAGCTCCACCAAGTTGCAGTATACCCGAGAAGCTTGGTGGTTGATAATGGCAGCTGGGTTGGAGTAACAGTGGCAGTTTCAACTAGCATCGGGTCTAGAGATTAATTTTAACAAGAGTAGGCTTATTGGATATGGCTTTGAAGATTCCTTTTTTAAAGTCGGTGAAAGATTTCTTGCATGCAAAATTCAGAATTGTCCATTTAAATTTCTTGGTATTTAAATAGGCGGGAACCATAGGCTGATATCTTTTTGGAAACTGGTCATTCACAAGGTGGAAGCAAGATTGGCCTCTTGGAAAGGAAGATTTTTATATATGGGGGGCAGAACTACATTGATCAAATAAGTACTAACGAATCTACCAATTCATTACCTGTCGTTTTACCGGATACCGTAAAAAGTCAAAAAAATTATAACATCTCTTCAGCAGAGATTCTTGTGGAATGGTTCTACATTTAAGGATGGCATACCTTGGATCTCATGGATGACGATTTGAAAACCAAAGGTGTTGGGAGGGTTGGATATTTTGGATATTCAATGTTTAATTGAGGCCTTGCTAGAGAAATGGATTTGGAAGATTTTGAGTTCGAGGAATTATATTTGGTTGGACATTTAGAAGTTTAGATATGGAGTAGTGATGGCTAACCTAGTTCGTGGTGAGTGCAGAGCCAGAACGGTCATGGCGTCATTATGGTGGCGAGATATTGTTCGCCTATCTTGTAATTTTGGCAACGATTCATTTTTCCTAAATTTGGATGCGACTGTTGGTAGTGGTGAACGTACGTCATTCTGGTATTCTGCCTGGTGTGACAATAGACCTTTAGCCACCTTGTTTCCAGAGCTCCACCAAGTTGCAGTATACCCGAGAAGCTTGGTGGTTGATAACGGCAGCTAGGTTGGAGTAACAGTGGCAGTTTCAACTAGCATCGGTTCTATAGATTAATTTTAACAAGAGTAGGCTTATTGGATATGGCTTTGAAGATTCCTTTTTTAAAGTCGGTGAAAGATTTCTTGCATGCAAAATTCAGAATTGTCCATTTAAATTTCTTGGTATTTAAATAGGCGGGAACCATAGGCTGATATCTTTTTGGAAACTGATCATTCACAAGGTGGAAGCAAGATTGGCCTCTTGGAAAGGAAGATTTTTATCTATGGGGGGCAGAACTACATTGATAAAATCAGTACTAACGAATCTACCAATTCATTACCTGTCATTTTACCGGATACCGTCAAAAGTCAGCAAAATTATAACATCTCTTCAGCGGAAATTCTTGTGGAATGGTTCTACACTTAAGGATGGCATACCTTGGATCTCATGGAGGACGATTTGCAAACGAAAGGAGTTAGGAGGGTTGGATATTTTGGATATTCAATGTTTGAATGAGGCCTTGCTAGCAAAATGGAATAGGAAGATTTCGAGTTCGAGGAATTATATTTGGTTTGATATTTTGAAGGTTAGATATGGAGCAGTGATGGCTAACTTAGTTCGTGGTGAGTGCAGAGCCAGACCGGTCATGGCGTCTTTATGGTGGCGAGATATTGTTCGCCCATCTTGTAATTTTGGCAACGATTCATTTTTTCTAAATTTGGATGCGACTGTTGGTAGTGGTGAACGTACGTCATTCTGGTATTCTGCCTGGTGTGACAATAGACCTTTAGCCACCTTGTTTCTAGAGCTCCACCAAGTTGCAGTATACCCGAGAAGCTTGGTGGTTGATAATGGCAGCTGGGTTGGAGTAACAGTGGCAATTTCAACTAGCATCGGGTCTAGAGATTAATTTTAACAAGAGTAGGCTTATTGGATATGGCGTTGAAGATTCCTTTTTAAAAGCCGGTGAACGATTTCTTGCATGCAAAATTCAGAATTGTCCATTTAAATTTCTTGGTATTCAAATTGGCGGGAACCATAGGCTGATATCTTTTTGGAAACCGGTCATCCACAAGGTGCAAGCAAGATTGGCCTCTTGGAAAGGAAGATTTTTATCTATGGGGGGCAGAACTACATTGATCAAATCAGTACTAACGAATCTACCAATTCATTACCTGTCATTTTACCGGATGCCGAAAAAGTCAGCAAAATTATAACATCTCTTCAGCGGAGATTCTTCTGGAATGGTTCTACATTTAAGGATGGCATACCTTGGATCTCATGGATGACGATTTGAAAACCAAAGGAGTTGGGAGGGTTGGATATATTGGATATTCAATGTTTAATTGAGGCCTTGCTAGAGAAATGGATTTGGAAGTTTTTGAGTTCGAGGAATTATATTTGGTTGGACATTTAGAAGGTTAGATATGGAGCAGTGATGGCTAACCTAGTTCGTGGTGAGTGCAGAGCCAGACCGGTCATGGCGTCTTTATGGTGGCGAGATATTGTTCGCCTATCTTGTAATTTTGGCAACGATTCATTTTTTCTAAATTTGGATGCGACTGTTGGTAGTGGTGAACGTACGTCATTCTGGTATTCTGCCTGGTGTGAAAATAGACCTTTAGCCACCTTGTTTCCAGAGCTCCACCAAGTTGCAGTATACCCGAGAGGCTTGGTGGTTGATAATGGCAGCTGGGTTGGAGTAACAGTGGCAGTTTCAACTAGCATCGGGTCTAGAGATTAATTTTAACAAGAGTAGGCTTATTGGATATGGCTTTGAAGATTCCTTTTTTAAAGTCGGTGAAAGATTTCTTGCATGCAAAATTCAGAATTGTCCATTTAAATTTCTTGGTATTTAAATAGGCGGGAACCATAGGCTGATATCTTTTTGGAAACTGGTCATTCACAAGGTGGAAGCAAGATTGGCCTCTTGGAAAGGAAGATTTTTATCTATGGGGGGCAGAACTACATTGATCAAATCAGTACTAACGAATCTACCAATTCATTACCTGTCATTTTACCGGATACCGTAAAAAGTCAGCAAAATTATAACATCTCTTCAGCAGAGATTCTTGTGGAATGGTTCTACATTTAAGGATGGCATAACTTGGATCTCATGGATGACGATTTGAAAACCAAAGGAGTTGGGAGGGTTGGATATTTTGGATATTCAATGTTTAATTGAGGCCTTGCTTGAGAAATGGATTTGGAAGATTTTGAGTTCGAGGAATTATATTTGGTTGGACATTTAGAAGTTTAGATATGGAGTAGTGATGGCTAACCTAGTTCGTGGTGAGTGCAGAGCCAGACCGGTCATGGCGTCATTATGGTGGCGAGATATTGTTCGCCTATCTTGTAATTTTGGCAACGATTCATTTTTCCTAAATTTGGATGCGACTGTTGGTAGTGGTGACCGTACGTCATTCTGGTATTCTGCCTGGTGTGACACTAGACCTTTAGCCACCTTGTTTCCAGAGCTCCACCAAGTTGCAGTATACCCGAGAAGCTTGGTGGTTGATAATGGCAGCTGGGTTGGAGTAACAGTGGTAGTTTCAACTAACATCGGTTCTATAGATTAATTTTAACAAGAGTAGGCTTATTGGATATGGCTTTGAAGATTACTTTTTTAAGTCGGTGAAAGATTTCTTGCATGCAAAATTCAGAATTGTCCATTTAAATTTCTTGGTATTTAAATAGGCGGGAACCATAGGCTGATATCTTTTTGGAAACTGATCATTCACAAGGTGGAAGCAAGATTGGCCTCTTGGAAAGGAAGATTTTTATCTATGGGGGGTAGAACTACATTGATCAAATCAGTACTAACGAATCTACCAATTCATTACCTGTCATTTTACCGGATACCGTCAAAAGTCAGCAAAATTATAACATCTCTTCAGCGGAAATTCTTGTGGAATGGTTCTACACTTATGGATGGCATACCTTGGATCTCATGGAGGACGATTTGCAAACGAAAGGAGTTAGGAGGGTTGGATATTTTGGATATTCAATGTTTGAATGAGGCCTTGCTAGCGAAATGGATTAGGAAGATTTCGAGTTCGAGGAATTATATTTGGTTTTATATTTTGAAGGTTAGATATGGAGCAGTGATGGCTAACTTAGTTCGTGGTGAGTGCAGAGCCAGACCGGTCATGGCGTCTTTATGGTGGCGAGATATTGTTCGCCTATCTTGTAATTTTGGCAACGATTCATATTTTCTAAATTTGGATGCGACTGTTGGTAGTGGTGAACGTAGGTCATTCTGGTATTCTGCCTGGTGTGACAATAGACCTTTAGCCACCTTGTTTCTAGATCTCCACCAAGTTGCAGTATACCCGAGAAGCTTGGTGGTTGATAATGGCAGCTGGGTTGGAGTAACAGTGGCAATTTCAACTAGCATCGGGTCTAGAGATTAATTTTAACAAGAGTAGGCTTATTGGATATGGCGTTGAAGATTTCTTTTTAAAAGCCGGTGAAAGATTTCTTGCATGCAAAATTCAGAATTGTCCATTTAAATTTCTTGGTATTAAAATTGGCAGGAACCATAGGCTGATATCTTTTTGGAGACTGGTCATTCACAAGGTGCAAGCAAGATTGGCCTCTTGGATAGGAAGATTTTTATCTATGGGGGGCAGAACTACATTGATCAAATCAGTACTAACGAATCTACCAATTCATTACCTGTCATTTTACCGGATACCGTCAAAAGTCAGCAAAATTATAACATCTCTTCAGCGGAAATTCTTGTGGAATGGTTCTACACTTAAGGATGGCATACCTTGGATCTCATGGAGGATGATTTGCAAACCAAAGGAGTTAGGAGGGTTGGATATTTTGGATATTCAATGTTTGAATGAGGCCTTGCTAGCGAAATGGATTAGGAAGATTTCGAGTTCGAGGAATTATATTTGGTTTGATATTTTGAAGGTTAGATATGGAGCAGTGATGGCTAACTTAGTTCGTGGTGAGTGCAGAGCCAGACCGGTCATGGCGTCTTTATGGTGGCGAGATATTGTTCGCCTATCTTGTAATTTTGGCAACGATTCATTTTTTCTAAATTTGGATGCGACTGTTGGTAGTGGTGAACGTACGTCATTCTGGTATTCTGCCTGGTGTGATAATAGACCTTTAGCCACCTTGTTTCTAGAGCTCCACCAAGTTGCAGTATACCCGAGAAGCTTGGTGGTTGATAATGGCAGCTGGATTGGAGTAACAGTGGCAATTTCAACTAGCATCGGGTCTAGAGATTAATTTTAACAAGAATAGGCTTATTGGATATGGCGTTGAAGATTCCTTTTTAAAAGCCGGTGAAAGATTTCTTGCATGCAAAATTCAGAATTGTCCATTTAAATTTCTTGGTATTCAAATTGGCGGGAACCATAGGCTGATATCTTTTTGGAGACCGGTCATTCACAAGGTGCAAGCAAGATTGGCCTCTTGGAAAGGAAGATTTTTATCTATGGGGGGCAGAACTACATTGATCAAATCAGTACTAACGAATCTACTAATTCATTACCTGTCATTTTACCGGATACCGTCAAAAGTCAGCAAAATTATAACATCTCTTCAGCGGAAATTCTTGTGGAATGGATCTACACTTAAGGATGGCATACCTTGGATCTCATGGAGGACGATTTGCAAACCAAAGGAGTTAGGAGGGTTGGATATTTTGGATATTCAATGTTTGAATGAGGCCTTGCTAGCGAAATGGATTAGGAAGATTTCGAGTTCGAGGAATTATATTTGGTTTGATATTTTGAAGGTTAGATATGGAGCAGTGATGGCTAACTTAGTTCGTGGTGAGTGCAGAGCCAGACCGGTCATGGCGTCTTTATGGTGGTGAGATATTGTTCGCCTATCTTGTAATTTTGGGAATGATTCATTTTTTCTAAATTTGGATGCGACTGTTGGTAGTGGTGAACGTACGTCATTCTGGTATTCTGCCTGGTGTGACAATAGACCTTTAGGCACCTTGTTTCTAGAGCTCCACCAAGTTGCAGTATACCCGAGAAGCTTGGTGGTTGATAATGGCAGCTGGGTTGGAGTAACAGTGGCAATTTCAACTAGCATCGGGTCTAGAGATTAATTTTAACAAGAGTAGGCTTATTGGATATGGCGTTGAAGATTCCTTTTTAAAAGCCGGTGAAAGATTTCTTGCATGCAAAATTCAGAATTGTCCATTTAAATTTCTTGGTATTAAAATTGGCAGGAACCATAGGCTGATATCTTTTTGGAGACCGGTCATTCACAAGGTGCAAGCAAGATTGGCCTCTTGGATAGGAAGATTTTTATCTATGGGGGGCAGAACTACATTGATCAAATCAGTACTAACGAATCTACCAATTCATTAACTGTCATTTTATCGGATACCGTCAAAAGTCACCAAAATTGTAACATCTCTTCAGCGGAAATTCTTGTGGAATGGTTCTACACTTAAGGATGGCATACCTTGGATCTCATGGAGGACGATTTACAAACCAAAGGAGTTAGGAGGGTTGGATATTTTGGATATTTAATGTTTGAATGAGGCCTTGCTAGCGAAATGGATTAGGAAGATATCGAGTTCGAGGAATTATATTTGGTTTGATATTTTGAAGGTTAGATATGGAGCAGTGATGGCTAACTTAGTTCGTGGTGAGTGCAGAGCCAGACCGGTCATGGCGTCTTTATGGTGGTGAGATATTGTTCGCCTATCTTGTAATTTTGGGAATGATTCATTTTTTCTAAATTTGGATGCGACTGTTGGTAGTGGTGAACGTACGTCATTCTGGTATTCTGCCTGGTGTGACAATAGACCTTTAGGCACCTTGTTTCTAGAGCTCCACCAAGTTGCAGTATACCCGAGAAGCTTGGTGGTTGATAATGGCAGCTGGGTTGGAGTAACAGTGGCAATTTCAACTAGCATCGGGTCTAGAGATTAATTTTAACAAGAGTAGGCTTATTGGATATGGCGTTGAAGATTCCTTTTTAAAAGCCGGTGAAAGATTTCTTGCATGCAAAATTCAGAATTGTCCATTTAAATTTCTTGGTATTAAAATTGGCAGGAACCATAGGCTGATATCTTTTTGGAGACCGGTCATTCACAAGGTGCAAGCAAGATTGGCCTCTTGGATAGGAAGATTTTTATCTATGGGGGGCAGAACTACATTGATCAAATCAGTACTAACGAATCTACCAATTCATTAACTGTCATTTTATCGGATACCGTCAAAAGTCACCAAAATTGTAACATCTCTTCAGCGGAAATTCTTGTGGAATGGTTCTACACTTAAGGATGGCATACCTTGGATCTCATGGAGGACGATTTACAAACCAAAGGAGTTAGGAGGGTTGGATATTTTGGATATTTAATGTTTGAATGAGGCCTTGCTAGCGAAATGGATTAGGAAGATATCGAGTTCGAGGAATTATATTTGGTTTGATATTTTGAAGGTTAGATATGGAGCAGTGATGGCTAACTTAGTTCGTGGTGAGTGCAGAGCCAGACCGGTCATGGCGTCTTTATGGTGGCGAGATATTGTTCGCCTATCTTGTAATTTTGGCAACGATTCATTTTTTCTAAATTTGGATGCGACTGTTGGTAGTGGTGAACGTACGTCATTCTGGTATTCTGCCTGGTGTGACAATAGACCTTTAGCCACCTTGTTTCTAGAGCTCCACCAAGTTGCAGTATACCCGAGAAGCTTGGTGGTTGATAATGGCAGCTGGGTTGGAGTAACAGTGGCAATTTCAACTAGCATCGGGTCTAGAGATTAATTTTAACAAGAATAGGCTTATTGGATATGGCGTTGAAGATTCCTTTTTAAAAGCCGGTGAAAGATTTCTTGCATGCAAAATTCAGAATTGTCCATTTAAATTTCTTGGTATTCAAATTGGCGGGAACCATAGGCTGATATCTTTTTGGAGACCGGTCATTCACAAGGTGCAAGCAAGATTGGCCTCTTGGAAAGGAAGATTTTTATCTATGGGGGGCAGAACTACATTGATCAAATCAGTACTAACGAATCTACTAATTCATTACCTGTCATTTTACCGGATACCGTCAAAAGTCAGCAAAATTATAACATCTCTTCAGCGGAAATTCTTGTGGAATGGATCTACACTTAAGGATGGCATACCTTGGATCTCATGGAGGACGATTTGCAAACCAAAGGAGTTAGGAGGGTTGGATATTTTGGATATTCAATGTTTGAATGAGGCCTTGCTAGCGAAATGGATTAGGAAGATTTCGAGTTCGAGGAATTATATTTGGTTTGATATTTTGAAGGTTAGATATGGAGCAGTGATGGCTAACTTAGTTCGTGGTGAGTGCAGAGCCAGACCGGTCATGGCGTCTTTATGGTGGTGAGATATTGTTCGCCTATCTTGTAATTTTGGGAATGATTCATTTTTTCTAAATTTGGATGCGACTGTTGGTAGTGGTGAACGTACGTCATTCTGGTATTCTGCCTGGTGTGACAATAGACCTTTAGGCACCTTGTTTCTAGAGCTCCACCAAGTTGCAGTATACCCGAGAAGCTTGGTGGTTGATAATGGCAGCTGGGTTGGAGTAACAGTGGCAATTTCAACTAGCATCGGGTCTAGAGATTAATTTTAACAAGAGTAGGCTTATTGGATATGGCGTTGAAGATTCCTTTTTAAAAGCCGGTGAAAGATTTCTTGCATGCAAAATTCAGAATTGTCCATTTAAATTTCTTGGTATTAAAATTGGCAGGAACCATAGGCTGATATCTTTTTGGAGACCGGTCATTCACAAGGTGCAAGCAAGATTGGCCTCTTGGATAGGAAGATTTTTATCTATGGGGGGCAGAACTACATTGATCAAATCAGTACTAACGAATCTACCAATTCATTAACTGTCATTTTACCGGATACCGTCAAAAGTCACCAAAATTGTAACATCTCTTCAGCGGAAATTCTTGTGGAATGGTTCTACACTTAAGGATGGCATACCTTGGATCTCATGGAGGACGATTTGCAAACCAAAGGAGTTAGGAGGGTTGGATATTTTGGATATTTAATGTTTGAATGAGGCCTTGCTAGCGAAATGGATTAGGAAGATTTCGAGTTCGAGGAATTATATTTGGTTTGATATTTTGAAGGTTAGATATGGAGCAGTGATGGCTAACTTAGTTCGTGGTGAGTGCAGAGCCAGACCGGTCATGGCGTCTTTATGGTGGCGAGATATTGTTCGCCTATCTTGTAATTTTGGCAACGATTCATTTTTTCTAAATTTGGATGCGACTGTTGGTAGTGGTGAACGTACGTCATTCTGGTATTCTGCCTGGTGTGACAATATACCTTTAGCCACCTTGTTTCTAGAGCTCCACCAAGTTGCAGTATACCCGAGAAGCTTGGTGGTTGATAATGGCAGCTGGGTTGGAGTAACAGTGGCAATTTTAACTAGCATCGGGTCTAGAGATTAATTTTAACAAGAATAGGCTTATTGGATATGGCGTTGAAGATTCCTTTTTAAAAGCCGGTGAAAGATTTCTTGCATGCAAAATTCAGAATTGTCCATTTAAATTTCTTGGTATTCAAATTGGCGGGAACCATAGGCTGATATCTTTTTGGAGACCGGTCATTCACAAGGTGCAAGCAAGATTGGCCTCTTGGAAAGGAATATTTTTATCTATGGGGGGCAGAACTACATTGATCAAATCAGTACTAACGAATCTACTAATTCATTACCTGTCATTTTACCGGATACCGTCAAAAGTCAGCAAAATTATAACATCTCTTCAGCGGAAATTCTTGTGGAATGGCTCTACACTTAAGGATGGCATACCTTGGATCTCATGGAGGACGATTTGCAAACCAAACGAGTTAGGAGGGTTGGATATTTTGGATATTCAATGTTTGAATGAGGCCTTGCTAGCGAAATGGATTAGGAAGATTTTGAGTTCGAGGAATTATATTTGGTTTGATATTTTGAAGGTTAGATATGGAGCAGTGATGGCTAACTTAGTTCGTGGTGAGTGCAGAGCCAGACCGGTCATGGCGTCTTTATGGTGGCGAGATTCTGTTCGCCTATCTTGTAATTTTGGGAACGATTCATTTTTTCTAAATTTGGATGCGACTGTTGGTAGTGGTGAACGTACGTCATTCTGGTATTCTGCCTGGTGTGACAATAGACCTTTAGCCACCTTGTTTCTAGAGCTCCACCAAGTTGCAGTATACCCGAGAAGCTTGGTGGTTGATAATGGCAGCTGGGTTGGAGTAACAGTGGCAATTTCAACTAGCATCGGGTCTAGAGATTAATTTTAACAAGAGTAGGCTTATTGGATATGGCGTTGAAGATTCCTTTTTAAAAGCCGGTGAAAGATTTCTTGCATGCAAAATTCAGAATTGTCCATTTAAATTTCTTGGTATTCAAGTTGGCGGGAACCATAGGCTGATATCTTTTTGGAAACCGGTCATTCACAAGGTGCAAGCAAGATTGGCCTCTTGGAAAGGAAGATTTTTATCTATGGGGGGCAGAACTACATTGATCAAATCAGTACTAACGAATCTACCAATTCATTACCTGTCATTTTATCGGATGCCGTAAAAAGTCAGCAAAATTATAACATCTCTTCAGCGGAGATTCTTGTGGAATGGTTCTACATTTAAGGATGGCATACCTTGGATCTCATGGATGACGATTTGAAAACCAAAGGAGTTGGGAGGGTTGGATATTTTGGATATTCAATGTTTAATTGAGGCCTTGCTAGAGAAATGGATTTGGAAGATTTTGAGTTCAAGGATTTATATTTGGTTGGACATTTAGAAGGTTAGATATGGAGTAGTGATGGCTAACCTAGTTCGTGGTGAGTGCAGAGCCAGACCGGTCATGGCGTCTTTATGGTGGCGAGATATTGTTCGCCTATCTTGTAATTTTGGCAACGATTCATTTTTCCTAAATTTGGATGCGACTGTTGGTAGTGGTGAACGTACGTCATTCTGGTATTCTGCCTGGTGTGACAACAGACCTTTAGCCACCTTGTTTCCAGAGCTCCACCAAGTTGCAGTATACCCGAGAAGCTTGGTGGTTGATAATGGCAGCTGGGTTGGAGTAACAGTGGCAGTTTCAACTAGCATCGGGTCTAGAGATTAATTTTAACAAGAGTAGGCTTATTGGATATGGCTTTGAAGATTCCTTTTTTAAAGTCGGTGAAAGATTTCTTGCATGCAAAATTCAGAATTGTCCATTTAAATTTCTTGGTATTTAAATAGGCGGGAACCATAGGCTGATATCTTTTTGGAAACTGATCATTCACAAGGTGGAAGCAAGATTGGCCTCTTGGAAAGGAAGATTTTTATCTATGGGGGGCAGAACTACATTGATCAAATCAGTACTAACGAATCTACCAATTCATTACCTGTCATTTTACCGGATACCGTCAAAAGTCAGCAAAATTATAACATCTCTTCAGCGGAAATTCTTATGGAATGGTTCTACACTTAAGGATGGCATACCTTGGTTCTCATGGAGGACGATTTGCAAACCAAAGGAGTTAGGAGGGTTGGATATTTTGGATATTCAATGTTTGAATTAGGCCTTGCTAGCGAAATGGATTAGGAAGATTTCGAGTTCGAGGAATTATATTTGGTTTGATATTTTGAAGGTTAGATATGGAGCAGTGATGGCTAACTTAGTTCGTGGTGAGTGCAGAGCCAGACCGGTCATGGCGTCTTTATGGTGGCGAGATATTGTTCGCCTATCTTGTAATTTTGGCAACGATTCATTTTATCTAAATTTGGATGCGACTGTTGGTAGTGGTGAACGTACGTCATTCTGGTATTCTGCCTGGTGTGACAATAGACCTTTAGCCACCTTGTTTCTAGAGCTCCACCAAGTTGCAGTATACCCGAGAAGCTTGGTGGTTGATAATGGCAGCTGGGTTGGAATTACAGTGGCAATTTCAACTAGCATCGGGTCTAGAGATTAATTTTAACAAGAGTAGGCTTATTGGATATGGCGTTGAAGATTCCTTTTTAAAAGCCGGTGAAAGATTTCTTGCATGCAAAATTCAGAATTGTCCATTTAAATTTCTTGGTATTCAAATTGGCGGGAACCATAGGCTGATATCTTTTTGGAGACCGGTCATTCACAAGGTGCAAGCAAGATTGGCCTCTTGGAAAGGAAGATTTTTATATATGGGGGCCAGAACTACATTGATCAAATCAGTACTAACGAATCTACCAATTCATTACCTGTCATTTTACCGGATACCGTCAAAAGTCAGCAAAATTATAACATCTCTTCAGCGAAAATTCTTGTGGAATGGTTCTACACTTAAGGATGGCATACCTTGGATCTCATGGAGGACGATTTGCAAACCAAAGGAGTTAGGAGGGTTGGATATTTTGGATATTCAATGTTTGAATGAGGCCTTGCTAGCGAAATGGATTAGGAAGATTTCGAGTTCGAGGAATTTTATTTGGTTTGATATTTTGAAGGTTAGATATGGAGCAGTGATGGCTAACTTAGTTCGTGGTGAGTGCAGAGCCAGACCGGTCATGGCGTCTTTATGGTGGCGAGATATTGTTCGCCTATCTTATAATTTTGGCAACGATTCATTTTTTCTAAATTTGGATGCGACTGTTGGTAGTGTTGAACGTACGTCATTCTGGTATTCTGCCTGGTGTGACAATAGACCTTTAGCCACCTTGTTTCTAGAGCTCCACCAAGTTGCAGTATACCCGAGAAGCTTGGTGGTTGATAATGGCAGCTGGGTTGGAGTAACAGTGGCAATTTCAACTAGCATCGGGTCTAGAGATTAATTTTAACAAGAATAGGCTTATTGGATATGGCGTTGAAGATTCCTTTTTAAAAGCCGGTGAAAGATTTCTTGCATGCAAAATTCAGAATTGTCCATTTAAATTTCTTGGTATTCAAATTGGCGGGAACCATAGGCTGATATCTTTTTGGAGACCGGTCATTCACAAGGTGCAATCAAGATTGGCCTCTTGGAAAGGAAGATTTTTATCTATGGGGGGCAGAACTACATTGATCAAATCAGTACTAACGAATCTACCAATTCATTACCTGTCATTTTACTGGATACCGTCAAAAGTCAGCAAAATTATAACATCTCTTCAGCGGAAATTCTTGTGGAATGGCTCTACACTTAAGGATGGCATACCTTGGATCTCATGGATGATGATTTGAAAACCAAAGGAGTTGGGAGGGTTGGATATTTTAGATATTCAATGTTTGAATGAGGCCTTGCTAGCGAAATGGATTAGGAAGATTTCGAGTTCGAGGAATTATATTTGGTTTGATATTTTGAAGGTTAGATATGGAGCAGTGATGGGTAACTTAGTTCGTGGTGAGTGCAGAGCCAGACCGGTCATGGCGTCTTTATGGTGGCGAGATATTGTTCGCCTATCTTGTAATTTTGGCAACGATTCATTTTTTCTAAATTTGGATGCGACTGTTGGTAGTGGTGAACGTACGTCATTCTGGTATTCTGCCTGGTGTGACAATAGACCTTTAGCCACCTTGTTTCTTGAGCTCCACCAAGTTGCAGTATACCCGAGAAGCTTGGTGGTTGATAATGGCAGCTGGGTTGGAGTAACAGTGGCAATTTCAACTAGCATCGGGTCTAGAGATTAATTTTAACAAGAATAGGCTTATTGGATATGGCGTTGAAGATTCCTTTTTAAAAGCCGGTGAAAGATTTCTTGCATGCAAAATTCAGAATTGTCCATTTGAATTTCTTGGTATTCAAATTGGCGGGAACCATAGGCTGATATCTTTTTGGACACCGATCATTCACAAGGTGGAAGCAAGATTGGCCTCTTGGAAAGGAAGATTTTTTTCTTGGGGGGCAGAACTACATTGATCAAATCAGTACTAACGAATCTACCAATTCATTACCTGTCATTTTACCGGATGCCGTTAAAAGTCAGCAAAATTATAACATCTCTTCAGCGGAAATTCTTGTGGAATGGTTCTACACTTAAGGATGGCATACCTTGGATCTCATGGATGATGATTTGAAAACCAAAGGAGTTGGGAGGGTTGGATATTTTAGATATTCAATGTTTGAATGAGGCCTTGCTAGCGAAATGGATTAGGATGATTTCGAGTTCGAGGAATTATATTTGGTTTGATATTTTGAAGGTTAGATATGGAGCAGTGATGGGTAACTTAGTTCGTGGTGAGTGCAGAGCCAGACCGGTCATGGCGTCTTTATGGTGGCGAGATATTGTTCGCCTATCTTGTAATTTTGGCAACGATTCATTTTTTCTAAATTTGGATGCGACTGTTGGTAGTGGTGAACGTAAGTCATTCTGGTATTCTGCCTGGTGTGACAATAGACCTTTAGCCACCTTGTTTCTTGAGTTCCACCAAGTTGCAGTATACCCGAGAAGCTTGGTGGTTGATAATGGCAGCTGGGTTGGAGTAACAGTGGCAATTTCAACTAGCATCGGGTCTAGAGATTAATTTTAACAAGAATAGGCTTATTGGATATGGCGTTGAAGATTCCTTTTTAAAAGCCGGTGAAAGATTTCTTGCATGCAAAATTCAGAATTGTCCATTTGAATTTCTTGGTATTCAAATTGGCGGGAACCATAGGCTGATATCTTTTTGGACACCGATCATTCATAAGGTGGAAGCAAGATTGGCCTCTTGGAAAGGAAGATTTTTTTCTTGGGGGGCAGAACTACATTGATCAAATCAGTACTAACGAATCTACCAATTCATTACCTGTCATTTTACCGGATGCCGTTAAAAGTCAGCAAAATTATAACATCTCTTCAGCGGAAATTCTTGTGGAATAGTTCTACACTTAAGGATGGCATACCTTGGATCTCATGGAGGACGATTTGAAAACCAAAGGAGTTGGGAGGGTTGGGTATTTTGGATATTCAATGTTTAATTGGGGCCTTGCTAGCAAAATGGATTTGGAAGATTTTGAGTTCGAGGAATTATATTTGGTTGGACATTTAGAAGGTTAGATATGGAGTAGTGATGGCTAACTTAGTTCGTGGTGAGTGCAGAGCCAAACCGGTCATGGCGTCTTTATGGTGGCGAGATATTGTTCGCCTATCTTGTAATTTTGGCAACGATTCATTTTTTCTTAATTTGGATGCGACTGTTGGTAGTGGTGAACGTACGTCATTCTGGTATTCTGCCTGGTGTGACAATAGACCTTTAGCCACCTTGTTTCCAGAGCTCCACCAAGTTGCAGTATACCCGAGAAGCTTGGTGGTTGATAATGGCAGCTGGGTTGGACTAACAGTGGCAATTTCAACTAGCATCGGGTCTAGAGATTAATTTTAACAAGAGTAGGCTTATTGGATATGGCTTTGAAGATTCCTTTTTTAAAGTCGGTGAAAGATTTCTTGCATGCAAAATTCAGAATTGTCCATTTAAATTTCTTGGTATTTAAATAGGCGGGAACCATAGGCTGATATCTTTTTGGAAACTGATCATTCACAAGGTGGAAGCAAGATTGGCCTCTTGGAAAGGAAGATTTTTATCTATGGGGGGCAGAACTACATTGATCAAATCAGTACTAACGAATTTACCAATTCATTACCTGTCATTTTACCGGATACCGTCAAAAGTCAGCAAAATTATAACATCTCTTCAGCGGAAATTCTTGTGGAATAGTTCTACACTTAAGGATGGCATACCTTGGATCTCATGGAGGACAATTTGCAAACGAAAGGAGTTAGGAGGGTTGAATATTTTGGATATTCAATGTTTGAATGAGGCCTTGCTAGCGAAATGGATTAGGAAGATTTCGAGTTCGAGGAATTATATTTGGTTTGATATTTTGAAGGTTAGATATGGAACAGTGATGGCTAACTTAGTTCGTGGTGAGTGCAGAGCCAGACCGGTCATGGCGTCTTTATGGTTGCGAGATATTGTTCGCCTATCTTGTAATTTTGGCAACGATTCATTTTTTCTAAATTTGGATGCGACTGTTGGTAATGGTGAACGTACGTCATTCTGGTATTCTGCCTGGTGTGACAATAGACCTTTAGCCACCTTGTTTCTAGAGCTCCACCAAGTTGCAGTATACCCGAGAAGCTTGGTGGTTGATAATGGCAACTGGGTTGGAGTAACAGTGGCAATTTCAACTAGCATCGGGTCTAGAGATTAATTTTAACAAGAGTAGGCTTATTGGATATGGCGTTGAAGATTCCTTTTTAAAAGCCGGTGAAAGATTTCTTGCATGCAAAATTCAGAATTGTCCATTTAAATTTCTTGGTATTCAAATTGGCGGGAACCATAGGCTGATATCTTTTTGGAGACCGGTCATTCACAAGGTGCAATCAAGATTGGCCTCTTGGAAAGGAAGATTTTTATCTATGGGGGGCAGAACTACATTGATCAAATCAGTACTAACGAATCTACCAATTCATTACCTGTCATTTTACCGGATACCGTCAAAAGTCAGCAAAATTATAACATCTCTTCAGCGGAAATTCTTGTGGAATGGTTCTACACTTAAGGATGGCATACCTTGGATCTCATGGAGGACGATTTGCAAACCAAAGGAGTTAGGAGGGTTGGATATTTTGGATACTCAATGTTTGAATGAGGCCTTGCTAGCGAAATGGATTAGGAAGATTTCGAGTTCGAGGAATTATATTTGGTATGATATTTTGAAGGTTAAATATGGAGCAGTGATGGCTAACTTAGTTCGTGGTGAGTGCAGAGCCAGACCGGCCATGGCGTCTTTATGGTGGCGAGATATTGTTCGCATATCTTGTAATTTTGGCAACGATTCATTTTTTCTAAATTTGGATGCGACTGTTGGTAGTGGTGAACGTACGTCATTCTGGTATTCTGCCTGGTGTGACAATAGACATTTAGCCACCTTGTTTCTAGAGCTCCACCAAGTTGCAGTATACCCGAGAAGCTTGGTGGTTGATAATGGCAGCTGGGTTGGAGTAACAGTGGCAATTTCAACTAGCATCGGGTCTAGAGATTAATTTTAACAAGAGTAGGCTTATTGGATATGGCGTTGAAGATTCCTTTTTAAAAGCCGGTGAAAGATTTCTTGCATGCAAAATTCAGAATTTTCCATTTAAATTTCTTGGTATTCAAATTGGCGGGAACCATAGGCTGATATCTTTTTGGAAACCGGTCATTCACAAGGTGCAAGAAAGATTGGCCTCTTGGAAAGGAAGATTTTTATCTATGGGGGGCAGAACTACATTGATCAAATTAGTACTAACGAATCTACCATTTCATTACCTGTCATTTTACCGGATGCCGTAAAAAGTTAGCAAAATTATAACATCTCTTCAGCAGAGATTCTTGTGGAATGGTTCTACACTTAAGGATGGCATACCTTGGATCTCATGGATGATGATTTGAAAACCAAAGGAGTTGGGAGGGTTAGATATTTTGAATATTCAATGTTTGAATGAGGCCTTGCTAGCGAAATGGATTAGGAAGATTTCGAGTTCGAGGAATTATATTTGGTTTGATATTTTGAAGGTTAGATATGGAGCAGTGATGGCTAACTTAGTTCGTGGTGAGTGCAGAGCCAGACCGGTCATGGCGTCTTTATGGTGGCGAGATATTGTTCGCCTATCTTGTAATTTTGGCAACGATTCATTTTTTCTAAATTTGGATGCGACTGTTGGTAGTGGTGAACGTACGTCATTCTGGTATTCTGCCTGGTGTGACAATAGACCTTTAGCCACCTTGTTTCTAGAGCTCCACCAAGTTGCAGTATACCCGAGAAGCTTGGTGGTTGATAATGGCAGCTGGGTTGGACTAACAGTGGCAATTTCAACTAGCATCGGGTCTAGAGATTAATTTTAACAAGAGTAGGCTTATTGGATATGGCTTTGAAGATTCCTTTTTTAAAGTCGGTGAAAGATTTCTTGCATGCAAAATTCAGAATTGTCCATTTAAATTTCTTGGTATTTAAATAGGCGGGAACCATAGGCTGATATCTTTTTGGAAACTGATCATTCACAAGGTGGAAGCAAGATTGGCCTCTTGGAAAGGAAGATTTTTATCTATGGGGGGCAGAACTACATTGATCAAATCAGTACTAACGAATCTACCAATTCATTACCTGTCATTTTACCGGATACCGTCAAAAGTCAGCAAAATTATAACATCTCTTCAGCGAAAATTCTTGTGGAATGGTTCTACACTTAAGGATGGCATACCTTGGATCTCATGGAGGACAATTTGCAAACGAAAAGAGTTAGGAGGGTTGGATATTTTGGATATTCAATGTTTGAATGAGGCCTTGCTAGCGAAATGGATTAGGAAGATTTCGAGTTCGAGGAATTATATTTGGTTTGATATTTTGAAGGTTAGATATGGAACAGTGATGGCTAACTTAGTTCGTGGTGAGTGCAGAGCCAGACCGGTCATGGCGTCTTTATGGTGGCGAGATATTGTTCGCCTATCTTGTAATTTTGGCAACGATTCATTTTTTCTAAATTTGGATGCGACTGTTGGTAGTGGTGAACGTACGTCATTCTGGTATTCTGCCTGGTGTGACAATAGACCTTTAGCCACCTTGTTTCTAGAGCTCCACCAAGTTGCAGTATACCCGAGAAGCTTGGTGGTTGATAATGGCAACTGGGTTGGAGTAACAGTGGCAATTTCAACTAGCATCGGGTCTAGAGATTAATTTTAACAAGAGTAGGCTTATTGGATATGGCTTTGAAGATTCCTTTCTAAAAGCCGGTGAAAGATTTCTTGCATGCAAAATTCACAATTGTGCATTTAAATTTCTTGGTATTCAAATTGGCGGGAACCATAGGCTGATATCTTTTCGGAGACCGGTCATTCACAAGGTGCAATCAAGATTGGCCTCTTGGAAAGGAAGATTTTTATCTATGGGGGGCAGAACTACATTGATCAAATCAGTACTAACGAATCTACCAATTCATTACCTGTCAATTTACCGGATACCGTCAAAAATCAGCAAAATTATAACATCTCTTCAGCGGAAATTCTTGTGGAATGGTTCTACACTTAAGGATGGCATACCTTGGATCTCATGGAGGACGATTTGCAAACCAAAGGAGTTAGGAGGGTTGGATATTTTGGATATTCAATGTTTGAATGAGGCCTTGCTAGCGAAATGGATTAGGAAGATTTCGAGTTCGAGGAATTATATTTGGTATGATATTTTGAAGGTTAGATATGGAGCAGTGATGGCTAACTTAGTTCG
Source organism: Lathyrus tuberosus (assembly GCA_022829125.1). NCBI lineage: Eukaryota > Viridiplantae > Streptophyta > Magnoliopsida > Fabales > Fabaceae > Lathyrus > Lathyrus tuberosus. The sequence continues at coordinate 14,377,213 of JALAZF010000072.1, forward strand.
TGGTGAGTGCAGAGCCAGACCGGCCATGGCGTCTTTATGGTGGCGAGATATTGTTCGCCTATCTTGTAATTTTGGCAACGATTCATTTTTTCTAAATTTGGATGCGACTGTTGGTAGTGGTGAACGTACGTCATTCTGTTATTCTGCCTGGTGTGACAATAGACATTTAGCCACCTTGTTTCTAGAGCTCCACCAAGTTGCAGTATACCCGAGAAGCTTGGTGGTTGATAATGGCAGCTGGGTTGGAGTAACAGTGGCAATTTCAACTAGCATCGGGTCTAGAGATTAATTTTAACAAGAGTAGGCTTATTGGATATGGCGTTGAAGATTCCTTTTTAAAAGCCGGTGAAAGATTTCTTGCATGCAAAATTCAGAATTTTCCATTTAAAATTCTAGGTATTCAAATTGGCGGGAACCATAGGCTGATATCTTTTTGGAAACCGGTCATTCACAAGGTGCAAGAAAGATTGGCCTCTTGGAAAGGAAGATTTTTATCTATGGGGGGCAGAACTACATTGATCAAATCAGTACTAACGAATCTACCATTTCATTACCTGTCATTTTACCGGATGCCGTAAAAAGTCAGCAAAATTATAACATCTCTTCAGCAGAGATTCTTGTGGAATGGTTCTACACTTAAGGATGGCATACCTTGTATCTCATGGATGATGATTTGAAAACCAAAGGAGTTGGGAGGGTTAGATATTTTGAATATTCAATGTTTGAATGAGGCCTTGCTAGCGAAATGGATTAGGAAGATTTCGAGTTCGAGGAATTATATTTGGTTTGATATTTTGAAGGTTAGATATGGAGCAGTGATGGCTAACTTAGTTCGTGGTGAGTGCAGAGCCAGACCGGTCATGGCGTCTTTATGGTGGCGAGATATTGTTCGCCTATCTTGTAATTTTGGCAACGATTCATTTTTTCTAAATTTGGATGCGACTGTTGGTAGTGGTGAACGTACGTCATTCTGGTATTCTGCCTGGTGTGACAATAGACCTTTAGCCACCTTGTTTCTAGAGCTCCACCAAGTTGCAGTATACCCGAGAAGCTTGGTGGTTGATAATGGCAGCTGGGTTGGACTAACAGTGGCAATTTCAACTAGCATCGGGTCTAGAGATTAATTTTAACAAGAGTAGGCTTATTGGATATGGCTTTGAAGATTCCTTTTTTAAAGTCGGTGAAAGATTTCTTGCATGCAAAATTCAGAATTGTCCATTTAAATTTCTTGGTATTTAAATAGGCGGGAACCATAGGCTGATATCTTTTTGGAAACTGATCATTCACAAGGTGGAAGCAAGATTGGCCTCTTGGAAAAGAAGATTTTTATCTATGGGGGGCAGAACTACATTGATCAAATCAGTACTAACGAATCTACCAATTCATTACCTGTCATTTTATCGGATACCGTCAAAAGTCAGCAAAATTATAACATCTCTTCAGCGGAAATTCTTGTGGAATGGTTCTACACTTAAGGATGGCATACCTTTGATCTCATGGAGGACAATTTGCAAACGAAAGGAGTTAGGAGGGTTGGATATTTTGGATATTCAATGTTTGAATGAGGCCTTGCTAGCGAAATGGATTAGGAAGATTTCGAGTTCGAGGAATTATATTTGGTATGATATTTTGAAGGTTAGATATGGAGCAGTGATGGCTAACTTAGTTCGTGGTGAGTGCAGAGCCAGACCGGCCATGGCGTCTTTATGGTGGCGAGATATTGTTCGCCTATCTTGTAATTTTGGCAACGATTCATTTTTTCTAAATTTGGATGCGACTGTTGGTAGTGGTGAACGTACGTCATTCTGGTATTGTGCCTGGTGTGACAATAGACATTTAGCCACCTTGTTTCTAGAGCTCCACCAAGTTGCAGTATACCCGAGAAGCTTGGTGGTTGATAATGGCAGCTGGGTTGGAGTAACAGTGGCAATTTCAACTAGCATCGGGTCTAGAGATTAATTTTAACAAGAGTAGGCTTATTGGATATGGCGTTGAAGATTCCTTTTTAAAAGCCGGTGAAAGATTTCTTGCATGCAAAATTCAGAATTTTCCATTTAAATTTCTTGGTATTCAAATTGGCGGGAACCATAGGCTGATATCTTTTTGGAAACCGGTCATTCACAAGGTGCAAGAAAGATTGGCCTCTTGGAAAGGAAGATTTTTATCTATGGGGGGCAGAACTACATTGATCAAATCAGTACTAACGAATCTAGCATTTCATTACCTGTCATTTTACCGGATGCCGTAAAAAGTCAGCAAAATTATAACATCTCTTCAGCAGAGATTCTTGTGGAATGGTTCTACACTTAAGGATGGCATACCTTGTATCTCATGGATGATGATTTGAAAACCAAAGGATTTGGGAGGGTTAGATATTTTGAATATTCAATGTTTGAATGAGGCCTTGCTAGTGAAATGGATTAGGAAGATTTCGAGTTCGAGGAATTATATTTGGTTTGATATTTTGAAGGTTAGATATGGAGCAGTGATGGCTAACTTAGTTCGTGGTGAGTGCAGAGCCAGACCGGTCATGGCGTCTTTATGGTGGCGAGATATTGTTCGCCTATCTTGTAATTTTGGCAACGATTCATTTTTTCTAAATTTGGATGCGACTGTTGGTAGTGGTGAACGTACGTCATTCTGGTATTCTGCCTGGTGTGACAATAGACCTTTAGCCACCTTGTTTCTAGAGCTCCACCAAGTTGCAGTATACCCGAGAAGCTTGGTGGTTGATAATGGCAGCTGGGTTGGACTAACAGTGGCAATTTCAACTAGCATCGGGTCTAGAGATTAATTTTAACAAGAGTAGGCTTATTGGATATGGCTTTGAAGATTCCTTTTTTAAAGTCGGTGAAAGATTTCTTGCATGCAAAATTCAGAATTGTCCATTTAAATTTCTTGGTATTTAAATAGGCGGGAACCATAGGCTGATATCTTTTTGGAAACTGATCATTCACAAGGTGGAAGCAAGATTGGCCTCTTGGAAAGGAAGATTTTTATCTATGGGGGGCAGAACTACATTGATCAAATCAGTACTAACGAATCTACCAATTCATTACCTGTCATTTTACCGGATACCGTCAAAAGTCAGCAAAATTATAACATCTCTTCAGCGGAAATTCTTGTGGAATGGTTCTACACTTAAGGATGGCATACCTTGGATCTCATGGAGGACAATTTGCAAACGAAAGGAGTTAGGAGGGTTGGATATTTTGGATATTCAATGTTTGAATGAGGCCTTGCTAGCGAAATGGATTAGGAAGATTTCGAGTTCGAGGAATTATATTTGGTATGATATTTTGAAGGTTAGATATGGAGCAGTGATGGCTAACTTAGTTCGTGGTGAGTGCAGAGCCAGACCGGCCATGGCGTCTTTATGGTGGCGAGATATTGTTCGCCTATCTTGTAATTTTGGCAACGATTCATTTTTTCTAAATTTGGATGCGACTGTTGGTAGTGGTGAACGTACGTCATTCTGGTATTCTGCCTGGTGTGACAATAGACATTTAGCCACCTTGTTTCTAGAGCTCCACCAAGTTGCAGTATACCCGAGAAGCTTGGTGGTTGATAATGGCAGCTGGGTTGGAGTAACAGTGGCAATTTCAACTAGCATCGGGTCTAGAGATTAATTTTAACAAGAGTAGGCTTATTGGATATGGCGTTGAAGATTCCTTTTTAAAAGCCGGTGAAAGATTTCTTGCATGCAAAATTCAGAATTTTCCATTTAAATTTCTTGGTATTCAAATTGGCGGGAACCATAGGTTGATATCTTTTTGGAAACCGGTCATTCACAAGGTGCAAGAAAGATTGGCCTCTTGGAAAGGAAGATTTTTATCTATGGGGGGCAGAACTACATTGATCAAATCAGTACTAACGAATCTACCATTTCATTACCTGTCATTTTACCGGATGCCGTAAAAAGTCAGCAAAATTATAACTTCTCTTCAGCAGAGATTCTTGTGGAATGGTTCTACACTTAAGGATGGCATACCTTGTATCTCATGGATGATGATTTGAAAACCAAAGGAGTTGGGAGGGTTAGATATTTTGAATATTCAATGTTTGAATGAGGCCTTGCTAGCGAAATGGATTAGGAAGATTTCGAGTTCGAGGAATTATATTTGGTTTGATATTTTGAAGGTTAGATATGGAGCAGTGATGGCTAACTTAGTTCGTGGTGAGTGCAGAGCCAGACCGGTCATGGCGTCTTTATGGTGGCGAGATATTGTTCGCCTATCTTGTAATTTTGGCAACGATTCATTTTTTCTAAATTTGGATGCGACTGTTGGTAGTGGTGAACGTACGTCATTCTGGTATTCTGCCTGGTGTGACAATAGACCTTTAGCCACCTTGTTTCCAGAGCTCCACCAAGTTGCAGTATACCCGAGAAGCTTGGTGGTTGATAATGGCAGCTGGGTTGGAGTAATAGTGGCAGTTTCAACTAGCATCGGGTCTAGAGATTAATTTTAACAAGAGTAGGCTTATTGGATATGGCGTTGAAGATTCCTTTTTAAAAGTCGGTGAAAGATTTCTTGCATGCAAAATTCAGAATTGTCCATTTAAATTTCTTGGTATTCAAATTGGCGGGAACCATAGGTTGATATCTTTTTGGAAACCGGTCATTCACAAGGTGCAAGCAAGATTGGCCTCTTGGAAAGGAAGATTTTTATCTATGGGGGGCAGAACTACATTGATCAAATCAATACTAACGAATCTACCAATTCATTACCTGTCATTTTACAGGATGCCGTAAAAAGTCAGCAAAATTATAACATCTCTTCAGCGGAAATTCTTGTGGAATGGTTCTACACTTAAGGATGGCATACCTTGGATCTCATGGAGGACGATTTGCAAACCAAAGGAGTTAGGTGGGTTGGATATTTTGGATATTGAATGTTTGAATGAGGCCTTGCTAGCGAAATGGATTAGGAAGATTTTGAGTTCGAGGAATTATATTTGGTTTGATATTTTGAAGGTTAGATATGGAGCAGTGATGGCTAACTTAGTTCGTGGTGAGTGCAGGGCCAGACCGGTCATGGCGTCTTTATGGTGGCGAGGTATTGTTCGCCTATCTTGTAATTTTGGCAACGATTCATTTTTTCTAAATTTGGATGCGACTGTTGGTAGTGGTGAACGTACGTCATTCTGGTATTCTGCCTGGTGTGACAATAGACCTTTAGACACGTTGTTTCTAGAGCTCCACCAAGTTGCAGTATACCCGAGAAGCTTGGTGGTTGATAATGGCAGCTGTGTTGGAGTAACAGTGGCAATTTCAACTAGCATCGGGTCTAAAGATTAATTTTAACAAGAATAGGCTTATTGGATATGGCGTTGAAGATTCCTTTTTAAAAGCCGGTGAAAGATTTCTTGCATGCAAAATTCAGAATTGTCCATTTAAATTTCTTGGTATTCAAATTGGCGGGAACCATAGGCTGATATCTTTTTGGAAACCGATCATTCACAAGGTGGAAGCAAGATTGGCCTCTTGGAAAGGAAGATTTTTTTCTTGGGGGGCAGAACTACATTGATCAAATCAGTACTAACGAATCTACCAATTCATTACCTGTCATTTTACCGGATGCCGTAAAAAGTCAGCAAAATTATAACATCTCTTCAGCGGAAATTCTTGTGGAATAGTTCTACACTTAAGGATGGCATACCTTGGATCTCATGGAGGACGATTTGAAAACCAAAGGAGTTGGGAGGGTTGGGTATTTTGGATATTCAATGTTTAATTGAGGCCTTGCTAGCAAAATGGATTTGGAAGATTTTGAGTTCGAGGAATTATATTTGGTTGGATATTTAGAAGGTTAGATATGGAGTAGTGATGGCTAACTTAGTTCGTGGTGAGTGCAGAGCCAGACCGGTCATGGCGTCTTTATGGTGGCGAGATATTGTTCGCCTATCTTGTAATTTTGGCAACGATTCATTTTTTCTTAATTTGGATGCGACTGTTGGTAGTGGTGAACGTACGTCATTCTGGTATTCTGCCTGGTGTGACAATAGACCTTTAGCCACCTTGTTTCCAGAGCTCCACCAAGTTGCAGTATACCCGAGAAGCTTGGTGGTTGATAATGGCAGCTGGGTTGGAGTAACAGTGGCAGTTTCGACTAGCATCGGGTCTAGAGATTAATTTTAACAAGAGTAGGCTTATTGGATATGGCGTTGAAGATTCCTTTTTAAAATCCGGCGAAAGATTTCTTGCATGCAAAATTCAGAATTGTCCATTTAAATTTCTTGGTATTCAAATTGGCGGGAACCATAGGCTGATATCTTTTTGGAAACCTGTCATTCACAAGGTGCAAGAAAGATTGGCCTCTTGGAAAGGAAGATTTTTATCTATGGGGGGCAGAACTACATTGATCAAATCAGTACTAACGAATCTACCAATTCATTACCTGTCATTTTACCAGATGCCGTAAAAAGTCAGTAAAATTATAACATCTCTTCAGCAGAGATTCTTGTGGAATGGTTCTACACTTAAGGATGGCATACCTTGGATCTCATGGATGATGATTTGAAAACCAAAGGAGTTGGGAGGGTTGGATATTTTGGATATTCAATGTTTGAATGAGGCCTTGCTAGCGAAATGGATTAGGAAGATTTCGAGTTCGAGGAATTATATTTGGTTTGATATTTTGAAGGTTAGATATGGAGCAGTGATGGCTAACTTAGTTCGTGGTGAGTGCAGAGCCAGACCGGTCATGGCGTCTTTATGGTGGCGAGATATTGTTCGCCTATCTTGTAATTTTGGCAACGATTCATTTTTTCTAAATTTGGATGCGACTGTTGGTAGTGGTGAACGTACGTCATTCTGGTATTCTTCCTGGTGTGACAATAGACCTTTAGCCACCTTGTTTCTAGAGCTCCACCAAGTTGCAGTATACCCGAGAAGCTTGGTGGTTGATAATGGCAGCTGTGTTGGAGTAACAGTGGCAATTTCAACTAGCATCGGGTCTAGAGATTAATTTTAACAAGAGTAGGCTTATTGGATATGGCGTTGAAGATTCCTTTTTAAAAGCTGGTGAAAGATTTCTTGAATGCAAAATTCAGAATTGTCCATTTAAATTTCTTGGTATTCAAATTGGCGGGAACCATAGGCTGATATCTTTTTGGAAACCGATCATTCACAAGGTGGAAGCAAGATTGGCGTCTTGGAAAGGAAGATTTTTTTCTTGGGGGGCAGAACTACATTGATCAAATCAGTACTAACGAATCTACCAATTCATTACCTGTCATTTTACCGGATGCCGTAAAAAGTCAGCAAAATTCTAACATCTCTTCAGCGGAAATTCTTTTGGAATAGTTCTACACTTAAGGATGGCTTACCTTGGATCTCATGGAGGACGATTTGAAAACCAAAGGAGTTGGGAGGGTTGGGTATTTTGGATATTCAATGTTTAATTGAGGCCTTGCTAGCAAAATGGATTTGGAAGATTTTGAGTTCGAGGAATTATATTTGGTTGGACATTTAGAAGGTTAGATATGGAGTAGTGATGGCTAACTTAGTTCGTGGTGAGTGCAGAGCCAGACCGGTCATGGCGTCTTTATGGTGGCGAGATATTGTTCGCCTATCTTGTAATTTTGGCAACGATTCATTTTTTCTAAATTTGGATGCGACTGTTGGTAGTGGTGAACGTACGTCATTCTGGTATTCTGCCGGGTGTGACAATAGACCTTTAGCCACCTTGTTTCTAGAGCTCCACCAAGTTGCAGTATACCTGAGAAGCTTGGTGGTTGACAATGGCAGCTGGGTTGGACTAAAAGTCGTAGTTTCAACTAGCATCAGGTCTAGAGATTAATTTTAACAAGAGTAGGCTTATTGGATATGGCGTTGAAGATTCCTTTTTAAAAGTCGGTGAAATATTTCTTGCATGCAAAATTCAGAATTGTCCATTTAAATTTCTTGGTATTCAAATAGGCGGTAACCATAGGCTGATATCTTTTTGGAAACCGGTCATTCACAAGGTGGAAGCAAGATTGGCCTCTTGGAAAGGAAGATTTTTTTCCTGGGGGGCAGAACTACATTGATCAAATCAATACTAACGAATCTACCAATTCATTACCTGTCATTTTACCGGATGCCGTAAAAATTCAGCAAAATTATAACATCTCTTCAGCGGAAATTCTTGTGGAATGGTTCTACACTTAAGGATGGCATACCTTGGATCTCATGGAGGACGATTTGAAAACCTAAGGAGTTGGGAGGGTTGGATATTTTGGATATTTAATGTTTAATTGAGGCCATGCTAGTGAAATGGATTTGGAAGATTTTGAGTTCGAGGAATTATATTTGGTTGGACATTTTTAAGGTTAGATATGGAGTAGTGATGGCTAACTTAGTTCGTGGTGAGTGCAGAGCCAGACCGGTCAAGGCGTCTTTATGGTGGCGAGATATTGTTCGCCTATCTTGTAATTTTGGCAACGATTAATTTTATCTTAATTTGGATGCGACTGTTGGTAGTGGTGAACGTACGTAATTCTGGTATTCTGCCTGGTGTGACAATAGACCTTTAGCCACCTTGTTTCCAGAGCTCCACCAAGTTGCAGTATACCCGAGAAGCTTGGTGGTTGATAATGGCAGCTGGGTTGGAGTAACAGTGGCAGTTTCGACTAGCATCGGGTCTAGAGATTAATTTTAACAAGAGTAGGCTTATTGGATATGGCGTTGAAGATTCCTTTTTAAAATCCGGCGAAAGATTTCTTGCATGCAAAATTCAGAATTGTCCATTTTAATTTCTTGGTATTCAAATTGGCGGGAACCATAGGCTGATATCTTTTTGGAAACCGGTCATTCACAAGGTGCAAGAAAGATTGGCCTCTTGGAAAGGAAGATTTTTATCTATGGGGGGCAGAACTACATTGATCAAATCAGTACTAACGAATCTACCAATTCATTACCTGTCATTTTACCGGATGCCGTAAAAAGTCAGCAAAATTATAACATCTCTTCAGCAGAGATTCTTGTGGAATGGTTCTACACTTAAGGATGGCATACCTTGGATCTCATGGAGGACGATTTGCAAACCAAAGGAGTTAGGTGGGTTGGATATTTTGGATATTGATTGTTTGAATGAGGCCTTGCTAGCGAAATGGATTAGGAAGATTTCGAGTTCGAGGAATTATATTTGGTTTGATATTTTGAAGGTTAGATATGGAGCAGTGATGGCTAACTTAGTTCGTGGTGAGTGCAGAGCCAGACCGGTCATGGCGTCTTTATGGTGGCGAGATATTGTTCGCCTATCTTGTAATTTTGGCAACGATTCATTTTTTCTAAATTTGGATGCGACTGTTGGTAGTGGTGAACGTACGTCATTCTGGTATTCTGCCGGGTGTGACAATAGACCTTTAGCCACCTTGTTTCTAGAGCTCCACCAAGTTGCAGTATACCTGAGAAGCTTGGTGGTTGACAATGGCAGCTGGGTTGGACTAAAAGTCGTAGTTTCAACTAGCATCAGGTCTAGAGATTAATTTTAACAAGAGTAGGCTTATTGGATATGGCGTTGAAGATTCCTTTTTAAAAGTCGGTGAAATATTTCTTGCATGCAAAATTCAGAATTGTCCATTTAAATTTCTTGGTATTCAAATAGGCGGTAACCATAGGCTGATATCTTTTTGGAAACCGGTCATTCACAAGGTGGAAGCAAGATTGGCCTCTTGGAAAGGAAGATTTTTTTCTTGGGGGGCAGAACTACATTGATCAAATCAATACTAACGAATCTACCAATTCATTACCTGTCATTTTACCGGATGCCGTAAAAATTCAGCAAAATTATAACATCTCTTCAGCGGAAATTCTTGTGGAATGGTTCTACACTTAAGGATGGCATACCTTGGATCTCATGGAGGACGATTTGAAAACCTAAGGAGTTGGGAGGGTTGGATATTTTGGATATTTAATGTTTAATTGAGGCCATGCTAGTGAAATGGATTCGGAAGATTTTGAGTTCGAGGAATTATATTTGGTTGGACATTTTTAAGGTTAGATATGGAGTAGTGATGGCTAACTTAGTTCGTGGTGAGTGCAGAGCCAGACCAGTCAAGGCGTCTTTATGGTGGCGAGATATTGTTCGCCTATCTTGTAATTTTGGCAACGATTAATTTTATCTTAATTTGGATGCGACTGTTGGTAGTGGTGAACGTACGTAATTCTGGTATTCTGCCTGGTGTGACAATAGACCTTTAGCCACCTTGTTTCCAGAGCTCCACCAAGTTGCAGTATACCCGAGAAGCTTGGTGGTTGATAATGGCAGCTGGGTTGGAGTAACAGTGGCAGTTTCGACTAGCATCGGGTCTAGAGATTAATTTTAACAAGAGTAGGCTTATTGGATATGGCGTTGAAGATTCCTTTTTAAAATCCGGCGAAAGATTTCTTGCATGCAAAATTCAGAATTGTCCATTTTAATTTCTTGGTATTCAAATTGGCGGGAACCATAGGCTGATATCTTTTTGGAAACCGGTCATTCACAAGGTGCAAGAAAGATTGGCCTCTTGGAAAGGAAGATTTTTATCTATGGGGGGCAGAACTACTTTGATCAAATCAGTACTAACGAATCTACCAATTCATTACCTGTCATTTTACCGGATGCCGTAAAAAGTCAGCAAAATTATAACATCTCTTCAGCAGAGATTCTTGTGGAATGGTTCTACACTTAAGGATGGCATACCTTGGATCTCATGGAGGACGATTTGCAAACCAAAGGAGTTAGGTGGGTTGGATATTTTGGATATTGAATGTTTGAATGAGGCCTTGCTAGCGAAATGGATTAGGAAGATTTCGAGTTCGAGGAATTATATTTGGTTTGATATTTTAAAGGTTAGATATGGAGCAGTGATGGCTAACTTAGTTCGTGGTGAGTGCAGAGCCAGACCGGTCATGGCGTCTTTATGGTGGCGAGATATTGTTCGCCTATCTTGTAATTTTGGCAACGATTCATTTTTTCTAAATTTGGATGCGACTGTTGGTAGTGGTGAACGTACGTCATTCTGGTATTCTGCCGGGTGTGACAATAGACCTTTAGCCACCTTGTTTCTAGAGCTCCACCAAGTTGCAGTATACCTGAGAAGCTTGGTGGTTGACAATGGCAGCTGGGTTGGACTAAAAGTCGTAGTTTCAACTAGCATCAGGTCTAGAGATTAATTTTAACAAGAGTAGGCTTATTGGATATGGCGTTGAAGATTCCTTTTTAAAAGTCGGTGAAATATTTCTTGCATGCAAAATTCAGAATTGTCCATTTAAATTTCTTGGTATTCAAATAGGCGGTAACCATAGGCTGATATCTTTTTGGAAACCGGTCATTCACAAGGTGGAAGCAAGATTGGCCTCTTGGAAAGGAAGATTTTTTTCTTGGGGGCAGAACTACATTGATCAAATCAATACTAACGAATCTACCAATTCATTACCTGTCATTTTACCGGATGCCGTAAAAATTCAGCAAAATTATAACATCTCTTCAGCGGAAATTCTTGTGGAATGGTTCTACACTTAAGGATGGCATACCTTGGATCTCATGGAGGACGATTTGAAAACCTAAGGAGTTGGGAGGGTTGGATATTTTGGATATTTAATGTTTAATTGAGGCCATGCTAGTGAAATGGATTTGGAAGATTTTGAGTTCGAGGAATTATATTTGGTTGGACATTTTTAAGGTTAGATATGGAGTAGTGATGGCTAACTTAGTTCGTGGTGAGTGCAGAGCCAGACCGGTCAAGGCGTCTTTATGGTGGCGAGATATTGTTCGCCTATCTTGTAATTTTGGCAACGATTAATTTTATCTTAATTTGGATGCGACTGTTGGTAGTGGTGAACGTACGTAATTCTGGTATTCTGCCTGGTGTGACAATAGACCTTTAGCCACCTTGTTTCCAGAGCTCCACCAAGTTGCAGTATACCCGAGAAGCTTGGTGGTTGATAATGGCAGCTGGGTTGGAGTAACAGTGGCAGTTTCGACTAGCATCGGGTCTAGAGATTAATTTTAACAAGAGTAGGCTTATTGGATATGGCGTTGAAGATTCCTTTTTAAAATCCGGCGAAAGATTTCTTGCATGCAAAATTCAGAATTGTCCATTTTAATTTCTTGGTATTCAAATTGGCGGGAACCATAGGCTGATATCTTTTTGGAAATCGGTCATTCACAAGGTGCAAGAAAGATTCGCCTCTTGGAAAGGAAGATTTTTATCTATGGGGGGCAGAACTACATTGATCAAATCAGTACTAACGAATCTACCAATTCATTACCTGTCATTTTACCGGATGCCGTAAAAAGTCAGCAAAATTATAACATCTCTTCAGCAGAGATTCTTGTGGAATGGTTCTACACTTAAGGATGGCATACCTTGGATCTCATGGAGGACGATTTGCAAACCAAAGGAGTTAGGTGGGTTGGATATTTTGGATATTGAATGTTTGAATGAGGCCTTGCTAGCGAAATGGATTAGGAAGATTTCGAGTTCGAGGAATTATATTTGGTTTGATATTTTGAAGGTTAGATATGGAGCAGTGATGGCTAACTTAGTTCGCGGTGAGTGCAGAGCCAGACCGGTCATGGCGTCTTTATGGTGGCGAGATATTGTTCGCCTATCTTGTAATTTTGGCAACGATTCATTTTTTCTAAATTTGGATGCGACTGTTGGTAGTGGTGAACGTACGTCATTCTGGTATTCTGCCTGGTGTGACAATAGACCTTTAGCCACCTTGTTTCCAGAGCTCCACCAAGTTGCAGTATACCCGAGAAGCTTGGTGGTTGATAATGGCAGCTGGGTTGGAGTAATAGTGGCAGTTTCAACTAGCATCGGGTCTAGAGATTAATTTTAACAAGAGTAGGCTTATTGGATATGGCGTTGAAGATTCCTTTTTAAAAGTCGGTGAAAGATTTCTTGCATGCAAAATTCAGAATTGTCCATTTAAATTTCTTGGTATTCAAATTGGCGGGAACCATAGGTTGATATCTTTTTGGAAACCGGTCATTCACAAGGTGCAAGCAAGATTGGCCTCTTGGAAAGGAAGATTTTTATCTATGGGGGGCAGAACTACATTGATCAAATCAATACTAACGAATCTACCAATTCATTACCTGTCATTTTACAGGATGCCGTAAAAAGTCAGCAAAATTATAACATCTCTTCAGCGGAAATTCTTGTGGAATGGTTCTACACTTAAGGATGGCATACCTTGGATCTCATGGAGGACGATTTGCAAACCAAAGGAGTTAGGTGGGTTGGATATTTTGGATATTGAATGTTTGAATGAGGCCTTGCTAGCGAAATGGATTAGGAAGATTTCGAGTTCGAGGAATTATATTTGGTTTGATATTTTAAAGGTTAGATATGGAGCAGTGATGGCTAACTTAGTTCGTGGTGAGTGCAGAGCCAGACCGGTCATGGCGTCTTTATGGTGGCGAGATATTGTTCGCCTATCTTGTAATTTTGGCAACGATTCATTTTTTCTAAATTTGGATGCGACTGTTGGTAGTGGTGAACGTACGTCATTCTGGTATTCTGCCGGGTGTGACAATAGACCTTTAGCCACCTTGTTTCTAGAGCTCCACCAAGTTGCAGTATACCTGAGAAGCTTGGTGGTTGACAATGGCAGCTGGGTTGGACTAAAAGTCGTAGTTTCAACTAGCATCAGGTCTAGAGATTAATTTTAACAAGAGTAGGCTTATTGGATATGGCGTTGAAGATTCCTTTTTAAAAGTCGGTGAAATATTTCTTGCATGCAAAATTCAGAATTGTCCATTTAAATTTCTTGGTATTCAAATAGGCGGTAACCATAGGCTGATATCTTTTTGGAAACCGGTCATTCACAAGGTGGAAGCAAGATTGGCCTCTTGGAAAGGAAGATTTTTTTCTTGGGGGGCAGAACTACATTGATCAAATCAATACTAACGAATCTACCAATTCATTACCTGTCATTTTACCGGATGCCGTAAAAATTCAGCAAAATTATAACATCTCTTCAGCGGAAATTCTTGTGGAATGGTTCTACACTTAAGGATGGCATACCTTGGATCTCATGGAGGACGATTTGAAAACCTAAGGAGTTGGGAGGGTTGGATATTTTGGATATTCAATGTTTAATTGAGGCCATGCTAGTGAAATGGATTTGGAAGATTTTGAGTTCGAGGAATTATATTTGGTTGGACATTTTTAAGGTTAGATATGGAGTAGTGATGGCTAACTTAGTTCGTGGTGAGTGCAGAGCCAGACCGGTCAAGGCGTCTTTATGGTGGCGAGATATTGTTCACCTATCTTGTAATTTTGGCAACGATTAATTTTATCTTAATTTGGATGCGACTGTTGGTAGTGGTGAACGTACGTAATTCTGGTATTCTGCCTGGTGTGACAATAGACCTTTAGCCACCTTGTTTCCAGAGCTCCACCAAGTTGCAGTATACCCGAGAAGCTTGGTGGTTGATAATGGCAGCTGGGTTGGAGTAACAGTGGCAGTTTCGACTAGCATCGGGTCTAGAGATTAGTTTTAACAAGAGTAGGCTTATTGGATATGGCGTTGAAGATTCCTTTTTAAAATCCGGCGAAAGATTTCTTGCATGCAAAATTCAGAATTGTCCTTTTTAATTTCTTGGTATTCAAATTGGCGGGAACCATAGGCTGATATCTTTTTGGAAACCGGTCATTCACAAGGTGCAAGAAAGATTGGCCTCTTGGAAAGGAAGATTTTTATCTATGGGGGGCAGAACTACATTGATCAAATCAGTACTAACGAATCTACCAATTCATTACCTGTCATTTTACCGGATGCCGTAAAAAGTCAGCAAAATTATAACATCTCTTCAGCAGAGATTCTTGTGGAATGGTTCTACACTTAAGGATGGCATACCTTGGATCTCATGGATGATGATTTGAAAACCAAAGGAGTTGGGAGGGTTGGATATTTTGGATATTCAATGTTTGAATGAGGCCTTGCTAGCGAAATGGATTAGGAAGATTTCGAGTTCGAGGAATTATATTTGGTTTGATATTTTGAAGGTTAGATATGGAGCAGTGATGGCTAACTTAATTCGTGGTGAGTGCAGAGCCAGACCGGTCATGGCGTCTTTATGGTGGCGAGATATTGTTCGCCTATCTTGTAATTTTGGCAACGATTCATTTTTTCTAAATTTGGATGCGACTGTTGGTAGTGGTAAACGTACGTCATTCTGGTATTCTGCCTGGTGTGACAATAGACCTTTAGCCACCTTGTTTCTAGAGCTCCACCAAGTTGCAGTATACCCGAGAAGCTTGGTGGTTGATAATGGCAGCTGGGTTGGAGTAACGGTGGCAATTTCAACTAGCATCGGGTCTAAAGATTAATTTTAACAAGAATAGGCTTATTGGATATGGCGTTGAAGATTCCTTTTTAAAAGCCGGTGAAAGATTTCTTGCATGCAAAATTCAGAATTGTCCATTTAAATTTCTTGGTATTCAAATTGGCGGGAACCATAGGCTGATATCTTTTTGGAAACCGATCATTCACAAGGTGGAAGCAAGATTGGCCTCTTGGAAAGGAAGATTTTTTTCTTGGGGGGCAGAACTACATTGATCAAATCAGTACTAACGAATCTACCAATTCATTACCTGTCATTTTACCGGATGCCGTAAAAAGTCAGCAAAATTATAACATCTCTTCAGCGGAAATTCTTGTGGAATAGTTCTACACTTAAGGATGGCATACCTTGGATCTCATGGAGGACGATTTGAAAACCAAAGGAGTTGGGAGGGTTGGGTATTTTGGATATTCAATGTTTAATTGAGGCCTTGCTAGCAAAATGGATTTGGAAGATTTTGAGTTCGAGGAATTATATTTGGTTGAACATTTAGAAGGTTAGATATGGAGTAGTGATGGCTAACTTAGTTCGTGGTGAGTGCAGAGCCAGACCGGTCATGGCGTCTTTATGGTGGCGAGATATTGTTCGCCTATCTTGTAATTTTGGCAACGATTCATTTTTTCTTAATTTGGATGCGACTGTTGGTAGTGGTGAACGTACGTCATTCTGGTATTCTGCCTGGTGTGACAATAGACCTTTAGCCACCTTGTTTCCAGAGCTCCACCAAGTTGCACTATACCCGAGAAGCTTGGTGGTTGATAATGGCAGCTGGGTTGGAGTAATAGTGGCAGTTTCAACTAGCATCGGGTCTAGAGATTAATTTTAACAAGAGTAGGCTTATTGGATATGGCGTTGAAGATTCCTTTTTAAAAGTCGGTGAAAGATTTCTTGCATGCAAAATTCAGAATTGTCCATTTAAATTTCTTGGTATTCAAATTGGCGGGAACCATAGGTTGATATCTTTTTGGAAACCGGTCATTCACAAGGTGCAAGCAAGATTGGCCTCTTGGAAAGGAAGATTTTTATCTATGGGGGGCAGAACTACATTGATCAAATCAATACTAACGAATCTACCAATTCATTACCTGTCATTTTACAGGATGCCGTAAAAAGTCAGCAAAATTATAACATCTCTTCAGCGGAAATTCTTGTGGAATGGTTCTACACTTAAGGATGGCATACCTTGGATCTCATGGAGGACGATTTGCAAACCAAAGGAGTTAGGTGGGTTGGATATTTTGGATATTGAATGTTTGAATGAGGCCTTGCTAGCGAAATGGATTAGGAAGATTTCGAGTTCGAGGAATTATATTTGGTTTGATATTTTGAAGGTTAGATATGGAGCAGTGATGGCTAACTTAGTTCGTGGTGAGTGCAGAGCCAGACCGGTCATGGCGTCTTTATGGTGGCGAGATATTGTTCGCCTATCTTGTAATTTTGGCAACGATTCATTTTTTCTAAATTTGGATGCGACTGTTGGTAGTGGTGAACGTACGTCATTCTGGTATTCTGCCGGGTGTGACAATAGACCTTTAGCCACCTTGTTTCTAGAGCTCCACCAAGTTGCAGTATACCTGAGAAGCTTGGTGGTTGACAATGGCAGCTGGGTTGGACTAAAAGTGGTAGTTTCAACTAGCATCAGGTCTAGAGATTAATTTTAACAAGAGTAGGCTTATTGGATATGGCGTTGAAGATTCCTTTTTAAAAGTCGGTGAAATATTTCTTGCATGCAAAATTCAGAATTGTCCATTTAAATTTCTTGGTATTCAAATAGGCGGGAACCATAGGCTGATATCTTTTTGGAAACCGGTCATTCACAAGGTGGAAGCAAGATTGGCCTCTTGGAAAGGAAGATTTTTTTCTTGGGGGGCAGAACTACATTGATCAAATCAATACTAACGAATCTACCAATTCATTACCTGTCATTTTACCGGATGCCGTAAAAATTCAGCAAAATTATAACATCTCTTCAGCAGAAATTCTTGTGGAATGGTTCTACACTTAAGGATGGCATACCTTGGATCTCATGGAGGACGATTTGAAAACCTAAGGAGTTGGGAGGGTTGGATATTTTGGATATTCAATGTTTAATTGAGGCCATGCTAGTGAAATGGATTTGGAAGATTTTGAGTTCGAGGAATTATATTTGGTTGGACATTTTGAAGGTTAGATATGGAGTAGTGATGGCTAACTTAGTTCGTGGTGAGTGCAGAGCCAGACCGGTCAAGGCGTCTTTATGGTGGCGAGATATTGTTCGCCTATCTTGTAATTTTGGCAACGATTCATTTTTTCTAAATTTGGATGCGACTGTTGGTAGTGGTAAACGTACGTCATTCTGGTATTCTGCCTGGTGTGACAATAGACCTTTAGCCACCTTGTTTCTAGAGCTCCACCAAGTTGCAGTATACCCGAGAAGCTTGGTGGTTGATAATGGCAGCTGGGTTGGAGTAACGGTGGCAATTTCAACTAGCATCGGGTCTAAAGATTAATTTTAACAAGAATAGGCTTATTGGATATGGCGTTGAAGATTCCTTTTTAAAAGCCGGTGAAAGATTTCTTGCATGCAAAATTCAGAATTGTCCATTTAAATTTCTTGGTATTCAAATTGGCGGGAACCATAGGCTGATATCTTTTTGGAAACCGATCATTCACAAGGTGGAAGCAAGATTGGCCTCTTGGAAAGGAAGATTTTTTTCTTGGGGGGCAGAACTACATTGATCAAATCAGTACTAACGAATCTACCAATTCATTACCTGTCATTTTACCGGATGCCGTAAAAAGTCAGCAAAATTATAACATCTCTTCAGCGGAAATTCTTGTGGAATAGTTCTACACTTAAGGATGGCATACCTTGGATCTCATGGAGGACGATTTGAAAACCAAAGGAGTTGGGAGGGTTGGGTATTTTGGATATTCAATGTTTAATTGAGGCCTTGCTAGCAAAATGGATTTGGAAGATTTTGAGTTCGAGGAATTATATTTGGTTGAACATTTAGAAGGTTAGATATGGAGTAGTGATGGCTAACTTAGTTCGTGGTGAGTGCAGAGCCAGACCGGTCATGGCGTCTTTATGGTGGCGAGATATTGTTCGCCTATCTTGTAATTTTGGCAACGATTCATTTTTTCTTAATTTGGATGCGACTGTTGGTAGTGGTGAACGTACGTCATTCTGGTATTCTGCCTGGTGTGACAATAGACCTTTAGCCACCTTGTTTCCAGAGCTCCAACAAGTTGCACTATACCCGAGAAGCTTGGTGGTTGATAATGGCAGCTGGGTTGGAGTAATAGTGGCAGTTTCAACTAGCATCGGGTCTAGAGATTAATTTTAACAAGAGTAGGCTTATTGGATATGGCGTTGAAGATTCCTTTTTAAAAGTCGGTGAAAGATTTCTTGCATGCAAAATTCAGAATTGTCCATTTAAATTTCTTGGTATTCAAATTGGCGGGAACCATAGGTTGATATCTTTTTGGAAACCGGTCATTCACAAGGTGCAAGCAAGATTGGCCTCTTGGAAAGGAAGATTTTTATCTATGGGGGGCAGAACTACATTGATCAAATCAATACTAACGAATCTACCAATTCATTACCTGTCATTTTACAGGATGCCGTAAAAAGTCAGCAAAATTATAACATCTCTTCAGCGGAAATTCTTGTGGAATGGTTCTACACTTAAGGATGGCATACCTTGGATCTCATGGAGGACGATTTGCAAACCAAAGGAGTTTGGTGGGTTGGATATTTTGGATATTGAATGTTTGAATGAGGCCTTGCTAGCGAAATGGATTAGGAAGATTTCGAGTTCGAGGAATTATATTTGGTTTGATATTTTGAAGGTTAGATATGGAGCAGTGATGGCTAACTTAGTTCGTGGTGAGTGCAGAGCCAGACCGGTCATGGCGTCTTTATGGTGGCGAGATATTGTTCGCCTATCTTGTAATTTTGGCAACGATTCATTTTTTCTAAATTTGGATGCGACTGTTGGTAGTGGTGAACGTACGTCATTCTGGTATTCTGCCGGGTGTGACAATAGACCTTTAGCCACCTTGTTTCTAGAGCTCCACCAAGTTGCAGTATACCTGAGAAGCTTGGTGGTTGACAATGGCAGCTGGGTTGGACTAAAAGTGGTAGTTTCAACTAGCATCAGGTCTAGAGATTAATTTTAACAAGAGTAGGCTTATTGGATATGGCGTTGAAGATTCCTTTTTAAAAGTCGGTGAAATATTTCTTGCATGCAAAATTCAGAATTGTCCATTTAAATTTCTTGGTATTCAAATAGGCGGGAACCATAGGCTGATATCTTTTTGGAAACCGGTCATTCACAAGGTGGAAGCAAGATTGGCCTCTTGGAAAGGAAGATTTTTTTCTTGGGGGGCAGAACTACATTGATCAAATCAATACTAACGAATCTACCAATTCATTACCTGTCATTTTACCGGATGCCGTAAAAATTCAGCAAAATTATAACATCTCTTCAGCAGAAATTCTTGTGGAATGGTTCTACACTTAAGGATGGCATACCTTGGATCTCATGGAGGACGATTTGAAAACCTAAGGAGTTGGGAGGGTTGGATATTTTGGATATTCAATGTTTAATTGAGGCCATGCTAGTGAAATGGATTTGGAAGATTTTGAGTTCGAGGAATTATATTTGGTTGGACATTTTGAAGGTTAGATATGGAGTAGTGATGGCTAACTTAGTTCGTGGTGAGTGCAGAGCCAGACCGGTCAAGGCGTCTTTATGGTGGCGAGATATTGTTCGCCTATCTTGTAATTTTGGCAACGATTAATTTTATCTTAATTTGGATGCGACTGTTGGTAGTGGTGAACGTACGTAATTCTGGTATTCTGCCTGGTGTGACAATAGACCTTTAGCCACCTTGTTTCCAGAGCTCCACCAAGTTGCAGTATACCCGAGAAGCTTGGTGGTTGATAATGGCAGCTGGGTTGGAGTAACAGTGGCAGTTTCGACTAGCATCGGGTCTAGAGATTAATTTTAACAAGAGTAGGCTTATTGGATATGGCGTTGAAGATTCCTTTTTAAAATCCGGCGAAAGATTTCTTGCATGCAAAATTCAGAATTGTCCATTTAAATTTCTTGGTATTCAAATTGGCGGGAACCATAGGCTGATATCTTTTTGGAAACCGGTCATTCACAATGTGCAAGCAAGATTGGCCTCTTGCAAAGGAAGATTTTTATCTATGGGGGGCAGAACTACATTGATCAAATCAGTACTAATGAATCTACCAATTCATTACCTGTCATTTTACCGGATACCGTCAAAAGTCAGCAAAATTATAACATCTCTTCAGCAAAAATTCTTGTGGAATGGTTCTACACTTAAGGATGGCATACCTTGGATCTCATGGAGGACGATTTGCAAACCAAAGGAGTTATGAGGGTTGGATATTTTGGATATTCAATGTTTGAATGAAGCCTTGCTAGCGAAATGGATTAGGAAGATTTCGATTTCGAGGAATTATATTTGGTTTGATATTTTGAAGGTTAGATATGGAGCAGTGATGGCTAACTTAGTTCGTGGTGAGTGTAGAGCCAGACCGGTCATGGCGTCTTTATGGTAGCGAGATATTGTTCGCCCATCTTGTAATTTTGGAAATGATTCATTTTTTCTAAATTTGGATGCGACTGTTGGTAGTGGTGAACGTACGTCATTCTGGTATTCTTCCTGGTGTGACAATAGACCTTTAGCCACCTTGTTTCTAGAGCTCCACCAAGTTGCAGTATACCTGAGAAGCTTGGTGGTTGACAATGGTAGCTGGGTTGGAGTAACAGTGGTAGTTTCAACTAGCATCAGTTCTAGAGATTAATTTTAACAAGAGTAGGCTTATTGATATGGTGTTAAAGTTTCCTTTTTAAAAGTCGGTGAAAGATTTCTTGCATGCAAAATTTAGAATTGTCCATTTAAATTTCTTGGTATTCAAATAGGCGGGAACCATAGGCTGATATCTTTTTGGGAACCGGTCATTCACAAGGTGGAAGCAAGATTGGCCTCTTGGAAATGAAGATTTTTTTCTTGGGGGGCAGAACTACATTTATCAAATCAGTACTAACGAAACTACCAATTCATTACCTGTCATTTTACCGGATGCCGTAAAAAGTCAGCAAAATTATAACATCTCTTCAGCGGAAATTCTTGTGGAATGGTTCTACACTTAAGGATGGCATACCTTGGATCTCATGGAGGACGATTTGAAAACCAAAGGAGTTGGGAGGGTTGGATATTTTGGATATTCAATGTTTAATTGAGGCCTTGCTAGTGAAATGGATTAGGAAGATTTCGAGTTTGAGGAATTATATTTTGTTTGACATTTTGAAGGTTAGATATGGAGCAGTGATGGCTAACTTAGTTCGTGGTGAGTGCAGAGCCAGACCAGTCATGGCGTCTTTATGGTGGCGATATATTGTTCGCCTATCTTGTAATTTTGGCAACGATTCATTTTTTCTTAATTTGGATGCGACTGTTGGTAGTGGTGAACGTACGTCATTCTGGTATTCTGCCTGGTGTGACAATAAACCTTTAGCCACCTTGTTTCCAGAGCTCCACCAAGTTGCAGTATACCCGAGACGCTTGGGGGTTGATAATGGCGGCTGGGTTGGAGTAACAGTGGCAGTTTCAACTAGCATCGGGTCTAGAGAATAATTTTAACAAGAGTAGGCTTATTGGATATAGCGTTGAAGATTCCTTTTTAAAAGTCGGTGAATGATTTCTTTCATGCAAAATTCAGAATTGTCCATTTAAATTTCTTGGTATTCAAATTGGCGGGAACCATAGGCTGATATCTTTTTGGAAACCGGTCATTCACAAGGTGCAAGCAAGATTAGCCTCTGGGAAAGGAAGATTTTTATCTATGGGGTGGAGAACTACATTGATCAAATCAGTGCTAACGAATCTACCAATTCATTACCTGTCATTTTACCGGATGCCGTAAAAAGTCAATAAAATTATAACATCTCTTCAGTGGAGATTCTTGTGGAATGGTTCTACACTTAAGGATGGCATACCTTGGATCTCATGGAGGACGATTTGAAAACCAAAGGAGTTGGGAGGGTTGGATATTTTGGATATTTAATGTTTAATTGAGGCCTTGCTAGTGAAATGGACTTGGAAGATTTTGAGTTTGAGGAATTATATTTGGTTGGACATTTTGAAGGTTAGATATGGAGTAGTGATGGCTAACTTAGTTCGTGGTGAGTACAGAGCCAGACCGGTCAAGGCGTCTTTATGGTGGCGAGATATTGTTCGCCTATCTTGTAATTTTGGCAACGATTCATTTTTTCTTAATTTGGATGCGACTGTTGGTAGTGGTGAACGTACGTCATTCTGGTATTCTGCCTGGTGTGACAATAGACCTTTAGCCACCTTGTTTCCAGAGCTCCACCAAGTTGCAGTATACCCGAGAAGTTTGGTGGTTGATAATGGCAGCTGGGTTGGAGTAATAGTGGCAGTTTCAACTAGCATCGGGTCTAGAGATTAATTTTAACAAGAGTAGGCTTATTGCATATGGCATTGAAGATTCCTTTTTAAAAGTCGGTGAAAGATTCCTTGCATGCAAAATTCAGAATTGTCCATTTAAATTTCTTGGTATTCAAATAGGCGGGAACCATAGGCTGATATCTTTTTGGGAACCGGTCATTCACAAGGTGGAAGCAAGATTGGCCTCTTGGAAATGAAGATTTTTTTCTTGGGGGGCAGAACTACATTTATCAAATCAGTACTAACGAAACTACCAATTCATTACCTGTCATTTTACCGGATGCCGTAAAAAGTCAGCAAAATTATAACATCTCTTCAGCGGAAATTCTTGTGGAATGGTTCTACACTTAAGGATGGCATACCTTGGATCTCATGGAGGACGATTTGAAAACCAAAGGAGTTGGGAGGGTTGGATATTTTGGATATTCAATGTTTAATTGAGGCCTTGCTAGCGAAATGGATTTGGAAGATTTTGAGTTCGAGGAATTATATTTGGTTGGAGATTTTGAAGGTTAGATATGGAGTAGTGATGGCTAACTTAGTTCGTGGTGAGTGCAGAGCCAGACCGGTCAAGGCGTCTTTATGGTGGCGAGATATTGTTCGCCTATCTTGTAATTTTGGCAACGATTAATTTTATCTTAATTTGGATGCGACTGTTGGTAGTGGTGAACGTACGTAATTCTGGTATTCTGCCTGGTGTGACAATAGACCTTTAGCCACCTTGTTTCCAGAGCTCCACCAAGTTGCAGTATACCCGAGAAGCTTGGTGGTTGATAATGGCAGCTGGGTTGGAGTAACAGTGGCAGTTTCGACTAGCATCGGGTCTAGAGATTAAATTTAACAACAGTAGGCTTATTGGATATGGCGTTGAAGATTCCTTTTTAAAATCCGGCGAAAGATTTCTTGCATGCAAAATTCAGAATTGTCCATTTAAATTTCTTGGTATTCAAATTGGCGGGAACCATAGGCTGATATCTTTTTGGAAACCGGTCATTCACAATGTGCAAGCAAGATTGGCCTCTTGGAAAGGAAGATTTTTATCTATGGGGGGCAGAACTACATTGATCAAATCAGTGCTAACGAATCTACCAATTCATTACCTGTCATTTTACCGGATACTGTCAAAAGTCAGCAAAATTATAACATCTCTTCAGCGGAAATTCTTGTGGAATGGTTCTACACTTAAGGATGGCATAACTTGGATCTCATGGAGGACGATTTGCAAACCAAAGGAGTTAGGAGGGTTGGATATTTTGGATATTCAATGTTTGAATGAGGCCTTGCTAGCGAAATGGATTAGGAAGATTTCGAGTTTGAGGAATTATATTTTGTTTGACATTTTGAAGGTTAGATATGGAGCAGTGATGGCTAACTTAGTTCGTGGTGAGTGCAGAGCCAGACCAGTCATGGCGTCTTTATGGTGGCGATATATTGTTCGCTTATCTTGTAATTTTGGCAACGATTCATTTTTTCTTAATTTGGATGCGACTGTTGGTAGTGGTGAACGTACGTCATTCTGGTATTCTGCCTGGTGTGACAATAAACCTTTAGCCACCTTGTTTCCAGAGCTCCACCAAGTTGCAGTATACTCGAGACGCTTGGGGGTTGATAATGGCGGCTGGGTTGGAGTAACAGTGGCAGTTTCAACTAGCATCGGGTCTAGAGAATAATTTTAACAAGAGTAGGCTTATTGGATATAGCGTTGAAGATTCCTTTTTAAAAGTCGGTGAATGATTTCTTTCATGCAAAATTCAGAATTGTCCATTTAAATTTCTTGGTATTCAAATTGGCGGGAACCATAGGCTGATATCTTTTTGGAAACCGGTCATTCACAAGGTGCAAGCAAGATTAGCCTCTGGGAAAGGAAGATTTTTATCTATGGGGTGGAGAACTACATTGATCAAATCAGTGCTAACGAATCTACCAATTCATTACCTGTCATTTTACCGGATGCCGTAAAAAGTCAATAAAATTATAACATCTCTTCAGTGGAGATTCTTGTGGAATGGTTCTACACTTAAGGATGGCATACCTTGGATCTCATGGAGGACGATTTGAAAACCAAAGGAGTTGGGAGGGTTGGATATTTTGGATATTTAATGTTTAATTGAGGCCTTGCTAGTGAAATGGACTTGGAAGATTTTGAGTTTGAGGAATTATATTTGGTTGGACATTTTGAAGGTTAGATATGGAGTAGTGATGGCTAACTTAGTTCGTGGTGAGTACAGAGCCAGACCGGTCAAGGCGTCTTTATGGTGGCGAGATATTGTTCGCCTATCTTGTAATTTTGGCAACGATTCATTTTTTCTTAATTTGGATGCGACTGTTGGTAGTGGTGAACGTACGGCATTCTGGTATTCTGCCTGGTGTGACAATAGAACTTTAGCCACCTTGTTTCCAGAGCTCCACCAAGTTGCAGTATACCCGAGAAGCTTGGTGGTTGATAATGGCAGCTGGGTTGGAGTAATAGTGGCAGTTTCAACTAGCATCGGGTCTAGAGATTAATTTTAACAAGAGTAGGCTTATTGGATATGGCATTGAAGATTCCTTTTTAAAAGTCGGTGAAAGATTTCTTGCATGCAAAATTCAGAATTGTCCATTTAAATTTCATGGTATTCAAATTGGCGGGAACCATAGGTTGATATCTTTTTGGAAACCGGTCATTCACAAGGTGCAAACAAGATTGACCACTTGGAAAGGAAGATTTTTATCTATGGGGGGCAGAACTACATTGATCAAATCAATACTAACGAATCTACCAATTCATTACCTGTCATTTTACCGGATGCCGTAAAAAGTCAGCAAAATTATAACATCTCTTCAGCGGAAATTCTTGTGGAATGGTTCTACACTTAAGGATGGCATACCTTGGATCTCATGGAGGACGATTTGAAAACCAAAGGAGTTGGGAGGGTTGGATATTTTGGATATTCAATGTTTAATTGAAGCCTTGCTAGCGAAATGGATTTGGAAGATTTTGAGTTCGAGGAATTATATTTGGTTGGACATTTAGAAGGTTAGATATGGAGTAGTGATGGCTAACTTAGTTCGTGGTGAGTGCAGAGCCAGACCGGTCATGGCGTCTTTATGGTGGCGAGATATTGTTCGCCTATCTTGTAATTTTGGCAACGATTCATTTTTTCTTATTTTGGATGCGACTGTTGGAAGTGGTGAACGTACGTCATTCTGGTATTCTGCCTGGTGTGACAATAGACCTTTAGCCACCTTGTTTCCAGAGCTCCACCAAGTTGCAGTATACCCGTGATGCTTGGTGGTTGATAATGGCAGCGGGGTTGGAGTAATAGTGGCAGTTTCAACTAGCATCGGGTCTAGAGATTAATTTTAACAAGAGTAGGCTTATTGGATATGGCGTTGAAGATTCCTTTTTAAAAGTCGGTGAAAGATTTCTTGCATGCAAAATTCAGAATTGTCCATTTAAATTTCTTGGTATTCAAATTGGCGGGAACCATAGGCTGATATCTTTTTGGAAACCGGTCATTCACAAGGTGCAAGCAAGATTAGCCTCTTGGAAAGGAAGATTTTTATCTATGGGGGGCAGAACTACATTGATCAAATCAGTACTAACGAATCTACCAATTCATTACCTGTCATTTTACCGGATACTGTCAAAAGTCAGCAAAATTATAACATCTCTTCAGCGGAAATTCTTGTGGAATGGTTCTAAACTTAAGGATGGCATACCTTGGATCTCATGGAGGACGATTTGCAAACCAAAGGAGTTAGGAGGGTTGGATATTTTGGATATTCAATGTTTGAATGAGGCCTTGCTAGCGAAATGGATTAGGACGATTTCGAGTTTGAGGAATTATATTTTGTTTGACATTTTGAAGGTTAGATATGGAGCAGTGATGGCTAACTTAGTTCGTGGTGAGTGCAGAGCCAGACCAGTCATGACGTCTTTATGGGGGCGATATATTGTTCGCCTATCTTGTAATTTTGGCAACGATTCATTTTTTCTTAATTTGGATGCGACTGTTGGTAGTGGTGAACGTACGTCATTCTGGTATTCTGCCTGGTGTGACAATAAACCTTTAGCCACCTTGTTTCCAGAGCTCCACCAAGTTGCAGTATACCCGAGAAGCTTGGTGGTTGATAATGGCGGCTGGGTTGGAGTAACAGTGGCAGTTTCAACTAGCATCGGGTCTAGAGATTAATTTTAACAAGAGTAGGCTTATTGGATATAGCGTTGAAGATTCCTTTTTAAAAGTCGGTGAATGATTTCTTTCATGCAAAATTCAGAATTGTCCATTTAAATTTCTTGGTATTCAAATTGGCGGGAACCATAGGCTGATATCTTTTTGGAAACCGGTCATTCACAAGGTGCAAGCAAGATTAGCCTCTTGGAAAGGAAGATTTTTATCTATGGGGTGGAGAACTACATTGATCAAATCAGTGCTAACGAATCTACCAATTCATTACCTGTCATTTTACCGGATGCCGTAAAAAGTCAACAAAATTATAACATCTCTTCAGTGGAGATTCTTGTGGAATGGTTCTACACTTAAGGATGGCATACCTTGGATCTCATGGAGGACGATTTGAAAACCAAAGGAGTTGGGAGGGTTGGATATTTTGGATATTTAATGTTTAATTGAGGCCTTGCTAGTGAAATGGACTTGGAAGATTTTGAGTTTGAGGAATTATATTTGGTTGGACATTTTGAAGGTTAGATATGGAGTAGTGATGGCTAACTTAGTTCGTGGTGACTACAGAGCCAGACCGGTCAAGGCGTCTTTATGGTGGCGAGATATTGTTCGCCTATCTTGTAATTTTGGCAACGATTCATTTTTTCTTAATTTGGATGCGACTGTTGGTAGTGGTGAACGTACGGCATTCTGGTATTCTGCCTGGTGTGACAATAGAACTTTAGCCACCTTGTTTCCAGAGCTCCACCAAGTTGCAGTATACCCGAGAAGCTTGGTGGTTGATAATGGCAGCTGGGTTGGAGTAATAGTGGCAGTTTCAACTAGCATCGGGTCTAGAGATTAATTTTAACAAGAGTAGGCTTATTGGATATGGCATTGAAGATTCCTTTTTAAAAGTCGGTGAAAGATTTCTTGCATGCAAAATTCAGAATTGTCCATTTAAATTTCATGGTATTCAAATTGGCGGGAACCATAGGTTGATATCTTTTTGGAAACCGGTCATTCACAAGGTGCAAACAAGATTGACCACTTGGAAAGGAAGATTTTTATCTATGGGGGGCAGAACTACATTGATCAAATCAATACTAACGAATCTACCAATTCATTACCTGTCATTTTACTGGATGCCGTAAAAAGTCAGCAAAATTATAACATCTCTTCAGCGGAAATTCTTGTGGAATGGTTCTACACTTAAGGATGGCATACCTTGGATCTCATGGAGGACGATTTGAAAACCAAAGGAGTTGGGAGGGTTGGATATTTTGGATATTCAATGTTTAATTGAAGCCTTGCTAGCGAAATGGATTTGGAAGATTTTGAGTTCGAGGAATTATATTTGGTTGGACATTTAGAAGGTTAGATATGGAGTAGTGATGGCTAACTTAGTTCGTGGTGAGTGCAGAGCCAGACCGGTCATGGCGTCTTTATGGTGGCGAGATATTGTTCGCCTATCTTGTAATTTTGGCAACGATTCATTTTTTCTTATTTTGGATGCGACTGTTGGAAGTGGTGAACGTACGTCATTCTGGTATTCTGCCTGGTGTGACAATAGACCTTTAGCCACCTTGTTTCAAGAGCTCCACCAAGTTGCAGTATACCCGTGAAGCTTGGTGGTTGATAATGGCAGCGGGGTTGGAGTAATAGTGGCAGTTTCAACTAGCATCGGGTCTAGAGATTAATTTTAACAAGAGTAGGCTTATTGGATATGGCGTTGAAGATTCCTTTTTAAAAGTCGGTGAAAGATTTCTTGCATGCAAAATTCAGAATTGTCCATTTAAATTTCTTGGTATTCAAATTGGCGGGAACCATAGGCTGATATCTTTTTGGAAACCGGTCATTCACAAGGTGCAAGCAAGATTAGCCTCTTGGAAAGGAAGATTTTTATCTATGGGGGGCAGAACTACATTGATCAAATCAGTACTAACGAATCTACCAATTCATTACCTGTCATTTTACCGGATACTGTCAAAAGTCAGCAAAATTATAACATCTCTTCAGCGGAAATTCTTGTGGAATGGTTCTACACTTAAGGATGGCATACCTTGGATCTCATGGAGGACGATTTGCAAACCAAAGGAGTTAGGAGGGTTGGATATTTTGGATATTCAATGTTTGAATGAGGCCTTGCTAGCGAAATGGATTAGGAAGATTTCGAGTTTGAGGAATTATATTTTGTTTGACATTTTGAAGGTTAGATATGGAGCAGTGATGGCTAACTTAGTTCGTGGTGAGTGCAGAGCCAGACCAGTCATGGCGTCTTTATGGTGGCGATATATTGTTCGCCTATCTTGTAATTTTGGCAACGATTCATTTTTTCTTAATTTGGATGCGACTGTTGGTAGTGGTGAACGTACGTCATTCTGGTATTCTGCCTGGTGTGACAATAAACCTTTAGCCACCTTGTTTCCAGAGCTCCACCAAGTTGCAGTATACCCGAGACGCTTGGGGGTTGATAATGGCGGCTGGGTTGGAGTAACAGTGGCAGTTTCAACTAGCATCGGGTCTAGAGAATAATTTTAACAAGAGTAGGCTTATTGGATATAGCGTTGAAAATTCCTTTTTAAAAGTCGGTGAATGATTTGTTTCATACAAAATTCAGAATTGTCCATTTAAATTTCTTGGTATTCAAATTGGCGGGAACCATAGGCTGATATCTTTTTGGAAACCGGTCATTCACAAGGTGCAAGCAAGATTAGCCTCTGGGAAAGGAAGATTTTTATCTATGGGGTGGAGAACTACATTGATCAAATCAGTGCTAACGAATCTACCAATTCATTACCTGTCATTTTACCGGATACTGTCAAAAGTCAGCAAAATTATAACATCTCTTCAGCGGAAATTCTTGTGGAATGGTTCTACACTTAAGGATGGCATACCTTGGATCTCATGGAGGACGATTTGCAAACCAAAGGAGTTAGGAGGGTTGGATATTTTGGATATTCAATGTTTGAATGAGGCCTTGCTAGCGAAATGGATTAGGAAGATTTCGAGTTTGAGGAATTATATTTTGTTTGACATTTTGAAGGTTAGATATGGAGCAGTGATGGCTAACTTAGTTCGTGGTGAGTGCAGAGCCAGACCAGTCATGGCGTCTTTATGGTGGCGATATATTGTTCGCCTATCTTGTAATTTTGGCAACGATTCATTTTTTCTTAATTTGGATGCGACTGTTGGTAGTGGTGAACGTACGTCATTCTGGTATTCTGCCTGGTGTGACAATAAACCTTTAGCCACCTTGTTTCCAGAGCTCCACCAAGTTGCAGTATACCCGAGACGCTTGGGGGTTGATAATGGCGGCTGGGTTGGAGTAACAGTGGCAGTTTCAACTAGCATCGGGTCTAGAGAATAATTTTAACAAGAGTAGGCTTATTGGATATAGCGTTGAAGATTCCTTTTTAAAAGTCGGTGAATGATTTCTTTCATGCAAAATTCAGAATTGTCCATTTAAATTTCTTGGTATTCAAATTGGCGGGAACCATAGGCTGATATCTTTTTGGAAACCGGTCATTCACAAGGTGCAAGCAAGATTAGCCTCTGGGAAAGGAAGATTTTTATCTATGGGGTGGAGAACTACATTGATCAAATCAGTGCTAACGAATCTACCAATTCATTACCTGTCATTTTACCGGATGCCGTAAAAAGTCAATAAAATTATAACATCTCTTCAGTGGAGATTCTTGTGGAATGGTTCTACACTTAAGGATGGCATACCTTGGATCTCATGGAGGACGATTTGAAAACCAAAGGAGTTGGGAGGGTTGGATATTTTGGATATTTAATGTTTAATTGAGGCCTTGCTAGTGAAATGGACTTGGAAGATTTTGAGTTTGAGGAATTATATTTGGTTGGACATTTTGAAGGTTAGATATGGAGTAGTGATGGCTAACTTAGTTCGTGGTGAGTACAGAGCCAGACCGGTCAAGGCGTCTTTATGGTGGCGAGATATTGTTCGCCTATCTTGTAATTTTGGCAACGATTCATTTTTTCTTAATTTGGATGCGACTGTTGGTAGTGGTGAACGTACGTCATTCTGGTATTCTGCCTGGTGTGACAATAAACCTTTAGCCACCTTGTTTCCAGAGCTCCACCAAGTTGCAGTATACCCGAGACGCTTGGGGGTTGATAATGGCGGCTGGGTTGGAGTAACAGTGGCAGTTTCAACTAGCATCGGGTCTAGAGAATAATTTTAACAAGAGTAGGCTTATTGGATATAGCGTTGAAGATTCCTTTTTAAAAGTCGGTGAATGATTTCTTTCATGCAAAATTCAGAATTGTCCATTTAAATTTCTTGGTATTCAAATTGGCGGGAACCATAGGCTGATATCTTTTTGGAAACCGGTCATTCACAAGGTGCAAGCAAGATTAGCCTCTGGGAAAGGAAGATTTTTATCTATGGGGTGGAGAACTACATTGATCAAATCAGTGCTAACGAATCTACCAATTCATTACCTGTCATTTTACCGGATGCCGTAAAAAGTCAATAAAATTATAACATCTCTTCAGTGGAGATTCTTGTGGAATGGTTCTACACTTAAGGATGGCATACCTTGGATCTCATGGAGGACGATTTGAAAACCAAAGGAGTTGGGAGGGTTGGATATTTTGGATATTTAATGTTTAATTGAGGCCTTGCTAGTGAAATGGACTTGGAAGATTTTGAGTTTGAGGAATTATATTTGGTTGGACATTTTGAAGGTTAGATATGGAGTAGTGATGGCTAACTTAGTTCGTGGTGAGTACAGAGCCAGACCGGTCAAGGCGTCTTTATGGTGGCGAGATATTGTTCGCCTATCTTGTAATTTTGGCAACGATTCATTTTTTCTTAATTTGGATGCGACTGTTGGTAGTGGTGAACGTACGTCATTCTGGTATTCTGCCTGATGTGACAATAGACCTTTAGCCACCTTGTTTCCAGAGCTCCACCAAGTTGCAGTATACCCGAGAAGCTTGGTGGTTGATAATGGCAGCTGGGTTGGAGTAATAGTGGCAGTTTCAACTAGCATCGGGTCTAGAGATTAATTTTAACAAGAGTAGGCTTATTGGATATGGCATTGAAGATTCCTTTTTAAAAGTCGGTGAAAGATTTCTTGCATGCAAAATTCAGAATTGTCCATTTAAATTTCAAGGTATTCAAATTGGCGGGAACCATAGGTTGATATCTTTTTGGAAACCGGTCATTCACAAGGTGCAAACAAGATTGGCCACTTGGAAAGGAAGATTTTTATCTATGGGGGGCAGAACTACATTGATCAAATCAATACTAACGAATCTACCAATTCATTACCTGTCATTTTACCGGATACCGTCAAAAGTCAGCAAAATTATAACATCTCTTCAGCGGAAATTCTTGTGGAATGGTTCTACACTTAAGGATGGCATACCTTGGATCTCATGGAGGACGATTTGCAAACCAAAGGAGTTCGGAGGGTTGGATATTTTGGATATTCAATATTTGAATGAGGCCTTGCTAGTGAAATGGATTAGGAAGATTTCGAGTTCGAGGAATTATATTTGGTTTGACATTTTGAAGGTTAGATATGGAGCAGTGATGGCTAACTTAGTTCGTGGTGAATGCAGATCCAGACCGGTCATGGCGTCTTTAAGGTGGCGAGATATTGTTCGCCTATCTTGTAATTTTGGTAACGATTCATTTTTTCTTAATTTGGATGCGACTGTTGGTAGTGGTGAACGTACGTCATTCTGGTATTCTGCCTGGTGTGACAATAAACCTTTAGCCACCTTGTTTCCAGAGCTCCACCAAGTTGCAGTATACCCGAGACGCTTGGGGGTTGATAATGGCGGCTGGGTTGGAGTAACAGTGGCAGTTTCAACTAGCATCGGGTCTAGAGAATAATTTTAACAAGAGTAGGCTTATTGGATATAGCGTTGAAAATTCCTTTTTAAAAGTCGGTGAATGATTTGTTTCATACAAAATTCAGAATTGTCCATTTAAATTTCTTGGTATTCAAATTGGCGGGAACCATAGGCTGATATCTTTTTGGAAACCGGTCATTCACAAGGTGCAAGCAAGATTAGCCTCTGGGAAAGGAAGATTTTTATCTATGGGGTGGAGAACTACATTGATCAAATCAGTGCTAACGAATCTACCAATTCATTACCTGTCATTTTACCGGATACTGTCAAAAGTCAGCAAAATTATAACATCTCTTCAGCGGAAATTCTTGTGGAATGGTTCTACACTTAAGGATGGCATACCTTGGATCTCATGGAGGACGATTTGCAAACCAAAGGAGTTAGGAGGGTTGGATATTTTGGATATTCAATGTTTGAATGAGGCCTTGCTAGCGAAATGGATTAGGAAGATTTCGAGTTTGAGGAATTATATTTTGTTTGACATTTTGAAGGTTAGATATGGAGCAGTGATGGCTAACTTAGTTCGTGGTGAGTGCAGAGCCAGACCAGTCATGGCGTCTTTATGGTGGCGATATATTGTTCGCCTATCTTGTAATTTTGGCAACGATTCATTTTTTCTTAATTTGGATGCGACTGTTGGTAGTGGTGAACGTACGTCATTCTGGTATTCTGCCTGGTGTGACAATAAACCTTTAGCCACCTTGTTTCCAGAGCTCCACCAAGTTGCAGTATACCCGAGACGCTTGGGGGTTGATAATGGCGGCTGGGTTGGAGTAACAGTGGCAGTTTCAACTAGCATCGGGTCTAGAGAATAATTTTAACAAGAGTAGGCTTATTGGATATAGCGTTGAAGATTCCTTTTTAAAAGTCGGTGAATGATTTCTTTCATGCAAAATTCAGAATTGTCCATTTAAATTTCTTGGTATTCAAATTGGCGGGAACCATAGGCTGATATCTTTTTGGAAACCGGTCATTCACAAGGTGCAAGCAAGATTAGCCTCTGTGAAAGGAAGATTTTTATCTATGGGGTGGAGAACTACATTGATCAAATCAGTGCTAACGAATCTACCAATTCATTACCTGTCATTTTACCGGATGCCGTAAAAAGTCAATAAAATTATAACATCTCTTCAGTGGAGATTCTTGTGGAATGGTTCTACACTTAAGGATGGCATACCTTGGATCTCATGGAGGACGATTTGAAAACCAAAGGAGTTGGGAGGGTTGGATATTTTGGATATTTAATGTTTAATTGAGGCCTTGCTAGTGAAATGGACTTGGAAGATTTTGAGTTTGAGGAATTATATTTGGTTGGACATTTTGAAGGTTAGATATGGAGTAGTGATGGCTAACTTAGTTCGTGGTGAGTACAGAGCCAGACCGGTCAAGGCGTCTTTATGGTGGCGAGATATTGTTCGCCTATCTTGTAATTTTGGCAACGATTCATTTTTTCTTAATTTGGATGCGACTGTTGGTAGTGGTGAACGTACGTCATTCTGGTATTCTGCCTGGTGTGACAATAAACCTTTAGCCACCTTGTTTCCAGAGCTCCACCAAGTTGCAGTATACCCGAGACGCTTGGGGGTTGATAATGGCGGCTGGGTTGGAGTAACAGTGGCAGTTTCAACTAGCATCGGGTCTAGAGAATAATTTTAACAAGAGTAGGCTTATTGGATATAGCGTTGAAGATTCCTTTTTAAAAGTCGGTGAATGATTTCTTTCATGCAAAATTCAGAATTGTCCATTTAAATTTCTTGGTATTCAAATTGGCGGGAACCATAGGCTGATATCTTTTTGGAAACCGGTCATTCACAAGGTGCAAGCAAGATTAGCCTCTGGGAAAGGAAGATTTTTATCTATGGGGTGGAGAACTACATTGATCAAATCAGTGCTAACGAATCTACCAATTCATTACCTGTCATTTTACCGGATGCCGTAAAAAGTCAATAAAATTATAACATCTCTTCAGTGGAGATTCTTGTGGAATGGTTCTACACTTAAGGATGGCATACCTTGGATCTCATGGAGGACGATTTGAAAACCAAAGGAGTTGGGAGGGTTGGATATTTTGGATATTTAATGTTTAATTGAGGCCTTGCTAGTGAAATGGACTTGGAAGATTTTGAGTTTGAGGAATTATATTTGGTTGGACATTTTGAAGGTTAGATATGGAGTAGTGATGGCTAACTTAGTTCGTGGTGAGTACAGAGCCAGACCGGTCAAGGCGTCTTTATGGTGGCGAGATATTGTTCGCCTATCTTGTAATTTTGGCAACGATTCATTTTTTCTTAATTTGGATGCGACTGTTGGTAGTGGTGAACGTACGTCATTCTGGTATTCTGCCTGGTGTGACAATAGACCTTTAGCCACCTTGTTTCCAGAGCTCCACCAAGTTGCAGTATACCCGAGAAGCTTGGTGGTTGATAATGGCAGCTGGGTTGGAGTAATAGTGGCAGTTTCAACTAGCATCGGGTCTAGAGATTAATTTTAACAAGAGTAGGCTTATTGGATATGGCATTGAAGATTCCTTTTTAAAAGTCGGTGAAAGATTTCTTGCATGCAAAATTCAGAATTGTCCATTTAAATTTCAAGGTATTCAAATTGGCGGGAACCATAGGTTGATATCTTTTTGGAAACCGGTCATTCACAAGGTGCAAACAAGATTGGCCACTTGGAAAGGAAGATTTTTATCTATGGGGGGCAGAACTACATTGATCAAATCAATACTAACGAATCTACCAATTCATTACCTGTCATTTTACCGGATACCGTCAAAAGTCAGCAAAATTATAACATCTCTTCAGCGGAAATTCTTGTGGAATGGTTCTACACTTAAGGATGGCATACCTTGGATCTCATGGAGGACGATTTGCAAACCAAAGGAGTTCGGAGGGTTGGATATTTTGGATATTCAATATTTGAATGAGGCCTTGCTAGTGAAATGGATTAGGAAGATTTCGAGTTCGAGGAATTATATTTGGTTTGACATTTTGAAGGTTAGATATGGAGCAGTGATGGCTAACTTAGTTCGTGGTGAATGCAGATCCAGACCGGTCATGGCGTCTTTAAGGTGGCGAGATATTGTTCGCCTATCTTGTAATTTTGGTAACGATTCATTTTTTCTTAATTTGGATGCGACTGTTGGTAGTGGTGAACGTACGTCATTCTGGTATTCTGCCTGGTGTGACAATAGACCTTTAGCCACCTTGTTTCCAGAGCTCCACCAAGTTACAGTATACCCGTGAAGCTTGGTGGTTGATAATGGCAGCCGGGTTGGAGTAATAGTGGCAGTTTCAACTAGCATCGGGTCTAGAGATTAATTTTAACAAGAGTAGGCTTATTGGATATGGCGTTGAAGATTCCTTTTTAAAAGTCGGTGAAAGATTTCTTGCATGCAAAATTCAGAATTGTCCATTTAAATTTCTTGGTATTCAAATTGGCGGGAACCATAGGCTGATATCTTTTTGGAAACCG
Organism: Lathyrus tuberosus; assembly: GCA_022829125.1. Lineage (NCBI taxonomy): Eukaryota > Viridiplantae > Streptophyta > Magnoliopsida > Fabales > Fabaceae > Lathyrus > Lathyrus tuberosus. Next base: position 14,413,547 of record JALAZF010000072.1, read on the forward strand.
GTCATTCACAAGGTGCAAGCAAGATTAGCCTCTAGGAAAGGAAGATTTTTATCTATGGGGGGCAGAACTACATTGATCAAATCAGTACTAACGAATCTACCAATTCATTACCTGTCATTTTACCGGATACTGTCAAAAGTCAGCAAAATTATAACATCTCTTCAGCGGAAATTCTTGTGGAATGGTTCTACACTTAAGGATGGCATACCTTGGATCTCATGGAGGACGATTTGCAAACCAAAGGAGTTAGGAGGGTTGGATATTTTGGATATTCAATGTTTGAATGAGGCCTTGCTAGCGAAATGGATTAGGAAGATTTCGAGTTTGAGGAATTATATTTTGTTTGAAATTTTGAAGGTTAGATATGGAGCAGTGATGGCTAACTTAGTTCGTGGTGAGTGCAGAGCCAGACCAGTCATGGCGTCTTTATGGTGGCGATATATTGTTCGCCTATCTTGTAATTTTGGCAACGATTCATTTTTTCTTAATTTGGATGCGACTGTTGGTAGTGGTGAACGTACGTCATTCTGGTATTCTGCCTGGTGTGACAATAAACCTTTAGCCACCTTGTTTCCAGAGCTCCACCAAGTTGCAGTATACCCGAGACGCTTGGGGGTTGATAATGGCGGCTGGGTTGGAGTAACAGTGGCAGTTTCAACTAGCATCGGGTCTAGAGAATAATTTTAACAAGAGTAGGCTTATTGGATATAGCGTTGAAGATTCCTTTTTAAAAGTCGGTGAATGATTTCTTTCATGCAAAATTCAGAATTGTCCATTTAAATTTCTTGGTATTCAAATTGGCGGGAACCATAGGCTGATATCTTTTTGGAAACCGGTCATTCACAAGGTGCAAGCAAGATTAGCCTCTGGGAAAGGAAGATTTTTATCTATGGGGTGGAGAACTACATTGATCAAATCAGTGCTAACGAATCTACCAATTCATTACCTGTCATTTTACCGGATGCCGTAAAAAGTCAATAAAATTATAACATCTCTTCAGTGGAGATTCTTGTGGAATGGTTCTACACTTAAGGATGGCATACCTTGGATCTCATGGAGGACGATTTGAAAACCAAAGGAGTTGGGAGGGTTGGATATTTTGGATATTTAATGTTTAATTGAGGCCTTGCTAGTGAAATGGACTTGGAAGATTTTGAGTTTGAGGAATTATATTTGGTTGGACATTTTGAAGGTTAGATATGGAGTAGTGATGGCTAACTTAGTTCGTGGTGAGTACAGAGCCAGACCGGTCAAGGCGTCTTTATGGTGGCGAGATATTGTTCGCCTATCTTGTAATTTTGGCAACGATTCATTTTTTCTTAATTTGGATGCGACTGTTGGTAGTGGTGAACGTACGTCATTCTGGTATTCTGCCTGGTGTGACAATAGACCTTTAGCCACCTTGTTTCCAGAGCTCCACCAAGTTGCAGTATACCCGAGAAGCTTGGTGGTTGATAATGGCAGCTGGGTTGGAGTAATAGTGGCAGTTCCAACTAGCATCGGGTCTAGAGATTAATTTTAACAAGAGTAGGCTTATTGGATATGGCATTGAAGATTCCATTTTAAAAGTCGGTGAAAGATTTCTTGCATGCAAAATTCAGAATTGTCCATTTAAATTTCAAGGTATTCAAATTGGCGGGAACCATAGGTTGATATCTTTTTGGAAACCGGTCATTCACAAGGTACAAACAAGATTGGCCACTTGGAAAGGAAGATTTTTATCTATGGGGGGCAGAACTACATTGATCAAATCAATACTAACGAATCTACCAATTCATTACCTGTCATTTTACCGGATACCGTCAAAAGTCAGCAAAATTATAACATCTCTTCAGCGGAAATTCTTGTGGAATGGTTCTACACTTAAGGATGGCATACCTTGGATCTCATGGAGGACGATTTGCAAACCAAAGGAGTTCGGAGGGTTGGATATTTTGGATATTCAATATTTGAATGAGGCCTTGCTAGTGAAATGGATTAGGAAGATTTCGAGTTCGAGGAATTATATTTGGTTTGACATTTTGAAGGTTAGATATGGAGCAGTGATGGCTAACTTAGTTCGTGGTGAATGCAGATCCAGACCGGTCATGGCGTCTTTAAGGTGGCGAGATATTGTTCGCCTATCTTGTAATTTTGGTAACGATTCATTTTTTCTTAATTTGGATGCGACTGTTGGTAGTGGTGAACGTACGTCATTCTGGTATTCTGCCTGGTGTGACAATAGACCTTTAGCCACCTTGTTTCCAGAGCTCCACCAAGTTACAGTATACCCGTGAAGCTTGGTGGTTGATAATGGCAGCCGGGTTGGAGTAATAGTGGCAGTTTCAACTAGCATCGGGTCTAGAGATTAATTTTAACAAGAGTAGGCTTATTGGATATGGCGTTGAAGATTCCTTTTTAAAAGTCGGTGAAAGATTTCTTGCATGCAAAATTCAGAATTGTCCATTTAAATTTCTTGGTATTCAAATTGGCGGGAACCATAGGCTGATATCTTTTTGGAAACCGGTCATTCACAAGGTGCAAGCAAGATTAGCCTCTTGGAAAGGAAGATTTTTATCTATGGGGGGCAGAACTACATTGATCAAATCAGTACTAACGAATCTACCAATTCATTACCTGTCATTTTACCGGATACTGTCAAAAGTCAGCAAAATTATAACATCTCTTCAGCGGAAATTCTTGTGGAATGGTTCTACACTTAAGGATGGCATACCTTGGATCTCATGGAGGACGATTTGCAAACCAAAGGAGTTAGGAGGGTTGGATATTTTGGATATTCAATGTTTGAATGAGGCCTTGCTAGCGAAATGGATTAGGAAGATTTCGAGTTTGAGGAATTATATTTTGTTTGAAATTTTGAAGGTTAGATATGGAGCAGTGATGGCTAACTTAGTTCGTGGTGAGTGCAGAGCCAGACCGGTCAAGGCGTCTTTATGGTGGCGAGATATTGTTCGCCTATCTTGTAATTTTGGCAACGATTCATTTTTTCTTAATTTGGATGCGACTGTTGGTAGTGGTGAACGTACGTCATTCTGGTATTCTGCCTGGTGTGACAATAAACCTTTAGCCACCTTGTTTCCAGAGCTCCACCAAGTTGCAGTATACCCGAGAAGCTTGGTGGTTGATAATGGCGGCTGGGTTGGAGTAACAGTGGCAGTTTCAACTAGCATCGGGTCTAGAGATTAATTTTAACAAGAGTAGGCTTATTGGATATAGCGTTGAAGATTCCTTTTTAAAAGTCGGTGAATGATTTCTTTCATGCAAAATTCAGAATTGTCCATTTAAATTTCTTGGTATTCAAATTGGCGGGAACCATAGGCTGATATCTTTTTGGAAACCGGTCATTCACAAGGTGCAAGCAAGATTAGCCTCTTGGAAAGGAAGATTTTTATCTATGGGGTGGAGAACTACATTGATCAAATCAGTGCTAACGAATCTACCAATTCATTACCTGTCATTTTACCGGATGCCGTAAAAAGTCAACAAAATTATAACATCTCTTCAGTGGAGATTCTTGTGGAATGGTTCTACACTTAAGGATGGCATACCTTGGATCTCATGGAGGACGATTTGAAAACCAAAGGAGTTGGGAGGGTTGGATATTTTGGATATTTAATGTTTAATTGAGGCCTTGCTAGTGAAATGGACTTGGAATATTTTGAGTTTGAGGAATTATATTTGGTTGGACATTTTGAAGGTTAGATATGGAGTAGTGATGGCTAACTTAGTTCGTGGTGAGTACAGAGCCAGACCGGTCAAGGCGTCTTTATGGTGGCGAGATATTGTTCGCCTATCTTGTAATTTTGGCAACGATTCATTTTTTCTTAATTTGGATGCGACTGTTGGTAGTGGTGAACGTACGTCATTCTGGTATTTTGCCTGGTGTGACAATAGACCTTTAGCCACCTTGTTTCCAGAGCTCCACCAAGTTGCAGTATACCCGAGAAGCTTGGTGGTTGATAATGGCAGCTGGGTTGGAGTAATAGTGGCAGTTTCAACTAGCATCGGGTCTAGAGATTAATTTTAACAAGTGTAGGCTTATTGGATATGGCATTGAAGATTCCATTTTAAAAGTCGGTGAAAGATTTCTTGCATGCAAAATTCAGAATTGTCCATTTAAATTTCAAGGTATTCAAATTGGCGGGAACCATAGGTTGATATCTTTTTGGAAACCGGTCATTCACAAGGTGCAAACAAGATTGGCCACTTGGAAAGGAAGATTTTTATCTATGGGGGGCAGAACTACATTGATCAAATCAATACTAACGAATCTACCAATTCATTACCTGTCATTTTACCGGATACCGTCAAAAGTCAGCAAAATTATAACATCTCTTCAGCGGAAATTCTTGTGGAATGGTTCTACACTTAAGGATGGCATACCTTGGATCTCATGGAGGACGATTTGCAAACCAAAGGAGTTCGGAGGGTTGGATATTTTGGATATTCAATATTTGAATGAGGCCTTGCTAGTGAAATGGATTAGGAAGATTTCGAGTTCGAGGAATTATATTTGGTTTGACATTTTGAAGGTTAGATATGGAGCAGTGATGGCTAACTTAGTTCGTGGTGAATGCAGATCCAGACCGGTCATGGCGTCTTTAAGGTGGCGAGATATTGTTCGCCTATCTTGTAATTTTGGTAACGATTCATTTTTTCTTAATTTGGATGCGACTGTTGGTAGTGGTGAACGTACGTCATTCTGGTATTCTGCCTGGTGTGACAATAGACCTTTAGCCACCTTGTTTCCAGAGCTCCACCAAGTTACAGTATACCCGTGAAGCTTGGTGGTTGATAATGGCAGCCGGGTTGGAGTAATAGTGGCAGTTTCAACTAGCATCGGGTCTAGAGATTAATTTTAACAAGAGTAGGCTTATTGGATATAGCGTTGAAGATTCCTTTTTAAAAGTCGGTGAATGATTTCTTTCATGCAAAATTCAGAATTGTCCATTTAAATTTCTTGGTATTCAAATTGGCGGGAACCATAGGCTGATATCTTTTTGGAAACCGGTCATTCACAAGGTACAAGCAAGATTAGCCTCTTGGAAAGGAAGATTTTTATCTATGGGGTGGAGAACTACATTGATCAAATCAGTGCTAACGAATCTACCAATTCATTACCTGTCATTTTACCGGATGCCGTAAAAAGTCAACAAAATTATAACATCTCTTCAGTGGAGATTCTTGTGGAATGGTTCTACACTTAAGGATGGCATACCTTGGATCTCATGGAGGACGATTTGAAAACCAAAGGAGTTGGGAGGGTTGGATATTTTGGATATTTAATGTTTAATTGAGGCCTTGCTAGTGAAATGGACTTGGAATATTTTGAGTTTGAGGAATTATATTTGGTTGGACATTTTGAAGGTTAGATATGGAGTAGTGATGGCTAACTTAGTTCGTGGTGAGTACAGAGCCAGACCGGTCAAGGCGTCTTTATGGTGGCGAGATATTGTTCGCCTATCTTGTAATTTTGGCAACGATTCATTTTTTCTTAATTTGGATGCGACTGTTGGTAGTGGTGAACGTACGTCATTCTGGTATTCTGCCTGGTGTGACAATAGACCTTTAGCCACCTTGTTTCCAGAGCTCCACCAAGTTGCAGTATACCCGAGAAGCTTGGTGGTTGATAATGGCAGCTGGGTTAGAGTAATAGTGGCAGTTTCAACTAGCATCGGGTCTAGAGATTAATTTTAACAAGAGTAGGCTTATTGGATATGTCATTGAAGATTCCTTTTTAAAAGTCGGTGAAAGATTTCTTGCATGCAAAATTCAGAATTGTCCATTTAAATTTCAAGGTATTCAAATTGGCGGGAACCATAGGTTGATATCTTTTTGGAAACCGGTCATTCACAAGGTGCAAACAAGATTGGCCACTTGGAAAGGAAGATTTTTATCTATGGGGGGCAGAACTACATTGATCAAATCAATACTAACGAATCTACCAATTCATTACCTGTCATTTTACCGGATACCGTCAAAAGTCAGCAAAATTATAACATCTCTTCAGCGGAAATTCTTGTGGAATGGTTCTACACTTAAGGATGGCATACCTTGGATCTCATGGAGGACGATTTGCAAACCAAAGGAGTTCGGAGGGTTGGATATTTTGGATATTCAATATTTGAATGAGGCCTTGCTAGTGAAATGGATTAGGAAGATTTCGAGTTCGAGGAATTATATTTGGTTTGACATTTTGAAGGTTAGATATGGAGCAGTGATGGCTAACTTAGTTCGTGGTGAATGCAGATCCAGACCGGTCATGGCGTCTTTAAGGTGGCGAGATATTGTTCACCTATCTTGTAATTTTGGTAACGATTCATTTTTTCTTAATTTGGATGCGACTGTTGGTAGTGGTGAACGTACGTCATTCTGGTATTCTGCCTGGTGTGACAATAGACCTTTAGCCACCTTGTTTCCAGAGCTCCACCAAGTTGCAGTATACCCGAGAAGCTTGGTGGTTGATAATGGAAGCTGGGTTGGAGTAACAGTGGCAGTTTCAACTAGCATTGGGTCTAGAGATTAATTTTAACAAGAGTAGGCTTATTGGATATGGCGTTGAAGATTCCTTTTTAAAAGTCGGTGAAAGATTTCTTGCATGCAAAATTCAGAATTGTCCATTTAAATTTCTTGGTATTCAAATTGGCGGGAACCATAGGCTGATATCTTTTTGGAAACCGGTCATTCACAAGGTGCAAGCAAGATTGGCTTCTTGGAAAGGAATATTTTTATCTATGGGGGGCAGAACTACATTGATCAAATCAGTACTAACAAATCTACCAATTCATTACCTGTCATTTTACCGGATACCGTCAAAAGTCAGCAAAATTATAACATCTCTTCAGCGGAAATTCTTGTGGAATGGTTCTACACTTAAGGATGGCGTACCTTGGATCTCATGGAGGATGATTTGTAAACCAAAGGAGTTAGGAGGGTTGGATATTTTGTATATTCAATGTTTGAATGAGGCCTTGCTAGCGAAATGGATTAGGAAGATTTCGAGTTCGAGGAATTATATTTGGTTTGACATTTTGAGGGTTAGATATGGAGCAGTGATGGCTAACTTAGTTCGTGGTGAGTGCAGAGCCAGACCGGTCATGGCGTCTTTATGGTGGCGAGATATTGTTCGCCTATCTTGTAATTTTGGCAACGATTCATTTTTTCTTAATTTGGATGCGACTGTTGGTAGCGGTGAACGTACGTCATTCTGGTATTCTGCCTGGTGTGACAATAGACCTTTAGCCACCTTGTTTCTAGAGCTCAACCAAGTTGCAGTATACCCGAGAAGCTTGGTGGTTGATAATGGCAGCTGGGTTGGAGTAACAGTGGCAGTTTCAACTAGCATCGGGTGTAGAGATTAATTTTAACAAGAGTAGGCTTATTTGATATGGCGTTGAAGATTCCTTTTTAAAAGTAGGTGAAAGATTTCTTGCATGCAAAATTCAGAATTGTCCATTTAAATTTCTTGGTATTCAAATTGGCGGGAACCATAGGCTGATATCTTTTTGGAAACCGGTCATTCACAAGGTGCAAGCAAGATTAGCCTCTTGGAAAGGAAGATTTTTATCTATGGGGTGGAGAACTACATTGATCAAATCAGTGCTAACGAATCTTCCAATTCATTACCTGTCATTTTATCGGATGCCGTAAAAAGTCAACAAAATTATAACATCTCTTCAGTGGAGATTCTTGTGGAATGGTTCTACACTTAAGGATGGCATACCTTGGATCTCATGGAGGACGATTTGCAAACCAAAGGAGTTATGAGGGTTGGATATTTTGGATATTCAATATTTGAATGAGGCCTTGCTAGTGAAATGGATTAGGAAGTTTTCGAGTTCGAGGAATTATATTTGGTTTGACATTTTGAAGGTTAGATATGGAGCAGTGATGGCTAACTTAGTTCGTGGTGAATGCAGATCCAGACCGGTCATGGCGTCTTTAAGGTGGCGAGATATTGTTCGCCTATCTTGTAATTTTGGTAACGATTCATTTTTTCTTAATTTGGATGCGACTGTTGGTAGTGGTGAACGTACGTCATTCTGGTATTCTGCCTGGTGTGACAATAGACCTTTAGCCACCTTGTTTCCAGAGCTCCACCAAGTTGCAGTATACCCGAGAAGCTTGGTGGTTGATAATGGAAGCTGGGTTGGAGTAACAGTGGCAGTTTCAACTAGCATTGGGTCTAGAGATTTATTTTAACAAGAGTAGGCTTATTGGATATGGCGTTGAAGATTCCTTTTTAAAAGTCGGTGAAAGATTTCTTGCATGCAAAATTCAGAATTGTCCATTTAAATTTCTTGGTATTCAAATTGGCGGGAACCATAGGCTGATATCTTTTTGGAAACCGGTCATTCACAAGGTGCAAGCAAGACTGGCTTCTTGGAAAGGAATATTTTTATCTATGGGGGGCAGAACTACATTGATCAAATCAGTACTAACAAATCTACCAATTCATTACCTGTCATTTTACCGGATACCGTCAAAAGTCAGCAAAATTATAACATCTCTTCAGCGGAAATTCTTGTGGAATGGTTCTACACTTAAGGATCGCGTACCTTGGATCTCATGGAGGATGATTTGTAAACCAAAGGAGTTAGGAGGGTTGGATATTTTGTATATTCAATGTTTGAATGAGGCCTTGCTAGCGAAATGGATTAGGAAGATTTCGAGTTCGAGGAATTATATTTGGTTTGACATTTTGAAGGTTAGATATGGAGCAGTGATGGCTAACTTAGTTCGTGGTGAGTGCAGAGCCAGACCGGTCATGCGTCTTTATGGTGGCGAGATATTGTTCGCCTATCTTGTAATTTTGGCAACGATTCATTTTTTCTTAATTTGGATGCGACTGTTGGGAGCGGTGAACGTACGTCATTCTGGTATTCTGCCTAGTGTGACAATAGACCTTTAGCCACCTTGTTTCTAGAGCTCAACCAAGTTGCAGTATACCCGAGAAGCTTGGTGGTTGATAATGGCAGCTGGGTTGGAGTAACAGTGGCAGTTTCAACTAGCATCGGGTGTAGAGATTAATTTTAACAAGAGTAGGCTTATTGGATATGGCGTTGAAGATTCCTTTTTAAAAGTAGGCGAAAGATTTCTTGCATGCAAAATTCAGAATTATCCATTTATATTTCTTGGTATTCAAATTGGCGGGAACCATAGGCTGATATGTTTTTGAAAACCGGTCATTCACAAGGTGCAAGCAAGATTAGCCTCTTGGAAAGGAAGATTTTTATCTATGGGGTGGAGAACTACATTGATCAAATTAGTGCTAACGAATCTACCAATTCATTACCTGTCATTTTACCGGATGCCGTAAAAAGTCAACAAAATTATAACATCTCTTCAGTGGAGATTCTTGTGGAATGGTTCTAAACTTAAGGATGGCATACCTTGGATCTCATGGAGGACGATTTGAAAACCAAAGGAGTTGGGAGGGTTGGATATTTTGGATATTTAATGTTTAATGGAGGCCATGCTAGTGAAATGGACTTGGAAGATTTTGAGTTTGAGGAATTATATTTGGTTGGACATTTTGAAGGTTAGATATGGAGTAGTGATGGCTAACTTAGTTCGTGGTGAGTACAGAGCCAGACCGGTCAAGGCGTCTTTATGGTGGCGAGATATTGTTCGCCTATCTTGTAATTTTGGCAACGATTCATTTTTTCTTAATTTGGATGCGACTGTTGGTAGTGGTGAACGTACGTCATTCTGGTATTCTGCCTGGTGTGACAATAGACCTTTAGCCACCTTGTTTCCAGAGCTCCACCAAGTTGCAGTATACCCAAGAAGCTTGGTGGTTGATAATGGCAGCTGGGTTGGAGTAATAGTGGCAGTTTCAACTAGCATCGGGTCTAGAGATTAATTTTAACAAGAGTAGGCTTATTGGATATGTCATTGAAGATTCCTTTTTAAAAGTCGGTGAAAGATTTCTTGCATGCAAAATTCAGAATTGTCCATTTAAATTTCATGGTATTCAAATTGGCGAGAACCATAGGTTGATATCTTTTTGGAAACCGGTCATTCACAAGGTACAAACAAGATTGGCCACTTGGAAAGGAAGATTTTTATCTATGGGGGGCAGAACTACATTGATCAAATCAATACTAACGAATCTACCAATTCATTACCTGTCATTTTACCGGATACCGTCAAAAGTCAGCAAAATTATAACATCTCTTCAGCGGAAATTCTTGTGGAATGGTTCTACACTTAAGGATGGCATACCTTGGATCTCATGGAGGACGATTTGCAAACCAAAGGAGTTAGGAGGGTTGGATATTTTGGATATTCAATATTTGAATGAGGCCTTGCTAGTGAAATGGATTAGGAAGATTTCGAGTTCGAGGAATTATATTTGGTTTGACATTTTGAAGGTTAGATATGGAGCAGTGATGGCTAACTTAGTTCGTGGTAAATGCAGATCCAGACCGGTCATGGCGTCTTTAAGGTGGCGAGATATTGTTCGCCTATCTTGTAATTTTGGTAACGATTCATTTTTTCTTAATTTGGATGCGACTGTTGGTAGTGGTGAACGTACGTCATTCTGGTATTCTGCCTGGTGTGACAATAGACCTTTAGCCACCTTGTTTCCAGAGCTCCACCAAGTTGCAGTATACCCGAGAAGCTTGGTGGTTGATAATGGAAGCTGGGTTGGAGTAACAGTGGCAGTTTCAACTAGCATTGGGTCTAGAGATTAATTTTAACAAGAGTAGGCTTATTGGATATGGCGTTGAAGATTCCTTTTTAAAAGTCGGTGAAAGATTTCTTGCATGCAAAATTCAGAATTGTCCATTTAAATTTCTTGGTATTCAAATTGGCGGGAACCATAGGCTGATATCTTTTTGGAAACCGGTCATTCACAAGGTGCAAGCAAGATTGGCTTCTTGGAAAGGAATATTTTTATCTATGGGGGGCAGAACTACATTGATCAAATCAGTACTAACAAATCTACCAATTCATTACCTGTCATTTTACCGGATACCGTCAAAAGTCAGCAAAATTATAACATCTCTTCAGCGGAAATTCTTGTGGAATGGTTCTACACTTAAGGATGGCGTACCTTGGATCTCATGGAGGATGATTTGTAAACCAAAGGAGTTAGGAGGGTTGGATATTTTGTATATTCAATGTTTGAATGAGGCCTTGCTAGCGAAATGGATTAGGAAGATTTCGAGTTCGAGGAATTATATTTGGTTTGACATTTTGAGGGTTAGATATGGAGCAGTGATGGCTAACTTAGTTCGTGGTGAGTGCAGAGCCAGACCGGTCATGGCGTCTTTATGGTGGCGAGATATTGTTCGCCTATCTTGTAATTTTGGCAACGATTCATTTTTTCTTAATTTGGATGCGACTGTTGGTAGCGGTGAACGTACGTCATTCTGGTATTCTGCCTGGTGTGACAATAGACCTTTAGCCACCTTGTTTCTAGAGCTCAACCAAGTTGCAGTATACCCGAGAAGCTTGGTGGTTGATAATGGCAGCTGGGTTGGAGTAACAGTGGCAGTTTCAACTAGCATCGGGTGTAGAGATTAATTTTAACAAGAGTAGGCTTATTGGATATGGCGTTGAAGATTCCTTTTAAAAAGTAGGTGAAAGATTTCTTGCATGCAAAATTCAGAATTGTCCATTTAAATTTCTTGGTATTCAAATTGGCGGGAACCATAGGTTGATATCTTTTTGGAAACCGGTTATTCACAAGGTGCAAACAAGATTGGCCACTTGGAAAGGAAGATTTTTATCTATGGGGGCAGAACTACATTGATCAAATCAATACTAACGAATCTACCAATTCATTACCTGTCATTTTACCGGATACCGTCAAAAGTCAGCAAAATTATAACATCTCTTCAGCGGAAATTCTTGTGGAATGGTTCTACACTTAAGGATGGCATACCTTGGATCTCATGGAGGACGATTTGCAAACCAAAGGAGTTAGGAGGGTTGGATATTTTGGATATTCAATATTTGAATGAGGCCTTGCTAGTGAAATGGATTAGGAAGATTTCGAGTTCGAGGAATTATATTTGGTTTGACATTTTGAAGGTTAGATATGGAGCAGTGATGGCTAACTTAGTTCGTGGTGAATGCAGATCCAGACCGGTCATGGCGTCTTTAAGGTGGCGAGATATTGTTCGCCTATCTTGTAATTTTGGTAACGATTCATTTTTTCTTAATTTGGATGCGACTGTTGGTAGTGGTGAACGTACGTCATTCTGGTATTCTGCCTGGTGTGACAATAGACCTTTAGCCACCTTGTTTCCAGAGCTCCACCAAGTTGCAGTATACCCGAGAAGCTTGGTGGTTGATAATGGAAGCTGGGTTAGAGTAACAGTGGCAGTTTCAACTAGCATTGGGTCTAGAGATTAATTTTAACAAGAGTAGGCTTATTGGATATGGCGTTGAAGATTCCTTTTTAAAAGTCGGTGAAAGATTTCTTGCATGCAAAATTCAGAATTGTCCATTTAAATTTCTTGGTATTCAAATTGGCGGGAACCATAGGCTGATATCTTTTTGGAAACCGGTCATTCACAAGGTGCAAGCAAGATTGGCTTCTTGGAAAGGAATATTTTTATCTATGGGGGGCAGAACTACATTGATCAAATCAGTACTAACAAATCTACCAATTCATTACCTGTCATTTTACCGGATACCGTCAAAAGTCAGCAAAATTATAACATCTCTTCAGCGGAAATTCTTGTGGAATGGTTCTACACTTAAGGATGGCGTACCTTGGATCTCATGGAGGATGATTTGTAAACCAAAGGAGTTAGGAGGGTTGGATATTTTGTATATTCAATGTTTGAATGAGGCCTTGCTAGCGAAATGGATTAGGAAGATTTCGAGTTCGAGGAATTATATTTGGTTTGACATTTTGAGGGTTAGATATGGAGCAGTGATGGCTAACTTAGTTCGTGGTGAGTGCAGAGCCAGACCGGTCATGGCGTCTTTATGGTGGCGAGATATTGTTCGCCTATCTTGTAATTTTGGCAACGATTCATTTTTTCTTAATTTGGATGCGACTGTTGGTAGCGGTGAACGTACGTCATTCTGGTATTCTGCCTGGTGTGACAATAGACCTTTAGCCACCTTGTTTCTAGAGCTCAACCAAGTTGCAGTATACCCGAGAAGCTTGGTGGTTGATAATGGCAGCTGGGTTGGAGTAACAGTGGCAGTTTCAACTAGCATCGGGTGTAGAGATTAATTTTAACAAGAGTAAGCTTATTGGATATGGCGTTGAAGATTCCTTTTTAAAAGTAGGTGAAAGATTTCTTGCATGCAAAATTCAGAATTGTCCATTTAAATTTCTTGGTATTCAAATTGGCGGGAACCATAGGCTGATATCTTTTTGGAAACCGGTCATTCACAAGGTGCAAGCAAGATTGGCCTCTTGGAAAGAAAGATTTTTATCTATGGGGGGCAGAACAACATTGATCAAATCAGTACTAACGAATCTACCAATTCATTACCTGTCATTTTACCGGATACCGTCAAAAGTCAACAAAATTATAACATCTCTTCAGCGAAAATTCTTGTGGAATGGTTCTACACTTAAGGATGGCATACCTTGGATCTCATGGAGGACGATTTGCAAACCAAAGGAGTTAGGAGCGTTGGATATTTTGGATATTCAATGTTTGAATGAGGCCTTGCTAGCGAAATGGATTAGGAAGATTTCGAGTTCGAGGAATTATATTTGGTTTGACATTTTGAAGGTTAGATATGGAGCAGTGATGGCTAACTTAGTTCGTGGTGAGTGCAGACCCAGACCGGTCATGGCGTCTTTATGGTGGCGAGATATTGTTCGCCTATCTTGTAATTTAGGCAATGATTCATTTTTTCTAAATTTGGATGCGACTGTTGGTAGTGGTGAATGTACGTCATTCTGGTATTCTGCCTGGTGTGACAAGAGACCTTTAGCCACCTTGTTTCTAGAGCTCCACCAAGTTGCAGTATCCCCGAGAAGCTTGGTGGCTGACAATGGCAGCTGGGTTGGAGTAACAGTGGTAGTTTCAACTAGCATCAGGTCTGGAGATTAATTTTAACAAGAGTAGGCTTATTGGATATGGCGTTGAAGATTCCTTTTTAAAAGTAGGTGAAAGATTTCTTGCATCCAAAATTCAGAATTGTCCATTTAAATTTCTTGGTATTCAAATTGGCGGGAACCATAGGTTGATATCTTTTTGGAAACCGGTCATTCACAAGGTGCAAACAAGATTGGCCACTTGGAAAGGAAGATTTTTATCTATGGGGGGCAGAACTACATTGATCAAATCAATACTAACGAATCTACCAATTCATTACCTGTCATTTTACCAGATACCGTCAAAAGTCAGCAAAATTATAACATCTCTTCAGCGGAAATTCTTGTGGAATGGTTCTACACTTAAGGATGGCATACCTTGGATCTCATGGAGGACGATTTGCAAACCAAAGGAGTTAGGAGGGTTGGATATTTTGGATATTCAATATTTGAATGAGGCCTTGCTAGTGAAATGGATTAGGAAGATTTCGAGTTCGAGGAATTATATTTGGTTTGACATTTTGAAGGTTAGATATGGAGCAGTGATGGCTAACTTAGTTCGTGGTGAATGCAGATCCAGACCGGTCATGGCATCTTTAAGGTGGCGAGATATTGTTCGCCTATCTTGTAATTTTGGTAACGATTCATTTTTTCTTAATTTGGATGCGACTGTTGGTAGTGGTGAACGTATGTCATTCTGGTATTCTGCCTGGTGTGACAATAGACCTTTAGCCACCTTGTTTCCAGAGCTCCACCAAGTTGCAGTATACCCGAGAAGCTTGGTGGTTGATAATGGAAGCTGGGTTGGAGTAACAGTGGCAGTTTCAACTAGCATTGGGTCTAGAGATTAATTTTAACAAGAGTAGGCTTATTGGATATGGCGTTGAAGATTCCTTTTTAAAAGTCGGTGAAAGATTTCTTGCATGCAAAATTCAGAATTGTCCATTTAAATTTCTTGGTATTCAAATTGGCGGGAACCATAGGCTGATATCTTTTTGGAAACCGGTCATTCACAAGGTGCAAGCAAGATTGGCTTCTTGGAAAGGAATATTTTTATCTATGGGGGGCAGAACTACATTGATCAAATCAGTACTAACAAATCTACCAATTCATTACCTGTCATTTTACCGGATACCGTCAAAAGTCAGCAAAATTATAACATCTCTTCAGCGGAAATTCTTGTGGAATGGTTCTACACTTAAGGATGGCGTACCTTGGATCTCATGGAGGATGATTTGTAAACCAAAGGAGTTAGGAGGGTTGGATATTTTGTATATTCAATGTTTGAATGAGGCCTTGCTAGCGAAATGGATTAGGAAGATTTCGAGTTCGAGGAATTATATTTGGTTTGACATTTTGAGGGTTAGATATGGAGCAGTGATGGCTAACTTAGTTCGTGGTGAGTGCAGAGCCAGACCGGTCATGGCGTCTTTATGGTGGCGAGATATTGTTCGCCTATCTTGTAATTTTGGCAACGATTCATTTTTTCTTAATTTGGATGCGACTGTTGGTAGCGGTGAACGTACGTCATTCTGGTATTCTGCCTGGTGTGACAATAGACCTTTAGCCACCTTGTTTCTAGAGCTCAACCAAGTTGCAGTATACCCGAGAAGCTTGGTGGTTGATAATGGCAGCTGGGTTGGAGTAACAGTGGTAGTTTCAACTAGCATCGGGTGTAGAGATTAATTTTAACAAGAGTAGGCTTATTGGATATGGCGTTGAAGATTCCTTTTTAAAAGTAGGTGAAAGATTTCTTGCATGCAAAATTCAGAATTGTCCATTTAAATTTCTTGGTATTCAAATTGGCGGGAACCATAGGCTGATATCTTTTTGGAAACCGGTCATTCAAAAGGTGCAAGCAAGATTGGCCTCTTGGAAAGGAAGATTTTTATTAATGGGGGGCAGAACAACATTGATCAAATCAGTACTAACGAATCTACCAATTCATTACCTGTCATTTTACCGGATACCGTCAAAAGTCAACAAAATTATAACATCTCTTCAGCGGAAATTCTTGTGGAATGGTTCTACACTTAAGGATGGCATACCTTGGATCTCATGGAGGACGATTTGCAAACCAAAGGAGTTAGGAGCGTTGGATATTTTGGATATTCAATGTTTGAATGAGGCCTTGCTAGAGAAATGGATTAGGAAGATTTCGAGTTCGAGGAATTATATTTGGTTTGACATTTTGAAGGTTAGATATGGAGCAGTGATGGCTAACTTACTTCGTGGTGAGTGCAGAGCCAGACCGGTCATGGCGTCTTTATGGTGGCGAGATAGTGTTCGCCTATCTTGTAATTTAGGCAATGATTCATTTTTTCTAAATTTGGATGCGACTGTTGGTAGTGGTGAATGTACGTCATTCTGGTTTTCTGCCTGGTGTGACAATAGACCTTTAGCCACCTTGTTTCTAGAGCTCCACCAAGTTGCAGTATCCCCGAGAAGCTTGGTGGCTGACAATGGCAGATGGGTTGGAGTAACAGTGGTAGTTTCAACTAGCATCAGGTCTAGAGATTAATTTTAACAAGAGTAGGCTTATTGGATATGGCGTTGAAGATTCCTTTTTAAAAGTAGGTGAAAGATTTCTTGCATGCAAAATTCAGAATTGTCCATTTAAATTTCTTGGTATTCAAATTGGCGGGAACCATAGGTTGATATCTTTTTGGAAACCGGTCATTCACAAGGTGCAAACAAGATTGGCCACTTGGAAAGGAAGATTTTTATCTATGGGGGGCAGAACTACATTGATCAAATCAATACTAACGAATCTACCAATTCATTACCTGTCATTTTACCGGATACCGTCAAAAGTCAGCAAAATTATAACATCTCTTCAGCGGAAATTCTTGTGGAATGGTTCTACACTTAAGGATGGCATACCTTGGATCTCATGGAGGACGATTTGCAAACCAAAGGAGTTAGAAGGGTTGGATATTTTGGATATTCAATATTTGAATGAGGCCTTGCTAGTGAAATGGATTAGGAAGATTTCGAGTTCGAGGAATTATATTTGGTTTGACATTTTGAAGGTTAGATATGGAGCAGTGATGGCTAACTTAGTTCGTGGTGAATGCAGATCCAGACCGGTCATGGCGTCTTTAAGGTGGCGAGATATTGTTCGCCTATCTTGTAATTTTGGTAACGATTCATTTTTTCTTAATTTGGATGCGACTGTTGGTAGTGGTGAACGTACGTCATTCTGGTATTCTGCCTGGTGTGACAATAGACCTTTAGCCACCTTGTTTCCAGAGCTCCACCAAGTTGCAGTATACCCGAGAAGCTTGGTGGTTGATAATGGAAGCTGGGTTGGAGTAACAGTGGCAGTTTCAACTAGCATTGGGTCTAGAGATTAATTTTAACAAGAGTAGGCTTATTGGATATGGCGTTGAAGATTCCTTTTTAAAAGTCGGTGAAAGATTTCTTGCATGCAAAATTCAGAATTGTCCATTTAAATTTCTTGGTATTCAAATTGGCGGGAACCATAGGCTGATATCTTTTTGGAAACCGGTCATTCACAAGGTGCAAGCAAGATTGGCTTCTTGGAAAGGAATATTTTTATCTATGGGGGGCAGAACTACATTGATCAAATCAGTACTAACAAATCTACCAATTCATTACCTGTCATTTTACCGGATACCGTCAAAAGTCAGCAAAATTATAACATCTCTTCAGCGGAAATTCTTGTGGAATGGTTCTACACTTAAGGATGGCGTACCTTGGATCTCATGGAGAATGATTTGTAAACCAAAGGAGTTATGAGGGTTGGATATTTTGTATATTCAATGTTTGAATGAGGCCTTGCTAGCGAAATGGATTAGGAAGATTTCGAGTTCGAGGAATTATATTTGGTTTGACATTTTGAGGGTTAGATATGGAGCAGTGATGGCTAACTTAGTTCGTGGTGAGTGCAGAGCCAGACCGGTCATGGCGTCTTTATGGTGGCGAGATATTGTTCGCCTATCTTGTAATTTTGGCAACGATTCATTTTTTCTTAATTTGGATGCGACTGTTGGTAGCGGTGAACGTACGTCATTCTGGTATTCTGCCTGGTGTGACAATAGACCTTTAGCCACCTTGTTTCTAGAGCTCAACCAAGTTGCAGTATACCCGAGAAGCTTGGTGGTTGATGATGGCAGCTGGGTTGGAGTAACAGTGGTAGTTTCAACTAGCATCGGGTGTAGAGATTAATTTTAACAAGAGTAGGCTTATTGGATATGGCGTTGAAGATTCCTTTTTAAAAGTAGGTGAAAGATTTCTTGCATGCAAAATTCAGAATTGTCCATTTAAATTTCTTGGTATTCAAATTGGCGGGAACCATAGGCTGATATCTTTTTGGAAACCGGTCATTCACAAGGTGCAAGCAAGATTGGCCTCTTGGAAAGGAAGATTTTTATTAATGGGGGGCAGAACAACATTGATCAAATCAGTACTAACGAATCTACCAATTCATTACCTGTCATTTTACCGGATACCGTCAAAAGTCAACAAAATTATAACATCTCTTCAGCGGAAATTCTTGTGGAATGGTTCTACACTTAAGGATGGCATACCTTGGATCTCATGGAGGACGATTTGCAAACCAAAGGAGTTAGGAGCGTTGGATATTTTGGATATTCAATGTTTGAATGAGGCCTTGCTAGAGAAATGGATTAGGAAGATTTCGAGTTCGAGGAATTATATTTGGTTTGACATTTTGAAGGTTAGATATGGAGCAGTGATGGCTAACTTACTTCGTGGTGAGTGCAGAGCCAGACCGGTCATGGCGTCTTTATGGTGGCGAGATAGTGTTCGCCTATCTTGTAATTTAGGCAATGATTCATTTTTTCTAAATTTGGATGCGACTGTTGGTAGTGGTGAATGTACGTCATTCTGGTTTTCTGCCTGGTGTGACAATAGACCTTTAGCCACCTTGTTTCTAGAGCTCCACCAAGTTGCAGTATCCCCGAGAAGCTTGGTGGCTGACAATGGCAGATGGGTTGGAGTAACAGTGGTAGTTTCAACTAGCATCAGGTCTAGAGATTAATTTTAACAAGAGTAGGCTTATTGGATATGGCGTTGAAGATTCCTTTTTAAAAGTAGGTGAAAGATTTCTTGCATGCAAAATTCAGAATTGTCCATTTAAATTTCTTGGTATTCAAATTGGCGGGAACCATAGGTTGATATCTTTTTGGAAACCGGTCATTCACAAGGTGCAAACAAGATTGGCCACTTGGAAAGGAAGATTTTTATCTATGGGGGGCAGAACTACATTGATCAAATCAATACTAACGAATCTACCAATTCATTACCTGTCATTTTACCGGATACCGTCAAAAGTCAGCAAAATTATAACATCTCTTCAGCGGAAATTCTTGTGGAATGGTTCTACACTTAAGGATGGCATACCTTGGATCTCATGGAGGACGATTTGCAAACCAAAGGAGTTAGAAGGGTTGGATATTTTGGATATTCAATATTTGAATGAGGCCTTGCTAGTGAAATGGATTAGGAAGATTTCGAGTTCGAGGAATTATATTTGGTTTGACATTTTGAAGGTTAGATATGGAGCAGTGATGGCTAACTTAGTTCGTGGTGAATGCAGATCCAGACCGGTCATGGCGTCTTTAAGGTGGCGAGATATTGTTCGCCTATCTTGTAATTTTGGTAACGATTCATTTTTTCTTAATTTGGATGCGACTGTTGGTAGTGGTGAACGTACGTCATTCTGGTATTCTGCCTGGTGTGACAATAGACCTTTAGCCACCTTGTTTCCAGAGCTCCACCAAGTTGCAGTATACCCGAGAAGCTTGGTGGTTGATAATGGAAGCTGGGTTGGAGTAACAGTGGCAGTTTCAACTAGCATTGGGTCTAGAGATTAATTTTAACAAGAGTAGGCTTATTGGATATGGCGTTGAAGATTCCTTTTTAAAAGTCGGTGAAAGATTTCTTGCATGCAAAATTCAGAATTGTCCATTTAAATTTCTTGGTATTCAAATTGGCGGGAACCATAGGCTGATATCTTTTTGGAAACCGGTCATTCACAAGGTGCAAGCAAGATTGGCTTCTTGGAAAGGAATATTTTTATCTATGGGGGGCAGAACTACATTGATCAAATCAGTACTAACAAATCTACCAATTCATTACCTGTCATTTTACCGGATACCGTCAAAAGTCAGCAAAATTATAACATCTCTTCAGCGGAAATTCTTGTGGAATGGTTCTACACTTAAGGATGGCGTACCTTGGATCTCATGGAGGATGATTTGTAAACCAAAGGAGTTAGGAGGGTTGGATATTTTGTATATTCAATGTTTGAATGAGGCCTTGCTAGCGAAATGGATTAGGAAGATTTCGAGTTCGACGAATTATATTTGGTTTGACATTTTGAGGGTTAGATATGGAGCAGTGATGGCTAACTTAGTTCGTGGTGAGTGCAGAGCCAGACCGGTCATGGCGTCTTTATGGTGGCGAGATATTGTTCGCCTATCTTGTAATTTAGGCAATGATTCATTTTTTCTAAATTTGGATGCGACTGTTGGTAGTGGTGAATGTACGTCATTCTGGTTTTCTGCCTGGTGTGACAATAGACCTTTAGCCACCTTGTTTCTAGAGCTCCACCAAGTTGCAGTATCCCCGAGAAGCTTGGTGGCTGACAATGGCAGATGGGTTGGAGTAACAGTGGTAGTTTCAACTAGCATCAAGGTCTAGAGATTAATTTTAACAAGAGTAGGCTTATTGGATATGGCGTTGAAGATTCCTTTTTAAAAGTAGGTGAAAGATTTCTTGCATGCAAAATTCAGAATTGTCCATTTAAATTTCTTGGTATTCAAATTGGCGGGAACCATAGGTTGATATCTTTTTGGAAACCGGTCATTCACAAGGTGCAAACAAGATTGGCCACTTGGAAAGGAAGATTTTTATCTATGGGGGGCAGAACTACATTGATCAAATCAATACTAACGAATCTACTAATTCATTACCTGTCATTTTACCGGATACCGTCAAAAGTCAGCAAAATTATAACATCTCTTCAGCGGAAATTCTTGTGGAATGGTTCTACACTTAAGGATGGCATACCTTGGATCTCATGGAGGACGATTTGCAAACCAAAGGAGTTAGGAGGGTTGGATATTTTGGATATTCAATATTTGAATGAGGCCTTGCTAGTGAAATGGATTAGGAAGATTTCGAGTTCGAGGAATTATATTTGGTTTGACATTTTGAAGGTTAGATATGGAGCAGTGATGGCTAACTTAGTTCGTGGTGAATGCAGATCCAGACCGGTCATGGCGTCTTTAAGGTGGCGAGATATTGTTCGCCTATCTTGTAATTTTGGTAACGATTCATTTTTTCTTAATTTGGATGCGACTGTTGGTAGTGGTGAACGTACGTCATTCTGGTATTCTGCCTGGTGTGACAATAGACCTTTAGCCACCTTGTTTCCAGAGCTCCACCAAGTTGCAGTATACCCGAGAAGCTTGGTGGTTGATAATGGAAGCTGGGTTGGAGTAACAGTGGCAGTTTCAACTAGCATTGGGTCTAGAGATTAATTTTAACAAGAGTAGGCTTATTGGATATGGCGTTGAAGATTCCTTTTTAAAAGTCGGTGAAAGATTTCTTGCATGCAAAATTCAGAATTGTCCATTTAAATTTCTTGGTATTCAAATTGGCGGGAACCATAGGCTGATATCTTTTTGGAAACCGGTCATTCACAAGGTGCAAGCAAGATTGGCTTCTTGGAAAGGAATATTTTTATCTATGGGGGGCAGAACTACATTGATCAAATCAGTACTAACAAATCTACCAATTCATTACCTGTCATTTTACCGGATACCGTCAAAAGTCAGCAAAATTATAACATCTCTTCAGCGGAAATTCTTGTGGAATGGTTCTACACTTAAGGATGGCGTACCTTGGATCTCATGGAGAATGATTTGTAAACCAAAGGAGTTATGAGGGTTGGATATTTTGTATATTCAATGTTTGAATGAGGCCTTGCTAGCGAAATGGATTAGGAAGATTTCGAGTTCGACGAATTATATTTGGTTTGACATTTTGAGGGTTAGATATGGAGCAGTGATGGCTAACTTAGTTCGTGGTGAGTGCAGAGCCAGACCGGTCATGGCGTCTTTATGGTGGCGAGATATTGTTCGCCTATCTTGTAATTTTGGTAACGATTCATTTTTTCTTAATTTGGATGCGACTGTTGGTAGTGGTGAACGTACGTCATTCTGGTATTCTGCCTGGTGTGACAATAGACCTTTAGCCACCTTGTTTCCAGAGCTCCACCAAGTTGCAGTATACCCGAGAAGCTTGGTGGTTGATAATGGAAGCTGGGTTGGAGTAACAGTGGCAGTTTCAAATAGCATTGGGACTAGAGATTAATTTTAACAAGAGTAGGCTTATTGGATATGGCGTTGAAGATTCCTTTTTAAAAGTAGGTGAAAGATTTCTTGCATGCAAAATTCAGAATTGTCCATTTAAATTTCTTGGTATTCAAATTGGCGGGAACCATAGGCTGATATCTTTTTGGAAACCTGTCATTCACAAGGTGCAAGCAAGATTGGCCTCTTGGAAAGGAAGATTTTTATCTATGGGGGGCAGAACAACATTGATCAAATTAGTACTAACGAATCTACCAATTCATTACCTGTCATTTTACCGGATACCGTCAAAAGTCAACAAAATTATAACATCTCTTCAGCGGAAATTCTTGTGGAATGGTTCTACACTTAAGGATGGCATACCTTGGATCTCATGGAGGACGATTTGCAAACCAAAGGAGTTAGGAGCGTTGGATATTTTGGATATTCAATGTTTGAATGAGGCCTTGCTAGCGAAATGGATTAGGAAGATTTCGAGTTCGAGGAATTATATTTGGTTTGACATTTTGAAGGTTAGATATGGAGCAGTGATGGCTAACTTAGTTCGTGGTGAGTGCAGAGCTAGACCGGTCATGGCGTCTTTATGGTGGCGAGATATTGTTCGCCTATCTTGTAATTTAGGCAATGATTCATTTTTTCTAAATTTGGATGCGACTGTTGGTAGTGGTGAATGTACGTCATTCTGGTATTCTGCCTGGTGTGACAATAGACCTTTAGCCACCTTGTTTCTAGAGCTCCACCAAGTTGCAGTATCCCCGAGAAGCTTGGTGGCTGACAATGGCAGATGGGTTGGAGTAACAGTGGTAGTTTAAACTAGCATCAGGTCTAGAGATTAATTTTAACAAGAGTAGGCTTATTGGATATGGCGTTGAAGATTCCTTTTTAAAAGTAGGTGAAAGATTTCTTGCATGCAAAATTCAGAATTGTCCATTTAAATTTCTTGGTATTCAAATTGGCGGGAACCATAGGTTGATATCTTTTTGGAAACCGGTCATTCACAAGGTGCAAACAAGATTGGCCACTTGGAAAGGAAGATTTTTATCTATGGGGGGCAGAACTACATTGATCAAATCAATACTAACGAATCTACCAATTCATTACCTGTCATTTTACCGGATACCGTCAAAAGTCAGCAAAATTATAACATCTCTTCAGCGGAAATTCTTGTGGAATGGTTCTACACTTAAGGATGGCATACCTTGGATCTCATGGAGGACGATTTGCAAACCAAAGGAGTTAGGAGGGTTGGATATTTTGGATATTCAATATTTGAATGAGGCCTTGCTAGTGAAATGGATTAGGAAGATTTCGAGTTCGAGGAATTATATTTGGTTTGACATTTTGAAGGTTAGATATGGAGCAGTGATGGCTAACTTAGTTCGTGGTGAATGCAGATCCAGACCGGTCATGGCGTCTTTAAGGTGGCGAGATATTGTTCGCCTATCTTGTAATTTTGGTAACGATTCATTTTTTCTTAATTTGGATGCGACTGTTGGTAGTGGTGAACGTACGTCATTCTGGTATTCTGCCTGGTGTGACAATAGACCTTTAGCCACCTTGTTTCCAGAGCTCCACCAAGTTGCAGTATACCCGAGAAGCTTGGTGGTTGATAATGGAAGCTGGGTTGGAGTAACAGTGGCAGTTTCAACTAGCATTGGGTCTAGAGATTAATTTTAACAAGAGTAGGCTTATTGGATATGGCGTTGAAGATTCCTTTTTAAAAGTCGGTGAAAGATTTCTTGCATGCAAAATTCAGAATTGTCCATTTAAATTTCTTGGTATTCAAATTGGCGGGAACCATAGGCTGATATCTTTTTGGAAACCGGTCATTCACAAGGTGCAAGCAAGATTGGCTTCTTGGAAAGGAATATTTTTATCTATGGGGGGCAGAACTACATTGATCAAATCAGTACTAACAAATCTACCAATTCATTACCTGTCATTTTACCGGATACCGTCAAAAGTCAGCAAAATTATAACATCTCTTCAGCGGAAATTCTTGTGGAATGGTTCTACACTTAAGGATGGCATACCTTGGATCTCATGGAGGATGATTTGTAAACCAAAGGAGTTAGGAGGGTTGGATATTTTGTATATTCAATGTTTGAATGAGGCCTTGCTAGCGAAATGGATTAGGAAGATTTCGAGTTCGAGGAATTATATTTGGTTTGACATTTTGAGGGTTAGATATGGAGCAGTGATGGCTAACTTAGTTCGTGGTGAGTGCAGAGCCAGACCGGTCATGGCGTCTTTATGGTGGCGAGATATTGTTCGCCTATCTTGTAATTTTGGAAACGATTCATTTTTTCTTAATTTGGATGCGACTGTTGGTAGCGATGAACGTACGTCATTCTGGTATTCTGCCTGGTGTGACAATAGACCTTTAGCCACCTTGTTTCTAGAGCTCAACCAAGTTGCAGTATACCCGAGAAGCTTGGTGGTTGATAATGGCAGCTGGGTTGGAGTAACAGTGGCAGTTTCAACTAGCATCGGGTGTAGAGATTAATTTTAACAAGAGTAGGCTTATTGGATATGGCATTGAAGATTCCTTTTTAAAAGTAGGTGAAAGATTTCTTGCATGCAAAATTCAGAATTGTCCATTTAAATTTCTTGGTATTCAAATTGGCGGGAACCATAGGCTGATATCTTTTTGGAAACCGGTCATTCACAAGGTGCAAGCAAGATTGGCCTCTTGGAAAGGAAGATTTTTATCTATGGGGGGCAGAACAACATTGATCAAATCAGTACTAACGAATCTACCAATTCATTACCTGTCATTTTACCGGATACCGTCAAAAGTCAACAAAATTATAACATCTCTTCAGCGGAAATTCTTGTGGAATGGTTCTACACTTAAGGATGGCATACCTTGGATCTCATGGAGGACGATTTGCAAACCAAAGGAGTTAGGAGCGTTGGATATTTTGGATATTCAATGTTTGAATGAGGCCTTGCTAGAGAAATGGATTAGGAAGATTTCGAGTTCGAGGAATTATATTTGGTTTGACATTTTAAAGGTTAGATATGGAGCAGTGATGGCTAACTTAGTTCGTGGTGAGTGCAGAGCCAGACCGGTCATGGCGTCTTTATGGTGGCGAGATATTGTTCGCCTATCTTGTAATTTAGGCAATGATTCATTTTTTCTAAATTTTGATGCGACTGTTGGTAGTGGTGAATGTACGTCATTCTGGTATTCTGCCTGGTGTGACAATAGACCTTTAGCCACCTTGTTTCTAGAGCTCCACCAAGTTGCAGTATCCCCGAGAAGCTTGGTGGCTGACAATGGCAGATGGGTTGGAGTAACAGTGGGAGTTTCAACTAGCATCAGGTCTAGAGATTAATTTTAACAAGAGTAGGCTTATTGGATATGGCGTTGAAGATTCCTTTTTAAAAGTAGGTGAAAGATTTCTTGCATGCAAAATTCAGAATTGTCCATTTAAATTTCTTGGTATTCAAATTGGCGGGAACCATAGGTTGATATCTTTTTGGAAACCGGTCATTCACAAGGTGCAAACAAGATTGGCCACTTGGAAAGGAAGATTTTTATCTATGGGGGGCAGAACTACATTGATCAAATCAATACTAACGAATCTACCAATTCATTACCTGTCATTTTACCGGATACCGGCAAAAGTCACCAAAATTATAACATCTCTTCAGCGGAAATTCTTGTGGAATGGTTCTACACTTAAGGATGGCATACCTTGGATCTCATGGAGGACGATTTGCAAACCAAAGGAGTTAGGAGGGTTGGATATTTTGGATATTCAATATTTGAATGAGGCCTTGCTAGTGAAATGGATTAGGAAGATTTCGAGTTCGAGGAATTATATTTGGTTTGACATTTTGAAGGTTAGATATGGAGCAGTGATGGCTAACTTAGTTCGTGGTGAATGCAGGTCCAGACCGGTCATGGCGTCTTTAAGGTGGCGAGATATTGTTCGCCTATCTTGTAATTTTGGTAACGATTCATTTTTTCTTAATTTGGATGCGACTGTTGGTAGTGGTGAACGTACGTCATTCTGGTATTCTGCCTGGTGTGACAATAGACCTTTAGCCACCTTGTTTCCAGAGCTCCACCAAGTTGCAGTATACCCGAGAAGCTTGGTGGTTGATAATGGAAGCTGGGTTGGAGTAACAGTGGCAGTTTCAACTAGCATTGGGTCTAGAGATTAATTTTAACAAGAGTAGGCTTATTGGATATGGCGTTGAAGATTCCTTTTTAAAAGTCGGTGAAAGATTTCTTGCATGCAAAATTTAGAATTGTCCATTTAAATTTCTTGGTATTCAAATTGGCGGGAACCATAGGCTGATATCTTTTTGGAAACCGGTCATTCACAAGGTGCAAGCAAGATTGGCTTCTTGGAAAGGAATATTTTTATCTATGGGGGGCAGAACTACATTGATCAAATCAGTACTAACAAATCTACCAATTCATTACCTGTCATTTTACCGGATACCGTCAAAAGTCAGCAAAATTATAACATCTCTTCAGCGGAAATTCTTGTGGAATGGTTCTACACTTAAGGATGGCGTACCTTGGATCTCATGGAGGATGATTTGTAAACCAAAGGAGTTAGGAGGGTTGGATATTTTGTATATTCAATGTTTGAATGAGGCCTTGCTAGCGAAATGGATTAGGAAGATTTCGAGTTCGAGGAATTATATTTGGTTTTACATTTTGAGGGTTAGATATGGAGCAGTGATGGCTAACTTAGTTCGTGGTGAGTGCAGAGCCAGACCGGTGATGGCGTCTTTATGGTGGCGAGATATTGTTCGCCTATCTTGTAATTTTGGCAACGATTCATTTTTTCTTAATTTGGATGCGACTGTTGGTAGCGGTGAACGTACGTCATTCTGGTATTCTGCCTGGTGTGACAATAGACCTTTAGCCACCTTGTTTCTAGAGCTCAACCAAGTTGCAGTATACCCGAGAAGCTTGGTGGTTGATAATGGCAGATGGGTTGGAGTAACAGTGGTAGTTTCAACTAGCATCAGGTCTAGAGATTAATTTTAACAAGAGTAGGCTTATTGGATATGGCGTTGAAGATTCCTTTTTAAAAGTAGGTGAAAGATTTCTTGCATGCAAAATTCAGAATTGTCCATTTAAATTTCTTGGTATTCAAATTGGCGGGAACCATAGGCTGATATCTTTTTGGAAACCGGTCATTCACAAGGTGCAAGCAAGATTGGCCTCTTGGAAAGGAAGATTTTTATCTATGGGGGGCAGAACAACATTGATCAAATCAGTACTAACGAATCTACCAATTCATTACCTGTCATTTTACCGGATACCGTCAAAAGTCAACAAAATTATAACATCTCTTCAGCGGAAATTCTTGTGGAATGGTTCTACACTTAAGGATGGCATACCTTGGATCTCATGGAGGACGATTTGCAAACCAAAGGAGTTAGGAGCGTTGGATATTTTGGATATTCAATGTTTGAATGAGGCCTTGCTAGAGAAATGGATTAGGAAGATTTCGAGTTCGAGGAATTATATTTGGTTTGACATTTTGAAGGTTAGATATGGAGCAGTGATGGCTAACTTAGTTCGTGGTGAGTGCAGAGCCAGACCGGTCATGGCGTCTTTATGGTGGCGAGATATTGTTCGCCTATCTTGTAATTTAGGCAATGATTCATTTTTTCTAAATTTGGATGCGACTGTTGGTAGTGGTGAATGTACGTCATTCTGGTATTCTGCCTGGTGTGACAATAGACCTTTAGCCACCTTGTTTCTAGAGCTCCACCAAGTTGCAGTATCCCCGAGAAGCTTGGTGGCTGACAATGGCAGATGGGTTGGAGTAACAGTGGTAGTTTCAACTAGCATCAGGTCTAGAGATTAATTTTAACAAGAGTAGGCTTATTGGATATGGCGTTGAAGATTCCTTTTTAAAAGTAGGTGAAAGATTTCTTGCATGCAAAATTCAGAATTGTCCATTTAAATTTCTTGGTATTCAAATTGGCGGGAACCATAGGTTGATATCTTTTTGGAAACCGGTCATTCACAAGGTACAAACAAGATTGGCCACTTGGAAAGGAAGATTTTTATCTATGGGGGGCAGAACTACATTGATCAAATCAATACTAACGAATCTACCAATTCATTACCTGTCATTTTACCGGATACCGTCAAAAGTCACCAAAATTATAACATCTCTTCAGCGGAAATTCTTGTGGAATGGTTCTACACTTAAGGATGGCATACCTTGGATCTCATGGAGGACGATTTGCAAACCAAAGGAGTTAGGAGGGTTGGATATTTTGGATATTCAATATTTGAATGAGGCCTTGCTAGTGAAATGGATTAGGAAGATTTCGAGTTCGAGGAATTATATTTGGTTTGACATTTTGAAGGTTAGATATGGAGCAGTGATGGCTAACTTAGTTCGTGGTGAATGCAGGTCCAGACCGGTCATGGCGTCTTTAAGGTGGCGAGATATTGTTCGCCTATCTTGTAATTTTGGTAACGATTCATTTTTTCTTAATTTGGATGCGACTGTTGGTAGTGGTGAATGTACGTCATTCTGGTATTCTGCCTGGTGTGACAATAGACCTTTAGCCACCTTGTTTCCAGAGCTCCACCAAGTTGCAGTATACCCGAGAAGCTTGGTGGTTGATAATGGAAGCTGGGTTGGAGTAACAGTGGCAGTTTCAACTAGCATTGGGTCTAGAGATTAATTTTAACAAGAGTAGGCTTATTGGATATGGCGTTGAAGATTCCTTTTTAAAAGTCGGTGAAAGATTTCTTGCATGCAAAATTTAGAATTGTCCATTTAAATTTCTTGGTATTCAAATTGGCGGGAACCATAGGCTGATATCTTTTTGGAAACCGGTCATTCACAAGGTGCAAGCAAGATTGGCTTCTTGGAAAGGAATATTTTTATCTATGGGGGGCAGAACTACATTGATCAAATCAGTACTAACAAATCTACCAATTCATTACCTGTCATTTTACAGGATACCGTCAAAAGTCAGCAAAATTATAACATCTCTTCAGCGGAAATTCTTGTGGAATGGTTCTACACTTAAGGATGGCGTACCTTGGATCTCATGGAGGATGATTTGTAAACCAAAGGAGTTAGGAGGGTTGGATATTTTGTATATTCAATGATTGAATGAGGCCTTGCTAGCGAAATGGATTAGGAAGATTTCGAGTTCGAGGAATTATATTTGGTTTGACATTTTGAGGGTTAGATATGGAGCAGTGATGGCTAACTTAGTTCGTGGTGAGTGCAGAGCCAGACCGGTCATGGCGTCTTTATGGTGGCGAGATATTGTTCGCCTATCTTGTAATTTTGGCAACGATTCATTTTTTCTTAATTTGGATGCGACTGTTGGTAGCGGTGAACGTACGTCATTCTGGTATTCTGCCTGGTGTGACAATAGACCTTTAGCCACCTTGTTTCTAGAGCTCAACCAAGTTGCAGTATACCCGAGAAGCTTGGTGGTTGATAATGGCAGCTGGGTTGGAGTAACAGTGGCAGTTTCAACTAGCATCGGGTGTAGAGATTAATTTTAACAAGAGTAGGCTTATTGGATATGGCGTTGAAGATTCCTTTTTAAAAGTAGGTGAAAGATTT
Source organism: Lathyrus tuberosus (assembly GCA_022829125.1). NCBI lineage: Eukaryota > Viridiplantae > Streptophyta > Magnoliopsida > Fabales > Fabaceae > Lathyrus > Lathyrus tuberosus. The sequence continues at coordinate 14,443,519 of JALAZF010000072.1, forward strand.
CTTGCATGCAAAATTCAGAATTGTCCATTTAAATTTCTTGGTATTCAAATTGGCGGGAACCATAGGCTGATATCTTTTTGGAAACCGGTCATTCACAAGGTGGAAGCAAGATTGGCCTCTTGGAAAGGAAGATTTTTATCTATGGGGGGCAGAACAACATTGATCAAATCAGTACTAACGAATCTACCAATTCATTACCTGTCATTTTACCGGATACCGTCAAAAGTCAACAAAATTATAACATCTCTTCAGCGGAAATTCTTGTGGAATGGTTCTACACTTAAGGATGGCATACCTTGGATCTCATGGAGGACGATTTGCAAACCAAAGGAGTTAGGAGCGTTGGATATTTTGGATATTCAATGTTTGAATGAGGCCTTGCTAGAGAAATGGATTAGGAAGATTTCGAGTTCGAGGAATTATATTTGGTTTGACATTTTGAAGGTTAGATATGGAGCAGTGATGGCTAACTTAGTTCGTGGTGAGTGCAGAGCCAGACCGGTCATGGCGTCTTTATGGTGGCGAGATATTGTTCGCCTATCTTGTAATTTAGGCAATGATTCATTTTTTCTAAATTTGGATGCGACCGTTGGTAGTGGTGAATGTACGTCATTCTGGTATTCTGCCTGGTGTGACAATAGACCTTTAGCCACCTTGTTTCTAGAGCTCCACCAAGTTGCAGTATCCCCGAGAAGCTTGGTGGCTGACAATGGCAGATGGGTTGGAGTAACAGTGGTAGTTTCAACTAGCATCAGGTCTAGAGATTAATTTTAACAAGAGTAGGCTTATTGGATATGGCGTTGAAGATTCCTTTTTAAAAGTAGGTGAAAGATTTCTTGCATGCAAAATTCAGAATTGTCCATTTAAATTTCTTGGTATTCAAATTGGCGGGAACCATAGGTTGATATCTTTTTGGAAACCGGTCATTCACAAGGTGCAAACAAGATTGGCCACTTGGAAATGAAGATTTTTATCTATGGGGGGCAGAACTACATTGATCAAATCAATACTAACGAATCTACCAATTCATTACCTGTCATTTTACCGGATACCGTCAAAAGTCAGCAAAATTATAACATCTCTTCAGCGGAAATTCTTGTGGAATGGTTCTACACTTAAGGATGGCATACCTTGGATCTCATGGAGGACGATTTGCAAACCAAAGGAGTTAGGAGGGTTGGATATTTTGGATATTCAATATTTGAATGAGGCCTTGCTAGTGAAATGGATTAGGAAGATTTCGAGTTCGAGGAATTATATTTGGATTGACATTTTGAAGGTTAGATATGGAGCAGTGATGGCTAACTTAGTTCGTGGTGAATGCAGGTCCAGACCGGTCATGGCGTCTTTAAGGTGGCGAGATATTGTTCGCCTATCTTGTAATTTTGGTAACGATTCATTTTTTCTTAATTTGGATGCGACTGTTGGTAGTGGTGAACGTACGTCATTCTGGTATTCTGCCTGGTGTGACAATAGACCTTTAGCCACCTTGTTTCCAGAGCTCCACCAAGTTGCAGTATACCCGAGAAGCTTGGTGGTTGATAATGGAAGCTGGGTTGGAGTAACAGTGGCAGTTTCAACTAGCATTGGGTCTAGAGATTAATTTTAACAAGAGTAGGCTTATTGGATATGGCGTTGAAGATTCCTTTTTAAAAGTCGGTGAAAGATTTCTTGCATGCAAAATTTAGAATTGTCCATTTAAATTTCTTGGTATTCAAATTGGCGGGAACCATAGGCTGATATCTTTTTGGAAACCGGTCATTCACAAGGTGCAAGCAAGATTGGCTTCTTGGAAAGGAATATTTTTATCTATGGGGGGCAGAACTACATTGATCAAATCAGTACTAACAAATCTACCAATTCATTACCTGTCATTTTACCGGATACCGTCAAAAGTCAGCAAAATTATAACATCTCTTCAGCGGAAATTCTTGTGGAATGGTTCTACACTTAAGGATGGCGTACCTTGGATCTCATGGAGGATGATTTGTAAACCAAAGGAGTTAGGAGGGTCGTTGGATATTTTGTATATTCAATGTTTGAATGAGGCCTTGCTAGCGAAATGGATTAGGAAGATTTCGAGTTCGAGGAATTATATTTGGTTTGACATTTTGAGGGTTAGATATGGAGCAGTGATGGCTAACTTAGTTCGTGGTGAGTGCAGAGCCAGACCGGTCATGGCGTCTTTATGGTGGCGAGATATTGTTCGCCTATCTTGTAATTTTGGCAACGATTCATTTTTTCTTAATTTGGATGCGACTGTTGGTAGCGGTGAACGTACGTCATTCTGGTATTCTGCCTGGTGTGACAATAGACCTTTAGCCACCTTGTTTCTAGAGCTCAACCAAGTTGCAGTATACCCGAGAAGCTTGGTGGTTGATAATGGCAGCTGGGTTGGAGTAACAGTGGCACTTTCAACTAGCATCGGGTGTAGAGATTAATTTTAACAAGAGTAGGCTTATTGGATATGGCGTTGAAGATTCCTTTTTAAAAGTAGGTGAAAGATTTCTTGCATGCAAAATTCAGAATTATCCATTTAAATTTCTTGGTATTCAAATTGGCGGGAACCATAGGCTGATATCTTTTTGGAAACCGGTCATTCACAAGGTGCAAGCAAGATTGGCCTCTTGGAAAGGAAGATTTTTATCTATGGGGGGCAGAACAACATTGATCAAATCAGTACTAACGAATCTACCAATTCATTACCTGTCATTTTATCGGATACCGTCAAAAGTCAACAAAATTATAACATCTCTTCAGCGGAAATTCTTGTGGAATGGTTCTACACTTAAGGATGGCATACCTTGGATCTCATGGAGGACGATTTGCAAACCAAAGGAGTTAGGAGCGTTGGATATTTTGGATATTCAATGTTTGAATGAGGCCTTGCTAGCGAAATGGATTAGGAAGATTTCGAGTTCGAGGAATTATATTTGGTTTGACATTTTGAAGGTTAGATATGGAGCAGTGATGGCTAACTTAGTTCGTGGTGAGTGCAGAGCCAGACCGGTCATGGCGTCTTTATGGTGGCGAGATATTGTTCGCCTATCTTGTAATTTAGGCAATGATTCCTTTTTTCTAAATTTGGATGCGACTGTTGGTAGTTGTGAATGTACGTCATTCTGGTATTCTTCCTGGTGTGACAATAGACCTTTAGACACCTTGTTTCTAGAGCTCCACCAAGTTGCAGTATCCCCGAGAAGCTTGGTGGCTGACAATGGCAGCTGGGTTGGAGTAACAGTGGTAGTTTCGACTAGCATCAGGTCTAGAGATTAATTTTAACAAGAGTAGGCTTATTGGATATGGCGTTGAAGATTCCTTTTTAAAAGTCGGTGAAAGATTTCTTACATGCAAAATTCAGAATTGTCCACTTAAATTTCTTGGAATTCAAATAGGCGGGAACCATAGGCTGATATCTTTTTGGAAACCGGTCATTCATAAGGTGGAAGCAAGATTGGCCTCTTGGAAAGGAAGATTTTTTTCTTGGGGGGCAGAACTACATTGATCAAATCAGTACTAACGAATCTACCAATTCATTACTTGTCATTTTACCGGATGCCATCAAAAGTCAACAAAATTATAACATCTCTTTAGCGGAAATTCTTGTGGAATGGTTCTACACTTAAGTATGGCATACCTTGGATCTCATGGAGGACGATTTGCAAACCAAAGGAGTTAGGAGGGTTGGATATTTTGGATATTCAATGTTTAAATGAGGCCTTGCTAGCGAAATGGATTTGGAAGATTTCGAGTTCGAGGAATTATATTTGGTTAGACATTTTGAAGGTTAGATATGAGGCAGTGATGGCTAACTTAGTTTGTGATGAGTGCAGAGCCAAACCGGTCATGGCGTCTTTATGGTGGCGAGATATTGTTCGCCTATCTTGTAATTTTGGCAACGATTCATTTTTTCTAAATTTGGATGGGACTGTTGGTAGTGGTGAGCGTACGTCATTCTGGTATTCTGCCTGGTGTGACAATAGACCTTTAGCCACCTTGTTTCCAGAGCTCCACCAAGTTGCAGTATACCCGAGAAGCTTGGTGGTTGACAATGGCAGCTGGGTTGGAGTGACAGTTGCAGTTTCAACTAGCATCGGGTCTAGAGATTAATTTTAACAAGAGTAGGCTTATTGGATATGGCGTTGAAGATTACTGTTTAAAGTCGGTGAATGATTTCTTGCATGCAAAATTCAGAATTGTGCGTTTAAATTTCTTGGTATTCAAATCGGCGGGAACCATAGGCTGATATCTTTTTGGAAACCGGTCATTCACAAGGTGCAAGCAAGATTGGCCTCTTGGAAAGGAAGATTTCTATCTATAGGGGGCAGAACTACATTGATCAAATCAGTACTAACGAATCTACCAATTCATTACATGTCATTTTACCGGATGCCGTCAAAAGTCAGCAAAATTATAACATCTATTCAGCGGAAATTCTTGTGGAATGGTTCTACACTTAAGGAAGGCATACCTTGGATCTCATGGAGGACGATTTGCAAACCAAAGGAGTTATGAGGGTTGGATATTTTGGATATTCAATGTTTGAATGAGGCCTTGCTAGCGAAATGGATTTGGAAGATTTCGAGTTCGAGGAATTATATTTGGTTGGACATTTTGAAGGTTAGATATGGAGTAGTGATGGCAAACTTAGTTCGTGGTGAGTGTAGAGCCAGACCGGTCATGGCGTCTTTATGGTGGCGAGATATTGTTCGCCTATCTTGTAATTTGGCAACGATTCATTTTTTCTTAATTTGGATACGTCTGTTGGTAGTGGTAAAGGTATGTCATTCTGGTATTCTGCCTGGTGTGACAATATACCTTTAGCCACCTTGTTTCCAGAGCTCCACCAAGTTGCACTATACCCGAGAAGCTTGGTGGTTGACAATGGCAGCTGGGTTGGAGTGACAGTGGCAGTTTCAACTAGCATCGGGTCTAGAGATTAATATTAACAAGAGTAGGCTTATTGGATATGGCGTTGAAGATTCATTTTTAAAAGTCGGTGAAAGATTTCTTGCATACAAAATTCAGAATTGTCCGTTTAAATTTCTTGGTATTCAAATAGGCGGGAACCATAGGCTGATATCTTTTTGGAAACCGGTCATTCACAAGGTGCAAGCAAGATTGGCCTCTTAAAAAGGAAGATTTCTATCTATGGGGGGCAGAACTACATTGATCAAATCAGTACTAACGAATCTACCAATTCATTACCTGTCATTTTACCGGATGCAGTCAAAAGTCCGCAAAATTATAACACGTCTTCAGCGGAAATTCTTATGGAATGGTTCTACACTTAAGGATGGGATACCGTGGATCTCTTGGAGGACGATTTGCAAACCAAAGGAGTTAGGAGGGTTGGATATTTTGGATATTCAATGTTTGAATGGGGCCTAGCTAGCGAAATGGATTTGGAAGATTTCGAGTTTGAGGAATTATATTTGGTTGAACATTTTGAAGGTTAGATATGGAGCAGTGATGGCTAACTTAGTTCGTGGTGAGTGCAGAGCTAGACCGGTCATGGCGTCTTTATGGTGGCGAGATATTGTTCGCCTATCTTATAATTTTGGCAACGATTCATTTTTTCTTAATTTGGATGCGACTGTTGGTAGTGGTGAACGTACGTCATTCTGGTATTCTGCCTGGTGTGACAATAGACCTTTAGCCACCTTGTTTCCAGAGCTCCACCAAGTTGCAGTATACTCGAGAAGCTTGGTGGTTGACAATGGCAGCTGGGTTGGAGTGACATGGCATTGGAGAGTGGAGGTTTTGGAAGGTATTGAAACTCAGCAATCATTATACCGATGGGAGAATCTTCAACAATTAATTCAATAAGTCGAGTTGCGCAGAGAGGATATAGACGGATTATCGTGGAAGCTTGATTATGGAGAATTTTCTGTTCATTCCGCTTACAACTACTTTTTTGATAAGAAGTCAAGATCTCACAATATACCCCAGGAAATATCTGCAGCGTTTAAACTCATTTGGTCTACTTTCTCACCAATTAAAACGGTGGTGTTCGGTTGGCGTTTACTTCACGATCGAGTCCCTACGCGAGACAACCTTTTGGCTCGTCGCATCATCAATTCACTGCATGATGCAGCTTGTCTGTTTTGCTTTCAAGTGGAAGAAAATGCTACTCACCTATTATTTCACTGTCCTAAAACAATTATGGTGTGGAAGAATATTCTTGAATAGATTGGAGTTTCGGCTCAGTTGGATGGAACCATGGTGGATCATCTCAGAAGTTGGATATCATCTCTACATATTGCAGGTGAGGCAGTAAAAAATGCAATAGGTTTGTGGCTTATTGCTTGTTGGCATTTGTGGAAGGTTAGGAATGATATTTTGTTCAATGATGCTTTTTGGATACAAGACTCTATAGTTTATAATATCATGATTATAGCTTGGAGGTGGATAGGTAGAAAATATAATTTTACTTGTAATTACTACGATTGGTTTAAATCACCTATAGATTTTTTGTTGGGTGATTTTACGGTCGGTTTTGTAAATGGGTTTGGATACCCCTACTGTATCCTAGTTGAATATATTTGCTTATTAAAAAAAATTAATAATAATTATTAATTTAAAAAAGTATTAAATAAATAAATAAATAAAATACTATATTATAATCCTAGATGTTCTTCCTACCAAATTTTCCACCAAAACCTTTAATAAATAAAAGTTAATTAATTAAATAAAAAAGTAAATTGATCGTACCTGGATCAGACAGTATCTAGTGGCCAACAACGTCGTCTGGGCTTCAGCTCCGGTGAGGTAGAAAGACGACCGGGGGGGGGGGGGGGTGTACCTGCAAGGTACTCCGACGCTCAAGTAAGGCAAGGGTCAAGTAAAAAGCAAGTACAGATTTGAGAGTAAGAAAGTGTGTAACCTGACCCTCTCAAGTGAGAGGGTATTTATAGAGAGCCCCCAGCGCGGGGCCAACGGTCACTAGCACTGGGCTGGATCGCCATGCCCAATCCAAGCAAATACCAGGGCTTACGTGGCGTAGTGAAGCCCAGCACGTGGTCTTCGCCCTGGGGTAACCGTTCCTAGATTCCCGGAATTAGGGCAGACCGATTCCATCAGGAGTGGGCGGTTACATGAGAACGTGTCCTCGCGGGGAGGAGTCTTGCATGTTGGGGAGAGACGTCTCCTCGCGGGGAGGAACTACGAGCGGAAGGATATGGCTCCTCGTGGGGAGGAGCATGCGGGTGTCGAGGAGGGGCGAGCCCGTGGAGGCTTAAAGCTTATGCCCGACGATCCATATCGTGCGTGCCCATACACATCCGAGGTTTGGCGGGTGCCCGAAATTGTGGAGGTGGCGTGTGCTCGACAATGGTATTGCTAGGAGGTCCTTATTGGGCCGTCCCAAGACGTGTGGGTTGGGCCTGCTCGACTGGTGAGCAGACCCCGACCCAGTCCAGAACAGGAGTCCCCCTAAAGTCGTTGCTCTGAGCATCAGAGTAACGACTTAAGGGCTAGCCAAGTCGAGGACTTATCGAGTCGGGGAAGGGATGCTAACGAGGAGCGGTAGGTCAACTGGGGAGAGATAAATCGATCCCTCGAGGTGGACTGGCCGAGGATGTGTGACGTCGCGGTGATATGAGGAGTCTGAAGCAAGGCGAATGGGAAGACGCGCGTTGGGAAATGAAAAGACACGCGTGAGAAAGCGTGTGCCACGCGTCACAATTCGTCATTCCCTAGGGCGACTAGCTAGGGTAGCGTACTCGATTGCCTAGCAAAACCTCGAGTCCCGTGAGGCCCTTATAAATAGGGGTCATCTCGCCTCATTTTCACTTTCGCTGCCCCTTTGCTTAGATTCGCTCTTTCTTCCTTCTTATCTTGCCACCGTACGCCGCCGCCAACTGCCATGCCGGAACCCTACCAGAAGCTCTTTACAAGTAAGTTTCTCTCTTTTTCCTCCTTTCGTTTGCATTTATAGGGTGATTCTTATGGTGAACTAGTGAAGTTCCCATGGAAATCACGAAATATCTGGTGAAAACGGCGGAATTACATAGTTTGGTTGTTGAATCTCGCGGGGAGGGACGATGAAATCCTCGAGGACATGATGAATATCCCGGGTTCATGAGATGAATGTTTCTCAGTTCTTTTGTTGACTATCCCAGGGATTGGGGACAGGATCCCCGGGGAACCGAAGTGTATCTCGGGGATACGGGCTGAATATCTCGGGGTGGCACCTGATTTTGCTTCCCGCGGACCCGAGGATGGTTGCGGATTCGCGTTCCCCAAATTGCCCTCCTTGCCCTTTCACTTGATCAGCGGTGGAGGGGTGGATTTGATATGGGTCATCGAATTCACCATTTCCTTCTGCTTTTCAGGTAAATGGACGTATTGCCCGTGGCTGAGGGATCTTTGGACATTTACGAAGGGCCTGATTTCCCGATGGCAGAGACCACCAGCGCGGGGGAGAGGTCGCCCGAGGAATGGGCCTGCGAGGAGGCAGTGAACATGAAGTCTCTGTTTGTCGACGGGGACGAGGACGACATCTTTTGTACCGCCGAGCATCGTCTTGTGGGTTCGTCGAAGACATGGAGCATGCTCAGGCCGAAGGCTTATCATCGGATCTGTTGGTCGTACAGCGGGATGCGGATTCCCGTGTACGAGTTAATGTTCGACGAGGCGGGGGTGGCGCCTGCCTATCACGGATTTCCAACAGTCAGTATTTTTCTGGCTGCGTTTGGGCCCTTCCCAATTCTCTTGCTTTCATCAGGGTCTTCGAGCTAGTGTGCAAGTACCTACAGCTCGGGGCGACCGTGCCCTTGTTTTTCCGCATTTTCCACCTCCAGCGCCTGGCCGTCGGCGGTAAACACGGTTGGGTGTCATTTAAGCAAATGACCAGTCTATTCCACACCTATCTGGATTCTGTCCGCGACTTTAAATACCGGTATTATCTCGTGAGGTCGGTCACACATGAAGCCGTGAATTCGGTGTACCGCCGAGTTTCCCGCGAGGTGGGCGGGAGAACGGAGGAGGTCCTCGAAACAAGATTCCCCTTATTCTGGACGGAGGAACACTTCAAACAGGGGACAGACAGTTACAAAGTCAGTCACGGTCGTCTCGACGAGGGGGATCGCCTGGCCTATGAGCGGATAGTCGCTTTTGTCAACGGTTTTAATAAGGCCAAGTTCGAGATAAACGGGGAGTTCGTCCGGGGAGACGACGGGCAGGTGTTGACGAAACGTCGTTTGATTAACACGAGGGCTCTCCTCGAGACGTTCTCCGATGAGGACGCTCTCGAGCTGCTAGGTGGTGATATCCTCTTAGGCTTACTTTTTCCTTCTCGTCCTGATCCCCGGTTTACTGACATATTTTCTCTTTTGCAAGCAAGATGTCGACTACTGAGGAGCGCATCAAAAAGTTGAAGGCTGAGCACGCTGCGAAGGAAGGAGGCAAAAGCTGCCTCGAGCAGGTCCTAGTGCAAGAGTCCGTTCCCACTTCGACAACCGGGGGTTCTTCTGGTTCTCACTAGGATAGTGATTCTCTCAGCCCTCAGAGCTCCCCGAAGAGGCAACAGCTTGCGAGCACAGTGGACGTCGACCTTACCGAGCACGAGAGTCCCCCTGCCGTGAAATTTGTGCTCCCGCCTTGTCACACGAGGCCGAACTTCTTCATGGGGAATAATTCGCTATGCGTGGGTGCCCCCAAAGCTTAGGCCATCTTAGGCGTCGACAAGGCTTCTCGGCGAAAGGCAGTGGTGGAGGACGTGTCTGCAGTGATGCGGGTTTGCGCGGCTGCCTTGGTTTTGAACGACGAGGCATGCCCCGAAGGAGAGCTGAACAAGTTGCGAGACAGTTTCCAGTCCATCTCGGCCGAAATGGAGAAGGTGGATAAGGAGTTGGCTGACTGCAAAAGCCAGAACCAGGCTCAAGTCGAGCTTTACCAAAAAATGGAGGAAAAGTTGAAGAGTACTGAGGAGGAGCGGAAACGTCTCCTCGGTATTGAAGAGGAGAGGAATCGTCTCTTGGAGAGGAACGCTGAATTGGAGGAGGCTGTCCGCCCAGCTGAGGGGGAAACCGAGGGAGACAGGTTGCTGACATCGCGGGCAGCACTGATAGCGAAGCTCCGGGAAGCTGAGGAGGAAAACCTTGAGGCGGCTGACATAGGTTTCCGGAACGCCATGCAGCAGCTTCGGGTTTTCAACCCCGACCTCACAACTGAAGGGATTGACCCCGACTCCGACGTGGTAGACGGCCAGATCGTGCAGCCAATGCGAGTGGACGAGGTTCATGATCGTAAGGAGCCCGAAGGGACCGTGGCCGAGTAGGCTTTTCTTCTTCGTTCTATCCGGCCTACGAGCCATTTTATTTATTTTGATACTTGTGCCCGGCCTGCATGCCAGGGGCTTTTTGATACTTGTTTGTAATATCTGTACAATGGGTTGTTGCCCGTTTTAATGCATTTTTGTTTATCTGCTCGTGTCGGTGTTTGTATGGTTTTAATTGTGTGTGATGCATTTGCTATACTTTGTTTTTGTCTAAGTAATAAAGACTTTGGGATTTGCTCGACCTTGATAGTCCCTAACCGCTTGGAGAGCTGGTCGGGTGGTCGGAGGCGTATTCCGACCTTCAACGAGGCTAAGAACTCGGTCGAGGTCTTAGCTTCGTGGCGTGAATTTCCCATCACGAGCTGGGTGTTCTTCCTGATTGGTACAACGACAGCGGACCTCGATCGAGGTATCCCCGTCGGATCAAAGGTCCTCGCGCACACATAATGCGGCCTTCGATCATCGTGTTCCGTATAAGGGTGTCGCACTCGTACCGTAGTGCGTCCCCCTAACCGCGGTGTCAGTGAGTCGTGGCCAGTGCTTAACTGTAGTATTGTTTGATTTTCTCAGCGTTCCATGGTCGAGCAAGTTCTTCCTCGTGCAGATTTTCAAGGAAGTAGGCTCCTGTCCCCGTTTTCGCGCGGACGCGGTACGGGCCCTCCCAGTTCGCGGCGAGTTTGCCTTCTCGTGAGTCTTTCTGGTTCCTGCGTAGGACGAGGGTGCCCACCTGAAAATCACGTTTGATAACTTTATCGTTATAATGTAGTGTTATTTTTTGTTTAAGTGAAGCTTCTCGGAGAGAAGCGCCCGAACGTGTCTCCTCGACAAGATCGAGCTCTTCCCTCAAGGCTGCGTCATTCGCGTCCCCGTCGAGAGGGGCTTCTGTCCTCCTCGAGGGTTCCCCGATCTCCACGGGGATCACTGCTTCCGTTCTGTAGGTCAAACGAAAAGGGGTATTCCCCGTCGTGGAGTGTGGGGTTGTTCGGTAGGCCCAGAGGACGCTGTGTAGCTCCTCGACCCACCGTTGTTTGGCGTCGCCTAATCGACGTTTCAATCCTCAGAGGATTACTCTGTTCGCCGCCTCAGCCTGTCCGTTTGTTTGAGGGTGCTCGACCGATGTGAAGTGCTGCTTCGTGCCTAGTTTGGTGACGAAGTCTTGGAAATTCCTGTCGGTGAACTGTGTTCCGTTGTTGGTGACAATGGCTTGAGGCACGCCGAATCAGGCGAGGATGTTTCTTTTGTAAAAACACAGTATGTTAAAGGCCGTGATTTTGTCCAATGCTTCCACCTCGATCCACTTCGTGAAGTAATCCACCGATATGATCCTATGACGAAGGGTCCAAGGATGTTCATTCCCCACCACACGAATGGCCACGGAGAGGACAGCATTTTGAGCTCGCTAGGAGGAGCGAGGTGCATGTCCCCGTGTCACTGGCATTTATCACACTTCTTGACGTGCTCCTTGGCGTCTTGTTACATGGTGGGCCAGTAGTACCCCGCTCGAAGCGCCTTACGGGCTAACGAGCGTCCGCTGAGGTGTTGTGCGTTGATTCCCTCATGGATTTCCTGGAGGATACCGGGGACCTTGGTCTCCTCGACGCACCTGAGGAGGGGGATAGAGAACCCTCCCCGGTATAGCTTATCCTCGACAACCGTGTATGAGCATGCCCGCCGCTTGACCATTCTGGCTTCTTTGGGGTCTTCGGGAAGCTTGCCCGTCATGAGGTACTCGTATACAGGGGTTATCCAGCAGTTACTATCGCCAATTGCGTTTATGTCTACCGTCGGAGCGGGTTTATCGATACTTGGTCGGGAGAGCACTTCTTGTATGACAGATTTGTTCCCGCCTTTCTTCTTTGTGCTTGCCAATTTGGACAAGACATCTGCACGGGCATTGTGCTCGCGAGGAATGTGAGTTACTTCCGCAAAGGTGAACTTTTTCATCTTTTCCTTCACCAAGGTCAGGTATTTGATGAGGTTGTCGTTCTTGGCCTGGTACTCTCCTCGGACTTGCGAGGCCACGAGCTGGGAGTCGGTGAAGATTTTGACCTCCCTGGCACCGAGGTCATCGGCCAGCCGAAGCCCGACGAGGAAAGCCTCGTACTCCGCTTGGTTGTTCGACGTCAGGAAGGAGAGTTCGAGGGATACCTCGATCAGGATGCCTTCGTCGTTTTCGAGGATGATGCCCGCCCCGCTTCCCTTCGGGCTTGATGCTCCATCGACATAGATCGTCCATTTTTGGGATCCGTTGGTCGAAGGTTCCGGGACGGTCATTTCTGCCACGAAGTCGGCTAATACCTGAGGCTTCAGGGCTTTCCTTCCCTCGTATTGGATGTCAAACTCGGCGAGCTCGAGCGACCACCTGAGCATCCTCCCCGCCATATCCTGTCGTCCGAGGAGCTGCCTTATAGGCTGTTCGGTCCTTACGATGACAGTGTGGGCAAGGAAGTAGTGGCGTAGCCTCCTGGCCGCGGTGATGAGGGCCAGGGAGACTTTCTCGATCTGCTGATACCTGAGCTCGGGGCCTTGAAGGGCTTTGCTCGTGAAGTAAATTGGTTTCTACCCGTCCGAGGTTTCCAGAATTAGGACGGCGCTGACCGCTTCACTCGTGATTGCGAGATACAAGGAAAGCGTTTCCCCGTTCTCCGGCCGTGAGAGGACTGGGGGTTGCGATAGGACTTGTTTTTGGTGGAGGAGCGCTTGCTCGCATTCTTCGCTCCATTCAAACGTCGCTTTTTGTCGAAGAAGTTTGAAAAATGGGAGTGCATACAGTGCAGACTTGGCGACGAAGCAGGAGAGGGCGGTGAGCATCCCGTTCAACGACTGTATTGACTTCTTTGAGTCAGGAGTAGGGATCTCGGAAAAAGCTCTACACTTGTCGGGGTTAGCTTCGATTCATCGCTCTGTGAGGTAGAAGCCGAGGAACTTACCTGCCCGAACACCGAAGGTGCATTTGTCGGGGTTGAACCTCATGCGGCATCTCCTCGCTGTGTCGAACACACTCTTAAGGTATGCGGCGTGGTCGACTTCTTCCGCGGACTTGACGATCATGTCATCCAAGTAGACCTCGAGCATGTCGCCGATTTCAGCTCGGAAAACCTTGTTCATCATCCATTGGTAGGTCGCACCGGCGTTCTTCAGACCGAAGGGCATCACGTTGTAGTAGTAATTGCCCGACTCGGTCATGAAAGCCGTGTGTTGTTTGTCGACCTTGTCCATGGGAATTTGGTTGTATCCCAAATAGGCGTCCATGAAGGATAATAGTTTGTAACCTGCAGAATTGTCGACCAGCTGGTCGATGTTAGGCAAGGGATAGCAGTCTTTCGGGCACGCCCGGTTAAGATCAGTATAGTCAACACACATTCTCCATTTTCCATTATTCTTTTTAACGAGTACAACGTTGGACAGCCAGGTTGTGTACCTGGCTTCTGAAATGAAATTTGCCTCTAGGAGGTCTTTTACAGCTTTTGCAGCAGCCTCCGTTTTCTCGGGAGAGTGCTTACGCCTACGTTGAGTTATGGCCCTAGCGGCCGGATCTACCGCGAGCTGATGGTAAACCACCTCGGGGTCGAGGTCAGGCATCTCGGAGGCGCTCCAAGCGAACAGGTCGGCGTTCTCCCTTAGACATGCCTTCATCTGCTTGTTTGCTAGATTGGGGATCCCAGTACCAATCTTCACGTTTCGGTCTGGATCCTCCCCGAGGACCAAGAGCTCAAATTCTCCATCTGGGATGGGGCGCGTTGGGTGGAGAGGTTGCCCGTTGTTCTCCGACTAGGGGTCGAGGTCTTCTTCCCCGTCTCTGCCTCGTTCGCCCGAGAATCTGCTGTCGAGCTCGACCGCGTTGACCCGCGGGAGAGGTACCTGTTCGGCGTCTGAGGGCGGCTTTGCCACAGTCTTGGGTTTGGTGCCGATGGAACTCATGCCCTTGATGGCAGCGTCGAAGCACCTCCTGGCCACGTCTATGTCCCCGTGCATCGTGACTACTCGTCCCCTGGTCGTGTAGTACTTCATTTTGAGGTGGACCGTTGAGGGCACCGTTGTAAGTTCGGCTAGGGTGGTCCTCCCGAGGATGCAGTTGTAGAGGGATGGACATTCGACCACCAAGAAGTGGATCTTCACTTGTCGCGAAGTGTCTTCAGCCCCGAACGTGACCATCAGTTCAACGTAACCCCATGGTCTGGTGGTGGTTCCGTTGAATCCCTACAGGTTTGAACCGACGTACGGGGTCAGGTGTCTCTCGTCGAGCTGGAGAGTTCCGAACAGATGGGCATACATGATGTCGACCGAGCTTCCCTGGTCGACAAGGATCCTTCGGACGTCGAAGTTCTCCATCTGCGCCCTGACTAGGAGGGGGATAGTGGCGTTTGGCGCTCCCCCGGGGAGTTCCTCGAGGTAGAAGGTGATAGGGTTTGAGTTCCCCCGCACCTTCTCGAGGGGGGTAGTCTTCGCCGACGTTTCAGACTCCAGTTCATCAATTTTCGCTTGATCGATCCGACGGATAACTTTTAGGGAGCACCCCCGGAGATGACCATCGCCTTCCGGAAGCCTTCCCAGGTGTTGCGGGCAAAGACGGGGTCCTCGTGGGGGAAGGTCGCCCACATGTTGCGAATTGCTTCTTGGCCCTCGATGATTGCGGGGACAAAGAAGTCCTTGGGTCGAGTGACACTGAGGGTGACCTGGAGCCGACTCTCGTCGGGAGAATGCATTGACTCCTCGACGTTCTAGGCTTCCTGGGAGCTGGGACGAGGAGTATCATTCTTCTGGGCATATTTCTTCAAGTTCCCTTCCTTGATCAGAATTTCAATCGCATCTTTGAGATGGATGCAGTCTTCTGTAACATGCTCGTGGCTCCGGTGGAACCTGCAGTATTTTGACTTGTCGGCGTTTGGTTTGGGAGCAGTTGGCTTCGGAAAGCGGATTCCTCCTTTCACAAACTCTGAGTTCTGGCAATCGGAGAGGATTCGAGCACGGGGAACGTTGAGTGGGGTGTACTCCGTGAACTGGCCAGCTGGTCTGCGCGGTTCCCGAGGATCACGAGAGTGGTTTTCTTTCTTTCTTTCTCCTCCTCGTCGAGGGGAAGAGTCTTCACCTTTGTGGCCGTGGGGGCCTTCCTTGCGTCTCGACTCGAGGGAAATCTGCGCTGCCTCCGTCTCCTCGAGTTTGATGTACGACTGAGCTCGAGCGAGGAGGTCCTCCAGACGGCGGGGTCTGTGGAGGCCCACGGACTTGGGAAAATCAGATCTGGCACGTAGTCCATGGAGAATTCAATATTTCTTCATGTCGTCGGTCGTATAGACCTCGACAGCTTCTCTGTTGAATCTCTCGATGTAATTTCGGAGAGGTTCGTTCTTCCCCTGGAAGATGCTTTCTAGGGCATCCTCCATCTTCGGGTGTCGACGAGACGGAGTAAAGTGTCTGGTGAAGCGTTGTCTAAGTTGCTTCCAGGATGTGATCGACCCATGCGCCAGACCTTTATACCAAGTCATGGCCCCCTTCCGCAAGGTGGTGGGGAACAGCCTGCACTTGATGGCTCCCCAGACGTTTCGGAAGTCGAGCATTGCTTCGAAACTTTCGACGTGATCGTCGGGGTCGGTCAGGCCGTCGTAGGTCCCCAGTGGTGGGGTCTCTCCATGCCCGCAGGGATTGGGGCGTTCATGATTTCCCACGACAAAGGGGTCCTTTGGTCCTCGTCGTCACTGCCGGCGGGGACCTCGAAGGGGATCAATGATGCTGTGGAGGGGAATTCCTCGGGCGGTTCCTCGGCCTTTCCTCGGTCTGTTTGGACTTCTTGGTAGAGGTGGAGGGCCTGAGTTCCTTCCGAGGCGGGGAACGAGGGTGTTTCTGGGAGATCATCGGCTGAGGGCGCTCGAGACGTGGACGGAGGCCCCCGTGCACCGGCGAGGGGGTTCGAGATTCATCGGAGGGCGTCCTTCGTGGGGAAGGAGAACGGCGAGGTGACGGTGGACGACGATGTCTTCGCGAGGAAGATCGACGTGCCCGCCCTTGCTCCAGCGCTTCGATTCTGGTATTCTGGTGTGCGATCAGCTGATTGGTCTGATTGATCAAGGCAAATAGAGCCACGGTGCTCGAATCTGCATTGGGCGGAGGAGCAACTGGCTGAAAAATGGCTTGCTGATCGTCTTGGTGGGCGGCGTTGTAAGCCACGTCTTGGGAGTCCGAGGAGGTGGTCAGCTCGTCTCTTACGTCGCCTTCGCCGCCGTTGAGGATAACGGCGTCCTCATGGTGGTTTTCGTTCTCGAGTTGTGCGAGCACGGTGTCTAGAGCCTTGGTAGCAGACGGATTGGCCATGTAGGTGATGAATGAGAATTGCTTTGGTTTAACGAAGGAAAAACGGGGAAGCAAAGGTTCCCACAGACGGCGCCACTGATCGTACCTGGATCAGACAGTATCTGGTGGCCAACAACGTCGTCTGGGCTTCAGCTCCGGTGAGGTAGAAAGACGGACGGGGGGGTGTACCTGCAAGGTACTCTGACGCTCAAATAAGGCAAGGGTCAAGTAAAAAGCAAGTACAGATTTGAGAGTAAGAAAGTGTGTAACCTGACCCTCTCAAGTGAGAAGGTATTTATAGAGAGCCCCCAGCGCGGGGCCAACGGTCACTTGCACTGGGCTGGATCGCCAGGCCCAATCCAAGCAACTGCCAAGGCTTACGTGGCGTAGTGAAGCCCAGCACGTGGTCTTCGCCCTTGGGTAACCGTTCCTAGATTTCCGGAATTAGGGCAGACCGATTCCATCGGGAGTAGGTGGTTACATGAGAACGTGTCCTCGCGGGGAGGAGTCTTGCGTGTCGGGGAGAGACGTCTCCTCGCGGGGAGGAACTACGAGCGGAAGGATATGGCTCCTCGTGGGGAGGAGCATGCAGGTGTCGAGGAGGGGCGAGCCCGTGGAGGCTTAAAGCCTATGCCCGACGATCCATATCGTGCGTGCCCATACACATCCGAGGTTCGGCGGGTGCCCGACATTGTGGAGGTGGCGTGTGCTCGACAATCGTATTGCTATGAGGTCCTTATTGGGCCGTCCCAGGACGTGTGGGTTGGGCCTGCTCGACTGGTGAGCAGACTCCGGCCCAGTCCAGAACATAAATATTATTAATTAATAAAAAAACCAATCACTCATTTAGTAACTTTTTCTTTCTCCATTATTAACTTCCACTACTAAATAATTTCTCAATTATTCATTAATAATAATTATTAGTTTAAAAAGTTACTAAATAAATAAATAAAATATTAATAACACCATTAACACCATCAAAACTTTACTCTCAAAAACTCCCCTCCAAAATTCTCTCTAATAATTCACCTAATTAATTTAATTAAAATAATCATTCAATACCACTAAATGCTCAATTTCAAATAAATCAATTTAATTAAATATAATAATTTGAAACAAAATGTTCATCCTTGCACTAACCCCGTCAGTTATTAGTGGCCACGTTTTGGTGCTGGAATAATAATACTAATCAATTAAATATCAAATCCCATTTCAAATACTTAGTTAAATAAAAAACTAGCAAAAATAAACACCTTCAAAAGAATGTACGTGATTAATGATCAGTTGATATTGATGTTTCTTTTATTGATATGCTACTTTTTGAATATGGGAAGTAAAACTCCAATGAAAGGTTTCCTCTCAACCCCTACCGCCTAAATTTTATTTCTCACCATGGCTCCTCCGATGGTCATTCCTTGGCTATGCTTGGATTCTAACACGATTATCCCTCCTTCCCCATCAGTTAAACAACCACCTCTGCCCTCTACCGACTTATCACAAGCCTCGACACCAAAGGTATTGCATGATACAAGCAAGAAATATTTTGCACAGGTGGTCCACAACATCTGTTACATTCCACAGAGTCAGCTACCACAATCTGTGGTCAAAAGAGACAGACTTGTGATCAAAATACCTGAAAGCCGAAAGGGTCAGCTCTGTTGAAGATTGATGCTTTACGTTCTAAGTTTTCCTCCTTATGGACTATCCTTGGCAAATGGGGTATTATCTCTTTGGGCAAAGGATTTTATGAATTCTCATTCTCTTGTATTTATGGTCTACAAAGAGTTCGTTCAACAAGGTCCTGGAATATAAATTCTGTATTCGAATCTTTGGCGTTTCACAGGAATATTGGCTGCCCAAAATCATTTACGTCATTGCCAGTGCGATTGGAAGCCCAATATGTATGGATGATACCACAACTAAATCTATGCTTGAAAGATCGTTCGGTCATTACGTTTGCGTTCTTGTAGACTTGGATCTAACCGGAAAACTCAGAGATAATATCCTTGTCGAAAGAGAATGGTTTGCTTTCTTTGTGGACGTTACGAAAGTATACCAGAATTCTGTGACAAATGCAAAATCATTGGTTACAATGTTACAAATTGTAGGAAATTAAATTTTAATATGGAGCAAGACATACCATATCAAAAGCAGACTGCAAAAAAAGTTTACATGCCACGCAGACAGAAGATAAACAAAAGAACCCTTTGAACCAGTCTTCAGATTGAGTCTCCTGGCTCTTCAACTGTGAAAATTTCTAATGTTCCCTCACAACCTCACAATCAAGTCCTGAATATAACTCCAAATAATAATCAATCTGATGTATTAAATACTCAAGGGGATAAGAACCTCAATACACCTCAAATGTCAAATACAACACCTCTTCCTATTCATGGAGATATTGTGGTGTTTCAACAAACCTCTAGGATTGATCTCACCTCACTAGAGCAGCAATTGTCTGAAAATCAAAATAACCACGAGGAAACGATAAATATAGATGAAACTCAAAGCTCTAATGGATTTGAATATGTAGAAGCAACTCAAGTAGAATTAAAATCAGAAAAAGAGCAGCTTCCTAATATTGTTATTAAGGACATGGCATTTCGCAAACAATCCTGGGCAAACATGGCTGAGGAAACCGAACCTTCTAATGAATTTCAAATGGTTCTTTCTAAACAGGCTAAGAAACAAGGTAAAGCAATGCAGAAATCTAATTTGACTGGACCCAAGACCAGAGCTAAGGCAGTCTCCCCGAAAACGGCTAAATGAAAGTACTATACTGAAATGTGAGAGGGTTGGCTAATTATCCCACAAAACTAGCTCTTAAAAATCTGTTAAAGAAGCACAAATCTGAGCTTTGTTTTATTGCTGGGGCTTGGATGTCTTTAGACAATTGCCCTCCTAGGATTTTTCCTAAAATAGGCCCATGGCCCAATTTGCTTAGTAAACATTAATTAATTATATTGTAATGTTCAAGTTGTATGAAGTAAATTAAAATTCTAAAAGTTTGTTTTATCCCTTTTTCTCTTGCAACCTATATCTAAATTTTAACCTTAACATTAATCTATGAAAGCATCATTACTAATTGGAATAAGGACACATGTCAGAGACTCCCTATGAAATGTAACATATTACAAGAAAGACATTAATTGTGCATGTTCCCAACAATAGTGACCATGGTTTTAAATTGCGGTTGCGGCAGCGGATGCGGTTGCGGTTGCGGGTGTTGCGATTGCGGTCATTGCGGGTGTTGCGATGCGTATTGCGGTCGTTGCGGTGTGAATTTTAATAAAGACGTGTTTGAAATACAAAGTTGAAAAACACTTAATAATAAGTTTTTTCATTACATAATAACTAAATTGAGTTTTAGAACTCTAATATTTTAATTTTAGATGAAAATATTTGAAGAAACATGATTAAAATTATCTAATATGGTTTCAAACATAGCCGGAGGCGTAATTTTCAGATCACACCGTAATTGCGGTCCGATGCGGTTGCGGAGACAACCGCATCCGCAATATTGCGGGTGCAATTGCGGTTGCGGGCCGCAATTTAAAACTATGATAGTGACATCCCATCAAGACTCCCTATCTACTCTTTCCAAGTAGCCGCACTAGGGGCGTATACGACACACCATCGTTCTGTAACACATGGAGAAAGGCTTGGCGAAAACTGTTTAGATCCATGCAATTCTGGGAACATGCAATTATGTCCTTTTTTTTTAATAAGCTAAATTTTCATATAAACCGGAGTACAAAGGGGTACTCCAACCCATATACAACTATAGCCTGATCAAATATCACCGGCTACAAAAATCACTCGGAGAGTTAACCTAAGTAAAATAATTACAAAAATAGGAACTATTATAACTCCTACCTATCCACCACCAAGTATAGATTAAAATACGATTAGAGATCGTATCTAAATCCCAAAATTCATCCCTAAAAATAATATTGTTACGGCATAACCAAAGGATCCAACAAATTGATAACCATAACCCTACTGCTATTCTAACAACCAACCCTCTATCGACACAACCCTGTATCTAACATGTTAAATGAGAGACCATATTTCCTACCAATATACACAGAATCCCCAACCATTTACAAGAAAAATTCCACACCAGAATAGCCTTAGAACACAGAAATAATACATGTTCAGACGACTCCATATCGAGAAAGCAAAATGGGCATGACATCTCATACCTATTAGTAACAATTCCTCTCCGAATCAAATTATCCCTCGTTGGAATTCGCTTATGGAGCATCCTCCAACCAAACACTTTCACCTTAAACGGAATTTGCGCTAGCCATATTAACTTAAATGCCACTTTCAATTCAATTCCAAGCTGTACAGTATTCTCTTCAATTTTCTCCTGCAAAAAAACATACATAGATGAAACAGAATAAAAATATTTATTCTCCAACAACCATTTAATTGAATCCTTGGCATTCTTAATTATGGGAATATCAGCAAATATCAAATACAATTCTTCCAGCTGAACCCGAGCCATCTCCTGAGCTTCCCCTACATCCACTTTGATATCCCACTTCCAAATCTCTCCCTCCCAATCACCATTATCGCTGACTGGACTAAGTTTTGTTTCTACTAAACCAAACAACGCTGGAAACCTTCTGCTAAATGTTTCATCCAAAGCCCATTTCGACCTCCAAAAATCCACCCTAGTCCCGTCTCCAATCTCATAGGCAATTAGATCAACCAACCTTCCTTCGCCCACAACTTTCAAGGACTGCAAGAGATCTAAGAACCAAAGAGATGGAGACACCTGCAAAGTTGAGACCTCACTGCTAAAAAAATCGTAACAGAAATAAGAATATCTAAAATTAATAAAATCCTTCCAAATTGTAAACTTGTTCTCTAAAATCCTCCAAGCCCACTTACGGAACAAAGCCAAGTTGAATAATTTTAGATCTTTCACACCTAAACCACCCAAATCTCTATTCCTACAAACCATTTGCCAACTTATCCAAGAAATCCCATTTTTATTCTCCACACCATTCCACAAAAACGATCTTTGAATTGACTTGAGAATTCTAACCACCTTAGCCGGCATTCTATAAAAAGACATGTAATGGATTGGCAAATTACTCAAGACAGAATTAATTAAAGTAACTCGCCCACCCATTGATAAGAACCGGCTCCTCCAAGTATTCAATCTAGCACGCATAATGTCTATCACCGGCTTCCAGAAAGAGATTAACCTATGATTGCCTCCAATTAATATCCCGAGAAACGAAAATTGAGAAGGAGAAATTCTACAAGATAGATATAACTCTGCAGATCTGATCTTGCACTCTTCCAACCCTACACAAATCAACGAACTCTTTCTAAAATTAATGTTCAAACCTGAAGTGAGATGAAAAGCTTTCAAAATGGCTTTGAACGCTATGATATTCTTCCACGAACCATCACCAATTAAGACAGAGTCATCAGCAAATTGCAACATATGAAAACCAATCTCTGAATTGACCTTAAATTCTGAAAACAAACCACTATCAACTGCACGCTTCATAATAATTTCCAGCCCCTCTGCAGCCAAACAGAAGAGGGAAGGAGCTAAAGGGTCTCCTTGCTTGAGACCCCTCGTCACTCTAAAATCTAGAGAAGGACTGCCATTAACTAAAACAGATGAAAAACTATTAAAAACTCCCAGATCCATCCATCTCAACCACCTAGACCCAAATGCCATATGTTTCATCACTTCTCGAAGATAATTCCAATCTACACAGTCATACGCTTTAGCAAAGTCCACTTTGAAAATCATTAACTCCTTTTTAGATCTCTTAGCAAAATCCAAAATCTCATTTAAAACCAATACCCCATCTAATATGTTTCTTCCTTCCAAAAACGTTGTTTGAGTATTTGAAACAATACCACCAATTTTCTTCCTAAGCCTATCAGCAAGAATTTTAGAAATAACCTTATAAACTGAACTAACCAAAGAGATTGGCCTATATCCATCAAGGTCTTCAGGATTTTCAGTCTTTGGAATCAAAACCACAAACGAAGACGCAAAGCTTTTATGAAGTTGTTCTCCCTCAAAAAACTCCAACACACAATTTGAGAACTCTGGGCCTATAATATCCCAACACCTTTTTAAGAATTCAAAACTGAATCCATCCGGCCCAGGACTACGATCCCCAGAAAAACCAAAGGCCACTTCCTTGATTTCCTGCAAATTTACATCAACTTCTAATTCTTGACTTTCTGCCAGTGATAAAGATTTGAAACCAGATCCACCAATACGAGGAAAGGCTCTATCTGCCCTACCAAATCTACTAGCAAAATGAGACCTGGCATATTGTTTTACCATCTGCACATCCTCCTACAATCTACCATTAATGATAACTCCATTAACGGTATTCAAATTAATCCTCTGCCTTAAGACATTATGAAAAAACTTGGTATTAATATCTCCGTCAGCTATCTACTTGGATCTCGATTTTTGCTTCAGAATACTCTCTTTAATTCTAATAGATTTCCAAAAATTATCTTCTGCATCATTCCTACACAGTAGCTCCTCTCTAGACATATCACCTACTTTTTGAACCAACAATTCTTCCATTTCATTGACAACCCCAACTTCCTTTTGAATACTAAGATCAATCAAACCAAACACAGTTGTATTCCACCAACGAATTCTATTCCTCAGATGTTTCATCTTCTATGCCAATATATACGAAGCTTTTCCTGTTATCTTAAGCTCTTCCCACTCTTTCTTAATGAAAACTAAAAAATCAGAATGGTCGAACCAACACGACAAAACCTTAAACGGCTTGGGGCCCCAATTCGTATTCTTAACTGCGATCCAAACCGGCCTGTGATCTGATATATCTCTCTCTCCAATTCGTTGAGTGACCATGTTCCAATCATTAAAAATAGAAGGCGAAACAAGGAACCGATCAAGACGACTACAGACAGTATCTTTAGACTTGAACCAAGAGAATCTGAGACCACCACTTAAAGGTAGATCCACCAGACCTAGAGCATTAATGAATTCAGAGAACACTACCATGTGTCTTCTATTGGGTCGAGAATACCCAATCTGCTGCTCCCTGCTCTTAATAGAATTAAAGTCCCCCCTACTATCCACTCTCCTGGACTCAGACTATTTTTAAGCTTTAATAAATCCTTCCATAAGACTCTCCTCTCGACAATATTAGAAGGAGAGTAAATGTTAAACAAATAGCATCTTCTACCTTTCCAAAACGCTTGCATCCCAAGGTAACCTTGACCCCTGTAACTACATATAGGAGATAAAACATCTGACTTCCATATGGTGATTAATCCTCCTGATAGCCCATTAGCATTGGATGCAGACCAATGACAAGACCGATCTCTCCAGAAACTAAAAACTAACTCATCTGAAACGCAACTACACTTCTTTTCCTGTAAAAAACATATCTCTGCTCCAACTTTAATCAAAGTTTCTCTAATCTTCTTTCTCTTCAAAACCCCACCACACCCGCGAATATTGTAGGAAACAATATTCATGTAAACTTAGTAGCTTCCACCTTCTTTCCATCTGCTGCTTTTCTATCCACCTCTTCTAAATTCCTCAAAATATTCTCAAACACCTCATCATCTTCATCAGCTTCTATTCCTAACTGCAGAATAGTATCCCACACCCTAACAGGTATATTCTCCAATTTCTTCTTTATCCTTAAATTACACTGAGCAAAACCAGAATCAGAAATGGAATTATCATTTGAACCAGAGGGGATGTTTTCATGAAATGACAGAGTGTCCTTATTAATAACTTTCTCAGGAACCTTCCCCTGCATTTCTTACTTCTTGTGATACCTTAGAAACGCACTTTCAGCTTGAAGGAGTGTAGCATAATAGGAGGGATCAAAAGGAATTTTGAGTCTTTGATAAATATCACCAATAATTTGCTTCTTACTCTTCTTCTTAACCACCTGAGAACCCACACAATCCTGGGCAACAGATCTACCAGCCTCCAAATTACTTAAATTATCAGACATTGACATGTGATCTCTCCCCATAGGAGGCCTACCATTAAGGGTAAGGTTCAATTGACTACTGTTGCAGTGAAAATTGGATAACAAATTATTAATTAATTTGCATCAGTTTCTTTTACAACCGACTTTGATTTATCCAAAGGAAAGGTTCAAGATCGTTAGAAAAACCTAAAGGGGAAAGATCTAAGGTTCGGGGGTTGGTTACGCCTAGGGAAGGTATTAGCACCCTAAACGTCCGTAGTACTCTACGGGAACCTCTTGCTTAAGTTATCTTATGTTTGCTAAGGTTCTATGCTAAAGGCTTGAAAAACCCTAGGGGTTAGTATCTAAGTATACTCGATAAAGCATCGCACTTTACGCCTACGTATCCTCGGGAATAGAATCAGAGTATGCGTAGTTCTACTTCTACTGAATGATTGACTATGGTCAATATTCAGAGGGGAAATGAGTACAAGCTCATTGTAGAGTTTAGGAACTCTCTAAGTCTAGTTGAGATGGACCTATGTTGAAGTTTAGTTAGGAGGGGAAAGTGATAAATTCATTATGATGAATATCACTAAGAGTTGAAGAACTCTTCCTAAAGCTAGTTATAATTTCTATGGCTCTGATGAGGCCAAGAAATAAGGTTTCTTCCTAAGAGGTTACTTAGGTTAAGATGGGGGCCATGACTTTAAGAGTCAACACTATTCACCTTCCTTTGGAATGGGGGAAAATAGTTGATAATAACAATAAATAAGACATGATATAATAGATAAAACAACATAAGCATGAGGATGGCAATATGTGTATGACAAAGATATGGATAGGATGAACATGATTAAAAGAATACATCAAATATGCTTCAATCTTTAGGAAGACAAACATATAGGAATGATATACAAGAACAAATCAAATATGCTTCAATCTTTAAGAAGACAAACATATAGGAATGATATACAAGAACAAATCAATATGCTTCAATCTTTAGGAAGACAAACATAGAGAAATGATATACAAGAACAAATCAATATGCTTCAATCTTTAGGAAGACAAACATAGAGAAATGATGTAAAAGATGATATTTGAAGAAGGATAATATTCATATAAAGTCAAGCATATGACAAGTCAACATGGATAGAGTTTGTTCTAGACTTTTAAACACAAATTAGTGATTTAATTCAAGATTTTTCAAATAAAAGTTATGAACAAAGTCTAGCAACTTAATAATTAAACTCACAATTTAATAATTAAACTTAAATAGATATTTGCGAAAAAATTACTAAATAAGACTAAATAAAGATTTAAGTATTTGGAGTTTTATTATTAAAAGGGTTACTAATCCAAATTCTAATTAAAATACAAATAAAATTAGAGTCTCGAAGGAAAACACTAATCCTATTATTTCTAAAATTACTAATTAAAGTAAGTTATAGAAACTTAATTAAAAAAAAAAAGAGTTAGCCTTAATCCTAAATTCCTAAATGACATTAAGCTTAAAATTACCTAACACTTACTAATTGAAAATGAGTAGTATGCTCTTAAAATAAAAAATAAAAACAACATGCCACTCAGGCCCAAAGGGTGGTCCAAGGATAAAGAAGGCGAGCCCAAGCAGAGTGGGGCGCTAGGTTACAGTAGGGTCGGGGAAGATGGACCGGGTCAACTCGGTTTTGGTTACTGAAACTGGAAATAAAAAGGGTAAAGAAAACCCTACACACCCAGCCGTTCAAAATAAAAACATCAATCAAACGTACCAACCCTTCTATTCTCCGCTCGCGGTCTCCTCCGTCTGTCTCTACTCATTCGCTCCCAATTCCCTCTTTCTTCTCTCTCTCACCGGTCGTGTTCTATCTCGTTCTTTCTTCTCACGATCTCTCAATCCCGATTTTGTTCTCTTTCGCATTTCCCTGTTCTAAATTTGAATTCCCAGCTTCAAACCCCAAACTTCCCCAAGACTAAAATCATATAAAAACTCAATCGACCACCTCAAGAAGCAAACGAATCGAAAACCAAACAAACGAAATCAAGCCCTAAGAACTCAATATGTAAAACAGCAGTTCGAGAAAATGGAAACAAGACAAATCCATGGAGCACACAAACAGGTCAAGGCAACAAAGCAAAGAAGAAATTTCAAAGTGAATTTCTCTGCAATCGTTATCGAAACAAAAATCCCCAGGTACTCCTCAAATTTCTCTCTTCTTATCCTTGCTTCTGATCCATTGTTGTCTTGTTGTTGAAAGAGGTAGAGTGATGGTGCGAGAAGAGTCAGAAGTTGCTGTTAATTGATTTGAAAATGTGAGAAAGGAAAAAACCGGTGATGGTGGAATGTAGCAGTTTAGGTGATGTGAGGTTGTTGTGCAACGTCGAAATTGACGGCAGCGGCGGAAAGTGAAGACTAGATAAGTTTGTGAGGATGGTTAAGTGGTGTAGTTGTGAGGAGGAGCTTTGAAATAGTTTGAAGATGCAGAGTTGGATGGCGTGTTGTTTTAGGTTAGGGAGAAAGTTAAGGGATTCTTGTAACAGACAAAACCTGCCAGAAACAATGAAGACAGAGGTATGTTTTTGTGAATTTGTTTGTGGTTTTTGAATTGTGTCGGTTTCGGTTTATGAACTGAGTAAATTGAGATGGTTGGTGTGTTGTATTGAATCTTGTTTTCTGTTGTGAAAAAATTCTGTTTTGAAACTGGTTTTGGTTGTGAAAACTTTCTGGGCTGGTTTGGCTTTTTTCCGGGTTTTGTGTTACTCCTTCTGGTTGTGGTTTTGGATGTTAAAACTTATGATTTGAATGCCTCTCCTTTTGGTTTTCTCCCTCCCCTTTTCTAACGCCTTCTGTCTCTGCTATATACTTGCTTCTTAGTTTTTTAAAAATGAATTCGACCGTTTGGTTTGCAGGTTAACGTTGGAGAGCAGTACGGTCTGGAGTTTGGCAGAAAAAAGCTGGTGTGATTGCTGGGAAATTTCAGCAAGTTTGGGGAACTGGTCTGGTTCGTACGATTGGAGTGGGAAGAAAATTACCACTATTGCTTCTTCTTTTCAAATGGTCACTAAAGCATTTCAAAGAAACAGACCTAAAGTTTTCGTTAAATATATTATATAGTAGCTGCAAAGTTGGACTTGTGTGGTTACAATATGCACGTGAAGAAAATGCTTTCTTCTTACCTTGTAATATACCAAAAATAAATAAAAGTAACAAGTTTTCTAATAGGCAAAATGATTAAAAAGATTAAATGACTAATTAATTAAATCTATGTTATAATTAAAATTAAAGTTAACTGGAAAGAGATATAAACTAAAATAATTTCAACACTAAATTAAAATAAAAGAAAATGAAATTAATAAATATTAAACTAATTGACTTTAATTAAAATGTGAACTAAATTAAGAAAAATTAAGTTATAATTAAATTAAAATAATAAACTTTAGTCGAATTCTAAATAAAATTTAAAATAAGGCAAATTCTAGAATAAAATTATAAAATGGCTAAAAACGAAAGATTGCTGATTCAAAAAAAATGATATGATGATAAGACAAATCTGAGGGTAAAATTTGGGGTGCAACAGTTGCCCCTATTTAAATATCTTCACTGGATGACATGAGAGACGAAGATTCTCATGGAATCAAAAGTGAAAGATATTTAAATACAGATAACCGAAAATTTTGCCCTCAGATGCGCAAACATGCAATGCAACAGACATGATGCCAAGATGCCAAAGAAGATGCAAAGATGCAAACACAACGAGACACCAAAGGACAAACAGGACGCAAAAGATGAGTTTCACCGGGGAAAGACGAAAGCTAAAGTATCCATGAGAAACATCTCACTGGGGATACAAGCTAACCAACAAAAGAGACTCACTAGGGAGACTCCAAAGAAACACTGGAGAGAAGACCACAGAAAATCTCCACTGGGGAAAGATCTAGGGAGATGGACTGCTGGGGACAAGAACAAACCCACATTCTTTCTGGGCATGAAACCAGAAAGAAAACCTGATCACCAGGGATCAGCCTAAAAAGACAGACAACCAAGCAAAGACTTCCTGGGGATTCTATACAGAAGAGTTCAAGATGGGATCTTCAAGAAAAGCCAGGAAGACAGAGACAAACTCTGCGCACCAGATAGGCGTCTTATAAGGTTGAAGAAATTTGTTCTAAGAAACTTAGCGTAAAGCAATTTCAGAAAAGAAACAAGATAAGGGTTCAATGTCCGACACGATTCGAACAAGAACAATTTTAAAACAAAAGACAGTGCTTGACACGATTCAAGCAAAGTCCCAATTCAAGTTCGACACGATTCGAACAGGAATGGTTTTAAAACAAGGGGTCAGTGTCCGACACGATTTGAACAAAGACTCTGTTCAGGTTTGACACGATTCAAACAAGAACGGCAAAAGACAGTGCTTGACACGATTCAAACAAAGTCCAAGTTCAAGTTTGACACGATTCAAACGAGAATAAGTTCAAGTTTGACACGATTCAAACGAGAACACAAAAGACAATGCTTGACACGATTCAAACAAGGTCCAAGTTCAAGTTTGACACGATTCAAATGAGAACAGTTCCAAAAATCCTTTAAAGCTAAACTTCTTGGGGAACATAAAAGATTTTAAAGATTTAAATCTGGCGCGCAAAGGTTAAGACCGAACAAGCACGACACAAAGCAAACCGGGAATGTCTTTACTTCACTGGGGAAATAAAGACAAACACCAACAAAAGACCACAAGCAAAACAGAGCGCAAAGAAAGCAAAGAATCTGGCACTCAAAGGTGGTGACCGAACGTAAGCATAGCTTAGGCAAAGATTTTAGATTGACGGAAAAAGCAGTTAATTTAAATAAAGGTTGACATCATCAAAGGGTTGATGGAGAAAACTGACATCGTCAAAGGGTTGACAGAAAGAGCAGTTGATTTAAATAAAGGTTGACATCATCAAAGGGTTGATGGAGAAAACTGACATCGTCAAAGGGTTGACAGAAAGAGCAGTTGAATGACATCATCAAAGGGTTGATAGAGAAAGCAGTTGATGGCATCATCAAAGGGTTGATGAAGAAAACGACATCGTCAAAGGGTTGACAGCAAAAGCAGTTGAATGACATCATCAAGGGGTTGATGGAGAAAGCAGTTGATGGCATCATCAAAGGGTTGATGAAGCAAACGACTATTGGTAACTGTAGAAGTATGAATAAAACCAAAGACGGATAAGCTTCTCATGAGTGAGATTGCCTATAATTGTTGGGTACAAATTCCAAAGATATATTGGTATTACAAAATTGTTGGAGAAATAACTTTGTCTTCAATGTGATTCGTAAAAGAATCTTCTTGTGAGTCACGGTGCAAAATAAATGCACTAAATAAACGTAGGTTCGGAAACCACACCTGCCAGGGACCAAGGTTCAATCTAGGAACAAGCTAGAAAGAAACGGTCAAACAATACTCCAGCTGAGGAATGAACTCAAATGGGGATTTATCTTATCCAAATGTGGAAAAGATAACTGAAACAACCATCATCCACGAGGATATAACTCCGTGGGGAATTCAGAAAAGATGGGCACTTTATGCCTAGGGCTGACTTTCTATTGGATAGAGTAGACACACCTAGTCACTTGGGGAGACAACACCAAAGTGAACAGAAAAACACCAAAAAGAAGCAGAAATGCAAAGATGCTATGCATATGAGCGCTCATGCAATGCTTATGCTTATGCTGACAAAACAGACAAGAAGCGAAACTGGAGATGAAATAAAACATTTCGACAAGGGTACCCAGCCAACCTCACCCAATTGGACCAATACTGGGGATGAAGAAGAATCAACAACTTCATTGGTGAAAAGAGTATTCCACTTGAGGTATAACATCATGAGGATTGCCCTCATGGGCTTGATCTCTTTGTTGGAGAAGAATCCATGGAGAATTCGTCAAGATTAGCAGAGGTAACAGCTTACTGGAAAGCTTAGCAAAAGATATCACAAGAACAGAGTAATCCTGCATTCTGACTTATATGATGATCATCTTCGAATTTTGTCTGCCCCAAGCTAAGACGATTACAAGAGGATTTTATAGAAGAAATGGCATACAGGGTGCTTCAATATCTTCAAACTCTTGGAGAGATCTCGGCATAACTGCCCCAGATTAGGGGATGAATAACCCAAAGAATTCTACAGAAGGATTGAAATACCAGATACTTCAATATCTTCCAACTTGAATAGTCAAAAGAATTTTACGGAAGAAATGAAATATCAAATGATTCAATCTCTTCCAACTTGAATAGTCAAAAGAATTTTATGGAAGAAATGGAATGCCGGATGATTCAATATCTTCCAACTTGAATAGTCAAAAGAATTTTACGGAAGGATTGAAATACCAGATGGTTCAATATCTTCCAACTTGAATAGTCAAAAGAATTTTACGGAAGGATTGAAATACCAGATGGTTCAATATCTTCCAACTTGAATAGTCAAAAGAACTTTACGGAAGAAATGAAATACCAGATTATTCAATATCTTCCAACTTTTGAATCTTGACGTAGCTGTTTCTGTTCAGTTATACTCGAGATACTCAAATTATAGTAGAAATTACTGGGGAACGGATTTGCCCCTGCTGATGGGTTACTGCAAACAAAACTCGTCATAAGATGATCTCAAGGATATTTGCCCCAATATTCTGGATTTGCAGAATCCTGCTTCTGATTTGCCAACTCCCGGGATAATAGGTTGGCAAACCTCACACTTGGTTGCCCCTGACTGAGTCAAAATTCCCTTATCAAGTTCAAATCCTTGACTGGTCGCATTTGTTGGGATTCCTTGATATCGAATGGTATTCCAAACAAGCGTTGTTCATTAAAATTGGAAAAATTTAATGCAAAGTTTTGAAAATAAAGCTTTTGATGGAAGCACACGCTGATTGATTAAATCAAGAACAAAGGTGGATCTTGATTATTTATGAAAAGACAAAAGAAGGGATCAACACACACGAAATAACAAAGATTATTAGGAGTCAGGTTACCCAACCTTGCTGTAGCATGCCTTTCAAAATAACCTAACCTCAATTAGGTCTTTTAAGGGTTGTAATGTGGTATGGTTCACAGTTTATGAAGCAAAAGGTAAAGGCTCAAATCCTACGCTCAGTTAACTCAAGATATACGTTCAAATATCTAATAATAGGAAGTCACTTGATTTGAAAGCTGACTGGCGCCTTATGTGAAACGCTCGTGCTTGAATGCATAACCGAGTTAAACTGAGAACTACCCTGCCCCAAGGTTGAGATTGAGGGGTTTTTTTTTGTGTAAGGAAAGAAAACTCCTACTTCTAGGCTCGAAGGGGTTGACAAGGGATTGTCATCCTTCCTTCTCCAATGTTTAGGAAATGTGAATCAATGCCTTACATCCTTGGTGAAGTTAATTTGAAAGCATACCACAACAATTATGAACATGAGGTTTTCATCATCCTCCCTAATCTTTGCTTTAACAAAAGTTTTAAAAAGGGAGTGAAAAAGATATATATTTTTGCTTTTATGAAAATAAAAGTAAAAGAGTGAAACGAATGGATTTAACCAAAAGATGCATAAATATTTCATTAATCTTGCCAATTTGAAAGTACAACACTGCTTATAAGCAAAACAGATTCAAATATGCAAAGAAAATACAACAAAATTGCTGAAATAGTCTAAAGTTTGTCAGCCTCAGGGAACTGGGCTTTCCTTCTTGACTTGCCAAACGGAGATAGTCATCTTCAAAATCGATTGTCGAAATCCGTCTGAGAATTATCTTCACATCCACTCTCGACAATTTCTTCCTCTTCAGGGTCTGATGAATCTGATGAATCTGCTTGATTAAGTGAAGGATTGTTGATTTGAATTCCTTCATGCGTGAATGAGATCATCTCAGAATCAAGCAGCGTCTGAACCTTGCTTCTGAGTACCTTACAGTCTTCGGTTGAATGCCCCTATGCCCCAGCGTGGTAGTCACATCGGGCATTGACATCAAAGCCTGGTGGGTATGGAGGGATCACTGGAACTATCCCTTTTGGCACTATCAATCCCCCTTTGATTAAATCTGGCAGGAACTGACTGTATGGTATTGGCAACGGAGTGAAATTCCTCTCTGGCTTCCTTGGCCTTTGTCGTGCATGCTGACGTGGCTGACGGCGGTAGGACCGTTGATGTAGAGGAGGTCCTCGATTTGGAGCAGAATATTGCCCACGTGGAGAGATTGGTGTCTGAAGCAAAGACCCAAAAGGTTGTTGACGCTGAACACTTGAGTTGTAGAAGTGTTGAGGTATTTGGGATTCCCACATTGAACTACTCTCCTTCTCCCATTCTTCTTGAGAACTGACAACTGATTTATTCTCAACGACCGGGGTATTCGAGA
This sequence comes from Lathyrus tuberosus, assembly GCA_022829125.1. Lineage (NCBI taxonomy): Eukaryota > Viridiplantae > Streptophyta > Magnoliopsida > Fabales > Fabaceae > Lathyrus > Lathyrus tuberosus. Next base: position 14,476,431 of record JALAZF010000072.1, read on the forward strand.
TGCCTCAGATCTTTCCTTTCTGGAGAGCACTCTCAATGCGTTCTCCAATTTTTACTAATTCAGCAAAGTTTGACGTCACAGTGCTAAACAACTTTTCTCGGTATATACCTTGCAAAGTATCCACGAACCAGTAAACCAATTCCTTGTCCGAAAGTGGTGGTTAAACACGAGCAGCTACTTCTCTCCACCTCTGAGCATACTTTCTGAAGGACTCATTTTCTTCCTGAGATAAGTCTAGCAAATGTAGGCGGCTGGGAGCCAAATCAAGATTGTAGTTATATTGCTTCACAAAAGCACTGGCTAGGTCTGACCATGATTGGACATGACTACTTTCTAACTGCATATACCAATGTAGTGATGCTCCACTTAGACTGTTTTGGAAACAATGGATCATGAGTTTATTATTGAGGACATGTGGAGTCATTCCTCTGCAAAACATCACCAAATGCTGCTTTGGACAGCTATCCCCTTTATACTTCTCAAACTTCGGCGTTTTGAACTTAGGAGGTATCACAAGGCCGCGCACCAAACACATGCCCAAAGCATTCAGATCAGCAGTGTCACGGCCTGTAATGGCATCAAACCTCTTTTCCAAGGCACGACATTTTTCCATTAGCTCAATGTCTCGCGGATTCTGGGTTTTCTCCGCAGAGACCACTTCTTGGGAATCTGACTCGGAGAATGCAAAACTGCGGTATTCCGTAGCATCAATAGAAGAAGAATGTCCGTCTCGGACAACAACATGTTCTTGTATAAACTGGTTCCTAACAGGAGTCTGAACAGGTTGAGCTTGGGCAACATTGTTCATACCCTGGATATTGGCATCTCTTTTTGCCAAGGCTGCCATAAACTGATCAAACTGACCTCTTAACAAGTCGAAATCTGCTCTGGTCACAAACTGGTTCTGCTCATTTTAATTCATGATCCCTTAAAGGCTTCTTCAAGTCCAATGCTGGTTTCAGGAAGGTTAGCTGGGTTACAGACAAAGGACAGAGAAAACTCAAGACTGAGAAATGCAAATGCAATGCTAATGCGCATGCAATGCAAGCCAAATGGTTTCAAGGAACTCAAAGGTGAGCTGCGAACATTTTGGAAAACTGAAAAGTTTTGTTTTAAAATCTAAGATCCTGATTGATCTTTGCAAAGAACGTCTGAGTTCATTGAAACCAAATGGTTATCATGAGATGTATGCAATGCACAAAACACGGGCACACAAAAACACAAACATGCGTACACAACAGCACACAAGTCCTAGGTTTAGGGGTTACGAGCATGGAGTCAAAAGGTCTACCCATCCCAAAGGTATGTACTACTGGCTTTCACCTGCCAAACAAGGTTCTAAAGAGTTCCCAGAGTCTACAATCCATCTTTCGGATTTTAAGGATTTCCCAGATGACTTGGTAATCGATAAAATTCTCAAGAGAATCTCGTCTGAGTGTAGTATCGCGTGACAACCAAGTCAGAAATAGACTCCATCATGGTCACCGCACTACATCCTAAAAGGCCAAGTGGGGTTTGGTAACTACGGTTCTCAGTATCCCGGGCACCCAGGTCGAAAGTAGCAAGCTTTCACGAACGAATTCGTTCAACATAGCTAGACTCGAGAGGGCCTCAACTGAGTGATGGTGTTTATCAATTCGACCTTTCAGGATTCGACTCCCTCAAAGCTTCCTTGAATACCATCGATCTATAATAAGTGTACACTCAAATCTGGGTATAGGATTTATCTCACTCAAAGATATCAACCCAAATCAAACAGGATAAGCAAAACATAAAACAGATATGACAGGTAAGCATACAAGCAATCATACAAGTAGATAAGCAAACATGAATAACATAAAGCAAAATAGGCTTAACCCTCTTAGGAAAGGACCAACAATAGGTCTTACTTTCCCCAGTGAAGTCGCCATTTCTGTTGCGGTGAAAATCGGATAACAAATTATTAATTAATTTGCATCAGTTTCTTTTACAACCGACTTTGATTTATCCAAAGGAAAGGTTCAAGATCGTTAGAAAAACCTAAAGGGGAAAGATCTAAGGTTCGGGGGTTGGTTACGCCTAGGGAAGGTATTAGCACCCTAAACGTCCGTAGTACTCTACGGGAACCTCTTGCTTAAGTTATCTTATGTTTGCTAAGGTTCTATGCTAGGCTTGAAAAACCCTAGGGGTTAGTATCTAAGTATACTCGATAAATCATCGCACTTTACGCCTATGTATCCTCGGGAATAGAATCAGAGTATGCGTAGTTCTACTTCTACTGAATGATTGACTATGGTCAATATTCAGAGGGGAAATGAGTACAAGCTCATTGTAGAGTTTAGGAAGTCTCTAAGTCTAGTTGAGATGGACCTATGTTGAAGTTTAGTTAGGAGGGGAAAGTGATAAATTCATTATGATGAATATCACTAAGAGTTGAAGAACTCTTCCTAAAGCTAGTTATAATTTCTATGGCTCTGATGAGGCCAAGAAATAAGGTTTCTTCCTAAGAGGTTACTTAGGTTAAGATGGGGGCCATGACTTTAAGAGTCAACACTATTCACCTTCCTTTGGAATGGGGGAAAACAGTTGATAATAACAATAAATAAGACATGATATAATAGATAAAACAACATAAGCATGAGGATGGCAATATGTGTATGACAAAGATATGGATAGGATGAACATGATTAAAAGAATACATCAAATATGCTTCAATCTTTAGGAAGACAAACATATAGGAATGATATACAAGAACAAATCAAATATGCTTCAATCTTTAAGAAGACAAACATATAGGAATGATATACAAGAACAAATCAATATGCTTCAATCTTTAGGAAGACAAACATAGAGAAATGATATACAAGAACAAATCAATATGCTTCAATCTTTAGGAAGACAAACATAGAGAAATGATGTAAAAGATGATATTTGAAGAAGGATAATATTCATATAAAGTCAAGCATATGACAAGTCAACATGGATAGAGTTTGTTCTAGACTTTTAAACACAAATTAGTGATTTAATTCAAGATTTTTCAAATAAAAGTTATGAACAAAGTCTAGCAACTTAATAATTAAACTCACAATTTAATAATTAAACTTAAATAGATATTTGCGAAAAAATTACTAAATAAGACTAAATAAAGATTTAAGTATTTGGAGTTTTATTATTAAAAGGGTTACTAATCCAAATTCTAATTAAAATACAAATAAAATTAGAGTCTCGAAGGAAAACACTAATCCTATTATTTCTAAAATTACTAATTAAAGTAAGTTATAGAAACTTAATTAAAAAAAAAAGAGTTAGCCTTAATCCTAAAATCCTAAATGACATTAAGCTTAAAATTACCTAACACTTACTAATTGAAAATGAGTAGTATGCTCTTAAAATAAAAAATAAAAACAACATGCCACTCAGGCCCAAAGGGTGGTCCAAGGATAAAGAAGGCGAGCCCAAGCAGAGTGGGGCGCTAGGTTACAGTCGGGTCGGGGAAGATGGACCGGGTCAACCCGATTTTGGTTACTGAAACTGGAAATAAAAAGGGTAAAGAAAACCCTACACACCCAGTCGTTCAAAAGAAAAACTTCAATCAAACGTACCAACCCTTCTATTCTCCGCTCGCGATCTCCTCTGTCTGTCTCTACTCATTCGCTCCCAATTCCCTCTTTCTTCTCTCTCTCACCGGTCGTGTTCTATCTCGTTCTTTCTTCTCACGATCTCTCAATCCCGATTTTATTCTCTTTCGCATTTCCCTGTTCTAGATTTGAATTCCCAGCTTCAAACCCCAAACTTCCCCAAGACTAAAATCATATAAAAACTCAATCGACCACCTCAAGAAGCAAACGAATCGAAAACCAAACAAACGAAATCAAGCCCTAAGAACTCAATATGTAACACAGCAGTTCGAGAAAATGGAAACAAGACAAATCCATGGAGCACACAAACAGGTCAAGGCAACAAAGCAAAGAAGAAATTTCAAAGTGAATACCTCTGCAATCGTTATCGAAACAAAAATCCCCAGGTACTCCTCAAATTTCTCTCTTCTTATCCTTGCTTCTGATCCATTGTTGTCTTGTTGTTGAAAGAGGTAGAGTGATGGTGCGAGAAGAGTCAGAAGTTGCTGTTAATTGATTTGAAAATGTGAGAAAGGAAAAAACCGGTGATGGTGGAATGTAGCAGTTTAGGTGATGTGAGGTTGTTGTGCAACGTCGCAATTGACGGCAGCGGCGGAAAGTGAAGACGAGATAAGTTTGTGAGGATGGTTAAGTGGTGTAGTTGTGAGGAGGAGCTTTGAAATAGTTTGAAGATGCAGAGTTGGATGGCGTGTTGTTTTAGGTTAGGGAGAAAGTTAAGGGATTCTTGTAACAGACAAAACCCGCCAGAAACAATGAAGACAGAGGTATGTTTTTGTGAATTTGTTTGTGGTTTTTGAATTGTGTCGGTTTCGGTTTATGAACTGAGTAAATTGAGATGGTTGGTGTGTTGTATTGAATCTCGTTTTCTGTTGTGAAAAAATTCTGTTTTGAAACTGGTTTTGGTTGTGAAAACTTTCTGGGCTGGTTTGGCTTTTTTCCGGGTTTTGTGTTACTCCTTCTGGTTGTGGTTTTGGATGTTAAAACTTATGATTTGAATGCATCTCCTTTTGGTTTTCTCCCTCCCCTTTTCTAACGCCTTCTGTCTCTGCTATATACTTGCTTCTTAGTTTTTTAAAAATGAATTCGACCGTTTGGTTTGCAGGTTAACGTTGGAGAGCAGTACGGTCTGGAGTTTGGCAGAAAAAAGCTGGTGTGATTGCTGGGAAATTTCAGCAAGTTTGGGGAACTGGTCTGGTTCGTACGATTGGAGTGGGAAGAAAATTACCACTATTGCTTCTTCTTTTCAAATGGTCACTAAAGTATTTCAAAGAAACAGACCTAAAGTTTTCGTTAAATATATTATATAGTAGCTGCAAAGTTGGACTTGTGTGGTTACAATATGCACGTGAAGAAAATGCTTTCTTCTTACCTTGTAATATACCAAAAATAAATAAAAGTAACAAGTTTTCTAATAGACAAAATGATTAAAAAGATTAAATGACTAATTAATTAAATCTATGTTATAATTAAAATTAAAGTTAACTGGAAAGAGATATAAACTAAAATAATTTCAACACTAAATTAAAATAAAAGAAAATGAAATTAATAAATATTAAACTAATTGACTTTAATTAAAATGTGAACTAAATTAAGAAAAATTAAGTTATAATTAAATTAAAAAAATAAACTTTAGTCGAATTCTAAATAAAATTTAAAATAAGGCTAATTCTAGAATAAAATTATAAAATGGCTAAAAACGAAAGATTGCTGATAAAAAAAAATGATATGATGATAAGACAAATCTGAGGGTAAAATTTTTGGGTGCAACAACTACCACCCTCTATACCCTCTTCAACTCTATTATGTTTAACCAAAGAACAAGTAACATGATCTGGTATCAATCCAACCTCAGATGACTTAAAGGAATTAACCTCCAACTCACTTAAACCAGCTTCACTAACATTACTGGATCTACACAAATCATCAAGAAAGGGACTGTCTCCAAGAGCCTGCCCTAATTTAGAACAATTAACATCCGCAGAATCTGAATGATGAGAATATTCCTCAGTAGAATTTCTGACTATCTTAACTCCCTCTCGATCACCATGACCAATCTTGTCTTCAGCCCTCACACCATTTTCCTCCACCCCATACATACTCACCCCACCCAAATTTTTGTTCAGACCGACTTCACTACCATCAGAGTTATAAGATTGAGAATCCATAAAGTCTGAACTATCTTCTTCAAAGCAGGTTCTACTCCTACTAACAGAGTCTTTAACATATGGCCCAAAGGAATCCTCAACTATCTTAATACAAAAAACATTATCATTGACATCCACATTGACCACTTCATTGAGATTCAAAGCAAACTTAGTCCTAATCAGAATTCTTGCCATATCAAACCTTGAATGTTTCCTTGTGTCATCATCCATACTGACGAACTCGCCCATAGTACCAGCTAAGAACTTGAAAAAATTTTCTCTCCACACGTGACATGGAAGACCAAAAATCTTAACCCAAGTGAGTCTTTCTTGGTCCACATCATTTGGAGTCCATTGATGGATATCCGAAAACCATCTGGAAATCCAACTAGATTCCTCTGCTATCAATCTTTCAATATCACCTGGATTATCTTCCTCAATAAGACATAGATTAGCTCCCATTGGAGTAACCTTAATATTAAAGAAACCTTCCATTTGAAATGCTTCCACAACCTCCTTCGCAGAACCAGGTATCTCCAAAACCCCTGTAAACGCCTGCTCAAACCTTTCCAAATCTTCTTTGTTAACATCAAAACTCAAATGAGCAAAGTTTGGTTTTTCTCCCATAAGAACACCCTTTGATTTCTTAGTAGTCCTACCAGTCACCTGGGCAAAAGTCAATTTTGAAACAAAACCTTTCCTCTTCTCTTTACTGATTGAGTAACCATCAACCCTCTTCTGTTCCACAGACTTACGAACAACAGGACCAGAAAATATATGATGTGAAATGGCAATTATGTCCTTGCATTATATCCTCTAGACACGTCTATAACAATCTGATTAAATCCAATGACTTCCTGCACAACGCACCTTACCTCACCAGGACGATTTTAATTGCCATTATTATATGAAAAGAAAACGTGTCATTTTAGATATTCAAATCAATCTCACTCTCACATTACTTCTTATTTTCTTGTTTGATTTCACATCATATATAATGTAGGCAAAGATACTTCAAAGGCTAACAAACTTTATATTATATTAGATAAAGTAGAAAGAGATTCACAAATACAAAATAATTAATATTCAAAGTTCAAAGCAAAACACACAAAAAAAACAAAGAAAAATAAGAGACACTCTTACAACAAAACTAGTTTGGAACTTAATATTTACTATTACAACGAAACTAGTTTGGAACTTAAAATTTACTATTAAATAGAAGAAACGATGGACTCGATGGCTTCGATAATTTCCCTTGCAGTTATGCTGATCAGCAGGTTCAGCGCAAACCCGCGGATAAATTTCAAGAATGAACTCATTCTACCTTTTGACCTATTATTATCATTATTCAATTTCAGAAGAATCAGATCCTTGAAACACGAGACATGAACACAGGTCTTTCCATTAGAGTTACCTACATATGACCAACCTTCAAAGTTGTTCCTCACAACATGCCTTTGCTTACAATGGACACAGTCGGATGGAACTTGATGAGACAAAGTTACATTTGAAATGTTCTTTTTCAGGTTGAGACAACAAGGATGTAGAGCATCCCCTGTTCTGGAACGGTAGAAAAAACCTAACAGATCTTTTCCACAAGCATCACAGAATCCACCCCATCGTGCTTTCTCATAGAATTCAAATGTAGAATTTTCGAAAAATGGATGAACTGCATGCTTAACAGGTTCAGCACATTCTTTATGGAGGATGTAGTTGCAATTGGTGTCTTGACAGTTGTAACGTGATCCAAAACCTATCTCTTTACAACCACTGCACATATATGCAGGTCCTGAACCATTCAATTGTAATGTGTGTTGATGATCCCATATGTATTAAATATTGAAATGAGTGTACAAGATTTATGCAATAGCTAGTATGTTGAATATTATTTGTTTAAAGATGCTTTCTCAAACATCTAAATTTATAGGAAAAAAATGTATCAATATTACAACACTTTCTTATGGGTTTCCCAAACATCATCTTTCTATAATGGCAACTAGAATATTTTTTAATTTTAAATTCACATAATGCAAATTTCAATGAATACCAATTTCTTTTTGCTAATACTAATTTTGATTTTGATATAAAATATTAGAATTTAATATATAATGGTCAATTAATATTACTATGTGAATTTAAAATTGTTTTCAATATTACAAGACTTTTTTACGGGCTTCCAAGAAAAGAAAGAGTATACACCATTCTCCTAGAATGACAACTAGAATATTTTTTAAATATCTTTTTAAGTATATTAGTTATTTTATTGAATTAAATATTTTAAATATTTAAATAATCAAATAAAATTAAAATTTTAATTAACTTTTATTTAATAATTAATTAATTAATTATATGCTAGTACTAAATATCAAGATTATTTATTTTGAAAAAAAAAATTTAATTAAACATGGTGTTATAAATAAGTTATGGCCTCAATATATGGTATACAATTAAGTTAATTCTTACAAAATTAAGGACTATCAATTGGAAACTTTTTAAATTAGAATTAGAGAGAGAAGCTCTCTTCCATCTCTAGAACTCTTCGTCTTCTTCCCCAAATTCTCGATAACCCTAATCGAACGAAAGCTATGTATCAGGTGCATTAGACGCATTCGTTGATTTCAGTGTTACTGATAACCCATCCGTAGCTGTTTTGACTTGCTATTCGAGTGGATACTGGGTGAGCTCTTCCCTATCTTTGGCTTAAATTCCTGGCTTTAGGGCTTAGGGGCCTCGGTAGGGAGGTGTCGTCATTTGGGTTCTACTGGGTAGTGGGTGCTGGTAGCTATATATTTGGTGGGTTTATTGCTGTTGATTGCATTTCGATTTATGGCTTATCAGAATAACTGTGGGGATGCCAGAGGAGTTTGGACAGCAGTGGGGAGAAAGAAGAATCCTCTAAATCGGAAAGCGTCAGTTGGAAGAATGTCGATATGGAAGAGTAATAAAGGTAAGGTAACTGATGTGGATTTACAAGAAGCCTCTTCTTTTTTCTTTACCCGATTCCCAGATTCGTTTGAGGCTAAGCAAATGTTCGAAGTTTTTAAGGAGTTTGGTTCAATTTTGGAGGTGTTTATTCCGGGCAGGCTCGATATCAGGGGTAATAGATTTGGATTTGTTAGGTTTAAGGGTGTGGAGGACGAACATCTTCTTGCCATTAGTTTAGATAAAGTTGTTATTAATGGCATTAAGATTTTTGTAAACCTTCCTAGATTCAAGAGAGAGTATAGGGTTGGGGTAGGATCTGGCTCTGTTGTACGTAAGTTTGTGGAACAGAAGAGGGTTGATGGTTTCTCAACTCATAAAGAGAAGAGGAATGGTGTTGGTTCAAAAATGACTTTCGCTCAGGTGACAGGTAGGACTTCTAAGACATCTGAGAAGGTTCTTATGGGAGATAAACCAAACTTTGCTCATCTGAGTTTTGATGTTAACAAAGAAGATTTGGAAAGGTTTGAGCAGGCATTTACAGGGGTTCTGGAGGTACCTGGGTCTGCGAAGGAGGTTGTAGAAGCATTTCAATTGGAAGGATTCTTTAATATTAGGGTTACACCAATGGGTGCTAATCTTTGTCTTATTGAGGAAGATAATCCAGGTGATATTGAAAGAATATTAGCAGAGGATTCTAGTTGGCTTTCCAGATGGTTTTCGGAAGTTCGTCAGTGGTCCCCAAATGATGTGGACCAAGAAAGACTCACTTGGGTTAAGATTTTTGGTCTTCCATGTCACGCGTGGAGAGAAATTGTTTTCAAGTTCTTAGCTGGTACCATGGGTGAGTTAGTTTGCATGGATGATGACACGAAGAAACATGCTAGGTTTGATATGGCAAGAATTCTGATTAGGACTAAGTGTACTTTGAACCTCAATGAAGTGGTCAATTTGGAAGTCAATGGCAATGTTTATTGTATTAAGATAGTTGAGGATTCATTTGGACCATTTGATAAAGATAGTGTTAGTAGGGGTAGAAACTATTTTGAAGAAGATACCTCAGACTTTGTGGATTCTCAAATCTATAACTCTGATGGTAGTGAAGTGGGACTTAACAAGAAGTCGGGAGGGGTGAGTATGTATGGGATGGAGGAAGATGGTGATAAGGCTGAAGACATGAGAAATTGTACTGAGGAATTGTGTCATAATTCAGATTCGGTAGATGTTAACTGTTGTAAACTTGGGCATGATCTTGATGACAGACCAAGTCTTGATGGTTTGGGCAGTGCTAGTGATGCTGGTGAAGATGATCTATGTGAGTTGGAGGCTAATTCAAGTAAGTCAACCGAGGTGGGATTAATGCCAGATCATGTCACTTGTTCGTTGGTTAAATTTAATAGAGTTGAGGAGGCAATAGAGGGGGGTACTCAATTGAATCATATCAGTAAAGGAAGGCTTCCTATGGTGAGAGATCAAATTCCATCATCTGATAATCTAGGTGATTTGGAGGCTGGTATAATTGGTGATCAGGATTGCGTTGGTTTCCAGGTGACTAAGAAGAAGAGTAAGAAGCAAATTATTGGTGATATTTATCAGAGACTCAAAATTCCTTTTGATCCTTCATATTATTCCACTCTGCTTCAAGCTGAAACTATGTTTTTGAGGTATCACAAGAAGCAAGGATTCCAAGAGAAGGTGTCTGGAAAAGTTATTAAGAAGGATTCCCTTTTAGTTCAGGAAAATCTCCCCTCTGTCTCAAATGATAACTCAATTTCTGATTCTGGTCTTGCTCAATGTAATTTAAGAATTAAGAAGAAATTGGAGAATACGCCTGTTAGGGTGTGGGATTATATACAACAGTTGGGCATTGAAGCTGAGGAAGACAACGAGGTGTTTGAGAGTATTTTGAAGAATTTAGAAGATGTGGATAGAAATGTAGTTGTTGGAAAGAAGGTGGAAGCTAATAAGTTTTCATGAAAATTGTTTCATACAATATTAGAGGGTGTGGTGGGGTGTTGAAGAGAAAGAAGATTAGAGAAGCTTTGATTAAAGGTGGAGCAGAGATATGTTTTTTACAGGAAACGAAGTGTAGGTGTGTTACAGATGAATTAGTCTATAGTATTTGGAGAGATCAGTCCCGTCATTGGTCTGCTTCTAATGCTATTGGGTTATCTGGAGGCTCAATCATCATATGGAAGTCAGATGTTTTTATTCCTATATGCAGCTATAGGGGTCATGGTTATCTTGGGATTCAGGTTTTATGGAAAGGTAGAATTTGCTATCTGTTTAACATTTACTCCCCTTCTAATATTGGTGAGAGGAGAGTTTTATGGAAGGAATTATTAAAGTTGAAAAGTTGTTTGAGTCCTGGAAATTGGATAGTTGGGGGGGACTTTAATTCAATCAAGAGTAGAGAGGAGCAGATTGGTTATATTCGCCCTAATAGAAGATACATGATTGAGTTTTCTGAATTCATTAACGTGATGGGTCTGGTGGATTTACCTTTAAGCGGTGGTCTCAGATTTTCTTGGTTCAAGCCCAAAGATTCGGTTTGTAGTCGTCTTGATCGGTTCCTTGTTTCGCATACTATTTTTAATGATTGAAACATGGTTACTCAACGAATTGGAGAGAGAGATATATCAGATCACAGGCCGGTTTGGATTGTAGCTAAGAATTTGAATTGGGGTCCCAAGCCGTTTAAGGTTTTGTCGTGTTGGTTCGACCACGCTGATTTCTTAGTCTTTATTAAAAGGGAGTGGGATGAGTATAAGATAACAGGAAAAGCTTCGTATATTTTGGCAGAAAAGTTGAAACATTTGAGGACCAGAATTCGTTGGTGGAATTCAAATGTGTTTGGCTGGATTGATCTAAGTATCCAAAAGGAAGTAGGGCTTGCCAATGAAATGGAAGAGTTGTTGGTTCATAATCTAGGTAATATCTCTAGAGAGGATCTTATGAGAAGGAATGTTGCAGAAGATAATCTTTGGAAATCTATCAGAATTAAAGAGAGTATTTTGAAGCAGAAATCGAGAACCAAGTGGATAGCTGATGGAGATCTTAATACTAAGTTTTTTCATAATGTCTTGAGGCAGAGGATTAATTTGAATACCATTAATGGTGTTATGATTAATGGTAGATTGGAGGAGGATGTGCAGAAGGTTAAGAAACATGTCAAGTCTCATTTTGCTAGCAGGTTTACTAGGGCAGAAAGAGCATTTCCTTCTATTGGAGGATCAGGTTTTAAATCTTTGTCACTGTCAGATAGCCAAGAATTAGAAGTTGATGTTAAAGTTCAGGAAATCAAGGATGTTGTTTTTGGTTTTTCTGGGGACCGTAGCCCTGGGCCGGATGGATTCAGCTTTGAATTTCTGAAAAGATGCTGGGATATTATAGGGCCAGAGTTCTCTAATTGTGTGTTGGAGTTTTTTTAGGGTGAACAGCTTCATAAAACCTTTGCGTCGTCGTTTGTGGTTTTAATCCCAAAGTCTGAAAATCCTGAAGATTTGGATGGTTATAGGCCAATTTCTTTGGTTACCTCAGTCTATAAGGTTATTTCTAAAATTCTTGCAAATAGACTTAAGACGAAAATTGGTGGTATTGTTTCAAATACACAAACGGCGTTCTTGGAAGGAAGAAACATTTTAGATGGGGTATTGGTTTTAAATGAGATCCTGGATTTTGCTAAGAGATCTAAAAAGGAGTTGATGATTTTCAAAGTGGATTTTGCTAAAGCGTATGACTGTGTACATTGGGATTATCTTCGAGAAGTGATGAAACATATGGGATTTGGATCTAGGTGGTTGAGATGGATGGACCTTGGAGTTTTTAATAGTTTTTCTTCGGTTTTAGTCAATGGGAGCCCATCTCAAGATTATAGAGTGACGAGGGGTCTCAAGCAAGGAGACCCTTTAGCTCCTTTCCTATTCTGTCTGGCAGCAGAGGGGTTGGAAATCATTATGAGGCGAGTTGTTGCGAATGGTTTTTTCTCAGAATTTAAGCCCAATCCTGAGATTGGTTTTCACATGTTGCAATTTGCTGATGATTCGGTCTTAATTGGCGATGGTTCGTGGAAGAATATCTTAGCGTTCAAAGCTATTTTGAAAGCTTTTCAGCTCACTCCAGGTTTGGACATCAATTTCAGTAAGAGTGCGTTGATTTGTGTTGGGTTGGATGATTTCAAGATCAGATCTGCAGAGATATTTCTATCTTGTAAAGTTTCTCCTTCTCAATTTTCGTTTCTTGGGATATTAGTAGGAGGTAATCATAGATTAATCTCGTTTTGGAAACCGGTGATTAATATTATGCGTGCTAGATTGAATACGTGGGAATCGGTACTTATCAATGGGAGGTCGAGTTACTCTAATTAATTCCGTCTTAAGTAATTTGCCAATCCATTACATGTCTTTTTATAGAATGCCACTTAAGGTGGTTAGCATTCTCAAGTCTATTCAAAGATCATTTTTGTGGAATGGGGTAGAGAATAAAAAAGGGATCTCTTGGATAAGTTGGCAAATGGTTTGTAAGAGTAGAGACTTGGGTGGATTAGGTGTGAAAGATTTAAAGTTATTCAATTTGGCTTTGTTTCTTAAGTGGGCTTGGAGGATTTTAGACAATAAGCTCACAATTTGGAAGGATTTTATTAACTATAGATATCCTCTGTGCTGTTATGATTTTTTTAACAGGGAGATCTCAAGTTTGCAGGTGGCTCCATCTTTATGGTTTGTAGATCTTTTGCAGTCCTTGAATGTAGTGGGAGAAGATAGGTTGGTTGATTTAATCGTATACGATGTTGGAGAAAGGATTAGAGTGGATTTTTGGAGGTCGAAGTGGGCTGTGGATGAGCCACTATGCAGAAGATTTCCTGCGTTATATGCTTTAACAGACTCAGAATTTAGCTCAGTTAATAGTAATGGTTATTGGGAGGGAGAGGTTTGGAAATGGGATATCAATATGGCTGTAGCAGAAAGTCAGGAAACGGAGCGGGCTCAGCTGGAGGAATTGTATTCGATATTGGCTACCACTTCCATAATCAAGAATGTCAAGGATTCAATTAAGTGGTTGCTGGAGGATAATTATACTTATTCTGTTTCATCTATGTATGTCTTTTTGCAGGAAATTATGGAAGATAATTCAATACAGATAGGAGATGAAATGAAAGCGGCATTGAAGTTAATTTGGCTAGCGCAAGTACCGTTTAAAGTGAAAGTGTTTGGGTGGAGAATGCTCCATAGGCGAATTCCAACGAGAGATAATTTGTATCGGAGAGGAATTGTTTCGAATAGTTATGAGATGTCATGCCCTTTTTGCTTCCTCGATATGGAGTCGGCTGAACATGTACTATTTCTATGTGGAAAATCTATTATGGTGTGGAATTTTACTTGTAAATGGTTGGGGATACCGTGTATATTAGTAGGAAATATGGTCACTCACTTAACATGTTGGATACAAGGTTGTGTCGATAGAGGGGTGTCGGTTAGAATAGCAGTAGGGTTATGGTTATCAATTTCTTGGATCCTGTGGTTATGTCGTAACAATATTATTTTTAGGGAGGAATTGTGAGATTTTGATACGATTTCAAATCGTATTTTTATTTATACTTGGTGGTAGATAGGTAGGAGTTATAAAAGTTCTTATTTTTGTAATTATTTCACTTGGGTTAATTCTTCGAGTGATTTTTGTAGCCGGTGATATTTAAGCAGGTTTTAGATGTATACGGGTTGGAGTACCCCTATGTACTCCAGTTTATACGAATTTTTAGCTTATTAAAAAAAAAAAAAAAAAAAAAGGACTATCAATTGAAGAATCACACAAATTATCACAACTTTTTTGCTTGTCTCCTAATCTTTGGAATTACCATCAATAACAATAAGTTTTTAAAATTTAATAATTCTTAAAAAAACTATTTTTCAATTATATACATACCTAAATATTTGATGACTACTACTAGAATGGCAACTAGAATATTTTTTAAATATTATTTTTATATTTTAATAATTTTTATATTTAAAAAATTAATTAAGGTGTAATTTAAATTCCATTTTCTTATATTAATTATGTATACTCTAGCTAATTTATTTTTATTTTATTAAATCTTTTTAAATTATTTGAGTACAACTGATTTATTTTGTTGAACTGTGCATAATATAAATTGTGTTTAATTTTCCAAATTAATTCATGCAAGTATTTTTTTTGTATGACTAAGATAATTGGGTCATGCTAACTGGTGCCCCCGGGGCACTGGTTAAGAATTCTAAAAATAAAAAATATTATATCCACAATGTATTATATATACACAGTATCCTTTAAAAAAGTCACTTAATTATGTATTAAGTGTATTGAATACATATATTTTCATAAAAAATCATATAATTTTAGTTTATTAAAGAATGTTTAACTTTTCTATTTAATCTCTTAACTAGTGCCCCAGGGGCACTCGTTAGCATTTCCCAAGATAATTTAATAGTTATTTCATAATTCTTAAATCAATTGTTTTCCAGAAATTGTTTTCAACATTACAAGACTTTTCAAGAATTGTTTTCATTTACATTACATATTCAGTTATATATTTTTTTTTTTCGGGCGTCCCAGAAATTGTGTTCACTATTACAAGACTTTCTACGGATTTCTCTGAAATTGTTTTCAATATTACAAGACTTTCTACAGGTTTCCAAGAAAAGGAAGGGTTTACATCATTTTTCTAGTAGGGCAACTAGAATATTTTTTAAATATTATTTTAATATTTTAATAATTATATAAGTTTATATATTTTAATTAGAATAGTTTTTTTTTTTATAAGCAAATAACTTTCCAAAGAGAGATTAAGGGGATCTCTCAACCCTCAGTACAAAAAAGAAACTGCAATGCAGAAAAGGAGACTGAAAAAGAACCTCAACTCAGCCCCACCCCACAACCTTAAATAAAATCAAACGGATATTTCGTCCACTCGTAAAAATTACAAACAATCCTCCCATGTTTACGGGTAGCTAACCACTTCCAAGAAGACTCAATAATTCTATGGAAAATGCTATCGATGTTACAAATTTCATCGTTAAACACGATATTATTACGGCTCTTCCAAATATTCCAGCAAGTGATAATCCAGACAGGAGCACCAGTTTCTAAGGAAGTCGTTCTTTTCATGTTCTTCATCCAGGACAAGAAGAAACAACAACAGTCGGATTCGCTCATCGTCTCTATGTTCAACCACTCGAATACCTTCTTCCAAATCTGACGAGCTTTTACGCATGAACAAAACAAATGAGCGTTATCCTCCTTTTGCGCAAAACAAAAAACGTAGGCCTTCTCATGAATATTGGTAATGATCCCTCTTTTTTTAAGATTATCCCGAGTTGGTAACCGATTTAAGAGAAGACGCCAAGCGAATATCTTCACGTTTAAAGGAGCAAACGACTTCCATAACAGACCCAAAGCTTCCGCAACTGAATCACTAACCAAAACTCCATTATCCGCCGTAACCTTATACAAAGAACTAACCGAAAAACCATGCGTGACATCCGGTTTCCACAACCACCTATCCTTACCTTCATTAGCAAAAGAAAAAGGCAACAGCAGTTGCCTCAATTCCTCAATATCAGAATCTATCTCAGAATAAGAATGAAAAGCATGTGTTGAGATATTCCACTTCCAAATGCCCTCCTCCCAAAATCCAAACTCTCCTACAGTACTCCATTTATTGACATCAGCTTGAAAAAGAACAGGAAACAGAGAACTCAACTTATCATTTCCCATCCATTGAATCGTCCAAAAGAACGCAGCATTGGCACTACGAATCCTGCAAACCACATTATCCACGAAACCATTCACACCAGATATATTCCTTGAACCAATGACATCGCGCATCCAAATAGAATCCAGTTTCAAGCTATACGAAGCTCTGTCACCGCCAGTTCCTTCAAGAGCTTTACGGCGCAGATCACCGTATCTATCACTTAGGATCGGTCTCCACAACTCATCTCCATCTTGGCAAAATTTCCACAGCCATTTACCAATAAGAGCGTTATTAAACCTACCTATATGCTTCACCCCAAGACCTCCCTTCTCCTTAGTCCTACAAATCGTTTCCCACCTGACCCAAGGCATCGCTTTGTTAACCGAAGTTCCAGCCCAGAGAAAATTGCGTTGAATTTGAATAATATTCTTAACAATCTCAGACGGAGCTTTGTAGAATGAGAGATAATGAATGGGCAGATTAGAAAGAACCGAGTTAATTAGCGTTGTAACACCCCAATTCCCATCGCGAATAAATAATACATAAATAATATCAGAGTAACTAAAAATTTATTTTTCCGACAGAAAAAGGAATGCCACATTTAAATAAACAAAACATCATCCCTGCTTATAAATTTGATACATAGCATAAAATAGAGTACCCTCAAATGGGAAACTTTTTCCATAATAAAGGAAATGTCAATTATGGAATAAAACGGAAGGATCCATAACCGACTTGTTTTACAAAATAAACTGTTTTATACATCAAAATATTCATACAAAATATTTCCTACAAATATATACATATATAACATAATCGTTCCCCGACTCCTGTGCTACGTATCAGAGCAGACACCAATACCTAAGCAAAGACGAAGATCTAACTCTTCCACTTGCCTCCACGCCTCTAAAGCTGACAATCTGCACTATGCCATAAAAAGCATATTCCAGCAGAAGGGTGAGAAATAACAACTATAACAAGATTGCATAATAATATGCCACAACACAAATAAATTCACATATATAGTATTTCTCACCACATACATCACATACTAACACATATAGCATGCCACCAATACATAACATATTCCTAACAATCCAACCACATGGCATATAACGATTATACCAATATAATCACATTTCACACATAATGCACACCACAGTTATGACCTATGAAAACACACCACCACATCACATATCATATGTTTATCCACCCATGCACACCTGCACAATTCTACTCATTCCACATCAACATATACATCATGCATAATTCACCAATCCAATCAAGACCCGACAATACCACGCATCACATAACTGGGAATGACAGCATAGTCATTCTACCCCAATACATACCTCACTAGGAACGACAACATAGTCATTCTACCCTAGTGTACCTCTCATTAGGAATGACAACATCGTCATTCTACCCCAATGAATATCCCACTAGGAATGACAACATAGTCATTCTACCCTAGTGGACACGACAACTCAATTGTACATCACTAGGAATGACAACATAGTCATTCTACCCTAATGAGTACTCCACCAGGAACGACATATAATCGTTCTACCCCAATGAACCCGACGACACACTTGCACATAATCAACTAAATCATGATTTTCCACATATAACCAATGCAATCATAACTCATGCAGATGCAAAGAGACCGACACAACGACTCTATGCCAATGCACATGCGGTACCGACTCCATCAAATCTCAATACTAGTTCACTCAGGAACTCTGCTGGAACCATCGCTCGTTACTGAGGATCACTCAAGTAACACCCCGTCGGGCCTACGATGTTCACCCGTCGCTTTAGGTCTCCACATGAGCACACGACGTTATGGATTGCTTTAGGTCTCCACATGAGCACACAATCCGATCGCTTTAGGTCCCCACCTGGGCACACGATCATCTATAACCATCGCTTTAAGTCCTCACATAGGCACACGATGTTATAGCAGATTCCCTCTGGAACCAAACCGTCACTCAGGACGTCACAACGATGCATATCATGATGCTCAGCATACAAGAACTCATGACAACCAATGCATCTTCACAGATATATGCAACCACAAACATGCATATATAACCCAATACAACATATTGCATATTCTTGCCCTTAGGCCACAATTCAACAACCACAACAATTACAACAACTTGTCACATGCTTCAACATCATCACATTCATGCATTGCAAAACAATTCAAACAATGCATTTCAAACCATAAAGGTCACCACACAACATACATTGAATTTCACATAAATAATGTATTTACCGCACAACAACAACAACATTATCACAACATCGCATCACAACACCTTATCACAACATCTCATCACATATACTCACGTCATATAACCGTACACAAGCTATACGTTACATATCAAAAGCATATATCATGATAACACATCAATCGCACACATTATACGCGATAAAAACCCGACAACCCAACACTTTTCCAAAACCACGACCTAAATAAATCATCTACTGCCCTCCAACCCAATTTTATTAGAAAGAATATTTCATAAGCTTTCTAACGCTTCGAACGGGGACCAAAACGGACTTACGGTTCAAAAGTTATGGCCAAAATACGAAAATACTGTTTTTGCTGTCCCAGGCAAATTCGCCTGGCGAATGCCTGGCGAAACGGACTCGCCAGCAACTCGCCTGGCGAATCTGGACGAACCAGAATTTCTCAAAAACGCATTTGGGACCCAAAAATGATCCAAATCTTCACCCCACATGATAGTATTACCCCCAATGACCCAAAACAACATGTTAGAACACGTTTGGGCATACATTTCATCAATTCATCCGTGAAAACATCGATTTCTACAAATTACTCACAATTTCACCCAAATAGAAAAACCTATATTTTTCACCCAAACATTCAAACAACACATACATATACATATACAAGCATGATATAATTGAAATTTCTCACCCTTACCTGATTAATCGCGCTTGAAACGGAGTTTTCCCGATTTTTCCTCTTTCTCCTCTTCTCTCTTTCTTTCTTCTCCTTCTCTTTCTCTTCTTTACCTTTTCTTTCTTTTCTTTTTCTTTCTCTCTCTTTTCTCTCTATTTCTCTTTTTATAACAAAATATCTAACTACCCAAAATGACCATTTTACCCCTCAACTCAAATATCTCGCAAACGCTCTCAAAATGCGATAAAACATAAACAATGATGAAAAATAACATTTTGTCAAATAAAAGTCAATAATAAAATAATATAAAACCAAAACCAATTAAATCTACTCTATTAAATAAATCTAACAAAATTGGGGCGTTACAATTCTCCCCCACTTAGACATTTTCGTCCTCGAAAATCTAACCGATACGAACAACTCCGGATACGACTCTCGCATCCGACTAACAAACCAACATGCCAATAAAAGGCACACCCCGAATAACACAACTGACAAACCACCTTGCTAACTACCACAACAGCACGACAACGACAACAACTACAACGACAAGATGCAAAGCCCATACAATGCACTTGACGACAAACTCACGACTCAAAGAAAGGCCAAGATATCAACACACAGGTTCACTCTAGAACCTAAACACAACAAGATCGTTACCCTACCCTAGGTAACACTCCCCTAATTCCCCACACAGGAATTAGCTACACACACTCGAACCATCACCATGGAAACGAGGCACAACACAAACAAGAACATAAAGTTCCACGACACCACAAGGTCTCAACAACTTCAACAAAACCAGAACACCAACAACAAAGCTACGATTCCCAATCGAACATATAACCAAAACATCCATCTACAAAGTAGCTCATGAATAATATTCAAACCTTCCACCTAACACTTCCATTCTGAAACGTCCAATAGTCTCACCATTCCTACATGTTCTCAATGTTCAACCTATGAACTCTTACAAGTCCCACACGTAAATACAATATGTGCCACCTCACGCTTCCACTGCGCACTCTGATTACTCGCAACCATCAAAACTACCATGTATAAAAACTTCCAACTTAACTCATCACGCACGACATTAACTTTACCAATAGGATAATCTGAGCCAAATTCATAACTCGTCATGGATTTTAACCATCCTCGCTGTCTCACCCTCTATTCCTTCAGACCAAACTAGTACTCCATATCCTTGTGATTACTAAACACTTCGAATCTAGAACCATAAAGATAATACCTCCAAATATTTCAACACAATACAACCGCGACCAAATCCAAACTCAAAAGAGTATAGATCCTTTTATAAATCCTCAATTGTCATAAAGCATAAGCCACGACTTTACCCTCTTGCATTAACACCTGACTACACTCTTCAGAGACACATCACAATACCTCACAACGATTCATCAGGATCACGCAGAATCAAAACTAGAGCCGTAGACAACTTCTACGTCCGCTCACCAAAACTTACTCACAACGAACGTCCAAAACAAACGAGTCACCCTTTGCAAGTCAACTGAGATAACAAACGTACGAACTTAGCAAAGTCTTCCATAGCCTGCTGTAACAACTAACTGAGCCCGAAAGTTTCTAATCTCCTTAACTGACTTCGGAGCCTCTCATATAGAACTACATCTACTTCCGATGGATCCATAACAATACCATCATCAGAAATATTACATCCAAGAAAACTAACCTTTTCAACCAAAATTCTCACTTGAATAACTTAGCATGAAACTTCGTCTCTTTTCAACACTTGTAATCCAATTCTCAAATACCCTACCTGTTCTCCCTCTGAGTTTACAACAGATCCGAATATCCTCAATCAAAACCATTACGAACTTATCCAAATAAATATGGAAGATACGATTCATATACTCCACAAACATTACGGACGCATTACTATCACTGAACAACATCACTGCACGTTGTAATGTCCAACCAAATTCCAAAAGATATAAATTCTTAAAGCTTTTGCAAAACCTTGCACTGGGTAACTGGCTACTCACCCACAAGCTTAATCGAGTAATTAACAGTCTATTCCGATAATAACAAACATAACCAGTCACATAAAATTGGTCAAAGCCTCAACTCACACAATTCACCATTCTTATCAAACAATCCAAACAATTGTGATTCCACTCAAACTCAACCAAATCATTCCAGTTATCTTTTCATGAAAGTGGACACTCATTCTCAATCGTTACCTTATAAAACTGTCTGTAATCCATACACAATTTCTTCACTTAACAGTCCAAATTCCATAAATTCCAACATGTAGCAACAACCATCCCAAAGGAACTCCCAAATACTACATCCACACTTAAGGTTTTCTCAAAATTTCCATTAATGCTCTAAAATTCCAAAAACTCCAAACCTCTCAAGAACTCTAAGTTTTGCTTTCCATAGTCACAATACCATCATACACATCATGCTCGTTATTCCATTCAACCATCATTCCCTTTTGTTACTAACAAAGCTGGAGCTCTCTAAGACAACGCCTTAATGTTCCATTCAAAAACACATCCGAAAACCATGCACAACTGACGGTTCATCACTGTGACTTCCTGCTACTTTTCAGAACACTATTATCACAAATATAACAAACACCTTGGTTTCATTGCCTACGAGTTTTTCTACTTACTTAGCAGATTCCAAACCTCACATCTTCACCTTCGTCAAATTTGAGTTCACACTCTACTCTCTGAGAACCACCATTAACGATACCCAATCGGTCTCTCTCAATGACTTCCCACTGGACCAACAAACCAAAACCTCCAATCCGTCTCATAAACAATAATTTTACTTTCCACAACATAGAACACTTTCATAGCTTCATATCGATATAAAGAACGCTTAAATCGGACACCCGAGTCAAAAGATATGAATTTTGAAGGAAAGTTAATTATTGGAAAATAGCCAGATTCGCCCGGCGAGTCAAGATTTCGCCTGGCGAATACCTCTTCGCCAGCCCTTCTCCTGGCGAACAAGCGGCGAATCCTGATTTGTCTGAAAACTCAAACTTCCAGTAGCTAACACATTTTTGTCTTTCCGTTTTCGCCTGGCGACTTCCGATTTCGCCTGGCGAATCTCCCTTCGCCAGCACCTCGCCTGGCGAACTATTGGCGAATCACAAATGTGGAAAAATCCCAAGAGTTACAGAAGCTACCCCATTTCTGTCATTCCAAATTCGCCTGGCGACTTACGATTTCGCCTGGCGAATCACCCGTCGCCAGCACTTCGCCTGGCAAACGAGTGGCGAGACTTAATCCGCCTGGCGAATTCCCAATTCGCCAGGGGAATCGCACCAGAACCAGAATTTTCTGCTGCATTTCCATGGTTTCCACACCTCAAAATCCAACTTTTCCAAACCAACACATTTTCAAATTCCAAACAATTCATCACACGCACTATCAAGGCCGGAAAGACACGTCTATTCCATCCAACATAATTTCCGTCTACTATCAACAAGAGATTAAGGGTGATCAGTTCCTCAATTTGTCAATAGACAGCCGACAATCATGATGGGGCATAAACCGTCTTTACCAAACTATAATAGCATTCCTTACATCCTGCGCACAAAACTACCTAAGGCACAAATCCTTAGTTGACATAAACCTTACCTCCGCATTCCCTCCAGAACCGGGAACCACACCGTCCAAACAACACTTACAATCTTGCAATACACAACACACTGAGCCAACGCTCCACACCTGAAGCAACTTGGAGAAGTACCAGCTTCTCCCCCACTTATCTCATTCTAAATCCTACAGACAAAGGATTAGAAAACCAGAAAGTACTGACAGTGCTTCCACACATATCACGTACTAAGGGGCAAACAACGACGACAGTATTCAACTGTCTCACCAACTGACTCAACAACCTGGCCGGACGGACCGACCTGCTCTGATACCACTAATGTAACACCCCAATTCCCATCGCGAATAAATAATACATAAATAATATCAGAGTAACTAAAAATTTATTTTTCCGACAGAAAAAGGAATGCCACATTTAAATAAACAAAACATCATCCCTGCTTATAAATTTGATACATAGCATAAAATAGAGTACCCTCAAATGGGAAACTTTTTCCATAATAAAGGAAATGTCAATTATGGAATAAAACGGAAGGATCCATAACCGACTTGTTTTACAAAATAAACTGTTTTATACATCAAAATATTCATACAAAATATTTCCTACAAATATATACATATATAACATAATCGTTCCCCGACTCCCGTGCTACGTATCAGAGCAGACACCAATACCTAAGCAAAGACGAAGATCTAACTCTTCCACTTGCCTCCACGCCTCTAAAGCTGACAATCTGCACTATGCCATAAAAAGCATATTCCAGCAGAAGGGTGAGAAATAACAACTATAACAAGATTGCATAATAATATGCCACAACACAAATAAATTCACATATATAGTATTTCTCACCACATACATCACATATTAACACATATAGCATGCCACCAATACATAACATATTCCTAACAATCCAACCACATGGCATATAACGATTATACCAATATAATCACATTTCACACATAATGCACACCACAGTTATGACCTATGAAAACACACCACCACATCACATATCATATGTTTATCCACCCATGCACACCTGCACAATTCTACTCATTCCACATCAACATATACATCATGCATAATTCACCAATCCAATCAAGACCCGACAATACCACGCATCACATAACTGGGAATGACAGCATAGTCATTCTACCCCAATACATACCTCACTAGGAACGACAACATAGTCATTCTACCCTAGTGCACCTCTCATTAGGAATGACAACATCGTCATTCTACCCCAATGAATATCCCACTAGGAATGACAACATAGTCATTCTACCCTAGTGGACACGACAACTCAATTGTACATCACTAGGAATGACAACATAGTCATTCTACCCTAATGAGTACTCCACCAGGAACGACATATAATCGTTCTACCCCAATGAACCCGACGACACACTTACACATAATCAACTAAATCATGATTTTCCACATATAACCAATGCAATCATAACTCATGCAGATGCAAAGAGACCGACACAACGACTCTATGCCAATGCACATGCGGTACTGACTCCATCAAATCTCAATACTAGTTCACTCAGGAACTCTGCTGGAACCATCGCTCGTTACTGAGGATCACTCAAGTAACACCCCGTCAGGCCTACGATGTTCACCCGTCACTTTAGGTCTCCACATGAGCACACGACGTTATGGATTGCTTTAGGTCTCCACATGAGCACACAATCCGATCGCTTTAGGTCCCCACCTGGGCACACGATCATCTATAACCATCGCTTTAAGTCCTCACATAGGCACACGATGTTATAGCAGATTCCCTCTGGAACCAAACCGTCACTCAGGACGTCACAACGATGCATATCATGATGCTCAGCAAACAAGAACTCATGACAACCAATGCATCTTCACACATATATGCAACCACAAACATGCATATATAACCCAATACAACATATTGCATATTCTTGCCCTTAGGCCACAATTCAACAACCACAACAATTACAACAACTTGTCACATGCTTCAACATCATCACATTCATGCATTGCAAAACAATTCAAACAATGCATTTCAAACCATAAAGGTCACCACACAACATACATTGAATTTCACATAAACAATGTATTTACCGCACAACAACAACAACATTATCACAACATCGCATCACAACACCTTATCACAACATCTCATCACATATACTCACGTCATATAACGGCACACAAGCTATACGTTACATATCAAAAGCATATATCATGATAACACATCAATCGCACACATTATACGCGATAAAAACCCGACAACCCAACACTTTTCCAAAACCACGACCTAAATAAATCATCTACTGCCCTCCAATCCAATTTTATTAGAAAGAATATTTCATAAGCTTTCTAACGCTTCGAACGGGGACCAAAACGGACTTACGGTTCAAAAGTTATGGCCAAAATACGAAAATACTGTTTTTGCTGTCCCAGGCAAATTCGCCTGGCGAATGCCTGGCGAAACGGACTCGCCAGCAACTCGCCTGGCGAATCTGGACGAACCAGAATTTCTCAAAAACGCATTTGGGACCCAAAAATGATCCAAATCTTCACCCCACATGATAGTATTACCCCCAATGACCCAAAACAACATGTTAGAACACGTTTGGGCATACATTTCATCAATTCATCCGTGAAAACATCGATTTCTACAAATTACTCACAATTTCACCCAAATAGAAAAACCTATATTTTTCACCCAAACATTCAAACAACACATACATATACATATACAAGCATGATATAATTGAAACTTCTCACCCTTACCCGATTAATCGCGTTTGAAACGGAGTTTTCCCGATTTTTCCTCTTTCTCCTCTTCTCTCTTTCTTTCTTCTCCTTCTCTTTCTCTTCTTTACCTTTTCTTTCGTTTCTTTTTCTTTCTCTCTCTTTTCTCTCTATTTCTCTTTTTATAACAAAATATCTAACTACCCAAAATGACCATTTTACCCCTCAACTCAAATATCTCGCAAACGCTCTCAAAATGCGATAAAACATAAACAATGATGAAAAATAACATTTTGTCAAATAAAAGTCAATAATAAAATAATATAAAACCAAAACCAATTAAATCTACTCTATTAAATAAATCTAACAAAATTGGGGCGTTACAAGCTTAACTTTTCCGCCTATAGATAGACTTCTCCCAATCCAATTAGAAAGACGGGCTTTAAAGCTACTTATAACCGGTTTCCAAAACGACACTTTTCTTTGATTGCCACCTATCACAATTCCTAAAAACTTGAAAGGAATCCTTCTGCTATGACAGTGGAGGAAATCTTCAGCAGCAGCCATGAATGCATCATCCAGGCCAACTCCAAATAAGTTACTCTTAACAAAGTTGATTTTCAGGCCTGATATAAGTAAAAATCCCCGTAGTATTGCTTTCATCGCCCAAAGATTTTTGCATTCGCCATCGCTAACAAGGAGTGTATCGTCTGCAAACTGCAATATACTCACAGACGCATATTAGAATAGTTATTTTAATGAATTAAATGTATTAATTGATTAAATAATTAAATCAATTAAATTTGTATTTAAAAATTAATAAATTAATTAATTAGATACTAGTACTAATATCTAGATTATTTATTTAAGAATTAAATATCACTTTATAAATAAGTTATGGTCTCAATATATTTTATACAATCAAGTTAACTCTTCTATATATTTGTTTTGAAGAATATGAAAAAAAATATGACTATCAATTGATGGATCACACAAAAAAGTTGTTACCTATACTATGTGAAATTAAAATTCTTTTCAAAATTAATTGAAATATCAATACAATTCGGATACGAGACAAATTAATTGCAATCTTGAATCTCTTTTATGAAATATCAATCTTTCTAGTGGTGTGATTGAAGGATTCAAATGAGAGAATTATAATACATCCATATAATAATTGTAATATATTGTTGATTCATTTATGTAAAAATATATTTTTTCTTGATTAATTTTATGTCAAAAAATATGTTTTCTGTACTTATTGAATTTTATCATAATTCTAAGATATACTTATCTTTTATTTAAATTGCATTTTTTTATATAATTAGGTATACTTTACCATATTTATTTTTATTTTATTAATTTTTTTTATATTATTCAAGTTTAACATATTTATTTTTTTGAACAGTACATAACATAAACATATTTATGTGTTTAATTTCCCATATTAAATCATACAAATATTTTCTTGTATAACTAAAATTATTTAATTATTAAACGATCAGATAAACATACAATTTGATATTTTATATGAATAATTAGACATTAAAGACATCTATTATCTAACCA
The DNA here is from genome assembly GCA_022829125.1 of Lathyrus tuberosus. Taxonomy (NCBI): domain Eukaryota; kingdom Viridiplantae; phylum Streptophyta; class Magnoliopsida; order Fabales; family Fabaceae; genus Lathyrus; species Lathyrus tuberosus. The sequence continues at coordinate 14,503,689 of JALAZF010000072.1, forward strand.
AACTTAATATTAATATTTGGTCATTATGAAGAATACATCTTAGAATTAATTCTTACTTACTATTTATATTAATTTATGATTATTTTTAATGATTCAGTCTTATTTAATTTGCAACTAAAAACATTATACATGTCTATATAGTTATTTTACATGTCTATTTCTTTACATCCTCGGCACATGTGCAAAGTTGCTTCTGAATTATTAAGTTCTAATGTGTGATGGTCCATATGTACGTATATATCTAATTTTGTAGTTTTGTTAAATATTATTAAGTTCTAGTGTGTGGTGGTGATCCATACTTACACGTGAGTTCCCAGGAAAGACTATACATTTTTCATGAATGGCAACAAAAACACAGTTCCTTTTTGGTTTTATTAAGTTCTAATGTGTGGTGGTGATCCATACCTACATGTGAGATCCCAGGAAAGACTATACATTTTTCTTGAATGGCAACAAAAACACAGTTCCTTTTTGGTTGTGTATGTGCGACTATAAAGGTCAATGGTGGTTTCTATCGAACTCTTTTTTAATATATATATATATATATATATATATATATATATATATATATATATATATATATATATATTTATTGGGAATCAACTTATCAAGTTACTATAAGATACTACTACGGAAAACCCATTTAACAACGATTGGGAAAGTTATGTAATCACGCGTGCATAGATGTTGTTATGTAGAGTGTCATTGTATATATAATACGTACAATCACGGACCAGTAACCGTTGTATTAAACTGGAAAGAGCGCTACGTATCACAACGGTTGATACAAACAATCGTTGTGATAAAGCAATTGTCCTAGGTTTGATTCCCAACTACGCTGTTTTGATATTTTTTTTTTTTAGGACAGCACGCAAGATATTATAACGGTTGTGCAATATAACCATTGTTAAAACATAAGTTATTATTATGGTTATCATGTATAACCGTTGTTTTATTTTTGTAAGCGATTTGTATAAGTAGGGAGAAACAGGGATTCTCCGGCCCGATACAAAATACCCACCAATAGGGGGAGGAGAAAAGACAAACAAAGACTAACCTATAAATTACAAGTAGTGTATAGGATGTTTCATCCAATCATAGAGATTACATCTTTTGCGACCTAAGTCCAACCATCTCCAGGATAGGATGATTATCCGATGGAGAATCTCGTCCACGTCGCAAACAACATCATTAAAAATAATGTTGTTCCTAGTATTCCAAATACACCAAGTAGATATGATCCATACATAACAACTCATATCCTCCTTACCTTTGTCGAATAAGGTCAAAAACCAGCGAATGACGTGATTGGTAATAGAGGAAGAGGTAACCAAAGAATAACCTAACCAATCGGCAATTTTACACCACAAAAGTTGGGTTTTGGGACAGCTCAAAAATAAATGCTCCGCACACTCATCATCGTGAAAACAAAAAACGCAAACTTTACCTATGAATTTTGGTAAACAACCTCTGGTCTATCAATCTTAAACGAAAATTGATTAACTTGCAGGATCGACAACACAAATCCTAGGACATGTGCTAAATTTGAGAGACAAGTGTAAATGACAAAATGTAAATTAAAGAGAATGTAAATTGAACTCCACGTTCGACAATGCTGAAATAAAATCTAACTGAACTCCACGTTCGACTACTTGCAATAAAGTAAAGCAAAGGCTTGAAATTTAAAGGGCTGTAAATAAAGGATGCAGAAATTAAAGCCGTCGAAAGGAAATGACAATAAGTAAAAAGCTTTGAAAGTAAAATGCGACGAACTCCACGTTCTTGAAAAGTAAAGGCTGATAAAAGTGCTGTCGAAGGTAAAGTGCAGGAAAATAAAGGACTTTGAAAATAAATGCAATGGATTAAAGGTGAACTCCACGTTCTTGAAAATAAAAGACTTTGAAAAGTAAATGCTTGAAAATTAAATGCTTGAATGTAAAAGTGCAGTCGAAGGTAGACGCAGAAAGTTTAAATGACTTTGAAAGTAAATTTGGCATGGAAGATAAAATTCAAGAAATCGTAAAGGCATGGAAAGTAAATGGCTGAATCTTAAACATGCTGAAGATAAATTGTATTAATGAAGAAAATGGTGTTACATTACGTACATTCTCACGAACTCGTTTCTCTACACGCGGGTACTTTGAGTTTCTTTGAGTAACTTGTACAAAAATATGAACACTCCTATTACATAGAACAAACTCCTATTTATAGTGCTAGGAAATAACTACTAAGTGGTGGTTACTGCTTCGAACGTGTGAATTTTGGCGCCTTCATCTTGGTCTTAACCATTCCCACGTTCACAACTGCTCTTATTTAAATTTCAAATATTGGAAATTCCCTCCAACCTTAATATAACCACTGCAGCGCTTGTTTCCATATTCTCATGGTCAAAACCCTTCCAACACTTAGCCATTTTTTGAGGTTCCTACACCTCGATTCGACTCAGGCTTTCCCCAAAAACTGGGTCGAAGCCTTCTTTACATTAAAAATAATTTTTTAACATAAAATAGCTTTGATTCTTTCTAGCGTCGAACATGAGGGTTAACAAATTTCCCCCAAGGAATGTCCTGTCGCCAGAATTGGTAGGAAGGTCATTTCTTGATATAATAACCATTTCGACGCCTGTTTGCATGGCCTTAAATGAATATCCCACTAATTACTTAATGGCTGAATTGTTCAGCTTCTTTGACCCACGCCTTTGAAATGTGAGAGGGTTGGCTAAGTTTTTTAAATTTAATATTTCTTAAAAAAATGATTTTTCAATTATATACATACCTAAATATATGATGACTATTACTAGAATGGCAACTACAATAATTTTTTAAATATTATTTTCAAATTTAAAAATTATTATATTTAAAGAATTAATTAAGGTTTAATTTAAATTCCTTTTTTATATTAATTAAGTATACTCTAGCTCATTTATTTTTATTTTATTATATTTTTTTATATTATATAAGTACAACTAATTTTTTTGTTGAACTGCGCATAACATAAATTGTGTTTAATAGTTATTTCACAATTCTTAAATCAATTGTTTTCAACAATACAAGAATTTCCAGAAATTATTTTCAATATTACAAGAGAAAATTTTACCTTATACCCCTACTATTATCCCTCTACCCCTACATTTTTTAAAATATTCCAATTTTACCCTTTTCAATTATCAAATTATGTTATTATTTAATATTTATTATTTTTCGGTATTTAATTTTTCTTCACCGGATAACTTGCAATCAAGTTTTCCGGTATGTATTTTTTCTTCACCAGATAACTTGCAATCAAGTTTTCCGGTATGTATTTTTTCTTCACCGGATAACTTACAATCAAGTTTTTCGGTATATAATTTTTCTTCACCGGATAACTAGCAATCAAGTTTTTTCTGATATATAACTTTTCTTCACTGGATAACTTGCAATCAAGTTTTCCGGTATGTAATTTTTTTTCACCGGATAACTTGCAATCAAGTTTTACGGTATGTAATTTTTATTCACCGGATATGTTTTATTATTTAATATTTATCATTTCACACCTCTATCAAAGTGTATCGATATGTATTCTAATTCTTCCCTTTTCCGATATGTTTTTGAAACTTATGAAAAATTGTATATCTCACACATAAAAAACGGTTGCCTAGTATTTTAGACAACGATTTTATTTACTTTAGGCCACGGTTTTTATTGATTTTTCAACTTATGAAATATTGTGTATCCCACGCATAAAAAACCGATGTCTGATACTTTAGGCAACGATTTTATTTACTTTAGGCCACGGTTTTTGCTTGATGCCTAAACTCAGGTTATTCGATGAATACAAATTACATACCGAAAAACTTGATTGCAAGTTATCCGGTGAATAAAAATTACATACCGGAAAACTTGATTGCAAATTATCCGGTGAAGAAAAATTACATACCGGAAAACTTGATTGCAAGTTATCCGGTGAATAAAAATTACATACCAGAAAACTTGATTGCAAGTTATCCGGTGAAGAAAAATTACATACCGGAAAACTTGATTGCAAGTTATCCGGTGAAGAAAAATTAAATATCATAAAATAATAAATATTAAATAATAAAATAATTTGATAATTGAAAATGGTAGAATTGAAATATTTTAAAAAATGTAGGGGTAGAGGGATAATAGTAGGGGTATGAGGTAAAATTTTCAGAAATTATTTTCAATATTACAAGAGAAAATTTTACCTTATACCCCTACTATTATCCCTCTACCCCTACATTTTTTAAAATATTCCAATTTTACCCTTTTCAATTATCAAATTATTTTATTATTTAATATTTATTATTTTTCGGTATTTAATTTTTCTTCACCGGATAACTTGCAATCAAGTTTTCCGGTATGTATTTTTTCTTCACCAGATAACTTGCAATCCAGTTTTCCGGTATGTATTTTTTCTTCACCGGATAACTTACAATCAAGTTTTCCGGTATATAATTTTTTTTCACCGGATAATTTGCAATCAAGTTTTCTGATATATAACTTTTCTTCACTGGATAACTTGCAATCAGGTTTTACGGTATGTAATTTTTTTTCACCGGATAACTTGCAATCAAGTTTTACGGTATGTAATTTGTATTCGATGAATACAAATTACATACCGGAAAACTTGATTGCAAGTTATCCGGTGAATAAAAATTACATACCGGAAAACTTGATTGCAAGTTATCCGGTGAAGAAAAATTACATACCGGAAAACTTGATTGCAAGTTATCCGGTGAATAAAAATTACATACCAGAAAACTTGATTGCAAGTTATCCGGTGAAGAAAAATTACATACCAGAAAACTTGATTGCAAGTTATCCGATGAAGAAAAATTAAATATCAGAAAATAATGAATATTGAATAATAAAATATTCCAATTCTACCCTTTTCAATTATCAAATTATTTTATTATTTAATATTTATTATTTTATGATATTTAATTTTTCTTCACCGGATAACTTGCAATCAAGTTTTCCGGTATGTAATTTTTCTTCACCGGATAACTTGCAATCAAGTTGTTCGGTATGTAATTTTTATTCACCGGATAACTTGCAATCAAGTTTTTCGGTATGTAATTTTTCTTCACCGGATAACTTGCAATCAAGTTTTTCGGTATGTAATTTTTATTCAGCGGATAACTTGCAATCATGTTTTCCGGTATGTAATTTTTATTCATCGAATAACTTGAGTTTAGGCATCAAGCAAAAACCGTGGCCTAAAGTAATTAAAATCGTTGCCTAAAGTATCAGACAGCGGTTTTTTATGCGTGGGATATACAACATTTCTTAAGTTGAAAAGTCAATAAAAACCGTGGCCTAAAGTAAATAAAATCGTTGTCTAAAATACTAGGGAACCGTTTTTTTATGTGTGAGATATACAATTTTTCATAAGTTTCAAAAACATATCGGAAAGGGGAAGAATTAGAATACATATCGATACACTTTGATAGGGGTGTGAAATGATAAATATTAAATAATAAAACATATCTGGTGAATAAAAATTACATACCGTAAAACTTGATTGCAAGTTATCCGGTGAAAAAAAATTACATACCGGAAAACTTGATTGCAAGTTATCCGGTGAAGAAAAATTACATACCGGAAAGCCTGATTGCAAGTTATCCAGTGAAGAAAAATTATATACCGGAAAACTTGATTGCAAGTTATCCGGTGAAGAAAAATTATATACCGGAAAACTTGATTGTAAGTTATTCGGTGAAGAAAAAATACATACCGGATAACTTGATTGCAAGTTATCCGGTGAAGAAACAATACATACCGGAAAACTTGATTGCAAGTTATCCGGTGAAGAAAAATTAAATACCGAAAAATAATAAATATTAAATAATAAAATAATTTGATAATTGAAAATGGTAAAATTGAAGTATTTTAAAAAATGTAGGGGTAGATGGATAATAGTAGAGGTATAAGGTAAAATTTTCACCAAATATCCTCAAAACCTTTACTAAATAAAAGTTTATTAATTAAATAAAAAAGTAAAATTATTAATTAATAAAAAAACCAATTACTCATTTAGTAATTTTTTCTCTCTCCATTATTAACTTCCACTACTAAATAGTTTCTCAATTATTCATTAATAATAATTATTAATTTAAAAAATTACTAAATAAAATACTATATTATAATCCTTGATGTTCTTCCCACCAAATTTTCCGCCAAAGCCCTTAATAAATAAAAGTTAATTAATTAAATAGAAAAAGTAAATATTATTAATTAATATAAAAACCAATCACTCATTTAGTAACTTTTCCTTTCTACGTTATTAACTTCCACTACTAAATAATTTCTCAATTATTCATTAATAATAATTATTAATTTAAAAAGTTAATAAATAAATAAATAAATAAAATATTCATAACACCATTAACACCATCAAAACTTTACTCTCAAAAACTCCCCCCCAAAATTCTCTCTAATAATTCACGTAATTAATTTAGTTAAAATAATTATTCAATACCACTAAATGCTCTATTTCAAATAAATCAATTTAATTAAATAATAATAATTTGAAACAAAATGCTCATCCTTGCACTAACCCCGTCAGTTATTAGTGGCCACGTTTTGGTGCTGGAATAATAATAATAATCAATTAAATATCAAATCCCATTTCAAATACTTAGTTAAATAAAAAAAACCAGCAAAAATAAACACCTTCAAAAGAATGTACGTGATTAATGATCAGTTGATATTGATGTTTCTTTTATTGATATGCTACTTTTTGAATATGGGAAGTAAGTAAAACTCCAATGAAAGGTTTCCTCTCAACCCCCACCGCCTAATATTTATTTCTCACCATGGCTCCTCCGATGGTCATTCTGATAGAGAGTATTATTAGTTATAATTTGATAATATGGTTTAATTAGAATATCAATTTAATTAGTCTTTTATGTTTAGTGTTATTAATTATTAGTGTTATTGGGCGATTGTGTAATTGGGCTTTTAATTCATTATCCTTTATGAGCACTATATATGTAAGTGTCTTGGACACATTTTTAGTTATCAATGAAGAAAAATGTCTTTTATTCCATTTATTTTATCATTTTAGTGTTCTTCCCCTTTTTATTTTAGAAACCCTAGTTAAATAGTTCTTGATAGGAAAATCTTCCTATCAATTGGTGCTCTCATTTTCGATCTCACTTCCGCTTGACCTCATGACAATAGTATTGTTTGATAACTAAAAATATTGGTGGATTCTTTGTTTTGAGAAATTTTTCAAAGAACATGGAACACATGAGTCATTGAAGGTGTTGAAAGCTGTTGGAGCTTTGAGAGGTTCTGCTCTCAAATGGTGGATATGGTGGTCTCGTATTCATCGCCGATATAGTTGGGATACATTTACAACAGCTTTGTTATGGAGATTTAAACCGGAATGGAGAGAAATTTTACCAATACAAGAAGAGGAGGAGCCAGATCTAGAAGAGGAAATAGAACCCACTTGTGATGATTTTGTGGAGCAAGATGAAGAAGAGGATGAGCCAGATCTGAAAACAACTTTTATATTAATGGAGTCCAAAAATCTACAAGCTGTAGAAGAGGATTTAACAAAAGAACCAAATCTGATGCTACATCAGGAGGAAGAAACAGATACGGATTCCAATCACGGTGCCAGAATAGCAACTGAACACGCTTCACCTAGGGATGCACACAATGCTACTTCTAATTCAATATCTCACAATGTTTCAAATGTGCAGCCAATGAATATTGATATGCAGCGGGGTACCAATCCTGTGTCCCATCATAATTCAATGGCTAACCGGACTTCTTCAATAGCTGAGGAGATGCATATAAATACTGCTCATATTCTCAGAGAACGCTCTGTCGCCGCCGTTCTTTCGCCTCTCATCGATGCTTTACTTTCCAACAGTAACAAATCCTGTGATGAATCCACCGCCACAAAATCGCCTCAACACTTAGTTTCTTTATTTGACCCTGGAGGATATCTTAACTTGCAAGGGTCCTGGAACACAAACCGAGTTTTCCTTCCGACTCCAAAACCGCCTAATCGGAGTAACACACAATGGTTGGTTTCTTTGATAATTTTCTATGCAAATTTTGGTTGGATGTGTTATGCACAAAAGGTGTTTGCTGAAATGTCTGAACAAGGTGAGTTTCTTTGGCATTCGTCGCTTTCTCTGCGTCTCCGCCTTCTCGTTTCCGTGACGGTGTTTGAAGAAATGTCACAAGCAAATATGGAATTTGTTGGAGTGGAATTCACTGTGAATAAGGGTGGTTTTGGCCAAGTGTATGTTGGCAGAAGGGTTAATGGTGGATCTGATCGAACAGGTCCTGATGCTATCGAGGTTGCACTCAAGTTTGAGCATAGAAACAGTAAAGGCTGTAATTATGGGCCTCCTTATGAGTGGCAAGTTTACAGTACTCTGAATGGCTGTTATGGTGTTCCTTGGGTTCATTACAAGGGTCGACAAGGAGATTTCTACATTTTGGTGATGGACATACTTGGGCCCAGCCTTTGGGATGTATGGAATTCTCTTGGTCAATCGATGTCGCCGAGTATGGCTGCTTGTATTGCAGTTGAGGCAATATCAATTCTTGAGAAGCTCTATATGAAAGGGTTTGTGCATGGAGATGTAAAGCCAGAAAACTTTTTGCTCGGTCAACCTGGAACAGCTGATGATAAAAAGTTCTATCTTATTGATCTTGGTTTAGCTTCAAAGTGGAAGGATGCATCATCTGGTCAACATGTTGAATATGACCAGAGACCTGATATATTCAGGGGAACGATAAGGTATGCTAGTGTACATGCACATTTAGGTAGGACTGGCAGTCGAAGGGATGATCTTGAGTCACTGGCATACACGTTAATATTTATCATAAGAGGAAGATTTCCGTGGCAGGGTTATCAGGGTGACAATAAAAGTTTTCTTGTTTGTAAGAAAAAAATGTCCACATCTGCGGAGTTGATGTGTTGCTTTTGTCCTGCTCCATTTAAGCTGTTCCTGGAAGCAGTTACGAACATGAAATTTGACGAGAAGCCAAATTATTCCAGGCTCATATCACTTTTTGATAGCTTGATCGAACCTTGCACTCCATTGAGACCTATTAGAATTGATGGAACTTTAAAGGTTGGTCAAAAACGAGGAAGGATGCTTATAAATCTGGAGGAAGATGAGCAGCCTAAGACAAAAGTGCGACTGGGAAGTCCGGCTACTCAGTGGATATCAGTGTATAATGCACGCCGTCCCATGAAGCAAAGATATCATTATAATGTAGCTGACAATAGACTTGGGCAGCATGTAGACAAGGGTATTGAGGATGGGTTATATATAAGCTGCGTGGCCTCTTCAGCAAATTTGTGGGCTCTAATCATGGATGCAGGAACAGGTTTTTCTTCCCAGGTTTACGAGTTATCACCTGTCTTCCTGCACAAGGATTGGATTATGGAGCAATGGGAAAAAAATTACTATATCAGTTCAATAGCTGGTGCAGTTAATGGCAGTTCCTTGGTTGTCATGTCCAAAGGAATTCCTTATACACAGCAGTCCTACAAAGTGAGTGATTCTTTTCCTTTCAAATGGATAAACAAGAAGTGGAAAGAAGGATTCCATGTTACCTCCATGACTACTGCTGGCAGCCGCTGGGGTGTTGTAGTCAATGTTGTTAAGAAACCTGTTGGTGGTGTTGAGTTGGAATTGATTGCCATAGCAACAGGTGGAAGAATTGTTCATAGGTTCCAGGAGTTAACTGCAGAAAAGTTAGGAAAGGCTGCGTATTATGCTATATCAGAATGTTGTATTGTAAATGCTGAGAATGGGAGAACTTGTGGATTGGCATCGGATTTCGATTGGAAAAATACTGATGAACTAGTGCTTGTTGTAGGACCAAGGATTGTTCAGTTTAAGCAATGGGGCCCGGAGTAGGTTTAGAACCTTGAGGACAAGGTTCAAGTGAACCCCGCGGCAATGATAAAGAGTATTATTAGTTATAATTTGATAATTTGGTTTAATTAGAATATCAATTTAATTAGTCTTTTATGTTTAGTGTTATTAATTATTAGTGTTATTGGGCTATTGTGTAATTGGGCTTTTAATTCATTATCCTTTATGAGTACTATATATGTAAGTGTCTTGGACACATTTTTAGTTATCAATGAAGAAAAATGTCTTTTATTCCATTTATTTTATCATTTTAGTGTTCTTCCCCTTTTTATTTTAGAAACCCTATTTAAATAGTTCTTGATAGGAAAATCTTCCTATCACATTCCTTGGCTATTCTTGGATTCTAACACGATTATCCCTCCTTCCCCATCAGTTAAACAACCACCTCTGCCCTCTACCGACTTATCACAAGCCTCGACACCAAAGGTCTTGCATGATACAAGCAAGAAATATTTTGCACAGGCGGTCCACAACATCTGTTACATTCCACAGAGTCAGCTACTACAATCTGTGGTCAAAAGAGACAGACTTGTGATCAAAATACCTGAAAGCCGAAAGGGTCAGCTCTGTTGAAGATTGATGCTTTACGTTCTAAGTTTTCCTCCTTATGGACTATCCTTGGCAAATGGGGTATTATCTCTTTGGGCAAAGGATTTTATGAATTCTCATTCTCTTGTATTTATGATCTACAAAGAGTTCGTTCAACAAGGTCCTGGAATATAAATTCTGTATTCGAATCTTTGGCGTTTCACAGGAATATTGGCTGCCCAAAATCATTTACGTCATTGCCAGTGTGATTGAAAGCCCAATATGTATGGATGATACCACAACTAAATCTATGCTTGAAAGATCGTTCGGTCATTACGTTTGCGTTCTTGTAGACTTGGATCTAACCGAAAAACTCAGAGATAATATCCTTGTCGAAAGAGAATAGTTTGCTTTCTTTGTGGACGTTACGAAAGTATACCAGAATTCTGTGACAAATGCAAAATCATTGGTTACAATGTTACAAATTGTAGGAAATTAAATTTTAATATGGAGCAAGACATACCATATCAAAAGCAGACTGCAAAAAAAGTTTACATGCCACGCAGACAGAAGATAAACAAAAGAACCCTTTGAACCAGTCTTCAGATTGAGTCTCCTGGCTCTTCAACTGTGAAAATTTCTAATGTTCCCTCACAACCTCACAATCAAGTCCTGAATATAACTCCAAATAATAATCAATCTGATGTATTAAATACTCAAGGGGATAAGAACCTCAATACACGTCAAATGTCAAATACAACACCTCTTCCTATTCATGGAGATATTGTGGTGTTTCAACAAACCTCTAGGATTGATCTCACCTCACAAGAGCAGCAATTGTCTGAAAATCAAAATAACCACGAGGAAACGATAAATATAGATGAAACTCAAAGCTCTAATGGATATGAATATGTAGAAGCAACTCAAGTAGAATTAAAATCAGAAAAAGAGCAGCTTCCTAATATTGTTATTAAGGACATGGCATTTCGCAAACAATCCTAGGCAAACATGGCTGAGGAAACCGAACCTTCTAATGAATTTCAAATGGTTCTTTCTAAACAGGCTAAGAAACAAGGTAAAGCAATGCAGAAATCTAATTTGACTGGACCCAAGACCAGAGCTAAGGCAGTCTCCCCGAAAATGGCTAAATGAAAGTACTATACTGAAATGTGAGAGGGTTGGCTAATTATCCCACAAAACTAGCTCTTAAAAATCTGTTAAAGAAGCACAAATCTGAGCTTTGTTTTATTGCTGGGGCTTGGATGTCTTTAGACAATTGCCCTCCTAGGATTTTTCCTAAAATAGGCCCATGGCCCAATTTGCTTGGTAAACATTAATTAATTATATTGTAATGTTCAAGTTGTATGAAGTAAATTAAAATTCTAAAAGTTTGTTTTATCCCTTTTTCTCTTGCAACCTATATCTAAATTTTAACCTTAACATTAATCTATGAAAGCATCATTACTAATTGGAATAAGGACACATGTCAGAGACTCCCTATGAAATGTCACATATTACAAGAAAGACATTAATTGTGCATGTTCCCAACAATAGTGACCATGGTTTTAAATTGCGGTTGCGGCAGCGGATGCGGTTGCGGTTGCGGGTGTTGCGATTGCGGGTGTTGCGATTGCGGTCATTGCGGGTGTTGCGATGCGTATTGCGGCCGTTGCGGTGTGAATTTTAATAAAGACGTGCTTGAAATACAAAGTTGAAAAACACTTAATAATAAGTTTTTTCATTACATAATAACTAAATTGAGTTTTAGAACTCTAATATTTTAATTTTAGATGAAAATATTTGAAGAAACATGATTAAAATTATCTAATATGGTTTCAAACATAGCCGTAGGCGTAATTTTCAGATCACACCGCAATTGCGGTCCGATGCGGTTGCGGAGACAACCGCATCCGCAATATTGCGGGTGCAATTGCGGGGTCGGACCGTAATTTAAAACTATGATAGTGACATCCCATCAAGACGCCCTATCTACTCTTTCCAAGTAGAAGCACTAGGGGCGTATACGACACACCATCGTTCTGTAACACATGGAGAAAGGCTTGGCGAAAACTGTTTAGATCCATGCAATTCTGGGAACATGCAATTATGTCCTTTTTTTTTTTAATAAGCTAAATTTTCATATAAACCGGAGTACAAAGGGGTACTCTAACCCGTATACAACTATAGCCTGATCAAATATCACCGGCTAGAAAAATCACTCGGAGAGTTAACCTAAGTAAAATAATTACAAAAATAGGAACTATTATAACTCCTACCTATCCACCACCAAGTATAGATTAAAATACGATTAGAGATCGTATCTAAATCCCAAAATTCATCCCTAAAAATAATATTGTTACGGCATAACCAAAGGATCCAACAAATTGATAACCATAACCCTACTGTTATTCTAACAACCAACCCTCTATCGACACAACCCTGTATCCAACATGTTAAATGAGAGAACATATTTCCTACCAATATACACGGAATCCCCAACCATTTACAAGCAAAATTCCACACCAGAATAGCCTTAGAACACAGAAATAGTACAAGTTCAGACGACTCCATATCAAGAAAGCAAAAAGGGCATGACATCTCATACCTATTAGTAACAATTCCTCTCTGAATCAAATTATCCCTCGTTGGAATTCGCTTATGGAGCATCCTCCAACCAAACACTTTCACCTTAAATGGAATTTGCGCTAGCCATATTAACTTAAATGCCACTCTCAATTCAATTCTAAGCTGTACTGTATTCTCTTCAATTTTCTCCTGCAAAAAAAGATACATAGATGAAACAGAATAAAAATATTTATTCTCCAGCAACCATTTAATTGAATCCTTGGCATTCTTGATTATGGGAATATCAGCCAATATCAAATACAATTCTTCCAGCTGAATCCGAGCCATCTCCTGAGCTTCCCCTACATCCACTTTGATATCCCACTTCCAAATCTCTCCCTCCCAATCACCATTATCGCTGACTGGACTAAGTTTTGTTTCTACTAAACCAAACAGCGCTGGAAACCTTCTGCTAAATGTCTCATCCAAAGCCCATTTCGACCTCCAAAAATCCACCCTAGTCCCGTCTCCAATCTCATTGGCAATTAGATCAACCAACCTTCCTTCGCCCACAACTTTCAAGGACTGCAAGAGATCTAAGAACCAAAGAGATGGAGACACCTGCAAAGTTGAGACCTCACTGCTAAAAAAATCGTAACAGCAATAAGGATATCTAAAATTAATAAAATCCTTCCAAATTGTAAACTTGTTCTCTAAATTCCTCCAAGCCCACTTAAGGAACAAAGCCAAGTTGAATAATTTTATATCTTTCACACCTAAACCACCCAAATCTCTATTCCTACAAACCATTTACCAACTTATCCAAGAAATCCCATTTTTATTCTCCACACCATTCCTCAAAAACGATCTTTGAATTGACTTGAGAATTCTAACCACCTTAGCCGGCATTCTATAAAAAGACATGTAATGGATTGGCAAATTACTCAAGACAGAATTAATTAAAGTAACTAGCCCACCCATTGATAAGAATCGGCTCTTCCAAGTATTCAATCTAGCACGCATAATGTCTATCACTGGCTTCCAGAAAGAGATTAACCTATGATTGCCTCCAATTAATATCCCGAGAAACGAAAATTGAGAAGGAGAAATTCTACAAGATAGATATAACTCTGCAGATCTGATCTTGCACTCTTCCAACCCTACACAAATCAACGAACTCTTTCTAAAATTAATGTCCAAACCTGAAGTGAGATGAAAAGCTTTCAAAATGGCTTTGAACGCTATGATATTCTTCCACGAACCATCACCAATTAAGACAAAGTCATCAGCAAATTGCAACATATGAAAACCAATCTCTGAATTGACCTTAAATTCTGAAAACAAACCACTAGCAACTGCACGCTTCATAATAATTTCTAGCCCCTCTGCAGCCAAACAGAAGAGGAAAGGAGCTAAAGCTCCTTGCTTGAGACCCCTCGTCACTCTAAAATATAGAGAAGGACTGCCATTAACTAAAACAGATGAAAAACTATTAAAAACTCCCATATCCATCCATCTCAACCACCTAGACCCAAATCCCATATGTTTCATCACTTCTCGAAGATAATTCCAATCTACATAGTCATACGCTTTAGCAAAGTCCACTTTGAAAATCATTAACTCCTTTTTAGATCTCTTAGCAAAATCCAAAATCTCATTTAAAACCAATACCCCCATCTAATATGTTTCTTCCTTCCAAAAACGCTGTTTGAGTATTTGAAACAATACCACCAATTTTCTTCTTAAGCCTATTAGCAAGAATTTTAGAAATAACCTTATAAACTGAACTAACCAAAGAGATTGGCCTATATCCATCAAGGTCTTCAGGATTTTCAGTCTTTGGAATCAAAACCACAAACGAAGACGCAAAGCTTTTATGAAGTTGTTCTCCCTCAAAAAACTCCAACACACAATTTGAGAACTCTAGGCCTATAATATCCTAGCACCTTTTTAAGAATTCAAAACTGAATCCATCCGGCCCAGGACTACGATCCCCAGAAAAACCAAAGACCACTTCCTTGATTTCCTGCAAATTTACATCAACTTCTAATTCTTGACTTTCTGCCAGTGATAAAGATTTGAAACCAGATCCACCAATACGAGGAAAGGCTCTATCTGCCCTACCAAATCTGCTAGCAAAATGAGACCTGGCATATTGTTTTACCATCTGTACATCCTCCTCTAATCTACCATTAATGATAACTCCGTTAATGGTATTCAAATTAATCCTCTGCCTCAAGACATTATGAAAAAACTTGGTATTAATATCTCCGTCAGCTATCCACTTGGATCTCGATTTTTGCTTCAGAATACTCTCTTTAATTCTAATAGATTTCCAAAAATTATCTTCTGCATCATTCCTACACAGTAGCTCCTCTCTAGACATATCACCTGCTTTTTGAACCAACAATTCTTCCATTTCATTGACAACCCCAACTTCCTTTTGAATACTAAGATCAATCCAACCAAACACAGTTGTATTCCACCAACGAATTCTATTCCTCAGATGTTTCATCTTCTCTGCCAATATATACGAAGCTTTTCCTGTTATCTTAAGCTCTTCCCACTCTTTCTTAATGAAAACTCAAAAATCAGAATGGTCGAACCAACACGACAAAACCTTAAATGGCTTGGGGCCCCAATTCGTATTCTTAACTGCGGTCCAAACCGGCTTGTGATCTGATATATCCCTCTCTCCAATTCGTTGAGTGACCATGTTCCAATCATTAAAAATAGAAGGCGAAATAAGGAACCGATCAAGACGACTACAGACAATATCTTTAGACTTGAACCAAGAGAATCTGAGGCCACCACTTAGAGGTAGATCCACCAGACCTAGAGCATTAATGAATTCAGAAAACTCTACCATGTGTCTTCTATTGGTTCGAGAATACCCAATCTGCTCCTCCCTGCTCTTAATAGAATTAAAGTCCCCCCTACTATCCACTCTCCTGGACTCAGACTATTTTTAAGCTTTAATAAATCCTTCCATAAGACTCTCCTCTCGACAATATTAGAAGGAGAGTAAATGTTAAACAAATAGCATCTTCTACCTTTCCAAAACGCTTGCATCCCAAGGTAACCTTGACCCCTGTAACTACATATAGGAGATAAAACATCTGACTTCCATATGGTGATTAATCCTCCTGATAGCCCATTAGCATTGGATGCAGACCAATGAAAAGACCGATCTCTCCAGAAACTAAAAACTAACTCATCTGAAACGCAACTACACTTCGTTTCCTGTAAAAAACATATCTCTGCTCCACCTTTAATCAAAGTTTCTCTAATCTTCTTTCTCTTCAAAACCCCACCACACCCGCGAATATTGTAGGAAACAATATTCATGTAAACTTAGTAGCTTCCACCTTCTTTCCATCTACTGCTTTTCTATCCACCTCTTCTAAATTCCTCAAAATATTCTCAAACACCTCATCATCTTCATCAGCTTCTATTCCTAGCTGTTGAATAGTATCCCACACCCTAACAGGTATATTCTCCAATTTCTTCTTTATCCTTAAATTACACTGAGCAAAACCAGAATCAGAAATGGAATTATCATTTTAACCAGAGGGGATGTTTTCATGAAATGACAGAGTGTCCTTATTAATAACTTTCTCAGGAACCTTCCCCTGCATTTCTTGCTTCTTGTGATACCTTAGAAACGCAGTTTCAGCTTGAAGGAGTGTAGCATAATAGGAAGGATCAAAAGGAATTTTGAGTCTTTGATAAATATCACCAATAATTTGCTTCTTACTCTTCTTCTTAACCACCTGAGAACCCACACAATCCTGGGCAACAGATCTACCAGCCTCCAAATTACTTAAATTATCAGACATTGACATGTGATCTCTCCCCATAGGAGGCCTACCATTAAGGGTAAGGTTCAATTGACTACCATCCTCTATACCCTCTTCAACTCTATTATGTTTAACCAAATAACAAGTAACATGATCTGGTATCAATCCAACCTCAGATGACTTAAAGGAATTAACCTCCAACTCACATAAACCAGCTTCACTAACATTACTGGATCTACACAAACCATCAAGAAAGGGACTGTCTGCAAGAGCCTGCCCTAATTTAGAACAATTAACATCCGCAGAATCTGAATGATGAGAATATTCCTCAGTAGAATTTCTAACTGTCTTAACTCCCTCTCGATCACCATGACCAATCTTGACTTCAACCCTCACACCATTTTCCTCCACCCCATACATACTCACCCCACCCAAATTCTTGTTCAGACCCACTTCACTACCATCAGAGTTATAAGATTGAGAATCCATAAAGTCTGAACTATCTTCTTCAAAGCAGGTTCTACTCCTACTAACAGAGTCTTTAACATATGGCCCAAAGGAATCCTCAACTATCTTAATACAAAAAACATTATCATTGACATCCACATTGACCACTTCATTGAGATTCAAAGCAAACTTAGTCCTAATCAGAATTCTTGCCATATCAAACCTTGAATGTTTCCTTGTGTCATCATCCATACTGACGAACTCGCCTATAGTACCAGCTAAGAACTTGAAAAACTTTTCTCTCCACACGTGACATGGAAGACCAAAAATCTTAACCCAAGTGAGTCTTTCTTGGTCCACATCATTTGGAGTCCATTGATGGATATCCGAAAACCATCTAGAAATCTAACTAGATTCCTCTGCTATCAATCTTTCAATATCACCTGGATTATTTTCCTCAATAAGACATAGATTAGCTCCCATTGGAGTAACCTTAATATTAAAGAAACCTTCCATTTGAAATGCTTCCACAACCTCCTTCGCAGAACCAGGTATCTCCAAAACCCCTGGAAACGCCTGCTCAAACCTTTCCAAATCTTCTTTGTTAACGTCAAAACTCAAATGAGCAAAGTTTGGTTTTTCTCCCATAAGAACACCCTTTGATTTCTTAGTAGTCCTACCAGTCACCTGAGCAAAAGTCAATTTTGAAACAAAGCCTTTCCTCTTCTCTTTACTGATTGAGTAACCATCAACCCTCTTCTGTTCCATAGACTTACAAACAACAGGACCAGAAAATGTATGATGTGAAATGGCAATTATGTCCTTGCATTATATCCTCTAGACACGTCTATAACAATCTGATTAAATCGAATGACTTCCTGCACAACGCACCTTACCTCACCAGGACGATTTTAATTGCCATTACTATATGAAAAGAAAGCGTGTCATTTTAGATATTCAAATCAATCTCACTCTCACATTACTTCTTATTTTCTTGTTTGATTTCACATCATATATAATGTAGGCAAAGATACTTCAAAGGCTAACAAACTTTATATTATATTAGATAAAGTAGAAAGAGATTCACAAATACAAAATAATTAATATTCAAAGTTCAAAGCAAAACACACAAAAAAAACAAAGAAAAATAAGAGACACTCTTACAACAAAACTAGTTTGGAACTTAATATTTACTATTACAACGAAACTAGTTTGGAACTTAAAATTTACTATTAAATAGAAGAAACGATGGACTCGATGGCTTCGATAATTTCCCTTGCAGTTATGCTGATCAGCAGGTTCAGCGCAAACCCGCGGATAAATTTCAAGAACGAACTCATTCTACCTTTTGACCTATTATTATCATTATTCAATTTCAGAAGAATCAGATCCTTGAAACACGAGACATGAACACAGGTCTTTCCATTAGAGTTACCTACATATGACCAACCTTCAAAGTTGTTCCTCACAACATGCCTTTGCTTACAATGGACACAGTCGGATGGAACTTGATGAGACAAAGTTACATTTGAAATGTTCTTTTTCAGGTTGAGACAACAAGGATGTAGAGCATCCCCTGTTCTGGAACGGAAGAAAATACCTAACAGATCTTTTCCACAAGCATCACAGAATCCACCCCATAGTGCTTTCTCATAGAATTCAAATGTAGAATTTTCGAAAAATGGATGAACTGCATGCTTAACAGGTTCAGCACATTCTTTATGGAGGATGTAGTTGCAATTGGTGTCTTGACAGTTGTAACGTGATCCAAAACCTATCTCTTTACAACCACTGCACATATATGCAGGTCCTGAACCATTCAATTGTAATGTGTGTTGATGATCCATATGTATTAAATATTGAAATGAGTGTACAAGATTTATGCAATAGCTAGTATGTTGAATATTATTTGTTTAAAGATGCTTTCTCAAACATCTAAATTTATAGGAAAAAAATGTATCAATATTACAACACTTTCTTATGGGTTTCCCAAACATCATCTTTCTATAATGGCAACTAGAATATTTTTTAATTTTAAATTCACATAATGCAAATTTCAATGAATATCAATTTCTTTTTGCTAATACTAATTTTGATTTTGATATAAAATATTAGAATTTAATATATAATGGTCAATTAATATTACTATGTGAATTTAAAATTGTTTTCAATATTACAAGACTTTTTTACGGGCTTCCAAGAAAAGAAAGAGTATACACCATTCTCCTAGAATGACAACTAGAATATTTTTTAAATATCTTTTTAAGAATATTAGTTATTTTATTGAATTAAATATTTTAAATATTTAAAAAATCAAATAAAATTAAAATTTTAATTAACTTTTATTTAATAATTAATTAATTAATTATATGCTAGTACTAAATATCAAGATTATTTATTTTGAAAAAAAAATTTTAATTAAACATGGTGTTATAAATAAGTTATGGCCTCAATATATGGTATACAATTAAGTTAATTTTTACAAAATTAAGGACTATCAATTGAAGAATCACACAAATCATCACAGCTTTATTGTTTGTCTCCTAATCTTTGGAATTACCATCAATAACAATAAGTTTTTAAAATTTAATAATTCTTAAAAAAATTATTTTTCAATTATATACATACCTAAATATTTGATGACTACTACTAGAATGGCAACTAGAATATTTTTTAAATATTATTTTTATATTTTTATAATTTTTATATTTAAAATATTAATTAAGGTGTAATTTAAATTCCATTTTCTTATATTAATTATGTATACTCTAGCTAATTTATTTTTAATTTATTAAATCTTTTTAAATTATTTGAGTACAACTGATTTATTTTGTTGAACTGTGCATAATATAAATTGTGTTTAATTTTCCAAATTAATTCATGCAAGTATTTTTTTGTATGACTAAGATAATTGGGTCATGCTAACCGGTGCCCCCGGGGCACTGGTTAAGAATTCTAAAAATAAAAAATATTATATCGACAATGTATTAAATATACACAATATCCTTTAAAAAAGTCACTTAATTATGTATTAAGTGTATTGAATACACATATTTTCATAAAAAATCATATATTTTTAGTTTATTAAAGAATGTTTAACTTTTCTATTTAATCTCTTAACTAGTGCCCCAGGGGCACTCGTTAGTATTTTCCAATATAATTTAATAGTTATTTCATAATTCTTAAATCAATTGTTTTCCAGAAATTGTTTTCAACATTACAAGACTTTTCAAGAATTGTTTTCATTTACATTACATATTCAGTTATATATATATTTTTCTCGGGCATCCCAGAAATTGTGTTCACTATTACAAGACTTTCTACAGATTTCTCTGAAATTGTTTTCAATATTACAAGACTTTCTACAGGTTTCCAAGAAAAGGAAGCGTTTACATCATTTTTCTAGTAGGGCAACTAGAATATTTTTTAAATATTATTTTAATATTTTAATAATTATATAAGTTTATATATTTTAATTAGAATAGTTTTTTTTTTATAAGCAAATAACTTTCCAAAGAGAGATTAAGGGGATCTCTCAACCCTCAGTACAAAAAAGAAACTGCAATGCAGAAAAGGAGACTGAAAAAGAACCTCAACTCAGCCCCACCCCACAACCTTAAATAAAATCAAACGGATATTTCGACCACTCGTAAAAATTACAAACAATCCTCCCATGTTTACGGGTAGCTAACCACTTCCAAGCAGACTCAATAATTCTATGGAAAATGCTATCGATGTTATAAATTTCATCGTTAAACACGATATTATTACGGCTCTTCCAAATATTCCAGCAAGTGATAATCCAGACAGCAGCACCAGTTTCTAAGGAAGTCGTTCTTTTCATGTTCGTCATCCAGGACAATAAGAAACAACAACAGTCGGATTCGCTCATCGTCTCTATGTTCAACCACTCGAATACCTTCTTCCAAATCTGACGAGCTTTTACGCATGAACAAAACAAATGAGCGCTATCCTCATTTTGCGCAAAACAAAAAACGCAGGCCTTCTCATGAATATCGGTAATGATCCCTCTTTTTTCAAGATTATCCCGAGTAGGTAACCGATTTAAGAGAAGACGCCAAGCGAATATCTTCACCTTTAAAGGAGCAAACGACTTCCATAACAGACCCAAAGCTTCCGCAACTGAATCACTAACCAAAACTCCATTATCCGCCATAACCTTATACAAAGAACTAACCGAAAAACCATGCGTGACGTCCGGTTTCCACAACCATCTATCCTTACCTTCATTAGCAAAAGAAAAAGGCAACAGCAGTTGCCTCAATTCCTCAATATCCACTACACCAATATTGACTTTTGATAGCGCTTTTTTTAGCATTTAATAGCACTTTAAAGCGCTATTAATACTGCCGCTATTATAGGTCAATCACCTTCAATAGCGCTTTTCTAAGCGCTATTAAAAATAGTGTTTATAATAGCACTATTTAAAAAGCGCTATCATAGAGTGCATTTACATTGCCTATTTTGATAAGATTTAATAGCGTTTTCTGGAAAGGCGCTATTATAGTTCTATAGACCATTACCTTTAATAGTGCTTTTTAAAAAAACGCTATTAAAGGCTTTTTTTTTTGCAATTAACAAAAGAGAGATGTTTTTTAATTTAATACATAGTAGAATGTAAATATTCATTCTTCTAAAATATGAATATATATATATATATATATATTACTAAATAAATCTTATCATAACCAACTATTACCTAATATTATCTAGTACTGAGCATCAAATAATAGGAAACATAATATAAACTCTATTACATAATAAGAATCAAATAATAATAATACTTATGAAGAAATGACATATCAGCCACAGAATTAGAACACAAAATATCACATGTATTTTGCTTAGGTACTGTACCATTTTTACCGGCCTAAAAAATCATAGGATAAACTAGCTTACAACTCCACATGTTTTTTGGAACTTTTTAAAGGCAATAAAGAATGAATACATGTAATTAATTAGGAAAATGTAGTTTCTTATCAATTATGAATGTGAAAGTATTCATATAACGACAAAATATAAACTCACATAGTTTTGTGGTTTGGAATTTATGATAAAGTTGAAGGAATATGACCGATCAATTGATGATTCTTCAAATTCCTGCATATACACACCGCTGCTTAACTTAAATAAAACAAACAACGCAACAGAGTGAATTCTAGATTCTGATTAAAGACTTACAAATATTCAAGTAGCTTAAGCTTCGATATGGAGAAAGGTATATCACCATAGCGCTAACTATCAGATAAATCTCTTCAAATTAATGAAGAAAAGTAGTTTAATTAGCACATTAAACAATAAGAAGTGGTAATAAATTATGACACAAGAAAATGGTCCTACAAATGAACAAGTGCACCAGAGTTCCAAATTTCATCTAGGATTTGACCAATAAGACTATTCCGTTGAAGGTCTTTGTCATTACCAACAAAACATAGTAAAAAATATGACCATCCATAAATAAAAGCTATGAAGCATCGACAAATACACGACACTAAAAATGGTAAAAATTAGAGTAAAGGTGACATACATGGATTGCAGGTTTCTTAAATCACCAATTGCATGTGATATTTCACCACCAATATTCAATCTAAACAAATTCCTACATAAACAAGACAAACCATTATAATTTAACTCTTATGAGAGAGGAAGACAAGTATTGAGAATAGTCTGAAGCATTAAGGACTAACAGAGATACCACTGTTAAAGCAAGACTTAAATTATCACAAAAAACTTCACACCATGAGCAAAAGTCGTCATTATGCACATCATCCCAGTCAAGAAAAATGTCAACAATGTTGTTGAATGAAGACTCCATTGCTATATAATGCATTCACCAAATATTCATAATTCAGAAATTGCAACCTTTGTCACATCATATTAATTTATCTTAATATTAAAGCACAGGAAGTTGTTTTATATAATATTAATTCATACATACAGAAAAAGTATATTGAAATTT
This sequence comes from Lathyrus tuberosus, assembly GCA_022829125.1. Taxonomy (NCBI): domain Eukaryota; kingdom Viridiplantae; phylum Streptophyta; class Magnoliopsida; order Fabales; family Fabaceae; genus Lathyrus; species Lathyrus tuberosus. Next base: position 14,526,928 of record JALAZF010000072.1, read on the forward strand.
TTATGAGACAAACAGCTTCGAATACTTTTTCTTCAGCTGCATACAAAAAATCAAATAGAACATGTGGATTTCAAATTCAATCGGGAACCGAAAGCACCTGAAATTGAGAAGAAATAACGAAAATTTACCTCAGCACAACAACCATTTTCCAATAAAAGATTCATTTTTGACAGGTTAATTATCTTCTCTGTGAAGCATATGAGATCTTAGAGGATCGCTAAACTTGTAAACCTTGATTCACATTGAATTCACTCAACATTGTTTAGTGTTGTAGTTCTTAAACCATGTGTTTCAAACTGACTACAGTCTGTAAACCAATGTTTTGAAAATATAGACCGGTCGGTCTGACCGATTCAACCGAACGACGTCATAAAACATGTCAACACCGGTTTGAATCGATATACTCCAGAAGAACCGCTCAAATGAAAAAATGAATGAAATAATAACCAAATCATATAATAAAACCATGTTCGCATATCACAATGGGTAATTATGAATGAAAGTAGGGACGGTTGTGAATGGTCAAAGCGAAAACTAAACTAAATTGAATCTAGTACACATTTAAAAAGGGAGTGAAAGTAGAAGAGAATCTAGTACAAATGAAATTTAACCTAACTTTGATATGTTGTGATGACTTCCAGAAGAGTGTCCTGTCTTCTACACCAGAACTTCTCTAATCCTGCAAACACAAATAAGAAAATTGTGATTCGAGATTCATAAACAAGGTTGAATAAAAAAAATAAGAAGTAAACGAAAGAGTAACTGCAGGGAGAAGTGAAATCAAATACATCATCCAAGACAAAATACGAATTATAGAAATTAAACACTTAGATTAGGGTTTGATATGAAAATAGGAGCAAAGATAAGAGAATGTAAAGATTGATTGGAAATGGAGAGAGGATAATGGATCATTAGACGGAGACATCATCGTAGAAGCAGACAAGGTCGAACAGAGATGTAGATGATGTTGATCGATGTAGACATGGTTGATCAGAGATGCATATGAGATTGATCGGAGATGTACACGAGGTTGATCGGAGAGGAAGAGACGAAGCTGGATCGCAAGGAGAACAAGATGAATCGCAGAGTTGAAAACTTTTCATTTTTTATGGACAATTCTTTTTTTAATGGAAAGAATATTTTTTTACAAACTCTGTTTTAAAAAAAAATAAAATTGAATCAATGAATTATTTAATTGTTTTCAAAAGTAATTTTTATATTTATTATAAAATTGAAAGTAATTTTCAATATTTTGTGTTGAGTCACGTTTTTTTTTGCATGTTATTGATAAGCCTAACGAACACATGTGTCTTTATTTTTATTTTTTTAATTTTGTATAAAGTTCTAGCATTAAATTTCTTCAAATTGTTATTCAGAAGCCAAAAACATTAACACACTCCAAAGTCTAAGATAGCGTTTATCTAAAAGTGCTATTAAAGGGATATACATATAATAGCATTTATTCCTCAAGCGCTATTACAGGGATATACATGTAATAGCATTTATTCCTCAAGCGCTATTAAAACTACTGTCATTTTATAATTATTTTTGACAAAATGCTATAATAACGTTTTGAGCAAAATTGTTGTTATGAATATCACCTTATAATAGCGCCCGATAAAAAGCGCTATTAAAAGTCTCAGTGTCAAAGTTTTAATAGCACTTTACATAAAAGTGCTATTGAATTAGTGCTATTGTAGGTAAACTTTGTAGTAGTGATCAGAATCTATCTCAGAATAAGAATGAAAAGCATGTGTTGAGATATTCCACTTCCAAATGCCCTCCTCCCAAAATCCAAACTCTCCTACAGTACTCCATTTATTGACATCATCTTGAAAAAGAACAGGAAACAGAGAACTCAACTTATCATTTCCCATCCATTGAACCGTCCAAAAGAACGCAGCATTGGCACTACGAATCCTGCAAACCACATTATCCACGAAACCATTCACACCAGATATATTCCCTGAACCAATGACATCGCGCATCCAAATAGAATCCAGTTTCAAGCTATACGAAGCTCTGTCACCGCCAGTTCCTTCGAGAGCTTTACGTCGCAGATCACCGTATCTATCACTTAGGATCGGTCTCCACAACTCATCTCCATCTTGGCAAAATTTCCACAGCCATTTACCAATAAGAGCGTTATTAAACCTACCTATATGCTTCACCCCAAGACCTTCCTTCTCCTTAGTCCTACAAATCGTTTCCCACCTGACCCAAGGTATCGCTTTGTTAACCGAAGTTCCAGCCCAGAGAAAATTGCGTTGAATTTGAATAATATTCTTAACAATCTCAGACGGAGCTTTGTAGAACGAGAGATAATGAATAGGCAGATTAGAAAGAACCGAGTTAATTAGCGTAACTCTTCCGCCTATAGATAGAGTTCTCCCAATCCAATTAGAAAGACGGGCTTTAAAGCTACTTATAACCGGTTTCCAAAACTACACTTTTCTTTGATTGCCACCTATCACAATTCCTAAAAACTTGAAAGGAATCCTTCTGCTATGACAGTGGAGGAAATCTTCAGCAGCAGCCATGAATGCATCATCCAGGCCAACTCCAAATAAGTTACTCTTAGCAAAGTTGATTTTCAGGCCTGATATAAGTTAAAATCCCCTTAGTATTGCTTTCATCGCCCAAAGATTTTTGCATTCGCCATTGCTAACAAGGAGTGTATCGTCTGCAAACTGCAATATACTCACAGACGCATATTAGAATAGTTATTTTAATGAATTAAATGTATTAATTGATTAAATAATTAAATCAATTAAATTTTCAATTAAATTTGTATTTAAAAATTAATAAATTAATTAATTAGATACTAGTACTAATATCTAGATTATTTATTTAAGAATAATAAGAATTTTAATTAAATATCACTTTATAAATAAGTTATGGTCTCAATATATTTTATACAATCAAGTTAACTCTTCTATATATTTGTTTTGAAGAATATGAAAAAAAATATGACTATCAATTGATGGATCACACAAAAAAGTTGTTACCTATACTATGTGAAATTAAAATTCTTTTCAAAATTAATTGAAATATCAATACAATTCGGATACGAGACAAATTAATTGCAATCTTGAATCTCTTTTATGAAATATCAATCTTTCTAGTGGTGTGATTGAAGGATTCAAATGAGAGAATTATAATACATCCATATAATAATTGTAATATATTGTTGATTCATTTATGTAAAAATATATTTTTTCTTGATTAATTTTATGTCAAAAACTATGTTTTCTGTACTTATTGAATTTTATCATAATTCTAAGATATACTTATCTTTTATTTAAATTGCATTTTTTTATATAATTAGGTAAACTTTACCATATTTATTTTTATTTTATTAATTTTTTTTATATTATTCAAGTTTAACATATTTAATTTTTTGAACAGTACATAACATAAACATATTTATGTGTTTAATTTCCCATATTAAATCATACAAATATTTTCTTGTATAACTAAAATTATTTAATTATTAAACGATCAGATAAACATACAATTTCATATTTTATATGAATAATTAGACATTAAAGACATCTATTATCTAACCAAACTTAATATTAATATTTGGTCATTATGAAGAATACATCTTAGAATTAATTTTTACTTACTATTTATATTAATTTATGATTATTTTTAATGATTCAGTCTTATTTAATTTGCAACTAAAAAACATTATACATGTCTATATAGTTATTTTACATGTCTATTTCTTTACATCCTCGGCACATGTGCAAAGTTGCTTCTGAATTATTAAGTTCTAATGTGTGGTGGTCCATATGTACGTATATATCTAATTTTGTAGTTTTGTTAAATATTATTAAGTTCTAATGTGTGGTGGTGATCCATACTTACACGTGAGTTCCCAGGAAAGACTATACATTTTTCATGAATGGCAACAAAAACACAGTTCCTTTTTGGTTTTATTAAGTTCTAATGTGTGGTGGTGATCCATACCTACATGTGAGTTCCCAGGAAAGACTATACATTTTTCTTGAATGGCAACAAAAACACAGTTCCTTTTTGGTTGTGTATGTGCGACTATAAAGGTCAATGGTGGTTTCTATCGAACACTTTTTTAATATATATATATATTGGGAATCAACTTATCAAGTTACTATAAGATACTACTACGGAAAATCCATTTGACAACGATTGGGAAAGTTATGTAATCACGCGTGCACAGATGTTGTTATGTAGAGTGTCGTTGTATATATAATACGTACAATCACGGACCAGTAACCGTTGTATTAAACTGGAAAAAGCGCTATCTATCACAACGGTTGATACAAACAACCGTTGTGATAAAGCAATTGTCCTAGGTTTGATTCTCAACTGCGCTGTTTTGATATTTATTTTTATTAGGACAGCGCGCAAGATATTATAACGGTTGTGCAATATAACCATTGTTAAAACATAAGTTATTATTATGGTTATCATGTATAACCGTTGTTTTTTTTTTTGTAAGCGATTTGTATAAGTAGGGAGAAACAGGGATTCTCCAGCCCGATACAAAATACCCACCAATAGGGGGAGGAAAAAAGACAAACAAAGACTAACCTATAAATTACAAGTAGTGTATAGGATGTTTCATCCAATCATAGAGATTACATCTTTTGCGACCTAAGTCCAACCATCTCCAAGATAGGATGATTATCCGATGGAGAATCTCGTCCACGTCGCAAACAACATCATTAAAAATAATGTTGTTCCTAGTATTCCAAATACACCAAGTAGATATGATCCATACATAACAACTCATATCCTCCTTACCTTTGTCGAATAAGGTCAAAAACCAGCGAATGACGTGATTGGTAATAGAGGAAGAGGTAACCAAAGAATAACCTAACCAATCGGCAATTTTACACCACAAAAGTTGGGTTTTGGGACAGCTCAAAAATAAATGCTCCGCACACTCATCATCATGAAAACAAAAAACGCAAACTTTACCTGTGAATTTTGGTAAACAACCTCTGGTCTATCAATCTTAAACGAAAATTGATTAACTTGCAGGATCGACCACACAAATCCTAGGACATGTGCTAAATTTGAGAGACAAGTGTAAATGACAAAATGTAAATTAAAGAGAATGTAAACTGAACTCCACGTTCGACAATGCTGAAATAAAATCTAACTGAACTCCACGTTCGACTACTTGCAATAAAGTAAAGCAAAGGCTTGAAATTTAAAGGGCTGTAAATAAAGGATGCAGAAATTAAAGCCGTCGAAAGGAAATGACAATATGTAAAAAGCTTTGAAAGTAAAATGCGACGAACTCCACGTTCTTGAAAAGTAAAGGCTGATAAAAGTGCTGTTGAAGGTAAAGTGCAGGAAAATAAAGGACTTTGAAAATAAATGCAATGGATTAAAGGTGAACTCCACGTTCTTGAAAATAAAAGACTTTGAAAAGTAAATGCTTGAAAATTAAATGCTTGAATGTAAAAGTGCAGTCGAAGGTAGACGCAGAAAGTTTAAATGACTTTGAAAGTAAATTTGGCATGGAAGATAAAATTCAAGAAATCGTAAAGGCATGGAAAGTAAATGGCTGAATCTTAAACATGCTGAAGATAAATTGTATTAATGAAGAAAATGGTGTTACATTACGTACATTCTCACGAACTCGTTTCTCTACACGCGGGTACTTTGAGTTTCTTTGAGTAACTTGTACAAAAATATGAACACTCCTATTACATAGAACAAACTCCTATTTATAGTGCTAGGAAATAACTATTAAGTGGTGGTTACTGCTTCGAACGTGTGAATCTTGGCGCCTTCATCTTGGTCTCAACCATTCCCACGTTCACAACTGCTCTTATTTAAATTTCAAATATTGGAAATTCCCTCCAACCTTAATATAACCACTGCAGCGCTTGTTTCCATATTCTCATGGTCAAAACCCTTCCAGCACTTAGCCATTTTTTGAGGTTCCTACACCTCGATTCGACTCAGGCTTTCCCCAAAAACTGGGTTGAAGCCTTCTTTACATTAAAAATAATTTTTTAACATAAAATAGCTTTGATTCTTTCTAGCGTCGAACATGAGGGTTAACAAATTGCCCCCAAGGAATGTCCTTTCGCCAGAATTGGTAGGAAGGTCATTTCTTGATATAATAACCATTTCGACGCCTGTTTGCATGGCTTTAATTGAATATCCCACTAATTACTTAATAGCTGAATTGTTCAGCTTATTTGACCCACGCCTCTGACGTCATACCATCATGACAAATCCTTAAAACGTCCTTTCAGCCGTATTCATCATAACACCTTTCTTGAAAACAGACGTTAACAGTCTGTACATAACTGCTACTTTTCATCACATCTCTAGGAGAAAGACACGCGTCCCACTAACTCCTCAGCTTCAACGGTAGATCCAAGTCTCTTGGGATTTTCAAATGTCTATATATACCCATTTCCGCCACTTTGTGAACTTTCCACACTTTTCACACTCTCAAGCAACCTCTTCTTCTCTTCAGTTTCTCTCACGCAAACCCAGCAAAGACACCATCTTTTCATCTTCTTCTACAATGGCGTCTTCCCAAACTAATCCTCAAGCAAAGAAGACTCAAAGAGGCAAGGCCACTCCATTTAAGCAAGCCATCCTTCCCTTCTCTAACATCCCAGGCCCCTAACTAGTAGATAACCGTCATTGCATGCCGGAACCCACCTCTGAAGAATCAAGAGCCATCTACAAATCTCAGGTAATGATTCCTATAATTATGTCTGATAAAACTTATGCGTTATCTGGTCCTTTGGCTGATATGGACATATCTAATGAGAGACTAAGTGAGTTTCTCTCCTCGTACCGGAGAACAAGGCCGTTAGGGCAAAGGAGTTTTCCCAAAATCAACACTGCTGCTGGAACTTCCCTTAACAAAACCCCCTTGCCTAAAATCAACGTTGGCTATCTCACTGATGGCACCAGGCTGGTGAGAGCTGTCAACCCTTTGAAGGAATTCGACCAATGGATGGCAAAGATGGAGAAGGTCAAAGCTGAACATTGGAAGGAGATAGGGATTTATGACCTTCTTATGCTGTCGAAGACCAGCATACCCTATTGTCTGAACATGTTGGCAGCATCCTTATACTTTTGGGACAACACTCATTATACCTTCAATCTGCCATGTGGAATTGTTACCCCAACCTTATTCGATGTAGCTGCCATCACAGGGCTTCACCCAGATGGCCTTGTCTATAATCCTGATGTTGATGCTGAGGACACCATCAATAGTTCCGGCTCCAAACTTACATATACCCTCTTCATCAAACACCACTTTAAACCAGAAGATGACGAAGTGTCTGATGAAGAACATATTGCTTTCCTCACAGTCTGGCTGTCTAGGTATGTTTTTTGCACAAAGTCTTTGCAGGTAGCTAAGAAGTACCTGCCCCTGGCGAATCAACTCCACCACAACAGAGGAAATTCTGGCGAACCTTTACGAGTCTATCAGTGAAGGGGCTTATCGACTTAAGAATATGGAAGCCCAAGGTCCTATGCACCTGAGTGGTCCTCTTTGGCTACTTCAATTGTGGCTCAATGCTACATTTGAGGCTAGCCTCCCCAGAAAAGGCCTAGTTGATGAAGCCTCTGCTGAAATCAGGGAAATGAGTGTCGAAGGGACACGTCTGGCCAAAATCACTCCTAATGATGATGGTGAAAACCTTCAAAGGGCTTTCACCAGTTATATTATGATGTTCGCCAAGCGCTATGAGTTCACTCCTAGCATGGCACCCTTTGCTCGACGGAGCTATGGCCCTGTGTAGTTTAAAAGGCCATTTCCAAATCCTCTTCAACCTCTTGATCAAGAATCTGTTGCTATCTGGGAAGCCTTTTTTATTCCTAGATTCATTATCCACAGGCTGAACTTAGGGAGAGGTTTATCAACATTGATTGCCTATCAACCAAACTTGGTCTCTCGACAATTTGGGCTGGCCCAGAGCTTCCCTCAGTGCTTGTATGAGAAAAAGGGCCAAGTAATTCTTCACACCGCCTGCTTCGACGAGGAAAACGTCTCCCAAACACTCGACAACCGGACTGAAAAAAGAAGAACTGTGTTTTTTGAACCTTCCTTTCTATGCACTTCATCCTTCCACCAATGGTGGTCGAAGCACTATAGTGAGCACTTTCTTGATGTGGCTACATTTTCTTCGTTACTTGACCAAGCTTTTCTCCATGTGCAGGACAAGATGAAAAAGAGTAAGTTCACTCACATCGACGAAATACAGGCTTTTCAAAAATACTTTGAAACTATCTATCGACCAGATGATCTTAGTCGAACCATTCATGAGGCTGCTGTTACTCTAAAGAGAAAATTTCTAGAAAAGCTGGATCAACTAAAAATTCCTCCCAACGTCCCTCGTGAGAAACGTTATGAGGTAGCTTTTAAACTTTTTCCTCCAAAGTTCCCTCGACTGCCTAATGCTGATTTTGGAGTGGCGCTTGCCCCTCCATTTCCAGATTGGTTTGTCTGTGGGGAGCATTTAAAACTTCTTCGACAGCAGTCTCAACCAAAGGCTCAACGAGTGGTTTCGACTAAGCATACGTTAGACAGTTTTAAAGGGCACCTTCATATAGGAATTCAGGACGTTCGTGTCGAATCTGAAATATATGAAGGTTTGAAATCCTTAATCCATGGCTTTATGACTAACCATGTAATCATTAACTTGTAACAATTGTGTACTGTCTTTCAGCTGTGCCTAGGAAAGCTGCTTCGACTAGAGCTGCTACCTTGCAAAGTGGCAAAGAACTAGAGAGTACACAGGTATATTTCACCTCCCTTGCTTACGCTTGTACTATATGAATTTCTTTCTTATATTTGCATTGCCTCTTCAGACTGGTCGAAAACCTCCAACACCTTCCAAGAAAGGTAAAAAGGATACCCCAGTTGTGCTTATAGCTTCAGAGGCCTTAGATGAATCTCCTGAGGAGGTTCTCACAAAGAAAAGAAGAAAACCCACAAAGGCCTCTGGACCTACTGGCCCACCTCCTTCGAAGGTGGCCAAAATACTCGAAAAGGCATCCACCACAAGTGGTGTCGAGAAGGAAACTTCCAAGGTGGCCTTGAGAACCCCTCTTGGTGACCATGGGAGTGATGAATCAAGTCCTGCTGTTGAACAAACTCATGTATGTGCACCATTTTTCATTACACTGACGTCTTTCGCCCATTATTTCAATCTCAACTTTCTCTACTTGTGCTCTTTAGGCATCCACAATCAACAATCCAGATTCCCGACCAACTCCAAGCAACTTCGCCACCACCGTAATTGACGATCCTGTTCCTCACCCAACTTCAGGAAGCTTCACCACCACGCTCCTCAACAGCCAAGGTGAGCCAACTTATCACCCATCTTCTGATATTGGCTCTGGTTTGAGTGAGATTAATCAACCTACTCCACATGTTACAAAACCCACTGCACCACCAGCTCCAACCCCTACTCAAAATGCACAAGCTAATGGAGCCAACTCTGATGATGATGATGCCTCAAGCCCACCACCTTTCAATCTGGCTACCCCCATGGATCAAGGTCAGTTGGTTGCAGAAGAAAGACATGAACCTGAAGTTCAAACACATAATGCCAATCCTGATCAAGCTGCGCCTGAGGAGACAAATGAACTACATCTTACATCAGCTGATGACCAGGAGAATATGCAACCAGCTGCTGAAGAGTCTGATGAAGAAATGGGAGAAGAACAAGATGAAGATGGAGAAGAATCAACAGATGAGGAAGAAGAACAAGCTGAACCTAACCCCCACCATACTCCTTCGCCTGTGGTCCCTCCACCACCTAGAGATTCACTGACAGCATTCAAGTGGTCGAACCCACGTGAGTTTACCAAATTGATACTCGAGCAAAAGTATGGTTCTTCTCCTGCCTCTTCGACTCCAGCATCAGATGACTTCGCCCAACCAATTCTCTAAGCCATCAAGAAAAAATTCTTCAGGGGGAATATTTACAAAGTTTTGGCCTCAGATCCAACTGCAACTGCTTATTTGAAAGACACCCTTGCAAAGATTGAGCTCACCACCCTCAATCCAGATGTTTCTGGTTTTTTGATAGAGCTCACTGCTGTGGTAAACTAAATAGCTGCAGAAATAAAACTGCTTCCCTCTATCAGGAATGCCATAGAGAAAACATCTGGCTGTGAGAGTGCAGCCTGGTGTGGTGCGAAAGAGGCATACGAAGAGGTCGAACGTATGGAGGCTGATCAAAAGAAAAAGCAAGATGAGATAGCCTTCAACCAGAAGGACATTGAAGTCTGGAAGCAACAAATCACGGAGCTACAAGCCAAAATTGAGAATGCTGAAAAACGCAACCGTGATTTGCACTACTTCGACGACACTAGGATGGCTGAAGAAACAAAGAATGCTATTGATCGTATTGAGGCGGCCCAAAGATATGAAAAAGAGCTCGCAACAGCAAAACTTGACGAATCTTTATGCAACGCTCGCCTCAAACATCACATAGAAGCTTTTTCTCAGTTGGCGTCGAGGTTTCCCTTCTGATACTTTCGACACCTTCGTTTGTTTAATCATCATTTGTTTCTTGGCCTTTCCAGGCTTTTTCTGTAATGACACTTTTATGCCTTTTGGCATTGATTAATCAATTATTATTACTTTGCCTTTAACTGCTTTCGACCCATATTACATTATGACGCACTTTATTTGTTGTCTTTTATCAGTCAAATTTGCAATTAAGGCATTCTATCTTTTTCTTGGAAAGTCACCTTTCCAGCTTTAAATTCCAAGGAGTAAGCCTCTAGCTTTTAAAGTAACATTTATAGCATAGCCCTCAGGCCTACTTCCAAGAATAACTCACGTGTTTCCACCGTTTGACTGGCCAATCCAATCAGTACTTCGCCTCTATAAATTTCTTCCACCTGACCACGTTTTGCGTAGAAGCAAACATGAATAATTCAGAGAAATCGTCAACCAAGAAGATGGCTGGAAAGGCAAAGGCAGTTGAGGAAACAAAAAAGATGGAGGCACCCAAGCAACCTGAAGCCTCCATCGGAGCAACCTCTCTAGCCAAGAAGAGAGAAACTAAAATGAAGATCTCTAAGAAAGGGTGCTCCAGCACCCAAGACTCTGATGATGAGCCAGATGCAGATTATATGGATTTCCTCAAATCCATAGACTGGAGAGATTATGAATAACCTTTCCTTGATTAAAAATTGTTGTATTGGTTTCTCTTTGCTTTGTATACCATATTAGCCTGACTTGGCCTATTTTGGCTTTCTTTTTATTAAATAAAGCTTATGTTTTAATATGAATCTCTTGCAGCATAGGCTTATATTTTTTCAAATACTTGCCATTTACTTTCAAGACTCTTTTATCTTTGTCTAACTCTTCCACTTCATAAGCTCCATTAGAGAAAACTTGTATGACTTGGAATGGGCTTCCCACTTAGGGGACCACTTGCCCAATGTTCTATCCTTTCGATCCATGGGCAAAATCACTTTCCAAACCAATTCTCCACATGCAAAAGATTTAGACTTAACCTTTTTGTTGTAGGATTCTTCGACCCTCTTCTTTTGTCTTCTTAACAACTCCAAGGCTCTGAGCCTTTCTTCATCCAAATCCACTAATTCATTCATCATCATTTCCCAATAATTCTCAGAGGGAATCTCATGATGTCTTTGAACTCTTATAGACTGTAAATAAATCTCAACAGGCAATACTGCATCATGACCAAAAGTAAGTCGAAATGGGGTAGTGTTGGTAGCCTCTTTAGGGGATGTTCGACATGCCCAAAGAACTTGGTCTAATGTCTTGTGCCAATTTCTAGGCCTCTTTCCCACATGTTTCTTAATTAGTCCAGTTACCACCTTGTTGGCAGCTTCGATTTGCCCATTGGCCTGAGCATAATAAGGTGTAGAAGTTAATAACTTAAAACCTATTTCTTTGGCAAATTCCTGCATCTTTTGACCAGTGAACACTGATCCCTGATCTGTAGTAATTGTTTCAGGAATACCAAATCTATAAATAATGTGATTCTGAATGAATTCAATAACATCTTCTTGACCTATATTCACCAGTGGTATTGCCTCAATCCACTTGGTGAAATAATCAATTCCCACCAAAATATATCTTTGGTTCTTTGAAGATGCTGGTCGAATCTCTCCCACTATATCCAAAGCCCATCCTCTGAAAGGCCATGGTTTCACTATGGAATGTAATTCACTCACAGGGATGTGTTGTATGCTAGCATGAATTTGACATTCTTGGCACCCTTTAGCAAATTCTATGCAATCCTTCAGCATAGTGGGCCAATACATGCCTTGTCGAAACAACAACCATTTCATCTTTTGGCCAACTTGGTGTGCTCCACATGCCCCACTATGTACTGTCGAAAGGGCCAAATATGCCTCTGCTTCACTAAGGCATTTCAATAAGACTCCTTCAAGGGTCTTTTTAAACAATTCATTACCCACCAGTACATAGCTTAAAGCTTGATATCTGATTTTTCGCTCTGTCGAAGCCGTTGGGTTTTGGAAATATTCAACTATGGGCTTCCTCCAATCTTCATCTGTTAGATTATCTATGGCAAAAATTTCAAAATTGTTGCCATCTATGCACCCAAGTTTAGTTGTTTCTAAGTCTGATGGGCATAATCCAACAGCCACCACTTTACCTCTTGCTTCAATTACTTCTTGAAAGTTTTCCTTCGACACCTTGTATCCAGAGGCGATTTGAGCCAACTCGTTAGCAACTTGGTTCTCTATTCTAGGTATGTGTTGGATGACCACTACCTCAAATTTCTTTAATAATCTATTGGCTATCACAAAGTACATAATGAGATTTTCTTTAACACATTTATACTCCTTTGTGATTTGTTTTATAACCAATTCTGAGTCTCCTATTATTTCGACTCTAGTTGCCCCCAATTCTAACAAAATTTCAAGGCCAACAATTAATGCTTCATATTCAGCCTCATTGTTAGAGCAAGGTCCTTTGACCTTGTACTTGAATTTTGTTGGAATTTTTTCAGGAGAAATAATGTGTATTCCCACTCCTGTTCCATTTTTATGACTTGATCCATCAAAGTACAACTTCCAGGATTTTAATTCAACATAATTCAAATCATTTTCATTTATGGAGTGATCAACTATAAAGTCTGCAACTATTTGCCCTTTCACAGCTTTTAAAGGTTGATATGTTAAGGAAAATTCTGTTAATGCTAATGCCCATTTGCCAATTCGACTATGCAAAATAGGTTTAGATAACATATGTTTTACAACATCAAAGTGAGAAGAAACATACACATCAACGGGCTTTATATATTGCTTCAATTTAGTACAAGAGAAATACAAGCATAAACATAACTTTTCAATCATGCTATACCTAGTTTCTGCATCATTTAAAACTCGACTAAGATAATAAATGGCTCTTTCGACTCCATTTTCATCCTCCTGAGATAACATGCTCCCTAGAGTTTTATCTGATGCAGCTATATACAATCTCATACTCTTGTTTCTACAAGGTGGTGAAAGAATTGGAGGGTGACTTAGGTACTCCTTGATCTTGTCGAAGGCTTCCTGCTGTAATTGCCCCCACTCAAAACCATCTTTGTTGAAACGAAGCAATGGCGAAAAAGCTTGTGTTTTGCCACTTAGGTTGGATATAAAGCTTCTTAAGAAGTTGATCTTGCCCAACAACGACTGCAACTCCTTTTTAGTTGATGGCGCTTTCGCCTCCATTATGGCTTTGGTCTTATTCTGATTTATTTCAATCCCTTTCTTGTGGACCACAAAGCCTAGGAAATCCCCTGCCTGCACTCAAAAAGCACATTTGAGAGGATTCATTTTAAGACCATATTTTCTCATCCTTTCAAAGGACTGTCGAAGATGGTCAATGTGACTTTTCCCAGAAATAGATTTTATAACAATATCATCAATATAAATTTGCATGAATGTGTCTATAAAATCGTGGAAAATTGAATTCATTGCCCTTTGATAAGTGGCACCAGCATTCTTGAGACCAAAAGGCACCACTACACATTCATAGGTGCCTAATGCTCCAGGGCATCTAAAAGCAGTTTTATGAACATCTTCCTCAGCAATGAATATTTGGTTGTAGCCAGAATATCCATCCAGCATACTAAGATATTCATGTCCTGTTGCAGAATCTATTAACATTTCTGCTACTAGCATTGAATATTCATCTTTAGGAGTTGCAGAGTTTAAATCTCTAAAATCAATGCAAACTCTCAAAGACCCATTCTTTTTAATAACGGGTACTATATTAGCCAACCATTCGACATACCTTGCAGTACGAATGAATTTGCAACGAAGCAGTCTTTCGACTTCCTCTTTGATCTTTGACAATATCTCTGGTGCAAACCGTCTTGGACTTTGCTTGACTGGTTTTTTCCCAGGCATCATAGGCAAACTGTGTTCGACCAACTCCCTGCTCAAACCAGGCATCTCATCATAATCCCAGACGAAGCAGTCTTTGAACTCTTTCAACAACTGAACCACTTCAACCTTCAACTGGGGAACAAGATTGGCACTGATGTAGGTAGGCCTTTTGGTTGCCCCCTCACTGAGGTCAACTTCTTCTAAAGGATCTTGTGCTAGCATTTTTATATTATTTGCCAACGGATCATTCTCAAATCCCAAAGGCTCATTCTCATAGATGGCGTCGAGCCTCTGGCTTTGCTCTCCAGTTTCAACCTTATCTGGAGGTTTTGGGTCGAAGTCCTTACCAGGACCTTCTTGATATACTTCAGAAATGGCTTCGCCAGCCATATAGTCATTGGCGGCTTCCAAAGCCGCTTGTAATTTTGTTTCGGCCACATAGGCCGAAATTCTTTTTAAAGTGTCGAACTCAGTCATGATCACTGAATTCATCTCCCCATCCAGTGGGCTCTATTGGAGGTGAGTGTAAGCATGGCAACCTTCCTCCTGGTACCTCCCTGTCCCATCTGAAACCTTTAACAGGGTGTAATTACAACGAATAAAACGTTTCCACATCAGGCGTAAACTCAAAATCAGCTGGAGGACATGGGGTAATGTTCACCAGATGTTTCTCAAATTGCCTACTATCCACATGATTAATAGGCACCTTAAAGTACCCTTGATCAGCTTCAATATTCTCAACTATCCCATCTGGTCTCCAAATGGTGATTCTTTGATGCATAGATGAGGGTACAACTCCTATTTCGTGGATCCACTCCCTACCCAAGAGTAGATTGTAGTTAGCTTTTGTTTCAACGACCATGAACACTATTGGTCTGGTAATAGTTCCCACAGTGAGATCCACTTGAATCACTCCTAGAGTGGAACCAACTTTTCCTTCATAGTTCGACAGAACCATGTTGTGGGGTTTAGTATCAGTCTCAAACTTCCCAATCTTGCTCAGCAAAAATCTTGGCATCAAATTAACAGTTGCACCACAATCTACCAAAATTTTGTTGACAGGGACGTTTTCTACTTTGCCAGTAATGTAAAGAGGCTTCAAATGACCCTTCATTGCCTCTGTGGGGCGTTCAAAGAAAGCATTCTGTTCTTCGACGCACCCATTGTTCATGATGTAATAGCACACAGGCTTGTGTGCCAACATTTCCAATTCAGCAGTTTGATCTAAGTCTTCGACCTCTGAGACTTGACCAAATTCTTTTGGCATTACTGACACCACATTCACCAGAATATCTAGAGAAGCCGCTGATTCATTGTCGAAGTTATCAGTCATATTGTCATCCTCTTCGACCTTCTTTTCTGGCTGAACAGTGAACAACTTTCGTCGTATGGGCATCTTCTCCATTGCCCCTGCTTGATTATCAACGTTGGTGCTTGACTCTCCTTGTACCTGAGCCTCCCTGACAGCCTTTCGCCTGCGCTGCTCTCTTCGCCATTGTGATCTAGACATGGGGTTTTTACCCTTGTAGTTCTGAGAAATATATGCTGATTTGTTGGTGGTGTGGTTCTCTTTTCTATACTCAAATGAAGAATCTCTTTCCACATCAAATTTCTCCCACTTTTTCTTCTGTCCTCTCCCTTCGATAGGCTTGATCCAACTACCTGTTGGCACTTTCGTAGCTGGTTTGAATGTACCTGGCCTAACTCCTGGTGCTTGGTTTTTTAGCCTTGTCGAAAGTCGCCTATGGTCAAAACCTCTGTGCCCTTTGTTCACCTTCTGCCCCCAGCTTTCACCAGCCTTCTTGACACCTTCTAGCTTGTGGGCAGCTTTTTCATCAAAAATGGCGATGCATCTAGGACATAGCATTACTCCAGAGCCTTTCTTCTGGCAGCGATGCAAGAAATCCACAATTGTCTCTTCTTGCTTAGGATAAGCTATTTTGTTGCGCTTCTCTTGTTCATCTTCTTTCCCCACTTGTTTAGCTTTTCGATCTATAATCTCGACCATATTGACATCTATTCTGTCCTTTAAGTGCATCTTGGAGAAATGGGCTTCCAGACTTTCAGTGGTTTTTGCCAGACAACCACCACCTGCTGCTGTTTTTGCAGCTTTTTGGGAAGCTTTTTGCCAAGCAGCTCTTTCAGCTTCGACCATTTCCTCAGCATTGACTTTTTCGACATCAGGAGATGTCTTGAAAAAATTTTCAGCAGCCATACATATCCAATTTTCCACCAAACAACCATCCATGTCTAGCATCTCTCATACCAAGAGCATGTGATCTTCCAATTCCTTAACAACTTGGACTTTGGGGGCATTTCTGCCCATAGCCTCATTGGTGCTGATACTATCTGAGCTAGAATCAGATTCTTCAGCCAATTCGACCATGTTAATGCCTTCATTGGCATTTATCTTCAATCCACTCACGGCCATATCTAAAACCTTAGCCGCATTATCCATTTCAACAAACTTATCAGCAGTTTCTTTGGTCACCAACATTAGACTGATACCATCAACATTCAGGCCATTTGCAGCCTTGCTAAAACCCTCAATTATCACAGAATTGGTGGCGAAGTCTTCAGTAACCTCCACCATGTTGACTGACTTATCAAATCCCTCTGTGACTTCGACCATCTGAACCTCATGGGGATCCGTATAGTTAGCCTCTGCAACTCGCAATGGGTCAGAGTCAATCTTCATCTGGGCTTTGCCCTTGTCGCCAAACTTCAGGCTCCCTTCTTGGATAGCATTTTGCACCAAATCCCTGAAAAGAAAACATTGAGAAGTTTTATGACCCAAAAAATTATGGTACTTACAAAAACCTCTTTTCTTTCTTTGTTCTAAAGGTGGCATCTTAGCACCAGCATGCACTATCATTTGCCCATCTTTAACTAACAAATCAAAAATTTCGTCACATTTAGTGACGTCGAAAGTGTATGTTTTCTTAGGAAATTTTTCGTTAGATTCGACAGGATTTTTTCCTTCTGAAGGAGCTAATAATTTGCAGACATAAGGTGGTCCTTGCTTTAACTCAGCAACGTCAACCTCATTTCCGTCGAAACAAGATGTTTCACCATACAGACTCTCCACATCTTCATTGCATTCGACAAAGGCTACTTTTTTACCCATGCTGAATTTAGCCTTCTCTTCTTTCAGCCTTTCTAGTTGTCGAACCCTATCAGCCAACTGGGCCATATCTCTAAGATATTGGGTATCTAATTTCTTCCTAATGGAATAATTAAGACCCCCAGCAGCCATTTCGACCAACTCATGTTCTGGCACTTGTGTAAAGCACCTGGCTTTAAGAAGTCGAAACCTATTCAGGTAATCATCAATTGGCTCAGTCACTTTGCGCTTGATGCTAGCCAATTCTTTCAAACTAATCTTAGTTTTCCCCATGTAGAACTGTTCATGAAACAAACGTTCTAGTTGGGTCCAATTATATATGGAATTGGAGGCAAAGTAGTAAACCATGTGAAGGCATTCTTGGTAAGGGAACTTGGGAAGTACTTGATTCTGAGGCTTTCGTCAACTGCAATTTCGCCTGCTTCAATCAAATACCTAGCCACATGTTCGACAGTAGATTCAGTGGTATCTCCTGAAAACTTGCTGAACTTTGGAACCTTCGTCCTAGGGGGTAGTTCTGCTTGGAGAATATAATCCACTATAGGCGAAGTATAATTTAGCCTGGTGAAGCCAAAATTCATACCATTTCTGGTCATTATCCTTTCAACCATGGCTGCAAGGTTATTTTCTTCTGCTTGATTCTGGTGTCGAACCTGTCTAAGTAGTTGATCTGCATTTTGGTTCCTGTTCACCATCACTACTGGCTCTTCCTCCATCTGGTATGGCATCTGGTTTCTTGGTGGTTGGCTCTAAAAGTATTAAAAATCTCTTGATCTTCCAAGTTCGCCTCAGGTATTTGGCGTGGATGACGTCTTGGGATATCTTCGACAACAGTTGCTCTTCGATCCACCGCTAGTACTCCCATGAAATCAGCCATGCGTGCCACTTGTGCAGCCAACTGCTGGTTAGTTTGAGTCGTATTTTGAATCAAGGGTTGAAAAACTTCTCCCATTGTCTGAGACAACATATGCACCATTTGCATGTTACTTTCATCCATCTGTTGTCTCAAACAATTTATGGATGTATTTGTAAGGCTAGACGTTTAAACAGAGTAACCAACACCTATATTCTGGTTGTTTCGCCCTCCTGATCCTGACCCTTGTAATGGCGAAGACATAACAGTTTCTGAAAATACAGGTGGAGCATTCTGCAGATTTTGCATCATTGAGGTAGGCATACCATAGGGTTGACTCCTTGACCCTGGATGTGGAAAACCTAGAGGAGGAACGTGCCTGTACATTGAATTTCCTCCTGGGGGTGTTGGTGAATTAGAACTTGGTGGTCCTATGTATTCCAACACAGGTTGAGTATATGATTTTGTATATGTTGATCCTGGTTCAGACACTACTAATGGAAGTGACGCCTGTCCTCCTGTCGAAGACACTGGTGATGGTGTACTTTGAGACCCCATACTGCTCCTTGACTGAGTGTTTGAAAGACTCCCTTGGGGATCAATATGTTGGTTGGCATTGGTTGCCATTTTCTTAGTGTATCTTCTCCTTGGTATTCCTTCGTTTGTTGTGGCTAACTTCCCACTTCTCAATAACATACAACGAAAGTACTTTTTCACCAAGTAAGATAAGGTTAACAAAGAGTATAAACTTAGCACTGGGTCTCATCGGGTGTGCCAATTTGTTTACTGTGAATTTTGGTAAACAACCTTTGGTCTATCAATCTTAAACGAAAATTGATTAACTTGCAGGATCGACCACACAAATCCTAGGACATGTGCTAAATTTGAGAGACAAGTGTAAATGACAAAATGTAAATTAAAGAGAATGTAAACTGAACTCCACGTTTGACAATGCTGAAATAAAATCTAACTGAACTCCACGTTTGACTACTTGCAATAAAGTAAAGCAAAGGCTTGAAATTTAAAGGGCTGTAAATAAAGGATGCAGAAATTAAAGCCGTCGAAAGGAAATGACAATAAGTAAAAAGCTTTGAAAGTAAAATGCGACGAACTCCACGTTCTTGAAAAGTAAAGGATGATAAAAGTGCTGTCGAAGGTAAAGTGCAGGAAAATAAAGGACTTTGAAAATAAATGCAATGGATTAAAGGTGAACTCCACGTTCTTGAAAATAAAAGACTTTGAAAAGTAAATGCTTGAAAATTAAATGCTTGAATGTAAAAGTGCAGTCGAAGGTAGACGCAGAAAGTTTAAATGACTTTGAAAGTAAATTTGGCATGGAAGATAAAGTTCAAGAAATGGTAAAGGCATGGAAAGTAAATGGCTGAATCTTAAACATGCTGAAGATAAATTGTATCAATGAAGAAAATGGTGTTACATTACGTACATTCTCACGAACTCGTTTCTCTACACGTGGGTACTTTGAGTTTCTTTGAGTAACTTGTACAAAAATATGAACACCCCTATTACATAGAACAAACTCCTATTTATAGTGCTAGGAAATAACTACTAAGTGGTGGTTACTGCTTCGAACATGTGAATTTTGGGGCCTTCATCTTGGTCTCAACCGTTCCCACGTTCACAACTGCTCTTATTTAAATTTCAATTATTGGAAATTCCCTCCAACCTTAATATAACCACTGCAGCGCTTGTTTCCATATTCTCATGGTCAAAACCCTTCCAGCACTTAGCCATTTTTTGAGGTTCCTACACCTCGATTCGACTCAGGCTTTTACTCTATTATTTTTTTATTATTTTATTTTATAATTAATTTAAATCTATAACATATATAAAGGGAAAACATGGCTTTGGTGTAGCCTATTTTCTTTCCAATTATACCCTTTTCAATTTTTGTTTTGAATTGCAAATTCTCTTTTAAGTAACCGTTATAGGTGGTTTGCATATATCTTTTACTCTATTATTTTTTTATTATTTTATCTATAACATATATAAAGGGAAAACATGGCTTTGATTTAGCGTATTTTCTTTCCAATTATGCTATTTTCAATTTTTGTTTTGAATTTCAAATTCTCTTTTTAGTAACCGTTATATGTGGTTTGCATATATCTTATACTCTATTATTTTTCTATTATTTTATTTTATAATTAATTTAAATTAATATAAAAAAATAAATAAACTAAAAATATTGTTTATATTTTGACCTGTGTGTGCATTAATAAAAGCGGACAGACGAGCACGGCAGTGCCCGTCTGAACGCTAGTCATAATAATGTTAATTGTATCATATTTATAATATCACATAACTCTATCATATGCAATTGTAACAAATATCTTACAATATATCAGAACAAACAACCTGCAGTTTACACATTACATAACCTCACATAATTGTATCATATTCAATTGTAACAAATATCTTACAATTTATCAGAACAAACAGCCTAGAGTTTACACATTACATAACATCACATAGTTGTATCATATTCAATTGTAACAAATATCTTACAATTTATCAGACCAATCAACCTACAGTTAACACAGTACATAACATCACATAATTGTAACTTGGTGTTTTGTTTCTTGTCAATTGGTGTCTTGATTCTAAAGACCTATAATTTCAAATAATTATACTTGTTAGTAAAAATATTTAGAAACTGTAATATACAATTAATATATTAGAATAAAGAGTACATTACATACTTGTTAATTTTCCAATATGCCTTCTTCATAATCTATTCGAACAGCGTGCACGACATCTCCATCAACTTCATCATATGAGGTAGGGACTTGTG
Organism: Lathyrus tuberosus; assembly: GCA_022829125.1. Lineage (NCBI taxonomy): Eukaryota > Viridiplantae > Streptophyta > Magnoliopsida > Fabales > Fabaceae > Lathyrus > Lathyrus tuberosus. The sequence goes on from JALAZF010000072.1 coordinate 14,548,087, forward strand.
TTGTGTAAGAAGGTGTGGACGGAGTATCAACACTTTCATCACTAAGAGGAATATGTTTTCCTTGGAGAACAATTGACCATTTCTCCGATATGTCCGATGGGTCGGTAACATAGAAAACTTGTTTTGCTTGAGAAGCTATGATGAATGGTTCGGTCATAAAATATGCCTTGCCAAGGTCGACCCGTGTGAATCCAAAGTCATCAATGTGTACAACATTACTATTATTGGGAACCCATTTGCATTTAAATAAAGCCACTTTGAAAATAACATATTCAATCTCCCAAATCTCATCAATGACACCAAAAAACGCGGTAGTTGCCAATACAAGATTCTTATCTTTCGAACTAGAGAAATACATTAATCCGGCTTCAACCATAACCCCACACTTTTGCGTTGTACTACGATCATCTTTTGATTTTGTATAAAAGGTATAATGACCAATGTCGTATGCGGTCCAAGTAATGACAAAAAACTTTGGCTCGTACGACAACCATTTAAGTATCTTAGATGCACTACGATCATTAGATACACTTTTATTAAACCATTCTATGAATCTCTTGTTATGCTCTATCAACAACAACTTGTCACTCATTCGGGAATATTTTTTCCTCAAAAGTCCTTTGTGAGTATCTATGAAAGGTTTAACTTCATCTATATTATACAATATATAGAAATTTGATTGAATAACTACATCTCGAGCCATTGACTTAACATTTAGACCTTGAATACATCTTCCGTCTGTGTCAACATGATGAGAAATTAGAATTCCTATAGAATCTGCGTCCGACAAATAGTTTGTACAAAACTCAACAGCTTTTTCTGTGATGTATCTTTCAACAATCGAAGCTTCTGGTCGGTGATGATTCTTCGTATATCCTTTAAAGATCTTCATATATCGCTCTATTGGATACATCCACCTTAAATAAACTGGACCACAAATTCTGATTTCTCTGACTAGATGAACAAGTAAGTGAACCATAATGTCAAAGAATGATGGAGGAAAATACATCTCCAATTGACACAAGATTATGACAACCTCATCTTCTAATTCATCTAATTTTTTGAAATCAAGAACTTTTTTACATATGGCATTGAAGAATAAGCACATTCGCGTTATAGTAACTCTCACATTTTTTGGTAGGATCCCACGGATAGCCACTGGTAGAAGTTGTTGCATCAATACATGAAAATCATGAGATTTTAAACCAATTAACTTGAGATCTTTCATTGATACAAGTTTCTTGATGTTTGATGAGTAACCTTGCGGAACTTTAATACCTCGCAAACACTCGCAAAATATTTTCTTCTCCTTTTTAGAAAGAGTGTGACATGCTGGAGGCAGATAAGTTCTTTTTCATTTCTCTATTGGTGCCAACTGTTTTCTTATACCCATCTTCTCCATATCAAGACGGGAAATCTTACTATCTTTAGTCTTGCCTGGAATGTTTAGAAGTGTACCAATCAAACTAGCACACACATTTTTCTCCACGTGCATCACATCAAGACAATGTCTAACATCAAGACTAGACCAATACGGAAGATCAAAAAAGATGGCCCACTTTTTCCAAATATTTTTCGCAACTGCCCCTTTTTCTTTTTTTCTCTTCCCAAAGACAACGTTAATGTGTTCCTGCCATTGACAAACTTCTTCCCCGGTTAAAGGATCAGGTGCCTCATCAAACTCTTGCTCTCCATTAAAAGCCTTCCACAATCTACGATAAGGATGATCAGGTTTTAGAAATTTTCGATGCCCAAGGTAAATAATATTTTTTCCAAACTCAAGTTGGTGATAACAAGTATCATCTTCACATATAGGACACACTCTATGTCCTTTGACACTATATCCAGCCAAGTTACCGTAAGTAGGAAAGTCGTTGATTGTGCAAAATAACATTGCATGTATCTTAAACTATTCCCCAGAATATGAATCATTAACTTCAACGCCTTCACCCCACAAGAGTCGTAAATCATCAATTAATGGACTTAGATAAACATCTATGTCGTTACCAGGTTGTCGTTGTCCAGAAATCATCATACTTAACAGTATATACTTGCGTTTCATACTCAAACAAGGAGATAGGTTGTACATAGTGAGAAGAACATGCCACAAAGTATGATTAATTCTCAGATTACCAAAGGGGTTAATTCCATCGGTGGAAAGTCTAAGCCTAAGGTTTCTTGGCTCAACTCCAAAATTCGAAAACAACGAATCAATTTTCTTCTATTGCAACGAATTAGTAACCTGGCGAATGTTTCCATCACAAGCCCTTTCATCTGCATGCCATCTAAGATTCCTTGCGTCATTTGAATTAGCAAAAAGTCTCTTAAATCGTGAAATTATTGGCAAGTACCATAACACTTTAGCAGGAGGATGCTTCATACTAACATTGTCATCACCACTGTTGGCCTTCATCTTGTAACGCGCCACACCACATTTCAGACATTTATACAATTCTTCATACTCTTTCTAGTATAATATGCAATCATTAGGTCAAAAATGTATTTTGATATACTCCAGACCCATTGGACACAATATCGTCTTGGCCTCATAACAAAAATCCGATAATTTGTTATCTCTTGGTAACATTTCCTTTAACAGTTCAAGTAATTCCGTGAATCTTTTATCCGATCATCCATTTTTTTCCTTCAGATTAAACAACTTTAACACCGCCAACAATCGTGTAAAATTTGTGCATCCCTTATATAAAAGGGTGTCTTTATCACTACATAAAGTATCATAAATATGAGCATTCATAAAAGAAGATTCCCTAGTTGATCATCCATATATTCATGTTCCTCGACTCTTTGACTTTGTGACGCACGACTTTCCTCCACTTCACCATGCCACGTCCATATTATATAATTTTGACATATACCATCACAACAAAGGTGATGAAATATTTCATCCTTTATGCACTTTTTCATATTCGCGCAAAGAACACAAGGACAATAAAAGATACCATTATTTTTGGGAAGATGTTTATCAGCGTATTCAAAAATTCAAGAACTCATTTCTCATAAACCGGACCTAATCTATCGGCTTTCATCCAACTACGATCTAGAACAACTTCTTAAATTTATACACATATAATACTTAATGCATTTGTAAATTTAAACCTAAAGCATATAAAACATTTACACTAATACTGACTTGAGTAGTTTGCCTTGCCACGCAGATAATCGAGATTTAAAGTAATCTAAGACCGGTTTCTAAAAGCCATGTCTTCTGTGGTTTCTCCCCCACCATCATACCTAGGTAGATAAATGGGATACGACCACACTTACAAGCTAGAAATTAGGATGCTGCAATAAAAAAGTTCTCGTCTACCCCTACATCGAAGATACAACTTTTCAAGAAATTAATGCGTAAACCTGAAACAAATTCAAAGGCCCTAAAATTGCTTTGATGCCCCAACGGTTTTCCCAGACTGCCTCACAAAACAATATAGTATCATAAGCATATTGGATGATGCTAACCTCAGCTTGTTCTGTAAGTCAAAAGTCGTGATACAGTCCTACAGTTGAAGCCCTCCTCACTAAATACTCCAAACCTTCAGCTATGATCGTGAAAAGGAAAGGTGATAATGGATCACCTTGTTTTAGACCTCTTGTTCCTTGAAATTCTCTGGTAGTGCCTCCATTGACCAGGACTGAAAATACATTTTTGAACACCCCTCCTTTAATCCACTTCACCCACTTGTCCCCAAAATTCATTGACACCAAAAGATCCTCCAAGAAATCCCACTCCACACAGTCATGCGCTTGCGAAAAATCTGTATGGATGATACCACAACTAAATCCATGTTTGAAAGATCATTCGGTCATTACGTTTGAGTTCTTGTAAACCTGGATCTAACCGGAAAACTTAGAGATAATATCCTCGTCGAAAGAGAAAAGTTTGCTTTCTTTGTGGACGTTACTTAAGAAAGTATACCGGAATTCTATGACGAATGAAAAGTCATTGGTTACAATGTTACAAACTGCAGGAAATTTAATTTTAATATGGAGCAGGACAGACCTTATCAAAAGCAGACTGCAAAAAAAGTTTACATGCCAAAGTTGACAGAAGATAAACAAAAGGACCCATTGGATCAGTATTCAGATAGGATTCAGATTGAGTCTCCTGGATCACCAACTGTGAAAATTTCTAATGTTCCCTCACAACCTCATAATCAAGTCCTGAATATAACTCCAACTAAAAATCAATTTGATATATTAAATACTCAAGGGGATAAGAACCTCAATACACCTCAAATGTCAAATACAACACCTCTTCCTATTGCTGGAGATATTGTGGTGTTTCAGCAAACTTCTAGGATTGATCTCACCTCACAAAAGCAGCAATTTCCTGAAAATCAAAACGACCACCAGGAAACGATAAATATAGATGAAACTCAAAGCTCTAATGGATCTGAATATGTAGAAGCAACTCAAGTAGAATTAACATCAGAAGAAGAGTCGTTTCCTGATAATGTTATTAAGGACATGGCATTTCTCAAACAATCATGGGCAAACATGGCTGAGGAACCTGAACCTTCTAATGAATTTCAAATGCACTACTACAAAATTCTAAAACAACAACGCCAGGCTTACAACGCATCATTTTATACCGTTGTAATAGGTTAAAAATTTCGCGCCCATTTAAAAGCTGAGTCATTTAATGACGGTTGAATGAAACCACCGTAGTAATAAATAAAATGTATTAAGCTTCGATTCCCTGCAACTACATTTTTTCCATTTTTTAGAGTACATTTAGCGTGTGTCAATTAAGTCCATTAATTATAAAATAAATTGTAAATTATTTTACAACGGTTAAGATGAGCAACCATAGTAATAAATGAAATGTATCAAGCTTCGATTCCCTGCAACTACATTTTTTCCATTTTTTAGAGTACATTTAGCGTGTGTCAATTACGTCCATTATTTATAAAATAAATTGTAAATTATTTTACAACGGTTAAGATGAACAAACGTAGTAATAAATGAAATGTAACAAGCTTCGATTCCCTGCAACTACATTTTTTCCATTTTGTAGAGTACATTTCACTTAAGATTCCACTACGGTTTGTTTCTCCACCGAGATTAAAAGGTTTACTGATAAATTAAAACAAAACTTATTATTTATTTCTTTCATAAGACGCCCTAATCGAACAAGTGAGCCAGCGGCGCCCTAACCTTTACACTCTTCAACATCTTCATTTCTTTTTTCTTGGTTTATGCCCAAATATTGGCCGTCTTCATTCATTTGCTTCTTTAGCTTCGAAGTAAGGTTCTCTTCAACATCTTCATTCCGTTTTTCTTGGTTTATGCTTAAATATTGACCATCTTCATTCATTTGCTTCTTCAGCTTCGAAGTAAGGTTCTCTTCAACATCTTCATTCCTTTTTTCTTGGTTTATGCTCAAATATTGACCGTCTTCATCATTCATTTGCTTCTTCAGCTTCGAAGTAAGGTTCTCTTCAACATCTTCATTCCTTATTTCTTTGTTCATATTGTATATGATCAAGTCAGAATGAGATGTTTCAAATGCTTTACGTTTAGTATTAGAGTACATCTTCATTGATTTTTTCTTTGTTCATATTGTATATGCATATGCTTGAGTTTTTGGATTAGATTTTGGTGTGTCATTCACATTATTATACATGTATAAATTTCAGAAGTTGTAATGGATCGTAGTTGGATGAAAGCCAATAGATTAGATCTCGTTTATGAGAGCGGAGTTTGTGAATTCCTTGAATACGCTGATAAACATCTTCCCGGCAATGATGGTATCTTTTATTGTCCTTGTGTTATTTGCGCTAATATCAAAAAGGGTACAAAGAAAGAAATACACAATCACCTTTGTTGTGATGGTATATGTCAAAATTATATAATATGAGCGTGACATGGTGAGGTGGATAATAAGGAAAGTCGGGCGTCACAAAGTCAAAGAGTGGAGGAAGATGAATATATGGAACATCACCTAGAGGATATGTTCCGTGATATTGGGGAATCTTCTTTTATGAATGCTCATATTTATGATAATTTATGTAGTGATAAAGACACCCCTTTATATAAGGGATGCACAGAGTTCACACGATTGTCGGCGGTGTTAAAGTTGTTTAATCTGAAGGCAAAAAATGGATGGTCGGATAAAAGTTTCACGGAATTACTTGAATTGCTACAGCAAATGTTACCAGAAGATAACAAATTGCCGGATCGTTGCTATGAGGCCAAGAAGATATTGTGTCCACTGGGTCTGGAGTATATCAAGATACATGCTTGCCCTGATGATTGCATATTATTCCGGAAAGAGTATGAAGACTTGTTTCAATGTCTGAAATATGGTGTGTCACGTTACAAGCAGAAGGCTAGCAATGGTGATGACAATGATCACTATGACAATGTTAGTAGGAAGCATCCTCCTGCTAAAGTGTTATGGTACTTGCCAATACTTTCACGATTAAAGAGACTTTTTTCTAATTCGAATGACGCAAAGAATCTTAGATGCATGCACATGAAAGGATTCGTGATGGAAACATTCGCCATGTAGCCGATTCTTTGCAATGGAAGAAAATTGATTCGTTGTTTCCAGATTTTGGAGTCGAGCCAAGAAATCTTAGGCTTGGGCTTGCCACCGATGGAATGAACCCCTTTGGTAATATGAGCACTAATCATACTTCGTGGCCTGTTTTTCTCACTATATACAACCTATCTCCTTCGTTGTGCATGAAGCGCAAGTATATACTGTTAAGTATGATGATTTCTGGACCACAACAACCTGGTAACGACATAGATGTTTATCTTAGTCCATTAATTGATGATTTACGACTCTTATGGGATGAAGGAGTTGAAGTTGATGATGCATATTCTGGGGAAAAGTTTAATATGCGTGCAATGTTATTTTGCACAATTAACGACTTTCCGGCTTACAGTAACTTGGCGGGATACAGTGTCAAAGGATATAAAGCGTGTCCTATATGTGAAGATGATACTTGTTATCACCAACTTGAGTTTGGAAAAAAGACCGTTTACCTTAGGCAACGAAAATTTCTTAAACCGAGTCATCCTTATCGTAGATTGCGAAAGGCTTTTAATGGAGAGCAAGAATTTGGTGAGGCGCATAAACCTTTAACTGGTGATGAAGTTTATCAACGACAGGAATACATTAATGTTTTCCTTAGGAAGAGAGAAAAAGAAAAAGGTGGGAAGAGAGGCAAAGAAAAAGGGGCAGTTGCAAAAAATATATGGAAAAAAAGGTCCATCTTCTTTGATCTTCCATATTGGTCAAGTCTTGATGTTAGATGTTGTCTTGATGTGATGCACGTGGAGAAAAATGTGTGTGATAGTTTGATTGGCACACTTCTAAACATTCCTAGCAAGACTAAAGATAGTAAGACTGTTGGTTCTTGGATTGGCTAGAATTTTGGTAAAACAAAGTATGTTCAATGTTGATGTCAAGGTGGTGATGTTGCAACATTGAGTCTTAACACTGGGTTGTGTTAAGAGTTAAGTTGGTTGTCTGATGTCACAAGCGATGTTGTGACATTAGATATGCAAAATTAATAACATCAGGTTTGTGATGTTGTTAGGGTTTGCGTTTTAGCTGGAATTGTGGAGAGCAAGTTGTCTCATTGGATGCGAATATCTTGGGTTAAATATTCTCTGTTGCATAGAGATTTGATGTAGGTTTGTAGGAGATTTAAAAGGTGAAGATTTAAAAATATTTTGGGGGATAAAATCTGTTTTGAAGATTCAGTTTTAAATAACAAATCAGATCAAATATTGCAAGCAGTCCAAGCCCAATTCAGGTGGCTATATAAAGCGCGTAGATCAAAGGAAGAAGGTACAAAAATACAGATTGAAGATCAAGAGCATAGGCTGAGTGTCTAGGATATTTGTACAAATTGTGAGTGAACCATTCTAGTGTGAATTGGTGATCTGTCCTCTCTAAAGCTGTGAAGCAAAGAGAGTTGTGTAACTTGATGAAAGCTGTGAAGCAGGATCAAGGTTTCTCAAAGAAGTTGTTCTTTGAGAGGTTTTAGGGATTGAGTAGTGTTTTCATATCTAAGTGGTTTCTTAGGTAGAAAGTCACTAGTAGGAATTAAGAAACCACTTAGATAGACCGAACCACTTAATTCCTACTAGTGAAATTCATCCCTGGCTTGGTAGCCCCCAGACGTAGGTAGTTAGACCGAACTGGGTGAACAATTGATTGTGTTATTGCTTGTTATTGCATTGTCCATTGCAGAGTGTGTTGTTGTGACATCGCACGTAACATCACACATCTGGTACCAGAATTTCAATTGGTATTAGAGCAGGCATCCTGTCTGTCTCTGGGTGAGATCTAGGGAAGTTACTTTCTGGTGTAAAGATGGACAAAGAAGTTGGAGGATTTGTCAACAGACCCCCTATTTTGGATGGCTCGAATTATGATTATTGGAAGCCAAGGATGATCACCTTTTTGAAATCCTTGGACAGCAGGGCTTGGAATGCTATCATTAAAGAATGGAAAGCACCTGTTGTGTTTGAAAAAGATGATGCTGGAAAAGATAAAGAGGGCACCTCAAAGCCGAAGCCTGAAGAAGAATGGACCAAGGAAGAAGATGAGCTTGCCCTTGGTAATTCCAAAGCTTTAAATGCAATTTTCAATGGAGTGGATAAGAACATATTCAGGTTGATCAATACCTGTGAAGTTGCTAAGGAAGCTTGGGATATTTTGAAGGCTACACATGAAGGAACATCTAGAGTTAAGATGTCAAGACTCCAGCTTCTAACATCGAAGTTTGAAAGTCTGAAGATGAGACTATCCATGACTTCCACATGAGTATTCTTGAGTTGTCCAATGCATCCAGTTCTCTTGGAGAAAAGATGTCAGAAGAAAAGCTTGTAAGGAAAATCCTTAGGTCCCTTCCTAAGAGGTACAAGATGAAGGTGACTGCAATTGAAGAAGCTCAAGACATCAGCAAGATGAGGGTTGATGAGCTCATTGGATCTCTTCAAACTTTTGAGCTTGGGTTGAATGGGGAAGAACCAGAAAAGAAGCCAAAGAGTATAGCCTTGGTTTCAAATGATCAAGAAGAGAAAGGGAATAATGCTGAATCCCAGGAGGATCTATCTCAGACCATTGTTATGTTGGGAAGGCAGTTCATCAAAGTGTTCAAAAGAATGAACAAGAACTTCAAGCCTAATGTCAAGAACATCGCTTCTGACATCAGCAAGTCTAATGAGAAGGATGAAGAGAAGACTGCTCAAGACAAGGGTGTTCAGTGCTTTAAGTGTGAAGGTGATGGACATATTAAGAAAGAATGTCCCATATTCCTGAAGAAGCAGAAGAAAGGAATGACAGTTTCTTGGTCAGACTCTGACAGTGAGAGTGAAGGAGAGTCAGTCAAACATGTCAAAGCTTTAACTAGAACAGTTGCTTCTGATGGTGATTCAAGTGACGAGGAACTGAATTTTGAGGAGTTAGCTTCCACTTATCAAGAGCTTTGTCTGAAGAGTTCATAAATCTGTCAAGAAAGTGAAAAACAGAAGAAACAGATTGTTCAGCTTGAGACTGCTAAAGCTGATTTGGAAAATGAAGTCTTATTAGTCAAAGCTCATCTTGATCATATGACCAAATCTGTTAGGATGCTGAACAGTGGTACAGACACACTTGATAAGATCTTTCAGACAGAAAAGGTTGCTGGAGATAAGTCAGGCATAGGATTTGTGGTTGAGAAGAAGGTATCTGTTGAAGCAAGCACTTCAGGAACCAAGAAGGAGGTGTCCCAACCAATGTCTCAACATCAAACAAAGAGACAGGATCCTACACCTGAGAAGGGTGCTAAAAAGAAGAATGGTCCTCATCAGAGGAAGATGCAGCCCCAAGGAGATAGTCAGTATATGCCTCCCCAATATCACAAGAGCATGCAAGCTGCCAGGTTCAAACAGAACATGTCTCATCAGATGTCTCAACATCAGGGAAACTGGTATGGATATGGATATGGATACAACAATGTTGTGCCTCATTACTATGGAAGAAGGGAGCCTCATCATCATAGGAGACAGCCTAGGAGACAGCATCCTCAATACTGGAGAAGACAATCGCACCATAGAAGACATGCCAACTATGGTAGAAGGAGACATCATTATGGGTGGCAGCACCAACAATATCATCATCAAAGTGGCAGATGAAATAACCACTTCAGAGATGATAGAGTCAGATGCTTCTATTGTGGAAGGTTTGGACATATGCAGTTCTCTTGTTTTAAACTGCATGGTTATCCACAATCTGCTCCTCAAAGAAAACTAAAGGAGGTCAGGCCCAAAGTTGTTAAACAATGGGTTCCTAAGGAGAAGGTGAAATGTCTTTTAGCCCACACTTCAGATAGACAGTTTGATAAGGATACATGGTACTTTGACAGTGGATGTTCAAAGCACATGACTGGATCCAAAGCTAAATTAGAAGATACTGTTGCTTGCTCTTCAAAAGATGTAATCTTTGGAAATGGAGATACAAGAGAGGCTACAGGAGTTGGAAGAGTAAAGTGTGGTGGTGGACCTGAACTTGACAATGTTCTGTTTGTCAATGGTTTAAATGCAAATTTGATCAACATAAGCCAATTGTGTGATGAAGGTTACAAAGTTAACTACACCAAAGATGAGTGTGTGGTATCTGATGAGCATAATCAGGTTGTGATGAAGGGTATAAGATCCAAAGATAATTTCTATCAGTGGATACAAAAAGAGGTTAGGTTATATGGTAATGTTATGATTGATGTTGTAACATCAGATGGTAACATCAAGCATGAAAGAATACTGAAAGGGCAATCAGAATTAATGAATTCTGATATAAATCCTTTTAAATTAGGAAAGTTTGTATGGAGGGAGAAAGTCATTGATTGGTCAATAACTGATACTCAAAATCAAGCTCCTTGCCTTAGACCATCATTTCCTAGTGTTGCAACATCACGCTTCTTCAAAGCCCTGTTCTCATAACTGTGCATCTTATTCGCCTTCAAGAATCAATCCTCACTAAATCTTACCTATCTCAAAGGATTCATGGCTTCTCCATCCAAGAAATCTGCATTTCAAAGTTCTACAAAAGGAATAGCTAGGGTTTCCACTGACGAAAGTTCAACATCCGATCCTAAGAACATTGAGCCCATCTCAACAATTCTTCCTGAATCAGGTACTTCGAGACCCACTAAACTAACTCCTAAGAGACCTGCTACTGTCTTTAAGAATCTTGAAACAAAGAAACTTGTTACTAGTGTGTTATTTGGCGACAAAACTGTGCCAAAATCATCTACTTCTCAGTCTATTGAAGATAAGTTTGATGTAGACAAAAGGATGGGTAATCTTGCCTCAAAAATTCTGGACAAAGGCATCCCTGTTAAAGGAATTTCAATTCCTCTGAATAAGATGCCAGCTGAGAGAGATAACATGCAAGGAGGTAAGTCAAGTCTTCAACAACTTGCAATAACAGCTATTGAAGATGCTGATCAGAGTGAAGACATGCATGAAGAAACAAGTGTTGAGGAGAATGTTAGGACATCTGCTGAACCTACTTCAGTTGGTAAAGATAATGCTGATGTGATCAATGTAGATGATCTACCAGATGATGAGGTGATAACAAGAGCTGTCCCAAGTATTGCAAAGAGATTAAAATCTAGGAAGGGAAAGAAGGTTGAACCCTCTCCTAAGATGTCATCTGATGAAAAGAGGAAGAACATTGCTGTTGGGCCAGCAAAAGCCTAACTTTCAGAAGAGTTACTGTTAGGGGTAAGTGTGTCTGGTTTTCTCCTAAGGTGATTAATGCCTACTTAGGAAGAAGTGAGGAAGATTATGGAGAATTAGAAGTTTCTAATAATGTTATCTGCAAAGAAATCACAGCTGGTCAGGTAGAAGTTTGGCCCTCAAATGGAAAGTTATCAGCAAGTTTATTAAGTGTGAAATATGCTATTCTTCATAGAATAGGTGCTGTTAACTGGGTTCCTACAAACCACAAGACCTCTGTTTCTGCTGGTTTGGGAAAATTAGTTTATGCCATTGGAACAAAGAGACTAATTGATTATGGCTCTTACGTTTATAATCAGACTATCAAACATACTGCAACAAGAGCAGTGAAATTGCCTATTGCATTTCCATCCCTCATTTGTGGGTTAATTTTGTCTCAGCATCCTGGGATTCTTCACCAGTATGATAGTGTTTGTAGAAGGAAGTCTGAATTGTCCTTTCATCACAAGTTGTTTGAAGGGAAACATGTTGCTGATCATGTCAAGACATCTGCCTTAACATCTACTCATCATACTCATGTCAAGACTGATATAGTTTCTGAACTAGAGGAGGCGTGTAAAGAGTTAGATGAAGTCATCAGAGTAAGCACTGAAAGAAAGAAGAAGTTTGAAAAATTACTTCTGAATCTGAATATGACAGAGAAAGAAAGTAAGAAAGAAGTTGCTAATAAGAATGATGAATCTGATAATGACAATGTTGATTGCTCAAAAGAAGATGAAGAAGATGATGATGATCTCAGCTCAGATGATTAAAGCTTTTACTGTTTTTCTTAGTTAGTAGTTTTAGTTTTTTTCTGTTGTTTCTACATTGTTGTGCTTGGTTTGTAACATGAATATTGTGCTGTATATGCACCCTTTATGTTTTTTGTTCTATGATTTGTTATGTCTGGTTGCTAACTGTAAGGCTAACAATGAAAGCTAGGGTAGTACTAACTGTAGTTAGTAGGGCTTCGGGTTGAAGGTTGCCAAATTGTGGCTAAAAAGGGGGAGAAGTAGCCAAGGAGTTGGAGTTGTCAAATATTATGATATGTCAAATGCTGTCAAAGGAGTTGATGGCTGTTGCTGCCAAGGAATGAAGTCAAGGAATATGCTGCTGAGGATGTAGCTGATTGCTGATGTTATAGTACAGAAGTGCAGATATTGAGGGGGAGTAAGTGTTGGTCTGTTTAACAGCTGGTATGCTGGTTCATGATTGAGGGGGAGGACCATTTTGGTTGTTGCCAAGTTGCTGTTTGAAGTTGTTGCTGCTGCTGATGTTTGGGGTTTCAAAAATATTGAAGTTTATTCCGCTGCTGAAGTCTCTGAAGGTGCAGAGATTGTTGTAGCCAAAATTAGCCAAAGGGGGAGATTGTTGGTTCTTGGATTGGCTAGAATTTTGGTAAAACAAAGTATGTTCAATGTTGATGTCAAGGTGGTGATGTTGCAACATTGAGTCTTAACACTGGGTTGTGTTAAGTAGTGAAGTTGTTTAATGTTTGATGTTACATGGGTGATGTCACAACATTGAGTCTTAACACTGGGTTGTGTTAAGAGTTAAGTTGGTTGTCTGATGTCACAAGCGATGTTGTGACATTAGATCTGCAGAATTAATAACATCAGGTTTGTGATGTTGTTAGGGTTTGCGTTTTAGCTGGAATTGTGGAGAGCAAGTTGTCTCATTGGATGCGAATATCTTGGGTTAGGTATTCTCTGTTGCATAGAGATTTGATGCAGGTTTGTAGGAGATTTAAAAGGTGAAGATTTAAAAAGATTTTGGGGAATAAAATCTGTTTTGAAGATTCAGTTTTAAATAACAAATCAGATCAAATATTGCAAGCAGTCTAAGCCCAATTCAGGTGGCTATATAAAGCGCATAGATCAAAGGAAGAAGGTACAAAAATACAGATTGAAGATCAAGAGCATAGGCTGAGTGTCTAGGATATTTGTACGAATTGTGAGTGAACCATTCTAGTGTGAATTGGTGATCTGTCCTCTCTAAAGTTGTGAAGCAAAGAGAGTTGTGTAACTTGATTAAAGCTGTGAAGCAGGATCAAGGTTTCTCAAAAAGGTTGTTCTTTGAGAGGTTTTAGGGATTGAGTAGTGTTCTCATATCTAAGTGGTTTCTTAGGTAGAAAGTCACTAGTAGGAATTAAGATTAGGAGATTGTCAACTGGGTTGTTGAGTCTGTAATTTAATTCTACAAGTAGTGAAATTCATCCCTGGCTTGGTAGCCCCCAGACGTAGGTAGTTAGACCAAACTGGGTGAACAATTCATTGTGTTATTGCTTGTTATTACATTGTCCATTGCAGAGTGTGTTTTTGTGACATCGCACGTAACATCACACATCTGGTACCAGAATTTCAAAGACTTCCCGTCTTGATATGGAGAAGATGGGTATATGAAAATAGTTGGCTCCAATAGAGAAAGGAAAAAAAAACTTATCTGCCTCCAGCATGTCACACTCTATCTAAAAAGGAAAAGAAGATGTTCTGCGAGTGTTTGCAAGGTATTAAAGTTCCACAAAGTTACTCATCAAACATCAAGAAACTTGTATCAATGAAAGATCTCAAGTTAATTGGTTTAAAATCTCATGATTGTCATGTATTGATGCAACAACTTCTACCAGTGGCTATCCGTGGGATCCTTCCAAAAAATGTGTGAGTAACTATAACTAGATTGTGTTTATTCTTCAATGCCATATGTAATAAAGTTCTTGATTTCAAAAAATTGGATGAATTAGAAGATGAGGCTGCCATAATCTTGTGCCAATTGGAGATGTATTTTCCGCCATCATTTTTTGACATTATGGTTCACTTACTTGTTCATCTCGTAAGAGAAATCAGAATTTGTGGTCCAGTTTATTTAAGGTGGATGTATCCAATAGAGCGATATATGAACATATTTAAAGGATATATGAAGAATCATAACTGACCGGAAGCTTCGATTGTTGAAAGGTACATCACAGAAGAAGCTGTTGAGTTTTGTACAAACTATTTATCGGATGCAGATTCTATAGGAATTCCAAAGTCTCGTCATGCTGACACAGACGGAAGAGGTATTCAAGGTCTAAATGTTAGGTCAATGGCTCGGGATGTAGTTATTCAATCACATTTCTATATTTTGAATAATATAGATGAGGTTCAACCTTTCATAGATACTCATAAAAGACTTATGAAGAAAAAATATCCCCGAATGAATAATAAGTTGTTGTTGATAGAGCATAACAATAGATTCATGGATTGGTTTAATAAAAGTGTATCTAATGATCCTAGTGTATCCGAGATACTTAGATGGTTGTCGTACGAGCCAAAATTTTGTGTCATTACCTGGAGTGCATACGACATTGGTCATTATACCTTTTATACAAAATCAAAAGATGATCGTAGTACAATGCAAAATAGTGGGGTTATGGTTGAAGCCGAATCGATGTATTTCTCTAGTTCGAAAGATAAGAATCCAGTATTGGCAACTACCGCGTTTTATGGTGTCATTGATGAGATTTGAGAGATTGATTATGTTATTTTCAAAGTGGCTTTATTTAAATGCAAGTGGGTTCCCAATAATAGTAATGGTGTAGACATTGATGACTTAGGATTCACCCGGGTCAACCTTGGCAAGGCATCTTTTAATATATAACCATTCATCATGGCTTCTCAAGCAAAACAAGTTTTCTATGTTTCCGATCCATCGGACAAGTCGGGGAAATGGTCAATCGTTCTCCAAGGAAACTACATTCCTCTTTGTGATGAAAGTCTTGATATTCCGTCCACACCTTCTTACACAACACAAGTTCCTACCTCATATGATGAAGTTGATGGAGATGCCATGCATGCTATACGACTCGATCATGAAGAAGGCATATGGGAAAATAAACAAGTACGTAATTTATTATTTATTCATAATATATTAATTGTATGTTATAGTTTAGAAGTATTTTTACTAACAAGTATAATTATTTGAAATCATAGGTATTTTGAGTCCAGACACCAGGCCAGGAGACAAGACACCAAGAGACAAGATATCAATACACCAAGTTACAATTATGTTAAGTTATGTAATGTGTGTAAACTGTAATATGGTATATGTGATATTTTATTTATGTAGGTTGTTTGTTCTGATAAACTGTAAACTGGTATATGTGATATTATGAATATGACACGATTAATATTATTATGAAAACTATATCACAAAATGTGAATTGTATTTTTCTGTTGTGCTGAGATATGGAGAACAATAATACAGGTAAAAAAATGGGATTAATTATAAAAGCAGGATGATATTTGTTAATTTTCCTGAAACTTTAGCGACGGTTATATTTCTTAACCGTTATAATATCTGGCGCGCTGTCCAGCAAAAAATAAATATCAAAACTGTGCTGCTAGGAATCGAACCGAGGACAATTATATTTATTACAACGGTGTAATGTAAAACCGTTGTGATAGTTAGCGCGTTTTCCTCATTATTACAACGCAACACAAGGTCGTCGTTGTAAGTATCATATATACAACAACAATCTACATAACAACGCCCTCGCCCGCGTCATTATATGTCATTCCCAACCGTTGTTAAATGGGTTTTTCGTAGTAGTGATGGTTCTTTCTAAACAAGCTAAGAAAAAAGGTAAAGCAATGCAGAAATCTAATTTGACTAGACCCAAGACCAGAGCTAAGGCAGTCTCCCTGAAAATTGCTAAATGAAAGTCCTATACTGAAATGTGAGGGGGTTGGCTAATTATCCCACAAAATTAGCTCTTAAAAATCTGTTAAAGAAGCACAAACCTGAGCTTTGTTTTATTACTGAGCCTTAAATGTCGTTAGACGATTTCCTTCCTAGGTTTTTTTTTTAAATAGGCCCATGTCCCAATTTGCTTGGTAAACATTAATTAATTATATTGTAATGTTCAAGTTGTATGAAGTAAATTAAAATTCTAAAATTTTATTTTATCCCTTTTTCTCTTGCAGCCTACATCTAAATTTAAACTCTAACATTAATTTATGAAAGCATCATTACTAATTGGGATAAGGACTCATGTCAGAGACTCCATATGAAATGTCACATATTACAAGAAAGACATTAATTGTGCATGTTACCAACAATAGAGACATTCCTTCAAGACTCTCTGTCTACTCTTTCCAAGCAGTCGGGCTAGGGGAGAATACGACACACCATCGTCCTGCAACACATGAAGAAGGGCTTGGGGAAAACTGTCTAGTTCCATGCAATTCTGAGAACATGCAAAATTCACTAGGATGATTTTAATTTCCATTAATATATAAAAAGAAAGCGTGTCATTTAAGATATTCAAAATTAATCTCACTCTCACATTATTTCTTATTTTCTCATTAGATGTCTCTTTAGAATGTTAACTTTGTAGGTTACCCCTCTCGTCGTCACACTTGAACTTACTCCGCCACACCATAATCTTATTTCACCGTTCATTTAACATTTTGGTTCCATAACGGAACACTAATATTTTGTCCTTTTCTTATCAATGATTTGAAAATCCAAATATATATATATATATATATATATATATATATATATATATATATATATATATATTGTTGGTTTTGGGCTTCCTTCCTATATAGAGAAAGACCTAAATATGATTAGCCCATTTGTCTCACTTATTTAAGTGGAGAGGATAAATTTAGGAATTAGAGAGATAGAGAAAAAAATAAGGATTCAAAAGAGAGAAAATAGGAGAGAAACTCATTCTCATTTTTCTGCCACCAGTCTTACTAAATCGACGATCCCGATTCGTTAATCGTTGGATCGAGCTCAAATTTGGTGAACAAGTTCGTAACACATATCTCTAACTTTTGCACGTTCAGAATTTCTATACAACGTCTGAAGTGAAAGTTATTCGCTTCGCGCTGAAGCTGTTAATTTGGGAAAGTTTTTCAGTTTTTTTATTCTTATTTGTAAGCTAATTTGCTTTGTGATTTGCGGTTGTTAGCATTAGTTTGTGAATCACTTTAAAACTCTCATGTATCCTTAATTGATTATAGTAGAGTTATTTATATGGTTTGAACGACTCGTGGTTTTTACTCTCTTATTGAGGGGTTTTCCACGTTAAAAATATCGGTGTTTTTTTATACCTTTATTTGTTCGATTTGCCGTTTTATATTTGTTTTTTTTATCCTCAAGATTCTTACAAGTTTGGGGGGTTTATATCCGTTGTATATTAGTATATTTATCTGTCAACTATATATATATATATATATATATATATATATATATATATATTGTAGGCAGAGATACTTCAAAGGCTAACAAACATTATATTATATTAGATAAAGTAGATAGAGACTCTAAAATACAAAATAATCTATCATATAAGAAAATTAGGTGGTCTTAAAAACCCCTAATTACCCTTATTAGATAATAATGTGCCATTTGGCTATTTCAATTAACAAAGTTTTGCCACGTGGCTTTGCTCCAAAGTCTCCAATTTTTTCCATTTTTTTATTTTTTTATTCCCCTTATTTTATTCTCTAACCTAACCCATGAATGGAGACTGTTTCACCGTTTCAGAAACGATTGAATCTCCATATTCCACATTCAAAACGGTTTCAACACCATTAATCTAATTTTTCAACCGTCCCAAAATCTCTTTCTCTCTCTCGTGCTTTCTCTCTCTCACGAACTCTCTTCTTCTTCTTCCTTTCCCTCTTCTTCCTTCCTCCTCTTCGTATCTGATTTTTTTGATGTTGTTCTTTCTGGAGGCATGGAATCGAGATTCGAGTGGGTAAGTCAGTGATTTGCTTACTTGTCGGTGCTGAAATCCAATTTTCTCAACCAAACCCTAAAATTCAATTTTCACCGAATTCACTTCTAAATACCTCTACACCATCGACAATCAAGTAAGCACTTTCATGAATTTCGCATCTCTTCTCAATTTCCATTTCAATCATTTTAATTTTCAGTCAAAATTGCAATTGACAGATGGATCAAGGGATGGATCAAGGGAGGCAAGTGTTCACGGTGGACATTCTTGAATGACATGCCGCAAAGGGGCGTGGAGTTAACACTTGTATGGCTGCTGGAAATGATGTCATTGTTCTTGGATCTAGCAAAGGATGGGTCATTAGGCATGATTTTGGGGTTGGCGATTCGTTTGGTAAATTTTCACCTTTTTGTGTTGATACTCTGTGATACAAATTGTTTTGTGTTCTTCATAGTGGAAATGAATTGATGATTGAGCCTCTTTTGATATGGGATATTAAATTTAATAACTTTAGTATTTTGAGTGTCTGGTTTGGTGATTTATTTGCTATTAGAATGAGATATAGAGTTGGGACCATTCTGTTTTATTGGTTGATAATGCTAGAATTTGTAATTTTTCTTGTGCTTTAGTATGTGAAGCACTCACCTTATAGTCATTTCCATGATTTGCAGCAGGATGTAGGAAAAATAAGAGTCATAGTCCAGTTAATAAGGTGTCTCAAGTTGGTGAAAACCCCAGATCATCAATGCAAGAGTCTGAAAAATAGAGAAAAGTTGGTAATGATAACTTTTTAAGGGTTTTATTCTGGCAGTTTCATAATTTCCGTATGCTCCTGGGAAGTGACCTACTTTTATTTAGTAATGAAAAGTATGTTACCGTGAGCTTGCATTTATGGGATGTCAAATGACAGGTAAGGATTATTCCTCTAAAATTATCACCTGATTTGTGTTTTTGTAAATTGCCAATGTTTGTTACCCCTATTTTGACAGGCCACACCTTTAACTTGGCTTGAAGCTTGGCTTGACAATGTTATGGCAAGTGTACTAGAGTTGGTCATATGTTATCATCACGATGGTGTTGTTCAGGGATATGAGCTTTTAACAACAGATGACATTTTTCTCCTTAAAGGGATATCAGAGGATGGAACCCCGGGATTTCATCTGTATGTTGTCCAATAAAATGGTCTGTCTGTTTTGAGGTTTCTTCAGGAGAATTGCAAGCAGGATCCTGGAGCTTATTGGGTATTAATTTTTAATTTAAACATTTGATGCTTTTGGGTTTATTATGTTAAATTTTTGAGCAAATTTGTTGCCTTGAGTGATCCTACCAATTCTGGCTTTGCATTTTGCAGCTTTATAAAGGTACTGGTGAAGATGATATACAACTTTTTGATCTTTCTGTTATTCCTAAAAGCCATTCATCGAATAGTAGTGATGATGCTTCAAGGTCCTTGCCGTCACTAATCAGTAGTGGTAGAAGTGATGCAGTATATTCCCTCGGAATTCTTCTCTATCGAATTGCTCACAGGCTGTCACTATCAATGGTATGGAAGAATTAGAACTATTTTTTGGTTAATCCTGGATTGAGTGGTTTCTAACAGCCAATGATTAATTATTGTTTCTTTTGCTACAGGCTACTAAAAATAGTGTTGGGTGCGTGAGGTTCTTTAGACAGTGTTTGGAGTTCTCTTGGTTATAATCAACCTGGTGAAATTTGCATCCGAGGCCAACAAATCATGAAAGATATATTATATTTCTTCAATAGAACAAATATCTTAAGGAACAAACAAGAATATAATTTGGTCATATAATTTGTTTTTAATTATTCTCACGTGAATTGCTTTGGTTAGCTTGTGTTGCGTTAACGGATCAATTCGTTCACGAGAGGCTGAGTGATGAGAGGTATAGTGACGATGTTATGGAGTTGGGGCAGTATATTAACAGTTCTGGTAATTTGGATGCTGTTAATTCTGTTACGCTTAAGGATGGGATGAAAATTACGGCGCTGAATTCTTCGCGAATTGCTTATGAGGATGAACCAAAGCTTATGCTGTTGTAGGAGTGGAATTTGTTTGATTCAATGCTTTGTAGTTCGTATATTGCTACGAAGTTGAAGACTTGGAGTGATAATGGGATGAAGAAGTTGAAGCTTTTGTTGGCAAGGATGGGATTTGCGCTTATTGATTGTCACCAGAAGTTACAGTATATGAATGTTGAGGTGAAGAGAAAGATGAAACGAGAGTTTGAGAAATTTTTACCTGAATATGGGCTTACTGATTTTTATTACCGCGGATTTTTGCGGATCCATGGTTATAGTTCGAAAGTGTCTGCTGCTGATGTTGTTTATGGTGTTACTGCGCTGTTGGAATGGTTTGTGAATCCAGATGGATCTTGTGCTTCAACACAATTCAATGTGGCGTTTGATGCTCTTTCTATGAACAATATTGATAAACTCAAAGCTGGGATGCAATAACCTATTAAGGTTCAGAGACCAATTTTGAGGCAGGGAAGTCTTGCGATCATGAAAAGCGGTTGCATTAGAAGTGGAAGGAAGTTTCGATGGGTGAAGCTTGAGGATTCAACGGATTCTAACATTACAATTTCAAATTGATGTTGTAACTGTGAATTCTTCCCGGATGAGGTTCATTTCGGTTCACAAATCAAATTAACAGTGCTAGAATGTGATGTTGAAGATGAACTATTGTTGTAGAGTTTGTTTTTACTTTTCAAGTATTGCATGATAATGTGGAATGGTTAAGTTCAGGTATTGTCTGAAGTTCAATCATGTGAAAATTATTTCTGGGTGTTTCTCCTTCTACAAGAATATTCAGGATGAGATTCAGAGCAATATGTTTCAGGTCTTGTGCTTACTTACCAGTGTTCTCTATCTGTATTTGTTGGTAATTTCAATAACAGTGTTTACTTGCTTTTAGTTTCTCTTTCAAGTTTTATAAAACCTTCTCAAGGATCACCCATTATATTCTTTCTCTTATATGATTTTTGTTCTTTAAATAACATTAACAGTTTCAAATGTTTCAAGTTTTGATCTCATCCTTTCAACAAAATTGAATAGTTTCTCACCATTTGAGATAAGAATTTCATACAATTTCTTTCTAATCATTTTACACGTGAATTTGCTGATCACAGAAAACAAGTTTAGTTTCTGGACTTTCAAACAAGTGTAGGATCTGATACTAATTCATTCCAATACATGATCAATTGTCAGGTTTTGCAGTTGCTGAGTGACTCAAATCTTGTTGTCACATCAAGATGATGTCACAGTTAAAATTGAAGCCATTAAAGAAGAAAAGCGCTTATTCGAACTGTCAATTACAGAAGTCAGGGCCGTAAATTCTCAGCTAGGAGGTCAGATACATGAAGTAAATAGTACAACTTAATTGATAATCATGGTTTTCATTATAAATATGTATTTTCAGGAACTCCAATCAGTTCAGGGACAACGTGTGGCTGAGAGATCAAGATGCTTTAACTTGGAGGTTAAAATTCAGTTTCCCATCTTTGAAGTTAACTCTTGATTTATGGATGTAGGATTTGAATATATAGGTAATGTTTGTTTCCAGGCCAAAATTACAAAACTCCAAAAGCTGCTTGATTCAATGGAGTCTGTGGAAGATCAGGTACAGGCTCTTTGGCAAAAGAAGTCTGCTTTTGATCAGGAGATGGAGCATGCTGCAACTGCTCAGAGGCAAAGTTCTGGTGGAGTTTGGCGATTGGTTGGTGGAAGTGAAAAATAAAGACCGAGGGCAATGCATCTTAAAGTGATTTGGGAGTTTATTCTGAGAAATTTGCACTTATTTTTTTCTTCAAGTAGTTGATTATTTTATGTTATTTAAGTTCATGCAGCAAATGGCATTTCCTTGCTACAGAGCTTTTGGGACCCCATCTTGTGTTGCAATGCATGATGGATAAGATATTGAGCTCCAATTTTGATGGACTGCAAGTCTACAACTTTCAAAAGATGGGTATACAAGATAGTTGAATTTGTAATTCACACTTTTAATAGGTTCACTTTGTCGGGCTCATTTAATATTATTCTTTCATTTAAATTATCCGTACTTCACTTTCAATTGGTAGATAGATGAGCACAGTTTAAATTTTATTGTTTCAACTTTCAAGCAATTTATTTTGTTTCAACTTTCAAGCATGATGTCTTCTTTAGCCACACCTATATTTTCATTTTATAGAATATAATAATTTGATTTGGTTCCCTTTGGAATTCCTACAGTCTTTTTTAACTTTTCTTTCAGTGATGGTCATGACATGGTTTTTGGTTTCAATTAAAGAAGAATGATTACAGGTCGAGTAGGATTAATATCGCCAAGGAAATATGGTCATGACATGGTTCCCTTAGCTTATGGTCCTTTTTTGCAAGATCATTGTCCATTACTTGAAATATTTCAATATACAAATATTTAAGTAGCATCTCTTCTGCACTGACCAATGCAATGCAAACATTAGGATGCTTGAAATTATTTGTTGGTCACAATTGAACTTGAATGTTTTTGACTAGGTAGCTCCCAAGTCCCCTGGTGATCGTGCTGGATTCCGTCCGGGTGATGTTGTTATTGAATTTGATGGAAAGCCTGTGGAAAGCATGAAGGAGGTATTGGCATATGTTCATGATATATAAATCTGTCTCCACAGCCGTTGTGCTTAATTATTTAATCTGACATAGATATAAAATTATGGCAGGTGATTGAAATGATGGGGGACAAAGTTGGGGTGCCCATGAAAGTTGTAGTTAAAAGAGCAAATGATAAATTGGCGACTTTAACTGTGATACCGGAGGAATCCAATCTCTGATTTGTAGAAAAAGATTGTCGCAAAGTACTCCATGAAAGCAATTTCTCCCACAGTTACTTAGTTTTCTATTTCATTGCATAACTTAGTGATTCGCAGATTCATTTTTTTATAGCATAGGTGAATCCTATACTTGAATTTTATTTTATTAAAAATCATTTTAGTTAAAAGTGAGCTTGAATTTAAACCAAATTATTTTTGGAAAAGTGTTCGAATGATACTGATGATTGTAGTCAAATTTTTTACCAAAGATTATGGGAATTATGTGTTGATGACATTTTTCTTGCGTGTAAGGATTGGTTGGTTTAATAGAAAGTTTGAAATGGATGTTCCATTCCTATTTGTTTCTCTAAAGCAGCTTATATCTCTCAGGTATATAGAGCCTTCATTGCTCCATATCGTGCTTAATAATTGATGAATGATAGCATGTTTCAATGTGATTTATTTATCACGATTGCAGAAAAAATGTCACATTGCTTGAGTTGGGAAAGGAGAATTCAAATAGCAATCGATGCTGCAGAGGGTTAGTATGCCTTTACTTTTTGTGCAACTATATTCTTTTATAACTTTGTGATATTTTGATGAATGATGTGTTTTGGATTTAAGGATTGGATTATCTACAAGTTCCATTCGCCATTCCGATCGATTCCTATTGTAGCAGCACGAGGTTTATGCGCGCAAACATAAACGGTATCTCTTTTGCCCTGTTTTTCTTCGACTTCTCTAATTGTTGTTACGGTTCTCCCGAGACACAGTAACCGTTGTAGTAACAATCCAAAATGAATACGATGTGTTTTACTGTCTTTGTGATATGATTAATGTAAATTAATTTGTAATTGTGTAGATATTGTAGTGTGTTGCTGTTGTAACTTGTATGTTTGAGATTTAGTTTCGGTTTTACGACATTGCGTATTATCGATTCAGTATGGATTATCTTGGTGTATAGTTGCTGCTACTTAGTATGATTGTGTTGTGCACTTGGTCTGCTGCCCTGAACTTTAGTTTCGTGGTGTTTGGATTCTGAATAATATGATGATTTTGGACTGTTAATGTTATCACTTTTGAATACGTTGATTTTCTCTGTTTCGTTGTTGTTTGGCTTTGTTCTACATTGCGAATCCGCTGATATATGTGAGTGTTGGATTTGTTTCGGTCACATTGCGCTACTGCTGTTTAAATGTTGTTGATCTTGATAACCTTTCGACTTAAACTCCTCTTTATTGATCCTCTTTATGTCAGGTTCAATTACATGTACCATGACAAAAAACATGGACCTATTTACAAATCCATTGAAGCCTTAGACATAATGGGCATGGATATTAGAGAAACTGGAGACCCTGATTCACTCAAAAAGTATCTTATAAATTTTCTCCATGTAACATCCTTATAAAGTTTCCTGGTTTTATTCTCTCTCACTTTTAAGTCAATGACCTTTCTCATAGAAATGGTGGTTTTTTCAATGGAATTCAGTCACATTTATAAACTGTTATCAGGTTTATTCCATTATTGCAATCAACTTTTGAATTTCCCAAGACTCTTTGAATCTTGAGTGGAAAAGCATATGTTTCAACATATATTATTTATGTTATAAGTGAAAAAGCATTCTACCTTGATCCAAATGAGGTTAAGCTAGTATGCAATATAATTATTTTCTTAGACACTTATGTTGTTTCTAAATTTTTTTTGTATAATTATTTTTATGCATGTAAATACAACAGGTTAAAGACATGGTTGATGCCCAACACGTATTGGTTCTCGACATTAACACAACACCAACCAAAACACTTGATTTCATTTAATCACTTGTGTTATCTGTTACCTGTGATGGAATTTTTCAGTCTAATAATTTTAATTTTTATTCTTTACCTAACGGTTTGCAACTTTGTGGTGGAATTGTTCTTCCTTGACTTGGTCGAGAAATTTGGAGTTACAACAATATATGCTGGCTTTGGAGTTGTTTCTCTGTTAGAACTGTTTGGTTAAGCATCAATAAGAGCATAACCATTCAAAGGAACAGGATATAGGAGACTTCATTCAGGATGGAATCCTCAGTAGTGAAATATGCTAAACAGCAAAATGAGTCTACAGCTCTACAACATTGGTTATTTCTTATCTTCAATGAATAATGATATTTTGATTCTGGAATGGCCTCCCTACCTTCCGTATGTAAATTATATGTAGCATTGTTATTATTTTTCCTGTGTAAATAACTACTATTGTTGGTTTATGTTAAAAACGATCTTTATTTAACTTTCTTTATTCTTTCAAAGTACTCCTTTTTTTCCTTTCCTTTTCCTTTCCTTTATAGCTCCTGAACCACTTTATATATCTCAATGCTATGAGTGAAATGGATCTGTGAAAAAATTCTAGGAGAGAGATCAAACTTTTGTTATGCAGTGTTGAAATTATTCATCTTGCAACAATGACATGTATTTATTTTATTTATGTTAATAAAGTATAATTTTAGATTAGGGGAGACATATTCAATACTAGGTTAGAATGAACCATCAATCACATAAAATATTTATAATGAAATTTACTTATAATCTACCTATTAGGTGTAATAAGAAAGTTCAACCATTACAACCACAATTGACTCCATATGGAATAGTCTCTTATAATTTAAAATAAATATTTATCAATGATTTCTAAATATGTTGTTTCAATAATTTATAATTATAAACTTTAATTTCATTTATATTTTAATTATTTATATTAAGAATTTACTTTTTCTTTTTCATTTTTAAATAAGATTTTAATTTAGTTTCTATTTTATTTTTAGATACTGAAATAAAATATACAGTTATAATTTTTAGTTACGGGCAAAAATATATTCTTGAGTAAAAAACAAAATATATTCTTAACTAAAACAAAATATAAATCTAATTTTTAGTGACAGGCAAAAATATATTCTTGAGTCAAAATTTTTTTTATACAAATTCAGATATATATCTAATGTCAAAACAAACTTAATATTTATATACGGGATCAAGTTCATTGTTGGTTAATTACGGGCAAAAATACATTCTAGATTCAAAATTTTTACGGGTAAAAATATTTTGTATTTCATTGAACAAAATAATATTTAGGTAGGCACAAAAATAAATTTTTGATTAAATTTTTTTTATACAAATTCAAATATATATATCTATAGTCAATAAAAACTTAATATTTATATACGGGATCAAGTTCGTTGTTCATTAATTTATTTATACATACAGAAATAATATCATTGTTATAATATAGATTTTAATATTTTTTTAGATAATATCAAAACAACAATAATATTTATATACAATATAATATATTGTTGATTCAAATTTCATCGTTGTTGACATTAATTTCTTATATCTTTTAAAAATAATATCTTTTTTGTTAAACATTTTATTTTTTTTATATCATTTTTATTAAATTTAAAAAAAATGCGCGTACCATACCAGTACCCGTGTGAATGCACGGGTCTCCCACTAGTTAATATTCAAAGTTCAAAGCAAAACACAAAAAAAAAAAACACATGTCAGAAAAATAAGAGACACTTGCAACGAAACTACTTTTGAAATCATTCAGAAAAACCAGAAACGATGGCTTCGTAAATTTCCCTTGATGCTATGCTGATCAGCAGATTCAGCGCCAACTTGCCGATAAATTTGAAGAACGAACTCATTCTTCCTTTTGACCTAATATTATCATTATCATTCAATTTCCGAAAAATCATATCCTTGAAACACGAGACATGAACACAAATCTTTCCATTAGAGTTAACTACATATGACCAACCTTCAAAGTTGTTCCTCACAACATGCCTTTGCTTACAATGGATGCAGTCGGATGGAACTTGATGAGACAAAGTTAAATTTGAAATGGTTCTGATATAGTAGAAATCTACAGCTATCACCTAACTAGGGTTTTCACCATTTGACAACTAAAATAAAATAGACAATAAAATTTAAATTCTGAATATTGCTTGCTTTCTTCAATGCAGCAGCAGCATATAAATACTAGGGTTAAGTTCATACAATGGATAAAACAAAATGGGCCTAACATAAACCAACTAAATGGGCTCAAGCCTTGAAGGAAAACATAAAATACTAATTAAAAAAAACTAATATAAAATATTGTCTTTCATCCAAGCTGGCTGGGCTAATTTACGTTTGGGCCTTGCATCAATACTATCCGGCCCAAAACAAACCTTGGCCTCAAGGTTAGTATCAGTACCCGGCCCATTTGTTGACTTTCCATTAGGGTTGCAAATAAGAGAAGCTTTGGGCGGCAGACTAGTATGCACAACAGCTGTAGAGTCACGTGCTTGCTGGGGACCACAAGGCATGGGAAAAATCAGACTTGAGTTGGGTGGAAGACAGCTGGGGTGATGCGTGGCAGTAGGAGAACGCGTAAGATCTAACCGTTGTGGATCGGATGGTTGCATGTGAGTCTTGGAATTCGTATCCTTGAGCCTTGTGCGTGGGGTGTTCAAGAAGGGAGCAGAGTTATCAAGTAGTTCAATTTGAACCCTAAAAGTCTTTGCACTTGCCTGTGGTACTTTCTCTCCACCACTTGGTTGAACTTCTTCCATTATTTTCTCAGAACCTCTTTCACAACTCTAGTTAATTATGTTAGGCCCATTTTGTTTTATCCATTGTATGAACTTAACCCTAATATTTATATGCTGCTGCTGCATTGAAGAAAGCAAGCAATATTCAGAATTTAAATTTTATTGTCTATTTTATTTTAGTTGTCAAATGGTGAAAACCCTAGTTAGGTGATAGCTCCAGATTTCTACTCTATCATTTGGTGTTTTCATCACCTTCCTCAATGCCTCCAAAAATTACCAACCCAACCCCTAAAGATCTAGATGAATCCATTCAAAACACCAATCTCCGTTTGGATGATCTCATCCTCTCTAACAAAGCTCTTGAATCTACAATGGAACACAACAATGAAAACCTTGCTCTACAATTGGGTCAGCTAGACAGCAGCATTGATGCACGAATGAAGGCAAGCTTCACGGAACTTAGCTCCCTCGTGACACAGCAGCTGCAGCAGCAATTTGCTGCCATGGCAGCAGCAACGCAAACCTCTAGATCCACATCTACAGGTATTCCTAGCCCTATCTCAACCCAAACATGTTCTGTTAGTGTTGTTCTTAATACATCAATTCCATTATTACAAAACACTAGATCTACTACCTCAAGTATTTCTAGCCCTCTACCCACACCTACTGGTGCTGAAAGTGTTATTATTAGCACTTCAGTTCCATTTTTACATGTTCCCCTACCCATCAGCCAACCCCTAATAATTAGAGCATCCCCTGTTCTGGAACGGTAGAAAAAACCGAACAAATCTTTAATAATTAACTAATTAATTATATACTAGTACTAAATATCAAGATTATTTAATTTGGAATAATAAAAATTTTAATTAAACATGATGTTATAAATAAGTTATGGCCTCAATATATGGTATACAATTAAGTTAATTCTTAAAAAATTAAGGACTATCAATTGAAGAATCACACAAATCATCACACATTTATTGTTTGTCTCCTAATCTTTGGAATTACCATCAATAACAAGAAGTTTTTTAAATTTAATAACTCTTAAAAAATGATTTTTCAATTATATACATACCTAAATATATGATGACTACTATAAGCAGTGTTTTAAAAACCGAACCGGTCATCAAACCGGTGAGGGTACTAGGTCACTGGTTCATCGGTCGAACCACTGGCTCATTGGTCGAACCGCATGACCAAACCGGATTAAACCGGATAACTCGGTTGAATAAACCTGTCATTATAATAGGTATAAAACCGGTAAAACCGGTCGAATCGGATGATTCAGTATCTAAAAAATATAACTATCACTTAAATTTTTTGAAAATATCATATCATAAATTTACAGATTCATAATTTAAATTCAAATTTTAAAAGAGTCTAATTGTAAATTTTAAACAGAGTCTAAATTAAACAGAGTCTAATTTAAATTCATAGTTTTAATGTTAATAGAAAATCAATTTTAATGTTAATACTTAAAACAATACAAATATTAACATTATTCTTAATAAAAAAATACAAATATATAATGGAAATCAGTTAAGTCTAAAATTATATTATATTTAGTTTCTTAATATGTGTTTTTAAATTTTTATACAAATATTTGTATGATGGTTTTTCAATCAATATAAATACAAAATAGTAAAAATAGTTTTGTGGATATTACGAAACTTAATTTGTGTATCACTTGAATCAAATGAGTGATCACTATTATTCTTGGAGAAAAGTTCCTATGTATTTGAGTAAAAAAAATTTTAAAAAAAATTTTTAAAAAAAAATTAAAAAAAAAAAAATTTTTTAAAAAAAAATTTTAAAAAAAAAATTAAAAAAAAAAAATTAAAAAAAAATTAAAAAAAAAAAAAAAAAACAGTTGAACCGGCGGTTTGCAAAAACCGCCGGTTTTTCCGGTTTCCACCGGTTCAAAGGCATGGTCGATCCAGCAATCAAACCCGCCCGGTTACCTGGCCGGTTCCCGGTCCAACCGGTCCGACCGGCCGGTCCGGTCCGGTTTTTAAAACATTGACTATAAGAATGGCAACTAGAAATTTTTTAAGTATTATTTTAATAATTATTATATTTAAACAATTAATTAAGGTTTAAATTAAATTCCATTTTTTTAATATTAATTATGTATACTCTAGCTCATATATTTTTATTTTATTAATTTTTTTTTAATATTATTTGAGTACAACTGATTTCTTTTGTTGAACTCTGCATAACATACATTGTGTTTAATTTTCCAAATTAATTCATGCAAATATTTCCTTGTATGACTAAGATAATTTAATACTTATTTCATAATTCTTAAATCAATTGTTTTTCAGAAACTGTTTTCAACATTACAAGACTTTCCAGAAATAGTTTTCAATATTACAAGACTTTCTATGGAATTCCAAGAAAAGAAAGCGTATACTTCATTTTTCTAGAAGGACAACTAGAATATTTTTTAAATATTATATTAATATTTTAATAATTATATAAGTTTATATATTTTAATTATATTAGCTATTTTCTTGAATTGAATGTATTAAATGATTAAATGATTAATTAAAGTTAAAATTTCAATTAAATTTTTATTTAAAAATTAATTAATTAATTAAATACTAGTACTAATATCAAGATTATTTATTTTATAATAATAAGAATTTTAATTAAATATCACCATATAAAAAAGTTATGGTCTCAATATATTTTATACAATCAGGTTAACTCTTCTATCTTTTTGATATTTTTGGAGACTATTAAAATAAATAATGACTATCAATTGAAGAATCACACAAAAAAAAAATAGTTACCTCTACTATGTGAATTTAAAATTGTTTTCAAATTTATATGAAATATCAATACAATTTGGATACGAGATAAATTAATTGCAATCCTTTTTTTTTTGGTAAGCAAGTTATCCAATAAAGCGAGAATTAAGGGTTCTCGAACCTGATTACAAAAGAATCGAGCTAAAACAGCTCGAACAAAAAGAGATTGCTAACCAATTGCTTCTATGATAGAAAAAACAATAGATTTTTACAGATATCATAAAAATTACAATTGGGATTAACAATTTCGCCTAATAAAGACCACTTCCAAGCCGTAATCTTAACATTTCAAACGATGTCGAAAACGTTCCAAGAATTGTTCTAAAAAATGGATCCATTCCTAGCTATCCAAATATTCCAACAAAGTGCCAACCAAACCACTCCTGCTTCCCATTTTTCACTCCCTGAGATTTGCAAAAAAGGAACCAACTCGCGAAACTTTCTTTACAGTACTCCGAATTGTCATCAATATTATCTACAAAACCAATCCACTCCCTTATATCCCTCCAAATTAACCTCACCATACAACAACTAAAGAACACATGCTCCACCTTTTCTACAAAATTCAAACAAAACACACAGAGAGATTCAGCTTCATTAAATTTGATACCTCTATACATGAAATTATCCTTAGTAGGGAGTCTTTCCCAAAAAAGGCGCCACCCAACCGCTTTTATCCGCGAAGGAGCTTCCGTCTTCCAAAAACTCCTCCACTCGCCTTCTGAACCACGACCCCCACCCCCACTACTGCTGACCCGGCCACCACCATTCGCCGTAACACCACCCCCGGACCTCACCCGGCTACTACCCGCAAAGGGATCTGTACATGCAGAAGGAAAATCAGAAAAAGCAGGAACTGTGTTATCAACCACAGCAGCTGCAATGTTGGGAGAATAATCAGTTGCGGGGCTGCTTCCCACATGAGCAAAGGCTGTCACAGTGCTGTTAAAAACACCAACAGCAATATTGTTCCTAAACTCATCAGCAGGAAGGGTAACATCTACCGAAACCGGACCAGGTGTTGTACCATGAAGACCAGCAAAACCGTCCGAGCTATTTGAGTGGGAATCCACTGCAGGGAGCCTACTACCAGCCAACATCGCCGCGCAAGATTTGACGGTAAATCCTGTAACGGGATCGGGAAGCCAAGAAAACTTATCCCGACTATTAGAAACAGGCCCTGCTGAAGAAATAAAATTCCTTAAAACCAGTCTGCTATCTTCTAAGACAGAGTCTACATTGATATCGATACCAAAATCGCCCCAACTCCAGCCCCCTTCCGTCCAACCTCCCATACCGGCTACCAATGCATATTAAAGTCTAGAAACAAAAAATAAATCTGGGAATTGATCCTTCAAACTAAGATTGCCCATCCACTTAGAATGCCAAAAAGATGTGATGTATCCATTCCCCAATTCCACCCTACAATTCTCCGCGAAAAAGTCTTTAACGAATTTTTTATCAATATTCCTGATATCTTTCCACCACACTGAATTATTGGAGCTATGCCGAAGATTAGGATCTGCTGAAATCATACTCAAACAAATGTCGTCGTAACGGGCTCTTAAGATTCTATACCATAAAGATTCCGAACCTTGCAAAATTCTCCACCTCCATTTAAGAAGTAGCGCTGCGTTAAAATCCTCGATACAACGCACACCTAAGCCACCTTTCTCCATCGGCAAACACACATCTTTCCATCCTATCCAATGAATCTTTCTCCGGTGTTTCGTACTCCCCCATAAAAAACCACTTTGCAAAGAGGTTATTTCTTTGGCAATCTTGACCGGTATCCTATAAAAGGATAACATAAAGATTGATAAAGAACATAAAACCGATTTTAGGAGAGTGATTCTGCCCCCTAAACTAAGCAAACGACCCTTCCAATTTGAAAGACGCTTCTTGATCCTATCAACCAAACCTCTCCACAAAGAAAGTCTCCTCGGATTATACCCTATAGGTATACCAAGAAAAGTGAAACTACTTTCTTCTCTCCTACAAGAGAGAAAAGAAGCCGCCGCCTCCAAAATGTGAGAATTCGAATTAATCCCGATTAACTTACTCTTGTGGTAATTTATGCCCAAACCCGAGACCAACTCGAAGCTCCTAAGAACCGCCTTTATGGCCCACATCTGTTTCCAAGAACTCCCTCCGATTAGTAAAGTGTCATCCGCAAATTGAAGGATGTCGACCGAGCAAACCCTATTAACACAAACTCCTTCATATTCCCCAATTTCCACCGCTTTTTTTACCAAACCCGATAGAGCCTCCGCAACAATCACAAAAAGAAACGGAGATAGTGGGTCTCCTTGCCTTAGCCCTCTCTCCACCTTAAACTCCTTAGTCGGACTACCATTAACTAATACCGACATATTGCTATTGAACACCAACAACTTCATCCATCTCATCCATAAATCCCCAAACCCCATCCTCCTCAACATATAACTAAGAAAATTCCAACTCACTTTGTCGTAAGCTTTTTCTAAATCCACCTTGAAAAGAGTGCACCTCTTCCCTTCCTTTTTACAGAAGTCCACCAACTCGTTCGCAACAAGAACACCATCCAAAAGTTGTCGCCCGGGAACGAAGGCACTTTGACATGATGATATAATTGAATGCAAAACCGTCTTCAACCTGCCCGCTAATAGTTTAGACAGCACTTTATATAGACTACCCACAAGGAAAATGGGTCTATACTCATTAAACTCCACCGGATTAGAAACCTTCGGCACTAGTGTCAAGAAAGAAGAAGTGATAGCTTTTGATAAAACCGTACCCGAATAAAATCCATTGAAGAAATTAACAAAATCCTCTTTAAAAATATGCCAGCACTTCCGGAAGAACAATAGAGTATATCCGTCGAGACCCGGACTCTTAGAACCATCACACCCCCACACCGCCTCCCTTATCTCCTCCTCCGAGAAAGGAACTTCAAGAGACGCCCTATCATTTTTGTTTAGGCTTTTGAAGTCAATACCGTCAAGGAGAGGTCTGTCCCCATCTTCTTCAATAAATTTACGAGAGAAATGATCCAAGACTTCCTTCTTAACCTTCCTCACCGAATCCGCCCTACCAGAAATATCTTTTATGAAATATCAATCTTTCTACTGGTGTGATTGAAGGTTTCGATTAAAAGAGAATTATAATACAGCAATATAATAATTGTAATATATATTTGATTCATTTATGTAAAAAAATTCATGTTGTCTTGATTAATTTTATGTGAAAAAATATGTTTTCTGTACTTATTGAATTTTATCATAATTGTAATATTTATTCATCTTTTATTTAAATTGCATTTTTCTATATTAATTAAGTATACTTGGCCACATTTATTTTTATTTTATTAATTTTTTTATATTATTCGAATATAACTGATTTATTTTGTTGAACTGTATTTAACATAAATATATGTATGTGTTTCATTTCCCATATTAAATCATACAAGTATTTTCTTGTATAACTAAAAATATTTAATAGTTATTTGATCGTTAAACGATCACATAAACATACAATTAGACATTATGTATGAATAATTAGACATTAAAGACATCCATTATATAACCAAACTTAATATCAATATTGGGTCATTATGTAAGAATACATCTTAGAATTAATTCTTACTTAATATTTATATTAATTTAAGATTATTTTTAATGTTTCAGTCTTATTTAATTTGCAACTAAAAAACAATATACATGTCTATATAGTTTTTTTACATGTCTATTTCTTTACATCCTCGGCACATGTGCGAAGGTACTTCTGAATTATTAAGTTCTAATGTGTGGTGGTTATCCATAGTTTTGTCAAATATTATTAAGTTCTAATGTGTGGTGGTTTTTTTTTTTTTTTTTATAAGCAAATATCATTAATAAGAGATTAAGGAAATCTCAAACCAAAACAAAGATATACAACCAAATCAGGTTACAAAAAATCGAAAGGAACCTAGGTGGACTCATAAAGACTACACTTCCTTCTAGTGAGGTTGCCTAAAACCATCAAATTCCATAAAGATACTACAATGGCGTTGAATATAGAATCTATATCGCAAACCTCGTCATTAAAGAGGATATTGTTCCTTACCTTCCAGATATTCCAACATGTAATAAACCAAATTGAGCTTATGGTTCCTGGCCGGCCACGACCATGAAGGGACGTGTTCCACGCTTTAACATGAGAGCAAACATCCAATTCGATAAAACTAACAATGTCCACCCAAGCAAAAACTTTCTTCCAGACCAAAATCGACTTAGAGCATTTGAAAAAGATGTGGGCAGAATCCTCTTGATCCATGAAACAAAACATACACACCTTTTCATGAGCGTTAACGATGATTTTTCTTGCCACAAGATTCATCCGAGTCGGCAACCTGTCGTTAGCCATCCTCCAAGCAAAAACTTTGATCTTCATTGGAATTAATGTCTTCCAGACTAATTGAAGAACATCTGCTTTGTCGGTATCAACCGAGTCAATATTCTCCCATGAATTAATGCACTTATAAAAAGAGGTGACAGTAAACCTGGACACGGGATCAATATTCCACTCCAACGAATCCGCAGTATCACTCTGCACCTGCACATTCTCCAGGATCTGGTTCAAATTATGCAGGTCAGGCGATAGCAGACCGGGGTCTGCAAACTTCGCTTCAACATTCCACCCCCACAACCCCATGTCCCAGTACCCCATATCGCAAAAAAACACTTCTTTTGGTACTGCATGCTTCGAACAACCGAGGAAATGATTCTTTCAGAGCCAAGTTTCCAACCCAATTAGGCAACCAGAAAGCACTCCCCTCGCCAGTTCCTAAATTACACGACAGGAGGCTGTTCATGCTTGGCAGGGATTTAGAAAGACAAGCAGCCAAGACGTCTTTCATCCAATTAGAATCCCTTTAATTGTTACCTTCTTCCTTAAAACACTGGATTTTTAAACTCAGGTTACCATATCTAAAGCGAAGCAGAGGCCTCCAAATTTCCTTGCCATCAATAGAAAACCTCCATGCCCACTTCGCAAGCAAGGCTCTGTTGAAAAGTCCCACGTGTTTTATCCCAAGACCGCCACAATCTCTCAGTTTACAAATGGACTTCCAGCTAACCCACAGAATATAACCACTACTCGAAGAACCAGCCCATAAGAAGCGCCTTTGAATAACGATTAATTCTTTAGCTACCTGTTTCGGAACCTTGTAAAACGAGAGATGATGAATCGGCAGGTTCACGAGAACAGAATTAATCAAGACCACCTAGCCACCTATTGACAAGTTTCGACCAACCCACTTAGAAAGTCTAACCCTCATGTAATCCAACACCGGACGCCAAAACGAGACTCGCCGTTGATTGCCTCCAATAACTATCCCGAGGAATTTAAAAGGTAAAGAACCCGATCTACAGTGAAGGAATTGCTCAGCTGCTACCAGGAATTCGTTATCCATGCCTATCCCATAAATGCAACTCTTGGAGAAATGAATCTTTAAACCCGAAGAAAGTTCAAAGCCTCTCAAGATTACCTTAAAGGCCCATAGGATAGAGATGTTTCCGTCACCAAAGAGGATGGTGATCCATACTTACACGTGAGTTCCTTTTTGGTTGTGTATGTGCGACTATAAAGGTCAATGGTGATTTCTATTGAATATATATATATATATATATATATATATATATATATATATATATATATATATATATATATATATATATATATATATATATATATTGGAAATCAAAATATAGCCCTTGAATTGATTCTAATTTTGATTAATCTTTTATTTAATTAACCATTATAATAGATTCAATCCAAAGACTATAATTTTAAATAAGTTTAAAATATTTATTTTTGGAATAAGTTGCTCCCCACTCATATATATGCTATGAATAAGGATGTCAAGTTGCATTTATTAATGGGAATTCCTCACGAATTCCTCATTTAAGGCCCTCAGAGACGAGAAATTTTTTCTGTGTAGGGAAAGGGATGGTAAACATATATCTCCGTTTCGTAGAGTCTCAACCCCTCACTAATACAGAAGATTTTGATGGGTTTTGATTCCGAAGGCTGAAAATCCAGAAGAT
This sequence comes from Lathyrus tuberosus, assembly GCA_022829125.1. Classification (NCBI taxonomy): domain Eukaryota; kingdom Viridiplantae; phylum Streptophyta; class Magnoliopsida; order Fabales; family Fabaceae; genus Lathyrus; species Lathyrus tuberosus. The sequence continues at coordinate 14,584,809 of JALAZF010000072.1, forward strand.
TTTGATGGATATAGGCCTATCTCTCTAGTCAGTTCAGTTTATAAGGTAATTTCTAAGATTCTTTCCAACAAACTCAAAAAGAAGATTGGAGGAATTATCTTAAATACTCAAACTGCGTTTTTGGAAGGTAGAAATCTATTAGATGGGGTGTTAGTCTTAAATGAAATCCTGGAGTTTGCCAAGAGATCTAAGAGGGATCTAATGATTATCAAAGTGGACTTCGCTAAAGCATATGACTGTGTAGATTGGAATTACCTTCTTGAAGTCATGAATCATATGGGATTTGGTTCGAAGTGGATGAGATGGATGGACCTTGGAGTTTTTAATAGTTTCTCATCTGTTTTAGTTAATGGCAGTCCATCTCAAGATTTCAGAGTATCTAGGGGTCTCAAGCAAGGAGATCCCCTTGCTCCTTTCCTTTTCTGTTTGGCTGCAGAGGGTCTGGAAGTTATCATGAAACGTGCAATAGCTGCTGGTTCATTTTCTGAGTTTAGAGTCAACACAGATATTGATTTTCACCTGCTGCAATATGCTGATGATTCTGTCCTAATTGGTGACGGTTCTTGGAAAAATATTATTGTTATTAAATCCATCTTGAAAGGTTGTCATCTCACTTCAGGGTTGGATATAAATTTCAGTAAGAGTTCTTCGATATGTGTAGGTTTGGAAGAGAACAAGATTAGAGTTGCAGAGTTGTATCTTTCTTGTAAAATATCTTCCTCTCAGTTTTCGTTTCTTGGGATCTCTATTGGAGGCAATTACAGGTTAATTTCATTTTGGAAGCTGGTGATTGATACGATGCGTGCTAGATTGAATACTTGGAGAAGTCGGTTCTTATCAATGGGAGGTAGAGTTACGTTAATTAATTCCGTCCTGAATAATTTGCCTATCCACTACATGGCTTTCTATAAAATGCCTGCCAAGGTAGTTAGAATTCTCACATCGATCCAAAAATTGTTTTGTGGAACGGCTTGGAGAATAAAAGAGGGATTGCGTGGATAAGCTGGAATATGGTATGCAGAAATAGAGAGTTGGGTGGTTTAGGGGTGAAAGATCTTAAATTATCCAATTTGGCATTGTTCCTTAAATGGTCTTGGAAATATTAGAGAACAAGAGTTCAATTTGGAAGGATTTCATCAACTATAGATATCCTTATAGCTGTTCTGATTTTTTCAGTTGTGAGTTTTCAAACTTGCAGGTCCCTGCTTCAACTTGGTTTCAAGATCTGTTCCGTGCCACGTAAGCTGTGGGAGAGGGTATGTTGGCTGATCTAATTGCATATGATATTGGAGATGAAAGTAGGGTGGACTTTTGGAGGACTAAATGGGCAATGAATGATACCTTTAGTATGCGATTTCCTGTTCTGTTTGGTTTAGTAGATACAACAGCAATGGCAGCTAGGAAGATTATTGTTAATGACATTGATAAGAAATGCGTTTTCTGTTCTCAAGAACTAGAAGATTTGAATCATCTCTTATTTACCTGTCAATTTTCAATTCTGATATGGAGAGAGGTTTGTAACTGGTTGGACATCGAGATTATTTTAGAGTCGACCTACTTAAATCATGCTAACGAGTGGATTTCTAGACTCAAAGGTCGTAGTAACATGGCTACGATATCGTCGTTTTGGTTCATAATTTGCTGGATTATTTGGAGGGTTCGTAACAAAATTTTGTTTTGTGATGATGTATTTAATATTATTGACATTGTAAATGAGATCAAAGTCTCGTCTTGGAATTGGTTGATTCTAGGTAGGAAAGGTAGGGCTTATTGTCGCCTTTATGAATGGTATAAATTTCCATTCGACTTTTGTAATTGATTCGGTTCGGAGATTTCCTTAATCTCTTTTATTGAATTGCTTATAAAAAAAAACAGCAATGACAGTCTTTGGTAATGGATTTTGGGAGGGAAAGAATTGGATTTACGACATTAAAGTGGAGGCAACTGATTTGTCTGAGCAGGCACGGTTACAGCTTGAAGAACTTTATTCGCTTTTGGCTGCCATTTCCATTGAGAAGAAAGCGAATGTTTCGGTCAAGTGGTTGCTGGAGGAAAACCACGTTTTTTCTGTTTCTTCTATGTATGCTTTTTTGTAGGAGGAACTTGGAGATAATGTCGCTCAGCTTGGAATTGAAACGAAAGCGGGGTTCAAGTTAGTTTGGTTAACTCAAGCTCCTTTTAAGGTGATAGTTTTCGGTTGGAGGATGCTTCACAGGAGAATTCCAACGAGGGATAATTTGACACGTAGAGGTATTATCACTAATAGGCACGAGATGTCTTGTCCTTTCTCTTTCCTTGAAATGGAGTCGGTTGAGCATGTTTTATTTTACTGTAGTAAGACGATTTTGGTGTGGAATTTTGCTTGTAAATGGGTAGGGATTCCTTGTATATTGGTGGGGAATATGATAACTCATTTAACATGTTGGGTGCAAGGCTGTGTTGATAGAGGGTTGGTAGTTAGAATAACAGTAGGCCTTTGGTTATCGATTTGTTGGATTATTTGGTCATCCCGTAACAACATCGTATTTCGGGATGAATTTTGGGATTTAGATACGATTTGTAATCGTATTTTACTTTACACTTGGTGGTGGATAGGAAAGAGTTATAATAGTCTTTATTTTTGTAATTATTTCACTTGGGTTAACTCTCCTAGTGATTTTTGTAGCCAGTGATTTTTGATCTGGCTTTAGTTCTATACGGGTTAGGGTACCCCATTGTACCCCTGTTTATATGAAAGTTTAGCTTATTAAAAAAAAAAAAAACCCTCACTAATACACCATAATATTGTTAATTAATAGATAATTGAAAATTTTTAGATAGGTTTATTTGTCATTTCATATAATTTATTTTATAAACCAACGTAATACCCATGTGTAATGTTAATAAAAGAGAAAGATCTAAATTATTATTTAAACAAAATTAAGTTTGGAAAAATAAAATTTTTAATTAAACACCGTTTTATAAATAAATTATGGCCTCAATATATGGTATACAATTAAGTTAATTCTTAAAAAGTTAAGGACTATCTATTGAAGAATCACACAAATCATCACACATTTATTGTTTGTCTCCTAATCTTTGGAATTACCCTCTATAAAAAAAGTGTTTAAAATTTAATAATTCTTAAAAAAATGATTTTTCAATTACATACAAGCCTAAATATATGATGACTACTACTAGAATGGCAACTAGAATTTTTTTTAAATATTATTTTAATATTTTAATAATTATTATATTTAAAAAATTAATTAAGTTTTAATTTAAATTCCATTTTTTTATATTAATTATGTATACTCTAGTTCATTTATTTTCATTTTATTAAATTTTTTTATATTATTTGAGTACAACTGATTTATTTAGTTGAACTGTGCATAACATAAATCATGTTTAATTTTCCAAATTAATTCATGCAAGTATTTTCTTGTATGACTAAGATAATTTAATAGTTGTTTCATAATTCTTAAATCAATTGTTTTCCAGAAATTGTTTTCAACATTACAAGGTTTTACATTACATATCCAGTTATATATATTTTTACAGGCTTTTCAGAAATTGTTTTCAATATTACAAGACTTTCTACAGATTTCCAAGAAAAGAAAGCGTATACATCATTTTTCTAGAAGAGCAACTAGAATAATTTTTAAATAACCTATTAAATTATAAAAAAAAAGAAAAAGTAAGTTGTTTCTTATAAAAAAAGAACGGAGGTATTACTAAATTATAATTCTAGAAGTTCTTCTCACCAAATTTCCGCCAAAACCTTTAATAAATAAAATTTAATTAATTAAATAAATAAGTAAATATTATTAATTAATAATAAAACCAATAACTCATTTAGTAACTTTTTCTCTCTCCATTATTAACTTCCACTACTAAATAGTTACTCAATTATTCATTAACAATAATGATTAATTTAAAAAATGACTAAATAAATAAATGACTAAATTACAATCCTAGAAGTTCTTCTCACTAAATTTTCCGCAAAAATCTTTAATAAATAAAAGTTAATTGATTAAATAAAAAAGTAAATATTATTAATTAATAAAAAAACCAATCACTCATTTAGTAACTTTTTCTTTCTCCATTATTAACTTCCACTACTAAATAGTTTCTCAATTATGAATTAATAAATTTTTTTAATTAAATAAATAAATAAAAAAAATTAAATTAAATATTCATAACACCATTAACACCATCAAAACTTTACTCTCGAAAACTCCTCTCCAAAATTCTCTCTAATAATTCCCTTAATTAATTTAATTAAAATAATTATTCAATTCCACCAAATACTCTATTTCAAATAAATCAATTTAATTAAATAATAATAATTTGAAACAAAATGTTCATCCTTGCACTAACCGTCAGTTATTAGTGGCCACGTTTTGGTGCTGGAATAATACTAATAATAATCAATTTAATATCAAATCCCATTTCAAATACTTAGTTAAATAAAAAAACTAGCAGAAATAAACACTTTCAAAAGACTGTACGTGATTAATGATCAATTTTTTTTTCAATAAGCAAGGAACTATTATTGAAAACGAGAATAATGAGTTCTCGAAACCACTTATAAGAAGGCGAGGAGGCCCCAAAACAAAAAAGAAAAGTACACCCAATTAAACCATAAGTTAAGTAATACTAATGAAATTTGCAAAACTCATAAAAGCTATAATTGGAGTGAGTAATTTTCCCTATAAAAGACCATCCCCAAACCAATGCCTTGATATTTCATACCGTATCCAACACATTCCAACTATCATTGCTAAAAATAATACCGTTACACAAAATCCACAAATATCAAGTTGTGGCCAACCAAACATAACCTTCTTTCCCTTTCTTCACCCTATTATGTTTGGCGAAAGCATATCAAGATAAGAAGCTTTCTTTAATATCACTAGCCCTCCAATTCTCAAAGCCAATCCAATCAGCCATCTCCTTCCACACTAATAAGGAAACACAACAAGACATAAAAATATGGTCAATAGATTCTACCGCCGAAGAGCAAAACACAAACTCCACCCCACTATTTGGAAACACACAACCTCGACATAAAAGAGCACCCTTAGTAGGAAGCCTATTTAAAAAGCATCTCAACCCAAAAGCCTTAATCTTAAAAGGGACCACCACTTTCCAAATTAAAGAAAAAGCTTCATCAAATTTATTACACGGACCAAGAGAAATGCGGTACATAAAATTAAATTGAAGAAACTACTAACCGAATATACCTCTGACGGGCTCACCCTCCAAACCACATTTCTAACACCACCAAGCACCGACCGAACTTGGTCCAACAATAAACGCAACCGATGCATCTCCAAGGCCGCATCACCAAAATCTGGGCCGACAACCTCGAAATCTCCCCACACCCACCTCTCCTCTTGCCAACCACCCATACAAGCCACCGAAACTCCTTTAAGGTGAGACATGTGAAAAAGAATAGGAAAATAATCCTTAAACAATACTCCCCTATCCACCAAGAGAACCAAAAAGAGAAGAGAGAGAGAGAGAGAGAGAGAGAGAGAGAGAGAGAGAGAGAGAGAGAGAGAGAGAGAGAAACCATTGCCAATAGAAAATTTACAATTAGAAACAAAACAATTCTCCGGAACACTTTTTTCCAAACCACATAAATCACTCCACCAAAAGGACGCACTATTCTCCTTAATGATAGGATTACCGGTCTCCACCATCTTCAAATTAATATCTCCATATCTAGCTTTTAAAACACAATACCATAAAGCATTAGATTCCGTTAATATCCTTCATCTCCATTTATTAATTAAAGCCAAATTGAAATCGTCCACCTTTCTCAAACCCAACCCCCCTTTTTCGAAAGGGAAACAAACCATTTTCCAACTAACACAATGGATTTTTCTCTTATCCTCCTTACTCCCCCAAAGAAAATTACTTTGAATGCTTGTAATTTCTTTCACAACCTTCGCCGGAGCATTATAGAACGAAAGCATGAAAATAGAGACACTAGAAAGCACCGCTTTTAACAAAGTAAGCCTTCCTCCAAAGCTAAGAAACCGATTGTCCCAACAAGAAAGTATCTGTTTCATCTTTCCCACAAACTCCTTCCACATAACGCTACTATTATTGTTGAAACCAATAGGTATTCCAAGAAAAACAAAAATACTTTCCTCCATCTTACAAGAGAGGAAAAAAGAAGCAACCTCCATAAACCTAGAACTAATTTCACACCAATAAGTTTACTCTTATGAAAATTAATTCCCAAACCGGAGACTAATTCAAAACCTCTCAAAACCGATTTAATAACCCAAAGATGCTTCAAAGTACCATCACCAAACAACAAAGTATCATCCACAAATTGAAGAATGTCGACAAAGCACTACCCACTAAATTAAATCCCTCAAACTCCTCATTCGCCACCGACCTACTAACTAAACCCTTTAAACCTTTCGCGACTATCACATAGAGAAAAGGAGATAAGAGGTCCCCTTGTCTTAAACCTTTCTCCACAAAAAATTCCTTCGTATGACTACCATTAACTAAAACCGACATCTTACTCGAAAAAACCAAAGCATCCATCCATTTCACCCAAGTTTCCCCAAACCCCATTTTACGAAGCATAAAGATGAGGAAACTCCAACTAACCTTGTCATATGCCTTCTCGAAGTCCACCTTGAAAAGCAAACAACCTTTTCCTTCCTTCTTAGCGAAATCAACCACCTCATTAGCCACCAAATCATCATCAAGTAATTGCCTACCGGGAACAAAAGCACTTTGACAATTATAAATAAGAGTTCAACACCAACTTTAATCTCGCCGCCCAAAGTTTAGATAAAGCTTTATAAACACACCCGACAAGACAAATAGGTCTATAATCATCCAAACACAGAGGGTTAGAAGATTTAGGAACCAAAGTAAAAAATGAGGAGATAAAAGATTTAGAGAGAAATGCATTGGAATGAAAGCTTTGAAAACAACCTATAAAGTCATCCTTCATGAAATGCCAACACTTTTTGATGAAAAGAAACGAATACCCGTCGGGACTCGGGCTTTTAGAACCATCACAACTCCACTCCGCTTCTTTAGTCTCCTCCTCCGAAAAGGGAGCTTCAAGAAAAGATCTCTCCACAAGACTAATGGCCTTAAAAGGAATGCCTTCAAACACTGGTCTATCAAAATCCGTCTCAATAAATTTAGAAGCAAAATGTCTCCTCACTTCTTCCTTAACCTCCTCCACCCTATCAATAACACCATTATCCGTTCTAATAGAACCGATGAAAATTTCGCATTCTCCTCTCTTTCATAACTCTATGAAAATACCTACTATTTGAATCCACATCATTAAGCCACTTCAATCTAGCTTTTTGAATGAGCATATTTTCCTTAATCTTTAAATTCATCCAAAACTTACTACTAGCCCTCCTTTTCTTTCTCAAAAACTCTTCCTCCTCCAACTCCCCAAAAGCTACTTCCACATCATCCCCTTCATTCAAGTCCTTAACACCTTCCTCCATATTCAAATCGAACCTACCAAAAATATTAGAATTCCACCACTTAATGCTCTATTTTAAAAACCTCAATTTTTCCTTTAGCACAAAATCTCTTCTTCCAACCACATGAATCTTCCTCCACTTATTTTCCACAAAAAGGAAGAAATGAAGGATTAGAAAACCATTCATTATTAACCCTAAAAGGTTTCGGACCCCAATCCGCTTTATCGATAATAAGCCAAATTGGACAATGATCCGAAATATACCTATCCCCGATCAATTGACCAATGGCCCCCCAACCATCAATGATACCATTAGAAACCAATAACCGATCAATCCTACTTTTGGCCTTTCCGTCACCACTAAACCAACTAAACTTTTTACCCTTACACCGTAAATCCACAAATTGTCCTCCAAAATAAACTTTTGAAACTCCCTCCATTCCGGACACGAATTGTAAGCGGTTCTACCTCTACGTTCATTCGCATGTTTTACCGCATTAAAATCACCCCCAAGCACCCAATCTCCATCCACAAAGATAGCCATCAACTCTACCAACTTCTTCCACAAAATTCTCTTGAAAGCAAAAGAGCATGGGGCATAAACATTGACAACATAATAAAAATTATTTTTCCATCTAACCTTTATACCAAGGTAACCCACACCTCTAAAACTACAAATGACTTCCATCGAATGAGATTTCCAAAGAATAAGTAAACCACCCGACAACCCCTCCGAATTAACGAAAGAAAAACCAATCTCTTCTGTTCGCCAAAAACTCCTCGCTACACCCTCCGACAAATCTTGAATCTTCGTTTCTTGTAATTAAAACATATCCGTCGTACCCTTTGATATAATGTGAGAGATTCTACTTTTTCTTAACTCTACTACAACCCCCTATAATGTTTAAAATATCCCACAATCATTTTGAAAGATTTGAATTCACCTTCCTTCTAATCATCTTAAGTTTATACGCTATCTCCATTTCCGCAATTCTTCTTTGAAAATCTCCCATAGATTCACCCTTCTCCACATCTAAATTGGATATAGCCTTCCAAAGTTTATCACCAAGATTAGTGTCCTAATTCTCAAAAAGTCTGAAATTGCACCTATCAATACCAGATTCCGCTGAATTTTCACCATGGAAACAAACCCTCTTATCAAGTTCCCTACTGTTATCGCTGGAGATAACAGACCTTCCTGAATTTTGAAACTTATTGAAAATAACCCCTATTTCTCTTTTTGACTTATTATTTTTCCTCTGCCTTTTGTTACATCCTTTAAATGTGCCACCCACTTCATAAAAATGTTTAAGCTTTAGACTTTTCAAAACTTTCTTTTTATTATTATTAAAAGCTTTAACAAACTCCTTCGTGTGGTCCACATTGTCTGAACAAAACCCAATTTGAGTGGAAGGCGCCTGTTTTAAAGCAGTCACAGAGCAAGGCACAATGGACCCCACAGACACTTGCTTAATACTCCCCTGAGAGCTACCAGTCGGGCTATGGAGACTGACATGATGAGAAATCCCTTTTAAGGAAGAAATAGCTTTATCGAAGGACGTTTTCTCTGTAACCTTACTTACTGCTACCCTCCCGTCCCTTTCAACCAAATTAATAGAATGTGAATGACCGCTCACAGAAGTAACCAGCGGACAAAAACCTCCGGCTGAACTCAATCCATCTTCCACTTCGTCTTCCTCAACTCCAACTGGAGAAAGAACCTCAAACCCAGAACCTTCCATCCTTCCATCGATCTCATTCTTAGAAAAAACTGTCAAAATCGCTCCTTAACTCATCAAAAGATCTAAACGTTCCCTCTTCCGATTCCAAATCCAGATTGTAGCTACCAATGGAGTCCTCCCTCGCCACACCTTGAGACTCCTCCTGTAAATGAATTAAGAATAGGATATCATCAATCTTTCCTTTCAGAGAATCTTTAAAGATGAACCCTTGCGGTACCTTCAACGATAACCTCGCCACGTCCTTACAAATTCCAATTAATGTTAAATCGTCAACACATATAAACGTACCAAACACACTCGCAATCGCCTTGAAGAAATCAATATGCCACGCATGGATTGGAACACCTCTCAAGCACAGCAAAGCCACCCTATTAGAATCTACATCTGTTTCCCTCCAAGGCCTTAATTCTTGAAACCATTTTTTCCAGCAGGACTCCCCCTCAACAATCAGATCATGGATTTCCCCCTCCTGAGATTCCTCAAGAAGACAAAGACACAACCCTATCGGATTAATGATCAGTTGATATTGATGTTTCTTCTATTGATATGCTACTTTTATTTATTTATTTTGATTCATAAACTAACAGATGAATTAATGGAATCCACTAACTCCATTAACTCTCCTCACATTAGCTTATATAAAAATCCTCATAAAATATTATTTATTATAATTAATTTTATTTAATATTAATTATTAATGATAATAATTAGTTAATAACTAATCCACTAATCTCACTAATTCTCCATACATAAGTTAGATTAGCTCTTATAAACACTTCCATCAATTATTAATATTTTCTTTTATTATTAATTTCATTAATTATAATTATTTATACTAACCTAGAATAATTAATCAAAATAAATGGTTTCATTATTATTCATCAATAAAGAAAGTTACTAATTACCATGTTTTGCCTTTGTTTTTCACTTCATTTGCTTTTTTTTTATAAACAAAAATCTTTCATTATACACAAACAGATAACATAGTATTCCAAAATCAACCCCAACCTAATCACCTGGTGAAAATGACCCAACAATACACCTAATCTACCAGCCTACTATCCATCCAAACTCTTACAAAAAATCAGTTGGATGTTTCGACCAATCATAATATGAGCACCTAGTGGTTTTGCAGTACTAAAAGCCGCCTATAACCAAGAATATTGCTTAATTCTATCTAGAATTACACCTACATTAAAGAAACCATCATTGAAATTGATTTGGTTTCTAGCCCACCAAATATTTTAACCTGAACAAAACCAAACTAGATTCTCCGTTTTCTTTGAGGTTCTACCAATCAACCTAATAAACCAATCCAATAAATGCTCCTTACCATTGTGTCGTCTTATTCTCTCCACCTGAATCCAAACAAAAATGCACTGCCACACCAACTAAATCTTTGGGCAATTGAATAAAATGTGATATAACGTTTCCACCTCCATAAAACAAAAGACGCACACAGTGTCGTGGGGATTGGATATTACATCCCTGGCAACAAGATTCGATTTTGTCTGCAATCTATTCACTATTAAACGCCAAGCAAAAAGCTTTACCTTAAACGGAATCAAAGATCGCCACAATATATCTTTGGACGCCTAGGAAATAATGTCCATCTCATCACAACTATTAAGCTTTAAGCCCTGTAGATAACACGACTTAACAAAAAACAAGTTATTACACGATCCTGGACATGAAAACATATCCTGCTGACCTGCAATAGGAAATGTTCTAGTAACAGCTGCTGCAGCTCACAAAGCTGCTTCCGAATAACACCCCCTAGTTCTAACTGTTTACACCAATATTCGATGCCCAACCTGCCTCGCGCCAATAACCATGCTCTGCTACTTCTCCCCATTTACAACTTCATACCTGGTATAGCTCCAGAAATGTGATTCATAACGGAACGGAATCAATCCACCTTGCAAGCCCGAACGATATATGTGTTTCTTCCCCTAATTTATAGTTAATTTGTTTCAAAAAAGAATCAACCTTCGTTGAATGTCCAATGTTAACCAGATCACGCCACCACGATGATTGAAATTTGACATTGTTTTTCACCTGCAAAAGCAGAAAAATCGAGTCACAGCAACCATACTTATGCTCTAAAATTGGTTTTCAGATGGCTCCTTCTTCATGAATGATTCTCCAGATCCATTTGGTATGAAGAGCACCACTGAATCAAGCCAAGTCATTTATCCCTAAACCTCCCATTTCCTTGGATTTGCATATTTGATTCCAACTCACCGAATTCACTGCAGGAATGTCTGAACAACTAGCCCATAGAAAACGACGCTGAATCGATTTCAATTCATTTAAAATTGATACCAGAGCTTTAAAGAGTGATAAATGGTGAGTTGGAAGACTTGATAACATAGAATTGATAAGCGTTACACGCCTCTCCATTGATAGTGGTTTGCCTTGCCACGCAGATAATCAGGATTTAAAACAATCTAAAACCGGTATCTAAAAGTTATGTCTTCTGGGATTTTCTCTCACCATCAGACCTAGGTAGATAAATGGGATACAACCACACTTACAAGCTAGAAACAGGGATGTTGCAATCAAAAAGTTCTTGTCTACCCCTACACCAAAGATACAACTTTTCAAGAAATTAATGCGTAAACCTGACACAAGTTCAAAGGCCCTCAAAATTGCTTTGATGCCCCAAAGGTTTTTCCAGTCTGTCTCACAAAACAATATAGTATCATAAGCATATTGGATGATGCTAACCTCAGCTTGTTCTATAAGTCAAAAGTCGTGATACAGTCCTACAGTTGAAGCCCTCCTCACTAAAAACTCCAAACCTTCAGCTACGATCGTGAAAAGGAAAGGTGATAATGGATCATCTTGTTTTAGACCTCTTGTTCCTTGAAATTCTCTTGTAGTACCTCCCTTGACCAAGACTGAAAATACATTTTTGAACACCCCTCCTTTAATCCAATTTACCCACTTGTCCCCAAAATTCAATGACACCAAAAGATCCTCCAAGAAATCCCACTCCACACAGTCATGCGCTTGCGAAAAATCTGTATGGATGATACCATAACTAAATCCATGTTTGAAAGATCGTTCGGTCATTACGTTTGAGTTCTTGTTGACTTGGATTTAACTGGAAAACTAGAGATAATATCCTCGTCGAAAGAGAAAAGTTTGCTTTCTTTGTGGACGTTACATACGAAAGTATACCAGAATTCTATGACAAATGAAAAGTCATTGGTCACAATGTTACAAACTGCAGGAAATTAAATTTTAATATGGAGCAAGACAGACCTTATCAAAAGCAGACTGCAAAAAAAGTTTACATGCCAAAGCTGACAGAAGATAAATAAAAGGACCCTTTGGATCAGTATTCAGATAGGATTCAGATTGAGTCTCCTGGCTCACCAACTGTGAAAATTTCTAATGTTCCCTCACAACCTCATAATCAAGTCCTGAATATAACTCCAACTAAAAATCAATTTGATATATTAAATACTCAAGGGGATAAGAACCTCAATACACCTCAAATGTCAAATGCAACACCTCTTCCTATTGCTGGAGATATTGTGGTGTTTCAGCAAACCTCTAGGATTGATCTCACCTCACAAGAGCAGCAATTTCCTGAAAATCAAAACGACCACGAGGAAACCATAAATTTAGATGAAACTCAAAGCTCTAATGGATCGGAATATGTAGAAGCAAATCAAGTAGAATTACCATCAGAAGAAGAGCCGTTTCCTAATAATGTTATTAAGGACATGGCATTTCTCAAACAATCATGGGCAAACATGGCTGAGGAACCTGAACCTTCTAATGAATTCCAAATGGTTCTTTCTAAACAGGCTAAGAAACAAGGTAAAGCAATGCAGAAATCTAATTTGACTAGACCCAAAATCAGAGCTAAGGCAGTCTTCAATTCTGTTTAATGTATTGACTCCAGCCTCAATACTAAGATCCACCCACCCGAAGACATTCTTGTTCCACCAGCGTATTCTCTTTCTAAGGTGCTTAAGATTATGCACCAATCCCAAATCTTTACCACCCCCACCAATTTGAGAATTCCAAGCATTTTTCACAAATTCTAAAAAGTCTGGATGTTCAAACCAACATGAGAACACTTTAATGGATTTTGGCCCCTAGTTTTTGTGATAAAATTTCAGCCATATGGGCCTATGGTCTAAAATATCGTGAACTCTGACATGTTTTGCCACCGCCTTCCACTTATTGATCAAGCCTTCAGTTCACAGAAAGCGATCCACCCTACTGCAAAATGTTGTGTTACACCATGTGTATTTACCACCTACTGCAGGGAGGTCAATGAGGTGCACGGCTTCTATGAATACTGAAAACTCATTTCTTTCCAATTCTTTGTCAAGCCGCTTACCCTCATTTCTTTCTTTAGCTTGACTACAATAAAATTTCTACCCAATAACCATTCCCTTGGTAGGAATTTTAGTTTCAGCAAGATCAGTTTGGACCACATCTTCCTCTTGTCCACCAATTTATAAGAGGAATATACATTGACTAGATAACATGACACACCCTTCCACTTACACGAGATACCAACGAAACCAGCACCTCTAAAGCTGCTTTCAACAAAAATTATATCCTTATTCCACATAGAGAGAATGCCACCAGACAACCCTAAAGAGTTAGTAGCTGACCATCCACAGTTATCTTTTCCCCAAAGCTTCCTAGACATTGTGTCATTAATATCGTGCATTTTCATTTCCTGAATAAAACATAAATCTACCTAACCTTCTGCTATCATGAATCTGAGTCTTCTCTTATTTATTGCAGAACCGCACCCTCTGATATTGAACGACACAATATTCACCGAACCTGTGTTGCATTCCCCTTCTTTAACTCAAAATTCTTTCGATCCCTCAATTCCATCTCCCTAACAACTTCTTCAAATAAATCATCATCTTCTTCACCTTCCACACACATTTCTTTGATCATTTACCACACCCTCGACGCGACATCCTCCATAGATTTCTTAATGCGCGCATTCCCCTATATCATATCACCATCACTCAAGGAATCATAACTTAGCACATCTCCCTAGGTATAGCTTGAATTTTAATCCCTATTCCCAACCTTAATATTATGTTGCCCACCCCCTTTCAATGCCACATCCTCATCTGCCTCCTTCTTGCCACTTATATTAATCAAAGAAGAAAAATATGATGGTGTATAAGGGATTTAGATATTCTCGTAAACTTCCTTCAAAGGTTTTGTTTTTTTACTCTTAACACTATGTTAAGTAAGGGAAAAAACAACGTTTTTTTTTTGCCTTTAACAGCGCTTAAAAACGCTGCCTAAGGTGGCGCTGCTCTAGGTAAAGACAACGCTTTTTTTTATGCAAAAGCGCTGCTAAAGGCCTACTTTAGGCATCGCTTTACCTTAAAAAGTGCTTTCTAAAGTAGGTGTTGGTTCCATGATTGGATGCAATTTTGGTAAAACAATGTGTTTGTTCAAGATGTCAAGATGAATGTCTTAACATGTGCTGCTAACTTTCTGCTTGTGATGTGTTGGGATGTATTGTAGCCTTTAGTGCATGATGTCAAGACGAATGTCTTAACATCTTGTGTCAGTCTGCTATTTATTTTAGGATTGCGTGTTAATTATTTTGAGAGACTTCAGGCGAGATTCTTGGAGAAGATTTATTTAGCTGCAATTGTTTGGTTCTCTATTTAGGGCGAAAAGATTGAGAAGATTTGAAGATAAAAGCTGGATTTAATTGAGCATCAATTCTGAGATTTATTATTGCCCAGGCCCAAGAAATCTGTTTCTATTTAAAGGTGTTTCAACCCTACTTGAAGAGGACGAAGAAAATAGAGTGTGTACTAAGTATCGAGTACTAGCGTTTGTGTTTCCATCTGTGAATTGTGAGCCATTCATTCATCTATTTGGATGTGTGAATTGGACTGATTTAGTTGAGTTGTATGTTGTCCACTCAAATCTTTTAAGCACGAGTGTTTGTTCTTGATCGAAGCTTTTAAGCAAGATCAAGTATTACATTTGAAGTGTGTCTTCTATTTTAGGTTTTATTTGGTGTTATCACTAGTGTGATTGAGGGGGAGTGAGAGGTGTCTCTTATCTAAGAGTGTCTTAGGTAGAAGTCTCATTGGGTAGTGATTAAGTGAGTAGATAATCAACTTGTGTGTTGATTGTGAAGTCTATGAATTGATACTACTGATAGTGAATTTCCTTCCTGGCTTGGTAGCCCCCAGACGTAGGTTGTTAGACCGAACTGGGTGAACAATTTTCTGTGTTGTTTATTGTTTTTAAGTACTGTTACTATTATTGCCTTGTTCATACAACAGATATTGATGTTGTGACATCTCACGTAAAATCGCATATCTGATACCAGAATTTCAATTGGTATCAGAGCAGGTCATCCTGCTCTGCATCTGGGTGAGATCTAGGGTTGTTACTTTCTGGTACAATGGACAAGGAGAGTGGTGGATTTGTGAATAGACCCCCTATTTTAGATGGATCAAATTATGACTATTGGAAACCTCGCATGGTTATCTTTTTGAAGTCTTTAGACAGTGGGGCTTGGAAGGCTGTTTTGACTGGATGGAAACACCCTGTCAGTGTGGGAAAAGATGGTGTGTCAAAGCTGAAACCTGAAGAGGAGTGGACCAAGGAAGAAGATGAACTTGCACTGGGCAATTCTAAGGCCTTGAATGCCATATTTAATGGTATTGACAAGAACATTTTCATGCTGGTCAACACATATGAAGTGGCTAAGGAGGCTTGGGATATCCTAAAAATAACTCATGAAGGAACCTCCAAGGTCAAGATGTCAAGACTTCAGTTGCTAACAACCAAGTTTGAAAGTTTGAAGATGAAGGATGAAGAGACCATTCATGAACTTCACATGAATATACTTGAACTGTCAAATGCTTCTAGTGCTCTAGTAGAGAAGATGTCTGATGAGAAGCTGGTGAGAAAAATTCTCAGATCTCTTCCCAAGAGATTTGATATGAAGGTGACTGCTATAGAGGAAGCTCAAGACATCAGCCAGATGAGGGTAGATGAATTGATTGGTTCACTTTAGACTTTTGAATTAAGGTTGAATGACAAGTCTGATAAGAAAGGGAAAAGCATAGCCTTGGTATCCAGTACAGAAGGTGATGAGGAAGAGTGTGGTTCTGAAACTCATGAAGAACTATCCAATGCCATTGTACTGCTGGGAAGACAATTTAATAGGGTTTTGAAAAGAATGGACAGAAGCTACAAACCAAATGTCAAGAACATCACATCTGACATCAACAGGTCAGGTGATCAGATAAAGAAAACAAGAACATAGGAGAAGCCTAATTATGATAAAGGAATCCAATGTTATGGATGTGAGGGTTATGGTCACATCAGAACTGAATGCCCTAAATATCTTAAGAAGCAGAAAAAGGGCTTATCTGTGTCCTGGTTTGATACTAAAAGTGAGGAGGATGAAGAGACTGCCAAGCATGTTAGGGTTTTAACTGGAAGGTATATATCTGATGATGATTCTAGGGACGAAGAGAGCATATATGATGAGCTTACCGATTCTGATAGAGAGCTATGCATTAAAAGTGAAGAAGCTTGTCAAGAAGGGGAGAGGCAGAAGAAGATCATTGCTCAACTCAAGGCTGAAAAGACAGAGCATTTGGAAACCATTGCCAAGCTTGAAGATGAATTATTTGTGCTGAACTCTAAACTTGAGTCTATGTCCGAGTATATCAGAATGCTGAATAGTAGAACTGATGTTCTAGACAAGATTCTTAATGTTGGAAGAACTGCGGAGACAAAAGTGGGTTGGGGTTCAACAGTGAATCTGCTTCAAATGATGCTATTCCTAGTTCCAAGCAAGTGATGTTGAAACAGATGTTGAAACATCCTGACAGGACTCCCTCTAGGAAGAAATTCAGGCACTGGAGATGTCATCATTGTGGGAGCTTTGGACACATAAAGACTTTCTGTTATAAGTTGCATGGTTATCCTAAGAGTACTTCTAATTTTGCACCCAGACAGGGCATGCATAAAGGCAATCAAGTCATCAAGCCAAAGAAACAGTGGGTCTCTAAAACTGATGTTGTCAGCTTGATAGCTCACACTTCTCTTAGAGTCTCCACTAAAGAAGACTGGTACTTTGACAGTGGCTGTTCAAGACACTTGACAGGAGTGAAGAATTTGCTGGTGGATGTTAAACTGCATTCCTCTGGCCATGTGACTTTTGGTGATGGTGTTAAAGGAGAAATCAAGGGTATGGGGAAGCTGAATTGTGAAGGTACACCTAGACTTGATGATGTGCTGCTAGTCAAGGGGTTAACAGCAAATCTGATCAGTATTAGTCAACTATGTGATCAAGGACTCATAGTTAACTTTACAAAAACTGAGTGCATTGTCACAAATGAGAAAGGTGAAGTTATCATGAAGGGTGCTAGGTCTAAGGATAACTGTTACCTATGGGTGTCACCAGACTCAAGTTCCTCCACATGTGTTCTTGCTAAAGAAGATGAAGTCAAAGTATGGCATCAAAAGTTGGGACATCTACATCTGAAGGGAATGAAGAGAATCATATCCACAGAAGCAGTAAGAGGAATCCCTAAGCTCAGAATTGAAGAGGGAAGAGTCTGTGGAGATTGTCAGATAGGGAAACAGACCAAGATGTCACATCCAAAGCTTCAACATTTCACTACTTCTAAAGTTTTGGAACTTCTTCATTTGGACTTGATGGGGCCTATGCAGGTGGAAAGTCTAGGTGGGAAGAAATATGCTTATGTTGTTGTAGATGACTACTACAGGTACACTTGGGTAAACTTCATCAGTGACAAAACAGAAGTGTTTGATGTGTTTAAAGATCTATGTCAAAAGTTCCAAAGAGAAAAGGAGAGCAAGGTCATCAGAATAAGGATTGATCATGGGAAAGAGTTTGAAAATAACAAGTTTGCTGAGTTTTATTCTGCTGAAGGCATCAGTCATGAGTTTTCTTCTCCCATTACCCCTCAGTAAAATGGAGTAGTTGAAAGGAAGAACAAAACCATTCAAGAATCTGCTAGGGAAATGATTCATGCCAAAAAGCTTCCTTACCATTTCTGGGTTGAAGCTATGAATACTGCTTGTTACATTCACAACAGAGTGACTTTGAGAAGAGGTACTTCAGCTACCTTGTATGAGTTATGGAAGGGAAGAAAATCTAGTGTGGAGTACTTTCATGCTTTTGGTAGTAAATGTTATAACCTGACAGATCGTGAACAAAGGAGGAAAATGGATCCAAAAAGTGATGAGGGGATCTTTCTGGGATACTCTACAAACAGCAGAGCTTATAGGGTATTTAATTCCAGAACCAAAGTCATGATGAAAATAAATGTGATTGGCAGCAAGTGGGTTTACAAGAAAAAATCTGATGAACAAGGAGTGGTCACCAGAAACAAGGCTAGACTGGTTGTCCAAGGTTACACTCAGGTAGAAGGAATTGATTTTGATGAGACTTTTGCTCCTGTGGCTAGACTGGAATCTATCAGGTTACTCTTAGGTGTGGCTTGTAATCTCAAATTCAAGTTATTCCAAATGGATGTTAAAAGTGCTTTCTTGAATGGGTACTTAAATGAAGAAGTTTATGTAGATCAACCAAAGAGATTTGTTGATCCAACATTTCCCAATCATGTCTACAAACTGAGGAAAGCTTTTTATGGATTAAAGCAAGCTCCTAGAGCTTGGTATGACAGGCTTACTGAATTCCTGTCTGTGAATGGGTACAGAAAAGGAGGAATTGACAAGACATTGTTTGTCAAAGAGGAAGGAGGAAAACTGCTAATAGCTCAAATATATGTTGATGACATAGTGTTTGGTGGGATGTCAGATGAAATGGTTCAACATTTTGTGAAGCAGATGCAGTCTGAGTTTGAAATTAGTCTTGTTGGTGAGCTCAGCTATTTTTTGGGTCTACAAGTTAGACAAATGGAAGACTCCATATTTATCTCTCAGAGCAATTATGCAAAGAACATAGTCAAGAAGTTTGGTCTGGAGAATGCTAATCATAAGAGGACACCTGCTCCTACTCACCTAAAGCTGTCCAAGGATGAACATGGAGTGAGTGTTGATCAAAGCCTATACAGAAGCATGATTGGAAGCCTACTGTATCTCACAGCTAGCAGACCTAATATCTTCTTTGGTGTAGGAGTTTGTGCCAGATATTAATCTGATCCTAAAGTAAGCCACATGAATCAAGTGAAGAGCATTCTGAAATATGTGAATGGTATTAGTGACTATGGTATACTGTACAGTCATGGAACAGGCACTGAACTGAGTGGGTATTGTGATGCTGATTGGGCAGGGAGTGCTGATGATAGAAAAAGTATTGTTGTACCCTAAATTTTTACCCTTAGATGTCATCTTTATTTGTGCATCTTAGGTCAATCATCTCTGTATTGTTTGAGCTAACCCATATCTTGTAGTTTGTTTCTTTGTGTTCAAATTAGGTTTGCATATCACCATGAAGCTCCACAAGTTATTTTGAAGAAAGTCAAGTCAACAAAAGATCTCCAGTGCAAGAACTTTGGAATTAGGGTTTTGCTCTGAAGAAATCACTGAGAAATTGGCTCTAACAAGTCAAGATTTGTGTGGTTCACTTACCACTTAAGGTCATCTACATCCAAGAGACATCATTCAACAGGAATCCAAGATCTATGGGTCCTCAACAGGAGAAGTTTGAGCCTCAGCCTCTCTATACCTCCAAATTAGGGTTTCTGTGACACCTGTCAGTCAATGGCTTTGATTTTCATCAAGATGAACTCCCAAACCCTAATTCTTGATTCTATTGGTTTATAAACATCCTCAAGAGTCTCCTAAGACCTTTAGATGAGAAAGAAGAAGCAAGTTTACAAGATCTGACCTCAGTACATTCACAGTCAAAATTAGGGTTTGACTGAGACCCTAATCCTTGGGAATTTTGGTTCAAATGAAGTGTCAATGGTTCTAATCATCATAGAATGTCTCATGAGGTATTCAAAGCATCAAGATCAAGTTTCATGAGGTTTATTGCAAGAGAAGTAGGGTTCTGATCATGAAGGATGTCATATGTGAGATTCTTCCCCTAATAGCACATTTTGAAATGACCATAACTCCTAAATCACACACCCAATTGGAGTGACTCAAAGCTCATTGGAAAGCTCCTTTCAAGATATTCAATTTGTTCCATATGACTTTTTGTCCAAAAATGCTTGGTTTTTGAGTTATGAAGCTTGCAAGATATTTGACCAAACACAGAAAATTTTCAACACTTTTCTTCATAATTTTTCTCTAACTTTGACATCACTTTTCACCCATTTCCACTTGGATTCAAGACTTGGGTCCCAAATGAAAGTTTTAGAGCATGATGAGAGCTTTCCAACCATATGTGGAACACCTCATTTGGATGAGCCATTCTCAGGTTATGTTTCTTTAAAGTTGGGTAATTCAAAGTGTAAGAATCCAATAACTTAGAAATATTTTCTAAGTCTTTTGGTTTTCCCATGCGCATGACTTTAGTGCATTATTTCTCAATATTGCCAAACTCATCTCAAATGACTTTCTACATGGAATATGTTCTACCAATTTCCTACTTTCCAAAGGTCCAAAGAACTCACTAAATGGTGCATGATTCGACAAGAAATGTTGTACCGAAGTGAGTGTGTCACAAAGTTACGTCACCCTTGTAAATTCTGGTTTGGGGTCCATTTGCTATAGCCAGGATGTCACGATTTTCCATGTTTTCTCTAGTTCAATTCCAAACTTTCCCTTACATTAAAAAAGTACCCTTTACTTGGAAATTTTCAAATGGCACCAAGAACTATGCCACTGATTTCGTTAAACAAAGAATAGTCACATAGAAGCTCCTAGCACAACTTGTGTTTTACGAATTGCAATCTGATGTCTGATGGCAGCCACCTATTAATCCATTTGCATCATTTCTCAAAGCTAACCCTGCCCTAAAACCCGTTGAAAAGACAACCATCAAGCGTAAGTACTTTGTACTATGCAGCAAGCACCATAGTCAATGACAAAATCCATCGTGTAATTGCTCAAACCTTTCCATCTGGTGGTTATTGTTCACTTTCTTTTCTGACTCCAGCTTGGTGATAGGCAATCCACTCCTTGCACTTGGCTCAAGAATGAAAAGCCATATGCATAACCCTACCATCTTTTTCTCCTACAGAGCAAGTATCCGTTGGGACTTCTTGTCAATACCAGCTGCCTTGTGCTTTAAAAAGACTCATTCTCCTTCATGAAGGGAACCAACAATGAGAGCATAAGCAAGCCCAAAACACCAAACATCAAAACCTTCATTCAAAAGAAACCATAACACATACTCCTTCGCAAAAAGACATTACCACCACGGCTCCAAACACAAAACCCGTAAGAGCACACAACTACCATCAAAACAACAAAACACCAAAGTATCAGTCTACAAGATATCATTCAAACCTTAATGTTCATAAGCTTTCCTTGTTGCATCAATATCATCAACAATCAATACCAAATAACTCTAAAAAAACACTTTGAGAGCTCACGAGTTAGCTGTAGAGGAAGGAGTTTTTGTTGCTCACTCAGGAACCAGGTAAGTTCCTCAACCCTTCACTTATCATGCTTATCATACTATGCTAAATACATTTTAAGTTTAATGTTAGAAATCATATGCATGTATGTTCATAATGTATATGCATGAGATGTATGAACCTCTGTTGAGATTGTTTCAGAAGTTTCATACATCTTCGTGATTGCCATAATGTATGAACAAGGTTGCCATGATAGAACACTTAGTAACCTGTGTTAAAGTGAATGATACTTGAATATACGTTTGCTTTGATCATATGCATGCTGAACCCACTAACTATGAATATTTATCATGTGTGCATTGAACCAAGCAAACTGTATGTTATATGTTCATGTCTGAAACTGTTGATAGCATGATAACTCTTTGCTACCTTGTATGTTATGTGAGGACCTTGGTTAGATGCGTAGGGTTTGTTGAATTTCTGTGAGCATTCTGATAGCCTTTCACCATGTGCTGTTGAGCATCGCATTTAGACGTGGGTTTGGTCTTGGAGGCAGTTCAATGGCTTGAGATAGCTGCATTTAGTTTTTCTGTTCAGTTTTGGAACCTTGGTTTTCCATCGTTTCACTCATGTTTTAGCTGCTATCTTAAGGTGTTTAGGGTTCGCTAACATGTTCTATGTTTAGAGTACTTCAGTTTGGTAGGTTATTTCATGATATTTGGTGATATATTGAGGTTTTTATGTTGGATGGAAGTTTGATGTTTTGCTTTGAGTTTTTAAGATGAAACACGATGCATTGGTTGTTCTGCATGTTTTACATTTCCATGCTTGCATTCTGATTGGTTGCCTATGAGGTGTTGTCGTGTAGCAATTTAAATGACCTTGATCAATTGATATTTATGTTATACACCCAGATTTATGTAGCGCGTTTGGTTAATGCATTTTATGTTTTTCAGTTTGGTTTATATGTTATTGGGGTTGGTTCATACATTGGATGTATGGCCACCCCAGTGGCATGAAGCTTGCGCGTGTAGCAAGAAGGTCTGGAGTTCGATCCTCGCCCAGACCCTCCTTTTGTTGCTTTGTTTTTCTTTCTTTTTTAGCCATTTTCGCTTGGGCCGTGTGCTAATCCCACCCCCAGCTTCTGGCCCATTTCACTCCCTTTGCTTTTTTTTAACTATGTTCAGTTTACTTCAGCACCCCCCTGCGTGGGTTTTATCTCTTTTATTTTCTATTTTCAACATTTTCATTTCAAATCTTTTCTTCAAAAAAATTTTATTTTATTTATTTTATTTAAAACTTTTTTTCTTTATTTCAAAAAACTCCAAAAATATTTTATCTTTATTTTAATTTTAATTATCAATTTATTTCTTATTAGTTTGTTTAAACTTAATCATTAATATGTGAATTATCTCTTATTGTTTCTTAATTGTTTAAGTTTAATTGTTTCTTAACATGTGATTTATTTCTAATTGTTTCTTAATTATTCAAGCCTAATCGTTTCTTGATTATTTCTTAATTGGACTAATTGTTAGTTTTATTTATGAAGCACCTTTATTGATCATCTGAGTGTTTATTCACTAATAATTATTTAAGTTTGAATAAATTTATTCCATGTTTGGTTTATCATATGTTTGGCTTTAATGTGAACTTTGTTCTTCTTTAAATATCATCTTTGATTAATATCATGCCTCTTTATCTTGTGAGTGTTCCTTATGTTTGTCTTCCTTAAGATTGAAACATATTGATTTCTTTTCGTTTACATGCCTCTATAATGATCATGTCCATCTTATCCATACTTTATTATGAAATACTTCTTGCCATACTCATGTTATTGTTGTTATCTTATTCATCTTTATTAATATCTCTTGTTATCATATCCTGCAACTGTTATTATCCCCATTCCAAAGGAAGGTGATCTATGTTGACTCTTAAAGTCATAGCCCCCATCTTAACCTAGTAGCCTCATAATAGCTAAACCTTATTTCTTGGCCTCATCAGAGCCATAGAATTATAACTAGCCTTAGGAGAGAGTTCCTAAACTCTTAGTGATATTCATCCTAATGAATACTCACTTTCCCTATTGACTAAATATAACATAGGACCATTATAACTAGACTTAGAGAGTTCTTATACTCTACAATGAGTTCACATTAATTTCCCCTCTGAATATTGACCACAGTCAATCATTTAGTAGAAGTAGAACTACGCATACTCTGATTCTACACCCGAGGATACGTAGGCGCAAAGTGCGATGCTTTGTCGAGTATACTTAGATACTAACCCCTAGGGTTTCAAACCTTTAGCATAGTACCCTTAGCAAGCAAGTAAGATAATAGTAAAACAAGAGGCTCCTGTAGAGTACTACAGACGTTTAGGGTGCTAATACCTTCCCTAGGCGTAACCAACCCCCGAACCTTAGATCTCCCCCTTTAGGTTTTTCTAACGATCTTGAACCTTTCCTTTGGATAAATCAAAGTCGGTTGTAAAAGAAATATGGTGCAAGTTAATTAATAATTTGTTATCCGATTTTCACCGCAACAGAAATGGCGACTTCACTGGGGAACTATCTTTTTGAGGGTTAAGCCCACCTTGTTTCGTTTATGTTATTTATGATTGCTTGCTATACTTGTACATATATCTGTATATATCTGTATACCTGTTTTGTTTGGGTTCTTCTGTGTGCAGGGTGCTACTATTGAGTGGTGAGATAAGTCCTAACCCGGATTTGAGTGCACTTATGATAAGATAGTGGATATAGTTAAGGAGACTTTGAGGGAGTCGAATCCCAAAAGAGTTGACTTGAGATTCCATGCTCAGTTGAGGCCCTCTTGAGAGTTTAGTCATGTTGAACGATCCTATTCATGAAAGCGTGCTACTCTCAACCTAGGAGCCCATGATATTGAGAACCGTAGTTACCAAACCCCACTAAGCCTTTTTAGGATGTAGTGAGGTGACCATGATGGAGTCTATTTCTGAATTGGTTGTCACGCGATACTACACTCAGACGAGATTCTCTTGAGAATTTTGTTGATTACCAAGTCATTTGGGAAGTCGATAAAATCCGAAAGATGGATTGTAGACTCTGGGAACTCTTTAGAACCTTGTTCGGCAGGTGAAAACCAGTAGTACATACCTTTTGGGATGGGTAGACCTTGGCTCCATTCATGAGACCTATAAACCTAGGGTTTGTATGTCTTGTTATGTGTACATATGTCTGTGCTCGTGTGTTTTATGCATCTCTACATTCAAGCATTCTTAGCCCTTTGGTTTCGAGGAACTCAAATGTTTATTCCCTTTTCAAAGATCAACAGAGCTTGGATTTTAAAAACAAAAACTTTTCAGTTTTCCCGAAATGTTTGCAATTCCCCTTTTGAGTTCCTTGAAACCATTTGGCTTGCTTTAGCATCTCATTTGCATCATGTCATAGCATGTGCATTTCCTCTCTGTCTCCGTCTCATGTCGCCGTTTTTCCTTCAGAATCGTCACCCGAGCCAAATTCGACAAAGAATGTCTGAACAATACTGCGAGATGGACAGAGTCAACAATGAATTGAGTGAGCTCCGAGGAGGAATGGGGCAGATCATGGAAGTTTTGAAGGTTATACGAGCAAAGGTGGATACGCAGGTCACCGTAGTCTCAGAAGTCGTTGCTACAACTGTAGAACCTCCTGTTACTATTGTGAACCCCACTTTGGGTATGCCTTTTAACTTTATACGTGCTCCGGCCGTCACTTCTACTCAACAAGCCGTTCCTTTGGTTAATGAGGCTATTCAAGCTATTCCTACCTTCACTCCAGCAGCAGTGCAAGCTCAGGTGCGCCCAATTTTTCAGAACCCACATCCGGTTTATGATCATGTCAATATGTCCAAAGTAGGGGATAATCGACATGAAAGGTTGAAGGAAAGTGTAGAGACAATGCAGAGGAAATTGGAAGCAATGGAAAGGAGCAATGTATCTAATACTAATGTTAAAGACATGTTCTTAGTCTCAGGCTTGGTAATTCCATCCAAGTTCAAACTACCCAATTTCGACCTATATTCAGGCGCGACCTGTCCTAAGTCACATTTGGTCATGTATTACCGGCGAATGGCTGCATTTATGGATAATGATAAGTTGATGATCCACTGCTTCCAAGATAGTTTGAAGGGAGCTGCTGTAAAGTGGTATTTGACTTTGGATCAATCTAGGATTCGATGTTTTCAGGATGTATCTGATGCTTTTGTAAAGCATTATAAATATAACATGGACCTGGCGCCAGATCGTAGACAGTTATTGAGAATGTCACAGCGTGATACCAAGTCTTTTAAAGAGTATGCACAGAGATGGAGAGAGCTGGCTTCACAGGTAGAGCCACCTTTATCTGAAAAAAGAGTTTACTGATTGGTTCGTCGACACAGTGAGACCGGAATTCTACGAAAGGATGATCTGTAACGTGTATGCTAATTTTTCCGATATTGTGGCTGTGGGGATTAAAGTAGAGCTTAGTCTGAAGAGTGGAAGAATGACCAAGAGAGCTGGTAGTTCGAGCGACGATGCCAAGATATCCTTCAAAAGGGAAGGAGATACCAATGTGGTGATGACGAACAAAAGGAAGAAAAATCAGTTCTGGAAGCGTCAGCAGCAACAACAGTGTTATTCTGTTCAGCAACCTTATGTGGCCACTATCACGCCAACATTCAACCATCAAGCTTCTATTTATCAGCCGATTCCTTAACCACCAATGTATCAACGAGCGCCCAACACTCCTGCTTATTCACAACGGACTCAAGTTTCTCGTCAGAACATTCCAGGAAAAAGAAAGGGTGGAAGGCCTCCGATTCCTACCATTCCAATGACGTACACATCATTGTATCCTATTTTGGTACAACAAGGATTAATAACTACTAGGTCATCAGGCCCCCCTCCTGATCCACTTCCACCTTCTTACAATCCCAATGCTCATTGTGCATTCCATGAAGGCGCACCAGGCCACAATTTAGAAGGTTGCTTTGCTTTGAAGCATTTTGTGAAGGACTTAGTAGAGAGAAACATTTTGTCTTTCTATGGCTCCCAACCTAATATCAAGAACAATCCTTACCCGCTCATGAGATAAGTAATGCCGTGGAGGATGTAGCAAGACAAAGATGGATTAGGGGTCTATGATTGAGCTCCTCTTTGGTTTGCTGTATTTGATTCCCTAAAGCTGGCAATCTTTTGGATGTTTCAGCAATTTTATTGTATTTCCTTTGCACCTTGAATTTGTATTTGATTATAAGCTTTATTATACTTTCAAATCGTCAAGATTAATGAAATGTTTGTGCATCTTTTGGATTAAGTCCATTCGTTTCACTTATCTACTTTTATGCTCATAAGCGAAATATAATAATATCTTCATCTTATTTCTTTCCATTTACCAACTGTTTGTTTAAACAAAGATTGGGGAGGATGATGAAAACATTTCATCCCTAATAGCTGTGGTATGCTTTCGATTAAACCTTGCCGAGGATGTAAGGCATTGTTTCAATCCCTAAATACTTGAGAAATAAGGAAAATAATCCCTCGTTAACCCCTTTGAGCCTAGAAGTAGGAATTTTCATTCTTTACACATAAAAAACCCTTCAATCTCAACCTTGGGGCAGGGTAGTTCTCAGTTTAACTTAGTCATCAACTCCTTCCTAGTCTATGATGGGAACATAAATGTGTAACTTAAGCCGACTAAGCTTAGGATCGGAGTTCATCATGAAGACGGGGTGGGACAAATAAACTTTGAGCCTTTATCCTTTGTTTCATAAAACCATGAACCAGACCACGTTACAACCCTTAAAAGACCTAATTGAGGTAAGGTTGTTTTGAAAGCACACTACAGCAAGGTTGATTAACCTGACTCCTAATGATCTTTGCTATTTTGCGTGTGTTGATCACTTCATCTGTCATTCCATAAATAACTAGATCCACCTTTGTTTTTTATTTAATCATTCCATCGTGTGTGTTTCATCAATAAAACTTGATTTCAAAAGCTTGCATGAATATCGCATTGAAATTGCCAATTTTTTACAAACAATACTTGTTTGCAATACAATTCAATATCAAAGAAATCCCAACCAATGCAGTCAGCTAGGGGATTCGACTTGATAAAGGAAGCTCAGTCAGGGGCAACCAAGCGGAAGGATTTGCCAATCTACCGAATCAGGGGCAGAACTCTTCAAGGTTCAAAATACTGGAACAAGTCTTCTCCGGATCATCTTATGATAAGTGTGGACTCCAGTGACCCATAATCAGGGGAAAATGTTGTTCTCCAGTCGTTTCTACTGCAGTTTGAAGTATCACGAATATGGTTGAACTGGGGCAATCATGTCTAAGTTCATTTCTTTTCAAAAGTTTGAAGATATTGAAGCATCTGGTGTGTGAATTCTTCTGTGAAATCCTTTTGATGACTTATCAGCTAATCAGAGGCAGTTAAGTCGAGATTCGGTAAATCTCTAAAGGGCCAATCAGTCTGGGACATCTCTTCCCCAGTTGTCAACAACCATTCTGAAGAACAAGTTCAAAGGCTCTGTTGTGCAAACGCCGTTAATCTGGGGCAGTTACGCCGAGATCTCTCCAAGAGTTTGAAGATATTGAGACACCTTGTATGCCAATTCTTCTATAAAATCCTCTTGTTATCGTTTTCTGACAAACCATATAGTCTGGGGCAGATAATATTTGAAGATGATCATTACGCCAGTAGGATGCAGAATCACTTTGTTCTTATGATATCCTCTGCTAACTCCCCAATAAGTTGCTACTTCAGCTAATCTTGACAATTCTCCATGGATCCTCTACCAACAAAGAGATCAAGCTCATGATGACAATCCTCATGATGTTATACCTCAAGTGGAATACTGTTTTCACCAGTTAAGTTGTTGATTCTTCTTCACCCCCAGTATTGGTCCAACCTGTTGAGTTTGGCTGGGTGTCCTTGTCGAGATGTTTATTTCATCTCCGGTGTCGCTTCTTGTCTGTTTTGTCAGCATAAGCATAAGCATGTCATAAGCACTCATACGCATAGCATCTTAGAATTTTTTGCTTCCTTTCCGGGTGTTGACCTGTTTTGGTTCACTTTGGTGTTTGTCTCCCCAAGTGACTGGGTTTTGTCTATTCTCTCCAATAGAAAGTCAACCCTAGGCATAAAGTACCCATTCTTTTCTGAATTCCCCACAGGGTTTTATCCTCATGGATGATGGTTGTTTTAGTTATCTTTTCCACATTTGGATAAGATAAATCCCCATTTGAGTTCATTCCTCAATTGGAGTCTTGTTTGACCGTTTCTTTCTAGCTTGTTCCTAGATTGAACTTTGGTCCCAGACAGGTGTGGTTTTTTTAACCCATCTTCGAATGTGCATTTATTTTTCACCGTTTCTCGGAAGAAGAATCTCTCACAGATCCACATTGAAGACATAATTATTTCTCCAACATTATTGTGATATCAACATATCTTTGAAGCAACAATCTCTTGAAGAAGCTTGGCAGTCTCTTATAAGCAGCTTATCTATCTCTGGTACTATTCAACCTCTTCGCAACCGTAATTGGGTATTCCCCAGGAAGTTTTATCTTCAGTTATACAACCCCGATACTAACCTATCAGATTCTATACCTTTATGGGGGCCCATTTTTTGGTTCAATCTCCAATAAGGGTCTTCTTTTTTCCAAAGTTCCAACCAGTCATGCTTGAACCTGTTGTTCCATCACTTTGGATGTCTTTTTCCAGTGAAGACCATTTTTCGGTTTAACTTTCATTGAAGATTCTTTCTAGAATGTCTTCTAGTCGCATTTAGCCTTGATGATCAATCATTCTAGATGCTTTGTTGGAGCCCATTTTTTGGTTCTACCTCCAACAAGGTTACTTCTAAAGCGCCAACCGGTCATACTTGAACCTGTTGTTCCATCACTTTAGAGGTTACTTCTAAAGCGCCAACCGGTCATACTTGAACCTGTTGTTCCATCACTTTAGAGGTGTTTCTAGGATGTCATTTAGTCACGTTAGACTTAATGATCAATCATTCTAGATACCTTTATGGGGGCCCATTTTTTGGTTCAATCTCCAATAAGGGTCTTCTTTTTTCCAAAGTGCCAACCGGTCATGCTTGAACCTGTTGTTCCATCACTTTGGATGTCTTTTCCCAATGAAGACCATTTTTCGGTTCAACCTTCATTGCAGATTCTTTCTTGAATGTCATCTAGTCGCGTTTAGCCTTGATGATCAATCATTCTAGATACTTTGTTGGAGCCCATTTTTTTGTTCTACCTCCAATAAGGTTACTTCTAAAGCGCCAACCAGTCATACTTGAACCTGTTGTTCCATCACTTTAGAGGTTACTTCTAAAGCGCCAACCGGTCATACTTGAACCTGTTGTTCCATCACTTTAGAGGTGTTTCTAGGATGTCATTTAGTCACGTTAGACTTAATGATCAATCATTCTAGATACTTTATGGGGGCCCATTTTTTGGTTCAATCTCCAATAAGGGTCTTCTTTTTTCCAAAGTGCCAACCGGTCATGCTTGAACCTGTTGTTCCATCACTTTGGATGTTTTTTCCCAATGAAGACCATTTTTCGGTTCAACCTTCATTGCAGATTCTTTCTAGAATGTCATCTAGTCGCGTTTAGCCTTGATGATCAATCATTCTAGATACTTTGTTGGAGCCCATTTTTTGGTTCTACCTCCAACAAGGTTACTTCTAAAGCGTCAATCGGTCATACTTAAACCTGTTGTTCCATCACTTTAGAGGTTACTTCTAAAGCGCCAACCGGTTATACTTGAACCTGTTGTTCCATCACTTTAGAGGTGTTTCTAGGATGTCATTTAGTCACGTTAGACTTAATGATCAATCATTATAGATACTTTATTGGGGCCCATTTCTTGGTTCAATCTCCAATAAGGTTCTTCTTTTTCCAAAGTGCCAACCGGTCATACTTGAACCTGTTGTTCCATCACTTTGGATGTCTTTTCCTAGTGAAGACCGTTTTTCGGTTCAATCTTCATTGCGGATTCTTTCTAGAATGTCATCTAGTCGCGTTTAGCCTTGATGATCAATCATTTTAGATACTTTATTGGGGCCCATTTCTTGGTTCAATCGCCAATAAGGTTCTTCTTTTTTCAAAGTGTCAACCGGTCATGCTTGAACCTGTTGTTCCATCACTTTGGATGTCTTTTCCTAGTGAAGACCGTTTTTCAGTTCAACTTTCATTGTGGATTCTGTCTAGAATGTCATCTAGTCGCGATGATCAATCATTCTAGATCCCTTTTTTGGAGCCCATCTTTGGTTCTACTTCCAATAAGTATACCTTCTGGCTCATACCGGTTTTCTTCATGAAGCAGATTATGTGTTATCTCAACCAACTCTTATTTGAGTACCAGAGTCTATTCTTGGCTCATTAACCTTGTTCCCATTTAAACTCCAGTTGTTCATCTTCGGTTATCGTGAACCGTTTGCTTATATCAGGTTATCTTGAACCTGTATTGCTCATTCCAGGTGTCTCCTATCTGGTGCGCAGAGTTTGTCTCTGTCTTTCTGGTTGTTCTTGAAGATCCGTCTTGAACTCTTCGGTATAAGAATCCCCAGGAATCTTTGCTTGGTTGTCTGTCTTTTTTTAAGCTGATCCCTAGTGATCAGGTTTTTCTTTCTGGTTTCATGCCCAGGAAGAGTATGGGTTTGTTTTGTCCAGTGGAGATTGTTTTTTGGTTTTTCCCCGGTGTTTCCTTGGAGTCTCCCCAGTGAGTCTCTTTTGTTGGTTAGCCTGTATCCCCAGTGAGTTTTTCTCCCCGGTGAAGCTTATCTTGTGTGTTTGCTTCCTGTTGTCCCTGGTGTCTGGTCTGTCTGCATCTTTTGCATCCTTCTTGGCATCATATCATCATTTTAGAAGTTCATGGCATGTCAGCATTTGCATGTCTGTCGCTTGTCCTTAGCATTTGCATTCCATCTAAGGGCAAAAATTTTGGTCTGCTATATTTAAATACCTTTCACCTTGATGTCCCTGGAATCTCCGTTCCTCGTGCCATCTGGTAAAGCTATTTAAATAGGGGCAACTGTTGTACCCTAAATTTTTACCCTTAGATGTCATCTTCATTTGTGCATCTTAGGTCAATCATCTCTGCATTGTTTGAGCTAACCCATATCTTGCAGTTTGTTTCTTTGTGTTCAAATTAGGTTTGCATATCACCATGAAGCTCCACAAGTTGTTTTGAAGTAATTCAAGTCAACAAAAGATCTCCAGTGCAAGAACTTTGGAATTAGGGTTTTGCTCTGAAGAAATCACTGAGAAATTGGCTCTATCAAGTCAAGATTTGTGTGGTTCACTTACCACTTAAGGTCATCTACATCCAAGAGACATCATTCAACAGGAATCCAAGATCTATGGGTCCTCAACAGGAGAAGTTTGAGCCTCAGCCTCTCTATACCTCCAAATTAGGGTTTCTGTGACACCTGTCAGTCAATGGCTTTGATTTTCATCAAGATGAACTCCCAAACCCTAATTCTTGATTCTATTGGTTTATCAACATCCTCAAGAGTCTCCTAAGACCTTTAGATGAGAAAGAAGAAGCAAGTTTACAAGATCTGACCTCAGTACATTCACAGTCAAAATTAGGGTTTGACTGAGACCCTAATCCTTGGGAATTTTGGTTCAAATGAAGTGTCAATGGTTCTAATCATCATAGAATGTCTCATGAGGTATTCAAAGCATCAAGATCAAGTTTCATGAGGTTTCTTACAAGAGAAGTAGGGTTCTGATCATGAAGGATGTCATATGTGAGATTCTTCCCCTAATAGCACATTTTGAAATGACCATAACTCCTAAATCACACACCCAATTGGAGTGACTCAAAGCTCATTGGAAAGCTCCTTTCAAGATATTCAATTTGTTCCATATGACTTTTTGTCCAAAAATGCTTGGTTTTTGAGTTATGAAGCTTGCAAGATATTTGACCAAACACTTAGAAAATTTTCAACACTTTTCTTCATAATTTTTCTCTAACTTTGACATCAATTTTCACCCATTTCCACTTGGATTCAAGACTTGGGTCCCAAATGAAAGTTTTAGAGCATGATGAGAGCTTTCCAACCATATGTGGAACACCTCATTTGGATGAGCCATTCTCAGGTTATGTTTCTTTAAAGTTGGGTAATTCAAAGTGTAAGAATCCAATAACTTAGAAATATTTTCTAAGTCTTTTGGTTTTCCCATGCGCATGACTTTAGTGCATTCTTTCTCAATATTGCCAAAATCATCTCAAATGACTTTCTACATGGAATATGCTCTACCAATTTCCTACTTTCCAAAGGTCCAAAGAACTCACTAAATGGTGCATGATTCAACAAGAAATATTGTACCGAAGTGAGTGTGTCACGAAGTTACGTTACCCTTGTAAATTTTGGTTTGGTGTCCATTTTCTACAGCCAAGATGTCACGATTTGCCATGTTTTCTTTAGTTCAATTCCAAACTTTCCCTTACATTAAAAAAGCACCCTTTACTTGGAAATTTTCAAATGGCACCAAGAACCATGCCACTGATTTCGTTAAACAAAGAATAGTCACATAGAAGCTCCTAGCACAACTTGTGTTTTATGAATTGCAATATGATGTCTGATGGCAGCCACCTACTAATCCATTTGCATCAGTCCTCAAAGCTAACCCTACCCTAAAACCCGTTGAAAAGACAACCATCAAGCGCAAGTACTTTGTACTATTCAGTAAGCACCAAAGTCAATGACAAAATCCATCGTGTAATTGCTTAAACCTTTCCATCTGGTGGTTATTCGCCACTTTATTTTCTGACTCCAACTTGGTGATAGACAATCCACTCCTTGCACTTGGCTCAAGAATGAAAAGCCATATGCATAACCCTACCATCTTTTTCTCCTACAAAGCAAGTATCTGTTGGGACTTCTTGGCAATACCAGCTGCCTTGTGCTTTAAAAAGACTCATTCTCCTTCATGAAGGGAACCAACAATGAGAGCATAAGCAAGCCCAAAACACCAAACATCAGAACCTTCATTAAAAAGAAACCACAACACGTACTCCTTCGCAAAAAGACATCACCACCACTGCTCCAAACACAAAACCCGTAAGAGCACACAACTACCATCAAAACAACAAAACACCAAAGTATCAGTCCACAAGATATCATTCAATCCTTAAGTGTTCATAAGCTTTCCTTGTCGCATCAATATCATCAACAATCAATACCAAACAACTCTGAAAAGAACACTTTGAGAGCTCACGAGCTAGCTGCAGAGGAAGGAGTTTTTGTTGCTCACTCAGGAACCAGCTAAGTTCCTCAACCCTCCACTTATCATGCTTATCATACTATGTGTTAACCCTCACTTTCGACGCTAGTCAAAATTAAAGCTATCTTATGTTAAAAAATTATTTTTAATGTAAAAAAGGCTTCGACCTTGGTTGTGGGGAGGCCTGTGTCGAATAGAGGTGTAGGAACCTCAAAATTGGCTAAGTGCTGAAATGGTTTCGACCATGAGAATGTAGCGCTGCAGTGGTTATATTAAGGTTGGAGCGAATTTCCAATATCTGAAATTTAAATAAGAGCAGTTGTGAACGCGGGAACAGTTGAGACCAAGGAGAAGGCGCCAAAATCCACATGTTCGAAGCAGTAACCACCACTTAGTAGTTATTTCCTAGCACTATAAATAGGAGTTAGTTCTATGTAAATGGGGTGTTCATATTCTTGTACAAGTTACTCTAAGAAACTCAAAGTACCCGCGTGTAGAGAAACGAGTTCGGGAGAATGTACGTAATGTAACACCATTTTCTTTATCAATATCATTTATCTTCAGCATGTTTAAGATTCAGCTACTTACTTTCCATGCCTTTACAGTTTCTTGAACTTTATCTTCCATGCCAAATTTACTTTCAAAGCCATTTAAACTTCCTGCGTTTTTTCTTCGACTGCACCTTTAGATTTAAACATTTAATCTTCAAGCCTTTACTTTTCAAAGCCTTTTATTTTCAAGAACGTGGAGTTCTCCTTTAAATCCATTGCATTTATTTTCAAAGTCTTTTACTTTCCTGCACTTTACTTTCGACAGCACTTTTATTATCCCAGCCTTTACTTTCCAAGAACGTGGAGTTCGTTGCATTTTACTTTCAAAGCTTTTACTCATTCGACGCCTTTAATTCCTGCACCCTTTACTCGCATCTTTTTAAATTTCAAGTCTTTACCTTACTTTATTGCATATAGTCGAACGTGGAGTTCAGTTAGACTTTATTTTTAGCATTGTCGAACGTGGAGTTCAGTTTACATTTTCTTTAGTTTACACTTGTCTTTCAAATTTAGCACATGTCCTAGGATTTGTGTGGTCGAACCTGCAAGTTAATCAATTTGCGTTTAGATTGATAGACCAGAGGTTGTTTACCAAAATTCACAGTAAACAAATTGGCACGCCCAGTGGGACACAGTGCTAAGTTAAACCTTTTTGTCAACCTCATCTCTCTTGGTGAAGAAGTACTTTCGTTGTATGTTATTGAGAAGTGGGAAGTTAGCCACAGCAAACGAAGGAATACCAAAGAGAAGATACACTAAGAAAATGGCAACCAATGCCAACCAACAAGTTAATCCTCAAGGGAGTATTTCAAACACTCAGTCCAGTAGTAGTATGGGGTCTCAAAGCACACCATTACCAGTGTCTTCGACAGGAGGACAGGCGTCACTTCCATTAGTAGTGTCTGAGCCAGGATCAACATATACAAAATCATATACTCAACCTGTGATGGAATACATAGGACCACAAAGTTCTAATTCACCAACACCCCCAGGAGGAAATTCAATGTACAGGCACGTTCCTCCACCAGGTTTTCCACATCCAGGGTCAAGGAGTCAACCCTATGGTATGCCTACGTCAATGATGCAAAATCTGCCGAATGCTCCACCTGTATTTTCAGAAACTGTTGTGTCTTCGCCACTACAAGGGTCAGGATCAGGAGGGCGAAACAACCAGAATATAGGTGTTGGTTACTCTGTTCAAACACCTAGCCTTACAAATACATCCATAAATTGTTTGAGACAGCAGATGGATGAAAGTAACATGCAAATGGTACATACGTTGTCTCAGACAATGGGAGAAGTTTTTCAACCTTTGATTCAAAATAGGACCCAAACTAACCAACAATTGGCTGCACAAGTGGCACGTATGACTGATTTCATGGGAGTACCAGCGGTAGATTGAAGAACAACTGTTGTCGAAGACATCCCAAGACGTCACCCACGTCAGATACCTGATGCTAACTTCGAGGATCAAGAGATGATTGATCATTTTAGAGTCGAACCACCAAGAAACCAGATGCCATACCAGATGGAGGAAGAACCAGTAGTGATGGTGAACAGGAACCAAAACGCAGATCAACTACTTAGACAGGTTCGACACCAAAATCAAGCAGAGGAAAATAATCTTGCAGCCATGGTTGAAAGGATAATGACTAGAAATGGCATGAATTTTGGCTTCACCAAGCCAAATTATACTTCACCTATAGTGGATTACATTCTCCAAGCAGAACTGCCCCCTAGGATGAAGGTTCCAAAGTTCAGCAAGTTTTCAGGAGATACTACTGAGTCTACTGTCGAACATGTGGCTAGGTATTTGATCGAAGCAGGCGAGATTGCAGCTGACGAAAGCCTTAGGATCAAATATTTTCCAAGTTCCCTTACCAAGAATGCCTTCACATGGTTTACTACTTTGCCTCCAAATTTCATATATAACTGGACCCAACTAGAACGGTTGTTTCATGAACAGTTCTACATGGGGCAAACTAAGATTAGTCTGAAAGAATTGGCAAGCATCAAACGCAAAGTTACTGAGCCAATTGATGATTACTTGAATAGGTTTTGACTTCTTAAAGCCAGGTGCTTTACACAAGTACCAGAACATGAGTTGGTCGAAATGGCTGCTGGGGGTCTTGATTATTCCATTAGGAAGAAATTAGACACCCAATATCTTAGAGATATGGCCCAGTTGGCTGATAGGGTTCGACAGCTAGAAAGGCTAAAAGAAGAAAAGGCCAAATTCAGTAGGGGTAAAAAAGTAGCCTTTGTCGAATGCAAGGAAGATGTGGAGAATCTGTATGGTGAACCATCTTATTTCGACGGAAATGAGGTTGACGTTGCTGAGTTAAAGCAAGGTCCACCTTATGCTTTCAAATTATTAGCTCCCTCAGAAGGGAAAAATCCTGTCGAATCTAACGACAAATTTCCTAAGAAAACATATACTTTCGACGTCACTAAATGTGACGAAATTTTTAATTTGTTAGTTAAGGATGGGCAAATGATAGTGACTGCTGGTGCTAAAACGCCACCTTTAGAACAAAGAAAGAAAAGAGGTTTTTGTAAGTACCATAATTTTTTGGGTCATAAAACTTCTCAATGTTTTCTTTTCAGGGATTTGGTGCAAAATGCAATCCAAGAAGGAAGGCTGAAGTTTGGTGACAAAAGCAAAGCCTAGATGAAGATTGACTCTGACCCATTGCAAGTTGCAGAGGCCAACTATACTGAGCCTCATGAGGTTCAGATGGTGGAAGCGACAGAGGGATTCGACGAGTCAGTCAACGTGGTAGAGGTTACTGAAGACTTCGCCACCAGTTTTGTGATAATTGAAGGTTCTAGTAAGGCTGCAAGTGGCCTAAAAGTTGATGGTACCAGTCTAATGTTGGTAACCGAAGAAACTGCTGATAAGTTTGTTGAAATTGATAATGCTGCTAAGATTTTGGATATGACCGTGAGTGGGTGGAAGATAAATGCCAATGAAGGCATTAACATGGTCGAGTTGGCTGAAGAATCTGACTCTAGCTCAGATAGTATCAGCACCAATGAGGCTATGGGAAGAAATGCCCCTAAAGTCCAAGTTGTTAGGGAATTGGAAGATGACATGCTCTTGGTTGGAGAGATGCTAGACCTGGATGGTTGTCTGGTGGAAAATTGGATATGTATGGCTGCTGAAAATTTTTTCAAGACATCTCCTGATGTCGAGAGAGTCAATGCTGAGGAGATGGTTGAGGCTGAGAAAGCTGCTTGGCAAAAAGCTTCCCAAAGAGCTGCAAAAGCAGCAGTAGGTGGTAGCTGCTTGGCAAAGACCACTGAAAGTCTGGAAGCCAGCTTCTCCAAGATACGCCTGAAAGACAGAATGGATGTCAACATGGTCGAAATTACGGATCGAAAAGATGAACAATTGAGTAAGGTAGATGAGCAAGAGAAGCACAACAAAATGGCTTATCCTAAGCCAGAAGAGACAATCGTGGACTTTTTGCATCGTTGCCAGAAAAAAGGCTCTGGAGTAATGCTGTGTCCCAGGTGCAGCGCCATTTTTGATGAAAAAGCTGCCCACAAGCTGGAAGGTGGCAAGAAGGCTGGCGAAAGCTGGGGGCAGAAGGTGAACAAAGGGCACAGAGGTTTTGACTATAGGCGACTTTCGACAGGGCTAAAAAACCAAGCACCAGGAATTAGGCCAGGTACGTTCAAACCAGCTGCGAATGTACCAACAGGTAGTTGGATCAAGCCTGTCGAAGGGAGAGGACAGAAGAAAAAGTGGGAAAAGTTTGATGTGGAAAGAGGTTCGTCGTTTGAGTACAGAAAAGAGAATCACACCACAAACAAATCAGCTTACATTTCTCAGAACTACAAGGGTAAAAACCCAATGTCTAGATCACAATGGCGAAGAGAGCAGCGCAGGCGAAAAGCTGTCAGGGAGGCTCAGGTGCAAGGGGAGTCAAGCACCAATGTGGCTGGGGAAATGGAGAAGATGCCCACACGACGAAATTTGTTTACTATTCAGCCAGAAAAGAAGGTCGAAGAGGATGAGGATATGACTAATAACTTCGACAATGAGTCAGCGGCTTCCCTAGACATTCTGGTAAATATGGTGTCAGTGATGCCAAGAGAATTTGGTCAAGTCTCAGAGGTCGAAGACTTAGACCAAACTGCTGAATTGGAAATGATGGCACACAAGCCTGTGTGCTATTACATCATGCACAATGGGTGCGTCGAAGATCAGAATGCTTTCTTTGAACGTGCCACAGAGGCTATGAAGGGTCATTTGAAGCCTCTTTACATTACTGGAAAAGTAGAGAACGTCCCTGTCAACAAAATTTTGGTAAACTGTGGTGCAACGGTTAATTTGATGCCAAGATTTTTGTTGAGCAAGATTGGAAAATTTGAGACTGATACTAAACCCCACAACATGGTTCTGTCAAACTATGAAGGGAAAGTTGGTTCCACTCTGGGAGTGATTCAGGTGGATCTCACTGTGGGAACTATTACCAGACCAACAGTGTTTATGGTCATCGAAACAAAGGCTAACTACAATCTACTCATGGGTAGGGAGTGGATTCATGGGATAGGAGCGGTACCCTCGTCTATGCATCAGAGAATCACAATTTGGAGACCAGATGGGATAGTGGAAAACATTGAAGCTGATCAAGGGTACTTCAAGGTGCCTGTTAATCATGTGGATAATAGGCAATTTGAGAAACATCTGGCGAACATTGCTCCATGTCCTCCAGCTGATTTTGAGTTTACACCTGACGAGGAGACATTTTATTCGTTGTACTTACACCCTGTTGAAGGTTTCAGATGGGACAGGGAGCTACCAGGAGGAAGATTGCCATGCTTAGACACACCTCCAATAGAGCCCACAGGGTGGGGAGATGAATTCAGTGATCATGACTGAGTTCGACGCTTTGAAAAGAATTTCGGCCTATGTGGCCGAAACAAAACTACAAGCGGCTTTGGAAGCCGCCAATGATTATATGGCTGGTGGAGCCATTTCTGAAGTATATCAAGAAGGTCCTGGTAAGGACTTCGACCCAAAACCTCTAGATAAGGTTGAAACTGGAGAGCAAATCCAGAGGCTCGACGCCATCTATGAAGATGAGCCTTTGGGATTTGAGAAGGATCCGTTGGCAAATAATATAAAAATGCTAGCACAAGATTCTTTAGAAGAAGTGGACCTTAGTGAGGGGGCAACTAAAAGGCCTACCTACATCAGTGCCAATCTTGATCCCCAGTTGAAGGTCGAAGTAGTTCAGCTATTAAAAGAGTTCAAAGATTGCTTCGCCTGGGATTATGATGAGATGCCTGGTTTGAACAGGGAGTTGGTCGAACATAGGTTACCTATGACGCCTGGGAAAAAACCAGTCAAGAAGAATCCAAGACGGTTTGCACCAGAGATATTGTCAAAGATCAAAGAGGAAGTCGAAAGACTGCTTCGTTGCAAATTCATTCGCACTGCAAGGTATGTCGAATGGTTGGCTAATATAGTACCTGTTATTAAAAAGAATGGGTCTTTGAGAGTTTGCATTGATTTTAGAGATTTAAACTCTGCAACTCCCAAAGATGAGTATTCAATGCCAGTAGCAGAAATGTTAATAGATTCTGCAGCAGGACATGAATATCTTAGTATGCTGGATGGATATTCTGGCTACAACCAAATATTCATTGCTGAGGAAGATGTTCATAAAACTGCTTTTAGATGCCCTGGAGCCTTAGGCACCTACGAATGAGTAGTGATGCCTTTTGGTCTCAAGAATGCTGGTGCCACTTATCAAAGGGCAATGAATTCAATTTTCCATGATTTTATAGACACATTCATGCAAATTTATATTGATGATATTGTTATAAAATCTATTTCTGGGAAAAGTCACATCGACCATCTTCGACAGTCCTTTGAAAGGATGAGAAAATATGGTCTTAAAATGAATCCTCTCAACTGTGCGTTTAGTGTGCAGGCAGGGGATTTCTTAGGCTTTGTGGTCCACAAGAAAGGGATTGAAATAAATCAGAATAAAACCAAAGCCATAATGGAGGCGAAAGCGCCATCAACCAAAAAGGAGTTGCAGTCGTTGTTGGGCAAAATCAACTTCTTAAGAAGGTTCATATCCAACTTGAGTGGCAAAACACAAGCTTTTTCGCCATTGCTTCGTTTCAACAAAGATGGTTTTGAGTGGGGGCAATTACAGCAGGAAGCCTTCGACAAGATCAAGGAGTACCTAAGCCACGCTCCGATTCTTTCACCACCTTGTAGAAACAAAAGTATGAGATTGTACATAGCTGCATCAGATAAAACTCTAGGGAGCATGTTAGCTCAGGAGGATGAAAATGGAGTCGAAAGAGCCATTTATTACCTTAGTCGAGTTTTAAATGATGCAGAAACTAGGTATAGCATGATTGAAAAGTTATGTTTATGCTTGTATTTCTCTTGTACTAAACTGAAGCAATATATAAAACCCGTTGATGTGTATGTTTCGTCTCACTTTGATGTTGTAAAACATATGTTATCTAAACCTATTTTGCATAGTCGAATTGGCAAATGGGCATTAGAATTAACAGAATTTTCCTTAACATATCAACCTTTAAAAGCTATGAAAAGGCAAATAGTTGCAGACTTTATAGTTGATCACTCCATAAATGAAAATGATTTGAATTACATCAAATTAAAATCCTGGAAGTTATACTTTGATGGATCAAGTCATAAAAATGGAACAGGAGTAGGAATACACATTATTTCTCCTGAAAAAATTCCAACAAAATTCAAGTACAAGGTCGAAGGACCTTGCTCTAACAATGAGGCTGAATATGAAGCATTAATTGCTGGTCTTGAAATTTTGTTAGAATTGGGGGCAACTAGAGTCGAAATAATGGGAGATTCAGAATTGGTGATAAAACAAATCACAAAGGAGTATAAATGTGTTAAAGAAAATCTCATTATGTACTTTATGATAGCCAATAGATTATTAAAGAAATTTGAGGTAGTGGCCATCCAGCACATACCTAGAATAGAGAATCAAGTTGCTAACGACTTGGCCCAAATTGCTTCTGGATACAAGGTGTCGAAAGAAAACCTTCAAGAAGTAATTGAGGCAAGAGGTAAGGTGGTGGCTGTTGGATTATGTCCATCAGACTTAGAAACAACTAAGCTTGGCTGTATAGATGGCGAAAATTTTGAAATTTTTGCCATAGATAATTTAACAGATGAAGATTGGAGGAAGCCCATAGTTGAATATTTGCAAAACCCAACGGCTTCGACAGAGCGAAAAATCAGGTATCAAGCTTTAAGCTATGTACTGGTGGGTAATGAATTGTTTAAAAAGACCCCTGAGGGAGTCTTATTGAAATGCCTTAGTGAAGCAGAGGCATATTTGGCACTTTCAACAGTACATAGTGATGCATGTGGAGCACACCAAGTTGGCCAGAAGATGAAATGGTTGTTGTTTCGACAAGGCATGTATTGGCCCACTATGCTGAAGGATTGCATAGAATTTGGTAAAGGGTGCCAAGAATGCCAAATTCATGCTGGCATACAGCACATCCCTGCAAGTGAGTTACATTCCATAGTGAAACCATGGCCTTTCAGAGGATGGGCTTTGGATATAGTGGGAGAGATTCGACCAGCATCTTTAAAGAACCAGAGGTATATTTTGGTGGGAATTGATTATTTCACCAAGTGGATCGAGGAAATACCATTGGCGAATATAGGTCAAGAAGATGTTATTGAATTCATTCAAAATCACATTATTTATAGATTTGGTATTCCTGAAACGATTACCACAGATCAGGGATCAGTGTTCACTGGTCGAAAGATGCAGGAATTTGCCAAAGAAATGGGTTTTAAGTTATTAACTTCTACACCTTACTATGCTCAGGCCAATGGGCAAGTCGAAGCTGCCAATAAGGTAGTAATTGAACTAATTAAGAAGCATGTGGGAAAAAAGCCTAGAAGTTGGCACAAGACATTAGACCAAGTTCTTTGGGCGTGTCGAACATCACCTAAAGTGGCTACAAACACTACCCCATTTCGACTTACTTTTGGTCATGATGCAGTATTACCTGTTGAGATTTATCTACAGTCTATAAGAGTTCAAAGACATCATGAAATTCCCTCTGAGAATTATTGGGAAATGATGATGAATGAATTAGTGGATTTGGATGAAGAAAGGCTCAGAGCCTTGGAGTTGCTGAGAAGACAAAAGAAGAGGGTCGAAGAATCCTACAACAAAAAGGTTAAATCTAAATCTTTTGCATGTGGGGAATTGGTTTGGAAAGTGATTTTGCCCATGGATCGAAAGGATAGAACATTGGGCAAGTGGTCCCCTAAGTGGGAAGGTCAATTCCAAGTCATACGAGTGTTCTCCAATGGAGCTTATGAAGTGGAAGAGTTAGACAAAGATAAAAGAGTCTTAAAAGTAAATGGCAAGTATTTGAAAAGATATAAGCCTATGCTGCAAGAGATTCATATTAAAACATAAGCTTTATTTAATAAAAGAAAGCCAAAATAGGCCAAGTCAGGCTAATATGGCATACAATGCAAAGAGAAACTAGTACAACAA
The DNA here is from genome assembly GCA_022829125.1 of Lathyrus tuberosus. Lineage (NCBI taxonomy): Eukaryota > Viridiplantae > Streptophyta > Magnoliopsida > Fabales > Fabaceae > Lathyrus > Lathyrus tuberosus. Next base: position 14,627,864 of record JALAZF010000072.1, read on the forward strand.
TTTTTAATCAAGGAAAGGTTATTCATAATCTCTCCAATCTATGGAGTTGAGGAAGTCCATATAATCTGCATCTGGCTCATCATCAGAATCTTGGGTGCTGGAGCGCCCTTTCTTAGAGATCTTCATTTTTGTTTCTCTCTTCTTGGCTAGAGAGGTTGCTCCAATGGAGGCTTTAGGTTGCTGGGGCGCCTCCACCTTTGTTGTTTCCTCAATTGCCTTGGCCTTTCCAGCCATCTTCTTGGTTGAGGATTTCTCTGAGTTATTCATGTTTGCTTCTACGCAAAACATGGTCAGATGGAAGAAATTTATAGAGGCTAATGGCTGATTGGAGTGGCCAGCCAAACGGTGGAAACAGGTGAGTTAGTCTTGGAAGTAGGCCTGAGGGCTATGCTATAAATGTTACTTTAAAAGCTAGAGGCTTATGCCTTGGAATTTAAAGCTGGAGGGGTGACTTTCCAAGAAAAAGATGGAAGGCCTTAATTGCAAATTTGACTGATAAAAGATAACAATAAAGTACATCATCATGCAATATAGGTCGAAAGCAGTTAAAGGAAAAAATAATAATGATTGATTAAATCAATGCCAAAAGGCATAAAATTGTCATTACATAAAAGGCCTGAAAAGGCCAAGAAATAAGTGATGATTAAACAAATGAAATAAAGGTGGCGAAAGTATCAGAAGGGAAGCCTCGACGCCAACTGAGAAAAAGATTCTATGTGATGTTTGAGGCGAGCGTTGCACAAAGATTCGTCAAGTTTTGCTTCTGCGAGCTCTTTCTCATATCTTTGGGCCACCTCAATACGATCAATAGCATTCTTCGTTTCTTCAGCTATCTCAGTGTCGTCGAAATGGTGCAAATCACGGTTGCGTTTTTCAGCAGTTTCAATTTTGGCTTGTAGCTCCGTGATTTGTTGCTTCCAGGCTTCAATGTTCTTCTGGTTGGAGGCTATCTCATCTTGCTTTTTCCTTTGATCAGCCTCCATACGTTGGATCTCTTCGTACGCCTCTTTTGCACCACACCAGGCTGCACTCTCATAACCAGATGTTCTCTCTATGGTATCCTTGATCGAGGGAAGCAGTTTTATTTCTGCAGCTATTTGGTTTACCATAGCAGTTAGCTCTATCAGGAAACTAGAAACATCTGGATTGAGAGTAGTGAACTCAATCTTTGCAAGGGTGTCCTTCAAGTAAGCAGTTGCAGTTGGATCTGAGGCCAGAACCTTGTAGATATCCTCCTTGAAGAATTTTTTCTTGATGGCTTGAAGAATGGATTGGGCGAAGTCATCTGATGCTGAAGTCGAAGAGACAGAACAAGAACCATACCTTTGCTCAAGAATCAATTTGGTAAACTCACGTGGGTTCGACCACTTGAGTGCTGTCAGCGAGTCCCCAGGCAGTGGGGTGACCATAGGCGAAGGAATATGGTGGGGGCGAGGCTCAACTTGTTCTTCTTCCTCATCTGTTGATTCTTCTCCCTCTTCATCGTGTCCTTCTTCCATTTCTTCATCAGATTCCTCAACAGCTGGTTGCAGATTCTCCTGGTCATCAACTGGTGTAGCTTGATCAGGATTGGCATTATGTGTTTGGATTTCAGGTTCACGCCTTTCTTCTTCAACCATCTGACCTTTATCCATGGAGGTACCCTGATTGATAGGTGGTGGACTTGAGGCGTCATCCTCATCAGAGTTAGCTCCATCAGCCTGTGCGTGTTGAGTTGGGGTTGGAGCTGGTGCTGCAGTAGCTGCTGTAACATGTGGAGTAGGTTGATTAATCTCATTCAAACCAGAGCCAATATCAGAAGATGGGTGATAAGTTGGCTCACCTTGGCTATTGAGGAGCGTGGTGGTGAGGCTTTCAAAAGTTGGGTGAGGAACAGAATCGTCAATTACGGTGGCGGCGAAGTTGCTCGGAGTTGGTCGGGAATCTGGATTGTTGATTACGGGTGCCTAAAGAACACAAGTGGAGATAATGGGAATGAAATAATAGGCGAAAGATGTCAAGCATGATAGAAAAAAGGCAATGGTGCACATACCTGATTTTGTTCAACAGCAGGACTTGATTTATCACCCCCATGGTCACCAAGAGGGGTTCTCAAGGCTACCTTGGAGGATTCCTTCTCGACACCACTTGTGGTGGATGCCTTTTCGAGTATTTTGGCCACCTTCGAAGGAGGTGGGCCAGCAGGTCCAGAGGCCTTGGTGGGTTTTTTCCTTTTCATTGTGAGAACCTCTTCAGGAGATTCATCTAAGGCCTCTGAAGCTGTAACCACAGCTGGGGTATCCTTCTTACCTTTCTTGGAAGGTGTTGGAGGCTTTCGACCAGTCTGAAGAGGCAGTGAAAAATAAGAAAGAAATTCATAGAGTACAAGAAAAAACAAAAGGGGTAAAATATACCTGTGTACTCTCTTGTTCTTTGCCACTCTGCAAGGTGGCAGCTCTAGTCGAAGCAGCTTTCCTAGGCACAGCTGAAAGATAGCACACAATTGTTACAAGTTAATGATTACATGGTTAGTCATAAAGCCATGGAATAAGGATTTCAAACCTTCATATATTTCAGATTCGACACGAACGTCCTGAATTCCTATATGAAGGTGCCCTTTCAAACTGTCAAACATATGCTTAGTCGAAACCACTCGTTGGGCTTTTCGCTGAGACTGTTGTCGAAGAAGTTTTAAATGCTCCCCACAGACAAACCAATCTGGAAATGGAGGGGCAAGCGCCACTCCAAAATCAGCATTAGGCAGTCGAGGGAACTTTGGAGGAAAAAGTTTAAAAGCTACCTCATAACGTTTCTCACGAGGGACGTTGGGAGGAATTTTTAGTTGATCCAGCTTTTCTAGGACTTTTCTCTTTAGAGTAACAGCAGCCTCATGAATGGTTCGACTAAGATCATCTGGTCGATAAATAGTTTCAAAGTATTTTTGAAAAGCCTGTATTTCTTCGATGTGAGTGAACTTACTTTTTTTCGTCTTGTCCTGCACATGGAGAAAAGCTTGGTCAAGTAACGAAGAAAATGTAGCTGCATCAAGAAAGTGCTCACTATAATGCTTCGACCACCATTGGTGGAAGGATGAAGTGCATAAAAAGGAAGGTTCAAAAAACACAGGGGAAAGGATTCTTCTTTTTTCATTCCTGCTGTCGAGGGTTTGAGAGACGTTTTCCTCGTCGAAGCAGGCGGTGTGAAGAATTACTTGGCCCTTTTTCTCATATAAGCACTGAGGGAAGCTCTGGGCCAGCCCAAATTGTCGAGAGACCAACTTTTGGCTGGTAGGCAATCAATGTTGATAAACCTCTCCCTAGGTTTAGCCTGTGGATAATAAATCTAGGAATAAAAAAGGCTTCCCAGATAGCAACAGACTCTGGATCAAGGGGTTGAAGAGGATTTGGAAATGGCCTTTGAAACCACCCAGGGCCATAGCTTCGTCGAGCAAAGGGTGCCATGCTAGGAGTGAACTCATAGCGCTTGGCGAACATCATAATATAACTGGTAAAATCCCTTTGAAGGTTTTCACCATCATCATTAGGAGTGAGCTTAGCCAGACGTGTCCCTTCGACACTCCTCTCCCTGATCTCAATGGAGGCTTCATCGACTATGCCTTTTCTGGGGAGGCTAGCCTCAAACGTAGCATTGAGCCACAGTTGTGTAGCGAGCTATTTTGGACGCGGTTCTTAAGCGTTGGTCGCTCTCTGCGGTTTGAGCTTTAAACTACAGGTCGATTCATTTTTTATCCTATTGTGAGCTGAATAAGGAAGGGAAATAGATGTCTCCAATTAACCCTGCTTTGCATACTGAGTTTAAACAGCGGTCTGTTAGGTTACGGATGTTATCAATGTGGGGGGCCTTTGTACTGGTTATTTGTATTTTCGCCAATACGGTTCTCTTTCTTTTTAGGGCTTAATATTTCTGGCGGGGAATAAGGATTAGGATGTTAGGACTGGTGCTTTTGAATTACTGCTTTTGATTGACGAAGATATGGGATTTGGGTTTTTTGTTGATTGCGCTCGCTAAGATCTTTTCTTTCGATCTTATGCCTACGTATTCCCGTTTACCGAAACAGGGAAATCAGAGCATTCGTAGTTCCTCCTATTCTATGGGAGGAAAGGGGTGTTTTGGTGTCTTGTTCAAAGCCCAAGACATGAAGCGAAAGGTGGTTTGTATCTTGTTCAAAGCCCAAGATGTGAAGCTGAAAGGTCTATTTGTGTCTTGTTCAAAGCCCAAGACGTGAAGCTGAAAGACCTCGACTTTAGAGAGAATTTGTCATCTCTAAAGAGGGGAGAAGGAGAATTACTTTAACTGGGATACGCGGATCCGAGCAATGCCATAATTTCCGAAGAAAGGGTTTTAACCTGAAGGAGAAGACTTTAACTCAGTGTAGAGCAATGCTATCTTTCCTTAGGAATTTCTCATGCTAAAAGAGGGACAGTGGCATGGATATAGATGATCCAGAGGCTTGCCGCTTACAGCGATTAGATGAAAGGAAAGGAGTTGTTGATGTTTGTGTACTGTGAACGAGGCACAGCTTTGATGCTAAAAGGTTGATTGGATCAACCAGTGGTTTTCTTATACAAAGCCTAAGAGGAGGCTAATTTCTGCTAGGAAAATCATTATACAAAGCCTAAGAGGAGGCTATTTTGTGTCTCGTACAAAGCCCGAGAGAGAGGCGAAAAGTTTTTGATTCAGTGGGGCATATCGTTATACAAAGCCTAAGAGGAGGCTAGCAAAGAGTTGACTCAGTTGGAGAATCTTTTATACTCAGTAAGAGAGTGTTTTTGTATCTCGTACAAAGCCCGAGAGAGAGGCGAAAAGGTTGTTTTGACTCCACTGGGGAGAATTTTGGTATCTCGTACGAAGCCCGAGATGGAGGCTATTGTAACTGTTTCAGTTGAGTGACAGATCCAATATACTGATTTAAAAGAGAAAATCAGTTCTTATATGAGTAACACTGTACTCAGGGATTTGATTTGAGGATCAGGGATATTTCCTTCTCTTTAAGGAAACGGGAGATCCAAAGGGTATCGAGACTATCTGAGTCTGCGGGTTTCCTTCCTATTTAACGAAGGGTGCTTGAGAATGTCTTTGAGACTCAAGAAAGTTAGACTGTCCGTGTCTAGAGTTTTATCTTTCGTACTATGCTTCGAGAAACAGTAGTAGACTCTATGAAAGGACTGTTCTATGAGGATGACTAGGTTCTGTTCCTATACCTCTAGGAGGTCGTCGGGACAATTTGTACGAAGCCCAAGAGGAGGCTGGAAACTTTTAAGAAGCCGACGGGTCCTTGTACGAAGCCCAAGAGGAGGCTATCATTCCCGAAGGAAGAGATCATTATACGAAGCCTAAGAGGAGGCTGTGAATACTTCTAAGAAGCCGTAGGGTCCTTGAATAATGCCCAAGAGGAGGCCGATGCTTTTAAGAAGCCCGTGGGTCTATCATCTCCTTTCCATTAGGAGAGATAACTCTTTTAAAGATGAAAACCACTGGTAAAGGTGCGAGGTTTACTATCCAACGACTTTTAACTTTTAAAGAGGGTTCCTTAGTTAAGGTCCAAGATTATGACCGTAGTGGGTACCTAAACCCCGAGACATTTAAGGAAAGCTATCCACAAGGAATAGATCAAGTCAGGAAAGTTCGAGAATTGGGAAGAAACTCAAAGATGCCATTCACGGAGAATACATTCATCTTGGGGAGTAGAGCTTCTTGACGATTCCTAAGGAGGACAGCCGAAGAGAAGACTGTATCTGGTGTTCCTATTGGGGATTTAAGCGTCTATTTCTACGAATAAGTGAAACGGCATCACCTAGTTCTAGACGTAGTTGCCGGGGAAACTCAAAATATCTATACTATTATTACACAGTAGATATGAGTTTATGAAAGGAGACTTACAGTGAGCAGCCCCACAATACAGTTTATAATATGAAAGCAGTAAATGAAAGCGATAACCACTTACTCGGTTGTAGTGCTTCCATGCTGTTTGGTTAGTTGTTCAACAAAGAAAGATTGAAAACAACAGTATATTCAAAATCAAAGGAGAAAGTGCTTTGAAAAAGAAAGATCTGGGGCTTACAGCTCAAGGAGAGGCCCAGGGTTTTATCAGTGAGCGCACTGTTTGACTTTGTACAGCGGGACTTATACAAGTGACTGGGGCCCAAAATGGTTTTCTGTACAAAGGGATGGGTCTTACACTCTCTCAAGAGGCCCAAAAAAGGTTTAAAGAAAAGAGAGGGGCTTATAACACGAGGGTAGGCCCAAAAAGTTTTTGTACAAGGGGGGATGGGTCTTACACTCTCTCAAGAGGCCCAAAGAGTTTTGAAGAAAAATAAATGGGTCTAACTACTCGAGGGTAGGCCCAGATGATTTTTGAAAAGGCGACGATCGCGCCGTTTATTTTTTGACGGTATCGGGACTTATACAATAAGTGAGGCCCAAAGATGATTTGGTCAAACAAAAGGATTGGGTCTTACACTCTAATAGAGGCCCAAAGTGTTTTGAAAATGATTTATGAGGGTTTAATTAATCCAAAACCCTAATTTGTTTTCAAAATGTATTTAATTGAATAAAAATTCAATTAAAATGATCAAAAATTGTTTAACACATGGAAAACAAATTGTGATCTTGGATTAATGCTTCAAAAATTAAGTATTGACCTACAAAATAATTAGAAAGCATTAAAAGTTGCAAAATCAATGTAGAAAAAATATTTAAAATGCCAAAAACAATTAAAATATTAATTCTTTACAAAAATATCAATTATATGAAATAAATAATATTTTTGGGATTTTTTGATAAAATAAAATATTTTAACATTTTTGTGAATTATTAAAAAAAGAATCAACTCAAAATCATTAAAACTCAGAGAGAAATTAATTTTTGAATCAATTAAACAAAATCACAAAATTCAAATATTTGACTTTGAAAAAAAGGCGCCAAGAACAAGCTGAAGAACACGCGCGTGTTCTTGGTTTCTCAGATTTGTGTTTTCTATCCAATCTCCATGAATACATAATCATATCATGCAATCCACATATCATTATGCTCGTTTCAACCTCACGATCATGTCTATGTACTTTAATTTCATTTAAATTAAACATACAACAAGAAATCACGAAGAGACCTCAAGAACCCTAATTTCTGCATGAAGGCTAGGATTTTTGATACACGATTCAAACAATGCAATTAATTGAGGGAAAACATTCCATGCATGATTATGAACATATGGCCAAATTATTGTGCGAGGAAATATGCATAGATTGAGAGATGACCAAGTATGTGCTTACCTCCAAGCCGTGACAGCAAGTTCAAAGTGATTTTTGATTTGGAGGTGTTACAGATGAGTGGTGATGATCTGAACAACTTCCCTACACCCTATGGATTGTGTTTGGATGGTTGGACTTGATTGAAATTGGCTGGATCATTTTGTGGTACCTCAGCTGCACCTTGTTTGAAAATTTGAGCAACCAGCTGGTGATTTCATGAAATTGATGTTTCAGAAGTTATGTGAGTGTTTGATCAGCTCATATGTGATGTATGTGAGGTGTGTGAGTGATTGGTTTGTGCAGAATTGCTCTCAAACTCAAAACCCGATAGCTACCTTGCTAAGAAAGGCAATTTTGCCAAGAGAAAGAGATTTTGAGGAAAGCATCTGTTAGATGGCTTTGGTGTACTTAAACTGACCACAATTGAGCTCTATTTATAGTAGAGCAAGTTTGTTTTGCAAGGAATACAGCATGGCAGCTGGTAAGTAGGTTTGGCCAATGTTGGCAAATGAAAATTCAAGTCTCCTCTAGCCATTGACTAGAGGTTAGGGCACAGAGCTTTGGTCCCCTTGGTCTTGGATAAGTCTTGACTGATTTCAGATGAGAATGGCTCAGTCCGTGCCACCTTGATGGTTCCATTGAATGCCTCATTCCAAATTTGAAGTCTTGTCCCTACTTTGGCAACTCTAGGTTCAACATGCTATTCCTTGTTCCTTGGACCTTGGAGGCTTGGCTCAGTGATTGTCCCCTTTGGATTCAATCCTCTGAGGTGTCCAAGTGGATAGGAACTATTGAAATTGGCTGATTTTGGCAAATCGAGCCAAAGTGCAAATTCTGCCTTGCCTTGACAGATTTCAGCAAGGCAACTTGGCAATGTTGTATCTCATGGACTAGGTTGAATTTGGCAATGTTCTTGGCCATTTTGGAAAGCTCTTACATGATACAACAACTGTTTGAACAAGTTTGGTTTTGATTCCAAGTGAAAAATCCCCCTACATTTGGCAAAAAGTGAGGCAGAATCTGACTTAGTGAAAATTTCACTAAGTGTTGGAAAAAGTGACATTTTCACTTTCCAGCCACTTTGATCACTCCATAACTCAAAATCCTTAATGAATTGGAATGACTTGTAGTTGAAGTTTTTGTAGGTGATAATGAGGGCTACAAATCCATCTTTGGATGAGAAAAAATGGCCTTGTGGTTTAGGAGTTATGGTCCTCCAAAGTTGGTACCTTTGCCACTTTATTTTTAACTTAGAAAAATTTCTAAGTTTTATGGTTACCCCTTTTACAAGTTATCTCACTTTTCTTGATTTTTCTTGATGAATGATGATTCAAATCATACAATTTTCTTGATGAAGTGCAGGAGGATGGTGGTTGTGGTGCAGTTGTCGTATGTGTGGTTAATTTGACAAAGTAAGAATGCTTGGAAATAAACAAGAACATTTTTATTACTTGGAGTACTCAACATTACAATTTTATTAAGTGTCAGAACATTGTGCTTGTTGCTATGTTCAGAGTTTGTCTAATTATGGCTAAAAAGGGGGAGAGTAGATTATTTTTCTTTGTTGGTGCTGCTGATCTCCTGGCTTAAGGGGGAGTTTTGGTTGTTGTGCATCTAGCCTTCCTGGATGGATTTTTTTTATGTAAGGTGTGTTTCTGCTGATGGTCATGATTGGCTGCAATTTTGGTAAAACAATGTGTTTGTTCAAGATGTCAAGATGAATGTCTTAACATGTGCTGCTAACTTTCTGCTTGTGATGTGTTGGGATGTATTGCAGTCTTTGGTGCATGATGTCAAGATGAATGTCTTAACATCTATTTTCAGTCTGCTATTTATTTTAGGGTTGCGTGTTAATTATTTTGAGAGAGTGCAGGCGAGATTCGTGGAGAAGATTTATTTAGCTGCAATTGTTTGGTTCTCTATTTAGGGCGAAAAGATTGAGAAGATTTGAAGATAAAAGCTGGAGTTAATTGACCATCAATTCTGAGATTTATTATTGCCCAGGCCCAAGAAATCTGTTTCTATTTAAAGGTGTTTCAACCCTACTTGAAGAGGACGAAGAAAATAGAGTGTGTACTAAGTATCGAGTACTAGGGTTTGTGTTTCCATCTGTGAATTATGAGCCATTCATTCATCTATTTGGATGTGTGAATTGGACTGATTTAGTTGAGTTGTATGATGTCCACTCAATGCTTTTAAGCACGAGTGTTTGTTCTTGATCAAAGCTTTTAAGCAAGATCAAGTATTACATTTGAAGTGTGTCTTCTATTTTCAATTTTATTTGGTGTTATCATTGGTGTGATTGAGGGGGAGTGAGAGGTGTCTCTTATCTAAGAGTGTCTTAGGTAGAAGTCTCATTGGGTAGTGATTAAGTGAGTAGATAATCAACTTGTGTGTTGATTGTGAAGTATATGAATTGATACTACTGATAGTGAATTTCCTCCCTGGCTTGGTAGCCCCCAGACGTAGGTTGTTAGACCGAACTGGGTGAACAATTTTCTGTGTTGTTTATTGTTTTTAAGTACTGTTACTATTATTGCCTTGTTCATACAACAGATATTAATGTTGTGACATCTCACGTAACATCGCATATCTGATACCAGAATTTCAGTAGGCCTTTAGCAGCGCTTTTTCCTGGAAAAGCGCTTTCTAAAGTGGGCCTTTAGCAGCACTTTTTCAGGCCTTTTATGTTTTCTTTTGGCATCTTTAGGCAGCGCTTTTTTAGGAAAAAGCGCTTTCTATTGTCCTCCTTTAGAAAGCGCTTTTTAAAGCGTTGTCTAATGTATTTTTTATTTCACTTTAAGGCAGTGCTTTTAGTGGAAAACGCTGTCTATTGTGTACAATAGGCAGCACTTTTTCCGAAAAGCGCTTTCTTTTCTTCACATAAAATTTGCTTTTTAAAAGCACTTTTTTAAAAATCAGAATTTACGAAGCATTTTTTGTTTAAAAGCGCTGCCTATTCCTTATTTTTTAGAATTTTTTTTTGGAAATAATACCATAAACCTGTATAATTCAAGCCTTTCTTTCAAAAAGCCTGCTTTATATAACATTCAACGAGCCTTTATTTCAACACATAGGCCTTATATTTCAACATTGAGCCTTTATTTCAACAAACAATCCTTTATTTTAAACATAGGCATTATATACCATTATAATCCAAAATATATACACCATTACCATTCAAAACATAAATCATTTGATATAAATCAACACAAACATAAACCATTTGTTCACCTAGAAATCATTTAAATTTTAAAGATTCCTAATATACAACCACTTCCAAAACTATACAACATTCCATACATTATATGATTCTTTTCTCAATAAACTATTCACACAATTCCTCCTTGATTTCTTCCAACTTCTCTTTCGAGTAATAAGCACACTTGTATTCATCAAAGTACTACATAATAAAACATAATATGCATGATTTGGTTAAAAGTCATAAAATATATGAAATATTAGATAAATACTAAAATAAATCCTAAGTTATAAATCCATACCAAGATTGGAATCTCTATTTGATCCAAATGAAGGATTTCTCTCATAAACCTCAAAACATAATAACCGCAATTTATACCATTACGCTGACGAACACACTACACAGAAAAGCAAGTCATGTTACCTCCATATCAAGTACCACCACTATTATATGCAAAATTGTGAAAATTAATATACCTCCACTCTGACCCACTTAATGTTGTTTGCTTTAGACCGTGGTACTCGAGCTTCTCTTTGTGATCAGAATACTCGTATTGCTCTAACAAAATAAAAACCTATATTTAGACCAATCTCACAGAAATAATTAAATATAAAAATACACATGAATATTTAGAACAATCTCACTTACGTATCAACCATATTCTTCATATCCGAATATGTTGTCCAATCACCATCCAATGAATTCAGAAAATACACAACTTCTTATGTAGGATTAATAGCAACCAACAACCAGTGACCACTGTAAAATAAAACAAATGTTTAGATGGAAATTTTCTAAGCAAAAGATACAAAGATTAGAATGAAATTCGAAGGAAAATCTAACCCGTTGCCAGTATTATATGGTAAAAGACACAAACTTTTTGTACTGCTGGCCATAAATCTCTCGACAAAGTGATCTCTTACTGAATCTGGATCCTGAACAATTATTGGTGTGTTGACACGGGCATAAGACACGAAATAGAATATGTTTGACAATGGATTCCCGCGCATATATTTGTCATACAAGACCCTTAATTAAAAACATAATAAACATTAGAATATTTTCATTGAAATGTGTAAATAAATTGTTCAACTAATTAGATAATAGATTCATCGGCGTACCACATGCATGACTGCATAACACCGATGCCTAATTCAAGATGTCGAAAAATCTGATCCATGTCCTCTTTTGCAAGTGTTTCGAAATTAGAAAAACCAAAAACACATTTCTCTATTTCTATTTGACGAATGGCACCATGCATCAAATCTGATGTTCCCACAAGTGTTTCAAGACACATCCTAAGTCGACCAACATAAGCTCTTTTTGGTCCGGTCCTTGGAAGATCCTTTTTTTGTGTTGGATACGTTACTAGCTTTCTTGGTGACTTGTTGTGACTCTTGAGCAGGAACCTAAAAATCATATAAGTTAGGTAACGTATAAAATCATGAAGCTTTTGCATTCGGATCACAGAATTAACACTTTCAATGTACCTCTTTTTATGATGCAAAGACTCGTTGTTCCGTAAAATCCCTTTATCCCTAGATGTGTGTTTTGTAGGAGTCTAACATTACCATGTAAAAAAAATGTACGTAATGGTTCAGAATGCTTTTCATAATGGTTCATAATTGACATTTGATTACTAAAACATTCATAATGGTTTTTAACATACCTCTTCCTCTATGAAAATGAGGTATGTCGGCCATGCAACAAACGATCCTATTGCATCTCGCAACAATGTTGTCGCTAAAACAATGTTAGGTATCGTTAGCAATGCATCTAGCTCTAATGCAATATCAACCGATACTTTCAGATATCCATCAGGGAGCGGTTTATGGTGAAGTAAATCTCCCAAAGTGTTGTTCACTTTTCCCTTGCCAACTGTGCGATAAGTCTGTGATGATAAATACAGCTGACAAGATGAAATGCCCTAAACCAATAATAAAGATGTTACTGTTAATGTGTATATATGTCAATTAAAATGAATGAGCTAATTTAATTTCATAATAACATATATAATTTCCTCAGGAAATTTCTTCTGACAATTGAAAAACTAGCTTTGTCACTAGTATCTTTCAACGCTGAACCGTGCTTTTCCGCCATAAATCTTTCTTTGTCCTTTTGCAATTCAAAGACTTGCGCTTTTAATTCCTCCAACGTTTGCATCACTTATTGATTGGTAAGATTTTTTTTCTTTGGATGCTTATATAAGGATGATGGAGTCACACCGAATCCCTTACCCCTCACATGGCCGGAATACTCAGGAACATTTAGTACTCGACTAAGTATGCTCCTGCAATCCTCATCCTCAGCTATTGTTAAGGATTGAGATAGAGTCTCCTGAAATTCATTTACATATCGACAATTATTAGTGGGGATTAAAAGTTAATTATATGTTAGTAAACTTTTGATTTAATTAAAGACATAATGTTATACTTACACATTCGTCAAAAATATGTTGAACATCTTCCCTAACAACTCCATCCTTGCCGACACGAGCAGCCTTCCACAAAACGTGTCCCGGAAGAGATATTTCTTCACTTTTACTCTCTTCTAACTACACATTGAGACAAATAATAAGATCATCAATTATAACACATTGAGACAATTAATAAGATCATATCATTTATATATACTTACAATTTTTTGTTGAAAGCGTGCATATCCCAAACGCCCTTTTTTGTATGGATACGCCGGTTTTGTTGCTCTTTGCCGATTTATGTCACTCACTTCCTGGATAAACACGTTTAACTCATATCAGAACAATATAATACAACAAGTATACAATACAATTAATAGACATGACAAATTAACATTACATGGAATTTTTCTTTTCTTCGTTTGGCTACAAATGTCTCCCATTCTTTAGGTGTAATCAAATCTGCATACTTCACTGGAAGTTCTGCTTCAACAAACTTCCCTTGCTCATCCTTTAGAAAAGTGGTTGATAAAAAAGTTCAAAACCCTCTGTGTCTTTTTCCGGCCAATTGAAAACAATACTTTTTTGGCTTTCATCAATGTTAAAAGATCTCTACGAAAAACATACACATAGAGTGTGTTAGTATAAGTAATTTAAAGACATAATCATCAACAAAAATCTAATAACATCAATCATAAATGATACGTACTTGTATCTCAGTCCATATCTTTTCTTTATCGGCTTGCAACGCTGGATTTCTCCAGTTATCACAGGTGATTGGAATGTGCTGACAAACAAGTAAACCTATGTAACTTGTCAACATTGCACCATTAGGCTCAATTAGTTGGTATTCAACACTCCAATGTACATCATATTTGATACTCTAACAACACTAATTTTTCTATAACACATTCAAACTAAAAACAAAACAAAAAACAACAATCAAAGCAAAACGCATTTTTCTATATACGAGCAAAGCATAAAATACATTCTAACTAACAACACTCATTTTCCTATACTATAACAACAATCACAACAATCAAATGTAAAAGAGCAACAATCACGTGTAGTTTATTTTTTGTAAGAAAAAGCAATTTCATTAATCAAGACATAAAAATAAAAAAATACAATATACACATAAGATATACTCAAGATTAGAACCAAAAAAATCTATTACATCAGAGCATAGAATAATTAAAATGGAAAGCAACAGAACCTAATAAGGTAATACAAAATTAACACAAACTCAAACACTTTATGTGTTACTATACTATCTTTATCAGTATATAATTTGTAACTATAAACTCTCAAAAACTGTATTTGTTTACAACTTCCAATTATTTAGTAGTAGTAAAACCATATTCTATACACCATAAAATGAGTATACAAACTATGCAACAATATGAAGAAATCGATAAACGTTGGTAAGGATTCATCTCAACTCGTACCAGGATCTAAACATGCACAGTGACGGAAACATTTGCATTTTTTATGGAATGGAAATGGAAATGGAAATGAAAATGAAAATGAAAAGAAATAAAAAAATATACCTTGCACACCGACGCACAGTTATGGCTGGAGGAGCAGTGACGGCGAGCCGGAGAAGGTGGCGGTCGGAACAGTAGCGAGAGTGAGAGTGAGAGCGGGAGTGAACAATGATAGGGTTAAAAATTAGAAATGATTTATTACTGGTTTAATTTCTGCATTTTAATTTTTACTAAAGCACCTTTAGCAGCGCTTTTAGAAAGCGCTTTTGTAGGGTGGGCTTTAGCAACGCTTTCAAAAAAAATAAATTTTTAAGGTGTGTAGTAAATTGGGCCTTTAGCAGCACTTTTTGAAAGCGCTGCCTAAAGTATGGTATATCTTGGGCCTTTAGCAGCGCTTTTCAAAAGCGATGGCTTATGGTATACTATTAACAGCGCTTTTAATAAAGCGCTTTATAAATTCACCTGCCTTAGTCCTTTAGCAGCACTTTTTTAAAGCGCTTTCGTAGGACCCCTATATAGCAACGCTTTTTTTCTTCGTTTTTTATTTTTGTTTTTAGCGAAACGTATAACAGCGCTTTTGTCATAAAGCGCTGTCTTTGATGTGCTGCCAAAACACAATTTTGGCGTAGTGTAGCTCCCAAGACCATTATGCTTGACCATGCCCATGACTTCTCCATTGAATCTTCAGTTGGATCAGACTCAATAGTCAAATTCTCCCCCAGGCCCATATTGATGGGTTGAAAACCACTAGGCCCATCTATAGTTAACTTACCCTGATTTTTTTTTAACCAGCCCAATTTCCTCTCCAACAATATGTTCACACTCACCTCCTTGAAGAGTCCATCTACAATTAACTTGCCCTGGGGACCCACTCACCTCCTTGTTACTTTGCAAAAGAACATCTGACACCTTTTCTCCTCGTCTTTTTTCTAAATCATTATAAACTACCTCATCACATAACACACTGTAGGTCATACACACTTGAAAGTGTTTAGTCTATGGCACATGTTCCCCATAATCATCATGATTATTACTAGACTCCACCACTACGCCATCTAGCTTTGCTCGTTTCTCGTGCCTAGAAATACCAACTTCGTCTTCCTTTTCAAACTCCGTTTCTGAAACTCCTTCTTCTTCTTCATCTGACCCTGCCTCTTCATCTTCTTCGGATCCACTATTTGCCTCACCCTTTCTAATGATTGTCAACCGTTGTGGACCATGAAAATCCTCCAATAGCTTGATACGATATATGTTATCATTAATTTCCACGTTGAAAACCTCGTTCAGGTTAATAGAAAATTTTGTCTTTATAAGGATTCTTGCGACATCTAGACGGTTGTGCCTCTTAGTGTTTAGGTCAGATGATATATATTCTCCAACTCTACATGATAGAAATTTGAAAAACTTTGAATTCCATGCATGACATGGAAACCCAAAGCATTTTACCCAAGTCAGTCTCTCTCTATCCACATCTTCAGAACTCCATGGGTGGATTTTTTCGAACCACCTCTCCACCCAAGCACCATCTTTCTTAATTAATTCACTAATGTCACCAGGGCATCTCTCTTCCAATAGACATAAGTTGACCCCAAGAGGAGTTGCTTTGATTGTAAAGTAACCATCTACATTCAAAGCTTTTTGAATATTGTAAGTGCTATCGCTTTTCAAACAACTCCTACATAAGCTCTTTTGAACCGTTCCATTTCTACATCCTCTATATTAAATTTAGATGGGCAAATGATGACTTTTCCTCCATATTCAATCTCCGGCTCTGGCCTCCCACAACATTAGTATATGATCTCCCATTCACACCATGATTCCTGTTTGTAGATTTCATTCGGACGCCGACTGATTTTGGTAAAGTCTTTATCAATGGAGGATTTTGAACCTTATCTTTACTTATTTTGTTGAACCTTGGTAGATTCACAAATATCTTTATATTTTTTATTAAAATACTGTCCAGAAGAGTAGCCATTATTCTTGCATCTTTTATCTGCCTAAATCTAGCTGGTATTAACACTTCCCATACCAATCCATACTCTCTAAAAACCTCAAACATCTCTTTTGCTTCAAAGTCTTCTGGAAACTCCGTAAAGAAAAACGAAGTGATCTCTTCATCCACCTCCAAACCCTTTCCTCTTCTATCCTTCCATGAAGAGCTTTTTAACATGTGTATGCTCCTATTTCTATGGCTCACTTCCACCCAACTAAGTTCATCTCTCCCCATAGTTTTTCCTAGTAAAACACCTAAACTCCACTACAATGAAGTAAAATCGGTTGCCAAGGTCCTTATACCTAAGTATAGGAATTTAAACCGAAGACAACAAGTATTCTACATTGATTATGAAGGTTGAGACTATTGCAGAAATGTGATCTTGAAATTGGTATTGCATTTGATTGATCACTTTCACTTCATTTACTAATTATTGAGGTTTTCACTTCACTTTCTATTAATTAAGTTTTCTTTAGTAAAAATAGTATTCCCTTTATATCTTCTTTCATTTATAATTTTTGTTGATGTTTACTAATTATTGGGGTTTTTTAGGTAACATTTAAGGAATCGCAAAATAAACATTAAATAAAGATATTTTCATCTTATATTTATGCTACTATAGTAAACTTTTCTGTATTTAATAAGATTTTAAATAATTGAAACATTTGTTATTATATATAAAATTTATTAATAAATAATTAAGTATATTATGTATATCTATTACTTTTATTACAAAAAGTTTATATGTAAAATGATAACAATCCATATGAATTATACAAATGTAATTAATATATTTGGTATTAGATATAAAAAATTAATAGATTGTCAATATATAATCTATTAAATTATTTATTATTTTATTTTTAATTTTTCATTTTCAAGATGATAACAATTTATAACAAGCACTTCAAAATTTATTATTTTTGTTTATCATTTAAAATTTTTTTTCTTTCATTTTATATATAAATTATAATATTTTAACTTTACAACTAAATTTTCAATATAAAATATATATAATAATACATTTTAAACCACTAAATTAAATAACAATAGTTATAAATAATTTTAAAAAAGACTTATCCATGCAGCGCAAGGGTGTATATCTAGTTATTTTAATATTTTAATAAGTATATAAGTTTATGTATTTTAATTATATTAGTTATTTTATTAAATTAAATGTATTAAATGATTAAATAAATTAAATTTTTATCTAAAAATTAATTAATTAATTAATTAATTAATTAGATACTAGTACAAATATCAAGATTAATGTTGGCCGTGTCCATTGCTATTGCCCATCAACTTATTTTGAAAATGACGAAAAATTTTCTGATTAAAAAACAAATCTGAGGCCAAAATAGGATATTTTGAAATTTGTCTAATTTTGTTTTTCTGACCAATGATTGCTATTGAAGCCCTTCCTTGTTCACCTTGATATGTTTGTGTGTCGTTTGGAAAGTATTGGAAATGTTTGGGGAACATGAATATGTCTGATATGTGCATAACATTTTGAATATTGTTTCCAATCTTAATCGACCTGCTTGGACATGTTGGAGTCTTTTTCACTTGAATGCATCTTTGCTTGGAACTTAAAACTCTTTCAATTTTTTGTGCAATTGCAATGATTTATTTCCATTTTCAATTGCTCTTTTGATGTCGTAAGTTTTTTTTAATCACCTTGTTTTTCTCTTTTCATGTAATGGTTTTGGAGAAACTTGACAGTGATGAAACAGTGGCGTGAAGATCTAGGGAGAACATGATGGCTTGGCGCGGCTGAAAATAAAGGTACTTCAGCTTTCGCTTTCTACTTTCAATGGTGGTCCAACATTCGATACAGGGTCTTAATTGCTGTCTTTTGAAGTTTTCGTGGCTTGTTTTGATTTCAATTCAGCAATCCCGTAGGTGTAGGAAAACATTGGTGATCCTTGTATTGAAAGGTGACCATGGGCACTAACACACATTCTAGCTTAGGAGATGATGCTACTGTCATGTTTTGTAATTGTGTAAGTCCTTCAACATAGCAAATTGAGAATCATGACTCTGAACTTCCACCATCCATGATTCTAATTTCTTTAAGATTGATCATCATAAGAATTCATGGAAGCTGGAATTATCTCCTCCTTTATATTAAAATTATAGTGTTTACTTTCGCTTGCCGCAACTGTATACTTTACTTCACTGCAGCCACTTATTTTCTGTTCTTCTAATAGTTGCAGGCTTTGAGCAACAAATACTCGTCAGTGGATACGCGAGGGAGGCATGTGGCTACAAAGTTCTGAACTTTTGAGCTAGATGGAATTAGAAGTACTAAGTTCTTGCATATTGTACTGTTTCAAATCTACTCTCACCATCTTTCTGATTATCTATTTTGTGTCCTTAAGACATTCAGTAGCTAATGCAGCATGGTTTCTTGAATTAAATAGCACTAACTTGAATTTGTTTTGGACAGGTCTTGATTTGTACATCAAGAAGAAAACTCCATATGGTGCAAAGGTGATAGAATGATGAGGTTATGAATGACGAACTGGCATAGTGGATAAGGTGGAGCTTAGTTTCCCTTTAGGCAAAATCTGCTGTAGAATTAGGCAACGTGTCTGCTGTTAACTAATAACAAAACCTCCTGCTCCTATTCTATTGAGCGAAAATAACACTCCACAGGAAATTGTCTTTGTGTTTGACTTGGATTTGTAATGAACTTGAAGTTGGAACATGGATTTTGGTATGATTAATACTTGGAATGACATAAAACTTATGTACATATTCATCTTTGCATCTTGTTTTGAACAACAACTCTCCTTAAATTTGTAACACTGAATAGTGATGACCGTTGGGGTACTTCGAAGGCACATATTTTCTTTCCCAAAGCTGCTATATAAAATAACAGTAGATGAGAAAATTCCATGAAATTTAAGATGGCTTTTTTCTGCTGTATAAAAAAATAACACTAGCACGTGAACTTGGATGCTCCAGCTGACTCCAAATAACCACTCTCCATTGTCATGGTTCAAAACATTACAACTTGCTTTATTCAAAAGATCGTAGTTCAAAAATGTAGTAACTTAACACCATCAATGCACACTATCTTGTGATCCTTGTAGTATATTGATTATTAAGGCAAAAACCTATCTTGCTCCAATCATGCCAATGACAATAGTAGTCCTACTGACGTAGAAGATCATCTGCCTCTCTCCTTTAACAAGAATCATAAATCGCCTCTTGCAATTGGTTTTCTCAAGACTGGAATTGCATTAGATTTGTAATTCATTCCCATGGTGAAATTTGGATCTTGAAATGATAGCCCAAACTCAAACTTCGGATTAGAATTGGTTTAGGAAGAGGATGTAAAATTGGATACTCGGATTCAAAATAGTCATGAAAAAGTAGTTATGGAAAAAATGGGTTTTGGAATTCTACTTTGGAATATGAGTTTTGTAACCCAAATTTATGTATTTCCATGGGTTTTGGAAAATACAATACTAGGCCTTATAATAGTTGATATGACGATGGACTAGAAATTAATCAATCAATCCGGTTATAACATTCCACTTCTTCATAAGTAACAAACCTTAAGGATTTGCAAGGATTCATCAATCTTTCCACAATGGTCAAAACAACTTGAATCTTTAATTTTCCACTGATCTTCAAGATTGCTTGAAGAATACTTGATAGCTTTAAGAATACAAATATCTTCTTGAAACCATGGCATGAGCTTCATACTTGAATCATGTGATATAGAATCATGGGAACTTCGAACTAAGCTTGTAAACATGTGACACAAAGGACTTGAATTTTCACTTTGAATTCCGAACTTCTAATTCCTTCCAAATTGAACTTTTATTACTTAAGAACATAACATGACTGAGCAAACACAAATCTTGAATCTTGAGGAGCTGAAGGACGAGGAATATGCCATTTTGTAATATAACTACCATCCCACCGGTGACCAGTCTTTATGGACCAAGTTCCATATCAGTGGGTGTAATGACTTGATCTTCTGTAGGGGGAGGCTTCTAAGAAATGTGAAGGAGGAGAGGCTTTGGTAGTGGTTTTAGGTATCAAAGGTGAAGGCATAATCCAACACAACTTGCAAGGACCAGAGAACCTCCACAACCACACACACAACATAGCCTTCAAGACCTTGAATCTTCTGCATCAGCACCTGTATTCATAAATGAAACAAACAGACAACAACTAGGTGAAGCGGTTAGTCATGCACGAATGATTAGCCTAATATGTTATGCAAGGAACAAGGCGGGGATCTTAGGGTCAAAATTTAGGGTGTGACAGGTCTCAAAGAAAAAGTACCGAAAGCCCAGAGATTATTGTACAAAGACAAAGGATTGAAAATTTTGAGAAGAAATTAAAAGAACAACAGAGAATGTTAGAAGAGGAGAAGGAAAAAAGGGAGAAAGATATAGAAAGGTTCAAAGAGATGTATTTGGTATGTACTTTACTTGAGATGTTAGCGTTTTATCGGAAATGTATGATATATATTGTGCTTGTTTTTGTTTTGTGTTTTAATTAAATATTATGATGTAGAGATTAAGTAAAAACTTGGAACAACGGACAAATGAAGATCATCGTAATGTTGATGGTGATGATGATGAACGAACTCCTAGTAGAAGTGTTTTACGTCATGCTTCTACAAAAGGAAGTAATTGTTCAGCCCATCTCCCCCCCCTGCGGATAACCACAATGATATAATGGACCCTAATCCAAATGAAATCAAAATGTTATACCTGAAAGTTGCGGTGATAAATGAAGCACAACCTCTCCCGCTAGAACATTGTCCACGTTTGGGTTTATTCTATTATAATCTTGATGATGTAAGGGATTTTCTTGGTGGGTATAAGTGGCTGGACATCGGGTATTGCAAGTTTGATGCAGGTAAGTATATATAGTTGAATATACATGTCATTATAGAACATTATCATTTATAGAATATCACCCAAATTTATTTATTTTCTTTAACCATTTAGGTACATTCACCATCTTTATACAAAGTTGAATAAATCGAGTACTTACGGAATCTTGGATCCACTTTTTATTCGTTGGACTTTTAATGAACCAAAAGCTATCCGAGAGTACTTGATAACACGGTTAAGTGAGGGAGGAAAATAATGTTACTTAACATCATTCCTCTGCACGTAAGTATTTTTGGAATTGATGTTTATTCTATATTTAGTTTTGTTTTAACAAATACCATTAACCTATATATATATATGCTCTTATTTATTCAGTGGTCATTGGTAATTGATCATCATATCATTACGGACGAATACAATAACTTTTCTGTCTTCCTTGCATGATCCACTGCAAACAAAATGAAAGATATGATTAATTCGTAAGTGTATGCTTAATTCATTTTCTTTGACATTGTAATTAGTTTATCATGTAATATGTTTAATTCAAATTCAATGTACAGTGTTGTGGAGCAAGTGAATATGATGAACAATGTTAGAAGAAAGCCCAGATGGATCTGTCTTAAAGTAAGTGGCACGATTATGTTTCTTTTATTTTCATTCATTGTGGTTGTATTCATGTGATTTATGCTTAAATTTGTAGACAAGGAAACAACTCGGGAATTACGATGTCATGAAACACATGCTAAACATTTTCCTTGACGGCATTGTTGATTCATGGGATAAGGTATACATGTCATAAAATGTTTACACATATTAACAGATAAGTTGACTATTGAATTATTATCATACATGTTATTGCCTCTTTCTTATGTAGATGTTTCTTATGTAGATGTTTAACGACGAAACACCATTCCCTGTTGAGGACTTCGTAGATCTTCGTAAACGTTAGGCATATATCCACAATGTTCTTAAGGGTCCTGCTGATTGATGATGTCAATGAATTTTTTTTTGTAGAGATGATGTGAATAACACTTTTGTGTATTGATGACATGAATATAGTGTTTGGTGTAAATATGGTTATAATAGGTACAATACTTACAAAATGTATACCTTATCTGCTAACTGTATTTTATGGTTCTAATAGTTACAATACTTACAAATGAATGTTAGCTTATCTGTTATGGTTAAAATGGTTACAAGTTAAAAAATGGGATGAATTTGAATTGCTAAAATTGCATATTTAAAATGGTTACAGGTTCAATAATGGGATGAATTTGAATTGTTGAGAAATGCATATTTAAAACATAGGAAGTTTTGACTGCGGTTACAAAACCAAGTCGTGGTTGTATATTTGTGTCTGCAGAATATATAACAACTGGTATAAAATATAACCGTAATAATATCTCGCATGCTGCACAGAAAAAAAATAAATATCAAAATGGCGAAGCTGGGAATCGAACCTAGGAGTATTATATTTATCACAACGGTTCGTTTATTAACCGTTGTGATAGGGCGCGCTGTTTTCAGGTAATTACAACTGTTAATGGCCTGTGATTATAAGACTCCATTTACAATGACACTTTATATAACAAAGCCTACGCCAACGTCATTATATACCTTTCTCAACCGTTGTTGATTGGTATTTACGTAGTAGTGTTATACTCTACTTTCTAATCTCATACTCTTTAATCTTAAGATCTGACATTCGTCTAATGGCTCCTAAGACATTATTTCCTTCATTCTTTTGGGATGAAGATGTCAAAGAATCTGATGCCATAAATCCACTTCATCCTCATTGGTTATAGACCATGAGGAGGAATACACATTTATTTGAGGATCCCACAGATAGCAGCTATCTTTGGACCTTATACCTCTCATTAGAACAACACCTTTCTCATCTTTGACTATGCATTCTGATTTTAAAAAATTGACTAACAAACCTTGTTCACAAAGCTGACTAATGCTAATAAGGTTAGCAGTTAATCCTTTCACCAGCAGAACATCTTCTAAATTTGGGGATCCTGCACACATCAATTTACCCACTCCTTTAATTTCTCCTTTAAATCCATCACCAAATCTTACAGACCCTAAGGGCTGAGACCTAATATCCACTAACAGCTTCTGAAACCCAGTCACGTGTCTAGAGCATCCACTGTGAAAGTAGACGTCTTCTCTAGTTGAAGCCCACAAGGAGGTGCGAGCCATAAGATTCACATCCCTGTTGATAGACCTTCTTTTCTTACTAAACTGATTTACTTTTGCCAAAGCTTAAGCTTGTTGCTCCCCATACAGCTTATAACAGAAGGGCTCAATGTGACCATACTCCCCACAGTAATGACCCCTCCAAGTTGAGACTTTAGAGTTTGTTGAAGACACACCGTGTCTGCCAGGATGTTGCAACATGTGTGAAGCTAGCAAGATTATACCTGAGTGAATCGCACACTCAAAGATACAACAGAGTCGCCACTAAACTTTATTTAGTCCCAAAGGATAGGGAAAATATCGATAAAAGCTAAAGCTAAGAGAAACGGGTAAGGGGGTCGGTTATACGAGAGGAAGGTATTAGCACCCCACGCATCCGTCGTACTCGACGGGAACCATTTTGCTTGCTTATAGGCTTGGATGGGTTATCTATCTAAAGGCTTCTAGCTAAAAAAAATGGAAAGAAAAGGGAAAAGAGAGTGCTCGCGGAAGATTAGGGACCTCGTGCCTACGTACCCTCATAGTGCAATGAGGAAATCAAAGCGCCGTAGTTCATGGAACCAGGGAAAAGAAAGGGGAAGGTGGAAGAAGGTGGCTCGCCAAGTTTTCGTAATCTTGTGCCTACGTATCCTCATAGTGCAATGAGGAATTCAGAGCCTACGTAGTTCGGGGAACAACGACAGAGAAAGAAAGGACAATGGTGTCAAAACAAAGAACAAAAGAATATAGGAAACTCTACTTGGGAAACCCAAGAAGAAATGGTGTCAAAACCAAGAAAGGCAAAGATAATAGTAACTCTGTTGAGGATAGGACAAAGATGATCGTGGCGACCTCACTGGGGAATAAAGGGGCAATAGAGATTGAATCGAGACAAGGTAGAATACACTGATGATTCAGCATATTACCTGACAGACAGTGGTTAACCAAAGAAACAGAGAGTATGACTCTGGTGGGAAAAAAGTTTGTGTCAACTAACAGGCTGTGACGAACAAAAAAAAAAAGAGTATTGAACCAAGAGAAGGAGTTTGACTCGAAGGGGATTTTGATATATTAGCAAAAAAATAGTGGTTAACCGAGTAGATTGCAACTCAGCGGGGAGAAAGATTTTAACAGATAGACTGTGATCAACCAAAAGATGGGTGTATAACCAAGCGACGGTTGTAACCCAAAGGACGGGTGTGGAACCAAGTGAAGGTTGTGACCCAAGGACGAGTGTAGAACCAAGCGAAGGTTGTAACCCAAAGGACGGGTGTGGAACCAAGTGAAGGTTGGCCCCAAGGACGGGTGTGGAACCAAGTGAAGGTTGTGACCCAAAGAACGGGTGTGGAACCAAGCGAAGGTTGTGACCCAAAGAATGGGTGTCGAACCAAGTGAAGGTTGTGACCCAAAGGACGGGTGTGGAACCAAGCAAAGGTTGTTACCCAAAGGACGGGTATGGAACCAAGTGAAGGTTCTGACCCAAAGGACGGGTGTGGAACCAAGCGAAGGTTGTAACCCACTGGGGATATTGGTTTCAACATAAGGACCGTGTTTAACCAAAGAAAATAAGTGATTAACTAAGCGAAGGTGATTAACTCAAGAGAAACTCAGTATGTTAACAGATAAACTGTGGTTAACTGAAAAAAGGAGCAAATTGGTGTTTTAACTGACAGGCGGTGATTAACTAATCAAAAAGTAGAGAACCAAGAGAATGTTGTGAACTCCGTTATGGATTCGATGTTTACAGGAAGACTGTGTTTAACCAAAGGAAAGGATTAAGAATTTATTGGAAGAAAGAGAGTTGGTTATAACCGTTGGACTGTGATTTACCAAAGAAAGACTTATTACAACTCTTCTGGAAAGTTAACAAGCAATGATTAACCAAAAGAAAAGGGAAGTTAAACTAAAAGGAGGTTGCTAACCCAAGAGACAAAGATCTTGAACCAAGGAAATGGTGATTGCTCAAAAGAGATATTGGAGGGGCAAAAGTGATCAAGGATCGACTCGACTGAGGATTGAGAGACACTGGAGTCTGGAGATAGAGACGATTATTCCAGGTACCGGGTCATTCGTCCCTTACCCAAAATAATCAAGATGAGTGTAGGAATTCTCCACTCCCATCCCTTCTCTAGCACCAAAGTATAGTGCAGAAATTGAAACGGACAGCGTAACAGCGCCAACTTGTATAGTGCTTCAGTGCGTTGTGCAAATATCTGGCTCAATAGGGGATCAAGAGAATAAGATTCTAAGAAGGTCCTAAAGAGAGAAGAAAGGGAAAATCAACTAATCAAAACAAGGTTTCAATCAATCAATCAAAGGATATGCGTAAGCCAACAATCTTCCACGAGTCGAAAGATCGTAAAAGCAAGTGTGATGCATAACGATTGTACAAAATTAAATTTGCTCAATAAAGAACAAACTTAATGCAATAACATTCCAAACAATACCAAACATCAATACAAATCATGTTATCATGTGAACAAAAATGTGCAAGAATCATCATGTTCATACAACTGTCAATAATGCAAACAATTACGTAATTGATAAATCGTGCATCGAAAGTTTGCATACACGCTTCAAACAGAGGTTGAACAGCTCATAAAACATCCACAAATATCAAGCATATCAATCCATGGGAATTAAATGAGGAAAGAAGATCAAACCAGTTTGAAAATAGGCAAAAATGGCATTCTGGTTCAGTGTTAATCGATTAACCATTTGCTTCTGCAAAGTGGTTAATCAATTAACCTTTGAAAAAAAAGCAGATTTTTGCTGAAAACAGAGGTGTTGGTCGATTAACCATTTTGCACTGGAAAATGGTTAATCGATTAACCATGGGACAATGACTGGAAAAACAGTTTTCAAAAGCACTTCCAGCAATTAATCACTTATCCAATCATCCACATGTTATGGCATACATTTGTGCACGAAAATTACATCATGTATGAGAAATTAATCATCAATTGAAAGCATTAAGCATGAAGATCAAGGATCAAGCCATCACATGATTACTCAATATCGAAAAACTATCGAAACTACATCGTAAATGTGCAAAAGTGATCGAAACAGTAAATTGAACAAGAGATAACCAACCTAAAAGGAGGAGGAGTGCATTGGTGATTGTTGTATGCAAAATGTAGTGAGAATAAGAAAAGAAAACCAGAGGATTCCAAGCTTGAAATCAAAACGTAGCAAAACCAATCAAAACGCAATAAAAGCTCCGAAATCGAATTTGCACTGAAACGATCGAAGTAATCACTTGATTTGAAGTAGAACTTGTTGTAATTCTAAAAATCCAAGTAGAAATGGAGAGGAATGGAGGTTAAGCTCAAGAGAATAACAATTTCGATGTGAATATTGTTACACTCTAATGGTGGAAATTGAGCTTTTGTGTGTGGTTTGATGAAGAAGATGAAGATGAATGTGAATAACTTGCAGAAAAATTATAGAAAAATGAGAGAAATGAGAGAGAGTTGAGTAAATAATTGTGAGAAATGTTTGAAGGTTCCAGCGTCCTTTGCAAAATGATGGACCTTTGTTTATATAGAGTGGAGGTTTGGAGTATGCTAGGTTTGGATTGTGCTTTGGAGCTAGCTTTGGATCTTGTTTGGAGTTAGTTACATTTAACTCACTGAGTCGGAAGTTGACTCGGTGGAACAATCCCAATGCAAGTCCAAATCAAGTGGTTCACATGCTTGGAAGTGAAGTAACATGGTGGTATTAATTCAAAGTGGTGTATTGGAATAAATGCCTTGGAGTGTCTTGAAAGGTCGTGAACTGTCTAGAATGTTCCACACAATGCTAGAACCAAGTAGACTCCAAGAGAATGGGGAGTGAAAAGTTGTTGCCATGAAAATGAAGCAGAATCTGCTTTTTTACAAGGGTTAATCGATTAACCCATTTGCACTAGCAAATGGTTAATCGATTAACCAAGCCAAAATTTGCCCAATTTGCTTGAAAAAAGGTGTTGTGGCCATGGTTCCGATTTTCGACCTTTTACTTTGATGAATAGACATAGAAACCATTGTTTTGTGCTTGTATTGATGATGTGATGACTTTATGAGGATGTGATTAATCGGGCTTGAAAAACCTAAATATTCCTGCAAAAAAATCATAGCGAAAAAAGTGCTAGTGCTTATGCCAACGATGCGAATGCACATGCTTATGCAAAAGGCAAAAGGGGAAGTCAAATTTCAGGTTACGACAATATGGTTGGACATCGTGACCATTTTCTTCTTTTCACAAGAAGGGAACTATTCTACAGACTTATTTTTTTGTTGATCATCAGAAATATAATCACCTCCTGCACTTCTATATTCTTTCACCACATCATATTCATCACTCATTCTTCTTAATGAGTCTGTCATGTTATTAAGCTTGGATTTTAGGAAGGTTACCTCATCCTGAAGATGATGAACATTACATAGAAGTTCTTTCTTCTCATTCTCCACTACAATTATGATCTTCCTCTGATTCTCCTCTGTCGGAATATGTTCTTCACACTTGCCACACATTTCCTTGTAAGCGATACCCAGATCTTCATAAAGGAAATTTTCTGCACACGACTCTTCCTTATCAGCCCATCTGCCAGAGAGAGCAGTTACAATGTTGCCAGTATCAGAATTAGATTCATCTTCTGACTCATCATCATCTTACCATGATACAGACAACCCTTTCTTCTGTTTCTTAAGAAAAGTTGGACATTCTGACTTGATGTGACCAAAACCCTCACACTCATAGCACGATATTCCTTTGCCTTGATTTGACTTCTCTTCAGACCTGGTATTCTTCTGAGAGTCATTGTTGTTTCTGATGTCGGATGAGATGTTCTTGACACCTGACTTTCCTCTTCTATCCACCCTTTTCAGAACCTTGTCAAATTGCCTCCCAAGTATCACAATAGCATTAGATATATCTTCATCTGTATCTAGGTCACATTTATCCTCTGAGTCATTAGCATTTGACATAAAAGCTATGCTCTTCTTCTTTTCAGCCTTGTCATTGATCCCTAATTCGAAAGTTTGGAGGGATCCCATAAGTTCATCAACCTTCATGTTGTTTATGTCTTGGGCTTCTTCAATGACAGTCACCTTCGTGTCAAATCTCTTTAGAAGATATCTGAGAATCTTTCTGACCAATTTAGCTTCTGAAATCTTCTCCCCCAAGGCACTTGAGGCATTTTCTATCTCAATAATATTCATGTGAAAATCACGAATACTCTCATCCTCCTTCATTTTCAAGTTCTCAAACTTGGTGGTAAGAAGTTGAAGTCTTGACTTCTTTACCTTAGATGTTCCTTCATGGGTAGTCTTCAAAATCTCCCAAGCATCTTTAGAAACAGAACAATTATTTATAAGTCTGAAGATGTTCTTGTCCACTCCATTAAACAGGTCATTCAGTGCTTGGGAGTTTCTTTGAGTTAGCTTGTCATCTTCATCATCCCAGTCTTCCTCAACCTTCAACACAATATTACCATCCTTATCTTTAACCTTTGGAGGATCCCATCCCTTGACCACATATTTCCAAGCCTTGCTAGCAATAGACTACATAAAGGCCACCATACGTGCCTTCCAATAATCATAATTGGTTCTATCAAGGATGAATGGTCTGTTCATAAAACCTCCTTTCTTGTCCATTGCACCAGAAAGTATCTTCCCTAGATCGCACCTAGATACAGAGCAGTATGCCTTCTCTGATACCAATTGAAATTCTGGTATGCAGATATCAAATGACTTGAGAGATGTCGAGACACTGATATCTATTTAACACAAAAGGACTAAGGTACACACAATTAACAGTACAAAAAATAACAAAACACAAAGAGCTGTTAACCCAGTTCAGTGCATAACAACACCTACGTCTGGGGGCTACCAAGCCAGGAAGGAAATCCACTATTACCAGTATCAATTCAAAGCTAAACAACCTAATTTACAACTTCTCACTTAATACCTACCCAGTGCAATTTCTACCTAAGACGCACCTAGATATGAGACCCCTCTCACTTCCTACCAGTAACCACTGTGACACAATTATAACTCTCTTAATGTTTTAGAAAATACAGTCCAAAAGACACACAATCACTCAATGCTTAAAAGCTTAGGAGTGATTGAAAAAACTTACAACTCAATAGAGACAATCCTATTCTTATATCAAGATGGTATTTAAGAGGCTCGCAAACAGTCTACCTCAATGTATCAGAAGACACATGAGTGAAACAATACAACAGTACATTGAAAGAAAACTCAAACCCTAAACCCTTATTTGCACACACGATTTCCTCAATAAAGATTCCACACCACTTTAGGTTTAGTAAGTCTCCTTTTATGTCCTCGTGTAGTATGG
The DNA here is from genome assembly GCA_022829125.1 of Lathyrus tuberosus. Lineage (NCBI taxonomy): Eukaryota > Viridiplantae > Streptophyta > Magnoliopsida > Fabales > Fabaceae > Lathyrus > Lathyrus tuberosus. Next base: position 14,657,600 of record JALAZF010000072.1, read on the forward strand.
GCTTGGACTCTTCCCATTTTGTCAGTTTTAACCTCATGCAAAATCTTCTCCAAAATAGCATGAACAAATCATTAAAGTTTCCTAAAACGTCTCCTCATTTAATTTAGGTTTTTATGTACAACTGGAGATACAGAACATTGTCCCAGATAGCATCATCTTGAATTGCGTAAATTACTGAGATATATCCAAAAGAAATATCACACAATTAAAACAAACAAATCTGCCAAGATTTTAAAACACTCAGACTAGATGTTCTGATAGAACATGTTCCAACATCTGTTAGGACATCTGCTCCCAAGGTTAGCTGAGCAACATGTCACAACGTCACACATGACATCCATGTTTTAGCAAAATTGTTTCCAATATATAAACCATGGAACCTTCAGAAATAACCAAGCATCAGATGAAAACCAAATATCCAAGTCAAGTCTTCATAAGAGGTCAACTCAAGGTCAAAGTACCAGATAAGATCCAAGGTCTCAAGTCACAACTCCAAAGCATATGATTAATTATTATGTGGTGTTATTATGCTTTTAAACTAATATTGTAATTCGTAAAGAAGATGGATGTAGTATTGGGTATGGATTCGCTTTCTGCCAATTCCGCTTATATCGGATGTAAAAAGAAGGAAATATACATTCCTAAGGAATCACCGAATCCAAGAGAATTGATTTCTGAATTTTTAGAAGGTACAATTAATACGGTTCATTGCCTTTATTATGAAGATATATCCTTCCTTTCTTTTCTCACCATGGATTCAGAAGGATTGAATGTCATATCCGTAATTCCTGTAGTGTGTGAGTTTCTAGATGTGTTCCTAGAGGATGTCACTTCCTTACCCCCAAAAAAAGAAGTGAAATTCTCTATAGGTTTGGTTGCAGGAACTGCACTAGTTTCAATTGCACCTTACCAAATGTCTTTAACCAAATTGAGAGAGTCGAAAATGTAATTGGAAGAGTTATTAGAGAAACATTTCATCCAGCCTAGTGTGTCTCCCCAGGGTGCTCCAATTTTATTAGTGAAGAAGAAAGATGGGGGTATAAGATTGTGTATTGACTACCGCTAACTGAATAATGTCACTATTAAAAACAATTACCCATTGCTTCAGATTGATGGCCTCCTAGAGTAGTTAAAAGGAGCCTGTATGTTTTTAAATATTGATCTACGGTCTAGGTATCATTAGATTCGGGTAAAGATTTATAACACCTCAAAGACCGCTTTTCGCACTTGTTATGGACATTGTGAGTTTCTTGTAATGCCTTTCTGAGTGACTAATGCTCTAGTTGTATTTATGGACTATATGAGTCATGTGGTCTAACCCTATATGGATCAATTTGTGGTGATTTTCATTGATTACATATTGATCTATTCCCGTACACCTCATGAGCATAATGAGCATTTGCGGATTATATATACTTTCCGTTCTGCGAGAGAAGAAATTAATCACAAAATTAGCAAGTGTGAGTTTTGGATGTCTGAGGTCAATTTCCTTGGACATGTGGTTTCTTAGGGAGGAGTTCTCGTGGACTTATCAAAAGTAGAAGTTTTACTTAATTGGGAGAGACCTAAGAATTCCTCAAAATTCAAAAGCTTTCTAGGACTAGTTGAGTATTACTGTAAATATATCATGAGTTTTTCACAATTAGCCTTACCTGTGACCAGACTTACTCGAAAGGAAGTTCCATTTAGATGGGATTCCGAATGTGAAAGAAGTTTCCAGAAGTTAAAGAAGAAGTTGACTACCGATCCAATTCTAGTTATTCCAGACCCATCTCGAGGATATGAGGTATTTTGATATGCGTCCATTGAGGACTCATGAAGAGAATTATACGACCCACAATCATGAGTTACCAACGACAGTGTTTTCCCTCAAGGTGTGGCGACATTACCTCTATGGGGTTCACTTTGAGATGTTTAGTGAACATAAAAGTTTGAAGTATTTATTCGACCAAAAGGAGTTGAACATGAGACAACGTAGGTGGATGGAGTTCCTAAAGGATCATGATTTTGACCTATAGTATCACCCGAGTAAAGAAAACAAGGTGGCAGATGCTCTGAGTAGAAAACAGACGCATAAGTCAAATTGATGGTATTGGAGTATGATCTATTTGAGAAATTCAAGAACATTAACCTCTAGTACACATGGACCACAGCAGGAGTGTTACTTTGAAATATAAACATCATATGTGACTCGAGTGAAAGAATAAGGAAAGCTCAACATTGTGACGCTTGGTTACAATCGAGGGATGGACATCCGAGTTTCACCCGATCCATGGATGAGGTTCTCTCGTTGAATCAATAGATGTGTGTAATCGAAGATTTCGACTTTAAGAGATTGATTATGGTAGAAGCACATAATATTAATTTCACCATTCATCCCAGTTCTTCCAAGATGTATCAAGATTTAAAGAAGAATTTCTGGGCCAAGAATGAAGAGGGACATTAACGAATTTTTGGTCAGGTGTCTAATGTGTCAGAAAGTAATGATTGAACACCAGAGACCTAGGGTATGTTGAAACCTTTGGATATACCAGAGTGGAAGTGGTAAATCATATCTAAGGATTTTATAGTGGGTATACCTCGTATTCTTGGCGGGCATGACTTGATTTGGGTGATAGTTTATAAACTGGCCCAATTGACTTACTTCTTACCCGTTAAGACTACCTACAAGGTGGTTCACTTAGAAAGGATTTTCATTGCAAAGATAGTTCGACAACATGGGGTTCCTGTTAGTATTGTATCGATAGAGATCAAAAATTTACTTCAAGGTTTTGGTAGACTTTCCATCGTGCAATAGGAACTCAGTTTAATCTTAGTACCTCAAATCACCCTTAATCTAATGGTCAAATAGAAAGGACAATCCAAACTGTGGAAGACATGCTCTGGGCATTTGTTTTGTAAAGTGGAGGTGGATGGAAATACCACTTACAACTGATTGATTTTGCATATGATAACAACTATCACTCCAACATTGGTATGGCTTCATACGAAGCGTTGTATGGAGAGAAGTGTATGACCCCTTGTGTTGGGAGGAAGTTTGTGAAATATGAATACTTGGATCAAGGATAATCTTAAATACCACCAAGAATATCCAAGTAATTCGAGAAAAGATGAAGTAGGACCTGAATTGGCAAAAGAGTTAAGCGGATCGGAGAAGGAGGCCTTCAGTGTTCGAGGACGAAGATCATGTATTCTTGAAAATTACTCCTAGACTCAGACTGAAAGGACTTTCCAAGACGAATTAGTTAAGATCGAGGTACATCACCCTTATTAGATCATGAGGAGAGTAGATGAGGTGGCTTATCAATTTTCATTACCACCTTCCCTATCCGGCCTTCATGATGTATTACATGTGTCTCAATTGAGAATGTTTGTTCCAGATCCTTTTTCAGCGAATCCTTCCTAACTCAATCGTGGTAGTGGTAGACCTTACCTTCCATCCTTAACCTAGTCGCATAGTCGAGTATGAAGTCAAGGCATTAAGAAAAAAGCAGATTCCATTGGTGAATATATTATGGGAAGAATCTCACCCGGTTGAAGCTACATGAAAGCTAGAGTTTGAGATACGAGAGAACTATCCACGTCTTTTCAAGTATGGTTCTCCGAATTCGATGATGAATTCAATTTAAGGGGGGAGGGATATAATGCCCCAATGTAAATTGATATGCTTAACCTTTAATTAGAGTGTAAGTACATGAGATTAGAATTAAGGGAAAGTTTGGGAAATTAGTGAAAGTGAGGATAAAATGGTATTTTCTCTCACAAGCTACTTAAACCCTTTACGCCTCTTTTCCTCATTTGGTTTTTCCATCCTTCTAATTGTCACAAAAGTCAGATTTTGAAGGAGAAGAAACGTGAAAGGAGGAAGGAAATGAGAGAGAGGGTGTTTTTCTCATGTTCATTATCCTTTTTGCATGTGTGGATTTTCTTTACTTCTTGAAGAACATAGCAAAGGGGCAGCTTGATTGATCATTTCATCTTCACTACCATACCAAAATTTCAAGCTTGATCAGGTGGGGTTCTTTAGTTAGTTGGGCAGTATAATTTAAAGGGGAATTTTGCATGTTGGGACTAAGGGTTTGAGTGCTCTGCTGACATGTCTAATTGATGTTATTCTTTGTGTTAATTTTATGAATTGATGCTAGAATTAGGCTTGTGATATTGTTGCATGCTTGATTTTCCTTTTCTTGACATGTTTAGAGTCTGTATGATTGTGGATTCTGGATTTTTTGGACTTGAAAACGAGTTATGGTCTAGTAAACTCGCTTAGCGACAGAAAGGCTGGCTAAGTGAGCCTTTGTGGAGGATAAAATTGAGTTTCTGGGTTTTCTCGCTAGACAACCTAAGGATTCGCTAAGCGAGCCTTCACTGGACTTCCTCGCTTAGCAAAAGATACGTTCACGTGGAGAGACCTCGCTTTGAGCTTGCTTTGTTATGGCTAAGCGAGATAGTTAATTCTGGGAAAAATTTAGGTTCTTCCTCGCCTCGCTTTGACGTGGCTAAGCGAGACTCCTGATGCAAAATTTTTAGTAACACCAAACTTAGTGTATCTTGAGTTCTGTAACTCGAAATGAAATGCATTCAAAGGCATTTGAAAGCTAACGTAGAGAGATTTAACATATTGATGCTTCCATGGCTTTTATGCACTCCTAAGAATATGTAGATGCCTCTCATACTTATGTATGATGTAATATACTACGATAAGAATATGTAGGTGCCTCACATACTTATGTATGATGTGATAGACTAGAATAGACCTAAGTGGTGTCTCTCATGTTCAGGCATGATGCGATATGTCACGTAATTTATAATATGTTCGTATACCTTGTGTAATTAGGTGTGCATAATACAAAATAAAATTTAGTAAAGGATCTTAGGGTATTGTTTCAGGAATAATTTTCCAGGACCAAGAAGACTCCTAAGATAGGAGAATCCCATTGAGATAGTTGTTTCTCACGCCTTTTGTTATAATGATTACATGAGATCAGATCGTTACTAAAGGTAAAGCCAAGAAGACTTAAGCATACCTGCTAGACAACTTTACTTTAGCATTTATGATTTGTTTCCTTTGTACTCCATTATGATGTTTGAATTCTTTATGTCTGTACTGTTTTGGCATACCGTGTACTGGATGCTTATCTTATGTAATGATGTATTCCTTTACTATTGTATTATGTTTCGTACCATGAATGACACCTTAATATTATGTGATTCTAGACACACATTTTGTTGGGTTGTTACAAACAACTCGCGCCATGTGGTATGATGGCCAACAGTTGGCCATTGGCAATTATCCCAAGTGCCCTTCAGGCCACTAGGTAAAACATAGTCGTCACCATCCACTATCCATCTCCATTGGTGTGCTGATTAGGAGATCACGGTCATTGATCAAGGTACCTCAGGCATTACAACTTGTGCATGTATCACGAGTGACCACTGCTGCAACATTAGACATAGAGCCTGCACTGATCAGTGTAAACCTGATGAGTTGTTACCCACCCGTCTGACTGACTCCCTCATATTCCTACATGTGTCCACTTTTGTCCCCATATATTCCATTCTTATATCTACCCATCAAATCTCATCCACAAAAATATTTGTCCCCAAATCAACAAAAAATCCATCCAACACATTATTTTTTCCCTTCCCATGAGGCCCCACCTGCTAACCTCATATCAAACACCATAATCACTTTATCCATTTCCCAAAATTTTACAACCTATTTCCTACACAATAACACATTCTCAACCATTGGATCTTATAAGTTTTACCCCAAATTATTCCAAGACATTCGATTTTCCTTTAGCCTCATTGGACACTGAATCCACCCATAAACCTTTTCCCCCAACATTTCAAATTTACTCTCATCCACATAACCAATAATAATTTAAAATCCAAAATTTAGAAAGTTTGGGAATCCGAAAATGAGTTTTTGACCACTTTTCTTTAGTAATGTGGCAAGACAGTGTTAACATTGAGGACAAGGGTTTTTTTTGCCTAAGAGTATTTTTAGAGGGCTAGATCATATGCCCAAAAGAAATAAAAAAAACTATATGACTTGAGGACTTCATTCAGTACTCAAGAATGTGCACTCGCAATTGTCTCTAATTTTATTATTTAGGTTTATGGTGCTTTCTCAAAAGAGGTCCATCGCCCAATTTGCTTAGTAAATCCTCGTTATTTATATCATAATGTTCAAGTTGTGTGAAGTTAATAAGAATTCCGAAAATTCTGAAAATTTTAGGCATAGTATTAATCTTTCAAAGCGTCATTGCTGACTCGAATATGAATATGTGTTAGAGACTCACTACGAAACATTGCCCATTACATACAATATATTTATTTCACTTGTTCCCAATAGTAGTGATGTCCCATCAAGACTCTTCTTCTACTCTTGCCATGCAGTCAGGCTAGGGGTCTTCACGACACGCCCTCGTCCTATAACTCATGGACAAGGGCTTAGGATAAACTGTTTTGGACCGTTCCACAAGTCCTAAAGTGAAAGACCCAAGAACATGTAATACTTCCCTCTAGACATGTCTATCACAATAATTAGATCCAAGGGTTTCTCGCACAACGTGTCTCACTTTATACCGATAGTTTTAAATGCCCTCAATATATAAAAATAAAGCGCGTCATTTCAAATATTCAAATTCATTTTCATTCTCACATTACTTCTCATTTTCCGTCGCACCGGAAATTGCTCCGCCTCATCAAGATCTCTTTTCGCCATTAATTTAACATTTTGGTTTCATATATAACAATAATATTTTCTTACTTTTCTTATCAAAGATTTGGAAATTCATTGAACTATATATTTTTTGTAGAGATAAATATACTTCAAAGACTCTCAAACAGAAAATAATCAATATTCAAAGTTGAAAGCAACACACACAAAAAAAGAGAGAGACACACTTTTACAAGGACACTTAATTATTTAGAATTTAAGATGCAGTACTATTGAATAAATAACGGTAAAATGATCATAGAAACTAAGAGTCGAGGGCTTCGATAATGGTAGAGATAGAATTCGAAATATCCCCAGTGGCTATGTCGATGAGCAGGTTGAGCGCGAACTTGGTAAATTTGAAGAACGAACGCATTCCCCCTTTGGACCTATTATTATTATTATTATTCAAATTCTCAAGAATCACATCCTTGAAACACGAGACATGAACACAAGTGTTTCCATTAGAGTTACCTACATATGACCAACCTTCAAAGTTGTTCCTCACAACATGCCTTTGCTTACAATGGACACAGTCTGATGGAAGTTGATGAGATAAAGTCATTAAATCTGTAATGTTTTTTTCCAGGTTGAGACAACAAGGATGTAGAGCATCCCCTGTTCTGGAAGCGTAGAAAAAACCTAACAGATCTTTTCCACAAGCATCACAGAATCCACCCCATAGTGGTTTCTCATAGAATTCAAATGTAGAATTTTTGAAAAATGGATGAACTGCATGCGTAACAGGTTCTGCACATTCTTTATGGACGATGTAGTTGCAATTGGAGTCTTGACAGCTGTAACGTGATCCAAAACCTATCTCTTTACAACCACTGCACATATATGCAGTTCGTGAACTGTTCAATTGTAATGTGTGTTGATGATCCATATGTATTAAATATTGAAATGAGTGTACAAGATATATGCAATAGCTAGTATGTTGAATATTATTTGTGTAAAGATGCTTTCTCAAACATCTATATTTATAGGAAAAAAATGTATCAATATTACCACACTTTCTTATGGGTTTCCCAAACATCATTTTTCTAGAATGGCAACTAGAATATTTTTTTAATTTTTAATTTATCTTTTATTTAAATTGCATTTTTTTATATTAATTAGGTATACTTGACCATATTTATTTTTATTTTATTAAAGTTTTGGCTAAAATACAGTTTTGGTCCCCCTGTTCGGCAAAATTCACGGTTTTGATCCTCCATTTTGTTTTTTAACAGTTTTGGTCCCCCACTCCAATTTTGGCCCAAAAAAGTGATGAACAGTACCTGGTCCGTACATGAACCGTACATGTTCGTACATGAACAGTACATGAATAGTGAGGGTGGGGACCAAAACTGTTAAAACATAAAATAGGGGGATCAAAACCGTGAATTTTGACAAACAGGAAAACCAAAACTGTATTTTAGTCTAAAGTTTTTTATATTATTCGAGTATAACTGATTTATTTTGTTGAACTGTACTTAACGTAAACACAGTTATGTGTTTAATTTCCCATATTAAATCATACAAGTATTTTCTTGTATAACTAAAATTATTTAATAGTTATTTAATTATTGAACGATCAGATAAAAATACAATTAGACATTCTGTATGAATAATTAGACATTAAAGACATCCATTATCTAACCAAACTTAATATTAATATTTGGTCATTATGGAAGAATACATCTTAGAATTAATTCTTACTTAATATTTATATTAATTTAAGATCATTTTTAATGTTTCAGTCTTATTTAATTTGCAACTAAAAAACATTATACATATATATAGTTATTTTACATGTCTATTTCTTTACATCCTCGGCAAGGTGCTTCTGAATGATTAAGTTCTAATGTGTGGTGGTGATCCATATGAATGGATATATCTAATTTTGTAGTTTTGTTAAATACTATGAAGTTCTAATGTGTGGTGGTGATCCATACTTACACGTGAGTTCCTTTTTGGTTGTGTATGTGCGACTATAAAGGTCAATGGTAGTTTCTATCGATTTTTTTTTAACATATATATATATATATATATATATATATATATATATATATATATATATATATATATATATATATATATATATATATATATATATATATATATATATATTGGATCTAATTTAGATTAATCTTTTATTTAATTAAGTATTAGATTAGATTCAACCCAAAGACTATAATTTGGAGTAAATTAAAAAAACTTACTCTTGGAATAAGTTGATCCACACTCATATATTTACTATGAGTAGGGATGTCAAGTTGTATCTATTAAAAAGAATTCCGCGGGGATTCCTCATTTAGGGCCCTCAAAGATGAGAATTTTTTTCTGCGCAGGAAAAGGGATGGCAAACATATATCCCCGTGTCGTTAAATCTCTGCCCTGCACTAAAATACCATAATATCGTTAATTAATATATAATTGAAAATTTCTAGGTAGGTTTATTTGTCATTTTATATCATTTATTTTATAAACCAATGCAATACACCTGTGTAATGTTTTTTTTTTGGAATAAAAGATTTCATTAAATCCCAAAAAACAATACAAATCACGACGGTCAAAGAACCAGCCAAGAAAAACCAAAAAACCCAAAAACTAACTTAGGGAAGTAACTATTTTCTAATATGACTCCTAAGGCTATGGCTCACCCAACATCTATTCACTAGTACATTGATGATTTTAGGCCCTATGGTTCCAACATCAGTTTTGTTCCAAAAAATATGACTATTTCTTACATTTCAAGTTTCATACACCGTTCCGTAAAAGTGCACTTCAAAATCTTAGATTTCCACCCCTTACATTTACTGTTGGTCAGAATCCACTCTAGTTCCTCATTCCACCCAAGAGGAGCATGATTGATGTTAAGCTAATGAAGAACATACATCCAAATTCTACGCATAATACCGCAAGAGAAAAGCAGGTGTTGAAGAGATTCAATATTGTTGCAGAAACAACATCTAACTTGATTAATAAAACCAAAACGCTGCATTCTCTCTTTCGTCGCGAGTCTACCGTTACAAACCATCCACAGCGTAAATTTAGCCCTCGGTCTCGTCGAGTTATTGAACCAAAGACTCCTCCAAGGGACCTTAGCTTGGAACAGTTTGATGGACAAGTAAATACGCCTTGTGGTGATACTTTTTTGGTTACTAATTGAGATCCACTCTTGAGGAGATAATATGTGCCTTTGTTTAAAAATTGCTCTCATGATCCAGGTTCAATGGTTTTTCACTGATATCTCCATTATGTCCCTGCCTTTTAAGTAGTTACTATGCACCCATTTAATCCATAAACTATCTCTTTTCCTACTCAAATTCCAGAGCAGTTTCAAAAGATTTGCCTGATTCCACTCAGTAAGATCTCTAATATTAAAGCCACCATGGTTTTTGCTATAACACGTCTTTTTCCATGAGACCGGAACCTTTCTCATGATTATGCCAGTACCAGACCACAGGAACTGTAACACCCCCAATCTATACCCCCCCAATTAATTAAAGCGATAAAAGTTTCATCAGAGTATAATTAAACATTCATGGCATAGACGGAGGCGTCACATCAATTGAGACAAAATACAATAAACCTGCCCATAAAGATATGCAACAAACAGGTAGCACATAACAGAGGAACTCAGTTCCTAATACCCACAAATCAGGTACAGAATTAAAAGCGGAAAATCAGCAACTGAATCTCATATATATAATTATATATATATATATATATATATCACATAAAAGTTTGTCTGTCATACACAGATCCATACATATACAATCCAAAAGAGATATATACATATACACACAATCCCTAACGGTCTCCCCGACTACCCGGTGCCACATATCAGAGCCGACCGACAAAAGAATGAAGACCTAAGCTTCACAAAAAGACCTCCAGGATCTAATCTGCAATGCCTCGTAGAGCATTTAAAACAGCAGAAGGGTGAGAAACACAATAATAATATAATTGCATACAATTATATAATAATACACCAATACACATGTAAAATATTCGCACCACAAACTTACGACACAATTCAAAGACAAAACAACACAATGCACATCACATATAATCATCACCAGGGCATACCAATCGTGCTCAAAGCAATTACCACACACATAGATGAATATATCAAGTCATCAATCTCATTCACAATTCCATACACAATCCATCCATTCATGATTTATGCAAATGCACAGAGATCGACACAACGACTCAATGCAATGCATATGCGGTACCATCCATCCATCAATCTCAACACTAGTTCACTCATGAACTATTTGAACCATCGCTTATTACTTAATGTAACTCCCCGTCGGGTATACGATGTTCCCCGTCGCTTTCGGTCCTCTTGGTATAAGGCGCACGACGTTTATGGATCGCTTTCAGTCCTCTTTGTATAAGGCGCACGATCCGATTGCTTTCGTTCCTCTTTGTATAAGGCGCACGATCGTCTATAATCATCGCTTTCAGTCCTCTTTGTATAAGGCGCACGATGTTATAGCGGATTTCCTCTGGAATCGTTTCGTCGCTCACACCCACTAGGGCACACGACATCACAAGAATGCATATCATGATGCTTGGCATACAATGACTCATGACATTCAAATGCACACATATATGCAATCATCTCAATCAACAATATTCATGCTTTGCAGTCAAGCCCAAAACAATGCATTTAATTGCCATAAGGCCACAAACCCTCATCACAACATATAAACACATGCATTCACCTCATATAATCAGCACCCAAGTCATACAACATATACCACCAGCACATTGCATGATTACACATTAATTACACACAATTAAAACGATAAAAGTCAACAAAACCACACATTTTGAAATTCCCAACATAATTAAATCGGTCAACAATCTCAAAACCATCATCATAAGAAAGTACAGTTCAATAGCTATCCAACGATACTAAGAATGTTCAAAACGGATAAACGAAACACAAGCTACGGACTTAAACAGAAAAGACATCGCGAAAAGACAACATTTTGCACACTCACTGGCCATACGCGTATTGCCCTGAGCCATACGCGTATTGCCCTAATTCCTCGCCCATCCATACGCGTATTGCCCAAAGTGATACGCGTATGGGCAGAGACCAATTTTCCCCAAAACTCCCACTAACAATCCAATACGCGTATTGCCCAGCTTCATACGCGTATTGACCTCAACCTTACGCGTACCAATACGCAAATGGGCAGATGGCCGAGAAAAATGAAATTCAATACGCGTATTGCCCAAAAATGCACCTCCCATAAGCATATTGCCCAACCCAATACGCGTATGGACATGCCTGATACGCGTAACGGCAGTGGAACCCATAATTTTTTTCTGCAGAATTTTTCTGCGTTTTCAACCCAAAATCACTCCAATTTTTCACCTAAACACCAGAAAATTACCAATAGAATGCCTAACAACATGTATTTATCATGTATCAACGGTAAGGAACCTGAAAACATGATTTCCACCACAATTTAATCGAATTCTAACCATTTCCACATATTATGGTTTTTCACTCTATATTCAATTTCAATCCAATATCAACCAAAAACATACATACATAATCATACACAAGTATATAATAATCGAGTTTCGCACCCTTACCCGGTTTAATCACGTTTGAAAAGTCGGGAGATTGATTTTCTTAATTTCCAAGTTTTTCTCTCTTTTCTTCTTTCTTTCTATTTTCTTCTCCTTTTCCTTCTTCTCTTTTTCTTTCTCTCTATTTTCTCTCTTTCTATTCCTATTCTTACTAACTTAAGGAAAAATAAAGTGAAATGACCAAAATACCCCTACACTCAAATATCTCGCAAACGTTCCCAAAACGCGATAAAACATCACAACATTGAAAAATAACATATTTTCAAATAAAAGTCGAAAATAAAATAATATAATAATAAAATAATCAAAATGACTCGATTAAATAAAAACTGACAAAACTGGGGCGTTACAGGAACGATCGACAGACCGCTTCAATTTGCTCGATAACGTTTTTTGGAAGCGGGATACATTGCATCCAGAAATTAGTTACCGCCATCAGAGTGCTATTTATTAACTTAAGCCTGCCAGTAAAACTCAGAAGGTGCATACTCCAATGATCGATACGAGCAACAGTTCTCTCCACTAACAGCCTACATTCAGCCACTGACAACTTCGAACTAGATAAAGTAATCCCTAAATAGATGAAAGGAAGATTGCCTTCCTTGAAGAAGATAAGGTGAGAATATTGTGCTTCGTACTGTCGTCCACATTTCCAAAATAGATACTACACTTAAGAGGGTTCACAGTCAAACCTGTTGCTTCTGAAAACTCTTTGAAATCCTGCAAAGCAAGGTTCAATGAAGTTGAATCGCCACGAGTGAACACCAAAAAATCATCTACAAAACAAAGGTGGATTATGCCCAGCTTTTCGCATCTCAAGTGGAAGTTAAAATTGGGATTCTCAGCCAGATTACCAAACACCCTATAAAGGTACTCCATTATTAAAATAAACAGCATATGGGAAAGAGAATCCCCTTGCCGTAATCCACGGTTGGCTTTCAAACTATTGGTATGCTCTCCATTAACATTAAAGCGATAAGAAATAGACTGAGTAGTAAGGAGGATCCACTTGATGAATTTAGGAGGGAAGCTAAGTTCATAGAGAATGCTTTCCAAAGCCAACCATTCGACAGAATCGTAGGCCTTTTGCAGGTCCATTTGGATCAAACACCTTGGGGGGCCTCCCTTGGTACTATACCCTTTGATCAATTCGTAAGCCAACAAAACATGATCTTGAAGATGCTGGCCAGGGACAAATTCTGTCTGGATGTGATGAACAATTGAGCTCAAAACTTTGCTAAGTCTAGAAGCCAAGACTTTGGCTATGATTTTATAAACAACAGTGCAACAAGAAATCGGTCTGGACTCTTTCACCTTCTTCGCATTCGAGACTTTTGGAATTAGAGTAACTAAAGCACTGTTAAAAGAATTGTGCATCCTATTGTTCACAAAATAATCATTGACCGCTTCATAGACATCCTTCTTTGTATACTTCCATGTGGCCTTGAAGAATTTGGCACCAAAACTGTCAATACCTGGAGAAATATTATCACTTAATCCTTTAAGGGCTGAATCAATTTCCTCCAAATTGATGGGCATAACAAGGATTTTTCTTTGCTCCAAAGATATTTGCTTTCCCTTCCTCATGGTTACAATATCTATGCCACGAAGACTAGTTGAAGCCTTACCAACCAGGTTGTTGTAATACATGAGGATCTCCTCTTCAATATCTTTCTGCTCATGGATAGTCTCCCCCATTTCAGTTTCTAAAAAAAAGATTTGGTTGAGCACTTTTTTACTTTTCAAGAGAGCATAAAAGAAGGTTGAGTTACTGTCTCCATTTTTCATCCAATCAATCTTCAGCCGTTGTTTCAACAGTTAATCTTCAATGTTACTCAAATGGATGACCTTCTCAAAGCAATCTTTGGCCAATAATATTTTATCTTTGTTCATTTTATCCAGTGCAAGGTTGTATTGGGCAATTCTAAGATTTTCTCTAGCTTCCTCCACTTGCTTTCTAGTACCATAGAACATCTTTCTTTTCTGTCTTATAGTAGGTTGAAGCCTAATGAGCTTTTTCCACCAAGCTCTCATCCCACTCCCTTTGACTGGCTGGTTCCAATTCCTACTCACCATGTCTAAAAAACCTTTAAAGTTAACAATAGGATTTTGGAATTTAAAGATACTTATTTTTGGTTTCTTAATTTGATTCTTCATGAGGTAGAGCATGGCATGGTCAAACACATCACTATCCAACACCTTCATAATTTTATCAGCAAACCTTAGATGCCACACCTGATTAGCAAAAATTCTGTCTATTTTCGAATATATAGGGTTATCTGCTTGATTATTAAACCAAGTATAAGCCTCACTAACACTCTCTTTATCATGTAGATCTGTTCTCTGCAACATGTTAACCAAGTCCTTAAACTCTGCTTCGTGGACCATAGCACCTCTCAAACGATCCTGAACATGGATGACATTATTAAAGTCCCCCATTAAGAACCATGAATCAGTATTGTTAAGCTGTAACTTCTCAATGTCCTGCCAAAGGACTTTCCTCATCTCCAAAGTATTGAATGCATACACTGCAGTGCACCATATTTTGAACTCACCACTCCTATAATAAATGCCACAATGAATAAACTGGGAAGAACACTTGACCTTATCAATTCTCACCTTATTAGGATCCCAAAGCACCCAGATTCGCCAGTTAAAATGATTAGTGTAGTTATCAATGAAAGACCAGCGGGGACCAAAGTCATTCCTTATCTTAGAAGCCTTAGACTCCTTAACTCTAGTTTATACCAAAATGACAATAGTCGGGCTAATGCGATTAAGGCGGGAGCAGACCTCTCTGCATTTAGCCTTATTATTAATCCCCCTTATGTTCCAAGAAATAAGCATTAACCATTGTCAATGGACACTAAGGGATCCTTCAAAATCCCTAGTGTTTCAAATCCACTCTGACAAACTAAACCAGTTGTTACATTCTCTTTAGAATTAGACTTACCTTTGCCTTTTCTGGTACTTTCAACCTCAGTCCAAGAAGTGGAATCCGCATCTTGTTTCTCTTGAGTATTGTCCTGTACCACAACCTTGGGGGTAGCTTGGTTAACTTTCTTCCCTTTACATTGTTTCTCCACTTTGCTATTCTCCTTGTTGCAATTATGACCTAATTTTTGACAGGAATCACAGAAGAGAGGCTTCCATTCATATTCAACTGGCTAGTGGATGATGTTGCCTTCAGGGTCTTTAGTTGTGATAATGTCCTTTTGATTATGAGTAATGTCCATTTCCACAAGGATCCTCGCATACGATATTCGTATTTTGTTCGCAGTGCACTCCTCAGTGACTAGAGGATTTCCCAGGGCGCTTCCTATTTTACCAAGACTCTAAATAGAGAGGAATATGGGGAAGTTTTACCCATATGGGGAGAGTCCTTAGCATATCCCTCTGAAAGTTGAAATGCGGTCTCCAATCCTTGAGAATCATCGGTATATTGTATATAGTATACGAACCCTTCATCTAAACCATTTATTTTTCAGCAAACGATTTAAACCTCAAGATAAAATACCCTTATTCATGGTAAAATATTTCTGGTAGCTTGATAAAATTCCAAAACATGATCATGAATTGCTTAACTGCATTTATGCTTAAATCCTTTCCCAGAACATACATGATTAGAGACGATTACCAGTACTTGATTTCCATTTCTACATCCTCTTCCTCAATTGTTACTTCTATTTTACCTTCCATTATGTTTGGGGGAACAAATTCAATATTCATACCAATAGCTGGGATACGATTCCCACTGATAACGTCGACCCATAACTTGGTGTTGTTCTCCTCTTTCTGGTTACTCGTTTCTACAACTTCAAGAGTATGATTCTTAACTAGGGTTTCCACAATGATTTCCTCTTCACTTCTTTCTTCTCCTTGACCATTCGATACATTGTGACTATCCCCCATAATACTAGATTCCGGTTTCTTATCTCTAGACGGAGTGAAAGCGCTCGAAGGTGTCGCCTTATTCTTCTTCGGCCAACCCCTTACTTTCTTCATCTAAATCTCATAGACAACATGAATCTACCCAGTCTGGTCCCTACTCCGAAGAGCAGGACTTTAAACCCTCTCAGATGATGATTCGATTGTCTAACCCTAACAAATTGGCGGTACCAGAAAGCAACTCACCGGAAATCACAGGGCTGCTACACATGTGTAATGTTAACAAAAGAGAAAGATCTAAATGATTATTTAAAAAAAAATTAAGTTTAGAAAAATAAAAATTTTAATTAAACATCGTGTTATAAATAAATTATGACCTCAATATTTGGTATACAATTAAGTTAATTCTTAAAAAGTTAAGGATTATCAATTGAAGAAACACACAAATCATCACACATTTATTATTTGTCTCCTAATCTTTGGAATTACCATCAATAACAAGAAGTTTTTTTAAATTTAATAATTCTTAAAAAAGTGATTTTTCAATTATATACATACCTAAATATATGATGACTACTACTAGAATGGCAACTAGAATATATTTTAAATATTATTTTAATATTTTAATAATTATTATATTTAAAAATTTAATTAAGGTTTAATTTAAATTCCATTTTTTTATATTAATTATGTATACTCTAGCTCATTTATTTTTATTTTATTTAATTTTTTTTATATTATTTGAGTAGAACTGATTTATTTTGTTGAACTGTGCATAACAAATTATTTTTAATTTTCCAAATTAATTCAGGCCAGTATTTTCTTTTATGACTAAGATAATGTAATAGTTATTTTATAATTCTTAAATCAATTTTTTTTCCAGAAATTTTTCAACAATACAAGACTTTCAAGAAATTGTTTCAATTTACATTACATATTCAGTTATATATATTTTTTACGGGTTTCCAGAAATTGTTTTCAATATTACAAGACTATCTACGGGTTTTCAAAAAAAGAAAGCGTATACATCATTTTTCTAGAAAGGCAACTATAATATTTTTTAAATATCATACTAAATTATAATCCTAGAAGTTCATCCCATCAAATTTCCTGCCAAAACCTTTAATAAGTAAAAGTTAATTAATTAAATAAAAAAATAAAATAATACTAAATTATACTTCCCACCAAATTTTCTGCCAAAACCTTTAATAAATAAAAGTTAACTAATTAAATAAATAAGTAAATATTATTAATTATTAAAAAAAACCAATCACTCATTTAGTAACTTTTTCTCTCTCCATTATTAACTTCCACTACTAAATAGTTTCTCAATTATTCATTAATAATCATTATTAATTTAAGATATTACTAAATAAATAAATAAATAAAATACTAAATTATAATCCTAGAAGTTCTTCCCACCAAATTTTCTGCCAAAACCTTTAATAAATAAAAGTTAATTAATTAAATAAAAAAGTAAATATTATTAATTAATAAAAAAACCAATCACTCATTTAGTAACTTTTTCTTTCTCCATTATTAACTTCCACTACTAAATAGTTTCTCAATTATTCATTAATAAGAATTATTAATTTAAAAAATTACTAAATAAATAAATAAAATATTCATAACACCATTAACACCATCAAAACTTTAATCTCAAAAACTCCCCTCCAAAATTCTCTCTAATAATTTAATTAATTAATTTAATTAAAGTAATTATTCAATTCCACTATGTCATACCCTAAATTTTGACCACAAGATTTCACATCATTGTGCAAATCATCACCACAATATGAATGTACGTTCATGCCTCGTCAATTTGCTCAAAGATTGTTGAGCATTCACCTCAACCAAGGACTAAGGTTTTTGAGCCCTCTCAGAGCATCCAGGCAAAGGATCAATCAAGAATTGACATGATCTTCAACTTGTCAAACCTATCAAACAACCATGAAGGATTAAGAGGTCTTCCACATCAAGAATCTAACACAAAAAATGCAACATCTCAAGTTGATAAAGCCTCAAGATCATAAGTGTCACCAAATTAGGGTTTTGGTCGACCAAGGCCTCCAGAGAGAAATTTCCATCTGGGCATGAGCCAATACTTCAAAACATGATTCAATAAGTTCAAAAGGACCTCATGAGTCCATTCATAAGTTCAAAATAGCCTTAGGGGATGCATTCATCAAATATCAGGAATTAGGGTTTTGACCTAATTCAATCCCCAAGTTGACTTTTGGAGCAAGGCATGAGCCAAGACCTCAAGATATGTTTTAAGGACCTTAAATACATGATATTGATCCATTCACAAGATTGGATTGATTCAAAGAACTTGGTTCACAAGCATTATAAGGATTCAAATTCATCTGGACCACAAACTAGGGTTTCTGAGAAAAAGTCAACCATGCCATTGACTTTTGACCAAGACATGATCACAAACCTAGGGACATGATTCAAGAAACTCTAAAATACATTTGGAATCCATCCATTAGGTTCAATTTAGCCCAAGGGCTTGGTTTCATAAAGGATCACAAAGTTCAAAATTCATCTGATATAAAAAGTCAACTGTGACCAAAATCAAGTTTGACTTTTGGGATTGTTTTGACAAATATGGCCTCTTCAAGTAAAAAGCAATGTTAAATTATGATTTGGACCATGATCAATCAAGAAAAATTAAGAAAAGTGAGGTTACTTGTAAAAAGGGCAACCTTGAGAAACTTAAAATTTCACTAAGTTATGGAAACAAAATGATTTTTACCCAACTTTGCAAGGCCATAACTTGTGATCCAAGCAACCAATTTCTTCCATCCAAAGCTCAAATGAAAGCTCTAATTACATACTAAAAAAGTGTCCTATTGATCCATGGTAAAAAATGCCTAG
This sequence comes from Lathyrus tuberosus, assembly GCA_022829125.1. Taxonomy (NCBI): domain Eukaryota; kingdom Viridiplantae; phylum Streptophyta; class Magnoliopsida; order Fabales; family Fabaceae; genus Lathyrus; species Lathyrus tuberosus. Next base: position 14,676,702 of record JALAZF010000072.1, read on the forward strand.
ATTTTGAGTTATAAGACCATAAAGTTAGGGTTTCATAAGATATGAACTTTGACACTTAGAAAATTTTTAGGCAGAATCTGTTTCATAGTTTGCCCAACTTTGGAGGGATTTTTCATTATGATCCAAAAGGAATCAAGTCCAAATGTAAATATCAAAGTTGAAGTATGATATACAAGCTTTCCAAAGAGTACAAGAACATCCATTGATTCAACTTGAGCAAGGAGTTATGAACCTCACAACATGCCTTGCTCAAACTGATTTTCATGACAGCATTTGGCAGATTGTGTGCATTTCTTGTGCCACACGATTTCCATTTCCAATTTTGTCATCTTACAAGCTTTGTCCTCTACCAAGATCAGAAAGAATCTTGATGAATCACTTGATGATTTCAACTTTGGACCAATGAGTCAAGATTTCAACTCGGCATGTGCAAAATCATCATTACATGAACCTTGAATTTCAAATTTCGCATCAAGCATTTATGTGATGCATAAAGGTGTCATGAATCAGTTACAAACCAGTCAAGAGGAGTCAAGAAACATGAGTGTTCAAACCTGCAAAGTTGGTTGAAGTCAAGATAAGAGAAGACTTGGTATCTTGGCATTTAAGAAAGTGTTACATGACAAAATTCATTGGATAATAACATGCTCCCTCATCCACTCAATGTTCCTTGAAAAAAAAACTTTCTCTCCTATAAATAGAGGTCATTTTGCATCAGAAAAGACACACCAAAACAATACCAAAGCCTTGTTTTCTCATTCTCCCTCCCTTTCTTCAAAATCCAAAGTTTCAAGGATCAAACTAGAAATTCTCAAAACCAGAGCTTGAACCACTCAAACCACTATCCAAACACATCACAAATCATCCATTGGAGGTGTTCAAACCTTCACGTTCATCTCACAACACCAAAATCAGAAAGTCAACCATCAAAACTTCAAATTTTGACTTTTATGCATTTTTCAAGGCATGTCTTGATTCAATCACTTTCAATGCCAAATAACACTTCAAACACTCTCCAAATATCATCCCTAAACTGTTCCAACAAGTGTTCCTCAACTGTAACACCAATTGAGGGAGTTGCCATTTTGGCCACTTAAGCCAATTTTGCAAGAAGGAGCCAATTTCTATTCCAAAGGTTTCCAGTTGATTTTGATCGTCCTAAAAGCTTGTAAGGGGTCTATTAAGAGTGTCGAAGGCATTGGATTACTTCTGTCACAAGCATCTTAAAAGTTAGCAAGTGGAGCTTCAAGAGGTAATTGTATAGCAACTTGAACTTTGTGAAATATGCATTACTTTGATGTACATTGATCATGAACATGTCATACATATCATATTTGTTGTTTTTAACTGTTTTTTAAAATGTAGCCATTTTTAGAAAATTCCAAGACCACCATTGGATTCCTCGTGAAATTCTAGGTAGGATCCATCTTTATTTCATCCATTTTCATGGAGAAATAAGAAACTTATGACCTTCTTGCATTTGAACCAAAACTTGGTTCTTGCCCAACCATGGCCATGGCACCTTGGGCCAGACCTGGGTCATTTTGTCACCCTTATGTATTCATGGGGTGGTTTTAATACACGGATGTATCACCACCCCAGTGGTAGCATCGTGTGTTTTCATGTGTGTTTGTGTTGGAGGGCATGGGTTCAACACCCACCCATGCCATTTTGTCCAATTTCACCTTTTTTTCATATTTTTTTGATATGTTTTATATTTATTTTAATAATTATTTTTGTTAATCAATTTTAATTATTTTAAAATGATTTTTTGCACAAAAATCACTCACACATTAGAAATATTTTATTCACCAAAAAATCACAAAAAATAATTTTATTTGATATATTTTTAAATATTTTAAAGATTTTTATTTTAATTTGTTTTAAACATTTTTAAAATAATTTATTTTCCTTGATTTTTCAAAAACAATTTGAATTTAAATCATCATGTGAATAAAACCTTATTTTCCAAACCTTAAACATAAATCATAACATGTTTATTGGATTTATTTGATATTTTTAATTAAATTTCCCTTTTAAAAATACAAAAAAAAAAGTGAAAATTAGGGTTTTCTTTGATTCAATCTTCCAAAACTTCATTTCAACACTCATGGGCCTCTTTTAGAGTGTAAGACCCAACCCCCTATATACATAAATAAAGTTTGGGCCTCTGCTATAGTATAAGTTGCACAACGTCTTTCGGTATCGCGGTGCGATCACTATTTTTAAAATAAATCATCTGGGCTTCTCCTTGAGTATAAGCCCCAATATTTTGTACATAAACTTTGTTTTAAACAATAAACAACCGCCATGGACCTCTCCTTGAGTTGTAAGCCCCATACATCTGTTTTCAAAATCATCTGTCAGTTTTAAAACTGTTGGAAAACACCTGGGCCTCTCCCAGAGTATAAGACCCAATACTATTCTTTCATTCTTTCATTAAAAGACATATTAACTTGGGCCTCTTAATTGAGTGCAATCCCATCCTTCTTTCCTTTTTTTATAATAAAAATAAGATTCAAATCACACTGGTACTAAGAGGAGCATTATTCCCAGTGAAACTGCTCTTAGACCACTTGGGCCTCTCTTTGAGTTATAAGTCCCAAACTTTCTTTTCAAGTCATTCAAATAAAAATTACATTTCTTTTAATTCAAATTGAAATTAGAAGTTTTCTCAAAACTTTCTTCAGTTTCTCAAAACCCTTATCATACAAATGTAATCATTATAACCAATCACAATACACGTGGCCCTCTATCCAGAGAATAAGACCTATCACCTTTTCAATACATACTTGTTTATATACTTGTAAACCAATTGTCTATATATACTTGTGCATACCTGTTTTGAGTTCCCTCAGCAGTCAGGTCATCCTCAGCTCGCATTTAGGTTAAACAGTATGATACATATAACTTAGTTCAATAAATTAGTTTATACTTATACAAAGAAATTCATTTCCCCATAGAGGATTAATTCCCGGTGAAACCTCTTTTGAATTTCTTCAAACCTTAGAACTGTTCAGCAAAGAAAGGATTATTTCCTGGAAAAACCTTTCTTGAACTTTTCTTAGGCTTGGACCCACAGGCTTCTTAAAAGTCCCCACAGCCTTCTCTTGGGCTTAGTACAAGGACCCACAGGCTTCCTAGAAGCATCACAACCTCCTCTTGGGCTTAGTACAAGGCCTAAAGGCTTCCTAAAAGCATAGGATAGAATTCAGTCATCTATACTAGTTCAATCCTCAGGAAAGTCAAAACTCTAGAATATCCAATCAGTCAAGAATTGATCTTCATCTCTAGAACCCTCAGCCTACTCTTGGGCATTATACAAATATTTTTCTCCAACCAGAGTCTACCTCTTCTTAAGAGATTTGGGTAGTCTCAGCCTCCTCTCGGGCTTTATTCAAGTTAGACTTGGAAAGTCTCACCTTCATAGTCTCCTCTTGGGCTTAACACAAGGACCCCCAGGCTGCCTAAAAGCATAGGATATATCCTAATCATCTTTACCAATACATCAATTCCCAAAAGAGTTAAAACCTTTAAGGTATTCAAACTCATCTTTAAATCCCTTCTAACACCCAATAAGGCTTGACTTTCACCTTAAAAATCCTCAGCCAGGGTCAGATTGACATCAACAAATCCTCAAAAGAATCAGAGCCTCAAGGCATCTGATAAATCAACTCCACTCAAATCTCCAGCAAGAGTTAGTTTTCTTTTGGATTCCCCAACACAGTTTAGGCCTTATCCTGGATTTCAATAATCCTCGGCAAGAGTCAGCCTTCTCTTAGGCTTCATATAATGATTTTTCCAGTCAGACTCAATCTTGGGCTTTATACAAGACAAATATATTACTCCCTAGTTGACTTAGCCTTCTTTAAAACAATACTCAAACTCCTCAGCTTCATCATCTTAGACTTCAAACAAGATACTCAAATAAAACATCTCCAGTGAAGTTAAACCAAATCTTTTTTAGCTTCAACCTTGGGCTTTGATCAAGGCACAAAATCCACCATCTCCACAGATGAGACCATGAGTCCTCTCTATAGGAGGATATCCTCTCTATATATCACATATCAAAATAATCAATCAAAACGTTTTCCATATAATTGATGTAAGTGGCACACTTATTGATTCAAAATCCAAGATGGAGTCTGTCGCGGTGAGAATCGGATATTAAGCTATTGATTAACTTGAATCACAAATCTTAATTCACCACCGAACATTGATTTATCCAAAGGAAAGGGTAAAGGTCGAAAACCATAATTGTGCTATGTAAGAACAAAGCTAGAGATCTATGGTTCGGGGATTGGTTATACATAGGGAAGGTCTTAGCATCCTAAGTATCTGCAGTACTATACAGGAACCTCTTGTTATTATTTGTGATATTTTATTGTTTGCTTGCTAAGGGTATGTGCTAAGGTAAAGACCTAGGGGTTAGTTTACTAAGTATGCTTGCCAAGACATTGCATCTCGTGCCTACGTATCCTGACGGGAATGGAATCAGAGCATTCGTAGTTCCCCTCAACGAGGGTGAGGAACTCTTGGCCGTGGTCAAGGTTCCAATGGGGAGAGGTAAGTATCTATGGCAAGATACTTACATAGAGTGCAGTGACTCTAAACTTAAGGTTAAGTTAAAAGGAGGTAAGTGTTCATGGCAGAACACTTACATGGAGTGCGGTGACTCCGATCCTAAGGCTAGAATGAAAGGGAAAGAATATGTCTATGGCAAGACATAGAGCACGACGGCTCTAATCCTAAGGTTAGGATAAAGGGACAGTCCTAAAGTTAGGCTAAGTATGACATGGCAGTCAACAAGAGATCATTTCCTTTGGAATTTGTATACGCAATTACGAAGTTCGAAAAACCATAAGTGAACGTCAAACAAGATTAACATCATGAAGACAATATACAATAGGCAAACAGTAGAATTAAAGGCATAAAAATGAACAGATAACAACATGAAGATCAAGTCACGTAATCAAGTCACGATGGATAGGTATCACGAATAAACATTAATCAAAACCAAGTATCCAGAATTAATAAAAATCAGGCCCTAAGGGAATATACAAGGTCATTATTATGAAGATAACTTCAAAAGGAATGTACATCAAGAGTTAACTAAGAGAAAATTCAAGGATGGTCAAGATTAAATTAGCAATTAAATAACACCTAATTAAAACTAATTAACTTTAAAATAAAATTAAAAGCTAATTAAACTAATTTAGAGACAAATCAAATTAAATTATAATTAAACTAAATTATCATTAGAACTAAATTAATCATTAGAACTAAATAAATTAAATTATGACTAAATTAAATTATTCGAACTAAATAAATTAAATTAGGACTAAATTTAATTATTAGAACTAAATAAATTAAATTAGAATGAAATTAAATTATAATTAAAAACTAAAACAAGGGTGTCAAAAAAAGAATAGTGGGATGCTAAAAAAGAAGAAACAAGGGGGCTGGGGCACCCGTGGCCCACCCGTGTCATTCTGATTAAGAGAGTTCATCAAAACTCCTTCTTTAGTCTCCTCTCTCTCTCTCTCACGCTCATGCCACTTCCTCCCTGTTTCCTCTTTCTTTCATTAGCAGCAAAACAAAAAAAAATCAACCTCACACTCTCTTCACTCAACATCTCTCTCACGAAGATCAAACCCTCATGCTCTTCATGCATATTTTAGAAAAAGCAACAACAACCTCGTCTCATTCTTAACACAAAATTCACACTGAAATTCAATTTTTATACAACATCAACACATCAATAATTGGAATTTCACATGGCAATCAAAAGAAATTGAAGAAAAGATGCCAAAACTGAAGAACTTCGCGGCGGAAGCAAGCGCCTATGGTGTTATCGCCGGAGTGGGGTTGTGGATTGTCGTCGTTGGCGATTTGGGGTGCGTCGTGTGCTAAGGTTGTCGCCTGCGAGCTTCTGAAGTGTGACGGCGTGATTGAAGCTCTTCCTATTGGTCGGTGCGTTGTGTAACACCCTTTTCTACCCCACGAATATACACGATTAAATACACAAATTATCAGAGTAAAAATCACCTCAGAAGGGTGCACATTTCTCAATAAACTCGAAATAAAACATTTGCTCCGTAAACAACGGGTTTTCCTCAAAATAATAAAAAAGCCATCAAATAGCAGCGGAACCACCATAACCACAATAATCCAAAATCAAAAGGGTTTTCATTAAAAGCCATAATAATCAAATAACAACAAAAATAACAGCTCAACATGGTTCGACTCAACGACCCAACCCGATGTTATAATATCAGAGTAAGACCCTCTACATCGACCAAAAGCAAATAACTCCAAAAGTCCTCGAAGCATCCACAACTAAGCCCCTACACGTTACCCACGTGGAGGCAACATTCAAACAGGCAGGGTGAGTAATCACAATTCATTATATTCAATATAAAAACAAGATATGCATAAAATGGCGTCATCATCATATACAACATCATCAGGGTCATCACAAAGGAAAATATCCAAAATCATGATATCATAAATCATGTCAATGCCAAATAAATGCAATGCACAACAAGACTCATGCATGTGGTACCAATCGTCACAATCGATAGACACTAGGCCATCACCCTCCAAAGATCCCCGTCATTAGGATCGATTCTACACAAGAACCGGAGCACGTCATACACTCCAATCCACACAATGGGATTAGAGCCACCACTGGACCGAAGCCAAAAAATGCTATGAATGCATGATACACAACGTCAATATCATTATCATCAATAAAAGTCATCACGTGCATCATCATTCATCAAAATCTCATGTTAATCATATCATCAAAACATCATGAAATCATAACCTCAAAATCATCAATAACATCATGGTAAATCATCAGAATAATCACAGCTCAAAACACCAAGACAACACAGAAATCACAAAAAAAAATCACGAACAGTAGACGTTCGCTACAAAGTTCGTCGTGCGAACCCGTTCGCTATGATGTTCGCTTTGCGAGCTTCCAGCGAACCCCCAAACTCCATACAAAAACCAGAGGAATCCCATTCTGTTCTCCTCTGCACCCTCATTCTCCTAGCGAGCTATTCGCTGGGAAGTTCGCCTGGCGAACTAAAAGTCACTTCCAAATTCCAGTCCAGTATCACAAAACAACATTATCGCGCATCCGCTGCGCTATTTGCCCAGTGAGTCTGGGGCGAATGTTCATCGTGCGAAGGATTCATTCGCTTTACGAACATGCAATTTCCTGCAATCGCAGCTACGTATATGTAGCACTTCAGACCTAAAGACTCTTACGGATTCAGCCTCATTTACCCCAAAAACGTCCCCAAAACGTTCCTAAGGCATTATGGCAATCAAAGGCACAAAACCTACGACTCTTAGGTCGATTAATTATACTATCTTGACTTCAAGTCCCTAAACCTTCATAAGCCCCAAAGATTCTCATAAACCCCATAAATTCCTTTCTCTACAAGATCCCACATATCATCAACATAAGGTTTAGCCTCGAAGACCTACTTTTATCCGAATCAATTCAACCCTTATTAATCAATCCACAAAAATGCCCTAAATCATCAATTTACTCCTAAACCCACAAACCCACATAAACCTTAAAATATCAGCTTTAAACACATCGAATTCCTATATCGAAAACAATGAAAGGCAATACTCCCCATACCTTAGATTGTCGATTCCAAGCTTTCTTTCTTGAGTTCTTGGAGACCTTCTCAAATCCTAAGCTTTTCCCTTTTTCCACAGAGCTCTTGACTTTTCCCTTCTTTTCACGTTCTGACCAAAATGAATCTTATTCCTCCCAAAATTCTCCTTTTTGTTAAACCTAACCTTTGGGCTTCTAAAATGGGCTTTCCCAATATTACCCTAACTAACTCCTCCTAAAAAGTCCAATTTGTGAGCAAGCCTTTAAGTTTTTGTATGATAGCAAATTGTGTGATATGCATGATATAAGATTTGTATGCATGATTAGTTTGTACATACATATGATTTCATACCTACTATGATTTAAAAGACAATGCAAATTGATTCATATCATCATTGTAATCATAAAAATGATTTTTCCTATGTATGCATCGATTCATACGTGTCTTGTATCGACACATACCTTTGATAAACTCACAAAAACCGTTTTGCTTCAGTATGTATCGATTCATACGACACTTGTATCGATACATGATCCTTTGTAACTGGGCTATGTATCGACGCATGCGCATCATGTATCGATGCATGATTTATTTTACATTCTGGAAATTAACAGGTACAGTATACATCGATGCATACAACCATGTGTCGACTCATGCATGTGTTATACTCACTATGTATCGACGCATACGACTCTTGTATCGATACATAGAGCTGTTTGTTGCTTTTAACCATTTCTGTTTTCATATATAAGTGTTATGACAGTTCAGTTTGGAGTAAGAATTCTAGTTAGAGTGAAAAAGTGCAATCAAAGCAAAAGACAAGTTTGGTGTGCATGATTTTTCAAGAGCAGTGTTAGAAACCTGAAAGAGACTTTGTCTTCATCATCTTCTCAATCTCGTTAATTCAAGAACATCAACACATAATCAATTTTGTTCTTCAGATTAAGGGATCTTCGAGATAACGTTCAGTGGTACGATCATTGATCTAGCTGAGTTGAAGATACAAAGGGGGTTTCGAGGAAAAACCATATGGTTTGTCCTTCAAGAACGGGTGTGTTCTTGAGGGTTTGTTAGTCACGATTGCAGAACAGATTCAGCCGCAGCGTAGGGTTTGGAAATCTGGAGATTTCGCAAACAGGTCGTGGAACCGGTGAATTGTCTGTATTTCTTGCAGGAAAATTCTTGATCAAGCTCAGATCAAGTGAAGGTTCATACAATAGGAAGATCTTGGGGTTTAGATTTCTGGATTTGTATTGTAACCTTGTAAAGAACGAATTCAGCATTATTGATATAACATGTCTCAATTTCATTTTGAAATTGAGAGGGAGACGTACCCACACGCGAGGACGGAAGTGGGGAACTTCCTTACCAAATCTCTGCGTATCGTATTTTATCTTTATCTCTTTACGCTTTCAACAATTTTGTGATTCGTTTGGTGTGTTGCGTATTAAAGTTTCAAGATACAATAGTGGTACGAAAATCTTTGTCAAAATCACCATTATTGTTAATTTTTGAATGCATACATGCCAAGTGTTTGACAAAATTGTTTGCTGTGTTTTTGTTCATTGGAAATAGCCTGTGTATGATAAGTGCATTTGAGTCGATTCCAATCTGGTGTTAATATATCTTTGTCATCCTAATAAATCCAGCATAAACTCGTGTGTCCGGTTTTCTAGTAGCTGGTTCAGAATAGATGGAAGTCGATTCGGGATCATAATTTTTCCGCTAACTTGAAAGACTCTGATAAACTTTTTTAAATCGTTGAGTTTCAAGGAGGTGATCTATTCACCCCCCCTCTCGATCACTAGCCACACCGTCTAACAAGTGGTATCAGAGCGCCGGTTCGCTGGTGCTTTGTGGCTGCTTGTAACGATATGGATTCTGAACCAAAGGGGGCGTATAATAGAGCGCCTGTTTTCAACGGTGAAAATTATGGCTACTGGAAAGACTGCATGCGAGTTCATATAAATTCTGTGGATAGGAATGTGTGGGCTGCCATTCAAAATGGTCCTTTTCAAATTACTATGAGAAATGAGGCTGGCGCCATAGTTCCTAAACCAGAAGATGATTACGATGAGAATGATGAGAAAAAGTGGTCGAGTGATTGGAGAGCTCGAAATATGCTAATTTCAGCACTTAGTGCTGATGAGTATTATCGGGTATCCCATTGCTCGACAGCTAAAGAAATGTGGGATGCTTTAGAAATTGCCCATGAGGGTACTACTGAAGTAAAACAGTCCCGTATTAACACACTTAACCAAGAGTTCGAGCTTTTTCGCATGAAACAAGGAGAATCTATCTCTGGCATGCAAAAGAGATTCGTTCATCTCATAAATCGGTTGAATGCACTTGGAAAACCTGTTTCCAATGAAATAGCCACTAATAAAATTCTGAGGTGTCTTAGCAGGGAATGGCAACCTAAAGTAACAACTATTAAGGAAGCCAACGACCTCACGACGCTTACGATTACAACTTTATTCGGCAAGCTGGAAGAACATCAGCAAGAACTGGAAAGTCTCGAAATATTTGAGAAAAAGAGTAAAAAGGAAAAGAATAAAGACAAAGAGAGTGAGAAGAAGCCAATAGCTCTTGTGGCCTCTAACTCAAAGTCCTCACAAAAAGAGCAAAGCGACAATGATTCAAGTAGTGACGAAGATTCGGGTGATGAAGAAATGGGACTTTTTGTTAAGAGATATAATAGATTCATTCGAAAGAATGGAATCCAGCATTCCGACAAAAATCTCATTAAGTTTCGAGGACAATCTGTAAAGTCAAAACAGGAAGAGAATAAGAAACATAGAGTAAAAGGATCGTGTTTTAATTGTGGTAAATCTGGACATTATAAAATAGAATGTCCTATGAAGAAAAAGGACAAAGGAAAAGCTCAACTAAAAAGGTCAAATAAACAAAGAAGAGCTTACATAGCATGGGAAAGCGATAGTGACTCATCAAGCTCACAAAGTTCAAATGGTAGTGATGAGACAGCAAATCTGTGTCTTATGGCTCACACCAAAAATCAGTCCTACCACAAGAAGAAAATCAACGATAAGAAAGTAAGACAAGCCTACTATAGTAATGTCTCCTCTATGTCTTTTTCTGAACTGAAAATAGCTTTTGAAAAACTGCATAACGAAGCTGTAGATGCTTTCAAAAGATTATCTTCCGATAAACAAATTTTTTCATTCTTGGAAGGTAAAGTATACAAAGCTGAAAAAGATTTAGAAAGCTTGAAAGCTAGTATTGCAGAAAATTCAAAAGATATTAATGTTAACGGATGCAGTAAAGTTAGGTATTGTGAAGCTTGTCATATTTGGCAACAAGAGGTTAAAACTCTTAAAGTCAAATTGGAAAAAGCTTTACAACCCAAGGTTACTTACGCCGTTGATTCTAGGTTATTTAAGAAGTCATTAAATCCACCATATGCAAAATACTCCTTTATTCCAAAGGATTTAATGACCAAAAATAAACAAATACATCATCGTGGCTTATGTCACTATTGTTGTCATGCTGGTCATACCATTGAAAAATGCAAGTTTAGGAGATTTCTTGTTCCTAATGGCATTTATCAATGGAGGCCTAAAGGCAACCATGTTACCACTTACCCACATGGACCCAATGAAAATTGGGTACCTGTTTCTCTCTTTTGATATTGTAGGATGAGTGTCTTGCATCCATAGATAGAAGATGGTTTCTAGACAGCGGGTGCTCAAGGCACATGACGGGTGACATATCGCTTTTTATAGACTTCAAAGCAAAGAAGAAGGGATATGTTACTTATGGAGACAATAACAAAGGAGCTATACTTGGCAAAGGTAGTGTAGGTAATCCCTCTACCACTACTATTTCTGATGTCCATCTAGTTGAGGGGCTTAAACACAATTTGTTAAGTATTAGTCAATTGTGCGACAAGGGTTACAAGGTTTCTTTCACAAAAACTTGCTGCACAATTGAACATACTGAACAGAATATTGTGTTTAAGGGTGTAAGAGTAAACAATATCTATATGCTTGATCTTTTTGATGTACCTTTAACAAGCTCTAAGTGTCTAGTTGCCTTGAATGATGATTCTTGGCTTTGGCACAAACGCTTAGCGCATGTTAATTTCGATTTGCTTAATAAGGTTGTATCTAAGGATCTAGTAGTCGGTCTTCCAAAAACAAAATTTTCAAAAGACCATCTATGTGACGCGTGCCAAATGGGAAAGCAAACAAGGATATCTTTTAAATCCAAAAATGTAATTTCAACTTCACGACCCCTTGAGCTTCTCCATATGGATCTCTTTGGACCTTCTAGGACAAAGAGTCTAGGCGGAAACTATTATGGTTTAGTAATCGTTGATGACTATTCTAGATTTACTTGGACTATATTCCTTCATAGCAAAGATGAAACGTTTTCCGCTTTTAAGAGTTTTGCAAAACTGTCCCAAAATAAAATGAATTCTAAAATAGTTACAATTCGAAGCGATCATGGAGGAGAATTTCAAAACTATCTCTTTGATAAGTACTGTGATAAGAATGGTATTGAGCATAACTTTTCAGCTCCTCGAACTCCACAACAGAATGGCGTTGTGGAGCGCAAAAATCGCGTTTTAGAAGAGCTGGCAAGAACAATGCTAAATGAGGGAGGATTGCCAAAATATTTTTGGGCTGATGCAGTTAGCACAGCCTGTTATGTTCTAAACAGGATTCTAATTCGCCCTATTTTAAATAAAACCCCTTATGAGCTTTTAAAAGGAAGAAAGCCAAACTTGTCACATCTTCACGTATTCGGTTGTAAGTGTTTTGTTTTGAATAATGGTAAGGAAAAACTTGGGAAGTTTGATGCAAAAGCGGATGAAGGTATTTTTCTTGGTTATTCACAATCAAGTAAAGCATATAGAGTGTATAATAAGCGTTTACTTTCCGTTGAAGAATCTGTTCATGTCTCTTTTGATGAGTCTTATCCGAAAAATGTCGGAAAAGGTATTTCTTTTGATGACACAGGTATATCTACAGAAGACATACTCAAAGAAGCTGTTTCGGAAACTGATCAGTCCAAAACAGAAGACAATGAGGAGGAGGAAGATACCAGTCATGTAAAAGATAAGGAAGAAGGACAAACTGAAGTGAATGATCTTCCACCAGCTTGGAGATCTTCAAAAGGTCATCATATTGACAACATCTTGGGAGACATTTCAAAGAGAGTCATGACTCGTTCTAGGATAAGTAATTTCTGCTCTCACTTCGCTTTTGTTTCACAAGTAAAACCTAAAAATGCCAAAGAGGCCTTGATTGATGAATTTTGGCTAATGGCCATGCAAGAAGAGCTTAATCAATTTAAAAGAAATGACGTTTGGGAACTTATTCCTCGTCCGCGAGATCATCATATCATAGGTACTAAATGGGTTTTTAGAAATAAGCTTGATGAAAACGGAGTGATAACTAGGAATAAGGCACGTTTAGTGGCACAAGGGTATAACCAAGAGGAGGGCATAGACTATGAGGAAACTTATGCTCCAGTTGCTCGCCTCGAAGCTATACGTCTCTTGCTTGCTTATGCGTGTTCTAGAGATTTTAAGCTTTACCAAATGGACGTAAAGAGTGCGTTTCTAAATGGTGTCCTAAATGAAGAGGTATACGTCTCACAACCTCCTGGTTTTGAGAATGCTGAATATCCAAATTATGTTTACAAATTAAAATGAGCTTTGTACGGTCTTAAGCAAGCCCCTCGGGTTTGGTATGAAAGACTTAGCAAATTTCTACTTGATCATGGATATTCAAGAGGTAAAGTGGATACCACCCTCTTCATTAAACACAAGGGAAAACACATTCTTTTAGTTCAAGTTTATGTAGACGATATAATTTTTGGTTCAACTAACATACACTTGGTCGAAGAGTTTTCAAAAGTTATACAGGGTGAATTTGAAATGAGTCTTATGGGGGAGCTTAATTTCTTCCTCGGTCTCCAAATAAAGCAGCTTGATGAGGGTACAGCTGTGAGTCAAACAAAATACTGCAGAGAGCTGCTCAAGCGCTTTGGAATGAACGACTCAAAATCAATAGACACACCTATGCCTACCAACGGAAATCTAGATAAAGATGAACACGGTAAGAGTGTAGATGTCAAACAGTATAGAGGTATGATTGGGTCTCTCTTGTATCTTACTGCGTCTAGACCTGACATCATGTTTAGTGTCTGCATGTGTGCACGATATCAATCGAATCCTAAGGAGTCACACTTGAAAGCTGTCAAGCGCATATTTAGATATCTTCATGGAACATCTAAGTATGGGCTCTGGTATTCAAAAGGAAGCGATTGTAGCTTAGTAGGTTACTCAGATTCTGATTTTGCTGGCTGCAAATCAGATAGGAAAAGTACTAGTGGTACATGTCACTTATTTTCAAACTCTTTGGTCAGTTGGCATAGCAAGAAACAGGTGTCTGTCGCATTGTCAACTGCTGAGGCTGAGTACGTTGCAGCCGGTAGCTGTTGCGCTCAGATCTTATGGCTGAAGCAACAACTACAAGATTTCGATATTCAACTCAAACGTATTCCAATAAAGTGTGACAACACCAGTGCTATAAATCTTACTAAGAATCCTGTTTTACACTCACGCACTAAACACATAGAGATTAGGCATCACTTTCTTCGCGATCATGTTGAAAAAGAGGACGTTGTATTTGAGCATGTTGATACTAAAAACCAACTTGCTGACATTTTTACTAAACCATTAGCAACAGAACCGTTCTTCAACATTCGTCGTGAATTGGGGATTTTAGATCTCTCCTCATCGATGTCTTAAGCATGTTGGTCCTTATTTATATATATCTCACTTTGGCTGTTAAGCTTTGTTTTTAGACATCACTCAGACTCCATAAGGTTACATCAACAGAGGTAATATCATTCCTTTCTAAAATCTCTTTGGAACTTTGTGATTAGTGTATGGTAGAACAAATTCTTTAAGATCGTTTATATGTATTTCATTGCATATGTTGTTTGAACATTAACGTTTGATTCATGAATTATACTTGAGCATCATTATCATGACATCATCCATACTGCATTGACTCAAGAGCTGTTCACAGGTTTCTAACTCAACAGGTAGTCACAAATTAGTTAAAACATATTTTAGCATCAGTATGTATCGATGCAACAAGAACATGTGTCGACACATTAGAGTTTCCGATCGATACATTCGTGATATGTGTCGATTCATGTCTTTTCATTTTCAAATTTTTTAAAACTTGTTTCAGTATGTGTCGATGCATCCGTGCTTTGTGTCGACACATAGGACACTTTCAAAAACAAAAATTTCGTGATATGAATCGATCCATACCCTTTGTATCAATACATACTGTTTCTTTTACAATAAATGCATGTTCAAATCAGTTGTGGATCGACACATCAGCCAATTTTAAAGGGATAATTCACTCTAACCTCTCTTCTCCTCTCATACCCACACGGCTAACCCTAACCTCCTCAAACATCTTCATCTCCAAAACCCTAATTCACATCTTAACCCCTCTACAATTCATCACCATGCCTCCCAGAATTATACCGGCTAGACAAAGAGGAAGAGGAAAAGGAAAGGAACCCATTGGGACGTCCAGTCAGTCTCCACAACCTCCAGAAATCCCTCCCAGTGCTCTCACTCTTCTTCATCCTGCCATCGCTGAGGAGTTTGAGACCTCTTTCAAGAAAAGTTTAGTTATGAAACCTCGTGTCTTTGATAAAACTGATGCATCTGCCCTCCATCTCAACGATGTCGTTGATTTATTGAAGGCACAAACCCTTGGTACATTTTTGGCCATAAATGATGCCTATCATGAGGATTTTATTCGTATATTTTATGCTGGACTGCAAACTGGTAGAGGCTATATGTTCAGATGCTCAATTGGCACCACAACTTACACTTTTGAAGCCACTGATTGGGAGAAAGTGTTTCAAATTTCGCTTGGGGTGACCAAAGTTTTGATACGGAGTTTAAAATAAGGGACTATGTTGCATCTATTTCCAAATTAGATAGACCTCTGGGTGAGAATGAACCCATCACTTCTGGTATGATTACAAGCATACCTAGAATACTTCACTGGATTGTCTCGCACATCTTGCGTCCAAAGTCTGGTGTTCATTCTAGGTTGGATAGATCAAACATACATCTTGTGTACCTTCTTCACAATAAAGTCCCACTTAATTGGCCAAACTACTTTGTGAAACGCATGTTTCTTATGCGTAACAGTGCGAAGAATATCACACTTGGATATGCTGCCCAAAATATGCGAATCATCAAATACTGGAATGTAACCATCCCTTTAGTACCCCTTACATCTCCCTCTTCCGCCCAAGAGTTCAACACTGCCACTTTATCTCATATGGGATACCGGTGGGATAAGGAGCGTCAATGTTTTTATTTTCTGGACAGAGGATCCAAAACAAGGGTGTACAATTTTGATGTGCCATCTGAACAAGTGTTTGTGCCTGAAGACCAACTGGATGAAGAAATGCATGAGGCCAATGAAGAGAATCAGCCTGAAGCAGATGCTAATGCTGGCTGGGGTGATTGGGTGCCACAAAGGTGGTCTCCAACAAATTATGAACCAGGTCCACGTGTTCCTCCGTTCTCTGGTGCTGCCTCCTCTTCAACTGCTCCTGAGTACTTGACTCAAATGTTTCAGCAAATGGAGCTTGCTAATCAAGCCCGTCATGAACAGGCGCTTGCTTGGCATGTGCAGCAAAATGAGTGGCATAAGGAGCATCGTGAGTGGCATGATGAACACACAAGGATGTATCATAATCAGCATGCTTGGCACACGGACTTGGTTAAATGGCATCAAGTCTTTTATAATGAAATGTCTGGTTTTATGGACGATTGACGTGCACATCCTGGTATCATGGACAGATTCAGAAGTGTTGAAGTTCAGAACCGGTTTCGGCGATACAGTTTCATGGGCCATAATCCTGATGAGATGCCTCCTCCGCCGCCTCCACCAAGCTTCAGAGATCCTGATAGAGAGGATGAGGCATCCTGTGGAGGCCATAACCCTTTTTAGGCTAGCATCATGTCATTTCATTACATTTCATTTCATCATCATGTTGTTTCAGTTTCCTTGTTACATTGTTCAAACTTCATTTGTTTTGGTTCTGCTTATGTAAACTCCAAGTACTTTCTTAACAATTTAATGCTTATTTCTTTTAGTTCTGTTTACTTGTGTTAGTCTTTCCCTGTCTTGTCATTCTTTGTGAATGATTCTGTTATGTTAAGCTTCATTCTTGGTGATTGTGAGCTTCTATATCAATATTGATGTCTATTGTTACATCAATTTTGCTGTCTAGCTTTGGGACTATTTCACCAGACTGTCTATCTCTTCTTTTTGATATTGACAAAGGGGGAGAAGAAAGACAACAAGACGTTGACAGCCATGCACAAACTCAGGGGGAGTGCTCTATCACATCTTGCAAATTTGCCATCATCAAAAAGGGGGAGTTTGTGAGCAAGCCTTTAAGTTTTTGTATGATAGCAAATTGTGTGATATGCATGATATAAGATTTGTATGCATGATTAGTTTGTACATACATATGATTTCATACCTACTATGATTTAAAAGACAATGCAAATTGATTCATATCATCATTGTAATCATAAAAACGATTTTTCCTATGTATGCATCGATTCATACGTGTCTTGTATCGACACATACCTTTGATAAACTCACAAAAACCGTTTTGCTTCAGTATGTATCGATTCATACGACACTTGTATCGATACATGATCCTTTGTAACTGGGCTATGTATCGACGCATGCGCATCATGTATCGATGCATGATTTATTTTACATTCTGGAAATTAACAGGTACAATATGCATCGATGCATACAACCATGTGTCGACTCATGCATGTGTTATACTCACTATGTATCGACGCATACGACTCTTGTATCGATACATAGAGTTGTTTGTTGCTTTTAACCGTTTCTGT
Source organism: Lathyrus tuberosus (assembly GCA_022829125.1). Taxonomy (NCBI): domain Eukaryota; kingdom Viridiplantae; phylum Streptophyta; class Magnoliopsida; order Fabales; family Fabaceae; genus Lathyrus; species Lathyrus tuberosus. The sequence continues at coordinate 14,694,300 of JALAZF010000072.1, forward strand.
TTTCATATATAAGTGTTATGACAGTTCAGTTTGGAGTAAGAATTCTGGTTAGAGTGAAAAAGTGCAATCAAAGCAAAAGACAAGTTTGGTGTGCATGATTTTTCAAGAGCAGTGTTAGAAACCTGAAAGAGACTTTGTCTTCATCATCTTCTCAATCTCGTTAATTCAAGAACATCAACACATAATCATTTTTGTTCTTCGGATTAAGGGATCTTCGAGATAATGTTCAGTGGTACGATCATTGATCTAGCTGAGTTGAAGATACAAAAGGGGTTTCGAGGAAAAACCATCTAGTTTGTCCTTCAAGAACGGGTGTGTTCTTGAGGGTTTGTTAGTCACGATTGCAGAACAGATTCAGCCGCAGCGTAGGGTTTGGAAATCTGGAGATTTCGCAAACAGGTCATGGAACCGGTGAATTGTCTGTATTTCTTGCAGGAAAATTCTTGATCAAGCTCAGATCAAGTGAAGGTTCATACAATAGGAAGATCTTGGGGTTTAGATTTCTGGATTTGTATTGTAACCTTGTAAAGAACGAATTCAGCATTATTGATATAACAGGTCTCAATTTCATTTTGAAATTGAGAGGGAGACATACCCACACGCGAGGACGGAAGTGGGGAACTTCCTTACCAAATCTCTGCGTATCGTATTCTATCTTTATCTCTTTACGCTTTCAACAATTTTGTGATTCGTTTGGTGTGTTGCGTATTAAAGTTTCAAGATACAATAGTGGTATGAAAATCTTTGTCAAAATCACCATTATTGTTAATCGTTGAATGCATACACGCCAAGTGTTTGACAAAATTGTTTGCTGTGTTTTTGTTCAGTGGAAATAGCCTGTGTATGATAAGTGCATTTGAGTCGATTCCAATCTGGTGTTAATATATCTTTGTCATCCTAATAAATCCAGCATAAACTCGTGTGTCCAGTTTTCTAGTAGCTGGTTCAGAATAGACGGAAGTCGATTCGGGATCATAATTTTTCCGCTAACTTGAAAGACTCTGATAAACTTTTTTAAATCCTTGAGTTTCAAGGAGGTGATCTATTCACCCCGCCTCTCGATCACTAGCCACACCGTCTAACACAATTTACCCTTAATCCTTCTAATATTATTTAAATTAATAATAATACTAATATATTCCATATTATATACTATTAATTAAATAAATACCCAAAACTCCACAAAATTACAAACATCAACACAAACCACCAAAATTCACAAAAACTCACGAATATTATATTTAAATAAATTAAATAAATATTCTTACGGAATTTGAGGTGTTATAGCCCTCTCCCACTAAAGAATTTTCAGCCTCGAAAATTACCTCAAGGCAATAGAGTCGGATATGACTCCCTCATCTGATCTTCACGTTCCCAAGTCCAACTTTCGCCAGCAGGTCCACCCCATAACACCTTCACCAAAGATATGTCTTTACCCCACAGTTGCTTCATCTCTCGACCATCAATCCACTGTAACACCCCAAAATTTGCCCTCTTGTTGTTGCCTAGCTTATGTTTCATTGCATTGCATTTACATCTCTTTTCATCTCATATCTCATACATGTTGCATTGGGGCATGTGATCAGTTGATTTCAGAGCATTGACTATTCAAACCAGGAGAGCTAAAGCCTAGGGTCTTCAAGCAAGCCTCAAGAGTCTCTTATGTTTCATATGATCTCAATCAATCCCATAAGTCATTAGAAGAAGGGAATTCACCAAGAAGTTGGACAGTTCATCATCTCCTAGCAAAAATAGTCCAAATTAGGGTTTGTGATTCAAGTAGTCTCCTGATGAAATTTTGGTTCAAACTTGATCTCAATGTTTTCTACATGATATCAAGTATCTAAGGATTGAAGATTGCCCATTGGTTCATTTCAGAAGAGGTTCAATTGGTCAGTTGCTTGAATATCAATAAATTTGGGGAAAAGTCAACTGTGCAGCGAAAAACGTCAACTCCTGACTTTTTAAGGTCAAATTCATGAAATTCAAGTCACATATGTCATTGGAAAAGATTTGATCAAGAAATGTCAAGAGATTCATGAAAAATCAAGAATTGTACAAAGTTGCCAAATTTAGAAACTTAGGGTTTCTAAAAATGGAAAGTTTTGGACATTTTGCACTACACTTCAAGGCATTCTTTCTCCATGATAAAAGCTTCAAACTTCAGGTCCAAGTTGAGCCAATTAAGGATCACATTCTAAGCTTCAAATCCATATAAAGAACTCTTCCATTGGATCAAAATTGAGGGAGTTATGATCAAATAAAGTAGAGCAAAATCAAGGAAAATTCCAAGTCATGACCAAGCAAGGCTGGGCTGGCACGTAGTCATTTCATCAAACATGTGGTGTGCCAAATGCCAAGCCAATTTTCTCAATGAAGAAGGCTCCAAATGGAAAAATGTTGAACACCAATCTTGTTCATCTCCATGCCTTCTACAAATTTCATGTTTATCACTTTTTCATCTAATCAAGGGATTAAGAGTTATTGGAGTTCAAAGTGAAGGTCTTCAAGCTGAATTTACCTTGGGTCATTGGCCAGGCGTGCGTGACATCCAACTAAGACACAAAACCAGTTTGACACCAATGTCTTTAGAGGCATTTTTAAACCATTTTAAAGATTCATTTCAACTTATAATCAACATCAATGTTGCTCTATGATGTACCATCTTCCATTTGCATCCAAAACCTTTCCCTTTCATGCAGAATGCTTGGAGATTTTCATCTGCCAACTTCATTGTTTACATTGCATGTTGATGACCAAATATAGGAAGTATTGGTATTGCTTTTTCTTTGGTTCAGTCAGTCCACACGCATACACCATTCACTTTTTTCCTCTTTTGAACCAACATACTCTTACACATACATGCCTACATACCCATGCCATGCATCAATATGGAAAGGATTCAAAGAAAAGAAACTTGTTCAACAAGGTGGCTATGCTGCACAACATCATAACATTACCATCATCATCTCTTTTTTCTCATCATTCATCAACAACAACACAACACATGATGCCTCTATCTCACTATTCAAATTACTCAGGTCACACTCCATTGCTTCATACCACCACAACTAACCTAACTCAACTTCTAACTGTTAACTACAATGGTTAACAAGTTAATCACACATATATAAGCCATTCCCTAACTAACTTTGTAACTAACAATTCATTTTCTCACATTTCACAAATCACTCTCTGAAAACTCTCTCTGAATTCTCTCTCTCTTTGCACGAGTTCATACATATTTCATCATCATTATCATCAATTGTTCATCATTGCTCAAGAACAAGCAAGAACAAGATTAATTCCTCAAGTGCAGCTTTAGTTCAGATCTGAGTTTCATTTCATTTTCATCAAGATCTAAAGCATAATAGCATTTATTTTGCTTTCTGAAAGTTCAAGAACAAGCTCTCACCTCTGGTTTTCTCAACAATCATCAAGAAGCTTCGATCCAGGTTTGAACTTCTTCAACTTTTCTTGTTCGATTCTACTGATTTTAAGCTTGTTGTTGTTGTTTTTGAACTTAATTGAAGTTGTGATTGATCTGGCTAGTTGATATGGCTTGTTAGAAGCTTAGATCCATTTTTAGGGCAAACTTTGATCGTTCGATTCTCTCTGCTTAAGTGTGATATATGAATTCTGATGCTAGATTCGTGATGTGCATAACATTAGCTTTCAAATGATGTATGGTTTGTGAATTTCTGGAGAGTTTGAAGGTTGCAGGTGGTGGTGCTTTGCCGGAGAAGATGTCCGGAGGTCCTTCTCCGGCCGGTGGAAGTTTTCAGTTACGGTTTTGGACTTTAAAACATAGCCGTCTGATTTTGTTTGATCCAACACTCATAAGTATGCCAACACATTAATGATCATGCGCCACTCGCGTGCCATTTTTTTTGACTTTGACTGCTTGTGTGTGTGTGAGTACATGATTGCTATCGTGTGCTTTAGATCTGATCCACTCATCTTGCATACTTTACTTGATTGATCATCATGACTTAATCCAACGCGTGTGAGTGAGTCAACCAGTTGACTGAGTTCCACCATATCTCTGTGAACCACACGCGTAGTGGACTGGATTTCAAATTGCTTTTCACACACCTCCCTTTGGGCCCAGGCGTATTTTGAACTTCATTTTTACTTTCTTTACACTCCTGCCTTAATTCTTTTCACATTTTATTTTTATTTTTGACATAGTTTTGATTTTCTTTTATTAAAAATACTAAAACCTTTATAAAAATTCCAAATAAATTCGTATGCCATATAAACATATTTTAATAATTTTCTGTGATTTTTAATTCTGATTTTAATACATTTTGCTCATATTTTCATAATTTTATTTTATTTTCTTTTTGAATGATTCTCTTCATGCTAATTGTGCATTGTCCAATTTCTTGTGCATAGTTCAGAAATCTTTTTGAACTCATTCTTTTTTTCATGCTTGAATAACATCTTAAATCATCTAAAAAAAATTTTCTCATATTTTTAAAGTCATTTTATCATGCATTTTGATGGTCATTCTTGTGCATTCCTTTGCCTTGCTTCAATGTGACTTTGAACCCTCATTTGAACTATTATCTTTTTTAATTTTTGTGTGAGCTTTTGAAATGTGTTTAGGATCTGACTTAGGTACTTTGTGACCTAATTTCATGTTTTTTCCAAACATTCTTCTATTTTTGCATTGCTTGATTATTATAGGTCACATTTGTGAATGTTCTCTTAACTTTTCAATCTTGTTTGATTAGGAGGCACTTGGGCCATTGTATTAGGACTTGTATGATCATTTTATAGGTCATTTCATAAATATTATAGGTCATACATGTTAGATTATAGGTCATTTGTCATTTTATTTTGGTTCATAAATGTTTGGTGCATATGTGAACTAAGTTTGACCTATTTGTGTGCATCTTCTTTTATGTGCCTTAACATATTTTATGTGCATCTTTGTGACATCATTATTGCATTCTAATAAGATCAAGCATATCATAAAGTACTGACTTGCATCCATTCTTATTCATGTTCATGTTTCATCCTTCATTCATAACTTGCATTATAAGTATGCCATTTTATGTGAACTTGAACATTGTTTGAACTTCTTTTCATCTTGTCTTCTCTTCTTGAATCATTGCACTCATGCTTTGTATGATCATTCATCTACTTCCATATGCATTATAATATGCCATTCACCTCTGACTTTGACATTTATTCATGCATTCATTCAAGTTTGTATGCCATACACATTCATACTTCATCTTTAGTTCATAACTTGAACTTGTGTGATTTTTGGCATCTTTCTTGACATAGTTTGAACTTGTTAGGTCCCTTAGCCTTAGTTGAATACCTTTAGACATAGCTACTGACTTTAGAAGTCCTTTAACACTAAGGATCCCTTCTCTTTAAACTTAGGCTTTGTTTGATTCATAATTTCATTTCATGAGAGGTCGGGTGCTTAATTGTCTTCCTTCTTTTACTTATGCTTTCATATTCAATTTTTTTGCTAACATTTTCATGTAGGGGCTAATGGTAAGTTGAGTGTGTGGATGTGCATCCACATGCACCTTCTTCCTTCATCTCTTTAAAGCTTTCAAGTTGTGATTGTGATAAGCATCTTATGCTTCTTTGACATTTAATCTCTTTCATCCCTTTAAGTTCTTAACTTAACTTTAATTTTTGAAGTAAGTTAGGACTCTGTAACGCCCTGTATAATATATATCTAGAATAATACAATACACACATTTTATTTGGTACTGACGCATCAAAAGTGCCTAATGGCATAGTTCACATACTTGTCCATTCTAAAAACACAAATACAATCTATGGCACAAGTCATGGAAACTAGCCAAAGAAAATAAAATCTAAGAAAGTACAATATTCCTCATTGTACAAGAACAATAAAATACACAGCGAAAAAACTAAAACTGAGCTTCTCTTGAAACATCCAAGCATAGCTCCACTTGTAAATCAACCTGCAATCCGAACCTGAAATATAGCAACTATAGTGGGGTGAGATACATCAAATCTCAGTGAGTTCCCTATCTTATAGATTCTCTCGGCTTTACAGGGTGCTAATAATCCTAACTCATGTCAAAGGGGAAAGGGGAGTGACCATGAGTACACACACACAAGTAACCACACCGGTGAGCCTGTAAACTCACACTAGTACCGAAGTACCTCTTGAGCCTGTAAACTCAAGGATTCACAAAGTACCGAAGTACCTCTTGAGCATGTAACTCAAGGATTTACAATCAATAACCATACCAAGGCATCCCCTTTTCCCGTACCCTTCTACGTCTAGAAGGCGATCCGAGTCATGGATCCTCGAATTACTTGACATACGAAATGGATTCGGGAACAACGGCCTGTTAGCCGTGAACCGTCACTTCTCATGGCCTGTTAACCATCACAAGTCTCTACCCGTAGGTCCCATTCGTACTAAACGCGGGAATCAAACCTGCCAAGTAATGGTGCATATGTTTCAGAGGAGCTCGAGACCCATGAAATGCACTATCAATAATAATCGGTTACGATTGCGCAATACACACGCCTCGGCCTTTCACGCACGAGCGTTGCCACATAGATTCTCTACCACAATCCTAGTTACAACCTAGAATTATACCATTTTGTTTTGGGGTAAAGTTTCCTCACTCTTCCTAATTCATATTTTAGCATGCATATTCCCTTAATCATGTTTCACAACAATTAAATAGACATGGTATAACACAATTAGCATATAATAACATCAAACATAAAACAACACATAAAAGCATAACAAATCACTTCTATCCCCTACCAAGCATCCTTGGTTAAATCATGGTCTCACATCACCATTCACTACCTTATGGGATTATCTATCCAAAGGCTTTGGACTCGTATCAATCGGATTCCCGATTCTTGAGTTTCGGTGGAATCAAATATCACATACATTACATTTCCATATTTTTCTTATCAATCCATAGCATAAACCTATGTTTCTATTCCACTATCATAAAGAGCATAAAATTAGCTTCCCAACGCTTCGAACGGGGACCGAAACGGACTTACGGTTCAAAAGATACGGCCGTTTCAATTTTCATTTTTCTGTCAATAGCAGTGGTAACCGGTTAGAAGATATGCTGTAACCGGTTACTGGCTAGAAAATAGCCCAGAAATGTCATTTTTCTAAGGGTAACCGGTTAACACATATGCTGTAACCGGTTACTGCGTAACAGAGCCCAAAAAATCACATTTTTCTTCATTCTAAACCATTCTAACACATACCTAAACATATTGGGACATCAAAACAATTATTGACAGATGATTCTACACATATAGTGATCATACTACACAATTTATATCGCGTTTCATCCGTTAGATTTCATTGATTAACCAATTAATCATTTTCTCACAATTTCTAACCTAAGTTCTAAACTTAGTTCTAGAACTTAAGGTGTCTAACTAGAACCCACCTAATAACCGAAGAGGAGTTTGAAGAAGATGATGATGATGATTCCAAGCTTCTCCTTCTTCTTCCAAGATTTTTCTCTTCTTCTTTCCCTTCTTTCCTCTTTTCTCCTTTTCTCTTCTTTTTTCTGTTTTTCTTCTTCTTCTATTTCTTTCTTTCTCTTACCAAATATATATATATAGCTTATTATATAATATAAATCCAATAGGGTAAACTATCTCCAATTGATATTTTATCGTCTCAACCCAATTGATCAATTATCAAGGTTACCAAAAATTACTTTCTTGAATTAGTAAATATTAATCCGTCTCTAATAAAATAATTGATCTCTTCAGAGTTCATTAGTTGCTCTATTGATCCCAATTGATAATACTTAAAGTACTTATAGGATTCCATTAATCCAATTATCCAAAGATAGAGCACACAAAAGCTGATCTGATCTCATCTGATATCCAATTGAGCATTTAAATAATACGGGGTATTACACTCTCCCCCCCTTAAATTGAAATTCGCCCCCGAATTTCCTCTATTCGACAATAACCGCAACTTGTATCATCGTCTTAGATCCATTCTTAACATGACTTCACAAATCAAAATCCTTATTTTCACAATTTACCAAACTTCCTGTCCCTAGTCATACTCTTATTCCAATATTGGGTTAACTTTCAACTTGCTCCTCCATAATTCCTCTGTTGTTCCATACAAAAGACTTGGTCGCATCCTACCTCGGAAGGAGTGTACCATTCTATACTCCTCTACTGAGTCACAAAACGAAACCATAACACATTATCTTGGTTCAGGGTAACAACCACCCATCCAATTCTCATGAGGTAATTTGGTGATTCCTTAACTTCATACAATTACCAACAACTATTCCTCCGTAAATCCTTCAACGTTCTAAACCACTCCCCAATTAGTCAAACGACTCCTTTACCAGTTCCATCTGGTCTGATGCTGTACATGGTACTCCTTACATCCGGTATCTCATCTCTTTCGTATCACACCAAAAGGTAACACACTTAAAACAAGATCTCCTTATTTCTTTATTATTCTTATCAGTAACCATCCATCTAATTCTTATTAATCTGGCGGAACTCTTTCACCTGTCACCCTCTACTGCGCAACTCAACTTATAACAGTAGAACACTACGAATTCTTGAGCACTGCCAATTAGCTAACCGTCCACGGAGAAACACACTTATCCACTTGGGGTCCTTACTAACCAACGGTACAAAACTTACTGACGTCCTATGGTAGAACAATTTCCTCGCCGACACACAATATCATAACATCGGTCCAACACTCTCCAGACTATAGAGTGGTACATGAGTCACACTATTCCTACCACAACATACACAACCCCAAATCCATTCTAAACTCGAATCTATCCAAAATAGTTTGACGACTTTCGGTTCGGGCTACCACATTCCAAATCGATTCTTCTTAGGGGGTTCTGACTCACTCAAGGTTCCTTGTCGATTCTAGATCTCAACCAATAACAACGTAACACCAACATAGGACCATAATCCTATGTGAGTCACCACTTATCAACACTTAAACCATTCAAAGCAAAATTGTGAGTTTCCATACTACTCACCAATCCACATACAACACTTCACACGTACACACACCCTCAAAGGACATGCCACGTTTCTCAACTGAATCCACTTTCATCATTCGTTTCATTTCATAAACGATTCCAAGTCACATACTTAACTTCAGAACGTCTAATTCTTACTCGCACTTGGAAAGATAACCTTCAAATTTCCTTCTCTGGGTAAAACACAACTGGTACCACTCTCACGGAGTCTAAATCCGAAACCATGAACCCACGGAAGCTAACAATTGCAACTATAACCAACCGTTCATTCCTTACTAATACCATTAATACACACCGAAATATTCCTTACAAGAACAATACTTCGTGAGTATTCTCCAACTTCGCCCTCAAGGCCTTCAACAGTAATACACTTAGGACTTTCTCATGCTCAACTCAAATCACAAGATTATTTCCTCAAAGTCAAATTCCCTTGTTATCTAAATAGATGATCGACTAAGTAACACCTTCCAGAAGTTCTGATTTCAAAACACAATTCATCTTTCATTTACTTGGAATTCTGTTTTACCTCACACACACTCTCCGCTCGGAGCAACATAAGGTAACAAAACGCAGATGATGGTTCTTAAGGGATTCACAATTTACACCCTTGTTAATCGATTAACCATCTAAGCTAGTCGGTTAACTTCTCAAAATTCAGCATAAAATACCATCCATGCACGTGTTAATCAATTTACCACATAGCGTTAATCGGTTAACACTGCTGTAGAAGCTGAAAATAAATAATTTCCTTTAATTCAAAGTCACCCCTACCCAAAACCATCAATCCGTCTTGCTCTAACCCACAATATACTTCTCAACTCGCATGTCTTTAACTTGTATAACATTTACTACCCCTGATCCACTCAAGGTAAAACCGAACAAAGTCAAAACATACAGATGACACACTCCACCCAGTGACAAGGAAAAATTCCAAATTCTGACGCAGTCACACGACAATCTTCGGCGGGATAATTCAAACATAATTATACCACTTTTGGGTTTCCTCCGATGATTTAATCGGGAAATAAAATCGATATCTTTCACTTCCATTATATAGAGTATTCTCATAGCTTTCCATCGGTACCAAGAACACCTCGATCGGGAACACGGTTTGAAAGTTATGAATTTTCAAAGATAAATTTCTTTTTTCAAAATACCACAGTGGTAACCGGTTAACACATATGCTGTAACCGGTTACTTCAAGCTTCACTGTTCACACAGAATCAAAATAAGAGTTAGAGGCACATTTCGTAACCGGTTAGCACATACGCTGTAACCGGTTACTGCGTTCAAAATCTGCGCAGAATACCAATTTTTCAACAGGGTAACCAGTTAGCACATATGCTTTAACCGGTTACTCTGGGCTCAAAACCACAAAACTTGTTTTTAATCTTACCTTTCCATTACTTCGTGAGCACTAACCGGGATTTCTTACCCTTCGCTATCCATGGAACATCCCACTTTTGCCAAATTACTTAATGGAAAGTTCGCAACCGACAACTCTCATCAACTATTAACAAAACCCTTCAGGTATAAATCGTTCCATGATTTACACTTAGTCCATAATACGTCCTAAATTACTTTTCATTGTTTTACCACCATCTTAACTCTGAAAATACAGTACTCACTATTCCACAAGGTACGTCCCTTCATACTTTTCTTAAGAATAAGAATCCATTACGTACATTGTGACTACGGTGCTACTACTAAGCTTGTTCTTAATACCAAAATGTAACTTTCTCATTCTACGTCATACTAATACGGTTCTCATGAGTAAACCATCTGTAATTACACTTCCTTAATTATAAGTTCATCAATGTCTTTAGAGGCATTTTTAAACCATTTTAAAGATTCATTTCAACTTATAATCAACATCAATGTTGCTCTATGATGTACCATCTTCCATTTGCATCCAAAACCTTTCCCTTTCATGCAGAATGCTTGGAGATTTGCATCTGCCAACTTCATTGTTTACATTGCATGTTGATGACCAAATATAGGAAGTATTGGTATTGTTTTTTCTTTGGTTCAGTCAGTCCACACGCATACACCATTCACTTTTTTCCTCTTTTGAACCAACATACTCTTACACATACATGCTTACATGCCTACATACCTATGCCATGCATCAATATGGAAAGGATTCAAAGAAAAGAAACTTGTTCAACAAGGTGGCTATGCTGCACAACATCATAACATCACCATCATCATCTCTTTTTTCTCATCATTCATCAACAACAACACAACACATGATGCCTCTATCTCACTATTCAAATTACTCAGCTCACCCTCCATTGCTTCATACCACCACAACTAACCTAACTCAACTTCTAACTGTTAACTACAATGGTTAACAAGTTAATCACACATATATAAGCCATTCCCTAACTAACTTTGTAAATAACAATTCATTTTCTCACATTTCACAAATCACTCTTTGAAAACTCTCTCTGAATTCTCTCTCTCTTTGCACGAGTTCATCCATATTTCATCATCATCATCATCATCAATTGTTCATCATTGCTCAAGAACAAGCAAGAACAAGATTAATTCCTCAAGTGCAGCTTTAGTTCAGATCTGAGTTTCATTTCATTTTCATCAAGATCTAAAGCATAATAGCATTTATTTTGCGTTCTGAAAGTTCAAGAACAAGCTCTCACCTCTGGTTTTCTCAACAATCATCAAGAAGCTTCGATCCAGGTTTGAACTTCTTCAACTTTTCTTGTTCGATTCTACTCATTTTAAGCTTGTTGTTGTTGTTTTTGAACTTAATTGAAGTTGTGATTGATTTGGCTAGTTGATATGGCTTGTTAGAAGCTTAGATCCATTTTTAGGGCAAACTTTGATCGTTCGATTCTCTCTGCTTAAGTGTGATATATGAATTCTGATGCTAGATTCGTGATGTGCATAACATTAGCTTTCGAATGATGTATGGTTTGTGAATTTCTGGAGAGTTTGAAGGTTGCAGGTGGTGGTGCTTCGCCGGAGAAGATGTCCGGAGGTCCTTCTCCGGCCGGTGGAAGTTTTCAATTACGGTTTTGGACTTTAAAACATAGCCGTCTGATTTTGTTTGATCCAACACTCATAAGTATGCCAACACATTAATGATCATGCGCCACTCGCGTGCCATTTTTTTTGACTCTGATTGCTTGTGTGTGTGTGAGTGCATGATTGCTATCGTGTGCTTTAGATCTGATCCACTCATCTTGCATACTTTACTTGATTGATCATCATGACTTAATCCAACGTGTGTGAGTGAGTCAACCAGTTGACTGAGTTCCACCATATCTCTGTGAACCACACGCGTAGTGGAATGGATTTCAAATTGCTTTTCACACACCTCCCTTTGGGCCCAGGCGTATTTTGAACTTCATTTTTACTTTCTTTACACTCCTGCCTTAATTCTTTTCACATTTTATTTTTATTTTTGACATAGTTTTGATTTTCTTTTATTAAAAATACTAAAACCTTTCTAAAAATTCCAAATAAATTCCTATGGCATATAAACATATTTTAATAATTTTCCGTGATTTTTAATTCTGATTTTAATACATTTTGCTCATATTTTCATAATTTTATTTTATTTTCTTTTTGAATGATTCTCTTCATGCTAATTGTGCATTGTCCAATTTCTTGTGCATAGTTCAGAAATCTTTTTGAACTCATTCTTTTTTTCATGCTTGAATAACATCTTAAATCATCTAAAAAAATTTTTCTCATATTTTTAAAGTCATTTTATCATGCATTTTGATGGTCATTCTTGTGCATTCCTTTGCCTTGCTTCAATGTGACTTTGAACCCCCATTTGAACTATTATCTTTTTTAATTTTTGTGTGATCTTTTGACATGTGTTTAGGATCTGACTTAGGTACTTTGTGACCTAATTTCATGTTTTTTCCAAACCTTTTTCTATTTTTGCATTGCTTGATTATTATAGGTCACATTTGTGAATGTTCTCTTAACTTTTCAATCTTGTTTGATTAGGAGGCACTTGGGTCATTGCATTAGGACTTGTATGATCATTTTATAGGTCATTTCATAAATATTATAGGTCATACATGTTAGATTATAGGTCATTTGTCATTTTATTTTGGTTCATAAATGTTTGGTGCATATGTGAACTAAGTTTGACCTATTTGTGTGCATCTTCTTTTATGTGCCTTAACATATTTTATGTGCATCTTTGTGACATCATTATTGCATTCTAATATGATCAAGCATATCATAAAGTACTGACTTGCATCCATTCTTATTCATGTTCATGTTTCATCCTTCATTCATAACTTGCATTATAAGTATGCCATTTTATGTGAACTTGAACATTGTTTGAACTTCTTTTCATCTTGTCTTCTCTTCTTGAATCATTGCACTCATGCTTTGTATGATCATTCATCTACTTCCATATGCATTATAATATGCCATTCACCTCTGACTTTGACATTTATTCATGCATTCATTCAAGTTTGTATGCCATACACATTCATACTTCATCTTTAGTTCATAACTTGAACTTGTGTGATTTTTGGCATCTTTCTTGACATAGTTTGAACTTGTTAGGTCCCTTAGCCTTAGTTGAATACCTTTAGACATAGCTACTGACTTTAGAAGTCCTTTAACACTAAGGATCCCTTCTCTTTAAACTTAGGCTTTGTTTGATTCATAATTTCATTTCATGAGAGGTTGGGTGCTTAATTGTCTTCCTTCTTTTACTTATGCTTTCATATTCAATTGTTTAGCTAACATTTTCATGTAGGGGCTAATGGTAAGTTGAGTGTGTGGATGTGCATCCACATGCACCTTCTTCCTTCATCTCTTTAAAGCTTTCAAGTTGTGATTGTGATAAGCATCTTATGCTTCTTTGACATTTAATCTCTTTCATCCCTTTAAGTTCTTAACTTAACTTCAATGTTTGAAGTAAGTTAGGACTCACTCTTCTTCTATTTTCTTTTAGACTTAGGTTTCTAAACCAAACTAAACCATTAGGAACATCCAAGCATGATAACTCTTAGGATTATTAGTCTCCCTTTAGACTTTTACCTTTCTCACCCTTTGAGTCTCTCTTCTTCTCATCCCAAAACAAAATGCAAAAACATCTAATAAAGGATTAACATGTATTGCACAAGAGCCTTACTCGTATGAAATGGAAGAAGGGGTGGTTTCCCTTCGTCTTTCTAGAGTGTTTAGCATACGTCCTGTTAGGACGACCATGCGATTCTGGGATTCGTTTTCTTTCTGTCATCTCCATGACAACATGTCTCTTCGGTCGGGTTTTCGTTTTCTTTCTGTCATCTCTATGACAATGTAGTTCTTCGGATAAATAATCGGTGTGGTTCTGGGATTCACTTTTCTTTCTATGGGTTTCATCTTTTTCCTGTCATCCCTATGACAATGCGTTCTCTTCGGTTAGGTTTTCTTCCCGTCAACCCTTTGACGAGGTGTTTCTTGGGTTTCATCTTCTTCCTGTCATCCCTATGACAATGTGTTATCTTCGTCAATTCCTTGATGATGTTGAGCTGTCTTCCTCGCAGATTTGTCTGTTTGGATTTCTCTCATCCCCTGTGAAGTTATTATCTTGGAGAAATTTCTTCGCCAGTTCCCTTTATCAGCAGGGATGGCATTTATTTTGCTAGTCCTCTTTATCAGCAGAGATAGCAATCTTTTGAAGAATTTCTTCGTCAGTTCCCTTTATCAGCAGGGATGGCATATTTCGAGATTCCTTTGTCAGTTCTCTTTATCAGCAGAGATGACATAACCTGGGAGAGTTTGTTTCACATTATCCCCAGCATAGCTAACACTCATCCGTGTTTATTTCAAGACATTTCAATACATCGTCTGTATTGGTTTCCAACACTCGTACGTGTTGTGATGGTGCAATATTTATTACTTGTCCCCCAATGGAGTCGTCCCTCCTTTGAGGTTTGCAAATTTCTGGGTTCTTTTTATATTCAATCACCTTCTACCTTGAATGTCTGAAAGCCGTTGCTATCATCCCTTCAGGTTCAAGTCGATTGAATAGGGGCAGCTGTAGCACCCCAAAATTTGCCCTACCATTTTCTGGCTTATGTTTCTTTCTCATTTTTGCATCTTTAGGTCATATTCATAATCATATCATTGCATTGGTCTCTTAAGACATGGGATCAAAGGGTTTTCTTATTATCAGTATTTTCCTATTCAGGTTCATCAAGTTCTGAGGTTTTCTTATTCAGAGAGAGCCTCAGACGCTCAGGGTTTCTTCGTTGATCCAATTGAGGGTGCTATTGAGCTAGGGTTTGATGTTTCGACTTCTCAGGTCATTTCTTCGTCATTGTGCACCCAAAGTAGGTGTTCCAGGATTTCTTATCTTTTATGTGGGTTTGCCGATGTTCATCAATTGAAGATGGTGGGTATGGCTTCGTGGTGAAGGCATTTTGGGTCATGGTGCAAGAGATCCAGTGGTGGATTCATATTGTGGTCAAGGCACTGTTGTCCGCTCAGTTGCTTATCATTTGTTGTTGGGGATTCATTGAGAATACAAATTTGGTTTGAATTGGAAGTTTGATTGATTATGTGGATTTCTTGGAATTCAAATTTCTACCATAAACCCATTATTCATTTCCACTTTTCTTTGTCCAGTTTACTATCCATTTTCTAGTCAAAATCCATTTCTAACCATTAAACCCGTTGTCTATTTTCACTTTTCAATTATCCACTTTCTAGGTATCCATTTTTATCCATTTATTCATTTCATTCTCCGAATACCACCTTCATTTAAATCCAATCCATTTCATTAACCAATTTCAAACCATATCCAAGTTAAAATCCAATGTTCGCATTTCCTAACCTTTTTAAATTCAAAGTTCATTTTAACCATTTTTAATTCTTTTTATCCATAACCCATTTCCTATATCCATTTTCAAAATTTTTTTAATCCATTTCCACAAAAAAACATATTATTCATTTAATCTTTTTTATCCATATTTTTCTATCCATTACTAAACCTTTTTTTTACCAATATCCATTTACCAATTAATATCCATATCCATTTTTATTCAATTCATTTTTTTCTAACCCATATCTAAACTCATTATTCCTTTTAATCCATTCTAATCCATGCTCATTGTTATTATCCATTTAATTACTCCAATTAAGTCCATACCCACTTTAAGTCTTTTTTAACCCGCAACCATACATCTTAACAGCCAAAAGAAAATACATAGCAGGAAAAGAAAAGTGTTGGCGCAGGAAAATTAGTGAGATTCACAACTCCAAATCAATAGAATTCCAAACCAAGTCCTTAACAAAGTTCACAAAAACCAATTTTCAAAAGCAGTAAAAAAAGGCGTGACTGATCACACAATTTCCCAAACGAAAAATCAAAGCTGACACCAAAAAGTCTTTAACAGAATTTTGTGTCAAAAGCCATTCCTACCCCTGGTTCACTCTATAAAAGTCAGAAAATGCAGATTTGCAGAAAAAAAATCACTCTCCTACTTTTTTGATTTCGCCTTCTCTTTCAATCTCCCTTGAAGATTCGTGAAAGCATAGCACAAAGACGATTCTTCACTTGTCATCTTCAACTTTGAAACATCACGCCTCAATTCTCTTCGTTCCCTGCTACACCAGTTCAAACGTATTTCTTCATCAAGAACACTGCAAGAACTTGCAACAACAATCTCCATCAAATTCAAAAAACCTGCAAAATATTTTCATATCAACAACAATCAATGATTCAAAGCAGTACACAGAAAATTGAAGATGATTGAACAAGAGTAGATCGGACAAGGAGCAGAAGCATTAACAAGCATCAACAACAACGAACAGAAGCACAACTAGAAAATTCGTACCTGAGTAGTTCGAGTTCCCCATCATCATTACCGGAGCAGGAGGTTGAAGATCTCTTGTTTTCTATTCGTATCCTCTGATCGGAAGACGCACGGGACGGTTCTCCGGTAGGTACGTCCATCTCTTCTCAAACTTTGACGTGCGATTTTGTTCGTGTGTTTGCGATTCGAAGCTTGTGATTTTCATTGCGTTTGCTGTTAATTTCTGGACGTTGTTTTCTCACCGTGAGGGTTGCGGTTGCGAGAGTGTTGGAGAAGTTGATGTGAATTTGTTTGGCGGTGAAGAATGAAACGGAAATGGTGGCCGGCGATCTGGAAAGGGAAAGGAGGTATGAGCAGTGAGGCTGAATGGCGAACGGCGAAAGTGAGAGATGTTGAGCGATGACGAAGGAAATCGTCGAGGTCGTTGAGGAAGAAGAAACCTCCTCATGGCGGAGTGTGCCTTTTCGGCGATGTTGTTTGTGAGCGAGGTTGCAGAGGACGGTGGTGGAAGTGTGACGAAGAAGAAGCTATGACGATGACGGAGAAGGAGATGGAGCTAGGCGGAGATGGTTGGCGGCGCAATTTGAGCATTGACGGAGGACGTTGAGGTTGACGGCGATGAGGTTCTGAGAAGATGAAGCCAAGGTCGGAAAAAAAAAGTGAAGTAGATGGCGGCGATGATGGTGTAACGGCGGAGAGGAGAGCATTGAGAGTGTTTGTGGTTGTGGTGAGCGAAACAGAGAAGGTCAGCGTGAGAGAGAGATTGGAGCTTTAGTTTTAGGGTTGGTTTCTCTTTCAGTGGACCGGATCTGGGCCTTAAGCCCACTCGTTTTTGTTCACACCTCTCCTTTCACTTATACACCACTCCTGGCTTTTAATTCAATTTCTTTGGGCCTGAAACCCTAGGCCCATGTGCCTGAATTCCAACTCCCACCTCTAATTTCTGACTGACCCCCTCTTTGTTTATTTGCTTTATTAATTATTTCTATTATTAATTGTTTTGTTTAATTGTTTTGATTTTTGTTTTAACTAATTAACTTAGGATATTAGAATTAGAATAATATTTTGATTAGATAATTGATTTTGACTAATTAATTTTGAGTATTTAGTTAATTAGATTTTGATTTTGATCTTAGAATTAGATTTTAATTAGAGATTAGAATTTAGGTAATTTGTTTTCTAATTAATTTAGGATAACTTTTAAATAGAAATTGATTTTGATTTGATTTGTTAATTAG
The DNA here is from genome assembly GCA_022829125.1 of Lathyrus tuberosus. Taxonomy (NCBI): domain Eukaryota; kingdom Viridiplantae; phylum Streptophyta; class Magnoliopsida; order Fabales; family Fabaceae; genus Lathyrus; species Lathyrus tuberosus. The sequence continues at coordinate 14,712,375 of JALAZF010000072.1, forward strand.
AAGTAAATTACGTTTAATCTTCTTTTTAATTAGCATTTTAATTTTAGCTTGGTTATTCTTGATTAATTGTTGACCATGATTTTAATTGCTTATTCTGATTTTGATGCTGATTAAATACTTGACTGCCTTTTATTTGATTTTCCTTTGTGATTGAGTTGTCTTATGTTTACTTGCTGATTATCGTTGTATTTGCATGCTCCCTTAAGGCTCCTAGTCCGACTTAATTTCTGATTAAGCTCGGAGTAGGATAGACATTAGGCTCTCAATCCAAGCATGATAACATTAGGTAGACTCCCCTCCTAATCCTGACCTTAGGGCCATTTTGCATGATAACTTGTAGGACCGAGTTTCCCCTTAGATTTTCCGTGAGTCCCGACTCTTTTCTCTCGCACCCGTGCGATCGAGGCCGATCTCGTTTTCCATTTGTGGTCGTTACCACGAACTACGACTGCCCTGATTCTTTATTCTCGTCCGAGTAAAGATACGTAGGCACAAGATTGCGTAGATCTTGGCGGGCTACCTTCTCCATTTTTCACCAATTTCCTCCCCTTGTTTCGTGGTCGTTACCACGAACTACGACTGCCCTGATTCTTTATTCTCGTCCGAGTAAAGATACGTAGGCATAAGATTGCGTAGATCTTGACGGGCTACCTTCTCCATTTTTCAGCAATTTCCTCCCCTTGTTTCGCGGTCGTTCCCACGAACTACGGACGCTCTGACTTCCTCTCTCTCGTCCAATTGAGGATACGTAGGCACGAGGATCCCTATCCTTGGCGACCACTCTTCTCTCGCACCCTTGCGATCGAGACCCTTCTCTCGCACCCTTGCGATTGAGACCCTTCCATCCTTTCCTTTCTCCCATAGTTAGGGGAACTATGTCGCTCTGATTCTCGCGCGCGAGCGAGATACGTAGGCAGGAGATCGTACGAGATCTCTTCGAGCACATTTCTTTCACAACCTTCCTTTATCACCTCTTTGTCTCCTTTCGACCCGTAGGTCGAACTACGACTGCTCTGATTTCCTCTTTCTCGTCCGATTGAGGATACGTAGGCACAAGACGGCGATGTCTTGGCGAGCAACCTCCCCCCTTAGTTCCCGTCCGAACTACGTTGACTCTGACTTTCCCATTGCACGAGGGAATACGTAGGCATAGGACGAGTGATGTCCTATCGAGTCACTTCTTTTTCTTTTCTCCCTCGTTTCTTTGCTCTTTTCCGTTCCCGTTCCAGTAGCAGTGGAGCTCCAGATGACGACACCCTTTGATGCAGACAACAAGCGTGGATCCCATCGAGTACGATGGACGTGTTGGGTGCTAACACCTTCCCTTCGCGTAACCGACTCCCGTACCCGTTCTCTTGGTCGCGATACCATGTCCTTTCCCTTCTTCCAGGTTTACGCAGTGTTTCCTTTCCCTCTCTTGGGATAAATACACTTTGCTGGCGACTCTGTGTTCTTTTGCGCCACTCTCGCGTTTGTACCGTTGGATGCGAATCTTTCGGGAGCGACAGCTGGCGACTCTGCTGGGGAAGAGAGTTGACCTCTTGCTGGTCCATCCCCTTTAGCGAGTAAATCCTAGCGCTTGTTTGTTTTCTCTCATAGGGTGTTTTTTTCTGTGGTGCTCTGCTTTGTTGTATATTACTGTATCGCTATTTACTGTATTTTTACTTTACTACTTTACTATTTTTACAGCTTTTATTGCATTGCATTTCATATTATTACTGTCATACTGGATATTGCTGTGCTGTTCTGCTGCTGGATTTTCTGTTTGTAGGGTGGGCTGGATTCATGAGAGAAAAGCCCAAAACCAAGGCTTGAGCATACACCTATGATTAGCGTGGAAAGTAGTGTGGCTTGTTTGGCATTTGGCCAGACGAAGTATACATGAAAACTCCACATCCAGACGAGGTTTTCTTGGTAATATTTTGTCCTGTCCATTTGGGGAAGACGATGGGATATAACCTGGAAAGTTGTCGACTCTGATGACCATTCCCGAGGACTTAGTTGCGGTACTCCTCCCGGGATGTGACAGTGGCAGCCCACTTTCTGTGGCAAACCCATTGCACATTCTCGATCCGAGGACCCAATGCTGGGAACTTGCCATAGGATCCTTCTTTTTGAAAGTGAATCAGCGGACGACCTCTTTGATTGGCGTTAGCATTGTATCCTTCTGGCTGAATATGCTATTGCTTCTCAAACCTCTGAAGCTGAGGATCTTTCGTTTTTGGAAAATCAGTTGAGGCCTCCTCGATTGGTGATGATGCCAAACCAAAAATGGTGAACGTATCATCATTTCTCGACCTGAGAGCCCGCGATACTGAGGATCTTAGCACACACATGTGAGAGGGGCGGGTTGTTTACAGGTTTGCAGGTAACCTTGACTTTCATCCTACCTGGTATTCTGGTTCTCTTATCAGTGTGGACTTATCAGCCTGGTATTCTGGTATTCTGATCATCCGGTATTCTGGTATTATGGTATTCTCTTCAGAGTAGACCTTTGAGCTTGTCAGTCAGCAGCACAACAGTTATTCATAATATGTGGAAGCTTTGATCCCATGTCTGCTGCATTCATATTGCATTTGCATTTACATCTTGTATCTTTTTGCATATCTGTCTCCGGCCTGATCAGAGAGCTCATCCATCCTTTGTCTGAACCGCAGTTGATTTCTAGACTTTCTCATCGGACTTGAATCAGCTTTTGGGGAGATCATCATGAATTCAGGGGAACAAAATCAGTTTGTAACTAGGGCCAATGTTGAATTGATGAAGAGTCAGTTGGACCAACTTATGGAAGCAATGGCAGCCATGAATAGGGGAGAGGCCAATGTTCAGAGGACTTCAGTTACTGGGAATGTCATTCCACCTCCAGTGAACAATGTTACTCAAGCTCAGCATGTTCGAATCCCTGTTGAAGGTCAAGCTATACAGGAGCGTACCATCATCCGAGATGGACATTCTTCTTCTCTTAATGCCACAGATTATCAGAGCTTTGCCTTCTCTGTGCCAAATTTCCAAGGGGTAGTTCCAAAGATTAAACCTAAGGATCCAAGGGCCGTTGCGTTTGATGAAAGATGTCGTGTGTTGGAAGAGAAGCTTGATGCCCTAATGAAGCGTGATACTCTTGATCTGAATGCTGCGAGCATGTGTTTGGTGCCCGGCCTTGTGTTACCTCCAAAATTTGAGATTCCGAATTTTGAGCAATACAAAGGGGATAGCTGTCCGAAGCTGCATTTGGTGATGTTTAGCCGAAGAATGACCTCACATGTCTATAATGATAAGCTCATGATTCACTGTTTCCAGGACAGTCTGAGTGGGGCATCTTTGAGTTGGTATATGCAGTTGGAAAGTGGTAGCATCCGATCATGGTCAGATCTAGCCAACACCTTTGTGAAGCAATACAGTTATAATCTTGACATGGCTCCTAGCCGCCTGCAGTTACGAGGTTTATCTAAAGCGGATAACGAATCATTCAGAGAGTATGCTCAGAGATGGAGAGAGTTAGCTGCTCGCGTTCAACCACCACTTTTGGAAAGAGAATTGGTTGATATGTTCAAGGATACTTTGCAAGGACCATACTTCGAAAAGTTGATTACTGTATCAAAATTCTCTGACCTGGTAATACTTGGAGAACACGTTGAGTTCGGTATCAAGTGTTGAAAAATCCAAGGCGCCTCGAACTTCCCGGCTAACGAAAGTGGATCAATTGTCAGTTCTCAAGAAGAATGGGAGGAAGAAAGTAATTCCATCTGGGAACATCCACCATCTCATCCTCAATATTCAGATGCATCAACTGTTCAGAGTCAGTAATCTTCTGGATCTCAGAATCAACGGTCGTACCGCCGTCAGCCACATCAGCACGCCCGACAAAGACCTAGGAAGCCAGAGAGGCATTTCACCCATTTGCCAATGTCGTACAGTCAAATGTTGCCAGATTTGATCAGAGGTTGATTAATAGTGCCGAAGGGATTGAAGCTAGTGATTCCTCCGTATCCACCAGGTTTTGATGTCAACGCCCGTTGTGACTATCATGCTGGGGCACAGGGGCATTCAACTGAAGATTGTAAGGTGCTCAAGAGTAAGATTCAGACTCTTCTTGACTCCAACATGTTCTCATTCACGCCTCAGGGTATTCAGATCCACAATTCTCCTTCATCCAGTCATGTGGGTTCATCAGTTCAGGTCATGGAAGAAGACACCGAGAGCAGTGGTGCAAGTTTTTATCAGACTGACTTCGATGAGCAATTCTGAAGATGGCTAGTTCAGCAGCAAGTCAAGCTAGGAAAGCCCAGTTCCCCGAAGCTGGCAATCTTTTAGATCATGTCATTTCTTTGCATTTGTAGTTTCTTTTATGTTAAAGTGCAAACTCATTTGTAAAACTTGTCTGTTTTCAGTTGATAATGATATTGAAATGAATATGCATGTTTTGGTTAAATCCATTTGTGTTCACTCATATTTTCTTTATTGATATCTAACCCTTGTTTAAGCAGGATCTGAGGGAGGATGATGAAATTCAAAGACGCAGAACTTCTGATTGTATGCTTTTGAACAAAACCCTGTTGATGATGTACAGGCATTGTTTCAATTCCTCAAACATCGGAGATATAAGGAAGATAATCCCTTGTCAACCCCTTTGAGCCTAGAAGTAGGAGTTTCTTTCTGAAAACAAAAAAACCCTAAATCTTAACCTGGGGCAGGGTAGGTGTCAGTTAATTTGACCAAACGTTCAAATTTCAAAGGAGTGTCCCATTCGAGGATCAATCACAACGGTTATCCCTCATCAACCGGAGAGTGAGGCAGTCACAACCCTTGCAAACAAGTCAGACAAGCCAGTGTCACACGATTTGTTCAAAAAAAAAAGGAGAGAAAGAATCAAAAGAAATAGAAAGCCCGCTAAGTCGAAACTTGAAGACAAGTGACTTAGGCAAAAGTTAGGGCATCCCGCTGGACTTCGAAATCGAAAAATTCAAAAGAGTTAGTCCAAGCAAAATCAAATAAAAAGAGAAAAAATGGAAAAAGAAAAGTCCTCAAATAAAGAACAAGTCGTGTGTTTACAGACACCAAAGGCAAAAGGGGTGGCTGTCACTCCGAAAACCGTGTGGGTTCTTTCTATCCTCATACTATTCATTAACCTTGTCGAAAGGTGAGCGCTTATGTCAAGTTAGCTGAACGTAGGACTGGAGAACATCAAGGAGAATGGGTAGGTTAAAACAAAACTTTGAGCCTTATATCCTTTCTTTCTCGAACCGTGAACCAGACCACGTTACAACCTTCAAAAGACCTAATTGAAGCAAGGTTGTTTCGAAAGCATACTTCGGTAAAGATCGCGTCGAACCTGACTCCTAAAAGGATCTTCTTACCATTCATGTTGGTATCAGTGACACTTTGATTAGTGATTCATTCACTATATGTCACAAATTTTTTCCAGTGAACAGACTTGGATTTCAAAACTGTCATATGCATTGCATTAAAATTACCATTTTCAAAACGAATTGTTTTACTTGCGAGTAAGTGCTTGATCAGGGAAGTTTCTACAATGAAGAGATTGATCAATATAAGTGCAGATTGCCTAAGTACTCCGTTGAGCAGGGGAAAGTCATTTCAAAGGGGCAATTCATTCCAAGATTCAGCTAATCAGGGGAAATCAGGTCGAGATTCGACAAATCTCTCGAAGGTCAGTCAGTCAGAGGAACTCCTTCACAGATCTGCCAGTCAGGGGCAAAATCACTTCAAGGCTGGGGCAGGTCACCCCCAAAGCAAAAGGGTTTTTCTCAGGAGAACGGTTAATCAAGACCATGGGGCAAGATATATAAGATCTTCATGAAACCTCTCGAAGACAGGTTCCTTTATGGGCTATGCTGTATTAGGGCATCTTTTGGTCATATCACATCTGCAGGGTTCATGTTGATGGTCGACATGTGACGTCCCCAGTAGAGTTTCTCTCCCCAACAGAGTAAGGGTAGAAAGTAAGTCTCCAGCAGAGGAGTAAGCTCAATGTTGTCCCCTAGCAGAGTGGGTATCATCAACCATCGTTCCCCAAGCAGATTACTTGGTGGTGGCTGGTATTCCCCAGCAGGTCAAGGGTGTTTCCCCGACTACAGGCTAAGTTCAATGATATTCTCCAGCAGGTTCACTGTTATTGACTTCATTCCCCAAGCAGGTGGTAGTCATCTCAATGGCTTGATCAACAATGGTTGACATCTCCACCAGATTCAGAGTCCAATGGTTATTGACACCTCTTCCGTAATAGATCTTTGGGGTCCATCTTCAGAAGGTTTATTCGTAATCTCCAACGGAGTGGGAGTTCTCTTCGGGTTTCATCTTCAGCAGTGGTTATATCAAGAAGGCCGGTCAGTGTGACTTCCTAGGCAAGGTTCGTAACCTCGGAGACATTTCAGCTCGCCATCCCCAGTGGAGTTGGCCTCTTCTCTTCAGCATTCATTTTGCTGGAGGGGTCCTTTTGCATATAGTAAGCATATTTGCATTTCATCCTCAAAACGCGTAGCATTTCCATTTCGTATGGAGTATTACGACAAAATTCAAACATATGCATGCGAAGCATAAGCCAGATTTTGGTACCTTGTATAGAAGCCCGAATCAATTTTCAATCAAGACAGTGACATATCCTAGAAAAGAATGCCAAGACATTCCTCAGCAGACAGTTTCTTCCCGTCAACCCTTTGACGATGTGTTCCGAGCTCCAGTTTCGTACCTTCGGATGTTTTCACTGTCTTTCCGTCAACCCTTTAACGATGTGTTCCGAGCTCAGGTTGCGTACCTTCGGATGTTTTCAGTTTCTTCCCGTCAACCCCTTTGACGATGTGTTTCGAGTTCAGGTTTCGTACCTTCGTATATGTTCATTTTCTTTCCGTCAAACCCCTTTGACGATGTGTTTCATGGGTTTCATCTTCTTTCCGTCATCCCCATGACGATGTATTCCTACGGTGGAATTTTCATTTGCTTTCTGTCATCCCTATGACAATGTGTTTCTTGGGTTTCATCCTATTTCTGTCATCTCCATGGCAATGTGTTCCTACGGTGGAATTTTCTTTCTGTCATCCCTATGACGAGGTGTTTCTTTGGATATGGGTTTCATCTTCTTTCTGTTATCCCTATGACAATGTGTTATCTCCATGACAATGTGTTATCTACATGACAACATGTCTCTTCGGTCGGGTTTTCGTTTTCTTTCTGTTATCTCTATGACAATGTGGTTCTTCGGATAAATAATCGGTGCGGTTCTGGGATTCACTTTTCTTTCTATGGGTTTCATCTTTTTCCTGTCATCCCTATGACAATGCGTTCTCTTCGGTTAGGTTTTCTTCCCGTCAACCCTTTGACGAGGTGTTTCTTGGGTTTCATCTTCTTCCTGTCATCCCTATGACAATGTGTTATCTTCGTCAATTCCTTGATGATGTTGAGCTGTCTTCCCCGCAGATTTGTCTGTTTGGATTTCTCTCATCCCCTGTGAAGTTATTATCTTGGAGAAATTTCTTCGCCAGTTCCCTTTATCAGCAGGGATGGCATTTATTTTGCTAGTCCTCTTTATCAGCAGAGATAGCAATCTTTTGAAGAATTTCTTCGTCAGTTCCCTTTATTAGCAGGGATGGCATATTTCGAGATTCCTTTGTCAGTTCTCTTTATCAGCAGAGATGACATAACCTGGGAGAGTTTGTTTCACATTATCCCCAGCATAGCTAACACTCATCCGTGTTTATTTCAAGACATTTCAATACATCGTCTGTATTGGTTTCCAACACTCGTACGTGTTGTGATGGTGCAATATTTATTACTTGTCCCCCAATTGAGTCGTCCCTCCTTTGAGGTTTGCAAATTTCTGGGTTCTTTTTATATTCAATCACCTTCTACCTTGAATGTCTGAAAGCCGTTGCTATCATCCCTTCAGGTTCAAGTCGATTGAATAGGGGCAGCTGTAGCACCCCAAAATTTGCCCTACCGTTTTCTGGCTTATGTTTCTTTCTCATTTTTGCATCTTTAGGTCATATTCATAATCATATCATTGCATTGGTCTCTTAAGACATGGGATAAAAGGGTTTTCTTATTATCAGTATTTTCCTATTCAGGTTCATCAAGTTCTGAGGTTTTCTTATTCAGAGAGAGCCTCAGACGCTCAGGGTTTCTTCGTTGATCCAATTGAGGGTGCTATTGAGCTAGGGTTTGATGTTTCGACTTCTCAGGTCATTTCTTCGTCATTGTGCACCCAAAGTAGGTGTTCCAGGATTTCTTATCTTTTATGTGGGTTTGCCGATGTTCATCAATTGAAGATGGTGGGTATGGCTTCGTGGTGAAGGCATTTTGGGTCATGGTGCAAGAGATCCAGTGGTGGATTCATATTGTGGTCAAGGCACTGTTGTCCGCTCAGTTGCTTATCATTTGTTGTTGGGGATTCATTGAGAATACAAATTTGGTTTGAATTGGAAGTTTGATTGATTATGTGGATTTCTTGGAATTCAAATTTCTACCATAAACCCATTATTCATTTCCACTTTTCTTTGTCCAGTTTACTATCCATTTTCTAGTCAAAATCCATTTCTAACCATTAAACCCGTTGTCTATTTTCACTTTTCAATTATCCACTTTCTAGGTATCCATTTTTATCCATTTATTCATTTCATTCTCCGAATACCACCTTCATTTAAATCCAATCCATTTCATTAACCAATTTCAAACCATATCCAAGTTAAAATCCAATGTTCGCATTTCCTAACCTTTTTAAATTCAAAGTTCATTTTAACCATTTTTAATTCTTTTTATCCATAACCCATTTCCTATATCCATTTTCAAAATTTTTTTAATCCATTTCCACCAAAAAACATATTATTCATTTAATCTTTTTTATCCATATTTTTCTATCCATTACTAAACCTTTTTTTTACCAATATCCATTTACCAATTAATATCCATATCCATTTTTATTCAATTCATTTTTTCTAACCCATATCTAAACTCATTATTCCTTTTAATCCATTCTAATCCATGCTCATTGTTATTATCCATTTAATTACTCCAATTAAGTCCATACCCACTTTAAGTCTTTTTTAACCCGCAACCATACATCTTAACAGCCAAAAGAAAATACATAGCAGGAAAAGAAAAGTGTTGGCGCAGGAAAATTAGTGAGATTCACAACTCCAAATCAATAGAATTCCAAACCAAGTCCTTAACAAAGTTCACAAAAACCAATTTTCAAAAGCAGTAAAAAAAGGCGTGAATGATCACACAATTTCCCAAACGAAAAATCACAGCTGACACCAAAATGTCTCTAACAGAATTTTGTGTCAAAAGCCATTCCTACCCCTGGTTCACTCTATAAAAGTCAGAAAATGCAGATTTGCAGAAAAAAATCACTCTCCTACTCTTTTGATTTCGCCTTCTCTTTCAATCTCCCTTGAAGATTCGTGAAAGCATAGCACAGAGACGATTCTTCACTTGTCATCTTCAATCTTGAAACATCACGCCTCAATTCTCTTCGTTCCCTGCAACAACAATCTCCATCAAATTCAAAAAACCTGCAAAATATTTTCATATCAACAACAATCAATGATTCAAAGCAGTACACAGAAAATTGAAGATGATTGAACAAGAGTAGATCGGACAAGGAGCAGAAGCATTAACAAGCATCAACAACAACGAACAGAAGCACAACTAGAAAATTCGTACCTGAGTAGTTCGAGTTCCCCATCATCATTACTGGAGCAGGAGGTTGAAGATCTCTGGTTTTCTATTCGTATCCTCTGATCGGAAGACGCACCGGACGGTTCTCCGGTAGGTACGTCCATATCTTCTCAAACTTTGACGTGCGATTTTGTTCGTGTGTTTGCGATTCGAAGCTTGTGATTTTCATTGCGTTTGCTGTTAATTTCTGGACGTTGTTTTCTCACCGTGAGGGTTGCGGTTGCGAGAGTGTTGGAGAAGTTGATGTGGATTTGTTTGGCGGTGAAGAATGAAACGGAAATGGTGGCCGGCGATCTGGAAAGGGAAAGGAGGTATGAGCATTGAGGCTGAATGGCGAACAGCGAAAGTGAGAGATGTTGAGCGATGACGAAGGAAATCGTCGAGGTCGTTGAGGAAGAAGAAACCTCCTCATGGCGGAGTGTGCCTTTCCGGCGATGTTGTTTGTGAGCGAGGTTGCAGAGGACGGTGGTGGAAGTGTGACGAAGAAGAAGCTATGACGACGACGGAGAAGGAGATGGAGCTAGGCGGAGATGGTTGACGGCGCAATTTGAGCATTGACGGAGGACGTTGAGGTTGACGGCGATGAGGTTCTGAGAAGATGAAGCCAAGGTCGGAAAAAAAAAGTGAAGTAGATGGCGGCGATGATGGTGTAACGGCGGAGAGGAGAGCATTGAGAGTGTTTGTGGTTGTGGTGAGCGAAACAGAGAAGGTCAGCGTGAGAGAGAGATTGGAGCTTTAGTTTTAGGGTTGGTTTCTCTTTCAGTGGACCGGATCTGGGCCTTAAGCCCACTCGTTTTTGTTCACACCTCTCCTTTCACTTATACACCACTCCTGGCTTTTAATTCAATTTCTTTGGGCCTGAAACCTTAGGCCCATGTGCCTGAATTCCAACTCCCACCTCTAATTTCTGACTGACCCCCTCTTTGTTTATTTGCTTTATTAATTATTTCTATTATTAATTGTTTTGTTTAATTGTTTTGATTTTTGTTTTAACTAATTAACTTAGGATATTAGAATTAGAATAATATTTTGATTAGATAATTGATTTTGACTAATTAATTTTGAGTATTTAGTTAATTAGATTTTGATTTTGATCTTAGAATTAGATTTTAATTAGAGATTAGAATTTAGTTAATTTGTTTTCTAATTAATTTAGGATAACTTTTAAATAGAAATTGATTTTGATTTGATTTGTTAATTAGAAGTAAATTAGGTTTAATCTTCTTTTTAATTAGCATTTTAATTTTAGCTTGGTTATTCTTGATTAATTGTTGACCATGATTTTAATTGCTTATTCTGATTTTGATGCTGATTAAATACTTGACTGCCTTTTATTTGATTTTCCTTTGTGATTGAGTTGTCTTATGTTTACTTGCTGATTATCTTTGTATTTGCATGCTCCCTTAAGGCTCCTAGTCCGACTTAATTTCTGATTAAGCTCGGAGTAGGATAGACATTAGGCTCTCAATCCAAGCATGATAACATTAGGTAGACTCCCCTCCTAATCCTGACCTTAGGGCCATTTTGCATGATAACTTGTAGGACCGAGTTTCCCCTTAGACTTTCCGTGAGTCCCGACTCTTTTCTCTCGCACCCGTGCGATCGAGGCCGATCTCGTTTTCCATTTGTGGTCGTTACCACGAACTACGACTGCCCTGATTCTTTATTCTCGTCCGAGTAAAGATACGTAGGCACAAGATTGCGTAGATCTTGGCGGGCTACCTTCTCCATTTTTCACCAATTTCCTCCCCTTGTTTCGTGGTCGTTACCACGAACTACGACTGCCCTGATTCTTTATTCTCGTCCGAGTAAAGATACGTAGGCACAAGATTGCGTAGATCTTGGCGGGCTACCTTCTCCATTTTTCAGCAATTTCCTCCCCTTGTTTCGCAGTCGTTCCGACGAACTATGGACGCTCTGACTTCCTCTCTCTCGTCCGATTGAGGATACGTAGGCACGAGGATCCCTATCCTTGGCGAGCACTCTTCTCTCGCACCCTTGCGATCGATACCCTTCTCTCGTACCCTTGCGATTGAGACCCTTCCATCCTTTCCTTTCTCCCCTAGTTAGGGGCACTACGTCGCTCTGATTCTCGCGCGCGAGCGAGATACGTAGGCAGGAGATCGTGCGAGATCTCTTCGAGCACATTTCTTTCACAACCTTCCTTTATCACCTCTTTGTCTCCTTTTGACCCGTAGGTCGAACTACGACTGCTCTGATTTCCTCTTTCTCGTCCGATTGAGGATACGTAGGCACAAGACGGCGATGTCTTGGCGAGTAACCTCCCCCCTTAGTTCCCATCCGAACTACGTTGACTCTTTCTTTCCCATTGCACGAGGGAATACGTAGGCATAGGACGAGCGATGTCCTATCGAGTCACTTCTTTTTCTTTTCTCCCTCGTTTCGTAGCAGTGGAGCTCCAGATGACGACACCCTTTGATGCAGACAACAAGCGTGGATCCCATCGAGTACGATGGACGTGTTGGGTGCTAACACCTTCCCTTCGCGTAACCGACTCCCGTACCCATTCTCTTGGTCGTGAGACCATGTCCTTTCCCTTCTTCCAGGTTTACGCAGTGTTTCCTTTCCCTCTCTTGGGATAAATACACTTTGCTGGCGACTCTGTGTTCTTTTGCGCCACCCTCGCGTTTGTACCGTTGGATGCGAATCTTTCGGGAGCGACAGCGAGCTGCAACACCTAACTGCTGGAATGCGCACTCTGACGTTTCCATTAAAAAACACAAACAAAACAACCCTTGTTGAGCTGAACTACGTATGCTCTGATTCTTATTTCTCGTCTGATTGAAGATACGTAGGCACGAGGTGCGATATCTCGACGAGCAACCGTTCCCTGTAGTTCGTTGAACTACGTTGACTCTGACTTTCCCATTGCACTGAGGGAATACGTAGGCCTAGGACTCCGCAGATGTCCTAACGAGTCGCTTCTTTTTCTTTTCTTCTTCGTTCCCATTCCTACTCCTTTCTAGTAGCAGCGGAGCTCCAGATGACGACACCCTTTGATCGAGACATCAAGCGTGGATCCCATCGAGTACGATGGACGCGTGGGGGTGCTAATGCCTTCCTCTCGCGTAACCGACTCCCGAACCCAGTTCTCTTGGTCGCAAGACCATGCTCTTTCCTTCCCTCAGGTTTATGCAGTGTTTCCCTTCCCTCTCTTGGGATAAATACACATTGCTGGAGACTCTGTTTCCACGCCACTTTCGCGTTTATACTAGGATGAAAATCCCGGGAGCGACAACTGGCGACTCTGCAGGGGATTGAACCCAGAATCTCTGGTTCCCTAAGCAAGTCAATCCTAGCGCTTGTCTGTTTTTCTTTCGTTGGCTGTTTACTGTGGTGTTGTGTTGTGCTGTTTTACTGCTTTACTGTATTGTTATTTACTATTTTACTGCTTTACTGTATATTGTTGTATTACTGTTTTTACTGCATTTACTGCATTCCATATCATTATTATGCTGCACTGTGCTGGTTTTTCTGTTTGGTGGGCACGGTGTTCTGAGAGATAAGCCCACTACCCAGGCTTGAGCATACATATTGGTATTAGTATGGGTGGACGTGTCGCTCCCGTGGTGTTTGGCCACGTGTGGGTGTCACGAGACCTACAACCAGACGAGATTATATCCAGAGCTATCTGCTACTGTATGTTTGATACAGGCCAGTAGATATTCTCTGGAGGAATTGTCGACCCTGGTGACTATTCCCAAGGACTCAGTTGCGGCACTCCTCCCGAGTTGTGACAATGGCAGACCAGAAATGGCAAACCCATTGCACATTCTCGATCCGAGGACCCAATGCTGGGAACTTGCTATATGATATCCTTTTTGAGGGGAATCAGTTGAGGCCTCCTCGATTGATGATGATGCCAAACCAGAAATGGTGAACATATCATCATTTCTCGACCTGAGAGCCCGTGATATTGAGGATCCTCGCTTTTCTAGTACCCACATGTGAGAAGAGCGGGTTGTTTACAGGTTCGCAGGTAGCCTTGGCCTTCAGCATACCCGGTACATTGGATTTCTTATCAGTATGGTCTATCTACGTGGTTACATTGTTGTTCTGGAATTCTGGGGAACTTGAGCATGGGAATTATTTCAACTATTTCAGTTCAGCACATACTCGTGGCACCTTGATCACATGCTTTGCATTGCATCATCATTTTTCTGACATTCATATTTTTCATTTTCCAGGTAGTATTTGATTTTGATCCCAGTCAAAGGGCAGTCATAGGGATGGATACTAAGAAGGGTAGGAAGAATATCATTGTTTACAAGTTCTCGAAGCTCATCCTGGGTCAGATTTGTAGATTACAAGAGATGGCCAGTGTGGAAGTGTTAGGAATGCTCGGAGAGAAGTATGGTTGTATCCTATCTTTTGTTCGTAACATCAGTGAATATGAATATAACGGCTTGCACACCTTGATGCAATTCTATGATCCTTCCTTGAGGTGCTTCGTATTGACATATTATGTTTTGGTTCCTACTATGGAGTAGTATTCTAATATCCTGGGAATTTCCATTAAAAAAGGTGCTCCTTTCTGTGGGTCGAAGGTAGATCTTGATTTCCAAGCTGTGGCTGGTGCTCTTTATTTGAACAAGTCAACTCTGGAAGCTGATATTTCTGGTAAGGGAAAGGTTCGTGGCTATCATCTATCATACTTGGGAAACAAGGCTCGAGAAGCGGCTAAGGAGAAGAAGTGAGATGTCTTGAATGCAGTGTTGGCTCTCTGCGTATATGGTATTGTCTTGTTCCCGAATGAGCCTGATTTTGTTGACACGGATGCTATCAAGATATTTATAACTCAGAATCCGGTGCCAACCTTATTAGGAGATCTTCATTATACCTTATACAACAGGAACGAGAAGAAACGAGGTGGGACAGTTCATTATTGTGCACCTCTTTTCTATAAGTGGTTTGCCAATCGTCTACCCCAGTCAGGTGCTTTCAAGGATACTAAGAATTCTCTAAAATGGAGTCAACATCTGATGGGCCTAGATGCTAAGGATATTGTTTGGGTGAATCACGGAGTGCTGGGTAAAGACATTTTGCACAGCTGTGGTGAGTACCCCAACGTCCCATTGATAGGGAGGAAAGGAGGTATTAATTATAATCCTTCTTTGGTTATCCGACAGTTTGGATATGCCCTAAAAAGTCCCCCCGCTGAAAAGGAGTTAGAAGAGTCTATGTATTTTCACATGGTTGACGATGGGATAGATATGGTGCAGAAAGCTTCCAAAGCATGGCTCAGTAAACAGAAGAGAGGAAAAGCCATTTGGGGTTTGCCTAACAATTGAACTTTCCCTCCGTATGAGCTCTGGATAAAGAAGAGGGTTGAAGAGTACTACTTGCCTTTTGATTGGGCGCCTCCCCTATACCCCAAGGTGATAGAAGAGAAAATCACCGTGCCAATTGAAGAATTCGATGAGCAGCGAAAATTGGTGCATGATCTGAGGGTAGAAAATTCTGGTATGAGTAGTCAACTGCAGGGTTCCTTACATGACAACTTGGAGTTGAAATGGAAGGTCCAAGATTTGACAGAGCGCTTGGAAAAAAGGGAGAAGGATCTTGTTGACAGAGCTCAGCACTGTAGAAAGATCAGTATGACTGCTGAATCATCAGGAAAAGCCTACAGGGAAACCAAGAAGCTCTTGACCAAAACTGAAGACAAGCTTGCCACGTATCAGGAGATGTGGGAAGAGCTCAAGATTGAGAATGGGGAGTTAAAAGAAGAACTTCAAAGAATGAAGGAAGACAAGAAGCACTTCTCTAGTAAGTGGAAAGGAGCCCAGAAAGAAATTGAGGAGCTCAAGTTGCAAGCTAAAATCAAGAAGTCAAGGCGCGAAGGCAATGATGTTGAAGAGCAGATTGCTAGACTGAATCAGGATGTCGAGAAGAGAAACAGACTGATCAAGGGCCTATTGGAAAGACCTACTCATCCAGACACTGTGAATCTTCTTGAAGAGATTGAGGCCAGTCTGTTTGGAGTTAATTTGTAGTGATCATAATGTTACATTTTGGGGATTGCCATCAGGACTGTTGATGGAATTGCCTATGATTGTATCAGACATGTATGAATGAATTCTTATGGCATTAATGTAATTTGTTTGGTTTAATCATATGTGTATCAACAGCTCAGTTTTTGAAAGAATGTGCTTCCTTTGTTTGATTCTGCAATATTTCTGGATTCGGATTTATTTTTCGATGTTGTGTCCAATCCCTCGCCCAATTTCAAAAACTGGAATCAAAGCGGATACACCCTGAGAATGTTTAAATATGATTGTTTGCATTTTGCATAACAGGTACTCGTTGCAGGTCCTCTAACCTTTATTTGGTTTCAGGCACTATAGCTAATAACCACGTCCAACGGAACGCAACTCGCAGAAACCAAGCTAAGATCATGGATCAGATGCAGACGGAATTGGCTGAGCTGAGGAATAGGATGGACCAGTTCATGACATTAATGACTGGTATGGCCCAAAATTAGGAAAGACTCAGGGCAATGATCGAGCGGCCAGAAGTAAAGGTGTAGAATGGCAATGGTAATAACAGAGATACTGGTAATCAGACTGACGTTAAAGCAGGCGGTGACCCTCCTAGAAAAAATGGGGTTCGTCCTGTTGTGGAAGACAACCAAGATGAGCTGTTCACTCTGTTAGATGCTAAAGATGAGAACACTCGCAGATTCGACGAGCTCGCTGAAAAAATCAGGTCCATTGAATCCCAAAACACTCTTGGTTTTGATGTTTCCGACTTGGGATTGGTACATGGAGTAAGAATCCCACATAAGTTCAAGCCACCAACATTTGACAAGTACAATAGCAATACTTGTCCTAAAACTCATCTTCAATCCTATGTGGGGAGGATAGCCGCTCATACTGATGATGAGAAATTGTGGATGTACTATTTTCACGACAGCCTTACTGGGGCATCTCAAGAATGGTATATGAAGTTGAGCAGGACTTCTGTAAGGAACTGGAAGGAGTTGGCCCAAGCTTTCGTCAAGCAGTATCAATACAACACGGATATGGCTCCAAACCGTACTCAGCTGTAGAGTATGGCTCAGAATACAAAGGAGAGTTTTAAGGAATATGCTCAAAGATGGCGCCAGTTGGCTGCCATGGTTCAACCTCCACTGCAGGACCGAGAGATGGCCGACATGTTTATGGGTACTCTTCAGGGAGCTTATCTTGATAGGTTAGCTGTCTGTCCTTCAACTGGGTTTGCGAACATTGTAATCGCTGGGGAAAGGATTGAAAGTTTGTTAAAGCTCGGAAAAATACAAGACGTCAGTGGTGCTAGCTCTTCAGGAGTAAGGAAGCCATTTGCTGGAGCTATCAGAAAGAGAGAGGGGGAGACCAGTGTTGTTTATAAGAATAGAGGAAGAGGTAGAGGCTATCAAGGTTCCTATAATCAGGTTGCTACTATGACCATTCCTAGTCCACAAGTTCAATCACAACCACATCAACAGAATGTTCAGCCACAGAATAATCAACAGCCATGGAGATCATATCAGCAGAGACAAATGGACAGGCATATGGACCCTATGCCTTTGACTTACGCAACTTTGTTACCTCAATTGTTAAAGCTTAATCTGGTGGAGCTTCGTACGATGGGCCCGACTCCTGCTATATTACCAAAGGGTTATGATGCTAAGCCCGCTGTGAGTTTCATTCTGGGGCTCCAGGTCATACTATTGGAAAGTGTTGGGCATTTTACCATAAGGTACATGATTTGATTGATGCCAAGGCAATTAATTTCTCAACTCCACCAAACGTGCTTCAGAATCCCATGCCAAATCATAATGTGCCAAAGGTCAACGCCATTGAAGAGGGGAAATTTTTGAATTTGGTAACTGATGTGAACAGGGTGAGGACTCCTTTGAGTTTTGTGAAGGCTTGGTTGTTGAAGGGGCAAGTGTTCCCTGGCTGTGAAGAAGGTTGTGTTGATTGTGAGAATTAGAGTAACGGTTGTGATAAACTGAAGGCCGGCATTCAAAATTTGATTGATGAGGGTTGTCTACAGTTTGATCAGGGGGACAAAAAGGACGATGATGTGTCAAATGTTACCATTTATTTTACGCCAGCTGAAATTCAAGTGCCATCGCCTACTGCTATCATTGTGCCTGATGTAGTGAGTCCTGTTACTATTACGGTACCAGGACCGGTTCCTTATACTAGTGGGCGGGCTATCCCATGGCACTACGATGCAGATGTTTACTACCAAGGAGAAAAGCAAGAAGTGGAAACTCCAGTTGGGGATAGTTCCAGTATTGATAATGTTGGAGGCCTTGGTGGCTTCACCAGAAGTGGACGCTTGTTTGCTCCACAGACTTTGAGAACTAATGCTGAAGCAGATGCAGCAGCCAAAGCCAAGGTAAACAGGTGGCTACAGAGGAGGTTATTGTTCCTGAATCTGTGCAGAAAGGTACTTTTGAGAAAGAGGTCGAGGAGTTCATTAGACTTATCAAAAAGAGTGATTATAAAGTGGTTGCTCAGTTGAACCAAACGCCATCAAATATTTCTATCTTGTCGTTGCTTATGTGTTCTGCAGCTCATCGAGAGGCACTTTTGAAGGTCTTGAATAGGGCCTATGTACCTCAAGAGATTACTGTGAATCAATCGGAGTCTATTGTTTTTAATGTCAATGCTAGCCATGGGCTAGGTTTTACAGATTATGATTTGACTACTAAGGGTCGCAATCACAACAGGGCATTACACATCACCTTGGAGTGTAAAGGTGCAGTATTATCTCATGTGTTGGTAGACACGGGGTCTTCCCTGAACGTGTTACCAAAGAAGGCCTTAATGAAGTTAGACGCTGACGGAATTATTCTAAGACCAAGTGATTTGGTAGTGAGGGCTTTTGATGGTTCGAAATGTTCTGTATTTGGAGAGGTAGAGCTCCCAGTAAAGATTGGTCCTCAAGTGTTTAAGTGCGTGTTCTATGTGATGGACATTCAGCCCGTATATAGTTGTTTGTTAGGCAGACCGTGGATTCATGCCACTGGGGCAGTGACATCTACGTTGCACCAAAAGTTGAAATATGTGGTTGATGGTCAAGTGGTGACTGTATGTAGAGAGGAAGACATCTTCGTCAGTCAGCTGTCTACCATTAAGTACGTGGAAATGGATGGAGAGATCCATGAGATGCTGTGTCAAGCACTTGAGGCAGTCAATATTGGTGATTTGTCTTCAAAGGCAATTTCTTCTCAGAGCGAAGGACATGTGGGTACTTCTATTGGTTCTTACAAACATGCAGTGGAAGCAGTCAAAGCAGGTAATGCCCAAGGCTGGGGCAAATTAATTGAAGTCTCTACAAAGGAAGATAAGTTCAGTGTAGGCTATAATCCGTATCAAGCTGCTGCAACAGAGCGTAAGGGGCCGATTACTTTCTATAGCAGGGGAATCATTAATCCAAATCAGATGTGTGCTGCAAGTGAAGATGACGTCGACAGTGATTGTGATCTCGACAATTGGGTGCGCCCGTGTGTACCGGGTCAAGAGCTTTGCAATTGGTCTATTGAAGAAATTGTTCAAGTTACTTTTCAAACAGAGTAATTTTCTTTGTTTTATGTTAAAATCTCGTGCTCTGCCCAAGGCGTGTAGATCCATTTGTAGGGCCTCATAATTGCATTTTCAAGGTTTTTTATCATTAATAAAGGACGTTTTACATGCAAATTTTGTGTTCCTTGCCTTTCATTTTTATTTTTGCAGAAAAAACAATAAAATGGCAATGTTTTATTTTTGTTTCCTTTTCAAAAAAGTCTCATTCTAAAATAAAGCATGACCCTCAATCATGTAGACTTAATCACCCGGATTTCATTGATAACGATTCTGCTATGGCCAAGTATGACTTTGATAATCCAATCTATCAGGCCGAAGAGGGGGATGAAGAAGATTGTGAACTTCCCGAAGAATTGGCTAGATTATTGAAGCAGGAGGAGAGGGTCATTCAACCTCACCAAGAGACAATTGAGGTTACCAACATTGATTCCAAGGACGCAAGGAAAGAAATTAAGATTGGAGCCAGTCTGTAGGCTGAGGTAAAGAAAGAGCTGATCAGTATACTGTGGGAATATGTCGACATCTTTGCTTGGTAATATCAAGATATGCCGGGGTTAGATACAGACATTGTTGTGCATAGGTTGTCGTTGAAAGAGGGGTGTCCTCCTGTCATACAGAAGCTTCGGAGAACTAAACCAGAAATGGCTCTCAAAATCAAAGAGGAGGTACAAAAACAGTTAGATGTGGGATTTCTGGCCGTCACCAATTATCCACCATGGGTTGCAAATATTGTTCCTATGCCGAAGAAAGATGGTAAGGTCAGAATGTGCATTGATTACCGGGATCTAAACAGAGCAAGTCCGAAAGATGACTTTCCTTTACCTCATATTGATGTACTGGTTGACAACACCGCTCAGTTCTCGGTATTCTCCTTCATGGATGGCTTCTCCGGGTATAATCAAATCAAGATGGCGCCGGAAGACATGGAGAAGACAATGTTCATTACCCCGTGGGGTACCTTCTGTTACAAGGTGATGCCTTTTGGGTTGAAGAACGCTGGGGTAACGTATCAGCGAGCTATGGTAACACTATTCCATGACATGATTCATAAAGAGATCGAGTGTTATGTAGATGATATGATTGCCAAGTCTCGAACAGAAGAAGAGCATCTGGTCAATATGCAGAAACTGTTTGAGAGGTTGAGAAAGTTTCGACTCAGGCTGAATCCGAACAAGTGCACTTTCGGAGTGCGGTCCGGTAAATTGCTGGGTTTCATCGTAAGTGAAAAACGAATTGAGGTTGATCCTACCAAAATAAAAGCGATACAAGAAATGCCTGTACCAAGAACAGAAAAAGAAGTACGTGGTTTCCTAGGGAGATTGAACTACATTGCATGGTTCATATCTCACCTCACAGCCACGTGTGAACCAATATTTAAGCTGTTAAGAAAAGAACAAGCGGTTAGGTGGAATGACGATTGCCAAAGGGCTTTCGAGAAAATAAAAGAATATTTGCGGGAACCTCAAATTCTCATTCCTCCAGTTCCAGGGAGACCATTGATCATGTATTTGACTGTGCTTGAAGGATCCATGGGTTGTGTTCTCGGCCAACATGACGAGACGGGTAAGAAGGAGCACGCCATCTACTACTTGAGCAAAAAATTCAATGATTGTGAATCACGATACTCAATGCTTGAGAGGACATGCTGTGCACTTGCATGGCCTGCTAAGCGATTGAGTCAATATATGCTCACTCATACAACCTTGTTAATTTCAAAGATGGATCCTGTCAAGTAAATATTTGAGAAACCAGCATTGACTGGATGGGTTGCACGTTGGCAGATGGTGCTGAACGAATATGATATCCAGTATACTTTTCAGAAAGCCATCAAGGGATGTATTTTGTCAGATTATCTTGCGCAGCAACCAATTGATGACTATCAGCTGATGAGGTTTGATTTTCTTGATGAGGACATCATGTTTCTTAAGGCCAAATATTGTGAAGAGCCTCCGTTTGACGAAGGACTGGATCCTGATGACAAATGGAAATTGATGTTTGATGGGGCCTTTAATATGAATGGAAGTGGTGTTGGGGCGGTTCTTATTACTCCGAAAGGGTCTCACATACCTTTCACTGCCAGATTAACTTTTGATGTCACCAACAATGAATAAGAATATGAAGCTTGCATTATGGGCATTGAAGAAGCCATTGATTTAAGGATCAAGACTCTTGAAATATTTGGGGACTCTGCTCTAGTGATCAATCAGATCAATGGAGATTGGCATACTCATCAACAAAACTTGATTCCTTAAAGAGACTATGCGAGGAGGTTGTTAACTTTCTTTACTACAGTGAAATTGTACCATATACCTCGAGATGGAAATCAAATGGCTGACGCTTTGGCAACATTATCTTCCTTGATTCAAGTGAATCGGTGGAACCATGTGCCCAAAATTGAGGTGTCTCGTCTTGACAGGCCTGTACATGTGTTTGCTGATGACGCAGTGCCTGATGACAAGCCGTGGTTTCATGATATCAAATGCTTCTTGAAGAGTCAAGAGTATCCGGATGGAGCATCCAATAACGATAAAAAGACGCTGAGGAGGTTATCTGGTAGTTTCTTCTTGAATGAGGATGTGTTGTACAAACGAAAGTTTGACATGGTTTTGCTCAGATGCGTGGATAGACACGAAGCAAACATGTTGATGCAAGAAGTGCACGAAGGCTCTTTCGGTACCCATGCCGGAGGACATGTAATGGCAAAGAAATTGTTGAGATCAGGGTATTGCTGGATGACTATGGATGCAGACTGTTGTTCATACGCCCGCAAATGCCACAAATGTCAGATTTATGCAGATAAAGTGCATGTACCTCCGAGTCCGTTGAATCTTATGTCTTATCCATGGCCCTTTGCAATGTGGGGCATTGATATGATTGGAAAGATTGAGCCAATTGCTTCCAATGGCCATTGCTTCATCTTGGTCGCTATTGATTACTTTACCAAATGGGTGGAAGCAGTGTCTTATGCTAATGTCACCAAGCAGGTGGTAGCCAGATTTCTGAAAAGAGATATCATCTGTCGCTATGGAGTGTCTAAAAGAATCATTACTGATAATGGTTCTAATCTTAACAACAAAATAATGGCAGAATTATGTCGGGACTTCAATATTGAGCATCACAATTCTTCGCCGTACCGTCCAAAGATGAATGGCGCTGTTGAAGCGGCCAACAAGAACATCAAGAAGATTGTGCAAAAGATGGTGGTGACCTACAAAGATTGGTAGGAGATGTTACCGTTTGCCTTGCATGGGTACCGAACATCAGTAAGGACATTTACTGGGGTAACACCGTTATCACTTGTGTATGGTATGGAGGCAGTCCTACCAGCCGAAGTTGAGATTCCCTCGCTGAGGGTTATGATGGATGTCAAACTGGATGAGGCAGAATGGGTTCGCACCTGATTCAATGAGCTGAGCTTAGTTTAGGAAAAGAGATTAGAAGTTATTTGCCATGGTCAAGTGTATCAGAGAAGGATGAAGCGGGCGTTTGATCAGAAAGTGCGACCTCGGGAGTATCAAGTTGGTGAATTAGTACTTAAAAAGATCCATCCTCCAAACACAGCTCACATGGGAAAATGGACACCGAACTATGAAGGTCCATATGTGGTTAAAAAGGTTTTCTCTGGCAGAGCCTTAATGCTTACAACCATGGATGGTGAAGATTTTCCATCCCCTGTTAACTCAGACGCAGTCAAAAAATACTTCGCATAAATAGACCCGCTGGACGGAAAAAAAAAAGAAAAAGTCCAGGAAAAAAAGGGCATCCCGGCGAACCATAAAAACAAAATAAATAGGTTTGGGCAAAAATTAGGGATAAATAATAAATAAATTGTACACCCGGTGAGTTGAAAATCCGCAAGGACAACTCAGGCAACACGGGGTATCCCGGTGGATTGAAAACCCGAAAAGGGCGGTCCACGCAAAAGAGGGATTAAGCGAAGACTGCGATCTGAGTCATCTGTACTGCCTCATCGTTTCACTCAAACTGGCAATCTCCAAAGGATAGGAATCAGTCCAATCATCCTCTTCAGAAAGTAAAGATAATCGGAAAGTCTTGAAGACATACTGGTCATAGAAGAATTGAAACTCAGTGAAATGCCGTTTTCACGTTGCCATTAGGATAGTTTATTTTCTCAAGTTTCAGCGATCACCTCTTTCCAAGGATTGCTTCTTGATGTACTTGCCTATTCTGGGCATTTCAATCAATAAAGTGGTTATTCAGTCAAAAAGCTTCGTATTTGTTATCATTTTAATGTTTAGTTTGCAAAAAAGTCCGAATATTTGATAAAAAACATTGCATTGTTGAAAACATTGAGGCTTTATAATAACATGCGCAGGGAAAACATTTAAAATTGCTTTGAATGTTGATTAACCCCGGACGGTGGATTCAAACCATGCAGTCTCTGGGACATACGTGTGCATTTCTTTTGTTGTAGGTTTACATTCAGAAGCCTGACATGAAGTCATCTTCAGAATAAAGCATTGTCGGGTGCTCTCCCCAGCCAGTGATGTTTCAAAGTTAGATGTTTTTTTAGTTGTAGAAGTCATATCCAGCACGGGGCATATGTGCATGTCTTTTTCTTGCAGGTAGCAGCCTCATATTAGGCTCAAAAGCAAGATTGAAGCGGTTTCAAAAACACAAGAGCATGGACCGTATCTTCCAGACAAGTGATCACTCACCCCTAAGGCAGAATACCGGGGAAATCATGTTCAGGAAAGGGTTCACATGTCACCCTTTTGTCATAACTTTTACTAATTGAGTCCATCGTTCGGCCGACGGTCGCTCACGACGATTCGATATCCACAAGTTAATTTCCACTGGGTATCATTGTATCTTATTACGTCGATTCTCCCATTCAGTACTTCCAACAACTACAAGCTTTTCTGTGTCGATGTAGTGGCTGATTCCCCAGCTGAGTCAGAAGGCTGATTATCTCTAGCAAAGGATCTTGGGTTTGATAGGGCCCCAAGCAGAGTTTTAATGACTCTTTTCCCTCAGCAGAGCATCATTCAGAAAGTTCTCATCCCCAGCGGAGTTTTATGAACAGATAAATCTCTCTAAGGCAGAGTCGTTCAAGTGGATGCTTCCTTAACAGGATCATCACACCTCAGCGCATCTGCACGCCAAGTTATTTTTGGCAATTTGTGGCAAGCGTTATCCCCGGCAGAAGGGTTAATTCCCACAGAGCAATTGATGGATCGAACAATGATCTTTTCCCCGCGGAATTGGATTCCTCGTCCGGAGTCTCTTTTGCATTTGCATGTAGTTTGCATCGCATTTTCTAAAGCGTAGAATTCCATTGATATGGAGCATTACGGCAAAACTCAAACATACGCATACGAAACATAAGCCAGGTTCAACTATTTACCTGCAAGCCAGAGTAATTCACAGACAAAACATTGCCATGCAACCCCAACAAAGCTTACTACAACAATTAATCGTACAATGTTAATTCAATACCCGTCTGTATTGACCTTGGACATCCGTCCGTGTCCTTTCAGCGCTCTGTCATACCCCAAAATTTGACCACTAAGATTCCCCATCATTGTGCAAGTCATTATCACAATATGGGTGAACCATCAGTCTCCCCAAAGATGGGTGAGTATTCACTACTATCAAAGATTAGGGTTTC
Source organism: Lathyrus tuberosus (assembly GCA_022829125.1). Lineage (NCBI taxonomy): Eukaryota > Viridiplantae > Streptophyta > Magnoliopsida > Fabales > Fabaceae > Lathyrus > Lathyrus tuberosus. The sequence continues at coordinate 14,737,278 of JALAZF010000072.1, forward strand.
AAGCCCTCTCAGAGCTTTAGACAAAGGATCAATCAAGGAATGACATGATCTTCAACTTGTCTAACCTCTCAAACATTCACAAAGGATCAAAAGGACTCCCACTTCAAGGATTAAGCACAAGGATGATCCCTTCTACGTGGATCAAGCCTCAAGATCGCCAGTGTCACCAAATTAGGGTTTTGGTCGACCAGGGCCTCCAGATGGAAATTTTCCTCTAAGCATGAGCCAATGATTCAAAACATAACCTAATATGCTCCATGTAACCTCATGGACCCAAGCATCAAGTCAATTTTGCCTCAGGGGATGCATACATAAAATATCAGGAATTAGGGTTTCTTGACCTAATTCACCCCTAAATCGACTTTTGGAACAAATCATGAGCCAAGACCTCAAGAGAGGATTTGAGGGTCTCTAATATACTATATTGATCTATTTGCAACAATGGATTGATCCAAGAAGCTTGATCAACAAGTCTCAATTTCATCTGGACCACAGTTAGGGTTTCGCAAAAAAAGTCAACTGTAACTTTGACTGTTGACCAGGACATGCTCCCAAACCCTAGGACATGATTAAATACACCCTATAACACCCATGGAACATGTCCATCAAGTTTGATTTAGGTCAAGGACATGATTTCATAAAGGATTGCACAGTTTGGAATTCATCTTCTAAAAAGTCAACTATGCACAAAAGTCAAAACTTTGACTTTTTGAGATTTTTCACTAAAATGGATTTTTAACCCTAAAATGATGTTAATGTATGATTTGAAACATCATTCATCAAGAATAATCAAAGAAAGTGGGATAACTTGTAAAAGGGGTAACCATAAAAAACTTAGAAAATTTTCTAAGTTATGAAATAAAGTGGCAAGGGTACCAACTTTGGAGGATCATAACTCCTAAACCACAAAGCCATTTTTCCCCATCCAAAGCTTGATTTGTAGATCTCATTGCCCTCTGAAAAAGCTTCATACTAATCTATGTCTAAATTCCCCATGGATTTTGAGTTATGGAGTGATCAAAATCAAGAAAAGTCACTTTGTTCCAACACTTAGTGAAAATTTCACTAAGTCAGAATCTGCCTTTACTTTTTTCCAAATGTAGGGGTATTTTTCACTTGGATCCAAAAAGTATCAAAACCAATTATGATCTAACATTTGTTGTATCATATAAGGGGCTTTCCAAAATGGCCAAGAACATCACCAAATTCAACTTGAGCCATGAGATATGACATTGGCAAGATGCCTTGCAGAAATCTGCCAAGGCAAGGCAGATTTTTGCACTTTTGGTTGATTTGCCTAAATAAGCCAATTCCAAGCCTTGTCATCACTTTGGACACATCTGAGGATTGAATCTAAAGGGGACAATCACTGAGCCAAGCCTCCAAAGTCCTTGGAACAAGAAATAGCATGCTAAACCTAGAATTGCCTAAAATAGGGACAAGACTCCAATTTTGGATTGGAGCATTCAATGGAAGCACCAAGGTGGCATGGACTGAGCTATTAGCAACTGAATTCAGTCAAGACTTATCCAATACCAAGGGAACCAACAGCCTGTACCCTAACCTCTAGTCAATGGCTAGAGGAGACTTGGATTTTCATTTGCCAACATTGGCCAAACCTACTCAGCAGTTGCCATTCACTATTCCTTGCAAAACAAACTTGCTCTACTATAAATAAAGCTCAATTGTGATCAGTTTGAGTACACCAAAGCCATCAAACAGATGCTTTCCTCAAAATCTCTTTCTCTAGGCAAAAATGCCTTCTTTAGCAAGGCAACTTTGAGTTTTTGAGTTAGAGAGCAATTCCACTCAAACCAATCACACACACACACCTCACATAGATCATATATGAGCTGATCAAACACTTAAACAACATCTGGAACACTGATTTCTCAGAATCACCAGTCAACTGCTCAAGGTTTTAACCAAGTTGCACATGAAGTGATCCAGCCAATTTCAATCAAGTCCAAGCATTCAAACACACTCCATAGGGTGTAAGGAAGCTGTTCACATCATCACAACTCATCTGTAACACCTCCAACTCAGAAATCACTTTGAACTTGCTATCACGACCTAGAGGTAAGCCTAAACTTGGTCATCTCTAAATCTATGCATATTTCCTCGCACAATACTTTTGCCAAATGTTCATAATCATGCATGGAATGTTTCCCCTCAATTAATTGCTTTGTTTGAATCGTGTATCAAAAATGTCAGCCTTCATGCAAAAATTAGGGTTCTTGAGGTTTTGTCTTGATTTTTTATTCCATGTTTAATATAAATGAAATTAAAGACCATAGACATGATCGTGAGGTTGAGACGAGCATATTGATATGTGGATTGCATGATATAATCAAGTATTCAGTGAGATTGGAGAGAAAATGCAAATCTGGGCAAACCCAGAACACACGCGTGTTCTTGGGTGTTCTTGGCGCCCTTTTTGAAAATTCAAATATTTGAATTTTGTGATTTTATTTAATTGATTCAAAAATTAATTTCTCTCTGTGTTTTAATGATTTTGAGTTGATTCTTTTTTTAATAATTCACAAAAATATTAAATTATTTTATTTTCCCAAAAAAATCCCAAAAATATTATTTATTTCATATAATTGATATTTTTCAAAAGAATTAATATTTTAATTGTTTTTGGCATTTTGAATATTTTTTCCATCTTGATTTTGCAACTTTGAATGGTTTCTAATCATTTTGTAGGGTAAAACTTGATTTATGAAGCATTAATCCAAGATCACAATTTTTTTTCCACATGTTAAACAATTTTGATCATTTTAATTGAATTTTTATTCAATTAAAATACAATTTGAAAACAAATTAAGGTTTTTGATTAATTCAACCCTCATAAATCATTTTCAAACCTTTTGGGCCTCTTGAGAGAGTGTAAGACCCAACCCCCTTGTACATTAAAACTTTGTGGGCCTCACTTATTGTATAAGTCCCTCTGTACAAGTAAACGGCGCGACCATCGTCCGTTTAAAACATCTTGGCCTCTCCTCGAGCTATAAGACCCATTTAAAACTTTTGGGCCTCTATTAGAGTGTAAGACCCAATCCTCTTTTAACCAAAACCTTTTTGGGCCTCACTTATTGTATAAGTCCCTCTGCGTTAAAAGAAAACCTCGGCGCGATCGCCATTTTAAACGAAAAGTCATCTGGGCCTACCCTCGTGTAGTAAGACCCACTATTTTTCTTTAAAACTATTTTGGGCCTCATGAGAGAGTGTAAGACCCATCCCTTTGTACAGAAAACCTTTTTTGGGCCTCAGTCACTTGTATAAGTCCCTCTGTACAAATTTCAACAATGCAATCACTGATAAAACCCTGGGATTCTCCTTGAGATGTAAGCCCCAAATCTTTCTTTTTCAAAGCACTTTCTCCTTTGATTTTGAAATATACTGTTGTTTTCAATCTTTCTTTGTTGAATAACTAACAACACAACATGGAAGCTCTACAACCGAGTAAGTGTTTATACGCTTTCATTTATCGCTTTCATATACATATAACTGCATTGTGGGGCAGTTTCACTGTAAGTCTCCTTTCATAAACTCATATCAATTGTGTAATAATAGTATAGATATATAGAGTTTCCCTAGCAACTACGTCTAGAACTAAGTAAAGCCGTTTCGATTACTTGTAGAAATATACAAGCTAGATCCCCAATAGGAGCACCAGATACAGTCTTCTCTTCGGCTGTCCTCCTTAGGAATTGTCAAGAGACTTTACCTCCCCAGAGATGAATGTATTCTCCGTGAATGGCATCTCTTGAGTTTCTTCCAAAATTCTCGAACTTTCCTGGCTTGATCTATTCCTTGTGAATAGCCTGTCTTGAATTTCTCGGGGTTTGGGGACCCACAGGCTTCTTAAACGCATCGGCCTCCTCTTGGGCATTGTACAAGGACCCACAGGCTTCCTAAAAGCATCCCCGCCTCCTCTTGGGCTTAGTACAAGGACCCGTCGGCTTCTTAGAAGTATTCACAGCCTCCTCTTAGGCTTCGTATAATGATTGTTCCTCCGGGAATGATAGCCTCCTCTTGGGCTTCGTACAAGGACCTCTCGGCTTCTTAAAAGTTTCCAACCTCTTCGTGGGCTTCGTACAAATTGTCCCGACGACCTCCTAGAGGTATAGGAACAGATACTAGTCATCTTCATATAACAGTCTTTCAAAGAGTCTAGACCATAATACTGTTTCTCAAAACATAGTACAAAAGATAAAACTCTAGACTTGGACAGTCTAATTCCCTTGTGTCTCCAAGACATTCTCAAGTTCCTTTCAAAAATAGGAAGAAAACCCGTAAACTCGGACGTTCTCAATACCCTTTGGATTTCCCTTTTCCTTAAAGAACAGGAAACAATCCCGTCCTCTGATCAAATCCCTGAGTGCAAACATTACGCATATAAGAACTGATTTTCTCTTTAAATCAACATATTGGATCTGTCACTCAACTGAAACAGTTATAATAGCCTCCTCTTGGGCTTTGTAAAAATGATTCTCCCCAGTGGAGTAAACTCCTTTAGCCTCCATCTCGGGCTTCGTACGAGATATAAAGACTCTCTTGTTGAGTCACACCTTGTGGCCTCCATCTTGGGCTTTGTACGAGATATACAAAGACTCTCCTGTTGAGTCAAACTTTTAGCCTCCATCTCGGGCTTCGTACGAGATACAAAAAGGCTCTCCTGTTGAGTCAAATTTTAGCCTCCATCTCGGGCTTTGTACGAGATACAAAAAGACTCTCTTGTTGAGTCAAACTTCTTTCGCCTCCATCTCGGGCTTCGTACGAGATACAAAAGCACTCTCTTGTTAAGTCAACCCCTTTTATCCTCTTTCTCGGGCTTCGTACGAGACACATAAAAACCCTCTTGTTGGGCCAACCCCTTTTAGCCTTTTTCTCGGGCTTCGTACGAGACACATAAAAACCCTCTTGTTGGGCCAATAGCCTCCTCTTAGGCTTTGTATAAGAAAACCCCGGTTGAGTCAATTAACCTTTTAGCATCAAAGCTGTGCCTCGTTGACGGCATATAAACATCAACAACTCCTTCATCTAATTACTGTAAGCGGCAAGCCTCTGGATCATCTACATCCATGCCACTGTCCCTCTTTTAGCATGAGAAATTCCAAAGGAAAGATGGCATTGCTCTACGCTGAGTTAAAGTCTTCTCCTTCAGGTTGAAAACCTCCTATAAAGGAAATTATGGCATTGCTGGATTCACATATCCCAGTTAAAGTAATTCTCCTTTATAAACAGTCATAATAGACAAACCCCTCTTTAGAGATGACAAATTCTCTCCAAAGTTGAGACCGTTTAGCTTCACATCTTAGGCTTTGAACAAGATACAAACCATCTTTCGCTTCATGTCTTGGGCTTTGAACAAGACACCAAAACACCATTTCCTCCCATAGAATAGGAGGAACTACGAACGCTCTGATTTCCCTGTTTCGGAAGACGGGAATACGTAGGCATAAGATTGAAAGAAAAATCTTAGCAAGCATACCAAACAAAAACCCTCAAATCCCCATAAATAGTCCCGTCATTTCATTCTTAACAAAATAAGCAGAGAGAGGCCCACAATCTAAACCGCATCTGTAAACCAACAATTTTGACTGTTTAAACTCAGTATTGCAAGCAGGGTTAATTGGAGACATCTATTTCCCTTCCTTCATCAGCTTCAATAGGATAAAAAATGAATCGACCTGTAGTAACCCCAAAAGAAGCGACAGTGCTTGAGAACCATGTCCAAAATCGCTCGCTACACGCTCGTCCATGCTTGAACCCCTTGTTCTCAATACCCGTCTGTATTGACCTTGGACATCCGTCCGTGTCCTTTCAACACTCGTCCGTGTTCTTTTGACACTCGTCTGTGCCCTCTTGCAATACTTCGTCCGTATTAATTGTAAACACTTGTCCATGTTCCTTTAACACTCGTCTGTGTTTGGTTTAGCATTTCAATCCCCAGTAGAGTTGTCATTTGTTTTAACTTTTCCTTTCAGCACCCGTCCGTGTTTGAACTTTTTAGCCAATACTCGTCCGTATTGACCTTTGAGATACTCGTCCGTATCTTATTAATCATCGTCCGTATCGTCGACTTGGCCACTCGTCGTGTTCCTTTGATGATTGTCGGATGCTCGTTCGTATCGTTGACCCGACCACTTGTTTGTGTTCCTTTTCTTAATCATCGTCCGATACTCATTCGTATCGTCGACCTGGTCACTCCTCGTGTTCCTTTGATGATTGTCCGTTGCTCGTTCGTATCGTTGACCTAAACACCCATCCGTGTTTTCTTTCTATACTCGTCCGTATGATCATTGATAATCGTCTATATCCCTATTTCGATACACATCTTATCAATCTATGTAGTTCTTTGCTGATACTTCCAGAAGGGTTTATATCCCTTTTCTTCTTCATTCAGCGTGTAAATTTTCTGGTTGGTTTGGTATTCAATCACAATTCACCTTGATTGTCTGAATAGCCGTTGCTTTCATCCTTCTTAGGTTAACAAATGATTGAATAGAGGCAGCTGTAACACCCCAAAATTTGACCTCTTGTTGTTGCCTAGGTTATGTTTCATTGCATTGCATTTACATCTCTTTTCATCTCATATCTCATACATGTTGCATTGGGGCATGTGATCAGTTGATTTCAGAGCATTGACTATTCAAACCAGGAGAGCTAAAGCCTAGGGTCTTCAAGCAAGCCTCAAGAGTCTCTTATGTCTCATATGATCTCAATCAATCCCACAAGTCATTGGAAGAAGGGAACTCACCAAGAAGTTGGACAGTTCATCATCTCCTAGCAAAAATAGGACAAATTAGGGTTTGTGATTCAAGCAGTCTCCTGATGAAATTTTGGTTCAAACTTGATCTCAATGTTTTCTACATGATATCAAGTATCTAAGGATGGAAGATTGCCCATTGGTTCATTTCAGAAGAGGTTCAATTGGCCAGTTGCTTGAGAATCAAGAAATTTGGGGAAAAGTCAACTGTGCAGTGAAAAAAGTCAACTCCTGACTTTTTAAGGCCAAATTCATGAAATTCAAGTCACATATGTCATTGGACAAGATTTGATCAAGAAATGTCAAGAGATTCATGAAAAATCAAGAATTGTACAAAGTTGCCAAATTTAGAAACTTAGGGTTTCTAAAAATGGAAAGTTTTGGACATTTTGCACTACACTTCAAGGTATTCTTTCTCCATGTTAAAAGCTTCAAACTTCAGGCCCAAGTTGAGCCAATTAAAGATCACATTCTAAGCTTCAAATCCATATAAAGAACTCTTCCATTGGATCAAAATTGAGGGAGTTATGATCAATCAAAGTAGAGCAAAATCAAGGCAAATTCCAAGTCATGACCAAGCAAGTCTGGGCTGGCACGCAATCATTTCATCAAACATGTGGTGTGCCAAATTCCAACCCAATTTTCTCAATGAAGAAGGCTCCAAATGGAAAAATGTTGAACACCAATCTTGTTCATCTCCATGCATTCTACAACTTTCATGTTTATCACTTTTTCATCTGATCAAGGGATTAAGAGTTATTGGAGTTCAAAGTGAAGGTCTTCAAGCTAAATTTACCTTGGGTCATTGGCCAGGCGCGCGTGACATCCAACTAAGACACAAAACCAGTTTGACACCAATGTCTTTAGAGGAATTTTCAAACCATTTTAAAGATTCATTTTAACTTATAATCAACATCAATGTTGCTCTATGATGTACCATCTTCCATTTGCGTCCAAAACCTTTCCCTTTCATGCAGTATGCTTGGAGATTTTCATCTGCCAACTTCATTGTTTACATTGCATGTTGATGACCAAACATAGGAAGTATTGGTATTGTTTTTGCTTTGGTTCAGTCAGTCCACACGCATACACCATTCACTTTTTTCCTCTTTTGAACCAACATACTCTTACACATACATGCCTACATACCCATGCCATGCATCAATATGGAAAGGATTCAAAGAAAAGAAACTTGTTCAACAAGGTGGCTATGCTGCACAACATCATAACATCACCATCATCATCTCTTTTTTCTCATCATTCATCAACAACAACACAACACACGATGCCTCTCTCTCACTATTCAAATTACTCAGCTCACCCTCCATTGCTTCATACCACCACAGTTAACCTAACTCAACTTTTAACTGTTAACTACAATGGTTAACAAGTTAATCACACATATATAAGCCATTCCCTAACTAACTTTGTAACTAACAATTCATTTTCTCACATTTCACAAATCACTCTCTGAAAACTCTCTCTGAATTCTCTCTCTCTTTGCACGAGTTCATCCATATTTCATCATCATCATCATCATCAATTGTTCATCATTGCTCAAGAACAAGCAAGAACAAGATATATTCCTCAAGTGCAGCTTCAGTTCAGATCTGAGTTTCATTTCGTTTTCATCAAGATCTAAAGCATAATAGCATTTCTTTTTCTTTCTGAAAGTTCAAGAATAAGGTCTCACCTCTGGTTTTCTCAACAATCATCAAGAAGCTTCGATCTAGGTTTGAACTTATTCAACTTTTCTTGTTCGATTCTACTGATTTTAAGCTTTTTATTATTGTTTTTGAGCTTAATAGAAGCTGTGATTAATCTGGCTAGTTGATAGGGCTTGTTAGAAGCTTAGATCCATTTTTAGGGCAAACTTTGATCGTTCGATTCTCTCTGCTTAAGTGTGATATATGAATTCTGATGCTAGATTCGTGATGTGCATAACATTAGCTTTTGAATGATATATGGTTTGTGAATTTCTGGAGAGTTTGAAGGTTGCAGGTGGTGGTGCTTCGCCAGAAAAGATGACCGGAGGTCCTTCTCCGGTCGGTGGAGGTTTTCAGTTAGGGTTTTGGACTTTAAAACATAGCCGTCTGATTTTGTTTGATCCAACACTCATAAGTATGTCAAAACATTAATGATCATGTGCCACTCGCGTGCTATTTTTTTTACTCTGATTGCTTGCGTGTGTGTGAGTGCATGATTGCTATCGTGTGCTTTAGATCTGATCCACTCATCTTGCATACTTTACTTGATTGATCATCATGACTTAATTCAACGCGTGTAAGTGAGTCAACCAGTTGAATGAGTTCCACCATATCTCTGTGAACCACGCGCGTAGTGGACTAGATTTCAAATTGCTTTTCACACACCTCCCTTTGGGCCCATGTGTATTTTGAACTTCATTTTACTTTCTTTACACCCCTGCCTTAATTCTTTTCACATTTTATTTTTATTTTTGACATAGTTTTGATTTTCTTTTATTAAAAATACCAAAACCTTTCTAAAAATTCCAAATAAATTCCCATGGAATCTAAACACATTATAATAATTTTACAAGATTTTTAATTCTGATTTTAATACATTTTGCTCATATTTTCATAATTTTCTTTTATTTTCTTTTAGAATGATTCTCTTAATGCTACTTGTGCATTGTCCAATTTCTTGTGCATAGGTCAAATATAATTTTGCACTCATTCTTTTTTTCATACTTGAATAACATCTTAAAGCATCTAAAACCATTTTTATCATATTTTTAAAGTCATTTTATCATGCATTTTGATGGTCATTCTTGTGCATTCCTTTGCCTTGCTTCAATGTGACTTTGAACCCTCATTTGAGCTTTTATCTTTTTGAATTTTTGTGTGAGATTTTTACATGTGTTTAGGCTCTGACTTAGGTGCTTTTTGACCTAATTTCATGTTTTTTCCAAACCTTCTTCTATTTTTGCATTGCTTGATTATTATAGGTCACATTTCTGAATGTTCTCTTAATTTTTCAATCTTGTTTGATTAGGAAGCACTTGTGCCATTGCATTAGGAGTTGTGTGATCATTTTATAGGTCATTTTATAAATATTATAGGTCATACATGTTATATTATAGGTCATTTGTCATTTTATTTTGGTTCATAAATGTTTGGTGCTTATGTGAACTAAGTTTGACTTATTTGTGTGCATCTTCTTTTATGTGCCTTAACATGTTTTATGTGCATCATTGTGACATCATTATTGCATTCTAATATGATCAAGCATATCATACAGTACTGACTTGCATCCATTCTTATTCATGTTCATGTTTCATCCTTCATTCATAACTTGCATTATAAGTATGCCATTTTATGTGAACTTGAACATTGTTTGAACTTCTTTTCATTTTGTCTTCTCTTCTTGAATCATTGCACTCATGCTTTGTATGATCATTCATCTACTTCCATATGGATTATAATATGTCATTCACCTCTGACTTTGACATTTATTCATGCATTCATTCAAGTTTGTATGCCATACACATTCATACTTCATCTTTAGTTCATAACTTGAAGCTACTGACTTTATAAGTCCTTTAACACTTAGGATCCCTTCTCTTTAAACTTAGGCTTTGTTTGATTCACAATTTCGTTTCATGAGAGGTTGGGTGCTTAATTGTCTTCCTTCTTTTACTTATGCTTTCATATTCAATTGTTTAGCTAACATTTTCATGTAGGGGCTAATGGTAAGTTGAGTGTGTGGATGTGCATCCACACACACCTTCTTCCTTCATCTCTTTAAAGCTTTCAAGTTGTGATTGTGATAAGCATCTTATGCTTCTTTGACATTTCATTTCTTTCATCCCTTTGAGTTCTTAACTTAACTTCATTTTTTGAAGTAAGTTAGGACTCACTCTTCTTCTCTTTTCTTTTAAACCATTAGGAACATCCAAGCATGATAACTCTTAGGATTATTAGTCCCCCTTTATACTTTTACCTTTCTCACCCTTTGAGTCTCTCTTCTTTTCATCTCAAAACAAAAAACAAAAACATCTAATAAAGGATTAACATGTATTGTACAGGAGCCTTACTCGTAGGAAATGGAAGAAGGGGGGTTTCCCTTCGTCTTTCTAGAGTGTTTAGCATACGTCCTGTTAGGACGACCATGCGACGCATTCGTTCCTATGTCATAGACTTTAGTGCAATGCGCGTTACAAACACAAAACAATCAAAACACTTCTTTCTAAAATACAAAAATAAACAACAATTCTTACCTGTCCGTTCTACCGTAAACAGGTAACGCCTAAGTCTCCATACAGCGAACTGCAACACCTAACTGCTGGAATGTGCACTCTGACGTTTCCATTAAAAAACACAAACAAAGCAACCCTTGTTGAGCCGAACTACGTTTGCTCTGATTCTTCTTTCTCGTCAAATTGAAGATACGTAGGCACGAGATACGATATCTCGACGAGCAACCGTTCCCCATTGTCCGTCGAACTACGTTGACTCTGACTTTCCCGTTGCATTGAGGGAATACGTAGGCCTAGGACTCCGCGGATGTCCTATTGAGTCGCTTCTTTTTCTTTTCTTCTTTGTTCCCGTTCCTTCTCCTTTCCAGTAGCAGCGGAGCTCCAGATGACGACACCCTTTGATCGAGACAGCAAGCATGGATCCCATCGAGTACGATGGACGCGTGGGGGTGCTAATACCTTCCCCTCGCGTAACCGACTCCCGAACCCAGTTCTCTTGGTCATAAGACCATGCTCTTTCCTTCCCTCAGGTTTATGCAGTGTTTCCCTTCCCTCTTTTGGGATAAATACACATTGCTGGCGACTTTGTTTCCATGCCACTTTCGCATTTGTACTAGGATGAAAATCCCGGGAGCGACATCCACACCGGTAATGCTTCCACTGTCACGTTATCCTTCACTTGTACATTATCCATCTGAATCACATGCGACGGATCCGGAATGTACTTCCTCAACTGAGACACATGGAACACGACATGCAAATTCGCAAGTGACGGCGGTAAAGCAATTCGATAGGCTACCTCTCTTATCCTCTGCAATATTTGATATGGACCAACAAATCATGGAGTGAGCTTCCTAGACTTCAAAGCTCGGCCCACACCAGTCACTGACGTCACCCTCAAAAACACGTGATCGCCCTCTTGGAATTCAAGTGTCTTCCTTCTCTTATCATGGTAGCTCTTCTAACGACTCTGCGATGCTCTCATCCTTTCTTAGATCATCCTAATCTTCTCAGTCGTCTTTTGCGCAATTTCAGGTCCGAGTTCAACACTCTCACCCGACTCATACAAACACAAAGGGGTCCTACACCTTCTCCCATACAAAGCTTCATAGGGCACCATTTCGATACTAGCATGAAAACTATTATTGTACGTGAACTCAATCAGCGGCAAATGGTTATCCCAAGCTCCTCCGTGATCCAACACACAAGCCCTCAGCAAATCCTCTAAGGATTGGATAATCCTTTCTGTCTGACCGTCCATCTGCGAATGATAGGCAGAACTCATCCTCAACTTGGTACCCAAAGCATCTTGCAAACTCTTCCAGAACCTAGGTGTAAATCTAGGATCTCTATCTGACATAATACTTGAAGGTATCCCATGCAACTTCACATTCTCCTCGATGTACATCTCGACTAAATTCTGCATAGAATGATTAATCTTCATCGGCAAGAAATGAGCCGATTTAGTTAATCTATCCACATTCACCCAAATTGAATCATTTCCCTTAGCAGTTCTCAGTAATCCCAACACAAAATCCATGGAATTACTATCCCATTTCCATTATGGAATGTTCAACGGCTGCATTATACCTAAAGGCTTCTGATGCTCAATCTTCGACTTCTGGCAAGTTAAACACGTATAAACAAACTTCGCAATATCCTTCTTCATACCTGGCCACCAAAAAAACTTTTTCAAATCCTGGTACATCTTCGTAGCACCGAGATGAATACTCAACCTACTTCGGTGTCCTTCTTCTAGAATACTCTTCTTGATTTCTGGAATATCTGGAACACATACCTTATCCTGAAACCTCATCACACCATTCTCATCAATCCGGAATTCTCCTCCGTTATCTTGGTTAATCAAAGTCAACCGATCAACCAACTTTAGATCAGACTGGTGTCCCACTCTGATTTCTTCCAAAATACCACTAGTCAACTTCAACATTCCCAACTTCACACTGTCAGAGGTCTCTTCACACACCAAGCTTAAATCTCAGAATTGCTCGATTAGCTCCAATTCTTTCACCATAAGCATCGACATATGCAATGAATTCCTACTCAATGCATCAGCCACTACATTTGCTTTGCCCGGATGATAACTCAAATCAAAATCGAAATCCTTCAACAGCTCTAACCACCTCCTCTGTCTCATATTCAATTCTTTCTGATCAAATAAGTACTTCAGACTTTTATGATCACTGAACACTTTAAACTTAGAGCCAAACAGATAATGTCTCCAAATCTTCAACACAAACACCACAGCGGCCAATTCCAAGTCATGTGTAGGATATTTCCTCTCATGAACTCGTAATTTTCTCGAAGTATATGCAATAACTTGTCCATTATGCATCAATACTCCAAATGGCACCAAATGGCATCACAATGTATTCATAGTGACCATACCTTGTCCTGAAAGTCGTCTTCGGAATATCATCAGGCTTAACACGAATCTGATGATAACCAGACCTCAAATCAATCTTGCTAAACACACAGAAACCTACTAACCGATCCATCAAATCGTCGATTCTCGGAAGTGGATACCTAATCTTGATAGTCACTTTATTCAACTATCTATAATCAACACACAACCTCATACTTTCGTCCTTCTTCTTCACTAACAGCACAAGAGCACCCCATGGAGAAACACTTGGTCGAACACGCCTCTTATCAAGAAACTTTTCCAACTGTAATTCACTTAACTCAGACGCTGACATCCGATAAGGAGCCATAATGTAGCGCGGTTTTTGTGGTTTCGAATCACTATCGCTTTGGTACTACAGTTCGATTCATTTTTTATTCTGTTAAGCTGATTAAGGAAGGGAAATAGATGTCTCCAATTAACCCTGCTTGCAAACTGAGGTTAAACAGTCAAAATTATTTGTTTACAGATGCTATCAAAATAGGGGGATCTGTCTTTAGATTATTTGCTTAACAACGAAGTGTCTTGACGGTACATGAGGCTTTTGGTTAGGGTACTAGACCTAATTTTCTTTGGTTGATGTTTGGAGGTACTGGACTTTGAGTTTTTGATTAGTATGCTCGCTAAGATTTCGCAATCTTATGCCTACGTATTCCCGTTTAACGAAACAGGGAAATTAGAGCGATCGTAGTTCCTCCTATTCTATGGGAGGAAAAGGGTGTTTTGGTGTCTTGTTCAAAACCCAAGATTGAAGCTAAAAGTGATTTGTATCTTGTTCAAAGCCCAAGATATGAAGCTAAAGGGGTCCTGACTGAGAGTGAATTTGTCATCTCTAAAGAGGAACTGTTGATTTTTGTGTGCCCTGATCAAGGCGCAAGTTTGATGCTAAGAGGTTGATTGACTCAACTGGGGATTTCTTTTTACAAAGCCTAAGATGAGGCAGGAAGTTTTGACTTTTCCGGGGAAAATGTTATTTCTGTCTTGTACATAGCCCAAGATTGAGGCTAAAAGGGATTTTTGACTCCGTTGGGGAGAATGTATCTTGTATAAAGCCCAAGATGGAGGCTGAACTGAGTTTGACTCAACGAGAGAGTGTTTTTATGTGTCTTGTATAAAGCCCAAGACGGAGACTAAAAGGGTTGACTCAACAAGAGAGTACTTGAATAGGTTATAGACTCAACAAGAGAGTCTAAAAGTTGATTGACTCAACAAGAGAGTCTTTTATACTCAACAAGAGAGTGATTTTCTGTCTTGTACGAAGCCCGAGATTGAGGCTAAAAGGGGATTGACTCAACAAGAGAGTGTTTTTAGATGTCTTGTACAAAGCCCAAGACGGAGGCTAAAAGTTGATTCAACAAGAGAATATTTTATACTCAACAAGAGAGGGGGTTTTTTATATGTCTTGTACAAAGCCCAAGACGGAGGCTAAAAGTTAATTCAATAAGAGAATCTTTTATACTCAACAAGAGTGTGGGTTTTTTATATGTCTTGTACAAAGCCTAAGACGGAGGCTAAAAGTGGTTGACTCAATAAGAGAGTCTGAAAAGGTTAGCTCCGCTAGGGAGAATCATTTGTACAAAGCCCAAGAGGAGGTTGACTTACCGTTGCGGATTATTGAGATCCCAAAGCGGGTCCAAGTGTGGGGAACTCTCATGAGAGAGACCGGGTTTTAGAGTGATCGGTGTTTTTTCCTATGTTTGAAAGGAACTTGAGAATGTCTATGAGACTCAAGAGGCTTAGATTGTCCAAGTCTAGAGTTATATCTTTTGTACAATGCCCAAGAGGAGGCACGGGTATTAAGGGATGAGAATCAACCCTAAAATGGCTTGAGTTTTGATACTGGAAAGACTGCTCTAGCAAAGGATGACTAAGTTCTGTCTTATACCTTTAAGAGGTCGTCAGGGTCCTTGTATTAGGCCAAAGAGAAGGCATGAGAACTTTAAGAAGCCGAAGGATCCTTGTTCAACGCCCAAGAGGAGGCGGGGATGCTTTTAGGAAGCTTGTGGGTCCCCAAACCAAGAGAAGTTCAAGAAATGCAATTCACCGAGAAGAGATCATTCCAGGAAAGTTTGAGAATTTGGAAGAAATTCAAGAGATACCATTCATGGAGAAAAGATCATCTCTGGGGAGTTAGAGTATCTTTGACAATTTCTAAGGGTGACAGTCTGAGAAAAGGTTCACCGAGAATACTACCTTTCTCTTTGTTCCATATTGTTTAACCCCAAGAGGAGAGAAGACTGTATTTGGAATCCTACGGGGGATCTAGTTTTGTTTGTATTTAAGAGCGACCAACAGGGCTTTACCTAGTTCTAGACGTAGTTGCCGGGGAAAACTCTAAATAACTATACTAGTATTACACAGTGGATATGTGACAAGTATATAAAAGGATGTGAAAGAAGACTTACAGTGAAGCAGCCCCACAATACAGTTATATATATGAAAGCGGTAAATGAAAGCGGATAAACACTTACCCGTTGTAGAGCTTCCATGCTGTGTTGTTAGTTGTTCAACAAAGAAATTAAAGAAGGTTTTGATAACAACTATATATTTGGATTCAAAATCAAAGGAGAAAGTGCTTTGAAAAGGTTGGTGGGGCTTACAGCTCAAGGAGAGGCCCAAGTTTTAACGACGATTACACTGTTGTTTTGAAAACTGTACTGAGGGACTTATACAATATGTGAGGCCCAAAAAGTTTTTTATGTACAGGGGGATAGGGCTTACACTCTATTAGAGGCCCAAAGGTTTTGTTTGAAAATGGCGATCGTGCCGAGGTTTTCTTTTAACGCATAGGGACTTATACAATATCTGAGGCCCAAAAAGGTTTTGGTTAAAAGGGGATTGGGTCTTACACTCTATTAGAGGCCCAAAGATTTATTTTTGTACAAGTGACGAGGCTTACAGCTCAAGGAGAGGCCCTAGGATTTTTGTTAAAAAGGCGACGATCGTGCCGAACTTTTTGACAGTATCGGGACTTATACAATACACTGAGGCCCAAAATGGTTTTTATTTACAAAAGGATAGAACTTACACTCTACCAAGAGGCCCAAGAGTGTTTGAAAATGATTGATGAAGGTTGAATTAATCAAACCCCCTAATTTTGTTTAAAAAGGAATTAATTTTGTTAAAAAACTTAATAAAAAGTATTGAAAACATGTGACAAATGAGTGGTGATCTTGGGTCAATGTTTCAAAAATCATGTTTATATCCACAAAATGATTGGAAACCCATTAAATTTGGAAAATCAAGGAGGAAAAATATTTTAAATGTAAAAAACAAATAAAAGATTAATTCTTTGCAAAAATATCAAGTATATGAAATAAATAATGTTTTTGGGAATTTTTGGCAAAATAATATATTTTAACATTTTTGTCATTTTTGGCATTTTACTTGGGAGGTTCAGATGGATAAACTTGTTTGTCATTTGCACAATTTGCTCAAATCGAGTAAAATGCACAAATCTGCCTTGCCATGACAGTTGCAGCAAGGCATATTGCCATTGTCATAACTCTTAGCTCAGATGGGATTTGATGGAGTTCTTGGTCATTTTGGAAAACCCTCATATGATACAACACTTGTGTGATCATAGTTTGTTTCGAAACTTTTTGGATCCAAGTGAAAAATTCCCTTACATTTTGAAAAAAGTGAAACAGATTCTGACTTAGTGAAAATTTCACTAAGTGTTGGAAAAAGTGGCATTTCATGTTTTCAGCCATTTTGATCCAACCATAACTCAAGATCCATGATGAATTGGAATGAGATGTAGTTGACACTTTTAAAGTATGCCATCAGAGCTATAAATCCATCTTTGGATCAACCCAAATGGTTGCTTGGATCTCAAGTTATGATCCTTGGAAGTCGGTACCCTAGTGTCTTTGTTCCATAACTTAGAAAAATTCTAAGTTTTTATGGTTACCCCTTTTACAAGTTATCCCACTTTTCTTGATTTTTCTTGATGAATGATGATTCAAATTACACATTAACATCATTTTAGGGTTAAAGAACCATAATTGTGAAAAATCTCAAAAAGTCAAACTTAGACTTTTGTTCACAGTTGACTTTTTACCAGATGAATTCCAAACTGTGCGATCCTCCATGAAATCAAATCCTTGACCTAAATAAAACTTAATGGACATGTTCCATGGGTGTTATAGGGTGTATTGAATCATGTCCCAAGGTTTGGGAGCATGCCTGAGTCAAAAGTAAAAGGTTCAGTTGACTTTTTCTTCAAAACCCTAATTGTGATCCTGATGAAATTGAAACTTGTAGACCAAGCTTCTTGGATTAATCCACTGTTGCAAATGGATCAATGTGGTTTATTAGAGACACTCAAATCATGTCTTGAGGTCTTGGCTCATGTTTTGTCCCAAAAGTCAACTTAGGGGTGAATTAGGTCAAGAAACCCTAATTCCTGATTTTTGGATAAATGCATCCCCTGAGGCTAAATTGACTTGATGATGGGGTCCATGAGGTCCCTTGGAGTATCTTGGGTTATGCTTTGAAGCATTGGCTCATGCCCAGAGGAAAAGTTCCATCTGGAGGCCCTGGTCGACCAAAACCCTTATTTGGTGACACTGGCGATCTTGAGGTTTGATCCACTTGGAATGCTGCAACCTTGTGCTTGATTCTTGATGTGGGAGTCCTCTTGATCCATTGTGGATGCTTGAGAGGTTTAGACAAGTTTAAGATCATGTCATTTCTTGATTGATCCTTTGTCTAAGCACTCTGAGAGGGCTTAAAACCCTAAGTTTGATTGTAGTGGATGCTCAGCCATCTTTGGGGAGACTAATGAGGTATGATGGTTCATCCGTATTATGGTGATGATTTTTACAATGATGGGAAATCTTAGTGGTCAAAATTTGGGGTATGACAGATGCCCCTATTTAATCTTCTTGGACCCGAAGGTGTGAATGGCGAAGGTATTCGGGCATTAGGGGTGCAAGAGGATTAAATATCAGAATACCCGAAATTTTGATGGTGGTTATGAATGGTAGTTTGCTCATCCATCTTTTTTGCTAAGTGTTGATACTTAGAAAAGGGTAAAACTTCCCCTCGATCCTGGTTTTCAGCCAGGGAACTGGTCTTAGTTTCTGATATAAACTTCCCCTCGATCCTGGTTTCCTACCAAGGATCTTCTCTCAGTTTCTGATATAAACTTCCCCTCGATCCTGGTTTCCTACCAAGGATCTGGTCTCAGTTTCTTGTATAAACTTCCCCTCGATCCAGGTTTCCTACCAAGGATCTGGTCTTAGTTTCTAAAATAAACTTCCCCTCGATCCTGGTTTCCTACCAAGGAACTGATCTTAGTTTCTTTTGTCAATAAACTTTCTCGACATGGGACGCTGTTTGCAGCAGTTTTCCTCAAACTTCTCGCCGAATTTTCCTGGGGAGATACCATTTGATGGAAAAAGTTTTGATGTCAGACTTTCTGGGGGAACCCATTCATCTGAGCTGTAGAGGTGTACAAACTTCTTTGTTCAGAGACGCCATTTATTGACTATACTAGGGAAAATGAGTCTCTTGAGAGACTGCTTTCTGTTTGGGGATATTACACCATACTTTCCCTCAAGATCTTCTCGAAGAAATGCCATGTGATGTAATCTAATTTGGAGGGGCTTTCTCTGGGGATTTTCCTTAATCCGGGAAAGAGAAGATATCATCTTCAACGGTGAAGAGTGACGTTTGTCGAAAGCTCTCTGGCTTTTCAGAGGCTCAAGTTATCAAAGTGGTCAAAGATCGTCTCCCATCCAGAAATAAACTGGAGGAGAGGTTGTTTAGACATGACGTTTCCTGACAAGGAAAGAACTGACAACTCGATTGGGAGGACTTTTATCACTAGGGGATAAGACCGACCGGAGTGATAGTGATGCAATATGAATATGAATATAAATCAATAATGCACGAGGTATGAATGTGTATGCTGACAAAACTGACGCGACATATAGACTAATAGATCAACACTATGGGATACTCGGCCACTGCGGGGGAAGAAAAGTATCACTGTTCCAAGATAGCAATCCTGCCTTGATTAGGAAAGACGGTCCCTGCGGGGAACAACGTTGAACGGGCTTAGGAGATAAGAACTCGGCCAGGGGTATCAAATGAAATATTCGCATCTGACACAGCTGATCCTTCATTCAGGTGCACTGGCTTAGAAGGAGTACTTTGATTCTGCACTTTGAAGTTTGATTACTTCTGGAGAAGCGAACGATGTTCTTTTGATTTTCAATAGTCAAAAGAAATTAACATTTTTTTGTTTTATTCAAGAATCGTTAATCATGTTAAAATGTCGTTATTTAAAGCTAAAATAAATAAGAATTGCAAACAAAAGCACAAGGGCTCATATTTTATTGATAAGATAGAAATCAGCCAAACGCGTGATTCCATGGAGTATTTACAAAGTTAGAAAATGGTAATTTACGGGAAAAGGGCTACATTGAAACATAACGACCACTATCCTTCTACCAACTTTGAATTCTAGACATCCTAAGCTTCCGTCAAAGATGACCTTGACTGGAATTTTCTTCCGATGGATGGTGTAACTGCCGCTAAGGAACTTGTCTCTTTGTTGAACGTAGTTACTTACCATTATTCCCTAACTTTTGCCTGGATTGTACTTTGAGATTTCCAATCCATCGGGATGATTTTTTTTGCTTGTGTCTCTAATTTTTTCCTGGACCGCCCTTTCGGGTTTTCAATCCACCGAGATGTTTTTTTTTTCTTTTTTCTTTTTATTTAGGCGAAGTATTTCTTGACTACATCAACATTCTTGGGGTAGGAAAATTCCTCTTCGTCCATGGTTGCGAGTTTCAAGGCACCGTCTGAGAAAGCTTTCTAGACCACATATGGGACGTCATAATTCGGAGTCCATTTGCCCCGAGAATCAGTGATAAATGATAATATCTTTTTTAGCACAAGGTCTCCTTTTCTGAAGACGCGAGGTCAGACCTTTTTGTCAAATGCCTTCTTCATTCTTTTTTGATGCAACTGACCATGGCATAGTGTCGTTATTCGCTTCTCTTCGATCAGATTCAGTTCATCGTGCCGACTTTGACACCATTTAGCTTCTGTTAGCTTAGCTTCCATCAATACCCGGATTGATGGGATCTATAATTCTATGGGAAGCACTGCTTCCATGCCATATACTAGAGAGAAAGGGGTTGCTCATATTGAAGTGCGGACAGATGTACGATAATCGTGAAGGGCAAAGGGTAGCATCTCGTGCCAGTCTCTGTAGGTTACAACCATCTTTTGAACGATCTTCTTGATGTTCTTGTTAGTCGCTTCTACCGCTCCGTTCATCTTGGGTCGATAGGGAGATAAGTTATGGTGTTCTATCTTGAACTTAGCACACAACTCTTTCAACATCTTGTTGTTCAAGTTAGATCCATTATCAGTGATGATCTGGCTTGGAACACCATAACGACAGATGATATTTTTTTTTATAAAGCGAACTACCACTTGTCGGGTTACACTGGTGTATGATGCTGCTTCGACCCACTTGGTGAAGTAATCAATGGCTACCAGGATGAATCGATGTCCGTTTAAAGCCTTGGGTTCGATCATGCCAATCATGTCGATTCCCCATACAGAAAAAGGCCATGGGGAAGAAAGAACTTTGAGATGTGTCGGCGGTACATGGATCTTGTTTGAGTATATCTGACACTTATGACACTTCTTCATGTACTTGTAGCAGTCGGATTCCATTGTCAACCAATAGTACCCTGCTCTTAGAATTTTTCTCGCCATTGTGTGTCCGTTGGCATGAGTGCTAAAGGATCCTTCATGAATTTCTTTTATCAGCATGTTTGCTTCTGGTATGTCTAAGCATTGGAGCAAGACCATGTCGAAATTTCTCTTATAGAGTGTATCACCGCTCAGGAATAAGCTGCCTACTAGCCTTCTGAGGGTCTTTCGGTCCTTTCTGGATGTCCTAGGCGGGTATTCCAGTTTCTGAAGGAAGCATTTGATATCATGATACCAAGGTTTGTCGTCTATGGCAACTTCAATCGTGAAGATGTAAGCGGGCCGTTCAAGGTGCATTATGTCAATCTTAGGTAAGTCGTTCCATTGACTTATGCTAATCATGGAAGAGAGAGTGGCTAATGCATCAGCCATGTGATTCTCTTCACGAAGGATGTGATGAAACTCAAATCGGTTGAAGAAGGGTAACAACCTTCTCGCGTAGTCTTTGTAAGGAATCAGTCCTAATTGGTATATGTTCCAATCTCCTTTGATCTTATTGATAACCAGGGATGAGTCACCGTAAACATCCAAGTTTTTGATCCTTAAGTCGATCGCTTCTTCGAGACCCATGATACAAGCTTCTTATTCGGCCTCATTGTTTGTACACTTGAATGTCAGTCGGCCAGTGAAAGGAATGTGGGTACCCTGAGGTGTTATAATGATTGCCCCAATTCCGTTTCCATAATGATTGACATCTCCGTCAAAGATAAGTCCCCATTGGGAACTTGGTTCTGGCCAGTCATTGGGTAGTGGTTCATCGCAATCTTTCATTTTTAAATACAAGACATCTTCGTATAGGAAGTTAAACCCGACTGATTCTTGATCGTCAATCGGTTGATGAGCCAAATAATCGACTAAAATACTTCCTTTTACGGCTTTCTGAGCATGGTACTCAATGTCGTATTCTAATAACAACATCCGCCAACGGGCAATCCTTCCCGTGAGAGCAGGCTTTTCAAAGACATACTTGATTGGATCCATTTCAGAGATTAACCAAGTAGTGTGACGAATCCTATACTGGCGAAGACGTTTGGCTGCCCAAGGTAGAGTACAACAAGTTTTCTCAAGCATAGTGTATTGAGTTTCATAGTCGGTGAATTTCTTGCTCAGAGATTAGATGGCAGACTCTTTCCTTTTTGTGTCGTCTTGTTGGACAATTACACATCCCATTGAGTCTTCCAAGACTGTTAAGTAGATGATCAGTGGTCTTCTTTCCACTGGAGGTGATAGAATTGATGGGTTCAATAGGTACTCCTTGATACTGTCGAAGGTAGTTTGGCAGTCTTCTGTCCAAATGCAGTCCTAATTCTTTTTGAGTAATTTGAATATCGGCGCACATGTCGCAGTCATGAGGAATATAAATCTGGAAATGTAACTCAGACGTCCCAGGAATCCCCTAACTTGTTTTTCAGTCTTTGGAGAAGGCATTTCTTGAATGGCCTTGACTTTGTCAGGATCAACCTCTATTGCTTTCAGGCTGACGATGAACCCTAAGAGTTTCCCTGAACGGACACCGAATGTGCATTTGTTGGGATTCAAGCGGAGTTTGTACTTTCTCAGACGCTCAAATAGTTTTGACAGGTGGGTCACATGTTCCTCTTCTGTTTTAGATTTGGCAATCATATCATCGACAATACTTCTATTTCTTTGTGTATCATGTCATGAAACAGAGTAGTCATGGCTCTTTGATAAGTTTCCCCAGCTTTCTTCAAACCGAACGACATTACCTTGTAACAAAAAGTGCCCCATGGGGTGATGAACGAAGTTTTCTCCATGTCTTTCGGCACCATTTTTATTTGATTATAGCCCGAGAATCCATCCATGAAGGAGAATACTTTGAACTTTGTTGTACTGTCAACCAACATGTCAATGTGTGGTAAGGGAAAGTCATCCTTTGGACTGGCCATGTTTAGATCCATGTAGTCTACATACATACTGACTTTTCTGTCATTTTTCGGAACTGGTACTATGTTGGCTAACCATTGAGGATATTCTGATGTGGCGAGGAAACCCGCGTCAATCTGTTTCTGTACTTCCTCTTTAATTTTGACGGCCATGTCTGGATGAGTCCGTCTCAACCTCTGTTTTACTGGCGGACATTCTGACCTCAATGGTAGATGATGTTCCACGATGCTAGTATCCAACCCTGGCATATCCTGGTAGGACCAAGCGAATACATCGGGAAACTCTTTGAGAAGCTTTGTCAAACTTTCTTTGATAGTTGAACTGAGTAGTGCCCCAATCTTGACCTCTTTTCTTTCTTCCTCTGAACCCAAGTTGACTGTTTCCAACGGTTCTTTGTGGGGTTTAATGGACCTTTCCTCTTGTCTGAGTAATCGGGAGATCTCCTCTGGAATTTCTTCGTCATCTTCTTCTTCAGCCTCAAATACCGGGAATTCAAAGTTGGGAGAAGGCATTGGATCGTATGTTTCAATGGGGTTTAAAACAAGTAATCTACATGACGTGATGATTTGTTTTAGAAGAGATAGAGGGAATACAAGAGTGCGTGCAGTGTATTTTCCGAAAAATGCTTGTGTTTATTATTTGTTGTTTTTTAGGATTACATTTTCTGAAAAAGCGAAAAGAGAAAACAACAATAAATGTGGAAATTACAGAACGACGTTATTTTATTTATGATTTTGTCGATTCATGAAACTACAGCCTTATAAAACAAAACTCAGTCGCTTTGGGCAAAGCGAAAAGGGATATTTATAGAAAGTGAGCCCTATCAAAACATTTGTTTCACCTGGGTAGGGTGAAAGGTTAAGATAAAGACGACAATTACTTTGACTTATGAACAAACTTTGGAACATCGACTGCAACCCATTGGCGGCGAACTCCTCGGTGAATCACAAAGTCTGGTACCTTACTTGATTTGTCTTCAGAAATAACGCTGATTTCTAGTGGAGCAGGATCATTGGAATCTGTCTCCCAGGCAGAGTTGTCGTAGGAGGATTCCTCAGTTGTATTTTGTAAAGTATTTGTGCTCGCAGGAAAATCTCCCCATCTAGTTGGTTGGATGTCTTCGAGCCTGATACGAGAGCTTTCAGGAGCGGTGTATTTGCCCATGAAGTCGTATTTTCCACTCGGTTGTCCCAAGGTATCCCACACTTATTTGGAACTGGAGGAGTCATCCCTTTCGACGACGTTGACCTCGGGAAAAGCATAGTTAATGAAATCTAGTCCTGCAAACCTTGCAAATTCATCTTCGTGCTGGATATTTTCTAAATGCCCTAAGTGTTGATCCCATGACATGGTGGGGACACAAGTATTATTTTCAATGATGCTCAGCTGATAAGCATCGTTGGGCTGATTCTCTTGCCCCGAGAGTCCTGGGTATGGCTGCCACATAGGCAGGCCATCCATCGGGCCAGAATAGTCATGGTCAAAGTTGTATTTCATCGAAGTGTCCTCCTCCAATGAATTTGGTGGAGCACGGCATCCTTCTGGATCACAATCTCCGTATATCATTTTGACATCTAACCTTGGTATAAATCTCAGACACTGTGTGGGATAGCAAAATGGCGTAGGCACCTCTTCCTGAGACATATAACCGTCCTTATTAAGATAGTGAAATTCTGGCCTATATATATATATATCAGATGTCCTATCGAGATGTCGTGACACTGATATACAACAACAATGAACAAGTTCAAAACAAAAGTGTGCATAAAATTTAAAGAACACCAGAAATTGTTAACCCAGTTCAGATCTAACTATCCTACATTTGGGGGCTACCAAGCCAGGGATGAAATCAATATTCGATAGTATCAATTCACTGATAACCACACCCGGTTCAATCAGCTCACTTAATCACTACCCTTCCTATGACTTCTACCTAAGACTCCCCTAGGTATGAGGCCCTCCTCAAATCCCTCTTCAATCACAACCCGTGACTGGTTCCTTACAAGACAAGTAACAATGGTCGAAACACAAATTCTCAATACTTCACAGCTTATGAGAATTAACACTCAGCTACTCAATGCTTAAAAGCTTATGAGCAACCTTACACAACTTACACTACAGTCCTTATACTGTTATCATAAGATACCAGTTAGGCTCACAAAACACAAGCACACAACCCTAAAAATACATGTAAGTTCGACACCTAAAACTAGGTTTACATCAGTCTATTTATAGCTTGAAATCTGGACTTAATTTGGGCTTCAAAAACGCAGTAATTAGGCTGCTCACAAATCTGCAAAATTAACTCCAATAAAATAGGTCTTCAATCCAAAGTTTCCTATGATGTCTCCATAATTAGAAACAACAGCAAATCTGAAAACCAACAAGTAACCTTAATCCAAAAATGCTTTGGATGCCACATAGGATAACCAAATATTCACAGAATATTCAGTTACAAATCTCTGTAACAGAATTTGCAATAAAACCTGACTTCACAGCGCGATGTCCTATGAGCACTCATGGAACATCTTCATTCGACATGTTGAACAAGGAGTAGTGAAACATATTTTTAGACATCTTCATTCAACATCTGCTGCTGCATGAGTTTTAGCAAAATAATGCCAACCATAAAACCAAGGAAATAACAATCTCCCCCTTTGGCTTATTTTTGGTTAAAACTCCACACACACTCAAACACCATCAGTATCAGCAGCGGAAAAACACTCAAACACCATCAGTATCAGCAGCGGAAAAACACTCAAACAATTCTCTCATCTGCAGTAAAAGCAACTCCCCTTCAGCAGCATAAACCACACATTACAGCAAGAACACTCATTATAGTAAGCTAGCAAAAACTCCCCCTCAACAGCAGCAACATTTCACATTCTCCCCCTCAATAGCACAAGCACTTACTAATGCTGCTCCCCCTCACACTTGCTGCTTCCCCTCACACTTACTACTCCCCCTTTTTAGCCACAAATATGACAAAGAGAGGTCATAGACAAATGTAACCAAATCACATTAAATTGTTCAACACCAAACCAGAATTAAGTTGTCTAAAAGAGAAAGAAAAACTTGCAGACAAAAAAATAAACATGCAGACAAAAACAGACAAAAGCAGAAGATAAACTTGCAGACAACCTAGTTAATCAGCACTGTCCTCTTCATCAGCAACCTCATCACTTTCACCTTCAGATTCAGAAGCACCATTCTCAGAACCAGAATCTTCAGACTGCTGGACACTCCTTCTGTCAGACTCAGTAGATTCACCTTGTGCATCATCTTCAGTCCGCTCTTGATCTTTAGCAGCATTTCTCTTTTCAATCACGATTTTAATCAGCTGCTCTAGCTTTGCCTTCCTTGCTGTATCTCTCCTGATAGATTCTTCCAGCTCTTTGCAAGTTTCCTGCATCTGAGCAATGATTTCATCATCAAGACTAGCATGACTTGAAGTTGAGAAGGATGTTCCAACATCAGACACATGATCTCCACCTAACAGCCTATAATTCAAAGTCATTGGAGGTTTTCTCTTGCTGACTTTGTCACTTCTTACTAAGCATTCAGGAAATTAGTCCAAGATCATTCCACAGATTAAGGATGGAAAACATATGGGTAGCTTAACAGCAGATAAGCTAGCTTGCTTTAAAACTTGTTCAAAGATATATGCTCCAAAGTTGAAAGGGACCTTCTTTCCAATAGCATAGATAAATTTTCCAAGCATAGATGAGATGGTGGAAATATGGTTGGTAGAAACCCAGTTTACCACTGCAATTCTGTGAAGGATAACATATTTGACACTTAGCTTCCCAGAAGAGAGCTTTCCTTCATTTGGCCAACCTTTGATGCAGCCCCCTGTTATCTCCTCACAGATTTCATCATCTGTTGCTTCTAACTCAGCCTGATGGTCCGTAGGTCTCCCCAGAAAGTTATTAATCACTTTGGGAGAAAATTTCACAGCTTTGCTTCTTACATAGACTTTTCTGAGTTTGCTATTACAGTCTTCAGGGATTCTCACAACAAACTCCTTAACCAACTTCTCATAACATGGTCCTATGTCAGACACAGTCTTCATCAACCCAGCAGCTTCAATAAGATCAACTACTTCCTTATACTTGTTGAAGTCTTTTCCCAGTTCTCTCTCTAAAGCTACTCTTCTTTGGTTGACAATGTTCAACCTATCAGTTTGCCTCTGAGATCTGACAGTTTGATCCTCCCTTCTCCCACTGATGTCCTGGACATCAGTTCCAGCATTTGACTCATTCAGTTCTGTGACCCTCCTTTTCTTGATTGGAACCACAACTTTACTCCATTTCTTAGAGGGACCTGCTCTAGCCTTTCTTTTGTTACTCCCCACATCAGCAGATTTCTTAATCATTTCTGCATCCTTTGGAGTCTCAGTCACAATGGTATTCTCTTTTCTACTCCTGATTCTTTGAAGTATGTCAGCTATTGGTTCCTCATCAGAGTTTTTCTCAGCAATATTACTAGACATCTCAGCCCTCTTCTTGCTTCTTCTTTCCCTAGCCACCTGAACTGGTATACAACTTTCAGTCCTATCAGTAGGACTATTATTTGTATTTCCAGCCATGGATATTGGGACATCAGACCCGACATCTTTATCAGCTTCACTAACAGCAATGGTGGCAAATCTTCTAAGACTCAGATCTCTGCTGGAAACATTATCATCAAGAGTCCTACTATCATTCTTAGTTTTATCCCCCCTCCTATTTGAGTCCTTGTCAGTAACATTTTTTCTAGGGCTTATCTTATCAGAATAAAACCTAGTAATCATTTTGTCTTTCTTCCTAGATGACAGGGGTTTAGACTTCATACTTTTATTTACAGAGTGGGAAGCTGGTTGCTTACCTCTAGTGTCAGCAGGGACAACATTCAACGGGGTGATATCAAGCACAAGGTCGGAGAGTTTGATCATTCGGTGCGGATCATAGTCTTCATCATTGACTGGAGAAGTTTTTGAATCAGCAGGAGAATCATGATGTTGAGACATTTTTTGTTGTTCACAAAATGCAGTATTGAAGAAAGTAAGAGCAAACCCTAGCGGAGAAGAGTTTTGAGAGAATGGATCAGATGAAGTTTTTGCACTGTAGGATTGAAGTTGGAATGTGTCAGCTGTGCTATTTATAAGTTTTGGAAATGGGTCCTTATACACGTGCCATTCACAAGTTCTTTGGTTTAACACTTCCACAATGGTGCTTTCATCTTTCCACAAATAGCAATTCTTTGAGGTTCTTTCACCTCTCACAACAACAAAATTCTTTTCATCCACTATTAAACATTCGTAGTTTGTAAAGATGACCCTAAGACCTTGATCACACAACTGGCTTAAGCTTATCAGATTAGTATCTAATCCTTCAACAAGCAATACTTCTTCCAAAATTGGCTGTCCTGGACAGTCCACTCTTCCAACACGAAGCACTTTTCCTTTTGATCCATTACCAAAAACCACCTCATTAGGAGCATGGTACTTAACATCTGACATATATCTACTAACACCGGTCATATGTCGAGCACATCCACTATCAAAGAACCATTTTCCATCTGTAGAGACTCTGAAAGACTTGTAGTCCCTATGTTCTTTTAGAAAATCCTTTGAAGTCCATATCCTTCTTGTTTCAACCCTGCCCTTTTTCCTACTATACTGTTGCATGGGTTTGGGATAACCATGCAGCTTGTAGCAAAATGCTTTTATATGACCAAACTTCCCGTAATGGTAGCATGTCCATCTTTGATTCTTTTTCTTTATGAATTTCTTCTGATGTCTAGGAGGCTGTTGCAACATGTTATTTGACATCTCCACTTCTTGCTTTATTTTCTGAGGAACAAACTTCAATACAGTCTTCTTGGAAGTCTCTGCTTGATTGTTAAAACCAAGGCCTTGCACATTTCCAGCTTCTTTCCCATTCTGAAGGATCTCATCCAGCTGCGTGGTACCATTGTTCAGCAATCTTATAGATTTGGTCATATTGTCAAGTTTTGACTTTTTCCATTCAACCTCCTCCTTCAGATCAGCAATGGTTGATAGATGTTCTTCCTTCTCAGCTTCCAGTTGAGCTATCAAGATCTTCTGCTCCAATATAATCTGGCACCTTTCTTCATTCTTGATACACAGTTCTGAAAACCCTGAGAATACTTCTTCCTTAGTAAGTTCTCCAACATAAGATTCTTTGTCAGAGTCAGATTCACAAGAAGTTTCTTCATCAGCCTTACATACTCCAGTCAAAGCTGTCACCAATTTTGCTGATTCTTCTTCAATATCACTCTCAGACTCTCCTTCTGACCAAGACACGGATAGGCCCTTCTTCTGCCTTTTGAGATACGTGGGAAACTCAGTCTTTATGTGCCCATATCCCTCACATTCATAGCATTGAACTCTCTTCCCTTGATTAGAGTCTTCTTCAGTTCTGCCTCCATCCTGATTCTTTCTGATGTCGAGTGACTTGTTATGAGCATTAGCTCTCGACTTCTAGTCAATCCTCTTCAACACTTTGTTAAATTGTTTACCAAGTAATACCAGATCTTTAGACACATCTTCATCTTTGACCAGTTTTCCTTCATCATCTGAGTCATCAGCACTTGACACAAATGCTATACTCTTCTTCTTTTCAGCTTTTTCACCAAGTCCTAACTCAAAAGTTTGGAGTGATCCCATAAGCTCATCCACCTTCATCTTGTCAATGTCCTTAGCTTCCTCTATAGCAGCAACCTTCATATCAAATCTCTTAGGAAGAGACCTGAGAATCTTCCTGACCAGCTTGCTGTCAGACATCTTTTCTCCTAAGGCACTAGAGGCATTAGCTATCTCAATAATGTTCATATGAAAATCATGAATGCTCTCATCCTCTTTCATCTTCAAACTCTCAAACTTGCTAGTGAGAAGCTGAAGCTTTGACATTTTCACCTTTGAGGTCCCTTCATGAGCAACTTTCAAGACCTGCCAGGCCTCTTTGGCAATAGTACAATGCTCAATCAGCCTGAAGATATTTCTGTTGACACCATTGAACAATGCATTCATGGCTTTAGAATTTCCAACAGACCCTTTGTAGTTAGCATCATCCCAGTCCTCTTCTTCCTTCGGAACATCAGTGGGGTTACCTTTATCATCATTAACCTTAGGGGGCTCCCATCCTTTGATGACAGCTTTCCATGCTTGATCGTCCATGGATTTGATGAAAGCTATCATCCTAGGTTTCCAATACTCATAGTTTGAACCATCCAGCAGAGGTGGTTTATTCAGAGCTCCTCCATCCTTGTCCATTGTGCCAGAAAGTACCTTCCCTGAATCTCACCCAGAAATAACTAAGGGTGCCTGCTCTTGATGCCAATTGAAATTCTGGCCTATATATATATCAGATGTCCTATCGAGATGTCGTGACACTGATATACAACAACAATGAACAAGTTCAAAACAAAAGTGTGCATAAAATGTAAAGAACACCAGAAATTGTTAACCCAGTTCGGGGCTACCAAGCCAGGGATGAAATCAATATTCGATAGTATCAATTCACTGATAACCACACCCGGTTCAATCAGCTCACTTAATCACTACGCTTCCTATGACTTCTACCTAAGACTCCCCTAGGTATGAGGCCCTCCTCAAATCCCTCTTCAATCACAACCCGTGACTGGTTCCTTACAAGACAAATTCTCAATACTTCACAGCTTATGAGAATTAACACTCAGCTACTCAATGCTTAAAAGCTTATGAGCAACCTTACACAACTTACACTACAGTCCTTATACTGTTATCATAAGATACCAGTTAGGCTCACAAAACACAAGCACACAACCCTAAAAATACATGTAAGTTCGACACCTAAATCTAGGTTTACATCAGTCTATTTATAGCTTGAAATCTGGACTGAATTTGGGCTTCAAAAACGCAGCAATTAGGCTGCTCACAAATCTGCAAAATTAACTCCAATAAAATAGGTCTTCAATCCAAAGTTTCCTATTATGTCTCCATAATTAGAAACAGCAGAAAATCCTAAAACCAACAAGTAACCCTAATCCAAAAATGCTTTGGATGCCACATAGGATAACCAAATATTCACAGAATATTCAGTTACAAATCTTTGTAACAGAATCTGCAATAAAACCTGACTTCACAGCGCGATGTCCTATGAGCAGTCATGGAACATATTCATTCGACATGTTGAACAAGGAGTAGTGAAACATATTTTTAGGCATCTTCATTCAACATCTGCTGCTGCATGAGTTTTAGGAAAATATTGCCAACCATAAAACCAAGGAAATAACAGATAGGATTCCCATTCTTCCTCCGTATCGGAGGAATCTCCCTCGTTGATGGTATGTACTTCTTGAGACACTGGGTGAAGGAAACCTCCACTGTGGAAGAAATTCTGAATGGGATGAAGACTTTCATTGCTAGCAGCAGTCTGGGTACAGGTCGAGGAAAAATCAAGACCCTTCTTTGTTTTATTGTCATTGACAAGCTGTCCCCATCCCTTTGCATTGTTACTTTTGATCACCTCGAGAGCATCTTTGTATGAGGAGTTCGATGTACCGTTTTCTAATTGATTGTCATTGCTCACCGAAAGTGCTTGGAACTGGGTTCTTACAACCTCCTCGGGTTCTACACAAGTGGACAATGAAAGGTTACTCACAATCAAGGCTTGTTCTCCGCAGACCGTGACGAGTTGGTCATTTTTGACGAACTTCAGCTTCTGGTGAAGCGTCGAAGTGACTGTCCCAGCCTGGTGTATCTAAGGTCTTCCCAACAAACAGCTGTATGTTGCTCGAATGTCCATGACCTGGAAAGTGACTTGGAAGGTGTGAGCACCAATAGTTATGGGAAGGCCGACTTCGCCGATAACTATTTTTCGGGATCCGTCAAATGCTTTTGCGACGACCTCACTGCCTCTCATCGGAGATCCTTTGAATGATAGTCGCATTAGAGTGGACTTCGGCATAACATTCAGAGCCGATCTGGTATCTACCAGTACGCTGGCTAAGGCATCGTCATGCCATTTAACTGTGATATTGAGCGCCATGTTGTGACTTGGGCCCTCTTCCGGCAGTTCCTCATCACTAAACCCAACTTGTTGCAGGAAGTGATGTTAGAGACGATGTTGTCAAATTGTCTTATTCACACATCATGTTCCATA
This sequence comes from Lathyrus tuberosus, assembly GCA_022829125.1. Taxonomy (NCBI): domain Eukaryota; kingdom Viridiplantae; phylum Streptophyta; class Magnoliopsida; order Fabales; family Fabaceae; genus Lathyrus; species Lathyrus tuberosus. The sequence continues at coordinate 14,769,491 of JALAZF010000072.1, forward strand.
AAGGCCTGTTCTAATACTTTCTGTAGAGCCTCTCTGTGGGCTTCGGAACTAAGCAAAAACGATGACACTGAGATTTTTTATGGAGTTTGTAACAGCTATTCAACAATATTGTATTCACTCCTTTGGATGAGCTTCAGCTTTGAAAGGTCGAGATCACTGGATTGACCGACTGGTGGATTGGGAGCTTCTATCTGAAGTTCCTTTTCTCTACTGGGTTCTCCAACTCCTCGGTTAAAGATCCGACCGCTCCGTGTTACTCGACTGATGTCTGCAATATTCACGATGGAGGGTAATGGAATATCCTTTCCATTCTCAATTGTTGTTGCATCGTATTTGTATGGGATAGGCTTAGTTGATTCATACAGTAGTGGTCCCGGAAGATAGATAACTACAGGAGCCTTCTGATTTTTCTGACTGTCGTAAGTAACTTCGATCAGTTCCTGGTTAGGAACTTTCGATTCGTCAAGTAAAGGGATGACGGTACAAACATCTTTGGTCCTTGTATGATTAGAGATTACAATAACATCCTTGATTTGATCAGCGAAATAGTCTGGCGTCTAGTTGATTGACCCAGAGCTGGGACACGGTCGAATCTCGTTGTGGTCCAATTGACCTTGAAGGGGTGCTCGCACGAGGAAATATCCTTGATTATCTTCCGAGCAAACTCTACATCATTCATACTTATCTGGTGGCACCTGTACACGTCCGCTTTGAATGCAGTGTAACCTCACTAGATCTGTTTCCCTTGATCGGACATCCTGACTTTGATGCCGAGTAGGGTTCCCGTTAACCACACTGATTTGTTGCGTGTCTTCATCCATATAAATCAGAAGACACCAATGGTTCAACAAGTGTTGCAAAGTTCTTTGCCACATCCTTGGTCACTCTCACGACACACTTTACAATTCTGATAATTATACGAAGTCAGGAAACCGAGCTAGACTTGTGTAGTGTGTAAGTCCACCAAGCTGGTATTCATCAACTGAATATCGAAGATTTGAATCATATTCACTTGATACTGATTTCTATCGCGGTAATCCTGAATCCATCCAAGATCAATCTGACGCTGGAGGGCCTCTTGTACAAAAGAGCATCCATGTTAGTTTACCGAGCAGACCAGACAGGCATCGTAATCGTTCGTGGCAGATTATGATGTTGGCTTTGCCTTGAGTTCATTGCCACTAAGTTGGCATTCATCGCACGGATTTCGTGGTTCTGAATGATGTGGGAATTCGTATAAATCATGTTGATCCTACGAATTTGGTGTTCCTGGATCCATCCGAGATCCAACTGTTCCTGTAGAGCTGATTGCAACACAGAACATCCTTGATTGTCTTTAGAGCAGATATCACATTTGTGATAGTTATGAGATGACACATTCCCATATCCACTATGTCTGCGGTGCATCTTGACCAAGTTGGCCCTCAAAAAGAGTACATCATGAATTTGATAGTTGTGGTTAGATTCTCCTTCTATCAAATTGACTGCAGCTTTCCCGTGTTGAGGAAGCGGGTTTGTGAGAACATTAGGATTCATATCCTTGAAGGATAAAACCCCACACCTAACAAGCTTTTGCACATCGGATTTGAATTTGAGACAGTTTTCTATGTTATGCCCTGGTCCTCCTTGATGTTAAGGGCAAGTCTGATCCGCTTTGAACCAAAAAGGCGGATTCTCCGGTATTGTAAGAGGAGACCTGGTTTAGACATGCCCCTTGACCAGTAGTAATGGAAACAGATCTGCGTACAACATTGGTATAGGATCAAACCCTGGAGGTTGAGTTGTACGGTTGTTGTTATATGGAGGAAGAGCCTGCTAAAGAGGCTGTTGTGTCCTTTGCTTAAATTGTTGTTGATTATGTTGGCTCTGAGCAACCTGAGGTTGATATGTAGGAACAGGCGCAGGGTTGATAGTAGGAGTTACAACTGCTACTGGTTGATACCGTCGCCTTTACTTTCTAAGAGAGATATTCCCAATATCCTGCTCTTTTTTCTTAGGGAGACCACTACCGTATCGTTTTGTACTACTTGATAATCCAACGTCTTTAGCTAAACATCCCTCTCAGACTGCTTCCTCAAGACGAACTCCCATGCCCACCATCTCAGTGAAGTCACTGGGCGCACTGGCGATTATTCCATTGTAGTAAAATGAGCTCAAGGTTTTTAAGAAGATCTTTGTCATCTCTTTTTCCTCAAGAGGTGGACAAATTTGAGCAGAAATTTCACGCCATCTCTGAGCGTACTCCTTAAAGGTTTCCTTGTCCTTTTGTGACATTGATCTGAGTTGATCTCTGTCCGGTGCCATGTCCAGATTATACTTATATTGTTGAACGAAAGCAACACCAAGATCTCTGAATGTGCCAATCTTAGTGCGGTTTAAACCCATGTACCATTTTAATGCTGCAGCGGTTAAACTGTCTTGCAAATAATGGATTAGTAGCTCTTGGTTCTTTGTCTGAGTTGACATTTGTCGAGCGTACATCACCAAATGACTCTGAGGGCATGAGTTACCCTTGTAATTTTCAAATTCGGGCACCTTGAATTTGTGTGGAACTTTCACATTGGGGACCAAACAAAGGTCTGCAGCGTCCTTTCCAAATAAATCCTAATCGTGAAGGGCTTGCAGTTCTTTCTGCATCTCCAGGAATTGTTCCTAGAACTGGTTCATTCTGTCGAACATACTTTTGTTTCCACCAGAAGGTATCTGTGGAATCTGTCCTTCCGGGACAGTGTGTACCATGGGTGGTGGTACAGTCATTACGGCTGAGACTCTTGGTGCTTCCCGAAGTTTGTATCCTTTAGGAGTTGTTGTCATGCCCCTAGCATCTTCACTTTCCCGAAGTTTGTAACCTTCAGGCCCAACGGCTCCTGCTGAAGTTTCTAGATCTTCAGTGATCGGGAGAATATATCCTTCTAGGATATAGTTAAGAGGCATGCCCCAAGGACGATCTTTCGACATTTTATACCTAGGATCATACTTCTCCACTATGGGCGTTGATGTGATCTCTGAGAACATAGTCCTTTGTTGTTGCATCTGAGCTTCTGCTAGAGCTTGCAGGTCATTGTGAATTTTCCTCGGATCCTCTTTCAGAGTGTCGATCTCTTCTCTCAACTCCCTATTCTCTTCCTCGAGATCATCCATCTTTTTCTGACGATTGGCCCGAGTATTGTACGAATGAGACAGTTTGACTCTAGAATCGAGACACAAACGTGAGATTCGTAGGGAAGAAGAATGCGTTATGTGAGAATGATAAATGATATGCAAATGATTATATACATTGTATATTCTTTGTTTATTCAAAGTAAACTTCGACAATCGGATTGCAAATATCAAACAGTGGGGAAACCCTGTTTTATTGAATTCAAAGATTGCGGAAATGGAAATACAGTAGATTACAAAGTGCTGTAAAAGGAAAAGTCTAAGCTAATGGATCCCGAGTCCTCTCTGAGGGGAGCTCAGGTGCTGGTTTTGGTACTTTCCTCTTCTTTGACCGGGGCTCTTGAGCCGTTGTCGGGTTGTCATTCCTTTTCCAAGTGAAAGGAGCGAGCAAATTCCTTTGGTCATCCTGATTTTCTACAACATGTTGCTCCAAAATCTCAATCAGAGCATCCTTTTCTTTTAACAGTTGCTGTATTTTCTTACATTCCACATTGATAATATGGTATCTGTTCCTCCAAGACCTTCTCTCTGTTGAACTTTGTTGAGAGTAACCTGAAGTTTTTCCGTATCAGACATAAAGTAAAGGACAGGGTCCCTTAACGGAAGAACTTCCTGACGAGGGTAAGGCATCCTCAGTTTGAGAGCTCTAGTTTATACCCAGTGGAGATAAGGTTCCACCGAGACACAGTCGGGTTTTCCTAGAGACTCTCTTCCTTTCCTGTGAACATGTTTCCAGGCATGCACTATTTCTGTCTTTAGTGCCCTGTCATTTTCTCCTTCCTTAAAGAAAAGACCTTCCAGATGAGCATTTCGCTGGACATGCCTCATCGGGTATCCGAGTTGACAACGAACTAAAACTGGATGATAGTTAATTCCTCTTTTAGTTCCTATAAGAGGTACATTAGGGAAGTTTCCACAACGGTCAATGATTTTGATCCCATCGTAGATTCAATTTTGCCAATCGATGTCAGAGTTGGTAAGAGACATGATTCTCTGCGACCAATGTAAAGAACACTTAGGATCCCAAAATGTAGCAGACTTAGGTAAGTGGGGAGTGAACCATTTGTATAGCAGGGGTACATAGCATGTGATCATTCCTCTGATGTACAAATTCCTTAAGTGTACAGAATGATACGCATCTGCGAGCAAGGTCGGTACAGGGTTTCCAATCAGAAAAACCTTAATAGCGTTGATATCAACGAAGTTATCAATGTTGGGAAACAGCAATAACCCGTAGGTGAACAAAACAAAGATGCTCTCGAAAGCGGCCATGTTCTCTATACTAGCGAAGTATAGAGATTTCTTTATCAAAAATTGGGCTGGAAAACCCTGGATTCCACCCTTAGTGGTCATGTGAGTCCTGACTTCTGACTCGTCCAAATAAATTGCTCTTGCAATGTTTTTGATCCTTTGGAATTTCTTCCAGTCCAGAAAATGGAGCTTGATCAGTGATAGGTAAATTAGTCAGGTGAGAGTATTCCTCTAGTGTTGGTGCTAGTTGATAATCCGGGAATGTGAAACAGTGATAATTCTGATGAAGAATGAGAAACCCTTTTTTTAAAGCCTTTGTGATTGAAGTTTTTACGGGTTTGGAGTATTTGGGAATAATGGAGGTTTAATGGAGAAGTTTGAAAGGGGAGGAGAGAAGAATACCAAAAAATATGATTTATGACATGCAAATATGTGAAATAAAATGTATTGATTGTGTGTAGTGACTTTAGAAGACACCCAGGCAGCGTGCGTGTTCCCAAGAAAAGAAGAATATGGGTTCGTCAGCCATGCGTCGATCTAAGCATGTCATGCATCGCCGCACGCTGACGAGATTTTGAATTTTTTTTTAAATTCTTGGGATGCGTCGACCACATGGAGGCGCGCGCTAACCCGTGCCTTTGCTTAAAAAATGGACAATTCATGAGTCGACCCATGACATGCTTTGGTCGACTCATCCAAGTGAAAATGGAAAAAATCATATTTTATCATACGAATGCACCAATACAAGATAAATAAACATGTTAACACATAAATCAAACATCCAAATGAAGAACATATGCTTAAATGTGTAATAAACATCATTTTTAACACTCAACATGGTACATATATTAAAGAAAACTTGTGAAGCGGAACGATATTACCTTGATCATGATTGACGATGAGAGCCCTCACATATAGCTCAATAACTCTTTGCATTGTTAGTCAAAAACATAAACAAGCATAAATATATGTGAAGAGCTAATATGTTAAAGAATTATTAAACACGATCCGAGATATCGAGAATGTCTAGTTCCCTACGGATATGAAAGAAAGGCTATGTAGCTAGTGGTTTTGTAAAGATGTCAGCAAGTTGATTTTTAGTATCAACATGCTCAAAGACCACATCACCTTTCTCTACATGATCCCCAAGGAAGCGATGACGTATTTCGATATGCTTGGTGCGTGAATGTAACACGGGGTTCTTAGTTAGGTTAATAGCACTAGTGTTATCGCACAACATAGGAATACGCTCAAGTTTTAAATTGAAATTAAGCAATTATTGGTTAAGCCATAGGACTTGAGCTCAACAACTTCCGGCGGCAATGTATTCCTCCTCGGCTATTGACAAGGCAACAGAAACCTATTTCTTGCTATGCCAACTCACCAAGGAATTTGCGAAAAAGTGACGCGAGCCACTAGTACTTTTCCTATCCGATTTGCACCCGGCAAAGTCGGAATCGGAATAGCCAACTAAGGAACAAACACTACCTTTAGAATACCACAGCCCATACTTTGGAGTACCAGAAAGGTATCGAAGTATACGCTTAACTGCTTTTAAGTGGAATTCCTTGGGATGTGATTGATACCTCGCACACATGCATACACTGAACATAATGTCGGGTCGTGATGCGGTAAGATAAAGAAGAAATCCAATCATACCTCGATACTTATTTACCTCTACATCCTTACCATTTTCGTCACGATCAAGATTAGCACAAGTAGGCATAGGAGTATTTATTGCCTGGCAGTATAACATGTCAAAACATTTGAGAAGCTCAAGACAATATTTCGTTTGACTCACGAATGTGCCCTCTTCGAGTTGTTTGATTTGCAATCCGAGGAAATAGTTGAGCTCCCCCATAATGCTAATTTCAAACTCCCCCTGCATCAAACTAGAAAACTCCTTGACCAAGGTCATGTTAGTATACCCGAAGATAATATCGTCAACATAAATTTATACCAAAATTAAACGTTTTCCTTGACTTTTAATAAATAGGGTTGTGTCAACCTTCCCTCTTGAATACCCTTGATCAAGTAAAAATTTGCTTAGACATTCATACCAAGTCCTAGGGGCTTGTTTAATTCTATACAAAGCACGTTTAAGTTTGTAGACATGATCAGGATATTCATGGGATTCAAAACTCGGAGGTTGGGCTACATAAACCTCTTCATTGATGTGTCCGTTAAGGAAAGCACTTTTAACGTCCATCTGAAATAGTTTGAAATTTTTAGTGCAAGCATAAGCAAGTAAAAGGCGTATAGCCTAGAGTCGGGAAACCGGCGCATAAGTTTCCTCATAGTCGATTCCTTCCTCTTGGTTATAGCCTTGTGCTCCAAGCCACACTCTGTTTCATGTTATAATTCCATTTTCATCAAGTTTATTTCTAAACACCCATCGGGTACCGATTACTCGATGACCTCGCGGAGGGGGGACAAGGTCCCAAACCTCATTTCTCCTGAATTGATTTAGTTCATCTTGTATTGATAAAAACCAATGCTCATCGAGTAATGCCTCCTTTGCGTTTTTAGATTCAACTTGTGACACAAAAGTGGAGTAATAACAAAAGTTACTAAGTTTAGAGCGGGTGGTTACTCCCTTAGAGATGTCGCTGATAATATTGTCAATTGGATGGTCTTTGGAAGACTTCCATTCTGGGGGAAGGTCATCTTCATTAGTTGGATAATCCTCCTTACTCTTCATAGGATGGTGATCCTTTTCCTCCTCAATACGCACTGCTTCGGGCTGATCAGTGCCTTTATTAGTGTCCTTGAGTATGTCTTCTGAAGATACACCTGCACCATGAAAATAACTACCTTCTCCGACATTTTTCAGATAAGACTCATCAAAAGTAACGTGTACCAACTCTTCAACAATTCGTAACCGTTTATTCTAAATCCTATAAGCTTTACTTGACTGAGAGTATCCAAGAAAAATAACCTCGTCGGCCTTGGCATCAAACTTACCAAGTGTCTCGTTTCCATTGTTTAACACAAAACACTTGCAACCAAAGACATGAAGGTGAGAGATATTTGGCTTACGCCCTTTTAAAAGCTCATACGGTGTCTTATTTAGAATAGGCCAGATGAGCACCCTATTCAAAACGTAACAAGTCGTACTAATGGCGTCGGCCCAAAAGTATTTTGGAAGTCCACTTTCATTGATCATAGTCCTTCCAAGTTCCTCCCAAATTCAATTTTTACGTTCCACCACCCCATTTTCTTGAGGGGTACGTGGTGCGGAAAAATTATGATCAATTCCATGGGATTCACAAAATGCTTCAAACAAATGATTTTCAAACTCACCCCCATGATCACTTTGAATTGACACAATGTTCATATTTAACTTGTTTTGAGATAACTTAGAAAAATTTTCAAAGGCCGAAAAGGTATCACTCTTCTTTGCTAAGAAAATAGTCCAAAAAAAACCTAGAAAAGTCATCGAATATTACAAAACCATAATAGTTACCACCTAGGCTTTTAACCCTAGATGGTCCAAAGAGGTCCATAAGGAGGAGCTCAAGGGGTCTCATAGTTGAAACAATGTTTTTAGATTTGAATGAGATCCTTGTTTGCTTCCCCATTTGACAAGCATCACAAAGGTAATCCTTTGTGAATTTGATTTTGGGAAAACTGATGACTAGGTCTTTAGAGTCTATTTTGTTAAGCAAATCAAAATTTATATGAGCCAACCATCTATGCCACAACCATGAATCTTCATTCATAGTCACTAGACACTTGTATCCACTCAACGATACCTCATTTAAGTCTAGCATATAGACATTATTCACCCTCAAGCCCTTAAACACATCCTTTTTGTCACTATCTTCAACTATGCAACAATCTTTTGAAAACGATACTTTATAATTCTTGTCACATAGTTAACTAATACTTAAAAGGTTGTGTCTAAGGCCTTCCACAAGAAGCACATCAGAGATAGTAGTAGATGAGGGGTTACCTACACTACCTTTGCTGAGAATCTGACCCTTATTATTATCTCCGTAGGTGACAAACCCCTTTTTCTTCGCCACAAAGTCGATGAAAAGAGATATGTCTCCTGTCATATGTCTTGAGCAGCCACTATCCAGAACCCATCTTCTTTCGGTGGTCTCAAGACTTTGTACCTACAAAATACTCAAGGGAGAGTAGGTACCCAATTCTCATTGGGTCCTTTAAGGTGAGTGAAATCAAGATCGTACTTGGGCAACCATTGATAAATGCCTTTTGGAACAAGAAATCTTCTAAAACGACATTTAGCAATAGTATGACCAGGCTTACTACAATATAGGCAATTACGGTTCATTTGGAATTTACCTTTGCTATCTCTATCTCGAATCATATACGTATACCTTTGATACAGATTATTCATACTTTCTCGAAAATGTGATCGATCAATAGCAAACGTAACTTTAGGCTTAAGAGCCTTGTCTAATTTGGCCTTAAGGGTTCTCACCTCTTTTCGCCAAATATGACAAGTATCACAGCCCCAAAAATTGAACCAAGAAGTAGGGTCCTATTCAACTTTAGCTTTTGATGTGTCCACTATGGAGTTTTTAAGAACTTCCAATTCCTTTTTGGAATCGGAAACCTTTTTCTCCAAATACGGAAAAATCTTTATGTTCGAGGCTAAGCATTGAAAAGCTTCCTTAGCCTCGTGGTGCAACATATCAAAAGCCTTTTGTAATTCTAAATGAGACATACTATTAGAATGATCATATTTAGAGTGTTTTACCTCTTTCTTCTTGTTTTGACGTGCCATAAGACAAAGATTAACGGATTCACTTTCGTCACTTGAGCTGTCATCATTTTCCGACTCGCTATCGCTCTCCCAAGCGATGTATGCTCGTCTAGATTTATTTGACTTTTTGTGTTGACGACTCTTATCCTTATCCTTATCCTTGCCTTTCTTAAGTGATGGAAAATTTTCATACCCCAAATTTTGACCACCTAGATTTCCATCATTGTGCAAATCATCATCACAATATGGATAAACCAACATACCTCATTAGTCTCCCCAAAGATGGGTGAGCATCCACTACAACCAAATTTAGAGTTTCAAGCCCTCTCTGAGCTCTTAGACAAAGGATCAATCAAGGAATGACATGTTCTACAACTTGTATAAACCTCTCAAACATCCTCAATGGATCAAGAGGACTCCCACATCAAGAATCAAGCACAAGGTTGCAGCATTCCAAGTGGATCAAGCCTCAAGATCGCCAGTGTCACCAAATTAGGGTTTTGGTTGACCAAGGCCTCTAGATGGAAAATTTCCTCTGGGAATGAGCCAATGCTTTAAAGAATAACCTAACATGCTCCATGGGACATCATGAACCCAATCATCAAGTCAATTTTGCCTCAGGGGATGCATTCATAAAAAATCAGTAATTAGGGTTTCATGACCTAATTCACCCCTAAGTTGACTTTTGGGACAAAACATGAGCCAAGACCTCAAGACATGATTTGAGGGTCTCCAATACACTACATTGATCCATTTACAATAATGGATTGATCTAAGAAGCTTGATTCACAAGTTTCAAGTTCATCAGAACCACAGTTAGGGTTTCGTGGAAAAAGTCAACTGTGCCTTTGACTTTTGACCCAGGCATGCTCCCAAACCTTGGGACATGATTCAATGCACCATATAAAACCTATGAAATCAATCCATCAAGTTTGATTTAGGTCAAGGACTTGATTTCATAGAGGATCGCACAGTTTGGAATTCATCTGACAAAAAGTCAATTGTGCACAAAAGTCAACTTTGACTTTTTGAGATTTTTCACAATTATGGTTCCTTAACCCTAAAATGATGTTAATGTGTGATTGGAATCATCATTCATCAAGAAAAATATAGAAAAGTTGGATAACTTGTAAAAGGGGTAGCCATTAGAAACTTAGAAATTTTCTGTTATGGAACAAAATGGCTAGGGTACCAACTTTGGAGGATCATAACTCCTAAACCACAAGGTCATTTTCCCCCATTCAAAGCAGGATTTGTAGCTCTCATGGCCCTCTACAAAAGGTTCAAACACAACTCATTCCAATTCCTCATGGATTTTAGGTTATGGAATGATCAAAATCACAAAAAGTGAAAATGTCACTTTTTTCCAACATTTAGTGAAATTTTCACTAAGTCAGAATCTGCCTTCACTTTTTTCCAAATGTAGGGGCATTTTTCACTTGGATCCAAAAAGTATCAAAACCAACTATGATCAAACAGCTGTTGTATCATATGAGGGCTTTCCAAAAATACCCAAGAAGTCCATCAAATTCCACTTGAGCCATGAGATATAACAATGGCAATATGCCTTGCTGAAAACTATCAAAGCAAGGCAGATTTGTGCATTTTGCTTGATTTTCCAAATTTGTGCAAATGAAAAACACACTTATCCATCTGAACACCTCAAGGGGGGACCAAGGAGGAACCAACTTTGAGCCCAAGCCTCCCAAGTCCTTGGAACTAAAAATAGCATGCCAAACCTAGAAATCCCTAAAGAGGGGACAAGACTCCAACTTTGTTTTTGAGCATTTAATGGATGCACCAAGGTGGCATGGACTGAGCCATTTCCAACTGAATTCAGTCAAGACATATCCAAGACCAAGGGAACCAACAGCCTGTGCCCTAACCTCTAGTCAATGGCTAGAGGAGACTTGGATTCTCATTGATCAACATTGGCCAAACCTATACAGCAGTTGCCATTCTCTATTGATTGCAAAACAAACATGCTCTACTATAAATAGAGCTCATTTGTGATCAGCTTGAGTACACCAAAGCCATCAAATAGATGCTTTCCTCAAAATCACCTTCTCACTTCCAATTTTTCCTTCTAAGGCAAGTCACTATCGGGTTTTGAGTTTGAGGGCAATTCCAACCAAACCAATCACACACACACCTCATAAACATCATATAGAAGTGATCCAAACACTCACATAACATCTCGAACACCAAAATCACAAAATCACTAGCCAATTGCTCAAGTTCTTGACAGATTTGCAATTGGGGTACCATCTCAAGTTCCAAATCATTTCCATTCATTCCAAGCAGCAAGACACACTCCATAGCACCTGGGGAAGCTGTCTGTATCCTTGGAACCAAGCTGTAACACCTCTAACACAAAACACGATCACCAGCTGTAAGAGGTAAGCATGAGCTCTTATAACTCTATGATCCATGCATATTTTGCTACACAATAATTTGGCCATATGTTCATAATCATGCATAGAGTGTTTACCCTCAATCGATTGCTTTGTTTGAATCGTGTATGGAATTTCTGAGCCTTCAGGAAAATTTTAGGGTTCTTGAGGTTTCTCTTTGATTTCTTATTCCATGCTTAAAATAAATGAAATTAAAGACCATAGAGATGATCGTGAGGTGAAAACGAGTAGATTGATATATAGATTGCATGATATCATCAAGTATTCAGTGAGATTGAATAGAAAACAAAAATCTGCAGAAACAGAGGGTGGCGCGTCTTCTTGCCATGTTCTTGGCGCCATTTTCAAATAATTGAATTTTTGAATTTTTGTGATTTTATTTAATTGATTCAAAAATTAATTTCTTTCTGAGTTTTAATGATTTTGAGTTGATTCCATTTTTAATAATTCAAAAAAATGTTAAAATATTTTATTTTACCAAAAAAATCACAAAAATATTATTTATTTCATATATTTGATATTTTTGCAAAGAATTAATGTTTTATTTGTTTTTTACATCTGAAATATTTTTTCTTCCTTGATTTTCCAAACTTGATTGATTTCCAATCATTTTGTGGATATAAACATGATTTTTCAAACATTAATCCAAGATCACAATTTGTTTTTCACATATGTTCAACAATTTTGATCATTTTAATTGAATTTTTATTCAATTAAGATATATTTTTGAAAACAAATTAGGGTTTTGATTAATTCAACCCTCATCAATCATTTTCAAACTTCATTGGGCCTCTTGGTAGAGTGTAAGACCCAATCCTTTTTGTAAATAAAACTTTTTGGGCCTCGGACATTGTATAAGACCCATTGTGTTTTCAAACCTCGGCGCGATCGCCATTTTTTAAACAAATAATCATTTGGGGCTCTCCTCGAGCTATAAGTCCCATTCCTTTTCTTAAAAAACACTTTTGGGCCTCTAATAGAGTGTAAGACCCAACCCCCTTTTAACCAAAACCATTTTGGGCCTCAGACATTGTATAAGTCCCCCTGCGTTAAAAGAAAAAACCTCGGCGCGATCGCCAGTTCAGAAACAAATCCTTTGGGCCTCTCCTTGAGCTGTAAGCCCCATCCCTTGTACAAAAATAAACCTTTGGGCCTCTTGAGAGAGTGTAAGACCCACCCCTTTGTACAGAAAATCTTTTTGGGCCTTAGTCACTTGTATAAGTCCCTGTACAAATTCAAAACAACAATGCAATAAGTGATAAAACCTCGGGCCTCTCCATCTTTTCAAAGCACTTTCCCCTTTGATTTATAATATAATATTGTTATCAAAGCTTTCTTTGTTGAACAACTAGCAAAACAACATGGAAGCTCTACAACCGAGTAAGTGTTTACCCGCTTTCATTTACCGCTTTCATATATATATATATATAACTGTATTGTGGGGCTGATTCTTTGTAAGTCATCTTTCACAAACTTTTATATACTTGGCATATATCCACTGTGTAATACTAGTATAGTTATTTAAATTTTTCCCTGGCAACTACGTCTAGCACTAGGTAAAGCCCTGTTGGTCACTCTTAAATACAAACAAAACTAGATCCCCATAGGATTACCAGACACAGTCTTCCCTCCTCTTGGGGTTAGACAATATGGAGACGTGAAAGGCAACATTCTTTGTGAACCCTTTCTCAGACTGTCACCCTTAGATATTGTCAAAGAAACTCTAACTTCCCAGAGATAATCTTTTCTCCGTGAATGGCATCTCTTGAGTTTCTTCCAAATTCTCGGACTTTCCTGGCTTGATCTATTCTCGGTGAATAACATGTCTTGAACTTCTCGGGGTTTGGGGACCCACAGGCTTCCTAAAAGCATCTCTGCCTCCTCTTGGGCGTTGTACAAGGACTCATCGGCTTCTTAGAAGTTCTCGTGCCTTCTCTTGGGCTTAGTACAAGGACCCAGAGACCTCTACAGGTATAGGAACAGAACCTAGTTATCAATTTGCTAGAGCTGTCTTTATGAGTCAAGTCTCAGACCAGTTAACGGGTTGACCTTCATCCCTTAACATACCAGCCTTCTCTTTTTGGCATCATACAAAGATCATTCACTATATGAGAATTGATTTCTCAAAACACCAGTAGATTTGGACAGTCTCACTACCCTTGGGATTTACCATTTCCTTAAAGAACAGGAAATAACCCTGATCCTCTAGTTAATACCAAAGAACAACTTTACCTATATAAGAACTGATTTTCTCTTTTATCCAACAAACTAGACCTATCACTCAACTGAAACAGTCACCAGCGCAGTCAGCCTCCTCTTAGGCTTTGTACAAATGATTCCTCCCCAGCAGAGCTAACCTTTTCAGACTCTCTTATTGAGTGAAACTTTTAGCCTCTGTCTTGGGCTTCATACAAGACACACATAAATCACTCTCTTGTTGAGTCAGTCAAACTTTTAGCCTCCGTCTTGGGCTTCATACAAGACACATATAAATCACTCTCTTGTTGAGTATAAAAGACTCTCTTGTTGAGTCAAACCTTTTAGCCTCTATCTCAGGCTTCGTACGAGACAGTAAATCACTCTCTTGTTGAGTATAAAAGACTCTCTTGTTGAGTAAACCTCTTTTAGCCTCCGTCTTGGGCTTTGTACAAGACACATAAACACTCTCTTGTTGAGTATAAAAAGACTCTCTTGTTGAGTCAAACCTTTTAGCCTCAATCTCGGGTTTCGTATGAGATAGTAAAAACTCTCTTGTTGAGTATAAAAGACTCTCTTGTTGAGTCAGTCACTCCTTTATCCTTCGTCTTAGGCTCTGTACAAGACACGTGAAAATCCTCTCTTGATGAGTGAACCCTTTTAGCCTCAATCTTGGGCTTTGTACAAGACAGAAAGAACATTTTCCCCGAAAAAGTCAAACTTCTAGCCTCCTCTTAGGCGTTGTATAAAGAAAACTCCGGTTGAGTCAATCTACCTTTTAGCATCAAAGTTGTGTTTTGCTCACAGCATACGAACATCGACAACTCCTTTTTAGAGATGACAAATTCTCTCTCAGCCAAAACCTTTTAGCTTCACATCTTGGGCTTTGAACCAGATACAAACCACCTTTAAGCTTCACGTCTTTGGCTTTGAACAAGACACCAAAACAATCTCTTTCCTCCCATAGAATAGGAGGAACTACGATCGCTTTGATTTCCCTGTCTCGGGAATACGTAGGCATAAGATTGTAAAATCTTAGCGAGCATACCAATCAAAAACCCAAAATCCCATACCTTTATACATCAATCGAAAAGCATCAGTCTTAACACCCTACTAATAGCCTAGACACTGTTTTTTTTAACAAAATAACCTAAGAGAGACCCACAATCTTAATAGCATCTGTAAACCAACAGTCATCTATTTAAACTCAGTTTTTAAGCAGGGTTAATTGGAGACATCTATTTCCCTTCCTTCATCAGCTTCAATAGGATAAAAAATGAATCGAACTATAGTACCCCAAAGCGATAATGCTTCGCAACCACGCAAAAATTCGTGCTACAGAAAAATGGTGACTCCACTGGGGACAACGAGATCTTGTTCTCTTCCCATCTCTAAGGTAGAAAACCTTAAGTTCTCCGAGTGTCACAGAAATGGCGACTCTGCTGGGGAGCCATTGTCTGTTAGGATCCTAAGACTAGAGGTCTAGGATGATTAAGACAAATATTTATACTGCTTTTCCTAATTGATATCTGTGTTTATTTTTCTGCTAATGGGAATGCGTGTGATGCCGCATGTGGAAAGATTGAGTATACACCTAAGATAGGTGATGGCAATGCAGCTAATCTTGTGGGGAGACTCCCTTTGCAGATACATTGCCTATATGACTTCGGTTGTTGAAAGTAGTGTGGTCGACTGGGTTATCTGAGAAGCTGAGGTTTTTAGAAGGCTTAAACCATTTTGTAGTGCGGAAGTTATCGGAAATAGTTGTCATGCGATACAACCCTCATTTGAGATCACTCTAAGATACTTCAGCTCACTGGCGATCTGCTTGCTATTGTTATCCCAAGAGGGGTCAATGATTTTGCGGACAGGTACAAAAAATACCAGTAAAAACCATTGGGGGGCGGGGTAGAGCCTTAACTTCATGACACCGAACCTTTGACCCCATGTTTTTTCTATGTTTTTGTGTGCTGCATTCATACATTCATTTCATTAAAAAACTCTAAAACAAAAAAAAATCTTCTCTTTTAGTCTCTCTTTTTCAAATTAAACTAAGACAATGATTGTAAATGTCAGATAAAAAAGATTGCGCTAATGGGTTTCAATAGAAGGAAAACTCATAAGTACACCTTCAAGGTTCCAAAACTAGAGGATTTTAGAGGTCTGGCTAGGATGATAACCAACCACGAGGCTTTCAGAGCCAAGTATGGAGGACTGCTGTCCCTATTGAGGGTTCACGTAATTGAAGGAATCCTGTCCAT
The DNA here is from genome assembly GCA_022829125.1 of Lathyrus tuberosus. Classification (NCBI taxonomy): domain Eukaryota; kingdom Viridiplantae; phylum Streptophyta; class Magnoliopsida; order Fabales; family Fabaceae; genus Lathyrus; species Lathyrus tuberosus. The sequence continues at coordinate 14,785,507 of JALAZF010000072.1, forward strand.
GCTAATCCAGTTCTACGATCTGGTTTATCACTTTTCACATTCCCGGATTATCAGCTTGCAGCAACGCTGGAGGAATACTCTCACCTGACTGATCTGCACATTACTGATCAAGCTCCATTTTCTAGACTGGAAGAAATTCCAAAGGATCAAACCATTGCAAGAGCAATCTATTTGAACGAGTTAGAAGTCAGGACTCACATGACCACTAAGGGTGGAATCCAGGGTTTGCCAGCCTAGTTCTTGATAAAGAAAGCTCTATACTTTGCAAGTATAGGGAACGTGGCCGCTTTCGAGAGCATCTTTGTTTTGCTCACCTACGAGTTATTTTTGTTTCCCAACATTGATAACTTTGTATATATCAACGCCATTAGGATTTTCCTGATTGGAAACCCTGTACCAACCCTGCTCGCAGATGCTTATCATTCGGTACACTTAAAGAATTTGTATAGCGGAGGAATGATCACATGTTGTGTACCCCTGCTGTACAAATGGTTCACTTCCCACTTACCCAAGTCTGCTGCATTTTGGGATCAAAAGAATACTTTACGTTGATCGCAGAGAATCATGTCTCTTACCAACTCTTACATCGATTAGTACAATCAAATCTATGACGGGATCACGATCATTGATCGTTGTGGAAATTTCCCAAATGTACCCCTTATAGGAACTAAGGGAGGAATCAATTATCATCCAATTTTAGTTCGTCGTCAATTTGGATACCCGATGAAGCATATCCCGCGTAATGCTCATCTGGAAGGTCTTTTCTTCAATGAAGGAGAAAATGACAGGGCACTAAAGACAGAAATAGTGCATGCCTGGAAATACATTCATAGGAAAGGAAGAGAGTCTCTAGGAAAACCAGATTGTGTCTCGGTGGAGCCTTATCTCCACTGGGTACAAACTAGAGCTCTCAAGCTGAGGATGCCTTACCCTCGCCAGGAAGTTCTTCCATTAAGGGACTCTGCCCTTTATTTTATATCCGAGACGGAAAAACTTCAAGTTACTCTCAGCAAAGTTCAACAGGAGAAGAGGTCTTGGAGGAACAAGTACCATTTTCTCAATGTGGAGTGCAAGAAAATACAGCAACTATTGAAAGAAAAGGATGCTCTGATTGAGATTTTAGAGCAACATGTTGTGGAGAATCAAGAAGACCAAAGGAATTTGCTCGTTCCTTTCGCTTGGCAAAGGAATGACAACCCGACAACGGCCGAAGAGCCCCGGTCAAAGAAAAGCAAAATACTAGAACCAGGACCTGAGCTCCCCTCAGAGAGGACTCAGGATCCATTAGCTTAGATTTCCTTTTACAGCACTTTGTAAATTACTGTATTTCCATTTCCACAATCCTTTGTATTCAATAAAATGGGGTTTCCCCACTGTTTGATATTTGTAATCTAATTGTTGAAGTTTACTTTGAATAAACAAAAAAATGTACAATTAATATAATCATTGCATTCATCATTATCGCATAACGCATTCTTCTTACCTACGAATCTCACGTTTGCGTCTCGATTCTAGAGTCAAACTGTCTCATTCGAACAATACTCGGGCCAATCGTCCGAAAAAGATGGATGATCTCGAGGAAGAGAACAGAGAGTTGAGGTAAGAGATCGACACTGTGAAAGAGGACCTGGGAAAGCTTCATAACGACATGCAAGCCTAGTAGAAGCTCAGATGCAACAAAGGACTGTGATCTCATAGATCACATCAACGCCCATAGTGGTGAAGTATGTTCCTAGGTACAAATGGCCGAAAGATCATCCCTGGGGCATGCCACTCAACTATATCCCAGAAGGATATATTCCGCCGATCACTGAGGATCCGGAAACTTCAGCAGGAGCCGCTGGGCCTGAAGGTTACAAACTTCGGGAAAGCAAAGATGCCAGGGGCATGACAACAACTCCTGAAGGTTATAAACTTTGGGAGGCACCGAGAGTCTCGGCCGTAATGACTATACCACCGCCCGTGGTACACACTGTCCCGGAAGGACATATTCCACAAATACCTGCTGGTGGAAATGAAAGTATGTTCGACCAAATGAACGAGTTCCAGGAATAATTCCTGGAAATGCAGAAAGAACTACAAGCCCTTCGCAGTCAGGATTTATTTGGAAAGGACGCCGCAGACCTTTATTTGGTCCCTAATGTGAAAGTCCCGTACAAATTTCAGGTGCCCGGTTTTGAAAAGTACAAGGGTAACTCTTGGCCTCAGAGCCATTTAGTGATGTACGCTCGATGAATGTCAGCTCAGACAAAGAACCAAGAGCTACTGATCCACTATTTTCAGGATAGTTTAACCAGTGCCGCATTAAAATGGTACATGGGTTTAAACCGCACTAAGATCACCACTTTCAAAGATCTTGGCGCTGCCTTCATTCAACAATATAAGTACAATTTGTACATGGCACCGGACAGAGATCAACTCAGATTGATGTCACAAAAGGACAAGGAAACCTTTAAGGAATACGCTCAGAGATGGCGTGAAATTTCCGCTCAGATTTGTCCACCTCTTGAGGAAAAAGAGATGACAAAGATTTTCTTAAAGACTTTAAGCTCATTTTCTACGACAGAATGGTCGCCAGTGCGTCCAGTGACTTCACCGAGATGGTGGGCATGGGAGTTTGCCTCGAAGAGGCAGTCCGAGAAGGACGTTTAGTTAAAGACGCTGGATCATCAAGTAGTACAAAATGATACGGTAGTGCTCTCCCTAAGAAAAGAGAGCAAGATATTGGGAATATCTCTCTCAGAAAGCAAAGGCGACGATATCAACCAGTAACAGCTGTAACTCCTGCTATCAATCCTGCTCCTGTTCTTACGTATCAACCGCAGGTTGCTCAGAACCAACCTAATCAACAACAATATCAGCAAAGGACACAACAGCCTCTTCAACAGGCTCGTCCTCTATATAACAACAACTGTACAACGCGACCACCAGGGTTTGACCCTATACCGGTGTTGTACGCAGAACTGTTTCCATTATTACTGGTCAAGGGGCATGTCCAAACCAGGTCTCCTTTTACCATATCAAAAAATCTGCCTTTTTGGTTCAAAGCGGATCAGACTTGCCCTTATCATCAAGGAGGGTCAGGGCGTAACATAAAAAACTGTCTCAGTTTCAAATCCGACGTGCAAAAGCTTGTTAGGAGCGGAGTCTTATCTTTCAAAGATACGAATCCGAATGTTCTCATGAACCCGCTGCCTCAACATGAGAAGGGCAATCTTATTGAGGGCCAATCTGGTCAAGATGCATTGTAGACAGAGTGGGGAAACAAAGTCAGCCGAATAATGAGACTTGGGGAAAGAAAGTCAGCCGAATAATGAAAATCAGCTGAGCATCATTGAAATAAATACCTGCGTCCCCACCGAATCATGGGGTCAACACTCAGGGAATTTAGAAAATATTCAACACGACGATGAATTTGCAAACTTTGGAGGACTAGAGTTCATCAACTATGCTTTTCCCGAGGTCAACGTCATCGAGAGAGGTGACTCCTCTAGTCCCAAAGAGGTGTGGGACACCCTGGGACAACCAAGTGGAAAATATGACTTTATGGTCAAATACACCGCTCCAGAAAGCTCTTGTATCAAGCTCGAAGACATCCAACCAACTGGATGGGGAGATATACCTGAAATTCTGGCCTGTATATATCAGATGTCCTATCGAGATGTTGTGACACTGATATACAACAACAATGAACAAGTTCAAAATAAAAGTGTGCATAAAATGTAAAGAACACCAGAAATTGTTAACCCAGTTCGGATCTAACTATCCTACATCTGGGGGCTACCAAGCCAGGGATGAAATCAATATTCGATAGTATCAATTCACTGATAACCACACCCGATTCAATCAGCTCACTTAATCACTACCCTTCCTATGACTTCTACCTAAGACTCCCCTAGGTATGAGGCCCTCCTCAAATCCCTCTTCAATCACAACCCGTGACTGGTTCCTTACAATACAAGTAACAATGGTCGAAACAAAAATTCTCAATACTTCACAGCTTATGAGAATTAACACTCAGCTACTCAATGCTTAAAAGCTTATGAGCAACCTTACACAACTTACACTACAGTCCTTGTACTGTTATCATAAGATACCAGTTAGGCTCACAAAACACAAGCACACAACCCTAAAAATACATGTAAGTTCGACACCTAAAACTAGGTTTACATCAGTCTATTTATAGCTTGTAATCTGGACTGAATTGGGCTTAAAAAACGCAGCAATTAGGCTGCTCACAAATTTGCAAAATTAACTCCAATAAAATAGGTCTTCAATCCAAAGTTTCCTATTATGTCTCCATAATTAGAATCAGCAGCAAATCCGAAAACCAACAAGTAACCCTAATCCAAAAATGCTTTGGATGCCACATAGGATAATTAAATATTCATAGAATATTCAGTTACAAATCATTGTAACAGATTATGCAATAAATCCTGACTTCCCAGCGCGATGTCCTATGACCAGTCATGGAAAATCTTCATACGACATATTGAACAAAGAGTAGTGAAACATATTTTTAGACATCTTGATTCAACATCTGCTGCTACATGAGTTTTAGCAAAATAATGCCAACCATAAATCCAAGGAAATAACAATCTCCCCCTTTGGCTTATTTTTGGCTAAAACTCCACACACACTTAAACACCATCAGTATCAGCAGCGGAAGAAACACTCATACCAAACCAGCATAGCAGCACTCCCCTTCAGCTGCAAAAAAAAACACACACAGTACCACAAGAACACTCATCATAGTAAACTGGCAAAAACTCCCCCTCAACAGCAGCAACATTTCACATCATATTCTCCCCCTCAGCAACTGCAGTACACTCATCATAGTAAACTGGCAAAAACTCCCCCTCAACAGCAGCAACATTTCACATCATATTCTCCCCCTCAGCACTGCTCTCCCTCACACTTACTACTCCCCCTTTTTAGCCACAAATATGACAAAGAGAGGTCATAGATAAATGTAAATATATTACATAGCAGTATATTGTCCAACACCAAACCAGAATTAAGTTGTCCAAAAAGAAAAGAGAAAAACAAAAACAGACAAAAACAGAAAAATAAACTTGCAGATAGTCTAGCTAATCAGCACTGTCCTCTTCATCAGCAACCTCATCACCTTCAGATCCAGAGGCACCATTCTCAGAACCAGAATCTTCAGACTGCTGGACACTCCTTCTGTCAGACTCAGTAGATTCACCTTGTCCATTATCTTCAGTCCGCTCTTGATCTTTAGCAGCATTTCTCTTTTCAATCAAGATTTTAATCAGCTGCTCTAGCTTTGCCTTCCTTGCTGTATCTCTCCTGATAGATTCTTCCAGCTCTTTGCAAGTTTCCTGCATCTGAGCAATGATTTCATCATCAAGACTAGCATGACTTGAAGTTGAGAAGGATGTTCCAACATCAGACACATGATCTCCACCTAACAGCCTATAATTCAAAGTCATTGGAGGTTTTCTCTTGCTGACTTTGTCACTTCTTACTAAGCATTCAGGAAATTGGTCCAAGATCATTCCACAGATTAAAGATGGGAAACATATGGGTAGCTTAACAGCAGATGAGCTAGCTTGCTTCAAAACTTGTTCAAAGATATATGCTCCAAAGTTGAAAGGGACCTTCTTTCCAATAGCATAGATAAATTTTCCAAGCATGGATGAGATGGTGGAAATATGGTTGGTAGAAACCCAGTTTACCACTGCAATTCTGTGAAGGATAGCATATTTGACACTTAGCTTTCCAGAAGAGAGCTTTCCTTCATTTGGCCAAACTTTGATGCAGCCACCTGTTATCTCCTCACAGATTTCATCATCTGTTGCTTCACTCTCAGCCTGATGGTCCGTAGGTCTCCCCAGAAAGTTATTAATCACTTTGGGAGAAAATTTCACAGCTTTCCCTCTTACATAGACTTTTCTGAGTTTGCTATTACAGTCTTCAGGGATACTCACAACAAACTCCTTAAGAAACTTCTCATAACATGGTCCTATGTCAGATACAGTCTTCATCAACCCAGCAGCTTCAATAAGATCAACCACTTCCTTATACTTTGGTTGACAATGTTCACCCTATCAGTTTGCCTCTGAGATCTGACAGTTTGATCCTCCCTTCTCCTACTGATGTCCTAGACATCAGTTCCAGCATTTGACTCATTCAGTTCTGTGACCCTCCTTTTCTTGATTGGAACCACAACTTTACTCCATTGCTTAGAGGGACCTGCTTCAGCCTTTCTTTTGTTACTCCCCACATCAGCAGATTTCTTAATCATTTCTGCATCCTTTGAAGTCTCAGTTACAATGGTATTCTCTTTTCTACTCCTAATTCTTTGAAGTATGTCAGCTATTGGTTCCTCATCAGAGTTTTTCTCAGCAATATTGCTAGACATCTCAGCCCTCTTCTTGCTTCTTCTTTCCCTAGCCACCTGAACTGGTATACAACTTTCAGTCCTATCAGTAGGACTATTATTTGTATTTCCAGCCATGGATATTGGGACATCAGACCCGACATCTTTATCAGCTTCACTAACAGCAATGGTGGCAAATCTTCTAAGACTCTGATCTCTGCTAGAAACATTATCATCAAGAGTCCTACTATCATTCTTAGTTTTATCCACCCTCCTATTTGAACTCTTTTCAGTGACATTTTTTCTAGGGTTTAATTTATCAGAATAAAACCTAGTAATCATTTTGTCTTTCTTCCTAGATGAAAGGGGTTTAGACTTCTTACTTGACATACTTTCATTCACAGAGTGGGAAACTGGTTGCTCACCTCTAGGGTCAGAATGAACTACATTCAACGGGGCGATATCAAGAACAAGGTCTGTGAGTTTGATCATTCGGTGAGGATCATAGTCTTCGTCATTGACTTGAGAAGTTCTTGAATCAGCAGGAGAATCATGATGTTGAGACATTTTTTGTTGCTTACAAAATGCAGTATTGAAGAGAGTAAGAGCAAACCCTAGCAAAGAAGAGTTTTGAGAGAGTAGGTCAGATAAAGTTTTCGCACTGTAGGATTGAAGTTGGAATGTGTTAGCTGGGCTGTTTATAAGTTTTGGAAATGGGTCCTTATACACGTGCCATTCACAAGTTCTTTGGTTTAATACTTCCACAATTGTGCTTTCGTCTTTCCACAAATAGCAATTTTCTGAGGTTCTTTCACCTCTCATAACAACAACATTCTTTTCATCCATTATTAAACATTCGTGGGTTGTAAAAATGACCTTAAGACCTTGATCACATATCTGGCTTATGCTTATTAGGTTAGTATCTAACCCCTCAACAAGCAATACTTCTTCCAGAATTGGCTGTCCTGGACCATCCACTCTTCCAACACCAAGCACTTTTCCTTTCGATCCATTACCAAAAATCACCTCATTAGGAGCATGATACTTAACATGTGACATATATCCACTAATGCCTGTCATATGTCGAGAACATCCACTATCAAAGAACCATTTTTCATTTGTAGAGACTCTGAAAGACTTGTAGTCCCTATGTTCTTTTTCACTATCCTTTGAAGTCCATATCCTTTTTGTTTCAACCCAGCTCTTTTTCCTACTATACTGTTGCATGGGTTTGGGATAACCATGTAGCTTGTAGCAAAAAGCTTTTATATGACCAAACTTCCCACAATGGTAGCATGTCCACCTTTGATTCTTTTTCTTTATGAACTTCTTCTGATGCCTGGGAGGATGTTGCAGCATGTTATTCAACATCTTCAAACTTCTCTTATCTTGAGTGGGTACTTCCTTAGATTCATTTGTTTCTTTAAATCCAATACCACTGACATTTCCAGTATTTCTTCCTGACTTCAGAATTTCATCAAGTACATCCGAACTCCTATTTAATATCCTGACATTTTTGATCATGTTGTCTAGTTTTGAATTCAAATGATTTTCTAAATGAACAATAACACCTGCTTGTTCTTCTTTCTGCTGACATACTTCTTCATGTTCAAAGCACAATTTCTTATAGGAGATAGCCAGCTCTTCAAAAGTAAGCTCTTCAGATTCATCATCTGATTCACATACTCCTGTTAATGCTGTCACCAACTTTGCAGATTTCTCATCAGTGTCAGTTTCAGAATCATCTTCTGACCATGTCACAGATAATCCCTTCTTCTGTCTTTTGAGATAAGTGGGACACTCAGTTTTTACGTGCCCAAATCCTTCACATTCATAGCATTGAACTCTCTTCCCTTGATTAGAGTCTTCTTCAGTTATGGATCTTCTGCCTCCTTCCTGGTCTTTGTTGATGTCGAGAAACTTGTTCCGAACATTTTCTCTTGACTTCCAGTCCATTCTTTTCAACACTTTATTAAATTGTTTTCCAAGCAACACCAGCTCTTTGGATACATCTTCATCTTTGACCAGTTTTCCTTCATCATCTGAGTCATCAGCACTTGACACCAGTGTTATACTCTTCTTCTTTTCAGCTTTTTCACTGAATCCTAACTCAAAAGTTTGGAGTGATCCCATAAGCTCATCCACCTTCATCTTGTCAATGTCCTGAGCTTCCTCTATAGTAGTAACCTTCATATCAAATCTCCTAGGAAGAGACCTGAGAATCTTCCTGACCAGCTTGCTGTCAGACATATTTTCTCCTAAGGCACTAGAGGCTTTAGTTATCTCAATAATGTTCATATGAAAATCATGAATGCTCTCATCCTCTTTCATCTTCAAACTCTCAAACTTGCTAGTGAGAAGCTGGAGCTTTGACATTTTCACCTTTGAGGTCCCTTCATGAGCAACTTTCAAGACCGGTCAAGCCTCTTTGGCAATAGTACAATGCTCAATCAGTCTGAAGATATTTCTGTTGACACCATTGAACAATGCATTCATGGCTTTAGAATTTCCAACAGATCCTTTATAGTCAGCATCATCCCAGTCCTCTTCTTCCTTCAGAACATCAGTAAGATTTCCTTCTCCATCTCTTACCTTTGGAGGCTCCCAACCTTTGAGAACAGCTTTCCGTGCTTGATCATCCATGGACTTGATGAAAGCTATCATCCTAGGTTTCCAATACTCATAGTTTGAACCATCCAGTAAAGGTGGTTTATTCAGAGCTCCTCCATCCTTGTCCATTGTACCAGAAAGTACCTTCCCTGAATCTCACCCAGAAACAACAAAGGGTGCAAGCTCTTAATGCCAATTGAAATTCTGGCCTGTATATATCAGATGTCCTATCGAGATGTCGTGACACTGATATACAACAACAATGAACAAGTTCAAAATAAAAGTGTGCATAAAATGTAAAGAACACCAGAAATTGTTAACCCAGTTCGGATCTAACTATCCTACATCTGGGGGCTACCAAGCCAGGGATGAAATCAATATTCGATAGTATCAATTCACTGATAACCACACCCGGTTCAATCAGCTCACTTAATCACTACCCTTCCTATGACTTCTACCTAAGACTCCCCTAGGTATGAGGCCCTCCTCAAATCCCTCTTCAATCACAACCCATGAATGGTTCCTTACAAGACAAGTAACAATGGTCGAAACACAAATTCTCAATACTTCACAGCTTATGAGAATTAACACTCAGTTACTCAATGCTTAAAAGCTTATGAGCAACCTTACACAACTTACACTACAGTCCTTGTACTGTTATCATAAGATACTAGTTAGGCTCACAAAACACAAGCACACAACCCTAAAAATGCATGTAAGTTCGACACCTAAAACTAGGTTTACATCAGTCTATTTATAGTTTGTAATCTGGACTGAATTGGGCTTCAAAAACGCAGCAATTAGGCTGCTCACAAATCTGCAAAATTAACTCCAATAAAATAGGTCTTCAATCCAAAGTTTCCTATTATGTCTCCATAATTAGAATCAGCAGCAAATCCGAAAACCAACAAGTAACCCTAATCCAAAAATGCTTTGGATACCACATAGGATAATCAAATATTCACAGAATATTCAGTTACAAATCATTGTAACAGATTCTGTAATAAATCCTGACTTCACAGCGCGATGTCCTATGATCAGTCATGGAACATCTTCATACGACATGTTGAACAAAGAGTAGTGAAACATATTTTTAGACATCTTCATTCAACATCTGCTGCTACATGAGTTTTAGCAAAATAATGCCAACCATAAAACCAAGGAAATAACAATACCTGAGAGCACAAATACTCTGCAAAATATAACTGAGGAATCCTCCTACGATAACTCTACCTGGGAGACAGATTTCAATGATCCTTCTCCACCAGAAATCAGCGTTATTTCTGAAGACAAATCAAGGAAGGTACCAGACTTTGTGATTCACCGAGGAGTTCGCCGCCAATGGGTTTTAGTTGATGTTCCGAAGATTATCCATAAGTCAAAGTAATTTTTGTCTTTAACCTTTCACGCTGCCCAAGTGAAACTGATGTTTTGATAGAGCTCACTGTCTGTAAATGTCCCTCTTCGCTTTGCCCAAAGCGACAGAGTTTTGCTTTATAGGGCTGTAGTTTCAAGAATCGACTAAATCATAAATAAAATAACGTCGTTCTGTAATTTCTGCATCAATTGTTGTTTTCTCTTTTTGCTTTTCCAGAAAATGGTAATCCTAAAAAACAATTCAAATAATAAAAACAAGCAGTAAAAAAATACACTGCACACACTCTTGTATTTCTCTCTATCTCTCCTAAACACAAATCATCACGTCATGCAGATTGCTTGTTTTAAACCCCGTTGAAACACACGATCCAATGATTTCTCCCAACTTTGAATTCTCGGTATTTGATGCTGAAGAAGAAGATGAGGAAGAAATTCCAGAAGAGATGTCCCGACTACTCAGATAGGAGAAAAGGTCCATTAAACCTCACAAAGAGCCGTTGGAAACGGTCAACTTGGGCTCAGAGGAAGAAAGAAAAGAGGTCAGAATTGGGGCATTCTTCAGTTCAACTGACAAAGAAGGTTTGATAAAGCTTCTCAAAGAGTTTCCCGATGTATTCTCTTGGTCCTATCAGGATATGCCAGGGTTGGATACCAGCATCGTGGAACATCATCTGCCGTTGAGATTAGAATGTCCTCCCGTAAAACAGAGGTTGAGACGAACTCATCCAGACATGGCCATCAATATCAAAGAGAAAGTACAGAAACAGATTGACGCAGGTTTCCTCGCCACATCAGAATATCCTCAATGGTTAGCCAACATAGTACCAGTTCCGAAAAAGGACGAAAAGGTCAGAATGTGTGTGGACTACAGAGATCTAAACAAGGCTAGTCCAAAGGACGACTTTTCTTTACCACACATTGACATGCTGGTAGACAGTACATCAAAATTCAAAGTTTTCTCCTTCATGGATGGATTCTCGGGCTATAATCAAATAAAAATGGCGCCGGAAGACATGGAGAAAACTTTATTCATCACCCCATGGGGCACCTTTTGTTACAAGGTAATGTCGTTCGGTTTGAAGAATGTCGGGGCAACCTATCAAAGGGCCATGACTACTCTGTTTCATGACATGATACACACAAAAATTGAGGTATATGTCGATGACATGATTTCCAAATCTAGAACAAAGGAGGAGCATGTGACCCACTTGTCAAAACTATTCGAGCGTCTAAGGAGGTATAAACTCCGCTTGAATCCCAACAAGTGCACCTTCGGTGTCCGTTCAGGGAAACTCTTATGATTCATCGTCAGCCAGAAAGGAATTAAGGTTGATCATGACTAAGTCAAGGCCATTCAAGAGATGCCTTCTCCAAAGACTGAAAAACAAGTCAGGGGATTCCTGGGATGTCTGAACTACATTTCCCGATTTATATTCCTCATGACCGCGACATGCACGCCAATTTTCAAATTACTCAAAAAGAATCATAACTGCGTTTGGACAGAAGATTGTCAAACCGCCTTCAACAGTATTAAGGAATATTTGTTGAACCCACCGATTCTATCACCTTCAGTGGAAGGAAGACCACTGATCATCTACCTAACAGTCTTGGAAGACTCCATGGGTTGTGTGCTTGGCCAACAAGACGAAACCAAAAGAAAAGAGTCTGCCATCTACTATTTGAGCAAGAATTCACCGAGTGTGAAACTCGGTACACTATACTTGAGAAAACTTGATGTGCTCTGGCCTGGGCAGCCAAACGTTTTCGCCAGTACATGATTCGTCACACTACTTGGTTAATCTGTGAAATGGATCCAATTAAGTACGTCTTTGAAAAACCTGCTCTCACGGGAAGGATTGCCCGTTGGTAGATGTTGTTATTAGAATATGACATTGAGTACCACGCTCAGAAAGCCGTTAAAGGAAGTGTTTTAGCCAATCATTTGGCTCATCAACCGATTGACGATCAGGCATCAGTCGGATTTGACTTCCTAGACGAAGATGTCATGTATTTTAAAATGAAAGACTGCGACGAACCGCTACCTAGTGAAGGGCCAGAACCAGGTTCCCAATGGGGACTTATCTTTGACAGAGCTGTCAATCATTATGGAAACAGAATTGGGGCAATCATCATAACACCTCAGGGTACCCACATTCCTTTCACCCCTAGACTTACATTCAAATGTACAAACAACGAGGCCGAATACGAAGCTTGTATCATGGGTCTCGAAGAAGCAATCGACTTAAGGATCATGAACATGGATGTTTATGGCGACTCAGCCCTGGTTATCAATTAGATCAAAGGATATTGGAACACATACCAATCAGGATTGATTCCTTACAAAGATTACGCAAGAAGGTTGTTACCCTTCTTCAACAGAATCGAGTTTCATCATATCCCTCGTGAGGAGAATCACATGGTTGATGCATTAGCCACCCTCTCTTCCATGATTAGTGTAGGTCAATGGAATGACTTACCTAAGATTGACATAATGCGCCTGGAACGGCCCGCTTACATCTTCGCGATTGAAGCAGTCATAGACAACAAACCTTGGTATCACGATATCAAATGCTTCCTTCAGAAATAGGAGTACCCACCTGGGGCATCCAGAAAAGATAGAAAGACCCTCAGGAGGCTAGCAGGCAGCTTCTTCCTGAGCGGCGATACACTCTATAAGAGAAACTTTGACATGGTCTTGCTCCGATGTGTAGACAGACCAGAAGCAGACATGCTGATAAAAGAAATTCACGAATGATCCTTTGACACTCATGCCAACAGACACACAATGGCGAGAAAAATTCTAAGAGCAGGGTACTTCTGGTTGACCATGGAATCCGACTGCTACAAGTACATGAGGAAGTGTCATAAGTGTTAGATATACTCAGACTAAATTCATGTACCGCCAACGCATCTCAAAGTTCTTTCTTCCCCATGGCCTTTTTCCATATGGGGAATCGACATGATTGGCATGATTGAACCCAAGGCTTCAAATGGACATCGGTTCATCCTGGTAGCCATTGACTACTTCACCAAGTGGGTCGAAGCAGCGTCATACGCCAATGTAACCCGACAAGTGGTGGTCCGTTTCATCCAAAACAATATCATTTGCCGTTATGGTGTTCAGAACTAAATCATTATGGATAATGGATCCAAATTGAACAATAAGATGATGAAAGAGTTGTGCGTTGAGTTCATGATCGAACACCATAACTCATCTCCCTACCAACCTAAGATGAATGGAGCGGTAGAAGCGGCTAAACAGAACATCAAGAGGATTGTTCAAAAGATGGTTGTAACCTACAAAGACTGGCACGAGATGCTACCCTATGCTTTTCACGGTTATCGTACATATGTCCGCACTTCAACAGGGGCAACCCCTTTCTCTCTAGTATATGGCATGGAAGCAATGCTCCCCATAGAAGTAGAGATCCTATCAATCCGGGTATTGATGGAAGCTAAGCTAACAGAAGCTAAATGGTGTCAAAGTCGACACGATGAACTGAATCTGATCGAAGAAAAATGAATCACGGCACTATGCCACGGTCGGTTGTATCAACAAAGAATGAAGAGGGCGTTTGACAAAAAGGTCCGACCTCGCGTCTTCAGGAAAGAAGACCTTGTGCTCAAAAAGATACAATTATTTCTCACTGATTCTCAGGGCAAATGGACTCCAAATTATGTCGGCCCCTATGTGGTCAAGAAAGCTTTCTCAGGCGGTGCCTTGAGACTTTCAACCATGGATAAAGAGGAGTTTGCCTACCCCAAAAATGTTGATGTAGTCAAGAAATACTTCACCTAAACTAAAAAAAATACGTCTCGGTGGATCGAAAACCCGAAAGGGCGGTCCAGGCAAAAATTAGTGACATAATCAAAAAATCATCCCGGTGGATTGGAAATCTCAAAATACAATCCAGGCCAAAGTTAGGGATAATGGCAAGTAACTATGTTCAACAGGGGCAAGTCCCTCGGCAGCAGTTACATCATCCGTCAGAAATCTCTGTCAAGGTCATCTTCGATAGAAGCTCAAGATGCCCAGAATTAATAGTTGGTAGAAGGATAGTGGCTGCTATGTTTTAATGTAGCCCTTTTCCCGTAAATTACCATTATCTAACTTTGTAAATACTCCATGGAATCACGCGTTCGGTTGATTTCCGTCCTATCAATAAAATTGGAGCCCTTGTGCTTTTGTTTATAATTCTCATTTGTTTTAACTTTACAGAAAGACGTTTTAACATGAATAACGATTCTTGAAATAAAACAAAAATGAATTTACTTGTTAAACTTTTTCTGCTTTTAAAATAAAGATGACAATTTCTTTTGACTGTTGAACATCGAAAGAACATCGATCGCCTCTACAGAAGTAATTGAGCTTCAAAGTGCAGGATCAAAGTACTCCTTCTAAACCAGCACGCCTGAATGAAGGATCAGATGTGTCAGAGATCATGTCTCGTCTGACACCCCTCGTGGACTATTTCTCCTAAGCAAGGCAGAATTGCTATCATGAACCAGTGATACTTTTCATCTCCCACTGTGGCCGAGTATCCCATCGTGTTCATCTACTGGTCTGTATGTCACGTCAGTTTTGTCAGCATATACATACATACATCATGCATTGTTGATTTACATTCATATTCATATTGCATCACTATCACTCAGGTCGGTCTTATCCCCAAGTGATAACAGTCCTCTTGTCAATCGAGTTGTCAGTTCTTTCCTCGTCAGGAAGTGAATCATCTAAGCAATCTCTCGTCCAGTTTATTTCTAGATTGAAACCGGTCTCTGACCACTTTGATAACTTGAACCTTTAAAAAGCAAGAAGATCTTCGACAGACGTCACTCTTCGCCATTGAAGATGACATATTCGCTTTCCCTGATTAAGGAAAATCCCCAGGGAAAGCCTTTTAATCAGTGATTCGGCAATACAGCAGTTTTTCTTCGAAAAATCCGCTGATGAAAATGTCATCAGTACCTCAAAATTGGGGTACATCATATGGCATTTCTCTGAGAAGACCTCGAGAAAAGTATGATGTAATATCCCCAAGCGGAAGCAGTCTCTCAAGAGACTCATTTCCCCAGTAGAATCGACAAATGGCGTCTCCAAACAGAGAAGTTTATGTACCTCTACAGCTCAGACAGATGGGGTCCCCAGCAAGTCTGACATTAAAACTTTTTCCATCAAATGGCATTTTCCCGGGAAAATTCGGCGAGAAGTTTGAGGAAAACCGCTACGAACAGCGTTCCTTGTCAAGGAAGATTATTGACAAAAGAAACTGATACCAGTTCCTGGGTAGGAAACCAGGATCGAGGGGAAGTTTAAATCAAAAAATTGAGACCGGTTCCTTGGTAGGAAACCAGGATCGAGGGGAAGTTTATTGCAGCAACTAAGACCAGTTCCTTAGCAGGAAACCAGGATCGAGGGAAAGTTTACATTTTCTAAGCATCATTGCTTAGCAAAAGAAGATGGATACACAAGTTGCCGTTCATAACCACCATCAAAATTTCAGGTATTTCGATATTTAATCATCTTGCACCCCGAATACCCGAATACCTTCGCCATTCACACCTTCGGGTCCAAGAAGATTAACTAGGGGCATCTGTCATACCCCAAATTTTGACCACCTAGATTCCTATCATTGTGCAAATCATCATCACAACATGGATGGACCATCAAACCTCATTAGTCTCCCCAAAGATGGGTGAGCATCCACTACAATCAAATTTAGGGTTTCAAGCCCTCTCTGAGCTCTTAGACAAAGGATCAATCAAGGAATGACATGATCTTCAACTTGTCTAAACCTCTCAAACATCCCCAATGGATCAAGAGGACTCCCACATCAAGAATCAAGCACAAGGTTGCAGCATTCCAAGTGGATCAAGCCTCAAGATCGCTAGTGTCACCAAATTAGGATTTTGATCGACCAGGACCTTCAGATGGAAATTTTCCTCTGGGCATGAGCCAATGCTTCAAAGCATAACCTAAGATCCTCTGGAAAATACTTTCCCAGAAACTCCTGCTTAAACATATCCCAGGTTATCATGGTGCCAACATCTGCAAGTCTCTGATGGGTGTTATCCCACCAATCTTCGACCTCTTCCTCCAGCATATGCGTTCCAAGCTGAACTTGTTGCTCATCAGTACACCCCATCACCCGGAAGATCTTATCGATCGCCTTCACCCACTTGTGTGCACTTACTAGATCATGAGTACCCACAAAGGTCGATGGATTGTTCCTCTGAAACTTCCCCAAAGCAGGAAACTCATCTGGAGCTCCACCATTCGAATTTAGCTGAGCCACTAGTTGAGCAACCGATTCCAACGCATCAGCAATAGCAAGAGCATTTCTTCCAGCCATCCTGCACACCACTAACAAGGTTAGAAGGAACAAAACATCGGCAGTGTACACACACTCGTCGACTGACAGGGGACTGACATCAAGTAAAACCTGGCCGGACGGACCGACCTGCTCTGATACCACTAATGTAACACCCTTTTCTACCCCACGAATATACACGGCAAAATACACAAATTATCAGAGTAAAAATCACCTTAGAAGGGCATATTTCTCAATAAACTCAAAATAAAACATTTTCTCTATAAACAACGGGTTTCCCTCAAAATAATCAAAAAGCCATCAAATAGCAGCGAAACCACCATAACCACAATAATCCAAAATCAAAAGGGTTTTCATTAAAAGCCATAATAATCAAATAACAACAAAAATAACATCTCAACATGGTTCGACTCAACGACCCAACCCGATGTTACAATATCAGAGCAAGATCCTCTACATCGACCAAAAGCAAATAAACTCCAAAAGTCCTTGAAGGCATCCACCGCTAAGCCTGATCACCTGCACGTTACCCACATGGAGGCAACATTCAAACAGGCAGGATGGGTAATCACAATTCATTATATTCAATATAAAAACAAGATATGCATAAAATGGCGTCATCATCATATACAACATCATTAGGGTCATCACAAAGGAAAATATCCAAAATCATGATATCATAAATCATATCAATGCCAAATAAATGCAATGCACAACAAGACTCATGCATGTGGTACCAGTCATCACAATCGATGGACACTAGGTCATCACCCTTCAAAGATCCACGTCATTAGGATATACACAAGAATCGGAGCACGTCATAGACTCCAATCCACACAATGGGATTAGAGCCACCACTGGACCGAAGCCTAAAAATGCTAAGAATGCATGATACACAATGTCAATATCATCATCATCAATAAAAGTCATCACGTGCATCATCATTCTTCAAAATCTCATGTTAATCATATCATTAAAACATCATGAAATCATCACCTCAAAATCATCAATAACATCATGGTAAATCATCAGAATAATGACAGCTCAAAACACCAAGACAACACATAAATCACAAAACAAATTCGCGAACAACAGACGTTTGCTACAAAGTTTGCCCGTTCACTATGATGTTCGCTTTGCGAGCTTCCAGCGAACCCCCAAACTCTATACAAAAACCAGAGGAATCCCATTATGTTCTCCTCGCCACCCTCATTCGCCTAGCAAGCTATTCGCTGGTAAGTTCACCTTGCAAACTAAAAGTCACTTCCAAATTCCAGTCCAGTATCACAAAACAACATTATCGTGCATTCGCTGCGCTATTCACCGAGCGAGTCTGGGGCGAATGTTCGTCGTGCGAAGGATTCATTCGCTTTGCGAACATGCGATTTCCTGCAATCCTAGCTTCGCATCAGTAGCCCTTCAGACCTCAAGACTCTTATGGATTCAGCCTCATTTACCCCAAAAACGTCCCCAAAACGTTCCTAAGGCATTATGGAAATCAAAGGCACAAAACCTACGACTATTAGGTCGATTAATTATACTATTTTGACTTCAATGCCCTAAACCTTCATAAACCCCAAAGATTCTCATAAACCCCATAAATTCCTTTCTCTACAAGATCTCACATATCATCAATAGAAGGTTTAGCCTCGAAGGCCTACTTTTATCGGATTAAATTCAACCCTTAATAATCCATGCACAAAAATGCCTTAAATCATCAATTTACTCCTAAACCCAAAAACCCACATAAACCTCAAAAAATCAGCTTTAAACACATCGAATTCCTATATCGAAAACAATGAAAGTCAATACTCCACATACCTTAGATTGTCGATTCCAAGCTTTCTTTCTTGAGTTCTTGGAAACCTTCTCGAATCCTAAGTTTTTCCCACTTTCCTCAGAGCTCTGGCCTTTTCCCTTCTTTTCACGTTCTGACCAAAATGAATCATATTCCTCCCAAAATTCTCCTTTTTGTTAAACCTAACCTTTGGGCTTCTAAAATAGGCTTTCCCAGTATTACCCTCACTAACTCCTCCTTAAAAGTCCAATTTACCCTTAATCCTTATAATATTATTTAAATTAATAATAATACTAATATATTCCATATTATATACTATTATTTAAATAAATAACCAAAACTTCACAAAATTACAAACATCAACACAAACCACCAAAATTCACAAAAATTCACGAATATTATATTTAAATAAATTAAATAAATATTCTTACGGAATTTTGGGTGTTACACGTTAGGGTAATGTCGACGGATGTAATGGCGAGCTATCGTTCAGGTTCGTGCCTTGCTGATGTTATGCGTTATTTTTCAATTTGTGTGTTCTATTATTACTGATGTGATGCTGATGCTGTAATTTATGTGAATGATGATGCTAAGAGTTTTCTTCTCATATGCGTGTATGTGACTCTGTGTTCTGATGATTTTTCATCTAGTGTTGTGTATGTGAATCTTTTTTGTCTTTTGTGAACTGTTTGTGTCTCTTTATATAGGCTTGATGAATTGAATTTCAACTTGAATGCGAGATTATCGTTAATTCTGGTTTTTTGGAAAGAACTGATAAACGAGATCTCTTGCTCCCTTTGTTATGATTTCTTCTACGAATGCTTTTGATTTCTTGCTATTCTTGCTGATTTGAGTTTCCAAAGCTGTGATAACTTTTTCCTGATTTTGTGTAATTTATCATGAGTAATGAATCTTTCCATTTCCATTATTTTTGTGTGTCATGAATTTTTGATGGTGTTGATTCAAACCTTCCCCTTTTAAACCGAACATGTCGGATCATGTCCGCTGCAACTTAAAAACATGTTTTGTGCGCCCCTTGATCCTTTCCCTTTTCAATTCATTGTGCTTTATTGTGTGATTGATGAATTTCTCTTTTCATTTTCCCATTTGATGGCTATTGATTGTGATTCACAACTTTCCCTGTTCATCTTGAGATTTGAACCTTGATGATTTTGTAACAAAATGGATTTGTATGGATGGCTTAAGATTATGCTTTTTAGAATGATAATTGTAATATGAGCCATTTGAAAAAAAGGTTGTGATTTAAACCTTTGCACTTGAACTTGTATGAACATCATTTCTATCTTTTACTCAGAATTTGGCACTGACGGCTTTTCTCCTTGAAAGTGAAGTGTCATGTATGGTTATTACTAGTGTACAAAACAATTCCTTTCAAAACAATTATCATGTATGGCTGTAGTAATTCACTTTTATTTTAAAAAACAAGCCCTTCCTCAATTATAGTGGTATTGTTGATACACTACTTTTAAGAAAAAAGTATTACAAATTTAATTGACATGAGCACACCAACTTGTCCAACACAAACTTTGGCATATTACAGAGACAAATTTCCATGTGCATCGTGAGGAATCCTTTTGAATATTCATGAATATTTTTTAGAACTTGAATTGAAACATGAACTTTTGAATTTTGAATCTTGGAATGACACTTTGAGAAATTATAGCAAAACTTAATTCAAGATGTCTATCCAATCATTGCCACTTCAAAACACATTGATCACAAACTGCTGACAAGAAAAATTCTTTCTCGTAAAAAAAATCTTAAATGATGATCAAATTTCATGAATAAGAACAAAATCTGTTTGGACCCTTGTTGCCCGTACCACAAAAGTTTAGATCACAATAAGCTTAGTACACAAACGGTCACCTGATAAATCCTTAAAAAATGAGAATACCACTTGTACTACAAATTAACAAGAGAACACTAACCAGACTTCATGCTCAACACTAGTGGGAGGAAAACCATAATGTTCCCTTGAGATACACACTGAAACTTCTGAGAAATTTTAAGGAAGGCGACCAGTAGAAAAACCCTAGGACCATTGAAATTAGAAACCATTGGTCATGCCTTAAATAGCCTGACTGAGAGAGCCAGTACGCTTGAAATCAATGTACCTCAACAAACCTGTTAGTAATAAAACATGCAGACATGCAAGATGATGCACAATGAAAACAGAATCTTAGGGTCAAAAATTAGGGAGTGACAGATGCCCCTATTTAAGTTTCTTTTATCCGGAGATATGGAGATTGGAATCTTAGTCTTGACATGATAGGAGAGACTTAAATACAGATATGCACAATTTTTGGCCCTAAGATGCCACAAAATGCATATGTTAAGACATGAAATGATCTGGTATGAAATGATATGATATGAAATGATCTGATATAAAATGATGTGAGACAGGGATCTGTGACGGAAAAGATGTCACTGGGGAAAAATGTTACAGTCATCAACAGTTTTGTTAGGAAAAACATTGAACAAAAACTCTGGGAAAGTATAACAACAACCATCAAAGTCATTCAGAAGAACGTTGAATGAATTTTGGATTACATGAAAACATCGAAGACATCCATAAAAGCATTTAATAAACTTTGGAAGACATCAAAGATATTCGGAAGAAACATCGAATAAACTCCAGGACACATCCAGAAAAGCATTGGATGGAGAATGGAAACAGACTTGAAGACGATCTACAACTGTTAACCACAGTCAGAAATAAATTGAAGACATCTAGAAGAGCATGAGATGAAGACAACGACTCTGAAGATACATTCAGAACATTTAGAAAAGCATTAATGTACAGTGTAATACCCCAAATTTTGACCACTAAAGTTTCCCATCATTGTGCAAATCATCATCACAATATGGATGAATCATCATGCCTCATCAAATGCCTCAAGGGTTGTTGAGCATTCACTACAATCAAAATTAGGGTTTTAAGCCCTCTCAGAGCCTTAGACAAAGGATCAGTCAAGGAATGACTTGATCTTCAACTTGTCTAACCTCTCAAACATACACAAAGGATCAAAAAGGACTCCCACTTTAAGGATTAAGCACAAGGCTGCTCCCTTCTAGGTGGATCAAGTCTCAAGATCGCCAGTATCACCAAATTAGGGTTTTGGTCGACCAGGGCCTCTAGATGGAAAGTTTCATTTGGGCACGAGCCAAAGGTCCAAAACACAACCTAATGTACTCCATGGAACCTCATGGACCCATTCATCAAGTCAATTTTGCCTCAGGGGATGCATACATCAAAAATCAGGAATTAGGGTTTCTTGACCTAATTCACCCCTAAGTTGACTTTTAGGGCAAATCAAAAGCCAGGACCTCAAGAGACGGTTTGAGGGTCTCTAATAAGCTATATTGATCCATTTGTAACAATGGATTAATCCAAGAAGCTTGAGCAACAAGTCTCAATTTCATCTGCACCACAATTAGGGTTTTAAGGAAAAAGTCAACTGCAACTTTGACTTTTGACCAGGACATGCTCCCAAGCCCTAGATCATGCCTCAATATACCCTATGACACCCTTGAAAGATGTCCATCAAGTTTTATTTAGGACAAGGACATGATTTCCTGAAGAATTGCACAGTTTGGAATTCATCTGATAAAAAGTCAACTGTGCACAAAAGTCAACTTTGACTTTCTGAGATTTTTCACCAAAATGGATTTTTAACCCTAAAATGATGTTAATGTATGATTTGAATCATCATTCATCAAGAAAAATCAAAGAAAATGGGATAACTTGTAAAAGGGGTAACCATAAAACTTAGAAATTTTTCTAAGTTATGGAAAAAGTACCACTAATGCACCAACTTTGGAGGACCATAACTCCTAAACCACAAGGCCAATTTTTTTCATCCAAAGATGGATTTGTAGCCCTCATTACCCTCTACAAAAACTTCAACTAGACCTAAGTCCAATTCATTAAGGATTTTGAGTTATGGAGTGATCAAAATCAAGAAATCACACTTTGTTCCAGCACTTAGTGAAAATTTCACTAAGTCAGATTTTGCTTCACTTTTTCCCAAATGTAGAGGGATTTTTCACTTGGAATCAGAAGAGATCAAAATCAAACATGTTCAAACAGTTGTTGTATCATGTAAGGGCTTTCCAAAATGGCCAAGAACATTGCCAAATTCAACTTACACCATGAGATATGACATTGTCAAGTTGCCTTGCTGAAATCTGTCAAAGGCAAGCCAGATTTTGCATTTTGGCTCGATTTGCCAAAATCAGCCAAATTCAAATGCTCCTATCCACTTGGACACATCTGAGGATTGAATCTAAAGGGGACAATCACTGAGCCAAGCCTCCAAAGTCCATGGAACAAGAAATAGCATGTTGAACCTAGAATGGCCAAAATAGGGACAAGACTCCAAATTTGGATTGAAGCATTCAATGGAATCAACAAGGTGGCATGGACTGAGCCATTCTCATCTGAAATCAGTCAAGACTTATCCAAGACCAAGGGAACCAAAGCTCTGTGCCCTAACCTCTAGTCAATGGCTAGAGGAGACTTGCATTTCCATTGGACAACATTGGCTAAACCTACTTACCAGTTGCCATTCACTATTCCTTGCAAAACAAACTTGCTCTACTATAAATATAGCTCAATTGTGATCAGTTTGAGTACACCAAAATGTCATACCCCAAATTTTGACCACTAAGATTTCCCATCATTGTGCAAATCATCATCACAATATGGATGAACCATCATGCCTCACCAAATGCCTCAAGGGTTGTTGAGCATTCACTACAATCAAAATTAGGGTTTTAAGCCCTCTCAGAGCCTTAGACAAAGGATCAATCAAGGAATGAGATGATGTTCAACTTGTCTAACCTCTCAAACATCCACAATAGATCAAAAAGGACTCCCACTACAAGGATTAAGCACAAGGTTGCTCCCTTCTAGGTGGATCAAGCCTCAAGATCGCCAGTGTCACCAAATTAGGGTTTTGGTCGACTAGGGCCTCCAGATGGAAAATTTCATCTGGGCATAAGCAGCAGATCCAAAACATAACCTAATGTACTCCATGGAACCGCATGACCCAAGCATCAAGTCAATTTTGCCTCAGGGGATGCATTCATCAAAAATCAGGAATTAGGGTTTCTTGACCTAATTCACCCCTAAGTTGACTTTTGGGACAAATCAAGAGTCAAGACCTCAAGACATGATTTGAGGGTCTCTAATGAACTATAGTGATCCATTTAGAACAATGGATTAACCCAAGAAGCATGAGCAACAAGTCTCATTTTCATCTGCACCACAATTAGGGTTTTGCGAGGAAAGTAAACTGTAACTTTGACTTTTGACATGGACATGCTCCCAAACCCTAGGACATGCCCCAATATACCCTATGACACCCATGGAACATGTCCATCAAGTTTGATTTAGGTCAAGGACATGATTTCCTGAAGAATTGCACAATTTGGAATTCATCTGATAAAAAGTCAACTGTGCACAAAAGTCAACTTTGACTTTTTGAGATTTTTCACCAAAATGGATTTCTAACCCTAAAATGATGTTAATGTATGATTTGAATCATCATTGATCAAGAAAAATCAAAGAATGTTGGATAACTTGTAAAAGGTGTAACCATAAAACTTAGAAATTTTTCTAAGTTATGGAAAAAGTACCACTAATACACTAACTTTGGAGGATCATAACTCCTAAACCACATGGCCATTTTTTCTCATACAAAGATGGATTTGTAGCCCTCATTACCCTCTACAAAAACTTCAACTAGACCTAAGTCCAATTCATTAAGGATTTTGAGTTATGGAGTGATCAAAATCAAGAAATCACACTTTGTTCCAACACTTAGTGAAAATTTCACTAAGTCAGATTTTGCTTCACTTTTTGCCAAATGTAGGGGGATTTTTCACTTGGAATCAAAAGAGATCAAACCCAAACTTGTTCAAATAGTTGTTGTATCATGTAAGGGCTTTCCAAAATGGCCAAGAACATTGCCAAATTCAACTTACACCATGAGATATGACATTGTCAAGTTGCCTTGCTGAAATCTGTCAAAGGCAAGCCAGATTTTGCATTTTGGCTCGATTTGCCAAAATCAGCCAAATTCAAATGCTCCTATCCACTTGGACACATCTGAGGATTGAATCTAAAGGGGACAATCACTGAGCCAAGCCTCCAAAGTCCATGGAACAAGAAATAGCATGTTGAACCTAGAATGGCCAAAATAGGGACAAGACTCCAAATTTGGATTGAAGCATTCAATGGAATCAACAAGGTGGCATGGACTGAGCCATTCTCATCTGAAATCAGTCAAGACTTATCCAAGACCAAGGGAACCAAAGCTCTGTGCCCTAACCTCTAGTCAATGGCTAGAGGAGACTTGCATTTCCATTGGACAACATTGGCTAAACCTACTTACCAGTTGCCATTCACTATTCCTTGCAAAACAAACTTGCTCTACTATAAATATAGCTCAATTGTGATCAGTTTGAGTACACCAAAATGTCATACCCCAAATTTTGACCACTAAGATTTCCCATCATTGTGCAAATCATCATCACAATATGGATGAACCATCATGCCTCACCAAATGCCTCAAGGGTTGTTGAGCATTCACTACAATCAAAATTAGGGTTTTAAGCCCTCTCAGAGCCTTAGACAAAGGATCAATCAAGGAATGACATGATGTTCAACTTGTCTAACCTCTCAAACATCCACAATAGATCAAAAAGGACTCCCACTACAAGGATTAAGCACAAGGTTGCTCCCTTCTAGGTGGATCAAGCCTCAAGATCGCCAGTGTCACCAAATTAGGGTTTTGGTCGACTAGGGCCTCCAGATGGAAAATTTCATCTGGGCATAAGCAGCAGATCCAAAACATAACCTAATGTACTCCATGGAACCGCATGGACCCAAGCATCAAGTCAATTTTGCCTCAGGGGATGCATTCATCAAAAATCAGGAATTAGGGTTTCTTGACCTAATTCACCCCTAAGTTGACTTTTGGGACAAATCAAGAGTCAAGACCTCAAGACATGATTTGAGGGTCTCTAATGAACTATAGTGATCCATTTGGAACAATGGATTAACCCAAGAAGCATGAGCAACAAGTCTCATTTTCATCTGCACCACAATTAGGGTTTTGCGAGGAAAGTAAACTGTAACTTTGACTTTTGACATGGACATGCTCCCAAACCCTAGGACATGCCCCAATATACCCTATGACACCCATGGAACATGTCCATCAAGTTTGATTTAGGTCAAGGACATGATTTCCTGAAGAATTGCACAATTTGGAATTCATCTGATAAAAAGTCAACTGTGCACAAAAGTCAACTTTGACTTTTTGAGATTTTTCACCAAAATGGATTTCTAACCCTAAAATGATGTTAATGTATGATTTGAATCATCATTGATCGAGAAAAATCAAAGAATGTTGGATAACTTGTAAAAGGTGTAACCATAAAACTTAGAAATTTTTCTAAGTTATGGAAAAAGTACCACTAATACACTAACTTTGGAGGATCATAACTCCTAAACCACATGGCCATTTTTTCTCATACAAAGATGGATTTGTAGCCCTCATTACCCTCTACAAAAACTTCAACTAGACCTAAGTCCAATTCATTAAGGATTTTGAGTTATGGAGTGATCAAAATCAAGAAATCACACTTTGTTCCAACACTTAGTGAAAATTTCACTAAGTCAGATTTTGCTTCACTTTTTGCCAAATGTAGGGGGATTTTTCACTTGGAATCAAAAGAGATCAAACCCAAACTTGTTCAAATAGTTGTTGTATCATGTAAGGGCTTTCCAAAATGGCCAAGAACATTGCCAAATTCAACTTACACCATGAGATATGACATTGTCAAGTTGCCTTGCTGAAATCTGTCAAAGGCAAGCCAGATTTTGCATTTTGGCTCGATTTGCCAAAATCAGCCAAATTCAAATGCTCCTATCCACTTGGACACATCTGAGGATTGAATCTAAAGGGGACAATCACTGAGCCAAGCCTCCAAAGTCCATGGAACAAGAAATAGCATGTTGAACCTAGAATGGCCAAAATAGGGACAAGACTCCAAATTTGGATTGAAGCATTCAATGGAATCAACAAGGTGGCATGGACTGAGCCATTCTCATCTGAAATCAGTCAAGACTTATCCAAGACCAAGGGGACCAAATCTCTGTGCCCTAACCTCTAGTCAATGGCTAGAGGAGACTTGCATTTCCATTGGACAACATTGGCTAAACCTACTTACCAGTTGCCATTCACTATTCCTTGCAAAACAAACTTGCTCTACTATAAATATAGCTCAATTGTGATCAGTTTGAGTACACCAAAATGTCATACCCCAAATTTTGACCACTAAGATTTCCCATCATTGTGCAAATCATCATCACAATATGGATGAACCATCATGCCTCACCAAATGCCTCAAGGGTTGTTGAGCATTCACTACAATCAAAATTAGGGTTTTAAGCCCTCTCAGAGCCTTAGACAAAGGATCAATCAAGGAATGACATGATGTTCAACTTGTCTAACCTCTCAAACATCCACAATGGATCAAAAAGGACTCCCACTACAAGGATTAAGCACAAGGTTGCTCCCTTCTAGGTGGATCAAGCCTCAAGATCGCCAGTGTCACCAAATTAGGGTTTTGGTCGACTAGGGCCTCCAGATGGAAAATTTCATCTGGGCATAAGCAGCAGATCCAAAACATAACCTAATGTACTCCATGGAACCGCATGGACCCAAGCATCAAGTCAATTTTGCCTCAGGGGATGCATTCATCAAAAATCAGGAATTAGGGTTTCTTGACCTAATTCACCCCTAAGTTGACTTTTGGGACAAATCAAGAGTCAAGACCTCAAGACATGATTTGAGGGTCTCTAATGAACTATAGTGATCCATTTGGAACAATGGATTAACCCAAGAAGCATGAGCAACAAGTCTCATTTTCATCTGCACCACAATTAGGGTTTTGCGAGGAAAGTAAACTGTAACTTTGACTTTTGACATGGACATGCTCCCAAACCCTAGGACATGCCCCAATATACCCTATGACACCCATGGAACATGTCCATCAAGTTTGATTTAGGTCAAGGACATGATTTCCTGAAGAATTGCACAATTTAGAATTCATCTGATAAAAAGTCAACTGTGCACAAAAGTCAACTTTGACTTTTTGAGATTTTTCACCAAAATGGATTTCTAACCCTAAAATGATGTTAATGTATGATTTGAATCATCATTGATCGAGAAAAATCAAAGAATGTTGGATAACTTGTAAAAGGTGTAACCATAAAACTTAGAAATTTTTCTAAGTTATGGAAAAAGTACCACTAATACACTAACTTTGGAGGATCATAACTCCTAAACCACATGGCCATTTTTTCTCATACAAAGATGGATTTGTAGCCCTCATTACCCTCTACAAAAACTTCAACTAGACCTAAGTCCAATTCATTAAGGATTTTGAGTTATGGAGTGATCAAAATCAAGAAATCACACTTTGTTCCAACACTTAGTGAAAATTTCACTAAGTCAGATTTTGCTTCACTTTTTGCCAAATGTAGGGGGATTTTTCACTTGGAATCAAAAGAGATCAAACCCAAACTTGTTCAAATAGTTGTTGTATCATGTAAGGGCTTTCCAAAATGGCCAAGAACATTGCCAAATTCAACTTACACCATGAGATATGACATTGTCAAGTTGCCTTGCTGAAATCTGTCAAAGGCAAGCCAGATTTTGCATTTTGGCTCGATTTGCCAAAATCAGCCAAATTCAAATGCTCCTATCCACTTGGACACATCTGAGGATTGAATCTAAAGGGGACAATCACTGAGCCAAGCCTCCAAAGTCCATGGAACAAGAAATAGCATGTTGAACCTAGAATGGCCAAAATAGGGACAAGACTCCAAATTTGGATTGAAGCATTCAATGGAATCAACAAGGTGGCATGGACTGAGCCATTCTCATCTGAAATCAGTCAAGACTTATCCAAGACCAAGGGAACCAAAGCTCTGTGCCCTAACCTCTAGTCAATGGCTAGAGGAGACTTGCATTTCCATTGGACAACATTGGCTAAACCTACTTACCAGTTGCCATTCACTATTCCTTGCAAAACAAACTTGCTCTACTATAAATATAGCTCAATTGTGATCAGTTTGAGTACACCAAAATGTCATACCCCAAATTTTGACCACTAAGATTTCCCATCATTGTGCAAATCATCATCACAATATGGATGAACCATCATGCCTCACCAAATGCCTCAAGGGTTGTTGAGCATTCACTACAATCAAAATTAGGGTTTTAAGCCCTCTCAGAGCCTTAGACAAAGGATCAATCAAGGAATGACATGATGTTCAACTTGTCTAACCTCTCAAACATCCACAATAGATCAAAAAGGACTCCCACTACAAGGATTAAGCACAAGGTTGCTCCCTTCTAGGTGGATCAAGCCTCAAGATCGCCAGTGTCACCAAATTAGGGTTTTGGTCGACTAGGGCCTCCAGATGGAAAATTTCATCTGGGCATAAGCAGCAGATCCAAAACATAACCTAATGTACTCCATGGAACCGCATGGACCCAAGCATCAAGTCAATTTTGCCTCAGGGGATGCATTCATCAAAAATCAGGAATTAGGGTTTCTTGACCTAATTCACCCCTAAGTTGACTTTTGGGACAAATCAAGAGTCAAGACCTCAAGACATGATTTGAGGGTCTCTAATGAACTATAGTGATCCATTTGGAACAATGGATTAACCCAAGAAGCATGAGCAACAAGTCTCATTTTCATCTGCACCACAATTAGGGTTTTGCGAGGAAAGTAAACTGTAACTTTGACTTTTGACATGGACATGCTCCCAAACCCTAGGACATGCCCCAATATACCCTATGACACCCATGGAACATGTCCATCAAGTTTGATTTAGGTCAAGGACATGATTTCCTGAAGAATTGCACAATTTGGAATTCATCTGATAAAAAGTCAACTGTGCACAAAAGTCAACTTTGACTTTTTGAGATTTTTCACCAAAATGGATTTCTAACCCTAAAATGATGTTAATGTATGATTTGAATCATCATTGATCGAGAAAAATCAAAGAATGTTGGATAACTTGTAAAAGGTGTAACCATAAAACTTAGAAATTTTTCTAAGTTATGGAAAAAGTACCACTAATACACTAACTTTGGAGGATCATAACTCCTAAACCACATGGCCATTTTTTCTCATACAAAGATGGATTTGTAGCCCTCATTACCCTCTACAAAAACTTCAACTAGACCTAAGTCCAATTCATTAAGGATTTTGAGTTATGGAGTGATCAAAATCAAGAAATCACACTTTGTTCCAACACTTAGTGAAAATTTCACTAAGTCAGATTTTGCTTCACTTTTTGCCAAATGTAGGGGGATTTTTCACTTGGAATCAAAAGAGATCAAACCCAAACTTGTTCAAATAGTTGTTGTATCATGTAAGGGCTTTCCAAAATGGCCAAGAACATTGCCAAATTCAACTTACACCATGAGATATGACATTGTCAAGTTGCCTTGCTGAAATCTGTCAAAGGCAAGCCAGATTTTGCATTTTGGCTCGATTTGCCAAAATCAGCCAAATTCAAATGCTCCTATCCACTTGGACACATCTGAGGATTGAATCTAAAGGGGACAATCACTGAGCCAAGCCTCCAAAGTCCATGGAACAAGAAATAGCATGTTGAACCTAGAATGGCCAAAATAGGGACAAGACTCCAAATTTGGATTGAAGCATTCAATGGAATCAACAAGGTGGCATGGACTGAGCCATTCTCATCTGAAATCAGTCAAGACTTATCCAAGACCAAGGGGACCAAATCTCTGTGCCCTAACCTCTAGTCAATGGCTAGAGGAGACTTGCATTTCCATTGGACAACATTGGCTAAACCTACTTACCAGTTGCCATTCACTATTCCTTGCAAAACAAACTTGCTCTACTATAAATATAGCTCAATTGTGATCAGTTTGAGTACACCAAAATGTCATACCCCAAATTTTGACCACTAAGATTTCCCATCATTGTGCAAATCATCATCACAATATGGATGAACCATCATGCCTCACCAAATGCCTCAAGGGTTGTTGAGCATTCACTACAATCAAAATTAGGGTTTTAAGCCCTCTCAGAGCCTTAGACAAAGGATCAATCAAGGAATGACATGATGTTCAACTTGTCTAACCTCTCAAACATCCACAATGGATCAAAAAGGACTCCCACTACAAGGATTAAGCACAAGGTTGCTCCCTTCTAGGTGGATCAAGCCTCAAGATCGCCAGTGTCACCAAATTAGGGTTTTGGTCGACTAGGGCCTCCAGATGGAAAATTTCATCTGGGCATAAGCAGCAGATCCAAAACATAACCTAATGTACTCCATGGAACCGCATGGACCCAAGCATCAAGTCAATTTTGCCTCAGGGGATGCATTCATCAAAAATCAGGAATTAGGGTTTCTTGACCTAATTCACCCCTAAGTTGACTTTTGGGACAAATCAAGAGTCAAGACCTCAAGACATGATTTGAGGGTCTCTAATGAACTATAGTGATCCATTTGGAACAATGGATTAACCCAAGAAGCATGAGCAACAAGTCTCATTTTCATCTGCACCACAATTAGGGTTTTGCGAGGAAAGTAAACTGTAACTTTGACTTTTGACATGGACATGCTCCCAAACCCTAGGACATGCCCCAATATACCCTATGACACCCATGGAACATGTCCATCAAGTTTGATTTAGGTCAAGGACATGATTTCCTGAAGAATTGCACAATTTAGAATTCATCTGATAAAAAGTCAACTGTGCACAAAAGTCAACTTTGACTTTTTGAGATTTTTCACCAAAATGGATTTCTAACCCTAAAATGATGTTAATGTATGATTTGAATCATCATTGATCGAGAAAAATCAAAGAATGTTGGATAACTTGTAAAAGGTGTAACCATAAAACTTAGAAATTTTTCTAAGTTATGGAAAAAGTACCACTAATACACTAACTTTGGAGGATCATAACTCCTAAACCACATGGCCATTTTTTCTCATACAAAGATGGATTTGTAGCCCTCATTACCCTCTACAAAAACTTCAACTAGACCTAAGTCCAATTCATTAAGGATTTTGAGTTATGGAGTGATCAAAATCAAGAAATCACACTTTGTTCCAACACTTAGTGAAAATTTCACTAAGTCAGATTTTGCTTCACTTTTTGCCAAATGTAGGGGGATTTTTCACTTGGAATCAAAAGAGATCAAACCCAAACTTGTTCAAATAGTTGTTGTATCATGTAAGGGCTTTCCAAAATGGCCAAGAACATTGCCAAATTCAACTTACACCATGAGATATGACATTGTCAAGTTGCCTTGCTGAAATCTGTCAAAGGCAAGCCATATTTTGCATTTTGGCTCGATTTGCCAAAATCAGCCAAATTCAAATGCTCCTATCCACTTGGACACATCTGAGGATTGAATCTAAAGGGGACAATCACTGAGCCAAGCCTCCAAAGTCCATGGAACAAGAAATAGCATGTTGAACCTAGAATGGCCAAAATAGGGACAAGACTCCAAATTTGGATTGAAGCATTCAATGGAATCAACAAGGTGGCATGGACTGAGCCATTCTCATCTGAAATCAGTCAAGACTTATCCAAGACCAAGGGGACCAAAGCTCTGTGCCCTAACCTCTAGTCAATGGCTAGAGGAGACTTGCATTTCCATTGGACAACATTGGCTAAACCTACTTACCAGTTGCCATTCACTATTCCTTGCAAAACAAACTTGCTCTACTATAAATATAGCTCAATTGTGATCAGTTTGAGTACACCAAAATGTCATACCCCAAATTTTGACCACTAAGATTTCCCATCATTGTGCAAATCATCATCACAATATGGATGAACCATCATGCCTCACCAAATGCCTCAAGGGTTGTTGAGCATTCACTACAATCAAAATTAGGGTTTTAAGCCCTCTCAGAGCCTTAGACAAAGGATCAATCAAGGAATGACATGATGTTCAACTTGTCTAACCTCTCAAACATCCACAATGGATCAAAAAGGACTCCCACTACAAGGATTAAGCACAAGGTTGCTCCCTTCTAGGTGGATCAAGCCTCAAGATCGCCAGTGTCACCAAATTAGGGTTTTGGTCGACTAGGGCCTCCAGATGGAAAATTTCATCTGGGCATAAGCAGCAGATCCAAAACATAACCTAATGTACTCCATGGAACCGCATGGACCCAAGCATCAAGTCAATTTTGCCTCAGGGGATGCATTCATCAAAAATCAGGAATTAGGGTTTCTTGACCTAATTCACCCCTAAGTTGACTTTTGGGACAAATCAAGAGTCAAGACCTCAAGACATGATTTGAGGGTCTCTAATGAACTATAGTGATCCATTTGGAACAATGGATTAACCCAAGAAGCATGAGCAACAAGTCTCATTTTCATCTGCACCACAATTAGGGTTTTGCGAGGAAAGTAAACTGTAACTTTGACTTTTGACATGGACATGCTCCCAAACCCTAGGACATGCCCCAATATACCCTATGACACCCATGGAACATGTCCATCAAGTTTGATTTAGGTCAAGGACATGATTTCCTGAAGAATTGCACAATTTGGAATTCATCTGATAAAAAGTCAACTGTGCACAAAAGTCAACTTTGACTTTTTGAGATTTTTCACCAAAATGGATTTCTAACCCTAAAATGATGTTAATGTATGATTTGAATCATCATTGATCAAGAAAAATCAAAGAATGTTGGATAACTTGTAAAAGGTGTAACCATAAAACTTAGAAATTTTTCTAAGTTATGGAAAAAGTACCACTAATACACTAACTTTGGAGGATCATAACTCCTAAACCACATGGCCATTTTTTCTCATACAAAGATGGATTTGTAGCCCTCATTACCCTCTACAAAAACTTCAAATAGACCTAAGTCCAATTCATTAAGGATTTTGAGTTATGGAGTGATCAAAATCAAGAAATCACACTTTGTTCCAACACTTAGTAAAAATTTCACTAAGTCAGATTTTGCTTCACTTTTTGCCAAATGTAGGGGGATTTTTCACTTGGAATCAAAAGAGATCAAACCCAAACTTGTTCAAATAGTTGTTGTATCATGTAAGGGCTTTCCAAAATGGCCAAGAACATTGCCAAATTCAACTTACACCATGAGATATGACATTGTCAAGTTGCCTTGCTGAAATCTGTCAAAGGCAAGCCAGATTTTGCATTTTGGCTCGATTTGCCAAAATCAGCCAAATTCAAATGCTCCTATCCACTTGGACACATCTGAGGATTGAATCTAAAGGGGACAATCACTGAGCCAAGCCTCCAAAGTCCATGGAACAAGAAATAGCATGTTGAACCTAGAATGGCCAAAATAGGGACAAGACTCCAAATTTGGATTGAAGCATTCAATGGAATCAACAAGGTGGCATGGACTGAGCCATTCTCATCTGAAATCAGTCAAGACTTATCCAAGACCAAGGGGACCAAAGCTCTGTGCCCTAACCTCTAGTCAATGGCTAGAGGAGACTTGCATTTCCATTGGACAACATTGGCTAAACCTACTTACCAGTTGCCATTCACTATTCCTTGCAAAACAAACTTGCTCTACTATAAATATAGCTCAATTGTGATCAGTTTGAGTACACCAAAATGTCATACCCCAAATTTTGACCACTAAGATTTCCCATCATTGTGCAAATCATCATCACAATATGGATGAACCATCATGCCTCACCAAATGCCTCAAGGGTTGTTGAGCATTCACTACAATCAAAATTAGGGTTTTAAGCCCTCTCAGAGCCTTAGACAAAGGATCAATCAAGGAATGACATGATGTTCAACTTGTCTAACCTCTCAAACATCCACAATGGATCAAAAAGGACTCCCACTACAAGGATTAAGCACAAGGTTGCTCCCTTCTAGGTGGATCAAGCCTCAAGATCGCCAGTGTCACCAAATTAGGGTTTTGGTCGACTAGGGCCTCCAGATGGAAAATTTCATCTGGGCATAAGCAGCAGATCCAAAACATAACCTAATGTACTCCATGGAACCGCATGGACCCAAGCATCAAGTCAATTTTGCCTCAGGGGATGCATTCATCAAAAATCAGGAATTAGGGTTTCTTGACCTAATTCACCCCTAAGTTGACTTTTGGGACAAATCAAGAGTCAAGACCTCAAGACATGATTTGAGGGTCTCTAATGAACTATAGTGATCCATTTGGAACAATGGATTAACCCAAGAAGCATGAGCAACAAGTCTCATTTTCATCTGCACCACAATTAGGGTTTTGCGAGGAAAGTAAACTGTAACTTTGACTTTTGACATGGACATGCTCCCAAACCCTAGGACATGCCCCAATATACCCTATGACACCCATGGAACATGTCCATCAAGTTTGATTTAGGTCAAGGACATGATTTCCTGAAGAATTGCACAATTTAGAATTCATCAGATAAAAAGTCAACTGTGCACAAAAGTCAACTTTGACTTTTTGAGATTTTTCACCAAAATGGATTTCTAACCCTAAAATGATGTTAATGTATGATTTGAATCATCATTGATCGAGAAAAATCAAAGAATGTTGGATAACTTGTAAAAGGTGTAACCATAAAACTTAGAAATTTTTCTAAGTTATGGAAAAAGTACCACTAATACACTAACTTTGGAGGATCATAACTCCTAAACCACATGGCCATTTTTTCTCATACAAAGATGGATTTGTAGCCCTCATTACCCTCTACAAAAACTTCAACTAGACCTAAGTCCAATTCATTAAGGATTTTGAGTTATGGAGTGATCAAAATCAAGAAATCACACTTTGTTCCAACACTTAGTGAAAATTTCACTAAGTCAGATTTTGCTTCACTTTTTGCCAAATGTAGGGGGATTTTTCACTTGGAATCAAAAGAGATCAAACCCAAACTTGTTCAAATAGTTGTTGTATCATGTAAGGGCTTTCCAAAATGGCCAAGAACATTGCCAAATTCAACTTACACCATGAGATATGACATTGTCAAGTTGCCTTGCTGAAATCTGTCAAAGGCAAGCCATATTTTGCATTTTGGCTCGATTTGCCAAAATCAGCCAAATTCAAATGCTCCTATCCACTTGGACACATCTGAGGATTGAATCTAAAGGGGACAATCACTGAGCCAAGCCTCCAAAGTCCATGGAACAAGAAATAGCATGTTGAACCTAGAATGGCCAAAATAGGGACAAGACTCCAAATTTGGATTGAAGCATTCAATGGAATCAACAAGGTGGCATGGACTGAGCCATTCTCATCTGAAATCAGTCAAGACTTATCCAAGACCAAGGGGACCAAAGCTCTGTGCCCTAACCTCTAGTCAATGGCTAGAGGAGACTTGCATTTCCATTGGACAACATTGGCTAAACCTACTTACCAGTTGCCATTCACTATTCCTTGCAAAACAAACTTGCTCTACTATAAATATAGCTCAATTGTGATCAGTTTGAGTACACCAAAATGTCATACCCCAAATTTTGACCACTAAGATTTCCCATCATTGTGCAAATCATCATCACAATATGGATGAACCATCATGCCTCACCAAATGCCTCAAGGGTTGTTGAGCATTCACTACAATCAAAATTAGGGTTTTAAGCCCTCTCAGAGCCTTAGACAAAGGATCAATCAAGGAATGACATGATGTTCAACTTGTCTAACCTCTCAAACATCCACAATGGATCAAAAAGGACTCCCACTACAAGGATTAAGCACAAGGTTGCTCCCTTCTAGGTGGATCAAGCCTCAAGATCGCCAGTGTCACCAAATTAGGGTTTTGGTCGACTAGGGCCTCCAGATGGAAAATTTCATCTGGGCATAAGCAGCAGATCCAAAACATAACCTAATGTACTCCATGGAACCGCATGGACCCAAGCATCAAGTCAATTTTGCCTCAGGGGATGCATTCATCAAAAATCAGGAATTAGGGTTTCTTGACCTAATTCACCCCTAAGTTGACTTTTGGGACAAATCAAGAGTCAAGACCTCAAGACATGATTTGAGGGTCTCTAATGAACTATAGTGATCCATTTGGAACAATGGATTAACCCAAGAAGCATGAGCAACAAGTCTCATTTTCATCTGCACCACAATTAGGGTTTTGCGAGGAAAGTAAACTGTAACTTTGACTTTTGACATGGACATGCTCCCAAACCCTAGGACATGCCCCAATATACCCTATGACACCCATGGAACATGTCCATCAAGTTTGATTTAGGTCAAGGACATGATTTCCTGAAGAATTGCACAATTTGGAATTCATCTGATAAAAAGTCAACTGTGCACAAAAGTCAACTTTGACTTTTTGAGATTTTTCACCAAAATGGATTTCTAACCCTAAAATGATGTTAATGTATGATTTGAATCATCATTGATCAAGAAAAATCAAAGAATGTTGGATAACTTGTAAAAGGTGTAACCATAAAACTTAGAAATTTTTCTAAGTTATGGAAAAAGTACCACTAATACACTAACTTTGGAGGATCATAACTCCTAAACCACATGGCCATTTTTTCTCATACAAAGATGGATTTGTAGCCCTTATTACCCTCTACAAAAACTTCAACTAGACCTAAGTCCAATTCATTCAGGATTTTGAGTTATGGAGTGATCAAAATCAAGAAATCACACTTTGTTCCAACACTTAGTGAAAATTTCACTAAGTCAGATTTTGCTTCACTTTTTGCCAAATGTAGGGGGATTTTTCACTTGGAATCAAAAGAGATCAAACCCAAACTTGTTCAAATAGTTGTTGTATCATGTAAGGGCTTTCCAAAATGGCCAAGAACATTGCCAAATTCAACTTACACCATGAGATATGACATTGTCAAGTTGCCTTGCTGAAATCTGTCAAAGGCAAGCCAGATTTTGCATTTTGGCTCGATTTGCCAAAATCAGCCAAATTCAAATGCTCCTATCCACTTGGACACATCTGAGGATTGAATCTAAAGGGGACAATCACTGAGCCAAGCCTCCAAAGTCCATGGAACAAGAAATAGCATGTTGAACCTAGAATGGCCAAAATAGGGACAAGACCCCAAATTTGGATTGAAGCATTCAATGGAATCAACAAGGTGGCATGGACTGAGCCATTCTCATCTGAAATCAGTCAAGACTTATCCAAGACCAAGGGGACCAAAGCTCTGTGCCCTAACCTCTAGTCAATGGCTAGAGGAGACTTGCATGTCCATTGGACAACATTGGCTAAACCTACTTACCAGTTGTCATTCACTATTCCTTGCAAAACAAACTTGCTCTACTATAAATATAGCTCAATTGTGATCAGTTTGAGTACACCAAAATGTCATACCCCAAATTTTGACCACTAAGATTTCCCATCATTGTGCAAATCATCATCACAATATGGATGAACCATCATGCCTCACCAAATGCCTCAAGGGTTGTTGAGCATTCACTACAATCAAAATTAGGGTTTTAAGCCCTCTCAGAGCCTTAGACAAAGGATCAATCAAGGAATGACATGATGTTCAACTTGTCTAACCTCTCAAACATCCACAATGGATCAAAAAGGACTCCCACTACAAGGATTAAGCACAAGGTTGCTCCCTTCTAGGTGGATCAAGCCTCAAGATCGCCAGTGTCACCAAATTAGGGTTTTGGTCGACTAGGGCCTCCAGATGGAAAATTTCATCTGGGCATAAGCAGCAGATCCAAAACATAACCTAATGTACTCCATGTAACCGCATGGACCCAAGCATCAAGTCAATTTTGCCTCAGGGGATGCATTCATCAAAAATCAGGAATTAGGGTTTCTTGACCTAATTCACCCCTAAGTTGACTTTTGGGACAAATCAAGAGTCAAGACCTCAAGACATGATTTGAGGGTCTCTAATGAACTATAGTGATCCATTTGGAACAATGGATTAACCCAAGAAGCATGAGCAACAAGTCTCATTTTCATCTGCACCACAATTAGGGTTTTGCGAGGAAAGTAAACTGTAACTTTGACTTTTGACATGGACATGCTCCCAAACCCTAGGACATGCCCCAATATACCCTATGACACCCATGGAACATGTCCATCAAGTTTGATTTAGGTCAAGGACATGATTTCCTGAAGAATTGCACAATTTGGAATTCATCTGATAAAAAGTCAACTGTGCACAAAAGTCAACTTTGACTTTTTGAGATTTTTCACCAAAATGGATTTCTAACCCTAAAATGATGTTAATGTATGATTTGAATCATCATTGATCAAGAAAAATCAAAGAATGTTGGATAACTTGTAAAAGGTGTAACCATAAAACTTAGAAATTTTTCTAAGTTATGGAAAAAGTACCACTAATACACTAACTTTGGAGGATCATAACTCCTAAACCACATGGCCATTTTTTCTCATACAAAGATGGATTTGTAGCCCTCATTACCCTCTACAAAAACTTCAACTAGACCTAAGTCCAATTCATTAAGGATTTTGAGTTATGGAGTGATCAAAATCAAGAAATCACACTTTGTTCCAACACTTAGTGAAAATTTCACTAAGTCAGATTTTGCTTCACTTTTTGCCAAATGTAGGGGGATTTTTCACTTGGAATCAAAAGAGATCAAACCCAAACTTGTTCAAATAGTTGTTGTATCATGTAAGGGCTTTCCAAAATGGCCAAGAACATTGCCAAATTCAACTTACACCATGAGATATGACATTGTCAAGTTGCCTTGCTGAAATCTGTCAAAGGCAAGCCAGATTTTGCATTTTGGCTCGATTTGCCAAAATCAGCCAAATTCAAATGCTCCTATCCACTTGGACACATCTGAGGATTGAATCTAAAGGGGACAATCACTGAGCCAAGCCTCCAAAGTCCATGGAACAAGAAATAGCATGTTGAACCTAGAATGGCCAAAATAGGGACAAGACTCCAAATTTGGATTGAAGCATTCAATGGAATCAACAAGGTGGCATGGACTGAGCCAT
The DNA here is from genome assembly GCA_022829125.1 of Lathyrus tuberosus. NCBI lineage: Eukaryota > Viridiplantae > Streptophyta > Magnoliopsida > Fabales > Fabaceae > Lathyrus > Lathyrus tuberosus. Next base: position 14,824,984 of record JALAZF010000072.1, read on the forward strand.
TCTCATCTGAAATCAGTCAAGACTTATCCAAGACCAAGGGGACCAAAGCTCTGTGCCCTAACCTCTAGTCAATGGCTAGAGGAGACTTGCATTTCCATTGGACAACATTGGCTAAACCTACTTACCAGTTGCCATTCACTATTCCTTGCAAAACAAACTTGCTCTACTATAAATATAGCTCAATTGTGATCAGTTTGAGTACACCAAAATGTCATACCCCAAATTTTGACCACTAAGATTTCCCATCATTGTGCAAATCATCATCACAATATGGATGAACCATCATGCCTCACCAAATGCCTCAAGGGTTGTTGAGCATTCACTACAATCAAAATTAGGGTTTTAAGCCCTCTCAGAGCCTTAGACAAAGGATCAATCAAGGAATGACATGATGTTCAACTTGTCTAACCTCTCAAACATCCACAATGGATCAAAAAGGACTCCCACTACAAGGATTAAGCACAAGGTTGCTCCCTTCTAGGTGGATCAAGCCTCAAGATCGCCAGTGTCACCAAATTAGGGTTTTGGTCGACTAGGGCCTCCAGATGGAAAATTTCATCTGGGCATAAGCAGCAGATCCAAAACATAACCTAATGTACTCCATGGAACCGCATGGACCCAAGCATCAAGTCAATTTTGCCTCAGGGGATGCATTCATCAAAAATCCGGAATTAGGGTTTCTTGACCTAATTCACCCCTAAGTTGACTTTTGGGACAAATCAAGAGTCAAGACCTCAAGACATGATTTGAGGGTCTCTAATGAACTATAGTGATCCATTTGGAACAATGGATTAACCCAAGAAGCATGAGCAACAAGTCTCATTTTCATCTGCACCACAATTAGGGTTTTGCGAGGAAAGTAAACTGTAACTTTGACTTTTGACATGGACATGCTCCCAAACCCTAGGACATGCCCCAATATACCCTATGACACCCATGGAACATGTCCATCAAGTTTGATTTAGGTCAAGGACATGATTTCCTGAAGAATTGCACAATTTGGAATTCATCTGATAAAAAGTCAACTGTGCACAAAAGTCAACTTTGACTTTTTGAGATTTTTCACCAAAATGGATTTCTAACCCTAAAATGATGTTAATGTATGATTTGAATCATCATTGATCAAGAAAAATCAAAGAATGTTGGATAACTTGTAAAAGGTGTAACCATAAAACTTAGAAATTTTTCTAAGTTATGGAAAAAGTACCACTAATACACTAACTTTGGAGGATCATAACTCCTAAACCACATGGCCATTTTTTCTCATACAAAGATGGATTTGTAGCCCTTATTACCCTCTACAAAAACTTCAACTAGACCTAAGTCCAATTCATTCAGGATTTTGAGTTATGGAGTGATCAAAATCAAGAAATCACACTTTGTTCCAACACTTAGTGAAAATTTCACTAAGTCAGATTTTGCTTCACTTTTTGCCAAATGTAGGGGGATTTTTCACTTGGAATCAAAAGAGATCAAACCCAAACTTGTTCAAATAGTTGTTGTATCATGTAAGGGCTTTCCAAAATGGCCAAGAACATTGCCAAATTCAACTTACACCATGAGATATGACATTGTCAAGTTGCCTTGCTGAAATCTGTCAAAGGCAAGCCAGATTTTGCATTTTGGCTCGATTTGCCAAAATCAGCCAAATTCAAATGCTCCTATCCACTTGGACACATCTGAGGATTGAATCTAAAGGGGACAATCACTGAGCCAAGCCTCCAAAGTCCATGGAACAAGAAATAGCATGTTGAACCTAGAATGGCCAAAATAGGGACAAGACTCCAAATTTGGATTGAAGCATTCAATGGAATCAACAAGGTGGCATGGACTGAGCCATTCTCATTTGAAATCAGTCAAGACTTATCCAAGACCAAGGGAACCAAAGCTCTGTGCCCTAACCTCTAGTCAATGGCTAGAGGAGACTTGGATTTTCATTTGCCAACATTGGCCAAACCTACTTACCAGCTGCCATTCACTATTCCTTGCAAAACAAACTTGCTCTACAATAAATAGAGCTCAATTGTGATCAGTTTGAGTACACAAAAGCCATCAAACAAATGCTTTCCTCAAAATCTCTTCTTTCACTCCAATTTTGCCTTCTAAGGCAAGTCACTATCGGGTTTTGAGTTTGGGAGCAATTCCAATCAAACCAATCACTCACACACCTCACATACATCACATATGAGCTGATCAAACACTTAGATCACTTCAGAAACACCAATTTCACAAAATCACCAGCTGGTTGCTCAAATTTTTAATCAAGTTGCAGCTGAGGTACCACAAAGTGATCCAGCCAACTTCCATCAAGTCCAACCATTCAAACACACTCCATAGGGTGTAGGGAAGCTGTTCAGATCATCACCACTCATCTGTAACACCTCCAAATCAAAAATCACATTGCACTCGCTGTCACGGCTTAGAGGTAAGCATATACTTGGTCATCTCTCAATCTATGCATATTTCCTCGCACAATAATTTGGCCATATGTTCATAATCATGCATGGAATGTTTTCCCTCAATTAATTGCATTGTTTGAATCGTGTATCAAAAATCCTAGCCTTCATGCAGAAATTAGGGTTCTTGAGGTTTCTTCGTGATTTCATGTTTTATGTTTAATTTAAATGAAATTAAGTGTTATAGACATGATCGTGAGGTTGAGACGAGCATAATGATATGTGGATTGCATGATATGATTACGTATTCAGTGAGATTGAGGAGAAAATGAAAATCAGCCAAACCCAGAACACGCGCGTGTTCTTGGCGCCATTTTTGAATAATTCAAATATTTGAATTTTGTGATTTTGTTTAATTGATTCAAAAATTAATTTCTCTCTGAGTTTTAATGATTTTGAGTTGATTCTTTTTTTAATAATTCACAAAAATGTTAAAATATTTTATTTTATCAAAAAATCCCAAAAATATTATTTATTTCATATAATTGATATTTTTGCAAAGAATTAATATTTTAATTGTTTTTGACATATTAAATATTTTTTCTACATTGATTTTGCAACTTTTAATGCTTTCTAATTATTTTATAGGTCAATACTTAATTTTTGAAGCATTAATCTAAAATCACAATTTGTTTTTCACATGTTAAACAGTTTTGATCATTTTAATTGAATTTTTATCCAATTAAATACATTTTTGAAAACAAATTAGGGTTTTTGGATTAATTCAACCCTCATAAATCATTTTCAAAACATTTTGGGCCTCTAATAGAGTGTAAGACCCAATCCTTTCTTTACCAAAACATTTTGGGCCTCACTTATTGTATAAGTCCCGATACCGTAAAAAACAAACGGCGCGATCGTCGCCTTTTTTTGGAAAAAATAACCTTGGGCCTCTTCTCGAGCTATAAGACCCATTCAAAACATTTTGGGCCTTTATTAGAGTGCAAGACCCAATCCCCTTTTAACCAAAATCTTTTTGGGCCTCACTTATTGTATAAGTCCCTCTGCGTTAAAAGAAAACCTCGGCGCAATCGCCACTTTTTAAACGAAAAGTCAACTGGGCCTACCCTCGTGTTATAAGCCCCACTCTTTTTTTCTTTAAACTTTTTGGGCCTCTTGAGAGAGTGTAAGACCCATCCCTTTGTACAGAAAACATTTTGGGCCTCAGTCACTTGAATAAGTCCCATATGTACAAATTCAAACAGTACGCTCACTGATAAAACCCTGGGCCTCTCCTTGAGCTGTAAGCCCCAAATCTTTCTTTTTCAAAGCACTTTCTCCTTTGATTTTGAATATACTGTTGTTTTCAATATTTCTTTGTTGAACAACTAACCAAACAGCATGGAAGCTCTACAACCGAGTAAGTGTTTATACGCTTTAATTTACCGCTTTCATATACATATAAATGTATTGTGGGGCTGTTTCACTATAAGTCTTCTTTCATAAACTCATATCAACTGTGTAATAATAGTATAGATATTTCGAGTTTCCCCAGCAACTACGTCTAGAACTAGGTGACGCCGTTTCGTTTATTCATAGTAATAGACAACTAGATCCCCAATAGGATCACCAGATACAGTCTTCTCTTCGGCTGTCCTCATTAGGAATTGTCAAGAAACTCTACTCCCAGAGATGAATGTATTCTCCGTGAATGGCATCTTTGAGTTTCTTCCAAATTCTCGAATTTTCCTGACTTTGATCTATTCTCGGTGAATAGCATTGCCTTGAATTTCTCGGGGTTTGGGGTGTAACGGTCCGTTTTTAATATTTCCTTTTCCCGTGTTTTTTGGTGTTAATTGGTCGAGTCTTTATTTTTAATTGAGCAATATTTATGTTAATTGCTAATTGGTATGAATATATGTTATTTTTGCACATTGTGTATTTTTACCGTTTTTGAGAGTTTGCGGGGAAAATTGGAATAGAGGGTATTTGACATATTTCATAATTAATAGTGTTAGTTAATAATAGTTAGTTTAGATATTTATTAGAAATGTTTAGAATTTTTAAGTTAAGAAAATATATAAAAGAAAATAGTTAGTATAAGTTTAGAAAAAAGAGAAGAAAAAGAGAGAAGAGGAAAAGAGAAGAGAAAGAAGAAAAGAGAGGAAAAACTTGTGAAGGAAGAAATCAATCTCCCGACTTTCTAGAACACGATTAAATCGGGTAAGGGTGCGAAACTCGGTTATTATATTGATTGTGTATGATTATGTATGTTTTGTGTGGATGTTTTGGTTGGTTTTCCATATGTTTCCGTTTATGCCGTATTGAACGAAATCGATAGAAACCGATGTTTTTACGGTCAAAAAGTCGTATAAATACATGTGTTGGTTGGTTATATGTATGTGAGCTGCTGTTTAAAGTTTCATGAAGTTTGTTATGTTTTGGATAGTTTTCGTTATGTTTCCGTTATTTTGTCCGTTTAGGTCGAATTGTTGGAAATCGATAAAAACCGATGTTTTCGCGGTTAGAATTCGGAATAAATTACGTAGTGGAATCGAGTAAGGTTAGGTCGTCGTATGTCGTGCTTTTTATTCAATTTGGTGATGTTTGAAAATTCTGGTTTTTGAAAGGTTGAAATTTAATCGAAAAATCGAACGTCGTAGAAATTTCGTTTATGTGTTCTAAATTGTTCTTATGTATTTGGTGGTTGCGCGTATATGTTTGTTTCGGTGAAAATGTTCGATTTGGTCGAGTTTCCGGGCATTTCGGAAAAGTGGCAGCAAGGGAGAAATTTGAGAAATCTGATTTTTTGAGAAAAACAGAGTTATGAATCGATACATAACAGCTATGTATCGATACGAAATGGTTTATGTATCGATACATAACCCTTATGCATCGATACATACTGAAGAAATTTGGGGAAAACAGCATTTTCACTACAGCATGTGTCGACACATGCGTGCTATGTATCGATACATGTGGCTTTTTGTATCGATACATAAGCCTATGTATCGATACATACTGTGCTGAACCATAAAATTCTGGTTTGTCGGGGAAACTTCGGAAATTCATATCTCTTGAACCGTAAGTCGGTTTTGATCCCCGTTCGAAGCGTTGGGAAGCTAACGAGATGTTCTTTCTAGGAAAAATAGTTTTGGGGTCTGAACTTGGTCCAATCGGTACAGTTTTTACGAACCGTTTCGTAGTGTCGGGCGTCCGGTTTACGTTTTCGCATTATTTTGAAATATTCATATCTTGTTAACCGTTTATCGTATTTAAGAGTTCTTTATACCGAATCGAAGCTGTCGATGAGTACTTTTTGATGATGATAGAAAATATTATTTTTGGCCGACTTTTAGCCGACTTTTTCGGAAAACCGAATAATGGAATTTTGAGTTATTTTTCAATATTGTAAGACATATTATGATATGTTATGAGATGGCTTGTGTGATGATTCTTCGATGGGAATTTGATGTTGTGGAATGGTATATTGATGTTTGTGGCCATTTTGGGCAATTGTGTGCATTACTTTATATGTACTTGAAATACATGATTATTGTTAATGCATGAGCATTTGATGTTGGCATGAGTCATTAATGTGTCAAGTATCATGATATGCATTCTTGCATTGGAAGATTCATAGATGAATCAGTTTTATCGTCTTACGCCCTGAAATAATGGTAGAAGCGATTAATCACAAATGATTGTGCGCCCTGAAATAGTGGACTATGGCAATCGGATTGTGCGCCTTGAAATAGTGGTCGAAAGCAATCCATAAACGTCGTACGCCCTGAAATAATGGTTTATAGCGACGGGGAACATCGTAGGCCCGACGGGGAGTTACTCTATGTAACGAGCGATGATTCCAAGAGTTCCTGGGGGACTAATGAATTACAAGGTTGGATTGGTACCGCATGCGTAGAGTCGTTGTGTCGGTCTCTGTGCATTTGCATAATTCATTACATGAATGTTTATGTGCTGAATTTTGAGAAGGATTTGTTATGCATTGTGTTAATGTATATGCTTATGTGATTGATGTGTGAAATGGGTTTAATATGTCTTGTGTTGTTTACAAGTATCGTATTTGTGTGGTGAGAATAATTGTGCATATTTTGCTAAGTGTTATATAATGATATGCAATTATGTTATAATCCTGTTTCTCACCCTTCTGCTGTGGTTTAATGCTGTAATGGCATTGCAGATTAGACGCTGGAGGTCTTTTGCGAAGATTTGTGTCTTCGTCTTTTTGTCGTTCCGTCGGCTCTGATATGTAACACGGGTAGTCGGGGTTCGAGTGTAGATGTTTCTTGTAGCTTGTATATAGTGGCCTTGTATGAATATGTATATGACATACTTATCTTTTGTGATGACATCAGTTATGGATGTTCCGCTTTAATTCTGTAACTGAACGATGATATTTTGGAACTGAGTTCCTATGTTTATATGACTATCAGGTTGTTATATATCTTTATGAGCAGGTTGTTTTTAGTTCATGTTGATGTGACATCTCTGTTTATATCTAAATGACTTAATCTTTGCTCTGATGTTTTATTATAAGATTATTTTTTTTATTCCGTTTTTGTACGGGGTATAGAAGGGGTGTTACATTAAGTGGTATCAGAGCCAGTGTCTGTTTGGTCTGTCCGACCGTGTCTTTGTGTCGCTGTTGGACTGTTGCACTCTGTTGAGTGGTTGTTTAACCATAATTTGCTATCATTGGGAATGTTCAGATTATGGCGGGAAGACGTGATGCTGCTATGACTGCGGCCATGCAAGCTATGGCGCAAGCGATGCAGAATTTACCCAATGTTGCGGCGGACGAGGAATCGCGTAGTATGGATAAGTTTCAGAAGAATAACCCACCGAGCTTTAAGGGTACTCATGATCCTGAGGGAGCACAGATTTGGATGAAGAAGATTGAGAAGATCTTCCGTTTCATTAGGTGTTCCGAGGATCAGAAGGTGCAGTTTGGTACTCATGTGTTGGAAAAGGAAGCTGAAGACTGGTGGGCGAATGCTTCTCAGAGGTTTGAGGAGGATGAGATAGTGGTTACCTGGCCTGTGTTCAAAGATGCTTTTCTTGAAAAGTATTTTTCGGAAGATGAGAGAGGTAAAAAGGAAATTGAATTTCTTGAACTGAAGCAGGATAATTCCTCTGTTGCAGATTATGCTGCTAAGTTTGAGAAACTGGTGAAGTTTTGTCCCAATTATAATACGACTGGTTCGGAGAGGTCTAAGTGTTTGAAATTTGTGAATGGCTTGAGGCCAGAAATCAAGCAAGGTATCGGTTATCAGGAGATAAGACAATTTTCAGTGTTGGTGAACAAGAGTCGGATTTTTGATGAGGATAGCAAAGCGCGTGCTACTCATTACAAGAATCTGAATGATAAGAAAGGAAAGGGGCAGTTCAGAGGTAGGCCTTATGCTACCCCTGTTGATAAAGGGAAATAGAAGTTTACTTTTGATAGGAAGCCTAGTGGTGGAGGAATGAATTCTGCTGTGAAATGTTACAATTGTGGTGGTTTAGGTCATCGTATATCGGAATGTAAGAGGAATATGAATAATGTGGATAAGTGTGCTAATTGTGGTTTGAAGGGTCATGTGGCTGCTGATTGTAGGAGGAAGAATGGGGTTACATGTTATAATTGTGGGGAAGTTGGTCATGTTAGTACGAGGTGCACGAAACCGAAGCAAGCTCAACCTAGAGGGAAAGTATTTGCATTGGCAGGAGCTCAGCCTACTAATGCAGATCGTTTGATCAGAGGTACTTGTTTTATTAATAGTAATCTTTTAATTGCTATTATTGATACTGAGGCGACTCATTCGTTTATTTCGATTGATTGTGCAAAACGTTTGAATTTGGTGTTGTCTAAGATGGGTGGAGAGATGGTTATCGATACTCCAGCTTCGGGGTCGGTAACTACTTCTTTCGTTTGTTTAAGTTGTCCTTTGACAATTTTTGGTAGAGATTTTGTGATGGACTTGGTATGTTTGCCATTGAAGGGTTTGGATGTGATTCTGGGAATGAACTGGTTAGAGTTCAATCGTGTTCATCTTGATTGTTATCTTAAGCGGGTGAGATTTCCTTCTCTTGAAGAAGAAAGGGAATCTGGTTTCTTATCTACCAAAGAGTTGAAGAAACTTTTGGCGGAGGAAGCTCAGTTGTTTGGATTGTTTGTATCATTGTCTGTGGAGAGTCAAGTTGCAATTGGAAGTTTTCCTGTTGTGTGTGATTTTCAGGAGGTGTTTCCGGATGATTTTTCAGATGTGCCGCCAGAAAGGGAGGTGGAGTTTTCTATAGACCTAGTTCCTGGTACTAGACCTGTATCTATGGCACCATATCGGATGTCAGCATCTGAGTTGGTGGAGTTGAAAAGACAATTGAATGAGTTATTGGAAAAGAGGTTTGTAAGGCCTAGTGTATCACCTTGGGGTGCTCCTGTTTTGTTGGTCAAAAAGAAAGATGGAAGTATGCGTTTGTGTATCGACTATCGGCAGTTGAATAAAGTGACGATTAAGAACAAGTATACACTTCCAAGGATCGATGACTTGATGGATCAACTAGTGGGTGCAAGTGTGTTTAGTAAGATTGATTTGAGGTCAGGATACCATCAAATACGGGTTAAAGAGGAGGATATTCAGAAGACGGCCTTTAGGACACGATACGGACATTACGAGTTTTCTGTGATGCCGTTCGGGGTTTCTAATGTGCCGGGTGTGTTTATGGAGTATATGAATCGTATATTCCATGAGCATTTAGATCATTTTGTTGTTGTTTTTATTGATGACATTTTGGTTTATTCTAAGTCACAGGAGGAACATGCGGAGCATTTGCGTATTGTGTTACAGATTCTAAAGGAGAAGAAACTTTATGCCAAACTTTCCAAGTGTGAGTTCTGGTTGTCAGAAGTGAGTTTTCTGGGGCATGTGATTTCAGGTAATGGTATTGCTGTGGATCCATCCAAAGTAGAGGCAGTTCTACAATGGGAGGCTCCTAGATCTGTTACTGAAATTCGAAGTTTTCTGGGTTTAGCTGGATATTACCGGAGGTTTATCGAAGGTTTTTCCAAGTTGGCACTTCCGTTGACTCAACTGACTTGTAAGGGTAAGGCATTTATTTGGGATATTCAATGTGAAGAAAGTTTCAACGAGCTGAAGAAGAGATTGACTACAGCTCCGATTTTGATCTTACCGAATCCTAATGAATCGTTCGTTGTGTATTGTGATGCATCTCTAATTGGTTTAGGTGGTGTTTTGATGCAAGATGGTAAGGTGGTTGCTTATGCTTCGAGGCAGTTACGAGTGCATGAGAAGAATTACCCTACTCACGATTTGGAATTAGCTGCGATGGTTTTTGTATTAAAGATTTGGAGGCATTATCTCTACGGTGCTAGATTCGAAGTCTTTAGTGATCATAAAAGTTTAAAATACTTGTTTGATCAGAAAGAGTTGAATATGAGGCAACGGAGATGGTTGGAACTTCTGAAGGACTATGACTTTAGCTTGAATTACCATCCTGGTAAGGCTAATGTGGTAGCTGATGCTTTGAGTCGGAAATCTTTGCGTATATCTGCTTTGATGGTGAAAGAGTGGGAACTTCTGGAACAATTTCGAGACTTGAGTTTGGTTTGTGAGCTTTCACATGAGAGTGTGAAGCTTGGTATGTTAAAGATCACTAATGATTTTCTGTTGTCTGTTATAGAGAAACAGAAGTTGGACTTGAAACTCGTTGATTTGTTGCTAGTTGGAAATCAAGAAGTGAACTGTGACTTTAAAGTGGATGATCAGGGTATTTTGAGATTCCGTGGTAGAATTTGTATACCGGATGATGCAGAGTTGAAAAAGATGATTCTTGAGGAAGGACACCGGAGTAGTATGAGTATACATCCTGGTGCTAATAAGATGTACCAAGATTTGAAGAAAATATTTTGGTGGTCTGGTTTGAAACGAGATGTGGCTCAGTTTGTTTATGCGTGTTTGACTTGTCAGAAGTCGAAAGTGGAACATCAGAGGCCTGCAGGATTAATGCAACCGTTGGATATTCCGGAGTGGAAATGGGATAGTATATCGATGGATTTTGTGACGGGTTTGCCTAATTCTCCGAGTGGGCATAATGCTATTTGGGTGATCGTTGATAGGCTGACTAAATCGGCGCATTTCATTCCGATTGATATCAGTTATTCTATGGAGCGTTTGGCTGAGATTTATATCCGTGGGATTGTGAGGTTGCATGGCGTCCCATTGAGTATTATTTCTGATCGTGATCCGAGGTTTACTTCCAGATTTTGGGAAAGTTTGCAAAAGGCGTTAGGTTCTAAGCTGAGATTGAGTTCTGCTTATCATCCGCAGACTGATGGTCAGACGGAGAGAACAATTCAGTCATTGGAAGATTTACTGAGATCTTGTGTTCTTGAGCAAGGTAGAGTTTGGGACAGTTTTCTTTCATTGATCGAGTTTACGTATAATAACAGTTTCCATTCTAGTATCGGAATGGCACCTTTTGAGGCACTTTATGGAAGAAGATGTCGAACACCTTTGTGCTAGCATGAATCTGGTGAAAGTGCAGTAGTTGGACCTGAGTTAGTTCAACAAACGACGGAAAAGGTGAAACTTATTCGGGAGAAGATGAAAGCTTCTCAGAGTAGGCAAAAGAGTTATCATGATAAAAGGAAAAGAGATCTTGAGTTTCAAGCGGGTAACCATGTGTTTTTGAGGGTTTTGCCGGTGACTGGTGTTGGACGTGCGTTGAAGTCGAGGAAGCTTACTTCGCAGTTTATTGGTCCATATCAGATATCCGAAAGAGTTGGTGCAGTGGCTTACAGGATAGCATTGCCACCGAATCTTTCGAATCTGCATGATGTTTTCCATGTTTCACAGCTACGGAAGTATGTTCCAGATCCGACTCATGTGATTCCGATGGATGAGGTTGAGGTAAGAGATAATCTTATGGTTGAGGTTTTACCGGTGAGGATTTTAGATCGCGAGTTGAAAAGGTTAAGAGGCAAGGAGATTGCACTTGTGAAAGTTGCGTGGGGAGCCGCTGCTGAGGGTAATTTGACATGGGAATTGGAAAGTCGGATGCGGGAGTCGTATCCGGAGTTGTTTGAATCAGGTAATATTTTCGAGGACGAAAATTTCTAAAGTGGGGGAGAGTTGTAACGGTCCGTTTTTAATATTTCCTTTTCCCGTGCTTTTTGGTGTTAATTGGTCGAGTCTTTATTTTTAATTGAGCAATATTTATGTTAATTGCTAATTGGTATGAATATATGTTATTTTTGCACATTGTGTATTTTTACCGTTTTTGAGAGTTTGCGGGGAAAATTGGAATAGAGGGTATTTGACATATTTCATAATTAATAGTGTTAGTTAATAATAGTTAGTTTAGATATTTATTAGAAATGTTTAGAATTTTTAAGTTAAGAAAATATATAAAAGAAAATAGTTAGTATAAGTTTAGAAAAAAGAGAAGAAAAAGAGAGAAGAGGAAAAGAGAAGAGAAAGAAGAAAAGAGAGGAAAAACTTGTGAAAGAAGAAATCAATCTCCCGACTTTCTAGAACACGATTAAATCGGGTAAGGGTGCGAAACTCGGTTATTATATTGATTGTGTATGATTATGTATGTTTTGTGTGGATGTTTTGGTTGGTTTTCAATATGTTTCCGTTTATGCCGTATTGAACGAAATCGATAGAAACCGATGTTTTTACGGTCAAAAAGTCGTATAAATACATGTGTTGGTTGGTTATATGTATGTGAGCTGCTGTTTAAAGTTTCATGAAGTTTGGTTATGTTTTGGTTAGTTTTCGTTATGTTTCCGTTATTTTGTCCGTTTAGGTCGAATTGTAGGAAATCGATAAAAACCGATGTTTTCGCGGTTAGAATTCGGAATAAATTACGTAGTGGTATCGAGTAAGGTTAGGTCGTCGTATGTCGTGCTTTTTATTCAATTTGGTGATGTTTGAAAATTCTGGTTTTTGAAAGGTTGAAATTTAATCGAAAAATCGAACGTCGTAGAAATTTCGTTTATGTGTTCTAAATTGTTCTTATGTATTTGGTGGTTGCGCGTATATGTTTGTTTCGGTGAAAATGTTCGATTTGGTCGAGTTTCCGGGCATTTTGAAAAAGTGGCAGCAAGGGAGAAATTTGAGAAATCTGATTTTTTGAGAAAAACAGAGTTATGAATCGATACATAACAGCTATGTATCGATACGAAATGGTTTATGTATCGATACATAACCCTTATGCATCGATACATACTGAAGAAATTTGGGAAAACAGCATTTTCACTACAGCATGTGTCGACACATGCGTGCTATGTATCGATACATGTGGCTTTTTGTATCGATACATAAGCCTATGTATCGATACATACTGTGCTGAACCATAAAATTCTGGTTTGTCGGGGAAACTTCGGAAATTCATATCTCTTGAACCGTAAGTCGGTTTTGATCCCCGTTCGAAGCGTTGGGAAGCTAACAAGATGTTCTTTCTAGGAAAAATAGTTTTGGGGTCTGAACTTGGTCCAATCGGTACAGTTTTTACGAACCGTTTCGTAGTGTCGGGCGTCCGGTTTACGTTTTCGCATTATTTTGAAATATTCATATCTTGTTAACCGTTTATCGTATTTAAGAGTTCTTTATACCGAATCGAAGCTGTCGATGAGTACTTTTTGATGATGATAGAAAATATTATTTTTGGCCGACTTTTAGCCGACTTTTTCGGAAAACCGAATAATGGAATTTTGAGTTATTTTTCAATATTGTAAGACATATTATGATATGTTATGAGATGGCTTGTGTGATGATTCTTCGATGGGAATTTGATGTTGTGGAATGGTATATTGGTGTTTGTGGCCATTTTGGGCAATTGTGTGCATTACTTTATATGTACTTGAAATACATGATTATTGTTAATGCATGAGCATTTGATGTTGGCATGAGTCATTAATGTGTCAAATATCATGATATGCATTCTTGCATTGGAAGATTCATAGATGAATCAGTTTTATCGTCTTACGCCCTGAAATAATGGTAGAAGCGATTAATCACAAATGATTGTGCGCCCTGAAATAGTGGACTATGGCAATCGGATTGTGCGCCTTGAAATAGTGGTCGAAAGCAATCCATAAACGCCGTACGCCCTGAAATAATGGTTTATAGCGACGGGGAATATCGTAGGCCCGACGGGGAGTTACTCTATGTAACGAGCGATGATTCCAAGAGTTCCTGGGGGACTAATGAATTACAAGGTTGGATTGGTACCGCATGCGTAGAGTCGTTGTGTCGGTCTCTGTGCATTTGCATAATTCATTACATGAATGTTTATGTGCTGAATTTTGAGAAGGATTTGTTATGCATTGTGTTAATGTATATGCTTATGTGATTGATGTGTGAAATGGGTTTAATATGTCTTGTGTTGTTTACAAGTATCGTATTTGTGTGGTGAGAATAATTGTGCATATTTTGCTAAGTGTTATATAATGATATGCAATTATGTTATAATCCTGTTTCTCACCCTTCTGCTGTGGTTTAATGCTGTAATGGCATTGCAGATTAGACGCTGGAGGTCTTTTGCGAAGATTTGTGTCTTCGTCTTTTTGTCATTCCGTCGGCTCTGATATGTAACACGGGTAGTCGGGGTTCGAGTGTAGATGTTTCTTGTAGCTTGTATATAGTGGCCTTGTATGAATATGTATATGACATACTTATCTTTTGTGATGACATCAGTTATGGATGTTCCGCTTTAATTTTGTAACTGAACGATGATATTTTGGAACTGAGTTCCTATGTTTATATGACTATCAGGTTGTTATATATCTTTATGAGCAGGTTGTTTTTAGTTCATGTTGATGTGACATCTCTGTTTATATCTAAATGACTTAATCTTTGCTCTGATGTTTTATTATAAGATTATTTTTATTTATTCCGTTTTTGTACGGGGTATAGAAGGGGTGTTACATGGGGACCCACAGGCTTCTTAAAAGCATCGGCCTCCTCTTGGGCATCGTACAAGGACCCACAGGCTTCCTAAAAGCAACCCCGCCTCCTCTTGGGCTTAGTACAAGGACCCTACGGCTTCTTAGAAGTATTCACAGCCTCCTCTTAGGCTTCATATAATTATCTCTTCCTCCGGGAATGATAGCCTCCTCTTGGGCTTAATACAAGGACTCGTCGGTTTCTTAAAAGTTTCCAGCCTCCTCTTGGGCTTCGTACAAATTGTCCCGACGACCTCCTAGAGGTATAGGAACAGAACTTAGTCATCTTCATAGAGCAGTCCTTTCAAAGATTCTACTACTGTTTCTCAAAGCTTGGTAAAAAAGATGAAACTCTAGACATGGACAGTCTAATCTCCTTGAGTCTCAAAGACATTCTCAAGTGACCCCTTCAAAAATAAGAGGAAACCCGCAGACTGAGATAGTCTCAATATCCTTTGGATTTCCCGCTTCCTTAAAGAACAGGAATAACCCAGATCCTTGAATCAAATCCCTGAGTACAGTGTTGCTCATATAAGAACTGATTTTCTCTTTCAAAATCAGTATACTGGACCTGTCACTCAACTGAAACAGTAACCATAGCCTCCTCTTAGGCTTTGTATAATGATCCTTCTCCAGTGACGTTTAGCCTCTCTCTCGGGCTTTGTACGAGACACATAAGAGACTCCCTTGCTAAGTCAATTACCCCTTTTGCCTCCATCTCGGGCTTTATACGAGATACAAAAAGGTTCTTATTGAGCCAAATAAACAATAGCCTCCATCTCGGGCTTTATACGAGATACCAAAAGATTCCATCGTTGAGTCAAAACCTTTTAGCCTTTCTCTCGGGCTTTGTACGAGACACATATCAGCCTCCTCTTAGGCTTTGTATAAGAAAATCACTGGTTAATCCCATTAACCTTTTAGCATCAAAACTGTGCCTCGTCCACAGTAAACAAACATCAAACAACTCCCTTCATCTAATTGCTGCAAGCGGCAAGCCTCTGGATCATCTACATCCATGCCACTGTCCCTCTTTTAGCATGAGATATTCCTAAGGAAAGATAGCATTGCTCTACACTGAGTTAAAGTCTTCTCCTTCAGGTTAAAACTACCCTATAAAGGAAATTATGGCATTGCTAGGATCCGCGTATCCCGGTTAAAGTAATTCTCCTTTATGAACAGTTGTGACATACAACCCCCTCTTTAGAGATGACAAATTCTCTCTAAAGACAAACCCTTTTAGCTTCATATCTTGGGCTTTGAACAAGATACAAATAGACTTTTCAGCTTCACATCTTGGACTTTGAACAAGATACAAACCACCTTTAGCTACACGTCTTGGGCTTTGAACAAGACACCAAAAACAACCATTTCCTCCCATAGAATAGGAGGAACTACGAACGCTCTGATTTCCCTGTTTCGGTAAACGGGAATACGTAGGCATAAGATCGAAAGAAAAGATCTTAGCGAGCACACTAAACAAAAACCCAAATCCCATATCTCCATCGATCAAAAGCAGTAATTCAAAAAGCACCAGTCCTAATATCCTAATCCTTGTTCCCCGCCAGAAACCTTCTGCCCAGATAAAAAGAAAGAAACCGTATTGGCGAAAATACAAATAACCAGTACAAAGGCCCCCGCACATTGATAGCATTCGTAACCTAACAGACCGCTGTTTAAACTCAGTATGCAAGCAGGGTTAATTGGAGACATCTATTTCCCTTCCTTCATCAGCTTTAATAGGATAAAAAATGAATCGACCTGTAGTTTTAAGCTCAACCGCAGAGAGCGACCAGCGCATAAGAACCGCGTCCAAAATCGCTCTCTACACAAAGCCATCTAACAGATGCTTTCCTCAAAATCTCTTCTTTCACTCCAATTTTGCCTTCTAAGGCAAGTCACTATCGGGTTTTGAGTTTGAGAGCTTTTCCAATCAAACCAATCACACCACACCTCATATACATCACATATGAGCTGATCAAACACTTAGATCACTTCTGAAACACCAATTTCACAAAATTACCAGCTGGTTGCTCAAATTTTCAATCAAGTTGCAGCTGAGGTACCACAAATTGATCCAGCCAATTTCAATCAAGTCCAACCATTCAAACACACTCCATAGGGTGTAGGGAAGCTGTTCAGATCATCACCACTCATCTGTAACACCTCCAAATCAAAAATCACATTGCACTTGCTGTCACGGCCTAGAGGTAAGCACATACTTGGTCATCTCTCAATCTATGCATATTTCCTCGCACAATAATTTGGGCATATGTTCATAATCATGCATGGAATGTTTTCCCTCAATTAATTGCATTGTTTGAACCGTGTATCAAAAATCCTAGCCTTCATGCAGAAATTAGGGTTCTTGAGGTTTCTTCGTGATTTCATGTTTTATGTTTAATTTAAATGAAATTAAGTGTTATAGACATGATCGTGAGGTTGAGACGAGCATAATTATATGTGGATTGCATGATATGATTATGTATTCAGTGAGATTGGATGGAAAACGCAAATCAGCCAAACCCAGAAAAATGCGCGTGTTCTTGCTTGTGTTCTTGGCGCCTTTTTCACAAATTCAAATATTTGAATTTTGTGATTTTGTTTAATTGATTCAAAAATTAATTTCTCTCTGAGTTTTAATGATTTTGAGTTGATTCTTTTTTTAATAATTCACAAAAATGTTAAAATATTTTATTTTATCAAAAAATCCAAAAAATATTATTTATTTCATATAATTGATATTTTTGAAAAGAATTAATGTTTTAATTGTTTTTTGACATTTTAAATATTTTTTCTACATTGATTTTGCAACTTTTAATGCTTTCTAATTATTTTGTAGGTCAATACTTAATTTTTGAAGCATTAATCCAAAATCACAATTTGTTTTTCATATGTTAAACAATTTTGATCATTTTTAATTGGATTTTTATTCAATTAAATACATTTTTGAAAACAAATTAGGGTTTTTGGATTAATTCAACCCTCATAAATCATATTCAAAAACATTTTGGGCCTCTTGAGAGAGTGTAAGACCCAACCCACTTGTACAGAAACATTTTGGGCCTCATTCATTGTATAAGTCCCTCTGTACATTTTCAAATAAACGGCACGATCCTCGCCTTTTGAAAAATAACCATGGGCCTCTCCTTGAGCTATAAGACCCATTCAAAAACACTTTGGGCCTCTATTAGAGTGTAAGACCCAATCCCCTTTTAACCAAAATCACTTTGGGCCTCACTTATTATATAAGTCCCTCTGCGTTAAAAGAAAACCTCCGCGTGATAGCCAATTTAAACGAAAAAATCATCTGGGCCTACCCTCGTGTTATAAGCCCCACTCTTTTCCTTTAAAACTTTTTGGGCCTCTTGAGAGAGTGTAAGACCCATCCCTTTGTACAGAAAACCTTTTGGGCCTCAGTCACTTGTATAAGTCCCTCTGTACAAATTCAACAGTGCGCTCACTGATAAAACCCTGGGCCTCTCCTTGAGCTGTAAGCGCCAAATCTTTCTTTTTCAAAGCACTTTCTCCTTTGATTTTGAATATACTGTTGTTTTCAATCTTTCTTTGTTGAACAACTAACCAAACAGCATGGAAGCTCTACAACCGAGTAAGTGGTTATCGCTTTCATTTACCGCTTTCATATACATATAAACTGTATTATGGGGCAGTTTCACTGTAAGTATTCTTTCATAAACTCATATCAACGGTGTAATAATAGTATAGATATTTAGAGTTTCCCCGGCAACTACCTCTAGAACTAGGTGACGCCGTTTCGTTTATTCGTAGAAATAAACAACTAGATCCCCAATAGGATCACCAGATACAGTCTTCTCTTCGGCTGTCCTCATTAGGAATTGTTAAGAAACTCTACTCCCAGAGATGAATGTATTCTCCATGAATGGCATCTTTGAGTTTCTTCCAAATTCTCGAACTTTCCTGACTTTGATCTATTCTCGGTGAATAGCATTGCCTTGAATTTCTTGGGGATTGGGGACCCATCGGCTTCTTAAAGGCATCGGCCTCCTCTTGGGCATCGTACAAGGACCCACAGGCTTCCTAAAAGCAACCTAGCCTCCTCTTGGGCTTAGTACAAGGACCCTACGGCTTCTTAGAAGTATTCACAGCCTCCTCTTAGGCTTCGTATAATGATCTCTTCCTCCGAGAATGATAGCCTCCTCTTGGGCTTAGTACAAGGACCCGTCGGCTTCTTAAAAGTTTCCAGCCTCCTCTTGGGCTTCGTACAAATTGTCCCGACGACCTCCTAGAGGTATAGGAACAGAACTTAGTCATTCTCATAAAACAGTCCTTTCATAGAGTCTACTACTGTTTCTCAAAACGTAGTACAAAAGATGACACTCTAGACTTGGACAGTCTAACTTCCTTGAGTCTCAAAGACATTCTCAAGTGACCTCTTTCGTTTAATAGGAAGGAAACCCGCGGACTCGGACAGTCTCAATACCCTTCGGATTTCCCGCTTCCTTAAAGAACAGGAATAACCCGGATCCTTGAATCAAATCCCTTTTAGCATCAAAGTTGTGCCTCGTTCACAGTACACAAACATCAACAACTCCTTCCCCTTCATCTAATTGCTGTAAGCGGCAATCCTCTGGATCATCTACATCCATGCCACTGTCCCTCTTTTAGCATGAGAAATTCCTAAGGAAAGATAGCATTGCTCTACACTGAGTTAAAGTCTTCTCCTTCAGGTTAAAAAATCCCTATAAAGGAAATTATGGCATTGCTAGGATCCACAAATCCCGGTTAAAGTAATTCTCCTTTATAAATAGTTGTGACATACAACCCCCTCTTTAGAGATGACAAATTCTCTCTAAAGTCAAATAGACCTTTCAGCTTCACATCTTGGGCTTTGAACAAGATACAAATCACCTTTCACTTCACGTCTCGGGCTTTGAACAAGACACCAAAAACAACCATTTCCTCCCATAGAATAGGAGGAACTACGAACGCTCTGATTTCCCTGTTTCGGTAAACGGGAATACGTAGGCATAAGATTGAAAGAAAAGATCTTAGCGAGCACAATCAATAAAAAACCCAAATCCCATACTCTCACATACCTATCAAAAAAGCATCAGTCCTAACATCCTAATCCTTGTTCCCCGCCAGAAACCTTCTGTCAAGTCCTAGATAAAAACCAGTATTGGCGAAAATACAAATAACCAGTACAAAGGCCCCCCACATTGATAGCATCCGTAAACTAACAGACCGCTGTTTAAACTCAGTATGCAAAGCAGGGTTAATTGGAGACATCTATTTTCCTTCCTTCATCAGCTCACAATAGAATAAAAAATGAATCGACCTGTAGTTTAAAGCTCAACCGCAGAGAGCGACCAGCGCCTAAGAACCGCGTCCAAAATCGCTCACTACAGAAAAAATGGCGCCCACCGTGGGGCACTTCAAAGTTAGATCTAGGCACGGTCTTCCTTTTCTTCGCTTGTGAAAACCACATATTGGGGCTTCCGCCGGGGAACCCATTTTCTGTCAGGAACTTAGGATTCATAGCTTTAAAGGTCTAGGATGTTTAGGACAAATATATATACTGCTTTTCCTAGTTGCTATCCGTGTTTATTTTTCTGCTAATGGGAATGCGGGTGATGTCGTATGTGGAAAGATCGAGTATACACTTAAGATAAGTGATGGCGACAGGGCCGACCATCAACCTCAGTGGAGGCTGACCAACGCAACCCATTCTCTCACCTAGACAATGGGCCGGTTGTTAAGTCTGAGAAGCTGAGGAGCCAAACCCTTTCGTAGTGCGGAAACTATCGGAAATAGTTGTTACGCGATGCTACCCTCATTTGAGGCTGGTGATCTATTCTCGGTGAATAGCACTTACTCTAAGATTGCTCTACAACTCGCTGGCGATCCGCTTGTTGTTTTGCTTTCCTAGGAGGAGCTGATGATAATGAGTACAGGTACAAAAATCACCCTAGTATAAACCTTTGGGGATGGGTAGAGCCTTGACTTCATGACAACGACCCTTTGACCCCATGTTTTTTCTATGTTTTTGTGTGCTGCATTCATGCATTCATTTAAAAAACATTAAAACATTCAAAAAAAATTTCTCTTCTAGTCTCTCTGTTTTTCAAATTAAACTAAGACTATGATTGCAAATATCAGAGAAAAGGATTGCACTAATGGATTTCGGTAGAAGGAGAACTCACCAGTATACCTTCAAGGTTCCAAAGCTAGAGGATTTGAGAAGGTTGGCTAGGATGATCACTAACCCTGAGGCTTTTAGAACCAAGCACGGAGGTTTGCTACCACTGTTAAGAGTCCATGTGATTGAGGGAATCATGGATGCGCTCATTCAGTTTTATGATCCGGTTTATCGTTGTTTCACATTCCCGGATTACCAGCTCGCACCAAAGCTGGAGGAGTATTCTCATCTGATCGATCTACACATTACGGATCGAGCTCCATTTTCTGGACTGGAAGAAATTCCAAAGAATCAGACAATTGCAAGAGCAATTCATTTGGACGAGTCAGAGGTCAGGACTCACATGACCGCTAAGGGTGGCATCCAAGGTTTGTCAGCCTAGTTCTTGACAAAGAAGGCCCTGTATTTTGCCAGTATAGGAAACGTGACTGCTTTTGAAAGCATCTTTGTCTTGCTCACCTACGGGTTATTTTTGTTTCCCAACATCAATAACTTAGTCGATATTAACGCTATTAAGGTTTTTCTCATTGGAAATCCTGTGCCGACTTTGCTCGCAGATGCGTATCATTCTGTACACTTGGGGAATTTGTACAGCGGAGGGGAGATCACATGCAGTGTACCTCTGCTTTGCAAATGGTTTATCTCTCACTCGCCCAAGTCTGCTGCTTTTTGGGATTGTAAGAGGGCCCTACGCTGGTCGCAGAAGATCGTGTCTCTTACCAACTCTGATATAGATTGGTGTAATAGGATTTATGAGGGAATCAGAATCATTGATCGTTGTGGAAACTTCCCCAACGTACCCCTCATAGGAACTAAAGGAGGAATCAACTACCATCCGGTATTGGTTCGCCGTCAATTTGGATACCCGATGAGGCACGTCCCACAGGGTGTTCATCTGGAAGGTCTTTTCTTCAAGGAAGGAGAAAATGACAGAGCACTAAAGATGGAAATAGTGCAAGCTTGGATGCATGTTCATAAGAAAGGACGAGAGTCTCTAGGAAAACCGGATTGTGTCTCGGTGGAGCCTTATCTCCATTGGGTACAAACTAGAGCTCTCAAGCTAAAAATGCCTTATCCTCGTTACGGAATTCTTCTGCCAAGGGAATCTGTCATGTACTTCATGACGGAAACAGAAAAGCTTCAGGTTACTCTCAACAAAATTCAAAAGGAGAGAAGGTCTTGGAAGAACAAGTACCGCACCCTCGATGTAGAGTGCATCAAAATACAACAACTACTGAAAGAGAAAGACGCTCTGATCGAAATTTTGGAGCAACATGTTGTAGATAATCAGGATGTACTCTTGTTGAAAACCAATCTGGTCAAGATGCATTGTAGACAGAGTGGATATGGCCATGTGCCACCTCATAACTATCATCAGTGTGGTATCTGCTCTAAAGACAACCAAGGATGTTCTGTAGTGCCAGCAGCTCTACAGGAACAGATGGATCTCGGATGGATCCAAGAGCACCGAATTTGTGGAGTTAACATGGTTTACACGAATTCCAACGTCATTCAAAACCACGACATCCATGCGATGAATGTCAACTTGGTGGTGATGCACTCAAGGCAAAGCGAGTATTATAATATGCCGCAGCACGGTTACAGTTCCTGTCTGATTTGCTCGATAAACAAACAGGGATGCTCTTTCATACAAGAGGCCCTCTAGCGTCAGATGGATCTTGGATGGATCCAAGACTACCATGATGGGAACCCTTATCATATTAACATGGTTCAGATCTTCGATATTTGCGTGATGAATACCAACCTGGTAGAGTTACATGCTGAGTAGGTCCGACTCGGATTCTTAATATCACACGACTATCAAAGCTGTAAAGCAGGTTACAAAAACGATCGAGGTTGTACCCTTGTCCAGAAGGCACTCCAGCACTTGTTAAATCACTGGTGGATGCCAATCTATATGGATGAAGATACTCAGCAGATTAGTATCAATAACAGGAATCCTACTCGGCGTCAAAGTCAGGATGTCCGATCTGTGGAAACTAACCTAGTGAGGTTACATTGTATTCAAAGTGGGCGTGGCCAGGTGCCACCACACAATTACGATCGTTGTAGCGTCTATTCAGAAAGTAACCAAGGGTGTTACCTTGTGAGAGCAGCACTTCAGGGTCAGGTGGATCGTGGAGAGATTCGCCCATATCCGGGTTCTGGACCCATCAACTGGACGCCGAACTACCTTGCCAATCAAGTCGAGGATGTTGTCACAATCTCTGGTCATCACCATACCAGGGATGTTTTTGCCATCATCCCTCTACTTGACGAATCTAAAGTTCCCAACCGGGAATGGATCGAGATTACTTATGATGGTCAGAAAAATCAGAAGGCTCCTGTAGTCATCCATCTACCAGGACCGCTACCGTATGAATCAGCTAAGGCGATCCCTTACAAATACGATGCAACGATAATTGAAAATGGAAAGGAAATTCCATTACCCTCCGTTGTGAACATTGCAGACATCAGTTGAGTAACACGGAGTGGTAGAATCTTCAACCGAGGGGTTGGGGAAGTTAACAAAGAAAAGGAACTTCAGACAGAAGCTCCCGATCCACCAATCGGTCAATCCAGTAATCCCGACCTTTCAAAAAACAATGATGAGATGCTGAAGCTCATCCAAAGGAGTGAATACAACATTGTCGATCAACTGTTACAAACTCCTTCAAAGATCTCGGTATTATCACTGTTACTCAGTTCAGAAGCCCACAGGGAGGCTCTATAGAAAGTCTTAGAGCAAGCCTTTGTGGAACAGGATGTAACAATCAGACAGTTCGATAGTATTGTCTCTAATATCACTTCCTGCAATAATTTGGGATTTAGTGATGAGGAATTACCCGAAGAAGATCTTCGTCATAACATGGCACTCAATATCACAGTTAACTGCCAGGACGATGCTTTAGCCAACGTACTGGTAGACACAGGGTCAGTCCTGAATGTTATGCCGAAGTCCACTTTGATGCAATTATCATTCAAAGGCCCTCCGATGAGAGTCAGCGAGGTTGTCGTCAAAGCATTCGACGGATCCAGAAAAACAGTTATCGGCGAAGTTGATCTTCCCATAACTATCGGTCCTCACACTTTCCAAGTCACTTTCCAGGTCATGGATATCCGGGCAACGTACAGTTGTTTATTAGGAAGACCTTGGATACATCAGGCTGGAGCGGTTACTTCGACCCTTCACCAAAAGCTAAAGTTCGTCAAGAACGATCAACTTGTCACGGTTTGTGGGGAACAAGCCTTGCTTGTAAGCAACTTGTCATCATCTACTGGTGTAAAACCCGAGGAGATTATTGGAACTCAGTTCCAAGCACTGTCGCTGAGCAAGGACAATCATTTTAAAGGAGGAACTTCGATTTCTTCATACAAAGATGCTATCAAAGCGGTCGAGAGTACCGATACAACAGGATGGGGACAGCTTGTCATTCCTGTCGACAATAAAACAAAGAAGGGTCTTGGTTTTTCTACAACCTGTACCCAGACAGCTGCCAGCGATGAAAGTCTTCATCCCCTTCAAAACTTATTCCACAGTGGAGGTTTCCTTCACCCAGTGTCTCAGACAGTTCATGCTATCAATGAGGAAGATCCCTCTGACACGGATGAAGAATGGAAGTCCTACCTTAACAAGGACGGTTATATGTCTCAGGAAGAGGTGCCTATGCCTTTTTGCTTTCCTACAGAAAGTTTGAGATTTATACCAAGATCAGATGTCGAAATGATCTACGGGGATTGTGATCTGGAAGGATGTCGCGCTCCGCCAAATTCATTAGAGGAAGACACTCCGATGAAAGACAATTTTGACTACACCTACTATGGCCCAATGGATGGTCTGCCAATGTGGCAACCTTATCCAGGAAACTTGGGGCAAGAAAGTCAGCCGAGTAATAAAACTCAGCTGAGCATCATTGAACAGAATACCTGCGTCCCCACCATGTCATGGGATCAACACTCGGGTCATTCCGAAACTACTCAACATGAAGATGAATTCGCAACGTTTGCAGGACTTGAATTTATCAACTATGCTTTTCCCGAGGTCAATGTCATCGAGAGAAATGACTCCTCCAGTTCAAAAGAAGTGTGGGACACCTTGGGACAACCGAGTGGAAAATACGACTTCATGGTCAAGTACACCGCTCCCGAAAGCTCTCGTATAAGGCTCGAAGATATCCAGCTAACTGGATGGGGAGATGCAGCTGAGAGCACAAATACTATGCAAAATGCAACAGAGGAATCCTCCTAAGATAATTCTGCCTGGGAGACAGACTCCAATGATCCTGCTCCACCAGAAATCAGCGTCATTTCTGAAGACAAATCAAGGAAGGTGCCAGACTTTATGATTCACCTAGGAGTTCGCCGCCAATCGGTTGCTGTCGAGGTTACGAAGGTCGTTCATCAGTCAAAGTAATTGCCAGCTTTAGCCTTTCACCCTGCCCAGGTGAAACAGATGTTTTGATAGGGCTCGCTTTCTGTAAATTTCCCTCTTCGCTTAGCCCGAAGCGACAGAGTTTTGTTTTATAGGGCTGTAGTTTCAAGGATTGACTTGTTCATTAATAAAATAACGTCGTTCTGTAATTTCCGCATTAATTGTTGTTTTCTCTTTTCGCTTTTCTTAGAAAATGGTAATCCTAAAAAAAACAAACAATAAAAACAAGCAGTAATAAAATAAATACACTGCATTTTTCTCTATCTCTTCTAAACACGAATCATCATGCCATGCAGATTGCTTGTTTTAAACCCAGTTGAAACATACGTTCCGATGCCTTTTCCCAACTTTGAGTTCCCGGTATTCGAGGCTGAAGAAGAAGATGACAACGAAATTCCAGAAGAGATCTCCCGACTACTCAGACAAGAGGAAAGGTCCATTGAACCTCACAAAGAGCCGTTGGAAACGGTAAACTTGGGTTCAGAAAAAGAGAGAAATGAAATCAGGATTGGGGCACTGCTCAGTCCAACTGCCAGAGAGGGTTTGATAAAGCTTCTCAAAGAATTTCCCGATGTATTCGCTTGGTCCTATCAGGATATGCCAGGGTCGGATACCAGCATCGTGGAACATCACTTACCATTAAGATCGGAATGTCCGCCAGTAAAGAAAAGGTTGAGACGCACTCACCCGGACATGGCCATCAAAATCAAAGAGGAGGTGCAGAAACAGATTGACGCGGGTTTCCTCGCTACATCTGAATATCCTCAATAGTTAGCCAACATCGTACCCATTCCCAAAAAGGACGAAAAGGTCAGAATGTGTGTCGACTACCGAGATCTGAACAAGGCAAGTCCAAAGGACGACTTTCCTTTGCCACACATTGACATGCTGGTTGACAGTACAGTAAAGTTCAAAGTTTTCTCCTTCATGGATGGATTCTCGGGCTATAACCAAATCAAAATGGCGCCGAAAGACATGGAGAAAACTTCGTTCATTACCCCATGGGGCACCTTTTGTTACAAGGTAATGCCATTCGGTTTGAAGAACGCCGGGGCAACCTATCCAAGGGCCATGACTACTCTGTTTCATGACATGATACATAAAGAAATCGAGGTATATGTCGATGATATGATTGCTAAATCTAGAACAGAAGAGGAGCATGTGACTCACCTGTCAAAACTATTCGAGCGGTTGAGAAAGTACAAACTCCGCTTGAATCCCAACAAGTACACCTTCGGTGTCCGTTCAGGGAAACTACTAGGGTTCATCGTCAGCCAGAAAGGAATTGAGGTTGATCCTGACAAGGTCAAGGCCATTCAAGAAATGCCTTCGCCAAAAACTGAAAAACAAGTCAGAGGATTCCTGGGACGTTTGAACTACACCTCCAGATTCATATTCCTTATGACTGCCACTTGTGCGCCGATCTTCAAATTACTGAAAAAGAACCAGGATTGCGTTTGGACAGAAGATTGCCAAACCGCCTTCGACAGTATTAAGGAATACCTGTTGAATCCTCTGATTCTATCACCTCCAGTGGAAGGAAGACCACTGATCATTTACCTCACAGTCCTAGAGGACTCGATGGGATGTGTACTTGGCCAACAAGACGAAACTAAAAGAAAAGAGTCTGCCATTTACTATTTGAGCAAGAAGTTCACCGACTGTTAAACTCGGTACACAATGCTCGAGAAAACTTGTTGCGCTTTGGCTTGGACAGCCAAACGTCTTCGCCAGTACATGATTCGTCATACTACTTGGTTGATCTCAGAAATGGATCCAATCAAGTATGTCTTTGAAAAGCCTGCTCTCACGGGAAGGATTGCCCGTTGGCAGTTGCTGTTATCAGAATATGACATAGAGTACCATGCTCAGAAAGCCGTTAAGGAAAGTATTTTAGCCGATCTTTTGGCTCATCAATCGATTGGCGATCAAGAATCAATCGGGTTTGACTTCCCAGACGAAGATGTCATATATCTAAAAATGAAAGATTGCGATGAACCGTTACCCAGTGAAGGGCCAGAACCAGGTTCCCAATGGGGGCTTATCTTTGACGGAGCAGTTAATCATTATGGAAACAGAATTGGGGCAATCATTGTTACCCCTAAGGGTACCCACATTCCTTTCACTGTCAGACTTACGTTCAAATGTACGAACAACTAGGCCGAATACGAAGCTTGTATTATGGGTCTCGAAGAAGTAATTGATTAAAGGATCAAAAACTTGGATGTATACAGCGACTCGGCCCTGGTTATCAATCAGATAAAAGGAGATTGGAACACATACCAATCAGGATTGATTCCTTACAAAGACTACGCAAGAAGGTTGCTACCTTTCTTCAACAGAGTTGAGTTTCATCACATCCCTCGTGATGAGAATCACATGGCTGATGCATTAGCCACTATCTCTTCCATGATTAGTGTAGGTCAATGGAATGACATACCTAAGATCGACATCATGCGCCTTGAAAGGCCCGCTTACATCTTTACGATCGAAGCAGTCATAGACAATAAACCTTGTTATCACGATATCAAATGCTTCCTTCAGAAACAAGAGTACCCACCTGGGGCATCCAGAAAAGACAGGAAAACCCTCAAAAGATTGGCTGGAAACTTATTCCTGAGCGGTGACACTCTTTATAAGAGAAATTTTGACATGGTCTTGCTCCGATGCGTCGACAGACCATAAGCAGACATGCTTATAAAAGAAATTCATGAAGGATCCTTTGGCACTCATGCCAACGGACACACAATGGCGAGAAAAATTTTGAGAGCAGGGTACTATTGGTTGACCATGGAATCCGACTACTACAAGTACATGAGGAGGTGTCACAAGTGTCAGATATACTCCGACAAAATTCATGTACCGCCATCACATCTCAAAGTTCTCTCTTCCCCATGGCCATTTTCCATATGGGGAATCGACATGATTGGCATGATTGAGCCCAAGGCTTCAAACGGACATCGGTTCATCCTGGTAGCCATTGACTATTTCACCAAGTAGGTCGAAGCAGCATCATACGCTAATGTAAACCGACAAGTGGTGGTCCGATTTATCAAAAACAATATCATCTTCCGTTATGGTGTTCCAAGCGAGATCATTACTGATAATGGATCTAACTTGAACAATAAGATGATGACGGAGTTGTGCGCAGAGTTCAAGATTGAACATCATAACTCATCTCCCTACCAACCCAAGATGAACGGGGCGGTAGAAGCGGCTAACAAGAACATCAAGAGGATCGTTCAAAAGATGGTTGTAACCTACAAAGACAGGCACGAGATGCCACCCTTTGCTCTTCACGGTTATCGCACATCTGTTCGTACTTCAACAGGGGCTACCCCTTTCTCTCTAGTGTATGGCATGGAAGCAGTGCTCCCCATAGAAGTAGAGATCCCGTCAATTCGAGTATTGATGGAAGCTAAGCTCACCGAAGCTGAATGGTGTCAAAGTCGACACGACGAACTGAATCTGATCGAAGAAAAGAGAATAACGGCACTATGCCACGGTCAGTTGTATCAGCAGAGAATGAAGAAGGCGTTCGACAAAAAGGTCCGACCTCGTGTCTTCAGAAAAGGAGACCTCGTGCTCAAGAAGATACAATCGTTTCTCACTGACTCTCCGGGCAAATGGACCCCGAATTATGATGGCCTTTATGTGGTCACGAAAGTTTTCTCAGGCGGCTCCTTGAGACTTGCAACCATGGACGGAGAAGA
The DNA here is from genome assembly GCA_022829125.1 of Lathyrus tuberosus. Lineage (NCBI taxonomy): Eukaryota > Viridiplantae > Streptophyta > Magnoliopsida > Fabales > Fabaceae > Lathyrus > Lathyrus tuberosus. Next base: position 14,853,677 of record JALAZF010000072.1, read on the forward strand.
ATTTTCCTACCCCATGAATGTTGATGTATTCAAGAAATACTTCGCCTAAAAAAAACGTCTCGGTGGATTGAAAACCCGAAAGGGCGGTCCAGGCAAAAGTTAGAGACATGAAAAAAAATCATCCCGATGGATTGGAAACATCATAGTACAATCCAGGCAAAAATTAGGGATAATGGAAAGTAACTATGTTCAACAGAGGCAAGTCCCTCAGCAGCAGCAGTTACATCATCCATCGGAGGAAAACTCCAGTCAAGGTCATCTTCGACAGAAGCTCAGGATGCCCCCGAATTCAATGTTGGTAGAAGGATAGTGGTCGTTATGTTTCAACGTAGCCCTTTTCCCTGTAAATTACCATTTTCAAACTTTGTATATACTCTTTGGAATCACGCGTTTGGCTGATCTCCATCTTATCAATAAAATTGGAGCCTTTGTGCTTTTGTTTGTAATTCTTACTTGTTTTAGCTTTACAGAACGACATGTTAACATGATTAACGATTCTTGAAATAAAACAAAAATGAATTTACTTGTTAAAAAATTTTCTACTTTTAAAATACAGACGGCAATTTCTTTTGACTGTTGAACATCAAAGGAACATCAACCGCTTCTCCAGAAGTAAGCGAACTTCAAAGTGCAGAATCAAAGTACTCCTTCTACGCCAGTGCGCTTGAATGAAGGATCAACAACATCGGATGCAACTATTCCATCTGACGTCTTCGGCCGAGTTCTTATCTCCTAAGCCCGACCAACATAGCTCCCAACAGGGACTATCTCTCCTAAGCAAGGTGGAATTACTATCTTGAACCAGCGATATCTCTACACGCCCCGCGATGGTCGAGTATCCTGTCATGTTCATCTTTTAATTTGTGTGTCACGTCAGTTTTATCCGCATATACATACATACATCATGCATTATTGATTTGCATTCACATCTCATATTGCATCGCTATCACTCTAGCCGGTCTTGTCCCTTAGTGATAGGAGTTCTCTCAATCGAGTTGTCAGTTCTTTTCTCGTCAGGAAACGTTGTGTCTGAACAATCTCGCCACTAGTGTATCTTTAGATCAGAGTCGGCACTCGACCACTTTGATAACTTGAACCTCTGAAGAGCCAGAGAACCTTCAACAGATGTCACTCTTCGCCATTGAAGATGATATCCTTGCTTTCCCGGATTAAGGAAAATCCCCAGAGAAAGCCTCTTAAGCAAAGGTTCGGCAGTACATTAGTATTTCTCCGAAAATCCGCTGATGAAAAGGTCATCGGCACCTCAAAATTGGATCACATCATATGGCATTTCTCCGAGAAGATCTCCGAGAAAAGAATGATGTAAAGACCCCAAGCGGAAGCAGTCTCTCAAGAGACTCACTTTCCCCAGTAGAATCGACAAATGGCGTCTCCAACAGAGAAGTTTGTGTACCTCTACAACTCAGACGACTGGGTTCCCCCAGCAAGTCTAACCTCAGACCTTTTTCCGTCAAATGGCATCTCCCCAGGAAAATTCGGCGAGAAGTTTGAAGAAAACCCGCTACGCATAGCGTCCCTTGTCAATAAAGTTTATTGACAAAAGAAACTAAGACCAGTTCCTTGGTAGGAAACCAGGATCGAGGGGAAGTTTAAACCAGAAACTAAGACCAGTTCCTTGGTAGGAAACCAGGATCGAGGGGAAGTTTAAATCAGAAACCAAGATCAGTTCCTTGGTAGGTAACCAGGATCGAGGGGAAGTTTACCTTTTCTAAGCATCATTGCTTAGCAAAAGAAGATGAGTGCGCAAGCTACCATTCATAACCACCATCAAAATTTCGGGTATTCTGATATTTAATCCTCTTGCACCCCGAATGCCCGAATACCTTCGTCATTCACACCTTCGGGTCCAAGAAGATTAAATAGGGGCATCTGTAATACCCCAAATTTTGACCACTAAAGTTTCCCATCATTGTGCAAATCATCATCACAATATGGATGAATCATCATGCCTCATCAAATGCCTCAAGGGTTGTTGAGCATTCACTACAATCAAAATTAGGGTTTTAAGCCCTCTCAGAGCCTTAGACAAAGGATCAATCAAGGAATGACTTGATCTTCAACTTGTCTAATCTATCAAACATACACAAAGGATCAAAAAGGACTCCCACTTTAAGGATTAAGCACAAGGCTGCTCCCTTCTAGGTGGATCAAGTCTCAAGATCGCCAGTATCACCAAATTAGGGTTTTGGTCGACCAGGGCCTCTAGATGGAAAGTTTCATCTGGGCACGAGCCAAAGATCCAAAACACAACCTAATGTACTCCATGTAACCTCATGGACCCATTCATCAAGTCAATTTTGCCTCAGGGGATGAATACATCAAAAATCAGGAATTAGGGTTTCTTGACCTAATTCACCCCTAAGTTGACTTTTAGGGCAAATCAAGAGCCAGGACATCAAGAGAGGGTTTGAGGGTCTCTAATAAGCTATATTGATCCATTTGTAACAATGGATTAATCCAAGAAGCTTGAGCAACAAGTCTCAATTTCATCTGCACCACAATTAGGGTTTTAAGGAAAAAGTCAACTGCAACTTTGACTTTTGACCAGGACATGCTCCCAAGGCCTAGATCATGCCTCAATATACCCTATGACAGCCTTGGAACATGTCCATCAAGTTTGATTTAGGTCAAGGACATGATTTCCTGAAGAATTGCACAGTTTGGAATTCATCTGATAAAACGTCAACTGTGCACAAAAGTCAACTTTGACTTTCTGAGATTTTTCACCAAAATGGATTTTTAACCCTAAAATGATGTTAATGTATGATTTGAATCATCATTCATCAAGAAAAATCAAAGAAAATGGGATAACTTGTAAAAGGGGTAACCATAAAACTTAGAAATTTTTCTAAGTTATGGAAAAAGTACCACTAATGCACCAACTTTGGAGGACCATAACTCCTAAACCACAAGGCCAATTTTTTTCATCCAAAGATGGATTTGTAGCCCTCATTACCCTCTACAAAAACTTCAACTAGACCTAAGTCCAATTCATTAAGGATTTTGAGTTATGGAGTGATCAAAATCAAGAAATCACACTTTGTTCCAACACTTAGTGAAAATTTCACTAAGTCAGATTTTGCTTCACTTTTTGCGAAATGTAGAGGGATTTTTCACTTGGAATCAGAAGAGATCAAAATCAAACATGTTTAAACAGTTGTTGTATCATGTAAGGGCTTTCCAAAATGGCCAAGAACATTGCCAAATTCAACTTACACCATGAGATATGACATTCTCAAGTTGCCTTGCTGAAATCTGTCAAAGGCAAGGCAGATTTTGCATTTTGGCTCGATTTGCCAAAATCAGCCAAATTCAAATGCTCTTATCCACTTAGACACATCTGAGGATTGAATCTAAAGGGGACAATCACTGAGCCAAGCCTCCAAAGTCCATGGAACAAGAAATAGCATGTTGAACCTAGAATGGCCAAAATAGGGACAAGACTCCAAATTTGGATTGAAGCATTCAATGGAAGCATCAAGGTGGCATGGACTGAGCCATTCTCATCTAAAATCAGTCAAGACTTATCCAAGACCAAGGGAACCAAATCTCTGTGCCCTAACCTCTAGTCAATGGCTATAGGAGACTTGCATTTCCATTGGACAACATTGGCCAAACCTACTTACCAGTTGCCATTCACTATTCCTTGCAAAACAAACTTGCTCTACTATAAATAGAGCTCAATTGTGATCAGTTTAAGTACACCAAAGCCATCTAACAGATGCTTTCCTCAAAATCTCTTCTTTCACTCCAATTTTGCCTTCTAAGGCAAGTCACTATCGGGTTTTGAGTTTGAGAGCTTTTCCAATCAAACCAATCACACACACACCTCATATACATCACATATGAGCTGATCAAACACTTTGATCACTTCTAAAACACCAATTTCACAAAATCACCAGCTGGTTGCTCAAATTTTCAATCAAGTTGCAGCTGAGGTACCACAAATTGATCCAGCCAATTTCAATCAAGTCCAACCATTCAAACACACTCCATAGGGTGTAGGGAAGCTGTTCAGATCATCACCACTCATCTGTAACACCTCCAAATAAAATATCACATTGCACTTGCTGTCACGGCCTAGAGGTAAGCACATACTTGGTCATCTCTCAATCTATGCATATTTCCTCGCACAATAATTTGGCCATATGTTCATAATCATGCGTGGAATGTTTTCCCTCAATTAATTGCATTGTTTGAATCGTGTATCAAAAATCCTAGCCTTCATGCAGAAATTAAGGTTCTTGAGGTTTCTTCGTGATTTCATGTTTTATGTTTAATTTAAATGAAATTAAGTGTTATAGACATGATCGTGAGGTTGAGACGAGCATAATGATATGTGGATTGCAGGTATGATTACGTATCAGTGAGATTGGATGGAAAACGCAAATAAGCCAAACCCAGAAAAACGCGTGTGTTCTTGCTTGTGTTCTTGGCGCCTTTTTCACAAATTCAAATATTTGAATTTTGTGATTTTGTTTAATTGATTCAAAAATTAATTTCTCTCTGAGTTTTAATGATTTTGAGTTGATTCTTTTTTTAATAATTCACAAAAATTTTAAAATATTTTATTTTATCAAAAAATCCCAAAAATATTATTTATTTCATATAATTGATATTTTTGCAAAGAATTAATGTTTTAATTGTTTTTTGACATTTTAAATATTTTTTCTACATTGATTTTGCAACTTTTAATGCATTTTAATTATTTTGTAGGTCAATACTTAATTTTTGAAGCATTAATCCAAAATCACAATTTTTTTTTCATATGTTAAACTATTTTGATCATTTTTAATTGGATTTTTATTCAATTAAATACATTTTTGAAAACAAATTAGGGTTTTTGGATTAATTCAACCCTCATAAATCATATTCAAAAACATTTTGGGCCTCTTGAGAGAGTGTAAGACCCAACCCACTTGTACAGAAACATTTTGGGCCTCATTCGTTGTATAAGTCCCTCTGTACATTTTCAAATAAACGGCACGATCCTCGCCTTTTGAAAAATAACCATGGGCCTCTCCTTGAGCTATAAGACCCATTCAAAAAAACTTTGGGCCTCTATTAGAGTGTAAGACCCAATCCCCTTTTAATCAAAATCACTTTGGGCCTCACTTATTATATAAGTCCCTCTGGGTTAAAAGAAAACCTCGGCCTGATCGCCATTTTAAACGAAAAAATCATCTGGGCCTACCCTCGTGTTATAAGCCCCCCTCTTTTCCTTTAAAACTTTTTGGGCCTCTTGAGAGAGTGTAAGACCCATCCCTTTGTACAGAAAACCTTTTGGGCCTCAGTCACTTGTATAAGTCCCTCTGTACAAATTCAACAGTGCGCTCACTGATAAAACCCTGGGCCTCTCCTTGAGCTGTAAGCCCCAAATCTTTCTTTTTCAAAGCACTTTCTCCTTTGATTTTGAATATACTGTTGTTTACAATCTTTCTTTGTTAAACAACTAACCAAACAACATGGAAGCTCTACAACCGAGTAAGTGGTTATCGCTTTCATTTACCGCTTTCATATACATATAAACTGTATTATGGGGCTGTTTCACTGTAAGTCTTCTTTCATAAACTCATATCAACTGTGTAATAATAGTATAAATATTTAGAGTTTCCACGGCAACTACGTCTAGAACTAGGTGACGCCGTTTCGTTTATTCGTAGAAATAGACAACTAGATCCCCAATAGGATCACCAGATACAGTCTTCTCTTCGGTTGTCCTCATTAGGAATTGTCAAGAAACTCTACTCCCAGAGATGAATGTATTCTCCGTGAATGGCATCTTTGAGTTTCTTCCAAATTCTCAAACTTTCCTGACTTTGATCTATTCTCGGTGAATAGCATTGCCTTGAATTTCTCGGGGTTTGGGGACCCATCGGCTTCTTAAAGGCATCGGCCTCCTCTTGGGCATGGTACAAGGACCCACAGGCTTCCTAAAAGCAACCTAACCTCCTCTTGGGCATCGTACAAGGACCCTACGGCTTCTTAGAAGTATTCACAGCCTCCTCTTAGGCTTCGTATAATGATCTCTTCCTCCGGGAATGATAGCCTCCTCTTGGGCTTAGAACAAGGACCCGTCGGCTTCTTAAAAGTTTCCAGCCTTCTCTTGGGCTTCGTACAAATTGTCCCGACGACCTCCTAGAGGTATAGGAACAGAACTTAGTCATTCTCATAAAACAGTCCTTTCATAGAGTCTACTACTGTTTCTCAAAACATAGTACAAAAGATGACACTCTAGACTTGGACAATCTAACTTCCTTGAGTCTCAAAGACATTCTCAAGTGACCCCTTCATTAAATAGGAAGGAAACCCGCAAACTAAGACAGTCTCAATACCCTTCGGATTTCCCGCTTCCTTAAAGAACAGGAATAACCTGGATCCTTGAATCAAATCCCTGAGTACAGCGTTGCTCATATAAGAACTGATTTTCTCTTTAAAATCAGTATACTAGACCTGTCACTTAACTGAGACAACGTTTAGCCTCTCTCTCGGGCTTTGTACGAGACACATAAGAGACTCCCTCGTCGAGTCAATCACCCCTTTCGCCTCCATCTCGGGCTTTATACGAGATACAAAAAGGTTCTTATTGAGCCAAACAAATTTTAGCCTCCATCTCGGGCTTTATACGAGATACCAAAAGATTCCATCGTTGAGTCAAAACCTTTTAGCCTCTCTCTCGGGCTTTGTACGAGACACATAATAGCCTCCTCTTAGGCTTTGTATAAGAAAACCACTGGTTAATCCAATTAACCTTTTAGCATCAAAGTTGTGCCTCGTTCACAGTACACAAATATCAACAACTCCTTCCCTTTCATCTAATTGCTGTAAGCGGCAAGCCTTTGGATCATCTACATCCATGCCACTGTCCCTCTTTTAGCATGAGAAATTCCTAAGGAAAGATAGCATTGCTCTACACTGAGTTAAAGTCTTCTCCTTCAGGTTAAAAAATCCCTATAAAGGAAATTATGGCATTTCCGGATTCACAAATCCCGGTTAAAGTAATTCTCCTTTATAAACAGTTGTGACATACAACCCCCTCTTTAGAGATGACAAATTCTCTCTAAAGTCAAATAGACCTTTCAGCTTCACATCTTGGGCTTTGAACAAGATACAAATCACCTTTCGCTTCACGTCTTAGGCTTTGAACAAGACACCAAAAACAACCATTTCCTCCCATAGAATAGGAGGAACTACGAACGCTCTGATTTCCCTGTTTCAGTAAACGGGAATACGTAGGCATAAGATTGAAAGAAAAGATCTTAGCGAGCACAATCAACAAAAAACCCAAATCCCATACTCTCACATACCTATCAAAAAAGCATCATTCCTAACATCCTAATCCTTGTTCCCCGCCAGAAACCTTCTGTCAAGTCCTATATAAAAACCAGTATTGGCGAAAATACAAATAACCAGTACAAAGTCCCCCCACATTTATAGCATTCGTAAACTAACAGACCGCTGTTTAAACTTAGTATGCAAATCAGGTTTAATTGGAGACATCTATTTCCCTTCCTTCATCAGCTCACAATAGGATAAAAAATGAATGGACCTGTAGTTTAAAGCTCAACCACAGAGAGCGACCAGCGCCTAAGAACCGCGTCCAAAATCGCTCGCTACATACAGGAAATGGTTTTGAAGAAATATTTGGAAGAACATCAGATAAGCAACATCATATCTGGAAGAACATCAGATAAATAAGGTCATATCTGGATGAATGTCAGATAGACACAAACGGGGTTCTGGAAAAGCATCAGAATAAAGTCACATATTCGGAAGAACATCAGATAAACAAGGTCATATCCGAAAGAGCATCAGTTAGACACAAAGGGGAACTGGAAAAGCATCAGGAGGAGACACACCTGAGAAAACATCAGATGGTGAAAGCAATGTCATTCTGGAAAAGCATCAAAATAAACAAAGCGATATCTGGAAAGACATAAGATAGGTTCTGGAAGAACATCAGAACGAAATACTCAATCTGGTAAAACATCAGAAAGAAAGACACATCCTGAAGAGCATCAGATGGTTAAAGAAATGTAATTATGGAAAAACATCATAATAAACAAAGCAAATATCTGGAAAAACAATAGATAAGTTCTAGAAGAACATCAGAACAAAAGACTTAATCTAGTGAAACAGCTCAGAAAGAGACATATTCGGAAAAACATCAGATAGATTCCGGAAAAGCATCAGAATCGATAGAAATGTTTGGAAAAACGTCAGACAGGTTCTGGAAGAACATCATAACAAAATTACTTATTCGAAAGAGCATCAGATATGTACAAAGGAGTTTCTGGAAAAACATCAGAAACAAAGTCGTATCCGGAAGAGCGTCAGATATACATAAGGGTGTTATGGGTGAACATCAGAACAAAAATACATATCTGGAAGAGCATCAGATAGACATAAGGTAGTTCTGGGAGAACATCAGAACAAAAATACATATCTGGAAGAGCATCAGATAGGTACGGAAAAATCTACTTGGTAGGTGCCAAGTGAGTTGGACTTTGACCACAAGGAAAGACGTGGATAACAACACGAACTGTAGATAAATACAAATGAGGATGAAACACTCTTACTATGCATATGTGTATGAATTATGCCATGATATATGATCAAATGAAAAAGCAGATGTCACGCAGACGTCGACGACATGGCTCGACTCTTTTAGGGGGGAAGACAAGACTGGAAGATTAATTCCTCAACACGGATGTCACTGCCATTCTACTTGGGGACTAAATATGCTACTAAACACAACTCTGCCATACTGGTAAACTGTATCAAGTTGACGATCCTTGTAGGAAGGATGGAGAGTGGCTTAGGGATTCTTCAAGCAAACTGCCCCAGATTAGCTTAATGTTGTAGATGGACTAATCATTGTTTCAACATGTCTGATTCTGAAATGATTGAACCATTGTGTGCTTGGAAAGCTTGCCCCAGTCCGAGTCTTGAAAAATCTTTTGTATAAACAGATTCAGAGAAGGACTTGCACTGAACCACAAATCTTGGACTGATTCTTCAACAAGATTCAGATGGAACTTTCCTCTGATTGTATCAGTGACAAAGTTTCTCAACTTTTTGAAAATTCCTTGAGAAGAAAGCCAGTTTGCAAAAAAAAGTTTTCATACAAACATAGTAAATGCAAAGTTCATGCAACTTTTGAAATCAAATCATTTTTGGAATGATGCAAAACAACTAGGCCATTGGTTAGAACACGGCGGTTCAAGACATCAAAGTGAAAGGTAAAGCACATGTATGATGCCAAAACAACATGATTTGCAAATATCTTTTGGAGTCAGTTTACGCAACCTTGCTATAGTATGTTTTCAAAATAACCATGCTTCAGTTAGGTCTTTTGAGGGTTGTAACGCGGCCTGGTTCACGGATTATGAAGCAAAGGATAAAGGCTCAAAGTTTATTTGTACCCACCCAATCTTCGTGATGATCTTCAGTTCTACGCTCAATTAATTCAAACTATGCATTCAGGTTCCCATAGGTTAGGAATTGCACTTATGATAATGATAATGGTTCAGAAGTTAAGGGACTCTTGAGATGGCTGTCACTGCTTCCTTACAACTTTTGGTTGTCATTCAAGCTTTTTCTTATTTCTCTTTGTATAAGGAAACGTCATGAACTTCCCATCTTTCTTAGCTTTTTCCTCGAAAGGGACTCGGCTCATTCTTTGAGTAAGGATTTCTTGACGATCCTTCTTCATTTATCACTTCGGGAATAACTTGTACAACATTTATTCATGTAATTTGGAAGAGTTGAAAAGTTGTGAATGCCTGACTTAATGATTACGGTGAACCATCATTAGCTTCCAATTTGAAAGACATCTTCGACACTTGCTTGTTGTGTGCGAAGGAAAATTTATGAATGTAAAATTTTATGTGAAAGGTGTTTTGCATGAATGCACAACCAAGTTAACTAAGAAATACCATTCCTAAGGTTAAGATTGCGGGTTTTTATTTGTAAAGAAAAGAACTCCTACTTCAACGAAGATGTTATCTTCCTTATTTCTCCAGTGTTTGAGAAATGAAACAATACCTTACATCGTCAGCAAAGTTTGGATTTGAAAGCATACCAACAACAATTATGGGTATAACGTTTTCGTCATCCTCCCTCCAATCGTTGAATAATCAAAGGAAGGTGAAAATATATTTTTTTATTTTTTGAAAAGAAAGCATTAAGATGTAAATAGAAAACACAAATGAATAGAATCCAAAAATTGCAAATACTTATTTCATTAATCATGAAAGTACAAACACAATTTGAATACAAATAGCTAATACAAGTTAAGGAAAATGCAAACAACAAGAAATATGGCCTAGTGACTAATCAAGCAGCAGGGGTGAGCTGGGCTCTCTGAAACACTGGCTCTTAGGAGGATAGCTGGCTGAGGTCGACCGAAGCTTCACTTGGTGTGTGTAGCGGCAAAATCGTGAGTATAAGCTATTGATTAACTTGACTCGAAAAGCAAGAGTCTCCACCGCACTTTTATTTTATCCAAAAAAGAAAGGAAAAAGAGCGAACAAAACCTACACAAGCTCTAAACAAGAACAAGTGAAGAGAGACTGGGTAAGGGGGTTGGTTACGTTAAGGGAAGGTGTTAGCACCCAAAACGTCTATAGTACTCTATAGGAACCTATTGAAATATCTACCGCTTTTTGGTCTGAAAATGTTTGCTTGAAAATTGATTTAGGAGATGAGAAGAGAAGTTTCTTTTTAAGATTTTTGTGTTTAGAGAGACTTGTCGCCTCATGCCTATGTACCCACGGGGTGCAATGTAGGATCAAAACCTTGTAGTTCGTGGTACAAAGAATGAAATTTGTTTGTTTTGGTTGATTTTAAATGTAAAGACAAGTCGCATTTTCCAAGCGAATAATTCCGCTTAAAGAAATGAATCATGTCTAAACTTATGAACAAGTTTTAGGAAAAAGTGCACGAGGGCACAAAAAGAGAGTTTGATGAGTTTGATATTTTTTAAAGACTTTTGAAAAAAGTGTCAATATGCTTATGTAGTTTAACATTTATTAAGAAATGAAAAGAAAAAGAGTAAAGTCACTTGACAAAGTCAAGGTTTGTTTATGAAAGTGGTGATAGTTTGAAATCAAGAAGGTTTTGAAAAAGAGAGAGAGTTTTGAAAATTGATGAATGGATGGAGAAGAAGTGACTATCCTAAAGCATAAAGTAAAATCTAAGGATAAGAAAGATCTAATCACAAATGTAGTAGTTTTCACCATAAACCATGCAAAAACACAAGTCTTCAAAGTCTTCGAACCATAATTCCAAAGCAAAGGGAAAAGGTCCTAGTTCTAAGTCCAAGGTTCCAAGAATTGCATTGGATATCCAAGATCTAAGTCCAAGGATTCAAGAATAGCATTGAAGTCCAAGGTCTAGGTGCAAAATTTCATGTCCATTGCAAAGGATAGTTACCATAGTCCAAGATTAGAAGCACAAGTTTTTTAGAGGTTTTGGCCTTTATTAATGTTTTTGGTCCGAGTGGACAAAGAGAAAAAGGCGGAAGCATAAACATGTGTCCAACGAACAAAGGAAAAATTAGGAAAGAATAAACATATGTCCAATGGACAAAGGAAAAATTGCGGGAGCATAAACATGATATGAAATGATAAAAATGAAGCATAAAAGTAAAAGAGATAAGATGCGAGAAGGAATTGTAAAAGTAAAAGTTAGAAGTTAGTGATTAGTTGTTAGTTGTTAGAGTAAGTGATCAATAATAATTGCACTTAGGTCAAGGTTAATGAGAACTCATTAGAGGATTGATAAGACCAAAGCCTCCTAATGTCGCTCCCAGGATTTTCATACAGGTACCAACGCGAAAGTGGCGCGAAAAACAGAGTCTCCAGCCGTGTAAATTTATCCCAAGAGAGGGAAAGGGAACACCGCATAAACCTGAGGAAGAGGGAAAGAAATGGTCATCGCAACCATAGCCTGGGTTCGGGAGTCGGTTACGCGAGGGGAAGGTGTTAGCACCCCACGCGTCCATCGTACTCGATGGAATCCACGCTTGTTGTCTATTCTAAGGATGAGTTATCCTAACATCTATGGCTACACTAAAACGGGGAAGGGGAAAACTAAGACAGACTCGGTAGGACGTCGTCGTCCTAGGCCTACGTACCCCCTTTTGCAATGGGGAATTTAGAGTCAACGTAGTTCAGACCAAGTTCTTTTTGTGTTTTATATGAGCGACGTTAAGTTCGCGTCCGGCAGTTAGGGTCGATGCCTGTTTGCGACTCAGACGGAAAGTAACGTGCCCTTTTTGAAAATAGCCTTTAGTTTGACAATCCCGAAGGACAAAAAGGTTTGAAGTTTGTTTGTATCTTTTAGGACAGAAGTGACTTGAGTTAGTTCATAACTCAACTTGAACCAAAGTCTATAACACGGGAAAGAATGCGTCGCATGGTCGTCCCCAATGGGACGTATGCTCAACACTCTAGAAGAGAGAAGGGGGACCCCTCAATCTTCATTTCCTATGTTTAAGGCTTGTGTGCAAGGCAAGTTGACCTTATTAAGTATCTTAGAGATGTTATGAGATGAGAAGAGGGACTCAAAAGAAAAGAAAAACATTACGGGGAAAATCTATCCTAATGTTATCATGCAAAGGTGGCCCTAAGGGGAGGTTTGACAATAACCTAAGCCTAAAGAAAAGAAAAGATGAGAGAAAGAAAGAGTGAGGGTGGACATGGATAACTATCCACACCCTCAAATAACTTACCTCTGCCTCTGCATAAAAGGTTAGTACAAAACAGACATAAGCAACAATAAGATAAATGGAACTCTAAACAAATCAATACCCACAGAGAAATGGTTATAAACCAAATGAAACTCATCCAAGTCAGAATGTACACCTTGGAGGTGACCCAAAATGCTTACCAAACAAGATCAAGCAAATAGAATGCAAACAAGTGGCAAAACACACAAGAAAGCCATCAAAGAAGGAGTAGAAGAAGGAAGAGTGGACATGCAAGGTGATCATGCAAGAATGCTTCAAATAGTATCCAAGTCAGAATGTGGATGACCTAAAAATGTGCCTAAACATGTTATACAAGTGTCACATGAGGCATGCAAACAGGTATCCAAGCATCAAGAATCATCAGAAGAAAGAGAAGGAAGCATATAAGGGAAACATGTTCAAGTATGTAAGATGAAACATGAATGACATATGACATGAATGAATGCAAAGCTCCAAGGTCAAAAACATATATCAAATGAAATTTAAATGAATGATATGGCATGGCATACATAAACCAAACATAAGTCATGGAGAGACACAGATGAGAAGAAGTGAAAAGATAAGTCAAAGAAAGGGCATGTAAACCAAGCATTGAGCATATGCACAAAGTATGCAACAACCTCACACCAATGACATATAATAGCAATCAAACGACCTATAACAATTCAAACATGGTTTATGAAGTCAAAGAAGCAATCTCAAACAATGGCACAAGTGCCTTCTCAAATGAGTAATCAAACATGATCAAGGATGTGCATACAAGAAGACCTTAAACAAAGAGCAACCACATAATTAGTAAAACATCTTCTAAAATTACCAAATTAAAAATTAACACACCTCAACCAGTGGCAAGCAATATGTCAAAAGCTTATGCCAAAATTTCCAAGGTAGGTCACTCAAACAATTATGCAAAGTCAAATGAGAAATATGGTTCAATATGCAAAAGAGAAAGGACTAAAATGCAACATGAAATGATTTTAAAAATAATAAAAAACTGTTTTAATTTAATTCAATATGTTGATGAAACAATGCAAAAATAATGAGTTCAAAATGTTTTATGGATGATGAGAAATAAAATAAACAAGTTAGAGTATGCATGTAAGGAAACAATTCAAAAAGAAATCTATTAAATAATTAATTTAGTCAGAAAAAATAAAATAAAACAATAAAATAAAATTTGGAAAAATTTTATAAAACTATAAATATGATTCATGAATTTTTTGGGAATTTTTTAATGCACGAAACTATTTTTAAAAAAATAAAAATGAAATGCAATAATTAAATAAAAATAAAAATTAAGAAATAAACATGGGGGGTGTATGCAGCAATAACTCATGTTGAAACTTGAAATGGGCTGGAAGGTGGGGGTGCGAACAGAAGGCCCAATTCAAGAATCCATCAGAAAAAACAAAAATAATAACATGTGGACCCAGTCCACCACGTTGACTCCATATGAGCCATGGGATCAATCTAACGTCACACACATAGTCAACCAATTAAACAAGTAGTCATGATGAACGTTCCAGATCATAAAGCACACCATAAGCACGTACACATACGCACACTAAATTATCAGAAATAAAAAAAGAACGCACGTGACATGCACACCGTATCATTAATGTGCGCTGGCATAATAATAACCACCAGATTCATCAGACGTACCAGATTGCATTATCAAATCAAATATTAAAATAAATGAATGGCTGGGATTTGAGATGCATGGTAATAATCGTGGGAGGGCACCCATACAAACCAATAAAATAAAACAAAAATTAAAAGATGTGGCAAGCTGGGGACCGTACGATCAAAACCATCAACGGCCAAAACTTCATCTTCCTCATTCAAACCCTACCCTCGCCGGAACCCTTACCAGTCGCCGGAGCTAGGGCTCCGGCCACCACTTCCGGCCACCTGCAACCAAAAATTCACCAGAACACACACGCGAATACACTATCTTGACCAGAATTCCACGAGGATTAATAATATCACATCAAAAATCCCAAACAAGCAACACATAAGGCAACACGAATGAAAAAAGGTTAGGTCCAAAACTTTGAAACTCACGATACAACCATACCATGCGTCAAAACTCAAAGCAAAACACATCAGAATCATCAGTGGATGTCACACATCATTATGCACATCAAAAAAATGAGTTTTAAGAGCATGCAAAGTGTTACCAACCTGAGATCACGCAACCTATTCACTTGCTATTAGCTTCAAACGATGGATGGTTTGTGCTCTATGGATCCCAAGGGTTCAGATGGTGAAAGAAGTTTTGGAAAAGCTCTAAGGAATTGTGAGATTCGAAGGAGAGAAGCTTTTAGGGTTCAAACTTTATTCTCCTCAAAGTCACGTGTCTTTTTTCATGAGTCTATGATTTTTTGCTTAAATATCTAGGGTTATTCCACATCTGATCATTTAGGTCTTAATCACTCCTTGGTTAATGTGTTTTGGGCCATTTGACAAATTTGCATAATGTGAAATACACCCTCCTCCATGCATGCACACCCAAGCCTTTCATGATGGATCACTTATGTTTCAATTGCTAATCACACCTAAATTGGATTTGGGCCTTGAGATGCTTTGGTTCATGAGTTTTCAATGATTTGGCAATTTTGCATAATGGAAAATAATTGATGAATAAACCATGGATCCACTTGATTCAAAGGCCAAAAATGATCCTTATGGATTGTTCTTTGATGTTAGAATGTGACATGAAGCAATGGAACCAAATATAGGTCACTATGTCCCAAAATGCAAAAGTTGTGAAAATGGAACCATAAGGAAACCCTAAAAACCACCTTGCCTTCTTTTGATCATAACTTGAGTTTCACAAATGATATGGAGACCATCTAGTACTTTTTGGAAAGAGGAGAAACATATCTTCAACTTTCATGTTTGAGGAAAATTCATTTGAAGCTTCTTTGATGATGAAAAGTCAAGTTGAATGTAGTGTAAGAACTTGCCCAAAAAGGAAACTTTCAAATTATAGGTCATTTCCATATTTAGTAACTTTTGTACCAACCCTTGATTCTTGATAAATGGTATGAAACTTGACCCTTGAAGACCATATGAGGATGTGAGACCTTGAAAACCTTGAAGAGAACCTCAAAATTTCACAGTTGACTTCCCCTCTCACTGTTGACTTTTCTCCAATTCTCCTGATTCCCCAATCCATTGGCCAATTGAACTTCTCATGAACCAAACTGATGGACAATCTTCCATTCCTAGATACTTAGGGACCCAAGGAATACCATGGAATCAAGTCTTGCCCAAAAAAATCAGAAATAAACTGACTTTATAGCAAACCCTAATTTTGGTACCCTCAGTCTATGAGGAAATAGCACAGTCTCTAAATCCAAATTCCTATGAATATGATGTGTATCCTCTCCAACAAAGATAAGATATGCCATTTGGTGATGATAAAAACCCAAGAAGCTTGCCCATTGGAGCAATAAACCCAAGAATCTCAAAACCCTAATTTCTGCACTGGTTAGGAGAGAGTGATCCACAATACAAAGACTCTTGCTTGACTCTTTGAAGAACATCTTCTCCTCTCGAACTGCCTCAAGCACCTTGACCCCATGCTAAGAACCAATGATATGCACACATGATAATGCAAAATGAGATGAAACATAAGCCAGTTAGTACTAAAGTAAGGAGAGCAAATTTTGGGGTGCTACAACTGCCCCTATTCAATCAACTTGGTCCTGAAGGTATGATAGCGACGGTTCTCAGACATTCCAGGATACACGGGGATTGAATACCAAAAGAGCCCAGGAAATTTGCTAATGGTGAGAATAACAAAATGGAGCGTGCTGAAAAATAAGGAGTATGACCTCAACCATACCCACAAAATAAGACGAATACGACCTCGATCGTACCCGCAAAGGAAGACTGACCTCAATCACTCTACCCACAAAGAAAATACGAATACGACCTCAATCGCACCCACAAAACGAATACAACCTCAATTGTACCCTCAAAGGAAGACTGACATCAATCACTCTACCCAACAAAGAAAATACGAATACGACCTCAATCGCACCCACAAAACGAATACAACCTCAATTGTACCCTCAAAGGAAGACTGACCTCAATCACTCTACCCACAAAGAAAACACGAATACGACCTCAATCGCACCCACAAAACGAATACAACCTCAATTGTACCCTCAAAGGGAGACTGACTTCAATCACTCTACCCACAAATAAAATACGAATACGACCTCAATCGCACCCACAAAACGAATACAACCTCAATTGTACCCTCAAAGGAAGACTGACCTCTATCACTCTACCCACAAAGAAAACACGAATACGACCTTAATCGCACCCACAAAACGAATACAACCTCAATTGTGCCCTCAAAGGAAGACTGACCTCAATCACTCTACCTACAAAGAAAATACGAATACGACCTCAATCGCACCCACAAAACAAATACAACCTCAATTGTACCCTCAAAGGAAGACTGACCTCAATCACTCTACCCATAAAGAAAATACGAATACGACCTCAATCGTACCCGCAAAGGATAACCAACATAAAGTGGATTTCGCTGGGGATAACGTGAAACAAAACTTCTGGTTTATACCACCCCTACTGAGAAAGGGAAACTGGCAATCAAAATATGTCGAGCGAGAACTGACTACCAGGCGAAAACTGGATTTCACAAAAGAGAAGGGCCAAACAAAGGCAAAATTCTAATGGACTCACAATCCATGGATAAGATGACTCCGCTGGGGGAAGGAGAAGTCTAAATAAAAGACTCTGCCGGGGAGCACAAGTATGAGGAACGCATCCCTCCAAAATCTCCTGAGTTATGCCATCTCCGCTGAGAAAGAGAACTGGCAAGGAAAGTATTAAACTTGGCTTATGCTTCGAATGCAAATGTTTGAATTTTGTCGTAATGCTCCACACGAAGTGGAAATGCTATGCGTTTGAGTTTGCAATGCAAATGCTTATGATATGTAAAAGGGGTCTCTCCAGCAAAATAAATGCTGGAGAGAAAAAACCAATTCAGTTGGGGATGACAAAAATAAATTGTCCTCTGAATCCAAGAATTCTATTGAGAAGGATCACGCTGACCGACCCTTTGGATCAACGACTTCTGCTGGGGATGAAATCCCAAAAGAACATCCACACTACCGGGGATTATACTTGTCCTTTACTGGAGGTGACATCGAACCTGAGATTCCTCCTCTGCTGGGGGAGTTGAGAATGAATGCCAATAACGGAACCGGAAGTCTGTTACTGAGAATGGTCAATAATAGATGGGCTTAGGACCTGATGGGGAATGCCAGCCCATAATACCACCCTGCTTGGGGAAAACAGTCCATAATACCATCCTGCTTAGGGATACTGCTGAACTTAGCCTACTGATGGGGAGAATGCCTTTACTCCCACCTTGTTGGGGACTAGAATATGACATCGTCGGTGAAAGCACGCTTCCTGACTGGATGGGGAAGGTGAACACCCTGATTCTGTGGGGAAACAACGTCTTGATCCAGGGAAAATACTTCCCAAGTCTCCTGCCGGGGAAGGTCTGCTCTGCTGAGGAAAAGTGCAATCTCAATGCTGGGGAAAGCAACCCTACTGGGGAGTACAATGATGTTGCCCTGCAAGTCAAATAACAACAAATAGAATATGCCACAACCTGACTATCACCAATAATGCCTAAGCAATTTCTACTGCTTTTCGTTATGCTCTGCAAAGCTCGAAGTTTTATATGCAATGTTTATAAAAAATATCGGACGTTTTTGCAAACAAACAGGAAAAGTAAAACAAACAACGGAAAGCTCTCTGAGTGAAATGAATATTTTATTGAGAAAAGTGGCCCGTAAATAGGCGTTTACAATTGGAAGCAATTCCTAAAAAGAGGTAATTGCGCAAAAGCAAAAGGAAAATACATATGTCGGCAATGCGGGAACAGATATCCACCATGATTCGACTCAGCTATGACCCGTATGTCTTGCTTATCCACAAATGTCTTGACCTTTGAAGAGACTAACTGTACTGATTCCTTTCTTTTAGAATTTCCAGGTATTGAAAGTGCTCACAGATCGAACGCAGACCGTAGCCTTTCGTTTATAAATCCCTAAATTTTTCCTGTATCGCCCTTTTCGGGTTTTCAATATATCGGGATACCCATTCTTGCCAAAGTTGCCTTTTCCGGTTTTCAACTTTGCGGGTTTACACATTTCTTTTTTATAGTTTATCCCTAATTTTTGCCCGAACCTTTTCCTTTTTATGGTTCGCCAGGATGCCCCTTTTTTGCCTGGACTTTCTTTTTATGTCCAGCGGGTCTCTTTTATGCGAAGTATTTTTTGACTACGTCTGCGTTCACAGGGGACGTAAAATCTTCGCCATCCATAGTTGAAAGTAATAAGGCTCCACCAGAGAAAACCTTTCTTACTACATAAGGCCCTTCGTAGTTTGGAGTCCATTTGCCCCTGTGATCTGTCTGAGGAGGAAGGATCCTTTTCAAAACCAATTCACCTGTCTGAAAACTCCGAGGACGCACTTTCTGGTCAAAGGCGTGCTTCATCCTGCTCTGATAAAAACGACCATGTGCGATGGCTTCCAATCTCTTTTCTTCAATAAGGTTCAACTGATCCAACCTGGAACGCACCCACTCAGCTTCATCAAGCTTCACATCTGCCAGAATTCTCAAAGACGGAATCTCGACCTCTAAAGGTAAAACTGCTTCCATACCATATACCAATGAGAAAGGGGTTGCCCCAGTTGACGTACGCACCGAAGTACGGGAACCATGTAGGGCATAAGGTAGCATCTCATGCCAGTCTTTGTACGTTACCACCATCTTCTGCACAATCTTCTTGATATTCTTATTCGCTGCCTCAACAGCACCATTCATCTTCGGACGACATGGAGAAGAATTGTGATGCTCGTTCTTGAAACTCTGACATAGTTCCTTCATCATCTTATTGTTCAAATTCGAGTCGTTATCAGTAATGATTCTCTCCGGGACCCCATAACGACAGATGATGTCCTTCTTTATAAACCGGGCTACCACTTGCTTGGTGACGTTGGCGTACGAGGCTGCCTCCACCCACTTTGTGAAATAGTCAATGGCAACCAAAATGAAACGATGCCCATTGGAAGCAGTGGGCTCAATCTTCCCAATCATATCTATTCCCCACATTGCAAAAGGCCAAGGAGATGATAACACATTTAGAGGCGTAGGCGGTACATGCATCTTATCTGCATAAATCTGGCATTTATGGAACTTTCGGGCGTACTTGAAACAATCAGACTCCATAGTCATCCAATAATATCCTGCCCTTAACAACTTTCTAGCCATGGTGTGTCCACTGGAATGAGTACCGAAAGAACCCTCGTGAACTTCCTCCATCAATAAGCCTACCTCGTGTTCATCAACACAACGTAGCAAGACCATATCGAAGTTCCTCTTATATAACACATCATCCTTGTTCAGAAAGAAGTTTCCTGCCAACCTTCTCAGAGTCTTCTTATCCTTGGTGGAGGCACCCTCTGGATACTCCTGTCTCTTCAGAAAAACCTTAATATCATGATACCACGGTTTGCCGTCAGACACATCTTCAATTGCAAACACAAAAGCTGGTCTATCCAAACGCATGATTCTAATCGACGGAGTTTCATTCCAACGGTTCACCTTATACATGGATGCCAATGTTGCCAACGCATCAGCCATCTGATTCTCAGCTCGGGGCACATGATGAAAATCCACCCTGTCAAAGAAAGGTAACAACCTTCGGGCATAGTTGTTATAAGGCACCAATTTTTCCTGACGAGTCTCTCATTCTCCTGTAATCTAATTAACTACCAATGCGGAATCACCATAGACATCGAGGTTCTTAATTCTGAAATTAATTGCTTCTTCTAACCCCATGATGCATGCTTCATACTCCGCCTCGTTGTTGGTACACACGAATGCTAACCGGGCAGTGAAAGGTATACGAGGACCCTTCGGGGTCGTAATGATTGCCCCAATTCCATTACCATATGAGTTGACAGCTCCATCAAAAACCATCTTCCACTGTGACCCAATCTCAGGTCCTTCGTCAGGCAGGGGCTCTTCACAATCTTTCATTTTCAGAAACATAACATGCTCGTCCGAAAACTCAAACTTCATTGGCTGATAATCCTCGACCGACTGTTCAGCAAGATATTCTGACAGGACACTTCCCTTAATGGCCTTCTGAGAAACATACTGAATATCGTACTCTGTCAAAACCATCTGCCAATGGGCTATCCTTCCAGAAAGTGCTTGCTTCTCAAATACGTACTTAATCGGATCCATCTTCGAAATCAACAAGGTTGTGTGGTTTAACATATACTGCCTCAGGCGCTTGGGTGCCCAAGCGAGTGCACAACATGTCTTTTCCAACATAGAGTATCTTGATTCGCAATCCGTGAACTTCTTACTCAGGTAGTAAATGGCGTGTTCCTTCCTACCTGTCTCGTTGTGTTGACCGAGCACACAACCCATCAAATTCTCAAGAACTGTAAGATATATAATTAATGGTCTCCTGGGCACCGGTGGCATAAGGACTGGAGGTTCCTGCAAATACTCCTTTATCTTTTCAAACTCCTTTCGACAATTTTCATTCCACCTGACCTCTTGATCTTTTCTTAACAACTTGAAAATTGGTTCACACATGGCTGTCAGATGAGAGATGAACCTAGCAATGTAATTCAACCTCCCCAAGAAACCACGAACCTCTTTCTCTGTTCTTGGTTCAGGCATCTCTTGTATGGCTCTTATTTTTGCAGGATCAACCTCGATACCTCTTTCACTAACAATGAATCCCAGCAATTTACCAGACCTCATGCCGAAAGTGCACTTGTTCGGATTCAATATTAGTCTGAACTTCCTTAACCTTTCAAACAACTTCTGGAGGTTTACCAAGTGTTCTTCCTCTGTCTGTGACTTCGCAATCATGTCATCAACATAGACTTCAATCTCCTTGTGAATCATATCATGAAAGAGAGTCATCATTGCCCGCTGATAGGTTGCCCCAGCATTCTTCAATCCAAAGGGCATTACCTTGTAGCAAAATGTTCCCCACGGTGTTATGAACGTAGTCTTCTCCATGTCCTCTGGGGCCATTTTAATTTGATTATACCCAGAGAAGCCATCCATGAAGGAAAACACAGAATATTGAGCGGTATTTTCTACTAACACGTAAATGTGGGGGAGCGTGAAATCATCCTTCGGGCTCGCCCTATTCAAATCTTGGTAATCAACACACATCCTGACCTTTCCATCCTTCTTAGGTACAGGTACGATATTAGCAACCCACGGAGGATAATTTGTCACAGCAAGAAATCCGGTGTCCAACTGTTTCTGAACCTCTTCCTTGATCTTGACAGCCATATCTGGTTTCGTCCTTCTTAGTTTCTGCTTGACAGGAGTACAACCCTCTTTAAGCAGCAACCGGTGTCCAACAATGTCAGTGTCAAGCCCGGGCATGTCTTGGTAAGACCATGCGAAGATATCCACATACTCTCGAAGCAACTCAATCAATCTTCCCTTAACAGTGTCTTCCAGAGCAACCCCAACTCTCACTTCTCGTTTAACATCCTCGGTTCCCAGATTAATAGTCTCAACTTCCTCCTGATAAGGTAGAATAACCCTTTCCTCTTGTTTCAGTAGCCTGGCTAATTCTTCTGGTAAGTCACAGTCTTTGTCAGTCTCTTCTTCGGCCTGATAGATGGGATTGTCGAAGTCATATCGAGCCATAGCTAAGTCATGATGGGTGGAATCTGAACAAAGAAACCTTCATGATGGATGTTTTATGTTTATTATGAGTGAAACAAACAAGAAAACACATTGCCATTTTGATGTGGGTTAATGCAAAAAGTAAAAACAGAAAAACAGGGATCAAAATATTTGAATGAAAAACGTCCTTTATTGATGATAAAAATAGCAAATAAAACATCCAAGCCCTACAAATAAATATCACTACGTCTTGGGCAGAACGTAGGATTCAACATAATAGAAAACAAAAGTAAATTACTCCGGGCGCGTCACTTGGATGACTTTCTCGGAAGACCAGTTGCCTAAACTCTAACCAGGGGTGTAGGGGCGGATCCACTCATCCATGTCACAATCAATATCTCCTTCATCCTCAATAGCATTAACCTGATTAAAGAAAACCCCAGCACTTGTGAACCGGATTGGACCAGCATACTTGGGAGGCTCTTGAGCTCGTCGGGGTGGCCTGTACCCTAGTCCATGGGTATCCTGCTTTCTTTGAACATCAATGACACTGCCCCACTTCTGAGAACCACCAGCTTCAACTATAGCGCGCGCCTCTTTGTAAGAGGACATTGGAATCTCTGGTTTTCTGACAACTTCAGGTTGGGCAACCACCTCAGGTTGACTGACTGCCTTTGGGGGTTCCTCGGGAATTTTCACAGCTTCAAAAGCTCGGCACAAAGTTTCTTGTACTTCACCATCTACCTCTACATACTTGAAGGTCGATAAGTGACTCACCATGATATCTTCCTCACCACAAACAATCACAACGTGGCCATCCACCATATACTTCAACTTCTGGTGCAGCGTAGATGTTACTGCCCCAGCACCATGGTTCCAAGGGCGACCCAACAAACAACTATAGGCAGGCTGAATATCCATTATGTAAAAGGTGGTGTTGAAAATCTCAGGACCCACCTTGATTGGCAGAACTAACTCTCCAAAAACCGACCTCTTTGAACCATCAAAAGCACGTACCACCAAGTCACTTGGTGTACAAATCAACCCACGAGTATCCAATTTCATCAAAGCCTTCTTCGGCAACACATTCAAAGACGACCCAGTGTCAACTAACACATGCGACATTAAGGAACCACGGCATTCCACTGAAATATGTAGAGCGTTGTTATGATTCCTCCCAGCCGGAGTCAGATCTAAATTGGTGAAACCCAAACCATTACCAGCATTCACATGAGCCACAACCCCTTCTAACTGATTGACAGATATTTCCTGCGGTACATAAGCCATGTTCAAAACCTTCAGTAATGCATTTCGGTGTGCCTCAGAGTACAACAGTAAGGATAGAATGGAAATCTTCGACGGAGTTTGGTGAAGTTGATCAATAATCTTGTAATCACTTTTTCTGATCAGCCTCATAAACTCCTCTACATCTTCTGAGAAAGTATCCCCAACTGGCTTTGTCACAGGATTATTCACTTCCTTCCTTTGTATAGACTCGTCCATCATCTGTTTACCTTTGTCTTGTCTTGAACTGCCAACTTGATCCTCGAACGGATTAAAGACTCTACCACTCCTAGTGATAGCCCCTGCTTCAACAAGATTTTCAACCCCTGTATTCACAGCTGATGTCTCTACCAATTCCTGCTTCTTACCATCAACAAACACCTCGGCCCCGTAATTCCATCGGATGGCCTTGGTACTCTCATACGGGACTGGTCCAGGAACAGTGATAATGACCGGCACTAGTCTCGTTGGCGCTGATATAGTTATTGTCTTGAATGGAATTGTTATTGTGGCAACATCAATCTCTCTGTCAGTAGCTTTACTCTGCCTACAACCCCTGTCAAACTGTAATATCCCTTCACTGATCATTCTCTGAATACCTGCTTTTAATAAATCACAACCGCCTGGCTGCGACACACATCCTACACACCCTTCATCACAGCCGGGAAGTACCCCACCCTTCAAAAATCTTTCCTTCACCACACCCAAGGGAGTTTGGACTTCGTTCACATCTGAAATCAAACTCAAGTCTTCACAGTCTTTAATAATAGCATTGACCCTCGGCCCACCGTAATCCGACATCGGGGTCTGATTCACATTTGGAACATCATTGGAGAAATTGATGGCTTTGGAATCCACCAAATCTTGAACCTGATGCTTAAAAGCTTTACAGTTCTCAATATAATGTTCGGGTGCCCCGGAATGAAACTCACAGTGGGCGTTGGCGTCATAGCCGGGAGGTGGATTACTAGTAGGTGGAGCCAATGTTCTCTTCTGAATTAACTGTAGCTTTAACAAGTGCTGAAATAATTGAGGGTAGGGAAGAGGTGGAGTGTCAAAATGCCTATCCCGCCTAGTCAAAGGTTGCGATCGGCGAGGAGCCTGATTTTGTTGTTGAGACACTGCTGGCTGCTGAGGTGTTGCTGGGATGGTTACAGAAGCCACCTGCTGATTGAAGTTCTGACGAGGTCCTTCTCTACCACGATATGATGACACAGAGTTTGTATCTCCCTCCCTCTTCTTGTAACCACTGGCATAAGGCTTCTTACTTCCTCCAGATGAGGACCCATCACCGCCTGATATTTTTCCCGCCTTAATTCCGCTTTCCACCATCTCTCATACTAAGATCAAATCAACAAACTTTCCAGTCATACACGGTACCAGCTTTTCATAGTAATGACCCTGCAAGGTGGCCATAAACATAGTTATCATTTCTCGCTCCAACATGGGAGGTTGAACCCTCGCTGCCAGTTCTCACCACCTCTGAGCGTATTCCTTGAAACTCTCATTGTTCTTCTGTGATAAGTTCTGCAGATGTGTTCTGTTAGGAGCCATGTCAGTGTTATATTGGTAGTGCTTGATAAAAGCCTCTGCCAGAACTCTCCAACTATGCACATCTTTCCTTTCTAGTTGCATATACCACTCCAGGGATGCCCCAGATAGGCTATCCTGAAAGCAATGCATCATCAGCTTCTCATTCTTCGCATGCGCAGCCATCTTACTCGCGTATGCCCTGACGTGAGTCCTTGGGCAAGACATACCATTATACTTCTCGAAAGTGGGAGTCTGAAATTTGTACGGGATAACAACGCCTAGAACCAGCCCCAAATCCTCTAGATCCATACCCACAGAATCCTGATTCACAACACCCCTTAGTTGTTCCTCAATCAACCTGAATCTCTGGTCATTGTCAATTCGGGGACCAGCATCCCCACCTGGCACAGAAAATGCATCATCTTGAACATCATCATACTGACGGCCCTGAATAGCACAGACACCAATACCTCCTCCCCCAACATTTTCAGCCCCGCCCGGAGGGATCACAACACTAGAAGCAGGAATACCTCCACCCGGAGGACCATTCTGAACATTATTACCATTGACACCAGTATGAATTCCCCCATGAAGGACACCCTCTTCATCAATTCTCGCAATCAGTGGCTGAACAAGAGTCCTTAATTGTTCTTGGCCTTGAGCAACGCCTTGCATTAACTCCATGAATTGGTTCATGCGAGTCCGCATCTCAATCATCTCATTTTGTAGCTGATCCATGAGTCTCTTCTGATTTTGCCTGGTAGAATACCGGTGAATGTGCTGATCTGCAATCCTGTACTGAGATTAGAACAAGATAAGAACACCGGAGATAAACACCTGTTATGCAAAATGATTATGCAAAATGATTATGAATATGCAAATGCAAATGAACATGTTTAAAAATTCGCAAGGCGATCCACCCCTTGATTCTAGTTTAACAACAAGATAGAACGGAACTTCTGCTCATGTATTAAGAAAAACCAGAGGATAACCAATTGTCAACGGTCGCAACCCAAAATAATAAGTCTGAACACAAAAATCATAGGTCCCAGCCAACAAGCCTGGTGGTGATCCAAATACAATAAGAGAGAATAGAAAACTACGGCATGTCATCAAAGTCCACAAGTGTCAATCCCCCCCATCCATTATGCTTTTTGCTCCAGTCTTGAATTTCCTTGAACAACTTTTTGGTGTCGGGATGATTCGGTCTCTGAATTAGCTCTTGAATGAGAACGTCTCTCCTATGCATGATCCCTTCCAAGTATCGGCAATGCAACTCCCAAGCGTCTTCTCCAGAAATACCATCCACGCTAGGACCCTCATTTCTAGGTCTCTTCACTTCAGCTTGGATCTTCAGTTCCTCTATGGAGGCTATGGCTTCATTAAGTCGACCCTCGACTGCTTGTGTTTGGAATACCCCTGATAGGATCTCAGCGTCTTTTTTCTTGAGCTTCAACCTCAATTGATCAATCTGAACTAAATAATCGTCTTCCTTTCGCTTATTCTCAGCCATTACAGTGTCTCGGTGAGCATTGAACCTGTGAATTTTCAACAAAGCCTTGGCCAATTCCTCCTTCTTAGACTTGAGAACCTTAGTGATACCCTCTAGAGCTTGCTTCATCCTTTGTCTAGATGTGACCTTGTCAGCTAGCTCCTTTTCTGCCTTAACGAGAAGCTCTGTCTTCAACTTGGCGATGTGAACAGCTTCACCCCGTTCATGTTTCAACTGGTAAATCTCTCTTTGTAACTCACTGTTTTCTTCTCGCAGCTTTTCCTTTTCAGCCCACAACTTGTTAAACTTCTCTATCTCAACTGTGGTAGGAGGCTCAATCAGCAAGGGGTAAAATGGTGGTTCTTTGGAGAATGGCAGAAGCTCCTCCTCCACCCTTTTCTGAATCCAATCTTCATACGCAGGAAATGTTCTGTTGTTGCTCTTCCCAAAATAAGTCTTCCCTTTCTTGTGACAATCTCCCCAAGTATTTTCAGCTTCTTTTCACAGTTCTGGATCGATTTCCCCACTCAGATATAAAGATTCTCGGACCTCCTCGTCTTTTGGTGGCTCTTTCAAGGCATACCCGAATTGCCTAATAGCAAGAATAGGGTTGTAGTTAATCCCCCATTTCCTTCCTATTAGAGGCACATTTGGGAGACCTCCACAACTAATCATGATATCTTGGCCTAACAAGTCACGGTTAACCCAAATTAGATTATCTGCCCTCAAGCCCATTAATCTTTTGGACCAATCCAATGTTCCTTGAGTATCTACAAATGCCCCAAATTCGGGAAGACGATCAGCAAACCATTTGTAGAAGACTGGCTCATAAAAATAAAGGGGTCCTCCCCTCCTCTTCTCGTTCTTATAATGCATTGAATAATACAGATCTCCAAGCAAAGTAGGTACCAGGTTCTTCATGGTAAATATCCGGACGGCATGCATGTCCACAAAATCCTTCATACTTGGAAACAACACCGTTCCATAGACACACATAGCCAAGATGGCGTTGAAAACTGACCAACATCTAGCCTTAGCATACATAGCAGCCTGTTCTACCAAAAATTTCATGTGAAAGCCTTTACACCCTCCCTTACTGGCAACATTGTTTTTCAACAAAGACAAATCCAAATGGAAAGCCTCGGAAACTTTTCCCAAATCAGGAAGTTCTTTAGAAGGATAGAAAGGAGCCTCTTTTTTAATGTCAACATCCATAATGAGAGCAAATTCTTCCAATGTCGGAGCCAAAAGATAATCAGTGAATAGAAAACAACGCAGGTGAGGGTCATAGAATTGCACCAGAGTGTACAAAGCCCTATACTCGTATTCAGTGATGTTGCGAGAAAAATCCAAAATTCTTCCATACTCTCCTCTAAAGTCTGCCAATACCCCATGTTCTGCCATAGACACAATCTTGTGAACAGGATCCAGAATAAGTGATGGGAACTTATACATTATGATGTTCTTTCTCTTCTCAGTACTCATCCTTAATAGTCTTCAAAAAACTAGAATCAAAGTTAGGATGCAGCCCTGCAAATGAATAAACATGTTAGGATGCAAAATGATGATGCAAATGCACTCATGGGATCAAGGATGCCACACAGACTGGACAACTACTGCACTGAACAACTGTAAAATCTCAAAGGTCTGTCCAAATATCCAGAATACCAACATAACCATAGGACCACACTGATAAATCTGTTGATCAGAAGACCGGGTAAGTTGAAGGTCAAGGTTACCTGCAAACCTGTAAACACCCTGCCCTCTCACATGTGGGTACTAGAAAGCCGAGGATCCTCAATATCACGGGCTCTCAGGTCGAGAAATGATGATACGTTCACCATTTCTAGTTTGGCATCAACACCAATCGAGGAGGCCTCAACTGATTCCCCTCTAAAAGAAAACATCCTATGGAAAGTCCTCAGCTTCGGCACTGAGGTCGAGAAGCAATAGTACATTCATCCCTCGGGGTACAGTACTATCACCAATTAAGGAGCGCCTCCACTGATTCTTTTCCAAAAGGAAACCCTATAGCAAGTTCCCAGCATTGGGTCCTCGGATCGACATGTGTAATGGGTTTGCCATTTCTGGTCTGCCATTATCACGTCTCGGGAGGAGTGCCGTTACTGAGTCCTTAGGAATGGCCGCCAGAGTCGACAGTTTCCAGGTTACATTCAATCATCTGCACCAATGCGCAGGATATAACATTACCAAAGAAAACCTCGTCTGGATATGAAGTTTTCATGTATACTATGTCTGGCCAAATGCCACACGAGTCACACTACTTGCCACGGTAATCCTACGTGTACACTCAAGCCTGGGTATTGGGCTTATCTCTCAGAACCCCAACCCGCCAAACAGAAGAACAGTGCATCAGATGATAATAATATGCAATGCAGAAAATGCGGTAAAAATAAAATACAACAAATAAAGCAAAACAAAAAAACAAAAACACCCAAAGAGAACAAAGACAAGAAAGCGCTAGGACTGACTCGCTTAGGGATGGACCAGCATAGGTCAACCAGAGTCCCCATCAAATTCGCCAGCTGTCGCTCCCAGGATTTTCATACAGGTACCAACGCGAAAGTGGTGAGGAAAACAAAGTCGCTAGCCGTGTAAATTTATCCCAAGAGAGGGAAAGGGAACACCGCATAAACCTGAGGAAGAGGGAAAGGAATGGTCATCGCAACCATAGCCTGGGTTCGGGAGTCAGTTACGCGAGGGGAAGGTGTTAGCACCCCACGCGTCCATCGTACTCGATGGGATCCACGCTTGTTGTCTATTCTAAGGGTGAGTTATCCTAACATCTATGGCTACACTAAAATGGGGAAGGGGAAAACTAAGACAGACTCGGTAGGACGTCGTCGTCCTAGGCCTACGTACCCCCTTTGTGCAATGGGGAATTCAGAGTCAACGTAGTTCGGACCAAGTTCTTTTTGTGTTTTTTATGAGCGACGTTAAGTTCGCGTCCGGCAGTTAGGGTCGATGCATGTTTGCGACTCAGACAAAAAGTAACGTGCCCTTTTTGAAAATAGCCTTTAGTTTGACAATCCCGAAGGACGAAAAGGTTTAAAGTTTGTTTGTATCTTTTAGGACAGAAGTGACTTGAGTTAGTTCATAACTCAACTTGAACCAAAGTCTATAACACGGGAACGAATGCGTCGCATGGTCATCCCTAATGGGACGTATGCTCAACACTCTAGAAGAGAGAAGGGGGACCCCTCAATCTTCATTTCCTATGTTTATGGCTTGTGTGCAAGGCAAGTTGACCTTATTAAGTATCTTAGAGATGTTATGAGATGAGAAGAGGGACTCAAAAGAAAAGAAAAACACTACGGGGAAAATCTATCCTAATGTTATCATGCAAAGGTGGCCCTAAGGGGAGGTTTGACAACTACCTAAGCCTAAAGAAAAGAAAAGATGAGAGAAAGAAAGAGTGAGGGTGGACATGGATAACTATCCACACCCTCAAATAACTTACCTCTGCCTCTGCATAAAAGGTTAGTACAAAACAGACATAAGCAACAATAAGATAAATGGAACCCCAAACAAATCACAACCCACAGAGATATGGTTATAAACCAAATGAAACTCATCCAAGTCAGAATGTACACCTTGGAGGTGACCCACAATGCTTACCAAACAAGATCAAGCAAATAGAATGCAAACAAGTGGCAAAACACACAAGAAAGCCATCAAAGAAGGAGTAGAAGAAGGAAGAGTGGACATGCAAGGTGATCATGAAAGAATGCTTCAAATAGTATCCAAGTCAGAATGTGGATGACCTAAACATGTGCCTAAACATGTTATACAAGTGTCACATGAGGCATGCAAACAGGTATCCAAGCATCAAGAATCATCAGAAGAAAGAGAAGGAAGCATATAAGGGAAACATGTTCAAGTATGTAAGATGAAACATGAATGACATATGACATGAATGAATGCAAAGCTCCAAGGTCAGAAACATATATCAAATGAAATGTAAATGAATGATATGGCATGGCATACATAAACCAAACATAAGTCATGGAGAGACACAGATGAGAAGAAGTGAGAAGATAAGTCAAAGAAAGGGCATGTAAACCAAGCATTGAGCATATGCACAAAGTATGCAACAACCTCACACCAATGACATATAATGGCAATCAAATGACCTATAACAATTCAAACATGGTTTATGAAGTCAAAGAAGCAATCTCAAACAATGGCACAAGTGCCTTCTCAAATGAGTAATCAAACATGATCAAGGATGTGCATACAAGAAGACCTCAAACAAAGAGCAACCACATAATTAGTAAAACATCTTCTAAAATTACCAAATTAAAACTTAACACACCTCAACCAGTGGTAAGCAATATGTCAAAAGCTTATGCCAAAATTCCCAAGGTAGGTCACTCAAACAATTATGCAAAGTCAAATGAGAAATATGGTTCAATATGCAAAAGAGAAAGGACTAAAATGCAACATGAAATGATTTTAAAAATAAGAAAAAAATGTTTTAATGCAATTCAATATGTTTATGAAACAATGCAAAAAGAATGAGTTCAAAATGTTTTATGGATGATGAGAAATAAAATAAACAAGTTAGAGTATGCATGTAAGGAAACAATTCAAAAAGAAATCTATTAAATAATTAATTCAGTCACTAAAAATAAAAGAAAATAATAAAATAAAATTTGGGAAAATTTTATAAAACTATAGATATGATTCATGAATTTTTTGGGAATTTTTTAATGCAAGAAACTATTTTAAAAAAAATAAAAATGAAATGCAATAATTAAATAAAAATAAAAATAAAGAAATAAACATGGGGAGTGTATGCAGCAATAACTCACGTTGAAAATTGAAATGGGCTGGAAGGTGGGGGTGCGAACAGAAGGCCCAATTCAAGAATCCATCAGAAAAAACAAAAATAATAACATGTGGACCCAGTCCACCACGTTGACTCCATATGAGCCATGGGATCAATCTAACGTCACACACATAGTCAACCAATTAAACAAGTAGTCATGATGAACGTTCCAGATCATAAAGCACACCATAAGCACGTACACACACGCACACTAAATTATCAGAAATAAAAAAAGAACGCACGTGACATGCACACCGTATCATTAATGTGCTGGCACAATAATAACCACCAGATTCATCAGACGTACCAGATTGCATTATCAAATCAAATATTAAAATAAATGAATGGCTGGGATTAGAGATGCACGGTAATAATCGTGGGAGGGCACCCATACAAACCAATAAAATAAAACAAAAATTAAAAGATGTGGCAAGTTGGGGACCGTACGATCAAAACCATCAACGGCCAAAACTTCATCTTCCTCATTCAAACCCTACCCTCGCCGGAACCCTTACCAGTCGCCGGAGCTAGGGCTCCGGCCACCACTTCCGGCCACCTGCAACCAAAAATTCACCAGAACACACACGCGAATACACTATCTTGACCAGAATTCCACGAGGATTAATAATATCACATCAAAAATCCCAAACAAGCAACACATAAGGCAACACGAATGAAAAAAGGTTAGGTCCAAAACTTTGAAACTCACGATACAACCATACCATGCGTCAAAACTCAAAGCAAAACACATCAGAATCATCAGTGGATGTCACACATCATTATGCACATCAAAAAAATGAGTTTTAAGAGCATGCAAAGTGTTACCTACCTGAGATCACGCAACCTATTCACTTGCTATTAGCTTCAAACGATGGATGGTTTGTGCTCTATGGATCCCAAGGGTTCAGATGGTGAAAGAAGTTTTGGAAAAGCTCTAAGGAATTGTGAGATTTGAAGGAGAGAAGCTTTTAGGGTTCAAACTTTGTTCTCCTCAAAGTCACGTGTCTTTTTTCATGAGTCTTTGATTTTTTGCTTAAATATCTAGGGTTATTCCACATCTGATCATTCAGGTCTTAATCACTCCTTGGTTAATGAGTTATGGGCCATTTGACAAATTTCCATAATGTGAAATACACCCTCCTCCATGCATGCACACCCAAGCCTTTCATGATGGATCACTTATGTTTCAATTTCTAATCACACCTAAATTGGATTTGGGCCTTGAGATGCTTTGGTTCATGAGTTTTCAATGATTTGGCAAGTTTGCATAATGGAAAATAATTTATGAATAAACCATGGATCCACTTGATTCAAAGGCCAAAAATGATCCTTATGGATTGTTCTTTGATGTTAGAATGTGACATGAAGTAATGGAACCAAATATAGGTCACTATGTCCCAAAATGCAAAAGTTGTGAAAATGGAACCATAAGGAAACCCTAAAAACCACCTTGCCTTCTTTTGATCATAACTTGAGTTTCACAAATGATATGGAGACCATCTAGTACTTGTTGGAAAGAGGTAAAATAGATCTTCAACTTTAATTTTTGAGGAAAATTCATTTGAAGCTTCTTTGATGATGAAAAGTCAAGTTGAATGTAGTGTAAGAACTTGCCCAAAAAGGAAACTTTCAAATTATAGGTCATTTCCATATTTAGTAACTTTTGTACCAACCCTTGATTCTTGATAAATGGTATGAAACTTGACCCTTGAAGACCATATGAGGATGTGAGACCTTGAAAACCTTGAAGAGAACCTCAAAATTTCACAGTTGACTTCCCCTCTCACTGTTGACTTTTCTCCAATTCTCCTGATTCCCCAATCCATTGGCCAATTGAACTTCTCATGAACCAAACTGATGTACAATCTTCCATTCCTAGATACTTAGGGACCCAAGGAATACCATGGAATCACGTCTTGCCAAAAAAAAATCAGAAATAAACTGACTTTATAGCAAACCCTAATTTTGGTACCCTTAGTCTAGGAGGAAATAGCACAGTCTCCATATCCAAATTCCTCTGAATATGATGTGTATCCTCTCCAACAAAGATAAGATATGCCATTTGGTGATGATAAAAACCCAAGAAGCTTGCCCATTGGAGCAATAAACCCAAGAATCTCAAAACCCTAATTTCTGCACTGGTTAGGAGAGAGTGATCCACAATACAAGGACTCTTGCTTGACTCTTTGAAGAACATCTTCTCCTCTTGAACTGCCTCAAGCACCTTGACCCCATGCTAAGAACCAATGATATGCGCACATGATAATGCAAAATGAGATGAAACATAAGCCAGTTAGTACTAAAGTAAGGAGAGCAAATTTTGGGGTGCTACACCTAGCAACAAGTCTCATAAGTTTTGACCCAAAAGACAAATAATCAATCATTCTTGATGGTTTTCTGATACGGGATAAATACTGTGCTATGTTAAGCAATCGTCGAGTAATTTATGGAGTAATTACCCTACAATGAGGCCGATCAATAGCTCTTTGTGCTAATGCATGCTAGATGAACGATATGTAGATCGTCATCCGAAAGCAATACCGCACAAAAAGAAAAGAATGTAACGATCTCATCTTGATCAAGAATTCGACAAAGATTCTAATGATCCATAAGACTTTCATCGATCCAAAGAAAAGAGAAATAGATGAAGAGAAAGACAAATTAAACCACAAAAATATGTGATCTAAGGCTAAGAACAAAGGAAAGGGGAGAAAATGGCAAAAAAACCAAAACAGTCCCAAAAACAAGCATTTTTCACATTCTGGATGCTGGTTAATCGATTAACCACTTCACAATGTAATTCAACTGTTAATCGATTAACCAGTTCGTGCATGTTTTGGTTAATCGATTATTCAAACACCTCATGATTAAGGATGCAATTGTGCACAAAATTTTAAGTAAAACAACAGCAAAAACCAGTAATCAAACACAAATTGCAAGATCCAAAGATCAAGCAAACAAGATCAACAAAGGATCTACATTATGGAAGATGAAATTGAACAACAATGGTGGAAAATGAGATTACCACTCCAAATCTGAAAATTGCTTCAAATTACTCCAAGATCCAAACTCCAAAGCCTTAATCTATAAGAATTGATGAAGAAAGCAAGTGTTGATGAAGGTTTAGCTCAAATTTGAACAAAATTCAATGTGAATTCTTGTTAACTTTCAAAAGAAGAAAAGTGAGCTTTGGTGAATTTTGGTGGTTAAGGAGAGAATTTGCAAGAGGTTTGTTGGCTCTTAAAAGCTTGAATGAAATTTTAGCAAGGTGAATTTGGCTCTCAAAAGCTTGAAGAATGAATGAAATGAAAGCTCTATTTATAGATCTTAGGCTTGGAAACTTTGGTGGATTGGAGTTTAGTTTGGAAATGAAAATTAGGCTTGGAATTTGAATTTGGAGGGAAATTCATAAAAGAGTGGTGATTAGTGAAGGTGTATGGTAGGAAATGATCAAAGTGATGTAGGGAATTAAAATGAGATGGTCTAGAATATTCCACATGTGATCAAAATAATGAAAATTGGTGCTAATTGCTGCAGAATTTGAATTTGGCACATTTTTTCAAAAATTGCACGTGTTAATCGATTAACCATTTCACAGTGCAATTAGGTTAACCGATTAACACAATGAAAAAATGAGAAAAATGGATTTTTGATGTGCTGTCTTGGCTCTGGCTCGATTTTTCTTGCTTGTCAAAGAAGGCATGTAAATAAATACATGAACCTTGAAGTCTCTTGAATAATAATCAATTAAATCTTGGAAACTCTTTATCAGATGAATTTTGAATTATTTGCAGATCAACTTTGACTTTGTTCAGATGAAATTCATTCGAGCTGAGGGACTGTTTGATATCCTTGATTCTCTTCCTGAAAAAGTTAGTAAAAGGGAAACAAACATATTTTTGGATTTTGATTAAAGGGTTAGCAAATAAAGGCAAATAAGGAAGACACAGATGCTCAGTGACCCCTGCAAGGCATAAACCTAAAGATGAGAGGCACAAGGGAACCAATGTGTCATCTTGTTTGTGGTATAAGATGCAAAATGGGATGTGAATGATATGTGGAATCTTAGGGGTTAAAAATTAGGGTCTTACAGCTGCCCCTATTTAAGTTTCTTCCATCAGGAGATATGAAAGTTGAAAACTTCATCTCGACAAGATTGAAGATACTAAAATACAGAAAACCAATATTTTTTAGTCCCTAAGATGCCACAAGATTATATGAATGCAAAGGATGAAACAGACTGCGGGGAAACTTGAAACAAGAGAGTTATGGTAAATTGAGAGAGGCGACATGAAAAGACATGCCGGGGAATACAAGCTATTTCTGGAGATCTGTCAAGGTGACGAGAAGTATCCATCAATAGTTGGAAAGAGAGGGACAAGACCCTGGAAGACGAGTATGACATCCAAGAATAACATTGGATAGAAACTACAAACGAGACAGAAGTATGCCAAAATATGTCCAATAACAGCATTGGACAACAACAAGAAAGTTTCTGGTAAAAGCAGCAGCATCATCCAAGAATAGCATTGGATGGAGGTGAAAAACACTCTATTGGGGGTAAAATATCCAAGAATGGCATTGGATGAAAGGAACTACAACATTCAAGAATTGCATTGAATGGGGTAACAACAAACATCAGAGTCATTCAAGAATAGCATTGGATATAAACAAATTTCCAATTGCACAACTTCACTGGGGACATCCAAGAATGGCATTGGATGGCAAGGTTAACATCAGAGGTATCCAAGAATAGCATTGGACTTGGCTGGGGAAAAGGTGTCCAAGAATGGAATTGGACAGAAGATTCTCAACATCCAAGAATGGCATCGAATAAAGTGAGAAAAGTTCTAGAAAATATCTCAGAAGTATCCAAGAATGACATTGGATAAAAAGAGTTCACAATATCCAAGACTGGCATTGAATAAAGTTAGCAAGGACTTTCAAGAATGGCACTAAAAGGCAAAGGTAAATCACTACATTCAGGAATGGCACTGAATGATATCCAAGCAAATCTGTTGAGGATTATAGAAGAGAGGCAAAACTTCCAGGAATAGCACTGGGAGAAACAAGAGGAACAAGGTATCCAAGAATGGCACTGGAGATCAAAAGAGACAAACATCCAGGAATGGCACTCGAGTGAAAGAAATATAAAGATCTAGGAATAGCAATGGAATGGAAGAAAACAAACATCTAACAACAGGACAAGATGCACAGGGAAACGACAACATCCAGGAATGGCACTGGAAAGAAAGAAAATAAACAAGACATCCAGGAATAGCACTGGATGCAAAGACAAGCAAAAGTTTTGGTAGGTGCCAAGTAAGTTGGACTTTGATCACACGGTAAGATGTTGACAGCAACAGGACCTCAGGAAATGCATATGAGCGCGAAGCACACTTCGATCTATGAAAATCTTACTATGTATGATATATGAATGATTTATGTATGCAATGCATATGATAGAGACAACCGAGATAAACTCTTTTGTGAGGGAAGAAAGGGAACTCTGATTCCTCAACACAGTGAACACTGCCCACTCTGCTTGGAGAGAAGATGTTGAACACATCTTTGTCAGACTTATGAGTTGTATCAGGCTGATGGTCTTTTGAGGAGAGACATCTTGAGGATTCTTGAAGAAGATTGCCCCAGATTGATTGACTGATGAAGATAAACTGATCATAGCTTCAGTTTGATTGCTGCAGGGGAAGAATGAACTAATCATGGCTTCAATTCTTGAAATGATTGTTGAGAATAAACTGATCATAGCTTCAGCTTGACTATTGTTGGGGATGAACTGATCATGACTTCAGTTCTTGAATAGACTTTAGAGAAGGCTAAACTCTCTATGGGTCTTGAAAGAGATCTTCTGGCTAACCAGTTCTGTGAATAACTTGCACAGAGAAAATCTTGAACTGATTCACAACAGGATCGAGAAGTAATGCTCCCCTGATAGGATCACTGACCAAGTTTCTCAACTGTTTGAAAAATTCATGATGAGGAAAGTTTTCCTGCAAACAAGATCATTCACACATGGTAATTTTAATGCAAAGCTCATGCAATTTTTGAAATCAAAAATCATTTTTGGAATGATATTATTGATGTAAAGCAAAATGAATCACTTGTCAAAACACGAAGGTTTAGACATTCAAAATGAAAGAGAAAGAAAAGGTAAGACATCAGCACAAATGATTGGCAACAAACATAGGAGTCAGTTTACGCAACCTTGCTGTAGTATGCTTTCAAAAGAAATCGGGCTTTAATTAGGTCTTTTGAAGGTTGTAACGTTGTCTGGTTCACGGTTTTTTGAAACAAAGGATATAGGCTTAAAGTTTATTTGTACCCAACCCATTCTTCATGATGATCTCCAGTCCTATGCTCAGTTAATTCAACCTATGCATTTAGGTTCCAAGAGAGTTTGGAACTGCAACAACGTTATGATGATGGCTCAAGGACCAAAGAGTTTTTGAGATGACAGTCACTCTTTCTTACAACATTTTGTTGTTTTTGATGAGGACCTTAGTAAACTCGTTTTGTCTTTGAGGATTTTTGTAACCTCTTGATCTTTCTCTTGTTATCCCTAAATTTTGCCTGAACTGTGTCATTTGAGCTTACAGTCAGCGGGATGCCCCAATTTTCGCCTAAGTCTCCTTCGTAGGTTTTGACTTAGCTGGCTTTTCTTTTGATTTTTTTTATTCATCATTTTTTTGAAAGAAGTGATTGTCTGGCTTAATGATTACGGTGAACCATCATTGGCTTTTGAGTTGAAAGACATCTTCGACACTTCTTTGATGTGTGCGAAGAAAAGCTTGTGATTCCAATGATTCTCTTGTGTTTAAATACACAGTCAAATTAACTGAGAACTATCCATCCCCAGGTTAAGATTGCGGGTTTTTTCGTACAGAAAGAAACTCCAACTTCTAGGTTCAAAGGGGTTGACAAGGGATTAACTTCTTTATTTCCCCAGTGTTTGGGAGTTGAAACAATGCATGTACATCATCAGCCAAGTTTTAATTTGAAGCATACAATTCAGCAATTTCAGGTATTTCGTTTTCATCATCCTCCATCCAATATTTGCATAAACAAAAGCTTGATAAAGAAAGTGAACAAGAGATATATTTTTTTGTTTTGTGAAAAAGAAAGCATAAAGATGCACACAGTGGATATAAATGAATTGAATCAAAATATTGCAATGCTCATTTCATTGAAATTACCATGAAAGTACAAATAAAGTTCGAAAGCAAGCAAATAATACAATCAAAGAAAAATGCAAACAGAAAGAAACAAGGCCTAGTGACTAATCAACAACAAGGATGAGCTGTCTTGTCTGAAACACTGGCTTTAGGAGATGACCTGTCTGAACTGACTCAAACTTCACTTAGCATGCTCTGGCAAAGGATTGTTGACAACATTAGGAATGTCATCAAGAAAAGTCAGAATCTTTGAGTTCACCAATTCTTGTACTCTAGCTTTCAATGCATAGCAACCTTCCAAGTTATGGCTTGCCCCACCTCGATGGAACTCATAGTGAAGATCAGCCCTATAGCCGACTGGGAGAGGATTTGGAGGAGGAGGTAGATCCCTCGTTGTAATCAAAACTTTCTTTATAAGACATGGATAAACTCGGTGTATGACATCGGGATAGGATCAAAGTTAATCCTATTGCGATTCTGATTTTATCTAATAGTCTGACGAGGAGCTTGAACTGGTTGAGCATTGACAACAGGAGCAACTGCAGCCACATATTGTTGTTGTCTGTGACGAGGTTTCCCTTCAACTGAAACAACATGGGTGTCACTATCTTTTTTCTTTTGAAAATTCCCAGCATACTTTTTAGCACTACTAAAGGCTTCAGCATTAGCAATCCTTCCTTTCTTGATACCCTCTTCTAGTCTTTCTCCAATAGTGACTAGGTCAGCAAAACCAGATGATACACTGCCTATCATCTTTTCCGAAAAGAGTGGATGAAGAGTGTCCATGAACAAATCGGTCAGTTCTTTTTCAGCCAAGGGTGGCTCCACTTGAGCAGCTAGCTCTCTCCAGCGCTGAGCGTACTCCCTAAAGGATTCTTTTTCTTTCTAAGACATGTTCTGTAATTGACGGCGGTCAGGTGCCATGTCCAGATTATACTTATATTGATTTAAGAAAGCATCAGCCAAGTCATTCCAGCTTTGGATACGGTTCTTCTCAAGTCCCATATACCATTTCATTGAAGCCCCACTCAAGCTGTCTTGGAAACAGTGAATGAGCAATTTGTCATTTTTGGCATGAGTAGCCATCTTGCGGCAATACATCACCAAGTGGGTTCTGGGACAGGTGTGTCCCTTGTATTTTTCAAAATTAGGAGTTTTGGACTTTGCAGGTATAACCAAGTCGGAAACCAAGCACATGTCCATTGCGGCAGCACTAAAGACATCACTTCCTTCCACGGCTCTTACCCTTTTGTCCTGAGTTTTCCATTGCTCTCTGACTTCTTCAATGTATCTAGGTTCTCCCTGAATTTCAGATTATGGACCAGCAGCATGGTACACAAAAGGATTCTCAAGAATAGCTTGAGCAACAGAATGCACAATAGGCTGAGGTTCAGTGAACAATGGAGTTGAAGATACTGGCGAGACAAACACAGGAGTAGTTGCAAAAGATGGCGAGTAATTCGGAGGTAACCCAAATTCTGGCCAAGTAGAAGTTGGTTGCTAAGTCAGTGAAGGGTCAACAGTAGTAGTTAAAGTTTCAACAATCACAGTCCACTGAGGTGGTTCACCTCTAGCAATCAGAACTTGCAGCATTTTTGTGAGTTTGGTC
Organism: Lathyrus tuberosus; assembly: GCA_022829125.1. Taxonomy (NCBI): domain Eukaryota; kingdom Viridiplantae; phylum Streptophyta; class Magnoliopsida; order Fabales; family Fabaceae; genus Lathyrus; species Lathyrus tuberosus. The sequence continues at coordinate 14,894,148 of JALAZF010000072.1, forward strand.
ATGCCGGCCTTCAACTCATCAATTTCCATTCTGACTTCGGCGTTGAGTTGTTCTTGGTTTTCCATTCTCAATCTGACAGCAGCTCTAGTTCCGTAGTTATGTTAAGGAAACAGCTTGACGGTGAACAGATAATTGAAGAAGGAGATAGTTGAAATGAGTTTTTGAGGCAGCTGGGAAGAATGCAGATGTATGCTCATGGATGCAAGAGTGCATGGATGCAACAACCACAAACAAGATCACGCCAAGCACACGGGTTCAAGGGTTTGAGTCACGAGCATGGAGTCAAGGTTAAGAAACCAAGCCACAAAGGTTCGTGCTAAGGTTTTGTCTTCATTGTACCTGCAGAAAACAATGGTTCTAACGGAGTGCCCAGGGTCCACAATCCACTATCAGACACACCAGCGCACCGATTTACTCAGAGGTTGGTAGTTATCCTCTAGAGAATCTAACCTGAGTGTGGCATCGCGTAATGGCTAAGACAGATTTACATCTTCATAGCTTCCGCGCCACGATCCTAAAAAAGGCTAAGATGGGTTAAGGGTTACTACGGTCCTCAGTGTTATAGGCTTCTATGGAAAAAGTAATGCCTTCACGATCACTTGATCGACATCAGTAATTCCAAAGAGGCAACCACCGAGTGGATGGATTCTCAAGTTCTTCTTTTTCAGGATTCGACTCCCTCAAAGTTCCCATGACTATACCATTCTCCTGTCTCAAAGTACACTCTGGTCCGGGTATAGAACATATCTCGCACACAGAGGAACTCCAAAACAGAACAATCAAGTAACAAGCAAATCAAACAAAGAGCAGTAAATGAATCAAAGTAGGCAAAACCCCTCAAGGGAAGAGATCCCCAGCAGAGTCGCCACTTTTATGTAGCGGCAAAATCGTGAGTATAAGCTATTGATTAACTTAACTCGAAAAGCAAGAGTCGCCACCGCACTTTTATTTTATCCAAAAAGGACAAGAAAAAGAGCGAACAAAACCTACACAAGCTCTAAACAAGAACGAGTGAAGAGAGACTGGGTAAGGGGGGTTGGTTACATTAAGGGAAGGTGTTAGCACCCAAAACGTCTATAGTACTCTATAGGAACCCTTTGAAATATCTACCGCTTTTTGGTCTGAAAATGTTTGCTTGAAAAGTGGTTGAGGAGATGAGAAGAGAAGTTGTTTTTTAAGATTTTTGTGTTTGGAGAGACTTGTCGCCTCATGCCTACGTACCCACGGGGTGCAATGTAGGATCAAAACCTCGTAGTTCGTGGTACAGAGAATGAAATTTGTTTGTTTTGGTTGATTTTAAATGTAAAGACAAGTCGTCATTTCCAAGCGAATAATTCCGCTTAAAGAAATGAATCATGTCTAAACTTATGAAAAAGTTTTAGGAAAAAGTGCATGAGGGCACAAAAAGAGAGTTTTATGAGTTTGATGTTTTTTAAAGTATTTTGAAAAAAGTGTCAATATGCTTATGTAGTTTAGCATTTATTAAGAAATGAAAAGAAAAAGAGTAAAGTCACTTGACAAAGTCAAGGTTTGTTTATGAAAGAGGTGATAGTTTGAAATCAAGATGGTTTTGAAAAAGAGAGAGAGTTTTGAAAATTGAAGAATGGGTGTGTAACACCTCAAAATTTGCCCTCTCTTTTTTCTAACCTCTAACTGGCTTATGTTTCTTTTCATTCTTGCATTATCATCTTTGCATATCATTGGCTCTTAGCATGGGATCAAGGTAGTTGGTATAACTCAGGTGAAGAAGATGTTCTGAGGGTTTCGAGCAACAGGCTCATGTGTATTGTCCAAAGGGATAAGGGGAGAGAAAATTTTTTATACTATCAATTCTTGAGCCACAAGGGAGCCTTAAGCCTCAAGGTATCTTGATTTGTTCATTACCTCATCAAAAGATCACAATTGGCAAGAAATTTCAAGGGCACCACACTCTCCTAGTATGATGGTTCAAATTAGGGTTTTGAGATTCCTGAGTTTAACACCACAATCGGCATGTTCTTTGAGTTTTTATCATCATCAAATGGTACATCTCGTCATTGTCTGACAGGATACACATCATACTCAGACGAATTTGGATTTGGAGGATGTGTTGATTCCTCCTAGACTAGGGGCACCAAAACTAGGGTTTGCCATAAAATCAGTTTATTTCTAATTTTTTGGGCAAGACTTTATGACATGGTATTCCTCATTTCCCTAAGTGCCTAGGGTTGGAGAATTGTCCATCAAATTGGTTCAGAAGGGTTCCAATTGATCAGAAGATTGAAAATCAGGAGAATTGGGAATAAAGTCAAATGTCCAGTGAAAAAGTCAACTCCTGACTTTTTAAGTTAACATAATTATTTTCAAGTCAAATATGGTCCATGTATGAGATTTGATCAAGGAATTGTCAAAAATCAAGAATTTTGAGAACTTACCATTTTTGGAAGGAAATAGGTTTGAAAAACTTTCTATTTTTGGAAAGTTCTAACATGAATTCAGTCATCTTCCAGGCCATATTTCTTCATGATCCAAGCTCCATTTCAATTCTCTTCAAACATGAAAGTTGTAGATCTTGTTCCAAGCTTTCCAACCATGTAAAGTTTGTCTCATTTGGATTATTTTTCAGAGAGTTATGGTGTCCCAAAGTTGGAGTTTTCAAGTTGTAAAATTTGAAAACTTAGAATTTTTTCTAAGTTATTATTGGACAGATTTGCACACACACTTTCAACCTGATTTTTCTCATTAATTAAAGCCTCATTTCCACTTGCTTTCCACACCAAACTTGTTCATGGTATTCCCTAGTTTCTAGTGATCCAAAAAACTCATGAAATGGTCCCTTACACACCAAGATATCACCATTCAAAGTCACATACTCCAAGTTGCTCAAACTTGAAAATTTGGTGTAATGTTGTGGGAAAAATCTTGACATGATCATGCAGCAACATGTCCCACTTTATTCCATGCGTACCATGTATTCTTTCTCACCAATATTTACCCAAAACAACTAAACACACCACCGGCCATGAAAGAGAGAGAATTACACAAAATGGCCATTTTTGGTAGATGTAAATTGGGTCTGTTTAAATTCACCAAGTTTGTACATGTTGCCAGCCCATTATTATACGGATACATACCTCATTCCAATCCAAAAGCCAAGGCGAAAACCCTCCTTACCAAGCTTACCCGAACCTACCACCCTTTGTACATTTTTCACTCATTTTTCAATTCCGAACCAAAGCAACAATTCCAAACCATTCACTAACCCTAAATTCTCCATATATAAGCTAAAAACACTCCAAACCTGCCACACATTGGCTCATTTCCAGATCTGAACTTCTTGCTTGTTTTTCAAAGTTTTCACTATTTCTCTCAACTCACTCAAGGAAGCTTTGATTTCTGGGTTTATTCTTCATCATTGGAGCTTAAAGATCAAGATTATTGGGTTTCTTTTGTACTGGAAGTTGAAGAAGGCAGTGGACCATTCTCCACTTAGTAAGTTGCTTCCTCTCTATCTCTCTCATTTTAGGGTTTTAATGTATGTTAGAAGCATCCACATCTTGCATCTGAAGTCCTTTTCACAGAGGCATTGGAGCTAGACTCAAATATTTCGTGCTATTTTTAAATGTGTTTTGGTTTACATACTTGAACCTATGACTTTCATGCCTATTATCTTTGTGTTTGAGTGATTTTTTTGAGAAACTAATGGTACGGTGATGATCCTTGTTCTTCGAACTTTAATTTTGGTTCAAATTTCATTTGATTTCGTTGAGATTTGAGTGAGTTATGGAGATTTGAAGTTTGATTGGTGCTCTTGGCGGAAAATAAGAATTTTGCACTTGTTCATGAATATATTGCTGCTTTTTTTGCATGAAAAAGGAAGAAGAAGGACACGTGACAGCGTCTGGTTGGTTGGTGTTTTATTTTGTCTTTTAGTGACTTAAAATTTCATGTGACCAATTGACATATATGTGTACTACATGCTTTTTTGTTCATTTTTGTTTCTTTTAAATATATTGGCTGTAAACATGACACAACCACATTGCGTTTGGGTCTAGTGAATCTCTTTTCGCACCCCCTTGTTCTAAGGCCCATGCGCACACAGTTGCATTCCTTTATTTCTGCATATTACTAATGCACCCCTCCATTTTAACACTTACTTTATTTTTTATTTTTTATTTCATTTCCTTTTTAATTATTAAAAATACTTTTTCTATCAAAAAAAATCCAAAAAAATCATGTATGTTCCTTATTGTCTTATTTATTTTTTCATGAATTTTATTTTATTTTTAATTTCGTTTTAATATTTTATTTTGTTTTAATTTGAAGATATGTTTCCAATGATACCCTTTCTCAAGGGTTAGGAACTTTTGTGACTTTTGTTCACCTTTTGAGACCAATCTCTTTGCCACTCATAGACATTGATATGAGGTTGTTTTGATCCTAGTTTAATGATGGTTTGAGTTACTTTAAGTGACTTGCCATTCAACTTTTATGGACCCACGATCTTTACTCGGTTATGTGCATATCTTTACTTGTGGAGCACTTTTGAACATGCTATTGAGCTAGTTCGGTTCCAATCTTTTTGCACTTGTTAATTGGATGTTCAAACTCGCCTTTGATTATTTTTTGGGAATTTATTGAATCACTTTCCTATTTTTGGTTGATTTCTACTTGTGGTTTGAATTTGATTGAGGCATGCTTGGATATTTGATCTAGTTTGAATGCTTCTGGTTACTTGTGATTGAATGATGCTTGAGATGATTATTTGGTATGATCATGTACTACGTTAGCTTGTTTGTGGCTTTGGAGTCATCCTCATTTGTTCATTTTCCTATTTGTTCTTGATTTTCTAAGTTGACAATGTTTTGACTCGAATCCTTTGGTGTGCTTAACCTAATCTTGTGAGATGTTTTCTTGTATGATCCAATCAATGCTTGAGGACTTTTGTTTGATTTAAATGACATGCTTAAGGTTCTGATCCTCTTGATTTTGGGTCCATTATGTGATCATATCTTGCTTCTTGCTTCACTTTATCATGTGTTGTTTGCATAGATGTTTAAAGTGGATGTTTGCATAATTGCGGAGCATGCCTTGAATGTGATTCTTGTTGCTTCTTCTTGCTATTCATGAGTTGATATTTGAATTGAGATACACGTTCACCTTGCTTCCCATTTGCTTTCATGCCTTGATTTCACTTTGTTTGATCACTTGAAGTTATGTTATGCATGAGTTAACTGTTGCTAATTGTTTGAGTGTTGTTGAGATACATACTTGATGCCCTTGAGATCATTTTCTAATGCTTGAATTGGTTAAATTTGGCATAACTTAAGTTCTGACGTGGATCTACTTTCATCTTACCTTATTCATGTCATCTTTGTGTGAGGTTCAATGATGTTTAGTTGTGTTTCTTATGCAAGTTTGCTTGCATCCTTTCTTGTTTGCCTTTACTTGCTTACTTGAGCTTTCTTGTGTGACCTTTTGAAGCATGTTTAATGATGCGATTGGATATGATGTGTATGATGTGCTTGCTGCCCCATCTCTTTCCTCATCTTTTACTTCACTTTCTTCTTCATCTCTTTCACTCTTTCTCTTCCCACGGATCTCAAGACTTGTTTAAGTCTTGGATTCACTCCCTTAGAGCTACCTAGTTCGACTTAATTTTTGATTAAGCTTGGAGTAGGATTAGCATTAGGATTCCCTTTGCATGCTAACTTAGGTAGATATTTCCCCTTTCAAACTCAACTATAGGGCCACCTTTGTATGACAACATTAGGATCATTTAGTTTCCCCTTAGTGTTTTCTTTTCCTTTGAGTCTTCTTTTCTCATCTCTTAACACTTCTAAAACACTTAATAAAATTAATGTGTATTGCGCATGAGCCTTGCATGTGGGAAGTGGGGAATGAGGGGTTTCCTCTCATTTTTCTAGAGTGTTTGGTGGGCGTTCCATCTTGGAACGATTCGCTAAGCATTCGTTCCTACATCAGACTCTGGTGCAATGCAAGTTATGAACTAACTTCAGTCAACTTCTGTCTAAAAAACACAAAAACAAATTCAAACCTTTTTATCCTTCGGGATCATTCTAGTTCAAATCATTTTTCAGAAAAGGGCTCGTTACTTCCGTCTCGTCGCAAACAGGCATCGACCCTAACTGCCGGCCGCGAATCTAACGTCGCTCATAAAAAACACTAACCGACCTCGTTAGGTCGAACTACGACTGCTCTGATTTCCTCTTTCTCGTCCGATTGAGGATACGTAGGCACAAGACGGCGATGTCTTGGCGAGTAACCTCCCCCTTTAGTTTGTGTCCGAACTACGTTGACTCTGATTTTCCTGTTCCCGAGGGAATACGTAGGCCTAGGACTCTGAGGATGTCCTATCCAGTCACATCTTTTTCTTTCCTTCTTCGTTTCTTCGTTATTTTCCGTTCCCGTTCGTTCTCCTTTCCAGTAGCAGCGGAGCTCCAGATGACGACACCCTTTGATGATACAACAAGCGTGGATCCCATCGAGTACGATGGACGTGTGGGGTGCTGACACCTTCCCCTCGCATAACCGACTCCCTTACCCATTTCTCTTGGTCGTGAGACCATGATCTTTCTCTTCCCTCGGGTTTACGCAGTGTTTCCTTTCCCTCTCTTGGGATAAATACACATTGCTGGCGACTCTGTTTTCCACGCCACTTTCGCGTTTGTACCATGGATGAAAATCCTCGGAGCGACAGCTGGCGACTCTGCTGGGGACGACTGGTTACCTAAGCGAGTCAATCCTAACGCTTGTTTATTTTTACTTCATCGGGTGTTTATTGTTGTGCTTTATTATGTTGTATATTACTGTATATTACTGTTTTTACCGCATTTTATTGCATCTCATTGTTATCATATGCTGGACTGTGCTGTGCTGTGCTGGTTTTCTATTTGGTAGGTTGGGTTGTTTTGAGAGAGAAGCCCAATACACAGGCTTGAGCATACACTTAGGACTAGAGTGGAAAGTAATGGGACCTACGTGCCACCTTTGTGCGTTTGGTGTTCACGAACTTCACATCCAGACGAGGCTATCTTGGGAGATATTCTGACGTGCGTGTCTTGCGCATTTCAGGGTGTTGATCTAGAAAGTTATCGACTCTGGTGACCGTTTCTCCGAGGACTCAGCAACGCCTCTCCCCCGACATGTGATAATGGCAGACCAGAAATAGCAAACCCATTACACTTGTTGATCCGAGGACCCAATGCTGGGAACTTGCATAGAATGACCTTTTTTTAGGGGAATCAGTTGAGGCCTCCTCGATTGATGATGATGCCAAACCAGAAATGGTGAACCTATCATCATTTCTCGACCTGAGAGCCCGTGATATTGAGGATCCTCGGTTTTCTAGATCCCACATGTGAGAGGGGATAGGTGTTTTCAGGTCTGCAGGTAACCAAAACCTTCAACCTACCTGGTTTTCTGGATTTTTTGTCAGTATATATTTGATTACCTGGTTTTCTAGCTATCTCAGTGGCGTGATGTTCTGGAATTCTTATTTTCTGGGTTGTGGTCATTGTTCAGTTAACAGCACAACACGTCCAGAGCAGTGATACCTTGATCCCATGTTTGCATTTGCATCATTTCTTGCATTCTAACATGTTTGGCATTTTTCAGGGTTTGCATCTTACCTTTGATTTCGGTTGCCGAGGTTTTCTTGTCATGGATGCTCAGAGGAAGAAGACCGTGACTTACACGTTCCCAGACCCAACTCTGACATTGATTCATAAGATGATTGGTATAATTGGTCCTAGAATTCGCACTGAGTTTAGTGGTGAGTATGGAAGGTTGCTGAAGTTCATCTATAACATCTCCAAGTATGAGAAAGATACTATCCACACACTATTACAGTTCTACGATCCGCCGCTGCGCTGTTTTACTTTCCCAGATTACATCTTGGCTCCAACACTGGAGGAGTTCTCATTTATTTTGGGAATCTCCATCAAGCCAGGTATGCCATTCTTCTCTGGAGAACGCCCAGGATTGGAAGAGATAGCTGCTGCTCTTCATATAGGAGAATCCACTTTGAGTGATAATATGGTTGACAAACAAGGATCTAAGGGCTTTTGTTGAAGTTTTTGTTTGAGCAAGCTAGCGCGTATGCTAAAGTAAATAATTGGACATCCTTCAAAGCCATTTTAGCTGTGTGCATTTATGGGATTGTCCTGTTCCCCAATATCCCCGATCTTGTGGATATGCACGTTGTTCGGACCTTTATCTTGAAGAATCTTGTACCTACTCTGCTGGGTAATGTATACCATTCAGTTCACTATAAGAATGAGAATAGACGAGGAAGGACTATAAGTTGTTGTGCGCCACTCCTGTCTACGTGGTTTTTAAGGCATCTTCCTGAAACTGGAGCTTTCATTGATACAAGAGATTCCTTGAAGTGGTCTAAGAGGTTGATGGGATTGAGCACTGATAACATTGTCTGGTTCGATCATGATCTGTTGGGAATAGAGCTCATTTATAATTGTGGAGAATTCCCAAATGTACCTTTAGTGGGGAGAAAACGCGGAATTAATTATAACCCTTCTCTCACTATCAGGCAATTTGGGTATGCTTTGAGAGGTCCCCCTAAAGATCGTGATGTCAGAGAGTCCCTGTTTTTCAACGACACCGAAGACCAAGAAATGTTGGGAAAAGCTGTGAACGCTTGGAAGCATGTTTTTACGAGAGGGAAGACTTCTTTTGGGAAGTGCAATAACAAAGCATTTGCTCCATACGTGGAATGGATCTGGAGGAGATCGGAAGAGGAGCTTCTTCCTTTCCCAATAGAGCCACCCTTGTACCCTCTGATGACTGAGCCTCCGACTACAGTGGAGATAAGGAGGTATAACAAGCTGTGGGATGAAAATGAGAAGCTGAGGGAAGAAAATCATGAGTTGAGTACAGATCGGCCAATTGAAGCACGAGAAAGGTGAAGTTGTTCATGTTGCCAAGGTGAAGACATAATTGTTCGCTAAGAAAGAGAAAGAGTTGGCTGATGAAGTTGCATCCAGACAGAAGGTAGCACAGGCCTTGAGGGGTACCAGTAAGGTTCTCACATCCAAGAAAAAAGAGCTAACCAATGCTTTGTCAAAGATCCACAAGTTCAATTCTTACCGAAATACAGCAATTTCAACCAATAAACAGGAAGAGGATAAGTACTTGGAGCAGATAGAGGGTTTGAAGTCAAAGCTCAAAAGGAAAGACGAGGAGATCTTATCAAGATTTTTCGAAGGCAGAGCAGTCGAAGAGAGACTCAAAGAGGCCATGGCAAATATGGAGGAGTTGAAGGCCCAAGCTGGGGTGAGGAGGCCCAGAGGTGAGGGTCCCAGTACAGGTGGTGTTTATGAAGAAGATGCTTGGGAGCTGCACAGTCGCTATTTGATGGGGATTATGCACAGAAGAGATCTTCTAATACAAGAGTTAATCCAAAAGCCGAAACATCCCAACACCAAGAAGCTATTCAAAGAGGTGCAAGATTGGTGTAAGGAGCATGATGAATGCGGAATACTGGCATGGTTGAGTTTGGATGATTTGCCATAACTTGATTTTCTTTATTTCATTGTACTTTTGGGATCACCACCAGACTTGTTGGTCGGGATCTTTTGTTTATCTTATTCAGACCTATGTCTTTATCTTGGGTTGTAACGGATAACAGATGATTATTTTTTGACTCTCCTATTATATGATCAGAAGTTCAGTTCCATATTGTTCTTAAACTGGAATCAAGGGGTAGATCACCCTTGTGAATGTACAAACATGTTTGCATTTGCATTTGCATAACCATAATCATTTTTGCATAACAGGTTTATCTCTGGTTTTCTTATGTTCTCCTTTCTTTAGACAGGATTGCCGACCAACGTATTCATCGGTATTCTACCCGGTCCAACCAAAAGAGAATCATGGAACAGATGCAAGCGGAAATGGCTGCCATACAGGCACGTATTGACCAATTCATGGAGATGATGCAAGGAGTCGCACAAGGGCAACAAGAGCTCAGAACCCTGGTACAACCTCTTGTGGCAAGAGTAGACGAGAACGGTGTACTACATGGCGGTCATGTTATTCCTCCTGGCGGAGGTGGTAATGGAAATGTTGTTCATAATGGAGCTCAAGGTGGAGTGCCAATTCCTTCTTTGGTAGGAGGAGGAAGCACTATTCGTGCAGTTCATGGCCATCACTATGATGACCAGCAAGACGATGTTTTCTCTGTGCGAAGCATGGATGCTGGTATCCCTATTGTTAATGATGAAAGGATCCGGCTTATTGAAGAGCAGTTGAAGGGGGTTGTGGATCAAAATACTCTGGGCATGGACTTGGATGATCTGGGGTTGGTTCCCGGCATCATTATCCCACATAAGTTTCAGACTCCTACTTTTGAAAAGTACAACGGTATGACTTGGCCAAGGACTCACAAGAGGGCGTACACAAGTAAAATGGCTGCTCATGCAAAGAATGAGAAGTTGATGATGCATTGCTTTCAAGATAGCCTATCTGAGGCATCCCTAGAATGGTATATGCAGCTAGAGAGGAAAGACATTCATAGTTGGAGAGAGCTGGCAGGGGTTTTTATTAAACACTATCAATACAACACCGACATGGCTCCCAATCGTACACAGCTACAAAGCATGTCCCAAAAAAGCAGTGAAACCTTTAAGGAGTATGCGCAGAGATGGCGCGAGTTGGCGGCGGGGGTGCAGCCGCCAATGTTGGAAACAGAAATGTTGAAAATGTTCATGGACACCTTGCCCAAACATTATTATGAGAAATTGTTGCCTTGCGCGCTAGGCAAGTTCACAGATTTGATCATGTTAGGTGAGATGGTAGAAAGTGGGATTAGAGCTGAGAAGGTCTCAGGCAGTGATGAATCATCTTCTGGTCAGGGGAAGAAGTCGTACGTGAATTATAAAAGGAAAGAAGAAGCCAATTATGTCTCGTCCTATAGAGGAAAGGGGAAACAACAACAAAACTATAACCAGCAGGTGGCTTCAGTGGTTATTCCTGCAGCACTTCCACCTCTGGCAGCACCTCAACAACAGAATCGTGCTCCGTGCCAACAACAATTCACACCTAAGCAGAACAGACACTTTGATACTCCACCTCTACCATATTCACAATTGTTTCAGCATTTGCTTCAGTTGAAGTTAGTTGAAAAGAGGACTTTGGCTCCTCCTGTTGGCACTCCGCCTCCGGGTTATAACCCTAACGCCCACTGTGACTTTCATTCTGGGGCACCCGGACATCATCTTGAGGACTGCAAAGCTTTTAAGCATAAAGTCCAAGACTTGGTGGATTCAAAGGCTATCAGATTTGCTAATGATGGACCTAATGTTGTGCAGAACCCAATGCCTAACCATGGTGGGCCAAGGGTTAATGCTGTGATAGAAGAGTGTGAGTCTTTGAACTTGGTTATGAATGTGAATGAGTTGAAGACACCGTTGAAGGTAGTGAAGAGCAGGCTGCTAAAGGGTGGAGTATACCCCGGTTGTGATGAAAATTGTTCAGAGTGCATGGTACAGATTAATGGTTGTGGTTTATTGAAGTCAGGAATTCAAGGTTTGATTGATGAGGGTGTCATACCCCAAATTTTGACCACTAAGATTTCCCATCATTGTGCAAATCATCATCACAATATGGATGAACCATCATACCTCATCAAATGCCTCAAGGGTTGTTGAGCATTCACTACAATCAAAATTAGGGTTTTAAGCCCTCTCAGAGCTTTAGACAAAGGATTAATCAAGGAATAACTTGATCTTCAACTTTTCTAGCCTCTAAAATATCCACAATGGATCAAAAGGACTCCCACTTCAAGGATTAAGCACAAGGCTGCTCCCTTCTAAGTGGATCAAGTCTCAAGATCGACAATGTCACCAAATTAGGGTTTTGGTCGACCAGGGCCTCTAGATGGAAATTTTTCATCTGGGAACAAGCCAAGGATCCAAAACATAACCTAATATACTCCATGGAGCCTCATGGACCTAATCATCAAGTCAATTTTGCCTCTGGGGATGCATTCACTAAAAATCAGGAATTAGGGTTTCTTGACCTAATTCACCCCTAAGTTGACTTTTAGGGAAAATCATGAACCAAGACCTCAAGACATGATTTTAGGGTCTTTAATATACCATATTGATCCATTTGGAACAATGGATTAATCTAAGAAGCTTGAGCAACAAGTCTCATTTTCATCTGCACCACAATTAGGGTTTCGCGAGGAAAGTCAACTGTAACTTTGACTTTTGATCAGGACATGCTCCCAAACCCTAAAACATGATTCAATATACCCTATGACACCCATGGAACATGTCCATCAAGTTTGATTTAGGTTAAGAACATGATTTCTTGAAGAATTGCACAATTTGGAATTCATCTGATAAAAAGTCAACTGTGCACAAAAGTTAACTTTGACTTTTTGAGATTTTTCACCAAAATGGATTTTTAACCCTAAAATGATGTTAATGTATGATTTGAATCATCATTCATCAAGAAAAATCAAAGAAAGTGGGATAACATGTAAAAGGGGTAACCATAAAACTTAGAAAAATTTCTAAGTTATAGAAAAAGTACCACTAATGTGCCAACTTTGGAGGACCATAACTCCTAAACCACAAGGCCATTGTTCCCCATTCAAAGCTTGATTTATAGATCACATTTCCCTCTAAAAAAGCTTCATACTGAGTTATTTCCAAATTCCTCATGGATTTTGAGTTATGGAGTGATCAAAATCAAGAAAAGTCACTTTGTTCCAACACTTAGTGAAAATTTCACTAAGTCAGATTTTGCCTTACTTTTTACCAAATGTAGGGGGATTTTTCACTTGGATTCAAAAGAGATTAAAACCAAACATGTTCAAACAGTTGTTGTATCATGTAAGGGCTTTACAAAATGGCCAAGAACATTACCAAATTCAATTTGAGCCATGAGATATGACATTGGCAAGTTGCCTTGCTGAAATCTGCCAAGGCAAGGCAGATTTTGCACTTTGGGTCTATTTGCCAAAATCAGCCAAATCCAAATGCTCCTATCCACTTGGACACCTCATAGGATTGAATCTAAATGGGACAATCACTGAGCCAAGCCTCCAAAGTCTTTGGAACAAGAAATAACATGTTGAACCTAGAATTGCCAAAATAGGGACAAGACTCCAATTTTGGAATGGAGCATTCAATGGAAGCATAAAGGTGGCATGGACTGAGCCATTCTCAACTGAATTCAGTCAAGACTTATCCAAGACCAAGGGAACCATAGCTCTGTGCCCTAACCTCTAGTCAATGGCTAGAGGAGACTTGGATTTCCATTGGACAACATTGGCCAAACCTCTGCTGCAGTTGCCATTCACTGTGGATCCTAAAACAAACTTGCTCTACTATAAATAGAGCTCAATTGTGATCAGTTTGAGTACACCAAAGCCATCTAACAGATGCTTTCCTCAAAATCTCCTCTTTTTGCCTTCCAAGGCAAGTCACCATCGGGTTTTGAGTTTGAGAGCTTTTCCAATCTAACCAATCACACTCACACCTCATATACATCACATATGAGCTGATCAAACACTTAAACAGCAACTGGAACACAGATTTCACAAAATCACCAGCCAATTGCTCAAGTTCTTGACAGATTTACAGTTGAGGTGCCATCTTCAACTCCAAACCATTTCAATCCATTCCAAGCATTCATACACACTCCATGGCACCTAGGGAAGCTATCTAGATCATTGGAACCTAGCTGTAACACCTCCAACACAAATCACGATCACCAGCTGCAAGTGGTAAGCATGAGCTCTTCTAACTCTATGATCCATGCAATTTTTGTTGCACAATCATTTGGCCATATGTTCATAATCATGCATGGAATGTTTCCCCTCAATTAATTACATTGTTTGAATCGTGTATCAAAAATCCTAGCCTTCATGCAGAAATTAGGGTTCTTGAGGATTTGTCATGATTTCTTGTTGTATGTTTAATTTAAATGAAATTAAATACCATAGGCATGATCGTGAGGTTGAAACGAGTTGATTGGTATGTGGATTACATGATATTTTTAAGTATTCAGTGAGATTGGAGAGAAAATGCAAATCTGGGCAAACCCAGAACACGCGCGTGTTCTTGGTGTGTTCTTGGCGCCATTTTTTGAAAATTCAAATATTTGAATTTTGTGATTTTATTTAATTGATTCAAAAATTAATTTCTCTCTGAGTTTTAATGATTTTGAGTTGATTCTTTTTTTAATAATTCACAAAAATGTTGAAATATTTTATTTTCCTAAAAAATCCCAAAAATAATATTTATTTCATATAATTGATATTTTTGCAAAGAATTAATGTTTTAATTGTTTTTAACATTTAAAATATTTTTTCCACCTTGATTTTGCAACTTTTAATGCTTTCTAATTATTTTGTAGGTCAATACTTAATTTTTGAAGCATTAATCCAAGATCACAATTTGTTTTCCATGTGTTAAACAATTTTGATCATTTTAATTGAATTTTTATTCAATTAAAACATATTTTGAAAACAAATTAGGGTTTTTGGATTAATTCAACCCTCATAAATCATTTTCAAAACACTTTTGGGCCTCTATTAGAGTGTAAGACCCAACCCACTTGTACAGAAATATTTTGGGCCTCATTCGTTGTATAAGTCCCTATGTACATTTTCAAATAAACTGCGTGATCGTCACCTTTTTCAAAAATAAACAACTAGGCCTATAATAGAGTGTAAGATCCAACCCCTTTTTAACCAAAACCATTTTGGGCCTCACTTATTGTATAAGTCCCTCTGCGTTAAAAGAAAACCTCGGCGCGATCGCCATTTTAAACGAAAAATCAATTGGGCCTACCCTCGTGTTATAAGCCCCACTCTTTTTCTTTAAACATTTTGGGCCTCTTGAGAGAGTGTAAGACTCATCTCTTTGTATAGAAAACCTTCTTGGGCCTCAGTCACTTGTATAAGTCCCACTGTACAATTTCAAACAACAGTGCAATCACTGGTAAAACCCTGGGCCTCTTCTTGAGCTGTAAGCCCCAACCATTTTATTTCAAAGCACTTTCTCCTTTGATTTTGAAATATACTGTTCTTTTCAATCTTTCTTTGTTGAACAACTAACCAAACAGCATGGAAGCTCTACAACCGAGTAAGTGGTTATTTCTTTCATTTACCGCTTTCATATACATATAACTGTATTGTGGGGTTGTTTCGCTGTAAGTCTTCTTTCATAAACTCATATCGACTGTGTAATAAAAGTATAGATATTTAGAGTTTCCCCGGCAACTACATCTAGAACTAGGTGACACCGTTTCGTTTATTTGTAGATATAGACAACTAGATCCCCAATAGGATCACCAGATACAGTCTTCTCTTCGGCTGTCCTCATTAGGAATTGTCAAGAAACTCTACTCCCAAAGATGAATGTATTCTCCGTGAATGGCATCTTTGAGTTTCTTCCAAATTCTCAAACTTTCCTGACTTTGATCTATTCTCGGTGAATAGCATTGCCTTGAATTTCTCGGGGTTTGGGGACCCACGGGCTTCTTAAAAGCATCGGCCTCCTCTTGGGCATCGTACAAGGACCCACAGGCTTCCTAAAAGCAACCTAGCCTCCTCTTGGGCTTAGTACAAGGACCTGCGGCTTCTTAGAAGTATTCACAGCCTCCTCTTAGGCTTCGTATAATGATCTCTTCCTCCGGGAATGATAGCCACCTCTTGGGCTTCGTACAAGGACTCGTCGGCTTCTTAAAAGTTTCCAGCCTCCTCTTGGGCTTCATACAAATTGTCCCGACGACTTCCTAGAGGTATAGGAACAGAACTTGGTCATCCTCATAGAACAGTCCTATTATAGAGTCTATTACTGTTTCTCAAAGCATAGTACAAAAGATGAAACTCTAGACATGGACAGTCTAATCTTCTTGAGTCTCAAAGACATTCTCAAGTGACCCCTTCGTTAAATAGGAAGGAAACCCGCAGACTCGGACAGTCTCAATACCCTTTGGATTTCCCGTTTCCTCAAAGAAAAGGAAATATCCCTGATCCTCGAATCAAATCCCTGAGTACAGTGTTGCTCATATAAGAACTGATTTTCTCTTTAAAATCAGTATACTGGACCTGTCACTTAACTGAAATAGTTACCATAGCCTCCTCTTGGGCTTTGTACAATGATTCTTCCCAACGAAGCAAACATTTAGCCTCTCTCTCGGGCTTTGTACGAGACACATAAGAGACTCCCTCATTGAGTCAATCACCCCTTTCGCCTCCATCTCGGGCTTTATACGAGATACAAAAAGGTTCTTATTGAGCCAAAAAAAATTTAGCCTCCATCTCGGGCTTTGTACGAGATACAAAAACACTCTCTTGTTGAGTATAAAAGATCCTCTTGTAGGATCAACCCCTTTTAGCCTCTCTCTCGGGCTTTGTATGAGACACATATTAGCCTCCTCTTAGGCTTTGTATAAGAAAACCACTGGTAGATCCAATACACCTTTTAGCATCAAAGCTATGCCTCGTTCACAGTACACAAACATCAACAACTCCTTCCCCTTCATCTAATCACTGTAAGCGACAAGCCTCTAGATCATCTACATCCATGCCACTGTCCCTCTTTTAGCATGAGAAATTCCTAGGGAAAGATAGCATTGCTCTACACTGAGTTAAAGTCTTCTCCTTCAGGTTAAAATCCCCTATAAAGGAAATTATGGCATTACCGGATTCACAAATCCCGGTTAAAGTAATTCTCCTTTATAAACAGTTGTGACATACAACCCCCTCTTTAGAAATGACAAATTCTCTCTAAAGTCAACACCCTTTTAGCTTCACATCTTGGTCTTTGAACAAGTTACAAATAAACTCTTCAGCTTCATATCTTGGGCTTTGAACAAGATACAAATCACCTTTCAGCTTCACGTCTTGGGCTTTGAACAAGACACCAAAACAACCACTTCCTCCCATAGAATAGGAGGAACTACGAACGCTCTGATTTCCCTGTTTCGGTAAACGGGAATACGTAGGCATAAGATTGAAAGAAAAATCTTAGCGAGCACAATCAACAAAAAGCATCAGTCCTAACATCCTAATCCTTGTTCCCCGCCAGAAACATTCTGTCAAAATAAAAAGAGAGAAACCAGTATTGGCGAAAAGACAAATAACCAGTACAAAGGCCCCCCACATTGATAGCATTTGTAACCTAACAGACCGCTGTTTAAACTCAATATGCAAGCAGGGTTAATTGGAGACATCTATTTCCCTTCCTTCATCGGCTTTAATAGGATAAAAAATGAATCGACCTTTAGTAAGCTCAAACCGCAGAGAGTGACCGCGCTTAAGAACCGCGTCCAAAATCGCTCGCTACAGAAAAGTGGCGCCCACCGTGGGGCCTGTTTGTTTCTTTTCTCTTCACTTGTGTGAAAACCACAGATTGGGGCTTCCGCCGGGGAACCCATTTTCTGTCAGGAACTTAGGATTCATAGCTTTAAAGGTCTAGGATGTTTAGGACAAATATATATACTGCTTTTCCTAATTGCTATACGTGTTTATTTTTCTGCTAATGGGAATGCGGGTGATGCCGTATGTGGAAAGATTGAGTATACACTTATGATAAGTGATGGCGACGAGGTCGACCATCAACCTCAGTGGAGGCTGACTAATGTAACCATTCTCTCACCTAGACAATGGGTCAGTTGTGATGCCAGAGAAGCTGAGGAGCCAAACCCTTTCATAGTGCGGAAACTCTCGGGAATAGTTGTTACGCGATACTACCCTCATTTGAGGCTGGTGATCTATTCTCGGTGAATGGCACTTACTCTAAGATTGCTCTACAACTCGCTGGTGATCCGCTTGTTGTTTTGCTTTCCTGAGAGGAGCTGATGATAATGAGTACAGGTACAAAAATCACCCTAGTATAAACCTTTGGGGATGGGTAGAGCCTTGACTTCATGACAACGACCCTTTGACCCCATGTTTTTTCTATGTTTTTGTGTGCTGCATTCAGGCATTCATTTAAAAAAAACATTAAAACATTCAAAAAAATTCTCTTTTAGTCTCTCTGTTTATTAAATTAAACTAAGACTGTGATTGCAAATATCAGAGAAGAGGATTACGCTAATGGATTTCGGTAGAAGGAGAACTCATACGTACACCTTCAAGGTTCCAAAACTAGAGGATTTAAGAAGGTTAGCAAGGATGATCACTAACCCTGAGGCTTTCAGAGCCAAGCACGGAGGTTTGCTACCACTGTTAAGAGTCCATGTGATTGAGGGAATCATGGATGCACTCATTCAGTTTTACGATCCGGTTTATCACTGTTTCACATTCCTGGATTACCAGCTAGCACCAACGCTGGAGGAGTGTTCTCATCCGATCGATCTACACATTACAGATCGAGCTCCATTTTCTGGACTGGAAGAAATTCCAAAGAATCAGACCATTGCAAGAGCAATTTATTTGGACGAGTCTGAGGTCAGGACTCACATGACCACTAAGGGTGGCATCCAAGGTTTTCCAGCCCAGTTCTTGACGGAGAAAGCCCTGTATTTTGCCAATATAGGGAACGTGACTGCTTTTGAAAGCATATTTGTCTTGCTCACCTACGAGTTATTTTTGTTCCCCAACATCAATAACTTCGTCGATATTAACTCCATTAAGGTTTTTCTCATTGGAAACCCTGTGCCGACTTTGCTCGCAGATGCGTATCATTCTGTACACTTGGGAAATTTGTACAGCGAAGGGGAGATCACATGCTGTGTACCTCTGCTTTATAAATGGTTTATCTCCCACTTGCCCAAGTCTGCTGCTTTTTGGGATTGTAAGAGTTCCTTACGTTGGTCGCAGAAGATCATGTCTCTTACCAACTCTGATATAGATTGGTGTAATAGGATTTATGATGGAATTAGGATCATTGACCATTGTGGAAACTTCCCCAACATACCCCTTATAGGAACTAAGGGAGGAATCAACTACCATCTGGTATTGGTTCTTCGTCAATTTGGATACCCGATGAGACACATCCCACGGGGTGTTCATCTGGAAGGTCTTTTCTTCAAGGAAGGAGAAAGTGACAGAGCACTAAAGACGGAAATAGTGCACGCTTGGAAACACGTTCTTAAGAAAGGACGAGAGTCTCTGGGAAAACCAGACTGTGTCTCGGTGGAGCCTTATCTCCATTGGGTACAAACTAGAGCTCTCAAGCTAAAAATGCCTTATCCTCGTTACGGAATTCTTCCGCCGAGGGAATCTGTCATGTACTTCATGACGGAAACTGAAAAGCTTCAGGTTACTCTCAACAAAGTTCAACGGGAGAGGAGGTCTTGGAAGAACAAGTACCGCACTCTCGATGTGGAGTGTATCAAAATACAGCAACTGCTGAAAGAGAAAGATGCTCTGATTGAAATTTTGGAGCAACATGCTGTAGAGAATCAAGATGACCAAAGGAATTCGCTCGCTCCTTTCACTTGGCAAAGGAATGACAACCCGACAACGGCTCAAGAGCCCCGATCAAAGAAAAGGAAGATACCAGAATCAGCACCCGATTTCTCTTCAGAGA
The DNA here is from genome assembly GCA_022829125.1 of Lathyrus tuberosus. Taxonomy (NCBI): domain Eukaryota; kingdom Viridiplantae; phylum Streptophyta; class Magnoliopsida; order Fabales; family Fabaceae; genus Lathyrus; species Lathyrus tuberosus. Next base: position 14,913,665 of record JALAZF010000072.1, read on the forward strand.
GGACTCGGGACCCATTAGCTTAGGTTTCTGTTTCTGCACTTTGTAATCTACTGTATTTCCGTTTCTGTAATCCTCTGAATTCAATAAAAAGGGGTTTCCCCACTGTTTGATATTTTCAATCTAATTGTCAAAGTTTATTTTGATTAAACCATAAAAACAATTAATATAATCATTGCATTCATCATTCTCACATCGCGTATTCTTCTTCCCTACGAATCTCACGTTTGTGTCTCGATTCTAGAGTCAAACTGTCTCATTCGTACAATACTTGGGCCAATCGTCAGAAAAAGATGGATGATCTTGAGGAAGAAAACAGAGAGTTGAAAGAAGAGATCGACGCTCTGAGAGAGGATGTGAGAAAGCTTCGTAACGACATGCAAGCCATGGCAGAAGCTCAGCTACAAAGGACTGTGATCTCAGAGATCACCTCAGCGCCCATAGTGGAAAAGTTTGATCCTAGGTATCAGATGCCGAAAGATCATCCTTGGGGCATGCCTGTTAACTATATCCCAGAAGGATATGTTCCGCCGATCACTGAAGATCAGGGGATCGCAACAGAAGCCGCAGGACCTGAAGGTTATAAAATTTGGGAAAGCGAAGATGCCAGGGGTATACTGAAGACTCCTGAAGGTTACAAACTTCGGGAAACGCCAAGGTTCGCTGCCGTAGTCACAGTACCACCCCCTGTGGTGCACACTATCCCGGAAGGACAGATTCCACAGATACCTTCTGGTAAAAAGGAAACTATATTTGACCGAATGGATGAATTCCAGGAACAGTTCTTGGAAATGCAGAAGGAACTGCAAGCCATTCGTGGTCAGGATCTATTTGGAAAGGACGCCGCAGACCTCTGCTTGGTACCCAATGTGAAAGTCCCGCACAAATTCCAAGTGCCCGACTTTGAAAAATACAAGGGTAACTCTTACCCTCAAAGCCATCCGGTGATGTACGCTCGGCGAATGTCAGCTCAGACTGAGAATCAGGACCTACTGATTAACTACTTCCAATATAGTTTAACCGGTGCCGCACTCAAATGGTACATGGGTTTAAACCGTACTACGATCAGCACTTTCAGAGATCTTGGTACTGCCTTCGTCCAACAATACAAATACAATTTGGACATGGCACCCGACAGAGATCAACTCAGATCAATGTGGCAAAAGGACAAGGAAACCTTTAAGGAGTATGCTCAAAGGTAGCGTGAAATTGCCGCTCAAATTTGTCCTCCTCTTGAGGAAAAAGAGATGACAAAGATCTTCTTAAAGACCTTAAGCTCATTTTACTATGACCGAATGGTTGCCAGTGCGCCCAGTGACTTCAACAAGATGGTGGGCATGGGAGTTCGTCTTGAGGAAGCCATCCGAGAAGGGCGTTTGGCAAAAGACGTTGGACCATCAAGTAGTACAAAACGATACGGTAGTGCTCTCCCTAAGAAAAATGAGCAGGATATTGGGAATATCTCTCTCAGAAAGCAAAGGCGACGGTACCAACCGGTAGCAGCTGTGACTCCTGCTATCAACCTTGCGCCTATTCCTACGAGCCAACCTGATCAGCAAAGGACACAACAGCCTCTTCAGCAGACTCGTCCTCCATATAACAACAACCGTACAACACGGCCATCAGGGTTTGATCCTATACCCATGTTGTACGCATAACTATTTCCGTTACTACTGGCTAAGGGGCACATCCAGACTAAGTCTCCTCTTACAGTACCGGAAAATCCGCCTTTTTGGTTTAAGGTGGATCAGACATGCCCTTACCACCAAGGAGGTCCAGGGCATAACATTGATAATTGTCTCAATTTTAAATCCGATGTGCAAAAGCTTGTTAGGAGCGGGGTCTTATCTTTCAAAGATATGAATCCTAATGTTCTCACGAACCCGCTGCCTCAACACTAGAAAGCTGCAGTTAATCTGATTGAGAGAGAGTCTAACAATGTCTATCAAATTCACGATGTACTCTTATTGAGGACCAATTTGGTCAAGATGCATTGTAGACAGAGTGGATATGGCCATGTGCCACCTCATAATTATCATCATCGGTAGTGCAAGCAGCTCTACAGGAACAGATGGATCTCGGATGGATCCAAGAGCACTGAGTTCGTGGAGTTAACATGGTCTATACGAACTCCAACGTCATTCAGAACCACGATATCCATGCGATGAATGTCAACTTGGTGGCAATACACTAAAGGCAAAGCCAGTATCATAATTTGCCGCGGCATAATTACAGTTCTTGTCTGACTTGCTCGGTAAACAAACAGGGATGCTCTTTTATATAGGAGGCCCTCCAGCGTCAGATAGATCTTGGATGGATCCAAGACTGCCATGATAGGAATTCCTATCAGATCAATATGGTTCAAATCTTTGACATTCGCGTGATGAATACCAACTTGGTAGAGTTACATGCTGAGCAGGTCCGACTCGGATTCTTAATATCACACGACTATCAAAGCTGTAAAGCAGGTTGCGAAAACGATCGAGGTTGTACCCTTGTCCAGGAGGCACTTCAGCACTTGTTAAATCACTGGTGGATGCCAATCTACATGGGTGAAGATACTCAGCAAATTAGTATCAATAACAGGAATCCCACTCGGCGTCAAATTTAGGATGTCCGACTCGTGGAAGCTAACCTAGTGAGGTTACATTGTATTCAAAGTGGGCGTGGCCAGGTACCACCACACAATTATGACCATTGTAGCGTCTGTTCGGAAAGTAACCAAGGGTGTTACCTTGTGAGAGCAGCTCTTCAGGGTCAGGTGGATCGTGGAGAGATTCGCCCATATCCGGGTTCTGGAACCATCAACTGGTCGCCGAGTTACCTTGTCAATCAAGTCGAGGATGTTGTCACCGTCTCTGGTCCTCACCGGACCAGGGATGTTTTTTCCATCATCCCTCTACTTGACGAATCTAGAGTTCCCAACCGGGAACGGATTGAGATTACTTATGATGGTCAGAAAAATCAAAAGGTTCCCATAGTCATCTATCTATCGGGACCAATACCGTATGAATCAACTAAGGATATCCCTTACAAATATGGTGCAACAATATTGCAGACATCAGTCGTGTAACACGGAGCGGTGGAATCTTCAACCGAGGAGTTGGAGAACCTAACAAGGAAAAGGAACTTCAGACAGAAGCTCCCGATCCATCAGTCGGTCAATCCAGTAATCCTGATCTTTCAAAAAATAATGATGAGATGCTGAAGCTCATCCAAAGGAGTGAATATAACATTATTTATCAGCTGTTACAGACTCCTTCAAAGATCTCAGTATTATCACTGTTACTCAGTTCAGAAGCCCACTGGGAGGCTCTACAAAAAGTCTTGGAGCAAGCCTTTGTGGAACAGGATGTAACAATCAAACAGTTCGATAGCATTGTCTCTAACATCACTTCCTGCAATAATTTGGTATTTAGTGATGAGGAATTACCCGAAGAGGGTCGCCATCATAACATGGCGCTCAACATTACAGTTAACTGCCAGGACGATGCTTTAGCCAGCGTACTGGTAGACACAGGGTCAGCCCTGAATGTTATGTTGAAGTCCACTTTGATGCAATTATCATTCAAAGGCCCTCCGATGAGAATCAGCGAGGTTGTCGTCAAAGCATTCGACGGATCCAGAAAAATGGTTATCGGCGAAGTTGATCTTCCCATAACTATCGGTCCTCACACTTTCCAAGTCACTTTCCAGGTCATGGACATCCGGGCAACTTACAATTGTTTATTAGGAAGACCTTGGATACATCAGGCTGGAGTGGTCACTTCGACCCTCCACCAAAAGCTAAAGTTCGTTCAGAACGATCAACTTGTCACAGTCTATGGAGAACAGGCCTTGCTGGTGAGTAACTTGTCATCATCTGCTAGTATAGAACCCGAGGAGGTTATTGGAACGCAGTTCCAAGCACTGTCATTGAGCAAGGACAATCAATCCCAAGGAGGAACCTCGATTTCCTCATACAAAGATGCTATTAAAGCGGTCGAGAGTACCAATACGACAGGATGGGGACAGCTTGTCATTCCTATTGACAATAAAACAAAGAAGGGTCTTGGTTTTTCTGCAACCTGCACCCAGACAGCTGCCAGCGATGGAAGCCTTCATCCCATTCAGAACTTCTTCCACAGTGGAGGTTTTCTTCACCCAGTGTCTCAAGCAGTCCATGCTATCAATGAGGAAGATCCCTCCGACACAGAGGAAGAGTGGAAGTCCTATCTAACAAGGACGGTTATATGTCTCAAGACGAAACGTAAACTCCTTTTTGCTTTCCTAAAGGGAGTCCTAGATTTATACCCAGGTCAGACATCGAAATGATATACGGGGATTGTGATCCAGAAGGATGACGTGCTCCGCCAAATTCATTAGAGGAAGACACTCCGATGAAAGACAAATTTGACTACACATACTATGGCCCAATGGATGGTCTGCCAATGTGGCAACCTTACCCAGGAAACTTGGGGCAAGAGAGTCAGCCGAACAATGAAAACCAGTTGATCGCCATTGAACAGAATCCCTGTGTCCCCACCATGTCATGGGATCAACACTCAGGTCATCCTGAAACTTTTCAACATAAAGATGAATTCGCAACGTTTGTGTAATACCCCAAAATTTGCTCTCCCCTTTTGTCATCATAGCATGGCATTATCATTTATCATATCATATCCACCTCATTAACATTGCATTGCATTTAACATAGAAAAGTGAAGCATGGCATCCTCCTTACCATCAGGGCATGTGATCAGGTGGGAGGTGGACAATCAAGGAATCATTCAAAGCACAAAAGGTCAATCAAGTGCCCTCAAGGCAAGCCAAGAGGTCTTTCATGTCTCATACCATCTCAATTGATCATCCACAACCTCAAGGATAAGAGATACAATGGGAGATTGAAGCATTACATCCTACACTATGCAAGAAGTCCAAAAATTGAAGGAAAATCCTCAAAAGAGATAGCTCATTGATTCAAAATCATTCTCAAGTGGCATTTCTCATCATCCTTTAAGAGGATACACAACATACTCTGAGGAATTTGGATTTGGAAGATGTGCAATTTCCTCCTAACCAGAGGGGGTCAAGATTAGGGTTTCCAATTAAATCAGGGTATCTCTGTTTTTTTGAACAAAACTTGATGTCATGGTATTCCATATGTCCCTAAGTGTATGTATGTGGAAAATTGCATCTCAATTGGTTTTAGAAGTGGTTCAATTGGAAGAAAGATCAAGAATCAGAGAAATTGGGGCAAAGTCAAATAATCAGAGGAAAAAGTCAACTCTTGACTTTTTGAGCCCAAAATCATGAAATTCATGTTACATATGTCCAATGTACAAAATTTGGTCAAGAAACTCCAAAGGAATCATGAAAAAATCAAGATGTGGAAAGTTGCCATTTTTGGAAGAGGAAGGGTTACTAAAAATAGCAAGTTTTGGCCATTTTGCATCAGAGTTTGAACCAAGGCCATTTAAAATTGAAGCACCAAATGAAAATTCCACTCGGCCACAACAAAAGATCTTGTTTTAAGCTTCAAATCCATGTGTGGAACATCTCCATTGGATAAAAATTGAGTGAGATATGATTGATCAAAGTCTGAGCAAAGTAGGTTCAAAACTAGGTCATGACCAAGATTTTCAGGGCACGCGCGCAGTCATTTTAACAAACAGTTGGTGGGCCAAATGTACACCTATTTTTCGCATGGTTAGAGGCTTCATTCTCAAAACTTGTCAACATCAAAAATGTTCCTTGTAATGTCTTCTTCAAGTTTCATGTTGGACAAAATTTCATCTGATCAAGGTATGATGGAGAAATAGTGGCCTCAAGTTAGGGTGGTTATGCTGAAATTTTGTGCCATGCCAGCCTTGCCAACCGACCACCTGATGCGCCCATCATCCAGTCTTGTGTGTTTAAGTTTATAGTCATTTTGGAGCATGTTTGAAGTATCATATCAACTCCAATCTCAAACCAAACTTGTTGCATTATACTCCCTCTTTCCAATGAACCCAAAAACTCACCAAACTATTCATTGAGTAGAGAGAAAAACATCACCAAACCTCCCTATGTTTCACTGATACATTGATGGCTTTGCTGCATAACTTGGTTCAGACATCCATCAAACAATTCTTTCCCTTATTTGAGCACACCATGAACATCACATACACTGCTATAGCACGTGCCTTGCATGAAAATGGAAAGAGAAAACTTACTGAGAAAGTTTCTAATACACAACCATGCCATTCATTTCACTTTCGCCTTCACCATAGCTTACCATAAGTTGCCATCACCATATCATTGCTCTCCCTAACTAACTTGACTCAGTTAGTTAGGGATGACTCACCTAAACCATTTCAACTCAGTTAACTCACTCGGTTTAACCATGGTTAGAGCACACTATAAATCAAAACTTCACTCTCAAAATTCATTTTTTCAAGACTCACTTTCTCACATTCACTTCAGAATTCTCCTCTCACTCTCTCTGATTTTGCTCATCTTCTTCTCCACGATTTCAACTCCATTGTGCTTCCATTAATCATTGTTTGGTGTGGTTGAATCAAGAGCAACAAGAACAACTCCATTTCTGCAAGTTCAGCATCATTGCAAGCTTCAACATCCTTCATCTATTTACGAATCCATAGCATTTATTTTGCTAAGTTTGAAGATCTAGAAGCTCAGCATATCAAGCTTTCCTCTGGTTTTTCTCAACATCTCCAATTGCTCCACATTTTCAGGTTTCATCATTCAACTTTGCTTCAGTTGATTTTCATTAATTTTAGCTTGTTTTTTGTTAATTTAAGCTTGATAGAAGCTCTGCTTACTCCGGCTAGTTGAAAGGCTTCTTAGAGGCATAGTTTCAAACCTAGGGCTTAATTTGATTGACTCTGTTCTTGCTGTGCGTATGTGTTTGGTGATTTTCATTAGCATATTCATAATGTACATGAGTTTAGCTTTCAATTGATGTATGTATTGTGATTTTCTGGAGAAATGTGAGTTGCAGACGGTGGTAAGTGACCGGAGAAGGTGACCGGAGGTCCCTCTCCGGCCGATGGCTTCATGTTAGGGTTTTATGACCAGTTTGAATGTGATCCGTTGGATGAGTGTGATCTAATGGCTACCATGCTGCCAACACATAAAAATTCATGTGCATGTCACGTGATTCTTCTGATTTCATTTTTAAACATTGTGTGGCATGGTACATGGTAGCTATGGTGAACATTCATGCACATGCGTGAGATTAGGTTACTTTGACCAGGGGTTGACTTAGACTTGATCCTATGGTGTCTATTGCTTTGACTCTTGTTGACTGATTGTGCATGTTAATTATCATGTTTTGCGCATAATTGGACTTAACCAGATTGATATTTACACCCCTCTGTTTGGAAGCCCAATGAATTTGCACTGCATTATTGCTATGTTCATACCCCCTTCCCTTTGCATTTCATTTTCATTTTTCTTATTTTTTATACATGTTTCATTTCCAATTTTTAAAAATACCAAAACAGATTGGAAAATTCTACAAAAATTCATGAGTATCACTAAAACATTTAGGAAATTTTTGATGATTTTATTTTCTGATTTTATGACCTTTTTACGCCTGGTCCATAATTTTCTTTGAATTTCCATTTAGATGCATTCTAAGCATGATACATGAATTTGTTTAATTTTGTTCTTGCTCATTACCAACTATTTTGACATGATTCTTTTTGCATTGATTAACTAATACATTGAAGCATGTTAGATGATTTTTGTTTGATTTTTTAGGTCACTTTATCACATGTCTTGATGCCTATATTTGCACCACTTTGCATGATGTTTCAATTTGACCTAATTGCTTTGTTTGAAGTCATTTTGCTCTGAATTTTTACATGCTATCTTGATGTATGATGCATTTCTGACCTAGGAATTCCAATAATATGCTGGCATAATTTTCATGAATCCATTTGGTCTTTGTTTGATGCATTACATTGGAAGTATAATCCATGGCATGTCATTACAACTTTAGTGCATGTTTACATGAATTCTTTTGTGCACATTTGTATGAGCATTTGCATATGTTATGAGCCATTCATATGATATTATAGGTCTTTGATACACATTATAGGTCATCTTTACATGTTCATTTCAATTTGAACTTTGTGCATCATTAACATGTATTGTTTGCACTTTCTTTTTGAACTTTCATTTCAATTCTTCTTATATTACTTCTTGAATGTCTTGAAGTTGATTCATAAATATTTTTGAGATGTTTATAAACCATTTTCCATTTAGTTTCAATTCTGGTTGTTGATTTACATGTTCCATTTATGCATGTCCTCTTCATTTCTTTCCATCTTTCATCTATCCCTTCTTCTTGTAACATGTTTAAATGCTAATGGATGATGATTATTGCTTATTCACTTGCACTTGTATGATGATATTCACTTGTTGTCCATATGATGCCCATTCTGGTTGTGGTTCTAGGATTTGTTTTCTCATTTAATTCTTTTGAGTTTTATGATGCATTACATGTTCTTTTACTTCTTATACTTCTTATACATGTTTACTAACCATGTAGGGGCTTTGGTAAGTTTCAATTGAGTGTGGATAAGGAATCCACATTCAACTTCTATCCTTTCTCTTTTACAATTCCATTTTGTGTTTTGCTAAGCACTTATGTGCTTTCTTTTAATAACTCATCACTTTCCCCTTGTGAATTACAATTCATCTTCTACTTTAGAAGTGAATTGTTTAATTCATTCTTTCTTTAGACTTTAGGTTGAAACCTCACAAACCTTAGGATCACTCCCTTAACTAATCAATTAGGATTGAGTCTTAGTCCATATAGATTTTTACCTTTATCCTCCCTTGAGTCTCTTTTCTCATCTCAAAGAAAATTCAAAATATCTAATAAAGGTAGGCACTTATTGCATTTAGGCCTTTCATATAAAGAAAAGATTATAAGGGGTCTTCTCTTATAATCTTAAGATGTGTAGCATATGGCCCATCTTAGGTCAATGTGTTACATATTTGATCTTGTATGAGGGACTTAAATGCAATACTTGTTGAAGGTGCAAATAATAAAAAACACTTCTTCACTTCATAATCAACAAAACACTTAATAAACACAAGTATGCTAGTGTGTTTGAACCTTGACAATTGGAACTAAGTGTGGGGGTCTTCTTCACTCTTAGTGTGCATTCTTACCCATTCCATCTTAGAATGTGAGAACGTACACATTCCAATGGCTAAGATCCAGATACACTGTCATATGCAAACAAATGAAAAAACTTCTAAAAGACAAAAATAAACAATAACGTCTTTCCTTCGGGAATTCTTTTCTCACCTCACTCACTCTCAGCGTACGAACGTGCTTCTACTCGTTCTCTTGCAAGACGGTAACGCACTCGGACCAGCGAGCCTGCAACACCTGAGCTAGAACGTAAGCCGTTCTCTAAAAAACACAAACAATCCATCCCTAGTGAGGGGAACTACGTCGCTCTGATTCTCATGTGCCCGATGAGATACGTAGGCAGTGGGGTAGGGCCCATGCGAGCACTTCTTTTATTTTCCCTACATTTGTTTCTCTTTCTCTTTCCCTTTCTTTCTTTCAGTTCCTTTTTTCCAGCATTCTTTTCTATCACCCTTTGATCGAGACAAGCAAGCGTGGATCCCATCGGGTACGATGGACGCGTGGGGGTGCTAATACCTTCCCCGCGCGTAACCGACTCCCGAACCCAGTTCTCTTGGTCGTAAGACCATGCTTTTCCTTTCTCTCAGGTTTACGCGGTGTTTCCTTTCCCTCTCTTGGGATAAATACACATTGCTGGCGACTCTGTTTCGGTGCCACTTTCGCGTTTGTACTTGGATGAAAATCCCGGGAGCGACAGCTGGCGACTCTGCTGGGGACCGAACCCAGAATCTCTGGTTTCCTTAGCGAGTCAATCCTAGCGCTTGTCTGTTTTTCTTTCATTGGGTGTTTACTGTTGTGCTATATGTTGCTGTTTATTTATTTTACTGTATTTACCGCATTTTAGCATTACATATCATATATTATATTGTGTTGCACTGTTTTGTCTGTTTGGCGGGATGGGTGTTCTGAGAGATAAGCTCACTACACAAGCTTGAGTACACACATAGGTATTAGAGTGGATAGTCATGACGCTTGCGTGGTGGTGACCACGTATTGTTGTTCATGAGACCCACAACCAGACGAGGTTCTATCAGGAGCTTTCTGCTACTGCATGTTATGCAGGCCAGTGGTTATTCTCTTGAGGAACTGTCGACTCTGGTGACCATTTCCGAGGACTCAGTTGTGGCACTCCTCCCGAGATGTGACAGTGGCAGACCACATTCCGTGGCAAACCCATTGCACATTCTCGATCCGAGGACCCAATGCTGGGAACTTGCTATAGGACATCCCTTTTTGAAAGAGAGTCAGCGGAGGCACTCCTCGATTGGCGATAGTACTGTACCCTGAGGGATGAATGTACTATTGCTTCTCGACCTCAGTGCCAGAAGCTGAGGACCTTTTGTTTTGGAGAATCAGTTGAGGCCTCCTCGATTGATGATGATGCCAAACCAGAAATGGTGAACGTATCATCATTTCTCGACCTGAGAGCCCGGGATGCTGAACATCCTAGTACCCACATGTGAGAAGGGCGGGTTGTTTACAGGTTTGCAGGTAACCATGACCTCCTACATACCCGGTTTTCTATCATCATTGCACAAAAAGGAAATTTCATCCTATTGTATTCAGATGGTTCTTATCTATGGTTCTATATTAGTCTCAGACCTACAATGACACCGTTCACAGTTCAGCACAGACACCTGATTACCTGATCACATTGCCCTTTGCATTGCATTACCATATTTTAACATACATGTTTATTCATTTCCAGGTGCATATATTACCCTTGATTCCAGTCATCAGGTCCCTGCAAAGATGAACACTAAAGAGAGGAAGAATATCATCAGCTATAAGTTCCTTACGCCTACTTTAGGCCCTATTGTTATGCTGAAGGGAATGGTGAGTCCTGCAGTACGTGAAGCTTTTGAAGAGAAATATGGGTGGATTTTATCTATGGTCCGTAATGTCAGTGATTATGAAGCCAGAGGTCTCCATACGTTGATGCAGTTCTATGATCCGCCTCTGAGATGTTTTGTATTTCCAGACTACGTGTTGGTTCCTACCTTGGAGGAGTATTCCAACATGTTGGGGATTGCTATCAAGGAGAAGCCCCCTTTCTTTGGATCGGTGGGGGATCTTGACTTTGGGAAGTTGGCTGGTGCTCTTTATTTGAGCAAATCAGAGTTAAGTGACAATGTCTCCAACAAAGGAAAGATTCGTGGTTACAAGCTGGAATATCTGATTAAGAAGGCCCAGGAAGCAGCTAAAGGCGAGAATTGGCTTGTTTTTAATGCTTTGCTAGCCCTTTGTATATACGGCATAGTGTTGTTTCCCAACGAGCCGGATTTTATTGATACGGACGCTATACGAATATTCATGATGAAGAACCCGGTGCCAACGCTACTGGGAGATCTTCACTACTCGTTGTACAACCGAAACGAAAAGAAAAGAGGAGGGATAATTCGTTGTTGTGCACCTTTGTTCTATAAGTGGTTCGCAGGCCGTTTACCACAATCAGGGGCTTTTGTGGATTCCAAAGATTCTCTAGAGTGGAAACAGCGTTTAATGGGATTGGTGGCCAAGGACATCGTATGGGTAGATCATGGGCTGATTGGCAAGAATATTATCCACAGCTGTGGTAAGTTCCCTAACGTTCCACTGATAGGAAGACTGGGTGGGATTAACTACAATCCTTCTTTGGCCATTCGACAATTTGGGTATGCCCTGACAGGTCCGCCTATTAAGAGAGATGTGGAGGAGTCCCTCTATTTTCATACATCAGATGGATGGGAAGCAGCACAGAAAGCTTCTGAAAGCTGGGGTAGCGTACTGAAAAAGGGGAAAGTTACTCTAGGAAAGCCTAACAATCGGGTTTATCCAGCATATGAAGAGTGGGTGAAGAAAAGAGTTGAAGATTTTCTCTTGCCTTTTGGTAAGGCACCCCTTTTGTATCCGGAGAAGGAGAAAGCAAGAAGCACTGCTACTGTGGAAGAAGTTGACAAGTTGCAAGCCTTGGTGAAAAAGCTCCAAGGAGAGAATTCCGAGTTGAGTAGCCATCTTCAGAATGCTCTACATGCCAACAAAGAGCTGGAGCGGAAAGCCCAAGATGCTGAACAAATCCTAACTGCAAAAGAAAAAGACTTTGCTGGAAGAGCCCAACATTTCCGGAAGATTAGTAAAGGTGCTGATGATGCTACTCAAGCCCACAAGCAAACCAAACAGGCGTTAGCACAGACCAAAGAAAAGTTAACAAAGTTTCAGCACGCTTGGGACGAAGTTAGGATAGAGAATGCTGAATTACAGGAACAGTTGCAGATTAAGGACGAAGAGCTTGAAAAGGCGCATGAGCAGAGGAGAAAGTATCGGGAAAGCCTCGGTAAGAGTCAAGAACAGCTAGAAGAAGCTAGAGGTGAGCTGAGGAACACCAAGAAAGAGCTTGACGCAAGCCGGCATAAAGAGACACAAAGGAGTGTGTGATGACGAGGCTCTGATGCTGCATATGGGTTCTTTAACTGAAGCTCTTGAGAAAAGGGATGTCTTGATCAAAGAAATGATTGAAAAGCCGAATCACCAGCGTACCCGTATACTTTTTGAGGAGATCAAATACTCAAGTGATAAGCTGAAGGGTGTGGAATTGTCAGACTGATGTTCTTTTCCTTATATTTTGTTGTTAATGGTTACCATCAGGCTTGTTGATGGATCCATTTTTCCTTGTATTGCATTTGCGGTTGAACCTTTCTTAAATGTACTTGAATACTTCGTTGAATGAGTATGAGCAGTTTTATTCAGAATTATTCCTTATCAGATAGCTGCACACAAGCACATGACCACGACACGTCTCTTTATATCACAATTTCTGGTCTTCAGATTTCTGTGGTTGGATTGGAATTAGGGTATAAAGCACCTCGGAAATGACAAACATGGCATTGCATGGCATTGCATATCATTTTGCATTTTTTGTTACTTGCTTTTCAGGTACTCGTTGCAGGGACTCTAACCTTTATTTGGTTTCAGGCAGTATAGCGGAGAGTCATATTCACCGATATTCGACGCGAAGGAATCAAGTAAGAATCATGGATCAAGTGCAAAGTGATTTGGCGGAAATGAGGGCGCGTATGGACCAGTTCATGACCCTCATGACTGGCATGGCGAAAATCAGGAGAGATTGAGGCTTCTGGTAGAGCGTCCAGACAATGGGCCCGAAGGTGATCAGCATGACAATTTACAGGGACATGGCATTCCTCCTCCCGGTGGCAACCCTCCTCCTGGTGGTAACAATAGGGGTAATGGAAATGGTAGGCATGCTGGTGTTACTCTTGAAGATACTCTAGAAGACCAATTTACTCTGCTGGATGCTGATGTGGGTAATCAAGGGGATCGAAGGTATGATGAGTTAGCAGAGAAGATCAGGGCCATCGAATGCAAGAACTCTATGGGTATTGATGTTACCAGCTTGGGGCTGGTCTCAGGAGTCAGAATTCCCCCTAAATTCAAGCCTCCCACTTTTGATAAGTATCACGGCAATGCGTGTCCCCAAACGCATCTTCAAGCTTACTTTGGGAAGATTTCAGCCCATACGGATGACGAGAAGCTATGGATGCACTATTTTCAGGACAGTCTGGCTGGGGCGTCCTTGACCTGGTACATGAAGTTGAATAGAGCTGCTGTGAAGAATTGGAAAGATCTGGCAGAAGCGTTCCTGAAGCAATACCAGTATAATATTGACATGGCGCCCAACCGCACCCAATTGCAGGGATTGTCCCAGAATGCCAAGGAGAGTTTCAAAGAATATGCACAGAGGTGGAGGGAAATGGCTGCCCAGGTCCAACCTCCCTTGTCAGACAGAGAAATGGCAGATATGTTCATGGGCACCTTGCAAGGGGCCTATCTGGATAGATTAGCTGCTTGTCCCTCAACTGGATTTGCTGATATTGTGATTGCGGGAGAAAGAATAGAAAGTCTGTTAAAGCTTGGAAAGATCCAGGATGTGAGTGGGGCTGGCTCTTCGGGGACGAAGAAACCGTTTGCTAGTAACCAGAAAAGAAGAGAAGGTGATACGAATGCTGTGTTTAGAGGACGAGGCAGAGGGCGTTCTCGAGCTTATTATCAGGTAGATGCTGTAACAATCCCCACACCGTCTGTTCAGAAACAACAACCCCAACAACAAGTTCAACAGCAACAACCTTTTTTCCAGCAAAGGTCTAGACAGAGGGATCGTAAGATGGATCCTCTCCCTATGACTTATGCCGCGCTGTTGCCCCGGCTACTCGAGTTAAAGTTGGTAGAACTCCGTACTATGAAAGCTCCGGTTGCTGGAAACCTGCCACCTAACTTCGATGCTAATGCTCGTTGTGAGTTCCACTCAGGTGCTCAGGGGCACTCCATTGAAAAATGCTGGGCTTTCCATCATAAAGTACAAGATTTGATTGATGCTAAAGCCATCAATTTCTCTCCCGCTCCTAATATTACTCAGCATCCCATGCCTGATCATAGTGCAGCCAATGTATATGCTATTGAAGATGGGAGGAAATTGAATTTGGTGTTAGACGTTCATCAAGTGAAAACTTCTTTGTTGGTTGTAAAAGATCGTTTATTGAAGGGACAGGTGTTCCCGGGCTGTAATCAAGATTGCTCTGAGTGTATGAATCAGGAGAACGGCTGTGATAAGTTGAAGATGGGTTTACAGAATCTGATCGATGAAGGATGTCTACAGTTCGACAGAGTCGTGAAAGACACTGATGAGATATCGACCGTGACCATCTATTACACTCCCGCTGAGATTCAAATGCCGGTCAATGCAGTTCCCGTGGCGAGTGTTGCGCCAGAAGGGCCCAGTCCTGTCACTATCACGGTGCCCGGACCAATTCCGTTCACATCCACGAAAGCTATCCCATGGCACTATGGGGCAGATGTATATTACGAAGGTAAAAAGCAGGAAGTTGAATCATCAGTCAGCCCAAATATTGATAACGTAGGGGGTGTAGGGGGCTTTACAAGGAGTGGAAGGTTGTTCGCTCCCCAAACCTTGAGAAGTGATAAAGAGGCAGAAGCTGCAGCAAAGGCTAAGGGTAAACAGGTGGTTGAAAGTGCGCCTACACCTGAAGCAGAGACAAAGATTACTTTTGATAAGGAAATGGAAGAATTTATGAAGATAATCAAGAAAAGCGATTATAAGATTGTGGACCAACTGAATCAGACCCCTTCAAAGATTTCAATCTTGTCACTATTGATGTGCTCTGATGCGCACCGGCAGGCGTTGTTGAAAGTGTTGAAGAGTGCGTACGTGCCACAAGAAATTACTGTTAATCAGCTCGAGGGCGTAATCTCCAATGTTAATGTTAGCCATGGCTTGGGTTTTACAAGTAGAGATTTGACGGTTGAAGGAAGAAACCATAATAAGGCTTTGCATATCACGATGGAGTGTAAGGGCGCAGTGTTATCTCATGTACTGGTAGACACTGGTTCATCACTTAATGTCTTGCCCAAGAAGGCATTGATGAAGCTGGAAGTTGATGGTTTGATCTTAAGGCCTAGTGAATTGGTGGTCAGAGCATTCGATGGAACTAGACGATCTGTGTTTGGTGAGGTGGAATTGCCCGTACAAATTGGACCACAGGTATTCAAATCCGCGTTCCATGTAATGGACATACAACCTGCATATAGCTGCCTATTGGGACGCCCTTGGATTCACGGAGCCGGGGCTGTTACTTCTACTCTACATCAAAAGCTGAAGTATGAGTTTGAAGGGCAGGTTGTGACAGTGTGTGGGGAAGAAGACATCTTTGTGAGTCACTTGTCCACGTTCAAGTACATTGAAATGGATGGGGAAATTCATGAGATGCTGTGCCAATCATTTGAAGCAGTCAATATTGACGATGCACCTGAGTCTTCTTCTGTACCAGTTGGGGCTGGTACCTCCATTTCATCTTACAAACAAGCTGTCGAAGTCGTCAGGGCAGGCAACGCCCAAGGTTGGGGCAGGTTGATAGAGACCCCAATGAAGGAAGACAAATTTGGTATTGGTTATCATCCCTCTACAACTTCAGATGCGGGGAGCAGGGGACCCATTACTTTCAATAGTGGGGGAATTATCTACACGGACCAGTCTTGTGCAGCCACAGAGGATAGTGTTGACAGTGATTGTGACCTGGACAACTGGGTACGCCCTCATGTTCCGGGACAACAAGTGCAGAACTGGTTCGTTGAAGAAGTCATCCGGGTTACTCTTCAGACAGAGTAATTTTTTCTTTGTTTTTTTTCTAACCATAATGCATGTCAAAATCTTGCGCTCTGCCCAAGGCGTATAGATTCATTTGTAGGGCCACCATGGTTGCATTTGCAATGTTTAATAATTAATAAAGGACGCTTTGCAATCAAATTTTGTTCTCTGTCTTTCAGTTTTTATTTTTGCACAAAAAATAAATAAAATGGCAATGTTTCATTTTCTTGTGTTTTGCTTAAAAATAAATTCTAAAATAAGGCATGAACCCGTTCATGCAGACTTGATCCTCCGGATACCACTGATAACGATTTTGATATGGCCATGTATGACTTTGACAATCCGATTTATCAAGCCGAAGAAGGGGATGAGAAAGATTGTGAACTTTCTGAAGAACTGGCCAGATTGTTGAAACAAGAGGAAAGGGTCATCCAGCCTCATCAGGAGACTGTAGAAATCATCAATATTGGTACCAAGGATGCCAAGAAAGAGATCAGGATTGGTGCCAGCTTGCAAGCAGATGTGAAGCAAACTTTGACGGAAATGTTGCGCGAGTATGTTGACATCTTCGCCTGGTCGTATCAAGACATGCCGGGGTTGGATACGGATATTGTCGTGCACAGGCTGCCATTAAGAGAAGAATGTCCGCCAGTCAAGCAGAAACTTCGTCGGACTCACCCCGACATGGCTTTAAAGATTAAGGAGGAAGTCCAGAAGCAGTGGGATGCTGGGTTTCTTGCTGTGACAAAGTATCCTCCGTGGGTAGCCAACATCGTGCCAGTACCGAAGAAGGATGGAAAAGTGAGAATGTGTGTGGATTATCGAGATCTTAATAAAGCTAGCCCGAAAGATGATTTTCCACTACCTCATATTGATGTGCTGGTCGATAATACAGCTCAGTTTTCAGTGTTCTCATTTATGGACGGTTTCTCCGGGTACAACCAGATCAAGATGGCACCTGAAGATATGGAGAAGACCACGTTCATTACTCCGTGGGGTACATATTGTTATAAAGTAATGCCTTTTGGTTTGAAAAACGCAGGGGCAACGTACCAGCGGGCGATGGTGACATTGTTTCATGACTTGATTCATAAGGAGATCGAATGTTATGTAGATGATATGATTGCCAAGTCGAGAACAGAAGAGGAACATCTGATTAACCTGAAAAAGCTGTTTGAAAGGTTAAGAAAGTTCCGTCTGAGATTAAATCCAAACAAGTGCACGTTTGGGGTACGTTCTGGAAAGTTACTGGGTTTCATTGTGAGCGAAAGAGGAATCGAGGTTGATCCTGCCAAGGTGAAAGCAATACAAGAAATGCCTGAACCGAGAACAGAAAAAGAGGTTCGTGGTTTCTTGGGTAGATTGAACTACATTGCAAGGTTCATATCTCACCTAACAGCCACGTGTGAACCAATATTTAAATTGTTAAGGAAAGATCAAACGGTCAGGTGGAATGACGATTGCCAATTGGCATTCGATAAGATAAAAGAATACTTGCAGGAACCTCCGATTCTAATGCCTCCAGTTGAAGGGAGACCGCTGATAATGTATCTGACAGTGCTTGAAGGTTCCATGGGTTGTGTTCTCGGTCAACATGACGAGACAGGTAGGAAGGAGCATGCTATTTACTACCTGAGCAAAAAGTTCAATGATTGTGAGTCCCGATACTCAATGCTTGAAAAGACATGCTGTGCACTTGCATGGGCCGCTAAGCGATTGAGGCAATATATGGTTAGGCACACAACCTTGTTGATTTCAAAAATGGATCCTATCAAGTACATTTTCGAGAAACCAGCATTGACAGGCAGAGTTGCACGGTGGCAAATGGTCTTGACAGAGTATGACATTCAGTACACTTCACAAAAGGCCATCAAAGGAAGTATCTTGTCCGATTATCTTGCGCAACAGCCGATGGATGATTACCAACCCATGAAGTTTGACTTCCCTGATGAGGACATCATGTTTCTCAAAGCTAAAGACTGCGAGGAACCACTTCCGGAGGAGGGGCCAGACCCTGAATCCAAATGGAGTCTGATGTTTGATGGGGCTGTCAATATGAATGGGTGCGGAGTTGGAGCAGTTCTTATCACGCCGGAAGGTGTTCATATGCCTTTCACTGCACGAATAACTTTCGGATGCACCAACAATGAAGCAGAGTACGAAGCTTGTATAATGGGGATCGAGGAGGCGATTAATCTACGGATTAAGACCCTTGATATATTTGGTGATTCAGCCTTGGTAATCAATCAAGTGAAAGGGAGTTGGTACACGCACCAAGCAAATCTAGTGCCATATAGAGATTATACGAGGAGATTGCTGACATTTTTCACAACAGTGAAACTGTACCACATTCCTCGAGATGAGAATAGGTTCGCTGATGCCTTGGCCACTTTGTCTTCCATGATCAAAGTGCAAGGATGGAACCATGTACCTAAGATTGAGGTATCCCGCCTTGACAGACCAGCATTTGTGTTTGCGGTCGATGCAACGTCTGATGACAAGCCATGGTTTCATGACATTAAGTGTTTCTTGAAAAGTCAAGAGTACCCGTCCGGGGCATCGTCCAAAGACAGGAAGACGTTGAGAAGGTTAGCCGGTAGTTTCTTCTTGAACAAAGATGGTGTGCTGTATAAAAGAAATTTTGACACGGTCCTGCTTAGATGTGTGGATAGACATGAAGCAGACTTGTTGATGATTGAAGTGCACAAAGGCTCTTTCGGTACCCATGCCGGAGGGCATGCAATGGCTAAAAAGTTGTTAAGGTCGGGATATTATTGGTTGACTATGGAGTCAGATTGTTGCAAATATGCCCGCCAATGCCATAAATGCCAGATCTATGCAGATAAGGTGCATGTGCCTCCAAATCCGTTGAGTATCATGTCGTCGCCTTGGCCGTTTGCCATGTGGGGCATTGATATGATCGGAAAGATTGAGCCTACAGCTTCCAATGGTCATCGTTTCATCTTGGTGGCAATTGATTACTTCACCAAATGGGTTGAAGCCGCATCCTATGCCAATGTTACAAAGCAAGTGGTCGCTCGTTTCTTAAAACGGGATATCATTTGCCGATATGGAGTTCCCGAAAGAATCATTACTGATAATGGTTCTAATTTGAATAATAAGATGATGGCTGAGTTATGCCGGGACTTCAAAATCGAACATCACAATTCTTCTCCGTACCGCCCAAAGATGAATGGCGCGGTCGAAGCGGCCAACAAAAATATCAAGAAGATTGTACAGAAGATGGTTGTCACGTACAAAGATTGGCATGAGATGTTACCATTTGCTTTGCATGGGTATCGAACGTCGGTACGCACGTCCACTGGGGCAACCCCATTCTCACTCGTATATGGTATGGAGGCAGTGCTACCGGTTGAAGTAGAGATTCCGTCCCTCAGAGTCATGATGGATGTTAAGCTAGATGAGGCTGAATGGGTACGAGCCAGATTTGATCAGTTGAGCCTTATTGAGGAAAAGCGATTGGCGGCTGTATGCCATGGGCAACTATATCAGCGCAGAATGAAGCAGGCATTTGACCAGAAGGTGCGTCCTCGGGTTTATAAAGTCGGAGATGTGGTACTCAAAAGGATCCTTCCTCCCAATACAGATCACAGGGGCAAATGGACTCCTAATTATGAAGGTCCGTTCGTGGTTAAAAAGGTCTTTTCGGGCGGAGCTTTATTGCTTACAACCATGGATGGCGAAGACTTTTCATCCCCTGTCAACTCGGACGTAGTCAAAAAATACTTCGCATGAATAGACCCGCTGGATAATAAGAATAAAAAAATCCAGGCAAAAAAGGGCATCCCGGCGAACCAAAAACAGAATAAGGTTCGGGCAAAAATTAGGGATATAATTGAAAAAATTTTGTACACCCGGTAAGTTGAAAACCCGAAAGGGCAACTTAGGCAAAAAAGGGTATCCTGGTGGATCGAAAACCTGAAAGGGCGGTCCACACAAAAGAGGGATTTAAGCGAATGACTACGGTTTGAGTTATCTATCCCCCATTACCGTTTGAACAACTGACGTTCTGAAGGATAGGAATCGGTCCGATCATTCCTCAGAAGGCAAGGTCGGGGAGTTTTGAAGACATACTGGTCATAACAGAATGGAAACTCAGTGGAATTCCGTTTTCACATTGCCATTAGGATAGTTTCTTTTCTCAATTTTCAGCGATCACCTCTTTCCAGGGATTACTTCCAGATGTAATTGCCTATTCTGGGCTCTCAGTCAATAAATTGAATTTCAGTAAAAAGCTTTCTATTTTTGTTTTATTGCTTTGTTTGCAAAAACGTCCTAATTTTTTATAAAACATTGCATTTGAAAACATGACAGCCTTGCAATAACATGCGCAGAAAAAACATTTGAAATTACTTCGAATGTTGAATACTCCCGGATGGTGGATTCTAGCCACGCAATATTCGGGGCATGTGGGCATATTCTTTTGTTGCAGGTAGCAGGTGCAGATGATTTTAAGCACAAGACCAGCAATAAATCACCCCACGCAAAAGACTGGGGCAATTATGGGTAAGGAGATCGGCGTTCATCGGGTCGATCTCAGTGAATTAAGTTCAACTGGGTACCGTTGTATCTTATTAAGTCGATTCTCTCATTCAGTACTTCCAACAACTACAAGCTTTTCTGTGTCGATAACGGTCACAGGTTCCCCAAAAGAGTGGTCTCGTCGACACCGAAACGGATGGTCATTATCCCCGTTGAAATCACTAGGAGTTTGAAGAAGCTAAATCTTCTGTAAAATTCTCTTATGACATCCTCTTCGGGGACAAATTGTTGGTTTTCTTAAGCATGGGGCATGTTGTTTCCCCAGCATGAAGTGTTGATCACCCCCCAGTAGAGTTTGATGGTCATTATCCCCAGCGAAGTCGCAGGAGTTTGAAGAAGCTAAATCTTCTGTAAAATCCTCTTATGACATCCTCTTCGGGGACAAATTGTTTGGTTCCCCAGCATGAAGTGTTGATCATCCCCAGTAGAGTTTGAGGACAGTTGGTCTTCTGTAAAATCCTCTCAAAAGGCATTCCCCAACACGAGACGCTTTAAAGCAGTTTTCTCCAGCAGAGTTTGTTATAAACTCGTCATCCCCAACGGAATTGTCTAAAGGAATGCTCGCCTAACATGGGGCATTGTAGTACTTATCCTAAGCTCGACAGTCATATTCCTCAGCAGACTACTATGGATTTGCTTTGGGTTTCCCCAACAGATCTCTAAGGACTCTTTCTAGCAAGTTGCAGTGGAATGTTCTAACCAGGATTTGCATATCCCTGGCAGAGTAGCCATGATCCCCAACAAGATTGTGTCTCTGGTAATGATCCCCCACAGAGGTCAGCATCGAATCTTGTCAGCAATACTCCCCAGCCGAGTTATAAGGTTGATAATCCCTATAAAGGATCTTGGGTTGAATAAATCCCCAAGCAGAGTTTTAATGGCTCATTTCCCCAGCAGGACGTCATTTAAAAATTCTCATCCCCAACGGAGTTGCTGTGACCAGAATCCAGCCCCAAACAGATGGAATAATTCCTGGCAGAGTCATCATTCCCTCATATCTTAAAGTCCAATTTATTGTTGGCAAGCTTGACAATTCGAAGCAGACGGATTGTTCATCCATTCGCCAGCAGAGATATTATCCTTTTAGGAGTCTCCGAGATTAAATCATTGATTGTGGTTCCTCAGCAGAGTCGGCAGAGATGTCTGGCGCAGAGGCAGAGAGTAATTCAATTTTAAAATTCTAAAAGTCCAACAGTGGATTGGCAAAAGTCCGTCTTCGGGTGGCAAAAGTCCAACAGTGGATTGGCAAAAGTCCGTCTTCGGGTGGCAAAAGTCCAACAGTGGATTGGCAAAAGTCCGTCTTCGGGTGGCAAAAGTCCAACAGTGGATTGGCAAAAGTCCGTCTTCGGGTGGCAAAAGTCCAACAGTGGATTGGCAAAAGTCCGTCTTCGGGTGGCAAAAGTCCAACAGTGGATTGGCAAAAGTCCGTCTTCGGGTGGCAAAAGTCCAACAGTGGATTGGCAAAAGTCCGTCTTCGGGTGGCAAAAGTCCAACAGTGGATTGGCAAAAGTCCGTCTTCGGGTGGCAAAAGTCCAACAGTGGATTGGCAAAAGTCCATCTTCGGGTGGCACGAAGCTGCAAAGTCCACCAGTGGCGTGGCAGGCCAGTAGTCGTCTGGAATTGCATAAAAGACATTATTAAAGTCCACCAGCAGTGTGGCAAGCCAGTAGTCGTCTGGCGTCGTTCAAAAGACAGATCTCTCCGACGTTTCATCGAAGATTCAATCCAGCAGTCTCGTTGGGTTTATATCCCTTTTCTTCTTCACCATCCAGAGCAAATTTTTGGTTATATTTGGTATTCAATCACTATATACCTTGAAAGTCCGAAAGCAATTGCTTTCAGGCGTTCAGGTCTACAGCGCTTGAATAGGGGCAGCTGTAATACCCCAAAATTTGCTCTCCCCTTTTGTCATCATAGCATGGCATTATCATTTATCATATCATATCCACCTCATTAACATTGCATTGCATTTAACATAGAAAAGTGAAGCATGGCATCCTCCTTACCATCAGGGCATGTGATCAGGTGGGAGGTGGACAATCAAGGAATCATTCAAAGCACAAAAGGTCAATCAAGTGCCCTCAAGGCAAGCCAAGAGGTCTTTCATGTCTCATACCATCTCAATTGATCATCCACAACCTCAAGGATAAGAGATACAATGGGAGATTGAAGCATTACATCCTACACTATGCAAGAAGTCCAAAAATTGAAGGAAAATCCTCAAAAGAGATAGCTCATTGATTCAAAATCATTCTCAAGTGGCATTTCTCATCATCCTTTAAGAGGATACACAACATACTCTGAGGAATTTGGATTTGGAAGATGTGCAATTTCCTCCTAACCAGAGGGGGTCAAGATTAGGGTTTCCAATTAAATCAGGGTATCTCTGTTTTTTTGAACAAAACTTGATGTCATGGTATTCCATATGTCCCTAAGTGTATGTATGTGGAAAATTGCATCTCAATTGGTTTTAGAAGTGGTTCAATTGGAAGAAAGATCAAGAATCAGAGAAATTGGGGCAAAGTCAAATAATCAGAGGAAAAAGTCAACTCTTGACTTTTTGAGCCCAAAATCATGAAATTCATGTTACATATGTCCAATGTACAAAATTTGGTCAAGAAACTCCAAAGGAATCATGAAAAAATCAAGATGTGGAAAGTTGCCATTTTTGGAAGAGGAAGGGTTACTAAAAATAGCAAGTTTTGGCCATTTTGCATCAGAGTTTGAACCAAGGCCATTTAAAATTGAAGCACCAAATGAAAATTCCACTCGGCCACAACAAAAGATCTTGTTTTAAGCTTCAAATCCATGTGTGGAACATCTCCATTGGATAAAAATTGAGTGAGATATGATTGATCAAAGTCTGAGCAAAGTAGGTTCAAAACTAGGTCATGACCAAGATTTTCAGGGCACGCGCGCAGTCATTTTAACAAACAGTTGGTGGGCCAAATGTACACCTATTTTTCGCATGGTTAGAGGCTTCATTCTCAAAACTTGTCAACATCAAAAATGTTCCTTGTAATGTCTTCTTCAAGTTTCATGTTGGACAAAATTTCATCTGATCAAGGTATGATGGAGAAATAGTGGCCTCAAGTTAGGGTGGTTATGCTGAAATTTTGTGCCATGCCAGCCTTGCCAACCGACCACCTGATGCGCCCATCATCCAGTCTTGTGTGTTTAAGTTTATAGTCATTTTGGAGCATGTTTGAAGTATCATATCAACTCCAATCTCAAACCAAACTTGTTGCATTATACTCCCTCTTTCCAATGAACCCAAAAACTCACCAAACTATTCATTGAGTAGAGAGAAAAACATCACCAAACCTCCCTATGTTTCACTGATACATTGATGGCTTTGCTGCATAACTTGGTTCAGACATCCATCAAACAATTCTTTCCCTTATTTGAGCACACCATGAACATCACATACACTGCTATAGCACGTGCCTTGCATGAAAATGGAAAGAGAAAACTTACTGAGAAAGTTTCTAATACACAACCATGCCATTCATTTCACTTTCGCCTTCACCATAGCTTACCATAAGTTGCCATCACCATATCATTGCTCTCCCTAACTAACTTGACTCAGTTAGTTAGGGATGACTCACCTAAACCATTTCAACTCAGTTAACTCACTCGGTTTAACCATGGTTAGAGCACACTATAAATCAAAACTTCACTCTCAAAATTCATTTTTTCAAGACTCACTTTCTCACATTCACTTCAGAATTCTCCTCTCACTCTCTCTGATTTTGCTCATCTTCTTCTCCACGATTTCAACTCCATTGTGCTTCCATTAATCATTGTTTGGTGTGGTTGAATCAAGAGCAACAAGAACAACTCCATTTCTGCAAGTTCAGCATCATTGCAAGCTTCAACATCCTTCATCTATTTACGAATCCATAGCATTTATTTTGCTAAGTTTGAAGATCTAGAAGCTCAGCATATCAAGCTTTCCTCTGGTTTTTCTCAACATCTCCAATTGCTCCACATTTTCAGGTTTCATCATTCAACTTTGCTTTAGTTGATTTTCATTAATTTTAGCTTGTTTTTTGTTAATTTAAGCTTGATAGAAGCTCTGCTTACTCCGGCTAGTTGAAAGGCTTCTTAGAGGCATAGTTTCAAACCTAGGGCTTAATTTGATTGACTCTGTTCTTGCTGTGCGTATGTGTTTGGTGATTTTCATTAGCATATTCATAATGTACATGAGTTTAGCTTTCAATTGATGTATGTATTGTGATTTTCTGGAGAAATGTGAGTTGCAGACGGTGGTAAGTGACCGGAGAAGGTGACCGGAGGTCCCTCTCCGGCCGATGGCTTCATGTTAGGGTTTTATGACCAGTTTGAATGTGATCCGTTGGATGAGTGTGATCTAATGGCTACCATGCTGCCAACACATAAAAATTCATGTGCATGTCACGTGATTCTTCTGATTTCATTTTTAAACATTGTGTGGCATGGTACATGGTAGCTATGGTGAACATTCATGCACATGCGTGAGATTAGGTTACTTTGACCAGGGGTTGACTTAGACTTGATCCTATGGTGTCTATTGCTTTGACTCTTGTTGACTGATTGTGCATGTTAATTATCATGTTTTGCGCATAATTGGACTTAACCAGATTGATATTTACACCCCTCTGTTTGGAAGCCCAATGAATTTGCACTGCATTATTGCTATGTTCATACCCCCTTCCCTTTGCATTTCATTTTCATTTTTCTTATTTTTTATACATGTTTCATTTCCAATTTTTAAAAATACCAAAACAGATTGGAAAATTCTACAAAAATTCATGAGTATCACTAAAACATTTAGAAAATTTTTGATGATTTTATTTTCTGATTTTATGACCTTTTTACGCCTGGTCCATAATTTTCTTTGAATTTCCATTTAGATGCATTCTAAGCATGATACATGAATTTGTTTAATTTTGTTCTTGCTCATTACCAACTATTTTGACATGATTCTTTTTGCATTGATTCACTAATACATTGAAGCATGTTAGATGATTTTTGTTTGATTTTTTAGGTCACTTTATCACATGTCTTGATGCCTATATTTGCACCACTTTGCATGATGTTTCAATTTGACCTAATTGCTTTGTTTGAAGTCATTTTGCTCTGAATTTTTACATGCTATCTTGATGTATGATGCATTTCTGACCTAGGAATTCCAATAATATGCTGGCATAATTTTCATGAATCCATTTGGTCTTTGTTTGATGCATTACATTGGAAGTATAATCCATGGCATGTCATTACAACTTTAGTGCATGTTTACATGAATTCTTTTGTGCACATTTGTATGAGCATTTGCATATGTTATGAGCCATTCATATGATATTATAGGTCTTTGATACACATTATAGGTCATCTTTACATGTTCATTTCAATTTGAACTTTGTGCATCATTAACATGTATTGTTTGCACTTTCTTTTTGAACTTTCATTTCAATTCTTCTTATATTACTTCTTGAATGTCTTGAAGTTGATTCATAAATATTTTTGAGATGTTTATAAACCATTTTCCATTTAGTTTCAATTCTGGTTGTTGATTTACATGTTCCATTTATGCATGTCCTCTTCATTTCTTTCCATCTTTCATCTATCCCTTCTTCTTGTAACATGTTTAAATGCTAATGGATGATGATTATTGCTTATTCACTTGCACTTGTATGATGATATTCACTTGTTGTCCATATGATGCCCATTCTGGTTGTGGTTCTAGGATTTGTTTTCTCATTTAATTCTTTTGAGTTTTATGATGCATTACATGTTCTTTTACTTCTTATACTTCTTATACATGTTTACTAACCATGTAGGGGCTTTGGTAAGTTTCAATTGAGTGTGGATAAGGAATCCACATTCAACTTCTATCCTTTCTCTTTTACAATTCCATTTTGTGTTTTGCTAAGCACTTATGTGCTTTCTTTTAATAACTCATCACTTTCCCCTTGTGAATTACAATTCATCTTCTACTTTAGAAGTGAATTGTTTAATTCATTCTTTCTTTAGACTTTAGGTTGAAACCTCACAAACCTTAGGATCACTCCCTTAACCAATCAATTAGGATTGAGTCTTAGTCCATATAGATTTTTACCTTTATCCTCCCTTGAGTCTCTTTTCTCATCTCAAAGAAAATTCAAAATATCTAATAAAGGTAGGCACTTATTGCATTTAGGCCTTTCATATAAAGAAAAGATTATAAGGGGTCTTCTCTTATAATCTTAAGATGTGTAGCATATGGCCCATCTTAGGTCAATGTGTTACATATTTGATCTTGTATGAGGGACTTAAATGCAATACTTGTTGAAGGTGCAAATAATAAAAAACACTTCTTCACTTCATAATCAACAAAACACTTAATAAACACAAGTATGCTAGTGTGTTTGAACCTTGACAATTGGAACTAAGTGTGGGGGTCTTCTTCACTCTTAGTGTGCATTCTTACCCATTCCATCTTAGAATGTGAGAACGTACACATTCCAATGGCTAAGATCCAGATACACTGTCATATGCAAACAAATGAAAAAACTTCTAAAAGACAAAAATAAACAATAACGTCTTTCCTTCGGGAATTCTTTTCTCACCTCACTCACTCTCAGCGTACGAACGTGCTTCTACTCGTTCTCTTGCAAGACGGTAACGCACTCGGACCAGCGAGCCTGCAACACCTGAGCTAGAACGTAAGCCGTTCTCTAAAAAACACAAACAATCCATCCCTAGTGAGGGGAACTACGTCGCTCTGATTCTCATGTGCCCGATGAGATACGTAGGCAGTGGGGTAGGGCCCATGCGAGCACTTCTTTTATTTTCCCTACATTTGTTTCTCTTTCTCTTTCCCTTTCTTTCTTTCAGTTCCTTTTTTCCAGCATTCTTTTCTATCACCCTTTGATCGAGACAAGCAAGCGTGGATCCCATCGGGTACGATGGACGCGTGGGGGTGCTAATACCTTCCCCGCGCGTAACCGACTCCCGAACCCAGTTCTCTTGGTCGTAAGACCATGCTTTTCCTTTCTCTCAGGTTTACGCGGTGTTTCCTTTCCCTCTCTTGGGATAAATACACATTGCTGGCGACTCTGTTTCGGTGCCACTTTCGCGTTTGTACTTGGATGAAAATCCCGGGAGCGACAGTTTGCAGGACTAGAATTCATCAACTATGCTTTTCCCGAGGTCAACGTCATCGAGAGGGATGACTCCTCCAGTTCCAGATAAGTGTGGGACACCTTGGGACAACCAAGTGGAAAATTTGACTATATGGTCAAGTACACCGCTCCCGAAAGCTCTTGTATCAGGCTCGAAGATATCCAGCCAACTGGATGGGGAGATTCAATTGAGAGCACAAATGTTATGCAAAATGTAACAGAGGAATCCTCCTACGACAACTCTGCCTGGGAGACAGATTCCAATGATCCTGCTCCACCAAAAATCAGCGTCATTTCTGAAGACAAATCAAGGAAGGTGCCAGACTTTTTGATTCACCGAGGAGTTCACCGCCAGTGGGTCGCTGTTGATGTTCTGAAGGTCGTTCATCAGTCAAAGTAATTGCCATCTTTAATCTTTCACCCTGCCCAGGTGAAACGGATGTTTTGATAGGGTTCGCTTTCTGTAAATTTTCCCTCTTCACTTCGCCCAAAGCGACAGAGTTTTGTTTTATAGGGCTGTAGTTTCAAGAGTCGACTTGTTCATTAATAAAATAACGTCGTTCTGTAATTTCCGCATTAATTATTGTTTTCTCTTTTCGTTTTTCAGAAAATGGTAATCCTAAAAAACAATTAAAAATAAAAACAAGCAGTAAAATAAATACACTGCACACACTTGCATTTTCTCTATCTCTTCTAAACACGAATCATTACGTCATGCAGATTGCTTGTTTTAAACCCCGTTGAAACATATGATCTGATGCCTTCTCCCGACTTTGAGTTCCCGATATTTGGGGCTGAAGAAGAAGTTGACAACGAAATTCCAGAAGAGATCTCTCGACTATTTAGACAGGAGGAAAGGTCCATTGAACCTCACAAGGAGCCGTTGGAAATGATCAATGTGGGTTCGGAAAAAGAGAGAAAAGAAATCAGGATTGGGGCACTGCTCAGTCCAACTGCCAGAGAGGGTTTGATAAAGCTTCTCAGAGAATTTCCCGATGTATTCACTTGGTTCTATCAGGATATGCCAGGGTTGGATACCAGCATCGTGGAACATCACTTACCGTTAAGATCGGAATGTCCGCCAGTAAAGCAAAGGTTGAGATGGACTCACCCGGACATGGCCATCAAAATCAAAGAGGAGGTACAGAAACAAATTGACGCGGGTTTCCTCGCTACATCTGAATATCCTCAATGGTTAGCCAACATCGTACCCGTTCCCAAAAAGGACGGAAAGGTCAGAATGTGTGTTGATTACAGGGATCTGAACAAGGCAAATCCAAAGGACGACTTTCCTTTACCACACATTGACATGCTAGTTGACAGTACAGCAAAGTTCAAAATTTTCTCCTTCATGGATGGATTCTCGGGCTATAACCAGATCAAAATGGTGCCGAAAGACATGGAGAAAACTTCGTTCATTACCCCATGGGGTACCTTTTGTTACAAGGTAATGCCGTTCGATTTGAAAAACGCTGGGGCAACCTATCAAAGGGCCATGACTACTCTGTTTCATGACATGATACACAAAGAAATCGAGGTATATGTCGATGATATGATTGCAAAATCAAAAACAGAGAGTGAGCACGTTGAACATCTGTCAAAATTGTTCGAACGTCTAAGGAAATTCAAGCTCCGCTTGAATCATAACAAGTGCACCTTCGGTGTCCGTTCAGGGAAACTACTAGGGTTCATCGTCATCCAGAAAGGAATTGAAGTTGATCCTGACAAGGTCAAGGCCATTCAAGAAATGCCTTCTCCAAAAACTAAAAAACAAGTCAGAGGATTCCTAGGACGTTTGAACTACATCTCCAGATTCATATTCCTCATGACCGCGACCTGTGCGCCGATTTTCAAGTTACTTAAAAAGAACCAGGATTGCGTTTGGTCAGAAGATTGCCAAACCGCCTTCGACAGTATTAAGGAATACCTGTTGAATCCACCGATTCTATCACCTCCAGTGGAAGGAAGACCACTGATCATTTACCTCACGGTCCTATAGGACTCAATGGGATGTGTACTTGGCCAATAGGACGAAACCAAAAGGAAAGAGTCTGCCATCTACTATTTAAGCAAGAAATTCACCGACTGCGAGACTCGATACACGATGCTCGAGAAAACTTGCTCTGCTTTAGCTTGGGCAGCCAAACGTCTTCGCCAATACATGATTCGTCATACTACTTGGTTGGTCTCCGAAATGGATCCAATCAAGTACGTTTTTGAAAAACCTGCTCTCACGGGAAGAATTGCCCGTTGGCAGATGTTATTATCAGAATATGACATAGAGTACCACGCTCAGAAAGCCGTTAAAGGAAGTATTTTAGCCGATCATTTGGCTCATCAACCGATTGACGATCAAGAATCAATCGGGTTTGACTTCCCAGACGAAGATGTCATGTATCTAAAAATGAAAGATTGCGATTAACCGTTACCCAGTGAAGGGCCAGAACCAGGTTCCCAATGGGGACTTATCTTTGACGGAGCAGTTAATCATTATGGAAATGGAATTGGGGCAATTATTGTTACCCCTCAGGGTACCCACATTCCTTTCACTGCCAGACTTACGTTCAAATGTACGAACAACGAGGCCGAATACGAAGCTTGTATTATGGGTCTCGAAGAAGCGATTGATTTAAGCATTAAAAACTTGGACGTATACGGCGATTCAGCCCTGGTTATCAATCAGATAAAAGGAGATTGGAACACATACCAATCAGGACTGGTTCCTTACAAAGACTATACAAGGAGGTTGTTACCCTTCTTTAACAGAGTCGAGTTTCATCACGTCCCTCGTAGAGAGAATCACATGGCTGATGCTTTAGCCACTCTCTCTCTTCTATGATTAGTGTAGGTCAATGGAACGACCTACCTAAGATTGACATAATGCGTCTTGAACGGCCCGCCTACATCTTCACGATCGAAGCAATCATAGATGACAAACCTTGGTATCACGATATCAAATGCTTCCTTCAGAAACAAGAGTACCCATCTGGGGCACTCAGAAAAGACAGGAAAACCCTCAGAAGATTGGCTGGAAACTTCTTCCTGAGCGGTGACACTCTTTATAAGATAAATTTTGACATGGTCTTCTTCCGATGCGTAGACAGACCAGAAGCAGAGATGCTTATGAATGAAATTCATGAAGGATCATTTGGCACTCATGCCAACGGACACACAATGGCGAGGAAAATTCTGAGAGCAGGGTACTACTGGTTGACCATGGAATCCGACTGCTACAAGTATATGAGGAGGTGTCACAAGTGTCAAATATACTCCGACAAAGTTCATGTACCGCCATTACATCTCAAAGTTCTTTCTTCCCCGTGGCCTTTTTCCATATGGGGAATCGACATGATTGGCTTGATCGAACCTAAGGCTTCAAACGGATATCGGTTCATCCTGGTAGCCATTGACTACTTCACCAAGTGGGTTGAAGCAGTGTCATTTGCCAATGTAACCCGACAAGTGGTGGTCCGATTTATCAAAAACAATATCATCTGCTGTTATGGTGTTCCAAGTGAGATCATTACTGATAATGGATCTAACTTGAACAATAAGATGATGAAAGAGTTGTGCGTTGAGTTCAAGATCGAACACCATAACTCATCTCCCTACCGACCCAAGATGAACGGAGCGGTAGAAGCGGCTAACAAGAACATCAAGAGGATTGTTCAGAAGATGGTTGTAACCTACAAAGATTGGCACGAAATGCTACCCTTTGCTCTTCATGGTTATCGTACATCTGTTCGCACTTCAACAGGGGCAACTCCTTTCTCTCTATTATATGGCATGGAGGCAGTTCTCCCCATAGAAGTAGAGATCCCATCAATCCGGGTATTGATGGAAGCTAACCTTTCAGAAGCTGAATGGTGTCAAAGTCGACACGACGAATTGAACCTGATCGAAGAGAAGCGAATCACGGCACTATGCCATGGTCAGTTATATCAGCAGAGAAGGAAGAAGGCGTTCGACAAAAAGGTCTGACCTCGTGTCTTCAGAAAAGGAGACCTCGTGCTCAAGAAGATACAATC
The DNA here is from genome assembly GCA_022829125.1 of Lathyrus tuberosus. Taxonomy (NCBI): domain Eukaryota; kingdom Viridiplantae; phylum Streptophyta; class Magnoliopsida; order Fabales; family Fabaceae; genus Lathyrus; species Lathyrus tuberosus. The sequence goes on from JALAZF010000072.1 coordinate 14,945,708, forward strand.
ATTTCTCATTGACTCTCGGGGCAAATGGACCCCAAATTATGATGGCCCCTATGTGGTCACGAAAGCTTTCTCAAGCGGTGCCTTGATACTTGCAACCATGGAAGGAGAGGAATTTGCCTACCCCACGAATGTTGATGTAGTCAAGAAATACTTCGCCTAAACTAAAAAAAAAAAAAAAAAAAAAAAAACGTCTCGGTGGATTGAAAACCCGAAAGGGCGGTCCAGGCAAAAGTTAGAGACATGAAAAAAATCATCCCGATGGATTGGAAATCTCATAGTACAATCCAGGCAAAAATTAGGGATAATGGCAAGTAACTATGTTCAACAGAGGCAAATCCCTCAACAACAGTTACATCATCGGAGGAAAACTCCAGTCAAGGTCATCTTCGACAGAAGCTCAGGATGTCCCGAATTCAAAGTTGGTAGAAGGATAGTGGTCGTTATGTTTCAACGTATCCCTTTTCCCTTAGATTACCATTTTCTAACTTTATTAATACTCTTTGGAATCACACGTTTGGCTGATCTCCATCTTATCAATAAAATTTGAGCCCTTGTGCTTTTGTTTGTAATTCTTACTTGTTTTAGCTTTACAGAACGACATTTTAATATGATCAACGATTCTTGAAATGAAACAAAAATGAATTTACTCGTTAAAAATTTTTCTGCTTTTAAATTAAAGATGGCAATTTCTTTTGACTGTTGAAAATCGAAAGAATGTCGATTGCGTCTCCAAAGGCATTTGGATTTCAAAGTGCAGAATCAAAGTACTCCTTCTAGGCCAGTACGCCTGAACGAAGGATCAACTGTATGAGATGCGGCTTTCCCCATCTGATACCCTCGGCCGAGGTCTTATCTCCTAAGCCCGATCAACGGTATTCCCCACGAGGACTACTTCTCCTAAGCAAGGTAGAATGGCTACATTGTGGGCCAACGGTACTTCTTCGCCCCGCGATGGCCGAGTATCCAGTCGTGTTCACTCGTCAGTCTGTATGGCTCGTCAGTTTTGTCAGCATATACATACATACATCATGCATTATCGATTTGCATTCGCATTGCATCACTATCACTCTAGTCGGTCCTGTCCCCTAGTGATAACAGTCTTCTCAATCGAGTTGTCAGTTCTTGCCTCGTCAGGAAATGCTGTGTTTGAACAATCTCGCGTCCAGGGTATTGCTGGATTAGAGTCGGCACTCGACCACTTTGATAACTTGAACCTCTGAAAAGCCAGAGAAAACTTTCAACAAATGTCACTCTTCGCCATCAAAGACGATATCCTTGCTTTCCCGGATTACGGAAAATCCCTAGAGAAAGCCTCCTAAGCCGAGATTCGGCAGTACAGCTGCCTTTCTCCGAAGGACCGCTGATGAAAAGGTCATTGGCACCTCAAAATTGGATCCCATCATATGGCATTTCTCCGGGAAGATCCCGAGAAAAGTATGATGTAAGACCCCAAGTGAAAGTAGTCTCTCAAGAGACTCAGTTTCCCCAGATAGAGTCGACAAATGGCGTCTCCAACAGAGAAGTTTGTATAACTCTACAACTCAGACGACTAGGTTTCCCAGCAAGTCTGACATTATTTTTCCACTCAAATGGCATCTCCCCAGGAAAATCCGGCGAGAAGTTTGAGGAAAACCGCTACAAATAGCGTCCCTTGTCAATAAAGTTTATTGACGGAAGAAACTAAGACCAGTTCCTTGGTAGGAAACCAGGATGGAGGGGAAGTTTAAATCAGAAACTGAGACCAGTTCCTTGGTAGGAAACTAGGATCAAGGGGAAGTTTATTTCAGAAACTGAGACCAGTTCCTTGGTAGGAAACCAGGATCGAGGGGAAGTTTAAATCAGAAACTGAGACCAGTTCCTTAGTAGGAAACCAGGATCGAGGGGAAGTTTATTTCAGAAACTAAGACCAGTTCCTTGGTAGGAAACCAGGACCGAGGGGAAGTTTTTACCTTTTCTAAGCATCATTTCTTAGTAAAAGAAGAAGGATGCGTGAACTACCATTCCTAAGCACCATCAAAATTTCGGGTATTCCGATATTTAATCCTCTTGCACCCCGAATGCCCGAATACCTTCGTCATTCACACCTTCGGGTCCAAGAAGATTAAATAAGGGCATCTGTCATACCCCAAATTTTGACCACTAAGATTTCCCATCATTGTGCAAATCATCATCACAATATGGATGAACCATCATGCCTCATCAAATTCCTCAAGGGTTGTTGAGCATTCACTACAATCAAAATTAGGGTTTTAAGCCCTCTCAGACCTTTAGACAAAGGATCAATCAAGGAATAACTTGATGTTCAACTTGTCTAGCCTCTAAAATATCCACAATGGATCAAAAGGACTCCCACTTCAAGGATTAAGCACAAGGCTGCTCCCTTCTAAATGGATCAAGTCTCAAGATCGACAATGTCGCCAAATTAGGGTTTTGGTCGACCAGGGCCTCCAGATGGAAATTTTTCATCTGGGCACAAGCCAAGGATCCAAAACATAACCTAATATACTCCATGGAGCCTCATGGACCCAATCATCAAGTCAATTTTGCCTCTGGGGATGCATTCACTAAAAATCAGGAATTAGGGTTTCTTGACCTAATTCACCCCTAAGTTAACTTTTAGGGCAAATCATGAACCAAGACCTCAAGACATGATTTGAGGGTCTTTAATATACCATATTGATCCATTTGGAACAATGGATTAATCCAAGAAGCTTGAGCAACAAGTCTCATTTTCATCTGCACCACAATTAGGGTTTCGCGAGGAAAGTCAACTATAACTTTGACTTTTGACCAGGACATGCTCCCAAACCCTAAAACATGATTCAATATACCCTATGACACCCATGGAACATGTCCATCAAGTTTGATTTAGGTCAAGGACATGATTTCCTGAAGAATTGCACAATTTGGAATTCATCTGATAAAAAGTCAACTGTGTACAAAAGTCAACTTTGACTTTTTGAGATTTTTCGCCAAAATGGATTTTTAACCCTAAAATGATGTTAATGTATGATTTGAATCATCATTCATCAAGAAAAATCAAAGAAAGTGGGATAACTTGTAAAAGGGGTAACCATAAACTTAGAAAAATTTCTAAGTTATAGAAAAAGTACCACTAATGTGCCAACTTTGGAGGACCATAACTCCTAAACCACAAGGCCATTGTTCCCCATTCAAACCTTGATTTGTATATCACATTGCCCTCTACAAAAGCTTCATACTGAGTTATTTCCAAATTCCTCATGGATTTTGAGTTATGGAGTGATCAAAATCAAGAAAAGTCACTTTGTTCCAACACTTAGTGAAAATTTCACTAAGTCAGATTTTGCCTTACTTTTTACCAAATGTAGGGGGATTTTTCACTTGGATTCAAAAGAGATCAAAACCAAACATGTTCAAATAGTTGTTGTATCATGTAAGTGCTTTCCAAAATGGCCAAGAACATTACCAAATTCAATTTGAGCCATGAGATATGACATTGGCAAGTTGCCTTGCTGAAATCTGCCAAGGCAAGGCAGATTTTGCACTTTTGGTCGATTTGCCAAAATCAGCCAAATCCAAATGCTCCTATCCACTTGGACACCTCATAGGATTGAATCTAAAGGGGATAATCACTGAGCCAATCCTCCAAAGTCTTTGGAACAAGAAATAACATGTTGAACCTAGAATTGCCAAAATAGGGACAAGACTCCAATTTTGGAATGGAGCATTCAATGGAAGCATCAAGGTGGCATGGACTGAGCCATTCTCAACTGAATTCAGTCAAGACTTATCCAAGACCAAGGGAACCACATCTCTGTGCCCTAACCTCTAGTCAATGGCTAGAGGAGACTTGGATTTCCATTGGACAACATTGGCCAAACCTTTGCTGCAGTTGCCATTCACTGTGGATCTGGAAACAAACTTGCTCTACTATAAATAGAGCTCAATTGTGATCAGTTTGAGTACACCAAAGCCATCTAACAGATGCTTTCCTCAAAATCTCCTCTTTCACTCCAATTTTGCCTTCCAAGGCAAGTCGCCATCGGGTTTTGAGTTTGAGAGCTTTTCCAATCAAACCAATCACACACACACCTCATATACATCACATATGAGCTGATCAAACACTTAAACAGCAACTGGAACACAGATTTCACAAAATCACCAGCCAATTGCTCAAGTTCTTGACAGATTTGCAGTTGAGGTGCCATCTTCAACTCCAAACCATTTCAATCCATAACAAACATTCATACACACTCCATGGCACCTAGGGAAGCTATCCAGATCATTGGAACCTAGCTGTAACACCTCCAACACAAATCACGATCACCAGCTGCAAGTGGTAAGCATGAGTTCTTCTAACTCTATGATCCATGCAATTTTTGCTGCACAATAATTTGGCCATATGTTCATAATCATGCATGGAATGTTTCCCCTCAATTAATTACATTGTTTGAATCGTGTATCAAAAATCCTAGCCTTCATGCAGAAATTAGGTTTCTTGAGGATTTGTCATGATTTCTTGTTGTATGTTTAATTTAAATGAAATTAAATACCATAGACATGATCGTGAGGTTGAAACGAGTTGATTGGTATGTGGATTACATGATATGATTAAGTATTCAATGAGATTGGAGAGAAAATGCAAATCTAGGCAAACCCAAAACACGCGCGTGTTCTTGGTGTGTTCTTGGCGCCATTTTTTGAAAATTCAAATAATTGAATTTTGTGATTTTATTTAATTGATTCAAAAATTAATTTCTCTCTAATTTTTAATGATTTTGAGTTGATTCTTTTTTTAATAATTCACAAAAATGTTGAAATATTTTATTTTCCCAAAAAATCCCGAAAATATTATTTATTTCATATAATTGATATTTTTGCAAAGAATTAATGTTTTAATTGTTTTTAACATTTAAAATATTTTTTCCACCTTGATTTTGCAACTTTTAATGCTTTCTAATTATTTTGTAGGTCAATACTTAATTTTTGAAGCATTAATCCAAGATCACAATTTGTTTTCCATGTGTTAAACAATTTTGTTCATTTTAATTGAATTTTTATTCAATTAAAACACATTTTGAAAACAAAATAGGGTTTTTGATTTATTTCAACCCTCATAAATCATTTTCAAAACACATTTGGGCCTCTATTAGAGTGTAAGACCCAACCCACTTGTACAAATATATTGTGGGCCTCATTCGTTGTATAAGTCCCTTTGTACATTTTCAAATAAATGGCGCGATCGTCGCCTTTTTCAAAAATAAACAACTGGGCCTCTAATAGAGTGTAAGACCCAACCCCCTTTTAACCAAAACCATTTTGGGCCTCACTTATTGTATAAGTCCCTCTGCGTTAAAAGAAAACCTCGGCGCGATCGCCATTTTAAACGAAAAATCAGTTGGGCCTACCCTCGTGTTATAAGCCCCACTCTTTTTCTTTAAACTTTTTGGGCCTCTTGAGAGAGTGTAAGACCCATCTCTTTGTACAGAAAACCTTCTTGGGCCTCAGTCACTTGTATAAGTCCCACTGTACAATTTCAAACAACAGTGCAATCACTGGTAAAACCCTGGGCCTCTCCTTGAGCTGTAAGCCCCAACCATTTTATTTCAAATCACTTTCTCCTTTGATTTTGAAATATACTGTTGTTTTCAATCTTTCTTTGTTGAACAATAACCAAACAGCATGGAAGCTCTACAACCGAGTAAGTGGTTATTCCTTTCATTTACCGCTTTCATATACATATAACTGTATTGTGGGGCTGTTTCGCTGTAAGTCTTCTTTCATAAACTCATATCGACTGTGTAATAATAGTATAGATATTTAGAGTTTCCCCGGCAACTACGTCTAGAACTAGGTGACGCCGTTTCATTTATTTGTAGAAATAGACAACTAGATCCCCAAAAGGATCACCAGATATAGTCTTCTCTTCGGCTGTCCTCATTAGGAATTGTCAAGAAACTCTACTCCCAAAGATGAATGTATTCTCCGTGAATGGCATCTTTGAGTTTCTTCCAAATTCTCGAACTTTCCTGACTTTGATCTATTCTCGGTGAATAGCATTGCCTTGAATTTCTTGGGGTTTGGGGACCCACGGGCTTCTTAAAAGCATCGGCCTCCTCTTCGGCATCGTACAAGGACCCACAGGCTTCCTAAAAGCAACCTAGCCTCCTCTTGGGCTTAGTACAAGGACCTGCGGCTTCTTAGAAGTATTCACAGCCTCCTCTTAGGCTTCGTATAATGATCTCTTCCTCCGGGAATGATAGCCTCCTCTTGGGTTTCGTACAAGGACCCGTCGGCTTCTTAAAATTTTCCAGCCTCCTCTTGGGCTTCATACAAATTGTCCCGACGACCTCCTAGAGGTATAGGAACAGAACTTAGTCATCCTCATAGAACAGTCCTATTATAGAGTCTACTACTGTTTCTCAAAGCATAGTACAAAAGATGAAACTCTAGACACGGACAGTCTAATCTTCTTGAGTCTCAAAGACATTCTCAAGTGACCCCTTCGTTAAATAGGAAGGAAACCCGCAGACTCGGACAGTCTCAATACCCTTTGGATTTCCCGTTTCCTCAAAGAAAAGGAAATATCTCTGATCCTCGAATCAAATCCCTGAGTACAGTGTTGCTCATATAAGAACTGATTTTCTCTTTAAAATCAGTATACTGGACCTGTCACTTAACTGAAATAGTTACCATAGCCTCCTCTTGGGCTTTGTACAATGATTCTTCCCAGCGAAGCAAACGTTTAGCCTCTCTCTCGGGCTTTGTACGAGACACATAAGAGACTCCCTCGTTGAGTCAATCACCCCTTTCGCCTCCATCTCGGGCTTTATATGAGATACAAAAAGGTTCTTATTGAGTCAAACAAATTTTAGCCTCCATCTCGGGCTTTGTACGAGATACAAAAACACTCTCTTGTTGAGTATAAATGATCCTCTTGTAGGATCAACCCCTTTTAGCCTCTCTCTCTCGGGCTTTGTACGAGACACATATTAGCCTCCTCTTAGGCTTTGTATAAGAAAACCACTGGTTGATCCTATCAACCTTTTAGCATAAAAGATGTGCCTCGTTCACAGTACACAAACATCAACAACTCCTTCCCCTTCATCTAATCGATGTAAGCGGCAAGCCTCTGGATCATCTACATCCATGCCACTGTCCCTCTTTTAGCACGAGAAATTCCTATGGAAAGATAGCATTGCTCTACACTGAGTTAAAGTCTTCTCCTTCAGGTTAAAATCCCCTATAAAGGAAATTATGGCATTACCGGATTCACAAATCCCGGTTAAAGTAATTCTCCTTTATAAACAGTTATGACATACAACCCCCTCTTTAGAGATGACAAATTCTCTCTAAAGTCAACACCCTTTTAGCTTCACATCTTGGGCTTTGAACAAGATACAAATAAACTCTTCAGCTTCATATCTTGGGCTTTGAACAAGATACAAATCACCTTTCAGCTTCACGTCTTGAGCTTTAAACAAGACACCAAAACAACCACTTCCTCCCATAGAATAGGAGGAACTACGAACGCTCTGATTTCCCTGTTTCGGTAAACGGGAATACGTAGGCATAAGATTGAAAGAAAAATCTTAGCGAGCACAATCAACAAAAAACCTAAATTCCATACTCTCACATATCTATCAAAAAGCATCAGTCCTAACATCCTAATCCTTGTTCCCCGCCAGAAACATTCTGTCAAAATAAAAAGAGAGAAACCAGTATTGGCGAAAAGATAAATAACCAGTACAAAGGCCCCCCACATTGATAGCATCCGTAACCTAACATACCGCTGTTTAAACTCAGTATGCAAGCAGGGTTAATTGGAGACATCTATTTCCCTTCCTTCATCAGCTTTAATAGGATAAAAAATGAATGGACCTGTAGTAAGCTCAAACCGCAGAGAGCGACCGCGCTTAAGAACCGCGTCCAAAATCGCTCGCTACAGAGGGTTGTTTGCAATTTGACCGATGTGATCAGCAAAAAGAAGTTGTTAATGATGATGTTGCCACTATTATTATTCCTTTCAAAATAGTTGTGATATCAGGACCAGCGAGACCAGCGCCGGTTGTTATTTTAGGTCCTAAACCCATTCCGTATGAAAGTACCAAAGCCATCCCTTGGAATTATGGCGCTGATGTTTTTGCTAATGGGCAGAAGCATGAACTGGTGGAAACTTCGGCAGCAAATTTCAGCCCTGAAAGTAAAGTTGAAACTGATACTGTTACAAGGAGTGGTAGGGTCCTTATCCCTGCTGATGGTCAACCCAGTGGTTCTAAACAAGACAAGGGAAAGAAGATCATGGATGATACCGTGCAGACACCGGTAGTGAGTGATTCTACAGTAAAGCCAGTTGACAACTCTTTTTCAGAGAATGTGGAAGAGTTTATGAGGCTTATCAGGAAAAGCGACTACAAGATTGTTGATCAACTGCACCAAACACCATCAAAGATCTCCATCCTATCTCTGTTGTTATGTTCAGAAGCTCACAGAAATGCACTTTTGAAAGTTTTGAACGCTGCTTATGTTCCTCAGGAAATATCTGTCAATCAGTTAGAAGGGGTTGTATCGCATGTGAACACTGGCAATGGTTTGGGTTTCACTGATTTAGATCTGACTCCAGTTTGGAGAAACCACAACAATGCCTTGCATATTTCTATTGAGTGTCGTGGGTCATTGTTGTCTCATGTACTTATGGATACTGGGTCTTCGTTGAATGTTCTTCCTAAGAAAGCCTTGATGAAATTGGATACCTGTGGGTTGATATGCACACCGAGAGATTTGGTGGTGCGTGCTTTTGATGGTTCCAAAAGGTCTGTTTTCAGAGAGATTGTGCTACCAATTAAAGTAGGTCCAGAGTTATTTGATGCTACTTTTTACATCATGGACATCCAGCCGGCCTACAGTTGTTTATTGGGACGCCCATGGATTCACAATGCCGGAGCTGTGACATCTACGCTACACCAGAAGCTGAAATATATGGTGGATGGTCACGTGGTAACAGATTGTGGGGAGGAAGACATTATGATAAGCCAGTTGTCTACCTTCAAGTATGCAGAAGTTGATGGTGAGATACACGAGACTTTGTGCCAAGGATTCGAGACAGTAAAGATTTCTGATGAACCTCCTAAAGATGTTATCCAGTCTGAAGTGGTAGAGCAGCCTGCAGTGGTGAGTCAGCCTGAGATCTCAATGTCTTCATTCAAAGATGCCAGGGTTGTGGTTGAAGCTGGAAGTTCACAAAAGTGGGGTCAAGTTGTTGAGGTTCAAGAGAAGAGAAATACTTATGGGCTGGGATATAGGCCGCCTAGAAGAGCTCAGGATCCACCCAAATTCTATGGTCCAGTTCGTTTTACCAGTGCTGGTGTTTTCTTTGACATAATCAATGCTATTGACGAAGAAGGGGACAGTGACTGCGACATGGATAGTTGGATTCGCCCCTGTACATCGGGTCAAAGCCTCTACAATTGGTCATCAGAGAAAGTCATCCAAGTGACCGGCTTAGAGTAATTGCTTTTGTTTTCCTGCTATGTTAATCCTACGTTCTGCCCAAGACGTAGTGATTCTTGTTTGTAGGACTTTAACCTTTTTACGTGTTTACTTCATCATTAATAAAGGACGTTTCCACATTCAAATATTTTTTATCCTTGTTTTTCTATTTTTATTTTTGTGCATAAAAATCACATCAAAATGGCAATGTGTTTCTATTTGTTGCATACATAATAAACATAAATCATCAATCATGCAGGTTTCCTTGTTCAGATTCCACCACTCATGATTCAGCTATGGCTCGATATAACTTCGACAATCCCATTTATCAGGCTGAAGAAGAGACTGTCGAAGATTGTGAACTACCCTAGGAATTGGCCAGACTGTTGAGACAAGAGGAGAAGGTCATTCTTCCTCATTAGGAGGAGATTGAGGTTGTTAATCTGGGAACCGAGGACGCAAGAAAAGAGGTGAGGATAGGGGCTACTCTGGAAGACACCGTAAAGGGAAGATTGATTGAAATGCTTCTAGAGTATGTGGATATCTTCGCCTGGTCTTACCAAGACATGCCTGGGCTCGATACTGACATCGTGGTACACCGGCTACCCCTCAAAGAAGGATGTGCTCCGGTTAAGCAGAAGCTGAGAAGGACGAAACCGGAAATGTCTGTCAAAATTAAAGAAGAGGTTCAGAAATAGTTGGACGCCGGATTTCTCGCTGTGACAAATTATCCTCCATGGGTTGCTAACATTGTGCCTGTACCTAAGAAAGATGGAAAGGTCAGGATGTGTGTTGACTATAGAGATTTGAATAGAGCAAGCCCGAAGGACGATTTCCCGCTTCCTCGCATTGATGTGTTAGTTGACAAAACTGCTCAATATTATGTGTTTTCCTTCATAGATGGTTTCTCTGGGTATAACCAAATCAAAATGGCCCCAGAGGACATGTAGAAGACGACATTCATAACACAGTGGGGAACATTATGTTACAAAGTGATGCCCTTTGGATTGAAAAATTTTGGGGCAACGTATCAGCGGGCGATGGTGACTCTCTTTCATGATATGATTCACAAAGAGATCGAGGTATATGTTGATGACATGATTGCAAAGTCACAAACAGAGGAAGAGCATCTGGTGAATCTTCAAAAATTGTTTGAAAGGTTGAGAAAGTTCAGACTGAGGTTGAATCCGAACAAGTGCACCTTCGGGGTGAGATCTGGAAAGTTACTGGGTTTTATTGTCAGCGAAAAAGGTATCGAGGTTGACCCTGATAAAGTAAAAGCCATTTAAGAAATGCCTGAGCCGAGAACAGAAAGAGAGGTTCGTGGTTTCCTAGGGAGGTTGAACTACATTGCTAGATTCATTTCTCATCTTACAGCCACGTGTGAACCCATATTCAAGTTGTTAAGAAAATATCAGGCGGTCAGGTGGAACGAAGACTGTTAGAAAGCGTTCGAAAAAATAAAAGAATATTTGCAGGAACCTCCAGTCCTTATGCCGCCAGTGCCAGGAAGGCCTTTAATTATGTATCTTACGGTTCTTGAGAACTCAATGGGGTGTGTGCTCGGTTAACACGATGAGTCAGGTAGAAAAGAGCATGCCATCTACTACCTGAGTAAGAAGTTTACTGATTGTGAGTCGAGGTACTCAATGCTAGAGAAAACATGTTGTGCACTCGCTTGGGCAGCTAAGCGGTTGAGGCAGTATATGTTAAACCACACAATCCTCTTGATTTCGAAGATGGATCCGATCAAGTATGTGTTTGAAAAGCAGGTGCTTTCTGGAAGAATAGCCCGTTGGCAGATGGTTCTGACAGAATACGATATTCAATATGTTTCCCAAAAAGCCATTAAGGGAAGTGTTTTGTCAGAATATCTCGCTGAACAACCAATTGAGGATTATCAACCGATGAAGTTTGAATTTCCTGATGAGCATATCATGTATCTGAAGATGAAGGATTCTGAAGAGCCTCTACCTGATGAAGGACCAGAAATTGGGTCCCAATGGAAGCTAGTCTTTGACGGGGCTGTTAACTCATACGACATCGGGGCAATCATTACGACTCCAAAAGGTTCTCATATACCTTTTACTGCCCGGTTAGCGTTCGTATGCACCAACAATGAGGCGGAGTATGAAGCATGCATTATGGGGTTAGAAGAAGCAATTAATTTGAGAATTAACAACCTCGATGTTTATGGTGATTCCGCGTTGGTAGTTAATCAGATTACAGGTGAATGGGAAACTCGTCAAGCGAACTTGGTGCCTTATAACAACTATGCTAGAAGGTTGTTACCATTCTTTGACAGAGTTGACTTCCATCATATACCCCGGTTGGAGAATCAGATGGCCGATGCGTTGGCAACATTGTCTTCGATGTATAAGGTGAATCATTGGAATGAAACTCCTTCGATCAGAATCATGCGTCTGGATAGACCAGCTTTTGTGTTTGCAATTGAAGATATGTCAGATGGCAAACCTTGGTATCATGATATTAAGGTTTTGCTGAAGAGTCAGGAGTATCCAGAGGGTGCATCCACCAAAGATAAGAAGACTCTGAGGAGGTTGGCAGGAAATTTCTTTCTGAACAAGGATGATGTGTTATACAAGAGAAACTTTGACATGGTCTTGCTATGTTGTGTTGATGAACACGAGGCAAACCTGTTAATGGAGGAAGTTGATGAAGGATCTTTCGGTACCCATGCCAATGGGCATACTATGGCCAGAAAGTTGTTGAGAGCGGGTTATTACTGGATGACTATGGAGTCCGATTGTTTCAAATACGCCCAGAAATGTCACAAATGTCAGATTTATGCAGATAAGGTGCATGTACCGCCTACTCCTCTGAATGTGTTGTCATCACCTTGGCCCTTTGCCATGTGGGGCATTGATATGATCGGAAAGATTGAGCCGACTGCTTCCAATGGGCATCGCTTCATTTTGGTTGCCATCGATTACTTCACGAAGTGGGTAGAAGCAGCCTCATTTGCCAACGTCACTAGACAAGTCATAGCCAGATTTATTAAGAAGGACATCATCTGCCGGTATGGAGTCCCGAAGAGAATAATTACTGATAATGGTTCAAATTTGAATAACAAGATGATGAAGGAGCTATGTCATAACTTTAAGTTTGAACATCATAACTCTTCTCCCTATCGTCCGAAGATGAATGGGGCTGTTGAAGCAGCAAATAAGAACATCAAGAAGATTGTGCAGAAAGTGGTAGTGACCTATAAGGACTGGCATGAGATGTTTCCTTATGCTTTACATGGTTATCGTACTTCGGTACGCACATCGACAGGGGAAACTCCTTTCTCACTGGTATATGGTATGGAAGCAGTTCTACCATTAGAGGTTGAGATTCCTTCTTTAAGAATTCTGGCAAACGTTAAGCTTGATGAAGCTGTGTGGGTGCGTTCCAGACTAGATCAGCTGAACCTTATTGAAGAGAAGAGATTGGCAGCCATTGCACATGGTCGGTTGTATCAGAGTAGGATGAACAAAGCCTTTGATCAGAAAGTACGTTCTCGGTATTTTTAGGCTGGTGAATTGGTTTTGAAAAGGATCCTTCCTCCTCAAACATATCACAGGGGCAAAAGGACTCCAAACTACGAAGGGCCATATGTAGTAAGACAGGTTTTCTCTGGTGGAGCCTTATTACTCTCAACTTTGGATGGCGAAGATTTTACGTCCCCTCTGAACGCAGACGTAGTAAAAAAATACTTTGCATAAAAGAGACCCGCTGGACACAAAAAGAAAGTCCATGCAAAAAAAAGGGCATCCCGGCGAACCATAAAAAGAAAAGGTTCGGGCAAAAATTAGGGATAAAAAGAAAAAGAATAAACCCGCAAGGTTGAAAACCTGAAAAGGCAACTTTGGCAAAAATGGGTATCCCGGTGGATTGATAACCCGAAAAGGGCGATCCAGGCAAAAGTTAGGGATTTTAAAAGCAAAAGGCTATGATCTGCGTTCAATCTGTGAGCACTTTTGATACATGGAAATTTCGAAGGAAAGGAATTAGTCCAGTCAGTCTTTTCGAAGGCCAAAGCATCTGCGGATAAGCGAGGCATATTGGGTCATAGCTGAATTAAATCATGGTGGATGTCTGTTCCCCACATTGCCGACATGTGTATTTTCTTTTATTTCTTTTTGCGCAATTACCTCTTTTCAGGAATTACTTCCAGATGTAAATGCCTATTTACAGGCCAATTCATTCAATAAAACTTTCATTTCACTCAAAGAGCTTTTCATTCTTGTTTTTACTTTTACTGTTTTGTTTGTGAAAATGTCCGATATTTTGATAAACATTGCATGCGAAAATGATTGAGCTTTGCGAAGCATATTGGAAAATAGTGGTAATTGCTTAGGCAAGGGTCGCTGTGATGGTGATCAAAGTAGCTATTTTGCATATAGGACTTTCTGTTGGTTTTGTTTGCAGGGTAACAGGTTCGTCCTTCCCCAGTAGAGCTATTTTCTATTGCATTGAAAATTTCATCATACTCAGCAGGTTGTTAATCTCCCCAACCAAGGTATCGAGGATTATCTTCCTTAGCAGAATATAGAGATTTAATTCCCCAGCTAGAGTTTTGGTTGACTTATTACTCTCTCAGCGAGTAGCCAGAAGTTGTCATTTCTGCATCCCCAGCAAGAGACTGATGGAAAATCTTCTTCGACCAAAGATGTTACCTCCCCACAGGGTCTGAGTACCCATTTTCCTCAACTAGTCAGGAAACACTTTTCTCACCAGCAACGATATGGGTTAATCTCTCCGGATGGGTAAGCTTGATGTTATCTCTAGCAGAGTTGATGTCGTCAATCACCATTCTCCAAGAAGATTTGCTATTGATGACTGATATCCCCCAACAGATGAAGGTAAGAGCATCTCCCAGCAGTAGGTTAAGTTCAGTAATATCCCTAAGCAGGATTGGTATTATTGATTTGTCTCCCGAAGCAGAGTTCGGTGGTGATCCTCTCAGTGGTTTGTTCAACAGCAGTTGATATCCCCAGCAAGTCTTAAGTCCAATGGTTATTGGCATATTTCAAATCCAGGTGTTGAGTTCTGTCTTCGATGGAAGTCATTGGTAATCCCCAGTGGAGAGAATTTCTCTTTGGGTTTCATCTTCAATATTCATTTTTATCCATCCCCAACAGAGTCGATAGCCTCTCGGAGTTTTCATCTCCAGCAGAGTTTGTGATTAGTGTCTTCCTCGGCAGAGTGAAGTCTTTCTCAGTAGGGTATCTTATTTCAGAGGACAATTTAGATTGTCATCCCCAGTGGAGTTGCCTTGGTCTTCAGCATTTATTTTGCTGAAACGCCTCTTTTGCATTGCATACACATTTTTGCATGGCATCCTCCCGAACGCGTAGCATTTCCATTTCGTATGGAGCATTACGCCATAGGAAAATTCAAACATATGCATTCGAAGCATAAGCCAGGTTTGATATCCTTTACCGGTTTCTTTCCCCAGTAGAAAGTAACATGATTCAAGAGATGTTGTTTAGCATTACACCGCAACCAGTGGATTCATCCTCCTTGTCGGTCCTCCTTACACTCCCCCGCAGAGTTGTCTGTTCAAATTTCTCTTACCCCAGCGGAGTCATCTTTGTAGATCTGTCGATTCTGCTAATTTCTGAAAGTTCATTTTCGGCCGGTCTTTCTTTTCGAGTTCGCTTTCGGTCGTACTCGTTCTTTCTTTTTTGAGTCCGCTTTCGGTCGTACTCGTTTGTTGTTGAAAGGCCGTTTTCGGCCGGTCTTTCTTTTCGAGTTCGTCTTCGGCCGTCCTCTCACTCTTTGTTATTTCATTATCCCCAGTAGAAGTATCCCATGTGGTTTG
The DNA here is from genome assembly GCA_022829125.1 of Lathyrus tuberosus. NCBI lineage: Eukaryota > Viridiplantae > Streptophyta > Magnoliopsida > Fabales > Fabaceae > Lathyrus > Lathyrus tuberosus. Next base: position 14,961,009 of record JALAZF010000072.1, read on the forward strand.
TCCTCTCTTTGAAATTTCGCTTTCGGTCGGTCTTTCTTTTCGAGTTCGCTTTCGGTCGTACTCGTTTGCTGTTTGAAATTCCGTCTTCGGCCGGTCTTTCTTTTTGAGTCCGCTTTCGGTCGTACTCGTTTCCATTTGTATCCCCACTGAGTCCGCTTTCGGTCGTACTCGTATGTTGTTGAAATTCCGCTTTCAGTCGGTCTTTCTTTTCGAGTCTGCTTTCGGTCGTACTCGTTCGTTCTCATATCTCCAGTGAGTCCGCTTTCGGTCGTATTCATTTTTGTTGTTGAAAGAGCGGTCTCGGTCGGTCTTTCCTTTTGAGTCCGCTTTCGGTCTTACTCGTATGTTGTTGAAATTCCGCTTTCGATCGGTCTTTCTTTTCGAGTCCGATTTCGGTCGTACTCGTGTATTCTACAGTGAGTCCGCTTTCGCTCGTACTCGTCTGCTATTTGAAATTCCGCTTTCGGTCGGTCTTTCTTTTCGGGTCTGCTTTCGGTCGTACTCGTGTATTCTACAGTGAGTCCGCTTTCGCTCGTACTCGTCTGCTATTTGAAATTCCGCTTTCGGTCGGTCTTTCTTTTCGGGTCTGCTTTCGGTCGTACTCGTGTATTCTACAGTGAGTCCGCTTTCGGTTGTACTCGTCTGCTATTTGAAAGTCCGCTTTCGGTCGGTCTTTTTTTCGAGTCGCTTTCGGTCGTACTCGTTTGATTTCGCATCTTCACTGAGTCCGCTTTCGGTCGTACTCGTTTTGGTTGTTGAAAGAGCGCTTTCGGTCGGTCTTTCTTTTCGAGTCCGCTTTCGGTCGTACTCGTATGTTCTTATATTCCCAGTGGGTCCGCCCTCGGTCGGTCTTTTATCACGAGTTCGCTTTTGGTCGTACTTAATTTTTGTTTATCCCCACATGTTGTAAATTTCCAGGTTATTTTGGTATTCAATCTCCATGTATCCCGATCATCTGGAAGCCTTCGCTTCTATATCCTCGGATCCAAGAAGTTTGAATAGGGGCAGCTGTAACACCTCAAAATTTTCCCTCTCTTTTTTCTAACCTCTAAATGGCTTATGTTTCTTTTCATTCTTGCATTATCATCTTTGCATATCATTGGCTCTTAGCATGGGATCAAGGTAGTTGGTATAACTCAGGTGAAGAAGATGTTCTCGGTGTTTCGAGCAACAGGCTCATGTGTATTGTCCAAAGGGCTAAGGGGAGAGAAAATTCTTGATACTATCAATTCTTGAGCCACAAGGGAGCCTTAAGCCTCAAGGTATCTTGATTTGTTCATTACCTCATCAAAAGATCACAATTGGCAAGAAATTTCAAGGGCACCACACTCCCCTAGTATGATGGTTCAAATTAGGGTTTTGAGATTCCTGAGTTTAACACCACAATCGGCATGTTCTTTGAGTTTTTATCATCATCAAATGGCACATCTCGTCATTGTCTGACAGGATACATATCATACTCAGAGGAATTTGGATTTGGAGGATGTGTTGATTCCTCCTAGACTGGGGGCACCAAAACTAGGGTTTGCCATAAAATCAGTTTATTTCTGATTTTTTGGGCAAGACTTTATGCCATGGTATTCCTCATGTCCCTAAGTGCCTAGGGTTGGATAATTGTCCATCAAATTGGTTCAGAAGGGTTTCAATTGATCAGAAGATTGAAAATCAGGAGAATTGGGAATAAAGTCAACTGTGCAGTGAAAAAGTCAACTCCTGAATTTTGAAGTCAACGTCATTATTTTAAAGTCAAATATGGTCCATGTATGAGATTTGATCAAGGAATTGTTAAAAATCAAGAATTTTGAGAACTTACCATTTTTGGAAGGAAATAGGTTTGAAAAACTTTCTATTTTTGGAAAGTTCTAACATGAATTCAGTCATCTTCCAGGCCATATTTCTTCATGACCCAAGCTCCATTTCAATTCTCTTCAACCATGAAAGTTGTAGAGCTTGTTCCAAGCTTTCCAACCATGTAAAGTTTGTCTCATTTGGATTATTTTTGAGAGAGTTATGGTGTCCCAAAGTTGGAGTTTTCAAGTTGTAAAATTTGAAAACTTAGAATTTTTTCTAAGTTATTATTGGACAGATTTGCACACGCACTTTCAACCTGATTTTTCTCATTGATTAAAGCCTCATTTCCACTTGCTTTCCACACCAAACTTGTTCATGGTATTCCCTAGTTTTTAGTGATCCAAAAAACTCATGAAATGGTCCCTTACACACCAAGATATCACCATTCAAAGTCACATACTCCAAGTTGCTCAAACTTGAAAATTTGGTGTAATGTTGTGGGAAAAATCTTGACATGGTCATTCAGCAACATGTCCCACTTTATTCCATGCGTACCATGTATTCTTTCTCACCAATATTTACCCAAAACAACTAAACACACCACCTGCCATGAAAGAGAGAGAATTACACAAAATGGCCATTTTTGGTAGATGTAAATTGGGTCTGTTTAAATTCACTAAGTTTGTACATGTTGCCAGCCCATTATCATACAGATACACACCTCATTCTAATCCAAAATCCAAGGAAAAAACCCTCCTTACCAAGCTTACCCGAACCTACCACCCTTTGTACATTTTTCACTCATTTTTCAATTCCGAACCAAAGCAACAATTCCAAACCCTTCACTAACCCTAAACTCTCCATATATAAGCTAAAAACACTCCAAACCTGCCACACATTGGCTCATTTCCAGATCTGAACTTCTTGCTTATTTTTCAAAGTTTTCACTATTTCTCTCAACTCACTCAAGGAAGCTTTGATTTCTGGGTTTATTCTTCATCATTGGAGCTTAAAGATCAAGATTATTGGGTTTCTTTTGTACTGAAAGTTGAAGAAGGCAGTGGACCATTCTCCACTTAGTAAGTTGCTTCCTCTCTATCTCTCTCATTTTAGGGTTTTAATGTATGTTAGAAGCATCCACATCTTGCATCTGAAGTCCTTTACACAAAGGCATTGGAGCTAGACTCAAATATTTCGTGCTATTTTCAAATGTGTGTTGGTTAACATACTTGAACCTATGACTTTCATGCCTATTATCTTTGTGTTTGAGTGATTTTTTGAGAAACTAATGGTACGGTGATGATCCTTGTTCTTCGAACTTCAATTTTGGTTCAAATTTCATTTGATTTCGTTGAGATTTGAGTGAGTTATGGAGATTTGAAGTTTGATTGGTGCTCTTGGTGGAAAATACGAATTCTGCACTTGTTCATGAATATATTGCTGCGTTTTTTGCATGAAAAAGGAAGAAGAAGGACACGTGACAGCGTCTGGTTGGTTGGTGTTTTATTTTGTCTTTTAGTGACTTAAAATTTCATGTGACTAATTGACATATATGTGTACTACATGCTTTTTTGTTCATTTCTTTTTCTTTTAAATATATTGGCTGGAAATATGACACAACCACATTGTGTTTGGGCCTAGTGAATCTCTTTTCGCACCCCCTTGTTCTAAGGCCCATGCGCACACAGTTGCATTCCTTTATTTCTGCATATTACTAATACACCCCTCCATTTTAACACTTACTTTATTTTTCTTTTTTTATTTTAGTTTCCTTTTTAATTATTAAAAATACTTTCTTTCATAAAAAAATTTCCAAAAAAATTAGTTATGTTACTTATTGTCTTAATGTTTTTTCATAAATTTTATTTTATTTTTAATTTCTTTTTAATATTTTATTTTGTTTTAATTTGAAGATATGTTTCCAATGATACCCTTTCTCAAGGGTTAGGAACTTTTGTGACTTTTGTTCACCTTTTGAGACCAATCTCTTGGCCACTCATAGACATTGATATGAGGTTGTTTTGATCCTGGTTTAATGATGGTTTGAGTTACTTTAAGTGACTTGCCATTCAACTTTTATGGACCCACGATCTTTACTCGGTTATGTGCATATCTTTACTTGTGGAGCACTTTTGAACATGCTATTGAGCTAGTTCTGTTCCAATATTTTTGCACTTGTTAATTGGATGTTCAAAATCGCCTTTGATTATTTTTTGGGAATTTATTGGATCACTTTCCTATTTTTGGTTGATGCCTACTTGTGGTTTGAATTTGATTGAAGCATGCTTGGATATTTGATCTAGTTTGAATGCTTTTGGTTACTTGTGATTGAATGATGCTTGAGATGATTATTTGGTACGATCATGTACTGCCTTAGCTTGTTTGTGGCTTTAGATTCATCCTCATTTGTCCATTTTCCTATTTGTTCTTGATTTTCTAAGTTGATAATGTTTTGACTCGAATCCTTTGGTGTGCTTAACCTAATCTTGTGAGATGTTTTCTTGTAAGATCCAATCAATGCTTGAGGACTTTTGTTTGATTTAAATGACATGCTTAAGGTTCTGATCCTCTTGATTTTGGGTCCATTATGTGATCATATCTTGCTTCTTGCTTCACTTTATCATGTGTTGTTTGCATAGATGTTTAAAGTGGATGTTTGCATAATTGCGGAGCATGCCTTGAATGTGATTCTTGTTGCTTATTATTTCTATTCATGAGTTGATATTTGAATTGAGATACATGTTCACCTTGCTGCCCATTTGCTTTCATGCCTTGATTTCACTTTGTTTGATCACTTGAAGTTATGTTATGCATGAGTTAATTGTTGCTAATTGTTTGAGTGTTGTTGAGATACATACTTGATGCCCTTGAGATCATTTTCTAATGCTTGAATTGGTTAAATTTGGCATGACTTAAGTTCTGACTTGGATCTACTTTCATCTTACCTTATTCATGTCATCTTTGTGTGAGGTTCAATGATGTTTAGTTGTGTTTCTTATGCAAGTTTGCTTGCATCCTTTCTTGTTTGCCTTTACTTGCTTACTTGAGCTTTCTTGTGTGACCTTTTGAAGCATGTTTAATGATGCAATTGGATATGATGTGTATGATGTGCTTGCTTCCCCATCTCTTTCCTCATCTTTTACCTCACTTTCTTCTTCATCTCTTTCACTCTTTCTCTTCCCACGGATCTCAAGACTTGTTTAAGTCTTGGATTCACTCCCTTAGAGCTACCTAGTCCGACTTAATTTTCGATTAAGCTTGGAGTAGGATTAGCATTAGGATTCCCTTTGCATGCTAACTTAGGTAGATATTTCCCCTTTCAAACTTAACTATAGGGCCACCTTTGCATGACAACATTAGGATCATTTAGTTTCCCCTTAGTGTTTTCTTTTCCTTTGAGTCTTCTTTTCTCATCTCTTAACACTTATAAAACACTTAATAAAATTAACGTGTATTGCGCATGAGCCTTGCATGTGGGAAGTGGGGAATGAGGGGTTTCCTCTCATTTTTCTAGAGTGTTTGGTGGGCGTTCCATCTTGGAACGATTCGCTAAGCATTTGTTCCTACATCATAGACTCCGGTGCAATGCAAGTTATGAACTAACTTCAGTCAACTTCTGTCTAAAAAATACAAAAAAAAATTCAAACCTTTTTATCCTTCGGGATCATTCTAGTTCAAATCATTTTTCAGAAAAGGGCACCTTACTTCCGTCTCATCGCAAACAGGCATCGACCCTAACTGCCGGACGCGAATCTAACGTCGCTCATAAAAAACACTAACCGACCTCGTTAGGTCGAACTACGACTGCTCTGATTTCCTCTTTCTCGTCCGATTGAGGATACGTAGGCACAAGACGGCGATGTCTTGGCGAGCAACCTCCCCCCTTTAGTTCGTGTCCGAACTACGTTGACTCTGATTTTCCTGTTCCCGAGGGAATACGTAGGCCTAGGACTCCGAGGATGTCCTATCCAGTCACTTCTTTTTCTTTCCTTCTTCGTTTCTTTGTTCTTTTCTGTTCCCGTTCGTTCTCCTTTCCAGTAGCAGTGGAGCTCCAGATGACGACACCCTTTGATGAGACAACAAGCGTGGATCCCATCGAGTACGATGGACGTGTGGGGTGCTAACACCTTCCCCTCGCATAACCGACTCCCTTACCCATTTCTCTTGGTCGTGAGACCATGCTCTTTCTCTTCCCTCAGGTTTACGCAGTGTTTCCTTTCCCTCTCTTGGGATAAATACACATTGCTGGCGACTCTGTTTTCCGCGCCACTTTCACGTTTGTACCATGGATGAAAATCCGTGGGAGTGACTGGGTGGAGGAGAAGTGACTATCCTAAAGCATAAAGTAAAAGCTAAGGATAAGAAAGATCTAACCACAAATGTAGTTGTTTTCACCATAAACCATGCAAAAACACAAGTCTTCAAAGTCTTCGAACCATAATTCCAAAGCAAAGGGAAAAGGTCCTAGTTCTAAGTCCAAGATTCCAAGAATTGCATTGGATGTCCAAGGATTCAAGAATAGCATTGAAGTCCAAGGTCTAGGTGCAAAATTCCATGTCCATTGCAAAGGATAGTTACCATAGTTTAAGATTAGAAGCTCAAGTTTTATAGAGGTTTTGGCCTTTAATAATGTTTTTGGTCCAAGTGGACAAAGAGAAAAAGGCGGAAGCATAAACATGTGTCCAACGGACAAAGGAAAAATTGCGGAAGCATAAACATATGTCCAATGGATAAAGGAAAAATTGCGGGAGCATAAACATTATATGAAATGATAAAAATGAAGCATAAAAGTAAAAGAGATAAGGAGCGAGAAGGAATTGTAAAAGTAAAAGTTAGAAGTTAGTGATTAGTTGTTAGTTGATCGTTTAACCACTTCACAGTGTAATTAGGTTAATCGATTAACCAGTGCAAACTTGCAGCTTTTTGCGCAGAATTCAACTATTAATCTATTAACCAATTCGTGCATGTTTTGGTTAATCGATTAACACTGTAAAAACAGCATAAAATCAGTTTGAAAATTGCATAATCTGTGATCCATCATTTATTCAAACACCTCGTGATTAAGGATGAAATTGTGCACAAAACATTTTGAGTAAAAAAACAGCAAAAACCAGTAATCAAACACAAATTGCAAGATCCAAAGATAAAGAAAACGAGATCAACAAAGGATCTACATTGTGGAAGATGAAATTGAACAACAATGGTGGAAAATGAGATTACCACTCCAAATCTGAAAATTGCTTCAAATTACTCCAAGATCTAAACTCCAAAGCCTTGATCTATAAGAATTGATGAAGAAAACAAGTGTGGATGAAGGTTTAGCTCAAAGTTGAACAAAATTCAATGTGGATTCTTGTTAATATTCAAAAGAAGAAAAGTGAGCTTTGGTGAATTTTGGTGGTTGAGGAGAGAATTTGCAAGAGGTTTGTTGGCTCTTAAAAGCTTGAATGAAATTCTAGCAAGGTGAATTTGGCTCTCAAAAGCTTGAAGAATGAATGAAATGAAGGCTCTATTTATAGAGCTTAGGCTTGGAAAATTTGGTGGATTGGAGTTTGGTTTGGAAATGAAAATTAGGCTTGGAATTTGAATTTGGAGGGAAATTCATAAAAGAGTGGTGATTAGTGAAGGTGTATGGTAGGAAATGATCAAAGTGATGTAGGGAATTAAAATGAGATGGTCTAGAATATTCCACATGTGATCAAAATGATGAAAATTGGTGCCAATTGGTGCAGAATTTGAATTTGGCACATTTTTTCAAAAATTGCACGTGTTAATCGATTAACCATTTCACAGTGCAATTAGGTTAATCGATTAACACAATGAAAAAAATGAGAAAAATGGCTTTTTTATGTGGTGTCTTGGCTCTGGCTCGATTTTTCTTGCTTGTCAAAGAAGACATGTAAATAAACACATGAACCTTGGAGTCTCTTGAACAATAATCAATTAAATCTTGGAAACTCTTGATCAGATGAATTTTAAATTGTTTGCAGATCAACTTTGACTTTGTTCAGATGAAATTCATTCGAGCTGAGGGACTGTTTGATATCCTTGATTCTCTTCCTGAAAAAGTTAGTAAAAGGGAAACAAACATATTTTTGGATTTTGATTAAAGGGGTAGCAAACATAAGAAAATAAAGGCAAATACGGAAGACACAGATGCTCAGTGACCCCTGCAAGGCATAAACCCAAATATAAGAGGGACAAGGGAACCAATGTGTGATCTTGTTTGTGGTATAAGATGCAAAATGAGATGTGAATGATATATGGAATCTTAGGGGTCAAAAATTAGGGTCTTACAATGTGCTCTGGCAGCATTGTGCTCATAGAGAGGGTTCTCAAAAGGAGCTCGAGTAGTCTGGGCAACAGTATGAACCATAGGTCTTGGCTCAGCGAAAACTGTAGCTTGAAATGTCGGTCTGACAGCTTGACCAATCATAGCAGTAGATGCAAGAGGTGGAGAGTAGTTATGGGGTAAACCAAACTTTGGCCAAGTAGAAGGTGGCACTTGACACTACTACAAAACGCATAAACAACTACGCCATGCTCAGAACGCTTCATCCCTACACCGTTGTGACATATCTAAACTAAGGCGCGGTTGTATTTTATTTGTTTATTGAATAAAAATTATCTGTATATAACAACGGCTGATAAACCAACCGTGGTGATTATCTGTATATAATAGCGGTTGATAAATCAACCGTGGTGATACCTTCAAGCTTTCATGTGTTCGAACCTCAATGCATTCATATATATAATTCCTTTTATGTTAAAGCGCGCCTTTACTTTTTTATTTACTTTTAATTAAAAAAATTAAAAGTTATGACTACGGTTGTTTATATACACCGTTGTGATATATTTTGTATGTTTTTTTTAATTTTTAATTCTAAAAATAACTCTGGCGCTTTTATATGAAATTTCATTATGAAAATAATATATCATAACGATTTAAATTGTTGACCGTCGCAGTAGCTTTTCAATATTCTCCAAGCTAGCTAGTTTCATTGTCCCTTCAGTATCCTTTTTTCCATTGAAAATAGAAACCAGACGAAACGTTACACGATTTCAACCCTAAACCCTAACGTTCAATACTGTGAAACAATACACGATTTCAACCAAAGCTTGCATCATCAGTATCCATTTGTTGTCATTTTCGTCATCATCGTCACGATCGTGAAGAAAATAGAAGATTACGCATATACAACACCGTCGTCATCATCGTCACTGTCGAGAAGGAAGATAACAACAACATCGTTGTTGTCGTAAGGAAGGAAGACAACACCAACATCGTTTACTTCGTCGTCACGTTTAGGCTACGTAAAATATTTTACCCATGCATCTACAGTAAACTATTTTGCCATTGTTGTTCATGTAGTTGTTGTTGTTGTTGTTGTTGTTTTTGAACTTAGATGTCGACCTTGTCGAGTTCTTCATCAGAAACCAGCGAAGAAACTCAAACAAATGAAAGGTTAGCCAATGAAACTCAAACAACTGAAAGTCAAACGAAAAGATCACAAAGAGGTGTCACAATGATGCCCCAATTCACATCAGTCTACAACTCATCTGGTGTAAAAATTCCGATCGAGTTTGATTCGCACTACAGATTAGTGGATTGTCCACATTACGCTACTTTTAGGAGTTATGTTGCGTTCCTTGCACGTAGCAAACTCAGTATATTGATTGATGATTGGAGAGAAGTGGATGTTAATGTCAAAGACAACATATGGACAGACGTTAAGGTATTTCATACTATAATTTTCATATATTTGATATCACTACCTATAGTTTCTAATTCATACTTATATATTGATTTAATGTAGTTGAATTTTGAGTTTACCGATGACTCAAAATTGAAAAGAAAGTGGATAACTTATGTCGGTGTTCGTTGGAGGGGATTTAAGTCACGACTCACGGCTGACTACATTACGAAGCCTAAGAGCGGTCTTTAACCTCCATGGATTCGGTATAGTTTTTTATCGAAGAAGGTGTGGCACAAGATTGCAATGAAACACCATTCTGAGGAATTCAAGGTTAGTACTAGTCTTATGTAACCTATAATATTATGCTAATTAGTTATAGATACTAATCATACACATTTTTCACTATGTTAATAACAGGCTAAAAGCGAAGTAGAAATTCAGAACAAGGCGAAAAACATGTACCCCTATAGATTGTCTCGTGGGGGTTACAAGAAACTTGAGAAGAGGATCCTGCATGAAAAACTACAAGAAGGAGGAGAAGGTGACATTCCATCTCCACCTTCAAGACATGAGAAATGGAAAAGGGTTCGATTAAGACCTAATGGAGAGTACACCTCTGAGGCTTCAAGAGTAGTTGCTGAGAAAATTGTAAGTATATGTTTTGTTTAAATGCGTTTGCTTATGTAAGTTGCTCATGAGTTGTTATTTAAATGTGTTTGCTTATGTAAGTTGCTCATGTTGTGTAGGATAATTTGGTTGTGGCGGCCCGTGAAGGTACATTTGTTCCAGAAGCACGACATGACATATTAGTCGAAGTTATCGGAACAGCTGAGCATGGAGGTCGTGTCCGTGGTGTTGGAGATGGTGTCGGCTTGAGGTCATACTTTGGATCTCAAAGAAGAAGCACTGAAACCGCTGAATTTCTTGCTCAACGACAAAAGATTGAGAATGTTGAGAAGAAATTGACGGAGCAAAGGAGGCTGTTTGAAGAGGAGAGGGAAAAAAAGGGAGAAAAAAGTGGAAAGGTTACAAGAGTTGTATTCGGTATGTGTCGTAAATCGCGCTTATTTTTTATGATATATATTGTATGTTCTAATTGAATATATTGTGCTTATTTTTGTTTTATGTTCTAATTGAATGTTATGAGGTAGAGATTAAGTGAAAGCCTCGAACAACGAACTAATGAAGATCGTCGTTGCGTTGGTGATGATCAAACTCCAAGTAGAAGTGTCGTAAATCACGCTTCTACAAAAGGGAGTAATTGTACAGCCTATCCCCCTGTAGATAACCGCAATGGGATATTGGACCCTAGTCTAAATGAAATAACAAGTATATACTTGTCCATTTCAACAACAGACCTTGCGCAAGCTCTCCCGCTAGAACATTGCCCTAAATTGGATTTAGTGTATTACAGTCCTGAAGATGTGAGGAATTTTCTCGCAGGATATAAGTGGCTTGACATATATATTTTGCAAGTTTGGTGCACGTAAGTATATATTCGAATATACATGTCATTATAGAACATTATAATTTTTTGTATTTTCTCCCTTAATTTATTCATTTTCTTTGACCATTTAGGTACATTCACCGTGTTTGTATAGAATTGAATAAATCAAGTACCTATGGAATCTTGGACCCAAGTTTTATTGCTTGGGCGTATAATGATAAAAATATCAGAGAAAAGTACTTGAAAAGCCGGCTAAATGACGGAGGGAAAGAATGTTACCTTGCACCATTCCTATGTAGGTTATTATTGTTGTAATTTATTTCTATATTCTATAATTAGTTTTGTTTTAGTAACAACTAATAATATATATATATATATATATATATATATATATATATATATATATATATATTCTCGTGTTCATTCAGTGGTCATTGGAAATTGATCATAATATCATTGAGGACAAATACGGTGACATTACTGTGTTCCTTGCACGATCCACTCCACAAACCAATGAAAGATCTTGTATTAACGTATGTGTCTTTGTTTAATATCATTTTCTTTGGCATTAATTGTAATTAGTTTATCATGTAATATGTTTAATTCAATTTTCAATGTGCAATATTGTGGAGCAAGTTAATATATTGAATAATGTTAGAAAAAAACCCACATACCTTGCTCCTAAAGTAAGTGGCCTGATAACCTGTTTATTTCATTTACATTCATGCATGTGTGGTTGTATTCATGTTTTTATATTCATGTAATTTGTAGACGAGGAAACAACACGAAAGTTACGAGTGTGGGTATTTTATCATGAAACACATGTTAAACATTGCCCTTGTCGGCACTGCTGATTCATGGGATACGGTAATATATGCCATAAAATGTTTACATATATTAATATATAAGTTGACTACTGAATTATTATCATACATGATCTTTAAATTTTTGCTCTTATGTATATGTTTAACGACGAAACCCTATTCCCCGTTGAGGACTTTGTGGATCTTCGTAAACGTTGGGCGTATATCCACAATGCGCTTAAGGGTTTTGCTCCTGCTGTTTGATATATCAGCAACATTTTTTGATGCACATATTTTTTGCTTTTGATGCACATAATGTGAACAATAGTTTTGGCTTTTGATGCACACAATGAAATCAATAATATTGGCTTTTGATTTAAACAATGTTAGCAGTTTAATTCTCTAACTCATTTAGCTTTTGATGTAAATTTATTTTGATGTAAATTCTCTGATTCATTTATAAGGATAAAATATAGGAAGAATTGTGTTTGATGCACATATTGTGTTTGCATGTAAACAGAAGCTGTTTTGACAGGATAAATTATAGGAATAATTTGATAAGCAGGCAAATTTTATATTTAAAACAGGTTGTTTTTGGCAGCGGTTATAAACCTATCTGTAGTTGTATGTCAAACGCTAATATAAATAAAAGATGTTGTTGCTGAGAATCGAACCAGATCACAGTTTAGTTATATCACAACAGTTGACTAAACTAACCGTCGTGAAATGGTGCGCGCATACTGGAATACAACAACGGTTCCAGGACTGTCATTGTACGTACCTCATATACAACAACACTCTACATAACAACGTCTTCGCCCCCGTCATTATATGTCATTTCCAACCGTTGTTAAATGGGTTTTTCGTAGTAGTGTGAACAGGCTGAGGATCAGCATTTGAAACCTCCTGGATGACAGTTCTTTGAGGTTGCTCTCCTCTAGCAATCAAGATCTGGAGCATTTCAGTGAGCTTTGTCATACTTTACTTAAGATCATCGATCTCCATTCAGATCTCTGCGTTGTGTGCTTCTTGTTCTGACATCTTTTGTCTGTAGTTAGCTCTAGTCTGATACCTGTGTCGAGGAATCATCTTGACAACTGACAGGAAATGCTAAGAAATAGAGACAACTGGAAATGAGTCACTGGACAAACAAATACATGCAACGAATCATGCAAAGATGCAAATGATATGCAATGCGACGCAATGGTTTCAAGGAACTCAAAAGCAGGTTGCAAACATTTCGGAAAGACTGAAAGAGTTTCATTTTATAATCCATGATCTTTATTGATTTTGCAAAGGAAAGAACAATTGAGTTCCTTGAAACCAACAGGTTATTCATGAATTCATGAATGTATGGATGAATAAACACGGGTATACACATATACATGCGAACAAACAAGGGCCAAGGCTTGAAGATCACGAGCATGAAGCCATGGTCTACCCATCCCAAAAGGTATGTACTATGGGTTCTTGTATCTGAAGAACAAGGTTCTAGAAGTTCCATAGTCATCGATAAATCTTTCGGATATAGATGGAGTTCTGCTGGTACGGTCCACACCCTGAAGAAATAAAGTCCACAACAATCAGCTTTTTAAATTTTTATTCACATTAATGAGCAAAAGCCTTGTGATGTGAACCTTTATGATTTTGTAACAAAATGGATTTGTATGGATGGCTTAAGATTAATCTTTTTAGAAAGATGCTTGTAATATGAGTCCTTTGAAAAAAAGGTTGTAGTTTAAACCTTTGCACATGAACTTGTATGAACATAATTTCTATCTTGTACTCAGAATTTGGCACTGACGGCTTTTCTCCTTGAAAGTGAAGTGTCATGTATGGTTATTACTAGTCTACAAAAAAAATTCCTTTCAAAACAATTATCATGTATCGCTGTAATAATTCACTTTTATTTCCAAACAAGCCCTTCGACATGTTCCTCAATTATAATGGTATTGTTGATACACTACTTTTAAAAAACAAGTATTAGAAATTTAATTGACATGAGCACGCCAACTTGTCCAACACAAACTTTGGCATATTACAAAGACAAATTTCCATGTGAATTGTGAGGAATACTTTTGAATATTCATGAATTTTTTTTAGAGCTTGAATTGAAACATGAACTTTTGAATTTTGAGTTTTGGAATGACACTTTGAGAAATTATAGCAAAAGTTGATTCAAGATGTCTATCCAATCATTGCCACTTCAAAACACATTGATCACAAACTACTGACAAGAAAAATTCTTTCTCATAAAAAAAATCTTAAATGATGATCAAATTTCATGAATAAGAACAAAGTGTGTTTGGACCCTTGTTGCCCGTACCACCAAAATTTAGATCACAATTAACTTAGTACACAAACCATCCCTTGAGAAATCCTTTAAAAATGAGAATACCACTTGTACTACAAATTAACAAGAGAACCCTAAACAGACTTCCATTGACCATGCTCAACACTAGTGGGAGGAGAACCATAATGTTCCCTTAAGATACACATTGAAACTTCTGAGAAATTTTAAGGAAGGCGACCAGTAGAAAAACCCTAGGACCATTGAAATTAGAAACCATTGGTCATGCCTTGAATAGTCTGACTGAGAGAGCCAGTGCACTTGAAATCAATGTACCTGCACAAACCTGTTAGTAATAAAACATGTAAACATGCATGATAATTCACAATGAAAATCAAAATCTTAGGGTCACAAATTAGGGTGTGACAGAGTCCCTCCTTTATCATGGCTAAAATTTCTCTTTCATCTAATTGATATAAGTGGCAAGCCTTTGGATTCTACACATCCAAGCCAATGTCCCTCTCTTAGCATGAAAGATTCATAAAGGAAAAAGTGGCATTGCTCTTCACTGGGTTAAAGCTTCTTCCTTCATGACATTTCTCTTATAAAGGAAGATATGGCATTGTTGGATTCCATACATCACAGTTAAAGTAACTTCCCTTATAACCAATTACTCAATATTTGTGATAAATAGATGAGATTTCTCCCTTTAGAGATGACAAACTCTCTCAATCAACTTTTAGCTTCAATCTTCGGCTTTAAACAAGGCACAAATACTCTTTAGCTTCAATCTTGGGCTTTGAACAAGACACCAAATTTCCTCCCATAGAATAGGAGGAACTATGATTGCTCTGATTTCCCAAATCTCTTTACGGGAATATGTAGGCATAAGATTTTGAAATCTTAGCGAGCACACTAATCAAAAGTCTTAGGTCAAACACCTTCCCAAAAACAATAGAAAAACCAAAAACAACAAAAACATTCCCTCAGCTCTCACAAAGGGGAAACTTTCCCTTATCAACAGCAGATAGACTTAAGAAAGTGTTTCAAACAGTAGAAAATATATGCAAATGAAGGTTCCTATAGATTACTATAGATACTCTGGGTTTTAATAGCTTTCCTTTGTATAACCAAACCCTGATCCTCGATCTCTTCGATTTGTTAAAGAAAACACTTGCACAACAGGGTTAGTTTAAGATATCTTCCCCTTCTTTTAAAGCTTCATAGGATAAATATAGAAATCAGAAAGTAGCGCCAAAAGCGGCTGTGGTCGCGTCACAAAATAACCCGACGCTACAGAAAAATAGAGACTCTGCTGGGGAGTTTTAGAATTAGATTTCCTAAGAGGTTTAGGCCTTGCATTGCATTTATTTCTCTGATATTTTTATTTGCTTTTTCATTTTATATGATTTGCTATTATATTATCTGTTTATTTGCTATACTTGTTTAAATTACTGTTATCTAGGAATGTGATTAATACACATGTGGTGAGTTCGAGACCACATTAAGATAAGTGGTGGCAGATTCAGGAAGGCTTATAGGGAATGAGTCCCGACCAAGCTAACTTGAAAGTCCACCGAATCAGTGGAGGTACCCTTTTGGAATTACTGATGTTGAACGAGCAAGTCGTGAAAACATTACTTTTTCCACTGGGCTGCCTTGAAACTGAGGATTAGTAGACATTTACCCATTTAACCTTTGTTAGCACGTAGTGCGGTGACTATCGGAAATAGTTGATTCGCGATACTACACTCAAAAGAGATTCATCTCAAGGGTATTACAGCTCTCATGAGTCAGTCGGTTTGCTGTTAATATTCTTGATAGGGTTCAATAATTTTGGGAACCTTTGTTAGAACCCGTTCTACAGGTACAATAAAAAATGGACCCTAGTACACACCTTGGGGATGGGCAGATCCATGACTCCATGCTCGTGACGATGAACCCCTAAACCCATGTTTTCAAATGTATTTTTCTACTGCATTCATGCATCCATGCATTTCATTCATTAAAATACTTTTTTAAAACAAGAAAAAAATATTTTTCTAAAATAACTAAAACAATCGTTGTAAATATCAGAGGTCGTGTTGTGGATTTCGGTAGAAGAAAAACGCATAAGTACACCTTTAAAATTCCAAAACTGGAAAACCTAAGGAAATTAGGAAGGATGATTATTGATCTCGAAGCTTTCATAGCTAAGCACGGAGGACTATTGTCTCTTTTGAAGGTCAACATGGTGGAAGGAGTCCTGTCTACATTGGTTCAGTTCTATGATCTAGTATACCACTACTTCACATTTCCGGATTATCAGCTCACACCGACACTGGAAGAATACTCTCATCTGGTTGATTTACCTATCACTGATCAAGATCCATTTTTTGGACTGGAAGAAATTCCAAAAGATCAAGCCATAGCAAGAGCTACCTCTTTGGAAGATTTAGATATCGAAACTCACATGACCACCAAGGGAGGAATCCAGGGTTTACCAACTAAATTCCTGATGGAGAAAGCCTTATACTTTTCCAGCATAGGAAACATAACTGCTTTCGAGGATGTCTTTGTTCTGCTCATACATGGTTTATTTCTCTTTACCAACACTGACAACTTCGTCGATATTAATGCTTTCAAGATATTCTTAATTGTGAATCCAGTCCCAACTTTGCTTGTGGATGCTTATCATTCACTACATTTAATGAATTTGTACAGTGGAGGAATGATCACGTGATGTGTACCATTACTCTACAAATGGTTTATTTCCCACTTACCCAAGTTTGTTGCTTTTTGGGATCTCAAGAGTGGTATGTGATGGTCGCAGAAGATTATGTCTCTCACTCATTCTGACATAGATTGGTACAATCAGATATATGAAGGAATAAGAATCATTGACAAATGTGGAAGTTTCCCCAATGTACCCCTCATTGGTACTAAAGGAGGGATCAAGTATCATCCAATTTTAACTCGTCGTCAACTTGGATACCCGATGAAGAATGTACCACATAACATTCATCTGGAAGGTCTTTTCTTCAAGGGAGGAGAAAATGATAGAGCACTAAAGAAAGAAATTGTGCATGCCTAACAACATGTTCATAGGAAGGGAAGAGTGTCCTTAGGAAGGCCAAATTGCATCTCTGCAGTGCCTTACCTCCGATGGGTACAAACTTGAGCCATCAAATTGAAGATGCCTTGCCCCCGTTTGGAAGTTTTTCCCCATGAAAGAGTCCATTCTTTACTTCATGAATGACACGGAGAAGCTTCAGATCGTTTTCAACAAGGTCTAACGCGAAAAGAACTCTTAGAAGAACAAGTACCATATTATTATCTTGGAATGCACAAATATCCAAGAGCTCTTGAAAGAAAAGGATGTTCTGATTGAGATATTAGAGCAACATGCTATAGAAAGTCAAGAGGAACGAAGAAATTTGGTCTCTTCTTTCACATGGCAAAGGATCATCGAACCGACAATGATTGAAGGGGCCTAATCAAAGAAGAGAAAAGTTCAGCAACCAGTATCTGAGATTTCTTCAGGAATACCTTAGGATCCATAGGCCTAGTTTTCCTTCTCGCACTTTGTAAAATAATGTACTTTTCCCTGTAAGATATTGTAATCATTTGAATTCAATAAAAGGTTTCCACCGTTGTATGATATTTGCAACATAATTGCCAAAAGTTCTTTTGAAAACAAAACAAAAAGATCATTCTCATTCTTTGCATATCATTCATCATTCTTACATAACACATCTTTGTCATTGAGTCTCACACATGTGTCGTACTTTAGAGTCAAACAGTCTCATTCGTACAATATTCGAGCCAATCAAAAAAAGAAAATGGACGATCTCGAAGAAGAGAACAGAGAACTAAGATAGGAAATCAACGCCTTAAAGGAGAGATTGGAGAAACTCCACAACACAATTGAATCCCTGGCAGTAGCTTAGAATCAACCACCTCAAAGGTCTGCAATCTCACATATTGTATCTACACCAGCATTTGAGACACCTAACAGTCATCCTTAGTACAACATGCCCAAAGGTTTTCCCTGGGGCATGCCTTTCTATTTTGTACCTGAAGGATATATACCTCCGGTCACTGAAGACCTAGAAGCTATAGTAGGAACCTCCAGACCTGAAGGTTACAAACTTCAGGAAAATGAAGACGCAAGGGTTACAATGGAGACTCCTTTACCTGAAGATTACAAACTTCAGGTCACTGAAGTGCCAAGAGTTATCGCTGTAATGTCTATATCACAACCTGTGATACATACTATCCCAGAGGAACAGATTCTACAGGCCACTTCTGGCATAAATGAAGAAGTATACAAAAGGATGACTGAATTCCAAGAACAGTTCTTGGAAATGCAGAAAGAATTGCATGCCATTCGCGGACAGGACTTGTTTGGCAAGGACGCCGCTGACCTCTGGTTTGTCCCTAATGTAAAGATACCACACAAATTCAAGGTGCCTTACTTTGAAAAATACAAAGGCAACTCTTGCCCTCAAATTCATTTGGTAATTTACGCCCGGAAAATGTCTACCCAGATAGAAAACCAACAGCTACTTATCCACTACTTCCAAGACAGTTTAACCGGTGCCGCACTCAAATGGTACATGGGTCTAAACTGTACCAAGATCAGTACTTTCAAAGATATTGGGGCAGCTTTTGTTCAGCAGTATAAATATAATTTGGACATGGCACCAGATATGGACCAGCTCAGAGCAATGTCCTAAAAAGATAAAGAAACCTTCAAGGAGTATGCTCAGAGATGGCGTGAAATCGCCGCCCAGATATGTACTCCTCTTGACGAGAAGGAAATGACAAAAATCATCCTAAAAACATTGGGTTAATTTTAATATGACCAAATAGTTACAAGTGCACCTAGTGACTTCACCGAAATGGTGAAGATGGGAGTATGCCTTGAGGAAGAAGTCTGAGAAAGCCGGTTAGTCAAAGAGGAAGAGTCGTCCATCAATACTAAAAAATACGGTAGTGCTTTCCAAAAGAAGAAAGAGCAAGATAACAATAATATCTCTCAGGGTAAGCAAAGGCGAAGGTGTCAGCCTTTGGCAGGTAACAGCAGTAACTCCCGCTATCAACCCAGCACCAGCTCCGACATATCAACCTCAAATTGCTCAGAGCCAGCCAAATCATGTTCGGGCATGATGTGATATACTCGAATAGACCTAAGTGGTTTCTCTCATGTTCATGCATGATGCGATATGTCACATATTTTATAATATGTTCGTATACCTTGTGTAATTAGGTGTGCATGAGACAAAATAAAATTTAGTAAAGGATCTTAGGGTATTGTTTCAAGAATAATTTTCCAGGACCTAGAAGACTCCTAAGATAGGAGAATCCCATTGAGATAGTTGTTTCTCACCCCTTTTGTTATAATGATTACATGAGATCAGATCCTTAGTAAAGGTAAAGTCAAGAAGACTTAAGCATACCTTCTAGAAAACTTTACTTTAGCATTTATGATTTGTTTCCTTTGTACTCCATTATGATGTTTGAATTCTTTATGTCTATACTGTTTTGGCATACCGTGTATTGGATGCTTATCTTATCTAATGATGTATTCCTTTACTATTGTATTATGTTTCGTACCACGAATGACACCTTAATATTATGTGATTTTAGACACACATTTTGTTGGGATGTTACAAACAGCTCACGCCATGTGGCAGGATGGCCAACAGTTGGCTATTGGAAATTATCCTAAGTGCCCTTCAGGCCACTAGGTAAAACATAGTCATCACCATCCACTATTCAGCTCCATTGGTGTGCTGATTAGGAGATCACGGTCATTAATCAAGGTACCTTACTGTAGCGTAGGATTTTTGTCGGTGACGCGACCACCTTATCCCATGGGGATTTCCTCACCTCATTGGGAGGAACGTTGGATGCTACTTTCTGATTTCATATTTATCCCGTGAAGCTGGAAGGGAAAGGGAAGCTATCTAAAACTAACCTTGCACGTGGATGTTTAACTGAACAAACGCTTAGGAGAGATTGGGGGAGTTCGGGGTCAGGTTACACAATGGGGAGTTGTCAATTACCCATCCTATACATGGTTATCCATGGGATGATAGTTTTAGGTTCTGCTTTGTACTTGATGGTGTTTGTCTGTAAATGGGAAAGTTTCTTCTTTGAGGGTGTCTGAGAGAGAGAGAGAGAGAGAGAGAGAGTGTTTTGTTGTTTTTCGGGTTTTTTGATGTTTTTGGTAAGGTACTGGACCTAAGGTTTTTGAAAAGTATGCTCGCTAGGATTTCGCAATCTTATGCCTACGTATTCCCGTTAAGAAAAAACAGGGAAATCAGAGAAATCGTAGTTCCTCCTATTCCGTGGGAAGAAAAGATGGTTGGTATCTTGTTCAAAGC
Source organism: Lathyrus tuberosus (assembly GCA_022829125.1). Taxonomy (NCBI): domain Eukaryota; kingdom Viridiplantae; phylum Streptophyta; class Magnoliopsida; order Fabales; family Fabaceae; genus Lathyrus; species Lathyrus tuberosus. The sequence continues at coordinate 14,981,408 of JALAZF010000072.1, forward strand.
CCAAGATTGAAGCTAAAAGGTTGTATTTGTGTCTTGTTCAAAGCCCAAGATTGAAGCTAAAAAGTTTGATTGGGAGAGAATTTGTCATCTCTAAAGGGAGATATCTCATCTGTTTATCACAATGGTCTGAATGAATGGTTTTAAAGGTGAATTACTTTAACTGGAATGTATGGAGTTCAACAATGCCAAAATTTCCTTTACAGGGGATTTGTCCTAAAGGAGAAAACTTTAACTCTGTGTAGAGCAATGCCATTTTCCTTAGAAATTCATGCTAAGAGAGGGACATTGGCTTGGATGTAAATAATCTAAAGGCTTGCCACTTACAGCAATTAGATGAAGTTTACTAGGATAAGAGATGGACTACAGCTTGGATGTTTATATCAACAAGTGTGCCACTTACAATAGTTATCTGGGATTAGAGTTTGTTTTGATTAACTATTTTGGTGTGTGATTATACAGCGAAATATCTTCCTATAGGGAGATTTTGATTTCCTCTGAGGGGAAGTTGATTTTTCCTCTGAGGGGAAGTTGATTTTTGTGTGCCTTGATCAAAGCCCAAGGTTGAAGCTAAGAGGTTGATTGACTCCACTGGGGAGATCATTATACAAAGCCTAAGAGGAGGCTGGGAAAGGCTGACTCAACAAGACAGTGTTTATCTGTGTCTTGTTCAAAGCCCAAGATTGAGGCTGAAAGAGAATTGAATCTTTTGGGGGAAAGGTTTTATCTCTCTTGTATAAAGCCCAAGATTGAGGTTAAAGGGTTTGACTCAGTTGGAGAGTATCTGTCTTGTACAAAGCCCAAGATTGAGGCTCAAGATTATGACTCTGTTTAGGGAGTTTATATATTTGTCTTGTACAAAGCCCAAGATTGAGGCTAAAAGATTATGTGACTCTACTGGAGAGATATTTTTGGGGTGTCTTGTACAAAGCCCATGATTGAGGATGAAAGATCCTGACTGACTTAGCTGTAGGATATTTTTATGGTGTGTTGTACAAAGCCCAAGATTGAGGCTGAAAATTAAGGGATGATCATTATACAAAGCCTAAAAGGAGGCTGGTTGGGAAATTTCTTATATGAAGCCTAAGAGGAGGCTAACTTCTACTGAGGATTATTGAGATCCAGAGACAGGTCCAATATTGGAGGATCAACTCTAGCCGGGGATTACAGAAGTGTTGAAATGTCAGAGACCATGAGGTCCTGAGTTTTCTGAGAGTTTTTTTACAGTAAATTGTCCCTGACTGGGGAAATTTAAAGTGAGGGTTTAGAGATTGAGTTATGAAACCTGTGGAGGTTTTAACTCTGCTTAAAGGTTGATTAGGTGATCAGGATTATTTCCTGTTCTTTAAGGAAATAAAAAGGTTTCTTTGAAATCCAAATGGAGAGGAGACTGTCCAAGTCTACTAGTATGGAGGGGTTGGCTCTTAGCTGGAGAATGATCTTTGTATGATTCCCGAGAGGAGGCTGATGTTTTGAGGGATGAGATTCAACCCTAAATTGGTTTGATGTTTTGACTCAGGAAGACTGCTCTAACAAAGGATGACTAGGTTCTGTCCTATACCTGTAAGAGGTCTCTGGGTCCTTGTACTGAGCCCAAGAGGAGGCATGAGGGTCCTTGTACAAAGCCCAAGAGGAGGCTAGAGATGCTTTTAGGAAGCCTGTGGGTCTAAACTTAAGAAAAGTTCAAGAAAGGTTTCATCGGGAATTAATCCTTTCTTTAGTGAACAGTTCTAGAGTTTGAAGAAATTCAAGAGAGGTTTCATCGGGAATTAATCCTCTCTGGGGAAATGAATTTCTTTGACAATTTCTAATAGTGACAGTCTGAGAAAAGTTTCACCGGGAATAATGCGTTTCTCTTTGTTCCATGTTGTATAAGCCTAAGAGGAAGCAAGATTGTATCGGGAAATTCCTGTGGGGAACTAGTTTTGATTGTGTTGAAAGAGTGACCACTGGCTTTATTTAATCTTAGACCTAATTGCCGGGGAAAACTCTAAGCAGATATACAGGTATATATACATTTGATATATATATATATATATATATATATATATATATATATATATATATATATATATATATATATATATATATATATATATATATATATATATAAGCATGTAAAAGAAAGCTGATAAAAACTTACAGGCGAGCAAGCTTCCTTAGTAACAGCTGTATGGTTAGTTATTCAAGAAATTGAAGAAAGTTTTGATGACAACTATGAATTACAAGGAAGGTTGTTTTGAAAAGAAGTTTGGGGCTTATTCAACAAGAGATGCCCAGATGAACTTTTTGAAAAAGGCGACGATCGCGCCGTAGTTTGAAAAACACAGTGGGACTTATGCAATGACTGAGGCCCAAATTTAGTTTGTATTTACAAAGGGGTTGCGTATTACACTCTATTAGAGGCTCAAAGTATGTTTTAAGAAAAAGAATGAGACTTATAACTCAATGAGAGGCCCAGTGAAAGACAGTGATTGCACCGTCATTTTGAAAATCGCATTGGGACCTATACAATGTCTGAGGCCCAAAATGGTTTGGTTATCAAAAGGTGTTGGGTCTTACACTCTATTAGAGGCCTAAAATGTTAAAAAAAAGTTTTGTGAGAGTGAAGATAATCAAAACCCTAATTTGATTTTAAAAATGTATTTTAATTGAATAAAAATTCAATTAAAATGATCAAAATTATCAAACATGTGTGAAAAACAAGTTGTGATCTTGGATTAATGTTTGAAAAATCATGTTTCATTCATGGAATGATTTGAGAAATCATTTGAATTTGAAAAATCAAGAGAAAGAAATATTTTTAAATGTTTAAGAACAAATAAAAAATAAATTCTATAGAAAAATATCAAATATATGAAATAAATAATATTTTTGTGGAATAAAATATGTTAATATTTTTGGGAATTTGCAAAAAATGAACCAATAAAAAATAATTAAAATTGAGGGAGAAATTAATTTTGGAATTAATTAACAAAAACCATAAAAAATGTGAAAAATAGTAAAAAAGGAAAAATGGTTTGGGTGGGTCTTGAACCCACGACTTCTTGGCCAAACACACATGCGCGTTACCACTGGGGTGGTGATACATCCGTGTATCAGAACCACCCTATAAATACATATGGGTAACTTGTTTCTAGGCCTGGCCAAGACGCCATGGTCTGGCCCATGCCCAAGGCAATGCCTAGTTTTGGCAAATTAAATGAAGCCTCTAACTTTCTCATTTCTTCATGGATTTGGATAAATTTTAGGTGCATCTGGACTAGAATTTCACGAGGAATCCAATGATGCCTTTGGAATTTTCAGAAAATGTTTCCATTTTAAAATCCGATAGTGATTTCATAATAGGCCTAAATTTGCATGATATATGCTATCTCATCATACAGGCAATAATAGCATGACAAATTGGTTCAAACACAACATATATGATATGTATGAGATGTCCATGATCAATGGACATCAAATTAATGCATGATTTAGAGAGTTCAAGTTGTGATGCACTTACCTCTTGAAGCTCCTTGTGCTAACTGTCAAGATCCATGTGCTAGAAGTAATCAAATGCTTTAGACACTCTTGATTGATCCCTTAGAAGCTTTTAGGATGATAAAAACCAGCTGGAATCCTCAGGAACAAGTATTGGCTCTTTCTTGCAAAAGTGGCAAAAGTGACCAAGATGGCAACTCTCTCAAATGGTGTTCCAGATGAGGGAAACCAATTGGGCCAGTTTGAGGATGATATTTGGAGTGTGTTGGAGGTTTTGTTTGGTTTTGAAAGTGACTGAATCAAGACATGGCTTGAAAAATGCAAAAAAGTCAAATTTTGAGGTTTTGGAGGTTGAGTTTTTGATTTTGATATTTCAGATCAAGTGTGATTGTTTGAACAGCTTAGACGTGACATAATGGATGTGTTTGGATCATGAGATGTGGTGGAATTACTCTCTAATTCAAAAACTCAGTTGTGACTAGCAAAAGAAGGCAAATGTGGAGTGAAAGAGAGAATTTGAAGAAGCAAGTGTTGTAGTGTTTTCGTATTCAAACTAATCAGAATTGAGGTCTATTTATAGTATGTCATGTTTCTTTTGGCATCAATAGTGAATGGCAACTGCAGCAGGTCTTTGGTCAATTGTAGCATAAAGGTGTTCAAGTCTTCCATAGCCATTGACTTGAGGTTAGGGCACAAGCCTGTGGTCCTTTGGTTCAGAGCTGAATCTTGACTCATTTAGTGATCAAAGACTCAGCCCATGCCACCTTGATGTATCCATTGAATGCTTGGAAACAAAATTGGAGTCTTTGAACTTTTTAGCCTTTTTAGGTTTGTTATGGCTACATGTAGATTCTTGGACTTGGGAGGCTTATGGATCAGATAATTCCTCTTTGTTTTTAGGCCTAGTATTAATCTATCAAAGCGTCATTGTTGACTCGAATATGGATATGTGTTAGAGACTCACTACGAAACGTTATCTATTATAAAAATTATATTTATTTCTATGGGTGTTCGTGGCTTATGAACTGCATTGAACCAAACCACATTTATGGTTCAATTCAGTTTACAAGAACCTTTTCAATAAAAATGCAGTTAACTATTAAAATAGTTTTAATTCAGTTTAAAACTAGTTTATAATCAGTTTGTGCTTATAAACTAGTTTATAATCAGTTTCCATTTATAAACCAATTTTATAATTTGAACTTTTGTAAAACCAATTTTTTTAATTTGATAAAAACATGTTAATTTAAAAAAAATTTATAATATTTGAAAAATTTATTCAAAAAAATAATAATTTTTTATTTTCTAATAAAAGTCAGAATAAATAATTTTCATTATATATAAATTTTTTGGAATTTTTTTATTTTTCAAAAAAAGAATTTTCTGAATAAACAAAAATTAAATTTTTTTATTTTCAATTTTATTTTATTTTTCGAAAACAAAAATTCAGAATAAAAATATTCAACTTTTTTTTTATTTTTCGAAAAAAAAATTCCAGAATAAAAACTTAAAATTTTTTTTCGGAAAAAAATTGTAGTTTTTTTTTTTAATTTTTTAAAATAAATTTTACTTTTTTGTAATTTTCGAAAAAAGTTTTCATTTTTTTATTTTTCAAAAAACAAAAATTCAGAATTAAAATTAAAATTTTTTTTATTTTTGGAAAAAACAATTTTTAGAATAAAAAAAAAATATTTTATTTTATTTGTAATTTTTTAAATTTATTGAAAAAAAAATTCCAAAATAAAAATTTTAATTTTTTTTTTAATTTTTCGACAAAAAAGGTTCAAGAATAAAAAAATTTAAAAATTAACTTTTTTTCTTAAAAAGAAACTAAATTTTTTTTTTAATTTAAAAAAAAAAATTTAAATTTTTAATTTTTGAAAAATAAGATATTCAGTATAAAAAAATTTAAAATTTTTTTATATTTTTGGAAAAAATAATTTTCTGAATAAAAAACAAAATTTTAGAATTTTTATATTTTTCATTTTTTTTTTAAGTTTTCGAAAAAAATACCAGAATAAAAAAATTTAAATATTTTTTCAAAAAAAAAAATTTTGTTTTAATTTTTCAATAAAATAATTTTCTGAATAAAAAAAATCTAAATTTTTCTTTTTGAAAAAAAATAAATTATTGATTATTTTTCAAAAAAAGAATAGCAGAATAAAAAAAATATTTTTAAATTTTTTGTACTTTTCAAAAAAAAATTCAGAATTTTTTTCAATAAAATATTTAAAATATTTTTTTTTTTTACAAAAGAATTCCATATAAAAAAAATTTTAAATTTGGGGGAAATTATTTCTAATTTTTTTCCACTCTCAATAGTTTTTCTTCTTTTTGTAAGAAAAACTTATTTATATTATTAAAGCAGTTTATAAAAAAAATTTGTTTATGAACCGATTTTAAATTTAATTAGAATTGTTTGAATTAAATGGTTCAGTTTATTAATAATTTAAGTAATTCAGTTTTTTTATGTTGTAATACAATTCAGTTTAAAAATATAGTTTGATTAACCACATTTTTGCACATTCCTATTTATCTCACTTGTTCCTAATAGTAGTAATGGCCTATCAAGACTCTTCTTCTACTCTTGCCATGCAGTCGGGCTAGGGGTCTTCACGACACACCCTCGTCCTATAACATATGGACAAGGGCTTAGGATAAACTGTTTTGGACCGTTCACAGTCTTTAAGTGAAAGACCCAAAAACATGTAATACTTCCCACTAGACAGGTCTATCACAATCTGATTAGATCTAAGAGTGTCTCACACAACACGTCTCAGTGTCTCACCAATATTTAAATTCATTTTCATTCTCACATTACTTTTCATTTTCCGTCAACATCAGAAATTGCTCTGCCTCATCAAGATCTCATTTCGCCATGCATTGAACATTTTGGTTTCATATATAATAATAATATTTTCTTACGTTTCTTATCAAAGATTTGGAAATTCATTGAACTATATATTTTTTGTAGAAATAACTATACTTCAAAGACTCTTAAACAAAAAATAATCAATATTCAAAGTTGAAAGCAACACAAAAAAAAAAGAGAGAGACACACTTTTACAAGGACACTTAAATAATTTAAGATGTAGTATGTGTTGATGATCCATATAATTAAAGCGGTAAAATGATTCACAGAAACTAAGAGTCGAGGGCTTCGATAATGGTAGAGATAGAATTCGAAATATCCCCAGTGGCTATGTCGATGAGCAGGTTGAGCGCGAACTTGGTAAATTTGAAGAACGAACGCATTCCCCCTTTGGACCTATTATTATTATTATTATTCAAATTCTCAAGAATCACATCCTTGAAACACGAGACATGAACACAAGTGTTTCCATCAGAGTTAGCTACATATGACCAACCTTCAAAGTTGTTCCTCACAACATGCCTTTGCTTACAATGGACACAGTCTGATGGAAGTTGATGAGATAAAGTCATTAAATCTGTAATGTTTTTTTCCAGGTTGAGACAACAAGGATGTAGAGCATCCCCTGTTCTGGAAGCGTAGAAAAAACCTAACAGATCTTTTCCACAAGCATCACAGAATCCACCCCATAGTGGTTTCTCATAGAATTCAAATGTAGAATTTTTGAAAACTGGATGAACTGCATGCTTAACAGGTTCAGCACATTCTTTATGGAGGATGTAGTTGCAATTGGTGTCTTGACAGTTGTAACGTGATCCAAAACCTATCACTTTACAACCACTGCACATATATGCAGGTCCTGAACCATTCAATTGTAATGTGTGTTGATGATCCATATGTATTAAATATTGAAATGAGTGTACAAGATTTATGCAATAGCTAGTATGTTGAATATTATTTCTGTAAAGATGCTTTCTCAAACATCTAAATTTATAGGAAAAAAATGTATCAATATTACAACACTTTCTTGTGGGTTTCCCAAACATCATTTTTCTAGAATGGCAACTAGAATATATTTTTAATTTTAAATTTATCTTTTATTTAAATTGCATTTTTTTATTTTAATTAGGTATACTTGACCACATTTATTTTTCTTTTATTAATTTTTTTTAATATTATTTGAGTATAACTGATAGATTTAAAATTAGGGTAAACTTAGATCTATATTGCAAAAGAGAAAATAATAAAACAACTTTTCATTTCTTAACATTCAGCAGCACAATCATACAATATATATATGACTAGGGTTACTACTAAAAGGGCCATGGGCCCAAAATTACAAATTAAACTACCCAATAGATAAAACTTGATGACAGCACCCCCTTTAATTTAAATAAAAGTCTTTTAATAGAACTGATTGTCTTTTTTTTCTAGTGGGCCTAGGACTCATCTTAACAATACTCACAGGCCCAAAAAAAACCTTGTCCTCAAGGTTTAAAGGTGGAGAGGTGAATGACGGTAATGGGCCAGGCTGTGTGGTAATTGTTGTGGAAGGAATGGGCCGGGTTGTGAGAGGGGCTGAAATTGTGAGGTCATTAGTTTTTGGAGAAATTAAATTAGGGTTTTGAAAATGGGGTGGGCGGCGCAGAGTGGGAAAGTGGGAAAGGTGGATGGGAAGTGGGGCCAGTGGAAGATTTTGTGTTGGATTTTGTGGGAGAAAGCGTGTCTTGGGAAGATAATGTGGCATAGGGGATTTCAAAGCACGTGGTTTGGGGTGAGGTGGTGTCAGACAAAGTAAGTGGAGTTTGGTTGGCAAAAGTCTTTGCCATTTGACCGTTGTGGGGAGGGAGGGTAAAACGGGAATATTGGGTGGAAAGAGGGTCACGTGTGGGCAAGTGGTTACACGGTAAGTGGGTGGAAGTGAAGTGAGTTAAAGTCTTGGAAAGTTGTTTGTTGTTCATATTTTCCACAGCATTTCTCTTAGCGTCAAAATCCTTTTTCTCTTGTTCCTCCAAAACACAAACCTTCGTCTTCTTCTCTTGTTTTTCCAAACCACAAACCATCTTTTTTCTGTCTTGTTCATCCAAAACACAAACCTTTTTCTGCTTCTCTTGTTCTTCCAAAGTAGAAACCATCTTCTTTCGCTCTCGTTCGTCCAAACCAGAGACCGTCTTCTCCGTTTCACCCTTGTCTTCTTTAGAAATTTGTTTTGCATGAAGAATCTGAGTCGTTCTTGTTTTTGGTTGCACCGTCGTCACCGTTTCTTGTGCTTGACTAACATGCATGGAACGATCGAGAACCAGCGGTGGAGGTCTGAAATCCTGGCCAACATTTGTACCATGGTAGGGTTTGAGAAGCGAAACATGGAAAACTGGGTGTACACGGGAGGAAGACGGTAGATCCAACATGTACGCGACGGGTCCAACCCTTTTGATGATTTTAAACGGCCCAAAATAACGTTTGGAAAGTTTTTGTGAGGTGCGGTGAGCTATGGTCGCTTGTCGGTACGGTTGGAGTTTTAGCCAAACAAACTCGCCTTCCTTAAAGGTATAATCCCTTCTCTTTAGATTAACTTGCTTCTCCATTTGAGTACGGCTTTTTTTTAAATGATTCTGCAACTGACTGAAGATTTTTTCTCTGTTTTGCATGTTGGTGTCCAAGATGTCATCAGAGACGGTACCGGCTAGATAGTGCTTGAGGTTGGGGGGATCCCGTCCGTACAAGGCTCGGAAAGGTGTCATAGAGATCGCAGTGTAGAAAGATGTATTATACCAGTATTCTGCTAAATGCAAAAATTTGTACCAAGAGCGGGGGCTATCGCCAGCCAAACAACGAAGGTAAGTTTCAAGCGACCTGTTGACAACCTCTGTTTGTCCGTCCGTTTCCGGATGGTAAGCTGTACTGTATTTTAACGTGGTTCCTTGTATTTTGAAAAACTCTTTCCAGAATGAGCTAAGGAACACAGGGTCGCGGTCAGAGATTATCGTTTTAGGGATTCCATGGAGTCTGAAAATCTCAACTGCGAATCTGGCTGCAAGATCTTTTGCCGAGAACTTAGAAGGTAGTGCTATGAAGTGGACAAACTTTGACAAACGATCACAGATAACCCAGATCACCGTATGGCCAAACGAGTTAGGTAAATGCGTGACAAAGTCCATCGTCAAATCTTCCCAGACCTTAGAAGGAATCGGTAAAGGTTGTAACCAACCCTTCTTTTTCTGTGTGTCATACTTATTTTCTTGGCAAATGCTGCAAGTTCTAACCAGATTTTTAACTGCGAGGTACATCCCTGGCCAACAAAAAGAAGACGCGATCCTAGCTAGAGTGGCTTTCACACCTGAATGGCCGGCTGTTGGAGTAGAGTGATACTCGTAGAGGATCTGTTGACGGAGCTGGAGAATATCTGGTATGTAAACCCTATCCTTGTAATAGAGGAGGCCTTGTGTGAACTTGTATAGGGCCATGTCCTTGTTTTGAGAGAAAGTTTCCTTTACTAACTTCTGGCCTGTATCATTACTAGCATAGAACTCACGAAGGACATGGAGGATATCTGGAATTGGAGAGGACAAGGCGAACATCAGAGGTTCCTCCGTGCTATACTTGCGACTCAAGGCGTCAGCCACTTGATTAGATTTACCAGGTTTGTAGAAAATTTCGAAGTTAAATCCTTGCAACTTGAAAGCCCATTTCTGTTGTTCTGGAGTTTGTATCTTTTGCAATAGTAAATTCTTAAGACTCTTTTGATCTGTGTAGATGTGGAAACACTGGCCTATGATGTATTGGCGCCATTTCTTGACAGCCTCAGTAATAGCAAACATTTCACGGACATAAGCAGAAGCAGCTTGAAGTCGTGGACACATCTTCTTGCTGAAGAAGGCGATGGGGTGACCTCCTTGCGAGAGAACAGCACCAACAGCTACCCCAGAAGCATCTGTCTCAATTGTAAATGTTTTAGTGAAATCTGGTAGGGCTAGGACCGGCATGTCGGTCATTTTTCTTTTCAATTCTGTAAAGGCGGAATCAGCCTCTGTACTCCATCTGAACTTAGTGGAACGTAACAGGTCAGTGAGAGGAGCGGCGAGAGTGGCATAATTACGCACAAAGCGTCGATAGAATCCTGTGAGGCCCAAGAATCCACGTAGTGTCGTGAGTGAACGCGGTGGGGGCCAATCCAAAATGGCTTTCACTTTTTCCGGATCTGGTGCAACACCACCAACAGAAATCACATGACCCAAATAATCAATGGTATCCACTGCAAACACACACTTAGATAACTTGACAAAAAAAGAATTTGACTTCAACAAGTCAAAAATAACCTGCAAATGAGATAAGTGATCCTGAAAATTAGAACTGTAAATTAAAATATCATCAAAGAAAACCAAAACGAATCGCCTTAGATATGGTCTCAAAAGATCATTCATAGCAGATTGAAAAGTTGAGGGAGCGTTTGTAAGGCCGAAAGGCATCACAAGAAACTCATAGTGTCCATCAAAAGTTCGAAAAGCTGTTTTATGTGTATCTTCTTTTGCAACACGGATCTGGTGATAACCGGATCTCAAATCTATCTTGGAAAATATGCTTGCTGAACCTAACTCATCGAGCAGCTCGTCAATGTTAGGTATAGGAAATCTGTCCTTAATTGTAACTGCATTTAGAGCTCGGTAATTGACACAAAAACGCCAAGTGCCCTCCTTCTTTTTAACTAATAGGACCGGGGATGAAAATGGACTGTTACTAGGGATAATAGTGCCTTCTTTCAGCATTTCCTGAATAATAGAAGTCATAGCATCTTTTTGGGAATGAGGGTAGCGATAAGGTTTCACGTTGATGGGGGATGTGTTGGGTAAGAGGGGGGATATGGTGATCATGAAGTCTGTTTGGAGGTAGGCTGGTTGGGGGCTGAAAAAGAGACGTGTACTGCTGAAGAAGGGAGGAAAGCTTGGGGTCAAGGTCAGTTTGGGGTGTGGTTAAGGGGCATGGGGTTTGGTTAGCAATGTTATAGGGGGTGGAACATGGCTGCATGAACATTAAATGGAAAGAAGCAACTGAGTTTGTATGAATGAGGTGGCGAAGTTGGTGAAATGTAGTGTGAATAGGATGGGCAGATGTGTCACCTGTTAGAGTAATTTCACTCTTTTGGTGGTGAAACGTTATAGATGGTATGGAAAAGTCTGCCTGAATGGGGCCTAACGTACGCAACCAAGCCATTCCCAATACTATGTCCGCACCCTCAATAGGTAAGAGATAAAATGGGAGTGTGAAAGGTTTGTCTTGAAGGGTAATTTGGACATTCTCACAAATTCCTTCACATTGCAAATGAGAGCCATTTCCAACCATAACCGAAAATTGGGAAATAGGTGTAGTAGTAAGATTGAGGTGGTGGGCAATTCTCGGCTGCATGATGTTATGAGTACTGCCTGTGTCCACCAAAACCATAACAGAAAGTCCACCAATAGTCCCTTTGAATTTTAAAGTTTGTGGAGAGAATAGGCCTGTCAAAGCTTGTGTAGACAATTGAAAATAGGTGTCTCCAAGGTCAAGAGCAACTTCAGATTCTTGTGCAGCTTGGTCATTTTGAGAATCCTCCAAAATCTCATCTTCAGCTAAAAGAAGTAAAAATCTGTTTGTGGTACATTTATGACCAGGAATAAACTTTTCGTCACAATTAAAACATAGGCCTTGTGCACGTCTCTCTTGAAGTTGCGCTTGAGAAAGACGCTTGATTGGGAATTTGGAAGGGGTTGGGCTGGTTTGGGTTTTAGAAGCAAAAGCTACTTGTGGCTGAATTGAGGTAGTAACTTTGGAAGGTTGGACGTTGGTGTTGGGAGTGTTTGGCTTAGAAAAATAGGGTATGAATGGTTTGTTTTTGGGTTTAGAATCCTTAATTTTTTGCTTCAATCAGCTTTGCAAGTCCAATAGCTTGAGAAATTGTTGTAGGATGATGAATAGCCATTTCATTCAGAATTTCAAGTGCTAGGCCTGAAATAAAACAATTTAATATTGCATCCGGAGGTAGGCCAAACACTTTGTTACCAAGGGTTTCGAACGCTGCTTGATATTCAGCTACTGTTCCCACTTGTTTCAATTTGAATAACTCAGCCTGATGGTTGTCATAAGTAGAAGGACCAAATCTTAATTCCAAATCCCTAGTAAAAGAAAACCAATCACTTAAAAATTGATTTTGATGCATCCATTTGAACCATCCCAAAGCTTCTCCCTTCATATAGAATGAAATTAAAGATAATCTACTTTCAGGTGGGATATTGTAAAATAGAAAAAATTGGTCAGCTTGGAATAACCAATCTAAGGGGTTTGAACCATCAAAAAGTGCAAGTTCAAGTTTAGGGGTTCTGAATGAAGGTAATGGGGACAGGTGGGAATATTGAGGGTATGGGATTTGCGAGTAGAGTGGGGGGTTGTAATGTTGGGTTGAGTGAAAAACCGTTTGAGGGGTTTGAGTGGATTGAAGGAAAGGTGGGGGTGGCAAGTGGGATGTGCGTGGTTGGATAGTGACGGAAGTGAGGGGGGGGGGGGGGGGGGGGGGGGGGGGTTTGAGACAAAATCGTTGGTATTCTGATTGGTGTATTCAAGGGTGTTGTGAAATGGGGCGTAGGTGTAGGGGATGAAGAATTTAAAGGGGGGTTGTGTGTTATACCTGAAGAGCTTGCTGCCATTGAGGTTTGTGGAGGTGGCCGGACCTTTAGTGAAGACATTTTAATGGCAGCCATCACTTGTTCAAATCTTGAATCTTCCAAGTGTTTGTCATTCTCCAATCTGGTGTGAATATGACCAATTTGTTTTTCCAAATCTGCAGCAACCCTTTCCAATCTCTCATCCATCAGCTGCTGATTTTGAGCCATTACATTATCAATGTGAATTTGAGCTGTTTGGACAGCTTCTTCCACAATTTCTTTGGGTGTGGGGTTAGGTGGTTTAGGGGGAGCCATGAATTCAGCAAGATGAAAGCACCAATGATAGATTTAAAATTAGGGTAAACTTAGATCTATATTGCAAAAGAGAAAATAATAAAACAACTTTTCATTTCTTAACATTCAGCAGCACAATCATACAATATATATATGACTAGGGTTACTACTAAAAGGGCCATGGGCCCAAAATTACAAATTAAACTACCCAATAGATAAAACTTGATGATAGCACCCCCTTTAATTTAAATAAAAGTCTTTTAATAGAACTGATTGTCTTTTTTTTTTCTAGTGGGCCTAGGACTCATCTTAACAATAACTGATTTATTTTGTTGAACTATACTTAACATAAATATATTTATGTGTTTAATTTCCCATATTAAATAATACAAGTATTTTCTTGTATAACTAAAATTATTCAATAGTTATTTAATTATTGAACGATCAGATAAAAATACAATTAGACATTCTGTATGAATAATTAGACATTAAAGACATCCGTTATCTAACCAAACTTAATATTAATATTTGGTCATTATGTAAGAATACATCTTAGAATTAATTCTTACTTAATATTTATATTAATTTAAGATTATTTTTAATGTTTCAGTCTTATTTAATTTGCAACTAAAAAACATTATACATGTATATTTTACATGTATCTTTACATCCTCGGCAAGGTGCTTCTGAATTATTAAGTTCTAATGTGTGGTGGTGATCCATATGTATGTATATATCTAATTTTGTAGTTTTGTTAAATATTATTAAGTTGTAATGTGTGGTGGTGATCCATACTTACACGTGAGTTCCTTTTTGGTTGTGTATGTGCGACTATAAAGGTCAACGGTAGTTTTTATCGAACTTTATATATATATATATATATATATAAGCTTAAATAGGATTTTCATCCCCGTAAATTAGCGACTTTTTGATTTTCGTCTCTATAATTTTTGTTTTTGGTTTTAGTTCCTATATTTCACATTTGTGTTCGTTTTAGTCCTTAAAATCAAAATCTGCAGAATTTCCTGCGTATTTTGGTTTTAAGGACTAAAACAAAAACAAAATTACAGGAACGAAAATAAAAAACTCGATAACTTAACATTATTTATGCCATATATATATATATATATATATATATATATATATATATATATATATATATATATATATATATATATATATATATATATATATATATATATATAGGATCTAATTTAGATTAATCTTTTATTTAATTAACCATTAGATTAGATTCAATTCAAAGACTATAATTTAGAGTAAATAAAAAAAACTTACTCTTGACTAAGTTGATCCCCACCCATATATATACTATGAGTAGTGATGTAAGTTGTATACCCTCTGGTCACTATTATAAGCAACAACAAAATTTTTTGATTCATTAAATATTTGGTGTATCTGATATATAATAATGTCCAAATACATTATTTATTCAATGCATCTAAAAATATTTTTGTTGTTTATAATAGTGACTGAAGGGTGTATCTATTAAATGGAATTCCGCACTCATTTAGGGCCCTCAAAGATGAGAAATATTTTCTGCGCAGGAAACGGGATGGCAAACATATATCCCCGTGTCGTGGAATCTCTGCCCTGCACTAAAATACCATAATATCATTAATTAATATATAATTGAAAATTTCTGGGTAGGTTTATTTGTCATTTCTTATAATTTATTTTATAAACCAATGTAATACATCTGTGTAATGTTAATAAAAGAGAAAGATCTAAATGATTATTTAAAAGAAATTTAAATTTAGAAAAATAAAAATTTTAATTAAACATCGTCTTATAAATAAATTATGGACTCAATATATGGTATACAATTAAGTTAATTCTTAAAAAGTTAAGAACTATCAATTGAAGAATCACACAAATCGTCACACATTTATTGTTTGTCTCCTAATCTTTGTAATTACCATCAATAACAAGAAGTTTTTTAAATTTAATAGTTCTTAAAAAATAAGTTTTTTGAATTATATACATACCTAAAATATATGATGACTACTACTAGAATGGCAAATAAAATATTTTTTAAATATAATTTTAATATTTTAATATTTATTATATTAAAAAAATTAATTAAGGTTTAATTTAAATTCCATTTTTTTATATTAATTATGTATACTCTAGCTCATTTATTTTTATTGTTAAATATGTAATTCATTGTTTTAGAAAGATTAGATTAGATATTTTTAGGCGTTTGGGCTTTAGCTTGAGATGCAAATTAACCTAAATCTATAAATAGGGAGGAACCCTTATCATTTTAATAATCTAGTTTGATAATTCACAGTTTGCAGTTGCAAGTGAATAATGAAAGTTTTCACAGTTTGTGCGCAGAAAGAATTCTGCAGTTTTTCATCTTTTTCTCCAACGCTACTATTTTTCGTTTCTCTGTCTTTCTTTCTCAATTTTTCTTTTCGTTGCCATTGCGTGTGATTGTTAACAATCTTGAGATCAAGATTGAATAGGAATTCTCATAAGGTTTTGGGTTAATTCTAACATCTGGTATCTAGAGCTCCGATTGCGATTCAAGGAAGGAAAATCGTGATGCGATGAATCATCCGAATGGGCACTTTCCAGCGAGCCTTCTGATTCTCAAGAAAGATAATTATAAGAATTGGTGCAAGCAGATTAAGGTGGTTTTCTATTATCAAGATCTTTGGGATCTTGTGAAGGAAGGAGTAGCACCGCTTGCAGAGAACGCGACGGAATCAAGAAAAGGCTGCACACAAAGAGTTGAAGAAGAAAGATTATAAAGCTCTCTTTATAATCCATCAGTGTGTCGATCCAGATAAATTTGAAAAGGTTAGTGATGTAGAGTCAGCAAAGGAAGCGTGGGAGATTCTTGAAAAGACGTTTGGAGGCGCAGAGAAGGTGAAAGAGGTGAGGTTACAAACTCACAAGAGAACTTATGAGTTGCTTCAAATGGAAGACAATGAAAGTATAACAGATTTCTTCGTCAAAGTTACAAAGTTGGTTAATCAAATCAAGGTATGTGGAGAGTTGTTGACATTAAGATCGGTTGTTGCAAAGATCTTGAGGTCATTGACTCCAAAGTTCGACCACGTGGTAATAGCCATAGAAGAGTCGAAAGACTTGTCAGTATTGACAAAGGAAGAGCTTCAAGGGACACTTAAGTCTCATGAACAAAGGATGGTTGAAAGAGCTGCAGGAAATTCGAAGAGTGATATGGCTTTGCAGGTGTAGTCAAAAAAGGAAAGGAAAGACAAAGGAAGTTGGAATGGCAACAAAGGTACGTAGAGGTGGCTACTACAATTCGACTGGTCGAAATCAACATGAAGGAAACTGGTTAAATCAGAGAAAACCCTGGAACCAAGGCAGCCAAAGAGGTGGTGCTGCAGGTAGAGGAAGAGGTGGTGGTCGAAAGCCTGAAAAGAGTCACATTTAATGTTTCAATTGTCAGAGGTATGGTCACTATTTTAGTGATTGTCCGGAAAAGAAGAAGAATCAAGAAACTAATGCAAAGCTGGCGAAACATGAAGAAGAAAAGATGTTGTTGATGGTCACAACAAGAGACGAAGAGAGATTCCAGGACCAGTGGTACTTAGACTCAGGATGCTCATCACACATAACTGAAAGGAAAGATTGGTTTGTCAACATGAAGCCCTCATCGAAGAACACGGTGAAGTTTGCAAATGACAACACCCTAGCAGCTGAAGGTGTTGGTAATATTCTGATTTTTAGGAAATATGGCAAGAGGTCAACAATTTCTAATGTGTTGTACATACCAGGCATGAAGAGTAATTTACTCAGTATAGGGCAGTTGGTCGAAAAGAACTACAAGGTGTCGATCGAAGACAAGATGATGAGAGTTCTCGACGCAGGAGGTAGGTTGATCTTGAAGGCTCCAATGTCTCAGAATATGACCTTCAAGATTGAACTCGATGTAATGGAGCACAAGTGCCTAGCAACTACAACCAACAGAGATGAGTGGTTATGGCATTTTCGACTAGGTCATCTCAACTTCAATGACATCAGAGAGCTAAAGAGAAGAAATATGGCTTCAGGATTACCTGAAATTGACATTCCAAGTGAAGTCTGTGAAGAGTGTGTTCAGTCGAAACAACACAAGAATATATTCAGCAAGGATGCAGGATGTAACACCCTTTTCTACCCCCAATAATGTTGCAGCAGAAACAACTCAAATATCAGAGTAAAACATGAAAATCACCTCAAAGGGTGCACATTTCTCATTCAATCAAAATAACACAATTGCCCTGTAAACAAATGGTTTTCCTCAAAATAAGTAAAAAAGGTTTTATAATAAACTATAACATCAAATAACAACAAATAAATCAACGTGATTCGACTCGACGACCCAACCCGATGTTACACTATCAGAGCAAGACCCGCCATATCGACCAAAAGAAAATAAACTTCAAGATCCTCGAAAGAATCCACGGCTAAACCTGATCACCTGCACGTTACCCACGTGGAGGCAACATTCAAATAGGCAGGGTGAGTAATACAATTCATAATAATCATTATAAAATAAGATATGCATAAAATGGCGTCATCATAAATACAACATCAACAGGGAAAACATCAGGAAACACTATATCACAATTCATCAATGTCACGTAAAATGCAATGCACGACAAGACTCATGCATGTGGTACAAATCGTCACAAAGGATGGACACCAGGCCATCAACCCTCCCAAGATCCCCGTCAATAGGATCGATCCCGCAATCGGAACCGGAGCACATCATAATTACCTCATATCCGCACAATGGGAATGAAGCGTCATCACAGAGTATGCATATGAATGTATGATACACAACGTCAATACTCATCATCATCAAAACATCATTATGTGCATCATCATTCATCAAAACATCATGTTCGTCATGTCGTCATTTATTCATCAAAACATCATGCATCATCGTCTTATCAGCATACACCATACATAAATAACTCCTGGTCATCAAAATACGTCATAGTAATTCATATCGTCAAGTAATCATCATACATCAAATATACACAGTTCATAATCATCAATATTCTCATGAAATTCATCTCATCAAGTACTTGTCAAAACATCACGAAATCATCACGTTATAATCATCATTAACGTCACTAACATCATTGTAAAACATCATAAATATCACAGCATCAAACACCAGAACAGCACAGCCACAGAAACAAAATCTCGCGAAATGGCAGACGTTCGCTCCAGGATTCGCCTAGCGAACCTGTTCGCTGTAGCCTTCACCTAGCGAAGCGGCCAGCGAACCTCACAGATCTCACACTCCACACCAGAAACCCAAACATCTCTTATGCTCGCCCCCACATTCCCCTAGCGAAGCCATTCGCTGGGGAGTTCGCTGGCCGAGACTCCTAGCGAATCCTTAAAGCCCCTTTAGAAACACCTCTGCATTTACATTCATGTTATCGCACATTCGTTGCGCTGTTCGCTTAGCGAACGATGGCGAACATTCTCCTAGCGAAGCAATGGTTCGCCTAGCGAACCTGCGATTACAGTAAATTGCTGCTATGCATCAGTAGCTCCCAAACCTCCAAGGTACCTGCGATTACAGTCCCAATCGACCCAAAAACATCCCTATAACAGTTCTAATATATCACAGGATTTAAAGGCCTAAAATATACGTCTGTTAGGTCGATTCAGGACACTACGGGAAACCTTAATTCCTCCTAAACCTTCAAAACTCTCAAACTCCATATAAACTCCATAAATCCCTTCACCACAAGATTGAAACTACAACAACGGAGAAATCTACCCCAAAGGTCTATTTTATCCGATTAAATTCAACCCTTAATACTCGATTCACAAAATACCTTCAAATCATCAATTCGTCACAAAATTCCCATAAACCCTCAAACACAAAACAACCACTTCAATTACATCGAATCCTATAATGAAAACAATGAAAGGCAATTACTGCCCATACCTTAGATTGTCAAATCTGAGCTTTCTCTATCGATCCTGCAGAAACCTTCAGAATCCTCGCCGTTTCCCTTCTTTCCTCAGAACTCTGCATCTTCTTTCCTTCTTTTCACGGTTAATCACAAATGAATCCTAATTCTCCTCAATTCCTCCTTTTTTGATTAATTTAACTCTTGGGCCTCAAATATGGGCTTTCCCCATAATACCCTCACTAAGCCTCATCAACAGTCCGTCTTACCCTTTATTCCTTTAATGTTATTTAAAATAAATAATAATACATTATATTACATAATATATACTATTATTTAATTAAATAACCAAATCTTCACAAAATCACCGACATCAACCCGAATCACCAAAATTCACCAAAATTCACGAATATAATATTTAAATAAATTAAATAAATATTATTACGAAATTTGGGGTGTTACAACTCTCCCCCATTTAAAGAATTTTCGCCCTCGAAAATTACCTCAAGGGAACAAAGTCGAATACGACTCCCTCATCTGATCTTCACGTTCCCACGTCCAACTTTTGCCAGCTGGTCTACCCTGCAACACCTTCACCAAAGTTATGTCTTTACCCCGCAGTTGCTTCATCTCTCGACCATTGACACACACAGGCGATGCTTCCACAGTCAGATTATTCCTCACTTGTACATCGTCCATCTGAATCACATGCGACGGATCCGGAATGTACTTCCTCAACTGAGACACATGGAACACGCCATGCAAATTCACAAGTGTCGACGGTAAAGTAATTCAATAGGCTATCTCTCCTATCCTCTACGATATCTGATATGGACCAACAAAACATGGAGTAAACTTCCTAGACTTCAAAGCTCGACCCACACCAGTCACTAGCATCACCCTCAAAAGACCAAGGGGCGAGTAGTGACGATGCACGGGGACATCGACACAGCCAGAAGATGCTTCGACGCCGCCATCAAAGGCCTGAGTTCCATCGGCCCCAAACCCAAGACCTGGCCAAGCTACCCCAGGACGCTGAACATGTACCTCTCCCGCGCGTCAACGCGGTCGAACTCGACAGCCGGTTCCCAGGTGAACTCGATGAATACGGGGCAAAAGACCTCAACCTCCAGGCGGAAAACAACGGGCGGCCTCTCTACCCAACGCGCCCCATCCCAGATGGGGACTTTGAGCTTGTGGTCCTCGGGGACGATCTAGATCATAACGTGAAGATTGGCACCGGGATCCCCGACCTGGCAAAGGAGCAGCTGAAGGCATGTCTAAGGGAGAATGCTGATCTCTTCGCGTGGAGCGCATCTGAGATGCCTGGCCTTGACCCCGAGGTGGCATGCCATCAGCTCGCAGTAGATCCACCCGCTAGGGCCATAACACAACGTAGGTGTAAGCAGTCTCCTGAAAAAGCGGAGGCTGCCAAAAGAGCTGTAAAAGACCTCCTAGAGGCAAATTTTATTTCGGAGGCCAGATACACGACCTGGCTGTCCAACGTTGTACTTATTGAAAAGAATAATGGAAAATGGAGGATGTGCGTTGATTATACTGATCTTAACCGGGCTTGCCCGAAGGACTGTTATCCCTTGCCTAACATCTACCAACTGGTCGACAATTCTGCAGGTTACAAACTACTATCCTTCATGGACGCTTACTCGGGATACAACCAAATTCCCATGGACAAGGTCGAAAAACAACACACGACCTTCATGACCGCGTCGGGCAACTACTATTACAACATAATGCCCTTTGATCTGAAGAACGCCGATGCGACCTACCAACGGATGATGAATAAGGTTTTCCGGGCTGAAATCGGCGACATGCTCGAGGTCTACATGGACGACATGATCGTCAAATCCGCAGAAGAAGTCGACCACGCCGTGCACCTCAAGAAGGTGTTCGACACGGCGAGGAGATGCCGCATGAGGTTTAACCCCGACAAATGCACCTTCGGCGTTCGGGCAGGTAAGTTCCTCGGATTTTACCTCACAGAACGAGGAATCAAGGCCAACCCCAACAAGTGTAGGGCTTTTACCGAGCTCCCTACTTCGGACTCAAAGAAGTCGATACAATCATTGAACGGGATGCTCACCGCTCTCTCCTGCTTTGTCACCAAAACTGCACAGTACGCACTCCCATTTTTCAAACTTCTTCGACAAAAAGCGGACTTTGAGTGGAGCGAAGAATGCGAGCAGGAGCTTCTCCACCTAAAACAAGTCCTATCGCAGCCCCCGGTCCTCTCATGGCCTGAGAGCGGGGAGACACTCTTCTTGTATCTTGCCATCACGAGTGAAGCAGTCAGCGCCATCCTCATTCGGGAGACCCCGGACGGGCAGAAGTCAGTTTACTTCATGAGCAAAGCCCTCCAAGGCCCCGAGCTCAGATATCAGCAGATAGAGAAAGTCGCCCTGGGCCTCGTTACTACGGCCAGGAGGCTACGCGACTACTTCCTCGCCCATACCGTCATCGTGAGGACCAAGCAGCCTATAAGGCAGCTCCTCGGACGACCGGACATGGCGGGGAGGATGCTCAGGAGGTCGCTCGAGCTCGTCGAGTTTGACATCCAATACGAACGGAGGAAAACCTTGAAGGCCCAGGTATTGGCCAACTTTGTAGTGGAGATGACCGTCCCGGAACCTTCGACCAACGGATCCCAGAAATGGACGATCTATGTCGACGGAGCATCCAGCCCGAAGGGAAGCGGGGCGGGCATCATCCTAGAAAACGAGGAAGGTATCCTGATCCAGGTATCCCTCGAACTATTCTTTCCGACGTCGAATAACCAAGACGAATACGAGGCCTTCCTCGCAGGACTTCGGCTGGCCGATGACCTCGGCGCCAAGGAGGTCAAACTCTTCACCGACTCCTAGCTCGTGGCCTCGCAAGTCCGAGGAGAGTACCAAGCCAAGAACGACATCCTCATAAAATACTTGGCCTTGGTGAAAGAAAAGATGAAAAAGTTCACCTCCGCGGAAGTAACTCACATCCCCCGCGAGCACAATGCCCGGGCAGATGCCTTGTCCAAATTGACGAGCACAAAGAAGAAAGGCGGGAACAAATCCGTCATACAAGAAATGCTTTCCCCGCCCGAGCATCGACAGACCGGCCACAATTTCGGACATCAATGCCATCGGGGACAGCAATTGCTGGATGACCCCGGTATACGAATACCTCAGGATGGGCAAACTGCCCGAAGATCCCAAAGAAGCAGGAATGGTCAAGAGGCGGGCATGCTCGTACACTATAGTCGAGAATAAGCTATACCGGCGAGGGTTCTCTATTCCCCTCCTCAGATATGTCAAGGAGACCAAGGTCCCCGACATACTCCAGGAGATCCATGAGGGAATCAATGCACAGCACCTAGGCGGGCGATCATTAGCCCGTAAGGAGCTTCGAACAGGGTATTACTGGCCCACCATGCAACAGGACGCCAAGGAACACGTCAAGAAGTGCGACAGATGCCAACGACACAGAGACATGCACCTTGATCCTCCCAACGAGCTCAGTCCACTGCCCTCCCCGTGGCCGTTTGCGTGGTGGGGAATGGATATCCTCGGACCTTTCGTCCAGGGGTCGTATCAAAACAATACCTCATCGTCGGGGTGGACTACTTCACGAAGTAGATTGAGGCGGAAGCGTTGGCCAAAATCATGGCCTTTAACATACTATGTTTTTACAGAAGAAATATCCTCGCCCGATTCGGCGTGCCTCAAGCTAGCGTCACCGACAACGGAACACAGTTCACCGACAGGAACTTCCAAGATTTCGTCACAAAACTAGGCACGAAGCAACACTTCACGTCAGTCGAGCATCCTCAAATGAACGGACAGGCTGAGGCAGCGAACAGGGTGATCCTACGAGGATTAAGACATCGACTAGGAGACACCAAACAACGGTGGATCGAGGAGCTACACAACATCCTCTGGGCCTACCGGACAACCCCGCACTCCACAACCGAGGAGACCCCCTTCCGTCTGACCTACGGAACCGAAGCGGTGATCCCCGTGGAGATCAGGGAACCCTCGAGGAGGACAGAAGCCCCCCTCGACGGGGACGTGAACGACGAAGCCTTGAGGGAAGAGCTCGATTTTGTCGAGGAGATACGTTCGGCGCGCTTCTCTCCGAGAAGCTTCACTCAAGCAGAAAATAACACTACGTTATAACGACAAAGTTATCAAACGTGATTTTTAGGTGGGCACCTTCGTCCTGCGAAGGAACCAGAAAGACTCGCGAGAAGGCAAACTCGCCGCGAACTGGGAGGGCCCGTACCGCGTCCGTGCAAAAACGGGGACAGGAGCCTACTTCCTCGAAAATCTGCACGGGGAAGAACTTGCTCAACCATGGAACGCTGAGAAGCTCAAACAATACTACAGTTACGGGGACACACTAAGGTACGAGCACGACACCCCTATACAGAACACGATGATCAGAGACCGCATTGTGTGTGCGCGAGGACCTTTGATCCGACGGGGATACCTCGATCGAGCTCCGCCGTCGCTGTACCAATTAGGCAGAACACCCAGATCGCGATGGGAAGTTCACGCCACGAAGGTATGACCTCGACCGAGCTCTTAGCCTCATTGAAGGTCGGAATGCACCTCCGAGCACCCGACCGGCTCTCCACGCGGTCAGGAACTATCAAGGTCGAGCAAATCCCAAAGTCTTTAATACTTAGACAAAAAACAAAGTATAGCAAATGCATTAACATCACACACAATTAAAACCATGCAAACAACACTAGCAGATAAACGAAGGTACATTAAAATGGGCAGAAGCCCAGTGTACAAATATTACAATCAGATGTCAAAAATCCCCTGGTACGCAGGCCGGGCAGAAATATCCCAATAAATAAAAATGGCTCGCAGGACGAACAGAACGGGGAATAAAATCCTACTCAGCGGCGGTCCCTTCAGGCTGCTCGGGATCATGGACCTCGTCGACTCTCATCGGCTGCACGATCTAACCGTCGACCACCTCGTAGTCGGGGTCAATCCCCTCGGTCGAAAGGTCGGGGTTGAGGACTCGAAGCTGCTCCACCGCGTTCTTGAAACCTATGCCTGCGATCGCGAGATTGTCTTCCTCGGCTTCCCAGAGTTTCGCTATCAGTGCTGCCCGCGAAGTCAACAACCTATCCTCCTCGGTCTCCTCCTCAGCGGGGCGGACAGCCTCCTCCAATTCAGCGTTCCTCGCCAAGAGACGATCCCTCTCCTCCTCGACACCGACGAGACGTTTCTGCTCCTCCTTGGCACTCTTCAACTTTTCCTCCAATTTCTGTTGAAGCTCGACCTGGGCCTGGTTCTGGCTTTTTAGTTAGCCAGCTCTTGACCCACCTTCTCCATTTCGGCCGAGATGGACTGGAAACTTTCTCGTAACCTGTTCAGCTCGCTTGCGGGGCACGTCTCATTGTTCAGAACCAAGGCAGTCATGCAAACCCGCATCACAGCAGACACATCCTCCACCAGCATCCTTCGCCGAGAAGCCTTGTCAACGCTTAAGATAGCCTGAGTTTCGGGGCCACCCACACATAGAGAATTATTCCCCATAAAGAAGTTCGGCCTTGTGTGATAAGGTGGGAGCACAAATTTCATGGCAGGGGGGGCTCTCGTGCTCGGTAAGGTCGATCTCCACTGTGTCTGCAAGCCGTTGCCTCTTCGGAGAGCTATGGGGGCTGAGAGAATCACTACCCTGGTGAGAGCCAGAGGAACCCCCGGGCGCCGGGGTGGGAACGGACTCCTGCACTCGGAGCTGGTCGACACAACTCTTGACTCCTTTCTTCACAGCGCGGTTGGCCTTCAGCTTCTTGAAGCGCTCCTCAGCATTCGACATCTTATCTGCAAAGAAAACAAAGAGGTCAGTAGTTCGAAAAGAAGGATGAAGGGAAAGACAAGTCGGGGAGACCACCCCCACCGAACAGCTCGAGAGCCTCCTCGTCAGAAAACATCTCGAGGAGAGCCCTAGTATTGATCACTCAACGCTTCGTCAAGACCTGCCCGTCATCGCCAAGAACGAAGTCCCCGTTTGGCATCAAGAGCTTTGCTTTGTTAAACCCACTGACGTACTTAACTATGGCCTCTTGAGCCAAGCGATCCCCTTCACAAAGTTTGTCAGGGCTGACGATATAGCTGTCCGTTCCCCTCTTGAAGTGTTTTTCAGTCCAGAACAATGGGAACTTAGGCATAAGGGTCTCCTCTCGCCGTCCACCCACCTCTTTGACAACCTGATTGTACATGGTATTCTCGGCCTTATGTGTGACCGGCCTCAAGAGGTAGTACCGGTACTTGAAATTCCGCACGGAGTCCATATAAGTGTGAAACAGGCTGTTCACCTGTTTGAAGGACACCCAACCGTGCCTACCGTCCCTGACCTGTCCCTGAAGGTGGAAAATACGGAAAAACAAGGGCACGGTCGCCCCGATCCGCGGATATTTGCACACTAGCTCGAAGGCCCTAATGAAAGCAAGAGAGTTGGGGTGAAGTTGAGAAGGGGCCAAACGCAGTCAGGTAAATATGGCCTGCTGGAAATCCGTGAAAGGCATACGCCACCCCGCCTCATCGAACATAAACTCATAGACGGGGAACCGCATCCCACTGTACGTCGAGCAGATCTGATGGTGTGGCAGAGGCCTAAACACGTTCCACCACTTCGGTGAACCTATAAGGCGGTGCTCGATGGTACAAAATATTCCCTCCTCATCCAGGTCGACAAACTCGGACATCGTGTTCACGGCCTCCTCGCAGGCCCAATCATCGGGCGTCCTCTCCCCGGCGCTGGATATCTCCGCCATAGGTGAACCAGGCCCGTCGTAGATATCCAAAGACCCCTCGGCCACTTGCAATACGTCCATTTACCTGAAAAGCAGAAGGAAACGGTGAATTCGATGACCTATATCAAATCCACCCCTTCCACCGCTGATCAAGTGAAAGGGCGAGGAGGGAACGTCGGGGAACGCAAACCCGCGACCGTCCTCGGGTCCGCTGGGAGCGAAAATGGGTGGGACCCCGGGGTATTAGATCCACATCCCCGAGATAAACATCGGCTCCCTGGGGATTCCGTCCTTGATCCCCGGAATGTTCAACAAAGAGCTGAGAAACGCTCATCCCATGACCCCGATGTATCCTTCGTGTCCTTGGGGATTTCATCGCCTCTCCCCACGAGATTCAACAACTAAAGTATGAAATTTCATCGTTTTTGCCAGATATTTCGTGATTTCCATGGGAACTTCATCAGTTCACCATAAGATTCACCCTACAAATGCAAGTAAAAGAGAGAAAAGAGAGAACTTACTTCGAAAAGTACTTCTGGTAGGGTTCCGATACGGCTTTCAGCGGCGGCGAACGGAGGCGAACGACGGTTGAAGGGAGAGCAAAGGAAGGGAAAGTTAGAGCAAAGGGAGAGCAAAAAACGTGCAAATGACACAGGCTTCCCCTATTTATGGGGCTCTCACAAGTCCAACCCACAGGCCCTGGGATGGCCCAATAAGGACTCCTAGCAAGGCCACTGCCGAGCACAGGCTCACCTCCACAGGTCGGGCACACGCCTAACCTCGGGTGTGTACGGCACCCACGGATAGACCGTCGGGTGCAGGCCCTAAGCCCCCGGGCTCGCCTCTCCTCGGCGAGGACACATCTCTCCCCGAGATTCTCATCCATGCCTGCAAGTGAGTCATCCCCGCGAGGACACGTCTCTCCTCGACACGCAAGACTCCTCCCCGCAAGACTCCAGAGATATAGGAACTGTTACCCCAGGGCGAAGACCACGTGCTGGTCTTCACTACGCCACGTAAGCCCTGACAGTTGCTTGGATTAGGCCTGGCGATCCAGCCCAGTGCTGGTGACCATTGGCCCCGCGCTGGGGGCTCTCTATAAATACCCTCTCACTTGAGAGGGCCAAGTTACTCACTTCTTAACACTCTAACCTTCTTCTCTTGTACTTGCTTTTTCTCTAACGGTTACCTTACTTGAGCGTCGGAGTACCATGCAGGTACACCCCCCCCCCCCCCCCCCCCCCCCCCCCGCGCCCCCCCCGCCGTCTTTCAACCTTACTTGCTTTTTCCTTTATTTTTCACCTCATTTGCTTTTTTGTTATAAACAAAAATCTTTCATTATACACAAACAGATTACATAGTATTCCAAAATCAGTCCCACCCTAATCACCTGCTGAAAATGACCCAATAATTCACCCAATCTACCAGCCTACTATCTATACAAACTCTTACATAAAATCAATTGGATGTTTCAACCAGTCATAATACGAGCACCTACGTGGTTTTGCGGTACTAAAAGCCGCCCATAACCAAGAATATTGCTTAATTATATCTACAATTACACCTACATTAAAGAAACCATCATTGAAATTGATTTGGTTTCTGGCACACCAAATGTTCCAACACGAACAAAACCAAACTAGATTCGCCGTTTTCTTCGAAGTTATACCAATCAACCTAATAAACTAGTCCAATAAATGTTCATTACCATTGTGTCGTCTTATTCTCTCCACCTGAATCCAATCGAAAATGCACTGCCACACCAACTAAATCTTTGGGCAATTGAATAAAACGTGATCTAATGTTTCCACCTCCATAAAACAAAAGACGCACACAGTGTCATGAGGATTGGATATTACATCCCTGGCAACAAGATTCAATTTTGTCGGCAATCTATTCAATATCAAACGCCAAGCAAAAAGCTTTACCTTAAGCGGAATCGAAGATCGCCACAATATATCTATGGACGCCTTGGAAATAATGTCCATCTCATCAACACTATTAAGCTTTAAGCCCTATAGATAACACGACTTAACAAAAAACAAGTTATTACACGATCCCGGACATGAAAACATATCCTACTGACCTGCAATAGGAAAATGTTATAGTAACAGCTGCTGCAGTTCACAAAGTTGCTGCTGAATAACATCCCCCCAGTTCTGACTATTTAAACCAATATTCCATGCCCAACCTACCTCGCGCCAATAACCATGCTCTGCTACTGCTCCCCATTTACAACTTGATACCTGGTACAGCTCTGGAAACGTGATGCATAACGAAACGGAATCAATCCACCTAGCATGCCAGAACGATATACGTGTTCCTTCCCCTAATTTACAATTAATTTGGTTCAAAAAAGAATCAACCTTGGTTGAATGTCCAGTGTTAACCAGATCACGCTACCACAATGATTGAAATTTGACATTGTTTTTCACCTGCAAAGGCAGAAAAATCGAGTCACAGCAACCATACTTATGCTCTAAAATTGGTTTCCAGATGGCTCCTTCTTCATGAATGATTCTTTAGATCCATTTGCTAAGAAGAGCACCATTGAATCGAGCCAAGTCCTTTATCCCTAAACCTCCCATTTCCTTGGATTTTCATATTTGATTCCAACACACCCAATTCAATTCAGGAATGTTTGAACAACCAACCCATAGAAAACGATGCTGAATCGATTTTAATTCCTTTAAAACTGATACCGTAGCTTTAAATAGTGATAAATGGTGAATTGGAAGACTTGATAACATAGAATTGATAAGCGTTATGCGCCTCCCCATTGATAGTAGTTTGCCTTGCCACGCAGATAATTGAGATTTAAAACAATCTAAGACTTGTTTCCAAAAGCCATGTCTTTTGTGATTTCCCCCCACCATCAGACCTAGGTAGATAAATGGGATACGACCACACTTACAAGCTAGAAACTGGGATGCAGCATTCAAAAAGTTCCAGTCTACCCCTACACCGAAGATACAACTTTTCAAGAAATTAATGCGTAAACCTGACACCAATTCAAAGGCCCTCAAAATTGCTTTAATGCCCCAAAGGTTTTCCCAGTCTGCCTCACAAAATAATATAGTATCATCAGCATATTGGATGATGCTAACCTCAGCTTGTTCTGCAAGTCTAAAACTGTGATATAGTCCTGCAGTTGAAGCCCTCCTCACTAAAAACACCAAACCTTCATCTACGATCGTGAAAAGTAAAGGTGATAATGGATCACCTTGTTTTAGACCTCTTGATCCTTAAAATTCTCTTGTAGTACCTCCATTGACCAGGATTGAAAATAAATTTTTGAACACCCCTCCTTTAATCCACTTCACCCACTTGTCCCCAAAATTCATTGACACCAAAAGATCCTCCAAGAAATCCCGCTCCACACAATCATACGCTTGCGAAAAATCTGTTGGGATTTAAGAGGGCTTTTTCAAAATTTTATCCTCTTAACAAAATAATCCCGATGAACGAATCTTGATTAAACCATCAATCACAAATCAAACACAAAATAAGGATTCCGAATTACCTTTTGAAGCGTGCTTTAATTTTGATCACGAACATGGAAAATACCATCGTCTCTACGAAGTGTACGCGAGCACAAAGTGGAACGCGGTGCTAGCCGTCTCTTGTTCTGAAAAAATTTATTATTAGCTTTGGTAGGGGAAAGAGCTTCTCTATTTATAGAGAGCTTCTAAAACCCTAATACTCTTATTTTGGGCATTTCCAAAATAAGCTCAATCTTATTTAATTAAACTATTTAATTAAATAATTATTATTTATATTTAACTAAACTCTTTTAATTAAATAAAATAAAATATTAAATTAAATTATATTTAATTTAATCAACTGTCAATTCTCATTTATTTAATTAAATTATATTTAATCAAATAAAATGTATACGTGCTAGTGTACTAAACAATTTAAATACTATTAACACATAATTAAATTAAATCTTATGTAGTTTAATCGTCAATTCCACTATCAGTACTCTATGCGTGTGACCCTATAGGTTCTCGTAACTTTGGCAATAATATTGAATTACCTATTTAATATTATAAACAGTGAGCGATATCTAACAACACATCACTGCTACCCAAGTCACGAGAATGTCGCGTGGTCTGACATAACCTTTATGTGATAATGATCATATGTATAATTACCCTTTTGCCCTTATATCTATATTGAACACAAGGCATAGAATGTGTCACCCTTGTATAGTCTAATATTTTATTCCTTGATCCCTGAGTATACTTGAAAACAACAAATAAGTCTAATATCTCATATCGACTCGTTTGAGCACGCTCTTGCTTTTTACAGTCATACTCTATCAAGGGGCCCACATATATTACTCATGTATATGTAGGAGGGACAAATCCCATCTAGGTCACTCATGTCCCTCAGCATGATTTGTAAAGCACCCATAAACCATCTTTATGGTCATCCTGTTACGGACAACGTTTGATTGGCAATAAAGTACTCGACTCCACATCTAGGGTCCATAGATGTTTCAGGTCGAATGTTGGAATACATCACTATTACTATGAGAATAACTTATGACACTTACATAACAAACTATGTAGTATTCTCATGGTGGGTCAGTCCAATATAAATATTACTCCTAATATTTATACCTATGTGAAGACTTGATATCTCATATCCATGACATGTGAGATACAGTCATCAGTCTACTCACATAATAGTCTCTATGCATTATTGTTGTCCTATTTGGCAGTAAAGCTTGGCTACGGATACTTTAAGAATAACATCTTTATGTTTGATGAGGTCTCATGATTAAGTCACACTTAACAGGTCATTAATAGACTAATTATTCTAAGGACTTTATTATGTCATATACAGATAACACAATAAATATAATGCCTAGTAAGTATATATATTAACAAACAATATATATCATGATACAAAAGCATATTGAGCCAATTTTGATTGGCTATTAGGGCTTACTCCAACAAAATCTACCTTAAACAATAAACATGGATGGTTCCTTCTCTTCGCTAGATCAACAATCTCATTTGTAACCAACACTCCATCAAGAAGTTGTCTCCCCGGAATAAAAGTTGATTGACATTTTGATATGAGTTTCCCTATCACCTTGCTCAACCTTGATGCCAACATCCTAGATATAACCTTATAGATGCTTCCTATAAGACTAATGGGATGAAATTCTTCAATGCTTTGAGGGTTAATGGTCTTGGGTATCAGCGCAATAAACGATGAAAGCAACACTTTAGTTAGGCTAGCCGTTTCGTGAAATTCTAGAATACATTCAACAACATCATGTCCAACGATGCTCCAACATCTTTTGATAAAATCCAAGTTGAATCCGTCAGGGCCAGGGCTTTTATGACCACCACCACTGCTGAAGGCTTCAAAAATTTCTTCACTACTAAATTCCACCTGCAACCTTTCTTTCTCCTCAACAGTAAGTTTAGGAAAATCACTCAAATTCAATTTTGGCCTTCTGCTACAATCCTTCATAAATCTGGTTGGAAAAGCTCCTTTTATGGCATTTCTTACTTCTTCAACTTCTTCCACAAACACTGACCCCACCTTAAGAGAAGAGATATAGTTACTCCTTGATCTTGTTTTCATAACAACATGAAAGTATTTAGAGTTATCGTAACCCTCCTTGATCCATCTAAATCGCGACTTTTTCCAAATCATACTTTCTTTAATTCTCAGATTACCCCAAATATCAGTGATTGCTTTGTTTCTTAATTCCAATTTATCACCTTGAAGACCATCATCAGACTCTGGCCAGGACTCTTCAATTCTATTTAGTGTATTGACTCCATCCTCGATACTAAGATCTACCCACCCGAAGACATTCTTGTTCCATCATCGTATTCTCTCTCTAAGGTGCTTAAGTTTATGCGCCAATCCCAGACATTTACCACCCTCACCAATCTAAGAATTCCAAGCATTTTTCACAAATTCTAAAAAGTCTGGGTGTTTAAACCAACATGAGAACACTTTTAACGGTTTTGGCCCCTAGTTTTTGTGATTAAATTTCAGCTATATAGGCCTATGTTCTAAAATATCGCGAACTCCGACATGTTGCGCCACCGCCTTCCACTTATTGATCAAGCCTTCAGTTAACAGAAAGCGATCCAGCCTACTGCAACAAGTTGTGTTACACCATGTGTATTTACCACCTACTGCAGGGAGGTCAATTAGGTTCATGGCTTCTGTGAATGATGAAAACTCATTTCTTTCTAATTCATTGTCAAGCCATTTCCCTCTCCTTTCTTCCTTCATATTGACTGCATTAAAATCTCCACCCAATAACCATTCCCCTGGTGGGAACTTTAGTTTCAGCAAGATCAGTTTGGACCACATCTTCCTCTTGTCCACCAATTTACAAGAGGAATATACATTGACTAGATAGCATTATACACCCTTCCACTTACAAGAGATACCAACGAAACTAACACCTCTAAAGCTGTTTTCAACAAAAATTGTATCCTTATTCCAAATAGAGAGAATGTCACCAGACAACCCTAAAGAGTTAGTAGCTGAACATCCACAGTTATCCTTTCCCCAAAGTTTCCTGGCCATTGAGGCATTAATGTCATGCATTTTCGTTTCCTGAATAAAACATAAATCTACCTGACCTTCTGCTATCATGAATCTGAGTCTTCTCTTCTTTATTGCAGAACCGAACCCTTTGATATTGAACGACACAATATTCATCAAACCTGTGTTGCATTCCCCTTCTTTGCCTCAAAATTATTTCGATCCCTCAATTCCATCTCCCTAACAATTCCTTCAAATAAATCATCATCTTCCTCACCTTCCACACCCATTTCTTTGATTATTTACCACACCCTCGATGAGACATCCTCCATAGATTTCTTAATGTGCGCATTCCCATGTATCACATCACCATCAATCAAGGAATCACAACATAACACATCTCCCCCAGTAAAGCTTGAATTTGAATCCTTACTCTCAACCTTAATATTATGTTGCCCACCCCCTTTCAATCCCACATCCTCATCTGCCTCCTTCCTGCCACTAATATTAATCAAAGTAGAAAAATATGATGGTGCATAAGGGATTTGGATATTCTCATAAGCCTCCTTCAAAGGTTTTGTTTTTTTACTCTTAGCTCCCAAGACCATTCTGCTTGACCATGCCCGTGACTTCTTCATTGGATCTTCAATTGGATCAGACTCAATAGTCAAATACTCTCTCAGGCCCATATTGATGGGTTAAAAACCACTAGGCCCATCTACAATTAACTTACCCTGATTTGTTTTATTAACAAGCCCAATTTCCTCTCCAATGATATGTTCACTATGCCCTGGGGACCCACTCACCTCCTTGTTACTTTGCAAAACAACATGAAAGCTTAAATGGTTTGACTAAATTTTGGTAAAACATAATGGTGGAAAAGATGCTCCAATATGAAGATCTATGTCCCAGACCAAAGATGTTGAATAAGATGTCACATCATGAAGATTCGACATCATGATTGTCATATCAGGTTTTGTTTAAATCTATTCCAAGATTCAAGGCGCGATTGGCAATGGATCAAGGATCAAAGATACGAAGCCCAAATTAGCAGAAGACTATAAAAGAAGACCAAGACCTAGACACAAGGGAGAGAGGACGACATAGACATAGGAATCCTATTTTGTAAAGTAGGGTTTAGGTTTGAGAGTCATAGGTTTCTCTTGTAAGTCTCCCTCTGTATCGAATTGATGCAGTGTGGTAGACATAGGAACTTGTAAAGATTCAGAAGCCCGTAGGAAATGAATCGTGAGTGTTCTTGGATGAAGCTTTGAAGCAAATCCAAGGTAACTTGTTAGTCAAGGATGCTTGACTAAACTTTGTATTGGAAGGGGTGTCTTTCAATAGGGTAGATACAATTATGGTGTAGTAACTGTTAGATAATCACATGTTGTGATTTAGGAAGTGAGAGGTGGTTCTCTTATCATTTAGATGTGACTTCTAATGATAAAGTCTTCATTGGGTAGTGATAGGTTAGCGTGGGTGCTTTCTGCAAACCAGAGGTTGTTTGCATAAAACTATACTACTGATAGTGATTACTTCTTCCTGGATTGGTATCCCCCAGATGTAGGTGAGTTGCACCGAACTGGGTTAACAATTTCTATGTGATGTTTATCATTCTGCTTTTTCAATTCATTCTTGATTAACATGTTGGATCAGATGTCATGACATCTGTGATTCTGCAGTTTTGATATTCAAGGTATCAGTCTGCTGTTGCGCCTCTGAGTTTAAATAATTATGTAGCACAATATCTTGACATGTGTTAGGACATCTGTTGTCTGCATATGCCAGAATTTCAATTGCTATTAGAGCAGGCATCCTGTCTAGTTCTGGATGAGATCTTTGGGAGATACTTTCTGGCGTTTAAACAAGGAGGAGTTTTGAAGATCAGATCAATCAACTCAGACATACTCAAGGGTATTAATGGATGAGATGGATGTTCTGGATCGAAGGTAAGAACCCGTTGGTTGTTCATGTTGCTTAGGAGGTTCTAAAACAACTGCAGGAGAAGTGGCTAGTTCTCTTGTTGGGGTGTCTTGTAAGATATTCTGACATCTTATTAGGGCAAGCAGGATCTGTTCCTTGGTGGTTCCGCTGCATGTGTTTCTGATGGAAGAGCTCTAGAATTATGGGATTCTAGAGTTGTTACTGAAGACAGTTGGGGGAAGATCTCAATCGTCGGCCTCTATATGTGAAGATATCTGCATTATTTTATTCCAAAGTTGGGAGCAATGGAATGAAGGGAGTTGTTGGAAGATATCTGGTA
Organism: Lathyrus tuberosus; assembly: GCA_022829125.1. Taxonomy (NCBI): domain Eukaryota; kingdom Viridiplantae; phylum Streptophyta; class Magnoliopsida; order Fabales; family Fabaceae; genus Lathyrus; species Lathyrus tuberosus. Next base: position 15,016,173 of record JALAZF010000072.1, read on the forward strand.
TGGTGACTTGGTACTTGGAAGCTTGGTTTCTTGGTGCAGTTGAAGTCAATTGAAGAGGAGAGGAGTTGAGTTTAAGTTTATCAAGTTCTTGCTCTAGGAGTGTGATAAATTATTGATTGGCTAGGTTTTCAAAGATACTTGAGAATTATCTTAAGTTCACTCATAAAGGCGTCTAAGTTGTGCATGTGGAGTCTTCTAGTTATTCTTCTGACTAGAAGGTGTTTCTTTGAAACACAATCTAAAGAAAGTGGAGGTGATTTATTTTCACCATCCAAAAACAGCAAGGAAGGATTCATCTCTCTTAACCCTAAGGGTGGATCTAATCTGATTGGAGCTTTCAGAATTGTTGAGGTAAATAAGATTCGTTCAGAGAGAATCTTAGTTACTTGAGTCAAGGGTGGTAGCCTTGGTATCTTAACACTGTTTGTCAAAGAAGATACTTGCAAAAGATTGAATACTTGAAAAGTGTTCATGAAGTGATCTGGTGGAGCTTAGCTACAACAGTGAAGAAGGGTTATTGGACAAGGATTTAAGATCAATTTCTATTTGTGGAATTCACAAGTATTTAATTGATTATTCTTGAAAGTCAAGATTGTTGATGTTCATCATGATGTTGGAACATCTCATCATCAGAGTTTGTGCAGAATCATGGGAGGGGTACTGCATACGCTCTAGCATCTGTTTTAGTCTTAGGTGTTGACCTAAGAATGGGCTTCAGTCAGGTGTGACAGAAGCATGTGTTCTCTGGAGAGTTTCCTGGCAAGAAACTGGTCTGGACTTTGATGCTATTGAAGATGAAGATGAAGACATCATGATCTTGATGGTTACTGCTTGGATCAGTTTATTTCTGATCAAGGTACTTGGGAGCATGGGATTTTGCTCAGTTTGAAAGTCAAAGTTAAGTGGCAGTTATCTCTGAATCTCTACAGTCTGCTCTACTAAGGAAAGTGGCATTCTTTGGTATGGCTATGGTGTAGTCTAGGACTACTTATCTACTGCAGATTCAGACGTGGCAGGTGTGAAGTCTTTGGAGTTTCAAAGCAGGATGGAGGTTGTCTACTCAAACTTGGTTGTTGAATCAAGTCTATGAGAGCATGGGACTCTTATTCTGTAAAGGGAGGAGGTTATTCTAAGTGGCAGAAGGAGGAGCTGAATTCAGCAGTTGGATGTCGTATCAGAATGTTCTGACAATTAGCTTAACATCAGAGTCTCAGCTGGTGATGTGGTACATCAGCTTAAGATAAAGTGATCTACAAGAGAATGGAAGTTATGGATGCTTCAAAAAGGTCTATCTCATGCAGTTTGCAGGAGCTGTGGATGGGAAGATGTTCATGTCTAAGAGGCTTGGTGGATCCAATATATCTTGCTATGGTGCAGGTAGTTCATGTGACTTGAAGATCAGATTTCATTGGTGGATCAGTGTATCTTGTGGGAGTTCTGAAGAAGAGTGAGATCAATTTAAAGGTGGCATTTGGTTGGTTTCATAGTGTGCATTCAAGCAGGATGCTTGAAACTGATTGCTCTTGTGCAGAAGGGTGGTTGGTTGAAAACGTTAGGAGGATCTAGTTTATATTGGAGCTTATGGCAGAAGTTCTCAGTTTATGGAAGTGTAACACGATGGTTTGAACTGACTTTTAAAATGTTGCGGTAAGCAAGAGTCACCACCGACTTTTATTTTATCCAATAAAGAAAGGAATAAAAGAACAGGAAAGACCTTTTTAAAAAGATTTTGAGTTCGGGGGGTAAGTTATACAAAAGGAAGGTACGAGCACCTTTTGTATCCATGGTTATCCATGGGCTCTTAATTGCTTAGCTCACTTTACTTTTGTTTAAAAAAAATGGTGTAGTGTGTGATTAGAAAATATTTTCCTAAAGACTTTAACTTTGCAATGATCCTCGTATGGATTTATGCAAAGTGTTTAGCTTTGAAAAATGTTTGAAAAGTGGTGTGTAAATAGTGTTTTTTGAAAAGGGTGAGCAAGCATTTAAGAGTTACTACCCTAAGTTTGTAAGGTCTTTCTTGTTATTTCTTTTCTTTAGGGCTAAGACTGTCCTTACTATTAGTGAGTAAGTAGTCTTTACCTTGGATGTTAAAGGGACGAGTGTAGGGTCATCGTATGGTCATAAAAGGCAACTTGTAGGGGTATCTTAGTAATTTGAAGGGACAATCATCATTTTTCCGTAGGGTCATCGAGGGACAAGATCGTTTATTCGTAGGCAACTCGAAGGGACTATGATCTTTTATTCGAAGGGACTTGATGATTTTTATTCGTAGGCAACCTTACTAAGATACCCCCACGTTCGAGGGACTTGACCAATTTAATCGAAAGGCAGCGAAGAGAGGTTACCCTAGAGGTGTAAGTGTGAAGAGTGTGTTGATTCAGTTATTTATCTTGAATTAGGATTATTCTATGTCAGGTTTTAAGTCTTGCCATGCAAACCTTAGTTACTAGTAGTTGAATATGTACAAAAAAATTAAAGTGCGGGAATTTAAACCTAAGCTATTACATCCCATGAGCAGTTACAATATTTAAAAAAATGCGAGGAAATGTAAATCTATGCTATTACATCCTGTGAACAATTACAATATTTAGGAAAATGCGAGGAATTAAAATTCTAAATTATTACAACCAAGAAATAATGTTAATGCTTTTTTTTTTTTTTTAAAGAAAAGGATTTTAGGATTAGTAAATAAAAGATTTTTAAGGTTAATGGTAATAAAAAATTAAATAATTAAGTACAAATTAATCCTAAAGTCTAATTAATTTTAATTAAAACTAATTCTAAATTAATGTCCTTTTGTACCCTTTTTTGCAATGATTTTGAATAATAAAAATAATTAAAAGTCAAAACTTTAATTATTTACAAATTAATTAAGTTAATTAATAAAAATAAAAAAAAGAATCAAAAAGTTGATTAACTAATTAAAAAAAACTAAATTCTAATTTTTTGTTAATTATATACAAATTAAGCTAATTAATTAAAAAACTTAAATGTCTAATTGATTTTAATTAAAAAAAAACTAAAGTCTAAATTAATTATTGTTAAGGAAAACCAAAAAATAAAAAAATAAAAATATAAAAAAATAAAATAAAAAAATGTCAAATTCGCCTGGTACTATTCATCGTCTTCAACCTTTTTCCTGCGAATTCTGCTGCGAATTTTGCTGCGAATTTTGCTGCGAATTTCCTGCATTTTTTGAAACACCATGAAAACACCAAATAAATTAATCAAAAGGCCATGGTTCGATTGGAAACAAGCCCCTGAATCCAATGGTGGCCTTAGTTTTGTCTAAAAACGCATGTATAGTGGGATTCGAAGAACACCCTCTTTGTGCCCTAACAATGGCAAGTCTTGATTCCTGCACCAAAGCTTGTTAGTAGTTGATCAAAACTAATCTAAACATCATAATCAGTAAGAATATAAACATGAACAACATTTATAATGCATGAAAGACGAGATTTAAAAAGTGGAAAATTCAAGAAATGGCCATGGCTTGATGTGCGCGTTTCACTTGCTTCTAACCTTCAAGAATGATGGGGATTGACTCCTGGGATTGTTTTGAGACGATTTGGACGTGAAAAAGTCGTGAAAACTTGCTATGAAATGTTTTTATGATTTTTCTAGTTTTGCCTTTTTTGAAAATATTTTTGGATTGCTTGATGTGATTTTTTTTCGTGTCCTTCAGGTTTGGATATGGCCATGTATTTATAGGAGAGGAATTAGGTTGAAAAATTCCATGGGCTTGGATCAAAACTTGAATGATAATGAATGGTGTTCAAAACTTACCATTTTCTCCCATTTGGCCATCCAATCTTCCCTTAACAATATTGCACAAATTTAAATCAGATAATATGCTCATAAACCTCAATATTTGATTCCCTAATCAACCACAAATCAAATCTCTTGATTTGATATATTTATTTTGATTTAAATTGAATTTAAAGGATTTAAATCCAATAAAATATGGAATAAAAAATCAGAAAATGTGATCAAATGGTCGTGGACCATCTTAAAATGAAGTTTGGGTTGTCACAAAATGGGCCCTTTTGGCAAAAAGTGGAGTTTGGCCATTATTTGCTTTGTGCACCTCCTCAAAATTGTCCAACTTTGACAATGCATAATTTCCTCAATTTTTATCATTTGGATGTGTTCTTGGACTTTTTAGAAACCTCAAGATGTCCTCTAATCACTCCTTTTGGTCCCATGTCAATTTGATCTCCCATATTCAAGTTATGAGCTTTTGAAAAATGTTGACTTTTGTTGACTTTCAAAATGACCTATAATGTCTTGGCTCATATCTCCCGAATGAAGCATTTCTGGACTTGGCTTGTGAGACACAAAGTTGTAGGGAATTAAATTTCCTTCAATATGGGCTTTGGTTGAGGAATTTTTGATGAAGTATGTGGAAGTTATGCCTGGTCAAAGTACAGTTGACTTTTCCTACAAAAACCCTAATTTAGTAACTCCCAATTCTTGATGATTCTGAGGTTTCCTTGATGAATCATGATCAACCCTTGATCAAAAGATGAATTTCACCCCATAAACTTGATGTTGACCAAAAATCTTGAGGTTTGACTTTGTGTTGACCACAGTTGACTTTTTGACCAAGTTAACTGATTTTTGACTGTCTGAACATCTGACTGACCAAACTTGTAAGGAAAGTCTTGAAACTTGTTATGAGGATTCTTTGAAGTGTATGGGACATAATAAAGTCCACTTGAGGTTTGAGAAGTCCAATTTGCCTTGAGAAACACAAAACCCTAATTTGAAATCCACTGCTTAGGAGGAGGTTTTGTCTGATCAAACCTTGAGTTCCTTTGAGCAATTGAAGATCTTATGAATCACTAGGAGACCTCTTGAGGCATATTGTCTCGAATATGTGAGGGAAAATTTTGGGGTACAACAGGAAGATAACTTCTTTTTGGTGGATGAGAGTTTATTTCTCTCTGGGTTTCTGAAGTTCTCTTTGTTCAAGCTGGTGGCACAGTGTTGTTTGAAGATCTTCAGTTTCGATTACTATGTTGATAGTAATTCCAGAGGTGGAGCATATCAAGAACCATGGTGTGTGGTGTATATGATGTGTGAAAGATGTCCTAATTGATGTTAGAATATTTTCTAAGTTGGTTATCCTTGGTGGAGGATTCTTAAGTTCAGGTTTAGGAACTTGTTGGATACATCATGTCTAAGGAGTATCTATCTTGTCATATGGGAGAATGATGAATTAGAAGAACAACCTTGGGAGGATTGTGTGGAGAAGACTGAAGTGGATCATGTGTTGATTGCTTGGAAGTCTGAATATAGATATTCACCAGTTGATCAGAAGTATTCCGGGTTATCATACAGGAGAATGATGAAGGAATGACTGTCTTGGATTGTGGGGTGTCTATCTCAGTTGCTGGCCTTGGTAAGGTCGCTGGAAAATCTTGTGAAGAGGATACTACCCCTTGCTGCAAGTCATGCTAGTAGTGGATCAGTTTGGCAGCTGTGAAGTTCTGGAGCATGTATATGATATCTGACATCGTTATAACAAACTAAGGGGCCCTGTGCGTCTCTTTGAGGAATGTGAAGCATTCTAATTCAATTGGATTGGGCCTCAAGCAACTGGAGGTCTATACATGAGAATTCAAGGGGAGTTCATTGTTGAAATACAAATAGAGTTCGGGATTTAGTTACCGTTCCACAGAGATTGTTCGGTGATATCGCAGTCGTTCTACAGTCGTAACGTTTCAAGCTTTAAAGTAACAAGGGTTTTTAGGTTGGTTTCGTAGCGGTTGCATTCAAATTTAATTAAAAGCGGTAAAGAGATTGTTTTAATGGTTTATAAAAACATGTCAAGGTTAGGGTTCGACAAACCACTTTGCACGTATATAATCGATAAGCTAATGAACTCGGTTAAATGATAAATACAATCACATATCCTCCCAATATGTTTATCTCTAACACATATTGTGAGTTTTGCCATTTTGATCCTTTGTTGATTTCTCACACAAACTATCAAAATAACAACATTAAAGTTCAATATTTGGTGAACATCAACTCACATTACTATCTCTAGCTAATGGACATTGATGGATGAAAAACCTAGGTAAAGAGTTGGAGCATATTTCTCAATCATGAACCAACACAAAGAATAAACATAGAAACAAGGTTTTTCACCATACATTCATTATCTAAGAGTTCACAAACTAGAATCAATCCAGATACATACAAAGGAAAGGTCTACCTACATCTAACCTTGACATAAAAGAGAAATTAGCTACACATATTCATGGTAGCTTGATCAACAAGAATCGGGAGAAGAGAAACGAGCATCAACGGCGATTTTATCGACAAAATGATGCTTTTTAATCTTCCAAAGTTGAAATGCTACAGTGTAATATACTTGTATCTCAGAATGTAATGGAGAGAGCTTCAAAATTCTGATCAACACACTTTATAAAGGGGTTGTGTTACGCCGCGCGCGCTGAGCGCGCAGTTGCCTGCTGAGCGGGCTCGACTTAAAAGTTAAACCGCCTAAAAGCGCGCTGAGGCGGTTTTTCAATTCAAGATCCAAACATAATAGTTATACCAAGTAAAAATAAAAAACAAAACGAAATAAACAAAAGACTAGCCAAACCCAAAATCAGTCAGAATTAGAGCTATCCACTCCATCATCACCGTCATCGTCATCAAGGTCGCCTTCGCCTGCCCCCTCCGGAAAACCAGGCCTGCCCTCAGGCCAACGAGCATAAGCAATGAGGTCTTCGCGAGGCCTCAGCTGGTGGTCAATATGCGGTTCCCGAATCTGCAGCTGCAAGTGCATCATAGAGTCATGCATAAATAAGAAAGCGCGCTGATGAGCCTCGTGCATGGCCCAATTGGCCTCAGCACTCGAATCATAAGCGTGCCCACGTCCGCGAGCAGGAGCAGCAGCAGCTACAGGGACAACCTGTTCTAAATCAATCACACCCATACAATAACGGGTGACATAAGTATCATCCACAACCTGGAGCTTCACATTCGGGTGGGAAGGTAATGCAACTTGCGCCTCATGGCATAAAGCCATAATCAACCCAGCATAAATAAGGGCGCAAGCCACACGATCTCCAAGCGGCGTACCACTGGTGGTAGTTCTCTTAAGCTTGTTAGAAATAATCCGTGCAAACTCCACGGTGTGGCCCTCTGTAATTAGATGAAAAATAAGAGACGCGGTCTCCATGGTAATAGAAGAGGTGTGGCTTCTAGGTCGAAGGTTGTATAGAACAACCGACATGACAAGCTGAGTGACAGAATCCAACACCCTCCTAGCAAACTTTATCGGCGCTCCACTAGCACTTAAAGTGTAAGTGCCCCCCTCTCTGCATAAAGCCTCCCTAAGTTGCTCGACATTCCAATTCCGCCGAGCCAACGTCCGTCCAAAATCACACAAACCATCCCCCCAGCTGACAAGGGTCTCCAAGGTAGGCACTAATTGAATCTCTCGAGAAATCAATTTCTTTTCCCCGAACCCAAGTCTTGAAAGTGAACCTGTCACCATCGGAGGGTAACGCATTTGCGTAAAACTCCCTCACAATGTCAATGTGGTACTCAGGATAAGGAGAACCCAGTTTATCCCACGCACCCCCTTGGACGAAATGGCTCATGTTTCTATGGGGACCCTCGGGATCAATCATGATTAACCTGTCCGGCCAAATCGCTCTTTTTTCAAGTTGCTCATATCGTTGTTGCTGCTCTAGGCCAACGAAACGCGCCACATCGAAATGGCCAGCAGGAGCTCTTCTATTGGGATTGGAAGTGGAACCGACTCGTTGCTTCTTTCTTCCTGACATCTGAAAAACAAAAAGGAAAACAACGTACAAATAAAACAGTACCACATGTTAGCAAAAACAGCAAGTTGAAATTCCTAAACTATATAAACAATATATAAAATAATGACAACACAACATAACATAATTAGGAAAAAGGGGGAATTTTTCTGCAAATCTCAGAGCGCGCTGAGCGCGCAGGAGCGCGCTGAGCGTGCTCTGCGAAATGCAGAAAAAACCCCCTTCTGCAACAAATGGTTCTACAAGAAAAACAACCCCTAATTCCACTACACAGCCAGTTACCGAGTAATTAAAATCAAACATCAAAACAAATTCACCTTTCACAAAACCTAATTCTAACAATTCATACCCTAATTTCCACAATTCTAACCTCTTAACCAACATGCAAGCATACTAAGTAAACATTTATACAGAATTTCGTCATTACAGAGGCAAAGGAAAGAAGAAGAACAAGAACATCCAACAATTACAAACATTGTCCCAAAAATGGGTTTCTAATTGAAAATGAAAAATTTCTGAAACAAAAACTTACAATGCTTGAGGATGATGATGCTTAGCAGCAAATGAAAAGGGAGATGATATAGAGAATTGAAAATCCAAGGAAGTTTTGAAAAATTTGGAGGAGAGAAAATGAGGGAAAGTGAGGGGAATGAGAAAAAGAGGCAAGGTTGTAAAACCCTAGCCACTTAAGCATCAATCTGGGCCGGGTACATCATGGTGGGCCCAGAAAAGCAAAATATTTTTTTTTTCAAAAATTTGCAACCCGCGCTGAGTGGGCAAAGAGCGCGCTGAGCGCACTAGCTTCTAGAAGTAAAGGCTTATTTTTTCAAGAGCGCGCTGAGCGTGCAACCTGCGCGCAGGGCAACATCAAAAATCCTCCCAGCAGCAAAAAGACACCACCCACACGTTCAAAACATCACCCTAAACATCATACAACATCAATTTTTCACAAACCATGTCTAAACAGCAAATTCACTAATCAAAACGATAAAAACTTACAGTGCTGGGGTGCCTCCCAACGAGCGCTTGTTTAACGTCGGCTAAGCTCGACGGTCCAAGATGCTCAATTAAGAACATCAAGGAGAACAGTACTGGAAGCGCGATCGAAATTCCCTAGAAGGTAAATTTTTAGACACTGACCGTTTACGGTCCAAGAGTCCTTCATTTCCAAGTCTTCGATAACAACCGCTCCAAAGTCCTTCACTTCCTTCACACGAAAAGGCCCGGACCACTTGGACTTTAATTTTCCCGGAAAGAATCTTAACCGAGAGTTAAACAATAACACCAATTGTCCAGCCTTGAAGTCGTTTTGCCGGAGCTTCTTGTCGTGGTATTTTTTCACTTTTTCTTTGTACAACCAACTTGAGTGGTATGCGGCATTACACATTTCTTCCAGCTCAAGAAGTTGTACTTTTCTTTTGATACCAGCCAAGTCCTTGTCAAAATTTAACATTTTTAAGGCCCACAAAGCCTTGTGCTCCAATTCAACCGGTAAATGGCAAGTTTTACCATAAACCAATTGAAACGGAGTTAGACCAATTGGAGCTTTGTAAGCAGTGCGATATGCCCACAAAGCCTCGTCCAATTTTTGCGACCAATCCTTTTTCGAACTTGACACGGTTTTTTCAAGGATTCTTTTGACCTCACGGTTTGTTACCTCAGCCTGACCATTCGACTGCAGGTGGTAAGGGGTCGCCACCTTATGTGATACACCATAGTGTTTTAAGACATTTTCCAGAGGTGTATTACAAAAGTGTGACCCGCCATCGCTAATGAGCACCCGAGGAGTGCCAAAATGGGAAAAAATGTATTTCTTTAAAAAATTTATCACCGTTTTGCCATCAGCCTTAGGTGAGGCAATCGCCTCAACCCACTTCGAAACGTAGTCAACGGCTACCAACATGTATTCATTACCAAAAGATGGTGGAAATGGACCAACAAAATCGATACCCCAACAATAAAAAATTTCTACCTCTTGTATGTTTTGGAGAGGCATTTCATCACGTTGTCCAATTCCACCTGTTCTTTGGCACATGTCACAACTTTTGGCATGGAGATGTGCGTCTTTAAAAAGAGAATGCCAATAAAAGCCTGATTGAAGGACTTTAGTGGCCGTCCTCGCACCATTAAAATGGCCTCCATACGGCGAGTTGTGGCAATGTAAAAGAATGCTTTGAGCCTCATCACTTGTGACACACCTTCTCAAAAGGTTGTCACTTCCTAACTTAAACAAATACGGGTCGTCCCAAACGTAGTAACTAGCATCCGAAAGGAACTTCTTTTTTTGGTTCCAAGTTAGGTCTTTGGGCACCCAACCAGTAGCCTTATGGTTAGCAAAATCTGTAAACCAAGGCCTAACTTGGACTTTAAAAAGTTTTTCATCAGGAAATTCCTCTTGGATTTCCTTTTCAGCGATTGTGACCTCAACATTAACAAGGCGAGACAAGTGATCTGCCACCAAATTTTTCGACCCCTTTTTATCTTTTATTTCTAAATCAAACTCTTGTAATAAAAGGATCCATCGGATGAGCCTTTTCTTCGAATCCAGTTTGGTAAGCAAATACTTAATCGCCGAATGGTCGGTGTAAACAACAACTTTTGACCCTATGAGGTAGGATCTAAATTTCTCAAGCGCATACACAATAGCAAGTAATTCTTTTTCGGTTGTGGCATAATTAACTTGTGCCTCATTTAAAACTTTACTTGCATAGTGTATGGCATGGAAACTTTTTTCCTTCCTCTGACCAAGTACCGCTCCAACAGCATAATCGTTCGCATCGCACATAAGTTCAAAAATTTTGGTCCAATTTGGAGCGATTATTATTGGAGCGGTAGCTAACTTTTTTTTAAAAATTTTGAAAGCGCGAAGGCATTCATCGTTAAAAAGAAATACCTGTTCCTTGCTTAGCAAGTTGCTCAATGGTCTAGCCACCTTTGCAAAGTCTTTGATAAAACGCCGATAAAATCCGGCATGCCCAAGGAAACTTCGGATCCCTTTTATGTTGGTCGGAGGAGGCAACTTCTCTATCACTTCAACTTTCGCTCTATCAACCTCAAGGCCTTTGGACGAAACTTTGTGGCCGAGCACAATTCCCTCCGTCACCATAAAGTGACACTTCTCCCAATTTAGCACTAGATTTGTCTTCACACACCTCTCTAAGAAGGTTTCCAAATTTGTCAAGCATAAATCAAATGAGCCTCCAAAAACCGAAAAGTCGTCCATGAACACTTCCATCGTCTTTTCTATTAGGTCGGAGAAGATAGCTTGAACGCACCGTTGGAAAGTTGTCGGCGCATTACATAAACCAAAAGGCATCTTACGATACGCAAAATTGCCAAAGGGACAAGTAAAGGCCGTCTTCTCATGATCCGCCGGGTCAACCTCAATTTGGTTATACCCCGAATATCCATCCAAGAAACAATAGAATTGCTGCCCGGACAACCTCTCTAACATTTGGTCCATAAATGGTAATGGAAAATGATATTTCCTTGTCGCGGTGTTGAGCCTTCTATAATAAATGCACATCCTCCACCCCGTCACTGTTTTTGTCGGGACCAACTCATTTTTTTCGTTACGAATCACGGTCATACCTCCTTTTTTTGGCACAACATGGACTGGACTAACCCAAGGGCTATCGGAAATCGGGTAAATCATACTGGCTTCCAATAGCTTAACCACTTCTTTTCTCACCACCTCTTTCATTGTTGGGTTCAAGCGGCATTGCGGTTGGTCTACCGCCTTGAAATCTTCTTCCATCAAGATACGATGCATGCAATAAGCGGGGCTAATTCCTTTTAAATCGGAAAGGATCCAACCTATAGCATCTTGGTTTTTCTTCAAAACATGAATTAGACGGCCTTCCTCTTTTTTGGACAACACGTTACTAATGATAACCGGCTTGTTACCACCGTCATCAAGAACAGCGTATTTTAAATTGGAAGGCAAGACCTTCAATTCAAGCGGTGACTTCTCATCTTTCACATCCATCTTTAACTCTTCCGGTTCTACCTCCCAAGGTTGCAACTCTTTGAGGGATTCAAGTTCTTTTAAACAATCCTCAAGAGCTCTTTCTTCTTCTTCAGAAAACACTTTAAAAGAATCATTAAGCGCCATTTCTAAAGGAGAGATTTCATGTACATGCTTAGAAACCTCCAACGTTGCTTCTTCAATTGCATCGATCCGAAAGCTATCATGTTTATCCTTTGAATGCTTCATAGCTTCGAAAAGATCAAAACAAACCTCTTCATTTTGAACCCTCACCTTCATTAAACCGTCATCTACATCAATCATCATTCGAGCGGTTTTCATGAAAGGTCGGCCAAGAATTAAAGGTGAATCTTCATCTTCCTCCATATCAATAACAACAAAATCAACCGGGAAGAAAAATTTGTCAACTTTTACCAAGACATCTTGAGCTAACCCATGAGGATGAGTTGTGGACTTGTCGGCCAATTGTAAAGTCATACGAATGGCTTTCATCTCAATGTTCCCAAGCTTCTTTACAATGGACAATGGGATAAGATTAATGCTTGAGCCCAAATCAATTAAGCCCTTTCCAGCATAAATGTCACCAATGGTAACCGGCAAAGTCACACGCCCCAGGTCAACTTCTTTTTTAGGAAGAGTTCTTTGGATGATGGCACTACAACTCGCGTCAAGAATAATAGTTTTCGGTTCCGAATACCTCCGCTTCTTCGTGAGAGTGTCTTTCACGAACTTTGCATACTTTGGCATTTGTTCCAAAGCTTCGGCAAACGGAATTTTAACTTGTAATTGCTTGAAGATGTCCATGAAACGTGTATAGTTCCTCTCATTTTCCTTCTTTGAAGGAGCATGAGGATATGGTAAGTTTTGGATCGGAATAGCGCTCACTAGTTCCTTTCCCTTCTTCACTCTCCTAAGTCTCTCTTTTTTCTTCAACTCCTCACCACTATTATTTTCAACTTCAACCATGTCATTACTTTTATTTTCTACTACACCTTTACTTTCACGTTTATTTTCAACTACTTCCTCATCACTACAATCCTCCACAAGACCATCAAGTTTTTCTTCCTCCACATTTTTCTCCTTTTCTTTCTCCAACTCCTTCCTACTTCTAGTAACAATCGCCTTGCAATGCTCCTTAGGATTCACTTGAGTATTCGCGGAAAAGGAAGGACCTGATTGTTGTTCGACAATTTGCTTGGCAAGTTGCCCTACTTGGTTTTCAAGATTCTTAATCGCCGCGTCACTACTCTTTTGGTTGGCCATTGACATTTGCATGAATTGGTTTAAAGTGTCTTCCAACTTTGAGCTAGCAACCGGAGGTGGTGGAGGTTGATACGGATTTTGCCAGTTTGAAGGACCGACACCATAACCTTGATTATTTTGATAATTTGCTCGCGGTTGAAATCCTTGATTTCCTTGATAATTTTGTTGAGAATTGTGTTGTTGTTGGTAAGGTTGTTGTTGTCTACCTTGATAATCCCTTTAATTTTCCATATAGTTCACTTCTTCAAAACCTGGAGGAAGACAAAATTCGGTGTCATGCTCCCCTTTACAAAGTTCACAACAAGCTACTTGCTTACTTTTGCTCGGCTCCTTCATTTCTTTGATTTGTTGAGTCAAAAGCTCCACTTGTTGAGAGATAAGCTTGTTTTGCGCGAGGATCGCATCGTTAGTTCCCAATTCAAGGACACCGGGCTTCTTTTGAGAGTTGCCACGGCTTTGACTTTGAAGATCGTTTAGAGCCATTCTATTGATAATATCAGTTGCTTCCTCGACATTCTTTGCCATCAAACTTCTTCCCGCAGTGGCATCCAACAAAGTCTTACAATTCGGTTGGAGACCATTCTTGAAGATATGAATTTGTGTTAACTCATCAAACCCGTGACCTTTACATTTGCGAAGCATGGATTTGAATCGTTCCCATGCTTCATTGAGGGATTCATTGGTTCCTTGAGAGAACACTGAAATTACGGTTTTTGACTCCATGAAACGGTTATGAGAGAAGAACCGTTCAATAAATTTTTCCTCCAAGACATTCCAATTGGTCATAACGGCGGGATTTTGATCGAGGTACCAATCCTTTGCCTTGCCAAGCAAAGCATGCGGAAATAATCTTTTAAAGAGAGGTAACTCTTGTGCTGGATCTACACCGGCCGCTAATGCAATCTCATAGAATTTTGTGAGAAACGCAAAAGGGTCTTCATGGTCCATTCCGGTGAATGGACTTCCATACAACAAGTTCAAAGTTCTAGTTTTCATCTCGGCTTGCCTTCCTTGATTGTTGTTGGCAAACTGAGCGGTATGTCATGGACTGTTCACACAAGGTGTGGATGCGGGAGGTGGAGCTGGTTGCGCCATGATTGGTGTGAATGGTGGTGGTGGTGTTGTAGTAGAACTTCCTTCTTTATCTTGTCTTTGTCTCGCAAGTTGCCTCCTCCGTCTAGTTCTACTGTTAAGTCTACGAGCGGTTCTTTCAATCTCAGGATCGAATAGAAGTTGGTCCGCCGGTAGTTGCCCTCGCATAAACAAAGTCTGCACACTTAAACAAAACAAATCAACAAGCACAAGAAAATTTGTAACAAGCTAAAACTTCATAACTATTGCAATGCTTGCAATATCAAATAACAATCCCCGGCAACGGCGCCAATTTGTTGAAATACAAATAGAGTTCGGGATTTAGTTATCGTTCCACAGAGATTGTTCGGTGATATCGCAGCCGTTCTACAGTCGTAACGTTTCAAGCCTTAAAGTAACAAGGGTTTTTAGGTTGGTTTCGTAGCGGTTGCATTCAAATTTAATTAAAAGCGGTAAAGAGATTGTTTTAATGGTTTATAAAAACATGTCAAGGTTAGGGTTCGACAAACCACTTTGCACGTATATAATCGATAAGCTAATGAACTCGGTTAAATGATAAATACAATCACATATCCTCCCAATATGTTTATCTCTAACACATATTGTGAGTTTTGCCATTTTGATCCTTTGTTGATTTCTCACACAAACTATCAAAATAACAACATTAAAGTTCAATATTTGGTGAACATCAACTCACATTACTATCTCTAGCTAATGGACATTGATGGATGAAAAACCTAGGTAAAGAGTTGGAGCATATTTCTCAATCATGAACCAACACAAAGAATAAACATAGAAACAAGGTTTTTCACCATACTTTCATCATCTAAGAGTTCACAAACTAGAATCAATCCATATACATACAAAGGAAAGGTCTACCTACATCTAACCTTGACATAAAAGAGAAATTAGCTACACATATTCATGGTAGCTTGATCAACAAGAATCGGGAGAAGAGAAAGGAGCATCAACGACGATTTTATCGACAAAATGATCCTTTTTAATCTTCCAAAGTTGAAATGCTACAGTGTAATATACTTGTATCTCAGAATGTAATGGAGAGAGCTTCAAAATTCTGATCAACACACTTTATAAAGGGGCTGTGTTTCGCCGCGCGCGCTAAGCGCGCAGTTGCCCGCTAGCGGGTTCCACTTAAAAGTTAAACCGCCTAAAAGCGCGCTGAGCGCGCAAGCTCCTGTAAGTCCTTCCATCCTCGCGCTAGGAGCGCGCTGAACGCGCTCAAAAAATCCAAATTTTGCCAAACTGTTTTTGTGGGGTCCTCAAGGCTCCAATCCACACCCTTCCATGTAAAAATCTGCAATAAAAACACAAAAGATAAATAGATACGACAAATAACGAAATTAAATAGAAAACGGTTATAAACGGAAACAATTGGAAAAGACTTGGATTTACAACTAAAGCACACAAAAAGGTGCTAAAAATTAATCTAAATATTAACACTTTTTAGCACCTAACACTTAGATGTGATATATTGGAGGTGTTAGGATCATGAGCTGTGATGGAAATTCTCTCTAACTCAAAAACTCACAGTTACCTTGCTAAAGAAGGCATTTTGGCCTAAAGAGAGGGATTTTGAGGAAAGCATCTTTTTGATGGCTTTGGTGTACTCAAAGTGATCACAAATGAGCTCTATTTATAGTAGAGAAAGTTTGTTTTGGGATCAATAGTGAATGGCAACCACAGTTGAGGTTTGTCCAATGTTGATCAATGGGAAGCCAAGTCTCCTCTAGCCATTGACTAGAGGTTAGAGCACAGGCCTTTGGTTCCCTAGTTGTTGGATCATTCTTGACTGAATTCAGTTGCAAATGTGTCAGTCCATTCCACCTCTAAGCATCCATTAAATGCTCCATTCCAAAATTGGAGTCTTGTCCCTCTTTTAGGGATTTCTAGGTTTGGCATGCTATTTTTGGTTCCAAAGACTTGGGAGGCTTGGGATCAGAGTTGGTTCCTCCTTGGTCCCCCCTTGAGGTGTTCAGATGGATAGAGTTTCTTGCCTTTTGTAAAATTTGAACAAATCGAGCAAAACTCCAAAATCTGCCTTGTGTTGGCAGTTTTCAGCAAGGCATATTGGCATGGTCATATCTCATGGCTCAAGTTGAGTTTGGAGATGTTATTGGCCATTTTGGAAAGCCCTCATATGATACAACAACTATTTGATCATAATTGGTTTTGATTATTTTTGGATCCAAGTGAAAAATCCCCCTACATTTAGAAAAAAGTAAGGCAGATTCTGACTTAGTGAAAATTTCACTAAGTGTTGGAAAAAGTGACATTTCATGTTTTCAGCCATTTTGATCATTCCATAAATCAAAATCCATGAGGAATTGGAATGAGGTGTAGTTGAAGCTTTTGTAGAGGGCCATGAGGGCTACAAATCCAGCTTTGGATGGGAAAAAATGGCCTTGTGGTTTAGGAGTTATGATCCTCCAAAGTTGGTACCCTAGCCACTTTGTTCCATAACTTAGAAAATTTTCTAAGTTTTTTATGGTTACCCCTTTTACAAGTTATCCCACTTTTCTTGATTTTTCTTGATGAATGATGATTCCAATCACACAGTAACATCATTTTAGGGTTAAAACCCCTTTTTGTGAAAAATCTCAAAAAGTCAAAGTTGACTTTTGTGCACAGTTGACTTTTTGTTAGGTGAATTCTAAACTGTGCAATCCTCTATGAAATCAAGTCCTTGACCTAAATCAAACTTGATGGATTGATTTCATAGGTGTTATAGGGTGTATTGAATCATGTCCTAGGGTTAGGGAGCATGTCCTGGTCAAAATTCAAAGCTACAATTGACTTTTCCCGCAAAACCCTAATTGTGGTTCAGATGAAATTGAAATTTGTTGCTCAAGCTTCTTGGATCAATCCATTGTTGTAAATGGATCAATGTGGTGTATGAGAGACCCTAAAATTATGTCTTGAGGTCTTGGCTCCTGTTTTGCCCCAAAAGTCAACTTAGGGGTGAATTAGGTCAAGAAACCCTAATTCCTGATTTTTTGTGAATGCATCCCCTGAGGTTAAATTGTCTTGGTGATTGGGTTTATGATGTCCCTTGGAGCATCATAGGTTATGCTTTGAACCATTGGCTCATGCCCAGAGGAAAATTCCCATCTGGAGGCCCTAGCCGACCAAAACCCTAATTTGGTGACACTGGCGATCGTGAGGCGTGATCCACCTGGAATGCTGCAACATTGTGCTTGATTCTTGCTGTGTTAGTCCTCTAGATCCATTGTAGATGTTTGATAGGTTTAGACAAGTTGAAGATCATGTCATTCCTTGATTGATCCTTTGTCTAAGAGCTCTGAGAGGGCTTGAAACCCAAATTTTGATTATAGTGAATGCTCACCCATCTTTGAGGAGACTAATGAGGCATAATGACACACCCATATTGTGATGATGATTTGCACAATGATGGGAAATCTTAGTGGTCAAAATTTGGGGTATGACACCTACTCTTCTAGAAAATAAGCCACAATTTCTTCTTTTTGATCCCTCATTGTGTATTTTCTTGAGTGGGGTCTCTTCTCTTTTGGGTTCACTATGGAATTCTGTTCTGATTCTCATTTGATATTTTTGACTAACACCTTTGGGACCACACTTATTCACTTATTATTTCTTTTCTCTGTCTCTTTCTCTTCTTTTTTTTTGGCAAAACGTCTCATCTCAGAATCTTCTCATGTGAGTTCAACTGAATATTATGATGAAGACGCTTGCTGTTCCTCCAGTTTCGAGCACAAGAACTTTATTGGTGGTCTTTGCCACTTTTATGTGTCCCTTCTTTGGCTATCTCAATCATTATTTAAATCTTCTTGTCCTTCCCTTCGTGATTCCTAGGAGTTCAACCCTTCTCCTGATTTTCACAATTCAGTTTCTTTTGGAAAAAAATTGCTGGCTGGTTTAGGAGACTAGTTTTGTCGTGACGGAGAACATCAGTCTCTTCTGTCAACTCATTTGGTGAAATTCCTACACCTTGCTTTTCTAACACCTAACAGCTTCATTCCCCTTTTTTATTCTTGAGCCCAGAAATTAAAATTTTAAGCTCCTGACTTGGTTGAATCCCAGCATTCCCTAGTTCTTCCTTATTCTAAGCTATGATAAACACAATTTAACACAAGAATTATCACACAAAGTGCCACACACATATCATTAAAACAAAACATAAAACAACAGGTCATCATGTTTTGGAGCGCTACAGTATCCCTCAGGAAAATTAAAAACATCTGGCTCAAAACACGGCCAACCAACACAATATCCAAAACATTATCCATGAGTAGAAAAATAGGGCAACAGTCAAAGACAGAAACAACAGCAAAAGACAGAAAAGTTGATTGTCGAGGGTTAGAATTGGTGAAAATAGGTTGAGTCCTGATGTCCTCCCCCAAACTTAGTAGGGACAGTGTCCTCACTGTTTAGTGATGAGAGGTGGCAAATCAGTGCTCGCCTATTTTCATGTTACCGTTTAGGCCTTAAGCCTGGATCTCTTTCTTGGTGTTTGCACATTTGCTTCTTTTTCTTCTTCTTGGTCTCCTGTGCTCCTAGGTCTTTCTTTTCACTGCCCTCTCAAACTGTGCCAGTAGCAACCTCATTCCTAGTAGTCTTAGTTGGACTTTTCACCTTTTATTGAGGTTGTTCTCCACCTTCCTTTTCCTGCTCCTCCGCAAGAGTGTTTACTTTATCTACGGCAGGTTCCATGACAGGCAGGGGTTCTGGCTCAGCTTTGTTCTTTTCTATCTCCTCACTATCAGCTTCGTCATCTTCTTTGGTAACTTCCTCTTTTTCTGTTTCTGTGGAGGAGTAATGTCTCCTCACTTTCTCTGCTTCTTTGTCTTCAGTTCCACATTCAAATTGCACTATCTCTTCCACAATATCCTCCTTTTCTTTACTTCTTCCTTCATCCTCAGTAGCTTTCTCCTTGCTCATCTCCAAGTCTTCAACATCCTTTTCTACTTCTGACAACATAGTTTCCAAGACTTCATCCTTTTCTGATCTTTCTTCCTCCTGGTCTGATTTGTTCAAGTCAAATTTGTTGGCATTTGTTAAAGGGCTGGCAGGTGGTGTCACGACTGCAGCTGTCTCTTTCTTTTTCCATTCAGCTTTAGCTTCTTTTTCTTTGGGCTTTCCTCCATTTCTAGAGGTGGAGACGGATAAGCCTTCCTCAACTTTTTATTCTTTTTGACTTGGATTTGACGGGATTCCATTGACACACATTTGCTGGTCTCTTCAACATCCTTCTTATTTGACTCCTTGTCTTTCTTTTTCTTTTTGGACTTCTCCTTCTTCGTGATTTTCTTTTCCTCTCCTTCAGCAGCAACAACTGGTTCAACAATCCCTAAAATATGGTTTGGGAATTCTGGGTCCTTCAGCAAGTGAGATGGGGCTTACATGGCCCACCTTTCTTCTAGCCATTGTGCCTTGGCCTTTTGGTAAGCAAAGTATGCTTGTTGATCTTTTTGTATCTGCCTTAATATCTCCATTGCTGGGTCTGGTTGCTCCCCTGCTCCATATGAGTTTTGACTTGTTGTAGCTGCTCTCTTCCTTGATCCCTTGGGCTTCATGAGTGTCATGACTAGAGTCTTGTCCAATGGCTGTTGTGGGGAGCTAAAATTGTCTGAGTCGTACTCAGACACACCATGTCTCCGACACAAACTTGTAATCAGGAAAGGGAAATAGAGCACCCCTTCTTTCTTTTTGGAACAAGCATGGATTTCCTGTACTATGATCTTCCCAACATTAACGGGTCTCAACCCAATGATACAGTGTAAAAGTGCCAGATTTGCCCTAGAAACCGTCTCATTGTGAGTGGTTGGCTTGATAGAGTGCTTCAAGAACTGATACCATACTTTGACCTCCGGCTTGAGATCCATTCTCTTAATTGCTTTATCCACCCATTTGGCACCCGGGACGCACAAAGATTCCAGATATGCATCATACTCGTCTTCTTGAGAACTTAGTACCAAATTTTGGTACTCATCCTCCACTACTTCCAGTTTGAAGTAGTAGTTGATATTTGACTCAGCATACACAACTTTTGTTCCTCTTATGATAACCTCCAATCTTTTGTGTCCTGGATCAGTGAGATTTTCATAGAACTCCTTGACTAGGCTCACATTGTATACACCAGGATGCTTGTACAACTGCTCCCATTTCAACTTTGAGATTGTTGTTCCAATACCTCTTGGTAGTCTCAGGTCTTCATCAGTAGTATCCATTATGAAACCACACTCAGCAAAAATACTCATTTTGCTAAAGTGCTCCATGTAACGTCTGTGTGCTTCCACATTGACAAAGATCTCTTCTTCGTCTTGGCTTGATATGTCAATGGTATGAATGACATTCTTCTTTGCAACTTCTCTGTAACGGCGGCTGGTTTGTGGGTCTCATGCCATTTTTCTTGAGTGAAGGAGGAAAAAGGGTGTGAGAAATTTTTAGGGTTTCGGAGAAGAAGTTGAAATGAAAGGTGAAGAGGTTTTTGTCTGAAGGTTTGTGTATAGGTAAAACTGGAGGGAAGTTGTAAAGATGGTTGGAAAAAGTTTTAAGGAAATAATAAAATAAAATGTTTTTTGAAAGGTGGAGAGAGAGACTTTTCCGTTTATGTGTTTCGTAGGGCAAGGAGTGGAGAGCCCTAGGTCTGACACCTGAAAAGACATATTTTAGTGGGTTTGCGTGTTTAGGTGGCTGAAGTTTCTGACGTGGCAGACTTGGCCGTCATAAACTCTGCTATCTCACTAAACCTAAGACGCTTACTCCCTATGATGCATTTCATTTCTCTCTCTTCCTCCTTAAACACAGCGTTTCAATTCTTTTCTGATTTTCCAAAAGAAAAATAATTAACGCCAACTCAGCATTAATGTTAATCTCATTGGACTTAGGAAATTTTTTGATTCCTTCAATCTTTCCCACTATTCTATCTCCACTGTCTTTGTGTCTGTTGCTAGCATGTCTCGTCTTGTCATGAGATGATGCCACTAGAAAAAGTCATGATCCTGTACAAAATAAAAAAAAAATTGCATAAAGCTGGGCTGCCTCCCAGTAGCGCTATTTTAAGGTCTTATCGCCTGACCAACACAAAAATCCATTAATCAATAAAATGGAGAGAATCCCTTGTGTTACTTGAGGACTCTCCAAGGTAAGCTTTGACCCTTTGGCCGTTAACCTTAAATTTCTCTCCATTTTTCTCATTCAACAATTCCACTGCACCATGGGGGTAAATCTCTTCTAAAATAAAGGGTCCCGACCATCTTGATTTTAATTTTCCAGGAAATAGCTTCAGCCTTGAGTTAAAGAGTAAAACTTTTTGGCCTTTCACTAATTCCCTCATCTGGCATTTCCTGTTATGCCACCTCTTGTTCTTTTCCTTATATAATTCAGCATTCTCGTATGAGAACAACCTGTGCTCATCTAACTTATTTAATTGGAGCATTCTAGCTTGGCCAGCATTTTGAATATTAAAATTTAATTGCTTCACAGCCCAAAATGCGTTATGCTCCAATTCAATGGGTAGATGACAAGCCTTCCTATAAACGAGTCTATATGGATACATGTCTAAGGGGGTTTTATAGGCAGTCCTATACGCCCATAGTGCTTCATCCAAGTGTTTGGACCAATCCTTTCTTGAGGGGTTAACCACTTTTTCCAAAATTCTCTTGATTTCTCTATTGGACAACTCCACTTGTCCACTAGTTTGTGGATGGTAGGCTGTAGCAACCTTTTGCTTAATCCCATACTTTGCCATTAGGTTTTCAAAAGTTTATTATAAAAATGGGATCCACCATCACTAATGATAGCTCTAAGCGTGCCATGTCTTGTCAAGATGTTCTTGAGCAAGAACTTAGTCACAACTTTAGCATCATTGGATGGCGTTGCTACTGCCTTAATCCATTTGGACACATAGTCCACAGCTATAAGAATGTAAAGATTTCCAAAAGAGGGAGGGAATGGTCCCATGAAATCAATGCCCCACACATCAAAAATTTATACTTCAAGAATACTAGTGAGCGGCATCTCTTGTCTCATGGACATATTTCTAACCCTTTGACATCTATCACACCTTTTTGTAAATTCATGAGCATCTTTAAAAATGGAAGGCCAGAAATAACCTGATTGCAGCACCTTTGCTACAGTTCTGACTCCCCCAAAATTTCCACCATATGGGGCTTTGTGACAGGCTGATAAGATCTGGTGTGCCTCCTCATAGTCAACACATCTTCTTAGCAACCGGTCTGCACACTTCTTGTACATGTAAGGCTCATCCCAGAAATAGTTCTTGACAGTGTGAAAGAATCTCTTTCTCTGTTGGAAGTTGAATTCTGGTGGCACAACTCTGCTGACTAAGTAATTAACAATGTCAGCGTACCAAGAAGTCATGCCATCAGTAATCACCAACAGCTTTTCATCCGAAAAACTTTCTTTAATCTCTCCACTATTTTGAGATTGCACTACTTCTGGTAGTCTTGAAAGATGATCAGCAACTGAGTTTTCTACCCCTTTCCTGTCTCTTATCTCTAAGTCAAACTCTTGTAAGAGAAGCACCCATCGTATGAGCCGTGGCTTTGCATCTTTTTTGGAAATCAAATATTTGATTGCTTCATGATCCATGTACACAATGACTTTGGTTCCTACCAAATAAGGTCTGAACTTATCAAAAGCAAACACTACCGCCAACAGCTCCTTTTCCGTGGTTGTGTAGTTGATTTGTGCTTCTATCAATGTCTTGCTTGCGTAGTAAATGGTGTGAAAAACTTTGTTATCCCTTTGGCCTAGAACAACATCAATGGCAAAATCACTTGCGTCACATATTAACTCAAAGGGCTTGGACCAATCTGGAACTTTGACTACCGGTGCAGAAATAAGAGCCTTCTTCAAAATATTGAAAGATTCAAGGCACTCTTCACTGAAGACAAAAGGCGTGTCATGCTGCAGCAGCTGGCATAGGGGTTTAGAGATTTTTGAAAAATCTTTTATAAACCTCCTATAAAATCCAACATGCCCCAAGAAACTCCTAATGCCCTTGATGTTGACTGGTGGGGGTAGTTTTTCAATTACCTCCACCTTTGCTTGATCTACCTCCAATCCTTCTTTAGAAATTCTATGACCAAGAACAATTCCTTCTTTTACCATAAAGTGGTATTTCTCCCAATTAAGGACTAAGTTGTTCTCTTCACATCTGGCCAGTACCATCTCCAGATTAATTAGACAATCATTGAATGACTCACCAAAAACTGAAAAATCATCCATGAACACTTCCATGGAATTCTCTATGATATCCGAGAAGATGGCCATCAGACAACGTTGGAAAGTGGCTGGAGCATTGCATAGTCCAAACGTCATCCTTCTGAAGGCGAAGGTTCCATAGGGGCACGTGAATGTGGTTTTTTCTTGATCCTCCGGAGCTATTGCAATTTGGTTGTAGCCCGAATATCCATCTAAGAAGCAATAATACTCCTTTCCAGCCAATCTATCCAGCATCTGATCAATGAAAGGCAAAGGGAAATGATCCTTCCTTGTTGCCTTGTTCAACTTCCTATAATCCATGCAGATTCTCCAACCAGAAACTGTTCTAGTAGGAATGAGCTCATTCTTCTCATTGACTATCACTGTCATGCCTCCTTTCTTCGGTACACACTAGATTGGACTTACCCACACACTATCAGAGATAGGGTAGATAATTCCTGCGTCTAACCACTTGATAATCTCTTTTTTTACAACCTCCTTCATGATAGGGTTCATCCTTCGTTGACTCTCAATGTTACTCTTAGCATTTTCTTCCAACAGAATTTTGTGCATGCATATTGCTGGGCTGATTCCCTTAATATCAGAAATCTTCCATGCAATTGCCTTCTTGTGTCTCTTCAGTAGTGAAATTAGTTGATTTTTTGCTCCTCTTGCAGATCTGTAGCTATGATAACTGGAAGCTTCTGTCCCGCCTCTAGATATGCATACGGTAAATGCTCCAGAAGTTGCTTAAGCTCCAATTTAGGGGATTCTTCAATGGAAGGTAGTTGCTGTTTATGGGCAATAGTGGTGGATTCTATCACTTTCACATACTCTTCCTCTTGCTTTGGCTTTGGACCATAGATGATTCCCTCCTTTAGCCCTTCATCTTCCACTTTTCCCAACTCAATTTTCAACACATTATTAGCCTTTAGAAGGTTTCTATGAATTAAACCTTCCCAGCTAGATATCATAGAACACTCAGCCACCTCCTCTTCTGGGTATTGCAAGGCATTAAGTATGTTGATTACTACTTGCTGCCCGTTCACCCTCATCGTGAGTTCTCCTCTATCTACATCAATTAAGGTTCTGCCCGTTGCTAGGAATGGCCTTCCTAACAAAATGGGTGTCTCCTCATCAGCTTCAAAATCCATAATGATAAAATCAGCAGGAAGACAAACTTGTCAACCCTTACCAGCACATCTTCAATCTTCCCTTGTGGGTAGCAAATACTTCTATCTTCCAGTTGCAAGGTGATGGTTGTAGGCCTGGCAGCACCTATCCCCAACTTCTTGAATATGGATAGGGGCATGAGATTAATGTTGGCCCCTAAATTACATAATGCCTTTCCATAAAAGGTGTCTTCAATGGTGCATGGAATAGTGAAACTTCCAGGATATTTCAACTTGGGAGGAAGTTTGCCTTGAACTAATTGACTACACTCTTGCGTAAGTGCAACCGTAGCAAACTCTCCCACCATTTTTCGCTTGGTAATCACATCCTTCATGAACTTTGAGTAGTTTGGCATTTGTTGAATGGCTTCAATCAATGGCATGTTGATGTGAAGCTTCTTCAAGATCTCTATGGACTTTGAAAATTGTTGCTCTTCTTTTGCCTTTTTGATTCTTTTTGGAAAAGGGGGTGGTGGTCTTTCTTGCACAAACTTTTGCTTCTTGTTGGCTTCAGTGATGACTTCTTGATTTTCCGGAGGAATGTAATCTTCAGTGAGTACATTACCTTTGTGCTTTTGCTGTTTGGATGGAGAAGATTCTCCATCATTGTCTCTTGCTTTAGGACTGTCGGGCTTAGGCACAACAGTACTTGACTCGTTGCTCTTTGTAATGGCCTCTTCAATTTCCTTGCCACTTCTTAGCTTAAGAGCATGGCAAGTCTCAACATTTTTTGCTCCAGCTTGTTTGTTAGGAGTCTCAGTGGAGCTGGGAAGATTTCCCAAGTTTCTTGAACTTAGAGCCGTGGCTATTGGGCTTACTTGGTTCTCCAAGTTCTTGATACTCACTCCTTGTGCTTGGAATTGATTCTTTGCTTCTTGAATGAAGGACTTGAGAACATTTTCCAGATGGTTGTTTCCTTGATTACCCCCAGCATAAGTAGGGTTAGAAAAACCAGGTGGAACTTGTGGTGTAGTTGCTTGCGGTTTAGGTTGATTTTTATTGTTACTCCAAGAGAAATTAGGATGATTGCACCATCCTGGGTTGTAAGTGTTGCTGTATGGGTTGTTGTATCTGCTGTTGTTGTTGGGATTGCCAACATAGTTAACTGAAACAGGATTTGCATAACATTCTTCAAATAAATGTGGTCCTCCACAGTAAACACAGGCAACCTCAGAAGCGTCAGTAACCACCTTAACAGGGTCAGACTTTGGCACTTCAGGATTCGTCAGATTCTTCATCATTTGGTGGATCTAAGCCACTTGAGCAACAAGAGCTGTGGTCTCAGTGACTTCATGAACCCCAACAGGTTTCTTTTGAGTTGCACTTGAAGTGGCCCTTGTGACTGGCCATTGATAAGTGTTGGCCGTAATGCTCTTAATCAACTTGTAACCATCGTCATAGGATTTAGACAATAGAGCTCCACCACTGGATGCATCTAACATATTCCTTGAGGATGGAATTAATCCATTATAAAAAGTCTCAAGTTGTATGCAGATGGGAATCCCATGATGTGGACATTGTCTCAACAACTCCTTAAATCTTTCCCATGCGCCAAACAACGTTTCATCATCTCCTTGCCTAAATGATGTGATTTCATTTCTCATTTTTGCATTTTTGGAAGGAGGAAAATACTTGGCCAGAAACCTTTCTGCCAAGGCATTCCATGTAGTAATGGAATTTGGTTCCAAAGAATTAAGCCAGCTCTTGGCTCGATCCCTTAGAGAGTATGGAAATAGCCTCAACCTAAAGGTATCCACTGGCACGTCAAGAATATTGAAGTTGTCAGCAACATTCCAAAATTGTTTTAGGTGTAAATGAGGATCTTCAGGAGGAGAGCCTGAATATTAACCAGTCGCTTGTAACATTTGGAACATCATAGGATTGAACTCAAACTGTGGTGCTGTGATGGATGGCCTAGCAATGCCAGTATTCATAGGATTAGGATAAAATACAACACAGTCCCTGATGTTGCGCGCTTGGTCATTGGCAATGCCAATGATGTTTGGCTCTGCCATGTTAGTCTCGTGCAATGACTCGTCTGAAGAAGACGATGAACTTTATTCGTCCGAATCCTCCTCGTACACTACTTCTTCAAGTTCAGCCACAACTGAGGTTGAGGAATCTCCAGATATTTGCTGAGCACGTACAAATCTTCTTTGTGCTTTGAGAATTCTTTCAGGTTCAGGATAACCACTGTAAACTGGTTGTAACGACCTGCGCATGCAATAGCTGAAGCCTGTCGTATCACCAAATCACAGCAAACGTTAAAAGCTCAAATACAATCTTAAACAAAAATAAATAAATATAGTTTTTCAAACTTTTTCACTTCCCCGGCAACGGCGCCAAAAACTTGTCACGTTTTTACTCTACTTTATATAATGCTTTTCTTTTGAATGTTTTTAGAGTAATGGTGTCACATGCAAGTATACATGCTTGATAATGTAGCAAGTGATAAAGTAAAGGTCGAACCCACAGGGAAGTGTATCGTATTTGAACTACAAATATTAATTTTCTTTGTTTAATAAAAGTATGAGCAAGGTAACCGAAATATGAGAATAAAGAACAAAAGCACACACAATTAACTAAAATAACTGAAAGCTAAAGAGAAGTTAAAATATCAGAGAGAATAGTTGATGAGCTAAATCCATTAGTATAGTTGTTGTTTAACATGCCTTTATGATGTGAAGTGTCGTGCCTCAAAATGTCAGAACTTGATCTAGTGGTGTATCTCTACAACATCAAAAACATGTATAACTAGGGCAAGGGAACAAATCTCTAAGTCTCACTTGTAACCCTAAAATACGTCTGGTTTTAATTCTGAAAAATCTTTATGGCCTTAACTTCTTATCTCTAAGCAAGTTGAATTAAGTGAATATCTCTATCCTTCTTTATTAACCACTTTTGTTATGAAATCCGCTTCTTTATTGGATCTCTCTCAACAACAAGATTTTACTTTTTTCCTAGTTGATCACTCTAAGAACCAAGTTTATAGCATAAAAACACATAGCAAAATAAGACACTAGCCAACACATCATATTAACATAAAAACAACTTTTATAATAACTTCATTAGTCTCATCAAACAAAGGTTTAGTTCATAGTGAGCTGAGTACAAAATACTGGAATGAAATTAAAAGGAAACATCACCTTACAGAGTGTAGTAAAGAAATGCAACCTAATAATAACTTGGAGATCTCTTGCGTTGGATAAACAACAAGATCTCTCTTCAGTCACGATAGTTCTCAGCAGAACGTACAGGTTTGGAGAAGGGAATAATACTCTCAAATAATACTCTAACTCTTGAAAATGAAAATAACTGAAATTTAAACTATGGATGTGTGTGGAATCTCTTGTCTCCCCGTCTTCAATGCACAAGCTCTCTTTAAATAGTGATGAGTGGAAGTGGTAGTTACTCCTTTCTTGGATCGTGGGTCTCTTGAGGAAAATAAGGTTAAGCCCAAATCAAATCCTTCATGTGGGACAACTGTCCCTCAATCCTTCCTTTGCAAGCAATTTGGTACAGATGTTGGTAGGAGACAAATCTGCTTTTTTGCAGGCGGCTGTAGCAGGCTGGTGGAGCAGAGCAGACACTGGTGGTGTTGGTGATGGGTGCTCTTTGCTGAGTGGTCCCCACCGTACTACCTTTTGTCCTCTAGCTTTCTTGATGTTATCCATTCCTTTTGCTTCATTGCTCTTCATAATGCTGCCACGTGAGCCCTAGTCATTCTTGGCTTTTCATCATCAATCTCTAACTCCCTTTGTGAAATGGTTGATTAAATCATCAACTCTCCAACTCGCTCCTCATTCTGCTCCAGAATTTGGCAACTGGGGTCATGACTCTTCTCATCATCATCTAACTTCCTTTTAGAACATAAACACAAAGAAAACGTAAAAGAAGCACATAAAGTGCTTAAAGCTTAAATCATGCTAAAACACCTTAACTTAAGCTACATAAGTGAAATCATGAACTAGAAATATCACATACATTGGGCTGAAGTAACACACTAAAATAGTGTTATCATGTACCTTCTTGAACTCACCATTTTCCGCATCGTTGAACCCTTTTGGCATGTTAACTATAAACTCTTTAACAAACTTGGGATAGAAAAGCTTCCTTCAACAATTATCTCTCAGGGGAAATTTGTGGAACCTTGTTTTGCATGTCATTGATCTAGAAAGATCCATTAATGATAAATATGCTTTTGATGATGCCAGCTAGTTTCTGATGATAACAACAAAAGTCAAGTATAACGAAGTTAAAGATGCAACCAGATCATTAGGGTTTGATGAACTTGACTATCTGACGATGATACCTAAATGAAATATAACTCAAGCCTCATCTCAAAATAAAGCTCAAGCAAGTCTCTATAAGAATGAAGTATCTGACAAGACTTGAAGTGTATGAAAGCTCTCCCTCACATGTTTGAGCAAATAACATTGAAAAAGCATAAGAGTTTTATCATAAAATTATACACTACTAGAAAAACTACTTTTTATGACAACGATTTCACCTCAAATATTGAAAAACTGAGGTAAAATTCCTAGACACGTCCTGTTTTTTTTTTTTTTAAAATATACAATATTTTATGTCGGATATTTTGAAAATCAAGGGGTAAACTTATTCAGTGTACATGCTTCGATTCTCAACAGCTTCAAATTATGTTTTTATCTCATTAAAAGTGACCATATCTTCTTGAATATTTTATTTTTAATATAAAAATACTCCACTTTTCACCTAGGTTTTCTTTCTAACAAAGGTGAATATGTTTCTCTGATATATATATATATATATATATATATATATATATATATATATATATATATATATATATGGGTGGGGATTAACTCACTCCTAAGTTATACTCTTTGAATTGAATCTAATAATTAATTAAATAAAAGATTAATCTACATTAAATTCAATTCAAAGGTTATAATTTGGAGGAAGTTAAAAATACTTTCTCTTATAGTAAGTTGATAAGTTGATTCCCAATATATACGGATCAATGACCATGAAACTACCATTGACCAATGACTTTTATAGTCGCACATACAAAACTAAAAAGGAACTCACGTGAAAGTATGGATCACCACCACACATTAGAACTTCATAATATTTAACAAAACTACAAAATTAAATATATACATACATATGGATCACCACCACACATTATAATGTTTTTTAGTTGCACGTGTGCCGAGGATGTAAAGAAATAGACATGTAAAATAACTATATACATGGATAATGTTTTTTAGTTGCAAATTAAATAAGACTGAAACATTAAAGATAGTCTTAAATTAATATAAATATTAAGTAAGAATTAATTCTAAGATGTATTCTTACATAATGACCAAATTTCTCGTATCCGAATTGTATTGATATTTCTAATGAAAACAATTTTAAATTCACATAGTAGAGGTAACTTTTTTTTTTGTGTGTGATTCTTCAATCGATAGTCATTATTTTTTTAATATTCTTCAAAAATATCAAATAGATAGATTAGTTAATCTGATTGTATAAAATCTACTGAGACCATAACTTATTTATAAAGTGATATTTAATTAAAATTCTTATTATTCTAAAATAAATAATCTTGATATTTGTACTAGTATCTAATTAATAAATTAATTTTTAAATAAAATTTTAATTGAAATTTTAATTTATTTAATCATTTAATCATTTAATACATTTAATTTAATAAAATAACTAATATAATTAAAATATATAAACTTATATAATTATTAAAATATTAAAATAACTAGACATACACCCGTGCGCTGCACGGAAAGTCTTTTTAAAAATTATTTATAACTATTGTTATTTAATTTAGTAGTTTAAAATGTATTATTATAAATATTTTATATTGAAAATTTCATTGTAAAGTTAAAATATTATAATTTATGTATAAAATGAAAGAAAAAAAAATTAAATGATAAAACAAAAATAATAAATTTTGAAGCGCTTGCTATAAATTGTTATCATCTTGTAAATGAAAAATTAAAAATAAAATAATAAATAATTTAATAGATTATATATTGACAATTTATTATTTTTTTATATATAATAACAAATATATTAATTACATTTGTATAATTCATATGGATTGTTATCATTTTACATATAAAATTTTTGTAATAAAAGTAATAGATATACATAATAGTGAAATCCCTGGAAACCTACACAAATGTTAGAGAGAGAAGCTCCAACTTCTCTCTAACAACCTTATTCGTGAATCCTTTCCTTTGGCCAGAACAATACAGAACAACAACATAGATAACTTAGAGGGAGAAGGTTGGACTAGAGTAAACTCAAACAGAGATCCCAAGAGGAAACGACGAACCATTGGTGACACGGCTGGTATGGGAGATAAGGAATCTAGGGTGCTCACTTCTACTTTCTTCATCACTGAGTTTGTGGACAAATGGAAGGCTAAGGATCTATACTCTGATTTCAAGAAGATGGGAGATATTGATGAGGTTGTCATACCGCCAAGAAGAGATAGAAGAGGCAGCAGATTCGCATTCGCAAGGGTTTTCAATGTCAGAGACGAAAGAGTTTTTGCAACCAAGTTGGACAACATCTTTCTTGATGGAAGAAAGTTGTTTGCTAACGTTCCTAGATTTTCTAGGCGAGAGAGCCCCAACATTCGGAAGGTAGTCCAGAGAAGAAGGACTCTCGAGGAGAATGAGGTTAGAAGAAGACCTGTTGCCAAGAATAATCACAACACAACTAGGATCAGATCCTATGCAGAGGTGACTACATGCAAGAAGGGAGTTCCTGACATTCATCAGTGTTTGAGATTCACGGCGGAGGAGGAAGATCTAAAACGTTACTCAAAGGCTTACGTGGGGGAAGTTCTACAATCGGGCTTCGCCTACAGTATGAAGGACTTTTTCCATTCTGAAGGTTTGTTTACCATTAGAGTTGCCCCAATGGGAGCAAATCTTTTCCTGTTAGAGGATCTGATAGATGGTGAGGTAGAAACTATGTTAAGAGATAACAAGGAATGGATGGGTAACTGGTTCAAAGAAGTTAGGAAATGGAAGCAAACCGACGTTGACCAATAGAGATTGATGTGGATTAACTGTTTTGGAATTCCTTATCATGTCTGGGGCGAGCCCTTTTCAAGTTTTTAGTAGATACTTTAGGCTGTTTCACTTGAAGCGATGAGCATACTAGGCTTAATACAAGGATGGACTTCGCCAGAATTTTGATTCGCACTAGGTGCAACTTGCTTATCAACGAGGTGTTTAAAGTGATTATCAATGGTTCTTCATCCAGGATAAGCATTAAGGAAGAAGCACAATGCCCCTTGGACTCATTCATCATTAATGGAAGAAAGAGGAATAGTGACCCGACAACTAGTGAAGAAGAACCGGTGTCGGAGTTTTCATCTGGAGAGGAGGACAATGGAGCTCCGATGACTTTTGTGCCAGAAGTTAAGGAAGTCGAGGAGACTGCTGAGGGGGACTCTTCAAATGACAATTTTGACAAGGTTGAAGAAACTTTTCTCTCATGTCAGAAGGAAAAGGCAAAAGGTGTTTCTTGTCTTAAGGCTACTAGACAGGTCTGCAATGATGTTACTACAACCTCTGACCTAGGATTTGTTCAGAAAGTTCCAGAGGCACAGAGCCCCATGTCAGCGCTGGGTATTAATCAAGCAGGATTTAGGCTGAATAGAGCAGGAGCAGACGTTATCGTAGCCTCGTCCAATGAGGAAATCCATAGTTTCGAGGAGGATGGGACCAAGAAGACTAGTAGCGGATCTATTAATTCCTTTAATCCCTGCAACGACCCATTATCTTTTGATGGGGCATGTTTGAAAGCCATCGAGAATAGGCCCAATCTTAATAGGTCTAAATCCAAAAAAATCAGAAAGTTGGAGAACGGGTTGGACTTTGGTCCATCTTATTTTGCGTGTCTGCTCAACAATAGAGGAGGAAACTCTGACTCTATCTCTTCCACCTCCTTTGGTATAGATTCTAGGAAAGAGGCGATTCCCACCAGATCAGATGCACAAGCTTTTTCTCTTGCTGACTCAGAAATTCTTTGTTGTAACAGGAGATTTATTAGCAACCACGATACGAAGAACGATGAGGTCTGGAACACTATTACTAAATTGGGTTTGGTCAGCAACAAGAAGAAGGAAGAGGTGGTTAAAGAGGTGGATCCTCTGGAGAGAATAGACAAGATTGGATTGGTTTCTATGAAGGCGGGCTTATTCTTGTTACCATGAATATTTTGTCCTTCAATATTCGTGGGGGAGGGTTCAGGACCAAAAGGAAGAGAGTCAGTTTCATTATCCAATCTGGTAAAGCTGATCTCTGTTTCCTTCAGGAAACAAAGTTAGTTAGCTTTGATGACTCTCTGGATAAGGAGTTCTGGGGGAACGACGGTGTGGAATGGACTGCTGCCATTCTATGGGAGTGTCTGGAGGTATGGTTATCCTTTGGAAAAATAATTCTTTGAGCCTTAATTACAGCTTTATTTGATTTACTTGATCAGAAATTGGCTTGATTTACGCCCCTTGCAATTCTACTCTTAGGAGACCTCTATGGATTGATTTACTTGATCAGAAATTGGCTAGAAGCGGGGATTACTGGTAGGGGTGTACGCGGGTTGGGTTGGACCGGATTTGGCCTAACCCGTTACCCAACCCGTTCAAACTTCAATGGGTTGGATTCATTATCCAACCCAAAATTTCATTGTTAAAACCGACCCGAACCGACCCGTTCATTTATGGGTTGGGTTGGGTTAGGTTCGTGGGTTGTGTTTCAAGTAAAAAATATTTTTTTAATGGTTTTTTTTGTCGATTTAAAAAAATGTAACATAACTCAATACAATCATATTCATTTATAACACTCAAATTCGATGAAATATATCATATAATATCTAATAAAATTCATCAACACGAGATAACACTTGATGTTAATATAAAATTTTACAATTCACGTTATTTCCATTAAATATGTAAGTTAGAAATGATTCAAAAAAAATATAAGAAACACATTTAATATTAGAATTACGTAAACTCATTCGTCTAGTAATATTGTTAGTGGACAATAATTTTTTTTTATAAAAAAATTATGGTTATTAGTGAGATATTTGTTTTATATTTTTATTTAAAATTAAAATAAAAATAATTAAAAATTACTAAAGTCACATCATTGGGTTGGGTTAATGGGTCTGCGGGTTGCAAAACTCAAACCCGATACCCGACCCAAAACTATACGGGTTGTTATGGGTTGGGTTGGGTATACCCGTAAATGAATGGGTTCGGGTAATTTATGGGTTGGGTTGGTTTGGGTCAATGGGTTCGTGGGTCGACCCACACCCATGAACACCCCTAATTACTGGTGCCTGGGTGGGGATTTCAATGAGGTGTGCAGCAGGGAGGAAAGAATTGGAGCTACGAGGTATGATTCTAATTCTGGTACAGAAGATTTTAGCAAGTTTATATCAGACGTGGGGCTGGTTTACCTTCCTTGCTCAGGGGGAAGATTCACTTAGTTTAGTGGAAGTGGCAAGGCGATGAGTCGTTTAGATAGATTTCTTCTATCTAATGGTTTAATTGAGGATTAGAAGCTGACGGACCAAAGGATATGCCAACGTGACGTCTCGAACCACTGCCCCTTATGGCTGAGGTCGAATCTAGCTAATTGGGGTCAGAAACCCTTTAGGTTTCTTAACACTTGGTTTAACCATGAAGACTGCATCAGATTCATCAGATGAGAATGGGGAAAAATTATTGTTCAGGGCAGAGGTGATTTTATTCTAAGCGAAAAATTGAAGATTTTGAAACCGAAATTGAAATTGTGGAACAAGGAAGTTTTTGTTGGATCGATTTGCAGGTCCAAAACAAGGTGGATCAGCTTAACAGTTTGGACAATCTTATGGTGGACAATCATGGAGAAGCTATTGATGATTTAGTGGAGGAAAGAGTCAGAACTTATGGCGAATTGTGGAGGGAGCTTGAGTACAAGGATGCTTTGTTAAGGCAAAAGTCTAGGCAACTGTGGCTTAAAGAAGGGGACCAAAATACTCATTTCTTTCATCAATCTATCAAAGTCAGGCAACGTAGAAATACTCTAACATGGTTATTCCGCAATAATGATCTGGTTGATGAGGTAGAAGCCATTAAATCTACGATTTAAGAGCACTTTACAAATCTATTTGCTGAACCAGTTGATGACAAACCTGTTCCTGCAAGGGTCTCCTTCAGAACATTGAATGAGACAAATATGGTGAATTTGGAGGAACCTTTCTCTGAAGACGAAGTTAAAGATGCGGTCTGGTCTTGCGACGGTAATAACAGTGCGGGACCAGATGGTTATACTTTGGATTTGTTCAAGAAGGGTTGGGAGTTCTTAAAACAGGACGTGTTACGCTTTGTCAACGACTTTTATAGAAAAGCTAAGCTGACTAAAGCGTGCACTGCTTCCTTTTTGGTTTGGATTCCGAAGTTAGCGAACCCTCAATCTCTGGCGGATTACAGACCCATTTGTCATTTGAATAGTCTGTACAAAATCTTAGCCAAGCTCCTGGCTAATCGTCTCAAGAAGGTGGTGGATAAGTTGATTTCTCCCAAGCAGTCAGCCTTCATTGAAGGTCGTAATATTTCTGATGGTATTTTGATGGTGAACGAAGTGTTGGATCTGGCTAAGCGTGATAAAAGGAGTTGTTTGCTGCTGAAAGTGGATTATGAGAAAGCGTATGATACACTAAGTTGGAATTTTCTCCGTTTCATGTTGAACTCAATGGGCTTTGGTAAGAGGTGGTTATCATGGATGGAGTGTTGCATATTCAATAGTTCTATGTCTGTGCTAGTCAATGGAGGGACAACCAAAGACTTGTTGTCAATAGAGGTCTGAGGCAAGGCGACCCGTTGTCGCCATTTCTGTTCATATTAGCCATGGGAGGTCTGACGGGCTTAGTTAACAAGGCAGTGGAGTTAAATTTATTTAGAGGCTTTCATTTTTCAGGAGATGGTTCGGTGAACATGCTCCAATTCGCATACGATACTATTATTGTTGGCGACGACACCACTGAAAATCTTCGGTATTTGAAAGCCATCATGAGAGGCTTCGAGATGATGTCAGGCCTCAAAGTGAATTTCAATAAGAGCAAGCTGTATGGGGTGAATTTGGATGAGTGGTTTCTTGAAGCTACCTCTTCTTTCCTTGCTTGCAGAGTGGATCGTCTTCCTTTCAAATTCCTTGGCGTCTTCATTGGCAACATCCCTAGGAAGAAAGCTTTGTGGACCAATGTCTTGGCGAACCTTCGTAAGAAATTAGCGGGATGGAGAGGGAGACATCTTTCCTTTGCTGGGAGAGTTGTCTTAATAAACTCAGTTCTTAACGCTATTCTGACCTACACTCTTTCCTTTTACAAAGCTCCGGCAGCGGTGATTCGGGAGATTCGTAGCATTCAAAGTAGGTTTCTTTGGAAAGATAATGAAGAGAAAAGACCTATTTTCTGGGCTAGCTGGAGAGACATTTGTAAACCAAAAAATAAGGGAGGTCTTGGAATTAAAGATGTGGAAGTGTACAACGGTTGCTTATTACTTAAATCGAAGTGGCGGACTCTGAACGACAAGGAAGCGATATGGCAAAAGATCCTCAGATTTCATTACGGAAATATTAAAGTTAAGGTTACAGTTGGAGGAGCGGAGATGATTAGGAACAAGGACTCAATTTGGTAGAGAGATATCATTCTAAATGAGACATCTAATCAACCAAACCTGGCTTTTTCTAACCTCTTTCTTTGCAGGATTGGAAATGGATTCTCATCTTCATTTTGGTATACAAATTGGTTGGCTAATCAAAATTTAAAGGACGCTTTTCCTGCCCTGTTCGACGCTGCTGCCTCGCACGAGTTGACGGTCCACGACACAGGCGAGTGGATTAATGAAGAATGGATTTGGAACTTTTCTGGCATTGTTAGAGGATGGGAAGACTTGGAGGATGACATTAGATATGAGTTCATGGAAGTTCTCTCTGGTATCGAATCGCAGCAGCACGAAAAGGACGAGACGACATGGAAGCTTAGTGTGGACGGAGACTTCTCTGTCAACTCTTGCTGTTTGGCTCTGATGGAAGGTCTCAACCCTTATTGGACCGATCCAATAAGGAAGGCGCAGGATTTTCTGTGGCATTTGGTAGCGCCGTCTAAGGTTTTGTTTTTCAGATGAAGGCTTCTAATTAACAGGTTACCGACTAAAGACCTTTTGGTTCGTAGAAAGATTTTGAACAACTCGACTGATGCAGGCTGCGGTTTCTGCTTTAATTCGGAGGAAAATATGATTCATCTCTTTTTTAGTTGCAGCAGAAGCAAAAACATATAGATGAAGACTTTGGAGTGGATTGGGGAAACCATAAATCTGTCATTGTAGAACCTTATGGCCTTTCCCTTGAGGTTCAGATGGGAGTTATTTGGTTAGCCGCGGTGTGGAGTATATGGTTGTTGCGTAATGATATCAATTTCAATGATGCAGTCTTTAGCTTCGACAATTGTATGTCGGCGATTATTTATAGATCTTGGGTATGGCTGGGCGTAAAGTGTAATCTAATTGGCTGTATTAATTTTTTTGACTGACATTCTATCCTTATTCTGTGTGGTAGGAGTTAGGTGTTGTTATCTTTCTTTGTATTTTGGAGTATCCCTCCTGCTCTATTAATACAAATTGCTCATTAAAAAAAAGATATACATAATATACTTAGTTATTTATTAATAAATTTTATATATAATAACAAATGTTTAAATTATTTAAAATCTTATTAAATACAGAAAAGTTTACTATAGTAGCATAGATATAAGATGAAAATATATTTACTTAAAGGTTTAAATAGTCTTTTGGTCCCTGTAAGTTAGCGAGTTTTTGAATTTAGTCCCTGTATTTTTTTTTGTCGGAGTCCTTGTATCTCACTTTTGTGTTGCCTTTAGTCCTTGACGTCAGAAATCTGTTAAAAAAAAGCTGACTAGACTAACGATGATGACGTGGAAGTGCAGAACGTGGTTCCTACCGCTGACGTGGCAAGGTGTTTTTTTGTTTTTTTTTTAATTCCTCGTCAACATTATTTTTTTAATTATTTTTTGTGTTGATTTAAAGGCTAAAATGCAAAGTTTTTGAATTTAGTCCCTGTATTTTTTTTTGTCGGAGTCCTTGTATCTCACTTTTGTGTTGCCTTTAGTCCTTGACGTCAGAAATCTGTTAAAAAAAAGCTGACTAGACTAACGATGATGACGTGGAAGTGCAGAACGTGGTTCCTACCGCTGACGTGGCAAGGTGTTTTTTTTTTTTTTTTTTAATTCCTCGTCAACATTATTTTTTTAATTATTTTTTGTGTTGATTTAAAGGCTAAAATGCAAAGTTTAAAAATGATCCCAAAAGGAGTTCAACCCAAGACCATTGGGTTCACATGCTAGTACATAACCACTACACCAACCTACATATTTGGTTAATTCGTTGCAACAAATATATATATTACATGAATGATATAACTAATATATTACTAAACCAACCTACATATTTCAACTAATAATTAGTTTAATAAATATTTCAACTATTAAATAATATAACTAATAATTAGTTTATTAATTAGTTTATTTAATATTTAATAATATTGTTGCAACTTATTTAAATAATTAAAATAATGAATTAATTAATTAATTAATTAATTAAATAAGTTAGTTTAAACTATTTGATATAATAGTTGAAATAGTTATGTAAATAGTTATTTAATGATATTAATATTTTATTAATATTTAATAAAATAGTTAAAATATAAATATTAAATAAACTATTTTATCTATTTAATAAAAATTAAAATATAAATTAGTTAATAAAATATTTTAAATAAACTATTTTATCTATTTAATATAAACTATTTTATCTATTTAAAATATAAATTAATTAATAAACTATTTAATATTTAATAACCTATTTAATATTTTAATAGTTGAGATATAAATTACTTAATAACATATTTAATATTTAAAAAACTATTTATCAAGTATTTTAAAATATTATTTAATAAAGTATTTAAAAATTATTTTTAAAAACTGTATAAAATTATTTAATAATATTAATTAACTAAATAGTTGAAATATTTAATAATGCATATTACTACATATACCAATATTACTGCATATACTAAATAGTTATTAATAATATTAATGCATATACTAATATACGTCCTTTGGTTTATATTTATAATGCATATACTAATATATTAATATTACTACATAACCATTAATATTACAGCTAATATTACTACAACAGCTAACATTAATATTACAGCTAATAGTTTATTTAATATTTATATTTCAACTACTTTTTTAAATATTAACAAAATATTAATATCATTAATTAATAGACTAGTTATTAAATAAATTATTTAATATATTATTTCATTAATCATTTAATATGTAATTTTTCAAATATTTTATTAAATATTAATAAAATATTAATATCATTAATTAATAGACTAATTATTAAATAGATTATTTAATTTTAAATAAAATAATTATTAATAGATTAAATATTTATTATTTAATAAAGTAATTATTTAATAGAATAAATATTTAGTAAACTAAATAATTGAAATATTTAATAAATTAAATAGTTGAAATATTTTATAAACTATATAATAATCTTAATATTATTTCATAGTATCAATAAAAATAAAATAAAATAAAATATTAAATAATTACTAAAGAGTATAAAATAAAGATTATTTAATTAAATACATAAGTATTAATATGAAATAAAAATTACTTAATTAAACACATAAGTATTAATATGAAATAAAAATTAATGTATTAAATAATATGAAATATTAATACTAAAGCACTTAATGAAATATTAAGTAATATATATTTGAAATAAATTAAGTAATGTTATTAAATATTAATTAATTTATTAAAACTGAATTACTTATGAAATATATATTCATGTTGCAATATTACTATAAAGTGGAGTGGTTGTCTTAGTGGAAAGATGGTTATTTGCAATTGAAAAGGTCATGGGTTCAATCCTTATTGGGACCAAGTTTTGAATTTTTGCATTTTTAAAGCATAAGCCCCAAACAATATAGCGAGACGTTGGCCATATCATCGTTTTTGTAACAGGACCAAAAGACTATTTAAGCCTTACTTAAAATTTATTTTGCAATTCCTTAAATATTACCTAAAAAAACCTCAATAATTAGTAAACATCAACAAAAATTAGAAATGAAAGAAGATATAAAGTGAATAATATTTTTACTAATTAAAACTTAATTAATAGAAAGTGAAGTGAAAACCTCAATAATTAGCAAATGAAGTGAAAGGGATAAATCAAATTCAATAACAGTTTCAAGATCACATTTCTGCAAGATCACATTTCTGCAATAGTCTCAACCTTCACAATCAATGTAGAATACTTGTTGTCTTCGGTTTAAATTCATATACTTAGGTATAGGGACCTTGGCAACCGGTGTTGCTTCATTGTAGTGGAGTTTAGGTGTTTTACTAGGAAAAACTATGGGGAGAGATGAACTTAGTCAGGTGGAAGTGAGCCATAGAAATAGGATCAGACATGTTAAAAAGCTCTTCATGGAAGGATAGAAGAGGAAAGGGTTTGGAGGTGGATGAAGAGATCACTTCGTTTTTCTTTACGGAGTTTCTAGAAGAGTTTGAAGCAAAAGAGATGTTTGAGGTTTTTAGGGAGTATGGATTGGTATGAGAAGTGTTCATACCAGCTAGAAGGGATGTAAGGGGGGAAAGGTTTAGATTTGCTAGATTTAGGCAGGTAAAAGATGTAACAATAATGGCTACTCATCTGGACAGTATCTTTATCAAAAATAGAAAGATATTTGTGAATCTACCAAGGTTCAACAGAAGAAGTAAAGATAAGGGTCAAAATCTTCCATTGATAAAGACTTTACCAAAATCAGTCGGCATCCAGATGAAATCTACAAACAGGAATCATGGGAGGCCAGAGTCGGAGATTGAATATGGAGGAAAAGCTGTCATTTGCCCATCTAAATTTAATATAGAGGAAGTAGAAATGGAACGATTCAAAAGAGCTTATGTTGGAGTTGTTCGAAAAGCGATAGCACTTATAGTATTCAAAAAGCTTTGAATGTAGGGGGTTACTTTACAATCAAAGCAACTCCTCTTGGAGCCAACTTATGTCTATTGGAATAGAGATACCTTGGTGACATTAGTGAATTAATTAAGAAAGATGGTGCTTAGGTGGAGAGGTGGTTCGAAAATATCCACCCATGGAGTTCTGAAGATGTGGATAGAGAGAGACTGACTTGGGTAAAATGCTTTGGGTTGCCATGCCATGCATGGAGTTCAAAGTTTTTCAAATTTCTATCATGTAGAGTTGGAGAATATATATCATCTGACCTAGACACTGAGAGACACAACCGTCTAGATGTCGCAAGAATCCTGATAAAGACAAAATTTGCTATAAACCTGAACGAGGTTTTCAAAGTGGAAATTAATGATAACATATATCGTATCAAGCCATTGGAGGATTTTCATGGTCCACAACAGTTGACTATCATTAGAAAGGGTGAGGCAAATAGTGGATCCGAGGAAGATGAAGAGACAGGGTGGGATGAAGAAAAAGAAGATGGAGTTTTAGAAACGGATTTTGACGAGGAAGACGAAGTTGGTACTCCTAGGCACGAGAAACGAGCAAAGCTAGATGGCGTAGTGGAGGAGTCTAGTAATAATCATGATGATTATGGGGAACATGTGCCACAGACTAAACACTTTCAAGAGGGTATGGTCTACAGTGTGTTATGTGACGAGGTAGTTCATGATGATTTGGAAAAAGAGGAGGAGAAAAGGTGTCAAATGTTGTGAAATTCTGGCATATGCAGACAGCAGATGTCCTAACACATGTCAAGACATTGTGCTACTTAATCATTTAAACTCAGAGGCGCAACAGCAGACTGATACCTTGAATATTAGAACTGCAGAATCACAGATGTCACGACATCTGATCCAACATATTAATCAAGATTGAACTGAAAAAGCAGAAGGATAAACAACACACAGAAATTGTTAACCCAGCTCGGTGCAACTCACCTACATCTGGGGGATACCAATCCAGGAAAAAGTAATCACTATCAGTAGTATAGTTTTATGCAAACAACCTCAGGTTTGCAGAAAGCACCCACGCTAACCTATCACTACCCAATGAAGACTTTATCATTAGAAGTCACATCTAAATGATAAGAGAACCCCCTCTCACTTCCTAAATCACAACCTGTGATTATCTAACAGTCACTACACCATAATTGTATCTACCCTATTGAAAGACACCCCTTCCAATATAAAGTTCAGTCAAGCATCCTTGACTAACAAGTTACCTTGGATTTGCTTCAAAGCCTCATCCAAGAACACTCACGAATCATTGCCTACGGGCTTATGAATCTGTACAAGTTCATATGTCTACCACGCTGCATCAAATCGATACAGAGGGAGACTTACAAGAGAAACCTACGACTCTCAATCGCGCCTTGAATCTTGGAACAGATTTAAACAAAACCTAATATGACAGTCATGATGTCGAATCTTCATGCTGTGACATCTTATTCAACATCTTTGGTCTGGAACATATATTTTCATATTGGAGCATCTTTTCCACCATTATGTTTTACCAAAATTTAGTCAAACTATTTGAGCTTGCAATCTCCCCTTTTGACAAAGTTTGGCTAAAACATTCTTCAGCTTGATGGTGCATGCAGTGGAAGGAAGGAGAAGGTAACCTCTTCATTCCATGGTGACACAAAGTACATACTTGCTTCTACACTCTGATCACAAGACACAACTTCAGGATGTTAAACCACACGTTAGAACATTCTTTGTGTCAATTCTGTAGATCAGCAACTCAAAAGCACACAGCTAGTCCGTAGCACCACCAACACAGTCATTGTTCAGCATAGTCATTCTCCCTCTTTTTAGCCAAAAGATAGAAAAAATGACCATGCAGACCCAAACCCAAATAATGCTTACCCACACCCGAACAAAACTCATTTGATTTTAACTTAAGAAGGATGTTCCAACTCAAGCTTCTTAAATATTACAAGATTATGCAGGTAGGGCAAGTCCAGACAAAAGACTAATCAAAGAGTGCAATTACTGCTGGTCAAGTTTGTTTCGAAGGACTCCACCTTTTCTGACTTGTCCTTGAAACTGTCTCTGAACAGTGTCCTGATACCTAACCTGATGATGTCAGGTTATGTTTCCCATACGCAGGACTATAATCACAACCTTCTTTTTTTGATCGTGAATTACTTCCTTAATTCAAAATTAGCACACTTGTTTACCACAAGATTATTCCAAAGACCTTTCTATCAGCAGAGATTCCCAAGTTACTTGTACTGCCTCTAATTCAATCCATTGACAGAATCTGGACAATCTGATAAGTTTATTCAGAACTCATACTAGTAGCAATGTCACGACATCTCGTCTGACACACCAACCTCACCAGAGGCAATCTGCACTACTGCAGTCATACATCTTAGATCAAGGAGCAACCCCCCTATCTAAGATAACCAGTGCTCCTCCATAGAACACTAAGCTGATGAATGGAAAACATAAGACGCATCTTCATGTCTTCAAGAGCGCACCCTCAGTCCAAACTACTTGCTGAACATAATCATCAACCCTCTTATTGCTTCTTCTGACAAGAACCAATAATCACTCACACATGAACGTCATCATGCTACCTGTGAGGAAATAACAGGATCACCATCCTACCATAACAAACTCTTAGATTAAGATCAAAGTCCCATTGATCCCCCTCTTCCTACAACCATCTACACACCATACGAATGTTAGGTGCTAAAAAGTGTTAATATTTAGATTAGTTTTTAGCACCTTTTTGTGTGCTTTAGTTGTAAATCCAAGTCTTTTCCCATTGTTTCCGTTTATAACAGTTTTCTATTTAATTTCGTTATTTGTCGTATGTATTTATCTTTTGTGTTTTTATTGCAGATTTTTACATGGAAGGGTGTGGATTGGAGCCTTGAGGACCCCACAAAAACAGTTTGGCAAAATTTGGATTTTTTGAGCATGTTTTGAACGCACTCAGCGCGCTCCCAGCGCGAGGATGGAAGGACTTACAGGAGCTTGCGCGCTCAGCGGGCTCCTAAGTGCGCTTTTAGGCGGTTAAACTTTTAAGTGGAGCCCGCTCAGCGGGCAACTGCGCGCTCAGCGCGCGCGGCGAATCATAGCCCCTTTATAAAGTGTGTTGATCAGAATTTTGAAGCTCTCTCCATTACATTCTGAGATACAAGTATATTACACTGTAGCATTTCAACTTTGGAAGATTAAAAAGCATCATTTTGTCGATAAAATCGTCGTTGATGCTCGTTTCTCTTCTCCCGATTCTTGTTGATCAAGCTACCATGAATATGTGTAGCTAATTTCTCTTTTATGTCAAGGTTAGATGTTGGTAGACCTTTCCTTTGTATGTATATGGATTGATTCTAGTTTGTGAACTCTTAGATGATGAATGTATGGTGAAAAACCTTGTTTCTATGTTTATTCTTTGTGTTGGTTCATGATTGAGAAATATGCTCCAACTCTTTACCTAGGTTTTTCATCCATCAATGTCCATTAGCTAGAGATAGTAATGTGAGTTGATGTTCACCAAATATTGAACTTTAATGTTGTTATTTTGATAGTTTGTGTGAGAAATCAACAAAG
Source organism: Lathyrus tuberosus (assembly GCA_022829125.1). Classification (NCBI taxonomy): domain Eukaryota; kingdom Viridiplantae; phylum Streptophyta; class Magnoliopsida; order Fabales; family Fabaceae; genus Lathyrus; species Lathyrus tuberosus. The sequence continues at coordinate 15,060,434 of JALAZF010000072.1, forward strand.
GATCAAAATGGCAAAACTCACAATATGTGTTAGAGATAAACATATTGGGAGGATATGTGATTGTATTTATCATTTAACCGAGTTCATTAGCTTATCGATTATATACGTGCAAAGTGGTTTGTCGAACCCTAACCTTGACATGTTTTTATAAACCATTAAAACAATCTCTTTACTGCTTTTAATTAAATTTGAATGCAACCGCTACGAAACCAACCTAAAAACCCTTGTTACTTTAAGGCTTGAAACGTTACGACTGTAGAACGACTGCGATATCACCGAACAATCTCTGTGGAACGATAACTAAATCCCCCCATTTGGAACACCATTTGAGAGAGTTGCTATTTTGGCCATTTTAACCCCTTTTGCAAGAAAGGGCCAGTTTGTGTTTTTGCAGATTCTAGTTGATTCCACTCATCCTAAAAGCTTCTAAGGGATCATTTAAGAGTGTCCAAAGCATCAAATCATTTCTGGAACAAGTGGCTTGGCAGATTGCACAGAAAACTCCAAAAGCTCAAAAAGAGGTGAGCATTATGACTTGAACTTCCCAAAATATGCATTGCTCTGAGGTCCACTGATTATGCACATCTTATACATGTTATATCTGTTGTGTTTGAACCAATTCATCTTGTAATTCATGCTTGTACCAAAGTGTAGCATAGAAAATGCAATTATAGGCCTATTTCAAAACCACTATCGGATTTTGAGGAGGGAGCATGATCTGGAAAAAATACCACCACCATTGGATTTCTTGTGAAATTCTAGGCCAGATGCATATAAATTATGTTCCCAACCATGGAGAAATGAGAAAGTTATGGATCTTCCCGTTTCTTGCCAAAACTTGCCTTGCCTTGCCTTGGCCAGACCTAGAAAACAAGGCAAGCCTTGTATATTTGTTGGTTTGTTTTAATCAACAGATGTATCACCACCCCAGTGGTAAGGCGCGCGCCCTATAACCTTGAGGTCGTGGGTTCAAACCCCACCCATGCCATTTTGTGTTTTTTTCACATTTTGCTAGTTTTTCCCATATTTTCATGTTTTGTTAATTAATTGGAAAATTAATAACTCTTTCAATTTTAATTATTTTTTATTGGTTCTTTTTGCAAAAAAATCACAAAAATGTTAAAGTTGTTTATTCCACCAAAAAAAAAAAAGTTTATATTAGTTATTGAATATGATTAGTATTTTTGTGAATAAATTCATTTTTTATTGTTTTTAAACATTTTAAAAGTGAATATTTACCTTGAAAATCAAAACCAAGTGAGTTTTAATTCATCTTGTGATTAATCCTTCATTTTTCAAACCTTAAACAAAAATCAAAAGTGGTTTATTCAAACTTATTTGGTATTTTTATCATCTTATTTGATTTTCTTTAAATATTTACTTTTAAAGAAGATAAAATTAGGGTTCCTTTGATTTTCATCCTCATCAAGTCATTTTCAAACACTCATTGGCCTTTAATAGAGTGTAAGACTCAATCCTTTGTAAATACAAACCTATTTTGGGCCTCACTTATTGTATAAGTCCCGTTGTATTTCAAAAGTTCGGCGCGATCATTGCCCGTTTAAAACATACCCTGGGCCTCTGCTTGAGCTGTAAGCCCCAACAATATTTTCAAAGCACTTTCTCCTTTGATTTTTTATATAATATTGTTATCAAAGCTTTCTTTGTTAAACAAACTAACAAAACAACATGGAAGCTCTACAACCGAGTAAGTGTTTACCTGCTTTCTTTATCCGCTTTCATATATATATATATATATATAACTGTATTGTGGGGCTGCTCACTGTAAGTCTTTTTTCACAAACTTTTATATACTTGTCAAATATCAACTGTGTAATACTAGTATAGCTATTTAGAGTTTTCCCCGGCAACTACGTCTAGCACTAGGTAAAGCCATGTTGGTCACTCTTAAATACAGTCAAAACTAGATCCCCATAGGATTACCAGACACGGTCTTCCCTCCTCCTGGGGTTAAACAATATGGAGACGTGAAAGGCAGCATTCTCAGTGAACCCTTTCTCAGACTGTCACTTTTAGAAATCGTCAAAGAAACTCTACTCCCCATAGATGATCTTTTCTCCGTGAATGGCATCTCTTGAGTTTCTTCAAAATTCTCGAACTTTCCTGGCTTGATCTATTCTCAGTGAATGGCATGTCTTGGACTTCTCGAGATTTGGGGACCCACAGGTTCTTAAAAGCATCCCCGCCTTCTCTTGGGCGTTGTACAACGACCCATCGGCTTCTTAGAAGTTTTCACAGCTTCCTCTTAGGCTTCGTATAACGATTCTTCCTTCGGGAAGATAGCCTCCTCTTGGGCTTCGTAAAAATTGTTCCTCGGCTTCCTAAAAGTTTTTCTCGCATCCTCTTGGGCTTCCTACATATTGCCCCGACGACCTCCTAGAGGTATAGAAACATAAATTAGTCATCTTAATAGAACAATCTTTCAAAGAGTCTAGATCTCACTACCACTGTTTCTTAAGCATAGTGTAAAAGATAAAACTCGTAGACTCGGACAGTCTAAAGCTCCTTTGGATTCCCCGTTTCCTCAGAGAACATGAAATAAACACGATCCCCAGATCAAATCCATGAGTACAACAGTACCCATATAAGAACTGATTTTCTCTTTTATCCAACATGCTGGACCTGTCACTCAACTGAAACAGTTACCCTAGCCTCCTCTTGGGCTTTGTACAATGATCCTCCCCAGCGGAGCTAACCTTTTCACACTCTCTTGTTGAGTATGAAAGACCCTCTTGTTGGGTCACAAACTTTTAGCCTCCATCTCGGGCTTCGTAGGAGATACAAAAACACTTTCTTGTTGAGTATAAAAGACTCTCTTGTTGAGTCAAACAACTTTTAGCCTCCATCTCGGGCTTCGTACGAGATACAAAACACACTCTTGTTGAGTATAAAAGACTCTCTTGTTGAGTCAAACAACCTTTAGCTTCCGTCTTAAGCTTCATACAAGACACATACAAAAGCACTCTCTTATTGAGTCAACCCTTTTAGCCTCTCTCTCGGGCTTCGTACGAGACACATAAAAAACCCTCTTGTTGGGTCACAAATCTTCTTTAGCCTCCATCTCGGGCTTCGTACGAGATACAAATCACTCTCTTGTTGAGTACAAAAAGACTCTCTTGTTGAATCAAACCCCTTTAGCCTCAATCTTGGGCTTTGTACAAGACAGAATGAACATTTTCCCCGGAAAAGTCAACCTTTTAGCCTCCTCTTAGGCTTTGTATAAGAAAACCCTTGGTTGAGCCAATCAACCTTTTAGCATCAAAGTTGAGCCTCGTTCACAGCATACAAACATCAACAACTCCCCATCTAATTGCTGTTAACGGCAAGCCTCTGAATTATTTACATCCACGCCACTGTGCCTCTTTTAACATGAGAAATTCCTAAGGAAATATGACATTACTCTAAACTGAGTTAAAGTCTTCTCCTTTAGGTTGAAAATCCCCTATAAAGGAAATTTTGGCATTACTGGTTTCACATATCCCAGTTAAAGTAATTCTCCTTTACAATCAGTCACCCAACAGTCGTGACAAACAGACCAAACATCCCCTCTTTAGAGATGATAAATTCTCTCTAAAGTAAAAACCTTTTAGCTTCACATCTTGGGCTTCAAACAAGATTCAAATAGACCCTTCAGCTTCACATCTTGGGCTTTGAACAAGATACACACCCTTTAACTTCACGTCTTGGGCTTTGAACAAGACACCAAAACACCATTTCCTCCCATAGAATAGGAGGAACTATGATCGCTCTGATTTCCTTGTTTCGGTAAACGGGAATAGGTAGGCATAATATTGAAAGAAAAATCTTAGCGAGCACACTAATAAAAAACCCAAAATCCCGTACCTTCATACATCAATCGAAAAGCATCAGTCCTAACATCCTACCAATAGCATAGTCCCGTCATTTCAGTCTTAACAAAATAAGCAGAAAGAGGCCCCACTTCCATATAGCATTCGTAACCTAACAGACCGCTGTTTAAACTCAGTATGCAAGCAGGGTTAGTTGGAGACATCTATTTCCCTTCCTTCATCAGCTTCAATAGGATAAAAAATGAATCAACTTGTAGTCCCCCTAAGAGCGACAGTGCTTAAGAACCACGTCCAAAAATCGCTCGCTACAGAAAAGTGGCGCCCACCGTGGGGCCCTTCATTCTTTCTTACAATTTTAGGTGAAAACCTTGGACAAGTTATTTTCATGACGGTTCCATCGGGGAATGTCATTATGGCTAGGATCGGCCCTCACTAGGATCTTAGGTCAAAACCTTTAAATTGAGAAGGTACCACAGAGTGGCGACTCAGCCGGGGAGCCATTTTCTGTTAGGATCATAGGATTCATAGCTCTTAAAAAGTCTAGGACATTAGGACAAATATATATACTGCTTTTCCTAATTGATATCTGTGTTTATTTTTCTGCTAATGGGAATGCGTGTGATGCCGCATATAGAAAGATTGAGTATACACCTAGGAAAAACCTCTTTTAGTAGTGCGGAAGCTATTGGAAATAGTTGTCACGCGATACTACCCTCTTCTGAGATTCTTCGAAATACATCACCTAGCATGGTTCCCGGCCCGCTGATGTTATCTCGACAAGAATCAATGATTTTGAGAGATAGGTACAAAAATCACTAGTGTAAACCTTTGGGATGGATAGAGCCTTGACTTCATGACACCGACCCTTTAACCCCATGTTTTTTCTATGTTTTTGTGTGTTGCATTCATGCATTCATTTTAAAAAAAAATTAGACAAAGAAAAATTTTCTCTTCTACTCTCTCTTTTTCAAACTAAACTAAGACAATGATTGCAAATGTCAGAGAGAAAAAGTTTGCGCTCATGGATTTCGGTAGACGGAAAACTCACAAGTATACCTTCAAGGTTCCAAAACTAGAGGATTTGAGAGGATTAGCAAGGATGATCACTAACCCTGATACTTTCAGAGCCAAGTACGGAGGTATACTACCTCTGTTAAGGGTCCATGTAATTGAAAGAATCATGGAGGCACTCGTTCAGTTTTACGATCCGGTTTATCACTGTTTCACATTCCCGGATTACCAGCTCACACCAATGCTGGAGGAGTATTCTCATCTGATTGATCTACCCATTACTGATCAAGCTCCCTTTTCTGGACTGGAGGAAATTCCATAGGACCAGACCATTGCAAGAGCAATTTATTTAGATGAGTTAGAAGTCAAGACTCACATGACCACTAAAGGAGGAATCCCGGGTTTACCAGCCAAGTTTCTGGTAAAGAAGGCTTTATACTTTGCTAGTATAGGGAACGTGACCGCTTTCGAGAGCATTTTTGTTTTGCTCACCTACAGGTTATTTTTTGTTTCCCAACATCGATAACTTTGTAGATATCAACGCCATTAAGGTTTTTCTCATTGGAAACCCTGTACCAACTTTGCTCGCAGATGCGTATCATTCTGTACACTTAGGGAATTTTTACAGCGGAGGGATGATCACATGTTGTGTACCCTTGCTATATAAGTGGTTTATTTCCCATTTGCCTAAGTCTGCCGCTTTTTGGGAACATAAGAGTGCCTTACGTTGGTCACAGAAAATCATGTCTCTTACCAACTCTGACATAGATTGGTGCAACAGGATTTATGACGGGATCAGAATCATTGACCGTTGTGGAAACTTCCCCAACGTATCCCTCATAGGAACTAAGGGAGGAATCAATTACCATCCAGTTTTAGTTCGTCGTCAATTTGGATACCCGATGAGGCATGTCCCGCGTAATGCTTATCTGGAAGGTCTTTTCTTCAAGGAAGGAGAAAATGATAGGGCACTAAAGATGGAAATAGTGCACGCTTGGAAACATGTTCATAAGAAAGGACGAGAGTCTCTAGGAAAACCGGACTGTGTCTCGGTGGAGCCTTATCTCCACTGGGTACAAACTAGAGCTCTCAAGTTAAAGATGTCTTATCCTCGTCACAGAGTTCTTCCGCCCAGGGAATCTGTCATGTACTTCATGACTAAAGCAGAAAAACTTCAGGTTACTCTCAACAAAGTTCAACAGGAGAGGAGGTCTTGGAAGAACAAGTATCGCATTCTTAATGTGGAGCGTACCAAAATACAGCAACTGCTGAAGGATAAAGATGCTCTGATTGAAATTTTAGAGCAACATGCTGCAGAAAATCAGGATGACCAAAGGAATTTGCTCGCTCCTTTCACTTGGCAAAGGAATGGCAACCCGACAACGGCCCAAGAGCCCCAGTCAAAGAAAAGGAAAGTACCAGAATCAGCACCCGAGTTCCCCTCAGAGAGGACTCGGGACCCATTAGCTTAGGTTTCTGTTTCCGCACCTTGTAATTTACTGTATTTCCATTTCCGCAATTCTTTAAATTCAATAAAACAGGATTTCCCCACTGTTTGATATTTGTAATATAATTGTTGAAGTTTATTTTGATTAAACCACAAAAATTAATTAATATAATCATTGCATTCATCATTCTCACGCCACGTTTTCTTCTTACCTACGAATCTTACATTTGTGTCTTGATTCTAGAGTCAAACTATCTCATTCGTACAATCCTCGGGTCAGTCGTCAGAAAAAGATGGATGATCTCGAGGAAGAGAACAGAGAGTTGAAAGAAGAGATCGACGCTCTGAGAGAGGATACGAGAAAGCTTCGTAACGACATGCAAGCCATGGCAGAAGCTCAGTTACAAAGAACTGTGATCTCAGAGATCACCTCAACGCTCATAGTGGAGAAGTATGATCCTAGGTATTAAATGCCGAAAGATCGTCCCTGGGGCATGCCTGTTAACTATATCCCGGAAGGATATGTTCTGCCGATCACTGAAGATCAGGGAATCATAGTAGAAGATGTTGGGCCTGAAGGTTATAAACTTCAGGAAAGTGAGGATGCCAGAGGCATATTGAGGACTCCTGAAGGTTACAAACTTCGGGAAACACCAAGATTCAATGCCGTAGTAACGGTACCACCCCCTATGGTGCACACTGTCCCGGAAGGACAGATTCCACAGATACCTTCTGGTAGAAAGGAAAGTATGTTTGATAGAATGGATGAATTCCAGGAGCAGTTCCTGGAAATGCAGAAGGAACTGCAAGCTATTTGCGGTCAGGATTTATTTGGAAAGGACGCCACAGACCTTTGTTTGGTCCCCAATGTAAAAGTCCCGCACAAGTTCCAAGTACCCGATTTTGAAAAGTACAAGGGTAACTCTTGTCCTCAAAGCCATTTAGTGATGTACGCTCGGCGAATGTCAGCTCAGACAGGGAATCAGGATCTACTGATTCACTACTTTTAGGATAGTTTAACCGGTGCCACATTAAAATGGCACATGGGTTTAAACCACGCTACGATCAGCACTTTCAGAGATCTAGGCACTGCCTTCGTCCAACAATATAAATATAATTTGGACATGGCACCAGACAGAGATCAACTTAGATCAATGTCGCAAAAGGACACGGAAACCTTTAAGGAGTACGCTCAGAGATGGCGTGAAATTGCCGCTCAAATTTGTCCACCTCTTGAGGAAAAAAAGATGACAAATATTTTCTTAAAGACCTTGAGCTCATTTTACTATGACAAAATGGTTTCCAGTACGCCCAGCGACTTCACCGAAATGGTCGGTATGGGAGTACGTCTCAAGGAAGCCGTTCGAGAAGGACGTCTAGTCAAAGACACTGGGTCGACAAGCGGTACTAAGAAATACGGTAGTGCTCTCCCTAAGAAAAAAGAGCAAGATATTGGGAATATCTCTCTCGGAAAGCAAAGGCGACGGTACCAACCAGTAGCAGCTGTAACTCCTGCTATCAACCCCGCGCCTACGTATCAACCTCAAGTTGTGCAGAGCCAACCTAATCAACAGCAATTTTAGCAAAGGACACATCAGCCTCTTCAGCAGGCTCGTCCTCAATACAACAACAACCGTACAACGTGGCCACCAGGATTTGATCCTATACCCGTATCGTACGCAGAACTATTTCCGTTACTATTGGCCAAGGGGCATGTCTAGACCAAGGCTCCTCTTACGGTACCGAAAGATCCGCCTTTTTGGTTTAAGGTTGATCAAATTTGCCTTTACCATCAAGGAGGACCAGGGCATAACATAGAGAACAGTCTCAGTTTCAAATCTGATGTGCAAAAGCTTGTTAGGAGCAGGGTCTTATCTTTCAAGGATACGAATCCAAATGTTCTCACAAACCCGCTGCCTCAACACGAGAAAGCTGCAGTCAATCTGATAGAAGGAGAGTCTAACAACTTCTATCAAATTCACGATGTACTCTTGTTGAGGGCCAACTTGGTTAAGATGCATTGTAGACAAAGTGGATATGGCCATGTGCAACCTCACAATTATCACCAATGTGATGCCTGCTCTAAAAACAATCAAGAATGTTTTGTGGTGCAATCATCTCTACATGAACAATTGGATCTCGGATGGATCCAAGAGCACCGAGTTCGTGGAGTTAACATGGTTTATACGAATTCCAACATCATTCAAAACCACGACATCCGTGCGATGAATGTCAACTTGGTGGCAATGCACTAAAGGCAAAGCCAATATCATAATCTGCCGCAACACGATTACAATTCCTGTCTGACTTGCTCGGTAAACAAACAGGGATGCTCTTTCATACAAGAGGCCCTCCAGCGTCAGATGGATCTTAGATGGATCCAAGACTACCATGATAGGAATCATTATCAAATCAACATGATCCAGATATTCGATATTCGCTTGATGAATACCAGCCTGGTGGAGTTACATGCTAAACAGGTCCGGCTTGGGTTCTTGGTATCACATGATTATCAGGGATGCAAAGCGGGTTGCAAAAACGATCAAGGTTGTGCCCTTGTCTAGGAAACACTTCAGCACTTGTTGAACCACTGGTGGCTTCCAATCTATATGGATGAAGACACCTAGCAAATTAGGATCACTAACAGGAATCCTACTAGATATCAAAGTCAGGATGTTTGGTCGATGGAAACAGACCTAGTAAGGTTACACTGTATTCAAAGCGGATGTGGCCAGGTGCCACTACACAACTATGAGCGGTGTGGAGTTTGCTCAGTGGATAATCGAGGATGCTACTTCGTGCGAGCAGCCCTTCAAAGTCAGTTGGACCACAAAGAGATTCAACCATGCTCAAGTTCTGGATCAGTCAACTACCTCGCTGATCAAATCGAGGACGTTGTCATAATCTCTCATCATCAGAGGGCTAGGGATGTTTGTGCCATCATCGCTCTACTTGACGAATCGAGAGTTCCCAATCGGGAACGGATCGAAATTACATACGATGGTTAGAAAAATCAGAAGGCTCACCTGTAAGTTTTAACAGTTTTAATTTATTCGCTTTCATATATATAACTGTATTGTGGGAAGCTGTGCACGGTAAGTCTTCTTTCATATCCTTTTAAATACTTGTCATATATCAACTGTATATATACTAGTATAGTTATTTAGAGTTTTCCCCGGCAACTAGGTCTAGAACTAGGTAAAGCCATGTTGGTCGCTCTTTAAATACAGTCAAAACTAGATCCCCATAAGATTTCCAGATACAGTCTTGCCTTCTCTTGGGCTTAAACAATATGGAACAAAGAGAAAGGCAGTATTCCTCGTGAACCTTTTCTCAGGCTGTCACTAGTAGAAATTGTCAAAGAAATTCTACTCCCCGGAGTTGATCTATTCTCGGTAAATAGTATCTCTTGAGTTTATTCAAACCTCAGAACTTTCACTAAATGATCTATTCTCGGTGAATAGAATTTCTTGAACTTTTCTTGGTTTGGGACCCACAGGATTCCTAAAAGCATCCCCGCCTCCTCTTGGGCTTTGTACAAGGACCCTCCGGCTTCCTAGAAGTTCTCATGCCTCCTCTTAGGCTTAATACAAGGACCCTGAAGACCTCTTAAAGGTATAAGACAGAACTTAGTCATCCTTTGCTAGAGTAGTCTTTCCAGTGTCAAATCACATACCAATTTAGGGTTGATTCTCATCCCTTAAAAAAACCCCGCCTCCTCTTGAGGCATCATACAAAAGATTAAACTCTTCCGCAATAGTAGACTTGGACAGTCTAAATTCCCTTGAGTCTCAAAGATATTCTCAAGCGTTGGAGGAACCCTGATCATCCGATCAATTCCTAGCTGAGTTAAAACCCAGTCTCTCTCCTAAAAATTCCCCAACTAGGGTCAGTATAACACTATCCTAAATCAGAACCTCAAGGTATCTGATATCTCAACTCTTCTAACCTCAACAAAAGTCGATTCCCCACTTGGACCTGCCTAGGGATCTCAATAATCCTCAGCAGAAAGATAGCCTCCTCTTAGGCTTTGTATAATGATCCTTCCTCAGCGAAGATAACCTCCTCTTGGGCTTTATACAAGTGATTCTCCCCAGCGGAGCTAACCTTTTCAGACTCTCTTGTTGAGTCAATCACTTTTCAGACTCTCTTGTTAAGTCCACCAACTTTTTAGACTCTCTTGTTGAGTCAATCACTTTTCAAACTATTTTGTTGAATCGATCAACTTTTCAGACTCTCTTGTTGAGTCAATCACCTTTTAGCACTCTCTTGTTGAGTCAACCCTTTTTAGCCTCAATCCTGGGCTTTGTACAAGACAGATAAAAAACACTCTCTTGTTGAGTCCATCTTTTCCAGCCTCCTCTTAGGCCTGGTATAAGGATTTCCCCTAGCAGAAGTCAAATTTCTCTTAGGTATGATGATTTCTCCAGCTTGTTCATCCACAATCCCGGGCTTCATACAGGACAAATAAAAACACTCTCTTATTGAGTCAAAACGTTTTTCGCCTCAATCTTGGGCTTTGTACAAGACATAAATCTTCAAAACCTTCTCTTAAGCCTGGGACAAACATCTTCCCCAGCGGAGTCATTTTCTCCCAGCCTTCTTTTAGGCTTTGAGGAATGATTCCCCAAGCAGAGTCAAACTCATTTAAGCCTCAATCTTGGGCTTTGTACAACACACATAAAAATATCCTCACCCGAGTCAGTTAAATTTCCTCTTTCAGCCTCAATCTTAGGCTTTGTACAAGACACATACAAACCTCCCCGGCGGAGACAAAATCCCTTTTTAGCCTCAATCTTGGGCTTTGTACAAGACAGATAGAACATTTTCCCTAGAAAAGTCAAACTTATAGCTTTCTCTTAGGCTTCGTATAATGATATCCCCAAAGAGTCAGTCTCTTTTTAGCCTCAATCTTGGGCTTTGTACAAGACAGATAAAACACTCTCTTGTTGAGTCGGTCATTTCCAGCCTCCTCTTAGGCTTTGTATAAGGACTTCCGCAATGAAGTCAATCAACATCTTAGCTTCAGCCTTGGGCTTTGATCAAGGCACATAAAAATCAACAATCCCCTCTAAGGAAGTCCCATCCCTCTTTAGAGATGACAAATTCCCTCTCAGTCAAACCTTTTAGCTTCAATCTTGGGCTTTGAACAAGACACAAATACCCTTCTAGATTCAATCTTGGGCTTTGAACAAGACACCAAAACATCATTTCCTCCCTTAGAATAGGAGGAACTACAATTGCTCTGATTTCCCTGTTTCATTTAAACGGGAATACGTAGACATAAGATTGTGAAATCTTAGCAAGCATACTAAACAAAAACTCTAGGTCCAATACCTTCACACATCAATCAAAACTTAGGTCCAGTACCTTACCAAAAACATCGGGAATAACCTGAACATCAATGAAAACTCCCTCACTCACTCATATTTCCCAAGAAACTTTCCCAACCCCTTAACGGATAAACACCATCAAGTACAAAGCAAAACCTAAAGCTAATATCCTGTGGATAACCACATGATGGGTAATTGACAACTCCCCATTGTATAATCTGACCAAGGACCCCCCAATCTCTTTGAAGCATTTGTTCAGTTAACCATTCACGTGCAAGGTTAGTTTTAGATAACTTCCCTTTCCCTTCCAGCTTCACGGGATAAATAAGAAATCAGAAAGTAGCACCCCCTCTTACCATTGCGGTGAGGAAAACCTAGCGCTAAAGTGGTCGCGTCACTGACAAAAATCGCTCGCTACAGAAAAATGGCGACTCTGCTGGGGACGTCTTTGAATCTGTTAGGATGTTAGTTTTATGAATCTATATATATATATATATATATATATATATATATATATATATATATATATATCGCTTTTCCTAATTGATATCCATGTTTATTTTTCTGCTAATAGGACTGCGGGTGATGCCTCATCTGGAAAGTTTGTGTGACACCTAAGATAAGTGATGGCAATAGATGGGTAATCTTACAGGGAGTGACTCCCAAATAAGAGACCTCGGTAGACCATCGAAGCAGTAAAGAGACCCTTTGCAGATTCAATTCCTATACGACTTCGGTTGTTGAAAGCAGATTGTTCGATTGTGGTATTCTATGAAACTGGGGATTTAGTAGGTTGAGACCATGTTACTATTTTGTAGAGCGGAAGCTATCGGAAATAGTTGTCACGCGATACTACCCTCATTTGAGATTACTCTAAGATACATCAGTTCGCTCGGGTGAACCAGCCTACTGTTGTTATCCCAAGAGGGGTCAATGATTTTGAGGACAGGTACACAAATTCACTGGTATAACCTTTGGGGATGGGTAGAGCCATGACTTCATGACACCGAACCTTTGACCCCATGTTTTTTCTATGTTTTTGTATGCTGCATTCATGCATTCATTAAAAAACTTTAAACAAAGAAAATTTTTCTCTTCTAGTATCTCTTTTTCAAATAAAACTAAGACAATGATTGCAAAGGTCAGAGAAAAAAGATTGCGTTATGGATTTCGGTAGAAGGAAGACTCACAAGTACACCTTCAAGGTTTCAAAACTAGAGGATTTATGAGGGTTGGCAAGGATGATCACCAACCCTGATGCTTTCAGAGCTAAGTACGGAGGAATGTTGTCTCTGTTAAGGGTCCATGTAATTGAAGGAATACTGTCTACTCTGATTCAGTTTTATGATTCGGTCTATCACTGTTTTATGTTCCCGAATTATCAACTGGCACCAACACTGGAGGAGTACTCTCACCTGACTGATTTACCCATCACTGACCAAGCTCCCGTTTCTGGACTGGAAGAAATTCCAAAGGATCAAACCATTGCAAGAGCAATCTATTTGGATGAGTCAGAAGTCAGGACTCACATGACCACTAAGGGTGGAATCCAAGGTTTACCAGCCAAGTGTTTGATAAAGAAGGCTCTGTACTTCGCTAGTATAGGGAACGCCACTGCTTTTGAGAGCACCTTTGTTTTGCTCACCTACGGGTTATTTCTGTTTCCCAACATTGATGACTTCGTTGATATCAATGCCGTTAAGATTTTTTTAATTGGAAACCCTATACCGACCTTGCTCGCAGATGCTTATCATTCGGCACACTTAAGGAATTTGTACAACAGAGGAATGACCACATGCTGTGTACCTATACAAATGGTTCATTTCCCACTTACCCAAGCCTGCTGCATTTTGGGATCATAAGAATACTTTACGTTGGTCACAGAGAATCATGTCTCTTACCAACTCTGACATCGATTGGTACAATTGAATCTATGACGAGATAAGAATCATTGATCGTTGTGGAAATTTCCCTAATGTACCCCTCATAGGAATTAAATGAGGAATCAACTATCATCTAGTTTTAGTTCTTCGTTAATTCGGATACCCGATGAGACATGTCCTGCGTAATGTTCATATGGAAGGTCTTTTCTTCAAGGAAGGAGAAAATGACAGGGCACTAAAGACAGAAATAGTGCATGCCTGGAAACATGTTCACAGGAAAGGAAGAGAGTCTTTAGGAAAACCAGACCGTGTCTCTGTGGAACCTTATCTCCACTGGGTACAAACTAGAGCTCTCAACTTGAGGATGCCTTACCCTCGTCAAGGAGATCTTCCGTTAAAGGAATATGTCCTTTATTTAATGTCTGATACGGAAAAGATTCAAGTGACTCTCAACAAAGTTCAACAGGAGAAGAAATCTTGGAGGAACAAGTACCGCATTCTCAATGTGGAGTGTAACAAAATACAACAACTGTTAAAAGAGAAAGACGCTCTGATCGAGATTTTAGAGCAACATGCTGTAGAAAATCAAGAAGACCAAAGGAATTTGTTCGCTCCTTTCACTTGGCAAAGGAATGACAACCCGACAACGGCTCAAGAGCCCCAGTCAAAGAAAAGGAAAGTACCAGAACCAGCACCTGAGCTCCCCTTAGAGAGGACTCAGGATCCATAAGTCTAGCCTTTTCCTTTTACAGCACTTTGTAAATTACTGTATTTCCATTTCCGCAATCTTTGAATTCAATAAAACGGGGTTTCCCCACTGTATGATATTTGTAATCCAATTGTTGAAGTTTCTTTTGATTAAACAAAAAAAACAAATTAATTATAATATAATCATTGTATATCATTCATCATTCTCACATAACGCATTCTTCTTCCCTACGAATCTCACGTTTGTGTCTCGATTCTAGAGTCAAACTGTCTCATTCGTACAATACTCTAGCCAATCGACAGAAGAAAATGGATGATCTCGAGGAAGAGAACAGAGAGTTGAGAGAAGAACTCGACGCTCTGAAAGAAGATCTGAGAAAGCTTCATAATGACATGCAAGCTCTGGCAGCAGCTCAGATGCAACAACAAAGGATTGTGATCTCAGAGATCACATCTACGCCCATAGTGGAAAAGTATGATCCTCGGTATAACATTCCTAAGGATCGTCCCTAGGGCATGCCACTTAACCATATCCCAGAAGGATATATTCCGCCGATCACGGAAGATCCGAAAACCACAGCAGGAACCGCTGGGCCTGAAGGTTACAAACTTCGGGAAAGCGAAGATGCAAGGGGCATGATAGCAACTCCTGAAGGTTACAAACTTTGGGAGAGGGAAGCACCAAGAGTCACTGCCGTAATGACTATACCACCACCCGTGGTACACACTGTCCCGGGAGGACAGATTCCACAGATACCTTCTGCTGGAAATGAAAGTATGTACGACAAAGTGAATGAGTTCCAGGAAGAGTTCCTGGAGATGCAGAAGGAACTGTAAGCCATTCGTGGCAAGGATCTATTCGGAAAGGACGCCGCAGACCTTTGTTTGGTCCCCAATGTGAAAGTTTCGCACAAATTCAAGGTGCCCGAATTTGAAAAGTACAAGGGTAACTCTTGCCCTCGAAGCCATTTGGTGATGTATGCTCGGAGGATGTCAACTCAGACAGAGAACCAACAACTACTGATCCATTATTTCCAAGATAGTTTAATCGGCGCCGCACTCAAATGGTACATGGGTTTAAACCGCACCAAGATCGTCACTTTTAGAGATCTTGGCGCTGCCTTTGTTCAGCAGTATAAGTATAACCTAGATATGGCACCGAACAGAGATCAACTCAGAGCCATGTCACAGAAGGATAAGGAAACCTTCAAGGAATATGCTCAGAGATGGCATGAAATTGCCGCCCAGATTTGTCCGCCTCTTGAGGAAAAAGAGATGACACAGATCTTCTTGAAAACCTTGAGCTCATTTTACTACGACAGAATGGTTGTCAGTGCGCCCAATGACTTTACTGAGATGATGGGTATGGGAGTTCGTCTTGAGGAAGCAGTCCGAGAAGGACGTTTAGTTAAAGATGCTGGACCATCAAGCAGTACCAAAAGATACGGTAGTGCTTTTCCTAAGAAAAAAGAGCAAGATATTGGTAATATCTCTCTCGGAAAGCAAAGACGACGGTACCAACCAATAGCAGCTGTAACTCCTGCTATCAATCCCGCGCCTATCTTAACGTATCAACCTCAGGTTGTTCAGAGCCAACCGAATCAACAACAATATCAGTAAAGGACACAACAACCTCTTCAGCAGGCTCGTCCTCAATACAACAACAATCGTACAATACGACCGCCAGAGTTCGACTCTATACCAATGTTGTACAGAGAATTGTTTCCGTTACTATTGGTCAAGGGGCACATCCAAACTAGGTCTCCTCTTACAGTACCAGAAAATCCACCTTTTTGGTTCAAAGCGGATCAGACTCGCCCTTACCATCAAGGAGGACCGGGGCATAACATAGAAAACTGTCTCAGCTTCAAATCCGATGTGCAGAAGCTTGTTAGGAGTGGGGTCTTATCCTTCAAGGATACAAATCCAAATGTTCAGACGAACTCGCTGCCTCAACACGAAAAGGCTGCGGTAAATTTGATAGAGGAAGAGTATAAGCACATCATTCAAATTCATGATGTACTCTTATTGGGAACCAACCTGGTCAAGATGCATTGCAAACAGAGTGGATACGAGCATGTACCATCTCACAACTATCACCGGTGTGATATTTGCTCTAAAAATAATCAAGGATGTTCTGTGGTGCAATGAGCTCTACAGGAACAGATGGATCTCGGATGGATCCAAGATCACCGAATTCGTGAAGTTAACATGACTTACACAAATTCCAACATCATTCAAAACCACGACATCGTGCGATGAATGTCAACTTGGTGGCAATGCACTCAAGCCAAAGCCAACAGCATAATCTGCCACGACACGATTATGATTCCTATCTGATTTGCTCGATAAACAATCATGGATGCTCTTTTGTATAAGAGGCCCTCCAACGTCAGATGGATCTTGGATGGATTAAGGATTACCGCGACAAAAGTCATTATCAAGTGAATATGATTCAAATCTTTGATATTCACTTGATGAATACCAGCTTGGTGGAACTACACGCTAAGCAAGTCCAGCTCGGTTTCCTGACTTCGCACGATTATAAGAACTGTAAGGGATGTCATGAGAGTAACCAAGGATGTGCACTTGTTCAGAGGACACTGCAACATTTGTTGAACCACTGGTGGCTTCCGATCTATCTAGATGAAGACACGCAATAAGTCAGTATGATTGACTGGAACTCTACTAGGCATCAGAATCAGGATGTTCGATCAATGGAGACAGATCTAGTGAGGTTACACTGCCTACAATGCGGACGTGGCCGGGTGCCACCACACAACTACGAGTGCTGTAGAGTTTGCTCGGAGAACAATCAAGGATGCTACCTCATGCGGGCAGCCCTTCAAGGTCAGTTGGACCACAAAGAGATTCAACCATGGTCAAGCTCTGGTTCAATGTGAGACTATCATCCTAATCAAGGCAAAGATGTTGTCTTAATCCCTAAACGAGAAGTGGCCAAAGATGTGTGCGCCATAATCCCTCAACACCATGAATCAAGAATTCCTCTTGATGGTGGAAGGATTATCAACCTCGAACCAATCGAGGCCAACTGCAATGGCCAGAAGAATCAAAAGGCTCCTGTAGTTATCTATCTACTAGGACCGGTACCGTACAAATCCGATAAAGCTATCCCAT
Source organism: Lathyrus tuberosus (assembly GCA_022829125.1). NCBI lineage: Eukaryota > Viridiplantae > Streptophyta > Magnoliopsida > Fabales > Fabaceae > Lathyrus > Lathyrus tuberosus. The sequence continues at coordinate 15,077,784 of JALAZF010000072.1, forward strand.
ACAAATACGGTGCAACAACAATTAAGAATGGAAAGGAAACTCCATTACCCTCTGTCGTGAATATTGCAGACGTCAGTCGAGGGACACGGAGCGGTCGAATCTTCAACCGAGGAGTTGGAGAACCCACCAGAGAAAAGGAACCTCAAACAGAAGTTCCTGATCAACCAGTCGGTCAATCCAGTGATCTCGACCTTTCAAAGAACAATGATGAGATGCTGAAGCTCATCCAGAGGAGTGAATACAACATTGTTGATCAACTGTTGCAAACTCCTTCAAAAATCTCTGTGCTATCTCTTTTACTCAGTTTCGAAGCTCACAGGGAGGTTCTACAGAAAGTTTTAGGGCAAGCCTTTGTGGAACAAGATATGACAATAAGACAATTCGACAGCATCATCTCTAACATCACTTCCTGCAACAACTTGGGGTTTAGTGATGAGGAACTGCTGGAAGAAGGAAAAAGTCATAACATGGCGCTCAATATCACAGTCAACTGCCAGGATGATGCTTTAGCCAGCGTACTGGTAGACACCGGATCGACTCTGAATGTTATGCCGAAGTCCACTCTAATGCAACTATCATTTAAAGGATCTCTCATGAGAGGCAGTGAGGTCACTGTCAAAGCATTTGACGGATCCTGGAAAACAGTTATCGGCGAAGTCGACCTTCCCATAACTATTGGTTCTCATACTTTTCAAGTCACTTTCCAGGTCATGGACATCCGGGCAGCATAAAGCTGTTTGTTAGGAAGACCTTGGATTCACGAGCCTGGGGCCGTCACCTCGACACTTCACCAGAAGCTGAAGTTCGACAAGAATAACCAATTAGTCACAGTCTGTGGAGAGAAAACCTTGATCGTGAGTAACTTGTCATTCACTTGTGCCGAATCAAAAGTGATTGTAGGAACCCAGTTCCAAGCACTTTCGGTGAGCAATGACAACCAATCAGAAAAAGGAACATCAATTTCCTCGTACAAAGATGCTCTCGAAGCGATCAAAAGTAACAATGCAAAAGGATGGGGATAACTTGTCATTCCTACGGATAACAAGACAAAGAAAGGTCTTGGTTTTTCTTCAACCTGTACCCAGACTTCTACTAACGATGAAAGTCTTCATCCCATTCAGGATTTCTTCCACAATGAAGGTTTCCTTCACCCAGTATCTCAAGAAGTACATACCATCAACGAGGGTGACCCCTTCGATACAGATGAAGAGTGGATGTCCTATCTTAACGAAGACGGTTATATGTCTCAGGAAGAGGTGCCTACACCGTTTTGCTATCCCGCACAGAGTCCGAGATATATACCGAGTCAGATGTCAAAATGATATACGGAGATTGTGATCCGGAAGGATGCAGTGCTCCACCAAACTCATTAGAGGAGGACACTCTGATGAAAGATAACTTTGACCATGACTATTATGGCCCAATGGATGGCCTGCCTATCTGGCAGCCGTACCCAAGAGACTCAGGGCAAAAGAGTCAGCCGAACGATGCATACGAACTGAGCATCATTAAGAAGAATACCTGTGTCCCCATAGAATCATGGGATCATTACTCAGGGCATTCAGAAAATATCCAGTACGATGATGAATTTACAAGAATTGCAGGGCAAGAGTTCTTTAACTACGCTTTTCCCGAGGTCAACGTCATCGAGAGAGACGACTCCTCCAGTTCCAAATAAGTGACACCCTAGGAAAACCGAGTGGCAAATACGACTTCATGGTTAAGTACACCGCTCCTGAAATCTCTCGCATCAGGCTCGAAGACATTCAGCCAACTGGATGGGGAGATATACCTGAGAGTATAGACACTGTGCAAGATACAGCTAAAGAATTTTCCTATGACAACTCTGCCTGGGAGACAGATTCCAACGATCCTGGTCCACCAGAAATCAACATTATTTCTGAAGATAAATCAAGAAGGAAGGTACCAAACTTTGTGATTCACCGAGGAGTTCGCCGCCAATGGGTTGTTGTAGATGTCCCAGAGATTGTCCATAAGTCTAAGTAATTGCCATCTTTGTTTTAACCTTTCACCCTGCCCAGGTGAAACGAATGTTTTTATAGGGCTCACTTTCTATAAATGTCTCTCTTTGCTTCGCCCAAAGCGACTGAGTTTTGTTTTATAGGGATGTAGTTTCAAGAATCGACAAGATCATAAATAAAATAACGGCGTTCTGTAATTTCCGCATTTTATTGCTGTTTTCTCTTTTCACTTTTTCAGAAAATGGTAATCCTTAAAACAACTCAAATAATAAAAACAAGCATTTTTCAGAAAATACGTTGCACACACTCTTCCATTCTCTCTATCCCTTCTAAAACAAATCATCACGTCATGCAGATTGCTTATTTTAAACCCCATTGAAACATACGATCCAATGCCTTCTCCCAACTTTGAGTTCTCGGTATTTGAGGTTGAAGAAGAAAATGACGAAGAAATTCCAAAAGAGATCTCCAGATTACTCTGACAAGAGGAAAGGTCCATTGAACCTCACAGAGAGCCGTTGGAAATGGTCAACTTGGGTTCAGGGGAAGAGAGAAAAGAAGTCAAGATTGGGGCACTGCTCAGTCCGACTGTCAAAGAAGGTTTGATAAAGCTTCTCAAAGAGTTTCTCGATGTGTTCGCTTGGTCCTATCAGGATATGCCAGGGTTGGATACCAGCATCGTGGAACATCATCTACCGTTAAGATCAGAATGTCCGCCCGTAAAGCAAAGACTAAGACGGACTCATCCAGACATGGCCATCAAAATCAAAGAGGAAGTACAGAAACAGATTGACGCAGGTTTCCTTGCCACATCAGAATATCTTCAATGCTTAGCCAAAATAGTACCTGTTTTGAAAAAGGACGGAAAGGTCAAAATGTGTGTAGACTACAGGGATCTAAACAAAGCCAATTCGAAGGACGACTTTCCCTTACCGCACATTGACATGCTGGTCGACAGTACATCAAAGTTCAAAGTATTCTCCTTCATGGATGGATTCTCGGGCTATAATCAGATCAAAATGGCGCCGAAAGACATGGAGAAAACTTCATTCATCACCCCATGGGGCACCTTTTGTTACAAGGTAATACCGTTCAGTTTGAAGAACGTCGAGGCAACCCATCAAAGGGCCATGACTACTCTATTTCATGACATGATACACAAAGAAATTGCGGTATATGTCGATGATATGATTGTCAAATCTAAAACAAAAGAGGAGCATGTGACCCACCTGTCAAAACTATTCGAGTGTCTGAGAAAATACAAACTCCGCTTGAATCCCAACAAGTGTACATTCGGTGTTCGCTCAGGGAAACTCTTAGGGTTCATCGTTAGCCAGAAAGGAATTGAGGTTGATCCTGACAAGGTCAAGGCCATTCAATAAATGCCTTCTCCAAAGACTGACAAACAAGTCAGGGGCTTCCTAGGACGTTTGAATTACATTTCTAGATTTATATTCCTCATGGCCGTGACGTGTGCGCCAGTCTTCAAATTACTAAAAAAGAACCAGAACTGCGTTTGGGCAGAATACTGCCAAACTGCCTTCGACAGTATCAAAGAGTACCTGTTGAATAAACCTATCCTGTCACCTCCAGTCGAGGGAAGACCACTTATCATCTATTTAACAGTCTTGGAAGACTCAATGGGGTGTGTACTTGGCCAACAAGACGAAACAAAAAGAAAAGAGTCTGCCATCTACTATTTGAGCAAGAAATTTACCGACTGCGAGACTCGGTACACTATGCTTGAAAAAACTTGCTGTGCTCTGGCTTGGGCAGCCAAACGTCTTCGCCAGTATATGATTCGTCACACTACTTGGTTAATCTCCGAAATGGATCCCATCAAGTATGTCTTTGAAAAGCCTGCTCTCACGAGAAGGATAACCCGTTGGCAGATGTTGTTATCGGAATATGACATTGAGTACCACGCTCAGAAAGCTATAACAGGAAGTGTTTTAGCCGATCATTTGGCTCATCAACCGATTGATGACCAAGAATCGGTCGGGTTTGACTTTCCAGATGAAGATGTCATGTATCTAAAAATGAAAGACTGCGATGAACCGCTACCCAGTGAAGGGCCAGAACCAGGTTCCCAATGGGGACTAATCTTGACGGAGCTGTCAATCATTATGGAAACGGAATTGGGGCAATCATCATAACACCTCAGGGTACCCACATTCCTTTCATTGTCAGACTGACGTTCAAGTGTACAAACAACGAGGCCGAATACGAAGCTTGTATCATGGGTCTCGAAGAAGCGATCGACTTAAGGATCAAGAACTTAGATGTATATGGTGACTCAGCCCTGGTTATCAATCAGATTAAAGGAGATTCGAACACATACCAATCAGGACTGATTCCTTACAAAGACTAAGCGAGGAGGTTGTTACCATTCTTCAACAGAGTCGAGTTTCATCACATCCCTTGTGAAGAGAATCACATGGCTGATGCACTAGCCACTATCTCTTCCATGGTTAGTGTAGGTCAATGGAACGACTTACCTAAGATTGACATAATGCGCCTAGAAAGTCCCGCTTACATTTTTACAATTGAAGCAGTCATAGACGATAAAACTTAGTATCATGATATCAAATGCTTCCTTCAAAAACAAGGGTACCCACCTAGGGCATCCAGAAAAGACAGAAAGACCCTCAGGAGATTGGCAGGCAGTTTATTCCTGAGTGGTGATACACTCTATAAGAGAAATTTCGACATGGTTTTGCTCCGATGCTTAGACAGGCCAAAAGCAAACATGCTGATGAAGGATCCTTTGGCACTCATGCCAACGGACACACAATGGCGAGAAAAATTCTAAGAGCCGGGTACTATTGGTTGACAATGGAATCCGATTGCTACAAGTACATGAGAAGATGTCACAAGTGTCAGATATACTCAGACAAAATCCATGTACCACCAACACATCTCAAAGTTCTTTCTTCCCCATGGCCTTTTTCCATATGGGGAATCGATATGAATGGTATGATCGAACCCAAGGCTTCGAACGGACATCGGTTCATCCTGGTAGCCATTGATTACTTCACCAAGTGGGTCGAAGCAGTGTCATACGCCAATATAGCCCGACAAGTGTTGGTCCGATTTATAAAAAACAATCTCATTTGTCGTTATGGTGTTCTAAACCAGATCATTACTGATAATGAATCTAACTTGAACAATAAGATGATGAAAGAGTTGTGCGCTGAGTTCAAGATCGAACACCATAACTCATCTCCCTACCGACCTAAGATGAATGGAGCGGTAAAAGCGGCTAACAAGAACATCAAGAAGATCGGTCAAAAGATGGTTGTAACCTACAAAGACTGGCATGAAATGCCGCCTTTTGCTCTTCACGATTATCACACATCTGTCCGTACTTCAACAGGGGCAACCCCTTTCTCTCTAGTATATGGCATGAAGGCGGTGCTTCCTGTAGAAGTAGAGATCCCATCAATCCGGGTATTGATGGAAGCTAAGTTAACAGAGGCTGAATGATGTCAAAGTCGACACGATGAACTGAACCTAATCGAAGAAAAACAAATAACGGCACTATGCCATGGGCAGTTGTATCAGCAAAGGATGAAGACGACATTTGACAAAAAGGTTAGACCCCGTGTCTTTAGAATAGGAGACCTCGTGCTCAAGAAGATACAATCATTTCTCACTGATTCCCAAGGCAAATGGACTCTGAATTATGACGGCCCCTATATGGTCAAGAAAGTTTTCTCAGGCGGCGCCTTGAAACTTGCAACCATGGATGGAGAAGAATTTTCCTACCCCACAAATGTTGACGTAGTCAAGAAATACTTCGCCTAAGTGAAAAAAAAACGTCTCGGTGGATTGAAAACCCTAAAGGGCGGTCCAGGAAAAAATTAGAGACACAGGCAAATATGATCCCCGTGGATTGGAAACCTCAAAGTACAATCCAGACAAAAGATAAGGATTTATGACAAGTAACTACGTCCAACAAAGGGGCAAATCCCCTAGCAGCGGTCGTGCCATCTATCAGGAAAACTCCAGTCAAGGTCATCTTCGATAGAAGCTCAGGATGTCCAAAATTCAAATTGGTAGAAGGATAGCGGTAGTTATGTTTCAATGTAGGCCTCTTCCCTTAAATTACCATTTTCTAACTTTGTAAATACTCTATGGGATCACGCGTTTGGCTGATTTCCATCCTATCAATAAAATTTGAGCCCTAGTGCTTTTGTTTGTAAATCTTATTTATTTTAGCTTTACAGAACGAAATTTTAATATGATCAACGATTCTTGAAATAAAACAAAAATGAATTTACTTATCAAACTTTTTCTGCTTTTAAAATAAAGATAGTAATTATTTTGACTGTTGAACATTAAAAGAACATCGATCGCTACTCCAAAGGTGATTAAGCTTCAAAGGACAAAATTAAAATACTCCTTCTAAACCAGTGCACCTGAATGAAGGATCAACTGTGTCAGATGCGAATATTCCGTCCGACATCCCCAGCTGAGTTCTTATCTCCTAAGTCCGACCAACGTTTTCCCCACAGGGACTATCTCTCCTAAGCAAGGTAGAATTGCTATTTTGAACCAAATGGTACTTCTTCATCCCCAGCAGTGGCCGAGTATCTAGTCGTGTTCATCCTCTAGTCTGTATATCGTGTCAATTTTGTCAGCATAAGCATACATACATCATGCATTATTGATTTACATTCATATTCATATTGCATTAGTATCACTCTAGTCGGTCTTATCCCCCTAGTGATAAAAGTCCTCTCAATCGAGTCGTCAGTTCTTTCCTCGTCAGGCAATGTTGTGTTTGAAAAATCTCTCCTCCAGTTTATTTCTGGATTGAAGCCGGTTCTCGACCACTTTGATAACTTGAACCTCTAAAAGGCAAGAAGACATTCGACAAATATCACTCTTTACCATTGAAGATGATATCTTCGCTTTCCCGGATTAAGAAAAATCCCCAGAGAAAGCCTCTTAATCAAAGATTCGACAATACAGTAGTTCTTGTTCGGAAAATTTGCTGACAAAAATGTCATCTGCACCTCCAAATTGGATTACATCACATGGCATTTCTCCGAAAAGATCTCAGGGAAAAGTATGATGTAATATCCCCAATCAGAAAGCAGTCTCTCAAGAGACTCGTTTTCCCCAGTAGAGTCGACAAATGGCATCTCCAATAGATAAGTTTGTACACCTCTACAGCTCAGACAAATGGGTTTCCCCCAGCAAGTCTGACATCAAAACTTTTTCCCATCAAATGGCATCTCGCCATGAAAATTTGGCGAAAAGTTTGAGGAAAACCGCTACAAACAACATCCCTTGTCAAGAAAGTTTATTGACAAAAGAAACTACGACCATTTCCTTGGTAGGAAACCAGGATCGAGGGGAAGTTTATATCAGAAACTGAGACCAGTTCCTTGGTAGGAAACCAGGATCGAGGGGAAGTTTACAAAAGAAACTGAGACCACTTCCTTGGTAGGAAACTAGGATCGAGGGGAAGTTTACATCAGAAACTGAGACCAATTCCTTGGTAGGAAACCAGGATCGAGGGGAAGTTTATTTCAGAAACTAAGACCATTTCCATGGCTGAAGACCAGGATCGAGGGGAAGTTTTTACCTTTTCTAAGCATCATTGCTTAGCAAAAGAAGATGGATGAGGAAATGACCATTCATAACCACCACCAAAATTTCAGGTATTCCGATATTTAATCCTCTTGCACCCCGAATGCCCAAATACCTTCGCCATTCACACCGTCGGGTCCAAGAAAATTAAATAGGGGCATCTGTCATACCCCAAATTTTGACCACTAAGATTTCCCATCATTGTGCAAATTATAATCATAATATGGATGAACTATCATGCCTCATCAATCTCCTCAGAGATGTTTGAGCATTCACCACAATACAGGACTACGGTTTCAAGCCCTCTCTGAGCACTTGGACAAAGGATCAATCAAGAAATGACATGATATTCAACTTGTCTAACATCTCAAACACCTACAAAGGATCAAAAGGACTCCCACATCAAGAATCAAGCACAAAGTTGCAGCATTCCAAGTGGATCAAGACTCAAGATCGCCAGTGTCACCAAACTAGGGTTCTGGTCGACTAAGGCCACCAGATGAAAATTTTCCTCTTAGCATGAGCCATTTCTTTAAAGCACAACTTAAGATACTCCAAGGGACCTCATGGACCCAGACATCAAGTCAGTTTAACCTCAGGGGAAGCATTCACCCAAAAATCAGGAATTATGGTTTCTTGACCTAATTCACCCCTAAGTTGACTTTTGGGACAAAACATGAGCCAAGAAGTCAAGAAATGATTTGAGGGTCTCTGATACACTATATTGATCCATTTGAAACAATGGATTGATCCAAGAAGCTTGATCTACAAGTTTCAATTTCATCAGGACCACAATTAGAGTTTCGAGGGAAAAGTCAACTGTACCTTTGACTTTTGACCAAGACATGCTCCCAAACCTTGGGACATGGTTCAATACACCCTATAACACCTATAAAATATATCCATTAGGTTTGATTTAGGTCAAGGACTTGATTTCATAAAGGATCGCACAGTTTGGATTTCATCCGATAAAAAGTAAACGGTGCACAAAATCAAGTTTGACTTTTTGGAATTTTTAACAATTATGGTTCCTTGACCCTAAAACAATGTTAATATGTGATTTGAATCGTCATTCATCAATAAAGATCAAGAAAAGTGACTTAACTTGTAAAAGGGGTAACCATAAATAACTTAGAATTTTTCTAAGTTATGAAACAAAGTGGCTAGGGTACAAACTTCCAAGGACCATAACTTGAGATCCAAGCAACCATTTTGGATGGTCCAAAGCTGGATTTGTAGCTCTCATTACACTCTACAAAAATGTCAACTAGACCTCATTCCAATTCATCATGGATTTTTAGTTATGGAGTGATCAAAAAGGAAAAAAACATGAAAATGACACTTTTCCAACACTTAGTGAAAATCTGCCTAAGTTAGCAGCCTTGAACATCAATGTTCATGATGATTTTTCAATTGGATCCAAAAAGTTTCAAGATAAACTATGATCACATATGTGTTGTATCATATGAGGGCTTTCCAATGAGCCCAAGAACATGAGAAAACTCCACCTGAGCTAGGAGTTATGACAGCTGCAACATGCCTTGCTGCAAACTGTCTTGGCAAGGAAGATTTATACATAAGGGCTCGATTTGATCAAATTATGAAACAACAAGCATGGTTATCCATCTGCACACCTCAAGGGGGAACAACCAAGGGACAAACACTGGTCTCCCAGCCTCCTAAGTCCATGGATCTATGTTTAGGCATGACACTCCTAAATTCAAAGATGCTTCAAATATTTAATTTTGTTTCAAAGCATTTAACTGATGCATAGAGGTGGCATTCATCAAGATAATGTTATCCAAGTTCAGTCAAGACTTATCCTTGAACCAAAGAACCTTAGGCCTGTGCCCTAACCTCAAGTCAATGGCTAGAGGAGACTTGAGATTCCATTTGATCACAATTGGCCACAGACCTACTGCAGCCTCCATTCACAATTGATGCCAAAACAAACTTGACACACTATAAATAGAGCTCAATTGTGATCAGTTTGAGTACACCAAAGCACCCAAACTGATGCTTTCCTCAAAATCTCCTATTTCACTCCAATTTTTCCTTCTAACTCAAGTCATCATTGGGTTTTGAGTTTGAGAGCAATTCCAACCAAACCAATCACACACACACCTCACATATAACATATAGAAGTGATCCATAACACAAAATCACATCTGGAACATCAGGTTCTCAAAATCACCATCCATCTCCACAAGCCTTTGATAGATTTGCAGTTGAGGTGCCAAATCCAGTTCCAGCTCAATTCAATCCACTCCGAGCATCCAGACACACTCCATAGCACCTATGGAAGCTGTTCACATCATTGGAACCAAGCTGTAACACCTCTAACCTAGAACTCGATCACCAGCTGCAAGAGGTAAGCCTAAATTTGGTCATCTCACGATTCATGCATATTTCCTCGCACAATAATTTTGCCATATGTTCATAATCATGTATGGAGTGTTTCTCCTCAATTGATTGCTTTGTATGAATCGTGTATGGAATTTCTTAGCCTTCATGCAGAAATTAGGGTTCTTGAGGTTTTTCTTTGATTTCTCATTCCATACTTAAAATAACTGAAATTAAAGACCATGGACATGATCGTGAGTTGAAAATGAGCAGATTGATATGTGGATTGTGTGATTTCATCAAGTATTCAGTGAGATTGATGAGAAAATGCAAATCAGACAAAAACAGGGCACGCGGGCAAGAACAAGGTGTTCTTGGCGCCCTTTTTCAAATTTTTGAATTTTTGAATTTTTATTATTTTATTTAATTGATTCAAAAATTAATTTCTCTTTGAATTTTAATGATTTTGAGTTGATTTTTTTTTTCAAAATTCACAAAAAAGTTAAATGGTTTTCATGTATTTGATATTTTTGCAAAGAATTAATTTTTATTTGTTTTTTAACATTTTAAAAATTTTCTTTCTCTTGATTTTCCAAACTTAAATGGTTTTCTATCATTTTGTGGATAAAAAAAATGATTTTTGAAACATTGACCCAAAATCACAACTCATTTCTCACATGTTTTCAATGATTTTATTAATTTTTTAATTAAAATTAATTCTATTTTTAAGAAAATTAGGGTTTTGATTGATCTCACCCTCATCAATCTTTTTCAAACACTCATGGGCCTCTTGATAGAGTGTTAGTCCCACGCCTTTGTAAATAAAACAATTTTGGGCCTCACACATTGTATAAGTCCCTCTGTATATTTTCAAAAGTTTGGCGCGATCATCGCCTTTGTAACAAAATCAATGGGGCTTCTCCTTGAGCTATAAGACCCATCTTCATTCATTTTCAAACTCTTTGGGCCTATAATAGAGTGTAAGACCCAATCCCTTTTTGAAACCAAAATAACTTGGGCCTCAGTTATTCTATAAGACCCACTATGATTTCAAAATCTCGGCGCGATCTCCGTTTTCAAAATATTTTCATCTGGGCCTCCCCTCGTGTTGTAAGTCCCATTTCTTTTCCTTTTTAAAATAATTTGGGCCTCTCCTTGAGTTGTAAGACCCATCCCCTTGTGCAAAAACCTTTTTGGGCCTCAGTGGTTGTATAAGTCCCTATACGATATTCAAAACAACAGTGCGATCACTGTTAAAACTTGGTCCTCTCCTTGAGTACAAGCCCAAACAATCTTTTCAAAAACAACTTCCCTTTTGATTTAGATTCAAATATACATGTTGTTATCAAAAATTTCTTTAATTTCTTTGAACAACTAACAATACAACATGGAAGCTTGCTCACTTGTAAGCTTTAACAGGTTTCATTTATTCGCTTTCATATATATAACTGTATTGTGGGAAGCTGTGCATGGTAAGTATTCTTTCATATCCTTTTAAATACTTGTCATATATCAACTGTATATATACTAGTATAGTTATTTAGATTTTTCCCCAGCAACTAGGTCTAGAACTAGGTAAAGCCATGTTGGTCGCTCTTTAAATACAGTCAAAACTAGATCCCCATAAGATTTCCAGGTACAGTCTTGCCTTCTCTTGGGCTTAAACAATATGAAACAAAGAGAAAGGAAGTATTCCTCGTGAACCTTTTCTCAAGCTGTCACTAGTAGAAATTGTCAAAGAAATTCTACTACCAGGAGTTGATCTATTCTCGGTGAATAGCATCTCTTGAGTTTCTTCAAACCTCAGAACTTTCACTAAATGATCTATTCTCAGCGAATAGCATTTCTTGAACTTTTCTTGGTTTGGGACCCACAGGCTTCCTAAAAGCATCCCCGCCTCCTCTTGGGCTTTGTACAAGGACCTTCCAGCTTCCTAGAAGTTCTCATGCCTCCTCTTGGGCTTAATACAAGGACGTTGAAGACCTCTTAAAGGTATAAGACAGAACTTAGTCATCCTTTGCTAGAGCAATCTTTCCAGTGTTAAATCACAGACCAATTTAGGGTTGATTCTCATCCCTTAAAAAACCCTCGCCTCCTCTTGGGGCATCATACAAAAGATAAAACTCTTCCGTACCAGTAGACTTGGACAGTCTAAATCCCCTTGAGTCTCAAAGACATTCTCAAGCGTAGAAGGAACCCTGATAATCCGATCAATTCCCAGCTGAGTTAAAACCCAGTCCCTCTCCTAAAAATTCCCCAACTAGGGTCAGTATAACAGTATCCCAAATCATAACCTCAAGGTGTCTGATATCTCAACTCTTCTGTAAACCCCAGCAAGAGTCGATTCCCCACTTGGACCTGCCTAGGGATCTCAATAATCCTCAGTAGAAAGATAGCCTCCTCTTAGGCTTTGTATAATGATCATTCCTCAGCAAAGTTAGCCTCCTCTTGGGCTTTATACAAATGATTCTCCTCGGCGGAGTTAACCTTTTCAGACTCTCTTGTTGAGTCAAACACTTTTCAGACTCTCTTGTTGAGTCCACCAACTTTTCAGACTCTCTTGTTGAGTCAATCACTTTTCAGACTCTCTTGTTTAGTCGATCAACTTTTGGACTCTCTTATTGAGTCAATCACCTTTTAGCACTCTCTTGTTGAGTCAACCCTTTTTAGCCTCAATCCTGGGCTTTGTACAGGACAGATAAAAAACACTCTCTTGTTGAGTCCAACTTTTCCAACCTCCTCGTAGGCCTGGTATAAGGATTTCCCCTAGCAGAAGTCAAATTCCTCTTAGGTATCATGATTTCTCCAGCTTGTTCGGCCACTATCCTGGGCTTTGTACAAGACAGATAAAAACACTCTTGTTGAGTCAAAACCTTTTTCGCCTTAATCTTGGGCTTTGTACAAGATATAAATCTTCAAAACCTTCTCTTAAGCCTGGGACAAACATTTTCCCCAGCGGAGTCATTTTCTCCCAGCCTTCTTTTAGGCTTTGAGGAATGATTTCCCAAGCAAAGTCAAACTCATTTCAGCCTCAATCTTGGGCTTTGTACAAGGCCCATAAAAACATCCTCACCCGAGTCAATTAAATTTCCTCTTTCAGCCTCAATCTTTGGCTTTGTACAAGACACATAGAAACCTCCCCAACGGAGTCAAAATCCCTTTTTAGCCTCAATCTTGGGCATTGTACAAGACAGATAAATTATTTTCCCTGGAAAAGTCCAACTTGTAGCTTCCTCTTAGGCTTCGTATAATGATATCCCCAAAGAGTCAGTCTCTTTTTAGCCTTAATCTTGGGCTTTGTACAAGACAGATAAAATACTCTCTTGTTGAGTCGGTCATTTCCAGCCTCCTCTTAGGCTTTGTATAAGGACTTCCCCAGTGAAGTCAATCAACCGCTTAGCTTTAGCCTTGGGCTTTAATCAAGGCACACAAAAATCAATAATCCCCTCAGAGGAAGTCCATCCCTCTTTAGAGATGACAAATTCCCTCTCAGTCAAACCTTTTAGCTTCAATCTTGGGCTTTGAACAAGACACAAATACCCTTTTAGCTTCAATCTTGGGCTTTGAACAAGACACCAAAACATCATTCTCCACCCTTAGAATATGAGGAACTACGATTGCTCTAATTTCCCTGTTTCATTTAAACGGGAATACATAGGCATAAGATTACGAAATCTTAGCGAGCATACTAAACAAAAACTCTAGGTCCAGTACCTTCACACATCAATCAAAACTTAGGTCCAGTACCTTACCAAAAACATCGGGAATAACCCGAACATCAATGAAAACTCCCTCACTCACTCATATTTCCCAAGAAACTTTCCCAACCCATTAACGGATAAACACCATCAAGTACAAAGCGAAACCTAAAGCTAATATCCTGTGGATAACCACATATAGGATGGGTAATTGACAACTCCCCATTGTATAACCTGACCCCGGACCCCCAATCTCTTTTAAGCATTTGTTCAGTTAAACATTCGCGTGTAATGTTAGTTTTAGATAACTTCCCTTTCCCTTCCAGCTTCACGGGATAAATAAGAAATCAAAAAGTAGCACCCCCTCCTACCATTGCGGTGAGGAAAACCCAGTGATAAGGTGGTCGCGTCACCGACAAAAATCGCTCGCTACAACTATTACAAAAAAAAACTGTCAACCATAGTTAAACCCTATAAATCAGACATGTATCCCACTACTTAGGCCTTTGTGTTCCAACTTCTTTTTATATGCGCATCTTTGAGCTTGGTGTTTAATTTCTTACTTTTGTTATTATAGAATTGGAATGTGGGGTATGTTTTGCTGATATCTAATTTTGCACGGAGTTTTGTTCTTGCCTAGATTTCAGTCTGTCCTATGCAAGCAAATGTTTTGGAAACAAGTAAGAAATCGGATGTGACCCATTTTGTCATGGAGCATCTAAGTGCCATGATTTTTTAGAGTAGTCAAAGTCTATGAGATATAAAGTATGCATATTTTCAAATTATTTCTAGTGGCTATTACTTTTTGTTATGTATAGTTTTGTGGATCTCAGTTGTATTTTACCTTTGATCATTCTAAAGAATGTGTGGTTGGGCCTAACTCAACCATACAAAACTGGTTTGTAGGCTGAGGATTGCCCCTCACTTATAAACACATGTGATCGGTCACCATTTCTACTGGTTTTGCATCTGTTATTCGGCACGAAACCACGAAATTGGTAACCCTTTGTTTTGTATTTTCATTACCTTTCAAACTATTTTTACTTTTTGCAATTTCTTTCAAGTATTGTTACTTTTAATAGTTTACGTTATTTTGTTGCATTTGATGCGTTTTTGTGGTAGTTTCTTTGTTCTCAGATGCAGGTAAGAAGCTCAATGATATTGTGCATGTGAATCGGGAGTTCCGGAGTTCCAGATAGAGGATTTTTGAAGTTACAGTAACCTTGACACGGCCACCCGTGTCGCCTGACACGGCCCGTGTCAGGATGAAGCTAGAAGGTGAAGTTTGCATGGAAGGCAAGGGGATGACACGGGTGCTCGTGCCAGCTGACACGACCCGTGTCAGCAAGTCTGGCATGGAAAACTTGTGAAGCAGCAGGACAGAAAGCCAACACGGCCGGTCGTGTTGTCTGACACGGCCCGTGTTGGCCTGGGTGAGGATGTTCTGATTTTTCTCATTTTTTTTATGTATGGGGACTTTCAAAGGGCATTCTGGGGGTTTCCTGTAGCTGTTAAGTGAATTGTGACTATTTAGTATTGTTTTTGTGAGAAAGGAAGGGACTTTGGTTTTTACGTACAATTTTTACATTAGAGTTTTTCATGGGATCAAGTGATCTGGAGGAGGGAGATTCTTCCTGAGTTCTAGCGATTGAACATCTAAGTCATCCGATTACTATTGTAATGTCTACTTTTCATATCGTATTTCTTGTTAGTACCATGAATAGCTAAACCCCATAATGCTAGGGGGCGTCCCTAAATTGCAATGTAATGAACCTATTTTGAATTATTCGATGAGATTATGCTTTTCTCTTTAAGCTTTTAGTTTTCAATGTTCTCAATGCTTTTTCGATCGGACCAATTAAAATTGATTCACGAATAGGGTTAGGTCGGACAAACCACCCTAACGCTTTTGCAAAATAATATTACAGTAGATATCGCTTAGGAATGGGGAAACCCCGTAATAACCAATACAATCTTGTTAATACTATTTCTTGATGTTCTTCCGAGACCTCTAAGGAATTAGGGTCAAGGGAGAATATCAAAGGTTTTTCCGTTAAGGAATTAAGGAAAAATACTCTTGAGATTTGGTAAGCTAAGGTTTGAGGCATGTCTCTTTGAATAATTATTAGGTTTCTTACAGAGCAATTTATACACTCTTCCTAGCATAGTATCTCAAATTTGTTTAAGTCATTTTATTCATTCTGCTTGTTTTATTATTTGTTATTATAATTTCTAAAACAAACAATCCCCAAGAAATTTTTATTTAATTGAATTAGCATCTGCACTTGTAATAACGCGCAGTCCTCGAGAGATCGATTCTGGGGATAACCCCTACTATTACTACATCGGTAAAAATAGTACACTTGCTATTTTCCCGATCAAGTTTTTTGTGCTGTTGCCGGGGACTGTAAAATTATAAGTTGTGTTAATTCAATTAAAATTTTGTTGCTCTGCAACCAAAATTTTATTTTTTCTGTTAGTTGTATAATTTTTGTTTATTACTATTATCTGTCTAACCTGTGTATGCAAGGCAATCCCTCAACGGAATTTTCTTTTGACGCAGAACCCGAAAGATCATTGCACGCTAGACGCCGTCAAGCTAAGCAAGAAAGACTAGTAGGGTCATTTTCAAGAACGGTAATTTCAGATCAAGAAAAAGACGAAGAAGTTTCAGTTCATTCTGAGCATACTGATTCTGGCACAGATATAGATCCAGAAACCTTTATCATGGCTGCAGACCCACTTCCAGCGGAGAGACTTCTGGGGGATTATGGAAGAGAACATGCTCCAACAGGCCGGTTGACCATCGTAAATCAGCCGGTTACTGTTGACCACTTTCAGTTGAATCCATCGACCATTTGATAGCTCGAGAGGAGACCTTTCTCTGGAAGAATTAATGAAGATGCCAATAAGCACCTCCAAAGGTTTCTAACTATGAGCACGCCACTAAAAATTGAGGGACATTCTGAAGAAGGAAAAAAGCTGGTTATGTTCCCTTTTTTTTTGGAAATAAAAAATTTTATTAGCCAAAATATGGAAAATACAAAAGGACTACAAAGGACCAGAGTCAAACTTCAAAAATCAAAACTCTTCTAACATAAGGTTAGCTAAATGTTTTCTTAGGCTATGATTATTCCACCCTCTATTAGTAATCGTATGAATTACTATACTCTTTATATCTATATTATCCACAAGATTGCCAAAGCTAATTTTATTCCTATAGCTCCAAATTTCATATACAGTTTCTGCCACGATGCTACGGAGGATACAAGCTCTCCAACCTTTCCCTTTCCCATTACAAATCAACCACTTAATCTCTTCATTTCATCCTTGCGGTTCCCGAATGATACCCATCCACCGCAAAATGTTCTTCCAAATTTCCTTCAACTTCTGACACTGAAAAAAATAAGTGGCCCGTTGTTTCAGGTTGGTGGCAAAATGAGCACATATCATCCAGGACCATACCAAATCTCTTCATTCCCTCCCTAGTGGCTAGATTCTCATGGAAAACCAACCACAATATGAACAAGGACCTCGGTCTAGCCGCATTCCTTCGGAAAAGACAATGCCAATCAACCTTGTAGTCATCTCCAAGAAGCTGCATATAGACCTTTTTTGTGTTAAATTTCTCACCCATCGTATGCCAACATTCCATATTTTTAATAGTATCTCGTTCTTTTAGAATTCCTTTGAGAACCCATGACATGTTCTGCTTAGGCTGCACATCATCAACGGATACACCTTTAAAGTAGAAAGAGTGAATCCATTTTACCCACAGGGTATCCTTCTTCTTAATCAAGTTCCATAACAGTTTCGTTATGTTCCCTTTTACTTTGTCAGATGATGCAAAAGAGTGGTTTTATTCCTTACCTTTCGGGAGTATCACCACTTGGCAAGAGATGGAGACGACATTTTTGAATGAGTACTTTCCCGCTTCTGTGTACATTCGAAAGAGGTACGATATAGTAAATTTTAAGCAGAAGGATGGAGAGTCACTCGGAGATGCATATAAGAGATTTAAGAGGTTGTTGGTTGCATGTCCTACTCATAACATGGATGCAACCGAACAGATGCAAAACTTTGTCAATGGCCTCCAGATGAAGACTAAGCAACTAATTGATACAGTTGCCAGTGGCTCATCTAATTTTATAATAGCCACTGGTGTCAAAAAGATCATTGAAGCCATAGCCGCTAACGAGCATTTGGAGTTGTATGATCGCAGTGGGAGCCAACCAGAAAAGTTGATTGATTTGAAGCTTACTGAGCAAGTGGTAAAGATGGAAGACCAGATTGCAGCTGAGGTAGAGAGAAGACTTAAAAAGACGAATCTTGATACTCAAAGTATGGCACAAGTTCAAACTGGTCAACCCATGAGTTATGAGATTTGTAGTGGACCCCATTATACTGCACATTGTGTTGCGACTCCGCAACAAATTGAAGCGATAAAATTCCTGAAGCAGAATAATCCCTACGCTTAAACTTATAATCCAGGGTGGAAGAATCATCCTAACTTCTCCTGGAAAGATCAGAATCAACAACAATACCCACAACAGCAACAAGCTCCCCAAAAAGCACATTGGGAGATTTCCATTGAGAAGATGGCCGCTCAAAGCTTCCAATTTCAAGAAGAGACAAGAAGTAATCTAAGGAACACAGGTGATTCCATTAAAAATCTTGAAGTTCAGATGAGCCAGATAGCACAACAATTAGCAAGTTCTCAAACACCGGGCGCCCTCCCAAGCGCCACAATACCCAATCCATAGAATCATGAGAATGTCAATGTTGTTACCACAAAAAGCCAGAAAGTTACGAAAGTAGAAATGGGAGCCAATGAGTGTCAGTGTATCGAGGTGGATCTGGAAGTGCGAAAAAGTCAGAGAGAGCCAGAAGAAGCCAGGCCAAGCGAAGAGAAAAGAAAAGAAGCGGTTAAACCTGTGATCAAGTTACCGTACCCCTCAAGAGTGACAAAGAAGGAGACACAAGAAAAAGACTTTGAGAAATTCAGCTCATTGTTCAAAAAGTTAGAGATTAATATGCCCTTCTTCAAAGCTCTTGAACAAATGCCTCTATATAAGAAATTCATGAAGGAGGTTATTGGGAAAAAGAAACCTAGTGGAGGGGAGCTAAAGAGTATAATTGAGGAGAGCAGTGGGGGATCACAAGGTAGGAGAATTCCAATCAAACGGAAAGATCCTGGTTCTGTATCAATTCCCTGCACCATAAAGGACATAAATTTTAAGAAGGTCTTGATTGATTCGGGTGCTAGTGTGAGTCTCATGCCCCTCTCAATTTTCAAAAAGCTGGGTATAGGAAAAATAAGTGAAACAGGAACAAATCTGAAGTTTGCCGACCACACTACCAAGCAGTCATATGGGCTAGCAGAAGATGTGCTTGTGACTATTGATAACTTCACTTACCCAGTGGATGAGGAGACAATTATCATACTAAGTCGACCATTCTTGATGACTAGTCGGTGCAGTGTAGATATTGAAGCTGGCACTCTAACTTTGAAATATTTTAAGGAGGAAAGAACCTTAAAAGTGTTGGGGTTCGAGAAGCAAGGTCAAGAGGAAAGTAATTGCCCCTCAGTTGGAATGATCTGAACAGTGGGAAAACGAAAAAACTCAAAACCACTTCTTGAAAAAGTCTCTGGAATAATCCATCAGGTTACAGCATCTGAGTCATCTATTGCACCTAGCAAGACTCCAAAATCCAGTCAAGAAGTCAATAAGAGGAAGAAACATCAAAGAAAGAATAGAAAAAGCATCAAAGGAAGAATGTGGAAGTTAGATGTGAGTTGAATCACAATGTAGCTCTTATTCCTGAATTTGACCGATGCTCTATTGCGGAAAGGTCAAGCAATAAAACGTGTAAGCTGAAGTATCCCCTATAGCATTGGGGAGTAACCCGTCGAGCCATGTGACGTTAAAGGAAGCGCTTCGTGGGAGGCAACCCACGTGTTTTATTGCTAATCGCTTTGTTCTTTTTTGTTTGTTTATTTTGATTTGTTTAGGTACTCACAGATGCTGCACTAGTAGAGCGGAGGAAAAAGAGGGAAAAAATGAAGAAAAAGTCAGAAATTCGGCAAAAATGTGAAAAACAGGGGCCTGACACAGCCGCCCATGTCAGGAGGTCGAGTAATGACATGAAAAAATGAAGAAAAGTTGGATTCCAGTAGGCTGACACGACCGCCGTGTCAGCTCTACTAAAGCTCGAATTTAAAAAAGGTGGATTTTCGAAACAGGCAGTGGCCTGACACGGCCGCCCGTGTCACCTGACACGGTCCGTGTCAGGCAAGCGAAATTAAAAAAAAACTTAAATTCCACCCGTGTTCCTTTAAGGGCCCACCAATTAAACCTTTCCCCCACTCATCTTCTCCTTCATCTTCTATGACTCAAGGTCCATGGTCTTGGGTGCGATCTGAGTTGGGTGACCTCCGAACGGAGCAATCGCGCCAAGGGGTAGAACAGGCTCGACAGGGAGCAGTAATGGATGAAATGCACAAGCTGATGCAATAGTTAATGTTGCAATTTCCTCCACCCCAGTAGGATTTGTGAGTCCCCCTCCTATCTTGTGATAAAACATTGAGGTCAATGTTTGGTTCAAGTGTGGGGTGTTTTTTCTTGTTCTCATTTTCAGTATTTTTATTTATATACGTTATTTCATTTTTGTATCGTTTATGTTCACTTTAATTTGTGTGTTTTGTATTCCGTGTGTTACAGATTGAAGGTATTTGTGCCGGATGATTGACGAGACTTGTAGTTAGTGGAGGAAAAGACGCAACCCATACTTGCTTTCCAGGAAACCCCCGAAAGTGGATACCGCTGAAAAGGATGATTGGACACAACTTTCTGACACTTGATTGATATGGGAGTAATGTGCACCTGAACCGAATAGGAAGCTACACCACACTAGGAGTACTTTGCATATTGTCAGTTGGAATTTGACTGCACACTTATACACACTGAGACACTTGTTTTCTGTTAACCCCGAGCCTTTCTAACCACCCTTTTTATATTATCCGTTGTTAACTCTATTTGAGCCATTTTTCCTTTGTTTGTTTATAACCACATCTTATAAACCGTAAGACTAAGCACTTCCCTACCCGCTCAGATAGGTGTGTTAATTTTGGATCTGTGTACAAATTCTAAGTTTGGGGTTGAGAAACCTAGAATAACTAGGTAAGTGCAAGAAAAGAAAAGGGAAAAAATAAATTTGTGAAAAAAAAATGAAGTGAAAAAAACGATATGAGAAAAGAATAATGCACTTACCTAGAGGAAAAATTTAGCTTGAAAAATGAGTATTCATACTCAAGAGAAATGATTGAGTGGAAGATAGAGAATCTTGATGAAAAAGTGTCTGAAACCCCGATGTTGAGTAGTGCAAATAACACAGTGAAAAGAATAACGACACTGATTCTGAGCCCAAAACCACTTGTTTTCCCATTTTTGTTGTTTATCCCACCTTTAACCCTAAGCCCAGTTACAACCTGTAAAGACCTCAAAAAGTGTGTGTGGTGTGTATGTGAAATGAAAATAGATGGTATTCACGCTTATGAGTTGATTTTGCATATCTTGATTGTGAGTGTAAACACTTTAACCTAGAGACACTTTGGTGAGAGTGAGAAAAAGCTGACAGGTAAAGAAGGTGCTTTGATGTGGAAGTGTTGATGAATAATTGGATCAGGGAAGCAGGAAACTTTGTTGGTACAATGAAAAGAGAGTGCGAAAGATACCGGCGGTATTGTGGTAAGTCTAGTTGGTAATTTGGGGGTGAACTTTTCTGTTGTCTCGAGCATTGCTTGAGGAAAAGCAATGAGATAAGTTTGGGGTTGTGATCGGTCACCATTTCTACTGGTTTTCCGTCTGTTATTCGGCACGAAACCACGAAATCGGTAACACTCTGTTTTGTATTTTCATTACCTTTCAAACTATTTTTACTTTTTGCAATTTCTTTCAAGCTTTGTTACTTTTAATAGTTTATGTTATTTTGTTGCATTTTATGCATTTTTGTGGTAGTTTCTTTGTTCTCAGATGCAGGTAAGAAGTTCAATGATCTTGTGCATCCGAATCGGGAGTTCTGGAGTTCCAGATAGAGGATTTTTGAAGTTACAGTAGACCTGACATGGCCACCTGTGTCGCCTGACACGGCCCGTGTCAGGAGGAAACTAGAAGGTGAAGTTTGCATGGAAGGCAGGGGGCTGAAACGGGTGCCTGTGTCAGCTGACACGGCCCGTGTCAGCAAGTATGGCATGGAAAACTTATGAAGTAGTAGGACAAAAAACTAACACGGTCGGTCGTGTTGTCTGACATGACCCGTGTTGGCCTGGGCGAGGATGTTCTGATTTTTCTCATTTTTTTAATGTTTGGGGACTTCCAAAGGGCATTTTGGGGATTTCCTATAACTGTTAAGTGAATTGTGACTATTTAGTATTGTTTTTGGGAGAAAGGAAGGGACTTTGGTTTTTACGTACAATTTTTACATTAGAGTTTTTCATGCGATCAAGTGATCCGGAGGAGGGAGATTCTTCATGAGTTCTACCGATTGAAGGTCTAAGTCATCCGATTACCAATGTAATGTCTACTTTTCATATTGTATTTCTTGTCAGTACCATGAATAGCTAAACTCCCAAATGCTAGGGGGTGTCCCTATATTTCATTGTAATGAACCTATTTTGAATTATTCTATGAGATTATGCTTTTCTCTTTAAGCTTTTATTTTGCAACGTTCTCAATGCTTTTTCAATCGGACCAATTGAAATTGATTCACGGTTAGGGTTAGGTCGGACAAACCACCCTAACGCTTTTGCGAAATAATATTATGGTAGATATCGCTTAGGAATGGGGATACCCCATAATAACCAATACAATCTTGTTAAAACTATTGCTTAATTTCTTCCGAGACCTCTAAGGAATTAGGGTCAAGGGAGAATATCAAAGGTTTTTCTCTTAAGAAATTAAGGAAAAATACTCTTGAGATTTGGTAAGCTAAGGTTTGAGGCATGTCTCTTTGAATAATTATTAGGTTTCTTGCAGAGCAATTTATACACTCTTCCTAGCATAGTTTCTCAAATTTGTTTAAGTCATTTTATTCATTCTGCTGCTTATTTTATTATTTGTTATTATAATTTCTAAAACAAACAATCCCCAAGGAATTTTTGTTTAATTGAATTAGCATCTGCACTTGTAATAACGCGCAGTCCTCGAGAGATCGATTCTGGGGATAACCCCTACTATTACTACATCGGTAAAAATAGTACACTTGCTATTTTCCCGATCAACATGTTCAAGCCATAGATTGTCCAATGTGGGACTCCTAACACTCCCTCTCATACTCAGGATTTGCGTCTGGGGTGTGAGACTAAATTTTAGGTGGCCCAGTAGATCTTAAATGAGGCTCTGATGCCATCTTAAGAATGTGCGATTGGGCCTAACTCAACCCTAAAAAACCGGCTTATAGGGTGAGTATTGCCCCCACTTATAATCACATGTCCATGCCATAGATTCTCCGATGTGGAACTCTTAACACACCCTCTCACATGCATGATTTGCGTTTGTCGCGTGTAACTAAATGGTGGGTGGCCTAATAGATCTTAAACGAGACTCTGATACCATCTTAAGAATATGTGGTTGGGCATAACTCAATACTACAAAATCGGCTTGTAAGGTGAGTATCATTCTCACTTATAAACACATGTTCAAACCATAGATTTTCCGATTTGGGGCATTTAACCATCATCATGTGCCTATTGTAGATCTATACTAATATATCTCCTTTGTTGTTTTATAAAAAAAGGTAAATTAAGGATAAACACGTCAAATGTCAAACGACAATATACATGGAGCCAAAAGGGAACATTAAAAAATAAGAGAATAAAATTATACATCGAATTTCTATCAAATTGATGGCAAAATAGATCAAAAATCACTACTACAAATAATGCTTTTAACGTCGCACGCGAAAGAGATGTAACCTCGGCTACCGAGGCGACGTAACGAAGGGTGACATGAAAAGATGCCACTTAACACCTCGGTTAATAAAAAATCGAGGGATAAAGTTATATTATCATGGGTTCGAACCCCAGCATCAGCATTTTTATTATTTACAAAAACAACGTCTCATACTTCTCGATTTATCCACAAACCAAGGGGTAAGATAGATTGTATTTTAATCAAAACTCGTTACATTGTTTTCACAGAATATTAATAAAATAATTTGTTTAGAAACTACAATATTTACCCAGAATATTACATTATTTACATAAAATATTAAAATAAAAATTATTAAGTTCATGAAGATCCTATGTTAGATCTTTGAATCTTTGATATTTCGGAAAGATCAAATGTTGTGTGGGACTATATTCTCAATGACTTTACCTCACATGGATTTTTTTTTTCACATAAAACAAAAAAGGGTTGATAAAAAAAAGGTTATATAAATAAATGATTTTTGCTCAAATAAATAGTTAAGAACACAAACCTTAAACATAAATAATTTTCTTCTCTTGCATCCATCTTAGCGTTCTTTTCATGGGAAATGATCTTGCAAACCCAAAGAGGTGGATGTAGATAGTTTCAAGTGCTTCATGATGCTTCACTTGCTTCTTCATGTTCAAAAATATGCTTTTATAATGGAAGTTTTTTATATTTTATGCAGATCACTAATGGTAGTGTCTTGAGCGTTGAACTCTCATGAAATGAACGACATATATTTGATCAACATAATAATTAATTGTTTTTTTATGTTGAATTTAGGTAAAATACGTTAACCCTAGTTTTAATAGAAAATCGAGGTAAATAAACTTTGATTTTTTTTTACATTTCATTGATTACGAAGAATATTTACAAATAAAAAATATAAAAAAAAGAAAGGTTCCTGAATTGTTCGTTCTTTGTTTTTCCCCTTGATTATATGTAAAATCCGAGGTAATATGTTATTTTTATATTTAAAAAAAAAATAGTAATGATCATCGAGCCTTGGAATAATATCACTAGAATAGTAATGATCATCCCTATGCAAAACCTAACGTATCTTTTGAATTTTCAAGGAGGCGTTTGAGCTTCTCTGATTGTTTCACTTCCTATTTTCCAATTTATTTATACACTATTCAGATCTCATTTCATTTCCATCTCTCTGTGTCTTCAAATCTAGTTTAAACTTTTTTATTTTTATTCAAAAAATGTCTACGAGAACCTTCAATGGAGAGGAAAATATTTTGTTCGTTATCGATGAAACGTTTGTTAATTTCAAAGAGTTGAAAGATTAAGGTTTTGATCTATTGAAAACTATTTCCAAACATAAGTTGAAAGGTTACTTTGACATGCTTCATGGACCCATCTACATTAATCTCGTAACAGAGTTGTGGTTAAATGCCTCCAATAGGCAATCTGGTGAGTATGCTAAGTCAATACAGTCCAATGTATGTGGCTTTCCTATCACCATTACTCCATCACTTATTGTTCAGACAATAAAGTGTGAAAAAAAGGTAGTTGAGTGGAACAATATAGATTCAACAATGTCTTTTCAAACCACATTCTCCTAATTTATGCCAACTAAAATAACCTCGCTAATCCTGCTACTCTCATCTCAATTGCAAAAGTTTGGCATCAATTTATAGTGTTAAATCTCTGTCCAAAAGAGAAACAATTAGAAGTGCTTACTTCAGACGACAAGCATCTTTTGTACTTCCTTATCCACAACGTCAAAGTTATCTTCCTCTTACTATTTTTTATTTCTTAATGGAAATGGTTGTGACCTCTCGCGAGGAAATAACTTTCCTCATATCATATGGAAGAGTTCGACACCCATAAATGTTGGAAACAAGTCATAGGATTCAAAGATATATTCTGAAGAAGAGTATGATGATTCCGACAAAATATTGATGAGAATATTTCGACAAAGTTTATTTTATCAAGGGACTTGTGGTATAGGACTTAGAAATATTTTGGTCTAGACTGGAGTTCGACGAAGCTTTCATGGAAAAGCGTTCGACATGTGCAATTCAAAATAAGGCTGATAATTATCTTTTGGCCTTATCCGTTTTCAAGACACGTGGAAAACTTTGAAGCAATAAAATGCATGCAGATTGAAGACGTGGCATTTTCTGGTGAGAAGACCATTAGATAGGGTTATTTTTAAGTTAGTATAAATAGAGTCTTAGCGGTTAGGATTTGGCGGTGTTTAAACTTGTATAAAAACTCTAAATTTACTCTAAGTACCTGTGTGTGAAAAAAGAGTCTTCTTGAGTGAAAATGTACGTTTGAATATTATACCTTTATTCTTTTTACTAGATTATTCAAAGATTCTTCTTGTGATTTACATTTAATGCAATTTACCTTAAATCCAGTTTCGACATTTAAGATCTTGTTATTTACCCAGAAATAAGTAACAACACATGTTCTAGGATCAATCTAGTCGATCATGTAAGTAACCAAAGATTTAATAAATTTAGAAGACTAGCAGTTGTTTACCATTTTCGACGGTAAAAAAATTGGCATGCCTAGTGGGACTGGTGTTGTTAGTTAGAATTTGTGAGAAATTTAGAAGTTCTTTATTTATGGTTTCCTTTAACTTCGTTGCATGAGATTAAGAAGTGGTAAAATAACCACTAATAACGAAGCAATACCAAGAAGGAGACGTGTAACAATGGCGAATCCTCCAAATAATAATGGAGAATAACCCCTTCCTTCGACATGGGTGACTACAGCCACAACGTCTATGTCTGAAGTAATTCCAACCACAGCAAGTATGACGGACATACCATCGAATGCTTACAATGGACCGATTTTATCTACCGTGAGGACGCAGGGTCAACCAGTGACCCCTCCTCTAGTGGGAACTAGTGTATTCAGACCTTATGTACCTGGATTCACAATGCCTTTAAGTGGTCGAGAATAGCCATATGCATGCCAACTTCGATGATGGAAAGTTTACACAATAAGACCACAAAATTCTCTGACCTAGTGGTGGATACGTTTTCGCCTGTGCAAGGGTCTGGATCTGCTGTAAATAATTTAGGTCGAATTAACCCACCTGAGGGATGGGATTCTATACCCAAATAGTTTTGAGGTAGCAAATGGACAAAAGTAACCATGATATGGTCTATATGCTTGCCTAGTAGATGGGCACCATATTTAATCCGTTGATTCAAAATACCACCCAAACGAACTAGTAATTGGTGGCACAAATGATTCAAATTTTATATTTCTTAGGAGTTGCGGAAGCGCCTCGACAGATTTGAAGGGAGTTGATAGTCGAGAACTAGGGGAAATCCTTGAAGAGGATCCAACAATTAACCAAGCCCAACAAAACGCACCCCGTGTCGATGTGGTTGATAAGGGAATTAGAGTTGAACCTCCTAGGCTCGAACAACCGGTTCCAAGGGAGTAGGAACCAAGGGTGGTGATAGTTAATAAGAATTAAGACGCAAACAAACTCATACATCAAGTTCAGAATGATGGTATGGAAGGTGATAACAATTTGGCTGGCATGGTCGAAAGGATTATGGCACGAAATGGGATGAATGTTGGCCTCCATAGGCCAAATTATACTTCCCCATTGTGTGATTATATTCTGTAAACTCAATTTCCTAGGGGATTAAAAGTCCCAAAATTCACAAAGTTTTCAGGAGATACTAGTGAATAAATTGTCGAACATGTGGCGAAATATCTAATTGAAGCGGGGGTTCTTGCAAATAATGGAAACTTAAGAATAAAGTACTTCCCTAGTTCACTCACTAAAAATGCCTTCACATGATTCACTACACTCCCAGCGAGTTCGATTCATGATTAGACTCGTTTAGAAAGATTGTTCCATGAACAATTTTACATGGGATAGTCGAAGATCAGTCAGAAATAATTGGCTACTATTAAGTATAAATTTGTTGAGCCGATAGATGACTATCTCGATAGGTTCTGATTGTTAAAGGCAAGGTGTTTCACACAAGTTCTTGAACATGAATTGGTCAAAATGGCCGCTTATGGGTTAGACTATTCCATCAGGAAGAAATTAGACACCCACTATTTGAGGGATATGGCCCAGTTGGCCGACAGGGTTCGACAAGTAGAACGTTTGAAGGCTAAAGAAGCTAGAGAAACTAAAAATAATAGGAGAGAAAGGGTAGTGTATGTTGACATAGACGACGATGATCAATAGACGTATAGTGACCCTTAAGACTTTGACGAGATCGAGATTGACTTGGCCAAATTAAAGCAAGGGCCACCCTATTCATGCAAGGTTCTTGCACCTTCGAATGGGAAGAATCCCGTTGAACCAGACAAGAATGATAGATTCCCTAAGAGAACATATACGTTCGACGTTACTAAATGTGACGAGATTTTTGACTTGTCAGTCAAGGATGGCCAAATGATAGGGCCTCCTGGGGCTAAAATTCCTCCGTTTGAACTATGAAAGAAACGAGGCTTTTGTAAATATCACAACTTTTTAAGCCATAAAAGCCCACAATGTTTGATTTCCAAGGATTTGGTCCAGAATGCTATCAAGGATGGAAGGCTGAAATTTGGAGATAAGACGAAGTCCCATATTAAGATCGATTTGTACCCCCTTCAGGTGGCAGACGCCCACTATACCGAGTCGGCCATTATTAATATGGTTGAAGCATCTGAAAGCTGTAACAAAAATACCAAGATGGTCGAAACTACTGAAGGTCTCAAGCATGAGAATGTCATAACTAAGGCTACCGAGGGCCTTAGAGTTAAGGACGTGAATGAGGCTACTGAGGGCTTTAGGGTCAAGTTGGAGAAGCTTAAGATCACCGGCGGTGCCAATCAGGAAGTCAACATGGTTGAAATAAGCAAAGAAATGGAAGTTGACAAAGAGAGTGCTCGACGAAGTGAAAATAAAATGAGGGTGGTTTCCCCTAAGAGTAGTGATGAAATTTGGTGTAATTCCTCCACGGTTGCCATAGGAAGAAAATTTGAGGTCATGATGTGCCCCAAGTGCAATTCAGTGTTCGACAAGAAAGTTGTTGAAAACCTCGAGAGAGTTTGAATAGCTACTCGCAAAGGGAACTGGAGAGACACTCGCAGCCACTATACCTTTGATAAGAGGGTAATCCCTCAAAGGATGGAGAAAGAAGGTCCAAGTTTCCAGCCAAATTGGCCAGCTACCTTTAAACCAACTGCTGATGCACCTCGAGAAAATTGGTAAGACCCGGTGAAAAGACACAGAGAGAGAGAGGCCAGGAATAGTGGAATAATTTTGAGGTAGGTCGAGGTTCTTCGATTTCTTATCGAAGGAAGTTTCAAGTTTCAAAGCAAAAAGCATATAGATCTGAGAACTACAAGGGGAAGAACCTTATGTCGATGTCACAATGGCGAAGACAGCAAATGAGGAGAAAAGCTAAGAGGGAGGCCAACGAAAAGGCAATGGCTAAGTCAAGTAATAATCTGCCTCCAGAGAAGAACAGAGTCAAAGAGAAGAAACTTGTGGGAAAGAAGCTGTTCCCCACTCAAAAGGAGGAATTCGAGGACAAGTCAAAGTTACCAGCATCTGATGATGATATGCTCATTGACAATTTCGACACAGAATCTGAGCCTTCTCTGGACATAATCTGCAATGTGGTTTCTGTGTTACCTATAGAGTGTGATCAAATTACAGAGGTTGAAGAACCTGAGGATATGATGAAGGTTGAAATGGCCAGGCATAGCCCAGTTTTCTATGACATCATGAATAATAGTTGTGTCGAGGATAAAAACACTTTTTTCGAAAGGCCGGACGAAGAAATGAGGAGTCACTTGAAGCCTCTTTTTATTAGAGGAAAAGTGGAAATTGTGACAATCAATAAGATGAATGGTAGATGGTGGAGCGACAGTCAACCTAATGTCGTACTTTATGTTGCAGAATGTGGGAAAGTTTGACACAGACCTTAAGCCCCATAATATGGTCTTCTCAAACTATGAAGGACAGATTGAACATACCTTGGGTGTGATCCAGATGGAGTTAACAGTTGGAGCCATTACCAAACCAACCATGTTTATGGTTGTTGAATTGAAAGACAACTACAATTTGCTTTTGGGCCATGAGTGAATCCACAACATTAGAGCAGTGCCATCTTCGATGCATCAAAGGACTACTATATGGCAAAATGATGGCATAGTGGAGAACATTGAGGTGGATCAAAGTTATTTCATGGCGAAAGTGAACCATGTGGATAGACGCAATTTCGACAGGAATCTGGAAAATATAGCCCCTTGTAGACCTGCTGATTTTGCATTCGATCTTAAGGATGCAGCATAGTATTCCCTTCATTTACACCCAACATATGGGTTTCAATGGAATAAAGAGGTTGTAGATGAAGACCTCGAGTTTGAAGTGACGTCATACATCCAACCAACTGGTTAGGGATATGAATTTGGTGATTATGTCTGAATCGAAAACAAAGTAAAAGATTTCAGCTTATGTAGCCGAAAACAGATTAAAAGCGGCCTTAGAGGCCGAAGTTAGATACATGGCTGTCAAAGCCAAAGAAGCTGATGTGCACCTTGAGGGGCCTGTCATAGACTTCGAAACAGAGCCGCCTGATAAGGGTAAACAAGAAGTGCAAGGCCAGAGGCTTGAACCAATCTATGACGAAGAACCTTCAAGATTTTAGAGGGACCCTCTGGCACCCAATAAAAAATTGCTAGCTCAAGATCCTTTTTAAGAATTTGACTTAGGAGAAGGTATAGTGAAAATGCCAACGTACATAAGTGCTAACCTTGGACCAGAACTCAAAGTCGACGTAATCCACCTTTTGAAGGAGTACAAGGACTGATTTGCTTGGGATTAAGACGATATGCCAGGATTTAGTAGGGAATTGGTCGAACTAAAGTTTCTCATTAAGCCTGGTAGGAAACCAATCAAGAAAACTCCAAGAAGATTTATATCGGAGATCTTGTTGAAGATCAAACAGGAAGTCAAAGGACTTGTCAAATTTAAGTTTATTAGTACAACTAGGTATGTTTAGTGGATTGCTAACATAGTCCTTGTTATTAAAAAGAATGGGACTTTGAGGATTTGCATTGACTTCAGGAATATGAATGCTGCGACCCCAAAGGATGAGTATCCAATGACTGTGGCAGAGATGCTTGTCGACTCCGTTACAGGATATTAGTATCTTGGTATGCTCGATGGATACTCTGGTTATAATCAGATATTCATTGCTGACGAAGATATGCCGCAAACGGCATTTCGATGTCCTGGGGCCTTAGGCACCTACAAATGGGTGGTGATGCCTTTAGGCTTGTAAAATGCTGGGGTAACCTATCAAAAAGCAATGAATTCGATTTTTCATGATTTTATAGAAAATTTTATGCAGATTTATATTGACGATATCGTTGTTAAGTCTATTTCAGGAGAAAATCCTATAGACCATCTTCGACAGTCATTCAAAAGAGTGAGGAAGCATGGTCTGAAGATGAATGCACTAAAATGTGTGTTTTGTGTTCAGACTGTAGATTTCTTAGGCTTTGTAGTTCACAAGAAGGAATTGAAATAAATCAGAATAAGACGAAGGCTATTTTTGGAGGCGAAAGCACCATCAACGATGAAGGATGTGTAGTCTATGCTAGGGAAGATTAACTTCTTAAGGAGATTCATTTCGAATTTAAGCAGCAAAACTCAAGCCTTTTCTCCTCTACTTCAAATAAAGAACAAAAGCTTCGAATGAGGGCAAGCACAACAAGAAACTCTTGACAAAATCAAGGAGTATCTTGTTCATCCTCCAATTCTGTCGCTACCTTGTAGGAGTAGAAATATGAGATTGTATATTTATGTGTTTGATGTAACCATAGGGTGCATGCTTGCTCAAGAAGACGAAAATGGCATCGAAAGAGCCATTTACAATCTTAGTAGAGTCCTTAATGACGCAGAAACTAGGTATAGCATGATTGAAAAGTTGTGTCTTTGTCTGTATTTCTCATGTACAAAGTTGAAATATTATATAAAACCAGTTGATGTTTATGTTTCGTCCCATTATGATATCATTAAACATATGCTTTTTAATCTAATTCTTCATAGTTGAATTGGAAAATGGGCACTCGCTTTAATGGAGTACTCATTAACTTACGTGCCTTTAAAGACCATGAAGGGACAAGTGGTCGCAGACTTTATACTCGACAAGTGGTCCCCAAAATTATCTCAAACTTGAGCCTTGGAAATTATATTTCGATGGTTCGAGTCACAAAGATGGAACATGGATTGGGATATTGATTATCTCTTATGATAAAATTCCAACGAGATTCAAGTAAGAATCGAAAGGCCTTGTTCTAACAACGAGGTTGAATATGAGGCTTTAATAGCTGGTCTTGAAATTTTGTTGGAGTTGGGGGCAACTAGAGTCGAAATCGTTGGTGACTCCGAATTGGTTGTGAAGCAGATAACGAAGGATATAAATGTGTCAAGGAGAAATTGATAATGTACTTTGTAATAACCAATCGACTATTATGAAAGTTCGACATGGTGAGTAGTCGGCACATTCCTCGACTGAAGAACTTGGAGGCCAATGCCTTGGCTCAGATTGCTTCTGGGTATAAATTTTTAAAAGAGAAGTTGAAGGATGTGATTGAATTTCGAGGGAATGTAATGGCAACCAAACTATCTCCAATAGATTTGGAAGCGACAAATTTAGGTTAAACAGTTGACGGGAACTTCGAAATCTTGGCGATCGACAACCTGACAGATGCATATTGAAGAAAACCTATTGTGGACTATATGAGGAATCCAACGATGTCTGCGGAGCAAAATGTTGGGTATATATCTCTAAGTTATATTCTTTTGGGGAATGAACTGTTTAAAAAGACGCCATAGGGAGTCTTACTTAAGTGCCTTAGTGAGGCTGAGGCCTATTTGGCTTTGTCGAATATCCATAGTGAGGCATATAGCGCTCACCAAGTAGGCTATAAGATGAAGTGGCTTTTGTTTCGACAAGGAATGTATTGGCCCACTATGCTGAAAGATTGTATTGAGTTCGCCAAAGGGTGCCAAGAGTGCTAGAGGCATTGTGAAGCCTTGGCCTTTTAGAGGTTGGGCGTTGGATCTGGTTGGTGAAATTCAACCAGCGTCTTCTATAAGTCATATGTATATCATGGTGAGCATTGATTACTTTACGATGTGGATTGAAGCCATTCCTTTGGCGAATGTTGATCAAGAAGCCATGATCGAATTCATTCAAAGGCACATAACTTTAAGTTTGGGATCCTAGAAACGATTACAATCGATCAAGGATCAGTATTTACAGGTCAAAAGGTTCAGGATTTTGCGAAAGAAGCGGGGATTAATAAAGAAACATGTGGGGAAAAAGCTAAGAAATTGGCATAAGACATTAGACTAGATTTTGTGGGTTGTCGAACATCCCCTAAGGAGGCTACTAATTCTACGCCTTTTCGACTGACTTATGGGCACGATGGGGTGTTGCCGGTCGAAGTCTATCTTCAATCAACTAGGATTCAAAGACAGAATGAAATTCCATCTGAAACTTATTGGAACATGATGTTAGATGAATTAGTTGATTTGGATGAAGAAAGATTAAATGTCTTAGAATTGTTAAGGAGACAGAAAAAAAGGGTGGAAACAGCATACAATAAAAGGGTTAAGGTCATGTCGTTTTCTACTGGAGATTTAGTGTGGAAAATTATTCTACCCATGGATAAAAAGGATAAAATTGGGTAAATGGTCCCCAAAATGGGAAGGTCCTTCCCAAATTGTTCAAGCGTTTTCTAATAACGCGTATGAAATCGAAGAGTTATTTGAGGATCGAAGACTCTTGAAAGTAAATGGGAAATAATTCAAAAGATATAGGTATGTGCTTCAGGAAGTCAAGATACTAACATAATAATTCATATGTAAAATTAAAGCCAAAATGGTATTTAAATTCAGATGCCAAAATGCCTAAGTCATCATATTACAAAACCAGAGTTTGAAATAAATTTGAACAAATTATAATGCTAATGTTAACAAACAAAATACTTAGAAAGGAAGAGAGGCTTTCATGCGTTCGTATTTCGACTTCAAAAGCAGTAGACAGCAGTTAATGACAGACTTATTTGTGTTGAGAGTGTCAATTTCTGCTCCTAAAGCCTGAGCACGATCGACATGATGGACTCCAACTTGAATCTCATTGTCGAGTTCTTGGCGGTCGAGCTTCTGAATTTCTTCTTGACGCACTTTAGCCTTTTAAATCTTGGCTTGCAACTCTTTGATTTGTTTTTCCCAAGCCACAATGTTGTTAGCGCAAGTCTCAAGTTCTGCCTGATTTTGTTCGAAGCCTTTCTCTATTTCTGCAACCTTGTTGGTTGATTTAGTTGAAGCGTCCCATTCAGCCGTTTGACTATCCACTTTATTCTGAATTTTGTTTGAAATGTCTCTTCGACGGTTGAGGTCCGCAGTGACGTGGTCAATAAGAAATCCAAGTTCCATGGTTACGTCGACAATTTCTGGAAAGGTAGTGTAACTGTTAGTTCTTGTAGTTGGCTGGAATTTTGGTAAAACAATGTGGATGTCATGGTTGATGTTTCAACATGAGTTTCTAACATTCTGGTTGTGTTAAGTTATAAATGGTTGCAGATTCTATTCTGATGTCAAACCCGATGTTAAGACATCAGTTGATAAAACATCAGTCTGAGTTGTTTTATTAGGGTTGCGTGTTTCTGTTATTGGAGAGATATTCTGCTGAAGAGAGTGAGAGATTGTTGGCGAATATCTTGGTAAAGATATATTTAGTTGTAATCAGATTTGGAGCAGATCTTGTTGTTTTTAAGGCTAAAAGATATGAAGATTTAATTGAAGATTTAATTGAAGATTTGATTGAAGATTTAATTGAAGATCTATTTAGTAGCAGAATCTTCTACAGATTTGTAGCAGTTAATATGCTGAGATTTAAAGCCCAAATCCAGTTGGGAAAAAGGTTATAAATAGAAGCATTGTAACCTAGTTTAAGTAAATCCAGCCATCATGTAAATTCTAAGGGATGAGTTTGTGAACCACTCTCTAGGAGAGTTGGTATGTGTGAACCACTCGGATTGTGAGATGGTCGTTGTTCTTAGAGGAAGCTGTTAAGCAACTCTAAGTATTGTTCTTAGTCATGAGGGTCATGTCTAGGTATTGTTATAGGAGTGTGTCTTCTACGTGTTTGGAGAGTTTTTGGAAATCAAGCTGTTGATGCAGTGACTGAGATGTTGACTGCTAGACATCATTGCGATGATTAGGAGTGAGATGGAGTCTCTTATCTAGGGAGGACTTAGATAGAAGGGTCATCGGGTAGTGATTAAGTTGGTGGATTGTCAACTGGTTTATTGAGTCTGTAATTTGATACTGCTAATAGTGGACTTCATTCCTGGCTTGGTATGCCCCCAGATGTAGGTTGTTAGATCTAACTGGGTGAACAAATTCTGTGTGCACTTTACTTTTCAGCAACTTCTTTAAATGTCTATAATTGCCTTGCTATTTATGTCAGACCAGATGTCTCGACATCATGTAGGACATCTGGGATCTGTTATACCAGAATTTCAATTGGTATCAGAGCATGCATCCTGTCTGTTTCTGGATGAGATCTAGGGAAGATACTTTCTAGGTCATGAGCAAGGAAGATAGTTTTGCTGAGTTATAGACTTGGTTAGTTCATATAGTTGTTTGTATGATCCCTTGAAGTGAAGGATGGACTATTCATGATAGGGTATGTATTGGACCTATCTGTTGTTATCAGGAGAACTGCTATTGTGAGTTTGATTTGTTGGCACTTGGTTTATAGTGATGGTGTACAAGGATTATTTAGTAGTGCCTGAAGGTTGTTGAGGAGTAGTTGCGTGTTCCGCTGCATGGTATCTGATGTAACCCTGGTTGGTTCTTGTATCTCTGGTGGTGAGATTCTAGGAAGGTATTCTCTTGGAAAGACATTAGGGTTTGGTCTCCTCGGCAGGATATTCTATGATGTTGCAGTTTATGCAAGACAGCTTCAACTGTTTGGTTAGAGATGCCAAAGATACTTGAGGATTATCTCATATCTTTGTTTTGGGAAAGAAGTGATCAAAAGGTGAATGGATCTTATTAAAGACTGTATGACATGGAAGTTTCAGTTTTTTTAGAAGAAGAATATATTTCAAATCAAGCATTGAAGACCAATCAGTCCAGAACATTGATTCCTTCTTTATCAATTTTCTTGATGGTGAAAGAAGAGGGTGGAGCCAAAGCAAAAGAGTATCACTGTCAAATCTTTCATACGGGAGTGAAGATCTTGATAAGTTATCTCTTAAGCTTAGTTGTGGTGACCTAATTAGGAGGATCTTCCTGGTTATGATGTCAAATGTAGTTCTGGCATATCTGAAGATGAATTCTCTTGTGAAGATACATGTTTCTGATTTTCAAAATCATGAACTGGAGGAAGTTTCATCAAGAAAGAAGATGAGCTTAATATGTCAATTCTAATGTCTCTACATCGCACTACACATCAGCAGTTTATGGTAAATGCTAAGTCAAAGACCTATTAGATTGCAGCTGTTTTGAAGGATCACTGAAGCTATGAAGTTGAACAATTTTTGAGATGCTGTTCATAATGTCATAGCATTTCAGTTGGAGCTGGTTGAAGAAAAGGTAGTTATATTGATAGTGGAAGAGAAGGAAATGATCCTTGTTTAAACTAAAATGTCTGAGGACAATTTTATAGGGAAAATGCATCCAAGAGTTTGTGTGCAGTAGCAGTGTAAATCAGCCTGTGTTCAATTGGTGTTTGCATGAGCTCTTTCAGTTTTGTGGCTTGAAGAATTGGAAGTAGCAGATTGTCTATGGTATGTTTATGCAGAAGGATGGCAGTTATCACTCTTAAGTTAGACAAGAGGTCTGAACCTTGTGCTTATAAGAAGAAGCTTCTGGAAGAGTGTGTAAGTTACTGCAGTTTTGTTGGTCTGATATGGGAAGTTGATCAGATGTTGATATGTTCTCGTGTGTTCCCTACAAGATATATGTGTGGATTAATATGGTTGTAGTCTCCAAATCCATAGGAGATGTTTAATGTGATTTAGACTAATGTCGAAACTGATGTTGAAACATCATTTCAGTTCTTTGCTCAGGGTGGAGTAAAAGATCAAGACACTGACCTAACCTGGAAGGCTTTTGTGGTATGAATGGTTGTCATAATGGTCTGTCATGAAGAAGATTCAGAAGATGCTGGAATCTGAAGAAGGGTTAAACCACAGGGATCAATTGCTATTTGTGAAATTCACAAGTATTTAATTGATTATCCTTGAAAGACAAGATTAAGGATGTTCTGTCTATTATTTTAACATCTTTTCATCAGAGTTTTGGAGAATCATGGGAGGGGTTCTACATTCACTCACAAGTCACCTAGGTGTTGACCTGGGATTATTGCTTAGCATCTGTTCCTAGAAAGTATTGTGAGTGACTTGTCCAGATGGTGGTGCTGTTGAAGATGAAGATGGAAGACTATGAAGACAACATAATCTTGATGTTTACAGCTTGGATCAGTTTATTTCTGATTTAAGTGGTTTGGAGCATGGTGTTTGCTCTAGTTGTGAAGGTCGAGGATAAGTGGCAGTTATCTCTAGCTTTCTACTGACGGCTCTACTAAGGGAAGTGACTTTCTTTAGTATTGCTATGGGGTAGTCTTGGACTACTTATTTTGTGAAGATTCAGATGTGGAAGGTTTGAAGTCTTTGGAGTTTCTAAGCAGGATGGAGGTTGTCTACTCAAACTTGATTGTTGAATCAAGTCTATGAGAGCATGGAAATCTATTTCTGCAAAGGGAGGAGGTTCTTCTGAGTGGCAAAAGGTAGAGCTGAATTCAACAGTTGGATGACATAATGTTCTGACATCTAGCTTAACATCAGGAGTCTCAGCTGGTGATGTGGCACATCATCTAATGATAGGGTAATCTATAGGAATGAACAATAGGATGCTTCAAAAAGATCATTCTCATGGCAGTTTACGGGAGCTGTAGGAAGGAGAAGATGTTACATGACCATGGCTTAGGGAGTCTAAGTGTGTTTGCTTTTGAGCAAGTGGAACATGTTATTTGAAGATCAAGTTTCCTTGGTGGATCAATATATCTTTGTGAGAGTTCTGACAAACATGAAAAAGGTCAAAATGTGGCATTTGGTTGTTTTCATATGAGGATTCATGAATGAGGTGATCAAACTGTGGCATTTGGTTGATCTCAGAAGTGGATTCAAAGAATCAAGATAATCAGAGTGTGGCAGCTGGTTATTATTGAGGATTGTCTTGGAACAAGTTACTCTTGGGCAGAAGGGTGATGAGTTGAAGACTCAAGGAGATTGTTCTTCTTGAAGGTGGATGAGAGTTTAATTCTCTAGTTCTTTGGATTACTATGCAATAGTAAGTCCATTTGGTGGAGCATATCAAGAATCATGGTGATGATATCTTGGTGTGTGGCAATGTTCTAACTTGTGTTGGGACATTATCTGGTTGAATATCCTTGGTGAAGGATGATTTTGTTCTGGTTCTGAAGATTCGTGCATACATTATGCCTAAGGAGCGTCTATATAGTCATACAGGAGAATGATGAAGTAGAAGGTCTTCCTTGGATGGAGAATGTAGAGAAGACTGAAGTAGATCAGGTATTGATTGATTGGAAGTCTGAAGATGAAGAGTATGATAGGGAATGACTGCCCTTGGAGAAAGGGACAATGGTACCAAAATGCATGTGCTCAGCAAGTGTGCTCAAATGTTCATCTTCATCTAGAGCATTAGTTAACCATGACTGGGGGAGTACTTGTCTATGGATTTTGCTGCAAAGGTACATATATTGTGAAGATTGCATGCTGATCAAGATTGTGAAGATTGGTTGAATCTTATGAGGATATAATGTCAGATAACACGTTATGACATTAGACTGTTGGATGACATGTTGGTGTGGACATGAATGGTTCTAGCCATGTGAAGCTAATTGTTTGAATCATATGCGCACATGCTTCTGAGGAGAAGTCTGAAGGACAACTTTGGTTGTGTATGGGAGAATTTATTTTTCTCTGCAGATTTTGGAAGAGCTTTGTGAGGGTCCTTGTTGATGGGAGATATCACACTTGTCTTAGTGTGTGTAAGAGGAGTTTATTTAGAGTTCATTGGAAGGCATTGTGTGTGTGCTTCAGAACTTGTGGATGATTGTGTGAAGCATTCCTGACTGGATGAATGAAGACTATGTCTGGAATTTCCAAATGTTATGATATACTGGTCAAGGAGCACCATTTTTGAAATATAATGGGAGAACTTCTGTCTGTACTAGTGTGGTACTTGGATTGTTTGAGGATTAAGCATTATGTGAATGCGTTCAGCAGTTGTGTTGAACAAAGGGTGCGCTCCTGAAGATATGAAGATGAGTCTTATGTTTTCCATTCATTTAAGGCGTTCTTCTTGTAAAGGAGCACTGGTTATCTTAGATAGGGGGAGTTAATCTTTTGTTGAAGAAGTTGTTTATCAAGATTGTAATGTCAGACAAGATGTCATGACATTGTGTTACTGGTGAAGTTCATGGTGTACTTGACAGTTTAGACCTGGTTTCATGGTGTCAGACAAGATGTCAATGGATTGAATCAGCAATATACATTTACCCCAATGTTTGTTCAGCTATTGAGTCTGGATTTTGTTCTGGGTATGTTAGTTGTCAGATTCAGAGGGTGTCCAATTGTGGCTAAAATGGGGGAGAGTTAGCCCATGTGTTGCCTAGTTTTTTTGGTATAGGCTTGAGGGGGAGTAATCGTGTTTGAACAGTTTGTATGATGGTTCTTGCTTTGAGGGGGAATTTGTTTTGTGCTGAGTTACTAGTTGTTACAGCTGGTTGGTATTGTTGCAGGTTATGCTGTGAATGTTAGTAAATGTTTTTCCGCTGCAAGCTGAAAGTGTTTTAGCCAAAATTAGCAAAAGGGGAGATTGTTAGTTCTTATAGTTAGCTGGAATTTTGGTAAAACAATGTGGATGTCATGGTTGATGTTTCAACATGAGTTTCTAACATTCTGGTTGTGTTAAGTTGTAAATGGCTGCAGATTCTGTGCTGATGTCAAACCCGATGTTAAGACATCAGTTTATAAAACATCAGTCTGAGTTGTTTTATTAGGGCTGCGTGTTTCTGTTATTGGAGAGATATTCTATCGAAGAGAGTGAGAGATTGTAGGCAAATATTTTGGTAAAGATATATTTAGTTGCAATCAGATTTGGATCAGATCTTGTTGTTGTTTTTAAGGCTAAAAGATATGAAGATTTAATTGAAGATTTGATTAAAAATTTAATTGAAGATCTATTTAGTAACAGAATCTTTTGCAGATTTGTAGCAGTTAATATGCTGAGATTTAAAGCCCAAATCCAGTTGGGAAAAAGGGTATAAATAGAAGCATTGTAACCTAATTTAAGTGAAGCCAGCCATCATGTAAATTCTAAGGGCTGAGTTTGTGAACCACTCTCTAGGAGAGTTGGTATGTGTGAACCACTCGGATTGTGAGATGGTCATTATTCTTAGAGGAAGCTGTTAAGCAACTCTAAGTATTGTTCTTAGTTATGAGGGTCATGTCTAGGTATTGTTATAGGAGTATGTCTTCTACGTGTTTGGAGAGTTTTTGCAATCAAGCTGTTGATGCAGTGACTGAGATGTTGACTGCTAGACATCATTGCGATGATTGGGAGTGAGATGGAGTCTCTTATCTAGGGAGGACTTAGATAGAAGGGTCATTGGGTAGTGATTAAGTTAGTGGATTGTCAACTGGTTTGTTGAGTCTGTAATTTGATACTGCTAATAGTGGACTTCCTTCCTGGCTTGGTATGCCCCTAAATGTAGGTTGTTAGACCGAACTGCGTGAACAAATTCTGTGTGCATTTTACTTTTCAGCAACTTCTTTAAATGTCTATAATTGCCATGTTGTTTATGTCAGACCAGATGTCTCGACATCATGTAGGACATCTGGGATCTGTTATACCAGAATTTCAGTAACAACCTAATTTTCCATACTTTAAATAATACATCTCATTAGATTTGAGATTTTAACATCGCAAATTATTAACAACTAAATATTGAAACTAGCACCTATAATAAATAATTTATCAATTAATTACCCTTTATTTTTATTATTAATATTATTATTCGATTTGAATATCATGGTTTCATTTTACAAACTAAACTTTGAAATTAGTATTTAAAATACTTAACTTTAAGGTAATTAATTATTCAAATTATTTTTTATTATTATTAATATTGTTGTTTTGTTATTATTATTATTGTTATTAATATTGTTGTTTTGTTATTATTATTATTATTATTATTATTATTATTATTATTATTATTATTATTATTATTATTTTACTTTATTTTATTTAAATATTATCATTTTACTCTACAAACTAATTAGTAAATAAAATAATCTTAAGTTAATAAATATATCATATAATTATCCTTGTTATTATTATTATTATTATTATTATTATTATTTCATTTTTATAAAAGAAATATATATCTCATTTTTCTATTAATATCCTACATGATCTTATGTCAACAAACATTAAGATATCAAGCTCCCATACCTTTCTCATAAATTATTTTCACAATGTCATACTAGAACATCTAAAGAACTATTGATGTAAGACTAGTAAATATTTGATAAAGACATATTTACTAGGAAGAGTTGAAAAGTTAGAAGGTATGGACAAAAGAAGATATTATGTTATTTTAATATTTTACAACTAGTATAAATAGGGGTCTTTCCCACCCCATTTTCATTCATTCATTCACAAATCATCTTTCTTGCCTCTTTATTTCTTTCCTTCTCTAACAATATTAGTTTTAGTTATCGAGGTTCTCATGGTGTTGGTTCGTAACTTTTAGAGTTATTTTGTGGTAAAAATTCTTCTAAAGTTTCAAAGGAGTTTTATACCTCAAAGTTCCGCCCCAATCTTTTTCATAAGTAACCAGTAAGCCGTTATAATGTTCATTTTATTTTAATTATGTTATTTATATAAAGGTTATTTTAAAATTTCTATGCTAATATTGTTCATACGTCGAGATATTCGACTTATAAAGTCCAAAATAAATTTTACCATTTTAAGTCGTTATAATGCCTAAGTATTGTTATAACTTAAATGTTATTAGGAAAATACTCTTGATAATTTTCTAAAACGAACAAATCCAAACGGAGGATAGTCTAATTTATATTTGAATTTAATAATTATTTAAATATAATGGAAGTTATTATTAAAGATTCTAATAAGTAAATATTTCAAGTTGTAACGGAATTATGTTTAATTAACCATAAATTATATTATAATTATTTTATAAACTTCATACAATGCAACGGTTATCGTAAATAAGGTTTTTAGCAAAGAAAAGAGAAACGCTCGTGGACTTTCAACAACGCTCAATAACAAAAGGTGGGGGCAAGATTTCGTATACGTTGGGACGATTAGCGTAAAATAAATTAATATATTTATGTGTGTAGCGGTGACCCAACCCCTGCATGCGATAAATAAGTAAGGAGAAA
The DNA here is from genome assembly GCA_022829125.1 of Lathyrus tuberosus. Lineage (NCBI taxonomy): Eukaryota > Viridiplantae > Streptophyta > Magnoliopsida > Fabales > Fabaceae > Lathyrus > Lathyrus tuberosus. Next base: position 15,119,892 of record JALAZF010000072.1, read on the forward strand.
GAGCTTATTCTCGAATAATAATTTTCTCGAATCATTGAGCGAGGTTACGCCGACCTTAATTATTTATCATATGAATAATATATGACAAATTTGAGGTTGTATTGTGCTTGCATTGTTTGATTAATTGTCTAATTGTTTATTTTATTTATACTTAAATGATTGTGATTGTTAGACTAAGAATAATGATCTATTAAGGAGAGAACAACATTACTAGATACTAAGTATTAGATCCCCAATAACATAAGGGAAGTTGGATACATTGAGTAGTTGTATTTGGTTGGATTCTAGCTAAGGAAAGACTTGGTCGACTATGTCTTTTACGGTCCACCTCTCTTACCTGGAAAGTCAACCGTACAATTATTCATTGTACAAACTGAATTGATTATGTAGAGATAAGGATTATGCGAAGAAGAGATATGACAAGACATTTGAGGGATTTGGCACTCAACCTAAGTATCTAGATAATGAGTATAACCTTAAAGATTGATACGATATTTCCCAAGTATTAACTTAATACTTATGGTTGAGAGTTTCCACAAGATGATTGAGCGATCATATAGACTTGCATTGAGGAATGTGTAAGTCCACTGTCGTGCGGTATGGGACGCACGAGGTTGATCGGTCACCTACAATCCCGACGGGGATTATTATTTATGCATGCTAGGCAAAGCAAGGTTCTTGGCCTGAATTCTCAGGGACGATCAACTTATAACATCTTGACTCCAAGTGAAGTTAGGTGGCGTAGCTCTTGGTAATTGGGAGTACGTTGGTGGCATGTGGTCTTGTGATATTTGATCTTGGTAAATGGGATAGATATCATTGACAATGTTTAGTGGCATGAGTCAGCATATAGTTCAGGGATGCATTCGAATAAATAGAGATAGAGTATATGTAATTATGGGTTAAAGATACACTTGTTTGAATAATTGTGGTTGCCATATATATTATTATTTTACACACACATTCCCATAGTTAAACTTGTACATAAATCTTAGCCATGTGTCCCTTTTGTCTTGCATTTTGGGTTAATATATGACGATTAGACGACAAGCTCGAATCTTGCTTAGTTCTCGACAATTCAGAAGAAAAGGATATGAAGTCATGTAAAGATGGGTTACTATAACATCTAGATTATGGGTTGTAAGCATTTTGTCAAACGCTGATCATATCCCTCCTACTACAGTCAGTATAAAAGTCAATCTTGTTGGACTTAGGAGGTCCTTTTTGTTATACTTTCTTTTGGTTTCCTTTCTGTACTTTTATTTTATCTTTTATCTATGTGGCAAGGGCACTAGTCTTAACGATGTCAAGGTCTATGTAAAATATATTTGAAGCATATGTATGTGAAGCAATATGTTTTTAATTAATTCAGTCTTGTTATTTAACAGTTTGAAATTTTCTGTATTTTTATTAAAGGTTTCATTAGAATTTCACTAATGGGACATAGGCTGTCTCATTTAATGGTATCAGAGTTGATCGATTCAGCTCGGACCGTAAGTGTCTAGAATTATACTGACTGTATCAAGTTGAATTCCAAACTGGATGATAACTTTTCTTCTGTGCATTGAGTCTTCATCTTGAGAGCCTTCTAGTACAGTGATCTAGGATGCGTCTTTAACAAACTTAACTTTTTTTCCTCCCCCAACGGTCACAAACCCGACGATAACGTAACAGACACTTCACAAAATTCACTCTATAAATACTTCACACCCATTCATTATTTTCATATAAATTTCAGAATATTTATCTATACCTTTCAAATGGATAAATTTTTTCTTTTATCCGTCACTCTTTTTTTCATTATATTGTTTATTATTGGTATTATCAAGCATGAAGAATTAGGTAAAGATTTCGTAGCAATAATGATAATTATAGTTTTAGCATTATTAGTCTTAGCTTGGTTTACAAATAGAGATTTTTGAATGAGACATGGTCATGGTTTTTGTAATCGTTGTTATTGAATAAATTGATATATTTTTGTTTATACATTAAATGTTAATTATGTTTGCCCGAATTATATATATAATCATGTTTAAAGCATTATTTCAACATTTTATTAATAACTACCCCTTGCTTGTGAGAGACTTGACAAAATCCGTATCGATGAATCATTTATCGGGATATAAATATACATATTGTTTATGTTATTTATATCTTGTGAATGATTGAACCTAATAACTTATCCTTTTCAGGAAGTTATGGTTCAGAAGTCAGGAACATGAGGCGTGGTAGGAGTGCTGGTAGAGGCGCTAGAAGAGGTGTAGGTAAAAATGTGAGTGATGAAGCTACTCCCGAAGGGGAACCTACCATTCCCATGGGACGAGAAGATCATTCCCAAACTGGAACGAACTCTCAAGCTGACACTCGAGATGTTCGTGAACTTGCTGCAACTGTGTTAGTTCAAACCCAACAAAATGCTCAAATCCTGCAATTCACTCGAGATCATCAACTTTTTCAGCAACAACAAAAGGAAATTATGCATGAAGATACGTGATTGAGCTCATTTCTGAAAGGAAAACCACAACAGTTTGGTGGTGACTTTAATCCGGAGGGTGCTGAGAAATGGTTGCAAGAGATAGAGAAGATATTTTCTTTCACTCATAGTAGAGATAATAGAAGGTCAGTTATGCAACATTCATGCTGACAAGTGATGCTGAAGCTTAGTGGAGAGGTAAATATAGATTGTGAAGAGGAAGGAAGAGAGATTAACTGGATCTTGTTCAAAGAAGAATTTTTAGGGAAGTATTTTCCAAAGTTATGTAGAAAAGATAAGGAGAGAGAATTCTAGAACCTGCGTCAAGGTGTGATGACAGTGGGAGAGTACACTAGGAATTTCGAATCCTTGCTAAAGTACTATGAGTTTTACCGCTTGCATCCAAGGGAAGAATGGATGTGTGAAAAGTATCAAGATGGACTGAAATATGATATCTAGAGGGTGGTTTTACCTATGCATATTGTGCGCTTTGGTGAGCTGACAGAAAGGTGTCTGGAGTTGGAAGGAATTGACAATAGGAAGAATAAATATGGATCAGGAGGACCAACTCGAAACAAAAATCACAAGGGCCAATTTAACCGAGGACATGGAGGAAGGACCCTATAAGGGGGTAGGCCATATCAAAGGCCTACACCATATCATAACTAGGATTCTAGGAGGTTAATGTTCAAGTGTTACAGCTGTCGAGGGTCACATCTTAACAAAGATTGTCCAAATAGAAATATTGAAGCTTGCTTTCGTTGTGGTCAAAAAGGTCATTTTCTCAAAGATTGTCCCCAAGGAAAAAATCAACCAACAGGCCAGAAGAGCAGTCTAATAAACAGTAACAATGTAGGGAAATCAAGGAATGGAGGCCCAAATGTTGGTCAGAGACCTCAGAATCATAATAAGACAACCACTGGAAGAGTATTTGTAATTAGAGGAGCTGAGATCTCAAAGTCAGCTGGGTTAATTCAAGGTATGTGTTTAATTGGAGATAAGCTGGTATCAGTTTTATTCGATTCATGAGCTACACATTCTTTTATATCTACATCTTGTGCTGAAATTTTGGGATTTGAAATTATTTATCTCAATTATAAGTTGACCATTACAACTCCCTCAGAAGAAAGAATGGTAACTTGTTCAGTCTGTATAGACTACCCAGTAATCTTAAAAAATAGAAGATTCTTATTAGATCTTGTGGTACTCCTGCTATAAGACCTAGATGTCATCTTAGGAATGGATTGGTTATCAGCCAACTATGTAAGCTTGGGGTGCAAGAAGAAAATTTTTACATTTCGAGAAGAAAGTGGAGAAGTCAGCAAGGTTGAAATCTCACTCAAAAATTGATGATGTTGTTCTCCATGTCAGTAGGAGAAGCCCCTTGTGTTGAAAATTTTCCAGTGGTTTGTGAATTCCCAGAAGTCTTTCTAGAAGATGTTCTAGGTTTACCACCGGTTAGGGAATTAGAGTTTACTATATACTTGGTTCCATGCACAGGACAAATTTCTATATCTCCTTATCGAATGTCACCCTTAGAGCTTACTGAGTTAAAGAAACAATTAGACGAGTTGTTAGAGAAGGAATTTATTAGACCAAGTGTATCGCCATGGAGAGTTCAAATCTTGTTTGTGAAGAAGAAGGATGGTTCTTCTAGACTTTGTGTAGATTTCAGGCAGCTTAATAAAGCTATTGTGAAAAACAAGTATCCTTTGCCTAGAATCGACAACTTGATGGATCAGTTGAAGGGAACATCAGTATTCTCGAAGATTGACTTGAAGTCTGGATATCATCAGATCAGGGTGAAGGAGGATGATATTACAAAAACAACTTTTAGATCTCGTTATGCACACTATGAGTACTTAGTTATGCCATTTGGTTTGACTAATGCTCCAGCAGTATTCATGGATTACATGAATAGGATATTTAGGTCACACTTAGATCAATTTGTTGTAGTTTTCATTGATGACATTTTGATTTATTCCAAGAATGAGGTAGAGCACGAAGAACATTTGAGAATTGTGATACAGGTATTAAAATACCGTCAATTGTACGCAAAATTCTCGAAATGTGAATTTTGGTTTAAGGGGGTACAATTTCTTGGTCATGTAATCAGTAAAGAAGGTATTGCATTAGACCCGAGTAAAGTCGAAGCCGTAACAAAGTGGGAGAGTCCAAAGAATGTTGGCGAGATTCGATGTTTTCTTGGACTAGTTAGATATTATCGGAGGTTCATTGAAGGATTTTCGAAGATCGCTTTGCCTATAACTCAGTTAACGAGGAAAGGTAAAAACTTTGAATGGACTAAAGAGTGTGAAAAACGTTTTCAGAAGTTAAAAAAAAGATTGACTTCATCACCGATACTCATCTTACCAGACCCATCAGGACAAATTGATGGGTATTTTGATGCGTCATATCAAGGTCTTGGTTGTGTGTTGATGCAAAAAAGGAAGGTGATACAGTTGAAGGTGCGTGAGAGGAACTACCTGACTCACGATCTAGAGTTAGCAGCAATTGTGTTCGCCTTAAAGATTTGGAGGAATTATCTTTATGGATCAAAGTTCACCGTGTTAAGTGATCACAAAAGCCTGAAGTATTTATTTGATCAGAAAGACCTAAACATGAGACACAGACGTTGGATGGAATTCTTGAAGGACTATGATTTTGAGTTGTAGTATCATCCAGGAAAGGCCAATGTTGTAGCAGACGGTTTGAGTCGAAAGAAACTTCAGGTATCTCCAATGATGTTGAGGGAAGAAGGGTTGATTAACCAATTCGTGGATTTAAACTTAGGAGTACATCATAATAAAGGAAGTATATTCATAGGTGTTGTTGTCGTGTGTAATGAATTTTTAAAATGGATCAAAGATGAACAACAACTTGATGACCATCTAATCAACATAAAGGGAACTATCAAAGATGGTCAAAATGGAGATTTTAACATAAGGAGTGATGGAATCCTAAGGTATAGAGAAAGGTTATCTGTACCTCAAAACCAGGATATTCGAAAGTTGATTTTAGAAGAGGGCCACAAAATTAAGATGAGTTTTCATCTAGGAGCCACAAAGATGTATCAAGACTTGAAGAAAATGTTTTAGTGGTTTTGAATGAAGAATCATATAGCAGAATTCAACATTGTTTGGTATGTCAGAAGGCAAATATTAAACATCAGAAGCCAGCCGAATTGTTACAACCTTTAGACATTCCAGAGTAGAAGTGGGACGTAATAGCTATGGATTTTGTAATCGCTCTGCCCAAAACTCAGAAGCAGCATGATGCAATTTGGGTAATCATTGATAGGTTGACAAAGAGTGTACATTTCATTCCCATCAACCAGACATTTATATTGGAGAGACTAGCTTAGGTATATGTAAAGGAAATTGTTAGATTACATGGAACACCTTCAAGTATAGTTAGTGATAGAGATCCCAAATTCACATCAAATTTTTTGCATCAGTTGCATTTAAAGTTAGGAACCAAACTGAGGTTAAGTTCAGCTTATCTTCCCCAAACAGATAGCCAGACTGAAAGGACGATTCAGTCGTTAGAGGATCTATTGAGAGCTTGTGCTCTTGAACACAAAGGAAGTTGGGATGAGTTCTTACCATTGATTAAGTTTACTTACAACAATAGCTTTCAGTCTAGTATCGGCATGGCTCCATATGATGCATTGTATGGACGAAAGTGTCGTACACCTTTATGTTGGTATGAAGTTGGAGAAAACAAAATATTGGGTTCAGAATTCGTGCAACAAACGACATATCAGGTTAAGCTTATTAGAGAAAAAACGAAGGCTGCACAGAATCGCCAGAAGAGTTATAGTGATAAGAGGAGAATACCTTTGGAATTTGAGGCAAGATATAACGTGTTCATTAGGGTAACTCCTAAAGCGGGAATTGCACGAGTAATCAAAACTAGGAAGTTAACACCAAGGTTTATCGGGCCTTTTCAAATTCTACGGCGGATTGGTCCTGTAGTGTATCACATTGCTTTGCCGCCAAACCTATCTAATCTTCATGATGTATTCCATGTCTCACAATTGAGAAAGTATTATCCTGACCCTTCACATGTCATTGAGCCTGAAACTTTGGAACTTATATATAACTTGGAATATGAGGCTTTACCTGTCTTGATTTTAGATCATCAAATTAAGGAACTTCGTGGAAAGAAGATACCAATGGTTAGAGTTGTGTGGAATGATGTAACTTGTGATTCTACTTGGGAAAGAGAAGAAGACACGCGTCAGAAGTATCCACATATGTTTTAGGTACGCTAAATTTCGAGGATGAAATTTCTTTTAAGGGGGTGGTAATGTAACATCCTAATTTTCCATACTTTAAATAATATATCAAATTAGACTTGAGATTTTAACATCGCTAATTATTAAAAATTAAATATTGAAACCAACACCTATAATAATTAATTTATCAATTAATTACCCTTTATTTTTATTATTAATATGATTATTCGATTTGAATATCATCGTTTCATTTTACAAACTAAACTTTGAAATTAGTACTTAAAGTACTTAACTCTAAGTTAATTAATTATTCACATTATTTTTATTATTATTATTGTTGTTGTTTTGTTATTATTATTATTATTTGAGATTATTTTATTTGAATATTATCATTTTACTCTACAAACTAATTAGTAAATAAAATAATCTTAAGTTAATAAATATATCAAATAATTATCCTTGTTATCATTATTATTATTTTTAGGGTTAATAGTCATTTACCCCCTTGCAATATTGGCGAGTTTTGATTTACCCCCCTTTAAAAAAATAATTTTGGATTACCCCCTTGAAATTTTGGGGTACCCCCCTAAGCGTGTAAAAACCAGGGGGGTAAATAAAAAAAAATATTTTACAGGGGGGTAACTTCTCTACCTAGGGGGCAAAAGACTTAGAATTTTAAAATTTCAGGGGGGTAAACCAAAATTATTTTTCTAAAGGGGGGGTAAATCAAAAGTCGCCTATATTGCAGGGGGTAAATGACTATTAACCCTTATTTTTATTATTATTATCATTTCATTTTTATAAAAGAAATATATATCTCATTTTTCTATTAATATCCTACATGATTTTATGTCATGAAAAATTAAGATATCAAGCTCCCATACATTTCTCATAAATTATTTTCACAAAGTCACACTAGAACATCTAAAGAATTATTGATGTAAGACTAGTAAATATTTGATAAAGACATATTTACTAGCAAGAGATGAAAAGTTAGAAGGTATGGGCAAAAGAAGATACATTTATGTTATTTTAATATTTTACAACTAGTATAAATAGGGGTCTTTCCCACATTATTTACATTCATTCATTCACAAATTATCTTTCATACCTCTTTATTTCTCTCCTTCTCTAGTTTCTTTGTATAGCACTATTAGTTTTAGTTATCGGGATTTTCACAGTGTCGGTTCATAACTTTTAGAGTTATTTTGTGGTAAAAGTTCTTCTAATGTTTCAAAGGAGTTTTATACGGCAAAAAGTTCTGCCTAAATTATTTTCATAAGTAACCGGTGAGCCGTTATAATGTCCATTTTATTTTAATTATACTATTTTAATTATGTTATTTATATAAAGGTTATTTAAAAATTTCTATGCAAATTTCGTTCAGACGTCGAGATATTGAACTTGTAAAGTCCAAAATAAATTTTACCATATTAAGTTGTTATAATGCCCAAGTATTATTATAATTTAAATGTTATTAGCAATATACTTTTGATAATTTTCTATAACGAACAAATCTAAACGGAGGATAGTCTAATTTATATTTGAATTTAATAATTATTTAAGTATAATGGAGGTTATTATTAAATATTTTAATAAATAAATATTTTAAGTTGTAACACAATTATGTTTAATTAACCATAAATTATATTTTAATTATTTTATAAACTTCTTACAATGCAGCGGTTATCGTAAATTAGGTTCTTAGCAAAGAACGGAGAAAACGCTCGTAGACTTTCAACCAAGCTCAACAACAAAACGTGAAGGAAAGATTTCGTATGCATTAGGACGATTATCGTAAAATAGCTTAATATATATGTGTGTAGTGGTGACCCAAGCCTTAATTGCGATAAATAAGTAAGGAGAGCCTATTCTTGAATAATAATTTTCACGAATCATTGAGCGAGGTTACGCCAGCCTTAATTATTTATCATAGGAATAATCTATGACAATTTGAGGTTGTATTGTGCTTGCTGTAACACCCCAATTCCCATCGCGAATAAATAATACATAATTAAATCAGAGTAAATAAAAATTTATTTTTCTGACAGAAACAAGGATGCCACAATTAAGGAAAGAAATCACATTCCCTGCTCAAAAATTTGTTTGATACATAACACAAAATGGAATCACCTCAAATGGAAACTTTTTCAATATAAAAGGAAAGTTCAAATATGGAATAAAGCGAAAAGATCCATAACTGCATTGTTTTATAAAATAAATCATTTTAGAACATCAAAATACTTATACAAAGTTAATACAAAATAGATTCAACAAATGTATACACACACACACACACATATATATATATATATATATATATATATATATATATATTTAACGAAAGTGTCCCCGACTCCCGTGTTACGTATCAAAGCAGACAGACCGACAAAGGACGGAGGACTAATCTTCACAAAAGCCTCCAAGACACAAATCTGCAATTGCCTCATAGAGCAACAAACCATAGCATAAGGGTGAGAAATAACAACTAAATCAAGATTGCATAATAATATGAAAACACATAAAAATTCACATGCATAGTTATTCTCACCACACGCATCACATACCAATACATATAGCAAGCCACAGATACATAACATATTTCTAACAATCCAACAACATATCATATATCAAATATACCAACATATCCACATATTCACACATAAGGCATACCAAAGTTATAACATATGGAAACACACCACCACATCACCTAGCATATGTCTATACATAAAACATATCATCCATAACCAATGCATTTATCACATATGCACATCAATTCACCAATCCAATCATAAATCTCAACATATACTCAATCAATTCACAATTTCCACACATAATCAATCCATTCATGATTTTCCACACATAATCAATCCATTCATGATTTTCCACACATAATCAATTCATTCATGATTTATGCAAATGCAGAGAGACCGACACAACGACTCTATGCAAATGCGGTACCATCCATCCATCAATCTCATCATCAGTTCACTCAGGAACTATTGGAACCATCGCTTGTTACTTAGTGTAACTCCCCGTCGGGCAAACGATGTTCCCCATCGCTCACACCTCTTTGTATAAGGCACACGACGTTTATGGATCGCTCACACCTCTTTGTATAAGGTACACGACCGGATCGCTCACACCTCTTTGGATAAGGCACACGATCGTCCATAATCATCGCTCACACCTCTTTGTATAAGGCACACGATGTTATAGCGGATTCCCTCTGGAATCGTTTCGTCGCTCACACCCACTAGGGCACACGACATCACAAGATGCATATCATGATGCTTGGCATACAAGGACTCATGACAATCAAATGCATCTTCACAATTCAACCATATGAATTATCTCATCGTCATTATTCATGCATTGGAAATCAATTCAAACAATGCATTTACTTTCCATAAGGCCACCAAATAACACACATTGAATTTCACATAACAATGCATTTCATCATAGTCCACAAACCATCATCACCAACACTCGTCATATATATTCACATCATATAACAACACACAAGCTATACGACACATATTAAAAGCATATCACATGATAACACGTCAATCACACACAATTACGACGGTAAAAGCCGACAAAACGATACTATTCCAATTCTCGACACAATTAAATCGGCCAACAATCCCAAAACCATTTTTATAAGAAATAACATCTCATTAGCTTTCCAACGATACTTGGAACGCTCAAAACAGATAAACGGGTCACAAGTTATGGGATTTAAAAGGAAACATAATTATTGAAATTCCCCAGGACCGCCCGACGCTACCCAACGACCGCCCGGCGCTGGCCCCTCGCCTCTACTTCGCCCAGCGAAGCAGGGACGTAACCATTTCCCATCCATGAGTCAAAAGAGTCAGAATCGTGCTAAGCTGCGCCTCTCGGGCATCGCCCGGCGTAAACCCGGGTCGCCCGGCGCTCTGAGCACCGCCCGACGCCCTACACCAGAAATGGAAAAAATTATGCTTCGTTCTCCCATGGCTCCAAGGGCCAAAATTCCACTTTTCCCCACCAATACATTTTCAAACATCGAAATAAATATCAACGATTATTCATAAACACAGTGTTATCATACAACGCCATTTATATCGATTTCCGACTGTGAAAACATCGATTTCTAACAATTGTTCACAAATTAACATTAAGTGAAAAAGTTGTGAAACAACCAAAACAAATGCAACAAACAACACATATACATACACAAGCAAGATATAATCGAAACTTCTCACCCTTACCCGATTATTCGCGATTGAAACGGAGTTTCCTCAATTTTTCCTCTTTCTCCTCTTCTCTCTTTCTTTCATCTCCTTTTCTTTCTCTTCTTTTTCTTTTCTTTCTATTTCTCTATAATCTCTATTTATATAAAAATATCTAAACCCCTAAAAAGACTATTTTACCCCTCTGCTCAAATATCTCGCAACGCTCTCAAAATGCGATAAAACATAAACAGCGATGAAATATATTTCGGGAAATAAAAGTTGAAAAGAAATTATAATTTATTGCAAATATTTTACCTATCAGGGAAAATAGCCAATTAACTTAATTAGCAGGTAAAATACGATAAATTCACGCATTTCACAAAATTCACATAAATGAAATAAATAAACACAATTAAACAAATCGGGGCGTTACACTTGCATTGTTTGATTAATTGTCTAATTGTTTATTTTATTTATACTTGAATGATTGTGATTGTTAGACCAAGAATAATGATCTATTAAGGAGATAACAACATTACTAAATATTAAGTATTAGATCCCCAATGACACAAGGGAAGTTGGATACATTGAGTAGTTGTATTTGGTTGGATTCTGGCTAAGGAAATACTTGGCCGACTATGTCCTTTACGGTCCACCTCTCTTACATGGGAAGTGAACCATACAATTATTGATTTTACAAACTGAACGTATTATGTAGAGATAAGGATCACGCCAAGAAGAAATATGACAAGAGATTTGATTGATTTGGCACTCAACCTAAGTATCTATATAATAAGTATAACCTTAAAGGTTCATACGATATTTCCCAAGTATTAATTTAATACTTATGGTTGAGAGTTGCCACAAGATGATTGAGTGGTCATATAGACTTGCATTGAGGAATGTGTAAGTCCCCTGCCACGTGGTATGGGACATACGAGGTTGATGGGTCACCTACAATCCTGACGGGGATTATTATTTATGCATGCTACGCAAGGCAAGGTTCTTGGCCTGAATTCTCAGGTACGATCGACTTATAACACCTTGACTCCACGTGAAGTTAGGTGGCGTAGCTCTTGGTAATTGGGAGTACGTTGGTGGCATGTGGTCTTGTGATATTTGATCTTGGTAAATGGGATAGATATCATTGACAACGTTTAGTGGCATGAGTCAGCATATAGTTCAGTGATGCATTAGAATAAATAGAGATATAGTATATGTAATTATGGGTTAAAGATACGGTTGTTTGAATAATTGTGGCTGCCATATGTTTTATTATTTTACACACTCATTCCCATTTTTAAACTTGTACATAAATCTTAGCCACATGTCCTTTTTGTCTTGCATTTTGGGTTAATCTATGACGATGAGACAACGAGCTCGAATCTTGCTTACTTCCCGACAGTTCAGAAGAAAAGGATATGAAGTGACGTGCAAATGGGTTACTATAACATCTAGATTGGGGATTTTTAGCGCTTTGTCAAACGCTGGTCATATCCCTACTACTACAGTCAGTATAAGTGCCAGTCTTATTGGACTTAGGGGATCCTTTTTGTTATACTTTATTTTGGTTTCCTTTCTGTACTTTTATTTTATGTTTTATCTATGTGGCAAGGCCACTATTCTTAACAATGTCAAGCTCTATGTAAAATATATTTGAAGCATATGTATGTGAAGCAGTATGTTTTTAATTAATTCAGGCATGTTATTTAAATGTTTCAAATTTTTTGTATTTTTATTAAAGGTTTCATTAGAATTTCACTGATGGGACATAGGATGTCTCAGTAGTCAAAATGTCGACTTGCTTCAAGAGGTCTTTGATTCCAAAGCAGGCTGAAGAGTTATCTTTTAACACTTTGAGTATATCAACATCAACCGTTGTCTCCTTAATTTTCTTGAGCAGTTCGTCAATAGGCGCATTTGCAGACTGACCACCAGAGACAGTCGAAGAGCTAGAACATTTATCAATCGAACTGCCCCTGGTACTTAGAATTGCCTTCAAGTACTCTGCTAGTTTATTTTTTTTCAAATTGTTTAATTCTTATTGAGAGAGAGAGAGAGAGAGAGAGCAGTGTTTGTTCCGGTCAAAGGATACTTATATTCCTTGACATTCTCTGAGGCCTAGTTAGTCTTTGGTGTTTCGTTTGGTCCTGTATCCTCTTCTTCTTCTTCTTCTTCTTCCTCTTCTTCTTCTTCTTCTTCTTCTTCTTCTTCTTCTTCCTCAAAGTTGTGCACATAGTCGAACAATGGTTGACCTTCTTCCTGGTATTCTTCCTCATCTGGGGCATTATCGCCTTGGTTGATTTCAAGCGAAGAGTCACCAACTTTTTCTTGAACAACTTCCTCTTTGTTTTGGATGTTTGTGGTTTCTTTAATTTCCATGGATTCATGTTCTTCTTCTTCTTTAGAATCAGTGGTCTGAGAATGTTGGGTGGTGTCCTTTGGGGGAGAGTTTTCCTATTGTTCTTCAGTGGGTTTATTTACTTTGCCCATGGATCTTTTGGTAGAATCCTCGTTGGATGTGGGTTGGAGCGAAGGAGTGCTGGTGCTCTCAGGGATAATTTGTTTGATACTTGATTGTTCAACACCATCTGCGCCACCCTGCAAAGAAGTTAAATTATGATGAGTCAAAAATAAAAGAAGAGGAAAAATAGTTAAGGAAAAATGAGGTAAAATTATATTACCTTAGGACCTTATGCACTAGGGCTGGAATTATCACTTTCGAGACTTTCAGGAGTACTCTTGGGGGCAGGTTTAGGACTAACCTCAGCCACTTTTGGAGTAATGGGTTTCCTGGTTTTGATTTTGATGGTGTTGATTTTTGGTTGGTAAGTGGCATCAGAAACCTTATCCTTCTTCTTCTTCTTGACGAATTTAGAAGTGTCTGGCGAAAGGTTGTCATCGTCTGAATCGACTACTAGAACCTTAGGTTCTTTAGCCTTTATTTTCTTGGGAGTTTGAGGAGGTTTTCGATTTAACCAAAAATAAGAAAAAACATTAGCATATTAATTTAATACATCAGGAGAAATAAGGAAAACACACAGTGTACCTTTTTTGCTAGCTTAGTTGTTTCTTCTTCTTGACCTTCTGCTTGGGCCGAGCTAGCAGTTTTCTTTGTTGGGCTTTTTGTTAGTTGTTTTCTTTTGACGGCTAGAACAAGAAAAGGTCAAAATAAATGCCACAAGTAAAAAAGATTTCAAGAAACTATTAGAAGAAAATAAAGCAAATTGAAAAATCTTTTAATTCCACACCTTCATATATGGGAGAGAGTACTTGAACATTGTTTATGCCAATATGAAGATGTCCTTTAAAACTGTCCAGAGTATGCTTAGTTAGAACAACCCGTTTCGCCAGTTTTTGACAGTCTTGTCGAAGGATTTTCACAAAGTCTCCACAGACGAACCAGTCGAGAAATATGGGGCTAAATGCCACGCCGAAATCATCCATTGGCAGTCGAGGGAATCTTGGTAGATGTAAGTTAAAAGCCAACTTATACCCGTGTTCAGGTTTTATGTTCGACAATAGTTTTAAATTTGGGAGTTTCTTCATAAATTTCTCTCTCAAAGTAACTGCTGCTTTGCGGATGGTTCGACTAAGGTCATCAGGTGTGTATGCCGTTTCAAAGTATTTTTGAAATTTTTGAATTTTCTTGATGTGGGTCTAAGTACCTTTCTTGGTTATGTCTTGTATAAGAACAAAAACAAATGTTAAATGTTAATTGAAAGCATTTACATCAAACATTTTTGTAGAATAGTATTGTTTCCACCAAGTGTCATATTCTTGGGAACAAAATTAGGGTGGTGTGAAAGGAATATGAGTGAGTTGAGCAGTGTCATTGTACTGAGACATTTCGCCCTTGCTTTGAGCTTCGGTAAAGTACATGTTGTAGAGAATGACAGAGCTTTTATTTGGAAAAAGTGGCTTTGGTAAGATCAGGCTAATACCAAACTGTCGAGAGACAAGATTTAGTTGGTAACTGAGGAGGATTACTTGATTTTTGGAAGGTCGAAGTCTTGTTGCAATTAGCCTCGACGAAAGAAATACCTCTCATATGGCAAAGGATTCTTCTTCTTGATCCTTTGACATAGGAGGAAATTTTCTGGTGAACCATTATAGGTCATGAGTCCTTTTGGAAAAGGGAGCCATATAAGGAGTAAAATGGTAGCGCTTGGCATACATCATTAAATACTCATTGAAATTCCTTTGAAGATTTAGGCCTTCGTCACTAGGAGTCAATTGAATGAGGCGTGTCCCTTCGACCCGTCTGTTCTTGATCTTGTCAATTTCTTTGTTGAATGTGTTACGGGTCAACAATGAGGGTTTGAAGGTGGCATTAAGCCATAGTTGAAGTAGCCAGAATGGGCCAACTAAATTTAAGTTCGAACCAAGTTGAATTTGTTTAAGAAGTTCCACGCCTTTCCCTAAAGATTCATAGAGGCAACCTAGAATTAATTGGCTAAGGCAGATTTTTCGTCCAGCATGTAGTTGGTTAGCCATGGTCAGAAACTTTTTTGCAACTTGTAGGGACCTCGTGCAAAAAACGCAGCGGGACAACCAAAGACCAAGGAAAGCAATATGTTCCTCACCAGATAGTTCTTCAATATCTTTCTTATGTTGGTCAGAGATATAATGGGTGAAAGTGGCTCGATTTCCTTCGAAGACTATAATGACTTTCGTCATTTGGTTTGCATTAAAGGATTCTCCAGTTGGTCGAAGACCGATAATTGCAGTGGTGTCAAAAAGAGTCGGGGTTAGAATTCCTCAAGGGAAGTGAAAATTATTGTGTGTATTGTCCTAGAAATATAAGGAGGTTAGCAACATTGTCTGGCTGTAACCTGGTCCAGATTTTGACAGTTGAATCATGTCAAAAATTTCCATATCCATCCAAAATTTAGTTTTCTTCTTCTCTATTTTTGCCATCCAAGACAGATAATTCTCAAGGTCTTTCGACATGGGACAAGAGCAAAATGCTCTAAGAGCGTTGTATAGCACCCCAAAATTTTCCCTTCCTTTTTCTAACCTCTAACTGGCTTATGTTTCATTTCATTCTTGCATTATCATCTTTGCATATCATTGGTTCTTAGCGTGGGATCAAGGTATATGAGCTAACTCAAGAGAAGAAGATGTTTTCCAGAGCTTCAAGTAAAAGTTCTTGTGTGCTATCCGAGACACCAAGAGGAGAGATAGTCTCAATGTCATCATTACTTGAGCTATAAAGGAGCCTTGGGCCTCAAGGTATCTTATTGGTCAATCACCTCATCATATGATCAAACTTGGCAAGAAATTTCAAGTGAATCACATTCACCTAACCAGTGCAAAATTAGGGTTTTGGTGAAAAGTCAGTGCAAGTATGTTTTTGAGCCAAGGATTGATCTCAATGTTTTCTATATGCTCTCAATTGTCTAAGGAGGCAGTATTGTCCATTGGTTCATTTCAGAAGATCTTCAATTGATCAATTGGTGGAGAATCAATCAGATTGGGGAAAAGTCAACTGTGCAGAGGAAAAAGTCAACTCCTAACTTTTTGAGGTCAAATTCATGTTCCTCATCTCAAATATGTCCATTGATGAAGATTTGATCAAGAAATGTCAAGAGATTCCCAAGAAATCAAGAGATGTGAAAAGTTGCTAAAAATAGAAACTAGGATTTCTAAATTTAGTAAGTGTTGGCAAGCTGAACCACCAACTTTGAGGCTAGCTTTCTCCATGATACAAGTTCCAATTTGAAAAATCCCAAGTCCCAAAAGAAAGTTCACATTCTCAGCTTCAAAACCATAGCAAGAACTCCTCCATTGGATCAAAATTGAAGGAGTTATGATTGATCAAATTTGGAGGTTTTCAAGGCATTTTGGACCAGGCAGCAAGTCATGGGTGAGCTAGCATGCCTGCATTTCAACAAACACTTTATGTGCACGCAGTGTCCAAGTTCCAAGGCCAATTACTCTATAATGGAGGTTTCAAATGAAAAAATGTTCAACATGAGTTTTGTTCTTCTCAATCTCCTCTACAACATGATGTTGGAGAATTTTTCATATGATCAACCATTTGGGAGATATGGAGGGTCAAAATAGGGGTCTAAACCTGATTCATCTCACACGCATGTGTAGCGAGCGATTTTGGACGCGGTTCTTAAGCGCTGGTCGCTCTCTGCGGTTGACCTTAAACTACAGGTCGATTCATTTTTTATCCTATTGTGAGCTGATGAAGGAAGGGAAATAGATGTCTCCAATTAACCCTGCTTTGCATACTGAGTTTAAACACCGGTCTGTTAGGTTACGAATGCTATCAATTTGGGGGGCCTTTGTACTGGTTATTTGTATTTTCGCCAATACGGTTTCTCTCTTTTTACCTTGACAGGAGGTTTCTGGCGGGGAACAAGGATTAGGATGTTAGGACTGATGCTTTTTGATGTGAGAGTATGGGATTTGGGTTTTTTGTTTAGTGTGCTTGCTAAGATTTTTCTTTCAATCTTATGCCTACGTATTCCCGTTTACCGAAACAGGGAAATCAAAGCGTTCGTAGTTCCTCCTATTCTATGGGAGGAAATGGTATTTTGGTGTCTTGTTCAAAGCCCAAGACGTGAAGCTAAAGGGTAGTTTGTATCTTGTTCAAAGCCCAAGATGTGAAGCTGAAGAGTTTATTTGTATCTTGATCAAAGCCCAAGATATGAAGCTAAAAGGGTGTTGACTTTAGAGAGAATTTGTCATCTCTAAAGAGGGGGTTGTATGTCACAACTGTTTATAAAGGAGAATTACTTTAACCCGGATGTGTGAATCTGCCAATACCATAATTTCCTTTATAGGGGATTTTAACCTGAAGGAGAAGAGTTTAACTCAGTGTAGAGCAATGTTATCTTTCCTTAGGAATTTCTCATGCTAAAAGAGGGACAGTGGCGTGGATATAGATGATCCAGAGGCTTGCCACTTACAGCGATTAGATGAAGGGGAAGGAGTTGTTGATGTTTGTGTACTGTGAACGAGGCACAGCTTTGATGCTAAAAGGTTGATTGGATCAACAAGTGGTTTTCTTATATAAAGCCTAAGAGGAGGCTAATATGTGTCTCGTACAAATCCCGAGAGAAAGGCTAAAAGGGGTTGATCCTACAAGAGGATCTTTTATACTCTACAAGAGAGTGTTTTTGTATCTCGTACAAAGCCCGAGATGGAGGCAATTGTTTGTTTGCCTCAATAAGAACCTTTTTATATCTCGTATAAAGCCCGAGATGGAGGCAAATGGGTGATTGACTCAACGAGGAAGTCTCTAATGTGTCTCGTACAAAGCCCGAGAGAGAGGCTAAACGTTGTTTGACTCCGCTGAGGAGAATCATTGTACAAAGCCCAAGAGGAGGCTATGGTGACTGTTCAGTTAAGTGACAGGTTCAGTATACTGATTTTGAAAGAGAAAATCAGTTCTTATATGAGCAACACTGTACTCAAGGATTTGATTCAAGGATCCGGGTTGTTCCCGTTCTTTAAGGAAGTGGGAAATCCGAAGGGTATTGAGACTGTCCGAGCCTGCGGGTTTCCTTCCTATTTAATGAAGGGGTCACTTGAGAATGTCTTTGAGACTCAAGGAGATTAGACTGTCCATGTCTAGAGTTTCATCTTTTGTACTATGCTCTGAGAAACAGTAGTAGACTCTATGAAAGGACTGTTCTATGCAGATGACTAGGTTCTGTTCCTATACCTCTAGGAGGTCGTCGGGACAATTTGTACGAAGCCCAAGAGGAGGCTGGAAGCTTTTAAGAAGCCGATGGGTCCTTGCACTAAGCCCAAGAGGAGGCTATCATTCCCAGAGGAATAGATCATTATACGAAGACTAAGAGGAGGTTGTGAATACATCAAAGAAGCCGTAGGGTCCTTGTACTAAGCCCAAGAGGAGGCATGGCTGCTTTTAGGAAGCCTGTGGGTCCTTGTATAATGCCCAAGAGGAGGCCGATTGTTTTTAAGAAGCCGATGGGTCCCCAAACCCCGAGAAATTCAAGGCAAGCTATTCACAAGGAATAGATCAAGTCAGGAAAGTTCGAGAATTTGGAAGAAACTCAAGAGATGCAATTCACGGAGAAGAGATCATCCCTGGGGAGTAGAATTTCTTGATAAGCGCTTTTAAGAAGCCTGTGGGTCCCCAAACCCCGAGAAATTCAAGGCAATGTTATTCACTGAGAATAGATCAAAGTCAGGAAAGTCCGAGAATTTAGAAGAAAATCAAGAGATGCAATTCACGGAGAAGAGATCATCTCTGGGGAATAGAGTTTCTTTGACAACTTCTATGAGTGCCAGTCTATGAAAGGGTTCACAGAGAATGCTGCCTTTCATATCTCCATATTGTTTAACCCCAAGAGGAGGGAAGACTGTGTCTGGTAATCCTATGGGGATCTAGTTTAGACTATTTCTAAGAGTGATCAACGGGCTTAATGCTAGACGTAGTTGCCGGGGAAATTCTAAATATCTATACTATTATTACACAGTTGATATAAGTTTATGAAAGAAGACTTACAGTGAAACAGCCCCACAATACAGTTATATGTATATGAAAGCGGTAAATGAAAGCAATAACCACTTACTCGGTTGTAGAGCTTCCATGCTGTTTGGTTAGTTGTTCAACAAAGAAAGATTGAAAACAACAGTATATTCAAAATCAAAGGAGAAAGTGCTTTGAAAAAGAAAGATTTGGGGCTTACAGCTCAAGGAGAGGCCCAGGGTTTTACCGGTGATTGCACTATTTGAATTTGTACAGAGGGACTTCTACAAGTGACTGTGGTCCAAAAAGGTTTTCTGTACAAAGGGATGGGTCTTACACTCTCTCAAGAGGCCCAAAAAGAGTTAAAGAAAAAAAGTGGGGCTTATAACACGAGGGTAGGCCCAATTGATTTTTCATTAAAAATGGCGATCGCGCCGAGATTTCTTTTAACGCGAAAGGACTTATACAATAAGTGAGGCCCAAAAGGTTTTGGTTAAAAGGGGGTTGGGTCTTACACTCTAATAGAGACCCAAGAGTTTTGAATGGGTCTTATAGCTCAAGGAGAGGCCCAATTGTTATTTTCAAAAGACGACGATCGCGCCGTTTGTTTTTGACGGTATCGGGACTTATACAATTCACTGAGGCCCAAAAATGATTTGGTCAAAAAAGGATTGGGTCTTACACTCTATTAGAGGCCCATGAGTGTTTGACAACGATTTGTTTGAGTGAAAATCAAGGAAACCCTAATTCTATTCTTTAAAAGTAAATATTTAAAGAAAATCAATGAAAAATACCAAATAGGTTTGAATAAACCACTTGTGATTTTTGTTTAAGGTTTGAAAAATGAGGTATAAATCACAAGAAATATTAAAACTCATTTGGTCTTGATTTTTTAAGATGGATATTCATTTTAAAATGCTTAAAAACAAATAAAAATGAATTTATTCACAAAAATACTAATTATATTAAATAAATAATATAAACTTAATTTTTTTGTGGATTAAAATATTTCAACATTTTTTTTATTTTTTGCAAAAAGAACCAATAAAAAATAATTAAAATTGAAAGAGTTATTAATTTTCCAATTAATTAATAAAACATGAAAAAAATGACTAAATGTGAAAAAACACAAAATGGCATGGGTGGGGTTTGAACCCAAGACCTCAAGGTTACAAGGCGCGCGCCTTACCACTGGGGTGGTGATACATCCATTGTTTGAAACAAAACAACAAATATACAAGGCATGACTTGGTTTTAGGCTTGGCCCAAGGCAAGTTTTGGCAAGTTTTGGCTCAGAAACGTGAAGGTCATAACTTTCTCAATTCTTAATGGTTTGAGACAAAATTTATATGCATCTGGACCAGAATTTCATAAGGAATCCAATGGTGGTGGTAGTTTTTTCAGATCACACTCCCTCCTCAAAACCCGATAGTGGTTTTGAAAATGACCTATAATTGCATTTTCTTTGCTACAACTTGGTATAGGCATGGATTACATGGTGAATTACCTCAAACATAACATATACAACATGTATGAGATGTTTATGATCAGTGGACTTCAAGGCATTGCATGATTCAAAGATTCCAAGTTGTGAGGCTTACCTCTTTTTTGAGATTTTGGAGCTTTTGTTCAATCTGTCAAGCCTTTTGTTCCAAAAATGATTTGATGCTTTATACACACTCAAATGATCCCTTAGAAGCTTTTAGGATGATTGGAATTGACTGGTACCTGCAAAAACAGAAAAAGTCCCTTTCTTGCAAAAGGGGTTAAAAGTGACCAAAATAGCAACTCCCTCAAATGGTGTTCCAGATGGTGGGAACCATTTTGGACAGTTCAAGGATGATATTTGGAGTGTGTTTGAGGTTTTATCTGGTTTGGAAAGTGACTGAATCAAGACATGGCTTGAAAAATGAAAAAAAGTGCCATTTTGAGGTTTTGAGAATTGACTTTGTGATTTTGTGATTACAGGTCACTTGTGATAGTTTGCACAGCTTACATATGATATATATGAGGTGTGTGTGTGATTGATTATGATGGAAAAGCTCTCAAGCTCAAAAACTCAAAGTTGCCTTGCTAAAGAAGGCATTTTTGCCAAGAGAAAGAGGTTTTGAGGAAAGCATCTGTTTGATGGCTTTGGTGTACTCAAACTGAGCACAAATGAGCTCTATTTATAGTAGAGCAAGTTTGTTTTGGGATCCACAGTGAATGGCAACTGCAGCAGAGGTTTGGCCAATGTTGTCCAATGGAAATCCAAGTCTCCTCTAGCCATTGACTAGAGGTTAGGGCACAGGGCTGTGGTTCCCTTGGTCTTGGATAAGTCTTGAATGAATTCAGTTGAGAATGGCTCAGTCCATGCCACCTTGATGCTTCCATTGAATGCTCCAATCCAAAATTGGAGTCTTGTCCCTATTTTGGCAATTCTAGGTTCAACATGCTTTTTCTTGTTCCAAGGACTTTGGAGGCTTGGCTCAGTGATTGTCCCCTTTAGATTTAATCCTCAGATGTGTCCAAGTGGATAGGAGTGTTTGGATTTTCACAAGTTTGGCAAATCGAGCAAAAATGCAAATTCTGCCTTGCCTTGACAGATTTCAACAAGGCAACTTGACAATGTCATAACTCATAGCCCAAATGGAATTTGGCAATGTTCTTGGCCATTTTGGAAAGCCCTTACATGATACAACAACTGTTTGAACATGTTTGATTTTGATCTCTTTTGAATCCAAGTGAAAAATCCCCCTACATTTGGAAAAAAATGAAGACAAATTTGGACTTAGTGAAAATTTCACTAAGTGTTGGAAAAAGTGACATTTTCATTTTTCAGCCATTTTGATCACTCCATAACTCAAAATCCTTAATGAATTGGACTTAGGTCTATTTGAAGTTTTTGTAGAGGGAATGAGGGCTACAAATACATCTTTGGATGAAGAAAAATGGCTTTGTGGTTTAGGAGTTATGATCCTCCAAAGTTGGTACCCCAGCCACTTTATTTTTAACTTAGAAAATTTTCTAACTTTTTATGGTTACCCCTTTTACAAGTTATCCAACTTTTCTTGATTTTTCTTGATGAATGATGATTCAAATCATACATTAACATCATTTTAGGGTTAAAAATCCATTTTGGGGAAAAATCTCAAAAAGTCAAAGTTGACTTTTGAGCATAGTTGACTTTTTATCAGATGAATTCCAAACTGTGCAATTCCTAAGGAAATCATGTCCTTGACCTAAATCAAACTTGATGGACATGTTCCATGGGTGTCATGGGGTACATTGAGGCATGTCCTAGGGTTTGGGAGCATGTCCTGGTCAAAAGTCAAAGTTACAGTTGACTTTCCTCGCGAAACCCTAATTGTGGTGCAGATGAAATTGAGACTTGTTGCTCAAACTTGTTAGATTAATCCATTGTACCAAATGGATCAATATAGTTCATTAGAGACCCTCAAACCCTCTCTTGAGGTCTTAGTTCATGATTTGTCCCAAAAGTCAACTTAGGGGTGAATTAGGTCAAGAAACCCTAATTCCTGATTTTTAGTAAATGCATCCCAGAGGCTAAATTGACTTGATGATGGGGTTTATGATGTTCCATGGAGTATTTTAGGTTATGCCTTGAAGCATTGGCTCATGCCCAGAGGAAAATTTCCACCTGGAGGCCCTGGTCGACCAAAACCCTCATTTGGTGACACTGGCGATCTTGAGGCTTGATCCACCTAGAAGGGAGCATCCTTGTGCTTAATCCTTAAAGTGGGAGTCCTCTTGATCCATTGTGGATGTTTGAGAGGTTTAGACAAGTTGAAGATCATGTCATTCCTTGATTGATCATTTGTCTAAGGCTCTGAGAGGGCTTGAAACCCTAATCTTTGATTGTAGTGGATGCTCACCCATCTTTGGGGAGACTGATGAGGCATGATGGTTCATCCATATTGTGATGATGATTTGCACAATGATGGGAAATATTAGTGGTCAAAATTTGGGGTATGACAGATGCCCCTATTTAATCTTCTTGGACCCGAAGGTGTGAATGACGAAGGTATTCGGGCATTCGGGGTGCAAGAGGATTAAATATCGGAATAGTCGAAATTTTGATCGTGTCTATGAATGGTAATTCACGCATTCATCTTCTTTCTCTAAGCAATGATGCTTAGAAAAGGTAAACTTCCCCTCGATCCTGGTTTTCAGCCAAGGAACTGGTCTCAGTTTTCTTTTGTCAACTTCCCCTCGATCCTGGTTTCCTACCCAAGAACTGGTCTTAGTTTCTGATTCAAACTTCCCCTCGATCCTGGTTTCCTACCAAGGAACTAGGCTTAGTTTCTGATTTAAACTTCCCCTCGATCCTGGTTTCCTACCAAGGAACTGGTCTTAGTTTCTTTTGTCAATAAACTTAATTGACAAGGGACGTTATGCGCAGCGGTTTTCCTCAAACTTCCCACCGAATTTTCCTGGGGAGATGCCATTTGACGGAAAAAGATCTGAGGTTAGACTTGCTGGGGAACCCATTCGTCTGAGTTGTAGAGGTGTACAAACTTCTCTGTTGGAGACGCCATTTGTTTCTACTAGGGGGAAAGCAGGTCTCTTGGGAGACTACTGTCGCTTGGGATCTTACATCATACTTTTCTCGGGATCTTCTCGGAGAAACGCCATATGATGGGGTCCAATTTTGAGGTGCCGATGACCTTTTCATCAGCGATCTTTTCAGAGCGAAACTGGCGCGCTGCCGAATCTCTGATTACGAGGCTTTCTCTCGGGATTTTCCTTAATCCGGGAAAGCAAGGATATAATTTTCAATGGCGAAGAGTGATGCTGACCGAAAGTTCCTCTAGTTTTTCAGAGGTTCAAGTTATCAAAGTGGTCAAGGGCCAACTTCATTCCAGAAATAAACTGGAGGGAGATTATTCAAACACAGCATTTCCTGACGAGGCAAGAACTGATGACTCGATTGAGAGAACTCCTATCTCTAAGGGATAAGACCGACTAGAGTGATTGTGATGCAATATGAAATGTGAATGCAAATCAATAATGCATGATGTATGTATGTTTATGCTAACAAAACTGACACGACATACAACTTGACGGATGAACACGACTGGATACTCGACCATCGCGGGGCGTGTAGAAATATCGCTGATTCAAGATAGCAACTCCACCTTGCTTAGGAGAAATAGTCCCTGTCGGGAGCTATGTTGGTCGGGCTTAGGAGGTAAGAACTCGGCTGAAGATGTCAGATGGAATAGTTGCATCCGACACTGTTGATCCTCCATTCAGGCGCACTGGCGTAGAAGGAGTACTTTGATTCTGCACTTTGAAGTTTGCTTACTTCTGAAGAAGCGGTTGATGTTCCTTTGATGTTTCAACAGTCAAAAGAAATTGCCGACTTTATCTTAAAAGCAGAAAAAATTTTAACAAGTAAATTCATTTTTGTTTTATTTCAAGAAACGTTAATCATGTTAACAACGTCGTTCTGAAAAGCTAAAACAAATAAGAATTACAAACAAAAGCACAAGGGCTCAAATTTTATTGATAAGATGGAGATCAGCCAAACGCGTGATTCCAAAGAGTATATACAAATTTTGAAAATGGTAATTTACAGGGAAAAGGGCTACGTTGAAACATAACGACCACTATCCTTCTACCAACTTTGAATTCGGGGCATCCTGAGCTTCTGTCGAAGATGACCTTGACTGGAGTTTTCCTCCGATGGATGATGTAACTGCTGCTGAGGGACTTGCCTCTGTTGAACATAGTTACTTGACATTATCCCTAATTTTTGCCTGGATTGTACTTCGATGTTTCCAATCCACCGGGATGATTTTTTTCATGTCTCTAATTTTTTCCTGGACTGCCCTTTCGGGTTTTCAATCCACCGAGACGTTTTTTTTTTTTTTTTTTTTTTTAAGTTTAGGCGAAGTATTTCTTGACTACATCAACATTTGTGGGGTAGGAAAATTCCTCTCCGTCCATGGTTGCAAGTCTCAAGGCACCGCCTGAGAAAGCTTTCGTGACCACGTATGGGCCATCATAATTTGGGGTCCACTTGCCCCGAGAGTCAGTGAGAAACGATTGTATCTTCTTGAGCACGAGGTCTCCTTTCCGGAAGATGCGGGGTCAAACCTTTTTGTCGAACGCCCTCTTCATTCTTTGTTGATACAGTTGACCATGGCATAGTGTCGTGATTCGCTTCTCTTCGATCAGATTCAATTCATCATGTCGGCTTTGACACCATTCAGCTTCAGAAAGCTTAGCTTCCATCAATACCCGGATTGACGGGATCTCTACTTCTATGGGGAGAACTGCCTCCATGCCATACACTAGAGAGAAAGGGGTCTCCCCTGTTGAAGTGCGGACAGATGTTCGATAACCGTGAAGATCAAAGGGTAACATCTCGTGCCAGTCTTTGTAGGTTACAACCATCTTTTGAACGATCTTCTTGACGTTCTTGTTAGTCGCTTCTACCGCTCCGTTCATCTTGGGTCGGTAGGGAGATGAGTTATGGTGTTCGATCTTGAACTCTGCACACAACTCTTTCATCATCTTATTGTTCAAGTTAGATCCATTATCAGTAATGATCTCACTTGGAACACCATAATGGCAGATGATATTATTTTTAATAAATCGGACCACCACTTATCGGGTTACATTAGCGTATGACGCTGCTTCGACCCACTTGGTGAAATAGTCAATGGCTACCAGGATGAACCGATGTCCGTTTGAAGCCTTAGGTTCGATCATGCCAATCATGTCGATTCCCCATATGGAAAAAGGCCACCGGGAAGAAAGAACTTTGAGATGTGATGGCGGTACATGAATTTTGTCGGAGTATACCTGACACTTGTGACACCTCCTCATGTACTTGTAGCAGTCGGATTCCATGGTCAACCAATAGTACCCTGCTCTTAGAATTTTTCTCGCCATTGTGTGTCCGTTGGCATGAGTGCCAAAGGATCCTTCATGAATTTATTTCATAAGCATGTCTGCTTCTGGTTTGTCTACGCATCGGAGCAAGACCAAGTCAAAATTCCTCTTATGAAGAGTGTCACCGCTCAGGAAGAAGCTTCCAGCCAACCTTCTGAGGGTTTTCCTGTCTTTTCTGAGTGCCCCAAATGGGTACCCTTGTTTCTGAAGGAAGCATTTGATATCGTGATACCAAGGTGTAGCGAGCGATTTTGGATGCGGTTCTTAAGCGCTGGTCGCTTTCTGCGGTTTGAGCTTTGACTACAGGTTGATTCATTTTTTATCCTATTGTGAGCTGAATAAGGAAGGGAAATAGATGTCTCCAATTAACCCTGCTTGCATACTGAGTTTAAACAGCGGTCTGTTAGGTTACGGATGCTATCAATGTGAGGGGCCTTTGTACTGGTTATTTGTATTTTCGCCAATACGGTTCTCTTTCTTTTTAGGGCTTAATGTTTCTGGCGGGGAATAAGGATTAGGATGTTAGGACTGGTGCTTTTGAATTACTGCTTTTGAATTACTGCTTTTGAATTACTGAGATATGGGATTTGGGTTTTTGTTGATTGCGCTCGCTAAGATCTTTTCTTTCGATCTTATGCATACGTATTCCCGTTTACCTAAATAGGGAAATCAGAGCGTTCGTAGTTCCTCCTATTCTATGGGAGGAAAGGGGTGTTTTGGTGTCTTGTTCAAAGCCCAAGACATGAAGCGAAAGGTGATTTGTATCTTGTTCAAAGCCCAAGATGTGAAGCTAAAAGGTCTATTTGTGTCTTGTTCAAAGCCCAAGACGTGAAGCTGAAAGACCTCGACTTTAGAGAGAATTTGTCATCTCTAAAGAGGGGAGAAGGAGAATTACTTTAACTGGGATACGCGGATCCGAGCAATGCCATAATTTCCAAAGAAAGGGTTTTAACCTGAAGGAAAAGACTTTAACTCAGTGTAGAGCAATGCCATCTTTCCTTAGGAATTTCTCATGCTAAAAGAGGGACATTGGCATGGATGTAGATGGTCCAGAGGCTTGCCGCTTACAGCGATTAGATGAAGGGAAAGGAGTTGTTGATGTTTGTGTACTGTGAACGAGGCACAGCTTTGATGCTAAAAGGTTGATTGGATCAACCAGTGGTTTTCTTATACAAAGCCTAAGAGGAGGCTAATTTCCGCTAGGAAAATCATTATACAAAGCCTAAGAGGAGGCTATTTTGTGTCTCGTACAAAGCCCGAGAGAGAGGCGAAAAGTTTTTGACCCAGTGGGGCATATCGTTATACAAAGCCTAAGAGGAGGCTAGCAAAGAGTTGACTTAGTTGGAGAATCTTTTATACTTAGTAAGAAAGTGTTTTTGTATCTCGTACAAAGCCCGAGAGAGAGGGGAAAAGGTTGTTTTGACCCCACTGGGGAGAATTTTGGTATCTCATACGAAGCCCGAGATGGAGGCTATTGTAACTGTTTCAGTTGAGTGACAGATCCAATATTTTGATTTAAAAGAGAAAATCAGTTCTTATATGAGTAACACTGTACTCAGGGATTTGATCTGAGGATCAGGGATATTTCCTTCTCTTTGAGGAAACGGGAAATCCAAAGGGTATTGAGACTATCCGAGTCTGCAGGTTTCCTTCCTATTTAACGAAGGGGTCACTTGAGAATGTCTTTGAGACTCAAGGAAGTTAGACTGTCCAAGTCTAGAGTTTTATCTTTCGTACTATGCTTCGAGAAACAGTAGTAGACTCTATGAAAGGACTGTTCTATGAGGATGACTAGGTTCTGTTCCTATACCTCTAGGAGGTCGTCGGGACAATTTGTACGAAGCCCAAGAGGAGGCTGGAAACTTTTAAGAAGCCGACGGGTCCTTGTACTAAGCCCAAGAGGAGGCTATCATTCCCGAAGGAAGAGATCATTATACGAAGCCTAAGAGGAGGTTGTGAATACTTCTAAGAAGCCGTAGGGTCCTTGAATAATGCCCAAGAGGAGGTCGATGCTTTTAAGAAGCCCGTGGGTCTATCATCTCCTTTCCATTAGGAGAGATAACTCTTTTAAAGATGAAAACCACTGGTAAACGTGCGAGGTTTACTATCCAGCGACTTTTAGCTTTTAAAGAGGGTTCCTTAGTTAAGGTCCATGATTATGACCGTAGTGGGTACCCAAACCCTGAAACATTCAAGGCAAGCTATCCACAAGGAATAGATCAAGTCAGGAAAGTTTGAGAATTGGGAAGAAACTCAAAGATGCCATTCACAGAGAATACATTCATCTTGGGGAGTAGAGCTTCTTGACGATTCCTAAGGAGGACAGCCGAAGAGAAGACTGTATCTGGTGCTCCTATTGGGGATCTAGGCGTCTATTTCTACGAATAAATGAAACGGCGTCACTTAGTTCTAGACGTAGTTGCCGGGGAAACTCAAAATATCTATACTATTATTACACAGTAGATATGAGTTTATGAAAGGAGACTTACAGTGAGCAGCCCCACAATACAGTTTATAATATGAAAGCAGTAAATGAAAGCGATAACCACTTACTCGGTTGTAGTGCTTCCATGCTGTTTGGTTAGTTGTTCAACAAAGAAAGATTGAAAACAACAGTATATTCAAAATCAAAGGAGAAAGTGCTTTGAAAAAGAAAGATTTGGGGCTTACAGCTCAAGGAGAGGCCCATGGTTTTATCAGTGAGCGCACTGTTTGACTTTGTACAGAGGGACTTATACAAGTGACTGGGGCCAAAAAATGGTTTTCTGTACAAAGGGATGGGTCTTACACTCTCTCAAGAGGCCCAAAAAGGGTTTAAAGAAAAGAGTGGGGCTTATAACACGAGGGTAGGCCCAAATGATTTTTCGTTTAAAAATGGCGATCGCGCCGAGGTTTTCTTTTAACGCGGAGGGACTTATACAATAAGTGAGGCCCAAAATGTTTTGGTTAAAAGGGGGATTGGGTCTTACACTCTAATAGAGGCCAAAAGTGTTTTGAATGGGTCTTATAGCTCAAGGAGAGGCCCAGATGATTTTTTATTTTTAAACGAGCGACGATCGCGCCGTTTACTTGTACAGAGGGACTTATACAATGAGTGAGGCCCAAAAAGTTTTTGTACAAGGGGGGATGGGTCTTACACTCTCTCAAGAGGCCCAAAGAGTTTTGAAGAAAAATAAATGGGTCTTACTACTCGAGGGTAGGCCCAGATGATTTTTGAAAAGGCGACGATCGCGCCGTTTGTTTTTTGACGGTATCGGGACTTATACAATAAGTGAGGCCCAAAGATGATTTGGTCAAAAAAAGGATTGGGTCTTACACTCTAATAGAGGCCCAAAGTGTTTTGAAAATGATTTATGAGGGTTGAATTAATCCAAAACCCTAATTTGTTTTCAAAATGTATTTAATTGAATAAAAATTCAATTAAAATGATCAAAAATTGTTTAACACATGGAAAACAAATTGTGATCTTGGATTAATGCTTCAAAAATTAAGTATTGACCTACAAAATAATTAGAAAGCATTAAAAGTTGCAAAATCAATGTAGAAAAAATATTTAAAATGCCAAAAACAATTAAAATATTAATTCTTTACAAAAATATCAATTATATGAAATAAATAATATTTTTGGGATTTTTTGATAAAATAAAATATTTTAACATTTTTGTGAATTATTAAAAAAAGAATCAACTCAAAATCATTAAAACTCAGAGAGAAATTAATTTTTGAATCAATTAAACAAAATCACAAAATTCAAATATTTGAATTTGAAAAAAAGGCGCCAAGAACAAGCTGAAGAACACGCGCGTGTTCTTAGTTTCTCAGATTTGCATTTTCTATCCAATCTCCATGAATACGTAATCATATCATGCAATCCACATATCATTATGCTCGCCTCAACCTCACGATCATGTCTATGTACTTTAATTTCATTTAAATTAAACATACAACAAGAAATCACGAAGAGACCTCAAGAACCCTAATTTCTGCATGAAGGCTAGGATTTTTGATACACGATTCAAACAATGCAATTAATTGAGGGAAAACATTCCATGCATGATTATGAACATATGGCCAAATTATTGTGCGAGGAAATATGCATAGATTGAGAGATGACCAAGTATGTGCTTACCTCCAAGCCGTGACAGCAAGTTCAAAGTGATTTTTGATTTGGAGGTGTTATAGATGAGTGGTGATGATCTGAACAGCTTCCCTACACCCTATGGATTGTGTTTGGATGGTTGGACTAGATTGAAATTGGCTGGATCATTTTGTGGTACCTCAGTTGCACCTTGTTTGAAAATTTGAGCAACCAGCTGGTGATTTCATGAAATTGATGTTTCAGAAGTTATGTGAGTGTTTGATCAGCTCATATGTGATGTATGTGAGGTGTGTGAGTGATTGGTTTGTGCAGAATTGCTCTCAAACTCAAAACCCGATAGCTACCTTGCTAAGAAAGGCATTTTTGCCAAGAGAAAGAGATTTTGAGGAAAGCATCTGTTAGATGGCTTTGGTGTACTTAAACTGACCACAATTGAGCTCTATTTATAGTAGAGCAAGTTTGTTTTGCAAGGAATAGTGCATGGCAGCTGGTAAGTAGGTTTGGCCAATGTTGTCCAATGAAAATCCAAGTCTCCTCTAGCCATTGACTAGAGGTTAGGGCACAGAGCTTTGGTCCCCTTGGTCTTGGATAAGTCTTGACTGATTTCAGATGAGAATGGCTCAGTCCATGCCACCTTGATGGTTCCATTGAATGCCTCATTCCAAATTTGAAGTCTTGTCCCTACTTTGGCAACTCTAGGTTCAACATGCTATTCCTTGTTCATTGGACCTTGGAGGCTTGGCTCAGTGATTGTCCCCTTTGGATTCAATCCTCTGAGGTGTCCAAGTGGATAGGAACTATTGAAATTGGCTGATTTTGGCAAATCGAGCCAAAGTGCAAATTCTGCCTTGCCTTGACAGATTTCAGCAAGGCAACTTGGCAATGTTGTATCTCATGATGTAGGTTGAATTTGGCAATGTTCTTGGCCATTTTGGAAAGCTCTTACATGATACAACAACTGTTTGAACAAGTTTGGTTTTGATCTCTTTTGATTCCAAGTGAAAAATCCCCCTACATTTGGCAAAAAGTGAGGCAGAATCTGACTTAGTGAAAATTTCACTAAGTGTTGGAAAAAGTGACATTTTCACTTTTCAGCCACTTTGATCACTCCATAACTCAAAATCCTTAATGAATTGGAATGACTTGTAGTTAAAGTTTTTGTAGGTGATAATGAGGGCTACAAATCCATCTTTGGATGAGAAAAAATGGCCTTGTGGTTTAGAAGTTATGGTCCTCCAAAGTTGGTACCTTTGCCACTTTATTTTTAACTTAGAAAAATTTCTAAGTTTTATGGTTACCCCTTTTACAAGTTATCTCACTTTTCTTGATTTTTCTTGATGAATGATGATTCAAATCATACATTAACATCATTTTAGGGTTAAAAATCCATTTTGGTGAAAAATCTCAAAAAGTCAAAGTTGACTTTTGTGCACAGTTGACTTTTTATCAGATG
This sequence comes from Lathyrus tuberosus, assembly GCA_022829125.1. NCBI lineage: Eukaryota > Viridiplantae > Streptophyta > Magnoliopsida > Fabales > Fabaceae > Lathyrus > Lathyrus tuberosus. The sequence continues at coordinate 15,151,738 of JALAZF010000072.1, forward strand.
AATTCCAAACTGTGCAATTCTTCAGGAAATCATGTCCTTGACCTAAATCAAACTTGATGGACATGTTCCATGGGTGTCATAGAGTATATTCAATCATGTATTAGGGTTTGGGAGCATGTCTTGGTCAAAAGTCAAAGTTACAGTTGACTTTTCCCTTAAAACCCTAATTGTGGTGCAGATGAAATTGAGACTTGTTGCTCAAGCTTCTTGGATCAATCCATTGTTCCAAATGGATCAATATGGTGTATTAGAGACCCTCAAATCATCTCTTGATGTCTTGGCTCATGGTTTGTCCCAAAAGTCAACTTAGGGGTGAATTAGGTCAAGAAACCCTAATTCCTGATTTTTGATGAATGCATCCCCTGAGGCAAAATTGACTTGATGCATGGGTTCATGAGGTTCCATGAAGCATATTAGGTTATGTTTTGGATCATTGCCTTGTGCCCAGATGAAAATTTCCATCTGGAGACCCTGGTCGATCAAAACCCTAATTTGGTGACACTGTCGATCTTGAGACTTGATCCACCTAGAAGGGAGCAGCCTTGTGCTTAATCCTTGCAGTGGGAGTCCTTTTTGATCCATTGTGGATGTTTAAGAGATTAGATAAGTTGAAGATCATGTCATTTCTTGATTGATCCTTTGTCTAAGCACTCAGAGAGGGCTTGAAACCCTAATTTTGATTCTAGTGGATGCTCACCCATCTTTGGGGAGACTGATGAAGCATGATGGTTCATCCATATTGTGATGATGATTTTCACAATGATGGGAAATCTAAGTGGTCAAAATTTGGGGTATTACAGATGCCCCTATTTAATCTTCTTGGACCCGAAGGTGTGAATGACGAAGGGATTCGGGCATTCGGGGTGCAAGAGGATTAAATATCAGAATATCTGAAATTTTGATGGTGGTTATGAATGGTAGCTTACGCATTCATCTTCTTTAGCTAAGCAATGATGCTTAGAAAAGGTAAACTTCCCCTCGATCCTGGTTTCCTACCAAGGAACTGGTCTCAGTCTCTGATTTAAACTTCCCCTCGATCCTGGTTTCCTACCAAGAACTGGTCTTAGTTTCTGATTTAAACATCACCTTGATCCTGGTTTCCTACCAAGAACTGGTCTTAGTTTCTGATTTAAACTTCCCCTCGATCCTGGTTTCCTACCAAGGAACTGGTCTCAGTCTCTGATTTAAACTTCCCCTCGATCCTGGTTTCCTTCCAAGAACTGGTCTTAGTTTCTTTTGTCAATAAACTTTACTGACAAGGGACGCTATTCATAGCGGCTTTCCTCAAACTTCTCGCCGAATTTTCCTGGGGAGATGCCATTTGAGTGGAAAAAGTTTTGATGTCAGACTCGTTGGGGAACCCAGTCGTCTGAGTTGTAGAGTTGTACAAACTTCTCTGTTGGAGACGCCATTTGTCGATTCTACTAGGGAAAGCGAGTCTCTTGAGAGACTGTTTTCATTTGGGATCTTTCATCATACTTTTCTCGGGATCTTCCCGGAGAAACGCCATATGATGGGGTCCAATTTTGTGGGGCCGATGACCTTTTCATCAGCGGTCCTTTCGGAGCAAAACTGGCATGCTGCCGAATCTCTGATCATGAGGCTTTCTCTGTGAATTTTCCTTAATCCGGGAAAGTAAGGATATCGTCTTCAATGGCGAAGAGTGATGTTTATTGAGAGTTTTCTCTGGCTTTTCAGAGGTTCAAGTTATCAAAGTGGCCAAGTGTCGACTCTGATCTAAAGATACACTGGTGGCGAGATTGTGCAGACGCAACACTTCCTGACGAGGAAAGAACTAACAAACTCGATTGAGAAAACTGTTTATCACTAGGGGACAAGACCGACTCAAGTGATAGTGATGCAATACGAAATGCGAACGCAAATAAAATGCATGAAGTATGTATGTATATGCTGACAAAACAGATGCGACATACAGACTAATGGATGAACACAATTGGATACTCGGCCATCGCGGGGCGAAGAAGTACCGTTGATTCAAAATAGCAATTCCACCTCGCTTAGGAGAGATAGTCCCGTTGGGAGCTATGTTGATCGTGCTTAGGAGATGAGAACTCGGCCGAGGATGTCAGACGAAACAAGGTCTCTGACACAGTTGATCCCTTCATTCAGGCATACTGGCTTAGAAGGAGTACTTTGATTCTGCACTTTGAAGTTTGCTTACTTCGGGAGAAGCGATCGATGTTCTTCTGATGTTCAACAGTCAAAAGAAATTGCCATCTTTATTTTAAAAGCAGAAAAAGTTTTAACAAGTAAATTCATTTTTTTTTATTTCAAGAATCGCTGATTAAGTTTAAACAACGTCGTTCTGTAAAGCTAAAACAAGCAAGAATTACAAACAAAAGCACAAGGGCTCAAATTTTATTGATAAGATGGAGATCAGCCAAACGCGTGATTCCAAAGAGTATATACAAAGTTAGAAAATGGTAATTTACAGGGAAAAGGGCTACGTTGAAACATAACGACCATTATCCTTCTACCAACTTTGAATTCGGGGAATCCTGAGCTTCTGTCGAAGATGACCTTGACTAGAGTTTTCCTCCGATAGATGATGTAACTACTGCTGAGGGACTTGCCTCTGTTGAACATAGTTACTTGCCATTATCCCTAACTTTTTCCTGGATTGTACTATGAGATTTCCAATCCATCGGGATATTCTTTTTTTTTTCATGTCTCTAACTTTTGCCTGGACCGCCCTTTCGGGTTTTCAATCCACCGAGACGTTTTTTTTTTAGTATAGGCGAAGTATTTCTTGGCTACATCAACATTCGTGGGGTAGGCAAATTCCTCTCCGTCCATGATTGCAAGTCTCAAGGCGCCGGCTGAGAAAGCTTTCGTGACCACATAGAGGCCATCATAATTTGGGGTCCATTTGCCCCGAGAGTCAGTGAGAAATGATTGTATCTTCTTGAGCACGAGGTCTCCTTTTCTGAAGACACGAGGCCGAACCTTTTTGTCGAACGCCCTCTTCATTCTTTGTTGATACAACTGACCGTGGCATAGTGCCGTGATTCGCTTCTCTTCGATCAGGTTCAGTTCGTCGTGTCGACTTTGACACCATTCAGCTTCGGTGAGCTTGGCTTCCATCAATACCCGGATTGATGGGATCTCTACTTTTATGGGGAGCACTGCCTCCATGCCATATACTAGAGAGAAAGGGGTAGCCCCTGTTGAAGTGCGGACAGATGTGCGATAACCATGAAGAGCAAAGGGTAGCATCTCGTGCCAATCTTTATAGGTTACAACCATTTTTTGAACAATCCTCTTGATGTTCTTGTTAGCCGCTTCTACCGCTCCGTTCATCTTGGGTCGGTAGGGAGATGAGTTATGATGTTCGATCTTGAACTCTGCACATAACTCTTTCATCATCTTATTGTTCAAGTTAGATCCATTATCAGTAATGATCTCGCTTGGAACACCATAACGGCAGATGATATTGTTTTTGATAAATCGGACCACCACTTGTCGGGTTACATTGGCGAATGACGCCGCTTCGACCCACTTGGTGAAATAGTCAATGGCTACCAGGATGAACCGATGTCCGTTTGAAGCCTTGGGCTCAATCATACCAATCATGTCGATTCCCCATATGGAAAAAGGCCACGGGGAAGAAAGAACTTTGAGATGTGATGGCGGTACATGAATTTTGTCGGAGTATATCTGACACTTGTGACACCTCCTCATGTACTTGTAGCAGTCGGATTCCATGGTCAACCAATAATACCCGGCCCTGAGAATTTTTCTCGCCATTGTGTGTCCATTGGCATGAGTGCCAAAGGATCCTTCATGAATTTCTTTCATGAGCATGTCTGCCTCTGGTCTGTCGACGCATCGGAGCAAGACCATGTCAAAATTTCTCTTATAAAGAGTGTCACCGCTCAGGAAGAAGTTTCCAGCCAATCTTCTGAGGGTTTTCCTGTCTTTTCTGAGTGCCCCAGATGGGTACTCTTGTTTCTGAAGGAAGCATTTGATATCGTGATACCAAGGTCTGTCGTCTATGACTGCTTCAATCGCGAAGACGTAAGCGGGCCGTTAAAGACGCATGATGTCGATCTTAGGTATGTCATTCCATCGACCTACACTAATCATGGAAGAGAGAGTGGCTAATGCATCAGCCATGTGATTCTCATCACGAGGGATGTGATGAAATTCGACTCTGTTGAAGAAGGGTAACAACCTTCTTGCATAGTCTTTGTAAGGAATCAATCCTGATTGGTATGTGTTCCAATCTCCTTTTATCTGGTTAATAACCAAGGATGAATCGCCGTATATGTCCTAGTTTTTTATCCTTAAATCAATCGCTTCTTCGAGACCCATAATACATGCTTCGTATTCGGCCTCGTTGTTCGTACATTTGAACGTAAGTCTGGCAGTGAAAGGAATGTGGGAACCCTGAGGGGTAACAATGATTGCCCCAATTCCGTTTCCATAATGATTAACTGCTCCGTCAAAGATGAGTCCCCACTGGGAACCTGGTTCTGGCCCTTCACTGGGTAGCGGTTCGTTGCAATCTTTCATTTTTAGATACATGACATCTTCGTCTGGGAAGTCAAACCCGATTGATTCTTGATCGTCAATCGGTTGATGAGCCAAATGATCGGCTAAAATACTTCCCTTAACGGCTTTCTGAGCGTGGTACTCTATGTCATATTTTGATAGTAACATCTGCCAACGGGCAATCCTTCCCGTGAGAGCAGGTTTTTCGAAAACGTACTTGATTGGATCCATTTCGGAGACCAACCAAGTAGTATGACGAATCATGTACTGGCGAAGACGTTTGGCTGCCCAAGCCAAAGCGCAACAAGTTTTCTCAAGCATTGTGTACCGAGTCTCGCAGTCGGTGAATTTCTTGCTTAGATAGTAAATGGCAGACTCTTTCCGTTTAGTTTCGTCTTGTTGGCCAAGTACACATCCCATTGAGTCCTCTAGGACTGTGAGGTAAATGATCAGTGGTCTTCCTTCCACTGGAGGTGATAGAATCGGAAGATTCAACAGATATTCCTTGATACTGTCGAAGGCGGTTTGGAAATCTTCTGACCAAACGCAATCCTGGTTCTTTTTGAGTAATTTGAAAATCGGCGCACATGTCGCGGTCATAAGGAATATGAATCTGGAGATGTAGTTGAAACGTCCCAGGAATCCTCTGACTTGTTTTTCAGTTTTCGGAGAAGGTATTTCTTGAATGGCCTTGACCTTGTCAGGATCAACCTCAATCCCTTTCTGGCTGACGATGAACCCTAGTAGTTTCCCTGAACGGACACCGAAGGTGCACTTGTTGGGATTCAAGCAGAGCTTGAATTTTCTTAGACATTCGAACAATTTTGATAGATGTTCAATGTGCTCATCCTCTGTTCTTGATTTTGCAATCAAATCATCGACATATACCTCGATTTCCTTATGTATCATGTCATGAAACAGAGTAGTCATGGCCCTTTGATAGGTTGCCCCGACATTCTTTAAACCGAACGGCATTACTTTGTAACAAAAGGTACCCCATGGGGTAATGAACGAAGTTTTCTCCATGTCTTTCGGCGCCATTTTGATCTGATTATAGCCCGAGAATCCATCCATGAAGGAGAAAACTTTGAACTTTGCTGTGCTGTCAACCAGCATGTCAATGTGTGGTAAAGGAAAGTCGTCCTTTGGACTTGCCTTGTTTAGATCTCTGTAATCAACACACATTCTGACCCTTCCGTCCTTTTTGGGAACGGGTACGATGTTGGCTAACCATTGAGGATATTCAGATGTAGCGAGGAAACCCGCGTCGATCTGTTTCTGTACCTCCTCTTTGATTTTGATGGCCATGTCCGGGTGAGTGCGTCTCAACCTTTGCTTTACTGGCGGACATTCCGATCTCAACGGTAAGTGATGTTCCACGATGCTGGTATCCAACCCTGGCATATCCTGATAGGACCAAGCGAACACATCGGGGAATTCTTTGAGAAGCTTTATCAAACCCTCTTTGACAGTGGGACTGAGCAGTGCTCCGATCCTGATTTCTTTTCTCTCTTTTTCTGAACCCAAGTTTACCGTTTCCAACGGTTCTTTGTGAGGTTCAATGGACCTTTCCTCTTGTCTGAGTAGTCGGGAGATCTCTTCTGGAATTTCGCTGTCATTTTCTTCTTCAGCTTCGAATACCGGGAACTCAAAGTTGGAAGAAGGCATCGGATCGTATGTTTCAACGGGGTATAAAACAAGCAATCTGCATGACGTGATGATTCGTGTTTAGAAGAGATAGAGAAAATGTAAGTGTGTGCAGTGTTTTGATTTTACTGCTTGTTTTTATGATTGAATTGTTTTTTAGGATTACCATTTTCTGAAAAACGAAAAGAGAAAACAGCAATTAATGCGGAAATTACATAACGACGTTATTTTATTAATGAACAAGTCGAATCTTGAAACTACATCCCTATAAAACAAAACTCTGTCGCTTTGGGCAAAGCGAAGAGGGAAATTTACAGAAAACGAGCCCTATCAAAACATCCGTTTCACCTGGGCAGGGTGAAAGGTTAAAGATGGCAACTACTTTGACTGATGAACGACCTTCGGAACCTCGACAACAACCCATTGGCGGCGAACTCCTCGGTGAATCACAAAGTCTGGCACCTTCCTTGATTTGTCTTCAGAAATGACGCTGATTTCTGGTGGAGCAGGATCATTGGAATCTGTCTCCCAAGCAGAATTGCCGTAGGAGGATTCCTCTGTTGCATTTTGCATAGCATTGGTGCTCTCAGCTGTATCTCCCCATCCAGTTGACTGGATATCTTCGAGCCTGATACGAGAGCTTTCGGGAGCGGTGTACTTGACCATATAGTCAAATTTTCCACTTGGTTGTCCCAGGGTGTCCCAAACTTCTTTGGAACTGGAGGAGTCATCTCTCTCGATGACGTTGACCTCGGGAAAAGCATAGTTGATGAATTCAAGTCCTGTTAATGTTGCGAATTCATCTTCATGTTGAGTAGTTTCTGAATGACCTGAGTGTTGATCACATGACATGGTGGGGACACAGGTATTCTGTTCAATGATGCTCAGCTGAGTTTCATTACTCGGCTGACTTTCTTGTCCCAAGTTTCCTGGGTAAGGCTGCCACATTGGTAGACCATCCATCGGGCCATAGTAATTGAGATCAAAGTTTTCTTTCATCAGAGTGTCTTCCTCTAATGAATTTGGCGGAGCACGGCATCCTTCCGGATCACAATCTCCGTAGATCATTTCGACATCTGATCTTGGTATAAATCTCGGACTTTCTGTAGGAAAGCAAAAAGGCATAGGCACCTCTTCCTGAGACATATAGCCGTCCTTGTTAAGGTAGGACTTCCATTCTTCATCTGTGTCAGAGGGATCTTCCTCATTGATAGCATGAACTGTTTGAGACACTGGGTGAAGAAACCTCCACTGTGGAAGAAGTTTTGAAGGGGATGAAGACTTTCATCATTGGCGGCTGTCTGGGTACAGGTCGCAGAAAAACCAAGACCCTTCTTTGTTTTATTGTCAATAGGAATGACAAGCCGTCCTCATCCTGTCGTATCGGTACTCTCGACCGCTTTGATAGCATCTTTGTATGAAGAAATTGAAGTTCCTTCTTTGTACTGATCGTTCTTGTTCACCGATAGTGCTCGGAACTGAGTTCCGATAACCTCCTCGGGTTCCACACAAGTAGATGATGATAGGTTACTCACAAGCAAGGCTTGTTCCCCACAAACTGTGACAAGTTGATCGTTCTTGACGAACTTTAGCTTTTGGTGGAGGGTTGAAGTAACCGCTCCAGCCTGATGTATCCAAGGTCTTCCTAATAAACAACTGTATGTTGCCCGGATGTCCATGACCTGGAAAGTGATTTGGAAAGTGTGAGGACCAATAGTTATGGGAAGATCAACTTCGCCGATAACTGTTTTTCTGGATCCGTCGAATGCTTTGACGACGACCTCGCTGGTTCTCATCGGAGGGCCCTTGAATGATAATTGCATCAAAGTGTACTTCGGCATAACATTCAGGGCAGACCCTGTGTCTACCAGTACGTTGGCTAAAGCATCGCCCTGGCAGTTAACTGTGATATTGAGCGCCATGTTATGACGGCGACCCTCTTCAGGTAATTCCTCATCACTAAATCCCAAATTATTGCAGGAAGTGATGTTAGAGACAATACTATCAAATTGTCTGATTGTTACATCCTGTTCCACAAAGGCTTGCTCCAAGACTTTCTGTAGAGCCTCTCTGTGTGCTTCTGAACTGAGTAACAGTGATAATACTGAGATCTTTGAAGGAGTCTGTAACAGTTGATCAACGATGTTATATTCACTCCTTTGGATGAGCTTTAGCATCTCATCTTTGTCTTTTGAAAAGTTGGGACTACCAGATTGACTGACTGGTGGATCAGGAATTTCCGCCTGAAGTTCCTTTTCTTTGTTGGATTCTCCAACCCCTCGGTTGAAGATTCGACCGCTCCGTGTTACACGACTGATGTCTGCAATATTCACGACGGAGGGTAATGGAATTTCCTTTCCATTCTCGATTATTGTTGCACCGTATTTGTAAGGGATTGCCTTAGCTTATTCATACGGTAGTGGCCCCGGTAGATAGATGACTATGGGAACCTTCTGATTTTTCTGACCATCATAAGTAATCTCGATCCGTTCCTGGTTGGGAACTTTAGATTCGTCAAGTAGAGGAATGATGGCAAAAACATCCCTGGTCCTGTGATGACCAGAGATCGTGACAACATCCTCAACTTGCTCGGCAAGGTAGTTCGGCGACCAAATGATGGGTCCTGAACCTGGATATGGACGAATTTCTCCACGATCGATCTGACCCTGAAGAGCTGCTCTCACAAGGTAACACCCTTGGTTACTTTCCGAACAGACTCTACAACTGTCATAGTTGTGTGGTGGCACCTGGCCACGCCTACTTTGAATACAATGTAACCTCACTAGGTTACCTTCCATTGATCGGACATCCTGACTTTGACGATGAGTAGGATTCCTGTTATTGATACTAATCTGCTGAGTATCTTCGTCCATATAGATTGGCATCCACCAGTGATTTAACAAGTGCCGAAGTGCCTCCTGGACAAGGGTACAACCTCGATCGTTTTCGTAACCTGCTTCACAATTTTGATAATCGTGTGATATTAAGAATCCGAGTCGGACCTGCTCAGCATGTAACTCTACCAGATTGGTATTCATCACGCGGATGTCGAAGATCTGAACCATGTTGATTTGATAGGAGTTCCTATCATGGTAGTCTTGGATCCATCCAAGATCCATCTGATGCTGGAGGGCCTCTTGTATGAAACAGCATCCCTGTTTGTTTACCGAGCAAATCAGACAGGAACTGTAATCGTGCCGCGACAGATTATGATACTGGCTTTCCCTTTAGTGCATCGCCACCAAGTTGACATTCATCGCACGGATGTCGTGGTTTTGAATGACGTTGGAATTCGTGTAAACCATGTTAACTCCACGAACTCGGTGCTCTTGGATCTATCCAAGATCCATTTGTTCCTGTAGAGCTGCTTGCACTACAGAACATCCCTGGTTGTCTTTAGAGTAGATATCACACTGGTGATAATTATGAGGTGGCACAAGGCCATATCCACTCTGTCTACAATGTATCTTGACCAGATTGGTCCCCAATAAGAGTACATCGTGAATTTGATAGACATTGTTAGTCTCTTTCTCAATCAGATTGACTGCAGCTTTCTTGTGTTGAGGCAGCGGGTTCGTAAGAACATTAGGATTCGTATCTTTGAAAGATAAGAGCCCGCTCCTAACAAGCTTTTGCACGTCGGATTTGAAATTGAGACAAGTCTCAATGTTATGCCCTGAACCTCCTTGATGATAAGGGCATGTTTGATCCACCTTAAACCAGAAAGGCGGATTTTTCGGAACTGAAAGGGGAGACTTAGTCTGAATGTGCCCCTTAGCCAGTAGTAATGGAAACAGCTCTGCGTACGTTACGGGTATAGGATCAAATCCTGGTGGCCGTGTTGTACGGTTGTTGTTATATGGAGGACGAGCCTGTTGAAGAGGCTGTTGTGTCCTTTGTTGGTCAGGTTGGCTCTGCGCAACCTGAGGTTGATACATAGGAACAGGCGCGGGGCCGATAGCAGGAGTAACAGCTGCTACTGGCTGATAACGTCGCCTTTGCTTTCCGAGAGAGATATTCCCAATATCTTGCTCTTTTTTCTTAGGGAGAGCACTACCATATTTTTTAGTACCGCTCGCTGATCCAGTGTCTTTTACCAAACGTCCTTCTCGGACGGCTTCATCAAGACGTACACCCATGCCGACCATCTCGGTGAAATCACTGGGTGCACTGGCAATCATTCGGTCATAGTAAAATGAGCTTAAGGTCTTTAAGAAGATCTTTGTCATCTCTTTTTCCTCAAGAGGTGGACAAATTTGAGCGGAAATTTCACGCCACCTTTGAGCATACTCCTTAAAGGTTTCCTTTTCCTTTTGCGACATTGATCTGAGTTGATCTCTGTCGGGTGCCATGTCCAAATTGTATTTGTATTGTTGGACGAAGGCAGTACCAAGATCTCTGAATGTACTGATCGTAGTACGGTTTAAACCCATGTACCATTTGAGTGCGGCACCGGTTAAACTATCCTGGAAGTAGTGAATCAGCAGGTCCTGATTCTCCGTCTGGGCTGACATCCGCCGAGCGTACATCACCAGATGGCTCTGAGGGCAAGAGTTACCCTTGTATTTTTCAAAGTCGGGCACTTGGAACTTGTGCGGGACTTTTACATTTGGGACCAAGCAGAGGTCTGCGGCGTCCTTTCCAAATAGATCCTGACCGCGAATGGCTTGCAGCTCTTTCTGCATTTCCAAGAACTGCTCCTGGAATTCATCCATTCTGTCAAACATAGTTTCCTTCTTACCAGAAGGTGTCCGCAGAATCTGTCCTTCCGGGACAGTGTGCACCACAGGGGGTGGTACCGTGACTACGGCAGTAAGTCTTGGCGCCTCCCGAAGTTTGTAACCTTCAGGAGTCTTGAGTATGCCCCTGGCATCTTCGCTTTCCCGAAGTTTGTAACCTTCAGGCCCAGCGGCTTCTGTTGCGATTCCCTGATCTTCAGTGATCGGCGGAACATATCCTTCCGGGATATAGTTAACAGGCATGCCCCAAGGACGATCTTTCGGCATCTGATACCTAGGATCATACTTTTCTATGATGGGCGTTGAGGTGATCTCTGAGATCACAGTTCTTTGTAGCTGAGCTTCTGCCATGGCTTGCATGTCGTTACGAAGCTTTCTCATATCCTCTCTCAGAGTGTCGATCTCTTCTTTCAACTCTCTGTTTTCTTCCTCAAGATCATCCATCTTTTTCTGACGATTGGCCCGAGTATTATACGAATGAGACAGTTTGACTCTAGAATCGAGACACAAACGTGAGATTCATAGGTAAGGAGAATACGCGATGTGAGAATGATGAATGCAATGATTATATTAATTGTTGTTAGGTTTAATTAAAATAAACTTCGACAATTAGATTGCAAATATCAAACAGTGGGGAAACCCCTTTTTATTGAATTCCAAAGGATTACAGAAATGGAAATACAGTAGATTACAAAGTGCAGAAACAGAAACCTAAACTAATGGGTCCCGAGTCCTCTTCTTTGACCGGGGCGCTTGGACCGTTTTTGGGTTGTCATTCCTTTGCCAAGTGAAAGGAGTGAGTAAATTCCTTTGGTCATCTTGATTCTCTACAGCATGCTGCTCCAAAATTTTAATCAGAGCATCTTTCTCTTTTAGTAGTTGCTGTACTTGGATACACTCTATGTCGAGGGTGCGGTACTTGTTCTTCCAAGATCTTCTTTCCTTTTGAACTTTGTTGAGAGTAACCTGAAGCCTTTCAGTTTCCGTCATGAAGTACATGACAATTTCCCTTGGCGGAAGAATTCTGTAACGAGGATAAGACATCTTTAGCTTGAGAGCTCTAGTTTGTACCCAATGGAGATAAGGCTCCACCGAGACACAGTCTGGTTTTCCCAGAGACTCTCGTCCTTTCTTATGAACCTGTTTCCAAGCTTGCACTATTTCCGTCTTTAGTGCTCTGTCATTTTCTCCTTCCTTGAAGAAAAGACCTTCCAGATGAACACCCAGTGGGATGTGTCTCATCGGGTATCCAAATTGACGAAGAACTAATATCGGATGATAGTTGATTCCTCCTTTAGTTCCTATGAGGGGCACGCTGGGGAAGTTTTCACAACGGTCAATGATTCTGATTCCCTCATAAATCCTATTACACCAATCTATATCAGAGTTGGTGAGAGACATGATCTTCTGCGACCAACGTAAGACACTCTTGCAATCCCAAAAAGCAGCAGACTTGGGCAAGTGAGAGATAAACCATTTGTAAAGCAGAGGTACACAGCATGTGATCTCCCCTCCGCTGTACAAATTTCCCAAGTGTACAGAATGATACGCATCTGCGAGCAAAGTCGGCACAGGGTTTCCAATGAGAAAAACCTTAATAGCGTTGATATCGACGAAGTTATTGATGTTGGGAAACAAAAATAACCCGTAGGTGAGCAAGACAAAGATGCTTTCAAAAGCATTCATGTTCCCTATACTAGCAAAGTACAGAGCTTTCTTGGTCAGGAACTAGGCTGGCAAACCTTGGATGCCACCCTTAGTAATCATGTGAGTCTTGACCTCAGACTCGTCCAAATGAATTGCTATTGCAATAGTCTTATTCTTTGGAATTTCTTCCAGTCCAGAAAATGGAGCTCGATCAGTGATATGTAAATCAGCCAGATGAGAATACTCCTCCAGCGTTGGTGCTAGCTGGTAATCCGGGAATGTGAAACAATGATAAACCGGATCGTAGAATTGAATGAGCGCGTCCATGATCCCCTTAATCACATGGACTCTTAACAGTGGTAGCAAACCACCGTGCTTGGCTCTGAAAGCCTCTGGGTTAACGATCATCCTCGCTAACTTTCTCAAATCCCCTAGTTTTGGAACCTTGAAGGTATACCTATGAGTTCTCCTTCTACCGAAATCAATTAATGCAATCTTTTTCTCTGATATTTGCAATCACAGTGTTAGTTTACTTTGAAAAACAGAGAGACTAGAAGAGAAGATTTTTTTGAATGCTTTCATGTTTTATTAAATGAATGCATGAATGCAGCACACAAAAACATAGAAAAAACATGGGGTCAAAGGGTCGTTGTCATGAAGTCAAGGCTCTACCCATCCCCAAAGGTTTATACTAGGGTGATTTTTGTACCTGTACTCATTATCATCAGCTCCTCCCAGGAAAACAAAACAACAAGCAGATCGCCAGCGAGTTGTAGAGCAATCTTAGAGTAAGTGCCATTCACCGAGAATAGATCACCAGCCTCAAATGAGGGTAGTATCGCGTAACAACTATTCCCGATAGTTTCCGCACTACGAAAGGGTTTGGCTCCTCAGCTTCTCAGACTTAACAATCGGCCCATTGTCTAGGTGAGAGAATGGGTTGCATTGGTCAGCCTCCACTGAGGTTGATGGTCGACCTCGTCACCATCACTTATCTTAAGTGTATACTCAATCTTTCCACATACGGCATCACCCGCATTCCCATTAGCAGAAAAATAAACATGTATAGCAATTAGGAAAAGCAGTATATATATTTGTCCTAAATATCCTAGACCTTTAAAACTATGAATCTTAAGTTCCTGACAGAAATGGGTTCCCCGGCGGAAGCCCCAATCTGTGGTATTCTCACAAGAGGTGAAAAGGAAGAAGAAAAACAGAGACGGGCCCCACGGTGGGCGCCATTTTTCTGTAGCGAGCGATTTTGGACGCGGTTCTTAAGCGCTGGTCGCTCTCTGCGGTTGAGCTTAAACTACAGGTCGATTCATTTTTTATCCTATTATGAGCAGATGAAGGAAGGGAAATAGATGTCTCCAATTAACCCTGCCTTGCATACTGAGTTTAAACAGCGGTCTGTTAGGTTACGGATGCTATCAATGTGGGGGGCCTTTGTACTGGTTATTTGTATTTTCGCCAATACGGTTTCTCTCTTTTTACCTTGACAGAAGGTTTCTGGCGGGGAACAAGGATTAGGATGTTAGGACTGATACTTTTTGATGTGAGAGTATGGGATTTGGGTTTTTTGTTTAGTGTGCTCGCTAAGATTTTTCTTTCAATCTTATGCCTACGTATTCCCGTTTACCGAAACAGGGAAATCAGAGCGTTCGTAGTTCCTCCTATTCTATGGGAGGAAATGGTATTTTGGTGTCTTGTTCAAAGCCCAAGACGTGAAGCTAAAGGGTAGTTTGTATCTTGTTCAAAGCCCAAGATGTGAAGCTGAAGAGTTTATTTGTATCTTGATCAAAGCCCAAGATATGAAGCTAAAAGGGTGTTGACTTTAGAGAGAATTTGTCATCTCTAAAGAGGGGGTTGTATGTCACAATTGTTTATAAAGGAGAATTACTTTAACCTAGATGTGTGAATCCGACAATGCCATAATTTCCTTTATAGGGGATTTTAACCTGAAGGAGAAGACTTTAACTCAGTGTAGAGCAATGTTATCTTTCCTTAGGAATATCTCATGCTAAAAGAGGGACAGTGGCGTGGATATAGATGATCCAGAGGCTTGCCGCTTACAGCGATTAGATGAAGAGGAAGGAGTTGTTGATGTTTGTGTACTATGAACGAGGCACATCTTTGATGCTAAAAGGTTGATTGGATCAACCAGTGGTTTTCTTATATAAAGCCTAAGAGGAGGCTAATATGTGTCTCGTATAAAGCCTGAGAGAGAGGCTAAAAGGGGTTGATCCTACAAGAGGATCTTTTATACTCAACAAGAGAGTGTTTTTGTATCTCGTACAAAGCCCGAGATGGAGGCGATTGTTTGTTTGGCTCAATAAGAACCTTTTTGTATCTCGTATAAATCTCGAGATGGAGGCAAAAGTGTGATTGACTCAGCGAGGAAGTCTCTAATGCGTCTCGTACAAAGCCCGAGAGAGAGGCTAAACGTTGTTTGACTCCGCTGGGGAGAATCATTGTACAAAGCCCAAGAGGAGGCTATGGTGACTGTTCAGTTAAGTGACAGGTTCAGTATACTGATTTTGAAAGAGAAAATTAGTTCTTATATGAGCAACACTGTACTCAAGGATTTGATTCAAGGATCCGGGTTATTCCCGTTCTTTAAGGAAGTGCGAAATCCGAAGGGTATTGAGACTGTCCGAGCCTGCGGGTTTCCTTCCTATTTAACGAAGGGGTCACTTGAGAATGTCTTTGAGACTCAAGGAGATTAGACTGTCCATGTCTAGAGTTTCATCTTTTGTACTATGCTCTGAGAAACAGTAGTAGACTCTATGAAAGGACTGTTCTATGCAGATGACTAGGTTCTGTTCCTATACCTCTAGGAGGTCGTCGGGACAATTTGTACGAAGCCCAAGAGGAGGCTGGAAGCTTTTAAGAAGCCGATGGGTCCTTGTACTAAGCCCAAGAAGAGGCTATCATTCCCGGAGGAAGAGATCATTATACGAAGCCTAAGAGGAGGCTGTGAATACTTCTAAGAAGCCGTAGGGTCCTTGTACTAAGCCCAAGAGGAGGCGGGGTTGCTTTTAGGAAGCCTGTGGGTCCTTGTATAATGCCCAAGAGGAGGCCGATTGCTTTTAAGAAGCCGATGGGTCCCCAAACCCCGAGAAATTCAAGGCAAGCTATTCACAAGGAATAGATCAAGTCAGGAAAGTTCGAGAATTTGGAAGAAACTCAAGAGATAAAATTCACGGAGAAGAGATCATCCCTGGGGAGTAGAATTTCTTGACAAGCGCTTTTAAGAAGCCTGTGGGTCCCCAAACCCCGAGAAATTCAAGGCAATGCTATTCACCGAGAATAGATCAAAGTCAGGAAAGTCCGAGAATTTGGAAGAAACTCAAGAGATGCAATTCACGGAGAAGAGATCATCTCCGGGGAATAGAGTTTCTTTGACAACTTCTATGAGTGACAGTCTATGAAATGGTTCACAGAGAATGCAGCCTTTCGTATCTCCATATTGTTTAACCCCAAGAGGAGGGAAGACTGTGTCTGGTAATCCTATGGGGATCTAGTTTAGACTATTTCTAAGAGTGATCAACGGGCTTAATGCTAGACGTAGTTGTCGGGGAAACTCTAAATATCTATACTATTATTACACAGTTGATATGAGTTTATGAAAGAAGACTTACAGTGAAACAACCCCACAATACAGTTATATGTATATGAAAGCGGTAAATGAAAGCAATAACCACTTACTCGGTTGTAGAGCTTCCATGCTGTTTGGTTAGTTGTTCAACAAAGAAAGATTGAAAACAACAGTATATTCAAAATCAAAGGAGAAAGTGCTTTGAAAAAGAAAGATTTGGGGCTTACAGCTCAAGGAGAGGCCCAAGGTTTTACCAGTGATTGCACTGTTTAAATTTGTACAGAGGGACTTATACAAGTGACTGTGGCCCAAACAGGTTTTCTATACAAAGGGATGGGTCTTACACTCTCTCAAGAGGCCCAAAAAGAGTTAAAGAAAAAGAGTGGGGCTTATAACACGAGGGTAGGCCCAATTGATTTTTCGTTAAAAATGGCGATCGCGCCGAGATTTCTTTTAACGCGAAGGGACTTATACAATAAGTGAGGCCCAAAAGGTTTTGGTTAAAAGGGGGTTGGGTCTTACACTCTAATAGAGGCCCAAGAGTTTTGAATGGGTCTTATAGCTCAAGGAGAGGCCCAATTGTTATTTTTCAAAAGACGACGATCGCGCCGTTTGTTTTTGACGGTATCGGGACTTATACAATGCACTGAGGCCCAAAAATGATTTGTTCAAAAAAGGATTGGGTCTTACACTCTATTAGAGGCCCATGAGTGTTTGACAATGATTTGTTTGAGTGAAAATCAAGGAAACCCTAATTCTATTCTTTAAAAGTAAATATTTAAAGAAAATCAATGAAAAATACCAAATAGGTTTGAATAAACCACTTGTGATTTTTGTTTAAGGTTTGAAAAATGAGGTATAAATCACAAGAAATATAAAAACTCATTTGGTCTTGATTTTTTAAGATGGATATTCATTTTAAAATGCTTAAAAACAAATAAAAATGAATTTATTCACAAAAATACTTATTATATTAAATAAATAATATAAACTTAATTTTTTTGTGGAATAAAATAATTCAACATTTTTGTGATTTTTTTCAAAAAGAACCAATAAAAAATAATTAAAATTGAAAGAGTTATTAATTTTCCTATTAATTAATAAAACATGAAAAAAATGACAAAATGTGAAAAAACACAAAATGGCATGGGTGGGGTTTGAACCCAAGACCTCAAGGTTATAAGGCGTGCGTCTTACCACTGGGGTGGTGATACATCCATTGTTTGAAACAAAACAACAAATATACAAGGCATGACTTGGTTTTAGGCCTGGCCCAAGGCAAGTTTTGGCAAGTTTTGGCTCAGAAACGTGAAGGTCATAACTTTCTCAATTCTTAATGGTTTGAGACAAAATTTATATGCATCTGGACCAGAATTTCATAAGGAATCCAATGGTGGTGGTAGTTTTTTCAGATCACACTCCCTCCTCAAAACCCGATAGTGGTTTTGAAAATGACCTATAATTGCATTTTCTATGCTACAACTTGGTACAGGCATGGATTACATGGTGAATTAGCTCAAACACAACACATACAACATGTATGAGATGTTTATGATCAGTGGACTTCAAGGCATTGCATGATTCAAAGATTCCCAGTTGTGAGGCTTACCTCTTTTTTGAGATTTTGGAGCTTTTGTGCAATCTGTCAAGCCTTTTGTTCCAGAAATGATTTGATGCTTTAGACACACTCAAATGATCCTTAGAAGCTTTTAGGATGATTGGAATTGACTGGTACCTGCAAAAACACAAATAGTCCCTTTCTTGCAAAAGGGGTTAAAAGTGACCAAAATAGCAACTCCCTCAAATGGTGTTCCAGATGGTGGGAACCATTTGGGACAGTTCAAGGATGATATTTGGAGTGTGTTTGAGGTTTTATCTGGTTTGGAAAGTGACTGAATCAAGACATGGCTTGAAAAATGCAAAAAAGTGCCATTTTGAGGTTTTGAGAAGTGACTTTGTGATTTTGTGATTACAGGTCACTTGTGATTGTTTGCACAACTTACATATGATATATATGAGGTGTGTGTGTGATTGATTGTGATGGAAAAGCTCTCAAGCTCAAAAACTCAAAGTTGCCTTGCTAAAGAAGGCATTTTTTGCAAAGAGAAAGAGGTTTTGAGGAAAGCATCTGTTTGATGGCTTTGGTGTACTCAAACTGAGCACAAATGAGCTCTATTTATAGTAGAGCAAGTTTGTTTTAGGATCCACAGTGAATGGCAACTGCAGCATAGGTTTGGCGAATGTTGTCCAATGGAAATTCAAGTCTCCTCTAGCCATTGACTAGAGGTTAGGGCACATGGATGTGGTTCCCTTGGTCTTGGATAAGTCTTGACTGAATTCAGTTGAGAATGGCTCAGTCCATGCCACCTTGATGCTTCCATTGAATGCTCCAATCCAAAATTGGAGTCTTGTCCCTATTTTGGCAATTCTAGGTTCAACATGCTTTTTCTTGTTCCAAGGACTTTGGAGGCTTGGCTCAGTTATTGTCCCCTTTAGATTCAATCCTCAAATGTGTCCAAGTGGATAGGAGTGTTTGGATTTGCACAATTTTTGCAAATTGAGCAAAAATGCAAATTCTGCCTTGCCTTGACAGATTTCAACAAGGCAACTTGACAATGTCATAACTCATAGCCCAAATGGAATTTGGCAATGTTCTTGGCCATTTTGGAAAGCCCTTACATGATACAACAACTGTTTGAACATGTTTGGTTTTGATCTCTTTTGAATCCAAGTGAAAAATCCCCCTACATTTTGAAAAAAATGAAGACAGATTTGGACTTAGTGAAAATTTCACTAAGTGTTGGAAAAAGTGACATTTTCATTTTTCAACCATTTTGATCACTCCATAACTCAAAATCCCTAATGAATTGGACTTAGGTCTAGTTGAAGTTTTTGTAGAGGGTAATGAGGGCTACAAATCCATCTTTGGATGAAGAAAAATGGCTTTGTGGTTTAGGAGTTATGATCCTCCAAAGTTGGTACCCTAGCCACTTTATTTTTAACTTAGAAAATTTTCTAAGTTTTTATGGTTACCCCTTTTACAAGTTATCCAACTTTTCTTGATTTTTCTTGATGAATGATGATTCAAATCATACATTAACATCATTTTAGGGTTAAAAATCCATTTTGGGGAAAAATCTCAAAAAGTCAAAGTTGACTTTTGTGCACAGTTGACTTTTTATCATATGAATTCCAAAATGTGCAATTCCTTAGGAAATCATGTCCTTGACCTAAATAAAACTTTATGGACATGTTCCATTGGTGTCATGGGGTATATTGAGGCATGTCCTAGGGTTTGGGAGCATGTCCTGGTCAAAAGTCAAAGTTACAGTTGACATTCCTCGCGAAACCCTTATTGTGGTGCAGATGAAATTGAGACTTGTTGCTCAAACTTCTTGGATTAATCCATTGTTCCAAATGGATCAATATAGTTCATTAGAGACCCTCAAATCCTCTCTTGAGGTCTTGGTTCATGATTTGTCCTAAAAGTCAACTTAGGGGCGAATTAGGTCAAGAAACCCTAATTCCTGATTTTTAGTAAATGCATCCCAAAGGCTAAATTGACTTGATGATGGGGTTTATGATGTTCCATGGAGTATTTTAGGTTATGCCTTGAAGCATTGGCTCATGCCCAGAGGAAAATTTTCACCTGGAGGCCCTGGTCGACCAAAACCCTAATTTGGTGACACTGGCGATCTTGAGGCTTAATCCACCTAGAAGGGAGTATCCTTGTGCTTAATCCTTAAAGTGGGAGTCCTCTTGATCCACTGTGGATGTTTAAGAGGTTTAGACAAGTTGAAGATCATGTCATTCCTTGATTGATCCTTTGTCTAAGGCTCTGAGAGGGCTTGAAACCCTCATCTTTGATTGTAGTGGATGCTCGCCCATCTTTGGGGAGACTGATGAGGCATGATGGTTCATCCATATTGTGATGATGATTTGCACAATGATGGGAAATCTTAGTGGTCAAAATTTGGGGTATGACAGCATGGGCTGGGCAAGAACTAAGTCAGGTTGGCCTGCCAAGTCAGTTGTGACCAAATACTTTCATGAGCATTTTTAGGTATCTTAAAGGCTTCTATTGTGTTTGTTCTTAACACCAACATTGTTCTCCACCATGAGATATTTCCATAGCCCCAATTATCAATCATTTTCATCCATTGATTAGTGAGATATTTCTTGTCAAAGTCATTACCATGAGTATGTGTATAAACTATTGTTGTTTCATTCCAATCCAAAAGAAACATGTTGTATGCGCATGCTATCTCATTACAGCTATGCACACATAACATTGCCATTTCAAGCCAAACAACATCCTTTCTATACATACATACTCATGTACTATTTTCCTTCATTTGTACAAACCATAAGAAAAAGAAACTTGGAGGATAAGTTTTGTGGTTGCAAGCTTATTCAAATCACCATCACCACATTCCATTTAATCCACACCTTAGGATCTCATGCTCCCTCCACACATGAACCATAACCTGAGCTCACCATCACACTTCACTCTCATTTCCATTTTCAATTTCATTCCAACTTCATTAACCTTCCAACTAACCTAACCATGGTTCTAACTGTAAACCATAGCAGTTAGAAGTTAACTCAACATATATAAAGCTTTTCCAACTGAATTTCAAGGACAATTTTCATTCTCACCATTTTCACACTCTTTATCTCTCAAAGTTTTCTCTCTCTCGAATCTTCTGAGACCTCAACTCTCTCTGCAAATCTCTCCATTTTTTCTTCATCAAGAATCATCAATGGAGTGAAAGCATTGAAACATAGCCACTGCCTCACTCTCATTTCCACTTCAATCATCATTTTCATCAACTGAATTTCAAGCATTTACAAGCTTTGTATTGCCTTTATTTGGTTGGTTGGGAGATCAAGTAAGCAAGGAACCTCACATCTGGTTTTCTTTGGTTCAAGGCTTCATCACAGTTCAGGTTTTCCTCCATTATTTTCCTGCGTTTTAAGTTGATTTAAGCTTGCTTTTGCTTGTTTTGGAGCTCAATAGGAGCAATGTGATCCTCTGGCTAGTTGATAGGCACTTAGGTGCATAGATCTCAAAAGCTAGGGCAAACTTTGAGCCTTCGATTTGCTTTGTGTGTGCATTATCTGTGAATTCTAAGGCCAGGTTCGAGATCTACGTGAAGAGACGAACATTTTGATATATGGTTCGTCCATTTTTGGTGATGTAACCACCTGACCACGGTGGAGGTACGCCGCAGAAGATGACCAGAGTCTTCTCCGGCCACCTGAGTTCTTCATCCTCTCATAAACCCTTGATCCTTGCCAGTTTAAGTCACAATCGTTGATGCAACTTGATCCAACGCCTGTAGTGCTGCCAGTGCATTAATGAGGATGCTCTCTTGCACATGCTTCATTTTCTGATTGTATTTTGAATTCTTCAATCACGTGTGTTTGCATCACCATTACTTAGCATGTGCTTACATCATGAGCCATCTGATTGCTTGACTTTGCTTGGTCATCTGGATTGATTGAATCCTATGGCTCTCTTTGAGTCAATTTGTTGACTAAGCCACGTGATATGCACCTTTAGACCGCCACGTGTGTGGGATGGGTCTTCTTTTGCTACGCACACGCCCAGTCCTGAGCCCAATGCATTCTGAACTAATATTCTGCTATTAATGCACCCCCTGCTTATTTCTCTTTGTTTTTTTAATTTCTTTTCATACTTGTTTGCATTTCATTTTTTAAAAATACTTATCCTATCTTAAAAATTCTAAATAAATTCATGGATCATCCTCACGCATTTAAATAATTTTTGACATTTTTATTTTTCATTTTTTGGATTATTTTACTTCCTTTATGAATTTTCCATTGTGATGCATTTTGCATGAACCTTATTCATCATACATGTTGAATTGATGAATTGTTTGAGGTACTTATATGTTGAATTTGCACCTGAGAATTGATACATGCTTTTGTGACATCTTGAGACCTTTCATGAATATTTTTTCGGATTTTTAAGAGCATTTTTTATTGATGTTTGAATGTCATATTTGTGCATAGTTCTTGTGTTATTTGTGTGAACTTGTGAAACATGTTTGAGTATGATCCTTAATGAATTTTGATCCATTATTTTGAAACATGTTCAATTACTGTTTGCACTTTAATATACTTGCATATTTCAATCTTCTTGTCCTTTTAACATGTTCTTTTTGAATTCTTAATTGTATCCATGTATATGTGTTGTTAGAAGACTTGTGCTAGGGTTTTGCTTGCATTGCTTTACCAATTCACATGATACTTGTTGGGACTTCTTTGATACATGTTATATGACCATTATAAGTCATGAATCTCATGCTATAGGTCATTCATTAACCATTGTATATGCATTGAACATACTTGTTTACACTTGCATTGCACTATGAACTTGTGCATTGATTCTTGTCCTTCTTTGATCACTTGTTTGAATTGATGTGTGTATGACCTTGAGTTTACATTTAAAACTTGTTCACATTCTGTTTCTAATCATTCTCAATCATATAACATGACTTCTAATTGCATCTTGCATACTTCCTAAGTTCATGAACATTTGAATACTTGTTTGACCTTGCTTATACATGTTTGTTTTTACACTTGAACTTGCCCCAACATGAAATATGTGTGAGTTTTGTGTGCTTATCCATGCATTCTAAATTTCATCCCACATACTATATGCTACTGACTTACATCCATTAAACATGTATGAACACTTGACATCTTCATCTTTGACTTGTATTACAAGTATGCATGTTTGTTGAACTTGAGTGATGTCTGTGTACTTCTTCTTGCTTCATCTTCTCAATTCTTGCATTCACAATTCATATGCCATATTAATGACATCCTCATACATTCATAAATTTCATTCACTTCTGACTTTAATGTTTGTATTTGCATTTATTCATGTTCATGAATCATATGCATTCTTCTTGCATAGTTAGTGCATAACTTGCATTTGTATGATCTTTGATGCATAGTTTGGCATTATTTGTTTTCGTTTGGCATGTTAACCTTAGTAGGGTACCTTGACCTATACCTACTGCGCTTGGGTGATTCTTAACCCTTAGGACTCATTCCTTTTAATTCAAACCTTGTTTACTTCCTAGGTTGTTTCCTTAATATAACTAACATTGTTTGCCTTCTCTCTTTTCACTTGTACTCTATACTTGTGTTTATTTTGTGCTAACCTTTTATGTTAGGGCAGAGGTAAGACACATGAGTACGTGGATGCTTATCCATGCTCATTCTTCCTTTCATCTCTCTTTTCTTTTACTTCCCTTTCTCTTTTGTGTGTGGATTACATGATATATTGCTTGTTTGAACAACTCTCTCACACCCCTTTGGGATCTTAGCTTAACCTTAATTTTGGATTAATGTAAGGTAAGATAAGCATTAGGTAGTGCAATCCCTACTTGTCCTCTAGGTATATTCTTTTCTTCAACTATAGGGCCACCTTTGCATGACAACATTAGGATAGAATTCCCGTAGCGTTTTCTTTTCGACTTGAGTCTTCTCTTCTCATCTCATAACAACTCTAACACACTTAATAAAATTAACGTGTATTGCGCATGAGCCTTACATGTGGGAAATGAGGAATGAGGGGTTTCCTCTCATTTTTCTAGAGTGTTTGGTGGACGTTCCATCTTGGAACGATTTGCTAGGCATTCGTTCCTATGTCATATACTTCGGTGCAATGCAAGTTATGAACAAACTTCAATCCACTTCTGTCTAAAAAACACAAAACAAATTAAAACATTTTTCATCCTTCAGGATTGTTAAGTTTCAAACCATTTTCAGAAAAGGGCACGTTACTTCAGTCTCGTCGCAAACAGGCATCGACCGTAACTGCCAGACGCGAACTTAACGTCGCTCATAAAAAACACTAAGACCTTGTTAGGTCGAACTATGACCGCTCTGATTTCCTCTTTCTGGTTAAATTGAGGATACGTAGGCACAAGACGACGATGTCTTATCGAGCAACCTCCCCCCTTAGTTCGTGTTTGAACTACGTTGACTCTGACTTTCCCATTGCACAAGGGAATACGTAGGCATAGGACGGCGATGTCCTATCGAGTCACTTCTATTTCTTTTCTACTTCATTTCTTTGTTCTTTTCCGTCCCCGTTCCTTTTCCTTTTCAGTAGCAGTGGAGCTCCAGATGACGACACCCTTTAATCGAGACAAAAAGCGTGGATCCCATCGAGTACGATGGACGTGTGGGGGTACTAATACCTTCCCCTCTCTTAACAGACTCCCTTACCCGTTTCTCTTGGTCGCGATGACCATGCTTTTTCCTTCCCTCAGGTTTACACAGTGTTTCCTTTCCCTCTCTTGGGATAAATACACATTGCTGGCGACTCTGTTTCTGCGCCACTTTCGCGTTTGTACTTGGACGAAAATCCCGGGGAGCGACACGTTGCTCATGTAATCTAAGTTAATGGTTCTTTCTACAGACTCAGTCGAAGACGTTTCCTGGGTATCAGCTACCGTAGTCTGTTCAGTATTCACAGCTTCAGTACTATCCTTAGATCTTTTCCTACTTGCTACTAGTTTAGTTCTATGATAGGTTGGAAAATATTCTATAAGTGTCACAACATTAGTGTTAACATCCGGTAAAGGACCAACAAGAGCATGTATTTTTTCAAGAAACTGAAATAGGAATAAATACCTGAGATTGATAAATGCACCTCTTTTCTTCTTCAAGAGGAGGTACTGGGAAATATTGTTGATTTCTCACAATTTGAGGACCTAGAATTTTGTGAACAGCAGGGAGAGTTGGTTGTTTCTTGGAATCCTTAGGGTTCTTAATCTTGGATGCCATTGATGATTGAAGCTGAAAGAAGTGAAAAAGAGAGTTCAAGAGAGTGAAAAAGTGAAGAAGGAAGTGAAATGAGGTATTTTTGGTGAAGTAGGAGAAACATTTCATTTCAGCCTCTCTGAACAGTTATTAGGATTGTGGAACACGTGCTGACCCGTTATGGATTAATGGGATGATTGTAGTTTGCCAATCCCACTACCTCCTAGGAAATAGGAGTAGGATGATTACATTTTGGGTTTCTGCACGTCTTGATTAGACTTTTGAAGCGGCATGGTCACAATGACCATGAAGTCATAGCATTGAAGATGTTATAGTGTCGAAAAAGCTTTAAAAAGTTTCTTTTTCTCCATATAGTCGAAAACGACCTTTTTGGGGGGCAATTTGTTGGTTGAGATTTCGACACTCATAATTGTTGGAAACAAGTCACAGGATTCAAAGATATATTCTGAAGAAGAGTATGATGATTTCGACAAAATATTGATGAGAATATTTCGACAAAGTTTCTTTTATCAAGGGAGTTGTGGTCTAGGTCTTAGAAATATTTTGGTCTAGACTGGAGTTCGACGAAGCTTACATGGAGTAGCGTTCCACAGGTGCAATTCAAAATAAGGCTGATAACTGTTTTTTGGCCTTATCCGTTTTTAAGACACGTGGAGAGCTTTGAAGCAGCAAAATGCATGCAGATTGAAGACGTGTCGTTTTCTGGCGAGAAGACCGTTAGATAACAGTTATTTCCGAGTTAGTATAAATAACGTCTTAGCAGTTAGGATTTGGGGGTGTTCAAACTTGTACAAAAAACTCTAAATTTACTCTAAGTAACTGTGCGTGAAAAAAGAGTGTTCTTGAGTGAAAATGTATGTGTGAATATCATACCTTTACTCCTTTTACCAGATAATTCAAAGATTCTTCTTGTGATTTACATTTAATGCAATTTACCTTAAAGTCAGTTTCGACATTTAAGATCTTGTCATTTACTTTAAAGCAAATTTACTTTGCAATCTTTACATCTACATTTCTTTTAAGAATTATTAATAAATCTTAAGAACATTGTGGAAATGTGCATACTTAAGAAACTCAGAAACTAAGTAACAACACATGTTCTAGGATCAATCTAGTCAATCCTATAAGTAACCAAATATTTAATAAATTTGAAAGACTAGCGATTGTTTACATTTTTCGATGGTAAACAAAAGGGTAAAAAGAGCTGAATTAAAAGTTGGAGTTAAGTGGAGTCAGAAGTTTGAATATGTCGATTAGTTATCTGTTGTCTTATTTTTTGTTATCTGTTATCCTACTTCTCTGATTATCAATGAAATTTTTCATTTCCTTTTCAATTGTATTATTCCGTAATTTTTTTTATTGATAACAAAAAGTTTGTGTTTTACTAATTAACTTAGACAAAAATTTAACAATGAAAAAATGGAATCTAGAAAGGCGCCAAGTGAGAAATACTAATTAAAACATTGAAAAAAAACATAAAAGTATAGTAACCAGGATTCGAAACGTCCTTGATATTTATATTCCTTCGGTTTTTTCAAAAGACAGTGGTAATAAGTTATATTAAAAATAAAATAGTGCTCCTTATAAATATATTTTCTCGGTTTTATGAATAACCGAAGTAAAAAATTGTTAGCATGGCGCAATTAGGAACTATACTCTTGATTTTTAGCATTTTTAAGTAAAAGCTTCATCATAAAAAAATATTATTTATAATAGTGAATATTAAAAATTGGCATCAAAATATTATCAAACAAAGATTAAAATAAAGAAAAAAATACACTTAAAATACTACATATCAACATTAAAATACACTGAACTTGCACCAAAATAAAAACAACAAAATATAAAGTTGTTATACTTTTTTATGCTTTGTAAAGTATAATAGTGTTAGCTCATTGAAAAGTATTAAAATTAACCATGAGTACCATTGTTTAAGAGTTGGAACCAAAACCTCCTGTCCAATAAATAAATTCCAACCTATTTTACTCGTTTGGCAATTAGCATATACTAGAAGGGCATTAAACCACCAACCTGACTTTGCCACTCGGAATTTCATGTACTTAATGACTTAATTTATCTTATTTAGATTTAAATAATCACTTAATTCTTGTAAGTTAGCGAGTTTTTGATTTTGTTCTCAGTTATTTTTTTTCTAAGTCTCTATATCTTATTTTTTGTGTGCATGTTAGGTTAGTCCATAAAGATAAAATCCGCAAGAAAATCTGCAGGTTTTCTGTGAAATTTTCTTCGGATTTTCTTGCGGATTTTGACTTTAAGATTAAACCACATGCAAAACGTGTGATAGATTAAAATTAAAAATTCACTAATTTACATAGACCTAAAGTGCATTTAAATCTCTTATTTAATTACTTTCAAATGATAATCGCATGTTTTTCGCACTTTTTATTGTATTTTTACTAAGCAAGCATCCAAATGAGTCGGTTTGACTAAAGAATAAACAAATACAAAGGATAGTCAACCAACACATGGTTTCTATAGATACCATGTTAACGAATAAATGCTTTTGGAACCGATTACAAATGGCTATATATATATATATATATATATATATATATATATATATTACTAGGAGGCATCCAACACATTGTTCTCATCAGGTCACTAGCATTTGCAAACACAAACAATTTTTTCCATACTATCATGAGTGTAGAAATTTTAGATGATGCCACCATTGTTCACTTCCTTGAAGATGAAGAAGCATTTAATAACTCTGTAAGTAACCGTTTTGCTCGTCTTGACACAAATAATGATGGTCTTCTCTCCTATGAAGAGATGTTGAAGGAGCTCCAGGGTCTGAGAGTTTTTGAAACACACTTTGGTATTGATGTGGAGTCAGATCCAGATGAGCTTGCCCGTGTTTATGCAACCTTGTTCATACAATTCGATCAGAATTTAAATGGCACGGTTGATCTTGAAGAATTCAAGACAGAAACAAAGGAGATGATGCTTGCAATGGCAGATGGAATGGGTTTCATGCCAATTCAAATGGTGTTGGAAGAAGACAGCATCCTTAAGAAAGCAGTTGAAAGAGAGTACAACAAAATTGCCGCTTAACTTTAGTGCTGCTCTGAGTTATTGCATAAGATTTAACAAATTCTTCCAGTATTGTAGTATTGTATAACATTCTGTTTGTTGTTATTATTGTTTACCTTTAAAACCTTTTACACAGTTTTGTTATGGATTCCAAATGTATTCATGAAATAAACTATCTTAATCTGAGCTTTTACATTAGATTCTGGTTCCTCAATTTCCAACAAGCACTACTACCCAACATGTAAAGCAAAGAAAAATCCATTTACCAGAAAGTAAATTATACATTTTATACCAAGTCATATTAGCTTGTTCTCGAAATAAAACGTTACCTACAGGTTTTCCATGGTGTATCCTTATACAAACTTCATTTAGTTTTGGCAAATTCTATAGTGAAGTCACAAAAATGACTTCTGTGGTAAAGTTATTAATTTGACCAATCAGAAACAAACCCTAATTTGCCCTAATTTAATGAGGGTCACGTAGGATTATATTGTACATACAACTTACTATGTAATCTCATATTATTAATATTGCAATTAAGTCCTTATCATATTAAAAATGACAAAATTATTATTTTAATTGTTAAATTGAAAATCAAATAAAAGTGCTAAAATCATATAAACTTCATCTTTCTATTTTTCATCTTTCTATTTTCTCTTCTGCGAATTTCAACTCTCAATTCATGCTCAGCAACATTCCGCCATTATTTAGGGTTTAGTTCACAAGGGCGTCGTACTCATTCCGCCATTGTTTGCTTGTGCTCAGTTCGTGCTCAGCTCATACCTCCAATAATCTGCAAATCGCGTTCCGTCATTGTTCACAAGGGTTTGATTGTATTCTTATTGAGAACATAATTGCTAAGGTAAATACGCCATTCACTGTTATATTTAATTGATAATAGTTACTAAGATTTAATGATATCGAATTGGTGTATTACATTTGATTTCAATTTGGGAGTTAGGGTTTATGTCTGATTTTGTTTTCTGTATATGTGTTTCAATTTTAATGATTTCGATTTTCAATTTTTTGAGTTACATTTGATTTTAATTATGTAATTAGGTATTGTGATTGATGTTGAGTTTTGATGTGTTAAAAGTTGTTTTAATTCAGGTTCACGATGAAAAACTCAGACGAGTCATTTGAGGTTGATTCCAATGAAGTTCATTCCATTGATGCTGATATTTCTGATATTGAATTAAATGATGATGAGGGTGACAGTTATCAAAGCTCAGATGATGATGTCGACGATGCTGATAATGCCGATGAAGATGATGCAGTAGAATTAGATGAAAGGGTAAGAATTAATTCCATGACTTCTGATGATATTCGTGTTATGGAATTCTATTTTGTTAATGACGCTTATGATTTTTATTATAAGTATGGTAAATGCAAAGGTTTTGCCATTAGGAAAAGTGATATTAGGAGTAGAGGGCCTGAAGGTAGTAAAATAATAGTAATGAGGCAGTTTGTACGCAACAGGCATGGTTTAAGAGAGGATAAACACTTTCGTAGGTTAGATAGGAAAAGAGAGGAGAGACGTTCGACCCGTACTAATTGCTTAGCTAGGCTTCGTGTGCACTACAAAGCCAAAAAGGGCATATATGTAGTGTCATTTTTCGAAGAGGTTCATAACCATGAATTAACCCCATATACGTTTATGCACTTACACCCCGGTTATTGTCAAATTTCTGAAGCGAATAGAGCTCAGATTGATGGTCTTCAGTCACATGGAGTTAGAACTTGTCATATAATGGGGTACATGGTTGCTCAGAAGGGTGGATACGCTGAAGTTGGATTTACAAAGAAAGATCTGTACAATTATTTTGATAAAAAAATGTGTGATACTATTAAAGATGGTGACGTTGCCGCTTCTTTAAATTATCTAAATGTAAAGTCATCTATTGATCCCATGCTATATGTAAAATATGTCGTCAACGGAGATGGACGAATGATGTCTCTTTTTTGGGCTGCTGGGAGCAGTAGATCTGACTATTTTTGTTTTGGCGATGTGGTTGCGTTTGACACAACTTACAAGAAGAAAAAATACAACTACCGATTGATTATATTTTCAGGGTGTAACCACCACTCTCAGACAGTCATTTTTGGTGCTACGTTGGTATCAGATGAAACAACGGATACCTATAAGTGGTTGTTGAGTTGTTTTTTAGAGTCCATGGATGACAAATACCCACAAGCAGTGGTATATGGTGCTATGCGGGAGGCTATAAAACATATTTTTTCCGATGCAACCCATCGGTTATGTGCTTGGTATTTGAATAAGAATGCATGTGAAAATGTAAAGAACTCAGAATTTTTGGAAGGCTTTAAAAAAGCAATGTACTCAAATTTTTCAAAGGATCAATTTGAAGAATTTTGGTCAGAGCTAATTAAAGAAAATGAACTTGAAGGAAATCCATGGGTAACCAAGACGTATGAGAACAAGTCACTGTGGGCAACTGCATATTTACGTGACAAGTTTTTTGGACGTATAAGAACTACATCTCAATGTGAAGCGGTTAATGCAATAATCAAGAGTTACGTAAGGAAGAAAGGCTGCATTTTTTAATTTATGCACAATTTTGATGAGGCTCCTAGACACTATAGAAACAATGAACTGGTAGCCGATTTTAAATCGAAATTTTCAGAACCGGTGTTGACAACGCACTTGCGTTTGATTGAGAGCGAAGCCGCTAAAATTTATACAGCCGAGATTTTCAAAGAAGTTAAAGATGAAATTATGAAGGCTGGTGCGTTGATCGTTAAGAGCTATGTAAGACGCAGTGATGTTAAGATGTACATATTGACAAAATATTGTCAGGAAAACTATGAAAGACGAGTTATTTATGAAGGTACAACATTTCAATGTTCTTGTAAGTTATTTGATTCTCGTGGCTTCCATGTTCTCATATTTTTTATGTCATGAAGGAAGAACATGTTGAAAAAATTCCTAGTAGTATGGTTTTGTCGCGCTGGACAAAGGATGCCAAAATTGAATATTTGAACATGGTTGATAATGGTACAGTTGATTCAAATTCGATTGAGGTTACTCGTTTTGGTGCATATTGTTCTCTTTTTACTGCTTTCTACAAAGAAGCTTAAAAAAAGAGTGGTGTTTACGGGGAAATAATGGAGGACATCATGAAGTTATACAAAAATATTGCAGTACTGACGATCAAATTGGGACACAAAGGTCAGCTGTAGGTGATCCAATAACGGTGTAGAGTAAAGGTGCTTCGAAGAAAAGAAAGAATGACATAAAACCTGTCAGGCACTGTTCAAAATGCAATAGTACAACTCATAATGCAAGGGATTGTTCGGTAAGTTCGATAACTTGAGATCTGATTGTTAGAGTCAATGTATTGTTTTATTTTAAACATAACAGTTGTTATTGTTAAATTTGCAGAGTACAGAAAATGCGCCATCTGAGCGAAATGTTGAGTTGGAGTCGATGTCGATAACTGATTCTTTAAGCCAAATTTCGAAGGTATTATATGTTTTTATAATTATATTGTGTAATTATCTGTATTCAAATAATAATTTATTTTTATCAACAGAAGAAGAAAATAAAAATAAGTTGCAATGGTGATAGAAGTGTGCAAAAGAAATTTTCAGTAAATGTGGATGTTGCAAGCAATGTATGGAATGAGTGATGGGGAAAATTCAAATTCGTGCTTCAGTCTACTACAACAAGTGATGAAATCTGCTGGTCATGATTGAGCATACCCATCTATGTAATTTGAGTCAAAAAAACAAAGTTTTTAGGTAGTGTTTATGAAATCTGTCGGGCCTATGCTGGAATGTGATAATGTTCTCAACGTACAATGTTGTTTGTGGCTGAAATGAACCTGTGAATCTGCAAGTGTTTTGATCTTATTAGTATGTGAATTTGTATGTGTAATTCCAGCATCTTATTTGAAACTGATGTGGATTAGTATGGCATTGTGTGATGATCATTTTTCTCTAAAATTTAAGCACCCTCACTGTACTGATATAACTTGTTGGAGTTTTGCAATCTTGCAATGTCTTGAAATGATCTTTGTTCATAATTATATTGTGGTATATCTCTTTTGGCCAACACATATTAAAACTCTACTAACAAAGATATGGCTAACACATAATCAATTTCTTGTATTAGTTATTCAACAAATGAAAACAATCCAAGATAAAAACTGCAAGGTGTTGAACATCGTAAAATAACTTGTTGGATATTTGCAATGTTGCAATGTCTTGAAAAATGATCTTTGTTCATGATTTGTATTGCTTAGGTTTTCTTTGAAATGCCTAATATAAGTGTTTGGAACTGAATGCATGATGGCATATGTTGTGTACATGATGCTGGCAGTAGATGAGTTATTTGGTGTGGATTTCAAGATGTTTTATCAGTTGAATCCTTCATGGTTTTATTGTGGTATCTGTTGAATCCATTTTGTGGTTAATCTGTTTTGGAAAAAATATACAAAACATACATTGTTTAATGGTGTATCAGTTGAACAAATTATATGGTGTATCACAAATTAATGGTGTATCTTTTTTAGCCAACACATATTAAAACTCTGCTAACAAAAATAGGATCTGCCATTGGTGTATCAGTGGTGCATAAGTTCAATTTTTGATAAAGCTGAGATGAATACAACATTTTGACAATGATACAATAAACATCAAGATCTAAAATAGAGATGAACAACCTCATTTTGACAACATAATCAATTTCTTGTATTAGGCATTCAACAAATGACAATAATCCAAGAAAAAAAACAAGGTCTAAAACATCTTAAAATAACAAATGATTATAATCCAAGAAAAAAACAGCAAGGACTTAAACATCTTGGATGTGTTTCTTTCATTTTGTAGTTTCATCTTCATCTTCTCTCCTTTCTTGCATTGAAGTTCTTTAACTATGGGAGTCAAGTGCTTCAAAATCTTTGAGCAGTTGCAACCATAGCATTTCTTCGCACTGTGTGTATGGTCATCGTTCGAATCCAACAACAAATTTCTTGTTTCATGTCCTATTTTACGAACATATGCAGGTTGACCATCAATATCATCATCCCATATGAACAGCTTACAGCTTAACATTGCCTACAAATGAATCAAACGAAACATTAAAAACAAACATAAAATGAGAAATTGTTTTAACATAAGAAATTATTTTAAAATTCATCATCCCACAAGAAATTCTTTTAAAACAAACAAAAAAATTAACAAAATCAATAACAGACTCCAACTCATAAAATAACAAATCATAACAAATAAAAATGAAATCCAACTCACCCCCCAATTTACACATTTCCAATACCTCCTTTTAAGGTTATCATTTGAATTAGAGATGAGCAACTTCATTGGTTTATTGCAACCACATTCTGGTATTTGAAGCGGCAGAGAGTTCGAAACAGAAACCGAAGACATGATTGAATGGAGGTTTATGAATAAATGATACTCATAAGCTTTTGTAGGCGTGCAAAAAGTGCATTGGAATCTGGTAAGAGTTTTTGGGGGGAGGATTCCCTCCAAAGAAATTACTCCAGTTTTCACTTTGACATGGGTGAGAGAGAACGAAACATGAAGCGACATAAAACATGTAGCAGCAGGAAGAATTTGGATTCAATTCAGTGCAGCATATGCGTTGACATAGTACAGTTAACAGTCGTTCGATGTAAATCAATGGTTAAAATATATATAAGTGACAGATTAATCACAGCCCTCCACAATAAATAAGCGGCCGTGTTTAAAATAGTGGAAAACTTTATCAAAATATACTTTAGCAGATACTGATTATTAATTTAATCTATTTCATTTAACAATATTTCATATAAAACTAGACAAATTGTCAAAACAACAATAATTTTTTATAAATTTCAAAAATTTTAATTTTTTCTAAATTTCAAAAACTTTATTTTTCTAAACTAAAATTCGAAAACTATAATTTTTTATAGGATTCAAAATTTTTTATTTTTTCTAAAATTCAAAAACTTTATTTTTCTAAACTATAATTCGAAAACTATAATTTTTTATAAAATTCAAAAAGGAAACTTTTTTCTAAAATTCAAAAACATTATTTTTCTAAATTACAATTCGAAAACTATAATTTTGTATAAAATTCAAAAATTTAAATATTTTATAAAATTTAGAAACTTTATTTTTCTAAACTAAAATTCGAAATCTATAATTTTTATAAAATTCAAAAATTTTAATTTTTTCTAAACTTCAAAAACTTCATTTTTCTAAACTACAATTCGAAAACTATAATTTTTTATAAAATTCAAAAATTTAAATATTTTATAAAATTTAAAAACTTAATTTTTCTAAACTAAAATTCGAAAACTATAATTTTTTATAAAATTCAAAAATTTTAATTTTTTCTATAATTCAAAAACGTTATTTTTCTAAACTAAAATTCAAAAAAAAAATATGATACTCAACTATGTGTCCATTGAACAGATGATACCCAACTATTTGTCCATTGAACTGATGATACTCAACTATGTGTCCAATGAACAGATGATACTCAACTTTTTGTCCATTGAACAGATGATACTCAACTATGTGTCCAATGAACAGATGATACTCAACTATGTGTCAAATGATAGTTGATACTCAACTATGTGTCGAAATGATAGTTGATACTCAACTATGTGTCAAATGATAGTTGATACTCAACTATGTGTCAAATGATAGTTGATACTCAACTAAGTGTCAAATGATAGTTGATACTCAACTATGTGTCTAATGATAGGTTATACTCAACTATGTGTCAAATGATAGTTGATACTCACCTATGTGTACAATGAACAGATGATACTCAACTATGTGTCCATTGAACAGATGATACTCAACTATGTGTCCATTGAACACATGAATCTCAACTTTGTGTCAAATGATAGTTGATACTCAACTATGTGTCCAAATGATAGTTGATACTCAACTATGTGTAAAATGATAGTTGATACTCAACTATGTGTCAAATAATAGTCGATACTCAACTATGTGTCAAATGATAGTTGATACTCAAATATGTGTCCAACGAAAGTTGATACTCAACTATGTGTCAAATGATAGTTGATACTCAACTATGTGTCCAATGAACAGATGGTACTTAACTATGTGTCCATTGAACAGATGATACTCAACTATGTGCCCATTGAACAGTTGATACTCAACTATGTGTCAAACGATAGTTGATACTCAACTATGTGTCCAAATGATAGTTGATACTCAACTATGTGTCAAATGATAGTTGATACTCAACTATGTGTCAAATGATAGTTGATACTCAACTATGTGTCAAATGATAGTTGATACTCAACTATGCGTCCAATGATAGTTGATACCCAACTATGTGTCAAATGATAGTTGATACTCAACTATGTGTCCAATGAACAGATGATACTCAACTATGTGTCCATTGAACAAATGATATTCAGCTATGTGTCCATTGAACCGATGATACTCAACTATGTGTCAAATGATAGTTAATACTTAACTATTTGTCCAAATGATAGTTCAAACTCAACTACGTGTCAAATGATAGTTGATACTCAACTATGTGACAAATGATAGTTTATACTCAATTATTTTTAAAGGATAGTTGATACTCAACTATGTGTCCAATGATAGTTGATACTTAACTATGTGTCCAATGATAGTTGATACTCAACTATGTGTCCAATGATCAGATGATACTCAAATATGTGTCCATTGAACAGTTGATACTCAACTATGTGTCCATTGAACAGTTGATACTCAACTATGTGTCAAATGATAGTTGATACTCAACTATGTGTCAAATGAAAGTTGATACGCAACTATGTGTCAAATGATAGTTGATACTCAGCTATGTGTCCAATGATAGTTGATACTCAACTATGTGTCAA
The DNA here is from genome assembly GCA_022829125.1 of Lathyrus tuberosus. Classification (NCBI taxonomy): domain Eukaryota; kingdom Viridiplantae; phylum Streptophyta; class Magnoliopsida; order Fabales; family Fabaceae; genus Lathyrus; species Lathyrus tuberosus. The sequence goes on from JALAZF010000072.1 coordinate 15,187,638, forward strand.
ATGATAGTTATTACTCAACTATGTGTAAAATGATAGTTGATACTCATCAATGTGTCTATTGAACAGATGATACTCAACTATGTGTCTATTGAACAGATGATACTCAACTATATGTCCAATGAACAGATGATACTTAACTATGTGTCCATTGAACAGATGATACTCAACTATGTGTCCATTGAACACTTGATACTCAACTATGTGTCAAATGATAATTGATACTCAACTATGTGTCAAATGGTAGTTGATACTCAACTACGTGTCCAATGATAGTTGAATCTCAACTATGTATCAAATGATAGTTGATACTCAACTATGTGTAAAATTATAGTTGATACTCAGGAATGTGTCTATTGAACAGATGATGCTCAACTATATGTCCATTGAACAGATGATACTCAACTATGTGTCCAATGAACAAATGATACTCAACTATGTGTCCATTAAACAGATGATACTCAACTATGTGTCCATTGAACTGATTGTACTCAATTATGTGCCCATTGAATAGATGATAGTCAACTATGTGTCCAATGATAGTTGATAGTCAACTATGTGTCCAAATGATAGTTGATACTCAACTATGTGTCAAATGATAGTTGATACTCAACTATGTGTCAAATGATAGTTGATACTCAACTATGTGTCAAATGATAGTTGATACTCAACTATGCGTCTAATGATAGGTTATACTCAACTATGTGTCAAATGATAGTTGATACTCAACTATGTGTACAATGAACAAATGATACTCAACTATGTGTCCATTGAACAGATGATACTCAACTATGTGTCCATTGAACACATGAATCTCAACTTTGTGTCAAATGATAGTTGATACTCAACTATGTGTCCAAATGATAGTTGATACTCAACTATGTGTCAAATGATAGTTGATACTCAACTATGTGTCAAATAATAGTCGATACTCAACTATGTGTCAAATGATAGTTGATACTCAAATATGTGTCCAATGAAAGTTGATACTCAACTGTGTGTCAAATGATAGTTGATACTCAACTATGTGTCCAAAAAACAGATGGTACTTAACTATGTGTCCATTGAACAAATGATAATCAACTATGTGCCCATTGAACAGTTGATACTCAACTATGTGTCAAATGATAGTTGATACTCAACTATGTGTCCAAATGATAGTTGATACTCAACTATGTGTCAAATGATAGTTGATACTCAACTATGTGTCAAATGATAGTTGATACTCAACTATGTGTCAAATGATAGTTGATACTCAACTATGCGTCCAATGATAGTTGATACCCAACTATGTGTCAAATGATAGTTGATACTCAACTATGTGTCCAATGAACAGATGATACTCAACTATGTGTCCATTGAACAAATGATACTCAGCTATGTGTCCATTGAACCGATGATACTCAACTATGTGTCAAATGATAGTTGATACTCAACTATTTGTCCAAATGATAGTTCAAACTCAACTACGTGTCAAATGATAGGTGATACTCAACTATGTGACAAATGATAGTTTATACTCAACTATGTGTCAAAGGATAGTTGATACTCAACTTTGTGTCCAATGATAGTTGATACTTAACTATGTGTCCAATGATAGTTGATACTCAACTATGTGTCCAATGATCAGATGATACTCAAATATGTGTCCATTGAACAGTTGATACTCAACTATGTGTCCATTGAACAGTTGATACTCAACTATGTGTCAAATGATAGTTGATACTCAACTATGTGTCAAATAAAAGTTGATACGCAACTATGTGTCAAATGATAGTTGATACTCAGCTATGTGTCCAATGATAGTTGATACACAACTATGTGTCAAATGATAGTTATTACTCAACTATGTGTAAAATGATAGTTGATACTCATCAATATGTCTATTGAACAGATGATACTCAACTATGTGTCTATTGAACTAATGATACTCAACTATATGTCCAATGAACAGATGATACTAAACTATGTGTCCATTGAACAAATGATACTCAACTATGTGTCCATTGAACACTTGATACTCAACTATGTGTCAATTAAACAGTTGATACTCAACTATGTGTCAAATGATAATTGATACTCAACTATGTGTCAAATGGTAGTTGATACTCAACTATGTGTCCAATGATAGTGGAATCTCAACTATGTATCAAATGATAGTTGATACTCAACTATGAGTAAAATTATAGTTGATACTCAGGAATGTGTCTATTGAACAGATGATGCTCAACTATGTGTCGATTGAACAGATGATACTCAACTATGTGTCCAATGAACAGATGATACTCAACTATGTGTCCATTAAACAGATGATACTCAACTATGTGTCCATTGAACTGATTGTACTCAATTATGTGCCCATTGAATAGATGATAGTCAACTATGTGTCCAATGATAGTTGATAGTCAACTATGTGTCCAAATGATAGTTGATACTCAACTATGTGTCAAATGATAGTTGATACTCAACTATGTGTCAAATGATAGTTGATACTCAACTATGTGTCAAATGATAGTTGATACTCAACTATGCGTCTAATGATGGGTTATACTCAACTATGTGTCAAATGATAGTTGATACTTAACTATGTGTACAATGAACAAATGATACTCAACTATGTGTCTATTGAACAGATGATACTCAACTATGTGTCCATTGAACACATGAATCTCAACTTTGTGTCAAATGATAGTTGATACTCAACTATGTGTCCAAATGATAGTTGATACTCAACTATGTGTCAAATGATAGTTGATACTCAACTATGTGTCAAATAATAGTCGTTACTCAACTATGTGTCAAATGATAGTTGATACTCAAATATGTGTCCAATGAAAGTTGATACTCAACTGTGTGTCAAATGATAGTTGATACTCAACTATGTGTCCAATGAACAGATGGTACTTAATTATGTGTCCATTGAACAAATGATACTCAACTATGTGCCTATTGAACAGTTGATACTCAACTATGTGTCAAATGATAGTTGATACTCAACTATGTGTCAAATGAAAGTTGATACGCAACTATGTGTCAAATGATAGTTGATACTCAGCTATGTGCTAATGATAGTTGATACTCAACTATGTGTCAAATGATAGTTATTACTCAACTATGTGTAAAATGATAGTTGATTCTCATCAATGTGTCTATTGAACAGGTGATACTCAACTATGTGTCTATTGAACAGATGATACTCAACTATATGTCCAATAAACAGATGATACTTAACTATGTGTCCATTGAACAGATGATACTCAACTATATGTCCATTGAACACTTGATACTCAACTATGTGTCAATTAAACAGTTGATATTCAACTATGTGTCAAATGATAATTGATACTCAACTATGTGTCAAATGGTAGTTGATACTCAACTATGTGTCCAATGATAGTTGAATCTCAACTATGTATCAAATGATAGTTGATACTCAACTATGTGTAAAATTATAGTTGATACTCAGGAATGTGTCTATTGAACAGATGATGCTCAACTATGTGTCCATTGAACAGATGATACTCAAATATGTGTCCAATGAACAGATGATACTCAACTATGTGTCCATTAAACAGATGATACTTAACTATGTGTCCATTGAACTGATTGTACTCAATTATGTGCCCATTGAATAGATGATAGTCAACTATGTGTCCAATGATAGTTGATAGTCAACTATGTGTCCAAATGATAGTTGATACTCAACTATGTGTCAAATGATAGTTGATACTCAACTATGTGTCAAATGATAGTTGATACTCAACTATGTGTCAAATGATAGTTGATACTCAACTATGCGTCTAATGATAGGTTATACTCAACTATGTGTCAAATGATAGTTGATACTCAACTATGTGTACAATGAACAAATGATACTCAACTATGTGTCCATTGAACAGATGATACTCAACTATGTGTCCATTGAACACATGAATCTCAACTTTGTGTCAAATGATAGTTGATACTCAACTATGTGTCCAAATGATAGTTGATACTCAACTATGTGTCAAATGATAGTTGATACTCAACTATGTGTCAAATAATAGTCGATACTCAACTATGTGTCAAATGATAGTTGATACTCAAATATGTGTCCAATGAAAGTTGATACTTAACTGTGTGTTAAATGATAGTTGATACTCAACTATGTGTCCAATGAACAGATGGTACTTAACTATGTGTCCATTGAACAAATGATACTCAACTATGTGCCCATTGAACAGTTGATACTCAACTATGTGTCAAATGATAGTTGATACTCAACTATGTGTCCAAATGATAGTTGATACTCAACTATGTGTTAAATGATAGTTGATACTCAACTATGTGTCAAATGATAGTTGATACTCAACTATGTGCCAAATGATAGTTGATACTCAACTATGCGTCCAATGATAGTTGATACCCAACTATGTGTCAAATGATAGTTGATACTCAACTATGTGTCCAATGAACAGATGATACTCAACTAAGTGTCCATTGAACACATGATACTCAGCTATTTGTCCATTGAACTGATGATACTCAACTATGTGTCAAATGATAGTTGATACTCAACTTTGTGTCCAATGATAGTTGATACTTAACTATGTGTCCAATGATAGTTGATACTCAACTATGTGTCCAATGATCAGATGATACTCAAATATGTGTCCATTGAACAGTTGATACTCAACTATGTGTCCATTGAACAGTTGATACTCAACTATGTGTCAAATGATATTTGATACTCAACTATGTGTCAAATGAAAGTTGATACGCAACTATGTGTCAAATGATAGTTGATACCCAGCTATGTGTCCAATGATAGTTGATACTCAACTATGTGTCAAATGATAGTTATTACTCAACTATGTGTAAAATGATAGTTGATTCTCATCAATGTGTCTATTGAACAGGTGATACTCAACTATGTGTCTATTGAACAGATGATACTCGACTATATGTCCAATGAACAGATGATACTTAACTATGTGTCCATTGAACAGATGATACTCAACTATATGTCCGTTGAACACTTGATACTCAACTATGTGTCAATTAAACAGTTGATACTCAACTATGTGTCAAATGATAATTGATACTCAGCTATGTGTCAAATGGTAGTTGATACTCAACTATGTGTCCAATGATAGTTGAATCTCAACTATGTATCAAATGATAGTTGATACTCAACTATGTGTAAAATTATAGTTGATACTCAGGAATGTGTCTATTGAACAGATGATGCTCAACTATGTGTCCATTGAACAAATGATACTCAACTATGTGTCCAATGAACAGATGATACTCAACTATGTGTCCATTAAACAGATGATACTTAACTATGTGTCCATTGAACTGATTGTACTCAATTATGTGCCCATTGAATAGATGATAGTCAACTATGTGTCCAATGATAGTTGATAGTCAACTATGTGTCCAAATGATAGTTGATACTCAACTATGTGTCAAATGATAGTTGATACTCAACTATGTGTCAAATGATAGTTGATACTCAACTATGTGTCAAATGATAGTTGATACTCAACTATGCGTCTAATGATAGGTTATACTCAACTATGTGTCAAATGATAGTTGATACTCAACTATGTGTACAATGAACAAATGATACTCAACTATGTGTCTATTGAACAGATGATACTCAACTATGTGTCCATTGAACACATGCATCTCAACTTTGTGTCAAATGATAGTTGATACTCAACTATGTGTCCAAATGATTGTTGATACTCAACTATGTGTCAAATGATAGTTGATACTCAACTATGTGTCAAATAATAGTCGATACTCAACTATGTGTCAAATGATAGTTGATACTCAAATATGTGTCCAATGAAAGTTGATACTCAACTGTGTGTCAAATGATAGTTGATACTCAACTATGTGTCCAATGAACAGATGGTACTTAACTATGTGTCCATTGAACAAATGATACTCAACTATGTGCCTATTGAACAGTTGATACTCAACTATGTGTCAAACGATAGTTGATACTCAACTATGTGTCAAATGAAAGTTGATACGCAACTATGTGTCAAATGATAGTTGATACTCAGCTATGTGCCAATGATAGTTGATACTCAACTATGTCTCAAATGATAGTTATTACTCAACTATGTGTAAAATGATAGTTGATTCTCATCAATGTGTCTATTGAACAGGTGATACTCAACTATGTGTCTATTGAACAGATGATACTCAACTATATGTCCAATAAACAGATGATACTTAACTATGTGTCCATTGAACAGATGATACTCAACTATATGTCCATTGAACACTTGATACTCAACTATGTGTCAATTAAACAGTTGATATTCAACTATGTGTCAAATGATAATTGATACTCAACTATGTGTCAAATGGTAGTTGATACTCAACTATGTGTCCAATGATAGTTGAATCTCAACTATGTATCAAATGATAGTTGATACTCAACTATGTGTAAAATTATAGTTGATACTCAGGAATGTGTCTGTTGAACAGATGATGCTCAACTATGTGTCCATTGAACAGATGATACTCAACTATGTGTCCAATGAACAGATGATACTCAACTATGTGTCCATTAAACAGATGATACTTAACTATGTGTCCATTGAACTGATTGTACTCAATTATGTGCCCATTGAATAGATGATAGTCAACTATGTGTCCAATGATAGTTGATAGTCAACTATGTGTCCAAATGATAGTTGATACTCAACTATGTGTCAAATGATAGTTGATACTCAACTATGTGTCAAATGATAGTTGATACTCAACTATGTGTCAAATGATAGTTGATACTCAACTATGCGTCTAATGATAGGTTATACTCAACTATGTGTCAAATGATAGTTGATACTCAACTATGTGTACAATGAACAAATGATACTCAACTATGTGTCCATTGAACAGATGATACTCAACTATATGTCCATTGAACACATGAATCTCAACTTTGTGTCAAATGATAGTTGATACTCAACTATGTGTCCAAATGATAGTTGATACTCAACTATGTGTCAAATGATAGTTGATACTTAACTATGTGTCAAATAATAGTCGATACTCAACTATGTGTCAAATGATAGTTGATACTCAAATATGTGTCCAATGAAAGTTGATACTTAACTGTGTGTCAAATTATAGTTGATACTCAACTATGTGTCCAATGAACAGATGGTACTTAACTATGTGTCCATTGAACAAATGATACTCAACTATGTGCCCATTGAACAGTTGATACTCAACTATGTGTCAAATGATAGTTGATACTCAACTATGTGTCCAAATGATAGTTGATACTCAACTATGTGTTAAATGATAGTTGATACTCAACTATGTGTCAAATGATAATTGATACTCAACTATGTGTCAAATGATAGTTGATACTCAACTATGCGTCCAATGATAGTTGATACCCAACTATGTGTCAAATGATAGTTGATACTCAACTATGTGTCCAATGAACAGATGATACTCAACTATGTGTCCATTGAACACATGATACTCAGCTATGTGTCCATTGAACTGATGATACTCAACTATGTGTCAAATGATAGTTGATACTCAACTATTTGTCCAAATGATAGTTCAAACTCAACTACGTGTCAAATGATAGTTGATACTCAACTATGTGACAAATGATAGTTTATACTCAACTATGTGTCAAAGGATAGTTGATACTCAACTTTGTGTCCAATGATAGTTGATACTTAACTATGTGTCCAATGATAGTTGATACTCAACTATGTGTCCAATGATCAGATGATACTCAAATATGTGTCCATTGAACAGTTGATACTCAACTATGTGTCCATTGAACAGTTGATACTCAACTATGTGTCAAATGATATTTGATACTCAACTATGTGTCAAATGAAAGTTGATACGCAACTATGTGTCAAATGATAGTTGATACTCAGCTATGTGTCCAATGATAGTTGATACTCAACTATGTGTCAAATGATAGTTATTACTCAACTATGTGTAAAATGATAGTTGATTCTCATCAATGTGTCTATTGAACAGGTGATACTCAACTATGTGTCTATTGAACAGATGATACTCGACTATATGTCCAATGAACAGATGATACTTAACTATGTGTCCATTGAACAGATGATACTCAACTATATGTCCATTGAATACTTGATACTCAACTATGTGTCAATTAAACAGTTGATACTCAACTATGTGTCAAATGATAATTGATAATCAGCTATGTGTCAAATGGTAGTTGATACTCAACTATGTGTCCAATGATAGTTGAATCTCAACTATGTATCAAATGATAGTTGATACTCAACTATGTGTAAAATTATAGTTGATACTCAGGAATGTGTCTATTGAACAGATGATGCTCAACTATGTGTCCATTGAACAGATGATACTCAACTATGTGTCCAATGAACAGATGATACTCAACTATGTGTCCATTAAACAGATGATACTTAACTATGTGTCCATTGAACTGATTGTACTCAATTATGTGCCCATTGAATAGATGATAGTCAACTATGTGTCCAATGATAGTTGATAGTCAACTATGTGTCCAAATGATAGTTGATACTCAACTATGTGTCAAATGATAGTTGATACTCAACTATGTGTCAAATGATAGTTGATACTCAACTATGTGTCAAATGATAGTTGATACTCAACTATGCGTCTAATGATAGGTTATACTCAACTATGTGTCAAATGATAGTTGATACTCAACTATGTGTACAATGAACAAATGATACTCAACTATGTGTCCATTGAACAGATGATACTCAACTATATGTCCATTGAACACATGAATCTCAACTTTGTGTCAAATGATAGTTGATACTCAACTATGTGTCCAAATGATAGTTGATACTCAACTATGTGTCAAATGATAGTTGATACTTAACTATGTGTCAAATAATAGTCGATACTCAACTATGTGTCAAATGATAGTTGATACTCAAATATGTGTCCAATGAAAGTTGATACTTAACTGTGTGTCAAATTATAGTTGATACTCAACTATGTGTCCAATGAACAGATGGTACTTAACTATGTGTCCATTGAACAAATGATACTCAACTATGTGCCCATTGAACAGTTGATACTCAACTATGTGTCAAATGATAGTTGATACTCAACTATGTGTCCAAATGATAGTTGATACTCAACTATGTGTTAAATGATAGTTGATACTCAACTATGTGTCAAATGATAATTGATACTCAACTATGTGTCAAATGATAGTTGATACTCAACTATGCGTCCAATGATAGTTGATACCCAACTATGTGTCAAATGATAGTTGATACTCAACTATGTGTCCAATGAACAGATGATACTCAACTATGTGTCCATTGAACACATGATACTCAGCTATGTGTCCATTGAACTGATGATACTCAACTATGTGTCAAATGATAGTTGATACTCAACTATTTGTCCAAATGATAGTTCAAACTCAACTACGTGTCAAATGATAGTTGATACTCAACTATGTGACAAATGATAGTTTATACTCAACTATGTGTCAAAGGATAGTTGATACTCAACTTTGTGTCCAATGATAGTTGATACTTAACTATGTGTCCAATGATAGTTGATACTCAACTATGTGTCCAATGATCAGATGATACTCAAATATGTGTCCATTGAACAGTTGATACTCAACTATGTGTCCATTGAACAGTTGATACTCAACTATGTGTCAAATGATATTTGATACTCAACTATGTGTCAAATGAAAGTTGATACGCAACTATGTGTCAAATGATAGTTGATACTCAGCTATGTGTCCAATGATAGTTGATACTCAACTATGTGTCAAATGATAGTTATTACTCAACTATGTGTAAAATGATAGTTGATTCTCATCAATGTGTCTATTGAACAGGTGATACTCAACTATGTGTCTATTGAACAGATGATACTCGACTATATGTCCAATGAACAGATGATACTTAACTATGTGTCCATTGAACAGATGATACTCAACTATATGTCCATTGAATACTTGATACTCAACTATGTGTCAATTAAACAGTTGATACTCAACTATGTGTCAAATGATAATTGATAATCAGCTATGTGTCAAATGGTAGTTGATACTCAACTATGTGTCCAATGATAGTTGAATCTCAACTATGTATCAAATGATAGTTGATACTCAACTATGTGTAAAATTATAGTTGATACTCAGGAATGTGTCTATTGAACAGATGATGCTCAACTATGTGTCCATTGAACAGATGATACTCAACTATGTGTCCAATGAACAGATGATACTCAACTATGTGTCCATTAAACAGATGATACTTAACTATGTGTCCATTGAACTGATTGTACTCAATTATGTGCCCATTGAATAGATGATAGTCAACTATGTGTCCAATGATAGTTGATAGTCAACTATGTGTCCAAATGATAGTTGATACTCAACTATGTGTCAAATGATAGTTGATACTCAACTATGTGTCAAATGATAGTTGATACTCAACTATGTGTCAAATGATAGTTGATACTCAACTATGCGTCTAATGATAGGTTATACTCAACTATGTGTCAAATGATAGTTGATACTCAACTATGTGTACAATGAACAAATGATACTCAACTATGTGTCCATTGAACAGATGATACTCAACTATGTGTCCATTGAACACATGAATCTCAACTTTGTGTCAAATGATAGTTGATACTCAACTATGTGTCCAAATGATAGTTGATACTCAACTATGTGTCAAATAATAGTCGATACTCAACTATGTGTCAAATGATAGTTGATACTCAAATATGTGTCCAATGAAAGTTGATACTTAACTGTGTGTCAAATGATAGTTGATACTCAACTATGTGTCCAATGAACAGATGGTACTTAACTATGTGTCCATTGAACAAATGATACTCAACTATGTGCCCATTGAACAGTTGATACTCAACTATGTGTGAAATGATAGTTGATACTCAACTATGTGTCCAAATGATAGTTGATACTCAACTATGTGTCAAATGATAGTTGATACTCAACTATGTGTCAAATGATAGTTGATACTCAACTATGCGTCCAATGATAGTTGATACCCAACTATGTGTCAACTGATAGTTGATACTCAACTATGTGTCCAATGAACAGATGATACTCAACTATGTGTCCATTGAACACATGATACTCAGCTATGTGTCCATTGAACCGATGATACTCAACTATGTGTCAAATGATAGTTGATACTCAACTATTTGTCCAAATGATAGTTCAAACTCAACTACGTGTCAAATGATAGTTGATACTCAACTATGTGACAAATGATAGTTTATACTCAACTATGTGTCAAAGGATAGTTGATACTCAACTTTGTGTCCAATGATAGTTGATACTTAACTATGTGTCCAATGATAGTTGATACTCAACTATGTGTCCAATGATCAGATGATACTCAAATATGTGTCCATTGAACAGTTGATACTCAACTATGTGTCCATTGAACAGTTGATACTCAACTATGTGTCAAATGATAGCTGATACTCAACTATGTGTCAAATGAAAGTTGATATGCAACTATGTGTCAAATGATAGTTGATACTCAGCTATGTGTCCAATGATAGTTGATACTCAACTATGTGTCAAATGATAGTTATTACTCAACTATGTGTAAAATGATAGTTGATACTCATCAATGTGTCTATTGAACAGATGATACTCAACTATGTGTCTATTGAACAGATGATACTCAACTATATGTCCAATGAACAGATGATACTAAACTATGTGTCCATTGAACAAATGATACTCAACTATGTGTCCATTGAACACTTGATACTCAACTATGTGTGAATTAAACAGTTGATACTCAACTATGTGTCAAATGATAATTGATACTCAACTATGTGTCAAATGGTAGTTGATACTCAACTATGTGTCCAATGATAGTTGAATCTCAACTATGTATCAAATGATAGTTGATACTCAACTATGTGTAAAATTATAGTTGATACTCAGGAATGTGTCTATTGAACAGATGATGCTCAACTATGTGTCGATTGAACAGATGATACTCAACTATGTGTCCAATGAACAGATGATACTCAACTATGTGTCCATTAAACAGATGATACTCAACTATGTGTCCATTGAACTGATTGTACTCAATTATGTGCCCATTGAATAGATGATAGTCAACTATGTGTCCAATGATAGTTGATAGTCAACTATGTGTCCAAATGATAGTTGATACTCAACTATGTGTCAAATGATAGTAGATACTCAACTATGTATCAAATGATACTTGATATTCAACTATGTGTCAAATGATAGTTGATACTCAACTATGCGTCTAATGATAGGTTATACTCAACTATGTGTCAAATGATAATTGATACGCAACTATGTGTACAATGAACAAATAATACTCAACTATGTGTCCATTGAACAGATGATACTCAACTATGTGTCCATTGAACACATGAATCTCAACTTTGTGTCAAATGATAGTTGATACTCAACTATGTGTCCAAATGATAGTTGATACTCAACTATGTGTCAAATGATAGTTGATACTCAACTATGTGTCAAATAATAGTCGATACTCAATTATGTGTCAAATGATAGTTGATACTCAAATATGTGTCCAATGAAAGTTGATACTCAACTGTGTGTTAAATTAGAGTTGATACTCAACTATGTATCCAATGAACAGATGGTACTTAACTATGTGTCCATTGAACAAATGATACTCAACTATGTGCCCATTGAACAGTTGATACTCAACTATGTGTCAAATGATAGTTGATACTCAACTATGTGTCCAAATGATAGTTGATACTCAACTATGTGTCAAATGATAGTTGATACTCAACTATGTGTCAAATGATAGTTGATACTCAACTATGCGTCCAATGATAGTTGATACCCAACTATGTGTCAAATGATAGTTGATACTCAACTATGTGTCCAATGAACAGATGATACTCAACTATGTGTCCATTGAACAAATGATACTCAACTATGTGTCCATTGAACCGATGATACTCAACTATGTGTCAAATGATAGTTGATACTCAACTATTTGTCCAAATGATAGTTCAAACTCAACTACGTGTCAAATGATAGTTGATACTCAACTATGTGACAAATGATAGTTTATACTCAACTATGTGTCAAAGGATAGTTGATACTCAACTTTGTGTCCAATGATAGTTGATACTTAACTATGTGTCCAATGATAGTTGATACTCAACTATGTGTCCAATGATCAGATGATACTCAAATGTGTGTCCATTGAACAGTTGATACTCAACTATGTCTCCATTGAACAATTGATACTCAACTATGTGTCAAATGATAGTTGATACTCAACTATGTGTCAAATGAAAGTTGATACACAACTATGTGTCAAATGATAGTTGATACTCAGCTATGTGTCCAATGATAGTTGATACTCAACTATGTGTCAAATGATAGTTATTACTCAACTATGTGTAAAATGATAGTTGATACTCATCAATGTGTCTATTGAACAGATGATACTCAACTATGTGTCTATTGAACAGATGATACTCAACTATATGTCCAATGAACAGATGATACTAAACTATGTGTCCATTGAACAAATGATACTCAACTATGTGTCCATTGAACACTTGATACTCAACTATGTGTCAATTAAACAGTTGATACTCAACTATGTGTCAAATGATAATTGATACTCAACTATGTGTCAAATGGTAGTTGATACTCAACTATGTGTCCAATGATAGTGGAATCTCAACTATGTATCAAATGATAGTTGATACTCAACTATGTGTAAAATTATAGTTGATACTCAGGAATGTGTCTATTGAATAGATGATGCTCAACTATGTGTCGATTGAACAGATGATACTCAACTATGTGTCCAATGAACAGATGATACTCAACTATGTGTCCATTAAACAGATGATACTCAACTATGTGTCCATTGAACTGATTGTACTCAATTATGTGCCCATTGAACAGATGATACTCAACTATGTGTCAAATGATAGTTGATAGTCAACTATGTGTCCAAATGATAGTTGATACTCAACTATGTGTCAAATGATAGTTGATACTCAACTATGTGTCAAATGATAGTTGATACTCAACTATGTACCCAAAGATATATGATACCCAACTATGTGTCAAATGATAGTCGATACTCAACTATGTGTCCAATGAACAGATGATACTCAACTATGTGGCGATTGAAAAAATGATACTCAACTATATGTCCATTGAACCGATGATACTCAACTATGTGTCAAATGATAGTTGATAGTCAACTATTTGTCCAAATGATTGTTCATACTCAACTAGGTTTCAAATGATAGTTGATACTCAACTATGTGACAAATGATAGTTTATACTCAACTATGTGTCAAATGATAGTTGATACCCAACTATGTGTCCAATGATAGTTGATACTCAACTATGTGTCAAATGATAGTTGATACTCAACTATGTGTCCAATGATCAGATGATACTCAAATATGTATCCATTGAACAGTTGATACTCAACTATCTGTCAAATGATAGTTGATACTCAACTATGTGTCAAATGATAGTTGATACGCAACTTTGTGTCAAATGATAGTTGATACTCACCTATGTGTCCAATGATAGTTGATACTCAACTATGCGTCAAATGATAGTTGATACTCAACTATGTGTAAAATGATAGTTGATACTCATCAATGTGTTTATTGAACAGATGATACTAAACTATGTGTCTGTTGAACAGATGATACTCAACTATATGTCCAATGAACAGATGATACTCAACTATGTGTCCATTGAACAGATGATACTCAACTATGTGTCCATTGAACACTTGATACTCAACTATGTGTCAAATGATAGTCGATACTCAACTATGTGTCAAATGGTAGTTGATACTCAACTATGTGTCCAATGATAGTTGATACTCAACTATGTATCAAATGATAGTTGATACTCAACTATGTGTAAAATTATAGTTGATACTCAGGAATGTGTCTATTGAATAGATGATGCTCAACTATGTGTCCATTGAACAGATGATACTCAACTATGTGTCCAATTAACAGATGATACTCAACTATGTGTCCATTAAACAGATGATACTCAACTACGTGTCCATTGAACTGCTGATACTCAACTATGTGCCCATTGAACAGATGATACTCAACTATGTGTCAAATGATAGTTGATACTCAACTATGTGTCCAAATGATAGGTGATACTCAACTATGTGTCAAATGATAGTTGATACTCAACTATGTGTCAAATCATAGTTGATACTCAACTATGTGTCAAATGATAGTTGATACTCAACTGTGTGCCCAAAGATAGTTGATACCCAACTATGTGTCAAATGATAGTTGATACTCAACTATGTGTCCAATGAACAGATGAAACTCAACTATTTGTCGATTGAACAAATGATACTCAACTATGTGTCCATTGAACCGATGATACTCAACTATGTGTCAAATGATAGTTGATACTCAACTATTTGTCCAAATGATAGTTCATACTCAACTAGGTTTCAAATGATAGTTGATACTCAACTATGTGACAAATGATAGTTTATACTCAACTTTGTGTCAAATGATAGTTGATACTCAAATATGTGTCCAATGATAGTTAATACTCAACTATGTGTCCAATGATCTGATGATACTCAACTATGTGTCTATTGAATAATTGATACTCAACTACGTGTCCATTGAACAGTTGATACTCAACTATGTGTCAAATGATAGTTGATACTCAACTATGTGTCAAATGATAGTCGATACTCAACTATGTGTCCAATGATAATTGATACTCAACTATGTGTCAAATGATAGTTGATACTCAATTATGTATGAAATGATAGTTGATATTAAACTATGTGTCCATTAAATAGTTGATACTCAACTATGTGTCAAATGATAGTTGATTCTCAACATATATGTAAAATGATAGTTGATACTCAACTATGTGTCCAATGTTAGTTAATACTCAACTATGTGTCCATTGAATAGATGATACTCAACTATGTGTCCATTGAACAGATGATACTCAACTATGTGTCCAATGAACAGATGATACTCAACTATGTGTCCAATGAACAGATGATACTCAACTATTTGTCCATTGAACAGATGATACTCAACTATGTGTCCAATGAACAGATGATACTCAACTATGTGTCCATTGAACAGATGATACATAACTATGTATCCATTGAACAGATGATACTCAATTTGTGTCAATTGATAGTTGATACTCAACTATGTGTCCAATGAAAGATGTGTTATAATATAAAAAAAAAACTTAATGAAAACCCATAAATATAGAAGATGTGTTTAAAAGTTCATTTTAATTGGGAAAAATGTGTTTAACAAGTGATAATAAAACCATAACCCTAAACCTAATCGTAACCCTAACCCTAATATAATAGTTGTGCAACTAAATATTCACTACGCCAAAATTGATCTTTTTTATCGCCTAATTCAATAGTGCTTTTAAAGAAAGTGTTATTTAAAAGGGAACACAGACATCTATAATAGAACTTTATAGTCGGGCGCTATTATAGGAGGCAGACAGTGTAATTTTGATAGCGCTTTGTTAAAAAATGCTATTAATAAATTTCACTAAAATAGCGCTTTTTTAATAAACGCTATTAATATTCTCAATTAAGATAGCGATTTTTTAAAAACGCTATTAATATGTTCAATTAAGATATCATTTTTTTGAAAACGCTATTAATTTACTGTTCTATGCTCCATTAAGATACCATATTTTTATTAAGAAAAAAAAGGTCATATTTATTAAGAAAAAAAGTTTATTTAGAGAGACTTATTTGAAAAAAAAAGAATCATATTTTTATTATATAAAAAGGTTTTTTTTTTGTATTTTTGTATTTATTATTGTGAGAAAAGAACTTATCATTTAAAAAAAAATCAAAGAAAATTATCTTTTAAAAGAAAAAGAAAAAGTTTTTATTTTAATTACATAATTTCTTTTTTTCAAAAACCCAAATTTTATTAATTAAAAGACCTTATTATTTTATTTTAGAAAAGAAAAAAAAGTATTTTTATCTAAAAGAGTTATATCATATTATATTATTAAAAGAAAACAAATTTAATATTAACTAAAAATTATAAAATTATATTATTAAAACAAGTTAAAATAAAAGTTGCAATTAAAAAAAAAGGACACACAGAGAAAGCCACGTAGGCAACAAAGGGGGGAGGGGTCTATCGTGGACCCCTGATTCTCATCCACATGATCAAGTTATGGCCTTGATCTAACGTTTTATGTGGGGTGCATGATTATTATGATGAGCGTGCGTATATGCGATTAGCTGCAACATAAACTCAGAAAAACACTTCGTTTCTCACTAATTCTCTCTCTCACCTAAATCCCTAACCTCTCTTCCTTCTTCCTCTCTCACTCTCTCCTCTTCGATCCCGTCTCTCAACCATTTCTTCCTTTTCGCTCTCACAAAAACTCGCCGCCCATCAGCTCTCTCTGCCTTCCTTCATTCAATCCTCTTATGACGATGCCAACGCCCACTATAACGCCCCAGTTTTGTCCGTTTTTATTTAATCGAGTCGTTTTGATTATTTTATTATTATATTATTTTATTTTCGACTTTTATTTGGAAATATGTTATTTTTCAATGTTGTGATATTTTATTGCGTTTTGGGAATGTTTGCGAGATATTTGAGTGTGGGGGTATTTTGGTCATTTCATCTTATTTTTCCTTAAGTTAGAAAATAGAAAATAGAAAGAGAGAAAAATAGAGAGAAAGAAAAAGAGAAGAAGGAAAAGGGAAAGAAAAGAGAAGAAGAGAAGAAAAAGAGAAAAATCTTGGAAATCAAGAAATCAATCTCCCGACTTTTCTAAACACGATTAAATCGGGTAAGGGTGCGAAACTCGATTATTATATGCTTGTGTATGACTATGTATGTATGTTTTTGGTTGTTATTGGATTGAAATGGAAATATATAGTAAAACCCCATATTATGTAAAATTGATTAGAAATTGATTAAATTGTGTCGGAAATCATGTTTTCAGGTCCATTATTGTTGATACATGTTAGATATATGTTGGTAGGCATTGTATTGGTAATTTTTCTGGTGTATAGGTGAAAATGGGTTGATTTTGGTTGGAAAAACGCAGAAGAAATTCTGCAGAATTTTCTGGATTTTCCACTGCCCATCGCGTATCAATCAAGGCAATACGCGTATTGGTCAAGGCAATACGCGTATGGCATTGAAGAAAACTGGGCAATACGCGTATGAAAGCTTCATTTTCTCGGCCATCTGTCCATTTGTGTATGGTACGCGTGAGACTTTAGGGCAATACGCGTATGGTGTAGGGCACTACGCGTATTGGACTTTTAACGTGAAATTTTGGGAAAAATGGGTCTCTGCCCATACGCGTATGACCTTGGGCAATACACGTATGGAATGGGCGAGGAATCAGGGCAATACGCGTATGGCTCAGGGCAATACGCGTATGGCCAGGAGAATTGCAAAATGGGGTTTTTCCGCGATGTCTTTTCTTGTTTAGTGCGTAACTTGTGTTCCGTTTATCCGTTTTTAACATTCTTGGTATCGTTGAGTAGCTATTGAACTGTACTTTCTTATTATAATAATTTTGAGATTATTAGCCGATTTAATTATGTCGGGAATTTGGAATAGTGTCGTTTTGTCGACTTTTGTCGTTATGATTGTGTGTAATTGATGTGTATCATGCAATGTGCTGTTGATATGGATATGGTATGATTTGTATGCTGTTGTATGGTATAAATGCATTGTTTTGGGCTTGAATTGTAAAGCATGACTAATGTTGAATGAGATGATTGCATATATGTGTGCATCTGAATGTCATGAGTCATTGTATGCCAAGCATCATGATATGCATTCTTGTAATGTCGTGTGCCCATGTGGGGTGTGAGCGACGGTTTGGTTCCAGAGGGAATCCGTTATAATGTCATGTGCCCGTGTGGGGTGTGAACGATGATTATAGACGATCGTGTGCCCGTGTGGGGTGTGAGCGATCGGATCGTGTGCCTGTATGGGGTGTGAGCGATCCATAAACGTTGTGTGCCCGTGTGGGGTGTGAGCGATGGGGAACATCGTATGCCCGATGGGGAGTTACATTAAGTAACGAGTGATGATTCCAATAGTTCCTGAGTGAACTAGTGATGAGAAATGATGGATGGATGGTACCGCATATGCATTGCATAGAGTCGTTGTGTCGGTCTCTGTGCATTTGCATAAATCATGAATATGATTGATTATGTGTGAGAACTGTGAATGAATTGATATATGTTTGTGATGGATAAATGAGATATGTATTTTGTTGTGTTGTATTTGGATTATGTTGTGCGTTGTGGTGAGAATATTTTACGTGCGTAATGTTGTGTTATTATATAATTATATGCAATTATATTATGATTGTGTTTCTCACCCTTCTGCTGTTTTATAATGCTCTATGAGGCATTGCAGATTAGATTGCTGGAGGTCTTTTTGTGAAGCTTAGGTCTTCATTCTTTTGTCGGTCGGCTCTGATATGTGGCACCGGATAGTCAGGGGGATCGTTTTGTAGTTTGATGTGTATATGTATATATATCTTTTGGCTTGTGTATGTATGACTTGATGTACGACAAACTTTTTATGTGATATATATATATATATATATATATATATGAGATTTCAGTACATATTTTCCGCTTTATTCTGTATTTGAATTGTGGGTAGTAGGAACTAAGTTCCTCTGTTTATTTGCTACCTGCGAGTGTTGCATATCTTTATGGGCAGGTGTTGTATGTTTTGTTTCAAATTGATGTGACCCCTCGGTCTATGCTGTGAATTTCTAAATATACTCTGATGAAATTTTGAATTTTCTTTTACTGCTTTATTTAATTGGGGGTATAGATATGGGGTGTTACACCCACACCATCTCGGACGCGGCTTCCTAACTCGCCTTCTCTCGCAATTCCTCGATCGGACGAAACCCTCCAAATTAATCACCAAACAAAGACTTTCATAATATCCCACGATAACAGTCAAATTGGGGGCGAAACAAACACGAGCTAAGGAGGAATTGAGTAATTTGCAGAGAGGAAGCAACAATTGAGCAACATACGAAAGGCGAAGGGAACTTATCTGTCAGAGTACGTCCGACGCGTCTTCGACGGTGATGAGAATAAGATAAAACCTGACCTCTGTAAAGGTACGACTCGAATACCACTCCTCTTTATGCAGCAATTCCTTTTTTGAGCGTGTGCTAGTTGTAGTTGCCCTGCTTTGCGTGTGAACTCTGATGCACTGCTTGTGAATCGTTATTGTTCTTGATGCTATTGCTCTGCTTGTATGAGTTTCTTGTACATGAGTTTTTAGTTTTTTTTTGTTCTGTGAACACCATGTCAATCTCTTTGGCGATGTTGTCGTATTCTTATTTTTGCAAAATCGTATGAGTGTATGCGATGCGGTGTATGGTTTCGTATCAGGTTTTAATCTAATGACTCTTGTGTGAATTTGTGAACTCTGGTATATTGTAAGGATATGGTGTGAAGCTGGATTATACATGAAGGGTCCTTTCCTCGAAGATCTTTCAATTCATAATCTCACTAAGATACCAAGCATAGTTGTTGTTACGCCTATAGAAAGTACTCTTGAAGAATCAAATGACACGGGGAAAAATCACTGCTAGTGCCAATAAACTGCATAAAGGAAATGATCCCAGGTGGAAGGCTATCCTTGTTGTTCGAACACAGGATAGAATTTGGGGCATGAGTCATTTTAAGTTACTAAGACCACTTGGTTGTGGTGATATCAGAAGTGTGTATCTCTCCGAGTTGAGTGCAACTCGGTGTTATTTCGCAATGAAAGTTATGGACAAGGCATCCCTAGCTGCCAGAAAGAAGTTGGTCAGGGCACAGACAGAAAGGGAGATACTACAGTTGCTGGACCATCCATTTCTGCCAACGTTGTACACACATTTTGAGGCATAACTTAAGGCAACGACAACCAGGGAAACATTTCTCAGAGTATGATGCACGGTATGTTCGTACCTTCCAGATGTACGAAATTGTCTGTTAATTACTTTGAGTGATTTTCATCACAAATATTTGTTTTTGTAGTCAATAATCTTTTTATGTGTCCATACATGGTTATGTAATTAAAAGTGTGATGTTAATTATATTCTGTTATATACATTTACTATATATAGATTTAGTATATATAGTAAATAGTTTCCTTTGACTTCAAGATATATAATATATGTTTCCATATAATAGTGATGGTGATTGCGCAATTTCAGTGTCGTTTTCAACACGCTGTTTGGTCTTAGCACAAATCTATGGATGGCTATTAACATGACATTTTTTCTTGGAAGTTTAAATGGTCTGCTTGGACAAGTGAAGGTTCTTCCCTATACCTCAATAGTTTATTGTTAAAAGTATGAAATTGAGTCATTTTATATAGTTATATGTTACTATATGTAACTATAGCTTCCATTATTAACAGGCTTATGCAACTGAAATTTTTAAAGAAGAGAAGCAAGTTTTAGGAGTCTCAACAGTATGCCTCAGTTACCTTTGTCTACTATATCGTATCTTAGACGCACATGTCGATTATAATAATTCAGACTGTGATCTGATTTCAGTTTGTTGCAGCATGGTGAGTAGGTTTGAGGATGGAAAACTTAGGAGGGTTTGTGAAGATATGCAACATAGGCTTGATCTTTTGAGGAGGCAATCTGAGGTTGGTGTTGATCACGTCACATAACTTTGTTGCACTTTGGTTATTGCTGCATTTCTGGTCCTTAAATAGGAAATGAGTCTCATTTATTGCTGCATTCCATGATTCTTTTTCAGCATAATTGGGATGTCATTAATATGACTTATTCCATTCTTTTTCAGCATAAATGTGATCTCATTAATATGAGTTATGGTGAAGCAACTATACTGCCCAACTATGGACGCTTTGTTGACCTTGTGAATGAGGTATTTTCTTGAGTTTTGATTTTAACTAGGAAGTTATATCTTTTCCATTTTCTATTTTCTAACTATAAATGCTTTGGTTGTTTTACATCTAGGCGGTGAACAAGCATCGTCTGATATTTGTGAGCAGTGCTGGTAATAGTGGTCCAGGATTGAGCATTGTTGGTGCACTTGGTGGTACATCTTCGAGTATCATCGGCGTTGGTGCATATGCTTCTCCTGCTATGGCTGCTGGTGCTCATTGTGTTGTTGAACCTCCTTCAGAGGGGCTTGAATACACTTGGTATATAATATTTGTTTTAAACCACCTATCCTTATTTGCAGGGGAGAGTTGAAACTTAGAGCTGTAAGCTTCAATGATAGAAACCACAGTAACAACTTCAACGATCGAATATGTTTGGTAATGTAAACTTAGAGCCAACTACTAGTATTTAAGATTGCTAATGTTAAGTTACCTGCATTTTGTGGATTATGGATTGTAATACTGTTTTTCTTTTGCAGGAAGTGAGGTTGAATATGGAAGCAGAATAGCTTCTCTAAGAGAGAGCCATGCACAATCAAAAAGAGCAAAACAGGTTAAAAGAATCAGTCAAAACCATTTCTTTAACTATTATAGTATCATTTAAATGCTCACATTTTTGCATTGCTATGAACAGAGAAGTTTAGTAGGAACAACAGTCAGGTTAGGCGAGGAAGAATGAATCTCGATCATCCTCGAATTATCGATTTGCAGAACTATAGGTATACTACTTCTCCAATTTTACATGTTTTTTGCAAGAAAAGATAAAGGTTTTGTTCTGTTTCTCATGAATTGTGTGAATGTTGAGAAGCATTTTTGTAGCTACATGGAATGTAGCTGGAAGATCCCCACCAAGTAATTTGAATGTAGATGATTGGCTTCATTCTTCACCACCAGCTGACATTTATGTTCTTGGGTAAGAACTGTTGCTTGTCATTATATATACATATTTATATAGTCTCTCAATTGAAGTTGACATTAACTTTTCGGTTAAATATGTTCAGTCTCGATAATTATCTCGAATTTTGCTTTTAGTCAATCTCTACAAATTACAAAAAAAAATGAATGTGTAAGGCTTAACTGTTTTACCAATGATATATTTTTTTGTTCTATCTGTTTCTTACATATTTCAAGAGGTAGTTCCATTGAATGCCGGTAATATCCTAGGGGCAGAGGACAATGGCTCTGCAAAAAAATGGATGGCTCTTATCAGAAAGACTTTAAACAATCTTCCTGAAACAAGTGGAATTAGTGGATGTTATACGCCATCTCCAATTCCTCAGCCAGTTGTAGAGCTGAATGCAGATTTCGAGGGATCAGCTAGTTGTGGAGCTAAATGCAGATTTTGAGCTGAATGCGACCGTGTAATTCCTCAGCCAGTTGTAGAGCTGAATGCAGATTTCGAGCTGAATGCGACCGTGTAATTTTCGGTAACAGGCCTAGTGACTTTGATCCTAGTTTAAGATGGGGTTATAGGCCTAGTGACTATTCAAGGGCAAGTGACTACTCGAGACCAAGTGATTACTCAAGATGGGGTTCGTCTGATGATGATAATGGCCTTCTGGATTCACCGAGTACAATCATATTTTCACCAATGTCAACTAATGGTGGATCTGCCTCTAATGAAGATGGATATAGCATGTCGGGACATTCAAGGTACTGCCTTAAATGAGAGTTATTTTGGTTGGATTTTGCAGGGATCCATCTCAATTAGTATGTCTATGCATGAAACAAGCTTTTGCTTTATATGTAGTCATTTAACCTCACGATAGAAAGAGGGTGATGAACTAAGAAGAAATTCTGATGTATTGTAAATTCTTAAAAAGACTTGGTTTCCTCGTGTTCATGTCGTGGACAACGACAAATCTCCTCAGACAATCCTCGAGCATGAGTAAGAATGAATAACTAATGCTTAATTAAGCTCCTGTGAATAACCTATTGTATAACTACTTAATTAGAATGGTTTTTATTTTTTATTGTCTTTTCTTCTCATTTGCATATTCTCATATTAAATTCATTAATGTAGTCGAATTATATAGCTTGGAGATTTGAATTATCGGATTGCTCTCTCCTACCGTTCTGCGAAGGCGCTTGTTGAGATGCAAAATTGGAGAGCATTGTTAGAAAATAATCAACTATGTCTCTTTAATCTCATCAATAATCCTATGTTTTTTGTTTTCCTCCAATGTAATATTGTGTAACAAACTTAACAAGCCTTCACTATTGACGCCTGACAGTTGAGAATAGAGCAAAAAAGAGGTCGCGCGTTTGTGGGATGGAACGAAGGGAAGATATATTTTCCTCCAACATATAAGTATTCAACAAATTTAGATCGATACTCGGGAGATGATATGCACCCCAAGGAGAAAAGGAGAACACCTGCATGGTAAGACTTCTACAAAAGCGGCTTGTATACACATTTTTCAGACCTTACTTGATTAAATGTTGATCTCTTAACATTATTATCTCATAGCTTAATATGAATTTAGAAGACATTCCCTATAAATGCTAAAAGTCAATTGTGTACCATGGAAAAAATAGATGTTACAAAATGAAGTATGTTTCATGATATATGATATAGTTTGGATAAATGGTTACGACTTATGCTGACATGAATATTTTTGGTTTCATAGGTGTGACCTTATTTTATGGTACGGAGAAGGTCTCGATTAGTTATCTTATGTTCACAGGGAATCAAGATTTTCAGACCTTAGACCAGTTTATGGCATATTTTGGGCCGAGGTTGAGTCAACTCATGGAAAATTGAAGAAAAGTATGAGTTGTTCTGGTTCAAGAATTGAGGTGGATGAACTTATGCCATATTCCGAGGGATATACTGAGCTAAACTTTTTCTAAAGATATGGAAGGCCGAACAAGAAACGTGGATTATGAACTTTCAATTTCGTCAAGCTCTCTAATTATTTAAATATTGGCATAATTCTTCTTATATGCTATACACTTAAATACAATTTGCCTAGGAGTAAATAGAAGTATAGAATGAAACAAATTTAATATTTTTAAGTGAGGATTCAAAGTCTTTCTTTAGACTACATATATTATTTTGCTAAATATTTTTTTGTGAAAAAAATTTCATCATTTTTATTTACTTGATTTTCCTGGACATTGTATTTGAATATATATATATATATATATATATATATATATATATATATATATATATATATATATATAAAAGAAGGAATTTGTGTAAAAAAAAAGTGTATTACAATAGCATTTGTAGAGAGAGTGCTATTAATGAAACATTTTATAATAGCACTTTTATGAAAAGCGCTATCAAACATGTGCCTTATAATAGCACTTTTATGAAAAACCGCTATCAAACATGTGCCTTATAATAGCACTTTGTTTGGAAGTGCTATCAAAATCAAATCAAAATAAGTATTATAATAGCACTTTTCGAAAAACGCTATTGAATACCGGTACTATAATAGTGGTTTTGGAAAAGCGCTATTAATTATCAGTACTATAATAGCTCTTTTAAAGTGATATCAAACGAAAATATTTACAATAGCACCGTGTTAATAGCACTTTTAAGCGCTATCAAAAACCAAATAAAGCGCTATTAAATAACTTTTTTGTAGTAGTGATTATTATTTTTGAGAAACATTAATCAGAATTTGAAAAGGCAAATGGGTCGTGAAAGAGTTCAATCCATATGTCCAGGCCATATAATGAGTGCAACCGATGAAAACGCACTGTTCCTACATAAAAACGTTTTGTTCCTCCTTCCAGTTCCCAAAAAGGTCCGTCATCTCGCGATCGTGAAAGATTAAAAGAGAAATCAACAGCAATGGCCGGCCACCGTCGAACAACTAATGCATCCGGGTACGATGGTTTTACAGTTTAGATAGATTTTTTGTGGTTAATGGAAAAAAATATAAGTCTGTGTGTAGTTTGGTAGTATCTGAATAAAAGTGTCATATATTTTCCATGCATGCAATGAAATTATTTAATAGATCCTGTGTTGTTTACGTTTTAGTTTGGATGGCAAATGACTTGTCTTGTTCAGAAAAATCAATAAATGATTAATGTGAAAATTGTCATTATATGTTTGTAGTTCTGATGTCGTAGCTGAAGAAATTCCTGATAACGCTTGGGAAAAGGAAGTTTGGTTTGGATTCATTTCAAACAAGAATGTTTTGGTAAGGGTTTTTATGTCCATTTTTTTCCATACTTGCATATGTTTTAAAATAGAAATTTAATGATTAACCGTTTGTTGTTGTGTGTAGCACTTTCCTAGAGCTGTAACAAGGACTCAGCTAGGTTTGAAACAGAAATCGATTCAGCTTGTTGATGATGATACTGGGAAGACTTACCAAGCCAAGATACATTGTGCAAAGAGATATGGAAAGGTTAATAAAATGGAGAAGTTTATAGGTCATGGATGGTACGAATATGCTAAGCAAAAAAGGCTTAGAAGAAAGGATAGACTTCGGTTTTGGGTAACCTATCTAGGCGATTGACTTTATGTGAAGCTGGTGGAGCGTACTGTATTGGTTGGTAATGATTAGGGTTGTGACTAATGGTTAGGAGTAATGGTTAAGGTTTTTATGTAGTGTATGTGAAACTTTGTTTGTCTAAAAACTGATTAAGGTCTTATGTAAGGTTTTTATGTGAAACTTTGTGATGTTAAATTGGTTTCAAGGATTTGTTAAGGTTTCTGTGTTAGGTGTTTATATACTATGAAAACTGTTTAAGGTTGTTTGTCTAAGTTGAAGAATTAAGAGTAGTTGTAGTGTTGTTTTGTATGGCAATCTGTTTTGAAAACTAATCAATTTTGTCTCGTTCCTATTTTTGTGCTAGGATTGTGTACTATGTACAACATTGCTGCTTCTTTGCCTTTCATATTTGCTATATTTGAAGGTGGTCCCCATTTCTTTTGCTTGGTTATTCTTTCCTGATATTGGATAGGCTTTGGTGGATGTGTGTATGTTTATGATTGTCACATTAAATTGAAAATGAATATGTTATAGATGTGAATGAAATGTGATTTGCAATGTAGAACGAATGAGTTTGGATGTGATTGAATGTGAAATATGACATAATATTCGTTTTGATGGCATGACTTGAATTATTAGTTGAGATGGATTCTGATGAACATTTGCATTGTGGCATGTCTTGGACCTTGATGAATTATCATAAGTGAATTATCACTGTGGCATGTCTTTAAAAATAATTAGAATGAATATTGTTTATAAATTCATCACTTCGCCGATCAACTAAACCAATTCAAATGTAACACAAACGTAAATCAATTCAAATGTTTATAATGAATATTGTTTATAAATTCATCACTTCACCAATCAACTAAAACAATTCAAATGTAACACAAATGTAAAGCAATTCAAATGTTTATAATGAATACAGTTATCAATTCCGATGTAAATCAATTCCTTACTTCTTCAATCCTTAAACATTATCATTCATACAAAAGATCCTAAAAACCACATTGTATCAGTTAACATTAAATTACTTTTAACTAAACAAAATAAAACTAAACATAAAAAAAAATCTTCCACCAGCATTCTCCAAAATCACCCCATCAACTTTGACCTTCGAGCAACATTATCTTTGGATTCAACGATTCAAACAAGTCACGGTCATACTTCTAACTGGGGGATATTTGATGCTAAATCCCAACACATATCCTTTTTACAGCCACAAGTCCTTTGCAAGTTCATACCACCCGTGGCATATGAACTTCTCCACACAATCCTCCTTCACATTTGTGGGAAGATCACAAAGACAAGTATCACCAGTCGCGGAATCAACAAGCTCTATACTACTCTATCCTATTAAATCACAGTTCTTTAACACAATCTGAGGTAATTACTGCACATTTCAAAAGCAACCGCAATTAAATTAAACGAACATCCTTACTATAATAACACATAACTATAAATGTGTTAGGTTGGATAAATGAAACAATAACTAACTTACCAGAACATTTTTCTGCATAATCTTCGGATCATTGACTTCTATCTTTCAAAGGCACCATGTTTGCATTGCTGCACCATCACCAATGTTTGGATATTCAACAACTACTTCTTCCACACTGCTGCACACAAGTTACACACAAAGTGGGTTAAGCAAACGCACTGTTCAAATTTTTCTACTTTAACTCTAACTATTACAGATTTACAGATACTACTGCTTTAAAATATCAGCCTTTGAAGTCTTACCTTGAAATAAAATCTGATCGTTTCAACCTCTTTGTGTTTTTCCTTTCAAACTCCACAAAGTTATCATCCATTAATTTTCCTCTCACATTTCTCAGATATTCCACCTCCTCAAGGGATATGGAAAAACGAATATTAAAACTACATACCAACAAAGAATAATCCATTTAAAGTTAATATTCAAACTTCATATTGATAGAATTTTACCTTCTCATGCCAATTGAAATGAAGTTCTTCTCCGATTCCATGGTAAAAAAAATGGGTCGCAAATGACTTTGTGTTAATAGTTGATTCTCTGATTTTTATTCTTCCATTAGGGTTTAGGGTAAATATAATTTTAATTTACCGACCACTCTGATTTTTAATCTTCCATACCGACCACTGTGCACCAAAACCTTTCTAATTATACGAATTTTAATTTTGTACTAAATATTAATTCCTCCATTGTGCTTTATTCTTCCATTTTTTAATAACACTAATATTATTTTTTTACCAATAGTGGCTTTTAACACAAGTGACTATTCTCATTCCCATTTATTGTGCACCAACAGTTGTAGTTTCCAAGTGCATTGAAGACAGAACATCTAACATGACTATTGGGCATTGGCATTCTAACCGTTGTGTTTTAATCATATTCATACTTTAACACTCAAACTGCTAAAACATTTTAACTAATCACTTACTCTTCGAAAACCTCACAAGTTCACAACTCCATTGACATTTGAAACACATTACAACTTCATAAACAATCAAAATGAAGCAAACTTCTCCAGCAATGGGAAATAGACGCACAAAACGCAACAAAACTGAAACGAATTCAACATATAAGATGAGCAAAAAGACTTCAAACATTTCAACTCATTCAAAACAAGTTAGGGACAGTTACTCTGAGACTCGCATGAAGCACCTATAAACTGAGATTATCGAGATATCATCCAGGTAATAAATCATTGTTTCCTACTTTCTACTTTAGATGTCAATCATTTTCTTCCCTTTATACTTCACATATTATGGTTTGAAAATGCATGAGAACATTGACAAGTGTGTGTTTTTGTGCCCTGGGCTATATTGTTTTAGCAACAAAATTTTAGTTTGCCATGAAATTTTAAAGTCAAGGAAACTAGTAACAAATTATTTTCATTCATTTTTTATGTAAACTTTCTTCAAATTTCACTAAGAGAGCATTTACTGTTTAATACGGAGAGCAGTCACAAAAATTCTATGTGTATGCGTGTGTGAGATTCTATCATAAATTCAAGGTCTTACATGTGTTTGATTGATAATTTTTCGAATTTGAGAATCAAGTTTTCAATATCATATATGTTGGTTATAACACATTGTGGAATTTTAGTTTGTATTCTACTTCTATACTATTAGTAAACTGATTATTAAAATGATTTGAATAGCCATCATACTACTACATTGGGCAGTGACAACTACGAATCACATGGTTATCAATCCTCAGCGTCTACACCTATCGAGGATCGTAAGCGTACCACTAAAATTTTTGCGGAAATTGAAAGGAAAGCCACAAAGTATAAAAGTAAGGCGACTATGAGCACAACCTCGGCTCCCCCGAAAAACAATAGAGAGGAAGGGGGTAAGAGAAATATAAATGACGGGAAATTACAAAAGGTTCGGAAGACGCTTTTCAGTCAAGATGAGGAACCCTGCGATAATGAACCTTGCGATAATGACTTTTACATGAACTGTCATTTAGGTGAATTAGTTGGATATGAAGGTGTTCATGCTCCTACTACAATTCCTGACGTAAGTATTGATTATTTATTTTCAATAAATCCTAATAATACACGATATTATATAATTTCTTGTTAAAACATTCTTTGTTTCATGTGTAGTTAATGACAGTGGATGCCAATCACATTTAGACCACCTCAAACCACGTATCTAAATGACATTTGTTCTTACACAGCCGCATACATCTTTATGGGCGACGAAGAAGAACTTAACGGGTAGTTATTTTTAATACACATGCTAAAACCTAATAGTAAGTTTATTTATCACAGTTATTTTGATGATTATATTTATTTTCTCTGTAATGATGAGGTTTTGGTCAAAACAACTACAAGTGTATATGGAGATAGGAAAGCTCTAAGGACGCTGATGCCAGAATGCCCTATGGACCAGGAGGTTATTGCTAATATGATTATGAGTATAATTTATCCCATTAATGTATAATTTTGTTAACATCATTTTCATTTGACTATACAGATTATCAATCTTGTCCTTTCAAGACAAAACTGGTTCATAAATAATATGGGAAAATCTAAGTCCTCTTGGTATCTGCCAACTGAGTTTGCGGTGAGTACTACTACTAATAGTACCCTCAAATGTACATTCCTTTAGTATTAATTATTGACTTAAGATACACTTATTCTAATTGCAGCAATATGCCCTGAGCGGACATCATAATGCTAAATATGTGAGGAATATATACCAACCTTCCATAATGAGACCAAAAGAATGGGTTTCCAAGGTGAGTTGTGTGTCACTTCGTTTCCAAAACAGTAGGCACACAAAAAAATTTCATCCTACTACTAAATATTAAGTTTTTGCAGATTTTTATTCCCATGAACGACATAGGAGTGCACTGGTTTCTAATTGTTGTTGATTTTTTGGACAACAAATTGGTTTGGTTGGACTCATGGGATTGTCCTGAAAGACATTATATCAAACACCGTGCAATTAAAAAATTGGTATGCATGTGTGTGCGAATTGGTTGTTATACTATCCAATCAATTGTTTAGCTTTGTTTAACTTTGGTTTGTACTATGTGGCAAGCCATATTTCTTGAGGAAATTCTGATGCATGAATCTTTTTATGATACCAAATCACCTAATCTTGTAATAACAACATTCAGCATATGTCAACCGACGTGCATTCAACAACAACCCGAATCGTAAGTACTCATACATTACTGCCTTTTATTCAATTGATAGTATTACCTATTATGTGTCACTAATGCACTTAGTGACTGAACGCATAAATGATTGTGGAGTTTGGGTCTGCAAATGGATGATTGAGTGTTTCCTACAATGGTGGTATTTAGATGATATCACTGTAAGTTGAATTCATGTGAAAATGATTAATTTAATCATTTCTCGTGTAATTATATTTCTAATTGTCCTAAATGTTTTTAATTATATATAGGTTTCGACATCGACAAGAATGAAACTAGCACTATTTTTGGTACATTCAGCAAATAATGTGTTGCTAGATGAAGTGGTGTCAAGGTCAAAAGCTTATTGGAATTATCAGGAAAAGCGTCATAAGGCATCGCTGAAATGTGATTGAAGTTTGATGTTTAATGTTTGTATGATTGTGAAAACTATTTATTACATCGTTGGGATAATCCTTGTGAAAGAATTGGCATTGGTGAATCTTTAACAGTTGAAGTTTTAAAACATTGTTTCATTTACATTGTTAGTAGGCTAATTTGTAGTTGTAGTGGCTGTTTCAGCTTATGTAATAGATGTTTACTATGTGATTTTGAATTTGAGAATTTTAAGACATCAAATCCAGTTGCATTGTTTCAACTTATCACAGTTCAAGTTTTAAAACATTGTTGCTTTGTTTACTATGTGTTTTGACCTTTTTGACAAATTCAAAACAAAATACTACTAGTACTAGTATATGACAAATACACACCAAATCACAAAAATGATGATTTTTCACATCTGGATTTCACATACCTCTTTTATCTGGCCATGCACAACTGAATTGAACTAACGTCTGACTTGAGCGGTTCCAAGTTGACTTCGCCTCTATGCAACACGATGCATACTCATATATGCTGATTCAAAATGCAACAAAACCACATTGTATCATCAAATCCAAATCATAAACTCACCGTGATGATCAAATATTCAATTTGGACTTTTTACAAAATAATACTAAATAAAATTTTAGACTAATTTTAAACACAATTTTTGACTAATCACTTACCACACTTTTAGACTACTTTTAAATGCATCAATTTTCCTGCAGCCATCAGGTGATCTCTGAAGACTGTACCACCTCCAAATTACTTCTTAAAGTTAGCATAAAAATGCATTAGACAAAATCTGTTTTCAATATCAGTATACTCTTCCTCAAATACTTGCACTATTCCCTAAACACATAATAACATAGATCATTAGTAAACTATAATGACAAGCAACTACAATAACCACCAATGGACCATTACACATACCTTTTACTGATCAAATATGAAGCGCCACCTACTCTCACCACCAATGTCATCAAGAAGTAACTTGACAAACCAACTCCAAGAGTCCTTGGTGAAGCTTATCTACAACCACAATCTTCTACTTGTCAAACGTAACTAACAACATTGAAAATCGAAATCATTTCATTTGAAAACCATATACAGAAAACAAAATCAGGCATAAACCCTAATTCCCAAATTGAAATACACATATATAGAAAACAAATTCAAGCATGAACCCTAATTCCCAAATTGAAATCAAATTGAACACCTCCAATTATAATTTATTCGAAATCAGTAAATCATAATAACTAATTTCAAATAAATATAACAAACAATTTCGTATTCACCTTAGCAACTGTGTCTTCAATACGAATGTCGCCCTCGAATGATAATTGTGGTGTTATATCCGATGAGCAATTGAATCGGAAAATGCCATAGAATCGGAATCTGAGGTTGCTATTCAAAAGGTTTTGACTATGATTGAAAATGATCTGGAGTACGAGGTTACTATTAGAGAGAGTTATGTTGGGAGAACCTGTGAAGTGGTGTTTGGAGTGGTCCGATAATGGTGGTTTGAAGGTGGAAAAATGAAGAACGAAGAAGAACAAGAAGAACAAATCAATTGATACTCTGTTTTTTAATTTGCAAATTATATAATTTAAATTTAAATAAATGTTATATTTCAAATTGTATACCATTATTATCAATTTAATGAAGGACTTATATGCAATAAATAAAATTTTTAAATAAAAAGAGGTTCACTATAAATGTGTTGCACTATGACGCTGATGTGGCGTTAATTAAATTAGGGCTTGTTTCTTATTAGTCAGATTAATGACTTCACCAAAGAAGTCATTTTGGTGACTTCACCCAAGAAGCTCCCTTTAGTTTTCCCTGAGTTACAAGAACGTATACATCTCACGAGTCTGAATGAATAAAAGGATGTTTTCACCAAACAGCTCAACTAGTGATGTCAATATACGTCCTGAATTCAGCTCTTCCTTCCAAACCTGGGCTAGAGCTGCAGAGATGTATAAGCCCTGAGTAATGCCTATTATTCAACTTTAAACTTCATCTATATTAATCTGATTTTTCATCTGTCTAGAAGATGACGATAAACCAACTTTTGGATCAGCCGAAGAAGCTTGAGTTCCCGTCTCCTTTTGCTTATGAGATGGAGAAGAATTTTCCAGAACCACACTAGCCTCTCCATCAGTAGTTGTTTTTTTCAAAGGCAGCTGCTGTTCCAATTCCATATAGGGCTTGCCTTGCGTTTATTTTGATGATCTATCATGAAAAATGAGTCAGTACATAAACTAATCATTGAAATTACTTGTGAAACCTTCTAGTGGATGACACTACTGTTATACCATCAAAATGCAAATATATAATCAAGAGAAATGTTGTTGAGATCTTTCACTTTTTGAATTAAATCAATAAGTACAGGCTCTATAAGGTAACTAACTTAAAGTCTATCAAGAAATTACAGGAAAATTTTGTTACTCGCTAGCGTAAAACTACGACATTTGTCATCATATGTCCTTTATATTTTATGACTTGTAAGCTCTTACAATGTGGGTCTAATACTGGAGACTATGACTGGACCTTTCACCCCGGTAATATTTTTTTCTTCCAATTTTATTATGAAAAAGTCAAAATTGTTAGTGGTTAGTCATTTTTTATTTGCTTGAGAAAAGAAAATTGACTTGAATCAAGCTTTTTATTTGTGGTCATGAAAAGGTTTTAAAGTAGTTTTAGGGTTTGAAAAATGATATGAATGTGGAATGCCTAAGTGGCTGACTTGAAAAGGTTTTTAGTTTGGCAAATAATTAGAGATAAACCAAAATGGCTGAGTGGTAAGTATTAAATTTTATAACTTGAGTATTCATGGTTCAATTCTCAACAAGACTCTTTTATATTTTTTATAATATTTTTTTATATAAGTGTATATATTATGAGTTGATCCAAAAACCGAAAAGAAAAATATTGATTATTCCCTCCGTCTCAAAATAAAAGTCAGATTCAAAAAAATTATTTGTTTTAAAATATTTGTCAGTTTATCTAACTAATACAATTTTAAAATTTATCTTTCAATTATAGTCTTTAATTAATACTTTTAATGTAATACTCTGTGTTTTCTTAAATACTCTAAATCATATCAGTTGAGATCAACTGAGTTCCTATATGATCTGAAGGTTATCTGTTAGGATAATTAGAGTAACTAGTGAGCTTAGATTGACTTAATTAATATTATTTAAGACTGACCTTTTATTAATTGGTACAAAAGAGTCATTTTTATAACATTAATAAGGAGTCAGTTTCTCTAGTAGAATAAATATTAAGTATTGTACCACTTAATATTTATGTTACTACAAATTTCACCATTTTCTTACCACAAGTTTTGTGAACACTTCAGAACCGCATATACCCCACTCTTACCAACTTTTCTCCCGCATGATATCTCTATGTATCATTTCATTCCAACTTAGTAGGAAAGGCTTAGAAGAGAAAGATAGAAAGAAGAAGGAAACTTAGTGGAAGAAGAAACTTGGAGCTCATCATCATCACTTCATCAACCGCATTTCGTCTTCATCATCCAACACTTCTTCCTCATATTTTCAAGGTGGGTTCTAGGTAGAAACACTATGTTGTAGAAGTTAGGGTTGTAGATTATAAGATAGAATTGATGATGTTGGTTGTAGATATATTTTATTCCATTACCCATGATAAATTCTATTATTATTGTTGTTGTTCATGTTGATTATGACACAATGTGATTATGGTTGTAGGTGAATGTTGTGTTCTTCTTTTGGATGAATCATGTGTGGGTTAAGAGTTAAAAAAACCCTTCCTTGCCATCAAACCCGTACTACATTTCTATAGATTTCGACGCCTTTGCCATGCGAGTTTTGCGAGCTCGAGCCGAGCTGTTTTCTGTCAGCTTCGTCAGGCGAGCTTTAGTGAACTCAAGGCGAGCTAGCTTGTTAGCTGCTCGCTGGGAGACCATAGTGCATTTTTTCCACTGCCTCATCCTCTTCTGGGGTTCACCGCGTGAACAGAAGGCGAGCCAGCCTCGCTGGCTGCTCGCTAGGCGACCGTAAAAGGGTGTAGGAAATGTTTTGTCTCTTGTTTAGGGTATTTCACATGCATGTTTTAGCCTTGTTATAAGTCATTTTATGTTAATTATTATGGTTTGTGGATATTATGCATGTTTTCCATCTATGAATTATTGCTTGTGATTAAATGATAACATGGTTGGAAATTCATAAGGATTAGTGAGGAAACCCAAATAATAATTAATTGAATGAATTAGAAAAATAATTAGGGCATAATGGAGAGCTTTGATAGCAATTCTCGTATACCGATACATAGGTGTGTGTCATGGATAAGTAATGTTAGATTAGGACGTTAGGAATTGTATGGAACATGTGATGTTGTTGTGAATACTAAGGTGATGTGATCGCCATATGGTTGTCGAATACGATCACGATGTCTTCTATTTAATCACATAATCGGAAACAACCCCCTTATTGTGTCGTCCCAAGTGTGTTTCTTATAAGAGTAAGAATTGAGATGTACGCACATATACTTGAATGATCTGGCCTTGATTCCCAAAAGCGGTGGATCCCATGGTGGGTGAAAATCCCATATGGGTAAAAGGCTTGAAATGGGTTAAGAGTCCCAGAGGAAGCGACGATTCTTAATGTGGATGTTATCCCTTAGAATTTGAAATCCATGCGTATGTCAAAGTGTGATACAAGGATTCGTGACCCGTGTCGATAACTTTAGACGTAGGGTTAGCTGAGGAAATATATCTTGGTAGGGTTTCAGATTAGTGATGGTTTGAGTTGATGAACTCAAGCAACGTGTTTCAATAGATTGCAAGATTTGTAACCTCAATTTTCCCCCTTTGTGACTTGAGTTAGGATGGTGATTAGAACCTTGTAGAGCCAAGTGAACCCATAAGATACGGAACCCACTGGAATTATTATCCCACCCCATATTTGTTGATTATTTTCAGGGGGTTTTGATCAGGCGAA
This sequence comes from Lathyrus tuberosus, assembly GCA_022829125.1. Taxonomy (NCBI): domain Eukaryota; kingdom Viridiplantae; phylum Streptophyta; class Magnoliopsida; order Fabales; family Fabaceae; genus Lathyrus; species Lathyrus tuberosus. The sequence continues at coordinate 15,224,105 of JALAZF010000072.1, forward strand.
GGGTAATGACAAGGTAGCATGATGTCCCTGCGTCTTTTGTTATTTTGGATGGCGTATCCGATGTGTAGTTATTTTGGAGATCATCTTACAATGATCTAGTTTCTAGTTTTTTTAATATATTTTGGGCACCCTTGTATATATTATGCCATTGTTGTAGAACTATTTTGGGCATATAATATGTACAATGTTGCCACTAGGCACTTATGTATTTCAGTACCAACTTTACAACTATGTATAATATGTATATCTAGACATGTATTATATATGGGCGTTACATTTAATTTTTTTACTATGCATTAATGTTAATGTGAATACAACAATAGTTGATAAGGATAATTTGATAAAATTATTATTATCTCTCTTTTATTTATTGCATTTTTTTTTAATTTGTGTGAAATTGTGAAGTATGACACTTATTTTGGAATGGAGGGAGTATTTATATAATTGAAATATTAATGGAGTAGTATGTATATAACCAAAATAAATTATTTATTTTTAAGACAAAATTACACCAAAATTCTTTAAGTTATTTTTTTTAATAAGTTGGTCATTTAAGTTTTTTTGGACAACATAGCTCTTTAGAATGATTTTTACGTCATTTTTCTCATTTTAAACATTTTGAAATGTGTGAATGATGTATTTTTTTATTGTACTTCATCATTTTTATACTACTCAAAATAATTTCATTCACAATTAACACTTTTACTATGTTTAAAAAGAGTTACAGTACACACGTTTGATAACTTAAATGATAAATTGTTACAAAATCAACCTATTATAAAAAAATAACTTAAGCAAAATAGATTTAATTTTATCTATTTTTAATTTGTGTGGCCCCTTCAATATATTAAACCTAGCTCCGCCACTGCACCATACATCAAAACTCAAACTATTAAATTTTCAATATATTTTCTATTGCGCTTTCTAATTTCTTAAAAAAACAATAATTTACAAATAATTCGATAAACACTATCACTACTACGGAAAACCCCTTTAACAACGGTTGAAAAATACATATAATAATGCAGATCAAGGCGTTGTTATGTAGAGTGTTGTGGTAAATGTGTTACTTATAATCACGTCCTTGGGACCGTTGTTGTATTTTGAAAAGCGCGTGGTATATCACAACGGTTATGCTTAACAACCGTTGTGACACATAAGGTACTGGGATTGAAACCCAGCAACAGCAAATAAATTACATTAGATCACGGTTAATGTAGACAATTGTCGTGGAAAGTACCCATAGTTTATTATATACCAATGTATATTGCTTGGTTTACCATACATCTATTTAAAGGAATACAACCATTCAAATTGGCAAAGAAATATATAATCTGAAAATTAAACTATTCTTGAAAACCAACTTAAACACACCAACTTTTTTCAAATTGAATCCGTCTCATTCTGCACATTTTATGTTCTTTAACACATATACGGTTCAATGGTCTGATTCCTTCAAAGCATCGATATCTTTTATTATAGTTTACCTCATCATCGTCACTTATCAACGCGATTGTAAATATCGATGAATTGAAGCAAACAGACCATTGAACCATATATTATGTGTTAAGAAACATAAAATATGCTGAATGAGACAGATGTGATTCGAAAAACATTGATTGATATAGGTTGGTTCTCAAATACATCTTAATTTTTCAGAATATAAGTCTATGTCAATATAAATGATTGCATTTTCATTAAAAGGTTAGTGAAACAAACAACATACATAGTATATAATAAACTAAACTTGTCAAACTGTATAAGAATTTAAAGAACAAAACATTGCTAAGTCACAAGAAGCCTCTATTTTGTGACTTAGCAATGTTTTGTTCTTGTTTTGAGAACATTTGTCAACAACAACAACATACAACAAATCCATGCAACACAATAAAAAAACATACATTATTTAAGCAACAAAATCCCAAGTGGGACTGTAACAAATCAAGATACATTGAGTCAATAATGCACCTCTTATTGAAAATAATCGTGAAACTGTAACAAATCAAGATATATCAAGTTCATCTAGTTTGTGATGCCATGAAGAAGAAATATAAGGTGGATGAAGTTTATACAATAACTTCATGCTTCTTATATTTTTCTTCATGGCAACAAAAACCATATGAAACTTCACCATAGTATACGCTTGCTACCATCATCATCACCATGTATCTACAAGGAAACACAACAAAAATCAAACTTAACCCTAAAACATCAATAACATAATATTTTCCACAACATCCTAAAACCAAAACCTAAAACAATAATCCTAAATTTTAAACATCAACAACATCCAGAAGAAGAGTAGAAAGAAGAGAGCAGGAGAACATACCATCTTCGTCGCCGTAGGAGTTTGCGCCGGACGTTGCTCCCGTCAGATATCCTTTAAGCTTCTTTCTCCATTCACTTGTAACAGTATTGGTTAAGATTCGTGAGAGGAGAGGGTTGTGTTAGGGTTTTCTTTAGAGAATAACGACAGTTATGAACTGAGCAACAGATAGTTTCGTTTATATATTAAAAAATATCACTTTTCGTTACAGTTTTAAACTATAACCGTAATTATATTTTATATTTTAGAATAGGCTTAATACCCTTTTTAGTCCCTTACCTATACCCTTGGGTTCATTTTGGTCCTCTTTCTTATAGAAGTTCCAATTTGGTCCTTTACTTTATCAAACACATTCAAGCAAGTCCTTTCCATCAAATATTGATAAACGGCGTTAGAAATTATGACGTGGCAGTTGAGGTGGCGATAGACAGGACGTGGCAGCCGAGGTGGCAGAGTGATTTTTTATTATTACATTTAATAATAATTTTCACACACTTGAATATAAAATAATTTGGCTAAAGCCCATGTTCTTTAAAGTAGAAGCCCAATTATCAAGATTTACAATTATGGTGTTAAAAAGTGCTTTATAAACACTTATTATTATTACTACAAATTCGATGTGGGACTTCAATAGAAAATGTAGTTGTCAAATATTGCCACTTACTAAGCTTCAAGTCCTTTACATTTTGTTTCTTCAAGATTATTAATGCTATCGCTCAACAAGACAAACTTCATCACAATTTGAACAATCAAAACCATAGCAGAGTTTTCAAACCAATTGCATCACTTACAACTAGCTGTAACAATTTGCACTCCACATTTCAAAAACACAAAAATCCACAACAACAAATACACTAACTTCTAATTAAATTTCTATTTTCTGCAACAGTTTTAACTTGTAGTAAACTCTTCTTCATATGACTCACTACATATGAAAAACTATTGTGGAATCACTACATGATCATACGAGGTGTTTGTGTGTATATAATACTATTGTTGAATCAACACACGAACATAATGACTCTTTCACTCTACAAACACAAAATGAATTAATAATTGTGTTACACGAACATACTGCGTTTATTTCCACACAGTATACATCAGGTCATTATCAAGTACATAAACATGTATGTGTTTAATTCAAAAGTGTTAGTTCTTGTGATTGGCTGAAATTTTGGTAAAACAATGTTAATGTCATGGTTGGTGTTTCAACTTGAGCTTCTAACATTATTGTTGTGTTTGGTTAACAGTCTGGTTTTGTTAAAGTTGTAAGGGCTGCAGTTGTGTGCTGATGTTAAACCCGATGTCGTGACATCAGTTGTGAACATCAGTCTGAGATGATTAATTAGGGCTGCGCGTGTTTCTGGTTTTAATGAGATATTATGCTGAAGAGAATCAGAGATAGCAGGCGAATATCATGGGTTAGATATATTCTGTTGCAATCATTTATGAAGAATATTAGTTTGTTGCTAATTTAATGCAAAAAGATAAGGAGAATAATTAGAGTTAATTATGAAGAGTTGATTGAAGATTTAATTGAAGATCTATTTAGTAGCAGAATCTTTTGTAGATTTGTAGCAGAAGATTTGTTGTGATTTGAAGGCCCAAATCCAGTTGGGAAAAAGTTATAAATAGAATGCTTGTAATCTAGAATAGGCACGAGTCCAAGATGTAGATCATTAGGGCTTAGTCTAAGTGAACCACTCGGGTTGTGAGATGGTCACTGTGTTCTTACTCAGAAACCTGTAGGTAATGAGTTTTGTATTGTTCTTGGAGGAACCTTTGAAGCAACTCCAAGGTGTGTCATGGAAGTGTGACTTCTACTTCTCTATGATTGAGGAGCTGTTGGAAATCAAGTTGTTGATGTTGTGGCTGAGATGTTGACTGCTAGACATCATTGCGATGATTGGAAGTGAGATGGAGTCTCTTATCTAGGGAGGACTTAGATAGAAGGGTCATTGGGTAGTGATTAAATTAGGTAGATTGTCAACTGGTTTGTTGAGTCTGTAATTTGATACTACTAATAGTGGACTTCCTTCCTGTCTTGGTATGCCCCCAGATGTAGGTTGTTAGACCGAACTGGGTGAACAATCCTTGTGTGCTTTTCAGTACTTTTAGTGTCTTGTTCATACAGCAGATATTGAGGTTGTGACATCACACTTAACATCACATATCTGATACCAGAATTTCAAAAAGGTTTCAGTAAAACTTAACTTTAATTTGAAATGGACAGGGAGTTGTGGAACAATCAAATGTCGGGAAATCTTCCTCCTGAGCTTGGAAATTTAACCCAGATTCAAACACTGTAAGTACTTAATTTTGTCTCTTAGTTAATGTCTTCCCTCCAAATATGGTAGCTAAATGTTCAATCATTACAACCACTTTGATTTCCATGGCTTAGAACTATAATTTACTGTTTTGTTTTTCAATAATATATAGGCAAATTTCCTCCAACAATTTTAGTGGAGAACTATCTGCGTCATTGGCCAAGCTCACTACATTGCTAGTTTTGTAAGCTTCAAATTTGTAGGCTGATGTTTACTAATGAATAAATTAAAAATAGTTTTTATGATTCTTTGAATTTTCATATTCTATTGTCAAGGCTGTATGCAACAGCTGCTGCAGTGGGCTCGTTCATTATCTGCATAACATCAAGGCCTGCAATGGCACCAGCATCTATGGTGGCTTTTCTTAAAGTCCCACATCGAATTTGCAATAACAATGTTGAGTGTTTATAAAGCACTTGTTCACACCATATAATAAATCTTGATTAATGGGCTTCTAGTGTTAAGAGAATGGGCTTCAAGCCTAAATATTTTATCTCAAAGTTTAGGGACCAAAATTGAACTTTTAAAAGAAAGAGGACCAAAATGGACCCAGAGGTATAGGTAAGAGACTAAAAAGAGTATTAAGCCTTTAGAATAATAGCAAACTATATCACAACGGTTACCCATAATAACCGTACTGATATCCCTTATTTAAAAATAAATTAAAAAAAAAAAAGCGCCTTAACCTTAAATGAAAATTTTGTTTTGCCACGGCTGAGGTTCGAACCCATGAAAGATTGATTCTATCATATCGGTTATACTTACAACCGTTATTATACCCTATAAAATTTTAATTAAAAAATATAATATAAAATTAGTGCCAGAGTTTAGAGATATCACCATGGTTTTTGGAAGAACTGTGGTGACTTAAGCGTTGTTATTTGCGCGTTTTGTAGTAGTGTATGATAGTTGATTCAAATCTTACTAAAATTAAATCAATCAATTTTTAAATAATTCGATAAAAAAATTATGAAAACTAATTTAATTCCTATAAAAATAAAAAATAATTTATTGTCTCTTAATAAAAATGATAACATTGTTACTATTCAAATCAGTTACAAAAAAGAGATAATCAATTTTGTAAAAACAAAGATACAATTTATTTTATTTTTTATATACTAATCATAATTTTTATTTTTTTACCCCTCTCTTTTTTTTTTGTCTCTATCAACATTTCTAAAAAAAATAGATTATATAATATTTTTCTCAATACAAATTTATGCATAAAATAGTTTAAAAAAAAATCATTTGCATGTATCAGTTTTAAAACCCTAATAACAATAGAAAAACAACATTACAATGTTTAAAATAAAATAGTCAAATAATACTTCGAAATAGAAAAACAAATACTTAAATATTCTTTTTAAAATATAATTCTTATTTGTAAATGTGGTTGTATGCTACAAAATTTAATTTCAAATATTAAATCTCATTACAAGGTTAAACAAATCAAACAATTCTTTCAAATTTAACTCATAATTTTATTGACGAACAAGTATTTTAAATTGTTTCTAATATATTATTTTGAATTATAATAACTTGTACATATTACAAATTAAATCATAAATTTTCAACTATAGTTTATAATTTGTTGTATAACAATATTCTATAATATTTTATTAAATTGGAATAATTGAAATTGAAAGAATAATTCAATTAAATTAAATCAACTATGAATGTTAAAAGTTAACAGTAAAATAAAATCTAAATTATATAATATTATTTAAAAAACTCATCTCAAAATCCCATGCATCTCATGGATCTCAATCTAGTAATATATTATTTGGTGCAGTGAGTGTTAGAATTATATTGAGTGATTTTATGTATTATGTGTTATGCATGTAAAATAGTTCATTGATATGTGTTTGTTACTATATGAATGATTTGATGATTTTGTTAGCGGTGTATGATAATACGTATCGTTTAATGGATAAATTTAAATTGAGGATGGTGTCGATGATGTCTAGTATCCAAACTCAAATTCTCCAATTCTGAATGGTTAAGAAATTAATTTCGTGTTTATAGAAACCGTTTAGTTATTTACAATATAGAAAAACACATCAAATGACACGCTACACTATACATAAAAAAATAAACCAAGAAGATCCTTTGAATTTTTTTTTACCAAAATGCCACTTTTTGAAATTAACAATACCAAAATGCCACAAATAAAAAAAAATACCAAAATGTCACATTTTTTGTGTGGGCTCGTCCTTCCAATAGACGACTCATTGAAGCCATTTGCGAGCATTCATGAACTCGGCCATTGGTTGGCCGACCCATTGAAGTTCACTTTTTTTTTAAATTTAATTCTAAATATTTTATTATATTTTAATATATTTAATTGTTTTATAAAGTTAAAAATTATTTTTATGTTTTAAAATATTAATGAATAATTATTATAATTAATTTTATATTAAAATTAAATATATTTCATAATATTTAATTAAATTTTTTTTTTGAAATAAAAGAATATATATTCCAAAAATATAAAGTATGTACATCAAGAAACCAAAACCAAGTAACAAACAAAAACCAAAACCTATAAAGTCAAGCTTACATCATGAGCCTAGCTAGGTATTTTTTATATTTGTGTCTCATCCACCTCCTATAAAGAGTATTGTCTATTATGGTTATAACTATTATGCTTTGATCACTAGCAGTGCCAAAGATTGTAGAGTTTATATGCACCCAAACTCCATATACCGTCTCTGCAATAGCTATCTTCAAGATGCCACATTTTACACTTTTGCCTCTGGTATTCCTAAGCAGCCATTTCAGTTCATCCTTCCAAGGGAGAGGATCATGATTCACTTCCAGCCAAGTGATCACTTTAATCCAAATAGCTTTTGTTACACCACACCCAAACAGTAGATGATCAATTGTCTCAGGCTCCTGCTGACATAGGGTACACGTGTCATCCTGCAGCATGGTGAACTTTTTCAGTCGAGCCTTGGTTGCTAGCCTTCCTCTACATGCCAACCACAAATAAAAGACAGCCCTAGGCCTTGCATAGTTTCTCTGGATCAAGTGATTCCACTCAACTTTCACATGTTGGTCCACATACTCATCATACAACCTTTTAATAGAGAATTTCTTTTTTAACTTCATGTCATCCCACGACTATTGGTAGTATTGAATATCTTTTCTCTTTTCCAATATTGCTGACATAATACAAGAACTAGTGGTTTTATATGTGACTGCCATAACATTTGTGCCTCTTAGATAGTAAGCATGCACCCATTTCACCCATAAATTGTCCAGTTTCATACTAATGTTCCAGAGACACTTCATCATGGCCAAATTATTCCATATCTCCAAAGGTGTCATGTTCAGCCCACCTAGGTTTATGGAACTGCACATCTTGCTCCAGGCAACAGGGGCCTTTTTGCTACTTTCCTTGCCAGACCATATAAAGGATCTGCAGATAGAGTTAATTTTGTGTATTACACCTTTAGGAAAAGGGAAGCACATCATCCAATATTGGGCCATAGCATTGATAATGCTTCTGACTAGTTGGATCCTTCTAGCTGTGCTTAACAATTATGTTGTCCAGTGTCTGATTCTGCAAGTTATTTTATCAATCAGAGGTAAGTAATGGACTATGTTCAGTCTTTTGCAGGTTAGGGGGACACCTAAATACCTGACAGTGAGGTGCCCTTCTCCAAAGCCAGTTACATGCTTCACCTATAAGATAGTACTATCATCAATTCCACTACAGAACAATTTACATTTTTGAGGATTCACACTTAAACCTGTTGAATCAGTAAAGTACTTGAAAGCTGCCAAGATTAACTCAATTGAATGATAGTTACCTCTGCTGAACAATAACACATCATCTGCAAAAGCTAGATGTGTTATATCAAGTCTCTCACATTTGCTATAGTGGTTGAAATTCGGATTGCTTTGCATTCTCACCATAATTTTGTTCATATATTCCATAAGGATTACAAAAAGCAAGGGAGATATGGGGTCTCCTTGCCTGATCCCCCTCTTGGCCTCCATCACATCAGTATAATCACCATTTACCTTGAACTTATATGTCACAGTTATTGTTGCCAGCATGACCCAATCTATAAACTGGTTTGGTAAACCAATCTCTTGGAGAACACATTTTAAGGCTGACCAGTCAACCATGTCATAGGCCTTCTGCAGGTCAAGTTGGATCATATATTTTAGTGTCACCCCTTTCCTAGAGTAATTCTTCGGCAGCTCAAATGCAAGCAAAATATGATTATGTATACTTGTAGACTGCTATTTTCGACGACAATGGATTGATTGGAAAACGAAAAGTAGAAGGAGCTGGTCGAAATATTTTGACTCAAGATTTGATGCTAAATGAAAAGCTAGTCGAAGACAGTTTGGAAACTGGAACAAGTGATGTGAATTTCTCTAAGAAATAAAGAAGTTCATTTTTTCGACAACTTGAGTTGGAGAGGTATTTTGTAACAAACCGATTTAGATATTTCCAGTTTTGTGTTGATTGATTCTATTTGGTGGAGTCTTTTATTTAATTGGGCAATAATTATGTTATTTGTGATATTGGTGTGTGAATATGTTATGTTTGCATATTATGTGATTTTACCGTTTTTGAGAGTTTGCGGGGAATATTAGATTGGAGGGTATTTTAGATATTTCACATTTAATGATAGTTAGTTAGTTAGTAGATATTTTGAGAAAATATAAAGAAATAGAAAGAAAGAAAAGTATAAGAAAGAAAAAGAATAGAAATAGAAAGTTAGAGGTGAGGAAGAGAGAAAAACAGAATTTTGAGAGAAAAAGGAGAAAAGAGAAGAGCAAAGAGAAAAGTGTGGAAAATCACCAAGATCAATCTTTCGGAGTCGATTTAATCGGGTAAGGGTGTGAAATATTGTTATCCTAACTATGTGTATGATTATGTATGTGTTATGTGTTGATGTTTGGGTTGGTTTTCCATATGTTTCCGTTTATGCCGTATTTGACGAAATCGATAGAAACCGATGTTTTTACGGTCGAAAAGTCGTATAAATACATGTGTTAGTTGGTTATATGTATGTGAGCTGCTGTTTAAAGTTTCATGAAGTTTGGTTATGTTTCGGTTAGTTTTCGATATGTTTCCGTTGTTGTTTCCGTTTAGGTCGAATCGTAGGAAATCGATAGAAACCGATGTTTTCACGGTTAGAATTCGATATAAATTACGTAGTTGTATCGAGTAAGGTTAGGTTGTCGTATAGCGTGCTTTTTATTCGATTTGGTGATGTTTGAAAATTCTGGTTTTTGAAAGGTTGAAATTTAATCGAAAAATCGAACGTCGTAGAAATCTCGTTTATGTGTTCTAAATTGTTCTTATGTATTTGGTGGTTGCGCGTATATGTTTGTTTCGGTGAAAATGTTCGATTTAGTCGAGTTTCGGGCATTTCGGAAAAGTTACAGCAAGGGGGAAATTTGAGAAATCTGATTTTTTGAGAAAAACAGGGCTATGAATCGATACATAACAGCTATGTATCGATACGAAATGGTTTATGTATCGATACATAACCCTTATGCGTCGATACATACTGAAGAAATTTGAGAAAACAACATTTTCACTACAGCATGCGTCGACACATGCGTGCTATGTATCGATACATGTGGCCTCTATGCGTCGATACATAAGCCTATGTATCGATACATACTGTGCTGAACCAGAAAATTCTGGTTTGTCGGGGAAACTTCGGAAATTCATATCTCTTGAACCGTAAGTTGGTTTTGACCCCCGTTCGAAGCGTTGGGAAGCTAACGAGATGTTCTTTCTAGGGAAAATGGTTTTGAGGTCTAAACCTGGTCCAATTGGAACAGTATTTTCGAACCGTTTCGTAGTGTCGGGCCTCTGGTTTATGTTTTCGCGTTATTTTGAAATATACATATCTTCTTCATTGTTTATCGGATTTAAGTGTTCTTTATATCAAATCGAAGCTGTGGATGAGTACTTTTTGATGATGATGGAAAATATTATTTTTAGCCGACTTTTAATCGACTTTTCTGGTAAACCGTAAATCGAATTGTTTGGTTATTTGTGAAAACGTTCGGTTGCCGATTGGCACAATTGATGTGAATGTATGTGGGTTGTGTGTGATGAATGCATGACTATATTGTGAATATTTATGCATGTCAAGAGTGTCATGAGTCATGTTGTATGTGAAGCATCATGATTGCATTCTTGCATTGTGGGGTTCTAAGATGAATCCGTTGTAACGTCGTAAGCCTTTTGAGAGGTGGGGGCGATGATTACAAACGATTGTAAGCCTTTTGAGAGGTGGGAGCAATCGGATTGTAAGCCTTTTGAGAGGTGGGGGCAATCCATAAACATTGTAAGCCTTTTGAGAGGTGGTAGCAATGGGTGAACATCGTATGCCCGACGGGGAGTTACACTAAGTATCGAGCGATGGTTCCAATAAGTTCTTCAATTGAACTTGAGATGAAATGAGTCGGTACCGCATTGCATTTGCATAGAGTCGTGAGTCGGTCTCTATGATTTGCATTGGTCATCCTTGTATTTGTGCATGGGTGAATGAACATGAATATATGTGTTTATGTTGAATGATAAACATTGTGATGAATATGCTTGGTTTTGTATATAATATATATATATATATATATATATATATATGCCTTGCGATGTATATTGAATGGGATGTGATGAATTGTGATAAGAATTGTATCATTGTAATGATGCATTGAAGAATGAATATAATATGTATGTTTATGTGGAATGGTAGAATGGTGAGAATGTGTTATGTGTATACTTTTGTGTTGAGATATATGATTATATGCATTGTTATTATGATAATATTTCTCACCCTTCTGCTATTTTATGATGCTCTACGAGGCATTGCAGATTAGGTATCTGGTGGTCTTTTGTGAAGTGTGTCTTCTTACCTTTTTGGTCGGTTGGCTCTGATATGTAGCACCGGGTAGCTAGGACGTTTTGATCTTATTGTGATACATTTGCATATGTATCTTGCTGATGAATTTGTGAATATAAACATGATGTATATATATATATATATGTTGATGTATATATGTGGTTGTTATTCAATATTTTAGATGTTTCCGCTTTTATTCTAAATATTGAGATGTGGGTATAAGGAATGAGATCCTTTGTTGTTTGAAAGTTACCCCACTGTTGCATATCTTTGTGAGCAGGTGTTGTACGTGTTTAATTTCAAGCATAATGTGACATACCTTTTTATGCCGTGTTTACAATTATACTCTGATGAAATTTCCAATATGTGCCTAAATGATTTATTTGATTATTTGGGGGTATAGAAAGGGGGTGTTACATTAAGTGGTATCAGAGCCAAGGTTGAGTCAGTCGTGTCTGTCTCGTTGTTGTGTTGGTTGAACTGTTGTTTAACCTTTGTTGTTATTTTTGGGAGTGATCAGAATATGGCTGGTAGAAACGATAATGCGATGGCTGCTGCTATGGAAGCATTGGCTAGGGCGGTGCAGGGTGCGCCGAATGTAAGTGCTAATGAAGAGTTCAGGAAGAATCAACCACCGGTCTTCAAAGGAAGATTTGATCCTGATGGTGCTCAACTTTGGCTGAAAGAGATTGAAAGAATCTTCAGAGTCATGGATTGTGCGGAAGAGAATAAGGTGAGGCTTGGTTCTCACATGCTGAGGGAAGAAGCCGACGATTGGTGGGTCGGTATGCGTGAAATTCTTGAGGTGGATAATGAAGAGGTAACTTGGGAATTGTTTCGTACCGAGTTTTTGCTGAAGTATTACCCTGAAAGTGTGAAAGGGAAGAAAGAGATGGAATTCCTGGAATTGAAACAAGGTGGTATGTCAGTGGTGGACTATACTGCTAAGTTTGTGGAATTGGTTCAATTTCATTCTCATTATGCTGCGATTACTGCTGAGTTCTCAAAGTGTATTAAATATGAGAATGGTTTGCGTCCTGAGATTAAGCAAGCTGTGGGATATCAAAGGATTAGGAGGTTTTCGGATTTGACTGAATGTTGTAGAATCTTCGAGGAAGATAGCAAAGCTCGTTCTACACATTACAAGAGTGTGAATGAGAGGAGAGGGAAACAACAAGCTAGAAGTGGACCTTATGTGACCCCCGCTGATAAGGGTAAATATAAGGGAAACTTTGATAAGAGATCTGGAGGAAGAAGTTCTGGGTTCATTAAGTGTTTCAATTGTGGTGGAATGGGTCATAAAGCAACTGAGTGTAGGAAGGCCGTTGGGAGATGTTCTAACTGTGGAGGTATGGGGCATTCTACTGCTGAGTGTAGGAGGAATATGGTGAAGTGTTTTAACTGTGGAGAAGTGGGTCACATTAGTACTAAGTGTACTAAGCCGAAACAAGCTCAAGCGGGCGAAAAGGTGTTTGCATTGGCGGGGACTCAGACCACTAGTGCTGACCGTTTGATTAAAGGTACATGCTTTATTAATAGTACACCTTTAGTTGCTGTTATTGATACGGGAGCGACTCATTCGTTTATTTCGTCTGAGTGCGCGAAGCGTTTGAATGTTGCGTTGTCTTTTATGGGTATTGAGATGGTTATTGAGACTCCTGCTTCAGGGTTGGTAACTACGTCTTTGGTGTGTGTAAGTTGTCCTTTGACCATTTATGGTAAAGACTTCATTATGGATTTAGTGTGTTTGCCGTTGGAGGGATTGGATGTAATCTTGGGTATGAACTGGTTGCAATTTAATCGAGTTCATATAGATTGCTATCATAAGTTGGTAAGGTTTCCTTCTTTGGAAGATAATGAAGATGAGAGTTTTCTATCTACTAAAGAGTTGAAGAAACTTTTAGAGGATGAAGCTCAATTGTTTGGTTTGTTTGCATCATGGTCAGTGGAGAGTAAGATTGGTATTGATGTGTTTCCAGTGGTGTGTGATTTTCCAGAAGTGTTTCCGGAGGATATTACGGATGTACCGCCGGAAAGAGAAGTTGAGTTCTCTATTGATCTAGTTCCTGGCACTAGACCGATTTCGATGGCACCGTATCGTATGTCGGCATCGGAGTTGATAGAATTGAAGAAGCAGTTGAATGACTTGTTGGACAAAAGATTTATAAGGCCAAGTGTTTCTCCTTGGGGTGCTCCGGTATTGTTGGTAAAGAAAAAGGATGGAAGTATGCGGTTATGTATTGATTATCGACAGTTGAACAAGGTGACAATTAAGAACAAGTATCCGCTTCCAAGGATTGATGATTTGATGGACCAATTAGTTGGTGCGCGTGTTTTTAGCAAGATTGATTTGAGATCGGGATATCACCAAATTCGTGTGAAAAGCGAGGATATTCAGAAGACGGCATTTAGGACACGGTATGGTCATTACGAATATTCCGTGATGCCATTCGGGGTTTCTAATGCGCCGGGGGTGTTTATGGAATACATGAATCGTATTTTTCATGAACAGTTGGATCGTTTTGTGGTTGTGTTCATCGATGATATTTTGATTTATTCTAAGTCTCAAGAAGAGCATGAAGAGCATTTGAGAATTGTGTTGCAAATTTTGAGAGAGAAACAATTATATGCTAAGTTGTCAAAATGTGACTTTTGGCTATCGGAAGTAAGTTTTCTTGGACATGTTATCTCCGGGAGTGGTATTAGTGTTGATCCATCTAAGATTGATGCGGTGATGCAGTGGGAGACTCCTAGATCGGTTACGGAAATTCGAAGCTTTTTAGGCTTGGCGGGTTATTATCGGAGGTTTATTGAAGAATTTTCGAAGTTGGCACTTCTGTTAACGCAATTGACTTGTAAAGGAAAGGCTTTCATTTGGGATATAGATTGTGAAAAGAGTTTCAGTGAGCTAAAAAGAAGGTTGACAACGGCTCCAATATTGATTTTACCGAATCCTACAGATCCATTTGTGGTGTATTGTGATGCTTCCTTGATTGGGTTAGGTGGTGTTCTGATGCAAGATGGAAAAGTTGTGGCATATGCTTCACGACAATTGAGAGTGCATGAAAAGAATTATCCTACGCATGACTTGGAGTTAGCGGCGGTGGTGTTTGTTTTGAAAATTTGGAGGCATTACCTTTATGGTGCAAGATTTGAAGTTTTTAGTGATCACAAAAGCTTAAGATATTTATTTGATCAGAAAGAATTGAACATGAGACAACGAAGATGGTTAGAGCTTTTGAAGGATTTTGATTTTAGTTTGAATTACCATCCGGGTAAGGCGAATGTGGTAGCCGATGCCTTAAGTCGAAAGTTGTTACATATGTCCGCATTAATGATGACAGAATGGGAACTTTTGGAGGATTTCAGAGATTTGAGTTTGGTTTGTGAAATGACGCCGCGAAGTGTGAGACTTGGTATGTTACATGTTACGAATGATTTTCTTGCAACGGTTAGTGAAAAGCAAAAGTTGGATTTGAAGTTCGTTGATTTAATGATAAATGAGGATGAGGATTTCAAGGTTGATAACTTTGGAGTTTTGAGATTCCGTGGTCGTATTTGTATACCCGACGACGCGGAGTTGAAAAAGATGATTTTAGAGGAAGGACACCGAAGTAATTTAAGTATTCATCCGGGTGCGAATAAGATGTATCAAGATTTGAAGAAGATCTTTTGGTGGTCCGGTTTAAAGAGGGATGTGGCTCGATTTGTGTATGCGTGTTTGACTTGTCAAAAGTCGAAGGTGGAACATCAAAAGCCTAGTGGTTTGTTGCAACCGTTGGATATTCCGGAATGGAAATGGGATAGTATATCGATGGATTTTGTTACGGGATTGCCGAATACGCAAAGAGGTCATAATGCTATTTGGGTGATTGTAGATAGGCTTACTAAATCTGCTCACTTTATTCCAATTGACATTAGTTATCCTTTGGAGAAGTTAGCCGAGATTTATGTTCGTGTGATTGTGAAGTTACATGGAGTTCCTAAGAGTATTGTATCGGATCGAGATCCGAGATTTACATCGAGATTTTGGGTGAGTTTACAAGAGGCTTTGGGTTCTAAGCTAAGATTGAGTTCGGCTTACCATCCACAAACAGATGGTCAAACCGAGAGGACGATTCAATCGTTGGAGGATTTGTTGCGTGCTTGTGTGCTAGAGCAAGGTGGTGCTTGGGATAGTTATTTAGCGTTGATTGAGTTCACCTATAATAACAGTTTTCATTCGAGTATTGGTATGGCACCATTTGAGGCTTTGTATGGTCGGAGATGTCGAACACCTTTGTGTTGGCATGAAACTGGTGAGAGGGCGATTGTTGGACCGGAATTGGTACAAGAAACGACGGAGAAAGTGAAGTTTATTCGGGAGAAGATGAAAGCTTCTCAAAGTAGACAAAAGAGCTATCATGATAAGAGAAGGAAAGATCTTGAGTTTCAAGAAGGCGACCATGTGTTTTTGAGAGTTACACCGGTTACGGGTGTGGGTCGTGCTTTGAAGTCGAAGAAGTTGACTTCTCGTTTTATTGGTCCGTATCAGATTACTGCACGTGTTGGCGCTGTGGCTTATCGTGTGGCGTTGCCTCCGAATCTTTCGAATTTGCGTGACGTTTTCCATGTTTCGCAACTTCGGAAGTATGTTCCGGATCCGTCACATATTATTCCTATGGACGAGGTAGAAGTGAGAGATAATCTTACGGTTGAAGTTTTACCGATTAAGATTTTGGATCGCGAAGTTAAGAAGTTAAGAGGTAAAGATATTGCGCTTGTGAAAGTAGCGTGGGGAGGCGCTTCAGAGGGCAATATGACTTGGGAATTAGAGAGTGGGGTGCGAGAGTCGTATCCGGAGTTGTTTGAATCAGGTAATATTTTCGAGGACGAAAATTTCAAAGTGGGGGAGAGTTGTAACAGCCCGATTTAGATATTTCCATTTTTGTGTTGATTGATTCTATTTGGTGGAGTCTTTTATTTAATTGGACAACAATTATGTTATTTGTGATATTGGTGTGTGAATATGTTATGTTTGCATATTATGTGATTTTACCGTTTTTGAGAGTTTGCGGGGAATATTAGATTGGAGGGTATTTTAGATATTTCACATTTAATGATAGTTAGTTAGTTAGTAGATATTTTGGGAAAATATAAAGAAATAGAAAGAAAGAAAAGTATAAGAAAGAAAAAGAATAGAAATAGAAAGTTAGAGGTGAGGAATAGAGAAAAACAGAATTTTGAGAGAAAAGGGAGAAAAGAGAAGAGCAAAGAGAAAAGTGTGGAAAATCACCAAGATCAATCTTTCGGAGTCGATTTAATCGGGTAAGGGTGTGAAATATTGTTATCCTAACTATGTGTATGATTATGTATGTGTTATGTGTTGATGTTTGGGTTGGTTTTCCATATGTTTCCGTTTATGCCGTATTTGACGAAATCGATAGAAACTGATGTTTTTACGGTCGAAAAGTCGTATAAATACATGTGTTAGTTGGTTATATGTATGTGAGCTGCTGTTTAAAGTTTCATGAAGTTTGGTTATGTTTCGGTTAGTTTTCGGTATGTTTCCGTTGTTGTTTCCGTTTAGGTCGAATCGTAGGAAATCGATAGAAACCGATGTTTTCACGGTTAGAATTCGATATAAATTACGTAGTTGTATCGAGTAAGGTTAGGTTGTCGTATAGCGTGCTTTTTATTCGATTTGGTGATGTTTGAAAATTCTGGTTTTTGAAAGGTTGAAATTTAATCGAAAAATCGAACGTCGTAGAAATCTCGTTTATGTGTTCTAAATTGTTCTTATGTATTTGGTGGTTGCGCGTATATGTTTGTTTCGGTGAAAATGTTCGATTTAGTCGAGTTTCGGGCATTTCGGAAAAGTTATAGCAAGGGGGAAATTTGAGAAATCAAATTTTTTGAGAAAAACAGGGCTATGAATCGATACATAACAGCTATGTATCGATACGAAATGGTTTATGTATCGATACATAACCCTTATGCGTCGATACATACTGAAGAAATTTGAGAAAACAACATTTTCACTACAGCATGCGTCTGTCGCTCCCGGGATTTTCATCCTAGTACAAACGCGAAAGTGGCACCGAAACAGAGTCGCCAGCAATGTGTATTTATCCCAAGAGAGGGAAAGGAAACACCGCGTAAACCTGAGAGAAAGGAAAAGCATGGTCTTGCGACCAAGAGAAGTGGGTAAGGGAGTCGGTTACGCGAGAGGAAGGTATTAGCACCCCCTCGCGTCCATCGTACCCGATGGGATCCACGCTTGCTTGTCTCGATCAAAGGGTGTAAAGAAAAGATACTGGAAAAAAGAACTAAAAGAAAGAAAGGAGAAAGAAGAACAAATGTAGGGAAAATAAAAGAAGTGCTCGAATGGGCCCTACCCCACTGCCTACGTATCTCATCGGGAACATGAGAATCAGAGCGACGTAGTTCCCCTCACTAGGGATGAATTGTTTGTGTTTTTTAGAGAACGGCTGACGTTCTAGCTCAGGTGTTGCAGGCTCGCTGGTCCGAGTGCGTTACCATCTTGCAAGAGAACGAGTAGAAGCGCGTTCGTGCGTTGAGAGTGAATGAGGTGAGAAAAGAATTCCCGAAGGAAAGACGTTATTGTTTGTTTTTGTCTTTTAAGAGTTTTTTCATTTGTTTGCATATGATAGTGTATCTGAATCTTAGTCATTGGAATGTGTACATCCTCACATTCCAAGATGGAATGGGTAAGAAAGCACACTAAGAGTGAAGAAGACCCCCACACTTAGTTCCAATTGTCAAGGTTCAAACACACTAGCATACTTGTGTTTATTAAGTGTTTTGTTGATTAAGAAATGAAGAAGTGTTTTTTATTATTTGCACTTTCAGCAAGTATTGCATTTAAGTCCCTCATACAAGATCAAATATGTAACACATTGACCTAAGATGGGCCATATGCTACACATTCTAAGATTACAAGAGAAGACCCCTTATAACCTTTTCTTTATATGAAAGGCCTAAATGCAATAAATGCCTACCTTTATTATATGTTTTGAATTTTCTTTGAGATGAGAAAAGAGACTCAAGAGAGGAGAAAAGGTAAAACCTATATGGACTAAGACTCAATCCTAATTGAAGATTAAAGGGAGTGATCCTAAAGGTTTGTGAGGTTTCAACCTAAAGTCTAAAGAAAGAATGAATTAAACAATTCACTTCTAAAGTAGAAGATGAATTGTAATTCAAAAAGGGAAAGTAATGAGTTATTAAAAGAAAGCACATAAGTGCTTAACAAAACACAAAATGGAATTGTAAAAGAGAAAGGATAGAAGTTGAATGTGGATCCCTTATCCACACTCAATTGAAACTTACCGAAGCCCCTACATGGTTAGCACAATCACTTACAAGTAAAGTAAGAAAATATAATGAACAAATCAAATTCAAACAAGTTGACAAACAAAGTAAAATGAAATTGAATGCTATACATGCTTCCAAGTCAGAATGTAACTCATATTTACACAACCTAATGTTATCCTAAATGAGCATACCAAATCATGCAAACAAAATCTCAATCCAACAAGAAGCAAAGAAGAAAAGGTGAAGTGATGTGAATGTGGTTCATACTTGTGAAACAAGTGACTTAAGGTGCAAGATAAACATCAAACATGCAAAGATGAAACCCAAATGTCACAATCAGAAGTCAATTAACATGCTATACATCCTCAAACAAAACCACAACTCATGGCACAAGTGCCTTCATGATCAAGCAAACCAAACATGAGGCATGCATTCACAAAATGAACAAGTTAAACTTCATGCTTCAAACAAATAGCAAACATGCTTCAAAAATTATGACTTTCCCCAATAAAACACCTTAAACACATGCCATTAACATATCAAGTCCACAAGCAATGAATCAGAACCAAAGTCACTCAACAATTAGGTCAAAGTCTCATGGAAGTTTCATGCATTCATGCTCAAAGCAACACATCAAAAGTCATCCAAAAAAGACTTAAAAATCATATCATAAATCTCAAACATACCTCAACATATTGTGACCACAATGCAAAAAGAAAGGTATCAAAATCATTTTTTATGATCAAGAACAAAAATGCACAAAATCATATGTCACATTAAGTATGCATACAAATGGAAATTCAAAAGAAATAATGGAACAGGGGCAAAATGGTCATAAAATCAGTAAATAAAATCATAGAAAATTTCCTAAATGTTTTAAGAATACACATGAATTTTTGTAGAATTTTCCAATATGTTTTGGTATTTTTAAAAATTAATTATGAAACGTGTATGTAAAATGAAAATAAAAATAAAATGCAATATGAGAGGGGGGTATGAATGTAGCAATTGGACAGTGCAAACTGGTTTGGGCTTTAGAAAATGGAGGTGTGAATATCAATTTGGCTGAGTCCATCAGAAATGTGCACATGACTTGCACGAGTTTTTTAATGCGCTGGCACCATTATCACCACACGATCATGCCAAAATGGACGCATAAGATTAGAACATGCTAAACCCTAACATCAACTCACCGGCCGGAGAGGGACCTCCGGTCACCTTCTCCGGCCACTCTCCGGTGCTGCAATCAACCAAACAATCCAGAAATTTATGCAATGCACATCAAAATATTCAGGAAGTCACGTAGAGCATGAATCTAGGATTAGTTTTCACAAACAACACACAAACAGAGAGAATAGAAGCAATGAAATTAGCCCTAGGTTTTGGATCTAAGCTTCTAAGAAGCTCTATCAACTAGCCAGATGGAGGAGTGCTCTTAGTGAGCTCAAATCATCACAACACGAGCTAGACAGAATGCAAATCGTGCCAAGAAAGTTTAGGATATTGAAACCTGAAAATGTAGGAAACTGTAGTTGAAAGAGAACCAGAGAAATGTGCTTCCTCTTTGATCTTCAACTGGCCAAATAAAGGCTCACAAATCCTTGCAAATGTTGATGAAATTCAATATGCAGTGGAAGACTCTTCAATCTCTTCAATGCTACCAAGCTTCAATGTGTTCCAATGATGTGTGATGTTGAAGCTTGAAGATGGATTCAGATGTGGATGATGATGAAATCGTGTGAGAGGAAGAGAAGCTTCAGAGAGAGAGCTTGCGAATTTCAGAGGAAAAATGAGAATGAAGTGTAGTTGAGTGAGAGTGTGAAAATGAAGTTCCAAACTGAATTGTGAAGTGAAGTTTGAATTTATATCATGAATTAACCATGGTTTAGTGAGTTGGTTAATTGAGTTGAGTGGGTTAAACTGAGTCATCCCTAACTAACTGAGTCAAGTTAGTTAGGGAGAGCAGTGCTATGGTGAAGATGGCTCATGGTGAGATATGGTGGGAGCAAGGAGAAAGTGAATTGGCACTGTTGTGTAGCAGGGGCTTGCGCATCAGAAACTTGGTAAGCAAGTTTGTTCTTTCTATTCCCATGTGTGGCACGTGATAGTGTGCATTGTGTAGGTGATATGTTTGGCCAAATGTGGAAATAAAGTGTGGAAGTGTTTGTGGTGTGTGTGAACCAGAATCCTGCAACATGCTATCAATGCATCCATTCCAACATAGGGTAGTTCGTGGAGGTTTTTCTCTCTACTCATTGAATGGTTTGGCAAGGTTTTGGAGTCATGGAAAAGAGGAGCTATCATGGAACAATATTGATGTTGAAAACAAGTCAAATGGAAGTGTACAAGGTGATGAAAAATTGCTTGAAACAAAAGGAATCAAAACTGGTGTATGGCGTAGTAATGGGGTTGGTTGGCGAGGCAACATGGCGCCTGGGTTTTCAGCATAACCAACATGACTTTGAACCCTTAAAACTATCTCATAACTTGATCAAACCAAAAATTGTCCAACATGAATATTGAAGATGACAATGCAATGAACAACTTTCATGTTGAAAAGTTTTCCATTTGAGGCCTTTAACCATGAGAAAAATGAGTGGACATTAGGCCCACCACATGTTTGTTAAAATGACTGCGCGCGTGCCCTGAAAATCTTGGTCATGACCTAGTTTTGAACCTACTTTGCTCAAACTTTGATCAATCATATCTCACTCAATTTTTATCCAATGGAGATGTTCCACACATGGATTTGAAGCTTAAAACAAGATCTTTCATTGAGGCAGAGTGGATTTTTCATTTGGTGCTCCAAATTTAAATGGCCTTGGTTCAAATTCTGATGCAAAATGGCAAAAACTTGCTATTTTTAGTAACCCTACTTCATCCAAAAATGGCAACTTTCCACATCTTGATTTTTTCATGATTCCTTTGGAGTTTCTTGACCAAATTTTGTACATTGGACATATGCAACATGAATTTCATGATTTTGGGCTCAAAAAGTCAAGAGTTGACTTTTTCCTCTGATTATTTGACTTTGCCCCAATTTCTCTGATTCTTGATCTTTCTTCCAATTGAACCACTTCTAAAACCAATTGAGATGCAATTTTCCACATACATACACCTAGGGACATATGGAATACCATGACAACAAGTTTTGTCCAAAAAATCAGAGATACCCTGATTTAATTGGAAACCCTAATTTCAGCCCCTTCTGGTTAGGAGGAAAAAGTGCAGTCTTCAATTTCAAATTCCTCAGAGCATGTTGTGTATCCTCTTAAAGGATGATGAGAAATGCCACTTGAGAATGATTTTGAATCAATGAGCTATCTCTTTTGAGGGTTTTCCTTCAATTTTTGAACCTCTTGCATAGTGAAAGATGTAGTGCTTCAATCTCCCATTGTATCTCTTATCCTTGAGGTTGTGGAAGATCAATTGAGATGGGATGAGACATGAAAGACCTCTTGGCTTGCCTTGAGGGCACTTGATTGACCTTTTGTGCTTTGAATGATCTCTTGATTGCCCACCTTCCACCTGATCACATGCCCTGATGGTAAGAAGGATGCCATGCTTCATTTTTCTATGTTAAATGCAATGCAATGTTAATGAGGTGGATATGATATGATAAATGATAATGCCATGCTATGATGCCAAAAGGGGAGAGCAAATTTTGGGGTATTACAGCTGCCCCTATTCAAGCGCTGTAGACCTGAATGCCTGAAAGCAAATGCTTTCGGACTTTTAAGGTATATAGTGATTGAATACCAAAAATAACCAAAAATTTGCTCTGGGTGATGAAGAAGAAAAGGGATATAAACCCAACGAGACTGCTGGATTGAATCTTCGATGAAATGTCGGAGAGATCTGTCTTTTGAACGACGCCAGACGACTACTGGCTTGCCACACTACTGGTGGACTTTAATAATGTCTTTTATGCAATTCCAGACGACTACTGGCCTGCCACGCTACTGGTGGACTTTAATAATGTCTTTTTGAACGACGCCAGACGACTACTGGCTTGCCACACTACTGGTGGACTTTAATAATGTCTTTTTGAACGACGCCAGACGACTACTGGCTTGCCACACTACTGGTGGACTTTAATAATGTCTTTTTGAACGACGCCAGACGACTACTGGCTTGCCACACTACTGGTGGACTTTAATAATGTCTTTTTGAACGACGCCAGACGACTACTGGCTTGCCACACTACTGGTGGACTTTGCAGCTTCGTGCCACCCGAAGACGGACTTTTGCCAATCCACTGTTGGACTTTTATCTGCTTTGCCACCCGAAGATGGACTTTTGCCAATCCACTGTTGGACTTTTGGAATATGCCACCCTTAGATGGACCTTTCGCCAATCCACTGTTGGACTTTTGCCACCCGAAGACGGACTTTTGCCAATCTACTGTTGGACTTTTGCCACCCGAAGACGGACTTTTGCCAATCCACTGTTGGACTTTTGCCACCCGAAGACGGACTTTTGCCAATCCACTGTTGGACTTTTGCCACCCGAAGACGGACTTTTGCCAATCCACTGTTGGACTTTTGGAATTTTAAAATCGAATTACTCTCTGCCTCTGCGCCAGACATCTCTGCCGACTCTGCTGAGGAACCACAATCAATGATTTAATCTCGGAGACTCCTGAAAGGATAATATCTCTGCTGGCGAATGGATGAACAATCCGTCTGCTTCGAATTGTCAAGCTTGCCAAAAATAAATTGGACTTTAAGATATGAGGGAATGACGACTCTGGCAGGAATTATTCCATCTGTTTGGGGCTGGATTCTGGTCACAGCAACTCCGCTGGGGATGAGAATTTTTAAATGACGTCCTGCTGGGGAAATGAGCCATTAAAACTCTGCTTGGGGATTTATTCAACCCAAGATCCTTTATAGGGATTATCAACCTTCTGACCCGGCTAGGGAAAGGCTGTACCATCCTTGTTGAGGAATAGATTCTGTCGATCTGATAAACCTCTGCGGAGAGAACAACAACTCAGCTGGAAGTTGCTGACACGATTCGATGCTGACCTCTGTGGGGATACCATGACCAGAGATACGATCTTGCTGGGTATCAGGGCTACTCTGCCAAGGATATGCAAATCCTGGTTAGAACATTCTACTGCATCTTGCTAGAAAGAGTCCTTAGAGATCTGTTGGGGAAACCCAAAGCAAATCCACAGTAGTCTGCTGAAGAATATGACTGTCAAGCTTAGGATGAGTACCACAATGCCCCATGTTAGGCGAGCTTTCCCTTTGGACAATTCCGTTGGGGATGACGAGTTTATAACAAACTCTGCTGGAGAAAACTGCTTTAAAGCGTCTCATGTTGGGGAATGCCTTCCGAGAGGATTTTACAGAAGACCAACTGTCCTCAAACTCTACTGGGGGTGACCAACACTTCATGCTGGGGAAACAATCATGCCCCATGCTTGGACAACACAACAATTCGTCCCCGCAAAGGATGTCACAAGAGGATTTTACAGAAGATCTAGCCTCTTCAAACTCTTGTGACTTCGCTGGGGATAATGACCATCAGTTTCGGTGTCGACGAGACCACTCTTTTGGGGAACCTGTGACCGTTATCGATATAGAAAAGCTTGTAGCTGTTGGAAGTACTGAATGAGAGAATCGACTTAATAAGATGCAACGGTACCCAGTTGAACTTAATTCACTGATATCGACCCGTTATGAACAATCGTCGACCGAACGATGAACGCCGATCTCCTTACCCATAATTGCCCCAGTCTTTTGCGTGGGGTGATTTATTGCTGGTCTTGTGCTTAAAATCATCTGCACCTGCTACCTGCAACAAAAGAATATGCCCACATGCCCCGAATATTGCGGGGCTAGAATCCACCATCCGGGAGTATTCAACATTCGAAGTAATTTCAAATATTTTTTCTGCGCATGTTATTGCAAGGCTGCCATGTTTTCAAATGCAATGTTTTATCAACAATTAGGACGTTTTTGCAAACAAAGCAATAAAACAAAAATAGAAAGCTTTTTACTGAAATTCAATTTATTGACTGAGAGCCCAGAATAGGCAATTACACCTGGAAGCAATCCCTGGAAAGAGGTGATCGCTGAAAATTGAGAAAAGAAACTATCCTAATGGCAATGTGAAAACGGAATTCCACTGAGTTTCCATTCTGTTATGACCAGTATGTCTTCAAAACTCCCCGACCTTGCCTTCTGAGGAATGATCAGACCGATTCCTATCCTTCAGAACGTCAGTTGTTCAAACGGTAATGGGTACAGATAACTCAAACCGTAGTCATTCGCTTAAATCCCTCTTTTGTGTGGACCGCCCTTTCAGGTTTTCGATCCACCAGGATACCCTTTTTTGCCTAAGTTGCCCTTTCGGGTTTTCAACTTACCGGGTGTACAAAATTTTTTTAATTATATCCCTAATTTTTGCCCGAACCTTATTCTGTTTTTGGTTCGCCGGGATGCCCTTTTTTGCCTGGATTTTTTTATTTTTATTATCCAGCGGGTCTATTCATGCGAAGTATTTTTTGACTACGTCCGAGTTGACAGGGGATGAAAAGTCTTCGCCATCCATGGTTGTAAGCAATAAAGCTCCGCCCGAAAAGACCTTTTTAACCACGAATGGACCTTCATAATTAGGAGTCCATTTGCCCCTGTGATCTGTATTGGGAGGAAGGATCCTTTTGAGTACCACATCTCCGACTTTGTAAACCCGAGGACGCACCTTTTGGTCAAATGCCTGTTTCATTCTGCGCTGATATAGTTGCCCATGGCATACAGCCGCCAATCGCTTTTCCTCAATAAGGCTCAATTGATCAAATCTGGCTCGTACCCATTCAGCTTCATCTAGCTTAACATCCATCATAACTCTGAGGGACGGAATCTCTACTTCAACCGGTAGCACTGCCTCCATACCATATACAAGTGAGAATGGGGTTGCCCCAGTGGACGTGCGTACCGACGTTCGATACCCATGCAAAGCAAATGGCAACATCTCATGCCAATCTTTGTACGTGACAACCATCTTCTGTACAATCTTCTTGATATTTTTGTTGGCCGCTTCGACCGCGCCATTCATCTTTGGGCGGTACGGAGAAGAATTGTGGTGTTCGATTTTGAAGTCCCGGCATAACTCAGCCATCATCTTATTATTCAAATTAGAACCATTATCAGTAATGATTCTTTCGGGAACTCCATATCGGCAAATGATATCCCGTTTTAAGAAACGAGCGACCACTTGCTTTGTAACATTGGCATAGGATGCGGCTTCAACCCATTTGGTGAAGTAATCAATTGCCACCAATATGAACCGATGACCATTGGAAGCTGTAGGCTCAATCTTTCCGATCATATCAATGCCCCACATGGCAAACGGCCATGGCGACGACATGATACTCAACGGATTTGGAGGCACATGCACCTTGTCTGCATAGATCTGGCATTTATGGCATTTGCGGGCATATTTGCAACAATCTGACTCCATAGTCAACCAATAATATCCCGATCTTAACAACTTTTTAGCCATTGCATGTCCTCCGGCATGGGTACCGAAAGAGCCTTCGTGCACTTCGATCATCAACAAGTCTGCTTCATGTCTATCCACACATCTAAGCAGGACCGTGTCAAAATTTCTTTTATACAGCACGCCATCTTTGTTCAAGAAGAAACTACCAGCTAACCTTCTCAACGTCTTCCTGTCTTTGGACGATGCCCCTGACGGGTACTCTTGACTTTTCAAGAAACACTTAATATCATGAAACCATGGCTTGTCATCAGACGTTGCATCGACCGCAAACACAAATGCTGGTCTGTCAAGGCGGGATACCTCAATCTTAGGTACATGGTTCCATCCTTGCACTTTGATCATGGAAGACAAAGTGGCCAAGGCATCCGCGAACCTATTCTCATCTCGAGGAATATGGTACAGTTTCACTGTTGTGAAAAATGTCAGCAATCTCCTCGTATAATCTCTATACGGCACTAGATTTGCTTGGTGCGTGTACCAACTCCCTTTCACTTGATTGATTACCAAAGCTGAATCACCGAATATATCAAGGGTTTTAATCCGTAGATTAATCGCCTCCTCGATCCCCATTATACAAGCTTCGTACTCTGCTTCATTGTTGGTGCATCCAAAAGTTATTCGTGCAGTGAAAGGCATATGAACACCTTCCGGCGTGATAAGAACTGCTCCAACTCCGCACCCATTCATATTGACAGCCCCATCAAACATCAGACTCCATTTGGATTCAGGGTCTGGCCCCTCCTCCGGGAGTGGTTCCTCACAGTCTTTAGCTTTGAGAAACATGATGTCCTCATCAGGGAAGTCAAACTTCATGGGTTGGTAATCATCCATTGGCTGTTGCGCAAGATAATCGGACAAGATACTTCCTTTGATGGCCTTTTGTGAAGTGTACTGAATGTCATACTCTGTCAAGACCATTTGCCGCCGTGCAACTCTGCCTGTCAATGCTGGTTTCTCGAAAATATACTTGATAGGATCCATTTTTGAAATCAACAAGGTCGTGTGCCTAACCATATATTGCCTCAATCGCTTAGCGGCCCATGCAAGCGCACAGCATGTCTTTTCAAGCATTAAGTATCGGGACTCACAATCATTGAACTTTTTGCTCAGGTAGTAAATAGCATGCTCCTTCCTACCTGTCTCGTCATGTTGACCGAGAACACAACCCATGGAACCTTCAAGCACTGTCAGATACATTATCAGCGGTCTCCCTTCAACTGGAGGCATTAGAATCGGAGGTTCCTGCAAGTATTCTTTTATCTTATCGAATGCCAATTGGCAATCGTCATTCCACCTGACCGTTTGGTCTTTCCTTAACAATTTAAATATTGGCTCACACGTGGCTGTTAGGTGAGATATGAACCTTGCAATGTAGTTCAATCTACCCAAGAAACCACGAACCTCTTCTTCTGTTCTCGGTTCAGGCATTTCTTGTATTGCTTTCACCTTGGCAGGATCAACCTCGATTCCTCTTTCGCTCACAATGAAACCCAGTAACTTTCCAGAACGCACCCCAAACGTGCACTTGTTTGGATTTAATCTCAGACGGAACTTTCTCAACCTTTCAAACAGCTTTTTCAGGTTAACCAGATGTTCCTCTTCGGTTCTCGACTTGGCAATCATATCATCTACATAACATTCGATCTCCTTATGAATCAAGTCATGAAACAATGTCACCATCGCCCGCTGGTACGTTGCCCCTGCGTTTTTCAACCCAAAAGGCATTACTTTATAACAATATGTACCCCACGGAGTAATGAACGTGGTCTTCTCCATGTCTTCAGGTGCCATCTTGATCTGGTTGTACCCGGAGAAACCGTCCATAAATGAGAACACTGAAAATTGAGCTGTATTATCGACCAGCACATCAATATGAGGTAGTGGAAAATC
Source organism: Lathyrus tuberosus (assembly GCA_022829125.1). NCBI lineage: Eukaryota > Viridiplantae > Streptophyta > Magnoliopsida > Fabales > Fabaceae > Lathyrus > Lathyrus tuberosus. The sequence goes on from JALAZF010000072.1 coordinate 15,252,364, forward strand.
ATCTTTCGGGCTAGCTTTATTGAGATCTCGATAATCCACACACATTCTCACTTTTCCATCTTTCTTCGGTACTGGCACGATGTTGGCTACCCATGGAGGATACTTTGTCACAGCAAGAAAACCAGCGTCCCACTGCTTCTGGACTTCCTCCTTAATCTTTAAGGCCATGTCGGGGTGAGTCCGACGAAGTTTCTGCTTGACTGGCGGACATTCTTCTCTCAATGGTAGCCTGTGTACGACAATATCCGTATCCAACCCCGGCATGTCTTGATACGACCAGGCGAAGATGTCAACATACTCGCGCAACATTTCCGTCAAAGTTTGCTTCACATCTGCTTGCAAGCTGGCACCAATCCTGATCTCTTTCTTGGCGTCCTTGGTACCAATATTGATGATTTCTACAGTCTCCTGATGAGGCTGGATGACCCTTTCCTCTTGTTTCAACAATCTGGCCAGTTCTTCAGAAAGTTCACAATCTTTCCCATCCCCTTCTTCGGCTTGATAAATCGGATTGTCAAAGTCATACATGGCCATATCAAAATCGTTATCAGTGGTATCCGGAGGATCAAGTCTGCATGAACGGGTTCATGCCTTATTTTAGAATTTATTTTTAAGCAAAACAAAAGAAAATGAAACATTGCCATTTTATATTTTTTGTGCAAAAATAAAAACTGAAAGACAGAGAACAAAATTTGATTGCAAAACGTCCTTTATTAATGATTAAACATTGCAAATGCAACCATGGTGGCCCTACAAATGAATCTATACGCCTTGGGCAGAGCGCAAGATTTTGTCATGCATTATGGTTAGAAAAAACAAAGAAAAATTACTCTGTCTGAAGAGTAACCCGGATGACTTCTTCAACGAACCAGTTCTGCACTTGTTGTCCCGAAGCATGAGGGCGTACCCAGTTGTCCAGGTCACAATTACTGTCAACACTATCCTCCGTGGCTGCACAAGACTGGTCCATGTAGATAATTCCCCCACTATTGAAAGTAATGGGTCCCCTGCTCCCCGCATCTGAAGTTGTAGAGGGATGATAACCAATACCAAATTTGTCTTCCTTCATTGGGGTCTCTATCAACCTGCCCCAACCTTGGGCGTTGCCTGCCCTGACGACCTCGACAGCTTGTTTGTAAGATGAAATGGAGGTACCAGCCCCAACTGGTACAGAAGAAGACTCAGGTGCATCGTCAATATTGACTGCTTCGAATGATTGGCACAGCATCTCATGAATTTCCCCATCCATTTCAATGTACTTGAACGTGGACAAGTGACTCACAAAGATGTCTTCTTCCCCACACACTGTCACAACCTGCCCTTCAAACTCATACTTCAGCTTTTGATGTAGAGTAGAAGTAACAGCCCCGGCTCCGTGAATCCAAGGGCGTCCCAATAGGCAGCTATATGCAGGTTGTATGTCCATTACATGGAACGTGGATTTGAATACCTGTGGTCCAATTTGTACGGGCAATTCCACCTCACCAAACACAGATCGTCGGGTCCCATCGAATGCTCTGACCACCAATTCACTAGGCCTTAAGATCAAACCATCAACTTCCAGCTTCATCAATGCCTTCTTGGGCAAGACATTGAGTGACGAACCAGTGTCTACCAGTACATGAGATAACACTGCGCCCTTACACTCCATCGTGATATGCAAAGCCTTATTATGGTTTCTTCCTTCAACAGTCAAATCTCTACTTGTAAAGCCCAAGCCATGGCTGACATTAACATTGGAGATTACGCCCTCGAGCTGATTAACAGTAATTTCTTGTGGCACGTACGCACTCTTCAACACTCTCAACAACGCCTGTCGGTGCGCATCAGAGCACAACAATAGTGACAGGATTGAAATCTTTGAAGGGGTCTGATTCAGTTGGTCCACAATCTTATAATCGCTTTTCTTGATTATCTTCATAAATTCTTCCATTTCCTTATCAAAAGTAATCTTTGTCTCTGCTTCAGGTGTAGGTGCACTTTCAACCACCTGTTTACCCTTATCCTTTGCTGCAGCTTCTACCTCCTTATCACTTCTCAAGGTTGGGGGAGCGAACAACCTTCCACTCCTTGTAAAGCCCCCTACACCCCCTACGTTATCAACATTTGGGCTGACTGATGACTCAACTTCCTGCTTTTTACCTTCGTAATATACATCTGCCCCATAGTGCCATGGGATAGCTTTCGTGGATGTGAACGGAATTGGTCCTGGCACCGTGATAGTGACAGGACTGGGCCCTTCTGGCGCAACACTCGCCACGGGAACTGCATTGACCGGCATTTGAATCTCAGCGGGAGTGTAATAGATGGTCACGGTTGATATCTCATCAGTGTCTTTCACGACTCTGTCGAACTGTAGACATCCTTCATCGATCAGATTCTGTAAACCCATCTTCAACTTATCACAGCCGTTCTCCTGATTCATACACTCAAAGCAATCTTGATTACAGCCCGGGAACACCTGTCCCTTCAATAAACGATCTTTTACAACCAACAAAGAAGTTTTCACTTGACGGATATCTGTCACCAGATTCAATCTCCTCCCATCTTCAATAGCGTACACATTTGCTGCGCTATGATCAGGCATGGGATGCTGAGTAATATTAGGAGCGGGAGAGAAATTGATGGCTTTAGCATCAATCAAATCTTGTACTTTATGATGGAAAGCCCAGCATTTTTCAATGGAGTGCCCCTGAGCACCTGAGTGGAACTCACAACGAGCATTAGCATCGAAGTTAGGTGGCAGGTTTTCGGCAACCGGAGCTTTCATAGTACGGAGTTCTACCAACTTTAACTCGAGTAGCCGGGGCAACAGCGCGGCATAAGTCATAGGGAGAGGATCCATCTTACGATCCCTCTGTCTAGACCTTTGCTGGAAAAAAGGTTGTTGCTGTTGAACTTGTTGTTGGGGTTGTTGTTTCTGAACAGACGGTGTGGGGATTGTCACAGCATCTACCTGATAATAAGCTCGAGAACGCCCTCTGCCTCGTCCTCTAAACACAGCATTCGTATCACCTTCTCGTCTTTTCTGGTTACTAGCAAACGGTTTCTTCGTCCCCGAAGAGCCAGCCCCACTCACATCCTGGATCTTTCCAAGCTTTAACAGACTTTCTATTCTTTCTCCCGCAATCACAATATCAGCAAATCCAGTTGACGGACAAGCAGCTAATCTATCCAGATAGGCCCCTTGCAAGGTGCCCATGAACATATCTGCCATTTCTCTGTCTGACAAGGGAGGTTGGACCTGGGCAGCCATTTCCCTCCACCTCTGTGCATATTCTTTGAAACTCTCCTTGGCATTCTGGGACAATCCCTGCAATTGGGTGCGGTTGGGCGCCATGTCGATATTATACTGGTATTGCTTCAGGAACGCTTCTGCCAGATCTTTCCAATTCTTCACAGCAGCTCTATTCAACTTCATGTACCAGGTCAAGGATGCCCCAGCCAGACTGTCCTGAAAATAGTGCATCCATAGCTTCTCGTCATCCGTATGGGCTGAAATCTTCCCAAAGTAAGCTTGAAGATGCGTTTGGGGACACGCATTGCCGTGATACTTATCGAAAGTGGGAGGCTTGAATTTAGGGGGAATTCTGACTCCTGAGACCAGCCCCAAGCTGGTAACATCAATACCCATAGAGTTCTTGCATTCTATGGCCCTGATCTTCTCTGCTAACTCATCATACCTTCGATCACCTTGATTACCCACATCAGCATCCAGCAGAGTAAATTGGTCTTCCAGAGTATCCTCAAGAGTAACACCAGCATGCCTACCATTTCCATTACCCCGATTGTTACCACCAGGAGGAGGGTTGCCACCGGGAGGAGGAATGCCATGTCCCTGTGAATTGTCATGATGATCACCTTCGGGCCCATTGTCGGGACGCTCTACCAGAAGCCTCAGTCTCTCCTGATTTTGCGCCATGCCAGTCATGAGGGTCATGAACTGGTCCATACGCGCCCTCATTTCAGCCAAATCACTTTGCACTTGATCCATGACTCTTACTTGATTCCTTCGCGTCGAATATCGGTGAATATGACTCTCCGCTATACTGCCTGAAACCAAATAAAGGTTAGAGACCCTGCAACGAGTACCTGAAAAGCAAGTAACAAAAAATGCAAAATGATATGCAATGCCATGCAATGCCATGTTTGTCATTTCCGAGGTGCTTTATACCCTGATTCCAACCCAACCACAGAAATCTGAAGACCAGAAATCGTGATATAAAGAGACGTATTGTGGTCATGTGCTTGTGTGCAGCTATCTGATAAGGAATAATTCTGAATAAAACTGCTCATACTCATTCAACAAAGTATTCAAGTACATTTAAGAAGGGCTCATCCGCAAATGCAATACAAGGAAAAATGGATCCATCAACAAGCCTGATGGTAACCATTAACAACAAAATACAGGGAAAAGAACATCAATCTGACAATTCCACATCCTTCAGCTTATCACTTGAGTATTTGATTTCCTCAAAAAGTATACGGGTACGCTGGTGATTCGGCTTTTCAATCATCTCTTTGATCAAGACATCCCTTTTCTCAAGAGCTTCAGTTAAAGAACCCATATGCAGCATAAGAGCTTCGTCATCACACACTCCTTTGTGTCTCTTTATGCCGGCTTGCTTCTTGAGTATCTCCCTTTCTATCATGATTTCTTCAAGCTCTTTCTTGGTATTCCTCAGTTGGCTTCTAGCTTCTTCTAACTGTTCTTGACTTTTACCGAGACTTTCCCGATACTTTCTCCTCTGCTCATGTGCCTTTTTAAGCTCCTCGTCTTTAGTCTTCGACTGATCCTTTAACTCGGCATTTTCAATTCTGACTTCATCCCAAGCTTGACGAAGTTGAGCTAATGAATCCTTGCTTCGGGCTAACGCCTGTTTTGTAATCTTGTGAGCCTGACTAGTGTCATCTGCTCCCAAAGTAAGTTTCCGAAAGTACCGAGCTCGGTCATCAAAATCTTCCTCTTTGTCAGCCAAGGTTTTTTCCGCTTTCAAGGCTCTCTTTTCCAACTCTTTGTTGTCAGCTAGAGCTTTCTGAAGGCATCTGCTCATTCCAGAATTCTCTATCTGCAACTCTCTGACCATTTTCTTCCACTTCTCACATTCTTCAATAGCCACCATAGTGGGTTGTTCTGGCTGTACTGCACATAAAAGAGGTCCCCTTGAAAAGGGTAAAAGCAATTCCTTTACTTTTGTTTCAATCCACCTGTCATATTCAGGATAAGATCTACAATCTCCTTTTCCAAAAACTGCTTTTCCAATTTTGTGCTTATCTTTCCAAGCATTCACTACTTCTACCACCTTCGCATCTTTAGTTCCTGTAAAGAATAAAGATTCTTCCACATCTTGCTCTGTAGGAGGATCCCTGGAAGCATACCCAAATTGTCGGATGGCCAAAACTGGATTATAATTGATCCCTCCTTTTCTGCCAATCAAAGGCACATTTGGAAAATTTCCGCATCTTGTGACAAGCTCTATTCTCAATAACCGGTGATCAAACCATACAATGTTATCAGCAGTTAAACTCATCAATCGTTTAGACCATTTCGCCACATCTTTGGTTTCCACAAAGGCACCTGTCTGAGGCAAATGTTTGAAAAACCAATGACTCAGCAGTGGAGTACAACAACTGACAGATCCTCCCCTCCTTTTCTCATTCTTGTAATGCACGGAATGATAAAAATCTCCTAACAAAGTAGGGACTGGATTTTTAAGGACAAAAACTCTCGTTGCTTGCATATCCACAAAGTCTTGCTGATTGGGAAAGAAAACTAGGCCATATATGCAGAGAGCCAGAATGGAATTGTAAACCGTCCAATTTTTAGCACTTGCAGCCTCTTGGGCCTGTCCAGCCAGAAATTCTAAATGAAATCCGCTAACTCCATTTTTACTGATCACACCGCTCTTTATCAATGTCTGATCCATTTGTAAAGCAGCAGCAATTTCTTTTACGCTGGGAGAACTACCAGAGAAGAATGGTATTGCCGACGTGATCGGAATTCCCAAAATAAATGAGAATTCTTCCAGTGTTGGCATCAAAATGTAATTTGAAAAAAGAAAGCACCTCAACGAAGGCTCGTAGAACTGCAGCAGAGTGTGTAAAGCATCATGCTCATACTTGGTGATTGTACGGACCATCCCAACCAAATTCCCGTAGCTCTTCTGAAACCTATCAAGAATACCCGGACCAGCCATATCTATAACTTTGAGCAATGAATCCAAGACAGGATCTGGAAACTTGTAAGACACATTGTTCTTTCTCTCGGCGACGATCTCTGTTGAACCCATGGATTGGAATCAGAAATGTATTATGCACCTGAAAATGACAAACATAACTGTTATGATATGATAATGCAATGCGAAAGGGCATGTGATCAGGTAATCAAGTGTCGGTGTCTGTATTGAACTGTGTGCACTGTGTCTCTGTACTGAATCTGGCAATATCTGAGATGAACACTTAGATCACTGTCATAGGATACAATGTCTGAAATCATCATAGAATCACGAGTAAGGTAGGTAGGAGGCTGGGTTTCCTGCAAACCTGTAAACATCCCGCCCATGCTCACATGTGGTTCTTAGAAAATAAGGCTTGTCAGCTTCGGAGGTTTGAGAAGCAATAGCACATTCAGCCCATAGGATACAATGCTATGCCAATCAAAGAGGTCGTCCACTGACTCCCCTTAGAAAATAAAGGTCATCCTATGCAAGTTCCAAAGTGGGCCCTCGGGTGCGAATGGGTTTGCCACAGAATGTGGTCTGCCATTGTCACCACTAAAGAGGGATATTTCCACTAAGGTCCTCATGATCGGTCACTAGAGTCGACAGCTCTCTAGATCTACATCCTGGAATACGCAAGATGCGCATGCCACGACGTGTCCCAAGATAGCCTCGTCTAGCTGTGAATTTCGTGAACACCCAACGCACTCCAAACGGCACGTAGGTCCCACTACTCTCCACTCTAATTCTAAGTGTATACTCAAGCCTGTGTAATGGGCTTATCTCTCAGAACTCCCATCCCGCCAAACAGAAAATAGCACAGTCCAACACAACACTAATAATATGATATGTAATGCTAAAAAGCAGTAAATACAGTAATGTACAGTAAAGCAGTAAATAACCATACAATAAAATGGTAAATATAGCACAACAGTAAACACCCAATGAAAGAAAAACAGACAAGCGCTAGGATTGACTCGCTTAGGGATGGACCAGCAATAGGTCAAAATGTCAGTCCCCAGCAGAGTCGCCAGCTGTCGCTCCCGGGATTTTCATCCTAGTACAAACGCGAAAGTGGCACCGAAACAGAGTCGCCAGCAATGTGTATTTATCCCAAGAGAGGGAAAGGAAACACCGCGTAAACCTGAGAGAAAGGAAAAGCATGGTCTTGCGACCAAGAGAAGTGGGTAAGGGAGTCGGTTACGCGAGAGGAAGGTATTAGCACCCCCTCGCGTCCATCGTACCCGATGGGATCCACGCTTGCTTGTCTCGATCAAAGGGTGTAAAGAAAAGATACTGGAAAAAAGAACTAAAAGAAAGAAAGGAGAAAGAAGAACAAATGTAGGGAAAATAAAAGAAGTGCTCGAATGGGCCCTACCCCACTGCCTACGTATCTCATCGGGAACATGAGAATCAGAGCGACGTAGTTCCCCTCACTAGGGATGAATTGTTTGTGTTTTTTAGAGAACGGCTGACGTTCTAGCTCAGGTGTTGCAGGCTCGCTGGTCCGAGTGCGTTACCATCTTGCAAGAGAACGAGTAGAAGCGCGTTCGTGCGTTGAGAGTGAATGAGGTGAGAAAAGAATTCCCGAAGGAAAGACGTTATTGTTTGTTTTTGTCTTTTAAGAGTTTTTTCATTTGTTTGCATATGATAGTGTATCTGAATCTTAGTCATTGGAATGTGTACATCCTCACATTCCAAGATGGAATGGGTAAGAAAGCACACTAAGAGTGAAGAAGACCCCCACACTTAGTTCCAATTGTCAAGGTTCAAACACACTAGCATACTTGTGTTTATTAAGTGTTTTGTTGATTAAGAAATGAAGAAGTGTTTTTTATTATTTGCACTTTCAGCAAGTATTGCATTTAAGTCCCTCATACAAGATCAAATATGTAACACATTGACCTAAGATGGGCCATATGCTACACATTCTAAGATTACAAGAGAAGACCCCTTATAACCTTTTCTTTATATGAAAGGCCTAAATGCAATAAATGCCTACCTTTATTATATGTTTTGAATTTTCTTTGAGATGAGAAAAGAGACTCAAGAGAGGAGAAAAGGTAAAACCTATATGGACTAAGACTCAATCCTAATTGAAGATTAAAGGGAGTGATCCTAAAGGTTTGTGAGGTTTCAACCTAAAGTCTAAAGAAAGAATGAATTAAACAATTCACTTCTAAAGTAGAAGATGAATTGTAATTCAAAAAGGGAAAGTAATGAGTTATTAAAAGAAAGCACATAAGTGCTTAACAAAACACAAAATGGAATTGTAAAAGAGAAAGGATAGAAGTTGAATGTGGATCCCTTATCCACACTCAATTGAAACTTACCGAAGCCCCTACATGGTTAGCACAATCACTTACAAGTAAAGTAAGAAAATATAATGAACAAATCAAATTCAAACAAGTTGACAAACAAAGTAAAATGAAATTGAATGCTATACATGCTTCCAAGTCAGAATGTAACTCATATTTACACAACCTAATGTTATCCTAAATGAGCATACCAAATCATGCAAACAAAATCTCAATCCAACAAGAAGCAAAGAAGAAAAGGTGAAGTGATGTGAATGTGGTTCATACTTGTGAAACAAGTGACTTAAGGTGCAAGATAAACATCAAACATGCAAAGATGAAACCCAAATGTCACAATCAGAAGTCAATTAACATGCTATACATCCTCAAACAAAACCACAACTCATGGCACAAGTGCCTTCATGATCAAGCAAACCAAACATGAGGCATGCATTCACAAAATGAACAAGTTAAACTTCATGCTTCAAACAAATAGCAAACATGCTTCAAAAATTATGACTTTCCCCAATAAAACACCTTAAACACATGCCATTAACATATCAAGTCCACAAGCAATGAATCAGAACCAAAGTCACTCAACAATTAGGTCAAAGTCTCATGGAAGTTTCATGCATTCATGCTCAAAGCAACACATCAAAAGTCATCCAAAAAAGACTTAAAAATCATATCATAAATCTCAAACATACCTCAACATATTGTGACCACAATGCAAAAAGAAAGGTATCAAAATCATTTTTTATGATCAAGAACAAAAATGCACAAAATCATATGTCACATTAAGTATGCATACAAATGGAAATTCAAAAGAAATAATGGAACAGGGGCAAAATGGTCATAAAATCAGTAAATAAAATCATAGAAAATTTCCTAAATGTTTTAAGAATACACATGAATTTTTGTAGAATTTTCCAATATGTTTTGGTATTTTTAAAAATTAATTATGAAACGTGTATGTAAAATGAAAATAAAAATAAAATGCAATATGAGAGGGGGGTATGAATGTAGCAATTGGACAGTGCAAACTGGTTTGGGCTTTAGAAAATGGAGGTGTGAATATCAATTTGGCTGAGTCCATCAGAAATGTGCACATGACTTGCACGAGTTTTTTAATGCGCTGGCACCATTATCACCACACGATCATGCCAAAATGGACGCATAAGATTAGAACATGCTAAACCCTAACATCAACTCACCGGCCGGAGAGGGACCTCCGGTCACCTTCTCCGGCCACTCTCCGGCGCTGCAATCAACCAAACAATCCAGAAATTTATGCAATGCACATCAAAATATTCAGGAAGTCACGTAGAGCATGAATCTAGGATTAGTTTTCACAAACAACACACAAACAGAGAGAATAGAAGCAATGAAATTAGCCCTAGGTTTTGGATCTAAGCTTCTAAGAAGCTCTATCAACTAGCCAGATGGAGGAGTGCTCTTAGTGAGCTCAAATCATCACAACACGAGCTAGACAGAATGCAAATCGTGCCAAGAAAGTTTAGGATATTGAAACCTGAAAATGTAGGAAACTGTAGTTGAAAGAGAACCAGAGAAATGTGCTTCCTCTTTGATCTTCAACTGGCCAAATAAAGGCTCACAAATCCTTGCAAATGTTGATGAAATTCAATATGCAGTGGAAGACTCTTCAATCTCTTCAATGCTACCAAGCTTCAATGTGTTCCAATGCTGTGTGATGTTGAAGCTTGAAGATGGATTCAGATGTGGATGATGATGAAATCGTGTGAGAGGAAGAGAAGCTTCAGAGAGAGAGCTTGCGAATTTCAGAGGAAAAATGAGAATGAAGTGTAGTTGAGTGAGAGTGTGAAAATGAAGTTCCAAACTGAATTGTGAAGTGAAGTTTGAATTTATATCATGAATTAACCATGGTTTAGTGAGTTGGTTAATTGAGTTGAGTGGGTTAAACTGAGTCATCCCTAACTAACTGAGTCAAGTTAGTTAGGGAGAGCAGTGCTATGGTGAAGATGGCTCATGGTGAGATATGGTGGGAGCAAGGAGAAAGTGAATTGGCACTGTTGTGTAGCAGGGGCTTGCGCATCAGAAACTTGGTAAGCAAGTTTGTTCTTTCTATTCCCATGTGTGGCACGTGATAGTGTGCATTGTGTAGGTGATATGTTTGGCCAAATGTGGAAATAAAGTGTGGAAGTGTTTGTGGTGTGTGTGAACCAGAATCCTGCAACATGCTATCAATGCATCCATTCCAACATAGGGTAGTTCGTGGAGGTTTTTCTCTCTACTCATTGAATGGTTTGGCAAGGTTTTGGAGTCATGGAAAAGAGGAGCTATCATGGAACAATATTGATGTTGAAAACAAGTCAAATGGAAGTGTACAAGGTGATGAAAAATTGCTTGAAACAAAAGGAATCAAAACTGGTGTATGGCGTAGTAATGGGGTTGGTTGGCGAGGCAACATGGCGCCTGGGTTTTCAGCATAACCAACATGACTTTGAACCCTTAAAACTATCTCATAACTTGATCAAACCAAAAATTGTCCAACATGAATATTGAAGATGACAATGCAATGAACAACTTTCATGTTGAAAAGTTTTCCATTTGAGGCCTTTAACCATGAGAAAAATGAGTGGACATTAGGCCCACCACATGTTTGTTAAAATGACTGCGCGCGTGCCCTGAAAATCTTGGTCATGACCTAGTTTTGAACCTACTTTGCTCAAACTTTGATCAATCATATCTCACTCAATTTTTATCCAATGGAGATGTTCCACACATGGATTTGAAGCTTAAAACAAGATCTTTCATTGAGGCAGAGTGGATTTTTCATTTGGTGCTCCAAATTTAAATGGCCTTGGTTCAAATTCTGATGCAAAATGGCAAAAACTTGCTATTTTTAGTAACCCTACTTCATCCAAAAATGGCAACTTTCCACATCTTGATTTTTTCATGATTCCTTTGGAGTTTCTTGACCAAATTTTGTACATTGGACATATGCAACATGAATTTCATGATTTTGGGCTCAAAAAGTCAAGAGTTGACTTTTTCCTCTGATTATTTGACTTTGCCCCAATTTCTCTGATTCTTGATCTTTCTTCCAATTGAACCACTTCTAAAACCAATTGAGATGCAATTTTCCACATACATACACCTAGGGACATATGGAATACCATGACAACAAGTTTTGTCCAAAAAATCAGAGATACCCTGATTTAATTGGAAACCCTAATTTCAGCCCCTTCTGGTTAGGAGGAAAAAGTGCAGTCTTCAATTTCAAATTCCTCAGAGCATGTTGTGTATCCTCTTAAAGGATGATGAGAAATGCCACTTGAGAATGATTTTGAATCAATGAGCTATCTCTTTTGAGGGTTTTCCTTCAATTTTTGAACCTCTTGCATAGTGAAAGATGTAGTGCTTCAATCTCCCATTGTATCTCTTATCCTTGAGGTTGTGGAAGATCAATTGAGATGGGATGAGACATGAAAGACCTCTTGGCTTGCCTTGAGGGCACTTGATTGACCTTTTGTGCTTTGAATGATCTCTTGATTGCCCACCTTCCACCTGATCACATGCCCTGATGGTAAGAAGGATGCCATGCTTCATTTTTCTATGTTAAATGCAATGCAATGTTAATGAGGTGGATATGATATGATAAATGATAATGCCATGCTATGATGCCAAAAGGGGAGAGCAAATTTTGGGGTATTACAGCGTCGACACATGCGTGCTATGTATCGATACATGTGGCCTCTATGCGTCGATACATAAGCCTATGTATCGATACATACTGTGCTGAACCAGAAAATTCTGGTTTGTCGGGGAAACTTCGGAAATTCATATCTCTTGAACCGTAAGTCGGTTTTGACCCCCGTTCGAAGCGTTGGGAAGCTAACGAGATGTTCTTTCTAGGGAAAATGGTTTTGAGGTCTAAACCTGGTCCAATTGGAACAGTATTTTCGAACCGTTTCGTAGTGTCGGGCCTCTGGTTTATGTTTTCGCGTTATTTTGAAATATACATATCTTCTTCGTTGTTTATCGGATTTAAGTGTTCTTTATATCGAATCGAAGCTGTGGATGAGTACTTTTTGATGATGATGGAAAATATTATTTTTAGCCGACTTTTAATCGACTTTTCTGGTAAACCGTAAATCGAATTGTTTGGTTATTTGTGAAAACGTTAGGTTGCCGATTGGCACAATTGATGTGAATGTATGTGGGTTGTGTGTGATGAATGCATGACTATATTGTGAATATTTATGCATGTCAAGAGTGTCATGAGTCATGTTGTATGTGAAGCATCATGATTGCATTCTTGCATTGTGGGGTTCTAAGATGAATCCGTTGTAACGTCGTAAGCCTTTTGAGAGGTGGAGGCGATGATTACAAACGATTGTAAGCCTTTTGAGAGGTGGGAGCAATCGGATTGTAAGCCTTTTGAGAGGTGGGGGCAATCCATAAACATTGTAAGCCTTTTGAGAGGTGGTAGCAATGGGTGAACATCGTATGCCCGACGGGGAGTTACACTAAGTAACGAGCGATGGTTCCAATAAGTTCTTCAATTGAACTTGAGATGAAATGAGTCGGTACCGCATTGCATTTGCATAGAGTCGTGAGTCGGTCTCTATGATTTGCATTGGTCATCCTTGTATTTGTGCATGGGTGAATGAACATGAATATATGTGTTTATGTTGAATGATAAGCATTGTGATGAATATGCTTGGTTTTGTATATAATATATATATATATATATATATATATATATATATATATATATATATATATATATATATATATATATATATATATGCCTTGCGATGTATATTGAATGGGATGTGATGAATTGTGATAAGAATTGTATCATTGTAATGATGCATTGAAGAATGAATATAATATGTATGTTTATGTGGAATGGTAGAATGGTGAGAATGTGTTATGTGTATACTTTTGTGTTGAGATATATGATTATATGCATTGTTATTATGATAATATTTCTCACCCTTCTGCTATTTTATGATGCTCTACGAGGCATTGCAGATTAGGTATCTGGTGGTCTTTTGTGAAGTGTGTCTTCTTACCTTTTTGGTCGGTTGGCTCTGATATGTAGCACCGGGTAGCTAGGACGTTTTGATCTTATTGTGATACATTTGCATATGTATCTTGCTGATGAATTTGTGAATATAAACATGATGTATATATATATATATGTTGATGTATATATGTGGTTGTTATTCAATATTTTAGATGTTTCCGCTTTTATTCTAAATATTGAGATGTGGGTATAAGGAATGAGATCCTTTGTTGTTTGAAAGTTACCCCACTGTTGCATATCTTTGTGAGCAGGTGTTGTACGTGTTTAATTTCAAGCATAATGTGACATACCTTTTTATGCCGTGTTTACAATTATACTCTGATGAAATTTCCAATATGTGCCTAAATGATTTATTTGATTATTTGGGGGTATAGAAAGGGGGTGTTACATTAAGTGGTATCAGAGCCAAGGTTGAGTCAGTCGTGTCTGTCTCGTTGTTGTGTTGGTTGAACTGTTGTTTAACCTTTGTTGTTATTTTTGGGAGTGATCAGAATATGGCTGGTAGAAACGATAATGTGATGGCTGCTGCTATGGAAGCATTGGCTAGGGCGGTGCAGGGTGCGCCGAATGTAAGTGCTAATGAAGAGTTCAGGAAGAATCAACCACCGGTCTTCAAAGGAAGATTTGATCCTGATGGTGCTCAACTTTGGCTGAAAGAGATTAAAAGAATCTTCAGAGTCATGGATTGTGCGGAAGAGAATAAGGTGAGGCTTGGATCTCACATGCTGAGGGAAGAAGCCGACGATTGGTGGGTCGGTATGCGTGAAATTCTTGAGGTGGATAATGAAGAGGTAACTTGGGAATTGTTTCGTACCGAGTTTTTGCTGAAGTATTACCCTGAAAGTGTGAAAGGGAAGAAAGAGATGGAATTCCTGGAATTGAAACAAGGTGGTATGTCAGTGGTGGACTATACTGCTAAGTTTGTGGAATTGGTTCAATTTCATTCTCATTATGCTGCGATTACTGCTGAGTTCTCAAAGTGTATTAAATATGAGAATGGTTTGCGTCCTGAGATTAAGCAAGCTGTGGGATATCAAAGGATTAGGAGGTTTTCGGATTTGACTGAATGTTGTAGAATCTTCGAGGAAGATAGCAAAGCTCGTTCTACACATTACAAGAGTGTGAATGAGAGGAGAGGGAAACAACAAGCTAGAAGTGGACCTTATGTGACCCCCGCTGATAAGGGTAAATATAAGGGAAACTTTGATAAGAGATCTGGAGGAAGAAGTTCTGGGTTCATTAAGTGTTTCAATTGTGGTGGAATGGGTCATAAAGCAACTGAGTGTAGGAAGGCCGTTGGGAGATGTTCTAACTGTGGAGGTATGGGGCATTCTACTGCTGAGTGTAGGAGGAATATGGTGAAGTGTTTTAACTGTGGAGAAGTGGGTCACATTAGTACTAAGTGTACTAAGCCGAAACAAGCTCAAGCGGGCGAAAAGGTGTTTGCATTGGCGGGGACTCAGACCACTAGTGCAGACCGTTTGATTAAAGGTACATGCTTTATTAATAGTACACCTTTAGTTGCTGTTATTGATACGGGAGCGACTCATTCGTTTATTTCGTCTGAGTGCGCGAAGCGTTTGAATGTTGCGTTGTCTTTTATGGGTATTGAGATGGTTATTGAGACTCCTGCTTCAGGGTCGGTAACTACGCCTTTGGTGTGTGTAAGTTGTCCTTTGACCATTTATGGTAAAGACTTCATTATGGATTTAGTGTGTTTGCCGTTGGAGGGATTGGATGTAATCTTGGGTATGAACTGGTTGCAATTTAATCGAGTTCATATAGATTGCTATCATAAGTTGGTAAGGTTTCCTTCTTTGGAAGATAATGAAGATGAGAGTTTTCTATCTACTAAAGAGTTGAAGAAACTTTTAGAGGATGAAGCTCAATTGTTTGGTTTGTTTACATCATGGTCAGTGGAGAGTAAGATTGGTATTGATGTGTTTCCAGTGGTGTGTGATTTTCCAGAAGTGTTTCCGGAGGATATTACGGATGTACCGCCGGAAAGAGAAGTTGAGTTCTCTATTGATCTAGTTCCTGGCACTAGACCGATTTCGATGGCACCGTATCGTATGTCGGCATCGGAGTTGATAGAATTGAAGAAGCAGTTGAATGACTTGTTGGACAAAAGATTTATAAGGCCAAGTGTTTCTCCTTGGGGTGCTCCGGTATTGTTGGTAAAGAAAAAGGATGGAAGTATGCGGTTATGTATTGATTATCGACAGTTGAACAAGGTGACAATTAAGAACAAGTATCCGCTTCCAAGGATTGATGATTTGATGGACCAATTAGTTGGTGCGCGTGTTTTTAGCAAGATTGATTTGAGATCGGGATATCACCAAATTCGTGTGAAAAGCGAGGATATTCAGAAGACGGCATTTAGGACACGGTATGGTCATTACGAATATTCCGTGATGCCATTCGGGGTTTCTAATGCGCCGGGGGTGTTTATGGAATACATGAATCGTATTTTACATGAACAGTTGGATCGTTTTGTGGTTGTGTTCATCGATGATATTTTGATTTATTCTAAGTCTCAAGAAGAGCATGAAGAGCATTTGAGAATTGTGTTGCAAATTTTGAGAGAGAAACAATTATATGCTAAGTTGTCAAAATGTGACTTTTGGCTATCGGAAGTAAGTTTTCTTGGACATGTTATCTCCGGGAGTGGTATTAGTGTTGATCCATCTAAGATTGATGCGGTGATGCAGTGGGAGACTCCTAGATCGGTTACGGAAATTCGAAGCTTTTTAGGCTTGGCGGGTTATTATCGGAGGTTTATTGAAGAATTTTCGAAGTTGGCACTTCTGTTAACGCAATTGACTTGTAAAGGAAAGGCTTTCATTTGGGATATAGATTGTGAAAAGAGTTTCAGTGAGCTAAAAAGAAGGTTGACAACGGCTCCAATATTGATTTTACCGAATCCTACAGATCCATTTGTGGTGTATTGTGATGCTTCCTTGATTGGGTTAGGTGGTGTTCTGATGCAAGATGGAAAAGTTGTGGCATATGCTTCACGACAATTGAGAGTACATGAAAAGAATTATCCTACGCATGACTTGGAGTTAGCGGCGGTGGTGTTTGTTTTGAAAATTTGGAGGCATTACCTTTATGGTGCAAGATTTGAAGTTTTTAGTGATCACAAAAGCTTAAGATATTTATTTGATCAGAAAGAATTGAACATGAGACAACGAAGATGGTTAGAGCTTTTGAAGGATTTTGATTTTAGTTTGAATTACCATCCGGGTAAGGCGAATGTGGTAGCCGATGCCTTAAGTCGAAAGTTGTTACATATGTCCGCATTAATGATGACAGAATGGGAACTTTTGGAGGATTTCAGAGATTTGAGTTTGGTTTGTGAAATGACGCCGCGAAGTGTGAGACTTGGTATGTTACATGTTACGAATGATTTTCTTGCAACGGTTAGTGAAAAGCAAAAGTTGGATTTGAAGTTCGTTGATTTAATGATAAATGAGGATGAGGATTTCAAGGTTGATAACTTTGGAGTTTTGAGATTCCGTGGTCGTATTTGTATACCCGACGACGCGGAGTTGAAAAAGATGATTTTAGAGGAAGGACACCGAAGTAATTTAAGTATTCATCCGGGTGCGAATAAGATGTATCAAGATTTGAAGAAGATCTTTTGGTGGTCCGGTTTAAAGAGGGATGTGGCTCGATTTGTGTATGCGTGTTTGACTTGTCAAAAGTCGAAGGTGGAACATCAAAAGCCTAGTGGTTTGTTGCAACCGTTGGATATTCCGGAATGGAAATGGGATAGTATATCGATGGATTTTGTTACGGGATTGCCGAATACGCAAAGAGGTCATAATGCTATTTGGGTGATTGTAGATAGGCTTACTAAATCTGCTCACTTTATTCCAATTGACATTAGTTATCCTTTGGAGAAGTTAGCCGAGATTTATGTTCGTGTGATTGTGAAGTTACATGGAGTTCCTAAGAGTATTGTATCGGATCGAGATCCGAGATTTACATCGAGATTTTGGGTGAGTTTACAAGAGGCTTTGGGTTCTAAGCTAAGATTGAGTTCGGCTTACCATCCACAAACAGATGGTCAAACCGAGAGGACGATTCAATCGTTGGAGGATTTGTTGCGTGCTTGTGTGCTAGAGCAAGGTGGTGCTTGGGATAGTTATTTAGCGTTGATTGAGTTCACCTATAATAACAGTTTTCATTCGAGTATTGGTATGGCACCATTTGAGGCTTTGTATGGTCGGAGATGTCGAACACCTTTGTGTTGGCATGAAACTGGTGAGAGGGCGATTGTTGGACCGGAATTGGTACAAGAAACGACGGAGAAAGTGAAGTTTATTCGGGAGAAGATGAAAGCTTCTCAAAGTAGACAAAAGAGCTATCATGATAAGAGAAGGAAAGATCTTGAGTTTCAAGAAGGCGACCATGTGTTTTTGAGAGTTACACCGGTTACGGGTGTGGGTCGTGCTTTGAAGTCGAAGAAGTTGACTTCTCGTTTTATTGGTCCGTATCAGATTACTGCACGTGTTGGCGCTGTGGCTTATCGTGTGGCGTTGCCTCCGAATCTTTCGAATTTGCGTGACGTTTTCCATGTTTCGCAACTTCGGAAGTATGTTCCGGATCCGTCACATATTATTCCTATGGACGAGGTAGAAGTGAGAGATAATCTTACGGTTGAAGTTTTACCGATTAAGATTTTGGATCGCGAAGTTAAGAAGTTAAGAGGTAAAGATATTGCGCTTGTGAAAGTAGCGTGGGGAGGCGCTTCAGAGGGCAATATGACTTGGGAATTAGAGAGTGGGGTGCGAGAGTCGTATCCGGAGTTGTTTGAATCAGGTAATATTTTCGAGGACGAAAATTTCAAAGTGGGGGAGAGTTGTAACAGCCCGATTTAGATATTTCCATTTTTGTGTTGATTGATTCTATTTGGTGGAGTCTTTTATTTAATTGGACAACAATTATGTTATTTGTGATATTGGTGTGTGAATATGTTATGTTTGCATATTATGTGATTTTACCGTTTTTGAGAGTTTGCGGGGAATATTAGATTGGAGGGTATTTTAGATATTTCACATTTAATGATAGTTAGTTAGTTAGTAGATATTTTGGGAAAATATAAAGAAATAGAAAGAAAGAAAAGTATAAGAAAGAAAAAGAATAGAAATAGAAAGTTAGAGGTGAGGAATAGAGAAAAACAGAATTTTGAGAGAAAAGGGAGAAAAGAGAAGAGCAAAGAGAAAAGTGTGGAAAATCACCAAGATCAATCTTTCGGAGTCGATTTAATCGGGTAAGGGTGTGAAATATTGTTATCCTAACTATGTGTATGATTATGTACGTGTTATGTGTTGATGTTTGGGTTGGTTTTCCATATGTTTCCGTTTATGCCGTATTTGACGAAATCGATAGAAACCGATGTTTTTACGGTCGAAAAGTCGTATAAATACATGTGTTAGTTGGTTATATGTATGTGAGCTGCTGTTTAAAGTTTCATGAAGTATGGTTATGTTTCGGTTAGTTTTCGGTATGTTTCCGTTGTTGTTTCCGTTTAGGTCGAATCGTAGGAAATCGATAGAAACCGATGTTTTCACGGTTAGAATTCGATATAAATTACGTAGTTGTATCGAGTAAGGTTAGGTTGTCGTATAGCGTGCTTTTTATTCGATCTGGTGATGTTTGAAAATTCTGGTTTTTGAAAGGTTGAAATTTAATCGAAAAATCGAACGTCGTAGAAATCTCGTTTATGTGTTCTAAATTGTTCTTATCTATTTGGTGGTTGCGCGTATATGTTTGTTTCGGTGAAAATGTTCGATTTAGTCGAGTTTCGGGCATTTCGGAAAAGTTACAGCAAGGGGGAAATTTGAGAAATCTGATTTTTTGAGAAAAACAGGGATATGTATCGATACATAACAGCTATGTATCGATACGAAATGGTTTATGTATCGATACATAACCCTTATGCGTCGATACATACTGAAGAAATTTGAGAAAACAGCATTTTCACTACAGCATGCGTCGACACATGCGTGCTATGTATCGATACATGTGGCCTCTATGCGTCGATACATAAGCCTATGTATCGATACATACTGTGCTGAACCAGAAAATTCTGGTTTGTCGGGGAAACTTCGGAAATTCATATCTCTTGAACCGTAAGTCGGTTTTGACCCCCGTTCGAAGCGTTGGGAAGCTAACGAGATGTTCTTTCTAGGAAAAATGGTTTTGAGGTCTAAACCTGGTCCAATTGGAACAGTATTTTCGAACCGTTTCGTAGTGTCGGGCCTCCGGTTTATGTTTTCGCGTTATTTTGAAATATACATATCTTCTTCGTTGTTTATCGGATTTAAGTGTTCTTTATATCGAATCGAAGCTGTGGATGAGTACTTTTTGATGATGATGGAAAATATTATTTTTATCCGACCTTTAACCAACTTTTCCGGTAAACCGTAAATCGAATTGTTTGGTTATTTGTGAAAACGTTCGGTTGCCGATTGGCACAATTGATGTGAATGTATGTGGGTTGTGTGTGATGAATGCATGACTATATTGTGAATATTTATGCATGTCAAGAGTGTCATGAGTCATGTTGTATGTGAAGCATCATGATTGCATTCTTGCATTGTGGGGTTCTAAGATGAATCCGTTGTAACGTCGTAAGCCTTTTGAGAGGTGGGGGCGATGATTACAAACGATTGTAAGCCTTTTGAGAGGTGGGAGCAATCGGATTGTAAGCCTTTTGAGAGGTGGGGGCAATCCATAAAAATTGTAAGCCTTTTGAGAGGTGGTAGCAATGGGTGAACATCGTATGCCCGACGGGGAGTTACATTAAGTAACGAGCGATGGTTCCAATAAGTTCTTCAATTGAACTTGAGATGAAATGAGTCGGTACCGCATTGCATTTGCATAGAGTCGTGAGTCGGTCTCTATGATTTGCATTGGTCATCCTTGTATTTGTGCATGGGTGAATGAACATGAATATATGTGTTTATGTTGAATGATAAGCATTGTGATGAATATGCTTGGTTTTGTATATAATATATATATATATATATATGCCTTGCGATGTATATTGAATGGGATGTGATGAATTGTGATAAGAATTGTATCATTGTAATGATGCATTGAAGAATGAATATAATATGTATGTTTATGTGGAATGGTAGAATGGTGAGAATGTGTTATGTGTATACTTTTGTGTTGAGATATATGATTATATGCATTGTTATTATGATAATATTTCTCACCCTTCTGCTATTTTATGATGCTCTACGAGGCATTGCAGATTAGGTATCTGGTGGTCTTTTGTGAAGTGTGTCTTCTTACCTTTTTGGTCGGTTGGCTCTGATATGTAGCACCGG
This sequence comes from Lathyrus tuberosus, assembly GCA_022829125.1. Classification (NCBI taxonomy): domain Eukaryota; kingdom Viridiplantae; phylum Streptophyta; class Magnoliopsida; order Fabales; family Fabaceae; genus Lathyrus; species Lathyrus tuberosus. The sequence continues at coordinate 15,273,302 of JALAZF010000072.1, forward strand.
GTAGCTAGGACGTTTTGATCTTATTGTGATACATTTGCATATGTATCTTGCTGATGAATTTGTGTATATAAACATGATGTATATATATATATATATGTTGATGTATATATGTGGTTGTTATTCAATATTTTAGATGTTTCCGCTTTTATTCTAAATATTGAGATGTGGGTATAAGGACTGAGATCCTTTGTTGTTTGAAAGTTACCCCACTGTTGCATATCTTTGTGAGCAGGTGTTGTACGTGTTTAATTTCAAGCATAATGTGACATACCTTTTTATGCCGTGTTTACAATTATACTCTGATGAAATTTCCAATACGTGCCTAAATGATTTATTTGATTATTTGGGGGTATAGAAAGGGGGTGTTACATATTTCGTCAGATAGTTTGAAATTCAAAATTGAGAGGGAGATGCAGTTGAAGAAATCAGACGCGTGGAGCATATCTAAGGCAAGGAAGCATGCAAGACGCCGTTTGTCACATTTAGGGGAAATAGCTGTTATTGACAGTTGTTTGGTTTGTATATTAATAGGTAGTCATAGTATGGAAAAGTGTGTGCATTTCAAAATTGTACAAGTTATTCAAATTAGTCAAAGTAACCGTGTGAGAGAAACGAGTCATTATGGAAAAAATGTACGTTTGAGAAAAACACCAGTTTATTACTTGCAATTCTTTATGAAATTTAAGTTTGTTTACAATACTCTTTAAGATTCTGCAAATTTTATTCTTGTCACGTTACTTTCATTTCACCAGTTATTTATCATTTCCAAGTTCTATTTATTTTAGTTAGTCGAAAATTACCAAACCGTGAGAACAATAATAAAACAATGATGAAAAGGTTAGAGTTTTACTCAAATTGTCAGCATTTTTAAAGCACTGTGTCCTAGGATTTGTGTGGTCGGTCCTGTTAGTAAACTAATTCCACAAATTAGAAGACCAGAGGTTGTTTGCTAAATTTCAAGGCGAAAAAATTGGCACGCCCAGTGGGACATTGTGCGTTTTGACAATTTTTTAAACCTTTATTTTTAAATTTTCTTTTCCTTTGTAGTCGTCTTCGTTTTGTTGTATGAAATTTAGGAGCGGTAAGATTGCCGAAAATAACGAAGAGAGACCCAGAAGGAGACGAGTACACAGAATGGCGAATCCAAATCCGCCTAACAACCAGAATCCTACGAATAATGAAGTACCACCCCCTAATCCTTCGACTGGGGGCAATACGTCCTCAATATCCGTATCAAAGGCTATGCCATCAACAGCAGGTTCGACGCCTGCACATTCAATCCCCCAAAATGCACCAAGTTTTTCTACTATGGGGTCTCAAATGCAACAAATAACAACCCCTCCTCCAGGAAGCACATGCATGCCTTTTGTGTCAGGTTTTACGATGCCTCCATTAAACCGAGATCAACCATATGGAATGCCAACTACGGTGATGGCAAGTTTACATGATGCGTCACCAATATATATAGATCCCAGGATTAATGTAACTTCGCCTTTGCAAGGATCAGGATCTGGCGCAAACCATATAGGGAGAATGAGTCAGCCTTTGGCAACAGGGTATCAAACCTATATGCCAAGTATCACTAACAATTCTGCGCAAGTGATTAGGCAACAAATAGATAAGAGTAACCATGACATGGTTCAGATGTTGACTCAATAAATGGGGGTTGTATTTAACCTATTGATTCAAAATACCACTCAAACGAACCAACAATTGGCAGTGCAAATGGCGCGTATTGCCGATTTTTTTGGCGTTCCCCAACCCACTCAAAGAGAGCAGGTAGTCCAGAACCCAAGGATAGTAGTCGAAGAGGAACCTACTCTAAACCAAAGACAAATAAATGTTCCTCAAGCGAACCCTAGAGACCAAGAAGTAGTGGTCGAACCACCCCGGGTCGAAATGCCTGTTTAGCAAGAACCTGTGAGGGTGTTAGTAAATAGGGATCAAAATGCTGATGATGTTGTGCAACGAATACGTTGTAATAACATGCCAGCAGAAAATAATTTGGCAGCCATGGTCGAAAGAATAATGGCTCGAAATGGGGTAAATGTAGGACTACAGAGGCCTAGTTACACATCACCATTATCTGAATATATATTGCAGGAAAATTTACCCCCAAGATGGAAAGTCCCCAAGTTCACTAAGTTTTCTGGAGACACGAGTGAATCGACAGTTGAACATGTGGCCCGGTACTTGATCGAAGCAGGCGAAATAGCGCACAATGAGAACTTGAAGATAAAATATTTTCCGAGTTCTCTGACGAAAAATGCTTTTACTTGGTTCACATCTTTGCCTGCAGGTTCGGTCCATACATGGACCCAGTTAGAGAGATTGTTCCATGAACAGTTTTATATGGGATAAACAAAGATAAGTTTGAAGGAATTGGCTAGTGTCAAGAGAAAATTCTCTGAGCCAATTGATGATTACTTGAATAGGTTTAGGCTGCTTAAGGTAAGATGTTTCACACAAGTTCCTGAACATGAGTTGGTCGAAATGGCCGCATGTGGCCTTGACTATTCGTTCAAAAAGAAATTAGACATACAATATTTGAGAGACATGGCCCAATTGGCTGATAGATTTAGACAAGTCAAAAGACTAAAGGCTGAAAAAGCTAGAGCCAATAAGAATAAAAAAGAGAGAGTGGCTTATGTCGGAGTGTGTCAAGATGAGGACGAAAGTGAGTCACCAAATTTCGACGAGCAGGAAATTGATTTGGCAGAACTGAAACAGGGTCCGCCATATGCTTGTAAAGTTTTGGCTCCGTCGAACAGGAAGGACCCAGTCGAGTCTGAAAAGAATGATAAGTTCCCCAAAAGGACTTATGCGTTCGACGTTACCAAGTGTGATGAAATACGATTTATTAGTCAAGGATGGCCAAGTGATAGTGCCACCTGGTGTAATAACCCAAAATTTTCCCTCTCATCTTTAATATCATTTAGCATGTGCTCTCATTGCATTACATTGCATTCAAGTCATTGAAAAATAAAACATTCAACATTGGTTCATCATAGGGCATATGGTCAGTTGATTCTCAAAGTATTGATCATCCAAAGCCAGAGAACAAGAACCAAGGGCCTTCAAACAAGCTTCAAAGGTATCTTACATCATATACCATCCCATCTTAATCCCACAAGTCATTAGAAGATGGGAATTCATCAAGGAGATTGGGCAGTACATCATCTCTTAACAAAGGTAGTCAAAACTAGGGTTTTGAGTTCAAGTAGTCTTCTGATGAAATTTTGGTTCAAATTTGATCTCAATGTTTTCCACATGATATCAAGTATCTAAGGATGGATGATTTCCCATTGGTTCATTTCTGAAGGTTTTCAATTGGTCAGTTGCTTGAGAATTAAGAAATTGGGGAAAAAGTCAACTGTGCAAAGGAAAAGTCAACTCCTGACTTTTTAAGGTCAAATTTATGAAATTCAAGTTACATATGTTCATTGGACAAGATTTGATCAAGAAATTTCAAGAGGTTCATGGAAAAATCAAGAAATCACAAAGTTGCCCAAAATAGAAACTTAAGGTTTCTAAAAATGGAAAGTTTAGGCCATTTTGCACTCATCTTCAAGGCATTCTTTCTTCCAGATAAAAGCTTCAAACTTCAGGAAGAAGTTCAGACAATTAAAGATCATATTCCAAGCTTCAAATCCATACCAAGAACTCTTCCATTGGATCAAAATTGAGGGAGTTATGATCAATCAAAGTAGAGCAAAATCAAGGCAAATTTCAAGTCATGGCAAGGCAAGTTCAGGCCTCCAGGCCATAATTTCATCAAATAGGTGGTGTGCCAAATTTCAAGCCAATTTTCTCAATGAAGAAGGCTCCAAATGAAAAAATGTTGAACGCCAAAGTTGTTCCTCTCCATTCCCTCTACAATGTTCATGTTTATCACTTTTTCATTTGAGCAATGTATGAAGAGTTATGAGGGTTCCAAGACAAGGGTCTCACTCTGAATTTCATAGGCCCATGAGTTAGGCACGCATGCAGGTTTGCCTTGCCAATACTTCAACAACAAGCAAGTGACTTTAGTGTCATTTTTGAGTGCTTTGATGGTATTGTTTCAATTTAATTCCAACATCAAACTTGTTCTATGATGTGTTCTCATTCCATAGACCTCAAAATCCTCTCATTTCATGCACTACACTTGGAGATTTGCATCTTCAAATATCGTCATCTTCATCCATGACATGCTGGCCAAAATTGGAAACTCATGGCATTGTTGTTGTTGTTTCAGTTTGTCCACACGCATACATCATTCACTTTTTTCCTCATTTGAACACACAATATCTTACACATATATACGTACATGCCCATCCCATACATGAAAGAAGAAATGAGAAAGACTTGTAAAGCAAACATGATGCAGGCTACACAACATAACTTCATCACCATCATCTATTTAACCATCATAATCCTTACATCAACAACACTACACGAGTTCCTCTGATTTTGGGATTGCTCAAGCATACCCCCTCATTGCTTCACACCACCATTAACCTAACCTGAGTTCTAACCATCAACTGAGATGGTTAACTCCTAACCACACATATAAATAGTTCTCTAACAGAATTTGCGAAACACTTTTCATTTTTCACTCTCACACCTCAAAGTTTTCAAGTTTCTCTCTGAACTCTCTCTCTCTTTTCACGCGAGTTCTCCACATTTTCACTCCCAGCTTCATCCATTGTTCATCATTGTTGCTCTTTGATCAAGAACAAGTTGAATCAGAATCGAGTGTAGCACTTTCTCAAGGTTGAATTTCTTTGTTCTCTTCAGAAATCAACATTCCATAGCATTTATTTTGCTCCATTCAAGCTCAAGAACTCAAAGATCACCTCTAGTTTTCTTCTGATTCAAGGTTTCTTCAAGTTTCAGGTTCATTATTTCTCAACTTTTTCTAGCACTAATTCACTGATTTTAAGTTTGTTTCATGTTGATAATAGCTTAATAGAAGCAATGTGATTGATCTGGCTAGTGATAGGAACCTTAAGTGCCTAGATTCAAATTCTAGGGCAAAATGTTTGTGTTCGATTTCCTCTGTATATGCATGATATGTGAAATCTTTTGCTGGATTCTTGATCTACTTGACCTCCTCTTTCGATTGATGTACTTTTTGGGAATTTATGGAGCATGTGATCATTTACAGGTGACGGAGATGGCCGGAGAAGATGACCGGAGGTCCTTCTCCGGCCGGTGAGGGTTTGACTTGGGTTTAAGCTTCAGATTATAACATAGCCGTTAGATCTTTGTAATCCTAGGGCTATAAATGTGACAGTGCATTAATGACCCACTCTCCCCTCACGTGCCTCTCTCTCTCTGAACGTTGACCTTGACTTGTGTGGTGTGCGTGCGTTCATCATTGTTACCATGTGCATGCCTTGTGATGCGTTGGATTGTTATACTTTTCTTGATTGTTGTTGACTGATTGATCATGTGGCTCTGATTGAGTCAATTCTTGACTGAGTGTACACCTTAATTGCCATACGCGCGCTGTAATTGGACCAGGCTCTCACTTGCTATCTGAACCCCCTACTTTTTCAGCCCAAACATTTTGAACGTGGTTTTTGCTATCTCTGCACCCCCTGCACTATTTCATTTGTTTTTTTTATTTCTTTTATATTGTTTTGATTTTCTTTTATTAAAAATACTTTTTGGCATCCAAAAATTCCAAATAAATTTCCATGGCATACGAACACATTTAACTAATTTTCTATGATTTTTAATTCTGATTTTAATTGATTTAGCTCATATTTTCACAATTTTCTTTTATTTTCCTTTTAAAGTGCATTCTTCATGATACTTGGTTCATTTTCATTTTAATTGAACTGGTTTCTTTCTGAATTTTTGAATGGAATTTAGTATGATCATATTGCACATCTTGATACATTTCATGCATATTTTTATTTTATTTTTAAGGTCATTTTATCTTAGGGTTTAGAGGCGATGCTTGTGTATTGTACTTGATTGATCTTTGTGAACTTGTGAAGCATATTTGAGTATGATCTTTAAGAGGTTTTGACCTATAATTTTGTAATGTTCTTTCTCCCTGGTTGTACTTCATGTGATATGATTCTTGTATTTTTTCCCACCTCTCTAATGTGTTTTTAATTCATTTTAGGTGCACTAATACATGTGGATCCTTAAGTGAATTATTTTGGAGTTTTGTGTTTGGTTTGAACAAGTTGCTTTGCATTGATTGTTGAGATGTTTTAAAGGTCATTTCTTTGACATTAAAATTCATCTTATATCATGATTATAGGTCATTTACTTCCATCTCTCTCATAACTTGTACATAATTGCTTCAATTTGTGTCATTACTTGAATCCTTTTGACCTAAACTTGCTTCTCTTCTCTTCTAATGATTAACATGACTTGTTTTTGAATCACCAATGCCTATTCATGCATCTCATTTGCAATTCATATTGAATATGCTACTGACCCATAATCATTTCATGCATTCAAATGTCATTCATCCATAACTTGTCTACTTTTTCATGTTTGACCTAGTTTTGCATCTCTTTCTTGACTAGTTTCAAGATATCTTGCATATCCTTATGATATGATCAATTCTTGCATTCTAATTGCATCTTAAAAATCATTTGGTACTGATCTATAATGCATGTTCATTTATCTTTGAGTTTCAACTTTGACTTACATTCCAAAGTATTTTTTCCTTATGTAGAACTTGTTTCTTTTCTTCTCACTTCTTCTTCATCTAATTTCTTATACTTGAACATCCATTCTCATAACTTGTATGCTCATTCATAGGCATTATGAGACATCCAAATATGAGGTATGATTCTGACTTGCATCCATTTGCATTTGATTTCATGTTCTTTTTCAACTTTGACTTGTGTTATAAGTTTCTTCTTTTCTTACTTGAACTTGAACATTGTTTGCTTCTACTTGTTTCATCTTCTTAAATCATTTCACTCATGCTTTATATGTTCATTCATTGACTTCCATATGCATTATAATATACCATTCACTTCTGACTTTGATATTTTTTCATGCATTCATTCATATTTGTATGCCAAACACATTTATACTTCATCTTTAATTCATAACTTGAACTTGTGTGAATCTTTGGCATCTTTCTTGACATAGTTTGATCCCATTAGGTACCCTAACCCTATTAGAACGTCTTTAGACATAGCTACTGACTTCAAAAGTCCTTGGACACTTAAGGTCCTTTCCCTTATGGTTTAGGTTTTGTTTGATTCATAAGTTCATTTCATAAGCAATTTTGATGCTTAATTGTCTTCCTTCTTTCACTTATGCTTTCATATGCAATTGTTTAGCTAACCTTTGCTTGTAGGGGCTAATGGTAAGTTGAGTGTGTGGATATGCTTCCACACATACTTTCTTCCCTCATCTTTTTAATGCTTTCTCTTTTGTGTTGGTGCAAAGCCTTTCAAGGCTTTCTTTGTTTAATTTCTTTCTTCTCCCTCTTGGTTCATGACTCATCTTCTATTTTAGAAGTGAGTTATGTTACCTCTTCTTCTTCTCTCTTCTTCTAGACCTAGATTTCTAAACCACACTAAACCATTAGGAACATCCAAGCATGATAACATTAGGGTGAGTCTTAGTCCCCTTTAGTCTTTACCTTTGTTTCTTTTGAGTTTCTCCTTTCTCATCTCAAAACAACGTCAAAACACCTAATAAAGGTTGAAACATCTTCATGTGCCATGAGCCTTATTCCATGGGGGGCTTGCATACATTCCATCTTGGAAAGTGTTGTAGGTTCGCTAGCATGATGTACAAGTCTTTAACATGAAGTGATTTCACGAACAAACTCAAAAACACTTCTTCATTTAAAAACACCAAAAACATTTAATAAAGGGAATAGGCTAGTGTGCTTAAGCCTTTAACCTTAGAAGTAAGTTTGAGGATCTTCCTCATACTTAGTGTACATCATCATCATTTCATTTTGGAATGATGTATGAGATACACATTCCATTGAAAAAGACTTAAGTACACTTACCTATGCAAAACACTTCAAGTAAAAAAAACTTCTAAAACAAACCAAAACAAACCAAAAACGTCTTTCCCTCGGGAATTCTCTTCTCATCTCACTCATTCTCAACGTGCGAACGTGCTTCTCCTCGTTCTCTTGCAATACGGTAACGCACTCGATTCAGCGAGCCTGCAACACCTGAGCTAGAACATTAGCCGTTCCCTAAAGAACACAAACAGTTTTCCCTTAGTCATGGGAACTACGTCGCTCTGATTCTCATGTTCCCGATGAGATACGTAGGCAGTGGGGTAGGGCCCATTTGAGAACTTCTTTTATTTTCCCTACATTTTTTTCTCTTTCTCTCTCAGTTCCTTTTCGTTTATCACTCTTTGAGCAGTACTTCAAGCGTGGATCCCGTCGAGTACGACGAACGTGAAGGGGTCCGATAACCTTCCCTTCACGTAACCGACTCCCTTACCCGTTCTCTTTGGTTCGCGAGACCTTGATCTTTCCTTTTCCCTAAGTTTGTGCAGCATTACCTCTCCTTTTCTTTGGGATAAAAATGCCTGGCTGGCGACTCTCTTACTTTCTTCCGCGCCACTTTCGTGTTTGTACCTGGATGAAAATCCCGGGAGCGACAGCTGGCGACTCTGGTGGGGATAGTTGACCTCTTACTGGTCCCTCCCCGATGCGAGTCTTTCCTAGCGCTTGCTTGTTTTTGCTTTTTGGGTGATTGATTTGTGTTTGCTTTAGTTTAGCTTTACTGCTTTTATTTACAGCTTTATCGCTTTACTTTACCTCCTTTATTGCATTTTATTTATATCATGCATTACATATTCTGGACTGTCTAGCTTCCTTTGGCGGAATGAGATTGTTACTGTGAGATAAGCCTAGTACCCAGGCTCGAGTGTAATTTAGGACTTAGAGTGGACAGTCACAGGGCTCCCATGGTATTTTGCCACTGGGGTAGTTGTGAGTTCCACATCCAGAGTGCTATTCTCTTAGAATTATCTTGCTTTGAGGGTTTTCCTCATTCAGGGTATGACTTTGAGAGTTATGTGCATCTGGTGACCGATCATTGAGGACCTTAGTGGAAACATCCCTCTCTAGTGGTGACAGTGGCAGACCATATTCTGTGGCAAACCCATTCGCACCCGAGGGCCCACTTTGGAACTTGCATAGGATGACCTTTATTTTGTGGTGAATCAGATGACGATCTCTTTGTTTGGCGATAACATTGTATCCTACAGGATGAATGTGCTATTGTTTCTCATTCCGGGATCTGAGTCTGAGGATCCTACCTTTTAGAACACACATGTGAGATTGGGGGGTTGTTTACAGGTATACAGGTAACCTTGACCTTCTACATACCTTTTTGTGTGGTTCTCCTATGATCAGTGATAGTGGTACTTTCGTTCTGGTATTATTGATATGATTATATGCCGGCACTCAGTTTGGCATTCCGGATATGGTTCTATTCAGACACTTGGCTCATGGTTTTACACTGACATGGTAGATTCATGGAAAGTATGACCATTAACCTATAGGGGTTCTTTTGGATTTCTGGTTTTCTTGTTGGACCTTTGATCCTGTATACTAGACCGAATATTGTTCAGCCAGATCGGTTCAGCATAGTTTTATTTAGGATATTTATGGAAACCCTGATCACATGTCTGTACATATGTAACGTCATAGCATTTCAGCACACATGTTCTGTTATTTCCAAGGATCTTATATCTGAATTTTGCTATTGAGCAGTTTCCCCCTTTCTTGTGGATTATTCTGTACAAAATTTGAATCAAAGCAGATAGATTCCTTGGAAATAACCGAACATGGCATTTGCATACATTCATGCACTCATGCATTCATAACAGGTACCCGAATCTGAGGGTGTGGATTATCATTCTGACTGGGTATTCTCTGCAGAACGTCCAACATGACTTCTTCCAACTACTCGATTCACCACAATCAGGGTTCAGATATGGAACAACTCCGAGCAGAAGTGACTGAGATGAAGGTCCAGCTGGGGCATTTTATGATGGACATTCAGGCGTTGTCCCGAGGTCAGGAACTGCTAAGAGAAGAAGTCAATCAGATGAAGACTCATATGGGCCGGGTTATAGAAATTTTGAATGCAGTGTTAAAGAAGGAAAACAATCAGGTGCCCGCTTCTGCAGTAGAGGTTCTCATTTCTCCTATCTCTTTGGGGTCTCCTCTAGACCATGGATTGCCTCGTGAATCTCCTTCACGACCAAAATTTTACTATCGACAATCACTTCCTGTTCTCCAAGAGGATCCTAATCCAGAAAAGCTTGAAAAGAAGTTTGATCCGATTTCGATGTCGTACGCTCAGTTGCTTCAACACTTGCTCAAGCTTCGGCTAATTGAGTTGATTGTTGCGGGACCTCCACACACCAAGTTTCGTATGGGTTCCAATGTCCATGGTAGGTGTGAATTCCATTCAGGGGTACCTAGTCATGATGTTGAAAATTGTAAGATGCTCAAGTATAAAGTCCAAGGGCTTATTGATTCAGGGGCAATCGAGTTTGCGCCCATCAGCACTGTCAAGCGAAGAGATGTTCCTCCAACTGCTGCTAAAGAGGTAGATATTCTTACCCCCTCTCAGGGACCTTCCTCAATCCAGAAGCCTTGGGTTCCAAAACTACCGCATCAGCAAATCACAGCTAGGACTCTCCCGGTTACATCCCTTCATCATCAACAGAAGCAAGAAATGTGTTTTGATCCTCTACCGATGTGTCATGCCGAATTACTTCAACAACTGCTTCAGTTAAGATTGATTGAGCTTCGGAAGTTGACTCATCCTCCTGCCGAGCTTCCAAAAGGATGGGATGCTAATGCTCATTGTGATTTCCATTCAGGGGCACCAGGCCATGATATTAAGGGGTGTAGAGCATTCCAGCACCAAGTGTAAGACTTAATTGACTCCAAAGCAATTGAGTTCGGACCAGATGGCATGAAGGTATCAGGTGATCTTACGCCAGTAGCTGCAAAGGAAGTGAGTATTCCTTCCCCTTCTCTAGGGTCTGCCTCAGGTCACGGGTGTATTCCTCAGCTTCAGGTTTCAAAGTCATCACGTCAGCAACCTTTGTTTGTTCCTCGGCCAAATGTGGAAAGAAAAGTATAGGGGCAGACTAGGCACCCTAATCATTATTGGCAGCAAAACCATCAGCAACGAGGACTTAGGAGGTCTGAGAGAGTGTATGCTCCAGTTCCTATTTCTCAAAGTCGGCTTCTTGCTCGCCTTCTCCAAGGCTCTTTGATTCAGCTGGACAATGCCACGTCAGTGCTGTTTCCTTTTCCTCCGGATTATGACATGAATGCCAGGTGCGAGTTTCACTCGGGAACGTTTGGACATACAATTGACAATTGCAGAGTGTTCAAACATAAGGTGCAAGACTTTATTGACTCAAAGGTTATCACACCAGACGGGTGGCCCATAAATTGAACTTTCTTCATTAGATTGAGCACCCAGTTTGCAAAGACATCTTCAGAATCAATAAGTCCAGAAGGAGTCAAGCCTCCTCAACAAGGACAATCATTTAGCTTCTTTACTGCATTCTCATGTGTAGCTTATAATGTTTGTCAAAACATTTGTATGCATGCATGAAATTTGTTTTTCTTTTTAATGTTAATCGTAATAAAGCGCGCATGTTTTTCCTGAAGTAATCCATTCGTATTCACTCATAATTTTGTATATGTGCATTGCAATACCAACTGTCGTACTTAAACTCTTGAGGGAGGATGATGAGTTGAAAACGCAAAAATCTCTAATTGTGTGCTCTTGGATAAAACCTTGTTGATGATGTACAGGCATTGTATCAAATCCCAAACACTGGAGATATAAAGAGATAGACACTCGCCCAAATAGGAGCCCTAAAGTAGGAGTTTCTTTTAGCATTAAAAAAAAACCCTAACATTTAACCCCGGGGCAGGGTAGGCGTCAGTTAGTTTGACCAAGCGTTCAAACCTCAAAAGGAGTGTGCATCTGAGGATCCATTACTTTTCACTCCACCGCATCAAGAGGTCCAAAGATCGGAAACCACAATGGTTATCCCTCATCAACTGAGAAGTGAAACAGTCACAACCCTTCCAAAGAAATCAAGACAGCCGGTGTCACACGATGTGTTAAAAAAAATAGAATAAAAAAAAAGAAATGTAAAAGCCCGCTAAGTCAAAACTTGAAAACAAGCAACATAGGCAAAAGTTAGGGCATCCCGCTGGACTCCGAAATCGAAGATTCAAAAGAATCTGTCCAGGAAAAAGTTAGGGATAAGCAAAAGAATGTGAAAGCGAAATGCGAACAGGATTACCCAAGACAGATCCTCAAGCGAAAGAACAAAGTCGTGTGACACAGACACAAAGACGAAAAGGGATGACTGTTACTCCAACAACCTGATTGGTGCTTAAACCGTTAAAAGTTAATGGTTCCTCAACCATCGCAAAGGCTTTTTTTGAGAGGTGAACGCTAGTGCCAAACTAGCTGAACGTAGGACTGGAGGACATCACGAAGAGTGGGTGGGCACTAATAAATTTTGAGCCTTATATCCTTTGTTTCAATAACCGTGAACCAGGCCCTGTTACAAAACCAAAAGTCCTAAATTGAAATAGGGTTATTTCGAAAGTGTACTACCAAGAGATAGCGTTCCTGACTCCTATGAGTTGTGCTAAAAGATCTTTGTTGGTGTTGCATGTGCATTGCATTCTTTCATTCAAAAATTAATGTCGTATCCTAACCCGTGATCTGCTCACAAAGGGTTTGCGACAACTTTTCAGTAAAACTTCAAGATTAACATGTGTGTTGCATTAGAATTTTCATTCTCAGAATAAAACATTTTCTGCTTGCATACATTTATTTGAAATCAAAAGAAGTTTACATATGGAAATTCAGTCCAGAAGCTTAATCTTGTCGAGTTGAGAATCCTGAAACTCCCGAAGGACAGCCACATCCAGTGGTACTTCCTCAGGAAACTTTGTTGAGCGGGAGCTTTCCTAACAAGTTGTGTTAAGACGTAGCCGATCTGGGGCAATCACGTTGAACAATCTCTTTAAGGTGTAGCCAATCTGGGCCAATCAAGTCGAGAAATCTCTTCAGAGTTCAGCCAAACTGGGGTAATTACTTCGAGATTCAAATCTCTCCAAAGGCAGATATTCTGGGTCTTCCTTCGAAGATCAGTAGTCAGGGGAAAAACCACTTCAAGGTTCATACTGGGGCAGGCCATCCCAAGAGCACGAGAAGTTAGTCCATCCAGACAACTGATAAGCCTATCCAGGGTTCAGAATACTGGGGCAGAATATCTCACGGTGATATGAGATTGTTCATGAATCTTCTCGAGGCGAATTCCTCTGTAGACCATACAGTCTAAGGCAGTTACTTCGAGATCCGACGAATCTCTCCAAGAGTTTGAAGACATTGAGGCATTTCGGATGTCAAGTCTTCTGTAAAATCCTCTTGAGACAATTTCTTCTGGTGGACCGTGTTGGTCTGGGGCAAGTGGAAAATTGTAAAAACTGTTGTTCACGCATATGCAGTCAACCAGCCAAAAGGCTTGAATCAAAGGGGCATTCCAACCCAAAGGATTTGTGGTCCCCTGTCTTTAGGAGGCTTCATTAATCATGTTCCCAGCAAGAGATGCGTCAAAACCTTTCTCCCCAACAAGTGGTGGTTCAGAGTTAGATTTTCTCAGTTGCAGAAGTCATATCCAGCACGGGGCATACGTGCATATCCTTTTGCTTGAAGGTAGCAGCCTCATACTAGTCTCAAAAGCAAGATTGAAGCCTTTTCAAGAGCATGGGCCATTTCTTCCAGACGAGTAATCACTTATCCCTATGCAGAATACAGGGGCAACCATATTCAAGAAAGGGTTTTCATATCACCTTTTTGTCACGACTTTTACTAATTGAGTCCATTAATCAGCTGACGGCCGCTCACGACGATTCAATGTCGGCAAATTAATTTCCACTAGGTACCATTGTATCTTATCAAGTCGATTCTCCCATTCAAAACGTCCAATAATTACAAGTTTTTCTGTGTCGATAATGGTTGCAAATTCCTCAGTAGAGTTGCTTCGCAGACCTCGCAGTTAATGTTCAAGACTCAGTGAGTGTCCAAGAGTTTGAAGATTCCAAATCTTCTGTAAAATCCTCTTGGGACGATTTCTTCAGATCAGCCTTGTAATCTGGGGAAAAAGCGAGTTTGTGAACCCTCCCAAGCATGGGGCATCTTGAAATCCCTCTGGTAAGATGTGTTGCGGATCTATGGTCTCTAGTAGAGTGACCTCCCGGTTAATACATCTAGCTCAAGTCTCAGTATTTGTCTAAGAGTTTGGAGATACTTGGTCTTCTGTAAAATCCTCTTAAGGAGCATCTCCAGCATGAGACGCTTTGAAGCGGTTCTCCCCAGCAGAGTTTGTTGTCAACTCATTATCCCCAGTGGAGTCGTCAAGCGGAAGGTGCGCATAACATGGGACATTGTGGCTATTATTTTAAGCTCGACAGCTTTGCTCCTCAACAGATCACAGTGGATTTTCTTTGTGTTTTCCCAGCAGATCTCTAGGGACTCTTTCCTAGCGAGTCGCAACAGGACATATTCTAACCAGGATCTGCGTATCCCTGACGGAGTAGTTCCGGTCCCAAGCAGGATCGTATCTCTGGTAGTTGTATCCCCACAGAGTTCAGCATTGAATCTTGCCAGTAATACTCCCCAGCTGAGTTGTTTTTTCTTCCCGCAGAGGTTTAGCAAATCAACAAGAATCTCTTCCTCAGCAGAGTGTTAATACATTATTTCCCTAGCCAAGTCGGAAAGTTGTCATTCCTCCAGCGGAGTTGCTATGATCAGAATTCATCCCCAGACAGATGAACTATTTCCTGGCAGAGTCATCACTTCCCCATATCTCAAAGTCCAATTTATTTTTGGCAAGCATGGCAATTTGGAGTAGACGGATTGTTCAGTCATTCTTCGGTAGAGATATTATCCTTTCAGGAGCTTCTGAGGTCAAATCATTGACCATTGTTCCTCAGCAGAGTCAGCAGGGATGTCTGATATGTATGCAGAGCGTAATCCAGTGTTGAATTTTTGCAAAAGTCCACCCGCAGTGTGGCCAATCAGTAGTCAACTGACTTCATCCAAAAGGCATCTTTCAAAAGTCCACCCTTAGCGTGGCCCATCGACATTTGTCCGGTTTTATTCGAAAGACAAAGCAAAGTCCAACCGCAGATTGGCAAAAGTCCATCTTAGGGTGGCAAATCAGCAAAGTCCAACCGCAGATTGGCAAAAGTCCATCTTAGGGTGGCAAATCAGCAAAGTCCAACCGCAGATTAGCAAAAGTCCATCTTAGGGTGGAAAAGCAGGGTAAAGTCCAACCGTAGATTAGCGAAAGTCCACCCACAGTGTGGCAAGTCAGTAGTCGTCTGACTCCATTTAAAAGACAGTTTCAAGACCAACCGCAGATTGGCGAAAGTCCACCCGCAGTGTGGCAAGCCAGTCGTCATCTGGCGTCGTACAAAAGACATTGTTAGGGACCACCCACTGTGTGGTAAGCCAGTAGTTGTCTGGCATCGTTTAAAAGACATTCTTAAAGTCCACCAGCAGCGTGGCAAGCCAGTAGTCGTCTGGCATCGTACAAAAGACATTGTTAGGGACCACCCGCAGTGTGGTGAGCCAGTAGTCGTCTGGCGTCGTACAAAAGACATTGTTAAAGTCCACCAGCAGTGTGGCAAGCCAGTAGTCGTTTGGCATCGTACAAAAGACGTTTTCTAAGTCCATCTGCAGTATGGAGAGCCAGTAGTCGTCTGGCGTCGTTCAAAAGACATCTCTCCAGTGCTATTCTTCCCATCAGAGTTTTATCCAAACAGAGTTCATTTGGTTGGGTTTGTATCCCTTTTCTTCTTCTCCACAGTGTGCAAATTTTCTGGTTATTTTCGGTATTCAATCCCTCCATTCCTTGAAAGTCTGAAAGCAATCGCTATCATCCATTCAGGTCTACAGTGATTGAATAGGGGCAGCTGTAATACCCCAAAATTTTCCCTCTCATCTTTCAAATCATTTAGCATGTGCTCTCATTACATTACATTGCATTCAAGTCATAGAAAAATAAAACATTCAGCATTGGTTCATCATAGGGCATGTGATCAGTTGATTCTCAAAGTATTGATCTTCCAAAGCCATAGAACAAGAACCAAGGATCTTCAAATAAGCTTCAAAGGTCTCTTACATCATATATCATCTCATCTTGATCCCACAAGTCATTGGAAGATGGGAATTCATCAAGGAGATTGGGCAGTACATCATCTCCTAACAAAGGCAGTCAAAACTAGGGTTTTGAGTTCAAGCAGTCTTCTGATGAAACTTTGGTTCAAATTTGATCTCAATGTTTTCCATATGATATCAAGTATCTAAGGATGGATGATTGCCCATTGGTTCATTTCAGAAGGTTTTCAATTGGTTAGTTGCTTGAGAATCAAGAAATTGGGGAAAAAGTCAAATGTGCAAAGGAAAAAGTCAACTCCTAACTTTTTAAGGTCAAATTTATGAAATTCAAGTCACATATGTTCATTGGACAAGATTTGATCAAGAAATGTCAAGAGGTTCATGGAAAAATCAAGAAATCACAAAGTTGCCCAAAATAGAAACTTAAGGTTTCTAAAAATGGAAAGTTTAGGCCATTTTGCACTCATCTTCAAGGCATTCTTTCTTCCAGATAAAAGCTTCAAACTTCAGGCAGAAGTTGAGACAATTAAAGATCATATTCCAAGCTTCAAATCCATACCAAGAACTCTTCCATTGGATCAAAATTGAGGGAGTTATGATCAATCAAAGTAGAGCAAAATCAAGGCAAATTTTAAGTCATGGCAAGGCAAGTTCAGGCCTCCAGGCCATAATTTCATCAAATAGGTGGTGTGCCAAATTTCAAGCCAATTTTCTCAATGAAGAAGGCTCCAAATGAAAAAATGTTGAACACCAAAGTTGTTCCTCTCCATTCCCTCTACAATGTTCATGTTTATCACTTTTTCATTTGTGCAATGTATGAAGAGTTATGAGGGTTCCAAGACAAGGGTCTCACTCTGAATTTCATAGGCCCATGAGTTAGGCACGTATGCAGGTTTGCCTTGCCAAAACTTCAGCCACAAGCAAGTGACTTTAGTGTCATTTTTGAGTGCTTTGATGGTATTGTTTCAATTTAATTCCAACATCAAACTTGTTCTATGATGTGTTCTCATTCCATAGACCTCAAAATCCTCTCATTTCATGCACTACACTTGGAGATTTGCATCTTCAAATATCATCATCTTCATCCATAACATGCTGGCCAAAATTGGAAACTCATGGCATTATTGTTGTTGTTTCAGTTTGTCCACACGCATACACCATTCACTCTTTTCCTCATTTGAACACACAATATCTTACACATACATACGTACATGCCCATCCCATACATTAAAGAAGAAATGAGAAAGACTTGTAAAGCAAACATGCTGCAGGCTACATAAAATAACATCATCACCATCATCCATTTAACCATTAAAATCCTTACATCAACAACACTACACGAGTTCCTCTGATTTTTGGATTGCTCAAGCATACCCCCTCATTGCTTCACACCATCATTAACCTAACCTGAGTTCTAACCATCAATTGAGATGGTTAACTCCTAACCACACATATAAATAGTTCTCTAACAGAATTTGCGAAACACTTTTCATTTCACTCTCACACCTCAAAGTTCTCAAGTTTCTCTCTGAACTCTCTCTTTCTTTTCACACGAGTTCTCCATATTTTCACTCCCAGCTTCATCTATTGTTCATCATTGTTGCTCTTTGATCAAGAACAAGTTGAATCAGAATCGAGTGTAGCACTTTCTCAAGGTTGAATTTCTTTGTTCTCTTCAGAAATCAACATTCCATAGCATTTATTTTGCTCCATTCAAGCTCAAGAACTCAAAGATCACCTCTGGTTTTCTTCTGATTCAAGGTTTCTTCAAGTTTCAGGTTCATTATTTCTCATTTTTTTCTTGCACTAATTCACAGATTTTAAGTTTGTTTCATGTTGATTATAGCTTAATAGAAGCAATGTGCTTGATCTGGCTAGTGATAGGCACCTTAAGTGCCTAGATTCAAATTCTAGGGCATAATGTTTGTGTTCGATTTCCTCTGTATATGCATGATATGTGAAATCTTTTGCTGGATTCTTGATCTACTTGACCTCCTCTTTCGATTGATGTACTTTTTGTGAATTTCTGGAGTATGTGATCATTTACAGGTGATGGAGATGGCCGGAGAAGATGACCAGAAGTCCTTCTCCGGCCGGTGAGGGTTTGACTAGGGTTTAAGCTTTAGATTATAACATAGTCGTTAGATCTTTGTAATCCTAGGGCTATAAAAGTGATAACGCATTAATGAACCACTCTCCCCTCACGTGCCTCTCTCTCTCTCTGAATGTTGACCTTGACTTGTGTGGTGTGCGTGCGTTCATCATTGTTACCATGTGCATGCCTTGTGATGCGTTGGATTGACAGTTGTTTGGTTTGTATATAAATAGGTAGTCATAGTATGAAAAAGTGTGTGCATTTCAAAATTGTACAAGTTATTCAAATTACTTTAAGTAACCATGTGAGAGAAACGAGTTATTATGGAAAAAATGTACGTTTGAGAAAAACACCAGTTTATTACTTGCAATTCTTTATGAAATTTAAGTTTGTTTACAATACTCTTTAAGATTCTGCAAATTTTATTCTTGTCACGTTACTTTCATTTCACCAGTTATTTACTAATTCCAAGTTCTATTTATTTTAGTTAGTCGAAAATTACCAAACCGTGAGAAGAATAATAAAACAATGATGAAAAGGTTAGAGTTTTACTCAAATTGTCAGCATTTTTAAAGCACATCCTAGGATTTGTGTGGTCGGTCCTGTTAGTAAACTAATTCCACAAATTAGTAGCCCAGAGGTTGTTTGCTAAATTTCAAGGCGAACAATACTTTGCCTAGGGACAAATGCTGCCTGACTTTCATGAATAATGTCCTTTAGCACCTTGCCAAATCTGTTAGTCATTATCTTAGAGATCATCTTGTACAAAGTAGTACATCCAACAATAGGTCTGTAGTCTCTAATAGTTTTAGCTCTTTCATTTTTTGGTATAAGGGTCACAATGGTGCTGTTGAAAGCTTTATACATGTGCCCCTTTTGAAAGAATTCCTGGACAGCATCAACTACATGTTTGTTAATTATATGCCAGCTAGCCTTGAAGAATTTTTCCCCATATCCATCAATATCGGGGGCTTTTAGGTCTCCTATTCCATGTAAAGCTTGCTCAATTTCTTCTACTGTCACTTGTGCAGTGAGAGACTCACATTGGGCTTGGGTAAGTTGCTTGCCTTTTCTCAGTACCTCAATATCAATATGCTTAAGCTGGGAGGCTTTAGTCCCCATCAATCCACCATAGAAACTTAAAACTTCCTGTATGATTTCCTCATGATCTGTTAACTCAATTCCATCAGCTTTCTGCAACATATCCAGGCTTGTGTACTGATGTTTTGTCCTGATTGTGGCATAGTAATAAGCAGTATTACTATCACTCATCCTTAACCAGTCTATTTTAGTTCTTTGCATAAAAGCTTTTTCCTCATAAATATAATATGTTTATTAAATAAAATCATAAATATAAGAAATTTTATTAATATTATTGAGTGAAGATACATCATTTTTGTCTATGTAAATGACTCCCAGTTCCACACATTTTTGGAAAAATCACGCGTTTTCCCCTGCCTAAGTCTGGTTGTCGTCTTATAGGCGATGGAGTAGAGTCAGAAGTCAACTCTTCGTCTTCAGCTACAACCTTTTTTTCTATTTTTCCACTCTTTGTTCTCTTCTCTATTTAGATTGCGCCAATGGTCTCCCCATGTATTGGGCATTTCAGTTTCATGGTGTTCGCGTAGACATCTGGACTGAGAAGGGATATCTTGTTGAAATCCAAACTACATGTTAACCCTATCAGCCTGATGCATTTTGACAATATGAAAACTGATGATTGAAGTGGTCCTCTCCAAATTTGGCTATCCTCAAGGACGCATTATGGGTAGTTCGGGTAGGGCCTCCAAATAAATGTTACAAAAAATATAATAGTTAAAGTATGAATACAGATTTTATCATCTATGTATAGATTGTAGTGGTAACAAACTTACATCGTCTTCCCTCAATCTATCTAATGAGAATCTATATCCTCGGAGGTGGTGACGAGGATTTTTTTGGTAAGCCATGCCTCGTTTCACAAATCTTGCAATTTTAAAATAAAGAGATGAAATGAGAAGAAAGGGATGGCCATAAATATATATCCATACAAAAGAAAAGAAAGTATAAATAATATTTACCTTGTTGCGTAAGGATGTGATGTCTCGAAGGAACTTTCCGGAGAAATTAGAGGTATATGCCAATATGTCCAAACACTGAGTAGGAGCACGCATCCTCCAATGCTTTTTACCCTTACCTTAGTTGCTTTACACATTTGTCTATATAATGTAGCTAAGCAAGCAGAACCCCAACTATATTGATTGCACTTATCTAAATCTCCTACTAGGGGTATTCAAGAAGAATGTAAAAAGTTATGCCTCTTTTCTGGCATCAATTCTTTAGCTATGAGTAGTAATATATAAATTTTTGCATGGAGAAGGTTATCCGCATCGGATGGCAATTGTTTTTGTTTTAATTCTGCTAATACATTTTGTAGCCAAACATTTTAACACAACCTTTATGTTTATCGGATGTTGAAGGATCGAGACCTAAGTGTTCCAAATATACGTCACTGCCTACTTGAGTAGGACCATTCACAGCCTTACCGTTAACATTGAGACCAAATAACATACTTACATCCTCCAAAGTGATGGTACATTCACCGGTTGGAAGATGAAAAGTATGTGTTTCTGGTCTCTATCTTTCCACCATAGCAAATACGAGACTAGAATCAACATTGATTGTGCTTGTTTCTGACACTTTTGCAAAACATGTTTGAGCCAAATATGGTTTAATTGCATCACCTAGTGCACCGATAGAATGAGAATGAAGCCTAAATCTTTCTCTTTTGGGTTGTTTCAAATATAGAAAAAATCAATACTTTCGGTTACAAAAAAAATAAACACAATCATCATGATGTAATAATAAAAGGAAAACAAAACTTACATATGCAGCAACATTGGTTGGTGTTCCGCGGTGCTTCTCTCCCATCCACAACAATGCCATTTCAAATAAATTTAACTGATGAAGTATTGAAGGTTTTGAATTAATGTGTTGAAGTTGGTATGTCTCATTTGAATGAAATGTGGTATTTAAAAAAAAATTCTGACTGCACAATATGTTGAGCTATGCAATATCCATTGGAAAATGAGATGAGCCATGCAAAACTATTCCTCTGCATTCCTATACGTAGCACACTATTAAGTAGTTGCACTACTAGTAGACACAACATCAGGGAACTTGTTAACAGCGACACTTCACTAAAAGTTAAAGTGATACAAGCCCATATTACAGAGAAATACTGTTATAGGATCTCATAACGTAAAGCTTGGATTGTAAAGATTAAGGCCATAAAATCACATGTTTACTGTATCAGGATGATCCTGAAAATAGACGGCAGTATCCTTCATCTTCACATGTTTACTGTATCATACACATTGCGCAAAACTTCTTGCGTGAGTTCAGAGACAAAGAACTACGGAAAACAGTTATCAACATAGGAATGCCTCCATCTTCACATGTTTATTGACTAATTTATTGTCATATGTTTTACTGAACAATTTTAATTATCATTTTTACTACAGGATAGGCATTGACGGAGGCAACATTTAACTATTATCGGGGCGAAATACGAAGATCAAATAGAGCAGCTTTGGAGTGGATAGACAATATTCCCAGAGAGAAGTGGGCCAGGGCGTTTGACGGAGGACAACGATGGGGACACATGACATCAAATCTGGCTAAAGCGATGAACTCGGTTCTTAAGGCTACCCGAAACCTTCCTATTACTGCAATGGTCAAGTCTACGTTCTATCTTCTGGGATCACTGTTTGGAAAATGAGGACATGATTGGACAAAAATGTTGGCATCCGGTTAAACTTTCACGGATAACCGTAATAAGGGAATGGCCGATGAAGTGGGTAAATTTAGCAGCCATAATATCATCAAATTCGATCGCGAGAGATTCTATTTTATGGTTGCCGAAATGATTAATCAAAATGATGGCTGACCATTAGGTACTTTTGGCGTTGATCTCAGGAGAGGGTGGTGCGATTGTGGGAGTTTTCAAGCATTTCATTTACCTTGCTCCCATGTAATCGCAGCATGTGCTAGTATATGACAGGACCACAACATACACATACCAGATATTTTCAAGGTTCTGACTGTATTCAAAATCTACAAGGAGAGCTTCCTTGGACTTCCACACCACGAAAATTGGCCAACATATGACGATTTTACTCTTTGGCATGACGAGACAATGCGAAGGAATAAGAAAGGGCGTCCAAATAGTACAAGAATTAGAACCGAAATGGGCGATCCTGGGAAAGAAAAAAGAAGATGTGGGCTTTGTCGAGAAATTGGCCATATGCGTAGAAAATGTCCGAATGTCGCAGGCCCGTCAAATCGGCCCGTCTAGATTAACTTGTTTGTTTTTTCAATTTAACTTTCAATTGATGTAACTTTACTTTTATGGGATTTCAATTAATTATCGCCCTTTCAATTAATATAACCATCATTTTTCTGATACAACTTTCATTCAACATTCGAAAATATAAAAATACATAAACCGCACCCAAACAAACAGGACGATAAACATCAAAATGATTTAAAATCAAAACAATTCTAGGAGGCTATTACAACCATAAGGACAATGGCTGCTTGTCCATACATCATCATAACACAATCATAATCGTTTTTTACTTTTTTCCAGGCCTTCCCATCTCCATCTTTAACAAACCTTTCAATTTTTTTATCTTTTCTCTATCAGAAATTTCTCCTTCTAACCATCAGGTCAGGTTTAACTGAAAATGCTCGAACGTGACTGTATTCCACAGTCGGATCTTTATCGGTGGATTTACAGGAGAAAAAACAACTAAAGCATCGCTTTTGGTGAGAGGAGTATTTGGATCAGTAAAATACTCCATATTTAGTGAAAATTTTGAGACTGAAATGAAGAAATGGATGGAGATGATTTGAGATCTAGAGGTACCCAAACAATGCTATATATAAAAAAATTAAAAATATTAAAATATTCCCTGCTCGACCAGTGGAAGGATGAACTCGACCAATGAGTGGGCGAGCTCGCCCAGTGGATGGCCGAGCTTCCACATACATTTATTGGTGCACATTTGATAATAATAAATTTTATTCTAAAATATTAAAATCGTATTAATAAAGATTTATGATAAAAATATTTTTATTACTTTTCAAATAGAAATGTTTCATTTTATTATAATATTAATTAAAAAAAATTATTATATTTTTAATGTTATTATATTATTTGAATTATTTATTAAAACATTAATTATTTTATAGTATTTATTATTTAAGTTTTAAATATTTTAAAACAAAAAAACGGGTCTTCAATGGGTCGGCCAACCAATGGCCGAGCCCATGCGTGCTCCAGAAACTCTTCAATGGTTCATCCATTGGAAGGACGAGCCCACAAAAATAGTGACATCCTGATATTTTTTTTCTAAGTTGTGACATTTTGGTATTTTATTTTTCGAGAGTGGCATATGTGTTAAAAAATCCCTTTGAAAAACATAATAATTTTGGTTGATTGAATAATATCAAAATTAGCAGTGAGATCGTTGTTTATGACTTTTAACTAAAACCTCGTTGAAATAAAACCACCAACATTGACTTCGCCACCTTAATTACTTTTATGACCAAAATGAATATAAATAAAATAATATAATTTGTTGATCATATGCTTCAACTACATTACCTGGTTAGTTTCCACCGTAAATTTGTGTACTTGTTACCGATATGGAACAATTTATAAACAATCATGAACCAACGGTTGAAGGAAGCATCCAAATGAGTCGGTTTGACTGAAGAATAAACAAGTACACTAACTAAATAAGAATAGGCACAAAACAACACATGGTTTCTATACCATGTTAGTGTTTAAAGAATATATGCTTTTAAATCTCATTACCATTTACCAATGCCTATTATATATAGTAGGAATTTTACCAACTCTTCTCATCAACCAACTAGCATTTTCAAAAAACTATTAGTACTATTTCTTGTCCAAACAAACTACCTTAGGTTTTTTTATCGAGTAAAAGAGAAAGATGAGTGTAGAAATTTGAGATGGTGCCACCATTCTCCACTTCCTTGAAGATGAAGAAGCATTTAATAACTCAGTTGTTAACCGATTTGCTCGACTCGACACAAACAATGATGGTCTTCTCTCCTATGATGAGATGTTGAAAGAGCTTTAGGGTCTGAGAGTTTTCGAAACACACTTTGGTATTGATGTGGAGTCGGATCCAGATGAGAATGCTCGTGTTTATGCATCCTTGTTCATACAATTTGATCACAATTTAAATGGCACAGGTGATCTGGAAGAATTCAAGAAAGAAACAAAGGAGATAATACTTGCAATGGCAGATGGAATGGGTTTCATGCCAATTCAAATGGTTTTGGAAGCAGACAGTATCTTAAGAAAGCAGTTGAAACAGAATACAACAAACTCGCAGCTTTACTTTAGTGCTTCTCTGAGAACATGCATAAGGTTTAACAAATTTTGCAAGCATTGTATAATATTCCGTTTGCTGTTATTATTGTAACCTTTGAAACTTGTTACACAGTTTTGTTATGGATTCCAAATGTGTTCATGAAATAAACTATCTTAATCTAAGCTTTTACATCTAAATTAGAAAGGAATTGTATTGTATCTGAAAAGTATGGTTGAAGTTATAAAGAATTTGACATAGTTGTAGTATGTTATAAGCTCTTCAATTTGGTTTTTGAAGCAAAGAAAATAGTTATTTGGATTGGAAGTTATGGCCTTGACAAGTTCAGTAAAAACCGTTGAATTTCGTAACTTAGAAAAATTCAATTTCTTCAACGTTGCCCTTTTTGCAAGTACCTCATATTTTTTTTCTTGATTGATCATGATCCAAATCACACATTATCATCATTCTTGACTTGAGGAACCTATGTTTGACCGAAGAGGTTAAAAGTCAAACTTGACTTTGATCAATGGTTGACTTTGTATCAAATGAACTTGAACTTTGTGATCTTCAATGAAATCAATACCTTTGGCTGATTGAACACTATGGATGGACTCCAAAAGTGTTTTTGAGTGTCTTGAATCATGTTCCAAGGCTTGAGATCATGTCCTGGTCAAAAGTTAAAGTGCAGTTGGCTTTTCATTAGAACCCTAGTTTGGGGACCAGATGAATTTGAATTCTTGCATTGCTTATAAATTAAGCTCCTTGGATCAATCCAATCATATTAATAGACCAATTGATGCATTTGAGGTCCTTGAAACATATCTTGAGGTGTTGGATCATGTCTTGCTTCAAAAGTCAAACTAGAGACTGAATTAGGTCAAAACCCTAATTTGGATGCATCTGATGACTTGGGGCTTGATAATCTTGATTCAATGAAACTTTGCATTTGATTATTGATGAGAGGAAACTCTTAATCTTCATAAGGGACTTGAGATGTTAGATATGATGTCCATCCTTTGATAATTCATCTGCTTGAGCCCTTGGGGGACCACCTAACCTGTAAAGCAAGCAAGCACACACATCTTGTATTTGTAATGGGTTAGTGATGCATAAAGACACAAACACATATGTAATGATGAATGTTATGCAAATGATGTAAATGAGGTGGTATCTTAGGGGTATAAAAATTAGGTTAAGACAGATGCCCCTATTTAAGTTTCCCCAATCCAGAGAGATGAAGATTGACATCTTAGTCTCGACCAGATAGGAGAGGTTTAAATACAACAATGCCCAAATTTGGCTCTTATTAAGGCACAAAAGGTGATATGATATTAATGCACTTATGAGACTTGTGGGAAATGATGCCACAGGAGACTGAGAACAGACTAAACCGCTGGGGTATAATAAAAGAGTTATCCGCTGGGGAAAGAAAATTTGGGAAAAATATTGTAACTCTATTAGGAAAGAGATAGAAACTCCAATGGGGATAGAGGAACACAAATCCATAGGGGATGGTGTTATAACTCTGACAAATTGAACTTCCATCTTTGGAAAATGATTCAACATCTTCTTTGACTAAGTAACATTACTTAGAAAGGGTAAATTAAATTTCCCCACGTTTCGGGTCGTAAGCCACGAAACTGGTCTCAGTTTCTGCTTCTAAACTTCCCCTCGTTTTTGGAAATGAGCCATGAAACTGATATTGGTTTCTAAAAAATAAACATCCCCTCGTTTCTGGACATAAGCCATGAAACTGGTCTCAGTTTCTTCTTTTCAAGTCATTCACTTGAAAAGGGTTAAACAGACAAGCTCTTGAAAAGGTAATCAATTGCTGAGTTAATAACTTCATCGGGGATCTTCAAAGAGATGTGGGCCGGTTAACTTTGTAAAACGGATTTCTCAAATAAAGAGAAAAACTTCTTGTAAGGATCTTCATCAAACTTCTCACAGGGATTCACTAGAGAGATGCCATTTGACAGAAAATAAACTTCATCATACTTCTCTTCGAGACTTCTTCAGAGAGAAGCCATATGACGAAGAAAAATTGGTAGCAGACTTACTGTGGGAATTGCCATTTGCTTCAGTTTTTCTTTGTATCGAGCAGATAAAACCACTTGTAGCAATTTATCTCAAATAACACTTGTGATAATCATCAATAAGTTTCTCTGATGGTATCTTTCGGAGAGATAACCATTTCTTCATCATACTTTTCTTCGAGACTTCTTCGGAGAGATGCGATGTGATGTAAAAATGAGGATTCACAACAAACTTCTCTAGAGAGATGCCATCTGCTGGAAAAATATCTTCATCATACTTCCCTTCGAGACTTCTTGGGAGAGATGCCATAAGATGAAATTTTTTTTGATATGTTGATAACTTCAACGGGGATAGACAAACTGCTCAGAACGAGACTACCATTTGACGATTCACTGGGAAATTCAGGGATAAAAATAAGCTTCTTAAATAAAGAGATTGCTACTTGCTGTCAGGTGTAGATTCCAAGTGTCATACCCCAAATTTTGACAACAATATTTCCCATCATTTGTGCAAATCATCACCACAATATGGATGTACCTTCATACCTCATCAATCCTCTCAAAGATTCTTGAGCATTCACTTCAATCAAGAATTAGGGTTTTGGACCAATCAAGAATTGTCATGATCTTCAACTTGTCAAGTCTCTCAAACATCCTTAAAGGGTCAAGAGGTCTCCCACATCAAGAATCAAGCACAAGAGTGCAACATTTCAAGTGGATCAAGCCTCAAGATCATCAGTGTCACCAAATTAGGGTTTTGGTTGACCAAGGCCTCCACAGAGAGATTTTCATCTGGGCATGAGCCAATACTTCAAAACATGACCCAAGAAGCTGAAAGGGACCTCATGGACCATATCCCAAGTTCAAAATAGCCTCAAGGGATGCATTCAACAAAAATAAAAAATTAGGGTTTCTTGACCTAATTCTCCCCTATGTTGACTTTTGGAGCAATGCATGAGCCAAGACCTCAAGAAGTGTTTTGAAGACCTCCAATACATTATATTGATCCATTTACAAGATTGGATTGATTCAAAAAACTTGGTTCATAAGCAGTACAAGAATTCAAATTCATCTGGACCAATTAGTGTTTTTTGATGAAAAGTCAATTGTACCTTTGACTCTTGACCAAGACATGATCCCAAACCTTGGGACATGATTAAAGACACTCTATAACACCTATGGAAACCATACATTAGGTTTTAATTAGGTCAAGGACTTGATTTCATAGAGATCACAAAGTTTGAAATTCATCTGATAAAAAGTCAACTGTGCCAAAAAACCAAGTTTGACTTTTTGAATTTCCTGACAAACAAGGCTTCCCTCAGTTAAAAACAATGTTAACATATGGTTTGGATCATCATCCATCAAGAAAAATCAAGAAAAGTGGGGTTACTTGCAAAAGGGGCAACCATAAGAAACTTAAAATTTCACTAGGTTATGAAAAAAAGTGATTTATACCCAACTTTGCAATGCCATAACTTGTGATCCAAGCAACCTTTTTCTTCCATCCAAAGCTCAAATGGAAGCTCTCATTACATACTTCAAGATTGTCAACTACAACATATTCCAAATCCTCATGGATTTTATGTTATGGATTGATCAAACTCACAAAAATGATCCAAGATTGTCAACCTTATTTGAAATTTTGGACAAAATTTGTTTTGCATTTTTACCAACTTTGAGGCCATTTTTCATTATGATCCAAGATGATTCAAGACCAAAGTTGGTCATCAAAGTTGAAGTATGTTATTGGGGCTTTCCAAAAAGTACAAGAGCCTCTCATGGATCTACTTGAGCAAGGAGTTATAAGCCTCCAAAAATGGCATTTTTCACCCTGCCCACACAAAGACATGAAAACATGACTTGGTTCCCATGATTTCTTGAGCCAATTTTGGAGACTTGCATCATTTCATTTCTATCCAAAATCAACTTGAATGATGAGGGATCTGATCAAAAAGCCACCAAGTCAAAAATCCTATTCCTTGGCATGTGAAATTCAATGTTGCAAATCCAAAAACTTCAATTTTGTTTCATGGCATTCAAGAGATACATTGAGGTGGAATGGACTGAGTCATTGATCACTAAAGGAGTCAAGCCTTATCCCTGCAACAGAAGACTCATAGCCTGCAAGATTGACTCAAGTCAATGGCTAGAGGAGACTTTGGATACATGACAAAGTTCAATGGATATTGGAGTGATCCAGCCTCCAATCACTATTGCTCCCAAAACAAAGTTGCTCTATTATAAATAGAGGTTCTTTCTGATCAATTCAAGTACACCAAAGCATAGCAATACATGCTTTCCTCCAAACCCTTCTTCAAAAAACCAGAAAATGCTTCTTTAGCAAGTCACTATCGAAATTTCAAATAAGGATCAATTCCATCAAAATCAACCATCCCAACACCTCACATATATCGTATATAAGTGATCCATAACCTCAAAACACATCTGGAACACCAGAATAAAAAATTCACCGTCCATTTGCTCAAGCCTTTTGGCCTATTTGTAGTTGGGGTACCACAACAAGTTCCAGGTTGTTTCAATCCATTCCAATCTTCCAAACACACTACTTGAGGTCCAAGGAAGCTGTCCAGATCATCACATAACATCTGTAATTCCTACAACTGAGGATTCGATTTCCTCTTGCAGAGGTAAGCCTGACACTCTCAAACTTTATGATCCATGCATCATAAATGTGTTTTCATGTTACAAACATGTTTTTGTACTTGTATAGAGTGTTTCCCCTCAATCAATTGCTTTGTAGCTATCATGTATAGGATTTCATAGTGTTTTTGCAGAAATTAGGGTTCATGTGTTCATCACTTGATTTCTCACTCCACACTTAATATAAATGCAATTAATTTGTACCATTAGAATTCTTGTTCAAAAATGAGTGAGATTAATGTTCATAAAAGTCAAAACCATTGAGTAATCAGAGAGAAAAGTGATGTTTTATAAATTTGGGGAAACAGGGCACGCGCGAGGAAGAAGATTTTCTTGGTGCCCTTTTTCAAATTTTCAAATTTTTGAATATTTTGATATTTTATTAATTGATTTCAAAAATTAATTTATATCTCAATTTTAATCATTTTTTATTGGTTCTTTATTTAAAAATTCACAAAAAATGTTAAAATATTTTATTCTACAAAAAAAATCAAATTTATATTATTTATTTGATATAGTTTGAATTTTTGTAAATAATTTAATTTTATTTGTTTTTAAACATTTTTAAATGAAATTTTCATCTTGGTTTTTCAAATTCAAATGAATTCCAAGTTTTCATGCGATTAAATACGATTTTTAAAAATATTTTTCAAAGTTGACAACTTGTTTTTGAATATATTTGATATTTTATATCATTTTTTATTTAATTTCCTTTGAAAATTATATTTTTTGAAATTAAAATTAGGGTTTTTCTTAATTTTTATTTTTTCAAACTTCATTTGTAAGTTTTGGGCCTCTAATAGAGTGTAAGACACATCCCCTTTGTAAATACAAAATTTTGGGCCTCAGTCATTGTATAAGTCCCGATACGATTTTCAAAATAAACGGTGCAATCGCTGTTTTTCATCTGGGCATCTCCTTAAGTTATAAGCCCCAACTATTGTATAAAAATACACTTTTAGGCCTCTATTAGAGTGTAAGACTCATTCCTTCTTGTACATAAATAATTTTGGGCCTCAGTCATTGTATAAGTCTCTCTGTGGTTTTCAAAATCACGGCGCGATCGTAGCCTTTTCAAATAAATCATTTGGGCCTCTCCTTGAGTATAAACCCCATTTTTATTTTTTCACAAACACTTTTGGCCTCTATTAGAGTGTAAGACCCAACCTTTCTTTGTACAAAATCAATTTTGGGCCTCTGATGTATTATAAGTCCCACAACGTTTGTCGGTATCGCAGTGCGATCAATGTTTTCAAATAAGTCATCTGGGCCTCAGTCATTGTATAAGCCCCAAACATTATTTTCTTTTTAAACAACTTGTTTTTAATTCATATTCAAATTCAAAGTGTCCTAAAAACTTTCTTCAATTTCTTGAAACCTTAATCAAGCATACAGTTGTAGTCAATACTACAGATCACAATACACTTGGGCTTCTTCTCAGAAGGTAAGTCCCCACATCTTTTTCAATGCATATTTGTTTATATATATATATCTATCAATATAATTGTCTGTATATACTTGTGCATATCTTGCTTAGAGTTTCCCCAACAGTTAGGTCTATGTTTATGTCAAACCAGAGGTTACTTTACAACATAGTCAAAACTAGTTCCCTCATAGGAAATTCCCTATACAGTCTGCCTCCACTTGGGCTTATACAATATGGAACAGAGAAAGGCATTATTCCCGATGAAACTTTTCTCAAGACTGTCAAAACTTAGATATATGCATATACAAGAAATTCATTTCCCCGGAGAGGATTAATTCTTGGTGAAACCTCTTTTGAATTTCTTTAAACCGTAGAACTGTTTAACAAAGAAAGGATTAATTCTCGGTGAAACCTTTCTTGAACTTTTCTTTGGCTTGGACCGACAGGCTTCCTAAAAGCATCCCCAACCTCCTCTTGGGCTTAGTACAAGGACCACCGGGCTTCTTAGAAGTTCCTCAGCCTCCTCATGGGCTTAGTACAAGGACCCAAAGGCCTCCTAAAGGCATAAAGTAGAAATTAGTCATCTCTACTAGTTCAATCCTCAGGAGAGTCAAGAATTCCAGAACATCATACCATTCTAGGGTTGATCTTCATCCCTTAAACCCTAAGCCTCCTCTTGGGCATCAAACAAAGACCCCTAAACCCATGTTTTCAAGTGTTTTTGTTTGCTGCATTCATGCATCCATGCATTCATTAAAAAAAACCTTTTTTAAACAAGAAAAAAATCTATTTCTAAAAAAAGAACTAAAACAATGATTGCAAATATCATAGAAGTTGCGTTATGGATTTCAGAAGAAGTAAAATGCACAAGTACACCTTCAAGGTTCCAAAACTGGACGACCTAAGGAAATTGGGATGGATGATTACTAATCGCGAGGCTTTCAGAGCTAACCACAGAGGATTGTTATCTCTTCTAAAGGTCAACATGGTTGAAGGGATCCTGTCTACACTGGTTCAGTTCTACGATCGGTTTACCACTGCTTCGCATTCCCAGATTATCAACTTACACCGACACTAGAAGAACACTCCCACCTGATTGACTTACCTATCACTGATCAAGATCCATTTTTTGGACTCGAAAAAATTCCAAAAGATCAAGCATTTGCAAGAGCAATCTCTTTGGATGAGTCAGAAGTCAAGACTCACATGACCACCAAAGGAGGAATCCAGGGTTTACCAGCTAAATTCCTGATGGAGAAAGCTCTATACTTTGCTAGTATAGGAAACGTAACTACTTTCGAAGATGTCTTTGTTCTGCTCATATACGGTTATTCCTCTTTCCCAACATCGACAACTTCGTCGACACCAATGCTGTTATGATATTCCTAATTGGAAACCCAGTACCAACCTTACTTGCGGATGCTTATCATTCTGTACACTTAAGGAATTTGTATAGTGGAGGGATGATCACATGCTGTGTACCATTACTCTGCAATTGGTTTATTTCCCACTTGCCCAAGTCTACTGCTTTTTGGGATCACAAGAGTAATCTGCGATGGTCGCAGAAGATTATGTCTCTCACCAATAAAGACATAGGTTGGAACAATCGGATTTACAAAGGGATAAAGATTATTGAAAGATGTGGAAATTTCCCCAATGTACCCCTCATTGGTACTAAAGGAGGGATCAACTATCATCCAATTTTAGCTCGCCGACACCTTGGATACCCGATGAAGAATATCCCACATAATGCTTATCTGGAAGGTCTTTTCTTCAAGGAAGGAGAAAATAACAGGGCACTAAAGAAAGAAATAGTGCATGCCTGGCAACATATTCACAGAAAGGGAAGAGAGTCTTTATGAAGACCAAATTGTTCCTCTGCAGAACCTTATCTTCATTGGGTACAAACCAGAGCCATCAAACTAAGGATGCCTTACCCTTGTCAAGAAGTTTTTACCTTAAAGGAAGCCGTCCTTTATTTCATATCTGATACGGAAAAACTCCAGGTCGCTCTCAAAAAAGTCCAACGTGAGAGAAACTCTTGGAAGAACAAATACCAGATCCTTAATTTGGAATGTACCAAGATTCCGGAACTACTAAAGGAAAAGGATGTCCTAATTGAGATATTAGAGCAGCATGCTATGGAAAGTCATGAGTAACGAAGAAATTTGCTCACTCCTTTCACTTGGCAGAGAATCATCGACCCGACAATGACTGAAGGAGCCCAATCAAAGAAAAGAAAAGTTCAGGAACCAACATAGGCCAATTTTCCTTTCTCGCACTTTGTAAAATACTGTATTGTTCTTTGTAAAATACTACAATCTTTCGAGTTCAATAAAAGGGCCCCCCCACTATGTGATATTTGAAATATAATTGTTAAAAGTTCTTTTAACAAAAAATATATATCATTCTTTGCATATCATTCATCATTCTCACATAGTACGTCTTTGTCTTTGAGTCTCATATATGTGTCGCACTCTAGAGTCAAATTGTCTCATTCATACAATACTCGGGCCAGTCGACAAAATAAAATGGACGATCTCGAGGAAGAGAACATAGAGCTCAGAGAAGAAATCAACGCTCTGAAGAAGAGTTTGAAGAAACTCCACCACGACATGCAATCCCTGGCAGCATCCCAGGAACAACAGCATCAAAGGACTGTAATCTCGGAGGTTACATCCACACCATCATTTGAGATACCTGGCAGTCATCCTCACTACAACATGCCTAAAGGTTTTCCCTAGGGCATGCCTCGCAACTTTATACCTGAAGGATACATCCCACCGGTCACTGAAGACCCAAAAGTCGTAGCAGGAACCGCCAGACCTGAAGGTTACAAACTTCAGTTAAATTAAGACGCAAAGGTTACAACAGAAACTCCTGAAGGTTACAAACTTCAGGTCACTGAAGCGCCAAGAGTCACCGCCGTAATGACTATACCACAGCCAATGGTACACACTGTCCTGAAAGGACAGATTCCACAAGCAACTTCTGGAGGAAACGAAGACGTATACGAAAGGATGAATGAGTTCCAGGAACAATTCTTGGAAATGCAAAAGGAACTGCATGCCATTTGCGATCAAGATTTATTTGGTAAAGACGCCGCTGACCTCTGTTTGATCCCTAATGTAAAGATACCGCACAAATTCAAGGTGCCTAACTTTGAAAAATACAAACATAACTCTTACCCTCAAAGTCATTTGGTGATGTACGCTTGGAAAATATCTACCCAGACAGACAATCAACAACTACTAATCCATTACTTCCAAAACAGTTTAACCAGTGTCGCACTCAAATGGTACATTGGTTTAAACCGCACCAAGATCAGTACTTTAAGAGATCTTGGGGCAGCTTTTGTTCAATAGTATAAATACAATTTGAACATGGCACCAGATAGGGACCAACTCAGAGCAATGTCACAAAAGGATAAAGAAACCTTCAAAGAATATCCTCAAAGATGGCGTGAAATTTCCGCCTAGATCTGTCCCCTCCCAAATAACAGGAAATGACAAAGATCTTCCTGAAAGCATTGAGCTCATTTTATTCTGACCGAATGGTTGCTAGTGCGCCCAGTGACTTCACTGAAATGGTGAACATGGGAGTACGCCTTGAAGAAGCAGTCCGAGAAGGACGATTGGTCAAAGATGCAGAACCATCTAGCAGTACCAAAAGGTATGGTAGTGCTTTCCAAAAGAAGAAAGAGCAAGATATCAGTAATATCTCTCTGGGAAAGAAAAGGTGAAGGTATCAACCGGTAGCAGCAGTAACTCCCGCTATCAATCCAACGCCAGCTCCGACATATACACCTCGGGTTGCCCAGGGCCAACCAAATCAACAATAGTATTAGCAAAGGCCACAACAACCTCTTCAGCAGGCTCGCGCGCAGTACAATAACAACAATCGTACTACACAACCATCAGGGTTCGACCCTATACCGATGTTGTACACAGAACTACTTCCACTTCTATTGGCCAAGGGGCACGTTCAAACTAGGAGTCCTCTTACGGTACCAGAAAATCCACCTTTTTGGTTTAAAGCAGATCAAAGGTGCCCTTACCATCAAGGATGATCGGGACATAACATTGAGAATTGTTTCAGCTTTAAGTCTGATGTACAGAAGCTCGTCAGAAACGGGATTTTATCTTTCAAATATACTAATCCAAATGTTCAGACGAACCCATTACTGTAGCATAAGAAGACTACAGTGAATTTGATAGAAGAGGAGCCTGTCAACAGTTATCAAATTCACAATGTACGCTTACTAGGAACAACCTGGTAAAGATGCATTGCAAGCAGATCAGGTACGGCCATGTGCCATCTCACAACTATCATCAGTGTGATATCTACTCCAAGGACAATCAAGGGTGTGCCATAGTACAAGCAGCTCTACAAGAACAAATGGATCTAGGCTGGATTTAGGATCACGGGATTCGTGAAGTAAACATAGCCCATGCACATCATAACATTATTCAGAACTACGACATCCGTGCAATGAACGTCAATCTAGTGGCGTTGCATTCAAGACAAAGTCAGTATTACAATCTGCTGTGGCAAGATTACAGCGCTTATCCAAACTGCTCAAAAGACAATCAGGGATGCTCTTTTGTACAAGAGGCCCTCCAACGTCAAATGGATCTTGGATAAATCCAAGACTACCATGAAAGAAGTGATCATCAAGTCAATATGGTTCAAATCTTTGACATACGCCTGATGAATACCAGTCTAGTGGAATTACATGCTAAGCAGGTCAGACTTGGTTTTCTGGCTTCACATGATTATCAAGACTGTAAAGAATGCTACGAAAATGTCCAAGGGTGTGCGCTTGTGCAAAGGACTCTTCAACCTCTGTTGGACCACTGGTGGCTTCCGATTTACCTGAATGAAGACACACAACAGATTAGCGTGACTGATGGGAATCTTGGTAGACATTAAAGTTGTGATGTCCGCTCAATAGAAACGGATCTAGTGAGGATGCACTGCATACAAAGCGGATATGGTCGGGTACCCCCTCACAATTATGAACTTTGTAGAGTATGCTCGGAAAATAACCAAGGGTTCTATCTAGTGCGAGCAGCTCTCTAGCAATAACTAGACCTAAAGGAGATTCAACTATGTTCGAATTCTGAATCAAACAACATGATACAAGATTACCTCCCTGGTTAAAGCAAAAACACTGCCATAATCTCCAATCATTGAATAACCAAGGATGTTTGTGTCGTAATTCCCTTGCTCGATGAGTCAAAAGTCCTTCTTAACAAAAGGAGAATTCCAAACTTAGAGTTAATTGAGGTGGCCTACGACAGTCAAAAGGCTCAAAAAGCCCTTGTGGTCGTCTACTTGCCAGGTCCAATACCGTACAAATTAGATTAAGCTATCCCATACAAGTACGGTGCAACGACCATATAAAATGGAAAAAAAACTCCATTACCCTCCATTGTGAACATTGCCGACTTCAGTCGAGTTACCCTGAGCGGTCGGATCTTCAACAGAGGAGTTGGAGAACCTGCCAAAGAAAGGGAACCTCAAGCAAAAGTTCCTAACCAACAAGTTGGTCAATCCAGTAGTCCATAACCTATAAAGAACAAAGATGAGATGCTGAAGCTCATCCAGAAAAGTGAGTACAACATTATGGATCAATTGTTGCAAACTCCGTCTCAAATTTGTGTACTATCTCTCCTGCTTAGTTCAGAAGCTCATAAGGAAGCTCTACAGAGGTTTTTAGAACAAGCCTTTGTGGAACAAGATGTGACGGTAGGACAATTTGACAGCATCATCTCCAACATCACTTCCTGCAACAACTTGGGATTCAGTGATGAAGAACTTCCAGAGGAAGGTAAGAACCATAATATGGCACTCAACATCACAGTCAATTGCCAGGACAATGCTTTAGCCAGCGTACTGGTAGACACCGGTTCATCCTTAAATGTCATGCCAAGGTCAACTTTGGTTCGACTATCTTTTCAAGGTACTCCGATGAGGGGCAGTGAGATCATCGTCAAAGCCTTTGTTTTAGTTACTATTTTTATTTTTATTTTATAACTTTTGGATTATTACTGTTTCTGCTAATCTGCGTCTAACATTTTTATGCGAGGAGACCCCTCAGCAGCTTTTAATTTTGACGCAGAAATCAAAAGAACCTTACACGCTCGGCGTAGACGAGCAAGACTGACAGCTTCAGAAGCAGAACCGTCAGTCCAAACACCAGAGGAAGAAAAAGTTTATGTTCACTGAGAATAATCAGATTCAGGTTCAGAAACAGGTTCAGAGGTGGACAGAGATACTGTGATTATGGCTGGAAATCAACCAGCAGAGAGACTCTTGGGCGATTATGGTGGGGCAAATGTACCGGCTGGTAGGTTGACCATTGTGAACCAACCGGTGAATGTGCCGAATTTCCAGCTGTATCCTAGCACCATCACTCAACTTGAGAGGAGACCTTTTGCCAGAAATGTTAATGAAGATGCCAACAAACATCTGCAAAGATTTCTAACTATGAACATCACTCTCAAGATTGAGGGGCACACGGAGGAAGCAAAGAAGTTAAAAATGTTTCCTTTCA
The DNA here is from genome assembly GCA_022829125.1 of Lathyrus tuberosus. NCBI lineage: Eukaryota > Viridiplantae > Streptophyta > Magnoliopsida > Fabales > Fabaceae > Lathyrus > Lathyrus tuberosus. Next base: position 15,310,658 of record JALAZF010000072.1, read on the forward strand.
CTCTGGCGGAAGAGGCTGATGAATGGTTCTACTCGTTACCTGCTGGGAGTATTACCACTTGGGAAGAGATGGAGAAGGCATTTCTGAATGAGTATTTTTCGGCCTTTGTTTATATTCGAAAAGGATATGATATTTGTATCACCCCAAATCTACACCCCCAATTAAATAAAGCAATAAAAAAAAATTCATCAGAGTATAATTAAACATTCATGGCATAGACGAATGCGTCACATCAATTGAGACAAAACACAATAAACCTGCTCATAAAGATATGCAACAATCAGGCAGCAAATAACATAGGAACTTAGTTCCTACTACCCACCAATCAGATACAGAATAAAAGCGGAAAATCTGCAACTGAATCTCATATATATATCACATAAAAAGTTTGTCTGTCATTCACAGATTCATACATATACAATCCAAAAGATATATATACATATACACAAAAATCTCACCGATCACCACGACTACCCGGTGCTACATATCAGAGCCGACCGACAAAGAATGAAGACCTAAGCTTCACAAAAAGACCTCCAACATCTACTCTGCAATGCCTCATAGAGCATTCAAAACAGCAGAAGGGTGAGAAACACAATCATAATATAATTGCATACAATTATATAATAATACCAAAAATACACATGTAAAAATATTCTCACCACAACTTATACCAGAATTCAAACACAAAACAACACAATCCATATCTCATACATCCATCACCTAGGCATATATAATCAAGCTCAATGCATTTATCAACAATATATATATATATATATATATATATATATATATATATATATATATATATATATATATATATATATATATATATATATATGTATCTCAACTCAACAATTCCATTCACAATTCCACACAAAATCAATTCATTCATGATTTATGCAAATGCAAAGATACCGACACAACGACTCTATGCAAATGCGGTACCATCCATCTGTCAATCTTAACATTATTTCACTCAGGAACTATTGGAATCATCGCTTGTTACTTAGTGTAACTCCCCATCGGGCAAACGGTGTTCCCCGTCGCTCACACCTCTTTGTATAAGGCACACGATGTTTATGGATCGCTCACACCTTTTTGTATAGGCACATGACCCGATCGCTCACACCTCTTTGTATAAGGCACACAATCGTCCATAATCATCGCTCACACCTCTTTGTATAAGGCACACGATGTTATAGCGGATTCCCTCTGGAATCGTTTCGTCGCTCACACCCACTAGGGCACACGACATCACAAGAATGCATATCATGATGCTTGGCATACAATGACTCATTACATTCAACTGCACACATATACACATCCATAATCATGCATATATCCTCACATACAACACATTGCATTTTCTTGCCCTTAGGCCACAAACCATCATCACAACATTTTATCACATGCATTTTCACCACACAACCAGCACACAAGTCATACGATATCCATATCAACAGCACATTGCATGATACACCTCAATTACACACAATTACAACGACAAAAATCGACAAAACGACACTATTTCAAATTCCCGACATAATTAACTCGGCCAACAATCTTAAAACCATTTTAATAAAGTGCATCTCAATAGCTTTCCAACGATACCAAGTATGTTCAAAACGGATAATCGGAACACACTTTACGGAAGTAAAAAGAAAAGGAATCGCGAAAAGACAACATTTTGCACCCTTGCTGGCCATACGCGTATTGCCCTGAGCCATACGCGTATTGCCCAAACTCATACGCGTACCATTACGCGTTTCAGCAGATGGCCGAGAAAAATGGTTTTCATTACGCGTATTGCCTCATTTTGCGCCTCCCATACGCGTATTGCCCAAGCCAATACGCATATGGACATGCCTGATACGCTTAATGACAGAGGAAACCCATAATTTTTCTGCTATGGGATCAACCAAAAACCACCCCAAATCTCCTCTAATCACCTGAAAATTACCAGTAGAGTGTACCACAACACCTATCTAACATGTATCAACAATTAGGAACCTGAAAACATGATTTCCGACACAATTTAATCGAATTCTAACAATTTAAACATATTATGGTTTTTGTTCTACATCTCATTTCAAACCAAAAACAACCAAATACAAACATACATAATCATACACAAGTATAAGATAATCGAGTTTCGCACCCTTACCCGATTTAATCGTGTTTGAAAAGTTGGTTGATTGATTTTCTTCCTTTCCAAGTTTTTCTCTCTTTTCTTCTTTCTTTCTCTTTTCTTTCCCTTTTCCTTCTTCTCTTTTTCTTTCTCTCTATTTTTCTCTCTTTCTATTTCTATTTTTACTAACTTAAGAAAAATAAAGTGAAATGACCAAATTACCCCTACACTCAAATATCTCGCAAACGTTCCCAAAATGCGATAAAACATACTCACGACGAAAAATAATATATTATCAAATAAAAGTCAAAAATAAAATAATATAATAATAGAAATAATTAAATCGACTCGATTAACTAAAACTAACTAAAACTGGGGCGTTACAACTCTCCCCCACTTAGAAATTTCCGTCCTCGAAAATATTACCTGAGACGAACAACTCCGGATACGACTCCCGCATCCGACTCTCTAACTCCCAAGTCAAATTTCCCTCGGCAGCGCCTCCCCACGCTACTTTCACAAGCGCAATATCCTTGCCTCTTAACCGCTTCAACTCGCGATCCAAAATTCTCACTGGTAATGCCTCAACCGTAAGGTTCTCCCTTACCTCAACCTCATCCATCGGAATTACATGCGATGGATCCGGAACATACTTATGAAGCTGTGAAACATGGAACACATCGTGCAAATTTGAAAGACTCGGCGGCAACGCCACCCGATAAGCCACAACATCCACTCTCGCGGATATCTGGTAAGGACCAATAAACCGAGAAGTAAGCTTCTTCGACTTCAATGCACGACCAACACCCGTCACCGGTGTAACTCTCAAAAATACATGATCGCCCTCTTGAAACTCAAGATCTTTCCTCCTTCGATCATGATAACTCTTTTGCCTACTCTGAGAAGCCTTCATTTTCTCACGAATAAGTTTCACCTTTTCCGTAGTCTGTTGCACTAACTCGGGTCCAACCACCGAACTCTCACCAGATTCATGCCAACACAAAGGTGTTCGACATCTTCTCCCATACAACGCTTCAAAAGGTGTCATTACAATACTCGAATGGAAACTGTTGTTATACGTGAATTCCACCAACGCAAGATAACTATCCCAAGAACACAAGCCTGCAACAAATCTTCCAACGACTGAATAGTTCTCTCGGTCTGACCATCCGTCTGCGGATGATAAGCAGAACTCAACCTCAACTTGGAACCTAACGCCTTTTGCAAACTTTCCCAAAATCTGGAAGTAAACCTCGGATCTTGATCTGAAATAATACACAACGGAACACCATGTAATTTCACAATCACACTGATATAAATCTCAGCCAACCATTCAAAAGAAAAACTGATGTCAATCGGAATGAAATGCGTCAATTTAGTCAGTCTATCCATAATCACCCAAATGGCATTATGTCCCCTCTCTGTATTCGGCAACCCTGTCACAAAATCCATAGAAATGCTGTCCCATTTCCATTCGGGAATATCCAACAGTTGCAACAATCCACTAGGCTTCTGATGTTCTACTTTAGACTTCTGACACGTCAAACACGCATAAACAAACTGAGCCACATCCCTCTTTAATCCAGACCACCAAAAGATCTTCTTCAAATCCTGATACATCTTATTAGCTCCCGGATGTATACTCAAATTACTCTGGTGTCCTTCCTCCAAAATCATCTTTTTCAAGTCCGAATCATCAGGATGGTAATTCAAGCCAAAGTCATAGTCCTTCAAAAATTCCAACCATCCCCGTTGTAACACCCCCAATCTATACCCCCAAAATTAATAATAAAACAATAAACACTTCATAAAATTTCGTCACAGTATATTTAAATTATCATGGCATAGACAGGGAGAATCACATTATATTGAAACAAAACATACAACACCTGCTCATAAAGATATGCAACAGTGGGGTAGCAATCAACAGAGGAACTCAGTTCCTTACACTCACATTTCAGATTTTAGAATAAAAGCGGAAAATCTAAAACTGAATATCAGACATGTATATCACATAAAGGTTCATCTGTTATCGACAGAATCATGTATATATATATAACTCCCAAGAGATAAAGATGCATATACACAACATCACAAAATAATCCTAATCAATCTCCCGACTACCCGGTGCTACATATCAGAGCCGACCGACAAAAGAATGAAGACATAAGCTTCACCAAAGACCTCCAGCAACACTAATCTGCAATGCCTCATAGAGCATTATAAAACAGCAGAAGGGTGAGAAATAACAACTAAAATCAAGATTGCATAATAATATGCAAACACACATAAAAATCACATACACAGTTATTCTCAACTCACACATCACATACCAATACATATAGCAAACCACAGATGCATAACATATTTCCGACAATCCGAACACATAGCATATATCAGTTATGCCCACATAATAACATATTCACACAATCAATCCATTCATGAGTTTCCACACATAATGCATCCATTCACAATTCTCACACATAATGAATCCATGATTTATGCAAATGCACAGAGACCGACACAACGACTCTATGCAAATGCCATGCGGTACCGACTTCCAACATTTCATGTCTCATCACCAGTTCACTTAGGAACTCATTGGAACCATCGCTCGTTACCAATGTAACTCCCCGTCGGGCCTACGATGTTCCCCATCGCTCACACCTCTTATTTTTAAGGCACACGATCTGATCTGATCGCTCACACCTCTTATTTTTAAGGCACACGACATTTATGGATCGCTCACACCTCTCTGTATAAGGCACACGACCCGATCGCTCACACCTCTTTGTATAAGGCACACGATCGTCTATAACCATCGCTCACACCCCACACGGGCACACGACATTACAACGGGTTCTCATTAGATTCCCTCAACACAAGAATGCACACATTATGCTTCACATGCAAATGACTCGAGACATTCTTGAAATGCATACATATTCACAATATAATCATGCATTCATCTCATTCAATCACATACAATTTATATACATTCACATCAATTACGCCAAACGGCAACGAGCATCGCTTTACCACCTAAACGGCAACGAACTCTTTCACAATTCACATGCATTTACATTTAATTTAAACAATGCATTTATTTGCCAAAAGACCACAATTCACAATAAATTCCACAATCTAGGATTCACACCATAAGGCTACCCACAACACATCGTATAACAACACATACAAGCTATACGTTATATAACAAAAGCATATTGCACGATAACACCTCAATCGCACGCATTCACGACGATAAAAATTAACACAACAATACGATTTCAATTTTCTGCTATAATTGAACCATATACAGACCTCAAAACTATTTTTCCTAGAAAGAACATCTCGTTAGCTTTCCAACGCTTCGAACAGGGGTCAAAACCGACTTACGGTTCAAGAGTTATGAATTTTTGAAGTTTTTTCAAAAAGCAGAATTTGGCCCTGCAACAGCTACGGGTTTATGCAAAATTGCCCGAAAATCCGACCGATTCAATTATTTTCTTCGAAACGAACACATACTCATTCATACCAAACATATAGTAGTGATTTGGAACCATTAAACGTGAATTCTACGACTTTCGATTTCACTCCGAATCTTAAACTCTCAATTCTCCAAAAATGCAAAAACTTACAAAATCAACCAAATTCGATAAAACAAGCATACTCGATCACGGCCTAACATTACTCGACACATCTACACAATTTATTCCGACTTTCATCCGTAAAAACATCGGTTTCTATCGATTTCTACCGTTTTGACCTAAAAGTGAAAACTATGAAAAAAACAAGGAAACATTCACACAATCACACACATATACATATACAATCGAAATATAATTGAAACTTCTCACCCTTACCCGATTATTCGCGATTGAAAGGGAGTAATCTTTGATTTTCCTCTTTTTCCTCTTCTTTCTTCTCTTCCTATTCTTTTCTCTTTTTCTTTTCTCTTTCTCTTTTTCTTTTCCTTTCTATCTTTTCTCTCTCCACTTTCTATTTATATAAAATATCTACTACCCAAATGACCAAAATACCCCTCAGCTCAAATATCTCCCAAACGCTCTCAAAATGCGATAAAACTTAAACATACCGATGAAATATATTTCGGAAAATAAAAGTTGAAAAGAAATTATAATTTATTGCAAATATTTTACCTATCAGAGAAATTATCCAATTAACAGGTATAACTCATTTAATTTATACAATTCAAAAAAAGGCTAAAAACTCACTAACTTCCACCAGTGGAAGTTACCTTTAAAATCTGCCTGAAAATGCTTTTGGTCAGTTTTTGCACTAATCTTCCACCAGTGGAAGTTACCTTTAAAATCTGCCTGAAAATGCTTTTGGTCAGTTTTTGCACTAATCTTCCACCAGTGGAAGTCAAGTGCAAAACGTGTCATAACCAAAAAAGGCCAAAATAACACTAACTTCCACCAGTGGATGTTAGTTCAAAATGTGACACATTTATGTCACAAAACTCTCAATGCCCAAACATGATGCATTAACATGAAACACAATAAATCACACAATTCACAAAATTTCACATAAATGGAATAATTAAATACGGTTAAATAAATCGGGGCGTTACAATTCTCCCCCACTTAGAAATTTTCGTCCTCGAAAATATAACTGAGACGAATAACCCCGGACACGACTCTCGCATCCGACTAACAAACCGACACGCCAACCAAAGACGCATCACGAATAACACAAACTGGAAAATCACCTTGCTAACCACAACTACAACAACGACACAACAATGATGACGACTAGAACGACAAGATGCAATGCCCATACAATGCACTTGACGACCAACTTACAACTCAAAGAATACCCAAGTTACGAACACACAGGTTCACTCTTGAACCGAAACACAACAAGATCGTTACCATCACCACAGGTAACACTCCCCTAATTCACCACAAGGAATTAGCCACACGCACTCGAACCATCACGATGGAAACGAGGCAACAACACAAACAAGAACACAAGTTCCACGACACAACATCGATTCCACAACCTTCACACAACCATAATACCAACATCCTTGTTACACAACAATATTACAACAATGTTACGATTCACCAATCGAACATACGACCAAAGCACCTAACTACATATTAGTACCTGATTAATCTTTAAACCTTTCGTCTAACACTTCCATACTGAAGTGTCCAATAATCTTACCATTCTTACATGTTCCCAATGTTCAACCTATGAATTCTTATAAGTCACACACACAAATACAAAACGTGCCACAACACACTTCCGCTGCGCACTCTGATTACTCGTAACCATCAAAACTATCAATCTCACGTCCAAAGTCTAACTCTTTCTCATATTCACCAAAAATCACTATTCACTTTTAATATACCCAACCTTACACTCTACTGCATTATCTCTCACACCAGATACGAGTCTCTGAACTGCTCAAATAATTCTATCCATCCAAACAGACATGTATAAAACCTTCGACTTAACTCATCAGGCACGACATTAACTTCACCAATGGGATAATTCCAACTAAAGTCATAACTCATCACAAATTCCAACCATCCTCTCTATCTCATACTATATTCCTTCCGACCAAACAAGTACTCAATATTCTTGTGATTACTAAACACTTCGAATCCATAACCAAAAAGATAATACCTCCAAATTATCCAACACAATACAACCGCAACCAATTCCAAATCCTGAATAATATAGATCCTTTTAGGAATCCTCAATGGTCGTAAAGCATAAGCCACGAATTTACTTTCTTGCATTAACACACTACCTAAACTCATCAAAGACACATCACAATACCTCACAACGATTCATCAGGATCACGCAGAATCAAAACTGGAGTCGTAGACAAATTCCACTTTAACCCTCTTAACTTTCCTCACAATGAACATCAAAAGCAAACAACTCACCCTTTGCAAGTCCACCGAAGTAACAAAAACGCTAAATTGGAAAAACACTCAATAACCTCCGGTAATAACCAACTAATGTCCAAAAAGCTTCTAATCTCCTTAACCGACTTCAGAGCCTCTCATGAAGAACTACATCTACTTCCGATGGATCCATAAAAATACCATCATCAGAAATGACATATCCAAGAAAACTAACCTTTTCAACCAAGATTCACACTCGAATAACTTAGCATAAAACTTCGTCTCTTTTCAACACTTGTAATTCCATTCTCAAACCCTCTACCTATTCTTCCTCTGAGTTTATAACAGATCTGAATATCCTCAATCAAAGCCACTACGAACTTATCCAAATAAATATGGAAAACACGATTCATCTACTCCACAAACATTACTGATTCATTACTAACACCAAGCAACATCACCGTACTTTGTAATGCCCAACCAAATTCCAAAAGATATCAATTTTCAAAGCTTTTGCAAAACCTTGCACTAGGCAACTGGCCACTCACACACAAGCTTAACCGAGTAATTAACAGCCTATTCCGATGATAACAACATAACCAGTCACATCAAATCGATCAAAGCCTTAACTCACACAATTCACCACTCTTATCCAACATTCCAAACAATTGCAAGTTCACTCAAACTCAGCCAAACCATTCCAATTATCTATTCCTGAAAGTGGACACTTGTTCTCAATCGTTACCTTATTCAACTATTAGCAATCCATACACAATTTCTTCTCTTTACAGTCCAAATTCCATAAATCCCCACGTGTAGTAACAACCAATCCAAAAGAACTCTCAAATACTACATCCACCCTTAAGGTTTTCTCAAAATTCCCATTAATGCTCTATAATTCCAAAGACTCCAAACCTCTCCAGAACTTTAAGTTTTGCTTTCCATAATCTCAATACCGTTATACTTGTTATTCCGTTCAATCATCCATTCCTTTTTGTTACTAACAAAGCTGGAGCTCTTCTAAGACAACACCTTAATGCTCCATCCAAAAACACATCTGAAAACCGTGCACAACTAACGGCCCATCACTATGACTTCCTGCCAATTTCCCAGAACACTATCATCACAGACAAAACAAACATCTTAGTCCCATCTACTAAGAGTTTCCTACTTACTTAGCAGATATAAACCTCAACTATTCACCTTCGTCCAATTAAGTTTAATCTCCACGCTCTGAGAAGCAGTCCTTAAATAAAACCCGATCATTCTCTCTCAATGACTTCCCAACCTGACCAACATATTAAAACCTCTAATCCGTCTCATCTTCCGATATTAGAATCTTCATCAACTCATCAAAACAACCCGTAACCATTTCCTTAAATTCTAAACAATTCATTTCACACGCTATCAAAGCCGGAAAGACACGTCTATTCCATCCAACATAATTCCCGTCTGCTATGAACAAGACATTAACGGTGATTAGTTCCTCAATTTGCCAATAGACAGCCGACAATCATGATGGGGCATAAACCATCTTTACCAAACTATAATAGCATTTCTTGCATCCTGTGCATAAAACTACCTAAAGCACAAATCCTTAGTTCACATAAACCGTACCTCCGCATTCCCTCTAAAACCGGAACAACACTGTCCAAATAGCACTCACAACCTTGCAACCAACGGCACACAACCAAAGCAACTGGGAGAAGTACAAGCTTCTCCCCCACTTATCTCAATCTAACTCCTGCAGACAAAGGATTAGAAAACCAGAAAGTACTGACAGTGTTCCACACACCTATCACGTACTAAGGGACAAACAACAACGACAGTATTCAACTGTCACACCAACTGACTCAACAACTTGGCCGGACGGACCGACCTGCTCTGATACCACTTAATGTAACACCCCCAATCTATACCCACAAAATTAATAATAAAACAATAAACACTTAATAAAATTTCGTCAGAGTATATTTAAATTATCATGGCATAGATAGGGAGAATCACATTATATTGAAACAAAACATACAACACCTGCTCATAAAGATATGCAACAGTGGGGTAGCAATCAACAGAGGAACTCAGTTCCTTACACCCACATTTCAGATTTTAGAAAAAAAGCGGAAAATCTAAAACTGAATATCATACATGTATATCACATAAAGGTTCATCTGTTATCGACAGAATCATGTATATATACAACTCCCAAGAGATAAAGATGCATATACACAACATCACAAAATAATCCTAATCAATCTCCCGACTACCCGGTGCTACATATCAGAGCCGACCGACAAAAGAATGAAGACATAAGCTTCACCAAAGACCTCCAGCAACACTAATCTGCAATGCCTCATAGAGCATTATAAAACAGCAGAAGGGTGAGAAATAACAACTAAAATCAAGATTGCATAATAATATGCAAACACACATAAAAATCACATACACAGTTATTCTCACCTCACGCATCACATATCAATACATATACCAAACCACAGATGCATAACATATTTCCGACAATCCGAACACATAGCATATATCAGTTATGCCCACATAATAACATATTCACACAATCAATCCATTCATGAGTTTCCACACATAATGCAACCATTCACAATTCTCACACATAATGAATCCATGATTTATGCAAATGCACAGAGACCGACACAACGACTCTATGCAAATGTCATGCGGTACCGACTTCCAATATTTCATGTCTCATCACCAGTTCACTCAGGAACTCATTGGAACCATCGCTCGTTACCAATGTAACTCCCCGTCGGGCCTACGATGTTCCCCATCGCTCACACCTCTTATTTTTAAGGCACACGATCCGATCTGATCGCTCACACCTCTTATTTTTAAGGCACACGACGTTTATGGATCGCTCACACCTCTTTGTATAAGGCACACGACCCGATCGCTCACACCTCTTTGTATAAGGCACACGATCGTCTATAACCATCGCTCACACCCCACACGGGCACACGACGTTACAACGGGTTCTCATTAGATTCCCTCAACACAAGAATGCACATCATTATGCTTCACATGCAAATGACTCGAGACATTCTTGAAATGCATACATATTCACAATATAATCATGCATTCATCTCATTCAATCACATACAATTTATATACATTCACATCAATTACGCCAAACGGCAACGAGCATCGCTTTACCACCTAAACGACAACGAACTCTTTCACAATTCACATGCATTTACATTTAATTTAAATAATGCATTTATTTGCCAAAAGGCCACAATTCACAATAAATTCCACAATCTAGGATTCACACCATAAGGCTACCCACAACACATCGTATAACAACACATACAAGCTATACGTTATATAACAAAAGCATATTGCACGATAACACCTCAATCGCACGCATTCACGACGATAAAAATTAACACAACAATACGGTTTCAATTTTTTGCTATAATTGAACCATATACAGACCTCAAAACTATTTTTCCTAGAAAGAACATCTCGTTAGCTTTCCAACGCTTCGAACGGGGGTCAAAACCGACTTACGGTTCAAGAGTTATGAATTTTTGAAGTTTTTCCAAAAACCAGAATTTGGCCCTGCAACAGCTACGGGTTTATGCAAAATTGCCCGAAAATCCGACCGATTCAATTATTTTCTTCGAAACGAACACATACTCATTCATACCAAACATATAGTAATGATTTGGAACCATTAAACGTGAATTCTACGACTTTCGATTTCACTCCGAATCTTAAACTCTCAATTCTCCAAAAATGCAAAAACTTACAAAATCAACCAAATTCGATAAAACAAGTATACTCGATCACAGCCTAACATTACTCGACACATCTACACAATTTATTCTGACTTTCGTCTGTAAAAACATCGGTTTCTATCGATTTCTACCGTTTCGACCTAAAAGTGAAAACTATGAAAAAAAAAGGAAACATTCACACAATCACACACATATACATATACAATCGAAATATAATTGAAACTTCTCACCCTTACCCGATTATTCGCGATTGAAACGGAGTAATCTTTGATTTTCCTCTTTTTCCTCTTCTTTCTTCTCTTCCTCTTCTTTTCTCTTTTTCTCTTCTCTTTCTCTTTTTCTTTTTCTTTCTATCTTTTCTCTCTCCACTTTCTATTTATGTAAAATATCTACTACCCAAATGACCAAAATACCCCTCAGCTCAAATATCTTCCAAACGCTCTCAAAATGCGATAAAACTTAAACATACCGATGAAATATATTTCGGGAAATAAAAGTTGAAAAGAAATTATAATTTATTGCAAATATTTTACCTATCAGAGAAATTATCCAATTAACAGGTAAAACTCATTTAATTTACACAATTCAAAAAAAGACCAAACACTCACTAATCTTCCACCAGTGGAAGTTACCTTTAAAATCCGCCTGAAAATGCTTTTGGTCAGTTTTTGCACTAATCTTCCACCAGTGGAAGTCAAGTGCAAAACGTGACATAACCAAAAAAGGCCAAAATAACACTAACTTCCACTAGTGGATGTTAGTTCAAAATGTGACACATTTATGCCACAAAACTCTCAATGCCCAAACATGATGCATTAACATGAAACACAATAAATCACACAATTCACAAAATTTCACATAAATGGAATAATTAAATACGGTTAAATAAATCGGGGCGTTACACCCGTTGCCTCATATTCAACTCTTTTTGATCAAACAAGTATTTCAAACTTTTATGATCACTAAAGACTTCAAATCTTGCACCATAGAGATAATGCCTCCAAATTTTCAATACAAAAACCACAGCCGCTAATTCCAAATCATGAGTAGGGTAATTCTTCTCATGAATCCTCAATTACCTCGAAGCATAAGCCACAACCTTACCTTCTTGCATCAACACTCCACCTAAACCAATCAAAGACGCATCGCAATACACCACAAACGGCTCACTAGAATTCGGTAAGACCAAAATCGGAGCTGTAGTCAATCTTCTCTTCAGCTCACTAAAAATTTCCTCACATTGAATATCCCAAATGAATGCTTTACCTTTACAAGTCAACTGGGTCAAAGGAAGTGCTAACTTAGAAAAACCTTCAATGAACCTTCGATAATAACCAGCTAAACCCAAAAAGCTTCTAATTTCAGTAACAGATCTAGGAGCCTCCCATTGTAGAACTGCATCTACTTTAGATAGATCCACAACAATACCATTACCTGAAATCACAAGCCCAAGAAAACTCACTTCTGACAACCAGAACTCACACTTGGACAACTTGGCAAAAAGTTTCCTTTCCTTCAAAATTTGCAACACAACACGCAAATGTTCCGCATGTTCCTCCCGGGACTTAGAATAAATAAAGATGTCATCAATAAACACAACAACAAATTGATCCAAATTCTAATGGAAAATACGATTCATATACTCCATAAACACACCTGGCGCATTAGAAACCCCGAACGGCATCACAGAATATTCATAATGACCATATCGTGTCCTAAAAGCCGTCTTCTGAATATCTTCCTCTTTCACTCTAATCTGATGATAACCTGACCTTAAATCAATCTTACTAAACACAAAAGCACCTACCAACTGGTCCATCAAATCATCAATTCTCGGAAGAGGATACTTATTCTTAATCGTCACCTTATTCAGTTGCCGATAATCAATACACAATCGCATACTTCCATCTTTCTTTTTCACCAATAAAACTGGAGCACCCCAAGGCGATACACTTGGCCTCACAAACCTCTTTTCTAACAATTCATTCAACTACTTCTTTAACTCAACCAACTCAGATGCCGACATACGATAAGGTGCCATAGATACAGGTCTAGTACCAGGAACTAGATCTATAGAAAACTCCACCTCTCTCTCTGGCGGCACATCTGAAATATCCTCAGGAAACACCTCTGGAAATTCACACACAACTGGAAACACATCAAGTACAACTTGACTATCCACTGTCAACGATGCAAACAACCCGAACAACTAAGCTTCATCCGCCAAAAGTTTCTTCAACTCTTTGGTAGATAAGAAACTCGATTCCTCGTCTTCTTCAAGAGAAGGAAATCTCACCAACTTATGATAACAATCAATATGAACCCGATTGAACTGCAACCAATTCATACCTAGAACCACATCTAAACCCTCCAACGCCAAACACACCAAATCCATCTCAAAATCTTTACCATAAATGGTCAAAGGACAACTTAAACAAACCAAAGAAGTAGTTACCGACCCCATTGCTGGAGTATCAATAACCATCTCTCCACCCATCGAAGACAACAAAAGATTCAAACGCTTTGCGCACTCAGAAAAACTAAACGAATGAGTCGCTCCAGTATCAATAATAGCAACTAAAGGCGTACTATTAATAAAACAAGTACCTCTGATCAGACGGTCTGCACTTGTAGTCTGAGTCCCTGCCAATGCAAAAATTTTCCCACCAGCTGGAGCTTGCTTTGGTTTCGGACACTTCATACTAATATGACCAGGTTCACCACTGTTGAAACACTTCACCACATTCTTCTTACAATCAGCTGCAACATGTCCCAAACCTCCACAATTAGAACACTTTCTCATATCCTTCCCACATTCAAACTGACGATGTCCTAAGTCACCACACCTATAACATCTCAGAGAATTAGACATACCTCCCCCACTTGAGCTTTTCTCAAAATTACCCCTTTGCTTACCCTTATCAGCTGGCGTCACATAAGGACCACCACGAAATGGTTGCTTCCCTTTCCTTTCGTTCACACTCTTATAGTGAGTAGAATGAGCTTTTCTATCTTCCTCATAAATCCTACAACAATCCACCAAATCTGAAAACCTCCTAATCCTTTGATAACCAATTGCTTGCTTGATCTCAGGACGCAATCCGTTCTCAAACTTCACACACTTAGAAAACTCTGCAGTAGCTTCAGCATAATGTGGATAAAACTGAATAAGTTCCACAAACCTAGCAGTGTAATCAACAACAGACATATTACCTTGTTTCAACTCCAAGAACTCTATCTCTTTCTTTCCCCTAACATCTTCAGGAAAATACTTCCTCAAAAATTCCCTGCTGAACAAAGTCCAAGTGACCTCTTCATCTCCAGCTTCTAACACATGACGCGTACTAACCCACCAATCATCAGCCTCCTCCTGCAACATATGAGTACCCAGTCTCACCTTATTTTCCTCAACACAGTCCATTACTCGAAAGATTCTTTCAATCTCCTTAAGCCAAATCTGTGCACCATCCGGATCATGTCTCCCTTTGAAGACAGGCGGTTTGTTCTTCCTGAACTCATCATTCTCACCAGCATTAGGTGCACGCTGCACAGCCCGAGCCATAGCTTGCATAACAGCAGCCAAAGTAGCATCATTCCTACCAGCCATATCCTGTTCATTTCTAATAACAGCAACTATGGTTAAACAAACAGCTCACCCAAACACAACGACCAACAAGGACTGACACAAACTGACACAGACTGGCTCTGATACCACTTAATGTAACACCCCTAATCTATACCCCTAATTAAATAAAGCGATAAAAAAAAATTCATCAGAGTATAATTAAACATTCATGGCATAGACGAAGGCGTCATATCAATTGAGACAAAACACAATAAACCTGCTCATAAAGATATGCAACAATCAGGCAGCAAATAACAGAGGAACTTAGTTCCTACTACCCACTATTCACATACAGAATAAAAGCGGAAAATCTGCAACTGAATCTCATATATATATCACATAAAAAGTCTGTCTGTCATTCACAGATTCATACATATACAATCCAAAAGATATATATACATATACACAAAAATCTCAATGATCACCCCAACTACCCGGTGCTACATATCAAAGCCGACCGACAAAAGAATGAAGACCTAAGCTTCACAAAAGGACCTCCAACATCTACTCTGCAATGCCTCATAGAGCATTCAAAACAGCAGAAGGGTGAGAAACACAATCATAATATAATTGCATACAATTATATAATAATACCAAAAATACACATGTAAAAATATTCTCACCACAACTTATACCAGAATTCAAACACAAAACAATACAATGCATTTCTCATACATCCATCACCAAGGCATATATAATCAAGCTCAATGCATTTATCAACAACATATATATATATATATATATATATATATATATATATATATATATATATATATATATATATATATATATATATATATATATATATATATATATATATATATATCAACTCAACAATTCCATTCACAATTCCACACAAAATTAATCCATTCATGATTTATGCAAATGCAAAGAGACCGACACAACGACTCTATGCAAATGCGGTACCATCCATCCGTCAATCTCAACATTAGTTCACTCAGTAACTATTGGAATCATCGCTTGTAACTTAGTGTAACTCCCCGTCGGGCAAACGATGTTCCCCGTCGCTCACACCTCTTTGTATAAGGCACACGGTGTTTATGGATCGCTCACACCTCTTTATATAAGGCACATGACCCGATCACTCACACCTCTTTGTATAAGGCCATTGATCGTCCATAATCATCGCTAACACCTCTTTGTATAAGGCACACGATGTTATAGAAGATTCCCTCTGGAATCGTTTCGTCGCTCACACCCACTAGGGCACACGACATTACAAGAATGCATATTATGATGTTTGGCATACAACGACTCATGACATTCAAATGCACACATATACACATCCATAATCATGCATATATCCTCACATATAACACATTGCATTTTCTTGCCCTTAGGCCACAAACCATCATGACAACATTTTATCACATGCATTTTCACCAAACAACCAGCACACAAGTCATACGATATCCATATCAATAGCACATTGCATGATAAACCTCAATTACACACAATTACAACGACAAAAGTCGACAAAACGAAACTATTTCAAATTCCCAACATAATTAAATCGGCCAACAATCTCAAAACCATTTTAATAAGAAAGTACATCTCAATAGCTTTCCAACAATACCAAGTATGTTCAAAACGGATAATCGGAACACAAGTTACGGAAGTAAAAAGAAAAGGAATCGCGAAAAGACAACATTTTGCACCCTTGCTGGCCATACGCGTATTGCCCTGAGCCATACGCGTATTGCTCAAACTCATACGTGTACCATTACGCGTTTCAGCAGATGGTCGAGAAAAATGGTTTTCATTACGCGTATTGCCTTATTTTGCGCCTCCAATATGCGTATTGCCCAAGCCAATACGCGTATGGACATGCCTGATACGCGTAACGGCAGAGGAAACCCATAATTTTTCTGCAGAATTTTTCTGCTATGGGATCAACCAAAAACCACCCCAAATCTCCTCCAATCACCTGAAAATTACCAGTAGAGTGTACCACAACACCTATCTAACATGTATCAACAATTAGGAACCTGAAAACATGATTTCCGACACAATTTAATCGAATTCTAACAATTTCAACATATTATGGTTTTTGTTCTACATCTCATTTCAATCCAAAAATAACCAAATACAAGCATACATAATCATACACAAGTATAAGATAATCGAGTTTCACACCCTTACCCGATTTAATTGTGTTTGAAAAGTCGGTTGATTGATTTTCTTCTTTTCCAAGTTTTTCTCTCTTTTCTTCTTTCTTTCTCTTTTCTTTCCCTTTTCCTTCTTCTCTTTTTCTTTCTCTCTATTTTTCTCTCTTTTTATTTCTATTTTTACTAACTTAAGAAAAATAAAGTGAAATGACCAAAATACCCCTACACTTAAATATCTCGCAAACGTTCCCAAAACGCGATAAAACATACTCACGACGAAAAATAATATATTATCAAATAAAAGTCAAAAATAAAATAATATAATAATAGAAATAATTAAATCGACTCGATTAACTAAAACTAACTAAAACTGGGGCGTTACAATATTGTGAACTTTAAACAGAAGGATGGAGAATCTCTCGGAGAAGCATACAAGAGGTTCAAGAAGGTTTTGGTAGCTAGTCCGACTCACAACATGGATCAAACTGAGCAGATGCAGGTGTTCGTCAATGGCCTCTGGATGAAAACAAAGCAACTTATTGATACAACTGCTGGTGGATCATCCAACTTCACCACCGCGGCTGGTATCAAGAAAATTATTGAAGCTATTGCAGCCAACGAACATTTGGAGTTATATGATCGAAGTGTGAGTAAATCTAAGGGTGTGATTAGTTTGAAGTTGAATAATCAGGTTGTGAAGGTAGAAGATCAGATTGCTTCGGAAGTTAAAAGAAGGTGAAATGCTATGAAAGTAGTTACTCAAAGTGTGGCACAAGTTCAAACTGGTCAACCCATGAGTTGTGAGATATGTAGTGGACCCCATTACACTACACATTGTGTTGCGACTCCGCAACAAATTGAAGAGATAAAATTCCTAAAGCAAAATAATCCCTACGCTTAAACTTATAATCCAGGGTGGAAGAATCATCCTAACTTCTCCTGGAAAGATCATAATCAACAACAATACCCACATCAGCAACAAGCTCCCCAAAAAGCACAATGGGAGATTTCCATTGAGAAGATGGTCGCTCAAAGCTTCCAATTTCAAGAAGAGACAAGAAGTAATCTAAGGAACACAGGTTCTTCCATTAAAAATCTTGAAGTTCAGATGAGCCAGATAGCACATTAATTAGCAAGTTCTCAGACCCCAGCGCCCTCCTAAGCGCCACGATCCCCAATCTGAAGAATCATGAGAATGTCAATGTTGTTACCACAAAAAGCCAGGAAGATGCAGAAGAAGAAGCCAGGTCAACCGAAGAGAAAAGAAAAGAAGCGGTTAAGCCTAAGATCAAGTTACCGTACACTTCAAGAGTGACAAAGAAGGAGACACAAGAAAAAGACTTTGAGAAATTCAGCTCATTGTTCAAAAAGTTAGAGATTAATATGCCCTTCTTTGAAGCACTTGAACAAATACCTCTATACAAGAAATTCATGAAGGAGGTCATTGGAAAAAAGAAACCGAGTGGAGAGGAGGTAAAGAGTCTAATTGAGGAGAGTAGTGGGGAATCACAAGGTAGGAGAATTCCAATCAAAAGGAAAGATCCGGGTTTTGTATCAATCCCCTGTACCATAAAGGACAGGACTTTTAAGAGAGTCTTAAATGATTCGGGTGCTAGCGTGAGTCTCATGCCCCTCTCAATTTTCAAAAACCTGGGTATAAAGAAAATAAGTGAAACGGGAACAAATCTGAAGTTTGCCGACCTCACAACCAAGCGGTTATACGGGCTAGCAGAAGATGTGCTTGTGACCATTGATAACTTCACCTATTCAGTAGACTTTGAGATCATTGATCTACCTGAGGATGAGGAGTCGACCATCATACTGGGTCGACCATTCTTGATGACTAGTCGGTGCAGTGTGGATATTGAAGCTGGTACTCTAACCTTGAAATATTTTGAGGAGGAAAGAACCTTAAAAGTGTTGGAGCTCGAGAAGCAAGGTCAAAAGGATAGTAATCACCCCTCAGTTGGAATGATCTGAACAGTGGGAAAAAGCAAAAGCTCAATACCACTTCTTGAAAAAGTCTTTGGAATAATCCATCAGGTTGCAGTATCTGAGTCATCTTTTGCACCTAGAAAGACTCCAACATCCAGTCAAGAAGTCAATAAGAGGAAGAAGCATCAAAGAAAGAAGAGAAAAAATATCAAAGGAAGAATGTGGAAGTTGGATGTGAGTTGAATCACAATGTAGCTCTTAGTCTTGAATCTGACCAGTGCTCTATTGCGGAAGGGTCAAGCAACAAAAGCAACAAAATGTGTAAGCTGAAGTACCCCCCATAGCATTGGGGAGTAACCCGTCGAGCCATCCGAAATAACATATCCAAGAAAACTAACCTTTTTCAACCAAAATTCTCACTTGAATAACTTAGCATAAAACTTCGTCTCTTTTCAACACTTGTAATTCAAATCTCAAACACTATGCTTGTTCTTCCTCTGAGTTTATAACATATCCGAATATCCTCAATCAAAGCCATTACGAACTTATCCAAATAAATATGGGAGATACGATTCATCTACTCCATAAACATTACAGACGCATTACTAACACCCAATAACATCACTGTACGTTGTAATGCCCAACCAAATTCCAAAAGATATAAATTCTTAAAACTTTTGCAAAATTTTTCACTGGGTAACTGGTTACTCACACAATTCACCACTCTTATCAAACATTCTAAACAATTGTGATTTCACTCAAACTCAACCAAACCATTCCAGTTATCTATTCATGAAAGTGGACACTTATTCTCAGTCGTTACCTTATTCAACTGACCGCAATCCATACACAATTTCTTCGCTTAACAGTCCAAATTCCATAAATCCCAACATGTATCAACCACCAACCAAAAAGAACTCTCAAATATTACATCCACAACTAGGATTTTCTCAAGATTTCCATTAATGCTCTAAAATTCCAAAGACTCCAAACTGTAGCGAGCGATTTTGGACACGGTTCTTAAGCGTGGTCGCTCTCTGCGGTTTGAGCTTACTACATGTCGATTCATTTTTTATCCTATTAAAGTTGTTGAAGGGCGGGAAATATATGTCTCCAATTAACCCTGCTTTGCATGTTGAGTTTAAACAGCGGTCTGTTAGGTTACGGATGCTATCAATGTGGGGGGCCTTTGTACTGGTTATTTGTATTTTCGCCAATACTGATTTCTTTCTTTTTATTTTGACAGAATGTTTCTGGCGGGGAACAAGGATTAAGATGTTAGGACTGATGCTTTTTGATAGATATATGAGAGTATGGGATTTTGAGTTTTTTTGTTGATTGTGCTCGCTAAGATTTTTCTTTCAATCTTATGCCTACATATTCCCGTTTACCGAAACAGGAAAATCAGAGTGTTCGTAGTTCCTCCTATTCTAGGGGAGGAAATTGGTTGTTTTGGTGTCTTGTTCAAAGCCCAAGACCTGAAGCTAAAAAGGTGATTTGTATCTTGTTCAAAGCCCAAGATGTGAAGCTAAAAGGGTGTTGACTTTAGAGAGAATTTGTCATCTCTAAAGAGGGGGTTGTATGTCACAACTGTTGGGGGTGACTGGTTATAAAGGAGAATTACTTTAACCGGGATATGTGAATCCGACAATGCCATAATTTCCTTTATAGGGGATTTTAACCTGAAGGAGAAGACTTTAACTCAGTGTAGAGCAATGCTATCTTTCCTTAGGAATTTCTCATGCTAAAAGAGGGACAGTGGCATGAATATAGATGATCTAGAGGCTTGCCGCTTACAGCAATTAGATGAAAGGGGAGGAGTTATTGATGTTTGTGTACTGTGAACGAGGCACAACTTTGATGCTAAAAGGTTGATTGGATCAACCAGTGGTTTTCTTATACAAAGCCTAAGAGGAGGCTAATATGTGTCTCGTACAAAGCCCGAGAGAGAGGCTAAAAGGGGTTTTGACTCAACGAGGGAATCTTTCGGTATCTCGTAGAAAGCCCGAGATGGAGGCTATTTGATTCAACAAGAGAGTTTTTGTATCTCGTACAAAGCCCGAGATGGAGGCTAACATTTGTTTGGCTCAATAAGAACCTTTTTGTATCTCGTATAAAGCCCGAGATGGAGGCGAAAGGGGTGATCGACTCAACGAGGGAGTCTCTTATGTGTCTCGTACAAAGCCCGAGAGAGAGGCTAAACGTTTGCTTCGCTGGGAAGAATCATTGTACAAAGCCCAAGAGAGAGGCTAACTTCACTGAAGAAGGATCATTATACAGAGCCTAAGAGGAGGCTATGGTAATTGTTTCAGTTAAGTGACAGGTCCAGTATACTGATTTTAAAGAGAAAATCAGTTCTTATATGAGCAACACTGTACTCAGGGATTTGATTCGAGGATCGGGGATATTTCCTTTTCTTTGAGGAAACGGGAAATCCAAAGGGTATTGAGACTATCCGAGTCTGCGGGTTTCCTTCCTATTTAACGAAGGGGTCACTTGAGAATGTCTTTGAGACTCAAGGAAGTTAGACTGTCCAAGTCAAGAGTTTCATCTTTTGTACTATGTTTTGAGAAACAGTAGTAGACTCTATGATAGGACTGTTCTATGAGGATGACTAAGTTCTGTTCCTATACCTCTAGGAGGTCGTCGGTGTAATGCCCCAGTTTTTGTGTGCTTTTATTTAATCGAGTCGTGTGATTATTTTATTATTATTTTATTTTATTTTCGACTTTTATCTGAAAATATGTTATTTTTCAATGTTGTGATATTTTATCGAGTTTTGGGAACATTTGCGAGATATTTGAGTGTGGGGGTATTTTGGTCATTTCATGATATTTTTTCATTAAGTAGAAAAATAGAAAATAGACAGAGAGAAAAATAGAGAGAAAGAAAAGGAGAAGAAAGAAAAAGAGGAGAAAAGAGAAGAAGAAGAGAAATAGTGAGAAAAACTTGGGAAATTCAAGAAATCAACTCCTAGAATCGATTTAATCGGGTAAGGGTGCGAAACTCAGTTATTGTATACTTGTGTATGATTATGTATGTGTGTTTGTGGTTGTCATTGGATTGAAATAGAAAAATTTAGTAAAACCCATATTGTGTGAAATTGATTAGAAATCGATTAAATGTGTTGGAAATCATGTTTTTATTGTTCATTATTGTTGGTACATGATAGATACATGTTGTTATGCATTGTATTGGTAATTTTCTGGGTGTAGGTGGAAATTGGAGGATTTTGGGTTGAGAAAACGCAGAACTTGGTTCTGCAGAAATTTTTTTGGTTTTTCCAGGTCATACGCGTATGGGGCATGTTCATACGCGTACGGACCTTGTCAATACGCGTAACATGGGCGAGTTTTGAGCCAATACGCGTATGGGATGTTATTTTGCTCGGCCATCTGCCCATTTGCGTATGATACGCGTAGCTTTTCGGGGCAATACGCGTACGAGGTTGGGCATTACGCGTACGGACTTTTCAACATGAACTTTGGGAAAAATGAGTCTCTGCCCATACGCGTATGGCTCAGGGCAATACGCGTATGGACAGGACATTGGTAAAATGGGACTTTTCAAAATATCGTTTTCGTTTTTCTTTCGTAACTTGGGTTCCGTTTATCCGATTTTTATATTCTTGGTATCGTTGGAAAGCTATTGAGCTGTACTTTCTCATTATGATGATTTGGAATTTGTTAGTCGATTTAATTATGTCGAGAATTTGAAATAGTGTCAGTTTGTCGACTTTTGTCGTTGTAATTGTGCGTAATTGATGGGTATAATGCAAGGTGCTGTTGTAGGTTGTAGAGGTACGTGTTTAGAGGGGTTGTGATGATTTGCAGCCGTATGGCAATTAAATGCATTATTTTGGGCATAAGTGTAAAGTGTGATTTTTGTCGATATAGAGGAATGCATTTATGTGTGCATATTAAATGTCATGAGTCATTGTATGCCAAGCATCATGATATGCATTATTGTGACGTCCTGAGTGACAGATTGATTCCAGAGGGAATCTTCTATAACATCGTGAGCCTTAAAAATAAGAGGACCGAAAGCGATCTGATTAGATCGCGAGCCTTAAAAATAAGAGGACCGAAAGCGATGGTTATAGACGATCGTGTGCCCATGTGGGGTGTGAGCGATCGGATCATGAGCCTTATACAAAAAGGACCGAAAGCGATCCATAAACGTCGTGAGCCTTATACAAAGAGGACCGAAAGCGACGGGGGAACATCGTATGCCCGACGGGGAGTTACAGTGATGTAACTAGCGATGTTTCCAATAGTTCCTGAGTGAACTAGTGATGAGAAATATTGGAAGTCAGTACCGCATGGCATGTGCATAGAGTCGTTGTGTTGGTCTCTGTGCATTTGCATTTGCATGAATATGATTGACTATGTGTGAGAATTGCGAATAGATTAATCATGTGTGGACTTGATGAATTGATATTAATGGGGATAATTGCATTGTGTACGATTAATATGCATTGGTGTTAGATAAATGAAATATGTGTGATGTTGTGTGGTATTTGGACTCTGAGGTATGTTGTGGTGGGAAATCTATATGTGCATTTTTGTGTTAATATATAACTATATGCAATTGTATTATGATTGTTTTTCTCACCCTTCTGCTATTTTATAATGCTCTATGAGGCATTGCAGATTAGAGTCGCTGGAGGTATTTTGTGAAGCTTTGTGTCTTCATTCTTTTGTTGGTCGGCTCTGATATGTGACACCGGGTTGTTAGGGAGGCCGTTAGTGATTATTGTGTATTCTGTATATATATATATATCTTTTGGCTTGTGCATGTTTAACTTGATGTATGATAAACTTTTCATGAGATATATATATATATATATATATATATATATATATATATATATATGTTGGTATTCAGTTTTAGATTTTCCACTTTTATGCTAATCCTGAAATGTGGGTGTAAGGAACTAGGTTCCTCTGTTGATTGCTACCCCACTGTTGCATATCTTTATGAGCAGGTGTTGTATGTATTCTTTCAAATTGATGTGACCCTTCGGTCTATGCTGTGAATTTCAATTATACTCTGACGAAATTTTGAATTTTATTTTACCGCTTTATTTAATTGGGGGCATAGATTGGGGATGTTACATTAAGTGGTATCAGAGCCAGTTCGTGTCAGTTGTGTCAGTCCTTGTCGGTCGTTGTGTTTAAGTGAGCTGTTTGTTTAAACATAAATGCTGTTTTTGGAAATGAACAGAATATGGCTGGGAGAAACAATGCTGCTTTGGCTACTGCTATGCAAGCTATGGAACGAGCTGTGCAGGGTGCACCTAATGCTAGAGAGAATGATGAGTTTAGAAAGAATAGACCGCCTGTCTTCGAAGGGAGACATAATCCTGATGGTGCTCAGATTTGGCTGAAAGAGATTGAGAGGATTTTTAGAGTTATGGATTGTGCTGAGGACAGTAAGGTGAGACTGGGAACTCACATGTTACAGGAAGAAGCGGATGACTGGTGGGTTAGTACACGTCCTATGTTAGAAGCTGGTGATGAAGAGGTAACTTGGGAATTGTTTAGCCAGGAGTTTCTGAGGAAGTATTTTCCGGAGGATGTGAGGGGATAAAAGGAAATTGAGTTCTTGGAACTGAAACAAGGTAATATGTCTGTCATTGATTATACTGCTAAGTTTGTGGAACTTGTGCAGTTTTATCCTCATTATGCTGAAGCGACCGCAGAATTTTCTAAGTGTGTGAAGTATGAAAGTGGATTGTGTCCTGAGATTAAGCAGGCAATCGGTTATCAGAGGATAAGGAGGTTAGCTGATTTGGTGGAATGTTGTAGGATTAATGAAGAGGATAGTAAGGCTCATTCTACTCATTACAAAAGTGTAAGTGACAAGAAAGGGAAGCAACAGTTCCGGGGTGGTCCGTATGTGACACCAGCTGATAAGGGTAAACAAAGGGGTACTTTTGATCGAAGGTCAAGTGGAGGGGGTATGTCTGGCCCTCTGAGATGTTATAGGTGTGGTGATGTGGGACATCGTCAGTCCGAATGTAAGAAAGATTTGAGGAAGTGTTCAAATTGTGGAGGTGTAGGACATGTTGCTGCTGATTGTGCCAGGAAGAATGTGGTTAAGTGGTTCAACTGTGGTGAACCTGGTCATATTAGTACAAAGTGTCAGAAACCGAAGCAAGCTCCAGCTAGTGGGAAGGTATTTTCTTTGGCAGGAACTCAGACTTCTAGTGCAAATCGTTTGATCAGAGGTACTTGTTTTATTAATAGTACGCCTTTAGTTGCTATTATTGATACTGGAGCGACTCATTCGTTTATTTCGTCTGAGTGCGCGAAGCATTTGAATCTTGTGTTGTCTTTGATGGATGGTGAGATGGTTATTGATACTCCAGCAATGGGGTCGGTAACTACTTCTTTGGTTTGTTTAAGTTGTCCTTTGACCATTTATGGTAAAGACTTTGAAATGGATTTAGTGTGTTTGCCGTTGGAGGGTTTAGATGTGGTTCTGGGAATGAATTGGTTGCAATTCAATCGAGTTCATATTGATTGTTATCATAAGCTGGTCAGGTTTCCTTCTCTTGAGGAAGATGAAGATTCGAGTTTCTTATCTACCAAAGAGTTGAAGAGACTTTTGGCGGATCAAGCTCAGTTGTTTGGGTTGTTTGCATCGTTGACTATGGATAGTCAAGTTTCACTTGAGGTTTTTCCTATTATGTGTGAATTTCCGGAAGTGTTTCCTAAGGATATTTCAGATTTGCCGCCAGAGAGAGAGGTGGAGTTTTCTATAGATCTAGTTCCTGGTACTAGACCTGTTTCTATGGCACCTTATCGTATGTCGGCATCTGAGTTGGTTGAGTTAAAGAAACAGTTGAATGAGTTGTTGGAAAAGAGGTTTGTAAGACCTGGTGTTTCTCCTTGGGGTGCTCCAGTTTTGTTGGTGAAAAAGAAAGATGGGAGTATGCGGTTGTGTGTTGATTACCGCTAGTTGAATAAGGTGACGATTAAGAATAAGTATCCTCTTCCAAGGATTGATGATCTGATGGATCAGTTGGTTGGTGCGTGCGTGTTTAGTAAGATTGATTTGAGATCCGGGTATCATCAGATTAGGGTGAAAGAGGAAGATATCCAGAAGACGGCTTTTAGGACACGATACGGTCATTATGAATATTCTGTAATGCCGTTCGGGTTTTCTAACGCGCCAGGTGTGTTTATGGAGTACATGAGTCGTATTTTTCACGAGCAGTTGGATCGTTTTGTGGTGGTGTTTATTGATGATATCTTAATTTATTCCAAGTCTCGGGAGGAGCATGCGGAACATTTACGTATTGTTTTGCAGGTTTTGAAAGAAAGGAAGCTTTTTTTCCAAATTGTCTAAGTGTGAATTCTGGTTATCGGAGGTGAGTTTTCTTGGACACATGATTTCAGGTAATGGTATTTCTGTGGATCCATCTAAAGTAGAAGCAGTTCTACAATGGGAGGCTCCGAGATCTGTTACTGAAATTCGAAGCTTTTTGGGGTTGGCCGGGTATTATCGAAGGTTTATTGAAGGTTTTTCTAAACTAGCACTTCCTTTGACTTAGTTGACTTGTAAAGGGCAAGCGTTCATTTGGGATATTCGATGCGAGGAAAGTTTTAATGAGCTGAAGAAAAGATTGACGACAACTCCGATTTTGATTTTGCCGAATCCTAATGAACCATTTATGGTTTATTGTGATGCTTCTTTGATTGGTCTAGGTGGTGTTCTAATGCAGGAAGGTAAGGTTGTAGCTTATGCTTCAAGGCAATTAAGAGTTCATGAGAAAAATTATCCTACTCATGATCTTGATATAGCGGCTGTGGTTTTTGTGTTGAAGATCTGGAGGCATTATCTCTACGGTGCAAGGTTTGAAGTCTTTAGTGATCATAAAAGTTTGAAATACTTGTTTGATCAGAAAGAGTTGAATATAAGGCAACGAAGATGGTTGGAATTCTTGAAGGACTACGACTTTGGCTTGAATTACCATCCTGGTAAAGCTAATGTTGTAGCTGACGCATTGAGCCGGAAATCGTTACATATGTCCGCTTTAATGGTTAAGGAGTGGGAGCTTTTGGAATCGTTTAAAGACTTGAGTTTGGTTTGTGAGGTGACGTCGGATAGCGTGAGGCTTGGTATGCTAACGATTACTAATGATTTTCTGATGACTGTTAGTGAGAAGCAGAAACTGGATGTGAAATTTGTGGATTTGATGTTGGTGGGCGGAAAAGATGCGGATAGTGATTTTCAAGTGGATATTAATGGTGTTTTGAGATTCCGAGGTAGAATTTGTATTCCTGATGATGCAGAGTTGAAAAGGATGATTTTGGAAGAAGGACACCGGAGTAATTTGAGTATACATCCGGGAGCGAATAAGATGTACCAAGATTTGAAGAAGATTTTCTGGTGGTCTGGATTGAAAAGAGATGTGGCTCAGTTTGTTTATGCATGTTTGACTTGTCAGAAATCGAAGGTGGAACATCTGAGGCCTAGTGGTTTGTTGCAGCCGTTGGATATTCCTGAGTGGAAATGGGATAACATTTCGATGGATTTTGTAACAGGGTTGCCAAATACTCAGCGAGGGCATAATTCTATTTGGGTGGTTGTTGATAGGCTGACTAAATCGGCTCATTTCATTCCGATTGACATCAGTTTTACTTTGGAGAGGTTGGCGGAGATTTACATCAGTGTTATTGTAAAATTGCATGGGGTTCCATTGAGTATTGTGTCGGATCGAGATCCTAGGTTTACCTCGAGATTTTGGGAAAGTTTACAGAAGGCGTTGGGTTCTAAATTGAGATTGAGTTCGGCTTATCATCCGCAGATGGATGGTCAGACGGAGAGGACGATTCAGTCGTTGGAAGATTTGTTGAGAGCGTGTGTTTTAGAACAAGGTGGTGCGTGGGATAGTTATCTTGCATTGATTGAATTTACGTATAATAACAGTTTCCATTCTAGTATTGGAATGGCACCGTTTGAAGCACTGTATGGACGAAGATGTCGAACACCTTTGTGTTGGCACGAATCTGGTGAGAGTTCGGTGGTTGGACCAGATTTGGTGTGAAGCTTATTCGGGAGAAGATGAAGGCTTCTCAGAGTAGACAAAAGAGTTATCATGATCGGAGATGGAAAGATCTTGAGTTCCAAGAGGGCGATCATGTATATCTAAGGGTTACACCGGTAACGGGAGTGGGTCGTGCATTGAAATCGAAGAAACTTACTTCTCGGTTTATTGGTCCTTACCAGATATCCGCGAGAGTGGGTGCTGTGGCATATAGGGTGGCGTTGCCGCCGAATCTGTCGAATTTGTACGATGTGTTCCATGTTTCACAGGTTCGGAAGTATGTTCCGGATCCGTCGCATGTGATTCCGATGGATGAGGTTGAGGTAAGGGAGAACCTTACGGTCGAGGCATTACCAGTTAGGATTTTGGATCGCGAGGTGAAACGGTTGAGAGGCAAGGATATTGCACTTGTGAAAGTGGCGTGGGGAGGCGCTGCTGAGGGCAATTTGACTTGGGAGTTGGAGAGTCGGATGCGGGAGTCGTATCCAGAGTTGTTCGTCTCAGGTATATTTTCGAGGACGAAAATTTCTAAGTTGGGGAGAGTTGTAACCCCCCAGTTTTTGTGTGCTTTTATTTAATCGAGTCGTGTGATTATTTTATTATTATTTTATTTTATTTTCGAATTTTATCTGAAAATATGTTATTTTTCAATGTTGTGATATTTTATCGAGTTTTGGGAACATTTGCGAGATATTTGAGTGTGGGGGTATTTTGGTAATTTCATGATATTTTTTCATTAAGTAGAAAAATAGAAAATAGACAGAGAGAAAAATAGAGAGAAAGAAAAGGAGAAGAAAGAAAAAGAGGAGAAAAGAGAAGAAGAAGAGAAATAGTGAGAAAAACTTGGGAAATTCAAGAAATCAACTCCTAGAATCGATTTAATCGGGTAAGGGTGCGAAACTCAGTTATTGTATACTTGTGTATGATTATGTATGTGTGTTTGTGGTTGTCATTGGATTGAAATAGAAAAATTTAGTAAAACCCATATTGTGTGAAATTGATTAGAAATTGATTAAATGTGTTGGAAATCATGTTTTTATTGTTCATTATTGTTGGTACATGATTGATACATGTTGTTATGCATTGTATTGGTGATTTTCTGGGTGTAGGTGGAAATTGAAGGATTTTGGGTTGAGAAAACGCAGAACTTGGTTCTGCAGAAATTTTTTTAGTTTTTCCAGGTCATACGCGTATGGGGCATGTTCATACGCGTACGGACCTTGTCAATACGCGTAACATGGGCGAGTTTTGGGCCAATACGCGTATGGGATGTTATTTTGCTCGGCCATCTGCCCATTTGCGTATGATATGCGTAGAATTTCAGGGCAATACGCGTACGAGGTTGGGCATTACGCGTACGGACTTTTAAACGTGAACTTTGGGAAAAATGAGTCTCTGCCCATACACGTATGGCTCAGGGCAATACGCGTATGGACAGGACATTGGTAAAATGGGACTTTTCAAAATATCGTTCTCGTTTTTCTTTCGTAACTTGGGTTCCGTTTATCCGATTTTTATATTCTTGGTATCGTTGGAAAGCTATTGAGTTGTAATTTCTCATTATGATGATTTGGAATTTGTTAGCCGATTTAATTATGTCGAGAATTTGAAATAGTGTCGGTTTGTCGACTTTTGTCGTTGTAATTGTGCATAATTGATGGGTATAATGCAAGGTGCTGTTGTAAGTTGTAGAGGTACGTGTTTAGAGGGGTTGTGATGATTTGCGGCCGTATGGAAATTAAATGCATTATTTTGGGCATAAGTGTAAGGTGTGATTTTTGTCGATATAGAGGAATGCATTTATGTGTGTATATTAAATGTCATGAGTCATTGTATGCCAAGCATCATGATATGCATTGTTGTGACGTCCTGAGTGATAGATTGATTCCAGAGGGAATCTTCTATAACATCGTGAGCCTTAAAAATAAGAGGACTGAAAGCGATCTGATTGGATCATGAGCCTTAAAAATAAGAGGACCGAAAGCGATGGTTATAGACGATCGTGTGCCCATGTGGGGTGTGAGCGATCGGATCGTGAGCCTTATACAAAGAGGATCGAAAGCGATCCATAAATGTCGTGAGCCTTATACAAAGAGGACCGAAAGCGACGGGGGAACATCGTATGCCTGACGGGGAGTTACAGTGATGTAACGAGCGATGGTTCCAATAGTTCCTGAGTGAACTAGTGATGAGAAATATTGGAAGTCGGTACCGCATGGCATGTGCATAGAGTCGTTGTGTCGGTCTCTGTGCATTTGCATGAATCATGAATATGATTTACTATGTGTGAGAATTGCGAATAGATTAATCATGTGTGGACTTGATGAATTGATATTCTTGGGGATAATTGCATTGTGTACGATTAATATGCATTGGTGTTAGATAAATGAAATATGTGTGATGTTGTGTGGTATTTGGACTCTGAGGTATGTTGTGGTGGGAAATCTATATGTGCATTTTTGTGTTAATATATAACTATATGCAATTGTATTATGATTGTTTTTATCACTCTTCTGCTATTTTATAATGCTCTATGAGGCATTGCAGGTTAGAGTCGCTGGAGGTATTTTGTGAGGCTTTGTGTCTTCATTCTTTTGTCGGTCGGCTCTGATATGTGACACCGGGTAGTTAGGGAAGCCGTTAGTGATTATTCTGTATTCTGTATATATATATCTTTTGGCTTGTGCATGTTTAACTAGATGTATGATAAACTTTTCATGAGATATATATATATATATATATATATATATATATATATATATATATATATATTGGTATTCAGTTTTAGATTTTCTGGTTTTATTCTAATCCTGAAATGTGGGTGTAAGGAACTAAGTTCCTCTATTGATTGCTACCCCACTGTTGCATATCTTTATGAGCAGGTGTTGTATGTATTGTTTCAAATTGATGTGACCCTTCGGTCTATGCTGTGAATTTCAATTATAATCTGACGAAATTTTTAATTTTATTTTACCGCTTTATTTAATTGGGGGCATAGATTGGGCGTGTTACAGTCGGGATAATTTGTATGAAGCCCAAGAGGAGACTGGAAACTTTTAAGAAGCCGACGGGTCCTTGTACGAAGCCAAGAGGAGGCTATCATTCCCGGAGGAAGAGATCATTATACGAAGCCTAAGAGGAGGCTGTGAATACTTCTAAGAAGCAGCAGGTCCTTGTACTAAGCCTAGTTGATATGAGTTTATGAAAGAAGACTTACAGCGAAACAACCCCACAATACAGTTATATGTATATGAAAGCGGTAAATGAAAGCAATAACCACTTACTCGGTTGTAGAGCTTCCATGCTGTTTCGTTAGTTGTTCAACAAAGAAAGATTGAAAACAACTGTATATTTCAAAATCAAAGGAGAAAGTGCTTTGAAATAAAATGGTTGGGGCTTACAGCTCAAGGAGAGGCCCAGGGTTTTACCAGTGATTGCAGTGTTGAAATTTGTACAGAGGGACTTATAAAAGTGACTGAGGCCCAAAATAGGTTTTCTGTACAAAGGGATGGGTCTTACACTCTCTCAAGAGGCCCAAAAGGTTTAAAGAAAAAGAGTGGAGCTTATAACACGAGGGTAGGCCCAATTGATTTTTCGTTTAAAATGGCGATCGCGCCGAGGTTTTCTTTTAACGCAGAGGGACTTATACAATAAGTGAGGCCCAAAATGGTTTTGGTTAAAAGGGGGTTGGGTCTTACACTCTATTAGAGGCCCAAAAGTTTTGGATGGGTCTTATAGCTCAAGGAGAGGCCCAGTTGTTTATTTTTGAAAAGGCGACGATCGCGCCGTTTATTTGAAAATGTACAGAGGGACTTATACAACGAATGAGGCCCAAAATATTTCTGTACAAGTGGGTTGGGTCTTACACTCTAGTAGAGGCCCAAAAGTTTTGAATGGGTCTTATAGCTCAAGGAGAGGCCCAAAGTTTTGTTTTAAAAAGGCGACGATCGCGCCATTTGTTTTTGACGGTAACGGGACTTATACAATACACTGAGGCCCAAAAATGATTTGGTCAAAAAAAGGATTGGGTCTTACACTCTATTAGAGGCCCAAAAGTGTTTTGAAAATGATTTATGAGGGTTGAATTAATCCAAAAACCCTAATTTGTTATCAAAATGTGTTTTAACTGAATAAAAATTCAATTAAAATGATCAAAATTGTTTAACACATGGAAAACAAATTGTGATCTTGGATTAATGCTTCAAAAATTAAGTATTGACCTACAAAATAATTAGAAAGCATTAAAAGTTGCAAAATCAAGGTGGAAAAAATATTTTAAATGTTAAAACAATTAAAACATTAATTCTTTGCAAAAATATCAATTATACAAAATAAATAATATTTTTGGGATTTTTTTGGGAAAATAAAATATTTTAACATTTTTGTGAATTATTAAAAAAAGAATCAACTCAAAATCATTAAAACTCAGAGAGAAATTAATTTTTGAACCAATTAAACAAAATCACAAAATTCAAATATTTGAATTTATGAAAATGGCGCCAAGAACATGGACCAAGAACACGCGCGTGTTCTGCCTTGCCCAAATTTGCATTTTCTATCCAATCTCACTGAATACTTGATCATATCATGTAATCCACATACCAATCAACCTGTTTCAACCTCACAATCATGTCTACGGTATTTAATTTCATTTAAATTAAACATACAACAAGAAATCATGACAAATCCTCAAGAACCCTAATTTCTGCATGAAGGCTAGGATTTTTGATACACGATTCAAACAATGTAATTAATTGAGGGGAAACATTCCATGCATGATTATGAACATACGGCCAAATTATTGTGCAGCAAAAATTGCATGGATCATAGAGTTAGAAGAGCTCATGCTTACCACTTGCAGCTGGTGATCGTGATTTGTGTTGGAGGTGTTACAGCTAGGTTCCAATGATCTGGATAGCTTCCCTAGGTGCCATGGAGTGTGTATGAATGCTTGGAATGGATTGAAATGGTTTGGAGTTGAAGATGGCACCTTAACTGCAAAACTGTCATGAACTTGAGCAATTGGCTGGTGATTTTGTGAAATCTGTGTTCCAGATGTTATGTGAGTGTTTGGATCACTTCTATATGATGTATGTGAGGTGTGTGTGTGATTGGTTAGATTGGAAAAGCTCTCAAACTCAAAACCAGATGGTGACTTACCTTAGAAGGCAAAATTGGAGTGAAAGAGGAGATTTTGAGGAAAGCATCTGTTAGATGGCTTTGGTGTACTCAAACTGATCACAATTGAGCTCTATTTATAGTAGAGCAAGTTTGTTTTGGGATCCACAGTGAATGGCAACTGCAGCAGAGGTTTGGCCAATGTTGTCCAATGGAAATCCAAGTCTCCTCTAACCATTGACTAGAGGTTAGGGCACAGAGCTGTGGTTCCCTTGGTCTTGGATAAGTCTTGACTGAATTCAGTTGAGAATGGCTCAGTCCATGCCACCTTGATGCTTCCATTGAATGTTCCATTCAAAAATTGGAGTCTTGTCCCTATTTTGGCAATTTTAGGTTCAACATGATATTTCTTGTTCCCAAGACTTTGGAGGCTTGGCTCAGTGATTGTCCCCATTAGATTCAATCCTCTGAGGTGTCCAAGTGAATAGGAGCATTTGGATTTGGCTGATTTTGGCAAATCGACCAAAAGTGGAAAATCTGCCTTGCCTTGGCAGATTTCAGCAAGGCAACTTGCCAATGTCATATCTCATGGCTCAAATTGAATTTGGTAATGTTCTTGGCCATTTTGGAAAGCCCTTACATGATACAACAATTGTTTGAACATGTTTGGTTTTGATCTCTTTTGAATCCAAGTGAAAAATCCTCCTACATTTGGCAAAAAGTAAGGCAAAATCTGACTTGGTGAAATTTTCACTAATTGTTGGAACAAAGTGACTTTTCTTGATTTTGATCACTCCATAACTCAAAATCCATGAGGAATTTGGAAACAACTCAGTATGAAGCTTTTGTAGAGGGCAATGTGATCTACAAATCAAGCTTTGAATGGGGAACAATGGCCTTGTGGTTTAGGAGTTATGGTCCTCCAAAGTTGGCACATTAGTGGCACTTTTTCCATAACTTAGAAATTTTTCTAAGTTTTATGGTTACCCCTTTTACATGTTATCCAACTTTTCTTGATTTTTCTTGATGAATGATGATTCAAATCATACATTAAGCCATTTTAGGGTTAAAAATCCATTTTGGTGAAAAATCTCAAAAAGTCAAAGTTGACTTTTGTGCACAGTTGAATTTTTATCAGATGAATTCCAAACTGTGCAATTCTTCAGGAAATCATGTCCTTGACCTAAATCAAACTTGATGGACATGTTCCATGGGTGTCATAGGGTATATTGAATCATGTCTTAGGGTTTGGGAGCATGTCCTAGTCAAAAGTCAAAGTTACAGTTGACTTTCCTCGCGAAACCCTAATTGTGGTGCAGATGAAATTGAGACTTGTTGCTCAAGCTTCTTGGACTAATCCATTGTTCCAAATGGATCAATATAGTATATTAGAGACCCTCAAATCATGTCTTGAGGTATTGGATCATGATTTGTCCCAAAAGTCAACTTAGGGGTGAATTAGGTCAAGAAACCCTAATTCCTGATTTTTTATGAATGCATCCCCTGAGGCAAAATTGACTTGATGGTTGGGTTCATGAGGCTCCATGGAGTATATTAGGTTGTTTTTTGGATCCTTGGCTTGTGCCCAGATGAAAAATTTCCATCTGGAGGCCCTGGTCGACCAAAACCCTAATTTGGTGACATTGTCGATCTTGAGACTTGATCCAGCTAGAAGGGAGCAGCCTTGTGCTTAATCCTTGAAGTGGGAGTTCTTTTGATCCATTGTGGATATTTTAGAGGCTAGACAAGTTGAAGATCAAGTTATTCCTTGATTGATCCTTTGTCTAAAGCTCTGAGAGGGCTTAAAACCCTAATTTTGATTGTAGTGAATGCTCAACAACCCTTGAGGCATTTGATGAGGCATGATGGTTCATCCATATTGTGATGATGATTTGCACAATGATGGGAAATCTTAGTGGTCAAAATTTGGGGTATGACACAAACCTCACCAGAACTCTAAGTTTTGCTTTCCATAGTCTCAATACCATCATACACATCATACTTGTTATTCCATTCAATCTCCCATCCTTTTTGTTACTAACAATACTAGAGCTCTCTAAGACGACATAACCTCATAATACTCCTTTCCACTAAATCTTCCAACCGTTCTTTCAATCTGAGTTTCACTTCCTAAAAGTTCTTCTACTTACTTAGCAGATCCAAAACTCAAATCTTCCCCTTCGTCAATTTGAGTTCACACTCTACTCTCTGAGAACAACCCTTAAATAAAACCCAATTGTTCTCTCTCAATGACTTCCCAACTGGACCAACATACCAAAACCTCTAATCCATCTCATCTTCTGATATCAAAATCTTCATCGACTCATCAAAACAATCCGTAATCATTTTCTCAATTCCAAACAATTCTTTGCACACACTATCAAAGCCGAAAAGACACGTCTATTCCATCCAACATAATTTCGTCTACTATCAACAAGAGATTAAGGGTGATCAGTTCCTCAATTTGCTAATAGACAGCCAACAATCATGATGGGGTATAAACCATCTTTACCAAACTATAATAGCATTTCTTACATCTTTTACACAAAACTACCTAAGGCACAAATCCTTAGTCGACATAAACCTTACCTCCGCATTCCCTCCGGAACCGAGAACAACACTGTCCAAACATTACTTACACTCTTGCAATCAACGGCACACAGCTGAAGCAACTTGGAGAAGCACAAGCTTCTCCCCCACTTATCTCATTCTCAAACCTGAAGACAAAAGATTAGAAAACCAGAAAGCACTGACAGTGTTTCACACACATATCACATACTAAGGAACAAACAACAACGACAGTATTTAACTGTCACACCAACTGAATCCACAACTTGGTCGGACGGACCGACCTGCTCTGATACCACTAATGTAACACCCCAATTCCCATCGCGAATAAATAATACATAATTAAATCAGAGTAAATAAAAATTTATTTTTCCGACAGAAGGAAAGAAAACACAATCGCTGCTCAATTATTTGATACATAACACAAAATGGAATTACCTCAAAGGGAAACGTTTTCCATACAAAAGGAAAGTTCAATTATGGAATAAAGTGGAAAGATCCATAACTGACTTGTTTTACAAAATAAATCATTTTATAGCATCAAAATATTCGTACAAAGGTAATACAAAATAGATCCTACAATTGTATACATATATAACAAAAGCGGTCCCCGACTCCCTTGTTACGTATCAGAGCAGACAGACTAACAAAAGGATTGAGAACTAATCTTCACAAAAGCCTCCAAGACTACTAATCTACAATTGCCTCATAGGGCAACAAACCACAGCAGAAGGGTGAGAAATAACAACTAAATCAAGATTGCATAATAATATGCAAACACATAGAAATTCACATGCATAGCTATTCTCACCACAAGCATCACATATTAATACATATAGCATGCCACAGATACATAACATTTCACACATAATGCATATCAAAATTATAACATATGGAAACACACCACCATCTCACATAGCATATGTCTATACATAAAACATATCATCCATAAACAATGCATTTATCACATATGTACAATAATTCACCAATCCAATCATAAATCTCAACACCTACTCAATCAATTCACAATTTCCCACACATAATCAATCCATTCATGATTTATGCAAATGCACAGAGACCGACACAACGACTCTATGCAATGCAATGCGGTACCGTTCCATCCATCATTCTCATCATTAGTTCACTCAGGAACTATTGGAATCATCGCTTGTTACTTAGTGTAACTCCCCGTCGGGTAAACGATGTTCCCCATCGCTTTATGTCCTCTTGGTATAAGGCTCATGACGTTTATGGATCGCTTTAGGTCCTCTCGGTATAAGGCTCACGATTCGATCGCTTTAGGTCCTCTTTGTATAAGGCTCACGATCGTCTATAATCATCGCTTTAGGTCCTATCGGTATAAGGCTCACGATATTATAGCGGATTCCCTCTGGAATTGTTTCGTCACTCACACCCATTAGGGCACACGACATCACAAGAATACATATCATGATGCTTGGCATACAATGACTCATGACATCCAAATGCACACATATACACATCCGTCATCATGCATATACAATCACACACAACACAATGCATTTTCTTGCCTTTAGGCCACAAAACATTATCACAACATTTCATCACATGCCTTTACATCATATAACACCACACAAGTCATACAACATATATCAAAAGCACATTGCATGATAACACATCAATTACACACAGTACGACGGTAAAAGTCGACAAAATGACACATTTCCAAATTCACGACATAATTAAATCGGTCAATAATCTCAAAACTATTATAATAAGAAAGAACACTCTAATAGCTTTCCAACGATACCAAGAATGTTCAAAACGGATAATCGGAACACAAGTTATGGAATTAAAAAGAAATGGAATCGCGAAAAGACAAAATTCTGCAATCGTGCTGGCCATACACGTAATGCCTTGAGTCATACGCGTATTGCCTTGCTCACTCGCCCATCCATACGCGTATTGCCCAAAGTGATACGCGTATGGGCAGAGACTGATTTTCCCCCAAAAATTCCACTAAAAATCCAATACGCGTATTGCCTCACTCCATACGCGTATTGCCCACTCCCATACGCGTAATTCCTACATTCCTTCCTTGCCATACTCGTATTACCGAAACCAATACGCGTATTGCCTTGCTTGATACGCGTATGGGCAGCGAAAACCCAGAATTTTGCTGCATAATTCATACTACAAAATTCATCCCAAATTCTCTCCAATTCTCATCTAAACACTTCCAAATCACAATATATCGACCCAAACATGTCCAAACATAATCAACAAGTATTCTACGCCGTTTATATCGAGTTTCGACCATGAAAACATCGATTTCTATCAATTATTCATCAATTTATCAATTAGAGAAAAAGTTGTGAAACAACCAAAACAATTACAACAAACAACACATATACATACACAAGCAAGATATAATTGAAACTTCTCACCCTTAGCCGATTAATCGTGCTTGAAATGGATGAATTCTCGATTTTTCTCTTTCTCCTCTTCTCTCTTTCTTTCTTCTCCTTTTCTTTCTCTTCTTTTCCCTTTCTTTTCTCTCTTTTTCTCTCCACTTTCTATTTTATGAAAAATAACCCAGCAAAAAGACCAAAATACCCCTACTCTCAAATATCTCTCAAACGCTCTCAAAACGCGATAAAACATAATAACGATGAAATATATTTCGGGAAATAAAAGTTGAAAAGAAATTATAATTTATTGCAAATATTTTACCTATCAGGGAAATTAATGAATTAACTCAATTAGCAGGTAAAATACAATAAATTCACACCTTTCACAAAATTCACATAAATAAATACAATTAAACAAATCGGGGCGTTACATAAATAATCCAGAGGCTTGCCGCTTACAGCAATTAGATGAAAGAAAGGTTTTTCCAGGATAAGAGATGGACGACAACTTGGATATTTGAATCAACAAGTGTGCCACTTATAATAGTTATCTGGGATTAGGTTTGGTTTTGAATGTCTGTTTTGATAAGTGATAAACAAAGAAGTGACTTCCTACAGAGGGATTTTGATTTACTCTGAGAGGATGTTGATTTCTGTGTGCCTTGATCAAAGCTCAAGGTTGAAGCTAAGAGGTTGATTGAATCCACTAGGGAAGTCCTTATACAAAGCCTAAGAGGAGGCTGGGAATGACTGACTCAACAAGAGAGTGTTTATATATGTCTTGTAAAAAGCCCAAGATTGAGGCTAAAAGAGACTGACTCTTTGGGGGGTATCATTATACAAAGCCTAAGAGGAGGCTAAAAGTTGACTTTTCTGGGGAAATATTTTGTCTGCCTTGTACAAAGCCCAAGATTGAGGCTAAAAGGGACTTTGACTATGTTGGGGATGGTTTGTATATGTCTTGTACAAAGCCCAAGATTGAGGCTGG
The DNA here is from genome assembly GCA_022829125.1 of Lathyrus tuberosus. Lineage (NCBI taxonomy): Eukaryota > Viridiplantae > Streptophyta > Magnoliopsida > Fabales > Fabaceae > Lathyrus > Lathyrus tuberosus. The sequence continues at coordinate 15,350,255 of JALAZF010000072.1, forward strand.
AAAGAAGACTGACTCTGTGGGAAAGAAATCTTTATCTGTCTTGTACAAAGCCCAAGATTGAGGCTGAAATGAGACTTTACTGACTCGGCTGATGATATTTTAGGTGTCTTGTACGAAGCCCAAGATTGAGGATGAAATGAGTTTGACTCTGGGGAGAGTATTATCTGTCTTGTACAAAGCCCAAGATTGAGGTTGAAAAAGAGTTTGACTATGCTTAGGGAAATTTATATGGTGTCTTGTACAAAGCCCAAGATTGAGGCTGAAAAGGGGTTTGACTCAACAAGAGAGTGCTTTTATCTGTCCTGTACAAAGCCCAGGATTGTGGCTGAACAAGCTGGAGAAATCATTATACAAAGCCTAAGAGGAGGATGACTTCTGCTAGGGGAAATCTTTATACAAAGCCTAAGAGGAGGCTGGAAAAGATTATCTCGACAAGAGAATGGTTTTATCTATCTTGTACAAAGCCCAAGACTGAGGCTAAAAGGGTTGACTCAACAAGAGAGTATTAAGAGGTGACTTAGTCAACAAAGAGTCTGAAAGTTGATTGACTCAACAAGAGATTCTGAAAAGGTTAGCTCCGCTGGGGAGAATCATTGTACAAAGCCCAAGAGGAGGCTGGCTATGCTGAGGAACAGAAGGATCATTATACAAAGCCTAAGAGGAGGCTATCTTCTGCTGGGAATTATTGAGATCCTGAGGCAGGTCTAAATGGGGAATCAACTCTTGCTGAGGGTTACAGCAGAGTTGAGGTATCAGATACCTTAAGGTTTTGATAGTGTTATGCTGATGATAAACTGACCCTGGCTGGGGAAGTTTAGGATGAAACTGGGTTTTAGAACCCATGTGTAGCGAGCGATTTTGGACGCGGTTCTTAAGCGCTGGTCGCTCTCTGCGGTTGAGCTTAAAACTACAGGTCGATTCATTTTTTATCCTATTGTGAGCTGATGAAGGAAGGGAAATAGATGTCTCCAATTAAACCTGATTTGCATACTGAGTTTAAACAGCGGTCTGTTAGGTTACGGATGCTATCAATGTGGGGGGGCCTTTGTACTGGTTATTTGTATTTTCGCCAATACTGTTTTCTTTCTTTTTATCTTGGCAGAAGGTTTCTGGCGGGGAACAAGGATTAGGATTTTAGGACTGATGCTTTTCGATGTGAGAGTATGGGATTTGGGTTTTTTGTTGATTACGCTCGCTAAGATCTTTTCTTTCGATCTTATGCCTACGTATTCCCGTTTACCGAAACAGGGAAATCAGAGCGTTTGTAGTTCCTCCTATTCTATGGGAGGAAATGATTGTTTTTGGTGTCTTGTTCAAAGCCCAAGACGTGAAGCGAAAGGTAGTTTATATCTTGTTCAAAGCCCAAGATGTGAAGCTGAAAAGTCTATTTGTATCTTGTTTAAAGCCCAAGATATGAAGCGAAAAGGTTGGTCTTTAGAGAGAATTTGTCACAACTGTTTATAAAGGGGAATTACTTTAACCGGGATACGCGGATCCTAGGAATGCCATAATTTCCTTTATAGGGGGTTTTAACCTGAAGGGGAAGACTTTAACTTAGTGTAGAGCAATGCTATCTTTCCTTAGGAATTTCTCATGCTAAAAGAGGGACAGTGGCATGGATGTAGATGATCCAGAGGCTTGCCGCTTACAGCGATTAGATGAAGGGAGTTGTTTGATGTTTACTGTGAACGAGGCACAGTTTTGATGCTAAAAGGTTAATTGGATTAATCACTGATTTTCTTATACAAAGCCTAAGAGGAGGGAATCTTTTGGTATCTCGTATAAAGCCCGAGATGGAGGCTATTGTTTGTTTGGTTCAACAAGAACCTTTTTTGAATCTCGTATAAAGCCCGAGATGGAGGCGAAAGGGGTGATTGACTCATCGAGGGAGTCTCTTATGTGTCTCGTACAAAGCCCGAGAGAGAGGCTAAACGTTGTTTGACTCCGCTGAGGAGGATCATTGTACAAAGCCTAAGAGGAGGCTATGGTTACTGTTTCAGTTGAGTGACAGGTCCGATATACTGATTTTAAAGAGAAAATCAGTTCTTATATGAGCAACACTGTACTCAGGGATTTGATTCAAGGATCTGGGTTATTCCTGTTCTTTAAGGAAGCGGGAAATCCGAAGGGTATTGAGACTATCTGAGTCTGCGGGTTTCCTTCCTATTTTTGAAGGGGTCACTTGAGAATGTCTTTGAGACTCAAGGAGATTAGACTTTCCATGTCTAGAGTTTCATCTTTTGTACTATGCTTTGAGAAACAGTAGTAGACTCTACAAAAGGACTATTCTATGCAGATGATTAAGTTTTGTTCCTATACCTCTAGGAGGTCGTCGGGATAATTTGTACGAAGCCCAAGAGGAGGCTGGAAGCTATTAAGAAGCCGACGGGTCCTTGTACTAAGCCCAAGAGGAAGCTATCATTCCCAGAGGAAGAGATCATTATACGAAGCCTAAGAGGAGGTTGTGAATACTTCTAAGAAGCCGTAGGGTCCTTGTACTAAGCCCAAGAGGAGGTGGGGTTGCTTTTAGGAAGCCTGTGGGTCCTTGTATGATGCCCAAGAGGAGGCCGATGCTTTTAAGAAGCCGATGGGTCCCCAAACCCCGAGAAATTCAAGGAAAGCTATTCACAAGGAATAGATCAAGTCAGGAAAGTTCGAGAATTTTGAAGAAACTCAAGAGATGCCATTCACAGAGAAAAGATCATCTCTGGGGAGTAGAGTTTCTTGACAAGTGCTTTTAAGAAGCCTGTGGGTCCCCAAACCCCGAGAAGTTCAAGGCAATGCTATTCACCGAGAATAGATCAAAGTCAGGAAAGTCTGAGAATTTGGAAGAAACTCAAGAGATGCAATTCATGGAGAAGAGATCATCCCTGGGGAATAGAGTTTCTTGACAACTTCTATGAGTGACAGTCTATGAAAGGGTTCACCGAGAATGCTGCCTTTCATATCTCCATATTGTTTAACCCCAAGAGGAGGGAAGACTGTGTCTGGTAATCCTATGGGGACCTAGTTTAGACTATTTCTAAGTGCGATTGAAACGGCTTTACCTAGTGCTAGACGTAGTTGCCGGGGAAACTCGAAATATCTATACTATTATTACACAATTGATATGAGTTTATGAAAGAAGACTTACAGTGAAACAGCCCCACAATACAGTTATATGTATATGAAAGCGGTAAATGAAAGCGATAACCACTTACTCGGTTGTAGAACTTCCATGTTGTTTGGTTAGTTGTTCAACAAAGAAAGATTGAAAACAACAGTATATTCAAAATCAACGGAGAAAGTGCTATGAAAAAGAATGTTTTGGGGCTTATAACACGAGGGTAGGCCCAATTGATTTTTCGTTTAAAAAGTGGCGATTGCGCCGATGTTTTCTTTTAACGCAGAGGGACTTATACAATAAGTGAGGCCCAAAAAGATTTTGGTTAAAAGGGGATTGGGTCTTACACTCTAATAGAGGCCCAAAATGTTTTGAATATGATTTATGAGGGTTGAATTAATCCAAAAACCCTAATTTGTTTTCAACAATGTATTTAATTGAATAAAAATTCAATTAAAATGATCAAAATTGTTTAACATATGAAAAACAAATTGTGATTTTGGATTAATGCTTCAAAAATTAAGTATTGACCTACAAAATAATTAGAAAGCATTAAAAGTTTCAAAATCAATGTAGAAAAAATATTTAATATGTCAAAAACAATTAAAATATTAATTCTTTGCAAAAATATCAATTATATGAAATAAAATATATTTTTGGGATTTTTTGATAAAATAAAATATTTTAACATTTTTGTGAATTATTAAAAAAAGAATCAACTCAAAATCATTAAAACTCATAGAGAAATTAATTTTTGAATCAATTAAATAAAATCACAAAATTCAAATATTTGAATTATTCAAAAATGGCGCCAAGAACACACCAAGAACACGCGCGTGTTCTGGGTTTGACTGATTTGCATTTTCTCCTCAATCTCACTGAATACTTGATTATATCATGCAATCCACATATCATTATGCTCGTCTCAACCTCACGATCATGTCTATAACACTTAATTTCATTTAAATTAAAAATATAACAAGAAATCATGAAAAATCCTCAAGAACCCTAATTTTTACATGAAGGCTAGGATTTTTGATACACGATTCAAACAATGCAATGAATTGAGGGAAAACATTCCATGCATGATTATGAACATATGGCCAAATTATTGTGCGAGGAAATATGCATAGATTGAGAGATGACCAAGTATATGCTTACCTCTAAGCCGTGACAGCAAGTACAATGTGATTTTTGATTTGGAGGTGTTACAGATGAGTGGTGATGATCTGAACAGCTTCCCTACACCCTATGGAGTGTGTTTGAATGGTTGGACATGATGGAAGTTGGCTGGATCACTTTGTGGTACCTCAGCTGCAACTTGGTTGAAAATTTGAGCAACCAACTGGTGATTTCGTGAAATTGGTGTTTCAGAAGTGATATAAGTGTTTGATCAGCTCATATGTGATGTATGTGAGGTGTGTGAGTGATTGGTTTGATTGGAATTGCTCTCAAACTCAAAACCCGATAGTGACTTGGCTTAGAAGGAAAAATTAGAGTGAAAGAAGAGATTTTGAGGAAAGCATCTGTTTGATGGCTTTGGTGTACTCAAACTGATCACAATTTAGCTCTATTTATAGTAGAGCAAGTTTGTTTTGCAAGGAATAGTGAATGGTAGCTGGTAAGTAGGTTTGGCCAATGTTGGCAAATGAAAATCCAAGTCTCCTCTAGCCATTGACTAGAGGTTAGGGCACAGAGCTTTGGTTCCCTTGGTCTTGGATAAGTCTTGACAGATTTCAGATGAGAATGGCTTAGTCCATGCCACCTTGATGCATCCATTGAATGCTTCAATCCAAATTTGGAGTCTTGTCCCTATTTTGGCCATTCTAGGTTCAACATGCTATTTCTTGTTCCATGGACTTTTGAGGCTTGGCTCAGTGATTGTCCCCTTTAGATTCAATCCTTAGATGTGTCCAAGTGGATAGGAGCATTTGAATTTGGCTGATTTTGGCAAATCGAGCCAAAATACAAAATCTGCCTTGCCTTTGACAGATTTCAGCAAGGCAACTTGACAATGTCATATCTCATGGGGTAAGTTGAATTTGGCAATGTTCTTGGCCATTTTGGAAAGCCCTTACATGATACAACAACTGTTTGAACAAGTTTGGTTTTGATCTCTTTTGATTCCAAGTGAAAAATCCCTCTATATTTGGCAAAAAGTGAAGCAAAATCTGACTTAGTGAAATTTTCACTAAGTGTTGGAACAAAGTGTGATTTCTTGATTTTGATCACTCCATAACTCAAAATCCTTAATGAATTGGACTTAGGTCTAGTTGAAGTTTTTGTAGAGGGTAATGAGGGCTACAAATCCATCTTTGGATGAGAAAAAATGACCATGTGGTTTAGGAGTTATGATCCTCCAAAGTTAGTGTATTAGTGGTACTTTTTCCATAACTTAGAAAAATTTCTAAGTTTTATGGTTACCCCTTTTACAAGTTATCCCACTTTCTTTGATTTTTCTTGTTGAATGATTATTCAAATCATACATTAACATCATTTTAGGGTTAAAAATCCATTTTGGTGAAAAATCTCAAAAAGTCAAAGTTGACTTTTGTGCACAGTTGACTTTTTATCCGATGAATTCCAAACTGTGCAATTCTTCAGGAAATCATGTCCTTGACCTAAATCAAACTTGATGGACATGTTCCATGGGTGTCATAGGGCATATTGAATCATGTCTTAGGGCTTGGGAGCTTGTTCTGGTCAAAAGTCAAAGTTACAGTTGACTTTTCCCTTAAAACCCTAATTGTGGTGCAGATGAAATTGAGACTTGTTGCTCAAGCTTCTTGGATTAATCTGTTGTTCCAAATGGATCAATATAGTTCATTAGAGACCCTCAAATCATGTCTTGAGGTCTTGGCTCTTGATTTGTCCCAAAAGTCAACTTAGGGGTGAATTAGGTCAAGAAACCCTAATTCCTGATTTTTGATGAATGCATCCCTTGAGGCAAAATTGACTTGATGATTGGGTCCATGAGGTTCCATGGAGTATATTAGGTTATGTTTTGGATCTTTGGCTTATGCCCAGATGAAATTTTCCATCTGGAGGCCCTGGTCGACCAAAACCCTAATTTGGTGACACTGGCGATCTTAAGGCTTGATCCACCTAGAAGGGAGCAACCTTGTGCTTAATCCTTGAAGTGGGAGTCCTTTTTTATCCATTGTGGATGTTTGAGAGGTTAGATAAGTTGAATATCATGTCATTCCTTGATTGATCCTTTGTCTAAGGCTCTGAGAGGGCTTGAAACCCTAATTCTAATTGTAGTGGATGCTCACCCATCTTTGGGGAGACTGATAAAGTATGATGGTTCCTCCATATTGTGATGATGATTTGCACAATGATGGGAAATCTTAGTGGTCAAAATTTGGGGTATGACAGATGCCCCTATTTAATCTTCTTGGACCCGAAGGTGTGAATGACGAAGGTATTCGGGCATTCGGGGTGCAAGAGGATTAAATATCGGAATACCCAAAATTTTGATGGTGGTTATGAATGGTGGATCGCATCCATATTCTTTTGCTGAGCAATGATGCTTAGAAAAGGTAAACTTCCCCTCGATCCCGGTCTTCAGCCAAGGAACTGGTCTCAGTTTTCTTTTGCCAACCTCCCCTCCGTTCCTGGTTTCCTACCAAGGAACTGGTCTCAGTTTCTGATTTAAACTTCCCCTTGATCCTGGTTTCCTACCAAGGAACTTGTCTTAGTTTCTGATTTAGACTTCCCCTCGATCCTGGTTTCCTACCAAGGACCTGGTCTTAGTTTCTTTTGTCAATAAACTTTATTGACAAGGGACGCTATTTGTAGCTATTTTCCTCAAACTTCTCGCCGAATTTTCCTGGGGAGATGCCATTTGAGATGAAAAAGTTTCGATGTAAGACTTGCTGGGGGACCCAGTCGTCTGAGTTGTAGAGGTGCACAAACTTCTCTGTTGGAGACGCCATTTGTTTCTACTAGGGGAAAGCAAGTATCTTGAGAGACTGCTGTCGCTTGGGGATCTTACATCATACTTTTCTCGGGATCTTCCCAGAGAAATGCCATATGATGGGGTCCAATTTTGAGGTGCCGATGACCTTTTCATCAGCGGATTTTCGGAGAAATACTGATGCACTGCCGAACCCTTGCTTAAGAGGCTTTCTCTGGGGATTTTCTTTAATCCGGGAAAGCAAGGATATCATTTTCAATGGCGAAGAGTGACATGTTTTGAAGGTTCTCTGGCTCTTTAGAGGTTCAAGTTATCAAAGTGGTCTAGTGCTGACTCTGATCTAGCGATAAACGGGAGAGAGATTGCTTAGATGATTCACTTCCTAACGAGGAAAGGTCCGATAACTCGATTGAGAGGACTTTTATCACTAGGGAATAAGACCGACTAGAGTGATAGTGATGCAATATGAAATGAAAATGCAAATCAATAATGCATGATGTATGTATGCATATGCTGACAAAACTGACGCGACACACAAACTAAAAGATGAACATGACTGGATACTCGGCCATCGCGGGGCGTATAGAGATATCGTTGGTTCAAGATAGCAATTCCACCTTGCTTAGGAGAGATAATCCCTGCGAGGAATACCGTTGATTGGGCTTAGGAGGTAAGAACTCTGTCGTGGCGTGTCAGACGAAACAAGGTCTCTGACACAGTTGATCCCTTCATTCAGGCGTACTGGTCTAGAAGGAGTACTTTGATTCTTCACATTGAGGTTCGAACACCTTTGGAGACGCGATTGATGTTCTTTCGATGTTTAACAGTCAAAAGAAATTGCCATCTTTATTTTAAAAGCAGAAAAAGTTTTAACAAGTAAATTCACTTTTGTTTTATTTCAAGAATCGTTAATCAGGTTAACAACGTCGTTCTGTAAAGCTAAAACAAACAATAATTACAAACAAAAGCACAAGGGCTCAAATTTTATTGATAAGAGGGAGATCAGCCAAACGCGTGATTCCAAAGAGTATTTACAAAGTTTGAAAATGGTAATTTACAGGGAAAAGGGCTACGTTGAAACATAACGACCAATATCCTTCTAGCAACTTTGAATTCGGGGCATCCTTAGCTTCTGTCGAAGATGACCTTGACTGGAGTTTTCCTCTGATGGATGATGTAACTGCTGTTGCTGAGGGACTTGCCTCTGTTGAACATAGTTACTTGCCATTATCCCTAATTTTTGCCTGGATTGTACTATGATGTTTCCAATCCACCAGGATGATGATTTTTTTTTATTTTGTCTCTAACTTTTGCCTGGACCGCCCTTTCGGGTTTTCAATCCACCGAGACGTTTTTTTTTTTAGTTTAGGAGAAGTATTTCATGACTACATCAACATTCGTGGGGTAGGCAAATTCCTCTCCATCCATGGTTGCAAGTCTCAAGGCGCCGCATGAGAAAGCTTTCGTGACCACATAGGGGCCATCATAATTTGGAGTCCATTTGCCCCGAGAATCAGTGAGAAAAGATTGTATCTTCTTGAGCACGAGGTCTCCTTTCCTGAAGACACGAGGTCGGACCCTTTTGTCGAATGCCTTCTTCATTCTCTGTTGATACAACTGACCGTGGCATAGTGTCGTTATTCTCTTTTCTTCGATCAGATTCAGTTTGTCAGGTCGACTTTGACACCATTCAGCTTCGGTGAGCTTAGCTTCCATCAATACCCTGATTGACGGGATCTCTACTTCTATGGGGAGAACTGCCTCCATACCATATACTAGAGAGAAAGGGGTTGCCCTTGTTGAAGTGCGAACAGATGTGCGATAACCGTGAAGAGCAAAGGGTAGCATCTCGTGCCAGTCTTTATAGGTTACAACCATCTTTTGAACGATCTTCTTGATGTTCTTGTTAGCCGCTTCTACCGCTCCGTTCATCTTGGGTCGGTAGGGAGATGAGTTATGGTGTTCAATCTTGTCGGAGTATATCTGACACTTGTGACACCTTCTCATGTACTTTTAGCAGTCGGATTCCATGGTCAACCAGTAATACCCTGCTCTCAAAATTTTTCTTGCCATTGTGTGTCAGTTGGCATGAGTGCCAAAGGATCCTTCATGAATTTCTTTCATAAGCATGTCTGCTTCTGGTCCGTCTACGCATCGGAGCAAGACCATGTCAAAATTTCTCTTATAAAGTGTATCGCCGCTCAGGAAGAAGCTGTCTACTAGTCTTCTGAGGGTCTTCCTGTCTTTTCTAGATGCCCCAGGTGGGTATCCTTGTTTCTGAAGAAAGCATTTGATATCGTGGTACCAAGGTTTGTCATCTATGACTGCTTTAATCGTGAAGACGTAAGCGGGCCGTTCAAGGCGCATTATGTCGATCTTAGGTATGTCATTCCATTGACCTCCACTAATCATGGAAGAGATAGTGGCTAATGCATCATCCATGTGATTCTCATCACGAGGGATGTGATGAAACTCGATTCTGTTGAAGAAGGGTAACAACCTTCTTGCATAGTCTTTGTAATGAATCAATCCTGATTGGTATGTGTTCCAATCTCCTTTTATCTGATTGATGACCAAAGCTGAATCGCCGTATACGTCCAAGTTTTTTATCCTTAAATCAATCGCTTCCTCGAGACCCATAATACAAGCTTCGTATTCAGCCTCATTGTTCGTACACTTGAACGTGAGTCTAGCAGTGAAAGGAATGTGGGTACTCTGAGGGGTAACAATGATTGCCCCAATTCCGTTTCCGTAATGATTAACTGCTCCGTCAAAGATAAGTCCCCATTGGGAACCTGGTTCTGGCCCTTCACTGGGTAGTGGTTCATCTCAATCTTTCATTTTTAGATACATGACATCTTCGTCTGGGAAGTCAAACCCGATTGATTCTTGATCGTCAATCGGTTGATGAGCCAAATGATTGGCTAAAATACTTCCTTTAATGGCTTTCTGAGCGTGGTACTCTATGTCATATTCTGATAACAGCATCTGCCAACGGGCAATTCTTCCCGTAAGAGCAGGTTTTTCAAATACGTACTTGATTGGATCCATTTCAGAGACCAACCAAGTAGTATGACGAATCATGTATTGGCGAAGATGTTTGGCTGCCCAAGCCAAAGCGCAACATGTTTTCTCAAGCATCGTGTACCGAGTCTCGCAGTCGGTGAATTTCTTGCTCAAATAGTAGATGGTAGACTCTTTTCTTTTAGTTTCGTCTTGTTGGCCAAGTACACATCCCATTGAGTTCTCTAGGACTGTGAGGTAAATGATCAGTGGTCTTCCTTCCACTAGAGGTGATAGAATCGGAGGAGTCAACAGATATTTCTTAATACTGTCGAAGGCAGTTTGGCAATCTTTTGACCAAACACAATCCTGGTTCTTTTTCAGTAATTTGAAAATCGGCGCACATGTGGCGGTCATAAGGAATATGAATCTGGAGATGTAGTTTAAATGTCCCAAGAATCCTCTGACTTGTTTTTCAGTTTTCGGAGAAGGCATTTCTTGAATGGCCTTGACCTTGTCAGGATCAACCTCAATTCCTTTCTGGCTGACGATGAACCCTAGTAGTTTCCCTGAACGGACACCAAAGGTGCACTTGTTGGGATTCAAGCGGAGCTTGAATTTTCTCAAACGTTCGAACAATTTTGACAGATGTTCAACGTGTTCACTCTCTGTTTTTGATTTTGCAATCATATCATCGACATATACCTCGATCTCCTTATGTATCATGTCATGAAACAGAGTAGTCATGGCCCTTTGATAGGTTGCCCCGGCGTTCTTCAAACCGAACGACATTACCTTGTAACAAAAGGTACCCCATGGGGTAATGAACGAAGTTTTCTCCATGTCTTTCGGCGCCATTTTGATCTGGTTATAGCCCGAGAATCCATCCATGAAGGAGAATACTTTGAACTTTGCTGTGCTATCAACCAACATGTCAATGTGTGGTAAAGGAAAGTCGTCCTTTGGACTTGCCTTATTAAGATCTCTGTAGTCGACACACATTCTGACCTTTCCGTCCTTTTTGGGAACGGGTACGATGTTGGCTAACCATTGAGGATATTCAGCTGTAGCGAGGAAACCCGCGTCAATCTATTTCTGTACCTCCTCTTTGATTTTGATGGCCATGTCCGGGTGAGTGCGTCTCAACCTTTGCTTCACTGGCGGACATTCCGATCTTAACGGTAAGTGATGTTCCACGATGCTGGTATCCAACCCTGGCATATCCTGATAAGACCAAGCGAATACATCGGGAAATTCTCTGAGAAGCTTTATCAAACTCTCTCTGGCAGTTGGACTGAGCAGTGCCCCGATCCTGATTTCTTTTCTCTCTTGCTCTGAACCCAAGTTTACCGTTTCCAACGGTTCTTTGTGAGGTTCAATGGACCTTTCCGCTTGTCTGAGTAGTCGAGAGATCTCTTCTGGAATTTTGTCGTCATTTTCTTCTTCAGCCTCGAATACCGGGAACTCAAAGTTGGGAGAAGGCATCGAATCGTATGTTTCAACTGGGTTTAAAACAAGCAATCTGCATGACGTGACGATTCGTGTTTAGAAGAGGTAGAGAAAATTGCAATTGTGTGTAGTGTTTTATTTTACTGCTTGTTTTTTATAGTTTTGTTTTTTAGGATTACCATTTTCTTTGAAAAAGCAAAAAGAGAAAACGGAAATTAATGCGGAAATTACAGAACGACGTTATTTTATTAATGAACAAGTCGAATCTTGAAACTACAGCCCTATAAAACAAAACTCTGTCGCTTTGGGCAAAGCGAAGAGGGAAATTTACAGAAAGCGAGCCCTATTAAAACATCCGTTTCACCTGGGCAGGGTGAAAGGTTAAAGATGGCAATTACTTTGACTGATGAACGACCTTCGGAAGCTCGACAGAAACCCATTGGCGGCGAACTCCTCGGTGAATCACAAAGTCTGACACCTTCCTTGATTTGTCTTCAGAAATGACGCTGATTTCTGGTGGAGTAGGATCATTGGAATCTGTCTCCCAGGAAGAATTGTCGTAGGAGAATTGCTCTGTTGCATTTTGCATAGCATTTGTTCTCTCAGGTACATCTCCCCATCCAGTTGCCTGGATATCCTCGAGCCTGATACGAGAGCTTTCGGGAGCGGTGTACTTGACCATATAGTCGAATTTTCCACTTGGTTCTCCCAGAGTGTCCCAAACTTATTTGGAATTGGAGGAGTCATCTCTCTCAATGACGTTGACCTCGGGAAAAGCATAGTTGATGAACTCAAGTCCTGTAAACATTGCAAATTCATCTTCATGTTGAGTAGTTTCTGAATGACCTGAGTGTTGATCCCATGGCATGGTGGGGACACAGGTATTCCGTTCAATGACGGTCAATTAATTTTCATTGTTCGGCTGACTTTCTTGCCCCAAGTTTCCTGGGTAAGGTTGCCACATTGGCAGACCATCCATTGGGCCATAGTAGGTGTAGTCAAAATTATCGGAGTGTCTTCCTCTAATGAATTTGGCAGAGTGCGGCATTCTTCCGGATCACAATCCCCGTAGATCATTTCGGCATCTGATCTTGGTATAAATCTCAGACTTTCTGTAGGAAAGCAAAAAGGCATAGGCACCTCTTCCTGAGACATATAACCGTCCTTGTTAAGGTAGGACTTCCATTCTTCATCTGTGTCAGAGGGATCTTCCTCATTGATAGCATGAACTGTCTGAGACACTGGGTGAAGAAAACCTCCACTGTGGAATAAGTTTTGAAGGGGATGAAGACTTTCATCGTTGGCAGCTGTCCGGGTACAGGTTGCAGAAAAATCAAGACCCTTCTTTGTTTTATTGTCAATGGGAATGACAAGTTGCCCCCATCCTGTCGTATCGGTACTCTCGACCGCTTTAATAGCATCTTTGTATGAGGAAATCGAGGTTCCTCCTCTGAACTGATTGTCCTTGCTCACCGACAGTGCTTGGAACTGAGTTCCAATAACCTCCTCGGGTTCTATTCCAGTAGATGATGACAAGTTACTCACAAGCAAGGCTTGTTCCCCACAAACCGTGACAAGCTGATCGTTCTGAACAAATTTTAGCTTTTGGTGGAGGGTTGAAGTGACCGCTCCAGCCTGGTGTATCGAAGGTCTTCCTAATAAACAACTGTATGTTGCCCGGATATCCATGACCTGGAAAGTGACTTGGAAAGTGTGAGGACCAATAGTTATGGGAAGATCAACTTCGCTGATAACTGTTTTTTTGGATCCGTCGAATGCTTTGACGACAACCTTGCTAACCCTCATCGGAGGTCCTTTGAATGATAATTGCATCAAAGTGGACTTCGGCATAACATTCAGGGCTGACCCTGTGTCTACCAGTACGTTGGCTAAAGCATCGTCCTGGCAGTTAACTGTGATATTGAGCGCCATGTTGTGATGGCGACCCTCTTCAGGTAATTCTTCATCACTAAATCCCAAATTGTTACAGGAAGTGATGTTAGAGACAATGCTATCGAACTGTCTGATTGTTACATCCTGTTCCACAAAGGCTTACTCCAAGACTTTCTGTAGAGCCTCCCTGTGGGCTTCTGAACTGAGTAATAGTGATAACACCGAGATCTTTGAAGGAGTTTGTAATAGCTGATCAACAATGTTATATTCACTCCTTTGGATGAGCTTCAGTATCTCATCATTATTTTTCGAAAGGTCAGGATTACTGGATTGACCGACTGGGGGATCGGGAGCTTCTGTCTGAAGTTCCTTTTCCTTGTTAATTTCCCCAACCCCTCGGTTGAAGATTCTACCACTCCGTGTTACTCGACTGATGTCTGCAATGTTCACACCGGAGGGTAATGGAATTTCCTTTCCATTTTCAATTATTGTTGCACCGTATTTGTAAGGGATCGCCTTAGCTGATTCATACGGTAGCGGTCCTGGTAGATAGACGACTGCAGGAGCCTTCTGATTTTTCTGACCATCATAAGTAATCTTGATTCATTCCCGGTTGGGAACTTTAGATTCGTCAAGTAGAGGGATAATGGCGAAAACATCCCTGGTCCTGTGATGACCAGAGATTGCAATAGCATCCTCGACTTGATCGGCAAGGTAGTTCGGCGACCAGTTGATGGATCCAGAACCCGAATAGGGACAAATTTCTCCACGATCGACCTGACCCTGAAGAGCTGCTCTCACAAGGTAACACCCTTGGTTACTTTCCGAACAGACGCTACAACTGTCATAGTTGTGTGGTGGCACCTGGCCACGCCCACTTTGAATACAATATAACCTTACTAGGTTAGCTTCCATTGATCGGACATCCTGATTCTGACGCCGAGTGGGGTTTCTATTACTGATACTAATCTGCTGAGTATCTTCATCCATGTAGATTGGCATCCACCAATGATTTAACAAGTGCTGAAGTGCCTCCTGGACAAGGGTACAACCTCGATCGTTTTCGCAACCCGCTTTACAGCTTTGATAGTCATGTGATATTAAGAATCTGAGTCGGACCTGCTCAGCATGTAACTCTACCAGGTTGGTATTCATTACGCGAATATCGAAGATCTGAACCATGTTGATTTGATAGGAGTTCCTATCATGGTAGTCTTGGATCCATCCAAGATCCATCTGACGCTGGAGGGCCTCTTGTATGAAAGAGCATCCCTATTTGTTTACCGAGCAAATCAGACAAGAACTGTAATCGTGCCGCGGCAGATTATGATACTGGCTTTGCCTTGAGTGCATCGCCACCAAGTTGACATTCATTGCACGGATGTCGTGGTTCTGAATGACGTTAGAATTCGTGTAGACCATGTTAATTCCACGAACTCGGTGCTCCTGGATCCATCCGAGATCCATTTGTTCCTGTAGAGCTGCTTGCACTACCGAACATCCTTGATTGTCTTTAGAGCAGATATCACACTGATGATAATTATGAGGTGGCACATGGCCATATCTACTCTGTCTACAATGCATCTTAACCAGATTGGTTTTCAACAAGAGTACATCGTAAATTTGATAGACATTGTTAGTCTCTTCTTCTATCGAATTGACTGCAGCCTTCTCGTGTTGAGGTAGCGGATTCGTGAGAACATTAGGATTTGTATCCTTGAAGGATAAGACCCCGCTCCTAACAAGTTTTTGCACGTCGGACTTGAAATTGAGACAAGTCTCTATGTTATGCCCTGAACCTCCTTGATGATAAGGGCAAGTTTGATCCACCTTAAACCAAAAAGGCAGATTTTCCGGTACTGTAAGAGGAGATTTAGTCTGAATGTGCCCCTTAGCCAGTAGTAATGGAAACAGTTCTGCGTACGATACGGTTATAGGATCAAATCCTGGCGGCCATGTTGTACAGTTGTTGTTATATGGAGGACGAGCCTGCTGAAGAGGCTGTTGTGTCCTTTGCTGGTCAGGTTGGCTCTGCGCAACCTGAGGTTGATACGTAGGAATAGACGCAGGGTTGATAGCAGGAGTCACAGCTGCTACCGGTTGATAACGTCGTCTTTGCTTTCCGAGAGAGATATTCCCAATATCTTGCTCTTTTTTCTTAGGGAGAGCACTACCGTAGTTTTTAGTACCGCTCGTCGATCCAGTGTCTTTTACCAAACGTCCTTCTCTGACGGCTTCCTCAAGACGTACACCCATGCCGACCATTTTGGTGAAATCACTGGGCGCACTGGCAACCATTCGATCATAGTAAAATGAGCTTAAGGTCTTTAAGAAGATATTTGTCATCTCTTTTTCCTCAAGAGGTGGACAAATTTGAGCGGAAATTTCACGCCACCTTTGAGCATACTCCTTAAAGGTTTCCTTGTCCTTTTGCGACATCGATCTGAATTGATCTCTGTCGGGTGCCATGTCCAAATTGTATTTGTATTGTTGGACGAAGGCAGTTCCAAGATCTCTGAATGTGCTAATCGTAGCACGGTTTAAACCCATGTACCATTTTAACGCGGGCACCGGTTAAACTATCCTGAAAGTAGTGAATCAGTAGGTCCTGATTCTCCGTCTGAGCTGACATCCGCCGAGCGTACATCACCAGATGGCTTTGAGGGCAAGAGTTACCCTTATATTTTTCAAAGTCGGGCACTTGGAATTTGTGCGGGACTTTCACATTTGGGACCAAGCAGAGATCTGCGGCGTCCTTTCCAAATAAATCCTGACCGCGAATGGCCTGCAGTTCCTTCTGCATTTCCAAGAACTGTTCCTGGAATTCATCCATTCTGTCAAACATAGTTTCCTACTTACCAGAAGGTGTTGGTGGAATCTGTCCTTCCGGGACAGTGTGCACCACAGGGGGTGGTACCGTGACTACGGCAGTGAGTCTTGGCGTTTCCCGAAGTTTGTAACCTTCAGGAGTCTTCAACATGCCCCTGGCATCTTCGCTTTCCCTAAGTTTGTAACCTTCAGGCCCAGCGGCTTCTGTTGTGATTCCATGATCCTCAGTGATCGGTGGAACATATCCTTCCGGGATATAGTTAACAGGCATGCCCCAAGGACGATCTTTCGGTATCTGATACCTAGGATCATACCTCTCCACTACAGGCATTGAGGTGATCTCTGAGATCACAGTTCTTTGTAGCTGAGCTTCTGCCATGGCTTGATGTCGTTACGAAGCTTTCTCATATCCTCTCTCAGAGCGTCGATCTCTTCTTTCAACTCTCTGTTTTCTTCCTCAAGATCATCCATCCTTTTCTGACGATTGGCCCGAGTATTGTACGAATGAGACAGTTTGACTCTAGAACCGAGACACAAACGTGAGATTCGTAGGGAAGAAGAATACGCGATGTGAGAATGATAAATGCAATGATTTGTATTAATTGTTTTTTTTGTTTAATCAAAATAAACTTCGACAATTAGATTGCAAATATCAAACGGTGGGGAAACCCCTTTTTATTGAATTCAAAGGATTACAGAAGTAGAAATACAGTAGATTACAAAGTGCAGAAACTGAAACCTAAACTAATGGGTCCTGAGTCCTCTCTGAAGAGAAATCAGGTGCTGATTCTGATATCTTCCTTTTCTTTGACCGGGGCTCTTGGGCCGTTGTCGGGTTGTCATTCCTTTGCCAAGTGAAAGGAGCGAGCAAATTCCTTTGGTCATCTTGATTCTCTACAGCATGTTGCTCCAAAATTTCAATCAGAGCATCTTTTTCTTTCAGTAATTGCTATATTTTGATGCACTCTACATCGAGGGTGCGATACTTGTTCTTCCAAGACCTTCTCTCCCGTTGAACTTTGTTGAGAGTAACCTGAAGCTTTTCAGTTTCCGTCATGAAGTACATGACAGATTCCCTCGGCGGAAGAATTTCGTAACGAGGATAAGGCATCTTTATCTTCAGAGCTCTAGTTTGTACCCAATGGAGATAAGGCTCCACTGAGACACAGTCCAGTTTTCCCAGAGACTCTCGTCCTTTCTTATGAACATGCTTCCAAGCGTGCACTATTTCCATCTTTAGTGCTCTGTCATTTTCTCCTTCTTTGAAGAAAAGACCTTCCAGATGAACACCCAGTGGGATGTGTCTCATCGAGTATCCAAATTGACGAAGAACTAATATCGGATGGTAGTTAATTCCTCCTTTAGTTCCTATAAGGGGTACGTTGGGGAAGTTTCCACAACAGTCAATGATCCTGATTCCCTCATAAATCCTATTACACCAATCTATATCAGAGTTGGTAAGAGACATGATCTTCTGCGACCAACGTAAGGCACTCTTGCAATCCCATAAAGAAGCAGACTTGGGCAAGTAAGAGATAAACCATTTGTAAAGCAAAGGTACACAGCATGTGATATCCCCTCCGCTGTACAAAATTCCCAGGTGTACAGAATGATACGCATCTGCGAGCAAAGTTGGCACAGGATTTCCAATGAGAAAAACCTTAATGGAGTTAATATCGACAAAGTTATTGATGTTAGGAAACAAAAATAACCCGTAGGTGAGAAAGACAAAGATGCTTTCAAAAGCAGTCACGTTTCCTATACTGGCGAAGTACAGGGCTTTCTTTGTCAAGAATTGGGCTGGCAAACCTTGGATGCCACCCTTAGTGGTTAGGTGAGTCCTAAATTCAGACTCGTCCAAATGAATTGCTCTTGCAATAGTCTGATTCTTTGGAATTTCTTCCAGTCCAGAAAATGGAGCTCGATCTGTAATGTGTAGATCGATCAGGTGAGAATACTCCTCCAACGTTGGTGCAAGCTGGTAATCTGGGAATGTGAAACAGTGATAAACCGGATCATAAAACTGAATGAGCGCATCCATGATTCCCTCAATCACATGGACTCTTAATAGTGGTACCAAACCTCCGTGCTTGGCTCTGAAAGCCTCTGGGTTAGTGATCATCCTCGCTAACCTTCTCAAATCCTCTAGTTTTGGAACCTTGAAGGTATACTGGTGAGTTCTCCTTCTACCGAAATACATTAGTGCAATCCTTTTCTCTGATATTTGCAATCACAGTCTTAGTTTATTTTGAAAGAACAGAGAGACTAGAAGAGAAGATTTTTTTAATATTTTAATGTTTTTTAAATGAATGCATGAATGCAGCACACAAAAACATAGAAAAAACATGGGGTCAAAGGGTCGTCGTCATGAAGTCAAGGCTCTACCCATCCCCAAAGGTTTATACTAGGGTGATTTTTGTACCTGTAGTCATTAGCATTAGCTCCTCCCAGGAAAGCAAAATAACAAGCGGATCGCCAGCGAGTTGTAGTGCAATCTTAGAGTAAGTGCCATTCACCGAGAATAGATCACCAGCCTCAAATGAGGGTAGTATCGCGTAAAAACTATTTCTGATAGTTTCCGCACTACGAAAGGGTTTGGCTCCTTAGCTTCTCAGACTTAACAACCGGCCCATTGTCTAGGTGAGAGAATGGGTTACGTTGGTCAGCCTCCACTGAGGTTGATGGTCGACCCCGTCGCCATCACTTATCTTAAGTGTATACTCATTCTTTCCACATACGGCATCACCTGCATTCCCATTAGCAGAAAAATAAACATGTATAGCAATTAGGAAAAGCAGTATATATATTTGTCCTAAACATCCTAGACCTATGAAGCTAAGAATCCTAAGTTCCTGACAGAAAATGGGTTCCCCGGCGGAAGCCCCAATCTATGGTTTTCACAAAAGTGAAGAAAAAGGAAATCAGAAAAACAGAGACCCGCCCCACGGTGGGCGCCATTTTTCTGTAGCGAGCGATTTTGGACGCGGTTCTTAAGCGCTGGTCACTCTCTGCGGTTGAGCTTAAAACTACAGGTTGATTCATTTTTTATCCTATTGTGAGCTGATGAAGGAAGGGAAATAGATGTCTCCAATTAACCCTGCTTTGCATACTGAGTTTAAACAGCGGTCTGTTAGGTTACGGATGCTATCAATGTGGGGGGGCCTTTGTACTGGTTATTTTTATTTTCTCCAATATTGTTTTCTTTCTTTTTATCTTGGCAGAAGTTTTCTGACGGGGAACAAGGATTAGGATTTTAGGACTGATGCTTTTCGATGTGAGAGTAGGGGATTTGGGTTTTTTGTTGATTACACTCGCTAAGATCTTTTCTTTCGATCTTATGCCTACGTATTCCCGTTTACCGAAACAGGGAAATCAGAGCGTTCGTAGTTCCTCCTATTCTATGGGAGGAAACGATTGTTTTTGGTGTCTTGTTCAAAGCCCAAGACGTGAAGCGAAAGGTAGTTTGTATCTTGTTCAAAGCCCAAGATGTGAAGCTGAAAAGTCTATTTATATCTTGTTTAAAGCCCAAGATATGAAGTGAACAGGTTGGTCTTTAGAGAGAATTTGTCACAACTGTTTATAAAGGAGAATTACTTTAACCGGGATACGCGGATCCTAGCAATGCCATAATTTCCTTTATAGGGGGTTTTAACCTGAAGGGGAAGACTTTAACTCAGTGTAGAGCAATGTTATCTTTCCTTAGGAATTTCTCATGCTAAAAGAGGGACAATGGCATGGATGTAGATGATCCAGAGGCTTGCCGCTTACAACGATTAGATGAAGGGAGTTATTTGATGTTTACTGTGAACGAGGCACAATTTTGATGCTAAAAGGTTAATTGGATGAACCAGTGATTTTCTTATACAAAGCCTAAGAGGAGGCTGATATGTGTCTCGTACAAAGCCCGAGAGAGAGGCTAAAAGGTTTTGACTCAACGAGGGAATCTTTTGGTATCTCGTATAAAGCCCGAGATGGAGGCTATTGTTTGTTTGGTTCAACAAGAACCTTTTTTGTATCTCGTATAAAGCCTGAGATGGAGGCGAAAGGGGTGATTGACTCAACGAGGGAGTCTCTTATGTGTCTCGTACAAAGCCTGAGAGAGAGCCTAAACGTTGTTTGACTCCGCTGAGGAGGATCATTGTACAAAGCCCAAGAGGAGGCTATGGTTACTGTTTCAGTTGAGTGACAGGTCCGGTATACTGATTTTAAAGAGAAAATCAGTTCTTATATGAGCAACACTGTACTCAGGGATTTGATTCAAGGATCTGGGTTATTCCTGTTCTTTAAGGAAGCAGGAAATTCAAAGGGTATTGAGACTATCTGAGTCAGCGGGTTTCCTTCCTATTTTTGAAGGGGTCACTTGAGAATGTCTTTGAGACTCAAGGAGATTAGACTGTCCATGTCTAGAGTTTCATCTTTTGTACTATGCTTTGAGAAATAGTAGTAGACTCTACGAAAGGACTGTTCTATGCAGATGATTAAGTTTTGTTCCTATACCTCTAGGAGGTCGTCGGGACAATTTGTACGAAGCCCAAGAGGAGGCTGGAAGCTTTTAAGAAGTCGACGGGTCCTTGTACTAAGCCCAAGAGGAGGCTATCATTCCCGGAGGAAGAGATCATTATACGAAGCCTAAGAGGAGGCTGTGAATACTTCTAAGAAGCCGTAGGGTCCTTGTACTAAGCCCAAGAGGAGCCGGGGTTGCTTTTAGGAAGCCTGTGGGTCCTTGTATGATGCCCAAAAGGAGGCCGATGCTTTTAAGAAGCCGATGGGTCCCCAAACCCCGAGAAATTCAAGGCAAGCTATTCACACAGAATAGATCAAGTCAGGAAAGTTCGAGAATTTGGAAGAAACTCAAGAGATGCCATTCACGGAGAAAAGATCATCTCTGGGGAGTAGAGTTTCTTGACAAGTACTTTTAAGAAGCCTGTGGGTCCCCAAACCCCGAGAAGTTCAAGGCAATGCTATTCATCGAGAATAGATCAAAGTCAGGAAAGTCTGAGAATTTGGAAGAAACTCAAGAGATGCAATTCACGGAGAAGAGATCATCCCTGGAGAATAGAGTTTCTTGACAACATCTATGAGTGACAGTCTATGAAAGGGTTCACCGAGAATGCTGCCTTTCATATCTCCATATTGTTTAACCCCAAGAGGAGGGAAGACTGTGTCTGGTAATCCTATGGGGATCTAGTTTAGACTATTTCTAAGAGCGATTGAAACGGCTATACATAGTGCTAGACGTAGTTGCCGGGGAAACTCGAAATATCTATACTATTATTACACAGTTGATATGAGTTTATGAAAGAAGACTTACAGTGAAACAGCCCCACAATACAGTTATATGTATATGAAAGCGGTAAATGAAAGCGATAACCACTTACTCGGTTGTAGAGCTTCCATGCTGTTTGGTTAGTTGTTCAACAAAGAAAGATTGAAAACAACAGTATATTCAAAATCAAAGGAGAAAGTGCTTTGAAAAAGAAAGTTTTGGGGCTTACAGCTCAAGGAGAGGCCCAAAAAGTTTAAAGAAAAAGAGTGGGGCTTATAACACGAGGGTAGGCCCAATTAATTTTTCGTTTAAAAAGTGGCGATTGCGCCGAGGTTTTCTTTTAACGCAGAGGGACTTATACAATAAGTGAGGCCCAAAAAGATTTTGGTTAAAAGGGGATTGGGTCTTACACTCTAATAGAGGCCCAAAATGTTTTGAATATGATTTATGAGGGTTGAATTAATCTAAAAACCCTAATTTGTTTTCAAAAATGTATTTAATTGAATAAAAATTCAATTAAAATGATCAAAATTGTTTAACATATGAAAAACAAATTGTGATTTTGGATTAATGCTTCAAAAATTAAGTATTGACCTACAAAATAATTAGAAAGCATTAAAAGTTGCAAAATCAATGTAGAAAAAATATTTAATATGTAAAAAACAATTAAAATATTAATTCTTTGCAAAAATATCAATTATATCAAATAAATAATATTTTTGGGAGTTTTTGATAAAATAAAATATTTTAACATTTTTGTGAATTATTAAAAAAAGAATCAACTCAAAATCATTAAAACCTAGAGAGAAATTAATTTTTGAATCAATTAAATAAAATCACAAAATTCAAATATTTGAATTATTCAAAAATGGCGCCAAGAACACACCAAGAACACGCGTGTGTTCTGGGTTTGGCTGATTTGCATTTTCTCCTCAATCTCACTGAATACTTGATTATATCATGCAATCCACATATCATTATGCTCGTCTCAACCTCACGATCATGTCTATAACACTTAATTTCATTTAAATTAAACATATAACAAGAAATCATGAAAAATCCTCAAGAACCCTAATTTTTGCATGAAGGCTAGGATTTTTGATACACGATTCAAACAATGCAATTAATTGAGGGAAAACATTCGATGCATGATTATGAAGATATGGCCAAATTATTGTGCGAGGAAATATGCATAGATTGAGAGATGACCAAGTATATGCTTACCTCTAAGCCGTGACAGCAAGTGCAATGTGATTTTTGATTTGGAGGTGTTACAGATGAGTGGTGATGATCTGAACAGCTTCCCTACACCCTATGGAGTGTGTTTGAATGGTTGGACTTGATGGAAGTTGGCTGGATCACTTTGTGGTACCTCAGCTGCAACTTCGTTGAAAATTTGAGCAACCAGCTGGTGATTTCGTGAAATTGGTGTTTCAGAAGTGATCTAAGTGTTTGATCAGCTCATATGTGATGTATGTGAGGTGTGTGAGTGATTGGTTTGATTGGAATTGCTCTCAAACTCAAAACCCGATAGTGACTTGCCTTAGAAGGCAAAATTGGAGTGAAAGAAGAGATTTTGAGGAAAGCATCTGTTTGATGGCTTTGGTGTATTCAAACTGATCACAATTGAGCTCTATTTATAGTAGAGCAAGTTTGTTTTGCCAATGTTGGCAAATGAAAATCCAAGTCTCCTCTAGCCATTGACTAGAGGTTAGGGCACCGAGATTTGGTTCCCTTGGTCTTGGATAAGTCTTGACTGATTTCAGATGAGAATGGCTCAGTCCATGCCACCTTGATGCTTCCATTGAATGCTTCAATCCAAATTTGGAGTCTTGTACCTATTTTGGCCATTCTAGGTTCAACATGCTATTTCTTGTTCCATGGACTTTGGAGGCTTGGCTCAGTGATTGTCCCCTTTAGATTCAATCCTCAGATGTGTCCAAGTGGATAGGAGCATTTGAATTTGGCTGATTTTGGCAAATCGAGCCAAAATACAAAATCTGCCTTGCCTTTGACAGATTTCAGCAAGGCAACTTGACAATGTCATATCTCATGGGGTAAGTTGAATTTGGCAATGTTCTTGGCCATATTGGAAAGCCCTTACATGATACAACAACTGTTTGAACAAGTTTGGTTTTGATATCTTTTGATTCCAAGTGAAAAATCCCTCTACATTTGGCAAAAAGTGAAGCAAAATCTGACTTAGTGAAATTTTCACTAAGTGTTGGAACAAAGTGTGATTTCTTGATTTTGATCACTCCATAACTCAAAATCCTTAATGAATTGGACTTAGGTCTAGTTGAAGTTTTTGTAGAGGGTAATGAGGGCTACAAATCCATCTTTGGATGAGAAAAAATGGCCATGTGGTTTAGGAGTTATGATCCTCCAAAGTTAGTGTATTAGTGGTACTTTTTCCATAACTTAGAAAAATTTCTAAGTTTTATGGTTACCCCTTTTACAAGTTATACCACTTTCTTTGATTTTTCTTGTTGAATGATGATTCAAATCATACATTAACATCATTTTAAGGTTAAAAATCCATTTTGGTGAAAAATCTCAAAAAGTCAAAGTTGACTTTTGTGCACAGTTGACTTTTTATCAGATGAATTCCAAACTGTGCAATTCTTTAGGAAATCATGTCCTTAACCTAAATCAAACTTGATGGACATGTTCCATGGGTGTCATAGGGCATATTAAATCATGTCTTAGGGATTGGGAGCTTGTCCTGGTCAAAAGTCAAAGTTACAGGTGACTTTTCCCTTA
This sequence comes from Lathyrus tuberosus, assembly GCA_022829125.1. Lineage (NCBI taxonomy): Eukaryota > Viridiplantae > Streptophyta > Magnoliopsida > Fabales > Fabaceae > Lathyrus > Lathyrus tuberosus. Next base: position 15,374,480 of record JALAZF010000072.1, read on the forward strand.
AAACCCTAATTGTGGTGCAGATGAAATTGAGACTTGTTGCTCAAGCTTCTTGGATTAATCTGTTGTTCCAAATGGATCAATATAGTTCATTAGAGACCCTCAAATCATGTCTTGAGGTCTTGGCTCTTGATTTGTATCAAAAGTCAACTTAGGGGTGAATTAGGTCAAGAAACCCTAATTCCTGATTTTTGATGAATGCTTCCCCTGAGGCAAAATTGACTTGATGATTGGGTCCATGAGGTTCCATGGAGTATATTAGGTTATGTTTTGGATCTTTGGCTTATGCCCAGATGAAATTTTCCATCTGGAGGCCCTGGTCGACCAAAACCCTAATTTGGTGACACTGGCGATCTTGAGGCTTGATCCACCTAGAAGGGAGCAACCTTGTGCTTAATCCTTGAAGTGGGAGTCCTTTTTGATCCATTGTGGATGTTTGAGACGTTAGACAAGTTGAAGATCATGTCATTCCTTGATTGATCCTTTGTCTAAGGCTCTGAGAGGGCTTGAAACCCTAATTCTAATTGTAGTGGATGCTCACCCATCTTTGGGGAGACTGATAAAGTATGATGGTTCCTCCATATTGTGATGATGATTTGCACAATGATGGGAAATCTTAGTGGTCAAAATTTGGGGTATGACACCATGGGTTTTAACTTTATTAGAGATTGATCAAGAATGACCAGGGTTTCACCTATGTTTGTAAGGTGCTTGAGAATGTCTTTGAGACTCAATAGGGGATTAGACTGCCCATGTCTACTAGTATGGAAGAGTTTACCTTTGTACGATGCCCAAGAGGAGGCAGGGGTTTTAAGGGATGAAAATCAACCCTAAATTGGTCTGAGATTTGACACCGGAAAGACTACTCTAGCAAAGGATAACTAAGTTCTGTCTTATACCTTTAAGAGGTCTTCAGGGTCCTTGTATTAAGCCCAAGAGAAGGCATGAGAACTTTTAAGAAGCCGGAGGGTCCTTGTACAAAGCCCAAGAGGAGGCGGGGATGCTTTTAGGAAGCCTGTGGGTCCAAACTTAAGAAGAGTTCAAGAAAAGTTTCACCGGGAATAATCTTTTCTTTAATGAACAGTTCTAGGGTTTGAAGAAATTCAAGAGAAGTTTCACCGGGAATTAATCCTCTCTGGGGAAACTGAATTTCTTTGACAAGTTCTAATAGTGACAGTCTGAGAAAAGGTTCACCGGGAATACTGCCTTTCTCTTTGTTACATATTGTTTAAGCCCAAGAGAAGGCAAGATTGTATCTGGAAATCCTATGGGGATCTAGTTTTGACTGTATTTAAGAGTGACCAACTGGCTTTACCTAATTCTAGACTTAGTTGATGGGGAAAACTCTAAATAGATATACTAGTATATATATAGTTTATATATGACAAGTATTTAAAAGGATATGAAAAAAGGACTTACAGGGGAGCAGCTTCCCACAATACAGTTATATATATTTGACATGTATTTAAAAGAATGAAAGAAGGACTTACAGGTGAGCAAACTTCCCACAATACATTTATATATATAAAAGCAGGTAAAAGAAAGCTGATAAAAACTTACAGGTGAGGAAGCTTCCATAGTTGTATTATTAGTTGTTCAAAGAAATTAAAGAAAGTTTTGATAACAATTGTATATTTGAACCTAAATCAAAAGAGAAGTTGTTTTTGAAAAGATTATTGGGGAATATACTCAAGGAGAGGCCCAGATGAAAAACAATAATCTTACCGTTGTTTTAAAAATTGTACTGGGACTTATACAATGACTGAGGCCCAAAGAGGTTTTTTGTACAAAGGGATGGATCATACAACTCAATTAGAGGCCCAAAACGATTTAAAGAAAAGAAATGGGACTTACAACACAAGGGTAGGCCCATATAAAAATGTTTTGAAAAGCGACGATCGCGCCGAGATTTTGAAAACACAGTGGGACTTATACAATGACTGAGGCCCAAAATTATTTATGTACAAGGAGGTTGGGTCTTACACTCTATTAGAGACCCAAATATGTACTTTTGTACAAGTGATTGGGCTTACAACTCAGGAGAGGCCCATGGCGAAACAGTGATCGCACCGTTGTTTTGAAAATTGTACTGGGACTTATACAATGATTGGGGCCTAAAGTTATTTTATTTACAAAGGGGTTGGGTCTTACACTCTATTAGAGGCCCAAAGAGTTTGAAAAAAAGTAATGGTGAGGGTGGAAATGATCAAAACCCTAATTTGCTTAAAAAGGAATTAATTTTGATTAAAAATTAATAAAATTATGGAAGATTTAATCAAACATGTGAAAAAATGAATTGTAATCTTGGATTAATGTTTGAAAAATCATGTTTTTATCCATAGAATGATCAAAAATCATTAAAATTTGGAAAATCAAGAGAGAGAAATATTTTAAATTTTCAAAAACAAATAAAAATTAATTCTTTGCAAAAATATCAAATATATGAAAAAAATAATATTTTTGGAAAATTCTTGTAAAATAAAATATTTTGATATTTTTGTGAATTTTGAAAAAAAGAATAAACTCAAAATCATTAAAATTCAGAGAGAAATTAATTTTTGAATCAATTAAATAAAATGGCGCCAAGAACACACCAAGAACACGTGCGTGTTCTTATTTTTGCAGATTTGCAAAATTCACGATTTCTCACTGATTACTTGATGAAATCACATGATCCAAATATCAAACTTGCTCGTTTTTTACTCACGATCATGACTATGGTACTTAATTTCATTTATTTTCAGCGTGGAGTGAGATAATCGTGATGAACACACATGAACCCTAATTTGCACAAACCAATATGAAATTCCATGCACGATTGATTCATGGCAATTGATTGAGGGTTATTACTCTATATACATGCAGAAACAATATGGTAACTCAAAAATTCATTTATGATGCATGGATCATGGAGTTTGAGAGTGTCAGGCTTACCTCTTGCAGATGATGATCAAATTCTGAGTTGGAGGTGTTGTAAGTTGGTTCCAATGATCTAGATAGCTTCCTTAGGTACCAAGGGTTGTGTCTGAATGCTTGGAGTGGTTTGAAATGAGCTGGAGCTTGAGATGGTACCTCAACTGCAACTCTGTCAAGAACTTGAGCAGTTGGCTGGTGATTTTGTGAAATTGGTGTTCCAGATGTTATGTAAGAGTTTGGATCATCTCTATATGTTATATGTGAGGTGTGTGAACCATTAGTTTGGTTGGAATCACTCTCAAATACAAAACCCAATAGTGACTTGCAAGAGAAGGTGTTTTTGAAGTGAAAGTGGTGATTTTGAGAAAGGCATCTGTTTAGGACCTTTGGTGAACTCAAACTGATCACAATTGAGGCCTATTTATAGTGTGTCAAGTTTTTTTTGCGAGCAACAGTGTGTGGCAACTGTAGCAGGCCTTTGGCCAATGTGGATCAAATGGAATCTCAAATCTCCTCTAGCCATTGACTTGAGATTAGAGCACAGGCCTATGGTCCTATGTTGTATTAGCTTATCTTGACTCATTTGGTTGATCATGGACTGATACATGCCAGCTCTATGCATCCATTGAATGTCTCAAAACAAAATTGGAGTCTTGAGGCATCTTTAGCTTTTAGGGATGGCACACCTACATGTAGTTCCAAAGACTTGGAAGGCTTATAGATCAGTGTTTGTTCCTCCTTGGTCTCCCCCTGAGGTGTGCAGATAGATAAACATGTCTTTGATGACTCATAATATGAAAATTCAACCAAATGCACAATTCTGACTTAGTGAAAAATCAGATTTTGGAGCTAACTTCCCATGGATGTATCTCTCAGGTCAAAATGAATTAGAGAGACTTCTTGTACTTTTTGAAAAGCTTGAATGATGTACTAAAACATTAAAGTTCGAAGATTTCATTGATTCATCTTGTATCAATGTGAAAAATGCCTTGGAAGTTTGATGTTTCATGCTGAAATTACAAGGCAGAATTTTCACTAAGTGTTTTTTGACATATTTTGGTTTTTTCACCACTTTGATCCACTACTAACTGAAAATCTATGAAGAATTGGAACTTGATGTAGTTGAAGCTTTTGTAGAGTGTAGCAAGACCTACAAATCCAGCTTTGGATCACCCAAAATAGTTGCTTGGATCTCAAGTTATGGTCCTTGGAAGTTGGTACCCTAGCCACTATGTTCCATAACTTAGAAAAAGTCTAAGGTTTTTTATGGTTACCCCTTTTACAAGTTAACTCACTTTCTTTGATTTTTCTTGATGAATGATGATTCAAATCACATATTAACATTGTTTTAGGGTTAAGGAACCTTGGTTGACCAAAAATCCAAAAAGTCAAACTTGGACTTTTGTACAGTTGACTTTTTTTTTAGATGAAATTTTGACTTTGTGATTCTTTTGTGAAATCAATCCTTGGGTTCAATTAAACTTCATGGATGGCCTCCAAGGGTATTTAGGAATGTCTTGGACGCCTCCCCAAGGTTTGAGTTCAAGGGTAGGCCAACAGCCAAGGATAGGGTTTAACTTTCTCCATCAGAATCCCTAATTTGTGAAAAGATGGTTTTGAGATCTTATGGCTTATGATTTGAGCTCTTTGAGTCAATCAAATCTTGTAAACATGTCAACATTATGTATTTGAAGTCATTTAAGTTCATCTTGAAGCTTCAAGCTATGCCTCACTTCACAAGTTAACTCAAGGGTTGAATTAGGTCAAAACCCTAATTCCTGATTCTTTGATAGATGGACCTTCAAGGTGATTTTACAATTGTGGGTGGGCTCTTGAGATCCTTTTGAGCTTATAGGACCACACATTGAGGAATTGGCTCATGTCCAGATGGAAATTTTCATCTGGAGGCCTCAGTCGACCAAAAACCTAATTTGGGGACACAGGCGATCTTGAGGCTTGATCCACTTGGAATGCTGCAACCTTGTGCTTGATTCTTGATGTGGGAGTTCTCTTGATCCTTTATGGGTGTTTGAGAGGTTAGACAAGTTAAAGATCATGTCATTTCTTGATTGATCCTTTGTTTAAGTGCTCTGAGAGGGCTCAAAACCCTAATTCTTGATTGTAGTGAATGCTCAACATTCTTTGAGGAGATTGATGAGGCATGAAAGTTCATCCATATTGTGGTAATGATTTGCACAATGATGGGAAATCTTGGTGGTCAAAATTTGGGGTATGACACTCTGAAAAACAAGAACAGATTTCTATACCTAACAAGTTTGTACCTCTAGAAATCAGAACGGATGCAGTAATCTCTATTCCCGAGTAAACGTCCAACTTTCAGAATCTCTAGGGATACCCCCATCTCCCAAAATGATCGAGTATCCAGTTGTATTCCTCACCAGTCTATATGTCGTGTCTATTTTGTCAGCATAAACATACATACATCATGCATAATTGATTCATATTCATACACATGTTGCATCAATATCACTCTGGTCATTTTCATCCCTAAGTGATAAACGTCTTCTCTCCGATAGAGTTGTCAGTCTTCCTTTATGTGTCAGATAGGACAAAATCCTGGTCTAAGTTCTTTCCTCGTCAGGAAAATATACCGTCTAAACAATCTCTCTTCAGTGTATTCTTAGATTGAAATTTGTCCTCAACCACTTTGATAACTTGAACCTCTGAAAGGGGAGAGGTTATTCAGATAAACACTTTGAAACATCACTCTTCACCATTGAAGATGATATTTTGCTTTCCCGAATTAAAGAAAATCCCCAGAGAAAGCATCTCCACCAAATGACTCTTGACAATATGACGGTTTCTCCCCAAAAAAATTATTTTCAATGAAGTCATCAGCACCTCAAAATTGAGTTACATCACATGGCATTTCTCCGAAAAAGGTCTCGAAGAAAAGTATGATGTAACCGCACTAGGCAAAAACCAATCTCTCAAAAGACTTTTTTCTCCAGTAGGTCAACAAATGGCATCTCCTATAAAGAAATTTGTGCACCTCTGCAGTTCAGACAAATGGTTCTCCCCAACAAGTCTGACATCAAATCTTTTTCCATCAAATTGTGTCTCCGCAATAGAAACTCGGCGAGAAGTTTGATGAAGACCGCTACAAATAACATTCCTTGTTAAGAGAAGAATTCGACAAGAAGAAACTGAGACCAGTTCCATGGATGAAGACTGGGATCGAGGGGAAGTTTATTTCAAAAAAAAAAATTGAGACCAGTTCCATGGAAAAAGACCAGGATCGAGGGAAAGTTTATTTCAAAGAAAACTGAGACCAACTTCATGGCTGAAGACCAGGATCGAGGGGAAGTTTTACCCTTTCCTAAGTATCATTACTTAGAAAAAGAAGATGGACGAGCAAACAGCTACTATTCATAACCAAAGTCAAAATTTTGGGTATTCCGATATTTAATCCTCTTTTACCTTGAATGTCTGAACGTCTTCGCCATTCACACCTTCAGGTCCAAGAAGATTAAATAGGGGCATCTGCCATACCCCAAATTTTGACCACAAGATTTCCCATCATTTGAGCAAATCATCACCACAATATGGATGTACCTTCATACCTCATCAATCCTCTCAAACATTGTTGAGCATTCACTTTAATCAAGAATTAGGGTTTTGGACCCTCTCAGAGCACTCAGACAAAGGATAAATCAAGAATTGTCATGATCTTCAACTTGTCAAGTCTCTCAAACATCCATAAAGGGTCAAGAGGTCTCCCACATCAAGAATCAAACACAAGAGTGCAACATTTCTAGTGGATCAAGCCTCAAGATCATCAGTGTCACCAAATTAGGGTTTTGGTCGACCAAGACCTCCAGAGAGAGATTTTCATCTGGGCATGAGCCAATAGTTCAAAACATGATCCAAGAAGCTCAAATGGACCTCATGGGGATGCATTCATCAAAAATCAGGAATTAGGGTTTCTAGACCTAATTCACCCCTAAGTTGACTTTTGGAGTAATGCATGAGCCAAGACCTCAAGAAGTGTTTTCAAGACCTCCAATACATCATTGTGTTAAGGAGTCAAGACCCCCAAATTTTGACCACTTAGATTTCCCATCATTGTGAAAATCATCATCACAATATGGATGAACCTTTATGCTTCATCAGTCTCCCCAAAGATGGGTGAGCATCCAATACAATCAAAATTAGGGTTTCAAGCCCTCTCTGAGTGCTTAGACAAAGGATCAATCAAGAAATGACATGATCTTCAACTTGTCTAATCTCTTAAACATCCACAATGGATCAAAAAGGACTCCCACTTCAAGGATTAAGCACAAGGCTGCTCCCTTCTAGGTGGATCAAGTCTCAAGATCGACAGTGTCACCAAATTAGGGTTTTGGTCGACCAGGGCCTCCAGATGGAAATTTTCATCTGGGCACAAGGCAATGATCCAAAACATGACCTAATATGCTTCATGGAACCTCATGAACCCATGCATCAAGTCAATTTTGCCTCAGGGGATGCATTCATCAAAAATCAGGAATTAAGGTTTCTTGACCTAATACACCCCTAAGTTGACTTTTGGGACAAGCCATGAGCCAAGACCTCAAGAGATGATTTGAGGGTCTCTAATACACCATATTGATCCATTTGGAACAATGGATTGATCCAAGAAGCTTGAGCAACAAGTTTCATTTTCATCTGCACCACAATTAGGGTTTTAAGAGAAAAGTCAACTGTAACTTTGACTTTTGACCAAGACATGCTCCCAAACCCTAATACATGATTGAATATATCCTATGACACCCATGGAACATGTCCATCAAGTTTGATTTAGGTCAAGGACATGATTTCCTGGAGAATTGCACAGTTTGGAATTCATCTGATAAAAAGTCAACTGTGCACAAAAGTCAACTTTGACTTTTTGAGATTTTTCACCAAAATGGATTTTTAACCCTAAAATGATGTTAATGTATGATTTGAATCATCATTCATCAAGAAAAATCAAGAAAAGTGAGATAACTTGTAAAAGGGGTAACCATAAAACTTAGAAATTTTTCTAAGTTAAAAATAAAGTGGAAAAGGTACCAACTTTGGAGGACCATAACTCCTAAACCACAAGGCCATTTTTTCTCATCCAAAGATGGATTTGTAGCCCTCATTATCACCTACAAAAACTTCAACTACAAGTCATTCCAATTCATTAAGGATTTTGAGTTATGGAGTGATCAAAGTGGCTGAAAAGTGAAAAAGTCACTTTTTCCAACACTTAGTGAAATTTTCACTAAGTCAGAATTCTGCTTCACTTTTTGCCAAATGTAGGGGGATTTTTCACTTGGAATCAAAAGAGATCAAAACCAAACTTGTTCAAACAGTTGTTGTATCATGTTAGGGCTTTCCAAAATGGCCAAGAACATTGCCAAATTCAACCTACATCATGAGATACAACATTGGCAAGTTGCCTTGCTGAAATCTGTCAAGGCAAGGCAGAATTTGCATTTTGGCTCGATTTGCCAAAATCAGCCAATTGTAATTGCTCCAATCCACTTGGACACCTCATAGGATTGAATCCAAAGGGGAGAATCATTGAGCCAAGCCTCCAAGGTCCAAGGAACAAGGAATAGCATGTTGAACCTAGGGTTGCCAAAGTAGGGACAAGACTTCAAATTTGGAATGAGGCATTCAATGGAACCATCAAGGTGGCATGGACTGAGCCATTCTCATATGAAATCAGTCAAGACTTATCCAAGACCAAGGGGACCAAAGCTCTGTGCCCTAACCTCTAGTCAATGGCTAGAGGAGACTTTCATTTCCATTGGCCAACATTGAGGAAACCTACTTACCAGCTGCCATGTACTATTCCTTGCAAAACAAACTTGCTCTACTATAAATAGAGCTCAATTATGGTCAGTTTAAGTACACCAAAGCCATCTAACAGATGATTTCTTCAAAATCTCTTTCTCTTGGCAAAAATGTCTTTCTTAGCAAGGTAGTTATCGGGTTTTGAGTTTGAGAGCAATTCTGCACAAACCAATCACTCACACACCTCACATACATCACATATGAGCTGATCAAACACTCACATAACATCTGAAACATCAATTTCACAAAATCACTTGCCATCCACACAAGTTTGAAGTGAAGTTGCAGCTGAGATGCCATAAACTGATCCAGTCCATTTCAATTCAATCCAAGTGTTCAAACACACTCCATATGGTGTAGGGAGGCTGTCCAGATCATCACAACTTGTCTGTAACACCTCCAACTCAAAATCACATCTGCTCTTGCTGTCACGACTTGAAGGTAAGCCTAAACTTGGGCATCTCTCAATCTATGCATATTTCCTCGCACAATAATTTGGCCATATGTTCATAATCATGCATGGAATGTTTTCCCTCAATTAATTGCATTGTTTGAATCGTGTATCAAAAATCCTAGCCTTCATACAGAAATTAGGGTTCTTGAGGTCTCTTCGTGCTTTCTTGTTGTATGTTTAATTTAAATGAAATTAAAGTACATAGACATGATCGTGAGGTTGAGGCGAGCATAATGATATGTGGATTGCATGTTATAATCAAGTATTTAGTGAGATTGGATAGAAAATGCAAATAAGCCAAACCCAGAAAACGCGCGTGTTCTTGCTTGTGTTCTTGGCGCCATTTTCAGATTTTCAAATATTTGAATTTTGAGATTTTGTTTAATTGATTCAAAAATTAATTTCTCTCTGAATTTTAATGATTTTGAGTTGATTCTTTTTTTAATAATTCACAAAAATGTTAAAATATTTTATTTTATCAAAAAATCCCAAAAATATTATTTATTTCATATAATTGATATTTTTGTAAAGAATTAATATTTTGATTGTTTTTGGCATTTTAAATATTTTTTCTACATTGATTTTGCAACTTTTAATGCTTTCTAATTATTTTGTAGGTCAATACTTAATTTTTGAAGCATTAATCCAAGATCACAATTTGTTTTCCATGTGTTAAACAATTTTTGATCATTTTAATTGAATTTTTATTCAATTAAATACATTTTGAAAACAAATTAGGGTTTTGGATTAATTCAACCCTCATAAATCATTTTCAAAACACTTTGGGCCTCTATTAGAGTGTAAGACCCAACCCCCTTTTAACCAAAACATTTTGGGCCTCACTTATTGTATAAGTCCCTCTGCGTTAAAAGAAAACCTCGGCGTGATCGCCATTTTTAAACGAAAAATCATTTGGGCCTACCCTCGTGTTATAAGCCCCACTCTTTTTCCTTTAAACCTTGTTGGGCCTCTTGAGAGAGTGTAAGACCCATCCCTTTGTACAGAAAACAATTTTTGGGCCACAGTCACTTGTATAAGTCCCTCTGTACAAATTCAAACAGTGCGCTCACTGATAAAACCCTGGGCCTCTCCTTGAACTGTAAGCCCCAAATCTTTCTTTTTCAAAGCACTTTCTCCTTTGATTTTGAATATGCTGTTGTTTTTATCTTTCTTTGTTGAACAACTAACCAAACAACACGGAAGCACTCCAACCGAGTAAGTGGTTATCGCTTTCGTTTACTGCTTTCATATTATAAACTGTATTGTGGGGCTGCTCACTGTAAGTCTCCTTTCGTAAACTCATATCTACTGTGTAATAAATAGTATAGATATTTCGAGTTTCCCCGGCAACTACGTCTAGAACTAGGTGACGCCGTTTCATTTATTCGTAGAAATAGACGCCTAGATCCCCAATAGGAGCACCAGATACAGTCTTCTCTTCGGATGTCCTCCTTAGGAATCGTCAAGAAATTCTATCCCCCAGAGATGAATTATTCTCGGTGAAACTTCTCTTGAATTTCTTCAAACCGCCGAACGGTTCGGACTCTCTCTAAAAGTTAAAGTCACTGGATAGTAAACCTCGCACGTTTACCAGTGGTTTTAACTCTAAAAGAGTTTTCCTGAACTTTTCTTTGGTTTGGGACCCACGGGCTTCTTAAAAGCATCGGCCTCCTCTTGGGCATCGTACAAGGACCCACAGGCTTCCTATAAGCAACCCCGTCTCATCTTGGGCATTATTCAAGGACCCTATGGCTTCTTAGAAGTATTCAGAGCCTCCTCTTAGGCTTCGTATAATGATCTCTTCCTCCGGGAATGATAGCCTCCTCTTGGGCTTCATACAAGGACCCGTCGGCTTCTTAAAAGATTTCAGCCTCCTCGTGGGCTTCGTACAAATTGTCCCGACGACCTCCTAGAGGTATAGGAGCAGAACTTAGTCATCCTCATAAAACAGTCCTTTCATAGAGTCTACTACTGTTTCTTGAAGCATAGTACCAAAGAAAAAACTCTAGACTTGGACAGTGTAACTTCCTTGAGTCTCAAAGACATTCTCAAGCACCCTTCGTTAAATAGGAAGGAAACCCGCAGATTCGGATAGTCTCAATACCCTTTGGATTTCCCGTTTCCTCGAAGAAAAGGAAATATCCCTGATCCTCAAATCAAATCCCTGAGTACAGTGTTGCTCATATAAGAACTGATTTTCTCTTTTAAATCAGTATATTGGATCTGTCACTCAACTGAAACAGTTACAATAGCCTCCATCTCGGGCTTCGTACGAGATACCAAAATTCTCCCCAGTGGAGTCAAAACAACCCTTTAGCATCTCTCTCAGGCTTTGTATGAGACACAAAAGATTCCCTCGTTGAGTCAATCACCCCTTTTTGCCTCCATCTCGGGCCTCGTACGAGATATAAATCCCTTAAGCAAGAGTCAAACTCTTTGCTAGCCTCCTCTTAGGCTTTGTATAACGATACGCCCCACTGGGTCAAAAACCTTTAGCCTCTCTCTCTCGGGCTTTGTACGAGACACAAAATAGCCTCCTCTTAGGCTTTGTATAATGATTTTCCTAGCGGAAATTAGCCTCCTCTTAGGCTTTGTATAAGAAAACCACTGGTTAATCCAATTAACCTTTTAGCATCAAAGCTGTGCCTCGTTCACAGTATACAAACATCAACAACTCCTTTCCCTTCATCTAATCGCTGTAAGCGGCAAGCCTCTGGACCATCTATATCCATGCCACTGCCCCTCTTTTAGCATGAGAAATTCCTAAGGAAAGATGGCATTGCTCTACACTGAGTTAAAGTCTTCTCCTTCAGGTTAAAACCCTTTCTTCGGAAATTATGGCATTGCTCGGATCCGCGTATCCCAGTTAAAGTAATTCTCCTCCTCCCCCTCTTTAGAGATGACAAATTCTCTCTAAAGCCGAGGTCTTTCAGCTTCACGTCTTGGGCTTTGAACAAGACACAAATAGAGCTTTTAGCTTCACATCTTGGCCTTTGAACAAGATACAAATCACCTTTCGCTTCACGTCTTGGGCTTTGAACAAGACACCAAAAACCAATTTCCTCCCATAGAATAGGAGGAACTACGAACGCTCTGATTTCCCTGTTTCGGTAAACGGGAATACGTAGGCATAAGATCGAAAGAAAAGATCTTAGCGAGCGCAATCAACAAAAAACCCAAATCCCATATCTCCATCAATTAAAAGCAGTATTTCAAAAACATCAGTCCTAACAGCCTAATCCTTGTTCCCCGCCAGAAACCCTTTACCTAGGAAAAAAGAAAGAAAGAACCGTATTGGCGAAATACGAATAACCAGTACAAAGGCCCCCCCACATTGATAGCATCCGTAACCTAACAGACCGCTGTTTAAACTCAGTATGCAAGCAGGGTTAATTGGAGACATCTATTTCCCTTCCTTATTCAGCTCACAATAGGATAAAAAATGAATCGACCTGTAGTTTTAAGCTCAACCGCAGAGAGCGACCAGCGTTTAAGAACCGCGTCCAAAATCGCTCGCTACAGAAATGTGGCGCCCACCGTGGGGCCCTATTTTTCTTTCTGTCTGTTTTCCTTGTAAAAATGGCGACTCTGCTGGGGAGTCTCCTTTTCTGCCTTAGGGCATCATCCCCGTTTTCTACGGAAAATGGGAACTTTACCGAAGAGAAAGATTGACCTATGCTGGTGCATCTCTTAGGCAGGGAACCACAGATTGGGGCTTCCTCCGGGGAACCCATTTCTGTCAGGAACTTAGGAATCATAGCTTTATAAGTCTAGGATGATTAGGACAAATATATATACTGCTTTTCCTAATTGCTATACGTGTTTATTTTTCTGCTACTGGGAATGCGTGTGATGCCGCATGTGGTGAGATTGAGTATACACTTAAGAAAAGCCAACCTTTTTCGTAGTGCGGAAGCTATCGGAAATAGCTGTTACGCGATACTACCCTCATTTGAGGCTGGTGATCTATTCTCGGTGAATGACACTTACTCTAAGATTGCACACAACTCGCTGGCGATCCGCTTGTTGTCTGCCTTCCTGGGAGGAGCTGATGATAATGAGTACAGGTACAAAAATCACCCTAGTATAAACCTTTGGGATGGGTAGAGCCTTGACTTCATGACAACGACCCTTTGACCCCATGTTTTTTCTATGTTTTTGTGTGTTGCATTCATGCATTCATTTAATAAAACATTAAAACATTCAAAAAACTTTCTCTTCTAGTCTCTCTGTTTTTCAAATTAAACTAAGACTGTGATTGCAAATATCAGAGAAAAGGATTACGCTAATGGATTTCGGTAGAAGGAGAACTCACCAGTATACCTTCAAGGTTCCAAAACTAGGGGATTTGAGAAAGTTAGCGAGGATGATCGTTAACCCAGAGGCTTTCAGAGCCAAGCACGGTGGTTTGCTACCACTGTTAAGAGTCCATGTGATTAAGGGGATCATGGACGCGCTCATTCAATTCTACGATCTGGTTTATCACTGTTTCACATTCCCGGATTACCAGCTATCACCAACGCTGGAGGAGTATTCTCATCTGGCTGATTTACATATCACTGATCGAGCTCCATTTTCTGGACTGGAAGAAATTCCAAAGAATCAGACTATTGCAAGAGCAATTCATTTGGACGAGTCTGAGGTCAAGACTCACATGATTACTATGGGTGGCATCCAAGGTTTGCCAGCCCAGTTCTTGACAAAGAAAGCTCTGTACTTCGCTAGTATAGGGAACGGGACTGCTTTTGAAAGCATCTTTGTCTTGCTCACCTACGGATTATTTTTGTTTCCCAACATCAATAACTTCGTCGATATCAACGCTATTAAGGTTTTTCTCATTGGAAACCCTGTGCCGATTTTACTCGCAGATGCGTATCATTCTGTACACTTGGGAAATTTGTACAGCGGAGGGGAGATCACATGCTGTGTACCTTTGCTCTACAAATGGTTTATCTCTCACTTGCCCAAGTCTGCTGCTTTTTGGGATTGCAAGAGTGTCTTACGTTGGTCACAGAAGATCATGTCTCTCACCAATTCCGATATAGATTGGTGTAATAGGATTTATGAGGGAATCAGAATCATTGACCGTTGTGGAAACTTCCCCAGCGTACCCCTCATAGGAACTAAAGGAGGAATCAACTATCATCCGATATTGGTTCTTCGTCAATTTGGATACCCGATGAGACACATCCCACTGGGTGTTCATCTGGAAGGTCTTTTCTTCAAAGAAGGAGAAAGTGACAGAGCACTAAAGATGGAAATAGTGCAAGCTTGGAAACATGTTCATAAGAAAGGACGAGAGTCTCTGGGAAAACCAGACTGTGTCTCGGTGGAGCCTTATCTCCACTGGGTACAAACTAGAGCTCTCGAGCTAAAAATGCCTTATCCTCGTTACGGAATTCTTCCACCGAGGGAAATTGTCATGTACTTCGTGACGGAAACTGAAAGGCTTCAGGTTACTCTCAACAAAGTTCAAAAGGAAAGAAGGTCTTGGAAGAACAAGTACCGCACCCTCAACGTAGAGTGTATCCAAATACAGCAACTACTGAAAGAGAAAGATGCTCTGATTGAAATTTTGGAGCAGCATGCTGTAGAGAATCAAGATGACCAAAGGAATTTGCTCGCTCCTTTCACCTGGCAAAGGAATGACAACCCGACAACGGCCCAAGAGCCCCGGTCAAAGAAAAGGAAGATACCAGAATCAGCACCCGGTTTCTCCTCAGAGAGGACTCGGGACCCATTAGTTTAGGTTTCTGTTTCTGCACTTTGTAATCTACTGTATTTCCATTTCTGTAATCCTTTGGAATTCAATAAAAAGGGGTTTCCCCACTATTTGATATTTGCAATCTAATTGTCGAAGTTTATTTTGCTTAAACCGTTAAACAATTAATATAATCATTGCATTCATCATTCTCACATCGCGTATTCTTTTTCCCTACGAATCTCACGTTTGTGTCTCGATTCTAGAGTCAAACTGTCTCATTCGTATAATACTCGGGCCAATCGTCAGAAAAAGATGGATGATCTTGAGGAAGAAAACAGAGAGTTGAAAGAAGAGATCGACGCTCTGAGAGAGGATATGAGAAAGCTTCGTAACGACATGCAAGCCATGGCAGAAGCTCAGCTACAAAGAACTGTGATCTCAGAGATCACCTCAACGCCCATCATAGAAAAGTATGATCCTAGGTATCAGATGCCGAAAGATCGTCCTTGGGGCATGCCTGTTAACTATATCCCAGAAGGATATGTTCCGCCGATCACTGAAGATCAGGGAATCGCAACAGAAGCCGCTGGGCCTGAAGGTTACAAACTTCGGGAAAGCGAAGATGCTAGGGGCATACTGAAGACTCCTGAAGGTTACAAACTTCGGGAAGCGCCAAGACTTACTGCCGTAGTCACGGTACCACCCCCTGTGGTGCACACTGTCCCGGAAGGACAGATTCCACCAACACCTTCTGGTAAGAAGGAAACTATGTTTGACAGAATGGATGAATTCCAGGAACAGTTCTTGGAAATGCAGAAAGAGCTGCAAGCCATTTGCGGTCAGGATCTATTTGGAAAGGACGCCGCAGACCTCTGCTTGGTCCCAAATGTGAAAGTCCCGCACAAGTTCCAAGTGCCCGACTTTGAAAAATACAAGGGTAACTCTTGCCCTCAGAGCCATCTGGTGATGTACGCTCGGCGGATGTCAGCTCAGACGGAGAATCAGGACCTACTAATTCACTACTTCCAGGATAGTTTGACCGGTGCCGCACTCAAATGGTACATGGGTTTAAACCGTGCCACGATCAGTACATTCAGAGATCTTGGTACTGCCTTCGTCCAACAATACAAGTACAATTTGGACATGGCACCCGACAGAGATCAACTCAGATCAATGTCGCAAAAGGACAAGGAAACCTTTAAGGAGTATGCTCAAAGGTGGTGTGAAATTGTCGCTCAAATTTGTCCACCTCTTGAGGAAAAAGAGATGACAAATATCTTCTTAAAGACCTTAAGCTCATTTTACTATGACCGAATGGTCGCCAGTGCGCCCAGTGATTTCACCGAAATGGTCGCCATGGGTGTACGTCTTGAGGAAGCCGTCCGAGAAGGACATTTGGTAAAAGACACTGGATCGACGAGCGGTACTAAAAAATACGGTAGTGCTCTCCCTAAGAAAAAAGAGCAAGATATTGGGAATATCTCTCTCGGAAAGCAAAGGCGACGTTATCAGCCAGTAGCAGCTGTTACTCCTGCTATCGGCCCCGCGCCTGTTCCTATGTATCAACCTCAGGTTGCGCAGAGCCAACCTGACAAGCAAAGGACACAACAGCCTCTTCAGCTGGTTCGTCCTCCGTATAACAACAACCGTACAACACGGCCATCAGGATTTGATCCTATACCTGTAATGTACGCAGAACTGTTTCCGTTACTGCTAGCCAAGGGGCACATCCAGACTAACTCTCCCCTTTCAGTTCTGGAAAATCCGCCTTTTTGGTTTAAAGCGGATCAAACATATCCTTATCATCAAGGAGGTTCAGGGCATAACATTGAGACTTTCCTCAATTTTAAATCCGACGTGCAAAAGCTTGTTAGGAGCGGGCTCTTATCTTTCAAAGATACAAATCCTAATGATCTTACGAACCCGCTGCCTCAACACGAGAAAGCTGCAGTCAATCTGATTGAGAAAGAGACTAACAATGTCTATCAAATTCACGATGTACTCTTATTGGGGGCCAATCTGGTCAAGATGCATTGTAGACAGAGTGGATATGGCCATGTGCCACCTCATAGCTATCACCAGTGTGATATCTGCTCTAAAGACAACCAGGGATATTCTGTAGTGCAAGCAGCTCTACAGGAACAAATGGATCTTGGATGGATCCAAGAGCACCGAGTTCGTGGAGTTAACATGGTTTGCACGAATTCCAACGTCATTCAAAACCACGACATCTGTGCGATGAATGTCAACTTGGTGGCAATGCACTCAAGGCAAAGCCAGTATCATAATCTGCCGCAGTACGATTACAGTTCCTGTCTGATTTGCTCGGTAAACAAACAGGGATGCACTTTCATACATGAGGCCCTCCTGCGTCAGATGGATCTTGGATGGATCCGAGACTACCATGATAGGAACTCCTATCAAATCAACATGGTTAAGATCTTTGACATCCGCGTAATGGATACCAACCTAGTAGAGTTACATGCTGAGCAGGTCCGACTCGGATTCTTAATATCACATGATTATCAAAACTGTAAAGCGGGTTGCGAAAACGATCGAGGTTGTACCCTTGTCCATGAGGCACTTCAGCACTTGTTAAATCACTGGTGGATGCCAATCTATATGGACGAAGATACTCAGCAGATTAGTATCAATCACAGGAATCCTACTCGTCGTCAAAGTCAGGATGTCCGATCAATGGAAGGTAACCTAGTGAGGTTACATTGCATTCAAAGTGGGCGTGGCCAGGTGCCACCACACAACTATGACAGTTGTAGCGTCTGTTCGGAAAGTAACCAGGGGTGTTACCTTGTGAGAGCAGCTCTTCAGGGTCAGGTCGATCATGGAGAAATTCGTCCATATCCAGGTTCTGGACCCATCATTTGGTCGCCGAGCTACCTTGCCGAGCAAGTTGAGGATGTTGTCACGATCTCGGGTCATCACAGGACCAGGGATGTTTTTGCCATCATCCCTCTACTTGACGAATCTAAAGTTCCCAACCGGGAACGGATCAAGGTTACTTATGATGGTCAGAAAAATCAGAAGGTTCCCATAGTCATCTATCTACCGGGGCCACTACCGTATGAATCAACTAAGGCTATCCCTTACAAATACAATGCAACAATAATCGAGAATGGAAAGGAAATTCCATTACCCTCCGTCGTGAATATTGCAGACATCAGTCGTGTAACACGGAGCGGTCGAATCTTCAACCGAGGGGTTGGAGAATCCAACAAAGAAAAGGAACTTCAGGCAGAAATTCATGATCCACCAGTCGGTCAATCTAGTAATCCCGACCTTTCGAAAAATGATGATGAGATGCTGAAGCTCATCCAAAGGAGTGAATACAACATTGTTGATCAACTGTTACAGACTCCTTCAAAGATCTCAGTATTATCACTGTTACTCAGTTCAGAAGCACACAGAGAGGCTCTACAGAAAGTCTTGGAGCAAGCCTTTGTGGAACAGGATGTAACAATCAGACAATTCGATTGCATTGTCTCTAACATCACTTCCTGCAATAATTTGGGATTTAGTGATGAGGAATTACCTGAAGAGGGTCGCCGTCATAACATGGCGCTCAATATCACAGTTAACTGCCAGGGCGATGCTTTAGCCAACGTACTGGTAGACACAGGGTCAGCCCTGAATGTTATGCCGAAGTCCACTTTGGTGCAATTATCATTTAAGGGCCCTCCGATGAGAGTCAGCGAGGTCGTCGTCAAAGCATTCGACGGATCCAGAAAAATAGTTATCGGCGAAGTTGATCTTCCCATAACTATTGGTCCTCACACTTTCCAAATCACTTTCCAGGTCATGGACATCCGGGCAACATACGGTTGTTTATTAGGAAGACCTTGGATACATCAGGCTGGAGCGGTCACTTCGACCCTCCACCAAAAGCTAAAGTTCGTCAAGAATGATCAACTTGTCACGGTTTGTGGGGAACAAGCCTTGCTTGTGAGTAACCTATCATCATCTGCTTGTGTAGAACCCGAGGAGGTTATTGGAACTCAGTTCCAAGCACTATCGGTGAGCAAGAACGATCAATCTGAAGAAGGAACTTCGATTTCTTCATACAAAGATGCTATCAAAGCGGTCGAGAGTACCGATACAACCGGATGGGGACGGCTTGTCATTCCCATTGACAATAAAACAAAGAAGGGTCTTGGTTTTTCTGCAACATGTACCCAAACAGCTGCTAACGATGAAAGTCTTCATCCCCTTCAAAACTTCTTCCACAGTGGAGGTTTTCTTCACCCAGTGTCTCAGACAGTTCATGCTATCAATGAGGAAGATCCCTCTGACACGGATGAAGAATGGAAGTCCTACCTTAACAAGGACGGCTATATGTCTCAAGAAGAGGTGCCTATGCCTTTTTGCTTTCCTACAAAAAGTCCGAGATTTATACCAAGATTAGATGTCGAAATGATCTATGGGGATTGTGATCCAGAAGGATGTCGTGCTCCGCCAAATTCATTAGAGGAAGACACTCTGATGAAAGACAACTTTGACCGCAATTACTATGGCCCGATGGATGGTCTGCCAATGTGGCAGCCTTACCCAGGAAACTTGGGGCAAGAAAGTCAGCCGAGTAACGAAAATCAGCTGACCATCATTGAACAGAATACCTGTGTCCCCGCCATGTCATGGGATCAACACTCAGGTCATTCAGAGACTACTCAACATGAAGATGAATTCGCAACGTTCGCAGGACTTGAATTCATCAACTATGCTTTTCTTGAGGTCAACGTCATCGAGAGAGATGACTCCTCCAGTTCCAAAGAAGTTTGGGACACTCTGGGAGAACCAAGTGGAAAATACGACTTTATGGTCAAGTACACCGCTCCCGAAAGCTCTCGTATCAGGCTCGAAGACATCCAGCCAACTGGATGGGGAGATATACATGAGAGCACAAATACTATGCGAAATGCAACAGAGGAATCCTCCTACGACAATTCTGCCTGGGAGACAGATTCCAATGATCCTGCTCCACCATAAATCAGCGTCATTTCTGAGGACAAATCAAGGAAGGTGCCAGACTTTGTGATTCACCGAGGAGTTCGCCGCCAATGGGTTGCCGTCGAGGTTCCGAAGGTCGTTCGTCAGTCAAAGTAATTGCCATCTTTAACCTTTCACCCTGCCCAGGTGAAACGGATGTTTTGATAGGGCTCGCTTTCTGTAAATTTCCCTCTTCGCTTTGCCCGAGGCGACGGAGTTTTGTTTTATAGGGCTGTAGTTTCAAGATTCGACTTGTTCATTAATAAAATAACGTCGTTCTGTAATTTCCGCATTAATTGCTGTTTTCTCTTTTTGCTTTTTCAGAAAATGGTAATCCTAAAAAACATTCAATAATAAAAACAAGCAGTAAAATCAAAACACTGCACACACTTGCATTTTCTCTATCTCTTCTAAACACGAATCATCACGTCATGCAGATTGCTTGTTTTATACCCAGTTGAAACATATGATCCGATGCCTTCTCCCAACTTTGAGGTCTCGGTATTCGAGGCTGAAGAAGAAAATGACAACGAAATTCCAGAAGAGATCTCTCGACTACTCAGACAAGAGGAAAGGTCCATTGAACCTCACAAAGAACTGTTGGAAACGGTAAACTTGGGTTCAGAAAAAGAGAGAAAAGAAATCAGGATCGGAGCATTGCTCAGTCCAACTGCCAGAGAGGGTTTGATAAAGCTTCTCAAAGAATTCCCCGATGTATTCACTTGGTCCTATCAGGATATGCCAGGGTTGGATACCAGCATCGTGGAACATCACTTACCACTAAGATCGGAATGTCCGCCAGTAAAGCAAAGGTTGAGACGGACTCACCCGGACATGGCCATCAAAATCAAAGAGGAGGTACAGAAACAGATCGACGCGGGTTTCCTCGCTACATCTGAATATCCTCAATGGTTAGCCAACATCGTACCCGTTCCCAAAAAGGACGGAAGGGTTAGAATGTGTGTTGATTATAGAGATCTGAACAAGGCAAGTCCAAAGGATGACTTTCCTTTACCACACATTGACATGCTGGTAGACAGCACAGCAATGTTCAAAGTATTCTCCTTCATGGATGGATTCTCGGGCTATAACCAGATCAAAATGGCGCCGAAAGACATGGAGAAAACTTCGTTCATTACCCCATGGGGTACCTTTTGTTACAAGGTAATGCCGTTCGGTTTGAAGAACGCCGGGGCAACCTATCAAAGGGCCATGACTACTCTGTTTCATGACATGATACACAAAGAAATCGAGGTATATGTCGATGATTTGATTGCAAAATCAAGAACAAAGGATGAGCACGTTGAACATCTGTCAAAATTGTTCGAACATCTAAGAAAATTCAAGCTCCGCTTGAATCCTAACAAGTGCACCTTCGGTGTCCGTTCAGGGAAACTACTAGGGTTCATCGTCAGCCAGAAAGGAATTGAAGTTGATCCTGACAAGGTCAAGGCCATTCAAGAAATGCCTTCTCCGAAAACAGAAAAACAAGTCAGAGGATTCCTGGGACGTTTGAACTACATCTCCAGATTCATATTCCTTATGACCGCCACTTGTGCGCCGATTTTCAAGCTATTGAAAAAGAACCAGGATTGCGTTTGGTCAGAAGACTGCCAAACTGCCTTCGACAGTATCAAGGAATATCTGTTGAATCCTCCGATTCTATCACCTCCAGTGGAAGGGAGACCACTGATCATTTACCTCACAGTCCTAGAGGACTCAATGGGATGTGTACTTGGCCAACAAGACAAAACTAAAAGGAAAGAGTCTGCCATTTACTATCTAAGCAAGAAATTCACCGACTGCGAGACTCGGTACACAATGCTTGAGAAAACTTGTTGCGCTTTGGCTTGGGCAGCCAAACGTCTTCGCCAGTACATGATTCATCATACTACTTGGTTGGTCTCCGAAATGGATCCAATCAAGTACGTTTTCGAAAAACCTGCTCTCACGGGAAGGATTGCCCGTTGGCAGATGTTACTATCAGAATATGACATAGAGTACCATGCTCAGAAAGCCGTTAAAGGAAGTATTTTAGCCGATCATTTGGCTCATCAACCGATTGACGATCAAGAATCTATCGGGTTTGACTTCCCAGACGAAGATGTCATGTATCTAAAAATGAAAGATTGCGATGAACCGCTACCCAGTGAAGGGCCAGAACCAGGTTCCCAGTGGGGACTTATCTTTGACGGAGCAGTTAATCATTATGGAAACGGAATTGGGGCAATCATTGTTACCCCTCAGGGTATCCACATTCCTTTCACTGCCAGACTTACGTTCAAATGTATGAACAACGAGGCCGAATACGAAGCATGTATTATGGGTCTCGAAGAAGCAATTGATTTAAGGATTAAAAACTTGGACGTATACGGCGATTCAGCCTTGGTTATCAACCAGATAAAAGGAGATTGGAACACATACCAATCAGGATTGATTCCTTACAAAGACTATGCAAGAAGGTTGCTACCTTTCTTCAACAGAGTTGACTTTCATCACATCCCTCGTGATGAGAATCACATGGCTGATGCATTAGCCACTCTCTCTTCCATGATTAGTGTAGGTCGATGGAATGACATACCTAAGATCGACATCATGCGCCTTGAAGCAGTCATAGACTACAGACCTTGGTATCACGATATCAAATGCTTCCTTCAGAAACAAGAGTACCCATCTGGGGCACTCAGAAAAGACAGGAAAACCCTCAGAAGATTGGCTGGAAACTTCTTCCTGAGCGGTGACACTCTTTATAAGAGAAATTTTGACATGGTCTTGCTCCGATGTGTCGACAGACCAGAAGCAGACATGCTCATGAAAGAAATTCATGAAGGATCCTTTGGCACTCATGCCAACGGACACACAATGGCAAGAAAAATTCTCAGGGCCGGGTATTATTGGTTGACCATGGAATCCGACTGCTACAAGTACATGAGGAGGTGTCACAAGTGTCAGATATACTCCGACAAAATTCATGTACCGCCATCACATCTCAAAGTTCTTTCTTCCCCGTGGCCTTTTTCCATATGGGGAATCGACATGATTGGTATGATTGAGCCCAAGGCTTCAAACGGACATCGGTTCATCCTTGTAGCCATTGACTATTTCACCAAGTGGGTCGAAGCAGCGTCATTCGCCAATGTAACCCGACAAGTGGTGGTCCGATTTATCAAAAACAATATCATCTGCCGTTATGGTGTTCCAAGTGAGATCATTACTGATAATGGATCCAACTTGAACAACAAGATGATGAAAGAGTTGTGTGCAGAGTTCAAGATTGAACACCATAACTCATCTCCCTACCGACCCAAGATGAACGGAGCGGTAGAAGCGGCTAACAAGAACATCAAGAAGATCGTTCAGAAGATGGTTGTCACCTATAAAGATTGGCACGAGATGCTACCCTTTGCTCTTCACGGTTATCGTACATCTGTCCGCACTTCAACAGGGGCTACCCCTTTCTCTCTAATATATGGCATGGAGGCAGTGCTTCCCATAGAAGTAGAGATCCCATCAATCCGGGTATTGATGAAAGCTCAGCTCACCGAAGCTGAATAGTGTCAAAGTCGACACGACGAACTGAACCTGATCGAAGAGAAGAGAATCACGGTACTATGCCACGGTCAGTTGTATCAACAGAGAATGAAGAGGGCGTTCGACAAAAAGGTCCGACCTCGTGTCTTCAGAAAAGGAGACCTCGTGCTCAAGAAGATACAATCATTTCTCACTGACTCTCGGGGCAAATGGACCCCAAATTATGATGGCCCATATGTGGTCACAAAAGCTTTCTCAGGCGGCGCCTTGAGACTTGCAACCATGGACGGAGAGGAATTTGCCTACCCCACGAATGTTGATGTAGTCAAAAAATACTTCGCCTAAACTAAAAAAAAAAACGTCTCGGTGGATTGAAAACCCGAAAGGGCTGTCCAGGCAAAAGTTAGAGACATGAAAGAAAAAATCATCCCGATGGATTGGAAATCTCATAGTACAATCCAGGCAAAAGTTAGGGATAATGGCAAGTAACTATGTTCAACAGAGGCAAGTCCCTCAGCAGCAGTTACAGCATCATCTATCGGAGGAAATCTCCAGTCAAAGGTCATCTTCGACGGAAGCTCAGGATGCCCCGAATTCAAAGTTGGTAGAAGGATAGTGGTCGTTATGTTTCAACGTAGCCCTTTTCCCTGTAAATTACCATTTTCTAACTTTGTATATACTCTTTGGAATCACGCGTTTGGCTGATCTCCATCTTATCAATAAAATTTGAGCCTTTGTGCTTTTGTTTGTAATTCTTGCTTGTTTTAGCTTTACAGAACGACGTTGTTTAAACTTAATCAGCGATTCTTGAAATAAAACAAAAATGAATTTACTTGTTAAAACTTTTTCTGCTTTTAAATTAAAGATGGCATTTCTTTTAACTGTTGAACATCAGAAGAACATCGATTGCTTCTCCCGAAGTAAGCGGACTTCAAAGTGCAGAATCAAAGTACTCCTTCTAAGCCAGTATGCCTGAATGAAGGGATCAACTGTGTCAGAGACCTTGTTTCGTCTGACATCCTCGGCCGAGTTCTCATCTCCTAAGCCCGATCAACATAGCTCCCCGCGTGGACTATCTCTCCTAAGCAAGGTGGAATTGCTATTTTGAATCAACGGTACTTCTTCGCCCCGCGATGGCCGAGTATCCAATTGTGTTCATCCATTAGTCTGTATGTCGCGTCTGTTTTGTCAGCATATACATACATACTTCATGCATTTTTTATTTGCATTCACTTTTCATATTGCATCACTATCACTTGAGTCGGTCTTGTCCCCTAGTGGTGGAAGTCCTCTCAATCGAGTTGTCAGTTCTTGCCTCGTCAGGAAATACTGTGTCTGAACAACCTCGCTTCCAGTTTAATTCTGGAAAGAAGTTGGCCCTTGGCCACTTTGATAACTTGAACCTCTAAATGACCAGAGAAACCTTCAACAGATGTCACTCTTCGCCATTGAAGATGATATCCTTGCTTTCCCGGATTAAGGAAAATCCACAGAGAAAGCCTCGTGATCAGAGATTCGGCAGCACGCCAGTTTTGCTCCGAAAAACCGTTGATAAAAAGGTCATCGACACCTCAAAATTGGACCCCATCATATGGCGTTTCTCCGGGAAGATCCCGAGAAAATTATGATGAAAGATCCGAAACGAAAGCTGTCCCTCAAGAGACTCGCTTTCCCCAGTAGAAACAGATGGCGTCTCCAACAGGGAAGTTTGTACACCTCTACAACTCAGACGAATGGGTTCCCCAGCAAGTCTGACATCAAAACTTTTTCCACTCAAATGGCATCTCCCCAGGAAAATTCGGCGAGAAGTTTGAAGGAAAACCGCTACGAATAACGTCCCTTGTCAGTAAAGTTTATTAACAAAAGAAACTAAGACCAGTTTCTTGGTAGGAAACCAGGATCGAGGGGAAGTTTAAATCAGAAACTAAGACCAGTTCCTTGGTAGAAAACCAGGGTCGAGGGGAAGTTTAAATCAGAAACTAAGACCAGTTCCTTGGTAGGAAACCAGGATCGAGGGGAAGTTTGTTTCCAGAACTGAGACCAGTTCCTTGGTAGGAAACCAGGATCGAGGGGAAGTTTATTTCAAAAGAAACTGAGACCAGTTCCTTGGCTGAAAACCAGGATCGAGGGGAAGTTTACCTTTCCTAAGCATCATTGCTTAGTTAAAGAAGATGAATGCGTAAGCTACCATTCATAACCACCATCAAAATTTCGGATATTCCGATATTTAATCCTCTTGCACCCCGAATGCCCGAACACCTTCGTCATTCATACCTTCGGGTCCAAGAAGATTAAATAGGGGCATCTGTAATACCCCAAATTTTGACCACTTAGATTTCCCATCATTGTGTAAATCATCATCACAATATGGATGAACCTTTATGCTTCATCAGTCTCCCCAAAGATGGGTGAGCATCCAATACAATCAAAATTAGGGTTTCAAGCCCTCTCTGAGTGCTTAGACAAAGGATCAATCAAGAAATGACATGATCTTCGACTTGTCTAATCTCTTAAACATCCACAATGGATCAAAAAGGACTCCCACTTCAAGGATTAAGCACAAGGCTGCTCCCTTCTAGGTGGATCAAGTCTCAAGATCGACAGTGTCACCAAATTAGGGTTTTGGTCGACCAGGGCCTCCAGATGGAAATTTTCATCTGGGCACAAGGCAATGATCCAAAACATGACCTAATATGCTTCATGGAACCTCATGAACCCATGCATCAAGTCAATTTTGCCTCAAGGGATGCATTCATCAAAAATCAGGAATTAGGGTTTCTTGACCTAATACACCCCTAAGTTGACTTTTGGGACCAGCCATGAGCCAAGACCTCAAGAGATGATTTGAGGGTCTCTAATACACCATATTGATCAATTTGGAACAATGGATTGATCCAAGAAGCTTGAGCAACAAGTTTCATTTTCATCTGCACCACAATTAGGGTTTTAAGGGAAAAGTCAACTGTAACTTTGACTTTTGACCAAGACATGCTCCCAAACCCTAATACATGATTGAATATACCCTATGACACCCATGGAACATGTCCATCAAGTTTGATTTAGGTCAAGGACATGATTTCCTGGAGAATTGCACAGTTTGGAATTCATCTGATAAAAAGTCAACTGTGCACAAAAGTCAACTTTGACTTTTTGAGATTTTTCACCAAAATGGATTTTTAACCCTAAAATGATGTTAATGTATGATTTGAATCATCATTCAGCAAGAAAAATCAAGAAAAGTGAGATAACTTGTAAAAGGGGTAACCATAAAACTTAGAAATTTTTATAAGTTAAAAATAAAGTGGCAAAGATACCAACTTTGGAGGACCATAACTCCTAAACCACAAGGCCATTTTTTCTCATCCAAAGATGGATTTGTAGCCCTCATTATCACCTACAAAAACTTCAACTACAAGTCATTCCAATTCATTAAGGATTTTGAGTTATGGAGTGATCAAAGTGGCTGAAAAGTGAAAAAGTCACTTTTTCCAACACTTAGTGAAATTTTCACTAAGTCAGAATTCTGCTTCACTTTTTGCCAAATGTAGGGGGATTTTTCACTTGGAATCAAAAGAGATCAAAACCAAACTTGTTCAAACAGTTGTTGTATAATGTTAGGGCTTTCCAAAATGGCCAAGAACATTGCCAAATTCAACCTACATCATGAGATACAACATTGGCAAGTTGCCTTGCTGAAATCTGTCAAGGCAAGGCAGAATTTGCATTTTGGCTCGATTTGCCAAAATCAGCCAATTGCAATTGCTCCAATCCACTTGGACACCTCAGAGGATTGAATCCAAAGGGGACAATCACTGAGCCAAGCCTCAAAGGTCCAAGGAACAAGGAATAGCATGTTGAACCTAGGGTTGCCAAAGTAGGGACAAGACTTCAAATTTGGAATGAGGCATTCAATGGAACCATCAAGGTGGCATGGACTGAGCCATTCTCATATGAAATCAGTCAGGACTTATCCAAGACCAAGGGGACCAAAGCTCTGTGCCCTAACCTCTAGTCAATGGCTAGAGGAGACTTTCATTTCCATTGGCCAACATTGAGGAAACCTACTTACCAGCTGCCATGTACTATTCCTTGCAAAACAAACTTGCTCTACTATAAATAGAGCTCAATTATGGTCAGTTTAAGTACACCAAAGCCATCTAACAGATGATTTCCTCAAAATCTCTTTCTCTTGGCAAAAATGCCTTTCTTAGCAAGGTAGCTATCGGGTTTTGAGTTTGAGAGCAATTCTGCACAAACCAATCACTCACACACCTCACATACATCACATATGAGCTGATCAAACACTCACATAACATCTGAAACATCAATTTCACAAAATCACATGCCATCCACACAAGTTTGAAGTGAAGTTGCAGCTGAGATGCCATAAACTGATCCAGTCCATTTCAATTCAATCCAAGTGTTCAAACACACTCCATATGGTGTAGGGAAGCTGTCCAGATCATCACAACTTGTCTGTAACACCTCCAACTCAAAATCACATCTGCTCTTGCTGTCACAACTTGAAGGTAAGCCTAAACTTGGGCATCTCTCAATCTATGCACATTTCCTCGCACAATAATTTGGCCATATGTTCATAATCATGCATGGAATGTTTTCCCTCAATTAATTGCATTGTTTGAATCGTGTATCAAAAATCCTAGCCTTCATGCAGAAATTAGGGTTCTTGAGGTCTCTTCGTGATTTCTTGTTGTATGTTTAATTTAAATGAAATTAAAGTACATAGACATGATCGTGAGGTTGAGGCGAGCATAATGATATGTGGATTGCATGTTATAATCAAGTATTCAGTGAGATTGGATAGAAAATGCAAATCAGCCAAACCCAGAAAACGCGCGTGTTCTTGCTTGTGTTCTTGGCGCCATTTTCAGATTTTCAAATATTTGAATTTTGTGATTTTGTTTAATTGATTCAAAAATTAATTTCTCTCTGAGTTTTAATGATTTTGAGTTGATTCTTTTTTTAATAATTCACAAAAATGTTAAAATATTTTATTTTATCAAAAAATCCCAAAAATATTATTTATTTCATATAATTGATATTTTTGTAAAGAATTAATATTTTGATTGTTTTTGGCATTTTAAATATTTTTTCTACATTGATTTTGCAACTTTTAATGCTTTCTAATTATTTTGTAGGTCAATACTTGATTTTTGAAGCATTAATCCAAGATCACAATTTTTTTTCCATGTGTTAAACAATTTTTGATCATTTTAATTGAATTTTTATTCAATTAAATACATTTTGAAAACAAATTAGGGTTTTGGATTAATTCAACCCTCATAAATCATTTTCAAAACACTTTGGGCCTCTATTAGAGTGTAAGACCCAATCCTTTTTTTTTGACCAAATCATTTTTGGGCCTCACTTATTGTATAAGTCCCGATACCGTAAAAAAAAACAAACGGCGCGATCGTCGCCTTTTCAAAAATCATTTGGGCCTCTCCTCGAGCTATAAGACCCATTCAAAAACACTTTGGGCCTCTATTAGAGTGTAAGACCCAACCCCCTTTTAACCAAAACATTTTGGGCCTCACTTATTGTATAAGTCCCTCTGCGTTAAAAGAAAACCTCGGCGTGATCGCCATTTTTAAACGAAAAATCATTTGGGCCTACCCTCGTGTTATAAGCCCCACTCTTTTTCCTTTAAACCTTGTTGGGCCTCTTGAGAGAGTGTAAGACCCATCCCTTTGTACAGAAAACAATTTTTGGGCCACAGTCACTTGTATAAGTCCCTCTGTACAAATTCAAACAGTGCGCTCACTGATAAAACCCTGGGCCTCTCCTTGAACTGTAAGCCCCAAATCTTTCTTTTTCAAAGCACTTTCTCCTTTGATTTTGAATATACTGTTGTTTTTATCTTTCTTTGTTGAACAACTAACCAAACAGCATGGAAGCACTCCAACCGAGTAAGTCGTTATCGCTTTCGTTTATTGCTTTCATATTATAAACTGTATTGTGGGGCTGCTCACTGTAAGTCTCCTTTCATAAACTCATATCTATTATGTAATAAATAGTATAGATATTTTGAGTTTCCCCGGCAACTACGTCTAGAACTAGGTGACGCCGTTTCATTTATTCGTAGAAATAGACGCCTAGATCCCCAATAGGAGCACCAAATACAGTCTTCTCTTCGGCTGTCCTCCTTAGGAATCGTCAAGAAATTCTATCCCCCAGAGATGAATTATTCTCGGTGAAACTTCTCTTGAATTTCTTCAAACCGCCGAACGGTTCGGACTCTCTCTAAAAGTTAAAGTCACTGGATAGTAAACCTCGCACGTTTACCAGTGGTTTTAACTCTAAAAGAGTTTTCCTGAACTTTTCTTTGGTTTGGGACCCACGGGATTCTTAAAAGCATCGGCCTCCTCTTGGGCATCGTACAAGGACCCACAAGCTTCCTATAAGCAACCCCGTCACCTCTTGGGCATTATTCAAGGACCCTACGGCTTCTTAGAAGTATTCAGAGCCTCCTCTTAGGCTTCGTATAATGATCTCTTCCTCCGGGAATGATAGCCTCCTCTTGGGCTTCATACAAGGACCCGTCGGCTTCTTAAAATATTCCCGCCTCCTCGTGGGCTTCGTACAAATTATCCCGATGACCTCCTAGAGGTATAGGAACAGAACTTAGTCATCCTCATAAAACAGTCCTTTCATAGAGTCTACTACTGTTTCTCGAAGCATAGTACCAAAGAAAAAACTCTAGACTTGGACAGTCTAACTTCCTTGAGTCTCAAAGACATTCTCAAGCACCCTTCGTTAAATAGGAAGGAAACCCGCAGATTCGGATAGTCTCAATACCCTTTGTATTTCCCGTTTCCTTGAAGAAAAGGAAATATCCCTGATCCTCAAATCAAATCCCTGAGTACAGTGTTGCTCATATAAGAACTGATTTTCTCTTTTAAATCAGTATATTGGATCTGTCACTCAACTGAAACAGTTACAATAGCCTCCATCTCGGGCTTCGTACGAGATACCAAAATTCTCCCCAGTGGAGTCAAAACAACCCTTTAGCATCTCTCTCAGGCTTTGTATGAGACACAAAAGATTCCCTCGTTGAGTCAATCACCCCTTTTTGCCTCCATCTCGGGCCTCGTACGAGATATAAATCCCTTTAGCGAGAGTCGAACTCTTTGCTAGCCTCCTCTTAGGCTTTGTATAACGATACGCCCCACTGGGTCAAAAACCTTTAGCCTCTCTCTCGGGCTTTGTACGAGACACAAAATAGCCTCCTCTTAGGCTTTGTATAATGATTTTCCTAGCGGAAATTAGCCTCCTCTTAGGCTTTGTATAAGAAAACCACTGGTTAATCCAATTAACCTTTTAGCATCAAAGCTATGCCTCGTTCACAGTATACAAACATCAACAACTCCTTTCCCTTCATCTAATCGCTGTAAGCGGCAAGCCTCTGGATCATCTATATCCATGCCACTGTCCCTCTTTTAGCATGAGAAATTCCTAAGGAAAGATGGCATTGCTCTACACTGAGTTAAAGTCTTCTCCTTCAGGTTAAAACCCTTTCTTCGGAAATTATGGCATTGCTCGGATCCGCGTATCCCAGTTAAAGTAATTCTCCTCCTCCCCCTCTTTAGAGATGACAAATTCTCTCTAAAGCCGAGGTCTTTCAGCTTCACGTCTTGGGCTTTGAACAAGACACAAATAGACCTTTTAGCTTCACATCTTGGGCTTTGAACAAGATACAAATCACCTTTCGCTTCACGTCTTGGGCTTTGAACAAGACACCAAAAACCAATTTCCTCCCATAGAATAGGAGGAACTACGAACGCTCTGATTTCCCTGTTTCGGTAAACGGGAATACGTAGGCATAAGATCGAAAGAAAAGATCTTAGCGAGCGCAATCAACAAAAAACCCAAATCCCATATCTCCATCAATTAAAAGCAGTATTTCAAAAACATTAGTCCTAACATCCTAATCCTTGTTCCCCGCCAGAAACCCTTTACCTAGGAAAAAAGAAAGAAAGAACCGTATTGGCGAAATACGAATAACCAGTACAAAGGCCCCCCCACATTGATAGCATCCGTAACCTAACAGACCGCTGTTTAAACTCAGTATGCAAGCAGGGTTAATTGGAGACATCTATTTCCCTTCCTTATTCAGCTCACAATAGGATAAAATGAATCGACCTGTAGTTTTAAGCTCAACCGCAGAGAGCGACCAGCGCTTAAGAACCGCGTCCAAAATCGCTCGCTACAACACCAGAATCACAAAGTCACCATCCATTTTATCAAGATTTTTGGCCTATATGCAGTTGGGGTACCATAACATGTTCTAGGTTGTTCAATCCATTCCAAGCTTCCAAACTCACTACTTGAGGTCCAAGGAAGTTGTCCAGATCATCACACAACATCTGTAACACCTACAACTGAGGATTCGATTTCCTCTTGCAGAGGTAAGCCTGACACTCTCAAACTCTATGATCCATGCATCATAAATGTGTTTTCATGTTACAAACATGTTTTTGTACTTGTATAGAGTGTTTCCCCTCAATCAATTGCTTTGTAGCTATCTTGTATAGGATTTCATAGTGTAATTGATGAAATTAGGGTTAATGTGTTCATCACTTGATTTCTCACTCCACACTTAATATAAATGCAATTAATTGGTACCGTTGGAATCTTTGTTCAAAAACGAGTGAGATTGATGTTTATAAAAGTCAAAACCATTGAGTAATCAGAGAGAAAAGTGAGGTTTTGCAAATCTGGGGAAACAGGGCACGCGCGAGGAAGAAGGTTGTTCTTTGCGCCCTTTTTCAAATTTTCAAATTTTTGAATATTTTGATATTTTATTAATTGATTTCAAAAAATAATTTCTCTCTCAATTTTAATCATTTTTTATTGGTATTTTTTTAAAAAAAATTCACAAAAAATGTTAAAATATTTTATTTTCTACAAAAAAAATCAAATTTATATTATTTATTTGATATGGTTTGAATTTTTCTAAATAATTTCATTTTATTTGTTTTTCAACATTTTTAAATGAAATTTCCATCTTGGTTTTTCAAATTCAAATGAATTCCAAGTTTTCAAGTGATTAAACATGATTTTTCAAAACATTTTTCAAAGTTGACAACTTGTTTTTGAATATATTTGATATTTTATATCATTTTTTATTTAATTTCCTTTGAAAATTATATTTTTTTAAAATTAAAATTAGGGTTTTTCTTAATTTGTATTTTTTCAAACTTAATTTGAAAATTTTGGGCCTCTAATAGAGTGTAAGACACACCCCCTTTGTAAATACAAAATTTTGGGCCTCAGTCATTGTATAAGTCCCGATACGATTTTCAAAATAAATGGTGCGATTACTGTTTTTCATCTGGGCATCTGCTTGAGTTATAAGCCCCAACTCTTGTATAAAAATACACTTTTGGGCCTCTATTAGAGTGTAAGACCCATTCCTTCTTGTACATAAGTCATTTTGGCCCTCAATCATTGTATAAGTCCCTCTATGGTTTTCAAAATCACGGCGCGATCGTAGCCTTTTCAAATAAATCATCTGGGCCTCTCCTTGAGTATAAGCCCCATTTTTATTTTTTCATGAATACTTTTGGGCCTCTATTAGAGTGTAAGACCCAACCCCTCTTTGTACAAAAACAATTTTGGGCCTCTGATGTAGTATAAGTCCCACAACGTCTGTCGATATCGTAGTGCGATCAATGTTTTCAAATAAGTCATCTGGGCCTCAGTCATTGTATAAGCCCCAAAAATTATTTTATTTTTAAACAACTTGTTTTTAATTCATATTCAAATTCAAAGTTTCCTCAAAACTTTCTTTAATTTCTTGAAACCTTAATCAAGTATACAGTTGTAGTCAATACTACAGATCACAATACACTTGGGCTTCTTCTCCGAAGGTAAGTCCCCACATCTTTTTCAATGTATATTTATATATATATATATATATGTTAATATAATTGTCTATATATACTTGTGCATATCTTGCTTAGAGTTTCCCTAACAGTTAGGTCTATGTTTAGGTTAAACCAGAGGTAACTTACAACATAGTCAAAACTAGTTCCCTCATAAGAAATTCCCTATACAGTCTGCCTCCTCTTGGGCTTATACAATATGGAACAGAGAAAGGCATTATTCCTGGTGAAACTTTTCTCAAGACTGTCAAAATTTAGATATATGCATTTACAAGAAATTCATTTCCCCAGAGAGGATTAATTCCCGGTGAAACCTCTTTTGAATTTCTTCAAACCTTAGAACTGTTCAACAAAGAAAGGAATAATTCCCGGCGAAACCTTTCTTGAACTTTTCTTTGGCCTTGACCCACAGGCTTCCTAAAAGCATCCCCAGCCTCCTCTTGGGCTTAGTATAAGGACAACCAGGATTCTTAGAAGTTCCTCAGCCTCCTATTGGGCTTAGAACAAGGACCCAAAGGCCTCCTAAAGGCATAAAATAGAAATTAGTCATCTCTACTAGTTCAATCCTCAGGAGAGTCAAGAATTCTAGAACATCATACCATTCTAGGGTTTATCTTCATCCCTTAAACCCTAAGCCTCCTCTTGGGCATCATACAAAGACCCTTCTCTACACTAGAGCCTACCACTTCTTGAGAGACTTGGACAGTCTCAGCCTCCTCTTGGGCTTCATTTAAGTAGACATGGACAGTCTCAGCCTCCTCTTGGGCTTCATACAAATAAGACTTGGAAAGTCTCACCTCCTCTTGGATCTCACACAGAAACCCTAAAGTTTCCTAAAAGTACAGGAAAAACCCTGATCATTTTACGATTACATCAGTCTCCAGCAGAGTTAAAACCTCCATAGGTTTTCAAACTCAACTTTGACCCCCAACAAGGTGTAAACTTTTACCTTAAAAATCTCTAACCAGGGTCAATAAACCATAACCAAATCCTTAGCAGAATCAGAGCCTCGTGGTATCTGATACCCCAACTCTTCCCTGATTTCCAGCAAGAGTAAAACCCTTTGGATTATCCCCAATACAATTTGGACCTACTTCTGGATTTCCATAAATCCTCAGCAAGAGATAGCCTCCTCTTAGGCTTCATATAAGAATTTTCCTCAGTTAGCCTCAATCTCTGGCTTTGTACAAGACACATAAAACCCTCCCCAGTGGAGTCAGTTTCTTTTAGCTTCAACCTTGGGCTTTGATCAAGGGACGCAAAAAATCATCATCCCCTCAGATTGGACCCTGAGTCCTCTCTGCATTAGTATATTTCCTCTATACATCACATATCAAACAAACAATCAAAACTTTTTATGGATAATTGCTGTAAGTGGCACATTTGTTGATTCAAAATCCAAGTTGGAGTCCTCCGTTTATCCTGGCTAAAACTCATGTTTCATCTAATTACTGTAAGTGGAAAGCCTCTGGATCCCTAAAATACAAGCCAATGTCCCTCTCTTAGCATGAAAGATTCACAAGGAAAATGTGGCATTGCTCTACACTGAGTTAAAGCTTTCTTCCTTCATGACATCGCCCTTATAAAGGAAATTATGGCATTGCTGGATTCTACATATCCCAGATAAAGTAAATTCCCTTATAACCAATTTCTCAATTTGTGATGAATAGATGAGATATCTCTCTTTAGAGATGACAAATTCTCTCTCAATCACCCTTTTAGCTTCAATCTTGGGCTTTAAACAAGACACAAATACACCGATAGCTTCAATCTTGGGCTTTGAACAAGACACCAAATATCTTTCCTCCTATTCAACTACGATTTCTATGATTTCCCAAATATCTTTATGGGAATACGTAGGCATAAGATTGCGAAATCTTAGCGAGCACACAAATAAAAAACTTTAGGCCCAGTACCTTCCCAAAAACAACGGAAAACCCGAAAACAACAAAAACATTCTCTCAATTCTCCCAAAGGAGAAACTTTCCCAAACCACAGCAGATAAACACAAGAAAGCAATTCAAAATACCAGAGAATACATGCATTAAAAGGTTCCTAAGGATTACCATAGATACAATGGGTGTTAATAGCTTCCCTTTGTATAACCAGACCCAGACCCCCGATCTCTTAGCAGTTGTTAAAAAAAACATTTGGGTAAAAGGTTAGTTTTAGATATCTTCCCTTTCCTTTCCAGCTTCATAGGATAAATAAGAAATCAGAAAGTAGCACCCAAACTCCATTGCGGTAAGGTGGTCGAGTCACTGATAAAAATCGCACGCTACACCAAAGCAGAATAAATCTATCTTGCTGGGGAACCTTTAACAGATTCTTTTTGGGGATGTAAAACCATCTAAAAGGCGCAAAATAAATGCCTTTTAATTCAGAGGTTCAAGTTACCAAAATGGTCAATAGACTAACTCAATCCAGGAATGAGCTGGAGAGATACCATCAAACAAGATGCTACCTGTGAGGAATGAACTCGAACTAGGGATTTATCCTATCAAAGTGTGGAAAGGAGAACTAAATCAAAACTTCCATGAGGATTAAACTCGGTGGGGAGTTAGAAAGGATATACACTTTTTTCCTACGGCTGACCACTTTATTGGAGAGAGGAAATATATCACTCGGGGATAAACAAAACCAAGGTGAACGAAGTAAACATTATTGAAAAATTCACTATGAACAAGGATATGAATTCAACTATGCATGATATATGTATGATATGAATACGTGTTATGTTTTTATGCTAACAAAACAGGCGAAAGAGATATATTGGCGATGAAATAAACATCATAATGTGGCCGGGTACTAAGCCAGTCTCCTGGAAATATCACTGGAGACAAAACAAAGAGAGCCATTAATGGAACAAAGTCCTGGTGTAAGGCTTAAGTCTCCTTGGGGAGAGGAAGATATTTTACTTGGGGAAAGAACCCAAATAATCTTCTAAACTCATTATTTTGTTCAACTAGGGATAAAGTAACTTTGCACTCTACTGGGGATGAGAATCTCATTCAGTTTGGAGAAACTCGATTCAAAGTTTGATCAGGGACACCAGGTTTAGTCCTTTACTAGAGAGCAACATGTCCAAATTTTTACTAGAGATATGGGATCGTATGTCCAACATATCAAGGTGTGGACGGAGTTAAAGTTTCGTCATTTTGGAGATACCTTTCAAGGAAAATCACAAGAACATTCGATCTTGTATTTCGAGGTTTAATCGTTCTTGGAGAAACTGTTGATATTCCTTCTTATGTTCATAAATCAAAGTAAAGTAAACACAAGCATTTTAAAAGCAAAAAGAAAATCTTTAGCTTTTTGTTTCAAGAATTTTTTTAACAAAGTAAAATCATCATTTTGCAAGATGTAAATAAAACAAGAGTTGCAAACAGATGGGCAAAAGCTCAAATTTTATTGATAGAATGGTAACCCGCAAATAACGTGATCCCATAGATTATTACAAAGTGGAAAAATGGTAATTAAAGGGGAAGCGCTACATTAAAATATAATGACCAAATTCTCCCTAACAACTTTGAATTTCCTATGTTCTTTGAGCTTCGGCGAAACTGATTTATTTTAGAGCTCTTTGATGGACGTGGCTACTTCAGATAATCCAATCTGGTTTGATGCAGTTACTTGCCATATATCCCTAACTTTTGCCTAGATTGCCCTTTCGGGTTTTCAATCTACTGGGATGACATTTTTTATGTCTCTAATTTTTGCACGGACCGCCCTTTCGGGTTTTCAATCCATCAAGACGCTCTTTTTGCTTTTTGTCAGGCGAAGTATCTCTTGACTGCATCGATATTTGTAGGACGGGTGAACTCTTCACCATCCATAGTTGTAAGCATTAAGGCACCACCTGAGAAGGCTTTCTTGACAACATATGGGTCATCATAGTTTGGAGTCCACTTGCCCCTAGAATCAGTAACGAATGATTGAATTTTCTTAAGCACAAGGTTGCCTTCTCTGAATACACGAGGTCAAACCTTCTTGTTGAAAGATTTCTTCATTCTTTGTTGGTATAACTAACTATGACATAAAGTTGTCATTCTTTTTTCTTTGATCAATTTTAGCTCATCGTATCTGCTTTGACACCATTCAGCCTCTGTCAATTTAGCTTCCATCAAAACTCTCATTGACGGGATTTTCACCTCTATGG
Organism: Lathyrus tuberosus; assembly: GCA_022829125.1. Taxonomy (NCBI): domain Eukaryota; kingdom Viridiplantae; phylum Streptophyta; class Magnoliopsida; order Fabales; family Fabaceae; genus Lathyrus; species Lathyrus tuberosus. The sequence goes on from JALAZF010000072.1 coordinate 15,411,979, forward strand.
GGAGCATTTCTTCCATGTTGCATACTAAAGAAAAAGGGGTTGCCCCTGTTGAAGTACGAACGGATGTACGATATCGATGAAGAGCAAACGGTAGCTTCTTATGCCAATATTTATAGGTTACTACCATCTTTTGGACGATCTTTTTGATGTTTTTGTTAGCTGCTTCAACAACTCCATTCATCTTAGGCCGATAGGGAGAAGAGTTAAGGTGTTCAATCTTTAATTCAGTACATAATTCCTTTATCATTTTGTTGTTCAAGTTTGATCCATTGTCATTAATGATCTTACTCGGAACACTATAACAACAGATTAGATTGTTCTTGATAAAACGAATCACCACTTGCCTGGTTACATTGGCATAAGATGTTGCTTCAACCCATTTGGTGAAATAGTCAATGGCCACTAGGATGAAATGATTTTCGTTCGAAGCTTTGGGCTCGATTATACCAATCATGTCAATTCCGCACATAGAGAAATGCCATGGAGAGGAGAGAATATTGAGAAGAGTCGGTGGTACATGAATTTTGTCGGCATAAATATGACATTTGTGACACTTCTTCACGTATTTCCAGCAATCAGATTCCATTGACAACCAATAATATCCTGCTCTTAATATTTTCTTTGACATTGCTTACCCATTGGCATGAGTACCAAAAGAGCCTTCGTGAATTTCTTCCATCAACATGGCTGCTTCGTGTCTATCCACGCATCTGAGCAAAACCATATCAAAGTTTCTTTTGTATAGCACATCGTCATTCAGGAAGAAGTTGCCAGCTAGTCTTCTGAGAGTCTTCCTATCTTTGTTTGATGTCCCAAGCGGGTATTCTTATTTTTAAGGAAGTATTTGATATCATGGTACCATGGTTTATCATCAATAATATCTTCCATGGTAAACACGTGAGCGGGCCTATCAAGGCGCATAACATCAATTTTAGGTACATCGTTCCATCGATACACAACAATCATGGAGGATAATGTAGCTAGTGCATCAACCATGATATTTTCTTCACGAGGAATATGATGAAACTCAACTTTGTTGAAGAAAGGTAGCAACCTTCTTGCATAGTCTTTTTAAGGAATCAATTCGGGTTGACGTGTTTCCCATTCACCTTTGATTTGATTTTTGACGAAAGCTGAGTCTCCATATACATCCAGAATTTTGATCCTTAAATCAATGGCATCTTCAAGTCCCATGATACAGGCTTCATTTCCAGCTTCATTATTTGTGTATTTGAATGTCAATCTTGTGGTGAAAGTAATATGGGTACCTTGAGGTGTAACAATGATTGCCCCAATTCTCTTTCCATCATCGAATATTAAACCCCAACGGGATCCTGGAACTGGCCCTTTATCTAGCAATGGTTCATCACAGTCTTTCATCTTCAAATACATTACATCTTCATATGGGAAGTCAATTTTGATAGATTCATAGTCATCAATTGGTTGGTGAGCCAAATGATTAGCTAGAATTCTCCCTTTGACGCCTTTTTGAGCATGGTATTCAATATCATACTCTGACAATAGCATTTTCCAGCGAGCAATCCTTCTGGTTAAAGCGGGTTTTTCAAAGATATACTTGATTAGGTCCATTTTTTAGATCAACCAAGTAGTATGACAAACCATGTATTGACGGAGACGCTTAGTAGCCCAAGCAAAGGAACAATAGGTTTTTTCAAGCATAGTGTAACGAGATTCACAGTCTGTGAATTTCTTACTTAAGTAATAAATGGCGTGCTCTTTTTTCTTAGTTTCATCTTGCTCGCCAAACATACAGCCCATGGAATCTTCCAATATGGTTAGATATATGATCAAAGGTCTCCTTCCACTGGAGGGATCAGGATAAGAGACTCAAGTAGATATTCTTTGATGCTGTCAAAGACCTTCTGGAAATCTTCTATCCATATACCACTCTGATTTTTTCGAAGAAGCTTGAATATCGGCCTGCAAGTAGCGGTCATATGAGAGATAAACCTGGAGATGTAGTTTAAACGGCCCATAAATCCTCTTACTTGCTTCTCAGTTTTGGGTGCTGGCATTTCCTGAATAGCTCTGATTTTATCAGGATCAACTTCAATTCCCTTTTGACTGACAATGAAACCCAAGAGCTTCCCTGAACGAACACCAAAGGTACATTTGTTTGTATTCAAGCGGAGTTTGTATTTCCTCAAACACTAGAATAACTTCATCAAATACTCCACATGTTCTTCTTCAGTTTTGGATTTAGCGATCCTGTCATCGACATATACTTCAATTTCTTTGTGCATCATGTCGTGGAAAAGAGTTGTCATGGCTCTTTGGTAGGTTGCACCCGCATTCTTCAGACCAAAAGGCATTACTTTGTAGCAAAATGTTCCCATGGTGTAATAAATGAGGTTTTTTCCATGTCTTCAGGTGCCATTCTTATTTGATCATATCCACAGAATCCTTTCATGAAAGAGAATACTTTGAATTTTGTGGTGTTGTCGACCAACATGTCAATATGTGGTAATGGAAAGTCATCTTTCAGACTACCTTTGTGTAAGTCTTGGAAGTCCAAACACATTCTGAATTTTTCGTCCTTTTTCGGAACAGGCACTATGTTGGCCAACCACTGAGGGTATTCTGACGTGGCAAGGAACCTTGCGTCAATCTGCTTATACACTTCTTTTTTAATTTTGATGGCCATATATGAGCGAGTTCTTCTCAACATTTGCTTGATTGGCGAACATTCTAGCTTCAACGGTAAGTGGTGTTCCACAATATTGGTGTCCAACCCTGGCGTATCTTGGTAGGACCATGTAAACACATATGGGAATTCTTTAAGAAGTTCTACCATTTTTATTTTAATAGTTGGACTAAGAAGTGCCCCAATATTGACCTTTTTTCTATCTTCATCAGAACCGAGGTTGATCACCTCTATCAACTCTTTGTATGGCTGAATGGAGGCTTCTTCTTGCTTAAGCAGTCAGGAGATTTCACCTAGAATTTCTTCCTTTTCTTCATCTTCAACTTCGAATACTGGGAACTCAAAGTTGGGAAAGGGCATAGGGTCATATTTTTCAATGGGGTTTTTTATGTTTAATCTGCACATACGATTGATTGCTGGATTTTAGAAAAAAATAGATAAATGCAGAGTGTGTGCTGACATTGAAAGTGTTTATCATTTTTTTGTTTTTTAGGTTACTATTTTCCGAAAAAGAAAAAAGTAAAAACATTAGCATGGAATTGAAACAACATCTTTATTATTGATCGATTATTTCTTGAAACAAAAGCTCGATAAACTAATATTTTTCCTTGGGCAGAGCAAAGAGGAAATATTTTTAAAAGGGATCCTAAAAACATCTCTTGCCTTGGGCAGAGCGAGAGGACAAAACAAAGACAAAACATTACTTAGAGATGTGGACAACAGTCGGAACATCAACAGCTATCCAATTTTGAGAAATCCTTCCATGCGTCACGAAACCTTATGAATCCCCCTTAGGATTGTCTTCAACAATGGTATTGACTTCTGGCGGAGTTGGTTTAGTAGAATCTTTAATCTTCATGGATGTATCTGAAGGCTCTGCTGATTTGAGCAAATTTTTGGAAGAACAGAATGTCAAAAGATATGTTTAAACATGAAGAAGCCTGATGAAGGAATACTAGTCAGATATGATGTCCAAACGGATGTCTCGATATCTTCATCTGATATTATAGGATGTTTTTAAATATGTTGCAAGATTTAAGGAGCAATCAAAACATGGATCAAGGAAGAAATAAAGAGAAGATTCGAAGCCCAAGGAAACTGAAGACTATAAAAGAAGACTTAGTCCTAGGGTTTATGATGTACCTTAAGTGTAACAATTGTAACCTAGTTCTCTTGTGTAAAAATAAGGGTTTAGGGTTTTGAGAGTAGTAGGCTCTAGGTTTGTAAGTCTCCCTCTGTATCAGTTTGATACACTGTGGAAGACATAAGTATTGCACAGATCCAGAAGCCTTTAGGTAATGGATTGTTTATTGTTCTTGGATGAAGCTTTGAAGCAAATCCAAGTTAACTTGTTTGTCAAGTATGCTTGACAGAATTCTGTATTGATAGGGATGATGTGAATATCACAGGTTGTGATTAAGGGAAGTGAGTGGGGTATCTCGTATCAAAGAGGATGTTCTTTGATAAGGATTTCATTGGGTAGATATTAGGATATTAAGTTGTAAACGGGGGAGTTTAGCTTTGTAATAATTCTACAGATAGTGGAGTCTTCTTCCTGGATTGGTATCCCCCAGATGTAGGTGAATTGCACCGAACTGGGTTAACAATTGCTGTGTCTTTTATCATTCTGCAGATTTACATATTCTGTTAGTGTTCATGATAAACATGTTAGATCAGATGTCGTAACATCCATGTTGGAGCAGTTCTGATATTCAAAGTATTAGACTGCTGTTATGCCTCTATGTTTAAATGTTTATGTAGAACAATGTCTTGACATGTGTTAAGACATCTGTTGTCTGTTATTGCAAGAATTTGAATTGGTATCAGAGCAGGCATCCTATCTGTTTCTGGATGAGATCCTTGGGAGATACTTTCTGGCGTTTAAACAAGGATGAGTTTTGAAGATAATATCAATCAACTCAGACATACTCTAGGTAATGGATGGGATGGATGTTCTAGATCGAAGGTAACAACTCTGTGGTTGTTCATGTTGCTGAGGAGGTTCTACAACAAATACAGGAGAAGTGGCTAGTTCTCTTGTTGGGGTGTCTTATAAGATGTTCTGACATCTTCTTAGAGCAAGCATAATTTTTTCCTTGTCGGTTCCGCTGCATGTGTTTCTGATGGAAGAGCTCTAGAATTATGGGATTCTGGAGTTGTTGCTGAAGACAGATGGTGGAAGGTCTAAATCATTGGCCTCTATATGTGAAGATATCTGCGTCTTTTTATTCCAAAGTTGGGAGCGATGGAATTGAAAGAGTTTTTGGAAGATGTCTGTTATGGTGACTTGGTACTTGGAAGCATGGTTCCATGGTGCATGTTGAAGTCAGTTGAAGAGGAGAGGAGTTGAGTATAGGTTTATCAAGCTTTTGCTCTGGGAGTTTGATAAATTATTGATCGGCTAGGTTGTCAAAGATACTTCAGAATTCTCTCAAGTCCACTCATAAAGGCGTCTCAGTCGTGCATCTGGAGTCTTCTAGTTATTCTTCTGACTAGAGGGTGTTTCTATGAAACACAACCAAAAGAAAGTGGAGGTGATTTATTTTCACCATCCAAAACAGCAAGGAAGGATTCATCTCTCTTAATTCTAAGGGTGGATCCAATCTTATTCGAGTTTTCAGAACTGTTGAGGTAAATTGGATTCGTTCAGGGAGAATCTTAGTTACTTGAGTCAAGGGTGGCAGCCTTGGTATCTCAACAGTTGTTGTCAAAGAAGATACTTGCAAAAGATTGAATACTTGATAAGTGTTCATGAAGTGATTTATTGGAGCTTAGCTACAACAGTGAAACAGGATTATTGGACAAGTATTTAAGATCAATTGCTATTTGTGTTACTCAAAATTATTTAATTGGTTATTCTTGTATGTGAAGTCAAGATTGTTGATGTTCAACAAGATGTTGAAACATCTCTTCATCTGGTTTGTGCAGAATCATGGGAGGGGTACCGCATAAGCTTTTGGTTATATTTATCTTAGGAGGTGACGTAAGAATCTGCTTCAGTTGGTGTGGCAAAAGCATATGATCTCTGGATAGTTTCCTGGCAAGAGACTGGTCTAGACAATGGTGACGTGGAAGATGAAAAAGAAGACATCATAATCTTGATGGATTGTTCTTAGATCATTTTATTTTTTATCTAAGAGTATTAGAGTGCAGCAGGTGTGTTCAAGTTGTTACTAGAAGCATCTGATGTTTATCTGGAAAGTGTCCTGGCAAGAGACTTGTCCATAATGGAGTGCTGGTGTTGGCACAACTTGGATCAATTTATTTCTGATCTAGGTACTTAGGAGCATGGGATCTTGCTCATTTTGAAGGTCAAGGACAAGTGGCAGTTATCTCTGACTTTCTACAGACTTCTCTACTAAGGAAAGTGGCATTCTTTGGTATGGCTATGATGTAGTCTAGGACTACTTTCTCTTCTGAAGATTCAGACGTGGCAGGTGTGAAGTCTTTGAAGTTTCAAAGTAGTTATTCATCAAGGTGTGAGCTTGTGTGGAATATCTGTGATTTGTCTAAGCAGGATTGAGGTTGTTTACTCAAAATTGGTTGTTAAATCAAGTCTTTGAGAGCATGAAACTCTTGTTCTGTTAAAGGAATGAGGTTCTTCTAAGTGGCAGAAGGAGGAGCTGAAATCAGCAGTTGGAGGTCGTATTAGAATGTTCTGACATCTAGTTTAACATCAGAGTCGCACCAGGTGATGTGGCACATCATCTTAAGATAAGGTAATCTACAAGAGAAGGGAAGTTATAGAGGCTTGGTGGATCCAAGATGTCTTGCTATGGAGCAAGTAGTTCATGTAACTTGAAGATCAGATTTCATTTGTGAATCAGTGTATCTTGTGGGAGTTTTGAAGAAGAATGAGATTAGTCAAAAGGTGGCATTTGGTTGGTTTCATAGTGTGCATTCAAGCAGGATGCTTGGAACTGATTACTCTTGGGCAGAAGGGTAGTTGGTTGAAAACGTCAGGAGGTGATGATTCTTGGAGCTTGTGGCAGAAGTTCTCAGTTTATGAAAGATTACCTTCTTTTGGTGGATGAGAGTTTATTTCTCTCTTTGGTTTTCTGGAGTTCTTATTGATCAAGCTGGTGGCGCACTATTGTTTAAAGATCTTCAGTTGGATTACTATGCAAATAGTAAGTCCAGTGGTGGAGCATATCAAGAACCATGGTGTGTGGTGTCTGTGATGTGTGAAGAATGTCCTAACAGATGTTAGAACATTTTCTGGGTTGGTTATCCTTGGAGTAGGATACTAAGTTCTGAATGTAGAACTTGACACTCACATCTTGTCTAAGAAGTATTTATCTTATCATACGGGATAATGATGGGTAAAGGATTGTCTTGGAAGTCTGATGTGAATGGGACATGCTAGAAATAGATCAGTTTGGTGCTTGTGGAACAAATGGGCTGGAGATTTCTGGAGCATGTATACGATATTTGACATCGTTAAGAAGATAACAAACTAAGAGGTATGGTATCTCTTTGAGGAATGTGGATCATTCCAGATCAATTGGATTTTATCTCAAGGAACATGGAGGTCTGTACATGAGAATTCAAGAGGAGTTCTTGTGGTGTATAGATGGGTTCAAGAAGATGGGGATCAATGGAGCTTTGATCTTAATCTAAGAGTTTGTTAATTTAGGATGGTGATCCTAATGTGACCTCACGGGAAGCATGATGGTGTTTATGTGTGAGTGATTATTGGTTCTTGTCAGAAGAAGCAATAAGTGCAGTTGATGATTGTGTTCAGCAGGTAGGTTAGACATAGGGTGCACTCTTGAAGACATGAAGATGTGTCTTATGTTTTCCATTCATCTACAAAGTGTTCATGGGAGGAGCACTAGCTATCTTAGATAGGGGGAGTTGCTCCTTGATCTAAGATGTATTACTGCAGGGGTGCAGTCATGAATCCAGGTTGTTTAGAGGACAATCAAGTTGTGCTAAGGTGTCAAGAAGAATGTCTTGACATTACTCTTGCAAGGTCATGGGGGACTTGACAGTATATAGTTAATTCCATCATTAAAGTGGAAGTACAAGTTTCTTGGGTGCTAACTGAGAGATGTTTGAAGAAATGTCTTAACATCTTGGTTGGTTCTATTTTCTTCTGTTTAAAAGGATTATACTTGGGACTCATCAAAAGGATGGTGACTATGCTTCATATGGACTGAACAAACCTGACAAAATGTCAGGACAATATTTAAGATCTGAGGGTGGGTCCTAACTGGCCATTTTGAACGATGCAAAATGCTTCCGAGAGAAGACATGGGTAATGTCGCGGTCGACTAAAAATTTCGAGTCGCCATCATATTTTTTTAAGGAAAATAAATGATAAACCTAAAATCCTAATCCTAAGGGCAGAGATTCCTAAGGTTCGGGAGTCGGTTAAGTGAGGGGAAGGTGTTAGGCACCCCTCACTTCCATTGTACTCAATGGGATCCTCCTTATATTTTAGGGTATGTTTGTTTGTTGTCTTTCTACTTATTTACGAAAGAATCCTAAGTTTTTTACAATTGTACTCGCTAGGGTTTACAACCCTATGCCTACGTACCTTCAATTTTGAAGGATCAGAGTAACCGTAGTTCATCTCCCCTATTCCTATTCCTAACCCTAATCCCAAACTTAATCCCTTATTTTTACTCTTGGATAAAGAGTTCTATCCTCATATCTATTATTTATACTCCTAGATAAGGGGTTCTATCCCTTAATCTTTTATTTATACTCCTAGACAAGGAGTTCTATCCCTTAATCCATTATTTATACTCCTAGACAAGGAGTTTTATCCCTTAAATCCCTTATCCCTTATTTATACTCACGGATGGAGAGTTTTATCCCTTAATCCCTTATCCCTTTGGCCTATATTTTAACTCTTGGAGCCTAAAAGCTTTATCCCTGAATCCCATCCTTTATTTAGGTTCTCGAACAAAGAGCATTATCCCAAATTTCAAATCCTCAAAAGAAATCTTTTTATCCCTTAAAAAAACTGAATTCCAAAAAACCTTAAGATTTAATAAAAAACAAAAATAAAATTCCAAGATGTCCTTATACTGGAAAATAACAAGATTAATCCCTAAATGTTTCTAATTCAAAGATATAAATTTAATTTCAAAAAACTCCCAATAATAAAAAAGATTTTCTATTTTAATTTATTTCTATCCAAAAACCCAAATTTATCCCATCTTAATTAAAACTAAAAAAACACTAATTTTATTAAAATAAATCCTAAACCTAATTTTTATGTATAAAAAAAATCCAAAATACCTCATCCCAAAAAAAATTTTTTATTAGAAACAAAACTCCATAAAAACATTTTTACAAATTAATAAAACTATTTATTAAAAAAATCCAAAAGAATTAAAATAAAACCAAAATAGAAATTTAATTATTTAACCTAAGACTAATGTCCCAAAATCCTATTTTCTAAACCCTAATTAAAAATTTAACCTAATTAAAATAATTAAATTAAGTTATTAATTTAATTACTTAATAACAATCTAGGGGGTGTATAACCAACAAGATTAGTAACCGGGCCTATATAGTGGAGGTGTTAACAGTAATCTGGGCGCAAGGCCCGGTTACTAAACCCAGACTTGAAAAAAAAAAGGAAAAACGAGAGTCCATGATGGAAAGAGTCTGACTTTGACTCTCTCCGAGACGTTGGATGGAGATCAAACGGATCTCCCTAAAGCTAATCCCATCCATAGATCGCAAAGTAGGACCAACGGACGGTCCTAATTGAGAGTCCACACAGACTCACAGTAATACCTATACGTTAGATAATCAGGTTGACAGGAAAGTCAAACCATCCCAAAAGAGCCAAGGACGCCACTTGGGGTTCATCCGTGGGTGTGCAAGGGGGATATAAAATCCCATTTTCCTGCAGCCCTCTTCCATTTCTCTTCTCTCATTCTCTCTCTTCAGTTCTCTCTCTCTCTACGCCATATTCCCTCTTCCCTCTCCTCTCTTATCTCCGTCGCTGGTGAGCCTTCGGCCACCGCGCGCAACCCTTTATAACCCCGTCCAACCCAGTTTCCGGTTTAGATTCAACCGGAATCTTCAACCTCTAAGAACCCTAACCCCAACCCAACCCAGATTCCCTATGGTTCGTTAGGGTTCGCAAGGAACCCTAAGAACCCTAACCCTCCACACTTATCCCAAACCCAGATATCACATAAACCCTAAGAACCCTAAGGGTTAAACACAAACCCTAACCCTAACCCGTATGAACCCTAACCCTAAACACGAACCATAACCCTATTAACTTCCTAGAAAACCCAAAACACAAAATCATTCAACAATTTAAAGCTGAGTTTTCTTTGTGTTTACCTTCCGTGCAGCGAAACTGGTAGTATTTTCCTATTATCTTTAATTATTCCTTCTCCTAATCTCCTCTTTCGTTTTGCAGGTACGTCAAAGATTCGTTATGGGTTCTGTCCTTCTTCGCCTCCGGGTCCCTTTTTTAGATATTTGCCTTAGTTTATATAGGCTTAGGAATTAGGTTTAGGAATTTAATTATTAGATTTTGATTTAGGAATTTCAGATTTGAGATTTGATTTTGTTGTAACTTAGGTTTTGATTTGTATGAAGATTATGATCTGATTTTTGTTTTGATTTCGTTTTTTTTGTAATTGGAGATTTGACAAGATATTGCTTGTAAATTGATTCCAAAATTAATGAAAAAACGATTTGATTTGATTCTGTTATCCCTGATTCAGCACATATTAGGGTTTGTCTATTGGAGAAGATATTTGGGTCAACATTTTGACCCACAATAAAAGTGAAATAAAGTAAAAGTAAAAAAATAATAATAATAAAACTTAATGTGCCCACAACCGTATGAAAATAAAATAGATACACATTAAAATAAAATAAATAATATCACCAAAAAATAATCTTAATAAGTGAATAAAACAAGATAAATAATACTCAGTAACTATATTAATAAAATGAAATAATGATAAAAATCGTATAATAATCACACGTGGTCCCTCCTATCCTAAACCCTAATTAAAAATTAATAACATACAATTAAATTCTAAAACTTAAAAATTATTCTTAATTAACCATTAAAATAATATACTCAAAATTTAAACGGATTATTTGAAACTAATGACACTTAATTCACTAACAAAACAACTAATCATTTAATAATAATATTCAAAAATATCTTAAAATAATTAACTCTAAAAAATAAATGTCTCTAAAATAAATAAAATAAATCCTAACAAAATATTAAAATTAAACAAGCTCCCAAAAAAAACCCCTTATACTAAACCAATTCTAAAATAGGCCTAAAAAGTGTTAGCAATCTTAGGAGCCCACTGACATCTAAATGACACCCCCTGGTAGTACAAAAAACCAAAAACACTGGTCAAAATTTAGGGTACTACAGCTGCCCCTATTTAATTATCTTCGAATCAGAAGGATGATGTCGATGAGCCTTCCTCCTTTTGAGGAGGAGACGATTAAATACAAGAAGGACCCTAATTTTGACCGCAGAACCCGATAGGTGCTAAGCTGATATCCTAAAATCCCTGGTGATAAACCCTCGACGAAAAACCTGATTAACCCCTTAAACCCTGTAGTAAATATAATCCTTATGCCATGCGTGCTTGTTTAAAAGCATGTGTGCTCTTATGCATGATGCATTATATGGGCTAGCGCCTCCTTTATGATATGCAATGCGTGTTTTTACGGAAACCAATATCTTCTGTAACATTCCAACTTCTTGACCGTTAAACCCTTGATCCCTTGATGAGTGTGACCAATCATATGCTCTTGACCTTTGGAGATGCGTATTATTTTCTCATAGAAACTCCCACAATGATTGAATTGTGACTGTTATAAACCATGTACTTAAATTGGAAGAATATAATCCTTTTACTGTTTCAAAATCGAAGTAAAATACCTTTCTTTTTTTTAAAGCTTTTGATTATACCCAATGTTTCAATGCATTATTCTATAATTAATCAACATTTTGTAATCAAGCGGAATCATTAAAACACAGAGAAAAATATTATTTATTGAAATGGGCCCATGAATAGGAAATAGTACATAAGGAAAGTAATCCTCATAAGGAGGAATTACTATAAATTCAAAAGTGAAAAATGGCAATAAAGAAAAAACAAATTTATTTATGTCCCTATTGAATTCAAACACAAACTAATATCCTTAAGTTTCCGAGGCCATAACACTTCGCTTCTGAAGATGACGACTGGATTGATCATTCCCTTCTGAATTCCCGTTCTGTGATCATAAGTGCTATCAGTCATATGCCTTTTGGATATCCTTAATTTTTCCTGGACCGTTCATTTTGAGTCTTAGTCCGCCAGGATGATATACCATTTTTTTCAACTAGCCGCCCTTTAGGGTTTTCGACTTGTCGGGTATCATTTTTATTTAAGTCCCTAATTTTTGCCTGGATTGCTCTCTCGAGTTTTCAACCCACCGGGACGCCCTAATTTTTTCCTAAGTTTCCTTTTAGGGTTTTCGACTTAGCGGGCTTTTATCCTCTTTTTCTAGGCATAGTATTTTTTGACAGAATCGGAATTTACCAGTCGCGGTAAATCCGCTCCATCCATAGTAGTCAACATTAAAGCTCCACCAGAGAAGACGCTCTTTACGACATATGGTCCTTCATAGTTTTGGGCCCATTTGCCACGAGGATCTTTATAGATGGGTAGCACTTTCCTTAATACCAAGTCTCCTTCTTCAAATAGGCGAGGACGAACTTTCTTGTCGAATGCCTTCTTGAGTCTCCGTTGATATAACTGACCATGACATACAGCAGCCATGCGCTTCTCCTCTATGAGATTCAGTTGATTAAATCTATTTTGTACCCTCTCTGCTTCATCCAGCTTAGTCTACATTATGACACTAAGTGAAGGAATTTCTACTTCAATAAGGAGTACCGCTTCTGTGCCATATACCAAGGTAAAAGGAGTAGCTCCTGTCGAAGTATGAACTGAGGTTCTGTAGCCATGTAGTGCGAAAGGGAGCATTTAGTGCCAATCTTTGTAGGTCTTCACCATTTTCTAGATAATCTTCTTGATGTTCTTATTGGCTGCCTCTACTGCACCATTCATCTTCGGGCGATAAGGTGACGAGTTATGGTGATCGATTTTGAAACTCTCACATAGCTCATCCATCACTCTGTTGTTTAGATTAAGCCCATTATCCGTGATGATTTTTTTAGGAACTCCATAGCGACAGATTATCTCTTTCTTGATGAATCGCGCTATTACTTGCCTTGTCACATTAGTGTAGGAAGCAGCCTCTACCCATTTGGTGAAGTAGTCGATAACAACTAGAATGAACTGGTGTCCATTTGATGCCTTTGGCTCGATCATCCCTATTATGTCTATCCCCCACATAGAGAAAGGCCACGGAGCAGTTATGACATTCAGAGGAGTTGGTGGCACGTGAATTTTATCCGCATAGATTTGACACTTGTGGCACTTCTTGACATATTTAAAGCAGTCTGATTCCATAGTCAACCAATAGTACCCTGCTCGGATAATCTTCTTAGCCATTGCATGCCCATTTGCATGAGTTCCGAAGGATCCTTCGTGTATTTCTTTAATAAGCATGTCCTGTTCATGTCCATCTTAACACCGGAGCAACACCATGTCATGATTCCTTTTATACAGTACTTCTTCGTCCAGGAAAAACTGGGCAGCCAGTCTTCTAAGCAATTTCTTATCTCCACTTGAGGCATTTGCAGGATATTCTTGTGTCTGGAGGAACTATTTGATATCGTAAAACCATGGTTTATCATCTCCTTCAACCTCCACTACTGCACAATAAGCTGGTTCATCTAGGCGATTGATTCTTATAGCTGGTGCTTCATTATACCATTTGACCTTGGACATGGATGCCAAAGTTGCTAGAGCATCTGCCAATTGATTCTCATCTCGAGGCATATGCTGGAAAGTGATCTCATCGAAGTAGGTGATCATCTTCCAGACACAGTCTCGATATCGAGTTAGTTTAGCATTAAGTGTCCTGCATTCTCCCTTGACCTGATTGATGACGAGAGCCAAATCTCCATATACTTCTAAGATCTTAATTCCAAGGTTAATGGCTTCGCTGATCCCCAAGATACACGCCTCATATTCTGCCATATTATTAGTACATGTGAAGTATATTCTTGCAGTGAAAGGTATGTGGAATCCTGTTGGGGAAGTTATGACAGCCCCCACCCCATGTCCTCTGGCATTTGAGGCACCATCGAATATAAGCTTCCACCGAGATCCGGGATCAGGTCCTTCGTAGGAATCCGGGATATCATCATCTCTTACAGCCATCACATCCTCGTCGGGGAAGTCAAATTACATAGTTTGATAGTCATCTACTGGCTGTTGAGCGAGATGATCGGCTAACATGCTCCCTTTTATGGCCTTTTGGGTAACATACTGGATGTCATATTCAGTCAGTAACATCTGCCACCGAGCCACTCTCCCAATCACTGCAGGCTTCTCGAATATATACTTGATGGGGTCCATTCTAGATATCAAGAAAGTATTATGGCACACCATGTATTGTCTTAATTGTCGGGCGGCCCATACAAGAGCGCAACAGGTATTCTCCAAGAGTGAGTATCTGGATTCACAATCTATGAATTTCTTAATCAAGTAATAAATCACGTGTTCTTTTCTCCCTATTTCTTCTTGTTGCCCGAGTACACACCCCATCAAATTGTCCAGCACCGTTAGGTACATTATGAGTGGTCTTCCAGGTAGTGGTGGCACCAATATGGGTGGTTCTTGCAAATATTCTTTAATTTGATCGAAGGCCTTTTGACAATTTTCACCCCACTCGAGGGTTTGACCGTTCCTGAACAGCTTGAAGATTGGCTTACAAGTAGTAGTAAGGTGGGTGATGAACCTAGCGATGTAATTTAATCTCCCCAGGAATCCACGTACTTCTTTTTCTATCCTTGGCGCTGGCATTTCTTGAATGGCCTTCACTTTCTCGGGATCCACTTCTATACCTCTTTGACTGACTATGAACCCCAACAACTTCCCAAATCTGACCCCATAAGTACACTTCGCATAATTTTGTCGTAGCTTGAACTTCCTCAGCCGTTCAAACAAATTTTGTAAATTGACTACGTGATCTTCCTCAGTTTGTGATTTGGCAATCATATCATCTACGTAAACCTCTATTTCCTTGTGCATCATGTCATGAAAGAGAGTAACCATTGCTCTTTGATAAGTTGCCCTAGCGTTCTTTAACCCGAAGGGCATTACCTTGTAACAGAAGGTTCCCCAAGTTGTAATAAAAGCTTTTCCATATCGGAAGGAGACATCTTGATCTGATTATATCCAAAAAACCCATCCATAAATGAGAAGACTTAAAACTGAGCAGTGTTATCCACCAACACGTCAATGTGGGGTAGTGTAAAATCTTCTTTAGGACTTGCTCTATTGAGATCTCGGTAGTCTACACACATTCTGACCTTCCCATCCTTCTTTGGTACGGGCACAATATTGGCCACCCATTCTGGATACTTTACTGCGGCTAAGAACCCGGCGTCAAACTGCTTTTTAACTTCTTCCTTGATCTTGAGAGTCATATCCGGTCTAGTTCTTCTTAACTTTTGTTTAACCGGTGAGCATTCAGGTTTGAGAGGTAGTTTATGTTGAACAATATCCGTATCCAACCCAGGCATATCTTGGTAAGACCAAGCGAACACATCTACATACTCTTGTACTAATTTGATCAGCTTTTCCTTTACGTCCCTGTTTAAAGAAGCACCAACTTTAACCTCCTTTTTATCCTCTTCAGTTCCCAGATTGATCACATCCACTGGTTCCTGATGAGGTTGTATCACTTTGTCCTCTTGCTTTAATAGTCTGGCCAACTCTTCAGGAAGTTCACCATCGTCCTCATCACCCTTTCCGCTTGGTTAATTGAGAACTCGAAGTTGTAAGGAATTATAGCAATGTCGTTTTCAATAGGTTCATTTTTAAATCTGCAAGAGGGAGATTTTTATTGTTTATTATTTTTTGAATTGATGGGAATGAAAGTACTTAAAAAGTGTATTGCCATTTGAAAAAAAAAAGAACAAATATGAAAGAAAAAGATCTTGATTGAAAACAATAATGCGATTTTATTATTAAATAATTCAAAGAAATAAAAGGTGGCCCTACAAAGCTTGTCCATTTGCCTTGGGCATAACAAAGGACTTATTATTATTTTAAAGAAAAAAGTAAATTACTTCGAAACAGAAATCATCTCAGGAATCTCGATGGCCCTCCAATTGTTGAGAACTGTATCTGGTGAGCAATGGCACACCCAATATGGTATTCCCTTATTTTCCTCTTTAATTGCAGTCACTTTATCTTCATCTTTGAATCCGGCATTATGGAAAGTTTCTTCGAGAGGAGGAAATGTCATCTGACGAGACTTCTGAACCCCTTTATTAGCTGGTTTGTAACCCAACCCGAACTGATCCTTCTTTTCATATATCTCTATCACCTTGCCCCAGCCCCTAGTATCCCCATTCTGGATTAAGTCTGTGATCCTTTTGGCCTTTCCTCTTGTGGAACGACTTGCTTACGACTGACCTTTGCAACCTCCAAAGCTTGGAAAGGTATTTCAAATGTCTCCCCATCCACTTCTATGTATCTGAATGACGAGAGATGGCTGACAAACATGTCTTCCTCCCCATCAACAATTATTAATTTGTCCCCAAATATGAACTTCAATTTCTGATGAAGTATGGAAGTAACTGCGCCCGTAGCATGAATCCATGGTCGTCCTAGAAGACAAGTGTAGGAGGGATTGATGTCCATGACTTGGAAAGTGAACATGAAGGTATGTGATCCCACCACTGTAGGTATGTCTACCTCCCCAATTACCATTCTTTTCGAACCTTCAAAAGCCCTAACAATCAGGGAACTGGTCTTCATAAAGGTCCTTACAGATGTTAATTTCATAAGGGTATCCTTAGGTATGACATTTAGGGCAGACCCTGTGTCTACTAGCACCCTTGAGAGAATAGTGTTTTGACATTTGACTGATGTATGCAAGACCTTATTATGTGCTTGCCCCTCAGGAGGTAATTCCTCACTACTGAAACCCAGACAGGTGTTGGCGGCGATATTGGCGACTACCTCGTCGAACTGAATCACTGATATATCTTTGGTGACATGGGCTTCATTCAGGACCTTCAGCAGGGATTCTCTATGTGCCTCCGAGCATAACAAAAAGGATAGAATGGAGATCTTTGACGGTGTTTGATTTAGTTGGTCCACCACCCTATAATCACTTTTCTTTATGATTTTTAAAAATTCCTCGGCGTCTTCTTGAGATATACTCTTCTTGGAAGATCCTTCACCTGTATTTGTGGCTTCTTTCCCCTTTGGGCTTTCGGGGGTATCCTTCTTAGGTTATTCTGAGGAGTATACTCTTCCACTACGGGTCATCCCTCCAATACCAGCTATGTTAGTAACAACTGGTGATGGTATTATAGTCTTTCCTCCCACGGATGCAGTGATGTCATATTTCCAAGGTATAGTCTTAGTGCTTTCATATGGAAATGGTGCTGGAACATGGAAAGTGATAGGACCTTCTGACCTTGCAGGCACTGGAACTTTGACTGGTGCAGGAACAGGTATTTGAATTGGTGTTCGTGCAGGTACCAGAATTGGTATCTGAATAGGAACCTATGCAGGCCTTGAAACTTGTATTTGAATGGGAGCCTGTGCAGGCCTGGGAACTGGTATTTGAATAGGCGCTTGTGCAGACCTTGTGTAGCGAGCGATTTTGGACGCGGTTCTTAAGCGCAGTCGCTCTCTGCGGTTTGAG
The DNA here is from genome assembly GCA_022829125.1 of Lathyrus tuberosus. Taxonomy (NCBI): domain Eukaryota; kingdom Viridiplantae; phylum Streptophyta; class Magnoliopsida; order Fabales; family Fabaceae; genus Lathyrus; species Lathyrus tuberosus. The sequence goes on from JALAZF010000072.1 coordinate 15,429,449, forward strand.
CTTACTACAAGTCGATTCATTTTTTATCCTATTAAAGCTGATGAAGGAAGGGAAATAGATGTCTCCAATTAACCCTTCTTTGCTTACTGAGTTTAAACAGCGGTCTGTTAGGTTACGATGCTATCAATGTGGGGGGCCTTTGTACTGGTTATTTGTATTTTCGTCAATACTGATTTCTTTCTTTTTATTTTGACAGAATGTTTCTAGCGGGGAACAAGGATTAGGATGTTAGGACTGATGCTTTTTGATAGATATGTGAGAGTATGGGATTTTGAGTTTTTTGTTGATTGTGCTCGCTAAGATTTTTTCTTTCGATCTTATGCCTACGTATTCCCGTTTACCGAAATAGGGAAATCAGAGCGTTCGTAGTTCCTCCTATTCTAGGGGAGGAAATTGGTTGTTTTGGTGTCTTGTTCAAAGCCCAAGACATGAAGCTAAAAAGGTGATTTGTATCTTGTTCAAAGCCCAAGATGTGAAGCTAAAAGGGTGTTGACTTTAGAGAGAATTTGTCATCTCTAAAGAGGGGGTTGTATGTCACAACTGTTGGGGTAACTGGTTATAAAGGAGAATTACTTTAACCGGGATATGTGAATCCGGCAATGCCATAATTTCCTTTATAGGGGATTTTAACCTGAAGGAGAAGACTTTAACTCAGTGTAGAGCAATGCTATCTTTCCTTAGGAATTTCTCATGCTAAAAGAGGGACAGTGGCATGGATATAGATGATCCAGAGGCTTGCCTCTTACAGCAATTAGATGAAAGGGGGAGGAGTTGTTGATGTTTGTGTACTATGAATGAGGCACAACTTTGATGCTAAAAGGTTGATTGGATCAACCAGTGGTTTTCTTATACAAAGCCTAAGAGGAGGCTAATATGTGTCTCGTACAAAGCCTGAGAGAGAGGCTAAAAGGGGTTTTGACTCAACGAGGGAATCTTTCGGTATCTCATAGAAAACCCGAGATGGAGGCTATTTGACTCAACAAGAGAGTTTTTGTATCTCGTACGAAGTCCGAGATGGAGGTTAACATTTGTTTGGCTCAATAAGAACCTTTTTGTATCTCGTATAAAGCCCGAGATGGAGGCGAAAGGGGTGATCGACTCAACGAGGGAGTCTCTTATGTGTCTCGTACAAAGCCCGAGAGAGAGGCTAAGCGTTTTCTTTGCTGGGAAGAATCATTGTACAAAGCCCAAGAGAGAGGCTAACTTCACTGGAGAAGGATCATTATACAAAGCCTAAGAGGAGGCTATGGTAACTATTTCAGTTAAGCGACAGATCCAGTATATTGATTTTAAATAGAAAATCAGTTCTTATATGAGAAACACTGTACTCAGGGATTTGATTCGAGGATCAGGGATGTTTTCTTTTCTTTGAGGAAACAGGAAATCCAAAGGGTATTGAGATTGTCCGAGTCTGCGGGTTTCCTTCCTATTTAACGAAGGGGTCACTTGAGAATGTCTTTGAGACTCAAGGATATTAGACCGTCCGAGTCTAGAGTTTCATCTTTTGTACTATGCTTTGAGAAACAGTAGTAGACTCTATGATAGGAATGTTCTATGAGGATGACTAAGTTCTGTTCCTATACCTCTAGAAGGTCGTCGGGACAATTTGTACGAAGCCCAAGAAGAGGCTAGAAGCTTTTAAGAAGCTGGCGGGTCCTTGTATGAAGCCCAAGAGGAGGCTATCATTCCCGGAGGAAGAGATCATTATACGAAGCCTAAGAGAGGGCTGTGAATACTTCTAAGAAGCCGTAGGGTCCTTGTACTAAGCCCAAGAGGAGGCTAGGTTGCTTTTAGGAAGCCTGTGGGTCCTTGTACGATGCCCAAGAGGAGGCCGATGTTTTTAAGAAGCCCGTGGGTCCCCAAACCCCGAGAAATTCAAGGCAATGCTATTCACCGAGAATAGATCAAAGTCAGGAAAGTTCGAGAATTTAGAAGAAACTCAAGAGATGCCATTCACGGAGAAAAGATCATCTCTGGGGAATAGAGTTTCTTGACAAGTACTTTTAAGAAGCCCATGGGTCCCCAAACCCCGAGAAATTCAAGGCAATGTTATTCACCGATAATAGATCAAAGTCAGGAAAGTTCGAGAATTTGGAAGAAACTCAAGAGATGCCATTCACGGAGAAAAGATCATCTCTGGGGAGTAGAGTTTCTTTGACAACTCCTATGAGTGACAGTCTATGAAAGGGTTCACAGAGAATACTGCCTTTCATGTCTCCATATTTTTTAACCCCAAGAGGAGGGAAGACTGTGTCTGGTAATCCTATGGGGATCTAGTTTTGACTATTTAAGAGTGATCAACGGGCTTAATGCTAGACGCAGTTGCCGGGGAAACTCTAAATATCTATACTATTATTACACAGTTGATATGAGTTTATGAAAGAAGACTTACTGCGAAACAGCCCCACAATATAGTTATATGTATATGAAAGCGGTAAATGAAAGCGTATAAACACTTACTCGGTTGTAGAGCTTCCATGTTGTTTGGTTAGTTGTTCAACAAAGAAAGATTGAAAACAACAGTATATTTCAAAATCAAAGGAGAAAGTGCTTTGAAAAAGAAAGATTTGGGGCTTACAGCTCAAGGAGAGGCCCAAGATTTTATCAGTGAGCGCACCGTTGAAATTTGTACCGAGGAACTTATACAAGTGACTGAGGCCCAAAATAGGTTTTCTGTACAAAGGGATGGGTCTTTCACTCTCTCAAGAGGCCCAAAAGGTTTAAAGAAAAAGAGTGGGGCTTATAACACGAGGGTAGGCCTAATTGATTTTTCGTTTAAAATGGCGTTCGCGCCGAGGTTTTGTTTTAACGCAGAGGGACTTATACAATAAGTGAGGCCCAAAATGGTTTTGGTTAAAAGGGGGTTGGGTCTTACACTCTATTAGAGGCCCAAAAGTTTTGGATGGGTCTTATAGCTCAAGGAGAGGCCCAGTTGTTTATTTTTTAAAAGGCGACGATCGCGCCGTTTATTTGAAAATGTACACAGGGACTTATACAACGAATGAGGCCCAAAATATTTATGTACAAGTGGGTTGGGTCTTACACTCTAATAGAGGCCCAAAATTGTTTGAATGGGTCTTATAGCTCAAGGAGAGGCCCAAAGTTTTGTTTTAAAAAGGCGACGATCGCGCCATTTATTTTTGACGGTATCGGGACTTATACAATACACGGAGGCCCAAAAATGATTTGGTCAAAAAAGGATTGGGTCTTACACTCTATTAGAGGTCCAAAGTGTTTTGAAAATGATTTATGAGGGTTGAATTAATCTAAAAACCCTAATTTGTTTTCAAAGTGTGTTTTAATTGAATAAAAATTCAATTAAAATGATCAAAATTGTTTAACATATGAAAAACAAATTGTGATCTTGGATTAATGCTTCAAAAATTAAGTATTGACCTACAAAATAATTAGAAAGCATTAAAAGTTGCAAAATCAAGGTGGAAAACATATTTTAAATGTTAAAAACAATTAAAACAATAATTCTTTGCAAAAATATCAATTATACAAAATAAATAATATTTTTGGGATTTTTTTGGGAAAATAAAATATTTTAACATTTTTGTGAATTATTAAAAAAAGAATCAACTCAAACTCATTAAAACTCAGAGAGAAATTAATTTTTGAATCAATTAAACAAAATCACAAAATTCAAATATTTGAATTTATGAAAATGGCGCCAAGAACATGGACCAAGAACACGCGGGTGTTCTGCCTTGCCCAGATTTGCATTTTCTATCCAATCTCACTGAATACTTGATCATATCATGTAATCCACATACCAATCAACTCGTTTCAACCTCACGATCATGTCTATGGTATTTAATTTCATTTAAATTAAACATACAACAAGAAATCATGACAAATCCTCAAGAACCCTAATTTCTGCATGAAGGCTAGGATTTTTGATACACGATTCAAACATTGTAATTAATTGAGGGGAAACATTCCATGCATGATTATGAACATATGGCCAAATTATTGTGCAGCAAAAATTGCATGGATCATAGAGTTAGAAGAGCTCATGCTTACCACTTGCAGCTGGTGATCGTTGTTAGTTCCTGGATTGGCTGGAATTTTGGTAAAACAAAGTATATTCAATGTTGATGTCAAGGTGCTGATGTTGCAACATTGAAGTCTTAACACTGGGCTGTGTTAAGTAATTTATTGCTGAAGTTGGATGTCTGATGTCACACAGGTGATGTTGTAACATCAGATCTGCAGAATTAACAACAGCAGGCTGTGATGTTGTTAGGGTTGCATATTAGCTGGAATTGTGGAGAGCAAGTTGTCTCATTGGATGTGAATATCTTGGGATAGATATTTGCTGCTGCATAGGAGATCTGTTGCAGATTTGTAGGAGATTTAAAAGGTTGAAGATTTAAAGAGATTTTAGGAGAAAATCTATTTTAGATATTCAGTTTTAAATAACAAATCTGGGAGATATTGTAGCAAGTCCAAGACCAATTCAAGGAGCTATATAAAGCGCACAAGACCAAAGGAAAAAGGTACAGAAATACAGAGAGAAGATCAAGAGCATAGGCTGAGTGTCTTGAGTATTTTGTACAAGTTGTGTAACTAGAATACTAGGGTGAATTGTTGTGTCGTATTCTGTCCTCTCTAGAAGTTGTGAAGTAATAAAGAGTGGTTGCTTGATCGAAGATGTGAAGTAAGATCAAGGGTACTCAAAGTGGGTTCTTTGAGTGTTTGTAAGGGATTGAGTGGTGTTCTCATACCTAAGTGGTTTCTTAGGTAGGAAGTCATTAGTAGAGTATAAGTTTAGGAGATTGTCAACGGGTTGTTGATTCTGTAAATTATATCTACAAGTAGTGAATTCCATCCCTGGCTTGGTAGCCCCCAGAGTAGGTTGGTTGTAACCGAACTGGGGTTAACAATTCTTGGTGTTATTTTATTGTTTTGCTGTCCATTGTGCAGAGTGTGTTGTTGTGACATCACACCTTAACATCACACGTCTGATACCAAAATTTCAATTAGTATCAGAGCAGGCATCCTGTCTGTCTCTGGGTGAGATCTAGGGAAGTTACTTTCTGGTGTAAAGATGGACAAAGAAGTTGGAGGATTCGTCAACAGACCCCCTAATTTGGATGGATCCAATTATGACTATTGGAAGCCAAGGATGACCACCTTCTTAAAATCCTTGGACAGTAGGGCTTGGAAGGCTGTTATTAAAGAGTGGAAATCACCTGTTGTATGTGAGAAGGATGATGCTGGTAAAGATAAAGAAGGCACCTCTAAGCCAAAGCCTGAAGAAGAGTGGACCAAGGAGGATGACGAGCTTGCCCTTGGAAATTCCAAAGCTCTAAATGCCATCTTCAATGAAGTGGATAAGAATATCTTCTGGTTAATCAATACCTGTGAAGTTGCTAAGCAAGCATGGGATATCTTGCAGGCTACTCATGAAGGAACATCTAGAGTCAAGATGTCAAGACTTCAGATTTTAACATCAAAATTTGAAAGCCTGAAGATGAAGGAAGATGAGACTATTCATGATTTCCACATGAGTGTTCTTGAGCTGGCCAATGCATCTAGTGCTCTTGGAGAGAAGATGTCAGATGAAAAGCTTGTGAGGAAGATCCTTAGGTCCCTACCTAAGAAGTATAAGATGAAGGTTACTGCCATTGAAGAATCACAAGACATCAGCAAGATGAGAGTAGATGAGCTCATTGGATCTCTTCAAACTTTTGAGCTTGGGTTGAATGAGGAAGAACCAGAAAAGAAGCCAAAAAGAATAGCCTTGGTGTCATATGATGCAGAAGAAAAAGGAAAGAGTTCTGAATCACAGGAGGATCTATCTCAGGCCATAGTGATGTTGGGAAGACAGTTCACCAAAGTATTCAAGAGAATGAATAATAACTCCAGGCTTAATGTCAAGAATATGACTTCTGACACCAGCAAGAAGGATGAAGAGAAAACTACCCAAGATAAAGGAGTTCAGTGCTTTGAGTGTGAAGGGTATGGACATGTCAAGAAAGAATGTCCCACCTTCTTGAAAAAGCAGAGGAAGGGCATGATAGTTTCCTGGTCTGACTCTGATAGTGAAAGTGAAGGCGGGTCAGCAAAGCATGTGAGAGCTTTACCAGGAGCTGTGGTTTCTGATGATGATTCTAGTGATGGAGAAGTAACTTATGAGGAGTTAGCATCTACCTATCAAGAGCTGTGTTTAAAAAGTGCTGAGATTTGTCAAGAAAACAAGTGCCACAAGCAACAGATTGCTCAGCTAGAGAATGAAAAGACGGATCTGGAAAATGAAGTGGTGCTAGTTAGATCTCACCTTGATCAAATGACCAAGTTTGTTAGGATGCTGAGCTGTGGTACAGACACACTTGACAAGATCCTTCAGTCGGAAAAAGCTGCTGGAGACAAAGCTGGGATAGGTTATGTGGTTGAGGACAAGGGAACTTCAGAAGCAAGCACTTCAGGTTCAAAGAAGGAAGTGTCACAACTTTCATCTCAACATCAGCCAAAGAAGCAGGATCCTACCCCTAAGAAAGCTGATGTGTCACAACCTAAGAAGATTGAGAAGAAGACTGGTCCCTATCAGAAGAGAAAGTAGCCACAAGGAGCTAGTCAGTATATGCCCCCACAATACCACGAGAGCATGCAAGCTGCTCAGTTCAAACAACACATGTCTCATCAGGTGTCTCAACATCAGGACAACTGGTATGGTTATGGATATGGATACACCAATGATGTTCCTTATATCTATGGAAGAAGAAAGCCACACCATCATGGGAGACAATCAAGGAAACAACATTCTCAGCCGTCCTATGGGAGAAGATACCAGCATAATAGATGGCAGGGCAGTTATGGTAGGAGGAGACCACATTATGGATGGCTGCATAAGCAATCTCATCATGGGAGAAGATTCAGAGATGAAAGGGTGAGATGCTATTATTGTGGAACGTTTGGACATATGCAGTACTCTTGCTACAAGCTGCATGGATACCCTCAACCTCAAAACAGATTGAGAGAGCAAAGGCCCAAAGTTGTTAAACAATGGGTACCTAAGGAGAAGGTGAAGTGCTTGTTGGCTCACTTGGATGACAAAGAGGCTAAAGAAGGAACATGGTATTTTGACAGTGGGTGTTCCAAGCACATGTCTAGATGTAGATCCTTGTTTGATGATCTTAGTCATTGTCCCTCTCATGAGGTCATATTTGGCAATGGAGAAAAAGGTGTTGTTGCAGGAGTTGGGAAAGTGCAAGGTGATGGTAGACCTGAACTTGACAATGTTCTGTTTGTCAGTGGCTTAAGTGCAAATTTGATCAGCATAAGCCAGTTGTGTGATGAAGGTTACTAGGTAAACTACACTAAGCATGAGTGTGTGGTTTCTGATGAGCATAATCAGATTGTTATGAAGGGTGCCAGAACTAAAGACAACTGCTATCAGTGGATTTCTCTTGAAGGAAATTCAACTAATGATGTTCAAGTTGATGTTATAACATCAGACTATGACATCAGGATACTGAAAGGTCACTCAGAGTTAATGAGTCCTGATGTGAATTGCTTAAAAGGAAAATCTTTATGGAGGGAGAAAATTAGTAATTGGTCTTTAAAGAGTACACAAAATCTCGCGCCTTACCTCAGTCCCTCATTTCCTATTATAGCAAAATCACGGTTCATCAAAACTTATATCTCTCTTCTGTTCGTCCCCTTCAACAAGAAGAATCATCTTACTCTATACTCCCTCAAAGGAACCATGTCAAAGCAGACAACTTCTCCTTCTAAAACTTCATCGCTGAATAACGGTAGGGTTTCTACAGATGAGTACTCTGAAGATGAAGCTCTGAATATAAAACCCATCTCTGTAATGTTACCAGAATCAGGTAAACCTAGACCTTCTAAACTTGCTTCAAAAAGGGCCGCAACTACTTTTAAAAATAGTGAAACAAAGAAGCTAGTTACCAGTATCCTATTTAGTGATAAATCATCACCTAGGTCATCCACGTCTCAAACTGTGGTAGAAAAGTTTGATGTTGATAAGAGTATGGGTAATCTGGCAACCAAAATACTGGACAAAGGAATACCTGTGAAAGGAATTTCTGTACCGTTGAATCAGATGCCAGCAGAAAAGGTAGACATGCAAGGAGAAGAATCTGATCTTCATAGACTTGCCATGTCTGTCATTGAGGATTCTGAAAGAGGAGGAGAAGAAGAAGATGTGCATGAGGGAATCAATGATAGAACTACTCCTGAAGAAGAAAAGAGTGAGGACGTGATCAATGTGGATGACTTATCTGACAATGAAGTCATTGGAAATGTTGTTCCAAGTATTGCCAAGAGATTACAGACAAGGAAAGGAAAGACCAATGAATCCTCTCCTAAGAAGCCTACTTAAGGAAAGAAGAAATTTGTTGTTGGTCCCACAAAACCTTGGAGCAAGGTTGTTACACCTTCCAAAAAGAGAAAGGTTAGAGAAGAATCTGAGTCTGAGGATGAAGTTGAGGAAGATGTCCATGACATCACACCAGTCAGAAAGACCATTCTAAAGAGAATTTCTGATAAGGTCCCTGAAGTGCCAGTGGACAACATATCCTTCCATTATGCGAGCAGTGCATCATTGTGGAAGTTTGTGTGCCAAAGAAGGTTAGCTCTGGAAAGGGAGCTTGGAAAAGATGTCTTGGAGATGAAAGAAATTATGGACCTCATTCATGGAGCTGGACTTCTAAAGACTATGACCAGATTCTCCAAGTGCTATAGTGGACTTGTTAAGGAATTTGTTGTCAATATTCCCATAGACATTTCTGACAATAGAAGTGTGAACTACATGAAGGTGTTTGTTAGGGGACAGTGTATTGACTTCTCTCCCAGTACTGTCAATAAATATCTGGGAAGAGATGACCAAGAGGAGTGTGAGCTGGAGGTGACTGATAATGAAGTGTGTAGAGAGATTACTGCTACTCAAGTTAAGGTGTGGCCACTGAAAAATAAATTAACAGCCAGCAAACTCAGTATCAAGTATGCTATATTGGACAGAATTGGTGCGGCCAACTGGGTACCTACTAATCACAAAACCACTATAACTGTGGGATTAGGAAGGTTCATCTATGCTGTAGGGAAAAAGGTCAAGCTTAACTATGGAAGCTATATATTTGATCAAGTAGTAAAGCATGGTGCCACCAATGCCATCAAAATGCCTATATCATTCCCTTCCCTTATCTGTGGAATGATCTTAGATCAACATCCTGGAATCTTAACCAGCTCAGAGGTAGCATGTAAGAGGGAATCAGCTTTATCTTTGCATCCCAAACTGTTTGCTGGGAGTCATGTTCCAGACATTGTTACAACATCAAGCTCTGGGATTAAGAAGGTCAGTACAAAATCTGAGCTAATTAAAGAATTAAGGGCGACCTGCAAGGATCTTGATATGGTTATCAAGACCAGCACTGACAGGAAAATGAAGATTGAGCAGATGATTAAAGACTTGGAACAGGGGGAAGACAATGGGAATGGTGACACTGAGGATTCCAGGTCAGATGAGGGTGATGAAGATGCTGATGGTACTAGCTCGGATGAAGACTAATCTCCATCTGCTATTTTTTAGATAGTAGTTTCAGTTTTTAGTTTTTTTTGTTGGTTTTGTAATTTGAATATTGTGTTGTTTTATGCACTGGTTATGTTTTTAGTTTCCTTCTATGATTTGTTTTGCCTGTTTACTAACTGAAAGGCTAACAATGAGAGCTAGGGTGTGTCGCTCCCGAAAGATTCACATCCAACGGTACAAACGCGAGAGTGGCGCAAAAGAACACAGAGTCGCCAGCAAAGTGTATTTATCCCAAGAGAGGGAAAGGGAACACTGCATAAACCTGAAAGAAGGGAAAGAGCATGGTCACGCGACCAAGAGAACGGGTACGGGAGTCGGTTACGCGAAGGGAAGGTGTTAGCACCCAACACGTCCATCGTACTCGATGGGATCCACGCTTGCTGTCTGCATCAAAGGGTGTCGTCGTCTGGAACTCCACTGCTACTGGAAACGAGAAAGAACGAGAAAGGAAATGAGCGAAGGAACGAAGAAGAAAAGAAAAAGAAGGTGACTCGATAGGACGATATCGTTGTCCTAGGCCTACGTACTCCCTCAGTGCAATGGGAAAGTCAGAGTCAACGTAGTTCGGACGGGAACTGTGGGGGAAGGTTGCTCGCCAAGACAATCGCTGTCTTGTGCCTACGTATCCTCAATCGGACGAGAGAGAGGAATCAGAGCTGACGTAGTTCGTGGATACGACCACGGATGGGTAAGTGTTTTTTATGTGAACGACGAGCTCTTCCTGAAAAAAAAGAAGTTGAAACCCAACAATCCCGAAGGATAAACAAGATTTGAATTTGTTTGGTGTTTTTTAGACAGAAGTGTCTTTTAAGTTGTTTCGCAACTTGCATTGAACCCAAGTCTTGAATATAGGAACGAATACTTCGCGCATCGTCCCCAACAGGACGTACACTAGGTATCCTAGAAGAATGAGAGAAAGCCCCTAACTCCCCACTTCCCACATGGAAGGCTCGAGCGCAATACACGTTAACTCTTATTACGTGTCTTGACGGAGTTTTGAGATGAGAAGAGAAGCGACACAAAAGGAAACTCTAAAAGGGAGACTAAGAATCCTAATGTTATCATGCACGGATGTCCTATGGTTAGTGAGGTTTAGGAGAGACGACTACCTAACCTAATGCTAATCCTACTCCAAGCTTAATCAAAAATTAAGTTGGACTAGGTAGCTCTAACGGGAGAGAGTCCAAGACTTAAACAAGTCTCGAGACTCGAGGGATGAAAAGAGTGAAAGAGAAGAAGGAGAAGATAAGATACAAGATGGGGCAGAAAGTACATCACATCATCATTAATAATTCACATATGCAAAAGAGGTTCACATTATGACATATGATGCACCAAAGAAGTCACAAAGCAAAAGGAATGATATGCATCACATAATTCAAACCAAATGCATCCAACAATGCTCAAGTAACATGAAAATCAAATATAGAACTCAAGAGGCAGTAGCATATACATCAATGTCATATCAAACCCAAATTCAAGTCATACAAGATTAATCATCAAGCAACACATTCAAAGCATGCACCAAAAGTGAGAAAGACATCCACAAAACTCAAGTCAAAATAGCAACACTTTGTAAAATCAAGAAGAAATAGAAAAATGAATGAAAAGAGATGATTCCAAAGCCACAAGTAAGCTCAAACAGTATATGATCACACCATAAAAACATCTTAAGCATCACTCCATCACAAGTAAGCAAATGCATCCAAACTAGATCAAGTACCAAAATTCACCTCAACCAAACTTGCATCACAAACAACACTCAACCAAAAATAGTAAAGTGGATTAATAAAATCCCAAAAAATATCCAAAGAGGAGCTAACTCAGTCAAGTAACATGTGCAAAAATATCAAACCAGAATTCACAAACCAAGTATCCCAAACAATTGGACAAAGATCACTTAAGAACAATGTTTCAACATGTAAAAGAAAAGGACCAAAATGCAATATGGAAAAGTTTTAAAAATGAAAGAAATTTTTTTTTATGCAATTTAATGTGTCACCTAACAAATGCAAAAAGAATGGATTAAAAATGCATTATAGATGAGGAGAAAGAAATTGCACAAGTTGGTGTGTGCAAGTGAAACAAATAAGAAAAGGAAATAAAACAATTAATTAAAACAGATGCCAAAATAAAATAAAAATGAGAAAATAAAATATGGAAAAAAAAGAGAAAAGTAAAAATAAGTTCCTTGATTTTTTATATGATTTTTGAATGCATAAAAGTAATTTTAAAAATTAAAAATGAAAAGCAAATAATAAAAAGAAAAGAAATAGAAATAAAGCCAGGGAGGGTGCGAAAAGAAATGAAAACCAAGTTGGAATTGAAGCAGGCCCAGAAGAGGGGGTACGAAAAGCAAAAGCCCAAGGAAAGGGAGCCCAATGCGCGGTCAAAGGAGTGGAAAATGTCAACATTCAGCAAAAAAACTCAGCCACACGATCTCATTAAATGAAGAAAAACGGTCTAGATTGAGGTCCCACGGTAGCCTCGTGTACGCGCCCGCACCAATGCTTCAGCGATCCACCATAGTCCTCCCATGTTCCATGCACATGATTCATTTAAGTGTTGGCAAGATCTCCACCTTGTGATCAAAAATAGAAAAGGAACAACGGCTATGATCTAAAGAACGCATGGTAATAAAGTAAGGTGGCACGCACGCAACAATTAAATTAAAACAGAAATAAGACCAACACGTGGCTGAATGGTGGACGTCAGATCTAGAAATGAACGGCCAGATTCCATCTTCTCCATGAATTTCCTTCCTCGCCGGACTGAACATTCCGGCCGCCGGAGCTAGGGCTCCGGCCACCCTCTCCGGTGAGCTGTGATGTGACTTTTTCCAGAAAATGCGTATGAGTATACCATTTTGATCAGAAAAATGCAAGGATCATGAATATCCAGTCCATTTTAACAAACAACAAACACAAAAAGAGAATCGAACGAAAACAAGTTTAGATCTAAAACTTTAAATCCACATATCTCACAAATTACACGTCCAAACTTCAAATAAAATATATCAGCATGTTCAGTGCACATCATAGATCATTTTGCATATCAAAAATTCAAGTTTTGTGATGGTGAAAAAATCACTAACCTGAGATCTTGAAGAACTTAAAATTGCACAAGAACGCCTTCCAAAAGCTGCAGATCAAGTCCTTGGAACCTCTAATTGCAAAATAAATGCAACTAGAGCTTGGAATCGTGCTAGATCTTGAGTTTTGAACTTGAACCCTCTTGAATGGAGCTTGGTGAGAATCTCAGTATGAGCTTCAGATGATGGTTGATTCTGGTTCTACTCTCTTCACTGATTCCAAATATGAAAGAATTTCTCAAAAACACCTTATGGCGAAGGAGAAACGAAAATGAGAAAGTGGAGAGTGAAAAATGGAAACTGAGCAAATGTGAGTCTCTATCCTAGCTGTGAGAGCATGAGTAAGGTTATATACTCTTGATTAGTTCACTGATTGAGATTAGGAAGTGATTAGAGCTCTTGTTAATGAGATTTGAGTGAAATTGCAAAAATGCATTTTACACCACCACCACTAATTTGCACGTGGGAAGCCCTTGTTCTCAGCATAATTCACCTCCAATTTACTCCCATACCACTTCTGGATTGATTTTGGGCCTTGCACTTTCTTGGTTTGCAAGCTTTGAATTAATTTGGTATTTTTCCACTTTGTGAGAATAATGAGAAAAATGGCATGGCATGAATTGAATCAAAAGCCACAAATGATCTTCTTGACTTGTATTTTGATATTATAATGTGACATGAAGCAATTGGGAACATTACAAGTCCATTTGTGCAAAAATACAAAAAGTGGAAAATTTGACATATAAGGAATCCATGAAAAGCACCTTGCATTCTTTTGGCCATAACTAGAGTTCCACAAATGATGTGGAAATGGTCTAGTACTTTTTAGAAATGGGAGAGAAAGATCTTCAACTTTCATGTTGGAGGAAAAGTCATTTGGAGCTTCCTTGATGATGAAAAGTCAAGTTGAATGTGGAAGAAAAATTGCCAAAAATGGAAAGTTTCAATTATGGGTCATTTTCCAAATTTAGCAACCTTTGTACAACCTCTTGATTCTTGATAAATGGAACAAATCTTGACAATTGGAGGCCATATGAGGATGTGAGACCTTGAAAACCATGAAAATAACCTCAAAATTCCACAGTTGACTTTCTCCTTTACCGTTGACTTTCTCCTTCACAGTTGACTTTTGCTTAGTTCACAAACAACTGATCCACTGAACAACTTTCACCATGAATCAATAGCCAAACCCTCATCCAGGAACACTTGTGAGCATAAAGAACACCACAAGAACAATGCTTGAACATACCAAGCCTTCCAAGAAGTCCTCTTGATCTCAAAAACCCTAACTGGTCCCCCTGATTAGGAGGGAAGGAATCATTTGAAATCCTTTGCCAATCTTGATCTTATGAAGATATAATGAGCTCCATGAACCACCTTGAAGCCGGAGACTTGAGAATATGGACCAAGTACCTTGATCCCATGCTAAGAACCAATGCCATGCACAATGCAAAATGTAAGAAATGAAAAGAAACATAAGCCAGTTAGCTAAAAACAACAAGGCAAATTTTAGGGTGTTACAGCTGCCCCTATTCAATCAACTTGATCCTGAAGGTATGATAGTGACGGCTATCATGCGTTCTAAGGATTCACGGAGATTGAATACCAAAAGAAACCTGAAATTTGCAATCCTCAAAGGAGGGACGACTCCGCCGGGGAATAAGCAATAAATGTTGCACTGCCACAACACGTATGAGTGTTGGAAACCAATAATGTATTGAAAAGTCTTGAAATAAACACAAACGAGTGTTAGCTATGCTGGGGATGAACACGGACGGGTGTCAAGGGGTCCAGGATATCAAATACGGACGGGTATTGAGGAGATACACAGACGGGTGCTGAAAAGAACACGGACGGGCGCCAAATGTCAATGCGGACGGGCATTGAAACAAAAGTTCAAACACGGACGGGTGCCAAAAAGGTATACGGACGGGTGCCAAATGTCAATGCGGACGGGCATTGAAACAAAAGTTCAAACACAGACGGGTGCTGAAAAGAACACGGACGAGTGTCATTAAAAGATCAATACGGACGGGTATTGAAAAGGTACAAGGACGGGTGTAAAAAGATTCAAGGCGACCTCTCTGGGGATTGAAATACAACACGGACGGGTGTCAGAAGTTCAATACGGACGGGTACTGAAAAGGTACACGGACGGGTGCCAAATGTCAATGCGGACGGGCATTGAAACAAAAGTTCAAACGCGGACGGGTGCTGAAAAGAACACGGACGAGTGTCATTAAAAGATTAATACGGATGGGTATTGAAAAGGTACACGGACGGGTGTAAAAGGATTCAATACGGACGGGTATTGAAAAGGTTATAAAGCAACTTTATCGGGAATTAATCTCGCTGGGGGAATGGAAGGCAACACGGACGAGTGTCGTCAAAGGGTCAATACGGACGGGTATTGAAATCGAAGGTTCAAACACGGACGGGTGCTGAAGGAAACACAGACGAGTGTCAAATGGTAAAAATTCGAGGGAAAAAACCAAAGGACCACCTGGACGAAGGGGTACAAATAAAATCAAGGATAAACAATCCTGGAAAAACACTCTGCCGGGGAACTGTCAAATATTGCTTAACCCAACACCTGTGGAGTAAAGATATCTTCCCAAAATCCGGCTTTCCTGACGAGGGAAAACTCAAATCTGGCTTATGCTTCAGATGCATATGTTTGAATTTTGCCGTAATGCTCCACACGAAGTGGAAATGCTACGCATTTGGGAGGATGCCATGCAAAACAAATGCTTATGCAATGCAAAAGAGACGTCCCAGCAAAATAAATGCTGAAGACCAGAAGCAACTCCGCTGGGGATGGCAAACTAAATTCCCACTGAAACAAAGGAAAACTTGTTGAGGAAAACTTCTCCCTGCTAGGGAAGATCACAATCACCAATTCTGTCAGAGATGGACGAAACTCCAAGAGAATATCCACTCTGTTGGGGAATATCAAGATCAACAACTCTGCTGGAGATGGACGAAGCTCCGAGAGAATACCCACTCAGCTGGGGAGGGATATGAATACTGAAGATGGAAATTCCACCGCTGGGGACGACCAACTATTTTAGAACTTGGCTTCGGCGCCTGCCAAAAACGATTGGCCTTAAGACCTGTTGGGGATACCCCTCACCACCAGACTCTGCTTGGGGAAATGAGCTTAATCTGCTGCTAGGGGAGTAACTTTACCCTCACCTTACTGGGTACTAGATCAAACCATTGTCGTCGAGACTATACTTTCTGACCAACCGAGGAAAGTAGACACCAGGACCCTGTGGGGATAATAACATCTTCGTCCACAAACTTCCTGTTGGAGGTACGACAACACTCACCTTAAAGCAATCAACTTCTGAGTACTCGCTGGCGAATAATAATCCAAACACGACTGCGGTTGGGTATACAATCCTCTGTACTTTGCTGAGGAAGACGATCCTCAATGACTCCGCTTGGGAGAGAAAGTAATTGTCAACATTCACCTGCTAGGGGATAACACATGCTTCTTGACTAGCTGGGGAACAAATAGTTGTCCCATGCTCCGTGGGGAGACATCACTTGCTGAAGAAAGATGTGCCAAGTCATAACTCTGGCCTGGGAAAAAACCTCTTATATCCTGCTAAGGAGGACGATCCTTAACGACTCCGCTTAGGGAATTACTTCTTTATACTCTGGTTAAAGAAGACGACCCTCGATACTCTGATCGGGAAGAGTAATAACCTGCTGAGGACGATCAGACTTCAAAGTTGAGGGGAGCTCTACTCTACTGGGGAAAACAGCAAGCTGCTGAGGATGATCAGACTTCAAAAATGGAGAGAGCAACTCTACTAGGGAGGTACACCTGTCATCCTGCAAAACCAACAAAAAATCTACGTGCAAGAATGAATACATTGATTATCAACATAGTGACTGTCGCCTAGGCAATTGCCACTGTTTTCCAACTTGTGTCATAAAGCTCAACGTTTTAGCATGTAATGTTTTTTTTTTTTCAAAAATATCGGACATTTTCTCAAACAAAATAGGTAAAACAGAAAACAAAAGCTCTTTAACTGAAATGCAAACTTTATTGAATGAATTGGCCTGTGAATAGGCATTTACATCTGGAAGCAATTCCTGAAAAGAGGTAATTGCGCAAAAAGCAAAAGAAAATACAAATGTCGGCAATGTGGGGAACAGACATCCACCATGACTCGACTCAGCTATAACCCACATGACTTGTTCATCCGCAGATACTTTGGCCTTCGAAGGCGACTAACTGGACTAATTCCTTTCCTCCGAATTTTCCAAGTGTGAACGGTGATCACAGATCGAACGCGGATCGTAGTCTTTGCTTCAAAATCCCTAACTTTTGCCTGGATCGCCCTTTTCGGGTTTTCAATCCACCGGGATACCCATTTTTTCCAAGGTTGCCTTTTCAGGTTTTCAACCTTGCGGGTTTATTCTTTCTCTTTTTATCCCTAATTTTTGCCCGAACCTTTTCTTTTTATGGTTCGCCAGGATGCCCCATTTTTGCCTGAACCTTCTTTTTATGTTCAGCGGGTCTCTTTTATGCAAAGTATTTTTTGACTACATCCGCGTTCACAGGGGACGTAAAATCTTCGCCATCCATAGTTGAGAGTAATAAGGCTCCACCAGAGAAAACCTGTCTTACTACATATGGCCCTTCGTAATTCGGAGTCCACTTGCCCCTGTGATCTGTTTGAGGAGGAGTGATCCTTTTCAGAACTAATTCACCAGCTTGAAAACACCGAGGACGCACCTTCTGATCAAAGGCTTTCTTCATCCTGCTCTGATACAACCGACCATGCGCAATGGCTTTCAATCTCTTCTCTTCAATGAGGTTCATTTCATTCAGCCGGGAACACACCCACTCAGCTTCATCAAGCTTCACATCTGTCAGAATTCTCAATGAAGGAATCTCAACTTCTAATGGAAAGACTGCTTCCATGCCATACACCAGTGAGAAAGGAGTTTCCCCAGTCGAGGTGCGTACCGAAGTACGATATCCATGCAAAGCGTAAGGCAACATCTCATGCCAGTCTTTGTATGTCACTACCATCTTCTGCACAATCTTCTTTATGTTCTTATTAGCCGCTTCAACAGCCCCATTCATCTTCGGACGATAGGGAGAAGAATTGTGATGTTCGATTTTAAAGTTCTGGCATAGCTCCTTCATCATCTTGTTATTTAGATTTGAACCATTATCAGTAATGATTCTCTCCGGGACTCCATACCGGCAGATGATGTCCTTTTTAATAAACCGGGCTACCACTTGTCTGGTGACGTTGCCATATGAAGCTGCTTCCACCCACTTCGTGAAATAATCAATAGCCACCAGAATGAAACGATGCCCATTGGAAGCAGTCGGCTCAATCTTTCCAATCATGTCGATGCCCCACATAGCAAAAGGCCAAGGTGACGACAAAACATTCAGAGGAGTAGGCGGCACGTGCACCTTATCAGCATAAATCTGGCATTTATGACATTTCCGGGCGTATTTGAAACAATCAGACTCCATAGTCATCCAATAATACCCCGCTCTCAACAATTTTCTTGCCATAGCATGCCCATTGGCATGAGTACCGACGGAACCTTCGTGAACCTCTTCCATTAATAGGCCTGCCTCTTGTTCATCAACACAACGTAGCAAGACCATGTCAAAGTTTCTCTTGTACAACACATCATCCTTGTTCAAAAAGAAGTTTCCTGATAACCTCCTCAATGTCTTTTTATCCTTGGAAGATGCCCCAGCTGGGTACTCCTGACTCTTCAAGAAGACTTTGATGTCATGATACCAAGGCTTGCCATCTGACACCCCTTCAACTGCAAATATAAAAGCAGGTCTGTCCAAGCCCATGATTCTGATTGAAGGAGCTTCGTTCCAAAGATTCACTTTATACATTGATGATAACGTTGCCAACACATCAGCCATCTGATTCTCTATCCGGGGAATGTGATGGAAGTCTACTCTGTCAAAGAAAGGTAACAACCTTCTGGCATAGTTGTTATATGGAACGAGATTTACTTGACGAGTCTCCCATTCACCTGTGATCTGATTCACCACCAACGCAGAATCACCATAAACATCGAGGTTCTTGATTCTCAAATCAATTGCTTCCTCTAACCCCATGATGCATGCTTCATACTCCGCCTCATTGTTGGTGCACATGAATGCTAATCGGGCAGTAAAGGGTATATGAGAACCCTGTGGAGTCGTAATGATTGCCCCGATTCCGTTACCATATGAATTAACAGCTCCATCAAAAACCATCTTCCATTGAGATCCAATCTCAGGTCCTTCATCAGGCAAAGGCTCTTCACAATCCTTCATCTTCAGATACATGATGTGCTCATCCGTAAACTCAAACTTCATCGGTTGATAATCCTCAATTGGCTGTTCGGCAAGATACTCTGACAACACACTTCCCTTAATGGCCTTTTGGGAAACATACTGAATATCATATTCTGTCAGAACCATCTGCCAACGGGCTATTCTACCAGAAAGTGCTTGCTTCTCAAACACATACTTGATCGAATCCATCTTCGAAATCAAAAGGGTTGTATGGTTTAACATATACTGCCTCAAACGCTTAGCGGCCCAAGCGAGTGCACAACATGTTTTCTCCAGCATCGAGTATCTTGACTCGCAATCAGTAAACTTCTTACTCAGGTAATAGATGGCGTGCTCTTTTTTACCTGACTTGTCTTGTTGACCGAGCACACAACCCATTGAATTCTCAAGAACCGTGAGATACATAATCAAAGGCCTTCCTGGCACTGGCGGCATAAGGACCGGAGGTTCCTGCAAGTATTCTTTAATCTTTTCAAATGCCTTTTGACAATTTTCATTCCACCTGACCGCTTGATCTTTTCTTAGCAACTTGAAGATTGGTTCACACATGGCTGTAAGATGTGAGATGAACCTAGCAATGTAATTCAATCTCCCCAAGAAACCACGAACCTCTTTTTCTGTTTTCGGCACAGGCATTTCTTGTATGGCTTTTACCTTTGCAGGATCAACCTCAATACCTTTTTCACTAACAATAAACCCCAGCAATTTTCCTGATCTCACCCCGAAGGTGCACTTGTTCGGATTCAACCTCAGTCTGAATTTCCTTAACCTTTCAAATAACTTCTGAAGATTCACCAAATGTTCTTCTTCCGTCTGTGACTTCGCAATCATGTCATCAACATAGACTTCAATCTCTTTGTGAATCATATCATGAAAGAGAGTCACCATCGCCCGCTGGTAAGTTGCCCCTGCATTTTTCAATCCAAAGGGCATCACTTTGTAGCAGAAGGTTCCCCACGGTGTTATGAATGTTGTTTTCTCCATGTCCTCTGGGGCCATTTTGATTTGGTTATACCCAGAGAAGCCATCCATGAAGGAAAACACAGAATACTGAGCAGTATTGTCAACTAACACGTCAATGTGAGTGAGCAGGAAATCATCCTTTGGGCTGGCTCTATTCAAATCCCTGTAATCAACACACATCCTGACCTTCCCATCCTTCTTAGGTACAGGCACGATGTTAGCAACCCATGGAGGATAATTTGTTACGGCAAGAAATTCGGCGTCTAGCTGTTTCTGAACCTCTTCCTTGATTTTGACAGACATCTCCGGTTTAGTTCTTCTCAACTTTTGCTTGACCGGAGCACAACCTTCTTTGAGTGGTAGCCGGTGTACAACAATATCAGTATCCAACCCGGGCATGTCTTGGTAAGACCAGGCGAAGATGTCCACATACTCACGGAGCATTTCAGTCAATCTTCCCTTGACACTGTCTTCCAATGCAGCCCCTACTCTTACTTCCTTTCTGGCGTCCTCGGTTCCCAGATTCACAATCTCAATTTCCTCCTAATGAGGTAGGATGACTCTCTCCTCTTGCTTCAACAATCTGGCCAATTCTTCGGGCAGTTCACAATCTTCGTTAGCCTCTTCTTCAGCCTGATAGATTAGATTGTCAAAGTCATACCGAGCTATAGCTGAGTCATGATCGGTGTCATCTGAACAAAAAGACCTGCAATGATTTATGAGGTATGTTTTATTATGATGCAACAAAAGAAACACATTGCCATTTTGATGTGGGTTTTTAATGCATAAAAATAAAAACAGAAAGACAGAGATCAAAATATTTGAGTGTGAAAAGTCCTTTATTAATGATAGAGAAAAACATGCAACAGTTAAAAGCCCTACAAACAGAATCACTACGTCTTGGGAAGAACGTAGGATTAACAAAATAGGAAAACAAAGCAATTACTCGAAGCCTGTCACTTGAATGACTTTCTCGGAAGACCAGTTGTGCAGACTTTCCCCTGGGACACAAGGACGGATCCAGCTATCCATGTCGCAATCACTGTCTCCTTCTTCATCAATAGCATTAATTCTGTAGAAGAAAACTCCAGCGCTAGTGAACCGGACAGGGCCATAGAATTTTGGGGGATCCTCATCTCTCTTGGATGGCTTGTATCCCAATCCATAAGTATCCTTCTTTTTCTGGACTTCAACCACCTGGCCCCACCTCTGTGAGCTACCAGCTTCAACCACAGCTTTGGCGTCTCTCAACGAAGACATGGAACCCTCAGGTTGATTTGCCACTACAGGCTGTATTATAGCTTCAGACTGAACAACTTCTTCAGAAACTTTCACCTTCTCAAATCCCTGGCACAACGTCTCGTGGATTTCACCATCCACTTCCACGTATTTGAACGTTGACAGCTGACTGATCATTATGTCTTCTTCTCCGCACACTGTCACTACGTGACCATCACCATATACTTCAGCTTTTGATGCAAAGTGGAAGTTACAGCACCTGCCCCATGGATCCAAGGACGACCCAATAAACAGCTGTACGCTGGCTGAATATCCATAATGTAAAACGTTGCATTAAAGATTTCCGGTCCAACCTTGATTGGAAGCACAATCTCGCCAAAAACAGATCTCTTCGAGCCATCAAAAGCTCGCACCACCAAGTCGCTTGGTGTACAAATAAGTCCTCGAGTATCCAACTTCATTAAGGCTTTCTTGGGTAATACATTCAACGATGAACCAGTATCAACCAAGACATGTGACATCAGCGAGCCACGGCATTCGATCGAAATATACAGGGCATTGTTATGATTCCTGCCAGCAGAAGTCAAGTCAAGATCTGTAAAACCCAGGCCGTTACCCGCATTCACGTGCGCTACAACCCCTTCCAGCTGATTAACAGAAATCTCTTGAGGAACGTAGGCCGCATTCAAAACCTTCAAAAGAGCATTCCTGTGAGCCTCAGAACACAAGAGCAGAGACAGAATAGAGATCTTGGACAGGGTCTGATGTAATTGGTCCACGATCTTATAATCACTTTTTCGGATGAGCCTCATAAATTCCCCTACATTTTCTGAAAAAGCATCATCAACCGGCTTCACTGTAGATTCCACAATCACTGGAGTCTGAACAGAACCATCCATCGCCTGTTTTCCTCTATCTTGCCTAGAGGTACTGGGTTGATCGTTAACCGGAGGGAGCACTCTACCACTTCTGGTTATAGCATCAGTCTCAACTTTAACCCCTGAACTAGAACCCACTGGTGAAGTATTCATTAGCTCTTGCTTTTGGCCATTGACAAACACCTCTGCACCATAATTCCACGGAATAGCCTTAGAACTCTCATACGGAATGGGTCCAGCCCTTGTGATAATGACTGGAGGTGGCCTTGCTGGACCAGAAATAGTAATTGTTTTGAATGGAATAGTGATAGTGGCAACCTTCTCACTAACAACCTCTTCTAGCTGATTACCTCTGTCAAACTGTAAACAACCCTCATCAATCAGATTCTGAATACCCCTCTTCAACGAATCACAACCATTAACCTTTATCAAACAATCTGAGCAGTTCTCACCACAACCCGGATAGACATCACCTTTCAATAATCTGTTCTTAACCACCACCAACGGAGTCTTCAATTCCTCCACATCCATGATCAAATTCAAAGTTTCACAGTCCTCAATTATAGCATTCACCCTTGGCCCATTGTGATTAGGCATCGGGTTTTGAATAACATTGGGTCCGTCATTCGAGAAATTGATGGCTTTAGAGTCCACAAGGTCCTGCACCTTGTGCTGAAACGCCCTGCACTTCTCCACCGTGTGCCCAGGAGCACCAGAATGAAAATCGCAGTGTGTGTTAGCATCGTAGCCTCACGGGAGTTCCCCTGTTGGTGGAGCCAGGGTACGAAGCTCAACTAGACGCAACTGCAGTAAATGTTGCAACAACTGTGCATACGACATTGGGGGTTGATCAAAATGCCTCTCTGCATTCCTCTGTCTGTTCTGATACTGACCCTGCTGCCTATTCTGATTAGCATTACCCCTTTGTTCCTGTGGTGGAGGTAATGTTGCTGGAATGGTTACTGATGCTACCTGTTGATTGTTAAACTGGCGTTGTTTCCCTTTTCCCCTGTGGGATGATACAGCGTTGGTCTCTCCTTTCTTCTTATAATTATCAAACGGCTTTTTTCCCTGTCCGGAAGACGATCCATCACCGCTAGAAACCTTCCCAGCCTTAATTCTGACCTCTACCTTCTGCCCAATAGCAATTACATCTGCAAACTTTCCTAGAGAACAAGGAAAAAGCTTCTCATAGTAGTGCTTAGGCAGTGTGTCCATGAACATATCTAGCATCTCTTTCTCTAGCATTGGTGGCTGCACCCTAGCCGCCAATTCACGCCACCTTTGCGCGTATTCTTTGAAACTCTCATCATTCTTCTGGGACATGCTCAACAGCTGAGTTCTGTTGGGAGCCTTGTCTGTGTTATACTGATAATGCTTGATGAAAGCTGCAGCTAGCTCTCTCCAGGTACGAACATCTCTACTTTCTAGCCCCATGTACCATTCCAAAGACGCGCCAGACAGGCTGTCTTGGAAGAAGTGCATCATTAACTTTTCATCCTTAGCGTGAGCAGCCATCTTCCTGGTATAGGCCTTCACATGAGTCCTTGGGCAGGTAGAACCATTGTACTTTTCTAGCGTAGGAATCTGAATCTTGTGTGGAATAACAATATCAGGGACCAACCCTAGGTCGTCCAAATCAATCCCCAAATCTTCCTGTTTCACCAATCCTTTCAATTGAGCTTCGATTAAACGGATTCTTTCATCACTGACCACAGGAAGGGCAGCATCTAGACTCCTGACCGAGAACACATCGTCCTGTTGATCATCAAAATGATGGCCATGGATAGCCCGAACAGTACTTCCCTCTCCAACCACTGTAGGAATTCTGCCCTGTCCACCAGCACCAACTCTGCCCGGAGGGATATTACGGTTAATAAGACCACCGTGTAGGATACCATTTTCGTCGACCTGCGCCACTAACGGCTGAACCAGAGTTCTGAACTCGTTCTGACTTTGCACCACACCCTGCATCATTTCCATGAACTGGTCGATGCGAGCTTGCATAGTGGCCATATCTGCCTTAACTTTGTCCATCACTCTGTTTTGATTGAGCCGAGTAGAATAACGATGAGTTGGTTGATCAATCCTGACTGAGAGAAAGAGAGAACATAAGAAAACCAGAGAAACCCAAGAAAACCTGCAATGCAAAGAATGAATATGATTATGCAAATGCAAATGCAACAAACATATTTGAACATTTCCAAGGTATATCCGCTTTGATTCCATTCCAAGCAACCGGGCCAGGGATTAGACGCAATATCAGAAAATAAATCCGACCCAGAAATACCACCGGATCCAACCACTGGAAACCAATCACAAAAATAGAAAACTACCAAGGCAAAAATATCTGAATCAAACATTCTATTATCAAGATGGAAGAATTCATACAAACAAAGTCAATCGTAACCAACGGTGATTCCATCAACAATCCTGATGGTAACCACATAAAAAACAGATACACAATAAACTACAATTCTACCCCAAACAGGCTAGCCTCCACTTCTTCCAGAAGATTCAAAGTGTCAGGATGTGCCGGTCGCGAGATTAACCCTTTGATTAACCTGTTTCTCTTTGCAATCTCTTGGTTCAGCGTTGCAATCTGTTCTTCAGCGTTGCTACTTTCATGTCTTACCTTCTTGATTCCAACTTGTAATTTGAGCTCTTCAATCTCCTTTTGGGATTCTTTCCACTTGTTGAAGAAATGCTTCCCCTTTTCTTTTGCCTTTTGCAGCTCTTTGTTTAGCACCTCGTTTTCGACTTGGACCTCACTCCACATCTCTTGATAAACATCAAGCTCGGTTTCAGTCTTAGCCAAAAGCTTCTTAGTTGTCCTGGTGGTCTGGCTTGAAGTCTCTGCTGCCATGCTGATCTTCTTAAAATGCTGAATTCTGCTATCCAGATCATTTTCTGTCTTCTTCAGATGCTCAGTCGACTCTTTGACCTGCCACTTCAGCTCCAAATTGTCATGCAAAGCTCCTTGCAGCTGACTACTCATACCGGAATTCTCTGCCCTCAATTCTTGCACCAACTTTTGTTGCTTGTTGAACTCTTCAATAGGCACAGTAAGTCTTTCCTCCACACTCTCTGGATACAAGGGAGACGCCCGATTAAAAGGCAAATAGAACTCTTCTACCCTCTTTTTCACCCATTCAACATACGGAGCGAAGGCTTGGTTATTAGGTTTCCCCAAAACAGTTTTACCTATCTTCTGTCTGCTGAGCCAGGCTTGAGAAGCTTCTTGTGCAATAGCTACACCATCAGTCATATGAAAATACAAGGATTCTTCCAAATCTTTTCCAGCTGGAGGATCTTTTAGGGCGTATGCAAACTGCCTGATAGCCAAAGATGGGTTATAGTTAATACCTCCCTTTCTTCCGATCAAAGGTACATTAGGATACCTGCCACAGCTATGTAGAATATCAGTCCCCAACAAACCCTTATCTACCCAGAGAATGTTGAAATTATGGTACAGATGTGTGATGTCTTGTGCAATGTCACAACATCGCAATCTGCTGAACAAGGCAATAATAGAAACAGTAAATGAACACAATCAATTATTCACCCAGTTCGGTTCAACCAACCTACATCTGGGGGCATACCAAGCCAGGAAGGAAGTCCACTATTAGTAGTATCAAATTACAGACTCAACAGACCAGTTGACAATCTACCTAATTTAATCCCTACCCAATGACCCTTCTACCTAAGTCCTCCCTAGGTAAGAGACTCCATCTCACTTCCAATCATCTCGATGATGTCTAGCAGTCAACTACACCGTTACTGCATCAACAGCTTGATTTCCTAAATGTATTCATTCACACACATAACCTTGGAAGACACACTTCCATGACAATACCTAGACATGACCCTCATGACTAAGAACAATACTTAGAGTTGCTTAACAGCTTCCTCCAAGAACAATACATCTCTTACCTACAGGCTTCGAGATAAACACGATGACCATCCCACAAATCGGGTGGTTCATCAACCAACACAGCCCTTATAATCTACATGATGGCTGGCTTACTAAAACTAGGTTACAATGCTTCTATTTATAACCTATTTCCCAACTGGATTTGGGCCTTCAAATCATATCAAATCTCTTGTTCCAAATCTCCAAAAGATTCTGCTACTAAATAGATCTTCAATTAAATCCTCAATCAAATCTTCAATTAAATCTTCAATTAAATCTTCAATGATTAACTCTAAATATTCTCCATATCTTTATGCATTAAATTCAGCTCCACATAATATTTCCAGGATATTATGTATCTTTTAAATCTTCACTATTCAGCTGCAAGATCTTCTCCAAATATCTGATTTGATTTGAATTTAAAAACAGATTTTATCTTCAAATCTTTTCAAATCTTTCAGCCCTAAAAATAACAACAAGATCTGCTCCACTTATGATTGCACCAGAATATATCTTTACCAAGATATTCGCCTACAATCTCTCACTCTCTTCAGTAGAATATCTCTCCAATAACAGAAACACGCGCAGTCCTAAAAACACAGCAGACTGATGTTCTGGTATAGTGATGTCAAGACATCGCATGTGACATCACTCTTCAGCACTATAACATTCTGCAATCCACAAACCACACAGATGGTTTTTTGATGTTCTGTCATCTGATGTTATGACATCGGGTTTGACATCAGCACAAAACTGCAACCCTTAAAAACTTAACATAACCAGAATGTTAACTCAACATAACAAGGCTGTTAAAAACTCATGTTGAAACATCAACCATGACATCAACATTGTTTTACCAAAATTCTAGCCAACTACAAGAATTAACAATCTCCCCCTTTGGCTAATTTTGGCTAAAACAATTTCAGCCTACATCAGAACAACTTGCAGCAGAAACGAACACTTTCACATCAGCATAACCAGATCACAGCTGTTCAAACACTTTCCCCCTCAACTGCTGCACCATATCAGAAAAGGCTTCACAACCACACCTTGGCAACCACTAGGCTAACTCTCCCCCTTTTTAGCCATAATTGGACAAACTCTAAACATAGCAGCAAGCACACAAAAATTCCAAAGGCAAACTCTGAATCATCCAACCAATATACTCAGAACAAAACTCAGACTCAGCAGCTACTACTTTCAATGATCAGCAGAGAAAAGATCAACTCCCCCTATCTAAGATAACCCGTGCACCTTTGCAAGAAGAACACCTTAAATGAATGGAAAACATAAGACTCATCTTCATGTCTTCAAGAGCGCACTCTCTGTTCAACTCACCTGCTGAACGCATTCACTTAGTGCTTAATCACATAATTCCCTCTTAAGTGGTTATCTTCTCATGCTCCAAAACTCACATCTTGCCAAGCTGATCAACTTCTCTCAGGAATGAATTTCTTGATCATAGTCTTCATACATCCACAAATACACTGCCTTCCACTACACTTTAAGTCAAGTCTTCTTACTTTGAATTAAAACCACACACCTAGACAAGTGTGACATCTCCCATCAACAAAGACCCTCACAAAGTAATTCCAACATCTGCACAAATAAAATCGTCCTTCAGACTCCTCCACAGAAGCATGTGCGCATATGATTCAAACAATTGGCTCCACATGGCTAAAACCATTCATGTCCACACCAACACGTCATCCAACAGTCTGATGTCATAACATGTTATCTGACATTATCTCCTCACAAGAGGCAACCAATCTCCACAAGCTTGATCATCATGCAAGCTTCACAATATATACACCTTTCCTGAAGAATCCATAGACAATTACTCCCCCTGTCATGGTTAACTAAAGCTCTAGATGGAGATGAACATTTAAGCACACTTGCTGAGCACTTTCACATATTGTACTTTCACTCTTGGAGAACACATTCAATTATCCTGACTAGTATGACACTGCTCACAAACTCCACGAAATCTCAGATTACTTAAAAGCTTTACTGAGATCCAATCTCTTCAAAATTTTCTGATCCAATCACCTCATCTGACACAGTTCCTCTGCCATTACATCCACTAGTGAGGTCTTCAAAAATAGTAGACATGCTTTGCCAGAACATACTACAACAAACCAAGATTAGAATCTCCACATTCTTATCCACAACGTCAGAAACACCTCTTTTGAAATAATGCTGGAGCAATCATCTCCTAAATATGACCATTCTCATCAGGCTTCCAATCAATCAATACCTGATCTACTACAGTCTTCTCTACATTCTCCATTCTACTTCATCATTCTCCCGTATGACTATGTAGACACTCCTTAGGCATAATGTAGGCACCAAGCTCCTGAACCAGAGCATAAACATCCTTCACCAAGGATATCCAACCCAGATAATGTCCCAACACCAAGTTAGAACATCTCCCACACACCAAGACATCATCACCATGATTCTTGATATGCTCCACCAACTGGACTTACTATTGCATAGTAATCCAAAGACCTAGAGACTTAAGCTCTCATCCACCTTCAAGAAGAATAATCTCCTTAAGTCTTCAACTCATCAACCTTCTGCCCAAGAGTAACTTGTTCCAAGACAATCCTCAATAATAACCAGCTGCCACACTCTGATTATCTTGATTCTTCGAATCCACTTCTGAGATCAACCAAATGCCACAGTTTGATCACCTCATTCATGAATCCTCATATGAAAAGGCCAACTGCCACAAATTGTCTTCTTCACGGTTGTCAAAACTCCCACAAAGATATCCTGATCTACCCACTGAAATTGATCTTCAAATCACATGTTCCTCTTGCTTACACTTAGAATCTCTAAGTCAGTAATATCTTCTCAAACCACAGCTCCCGCAGACTGTATGAGACAGACCTTTATGAAGCATCCATAACTTCCATTACAATAGATCACTTCTATCTTAGCTGATGTGCCATATCACCAGCTGAGACTTTTGATGTTAAGCTAGATGTCAGAACGTTATGACATCCAACTGTTGAATTCAGCTCTTCCTTCTGCCACTCAAAAGAACCTCCTCCCTTTGCAGAAACAGATTTCCATGCTCTCATAGACTTGATTCAACAATCAAGTTTGAGTAGACAACCTCCATCCTGCTTAGAAACTCCAAAGACTTCAAACCTACCACATCTGAATCTTCAGAAAATAAGTAGTCCAAGACTACCCCATAGCAATACTAAAGAAAGTCACTTCCCTTAGTAGAGTCGTCAGTAGAAAGCCAGAGATAACTGCCACTTATCCTCGACCTTCACAACCAGAGCAAACACCATGCTCCAAACCACTTAGAAAAACTGATCCAAGCTGAAACCCTCAAGATTATGATGTCTTCAACAACACCAATAAAGAGCCATACAGAGAAAAGTATATTCTCAACACTTCAACAGACTTGCACTTTTACATCAGACATATACATAGTCTCCCGTCAATGTATTTTGTCATTAGTTGACAGCACATCCTCAGAAGCAGATAAATACTCAACTCCTGTCGAGGTAACCTTTTCACACAACCGCCATCTGCTGATCCAAACCATCACGAAAACCACTTATACCACAAAGCCTTCCAGGTTAGGTCAGTGTCTTGATCTTTCACTCCACCCTGAGCAAAGAACTGACTTGATGTTCCAAACTCAGTTCTAACATTAGTCTTAATGACAACTCCTAATCATACATAACTCTTGCAGGGAACATAAGAGAGCATATCAGCATCTTTCAAGATTAGACCAACAAAACTGTAGTAACTTGCATAACACACTCTTCCAGAGGCTTCTTCTAATAAGCACAAGGTTCAGACCTTCTAACCAAAGAGTAATAACTGCCATCCTTCTGCAGAAACATACCATAGACAGTCTGCTACTTTGAATCCTTTAAGTTACGAAACAGAAAGAGCTCAAGCAAACACCAATTGACCACTGGCTGAATTACCCTGCTACTGCACACCAACTCTTGGATGCCTTTTCCCTTCACTTCAACCAGCTCCTGCTGAAAAGCATCTCAATAATTGTTCAACTTCACAGCTTCCGTGATCCTTCTAAGTAGCTACATTCTAATAGGTCTTGACTTAGCATTTACCATAAACTGCTAATGTGAAGCACGATGTCGAGACATCCGAATTGACATATTAAGCTCAACTTCCACCAATAAGCTTAAGAGATGACTGATCAAGATCTTCATTCCCGCATGAAAGATTTGACAGTGATACTCTTTTCCTTTGTCTCCACCCTATTCACCTTTGGATCACTTCTTTCCCAAAACACAGATAAGAGATAATCCCCATGCAAACTGCATCAT
The DNA here is from genome assembly GCA_022829125.1 of Lathyrus tuberosus. Taxonomy (NCBI): domain Eukaryota; kingdom Viridiplantae; phylum Streptophyta; class Magnoliopsida; order Fabales; family Fabaceae; genus Lathyrus; species Lathyrus tuberosus. The sequence continues at coordinate 15,459,766 of JALAZF010000072.1, forward strand.
CATAGAATATCCTGCTGAGGAGACCAAACCCTAATGTATTTCCAAGAGCATACCTTCCTAGAATCTCACCACCAGAGATACAAGAACCAATCAGGGTTACATCAGATACCATGCAGCGGAACACACAACAACTCCTCAACAACCTTCAGGCACTACTCAATAATCCTTGCATACCATCACCTTAAACCAAGTGCCAACAAATTAAACTCATAACAGCAGTTCTCCTGAGATCAACAGACAGGTCCAATGCATACTCTGTCCTGAATAGTCCATCCTCCACTTCAAGGGACCATTCAAACAACAATATGAACTTCTCCATGTTCAAACACCTTTTCAGTAGATACCACCTACCTTGCCCATGAACCAGAAAGTATCTTCCCTAGATCTCATCCAGAAACACATAGGATGCCTGCTCTGATACCAATTGAAATTCTGGTACAGATGTGTGATGTCTTGTGCAATGTCACAACATCGCAATCTGCTGAACAAGGCAATAATAGAAACAGTAAATGAACACAATCAATTGTTCACCCAGTTCGGTTCAACCAACCTACATCTGGGGGCATACCAAGCCAGGAAGGAAGGCCACTATTAGTAGTATCAAATTACAGACTCAACAGACCAGTTGACAATCTACCTAATTTAATCCCTACCCAATGACCCTTCTACCTAAGTCCTCCCTAGGTAAGAGACTTCATCTCACTTCCAATCATCTCGATGATGTCTAGCAGTCAACTACACCGTTACTGCATCAACAGCTTGATTTCCTAAACGTATTCATTCACACACATAACCTTGGAAGACACACTTCCATGACAATACCTAGACATGAGCCTCATGACTAAGAACAATACTTAGAGTTGCTTAACAGCTTCCTCCAAGAACAATGCATCTCTTACCTATAGGCTTCGAGATAAACACGATGACCATCCCACAAATCAGGTGGTTCATCAACCAACACAACCCTTATAATCTACATGATGGCTGGCTTACTAAAACTAGGTTACAATGCTTCTATTTGTAACCTATTTCCCAACTGGATTTGGGCCTTCAAATCATATCAAATCTTCTGTTCCAAATCTCCAAAAGATTCTGCTACTAAATATATCTTTAATTAAATCCTCAATCAAATCTTCAATTAAATCTTCAATTAAATCTTCAATCATTAACTCTAAATATTCTCCATATCTTTATGCATTAAATTCAGCTCCACATAATATTTCCAGGATATTATGTATCTTTTAAATCTTCACTATTCAGCTGCAAGATCTTCTCCAAATATCTGATTTGATTTGAATTTAAAAACTGATTTTATCTTCAAATCTTTCCAAATCTTTCAGCCCTAAAAATAGCAACAAGATCTGCTCCACTTATGATTGCACCAGAATATATCTTTACCAAGATATTCGCCTACAATCTCTCACTCTCTTCAGTAGAATATCTCTCCAATAACAGAAACACGCGCAGTCCTAAAAACACAGCAGACTGATGTTCTGGTATAGTGATGTCAAGACATCGCATGTGACATCACTCTTCAGCACTATAACATTTTGCAATCCACAAACCACACAGATGGTTTTCTGATGTTCTGTCATCTGATGTTATGACATCGGGTTTGACATCAGCACAAAACTGCAACCCTTAAAAACTTAACATAACCAGAATGTTAACTCAACATAACAAGGCTGTTAAAAACTCATGTTGAAACATCAACCATGACATCATCATTGTTTTACCAAAATTCTAGCCAACTACAAGAAATAACAAATGTCTTTAGCAGCAAAGCCCATCAGACGCTTACTCCACTCTAAAGAAGTCTTCGAATCCACAAAAGCACCGGATTGGGGTAAACGTTTGGCAAACCACTTGTAGAAGAGAGGTGCGCAACAACAAACCACACCACCTCGCTTTTTCTCATTCCTGTTGTATAGAGCGTAATGGAGATCATCTAACAAAGTCGGTACCGGATTCTGAGCTGTAAATATCTGAATAGCATCCGTATCGACGAAGTCAGACTCATTAGGGAATAACACAATGCCATATATACACAGAGCTAATATTGCATTGAAAGCCCTCCACCTATTCTCCTTAGCTTCCTCTCGAGCCCTCTTTACCAAGTACTCCAAATGATACCCTCGGGATTTTCCTTTCTTAGAAAAATCATCCTCCACTGTAGATCTGCTCAAATAAAGAGCCTCAGACACTGCCTCGAAATCACACTCTCCTTGGGAACCATAGAAAGGAACACCTTCTTTGACAGGAATCCGCAAGATGTTGGAGTATTCCTCCAGGGTAGGAACCAACACATAATCTGGCATCACGAAGCACCTCAGGGAAGGATCATAAAACTGCATCAAGGTGTGTAGCCCATTATATTCATATTCACTGAGACTCCGAACCAGGGACAATATCCAAACATACTTCTCTTCAAAGGCTCCCAAAACTTCCGGATCAGCTATACTCTGTAAACTGCTCAAAGGACCAAGAGTGATCTTTGGAAACCTGTAGATGGTGATATTCTTCTTACCCCTCTTAGTGTCCATCCCTAAGAACGCCCTCTGATTGGAATCAAAGACTAGATACTACCTGAAAATGCACAAACATGAATGTCAGATAAATGGAATGCAATGCAGAGCACGGGATCAAGGTATCCACATAAACTGGCTGCATTGTGCTGACTGAACAAATCAAGGCTCTGTACCAAAACTCAGAATCAACATCAACCATAGTGATAACAACAGAAAACCGGGTCGGTTGATGGTCACGGTTACCTGCAAACCTGTAAACAAACCGTCCCTCTCACATGTGGGTACTAGGATGTTCAGTATCCCGGGCTCTCAGGTCGAGAAATGATGATACGTTCACCATTTCTGGTTTGGCATCATCATCAATCGAGGAGGCCTAAACTGATTCTCCAAAAACGAAAGATCCTCAGCTTCATAGGTTTGAGAAGCAATAGCACATTCAGCCCGAAGGATACAATGCTACCGCCAATCAAAGAGGTCGTCTGCTGATTCTCTTTCAAAAAGAAGGATCCTATGGCAAGTTCCCAACATTGGGTCCTCGGATCGAGAGTGTGCAATGGGTTTGCCACAGAAAGTGGGCTGCCACTGTCACATCCCGGGAGGAGTGCCGCAACTGAGTCCTCGGGAATGGTCATCAGAGTCGACGATTCCTCCAGAGAATAACTACTGGCCTGTATCAACATACAGTAGCAGAAAGCTCCGGATAGAACCTCGTCTGATTGTAGGGATCGTGATCACCCGCACGTGGCCAACACCACGGGAGCGTCACGCCTGCCCACGCTAAAACCTAGGTGTATACTCGAGCCTGGGTATTGAGCTCATCTCTCAGAACATCCCAACCCGCTAAACAGAACAACAGCCAGCACAGTGCAGTATATCCAGTATGACAATATAAAATGAAATGCAATGCAATAAAGCTGTAAATTCAATAAATAAATAAAACAGCAAATGCAGTAATATACAACAAAGCAAAGCACCACAAAAAACACCCAACAAAAACAAACAGACAAGCGCTAGGATCGACTCGCTAAAGGGGAAGGACCAGCAGTAGGTCAACCAGAGTCCCCAGCAGAGTCGCCAGCTGTCGCTCCCGAAAGATTCGCATCCAACGGTACAAACGCGAGAGTGGCGCAAAAGAACACAGAGTCGCCAGCAAAGTGTATTTATCCCAAGAAAGGGAAAGGGAACACTGCATAAACCTGAAAGAAGGGAAAGAGCATGGTCACGCGACCAAGAGAACGGGTACGGGAGTCGGTTACGCGAAGGGAAGGTGTTAGCACCCAACACGTCCATCGTACTCGATGGGATCCACGCTTGCTGTCTGCATCAAAGGGTGTCGTCGTCTGGAACTCCACTGCTACTGGAAACGAGAAAGAACGGGAAAGGAAATGAGCGAAGGAACGAAGAAGAAAAGAAAAAGAAGGTGACTCGATAGGACGGTATCGTTGTCCTAGGCCTACGTACTCCCTCAGTGCAATGGGAAAGTTAGAGTCAACGTAGTTCGGACGGGAACTGTGGGGGAAGGTTGCTCGCCAAGACAATCGCTGTCTTGTGCCTACGTATCCTCAATCGGATGAGAGAGAGGAATCAGAGCTGACGTAGTTCGTGGATACGACCACGGATGGGTAAGTGTTTTTTATGTGAGCGACGAGCTCTTCCTAAAAAAAAAGAAGTTGAAACCCAACAATCCCGAAGGATAAACAAGATTTGAATTTGTTTGGTGTTTTTTAGACAGAAGTGTCTTTTAAGTTGTTTCGCAACTTGCATTGAACCCAAGTCTTGAATATAGGAACGAATACTTCGCGCATCGTCCCCAACAGGACGTACACTACGTATCCTAGAAGAATGAGAGGAAGCCCCTCACTCCCCACTTCCCACATGGAAGGCTCGAGCGCAATACACGTTAACTCTTATTACGTGTCTTGACGGAGTTTTGAGATGAAAAGAGAAGCGACACAAAAGGAAACTCTAAAAGGGAGACTAAGAATCCTAATGTTATCATGCACGAATGTCCTATGGTTAGTGAGGTTTAGGAGAGACGACTACCTAACCTAATTCTAATCCTACTCCAAGCTTAATCAAAAATTAAGTTGGACTAGGTAGCTCTAACGGGAGAGAGTCCAAGACTTAAACAAGTCTCGAGACTCGAGGGATGAAAAGAGTGAAAGAGAAGAAGGAGAAAGAGAAGGAGAAGATAAGATACAAGATGGGGCAGCAAGTACATCACATCATCATTAATAATTCACATATGCAAAAGAGGTTCACATTATGCCATATGATGCACCAAAGAAGTCACAAAGCAAAAGGAATGATATGCATCACATAATTCAAACCAAATGCATCCAACAATGCTCAAGTAACATGAAAATCAAATATAGAACTCAAGAGGCAGTAGCATATACATCAATTTCATATCAAACCCAAATTCAAGTCATACAAGATTAATCATCAAGCAACACATTCAAAGCATGCACCAAAAGTGAGAAAGACATCCACAAAACTCAAGTCAAAATAGCAACACTTTGTAAAATCAAGAACAAATAGAAAAATGAATGAAAAGAGATGATTCCAAAGCCACAAGTAATCTCAAATAGTATATGATCACACCATAAAAACATCTTAAGCATCACTCCATCACAAGTAAGCAAATGCATCCAAACTAGATCAAGTACCAAAATTCACCTCAACCAAACTTGCTTCACAAGCAACACTCAACCAAAAATAGTAAAGTGGATTAATAAAATCCCAAAAAATATCCAAACAGGAGCTAACTCAGTCAAGTAACATGTGCAAAAATATCAAACCAAAATTCACAAACCAAGTATCCCAAACAATTGGACAAAGATCACTTAAGAACAATGTTTCAACATGCAAAAGAAAAGGACCAAAATGCAATATGGAAAAGTTTTAAAAATGAAAGAAAATTTTTTTTATGCAATTTAATGTGTCACCTAACAAATGCAAAAAGAATGGATTAAAAATGCATTATAGATGAGGAGAAAGAAATTGCACAAGTTGGTGTGTGCAAGTGAAACAAATAAGAAAAGGAAATAAAACAATTAATTAAAACAGATGCCAAAATAAAATAAAAATGAGAAAATAAAATATGGAAAAAAAAGATAAAAGTAAAAATAAGTTCCATGATTTTTTATATGATTTTTGAATGCATAAAAGTAATTTTAAAAATTAAAAATGAAAAGCAAGTAATAAAAAGAAAAGAAATAGAAATAAAGCCAGGGAGGGTGCGAAAAGAAATGAAAACCAAGTTGGAATTGAAGCAGGCCCAGAAGAGGGGGTACGAAAAGCAAAAGCCCAAGGAAAGGGAGCCCAATGCGCGGTCAAAGGAGTGGAAAATGTCAACATTCAGCAAAAAAACTCAGCCACACGATCTCATTAAATGAAGAAAAACGGTCCAGATTGAGGTCCCACGGTAGCCTCGTGTACGCGCCCGCACCAATGCTTCAGCGATCCACCATAGTCCTCCCATGTGCCATGCACATGATTCATTTAAGTGTTGGCAAGATCTCCACCTTGTGATCAAAAATAGAAAAGGAACAACGGCTATGATCTAAAGAACGCATGATAATAAAGTAAGGTGGCACGCACGCGACAATTAAATTAAAACAGAAATAAGACCAACACGTGGCTGAATGGTGGACGTCGGATCTGGAAATGAACGGCCAGATTCCATCTTCTCCATGAATTTCCTTCCTCGCCGGACTGAACATTCCGGCCGCCGGAGCTAGGGCTCCGGCCACCCTCTCTGGTGAGCTGTGACGTGACTTTTTCCAGAAAATACGTATGAGTATACCATTTTGATCAGAAAAATGCAAGGATCATGAATATCCAGTCCATTTTAACAAACAACAAACACAAAAAGAGAATCGAACGAAAACAAGTTTAGATCTAAAACTTTAAATCCACATATCTCACAAATTACATGTCCAAACTTCAAATAAAATATATCAGCGTGTTCAGTGCACATCATAGATCATTTTGCATATCAAAAATTCAAGTTCTGTGATGGTGAAAAAATCACTAACCTGAGATCTTGAAGAACTTAAAATTGCACAAGAACGCCTTCCAAAAGCTGCAGATCAAGTCCTTGGAACCTCTAATTGCAAAATAAATGCAACTAGAGCTTGGAATCATGCTAGATCTTGAGTTTTGAACTTGAACCCTCTTAAATGGAGCTTGGTGAAAATCTCAGTATGAGCTTCAGATGTTGGTTGATTCTGGTTCTACTCTCTTCACTGATTCCAAATATGAAAGAATTTCTCAAAAACACCTTATGGAGAAGGAGAAACGAAAATGAGAAAGTGGAGAGTGAAAAATGGAAACTGAGCAAATGTGAGTCTCTACCCTAGCTGTGAGAGCATGAGTAAGGTTATATACTCTTGAATAGTTCACTGATTGAGATTAGGAAGTGATTAGAGCTCTTGTTAATGAGATTTGAGTGAAATTGCAAAAATGCATTTTACACCACCACCACTAATTTGCACGTGGGAAGCACTTGTTCTCAGCATAATTCACCTCCAATTTACTCCCATACCACTTCTGGATTGATTTTGGGCCTTGCACTTTCTTGGTTTGCAAGCTTTGAATTAATTTGGCATTTTTGCACTTTGTGAGAATAATGAGAAAAATGGCATGGCATGAATTGAATCAAAAGCCACAAATGATCTTCTTGACTTGTATTTTGATATTATAATGTGACATGAAGCAATTGGGAACATTACAAGTCCATTTGTGCAAAAATACAAAAAGTGGAAAATTTGACATATAAGGAATCCATGAAAAGCACCTTGCATTGTTTTGGCCATAACTAGAGTTCCACAAATGATGTGGAAATGGTCTAGTACTTTTTGGAAATGGGAGAGAAAGATCTTCAACTTTCATGTTGGAGGAAAAGTCATTTGGAGCTTCCTTGATGATGAAAAGTCAAATTGAATGTGGAAGAAAAATTGCCAAAAATGGAAAGTTTCAATTATGGGTCATTTTCCAAATTTAGCAACCTTTGTACAACCTCTTGATTCTTGATAAATGGAACAAATCTTGACAATTGGAGGCCATATGAGGATGTGAGACCTTGAAAACCATGAAAAGAACCTCAAAATTCCACAGTTGACTTTCTCCTTTACCGTTGACTTTCTCCTTCACAGTTGACTTTTGCTTAGTTCACAAACAACTGATCCACTGAACAGCTTTCACCATGAATCAATAGCCAAACCCTCATCCAGGAACACTTGTGAGCATAAAGAACACCACAAGAACATGCTTGAACATACCAAGCCTTCCAAGAAGTCCTCTTGATCTCAAAAACCCTAACTGGTCCCCCTAATTAGGAGGGAAGGAATCATTTGAAATCCTTTGCCAATCTTGATCTTATGAAGATATAATGAGCTCCATGAACCACCTTGAAGCCGGAGACTTGAGAATATGGACCAAGTACCTTGATCCCATGCTAAGAACCAATGCCATGCACAATGCAAAATGTAAGAAATGAAAAGAAACATAAGCCAGTTAGCTAAAAACAACAAGGCAAATTTTGGGGTGTTACAGGGTGTACTGACTATAGTTAATAGGGCTTCTAACTGAAGTTTGCCTAATTGTGGCTAAAAAGGGGGAGAAAATAGCCAAGATAGTCAAGAGTATTATTGCCATATGCTGCTAATGTGATGCAGATATTAAGGGGGAGATAAATTGATGCTGCTAAAAGGTGTTTAGTTGAAAAGTGGTAATGCAGGTATTGAGTAGGAGTTATTGACAGTTGCTATGTTGGTGGGGGAGCAACATTGTTGAATGCAACATTATTGAAAGTTGTTGCTGCATTAAGGGGGAGTTTTAAAGATATCATGACATTTGAAGAGTGCAACCAAGTAGACATCAAGGGGGAGAAAAGTGCTGCACATTATGAGCTACTAAACAGCTGTGATGCTGGTTCATGTTTTAGAGGGGGAGCACCAATTGGCTGTTGTCAATAATGAAGATGGTGCTGCAGCAGATCAAGTGATGAAGACTATTGAAAGTGTCAAACTGCTGCTAATGAAGTCTATTGACACTTTCAATTGTAGGAGATTATTCTGCTGCTGAAGTCTCTGAAGATGCAGAGATTGTTTTAGCCAAAATTAGCCAAAGGGGGAGATTGTTAGTTCCTGGATTGGCTGGAATTTTGGTAAAACAAAGTATATTCAATGTTGATGTCAAGGTACTGATGTTGCAACATTGAAATCTTAACACTGGGTTGTGTTAAGTAATTTATTGCTGAAGTTGGATGTCTGATGTCACACAGGTGATGTTGTAACATCAGATCTGCAGAATTAACAACAGCAGGCTGTGATGTTGTTAGGGTTGCGTATTAGCTGGAATTGTGGAGAGCAAGTTGTCTCATTGGATGCGAATATCTTGGGATAGATATTTGCTGCTGCATAGGAGATCTGTTGCAGATTTGTAGGAGATTTAAAAGGTTGAAGATTTAAAAAGATTTTAGGAGAAAATCTGTTTTAGATATTCAGTTTTAAATAAAAAATCTGGGAGATATTGTAGCAAGTCCAAGACCAATTCAAGGAGCTATATAAAGCGCACAAGACCAAAGGAAAAAGGTACAGAAATACAGAGAGAAGATCAAGAGCATAGGCTGAGTGTCTTGAGTATTTTGTACAAGTTGTGTAACCAAAATTCTAGGGTGAATTGTTGTGTCGTAGTCTGTCCTCTCTAGAAGCTGTGAAGTAATAGAGAGTGGTTGCTTGATCGAAGCTGTGAAGTAAGATCAAGGGTACTCAAAGTGGGTTCTTTGAGTGTTTGTAAGGGATTGAGTGGTGTTCTCATACCTAAGTGGTTTCTTAGGTAGGAAGTCATTAGTAGAGTATAAGTTTAGGAGATTGTCAACGGGTTGTTGAGTCTGTAAATTATATCTACAAGTAGTGAATTCCATCTCTGGCTTGGTAGCCCCCAGAGTAGGTTGGTTGTAACCGAACTGGGTCAACAATTCTTCGTGTTATTTTATTGTTTTGCGGTCCATTGTGCAGAGTGTGTTGTTGTGACATCACACCTTAACATCACACGTCTGATACCAGAATTTCATTCGTGTTTTGTGTTGGAGGTGTTACAGCTAGGTTTCAATGATCTGGATAGCTTCCCTAGGTGCCATGGAGTGTGTATGAATGCTTGGAATGGATTGAAATGGTTTGGAGTTGAAGATGGCACCTCAATTGCAAAACTGTCATGAACTTGAGCAATTGGCTGGTGATTTTGTGAAATCTGTGTTCCAGATGTTATGTGAGTGTTTGGATCACTTCTATATGATGTATGTGAGGTCTGTGTGTGATTGGTTTGATTGGAAAAGCTCTCAAACTCAAAACCCGATGGTGACTTGCTTTAGAAGGAAAAATTGGAGTGAAAGAGGAGATTTTGAGGAAAGCATCTGTTAGATGGCTTTGGTGTACTCAAACTGATCACAATTGAGCTCTATTTATAGTAGAGCAAGTTTGTTTTGGGATCCACAGTGAATGGCAACTGCAGCAGAGGTTTGGCTAATGTTGTCCAATGGAAATCCAAGTCTCCTCTAGCCATTGACTAGAGGTTAGGGCACAGAGCTGTGGTTCCCTTGGTCTTGGATAAGTCTTGACTGAATTCAGTTGAGAATGGCTCAGTCCATGCCACCTTGATGCTTCCATTGAATGCTCCATTCCAAAATTGGAGTCTTGTCCCTATGTTGGCAATTCTAGGTTCAACATGCTATTTCTTGTTCCCAAGACTTTGGAGGCTTGGTTCAGTGATTGTCCCCTTTAGATTCAATCCTCTGAGGTGTCCAAGTGGATAGGAGCATTTGGATTTGGCTTATTTTGGCAAATCGACCAAAAGTGCAAAATCTGCCTTGCCTTGGCAGATTTCAGCAAGGCAACTTGCCAATGTCTTATCTCATGGCTCAAATTGAATTTGGTAATGTTCTTGGCCATTTTGGAAAGCCCTTACATGGTACAACAACTGTTTGAACATGTTTGGTTTTGATCTCTTTTGAATCCAAGTGAAAAATTCCCCTACATTTGGCAAAAGGTAAGGCAGAATCTGACTTAGTGAAATTTTCACTAAGTGTTGGAACAAAGTGACTTTTCTTGATTTTGATCACTCCATAACTCAAAATCCATGAGGAATTTGGAAATAACTCAGTATGAAGCTTTTGTAGAGGGTAATGTGATCTACAAATCAAGCTTTGAATGGGGACCAATGGCCTTGTGGTTTAGGAGTTATGGTCCTTCAAAGTTGGCACATTAGTGGCACTTTTTCCATTACTTATAAATTTTTCTAAGTTTTATGGTTATCCCTTTTACAAGTTATCCAACTTTTCTTGAATTTTCTTGATGAATGATGATTCAAATCATACATTAACATCATTTTAGGGTTAAAAATCCATTTTGGTGAAAAATCTCAAAAAGTCAAAGTTGACTTTTGTGCACAGTTGACTTTTTATCAGATGAATTCCAAACTGTGCAATTCTTCAGGAAATCATGTCCTTGACCTAAATCAAACTTGATGGACATGTTCCATGGGTGTCATAGGGTATATTGAATCATGTCCTAGGGTTTGGGAGCATGTCCTAGTCAAAAGTCAAAGTTACAGTTGACTTTCCTCGCGAAACCCTAATTGTGGTGCAGATGAAATTGAGACTTGTTGCTCAAGCTTCTTGGACTAATCCATTGTTCCAAATGGATCAATATGGTATATTAAAGACCCTCAAATCCTCTCTTGAGGTCTTGGTTCATGATTTTTCCCAAAAGTCAACTTAGGGGTGAATTAGGTCAAGAAACCCTAATTCCTGATTTTTGATGAATGCATCCCCTGAGGCAAAATTGACTTGATGGTTGGGTCCATGAGGCTCCATGGAGTATATTAGGTTGTGTTTTGGATCCTTGGCTTGTGCCTAGATGAAAAATTTCCATCTGGAGGCCCAGGTCGACCAAAACCCTAATTTGGTGACATTGTCGATATTGAGACTTGATCCAGCTAGAAGGGAGCAACCTTGTGCTTATTCCTTGAAGTGGGAGTTCTTTTGATCCATTGTGGATATTTTAGAGGCTAGACAAGTTGAAGATCAAGTTATTCCTTGATTGATCCTTTGTCTAAAGCTCTGAGAGGGCTTAAAACCCTAATTTTGATTGTAGTGAATGCTCAACAACCATTGAGGCATTTGATGAGGCATGATGGTTCATCCATATTGTGATGATGATTTGCACAATGATGGGAAATCTTAGTGGTCAAAATTTTGGGTATGACAGATGCCCCTATTTAATCTTCTTGGACCCGAAGGTGTGAATGACGAAGGTATTCGGGGTGTAAGAGGATTAAATATCGGAATACCCGAAATTTTGATGGTGACTATGAATGGTAGCGCACACATTCATCTTCTTTTACTAAGCAATGATGCTTAGAAAAGGTAAAAACTTCCCCTCGGTCCTGGTTTCCTACCAAGGAATTGGTCTCAGTTTCTGATTTAAACTTCCCCTCGATCCTGGTTCCTACCAAGGAACTGGTCTTAGTTTTTGATTTAAACTTCCCCTCGATCCTGGTTTCCTACCAAGGAACTGGTCTCAGTTTTTGATTTAAACTTCCCCTCGATCCTGGTTTCCTACCAAGGAACTGGTCTCAGTTTCTGATTTAAACTTCCCCTCGATCCTGGTTTCCTACCAAGGAACCGGTCTTAATTTCTTCCGTCAATAAACTTTATTGACAAGGGACGCTATTTGTAGCGGTTTTCCTCAAACTTCTCGCCAGATTTTCCTGGGGAGATGCCATTTGAGTGGAAAAATGATGTCATACTTGCTGGGAAACCCAGTCGTCTGAGTTGTAGAGTTATACAAACTTCTCTGTTGGAGACGCCATTTGTCGACTCTATCTGGGGAAACTGAGTCTCTTGAGAGACTACTTCCGCTTGGGGTCTTACATCATACTTTTCTCGGGATCTTCCCGGAGAAATGCCATATGATGGGATCCAATTTTGAGGTGCCGATGACCTTTTCATCAGCAGTCCTTCAGAGAAAGGAAGCTGTACTGCCGAATCTCGGCTTAGGAGGCTTTCTCTGGGGATTTTCCTTAATCCGGGAAAGCAAGGATATCGTCTTCGATGGCGAAGAGTGACATTTGTTGAAAGTTTTCTCTGGCTTTTCAGAGGTTCAAGTTATCAAAGTGGTCGAGTGCCGACTCTAATCCAGCAATACCCTGGAGGCGAGATTGTTCAAACACAACATTTCCTGACGAGGCAAGAACTGACAGCTCGATTGAGAAGACTGTTATCACTAGGGGACAAGACCGACTAGACTGATAGTGTTGCAATATGAAATGTGAATGCAAATCAAATGCATGATGTACGTATGTATGTATATGCTAAAAAAACTGACGCGACATACAGACTGACGAGTGAACACGACTGGATACTCGGCCATCGCGGGGCGAAGAAGTACCGTTGGTCAAAAAAGTAGCGATTCTACCTTGCTTAAGAGAGATAGTCCCTGTTGGGAGCTATGTTGGTCGGGCTTAGGAGATAAGAACTCGGCCGAGGGTATCAGATGGGGAAAGCCGCATCTCATACAATTGATCCTTCGTTCGGGCGTACTGGCCTAGAAGGGGTACTTTGATTCTGCACTTTGAAATTCGAACGCCTTTGGAGACGCAATCGACGTTCTTTCGATGTTCAACAGTCAAAAGCAATTGCCATCTTTAGTTTAAAAGCAGAAAAAGTTTTAACGAGTAAACTCATTATTGTTTCATTTCAAGAATCGTTGATCATATTAAAATGTCGTTCTGTAAAGCTAAAACAAATAAGAATTACAAACAAAAGCACAAGGGCTCAAATTTTATTGATAAGATGGAGATCAGCCAAACGCGTGATTCCAAAGAGTATTTACAAAGTTAGAAAATGGTAATCTAAGGGAAAATGGATACGTTGAAACATAATAACCATTATCCTTCTACCAACTTTGAATTCGGGACATCCTGAGCTTCTGTCGAAGATGACCTTGACTGGAGTTTTCCTCCGATGATGTAACTGTTGCTAAGGGACTTGCCTCTGTTGAACATAGTTACTTGCCATTATCCCTAATTTTTGCCTGGATTATACTATGAGATTTCCAATCCATCGAGATGATTTTTTTCATGTCTCTAACTTTTGCATGGACCGCCCTTTCGGGTTTTCAATCCACTGAGACGTTTTTTTTTTTTGTTTAGGCGAAGTATTTCTTGACTACATCAACAATCGTGGGGTAGGAAAATTCCTCTCCGTCCATGGTTGCAAGTCTCAAGGCACCGCCTGAGAAAGCTTTCGTGACCACATAGGGGCCACCATAATTTGGGGTCCACTTGCCCCGAGAATCAGTGAGAAAAGATTGTATCTTCTTGAGCACAAGGTCTCCTTTTCTGAAGACACGAGGTCAGACCTTTTTGTCGAACGCCCTTTTCATTCTTTGTTGATACAACTGACCGTGGCATAGTGTCGTGATTCTCTTTTCTTCGATCAGGTTTAGTTCGTCGTGCCAACTTCGACACCATTCAGCTTCAGTGAGCTTAGCTTCCATCAATACCCGGATTGATGGGATCTCTACTTCTATGGGGAAAACTGCCTCCATGCCATATACTAGAGAGAAATGGGTTGCCCCCATTGAAGTGCGGACAGATGTTCGATAACCGTGAAGAGAAAAGGGTAGCATCTCGTGCTAATCTTTGTAGGTTACAACCATCTTCTGAACAATCCTCTTGATGTTCTTGTTAGCCGCTTCTAGCGCTCCGTTCATCTTGGGTCGGTAGGGAGATGAGTTATGGTGTTCGATCTTGAACTCAACGCACAACTCTTTCATCATCTTATTGTTCAAGTTAGATCCATTATCAGTAATGATCTGGCTCGGAACACCATAACGGCAGATGATATTGTTTTTGATAAATCGGACCACCACTTGTCGGGTTACATTAGCATACGACGCTGCTTCGACCCACTTGGTGAAATAGTCAATGGCTACCAGGATGAACCGATGTCCGTTTGAAGCCTTAGGTTCGATCAAGCCAATCATGTCGATTCCCCATATGGAAAAAGGCCACGGGGAAGAAAGAACTTTGAGATGTGATGGCGGTACATGAATTTTGTCGGAGTATATCTGACACTTGTGACACCTCCTCATGTACTTGTAGCAGTCGGATTCCATGGTCAACCAGTAATACCCGACTCTCAGGATTTTTCTTGCCATTGTGTGTATGTTGGCATGAGTGCCAAAGGATCCTTCATGAATTTCTTTCATAAGCATCTCTGCTTCTGGTCTGTCTACGCATCGGAGCAAGACCATGTCAAAATTTCTCTTATAAAGAGTGTCATCACTCAGGAAGAAGTTTCCAACCAATCTTCTAAGGGTTTTCCTGTCTTTTCTGAGTACCCCAGATGGGTACTCTTGTTTCTGAAGGAAGCATTTGATATCGTGATACCATGGTTTGTCATCTATGACTGCTTCGATCATGAAGACGTAGGCGGGCCGTTCAAGGCGCATTATGTCAATCTTAGGTAGGTCGTTCCATTGACCTACACTAATCATAGAAGAGAGAGTGGCTAAGGCATCAGCCATGTGGTTCTCTCTACGAGGGACGTGATGAAACTCGACTCTGTTAAAGAAGGGTAACAACCTCCTTGCATAGTCTTTGTAAGGAATCAGTCCTAATTGGTATGTGTTCCAATCTCCTTTTATCTGATTGATAACCAAGGCTGAATCGCCATATACGTCCAAGTTTTTGATCCTTAAATCAATCGCTTCTTCGAGACCCATGATACAAGCTTCGTATTCGGCCTTGTTGTTCGTACATTTGAACGTAAGTCTGGCAGTGAAAGGAATGTGGGTACCCTGAGGGGTAACAATAATTGCCCCAATTCCGTTTCCATAATGATTAACTGCTCCGTCAAAGATAAGTCCCCATTGGGAACCTGGTTCTGGCCCTTCACTGGGTAACGGTTCATCGCAATCTTTCATTTTTAGATACATGACATCTTCGTCTGGGAAGTCAAACCCGATTGACTCTTGATCGTCAATCGGTTAATGAGCCAAATGATCGGCTAAAATACTTCCTTTAACGGCTTTCTGAGCGTGGTACTCTATGTCATATTCTGATAATAACATCTGCCAACGGGCAATTCTTCCCGTGAGAGCATGTTTTTCGAAAACGTACTTGATTGGATCCATTTCGGAGACCAACCAAGTAGTATGACGAATCATGTATTGGCGAAGACGTTTGGCTGCCCAAGCCAAAGCACAACAAGTTTTCTCGAGCATCGTGTATCGAGTCTCGCAGTCGGTGAATTTTTTGCTTAAATAGTAGATGGCAGACTCTTTCCTTTTGGTTTCGTCCTGTTGGCCAAGTACACATCCCATTGAGTCCTCTAGGACTGTGAGGTAAATGATCAGTGGTCTTCCTTCCACTGGAGGTGATAGAATCGGCGGATTCAACAGGTATTCCTTAATACTGTCGAAGGCGGTTTGGCAATCTTCTGACCAAACGCAATCCTGGTTCTTTTTAAGTAACTTGAAAATCGGCGCACAGGTCGCGGTCATGAGGAATATGAATCTGGAGATGTAGTTCAAATGTCCCAGGAATCCTCTGACTTGTTTTTCAGTTTTCGAAGAAGGCATTTCTTGAATGGCCTTGACCTTGTCAGGATCAACTTCAATTCCTTTCTGGCTGACGATGAACCCTAGTAGTTTCCCTGAACGGACACCGAAGGTGCACTTGTTAGGATTCAAGCGGAGCTTGAATTTTCTTAGACGTTCGAACAATTTTAACAGATGTTCAACGTGCTCACTCTCTATTTTTTATTTTGCAATCATATCATCGATATATACCTCAATTTCTTTGTGTATCATGTCATGAAACAGAGTAGTCATGGCCCTTTGATAGGTTGCCCTGGCGTTCTTCAAACCGAACGGCATTACCTTGTAACAAAAGGTACCTCATGGGGTAATGAAAGAAGTTTTCTCCATGTCTTTCGGCGCCATTTTGATCTGGTTATAGCCCGAGAATCCATCCATGAAGGAGAAAATTTTGAACTTTGTTGTGCTGTCAACCAGCATGTCAATGTGTGGTAAAGGAAAGTCGTCCTTTGGACTTACCTTGTTTAGATCCCTGTAGTCAACACACATTCTGACCTTTCCGTCCTTTTTGGGAACGGGTACGATGTTGGCTAACCATTGAGGATATTCAGATGTAGCGAGGAAACCTGTCTCAATCTGTTTCTGTACCTCCTCTTTGATTTTGATGGCCATGTCCGGGTGAGTCCGTCTCAACCTTTGCTTTACCGGCGGACATTCCGATCTTAACGGTAATTGATGTTCCACGATGCTGGTATCCAACCCTAGCATGTCCTTATAGGACCAAGCGAATACATCGGGAAATTCTCTGAGAAGCTTTATCAAACCCTCTCTGGCGGTTGGACTGAGCAGTGCCCCAATCCTGATTTCTTTTCTCTCTTTTTCTGAACCCAAGTTTACTGTTTCCAACGGCTCTTTGTGAGGTTCAATGGACCTTTCCTCCTGTCTGAGTAGTCGAGAGATCTCTTCTGGAATTTCGTTGTCAACTTCTTCTTCAGCCCCAAATATTAGGAACTCAATGTCGGGAGAAGGCATCGGATCGTATGTTTCAACTGGGTTTAAAACAAGCAATTTGCATGACGTGATGATTCGTGTTTAGAAGAGATAGAGAAAATGCAAGTGTGTGCAGTGTTTTTATTTTACTACTTGTTTTTATTTTTAATTGTTTTTTAGGATTACCATTTTCTGAAAAAGCAAAAAGAGAAAACAACAATTAATGCGGAAATTACAGAACGACGTTATTTTATTAATGAACAAGTCAACTCTTGAAACTACAGCCCTATAAAACAAAACTCTGTCGCTTTGAGCGAAGCGAAGAGGGAAAATTTACAGAAATCGAGCCCTATCCAAACATTCGTTTCACCTGGGCAGGGTGAAAGGTTAAAGATGGAAATTACTTTGAATGACGAACAACCTTCGGAACATCAACAGCGACCCACTGGCGGTGAACTCCTCGGTGAATCACAAAGTCTGGCACCTTCCTTGA
This sequence comes from Lathyrus tuberosus, assembly GCA_022829125.1. Classification (NCBI taxonomy): domain Eukaryota; kingdom Viridiplantae; phylum Streptophyta; class Magnoliopsida; order Fabales; family Fabaceae; genus Lathyrus; species Lathyrus tuberosus. Next base: position 15,477,387 of record JALAZF010000072.1, read on the forward strand.
TTTTTCTTCAGAAATGACGCTGATTTCTGGTGGAGCAGGATCATTGGAATCTGTCTCCCAAGCAGAGTTGTCGTAGGAGGATTCCTCTATTGCATTTTGCATAACATTTGTGCTCTCAGTTGTATCTCCCCATCCAGTTGGCTGGATATCTTCGAGCCTGATACGAGAGCTTTCAGGAGCAGTGTACTTGACTATATAGTCAAATTTTCCACTTGGTTGTCCCAAGGTGTCCCAAACTTCTTTGGAACTGGAGGAGTCATCTCTCTCGATGACGTTGACCTCAGGGAAGGTGTAGTTGATGATTTCAAGTCCGACAAACGTTGCGAATTCATCTTCATGTTGAGTAGTTTCTGAATGACCTGAGTGTTGATCCCATGACATGGTGGGGACACAGGTATTCTGTTCAATGAAGGTCAGTTGATTTTCATTGTTCGGCTGACTTTCTGGCCCCAAATCTCCTGGATAAGGTTACCACATTGGCAGACCATCTATTGGGCCATAGTAGGTGTAGTCAAAATTGTCTTTCATCTGAGTGTCTTCCTCTAATGAATTTGGCGGAGCACGGCATCCTTCTGGATCACAATCTCCATATATCATTTCGACGTCTGACCTGGGTATAAATCTCGGACTCTCTTTAGGAAAGCAAAAGGGAGTTTGCGTTTCGTCCAGAGACATATAACTGTCCTTGTTAAGATAGGACTTCCACTTTTCCTCTGTGTCAGGGGGATCTTCCTCATTGATAGCATGGACTGCTTGAGGGACTGGGTGAAGAAAACCTCCACTGTGGAAGAAGTTTTGAATGGGATGAAGACTTCCATCGCTGGCAGCTGTCTGGGTACGGGTTGTAGAAAAACCAAGACCCTTCTTTGTTTTATTGTCAATAGGAATGACAAGTTGTCCCCATCCTGTCGTATCGGTACTCTCGGCCGCTTTAATAGCATCTTTGTATGAGGAAATCGAGGTTCCTCCTTGGGATTGATTGTCCTTGCTCACTGACAGTGCTTGGAACTGCGTTCCTATAACCTCCTCGGGTTCTACATAAGCAGATGATGATAAGTTACTCACGAGCAAGGCCTATTCTCCACAGACTGACAAGTTGATCGTTCTGAATGAACTTTAGCTTTTGGTGGAGGGTCGAAGTGACCGCTCCCGCCTGGTGTATCCAAGGTCTTCCTAATAAACAACTGTACGTTGCCCGGATGTCCATGACCTGGAAAGTGACATGGAAAGTATGAGGACCGATAGTTATGGGAAGATCAACTTCGCCGATAACCGTTTTTATGGATCCGCCGAATGCTTTGACGAAAACCTCGTTGATTCTCATCGGAGGGCCTTTGAATGATAATTGCATCAAAGTGGACTTCGACATAACATTCAGGGCTGACCCTGTGTCTACCAGTACGCTGGCTAAAGCATCATCCTGACAGTTAACTGTAATGTTGAGCGCCATGTTATGACGGTGACCCTCTTCAGGTAATTCCTCGTCACTAAATCCCAAATTATTGCAGGAAGTGATGTTAGAGACAATACTATCGAACTATCTGATTGTTACATCCTGTTCCACAAAGGCTTGCTCCAAGACTTTCTGTAGAGCCTCCCTGTGGGCTTCTGAACTGAGTAACAGTGATAATACCGAGATCTTTGAAGGAGTCTGTAACAGCTGATCAACAATGTTATATTCACTCCTTTGGATAAGCTTCAGCATCTCATCATTATTTTTTGAATGGTCAGGATTATTGGATTGACCGACTGATGGATCGGGAGCTTCTGTCTGAAGTTCCTTTTCCTTGTTAGGTTCTCCAACTCCTCGGTTGAAGATTCGACCGCTCCGTATTACACGACGGATGTCTGCAATATTCACGACGGAGGGTAATGGAATTTCCTTTCCATTTTTGACTATTGTTGCACTGTATTTGTAAGGGATAGCCTTAGTTGATTCATACGGTAGTGGTCCTGGTAGATAGATGACTATGGGAACCTTCTGATTTTTCCGACCATCATAAGTAACCTTGATCCGTTCCCGGATGGGAACTCTAGATTCATCAAGTAGAGGGATGATGGCAAAAACATCCCTGGTCTGGTGATGACCATAGATGGTGACAACATCCTCGACTTTATTGGCAAGGTAGTTCGGCGTCCAATTGATGGGTCCAGAACCAGAATATGGGCGAATCTCTCCACGATCCACCTGACCCTGAAGAGCTGCTCTCACAAGGTAACACCCTTGGTTACTTTCCGAACAGACGCTACAACGGTCATAATTGTGTGGTGGCACCTGGCCACGCCCACTTTGAATACAATGTAACCTCACTAGGTTAGCTTCCACGAGTCGGACATCCTGACTTTGACGCCGAGTGGGATTCCTGTTATTGATACTAATTTGCTGAGTATCTTCATCCATATAGATTGGCATCCAACAATGATTTAACAAGTGTTGAAGTGCCTCCTGGACAAGGGTACAACCTTGATCATTTTCGCAACCTGCTTTACAGCTTTGATAGTCGTGTGATATTAAGAATCCGAGTCGGACCTGCTCAGTATGTAACTCTACCAGGTTGGTATTCATCACGCGAATATCGAAGATCTGAACCATGTTGATCTGATAAGGGTTCCTATCATGGTAGTCCTAGATCCATCCAAGATCCATCTGACGCTGGAGGGCCTCTTGTATGAAAGAGCATCCCTGTTTGTTTACCGAGCAAGTCAAACAGGAACTGTAATCGTGCCGTGGCAGATTATGATACTGGCTTTGGCTTGAGTGCATTTCCACCAAGTTGACTTTCATTGCACAGATGTCGTGGTTCTGAATGATGTTGGAGTTCGTATAGACCATGTTAACTCCACGAACTCGGTGTTCATGGATCCATCTGAGATCCATCTGTTCCTATAGAGCTGCTTGCACTACAGAACATCCTTGATTGTTTTTAGAGCAGACATCACACTGATGATAATTATGAGGTGGCACATGGCCATATCCACTCTGTCTACAATGCATCTTGACCAAATTAGTCCTCAATAAGAGTACATCGTGAATTTGATAGACATTGTTAGTCTCTCTCTCAATCAGGTTGACTGCAGCTTTCTCGTGTTGAGGCAGCGGGTTCGTGAGAACATTGGGATTCGTATCTTTGAAAGATACGATCCCGCTCCTAACAAGCTTTTGCACGTCGGATTTAAAATTGAGACAATTCTCAATGTTATGCCCTGGACCTCCTTGGTGGTAAGGGTAAGTCTGATCCACCTTAAACCAAAAAGGCGGATTTTCCGGTACTGTAAGAGGAGACTTAGTCTGGATGTGCCCCTTAGCCAGTAGTAACAGAAATAATCCTGCGTACAACATGTGTATAGGATTAAACCCTGATGGTCGTGTTGTACGGTTGTTGTTATATGGAGGACGAGCCTGCTGAAGAGGCTGTTGTGTCCTTTGCTGATCTGGTTGGCTTTGCGCAACCTGAGGTTGATAAGTAGGAATAGGCGCGGTGCTGATAGTAAGAGTCACAACTGCTACTGGTTGATAACGTCGCCTTTGCTTTCCGAGAGAGATATTCCCAATATCTTGCTTTTTTTCTTAGGGAGAGCACTACCGTATTTTTTAGTACCGCTCATCGATCCAGTGTCTTTTACCAAACGTCCTTCTCGGACGGCTTCCTCAAGACGTACGCCCATGCCGACCATCTCGGTGAAATCACTGGGCGCACTGGCAACCATTCGGTCGTAGTAAAATGAGCTTAAGTTTTTTAAGAAGATCTTTGTCATCTCTTTTTCCTCAAGAGGTGGACAAATTTGAGCGGCAATTTCACGCCACCTTTGAGCATACTCCTTAAAGGTTTCCTTGTCCTTTTGCGTCATCGATCTGAGTTGATCTCTGTCGGGTGCCATGTCCAAATTGTATTTGTATTGTTGGACGAAGGCAGTACCAAGATCTCTGAAAGTACTGATCGTAGTACAGTTTAAACCCATGTACCATTTGAGTGCAGCACCGGTTAAACTATCTTGGAAGTAGTGAATCAGTAGGTCTTGATTCTCAATCTGAGATGACATTCACTGAGCGTACATCACCAGATGGCTTTGAGGGCAAGAGTTACCCTTGTATTTTTCAAAGTTGGGAACCTGGAATTTGTGCGGAACTTTCACATTGGGGACCAAGCAGAGGTCTGCGGCGTCCTTTCCAAATAGATCCTAACCACGAATGGCTTGCAGTTCCTTCTGCATTTCCAAGAACTGTTCCTGGAATTCATCCATTCGGTCAAACATAGTTTCCTTTTTACCAGAAGGTATCTGTGGAATCTGTCCTTCCGGGACAGTGTGCACCACAGGGGGTGGTACCGTGACTACGGCAGTGAATCTTGGCGTTTCCCGAAGTTTGTAACCTTCAGGAGTCTTCAATATGCCCCTGGCATCTTCGCTTTCCCAAAGTTTGTAACCTTCAGGCCCAGCGGCTTCTGTTATGATTCCCTGATCTTCAGTGATTGGCGGAACATATCCCTCAGGGATATAGTTAACAGGCGTGCCCCAAGGACGATCTTTCGGCATCTGATACCTAGGATCAAACTTTTCCACTATGGGCGTTGAGGTGATCTCTGTGATCACAGTCCTTTGTAGATGAGCTTCTGCCATGGCTTGCATGTCGTTACGAAGCTTTCTCATATCCTCTCTCAGAGCGTCGATCTCTTCTTTCAACTCTCTGTTCTCTTCCTCAAGATCATCCACCTTTTTCTGACGATTGGCCCGAGTATTGTACGAATGAGACATTTTGACTCTAGAATCGAGACACAAATGTGAGATTCGTAGGGAAGAAGAATACGCGATGTGAGAATGATGAATGCAATGATTATATTAATTGTTTTTATGGTTTAATCAAAATAAACTTTGACAATTAGATTGCAAATATCAAACAGTGGGGAAACCCCTTTTTATTGAATTCAAAGGATTACAGAAATGGAAATACAGTAGATTACAAAGTGCAGAAACAGAAACCTAAGCTAATGGGTCCCGAGTCCTCTCTGAAGAGAAATCGGGTGCTGATTCTGGTATCTTCCTTTTCTTTGACCGGGGCTCTTAAGCCGTTGTCAGGTTGTCATTCCTTTGCCAAGTGAAAGGAGCGAGCGAATTCCTTTGGTCATCTTGATTCTCTACAGCATGTTGCTCCAAAATTTCAATCAGAGCATTTTTCTCTTTCAGCAGTTGCTGTATTTTAATACACTCCACATCTAGAGTGCGGTACTTGTTCTTCTAAGACCTCCTCTCCCGTTGAACTTTGTTGAGAGTAACCTGAAGCTCTTCAGTTTCCGTCATGAAGTACATGATAGATTCCCTCGGCGGAAGAATTCCGTAACGAGGATAAGGCATCTTTAGCTTAAGAGCTCTAGTTTGTACCCAATGGAGATAAGGTTCCACCGAGACACAGTCTGGTTTTCCCACAGAATCTCGTCCTTTCTTACGAACGTGTTTCCAAGCGTGCACTATTTCCGTCTTTAGTGCTCTGTCACTTTCTCCTTCCTTGAAGAAAAGACCTTCCAGATGACCACCCCGTGGGATGTGTCTCATCGGGTATCCAAATTGACGAAGAACCAATACCGGATGGTAGTTGATTCCTCCCTTAGTTCCTATAAGGGGTACGCTGGGGAATTTTCCACAACGGTCAATGATCCTAATTCCATCATAAATCCTATTACACCAATCTATATTAGAGTTGGTAAGAGACACGATCTTCTGCGACCAACGTAAGGCACTCTTACAATCCCAAAAAGCAGCAGACTTGGGCAAGTGGGAGATAAACCATTTATAAAGCAGAGGTATACAGCATGTGATCTCCCCTCCGCTGTACAAATTTCCCAAGTGGACAGAATGATACGCATTTGCGAGCAAAGTCGACACAGGGTTTCCAATGAGAAAAACCTTAATGGAGTTAATATCGACGAAGTTATTGATGTTGGGGAACAAAAATAACCCGTAGGTGAGCAAGACAAAGATGCTTTCAAAAGCAGTCACGTTTCCTGTACGGGAAAAATACAGGGCTTTCTTTGTCAAGAACTGGGCTGGCAAACCTTGGATGCCACCCTTAGCGGTCATGTGAGTCCTGACCTCTGACTCGTCCAAATAAATTGCTCTTGCAATGGTCTGATTCTTTGGAATTTCTTCCAGTCCAGAAAATGGAGCTCGATCCGTAATGTGTAGATCGATCAGATGAGAATACTCCTCCAGCATTGGTGCTAGCTGGTAATCCAGGAATGTGAAATAGTGATAAATCGGAGCGTAAAACTGAATGAGTGCATCCATGATTCCCTCAATCACATGGACTCTTAACAGTGGTAGCAGACCTCTGTGCTTGGCTCTGAAAGCCTCAGGGTTAATGATCATCCTTGCTAACCTTCTCAAATCCTCTAGTTTTAGAACCTTGAAGGTGTACGTATGAGTTCTCCATCTACCAAAATCCATTAGCGTAATCCTCTTCTCTGATATTTGCAATCACAGTCTTAGTTTAATTTGAAAAACAGAGAGACTAGAAGAGAAATTTTTTGAATGTTTTAATGTTTTTTAAATGAATGCATTAATGCAGCACACAAAAACATAGAAAAAACATGGGGTGAAAGGGTCATTGTCATGAAGTCAAGGCTCTACCCATCCCCAAAGGTTTATACTAGGGTGATTTTTGTACCTGTACTCATTATCATCAGCTCCTCCCAGGAAAGCAAAACAACAAGCGGATCGCCAGCGAGTTGTAAAGCAATCTTAGAGTAAGTGCCATTCACTGAGAATAGATCACCAGCCTCAAATGAGGGTAGTATCGCGTGACAACTATTTCCGATAGCTTCCGCACTACGAAAGGGTTTGGCTCCTCAGCTTCTCAGGCATCACAACCGACCCATTGTCTAGGTGAGAGAATGGTTACATTAGTCAGCTTCCACTAAGGTTGATGGTCGACCTCGTCGCCATCACTTATCTTAAGTGTATACTCAATCTTTCCACATACGGCATCACCTGCATTCCCATTAGCAGAAAAATAAACACGTATAGCAATTAGGAAAAGCAGTATATATATTTGTCCTAAACATCCTAGACCTTTAAAGCTATGAATCCTAAGTTCCTGACATAAAATGGGTTCCCCGGCAGAAGCCCCAATCTGTGGTTTTCACACAAGAGGTGAAAAGGTTGGTCCAAGGTTTTCACCTTAAACGTTTAAGAAAGATATTTCTACATGCCCCACGGTGGGCGCCACTTTTCTGTAGCGAGCGATTTTGGACGCGGTTCTTAAGCGCGGTCGCTCTCTGCGGTTTGAGCTTACTACAGGTCGATTCATTTTTTATCCTATTAAAGCTGATGAAGAAAGGGAAATAGATGTCTCCAATTAACCCTGCTTTGCATACTGAGTTTAAACAGCGGTCTGTTAGGTTACGGATGTTATCAATGTGGGGGTCCTTTGTACTGGTTATTTGTATTTTCGCCAATACTGATTTATTTCTTTTTATTTTGACAGAATGTTTCTGGCGGGGAACAAGGATTAGGATGTTAGGACTGATGCTTTTTGATAGATATGTGAGAGTATGGGATTTTGAGTTTTTGTTGATTGTGCTCGCTAAGATATTTTCTTTCGATCTTATGCCTACGTATTCCCGTTTACCGAAACAGGGAAATCAGAGCATTCGTAGTTCCTCCTATTCTAGGGGAGGAAATTGGTTGTTTTGGTGTCTTGTTCAAAGCCCAAGACGTGAAGCTAAAAAGGTGATTTGTATCTTGTTCAAAGCCCAAGATGTGAAGCTAAAAGGGAATTGACTTTAGAGAGAATTTGTCATCTCTAAAGAGGGGGTTGTATGTCACAAATGTTGGGGTGACTGGTTATAAAGGAGAATTACTTTAACCGGGATATGTGAATCCGGCAATGCCATAATTTCCTTTATAGGGGATTTTAACCTGAAGGAGAAGACTTTAACTCAGTGTAGAGCAATGCTATCTTTCCTTAGGAATTTCTCATGCTAAAAGAGGGATAGTGGCATGGATATAGATGATCCAAAGGCTTACCGCTTACAGCAATTAGATGAAAGGGGGAGGAGTTGTTGATGTTTGTGTACTGTGAATGAGGCACAACTTTGATGCTAAAAGGTTGATTGGATCAACCAGTGGTTTTCTTATACAAAGCCTAAGAGGAGGCTAATATGTGTCTCGTACAAAGCCCGAGAGAGAGGCTAAAAGGGGTTTTGACTCAACGAGGGAATCTTTCGGTATCTCGTAGAAGACCCGAGATGGAGGCTATTTGATTCAACAAGAGAGTTTTTGTATCTCGTACGAAGCCCGAGATGGAGGCTAACATTTGTTTGGCTCAATAAGAACCTTTTTGTATCTCGTATAAAGCCCGAGATGGAGGCAAAAGGGGTGATCGACTCAACGAGGGAGTCTCTTATGTGTCTCGTACAAAGCCCGAGAGAGAGGCTAAACGTTTGCTTCGCTAGGAAGAATCATTGTACAAAGCCCAAGAGAGAGGCTAACTTCACTGGAGAAGGATCATTATACAAGGCTAAGAGGAGGCTATGGTAACTGTTTCAGTTAAGTGACAGATCCAGTATACTGATTTTAAAGAGAAAATCAGTTCTTATATGAGTAACACTGTACTCAGGGATTTGATTCGAGGATCAAGGATGTTTCCTTTTCTTTGAGGAAACGGGAAATCCAAAGGGTATTGAGACTGTCCGAGTCTGCGGGTTTCCTTCCTATTTAACGAAGGGGTCACTTGAGAATGTCTTTGAGACTCAAGGATATTAGACCGTCCGAGTCTAGAGTTTCATCTTTTGTACTATGCTTTGAGAAATAGTAGTAGACTCTATGATAGGATTGTTCTATGAGGATGACTAAGTTCTGTTCCTATACCTCTAGGAGGTCGTCGGGACAATTTGTACGAAGCCCGAGAGGAGGCTAGAAGTTTTTAAGAAGCCGACGGGTCCTTGTATGAAGCTCAAGAGAAGGCTATCATTCCCGGAGGAAGAGATCATTATACGAAGCCTAAGAGGAGGCTGTGAATACTTCTAAGAAGCCGTAGGGTCCTTGTACTAAGCCCAAGAGGAGGCTAGGTTGCTTTTAGGAAGCCTGTGGGTCCTTGTACGATGATCAAGAGGAGGCCGATGCTTTTAAGAAGCCCGTGGGTCCCCAAACCCCGAGAAATTCAAGGCAATGCTATTCACCGAGAATAGATCAAAGTCAGGAAAGTTCGAGAATTTGGAAGAAACTCAAGAGATGCCATTCACGGAGAAAAGATCATCTCTGGGGAATAGAGTTTCTTGACAAGTGCTTTTAAGAAGCCCGTGGGTCCCCAAACCCCGAGAAATTCAAGGCAATGCTATTCACCGAGAATAGATCAAAGTCAGGAAAGTTCGAGAATTTGGAAGAAACTCAAGAGATGCCATTCAAGGAGAAAAGATCATCTCTGGGGAGTAGAGTTTCTTTGACAACTTCTATGAGTGACAGTCTATGAAAGGGTTCACAGAGAATGCTGCCTTTCGTGTCTCCATATTGTTTAAACCCAAGAGGAGGGAAGACTGTGTCTGGTAATCCTATGGGGATCTAGTTTTGACTATTTAAGAGTGATCAACGGGCTTAATGCTAGACGTAGTTGCCAGGGAAACTCTAAATATCTATACTATTATTACACAGTTGATATGAGTTTATGAAAGAAGACTTACAGCGAAACAGCCCCACAATACAGTTATATGTATATGAAAGCGGTAAATGAAAGCGTATAAACACTTACTCGGTTGTAGAGCTTCCATGCTGTTTGGTTAGTTGTTCAACAAAGAAAGATTGAAAACAACAGTATATTTCAAAATCAAAGGAGAAAGTGCTTTGAAAAAGAAAGATTTGGGGCTTACAGCTCAAGGAGAGGCCCAGGATTTTATCAGTGAGCGCACTGTTGAAATTTGTACAGAGGGACTTATACAAGTGACTGAGGCCCAAAATAGGTTTTCTGTACAAAGGGATGGGTCTTACACTCTCTCAAGAGGCCCAATAGGTTTAAAGAAAAAGAGTGGGGCTTATAACACGAGGGTAGGCCCAATTGATTTTTCGTTTAAAATGGCGATCGCGCCGAGGTTTTTTTTTAACGCAGAGGGACTTATACAATAAGTGAGGCTCAAAATGGTTTTGGTTAAAAGGGGGTTGGGTCTTACACTCTATTAGAGGCCTAAAAGTTTTGGATGGGTCTTATAGCTCAAGGAGAGGCCCAGTTGTTTATTTTTGAAAAGGCGACGACTGCGCCGTTTATTTGAAAATGTACAGAGGGACTTATACAACGAATGAGGCCCAAAATATTTCTGTACAAGTGGGTTGGGTCTTACACTCTAATAGAGACCCAAAATTGTTTGAATGGGTCTTATAGCTCAAGGAGAGGCCCAAAGTTTTGTTTTAAAAAGGCGACGATCGCGCCATTTGTTTTTGACGGTATCGGGACTTATACAATACACTGAGGCCCAAAAATGATTTGGTCAAAAAAGGATTGGGTCTTACACTCTATTAGAGGCCCAAAGTGTTTTGAAAATGATTTATGAGGGTTGAATTAATCCAAAAACCCTAATTTGTTTTCAAAATGTGTTTTAATTGAATAAAAATTCAATTAAAATGATCAAAATTTTTAACATATGAAAAACAAATTGTGATATTGGATTAATGCTTCAAAAATTAAGTATTGACCTACAAAATAATTAGAAAACATTAAAAGTTGCAAAATCAAGGTGGAAAAAATATTTTAAATGTTAAAAACAATTAAAACATTAATTCTTTGCAAAAATATCAATTATACAAAATAAATAATATTTTTGGGATTTTTTTGGGAAAACAAAATATTTTAACATTTTTGTGAATTATTAAAAAAAGAATCAACTCAAAATCATTAAAACTCATAGAGAAATTAATTTTTGAATCAATTAAACAAAATCACAAAATTCAAATATTTGAATTTATGAAAATGGCGCCAAGAACATGGACCAAGAACACGTGCGTGTTCTGCCTTGCCCAGATTTGCATTTTCTATCCAATCTCACTAAATACTTGATCATATCATGTAATCCACATACCAATCAACTCGTTTCAACCTCACGATCATGTCTATGGTATTTAATTTTATTTAAATTAAACATACAACAAGAAATCATGACAAATCCTCAAGAACCCTAATTTCTGCATGAAGGCTAGGATTTTTGATACACGATTCAAACAATGTAATTAATTGAGGGGAAACATTCCATGCATGATTATGAACATATGGCCAAATTATTGTGCAACAAAAATTGCATGGATCATAGAGTTAGAAGAGCTCATGCTTACCACTTGCAGCTGGTGATCGTGATTTGTGTTGGAGGTGTTACAGCTAGGTTCCAATGATCTGGATAGCTTCCCTAGGTGCCATGGAGTGTGTATGAATGCTTGGAATGGATTGAAATGGTTTGGAGTTGAAGATGGCACCTCAACTGGAAAAATGTCATGAACTTGAGCAATTGGCTGGTGATTTTGTGAAATCTGTATGATGTATGTGAGGTGTGTGTGTGTGATTGGTTTGATTGGAAAAGCTCTCAAACTCAAAACCCAATGGTGACTTGCCTTAGAAGGCAAAATTGGAGTGAAAGAGGCGATTTTGAGAAAGCATCTGTTATATGGCTTTGGTGTACTCAAACTGATCACAATTGAGCTCTATTTATAGGAGAGCAAGTTTGTTTTGGGATCCACAGTGAATGGCAACTGCAGTAGAGGTTTGGCCAATGTTGTCCAATGGAAATCCAAGTCTCCTCTAGCCATTGACTAGAGGTTAGGGCACAGAGCTGTGGCTCCCTTGGTCTTGGATAAGTCTTGACTGAATTCAGTTGAGAATGGCTCAGTCCATGCCACCTTAATGCTTCCATTGAATGCTACATTCCAAAATTGGAGTCTTGTCCCTATTTTGGCAATTCTAGGTTCAACATGCTATTTCTTGTTCCCAAGACTTTGGAGGCTTGGCTCAGTGATTGTCCCCTTTAGATTCAATCCTCTGAGGTGTCCAAGTGGATAGGAGCATTTGGATTTGGCTGATTTTGGAAAATCGACCAAAAGTGCAAAATATGCCTTGCCTTGGCAGATTTCAGCAAGGCAACTTGCCAATGTCATATCTCATGGCTCAAATTGAATTTGGTAATGTTCTTGGCCATTTTGGAAATCCCTTACATGATACAACAACTGTTTGAACATGTTTGGTTTTGATCTCTTTTGAATCCAAGTGAAAAATCCCCCTACATTTGGCAAAAAGTAAGGCAGAATCTGACTTAGTGAAATTTTCACTAAGTGTTGGAACAAAGTGACTTTTCTTGATTTTGATCACTCCATAACTCAAAATCCATGAGGAATTTGGAAATAACTTAGTATGAAGCTTTTGTAGAGGGAAATGTGATCTACAAATCAAGCTTTGAATGGGGACCAATGGCCGTGTGGTTTAGGAGTTATGGTCCTCCAAAGTTGGCACATTAGTGGCACTTTTTCCATAACTTAGAAATTTTTCTAAGTTTTATGGTTACCCCTTTTACAAGTTATCCAAATTTTCTTGATTTTTCTTGATGAATGATGATTCAAATCACACATTAACATCATTTTAGGGTTAAAAATCCATTTTGGTGAAAAATTTCAAAAAGTCAAAGTTAACTTTTGTGCACAGTTGACTTTTTATCAGATGAATTCCAAACTGTGCAATTCTTCAGGAAATCATGTCCTTGACCTAAATCAAACTTGATGGACATGTTCCATGGGTGTCATAGGGTATATTGAATCATGTCTTAGGGTTTGGGAGCATGTCCTGGTCAAAAGTCAAAGTTACAGTTGACTTTCCTCGCGAAACCCTAATTGTGGTGCAGATGAAATTGAGACTTGTTGCTCAAGCTTCTTGGACTAATCCATTGTTCCAAATGGATTAATATGGTATATTAAAGACCCTTAAATCCTCTCTTGAGGTCTTGGTTCATGATTTGTTCCAAAAGTCAACTTAGGGGTGAATTAGGTCAAGAAACCCTAATTCCTGATTTTTGATGAATGCATCCCCTGAGGCAAAATTGACTTGATGGTTGGGTCCATGAGGCTCCATGGAGTATATTAGGTTGAGTTTTGGATCCTTGGCTTGTGCCCAGATGAAAATTTTCCATCTGGAAGCCCTGGTCGACCAAAACCCTAATTTCGTGACATTGTCGATCTTGAGACTTGATCCACCTAGAAGGGAACAGCCTTGTGCTTAATCCTTGAAGTGGGAGTCCTTTTGATCCATTGTGGATATTTTAGAGGCTAGACAAGTTGAAGATCAAGTTATTCCTTGATTGATCCTTTGTCTAAAGCTCTGAGAGGGCTTAAAACCCTAATTTTGATTGTAGTGAATGCTCAACAACCCTTGAGGCATTTGATGAGGCATGATGGTTCATCCATATTGTGATGATGATTTGCACAATGATGGGAAATCTTAGTGGTCAAAATTTGGGGTATGACACCTTGGAACTGGTATTTGAATAGGAGTCGCAACTCCTCTTTTCTGGTATTAAACCCCAGAAGGTACTTGCCCCTGGGATTCTAAGGCAGCCACCTCATTCATATTCCTTAAGTACCCAATCTGTATTATCCCTTGGTCCATTAATTGTTGGAGGACCTTCTTCATCATCTTACACTTATCGGGATCAGACGCGCAATCCTCGTTGTCACCGTGCAGCCTGTCAAACTCCTCGTACCCAATCAATACTTCCCTTACTTTAGTCATAGGGGTCTTTAGTTATTCTACCCCTCTGATTAGGACATTCTCTCCCAGTCCCTCAATGGAGTTAACAGTTAGCCCAGCGTGCCCTGAAAAGGATTATCTCCTACATTTGGATTGTCATAACTAAAGTTAATGACCTTCTGATCCAGCAAATCTTGCACCCTAAACTTGAAGGCTAAACACTTTTAAGTCGTATGCCCCGATGATCCAGCATGATAATCACATCTAGCATTAGCATCATACCCTCGCAGAGGAGGCGTTGGAGGGGGCCCTAACGGCTTGATTTCTACCAGTCCCTTTTGGATTAGCATAGGCAGGATCTGAGTATATGTGGTAGGTATAGGATCAAAATCCTTCCATGGCCTCCTTTGTTCTCTTCAGGGATACTTCTGTTGTTGCTGATTTTGCAGAGGTGGCGCTCTTGGCTGTTGGATTTGGAGCGTAGGAGACGCTTGATTAGAGGCCGTAGCCGCCACATAAGGGTTATAAGGTACTTGAGTATACATATCAGCAGAAATGGCATTGGCCTCCTTCTTCGAGTTGTTTCCAGAGTACCTTTTGTTTTTATGTTGACTGGAAGACGCCTTTCCAATCTTTCCGCTTTTTAAACCATTCTCGATCCTTTCCCCAATGATAACTAAATCCACAAATCCAGTTGAGACAGACCCAATCATCTTCTTGTAGTATAGCCCTTGCAATGTTCCCATGAACATATCTACCAGCTCACTTTCCAGCAATAGAGGTTGCACACGAGAGGCTAGTTCCCTCCATCTCTGGGCGTATTCCTTAAAAGATTCATTCCCTTTTTGGGACATGTTTTGTAATTGCATACGATTAGGCGCCATGTCCACATTATATTGGTACTGCTTCAGAAAGGCGCTTGCAAGGTCTTCCCAAGTCTTAATGTGAGTCCTTTCCAATTGCATATACCAGTCGAAGGACGCCCCACTAAGGCTGTCTTGGAAAGTGTGTATCATCAGCTTCTCATTCTTAGCATCGGCACCCATCTTTCGGACGAACATCCGAATGTGGTTTTTTGGGCAACTAACCCCTTTATACTTCTCGAAGTCAGGTGCCTTAAACTTAGGAGGTATAACCACATCGGGTACCAGACACATTTCCAAAGCATCAACCCCAAAGACCTTGGATCCTTCCACAGCCCTTAAAAGCTCTTTAATTATCTTATACTTTTCATCCGCTTCTCTTTCTTCCATGGCAGCCAGTTTGGTTTCACGAACTACCTGCCTGGAATCCTCCTCTCCATATTGGAGGTGTCAGTCATCAGAGACCTCACGAGTGACAGGTATCTGTATAGGTCGTGATTCTCCATTATGCTCAGGTGGAGGCTGAGTGTTAGTCTTCCCTTTACTAGCCTCTAACGCTTCACGTTCCATGTTAGCCACAAATCCCAAGAGAGGATTATTATCTTCCTACTGGGGAGGAGGGGTAGGGACACTCATACGGTTACTAGCCTCAGTGTCCCTTGCTATCAGATTCTGAATAGCTCGAGTCAGTTGGTCGATTTTGTCCTTCATTTCCTCCACATTTCCTTTGACAGCATCAACATCTCCCTTTAGAGCAGCGTGGTTCAGTTCCATTTGTTACATGGCTTTCTTTCGGTGGGCGAGGGTGTTGGGTCGAGACGTCAGATTGCTATGATGATCCTGAGAGAAGATATTGAAAAATGATTTCCGTTTGATTTTTTTTAAATGATTTATGTTTTTATGCATGCATGAATGTATGAGTATGCAAAAATTATTTTGTGATAGGAATCTTAAACCATTATTTATTGAGAGCAAAGCCAAGAATAATGGAAATTCAAATAATCTTATTAATGAAAAGAAAGTACGAGGGTCAAAGCCCCATTTATTACATAAGGAAACCAGATTAAGGGTAAACCCTTAAATTATTCATAACTGCAAAGTAAATAAACCAAGACATAAGAAGTCATTACATAGAAAAACTAAATCCTTCTCCTAATCCTTGCCCTAAACTCCTCTACCATCTCACGACAAAGTGCAAGAAAATCAGCGATCTCTTTTACGGGTTTGAAGATATCCGCCATGTACTCAGCCTCCTTTAAGCTTCGAGGGATCTCATGAATCAGATCGTTGGAAAGTAAGACCAACTTCTGATATCTTTCTCGATAATACGCCTCTTCTATTTGTAACTTTGCCATGCTTCCTCTATCCTCCTCAGCAGTACGTTCCAATTGTTCATTACGTGCCTCGACATAGGTTCCCCACTCCCTAAGTTCTACATGGGAATCCTGAAGTTCCACATATAGCCTTCTAAGCTCATGGTTCTCCTCTTGATTTTCTAACCATCCTTCTGGCCGTAGGGAAAAAAGTTCTTCAGCTGATCTCATCCGCACAGTTGCATGTAAGGCTTGACTTTTGCTCTCGAGAAGAGCGTTAAACAAGCTTTGGACTTTAGCTTCTAGGTTGTGGATACGCCTATCACATCCCTCCTTGAACTCTCTTTGCGTTAATGTCATCCAAATGTCCCTCCACTCATCCCTTTGACGCCAGGCTCTATCTAACTCATCCTTATGAGTCTTAAGACGTGAACTCACAGCTTGAAGGTCGACGTAAGCTTGTTCCTTCTTCTCTTCCTCTATCTAGGCTATCCCCTTATTGATCCTTGACTGGTCCATAACTTCATTGAGACTCCTTCTTAATTGACTTCTTTCTCCAGTGGCTTGGTAAAATTTACCTTCCCACGCTTCTTTTTCTTTATTCAATTATGAAATAGTCTCTTTGAGTCTTTCACTTTCTTCTATGGAGATTACAGCAGGTGAGGGAACCCTTGGATTAATAGGACGATCCAGAGTAAAAGGCAACTTCACTATGCTCACCCTTTCTTCATCCATTGTACATACGGTACCATAGATTCTTCCCTTGGTCTTTTAAGACTGCTCTTCCCTTTGATACTTTGCCTCCAAGCTTGAACAATCTTTAGAACATCGGGATGATTTCCAGTTACATTTTGTAGGACTAAACCTTCTAACAACCTATCCTCTGGCTTGTAGGCTAATGGATGTCCCAATTTCCTCATTACTAAGACAGGATTGTAGCTAATGCAGCCTCTTGATCCTATCAAGGGTACATTAGGAAAATCCCCACAGCTTAGGATCACGTTGTCTCGATGGAGTATTTGAGGGAACCACAAGATGTCTTTTTCAACAAGAGATACCAAATATTAAGACCAAGCATAGGCTTTAATTTTTTCCATATCCTTTAAATCCCTCACTAGGTGAGGGCACAACCATTTGTACAATAACTGAGGGCAACATAACAAAGCCCCTCCCCTTCTTTCAAATTTTTAGTGAAGGGTAAAGTATATATCAATGAGGAAAGCCGGTGTAGGATCTTCTTCTCCAATGGTTACAGCCAAGAATAAATTAATGGCAGCAATGTCAACGAAGTTCTTCGCGCTCGGGAATAAAACCAACCCAAAGATAAGGAGTACCAAGATAGTGTCCATGGCTGCCCAATTTTTGCAGGCAGCAAAATGACTGGCTCTCTTCTCCAGGAACCCTTTAGAAAACCCATGAATGTCTTCTTCAACCCTTAAGTTAGATTGCAAGTCTTCTTCATGGATATGAAAACCGCTAGCCATTTCTTTGAAGGAAGGGTGATACCCTAAAGCCTTGAATGGACCTTTGTTATTCTTGGAGAGACCTAGCATCCTACGAAATTCTTCTAGAGTGGGGGCTATTTGAAAATCTTGAAACTAGAAGCACCTTAGTTATGTGTCGTAAAACTGAGCCAAGGCGGTTAGACCCTCTTCTTGAATAGGAGTAGTGACAAGATCCAATATATCCCCATACTTACGAATTAAGTGCTTTCTCCTTTCCTGAGGTAACCCCATAGCATAAGCTTTTAAGCCCTCTATGTCAGACTTTCTTACTTTGATTGTGATAGTTTTCCTTTTCCCGAATTCCATTGCCTTTGACTTTAACTCTTTTTTTTTTAAATGTTTAAGATCCCTGTGACATAATAATGCAAAAAAAATTTGTGACGATGATGAATGCAAATTTTATATACTTGATTAGGGTAAGGTGATATGCAAGCATGACCTAGTAAAGGTAGGCTCCCTATGATATGTTAGATCTATGTTTTGTCTACCCAATCCCCTCACATGTAGGATATAAAGTTTGGACAGCATAACGACCCTATAATGTACAGACTATACCCTTGTTTTACCATGTGAAGTAGCAAGCCTTCCTATGGTAATCCTTCGGGATAAGTCTCTTTTGGGTAGGACCCTAGTAACAACCCTTGAGGGTTGAATACGTAGGGTCTCCATGAGTTAGCAAGGGTAGGCTAAAAGTTCTCAGAGTCTCGGACCACATCCAAATCATCCTCTATGTTAGGGGCTAGCCCTACCATAAGGACACCTTTGAAGGATCTATTCTGAGTGTGGCATCAATGAATTGTTGGGATGTCACATCCCCCCAAAACATTTCTGTTTCACGTCCTAATATAGGGTTATACTCAAAACTTGGGTTTTAGCTTCACACATCATATGCCCCAATCCAATGTATGATGACAAAAATAAAAATATAAATATAACAAATATAATAAAATAAAAAACAAAATTTAAAACAAATAAAAAAACATGAGAATAATAAAAGAACAAAAAAACCCAAGACAAACAAACAAAACCCTAAAGTCTAAGGTTAGGAGGGACTCTCTTTAGGGAGGCAACCCCAGCAGAGTCGCCAGCTGTCGCAGTCGGCTAAAAATTTTGAGTCGCCATCATAATTTTTTAAGGAAAATAAATGATAAACCTAAAATCCTCATCCTAAGGGCAGAGATTCTTAAGGTTCGGGAGTCGGTTAAGTGAGGGGAAGGTGTTAGGCACCCCTCACTTCCATTATACTCAATGGGATCCTCCTTATGTTTTAGGGTATGTTTGTTAGTTGTCTTTCTACTTATTTACAAAAGAATCCTAAGTTTTTTACAATTGTACTCGCTAGGGTTTACAACCCTATGCCTACGTACCTTCAATTTTGAAGGATCAGAGTAACCGTAGTTCAGTTTCCTAATTCCTACCCCCTATTCCTATTCCTAACCCTAATCCCAAACTTAATCCACTATTTATACTCTTGGATAAAGAAATCTATCCCCATATCTATTATTTATACTCCTAGATAAGGAGTTCTATCCCTTAATTTTTAGTTTATACTCTTAGACAAAGAGTTTTATCCCTTAATCCTTTATTTATACTCCTAGACGAGGAGTTATATCCCTTAAATCCCTTATCCCTTATTTATACTCTCGGATGGAGAGTTTTATCCCTTATTCCCTTATCCCTTTGGCCTATATTTTAACTCTTGGAACCTAAGAGCTTTATCCCTAAATCCCATCCTTTATTTAGGCTCTCGGACAAAGAGCATTATCCCAATTTTCAAATCCTCAAAAGAAATCCTTTTATCCCTTAAAAAAATGAATTCCAAAAAACCTTAAGATTTAATAAAAAACAAAAATAAAATTCCAAGATGTCCTAATGCTGAAAAATAACAAGATTAATCCCTAAATGTTTCTAATTCAAAGATACAAATTTAATTTCAAAATACTCCCAATAATAAAAAAGATTTTTTATTTTAATTTATTTCTATCCAAAAACCCAAATTTATCCCATCTTATATAAAACTAAAAAAACACTAATTTTCTTAAAATAAATCCTAAACCTAATTTTTATGTATAAAAAAAATCCAAAATACCTCATCCCAAAAAAAAATTATTAGAAACAAAACTCCATAAAAACATTTTTACAAATTAATAAAACAATTTATTAAAAAAATCCAAAATAATTAAAAAATAAAACCAAAATAGAAATTTAATTATTTAACCTAAGACTAATGTCCCAAAATCCTATTTTCTAAACCCTAATTAAAAATTTAACCTAATTAAAATAATTAAATTAAGTTATTAATTTAATTACTTAATAACGATCCAGGGGGGTGTATAACCAACAAGATTAGTAACCGGGCCTATATAGTGGAGGTGTTAACAGTAATCTGGGTGCAAGGCCCAGTTACTAAACCCAGACTTGAAAAAAAAAAAGGAAAAACGAGAGTCCATGATGGAGAGAGTCTGACTTTGACTCTCTCCCGGACGTTGGATGGAGATCAAACGGATCTCCCTGAAGCTAATCTCATCCATAGATCGCAAAGTAGGACCAACAGACGGTCATGATTGAGAGTCCACACAGACTCACAGTAATACCTATACGTTGGATAATCAGGTTGACTGGAAAGTCAAACCATCCCAAAAGAGCCAAGGACGCCACTTGGCGTTCATCCGTGGGTGTGCAAGGGGGATATAAAATCACATTTTCCTTCAGCCCTCTTCCATTTCTCTTCTCCCATTCTCTATCTTCAGTTCTCTCTCTCTCTCTACACCCTCTTCCTTCTCCTCTCTTATCTCCGTCGCCGATGAGCCTCCGGCCACCGTGCGCAACCCTTTAAAACCCTGTCCAACCCAGTTTCCGATTAAGATTCAACCGGAATCTTCAACCTCTAAGAACCCTAACCCCAACCAAACCCAGATTCCCTATGGTTCGTTAGGGTTCGCAAGGAACCCTAAGAACCCTAAGGGATGAACCCTAACCCTAACCCTAAACACGAACCATAACCCTATTAGTTTCCCAGAAAACCCAAAACACACAATCAATCAACAATTCAAAGCTGGGTTTTCTTTGTGTTTAACTTCTGTGCAGTGAAACTGGTAGTATTTTCCTATTATCTTTGTTTATTCCTTCTCATAATCTCCTATTTTGTTTTGCAGGTACGTCAAAGATTCGTTCTGCGTTCTCTCCTTCTTCGCCTCCGGGTCCATTTTTTAGATATTTGCCTTAGTTTATATAGGCTTAGGAATTAGGTTTAGGAATTTAATTATTAGATTTTGATTTAGGAATTTCTGATTTGAGATTTGATTTTGTTGTAACTTAGGTTTTGATTTGTATGAAGATTATGATCTGATTTTTGTTTTGATTTCGTGTTTTTTGTAATTGGAGATTTGACAAGATATTACTTGTAAATTGATTCCAAAATTAATGAAAAAACGATTTGATTTGATTCTGTTATCCCTGACTCAGCGCAGATTAGGGTTTATATATTGGAGAAGATATTTGGGTCAACATTTTGACCCCCAATAAAAGTGAAATAAAGTAAAAATAAAAAAAAATAGTAATAAAACTTAATGTAACCACAACCGTACAAAAATAAAATAGATACACATTAAAATAAAATTAATAATATCACCAAAAAATAATCTTAATAAGTGAATTCAACAAGATAAATAATACTCAGTAACTATATTAATAAAATGAAATAATGATAAAAATCATATAATAATCAAGCGTGGTCCCTCCTATCCTAAACCCTAATTTAAAATTAATAACATACAATTAAATTCTAAAACTTAAAAATTATTCTTAATTAACCATTAAAATAATATACTCAAAATTTAAACTTATTACAAGTGTTCTTTTTGGACGGTTAGTCTTAAATGTTTCTTTTTGGACAGTTACTCTTAAATGTTGAAACAGGCTTATCCGAGTTGGGCGGTGCACATTTATTAATATTGAATTTACCTACCTAAATTTATTTCTCCATTGAATTGTTCAGCGGTAACTTCTTTGGACCGTGGATCTCTAGAGAAACCGTTTAGGTATTCAAGGAGTGCATCTATTTGTGGAAGTCTAGGTTGTGGGTTGATTCATCATGTCTTTCATTCGTGTTTGGATAAGTAACATATGGATATAAAACTGTATTGTCTACTTTTGTCAATTTTTGGCTAAAAAGGGGGAGAATGGTTGTGTGGGGATGTGTATTTCAACACACATATGGTGCATCCTTGTAGTTGTTTTGAAAGGATGTTGGAGAGGATGTTCTAACATCCTATCTGAAGATTTTCCCTTTGTGCCCCGTGATCTGAGTTAGGAAGCAGGTTGTGTCTTGTGACCTGAGTTATATGCTCCATGGACTAAATGTTACGCACAATACAACTGGACCTTCTTATTGGTTATCTTATGCCTTTAATGAGGAAGATTTATCTCTCCGTGGCAAGTACTGGTTTGAGGGGGAGTGGGTTATGTACCCTTCCTCATGTACACCAACATACAGCTAGGAATTTCAGGGGTAAGGAAGAGTCTCAGAAGTGTTCCAATCATATCTACTAAACGCCGAACTTTCTTTTTCTGGCCAAGGAAGTTTTAACGAAAAATTTGTCAAAAGGGGGAGATTGAAGGCTCTGCTGATTTGAGCAAATTTTTGGAAGAATAGAATGTCAAAAGATATGTTTAAACATGAAGAAGCCTGACGAAAGAAGACTGGTCAGTTATGATGTCCTAACGGATGTCTCGACATCTTCATATGATATTGCAGGATGTTTTTAAATCTATTGCAAGATTTAAGGAGCAATCAAAACATGGATCAAGGAAGAAATAAACAGAAGATTCGAAGCCCAAGGAAAGTGAAGACTATAAAATAAGACTTAGTCCTAGGGTTTATGATGTACCTTGAGTGTAATAATTGTAACCTAGTTCTCTTGTGTAAAAATAAGGGTTTAGGGTTTTGAGAGTCGTAGGCTCTAGGTTTGTAAGTCTCCCTCTATATCAGTTTGATACACTATGGAAGACATAGGTACTCCACAGATCCAGAAGCCTTTAGGTAATGGATTGTGTATTGTTCTTGGATGAAGCTTTGAAGAAAATCCAAGTTAACTTGATTGTCAAGTATGCTTGACAGAATTCTGTATTCACAGGGATGATGTGAATATCACAGGTTGTGATTAAGGGAAGTGAGTGGGGTATCTGGTATCAAAGAGGATGTTCTTTGATAAGGATTTCATTGGGTAGATATTAGGATATAAGTTGTAAATGGGGGAGTTTAGCTTTGTAATAATTCTACAGATAGTGGAGTCTTCTTCCTGGATTGGTATCCCCCAGATGTAGGTGAATTGCACCGAACTGGGTTAACTATTGTTGTGTCTTTTATCATTCTGCAGATTTACATATTCTGTTAGTGTTCATGACAAACATGTTAGATCAGATGTCATAACATCTCTGTTGGTGCAGTTGTGATACTTAAAGTATCATTCTGATGTTATTCCTTTGTGTTTAAATGTTTATGCGGAACAATGTCTTGACATGTGTTAGGACGTCTGTTGTCTGCTATTTCCAGAATTTCAGTATCAAAAAAGAGGTCTTCGGCTGCCTTTTCGACTGATCGCGGGGTGTGGAATGGTACATATGCATCCTCTGGTTACATGTATTCGGGATCTTCCAAGTAAGGTTCCCACTCATCTATTTTGGGATCGTAGAATGCAACTTTGTACTCACAATTTTTTTAACCATTTTAGGCTTTTCTTTGTCCGGTGGATCAGCAGGAACTATAACAGCTCGCGTAAACTTGTGAGGCATGCCCCAAGGATAACTGGGCAACTTGTGTAGAACTTTAGGAGGTGCCATGTAAGTGGATAGATCCTTGTCAGAATCGTCTTTAGTTATGACATTTACTTGTGGCATGTAGAATGAATAAAATCTCGTTCAGCAATCTTTGCAGATCTATAAAAAAGGTGGTCTTCAACTGCCTTCTCGATGGGTTAAGGAGTATAGAATGGTATGTAGGCATCTTTTGGCTAACTATCATACTCAAGAGTTTCCAAGTAAGGCTCCTAGACTTTTAAAGGAATAGATGAATCATCCTCAGGGTAGCCAAAATTATCTTCCATAACGGTATCCTCTTCTGGTGAAATAAGGGGAGTCAGACAACTCTTAGTGTTGTAATTTTCAACATCCATCTCGTCATTTGATTCAAGTACACCCTCAAATTTCTTTTGGGGAGAGCACAATGGAGTATGTGCCTCCTCTTGCGATACGTATCCAGAATCGTTAAGATAAGACTTCCATTCTTCTTCAGGATCTGAGGGATCATCTTCAGAGTCATTTCCATCAATGGCGTCAACCACTTAAGGAATAGAATGGATAAAACCCCCGCTGCGGAAAATATTTTGAATGGGAGGGTTGCCTTCACTCTTTCTTGTAGTTTTTGTAAATACTGGAGAAAAACTGAGGCCTCCTCTGGTCTGGTTATCGGTAGGAATCACAACATGTCCCCACCCTTTAGTGGTACCACTTTCCACCACTCGAACTGCATCTTTGTATGAGGAAATTGAGACCCCTTTTCTCTTACTATCTTCATTACGTAGTGTCTGGAACTGAGTTCCAATGACCTCTTCGGGTTCCAAGTAAGAAAAATATGACATATTGCTTACAATCAAAGATCGTTCACCACATATGGTAACCAACTTGTCATTTTTCACAAACTTCAGCTTTTGATGTAATGTTGAAGTAACTGTCCCTGCTTCATAGATCCAAGGACGACCCAACAAACAATTGTACACAGCTTGGAAGTCCATTACTTGGAAGGTAATTTGAAATCTATAGGGGCCAATAGTTATGGGGAGATCAACTTCACCAATAATTGTCTTCTTGGATCCATGAAAAGCCTTGACGACAATTCCACTGCCCTTCATAGGAGCGCCTTGAAAGGATAACCTTGTAAGATTTGATTTTGGAATGACATTTTGTGACGAACCAGTGTCTACCAATACATTTGACAGAGCATCATTAATGCAATTGATTGAGATGTTTAGTGCCATGTTATGATTTCTTCCCTCTTCTGGGAGATCTTCATCGTGGAAACTCAAGTTATTATAAATAGTAATGTTAGCAACAATATTGCCGAATTGATTTACTGTTACATCATGGTTTAAAAAATCTTGCTCCAAGACTTTCTGTAGAGCTTCCTTATGAGCCTCAGAACTCATTAAAAGGGATAATATGGATATTTTGGAAGGTGTGTTTAACAACTTATCCACAATGTTGTATTCACTTTTTCTAATCAGTTTTAAAACTTCGTCACTATCCTTCATCTGATTAGTGTCACTTGACTGACCCATTTGTTTAAAAGGATTCTCAACTTGTTTCTTCTTTCTTATAACCACATCTTCAGCTTCTTTATTGAACACACGACCACTTATGGTGACTCGGCTCACATTAGCGATGTTGACGATGGATGGTAGTGGAACCTCTTTCCCATTTTCAAACATGGTAGCACCATACTTGTAAGGTATAGGTTTCTCAGATTTTTATGGAACTGGACCTAGTAAATAAATGACCAAAGGAGTCACGGTGGTCTTTTTACTATCATAGGTGATCTCTATTGGCTCAAGCTTGGGAATACTAGGAATCCTTCTACTATCAAAAGTGATTTCGATGTGTTCAGGTTCATTAAACTAAGGAGTTATGGCATAAACATCCTCATCAGCTTCATCATCAATGGGTTCTCTCTCATGGAGGATTGTGACGGTTCTTCGGCCTAACATCCCTTGAATCTCAATCTGGATAAGAAGAGAACCACGTCGGCTTCTGTGACATTTTCTACAAGCTCCATGATCATGGTGATTGGGACCAAAGTAATCAAGTTCGCACAAACATTTGTGAAATTTGACTAGTGACTCCCTGATATGTCTGATGTCATAAACTATGTAATCTCCTAGACAACTTTGTACCATATTGATTGGTTGGTAATCCCTCATTCTGTACTCCTAGATCCAACCTTGGTTCATTTGTTCTTGTAGAGCTTCTTGTATGAAGTAGCATCCTTGATTGTTTACTAAACAAACTCTGTATGGTGCATAATCATGTGGATCTACAAGACCCCACCTGCTATGTCCTGCATGCATTTTCACCAAGTTCCTATTTAATAAGCAGACGTCATAGATCTTATAGCTTCCCGGGCATCCATAGACAATGTTGACAGAAGCTCTTCCATGTTGAGGTAGTAGGTTCATTTGGACATTTGGATTATTGTCTTTGAAAGACAAAGTTCCATTCTTGATGAGTCTTTGAACATCAGCCTTGAAGCTAAAATAATTCTCGATACCATGAACGGGTGCTCCCTGATGGTAGGGGAAAAACTGGTCAGCTTTGAACCAATAATTCTCGATACCATGACCTTTTTCCAACAATGCTGGGAACAACTCTGTGTATGTCATTGGTAGAGGATCAAAACCAGGTGACCTTTGAATACGATTGTTATTGTTTTTGTATTGCGGGCGAGACTGTGGTGGAGGTTGCTACTGCCTTTGCTGATATTGGTGTTGTTGTTGTTGATGTTGATGTTTATTTTGAAGGTTTTGATTATGGGAGATTTACGGTTGGTAGATCGGAGCTGGTGCTGAGTTGACAACAGGAGACACAGTTGCTACCTGTCATTGTTGATATCTTCGTCTTGACTGGCTTTGTAACATATTGTTTGCGTCGTATTCCTTTTTCATTTAGAACCCACTTCCATGTCTCTTAGACAATTCTGCCTCTTTGGTCAATCATCCTTCTCGGACTGCTTCCTATAGTCACACTTCCATGTTTACCATTTCATTAAAGTCATTAGGTGCATTGGCAATCATATGATCATAGTAGAAGGGACTCAGAGTTTTTAAATAAATCTTTTTCATTTCCTTTTCTTTGATAGGAGGACAAATTTGGGCGGCGACTTCACGCAATCTCTAAGCATACTCTTTCAAAGTTTCTTTTTCCCTCTGAGACATAACTCTGAGTTGATCTCTGTCAGAAGCCATATCTAGTTTGTACTTGTATTATTTTACGAAGGCTTCGCCAATTTCACTGAAAGTCTTGATCTTCGCACTGTCTAATCCCATGTACCATTTGAGTGCGGCACCGGTCAAACGATCCTGAGAGTAATGGATCAGCAACTGATGGTTGTCTGTCTACGTAGACATCTTTCGTGCATGCATAACCAAGTGACTTTGAGGGCAAGAATTTCCCTTGTATTTTTCAAAGCCAGGCACTATAAATTTGAGCGGTATTTTGACATTCAGAACTAAACATAGGTCAGCTGCGTTCTTTCCAAACAAGTCTTGTCCTTGAAAATATTTAATCTCTTTCATCCCATCTTTCATCCACTCCCATAGATTCACTTGGAGGAGCATGGAAAATTTTTTCTTTAATGTATGGAGTAGTATGCATCACAGGAGGTGGTACTGACATGATTGTTGTGACTTTTAAAGCTTGAGGAGACGGAGGTTTGTAACCCTCTGGTATAAAGTTGAAAGGCATGCCCCAAGGAAAGCTGGGAGGCATGGAATACTGCAGCATGGCATCAGATGTGACAGGGACACGTGCAGAGACAATTTCCTCTGAGATGAGTGTTCTTTGAATCAGAGTTGACGGCTGATTCTGAGCAGCCGTCAATGCTTCTACCATGTTGCTGAGCCTGTCTATATTGTCTTTTAGAGCAGTGACCTCATCTCTAAGTTCCTTGTTTTCCTGCTCAAGCTCGTCGATGTTCTTCTGACGACTGGCTAGAGTATTATATGAATGAGACAATTTGGCTTCAAAGTTAGAACATGTGTAAGTTTCTTGTAATGCAAAATGCTTGAATGATGTATGATGTGCAAAATGCAAATGACTTTGTTTACAAGGAACTTTAACAATTATGTCGTAAATATTATAAAAAATGATAACACTTTGGATAATTGAAAAGATCTTGTTTATTTAATGTACTTAAAGGATTACAACAATGAAAGTATAACTTCAAAAAGGTCTAAAACAAAGATGACAAAGCTAAGCACATGGGTCCTGAGGAATTCTTGTTGATGAAGATCCATCCCCATGTTGTTGCTTCTTCTTTTACCTCTTCAGTCGTGTATTTTCCATTGTGAGCTGATCGACGATCTTCTTCCAAGCGCCTGAGGTAGGAGGGATATGACCAGAGAAGAATAAATTATGTTGTTCTTCTTGTCTCTCTACAGCATGCTTCTCCAAGATTTCTATCACGTCGTCATTTTATTTTAGTTGCCTCTTTAACTATCTTCTCTCAGCCCTTGAAGTGTGGAATTTATCTTCCCAAGTGTCTCTTTCCAGCTTCATCTTGGTTAAGAGTTCTTGATACTCCTCCATATTCTCAATAGGGATTGTAGAGGATAAATCAGTGAAAGGACGTGAAGGTCTCTCAAGAGGATAAGGCATATTGAGTTCACAAGCACTAGCATTGACCCATTGAGTGTATGGCTTAAAAGTAACACAGTTTTTATTTTCATCTAATCTTTGCTCTTTTTATGAATGGTGCGCCAAGCCTTTATAACTGCCTTTTTCAAATCTAGATTTCCACCCTCATTAAGGTAGAAGAAACCTGACACCAAGAGACTGCTAGGTCTATCTTTCATGGGGTACCCAAACTAACGTCTTGCAAGAGTGGGGTTGTAGTTAATCCCTCCATGTATACCAAGAAGGGGTACATTGGGGAATTCTCCACAACTTTCAATGATAACTCCTTTATCATAAGTTGGGTCATACCAATTCATATTAGTATGAGTGAGGGACATAAGCCTCTGACCCTCTGAGTTTGTCTAGATTTTCAACAAAGAGTCTGCTTCTTGGTAAGTGCAACTTGAACCATCTGTACAACAAAGGTGGATAACACATGATTGTTCCACTACCCTTCATAGTCCTGTGATGAATTGAATGGTAAGTGTCCCCAAGTAAAGTAGGTACTGAGTTACCACTCAAAAATATCTGGATGGCATTAAGATCAACATAGTGGTTGATGTTTGGAAATAGTACAAGACCATAGATGAGTAGTGCAAAGATGGCTTCAAAGGCACTCATACTATTGTCTTTAACTAACTCTGTAGCTTTCTCTATCAGGAATTTGGAAGTTAACCTTTTGATTCCTCCTTTGGAAGTGAAGTTGTCTTTTATATCTGAGGTCTCCAAATGAAGGGCCTTTGCATGAACTGAGTACTTAGGAATTTCTCTGATCCATTGAAAGGAATCTTGTTTAATACTGGCAACCAATCCAATATGAATACTCCTCTAAAGTGGGGGTAATTTGATAATCTGGAAATGTGAAACAGTGGTAGAGGGGATCATAGAATTGCACAAGGGTGCCAAGAATTCCTTCTTCAAAATTGGTCTTTAGAATACCTAAGAGCCCTCCATAACTTCTTCTGAAATCCTCTGGACAAGAGATCAGACGACCTAACTTTCTCAATTTTGTTGTATTAGGATCCTTGAAGTTGTACTTCTTGGTATTTATTTTCCCAAAATCCATGTTTAAAACCTATGATATTTTCCATAAAGGTTTTAAGTTCCTTTAAACATTTTAGTAAAAAAATGATGTTTGAATGAATGTATGAATGTATGGATACACACATATACGAAATAACAAACATGAGTTCAATGGTTCGACGTCACGAGCATGAAGTCATGGGTCTAACCAAACCAAGAGAAAATTTAATATGGGTTTATTGTACGTGTATAACATGTTCTAACATGGTTCCCAGAGTTATAGTTCCATCTTTCGGATATTATTAGCTTGCATTAATACTCATGCTTGCTAATAACATTCTCAAGAGAAACTCGTCTGAGTGTAATATTGCATGACAACTATCTCAGGCCTACACCTGGATAATCACTGCCCTACATCCTAAAAAGGCCAAGTGGGGTAAAGGGATACTAAAGGTTCTCAGTTTCTCAGGCTCCCGGGTCGGAAAAAGTAATGGCATTACGACTACTCGCAATGGTATCAGTAATTCCAAAGGGGCCTCCACTGAGTGTGATTATATCATATGTCCCTCATGCGTAGGATTACTCCAGACATGTAACTTTTTATTATATCAAAATCCTATCTTATTTATGTACACTCAAATTCCGGGTTTGGATTTGTCTTACTCATAGAGATCAACTAGAAAGCCCAAATAAACATGATGAATACAACTGCAAGCAAATGATGTCAATAGTAAAAATCACAAATATATACAAGATAGGCTTAACCCTTTTAGGGGGCTGAAATCCCTAGTTCCCTAGTGAAGTCGCCATTTTTCTGTACCGGCGCGATTTTTCTCTCGACGAAGTCGCCCTTTTTACATGTGAACTTTTAATTTATCCCAAAAGTAGGGAAGGGAAAAATTCAGAATAAACCCGAGGGTGTGCAAAGTGTGAAAAAATGAAATAAGAGATCGGGAATCGGGGTTGGTTATACTAAGGGAAGCTACTAGCACCCTAAGTATCTATAGTATCCTATAGGAACCTCTTGTGTATATTTGTGTTACTGTTAATTGATTCATCTGATGTGTATTGGAGATTTGTCAACATGT
Organism: Lathyrus tuberosus; assembly: GCA_022829125.1. NCBI lineage: Eukaryota > Viridiplantae > Streptophyta > Magnoliopsida > Fabales > Fabaceae > Lathyrus > Lathyrus tuberosus. The sequence continues at coordinate 15,507,321 of JALAZF010000072.1, forward strand.
TTTGAGTGAGTGATAAGAGTGGGAAATGTTTTTGTTGTTTTTGTATGGTATGATAAACTAAGACAAAGGTGTAGAAACCTAAAGGTTTTACTTATTATTGTGTTTTCTAAGATCTCGCAATCTTATGCCTACGTACTCTTAAAAGAAAGTTGAGAAATCAGAGCGTTCGTAGTTCCACCTACTAATGGGTGGAATTGGGTCTGATAGGTTTGAGAGAAGAGACAAGTTGTCATCTTAAGGGAGATATCTCATCTATTCACCACAAACATTTTGATAAAGAAGATAATAAGGGAAGAAGCTTTAAACTTGGATGTAGAAAATCCAGAGTAATGCCACATCTTCCTTTAAATGAGTATTTGCATATTAAGAGAAAGACCTTGACTTGGATATAGAATTAACAAGTGTGCCACTTACATCACTTAAATGAAATAAGTGTTTTTGTATCATAATAAGTGAAGGACTTCGACTTGGATTTTGAATCAACAAGTATGCCACTTACATCACTTAAATGGAAGAAGTTTGAAATGTCTGATTTATGTTGTGGGGAATATAAGAGACATCTCTTCTATAGAGATGATTCATCTCTGGAGAGTTTTGAATTTGAAGACAAAGTTTAGTTAGGGTTTGACTTAAAGTTAAAGGTTTGGGGCCATAGAGGGGGCTATGGTTTTTGAGCTTTGAATGAAGTCGAAAACTTCAAGGGGAATCCTAAGGTTTTATTGAGGTTGAGAACCTCAAAAGGGGATCCAAGGGTTTTAACTGAGTTACAGTTTGAAAAAGGATCCTAAAGTTTGAACTGAGTCTAAACTAAAGGATGAGTATTAAAATACAACAGTTGTATAAATACAAGTGTTATAAACATAAATGCCAAGAGAATCTTAATAAGATAAAATTGACCAAGCTTTTAAACAAATGTGGTCATCAAGGATCAAATGAACATGATTGTGATTAAGCATGGTATATCAACATGTGAGTAAGCATCAAAAAAGTAGACGTGTTCATCATGGTGGGAGTGTATGAAGGAAATACTTTAATATGTGAAGATGAATCAAACACATAGAAGTTCAAGTAAGCATATATTCAAGATTAATAAAGGATCAGATGAATATAGCAAAGGGTAAACAAAACCCTAATGGGAATTTATGGAGATAAGCACATGAACAAGACATTCAAACATGGTTGAATCAAGGGCTTTGGGGAATCCAAACTCAAGTGGAAGCTCTAGTCATGTATCAAGATGTTTTCAAAAGATTAGTTGAATAAAACCCTAAGGTTTCAACTAAACATCAAATAATCAAAGTATTTTAGTAAAGAAATAACATCTAATCATGGTATATGAATGGTGTATAAGTCAAGACAACATGTTATGTACATTAAACAAGACTAAGACAAAGTATATTATGGCCATAAGGACACATATGTACAATTAGGTCAAGAGAATGATCAAACGGAATCATGAAAAGGCATGAAAAATACTTAAAAAGTACTAGTTCTCAACCTAATAAAAAATGTCAAAAATAAATATTATTTTTGGGATTTTTTGATGGATTCTCAAAATAGGAAAGATAAATGAGAAGTGTGCCAAATATTAGGTCAAAATAATTAATTTTATTTGGTGATATAATTGGATGAAGTTGAGAAGAAAAACATGAAAAATAGTGGTAAAAAATAAGGGAATGACCCTCACAATTGTTGAACTCGTGCCCTCAAGGTCATGGGCTTAAAACTTTACTAGCTGGGCCACGTGCTATGGGTTGAACAAAGGGTGTGCAGTGAAAATAATATAGAGAGTTTCAAGTTAAAAATGGTTTTTTTTTAAAATAAAAGCAAAAGGTATGGGGCGAGGGGGATTCGAACCCCATACCTTGCACACACACACAAACCTTGAAAACGCACGCTCTAACCACTGTGGTGGTAATACATCCTTTGATTTATTTGTAAAATAATAATATCATACTAAAACAACATTTTATATTAAAAAATGGCGCCATGGCCATGTTCATCTTCTTCCATGAGCTTCATCATCATCTTCCAATTTTGAATTTCAAAAACCTTCATTTCTCAATGAAATTAAAAGATGTAAAGACCAAAGTTGTTAGAAATTTCACAAGGAATTTGACGGTGTCATAGAATTTCATTTATATTCAGTGTATCTCACACAAATAAACTGAAATTATTATGAACCCTAATTTGAATATTCAAAATGAAATCCTATATGTTCATGATATAATGCAATTAATTGAGGGAAAACAATCACCACATCACGACAAACATATTTGTAACTCAAATGATCAAGAATGATGCATGAATCATAGATTTCAGTTTAGAGCAACTTACCTTGCAAAAATGAAAATCGAATTCCTTGATAGAAATGTTCCAGATGCAATTTCTTGATAGTAACAACTTCCTTGGCCAAATCAATCTGCAACTTGGTGCAAGGTGGTATATGGAGTTGATGATTTTGATGTTACATAAAGTGTAATAATGTTTCGATCACTTACACATGATGTATTTGAAGTGTTTTGATCACTGGTATGAGGGGAAATTGCTTAAACTTGAAGTTTCAAGTTTTCACTTTCTTGAGACTTTGAATTTTTGAAGGAGGAGAAATTGGAGAAAACTAGCTTCTTGCTATGTTTTGGTGTACTTTGAACGATGCAAAATGATCTCTATTTATAGAGAAACAATTTAGACTTAGAGGAAAAGTTTTGGATTAGGAGCATTCTATTATCCAATGAATCATACCATGTTGTCATGACTTGGATGCCAAGGTACACATAGCGTATTTCTCACATGGCTATAATCTGATCTTTTGGAGAATGAATTCCTCAGATTGCATCTCATCCCTTGGTGTTTTGATCATTCTTGGACAGATTGGAGTGGTTTTTGGCAAATTCACTATTTCACTTTAATGCTAGAGGACAAAACTTAAGTTCCTAGCTTTTGAATGATTTTTATCACATGCCAAGGGATAGAACTTTGAAATTTCTGTTGTGATCTTGTAGAGCACAAGGTGTATGATGATTTTTTTGTTGATCTTGTGAATAAATAAAGCTAGCAAGGTCATCCAAATCACGTACCAACAAAATGTGTAGCAAATCTGTCTTGCAAAACAGTTGCAACAAGGCCTATCGTGAAATTCATAACTTCTTGCCCTAGGTAAATTAATGTTCTTGGATATTTTGGAAAGCTGATATAACATACTTCAAGTTTGATGTTCAAAGTTTGTCTTGAATCAATGTGGATCATGGTGAAAAATGACCCTAAAGTTGGCTCCAACACAAGACAGATTCTGTTTGAAAAATTCCTAAGTGTTTAAGTTCAAAAAGTATTGAACCTCCAACTTCATGGTTTCATATCTCTCAATCTATGCATTTTTTGGGAAATCATCCTCAAGGACAATGAAAGCTCCTGTGGTTTGACTAAATTTTGGTAAAACACATTGATGATAAAGATGAAGAAACCTGGACTGAACAAAGATGTCGAAGAAGATGTTTTAACCTGAAGTCATGACATCCTGAAGTACAACACTGATTTAGCAAGTGTTAAATCTGTAACAAATCAGCCAAGAGTTAATGTGCATGGATGAAGGACAGAAGATTGAAGCTCAAGACAGTTGAAGCCTATAAATAGAAGACTTAGACCTAGGTTTTGTAATGCCTTTTGTACGCCTGTTGTAACCTTGTTTTCTTGCGTAAGAAATAATGGTTTAGGGTTTTGAGAGTCGTTGGCTCTCTAGGTTGTAAGTCCCCCTTTGTATTAGTTGATGCATTGTGGCAGATATAGGTGTCGCACAGATCCATAAGCCTTGAGGTATTAGATTGTGGTTGTTCTTGGATGAAGCTTTTAAGTAAATTTGAGTTAGCTTGTTTGTCAAGAAAGCTTAACAGATTTTGTATTGACAGGGATGATGTAGATGTCACAATTAGTGATTAAGGGAAGTGAGTGTGGTATCTCATATCAAAGTTGTAAACGTTTGAGTTTAGCTTTGGTAAATATGTTCATTGGGTGGATGTTAGGGATAAAGTTGTAAACGGGGGAGTTTAGCTTTGTAACAGTTCTACAGATAGTGAAGTCTTCTTCCTGGATTGGTATCCCCCAGATGTAGGTGAGTTGCAATGAACTGGGTTAACAATTACTGTGTTCTTTATCATTCTGCAGATTTATGTTTTCTGTTAGGGTTCATGATAAACATGTTGGATCAGATGTCATGACATCTATGATTATGCAGTTCTGATATATAAGGTATCAGTCTGCTGTTGCACCTCTGAGTTTAAATGATTATTTAGCACAATGTCTTGACATGTGTTAGGACATCTGCTGTCTGCATAGGCCAGAATTTCAATTGGTATCAGAGTAGGCATCCTGTCTGGTTCTGGATGAGATCTTTGAGAGATATTTTCTGGCGTTTAAACAAGGAGAAGTTTGAAGATCAGATCAATCAACTCAGACATACTCAAGGGTATTAATGGATGAGACAGATGTTCTAGATCAAAGGGAGAAACCCGGAGGTTGTTCATATTGCTGAGGAGGTTCTACAACAACTACAGGAGAAGTGGCTAGTTCTCTTGTTGGGGTGTCTTATAAGATGTTCTAACATCTTATTAGGGCAAGCAGGATTTGTTCCTTGGTGGTTCCGCTGCCTGTGTTTCTGATGGAAGAGCTCTAGAATTATGGGATTCTGGAGTTGTTACTGAAGACAGTTGGGGGAAGATCTCAATCGTCGGCCTCTATAAGTGAAGATATATGTTTTCTTTTATTCCAAAGTCGGGAGCGATGGAATGAAGGGAGTGTTGGAATATATCTAGTATGGTGACTTGGTACTTGGAAGCTTGGTTTCTTGGTGCAGTTGAAGTCAGTTGAAGAGGAGAGGAGTTGAGTGTAAGTTTATCAAGTTCTTGCTCTAGGAGTTTGATAAATTATTGATCGGCTAGGTTGTAAAAGATACTTGAGAATTCTCTCAAGCCCACTCATAAAGACATCTAAGTCGTGTATCTGGAGTCTTCTAGTTATTCTTCTGACTAGAAGGTGTTTCCTTGAAACACAATCTGAAGAAAGTGGAGGTGATTTATTTTCACCATCCAAAAACAACAAGGAAGGATTCATCTCTCTTGACCCTAAGAGTGGATCCAATCTCTCTTGACCCTAAGGGTGGCAACCTTGGTATCTCAACATTGTCCTTCAAAGAAGATACTTGCAAAAGGATTGAATACTTGATAAGTGTTCATGAAGTGATCTGATGGAGCTTAACTACAACAGTGAAGAAGGGTTATTGTACAAGGATTTAAGATCAATTGCTATTTGTGAACTCCACAAGTATTTAATTGATTATCCTTGAAGGTCAAGATTGCTGATTTTCAACAAGATGTTGGAACATCTCATCATCAGAGTTTGTGCAGAATCATGGGAGGGGTAATGCATACGTTTTAGCATCTGTTTTTGACTTAGGTGGTGACCTAAGGATGGGCTTCAGTCGGGTGTGATAGAAGCATGTGTTCTCTAGAGAGTTTCCTGGCAAGAAACTAGTCTGGACTTTGATGCTGTTGAAGATGAAGATGAAGACATCATGATCTTGATGGTTATTGCTTGGATCATTTTATTTCTGATCTAGGTACGTGGGAGCATAGGATTTTGCTCATGTTGAAGGTCAAAGTTAAGTGGCAGTTATCTCTGACTTTTTACAGTCTGCTTTACTAAGGAAAGTGGCATTCTTTGGTAGGGCTATGGTGTAGTCTTGGACTACTTATTTTCTGAAGACTCAGACGTGGCAGGTGTGAAGTCTTTGGAGTTCCAAAGCAAGATGGAGGTTGTCTACTCAAACTTAGTTGTTGAATCAAGTCTATGAGATCATGGAACTCTTGTTCTGCAAAGGGAGAAGGTTCTTCTAAGTTGCAGAAGGAGGAGCTGAATTCAGCAATTGGATGTCGTATCAGAATGTTCTGACATCTAGCTTAACATCAGAGTCTCAGCTGGTGATGTGGCATATCAGCTTAAGATAAGGTGATCTACAGGAGAATGGAAGTTATGGATGCTTCAAAAAGGTCTTTATCATGCAGTTTGCGGGAGCTATGGATGGGAAGATGTTACATGTCCAAGAGGCGTGGTGAATCCAAGATGTCTTGCTATAGAGCAAGTAGCTCATGTGACTTGAAGATCTGATTTCATTAGTTGATCAGTGTATCTTGTGGGAATTCTGAAGAAGATTGAGATCAATCAAAAGGTTGTATTTGGTTGGTTTCATTGTGTGCATTCAAGCAGGATGCTTGAAACTGATTGCTCTTGTGCAGAAGAGTAGTTAGTTGAAAATGTAAGGAGGTTCTGGTTCTCTTGGAGCTTGTGGCAGAAGTTATGGGTTGAGGATGGAAGTATACCTTCTTTTGGTGGATGAGAGTTTATTTCTCTCTGGGTTTCTGAAGCTTTCTTTGTTCAAGCTAGTGGCGCAGTGTTTTGTGAAGATCTTCAGTTTGGATTACTATGCTGATAGTAAGTCCAGTGGTGGAGCATATCAAGGACCATGGTGAGTGGTGTCTATGATGTGTGAAAGATGTCCTAAGTGATGTTAGACCATCTTTGGGTTAGTTATCCTTGGTGGAGGATTCTTAAGTTCTGGTCTAGGAACTTGTTGGCTACATCATGTCTAAGGAGTATCTATCTTGTCATATGGGAGAATGATGAAGTAGAAGAACTGCCTTGGGAGGATGATGTGGAGAAGAATGGAATGGATCACGGGTTGATTGCATGAAGGTCTAGTTTCTGATGCGTTCAGAAGTGGATATTCAACAGAAAATCTGAAGTATTCTAGGTTATCATTCGTGAGAATGATAAGGAATGACTATCTTGGATTATGGGGTGTCTATCTCAGTTGTTGGCTTTGGTAAGGTCAGTGGAAAATCTTACGAAGGGGATACTGCCCCTGGATGCGAGTTATGCTAGTAGTGGATCAGTTTGGCAGCTGTGAAGTTCTGGAGCATGCATACGATATCTGACATCGTTATAACAAACTAATGGGCCATGTGCATCTCTTTGAGGAATGTGAAGCATTCTGATTCAATTGGTTTGTGCCTGAAGCAGCTGGAGGTCTATACATGAGAATTCAAGAGGAGTTCGTGTGGTGTGTAGATGGTTGCAAGAAGAGGGGGATCAATGGGACATTGATCTTAAGCCAAGAGTTTGTTATGGTAGGATGGTAATCCTGTTATTTTTCCTCATGGGTAGCATGATGGTGATCATGTGTTAGTGATTATTGGTTCTTGTCATAAGAAGCAATAAGAGGGTTGATGTTTGTGTTACACAGGTGGCTTGAACTGAAGGTGTGCTCTTGAAGACATGAAGATGCATCTTATGTTTTGCATTCATCAGCTAGGTGTTTTGTGGAGGAGCACTGGTTACCTTAGATAGGGGGAGTTGCTCCTTGATCTAAGATGTTTTTCTGCGTGGGTGCAGTTGGAGTTCCAGTTTGTATTGTACGTCAAGCAAGCTGTGATTATGTGTCCAACCTGGGAGGATGAGGTGTCAAGAAGGATGTCTTGACATATTTGTATTGTTGCAAGTTGGGGGAGACTTGACAGTGCAAGTTACATGGTTCTTATTGGATGCTTAAGAATCATTGGTTGAGTCTGGGAGAATTTATTTTTCTCTGCAGACTGTGATCACAAAACTGTGAAGATATCGGTCAATATAGAAGTTTTCTTGGTGGACAGTGTCTGGCATGATGTTAGAACATTGTTAATGACATGCTTCAAGAGTAATTTGTCTTTTGGTTGATGGGCCTTGGATTGTGGACAACATGCGTGTGCTAAACGTGTTCATCGTTACTTGTATTATTGTTGGACGGTTATCTTGAAAAAGAAACAGTAACAGCATTCTTGGCCGGTGCACATTGGGTTTTAGTGAAGTTACATTCTTGAATTTATGACCTCATTGAATTATCCTTCGTTTATTTCTTGGTTCGTATCTTTCAAAGGAAATTTCTGGGGTATTTAAAGGAGTCCTTGGATCAGGCTGTGTGGTATGTTCAAAATGTCTTTTGTTCAAGTCTGGATAAGTATTGGTTGGGTATGGGAATGTCTTGGTTTCTTTTGCCAATTTTTGGCTAAAAGTAGGGAGTATGGGTCACTAGGTCAGCGGAGGCATGGGTTGTTCTTGCAGTTGCTTTGCAAGGATGATAAACAAGATGTTCTAACATCCTGTCTGTGTGTCAGTTTCCTTTGTGTCTTGTGACTTGAGTTAAGAATCAAGTTGTGTCTTGTGACCCGAGTTACATGCTTTATGTACTCATATTCAAGAAAACTACGAAAGATCTCTGGAGGGGGAGTGTGATTGAAAATAATGTCCTTTGTTCTTTGGTTTCAAACGTCCTACTAGCTTCTTTAGAAGTTTCTATTGCCTGGACATTTTTCAAATTTGCTCATTCCAGTTTACTACTTTCCTCAAATGTGGCAGTACCGTCTCATTGGTTAAGGGGGAGGTTGAGTTATCTTCTTCCTCATGCACACCAACATAGACTCGATTTGCACAGTATTCCAACCATATCCGCCACTCAGGGTGAAGAGACGTTCAAAAAATGTTTTAGCCAAAATTTGTCAAAAGGGGGAATTCAAAGCTCCCGTGGTTTGACTAAATTTTGGTAAAACACATTGATGATAAAGATGAAGAAATCTGGACTAAACAAATATGTCGAAGAAGATGTCTTAACCTGAAGTCATGACATCCTGAAGTACAACACTGATTTAGCAAGTGTTAAATCTGTAACAAATCAGCCAAGAGTTAATGCGCATGGATCAAGGACAGAAGATTGAAGCCCAAGACAGTCGAAGCCTATAAATAGAAGACTTAGACCTAGGTTTTGTAATGCCTTTTGTACGCCTGTTGTAACCTTGTTTTCTTGCGTAAGAAACAAGGGTTTAGGGTTTTGAGAGTCGTTGGCTCTCTAGGTTGTAAGTCTCCCTTTGTATCAGTTGATGCATTGTGGTAGATATAGGTGTCGCACAGATCCATAAGCCTTGAGGTATTGGATTGTGTATTGTTCTTGGATGAAGCTTTTAAGAAAATTCGAGTTAGCTTGTTTGTCAAGAAAGCTTGATAGATTTCTGTAATGACAGGGATGATGTTGATGTCACAGTTGGTGATTAAGGGAAGTGAGTGGGGTATCTCTTATCAGAGTTGTAAACGTTTGAGTTTAGCTTTAGTAAAGATGTTCATTGGGTAGATGTTAGGTATAAAGTTGTAAACGGGGGAGTTTAGCTTTGTAACAGTTCTACAGATAGTGAATTCTTCTTACAGGATTGGTATCCCCCAGATGTAGGTGAGTTGCACCGAACTGGGTTAACAACTGTTGTGTTCTATATCATTCTGCAGATTTACGTTTTCTGTTAGGGTTCAAGATAAACATGTTAGATCAGATGTCGTGACATCTGTGATTGTGCAGTTTTGATATTCAAGGTATCAGTCTGTTTTTACGCCTCTGAGTTTAAATGATTATGTAGCACAATATCTTGACATGTGTTAGGACATCTGCTGTCTGCATAGGCCAGAATTTTAGACAAAGTTGTTGTATGTAATAAGCTCTTCAATTTGGTCTTTCGAGGAAAGAAAATGGTTACTTGGATTGGAATTTATGGCCTTGGCAAGTTAAGTAAAAACCATTGAATTTCATAACTTAAATAATTTTCAATTTCTTCAATATTGCCCTTTTTTCAAGTAGCCTCATATTTCTTGATTTTTTTTTATTGATCATGATCCAAATCACACATTATCATCATTCTTGACTTGAGGAACCCATGTTTGACCAAAGAGGTCAAAAATCAAACTTGACTTTGATCAGTGGTTGACTTTGTATCAGATGAAATTGAACTTTGTGATCTTCAATGAAATCAAACCCTTGTATCAGATGAATTTTAATTCTTGCATTGCTTATAAATCAAGCTCCTTCGATCAATCCAATCATATGAATGGACCAATATGATGCATTTGAGGTCCTTGAAACATATCTTGAGGTGTTGGATCATGTCTTGCTTCAAAAGTCAGACCAGGGGCTGAATTAGGTCAAAACCCTAATTTGGATGCATCTGATGACTTGGAGCTTGATGATCTTGATTCAATGAAACTTTGCATTTGATTATTGATGAGAGGAAACTCTTGATCTTCATAAGGGACTTGAGATGTTGGATATGATGTCCATCCTTTGATAATTCATCTGCTTGGCCCTTGGGGGACCACCTAACCTATAAAGCAAACAAGCACACACATCTTGTATTTGTAATGGGTTAGTGATGCATAAAGACACACAAACATGTGTAATGATGAATGTTATGCAAATGATGTAAATGAGGTGGCATCTTAGGGGTAAAAAAATTAGGATATGACACAATGCAACATTTATTATTATTTTTCCACTATTATACTCTTATTTAATAACATTGATTTTATTCAACTACTTTGTTAACTATATTTAATAAGGGTATTCTAGTAAACAATATTAGTTTTATAATTAAAATTAATGTATCTATTCATTTTTTTTAAGGATCGTCTATTGTTTAAATAAGACACTTTTTATGAGACGTTGCTTCTTAGAGTCGCTGCTTGAAACACCTGGACATCATATGATTCATAATCATCTTGCACAATGGCTACATTACCATTATCATTTCCACAATATTTATTCAGACGCTCAGGGCACATATTTCTTGTATGACCCTCCTTCTTACAATGATAACACCGAATAGAATGAGCATTGCCACCATAAGAATTATGTAGAACTTTACCCATCTTCTTGTCAAACCTACCATCTTTCTTCAAGAAATAAGAATTTCCAACAACAACGATTGATCTTCATCATCAATCTTGACCTTGATATTTTCAAGATCAAGAATTAACTTGTTGAACATGTCCAGCTACTTAGCCAAGACTTTGTCTTCACTCATCATGAATGAATAGAAGGCTTGCTTCGGGTAGAGACGATTAACCAAAGATTTGGTCATATACAAATCCCTGAGTTTGCTACACACAACTGGTGTCATTTTCTCCTTCTAGACATGCCAGAGAACCATATCACCAAGGCTGAATATGATGGTACTATGGGCTTTCTCGATCATCGTCGTCTTCTCCTTCTCCGTTATGGCAACATCCATCTTCTTTGATCTTTTCAACACTTCTAACAAACTCTGTTGAACCAGTAAGGCTGGCATCTTCATGTGCCACAATCCAAAATCATTCACATTGGTGAATTTCTCAATCTCATACTTTATTGATGACATATTCTCCGCCACGCCCACCACATAAGTTTATTGTGAAAGTGATACCCAAAAAACAGAGTATAGTTTCTTGATCAACAAGAAAACCACAAAGTAAAAGAAAAGAGAGAATATAAGAGAAATACAATTCAAAGTGGTTTAAAGCTTGATTCTTGATTCAATTACACATTTGGGAACAATGTTTACAATTGAATCTCAACCACACAATTTTCTTCCTCTGATTAGGATTATCAAAGATTGATGGAGAAATGATGACTAGTATGTTATTTATAAGAAAACTAAACCCTACATTTCAACTAACATACTAAACAATTGGCCCAAAAGACTAGCTCAATTCAACATGCTAACTTAAAACACCAAGCTAACATATTTCTGCATGCAAGAACAGACTTCAACTAAGGCATACACTAGAAGGCAGGAGACTTCCAAGGTTGACTGACTTTGCCACTTGCTTGTCTTTATATGTGCACTTACTATACACATTACATGGTTAGTTTCCACCGACACTTTAACCAACGTCTTAGAAAAAGCATCCATTGGAATCTTGGGTTTGAACAATGAATAAACAAATACACTAATTAAACAACACATGGTTTCTATACCATGCTAGTGGTTAAAAAATATATACGTTTAAAACTTATTTCCATTTACCAAGGCCTATATATATATAGTAGGAATTTTTCAATTCTTCTCATCAACCAACCAACTAACATTTGCAACAACATTACTTTCTTTGTCCACACAAGCTAAACTAATTTCTATTTTCTATCAAGTAAAAGAGAAAAATGAGTGTAGAAATTTTAGATGGTGCCACCATTATTCACTTTCTTGAAGATGAAGAAGCATTTAATAACTCTGTCAGTAACCGATTCACTAGACTCGACACAAATAATGATGGTCTGCTCTCTTATGATGAGATGTTGAAGGAGCTCCAGGGTCTGAGGGTTTTTGAAACACATTTTGGTATTGATGTGGAGTCGGATCCAGACGAGCTTGACCGTGTTTATGCATCCTTGTTCATACAATTCGATCACAATTTAAATGGCAAGGTTGATCTGGAAGAATTCAAGACAGAAACAAAACAGATGATGCTTGCAATAGCAGATGGAATGGGTTTCATGCCAATTTAAATGGTGTTGGAAGAAGACAGCATCCTTAAGAAAGCAGTTGAAACAGAGTACAACAAAATAACCACTTAAGTACAGTTCTGAGATCATGTATGCCTATAGATTTAACAAATTCTGCAAGGATTGTAATATTGTATAACATTCTGTTTGTTGTTCTTATTGTAACCTTTGAAACTTGTTACACAGTTTTGTTATTAATTCTAAATGTATTCATGAAATAAACTATTATAATCTAAGCTTTTACATCTCAATCAGAAAAGGAATTGTATTGTATCCAAGAAGTATGGTTGAAGTTATAAAGAATTTGACATAGTGCGCGAATATTAGATTTCAGTTCCTCAATTTCCAACAAGCACTACCACCCAACATCTAAAGCATCTAGCAAAAGAAAATTCCATTTATCAGAAATTAAATTATACATTTTATACCAAGTGATATTAGCTTGTTCCAAACGTTACCTACAGGTTTTCCATGGTTTATCCTTATATAAACTTGCTATAGTCCACCCTAAGTTACAAGAACGTATACATTTCACGAGTCTGAATGAATGAAAGGATGTTTTCACCAAACAGCTCAACCAGTGACGCTATTATTCGTCCTGAATTCAGCTCTTCCTTCCAAACCTGGGCTATGGCTGCAGAAATGTTTAAACCTTGAGTCTCGCCTATTATGCTGCTTTCAACTTCATCTGTAGTGATCTGATTTTTCATTTGTACAGAAGATGATGATGAACCAATTTTTAAATCAGCCGAAGAAGCCTGAGTACCCATTTCCTCTTGCTTACGACACGAGCATTGGGTTTTCAAAAACAAAATGAAGGAGAAAATGTATAATGAATTACAACAAGTTAATGGGATACCAATAAAAATATCAAGTAAAAATACCTTCCATTCCCCTTGATACACAACACATAACAAATAGAATGAGGATATTTACCTTTTGCATATTGATGCAACCAGGTTAGCAGTGAAGTCTCTAAGTTCCCAATGGTTGTCTGTCAATCTACTTCCCAACCTTCTAGAAATAAGGCAGGTCACAATTGATGGCATCAACTGGTGTAGCTGATGCGTGAAAAAAAATTAGAGAAATAAGAGATTATTTCTCATTAGCTCATTTATGTGAACCATTTCAACATAAATGTTTTTTTTTATAAGCAACATTATATTTAAAAGGGATACTAGGGGTACCCCAATCTGCATACAAAAATTACAACAACGAAAACCACCCCCACAAAGTAGAGAATTTCGCTAAAAACACCCACTACAAAAAATCAGTAGGTGATTTGTACCAATCGTAATACCTACACCTCGATTTGGAGGAAGACCGAAACTCAAACCAACTCCAAGAAATGTGGACAGAGGAATCGACTATATCCAAAGAATTTCCAAAAGCATCATTGAAAATGATTTGGTTCCGCCACCACCAGATAGCCCATCAAGTAGAAATCCAAATGATACAAGCATTGGACTTGGAGCTATAATTGATAACCTTTAGAAACCAACCTAGCATGTGATCACACAAGTTATCTCATTCACACCAATCAACACCCACCCACTCCAAAACTTTCCTCCAAACCATGCGCGATATCGGACAAGAGCAGAAGAGATGAGCATTATCTTCAACAACATTAAAATATAAAACATATACCATATCATGCGTGTTTGAAAGTATTCTCCTGGCCGCAAGATTCGATCTCGTCGGTAGCCTATCTAATAGCATTCTCCAACCAAAAAAATTTCCTTTAAGAGGAATTTTCGTCCTCCATACCAAATATAAAGCTGCCTTGAGATTACTCTACAACTTCGGCATTGCACTCGCATTAAGCAATGAGAGATAACTAGATCTAACCGTGAATAACTTAGATACATCACCTTTTTCAAGCAAACATATCCACCAGACCCTGCAGTGGCCTAACCTCCGCAAGCAGCTACATTAAGTGTGAAAATCTTGCAGTAGATTACGCTCCAAATCATGAACCCCAAAATGAAGATTCCAACTCCAAAGTTCCCCCACCCAAACCCCCATCTCAAGAACAGAACCCGATTTCAACGCAGACATAGTATAAAGATCAAATAACACACACCTAAGCGGTTTATGACACAACCAGCATGCATTTCAAAATGAAACAGAGCTACCATTACGAAAATTCCCCTATGCGCATCAAGTCACGCCACTACTGAGATTCCAACGCCATAGAAGAATGAGTCTTCTTCCCCATTACTTTTCTAAGACCCGTATATTTTAGTCCGTATGATATTATGATGTTTTATCATTTTAATCTGTTTTTATACTAAATTTGGAGTAGCGAGCAGATTATACCCGATATTTTTAGGGTTCCGGTTGTGGATCGGATTGACCCATAGGTTTTCTTTTGGCAATCGATCAGACTTTTTCAATTGGCGAGGATTATAATTGATTTCAGATATTTCTATGGTATCGAAAATTCTGAAAACGTGACTCTGTTGATGTTTTGAGAAAACGAGAAAGATATAGCCGTTGTTTTAATTTCTACGGACTCCGAGTGTTGTCGGAAATTTTAAAATAGGAGTTTATTTATCGCCGGAAATGAAAATTTAATCTCATTTTATTTTTCTAAGCGGCGTAGAAATTTATTTGTTCGGAATAAATATTTAGTCGAAAATAATGTGGTGTTTTATTTTAAAGATGGCAGTAGAATTTTTCTATTTTCAAAAAAGTTATTCAGGAGTGTTTTACGACTAGTCTGTGAGCGAACGAGCAGACCGAACGAACTAACGGGTTAGAGTGAATAGTAAGGCGGCATAAAATGTAAATAACATGATATTTTTCTTTTGTGATAATTGTTCACGTGGGAGAGAGAGAGAGAGTGAAGAAAAGTGGTGAATCTTGGCCTTTGATATTGAATGGTGAGGATGATTTTGAAAAAACTATATAAGGGGTAACTTGTTTCATGGTTTTATTTTGGATCTCTTTATAATACTCACGCTCAGGATAAAACTTTGGTGAGTGTTTATGTTGTTTCTTTTATTTAATTTTTTTAGTTGTTAGTATTTATTTTATTTTAGTATGAAATTATGTGGTTAGATTTGGTAAATTATACACCGATAGAATACCCTCTTGTTTACTGCTTTGAGTTAAAAAAAAAATATTATTATTGTCGGTAACAAAAATATTTTCTATCCGAATATCGGATTATATTTTTAGAGGAAAAAATATTGGTATCAATTTAATTTATCTGTGGGTATATTATTGGGATTATTATTATTTTTATTATTTTATCTTAAGAAAAGAAAATAAAAGAAGGAGAGAAAAAAATTTATTACGATCGTCATGACTTGGTTACGGGCACTTTTTCTAATATAACAACGTGTTACGGTCGTAACCAAAGCGTGACGGTCGTCACGCTCTTAAGAGGCGTGTTACGGTCGTAAGAGGGGCGTGACGACCGTCACACCCCATTTGTCTTTCTTTCTAGTTTTTATTATTATGGTTGTTATTAATAATGATTTATTTATTTATTGGTAAATAAAAGAAAAAAATAATAAAGAAATAAGTGGGTGGTGGGGCCCACCCTTTATATCTTTGTTTGTGTGACGATCGTCACCTCTTTTGTGCGACGGGCGCCATGCCCATTTTTCTGTGGTGGGTGTCCCACTTTTTTTTACTTCCGGTCTCGTAATTTTCATTCTGTTTGATATTTTTTATCCCGGTTTTTTTAACTGAAAGTATATTTATTTATCTATATATATATATTTTTAGATAATTATTTTATTTTTCGGAATTTTCCGGATACGTTCGGAATAGTATGTTAAAGTACGATCTGTGCCGATTTTTGGTACCGTTGGAAAAACTGTTAACTAGTTTTGTGTCGAAATATTTTTAGATCCAAAATAATTTATTG
Organism: Lathyrus tuberosus; assembly: GCA_022829125.1. NCBI lineage: Eukaryota > Viridiplantae > Streptophyta > Magnoliopsida > Fabales > Fabaceae > Lathyrus > Lathyrus tuberosus. The sequence goes on from JALAZF010000072.1 coordinate 15,523,580, forward strand.
TGATTGGAAAACTATTATTTATTCTAAATTTTAATTTAGAATATTATTGAAATTGGAATATTGGTTAGTATTTTATTTGTTTAATAAATTTTATTTATAGTATGATTAAAGTATTTTGATACAAGGAAATAAGTTAATTTGATATATGTGAAATAAATACTTTGGCTATTTATTTGGTATTTATGGGATATTAGGTGGTTTTATTTTGGGGTTAAAATCTTATTTTGGTGATTTATATATTTCGGTTTCGCTGAATTTATTCATAGTGCGAGAAAAATAATTTGACGCAATTATGGGTTCAAGTAAAAGAATTTAAATTAGTTATGGAAAATTTTCCTTCAGTTTGATATTTATTTTGTTAAGAGAAAAACTAATTTCTTTCTTATTTGAAAAGATTTATTTTATAAAGCGATTCAGTTAGAAACCAGTGTCGTAACCCAAAACCTGATTGGGTAGGTTAGCAACCAAGACCCAGCCTTGTTGTAGGATATATTCGAGTGGTTTTAACATAAGTCCTTTGTGTATTTTATAAGGTTGAAAGTGTGAATCGGGTACGAGATTTCATCGTGAGAGACAAATCATTCTTACGTAGCGTAAGTTGTTTGGGTTGGAAGCTTGCTCAGGTAAGGGCACTTTCTAACGATATTATATGTGATTGAATGCATGTGCGGTTGAATTCATGATTGTGTGCCCTTATGGGGATGTGTGATGATTGTGTGCCCAGTTGGGGATATGTGGTTATATACATGATTGTGTGCCCAGTTGGGGATATGTGGTTATATACATGATTGTGTGCCCAGTTGGGGATGTGTGTTTTTGCTATGATGCTAAACTTGTGATGTGCATTCATATGATTTGTGATAAATATATGATTTGCTGTTGATGTGTATGTCGAGGAGGACAACACGAGGTGTGTCTGAGCCACCTGTTGGTAATGAGAATTATTCATATGATTTGTGATAAATATATGAATTGCGATTGATGTGTATGTCGAGGAGGACAACACGAGGTGTGTCTGAGCCACCTGTTGGTACTGAGAATTGTTCATATGATCTGTGATAGATATATGAACTGAATTGTGAATTGTGACTTTACATTTTGTGATTATACATATTGTGTTTATATAAAATGTTGCATTTGCATGTGTGAGTCCATGCATACCATAGTTGCGTGTAGGTAGTTGGCGCCGAATGGGCCAGGGTGATGGGTTCTGAATCATCACCTAATCCCGAAGGGAATTCTACTGCACCAGGTGATGTGACTGAGCCGTCATCGATCCTTTGAGATTAAATTGAGTCAGGAGAATGCGAGGGAGGCAACTCCGGGTGTTTGCAAGGGCAACACTTTTGTGTCTGTGAGGCAGCACGGTTAGTGAGGACCCAAGGGGGTATCACGACTCTCTGCGGAGAGGTTAAATTCCGGAATTCATGCATGGTGAGGGTACCCGACGAATTAGGACCACCAAATTCATATAGGTCTGCATTTAGGATGGGCGTCCATTGCATTTGTGTGTTGAATTAAATGTTGTGATTGTTACATATATCATACTGTCATCTCATTTATGTTGCTCTGCATATCATATTGTCATTTCATTCATGTTGTTATGTATATCATGTTCTGCTGGCATGTGTGTATTCTTCCATATATGCTGTTTTTAGATTGTGACCCTCTACTACTATTTATGATGTGGCTAACGACCACCCAGGTTTAGAAGTTGTGATAGTTAAGGTATCCAGGTGTCGTGAAGGCTTGTAAGATGCGACGTCTTGGGGCTAGGAATTCAAGATCAGCTCAGGGTCGTGTTTTGAGGTTGTCCATGTTGTTGTTGCTGTTATTATTAAAGCTGAGTGCTTATTTTTATGTGTATGGACAAATATTTATAACAGTGGGCATTACGCTGGTCCTATGTATGGAAAAGACTTAGATCGAAAGTTCGTACTCTGATTAATCATTTTTATTATTTTTCCTGGAGAGACAGTTGTCAATATTATGTATGGCATTCAAAAAAAAAATATACACTCTCGCTGTTAAAAATCGGGGTGTTACATTGTGGTATCAGAGCTTTGGTCTAAGATTTTCATGGGGTTGTGAGTCGGGTGTCCTAAGCTGATCAAGTGTCGGGTTTAGTGGGAGTAAGTGTGTGGAGTCCTATGTGTTATGTGGTTCGTGTCTTGAGTCCAGCAGGTTATGTGTTTAGGTAATCGTTTGTTTCTTAACTGAAGTTGAGGTCTCCCATAATACTTCAGTAAGAAGCATAGTTAAACCCCTTGAGCATTTGTCGACGTTGGTCGACATGTGCCTCCGTTTTCTTTAGAGGTAGTGAGCTTGAGGTGGTGAGATTGAATCGAGTAAGAACTATAAGGTTTTCTGCAGTAATGTTATGGATGAGAGGTTTTGTTTGTTCTTATCACTCCGAGGTGTTGAGTAGGGATGAGTGGAAGGCAAGGTTTCAAAGGATTGTAAGTAAGGACTTGATTTGGAGGACCTTTGGAGAGAAAAATGATTGGATGTTCATTCTGGTGAGTTCCGAATGAGATGAGATGAATGTTTATGGACTATGAAGAAGGTAATATTTCTTTGGAATCAAAGAGCAGTTATAGATGTCGTTTGGAGACAATTACTATACATGGAGATTAATGGGACATCTTCTCTAAAAAGAAAGCGGGTTGCACGTTGAAAGTGGCTGAAACCTAGGAAAGTTGGAGGAAGGTTATACGAGTGGTAGGTGCTTGAGGGTTTAATTTGGTTTCTTAAGCTAGGTTAGATAGGTAACTAAAATAGCGTAAGGAGGAATCATGTGATGTTAAAAGGAAGGAAACCAAGTATCACATGGATAGGTTTTAGTGGAAGTGACCATCAGTGGAGTTGTCATCGGAAAAATTAGAAGTAGGAGTTTTGGGAGAGAAAGAGTATTACGGTTTATAGGAAGAAGAGGTAGAAGTAGCACCATGGATCTAATTAATCATATGAGTGGAGTAGGGAAGTGCTAAAGCAATTCAAGTATGGGTGACATGGTTTTGCTAGAAATATCATACCGCGGGTAGACAATGGGTTGTTAGAAGAGTGATAAGATGCTGAAAGTTAATATCTGGAAGGACACAGAGCCATGTATGAAGAATTAATGAATGAAGTTATATGGTGTAACAAGTATATGGATTTCGTGAAGATCAAAGTTTAGATTTGGATTTAGGGATCGAACCTGAGAATAAAGAAAAGTTAGCAAAGAAATTTTGATTGGGTAGTTGCTCTTTAAAAGTCAAGCGTTAAGATTTGAGATAAGTGCTCAGTGACTAAATGGAGGAGTAAGATATGTCTGTTTTGGAAGGATGATTCTTGTTGAGTGTTAGATCGTAGGGTGATAATGTTGGTTGATACCTTAGAAAAAGCTAGCATTGAATAAGAAACTGAGGAGTGAATGGATGTGTCCTGATGTTTAGCAAGAACTTATGCGAAAGAGGATTGGGTTGTGTTATAAAAGGATATTATGACCATTGGATGGTCATAAGCAATTGAAGATAGATAGAACAACGAAGAGTAGGTTGGATAGGACGAACATTGATTTGGAACAAGGATATTTAGATTGGGTGAAGGAGAGTAAAGATGTGGGTTGAAGTTGACAAGATAGAGGTCATGGTAGGTTGGGAAACGACTATAGGCGGTTGTTTGCTAAGATTTTTTTTGAAGTTAGAAACTCCTAGATGTTATAAGAGGATCTAGTATAAGGGACTTTGGAGTTGCAGTATCGTAAAGGTGGTTACAAAGGAAGAATAAGGGTGTATGCAAGCAAGAAAGTGCTCAGGTAACACAGATTTTTTAATAAGAAGGTTGACTACCTCATTGCTTAGGAAGGACTACCAAGGATATGGCCCAAATGGAAATGGGAAGGATACTAAGCATTTCCTCAAGAGTGTATGCTATAGATGATGGGGTTGCGCTCAGACGTAAAGTGGATATTCAAGAAGCGGTATAAGTGGTACGAGAATAATCCTGCGGTTGGAAATTTTGATATCACAAGGTTGATGAGTAGTGTATTAGTGACTAGATGGGTGGTTATATTCAGAATTAGGATGATGAAGTTACTAAGTGAAAAGCCTGTTGGAGATTCCACATGAGACATGAGAAGTCTGGACGAGGTTAAGTACATTATGTCATTGATGAACGAATGGGTGGAGTGAAAATATTGGTTTTGGGAAATCGGCGTTAAAACAAAGTGTGAGAGGAACGGTTAGAGAGGTGGATTAGGCCGATTTAGAATTCGTGCAAGAAATTACCTCACCCACAATTTGGAAAATGTGATTGTAAGTGTATGCTTAAGAGAAAAAGGTGCATTGGGTATATTCGGAAGTAGATAGGATCAAACATTTGCCTATTTGGACGAATCAAGGATGAAGTGGAAATGTTTGGCGGAGACTAGTAAGGCTTGGATTTGTTGTACTTGTTATGATGAAGACTAGAGAAGCATAATGGAAAATAGGCATTGAGAAAATTATTGAACATCAGAGGTTGACATCGAGAACAGTTTGACAATAGAAGATGAGATAGGGGAACAATCAAAAATGGAATTGAGTTGTAAGAGGAAGAGGAAACCCAAGGAATTTCTGGAAGCTGATGTAGGATGATACGAAAGACGTTGGATGTCAAATGGGGATAGCTAATGATGAGGAACATTTAATGTTAAGGCATACGAGAGTAAGCTAAGTATGATTTGGAAATAAGGTAGTTGTGTTAGAGGGTGACCAAAGAGTGTAAGACTGGTGAAAAGGAAATTTGGGTATTGTTAGATGGCATAGTTTGGCAGGTGAAAGAAAATTTAGGGAGGTTTCAATCACCAACCGGACGTTGGGATGGTAATATTAAGATGGTAAGGGGAATGAATTTGGATGGGAACATATATAGGTCGCCATGGTATTGAGATGGAAGGAATAACTAAGGAATTATGGACCTTAGGAAAAATGTGGAGTTCTCTACGTAGATGACTACTTCGTTTGGAGTGAAACCGGTTGAATTGTACTCGGGTATTAGTTGTTACTGTTTTGGGAGGATACTCAATGGTTGTTCTGAGCCAAGTGAGCGTGAGAGAAACCGTAACTTGTTTTGGGGAAATTGTGTCTCACTTTGGAGAGTGAAGTAACAGGAATTTGGAGGAAACATTTAGGAAACATCGAAGCGACTATCGGACCCTTGTGTCTTGCATAAAATGGAGAACGGGATGAGAAGAACACTATTGTAGTTGGTAATGATGGTTTATTCCACCATCATGGTTGTCGCCTACCTATTGACAAATTGAGGAATTGATCATCCTTAATCTATTGTTGATAGTAGACAAGATTGTGTTGAATGGAATGAATGATTCTTGTCGGCTTAGATAGTGTGGGGTTTTAGCGTTGCGTCTAGAGTCCGAGTCAACGTGACTTTGTAGAGGGTTGCAATAGGTGCGCGGTCGTTCTAGTGAGTTTGTTAGAGATAAATTGGTAACTTGTTACATTTACCTCGAGTTTCGAGGACGAAACTCCTTTTTGGTGGGTAGTAATGTAAGACCCGTATATTTTAGTCTGTATGATATTATGATGTTTTATCATTTTAATCTGTTTTTCTACTAAATTTGGAGTAGCGAGCAGATTATACGCGATATTTTTAGGGTTCCGGTTGTGGATCGGATTGACCCATAGGTTTTCTTTTGGCAATCGATCAGACTTTTTCAATTGGCGAGGATTATAATTGATTTCAGATATTTCTATGGTATCGGAAATTCTGAAAACGTGACTCTGTTGATGTTTTGAGAAAATGAGAAAGATATAGCCGTCGTTTTAATTTCCACGGACTCCGAGTGTTGTCGGAAATTTTAAAATAGGAGTTTATTTATCGCCGGAAATGAAAATTTAATCTCATTTTATTTTTCTAAGCGGCGTAGAAATTTATTTGTTCGGAATAAATATTTAGTCGAAAATAATGTGGTGTTTTATTTTAAAGATGGCAGTAGAATTTTTCTGTTTTCAAAAAAGTTATTCAGGAGTGTTTTACGACTCGTCTGTGAGCGAACGAGGAGACCGAACGAACTAACGGGTTAGAGTGAATAGTAAGGCGGCATAAAATGTAAATAACATGATATTTTTCTTTTGTGATAATTGTTCACGTGGGAGAGAGAGAGAGAGTGAGGAAAAGTGGTGAATCTTGGCCTTTGATATTGAATGGTGAGGATGATTTTGAAAAAACTATATAAGGGGTAACTTGTTTCATGGTTTTATTTTGGATCTCTTTATAATACTCACGCTCAGGAAAAAACTTTGGTGAGTGTTTATGTTGTTTGTTTTATTTATTTTTTTAGTTGTTAGTATTTATTTTATTTTAGTATGAAATTATGTGGTTAGATTTGGTAAATTATACACCGATAGAATACCCTCTTGTTTACTGCTTTGAGTTAAAAAAAAAAATTATTATTGTCGGTAACAAAAATATTTTCTATCCGAATATCGGATTATATTTTTAGAGGAAAAAAATATTGGTACCAATTTAATTTATCTGTGGGTATATTATTGGGATTATTATTATTTTTATTATTTTATCTTAAGAAAAGAAAATAAAAGAAGGAGAGAAAAAAATTTATTACGATCGTCATGACTTGGTTACGGGCACTTTTTCTAATATTACAACGTGTTACGGTCGTAACCAAAGCGTGACGGTCGTCACGCTCTTAAGAGGCGTGTTACGGTCGTAAGAGGGGCGTGACGACCGTCACACCCCATTTGTCTTTCTTTCTGGTTTTTATTATTATGGTTGTTATTAATAATGATTTATTTATTTATTGGTAAATGAAAGAAAAAAATAATAAAGAAATAAGTGGGTGGCGGGACCCACCCTTTATATCTTTGTTTGTGTGACGATCGTCACCTCTTTTGTGTGACGGGCGCCATGCCCATTTTTCTGTGGTGGGTGTCCCGCTGTTTTTACTTCCGGTCTCGTAATTTTCATTCCGTTTGATATTTTTTATCCCGGTTTTTTGAACTGAAAGTATATTTATTTATCTATATATATATATATATATATTTTTAGATAATTATTTTATTTTTCGGAATTTTCCGGATACGTTCGGAATAGTATGTTAAAGTACGATCTGTGCCGATTTTTGGTACCGTTGGAAAAACTGTTAACTAGTTTTGTGTCGAAATATTTTTAGATCCAAAATAATTTATTGTGATTGGAAAACTATTATTTATTCTAAATTTTAATTTAGAATATTATTGAAATTGGAATATTGGTTAGTATTTTATTTGTTTAATAAATTTTATTTATAGTATGATTAAAGTATTTTGATACAAGGAAATAAGTTAATTTGATATATGTGAAATAAATATTTTGGCTATTTATTTGGTATTTATGGGATATTAGGTGGTTTTATTTTGGGGTTAAAATCTTATTTTGGTGATTTATATATTTCGGTTTCGCTGAATTTATTCATAGTGCGAGAAAAATAATTTGACGCAATTATGGGTTCAAGTAAAAGAATTTAAATTAGTTGTGGAAAATTTTCCTTCAGTTTGATATTTATTTTGTTAAGAGAAAAACTAATTTCTTTCTTATTTGAAAAGATTTATTTTATAAAGCGATTCGGTTAGAAACCAGTGTCGTAACCCAAAACCTGATTGAGTAGGTTATCAGCCTTGTTGTAGGATATATTCGAGTGGTTTTAACATAAGTCCTTTGTGTATTTTATAAGGTTGAAAGTGTGAATCGGGTACGAGATTTCATCGTGAGAGACAAATCGATCTTACGTAGCGTAAGTTGTTTGGGTTGGAAGCTTGCTCAGGTAAGGGCAATTTCTAACGATATTATATATGATTGAATGCATGTGTGGTTGTATTCATGATTGTGTGCCCTTAAGGGGATGTGTGATGATTGTGTGCCCAGTTGGGGATATGTGGTTATATACATGATTGTGTGCCCAGTTGGGGATGTGTGTTTATGCTATGATGCTAAACTTGTGATGTGCATTCATATGATTTGTGATAAATATATGATTTGCTGTTGATGTGTATGTCGAGGAAGACAACACGAGGTGTGTCTGAGCCACCTGTTGGTAATGAGAATTATTCATATGATTTGTCATAAATATATGAATTGCGATTGATGTGTATGTCGAGGAGGACAACACGAGGTGTGTCTGAGCCACCTGTTGGTACTGAGAATTGTTCATATGATCTGTGATAGATATATGAACTGAATTGTGAATTGTGACTTTTCATTTTGTGATTATACATATTGTGTTTATATATACTGTTGCATTTGCATGTGTGAGTCCATGCATACCATAGTTGCGTGTAGGTAGTTGGCGCCGAATGGGCCAGGGTGATGGGTTCTGAATCATCACCTAATCCCGAAGGGAATTCTACTGCACCAGGTGATGTGACTGAGACGTCATCGATCCTTTGAGATCAAATTGAGTCAGGAGAATGCGAGGGAGGCAACTCCGGGTGTTTGCAAGGGCAACACTTTTGTGTCTGCGAGGCAGTACGGTTAGTGAGGACCCAAGGGGGTATCATGACTCTCTGCGGAGAGGTTAAATTTCGGAATTCATGCATGGTGAGGGTACCCGACGAATTGGGACCACGAAATTCATATAGGTCTGCATTTAGGATGGCATGTGTGTATTCATGTTCTGCTGGCATGTGTGTATTCTTCCATATATGCTGTTTTTAGATTGTGACCCTCTACTACTATTTATGATGTGGCTAACGACCACCCAGGTTTAGAAGTTGTGATAGTTAAGGTATCTAGGTGTCGTGAAGGCTTGTAAGATGCGACGTCTTGGGGCTAGGAATTCAAGATCAGCTTAGGGTCGTGTTTTGAGGTTGTCCATGTTGTTGTTGTTGTTATTATTAAAGCTGAGTGCTTATTTTTATGTGTATGGACAAATATTTATAACAGTGGGCATTACGCTGGTCCTATGTATGGAAAAGACTTAGATCGAAAGCTCGTACTCTGATTAATCATTTTTATTATTTTTCCTGGAGAGACAGTTGTCAATATTATGTATGGCATTCAAAAAAAAAATATACACTCTCGCTGTTAAAAATCGGGGTGTTACAACTTTTGTGACAAGGCACCTATATCTTGATTCAAGTAAGCGTCTCTATATCACATTCTGATCTTTTACGCACCTCCAAAGCCACTTGGAAATCAATGCCTTATTAAAGCACACCAAATCCTTGATACCAAGGCCACCCTTGCTTTTTGGCAAGCAAACCTTTTCCCACCTTACCCAAGCGATGCCGTTCTTGTCGCAATTTTCGGCCTAAAGAAAATTCCTATGGATAGCAATTAATCTCTTAACAACCTTCGAAGGGACTTTGAAAAATGAAAAATAATGTATTGGAAGGTTAGTTAAGACTGAATTTATTAGAGTAACTCTTCCTCCAATAGACATCATCCCACCCTTCCAGCTTGAAAGCTTCGATTTAAAGCAGTTCAAAACCGAGTTTCAAAACTCCAACAGCCTATGTTTTCCCCCCATAGCGATGCCCAAAAAAAGTGATAGGAAGTGTACCTGTCTGACAAGTTAGAAAAGTAGCAGCAGCTGAAATAATAGAGTCCTCCAAACCAATACCATAAATACAACTTTTCGAGAAGTTAATTTTAAGCCCCGAGACTAGTTTAAAACCTTGTAAAATCGCTTTGATACCCAAAATATCAGACCATGATCCTTCACTGAGCAAAATCGTATCATCCGCAAATTGAACGAGGCTAATAGATTCTTCCTCATTGAAGTGAAATCCTCTAAAAATCAAAGCACAATTAGCCCTTCTAACCAACAATGCTAAGTGTCATACCCCAAATTTTGACCCTAGATGTCATCATCATTCTAGGAAGCATTCAAGCATTGCATTGCTAACCCTAACCTTGTTCAAGTTTGTTCCTTGTTTTGCTTCATCAAAATTAGGGTTTTGCTCAAGGGAATCAAGGGAATCCTCACATGATCAGTCAATGTTTTGGAGTGATCATCAACCCATCAAGCTTATAAACACTTAAGAGGCTTCTCCTTGTCAAGAATCAAGTGCAAGATAGTCTTATTACAAGTTGTATGAAGCTCAATTTCATCTGGTCACAAATTAGGGTTTCATCAGGAAAAAGTCAATTGTGCCTTGACTTTTGATCAAAGCATGATCCCAAGCCTTGGGACATGATCCAAGACATTCAAATACATCCTTGGAGTACATCCATGATGTTTGAAAGATTCAAGAATGCAAGATCATTGAAGATCACACAGTTGAATTCATCTCATAACACAAGCTTAATCTAACAAAGTCAACCCTTTGAGTTTTAGGGTTTTTGGTCCAAGTTGAAGTATTCAAGCCAAATTTCATCAAGACATGCTTGATCAATGAATTTGGGCATGAAAAACCAAGATTTGGAAGGTTTCTTGCAAAAGGGGAAAAGTTAAGAAACTTGGAATTTTTCTAAGTATGGAAAAAACCCTAGTTTTGAGGCCAACTTTGAAAGATCGTAACTCTCAATCTACACAGCCATTTTGTGTGCTCCAAAGCTCAAATTAAAGCCCTCACAACATACTACAACTTTGTATGAGAGGTGAAAACCTCAAAAAATGCTTAGATTTTGAGTTATGAAGCTTCAAAGTTTGAGAAAATCTTTGACACTTGGAAATTTTTCAAGACAAATTTTTGGTCCTTAGAAGCATCAATCTTTGAGGCCAGTTTTCATTATGATCCTTTGAGATTCAAGATTTTTGTTAAACATGAAAGTTCTAAAACACATTTGGGGCTTTTCAAAAAGTACAAGAACTCCTCCATAGCCTTCTTGAGCTGAGAGTTTCAAAGAGATGAAGTTGGTGTCACAAAGAGGGATTTCATGCCATTTTCACTACTTGCTCTTGGCCAAAACTCCAAGCCATGCCCTATAATCCTACCTTGCAGCCCTCATTACTTCTAAATCACTCTATAATCAGAAGATTGCATGATTTAAGGAAGAATTACACACTAATTTGAAGCTTTGTCCATTGAATCATGCCATTTTAGAAAGAAAGGCTTCACTTCCATTTTGATAAAGTTACTTTAATGCAAAGTCAACTTTTCTTCAGCTTCCCATTTGTTCTTTATGTACTCAATCTTTTCTAAAGTCCCAAACACTCTATAAAAGTTGTGTACTTGCACATTGGAATCATAATTATGCATGAAACCATTTGGTTCATTTCCAACCATGCCAACTTGAAAAAACTCCAAGAACTTGTTGTTCTGACCAGAGCTTCTCCCAACCTTTTCCCTATAAATAGAGGGATGCCTCAAGCTTCAAAACACACAAAAATTGCACCCTAAATATCTCAGCATTCTCACTTCCCATAGTTTTTGCAAAAACACCTCAGTTTTGCAAAACCTCTAGCCAAACTCATTTCAGTCGTGCACTTTGCAAACTAACACCACAAACCATCTTTATACACTCAATAGTTCTGTATCAAGCCATTTACAATATACCATTTCTCACTTTCATTTAGCAAGAGGATTCAGATTTGGTTCTTGAAGCAATCTCCAAGCCTTCCAAGCATCCAAACCATTACTATAAGGGTCAAATAAGCCAAGGAAGCCATCTTTACACTTCTGGAAGAGCCCTAGAAGAAGCCTTGGACTGACTCCAAGAGGTAAGGTTCTTGAAACTTCCAACTCACATTTCGTGCATTTTACTGTTTCACGTTGGAAGCAAAAATGTAGTCTATACTCTGTACAATATGTTTGAAGCATTGATTGTGTTATTTGGAGTGTGCATGTAATGTTTTGACATGTGAAAGTTTAGGGATGTTGCACTGTTGTTGAATTATTTTTTATTTACACATTTAGTTTTAGTTTGAACCAATGATATTTTTGAATTCCTTGTGGAAAATACTACAATTTCCTTTTTTACAAATTTGAATTTGGCTGAGAAACCAGAGAGAAAGATTGAGTTGAAGTTCTGGCCATGGTGGTAAGTTAGGGCACGGGGAGAGAGAAAGAAAGAAAAAGAAAACAAAGAAGAAGAAGCTGAGTTGGAGGCGAGGTGGAGGTGGCATGGCGCTGAGTTGGCCATTTTGAGGTGTTTCTAAAATATATACATTTTGAATCCCTATAGTTATTGGATGAGAGCGTAGCACCGCTGATCTAGGAGAAGGGTTTGTGTGTATTTGCAAGCGAAGGGACTGGGGTTCGAATCCCCCTCGCCACAATCCTTTTTATTTTTCTGATTTTTTCAAACAACAACACATATTATACCATGCTTGCCATATAGTATCACAATGCGCGCATGGTAGGATTGGCAAATGTTTTGAGCCAGAAGCCTGATGGCTTGGGTTTAACACCCATGGGGGCCAGTCCCTTTATTTTTTATCACTTTGTCTAATTCATTTTATTCACAACTTCAAGTGATCATAACTCCTTCAATTTTAATTATTTGTTACCCAGTCTTTTTGCAAAATGCTCATGATGTTGTCTATTTTCTGTTTATGAATTTAGATTTTCAAAAGTGTTTATTTTTGTGACACTTATTCATGTTTGAAGTGGGTGGATTTTTAGGGTTTTCTTAAGGACCATTTTGGATTCTTTTGATTGGTTTCTTTGTTTTTCTTTTCACAAATGGACATATTTGAACCATTTGCAACTTATGTGAACCTTGTGTGATGTTGTCAACTTGTATCCTTGGTTTTGACTTGATTTGTGACTTACTTTATGTATGTTTACATGTTTAAATGCCTTGAACTTTGTCACCTATGCCATGAACCACTTTGTGCACATACCTTGACCTTTCACACACATCCTTGGATGAGCACCAAGAACCATCGCATGCACTTTAGGTTGCCACCAAAGTCTTGAGCCATGTACACTTTTGCTTCCATGTTAAGTGATGTCTTGACTTACACATGTAATCTTTGTACTTTCATCCATGTTTAAGTAATGTCTTAACTTATACATGTAAACTTTGAACCCTTGATCTTATCCATGTTTAAGTGTTGTCATAAGTTTCACATATTAACTTGAACTTTGAATATTATTATGCTTAAGGGTTGTAATAACTTATCCATGCTTTGAAATGTTAAATTGTATTCATGATTAAGTGTTGTTACAACTTATCCTATTTTGTCTTATATTCGTGATTATGTGGAGTTAGTAAACCTTAAAGCATGTTGCCTTATCTATGACCTTAGTCTTGTTAGGACTGTATCTCATGCTTGTTTAGATGTTGTAACATCTTTGTTTGATTGAACTTATTTGGTTATCCTCATGTTAATTTGAAACTTCCTTGAACCTTTGAACATACTAGGTAGTTACATTTTCTAGTTCATGACTTTGTTAGGTCCTCACTCTAAATGTTGTCACATTTGTCTTTATGCTTTGGTTGTAACCATGTGTTTCACCTTTGTCATGCTTTCATTAACATCATGTTTGAATGCTACTTTGATTTGTCTTTAAATTGATATCATGTTTGAATATCATGTTTGTCCATATCATCCATACTTAAATCATACTCCATTCAACTTTGTTAAGTTATTCCCCCATGTGATGTTAGCTTGTTAGCTTCCATCCTTAAGTTGCCCTCTATTCCTTAATCCAAGGGATAGTCTCTCTATTGACTCCATGTCATAGATAGCTCATCATTATCTATACCCTTTGACCTTGTTAGAGTCATTAGGTTTTTGAGTCTTAGACTTAGGTTAGAATTTACAACTCTTTTGACTTTGTCAAGTCAAGTAAGTGTTAAGACCAAGTTATGGTGGAGGATCAAAGAGGAATAATACGAAGGTGTAAAAGGGATTTGGATGTTATCATAAATATCCTTAATTGACTTCTTTTTCTTTAATAAAGGACCAACTGGTGGACCCCAAAGCCCAAATTCCTCAAGAGAAATTGGATCAGACACTCTAGCTATTGGGCCTAAAGCCACATGCTGGATTGGATCCACCACCTGTAAAACACCAACAGGTTCCACCACGGTCAAAATGTTGGACTCAATATTCTCATGTACAACCGTATGAGTGACACGTGATGTAGCTGGGAACTTGCCAGCACTTTCCATACCTATACCTGCTACATTACATCCAAACCCAGCCTTTTCACAAAAATCAACCTCTGCATCACAAAGCCGCAACGGCTCCCCAACTTTCCCATCACCTGACACATGCCTATCATTCCCATCCGCCACTCCAGCCTCCTCTATGTTATAGCTCTTATTAGGTTGACACTGATCTCCAGAAATATCATCCCCATATTCGTCTTCTTCTCCAACATCTGAATTGTCCCACTCGCCACCTTCACCTCCGTGTCTGAGAGATCTGATTCACTCACCACTTCTTTTCTCTTCTAAGCAAAAATCCTTTTTGGCCCATGGAAGTCTTCTACGAGTTTGATACGATACACCTTGTCGTTTATTTCAACATTAAAAACTTGGTTCAAGTCGATGGAAAATTTTGTTTTGGTCAAAAATCTTGCTACATCCAAATTGTCTTGCCTTTCGGTTTCAGCATCGTAACACACAAATTCTCCAACACACCTAGAAACAAAATTGAAGAATCTATCGCACTAAGCGTGACCCAGAAAACAGATGCACTTCATCCACACTAATCTCTCTCCAGCAATATAATCTACCGTCCAAGGATGAATATCCTCAAACCTACTCATGAACCAAGCTTCATTTTCCTGGACCAGCAACTTGACACTACCCAGTTCCAAGTCTTCAAGGAGACACAGATTGGCCCCCATTGGGGTTGCTTTAATGTTAAAGAAACCTTCAGCATTTAGGGCTTCTTGAATCCCATAAGTTGAACTAGATTTCATAACGACTCCAATAAAAGCCTTATCAAACATTTCCAAGTCCGATTGAGGCACAATAAACTGGAGATGGGAAAAGGTTGGTTTCTCAACAAGCTTTTGTCTTCCCACATCAGTAGTATCAAATTTTCCATTTAAGTGAGGATAATGCCTATTAACCACCTGAGCGTAAGTTCTATCGTTATACCTTACGTTGCCTCCATTATAATGAGGCTGACCTCGGGTATTGGAGGCCGCCTGACCTATGTTTCCCTCAACCCGTTTCGCAAATATTACTCCACGCTGAAACTTTGGTATATTTGCAAAACATTTCTTCCCTTCTATATGAATGTTATTTAATTTCACCTCCAAGATTCTTTCATCTGAAACCTTCCTAAATATTACAAAACCATACCTTCGCCCCCTTCTGTCTTTCTTTCCCAGGATAAAAACTTCAGTAACCAAACCAAAGACTTTGAAGACATCCACCATATGCTTAGCATCATTTGATTTTGGAAACTCCGTGAAGATGAAAGAAGAGACTTCCTCTCTGATATGCTGCCCCTTGCCTACATTTGATTTCTACATCGAGTATCTAGGAGTTTTTTCGAAATATCTTCTCCTACGAACTGCTTTCCATTCCGCTTCCGAAATGCTACCACTACCCACCACCATCAAAGAGTATATAAAACCCGAAAACCAACACCAATTAACAAGGTCCCTAGTCCAAAGACTAGGAGTTTAAATCAAAATTAATGGATTAGCTTCAAGCCATGTATTTCCTTCTTTGCAAATCAAACTAAGTGTGTTGAGAATAAATGTTGTTAATATCTTTTGTTGAGAATGATACAAAATTTAAACCGAAATTAATGGATTAGCTTCAGGGAATTGTGCCTCAAATGTATTTCCTTCTTGAGCATAAATACTGTTCATATCTTTTGTTGAGAATGATACTAAATCTTCCGACCTCCTATTTCATAATATATTTCTTTTAGTCCCAAAAGTTAGCAGCTTAAGAAAATAATCAGGTGGAGATAACCTAATAAATATTAGTAGAGAATGGCAAAGGAATACTCAGAAATAATTAAAAAATATTTAGATAAACAAGGCCTCTTTGAAAACATTAGTCACATATCAATATAACATAATAAGTTAATAACACAATGAAATCACAGATACTTGATAACCAAGCATACCTGTCAGAAAAGACTTTTCTTCTTATTATTAATTCTACAACTCAACTCTACATACACACATGCTATCATTTATACATTTACAATTTAAAAAGTGAACATAGAAAACACTTGGTTAGATAATTAAAGTCATTGAATACGGATAAATGGGTTGTATTCTATTGCAACCTGGCAAAATAAAAGGGAATTTATTTTTCCCACATTTATACTTTTTTTTACAAACTCTTAGTGAAAATCCTAAAATGTTTTTAAAATTCGGAGATGCATATCTAAACACATTTTTTTTTCATAAAATTGAATGCAAATAAGTGATCAACCCCTATTAAGAGTCTTTGATTTTTTTTTAATGAAATGGTACGGTAAAATTTTCATTCAAAGTCTATTTTTCAAAAAATCGAGTTTTTTTATACTAGGTCGCGTAAAGGCCAGAAACGCAGGAACGCAAGGGCCAGAATCCAATGTTAAAATTTTTATGGGATTTTGGGTTTTCGGAGATGTATATCAAAATTCACTCCTGAAATTTTCGGAGATGCATCTCCGAATAAAGTTTTTGACTTGTGGTTTGGGTTCTTCAGTAGGTCGAGGACTTTCAGGAGGAGTTATTTGGTTTGGTTCTTCTTTGTCCAGAGTTTGTCAAGGCGATGTGTCGTCGATTTCCATTTGGGTCTTCTCTTCTTCTGCAGATGTTGAAGAAGTTGATTCAATGATGGTTGTTTTTCCAGTTGATTGGTGCGAAGTGTTGTTGCCAATGTCTGCAGGTTTGTTGACTTTGTTGACAACAGCCGCAGTAGCAGAAGGTTGGTGCACTAGTGAGCTAGTTGTTGGAGTTGATTGGGTAGCAGAAGCGATTACAGGCTGTGTTGGTTGTTTTTCCTACGAAAAAGGTACTTATGAGTATTCAACAAGAAAGAATCCTAAGCAAGACATAAATGTTTTTAATTACCTACAAAGCGTCCCCATCAGGACTGGAGTTCTCACTCTCATTCGACGCTAGTTTCCTCGCCGCATGGGTCTCCTTTGCAGCTTTTCCTGTAGGAATTTTCTTTCCTTGATCCGCCTTTGGTGTAAGAGCTACCTTAGGACTGGCTGGAACATTATTGGCACCAATGCCTCTGGTTTTCTTCTTGTGTGGAGGGGGCTCTAGAGACAATTCATCCATAGGAATGGTTCAGTAGTTATGGCGACAGATTCAACCTTTACAGTGGTGTCAGCAACTTACACGATAAGAATATGAGAAAATTTCAGGTAAATGAGATGCATAAGATACAAAATGTTAGAGGATGAAAAATTTTATGTGTCGTTGAAAGCCATACATGGATAGTTGTGGAAGGGGCACCTCGACCTCGGGTTGATGTAGTGCCGCCTGAGTACTAGTAGTGTCCCTCATCCTTTTTTTATGTTCGACACCTGAGATCAAGTAGAAACAAACATAATGTCAAAAATGGAGAGCACAATATGAGGTAGATTGTTGAAGAGATTGCTTCGCTTTCCTTGCCCTCATGTATGGGAGTTTCGACCCTAACATGATTTATGTAGACATAAAAGTGAACATTGAAACTGTATAGATCCAGCTTGGTCGGAGTCACTTGTTGTGCAGGCTTCAGACATTCAATTTTATGTATCTTTAGAAATTCCCTGCAAACGAACCACCGTGGAAATGGAGGACTGAAGGCAAGAGCCATGTCACTGGTTGGCAAAAAGGGAAATCTAGGAGGATAATACTTGAGGATGAAATCATATTTGTCTTTCACGTATTCAAGAATTCTTAAATTGGGAAGTTCCACCTGCATTTTTTCCTTCAGAGTCATAGTTGCCTCCAGAACTTCCGACTAAGATCATTGGGGTTGTACACAGTCTCAAAGTATTTCTAAAAAACTTGAATCTCCTTGATGTGTTTAGATCTACCTGTTTTGAATTTTTGCTGCAAAGAAGAAAAAGCGTTAGTGAGATGTTGGCATATCGTCGCAGCATCCATAAATTCTTGAGCATAATGGGCTCTCCACAAAGTGTCAAAATCTTGGGTACATTAATAAGAGAGCTCAAAGCCAAATAGGCTAAGAGCGAGTCGACCATAAACATGTCGAGCGAGCCTTTTGAGATAATCGTCCTAGGAGTATATTGACGGTACTGAGGCATAACTCACGTTTCTTCTTATAGAATGGTCGGGAATAGTTTGGCTTATCCAAAACTGGAAAGACACCAGATTGGGTTGATAACTAAGGATTCTCACATGCTCCTTAGAGGGTTAAAGCCTAACAGAAAGAAGTCTAGGTGTCAGGAATGATGCCCTGATCTTTTTGGATTATTTTCCTTTCTCGCCAGCGCCCGGAAGTGGCAGAGTTAACCATTCTGGTCCGTGGGTCCTGTTGGCGAAAGGGGCCATAATCGCAGTAAAGCTATAGCGCTTGATGAACATCATGAGGTAATGTAGCGAGCGATTTTGGACGCGGTTCTTAAGCGCTGGTCGCTCTCTGCGGTTTGAGCTTACTACAGGTCGATTCATTTTTTATCCTACTAAAGCTGATGAAGGAAGGGAAATAGATGTCTCCAATTAACCCTGCTTTACATACTGAGTTTAAACAGCAGTCTGTTAGGTTACGAATGCTATCAATGTGGGGGGGCCTTTGTACTGGTTATTTGTATTTTCGCCAATACGGTTTCTTTCTTTTTATCCAGACAGAAGGTTTCTGGCGGGGAACAAGGATTAGGATGTTAGGACGGATATTTTTGAATTACTGCTTTTGATTGATGGAGATATGGGATTTTGGGTTTAGTGTTTAGTGTGCTCGCTAAGATCTTTTTCTTTCGATCTTATGCCTACGTATTCCCGTTTACCGAAACAGGGAAATCAGAGCGTTCGTAGTTCCTCCTATTCTATGGGAGGAAATGGGTGTTTTTTGGTGTCTTGTTCAAAGCCCAAGATGTGAAGCGAAAGGTAGTTTGTATCTTGTTCAAAGCCCAAGATGTGAAGCTGAAGGTGATTTGTATCTTGTTCAATGCCCAAGATGTGAAGCTAAAGGTGTTGACTTTAGAGAGAATTTGTCATCTCTAAAGAGAGAGTTGTATGTCACAACTATTTATAAAGGAGAATTACTTTAACCGGGATACGCGAATCCTAGCAATACCATAATTTCCTTTATAGGGGGTTTTAACCTGAAGGGGAAGACTTTAACTCAGTGTAGAGCAATGCTATCTTTCCTTAGGAATTTCTCATGCTAAAAGAGGGACAGTGGCATGGATGTAGATGATCCAGAGGCTTGCCGCTTACAGCGATTAGATGAAGGGAGTTGTTTGATGTTTGTTTCCTGTGAACGAGACACAGTTTTGATGCTAAAAGGTTAATTGGATTAACCAGTGATTTTCTTATACAAAGCCTAAGAGGAGGCTGATATGTGTCTCGTACAAAGCCCGAGAGAGAGGCTAAAAGGTTTTGACTCAACGAGGGAATCTTTTGGTATCTCGTATAAAGCCCGAGATGGAGGCTATTGGACTCAACAAGAAAGTTTCTTTTTTTTGTATCTCGTACGAAGCCCGAGGCGGAGGCTGTTGCTTGTTTGGCTCAATAAGAACCTTTTTTGTATCTCGTATAAAGCCCAAGATGGAGGCGAAAAGGGTGATTGACTCAACGAGGGAGTCTCTTATGTGTCTCGTACAAAGCCCGAGAGGGAGGCTAAACGTTGTTTGACTCCGCTGGGGAGCATCATTGTACCAAGCCCAAGAGGAGGCTAAGATGACTGTTTCAGTTGAGTGACAGGTCCGGTATACTGATTTTGAAAGATAAAATCAGTTCTTATATGAGCAACACTGTACTCAGGGATTTGATTCAAGGATCCGGGTTATTCCTGTTTTTTAAGGAAGCGGGAAATCCGAAGGGTATTGAGACTGTCCGAGTCTACGGGTTTCCTTCCTATTTTTTGAAGGGTGCTTGAGAATGTCTTTAAGACTCAAAGAGATTAGACTGTCCAAGTCTAGAGTTTCATCTTTTGTACTATGCGTTGAGAAACAGTAGTAGACTCTATGAAAGGACTGTTCTATGCAAATGACTAAGTTCTGTTCCTATACCTCTAGGAGGTCGTCGGGACAATTTGTACGAAGCCCAAGAGGAGGCTGGAATCTTTTAAGAAGCCGACGGGTCCTTGTACTAAGCCCAAGAGGAGGCTATCATTCCCGGAGGAAGAGATCATTATACGAAGCCTAAGAGGAGGCGGTGAATACTTCTAAGAAGCCGTAGGGTCCTTGTACTAAGCCCAAGAGGAGGCTGGGTTGCTTTTAGGAAGCCTGTGGGTCCTTGTACGATGCCCAAGAGGAGACCGATGCTTTTAAGAAGCCCGTGGGTCCCCAAACCCCGAGAAATTCAAGGCAAGCTATTCACAAGGAATAGATCAAGTCAGGAAAGTTCGAGAATTTGGAAGAAACTCAAAGATGCCATTCACGGAGAAGACATTCATCTTTGGGGAGTAGATTTTCTTGACAATTCCTAATGAGGACAGCCGAAGAGAAGACTGTATCTGGTGGTCCTATTGGGGATCTAGTTGTCTATTTCTATGAATAAACGAAATGGCGTCACCTAGTTCTAGACGTAGTTGCCGGGGAAACTCGAAATATCTATACTATTATTACACAGTTGATATGAGTTTATAAAAGAAGACTTATAGTGAAACAGCCCCACAATACAGTTATATGTATATGAAAGCGGTAAATGAAACAGTATAAACACTTACTCGGTTGTAGAGCTTCCATGTTGTTTGGTTAGTTGTTCAACAAAGAAAGATTGAAAACAACAGTATATTCAAAATCAAAGGAGAAAGTGCTTTGAAAAAGAAAGGTTTGGGGCTTACAGCTCAAGGAGAGGCCCAGGGTTTTATTAGTGAGCGCACTGTTTAAATTTGTACAGAGGGACTTATACAAGTGACTGAGGCCCAAAAAGGTTTTCTGTACAAAGGGATGGGTCTTACACTCTCTCAAGAGGCCCAAAGAGTTTTAAAGAAAAAGAGTGGGGCTTATAACACGAGGGTAGGCCCAGATGGTTCTATTTTGAAAAGGCGATCGCGCCGAGATTTTCTTCTAACGCATAGGGACTTATACAATAAGTGAGGCCCAAAAAAGGTTTTGGTTAAAAGGGGATTGGGTCTTACACTCTATTAGAGGCCCAGAGAGTTTTAAAGAAAAGAAATGGGTCTTACTACTCGAGGGTAGGCCCAGGGTTATTTTGAAAAGGCGATGATCGTGCCGTTCACTTGAAAATGTACAGAGGGACTTATACAACGAATGAGGCCCACAAATTTTTTATGTACAAAGGGGGTTGGGTCTTACACTCTAATATAGGCCCAAAAGTTTTGAATGGGTCTTATAGCTCGAGGAGAGGCCCAAGGTTATTTTCCAAAAGGCGACGATCGCGCCGTTTATTTTTGACGATATCGGGACTTATACAATGCATTGAGGCCCAAAATATTTCTGTACAAGTGGGTTGGGTCTTACACTCTCTCAAGAGGCCCAAAGAGGTTTGAAAATGATTTATGAGGATTAAATTAATCCAAAAACCCTAATTTGTTTTCAAAAATGTATTTAATTGAATAAAAATTCAATTAAAAATGATCAAAATTGTTTAACATGTGAAAATCAAATTGTGATTTTGGATTAATGCTTCAAAAATTAAGTATTGACCTACAAAATAATTAGAAAGCATTAAAAGTTGCAAAATCAATGTAGAAAAAATATTTAAAATGTCAAAAACAATTAAAATATTAATTCTTTGCAAAATTATCAATTATATGAAATAAATAATATTTTTGGGATTTTTTTATAAAATAAAATATTTTAACATTTTTGTGAATTATTAAAAAAAGAATCAACTCAAAATCATTAAAACTCAGAGAGAAATTAATTTTTGAATCAATTAAACAAAATCACAAAATTCAAATATTTGAATTTGTGAAAAAGGCGCCAAGAACATAAGCAAGAACACGCGCGTTTTTCTGGGTTTGGCTGATTTGTGTTTTCCATCCAATCTCACTGAATACGTAATCATATCATGCAATCCACATATCATTATGCTCGTCTCAACCTCACGATCATGTCTATATCACTTAATTTCATTTAAATTAAACATAAAACATGAAATCACGAAGAAACCTCAAGAACCCTAATTTCTGCATGAAGGCTAGGATTTTTGATACACGATTCAAACAATGCAATTAATTGAGGGAAAACATTCCATGCATGATTATGAACATATGGCCAAATTATTGTGCGAGGAAATATGCATAAATTGAGAGATGACCAAGTATATGCCTACCTCTAAGCCGTGACAGCAAGTGCAATGTGATTTTTGATTTGGAGGTGTTACAGATGAGTGGTGATGATCTGAACAGCTTCCCTACACCCTATGGAGTGTGTTTGAATGCTTGGACTTGATTAAAAATGGCTGGATCAATTCATGGCATCTCAGCTGCAACTTAATTGAAAATTTGAGCAACCAGCTGGTGATTTTGTGAAATTGGTGTTTCAGAGGTGATCTAAGTGTTTGATCAGCTCATATGTGATGTATGTGAGGTGTGTGAGTGATTGGTTTGATTGGAATTGCTCTCAAACTCAAAACCCGATAGTGACTTGCCTTAGAAGGCAAAATTGGAGTGAAAGAAGAGATTTTGAGGAAAGCATCTGTTTGATGGCTTTGGTGTACTCAAACTGATCACAATTGAGCTCTATTTATAGTAGAGCAAGTTTGTTTTGCAAGGAATAGTGAATGGCAGCTGGTAAGTAGGTTTGGCCAATGTTGGCAAATGAAAATCCAAGTCTCCTCTAGCCATTGACTAGAGGTTAGGGCACAGAGCTTTGGTTCCCTTGGTCTTGGATAAGTCTTGACTGATTTCAGATGAAAATGGCTCAGTCCATGCCACCTTGATGCTTCCATTGAATGCTTCAATCCAAATTTGGAGTCTTGTCCCTATTTTGGCCATTCTAGGTTCAACATGCTATTTCTTGTTCCATGGACTTTGGAGGCTTGGCTCAGTGATTGTCCCCTTTAGATTCAATCCTCAGATGTGTCCAAGTGGATAGGAGCATTTGAATTTGGCTGATTTTGGCAAATCGAGCCAAAATGCAAAATCTGCCTTGCCTTTGACAAATTTCAGCAAGGCAACTTGACAATGTCATATCTCATGGTGTAAGTTGAATTTGGCAATGTTCTTGGCCATTTTGGAAAGCCCTTACATGATACAACAACTGTTTGAACAAGTTTGGTTTTGATCTCTTTTGATTCCAAGTGAAAAATCCCTCTACATTTGGCAAAAAGTGAAGCAAAATCTGACTTAGTGAAATTTTCACCAAGTGTTGGAACAAAGTGTGATTTCTTGATTTTGATCACTCCATAACTCAAAATCCTTAATGAATTGGCCTTAGGTCTAGTTGAAGTTTTTGTAGAGTGTAATGAGGGCTACAAATCCATATTTGGATGAGAAAAAATGGCCATGTGGTTTAGGAGTTATGATCCTCCAAAGTTAGTGCATTAGTGGTACTTTTTCCATAACTTAGAAAAATTTCTAAGTTTTATGGTTACCCCTTTTACAAGCTATCCAACTTTTCTTGATTTTTCTTGATGAATGATTATTCAAGTCATACATTAACATCATTTTAGGGTTAAAAATCCATTTTGGTGAAAAATCTCAAAAAGTCAAAGTTGACTTTTGTGCACAGTTGACTTTTTACCAGATGAATTCCAAATTGTGCAATTCTTCAGGAAATCATGTCCTTGACCCGAATAAAACTTGATGGACATGTTCCATGGGTGTCATAGGGTATATTGGGGCATGTCCTAGGGCTTGGGAGCATGTCCTGGTCAAAAGTCAAAGTTACAGTTGACTTTCCTCGCGAAACCCTAATTGTGGTGCAGATGAAAATGAGACTTGTTTCTCAAGGGTCGTGGATTAATCCATGGTTCCAAATGGATCAATATAGTTCATTAGAGACCCTCAAATATTGTCTTGAGGTCTTGGCTCTTGATTTGTCCCAAAAGTCAACTTAGGGGTGAATTAGGTCAAGAAACCCTAATTCCTGATTTTTGATGTATGCATCCCCTGAGGTCAAATTGACTTGATGCTTGGGTCCACGAGGTTCCATAGAGTACATTAGGTTGTGTTTTGGATCTTTGGCTTGTGCCCAGATGAAAATTTCCATCTGGAGGCCCTGGTCGATCAAAACCCTAATTTGGTGACACTGGCGATCTTGAGGCTTGATCCACCTAGAAGGGAGCAACTTTGTGCTTAATCCTTAAAGTGGGAGTCCTTTTGATCCTTTGTGGATGTTTGAGAGGTTTAGACAAGTTGAAGATCATGTCATTCCTTGATTGATCCTTTGTCAAAAGCTCTGAGAGGGCTTGAAACCCTAATTTTGATTGTAGTGAATGCTCAACAACTCTTGAGGCATTTGATGAGGCATGATGGTTCATCCATATTGTGATGATGATTTGCACAATGATGGGAAATCTTAGTGGTCAAAATTTGGGGTATGACAGATGCCCCTATTTAATCTTCTTGAACCCGAAGGTGTGAATGGCGAAGGTATTCGGGCATTCGGGGTGCAAGAGGATTAAATATCGGAATACCCGAAATTTTGATGGTGGTTATGAATGGTAACACGCGCATTCATCTTCTTATGCTAAGCAATGATGCTTAAAAAAGGTAAAACTTCCCCTCGATCCTGGTTTCCTACCAAGGAACTGGTCTTAGTTTCTTTTGTCAACTTCCCCTCGATCCTGGTTTCCTACCAAGGAACTGGTCTTAGTTTCTTTTGTCAACTTCCCCTCGATCCTGGTTTCCTACCAAGGAGCTGGTCTTAGTTTCTGAAATAAACTTCCCCACGATCCTGGTTTCCTACCAAGGAACTGGTCTCAGTTTCTTTTGTCAATAAAATTTCTTGACAAGGAACGCTATTAGTAGCGGTTTTCCTTCAAACTTCTAGCCGAATTTTCCTGGGGAGATGCCATTTGAGTGAAAAAAGTTTTGATGTCAGACTTGCCGGGGAACTCAGTCGTCTGAGGTGTAGAGTTGCACAAACTTCTCTGTTGGAGACGCTATTTGTTGATTCTACTGGGGAAAGCGAGTCTCTTGAGAGACTGTTTTCGTTTGGGAGCTTACATCATACTTTTCTCAGGATCTTCCCGGAGAAATGCCATATGATGGGATCCAATTTTGAGGTGCCGATGAACTTTTCATCAGTGGTCTTTTCGGAGGATGGTAGCTGTACTGCCAAATCTCTGCTTAAGAGGCTTTCTCTGTGGATCTTCCTTAATCCGGAAAAGTAAGGATATCATCTTCAATGGCGAAGAGTGACACTTGTTGAAAGTTTTCTCTGGCTTTTCAGAGGTTCAAGTTATCAAAGTGGTCAAGGACCTACTTCTTTCCAGAAATAAACTGGGAGCGAGGTTGTCCAAACACAGCACTTCCTGATGAGGAAAATGCTGACAACTCGATTGAGAGGACTTTTATCACTAGGGGATACGACCGACTAGAGTGATAGTGACGCAATATGAAATGTGAATGTAAATCAAATGCATGATGTATGTATGTTTATGCTGACAAAACTGACACGACATACAACTTGACGGATGAACATGACTGGATACTCGGCCATCGCGGGGCGTATCGAAATATCGCTGGTTCAAAATAGCAATTCCACCTTGCTTGGAGAGATAGTCCCAGTTGGTAGCTATGTTGGTCGGGCTTAGGAGATGAGAACTCAGCTGAGGTGTGTCAGACAAAACAAGGTATCTGACACAGTTGATCCTTCATTCAGGCGTACTAGCTTAGAAGGAGTACTTTGATTCTGCACTTTGAAGTTTGCTTACTTCGATGTTCAACAGTTAAACGAAATTGCCATCTTTAATTTAAAAGCAGAAAAAGTTTTAACAAGTAAATTCATTTTTTGTTTTATTTCAAGAGTCGTTAATCATGTTAACAACGTCGTTCTGTAAAGCTAAAACAAATAAGAATTACAAACAAAAGCACAAGGGCTCAAATTTTATTGATAAGATGGAAATCAGCCAAACGCGTGATTCCAAAGAGTATATACAAAGCTTGAAAATGGTAATTTACAGGGAAAAGGGCTACGTTGAATCATAACGACCACCATCCTTCTACCAACTTTGAATTCGGGACATCCTGAGCTTCTGTCGAAGATGACCTTGACTGGAATTTTCCTCTGATGGATGATGTAACTGCTGCTGCTGAGGGACTTGCCTCTGTTGAACATAGTTACTTGCCATTATCCCTAATTTTTGCCTGGATTGTACTATGATGTTTCCAATCCACCAGGATGATTTTTTTATTTATTTTGTCTCTAACTTTTGCCTGGACCGCCCTTTCGGGTTCTCAGTCCACCGAGACGTTTTTTTTAGGCGAAGTATTTCTTGACTACATTAACATTCATGGGGTAGGCAAATTCCTCTCCGTCCATGGTTGCAACTCTCAAGGCGCCGCCTAAGAAAGCTTTCGTGACCACATAGGGGCCATCATAATTTGGGGTCCATTTGCCCCGAGAGTCAGTGAGAAATGATTGTATCTTCTTGAGCACGAGGTCTCCTTTTCTGAAGACACGAGGTCGGACCTTTTTGTCGAACACCCTTTTCATTCTTTGTTGATACAACTGACCGTGGCATAGTGCCGTTATTCTCTTTTCTTCGATCAGATTTTGTTCGTCGTGTCGGCTTTGACACCATTCAGCTTCTGAAAGCTTAGCTTCCATCAATACCCAGATTGATGGGATCTTTACTTCTATGGGGAGCACTGCTTCAATGCCATACACTAGAGAGAAAGGGGTAGCCCCTGTTGAAGTGCGGACAGATGTGTGATAACCGTGAAGAGCAAAGGGTAGCATCTCGTGCCAATCTTTATAGGTTACAACCATCTTTTGAACGATCCTCTTGATGTTCTTGTTAGCCGCTTCTACCGCTCCGTTCATCTTGGGTCGGTAGGGAGATGAGTTATGGTGTTCGATCTTGAACTCAGCACACAACTCCTTCATCATCTTATTGTTCAAGTTAGATCCATTATCAGTAATGATCTCGCTTGGAACACCATAACGGCAGATGATATTGTTTTTGATAAATCGGACCACCACTTGTCAGGTTACATTAGCGAATGACGCTGCTTCGACCCACTTGGTGAAATAGTCAATGGCTACAAGGATGAACCGATGTCCGTTTGAAGCCTTGGGCTCAATCATGCCAATCATGTCGATTCCCCATATGGAAAAAGGCCACGGGGAAGAAAGAACTTTGAGATGTGATGGCGGTACATGAATTTTGTCTGAGTATATCTGACACTTGTGACACCTCCTCATGTACTTGTAGCAGTCGGATTCCATGGTCAACCAGTAATACCCTGCTCTTAGAATGTTTCTCGCCATTGTGTGTCTGTTGGCATGAGTGCCAAAGGATCCTTCATGAATTTCTTTCATGAGCATGTCTGTTTCTGGCCTGTCGACGCATCGGAGCAAGACCTTGTCAAAATTTCTCTTATAGAGAGTGTCACCGCTCAGGAAGAAGTTTCCAGCCAGTCTTCTGAGGGTCTTTCTGTCTTTTCTAGATGCCCCAGGTGGGTATCCTTGTTTCTGAAGGAAGCATTTGATATCGTGATACCAAGGTTTGTCGTCTATGACTGCTTCGATCGTGAAGATGTAAGCGGGCCGTTCAAGGCGCATGATGTCTATCTTAGGTATGTCATTCCATTGACCTACACTAATCATGGAAGAGAGAGTGGCTAATGCATCAGCCATGTGATTCTCATCACGAGGGATGTGATGAAACTCAACTCTGTTGAAGAAGGGTGACAACCTTCTTACATAGTCTTTGTAAGGAATCAATCCCGATTGGTATGTGTTCCAATCTCCTTTTATCTGATTGATAACCAAGGCTGAGTCACCATATACATCCATGTTTTTGATCCTTAAATCAATCGCTTCTTCGAGACCCATGATACAAGCTTCGTATTCGGCCTCGTTGTTCGTACATTTGAACGTAAGTCTGGCAGTGAAAGGAATGTGGGTACCCTGAGGGGTAACAATGATTGTCCCAATTCTGTTTCCGTAATGATTAACTACTTCGTCAAAGATAATTCCCCATTGGGAACCTGGTTCTGGCCCTTCACTGGGTAGCGGTTCATCGCAGTCTTTCATTTTTAGATACATGACATCTTCGTCTGGGAAGTCAAACCCGATTGATTCCTGATCGTCAATCGGTTGATGAGCCAAATGATCGGCTAAAATACTTCCCTTAACGGCTTTCTGAGCGTGGTACTCTATGTCATATTCTGATAACAACATCTGCCAACGGGCAATCCTTCCCGTGAGAGCAGGTTTTTCGAAGACATACTTGATTGGATCCATTTCGGAGATTAACCAAGTAGTATGACGAATCATGTATTGGCGAAGACGTCTGGCTGCCCAAGCCAAAGAACAGCAAGTTTTCTCGAGCATCGTGTACCGAGTTTCACAGTCGGTGAATTTCTTGCCCAAATAGTAAACGACAGACTCTTTCCTTTTGGTTTCGTCTTGTTGGCCAAGTACACATCCCATTGAGTCCTCTAGGACTGTGAGGTAAATGATCAGTGGTCTTCCTTCCACTGGAGGTGATAGAATCGGAGGATTCAACAGATATTCCTTAATACTGTCGAAGGCGGTTTGGCAATCTTCTGACCAAACGCAATACTGGTTCTTTTTGAGTAATTTGAAGATCGGCGCACAAGTGGCAGTCATGAGGAATATGAATCTGGAGATGTAGTTCAAGCGTCCCAGGAATCCTCTGACTTGTTTTTCAGTTTTCGGAGAAGGCATTTCTTGAATGGCCTTGACCTTGTCAGGATCAACCTCAATTCCTTTCTGGCTGACGATAAACCCTAGTAGTTTCCCTGAACGGACACCGAAGGTGCACTTGTTGGGATTCAAGCGGAGCTTGAATTTTCTTAGACGTTCGAACAATTTTGACAGATGTTCAACGTGCTCACTCTCTGTTTTTGATTTTGCAATCATATCATCGACATATACCTCGATTTCTTTGTGTATCATGTCATGAAACAGAGTAATCATGGCCCTTTGATAGGTTGCCCCGACGTTCTTCAAACCGAACGGCATTACCTTGTAACAAAAGGTGTCCCATGGGGTAATGAACAAAGTTTTCTCCATGTCTTTCGGCGCCATTTTGATCTGATTATAGCCCTAGAATCCATCCATGAAGGAGAATAATTTGAACTTTGATGTGTTGTCAACCAACATGTCAATGTGTGGTAAAGGGAAGTCGTCCTTTGGACTTGCCTTGTTCAGATCTCTGTAATCGACACACATTCTGACCTTTCCGTCCTTTTTGGGAACGGGTATAATGTTGGCTAACCATTGAGGATATTCTGATGTGGCGAGGAAACCTGCGTCAATCTGCTTCTGTACCTCCTCTTTGATTTTGATGGCCATGTCTGGGTGAGTGCGTCTCAACCTTTGCTTTACTGGCGGACATTCCAATCTTAACGGTAAGTGATGTTCCACGATGCTGGTATCTAACCCTGGCATATCCTGATAGGTCCAAGCGAATACATCGGGGAATTCGTTGAGAAGCTTTATCAAACCCTCTCTAGCAGTTGGAATGAGCTGTGCCCCAATCCTGATTTCTTTTCTCTCTTGCGCTGAACCCAAGTTTACCGTTTCCAACGGCTCTTTATGAGGTTCAATGGACCTTTCCTCTTGTCTGAGTAGTCGGGAGATCTCTTCTGGAATTTTGTCGTCATTTTCTTCTTCAGCCTCGAATACCGAGAACTCAAAGTTGGGAGAAGGCATCGGATCGTATGTTTCAATGGGGTGTAAAACAAGCAATCTGCATGACGTGATGATTCGTGTTTAGAAGAGATAGAGAAAAATGCAAGTGTGTGCAGTGTATTTGTTTTACTGCTTGTTTTTATTGTTTTGTTTTTTAGGATTACCATTTTCTAAAAAAGCAAAAAGAAAAAAATAGCAATTAATGCAGAAATTACAGAACGACGTTATTTTATTAATGAACAAGTCGATCCTTGAAACTACAGCCCTATAAAACAAAACTCTGTTGCTTTGGGCGAAGCGAAGAGGGAAATTTACAGAAAGCGAGCCCTATCAAAACATCTGTTTCACCTGGGTAGGGTGAAAGGTTAAAGATGGCAATTACTTTGACTGATGAACGACCTTCGGAACCTCGATGGCAACCCATTGGCGACGAACTCCTCGGTGAATCACAAAGTCTGGCACCTTCCTTGATTTGTCTTCAGAAGTAACGCTGATTTCTGGTGGAGCAGGATCATTGGAATCTGTTTCCCAGGCAGAATTGTCGTAGGAGGATCCCTCTGTTGCATTTTGCAGAGCATTTGGGCTCTCAGCTGCATCTCCCCATCCAGTTGGCTGGATATCTTCGAGCCTGATACGAGAGCTTTCGGGAGCGGTGTACTTGACCATATAATCAAATTTTCCACTCGGTTCTCCCAAGGTGTCCCACACTTCTTTGGAACTGGAGGAGTCATCTCTCTCGATGACGTTGACCTCGGGAAAAGCATAGTTGATGAACTCAAGTCCTGCGAACGTTGCGAATTCATCTTCATGTTGAGTAGTTTCTAAATGACCTGAGTGTTGATCCCATGACATGGTGGGGACACAGGTATTCTGTTCGATGACGGTCAGCTGATTTTCATTGTTCGGCTGACTCTCTTTTCCCAAGTCTCCTGGATAAGGTTGCCACATTAGCAGGCCATCCATTGGGCCATAGTAGGTGTAGTCAAAATTGTCTTTCATCGGAGTGTCTTCCTCTAATGAATTTGGCGGAGCGCGGCATCCTTCCGGATCACAATCCCCGTAGATCATTTCGACATCTGATCTTGGTATAAATCTCGGACTTTCTGTAGGAAAGCAAAAAGGCATAGGCACCTCTTCCTGAGACATATAACTGTCCTCGTTGAGATAGGACTTCCATTCTTCGTCCATGTTAGAGGAATCTTCCTCATTGATAGCATGTACTGCTTGAGACACTGGGTGGAGGAAACCTCCACTGTGGAAGAAGTTTTGAAGGGGATGAAGACTTTCATCGTTGGCAGCTGTCTGGGTACAGGTTGCAAAAAAAACCAAGACCCTTCTTTGTTTTATTGTCAATAGGAATGACAAGCTGCCCCCATCCTGTCGTATCGGTACTCTCGACCGCTTTGATAGCATCTTTGTATGAGGAAATCGAGGTTCCCCCTTGGGATTGATTGTCCTTGCTCACCGACAATGCTTGGAACTGAGTTCCAATAACCTCCTCGGGTTCTATTCCAGTAGATGATGACAAGTTACTCACAAGCAAGGCTTGTTCCCCACAAACCGTGACAAGTTGATCGTTCTTGACGAACTTTAGCTTTTGGTGGAGGGTCGAAGTGACCGCTCCAGCCTGATGTATCCAAGGTCTTCCTAATAAACAACTGTACGTTGCCCGGATATCCATGACCTGGAAAGTGACTTGGAAAGTGTGAGGACCGATAGTTATGGGAAGATCAACTTCGCCGATAACTGTTTTTCTGGATCCGTCGAACGCTTTGACGACGACCTCGCTGATTCTCATCGGAGGGCCCTTGAATGATAATTGCATCAAAGTGGACTTCGGCATAACATTCAGGGCTGACCCTGTGTTTACCAGTACGCTGGCTAAAGCATCGTCCTGGCAGTTAACTGTGATATTGAGCGCCATGTTATGACGACGACCCTCTTCAGGTAATTCTTCATCACTAAATCCCAAATTGTTGCAGGAAGTGATGTTAGAGACAATGTTATCGAACTGTCTGATTGTTACATCCTGTTCCACAAAGGCTTGCTCCAAGACTTTCTGTAGAGCCTCCTTGTGGGCTTCTGAACTGAGTAATAATGATAATACCGAGATCTTTGAAGGAGTCTGTAACAGCTGATCAACAATGTTATATTCACTCCTTTGGATGAGCTTCAGCATCTCATCATTATTTTTTGAAAGGTCGGGATTACTGGATTGACCGACTGGGGGATCGGGAGCTTCTGTCGGAAGTTCCTTTTCCTTGTTAAGTTCCCCAACCCCTCGGTTGAAGATTCTACCACTCTGTGTTACTCGACTGATGTCTGCAATATTCACGACGGAGGGTAACGGAATTTCCTTTCCATTTTCAATTATTGTTGCACCGTATTTGTAAGGGATCGCCTTAGCTGATTCATACGGTAGCGGTCCTAGTAGATAGATGACTACAGGAGCCCTCTGATTTTTCTGACCATCATAAGTAATCTCGATTCGTTCCTGGTTGGGAACTTTAGATTCGTCAAGTAGAGGGATAATGGCGAAAATATCCCTGGTCCTGTGATGACCAGAGATCGTGACAACATCCTCAACTAGATTGACAAGGTAGTTCGGCGACCAGTTGTGTAGTGGCACCTGGCCACGCCCACTTTGAATACAATGTAACCTCACTAGGTTACCTTCGATTGATCGGACATCCTGACTTTGATATCTAGTAGGATTTCCGTTAGTGATACTAATTTGCTGGGTATCTTCATCCATATAGATTGGCATCCACCAGTGATTTAACAAGTGCTGAAGTGCCTCCTGGACAAGGGTACAACCTCGATCGCTTTCGCAACCCGCTTTACAGCTTTGATAGTCATGTGATATTAAGAATCTGAGTCGGACTTGCTCAGCATGTAACTCTACCAGGTCGGTATTCATCACGCGAATGTCGAAGATCTGAACCATATTGATCTGATAGGAATTCCTATCATGGTAGTCCTGGATCCATCCAAGATCCATCTGACGCTGGAGGGCCTCTTGTATGAAAGAGCATCCCTGTTTGTTTACTGAGCAAGTCAGACAGGAATTGTAATCGTGTCGCGGCAGATTATGATACTGGCTTTGCCTTGAGTGCATCGCCACCAAGTTGACATTCATTACATAGATGTCGTGGTTCTGAATGATGTTGGAGTTCGTATAGACCATGTTAACTCCACGAACTCGGTGCTCTTGGATCCATCCGAGATCCATCTGTTCCTGTAGAGCAGCTTGCACCACAGAACATCCTTGGTTGTCTTTAGAGCAGATATCACACTGGTGATAATTATGAGGTGGCACATGGCCATATCCGCTCTGTCTACAATGCATCTTGACCAGATTGGTTTTCAACAAGAGTACATCGTGAATTTGATAGACATTGTTAGTCTTTTTCTCAATCAGATTGACTGCAGCTTTCTCATGTTGAGGCAGCGGGTTCATGAGAACGTTGGGATTCGTATCTTTGAAAGATAAGACCCCGCTCCTAACAAGTTTTTGCACGTCGTACTTGAAATTGAGGCAAGTTTCTATGTTATGCCCTGATCCTCCTTGATGATAAGGGCACGTCTGATCCACCTTAAACCAAAAAGGTGGATTTTTCGGTACTGTAAGAGGAGACTTAGTCTGGATGTGCCCCTTAGCTAGCAGTAACGGAAACAGCTCTGCGTACGTTACGGGTATAGGGTCAAATCCTGGTGGCCGTGTTGTACGGTTGTTGTTGTATTGGGGACGAGCCTGCTGAAGAGGTTGTTGTGTCCTTTGCTGATCAGGTTGACTCTGCGCAACCTGAGGTTGATATGTAGGAATAGGCGCAGGGCTGATAGCAGGAATTACAGCTGCTACCGGCTGATAACGTCGCCTTTGCTTTCCGAGAGAGATATTCCCAATATCTTGCTCTTTTTTCTTAGGGAGAGCACTACCGTATTTTTTAGTACCGCTCGTCGATCTAGTGTCTTTTACCAAACGTCCTTCTCGGACGGCTTCCTCAAGACGTACGCCCATGCCGACCATTTCGGTGAAATCACTGGGCGCACTAGCAACCATTCGGTCATAGTAAAATGAGCTTAAGGTCTTTAAGAAGATCTTTGTCATCTCTTTTTCCTCAAGAGGTGGACAAATTTGAGCGGCAATTTCACGCCACCTTTGAGCATACTCCTTAAAGGTTTCCATGTCCTTTTGCGACATTGATCTGAGTTGATCTCTGTCGGGTGCCATGTCCAAATTGTATTTGTATTGTTGGACGAAGGCAGTACCAAGATCTCTGAATGTACTGATCGTGGCACGGTTTAAACCCATGTACCATTTGAGTGCGGCACCGGTTAAACTATCCTGGAAGTAGTGTATCAGTAGGTCC
Source organism: Lathyrus tuberosus (assembly GCA_022829125.1). Taxonomy (NCBI): domain Eukaryota; kingdom Viridiplantae; phylum Streptophyta; class Magnoliopsida; order Fabales; family Fabaceae; genus Lathyrus; species Lathyrus tuberosus. The sequence goes on from JALAZF010000072.1 coordinate 15,557,720, forward strand.
TGATTCTCCGTCTGAGCTGACATCCGCCGAGCGTACATCACCAGATGGCTTTGAGGGCAAGAGTTACCCTTGTACTTTTCAAAGTCGGGCACTTGGAATTTGTGCGGGACTTTCACATTAGGGACTAAGCAGAGATCTGCGGCGTCCTTTCCAAATAGATCCTGACCGCGAATGGCTTGCAGTTCCTTCTGCATTTCCAGGAACTGTTCCTGGAATTCATCCATTCGGTCAAACATAGTTTCCTTTTTGCCAGAAGGTATTGGTGGAACCTGTCCTTCCGGGACAGTGTGCACCACAGGAGGTGGTACCGTGACTACGGTGGTGAGTCTTGGCGTTTCCCAAAGTTTGTAACCTTCAGGAGTGTTCAGTATGCCCCTGGCATCTTCGCTTTCCCGAAGTTTGTAACCTTCAGGCCCAGCGGCTTCTGTTGTGATTCCCTGATCTTCAGTGATCGGCGGAACATATCCTTCCGGGATATAGTTAACAGGCATGCCCCAAGGACGATCTTTAGGCATGTTATACCGAGGATCATACTTCTCTATGATGGGCGTTGAGGTGATCTCGAAGATCACAGTTCTTTGTAGGTGAGCTTCTGCCATGGCTTGCATGTCGTTACGAAGCTTTCTCATATCCTCTCTTAGAGCGTCGATCTCTTCTTTCAACTCTCTGTTCTCTTCCTCAAGATCATCCATCTTTTTTTGACGATTGGCCCGAGTATTATACGAATGAGACAGTTTGACTCTAGAACCGAGACACAAACGTGAGATTCGTAAGGAAGAAGAATACACGATGTGAGAATGATGAATGTAATGATTATATTAATTGTTTTTTTGGTTTAATCAAAATAAACTTCGACAATTAGATTGCAAATATCAAACAGTGGGGAAACCCCTTTTTATTGAATTCCAAAGGATTACAGAAATGGAAATACAGTAGATTATAAGATGCAGAAACAGAAACCTAGGCTAATGGGTCCCGAGTCCTCTCTGAAGAGAAAGCGGGTGCTGATTCTGGTATCTTCCTTTTCTTTGACCGGGGCTCTTGGGCCGTTGTTGGGTTGTCATTCCTTTGCCAAGTGAAAGGAGCGAGCAAATTCCTTTGGTTATCCTGATTATCTACAGCATGTTGCTCCAAAATTTCAATCAAAGCATCTTTTTCTTTCAGTAATTGCTGTATTTTGATGCACTCTACGTCGAGGGTGCGGTACTTGTTCTTCCAAGACCTTCTTTCCCATTGAACTTTGTTGAGAGTAACCTGAAGCTTTTCAGTTTCCGTCATGAAGTACATGACAGATTCCCTCGGCGGAAGAATTTCGTAATGAGGATAAGGCATCTTTAGCTTGAGAGCTCTAGTTTGTACCCAGTGGAGATAAGGCTCCACCGAGACACATTCTGGTTTTCCCAGAGACTCTCGTCCTTTCTTATGAACATGCTTCCAAGCATGCACTATTTCCATCTTTAGTGCTCTGTCGTTTTCTCCTTCTTTGAAGAAAAGACCTTCCAGATGAACACCCAGTGGGATGTGTCTCATCGGGTATCCAAATTGACGGCGAACCAATACCGGATGGTAGTTGATTCCTCCTTTAGTTCCTATAAGGGGTATGTTGGGGAAGTTTCCACAATGGTCAATGATCCTGATTCCCTCATAAATCCTATTACACCAATCTATATCAGAGTTGGTAAGAGACATGATCTTTTGCGACCAACGTAAGGCACTCTTGCAATCCCAAAAAGCAGCAGACTTGGGCAAGTGAGAGATAAACCATTTATAAAGCAGAGGTACACAACATGTGATCTCCCCTCCGCTGTACAAATTTCCTAAGTGTACAGAATGATACGCATCTGCGAGCAAAGTCGGCACAGGGTTTCCAATGAGAAAAACCTTAATGGCGTTGATATCGACGAAGTTATTGATGTTGGGAAACAAAAATAACCTGTAGATGAGCAAGACAAAGATGCTTTCAAAAGCAGTCACGTTCCCTATACTAGCAAAGTACAGAGCTTTCTTTGTTAAGAACTGGGCTGGCAAACCTTGGATGCCACCCTTGGTAGTTAGGTGAGTCCTAACCTCAGACTCGTCCAAATGAATTGTTCTTGCAATGGTCTGATTCTTTGGAATTTCTTCCAGTCCAGAAAATGGAGCTCGATCCGTAATGTGTAGATCGATCAGATGAGAATACTCCTCCAGCGTTGGTGCTAGCTGGTAATCCGGGAATGTGAAACAGTGATAAACCGGATCGTAGAACTGAATGAGCACATCCATGATTCCCTCAATTACATGGACTCTTAACAGAGGCAACAGACCTCCGTGTTTGGCTCTGAAAGACTCAGGGTTAGAGATCATCCTTGCTAACCTTCTCAAATCCTCTAGTTTTGGAACCTTGAAGGTGTACGTACGAGTTCTCCTTTTACCGAAATCCATTAGTGTAATCCTCTTCTCTGATATTTGCAATCACAGTCTTAGTTTAACTTGAAAAACAGAGAGACTAGAAGAGAAGTTTTTTTGAATGTTTTAATGTTTTATTAAATGAATGCATGAATGCAGCACACAAAAACATAGGAAAAACATGGGGTCAACGGGTCGTTGTCATGAAGTCAAGGCTCTACCCATCCCCGAAGGTTTATACTAGGGTGATTTTTTGTACCTGTACTCATTATCATCAGCTCCTCCCAGGAAAGCAAAACAACAAGCGGATCGCCAGCGAGTTGTAGAGCAATCTTAGAGTAAGTGCCATTCACCGAGAATAGATCACCAGCCTCAAATGAGGGTAGTATCGCGTAACAACTATATCCGATAGTTTCCGCACTACGAAAGGGTTTGGCTCCTCAGCTTCTCAGACTTAACAACCGACCCATTGGCTAGAAGAGTGAATGGGTTGCGTTGGTCAGCCTCCACTGAGGTTGATGGTCGACCCCGTCGCCATCACTTATCTTAAGTGTATACTCATTCTTTCCACATACGGCATCACCCGCATTCCCATTAGCAGAAAAATAAACACGTATAGCAATTAGGAAAAGCAGTATATATATTTGTCCTAAACATCCTAGACCTTTAAAGCTATGGATCCTAAGTTCCTGACAGAAAACGGGTTCCCCGGCGGAAGCCCCAATCTGTGGCTTTCACACAAGTGAAGAGAAAAAAGGTTTAGAAATAGAGCCCCACGGTGGGCGCCATTTTTCTGTAGCGAACGATTTTGGACGCGGTTCTTAAGCGCTGGTCGCTCTCTGCGGTTTGAGCTTACTACAGGTCGATTCATTTTTTATCCTATTAAAGCTGATGAAGGAAGGGAAATAGATGTCTCCAATTAACCCTGCTTTGCATACTGAGTTTAAACAGCAGTCTGTTAGGTTACGAATGCTATCAATGTGGGGGGGCCTTTGTACTGGTTATTTGTATTTTCGCCAATACGGTTTCTTTCTTTTTATCCAGACAGAAGGTTTCTGGCGGGGAACAAGGATTAGGATGTTAGGATGGATATTTTTGAATTACTGCTTTTGATTGATGGAGATATGGGATTTTGGGTTTAGTGTTTAGTGTGCTCGCTAAGATCTTTTTCTTTCGATCTTATGCCTACGTATTCCCATTTACCGAAACAGGGAAATCAGAGCGTTCGTAGTTCCTCCTATTCTATGGGAGGAAATGGGTGTTTTTTGGTGTCTTGTTCAAAGCCCAAGACGTGAAGCGAAAGGTAGTTTGTATCTTGTTCAAAGCCTAAGATGTGAAGTTGAAGGTGATTTGTATCTTGTTCAATGCCCAAGATGTGAAGCTAAAGGTGTTGACTTTAGAGAGAATTCGTCATCTCTAAAGAGAGAGTTGTATGTCACAACTGTTTATAAAGGAGAATTACTTTAACCGGGATACGCGGATCCTAGCAATGCCATAATTTCCTTTATAGGGGGTTTTAACCTGAAGGGGAAGACTTTAACTCAGTGTAGAGCAATGCTATCTTTCCTTAGGAATTTCTCATGCTAAAAGAGGGACAGTGGCATGGATGTAGATGATCCAGAGGCTTGCCGCTTACAGCGATTAGATGAAGGGAGTTGTTTGATGTTTATTTACTGTGAACGAGGCACAGTTTTGATGCTAAAAGGTTAATTGGATTAACCAGTGATTTTCTTATACAAAGCCTAAGAGGAGGCTGATATGTGTCTCGTACAAAGCCCGAGAGAGAGGCTAAAAGGTTTTGACTCAACGAGGGAATCTTTTGGTATCTCGTATAAAGCCCGAGATGGAGGCTATTGGACTCAACAAGAGAGTTTCTTCTTTTTGTATCTCGTACGAAGCCCGAGGCGGAGGCTGTTGCTTGTTTGGCTCGATAAGAACCTTTTTTGTATCTCGTATAAAGCCCGAGATGGAGGCGAAAAGGGTGATTGACTCAACGAGGGAGTCTCTTATGTGTCTCGTACAAAGCCCGAGAGGGAGGCTAAACGTTGTTTGACTCCGCTAGGGAGAATCATTGTACCAAGCCCAAGAGGAGGCTAAGATAACTGTTTCAGTTGAGTGACAGGTCCGGTATACTAATTTTGAAAGAGAAAATCAGTTCTTATATGAGCAACACTGTACTCAGGGATTTGATTCAAGGATCCGGGTTATTCCTGTTTTTTAAGGAAGCGGGAAATCCGAAGGGTATTGAGACTGTCCGAGTCTACGGGTTTCCTTCCTATTTTTTGAAGGGTGCTTGAGAATGTCTTTGAGACTCAAGGAGATTAGACTGTCCAAGTCTAGAGTTTCATCTTTTGTACTATACGTTGAGAAACAGTAGTAGACTCTATGAAAGGACTGTTCTATGCAAATGACTAAGTTCTGTTCCTATACCTCTAGGAGGTCGTCGGGACAATTTGTACGAAGCCCAAGAGGAGGCTGGAATCTTTTAAGAAGCCGACGGGTCCTTGTACTAAGCCCAAGAGGAGGCTATCATTCCCGGAGGAAGAGATCATTATACGAAGCCTAAGAGGAGGCGGTGAATACTTCTAAGAAGCCGTAGGGTCCTTGTACTAAGCCCAAGAGGAGGTTGGGTTGCTTTTAGGAAGCCTGTGGGTCCTTGTACAATGCCCAAGAGGAGGTCGATGCTTTTAAGAAGCCCGTGGGTCCCCAAACCCCGAGAAATTCAAGGCAAGCTATTCACAAGGAATATATCAAGTCAGGAAAGTTCGAGAATTTGGAAGAAACTCAAAGATGCTATTCACGGAGAAGACATTCATCATTGGGCAGTAGAGTTTCTTGACAATTCCTAATGAGGACAGCTGAAGAGAAGACTGTATCTGGTGGTCCTATTGGGGATCTAGTTGTCTATTTCTATGAATTAACGAAACGGCGTCACCTAGTTCTAGACGTAGTTGCCGGGGAAACTCGAAATATCTATACTATTATTACACAGTTGATATGAGTTTATGAAAGAAGACTTACAGTGAAACAGCCCCACAATACAGTTATATGTATATGAAAGCGGTAAATGAAAACGTATAAACACTTACTCGGTTGTAGAGGTTCCATGCTGTTTGGTTAGTTGTTCAAAAAAGAAAGATTGAAAACAATAGTATATTCAAAATCAAAGGAGAAAGTGCTTTGAAAAAGAAAGGTTTGGGGCTTACAGCTCAAGGAGAGGCCCAGGGTTTTATTAGTGAGCGCACTGTTTGAATTTGTACAGAGGGACTTATACAAGTGACTGAGGCCAAAAAAGGTTTTCTGTACAAAGGGATGGGTCTTACACTCTCTCAAGAGGCCCAAAGAGTTTTAAAGAAAAATAGTGGGGCTTATAACACGAGGGTAGGCCCAGATGGTTCTATTTTGAAAAGGCGATCGCGCCGAGATTTTCTTTTAACGCATAGGGACTTATACAATAAGTGAGGCCCAAAAAAGGTTTTGGTTAAAAGGGGATTGGGTCTTACACTCTATTAGAGGCCCAGAGAGTTTTAAAGAAAAGAAATGGGTCTTACTACTCGAGGGTAGGCCCAGGGTTATTTTGAAAAGGCGACGATCGTGTCGTTCACTTGAAAATGTACAGAGGGACTTATACAACGAATGAGGCCCACAAATTTTTTATGCACAAAGGGGGTTGGGTCTTACACTCTAATAGAGGCCCAAAAGTTTTGAATGGGTCTTATAGCTCGAGGAGAGGCCCAAGGTTATTTTTCAAAAGGCGACGATCGTGCCGTTTGTTTTTGACGATATTGGGATTTATACAATGCATTGAGGCCCAAAATATTTCTGTACAAGTGGGTTGGGTCTTACACTCTCTCAAGAAGCCCAAAGAGGTTTGAAAATGATTTATGAGGATTGAATTAATCCCAAAACCCTAATTTGTTTTCAAAAATGTATTTAATTGAATAAAAATTCAATTAAAAATGATCAAAATTGTTTAACATGTGAAAAACAAATTGTGATTTTGGATTAATGCTTCAAAAATTAAGTATTGACCTACAAAATAATTAGAAAGCATTAAAAGTTGCAAAATCAATGTAGAAAAAATATTTAAAATGTCAAAAACAATTAAAATATTAATTCTTTGCAAAAATATCAATTATATGAAATAAATAATATTTTTGGGATTTTTTGATAAAATAAAATATTTTAACATTTTTGTGAATTATTCAAAAAAGAATCAACTCAAAATCATTAAAACTCAGAGAGAAATTAATTTTTGAATCAATTAAACAAAATCACAAAATTCAAATATTTGAATTTGTGAAAAAGGCGCCAAGAACATAAGCAAGAACACGCGCGTTTTTCTGGGTTTGGCTGATTTGCGTTTTCCATCCAATCTCACTGAATACGTAATCATATCATGCAATCCACATATCATTATGCTCGTCTCAACCTCACGATCATGTTTATAACACTTAATTTCATTTAAATTAAACATAAAACATGAAATCACGAAGAAACCTCAAGAACCCTAATTTCTGCATGAAGGCTAGGATTTTTTATACACGATTCAAACAATGCAATTAATTGAGGGAAAACATTCCATGCATGATTATGAACATATGGCCAAATTATTGTGCGAGGAAATATGCATAAATTGAGAGATGACCAAGTATATGCCTACCTCTAAGCCGTGACAGCAAGTGCAATGTGATTTTTGATTTGGAGGTGTTACAGATGAGTGGTGATGATCTGAACAGCTTCCCTACACCCTATGGAGTGTGTTTGAATGCTTGGACTTGATTAAAAATGGCTAGATAAATTCATGGCATCTCAGCTACAACTTGATTGAAAATTTGAGCAACCAGCTGGTGATTTTGTGAAATTGGTGTTTCAGAGGTGATCTAAGTGTTTGATCAGCTCATATGTGATGTATGTGAGGTGTGTGAGTGATTGGTTTGATTGGAATTGCTCTCAAACTCAAAACCCGATAGTGACTTGCCTTAGAAGGCAAAATTGGAGTGAAAGAAGAGATTTTGAGGAAAGCATCTGTTTGATGGCTTTGGTGTACTCAAACTGATCACAATTGAGCTCTATTTATAGTAGAGTAAGTTTGTTTTGCAAGGAATAGTGAATGGCAGCTGGTAAGTAGGTTTGGCCAATGTTGGCAAATGAAAATCCAAGTCTCCTCTAGCCATTGACTAGAGGTTAGGGCACAGAGCTTTGGTTCCCTTGGTCTTGGATAAGTATTAACTGATTTCAGATGAGAATGGCTCAGTCCATGCCACCTTGATGCTTCCATTGAATGCTTCAATCCAAATTTGGAGTCTTGTCCCTATTTTGGCCATTCTAGGTTCAACATGCTATTTCTTGTTCCATGGACTTTGGAGGCTTGGCTCAGTGATTGTCCCCTTTAGATTCAATCCTCAGATGTGTCCAAGTGCATAGGAGCATTTGAATTTGGCTGATTTTGGTAAATAGAGCCAAAATGCAAAATCTGCCTTGCCTTTGACAGATTTCAGCAAAGCAACTTGACAATGTCATATCTCATGGTGTAAGTAGAATTTGGCAATGTTCTTGGCCATTTTGGAAAGCCCTTACATGATACAACAACTGTTTGAACAAGTTTGGTTTTGATCTCTTTTGATTCCAAGTGAAAAATCTCTCTACATTTGGCAAAAAGTGAAGCAAAATCTGACTTAGTGAAATTTTCACCAAGTGTTGGAACAAAGTGTGATTTCTTGATTTTGATCACTCCATAACTCAAAATCCTTAATGAATTGGCCTTAGGTCTAGTTGAAGTTTTTGTAGAGTGTAATGAGGGCTACAAATCCATCTTTGGATGAGAAAAAATGGCCATGTGGTTTAGGAGTTATGATCCTCCAAAGTTAGTGCATTAGTGGTACTTTTTCCATAACTTAGAAAAATTTCTAAGTTTTATGGTTACCCCTTTTACAAGCTATCCAACTTTTCTTGATTTTTCTTGATGAATGATGATTCAAGTCATACATTAACATCATTTTAGGGTTAAAAATCCATTTTGGTGAAAAATCTCAAAAAGTCAAAGTTGACTTTTGTGCACAGTTGACTTTTTATCAGATGAATTCCAAATTGTGCAATTCTTCAGGAAATCATGTCCTTGACCCGAATCAAACATGATGGACATGTTCCATGGGTGTCATAGGGTATATTGGGGCATGTCCTAGGGCTTGGGAGCATGTCCTTGTCAAAAGTCAAAGTTACAGTTGACTTTCCTCGCGAAACCCTAATTGTGGTGCAGATGAAAATGAGACTTGTTGCTCAAGCTTCTTGGATTAATCCATTGTTCCAAATGGATCAATATAGTTCATTAGAGACCCTCAAATCTTGTCTTGAGGTCTTGGCTCTTGATTTGTCCCAAAAGTCAACTTAGGGGTGAATTAGGTCAAGAAACCCTAATTCCTGATTTTTGATGTATGCATCCCCTGAGGTCAAATTGACTTGATGCTTGGGTCCATGAGGTTCCATAGAGTACATTAAGTTGTGTTTTGGATCTTTGGCTTGTGCCAAGATGAAAATTTCCATCTGGAGGCCCTGGTCGATCAAAACCCTAATTTGGTGACACTAGCGATCTTGAGGCTTGATCCACCTAGAAGGGAGAAGCTTTGTGCTTAATCCTTAAAGTGGGAGTCCTTTTGATCCTTTGTGGACGTTTGAGAGGTTTAGACAAGTTGAAGATCATGTCATTCCTTGATTGATCCTTTGTCAAAACCTCTGAGAGGGCTTGAAACCCTAATTTTGATTGTAGTGAATGCTCAACAACTCTTGAGGCATTTGATGAGGCATGATGGTTCATCCATATTGTGATGATGATTTGCACAATGATGGGAAATCTTAGTGGTCAAAATTTGGGGTATGACAGGTAAGAGCAACACGCTTTTCATCCCGATCTGCTTTTGTTAGTAGGAGTTTGGATATTCAATCAAACACCTTCAATGCTTCGGCCGCTGATAATGGCGTCAGTGTCATCAAGACGCTTAACCTTTAATGAATTTTCAAATGTGGCATTAAGCCATAATTGAAGTAGCCAAAATGGCCGAAGAAGCAATAAGCCATCTTTGGGTTTGATGTTCCAGAGAGCTTCAGTGGCCTCTCCCAGATATGCGTACAAAGATCCTAGGATTAATTAACTAAGGAATATGTCTTTTCCCTCATGCTATTGGTTGGAAAGAGTTAAGTACCTCTTTTCTACATTAAGAGGTCGACAGCAAAGCACGCACCTAGACAGCCACAGGGCCAAAAATGCAATATGTTCTTCAGTAGTAACATCGGAAGTATTGGCGGCATGATAATCTTCAATGTATTTTGTAAAGCCAACATAATTGTTATCAAACTCGATATTGAAGGTGTGAGAAAAACACAAGAAAGGGGGGGTTTGAATTGGGTTTTCCAAAATGAAAGCTTTTCGTGACACTCAAACAAAGATCACAAATAGACTAACAATAGAGAAAGACACACGATATATCCTGGTTCACTTGACAATTATCAAGTTAATCCAGTCCACCCGCCAAGGTGATTTTGCCTCTTTTAAGCGAGGTCTTAATCCACTATAACCAAACTGATTACAACTGCACTAGCAACTGCTGGTGACTAATAATACACAGACTAACCGTCTCTTCTTAAGGATTCTGACCAAACTGGTCCCTTAAGGAATTAATCTCTAAGACACACTAGTCCTAGACTTCTCAAGAATTCTGATCTAACCGATCTCTCAAGGAAATCAAACCACTGTTTGAAAATACAATGCATAAGCCAACTGCAAGTGACTAACAACACTAAAACTCACTGTCTTAGTCTTCCTAAAGCGTCTGACCTACCCGGTCCTTTAGGGAACACAAACAACTGTTTGTTACAAAGGTTTGTTTACAATAATGATGCTTTTACACAAGCAGAGTAAACACATTTTTAGCTCAATCTGAGGTAGATTTATCCGCATTTGAGCCATTAGGAGAAACATGAAGACCCGATCATCATGAAATAAGATATTTTTGTTTTCTTCCCGAGGATGAAAATTTGTCAGCAAAAGCTTAAACAAAGCTTTGGGAATGGGAAGAAAGTTTTTAGGATTGAGAGGTTCATATTTGGACGATGTATTGTGAAGCGAGGCGAGTTCCTAAAAAATAAGATACCTAGACTTAACATGTTCAACAGTAAAGCCAATGTTCTCACAGCCAATTGCTAGAGCAATGGTGAAGGGAGTGATGTTTATGGGGACATCAAAAACACGAGAGGAAATTGAACGATCTTCATAATTAATGTAGGCATGTTTCCAAAAATCTTTTACAAGATTTAAGTAGACTGGTTTATCCAGAATGATGAAGTATTTTGTCCATTCTTGATAGTGCATGATTGAGGTGATACTGCTAGCAATTTCTCTGATATGACCTCAAGAAGGTTCTCATCTCCTTGGAAAGTGATTAGAGACATGATGAGAAGATTTAGACACTAAAGGTAATTTTGAACTAGTAAGATCAAGCACTACAGAACATGGGAAGAGAAATGAAATATATATGTTGGAAATGAGAGACGTGACTGACTGAGAAAATGACATAGGTTAAGATGCGTATCAAGCATAAGATATGCCAAGGACACATTGGCAGAGTAAGAGACAAAGAATATCAAGGAATAGGAAAGGAGTGTAGCAGTATCTTAAAAGAGAATATCCAAAAGGTCACAAATAAGGATACATTATTTAAGTTTTGACAGGAGTCAATAACTATGAATAAATGTATACTTATAAGTTGAAATTGAAAATTGACACATAGTAAAGACAGAAGAGAGTACAACTTATTTTTAAGAAAAACTTAACTCACATATGTCTTATCATTTAGGAATGCACAGTCATAGGGGAATACGTAAAGATTTTAGCCTATTCTCAAGAAGTTTACGTAACCCAATGAGTCAAATAGTTGTTACCATTATCATTCACACGTTATCATAATTTTAACTAAATAATCTTGATTTGAAAGAATTTAGATAAGTTAAAGTTAGTCATTTTCTTCCTTTTGATGATAATCATTATGGAATGTAGTAAGACAAGATAAAGAGAATAAGGAAAGTACTTCATTGATAGAACAACAAACCGCCGGAGCGTATTACAGGAACAGAATAATAAGACAGAAAAAGAAACAATAACAAGGACAACGGATAGGAAAAGCAATGATAAACGGAAGAAAGATCAAGCAACAAGCAACCAAAAGTCCAAGAGAAACACCCACCAACCAGGTATCAGAAATCCTCCACCTCATCAACCCTTTCACACCTCTCTTCAGCTGTAGCATCTTCTGGTCTAAGTATTCTGACTCAAGTGATGATTTCAGCCCTGTAGAATGACTCATACATAATTCTTCCATAAGGTATGAAGGACTTATGTTGATTTCTGGAGATTTCAACACAGTTCTTCAGATGATTGAAGATGGTTTGCAGAAGATTCACCCGGACGTTGTACATCATGAAATAGATAAACAACTTATCATCATGAGTCAAGGTGCTTTTGGCCAATCCTTTGGGGCGAAAGTTGGTGAGCAGGAATTGAAACCACAACTTTCCATCAGGGAGAAGTCCTTCAGGATTATAAGGTTCATAGTTATTTCGAGACACATCATGAATTTTAATGAGATCCTCAACAAAGGAGTAGTTCAGATGGAGATCTTCAACAGTGACTCTAGATTGAACACAGTTGATGGCTTGAGCAATGGAGGTAGGTGTTATGATGACCGAAACACCGAAAACAGAAGACCAAACAGAATTGTTATCTTCCCCAATTCGTGCATATTTCCAGAATTCTTTCACAAGGACGGGATAAATGGGCCCATGCAAGATTGCATAGTATCCTGACCACCCTTGAATTTGCATGCTGGTGGATAGGTAAACACCTGAGTGTCTTAATCTTGGAAGATTTGGCCTTTTCTCATTAATGACCTCCATAAATTCATCATTGCCAGCAAAAGTTTTGATAGACATAGTGAAATAAGAGGAATAGGAATGAAAATCAAGTTTGGAAACAGATGAATAGTTATGGGAAGAAGTGTGGTATATAAAGAGAACGATGAGTGATAGCCATAAATAGCAATAAAGACTGGATGACTTGAAACAAGAAATTCATCATTTATAATACACGGGATACAAACAAGAACAAAGAATGCTGAAGGAGTGTATCAGTCTCCAAAAGATTATGGAATAGTATACGTTATTGATATTATGACATCAGTCAATAAATGTGAATAAATGTATACTAAAAAAATGAGAAGGCAGATTCTGACAATGAATAAAGGAAGACAATTGTTAAGTTCCAAGAAATTTTTGTCTTACATGCATCTTTATGAATGTCTACTGAGGAGGGAAGGCGTAAAGATTTAAACACTTATCAAGTAAATTTTTAAATCCAATGTGTTAAACATGATATTAAGGAGTAATAGGTAATAATTACTTGAAACCTAGTCTCACAAAATCACAACGCTCGAGGTGTCTTTTCAACAGAAGATATGATTTGATTTTGCACACGTTTTGATATCCTCAGAGTCTGGAAGACCAAAAGGTTTCCATCTGATCAGAGACACTTCTGACAAAGCATCCTCTGATGACTGAGGTTAAAACTAAATGCTATTTAGTTTAAATGAAAATCTGATTTCTTCAGACTCTGACTAAACACATCTGATTCTAATGAAATCTTACTCTGGACACTAGTCCATTTTCAGATGCTTCAGAATAAATAGAAATCTATCTTCAGCCAAGGGTTTTGTAAAACATAAGCACATTGATAGTCTGTATCTATAAATTTTAAACATGAAATTCCCTTCTGAACATAGTCTCTAATAAAATGATGTTTAATTTCTATATGCTTAGCCCTTGAATGTAAGATTGGATTCTTACTTAAACAGATAGCAGTAGTATTATCACAAAAGATAGGAATGTTACTCTCATGTATCTGATAATCTTCTAGCTGGTTCTTCATCCACAATATCTGCGTACTGCATAGAGACGTGGATATGTTCTCTGCTTCTGCTGTTGAGAGAGCAATTGTTGATTGCCTCTTGCTTGACCATGAGATCAGATTCTTCCCAAGAAACTGACAGTTTCCAAAAGTGTTTTTTCTTTCCAATCTGTCTCCTGCGTAATCTGCATCACAATAACCAGAAAGAGAGTACTCTGATGTTTTCTCATACATCAAGCCAAGGTTAATAGTTCCTTTCAGATACCTTAGAATTCTTTTAACAGCAGTTAAATGAGATTCTCTAGGATCTGATTGAAATTAAGCACACAAATGAACACTAAAAAGAATATCAGGTCTAGAAGCAATTAAGTATAGAAGAGAGCCTATCATACCACGATAGAGCTTCTGACAAACCTTTCCACTTACCTCTTCCTTTTATAGAATACATGTTGGATGCATTGGAGTCTTAGCTGGTGTACACTCCATCTTGTTGAATTTCTTCAGACGTTCTTTGGTGTACTTACTTTGTAATTAGCCTCTGATTTTTGTTCAATTTGATTTCCCATAAAGAACTTCAATTCACCCATCAGACTCATCTCGAATTTTGCCTGGCGACTGGAGCAAAAGTTTATGTATAGTTTATTCCTTCTTGTTGATTGTAACCTTGTGCAACCTGTCTTGCCTTGTTTCAGACAACCTCACCCTTCTCATTGAGCTTGTTTCTGAATACCCATTTAGTTCCAATAACGTGGACACCTTTAGGCTTCTGAACAAGATCCCAAACATCGTTCTTTGAAAACTGGTTAAGTTCTTCTTCCATCGCCAAAATCCAGTCTTTGTCCAGTAGAGCTTCATCAATAGATGTTGGCTCGATCAAAGACATCAAACCCAAAAGTGTTTCTTCAGAAGGTTTGAAGGTTGATTTGGTTATGATAGGAGCGTCCTTATTTCTAGAATCAATTCTTCAGGGTGTGAAGTTGAAATTCTGCTTTTCTTTTGTTGTGGAGGATCAGAGGGAGCAACAACAATATCAGAAGTAGGAGCTTCTGAATCTTTGATTTCTTCTACCTTTTTCTTAGGTTCTGAAAAACTGCTTTCCAAATCTGAAAACAACAGTTCCAGAGCTAATGATCTTTCCCTTCTGGTTTCCTCCGAAATCAACGACACCTCCATACTTAAGTTCCAAATCCTGAAACATATGCCTTCCTCCCGTCCTAGGTCACGAGCATCCACTGTCCAGGTACCATGACTAGTGTTTCAGTGGCGCCATCAAGGATGTCTCTAAGTCAGAGTCTGAGTCTGATTCTGGTTCTGATGACATTTTGTCTTCTGGCTCTCCAGAAATTTCATCGTCATTTGTTGCTACAAGTGCAACATTTGCTTGTTCTTCATCAGATTCTTCTTCATCTTCATAATCAGAGTCGTCCCAAGTTGCCATTAGACCTTTCTTCGCTTTGGAGAAATTCTTCTTAGGCTTCTTGTCTTTCTTGAGCTTTGGACACTCGTTCATGTAATGACCTGGCTCATTACACTCATAGCAGATGACTTCTTTTCCAGAGTTCTGCTTTTCTGTCCAGATGATGACTCAGAGCGGCCTTTGATTCTTCAAGATCCTCTAAAGTTTTCTTGCATATGCTTCCAGGGCTTCTTGATTCTTCTGGAGATTAGCGATAGCTCATCTTCTGATTCATCCTCAGCTTGATAAGCCTTTGTCTTTTCAGGTTTAGACTTAGGAGCAATAGATTTACTCTTCTTCTGAGATTCATCTTTTTCCAAATCTATTTCATAACTTCTTAAGGAACTAACAAGTTCTTCAAGACTTATACTATTCAGATCCTTGGATAGCTTTAGAGTTGTTACCATAGGTCTCCATTTCTTGGGAAGGCTTCTGATGATCTTTTTAACATGATCAACAGTTGAGTAACTTTTATCCAGGACTTTGAGTCCTGCGACTAGCATTTGAAAACTTGAAAACTTAGTCTCAACTATTTCATCATCCTCCATTCTGAATGCCTCATATTTCTGAATTAAGGCAAGCGCCTTTGTCTCCTTAACTTGAGCATTTCCTTCATGAGTCATTCTTAAAGAGTCAAGAATGGATTTGGCAGTTTCTCTATTTGTTATCTTCTCATACTCAGTATAAGAGATAACATTTAGCAATATGGTTCTTGCCTTTTGATGATTCTTTTTTATGTTGGTTGGTCATAGCGCTTCTAGACACTTTAACACATGTAGGATCAACTGGGTGAGTGTACCCATCAACTGCAAAATCCCAAAGATCTACTTCATAACCAAGAAAGAAACTTTCAATTATATCTTTCCAGTAGGCAAACTTTTCACCATCAAAGACTGGTGGTTTGGCACTGTAATGATCTTTCTCTTCAGTGGTGGTATTAGCAGGAGCTGCCATGATATCTCACACAAATACTAGATCGGTACAGAACATTGTTAAGTGCTGATAAAATGTTTATCACAATAAGAACCAGGCTCTGATTCCATTTAAAGGTGTGAGAAAAACACAAGAAATGGGGGATTTGAATTGGGTTTTCCAAAATGAAAGCTTTTCGGGACACTCAAACAAAGATCACAAATAGACTAACAATAGAGAAAGACACATGATATATCCTGGTTCACTTGACAATTATCAAGTTAATCCAGTCCACCTGCCAAGGTGATTTTTCCTCTCTTAAGCGAGGTCTTAATCCACTATAACCAAACTGATTACAGCTGCACTAGCAACTGCTAGTGACTAACAATACACAGACTAACCGTCTCTTCTTAAGGATTCTGACTAAACTGGTCCCTTAAGGAATTAATCTCTAAGACACACTAGTCCTAGACTTCTCAAGAATTCTGACCTAATAGGTCTCTCAAGGAAATCAAACCACTGTTTGAAAATATAATGCACAAGCCAACTGCAAGTGACTAACAACACTAAAACCCATTGTCTTAGTCTTCCTAAAGCTTCTGACCTACCCGGTCCTTTAGGGAACACAAACAATTGTTTGTTACAAAGGTTTGTTTACAATAATGATGCTTCTACACAAGCAGAGTAAACACATTTTTAGCTCAATCTATCTTAGAGCGAATCTACACAGTAAAAATAATCTTCTTCTTTGTATTGTGGTGCTTTACTGTTCACTCATAAATTTCTCCATTCTTGAGTCCCTTCTTCATATGAATCAGTGTTTTTAATATTTCTCTTTTTCACACTGAGTGTTACATTTTTTTTCTTCACTTTTTTTTTCACACCTGATTCATTGAATGATCAAGTCTATATATAGCAAGAAAAAGATCCGTTGAAGGGCAGATCAGTAATATCAGAAGAGTACTAGCGACTTGAAATAATGTCGTTATGCTGGGGTGAAAATCGTACACTAAAATTGTCCTTTGTACCACCAAATCAGGGTAGTGGAATGGTAGTGGAAAAGAACATTTTTTATCTGTACCATGTACTATTTTCCCACACAAGCGTTTCATCTTATTCTATTCATCAGAGGCTTTGGGGTTGATATGATTGAAGCATGATCAGAAGAATGAATCATTGGGTCTTCAGAGTCTTGAGTCTTCAGAGTCTTCAGAACTTTATCTTTAGAATCTTCAGCACTCATTCTTCAGAACCCTTAGTCTTCAGAATCCTTAAGTCTTTAGAGTCTTCAGAACTTCGTTCTGCAGAACCTTGTCTTCAGAATCTTCAGCACTTAGTCTTCAGAAGTTGACGACTTCAGAAGCTAAACAGGCTTTAGAAGTAGAACATCAGAGTTACCCTCACAGGTTATAATCCAAGAGACATTACAGCAGCAACATAGTGTCTTCTTAGAGTCTTTCTAAGGCACAGTAGATCAGAAGCAATCTTGCTTCGTTACGCAGAAGCGACCATTGAGAATTTCAGAGTGACATATCACGTGAACTTTATCAGAGTCAGAACCTGTTTGTCAAAACCATCAGAATAACAAACGTTAGAATACCAAAATTATTCTCACACAAATACTCCATTGTTATCATCAAAACATAGAGATAAGATGCAGAACCAAATTTTTTTCTTACAGATATTGTCTTCGTCTTGCTCATTGGGGCCGAAGCCACCGCCATCGGGGAGAAGGCCAGTAATGGCCGCCATATCGAAAAGCGCGGGTGTCAACATTCCGCAGGGAAGTTGAAAGGTGTTAGTCATGCTCTCCCAATAATATAGGAAGGCGGCCAACATGTTTTGGCAATATGCCGGACCAGATCTCGACAGTTGGATCAAGTTGAAGATTCTTATTTCTTTCCAGACTTCGCTCATCTGAGCTTCTATCTTATCTAACCATGAGATTAGTCATCATGTTTTTTGGTTGACGAACTGAGCGAAAGACTTGCAAAGTGTTAGTATGGTATTTTAAGTTCATGGGTGTCTTAACACTAAGGGTTTTATCCTATGATATGCAGGGAAAATTCCTTGTACTTAGTGAGACCCTCTGCAGGGTCAAGCATAGGACCCATCACAGTATGGTCTGTTCCATAAATGACATAAGTAATGAGTACTTGAGACTTATAGATGCGAAACTTTTCTTCAAAATTAGGAGGTTAAAAAATGTACTCCTGATTCCCTATCATTGTAGCATTATTCATTATGTAGGCCGTGGGAAGGGGTTCCTTTGAAGCTTTGACATTTCTGTTGGAATTAGCCATTATTAAAAGACTTTCAGCTTTGGAGAAAATTCGAAGAACAAAAGGGTTTTCAGAGAAAAGTTAAAAAGAAAATGTTAGAAAAGTGTTGAAAAATGAGTAAAAGGCTATTTATAGTGGAGCGATCAAAGACTCTGTTAGTTCTGTTATTGGCAGCAATTTTGGTAAAACAATGTGTTTGATCAAGATGTCATGTCTGATGTCCTAACATGCGCTTCTAACATTCTGCTTGTGGTGTGTTGCTGGGTATTGCAGTTTTTGTGCATGATGTCAAGACTGATGTCTTAACATCTGTTGACAGAACATCATGCCCAGTCTGTTATTTGTTTTAGGGCTGCGTGTTAATTGTTATGATTGAGAGATTCTGTTTGAGAGATTGCAGGCGAAATTCTTGGAGAAGATTTATTCAGATGAAATCATTTGTTTCTATATTTAGGGCGAAAAGATTTGAAGATAAAATCTGGTTTTTATTATGCATCAAATCTGAGTTTTTCACAGAGCCCAAGCCCAATAATTTGTTTCTATTTAAAGACGTATCAACCCTACTTGGAAGCTACGAAGACTAGAGATAAAAGACTGAGTGTCAAGTGTTAGGGTTGGTGTTTTCGTCTGTTATTTGTGAGCCATTCATTCATCTATTTTGATGTTTGAATTGGACTGATTTAGTTGAGTTGTAATATGTCCACTCAAAGCTTTTAAGCACGAGTGTATTATTCTTGGTTGAAGCTTTTAAACAAGATCAAGGTATTGTCGTTGAAGTGTGTCTTCTACTTTCTTTATTGTATGTTGTTATCACTGTTGTGATTGAGGGGGAGTGAGAGGTGTCTCATATATGTGATTGGGTAGTGATTAAGTGATTAGATTGTCAACTGGTGTGTTGGCTGTAGAGTCTATGAATTGATACTACTAATAGTGGACTTCCTTCCTAGCTTGGTAGCCCCCAGACATAGGTTGTTAGACCGAACTGGGTGAACAATTCTCTGTGTTTATTTATTAAGTGTTGTTCTTTTACTGTCTTATTCATACAACAGATATTGATGTTGTGACATCTCATTTAACATCACATATCTGATACTAGAATTTCAATTGGTATCAGAGCAGGTCATCCTGCTCTGTATCTGGGTGAGATCTAGGGTTGTTACTTTCTGGTGCAATGGACAAGGAGAGTGGTGGATTTGTGAATAGACCCCCTATTCTAGATGGATCAAATTATGACTATTGGAAACCTCGCATGGTTGCCTTTTTGAAATCTTTAGATAGCAGGGCTTGGAAGGCTGTTCTGACTGAATGGAAACATCTTGTCATTGTGGGAAAAGATGGTGTGTCAAAGCTGAAACCTGAGGAGGAGTGGACCAAGGAAGAAGATGAACTCGCTCTTGGGAATTCTAAGGCCTTGAATGCTTTATTTAATGGTATTGACAAGAACATTTTCAGGCTGGTCAACACATGTGAAGTGGCTAAGGAGGCTTGGGATATCCTGAAAACAACTCATGAAGGAACTTCCAAGGTCAAGATGTCAAGACTTCAGCTCCTAACAACAAAGTTTGAATGTTTGAGGATGAAAGATGAAGAGACCATTCATGACTTTCACATGAATATACTTGAACTGCCAAATGCTTCTAGTGCCCTAGGAGAGAGGATGTCTGATAAGAAGCTGGTAAGAAAAATTCTCAGATGTCTTCCCAAGAGATTTGATATGAAGGTGACTGCTATAGAGGAAGCTCAAGACATCAGCCAGATGAGGGTAGATGAATTGATTGGTTCACTTCAGACATTTGAATTAGGGTTGAATGACAGATCTGAAAAGAAGGTCAAATGTATAGCCTTGGTGTCTAGTACAGAAGATGATGAGAAAGAGTGTGGTCCTGAAACTCAGGAAGAGCTATCCAATGCCATTGTTCTGCTGGGAAGACAGTTTAATAGGGTTTTGAAAAGAATGGACAGGAGCTATAAACCTAATGTCAAGAACATCACATCTGACATCAACAGGTCAGGTGATCAGATGAAGAAAACAAGAACTGAGGAGAAGCCTAAATATGACAAAGGAATCCAATGTCATGGCTGTGAGGGTTATGGTCATATCAGAGCTGAATGCCCTACATATCTTAAGAAGCAGAAAAAGGGCTTATTTGTGTCCTGGTCTGATCATGAAAGTGAGGAAGATGATGAGACTGCCAAGCATGTTAGGGTATTGACTGGAATGTATATATCTGATTATGATTCTAGGGATGAAGAAAGCACATTTGATAAGCTTACCGATTCTTATAGAGAGCTATGCATTAAAAGTAAAGAAGCCTGTCAAGAAGGGGAGAGGCAGAAGAAGATAATTGCTCAACTCAAGGCTAAAAAGACAGAGCGTTTGGAAACCATGGCCAAACTAGAAGATGATGTATTTGTGCTGAACTCTAAACTTGAATCTATGTTCAAGTCTATCAGAATGCTGAATAGTGGAACTGATGTTCTAGACAAGATTCTTAATGTTGGAAGAACTGCAGGAAACAAAAGTGGGTGGGGTTCAACAGTGGATCTGCTTCAAATGATGTTATTCCTAGTTCCAAGCCAGTGATGTTGAAACATCCTGACAGGACTCCCTCTAGGAAGAAATTAAGGCGCTGGAGATGCCATCATTGTGTGAGCTTTGGACACATAAAGGCTTTCTATTATAAGTTGCATGGGTATCCTAAGAGTACTCCTAATTGTGCACCCAGACAGGTCATTCGTAAAGGTAATCAAGTCATCAAGCAAAAGGAGCTATGGGTCTCCAAAACTGATGCTGTCAGCTTGATAGCTCATACTTCTCTTAGAGTCTATGCTAAAGATGACTGGTACTTTGACAGTGGCTGTTCAAGACACATGACAGGAGTGAAGAATTTGCTGGTGGATGTTAAACTTCATTCTTCTGGCCATGCGACCTTTGGTGATGGTGTCAAAGGAGAAATCAAGGGTGTGGGAAAGCTGAATTGTGAAGGTACACCTAGACTTGATAATGTACTGCTAGTCAAGGGGTTGACAGCAAATTTGATCAGTATTAGTCAACTATGTGATCAAGGACTCATTGTTAATCTAACAAAAACTGAGTGCATTGTCACAAATGAAAAAGGTGAAGTTATCATGAAGGGTGCTAGGTCTAAGGACAACTGTTACCTATGGGTGTCACAAGACTTAAGTTCCTCCACATGTTTTCTTGCAAAAGAAGATGAAGTCAAAGTATGGCATCAAAAGTTGGGACATCTACATCTGAAGGGAATAAAGAGAATCATATCTACAGAAGCAGTAAGAGGAATCCCAGAGCTCAAAATTGAAGAAGGAAGAGTGTGTGGAGATTGTCAGATAGGGAACCAGACCAAGATGTCACATCAAAAGCTTCAACATCCCACTACTTCTAAACTGTTGGAACTTCTTCATATGGACTTAATGGGGCCTATGCGGGTGGAAAGTCTAGGTGGGAAGAAATATGCTTATGTTGTTGTGGATGATTATTCCAGGTACACTTGGGTGAATTTTATCAAAGACAAAACAGAAGTGTTTGATGTATTTAAAGATCTCTGTCAAAGACTCCAAAGAGAAAAGGAGAGCAATGTCATCAGAATAAGAAGTGATCATGGG
The DNA here is from genome assembly GCA_022829125.1 of Lathyrus tuberosus. Lineage (NCBI taxonomy): Eukaryota > Viridiplantae > Streptophyta > Magnoliopsida > Fabales > Fabaceae > Lathyrus > Lathyrus tuberosus. The sequence continues at coordinate 15,579,330 of JALAZF010000072.1, forward strand.
AGAGAGTTTGAAAATAGCAAGTTTTCTGAATATTGTTCTACTAAAGGCGTCAGTCATGAGTTTTCTTCACCTATTACTCCTCAGCAAAATGGGGTTGTTGAAAGGAAGAACAAAACCATTCAAGAATCTGCTAGAGCAATGATTCATGCCAAAAAGCTTCCTTACCATTTCTGGGCTGAAGCTATGAATACTGCCTGCTACATTCACAACAGAGCTACTTTGAGAAGAGGTACTTCAGCTACCTTGTATGAGCTGTGGAAGGGAAGAAAACCAAGTGTGAAGTACTTTCATGTCTTTGGAAGTAAATGTTATATTCTGTTAGATCGTGAACTGAGGAGGAAAATGGATCCTAAAAGTGATGAGGGAATCTTTTTGGGATACTCTACAAACAACAGAGCTTATAAGGCATTCAATTCCAGAACCAGAGTCATGATGGAATCTATAAATGTGGTTGTTGATGACTATGGAAAGAAGGAAGTTGCTGATGTCCTGGATGATGTTGGAATATTTGTTGATGATGTATCAACAGAAGCTGAAGACAGAAGTGTAATTCCCAGTCCTACTGCTGCTGAACCTGAACCAGAGCAGCCTAACAAGGAACCATCCATCAGAGTGCAAAAGGACCACCCAAAAGAGCTTATTATAGGTGATCCAAACTCAGGAGTTACCACTAGGTCAAGAGAAGTTGTGTCAAATTCTTGCTTTGTATCCAAAATTGAGCCCAAAAATGTTAAAGAAGCCTTGAAAGGTGAATTTTGGATTAATGACATGCAAGAAGAGCGGGGACAACTTAAGAGGAATGAAGTGTGGGATCTTGTACCAAGGCCTGATGGAATAAATGTGATCGGCACCAAGTGGGTTTACAAGAATAAATCTGATGAACAAGGAGTGGTCACCAGAAATAAGGCTAGACTGGTTGCCCAAGGTTACACTCAGGTAGAAGGAATTGATTTTGATGAGACTTTTGCTCATGTGGCCAGACTGGAATCTATAAGGTTACTCTTAGGTGTGGCTTGTAATCTTAAATTCAAGTTATTCCAGATGGATGTAAAGAGTGCCTTCTTGAATGGGAACTTGAATGAAGAAGTTTATGTAGATCAACTCAAGGGGTTTATTGATCCAACATTTCCTAACCATGTCTACAAACTAAGGAAAGCTCTTTATGGATTAAAGCAAGCACCTAGAGCTTGGTATGACAGGCTTACTGAATTCTTGTCTCTGAATGGCTACAGAAAAGGAGGAATTGACAAGACATTGTTTTTCAAAGAGGAAGGAGGAAAACTGTTGATAGCTCAAATATATGTTGATGACATAGTGTTTGGTGGGATGTCAGAAGAAATGGTTCAACATTTTGTGAAACAGATGCAGTCTGAGTTTGAGATGAGTCTTGTTGGTGAACTCAGTTATTTTCTGGGTCTGCAAGTTAGACAAATGGAAGACTCCATATTTATCTCTCAGAGCAACTATGCAAAGAACATAGTCAAGAAGTTTGGTCTGGAGAATGCTAATAACAAAATGACACCTGCTCCAACTCACCTGAAGCTGTCCAAGGATGAACATGGAGTGAGTGTGGATCAAAGCCTATACAGAAGCATGATTGGAAGCCTACTGTATCTCACAGCTAGCAGACCTGATATCTCCTTTGTTGTAGGAGTTTGTGCCAAATATCAATCTGAACCTAAGGTTAGCCACATGAATCAAGTGAAGAGAATTCGGAAATATGTGAATGGTACTAGTGACTATGGCATACTATACAGTCATGGATCAGGCACTGAATTGAGTGGATATTGTGATACTGATTGGGCAGGGAGTGCTGATGATAGAAAAAGTACTTCTGGAGGATGCTTCTTCTTAGGGAACAATCTTATCTCGTGGTTTAGCAAAAAGCATAACTGGGTGTCTCTCTCGACTGCTGAGGCTGAGTACATAGCAGCAGGAAGTAGTTGTTCACAATTGGTTTGGATGAAGCAAATGTTAACTGAATACAATGTCAAGCAAGATGTCATGACATTGTACTGTGATAATCTGAGTCCAATCAATATCTCCAAGAACCCAATTCAACATAGCAGGACTAAGCATATTGACATACGTCATCATTTTATAAGAGATCTGGTTGAAGATAAAGTGGTTGCTTTGGAACATGTTGCTACTGAAATGTAATTAGCTGATATTTTTACTAAGGCCTTAGATACAAATCAATTTGAAAATTTAAGAAGCAAATTAGGGGTTTGCATATATGAGGATTAGTATATGTTTTGTGTGCAGGAAGGTGGTTTTTGGTGCAGGTGTCTTATGTGGTGAAATTGACAAAATAAGAATGGTTGGAAACATACAAGAACATTTTTATTGCTGGAAATACTCAATATTACAATATTTGTGAAACTACAAGCAAGGAGTTTTCATGTTTGGATTAAGCTATTCATTCCAACCACCTGAGTTAATGAAATTAACCCAATCTTCATCTGCTTCATCCTCAGAATCATGTAGTTGCACTTGAGCCTTCTTGTTGGTCTTCATCCTTGTTTCTGTTTTTCTTCCTGTCCTTGTTGCCCCTGTAGAAGATCCACCTGTTGTCTTTTCCTTGGACTTCATCTCCTTTGGTGTTGTGATCTTGTTCTTCTGGTCTTGCTTCAACTGACCCTTGTGTGGTTCAACTGTCTTGGAGGACTGACTCATGTTTCTTTCTCAGTATTGCCTGTAGTAAGAAGCAGTTTGGTGTAGTTTTTATATTTCAAATGGCAACCCTTGTTTGTATCACCTGGTCAGTCAAAGTTGTTTGGTGTCTGTGCACCTCTCTCTATTCAACAGTTTTTCTTGGTACTTGAGCATGTTTGACTAAGTGTCAGAACATTGATAGTGGTCTTTTGGCCAGTTATGGCTAAAAAGGGGGAGAAGTAGTGACTTTTTGGCATTGCTGTTGCTATAGTGGATGTTCTGTGTTGTTCTGATGTTGGTTTTTGGTTGTAATTGTTGAGAGCTGTGTTGCAGGTTTCTTGGCTTGAGGGGGAGTTTGAGTTTTGATTGTTGTGTGCTGCTAAGTGTGCAGCTAGTTTCCTTGGTTGTTTATTTTTTTCTCTCAGAATGTTAGATTTGTTTGAGTGGTGTGTTTCTGCTGCAGGTATCTCTGATGTGTGCTGATATTGTTTTAGCCAAAATTAGCCAAATGGGGAGATTGTTAGTTCTGTTATTGGCAGAAATTTTGGTAAAACAATGTGTTTGATCAAGATGTCATGTCTAATGTCTTAACATGTGTGTCTAACATTCTGCTTGTGGTGTGTTGCTGGGTATTACAGTTTTTGTGCATGATGTCAAGAATGATGTCTTAACATCTGTTGACAGAACATCATGCTCAGTCTGTTATTTGTTTTAGGGCTGCGTGTTAATTATTATGATTGAGATATTCTGTTTGAGAGATTGCAGGCAAAATTCTTGGAGAAGATTTATTCAGATGCAATCGTTTGTTTCTATATTTAGGGCGAAAAGATTTGAAGATAAAATCTGGTTTTTATTGTGCATCAAATCTGAGTTTTTCACAGAGGCCAAGCCCAAGAATTTGTTTCTATTTAAAGACGTATCGACCCTGCTTGGAAGCTACGAAGACTAAAGATAAAAGACTGAGGGTCAAGTGTTAGGGTTGGTGTTTTCGTCTGTTATTTATGAGCCATTCATTCATCTATTTTGATGTTTGAATTGGACTGATTTAGTTGAGTTGTAATTTGTCCACTCAAAGCTTTTAAGCACGAGTGTATTGTTCTTGGTTGAAGCTTTTAAGCAAGATCAAGGTATTGCCGTTGAAGTGTGTCTTCTACTTTCTTTATTGTATGTTATTGTCACTGCTGTGATTGAGGGGGGTGAGAGGTGTCTCATATCTAAGAGTGTCTTAGATAGAAGTGTCAATGGGTAGTGATTAAGTGAGTAGATTGTCAACTGGTGTGTTGGCTGTAGAGTCTATGAATTGATACTACTAATAGTGGACTTCCTTCCTGGCTTGGTAGCCCCCAGACGTAGGTTATTAGACCGAACTGGGTGAACAATTCTCTGTGTTTATTTATTAAGTGTTGTTCTTTTACTGTCTTGTTCATACAACAGATATTGATGTTGTGACATCTCATTTAACATCACATATCTGATACCAGAATTTCAGACTCTTCAATCTCCATAGTTGATCATTTAGCGTGTAGCAGATGGCATGTGGCACCTCCCCAGGGAGAGAATCTGAGGCGGCCTGCTACACATAGCCACACTACCCTACGAAATTGGCCTCATGATGAGTATAGGTATGGGGTAGTGGGAAAACGCACGTTTTTGAGGTGACGGTTGAAGAAAACGTTGTGATGATTGTGAAGTCAGCCCATTAGGTGTATAGTGTTTGGAAAGATAAAAAATGCTCATATCTCTTAGGTTCGTCGAGGGGAGCCTTTTTTTGGGGCAATTTGTTAGCGAAGGCGAAGGTACTTTGATGATGTGGCCTAAAAGGTCTTGGTTCGACTAGAGTCAGGACTTAGTAATTTGTTTGGGATGTTATGAAACATCTCGATCGCATGATATTTTTTTACACTAGCAACTAGTAGAATAGGTAGTTATTTGAGTGCGAAGATGCTACATTCAAATACAAATAACTGCCTATGAGTTTCTTTTCTGAAGAACACGTGGAGAAAGCACAGAGACAGACTGCATGCAGAGCTTCACGTGGTGAACTATGAATATAGAAACGTTAGGAGTAGCTATTTAGCACTTGTATATATAGGCGTTCATTACGTTGAATTCGAAGCTTTTATTTTACTACAAAAATCTCACATAATACTCAAAGTATCAGCCTCCAAAGAAAAGAGTAATGGCTGAGAAAATGTATGAGCAATGAAACAACATCTTTTAAATTCAATGCAAAGTCTTTAATTTTATCTTTACTCTGCCTTTGTTTTACTTTCAATCCTTTCCAGTCATTTTGCTTTACAGTTTTAGTATTTATCTTTTGTTCATTTGCATTTCTAAAGCAGTCGAAGTCGACCTTTTCTCGCATTAGTTTAGTCACTTAGAATCCCTATTTCAACCAAGTCGTAAATAGGACCTTTTACAATAGAAAAACAAGAAACACTGTTTTATTTGGCATTATATCCTAAGATTCACTGGTTGATCTTGTAAGTAACCCTTAATTAGGATACCAGCGATTGTTTACCAATTTTCGGCATAATAAGTATGTTACAAAATTTAACTTCAAATATTAATTCTCATTACAGTGCTAAACAAATTAAATAATTCTTTCAAATTTAACTTATAATTTTCAAATTGACGAACAAATATTTCAAATTGTTTCTAATATATTGTTTTGAATTATAAATGCTTATAAATATTACAAATTAAATCATAAATTTTCAACTATAGTTTATAATTTATTGTATAACAATGTCCCATAATATATTATTAAATTGAAATAATTGAAATTGATGATAAAATTAATTCAATTATAAATGTTAAAAATTAATGATAAAATAAAATCTAAATTATATAATATTATTTAAAAAACTCTTCTCAATCCATGCATCGTGGAAATCTTAATGTATTACTATATTATTTGGTGTAGAGAGTGTTAAATTTTATTGTGTGACTTTATCTATTGTGTTATGCATGAAATTAGTTCGTTGATATGTGTTTGTTACTATATGAATGATTAGATGATTTTGTTAGTGGAGGATGATAATACGAATAGTTTAATGTATAAATTTAATTTGAGGATGATGTCAATGATGTCTATTCTATAGTGTCTAAACTCAGATTTTGAATTTTTTTTTAATATACCACTATTTTTCAAAAAAAAAACTAAAAAAAACCAAGTTTTTAGTGTATTTACGAAAGTGGCTGGGTTTGAAAACCCACTAACAGGGTGGCGCCACCCTGTTAGTGGGTTTTAAAACCGAGGCACTTTTGTAAATACACTGAAAACTTGGTTTTTTTTATATATTTTTTTTTAAAATAGTGTTATATTAAAAAAAAATTCTTAAATGCTCTCATTCTGGATGGTTAAGAAATCAATTTCTCGTTTATAAAAACCGATTAGTTATGTACAATATAGAAAAACACATTAAATGACACACTACACTATACATAAAAATAATAAACCAAGAAGATCTTTTGTAAAGCATAATAGTTTTGGTTTGTCGAATAATATCAAAATTAGCAGTGCGATCGTTGTTTATGACTTTTAACTTAAACCTCATTGAAATAAAACCACCAACATTGACTTCGCCACTTTAATTACTTTTAAGACCAAAATGAATATAAATAAAAGGGTTAAATAAGGTTTTAGTCCCTACAAATGTCGCAACTTTTAAGTTTGGTCCCTCAAAAAATTTCCTTCAAACATCGGTCCTCTGAAAGTTTTCCGTCCCTAACTTTAATCTCTCCCGTTAGTTTCCACTAACAGAGGATGATGTGGCACGCCAAGTGTAACATTTCATTTGATTACGTATCTCATTTATGCCACGATGTAGATTGTGTAAAAAAGAAAATGTTAATAGTGAAGGATATTACAAGAGTCATTCGTTCTAGTGAAGTTGTGCCCTAGTAGAAGGATTGTCTTCTTTGTCAACTTGGTGTCGCTGTGTTTAAGGAAGAAAGCAACCGTTTGAAGTGGTCCCAAAGAGGCATCGTTCGTATCGTATCAGTGGTCCCACGTAAGTTACTTTGTCTGCCATTATTCCCATGTTCTATTCTTTAATATCCCATTTTCTTTTCTTTAATAGTGGTCCCAAATGACATGTTGTATTTGGTTCGTGGTTTTGATTGTTACTGTTAGTAAACATTAGGGTTAGTAAAAATTAGGGTTAGTATATTTGGTCCAGAAATGGTAAAATTTAAAGTTAGGTTAACTTTTGTCTATAGGGTAATGGATAAGTTCAAGGTTGTTTTTTACACAAATGGTTGTTTTGTAAAAGACACTAACCTAAAATACGAGGGTAGGGAAGTGTATGCCTTTAGTGGTCAAGATCCTGATTATTGGAGCTTCTTTGAGGCTTGTGACTTAGTAAAGGTGCTTGAACCGGAGTTTGATCACACTTCTGTTAAGATGTGGTGGAAGCACGAGGAAGGATTACTTGAACACGACTTAAAAGCATTTATGAATGATGGAGATGCGCTTGAGTTAGCCATGTATGCAATAGGATATAAGTATGATGTTGAGATTTATTGTGAGCCTAAGGTTGAAGGAGAAGATTCCTTTAGGGATAGGTTTAGAGAGAAAGGAAAGGGAGTAAAATGTGATGAAAATGCTGACAATTTGAGTGAATTAAGTGAAGACTCTAAAGATGATTTTGTGGAATATGTGCATTTTGAAGATAGTGAGGAGGAGAGAATGGCAGGTTTTTAGGAAGGCCTTGATGAGGTGTTTGAAGATATAGGAGATGGAAGGTGGTGCTTCATATCTGACCAACAAAAGGTAATCTTAATGTATTGATGTTTCTTATTTCTTTGCATACATTACATTGTATTAATGCAGTTATTGTTTTTCTTGATTAGGGTCTAGTGCAGGATTTTGAAGAGGAGTATCCAACATATAAACATAGGTTATGTTTAAGGCATTTATATGCAAACTTCAAGAAGAAATTTAGAAGAGGGACCTTGTTCAGAGATCTTATGATGGTTGCTGCAAAAGCTACCTACTATGAAGCACATGAAGCAAAGATGCTCATGATTAAGGAGGTCAGTTTGTAGGCCTATGAGTGGATAGAGCCAATTCTAAAAAAAATGGTGTAAGCATGCTTTTCCAATATTTTCAAAATGTGATGTCTTAATGAACAATTTGAGTGAGTCCTTTAATGCAACAATATTGTTACAAAGAGACAAACCAATCATAACAATGTTTGAGTGGATTAGGAATTATTTAATGGGGAGGTTTACTACTCTTAGGGAAAAGGTTGAGGGTTATAAGAGAAACATAATGACTAAACCCTTAAGGAGATTGGATAATGAAATAGAGAAGAGTGATAGTTGGACATCTACATATGCTGGTAGGTTAACATTTCAAGTGACTTGTGTGTTGTTTACTGACAACTTTGTGGTAGATTTGGAAAAACAAACTTTTTCTTTAAACTATTGGGAACTTGTAGGTATTCCATGTAGACATGTTGTGGTTGCCATTTATAGGAAAGTAGATGACCCTATAAAATATGTTCATAAATGTTATCACAAGAGCACTTATCAAGCATGTTACAGTGAGGTAATTACCCCACTAAATAGACAGAACATAGTGTTTGGTGGGATGTCAGAAGCAATGGTTCAACATTTTGTGAAACAGATGCAGTCAGAGTTTGAGATGAGTCTTGTTGGTGAACTCAGCTATTTTCTGGGTCTGCAAGTTAGACAAATGGAAGACTCCATATTTATCTCTCAGAGCAAGTATGCAAAGAATATAGTCAAGAAGTTTGGTCTGGAGAATGCTAATCACAAAATGACACCTGCTCCTACTCACCTGAAGCTGTCCAAGGATGAACATGGAGTGAGTGTGGATCAAAGCCTATACAGAAGCATGATTGGAAGCCTACTGTATCTCACAGCTAGCAGACCTGATATCTCCTTTGTTGTAGGAGTTTGTGCCAAATATCAATCTGAACCTAAGGTTAGCCACATGAATCAAGTGAAGAGAATTCTGAAATATGTGAATGGTACTAGTGTCTATGGCATACTATAGAGTTATGGATCAGGCAATGAATTGAGTGGATATTGTGATACTGATTGGGCAGGGAGTGCTGATGATAGAAAAAGTACTTCTGGAGGATGCTTCTTCTTAGGGAACAATCTTATCTCGTGGTTTAGCAAAAAGCATAACTGGGTGTCTCTCTCGACTGCTGAGGCTGAGTACATAGCAGCAGGAAGTAGTTGTTCACAACTGGTTTGGATGAAGCAAATGTTAACTGAATACAATGTCAAGCAAGATGTCATGACATTGTACTGTGATAATCTGAGTCCAATCAATATCTCCAAGAACCCAATTCAACATAGCAGGACTAAGCATATTAACATACGTCATCATTTTATAAGAGATCTGGTTGAAGATAAAGTGGTTGCTTTGGAACATGTTGCTACTGAAATGTAATTAGCTGATATTTTTACTAAGGCCTTAGATACCAATCAATTTGAAAATTTAAAAAGCAAATTAGGGGTTTGCATATATGAGGATTAGTATATTTTTTGTGTGCAGGAAGGTTGTTTTTGGTGCAGGTGTCTTATGTGGTGAAATTGACAAAATAAGAATGGTTGGAAACATACAAGAACATTTTCATTGCTGGAAATACTCAATATTACAATATTTGTGAAACTACAAGCAAGGAGTTTTCATGTTTGGATTAAGCTATTCATTCCAACCACCTGAGTTAATGAAATTAACCCAATCTTCATCTGCTTCATCCTCAGAATCATGTAGTTGCACTTGAGCCTTCTTGTTGGTCTTCATCCTTGTTTTAGTTTTCTTCCTGTCCTTGTTGCCCCTGTAGAGGATCCACCTGTTGTCTTTTCCTTGGACTTCATCTGCTTAGGTGTTGTGATCTTGTTCTTCTGGTCTTGCTTCAACTGACCCTTGTGTGGTTCAACTGTCTTGGAGGACTGACTCATGTTTCTTTCTCAGTATTGCCTGTAGTAAGAAGCAGTTTGGTGTAGTTTTTATATTTCAAATGGCAACCCTTGTTTGTATCACCTGGTCAGTCAAAGTTGTTTGGTGTTTGTGCACCTCTCTCTATTCAACAGTTTTTCTTGGTACTTGAGCATGTTTGACTAAGTGTCAGAACATTGATAGTGGTCTTTTGGCCAGTTATGGCTAAAAAGGGGGAGAAGTAGTGACTTTTTGGCATTGCTGTTGCTATAGTGGATGTTCTGTGTTGTTCTGATGTTGATTTTTGGTTGTAATTGTTGAGAGCTGTGTTGCAGGTGTCTTGGCTTGAGGGGGAGTTTGAGTTTTGATTGTTGTGTGCTGCTAAGTGTGCAGCTAGTTTCCTTGGTTGTTTGTTTTTTTCTCTCAGAATGTTAGATTTGTTTGAGTGGTGTGTTTCTGCTGCAGGTATCTCTGATGTGTGCAGATATTGTTTTAGCTAAAATTAGCCAAAGGGGGAGATTGTCAGTTCTGTTATTGGCAGAAATTTTGGTAAAACAATGTGTTTGATCAAGATGTCATGTCTAATGTCTTAACATGTGTGTCTAACATTCTGCTTGTGGTGTGTGGCTGGGTATTACAGTTTTTGAGCATGATGTCAAAAATGATGTCTTAACATCTGTTGACAGAACATCATGCTCAGTCTGTTATTTGTTTTAGGGTTGCGTGTTAATTATTATGATTGAGAGATTCTGTTTGAGAGATTGCAGGCAAAATTCTTGGAGAAGATTTATTCAGATGCAATCGTTTGTTTCTATATTTAGGGCGAAAAGATTTGAAGATAAAATCTGGTTTTTATTGTGCATCAAATCTGAGTTTTTCACAGAGGCCAAGCCCAATAATTTGTTTCTATTTAAAGACGTATCGACCCTGCTTGGAAGCTACGAAAACTAAAGATAAAAGACTGAGGGTCATGTGTTAGGGTTGGTGTTTTCGTCTGTTATTTGTGAGCCATTCATTCATCTATTTTGATGTTTGAATTGGACTGATTTAGTTGAGTTGTAATTTGTCCACTCAAAGCTTTTAAGCATGACTGTATTGTTCTTGGTTGAAGCTTTTAAGCAAGATCAAGGTATTGCCGTTGAAGTGTGTCTTCTACTTTCTTTATTATATGTTGTTATCACTGCTGTGATTGAGGGGGGGTGAGAGGTGTCTCATATCTAAGAGTGTCTTAGATAGAAGTGTCATTGGGTAGTGATTAAGTGAGTAGATTGTCAACTGGTGTGTTGGCTATAGAGTCTATGAATTGATACTACTAATAGTGGACTTCCTTCCTGGCTTGGTAGCCCCCAGACGTAGGTTATTAGACCGAACTGGGTGAACAATTCTCTGTGTTTATTTATTAACTGTTGTTCTTTTACTGTCTTGTTCATACAACAGATATTGATGTTGTGATATCTCATTTAACATCACATATCTGATACCAGAATTTCAGAATCTTCAATCTCCATAGTTGATCATTTAGCGTGTAGCAGATGGCATGTGGCACCTCCCCAGGGAGAGAATCTGAGGCGGCCTGCTACACATAGCCACACTACCCTACGAAATCGGCCTCATGATGAGTATAGGTATTGGGTAGTGGGAAAACGCACGTTTTTGAGGTGACGGTTGAAGAAAACGTCGTGATGATTGTGAAGTCAGCCCACTAGGTGTATAGTGTTTGGAAAGATAAAAAATGCTCATATCTCTTAGGTTCGTCGAGGGGAGCCTTTTTTTGGGGCAATTTGTTAGCGAAGGCGAAGGTACTTTGATGATGTGGCCTAAAAGGTCTTGGTTCGACTAGAGTCAGGACTTAGTAATTTGTTTGGGATGTTATGAAATATCTCGATCGCATGATAATTTTTTACACTAGCGACTAGTCGAATAGGTAGTTATTTGAGTGCGAAGATGCTACGTTCAAATACAAATAACTGCCTATGAGTTTCTTTTCTGAAGAACACGTGGAGAAAGCACAGAGACAGACTGCATGCAGAGCTTCACATGGTGAACTATGAAGATAGAAACGTTAGGAGTAGCTATTTAGCACTTGTATATATAGGCGTTCATTACGTTGAATTCGAAGTTTTTATTTTACTACAAAAATCTCACATAATACTCAAAGTATCAGCCTCCAAAGAAAAGAGTAATGGCTGAGAAAATGTATGAGCAATGAAACAACATCTTTTAAATTCAATGCAAAGTCTTTAATTCTATCTTTACTCTGCCTTTGTTTTACTTTCAATCCTTTCCAGTCATTTCGCTTTACAGTTTTAGTATTTATCTTTTGTTCATTTGCATTTCTAAAGCAGTCGAATTCGACCTTTTCTCGCATTAGTTTAGTCACTTAGAATCCCTATTTCAACCAAGTCGTAAATAGGACCTTTTGCAATAGAAAAAACAAGAAACACTGTTTTATTTGGCATTATATCCTAAGATTCACTGGTTGATCTTGTAAGTAACCCTTAATTAGGATACCAGCGATTGTTTACCAATTTTCGGCAAAATCAGTATGTTACAAAATTTAACTTCAAATATTAATTCTCATTACAGTGCTAAACAAATTAAATAATTCTTTCAAATTTAACTTATAATTTTCAAATTGACGAACAAACATTTCAAATTGTTTCTAATATATTGTTTTGAATTATAAATGCTTATAAATATTACAAATTAAATCATAAATTTTCAACTATAATTTATAATTTATTGTATAACAATGTCCCATAATATATTATTAAATTGAAATAATTGAAATTGATGATAAAATTAATTCAATTATAAATGTTAAAAATTAATGATAAAATAAAATCTAAATTATATAATATTATTTAAAAAACTCTTCTCAATCCAGGCATCGTGGAAATCTCAATGTATTACTATATTATTTGGTGTAGAGAGTGTTAAATTTTATTGTGTGACTTTATGTATTATGTGTTATGCATGAAATTAGTTCGTTGATATGTGTTTGTTACTATATGAATGATTAGATGATTTTGTTAGTGGAGGATGATAATACGAATAGTTTAATGTATAAATTTAAATTGAGGATGATGTTAATGATGTCTATTCTATAGTGTCTAAACTCAGATTTTGAATTTTTTTTTAATATACCACTATTTTTCAATAAAAATACCAAAAATACCAAGTTTTTAGTGTATTTATGAAAGTGGCTGGGTTTGAAAACCCACTAACAGGGTGGCGCCACCCTGTTAGTGGGTTTTCAAACCCAGCCACTTTTGTAAATACACTGATAACTTGGTTTTTTTGATATTTTTTTAAAAAAATAGTGTTATATTAAAAAAAAATTCTTAAATGCTCTCATTCTGGATGGTTAAGAAATCAATTTCGTGTTTATAAAAACCGATTAGTTATGTACAATATAGAAAAACACATTAAATGACACACTACACTATACATAAAAATAATAAACCAAGAAGATCTTTTGTAAAGCATAATAGTTTTGGTTTGTTGAATAATATCAAAATTAGCAGTGCGATCGTTGTTTATGACTTTTAACTTAAACCTCATTGAAATAAAACCACCAACATTGACTTCGCCACTTTAATTACTTTTAAGACCAAAATGAATATAAATAAAAGGGTTAAATAAGTTTTTAGTCCCTACAAATATCGCAACTTTTAAGTTTGGTCCCTCAAAAAATTTCCGTCAAACATCGGTCCTCTGAAAGTTTTCCGTCCCTAACTTTAATCTCTCCTGTTAGTTTCCACTAACAGAGGATGATGTGGCATGCCAAGTGTAACATTTCATTTGATTACATGTCTCATTTATGCCACGGTGTAGATTGTGTAAAAAAGAAAATGTTAATAGTGAAGGGTATTACAAGAGTTATTCGTTCTAGTGTAGTTGTGCCCTAGTAGAAGGATTGTCTTCTTTGTCAACTTGGTGTCGCTGTGTTTAAGGAAGAAAGCAACCGTTTGAAGTGGTCCCAAAGAGGCATCGTTCGTATCGTATCAGTGGTCCCACGTAAGTTACTTTGTCTGTCATTATTCCCATGTTCTATTCTTTAATATCCCATTTTCTTTTCTTTAATAGTGGTCCCAAATGACATGTTGTATTCGGTTCGTGGTTTTGATTGTTACTGTTAGTAAACATTAGGGTTAGTATATTTGGTCCAGAAATGGTAAAATTTAAAGTTAGGTTAACTTTTGTCTATAGGGTAATGGATAAGTTCAAGGTTGTTTTTTACACAAATGGTTGTTTTGTAAAAGACACTAACCTAAAATACGAGGGTAGGGAAGTGTATGCCTTTAGTGGTCAAGATCCTGATTATTGGAGCTTCTTTGAGGCTTGTGACTTAGTAAAGGTGCTTGAACCGGAGTTTGATCACACTTCTGTTAAGATGTGGTGGAAGCACGAGGAAGGATTACTTGAAGAAGACTTAAAAGCATTTATGGATGATGGAGATGCGCTTGAGTTAGCCATGTATGCAATAGGATATAAGTATGATGTTGAGATTTATTGTGAGCCTAAGGTTGAAGGAGAAGATTCCTTTAGGGATAGGTTTAGAGAGAAAGGAAAGGGAGTAAAATGTGATGAAAATGCTGACAATTTGAGTGAATTAAGTGAAGACTCTAAAGATGATTTTGTGGAATATGTGCATTTTGAAGATAGTGAGGAGGAGAGAATGGCAGGTTTTGAGGAAGGCCTTAATTTGGTGTTTGAAGATATAGGAGATGGAAGGTGGTGCTTCATATCTGACCAACAAAAGGTAATCTTAATGTATTGATGTTTCTTATTTCTTTGCATACATTACATTGTATTAATGCAGTTATTGTTTTTCTTGATTAGGGTCTAGTGCAGGTTTTTGAAGAGGAGTATCCAACATATAAACATAGGTTATGTTTAAGGCATTTATATGCAAACTTCAAGAAGAAATTTAGAAGAGGGACCTTGTTCAGAGATCTTATGATGGTTGCTGCAAAAGCTACCTACTATGAAGCACATGAAGCAAAGATGCTCATGATTAAGGAGGTCAGTTTGGAGGCCTATGAATGGATAGAGGCAATACTAAAAAAAATGGTGTAAGCATGATTTTCCAATATTTTCAAAATGTGATGTCTTAATGAACAATTTGAGTGAGTCCTTTAATGCAACAATATTGTTACAAAGAGACAAACCAATCATAACAATGTTTGAGTGGATTAGGAATTATTTAATGGGGAGGTTTGCTACTCTTAGGGAAAAGGTTGAGGGTTATAAGAGAAACATAATGACTAAACCCTTAAGGAGATTGGATAATGAAATAGAGAAGAGTGATAGTTGGACATCTACATATGCTGGTAGGTTAACATTTCAAGTGACTCGTGTGTTGTTTACTGACAACTTTGTGGTAGATTTGGAAAAACAAACTTTTTCTTGAAACTATTGGGAACTTGTAGGTATTCCATGTAGACATGTTGTGGTTGCCATTTATAGGAAATTAGATGACCCTATAAAATATGTTCATAAATGTTATCACAAGAGCACTTATCAAGCATGTTACAGTGAGGTAATTACCCCACTAAATAGACAGAACAAGTGGCCTAGAACTGAGAATGATACAATTATACCACCTAAGTTTAAATGTGGCCCAGGTAGGCCTAAGAAACTGAGAAAGAGGGAACCTGATGAAGAGAGCCAAAATAAATGGAAAAGACAAACACAAACCATAGGTGCAGATTCTGTTTTCAACTTGTCCATAACAAAAGCAAGAAATGGAAACAGGAAATTAAAGCTAAAACAAATGCTATTCAAGTCAGTCAAGAAATCCCTACACAAACAACTCAACAAATACCTACACAAGCAAGTCAAGCTAATGATCAACCCAATGATGCACCAAAAAAAGGGTAAGGGTTCCACAAGCAACTTAAGCTAACTGATAAATATGTTAATACTGTGCTTGTTTACATTGGGACAATGTGGTATATAAATATGTTAATATTGTGCTTGTTTACTTGTATATTGCAGGGGAGGCCTAAGGGTTCAACAAACAAAGAACCAAAGAAAGCAAAGACCAGTGAGGCAAGTCAAAAGAAGACAACAGGAAAAGCAACAACTGTCAAGGATGGAACTTCATCAAAACCTGCTGTTAAGGGGGCGAAGACTGTCAAAGGAGCAACTGTGAAGAAAACAACTGTCATTTTGAAGGAAGCAACTGTCAAGAATGTGCATGTGGCAAGTGAGTAAAATGTAGCAACTGATTATAGTATGAAGGAAGCAGGTGCAAAGCAAAGTGAAAAGTCTGTCAATTTGGAGGTTGCCCCTACTATCAAGGATACAAGTCAACCAAAAGATCCAATTGAACCTGAGTCCATTGTCATGAAAAACTCAACAACTTTGGATGAGACTCTTGCTGCTTTACAAACAGGTGGTGATGTCTTGGACATTCTACCACTGAGAGGTGACTTGGCATCTCAGCCAAGGCCAAGTGGAGCCAAAGTTTTCTCTGGGAAGCAACCAAAAATGTGTAGGAACACACCTTTCAAACCCCTGGAATAAGAACAAATATGTCTAGGCCAAGCAACAGTGAACTAATCAAATTTAGGACACAAAGCATGTACAAAACACAAGTTAATGTCTTAGCTGAAAAAAGACACAGTGCAAGGTTAAAGACACTGAAGACTAAGAACATACCAGGCCCAGGCAAAAAACCTGATGATCCACTGGTTATACATGAAGATGACTGCAGCATTGGCAAGGGTCAAACACAATGAAGGGCATTTCATTTTGGTGTAATTGTTGTTTATGATCAACTGTTATGATGTTTTGTTGAATTTATAAAGTTACAAGTCTGATGTAATGTACTAATGAGATCTTTTGGACCAATATACAATTTTTTATTTTGATGTACTGTATTAATGTACTCAACTACTATTTTGGTATGTAATTATAACAACTTTTTGGTATATTCTCATTGTTATATAATTTTATGGTCACTTTATTATAGGTCATTTCTTGCTGTAAACATTACAACACAATACAAATCATTAAGACAAATCCTATCAACAAATGTTATCAATTGAAATCAAATTTCATAACAACACCCAACTGAAAATTATAGATCATAACTTAACCAAATTTTATCAATTCAAATCACATTTCATAACAACTAAACATTACAAAAACTATTACAACAAAGCGTTGTTCATAACAAAACAACATTCACTACTACAAAACACCCAAATAACAACGCCAGGTTTACAACGGCATCCTATACACTGTTGTAATAGTGCGTACTGGATGCACGTGAATTGTTTTAAGTCTTATTAAAAGGCCTTTGATGATAGGTAAAATTACAACCGTGGTAATAATGCGTACTGGATGCGCGCGCATCATTTTAACTAGAAATTTCAAGGGTATAATAACGGTTGTTTTGAACATCGTGGTGATACAATCAAGCTTTCATGGGTTCGAACCTCATCGCCCTCAAATAGTTTATTCCTTTGACGTAAATGCGCCCTTTTTAAGTTTTATTTATATTTAACTAAAAACTAATAAGGATGTCACTACAGTTATTTCTTAAAACCGTTGGTACAAACTGAAGCTTCTTTTTATGTATTTTAAACACCAAGTATATATCCATTTATTCACTGAAAAAAGAAACAAGACGAAACAACCCTAACATCAACGTTGTCACCATCGTCGGAAAGAACACAACAACAACAAGAAAGTGTTCTACTTTAAGTTGTTGCAATGTCGCATTTGAAGACAAACTCATCCAAAGGGGTTTATATGTCTTCTTCTGCTGTAAAATCTCGATTTGGAAATCTCTGTGGTTGCGTTGGTCGTATGGTTTCGTACCAATGCAAGAAGGGACAAAATAAAGGAAGGATTTTTTGGAGATGTCCATTTTGGAGGAGCGGTGAAACATGTAATTTGTTCATATGGGATGAAGACGTGGGAGAAAGAGGTGGAAATGAAGATGCGAGCATTATAAAGTCAGAGTTGGAAGTTGTGGGCTATTTGAAGGTTATGTATGAGGATTTAAAGACGAAGAACAAGAATTTGAAAAACAAACTGAAATCAGAGAGATTTTCTGGAAATCTCAAGATGTTATGTTTTCTTGTCTCCGTTATGTTTAATGTTTACTTTGTTATGAAATGTAATAGTTGAATTAGGGTTTGAATTACATTGTTGATGTTTAAACTGCAGATGCATTGTGAATTACATTGTTGATGTTTGAATTACATTATGAAGACAAGAATGCAAGTAATAAAAGATGATTTCTTACGAGTAAGTTTAATGCAAACTTTTAATTTTCAATTAGTTATCTGTTTGTTAGTATATTAGTTGATAGATATTGTAGTTCTAGTTTAAACTGCTAAGCAAAAAGATTAAAATTTCATTAGATAAATTAAGTTTCATTACATAAACTTAATCGTCAAATCTAAATGCTCTGGATGAGAGGAAGTTCGATCAACCATAGTCAGCCTCATCATCATCATCATCATACACAATATCACAATGGTTATTACTCTTAACCGCTGTTATATGGCGCGCGCTTTCCAATTTATTACAACAGTCACAGGACCGTCATTGTAAGTATCATATATATAACAACACTCTACATAACAACGCATGTGTCCGCATCATTATATATCTTTCTCAGCCGTTGATAAAAGGGTCTTCCGTAGTAGTGATTACATATCATTAAGACAACTTAACACCTAACTTAGGTCAATTCAACAATTACACCTAATAACAAAATACAAGTTGACCAATACTGAAATTATAACACAAACAATATTCAACTTTCCATAAAATTCCTCTTCCTTGAGCTTCATCCTTAACCTATTGTTCTTCTTCATTGATGATTCATAAAGCTCCTTAAAAGTTTCTACAAATTGCATATCCCTCTCATCCTTGCTCCATTCAACATCCATCCCTTGAACATCTTCCTTCCCTTTTGAAATTTCATCATCCCAAAGGAACATATTGCAAGTACCCTCATTTTTCCAAAATGGACATCTCCAAAACAATCTACCTTGATTCTTTCCCTTCTTGCACATGTACGAAATCAAAGTACCCTTGCATCCACATTTTTTCCCTTCACTGTTGGTAACATTCTTGGAATGATGTGAGACGACCTTGCTCAACCTAGATGACGTGGACATGACGAATAAGAAGGAGGAGAATGAACGAGAAGATAACAGAGATGAAGAGTGAGGAACGCACCTTATGATGAAGAGGATTAGGGCTTTTAATTTTATCGTGGAAGAGGAAGGTGGAGGAGAAATAGAATGACTAAATCATTTCTGACGTGGTATAAAAAGAATACACAGTTGGCATGGGATTGTTACACACTTGGCGTGCCACATCATCCTCCATTAGTAGAAACTAACGGGAAGGACTAAAGTTAGGGACGGTAACTTTCAGAGAACATATGCTTGAACTACATTACTTGGTTAGTTTCCACCGTATATTTGTGTACTTGCTACCGATATGGAAAAATTTATAAATAATCATGAACCAACGGTTGAAGGAAGCATCCAAATGAGTCGGTTTGACTGAAGAATAAACAAGTACACTAATTAAATAAGAAGAGGCACAAAACAACACATGGTTTCAATACCTTGTTAGTGGTTAAAAAATATATGCTTTTATAACTGATTATAATTTACCAATGCCTATATATAGTATGAATTTTACCAACTCTTCTCATCAACCAACGTATTTTCAAAAACATTAGTACTAATTCTTGTCCAAACAAACTACCTTCTATTTTTGTTATCGAGTAAAAGAGAAAGATGAGTGTATAAATTTTAGATAATTCTACCATTGTCCACTTCCTTCAAGATGAAGAAGAATTTAATAACTCAGTAGTTAACCGATTTGCTCGACTCGACACAAACAATGACAGACTTCTCTCCTATGACGAGATGTTGAAGGAGCTGCAGGGTTTGAGAATTTTCGAAACACACTTTGGTATTGATGTGGAGTAGGATCTAGATGAGCTTGCCCGGGTTTAGGCATCCTTGTTCATACAATTTGATCACAATTTAAATGGCACAGTTGATCTAGAAGAATTCAAGAAAGAAACAAAAGAGATAATGCTTGCAATGGTAGATGGAATGGGTTTCATGCCAATTCAAATGGTTTTGGAAGAAGACAACATCCTTAAGAAAGCAGTTGAAATAGAGTACAACAAACTCGCAGCTTAACTTTAGTGCTTCTCTCAGATCATGTATAAGATTTAACTAATTTTGCAAGTATTGTATAACATTCTATTTGTGGTTATTATTGTAACCTTTGAAACTTGTTATAGAATTTTGTTATGGATTCCATATGTATTCATGAAATAAACTATCTTAATCTTAGCTTTTACATCTTAATTAGAAAAGGAATTGTATTGTATCTGAGAAGTATGGTTGATGTTATAAAAAATTTGACATAGTTGTAGTATGTAATAAGCTCTTCAATTCGGTCTTTAGAGCAAAGAAAATGGTTATTTGGATTGTAAGTTATGGCCTTAGCAAGTTGAGTAAAAACCATTGAATTTCAGAACTTAGAAAAATTTCAATTTCTTCAATGTTGCCCTTTTTGCAAGTAACCTCATATTTCTTGATTTTTCTTAATTTATCAAAATCCAAATCACACATTATCATCATTCTTGAATTGAGGAACCTATGTTTGACCGAAGAGGTTAAAAGTCAAACTTGACTTTGATCAGTGGTTGACTTTGTATCGAATGAACTTAAACTTTGTGATCTTCACTGAAATCAAACCCTTAAGCTAATTGAACACTATGGATGGACTCCAAAGGTGTTTTTGAGTGTCTTGAATCATGTCCCAAGGCTTAATATCATGTCCTGGTCAAAAGTCAAAGTGCAGTTGACTTTTCATCAGAAACCCTAGTTTGGAAACCACGTGAATTTGAATTCTTGCATTGCTTAAGAATTAAGCTCCTTGGATCAATCCAATCATATGAATGGACCAGTATGATTCATTTGAGGTCCTTGAAACATATCTTGAAGTGTTGGATCATGTCTTGCTTTAAAAGTCGAACCATAGACTGAATTAGGTCAAACCCTAGTTTGGATGCATCTGATGACTTCGGGCTTGATGATCTTGATTCAATGAAACTTTGCATTTGATTATTAATGAGAGGAAACTTTTGATCTTCATAAGGGACTTGAGATGTTGGATATGATACCCATCCTTTGATAATTCATCTGCTTGAGTCATTGGTGGACCACCTAACCAGGAAAGCAAGCAAGCACACACATCTTGTATTTGTAATGGGTTAGTGATGCATAAAGACACAAACACGTATGTAATGATGAATGTTATGCAAATGATGTAAATGAGGTGGCGTATTAGGGGTATAAAAATTAGGGTATGAAAGATGCCCCTATTTAAGTTTCAACAATCCGGAGAGATGAAGGTTGATATCTTAGTGTCGACCAAATAGGAGAGGCTTAAATACAACAATGCACAATTTTGGCCCTTATGAAGCCACAAAAGGTGATATGATATGAATGCACTTATAAGACTTGTGGGAAATGATGCTACAAGAGACTGAGAACAGACTAAACCACAGGGGTATAACAAAATAGTTATCCACTGGGGACAATATTGTAACTCTATTAGGAAAGAGATAGAAACTCCAATGGGGATAAAGGAACACAAATCCATAGGGGATGGTTTTATAACTCTGAAAAATTGAACTTCCATCTTTGGAAAATGATTCAGCATCTTCTTTGACTAAATAACATTACTTACAAAGGGTAAAATAAATTTCCCCACGTTTTGGGTCGTAAGCCATGAAACTGGTCTCAGTTTCTGCTTCTAAACATCCCCTCGTTTTTGGAAATGAGCCATAAAACTGATATTGGTTTCTGAAAAAAAACTTCCCCTCGTTTCTGGACATAAGCCATGAAACTGGTCTCGGTTTCTTCTTATCAAGTCCTTCACTTGAAAAGGGGTAAACAGACAAGCTCTTGAAAAGGTAATTGCTTGTTGAGTTAATAACTTCACCGGGGATCTTTAAAGAGATGCGGGCCGGTTAATTTTGCAAAACGGATTTTTCAAATAAAGAGAAAATCTTCTTGTAAGGATCTTCATCAAACTTCTCACAGGGATTCACTAGTGAGATGCCATTTGATGGAAAATAAACTTCATCATACTTCTCTTCGAGACTTCTTCGGAGAGATGCCTTGTGACGAAGGAAATTTGGTAGCAGACTTACTGTGGGAATTGCCATTTGCTTCAGTGTTGCTTTGTATCGAGCATATAAAACCACTTGTATCAATTTATCTCAAATAACACATGTGATAATCTTCAATAAGTTTCTCTGATGGGATTTTCCGGAGAGATAACCATTTTTTCATCATACTTCTCTTCGAGACTTCTTCGTAGAGATGCTACATGATGTAAAAATGAGGATTCACAACAAACCTGTCTAGAGAGATGCCATCTGCTGGAAAAAATATCTTCATCATACTTCCCTTCGAGACTTCTTCGGAGAGATGCCATAAGATGAAAGAAAAATTGATATGTTGATAGCTTCAAAGGGGATAGACAAATTTCTCGGAAAGAGATTGCCATTTGACGATTCAATGGAAAATTCAGGGATAAAAACAAGCTTCTCAAATAAAGAGATTGCTACTTGATGTCTGGTGTAGATTCCAAGGCAGAATAAATTTATCTTGTTGGGGAACCTTTAACAGATTCTTTTTGGGTATGTAAAACCATCTAAAAGGCGCAAAATAAATGCCCTTTTAATTCAGAGGTTCAAGTTATCAAAATTGTCAATAGACCAACTCAATCAAGGAATAAGCTGGAGAGATACCATCAAACAAGACGCTAACAGTAAGGAATGAACTCGAACTAGAGATTTATCCTATCAAAGTGTGGAAAGGAGAACTAAATCAAAATTTCCATGAGGATTAAACTCAGTGGGGAGTTAGAAAGGATATACACTTTCTGCCTACGGCTGACCACTCTATTGGAGAGAGGAAACATATCACTCGGGGATAAACACAACCAAGGTAAATGAAGTAAACATTATCGAAAAATTCACCATGAACATGGATATGAATTCAACTATGCATGATATATGTAAGATATGAATGCGTGTTATGTTTTTATGCTAACAAAACAGGTGAAAGAGATATATTGACAATGAAATAAACACCATAATGTGGCCGGGTACGCAGCCAGACTCCTAGAAATATCACTGGAGACAAAACAAAGAGAGCCATTAATGGAACAAAGTCCTGCTGTAAGGCTTAAGTCTCTCTAGGGAGAGGAAGATATTTTACTTGGGGAAAGAACCCAAAAAATCTTCTAAACTCATTATTTTGTTCAACTGGGGATAAAGTAACTTTGCGCTCTACTGGGAATGAGAATCTCATTCAATTTGAAGAAACTCCATTCAAAGTTTGATCAGAGACACCAGGTTTAGTCATTTACTATAGAGCATCGGGTCCAAATTTAACTAGAGATATGGGATCGTATGTCCAACATATCAAGGTGTGAATGGAGTTAAAGATCCGTCATTTTGGAGATACCTTTCAAGGCAAATCGCAAGAACATTCGATCTTGTATTTTGAGGTTTAACCGTTCTTGGAGAAACAGTTGATATTCCTTCTTATGTTCATAAATCAAAGGAAAGTAAACACAATCATTTTAAAAGCAAAATGAAAAACTTTAACTTTTTGTTTCAAGAATTTTTTCATCAAAGTAAAATCATCATTTTGCAAGATGTAAATAAAACTAGAGATGCAAACAGATGGGCAAAAGCTCAAATTTTATTGATAGAATGGTAACCCGCAAGTAGCGTGATCCCATAGATTATTACAAAGAGGAAAAATGGTAATTAAAGGGGAATGGCTACATTAAAATATAATGACCAAATTCTCCCTAATAACTTTGAATTTCAAATGTTCTTTGAGCTTCGGCGAAACTGATTTGATTTGAAAGCTCTTTGATAGACGTGGCTGCTTCAAATAATCCAATATGGTTTGATGCAGTTACTTGCCATATGTCCCTAACTTTTGCCTAGATTACCCTTTTGGGTTTTCAATCTATCGGGATGACATTTTTTATGTCTCTACTTTTTTCCTGGACTGCCCTTTCGGGTTTTCAATCCATCGAGACGCTCTTTTTACTTTTTGTAAGGCGATGTATCTCTTGACTGCATTGACATTTGTAGGTCAGGTGCGCTCTTCACAATCCATAGTTGTAAGCATTAAGGCACCGCCTGAGAAGGCTTTCTTGACAACATATGGGCCATCATAATTAGGAGTCCACTTGCCCCTAGAATCAGTAAGGAATGATTGAATTTTCTTAAGCACAAGGTCACCTTCTCTGAATACTCGAGGTCGAATCTTCTTGTCGAAAGCTTTCTACATTCTTTGTTGATATAAATAACCATGACATAAAGTTGTCATTCTTTTTTCTTCGATCAAGTTCAGCTCATGGTATCTGCTTTGATAGCATTCAGCCTCTGTCAATTTAGCTTCCATCACGACTCTCATTGACGAAATTTCCACCTCTATGGGGAACATTACTTCCATGC
The DNA here is from genome assembly GCA_022829125.1 of Lathyrus tuberosus. Classification (NCBI taxonomy): domain Eukaryota; kingdom Viridiplantae; phylum Streptophyta; class Magnoliopsida; order Fabales; family Fabaceae; genus Lathyrus; species Lathyrus tuberosus. The sequence goes on from JALAZF010000072.1 coordinate 15,603,467, forward strand.
TGTATACTAAAGAGAAAGGGGTTGCCCCTATTGAAGTACGAACGGATGTATGATATCCATGAAGAGAAAATGGTAGAATCTCATGCCAATCTTTGTAGGTTACTACCATCTTCTGGACGATATTTTTGATGTTTTTGTTAGCTGCTTCAAAAACTTCATTCATCTTAGGCCGATAGGGAGAAGACTTATGGTGTTAAATCTTGAATTCAGCACATAATTCCTTCATCATTTTGTTGTTCAAGTTTGATCCATTGTCAATAATGATCTTACTCAGAACACCATAACGGAAGATTAGATTATTCTTGATAAAACGGATCACCACTTGCCTGGTTACATTGGCATAAGATGTTGCTTCAACCCATTTGGTGAAACAGTCAATGGCCACTAGGATGAAACAATATTCGTTCGAAGCTTTGGGCTTGATCAAGCCAACCATGCCAATTCCCCACATAGAGAAAGGCCATGGAGAGGAGATAATATTAAGAAGAGTCGGTGGCACATGAATTTTGTCAGCATAAATCTGACATTTGTAATACTTCTTCACGTATTTCTAGTAATCAGATTCCAATGACAGCCAATAGTATCCCGCTCTTAATATTTTTTTTGACATTGCTTGCCCATTGGTATGAGTACTAAAAGATCCTTCATGAATTTCTTCCATCAACATGTCTTCTTCATGTCTATCCACGCATCTGAGCAAAACCAGGTCAGAGTTTATTTTGTATACCACATCGTCATTCAGGAAAAAATTTCTAGCTAATCATCTGAGAGTCTTCCTATCTTCTTTGACGTCCCAAGCAGGTATTCTTGTTTTTGAAGGAAGCATTTTATATCATGGTATCATGGTTTATCATCAATAATCTCTTCCATGGTAAATATGTGAGCGGGCCTATCAAGGTGTATAACATCAATTTTAGGTACATCGGTCCATCGATTCACAATAATCATGGAGGATAATGTAGCTAGTGCATTAGCCATGTTATTTTCTTCGCGAGGAATGTGATGAAACTCAACTTTGTTGAAGAAAGGTAGAAACCTTCTTGCATAGTCTTTGTATGGAATCAATATGGGTTGATGTGTTTCCCATTCACCTTTGATCTGATTTATGACCAAAACTGAGTCTCCATATACATCCAGAATTTTGATCCTAAAATCAATGGCATCTTCAAGTCCCATGATACAGACTTCATATTCAGCTTCATTATTTGTGCATTTTAATGTCAATCTTGCAGTGAAAGGAATATGGGTACCTTGAGGTGTAACAATGATTGCCCCAATTCCCTTTCCATAAGCGTTGACATCTCCATCGAATATTAAACCCCAACGAGATCCCGGAACTGGCCCTTCATCTGGCAATGGTTCATCACAGTCTTTCATCTTCAGATACATTACATCTTCATATGGTAAGTCAATTTTGATAGATTCATAGTCATCAATTGGTCGGTGAGCCAAATGATCAGCTAGAATGCTCGATTTGACGGCTTTTTGAGCATGGTATTCAATATCATACTCTAGCAATAGCATCTGCCAGCGAGCAATCCTTCCGGTTGAAGTGGGCTTTTCAAAGATATACTTGATTGGGTCCATTTTGGAGATCAACCAAGTAGTATGACAAACCATGTATTGAAGCAGACGCTTAGCAGCCCAAGCCAAGGAACAGTAGGTTTTTTCAAGCATAGTGTAACGAGATTCAGAGTCTATGAATTTCATACTTAAGTAATAAATGGTGTGTTATTTTCCCTTAGTTTCATCTTGCTCGCCAAACATACAGCCCATGGAGTCTTCCACTATGGTTAGGTATATGATCAAAGGTCTTCTTTCCACTTGAGGGATCAGGATAGGAGGCTCAAGTAGATATTCTTTGATGCTGTCAAAGGCCTTTAACCTCCTCTTTTGTCCATATACAACTCTTATCTTTTTGAATAAGTTTGAATATTGGCCCGCAAGTAACGGTCATATGAGAGATAAACTTGGAGATGTAGTTTAAACGGCCCAGAAATCCTCTTACTTGCTCCTCAAATTTGAGTGCTGGCGTTTCCTGAATGGCTCTGATTTTATCAGGATCAACTTTAATTCCCTTTTGACTGACAATGAAACCCAAGAGCTTCGCTGAACGAACACCAAAGCTACATTTGTCAGGATTCAAGCAGAGTTTGTATTTCCTCAAACTCTGGAATAACTTCATCAAATATTCCACATGTTCTTCTTCAGTTCTGGATTTGGCGATCATCTCATCGACATATACTTCAATTTCTTTGTGCATCATGTCGTGGAAAAGAGTTGTCATGGCTCTTTGGTAGGTTGTACTCTCATTCTTCAGACCAAAAGGCATCACTTTGTAGAAAAATGTTCCCCATGGTGTAATAAATGAGATTTTTTCCATGTTTTCAGGTGCCATTCTGATTTGATCATATCCAGAGAATTCGTCCAAGAAAGAGAATACTTTGAATTTTGTGGTGCTGTTGACCAACATGTCAATATGTGGTAATGGAAAGTCATCTTTCAGACTAGCTTTATTTAAGTCTCGATAGTCCACACACATTCTGACTTTTCCGTCCTTTTTCGGAACAGGCACTATGTTGGCCAACTACTAAGGGTATTCTGACGTGGCAAGGAACCATGCGTCAATCTGCTTCTGCACTTCTTATTTAATTTTGATGGCCATATCTGGGCGAGTTCTTCTCAACTTTTTCTTGATTGGAGAACATTCTAGCTTCAACGGTAAGTGGTGTTCCACAATATCGATGTCCAATCTTGGTAGGACCGTGCAAACACATCTGGGAATTCTTTGAGAAGTTCTATCATTTTTATTTTAACAGCTAGATTAAGCAGTGCCCCAATCTTGACCTCTTTTCTGTCTTCATCAGAACCGACGTTGATCACCTCTATCGGCTATTTGTACGGGTGAATGAAGGCTTCTTCTTGCTTATGAAATCAGTAGATTTCATCCGAAATCTCTTCCTCTTCTTCATCTTCAGCTTCGAATACTGGGAACTCAAAGTTGGGAAAGGGGATAGGGTCATATTTTTCAATGGGGTTTTTGATGTTTAATCTGCACATACGATTGATTGCTAGATTTTAGAAAAAAAACAGATAAATGCAGAGCGCGTGCAAACATTGAAAGTGTTTATCATTTTTTTTTGTTTTTTAGGTTACCATTTTCCGAAAAAGCAAAAAGTAAAAACAATAGCATGGAATTGAAAAACAACATATTTATTATTGATCGATTATTTCTTGAAACAAAAGCCCGATAAACAAATCTTTTTCCTTGGGCAGAGCAAAAAGGAAATATTTTTAAAAGGGGGCCCTAAAAACATCTCTCGCCTTGGGCAGAGCGAGAGGAAAAAACAAAGACAAAACATTACTTAGAGATTTGGAGAACAGTCGGAACATCAACAACTATCCAATTTTAAGAAATCCTTCCATGCGTCACGAAACCTTGTGAATCCCCCTGAGGATTGTCTTCAACAATGGTATTGATTTCTGGCAGATTCAAATCAGTAGAATCTTTAATCTTCGCGGATGTACCAAAAAAGAGGTCTTCGGCAGCCTTTTCGACTGATCGCGGGGTGTGGAATGGTACATATGCATCCTCTGGTGACATGTATTAGGGATCTTCCAAGTAAGATTCCCACTCATCTATTTTGGGATCATAGAATGCAGCTTTGTACTCAGAAAATTTCTTAACCTTTTTAGGCTTTTCTTTGGCCGGTGGATCAGCAGGAACTGTAGCAGCTCGCGTAAACTTGTGGGGCATGCCCCAAGGATAACTGGGCAGCTTTTGTAGAACTTTAGGAGGTGTCATGTAAGTGTGTCATACCCTAAATTTTGACAACCAAGATTTCCCATCATTGTGCAAATCATCACCACAATATGGATGAACCATCATGCCTCATAAGTCTCCCCAAAGAGGGGTGAGCATTCACGACAAACAAGGATTAGGGTTTTAAACCCTCTCAGAGCATTTAGACAAAGGATCAATCAAGAAATGGCATGATCTTCAACTTGTCTAATCTCTCAAACATCCATAAAGGATCAAGAGGACTCCTACATCAAGAATCAAGCACAAAGTTGCTACCTTCTAAGTGGATTAAGCCTCAAGATCGCCAATGTCACCAAATTAGGGTTTTGGTCGACCAGGGCCTCCAGATGGAAATTTTCCTCTGGGCATGAGCCAATTCTCTAAAGCATAACATAAGATACTCCAAGGGACCTCATGGACCCAACCACCAAGCCAATTTAACCTCAGGGGATGCATTTATCAAAAATCAGGAATTAGGGTTTCTTGACCTAATTCACCCCTAAGTTGACTTTTGGGACAAAACATGAGCCAAGACCTCAAGACTTGATTTGAGGGTGTCCAATACACCATATTGATCCATTTACAACAATGTATGGATCCGAGAAGCTTGATTCACAAGTTTCAATTTCATCTGGACCACAATTAGGGTTTTAAGGAAAAAGTCAACTGTACCTTTGACTTTTGACCAAGGCATGCTCCCAAACCTTGGGACATGATTCAATACAACCTATAACACCTATGGAATCCATCCATTAAGTTTGATTTAGGTCAAGGACTTGATTTCATAGAGGTTCGCACAGTTTAGATTTCATCTGCTGAAAAAGTCAACTATACAAAAAGTCAAAGTTTGACTTTTTTATTTTTTTAGTCAACCAATGTTCCTTAACCCTAAAATGATGTTAATGTGTGATTAGAATCATCATTCATCAAGAAAAACCAAAGAAAGTGACTTAACTTGTAAAAGGGGTAACCATAAAAAACTTAGAATTTTTCTAAGTTATGAAACAAAATGGCTAGGGTACCAACTTCCAAGGATCATAACTTGAGATCCAAGCAACCACTTTGGACGGTCCAAAGATGGATTTGTAGCTCTCATGGAATACTTTAAAAGTGTCAACTACATCTCATTCCAATTCTTCATGGATTTTTAGTTATGAAGTGATCAAAATGGCTGAAAACATGAAAATCACATTTTTCCAACATTTAGTGAAATTTTCACTAAGTCAAAATCTGCCTTAATTTTTTCAAAATGTAGGGACATTTTCACCTTGATCAAAGTCAAACTAGGTCTTGGCTTTGACATCAAAGTTAAAGTATGCCATGAGGGCTTTCTAACAAGTACCAGATCATCTCCAAATTCCATTTGAGCAAGGAGATACAACCCTTGAAACATGGCCTCATGAACTGATTTTTCCAAGACAGATTTGGCAGATTTTGTGCATTTTGCTCGATTTGATCAAATCTAACAAATCCAAGCCTTGTCATCATTTTGGACACATATGAGGATCAAATCCATGGGGGATGATCTAATCTCCAAGCCTCTAAAGTCCATGAATCTACAAATAGCATGCCAAAACTAAAAAGGCTAAAGATGCTTCAAGACTCCAATTTTGTTTTCAAGCATTCAATGGATGCACCAAGGTGGCATGAACTGAGCCTATTCCAACTGAATTCAGTCAAGGCTTATCTCTGAACCAAAGCTACAAAGCTTGTGCTCTAACCTCTAGTCAATAGCTAGAGGAGACTTAAGATTCCATAGTGATCCAATTTGCCAACAAACTGTTGTAGTTGCCATACACTATTCCTTGCAAAACAAACTTGCTCTACTATAAATATAGCTCATTTGTGCTTAGTTTAAGTACACCAAAGCACTACAACACTTGCTTTCCTCAAAATCCCTTTCTCTAGGCCAAAATGCCTTCTTTTGCAAGGTAACTCGAGTTTTTGAGTTAGAGAGCAATTCCATCATAGCTCATGATCCAAACACATCCAATATGTCATATCTAAGCTGTCCAAACTCTCACATGTGACCTGTAACACCAAAATCACAAAGTCTCCTCTCAAAACCTCAAAATTGGACTTTTTTGCAGTTTTCAAGCCATGTCTTGATTCAGTCACTTTCAAAACCAGATAAAACCTCAAACACACTTCAAATATCATCCTTGAATTGTCCCAAATGGTTCCCCACATCTGGAACACCATTTGAGAGAGGTGCCATATTGGTCACTTTTGCCCTTTTTGCAAGAACGAGCTCAAACTTGTTCCTGAGGACTCCAGCTGGTTCCAACCATTCTAAAAGCTTCTAAGGGACCAATTGAGAGTGTCTAAAACATCAAATTACTTCTGGCATAAGAAGCTGGGCAGATTGCACAACAAGCTCCTAAAGAGGTAAGCATCACAACTTGAACTTTTTAAAATATGCATTGCTTTGAAGTCCACTGATCATGCATATCTCATACATGTTATATATGTTGTGTTTGAATCAATTCATCATGTAATTCATGCTTGTAACAAGAGGTAGCATAGAAAATGCAATTATAGGCCTACTTCAAGAACACTATCGGGTTTTGAAATAGGAGCCTCATCTGAAAAAACCACCACCACCATTGGATTCCTTGTGAAATTCTAGGCAGGATAGACCTGAATTTTGTCCTAATCCATGGAGAAATGAGAAAGTTACAAGCTTCACATTTTTGGCCAAAACCTTGCCTTGCCTTGCCTTGGCCAGGCCAAAAACAAGGCATGCCTCGTGTATTCATGGGGTGGTTTTGATACACTGATGTATCACCACCCCAGTGGTAGAAGGCACACGCTGCACACAAGAGGTCTGGGGTTCGAATCCCCCTCGCCCCAGATCCTCTTTTTACTATTTTTCCCATTTTTTAAATATTTGTTATATTATTTTAAATAATTTGGAAAATTAATAACTCTCTCAATTTTAATGATTTTTATTGGTTCTTTTTGCAAAAAATCACAAAAATGTTAAAATATTTTATTCCACAAAAAAATCAGATTTATATTAATTATTTAATATAGCTTATATTTTTGTAAATAAATTCATTTTTAATTGTTTTAAACACTTTTAAAAGTAGATTTTTATCTTGAAAATCAAAACCAAATGAGTTTTAATTCATCTTGTGATTAAAACATCATTTTTCATATCTCATCCAAAAATCACAAGTTGTTTATTCAAGCTTACTTGGTATTTTATCATTATTTATTGATTTTCTTTAAGAATTTACTTTAAAAAATGATAAAATTAAGGTTTCTTGGATTTTCACCCTCACAAATCTTTTTCAAACACTCATGGGCCTCTAATAGAGTGTAAGACCCAATCCCCTTTAACCAAAACCATTTTGGGCCTCAGATATTGTATAAGTCCCGACACGATAAAAAAAAATTGGCGTGATTGCCAATTTAAAATCACTTGGGCCACTCTTTGAGTTGTAAGCCCCGCCACTTGTACAAAAACACTTTTGAGCCTCTAATAGAGTGTAAGACCCATTCCTTGTAAATAAGATACCTTGTTTGGCCTCAGACATTGTATAAGACCCACTGTATTTTCAAAAACCTCGGTGCGATCGCCGTTTTCAAACAAACCATCTGGGCCTACCCTCATGTTGTAAGTCCCATCTTTATTTTTCAAAATCATCCTTGGGTCTCTCCTTGAGTTGTAAGACCCAACCTTTTTGTAAATAAACCTCTATGGGCCTCAGTCATTGTATAAGTCCCTCTGCGATTTTCAAAACAACGGTGCGATCACTGTTAAACCTTGGGCCTCTCTTTGAGTATAAGCCCCAACAATCTTTTCAAAATAATTTCCCTTTTGATTTAGATTCAAATATACAGTTGTTATCAAAACTTTCTTTAATTTCTTTTAACAACTAACAAAATAGCATGGAAGCTTGCTCACCTGTAAGTTTTTACCCGTTTTCATTTACTCGCTTTAATATATATAACTGTATTGTGGGAAGCTGCGCATGGTTAGTCTTCTTTCATTCTTTTAAATACATGTCAAATATATATAACTGTATTTAGGGAAGTTGCGCATGGTTAGTCTTCTTTCATATTCCTTTAAATACTTGTCATATATCAACTTTATATATACTAGTATAGTTATTTAGAGTTTTCCCCGGCAACTAGGTCTAGAACTAGGTAAAGCCATGTTGGTCACTCTTAAATACAGTCAAAACTAGATCCCCATAGGATTTCCAGATACAGTCTTCCCTTCTCTTGGGGTTAATCAATATAGAACAAAGAGAAAGGCAGTATTCTCGGTGAACCTTTTCTCAGACTGTCACCCCTAGAAATTGTCAAAGAAATTCTACTCCCCAGAGTTGATCTATTCTCTGTGAATAGCATCTCCTGAGTTTCTTTAAATCACAGAACTTTCACTAAATGATCTATTCTCGGTGAATAGCATTTCTTGAACTTTTCTTGGTTAGGGACCCACAGGCTTCCTAAAAGCATCCCCGCCTCCCCTTGGGCTTTGTAAAAGGACTTTTCGGCTTCTTAAAAGTTCTTGTGCCTTCTCTTGGGCTTCATACAAGGACCTTCATGACCTCTTAGAGGTATACGACAGAACTTAGTCATCCTTTGCTAGAGCTGTCTTTCTAAATGAAGTCACAAAAGCCCTCAGACCAATTTTAGGGTTGATACTTATCCCTTAAAAGAGCCGGCCTCCTCTTGGGCATTGTACAAAGATAGACCACACTAATAGACTTGGACAGTCTAAATCTCCTTGAGTCTCAAAGACATTCTCAAATTCCCTACAAACATAGGAAGAAACCCCGGATTCTGGATTAATCTCCAGCAGAGTTAAAACTTGTGGGTTGTAAAACCCCATCTCTCTCCTAAAATTCCCCAGCCAGGGTCAGTTTATCATCAGTATAACACTATCCCAAGTCAGAACCTCAAGGTGTCTGATCCATCAACTCTTCTGGATTCCCCCTGCAAGAGTTGATTCCCCACTTGGACATACCTCGGGATCTCAACAATTCCCAACATAAGATAGCCTCCTCTTAGGCTTTGTATAATTATCCTTTCCTCAGGAAAGTCAGCCTTCTCTTGGGCTTTGTACAATGATTTTCACCCAGCTGAGCTAACCTTTTCAGACTCTCTTGTCGAGTCAATCACCTTTTCAGACTCTCTTGTTGAGTCAACCACTTTTCAAACTCTCTTGTTGAGTCAATCACGTTCCAGACTCTCTTGTTGAGTCAATCATTTTTAGCCTCAATCTCGGGCTTCGTACGAGACAGATAAAAAGCACTCTCTTGTTGAGTCAACCTATTTTATCCTCAATCTCGGGCTTCGTACGAGACAGATAAAAAGCACTCTCTTGTTGAGTCAACCCTTTTTAGCCTCAATCTCGGGCTTCGTACGAGACAGATAAAAAACACTCTCTTGTTGAGTCAACCCTTTTTGACCTCAATCTCGGGCTTCGTACGAGACAGATAAGAGCACTCTCTTGTTGAGTCAAACCCCTTTTCCCCTCAATCTTGGGCTACATACAAGACAGATAAGTACCTCCCCAGTGGAGTTAGCCTCCTCTTAGGCTTCATATAATGATATCCCCAAAGAGTTAGTCTCTTTTAGGCTTCGTCTTGGGCTTTGTACAAGACACCAATATATCCACTCTCTTGTTGAGTCGGTCTCATACAACCTCCTCTTAGGCCTTGTATAAGGACTTCCCCAGGGGAGTCAATCAACCTCTTAGCTTCAACCTTGGGCTTTGATCAAGGTACATAAAAATCAATAATCCCTCTTTAGAGATAACAAATTCTCTTTCATTCAAACCTTTAGCTTCAATCTTGGGCTTTGAACAAGACACAAATACTCAGATAGCTTCAATCTTGGGCTTTGAACAAGACACCAAACAAATTTTTCCTCCCATAGAATAGGAGGAACTACGATTGCTCTGATTTCCCAGTTATATTTACGGGAATACGTAGGCATAAGATTGCGAAATCTTAGCGAGCATACTAATAAAAAACTCTAGGTCCAGTACCTTCGTACACCAATCAAAACTTAGGTCCAGCACCTTACCAAAAATATCAACAAAAACTCACTCACTCATACTTTCCCAAACCATTAACAGACAAACACCACCAAGTACAAAGCAAAACCTAAAGCTAATATCCTATGGATAACCACATATAGGATGGGTAACTGACAACTACCCATTGTATAACCTAACCCCGGATCCCCAATCTCTTTAAGCGTTTGTCCTGTTAGACATTCGCGTGCAAGGTTAGTTTTAGATACCTTCCCTTTCCCTTCCAGCTTCATGGGATAAATAAGAAATTAGAAAGCAGCACCCCCTACTACCATTGCGGTGAGGAAAACCCAGCAATAAGGTGGTCGCGTCACCAACAAAAATCGCTCGCTACAAAGTGGATAGATCCTTTTCAGAATCGTCTTCAGTCATGACATTCACTTCTGGCATAGTAGAATGAATAAAATCTCGTTCAGCAATCTTTGAAGATCTATCAAAAAAGTGGTCTTCATTGCCTTCTCAACGGGTTGAGGAGTATTATGTGTTCAGGTTCATTAAACTGAGGAGTTATGGTATAAACATCCTCATCAGCTTCATCATCAGTGGGTTCATTCTCATGGAGGATTGTGATGGTTCTTCGGTCTAACAACCCTTGAATCTCATTCTGGATAAAAAGACAACCACATTGGCTTCTGTGACATTTTCTGCAAGCTGCATGATCATGGTGATTGGGACCAAAGTAATCAAGTTCGCACAAGCATTTGTGAAATTTGACTAGTGACTCCCTGATATGTCTGATGTCATAAACTGCGTACTCTCCTAGACAACTTTGTACCATATTGATTGGTTGGTAATCCCTTATTATGTACTCCTGGATCCAACCTAGGTCCATTTGTTCTTGTAGAGCTGCTTGTATGAAGTAACATCCTTGATTGTTTACAGAACAAAGTCCGCACGCGGCATAATCATGTGGATCTACAAGACTCCACATGCTATGTCCTGCATGCATTTTCACCAAGTTCTTATTTAATAAGCAGACGTTATAGATCTTATAGCTTCCCGGGCATCCATAGATAATGTTGATAGAAGCTCCCCCATGTTGAGGTAGTGGGTTCATTTGGACATTTGTATTACTGTCTTTGAAAGACAAAATTCCATTATTGATAAGTCTTTGAACATAAGCCTTGAAGCTAAAACAATTCTCGATACCATGGCCGAGTGTTCCCTGATGGTAGGGGCAAAACTGGTCAGCTTTGAACCAATAAGGATGGTCTTTTGAGAGAATAGGAGGAGACTTCGTTTGAATATGACATTTTGCCAACAATGCTGGCAACAGCTCTGTGTATGTCATTGGTAGAGGATCAAAACCAGGTGACCTTTGAATACGATTGTTATTGTTATTGTATTATGGGCGAGCCTGTGGTGGAGGTTGCTGCTGCCGTTGCTGATATTATGGTTGTTGTTGCTGATGTTGATGTTGATTTTGATGATTTTAATTATGGGAGATTTGCGGCTGGTAGAACGGAGCTGGTGCTGAGTTGACAACAGGAGACACAGTTGCTACCTATTATTGTTGACATCTTTGTCTCGACTGGCTTTGTAACATAGTGCTTATGTCTTGTTCCTTTTTCACTTAGAACCCACTTCCATGTCTCTTAGACGATTACTCCGCTTTGGTCAATCATCCCTCTCAGACTGCTTCCTCAAGTCGCACTTCCATGTTTACCATTTCAGTAAAGTCATTAGGCGCACTGGCAATCATACGATCATAGTAGAAGGGATTAAGAGTTTTTAAATAAATCTTTGTCATTTCCTTTTCTTCAATATAAGGACAAATATGGGCGGTGACTTCACGCCATCTCTGAGCATACTCTTTGAAAGTTTATTTTTCCCACTGAGACATAGCCCTGAGTTGATCTCTGTCAGGATCCATATCTAGTTTGTACTTGTATTATTTTACGAAGGCTTCGCCAAGATCACTAAAAGTCATGATCTTCGCACTGTCTAATCCCATGTACCATTTGAGTGCGGCACCGGTCAAACTATCCTGAAAGTAATTGATCAGCAGTTGATGATTGTCCGTCTGCGTAGACATCTTTCGTGCATGCATAACCAAGTAACTTTGAGGGAAAGAATTTCCCTTGTATTTTTCAAAGTCAGGCACTATAAATTTGAGCGGTATTTTGACATTCGGAACCAAACATAGGTCAACTGCGTTCTTTCCAAACAAGTCTTGTCCTTGGAGAGCTTAAATCTCTTTCTGCATATTTAAGAACCAATCTTGGAATTCATCCCATCTTTCATCCACTCCCATAGTTTCACTTGGTGGTGCATGGAAAATTGTTTCTTCAATGTATGGAGTAGTATGCATCACGGGGGGTGGTATTGACATGATTGTTGTGAATTTTGAAGCTTCAGGAGGCGGAGGTTTGTAACCCTCTGGTATAAAGTTGAAAGGCATGCCCCAAGGAAAGCTGGGAGGCATGAAATACTGCAACATGGCATCAGATGTGACAGGGACACGTGCAGAGACAATTTCCTCGATGACAGTTCTTTGAATAAGAGTTGACGGATGATTCTGAGTAGCCGTTAATGATTCTACCATGTTGCTAAGCCTTTTTGTTGGTTCTTGGATTGGCTAGAATTTTGGTAAAACAAAGTGTTCAATGTTGATGTCACATGGGTGATGTCTTAACATTGAGTCTTAACATTGAATAATGTTAAGTGTTTAGCTTGTTGAAGTTGTGGAGTCTGATGTCACATGCGATGTCATGACATCAGATATGCAGATCAGTAAAACATCAGGTTTGAGATGTTTTTAGGGTTAAGCGTATTAGCTGGAATTTGGGAGAGCTGTTAGAGTAATTGGATGCGAATATCTTGGAGGAGATATTTTCTGTTACAAACAGATTTGATGCAGATTTGTAGGAGTGTTTAAAGGCTGAAGATTTAAGAAGATTTTGAGAGAGAAAATATGTCAAAGATTCAGTTTTAAATAACAAATCAGGTCAGATATTGTAGGAGGTCCAAGCCCAATTCAAATAGCTATATAAAGCGCATCAATCCTGAAGGAAAAGGAACGAAGAAAGAGAGCTAAAGACTGAGAGTCGTTTGAGTCTTCGTGTTTGTATTGTAAACCATTCTAGTGTGAATTGGTGTTGTTGTTTTGAGTTGTTCTTGATCAAAGCTGTGAAGCAGAATCAAGTTGTGTTTTTCAAAGTGTGTGATCTTTGAATTATATCACTGAAGTGATTTAGGGATTGAGTAGTGTTCTCATACCTAAGTGGTCTCTTAGGTAGAAGGTTCATTAAGTAGAGGTTAAGTTTAGGAGATGTCAACTGGGTCGTTGAGTCTGTAAATTAATTCTACTGATAGTGAAATTCATCCCTGGTTTGGTAGCCCCCAGACGTAGGTAGTTAAACTGAACTGGGTGAACAATTCAGTGTGTTGATTTATTGTTGTTTTACATTGTCCATTCCAGAGTGTGTTGTTGTGACATCACACGTAACATCACATATATGGTACTAGAATTTCAATTGGTATCATAGCAGGCATCCTGCTCTGAATCTGTGTGAGATCTAGGGTTGATACTTTCTGGTAAAGATGGACAAGGAAGTTGGTGGATTTATGAATAGACCCCCTATTTTGGATGGCTCTAATTATGATTATTGGAAGCCAAGGATGATTACCTTTTTGAAATCCTTGGATAGCAGGGCTTGGAAGGCTATCATAAAAGAATGGAAGGCACCCGTTGTTGTTGAGAAAGATGATGCTGGGAAAGAAAAAGAAGGCAGCTCAAAACTGAAACCTGAAGAAGAATGGACCAAGGAAGAAGATGAGCTTGCCCTTGATAATTCCAAAGCCTTAAATGTTATTTTCAATGGAGTTGATAAGAACATGTTCAGGTTGATCAATACCTGTGAAGTTTCCAAGGAAGCTTGGGACATCTTGAAGACTACTTATGAAGGAACTTCAAAGGTTAAGATGCAAAGACTTCAACTTCTGACATCAAAGTTTGAAAGTCTAAAGATGAAGGAAGATGAAACTATTCATGACTTTCATAGGGTATTCTTGAGCTGTCCAATGCCTCTAGTGCTCTTGGAGAAAAGATGACTGAAGAAAAGCTGGTGAGGAAAATCCTTAGGTCATTTCCCAAGAGATATAAGATGAAGGTGACTGCAATTGAGGAAGCTCAAGACATCAGCAAAATGAGAATCGATGAGCTAATTGGATCTCTTCAAACCTTTGAGTTAGGGTTGAATGAAGAGGAACCTGAAAAGAAGACAAAGAGCATAGCCTTGGTATCTAATTCTCAAGAAGACAAGAAAGGGAACGGTGTTGAATCTCAGGAGGAGCTGTCTCAGGCCATTGCTATGCTGGGAAGACAGTTTAACAAGGTTTTCAAGAGGATGAATAAGAACTACAAACCTAATGTCAAGAACATCTCCTCTGACATCAGCAAGTCAAAGGAGAAGGATGAAGAGAAGACTGCTCAAGACAAAGGGATTCAATGCTTTGAGTGTGAAGGATATGGGCATGACAGTTTCCTGGTATGATACTGACAGTGAAAGTGAAGAAGAGTCAGCCAAGCATGTCAGAGCCCTGACAGGGACATGTGTGACTGATGGAGAATCAAGTGATGAGGAACTGACTTTTGAGGAGTTAGCAGCCTCTTATCATGAGTTATGTCTGAAGAGTGCAAAACTATGTCAAGAAAGTGAGAAACAAAAGAAACAAATTGTTCAGCTTGAGACTGTCAAAGCTAATCTAGAAAATGAGGTCTTGTTGGTTAAATCTCAACTTGATCAAATGACAAAATCTGTTAGAATGTTAACAGTGGATCTGATACTCTTGATAAGATCCTTCAGGCTGAAAAAATAGCAGGAGACAAATCTGGCTTAGGATTCGTTGAGGAGAAGGTTTCTGCTGAAGCTAGTACTTCAGGAACCAAAAAGGACATGTCTCAACCAATGTCTCAACATAACAAAAAGAGACATAATCCTAAACCCTAGCAGGTTGCTTACCAACAGCATCAGAATGTTGGGATAAGGGATGATCATGGTCCTTATCAAGGGAAGGTACACACTTATGGAGCTAGGCAATATATGCCTCCTCAATACCATAGGAGTATGTAGGCTCCTAGGTTCAACATGTTCCATCAGATGTCTCAACATCAGGGGAACATATATGGCTTTGAATATAATAATGTTGTGCCTCATTATTATGGAAGAAGGAAGCCACATCACCATAGAAGACAGCCTAAGAGACAGAATCCTCACTCCCGGAGACAGGCAAACTATGGAAGAAAATAGCACCAGTACTATGGATGGCAACCACAGCAGGTTCATCATCAAGGTGGCAGGAAGTTTAACAACTTCAGAAAAGAAAGAGTAAGGTGTTTCTATTGTGGAAGATTTGGCCATATGCAATTTTCTTGCTTCAAGCTTCATGGTTATCCAAAGTCTATCCCTCAACCTAGACAGAAGGATAACAGGC
This sequence comes from Lathyrus tuberosus, assembly GCA_022829125.1. Lineage (NCBI taxonomy): Eukaryota > Viridiplantae > Streptophyta > Magnoliopsida > Fabales > Fabaceae > Lathyrus > Lathyrus tuberosus. Next base: position 15,618,760 of record JALAZF010000072.1, read on the forward strand.
CCAAGGTTGTTAAGCAGTGGGTTCCTAAAGAAGAGGTTAAATGTCTATTGGCTCACTTTTCAGATAGACACTCTGCTAAGGATGGATGGTACTTTGACAGTGGTTGTTCAAAGCACATGACTGGATTCAAAAACCAATTGGTGGAAGTCAATTCTTGTGCCTCAATTGATGTTACTTTGGAAATGGAGAGAAAGGGGTGGTGAAAGGTGTTGGAAAAGTGAAGTGTCATGATGGACCTGATCTTGACAATGTGCTTCTTGTCAAAGGATTGAGTGCTAATTTAATTAGCATAAGTCAGCTGTGTGATGAAAGGTGTAAGGTCAGCTACACCAAAGATGAGTGTGTGGTGACAAATGAGCAGAATGAGGTAGTGATGAAGGAAATAAGATCCAGAGATAATTGCTATCAATGGGTACCTCAAGTGGACAGCTTATCTGGTGATGTTAAGGTTGATGTGGTATCATCAGATTGTGACAACAAGTGTGAAAGTCTGCTGAAAGGTCAATTAGGGTTAATTACTCTTAATGTGAATCCTTTTAAATTTTTAAAAGGAAAGTTAATTTAGAGGGAGAAAATCATTTATTGGTCTTTAAGGGATACACAAAATCAGGCGCCATACCTTAGACCATCATTCCCTATTGTAGCAATATCACGTTTCATCAAAGCTCATATCTCCCGACTGTTCATCTCCTTCAACAAGAAGAATCATCTGTCTCTGAACCTATACTGCCTCAAGGGAACCATGTCAAAACAGATGTCTTCTCCATCAAAGAAATCTGTTTCTCAAAGCTCTTCGCGAGATAAAGCTAGGGTTTCTACAGAAGAGGGGAGTGCAGAAGAAGCTTTGAATGTAGAACCCTTCTCTATGATGCTCTCAGAGTCAGGTAAATCTAGACCTTCTAAACTTGTTTCAAAAAGGGATGAAACAAAGAAGCTTGTTACTAGTGTTCTATTTAGTGATAAAACAACACCTAGGTCATCCACTTCTCAAACTGTTGAAGAAAAGTTTGATGTTGACAAGAGAATGGGTAATCTAGCTACCAAAATCCTGGATAAAGGTATACCTGTGAAAGTAATTTTTGTACCTTTGAATCAGATGCCTGCAAAAAAGGTAGACATACAAGGAGTTGATTCAGATCTTCATAGACTTGCTATGTCTGTTATTGAAGATTCTGAAGTGGGAGTGGAAGAAGATGATGTGCATGAGGAAGCTAATGTTAAGGCGGATGTTAGAACATCACCTGTTGAAACTACTCCTGGTGAAGAAAAGAATGTGGATGTGATCAATGTGGTTGATTTATTTGATGATGAAGTCATTGGAAATGCTGTTACAAGTATTGCTAATAGACTGAAGACAAGGAAATGAAAGACTGTTGAATCCTCTCCAAAGAAGTCTTCTGAAGGCAAGAAGAAAACTGTTGGTCCTACAAAACCTTGGGGCAGGGTTGCTACATCCTCCAAAAAGAGGAAGATAAGGGAAGATTCTGATTCTGACTTTGATGTTAAGGATGATGTTCAAGACATCACACCTGTCAGAAAAACAATTTTGAAGAGAATCTCTGACAAAGTCCCTGAAGTGCCAGTTGACAACATTTCCTTTCATTATGCCAGCAGTGCATCAATGTGGAAATTTGTATGTCAAAGAAGACTAGCTCTAGAGAGGGAGCTTCGGAAAGAAGCTTTAAAGATGAAGGATATTATGGAGCTGATTAAGGTTGCTGGATTGGTGAAGACTATTTGTAGGTTCTCCAAGTGTTATGACAGTCTGGTTAAGGAATTTATGGTCAATATTCCTATGAATATTTCTGACAAAAGAATATGGATTTCATGAAAGTGTTTGTGAGAGGCAAATGTATTGAATTCTCTCCTGAGGTTATCAACAATTACCTAGGAAGAAAAGAAGAAGAGTTTGCAGAGCTAGAAGTCACCGATAATGATGTCTGCAAGGAAATAACTGCTGGTCAAGTTAAAGTATGGCCCTTGAAAGGAAAACTGCTAACTAGCAAACTTAGTGTTAAGTATGCTATCTTGCACAGAATTGGAGCTGCAAATTGGGTGCCAACTAATCATAAAACCACAACAGCAGTGGGATTAGGTAGGTTTATCTATGCTGTTGGGAAGAAGATCAAGTTTGACTTTGGAAGCTACATCTTTGAGCAGGTGGTGAAACATGCTGAAACAAATGCTATCAAGTTACCTATAGCATTCACATCCCTTGTTTGTGGAATCATCTTGGAGAAGCATCCTAAAACTTTAACAAGTTCAGAAATAGCTTGCAAGAGGGAGTCAGCCTTGTCCTTGCATCCTAAGTTGTTTGCTGGACATCATGTTCCAGACATTGATGTAACATCAGATGCTAGTGGCAAAAAGAGTACCAAGGCTGAATTACTTGAAGAACTGAAGGACACTTGCAAAGATCTTAATTAGATCATTAGTACCAGCACAGCAAGAAAGATGAAGATATAACTGCTGATAAAATCCTTGGAACAAGGTGATGGTGATAAATGTGCTAAGGTCAATACTGAAAATTCAGAAACTGAAGATGATGAAGATGGGGTTAGCTCTGATGAAGATTAAATTTCTTTTGTGGTTTTTGCTAGACAATAGTTTTTTTTTGTTCTGCACTTGTTGTGCTTAATATGTAATTTGAATATTGTGCCTTTTTATGCACTTTTTATGTTTTTATGTTCTATGATTTGTCTTGTCTTGAATGCTGACTTTAGACTGACAATGAGAGCTAGCTTAGGACTAACTGGTAGTTAGTAGGTGGTTGTCCAATTATGGCTAAAAAGGGGGAGAGTTAGCCAAGTTAGCCAAGCCAAGGTGGGGTTGTGAATCCTGTTTCTGATGTGCTGCAGAAGTTGAGGGGGAGAGTGTTTGTGCAGCTGTTTGCTGGTTCTGGTTTTGAGGGGGAGCTTGACCCTTTGCTGACCTGATGAAGTGTGTGCAGCATTTTGAGCTAGGAGTTGTGTTGAAGGAGAACTGCTAACTGCTAGGAGTTTTTAATTGTTTTAAACTTTTATCCGCTACTAAAGTCTCTGATGCAGAGATTGAGACTCAAGGCATGACTCAATGCATGAAGTGCTGGAGCAATGCAGAGATTGTTTTAGCCAAAATTAGCCAAAGGGGTAGATTGTTGGTTCTTGGATTGGCTAGAATTTTGGTAAAACAAAGTGTTCAATGTTGATGTCACATGGGTGATGTCTTAACATTGAGTCTTAACTTTGAATAATGTTAAGTGTTTAGCTTGTTGAAGTTGTGGAGTCTGATGTCACATGCGATGTCATGACATCAGATATGCAGATCACTAAAACATCAGGTTTGAGATGTTTTTAGGGTTAAGCATATTATCTGGAATTTGGGAGAGCTGTTAGAGTAATTGGATGTGAATATCTTAGAGGAGATATTTTCTATTACAAACAGATTTGATGCAGATTTGTAGGAGTGTTTAAAAGCTGAAGATTTAAGAAGATTTTGAGAGAGAAAATTTGTCGAAGATTAAGTTTTAAATAACAAATCAGGTCAGATATAATAGGAGGTCTAAGCCCAATTTAAATAGCTATGTAAAGTGCATCAATCCTGAAGGAAAAGGAACGAAGAAAGAGAGCTAAAGACTGAGAGTCGTTTGAGTCTTCGTGTTTGTATTGTAAACCATTCTAGTGTGAATTGGTGTTATTGTTTTGAGTTGTTCTTGTTCAAAACTGTGAAGCAGAATCAAGTTGTGTTTTTCAAAGTGTGTGATCTTTGAATTATATCACTGAAGTGATTTAGAGATTGGGTAGTGTTCTCATACCTAAGTGGTCTCTTAGGTAGAAGGTTCATTAAGTAGAGATTAAGTTTAGGAGATGTCAACTGAGTTGTTGAGTCTGTAAATTAATTCTACTGATAGTGAAATTCATCCTTGGCTTGGTAGCCCCCAGACGCAGGTAGTTAAACCGAACTGGGTGAACAATTCAGTGTGTTGATTTATTGTTGTTTTACATTGTCCATTGCAGAGTGTGTTGTTGTAACATCACACGTAACATCACATATCTGGTACCAGAGTTTCACTTTTTGTATTGTCTTTTAGAGCAGTGACCTCATCTCTAAGTTCCTTGTTTTCCTGCTCATGTTCGTCCATGTTCTTCTGACGACTGGCCTGAGTATTATATGAATGAGACAGTTTGGCTTCAAAGTGAGAACATGTGTAAGTTTCTTGTAATGCAAAATGCTTCAAAGTGAGAACATGTGTAAATTATCTTGTTCTTCTTGTCTCTCTATAACATGCTGCTCCATGATTTCTACCAAGTCATATTTTTCTTTTAGTTTCCTCCACTACTACAAAACGGAAAAACAACAACGCCAGGTTTACAACGACATCCTATACACCATTCTTATAGTGCGTACTGGATGCGCGCGCATTATTTTAATTAGAAATCTCAAGGGTATAATAACGGTTTTTATGAAAACCGTGGTGATACAATCTAGCTATCATGGGTTCGAACCTCATCGCCCTCAAATAGTTTATCCCTTTGATGTAAATGCTCCCTTTTTAAGTTTTATTAATATTTAACTAAAAACTAATAAGGATATCACGATGAGACGAATTGTCCAATGTCTTGTTTATCTTATGGAAATTTAACTATAATCGAAGATAGCGATATATCGAAGGAGTCAGATCAATATACCACAATATATGTAAAAGAGCGTGAAATGCATGATGAGACGAATGCAATCAGAAAACAACATTGGTATGTTTAAGTTGGTTTTCAAGAACAGTTTAATTTGCAGATTATAGACATCTTCATCAAATTTAATCCATGTATATTTATTTAGTGAGGTGTTTGGAAAACAAGCAATCTATATTTAATATAATAAACTTAGGGTACTTACAACAACGGTTATATATTGTAACCGATATCATAAGTAATTTATGTTTTATATAAATTCGCAACTGATGGGTTTCGAACCCAGAACTTAAGTGTATGTATCACAACGGTTTATTATCATAACCGTTGTGATATATGGCGCGCGTCCTGCCTTTCAACAACGGTTTCCAGACCGTTGTAGAAACAGCGAACTTACAACGACAATCTACATAACAACGCCTTCGCCCACGTCATTATATGTGATTCCTAACCGTTGTTAAATGGGTTTTTCGTAGTAGTGCTATTTAACTCTCTTCTCTCCGCCCTTGAAGTGTTGAATTTATCTTCCCAAGTGTCTCTTTCCAGCTTCATTCTGGTTAAGATTTCTTGATATTCCTCCCTATTCTCAATAGGGATTGTAGAGGATAAATCAGTGAAAGGGTGTGAAGGTCTCTCAAGAGGATAATGCATCATGAGTTCACAAGCTATAGCATTGACCCATTGAGAGTATGGCTTAAAAGCAACACAATTTTTATTTTCCAGCTGATCTTTGCTCTTTTTATGAATGGTGTGCCAAGCCTTTATAACTGCCTTTTTTAAATATGGATTTTCACCCTCATTAAGATAGAAGAAACCTGACACCAAGAGACTGTTAGGTCTGTCTTTCATAGGGTACCCAAACTGACGTCTTGCAAGAGCGGGGTTGTAGTTAATCCCTCCATGTATACCAAGAAGGGGTACATTGGGGAATTATCCACAACTGTCAATGAAAACTCCTTTGTCATGCCAATTCATATTAGTATGAGTGAGAGACATACGCCTCTGAGACCATCTGAGTTTGTCAGGATTTTCAACAAAGAGTCTGGTTCTTGGTAAGTGCGACTTGAACCATCTGTACAACAAAGGTGGACAACACATGATTGTTCCACTACCCTTCATAGTCCTGTGATGAATTGAATGGTAAGTGTCCCCAAGTAAAGTAGGTACTAGGTTACCACTCAAAAATATCTGGATGGCATTAAGATCAACATAGTGGTTAATGTTTGGAAATAGTACAAGACCATAGATAAGTAGTGCAAAGATGGCTTCAAAGACACTCATACTATTGGCTTTAACCAACTCTGTAGCTTTCTCTATCAGGAATTTGGAAGTTAACCCTTTGATTCCTCCCTTGGAAATGAAGTTGTCTTTTATATCTGAGGTCTCCAAATGAAGGGCCTTTGCAATAACTGAGTACTTAGGAATTTCCTATGAGCCATTGTAAAGAATCTTATTTAATACTGGCAACCAATCCAATATGAATACTCCTCTAAAGTGGGGGTAATTTGATAATCTGGAAATGTGAAACAATGGTAGAGGGAATCATAGAAGTGTACAAGGGTGTCAATAATTCCTTCTTCAACATTGGTCTTTAGAATACCTAAGAGCCCTCCATATCTTCTTCTGAAATCCTCTGGACAAGAGATCAGACGACCTAACTTTCTCAATTCTGTTGTATTAGGATCCTTGAAGTTGTACTTCTTGGTATTTCTTTTTCCAAAATCCATGTTTAAAACCTATGATATTTGCCATAAAGGTTTTAAGTTCCTTGAAAAAATTTGGTTAAAAAATGATGTTTGAATGAATGTATGAATGTATGGATGCACACATATACAAAATAACAAACATGTGTTCAAGGGTTCGACGTCACGAGCATAGAGTCATGGGTCTAACCAAACCAAGAGAAAATGTATTATGGGTTTATTGTACCTATAGAACATGTTCTAACATGGTTCCCAGAGTCATAGGTTTATCTTTCAGATATTATTGGCTTGCATGACTACTCATATAGGCTAAAAATATTCTCAAGAGAAACTCGTCTGAGTGTAGTATCGCATGACAACTATCTCAGGTCTACACCTAGATAATCACTGCCCTACATCCTAAAAAGGCCAAGTGGGGTAAAGGGATACTAAAGGTTCTCAGTTTCTCAGGCTCCCATGTCGGAAAAAGTAATGGCATTACGACTACTCGCAATGGCGTCAGTAATTCCAAAGGGGCCTCCACTGAGTGTGATTATATCATATGTCACTCTTGCGTAGGATTACTCCAGACATGTACCTTTTGATTATATCAACATCCTATCTTATTTATGTACACTCAAATCCGGGTTTGGATTTGTCTCACTCATAGAGATCAACTAGAAAGCCCAAACAAAAATGATGAATACAACAACAAGTAAATGATGTCAACAGTAAAAATCACAAATATATACAAGATAGGCTTAACCCTTTTAGGGGGGTGAAATCCCTAGTTCCCCAGTGAAGTCGCCATTTTTCTGTACCAGCACAATTTTTCTCTCGACGAGGTCGCCCTTTTTACACGTGAACTTTTAATTTATCCCAAAAGTAGGGAAGGGAAAAAATCTGAATAAACTCGTGGGTGTGCAAAGTGTGAAAAAATGCAATAAGAGATCGGTAATCGGGGTTGGTTATACTAAAAAAAGGTAATAGCACCCTAAGTATTTATAGTATCCTATAGGAACCTCTTGTGTATATTTGTGTTATTGTTAATTGAGTCATCTTCTATGTATTGGAGATTTGTCGACATGTTTTGAGTGAGTGATAAGAGTGGAAAATGTTTTTGTTGTTTTTGTATGGTATGATAAACTAAGACAAAGGTGTAGAAACTTAAAGGTTTTACGTATTATTGTGTTTTCTAAGATCTCGCAATCTTTTGCCTACGTATTCTCAAAAGGAATTCGAGAAATCATAGCGTTCATAGTTCCACCTACTAATGGGTGGAAAGGGTTTGATGGGTTTGAGAGAAGAGACAAGTTGTCATCTTAAGGGAGATATCTCACCTATTCACCACAAACATTTTGTGAAAGAAGATAATAAGGGAAGAAGCATTAAAATTGGATGTAGAAAATCCAGAGTAATGTCACATCTTCCTTTAATCGAGTCTTTGTATATTAAGAGAAAGACCTTGACTTGGATATAAAATCAATAAGTGTGCCACTAATATCACTTAAATGAAAGAAGTGTTTTTGTACCATAAGAAGAGAAGGACTCCAACTTGGATTTTGAATCAACAAGTGTGCCACTTACATCACTTAAATGGAAGAAGTTTGAAATGTTTGATTTATGTTGTGGGGAATAGAAGAGACATCTCTTCTCTAGAGATGATTCATCTCTGGAGAGTTTTGAATTTGATGCCAAAGTTTGGCTAGGGCTTGACTTGAAGTTGAAGGTTTGAAGCCACAGAGGTGGCTATGGTTTTTGAGCTTTGAATAAAGTTGAAAACTTCAAGGGGAATCCTAAGGTTTTATTGAGGTTGAGAACCTCAAAAGGGGATCCTAGGGTTTTAACTGAGTTACAGTTTGAAAAAGGATCCTAAAGTTTGAACTGAGTCTAAACTTAAAGATGGGTATTGAAATGCAACAGTTGTATGAATACAAGTGCTATAAACATAAATGTCAAGAGAAACTTAACAAGACAAAATTGATTAAGCTTTTAAACAAATGTGGTTATCAAGGATGAAATGCATATCATTGTGATTAAGCATGGTATATCAACATGTGAGTAAGCATCAGAAAAGTAGACATGTTCATCATGGTGAGAGTTTATGAAGGAAATACTTTAATATGTGAGCAGAGATTTAATCAATTGAAGCAATCACAATGAAGTTCAAGTAAGCATATATTCAAGATGAATCAAGGATCAGATGAATATAGCAAAAGTTAAATAAAACCCTAATGGGAATTTATGGAGATAAGCACATGAACAAGACATTCAAACATGGTTGAATCAAGGGCTTTGGGGAATCCAAACTCAAGTGGAAGCCCTAGTCATGTATCAAGATGTTTTAAAAATATTAGTTGAAAAAACCCTAAGGTTTCAACTAAACATCTAATAATCAAAGTATTTAATAAAAGAAATAACATTTACTCATGGTATATGAATGGTGTGTAAGTTAAGACAACATGTTATGTACATTAAACAAGACTTAGACAAAGTATATTATGACTATAAAGACACATATGTACAATTAGGTCAAGAGAATGATCAAAAGGAATCATGAAAATGCATGAAAAATACTTAAAAAGTACTAGTTTTCAACCTAAAAATGTCAAAAATAAATATTATTTTTGGGATTTTTTTATGGATTCTCAAAATAGGGATGATTAATGAGAAGTGTGAAAAATTGGATGAAGGTGCGAAGAAAAACATGAAAAATAGTGGTGAAAAAAAATAAGGGAATGACCCTCACAAGTGTTGAACTCGTGCCCTCAAGGTCATGGGCTTAAAACTTTACTAGCTGGGCCACGCGTTATGGGTTGAATAAAGAGTGTGCAGTGAAAATAATATAGAGAGTTTCAAGTTAAAAATGGTTTCTTAAAAAAATAAAAGCAAAAGGTCTGGGGCAAGGGGGATTCGAACCCTATACCTTGCACACACACAAACTTTGAACATGCACGCTCTAACCACTGGGGTGGTGATACATCCGTTAATTTATTTTCAAAATAATAATATCATACTAAAACAACATTTTAGAATGAAATTGAAAGATATAAAGACCAAAGTTGTTGGAAATTTCACAAGGAATTTGATTGTGCCATTGAATTTATTTATATTCAGTGTATCTCACACAATTAAACTGAAATCAGTATGAACCCTAATTTTAATATTCAAAATGAAACCCTATATGTTCATGATATATTTCAATTAATTGAGGGAAAACAATCACCACATCATGACAAACATATATGTAACTCAAATGATCAAGAATGATGCATGAATCATATATTTCAGTTTAGAGCAACTTACCTTGCAAAAATGAAAATCGAATTCCTTGATAGAAGTGTTCCATATGCAATTTCTTGATGCTAACAACTTCCTTGACCTCCAAGGAGTGTGTTACAATGCTTGAATTGGTTTGAAACCTTCTGGAACTTCCTGGCCAAATCAATCTACAACTTGGTGCAAGGTGGGACATGAAGTTGATGATTCTGATGTTACAGAAAGTGTATGAGTGTTTGGATCGCTTACACATGATGTATTTGAAGTGCTTTGATCACTGGTATAAGGGGAAAATGCTTAGACTTGAAATTTCAAGTTTTCACTTTCTTGAGACTTTGAATTTTGGAAGGAGGAGGAATTAGAGAAAACTAGCTTCTTGCTATGTTTTGGTGTACTATGAATGATGAAAAATGGTCTCTATTTATAGAGAAATAATTCAGACTTGGAGGAAAAGTTTTGGATTAAGAGCATTCTATTATCCAATGAATCATACCATGTTGTCATAACTTGGATGCCAAGGTACACATAGCCTATTTTTCACATGGCTATAATCTGATCTTTTGGAGATTGAATTCCTCAGATTGCATCTCATCCCTTGGTGTTTTGATCTTTCTTGGACAGATTGGAGTGGTTTTTAGCAAATTCACTATTGTACTTTAATGCTAGAGGGCAAAACTTAAGTTCCTAGCTTTTGAATGATTTTTATCACATGCCAAGGGATAGAACTTTGAAAATTCTGTTGTGATCTTGCAAAGTACATGGTGCATGATGATTTTGTTGTTGATCTTGTGAAGAAATGAAGCTAGCATGGTCATCCAAATCATGTACCAACAAAATGTGTAGCAAATTTGTCTTGCAAAATAGTTGCAACAAGGCCTATTGTGAAATTCATAACTTCTTGCCCAAGGTAAATGAATGTTCTTGGACATTTTGGAGATATGATATAACATACTTCAAGTTTGATGTTCAAAGTTTGTCTTGAATCAATGTGGATCATGGTGAAAAATGGCCCTAAAGTTGGCTCCAACACAAGACAGATTCTGTTTGAAAAATTCCTAAGTGTTTAAGTTCAAAAAATATTGAACCTCTAACTTCATGGTTTCATATCTCTTAATCTATGCATTTTTTGGGAAATCATCCTCAAGGACAAAGTTGTAGTATATAATAAGCTCTTTAGTTTGGGCTTTGGAGCAAAGAAAATGGTTACTTGGATTGGAATTTATGGCCTTGGCAAGTTGAGTAAAAACCATTGAATTTCATAACTAAGAAAATTTTCAATTTCTTAAATGTTGCCCTTTTTGCAAGTAACATCATATTTCTTGATTTATTTTGGTTGATCATGATCCAAATCACACATTATCATCATTATTGACTTGAGGAACCCATGTTTGACCAAAGAGATCAAAAGTCAAACTTGACTTTGATCAGTGGTTGACTTTGTATCAGATGAACATGAACTTTATGATCTTCAATGAAATCAAACCCTTGTATCAGATGAATTTGAATTCTTGCATTGCTTATGAATCATGCTCCTTCGATCAATCCAATCACATGAATGGACCAATATGATGCATTTGAGGTCCTTGAAACATATCTTGAGGTGTTGGATCATGTCTTGCTTCAAAAGTCATACCAGGGACTGAATTAGGTCAAAACCCTAATTTGGATGCATCTGATGACTTAGGGCTTGATGATCTTGATTCAATGAAACTTTGCATTTTATTATTGATGTGAGGAAACTCTTGATCTTCATAAGGGACTTGAGATGTTGGATATGATGCCCATCCTTTGATGATTCATCTGCTTGAGCCATTGGGGGACCACCTAACCTGTAAAGCAAGCAAGCACACACATCTTGTATTTGTAATGGGTTAGTGATGCATAAAGACACAAACACATATGTAATGATTAATGTTAAGCAAATGATGTAAATGAGGTGGCATCTTAGGGGTAAAAAAATTAGGGTATGACACAATGCAACATTTATTATTATTTTTCCACTACTATACTCTTATTTATTAACTTTGATTTTATTCAACTACTTTGTTAACTATATTTAATAAGGGTATTCTAGTAAATAATATTAGTTTTATAATTAAAACTAATGTATCTATTCATTTTTTTAAGGATCATGTATTGTTTAAATAAGACACTTTTTATGAGACGCTACTTCTTAGAGTCGTTGCTTGAAACACCAGGATACCATATGATTCATAATCATCTTGCACAATGGCTACATTACCATTACCATTTCCACAATGTTTATTCAGACGCTCAGGGCACATCTTTCTTGTATTACCCTCCTTCTTACAATGATAACACCTAATCAAAGGAGCATTGCCACCATAATAATTATGTATTACTTTACCCATCTTCTTGTCAAACCTACCATCTTTCTTCAAGAATTAAGAATTACCAACAACAACGATTGATCTTCATCATCAATCTTGACCTTGATATTTTCAAGATCAAGAATTAACTTGTTGAACATATTCAGCTACTCAGCCAAAACTTTGTCTTCACTCATCTTGAATGAATACAAGGCTTGCTTCGGGTAGAGACGATTGACCAAAGATTTGGTTATATACAAACCCCCGAGTTTGCTACATACAACTGGTGCCGTCTTCTCCTTCGAGACCTGCCAGAGAACCTTATCACCAAAGTTGAATATGATGGTACTATAGGCTTTCTCGATCATCCTCGTCTCCTCCTTCTCCGTTATGGAAACATGCATCTTCTTTGATCTTTTCAACACTTTTAACAAACTCTACTGAACCAGCAGGGCTGACATCTTCATGTGCCACAACCCAAAATCATTCACACTGGTGAATTTCTTAATCTCATACTTTATTGATGACATATTCTCCTCCACGCTCATCACACCAGTTTATTGTGAAGGTGATACCCAGAAAACAGAGTATGATCAGTTTCTTGATCAACAAGATAACCACAAAATAAAAGAAAAGAAAGAATATAAGAGAAATACAATTCAAAGTTGTTTAAAACTTGATTCTTGACTCAATTACACATTAGGGAACAATGTTTACAATTGAATCTCAACCACACAATTTTCTCCCTCTGATTAGGATTATCAAGGATTGATGGAGAAATGATGACTAGTATGGTATTTATAAGAAAACTAAACCCTAACTTTCAACTATCATACTAAACAATTGGCCCAACAGACTAACTCAATTCAACATGCTAACTTAAAACACCAAGCTAACATATTTTTGCATGCGAGAATAGACTTCGACTAAGGCATGCACATCTTCGACTACTGTCGAACCCTAAAACTACCCTTGTCGAGACTAGAGTTCGATCCAAATACCACAATAAAAATGTAAATTATGAATAAAACTCTTCCCCTCCCCACCTAGACGTAACATATTTTTAATTAAAATCTCTCTCTTCCCTCTTTTGAACCAAACATTTATCTGATTAAAAAAATCTCCCAACTCCCCCTTCCCTTTTCTTCCCTCCATTGAAATCTCTTTCCTCCCCTCCCTCTCATTTGAACCAAAAATACCCTTACACATTGTATTTAACATCTAATTTTTATATCCAATTACCATTTTTCTTACTGCTTTTTTTGGGGCAAAATGTTGTGATAAGAGTACAAAAACGAAAGAGAATAAACCATGAAGATCCTATTAAGTTTGATTCATTGAATAATGATAAAATAATCAGTGGGTATCCATCCTTGTTTAAGACTTTTAACTCGTTTGGCAGTTGTTCACTTGACATGCACTAGAAGGCAGTAGACTTCCAAGGTTGACTGACTTTGCCACTTGCTTGTCTTTATATGTGCACTTACTATACACATTACATGGTTAGTTTCCACCGACACTTTAACGAACATCTTAGAAAAAACATCCATTGGAATCTTGGTTTGACCAATGAATAAACAAATACACTAATTAAACAACGCATGGTTTCAATACCATGCTAGTGGTTAAAAAATATATACGTTTAAAACTTATTTCCATTTACCAATGCCTATATATATATATATAGTAGAAATTTTCCAACTCTTCTCATCAACCAACTAGCATTTGCAAAAACATTAATTTCTTTGTCCACACAAGCTAATCTAATTTCTATTTTCTATCAAGTAAAAGAGAAAGATGAGTGTAGAAATTTTAGATGGTGCCACCATTGTTCACTTTCTTGAAGATGAAGAAGCATTTAATAATTCTGTAGGTAACCGATTCGCTCGTCTCGACACAAACAACGATGGTCTTCTTTCATACGAAGAGATGTTGAAGGAGCTCCAGGGTCTGAGAGTTTTCGAAACACACTTTGGTATTGATGTGGAGTCGGATCCAGATGAGCTTGCCCGTGTTTATGCATCCTTGTTCATACAATTTGATCACAATTTAAATGGCACAGTTGATCTGGAAGAATTCAAGAATGAAACAAAACAGATGATGTTTGCAATGGCAGATGGAATAGGTTTCATGCCAATTCAAATGGTCTTGGAAGAAGACAGCATCCTTAAGAAAGCAGTTGAAACAGAGTACAATAAAGTCGCAGCTTAACTTTAGTGCTGCTATGAGATCATGGTTAAAGATTTAACAAATTCTGCAAGTATTGTATAACATTCTGTTTGTTGTTATTATTGCAACCTTTGAAACTTCTTACAAAGTTTTGTTATGGATTCCAAATGTGTTCATCAAATAAACTATTTTAATATAAGCTTTTACATCTCAATCATAAAAGGAATTGTATTGTATCTGAGAAATATGGTTGAAGTTATAAAGAATTTGACATAGTGCGGCACTACCACCTAATATAGTAATATCTAAAGCATCTAAAGAAAGAAAATTCCATTTACCGTAAAGTAATTTATACATTTTATACCAACTTAGATTACCCTAAGTTACAAGAATGTATACATATCACGAATCTAAATGAATGAAAGGATATTTTCACCAAACAGCTCAACCAGTGACGTCAGTATTCATCCTGAATTCAGCTCTTCCTTCCAAACCTGGGCTAGGGCTGCAGAGATGTTTAAGCCATGATTATCGCCTATTATGCTACTTTTAACTTCATCTGTAGTGATCTCATTTTTCATTTGTCCAGAAGATGACGATGAACCAATTTTTGAATCAGCCGAAGAAGCCTGAGTACCCATCTCCTCTTGCTTAGGACACGAGCATTGGGTTTTCAACAACAAAATGAAGGAGAAAATGTATAATAATTGAATAACAACATATTAATGGGATACCAATAAAAATATCAAGTAAAAATACCTTCCATTCCCCTTGATACACAACACATAACAAAATAGAATGAGGATATTTACCTTTTGCATATTGATGCAACCAGGTTAGCAGTGAAGTCTCTAAGTTCCCAATGGTTGTGTGTCAATCTACTTCCCTACCTTCTAGAAACAAGGCAGGTCACAATTGATGGCATCAACTGGTGTAGCAGATGCATGCAAAAAAAAAATGAAAGATAAAGAAATAAGAGATTATTTCTGATTAGCTCATTTATGTGAACCATTTGAGCATAAATGCTGTTCATATCTTTTGCTGAGAATGATACAAAATCTTCCGGCATTTATTTACTATTATTTCTCCTATTTCACAATACTTCTCGTTTAGTCCCAAAAGTTAGCAGCTTAAGGAAATGATCAGGTGGAGATAACCTAATAAATATTAGTAGAGAATGAAAAAGGAATACTCAGAAATAATTAAAAAAGTATTTAGATAAACAAGGCTTCTTTGAAAACATTGGTCACATATAAATATGACATAATAAGTTAATAACACAATGGAATCATAGACACTTGATAACCAAGCATACCTGTCAGAAAAGATTTTTCTTCTTGTTATTGATTCTACAACTCAACTCTACATACACACATGCATCATCTATATATTTACATTACAATTTAAAAAGTGAACATATTAGTTAGATAATTAAAGTCATTAAATACGGATAAAAGTAAATTTATTTTTCCACATTTATATTTTTTCACAAACTCAGTGAAAATTCTAAAATGCTTTTAGAATTCGGAGATGCATCTCTGAACACATTTATTTTTCACAAAATTGAATGCAAACAAGTGATTCACTCCTATTAAGAGTGTTTGATTTTTTTTTTTTATGTAATGGCAAGGTAAAATTTCCATTCAGAGTCTATTTTTTAAAAAATTGAGTTTTTTATACTAGGTCGCGTAAAGGCCAGATACGCAGGAACGCAAGGGCCAGAATGCAATGATACAATTCCTATAACTCTAATATTGATTAAAATTGAAGGAGCGTCGCCGACAACAATGACAAATTTAATAAAAAAAAACGTGTTGTAAATGGGATTTAGGGTTTTCGGAGATGCATCTCCAAATTTACTACTGAAATTTTCGGAGATACATCTATGGACTAATTTTTAACAAAAATTGAGTGGCTACTTGATTTACAAAGGATGAGGTGATTCAAGGTGCGTTCGGAGATGTATCTCTGAAAATTTCTGAAAACATTTTTAGGTTTTCAGAAGTGTGAGCCACACAACAAGGGTGGGAAAAAATTGAGAATTTTTTAATGCACCCTATATGTTTCTTAGACACCACACGAAACTATTTAAATGTCTCTAGTTTTCGGAGATGCATTTTCGGACGCACCAAACTTTTAAAGAACGTTGAGATATTCCAGAGATGCATCTCCGAAAATTTCTGAAAAACAATGTTGGGTTTTCAGAGGTGTGAGCCACACCACAAGGGTATGCACCCTATATGTTTCTTAGACACCACGCGAAGTTATTTAAATGCCCCTAATTACCGGAGATGCATTTCTGGACGCACCAAATTCATAATAAACGTTGAGATATTCCAGAGATGCATCTCCGTAACTATTTAAAACATATATGGTGATATGCATCTCACTCATAAGCCATTATACATTTGAATTGTACCGGAAATGCATCTCCGTGAATATTCCAAAGATACATCTCTGTAACATCTAAAGACTTAAACCATACCAAACAATCGAAAATAGAAAATAGACGTACATAATTTCAGATGGTCCAAAAATGTCATACATAAATAAAATACCAATAAATGTCAAAAATGTCATACAATCGAGATCAATCCAGTAGCAAGACCGTCAACATAAAATACATACCATAATACTACTACTATATACTAAGAGACTATTGTGTGTGTCTGACAACCTCTCATTTATCTCCTCTGCCTTGTCTACCTCCTCAGTCATCAATCCCCCATGTCCTTTGGCGATGTCTCCGGTACAACAATGCCTTCTACGAATCACGCTCCTGAAATTTGTTAGAAATAATCAATGTCAAAATTTCTCAATTAAAATTAACGTAAAAAATAATGAAAGACATTGATTATTTTTTACGTTAATTTTAATTGAGAAATTTTGACATTGATTATTTCTAACAAATTTCAGGAGTGTGATCCGTAGAAGGCATTGTTGTACCGGAGACATCGCCAAAGGACATGGGGGATTGATGACTGAGGAGGTAGACGAGGTAGAGGAGCTCAGCTACCTGAACAACAAAATCAGCAGACAAAATAGAAAGACCAGTGGGACTGTTTCTGGAGGCCTGCACACCAGAAGTTCCCGACTGCCAATTCTCAGCCTCCAGATCTTCCCTCTCTCCAACAACTGCGGGCTCAGAAACAACCCCATTTTCGCTGCTCAGATCAAGAGAACCCATCGAATGGGCTTCAACAACTGCACTTTCAGGAACCTCCAAAGATGTAACTCCAACTTCACCAACAACCCCTGCAGAAAAAGAAAAAGATTCCATAGCAGGCAATCCCAAACTCCCCCATTCCCACACTTCATCCACCCAGCCACCAAAACCTGCAACAGCCACCTCTTTCAACAAAGTTTTAGAAAACAACAATGGATAAGTAGATTTGAGACAGTCATTTCCCAGCCAGTTTGTTGAAACAGTATATGCGGGGGTGTTTCTATCGTATCCATAGAGATTGTGTATATTACCGCCGTTCACTAGTCAAGAGTGTTTCAAACTTTAATGTAACAAAGGTTTTGTGTTTCGTTTCGAATCGTTTGCATGAAATTTAGAAATTAACGGTAAAAATATTGGTTTTAGGTTTTTGAGAAAAACATGTTAAGAATAGATTTCGTTAATCCGTTTCATACATATCCGATTAATCAAGAATATGAACTTAGTTTCGATCAATACAACCGCGTATCCTCGCGAATAAGTTTATGTCTAAAGAAAATTCGTGAGTATCGTTGTTTAAATCGTTAGTTGATGTCTCACGCTAACAATCAAAACAACAATCGTTAAGATCAATACAAAGCGAATAATAAATCCCAAATCTATGTCTAGAGTTTGGTTTTTAAGAGATGAAAATATTAGGTCATGATTTGGAAAATCTATTTCTAGAGTGATTCAAACCACAAATACATCATTAATAACAAATAACTTTATCTATATTGATCATAAACCTTGTTCATATACAAAAGATCAAAAGAAATACATATGATCAAGATCAACTACATCTAAGCTTAACACAAGAAGTGCTTAGCTACACATTTTCATGGTAGCTTACATTAGCTGGGAGTTCGCAAAGCAAACTTTAGGTTATTTTCCCTCTGCCACATTCTGGAGCTATTCGCTGGGAGACTCGCTGCTGTTCGCAAAGCGAACCTTCGCTGGCACCTTCGCCAGAGTTAGCAAAGCGAACACTCTGTTGTTTTCCTCTTTCTTTGGCAGCTTGTATCATCTCTTTGTGTCTCAGTTCTTTTATCAATTAGTGCACTTTTCTGCACAATAACACACACATTACAAGCACCAAAGGTATAAATACAATGCATGAACAACAACAATTCATTCCTAAAATCCATCATTAAACATAAAAAAGTGTTGAAAAATGCCAAGTATCATATACAAATATATAGTATGTTTGACATCTAACAAACTCTCCCCAACTAACTCTTTGTTTGTCCTCAAGCAAAGTATGCCTCTCATTGACACAAGAGGATTTGCTTGAGCATTTGATTCAATCCAAGAAAGGATAAATGGCTCAAATAAACAACAATTGTAGCAAAGCACAATTACACAATCCTTAAATCGACAATGCAAAAGAACTTGATTCTTACACCAAATCTCAGACAATGTTTCAAGAGACAACTAAATCATCATGCTCATGTCACTCTAACACTCCTCTTCGAAAAATAATTGAAGGAAATTAACGCGTTTGCAACTGCGGGGAAATTTCGCTCAAATGACAAATGAAGCAAATACTAAGCAATTCATACAATATCTAATCAATCATAAGAAATCATGGAAGTAACAGATCACTAAGGGATTTCATCGGTTGTAACTTGGTCGGGGTTAAAAACAAGGGACATATGTACACGACCATTGAAACAAGAAAGGGTAAAGACAATGAAGAACATTTCTTTTTCAAATTTTTCTATCTTGTTCAATCTTTATTTCTGTCTTTCACAATGCATTCTCTTTTTTGATTTGCTTTTCTTTTTGTTCTTTTTTTTTTCTACGCATTTTTTTTCAATTTCTTTGTCTTAGAATGCATTGTATCACCAAATCCCTTTGCTCTTTTCAAAATAAACCATTCTCCCCAACTTCAACATTGCCATAATCTTAGCTTAAATGCTCTTCAAAACGGGTCAAAATCGGGTTCATGATTCAATAAAAAATTTCAGCTCAAAAGAGGTTTCAAATACACGCTCACTCATAGGGTGAATTTAAGTGTTTTTGGAATGGTGGTTATACTCAAAGTGTAAAAACATTGCCTTGATCATTTCTATGCTTTCACAAATTCAAAACAACAAGCAAGATAAAGCATGAATTATAAGTATCAAACAACATTCATCATCAATCCAAAGCATTTAGTATACACATGGAGGTTTCTCACTTTGTGATTTTTGGACCTAAATGACACAAGCAATCAAATGGAGTTGTAAAAGGAAACAAAATTTTCATTTGTACAAAGATAACAAAGTTCCAATTCATTCTAAATTCAAGAACTAGGTAACTATGTACCTTGCCAGAACATCATGCATAAAGTACTATCATCTCCATCCAACTTGGAAGAATCTTCTTTGATGAACAATCACATCAACCTAAGTTTCTTCCACAAAACATCCAAAAGTTGGAAATATTAAATTTCCACAAGCATACCAACATAAAGCAATAAAAAGCATATCAACAACTTAAGAGTTGAACATTCGTAAACTAAAGAATTTAACTCTTAATAACACTTAACACAAAAGCATACCAACAATTTAAGTGTTGAGCATTCGTAAACTGAAGAACTCAACACTTAATAATAATATTTAAAACTAAAATATTAGTAAAATGAAAAACAGAAATTTTTTTTACTAGAAAACAACATATATTACTAACAATAATAAAAACGTACTAGTGTGAAAACACCTACAACGTCAAAAGTACCACAGCGGTACAAGTACATCAATATCCCAAAATAAACCACAAAGTGGATAAAGTACATCAATAAAAACTGAATACAAGAAAATCTTCACTTTGATGCTCAAAGGAAGTACAAAATCATCATCACAACAAAATCAGTCCTCCTCGAACTCTGTAGCATACACCTCGACCTCCGCTCCTTCCTCTGAGCCACATACCTCAACATCTTCACCATCACCCTCCTCATCAGCATTATCATCAGCAGGACCATCCGCATCCTCTCCCCGCCGAATACTGGCCTGGCCACACGCCAACCAGCGTGTGCAAGGAATTGCTCCCTCGACATCATAGGATGCTCAGCGGAGGGATCATGAATCTGAAGCTGGAGTACCTGCATAGAATCATGTAAGTCTAACATGGCGCGCTGAGAAGCCGTCATCCAGTCCCAGTTGTACTGGCAAATCTCTTGCTGATAAGGATAAAAATTTTGTGACCCAGAAGCATCTCCACCACTTGTGCTGGCCTCAGCACCAGCACCAAATGACTCACCTTTAATCCCCTTAGGCTTGCAGAATTTGTCGACATATCGATCATCAATAGCCGACGGGATCGTGACCTGGCGGCGTGTGGGAATATCAACCCCAGCTTCCGTACGGAATGACATGATAAGACAAGGGAATGCGAGAGGGGAATTTTTTCGAGAAGCGTTAACCCCAAGGCCACTCTCCACAATTTCCCTTATCTCATCGGCAATTATACGCGTCACATCAATCTGCACGTTTGTCAAGATACTATGGACTAGGTGAGCTAATGGAATAGTGATGGTTGAGGAATACGATTTTGGCTTGATATTGGTTACAACCAAAAGCAATATGAGATGGGCCAAAGGTTGCATGTCCTCCCGCCGGTACCTAATAGCAACCCTAGATGGGTTGAGTTCAACATTCTTTCCCGGGCGCAGGAGATCTTTGGTCATTTGTGGGATATCTCGGTGAAGGTGTAGATCCCTACGGTAATCATCAATCTCGCTGGCCCGTAATGGCAAAGGACTTCCAATAACTGTACTAATGGTTCTACGGTCAAATCTCACAGATTTTCCCCCAACTACATTTGTCTAACTAAACAGGTCGCCATCATCAGGGAGGGCATTGGCATAGAACTCCCGGACAATTTCCACATTATACCTATCAACCGGAGTTATCAGTCGATTCCATTTTTTTGCTTCCAAGAGAGCAGCCACAGACCGATAACTCCCTGGTCACTTAAATTGAACCTCTTTTCTGCTAAAATTATTCTTTTTTCCAATGTCAGATATCTCGTAGCTTGCTTGGCACTTTTAAATCGAGTATCATCGAACTGGATCAGCACTTGTCGCAATGTGGTTGATTTTCGCTTTTTAGCGGGATTAGTCTTTGGACCCATCTGCACACATCAACAAACAAATCAACGCAAAGCACCAAGACAGCTCATTAGAATTTAGAAGCCAAACAAAATCAGAACTGAAACTACATAAAAAATTCCAAATTCAGCTATGTTCGCTCCAGTATTCGCATTGCGAAGGCTGGTGAACATTCGCCCCAGATTCACTTTGTGAAGGTCTGGCGAATGCTCGCCTATGTTCGCACAGCAAAATGGCCAGCGAATGCGCGACAATTCAGAAAAACCTCAGAATTCAACTTTCTACATCAGAGTTTCATTCACAATGTCACCTCTATTCTAAAATTTACAACTAATTCAACATGCAACAACAGAGAAATCTTAAAATAGAGGTGAAACCCTAGAATTTACAATGTCTCTAATGTGTAATCTGCAACCTTAACCATATCTAACAGAAAGTAGCAAGGAAAAGAGATGCAAACCTGAACTTGTGAATGGAATGGGAGAAATTTTTGTGAAATTTGAGCACAAGAGCACGTGATAATTTTTCTTCTTGAGAGGGTGTGTTGTGTTGTTTGAAAGATAAAGACAAGAGTGGGAGTAGGGTTTTTCCCCCTCCAATGTTCAGCAATTGAAATGGGTCTTAGGCCCAAGTGTTGGCCCACCCAATTAATTAAAACCCCCTTTTTTTTTCTAAGGTGGCAATAGCAGACATCCCCTATCTCGCTGGGTTCGCAAAGCGAACTGGCTGGAGAATGCTCGCCCCAGGTTCGCAAAGCGAACGCCAGCGAACAAGACAGGTTTTGCAAATTTTTCTTCTGCATTGCTGCCACTTTCTGAATCATTCAAATATCAAACATCATTAAAACAGTAATTAAAGCAATAAATACTTACAATGTTGGGGTGCCTCCCAACAAGCGATTGTTTAACGTCGGATAAGCTCGACGGTCCAATGCAACCTCAAGGATCGCAAAATGACACAACGGAGGAATTCCGCTCAAAATCACCACCGAGATAAATCTTTAACCTCTGACCATTAACAGTCCAACTCTCATTTGACTTTATGTCTTCAATGACTATTGCCCCGTAATGCTTAATCTCACGAATCCGAAATGGACCAGAACACTTAGATTTCAATTTACCAAGGAACAATTTTAATCGAGAATTGAAAAGTAGGACCAGCTGCCCTACTTCAAACTGTTTGGTCACTATTTTCTTGTCATGGTAAGTTTTGACTCGATCTTTATACAGTCTGTTTGAGTCATACACTTGGAGGCGCAATTCCTCCATTTCATGCAATTGCATCTTTCTTCTTTCTCCGCTTAAAGTTGGATCAAAATTCAGAAATTTCAAGGCCTAAAATGCCTTATGTTCCAACTCCACCTGTAAATGATAATTCTTACCATATACCATTTTAAAAGGTGTGAGACCAATCGGAGCTTTAAAAGCTGTTCGATAGGCCCACAAAGCATCGTCTAGCTTATTTGACCAGTCCTTTCTTGAGGATGACACCGTTTTTTCCAAAATTCTTTTAATTTCTCGGTTTGATACCTCCGCTTGCCCATTGGCCTGTGGATGATATGGTGTCGCAACTTTGTACTTCACACCATATTGCTCCAACGCTTTTTCAAGCCGAGTGTTGCAAAAGTGGGATGCTCCGTCACTTATCAACACCAGCGGAGTACCAAATCGAGAAAAAATGTTCTTTTTCAAAAATTTTATCACAGTTTTTCCGTCAGCTTTAGCACATGCTATTGCCTCTACCCATTTGGATACGTAATCAACTGCGACCAAAATATATTCATTGGAAAACGATGATGGAAAAGGTCCAACAAATTCAATTCCCCAACAATCAAACACTTCAATTTCCAACATGTTTTGTAAAGGCATTTCATGCCGTTTTGAAATTCCACCACTCCTTTGACACGTGTCACAACTTTGTGCATGCGCATGTGCATCTTTGAATAAAGAAGGCCAATAAAAGCCCGATTGAAGGACTTTCGTTGCCGTTCTTAATCCGTTAAAATGCCCTCTATAAGGAGAGTTGTGACAATGCCAAAGTATGCTAGTGGCTTCAAATATTGACACACATATTCTCAAAAGGTTATCGACACCAAGCTTAAACAAATGTGGTTCATCCCAAACAAAAGAATTGGCATCCGATAAAAATTTCTTTTTTTGATGGTGAGTTAGACCATCCGGTATTAATCCGGCGGCTTTGTGATTAGCCATGTCAGCAAACCATGGT
This sequence comes from Lathyrus tuberosus, assembly GCA_022829125.1. NCBI lineage: Eukaryota > Viridiplantae > Streptophyta > Magnoliopsida > Fabales > Fabaceae > Lathyrus > Lathyrus tuberosus. Next base: position 15,642,411 of record JALAZF010000072.1, read on the forward strand.
CTAACTTGCACCATAATCAACTTTTCATCCGGAAATTCCTCTTTGACCTCTACTTCATTTTTGGTCACTTCAACATTTACAAGGCGGGATAAGTGATCCGCCACCAAATTCTCAGATCCTTTCTTGTCATGAATTTCTAAATCAAATTCTTGTAACAAAAGGATCTAACGAATTAGCCTTTGTTTAGAATCAGGCTTGGTGAGCAAATACTTAATCGCCGTGTGATCCGTGTAAACAACTACTCGAGACCCAATTAAATAAGAACAAAATTTCTCCAATGCATACACTATAGCAAGCAACTCTTTTTCAGTTGTCGCATAGTTTACTTGAGCTTCATTCCAGACTTTGCTCGCATAGTGTATAGCATGAAAAAGTTTTGTTTTCCGTTGACCCAATACCGCACCAACCGCATAATCGCTTGCGTCACACATGAGTTCAAAATCCATTTTCCAATTGGGCGCGACGATTATGGGTGTGGTAGTCAAACTTTGTTTTAAAGAATTAAAAGCGAACATGCAAGACTCATCAAGATCAAAGGACTTATCTTTTTTGAGCAAATTGCTCAAAGGCTTTCCTATCTTTGCGAAATCCTTGATGAATCGCCGATAAAATCCCGCATGTCCAAGGAAGCTCTGTATACCTTTCACATTCAACGGTGGTGTTAATTTCTCAATAACATCAACCTTTGCTTGATCGACCTCAAGGCCCTTTGACGAAACTTTGTGTCCAAGCATAATTCCTTCGGTCACCATGAAGTTACATTTTTCCCAATTGAGTACCAAGTTGGTTTCCACACACCGTTCCAACACCGCTTCCAAAATTTTCAAACAAATATCAAACGATTTTCCAAAAATCGAGAAATCATCCATGAATACCTCAATTGTCTTTTCGATCAAATCGGAGAATATCGCTTGCATACACCTTTGAAAAGTCGTGGGTGCATTACACAACCCAAACGACATCCTCCTATAAGCGAAGATTCCAAAAGGGCATGTAAAAGCGGTTTTTTCATGGTCGTCCGAGTTCACGATAATTTGGTTGTAAACTGAATAACCATCCAAAAAACAATAGAATAGTTGACCGGAAAGTCTCTCGAGCATTTGGTCCATAAACGGGATAAGGAAATGATCTTTTCTAGTAGCTTGGTTTAGCCTACGATAATCTATGCACATTCTCCACCCAGTTACGGTTCTCGTTGGGATTAACTCAATTTTATCGTTTCTAACAACCGTTAATCCGCCTATTTTCGGCACCACATGTACCGGACTAACCCAAGGGCTATCAGAAATGGGATAAATCATTCCGACATCTAACATTTTTATCACTTCTTTCCTAACCACCTCTTTCATGGTAGGATTTAAGCGGCGTTGTGGTTGAGCGACTGGTTTGAAATCTTCTTCCATGAATATTCGATGCATACAATAAGAGATCCCATTGCCTCTTGATTTTTCTTCAAAAAACACATTAATTTTTTCTCCTCCATTGTGGTTAGCTCTGTGCTTATTATCACCGGTTTATGCCCCCCATCATCAAGAAAAACATACTTAAGATGAGACGGCAACAACTTCAATTCAAGTTTTATTTCCTCATTATTTTCCTTCTTCAAGATTTCCACCCTTTCTTTCAAAGGAGGAATTTCATCCAATTCTTCTAGTTCTCGCAAACATTTTTCAATCTATTTTTCTTCGGCTACATCGATACTTTGAAGAGTATTTGTGAGAACTTTTTGAAAAGGGGTCAGAACTTGTTATTTCTCCTTTACTTCTTTAATCCCCTTCTCCGTTGCATCTATTCAAAAATAATCTCCTTTGTCCTTTTTGTGCTTCATGGCCTCAAATAGATTGAAACAAACCTCCTCATCTTGGACTCTAACCTTCATAAGATCGTCGTCTATATCAATGGCCATTCTTGCGGTTTTCATAAACGGTCTTCCAAGAATCAATGGAGCATCTTCATCTTCCTCCATTTCAATCACCACAAAGTCGATAGGAAATAAGAATTTGCCCACTTTAACCAATACATCTTCCGCTACACCGTGAGGACGGGTAGTGGATTTGTTGGCAAGTTTCAATGTCATCTGCGTGGTTCTCAATTCCATCGGTCCTAACCTTTTCACAATCGACAAAGGTATCAAATTGATACTAGAGCCCAAATCGATTAGCCCATTGCCCACATAGATATTTCCTATTGTAACCGGCAAAGTGACTCGTCCCGGATCACTTTCTTTCCGCGGGAGAGTCTGTTGAATGATAGCGCTACAACTAGCATCCACCATAATAGTCTCTTGATCCGTATACCTCTTCTTTTTTGTGAGGATATCCTTCATAAATTTTGCATATTTCGGCATTTTCTCCAAAGCCTCGGAAAATGGAATATTTATTTGCAATTGTTATAAAATATCCATAAACCGAGCATATTGTCTCGCACTATCTTTCTTTGTCGAAGCATGAGGATATGGAAAATTCTGGATCGGAATAGTACTCAACGGTTCCTTCCCCTTCCTAGTTTTTTTCAATTTTTCTTCTCTCTTTCTTTTTTCATCATCCTCACTTTTTTCCTTCTCATTTTCAACTAAATCTCCCTCACCATTTTTTTCTACTTCAACCTCATCACTATCTTTTTCTTTTTCAGCTTCCTTCTCCTCATTATTTTCAACAACATCATCGACTTTTTCCTTCTCAACAACCTCCTCAATTCGAACATCCACATCTTTCTCATTTTTTCCTCTTTCTCCCAACATTTTCCCACTTCTAGTAACAATAGCTTTACAATGCTCTTTTGGATTTGGTAGAGTGTTAGCGGAAAAGAAGGTCCAGTTTGTTGTTCGGCCACATGTTTTGCAAGTTGTCCAACTTGGTTTTCTAGATTCTTAATTGATGCTTCATTTGACTTTTGATTTGCCATGGACATTTGAATAAATTGGTTAAGAGTTTCTTCAAGTTTGGAACTCTCACCTTGAGGTTGATAAGGATTTTGTCGATTTTGTTGATATCCTTGATTTTGATAATTCGGTCTTGGTTATTGATTTTGATATCCTTGGTGATACGGTTGTTGTTGCCTTTGGTAACCTTGTTGTTGAGTTGGATTGTTCATGTAATTCACTTCTTCTTCTATCGGAGGACAAGGAGGACAATATCCTGTTGGGTGATCACCTTTACAAAGCTCACATACCAAGACTTGCACATTTTTGTTTGGCAACTCATACATCTCTTTGATTTGTTGAGGTAGCTTAGACATTTGTTGCGTGAGCAGCTCCACTTGTTGTGATAACAGTTTATTTTGGGCAAGTATGGCATCATTAGTTCCCAACTCAAGCACTCCTCCTTTCTTTTGCAAAGGGCCACGGTTATGGTTCCCTTGATGGTCATTTAGAGGCATTTTTTCAATGATGGCAATGGCTTCTTCGGCACTTTTGCTCATTAAAGATCCACCTGCGGTGGCATCCAACAATGTTTTATGCACTAATTGAAGACCGTTTCTAAAAATTTGAACTTGAGTCAGCTCATCGAAACTATGCCCCTTTCATTTTCTCAACATAGATTTCAATCTCTCCCAAGCTTCGTTGAGAGATTCGTTTCCACCTTGAGTGAAAACTGCTATTGCGGTCTTTGCCTCCATGAAACGATTATGTGGAAAAAATCGTTCCAAAAACTTTTCCTCATGTACATTCCAGTCCATCATTACTGCTGTAGATTGGTCAAGATACCATTCCTTGGCCTTCCCAATGAGGGAATGCGGGAATAGTCTCTTAAACATTGATTCCTCTTCAGCTTCGGGCGCACCAGTTGCTCCCGCAATCTCATAGAACTTTGTCAGGTGTGTAATAGGATCCTCGTGATCCATACCAGTAAAAGGATTCTAATATAGAAGCGAGAGAATACCAGTCTTCATTTCTGAATGCCGACTATTCTGAGCATTGCACGAGAACTGTGGTGTGTCTCGGACTGTTAGTACAAGGTCTTGAAGCAGGTGGTGGTGGTGGTGGTGGTGGTTCAGTCATAGTTGGCAGTAACTGTGGTATAACTGTAGAAGTTGAACTCTCGTCTCGGTCTTGTCTCTCCTTGGCAAGTCGCCTCCTCCGCCTTGTTCTGCTATTGATTTTACGCGCGGTTCTTTCGATTTCTGGATCAAAAAGAAGTTGCTCTGCGGGTAACTTCCCTCGCATAAAACGAAGTCTGCATACTAAACCAAACAAATCAACAAGCACAAGAAAAAGTTAGCAAGTTCAAAACTCAATAATTATTGCAATGCTCGCAATATAACACAATCCCCGACAACGACGCCAATTTGTTGAAACAGTATATGTGGGGGTGTTTCTATCATATCCACAGAGATTGTGTATATTACCGTCGTTCACTAGTCAAGAGTGTTTCAAACTTTAATGTAAAAAAGGTTTTGTGTTTCGTTTCGAATCGTTTGCATGAAATTTAGAAATTAACGGTAAAAATATTGGTTTTAGGTTTTTGAGAAAAACGTGTCAAGATTAGATTTCGTTAATCCGTTTCATACATATCCGATTAATCAAGCATATGAACTTAGTTTCGATCAATACAACCGCGTATCCTCGCGAATAAGTTTATGTCTAAAGCAAAGTCGTGAGTATCGTTGTTTAAATTGTTAGATGACGTCTCACGCTAACAATCAAAACAACAATCGTTAAGATCAATACAAAGCGAATAATAAATCCCAAATCCATGTCTAGAGTTTCGCTTTTAAGAGATGAAAATATTAGGTCATGATTTGGAAAATCTATGTCTAGAGTGATTCAAACCACAAATACATCATTAATAACAAATAACTTCATCTATATTGATCATAAACCTTGTTCATATACAAAAGATCAAAAGAAATACATATGATCAAGATCAACTACATCTAACCTTAACACAAAAAGTGCTTAGCTAGACATTTTCATGGTAGCTTGGATGACAAGTTTCAAGAGGAGATGAAAGAACATCTGTGTCGAATAATCGAGAATGGATGTTACTTCAGCTTCTCTATGTGAAAATTCACTCTTGGATGATCAAAGTTCAGAAAAATTTGTTTTGGTGTGAAAATATCAAGTTATGATCCCAAGAAAAAGTAAAAATCTATTTATAATACACTTGGGATCTGCTACATTCGCACTGCGAATGAATCATTCACCTAGCGAACCATTCATTTGCAAAGCGAACCATTCGCCTGCACATTCGCAAAGCGAATTTTGAGTCTTTTTTCCACTGCTCAATTCGCCAGGTCCTTCGCAAAGCGAGCTAACCAGTGAACATTCGCTGGGAGTTCACAAAGCAAACTTTACTTTCTTTTCCCTCTGCCACATTCTGGAGCTATTCGCTGGGAGACTCGCTGTTGTTCGCAAAGCGAACCTTCGCTGGCACCTTCGCCAGAGTTTGCAAAGCGAATACTCTGTTATTTTCCTCTTTCTTTGGCAGCTTAAATCAGCTCTTTGTGTCTCAATTCTTTGATCAATTAGTGCACTTTTCTGCACAATAACACACACATTACAAGCACCAAAGGTATAAATACAATGCATGAAGAACAACAACAATTCACTCCTAAAATCCATCATTAAACATAGAAAAGTGTTGAAAAATGCCAAGTATCATATACAAATATATAGCATGTTTGACATCTAACACAGTTCACCCTCCAAAACGATGTGGAAACCCCGCTACCTACCTGAAACACGCAATTATTAATAAAGAAGTCCTCTGGATAATGCATAGATAGGTTAAGAATGTCGCTCCACCAAGTAGAGGCATGCATCCGACAGGAAGTAACAAAATCAGAATTGGACACCATAAACTTAATATCCCCATATCACGTTTGCAATATTCTAAACCACATAGTATTCGGTCCCTCGAGAATTCTCCATCTCCACTTCGAAAGAAGCGCCATATTGAATTCCCGAATCCTCAACAAGTTAATTCCACCATTCTCATAAGGCAAGCATAGAGAGTCCCAATTGACCCAATGAATCTTCCTCTTCTCCTTGGATTCTCCCCAAAGAAAACTACACTGTATTTTAATGATCTTCATGCAAATCTTCGCCGGCGCCTTATAGAAAGAGAGTTTGAATATGGATAAGTTGTTTAGGACCGATTTGAGGAGAGTAATCCTTCCCCCAAAACTCAAAAATCTACCATGCCAAGTGGACAATCTTTTTTCCAACTTTCTTACCAACGACTCCCACATGGAAATTCTCCTTGGATTAGCTCCAATAGGAATGCCAAGGAAAGTAAACTCCATTACTTCCGTCCTACAACCAAGAAACAATGCACCCACTTCCAACAAGTTGCTAGGGACATTGATGCCAATTAACTTGCTCTTATGGAAATTAATACTTAAACCCAAGGCTAACTCAAATCCGCGAAGAACCGCTTTGATCGCCCACAATTGTCTCCAACTTCCGTCTCCCACCAAAATTGTGTCGTCCGCAAATTGAAGAATATCAATAACGCATTTTCCCCTCACTCCCAAACCCTTGTAATCTCCGAGAGAATCGACATTCTAACCAAACCCGTTAAACCCTCCGCCACTATGACAAAAATAAACAGAGAAAGCGGGTCACCTTCTCTCAAACCCCTCTCCACCACGAATTCCTTTGTCGGGCTACCATTTACCAAAACGGACATTTTACTAGAAAAGATTGTCGCCTCCATCCACCTCATCCATAACTCTCCGAAACCCATTTACTTCATGACATATCTAATATAATCCCAACTAACTTTATCATATGCTTTCTCGAAATCCACCTTAAATAAAGTACATAGTTTTTTTTCCTTTCTAGCGTAATCCACCATCTCATTTGCCACCAACACTCCGTCGAGTAATTGCCTACCCAGCACAAACGCACTTTGGCAAGTAGAAATCAAAGAATTCAAGACCCTTTTAAGTCTAGACGACAAGAGCTTGGAAAAAGCCTTGTACAAGCATCCAACAAGACAAATGGGCCTAAAATCGTCTAACCCCAATGGATAAGAACACTTAGGAATCATAGTCAAAAACGAAGACACAATCGACTTAGATAAAATAACATCTTTATGAAAGTCTTTGAAGTAGCAAAAAAAATCCTCCTTGATAAAAGACCAGCATTTCTTAATGAACAAAAATGAATAACCATCCGGCCCCAGACTTTTGGCACTTCCACATCCCCAAACCGCCTCTTTAATTCCTCTTCCGAAAAGGGACTTTCTAACATCTCCCTTTCCTCTTGGTTGATCTTGTTAAAATGAATCCCTTCCATAATCGGCATCGAACTCTCCGATTCAACGAATTTGTTCGCAAAATGATGTCTTACCTCCTCCTTAACCTCACTAACCTTAGTCAAACCACCACTACCCGAGTTGATATACCCGATATGATTACGCCTTCTTCTCTCCTTCATGACACTATGAAAGTACCTAGAATTGTTATCTCCATCATTGAGCCACTTTAGCTTAGATTTTTGTATTAACATATTCTCCTTGATTCTCATGTTCAACCAAAATCGGCTAGTTGCTAACTTACGGTTCAACAACAACTCCTCCGTCAAATTGCCATCTTGCCACTCCGCCTTATAATCGCTCTCATTCAACTCCTTAACGACCTCCTCCACTTACAAATCGATTCTACCAAATACCTTCAAGTTCCACCTCCCAAGACTACATTTAAGGAGCCTTAGTTTCTCCTTTATAACAAAATCACTTCTTCCCTCCACTTGTAGATTCTTCCATTCCTTTTCAACAAACTCTAAAAAGTGTTTATTGGCAAACCACTCATTATTGAAAACAAACGGTTCCGGGCCCCAATCGGAAGAATCCACAACAAGCCATATCGGACAATGATCTGATACATCTCTCAGACCTATAAGTTGACCAATAATACCCCAATGGATAATGGCTTCCTCCAAAATCAAGAAACGATCGATCCTACTCATTGAAGAACCATCTCCGTTAAACCAAGAGAAACACTTTCCTTTACAAGGGACATATACCAACTCCATATCCGCAACAAAACCCGCAAACTCTTCCATTTCCTTCTTACGATTATTCAAACCTCTCCCTTTCCTTTCCCTAGGCTCACATATAGCGTTGAAGTCACCTCTGACACATCACTCTCCATCCGCAAACAAAGATTTCAACTTTAATAACTTCCTCCAAAGAATTCTTTTATTGGCCAAATTACAAGAGGAATAAATATTAACGATATAAAATATCATACCTCTCCACTCAACTTTGACACCAACAAAACCCTTACCTTTGAAGCTACACAAAACATCGACATTATCCGTTTTCCAAAGAATAACTAAGTCCCCCGACGATCCCTCGGCATTAGAGAACGTTCATCTAACGTTCTCTTTGGACCAAAAACTCCTAGCAACCGCCTCCGGCATAGAAGACAATTTAGTTTCTTGAATAAAAAACATGTCCGCCTTCCCTTTTTTAATAATATGACTAATCCTCCTCCTCTTCACCAAGCTACCTCCCCCTATAATATTTAATGATCCTATAATCATTATGACATAATTTGGTTCTCCTTCCTTTCCCTCTTTCAGTTTTTATCCATTGTTTCCAATTCATCAATCCTTTTCTTATAATCTTTACTATTATCCTCCGCCACAATCTCCAACTTTGATATGGCCTCCCAAAGCTTCCCCCCAATATTAGACTCTAAATTTTGCCACTCCCTTGCGTTGCACCTAACAATGTCCGAATCTGCAGAACTCTCACCATAGAAATCCTTCTGAGAATTCTCCTTAACCGTCTTCATGGATTCTAGAGAAGTAGTAAATTTCCGATCTTTGATGTTTATTTTATTCCACCTCAATTTTCCTTTTGTACTTTTCTTAAAATACTCTCCAACCAAACCTTGAGAACCGTGCATATTCTTGTATTTTATAGGTTTAAAACTCTTCTTACTCTTTACCATGGCCCCACCCTGCTCTGAGCCTACTTTATCCTCTGACCACCCTTCAATAGAGTCAAAAGTCCCTCGTACTAAAGTTTCGTTGGATGCTGTGATTCCATCCTCCCTTCCAAACCCCAATAGACAATATTTCTCTTTACATCTTCCAATCGCCTCATTGAAAGTAACAACTTTATCCATATTCTCTTTCCTAACTTTTATAGCATTCGTCGAGCGATCTACTGACACAGTAGCTACATCGTCATTATTCTCCTTCCCAACATTGCTCGAAACTACCTCCTCCCTAAAAACCGCTGGACACTCCTCTTCTTCTTCCTCACCCACCGAAAACTCATCTTCTTTATCCCCTTCCTCCGGCTCCTTCCTAAACCACCCTTTTTCGACTCAGATAAAACTGAATCACTATGCTTCTCAATGTTTTCAGGAGAAAAAATATGAACAGGGTCATAAGTGTCTTCTCTTAGATGGATAGTAAATAAACTCCGTCGATCACAACCACTAACCGTTCCTGCAATTTGAAATTCGCTGATACTCTAACCATGAATCTAGCAACGTCTAAATTGTTCCCCTTTAGAGTGCTCTCATCAAAACAAACATAAGTGCCAAACGAGTTGGCAATGGTTTCAAAAAACTCCCCTCCCCAAGCATGGCATGGAACTGCATACGCTCTAATCCACGTGACTCTATCTTCATCGACCATTGTCTCTCTCCATTTATTTATGATGCTGAACCACTGCTTCCACCAAACGCCTTCTTCAATTAGTTCCTCAATAACACCCGAATCTACTTCCTCCAACAAGCACATATTAGAACCCATAGGAGATACCTTTATCGAAAAAATCCCCTCTGACTCAAAGATCCTCTGCATGTTGTAGGGCATACCAGGGCTTAAAGTAACTCCCACGTACGCGTTGCGCAATGTTTCTTTGGCTTCCGCGTTGGAAACGAAACACAATCTAACCGATTGAGCTCCATCAACCTCAGTTCCTCCCACCACCTTCGCATACGACACAGAACCGTCAAACTTCCTCTTGGACGCACCTCCACACAACCTCTCCCTCTGTTGGATAGAGGAAACCCCTTAAACCTCCTGATCCTCTCCCTCCCGTATTCTTCAAAACGAACCTACTCTTGACGCTTAGTTGTCCCCTCTCAAATCTCGGCGGATTCGCATGAATTTTCTTGCCGTCAATCATTACATTGTCCAACTTAACGCCCAACATCCTGATATCAGCTACCTCTTTGAACCTTGTGAATCCGAAATGGCTACCCAATCTATTTCTTCTGGGCAATATCACCACCTCCACCACGTTGCCCACATAACCAAATAATACAAACACATCCATAGCGTTGATGCGCTCCGAAAAATTCGAGAAGAAAAAAGAAGACAATCCCTCCATCTCCTTGCCGACTAAACCCTTTCCATAGGGGAAGATATCCCACTTGCCTGAGGGATGTTTATGTTAGAAAATAATATACAAATTGATAAGAGGTGGAATTAGTTTCTATACAACTTAATTGTTTAAGTTAGAATAAGAATTTATCTTACTTGGGCTTTTAGGTTAATTGATGTTTAGTTGGGCTTTTAGGTCCTTTATCTTATTATCTATTATTGGTACTATATATATGTGCTCTCATTGAGAGATTGAGGATTATGAAATGAATGAAAATTATCTTTATTTTATTAATTAAATGTTATTGTCTTTCTTAGTTTTCTCTAGTCTTGTTAGGGTTTATCATTAGCATCCTATCAATTGGTGCTTTCATTCTTGAACTTCAATCCTTCCTTCCATGGCATATCCATATTATTATTCCTACACCCTATACATTTCATATCAACAACAACAACACATAATTTCTACTTCACCTCAACAATCATCTTCCACCTTCCATGAACATTCAAGTTACCATAGCTACCAACCTCAATCTCAAGATTTGTATTCACAACTAGAAACTCTAAAATAATATTTGATTGAAACTCAGAAAATCGAAAATGAATATAGAGAAGAGTTGAAGGAACTTGTTCAACATTTTGGTTATTCTCTCAAAAACATTACAACTTCCTTATAAAAAAAATCATCAGATTTGTATGGAAGACAACCAAAACAACCAAAAGCTGGATTTCATTTCATCTCAAATGGTCCAGCCAATGTTTCTTATGACCTTAGCAATCTCACAAATGAATCATTACACAAACCACACTCTATAGAGACAAAACCTAAATTCACAAATTTCCTTCACAAACCCTCAACGTTGTTCCTGATTCAAGATTTTCTTCCCACGCACTACTTCAAGGATAAGGGTTGTAACTACAATGAAAACCTTGAGTGTGGCAAGAAATCATCAATCCTTCTCGGTGAAGATTCTGACTACCTCGTCGATGATCAGTTGTTTATTGATACCATCCTATTTGACCCAAGTCCCTTTGTATTCCGATCTGCAACCATAATTATTATGAAAACCAAAGATTTGAAGGAAAGTGAGTCAAAGGTCTAGGTCTCCATGATGAAGGCAAAAACTAACGAGATCCAGGTCCAAAATGACATGAAACCAATTAAAGAACAATCTTTCATGGGTGAATCTGTTTTTGTGAGAAAATTAATGGTGGAAGTAATGTCGTCAATGTGGAAACTTCTCAAAAAGCTTTGTGTTAATGTGCATCTTCCATACAACGATGGATGGTCCACTTTCTCAGACCCACCTGCTAAATGAATGGGTTTCACTTCGGACACCATAGCAAAACCTCCACTGCCACCTAAACTGCCAGATATGAGTTTCCACATTATTGTCATTGTGCTCTCCATATCCGATCATAATCCCCTGTGTGGGCATCGTGCTAAAAATTATTGTTGGGGATTTACCACACAGAGTAGTATCCAACATTATTTCACAGGGGCATGGCTGCGTCAAATCATTCTTGTTTCTGTTTTTGATGTCAACACCATACATCTTGTGATTGCAAAGGCATTGAAATTTGGCACATATGTTATTACATTTTGGAAATATCTTGTTGGTATGGATGATATTGTAGGGATTCTACTCATCATTGAAAAGAATAATATCCAACCTAATGCTTTGTTTATTGGCTCATGTTTAATGGATTTCATTAAGTCACTACTGGAAAAACATGAGATAACTAAAGGTTTTTATTTAGGATTGGTTCTCACTATTGGCTATGAATGTAACTGTGTTATTGGAAGCAAATTATATGTTCTTGCAGCAACACATGGAAGTGTTATTCATGCATGTAAACTGTTTGTGAAATTTCCATATAGAGATGTTGTGATATGGTCAAGTGTATTTAAGAATTGTGATTGCTTTTGCTCAATTAATTTGGTTTCCTACTTTTTCGCATAGTCTTTGCATTTTGCTTAGCTAGCATTCACTTTTCAATATCATAAAACTTGTCCTAATGTGGAGCTCATGAGCACTGTTATGTTTTCACATGCTCTAAATCTGTCATCGGAGCCGCCGCTGCCAAAACCACATGATCGAAGTGTTTCTACAAAAATCATAGATTTTGAATCTTCAATACCTCTCAGGGGCGAGCCTCAAATCAATGGTAGAGGGTTTCATAATGATGCTGATTTTTGCGATTCCGCCGAAACCACCAGATCAGATTACAAAGCTTTTCTACATCATGAGGGAATTCCAACAAATGATATGTCCTTTGGAGAAGGGTATCTAGTATACCATTCACTATATGACGATTTCATTTGGATAAAAAAAATTTGGTGATCCTATGTTTCAAAGACATGTTGCAGCTGCAAGTTTTTGGGGTCTAGTAGAACATGGGCTAGCAGGTGAGGAATTCTTACTTTTTAATTATTTATCATATGCTAGGGAGCTTAAGCTTAACATGGAAAATCATGATATATTACATGGGTCTTTTGGTAATGTACGTTTATTTACGAAGCTCAGTTCTCTTAAATTCATCTTCCAGCTTTATCAACTTATTGCAATGCCAATTAATTATATAGATACCTTCCTCCAATCCAATATGAATAGAAGGATTTTTGTTGTTGTTCGGGCATACTCTACTGAACATGAACTTGAATGCAGTAACCATAACCTGTTTCCAATCATTGTGTCAATTGCGTCACAAGTTGTTTATTTCTTCATGGTATTGAGGCTTGATTTCGGACAGCTCATTGTTGGTAGTAATGTTGCTATTGGATTTCCTTTTGGTGTAAAATTTCAGAACAACTCCAAAAGAGATGAATGTATAATTGTGTTTTATGTTCCAATCAGAAAAGTATTTCCACTTCATGGTCACTTTGGAATGGCAGTATTGAGCAAGCTTTCATCTAGCTTTGTTTATCTCAAAGCTTATATTTGGATCAATTTTGATAGTACCAATGGCCAAACAATAGAAACTGGTGAAGATTTATGGTTTGAAGATGTTTCTTCACTTAGTTTACCTTCAAAGCAAAGAATTTGTTTTCAATTAGATGAAACTGATCTTGAAGATCTTTTGATTCCTAACAATGGTTACTAAATGAAGACTATTCATGATATTTATTGTGTTCAAAGAATTCTTGGTCATTTTATGATTGGAGATCATGATCATGATTAGGAGATTGTCAACTGGGATTGTTGAGTCTGTAATTAAATACTACTAATAGTTATTTTCCTCCCTGGTTTGGTAGCCCCCAGACGTAGGTAGTTAGACCGAATTAGGTGAACAATCCATTGTGTTGATTGACTGTTTTATTACCTTATTTCATATAGCAGATTGTGTTGTTGTGACATCACACTTAACATCACACATCTGATACCAGAATTTCAATTGGTATCAGAGCAGGCATCCTGCTCTGCATCTGGGTGAGATCTAGGGCTGTTACTTTCTGGTACTATGGACAAGGAGAGTGGTGGATTTGTGAATAGACCCCCTATTCTAGATGGATCAAATTATGATTATTGGAAACCTCGCATGGTTACCTTCTTGAAGTCCTTGGACAGCAGGGCTTGGAAGGCTGTTTTAAAGGAATGGAAACATCCTGTGATTGTTGAAAAAGATGGAACAACAAAGCTGAAACCTGAGGAAGAGTGGACCAAGGAAGAAGATGAACTTGCGCTTGGAAATTCTAAGGCTTTGAATGCTATTTTTAATGGTATTGACAAGAACATCTTTAGGCTGGTCAACACTTGTGAAGTGGCTAAGGAAGCTTGGGATGTCTTGAAAACTACCCATGAAAGAACCTCCAAAGTTAAGATGTCAAGACTTCAACTGCTGACAACAAAGTTTGAAAATCTGAAGATGAAGGATGATGAGACCATTCATGATTTTCACATGAATATTCTTGAGCTGTCAAATGCTTCTAGTGCCCTTGGAGGGAAAATGACTGAAGAGAATTTGGTAAGGAAGATTCTTAGATCCCTTCCCAAGAGATATAAAATGAAGGTGAATGCTATAGAAGAAGCTCAAGACATCAGCAAGATGAGGGTGGATGAGTTGATTGGTTCTCTTCAAACTTTTGAATTAGGGATGGATGAGGAACCTGAAAAGAAGACCAAAAGTATAGCTTTGGTATCTAGTTCTGAAGATGCTGAGAAAGAGAATAGTCCTGAGTCTCAGGAGGAGCTGACCCATGCCATTGTTCTTCTAGAAAGACAGTTTAATAAGGTGTTAAAAAGAATGGACAGGAGATATAAACCAAATGTTAAGAACATCTCGTCTAACACCAACAAGAGAACTACAGCTGAGGAGAAGCCTAATCTTGACAAAGGAGTCCAATGCTATGAGTGTAAAGGTTATGGTCAGGTCAGAAAAGAATGTCCTACATATCTCAAGAAGAAGAAAAAGGGGTTATCTGTTTCCTGGTCTGATACTGAGAGTGAGAGTGATGAAGAGACTGCCAAGCATGTTAGGGCATTGACTGGAATATGTACTTCTGATGGAGAGTCTAGTGATGATGATCTGACCTTTGAAGAGCTAGCAACCTCCTATAAAGAGTTGTGTCTGAAAAGTGAAGAGGTTTGTCAAGAAAGGGAGAAGCAGAAGAAAATTATAATCCAGCTTAAGGCTGATAAAGATGAACTTGAGAATGAAGTTCTGTTGTTAAAATCCCAGCTTGATCAAATGTTCAAATCCATCAGAATGTTGAATAATGGACTGACACTCTGGATGAAATCCTTCAGGCTGGAAAAGGAGCAAGTGATAAGACTGGTCTAGGGTTTAATGGTGACAAGAAATCTTCTTCAGATGCTAGTTTTTCTGGTACCAAACAGAACTTGTCCCATCAGATGTCTCAACATCAAGGGAAAGCTCATGTGTCAGGACCCAAGCAATATGTACCTCATCAGAAGACTCAACACCATGGGAAAGATTATAAACATAACATGTCCCAACCTATGTCTCAACATCATGAGAAAATGTATGGGCCTAATAATGTTGTGCCTCACTACTATGGCAGAAGAAAGCCCCATCATCATGGGAAAAGACAGCCTAATCATCATTACAGACGATAACCTCATTATCATATGAGACAGTCATAATACTATGGGAGGAGACAGTCTCAATACTATAGCGGAAGACAACCTCAGTAGTATAACAGAAAACATCCTCAAGAGAGAAGGCATGTTAATCACTTCAGAGAAGAATTTCAAGGCTGGAGATGTCACTATTGTGGAAGATTTGGTCACTTGAAATCTTTCTGTTTCAAGCTCTATGGATATCCTCAACCTAATCCCCAACCTAGACAGAATCAGGATAGTCCTACTGTTGTTAAGCAATGGGTTCCCAAGGATGGTGCCACTTGTTTGTTAGCTCAGATGCCATTAACTGGTTCTGCAAAAGAGGACTGGTATTTTGATAGTGGTTGCTCTAGGCACATGACAAGTATGAGAGTTTGTTGTTGAATGTTGAACATTATTCCAGCTGTGTAACTTTTGGAGATGGTGTCAAAGGAGAAATCAAGGGTGTGGGAAGACTGAACTGTGCAGGTGCTCCTAGACTAGATGATGTGTTATTGGTCAAAGGATTGAAGGCCAACTTGATCAGTATTAGTCAACTATGTGAGCAAGGACTTAAAGTTCACTTAACTAAAGCTGAATGTATTGTCACTAATGAGAAAGGTGAAGTTGTCATGAAGGGTGCTAAGTCCAAAGACAACTGCTATCTATGGGATAAAAAGGGAGAAAATCTAGAGGTGAAACAAAGTCTGATTGATCGCAATGTCAAGCATGATGTCATGACATCCTACTGTGACATTCCAAGGATCACCAAACACTATAGGGTTAATCTTAGGGAAAGCAAGATCATTGAGGTTGACCATACAGGAAGGAGGTGTAATGACGGTTTCTCTAAGGATATATGTGTTGAACATTGTGATGTCGTAAGAAGAAAGCTGGGTATGTGTAAAAGACAACAAAGGTTAAAGACGTGTGCTGAATATTTATTCAAAAATTTAAATGTGATACATTTTGGTGGGGGAATTACATTTATTGGCTTCTAAGTGCTCAACAAAAGCAGCCCTCCTACCCTATGCAATCATTTCCTCACCTTACCACCACACGCTACATTAATCCTCATAGTCTCTTCGTCTTCTCCCCAAAGAATAGAAGTCTCAACACAGTTTTATTCATCAGTTGCTACAGAGGAACAATGTCTCAACAAATGTCGTCTCCCTCCAAGAAGTCTGCATCCAAGAGTCCCTCACACACAAAAACTAGGGTTTCAACGAAAGGGGTTTCAGAGGATGAAGCTTTAGATATAGCCCCTCTCTCAATGATTCCAGCTTCTAAGACAAGACCTGACAAGCTGCAAACAAAAAGACCTTCTCATGATACATCAGGTAAATCGTCTGATCATTCTGCTGGTATTAAATTTGATGATAGGAAAAGTAGAGAGTTTGTTACTAGCATTCTGTTTGGAGATAATTCTGCTCCTAGGACCTCTACTCCTCAAGCTGTTGGAAATCAGAATGAGGAAGAGACTATAGATGCTGATAGAAGTATAGGTCAGATTGTCACTAAGATTTTTGAGAAAGGGATTCCTGTGGCTGGAATATCAAGACCTTTGGCTCAAATGGCTGCTGTGCAATCTGAAGGTAAAAGGATGACATGCAACCAGCTGAAACCAATCTTCATAGGTTGGCTATTTCTGTCATTGAAGATGTTGTAACTGAAGCTGAAACTGATATTGATCCTAATGTTGGAGCTAGGGTTGATGTTGAACCTGATGTTAGAACATCACCTGCTAGGGAAGTTTCTTCTAGCCCCAAAGGACAGAAACCTGTTGAGGTTGTGAATGTTGAGAATTTGCTAGACAATGAGGTTATTGGCAATGCAATTACAGGTATTGCAAAAAGATTGAAGTCTAGAAAAGGGAAGACTGTTGATTCATCTCCTAAGGTGAGAACTGAAAGCAAAAAGAAGAAGACTCTTGTTGTTGGCCCTGCAAAGTCTTGGAGCAAGGTGTCTGTCTCATCCAAAAAGATAAAGATAAGGGAAGACTCCGACTCTGAGTTTGATGTTGATGAGGATGTTCAAGACATCACTCCAGTGAGAAGGTCCATTTTGAAGAGGATTGCTGATAAGGTTCCTGATGTACCTGTGGACAACATCTCTTTTCACTATGCTGGAAGTGCTCACATGTGGAAGTTTCTGTGTCAAAGAAGATTGGCTATGGAAAGAGAGCTTGGAAAAGATGCTCTGGAGATTAAGGAAGTTATGGAGCTGATTAAGGTAGCTGGGTTGATGAAAACTGTTTCTGGGTTCTCCAAATGTTATGATGGGCTAGTTAAGGAGTTTGTGGTAAACATTCCTGTGGACATTACTGACAGAAGGAGTGTGGACTTTAGAAAAGTATATGTGAGAGGTAAGTGTATTGACTTTTCTCTTGAGGTTATTAACACCTACCTAGGAAGAAGTGAGCAAGATTGTAGAGAGCTGGAAGTTACTGGTAATGAGGTGTGCAAGGAGATCAGTGCAACTCAAGTGAAGGTTTGGCCTTTGAAAGGAAAGTTGTCTGCTAGTCTTCTTAGTGTCAAATATGCTGTCCTGCACAGAATAGGTGCTGCAAATTGGCTCCCCACTAATCACAAAACTACTATCTTTGTTGGCTTGGGGAAGATGATTTATGCTGTTGGGACAAAGAAAAACTTTGATTATGGGTCCTACATTTTTTATTAAAATGTGAAGCATGCTTCAACAAATGCTATTAAAATGCCTATAGCATTTCCTTCTCTCATTTGTGGAGTGATCCTGAAGCAACATCCTGGAATACTGACTACTTCAGATACTGCCTGCAAGAGAGAGTCTGCATTATCCTTGCATCCCTAGTTGTTTATAGGGAAGCATGTCCCAGATATTGTCTCAACATCAGGTTATGGTGTCAAGAAGGCATGTACCAAAGCTGATATGATAGAAGAATTGAAGTCTGCCTACAAGGATCTAGATGTGGTGATCAGCACCAGCACTGCCAGGAAGATGAAACTTGAGCAGTTGATCAAGTCTTTGGAACAGGATGGAGATGATGAGGATGTCAATGCTGAAGGTTCAGGTTCTGAGAAAGGTGATTCAACTGGGAATGAGGATAATGAAGATGGTTCTACTGATGATTCTGATTGAGTTAGCTGTGCTGTTTCAATTTTTTGTTTTATCTTTTTCTGCACCTTGAGTATTTTTTTTGTATCTTGGATAATGGTACTGTTATGTTTATATGGTTTTTGTTCTATGATTTGTCATGTGATGCCTTCTTTTGACTGACAAGGAGAGCTAGCCTAGGACTGAATGGTAGTTTTTGACAGTAGTGAGAGGGACTAACTGGTTGATATTGACCAATTGTGGCTAAAAAGGGGGAGAGTTAGCCTAATGATGTTGTTTGTTGTTGTTGTTGCCTAGCTCTTTGTTGTGGTTCTAGGTTTGAGGGGGAGTTTGTAGTTTGTGCAGCTGGTATGCTGATTGAGTTTGGTACAGCTGTTGGATGTTGCTGATGCTGAGCGTGTAGTGATTGTTAGTAGCTGTTTGGAGATTGGTGTTTATCCGCTGCAAGTTTTTCTGATGTTGGCTGAGATTGTTTTAGCCAAAATTAGCCAAAGGGGGAGATTGTTAGTTCTGGTATTGGCTGCAATTTTGGTAAAACAATGTTGTTGTTGAAGATGTCTTTGTGTGATGTCTTAACTTGAGTTACTAACATTCTGTTTATGTTAAGTTATTTAGGGTTGCAGTTTTGTGTGATGATGTTAAACATGATGTCTTGACATCAATTGACAGAACATCAGAACATCAGTCTGATGTGTTATTAGGGCTGCGTGTGTTTTTGTTGGTGGTGAGATTTTTGCTGAAGTGAGTGAGAGATTGCAGGCGAATATCTTGGTAAAAATATATTCTGGTGCAATCATATGTGGAGCAGATCTTGTTTCTGTTTTTAGGGCTGAATGATATGAAAAGATTTGAAGAATAAAATCTATTTTAATTTCAAATCAAATCAGAGATTTTCAAGGAGTCCAAGCCCAAGTCTAAGTTTCTATTTAAAGCAGCCACAACCCTACTTGGAAGATACGAAGACTATAGAGTGAATACTGAGTATCAGTTGTTAGAGTTGTTCTCTCTAAAGCTTTTAAGCAAGAGAGTATTGTTCTTGATCAAAGATTTTAAGCAAGATCAAGTTGGGAACTTTGTAATCTTTGAGTTGTATCACTAAGGTGATTAAGGGGGAGTGAGTGGTATCTCGTATCTAAGAGGTTCTTAGGTAGAAGTATCATTGGGTGGTGATTAAATTAGGAGATTGTCTACTGGGATTGTTGAGTCTGTAATTTAATACTACTAATAGTGATTTTCCTCCCTGGCTTGGTAGCCCCCAGACGTAGGTAGTTAGACCGAACTGGGTGAATAATTCATTGTGTTGATTGACTGTTTTATTACCTTGTTTCATATAGCAGATTGTGTTGTTGTGACATCACACTTAACATCACACATCTGATACCAGAATTTCATGATGCCCATACTTTGATGATTCATCTGCTTGAGCCATTGGGGGACCACCTAACCTGTAAAGCAAGCAAGCACACACATCTTGTATTTGTAATGGGTTAGTGATGCATAAAGACAAAAACACATATGTAATGATGAATGTTATGCAAATGATGTAAATGAGGTGGCATCTTAGGGGTAAAAAAGTTAGGGTATGACACAATGCAACATTTATTATTATTTTTCCACTACTATACTCTTATTTATTAACTTTGATTTTATTCAACTACTTTGTTAACTATATTTAATAAGGGTATTCTAGTAAATAATATTAGTTTTATAATTAAAATTAATGTATCTATTCATTTTTTTAAGTATCATGTATTGTTTAAATGAGACACTTTTTATGAGACGCTACTTCTTAGAGTCGCTGCTTGAAACACTAGGATATCATATAATTGATAATCATCTTGCACAATGGCTACATTACCATTATCATTTCCACAATGTTTATTCAGACGCTCATGGCACATCTTTCTTGTATGACCCTGTAACACCCCTTCTATACCCTGTACAAAAACAGAATAAAAAAAAAAAATCTTATAATAAAACATCAGAGCAAAGATTAAGTCATTTAGATATAAACAGAGATGTCACATCAACATGAACTAAAAACAACCTGCTCATAAAGATATATAACACCTGGATAGTTTTTATAAACAAAGGAACTCCGTTCCAAAAGTATCAGCATTCAGTTACAGAATTAAAGCGGAACATCCATAACTGATGTCATCACAAAATATAAGTATGTCATATACATATTCATACAAGGCCACTATATACAAGCTACAAGAAACATCTACACTCGAACCCCGACTACCCGTGTTACATATCAGAGCCGACGGAACGACAAAAAGACGAAGACACTAATCTTCGCAAAAGACCTCCAGCGTCTAATCTGCAATGCCATTACAGCATTAAACCACAGCAGAAGGGTGAGAAACAGGATTATAATATAATTGCATATCATTATATAACACTTAGCAAAATATGCACAATTATTCTCACCACACAAATACGATACTTGTAAACAACACAAGACATATTAAACCCATTTCACACATCAATCACATAAGCATATACATTAACACAATGCATAACAAATCCTTCTCAAAATTCAGCACATAAACATTCATGTAATGAATTATGCAAATGCACAGAGACCGACACAACGACTCTACGCATGCGGTACCAATCCAACCTTGTAATTCATTAGTCCCCCAGGAACTCTTGGAATCATCGCTCGTTACATAGAGTAACTCCCCGTCGGGCCTACGATGTTCCCCGTCGCTATAAACCATTATTTCAGGGCGTACGACGTTTATGGATTGCTTTCGACCACTATTTCAAGGCGCACAATCCGATTGCCATAGTCCACTATTTCAGGGCGCACAATCATTTGTGATTAATCGCTTCTACCATTATTTCAGGGCGTAAGACGATAAAACTGATTCATCTATGAATCTTCCAATGCAAGAATGCATATCATGATACTTGACACATTAATGACTCATGCCAACATCAAATGCTCATGCATTAACAATAATCATGTATTTCAAGTACATATAAAGTAATGCACACAATTGCCCAAAATGGCCACAAACACCAATATACCATTCCACAACATCAAATTCCCATCGAAGAATCATCACACAAGCCATCTCATAACATATCATAATATGTCTTACAATATTGAAAAATAACTCAAAATTCCATTATTCGGTTTTCCGAAAAAGTTGGCTAAAAGTCGGCCAAAAATAATATTTTCTATCATCATCAAAAAGTACTCATCGACAGCTTCGATTCGGTATAAAGAACTCTTAAATACGATAAACGGTTAACAAAATATGAATATTTCAAAATAATGCGAAAACGTAAACCGGACGCCCGACACTACGAAACGGTTCGTAAAAACTGTACCGATTGGACCAAGTTCAGACCCCAAAACTATTTTTCCTAGAAAGAACATCTCGTTAGCTTCCCAACGCTTCGAACGGGGATCAAAACCGACTTACGGTTCAAGAGATATGAATTTCCGAAGTTTCCCCGACAAACCAGAATTTTATGGTTCAGCACAGTATGTATCGATACATAGGCTTATGTATCGATACAAAAAGCCACCTGTATCGATACATAGCACGCATGTGTCGACACATGCTGTAGTGAAAATGCTGTTTTCCCAAATTTCTTCAGTATGTATCGATGCATAAGGGTTATGTATCGATACATAAACCATTTCGTATCGATACATAGCTGTTATGTATCGATTCATAACTCTGTTTTTCTCAAAAAATCAGATTTCTCAAATTTCTCCCTTGCTGCCACTTTTCCGAAATGTCCGGAAACTCGACCAAATCGAACATTTTCACCGAAACAAACATATACGCGCAACCACCAAATACATAAGAACAATTTAGAACACATAAACGAAATTTCTACGACGTTCGATTTTTCGATTAAATTTCAACCTTTCAAAAACCAGAATTTTCAAACATCACCAAATTGAATAAAAAGCACGACATACGACGACCTAACCTTACTCGATACAACTACGTAATTTATTCCGAATTCTAACCGCGAAAACATCGGTTTTTATCGATTTCCTACAATTCGACCTAAACGGACAAAATAACGGAAACATAACGAAAACTAACCAAAACATAACCAAACTTCATGAAACTTTAAACAGCAGCTCACATACATATAACCAACCAACACATGTATTTATACGACTTTTTGACCGTAAAAACATCGGTTTCTATCGATTTCGTTCAATACGGCATAAACGGAAACATATGGAAAACCAACCAAAACATCCACACAAAACATACATAATCATACACAATCAATATAATAACCGAGTTTCGCACCCTTACCCGATTTAATCGTGTTCTAGAAAGTCGGGAGATTGATTTCTTCCTTCACAAATTTTTCCTCTCTTTTCTTCTTTCTCTTCTCTTTTCCTCTTCTCTTTTTTTCTTCTCTTTTCCTCTTCTCTCTTTTTCTTCTCTTTTTCTAAACTTATACTAACTATTTCTTTTATATATTTTCTTAACTTAAAAATTCTAAACATTTCTAATAAATATCTAAACTAACTATTATTAACTAAAACTATTAATTATGAAATATGTCAAATACCCTCTATTCCAATTTTCCCCGCAAACTCTCAAAAACGGTAAAAATACACAATGTGCAAAAATAACATATATTCATACCAATTAGCAATTAACATAAATATTGCTCAATTAAAAATAAAGACTCGACCAATTAACACCAAAAAGCACGGGAAAAGGAAATATTAAAAACGGACCGTTACAACTCTCCCCCACTTTAGAAATTTTCGTCCTCGAAAATATTACCTGATTCAAACAACTCCGGATACGACTCCCGCATCCGACTTTCCAATTCCCATGTCAAATTACCCTCAGCAGCGGCTCCCCATGCAACTTTCACAAGTGCAATCTCCTTGCCTCTTAACCTTTTCAACTCGCGATCTAAAATCCTCACCGGTAAAACCTCAACCATAAGATTATCTCTTACCTCAACCTCATCCATCGGAATCACATGAGACGGATCTGGAACATACTTCCGTAGCTGTGAAACATGGAAAACATCATGCAGATTCGAAAGATTCGGTGGCAATGCTATCCTGTAAGCCACTGCACCAACTCTTTCGGATATCTGATATGGACCAATAAACCACGAAGTAAGCTTCCTCGACTTCAACGCACGTCCAACACCAGTCACCGGCAAAACCCTAAAAAACACATGGTTACCCGCTTGAAACTCAAGATCTCTTTTCCTTTTATCATGATAACTCTTTTGCCTACTCTGAGAAGCTTTCATCTTCTCCCGAATAAGTTTCACCTTTTCCGTCGTTTGTTGAACTAACTCAGGTCCAACTACTGCACTTTCACCAGATTCATGCTAGCACAAAGGTGTTCGACATCTTCTTCCATAAAGTGCCTCAAAAGGTGCCATTCCGATACTAGAATGGAAACTGTTATTATACGTAAACTCGATCAATGAAAGAAAGCTGTCCCAAACTCTACCTTGCTCAAGAACACAAGATCTCAGTAAATCTTCCAATGACTGAATTGTTCTCTCCGTCTGACCATCAGTCTACGGATGATAAGCAGAACTCAATCTCAGCTTAGAACCTAACGCCTTTTGCAAACTTTCCCAAAATCTGGAAGTAAACCTCGGATCACGATCAGAAACAATACTCAACGGGACGCCATGCAACCTCACAATCCCACGGATATAAATCTCAGCCAAACGCTCCATAGAATAACTGATATCAATCGGAATGAAATGCGCCGATTTAGTCAGCCTATCAACGATCACCCAAATAGCATTATGCCCACTCAGAGAATTAGGCAAACCCGTCACAAAATCCATCGATATACTATCCCATTTCCACTCCGGAATATCCAACGGTTGCATTAATCCTGCAGGCCTCTGATGTTCCACTTTCGACTTCTGACAAGTCAAACACGCATAAACAAACTGAGCCACATTTCAAACCAGACCACCAAAATATTTTCTTCAAATCTTGGTACATCTTATTAGCACCAGGATGTATACTCATACTACTCCGGTGTCCTTCCTCAAGAATCATCTTTTTCAACTCTGCATAATCCGGTATACAAATTCTACCACGGAATCTCAAAATACCCTGATCATCCACTTTAAAGTCACCGTTCACTTCTTGATTTCCAACTAGCAACAAATCAACAAGTTTCAAGTCCAACTTCTGTTTCTCTATAACAGGCAACAGAAAATCATTAGTGATCTTTAACATACCAAGCTTCACACTCTCATGTGAAAGCTCACAAACCAAACTCAAGTCTCGAAATTGTTCCAGAAGTTCCCACTCTTTCACCATCAAAGCAGATATACGCAAAGATTTCCGACTCAAAGCATCAGCTACCACATTAGCCTTACCAGGATGGTAATTCAAGCTAAAGTCATAGTCCTTCAGAAGTTCCAACCATCTCCGTTGCCTCATATTCAACTCTTTCTGATCAAACAAGTATTTTAAACTTTTATGATCACTAAAGACTTCGAATCTAGCACCGTAGAGATAATGCCTCCAAATCTTTAATACAAAAACCATCGCAGCTAATTCCAAATCGTGAGTAGGGTAATTCTTCTCATGCACTCGTAACTGCCTCGAAGCATAAGCAACCACCTTACCATCTTGCATCAAAACACCACCTAAACCAATTAGAGATGCATCACAATACACAACGAACGATTCATTAGGATTCGGTAAGATCAAAATCGGAGCTGTAGTCAATCTCTTCTTCAGCTCGTTGAAACTTTCTTCACATTGAATATCCCAAATAAATGCCTTACCCTTACAAGTCAGTTGAGTCAACGGAAGTGCCAACTTGGAAAAACCTTCGATAAACCTCCGGTAATATCCAGCTAAACCCAGAAAACTTCGAATTTCAGTAACAGATCTAGGAGCCTCCCATTGTAGAACTGCCTCTACTTTGGATGGATCCACAGCAATACCATTACCTGAAATCACATGCCCCAGAAAACTCACTTCTGACAACCAGAACTCACACTTGGAAAGTTTGGCATAAAGTTTCTTCTCCTTTAGAATCTGCAACACAATACGCAAATGCTCCGCATGTTCCTCCTGTGACTTAGAATAAACCAAAATGTCATCAATAAAAACAACAACAAAATGATCTAAATGCTCATGGAATATACGATTCATATACTCCATAAACACACCCGGCGCATTAGAAACCCCGAACGGCATCACAGAAAACTCGTAATGTCCGTATCGTGTCCTAAAGGCCGTCTTCTGAATATCCTCCTCTTTAACCCGTATCTGATGGTATCCTGACCTCAAATCAATCTTACTAAACACACTTGCACCCACTAGTTGATCCATCAAGTCATCGATCCTTGGAAGTGGATACTTGTTCTTAATCGTCACTTTATTCAACTGCCGATAGTCGATACACAAACGCATACTTCCATCTTTCTTTTTGACCAACAAAACAGGAGCACCCCAAGGTGATACACTAGGCCTTACAAACCTCTTTTCCAATAACTCATTCAATTGTCTTTTCAACTCCACCAACTCAGATGCTGACATCCGATATGGTGCCATAGATACAGGTCTAGTACCAGGAACTAGGTCTATAGAAAACTCCACCTCCCTTTCTGGCGGCACATCTGAAAAATCATCCGGAAACACCTCCTGAAAATCACACACAACAGGAAAACTTCCAATTGCAACTTGACTCTCCACAGACAACGATGCAAACAATCCAAACAACTGAGCTTCCTCCGCCAAAAGTTTCTTCAACTCTTTGGTAGATAAGAAACCAGATTCCCTTTCTTCTTCAAGAGAAGGAAATCTCACCCGCTTAAGATAACAATCAAGATGAACACGATTGAACTCTAACCAGTTCATTCCCAGAATCACATCCAAACCCTTCAATGGCAAACATACCAAGTCCATCACAAAATCTCTACCAAAAATTGTCAAAGGACAACTTAAACAAACGAAAGAAGTAGTTACCGACCCCGAAGCTGGAGTATCGATAACCATCTCTCCACCCATCTTAGACAACACCAAATTCAAACGTTTCGCACAATCAATCGAAATAAACGAATGAGTCGCCTCAGTATTAATAATAGCAATTAAAAGATTACTATTAATAAAACAAGTACCTCTGATCAAACGATCTGCATTAGTAGGCTGAGCTCCTGCCAATGCAAATACTTTCCCTCTAGGTTGAGCTTGCTTCGGTTTCGTGCACCTCGTACTAACATGACCAACTTCCCCACAATTATAACATGTAACCCCATTCTTCCTCCTACAATCAGCAGCCACATGACCCTTCAAACCACAATTAGCACACTTATCCACATTATTCATATTCCTCTTACATTCCGATATACGATGTCCTAAACCACCACAATTGTAACATTTCACAGCAGAATTCATTCCTCCACCACTAGGCTTCCTATCAAAAGTAAACTTCTGTTTCCCTTTATCAACAGGGGTAGCATAAGGCCTACCTCTGAACTGCCCCTTTCCTTTCTTATCATTCAGATTCTTGTAATGAGTAGCACGCGCTTTGCTATCCTCATCAAAAATCCGACTCTTGTTCACCAACACTGAAAATTGTCTTATCTCCTGATAACCGATACCTTGCTTGATTTCTGCCCTCAAGCCATTCACAAATTTCAAACACTTAGACCTCTCCGAACCAGCCGTATTATAATTGGGACAAAACTTCACCAGTTCCTCAAACTTAGCAGCATAATCTGCAACAGAGGAATTATCCTGCTTCAGTTCAAGAAATTCAATTTCCTTTTTACCTCTCTCATCTTCCGGAAAATACTTTTCAAGAAAAGCATCTTTGAACACAGCCCATGTAACCACTATCTCATCCTCCTCAAACCTCTGAGAAGCATTCGCCCACCAGTCTTCAGCTTCCTTTTCCAACACATGAGTACCAAACTGCACCTTCTGATCCTCGGAACACCTAATGAAACGGAAGATCTTCTCAATCTTCTTCAGCCAAATATGTGCTCCCTCAGGATCATGAGTACCCTTAAAGCTCGGTGGGTTATTCTTCTGAAACTTATCCATACTACGCAATTCCTCGTCCGCCGCAGCATTGGGTAAATTCTGCATCGCTTGCGCCATAGCTTGCATGGCCGCAGTCATAGCAGCATCACGTCTTCCCGCCATAATCTGAACATTCCCAATGATAGCAAATTATGGTTAAACAACCACTCAACAGAGTGCAACAGTCCAACAGCGACACAAAGACACGGTCGGACAGACCAAACAGACACTGGCTCTGATACCACTTAATGTAACACCCCTTCTATACCCCGTACAAAAACGGAATAAAAAAAAATAATCTTATAATAAAACATCAGAGCAAAGATTAAGTCATTTAGATATAAACAGAGATGTCACATCAACATGAACTAAAAACAACCTGCTCATAAAGATATATAACACCTGGATAGTTTTTATAAACAAAGGAACTCCGTTCCAAAAGTATCAGCATTCAGTTACAGAATTAAAGCGGAACATCCATAACTGATGTCATCACAAAATATAAGTATGTCATATACATATTCATACAAGGCCACTATATACAAGCTACAAGAAACATCTACACTCGAACCCCGACTACCCGTGTTACATATCAGAGCCGACGGAACGACAAAAAGACGAAGACACTAATCTTCGCAAAAGACCTCCAGCGTCTAATCTGCAATGCCATTACAGCATTAAACCACAGCAGAAGGGTGAGAAACAGGATTATATTATAATTGCATATCATTATATAACATTTAGCAAAATATGCACAATTATTCTCACCACACAAATACGATACTTGTAAACAACACAAGACATATTAAACCCATTTCACACATCAATCACATAAGCATATACATTAACACAATGCATAACAAATCCTTCTCAAAATTCAGCACATAAACATTCATGTAATGAATTATGCAAATGCACAGAGACCGACACAACGACTCTACGCATGCGGTACCAATCCAACCTTGTAATTCATTAGTCCCCCAGGAACTCTTGGAATCATCGCTCGTTACATAGAGTAACTCCCCGTCGGGCCTACGATGTTCCCCGTCGCTATAAACCATTATTTCAGGGCGTACGACGTTTATGGATTGCTTTCGACCACTATTTCAAGGCGCACAATCCGATTGCCATAGTCCACTATTTCAGGGCGCACAATCATTTGTGATTAATCGCTTCTACCATTATTTCAGGGCGTAAGACGATAAAACTGATTCATCTATGAATCTTCGAATGTAAGAATGCATATCATGATACTTGACACATTAATGACTCATGCCAACATCAAATGCTCATGCATTAACAATAATCATGTATTTCAAGTACATATAAAGTAATGCACACAATTGCCCAAAATGGCCACAAACACCAATATACCATTCCACAACATCAAATTCCCATCGAAGAATCATCACACAAGCCATCTCATAACATATTATAATATGTCTTACAATATTGAAAAATAACTCAAAATTCCATTATTCGGTTTTCCGAAAAAGTCGGCTAAAAGTCGGCCAAAAATAATATTTTCTATCATCATCAAAAAGTACTCATCGACAGCTTCGATTCGGTATAAAGAACTCTTAAATACGATAAACGGTTAACAAGATATGAATATTTCAAAATAATGCGAAAACGTAAACCGGACGCCCGACACTACGAAACGGTTCGTAAAAACTGTACCGATTGGACCAAGTTCAGACCCCAAAACTATTTTTCCTAGAAAGAACATCTCGTTAGCTTCCCAACGCTTCGAACAGGGATCAAAACCGACTTACGGTTCAAGAGATATAAATTTCCGAAGTTTCCCCGACAAACCAGAATTTTATGGTTCAGCACAGTATGTATCGATACATAGGCTTATGTATCGATACAAAAAGCCACCTGTATCGATACATAGCACGCATGTGTCGACACATGCTGTAGTGAAAATGCTGTTTTCCCAAATTTCTTCAGTATGTATCGATGCATAAGGGTTATGTATCGATACATAAACCATTTCGTATCGATACATAGCTGTTATGTATCGATTCATAACTCTGTTTTTCTCAAAAAATCAGATTTCTCAAATTTCTCCCTTGCTGCCACTTTTCCGAAATGCCCGGAAACTCGACCAAATCGAACATTTTCACCGAAACAAACATATACGCGCAACCACCAAATACATAAGAACAATTTAGAACACATAAACGAAATTTCTACGACGTTCGATTTTTCGATTAAATTTCAACCTTTCAAAAACCAGAATTTTCAAACATCACCAAATTGAATAAAAAGCACGACATACGACAACCTAACCTTACTCGATACAACTACGTAATTTATTCCGAATTCTAACCGCGAAAACATCGGTTTTTATCGATTTCCTACAATTCGACCTAAACAGACAAAATAACGGAAACATAACGAAAACTAACCAAAACATAACCAAACTTCATGAAACTTTAAACAGCAGCTCACATACATATAACCAACCAACACATGTATTTATACGACTTTTTGACCGTAAAAACATCGGTTTCTATCGATTTCGTTCAATACGGCATAAACGGAAATATATGGAAAACCAACCAAAACATCCACACAAAACATACATAATCATACACAATCAATATAATAACCGAGTTTCGCACCCTTACCCGATTTAATCGTGTTCTAGAAAGTCGGGAGATTGATTTCTTCCTTCACAAGTTTTTCCTCTCTTTTCTTCTTTCTCTTTTCTTTTCCTCTTCTCTCTTTTTCTTCTCTTTTCCTCTTCTCTCTTTTTCTTCTCTTTTTCTAAACTTATACTAACTATTTTCTTTTATATATTTTCTTAACTTAAAAATTCTAAACATTTCTAATAAATATCTAAACTAACTATTATTAACTAACACTATTAATTATGAAATATGTCAAATACCCTCTATTCCAATTTTCCCCGCAAACTCTCAAAAACGGTAAAAATACACAATGTGCAAAAATAACATATATTCATACCAATTAGCAATTAACATAAATATTGCTCAATTAAAAATAAAGACTCGACCAATTAAAACCAAAAAGCACGGGAAAAGGAAATATTAAAAACGGACCGTTACAACTCTCCCCCACTTTAGAAATTTTCGTCCTCGAAAATATTACCTGATTCAAACAACTCCGGATACGACTCCCGCATCCGACTTTCCAATTCCCATGTCAAATTACCCTCAGCAGCGGCTCCCCATGCAACTTTCACAAGTGCAATCTCCTTGCCTCTTAACCTTTTCAACTCGCGATCTAAAATCCTCACCGGTAAAACCTCAACCATAAGATTATCTCTTACCTCAACCTCATCCATCGGAATCACATGAGACGGATCTGGAACATACTTCCGTAGCTGTGAAACATGGAAAACATCATGCAGATTCGAAAGATTCGGTGGCAATGCTATCCTGTAAGCCACTGCACCAACTCTTTCGGATATCTGATATGGACCAATAAACCGCGAAGTAAGCTTCCTCGACTTCAACGCACGTCCAACACCAGTCACCGACAAAACCCTCAAAAACACATGGTTACCCGCTTGAAACTCAAGATCTCTTTTCCTTTTATCATGATAACTCTTTTGCCTACTCTGAGAAGCTTTCATCTTCTCCCGAATAAGTTTCACCTTTTCCGTCGTTTGTTGAACTAACTCAGGTCCAACTACTGCACTTTCACCAGATTCATGCTAGCACAAAGGTGTTCGACATCTTCTTCCATAAAGTGCCTCAAAAGGTGCCATTCCGATACTAGAATGGAAACTGTTATTATACGTAAACTCGATCAATGAAAGAAAACTGTCCCAAACTTTACCTTGCTCAAGAACACAAGATCTCAGTAAATCTTCCAATGACTGAATTGTTCTCTCCGTCTGACCATCAGTCTGCGGATGATAAGCAGAACTCAATCTCAGCTTAGAACCTAACGCCTTTTGCAAACTTTCCCAAAATCTGGAAGTAAACCTCGGATCACGATCATAAACAATACTCAACGGGACGCCATGCAACCTCACAATCCCACGGATATAAATCTCAGCCAAACGCTCCATAGAATAACTGATATCAATCGGAATGAAATGCGCCGATTTAGGCAGCCTATCAACGATCACCAAAATAGCATTATGCCCACTCGGAGAATTAGGCAAACCCGTCACAAAATCCATCGATATACTATCCCATTTCCACTCCGGAATATCCAACGGTTGCATTAATCCTGCAGGCCTCTGATGTTCCACTATCGACTTCTGACAAGTCAAACACGCATAAACAAACTGAGCCACATCTCGTTTCAAACCAGACCACCAAAATATTTTCTTCAAATCTTGGTACATCTTATTAGCACCAGGATGTATACTCATACTACTCCGGTGTCCTTCCTCAAGAATCATCTTTTTCAACTCTGCATAATCCGGTATACAAATTCTACCACGGAATCTCAAAATACCCTGATCATCCACTTTAAAGTCACCGTTCACTTCTTGATTTCCAACTAGCAACAAATCAACAAGTTTCAAGTCCAACTTCTGTTTCTCTATAACAGACAACAGAAAATCATTAGTGATCTTTAACATACCAAGCTTCACACTCTCATGTGAAAGCTCACAAACCAAACTCAAGTCTCGAAATTGTTCCAGAAGTTCCCACTCTTTCACCATCAAAGCAGATATACGCAAAGATTTCCGACTCAAAGCATCAGCTACCACATTAGCCTTACCAGGATGGTAATTCAAGCTAAAGTCATAGTCCTTCAGAAGTTCCAACCATCTCCGTTGCCTCATATTCAACTCTTTCTGATCAAACAAGTATTTTAAACTTTTATGATCACTAAAGACTTCGAATCTAGCACCGTAGAGATAATGCCTCCAAATCTTTAATACAAAAACCATCGTAGCTAATTCCAAATCGTGAGTACGGTAATTCTTCTCATGCACTCGTAACTGCCTCGAAGCATAAGCAACCACCTTACCATCTTGCATCAAAACACCACCTAAACCAATTAGAGATGCATCACAATACACAACGAACGATTCATTAGGATTCGGTAAGATCAAAATCGGAGCTGTAGTCAATCTCTTCTTCAGCTCGTTGAAACTTTCTTCACATTGAATATCCCAAATAAATGCCTTACCCTTACAAGTCAGTTGAGTCAACGGAAGTGCCAACTTGGAAAAACCTTCGATAAACCTCCGGTAATATCCAGCTAAACCCAGAAAACTTCGAATTTCAGTAACAGATCTAGGAGCCTCCCATTGTAGAACTGCCTCTACTTTGGATGGATCCACAGCAATACCATTACCTGAAATCACATGCCCCAGAAAACTCACTTCTGACAACCAGAACTCACACTTGGAAAGTTTGGCATAAAGTTTCTTCTCCTTTAGAATTTGCAACACAATACGCAAATGCTCCGCATGTTCCTCCTGTGACTTAGAATAAACCAAAATGTCATCAATAAAAACAACAACAAAATGATCTAAATGCTCATGGAATATACGATTCATATACTCCATAAACACACCCGGCGCATTAGAAACCCCGAACGGCATCACAGAAAACTCGTAATGTCCGTATCGTGTCCTAAAGGCCGTCTTCTGAATATCCTCCTCTTTAACCCGTATCTGATGGTATCCTGACCTCAAATCAATCTTACTAAACACACTTGCACCCACTAGTTGATCCATCAAGTCATCGATCCTTGGAAGTGGATACTTGTTCTTAATCGTCACTTTATTCAACTGCCGATAGTCGATACACAAACGCATACTTCCATCTTTCTTTTTGACCAACAAAACAGGAGCACCCCAAGGTGATACACTAGGCCTTACAAACCTCTTTTCCAATAACTCATTCAATTGTCTTTTCAACTCCACCAACTCAGATGCTGACATCCGATATGGTGCCATAGATACAGGTCTAGTACCAGGAACTAGGTCTATAGAAAACTCCACCTCCCTTTCTGGAGGCACATCTGAAAAATCATCCGGAAACACCTCCTGAAAATCACACACAACAGGAAAACTTCCAATTGCAACTTGACTCTCCACAGACAACGATGCAAACAGGTCTATAGAAAACTCCACCAGGAACTAGGTCTATAGAAAACTCCACCTCCCTTTGTCATGCTTTCATTAACATCATGTTTGAATGCTACTTTGATTTGTCTTCAAATTGATATCATGTTTGAGTACCATGTTTGTTCATATCATCCATACTTAAATCATACTCCATTCAACTTTGTTAAGTTATTCCCCCAAGTGATGTTAGCTTGTTAGCATCCATCCTCAAGTTGCCCTCAATTCTTTAATCCAAGGGAAAGTCTCTCTATTGACTCCATGTCATAGATATCTCATCATTATCTACACCCTTTGACCTTGTTAGAGTCATTAGGTTTTTGAGTCTTAGACTTAGGTTAGAATTTACAACTCTTTTGACAAGAATACTTAGTAACTAAGCCTTTAGGTTCCTATCTCTCACCATAAAATACAAATACAAAACAAATAGCAAGCAACATCACAAATACTAGTATGAGGTTCCTATAGAGTACTATGGATGCTTAGCGTCTAATACCTTCCTTAAGTATAACCAATCCCCGACCCCAAAATCTCTTAGCATTGTTGTTACATTGCAAAGTTATGGTTTTTTACGATCTTTACCCTTTCCCTTGGATAAATCAAAGCTCGGTGGTGAATCTTTAAAAGATTTGTGATTCAAGTTTAATCAATAGCTTGATATCCAATTTTCACCGCAACACTAAGCCATCCGCCACCAATGCAAAAAAGGAAAGGTGACAAAAGGTCACCTTGCCTCAACCCTCTCAAAGCTTTGAGGTCGCGCGTAGTGCCTCTGTTTGCTAAGACTGACAAATGATAATTGAGATCCCCACCTCTAATCTATTTACACCATTTGCTGCAGAAATTCATTTCAATCATCACATCTTTTAGAAAGGACCACTCCATGCAGTCATACGCTTGAACGAAATCCACCTTGAAAACAAAAAACTTATGCTTACATCTCTTAGCAAGATCAAGAATATCATTAGTCAACAACACACCATCAAGCAATTGCCGCCCAGAAATGAACGCAGTTTGAGAACATGATCCAATCTACCAACCACTTTGCTCAGTCTGTCAGCCATACATTTGGAAATCAGTTTGTAAACATATCCAATTAAGCTTATAAGCATGTATTCCTCCAACGTCTGAGGGTTATTCTTCTTAGGAATAAGAGCAATAAATGAAGAAGAAAAGGATTTTGGTAGATTCCTAAACTAATGGAAGTGGTTGATCACATTCAAAAAAATCACTACCCACAGTAGCCCAACATCTATGTAAAAACTGAAATTCAAACCCATTAGGCTCGGGACTCTTGTCCCCTACACTACTAGACAAAATCCTTGTGATTTCTTAGGACGAGAAATGAGCAGTCAAGAACTCAGTTTCTTCCAAAGACAACTTAGGAAATCCATCCATTTAGAGTTTTAAACCATAACAAGCCCCCTTATTAAATTTTGAATCGAAGAAATCCTTGATGTTACTTTTAATCAAGTCAACTTCTTACAACATCACATTTCCAGCTTTTATGAAGGAGATGTTATTTCTTCTTGACCTAGATTTGAACATTGCGTGATAAAGTCGTGTGTTTGCACCCCCTCCTTAACCCATATGGTTCTAGATTTCTACTTTATCATGCTTTCCTTAAGTTTCAAATTCCTCCAGATCTTACCTTGAGTCTCACATCTCTCAAACACTTTGTCTTCCGACATAATTTCCTCATTGAAATCCTTGTCATCCTCAATTTCATTAAGAGCATGAACACCTTCTTCAACACAAAGATCAAACCACCCAAAAATATTTTTTTACCACCACCTGGGCTTTTTTCTAAGACATTTAAACTTCTCAGCTAAGATATAAGACGCACTGCCTTCAATCCTCAAAGTATTCCACGACTCACTAACAAACTCCAAAAACTGAGGGTTTTCATACCAGGAGTTAAACATTTTAAAGGATTTTGGGCCCCAGTTGGCTACGTTGCATTTCAGCCAAACCGGCCTATGGTCAGAAATGTCCCGAGACCTAATATGTTGCGCCACGATGCCCCAATGTGACGCCAAACCCTCCGAGACCAGAATTCTGTCTAACCTACTCCTGCAGCTCCCATTAGACTTGAACTAAGTGAACAAGTTTCCTATCACCGGAACATCAATTAATTCCATTATTTCAATGAAAGAAGAAAAATCCTCATGTTCTGATGTTATGCTTCTTCCCAAACCCTTCCTTTCCTCCCTAGCTTTAATTCCGTTAAAATCACCAGCAACAATACATTCACCTAATGGAAATCTACTCTTTACCTCAATTAAAGACGACCAAATTCTCCTCTTTTCAGATATAAGACATGAAGAGTAGACATTGATGAGATAACACCTCAAACCTTTCCAGAGCCTGCAAATCCCTAGATATCCGTCTCCTTTGAAGCTAAACAGAGATGAAAACAATTCCCTTTTCCAAACAGACATAATTCCACCTGATTTCCCTACCAGCGCAGACGATGAACAATCCAATTCTTCACGGTCCCAAAGACTATGCACACACGCATCGTCCATATTTTGGATCTTGGTCTCTTGAATAAAAGCCATATCCTCCTTACCCTCCAAGAATAATTGTCGCATCCTCCTTCTTTTCAGGGAGGAGCTACACCCTCGCACAATGTAAGAGACAAGATTCATGGGACTCTGATTCCTACCCCCAACTTGGCTTCAAAATGTTTTCTGTCACAGTCTTCCAAATTCCTGATGATTTTCTCAAATGCCTCATCGTCATCCTCACTATCAATACCCCAGGGCTTTAATGGATTGCTAGATTTTCACCGAAATATCTTCCAAGGATTTCATAATTCTCGAATTCCCTTGATTGACATCTGAATCACCAATTGAATCACAACACAAGATTGACCCTAAAGAGAAACGAGAACTTGCATCAATTTCTTGTTGTAATACCCCAAAATTTTCCCTCTCTTTTCTTCATACATTTTAGCATGAGCTTTCATTGCATTGCATTGCATTCAAGCATAGAAAAATAAAACATCAAGCATTTAGCATTGCATCTTGCATAAGGGCATGTGATCAGGTGATCCTCTAAGGTGTTGATCATCCAAAGCTAAAGAAGAAGACCAAGTGTTTCTCACAAGCCTCAAGGATCTCTTACATCATGTATCATCTCCATTTGATCTCATAAGTCATTGAAAGAAGGGAATTCACCAAGAGGATTGGACAGTGCATAATTTCCTACACAATGTAGTCTAAAGTTGGGATCTGACCCTCAAATGGGCAAGCTCTTTGAGTTTTTATCATCTCCAAAGGGCATATCTCATCATTGTTTGAGAGGATACACATCATATTCAGAGGAATTTGGATTTGGAGGATGTGCTATTTCCTCCTAACCAGAGGGTGCCAAAATTAGGGTTTGACCTAAAATCAGTTTATCTCTGATTTTTTGGGGCAAGACTTGATCTCATGGTATTCCTTATGTTCTTAAGTGTTCATGGATGGAATCTTGGTCATTGGTTCTTTGGGGAAGATGTTTAGTGGATCAGTTGCTTGTGAACCAAGAAAAGTCAACTATAAAGGAGAAAGTCAACTGTGGAATTTTGAGGTTCTTTTCATGGTTTTCAAGGACTCACATCCTCATATGGTCTTCAAGGGTCAAGTTTCACATCATTCATCAAGAATCAAGAGTTTGTGCAAAAGTTACTAAATTTGGAAAATGACCTATAATGAGAACTTTCCATTTTTGGCAATTTTTCCACCACATTCAACTTGACTTTTCATCATCAAAGAAGCACCAAATAAATTTTCCTCCAACATGAAAGTTGAAGATCCTTCTCTCCCATTTCCAAAAAGTACTAGAACATCTCCATATCATTTGTGGAACTCTAGTTATGGTCAAAACAATGCAAGGTGCATTTTGATGGTTTTCCATATACCACTTTTTCCACCTTTTGCATTTTGGCACAAATGGACTTGTAATTGCTTCTAATGGTTCATGTCACATTACAACATCCAAGTAAACCTCATTTGGATCAGATTTGGCCTTTGAATCAATTCATTTCATGCCATATTTCTCACTTATTCAACAAAGTGCAAAATTGCAAGATGGATTAAATCTCACAAACCAAGCAAGTGCAAGGCCCAAGTTCAATTCAAATGTGATCAGTAAGTAAATTGGAGGCGAATCATGCTTGTTACATGGACTTTGCACGTGTGAATTAGTGGTGGTGATTCAAAGTGCATTTTGGCAAAACCACTCCAATCTCACTAATCAAAGGTTTAATCACTTGCTAATCATAATCAGGGGAATAACCAAGTGTATATAAGCTAACTCATACCCTCACAGCTAGGTCATGCATTCATTTTGGGTCAGAATCCATTTTTCACTCCTCACTTTCTCTTCTTCGATTCTCTCTCACCTTGAGAGCTTTTTGAGAAATTCTTTCATCATCTGAATCCTTGAAGTTCATAGAACACAAATCAATCATCATCTGAAGCTATAATCAAGGATATCATAGGGTTCGAATTTGGAAACCTCTTCTTCAAAACTCAAGATCTAGGTCAGATTCAAGATCTAATTGCATTTATTTTGCAATTAGAGGTTCTTAAGGCTTGATCTGCAGCTTATCTTTGGTTTTCTAGGAGTATTTTGAGCTCTTCAAGGTCACAGGTTAGTGGAGATTTCATACCCTTAGAACTTAATTTTTTTGATGTGCATGATGATCTATGAAGTTCACTGAGTGTGCTGATGTATTTTATTTTGATTTTCGACGTGTGGATTGTGTGTATTTTGAGATTTAAGTTTTGGATCCAAACTTTCTTTTGTTCGATTTGCTTTATGTGTTGTTTGTTTGATGATTTGGATTGCATATTTAGAATCCTTGTGAAAATCTGGTTCGAATGGTATACTCGTATGCAATTTCTGGAAAAGTTTTTGTTGCAGCTCACCGGAGAAGGTGACCGGAGCCCTAGCTCCGGCGACTAGTTCAGTTTTCCGTGTGGCAAGGGTTTGAGGGAAGAAGATGAAGTCTTAGCCGTTGATTTGTTTGATCCATTGGTCCACAGTGCGCCACGTTTTATTTTTTTTCTGAATTTATTTCATGGTG
Organism: Lathyrus tuberosus; assembly: GCA_022829125.1. Classification (NCBI taxonomy): domain Eukaryota; kingdom Viridiplantae; phylum Streptophyta; class Magnoliopsida; order Fabales; family Fabaceae; genus Lathyrus; species Lathyrus tuberosus. The sequence continues at coordinate 15,681,048 of JALAZF010000072.1, forward strand.
TGTGTGTGCTAGCCTATGCTTATTATTGTGAACCTTTGATCCTAGCCACTCATCTCAATTAATATTTGTTTTGTTTGACTCAATCTGATGCGTTTGATTAATCATATGGTTAGATGTTTGCCAACAAATTAAAATAATGTGTGCTTGTCACGTGAGTTTTTATTGTGTCCAGAATGATGTAGTGTGTGCGTGTGTACTCTTTTTGTTGTGTACTTTTAATCATGGCCATAGATCTTGATTACTGTGTTGTTTTGTTGACTTGATGTGGAGCGTGGGATCCATCCAATGGCGTGTGTGAGTCAAGATTGGTTGACTAAGTTCCCTTTATTTGTTTGGCGCGTTGATGGACTTTTTGTGTTTGGGCTTGCTTTACCCACCCCCTTGCTCTGATCCATTCCATGTTTCAACGTGTTTGGGCTACTGTTTGCACCCCCTGAATTCCTTTTCATTTTATTTTATTTTAATTGCTTTGTTTTGCATTTTATTTTTTAAAAATAGTTTAATGCATCTAAAAATTACCAAAAAAATCATGAAGCATCTTTTTAGTTTTATAAAATTTTGGAAAATTTTATTTTCCTTTTTTATTTTAATTTTGGCATCTGAATTAATTGTTTGGTTCATTTCTTTTTGATTTGTTTCATATATGCACACCTTTACTTGCTGATTTTATTTCTCATAGCATATAAAACATTTTCAACCCATTCTTTTTGTATTATTTCACCAACACATTGGAGTGCATAAAAACATTTTTCAAATATTTTTAAAATCATTTCATATTGCATTTTGGTCCCTCTCTTTTGCATATTGAATCATGTTTCTCACTTGATCTTTGCTTAATTGTTTGAGTTGCTTAACTTGTGAATTTTTGTGAGATCTTTTAGCATGTGATTGTCTTATGACCTAGATCATTGGAGTTTTAATTTCACAATTGTTGAATGTCATTTGATGTATGTTTGATTAATTGTACTTAAGTGACTTATGCATGATCATCTCTTGACATCTCTTTACACAAGTTGATTTTCCATGCTTAATTGATTGGGTTCCTTTATGATTATTTGAATGAGCTTTTGATATGATGTTGACCCCTGGTTGAGGTCCTTTGAGATTTAATTTTGCAATTTGTGGATCATGTTTGAATCATGTTTGAATATGCTTAAGTGTTGGAACTTTGTCCTCTTTTTGTAGTTTATTTTGGTGCATGTTTTGAAGGTGTTGATTGATGTTTGGACTTGTATGACTTGAGTTTGGTTTTGATATGATATTGATGCATATGCTACTGCCTCTTGAATTCTATACTTGGTTTTCATGTCACTTGTGCATAGTTGAATGCATTTGGTTTGAATTGTATGATAAACATCATTACCTATTGCTTTGTAACTTCTTTGGATCATAATGCTTCATGATATGATTTCCTTTTGCATAAGAATTGTTGATGATAATATGAGTTTGGTTCTGACTTGTCTTCATTTTCATCTTGTCTTTCTCATTTCATTTTGTAATGAAGTATATGTGTGCTTAATTGTGCATTTCATACAAGTATGCTTGCATTCTTTCATGTTTATCTTTGCAGGCTTACTTGAATTGTTTTGCATTGATCTTTGAAACATGTTTAATGATTTGAGTTGGACATTTATGATATGATGTGCTTGCTGCCACTTATTGTATCTCATCTTCCTTCTTCTTCTTCTCTTTTCTTCTCTTTCACTCTTTCTCATCCCATGAATCTCAAGACTTGTTTAAGTCTTGGATTCTTTCCCTTTAGAGCTACCTAGTCCAACTTAATTTTTGATTAAGCTTGGAGTAGGATTAGCATTAGGTTTTAGGTAGTTGTCCCTCCTAAGCCTCACTAACCCTAGGACATCCATGCATGATAACATTAGGACGCTTAGTTTCCCTTTAAAGTTTCCTTTGTGTCGCCTCTCTTCTCATCTCAAAATAAAAGTAAAAAACACTTAATAAAAAGTTAACGTGTATTGCGCTCGAGCCTTAAGCGTGGGAAGTGAGGAATGAGGGATTTCCCTTCACTCTTCTAGGATACCTAGTGTACGTCCTGTTGGGGACGATACGCGAAGTATTCGTTCCTATGTTGTAGACTTTGGTGCAATGCAAGTTACAAATAACCATCAAAATACTTCTTTTTAAAAGACAAAAACAAACAATAACGTCTTTCCTTCGGGAATTCTTATTATGCTATGATATTGCAACATTTGGTTCAGCCGTATTTGTGTCAATAGCTCTCCGTTGTTTGAAAGGGGTTATCTTTTGTTTGATTCTGCAATATTTCTGGATTCGGATTTATTTTCCGATGTTGTGTCGGATCCCTTGCCCGATTTCAAAGCTGGAATCAAAGCAGATTCGGCCTGGAAATGTTTAAATATGATTGTTTGCATTTTGCATTTGCATCCTCATAATCATAAGCATTTTTGCATAATAGGTACTTGTTGCAGGAGATCTCTAACCTTTATTTGGTTTCAGGCACTATAGCTGAGAATCACATTCACCGATTCTCAACTCGAAGAAATCAAGCAAGGATAATGGATCAGATGCAGAATGATTTGGCTAAAATGAGGGTACGAATGGATCAGTTCGTGACTCTCATGACTGGTATGGCACAAACTCAAGAAAGATTTAGGCTTCTGGTCGAGCGTCCAGAGGCCACGCCTGGAGGTAATCAGAATGACAATTCACAAACTCATGGCACTCCTCTTCCTGTTGGCAATCCTCCTCCTGTGGGCAATCTGGGTAATGGAAATGTCATAAATGCTGGTGTTGTTCAAGAGGATGCTCAGGAAGACCAATTTACTCTGCTGGATGCTGAGATGGGTACCCCTAATGATAAAAGGTACGATGAGTTGGCTGAAATGATACGGGCTATGGAATGCAAGAATTCTATGGGTATTGATGTTACTAGTCTGGGGCTGGTACCAGTAGTCAGGATTCCTCCCAAATTCAAGCCACCCACTTTTGACAAATATCATGGCAATACGTGTCCCCAGACACATATCCAAGCTTCTTTTGGGAGGATCTCAGCCCATACAGATGACGAGAAGTTATGGATGCATTACTTTCAAGACAGTCTGGCTAGAGCTTCTTTGACTTGGTATATGAAATTGAACAGAGCTGCTGAGAGAAGTTGGAAGGATCTGGCAGAAGCATTCCTAAAACAGTACCAGTACAATATTGGCATGGCGCCCAATCGCACTCAATTGCAGGGGTTGTCACAGAATGCTAAGGAAAGTTTCAAGGAATACGCTCAAAGGTGGAGGGAAATGGCTGCCCAGGTTCAACCTCCTTTGCTGGATAGAGAAATGGCAGATATGTTTATGGGCACCCTGCAAGGGGCATTTCTTGAAAGATTGGCTGCGTGTCCATCAACCGGATTTGCGGATATTGTGATTGCGGGTGAAAGGATCGAGAGTCTGTTAAAGCTTGGAAAGATTCAAGATGTAAGTGGGGTTGGCTCTTCTGGAACGAAGAAACCATTTGCTAGTGGTCAGAAAAGAAGAGAAGGTGATACAAATGCTGTGTATATAGGATGAGGAAGAGGACGTTCTCAAGCTTATCATCAGGTAGGTGCAGTGACAATCCCAGCACCGTCTGTTCAGCAACAACAACCACAACAGCAAGCTCAGCAGCAACAACAGCACCCTCCTTTCCAACAGAGGGCTAGGCAGAGGGACCGTAAAATTGACCCTATCCCTATGACCTATTCAGCGTTGTTACCTCAGTTACTCAAGTTAAAGTTGGTTGAGCTTCGTACTATGAGACCTACTGCCGCTGGCAACTTGCCACCTAATTTTGATGTTAACGCTCGCTGTGATTTCCACTCAGGTGCTCAAGGGCACACCATTGAAAAATGTTGGGCGTTTCATCATAAGGTGCAAGACTTGATCGATGCCAAAGCAATCAATTTCTCTCTACCTCCTAATGTTCTCCAGAACCCCATACATAATCATGGTGTGGCAGATGTGCATACTATTGAAGATGGAAGGAGATTGAACTTGGTAGCAGATGTCAATCAGGTGAAGACTTCTTTGTTGGTTGTAAAAGATCGTCTGTTGAAGGGGCAGGTGTTCCCAGGTTGCGACCAAGATTGTTCTGAGTGTATGAATCAAGAGAATGGCTGTGATAAGTTAAAAGTGGGTTTGCAGAATCTGATCAATGAAGGACGTCTACAGTTTGACCGGGTTGTGAAAGATACTGATGAGGTGTGTGACGCCCCTAATCTATACCCCCAATTAACACGCAATTAAAGCGGTAAAAAGAAAATTCGAAAATTGATCAGAGTATATTTGAAACATCATGGCATAGAAAGGGAGGATCACATCAAAGTAACTAAACATACACATAACATGCAACACCTGCTCATTTAGATATGCAACGTGGGGTAGCAATCATACAGAGGAAACTTTGTTCCTTACACCCACTTTTCAGAAATTAGAATTAAAGCGGAAAATCTAAAATCTGATTAACATATATACATGTACACATATAAACAGTTTGTCATACATCAGGTAGCATATGTACAACCCAAAATATATCATCAGATATACAAAATAATAGCGCGCGGCCACCCAAACTACCCGGAGTCACATATCAGAGCCGACCGACCAAAATAATGAAGACGCAACGCTTCACAAAAAGGAATACCTCCAGCAGCTCTAATCTGCAACGCCACATAGAGCGTTATAAAACAGCAGAAGGGTGAGAAAAACAATCATAATACCGTTGAGTAAAATTATGTATTAACACAAAAATACACAAGTATAAAGTTCTCACCACAAATGCACCACAATCAAATAAAACATAACACAGTACAATTATCAGGTATTCATCACCAATGCACGTCAATCACCCATAATACACTCCTCATCAACATAATTATACATACTCCATCACATTATCACATTCACAATTAACATACACATTTAATCCATGATTATGCAAATACACAGAGACCGACACAACGACTCTATGCACATGCCATGCGGTACCGACTTCCATTGTTTCTCATGTCTCATCACCAGTTCACTCAGGAACTATTGGAACCATCGTTCGTTACTGAGAATCTCAAGTAACACCCCGTCGGGCCTACGATGTTCACCCGTCGCTTTAGGTCCTCAGGCATCTCCTCATATTTTCGAGGCACACGACGTTATGGATCGCTTTAAGTCCCATCATGGGCACACGATCGTCTACAACCATCGCTTTAGGTCCTCGGGCAGCGCCTCATATTTTCGAGGCACACGATGTTATAGCTAATTCCCTCAGGAATTAAACCGCCACTCAGGACGTTTCCACAATACATATCATGATGATTGGCATACAATGACTCATGACATTCACATTGCATACATACACACATTCATGATCATGCATTTATCATCAAATATCACACATAGTATTTTCTTGCCCTTAGGCCACAAATTATCATCGACACATAGTATTCTTATCCCAACACAGCACACAATCCATACAACATTCATATTAACAGTACGGTGTACCTTACACATCCAATTCACACAATTATAACAGCAAAAGTCGAAAAAACGACACTATTCCCAATTTTTCGACATAATTAAATCGGCTAACAATTCCAAAATCATCATCATCCAAAAGTACATTTCATAAGCTTTCCAACGATATAAATATCACTCAATTCGGAAATACGGTTCGAAAGATATGAATTAAAAAAAAAAAAAAAGGAAAATTGTTTTCAAAAACAACCAACCGCCCGGCGAAACGCACTTCGCCTCTGCTTCGCCCGGCGAAACACAGGCGATACCAATCCCCCAAAATAATTCAAAGAGGCAGAAGCTTGGCACCTCTGCGCCTCTCGAACCGCCCGGCGAAAAGAACGCATCGCCCGGCGCTCAGGCCCTTTCGCCCGGCGCTCTGCACCAGAAGCAGAAAAATTCTGCTGCGTGAACATTGTTCCATACCTCCAATTTTTCCCATTTTCTTCCCCAAATCATTTCCAACAGCAAAACAATTACTAGCAATGGTTCATACACATACATAGATCATACAACACAAATTATATCGAATTCCGTCCGTGAAAACATCGATTTCTACTCGATTACACGATTTTGACCTATATCCGAAAAACTACCGAACGAGACAATACAACATGCAACCGCACATACATAATCATACACAACAATAAGATAATCGAGTTTCACACCCTTACCCGATTTAATCGATTCCTAGAACTTGTTCTCTTGATTTCCCAAGCTTTTTCTCCAATTTCTCTCTTTTCTCTCTTCTCCTCTTTTCTTCTCTTTTCTTCTTTTCTTACTTTCTTTCTCTTCTACTATTTTTCTCTCTATTTCTATTTTTCTTTTCTTTACTAACTTAACAAAATACACCCAAATGCCCAAAATACCCTTACACTCAAATATCTCGCAAACGTTCCCAAAACCCGATAAAATATATTCACGACGAAAAATAACATATTTTCACATAAAAGTCAGAAATAAAATAATATAATAATAAAATAATCAAAAACGACTCAATTAGAGTAAAAGACCAAAACTGGGGCGTTACAAGGTGTCAACTGTGACAATTTACTATACTCCTGCGGAAATTCAGGTGCCTGCAAGTACAGCTCCTGTGGTAAGTGTTGTGCTAGCAAGACCCAGTCCTGTTACCATCACGGTGCCAGGACCAGTTCCGTTTACAACTATGAAGGCAATCCTATGGCACTATGGGGCAGACGTGTACTATGAAGGTAAAAAGCAAGAAGTTGGGACATCAGCCGGTTCAAATATTGATAATGTGGGTGGTGTAGGTGGCTTTACTCGGAGCGGAAGGTTGTTTGCTCCCCAAACTTTGCGCACTGATCAAGAAGTTGAGGCCGCGGCAAAAGCTAAAGGAAAACAGGTGGTTGAGAGCGTGCATGTGTCTGAAACAGAGACCAGGATTACTTTTGACAACGAGGTAGAAGAGTTCATGAGGATAATAAAGAAAAGTGATTACAAGATTGTCGATCAATTGAACCAGACGCCTTTAAAGATTTCAATTTTTTCATTGTTGATGTGTTCTGATGCACACCGGGAGGCTTTGTTGAAAGTGTTGAAGAAAGCATATGTGCCACAGGAAATCACTGTCAATCAGCTCGAGGGTGTAATCTCTAATGTTAATGTCAGCCATGGTTTGGGCTTCACAAGTAGGGATTTTACTTCTGAAGGAAGAAACCACAACAAGGCTTTACACATCACAATGGAGTGTAAGGGTGCAGTGTTGTCTCACGTGCTGGTAGACACTGGTTCCTCGCTCAATGTCTTGCCTAAGAAGGCGCTAATGAAGCTGGAAGTTGATGGTTTGACATTAAGGCCAAGTGAATTGGTTGTTAGAGCATTCGATGGGACGAAAAGATCTGTGTTTGGTGAAGTGGAACTTCCCATGCAAATTGGACCGTAGGTGTTCAAATCCACATTCCACATGATGGACATACAGCCTGCGTATAGATGCTTATTAGGCCGCCCTTGGATTCATGCGGTCGGGGCTGTTACATCCACCTTGCACCAGAAGCTGAAGTACAAGTTTGAAGGACAAGTTGTGACAGTGTGTGGTGAAGAAGATATCTTTGTTAGTCATTTGTCCACGTTTAAGTATGTTGAGATGGATGGGGAAATTCACGAGATGCTTTTCCAGTCATTTGAAGCGGTAAATATTGACAACGTGCCTGAATCTTCCTCTACACCAGATAGAGCCGGTACCTCCATTTCATCCTACAAACAAGTTGTCGAGGTCGTCAGAGCAGGCAATGCCCAAGGCTGGGGCAAGCTGATAGAGACACCAATGAAGGAGGAAAAATTTAGTATTGGTTATCATCCCTCTATGACTTCAGTTGCGGAGAACAGTGGACCCGTTACTTTCAGCAGTGGGGGAATCATTTACTCAGATCAGTCTTGTGCAGCTACAGAAGACGGTGTTGATAGTGACTGTAACTTGGACAACTGGGTACGCCCAGGTGCTCCGGGATAACAATTGCAGAACTGGTCTGTTGAAGAAGTCATCCGGGTTACTCTTGAGACAGATTAATTTTCTTTGTTTTTCTAACCATAATGCATGTCAAAATCTTGCGCTCTGCCCAAGGCGTATAGATTCATTTGTAGGGCCACCCTGCTTGCATTTGCAATTTTAATCATCAATAAAGGACGTTTTTGCACTCAAATTTTGTTCCCTGTCTTTCATTTTTATTTTTGCACAAAAATAATAAAATGGCAATGTTTTTTTTCTTTTTGTTTTAAAATAAATTCTAAAATAAAGCATGAACCCATTTGTGCAGACTTGATCCTCCGAATTTCATTGATAACGGTTATGCTATGGCCATGTATGACTTTGACAAACCGATTTATCAAACCGATGAGAAGGGCTTTGAACTCCCTGAGGAACTGGCCAGATTGTTAAAACAAGAGGAACGGACTATCCAGCCTCATCAGGAGACTATAGAGATCATCAATATTGGTACCGAGGATGCTAAGAAAGAGATCAAGATTGGCGCCTGCCTGAAAGCAGATGTGAAGAAGGCTTTGACTGAGATGTCGTGTGAATATGTTGATATCTTTGCCTGGTCGTATCAAGACATGCCAGGGTTGGATACGGATATTGTTGTACCCAGGCTGCCATTGAGAGAAGAATGTCCGCCAGTCAAGCAGAAACTTTGTCGGACTCATCCCGACATGGCCATAAAGATCAAAGAAGAAGTTCAGAAACAATGGGATGCAGGGTTTCTTGTAGTGACTCACTATCCTACCTGGGTTGCCAACATTGTGCCAGTGCCAAAGAAAGACGGAAAGGTTAGAATGTGTGTGGACTATCGAGATCTTAATAAAGCTAGCCCAAAAGATGATTTTCCACTACCTCACATTGATGTGCTGGTCGACAATATAGCTCAGTTTTCCGTGTTCTCGTTTATGGATGGTTTCTCCGGGTACAACCAGATTAAGATGGCACCTGAAGATATGGAGAAGACCACGTTCATTACCCCATGGGGTACATACTGTTATAATGTGATGCCTTTTGGGTTGAAAAACGCAGGGGCAACATATTAGCGGGCAATGGTAACTCTGTTTCACGACTTGATTCACAAAGAGATTGAATGTTATGTGGATGACATGAATGCTAAGTCGAGAATGGAAGAATAACATCTGATTAACTTGAAAAAGTTGTTTGAAAGGTTGAGAAAGTTCCGCTTAAGGTTGAATCCAAATAAGTGCACTTTTGGGGTGCGTTCTGGAAAGCTGCTGGGTTTCATTGTGAGTGAAAAAGGAATTGAGGTTGATCCTGCCAAAGTGAAAGCAATACAAGAAATGCCTGAACCAAGAACAGAAAAGGAGGTTCGTGGTTTTTTGGGTAGGTTGAACTACATTGCAAGGTTCATATCTCACCTAACAGCCACATGTGAACCAATTTTCAAACTGCTAAGAAAAGATCAAACAGTCAGGTGGAATGACGATTGCCAATTAGCATTCGATAAAATAAAAGAATACTTGCAGGAGCCTCCAATCCTCATGCCTCCAATTTCAGGAAGGCCCTTGATAATGTATTTGACAGTGCTTGAAGGTTCTATGGGTTGTGTTCTCGGTCACATGACGAGACAGGTAGGAAGGAGCATGCTATCTACTACCTGAGCAAAAAGTTCAATGACTATGAGTCCCGGTACTCAATGCTTGAAAAGACATGCTGTGCACTCGCATGGGCCTCTAAGCAATTGAGGCAGTATATGATTAGGCACACAACCTTGTTGATTTCAAAAATGGATCCTATCAAATACATTTTTGAGAAACCAGCACTAACAGGCAGAGTTGCATGGTGGCAAATGGTTTTGACAAAGTATGATATTCAATACACTTCCCAAAAGGCCATCAAAGGAAGTATCTTGTCAGACTATCTTGCGCGACAACCGATTGATGATTACCAACCCATGAAATTTGATTTCCTTGATGAGGACATCATGTTTCTCAAAGCTAAGGACTGCGAGGAACTACTCCCGGAGGAGGGGCCAGACCCTAAATCCAAATGGAGTTTGATGTTTGATGGGGCTGTCAACATGAATGGATGCGGTGTTGGAGCAGTTCTTATTACGCGGAAGGTGTTCATATGCCTTTCACTGCCCGAATAACTTTCGGATGCACCAACAATGAAGCAGAATATGAAGCTTGTATAATGGGGATTGAGGAGGCGATTAATTTACGAATTAAGACCCTTGATATCTTTGGTGATTCAGCTTTGGTAATTAATCAGGTGAAAGGGAGTTGGTACACGCACCAAGCGAATTTGGTTCCGTATAGAGATTATACGAGGAGATTGCTGACATTTTTTACAACAGTGAAGCTGTACCATATTCCTAGAGATGAGAATAAGTTTGCTGATGCATTAGCCACATTGTCTTTTATGATTAAAGTGCAAGGATGGAATCATGTACCTAAGATTGAAGTGTCTCCTCTTGACAGACCTGCGTTTGTGTTTGCTGTTGATGCAACGTCAGATGACAAGCCATTGTTTCACGACATCAAGTGTTTCTTGAAAAGACAAGAGTACCCGCCAGGGGCATCTACCAAAGATAAAAAGACGTTGAGGAGGTTGTCTGGTAGCTTTTTCTTGAATCAAGATGATGTGCTGTACAAACAGAATTTTGACATGGTTCTGCTCAGATGCGTGGATAGACACGAAGCATACATGTTAATGCAGGAAGTGCATGAAGGCTCTTTAGGTACCCATGTAGGAGGACATGCAATGGCTAAGAAATTATTAAGATCGGGATATTACTGGTTGACAATGGAGTCAGATTGTTGCAAGTACGCTCGCAGGTGTCACAAATGCCAGATTTATGCAGACAAAGTGCACGTTCCTCCAAATCCATTGAGTGTCATTTCCTCTCCTTGGCCCTTTGCCATGTGGGGCATTGATATGATCGGGAAGATTGAGCCTACTACTTCAAATGGCCATCGCTTCATCTTGGTCGCCATTGATTATTTCACTAAATGGGTTGAAGCAGCATCTTATGCCATTATCACTAAGCAGGTTGTAGCTCGTTTCCTAAAACGGGATATCATTTGTCGCTATGGAGTGCCCGAGAAAATCATTACTGATAATGGTTCTAATTTGAACAACAAAATGATGGCTGAGTTGTGTCGGGACTTCAAAATCGAACATCACAATTCTTCTCCGTATCGCCCGAAGATGAATGGCGCTGTGGAGGCCGCCAACAAGAATATTAATAAGATTGTGCAGAAAATGGTTGTCACATATAAATATTGGCATGAGATGTTACCATTTGCTTTGCATGGATACCGAACGTCAGTACGCACGTCCACTGGGGCAACACCATTCTCACTTGTATACGGTATGGAGGCAGTACTACCGGTTGAAGTTGAGATTCCATCCCTCAGAGTCATGATGGATGTCAAGTTAGACGAAGCTGAGTGGGTCCGTGCCAGATTTAATCAGTTGAGCCTTATTGAGGAGAAACGACTGGCAGCGGTGTGCCATGGGCAGTTATACCAACGGAGGATGAAGCAGGCATTTGACCAAAAGGTGCGTCCTCGGGTTTACAAAGAGGGAAATGTGGTACTCAAAAGGATCCTTCCTCCTAGTACAGATCACAGGGGCAAATGGACTCCCAACTATGAAGGTCCATTCGTGGTTAAGAAGTTTTTCTCGGGCGGAGCCTTATTACTTACAACCATAGATGGCGAAGACTTTTCATCCCCAGTCAACTCAGACGTAGTCAAAAAATACTTCGCATGAATAGACCCACTGGATAAAAAAAAGAAAAGTCCAGGCAAAAAAGGGCATCCCGGCGAACCACAAAAACAGAATAAAAAGGTTCGGGCAAAAATTAGGGATAATAAATAAAAATTGTACACCCGGTGAGTTGAAAATCCGCAAGGACAACTCAGGCAAAAAAGGGTATCCCGGTGGATTGAAAACCCGAAAGGGCGGTCCACGCAAAAGAGGGATTTAAGCGAACGACTACGGTCTGAGTTATCTGTACTCTATCACTGTTTCAACAACTGACATCCCAAAGGGTAGGAATTGGTCTGATCATTCCTCAGAAGGCAAGGTCGGGGAGTTTTGAAGACATACGGGCCATAGCAGAATTGAAACTCAATGGAATGCCGTTTTCACATTGCCATTAGGATAGTTTATTTTCTCAATTTTCAGCGATCACCTCTTTCCAGGGATTGCTTCCTGATGTAATTGCCTATTCTGGGCTTTTCGATCAATAAATTGAATTTCAGTTAAAAGCTTCTTATTTTGTTTTACTGCTTTGTTTGCAAAAACGTCCGAATTTTTTGATAAAACATTGCATTTGAAAACATGGTGGCTTTACAATAACATGCGCAGAAAAACATTTAAAATTACTTTGAATGTTGAATAATCCTGGATGGTGGATTCAAACCACGCAATATTCTGGGGAATCTGTGTGTATTCTTTTGTTGCAGGTAACAGATTCAGATGATTTCAAGCACAAGACGGGTAATCACTTATTCCCACGCAGGAGACTGGGGGCAATCATGTTCAGGGAAGGGTTCACTTGTCACCCTTTTGTCACAACGTTTACTGATCAAGTCCATCATTCGGTCAACGGTCGGTGACGACGATTCGATATCGGTGAATTGAGTTCAACTGGGTATCGTTGTATTTTATTAAGTCGATTCTCTCATTCAGTGCTTCCAACAGTTACAAGCTTTTCTGTGTTGATAACGGTTGCGAATCCTCAGTAGAGTTGCTTCGCAGACACCGAAGTTGATGGTTAATCCCCAATGAAGTCGTCAGGAGTTTGAAGATGCTTAATTTCCTATAAAATCCTCTTATGACGTTAGAGCAGGAAGCAAGTTGTTGACCTTCCCGAGCATGGGGCATTTTGAATTTCCCCAGCAGGAGATGTTCCAGATCTATTATCCCCAGTAGAGTTTGAGGACATTTGGTCTTCTGTAAAATCCTCTCAAAAGGCATTCCCCAGCACGAGAAGCTTGGAGGCAGTCTTCCCCAGCAGAGTTGGTTATAAACTCATTATCCCCAATGGAATCGTCAAATGGAAAGTTCGCCTAACATGGGGCATTATGGCACTTATCTTAGGCTCAACAGTCTTATACCTCAGCAGACTACTGTGGAGTTCCTTTGGGTTTCCCCAGCAGATCTAAGGACTCTCTCCCAGCATGTTGCAGCAGAACGTCTTCTAATCAGGATTCGCTTATCCCCGACAGAGTAGTCTGGATTCCCAGCAAGATCGTATCTCTGGTAATGGTATCCCCACAGAGTTCAGCATTGAATCTTGTTAACAATACTCCCCAGCTGAGTTATTGTTTTTCTTTCGTAAGAGGCTTATTGATCAACAAAATTTATTCCTCAGCAGAGTGATAGTATATTCTTGCCCCAGCCGGGTTAGAAGGTTGATTCTCCCCGCAAAGGATCTCGGGTTTGATAGATCCTCAAGAAGAGTTTTAATGGCTTTTCTTCCCTAGCAGGACTTCATGCAAAAATTCTCATCCCTAGCGGAGTTGCCGTGACCAGAATTCCTCCCCAAACAGATGAAGTAGTTCCTGGCAGAATCATCACTCCCCTCATATTTCAGAGTCCAATTTATTTTAGGCAGCCTGACAGTTCGAAGTAGACGGATTGTTCATTCATTCTCCAACAGAGATATCATCATTTCAGAAGTCGCTGAGGTCAAATCATTAATCATCATTCCTCAGCAAAGTCAACAAGGATGTCTGATATGGATGCAGAGCGTAATCCAGTGTTGAATATTGTTGCAAAGGTCCAACCGCAGATTGGCAAAAGTCTATCTAAGGGTGGCAAGAAAGCTAAAGTCCAACCACAAATTGGTAAAAGTCCATCCAAGGGTGGCAAATTCTTAAAGTCCAACCGCAGATTGGTAAAAGTCCCTCCAAGGGTGGCAAATTCTTAAAGTCCAACCGTAGATTGGCAAAAGGTCCATCCAAGGGTGACAAATTCTTAAAGTACAACCGTAGATTGGAAAAAGGTCCATCCAAGGGTGGAAAATTCTTAAATTCCAACCGTAGATTGGCAAAAGGTCCATCCAAGGGTGGCAAATTCTTAAAGTCCAACCGTAGATTGGCAAAAGGCCCATCCAAGGGTGGCAAATTCTTAAAGTCCAACCGTAGATTGGCAAAAGGTCCATCCAAGGGTTGCAAATTCTTAAAGTTCAGTCGTAGATTGGCAAAAGGTCCATCCAAGGGTGGCAAATTCTTAAAGTCCAACCATAGCTTAGCAAAAGTCCACCTGTAGTGTGGCAGGTCAGTAGTCGTCTGACTCCCTTTAAAAGACCGCAGCTAAGTCCAACCATAGATTGGCGAAAGACCATCCAAGGGTGGCAAAGCAAGGCAAAGTCCAACCGTAGATTGGCGAAAGACCATCCAAGGGTGGCAAAGCAAGGAAAAGTCCAACCGCAGATTGGTAAAAGTCCACCCACAGTGTGGCATTTCTGCTGCAAAGTCCAACCGTAGTTTGGCAAAAGTCCACCCGTAGTGTGACAAGTCAGTAGTCTTCTGACTCCATTCAAAAAAGACAGTTCACCCGTAGTGTGGCAAGCCAGTAGTCGTCTGGCGTTGTACAAAAGACATTGCTAAAGTCCACCCGTATTGTGGCAAGCCAGTAGTCGTCTGGCGTTGTACAAAAGACATTGCTAAAGTCCACCCGTAGTGTGGCAAGCCAGTAGTCGTCTGGCGTTGTACAAAAGACATTGTTAAGGTCTACCTGTAGTGTGGCAGGCCAGTAGTCGTCTGGCGTTGTATAAAAGACATCTTTCCAGTGGTTTTATTCATCACCAGAGTTTTATTCAAGCAGAGTTCATTTGGTTGGGTTTATATCCCTTTTTCTTCTTCCCTACAGAGTGCAAATTTTCTGGTTATTCTTCAGTATTCAATACCTCCATACCTTGAAAGTCTGAAAGCAATCGCTATCATCCATTCAGGTCTACTGTGATTGAATAGGGGCAGCTGTAATACCCCAAAATTTTCCCTCTCTTTTCTTCATATCTTTTAGCATGAGCTTTCATTGCATTGCAATGCATTCAAGCATAGAAAAATAAAACATCAAGAATTTAGCATTGCATCTTGCATAAGGGCATGTGATCAGGTGATCCTCTAAGGTGTTGATCATCCAAAGCTAAAGAAGAAGACCAAGTGTTTCTCACAAGCCTCAAGGATCTCTTACATCATATATCATCTCCATTTGATCTCACAAGTCATTGAAAGAAGGGAATTCACCAAGAGGATTGGACAGTGCATAATTTCCTACACAAGGTAGTCCAAAGTTGGGATCTGACCCTCAAATGGGCAAGCTCTTTGAGTTTTTATCATCTCCAAAGGGCATATCTCATCATTGTTTGAGAGGATACACATCATATTCAGAGGAATTTGGATTTGGAGGATGTGCTATTTCCTCCTAACCAGAGGGTGCCAAAATTAGGGTTTGACCTAAAATCAGTTTATCTCTGATTTTTTGGGGCAAGACTTGATCTCATAGTATTCCTTATGTTCTTAATTATTCATGGATGGAATCTTGGTCATTGGTTCTTTGGGGAAGATGTTCAGTGGATCAGTTGCTTGTGAACCAAGAAAAGTCAACTGTAAAGGAGAAAGTCAACTGTGGAATTTTGAGGTTCTTTTCATGGTTTTCAATGTCTCACATCCTCATATGGTCTTCAAGGGTCAAGTTTCACATCATTCATCAAGAATCAAGAGTTTGTGCAAAAGTTACTAAATTTGGAAAATGACCTATAATGAGAACTTTCCATTTTTGGCAATTTTCCCACCACATTCAAATTGACTTTTAATCATCAAATAAGCTCCAAATGAATTTTCCTCCAACATGAAAGTTGAATATCTTTCTCTCCCATTTCCAAAAAGTACTATAACATCTCCATATCATTTGTGGAACTCTAGTTATGGTCAAAACAATGCAAGGTGCATTTTGATGGTTTTCCATATACCACTTTTTCCACCTTTTGCATTTTGGCACAAATGGACTTGTAATTGCTTCTAATGGTTCATGTCACATTACAACATCCAAGTACACCTCATTTGGATCAGATTTGGCCTTTGAATCAATTCATTTCATGCCATATTTCTCACTTATTCAACAAAGTGCAAAATTGCAAGATGGATTAAATCTCACAAACCAAGCAAGTGCAAGGCCCAAGTTCAATTCAAATGTGATCAGTAAGTAAATTGGAGGTAAATCATGCTTGTTACATGGACTTTGCACGTGTGAATTAGTGGTGGTGATTCAAAGTGCATTTTGGCAAAACCACTCCAATCTCACTAATCAAAGGTTTAATCACTTGCTAATCATAATCAGGGGAATAACCAAGTGTATATAAGCTAACTCATACCCTCACAGCTAGGACATGCATTCATTTTGGGTCAGAATCCATTTTTCACTCCTCACTTTCTCTTCTTCGATTCTCTCTCACCTTGAGAGCTTTTTGAGAAATTCTTTCATCATCTGAATCCTTGAAGTTCATAGAACACAAATCAATCATCATCTGAAGCTATAATCAAGGATATCATAGGGTTCAAATTTGGAAACCTCTTCTTCAAAACTCAAGATCTAGGTCAGATTCAAGATCTAATTGCATTTATTTTGCAATTAGAGGTTCTTAAGGCTTGATCTGCAGCTTATCTTTGGTTTTCTAGGAGTATTTTGAGCTTTTCAAGGTCACGGATTAGTGGAGATTTCATACCCTTAGAACTTAATTTTTTTGATGTGCATGATGATCTATGAAGTTCACTGAGTGTGCTGATGTATTTTATTTTGATTTTGGACATGTGGATTGTGTGTATTTTGAGATTTAAGTTTTGGTTCCAAACTTTATTTTGTTCGATTTGCTTTATGTGTTGTTTGTTTGATGATTTGGATTGCATATTTAGAATCCTTGTGAAAATCTGGTTCGAATGGTATACTCGTATGCAATTTCTGGAAAAGTTTTTGTTGCAGCTCACCGGAGAGGTGACTGGAGCCCTAGCTCCGGCGACTGGTTCAGTTTTCCGTGCGGCAAGGGTTTGAGGGAAGAAGATGAAGTCTTAGCCGTTGATTCGTTTGATCCATTGGTCCACAGTGCGCCACGTTTTGTTTTTTTTCTGATTTTATTTCATGGTGTGTGTGTGCTAACCTATGCTTATTATTGTGAACCTTTGATCCTAGCCACTTATCTCAATTAATATTTGTTTTGTTTGACTCAATCTGATGTGTTTGATTAATCATATGGTTAGATGTTTGCCAACGAATTAAAATAACGTGTGCTTGTCACGTGAGTTTTTATTGTGTCCAGAATGATGTAGTGTGTGCGTGTGTACTCTTTTTGTTGTGTACTTTTAATCATGGCCATAGATCTTGATTACTGTGTTGTTTTGTTGAATTGATGTGGAGCGTGGGATCCATCCAATGGCGTGTGTGAGTCAAGATTGGTTGACTGAGTTCCCTTTATTTGTTTGGCGCGTTGATGGACTTTTTGTGTTTGGGCTTGCTTTCCCCACCCCCTTGCTCTGATCCATTCCATGTTTCTACGTGTTTGGGCTACTGTTTGCACCCCCTGAATTCCTTTTCATTTTATTTTATTTTAATTGCTTTGTTTTGCATTTTATTTTTTAAAAATAGTTTAATGCATCTAAAAATTACCAAAAAAATCATGAAGCATCTTTTTAGTTTTATAAAATTTTGGAAAATTTTAGTTTCCTTTTTAATTTTATTTTTGGCATCTGAATTAATTGTTTGGTTCATTTCTTTTTTATTTGTTTCATATATGCACACCTGTACTTGCTGATTTTATTTCTCATAGCATATAAAACATTTTCAACCCATTATTTTTGCATTATTTCACCAACACATTGGAGTGCATAAAAACATTTTTCATATATTTTTAAAATCATTTCATATTGCATTTTGGTCCCTCTCTATTGCATATTGAATCATGTTTCTCACTTGATCTTTGCTTAATTGTTTGAGTTGCTTAACTTGTGAATTTTTGTGAGATCTTTTAGCATGTGATTGTCTTATGACCTAGATCATTGGAGTTTTAATTTCACAATTGTTGAATGTCATTTGATGTATGTTTGATTATTTGTACTTAAGTGACTTATGCATGATCATCTCTTGACATCTCTTTACACAAGTTGATTTGCCATGCTTAATTGATTGGGTTCCTTTGTGATTATTTGAATGAGATTTTGATATGATGTTGACCCCTGGTTGAGGTCCTTTGAGATTTAATTTTGAAATTTTTGGATCATGTTTGAATATGCTTAAGTGTTGGAACTTTGTCCTCTTTTTGTAGTTTATTTTGGTGCATGTTTCGAAGGTGTTGATTGATGTTTGGACTTGTATGACTTGAGTTTGGTTTTGATATGATATTGATGCATATGCTACTGCCTCTTATGTTCTATACTTGGTTTTCATGTCACTTGTTCATAGTTGAATGCATTTGGCTTGAATTGTATGATAAACATCATTACCTTTTGCTTTGTAACTTCTTTGGATCATAATGCTTCATGATATGATTTCATTTTGCATAAGAATTGTTGATGATAATATGAGCTTGGTTCTGACTTGTCTTCATTTTCATATTGTCTTTCTCATTTCATTTTGTAATGAAGTATATGTGTGCTTAATTGTGCATTTCATACAAGTATGCTTGCATTCTTTCATGTTTATCTTTGCATGCTTACTTGAATTGTTTTGCATTGATCTTTGAAACATGTTTAATGATTTGAGTTGGACATTTATGATATGATGTGCTTGCTCCCACTTATCGTATCTCATCTTCCTTCTTCTTCTTCTCTTTTCTTCTCTTTCACTCTTTCTCATCCCATGAATCTCAAGACTTGTTTAAGTCTTGGATTCTTTCCCTTTAGAGCTACCTAGTCCAACTTAATTTTTGATTAAGCTTGGAATATTTTAGCATTAGGTTTTAGGTAGTTGTCCCTCCTAAGCCTCAATAACCCTAGGACATCCATGCATGATAACATTAGGACGCTTAGTTTCCCTTTAGAGTTTCCTTTGTGTCGTCTCTCTTCTCATCTCAAAATAAAAGTAAAAAACACTTAATAAAAAGTTAACGTGTATTGCGCTCGAGCCTTAAGCGTGGGAAGTGAGGAATGAGGGGTTTGCCTTCACTCTTCTAGGATACCTAGTGTACGTCCTGTTGGGGACGATACGCGAAGTATTTGTTCCTATGTTGTAGACTTTGGTGCAATGCAAGTTACAAATAACCATCAAAATACTTCTTTTTAAAAGACAAAAACAAACAATAACGTCTTTCCTTCGGGAATTCTTATTATGCTATGATATTGCAACATTTGGTTCAGCCGTATTTGTGTCAATAGCTCTCCGTTGTTTGAAAGGGGCTATCTTTTGTTTGATTCTGCAATATTTCTGGATTCGGATTTATTTTCCGATGTTGTGTCTGATCCCTTGCCCGATTTCAAAGATGGAATCAAAGCAGATTCGGCCTGGAAATGTTTAAATACGATTGTTTGCATTTTACATTTGCATCCTCATAATCATAAGCATTTTTGCATAATAGGTACTTGTTGCAGGAGATCTCTAACCTTTATTTGGTTTCAGGCACTATAGCTGAGAATCACATTCACCGATACTCAACTCAAAGAAATCAAGCAAGGATAATGGATCAGATGCAGAATGATTTGGCTGAAATAAGGGTAAGAATGGATCAGTTCCTGACTCTCATGACTGGTATGGCACAAACTCAAGAAAGATTGAGACTTCTGGTCGAGCGTCCAGAGGCCACGCCTGGAGGTAATCAGAATGACAATTCACAAACTCATGGCACTCCTCCTCCTGTTGGCAATCCTCCTCCTGTGGGCAATCTGGGTAATGGAAATGTCAGAAATGCTGGTGTTGTTCAAGAGGATGCTCAGGAAGACCAATTTACTCTGCTGGATGCTGAGATGGGTACACCTAATGATAAAAGGTACGATGAGTTGGCTGAAAAGATACGGGCTATGGAATGCAAGAATTCTATGGGTATTGATGTTACTAGTCTGGGGCTGGTACTAGGAGTCAGGATTCCTCCCAAATTCAAGCCACCCACTTTTGACAAATATCATGGCAATACGTGTCCCCAGACACATATCCAAGCTTATTTTGGGAGGATCTCAGCCCATACAGATGATGAGAAGTTATGGATGCATTACTTTCAAGACAGTCTGGCTGGAGCTTCTTTGACCTGGTATATGAAATTGAACAGAGCTGCTGTGAGAAGTTGGAAAGATCTGGCAGAAGCATTCCTAAAACAGTACCAGTACAATATTGACATGGCGCCCAATCGCACTCAATTGTAGGGGTTGTCACAGAATGCTAAGGAAAGTTTCAAGGAATACGCTCAAAGGTGGAGGGAAATGGCTGCCCAGGTTCAACCTCCTTTGCTGGATAGAGAAATGGCAGATATGTTTATGGGCACCCTGCAAGGGGCATTTCTTGAAAGATTGGCTGCATGTCCATCAACCGGATTTGCGGATATTGTGATTGCGGGTGAAAGGATCGAGAGTCTGTTGAAGCTTGGAAAGATTCAAGATGTATGTGGGGATGGCTCTTCTGGAACGAAGAAACCATTTGCTAGTGGTCAGAAAAGAAGAGAAGTTGATACAAATGCTGTGTATAGAGGACGAGGAAGAGGACGTTCTCAAGCTTATCATCAGGTAGGTGCAGTGACAATCCCAGCACCGTCTGTTCAACAACAACAACCATAACAGTAAGCTCAGCAGCAACAACAGCAACCTCCTTTCCAACAGAGGGCTAGGCAGAGGGACCGTAAAATTGACCCTATCCCTATGACCTATTCAGCGTTGTTACCTCAGTTACTCAAGTTGAAGTTGGTTGAGCTTCGTACTATGAGACCTCCTGCCGCTGGCAACTTGCCACCTAATTTTGATGTTAACGCTCGCTGTGATTTCCACTCAGGTGCTCAAGGGCACACCATTGAAAAATGTTGGACGTTTCATCATAAGGTGCAAGACTTGATCGATGCCAAAAAAATCAATTTCTCTCTACCTCCTAATGTTCTCCAGAACCCCATACCTAATCATGGTGTGGCAGATGTGCATGCTATTGAAGATGGAAGGAGATTGAACTTGGTAGCAGATGTCAATCAGGTGAAGACTTCTTTGTTGGTTGTAAAAGATCGTCTGTTGAAGGGGCAGGTGTTCCCAGGTTGCGACCAAGATTGTTCTGAGTGTATGAATCTAGAGAATGGCTATGATAAGTTAAAAGTCAGTTTACAGAATCTGATCAATGAAGGACGTCTACAGTTTGACCGGGTTGTGAAAGATACTGATGAGGTGTCAACTGTGACAATTTACTATACTCCTGTGGAAATTCAGATGCCTGCAAGTACAGCTCCTGTGGCAAGTGTTGTGCCAGCAAGACCCAGTCCTGTTACCATCACGGTGCCAGGACCAGTTCCGTTTACAACTATGAAGGCAATCCTATGGCACTATAGGGCAGACGTGTACTATGAAGGTAAAAATCAAGAAGTTGGGACATCAGCCGGTTCAAATATTGATAATGTGGGTGGTGTAGGTGGCTTTACTCAGAGCGGAAGGTTGTTTGCTCCCCAAACTTTGCGTAGTGATCAAGAAGTTGAGGTCGCGGCAAAAGCTAAAGGAAAACAGGTGGTTGAGAGCGTGCCTGTGCCTGAAACAGAGATCAAGATTACTTTTGAAAACGAGGTAGAAGAGTTCATGAGGATAATAAAGAAAAGTGATTACAAGATTGTTGATCAATTGAACCAGACGCCTTCGAAGATTTCAATTTTTTCATTGTTGATGTGTTCTGATGCACACCGGGAGGCTTTGTTGAAAGTGTTGAAGAAAGCATATGTGCCACAGGAAATCACTGTCAATCAGCTCGAGGGTGTAATCTCTAATGTTAATGTCAGCCATGGTTTGGGCTTCACAAGTAGGGATTTGACTTCTGAAGGAAGAAACCACAACAAGGCTTTACACATCACAATGGAGTGTAAGGCCCAGCGTTGTCTCACGTGCTGGTAGACACTGGTTCCTCGCTCAATGTCTTTCCTAAGAAGGCGCTAATGAAGCTGGAAGTTGATGGTTTGACATTAAGGCCAAGTGAATTGGTTGTTAGAGCATTCGATGGGACGAAAAGATATGTGTTTGGTGAAGTGGAACTTCCCATGCAAATTAGACCGCAGGTGTTCATATCCACATTCCACGTGATGGACATAAAGCCTGCGTATAGATGCTTATTAGGCCGCTCTTGGATTCATGCGGTCGGGGCTGTTACATCCACCTTGCACCAGAAGCTGAAGTACGAGTTTGAAGGACAAGTCGTGACAGTGTGTGGTGAAGAAGATATCTTTGTTAGTCATTTGTCCATGTTTAAGTATGTTGAGATGGATGGGGAAATTCACGAGATGCTTTGCCAGTCGTTTGAAGCGGTAAATATTGACAACGTGCCTGAATCTTCCTCTACACCAGATAGAGCCGGTACCTCCATTTCATCCTACAAACAAGCTTTCGAGGTCGTCAGAGCAGGCAATGCCCAAGGCTGGGGCAAGCTGATAGAGACACCAATGAAGGAGGAAAAATTTAGTATTGGTTATCATCCCTCTATGACTTCAGTTACGGAGAACAGTGGACCCGTTACTTTCAGCAGTGGGGGAATCATTTACTCAGATCAGTCTTGTGCAGCTACAAAAGACGGTGTTGATAGTGACTGTGACTTGGACAACTGGGTACGCCCACGTGCTCCGGGACAATAATTGCAGAACTGGTCTGTTGAAGAAGTCATCCGGGTTACTCTCTAGACAAAGTAATTTTCTTTGTTTTTCTAACCATAATGCATGTCAAAATCTTGCGCTCTGCCCAAGGCGTATAGATTCATTTGTAGGGCCGCCCTGTTTGTATTTGCAATTTTAATCATCAATAAAGGACGTTTTTGCACTCAAATTTTGTTCCTTGTCTTTCATTTTTATTTTTGCACAAAAATAATAAAATGGCAATGTTTTTTTTCTTTTTGTTTTAAAATAAATTCTAAAATAAAGCATGAACCCGTTTGTGCAGACTTGATCCTCCGAATTTCATTGATAACGGTTCTGCTATGGCCATGTATGACTTTGACAAACCGATTTATCAAGCCGAAGAAGGGGATGAGAAGGGCTTTGAACTCCCTGAGGAACTGGCCAGATTGATAAAACAAGAGGAACGGACTATCCAGCCTCATCAAGAGACTATAGAGATCATCAATATTGGTACCGAGGAAGCTAAGAAAGAGATCAAGATTGGCGCCTGCTTGAAAGCAGATGTGAAGAAGGCTTTGACTGAGATGTCATGTGAATATGTTGATATCTTCGCCTGGTCGTATCAAGACATGCCAGGGTTGGATACGGATATTGTTGTACACAGGCTACCATTGAGAGAAGAATGTCCGCCAGTCAAGCAGAAACTTCGTCGGACTCATCCCGACATGGCCATAAAGATCAAAGAAGAAGTTCAGAAACAATGGGATGCAGGGTTTCTTGTAGTGACTCACTATCCTACCTGGGTTGCCAACATTGTGCCTGTGCCAAAGAAAGACGGAAAGGTTAGAATGTGTGTGGACTATCGAGATCTTAATAAAGCTAGCCCGAAAGATGATTTTCCACTACCTCACATTGATGTGCTGGTCGACAATACAGCTCAGTTTTCAGTGTTCTCGTTTATGGATGGTTTCTCCGGGTACAACCAGATTAAGATGGCACCTGAAGATATGGAGAAGACCACGTTCATTACTCCATGGGGTACATACTATTATAAAGTGATGCCTTTTGGGTTGAAAAACGCAGGGGCAACATATCAGCGGGCAATGGTAACTCTGTTTCACGACTTGATTCACAAAGAGATTGAATGTTATGTGGATGACATGAATGCTAAGTCGAGAATGGAAGAAGAAAATCTGATTAACTTGAAAAAGTTGTTTGAAAGGTTGAGAAAGTTCCGCTTAAGGTTGAATCCAAATAAGTACACTTTTGGGGTGCGTTCTGGAAAGCTGCTAGGTTTCATTGTGAGTGAAAAAGGAATTGAGGTTGATCCTGCCAAAGTGAAAGCAATACAAGAAATGCCTGAACCGAGAACAGAAAAGGAGGTTCGTGGTTTTCTGGGTAGGTTGAACTACATTGCAAGGTTCATATCTCACCTAACAGCCACATGTGAACCAATTTTCAAACTGCTAAGAAAAGATCAAACGGTCAGGTGGAATGACGATTGCCAATTGGCATTCGATAAAATAAAAGAATACTTGCAGGAGCCTCCAATCCTCATGCCTCCAGTTTTAGGAAGGCCCTTGATAATGTATTTGACAGTGCTTGAAGGTTCTATGGGATGTGTTCTCGGTCAACATGACGAGACAGGTAGGAAGGAGCATGCTATCTACTACCTGAGAAAAAAGTTCAATGACTATGAGTCCCGATACTCAATGCTTGAAAAGACATGTTGTGCACTCGCATGGGCCTCTAAGCGATTGAGGCAGTATATGATTAGGCACACAACCTTGTTGATTTCAAAAATGGATCCTATCAAATACATTTTTGAGAAACCAGCACTAACAGGCAGAGTTGCACGGTGGCAAATGGTTTTGACAAAGTAAGATATTCAATACACTTCCCAAAAGGCCATCAAAGGAAGTATCTTGTCAGACTATCTTGCGCGACAACCGATTGATGATTACCAATCCATGAAATTTGATTTCCCTGATGAGGACATCATGTTTCTCAAAGCTAAGGACTGCGAGGAACCACTCCCGGAGGAGGGGCCAGACCCTGAATCCAAATGGAGTTTGATGTTTGATGGGGCTGTCAACATGAATGAATGCGGAGTTGGAGCAGTTCTTATTACGCCGGAAGGTGTTCATATGCCTTTCACTGCCCGAATAACTTTTGGATGCACCAACAATGAAGCAGAATATGAAGCTTGTATAATGGGGATTGAGGAGGCGATTAATTTACAAATTAAGACCCTTGATATCTTTGGTGATTCAGCTTTGGTAATTAATCAGGTGAAAGGGAGTTGGTACACGCACCAAGCGAATTTGGTTCCGTATAGAGATTATACGAGGAGATTGCTGACGTTTTTTACGACAGTGAAGCTGTACCATATTCCTAGAGATGACAATAAGTTTGCTGATGCCTTAGCCACATTGTCTTCTATGATTAAAGTGCAAGGATGGAACCATGTACCTAAGATTGAAGTGTCTCGTCTTGACAGACCTGCGTTTGTGTTTGCTGTTGATGCAACATCTGATGACAAGCCATGGTTTCACAACATCAAGTGTTTCTTGAAAAGACAAGAGTACTCGCCAGGGGCATCTACCAAAGATAAAAAGACTTTGTGGAGGTTGTCTGGTAGCTTTTTCTTGAATCAAGATGATGTGCTGTACAAACAGAATTTTGACATGGTTTTGCTCAGATACGTGGATAGACACGAAGCATACCCGTTAATGCAGGAAGTGCATGAAGGCTCTTTCGGTACCCATGTAGGAGGACATGCAATGGCTAAGAAATTATTAAGATCGGGATATTACTGGTTGACAATGGAGTCAGATTGTTGCAAGTACGCCCGCAGGTGTCACAAATGCCAGATTTTTGCAGACAAAGTGCACGTTCCTCCAAATCTGTTGAGTGTCATGTCCTCTCCTTGGCCCTTTGCCATGTGGGGCATTGATATGATCGGGAAGATTGAGCCTACTGCTTCAAATGGCCATCGCTTCATCTTGGTCGCCATTGATTATTTCACTAAATAGGTTGAAGCAACATCTTATGCCATTGTCACTAAGCAGGTGGTAGCTCATTTCCTGAAACGGGATATCATTTGTCGCTATGGAGTGCCCGAGAGAATCATTACTGATAATGGTTCTAATTTGAACAACAAAATGATGGCTGAGCTGTGCCGAGACTTCAAAATCGAACATCACAATTCTTCTCCGTATCGCCCGAAGATGAATGGCGCTGTGGAGGCCGCCAACAAGAATATTAAGAAGATTGTGCAGAAAATGGTTGTCATATATAAAGATTGGCATGAGATGTTACCATTTGCTTTGCATGGATACCGAACGTCAGTACGCACGTCCACTGGGGCAACACCATTCTCACTTGTATACGGTATGGAGGCAGTACTACCGGTTGAAGTTGAGATTCCATCCCTCAGAGTCATGATGGATGTCAAGTTAGACGAAGCTGAGTGGGTCCGTGCCAGATTTAATCATTTGAGCCTTATTGAGGAGAAACGACTGGCAGCGGTGTGTCATGGGCAGTTATACCAATGGAGGATGAAGCAGGCATTTGACCAAAAGGTGTGTCCTCGGGTTTACAAAGAGGGAGATGTGATACTCAAAAGGATCCTTCCTCCTAGTACAGATCACAGGGGAAAATGGACTCCCAACTATGAAGGTCCATTCGTAGTTAAGAAGTTTTTCTCGGGCGGAGCCTTATTACTTACAACCATAGATGGCGAAGACTTTTCATCCCCAGTCAAGTCAGACGTAGTCAAAAAATACTTCGCATGAATAGACCCACTGGATAAAAAAAAGAAAAGTCCAGGCAAAAAAGGGCATCCCGGCGAACCACAAAAACAGAATAAAAAGGTTCGGGCAAAAATTAGGGATAATAAATAAAAATTGTACACCCGGTGAGTTGAAAATCCGCAAGGACACCTCAGGCAAAAAAGGGTATCCCGGTGGATTGAAAACCCGAAAGGGCGGTCCACGCAAAAGAGGGATTTAAGCGAACG
The DNA here is from genome assembly GCA_022829125.1 of Lathyrus tuberosus. NCBI lineage: Eukaryota > Viridiplantae > Streptophyta > Magnoliopsida > Fabales > Fabaceae > Lathyrus > Lathyrus tuberosus. The sequence goes on from JALAZF010000072.1 coordinate 15,707,825, forward strand.
ACTACGGTCTGAGTTATCTGTACTCTATCACTGTTTTAACAACTGACATCCCAAAGGGTAGGAATTGGTCTGATCATTCCTCAGAAGGCAAGGTCGGGGAGTTTTGAAGACATACGGGCCATAGCAGAATTGAAACTCAGTGGAATGCCATTTTCACATTGCCATTAGGATAGTTTATTTTCTCAATTTTCAGCGATCACCTCTTTCCAGGGATTGCTTCCTGATGTAATTGCCTCTTCTGGGCTTTTCGATCAATTAATTGAATTTCAGTTAAAAGCTTCTTATTTTGTTTTACTGCTTTGTTTGCAAAAACGTCCGAATTTTTTGATAAAACATTGCATTTGGAAACATGGTGGCTTTACAATAACATGCGCAGAAAAACATTTAAAATTACTTTGAATGTTGAATAATCCTGGATGGTGGATTCAAACCACGCAATATTCTGGGGCATGTGTGTGTATTCTTTTGTTGCAGGTAACAGATTCAGATGATTTCAAGCACAAGACGGGTAATCACTTATTCCCATGCAGAAGACTGGGGGCAATCATGTTCAGGGAAGGGTTCACTTGTCACCCTTTTGTCACAACGTTTACTGATCAAGTCCATCATTCGGTCAACGGTCGGTCACGACGATTCGATATCGGTGAATTGAGTTCAACTTGGTATCGTCGTATTTTATTAAGTCGATTCTCTCATTCAGTGCTTCCAACAGTTACAAGCTTTTCTGTGTTGTTAACGGTTGCGAATCCTCAATAGAGTTGCTTCGCAGACACCGAAGTTGATGGTTAATCCCCAATGAAGTCGTCAGGAGTTTGAAGATGCTTAATTTCCTGTAAAATCCTCTTATGACGTTAGAGCAGGAAGCAAGTTGTTGACCTTCCCGAGCATGGGGCATTTTGAATTTCCCCAGCAGGAGATGTTCCAGATCTGTTATCCCCAGTAGAGTTTGAGGACATTTGGTCTTCTGTAAAATCCTCTCAAAAGGTATTCCCCAGCACGAGAAGCTTGGAGGCAGTCTTCCCCAGCAGAGTTGGTTATAAACTCATCATCCCCAATGGAATCGTCAAATGGAAAGTTCGCCTAACATAGGGCATTATGGCATTTATCTTAGGCTCAACAGTCTTATACCTCAGCAGACTACCGTGGAGTTGCTTTGGGTTTCCCCAGCAGATCTAAGGACTCTCTCCCAGCATGTTGCAGCAGAACGTCTTCTAACCAGGATTCGCTTATCCCCGACAGAGTAGTCTGGATTCCCAGCAAGATCGTATCTCTGGTAATGGTATCCCCACAGAGTTCAACATTGAATCTTGTTAATAATACTCCTCAGCTGAGTTGTTGTTTTTCTTTCACAAGAGGGTTATTGATCAAAAAAATTTATTCCTCAGCAGAGTGATAGTATATTCTTGCCCCAGCCGGGTAAGAAGGTTGATTCTCCCCGCAAAGGATCTCGGGTTTGATAGATCCTCAAGCAGAGTTTTAATGGCTTTTCTTCCCTAGCAGGACGTCATGCAAAAATTCTCATCCCTAGCGGAGTTGCCGTGACCAGAATTCCTCCCCAAACAGATGAAGTAGTTCCGGGCAGAATCATCACTCCCCTCATATTTCAGAGTCCAATTTATTTTTGGCAGCCTGACAGTTCGAAGCAGACGGATTATTCATTCATTCTCCAACAGAGATATCATCCTTTCAGAAGTCGCTGAGGTCAAATCATTAATCATCATTCCTCAGTAAAGTCAACAAGGATGTCTGATATGGATGCAGAGCGTAATCCAGTGTTGAATGTTATTGCAAAGGTCCAACCGCAGATTGGAAAAAGTTCATCAAAGGGTGGCAAGAAAGCTAAAATCCAACCGCAAATTGGTAAAAGTCCATCCAAGGGCATGTGATCAGGTGATCCTCTAAGGTGTTGATCATCCAAAGCTAAAGAAGAAGACCAAGTGTTTCTCACAAGCCTCAAGGATCTCTTACATCATGTATCATCTCCTTTTGATCTCACAAGTCATTGAAAGAAGGGAATTCACCAAGAGGATTGGACAGTGTATAATTTCCTACACAAGGTAGTCCAAAGTTGGGATCTGACACTCAAATGGGCAAGCTCTTTGAGTTTTTATCATCTCCAAAGGGCATATCTCATCATTGTTTGAGAGGATACACATCATATTCAGAGGAATTTGGATTTGGAGGATGTGTTATTTCCTCCTAACCAGAGGGTGCCAAAATTAGGGTTTGACCTAAAATCAGTTTATCTCCGATTTTTTGGGGCAAGACTTGATCTCATGGTATTCCTTATGTTCTTAAGTGTTCATGGATGGAATCTTGGTCATTGGTTCTTTGGGGAAGATGTTCAGTGGATCAGTTGCTTGTGAACCAAGAAAAGTCAACTGTAAAGGAGAAAGTCAACTGTGGAATTTTGAGGTTCTTTTCATGGTATTCAATGTCTCACATCCTCATATGGTCTTCAAGGGTCAAGTTTCACATCATTCATCAAGAATCAAGAGTTTGTGCAAAAGTTACTAAATTTGGAAAATGACCTATAATGAGAACTTTCCATTTTTGGCAATTTTCCCACCACATTCAACTTGACTTTTCATCATCAAAGAAGCTCCAAATGAATTTTCCTCCAATATGAAAGTTGAATATCTTTCTCTCCCATTTCCAAAAAGTACTAGAACATCTCCATATCATTTGTGGAACTCTGGTTATGGTCAAAACAATGCAAGGTGCATTTTGATGGTTTTCCATATACCACTTTTTCCACCTTTTGCATTTTGGCACAAATGGACTTGTAATTGCTTCTAATGGTTCATGTCACATTACAACATCCAAGTACACCTCATTTGGATCAGATTTGGCCTTTGAATCAATTCATTTCATGCCATATTTCTCACTTATTCAACAAAGTGCAAAATTGCAAGATGGATTAAATCTCACAAACCAAGCAAGTGCAAGGCCCAAGTTCAATTCAAATGTGATCAGTAAGTAAATTGGAGGTGAATCATGCTTGTTACATGGACTTTGCACGTGTGAATTAGTGGTGGTGATTCAAAGTGCATTTTGGCAAAACCACTCCAATCTCACTAATCAAAGGTTTAATCACTTGCTAATCATAATCAGGGGAATAGCCAAGTGTATATAAGCTAACTCGTACCCTCATAGCTAGGTCATGCATTCATTTTGGCTCAGAATCCATTTTTCACTCCTCACTTTCTCTTCTTCGATTCTCTCTCACCTTGAGAGCTTTTTGAGAAAGTCTTTAATCATCTGAATCCTTGAAGTTCATAGAACACAAATCAATCATCATCTGAAGCTATAATCAAGGATATCATAGGGTTCAAATTTGGAAACCTCTTCTTCAAAACTCAAGATCTAGGTCAGATTCAAGATCTAAATGCATTTATTTTGCAATTAGAGGTTCTTAAGGCTTGATCTGCAGCTTATCTCCGGTTTTCTAGGAGTATTTTGAGCTCTTCAAGGTCACAGGTTAGTGGATATTTCATACCCTTAGAACTTAATATTTTTGATGTGCATGATGATCTATGAAGTTCACGGAGTGTGCTGATGTATTTTATTTTGATTTTGGACATGTGGATTGTGTGTATTTTAAGATTTAAGTTTTGGATCCAAACTTTCTTTTATTCGATTTGCTTTATGTGTTGTTTGTTTGATGATTTGGATTGCATATTTAGTATCCTTGTGAAAATCTGGTTCGAATGGTATCCTCGTATGCAATTTCTGGAAAAGTTTTTGTTGCAGCTCACCGGAGAGGTGACCGGAGCCCTAGCTCCGGCGACTGGTTCAGTTTTCCGTGCGGCAAGGGTTTGAGGGAAGAAGATGAAGTCTTAGCCGATGATTCGTTTGATCCATTGGTCCACAGTGCGCCACGTTTTATTTTTTTTTCTGATTTTATTTCATGGTGTGTGTGTGTGCTAGCCTATGCTTATTATTGTGAACCTTTGATCCTAGCCACTAATCTCAATTAATATTTGTTTTGTTTGACTCAATCTAATGCATTTGATTAATCATGTGGTTAGATGTTTACCAACGAATTAAAATAACGTGTGCTTGTCACGTGAGTTTTTATTGTGTCCAGAATGATGTAGTGTGTGCGTGTGTACTCTTTTTGTTGTGTACTTTTAATCATGAACATAGATCTTGATTACTGTGTTGTTTTGTTGACTTGATGTGGAGCGTGGGATCCATCCAATGGCGTGTGTGAGTCAAGATTGGTTGACTGAGTTCCCTTTATTTGTTTGGCGCGTTGATGGACTTTTTGTGTTTGGGCTTGCTTTCCCAACCCCCTTGCTCTGATCCATTCCATGTTTCAACGTATTTGGGCTACTGTTTGCACCCCTTGAATTCCTTTTCATTTTATTTTATTTTAATTGCTTTGTTTTGCATTTTATTTTTTAAAAATAGTTTAATGCGTCTAAAAATTACCAAAAAAATCATGAAGCATCTTTTTAGTTTTATAAAATTTTGGAAAATTTTATTTTCCTTTTTTATTTTATTTTTGGCATCTGAATTAATTGTTTGGTTCATTTCTTTTTGATTTGTTTCATATAGCATATAAAACATTTTCAACCAATTCTTTTTGCATTATTTCACCAACACATTGTAGTGCATAAAAACTTTTTTCACATATTTTTAAAATCATTTTATATTGCATTTTGGTCCCTCTCTTTTGCATATTGAATCATGTTTCTCACTTGATCTTTGCTTAATTGTTTGAGTTGCTTAACTTGTGAATTTTTGTGAGATATTTTAGCGTGTGATTGTCTTCTGACCTAGATCATTGGAGTTTTAATTTCACTATTGTTGAATGTAATTTGATGTATGTTTGATTATTTGTGCTTAAGTGACTTATGCATGATCATCTCTTGACATCTCTTTACACAAGTTGATTTGTCATGCTTAATTGATTGGGTTCCTTTGTGATTCTTTGAATGAGCTTTTGATATGATGTTGGCCCATAGTTGAGGTCCTTTGAGATTTAATTTTGCAATTTGTGGATCAAGTTTGAATATGCTTAAGTGTTGGAACTTTGTCCTCTTTTTGTAGTTTATTTTGGTGCATGTTTCGAAGGTGTTGATTGATGTTTGGACTTGTATGACTTGAGTTTGGTTTTGATATGATATTGATGCATATGCTACTGCCTCTTGAGTTCTATACTTGGTTTTCATGTCACTTGTGCATAGTTGAATGCATTTGGTTTGAATTGTATGATAAACATCATTACCTTTTGCTTTGTAACTTCTTTGCATCATAATGCTTCATGATATGATTTCCTTTTGCATAAGAATTGTTGATGATAATATGAGCTTGGTTCTGACTTGTCTTCATTTTCATCTTGCCTTTCTCATTTCATTTTGTTATGAAGTATATGTGTGCTTAATTGTTCATTTCATACAAGTATGCTTGCATTCTTTCATGTTTATCTTTGCATGCTTACTTGAATTGTTTTGCATTGATCTTTGAAACATGTTTAATGATTTGAGTTGGACATTTATGATATGATGTGCTTGCTTCCACTTATTGTATCTCATCTTCCTTCTTCTTCTTCTATTTTCTTCTCTTTCACTCTTTCTCATCCCATGAATCTCAAGACTTGTTTAAGTCTTGGATTCTTTCCCTTTAGAGCTACCTAGTCCAACTTAATTTTTGATTAAGCTTGGAGTAGGATTAGCATTAGGTTTTAGGTAGTTGTCCCTCCTAAGCCTCACTAACCCTAGGACATCCATGCATGATAACATTAGGACTCTTAGTTTCCCTTTAGAGTTTCCTTTGTGTCGTCTCTCTTCTCATCTCAAAATAAAAGTAAAAAACACTTAATAAAAAGTAAACGTGTATTAAGCTCGAGCCTTAAGCGTGGGAAGTGAGGAATGAGGGGTTTCCCTTCACTCTTCTAGGATACCTAGTGTACGTCCTGTTGGGGACGATACGCGAAGTATTCGTTCCTATGTTGTAGACTTTGGTGCAATGCAAGTTACAAATAACCATCAAAATACTTCTTTTTAAAAGACAAAAACAAACAATAACGTCTTTCCTTTGGGAATTATTTTCTCATCTCACTCATTCTCAACGTACGAACGTGCTCCTCCTCCTTCTCTTGCAAGATGGTAACGCACTCGGACCAGCGAGCCTGCAACACCTGAGCTAGAATGTTAGTCGTTCCTTAAAAAAACATAAACAATCCATCCCTAGTGAGGGGAACTACGTCGCTCTGATTCTCATGTTCCCGATAAGATACGTAGGTAGTGGGGTAGGGCCCATTCGAGCACTTCTTTTATTTTCCCTACATTTTTTTCTTCGTTTCCTTTCCGTTTTAGTTTTTTTTCTTTCCCGGTAGCAGCGGAGCTCCAGACGACGACACCCTTTGATCGAGACAAGCAAGCGTGGATCCCATCGGGTACGATGGACGCGTGGGGGTGCTAATATCTTCCCTTCACGTAACCGACTCCCGAACCCAGTTCTCTTGGTCGCAAGACCATGCTCTTTCCTTTCCCTCAGGTTTACGCAGTGTTCCCTTTCCCTCTCTTGGGATAAATACACATTGCTGGCGACTCTGTTTCGGTGCCACTTTCGCGTTTGTACTTGGATGAAAATCCCGGGAGCAACACTGGTGAAGAACAAGTCAATTTTCTACCATCAGAACAAGGAACACGCTTCGGAATCTTCTCCATGGGATTCAACTTTGGTTTGGAAGAGTTATGGTGGAGGATCGAAGAGGAATAATACGAAGGTGTAAAAGGGATTTGGATGCTATCATAGATATCCTTAATTGACTTCTTTTTCTTCAAGAAAGGACCAACCGGTGGACCCCTAAGCCCAAATTACTCAAGAGAAATTGGATCAGACACTGTAGCTATTGGGCCTAAAGCCACATGCTGGATTGGGTGCACCACCTGTAAAACACCAACAGGTTCCACCATGGTAAAAATGTTGGACTCAATATTCTCATGTACCACCGTATGAGTGACAAGTGATGTAGCTGGGAACTTGCCAGCGCTTTCCACACCTATACCTGCTACATTACATCCAAACCCAGCTTTTTCACGAAAATCAACCTCTACATCATAAAGCCTCAACGGCTCCTCAGCTTTCCCATCACATGACACAAGCTTATCATTCCCATCCGTCGCTCCAGCCTCCTCTATGTTATAGCTCTTATCAGGTTGACACTGATCTCCAGAAATATCATCCCCAAATTCGTCTTCTTCTCCAACATTCGAATTGTCCCACTCGCCACCTTCACCCTCCGTGTCTGAGAGATCTGATTCACTCACCACTTCTTTTCTCTTCCAAACAAAAATCCTTTTTGGCCCATGGAAGTCTTCTACGAGTTTGATACGATACACCTTGTCTTTTATTTCAACATTAAAAACTTGGTTCAAATCGATGGAAACTTTTGTTTTGATAACAAATCTTGCTACATCCAGATTGTCTTGCCTTTCGGTTTCTGCATCGTAACACACAAATTCTCCAACACACCTAGAAACAAACTTGAAGAATCTATCACACCAAGCGTGACCCGAAAAACCGAAGCACTTCATCCACGTTAATCTCTCTCCGTCAATATCATCTACCGTCCAAGGATGAATATCCTCAAACCTGCTCATGAACCAAGCTACATTTTCCTGGACCAGCAACTTGACACTACCCGGTTCCAAGTCCTCAAGGAGACACAGATTGGCCCTCAATGGGGTAGCTTTAATGCTAAAGAAACCTTCAGCATTTAGGGCTTCTTGAATCCCATAAGTTGAACCAGATTTCATAACGACTCCAACAAAAGCCTTATCAAACATTTCCAAGTCCGATTGAGGCACAATAAACTAGAGATGGGCAAAGGTTGGTTTCTCAGCAAGCTTTTGTCTTCCCGCACCAGTAGTATCAAATTTTCCATTTCCCTGAGGATAATGCCTATTAACCACCTGAGCGTAAGTTCTATCATTATACCTTATGTTGCCTCCATTATAATGAGGCTGACCCCGGGCATTGGAGGCCGCCTGACCTATGTTTCCCTCAACCCGTTTCGCAGATATTACTCCACACTGAAACTTTGATATATTTACAAAAAATTGCATCCCTTCTATATGAATGCTATTTAATTTCACTGCCAAGATTCTTTCGTCCGAAACCTTCCAAAATCTTACAAAATCATATCTCCGCCCCCTTCTGTCTCTTTTCCCTGGGATAAAAACTTCAGTCACCAAACAAAGGACTTTGAAGACATCCACCATATGCTTAGCATCATATGATTCTGGAAACTCTATGAAGAAGAAAGAAGAGACTTCCTCTCTGACATGCCGCCCCTTGCCTACATTTGATTTTTACACCGAGTATCTAGGAGTTTTTTCGGAAGATCTTCTCCTACCCACTGCTTTCCATTCCGCTTCCGACATGCTACTGTTAGGTGCCAAGAAATGCAAGTTTTTATATCCAAAATTGACACCTTTAAGCTCTTTTTATTGCTTTAATCAGAAAATGACTTATTTATTAAGCAATTCTTGCATTTTTTATAAACATTAGATATTTTGATGTGTTTGTTAATTTTGTAGTGAAAATATGTCAAAAGGTTGCAGCTCGTTGCGGAAAAAAACTCGAAGAAACGAAAAATGCGCGTGTTTGCAATTATTACAAGCTTCGCCCGACGAGCATGAAGCAAAGGAAGGTTGCTTCATCCAGCAAAGCAGCAGCGAGAGGAATTGTGTTTTGGAAATCCAGTTCCAGTAGCTATAGGAGTTGGCTTGCTGGCTAATTTGCCCGGCGAAGATGGATTCGCCCGGCGAGGAAGAGGCGAGAGATTTTATTAATTTCAATTCAAGTTCCAGTAGCTCCCATGTTTGGTTCGCTGGGTGATTCGCCCAGCGAATTTGGATTCTCCCAGCAAAGGATTGTAGCGCCCGACGAAGGTAGATATTTTCTGATGGACCAGCTGACACTGTAGTTGCCGCGTGGCCTCATTTGAGGGCTTCGCCCGGCGGAAGAAGGCACTCGCCCAACAAATTTTCCTGGGCAGAAAGTTGTATTTAGGTAGTTTTGAAGATATTTTGTGATATAACAACTTTTGAAAGAATCATTGTAACCTAGAAACACCTTTGGAGCCTAAAAACTTCATCTTTTATTATTTTTCTTAGAATCCAAAGCTTTTATGCTTCAATCCTTGACCTTTGAAGATTGATGCAACAAAAGATTTGTTCATTACTTGTTGATCAAGCTACCATGAATATGTGTAGCTAAACACATCTTGTGTCAATATTGGTGGTAGGTAATCCTTTATTTTGTATGTGTTGATCTTGATTGTAAGTGTGTGAACTTTGTTGATGATAAATATAGAAGAAAAACTTTGTTTATATGGTTTATATTTTGTTTTAGTTAATGATTGAGAAATATGTTCTAAAACCTGACCTAAGTTTCAATCCATCAACAATCATGAGGCTAGAGATAGTTTTGAAAGTTGATGTTCATAAATATTGATCTTGAATGTTATCATATTGATAGTTGGAGTGAGAGATCATCTAAGGATCAATATGGTAAATCCCACAACAAGTGTTAGAGATAAACTTGTTGAGAGGATATGTGGTTATATTCATCGTTAATAAGTTTACATCCTTTATCGAGTAAATACATACGAAATGGATTGTCGAACCCTAATCTTGACATGTTCTTACCAAATCTTTAAAACCAATTTCCTTACCGTTGATTACTAAATTCTTATGCAAACGATCCGATACGAAACAAACAAACTCTTTGTTACTTTAAAATTTTAAAACGTTTTCGACTATAGAATCGCAGCAATACACATACAATCCCTGTGGAGACGATAAAACACCGCCCTAAATACTTTTCAATAAAATGGCGCCGTTGCCGGGGATTGTTGTTTGATATTGCAAGCATCGCAATAGTTGTTAAGTTTTAAGCTTGTATAAATTTTTCTTGTGCTTGTTAATTTGTTTGGCTAAGTGTGCAGACTCTGTTTATGCGAGGGATGTTACCTACAGATCAACGTCTTTTCAATCCTGAGATTGAAAGAATTGAGCGTAAGTTAAATAGAAAAAAAAGGCGGAGGAGGCAACTTGCTAAGGAAAGACGAAAACGAGGAGAAAGTTCAACTTCGACACCAATACCACAGTTAACACCAATCATGGCTGCTCCACCATCACCACCACCTGCTTCAATAACTCATGCAAATAGGCCAAGGCACACAGCTCAATTCTCATGCAATGCCCACAATGGGAGACATTCGGAAATAAAGACGGGTATCCTCGCACTTCTTTACCATAATCCATTCACAGGTATGGATCACGAGGATCCCTTTACCCACTTGACCAAATTCGATAAAATTGCGGGAGCGACTGGAGCACGTGAAGCTGAGGAAGAGTCTTTGTTCAAGAGACTGTTTCTGCATTCCCTACATGGGAAGGAAAATGAATGGTACCTTGACCAATCAACTGCTATCATGACGGACGGGAATATGTTAGAAGATAAGTTTTTGGAACGATTTTTTCCTCAAAATAGTTTCATGGAAGCGAAAATGGCGATTGCAGTTTTCTCACAAGGTGGGAATGAGTCTCTCAACAAAGCTTGGGAGAGATTCAAGTCCATGCTTAGAAAATGCAAAGGGCACAGGTTTGATAAGCTGACACAAGTACATATTTTCAGAAACTAGTGGGATACCCGTGCGGACGCACGGGTTCCGTTGTGGACCTTTGAAATTGGAATAATATATGTTGACACAGAAAAATGTAAATTCCAAATTTTTAAAAGAATGTGTTAATAAAAAATAGTAATCTCAAATATTGTTATGTCAGAAAAGAATAGTGGACTGCGGGATTTTTTACCAGTTAGATTATGAAACTCAAATAATAAATACAAAATATTTAAATGTAATGTAAAAAAAAATAACATAAAGTAGTAAAAGATGCAAATATAAGTGAATCAAAGAGAAATATTGAAATGAAAGACATATTTATAAAAAAAATAACAAATTGTATCAAATTTCCAATTTTTAATAGAAAGAGATGATTAATATATATTTCAATTATTCATATATTATCTTTAATAAAATTGTATGCTAAATTAAAAATAATTAAAAAAAAAACAATATTAGATATCAATGCGTTTACACCGATTTTGCCCCGGTCGTCACCGCATTTACACGGTACTCCTGTATTACCCGTGCGGTCACAAAAAATTTGCCCTGGGAACCCGTGCGGTACTGATGTGTTACCCGTGCATTTGGTCTGGATACCAGTGCGTTCACACGATATTGGTATATTATCCGTGCGTTGACACGGTACTGGTGTGTTACCCGTACGTTCACAGTTATTTTAGTCTGGTTACCCGCGTGCTCATACGATACAGTCCCGTGCGCTCATACGATACAGGTGTGACCCGGTCCTTCGCACGATACGTGTAAATCCGGTACGGACGCTTGTGTTTTGAAAATATAATTAAATTGTTAAAAAGAAAAGCAAAAATAATTTACAAAAATTATTAATTATGTATAAAAGAAAGTCAATTTTTTAATAAAATATATATTTATAAAAGAAAGTCAAATTCTTAATAAAATATAATTAAGAGTTGAGTTAATGGTGTTTTCTAAGATTCAAATGAATGTATCGTTAAGAGTTGAGTTCTAAAAACTTGTACTCATCATATACCACAAACTTAACAGACTGAACGGAAAAGGAAAATAAAAAATAATAAGAAAGATGAAATACAGAAAAGACAAAATTGACTAATAAAATTAGTGTATTATTTATAAAAGAGAAAATTAAAATGCTGCTTAATGTTCATCTGTATATAAATATATCTTAATCAACAATTTATAAAAAACAATGATCCATGGCTGCTAAAGTTCATAAAAAACAACTCTAGTTTTTCCACAGCTTAAAGATGTATCGGAAGTATCAACTCTGGATTTAAATCACATTGCAAACACAAAATTGATAGAAAATGACATCAAAGAAATTGGAAATTAATTTGCAAACTCAATCAGAATCTCTAAATCTCCAGGCAGACATAGAGTTCTCCCATGTATAGTCCCGCTCATCGTCATCGTCAGAATCAACCGGTTCGTAGTTGCGTTCTTCGGCTTCATCAGAATCATGAAATGTACATTTCCTCAGATATCTGGATGCTTTTGTTTTTCTTTTCCTCTTTCGTCTGTTACGTACCACACGAGGGGCATGTACCTTGAGAAGAAAAGCAGTTTATCAAATTTGTAAACAGTCAAAAAAGAATGGACTGTCGGCTAACATCAAAATTAACGCTTAGTGAGAAGAAATTTGTTCCGGTCGCACCTGCAGAAGTGGTTGAAACTGGGGAGGCTGTTGGTCGGGTTCAGCGGGGGGGAAATCCGTAGGTGGCTGGTTGTCAGGAAGGGGTTCATTGTCGACCGAAGGTTGAATATCTTGTTGGGTCTATTCATGTTATGTACAAAAAGACTTATTGATAAAGAAATGCAGAGAAAGAGATGTTGATGAACAAAACCTGCAGAATATGAAAAGGCCAAACCTGTAGAGCCGGTTGGTCATTGACAGACTGATTGCCACCGTCTGGTAGTTGCAAATGGGGTGAATGTTGCTGGTGAGGCGGTGTCTGGACATGAGTAGGGTCTGGTGGCGGTGTCTGGACATCTGTTTGGTCCAGTGCATTGATAATGTGGTTGGATGCCATTGAAATTCTGCAGCCTTCATGAATATATAGTGAGGATTTTGACTCTCAACCTTCCCCCTACATTGGAAATGAAAATGAGTTAATACTTTAGAAACTGTAAAGTAGGAAGATTGAGAGGCAAATTAATAATGAGGCATGATTGTTAAGTGTACCATGTTATTGGCTAATACAATGTATAGAATTATTGGTCAATAAATGAAATGAAAAGCATCGAATTCCGAAATAATTTGTAATGTTACATGAGATATGAATAACAAATGTGATTTGTTTAGATAAACAATTTGACAAACATAGTATAACTGTTGAGTTAAAAACATAAGAATACTCAAATTAACAGATATGAAAGGTTAATGTAATCGAAAAGCAAAAACAAATTAACTGTGATTGAAACAAAATGTATAGCTGGATGCTTTAGTTTAGTAACTTCCCTTCTCACTATTAGTTGCATCACCATCTCACGTCTCTCAGCTTTCATCACCTCTGATAGTCTCTTTCTTTGCATTCACACAATCATCATAAAGAATAGTTCTGTCAAGATCAAACAACTTATGTTCTTACTAAGCATTTTAGATCTAATTTACAAAAACTAGAACATGGATCCTCTAATGTTCATCTAACATTTTCACAGAATACAAATCTGATTATGCACAGTGCCACAATTCATAGATATATGTCGTACAGTCATATACCATCTAACATATGAATATGTAGAATTTTAGATACAACGATGACAATATCTATATTAACTGAAGTTGTCAAATAACAAAAGTAATCAACATGGAGGAGAATGGTGCAAAATATGGAAAAACAGGCATAATATCTGATGTTTTGCCTTAGGTGTGCAAAGAGATTGTCATTTGGATAGGCTTTTCTGAAGTGATTGTGGAGTATCTGTGCCATTTGAGTTAGCAGTGATACTATCTAAAGATCAGTGGGCAATATCATACAACAAAACAAATTCAAGTGATAAAAAGCAAGCCAATTCATAACCTGTACCGTTTATGCATTGATGCGGCTAAAATTAGCAACAATAACCAAGTTCAAATTGAAGATATATCCATATCAGCATTGTTAGTTATGCAGTTGCTATCTAGAAACATCAGAAGAACATGAGTAAGAAAAAATATTTGAGAAACAAAATATCAATACAAGTGAAATTCAATGCAAATAAAATATAAGAAAGAGTAGCACAGATGGATTACTCACGGCTAGAAGTGCTAACACCACCTTTAGTTCAACCATTGCAAAGTTCATCCCAACACACAATCAAGTGCCTATTCCAAATGGGACATACGCTTGTGGAAACCTGATTGCCTTAGAAACACCGTCACTGAACCTTCCAATAACAGACGTACTGAAAGGCCAGCAAAGTCTTTCACAGGTACTGAAACCATAATATTCTGCAGATGAAACATTGATGAACCCCAATAGTAATAGCATAAAATTTTAAACTTCAATTTGACAAACATAGTATGACTGTTGAGTTAAAAACATAAGAATACTCAAATTAACAGTGTTGAAAGCTTAATGTAATCTAAATGCAAAAACAAAGTAACCGTGATTGAAACAAAATGTATAGTTGGATGCTTTAGTTTAGTAACATCCCTTTAGAATGGTTTCACTTCCTGTTTCTTCAGGTGATTTCGCAGCATTAAACAAAGATGAAATGTTTTGCTTCCTAAAAAAAGATACATATGAGTAATTTAATGAAAAATATATTATCCAGCAGAGACACTAAAAAAAAATTTGCATAACAGGCAGCTGTAAATGTATTCAACAGTTAGAAAGGTCAGTGAAACTTACCGGCTCAGCTCCTTGCTTGATGAAAATGACAGATTTAGATTTTCTGATCATTTTCTGAATGGGTCAATAATATTTGGTAATGTCTTAACCGAGGTCCAAAACTGCAAAACATAACTTAGAAAACGAATGAGAAAAGAAACGTCGTAACTGTTATTGAAAATTACAACATGTTTTAGAAACATGAATGAAAAACACTATTTTTTAAACTACAAACCCATGTCGACAAATACACTACAACAGGGAAGAATAATGATAAGTTGGAAAACGTGTACCGAAATGATTTGGCATGAAAGCCCTATGGAAGTGACTAAGTAATAGAAAAGGTTATAAACTATAATGCACTCACATGAAAAGGTAGTTTGTCATGTGACCTCAAGATTTTGGATTCAATATCTTCTTTGGTCAAGCCCTTAGTTGTGTTTGTAAATTTGAGACAACTAAAAATTAAGGATCATTTAATGATTGTTAATTGTTTGATTATAAAAAAATGAAACTACAGCAAGATAAGCACTTAAAAACAGAATGAAAGTCTATTCTTGCACGATGTTATTTTACCTGAGTAAACTATTGCCTGTAGCCTGTAGAACCTGCAAGTTGAAGGACCAAATTATGATTTACAGAGTCCAAAGATATGTTCATGCCCAACACCATAAAGAACAACTCTGTTATACGCGACATGATAAGAAACAATACCTTAGGTTGAATGAACAAAGTAGAAGCCTCAATAGCAGTTGTAACAGCACGAACCATGTATCCCGAACCTTGAATCCTTTAGACTCTGCTTCCAGCCCCAACCTGTACTCAAACAACGACAATGAGATGAATCAACAGATTTTAGAAACACTACCGATTTTAAGGACCTACTCAAACACTACAGCTGAATCAAACCATGCCTCTTCAATAGTTCATGCTATCACAGAACCCAAGGTCCATACCAAATTCAATTGGATTTTCATGAAATAGAAACTAAGCACAAAAATTGTGCCATATGTGAAACACTTCAAAATAGTGATATACATGAACGTAAGAATTCAAATAACACAATTACCCCAGGACCTATCATAATTACAAAAACATAACCTCAATGATACTTTGAGACGAAATAATACAGATGATCGATTTATATCCCCAACATATAAAAATTGATACTTTGAATGAATAAAGCAGAAGCCTCAGTAGCAGCCGTAACAGCACCAACCATGTTTGATGAACCCTGAATCCTGTAGAGTCTGCTTCCAGTCTCAACCTGCACTCAAACACCGACAATGAGAGAAATCAACATAGTTTGCAAACACTACAGATCAAACATTGATAAAGGCTCATATTCAGTACTGACCTAAATTTCATTTCCATAAAGATCGATAAAGTAAAGACCATCGTGGTAAGGAGTCCCTTCTGCTCCAATAATTACAACCTTCAACCAATGTTGAAAAGAATCAAAACTTTAAAAAGGGAAATATAGTATTAAGTTGAATATTACAAGCAATTTTGCAAAATCAACCTGGTAGATTGTTCTAAAAGCATTGATTTTCTTTTGCGCAATTGAAATTCCTCATAAGTCCAAGTTTGGTATTGATTTTCTTTGAATATTTGAAAATCTTCATAACTCCATATTTGGTATTGATTTTCTTTGAACATTTGAAATTCTCCATAACTCCAAGTTTGAGTTTTTCAACAATTAGTTAGAAAAGATCCAGTCCGGCACAAATATATTCAGCTGTATCATGATAATATGAACAAATAGTAATAGCATAAAATTTTAAACTTCATATGAAGATGAAAACATTAAAAAACATATAATGAGTTTCCAACCCTAACCATTACTGGTGTGAAGAAACCCCAAAAAACATCATAACAAATCAGTCCAACCTACAAAACATAAAAAGGAAAACATTAAAAAATCGTATGGAGGGATCTAGCAGTATAAAATACAACAACAAACTTTGATAAACCCTCTTCTATATACCTGTTACAGATCTGGATCTACAATGAAGCTACACCGTCCACAAACAATTCAAAAATGGATATACGTTTCAACAATGGCCATAGCTTCCAACAATGGAACGAAAAGAAGGCACAACTTTCAAAAGAGAAAAGACAAGTTTGAAGCTACGATGTCGGTAAAACTCATGATTGAGAAATATGTTCTAAAACTTGACCTAAGTTTCAATCCATCAACAATCATGAGGCTAGAGATAGTTTTGAAAGTTGATGTTCATAAATATTGATCTTGAATGTTATCATATTGATAGTTGGAGTGAGAGATCATCTAAGGATCAATATGGTAAATCCCACAACAAGTGTTAGAGATAAACTTGTTGAGAGGATATGTGGTTATATTCATCGTTAACAAGTTT
This sequence comes from Lathyrus tuberosus, assembly GCA_022829125.1. Taxonomy (NCBI): domain Eukaryota; kingdom Viridiplantae; phylum Streptophyta; class Magnoliopsida; order Fabales; family Fabaceae; genus Lathyrus; species Lathyrus tuberosus. Next base: position 15,724,663 of record JALAZF010000072.1, read on the forward strand.
ACATCCTTTATCGAGTATATACATAGGAAACGGATTATCGAACCCTAATCTTGACATGTTCTTACCAAATCTTTAAAACCAATTTCCTTACCGTTGATTACTAAATTCTTATGCAAACGATCCAATACGAAACAACCAAACTCTTTGTTACTTTAAAAGTTTAAAACGTTTTCGACTATAGAACGGTGGCAATACACATACAATCCTTGTGGAGACGATAAAACACTGCCCGAAATACTTTTCAATAAAATGGCGCCGTTGCTGGGGATTGTTGTTTGATATTGCAAGCATCGCAATATTTGTTAAGTTTTAAGCTTGTATAACTTTTTCTTGTGCTTGTTAATTTGTTTGGCTAAGTGTGCAGACTCTGTTTATGCGAAGGATGTTACCTACAGATCAACGTCTTTTCGATCCTGAGATTGAAAGAATTGAGCGTAAGTTATATAGAAAAAAAAAAGGCGGAGGAGGCAACTTGCTAAGGAAAGACGAGAACGAGGAGAAAGTTCAACTTCGACACCAATACCACAGTTAACGCCAATCATGGCTGCTCCACCACCACCACCTGCTTCAATAACTCATGCAAATAGGCCAAGGCACACATCTCAATTCTCACGCAATGCCCACAATGGGAGACATTCGGAAATAAAGACGGGTATCCTCGCACTTCTATACCATAATCCATTCACAGGTATGGATCACGAGGATCCCTTTACCCACTTGACCAAATTCGATAAAATTGCGGGAGCGACTGGAGCACGTGAAGCTGAGGAGGAGTCTTTGTTCAAGAGACTGTTTCTGCATTCCCTACTTGGGAAGGAAAAGGAAAGGTACCTTGACCAATTAACTGCTATCATGACAGACTGGAATATGTTATAAGAGAATTTTTTGGAACGATTTTTTCCTCAGAATCGTTTCATGGAAGCGAAAACGGCGATTGCAGTTTTCTCACAAGGTGGGAATGAGTCTCTCAATAAAGCTTGGGAGAGATTCAAGTCCATGCTTAACAAAAGCAAAGGGCACAGGTTTGAAAAGCTGACACAAGTACATATTTTCAGAAACGGTCTTCAAATGGTTCACAAAACATTATTGGATGCTACCGCGGGCGGATCTTTAATGACTAAAAGCTCCGACGAAGCCATTTCTATCATAGACAAGATAGCACTAAACGACCATCAAGGGAATCATAACCGTGGCCAATCTCAAAAGAAACCGGGAGTACTAGAATTGGGGACAAATGATGCAATTCTCGCTCAGAACAAACTTCTATCTCAACAAGTTGAGTTGTTAACGCAACAAATGTCAAAGCTCCCTCAACAGATTAAAGAGATGCAAGAGTTATCGAACAAGAACGTTCAAATAGCCGTTTGTGAGCTTTGTAAAGGAGATCACCCAACCGACTATTGTCCTCCTTGTCCTCCGGTTGATGAAGAAGCAAATTACATGAATAATGAAAATCAACAACAAGGTTATCAAAGACAACAACAACCTTATCAAAATCAACAAGGGTATCAAAATCAACAACCAAGAGGAAATTATCAAAATCAACAAGGATATCGACAAAATCCGTATCAACCCGCAAAACCTCAAGGTGGGAGTTCCAAGCTTGAAGAAACTCTAAACCAATTCATCAAAATGGCCATGGCTAATAAAAAGACAAATGAAGCATCGATAAAAAATCTCGAGAATTAAGTTGGGCAACTTTCCAAACAAATGGCCGATCAACAATCAGGGCCACCTTTTTCCGCCAATACTCAAAACAACCCAATGGAGCATTGTAAAGCTATTATTACTAGGAGTGGGAGAGAGTTGGGAGAAGGAGAAAAAAATGAGAAAAATGTTGATGAAAGAATGGAGAAGGTTGTGGGGGAGGAAAAAGATAATGATGTTGTAGTTGAAAAGAATGATAAGGAAGAAGTTGAAAATAAAGATGAGAAGTTTGTTGAAAAAGATAACCTTGAGAAGGAAAAAGATAGAAGAAAAGAAAAGAAGATTCAAAAAGGGGAAGGAGATAGTGAATCCAATTCTTATTCAAAACTTACCTTACCCTCATGTGCCCACCAAGAAGGACAATGAAAGGCATTACACTCATTTCATAGACATATTCAAACAATTGCAAATCAACATTCCGTTTGCCGAAGCGCTTGAACAAATGCCGAAATATGCTAAGTTCATGAAAAATATTCTTACAAAGAAGCGAAGATATTCGTAGCCGGAAACAATTGTCCTTGGTGCAAGTTGTAGTGCTATAATACAAAGAACTCTACCAAAGAAAGAAGTCGATCCGGGGCGTGTTACTTTGCCGGTAACAATTGGTGATGTGTATGTTGGCAAAAGCTTAATTGATTTGGGCTCAAGCATTAACTTAATTCCATTGTCTATTGTGAAGAGGCTTGGGAACATTGAAATGAAAGCAATTCGAATGACATTACAATTGGCTGACAAATCTACAACTCATCCTCATGGATTGGCTCAAGATGTATTGGTTAAGGTTGATAAATTTTTCATTCCGGTTGACTTTCTTGTGATTGATATGAACGAAGACAAAAATGCTCCATTGATTCTTGGACGCCCTTTTATGAAGACCGCTCGAATGATGATTGATGTTGATGACGGCCTTATGAAAGTAAGAGTTTAAAATCAAGAAGTGAGCTTTAATCTTTTTGAATCAATGAAGCATTCCCATGATAAACATGATAGTTTCCGTATTGATGCAACGGAAGAAGCCATAATGGAAGTCTCAAAGAAAGTTCATATAGTATCTCCCTTGGAAAGAGCTCTTGATGACTCATTTGAAATATTTTCCAATAAAGAGGAAAGGGCACTTGAAAAGTGTTTGAAGGAACTTGAATCTTTAAAAGAGTTACAACCATGGGAAAGTGAAATGGAAGTATTGAAGAAAGAGGCGAGTGATGATAAGTATCAACTTGAATTGAAGGTGTTGCCTTCCAATTTGAAGTATGTGTTCCTTGATGACGGTTGTAACAAACCGGTTATCATTTGCAACATTTTGACTGACAAAGAGGAAGACCGTTTGATTCAAGTTTTGAAGAAGAATCAACAAGCTATAGGTTGGGTTATTTCCGATCTAAATGGAATTAGTCCGGCCTATTGCATGCACAAAATCTTAATGGAAGAGGAGTTCAAGGCGGTAGCTCAACCACAACACCGTTTGAATCCGACAATGAAAGAAGTGGTGAGAAAGGAAGTTGTTAAGCTATTGGATGCCGTAATGATTTATCCAATATCCGATAGCCCGTGGGTGAGTCTTGTGCAAGTTGTGCCCAATAAGGGAGGAATGACCGTTATTAGAAATGAGAAAAATGAATTGATTTCGACGAGAATTATAACGGGTTGGAGAATATTTATAGATTATAGGAGGCTTAACACTGCTACTAGAAAAGATCATTTTCCACTTCCATTTATGGATCAAATGCTTGAGAGATTGTCGGGTCAAGAATTTTATTGCTTCTTAGATGGCTATTCCGGTTATAAACAAATCTCGGTTGATCTTAAAGACCATGAGAAGACAACCTTCACTTGTCCCTTTGGAATTTTTGCTTACAGGAAGATGCCTTTTGGCTTGTGCAATGCATCGACAACATTTCAAGGGTGTGTGCAAGCCATTTTTTCCGACCTTATTGAGAAAACGATGGAAATGTTCATGGACGACTTCTCCGTGTTCGGAGCATCTTTTGAACTATTTTTGAAAATTTTGGAGACCGTTCTTGAATGGTGTGTTGAAACAAACTTGGTACTAAATTGGGAGAAGTGCAACTTCATGGTAACAGAGGGGATTGTGCTTGGCCACAAAGTCTCCTCTAAAGGCCTTGAAGTGGATCAAGCTAAAATTGAAGTGATCGAGAAGTTGCCACCTCCAACCAATGTCAAAGGAATTCGGAGTTTTCTAGGCCATGCGGGCTTTTATAGGCGGTTCATCAAAGACTTATCCAAAGTTGCAAGACCATTGAGTAATCTACTCAACAAAGATAAGTCTTTCTCCTTTGATGATGAATGTTTAAATGCCTTTCAAATGATAAAAGAGAAACCCATCACTGCACCCATAATCGTTGCTCCAAATTGGACTTTAAATTTTGAATTGATGTGTGATGCTAGCGATTATACCGTTGCTGCGGTGCTTGGGCAAAGAAAGACCAAAATTTTTCATGCTATACATTACGCGAGTAAAGTTCTAAATGAGGCACAAGTAAATTATGCCACCACAGAAAAAGAATTACTCGCTATTGTGTATGCTCTCGAGAAATTTCGGTCTTATCTGATTGGTTTAAAGGTTGTAGTCTACACTGACCACTCGGCCATTAAATATCTGCTTACCAAGCCGGATTCAAAGCAAAGGCTAATCCGGTGGATCCTTTTATTACAAGAGTTTGATTTGGAAATCCGTGACAAGAAGGGGTCTGAAAACTTGGTAGCGGGTCATTTATCCCGGTTGGTCAATGTAGAGGTAACACACCGAGAAAATGAGGTCCGAGAAGAGTTTCCGGATGAAAAACTTTTTCGAGTACAAGTTAGGCCTTAGTTCGCAGATTTTGCTAACCACAAAGCAACCAGATTTATACCGGAGGACCTAACTTGCAGTTAAAGACGGAAATTCTTATCGGATGCTAACTTTTATGTTTGGGATGAGCCATACTTGTTTATGTTAGGAGGTGATAACTTGTTAAGGAGGTGTGTCACTCTTGACGAAGCTAAAAGTATACTTTGGCATTGTCACAACTCGCCATATGGAGGGAATTACAATGTTTTAAGAACGGCAAAAAAATCCTCCAATCGGGCTTTTATTGGCCAACATTGTTTAAAGATGCAAACCTCCATGCAAAAAGTTGTGACACATGCCAAAGAAGTGTCGGGATTGGAAAAATAAATGAAATGCCCTTGCAAACAATTTTGGAAGTCGAGGTGTTCGATTGTTGGGGTATTGATTTTGTCGGACCATTCCACCCATCATTTTCAAACGAGTATATATTGGTTACAGTTGACTATGTTTCCAAGTGGGTGGAAGCAATTGCGTCACCGAGGGCCGATGGCAAAACGGTGATAACATTTTTAAAGAAAAACATATTCTCCCGTTTTAGCACCCCTCGTGTGTTAATCAGTGATAGAGGTTCGCATTTTTGCAATGCACCGCTCGAAAAGGTCTTAGAGCATTACAGTGTAAAGCACAAGGTTGCAACTCCTTACCACCCGCAAACCAATGGTCAGGCCGAAGTGTCAAATAGGGAGGTAAAAAGGATTTTACAGAAGACTGTGTTAAGCTCGTGAAAAGATTGGACGCAAAAGGTGGATGAGGCTTTTTGGGCGTATCACACAGCTTACAAAGCTCCAATAGGATTAACTCCTTTTCAAATGGTTTATGGCAAGACATGTCATTTACCCATTGAATTGGAGCACAAGGCTCTTTGGGCATTAAAACTATTAAATTTTGATCCTAGCTTGGCCGGAAAAAAAAGGAAGGTTCAATTACACGAATTGAAAGAAATGAAAAATAATGTGTACCACTCAAGCAAGCTCTATAATGAGAAAGTGAAAGGATATCATGACAAGAAGGTTTCTTAGAAAGAATTTCGGGTCGGCCAGATGGTTCTTTTATTTAATTCCCGTTTGAAACTGTTTTCGGGAAAATTGAAGTCCAAATGGTCTGGACCGTTTTTAATTAAGGATGTCAATCACTATGGTGCCACTGTTATAGAGGACTTGCAAAAGAAGGAAAGTTGGGCAGTGAATGGCCAACAGCTGAAAATCTATCTCAGAGGAGAAATCGATCGAGAAAATTGTGCAGTGTTTCTAGATGATCATTGAGATCATCTTGGACTGTCGAGCTCAAACGACATTAAACAAAGCGCTTGTTGGGAGGCACCCCAACATTGTAAGTATTTACACTAATTTTATGTTGAAATTATGTTTAAAAGTATGTTTGGAAGTGTTGTGTTGTTGTAAAGTTGGAAACCCTCACCAAAACAAAATTTTTCTATTTCTGGTGTAGTTCGCCCGGCGAATAGGAAGCTTCGCCGACGACGCTTGTTTTCCTGTCCTTCGCTTCTGCGTGGCAGGGTGAAACAGGCTAAGGTGGAAATTAACATTTAAGAGACCATTGCGTTTTCAGAAAGAAAAAGAGGGGATCAGTAGAACAATTAATAAGATTGTGTCCCCACTATAAAAAGGGTTTGTGGTCCACTTTAGTACTTTCCCTCATTTGGTATTTTTCTCTCTCACCACAAAAAAACCCTAAGTCTCCCTCTTGCAACTCTTTGTCCCTTCCAATTTCTGTCAACTCTCAAATCATTTTCAAGGTTGGTCTTTAATGGTTTGTGTATGTTAAAATTCTTCCTTTTAAGTATTGTAGTAGAGGCATGTAGTTAGTTAAGGTTTACTTTTGGAAATTTAGATTTAGGAGTAGAAATGGTAAATCTCTTTGCATGTTGTTGTTGATACTTTGTTTGTCCTGTAATATGTGTGGGGTCTATGAAGAAGATGATAGTAAAATGCAGCACTGTGATTTTTTTGGAAGAAGTTGTGTTCGCAGGCTTTCGCCCGGTGAGCATGCAGCGAAGCTTTGCTTCTGCTTCGCCCAGCGAAGTAACGGCAACACACCATTCTCAGTTCTGTTTGGTTATTATTGTTTTAACTCATGTTCTTTTTAGTTGTTTGTTATTCTAATGTGATTCCTTCTGCTGTGCTGGGTTGTTTTCTTTTGTTCTGTCTTGCAGATGGTTCCAAGAATGAAACCCACCGCTGCTAAGAAACAAAAGGGAGCTGCAAGTGGATCTGCTACTCCAGCTGAGTATGATCCCCATCGTTTTCTGAGTGCTACTCATGCAGCCAGGATATCTAGCTTGGAGGGAAGGCGTATCATTTCGGAACAAAAATTCATTCTGAATCACGAGGGTGACTATCGACGGGTTCAGGCTATTTTCGAGAGTAAAAAATGGGGACCTTTGCTGAACCCTATGGATCATGTCAGTTATGAATTGGCAAGAGAGTTTTATGCAAACGCATTGCAGCTGGAGGGAGAACACTTCATGTTCCAAACCTTTGTGAGGGGAAAAAAATTTGATTTAGGTACATAAGAGAGGATATGACTCCGGAGGCTCAGGCTATTCTGCTCTTGCTTTTGTACAACGTTATGCCAAGGCTGCATAGGTCCTCTGTGCCTCTCGAGACCGACTTACTCATGTACTGCATTAGGGAGAATTTGGAGGTTGACATTGCTCAAATTATAGCAAATGAAATGATAAATTTTGTGGAGAACACAAGGATGCCTGGTGTTCACTCTGTTGCACCAATCATGTTTCCATGCCTTATTCAATCTCTTTGCAACAAAAAGTGGGTCCTTGAGCCGAATGTTGTGAATGAAAAGAGGAGAGGGCTCATTGATGATGATTACATAGATAGATATTGCAAAGGAAAGTTGGCTGCAAGTAAGAAAAAGAAACGAGGGGCTGTTGGCGAAAGTTCTCAGGCTCAATCAAATGAGCCAATTGAGCCCATGGACTTCTTTACTTGGGACCCCCGAATGAGGGATGCTTTCAATTACTTGTGGGACATGGGCGCTTCAATTCACAAGTCTAACGAATTTAACTTTAACTGTATGCAGCAGATATATCAGTACGAGACGAACCCCTTGGAGGTCACCCCATTTCCTTCAATGGAGGACTTCAACGCTTATGCAAATTGGCCTGGGGATAGGCGCCCATTCTTTTCGGAGGGGGCAGGTACAGTTGGAGTTGCTGGTGTTGATGATGTTGCTGGAAATGCTGTGGGTGACGACGCCGATGTGCAAATGGGAGATGATTTTGATGAGTTTGGAGGATAGGCATCAAAGTGAAAGAATTTTTATTTCTTTTTTCATTTAATTTCAGTTTTTAATTTCAGTTTAGAAGAAGTGGTTTAGTTTGTTCTTCGCTTAGGCAAGAATTTTGATGAATTTTGATGTATGCCGGAAAGGCAAGACACGTTTTGGGTGTGAAAACACCAATTTAGTAATGATAATTCTGTTTTGAGTATTTATTTGGCTTGTACAAAGTTTTTGTTTTAAGTTTGCCTTTGATGTGTGGGAAGTAAATTGTTGGTACAAGAAGTTTGAAAAAAATGAAAAGGAGACCTTATTGCCTTTATACATGTGGTGATGATAAACTTCTTGGCATGAGCACAATCAAGGTGTGAAATTGACTTTGTAGAATCATAATGTGAATCTGAATTTTATACTTTTTGGAAAATTGGCCAATGCAATGTTTTGTAAACTCATGGTCATTTTGAATCATTTAGGACATTACTACAAATGTGAGTTGCCTCCATTGTTGACAAATTCTAGAGGGATTCGAGTAGTCATTGTTTACTCGAATAATTTATGTTTAATCTTGCTTGTTTGTTTTGAAATTGTGGAAACATAGAAATGATCAAGGCATTGTTTGAGCACTTTGAGTATGACCACCATTCCAAAAACACTTCAAGTCATCTTGTGAGTGTGCGCGTATATGAAGCCTCTTTTGAACCTAAAAGAAATTTTTATGAATCATGAACCCGAATTTTAACCCGTTTTGAAGAGCATTTAAGCTACGTATATGGCAATGTAGAAGTTGGGGAGAATGGTTTATTTTGAAAAGAGAAAAAGGATTTGGTGATACAATGCATTCTAAGACAAAGAAATCGAAAAAAAAAAAAAGAAAAAAGAAGAAAGAAAAAGAGCAAAAAGCACAAAAAGAAAAGAAAATCAAAAGAAGAGAATGCATTGTGAAAGAAAGGAATAAGGAGTGAGCAAGAATGAAAAAAATTGAAAAAGAAATGATTTTCATAGTTTTTACCTTTTCTTGTTTCAATGACAGTGTACATATGTCCCTTGTTTTAACCCCGACAAAGTTACAACCGATAAAAGTCTTTTTGTGATCTTTGTTTCCATAGTTTTCATGAATTGTAAGATGATTGCATAAATTGTTTTGGATGTGGCACGATTACTTATGAGTGTGTTTTGTCCCGTGTAAATAATATTGTGCATAATGCGTGTGAGTATAAGGGTGATTCAATTTGAGCTTGAGGGTACTTGATGTTGCATTGTATAATTTTGTGATTAGGATTTGAGTCATATTCATGTTTTGATCCTATGAGTGCTCAGAAGTAGCTTGTGCGTGCAAATTGCCGAGTTTGAACCATCCGTGCTATCGGTTGGTTGGGTGTGTGAAAGCTTTTCTTGTGATTTTTGTAAAAATTTCCTTTGATTGAGAGCAAACAAAGATGTAAGTTGGGGAGAGTTTGTTAGGTGTTAAGAAATGCTAGTTTTTATATCCAAAATTGACACCTTTAAGCTCTTTTTATTGCTTTAATCAGAAAATGACTTATCTATTAAGCAATTCTTGCATTTTTTGTGAACATTAGATATTTTGATGTGTTTGTTAATTTTGTATTGAAAATATGTCAAAAGGTTGCAGCTCGTTGCGGAAGAAAACTCGAAGAAACTAAAAATGTGCATGTCAACAAATATTACAAGCTTCACCCGGCGAGCATGAAGCGAAGGAAGGTTGCTTCGCCCGACGAAGCAACAGTGAGATGAATTATGTTTTGGAAATCCAATTCCTATAGCTAGAGGAGTTGGCTCGCTGGCAAATTCAACCAGCGAAGATGGATTCGCCCGGCGAGGAAGAGGCGAGAGATTTAATTAATTTCAATTCAAGTTCCAGTAGCTCCCAGGTTTGGTTCGCTGGGTGATTCGTCCAGCGAAGGATTATAGCGCCCGACGAAGATAGATATTTTCTGATGGACCAGCTGACACTGTAGCTGTCACGTGGCCTCATGAGAGGGCTTCGCCCGACTGAAGGAGGCACTCGCCCGATGAATTTTCCTGGGCAGAAAGTTGTATTTAGGTAGTTTTGAAGATATTTTGTGATATAATAACTTTTTAAAGAATCATTGTAACCTAGAAACACCTTTGGAGCTTAAAAACTTCATCTTTTATTATTTTTCTTAGAATCCAAAGCTTTTATGCTTCAATCCTTGACCTTTGAAGATTGATGCAACAAAAGCTTTGTTCGTTACTTGTTGATCAAGCTACCATGAATATGTGTAGCTAAACACATCTTGTGTCAAGATTGATGGTAGGTAATGCTTAATTTTGTATGTGTTGATCTTGATTGTAAGTGTGTGAACTTTGTTGATGATAAATATAGAAGAAAAACTTTGTTTATATGGTTTATATTTTGTTTTAGTTCATGATTGAGAAATATGTTCTAAAACTTGACCTAAGTTTCAATCCATCAACAATCATGCAGCTAGAGATAGTTTTGAAAGTCGAAGTTCATAAATATTGATCTTTAATGTTATCATATTGATAGTTGGAGTGAGAGATCATCTAAGGATCAATATGGTAAACCCCACAACAAGTGTTAGAGATAAACTTGTTGAGAGGATATGTGGTTATATTCATCATTAACAAGTTCACATCCTTTATCGAGTAAATACGTACGAAACGCATTGTCGAACCCTAATCTTACCATGCTCTTACCAAATCTTTAAAACCAATTTCTTTACCGTTGATTACTAAATTCTTATGCAAACGATCCGATACGAAACAACCAAACTCTTTGTTACTTTAAAAGTTTAAAACGTTTTCGACTATAGAACGGCGGCAATACATATACAATCCCTGTGGAGATGATAAAACACCCTCGAAATACTTTTCAAAAGCTATCCCTACCCACCACCATCAGAGGTATATAAAACCCGAAGAACCAATGTAACACCCGTATTTAATTAAATATTTTAATTAAATAGTATTGAGTATTTTTCCGAATATTTGTTGACTATGTTGAATATGTTGGTTGATGCTAATAAGTATTAATCGGGTAATTAGTCGATTTAGTCGGGAGAAATTAATATTAGAAATAATATTTATTTTCGTAGAATATTAATTAATTTAATTGATTTAAGTTGTGTTGGCTTTAGTAGGATAATTTAATTAAAAATGATTTAAGCGTAAAGAATAATATGGTGTTAACTTAGTAGAAGTATAAGAAAATATTGAGCTTAGTTAGATGGTTGTAATAGTGGGGGTGTAGTAGTGGGGCCCAATAAGAAAATAAAATAATAGAATTATTATATTAGGTTTTTAGAAACAAAGAGGAGTTAGAAAGTGGCTGTAAGAGGGAGTTGCAGAAAAAGAGAAAAAATAGGAGCAGAACGTGGAAGTTATGGAGAAGAGGAAAAGAGGAACAAGGGTTTTTGAGAGAGAATTCGTAAAGGCTGCTAGAGCAAGTTTTCAACCGGAAAAATTTAGAGCTACCTTCAATCCAAGGTAAGGGTGGGGTTCGAATTTTATAACCGGTTATATGATAATTGATACGTGGGATTGGGATTTATATAATTTTATACTGAATGTGTTGAAGTGTATTGATGAATTGGTTTTGTTTTTGTGGAATTTCATGTTTGCTAAATTGTTTGGTTGTTGTTCTATAGTGTTAAACTTATGTTGGAATTTGGTTAAATCAATAGAAACCGATGCTTTCGCGGACGAAAGTTGGAATAGAATGTGTAGTTGTGTCGAGAAATGTTAGGCCGTGATCGAGTATGCTTGTTTTATCGAATTTGGTTGATTTTGTAAGTTTTTACATTTTTGGAGATTTGGGGGTTTAAGATTCGGAATGAAATCGAAAGTCGTAGAATTCACGTTTGATGGTTCCAAATCACTACAATTTTGGTATGAATGAGTATGTGTTTGTTTTGAAGAAAATAATTGAATCGGTCGGATTTTCGGACGAAAATGCAAAATCCCGTAGGGATGTTATGCAGAAAAATTCTGGTTTCTCAAAGTTTGGAAAATTCATATCTTTTGATCCGTAAGTCGGTTTTGACCCCCGTTCGAAGCGTTGGAAAGCTAACGATTTGTTCTTTCTAGGAAAAATGGTTTTGAGGTCTGTATCTGGTTCAATTATAGCATAAAATTGAAACCGTATCGTTGTGTTGATTTGTATCGTCGTGAATGTGTGCGATTTAGGTATTATCCTGCAATATGCCTTAACAATGTTAACCGATTAATAATGCAGAGGAATAGCAATAATGTGGGGACTTAGAAATAACAGTAGCAGGTTTTGTATCAGAGTTGAATTTAATAACATTATAGTTTGGTAGCAAAAGTATGTTGTATCAGTAAGTTAAAAATTAACAGTATCAGTAAATCTAACTAGTAGTAATTACCGTGTAAAACAGTACCGATTTAGCCGAATAAGTAGAATTAAGCGGAAAAATTAGTTGTCCAAAATTAGTTGAAATTGGTCGGGGAAGTTCGTATAAACTAGTAGGTAATTGTGGTTGTTTGTTTTGTTGAAAATACGATGAATACGTGGATTTGCAGGTACAACTGAATAAGTTGAATTGTTCTGATTTATGGGCATATTTGAGTTGTAGGTCGAATGACCAGGGTTGATTTAATTGTTGCAGTTGATGTATATTTTATGTTGCAGTTGTTGTTATTGTTAAGTTGTAGGCCTATGGCCAGTGTTGAGTTGTTGTTGTTGTTAAGTTGTAGGCCGATGGCCAATGTTGAGTTGTTGTTGTTGTATGCTATTCATATTAGTCGCATACATTGCATTTTCTAAGTTGGAGCTAATGCTCAATCACGTTGGCCGGGATTGGCAAAAAGTTGAAGTTGAAGGCTTATGCCTTGTTGATGCCCGACAAACTGGCACTTTCTAAGTTGGGAGTTCTGCTCCAATGCCTCTATTACTTGGCAATTTCTAAGTTGGGGGTTCTGCTCCAATGGTACCACATGCATTTGCACAGTTGAGTCGCATTTTGTGTTGCATTCTTATGTTGACAAAGTTTATGTTGTATTATGCTGATAAAGTTGTTGTTGAGTTGTTTGTTGATTGTTGTTTGTTGTTGCTGTTGTAAAGTAGTGAAATTGTATGATTCTAGTCTAATGTATTGATTATCAAACTCTTGTTTATATTATTCCATTTCTCACCCCTTCTGTTTGAATGTTACCCCTATGTTGGTAACGTGCAGGTTAGCAAAGATGAAGGTCGTTTATCTTCACTAGTTTGAGTCGGTGATGTCGCTCTGATACGTAGCACTCGGGGGATGGACGCTTGTTGTTTATTGTTGAATAATTTTTATGTTGCTGAATTTTTAAGAGGAATTTATTAAGTATTATGTTGTTTTGAAGTTGTTTTAGTCGAACAAAAATGTTAAGTGAATCAAAGTTGAATATTCATATCTTGAAGTTGTTTTTCTTTGAAAAGAAGATATATATGGATTTTGTTGTTATCGGTTCATCCGATCAAAGTGTTATGTATCTGTTTATATGAAATTATTCGAAGTTGTTTTTAAGATGAAAGTGTAGCATCGTATTTGAATGTTGAAATTTTATAACTCTGATTTTACTATTATCCGCCGGGTAGAAATGGGGTGTTACATTAGTGGTATCAAAGCAGGTCGGTCTGTCCGGCCAAGTTGTCTAATGTTGTTTATCCCTTAGTACGCGACAAGTGTGTGGAACAATGTCGGTACTTGTTTGTTTTCCTAATCGATGGTATGCAGGAGTTGGTTTGAAACAAGTGGGGGAGTAGTTTACTTCTCAGAGATGTTTGTAGTATGTGAAGTTGAATCAAGGTGATATTGATTGCAGGAGTGCAAGTGTTGTCAGAACTGTGTTGTTGTGAATCGACGAGAGTATGGACTCATGATTTTATCTGTCGGTCTAGTTGAGACATTTGAAGGAGGACGAGTCAGTATGATTGATTTTTGCTTCTCGGAGAAGAGAAGGCAATGTGACTAATAGTGATAGGCAAGTGGAGTATATATGGAGTGAAGTCGGATGATTTTCAGAGTTGGGTGAAAAACAAGGATTGTTGGAAGAGTTTGGAAGCAAGAGAAAGAGGTAGAACTCATGTTCACCAATTTCGGTTTTTATTTTCGTATTTATGGAACAACCTTTAGTAAAAGAGGCATAACTTTCTTCTCGTAACTCCGATGAAAGCGATTCTGGACTTTTCGGAAAGTTTACGAAATTCCCTATAGTTTGCATTTAAATTTTGTCTTCGGCATGTTTTTGAGGAGAGAGAAAGACGCGTTTGAATAGTTGGGTCTGATGCTGATTTTGTTTAGTGGATGTTTGTATACAGGATTTCTTGTCCAGTCCCATTGCAAGGACGCTAACTTTTTACTAGTAATTCGGATTTGAGCGATTCTTGAAGTTCTGGAATCTACACGAAATTCCCTTCATTTTGGAATATAATTTTGTGTCTGGGAGGTCTGTATTGAAGAAGATAATCGTGTTTGAAGTTGGATAATTTTTGCTGGAAATAGTAAGATGAAGTCAAGTATGAAATGTTTAGTAATAAGAAGAAGAATATCGGAGAGGCACATGGAAGTGCGGCGTATGATAGTTGAGAATGATTAAAGTATAGAAATCTTTGAGGAATGTTAAATAGTAAAAAGGATTGTGTGTTGTTGGCAAGATGTGTCGGCATGAGTCAGAAAGTTTTGGAAGTTCTATCACCAACCAGATGATGAGATGGTATTGTTGAGATTGTGATTGGAATGGGAATCAAGTGTGAAACTATACGGATCATCGAAGTTGTGAGATTAAAAAGAAAGACGAAGGATTGGTTTGGGTTGTCAAAAGTTTTGGACTTGGATAAATGTTTCGATTGAAGTGGGCCGATTTGGATTGTACTTGATGTATCAGAAGGATATTCGATAATTAGGTTGTGCAACCAGTGTGTGTAAGAATATATGTGTTGGATTTTGTGCGTTCTTGGAAATAAGGAAATTAAGAAAAACGTTTGTGAGCCTTAGAGAAATTGTAGAGCAGTATGTTTAGATAACGTTGAGCACGAGGAGGAAGACGCTATTTTAGTTGGATAATGATGATTTATGCCACCATTATGGTTGCCGGCTGTCTATTGACAAATTGAGGAACTGATCACCCTTAATCTCTTGTTGATAGTCGACGAAATCATGTTGGATGGAGTAGGCGTGTCTTGCCAACTAGAATAGTAAGCACGGTGAATTGTTTGGGGTTGAGCCAAGTGCTTATGAATTGTTTGAGTTGTCGATGCGGATTCCTATATAGGGAAATGAGGCGGACTTGAGGATGTTAGTATGAGGTTGCGGGTTGATCAGTGAGTAGTTTGGAAACTCACAGTTATGTTCTGGATAACTGGGGTTTTGATTCGTGGTGGATCGAGAATTCGATTGACTTGAGACTTGAAGAATTGTAGAGATAAACCAAGGAGGAAGTAAATGGAAATGTAGGACCACGATTTGACCAAGGAGGTCGGATAAAGAATGGTGGTGGTTGGTATGCCTTAACGTGTATATAGGAAATATGAATTGTATTTTCCATACTTGTTCAGATAATGTTATAAGTGGTGTTTGTTGTGGATGTTCTGATATGCTATGTAATCAGAAGGAAGGCGCGTAGGGTATTTGAGAGTTGAGTTAGCAAGGTGTGAATTATGATTTGTAAGATGAGGTTGCCTTGTTGTGTTAATTCAGATGAAGTTGTATGGAGAATTGTGCTAGTATGAGTAGGACTTGATGAATTAGTATGTTTGATTGGTTTGGTTAATATGCCATGTTAAGTGTATGTTATTGAGGCTAAATCTATGGCTATTGGGTGTTAAGCTCTATTTGGAAGATGATTTTTCTTGTTGAGATTAATTGGACACATGTATCCTTATGCTGTGGTAATGTTGTTATGCGTTGAGATGAATTTTGATGATGTGTTAATACGAGGTGGTGAAGTTGTAGCTTATGTTGACGATAATTGGGAATTCTTGAAAGTATCTATCCTATTCGAGATTTGGAATTGGATGCAGTTGTAGTTGTGTTGGATATTCAGAGGTATTATTTACAGATCTAAGTTCGAAGTGGTCACTAATCAAAGTGTAGAATACCTGTTGGTCGGAATTCTGGAGAATTAAGTCGGAAGTCTTTTCTTATGTCTTCTTTGCAAGTCGGAAGTGGATGTGAACTTGGTAGATTTGATGGTTGCAAGTAATCAGAGTGCGCAGCGAAAACCCGGTGTAGAGCAGTTGGTTCTTATGTGAGAGACAACGATGTTGGTGGTTTGATTACGTTGATGTTGTGTTATAACTTTTGTGCTCTTATCCTTGTTGTTGCCTCATTACCTAGGGTGATGGTTCGAGTGCGAGTAGCTAATTCCTATGATGGAGGATTAGGGAAGTATTGCCTACGGCGATGGTAACGATCGTGTTATGTTCTGACCCGTAGTGAACTTGTGTGTTATTAACTTGGTTATTCTTTGTGTCTTGAGTTAGTCGTTGGGGGCGTTGTGTAAGCATTGTTTCGTGTTGTTGTTGTTGTCGTTGATGTGATGTATTGTTGTTTGGTGTTAGACGTGGGGTTGCCTTTTAGGGCAGGGAAGTTGATTTGTTAGCTGAGATAACGTATCTGGAGTGTGGTGCATCGAGTAAATTTTCGAGGACGAAAATATTCTAAGTGGGGGAGAGTTGTATCGCTCGTATTTAATTAAATATTTTAATTAAATAGTATTTAGTATTTTTCTGAATATTTGTTGACTATGTTGAATATGTTGGTTGATGCTAATAAGTATTAAGCGGGTAATTAGTCGATTTAGTCAGGAGAAATTAATATTAGAAATAATATTTATTTTTGTAGAATATTAATTAATTTAATTGATTTAAGTTGTGTTGGCTTTAGTAGGATAATTTAATTAAAAATGATTTAAGTCGTAGAGAATAATATGGTGTTAACTTAGTAGAAGTATAAGAAAATGTTGGGCTTAATTAGATGGTAGTAATAGTGGGGGTGTAGTAGTGGGGCCTAATAAAAAAATAAAATAATAGAATTATTATATTAGGTTTTTAGAAACAAGGAGGAGTTAGAAAGTGGCTGCAAGAGGGAGTTGCAGAAAAAGAGGAAAAATAGGAGCAGAACGTGGAAGTTATGGAGAAGAGGAAAAGAGGGACAAGGGTTTTTGAGAGAGAATTCGTAGAGGCTGCTAGAGCAAGGTTTCAACCGGAAAAATTTAGAGCTACCTTCAATCGAAGGTAAGGGTGGGGGTCTAATTTTAAAACCGGGTATATGATAATTGATACGTGGGATTGGGATTTATATAATTTTCTACTTAATGTGTTGAAGTGTATTGATGAATTGGTTTTATTTTTGTGGAATTTGATGTTTGCTAAATTGTTTGGTTGTTGTTCTATAGTGTTAAACTTATGTTGGAATTTGGTTAAATCGATAGAAACCGATGCTTTCGCGGACGAAAGTCGGAATAGATTGTGTAGTTGTGTCGAGAAATATTAGGCCGTGATCGAGTATGCTTGTTTTATCGAATTTGGTTGATTTTGTAAGTTTTTACATTTTTGGAGATTTGGGGGTTTAAGATTCGGATTGAAATCGAAAGTCGTAGAATTCACGTTTGATGGTTCCAAATCACTACTATATGTTTGGTATGAATGAGTATGTGTTTGTTTCGAAGAAAATAATTGAATCGGTTGGATTTACGGACGAAAATGAAAAATCCCGTAGGGCTGTTATGCAGAAAAATTCGGGTTTCTCAAAGTTTGGAAAATTCATATCTTTTGATCCGTAAGTCGGTTTTGACCCCCGTTCGAAGCGTTGGAAAGCTAACGAGATGTTCTTTCTAGGAAAAATGGTTTTGAGGTCTGTATCTGGTTCAATTATAGCAGAAAATTGAAACCGTATCGTTGTGTTAATTTGTACCGTCGTGAATGTGTGCGATTGAGGTGTTATCGTGCAATATGCCTCAACAATGTTAACCGATTAATAATGCAGAGGAATAGCAATAATGTGGGGACTTAGAAATAATAGTAGCAGGTTTTGTATCAGAGTTGAATTTAATAACAGTATAGTTTGGTAGCAAAAGTATGTTGTATCAGTAAGTTAAAAATTAACAGTATCAGTAAATCTAACTAGTAGTAATTACCGTGTAAAACAGTACCGATTTAGCCGAATAAGTAGAATTAAGCGGAAAAATTAGTTATCCGAAATTAGTTGAAATTGGTCGGGGAAGTTCGTATAAACTAGTAGGTAATTGTGGTTGGTTGTTTTGTTGAAAATACGATGAATACGTGGATTTGCAGGTACAACTGAATAAGTTGAATTGTTCCGATTTATGGGCATATTTGAGTTGTAGGTCGAATGGCCAGTGTTGATTTAATTGTTGCAGTTGATGTATGTTTTATGTTGCAGTTGTTGTTATTGTTAAGTTGTAGGCCTATGGCCAGTGTTGAGTTATTGTTGTTGTTAAGTTGTAGGTCGATGGCCAATGTAAGTTGTTGTTGTTGTATGCCATTCATATTAGTCGCATACATTGCTTTTTCTAAGTTGGAGCTAATGCTTAACCACGTTGGCCGGAATTGGCAAAAAGTTGAAGGTGAAGGCTTATGCCTTGTTGATGCCCGACAAACTGGCACTTTCTAAGTTGGGAGTTCTGCTCCAATGCCTCTATTATTTGGCAATTTCAAAGATGGGAGTTCTGCTCCGTTTTAAAGTTGGGAGTTCTGCTCCAATGGTACCACATGCATTTGCACAGTTGAGTCGCGTTTTGTGTTGCATTCTTATGTTGACAAAGTTGATGTTGTATTATGCTGATAAAGTTGTTGTTGTTGAGTTATTTGTTGATTGTTGTTTGTTGTTGCTGTTGTAAAGTAGTGAAATTGTATGATTCTAGTCTAATGTATTGATTATCATACTCTTGTTTATATTATTCGATATCTCACCCCTTCTGTTTGAATGTTACCCCTATGTTGGTAACGTGCAGGTTAACAAAGATGAAGGTCGTTTATCTTCACTAGTTTGAGTCGGTGATGTCGCTCTGATACGTAGCACTCGGGGGATGGACGCTTGTTGTTTATTGTTGAATATGTTTTATGTTGCTGAATTTTTAAGTGGAATTTATTAAGTATTATGTTGTTTTGAAGTTGTTTTAGTCGAACAAAAATGTTAAGTGAATCAAAGTTGAATATTCATATCTTGAAGTTGTTTTGCTTTGAAAAGAAGATATATATGAATTTTGTTGTTATCGGTTCATCCGATCAAAGTGTTATGTATCTGTTCATATGAAATTAATCGAAGTTGTTTTTCAGTTGAAAGTGTAGCATCCTATTTGAATGTTGAAATTTTATAACTCTGATTTTACTATTATCCGCCAGGTAGAAATGGGGTGTTACATTAGTGGTATCAAAGAAGGTCGGTCTGTCCGGCCAAGTTGTCTAATGTTGTTTATCCCTTAGTACGCGACAAGTGTGTGGAACACTGTCGGTACTTGTTTGTTTTCCTATCCGATGGTATGCAGGAGTTGGTTTGAAACAAGTGGGGGAGAAGTTTACTTCTCAAAGATGTTTGTAGTATGTGAAGTTGAATCAAGGTGATATTGATTGCAGGAGTGCAATTGTTGTCAGAACTGTGTTGTTGCGAATCGACGAGAGTATGGACTCATGATTTTATCTGTCGGTCCAGTTGAGACATTTGAAGGAGGACAAGTCAGTATGATTGATGTTTGCTTCTCGGAGAAGAGAGGGCAATGTGACGAATAGTGATATGCAAGTGGAGTATATCTGGAGTGAAGTCGGATGATTTTCAGAGTTGGGTGAAAAACAAGGATTGTTGGAAGAGTTTGGAAGCAAGAGAAAGAGGTAGAACTCATGTTCACTAATTTCGGTTTTTATTTTCGTATTTATGGAACAACCTTTAGTAAAAGAGGCATAACATTCAACTCGTAACTCCGATGAAAGCGATTCTGGACTTTTCAGAAAGTTTACGAAATTCCCTACAGTTTGCCTATAAATTTTGTCTTCGGCATGTTTTTGAGGAGAGAGAAAGACGCGTTTGAATAGTTGGGTCTGATGCTGATTTTGTTTAGTGAATGTTTGTATACGGGATTTCTTGACCGGTCCCATTGCAAGGACGATAACTTTTTACTCGTAATTCAGATTTGAGAAATTCTTGAAGTTCTGGAATCTACACAAAATTCCATTCATTTTGGAATATAATTTTGTGTCTGGGAGGTCTGTATTGAAGAAGATAATCATGTTTGAAGTTGGATAATTCTTGCTGGAAATAGTAAGATGAAGTCAAGTATGAAATGTTTAGTAATAAGAAGAAGAATATCGCAGAGGCACATGGAAGTGCGACGTATGATAGTTGAGAATGATTAAAGTATAGAAATCTTTGAGGAATGTTAAATAGTAAAGCGGATTGTGTGTTGTTGGCGAGATGTGTCGGCATGAGTCGAAAAGTTTTGGAAGTTCTATCACCAACCAGATGATGAGATGGTATTGTTGAGATTGTGATTGGAATGGGAATCAAGTGTGAAACTATACGAATCATCAAAGTTGTGAGATTAAAAGGAAAGACGAAGGATTGGTTAGGGTTGTCAAAAGTTTTGGACTTGGATAAATGTTTCGATTGAAGTGAGCCGATTTGGATTGTACTTGATGTATCAGAAGGATATTCGATAATTAGGTTGTGCAACCAGTGTGTGTAAGAATATATGTGTTGGATTTTGTGCGTTCTTGGAAATAAGGAAATTAAGAAAAACGTTTTTGAGCCTTAGAGAAATGGTAGAGCAGTATGCTTAGATAACGTTGAGCACGAGGAGGAAGATGCTATTTTAGTTGGATAATGATGATTTATGCCACCATTATGGTTGCCGGCTGTCTATTGACAAATTGAGGAACTGATCACCCTTAATCTCTTGTTGATAGTCGATGGAATCATTTTGGATGGAGTAGACGTGTCTTGCCAACTAAAATAGTATGCACAGTGAATTGTTTGGGGTTGAGCCAAGTGCTTATGAATTGTTTGAGTTGTCGAGGCGAATTCCTATATAGGGAAATGAGGCAGACTTGAGGATGTTAGTATGAGGTTGCGGGTTGATCAGTGAGTAGTTTGGAAACTCACAGTTATGTTCTGGATAACTGGGGTTTTGATTCGTGGTGGATCGAGAATTCGATTGACTTGAGACGTGAAGAATTGTAGAGATAAACCAAGGCGGAAGTAAATGGAAATGTAGGACCACGATTTGACCAAGGAGGTCGGATAAAGAATGGTGGTGGCTGGTATGCCTTAACGTGTATATAGGAAATATGAGGGACAAGGGTTATCGTGCAATATACCTCAACAATGTTAACCGATTAATAATGCAGAGGAATAGCAATAATGTGGGGACTTAGAAATAACAGTAGCAGGTTTTGTATCAGAGTTGAATTTAATAATAGTATAGTTTGGTAGCAAAAGTATGTTGTATCAGTAAGTTACAAATTAACAGTATCAGTAAATCTAACTAGTAGTAATTACCGTGTAAAATAGTACCGATTTAGCCGAATAAGTAGAATTAAGCGGAAAAATTAGTTGTACGGAATTTATTGAAATTGGTCGGGGAAGTTCGTATAAACTAGTAGGTAATTGTTGTTGGTTGTTTTGTTGAAAATACGATGAATACATGGATTTGCAGGTACAACTGAATAAATTGAATTGTTCTGATTTATGGGCATATTTGAGTTGTAGGTCGAATGACCAGTGTTGATTTAATTGTTGGAGTTGATGTATATTGTATGTTGCAGTTGTTGTTATTGTTAAGTTGTAGGCCTATGGCCAGTGTTGAGTTGTTGTTGTTGTTAAGTTGTAGGCCGATGGCCAATGTTGAGTTGTTGTTGTTGTATGCCATTCATATTAGTCGCATACATTGCATTTTCTAAGTTGGAGCTAATGCTCAACCACGTTGGCCGGGATTGGCAAAAAGTTGAAGTTGAAGGCTTATGCCTTGTTGATGCCCGACAAACTGGCACTTTCGAAGTTGGGAGTTCTGCTCCAATGCCTCTATTACTTGGCAATTTCTAAGTTGGGAGTTCTGCTCCAATGGTACCACGTGCATTTGCACAGTTGAGTCGCATTTTGTGTTGCATTCTTATGTTGACAAAGTTTATGTTGTATTATGCTGATAAAGTTGTTGTTAAGTTGTTTGTTGATTGTTGTTTGTTGTTGCTGTTGTAAAGTAGTGAAATTGTATGATGCTAGTCTAATGTATTGATTATCATACTCTTGTTTATATTATTCGATATCTCACCCCTTCTGTTTGAATGTTACCCCTATGTTGGTAACGTGCAGGTTAGCAAAGATGAAGGTCATTTATCTTCAGTAGTTTGAGTCTGTGATGTCCCTCTGATACGTAGCACTCGGGGGATGGACGCTTGTTGTTTATTGTTGAATATGTTTTATGTTGCTGAATTTTTAAGTGGAATTTATTAAGTATTATGTTCTTTTGAAGTTGTTTTAGTCGAACAAAAATGTTAAGTGAATCAAAGTTGAATATTTATATCTTGAAGTTGTTTTGCTTTGAAAAGAAGATATATATGAATTTTGTTGTTATCGGTTCATCCAATCAAAGTGTTATGTATCTGTTCATATGAAGTTAATCGAAGTTGTTTTTAAGATGAAATTGTAGCATCCTATTTGAATGTTGAAGTTTTATAACTCTGATTTTACTATTATCCGCCTGGTAGAAATTGGGTGTTACAACCAACACCAATTAAAAAGGTCCCTAGTCCAAAGACTAGGAATTTAAACCGAAATTAATGGATTAGCTTCAAGCCATGTATTTCCTTCTTTGCAGATCAAACTATGTGTGTTGAGAATAAATGTTGTTCATATCTTTTGTTGAGAATGATACAAAATTTAAACCGAAATTAATGAATTAGCTTTAGGGAATTCTGCCTCAAATGTATTTCCTTCTTGAGCATAAATACTGTTCATATCTTTTGTTGAGAATGATACAAAATCTTCCGACCTCCTATTTCATAATATATTTCTTTTACTCCCAAAAGTTAGCAGCTTAAGAAAATGATCAGGTGGAGATAACCTAATAAATATTAGTAGTGAATGGCAAAGGAATACTCAGAAATAATTAAAAAATATTTAGATAAACAAGGCCTCTTTGAAAAAATTAGTCACATATCAATATCACATAATAAGTTACTAACACAATGGAAACACAAACACTTGATAACTAAGCATACCTGTCAGAAAAGACTTTTCTTCTTATTATTAATTCTACATCTCAACTCTACACACACACATGCAATCATTTACATATTTACAATTTAAAAAGTGAACATAGAAAACACTTGGTTAGATAATTAAAGTCATTGAATATGAATAAATGAGTTGTATTCTGTTGCAAACTGGCAAAATAAAAGGGAATTTATTTTTCCACTTTTATACTTTTTTTTACAAACTTTTAGTGAAAATCCTAAAATGTTTCTAAAATTCGGAAATGCTTATCTAAACACATTTGTTTTTCATAAAAATGAATGCAAATAAGTGATTCACCCTTATTAAGAGTCTTTGATTTTTTTTCGTATAAAATGGTACGGTAAAATTTCCATTCAAAGTCTATTTTTCAAAAAATCGAGTTTTTTTATACTAGGTCGCGTAAAGGCCAGAAACGCAGGAACGCAAGGGCAAGAATCCAATGTTACAATTCTTATGACTCTAATATTGGTAAAAATCGACAGGGAGTAACCGACAACAACGACAATTTCAAAGAAAAACGTGTAGTAAATGGGATTTAGGGTTTCGGAGATGCATATCCAAATTCACTCCTGAAATTTTCGGAGATGCATCTCCGGATAATGTTTTTGACTTGTGGTTTGGGTTCTTCAGTAGGTCGAGGACTTTCAGGAGGAGTTGTTTGCTTTGGCTCTTCTTTGTCCAGAGTTTGTTCGGGCGATGTGTCGTTGATTTCCATTTGGGTCTTCTCTTCTTATGGTTTTTGACTTGTGGTTTGTTCGGGCGATGTCTCGTCGATTTCCATTTGGGTCCAGATGTTGAAGAAGTTGATTCAATGATGCTTGTTTTTCCAACTGATTAGTGAGAAGTGTTGTGGCCAATGTCTGCAGGTTTTTTGACTTCGTTGACAACAGTCGCAGTAGCAGAAGGTTGGTGCGCTGGTGAGCTAGTTGCTAGAGTTGGTTGGGCAGCAGAAGCGATTACAGGCTGTGTTGGTTGTTTTTCCTACGACAAAGGTACTTATGAGTATTCAACAAGAAAGAATCCTAAGCAAGACAGAAATGTTTTTAATTACCTACAAAGCGTCCCTATCAGAACTGGAGTTCTCACTCTTATTCGACGCTAGTTTCCTCGTCGCAAGGGTCGCCTTTGCAGCTTTGCCTGTAAGAATTTTCTTTCCTTGATTCACCTTTGGTGTAGGAGCTACCTTAGGACTGGATGGAACATTATTGGTACCAGTGCCTCTGGTTTTCTTCTTATGTGGAGCGGGCTCTAGAGACGAGTCATCCATAGGAATGGTTCAGTAGTTGTGGCGACAGATTCACCCTTTGCAGTGGTGTTAGCAACCTACACGACAAGAATATGAGAAAATTTCAGGTAAATGAGATGCATAAGACACAAAATGTTAAAGGATGCAAAATTTTATGTATCGTTGAAAGCCATACATGGACAGTTGTGGAAGGGGCACCTCGACCTCGGGTTGATGTTGTGCCGCCTGAGTACTAGTAGTGTCCCTCGTCCTTTTTCTCTGTTCGACACCTGAGATCAAGTGGAAACAAACATAATGTCAAAAATTGAGAGCACAAGATGAGGGAGATTGTTGAAGAGATTGCTTCACTTTCCTCGCCCTCATGTATGGGAGTTTCGACCCTAACATGATTTATGTCGACATAAAAGTGAACATTGAAACTGTATAAATCCAGCTTAGTCGGAATCACTCGTTGTGCAAGCTTCAGACATTCAATTTTATGTATCTTTAGAAATTCTCCGAAAATGAACCACCGTGGAAACGAAGGACTGAAGGCAAGAGCCATGTCACTTGTTGGAAAAAGGGGAAATCTAGGAGGATAATACTTGAGGGCGAAATCATATTTGTCTTTCACGTATTCAAGAATTCTTAAATTGGGAAGTTCCGCCTGCATTTTTTCCTTCAGAGTCATAGTTGCCTCCAGATCGTCCGACTAAGGGCATTGGGGTTGTATACAGTTTCAAAGTATTTCTAAAAAGCTTGAATCTCCTTGATGTGTTTAGATCTACCTGTTTTGATTATTTTTTTGCAAAGAAGAAAAAGCGTTAGTGAGATGTTGGCATATCATCGCAACATCCATAAATTCTTGAGCATATTGGGCTCTCTACCAAGTGTCAAAATCTTGGGTACATTAATAAGAGGGCTCAAAGCCAAATAGGCTAAGAGTGGGTCGACCATCAACATGTCGAGCGAGCCTTTAGAGATAATCGTCCTCGGAGTATATTGATGGTACTGAGGCATAACTCACTTTTCTTCTTAAAGAATAGTCGGGAATAGTTTGGCTGATCCGAAACTGGCAAGACACCAGATTGGGTTGATAACTAAGGATTCTCACATGGTCCTTAGAGGGTTAAATCCTAATAGAAAGAAGTCTAGGTGTCAGGAATGATGCCCTGATCTTTTTGGATTCTTTTCCTTTTTCGCCAGCGCCCTGAAGTGGTATAGTGAACCATTCTGATCCGTGGGTCCTGTTGGCGAAAGGGGCCATAGCCGCAATAAAGCTATAGCAGTTGGCAAACATCATGAGGTAAGAGCAAAATGCTTTTCAGCCTGATCTGCTTTTGTTAGTAGGAGTTTGGAGATTCAATCGAACACCTTCAATGCTTCAGCCGCTGATAATGGCGTCAGTGTCGTCAGGAAGCTTAACCATTAATGAATTTTCAAATGTGGCATTGAGCCATAATTGAAGTAGCCAAAATGGTCAAACAAGCAATAAGCCATCTTTGGGTTTGATGTTCCAGAGAGCTTCAGTGGCCTCTCCCTGATATGCGTACAAAGATCCTAGGATTAATTGACTAAGGCATATGTCTTTTCCCTCATGCAATTGGTTGGAAAGAGTTAAGTACCTATTTTCTAGCTTAAGAGACCGATAGCAAAGCATGCACCTGGACAGCCACAGGGCCAGAAATGCAATATGTTCTTCAGTAGTAACATCGGAAGTATTGGCGGCATGATAATCTTCAATGTATTTTGTAAAGCCAACACAATTGTTGTCAAACTCGAAATTGTCTTCGTCTTGCTCATTGGGGTCGAAGCTACCGCCATCAGGGTGAAGGCCAGTAATGGCCGCCATATCGAAAAGCGTGGGTGTTAACATTTCGTAGGGAAGTTGAAAGGTGTTAGTCATGCTCTCCCAATAATATAGGGAGGTGGCCAACATGTTCTGGCAATATTTTGGACCAGATCTTGACAGTTAGATCAAGTTGAAGATTCCCATTTCTTTCCAGACTCCGCTCATCTGAGCTTCTATCTTATCTAACCATGAGATTAGTCATCATGTTTTTTGGTCGAGGAACTGAGGAAAGACTTGCAAAGTGTTAGTATGGTATTTTAAGTTCATGGGTGCCTTAACACTAACTAAGGGTTTTATCCTATGATATGCAGGGAAAATTCCTTGTACTTAGTGAGACCCTCTGCAGGGTCAAGCGTAGGACCCATGACAGCATAGCCTGTTCCATAAATGATATAAGGAATAAATACCTGAGACTTATAGATGCGACGCTTTTCTTCAAAATTAGGAGGTTCAGAAACGTTCTCATGATTCCCTATCACTATCATGTAGGCCGTGGGAAGGGGTTCCTTTGAAGCTTTTACATTTCTGTTGGAAGGAGCCATTATTAAAAGACTTTCAGCTTTGGAGAAAATTCGAAGAACAAAAGGGTCTTCAGAGCAAAGTTAAAAAGAAAATGTTAGAAAAGTGTTGAAAAAGGAGGAAAAGGCTATTTATAGTGGAGCAATCAAAGACTCTTACATCTCCATAGTTGATCATTTAGCGTGTAGTAGATGGCATGTGGCACCTCCCTAGGGAGAGAATCTGAGGCGACCTGCTATACGTAGCCACACTACCCTACGAAATCGGCCCCATGATGAGTATAGGTATGGGGTAGTGGGAAAACGCACGTTTTTGAGTTGACGGTTGAAGGAAACGTCGTTATGATTGTGAAGTCAGCCCAATAGGTGAATAGTGTTTGGAAAGATAAAAAATGCTCATATCTCTTAGGTTCGTCGAGGGGAGCCTTTTTTTTGGGCAATTTGTTAGCGAAGGCGAAGGTACTTTGATGATGTGGCCTAAAAGGTCTTGGTTCGACTAGAGTCAGGACTTAGTAATTTTTTTGGGATGTTATGAAACATCTCGATCGCATAGTATTTTTTGACACTAGCGACTAGTCGAATAGGCGGTTATATGAGCGCGAAGATGCTACGTTCAAATACCAATAACTTCCTATGAGTTTCTTTTCTGAAGGACACATGGAGAAAGCACAGAGACAGACTGCATGCAGAGCTTCACGTGGTGAACTATGAAGATAGAAACGTTAGGAGTAGCTATTTAGCACTTGTATATATAGGTGTTCATTACGTTGAATTCAGAGTTTTTATTTTACTACAAAAATCTCACTTAATACTCAAAGTATCAGCCTCCAAAGAAAAGAGTAATGGTTGAGAAAATTTATGAGCAATGAAACAACATCTTTTACATTCAATGCAAAGTCTTTAATTTTATCTTTACTCTGCCTTTGTTTTACTTTCAATCATTTTCCAGTCATTTCTCTTTACACTTTTAGTATTTATCTTTTGTTCATTTGCATTTCTAAAGCAGTTGAAGTCGACCTTTTCCCGCATTTGTTTAGTCACTTAGAATCCCTATTTCGACCAAGTCGGAAATAGGACCTTTTGCAATAGAAAAAACAAGAAACAATGTTTTATTTGACATTATATCCTAAGATTCACTGGTTGATCTTGTAAGTAACCCTTAATTAGGATACCAGCGATTGTTTACCAATTTTTGGCATAATCAGTATGTTACAAAATTAAACTTCAAATATTAATTCTCATTACAGTGCTAAACAAATTAAATAATTCTTTCAAATTAAACTTATAATTTTCTAATTGACGAACAAATATTTCAAATTGTTTCTAATATATTATTTTGAATTATAATTGCTTATAAATATTACAAATTAAATCATAAATTTTCAACTATAGTTTATAATTTATTGTATAACAATTTCCTATAATATATTATTAAATTGAAATAATTGAAATTGATGATAAAATTAATTCAATTATAAATATTAAAAATTAAGAATAAAATAAAATCTAAATTATATAATATTATTTCAAAACGCGATAAAACATAAACATACCGATGAAATATATTTCAGGAAATAAAAGTTGAAAAGAAATTATAAATTATTGCAAATATTTTACCTATCAGGGAAATTAGTCAATTAACTCAATTAGCATGTAAAATACAATAAATTCACAGATTTCACAAAATTCACATAAATGAAATAAATAAATACAATTAAACAAATCGGGGCGTTACAACTCTCCCCCACTTAGAAATTTTCGTCCTCGAAAATATACTGATATGAATAACTCGGGATACGACTCTCACAGCCGACTAACAAACCAACATGCCAACCAAAGGCATACCACGAATAACACAACTGATAAACCACCCCGCTAACAGCAGCTACAACAACGACACGACAAGATGCAATGCCCATACAATGCACTTGACGACCAACTCACAACTCAAAGAATACACAAGTTACGACCACACACAGGAATTAGCTACTCACACTAGAACCATCACTATGGAAACGAGGCAACCACATAAACAAGAACATAAAGTTCCACGACACAACAACGTTTCAACGACCTCTACGTAACCACAATACCAATATCCTTGTCACACCACAATATTACAACCATGTTAGGATTTACCAATCGAACATACAACCAAAACGTCCATCTACATAGTAGCCCATGAATAATATTTAAACCTTTCACTTGACACTTCCATTCTGAAACGTCCAACAGTCTCACCATGCCTACACGTTTCCAATGTTCAACCTATGAATTCTTACAAGTCCCACACGCAATTACAAAATGTGCCACATCACGCTTCTGCTGCACACTCTAATTACTCGTAACCATCAAAACTACAAATCTCACGTCCAACGTCTAACTCTTTCTCATATTCACCAAAAATCACTATTTACTTTAATATCCCCCAACATCACACTCTCCTGTGTTATCTCACACACCAGACACAAGCCTCTGAACTGCTCAAATAATTTTAATTCTCTGACCATTAAAACAGACATGCATAAAAACTTTCAACTTAACTTTTCAGGCACAACCTTAGCTTCTCCTGAAGGATAATCCAAGCCAAATTCATAACTCGTCACGAATTCCAACCCTCCTCATTGCCTCCTACTCTATTCCTTCAGACCAAACAAGTACTCAATATTCTTGTGATTACCAAACACTTTGAACCTAGAACCATAAAGATAATACCTCTAAATATTCCAACACAATACAACCACAACCAATTCCAAATCCAAAATAGTATAGACCCTTTTATGAATCCTCAATCGTCGTAAAGCATAAGCCAAGACTTACCCTCTTGCATTAACACACTGACTAAACTCATCAAAGACGCATCCCAATACCTCACAAACGGTTTATCAGGATCACACAGAATCAAAACTAGAGCCATATACAACTTCTACTTCTGCTCACCAAAACTTACTCACATCGAACATCCAAAACAAACGACTCACCCTTTGCAAGTCAATTGAGATCACAGAAGTACGAACTTAGCAAAGTCTTCCATAGCCTGCAGTAACAACCAACTAAGCCCAAAAATTTCTAATCCCCTTAACCAACTTCGGAGCCTCTCATTGTAGAACTGCATCTACTTCCGATGGATCCATAATAATACTATCATCAGAAACCACATATCCAAGAAACTAATCTTTCTCAACCAAAAATCTCACTTGAATAACTTAGCATAACACTTCGCCTCTTTTCAACACTTGTAATTCAATTCTCAAACACTCTACCAGTTCTTCCTCTAAGTCTATAACAGATCCGAATATCCTCAATCAAAGCCTTTTACAAACTTATCCAAACAAATATGGAAGATACGATTCCTCTACCCCACAAATAGTACAGACGCATTACTAACACCGAACAACATCACTGCACCTTGTAATGCCCAACCAAATTCCAAAAGGTATAAATTCTTAAAGCTTTTGCAACACTTTTCACTGGGTAACCGGTTACTCACATACAAGCTTAACCGAGTAAATTACAGCCTATCCCGATAACAAACATAACCAGTCACATCAAATCGATCAAAGCCTCAACTCACACAATTCACCACTCTTATCAAACATCCCAAACAATTGCAATTTCACTCAAACTCAACCAAACCATTCTAGTCATCTGTTCAGGAAAGTGGACACTTATTCTCAATCGTCACCTTATTCGACTGTTAGTAATCCATACACAATTTCTTCTCTTGACAGTCCAAATTCTCATAAATCCCAACATGTAGTAACCACCAAAAAGAACTCTCAAATTTTACATCCACACCTAGGGTTTTCTCAAGATTTCCATTAATGCTCTAAAACTCCAAAGGCTCCAAACCTCACCAGAACTCTAAGTTTGCTTTCCCATAGTCTCAATACCATTATACACATAATGCTTGTTATTCCGTTCAATCATCCTTCCTTTTTGTTACTAACAATACTGGAGCTCTCTAAGACGACACACTAATGTTCCATCCGAAACACATCTGAAACCATGCATAACTGACGGCCCATCACTGGGACTTCGTGCTAATTTCCAGAACACTACCATCACAGACAAAACACATGTCTTAGTCCCATCTACCAAGAGTTTTCTACTTACTTTGCAGATATAAACCTCAACTATTCACCTTCGTCCAATTAAGTTCAATCTCTACTCTCTGAGAAGCAGCCCTTAAATAAAACCCAATCATTCTCTCTCAATGACCTCCCAACTTGACCAACATATCAAAACCTCTAATCCGCCTCATCTTCCGATATAAGAATCTTCATCAACTCATCAAAACAATTCGTATTCATTTTCTTAATTCCAAACAATTCATTTCACACACTATCAAAGCCAGAAAGACACGTATATTCCATCCAACATAATTCCCGTCTACTATCAACAAGAGATTAAGGGTGATCAGTTCCTCAATTTGTCAATAGACAGCCGACAATCATGATGGGGCATAAACCGTCTTTACCAAACTATAATAGCATTCCTTACATCCTGTGCACAAAACTATCTAAGGCACAAATCCTTAGTTGACATAAGCCTTACCTCCGCATCCCTTCTGGAACCGGGAACCACATTGTCCTAACAACACTTACAATCTTGCAATTCACCATACACTGAGCCAGCGCTCCACACCTGAAGCAACATGGAGAAGTACCAGCTTCTCCCCCACTTATCTCATTCTAACTCCTGCAGACAACGGAATAGAACAACCAGAAAGTACTGACAGTGTCTCACACACATATCACATACTAAGGAACAAGCAACATCGATAGTATTCAACTGTAACACCAACTGACTCAACAACTTGGCCGGACGGACTGACCTACTCTGATACCACTTTGTAACAACCCAATTCCCATCGCGAATAAATAATACATGATTAAATTAGAGTAAAATAAAAATTTATTTTTCCGACAGAAACAAGGATGTCAAAACAATATAAAGATAACACAATCCCTGCTTATAAATTTTGATACATAACACAAAATGGAACAAACCTAAAAGGGAAACTTTTTCCATTTAAAGGAAAGTTCAGTTATGGAATAAAGCGGAAAGATCCATAACTGTCTTGGTTTGCAAAATGAATTGTTTTATAACATATAAATATACATACAAAAGTAATACAAAATTTATTCAACAAATGTATACATTTATTACAAAAGCGACCCCGACTCCCGTGTTACCTATCAGAGCAGACTGACTGACAAACGGATGGAGAACTAATCTTCACAAAAGCCTCCAAGACTACTAATCTGCAATTGCCTCATAGATCAATAAACCACGGCAGAAGGGTGAGAAATAACAACTAAATCAAGATTGTATAATAATATGCAAACACATATAAATTCACATGCTTAGCTATTCTCACCACAAGCATTACATACTAATACATATAGCATGCCACATATACACAACATATAACCAATAATCCAACATACTCACATATTTGCACATAAGGCATACCGAGTCATAACATATGGAAACACACCAAAAACATCACATAGCATATGTCTAAACATAAAACATATTATCCACAACCAATGCATGTATCACAAATGCATATCAAATCAACAATGCTATTACAAGCTCAACACATCATCAATCAATTCACAATTTCCACACATAATCAATCCATTCATGATTTATGCAAATGCACAGAGGCCGACACAACGACTCTATGCAATGCATATGCGGTACTATCCATCCATCATTCTCATCATTAGTCCACTCAGGAACTATTAGAACCATCGCTTGTTACATAATGTAACTCCCTATCGGGAAAACGATGTCCTCTGTCGCTTTCGGTCCTCTTGGTATAAGGCTCACGACGTTTATGGATCGCTTTCATTCCTCTTTGTATAAGGCTCACGATCCGATCGCTTTCGGTCCTCTTTGTATAAGGGTCACGATCGTCTATAATCATCGCTTTCAGTCCTCTTTGTATAAGGCTCACGATGTTATAGCAGATTCCCTCTGGAATCGATTCGTCGCTCACACCCCACAAGGGAACACGACATCACAAGAATTCATATCATGATGCTTGGCATACAATGACTCATGACATTCCAATGCACACATATATGCAACCATAATCATGCATATATCATCAAATACGACACAATGCATTTTCTTGCCCTTAGGCCACAATCAATTATCACAAAATTTCATCACATGCATTTTCATTACACAATAACACACAAGTCATACGATATCCATATCAACAGCACATTGCATGATACACATCAATTGCACATAATTACAACGGTAAAAGTCGACAAAACGACACTATTTCAAATTCCTGACATAATTAAATCGGCCAACAATCTCAAAACCATTTTAATAAGAAAGTACAACTCAATAGCTTTCCAACGATACCAAGTATGTTCAAAACGGATAATCGGAACACAAGTTACGGAAGTAAAAAGAAAAGGAATCGCGAAAAGACAACATTTTGCACCCCTGCTGGCCATACGCGTATTGCCCTGAGCCATACGCGTATTTCCTTGCTCCCTCGGCCATCCATACGCGTATTACCAAAGTGATATGCGTATGGGCAGAGACTGATTTTTCCCCAAAAGTTCCACTAAAAGTCCAATACGCGTATTGCCTCACTCCATACGTGTATTGCCCACTCTCATACGCGTATTGCCCACATTCCTTCCTTGCCATACGCGTATTGCCCAACCCAATACGCGTATTTCCTTGCCTGATACGCGTATGGGCAGCAAAAACCCAGAATTTTTCCTGCATAATTTTTCTGCGAATTTTCCCCCAAAAATCCCATTTTTCATCCCCAAATCCATTTTCAACAGCAAAACAAGTACCAGCAATTGTTCCCAAACACAGGGTAATCATACAACGCGATTTATATCGATTTCTGACAATGGTTCATCAATTTATCAATAAAGAAAATATTGTAAAAACAACCAAAACACATACATAAACAACACATATACATACACAAGCAAGATATAATTGAAACTTCTCACCCTTACCCGATTAATCGCGCTTGAAACGGACGAATTCTCGATTTTCCTCTTTTCCTCTCCTTTTCCCTTCTCTTCCTTTCTCTCTTCTCGTTTTCCTTCTTTCTATTTTCTCTCTTTTTCTCTCTAATTTCTATTTTATGAAAATAACCAAGCAAAAAGACCAAAATACCCCTC
Organism: Lathyrus tuberosus; assembly: GCA_022829125.1. NCBI lineage: Eukaryota > Viridiplantae > Streptophyta > Magnoliopsida > Fabales > Fabaceae > Lathyrus > Lathyrus tuberosus. The sequence continues at coordinate 15,758,488 of JALAZF010000072.1, forward strand.
AGCCCAAATATCTCGCAAACGCTCTCAAAACGCGATAAAACATAAACATACCGATGAAATATATTTCAGGAAATAAAAGTTGAAAAGAAATTATAAATTATTGCAAATATTTTACCTATCAGGGAAATTAGTCAATTAACTCAATTAGCAGGTAAAATACAATAAATTCACACATTTCACAAAATTCACATAAATGGAATAAATAAATACAATTAAACAAATCGGAGCATTATAGCTATGATCAAATCTTTTGAGGGTAAATACTCAACGTATGATGGCAAGAAATTGGCAAAAGTATCATGCGAGGAAATATGCATGGATCATGAAGATGTAGTTTTAGGCTTACCTTGATGCAAGCTGAAATGTGATCTCTGCACAAACTGTGTTCCAGATGTGATTTGATGACCCCTACAACTTCAATGGATGTTATGGAGTGTGTTGCAAGCTTTGGAACACTTTGAAAACCTTTGGATCAAGTTGGAGGACTCCAGCTGCATAATTGAGGCATAATGGCTTGGTTGAAGAGTGATTTTGAGCTAGAGGTGTTTGAGCAATTGGAATGGATTGCTTAAGGCTGCAACTCAAAACCCGATGGTGGTTGCACAAAAACAAAGAAAATTGGTACTTAAGAGAGAATGAGAGAAAGCAGTGCTGTAAATTGCTTTGGTGTGATTTGAATGATCAATTGGAACCTCTATTTATAGGTGATCAATTCTTGTCTTGGAGGAATAGTGAATGGCTGCTGGATCAGATCACATTCAATGGCTTTGGCTTGGTGGCATTTCTTCTCATGCAAGGCAACCCAACCCCTCCCAAGAGCAGGGCTATGTCTTGACCAAATCCACATTCTTCAGATGTTTTTATTGTTGTTTAATCAGAGAACTTGACTGAGTAGAGTGGCTTTGTTGAAAGTGCCCTATTTCACATAAATGCCTTTGAATTCAAGGAATATATGCCAAAATGCATTAATCTCAAGTTGAAAGATCCCTTGGCTTTTGGACTCAGTCCTATCAGTTGGATGAGTTGGCTTATGATCAGATTGAATGCATGTGGCATAGTGATCCTTACTTTTGATTCAGAAATCGTGGATGGCAAGAAAACTCACAAACTGATTTTTCATTGCAGCCTTGACATGATGTGTTGTAGCAGCCATAACTCTTGGCTCAAGTGGAGTGGTTTCATGCCAATGGGTTGCTTGGATTGTAGGCAATATATACAACAACTTTGATGTTTACACCTTGAATTGATTCAACTTGGAACAGTGTGAAAAAATCCCACAAGTTTTGGTGTTTCCACCAAAATTTGTCTTGGACAGAAATTTTTCTAAGTGTTGGAAAAGTTGTACTTTCATGTTTTTAGTGATTTTGATCCAACCATAACTTGAAATCCATGAGGAATTGGAATGAGTTGTGTTTGAAGCTTTTGTAGAGTGCCATGAGAGCTATAAACCCATCTTTGGATCAGTCAAAATGGTTGCTTGGATCTCAAGTTATGATCCTTGGAAGTTGGTACCCTAGCCACTTTATTTCATGACTTAAAAAAATTCTAAGTTTTTATGGTTACCCCTTTTTCAAGTTATCTCACTTTCTTTGGTTTTTCTTGATGAATGTTGATTCAAATCACACATTAACGTCATTTTAGGGTTAAGTAACCATAATTGACAAAAAAATCAAAAAGTCAAACTTTGACTTTTTCGCACAGTTGACTTTTTATCAGATGAATTCCAAGCTGTGCAATCCTATATGAAATCAAGTCCTTGACCTAAATCAAACTTGATGGATTGATTTCATAGGTGTTATAGGGTATATTGAATCATGTCCCAAGGTTTGGGAGCATGCCTGGGTCAAAAGTCAAAGGTACAGTTGAATTTTTCCTCAAAACCCTAATTGTGGTTCTGATGAATTTGAAAGTTGTGAATCAAGCTTCTTGGATCAATCCATTGTTACAAATGGATCAATATGGTTTATTAGAGACCCTCAAGTCCTCTCTTGAGGTCTTGGCTCATGATTTGTCCCAAAAGTCAACTCAGGGGTGAATTAGGTCAAGAAACCCTAATTCCTGATTTTTGATGAATGCATCCCCTGAGGTCAAATTGACTTGATGATTGGGTCCATGAGGTTCCATGGAGCATTTTAGGTTATGCTTTGAAGCATTGGCTCATGCCCAGAGGAAAATTTCCATCTGGAGGACTTGGTCAACCAAACCTTAATTTGGTGACACTGGCGATCTTGAGGCTTGATCCACTTAGAATGCGACAAACTTGTGCTTGAGTCTTGCTGTGGGAGTCCTCTTGATCCATTGGGGATGTTTTGAGAGGTTAGACAAGTTGAAGATTATGTCAATTCTTGATTGATCCTTTGTCTAAGGCTGAAAGAGGGCTTGAAACCCTAATTCCTGTTTGTAGTGAATGCTCACCCATCTTTGGGGAGACTAATGAGGTATAATGATACACCCATATTGTGATGATGATTTTCCCAACGATGGGAAATATTAGTGGTCAAATTTTGGGGTATGACAGATGCCCCTATTTAATCTTCTTGGGCCCAAAGGTGTGAATGGTGAAGGTATTCGGGCATTCGGGGTGCAAGAGGATTAAATATCGGAATACCCGAAATTTTGATGGTGGTTAAGAATGGCAGTTCATGCATCCTTCTTCTTTTGCTAAGAAATGATGCTTAGAAAAGGTAAACTTCCCCTCGATCTTGTTTTCCTTCTGAGGAACTGGTCTTAGTTTCTGAAGTAAACTTCCCCTCGATCCTGGTTTCCTACCAGGGAACTGGTCTCAGTTTCTGATGTAAACTTCCCCTCGATCCTGGTTTCCTACCAAGGAACTGGTCTCAGTTTCTGAAATAAACTTCCCCTCGATCCTGGTTTCCTACCAAGGAACTGGTCTAAGTTTCTTTTGTCAATAAACTTTCTTGACAAGGGATGCTATGTAGCGATTTTCCTCAAACTTCACGCCGAATTTTCCTGGGGAGATGACATTTGACAGAAAAAAAATTTGATGTCAGACTTGCTGGGGAACCCAGTCGTCTGAGTTGTAGAGATGTACAAACTTCTCTGTTGGAGACGCCATTTGTTGATTCTATCGGGGAAAATGAGTCTCTTGAGAGACGGTTTCTGCTTGGGGATATTACATCATACTTTTCTCAGAATCTTCTCGGAGAAATGCCATATGATGTGATCCAATTTTGAGGTGCTGATGACCTTTTCCTCAGCGGATTTTTCGGAGAAAAACTGCTGTATTGTCGAATCTCTGATTAAGAGGCTTTCTCTGGGGATTTTCCTTAATCCGGGAAAGCGAAAATATCATCTTCAATGGCGAAGAGTGACGTTTGTCAAGGATTCTCTGGTTTTTCAGAGGTTCAAGTTATCAAAGTAGTCAAGGGCCAATTCTAATCCAGAAATAAACTGGAGGAGAGAGATAGTTTAGACGCAACATTTCCTGACGAGGAAAGAACTGACAACTCGATTGAGAGGACTGTTATCACTAGGGGATAAGACCGACTAGAGTGATAGTGATGCAATATAATTGCGAATGTAAATCAATAATGCATGATGTATGTATGTATATGCTGACAAAACTGACGCGACATACAGACTAGTAGATGAACACGACTGGATACTCGGCCACAGTGGGAGATGAGAATTATCACTTGTTCACGATAGCAATTCTGCCTTGCTTAGGAGAAATAGTCCCTGTGGGGAACAACCGTTGGTCAGGCTTAGGAGATAAGAACTCTACCGGGGGGTGTCAGATGAAGTATTCGCATCTGTCATAATTGATCCTTCGTTTAGGCGCACTGGTTTAGAAGGAGCCCTTTGATTCTGCACTTTGAGGCTCGATTACTTCTGGAGTAGCGATCGATGTTCTTTCGATGTTCAACAGTCAAAAGAAATTGCCATCTTTATTTTAAAAGCAGAGAAATTTTTGACAATTAAATTCATTTTTGTTTCGTTTCAAGAATTGTTGATCATATTAAAATGTCGTTCCATAAAGCTATAACAAATAAGAATTGCAAACAAAAGCACAAGGGCTCAAATTTTATTGATAGGATGGAAATCAACCAAACGCATGATTCCATAGAGTATTTACAAAGTTAGAAAATGGTAATTTAAGGGAAAAGGGCTACATTGAAACATAACGACCACTATCCTTCTACCAACTTTGAATTATGGACATCCTGAGCTTCTGTCAAAGATGACCTTGACTGGAGTTTTCCTGATGGCTGGCATGACTGCTGCTGAGGATTTACCCGTGTCAGACGTAGTTACTTGCCATGAATCCCTAAATTTTGCCTGGATTGTACTTTGAGATTTCCAATCCATCGGGATGATTTTTGATCATTTCCTGGACCGCCCTTTCGGGTTTTCAATCCACCGAGAAGTTTTTATTTTATTTTATTTTATTTAGGCAAAGTATTTCTTGACTACGTCAACATTTGTGGGGTAGGGAAATTCCTCTCTGTCCATGGTTGCAAGTCTCAAGGCGCCGCCTGAGAATGCTTTCTTGACCACATAGGGGCCGTCATAATTCGGAGTCCATTTGCCCCGGGAATCAGTGAGAAAAGATTGTATCTTTTTGAGCACAAGGTCTCCTTTCTTGAAGACGCGAGGTCTGACCTTTTTGTCAAACGCCTTCTTCATTCTCTGTTGATATAACTGACCGTGGCATAATGCCGTTATTCTCTTTTCTTCGATCAGATTTAGTTCGTCGTGTCGACTTTGACACCATTCATCATATGTTAGCACAGCTTCCATCAATACCCGAATTGATGGGATTTCTACTTCTATGGGGAGCACTGCTTTCATGCCATATACTCGAGAGAAAGGGGTTGCCCCTATTGAAGTGCGGATAGATGTGCGATAACCGTGAAGATCAAAGGGTAGCATCTCGTGCCAGTCTTTATATGTTACAACCATCTTTTGAACGATCTTCTTGATGTTCTTGTTAGCCGCTTCTACCGCTTCGTTCATCTTGGGTCAGTAGGGAGATGAGTTATGGTGTTCGATTTTGAACTCATCGCACAACTCTTTCATCATCTTATTGTTCAAGTTGGATCCATTATCCGTAATGATCTGGCTCGGAATACCATAACGGAAGATGAGATTTTTTTGATAAATCGGACCACCACTTGTCGGGTTACATTGGCGTATGACGCTGCTTCGACCCACTTGGTGAAGTAGTCAATGGCGACCAGAATGAACCGATGTTCGTTTGAAGCTTTAGGTTCAATCATGCCAATCATGTCGATTCCCCATATGGAAAAAGGCCATGGGGAAGAAAGAACTTTGAGATGCGTTGGCGGTACATGGATTTTGTCAAAGTATATCTGACACTTGTGACACCTCCTCATGTACTTGTAGCAGTCGGATTCCATGGTCAATCAGTAGTACCCTGCTCTCAGAATTTTTCTCACCATTGTGTGTCCATTGGCATGAGTGCCAAAGGATCCTTCATGAATTTCTTTCATCAGCATGTCTGCTTCTGGTCTGCCCACACATCGGAGCAGGACCATGTCAAAATTTCTCTTATAGAGTGTATCGCTGCTCAGGAAGAAACTGCCTGCCAGCCTTCTGAGGGTTTTTTCGTCTTTCCTGGATGCCCCAGGTGGGTACTCTTGTTTCTGAAGGAAGCATTTGATATCATGATACCAAGGTTTGTCGTCTATGACTGCTTCAATCGTGAAGATGTAAGCGGGCCTTTCAAGGCGCATTATGTCGATCTTAGGTAGGTCATTCCATTGACCTACACTAATCATGGAAGAGAGGGTGGCTAATGCATCAGCCATGTGATTCTCCTCACGAGGGATATGATGAAACTCGATTCTGTTGAAGAATGGTAACAACCTTCTCGCGTAATCTTTGTAAGGGATCAGTCCTGATTGGTATGTGTTCCAATCTCCTTTGATTTGATTGATAACCAGGGATGAGTCGCCATATACCTCCAAGTTTTTGATCCTTAAGTCAATTACTTCTTCGGGAACCATAATACAAGCTTTGTATTTGGCCTCGTTGTTTGTGCACTTGAACGTAAGTCTGGCGGTGAAAGGAATATGGGTACCCTGAGAGGTAACAATGATTGCCCTAATTCCGTTTCCATAATGATTGAAGGCTCCGTTAAAGATAAGTCCCCACTGGGAACCTGGTTCTGGCCCTTCACTGGGTAGCGGTTCATCGTAATCTTTCATCTTTAAATACATGACATCTTCGTCTGGGAAGTCAAACCCGATTGATTCTTGAATGCCAAACGGTTGATGAGCCAAATAATCAACTAAAATACTTCCTTTAACGGCTTTCTGGGCGTGGTATTCGATGTCGTATTCTGATAACAACATCTGCCAACGGGCGATTCTTCCCGTGAGAGCAGGTTTTTCAAATACATACTTGATTGGATCCATTTCGGAGACCAACCAAGTAGTGTGACGAATCATGTACTGGCGAAGACGTTTGGCTGCCCAAGCCAGAGCACAGCAAGTTTTCTCAAGCATAGTGTACCGAGTCTCGCAGTCGGTGAATTTCTTGATCAGATAGTAGATGGCAAACTCTTTCGTTTTTGTTTCGTCTTGTTGGCCAAGCACACAACCCATTGAGTCATCCAAGACTGTTAAATAGATGATCAATGGTCTTCCTTCCACTGGAGGAGATAGAATCGGTGGGTTTAACAGGTATTCCTTAATACTGTTGAAGGCGGTTTGTCAATCTTCTGTCCAAACGCAGTCCTGGTTCTTTTTGAGTAATTTAAAGATCACCGAACATGTGGCGGTCATGAGGAATATGAATCGGGAAATGTAATTTAAATGTCCCAGGAACCCTCTGACTTGTTTTTCAGTTTTCCGAGAAGGCATTTCTTGAATGGCCTTGACCTTGTCAGGATCAACCTCAATTCCTTTCTGGCTGACGATGAACCCTAAGAGTTTCCCTGAACGGACACCGAAGGTGCATTTATTAGGATTCAAGCGGAGCTTGTACTTTCTCAACCACTCGAACATTTTTCACAGGTGGGTCACATGCTCCTCTTCTGTTCTAGATTTGGCAATCATATCATTGACATATACCTCGATTTCCTTGTGTATCATGTCATGAAACAGAGTAGTCATGGCCCTTTGATAGGTTGGCCCGGCGTTCTTCAAACTGAACGACATTACCTTGTAACAAAAGGTACCCCATGGGGTAATGAACGAAGTTTTCTTCATGTCTTTCGGCGCCATTTTGATTTCATTATAGCCCGAGAATCCATCCATGAAGGAGAAAACTTTGAACTTTGTTGTACTGTTAACCAGCATGTCAATGTGTGGTAAAGTAAAGTCATCCTTTGGACTAGCCCTGTTTAGATCCCTGTAGTCAACACACATTCTGACTTTTCCATCCTTTTTCAGAACGGGTACGATGTTGGCTAACCATTGAGGATATTCTGATGTAGCGAGGAAACCCGCATCAATCTATTTTTGTACCTCCTCTTTGATTTTGATGGCCATGTCTGGATGAGTTCTTCTCAACCTTTATTTTACTGGTGGACATTCCGATCTCAACGGTAGATGATGTTCCACGATGTTGGTATCTAACCCTGGCATATCCTGATAGGACCAAGTGAATACATCGGGAAAAATTTTTAGAAGCTTTGTCAAACTCTCTTTGGCAGTTGGACTGAGCAGTGCCCCAATCCTGATCTCTTTTCTTTCTTCTTTTGAACCCAAGTTGACCGTTTCCAACGGCTCTTTGTGAGGTTCAATGGACCTTTCCTCCTGGCTAAGTAAACCGAAGATCTCTTCTGGAATTTTGTCATTAACTTCTTCTTCAGCCCTAAATACTGGGAATTCAAATTTGGGAGAAGGCATCAGATCGTACGTTTCAACAGGTTTAAAACAAGCAATCTGCACGACGTGATGATTTGTGTTTAGAAGAGATAGACAAAATGCAAGAGTGTGTGCAATGTATTTTCTTTGGAAAACTGCTTATTTATTTTGAATTGTTTTTTAGGAATACCATTTTCTAAAAAAAGAAAAGAGAAAACAACAATTAACACGGAAATTACAGAACAACGTTATTTTATTTATGAACAAGTCGATTCTAGGAACTACAGCCCTATAAAAGAAAACTCTGTCGCTCTGGGCGAAGGGAAGAGGGAAATTTACAGAAAGCGAGCCCTATCAAAACATCAGTTTCACCTGTGCAGGGTGAAAGGTTAAAGAAGGCAATTACTTTGACTTATGAACAATCTTCATACCATCGACAGCAACCCATTGGCGACGAACTCCTTGGTGAATCACAAAGTCTGGTACCTTCTTTCTTGGCTTGTCCTTAGAAATGACACTGATTTCTGGCGAAGCAGGATCATTGGAATCTATCTCCCAGGCAGAATTGTCGTAGAAGGATTCCTCTGTTGTATTTTACATAGTACTTGTGCTCTCAGGTGGATCTCCCCATCCAGTTGGCTGGATCTCTTCGAGCCTGATACGAGAGCTTTCAGGAGTAGTGTACTTGACCATATAGTCGTATTTTCCACTTGGTTGTCCCAGGGTGTCCCACACTTCTTTAGAACTGGAGGAGTCATCTCTCTCGATGACGTTGACCTCGGGAAAAGCATAGTTGATTAATTCTAGTTCGGCAAGCTTTGCCAATTCATCGTTATGCTGGACGTTTTCTGAATGACCTGAGTGATGATCCCATGACATGGTGGGGACGTAGGTATTTTGTTCCATGATGCTCAGCTGATTTTCATTGTTTAGCTGATTTTCTTGTCCCAAGTCTCCTGGGTACGGCTGCCAAATAGGCAGGCCATCCATTGGGTCATAATAGTCGTGGTCAAAGTTGTCTTTCATTAGAGTGTCCTCCTCTGATAAGTTCGGTGGAGCATGGCATCCTTCTGGATCACAATCTCCATATATCATTTTGACGTCTGACCTCGGTATAAATCTCGGACTCTGTGCGGGATAGCAAAATGGCATAGGCACTTCTTCCTGAGAGATATAACCGTCCTCGTTAAGATAGGACTTCCATTCTTCATCTGTGTCAGAGGAATCTTCCTCGTTGATGGTATGTACTTCTTGGGACACTGGGTGAAGGAAACCTCCACTGTGGAAGAAGTTCTGAATGGGATGAAGACTTTCATTGCTGGCAGCTGTCTGGGTGCAGGTTGAGGAAAAACCAAGACCCTTCTTTGTTTTATTATCAGTAGGAATGACAAGCTGTCCCCATCCTTTTGTATTATTACCTTCAAATGCCTCGAGATCATCTTTGCATGAGAAAAATAGAGGTTCCATTCTCTATTTGATTCTCATTGCTCATCGAAAGTGCTTAGAACTGAGTTCCAACAACCTCCTCTGGTTCTATACAAGTAGATAATGACAGGTTACTCACGATCAAGGCTTGTTTTCCACAAACCGTGACGAGTTGATCGTTCTTGATGAACTTCAGATTTTGGTGCAGTATCAAAGTGACTGCCCCAGCCTGGTGTATCCAAGGTCTTCCTAATAAACAGCTGTATGCTGCTTGAATGTCCATGACCTGGAAAGTGATTAGGAAAGGGTGAGGACCGATGGTTATGGGAAGGTCGACTTCGCCAATAACTACTTTCCGAGACCCGTTAAATTCTTTGACGATAACCTCACTGCCCCTCATCGGGGACCCTTTGAATGATAGTCGCATTAAAGTGGACTTCGGGATAACGTTGATGGTCGATCCTGTGTCTACTAGTACGCTGGCTAAAGCATCATGCTGGCAGTTGACTGTGATGTTGAGCGCCATGTTGTGGCGTTTGCCCTCCTCTGGCAAATCCTCATCACTGAATCCTAAGTTGTTGCAGGAAGTGATGTCAGAGATGATGCTATCGAACTGTCGTATTGACACACCCTGTTCCACAAAGGCCTGCTCTAAGACTTTCTGTAGAGTCTCTCTGTGGGCTTCCGAACTGAGTAAAAGTGATAGCACAGAGATCTTTGAAGGAGTTTGTAACAGCTGATCTACAATGTTGTATTCACTCCTTTGGATGAGCTTCAACATCTCATCGTTGTTTTTCGAAAGGTCGGGATCACTGGACTGACCGACTGGTTGATCGGGAACTTCTGTTTGAGGTTCCTTTTCTTTGGTAAGTTCTCCAACTCCTCGGTTGAAGATTCGACCGCTCCGTGTTACTCGACCGATGTCTGCAATATTCACGACGGAGGGTAATGGAATTTCCTTTCCATTCTCAATTACTGTTGCAACGTATTTTTAAGGGATTGCCTTAGCTGATTCATACGGTAATGGTCCTGATAGATAGATAACTACAGGAACCTTCTAATTTTTCTAACTGTCGTAGGTAACTTCAATCAGTTCCTGGCTAGGAACTTTTGATTCTTCCAGTAGAGGGATGATGGTACAAACATCCTTGTTCTGTTGATGATTAGAGATTATGGCAATGTCTCTGATTTTATCAGCGAAGTAATCTGGTGTCCAGTTGATTGGCTCGGAACTTGGACATGGGTGAATCTCTTTACGATCCAACTGACCCTGAAGAGCTGCCCGCACAAGGTAGCACCCTTGGTTATTCTCCGAACAGACTCTACAGCATTCATAGTTATGTGGTGGCACCTGGCCACGCCCGCTTTGAATACAGTGTAACCTCACTAGGTCAGTTTCCATAGATCGGACATCCTGACTTTGACGCCGAGTTGGGTTCCCATTAAGCACACTGATTTGTTGCGTGTCTTCATCCATATAGATCGGAAGCCACCAGTGGTTTAACAAGTGTTGTAAAGTTCTTTGAACAAGAACGCACCCTTGGTTACTCTCACTTTATACTTTACAGTTCAGGTAATCGTGAGAAGTGAGATAATCGAGTTGGACTTGCTTGGCATGTAACTCCACCAAGCTGGTATTCATTAAACGGATATCAAAGATTTGGATCATGTTGATCTGATAAGGATTTCTATCATGGTAGTCCTAGATCCACCCAAGATCCATCTGACACTAGAGGGCCTGTTGTATGAAAGAGCATCCCTGTTTGTTTACCGAGCAATTCAGACAGGAATTATAATCGTGTCACGGAAGATTATGATACTGGCTTTGCCTTGAGTTCATCGCCACCAAGTTGACATTCATTGCATGGATGTCGTGGCTCTGAATGATGTTGGAATTCGTGTAAGTCATGTTGACCCCACGAACTCGGTGTTCTTGGATCCACCCGAGATCTAATTGCTCCTGTAGAGCTGATTGCACCACAGAACATCATTGATTGTTTTTAGAGAAGATATCACACTGGTGATAATTATGAGGTGGCACATGGCCATATCCACTCTGTCTATAATGCATCTTGACCAAGTTGGCCCTTAACAAGAGTACATCATGAATTTGATAGCTGTCGTTAGACTCCCCTTCTATCAAATTGACTGCAACTTTCTCATGTTGAGGCAGCGGGTTTGTGAGAACATTAGGATTCATTTCTTTGAAAGATAAGACCCTGCTCCTAACAAGCTTTTGCACATCGGATTTGAAACTGAGACAGTTTTCTATGTTATGCCCTAGTCCTCCTTGATGGTAAGGACAAGTCTAATCCTTTTTGAACCAAAAAGGCGGATTTTTCGGTACTATAAGAGGAGACATAGTTTGGACGTGCCCCTTAACCAGTAGTAATGGAAACAGTTTTGCGTACAACATGGGTATAGGATCAAACCCTGGTGGTCGTGTTGCACGGTTGTTGTTGTATGGAGGACGAGCCTGCTGAAGAGGTTATTTTGTCCTTTGCTGATATTGTTGTTGATTAGGTTGGCTCTGCGCAACCTGAGGTTGATATTTAGAAACAAGCGTAGGGTTAATAGCAGGAGTTACAGCTGCTACTGGTTGGTAATGTCGCCTTTGCTTTCCGAGAGAGATATTCCCAATATCCTGCTCTTTTTTCTTAGGGAGAGCACTACCGTATCATTTTGTACTACTTGATGGTCCAGCGTCTTTAACTAAGCGTCCTTCTCGGACGACTTCCTCAAAACGAACTCCCATGCCCACCATCTCGGTGAAATCACTGGGTGCACTGGCGACCATTCTGTCGTAGTAAAATGAGCTCAAGGTTTTTAAGAAGATCTTTGTCATCTCCTTTTCCTCCATAGGTGGAGAAATCTGAGCGGCAATTTCACGCCATCTCTGAGCGTATTCTTTAAAGGTTTCCTTGTCCTTTTGTGACATCGATCTGAGCTGATCTTTGTCCAGTGCCATGTCCAGATTGTATTTATATTGCTGAATGAAGGCAGCGCCCAGATCTCTGAATGTGCCGATTGTGGCGCGGTTTAAACCCATGTACCATTTTAATGCGGCACCGGTTAAACTATCCTGAAAGTAGTGAATGAGCAGATCCTGGTTCTTTGTCTGAGCTGACATTCGCAGAGCGTACATCACCAAATGGCTCTGAGGGCAAGAGTTACCCTTGTACTTTTCAAAGTCAGGTACCTGGAACTTGTGTGGAACTTTCACATTGGGGACCAAACAAAGGTCCGCGACGTCTTTTCCAAATAAATCCTGACTGCGAATGGCTTGTAGTTCTTTCTGCATTTCTAGGAATTGTTCCTGGAATTCATTTATTCTGTCGAACATGCTGTCGTTCCCACCAGAAGGTATCGGTGGAATCTGTCCTTCCAGGACAGTGTGTACCACGGGCGGTGGTATAGTCATTATGGCAGTGAGTCTAGGTCCTTCCCTCTCCCAAATTGTGTAACCTTCAAGAGTTGCTGTCATGCCCCGGGCATCTTCGCTTTCCCGAAGTTTGTAACCTTCAGGCCCAGAAGTTCCTGCTGTGGTTCCCTGATCCTCAACGATCAGCGGAACATATCCTTCCGGGATATAGTTGGGTGGCATGCCCCAGAGACGATCTTTCGGCATTTTGTACCTAGGATCATACTTTTCCACTATGGGCGTAGATGTGATCTCTGAGATCACAGTCCTTTTTTGTTGCATCTGAGCTTCTTCTAGAGCTTGCATGTCGTTATGAAGCTTTCTCAGATCCTCTTTCAGAGTGTCGATCTCTTCCCTCAACTCTCCGTTCTCTTCCTCGAGATCATCCATCTTTTTCTGAAGATTGGCCCGAGTATTATACGAATGAGACAGTTTGACTCTAGAATCGAGATACAAACATAAGATTCGTAGGTAAGAAGAATGCATTGTTCGAGAATGATGAATGATATGCAATGATTTTATTAATTGTATGTTTTTGTTTATTCAAAGTAAACTTCGACAATTGGATTGAAAATATCAAACATTGGGGGAACCCCGTTTTATTGAATTCAAAGGATTGCGGAAATGGAAATACAGTAGATTACAAAGTGCTGAAAAAAGAAATCGTAAACTAATGGATCCTGAGTCCTCTTTGAGGAGAGCTCAGGTACTGGTTCTGGTACTTTCCTTTTCTTTGACCGGGGCTCTTCAGCCGTTGTCGGGTTGTCATTCCTTTGCCAAGTGAAAGGAGCGAGCAAATTCCTTTGGTCATCCTGATTCTCTATAGCATTTTGCTCTAAAATTTCAATCAGAGCATCTTTTTCTTTTAATAGCTGCTGTATTTTGTTACACTCCACATTGAGAATACAATATTTGTTCCTCCAAAACCTCTTCTCCTGTTGAACTTTTGCGAGAGTAACCTGGAGTTTTTCCATCTCAGACATGAAATAAAGGGCAGAGTCCCTTAATGGAAGAACTTCCTGGCGAGGGTAAGGCATCCTCAGCTTGAGAGCTCTAGTTTGTACCCAGTGGAGATAAGGCTCCACCGAGACACAATCTGGTTTTCCTAGAGACTCTCGTCCTTTCCTAAACTTGTTTCCAGGCATGCACTATTTCCGTCTTTAGTGCTCTGTCGCTTTCTCCTTCCTTGAAGAAAAAACCTTCCAGATGAGCATTACGTGGGACATGCCTCATCGGGTATCCAAATTGACGACGAACGAGAATTGGATTTTAGTTGATTCCTCCCTTAGTTCCTATAAGGGGTACATTTGGGAAATTTCCACAACGGTCAATGATTCTGATCCCGTCGTAGATTCGATTGGACCAATCGATGTCAGAGTTGGTAAGAGACATGACTCTCTGCGACCAACGTAACGTATTCTTTTGATCCCAAAATGCAGCAGACTTAGGCAAATGGGAAGTGAACCACTTGTAAAGCAAGGGTACACATCACGTTATCATTCCTCCGCTGTATAAATTCCTTAAGTGTACCGAATGATACGCATCTACGGGTAAGGTTGGTACAGGGTTTCCGATCAGGAAAATTTTAATGGCGCTGATATCTACGAAGTTATCAATGTTGGGAAACAAAAATAACCCGTAGGTGAGCAAAACAAAGATACTCTCGAAAGCGGCCACGTTCCCTATACTGGAAAAGTACAGGGCTTTCTTTGTCAAGAACTGGGCTGGAAAACCTTGGATGCCACCTTTAGTGGTCATGTGAGTCCTGACTCCTGACTAGTCCAAATAAATTGCTCTTGCAATGGTTTGATCCTTTGGAATTTCTTCCAGTCTAGAAAAGGGAGCTTGATCAATGATATGCAGATCAGTCAAGTGAGAATACTCCTCCAGGGTTGGTGCTTGCTGATAATCCGGGAATGTGAAACAGTGATAGACCGGATCGTGGAACTGGATTAGTGCGGACATGATTCCTTCGATTACATGGACCCTTAATAGAGACAGTAGTCCCCCATACTTAGCTCTGAAAGCCTCGTGGTTGGTGATCATTCTCTCCAAACCTCTCAAATCCTCTAACTTTGGAACCTTGAAGGTGTACTTATGAGTTCTCCTTCTACCGACATCCATTAGCGCAATCTCCTTTCTCTGACATTTGCAATCATTGTCTTAGTTTAATTTAAAAAAGAGAGACTAGAAGAGAAGACTTTTCTTTGTTTTAATGTTTTTTAGATGAATGTATGAATGCAGCACACAAAAACATAGAAAAAACATGGGGTCAAAGGGTCGGTGTCATTAAGTCAAGGCTCTACCCCCCCCCCAAAGGTTTATGCTGGTGATTTTCGTACCTGTCCGCAAAATCATTAACACCTCTTTGGATAACAACAGCAAGTGGATCGCCAGCGAGCTGATGCATCCTAGAGTGATCTCAGATGAGGGTAGTATCGCGTGACAACTATTTCCGATAGCTTCCGCACTACAAAATGGCTTAAGTCTGCTAAAAACCTCAGCTTCTCAGATAACCCAGTCGACCACACTACTTTCAACAACCGAAGTCGTATAGGGAATGTATCTACAAAGGGAGTCTCCACTGAGTTTGATGGTCGATCGGGGGCTTTTAACTGGGATTCAATCCCCGCAAGATTACCTGCATTGCCATCACCTATCTTAGGTGTATACTCAATCTTTCCACATGCGGCATCACACGCATTCCCATTAGCAGAAAAATAAACACAGATATCAATTAGGAAAAGTAGTATATATATTTGTCTTAATCATCCTGGACCTCTAGTCTTATGATCCTATACAGACAATGACTCCCCAGCAGAGTCGCCATTTCTATGAACTGAACTTAGGGTTTCATCCCTTGGGAAAGCAAGAAAGAATGTCTCCCCCTGTGGTCGCCACTCTGCTGTGGCACTTTTTTAAGGTTTCTATCTTAGAGATGGGAAGAGAACAAGATCTCCGTGGTCCCCAGTGAAGTTGCCATTTTTCTGTAGCACGAATTTTTGCGTGGTTGCGAAGCACTATCGCTTTGGGGTACTACAATTTGATTCACTTTTTATCCTATTGAAGCTGATGAAGGAAGGGAAATAGATGTCTCCAATTAACCCTGCTTGTAAACTGAGTTTAAACAGATGACTGTTGGTTTACAGCTGCTATTAAGATTGTGGGTCTCTCTTAGGTTATTTTGTTAAAAAATAGAGTGCCTGGACTATTTGTGAGGATGTTAGGACTGATGCTTTTCAATTGATGTATGAAGGTATGAGATTTTGGGTTTTTGATTAGTATGCTCGCTAAGATTTTTCAATCTTATGCCTACGTATTCCCGTTTGACGAAACAGGGAAATCAGAGCGATCGTAGTTCCTCCTATTCTATGGGAGGAAAGAGGTTGTTTTGGTGTCTTGTTTAAAGCTCAAGACGTGAAGCTAAATGGTTTATTTGTATCTTGTTCGAAGCCCAAGATGTGAAGCTGAAGGGTTTTGACTTTAGAGAGAATTTGTCATCTCTAAAGGGGGTCTGCTTGTCCCAACTGTTGGGTGACTGATTATAAAGGAGAATTACTTTAACTGGGATATGTGAATCCAGCAATGCCATAATTTCCTTTATAGGGGATTTTTAACCTGAAGGAGAAGACTTTAACTCAGTGTAGAGCAATGCTATCTTTCCTTAGGAATTTCTCATGCTAAAAGAGGGACAATGGCGTGGATGTAAATAATTTAGAGGCTTGCCACTTACAACAATTAGACGAAGGAAAAGGAGTTGTTGATGTTTGAATACTGTGAGCAAGGCACTGATTGATGCTAAAAGGTTGATTGACTCAACCGAGAGTTCCTTATACAAAGCCTAAGAGGAGGCTATTGACCCAACAAGAGGGTGTCTTTTATTTGTTGTCTCGTATAAAGCCCGAGATAGAGGCTAAAAGGGTTGACTCAACAAGAGAGTCCTAACAAGTGACTGACTCAACGAGAGAGTGCTTTTATGTGTCTTGTACGAAGCCCAAGACGGAGGCTAAAAGGGTTTGACTCAACAAGAGAGTCTTTTATACTTAACAAGAGAGTGATTTTCTATCTCGTACGAAGCCCGAGATGGAGGCTAAAGTGGTTTGACTCAACAAGAGAGTCTTTTATACTCAACAAGAAAGTGTTTTTGTATCTCGTACGAAGCCCGAGATGGAGGCTAAAAGGGGATTGACTCAACAAGAGAGTCTTTTATACTCAACAAGATAGTATTTTGTATCTCGTACGAAGCCTGAGATGAAGGCAAAAAGGTTAGCTCCGCTGGGGAGAATCATTTTTGCAAAGCCCAAGAGGAGGCTATTTATGCTGGTAACTGTTTCAGTTGAGTGACAGGTCCATTGTGTTGGATAAAAGAGAAAATCAGTTCTTATATGGATTAATGTTTTACTTTAGGATTGATCATAGGATCAGGGTTATTTCCTGTTCTTTAAGGAAATGGGAAATCCAAAGGGTATTGAGACTGTCCAAGTCTACTGGTGTTTTGAGAAATCGATTCTCGGATAAGTGAATGATCTTTGTATAATGCCCAAGAGAAGGCTGGTATGTTAAGGGATGAAGGTCAACCCATTAACTGGTTTGACACTTGACTTAGAAAGAAAACTCTAGCAAATTGATGACTAGGTTCTGTTCCTATACCTAAAGAGGTCTTTGGGTTCTTGTACTAAGCCCAAGATAAGGCATGAGAGCTTTTAAGAAGCCGAAGGGTCCTTGTACAATGCCCAAGAGGAGGCGGGGATGCTTTTAGAAAGCCTGTGGGTCCCAAAACCCCGAGAAGTTCAAGACATGCCATTCACCGAGAATAGATCAAGCCAGGAAAGTCCGAGAATTTGAAAGAAACTCAATAGATGCCATTCACGGAGAAAAGATCATCTCTGGGGAGTAGAGTCTCTTTGACGATTTCTAAGGGTGACAGTCTGAGGAAGGGTTCATAGAGAATGCTGCCTTTCACGTCTCCATATTGTTTAACCCCAAGAGGAGGGAAGACTGTATCTGGTAATCCTACGGGGATCTAGTTTTGTTTGTATTTAAGAGTGACCAACAGGCTTTACCTAGTGCTAGACGTAGTTGATGGGGAAAACTCTAAATAACTATACTAGTATTACACAGTTAATATTTGACAAGTATAAAAGTTTGCGAAAGAAGACTTACAATGAGCAGCCCCACAATACAGTTATATATATATATATATATATATGAAAGCGGATAAAGAAAGCGGGTAAACACTTACTCGGTTGTAGAGCTTCCATGCTGTTTTATTAGTTGTTCAATAAAGAAAGCTTTGATAACAATATTATATTCAAAATCAAAGGATAAAGTGCTTTGAAAATATGGTTGGGGCTTACAGCTCAAGGAGAGGCCCAAGGTTTTATTAGTGATTGCACTGTTGTTTTGAATTTGTACAGGGACTTATACAAGTGACTGAGGCCCGAAAAGGTTTTCTGTACAAAGGGATGGGTCTTACACTCTCTCAAGAGCCCCAAAGGTGTTCAAAGAAAAGGAATGGGGCTTAAAACACGAGGGTAGGCCCAGATGATTTTGTTTGAAAAATGACGATCGCGCGGAGATTTTTTTAACGTACTGGGTCTTATACAATGCACTGAGGCCCAAAAAGGTTTTGGTTAAAAGGGGATTGGGTCTTGCACTCTATTAGAGGCCCAAAGTGTTGAAAATGAATAAAGATGGGTCTTATAGCTCAAGGAGAAGCCCATGGGTTTTTGTTACAAAGGCGACAACCGCGCCGTTCTTTTGAAAATATACAGAGGGACTTATACAATATGTGAGGCCTTAAAAGGTTTATTTACAAAAGGATTGGGTCTTACACTCTACCAAGAGGCCCAAAGGTTTTGAAAAAGTTTGATGAGGGTTGCAAATCAAAGAAACCCTAAATTTGTTTTCTTTTAAAAGTAAATATTTAAAGAAAATCAAGTAAAATGATAAAAATACCAAATAAGTTTGAATAAACCACTTGTGATTTTTGTTCAAGGTTTGAAAATTGAGGTTTTAATCACAAGATGAATTAAAACTCATTTGGTTTTGATTTTCAAAGTAAATATTCACTTTTAAATGTTTAAAAACAATTAAAAATGAATTTATTCACAAAAATACTAATTATATTAAATAACTAATATAAATTTAAATTTTTTTGTGGAATCAAATATTTCAACATTTTTCTGATTTTTTGCAAAAAGAACCAATAAAAAATAATTAAAATTGAGGGAATTATTAATTTTCCAAATCATTAATAAAATAATATGAAAAACCAAAAAAAAAAGGAAAAAGTGATAAAAAGAGGTCTGGGGCGAGGGGGATTTGAACCCCAGACCTTTCGCTTGCCAATACACACAAACCAGCTGATCAACCACTGGGGCGCAATGCCAATTCATTAATAATATGGCAAGGGAAAAATATAAGGCAAACTTGGTTGGTTTCTCAAGCATGGCGCCATGGCCATCTTCAACCTCAAGCTCAGATGTGTGAAGCCCTCTAACTCACTCATTTCTCAACCATTTGAAATGATTCAAACACCAAACTCATGCGTTTTTTCACAAGGATCATGATGGCAATATTTGATTTCATTTATTTTCAGTGTATAGCAAGTTATATCAACATGACCGTATGAACCCTAATTTTGCAAAAGCAATCGTGTAGACATGTTGGTGAGTGCTATGATCAAATCTTTTGAGGGGAAATACTCAACATATGATGGAAAGCAATTGGCAAAAGTATCATGCGAGGAAATATGCATGGATCATGAAGATGTAATTTTAGGCTTACCTTGATGCAAGCTGAAATGTGATCTCTGCACAAACTGTGTTCCAGATGTGATTTGATGATCCCTACAGCTTCAATGGATGTTATGGAGTGTGTTGCAAGCTTTGGAACACTTTGAAAACCTTTGGATCAAGTTGGAGGACTCCAGCTGCATAATTGAGGCATAATGGCTTGGTTGAAGAGTGATTTTGAGCTAGAGGTGTTACAGTTGGTGTTTAAGTGTTTGGACACCTCAAATACATCATATGTGATGTGTTTGAGCAATTGTAATGGATTGCTTAAGGCCACAACTCAAAACCTGATGGTGGTTGCTCAAAAACAAAGAAAATTGGTACTTAAGAGAGAATGAAAGAAAGCAGTGTTGTAAATTGCTTTGGTGTGATTTGAATGATCAATTGGAACCTCTATTTATAGGTGATCAATTCTTGTCTTGGAGGAATAGTGAATGGCTGCTGGATCAGATCACATTCAATGGCTTTGGCTTGGTGGCATTTCTTCTCATGCAAGGCAACCCAACCCCTCCCAAGAGCAGGGCTATGTCTTGACCAAATCCACATTCTTCAGATGTTTTTATTGTTGTTTAATCAGAGAACTTGACTGAGTAGAGTGGCTTTGTTGAAAGTGCCCTATTTCACATAAATGCCTTTGAATTCAAGGCATATATGCCAAAATGCATTAATCTCAAGTTTGAAGATCCCTTGGCTTTTAGACTCAGCCCTATCAGTTGGATCAGTTGGCTTATGATCAGATTGAATGCATGTGGCATAGTGTGTAACACCCCCAATCTATACCCCCAATTAATAAAAAGCCGTAAAAGAAAATTCAAAATTTTGTCAGAGTATATTTAAATTATCATGGCATAGACCGAGGGGTCACATCAAATTGAAACAATTCATACAACACCTGCTCATAAAGATATGCAACAGTGGGGTAGCAATCAACAGAGGAACTCAGTTCCTTACACCCATATTTCAGAATTTAGAATAAAAGCGGAAAATCTAAAACTGAATAACATACATATATATCACACGAAAAGTTTGTCATACATCAAGTTGTACATGTACAAGCCAAAAGATATATATACAGAATACACAATAATCACTAACGGCCTCCCTAACTACCCGGTGTTGTAACAGCCCGATTATGATTATCTCCATTTTGTGCTAATTTGTATTATTTTGTTGAGTCTTTTATTTAATTTGGGTGATAATAATGTTATTGTGAAATTGGTGTTTTAATCTGATATGTTGGCGTGTTATATTATTTTACCGTTTTTGAGAGTTTTCGGGGGAAATTAGATTGGAGGGTATTTTAGACATTTCATAATTATTGTTAAGTTAGAATTTAAGTGAGGAATGATTTAGGGTATTTGTGAGATATTTAAAGTAAAGAAAAGAAAGTAGTAAGAAAAGAAATAGAAAGAAAAGTATAAGAGTTAGAAAAGAGAGAAAAGGAGAGTTAGAAAGAAAAATAGAGAGAAAGAAGAACAAGAGAAGAAAAAGAGAAGAAAAGATTGGAAAAGCTAGGAAATCGTCAAGACAACTCTAGGAATCGAATTTAATCGGGTAAGGGTGTGAAATATTGTTATCCTAACTTTGTGTAGTATTATGTATGTGTTTTGTGTGGATGTTTTGGTTGGTTTTCCATATGTTTCCGTTTATGCCGTATTTGACGAAATCGATAGAAACCGATGTTTTTAAGGTCGAAAAGTCGTATAAATACATGTGTTGGTTGGATATATGTATGTGAGCTGCTGTTTAAAGTTTCATGAAGTTTGGTTATGTTTTGGTTAGTTTTCGGTATGTTTCCGTTGTTGTTTCCGTTTAGGTCGAATTGTAGGAAATCGATAGAAACCGATGTTTTCACGGATGAATTTCGAAATAAATTACGTAGTTGTATCGAGTAAGGTTAGGTCATCGTATAGCGTGCTTTTTATTCGATTTGGTGATGTTTGAAAATTCTGGTTTTTGAAAGGTTGAAATTTAATCGAAAAATCGAACGTCGTAGAAATTTCGTTTATGTGTTCTAAATTGTTCTTATGTATTTGGTGGTTGCGCGTATATGTTTGTTTCGGTGAAAATGTTCAATTTAGTCGAGTTTCGGGCATTTCGAAAAAGTTACAGCAAGTGTGTAAAATTGAGAAATCTGATTTTTTTGAGAAAAACAGGGCTATGAATCGATACATAACAGCTATGT
This sequence comes from Lathyrus tuberosus, assembly GCA_022829125.1. Lineage (NCBI taxonomy): Eukaryota > Viridiplantae > Streptophyta > Magnoliopsida > Fabales > Fabaceae > Lathyrus > Lathyrus tuberosus. The sequence continues at coordinate 15,780,112 of JALAZF010000072.1, forward strand.
ATCGATACGAAATGATTTATGTATCGATACATAACCCTTATGCATCGATACATACTGAAGAAATTTGAGAAAACAGCATTTTCACTACAGCATGCGTCGACACATGCGTGCTATGTATCGATACATGTGGCCTCTATGCGTCGATACATAAGCCTATGTATCGATACATACTGTGCTGAACCAGAAAATTCTGGTTTGTTGGGGAAACTTCGGAAATTCATATCTCTTGAACCGTAAGTCGGTTTTGACCCCCGTTCGAAGCGTTGGGAAGCTAACGAGATATTCTTTCTAGGAAAAATAGTTTTGAGGTCTAAACCTGGTCCAATTGGAACAGTATTTTCGAACCGTTTCGTAGTGTCGGGCCTCCGGTTTATGTTTTTGCGTTATTTTGAAATATACATATCTTCTTCGTTGTTTATCGGATTTAAGTGTTCTTTATATCGAATCGAAGCTGTGGAGGAGTACTTTTTGATGATGATGGAAAATATTATTTTTAGCCAACTTTTAACCGACTTTTCTGGTAAACCGTAAATCGAATTGTTTGGTTATTTGTGAAAACGTTTGGTTGCCGTTTGGCACAATTGATGTGAATGTATGTGGATTGTGTGTGATGAATGCATGACTATATTGTGAATATGTATGCATGTCAAGAGTGTCATGAGTCATGTTGTATGTGAAGCATCTTGATTGCATTCTTGCATTGTGGGGTTCTAAGATGAATCCGTTGTAACGTCGTAAGCCTTTTGAGAGGTGGGGGCGATGATTACAAACGATTGTAAGCCTTTTGAGAGGTGGGAGCAATTGGATTGTAAGCCTTTTGAGAGGTGGGGGCAATCCATAAACATTGTAAGCCTTTTGAGAGGTGGTAGCAATGGGTGAACATCGTATGCCCGACGGGGAGTTACACTAAGTAACGAGCGATGGTTCCAATAAGTTCTTCAATTGAACTTGAGATGAAATGAGTCGGTACCGCATTGCATTTGCATAGAGTCGTGAGTCGGTCTCTATGATTTGCATTGGTCATCCTTGTATTTGTGCATGGATGAATGAACATGAATATATGTGTTTATTTTGAATGATAAGCATTGTGATGAATATGCTTGGTTTTGTATATGTATATATATATATATATGTATGCCTTGCGATGTATATTGAATGAGATGTGATGAATTGTGATAAGAATTGTATTGTGGTAATGATGCATTGAAGAATGAATATAATATGTATGTTTATGTGGAATGGTAGAATGGTGAGAATGTGTTATGTGTATACTTTTGTGTTGAGATATATGATTATATGCATTGTTATTATGATAATATTTCTCACCCTTCTGCTGTTTTATGATGCTCTACGAGGCATTGCAGATTAGGTATCTGGTGGTCTTTTGTGAAGCGTGTCTTCATACCTTTTTGGTCGGTTGGCTCTGATATGTAGCACCGGGTAGCTAGGATGCTTATGTTTGATTCCTTTTTGTGATACATTCGTGTATGTATCTTGCTGATGAATTTGTGTATATAAACATGAATGATGTTGTTGTATCATACTGGTTGATGTATACATATATAATGTATATATGTTTGATGTTATCAATGTTTAGATTTTCCGCTTTTATTCTAAATATTGAGATGTGGGTGTAAGGACTGAGTTCCTATGTTGAAAGTTACCCCACTGTTGCATATCATTTGTTGAGCAGGTGTTGTATGTTTTAATTTTAAGCATAATTTGACATGCCTTTTTATGCCGTGTTTACAATTATACTCTGATGAAATTTCCAATACGTGCCTAAATGATTTATTGGATTATTTGGGGGTATAGAAAGGGGGTGTTACATTAAGTGGTATCAGAGCCAAGGTTGAGTCAGTCGTGTCTGTCTCGTTGTTGTGTTGATTGAACTGTTGTTTAACCTTTGTTGTTATTTTTGGGTGTGATCAGAATATGGCTGGTAGAAACGATAATGCGATGGCTGCTGCTATGGAAGCAATGGCTAGGGCGGTGCAGGGTACGCCGAATGTAAGTGCTAATGAAGAGTTCAGGAAGAATCAACCACCGGTCTTCAAAGGAAGATTTGATCCCGATGGTGCTCAACTTTGGCTGAAAGAGATTGAAAGAATCTTCAGAGTCATGGACTGTGCGGAAGGGAATAAGGTGAGGCTTGGATCTCACATGCTGAGGGAAGAAGCCGACGATTGGTGGGTCGGTATGCGTGAAATTCTTGAGGTGGATAATGAAGAGGTAACTTGGGAATTGTTTCGTACCGAGTTTTTGCTGAAGTATTACCCTGAAAGTGTGAAAGGGAAGAAAGAGATGGAATTCCTGGAATTGAAACAAGGTGGTATGTCAGTGGCGGACTATACTGCTAAGTTTGTGGAATTGGTTCAATTTCATTCTCATTATGCTGCGATTACTGCTGAGTTCTCAAAGTGTATTAAATATGAGAATGGTTTGCGTCCTGAGATTAAGCAAGCTGTGGGATATCAAAGGATTAGGAGGTTTTCGGATTTGACTGAATGTTGTAGAATCTTCGAGGAAGATAGCAAAGCTCGTTCTACACATTACAAGAGTGTGAATGAGAGGAGAGGGAAACAGCAAGCTAGAAGTGGACCTTATGTGACCCCCGCTGATAAGGGTAAATATAAGGGAAACTTTGATAAGAGATCTAGAGGAGGAAGTTCTGGGTTCATTAAGTGTTTCAATTGTGGTGGAATGGGTCATAAAGCAACTGAGTGTAGGAAGGCCGTTGGGAGATGTTCTAACTGTGGAGGTATTGGGCATTCTACTGCTGAGTGTAGGAGGAATATGGTGAAGTGTTTTAACTATGGAGAAGTGGGTCACATTAGTACTAAGTGTACTAAGCCGAAACAAGCTCAAGCGGGCGGAAAGGTGTTTGCATTGGCGGGGACTCAGACCACTAGTGTAGACCGTTTGATTAAAGGTACATGCTTTATTAATAGTACACCTTTAGTTGCTGTTATTGATACAGGAGCGACTCATTCGTTTATTTTGTCTGAGTGCGCAAAGCGTTTGAATGTTGCGTTGTCTTTGATGGGTATTGAGATGGTTATTGAGACTCCTGCTTCAGGGTCGGTAACTACGTCTTTGGTGTGTGTAAGTTGTCCTTTGACCATTTATGGTAAAGACTTCATTATGGATTTAGTGTGTTTGCCGTTGGAGGGATTGGATGTAATCTTGGGTATGAACTGGTTGCAATTTAATCGAGTTCATATAGATTGCTATCATAAGTTGGTAAGGTTTCCTTCTCTGGAAGATAATGAAGATGAGAGTTTTCTATCTACTAAAGAGTTGAAGAAACTTTTAGAGGATGAAGCTCAATTGTTTGGTTTGTTTGCATCATGGTCAGTGGAGAGTAAGATTGGTATTGATGTGTTTCCAGTGGTGTGTGATTTTCCAGAAGTGTTTCCGGAGGATATTACGGATGTACCGCCGGAAAGAGAAGTTGAGTTCTCTATTGATCTAGTTCCTGGCACTAGACCGATTTCGATGGCACCGTATCGTATGTCGGCATCGGAGTTGATAGAATTGAAGAAGCAGTTGAATGACTTGTTGGACAAAAGATTTATAAGGCCAAGTGTTTCTCCTTGGGGTGCTCCGGTATTGTTGGTAAAGAAAAAGGATGGAAGTATGCGGTTATGTATTGATTATCGACAGTTGAACAAGGTGACAATTAAGAACAAGTATCCGCTTCCAAGGATTGATGATTTGATGGACCAATTGGTTGGTGCGCGTGTCTTTAGCAAGATTGATTTGAGATCGGGATATCACCAAATTCGTGTGAAAAGCGAGGATATTCAGAAGACGGCATTTAGGACACGGTATGGTCATTACGAATATTCCGTGATGCCATTCGGGGTTTCTAATGCGCCGGGGGTGTTTATGGAATACATGAATCGTATTTTTCATGAACAGTTGGATCGTTTTGTGGTTGTGTTCATCGATGATATTTTGATTTATTCTAAGTCTCAAGAAGAGCATGAAGAGCATTTGAGAATTGTGTTGCAAATTTTGAGAGAGAAACAATTATATGCTAAGTTGTCAAAATGTGACTTTTGGCTATCGGAAGTAAGTTTTCTTGGACATGTTATCTCCTGGAGTGGTATTAGTGTTGATCCATCTAAGATTGATACGGTGATGCAGAGGGAGACTCCTAGGTCGGTTACGGAGATTCGAAGCTTTTTAGGCTTGGCGGGTTATTATCGGAGGTTTATAGAGGGATTTTCGAAGTTGGCGCTTCCGTTAACGCAATTGACTTGTAAAGGAAAGGCTTTCATTTGGGATATAGATTGTGAAAAGAGTTTCATGGAGCTAAAAAGAAGGTTGACAACGGCTCCGATCTTGATTTTGCCGAATCCTAATGAACCATTTGTTGTATATTGTGATGCTTCATTGATTGGGTTAGGTGGTGTTTTGATGCAAGATGGAAAAGTTGTGGCATATGCTTCAAGACAATTGAGAGTGCATGAAAAGAATTATCCTACGCATGACTTGGAGTTAGCGGCGGTGGTGTTTGTTTTGAAAATTTGGAGGCATTACCTTTATGGTGCAAGATTTGAAGTTTTTAGTGATCACAAAAGCTTAAGATATTTATTTGATCAGAAAGAATTGAACATGAGACAACGAAGATGGTTAGAGCTTTTGAAGGATTTTGATTTTAGTTTGAATTACCATCCGGGTAAGGCGAATGTGGTAGCCGATGCCTTAAGTCGAAAGTTGTTACATATGTCCGCATTAATGATGACAGAATGGGAACTTTTGGAGGATTTCAGAGATTTGAGTTTGGTTTGTGAAATGACGCCGTGAAGTGTGAGACTTGGTATGTTACATGTTACGAATGATTTTCTTGCAACGGTTAGTGAAAAGCAAAAGTTGGATTTGAAGTTCGTTGATTTAATGATAAATGAGAATGAGGATTTCAAGGTTGATAACTTTGGAGTTTTGAGATTCCGTGGTCGTATTTGTATTCCCGACGACGCGGAGTTGAAAAAAATGATTTTAGAGGAAGGACACCGAAGTAATTTAAGTATTCATCCGGGTGCGAATAAGATGTATCAAGATTTGAAGAAGATCTTTTGGTGGTCTGGTTTAAAGAGGGATGTGGCTCGATTTGTGTATGCGTGTTTGACTTGTCAAAAGTCGAAGGTGGAACATCAGAAGCCTAGTGGTTTGTTGCAACCGTTGGATATTCCGGAATGGAAATGGGATAGTATATCGATGGATTTTGTTACGGGATTGCCGAATACGCAAAGAGGTCATAATTCTATTTGGGTGATTGTTGATAGGCTTACTAAATCTGCTCACTTTATTCCAATTGACATTTGTTATCCTTTGGAGAAGTTAGCCGAGATTTATGTTCGTGTGATTGTGAAGTTACATGGTGTTCCTAAGAGTATTGTATCGGATCGAGATCCGAGATTTACATCGAGATTTTGGGAGAGTTTACAAGAGGCTTTGGGTTCTAAGCTAAGATTGAGTTCGGCTTACCATCCGTAAACAGATGGTCAAACCGAGAGGACGATTCAATCGTTGGAGGATTTGTTGCGTGCTTGTGTGCTAGAGCAAGGTGGTGCTTGGGATAGTTATTTAGCGTTGATTGAGTTCACCTATAATAACAGTTTTCATTCGAGTATTGGTATGGCACCATTTGAGGCTTTGTATGGTCGGAGATGTCGAACACCTTTGTGTTGGCATGAAACTGGTGAGAGGGCGATTGTTGGACCGGAATTGGTACAAGAAACGACGGAGAAAGTGAAGTTTATTCGGGAGAAGATGAAAGCTTCTCAAAGTAGACAAAAGAGCTATCATGATAAGAGAAGGAAAGATCTTGAGTTTCAAGAAGGCGACCATGTGTTTTTGAGAGTTACACCGGTTACGGGTGTGGGTCGTGCTTTGAAGTCGAAGAAGTTGACTTCTCGTTTTATTGGTCCGTATCAGATTACTGCACGTGTTGGCGCTGTGGCTTATCGTGTGGCGTTGCCTCCGAATCTTTCGAATTTGCATGACGTTTTCCATGTTTCGCAACTTCGGAAGTATGTTCCGGATCCGTCACATATTATTCCTATGGACGAGGTAGAAGTGAGAGATAATCTTACGGTTGAAGTTTTACCGATTAAGATTTTGGATCGTGAAGTTAAGAAGCTAAGAGGCAAGGATATTGCGCTTGTGAAAGTAGCGTGGGGAGGCGCTTCGGAGGGCAATATGACTTGGGAATTAGAGAGTGGGGTGCGAGAGTCGTATCCGGAGTTGTTTGAATCAGGTAATATTTTCGAGGACGAAAATTTCAAAAGTGGGGGAGAGTTGTAACAGCCCGATTATGATTATCTCCATTTTGTGCTAATTTGTATTATTTTGTTGAGTCTTTTATTTAATTTGGGTGATAATAATGTTATTGTGAAATTGGTGTTTTAATCTGATATGTTGGCGTGTTATATTATTTTACCGTTTTTGAGAGTTTTCGGGGGAAATTAGATTGGAGGGTATTTTAGACATTTCATAATTATTGTTAAGTTAGAATTTAAGTGAGGAATGATTTAAGGGTATTTGTGAGATATTTAAAGTAAAGAAAAGAAAGTAGTAAGAAAAGAAATAGAAAGAAAAGTATAAGAGTTAGAAAAGAGAGAAAAGGAGAGTTAGAAAGAAAAATAGAGAGAAAGAAGAACAAGAGAAGAAAAAGAGAAGAAAAGATTGGAAAAGCTAGGAAATCGTCAAGACAACTCTAGGAATCGAATTTAATCGGGTAAGGGTGTGAAATATTGTTATCCTAACTTTGTGTAGTATTATGTATGTGTTTTGTGTGGATGTTTTGGTTGGTTTTCCATATGTTTCCGTTTATGCCGTATTTGACGAAATCGATAGAAACCGATGTTTTTACGGTCGAAAAGTCGTATAAATACATGTGTTGGTTGGATATATGTATGTGAGCTGCTGTTTAAAGTTTCATGAAGTTTGGTTATGTTTTGGTTAGTTTTCGGTATGTTTCCGTTGTTGTTTCCGTTTAGGTCGAATTGTAGGAAATCGATAGAAACCGATGTTTTCACGGATGAATTTTGAAATAAATTACGTAGTTGTATCGAGTAAGGTTAGGTCGTCGTATAGCGTGCTTTTTATTCGATTTGGTGATGTTTGAAAATTCTGGTTTTTGAAAGGTTGAAATTTAATCGAAAAATCGAACGTCGTAGAAATTTCGTTTATGTGTTCTAAATTGTTCTTATGTATTTGGTGGTTGCGCGTATATGTTTGTTTTGGTGAAAATGTTTGATTTAGTCGAGTTTCGGGCATTTCGGAAAAGTTACAGCAAGTGTGTAAAATTGAGAAATCTGATTTTTTTGAGAAAAACAGGGCTATGAATCGATACATAACAGCTATGTATCGATACAAAATGATTTATGTATCGATACATAACCCTTATGCATCGATACATACCTAAGAAATTTGAGAAAACAGCATTTTCACTACAGCATGCGTCGACACATGCGTGCTATGTATCGATACATGTGGCCTCTATGCGTCGATACATAAGCCTATGTATCGATACATACTGTGCTGAACCAGAAAATTCTGGTTTGTTGGGGAAACTTCGGAAATTCATATCTCTTGAACCGTAAGTCGGTTTTGACCCCCGTTCGAAGTGTCGGGCCTCCGGTTTATGTTTTTGCGTTATTTTGAAATATACATATCTTCTTCGTTGTTTATCGGATTTAAGTGTTCTTTATATCGAATCGAAGCTGTGGAGGAGTACTTTTTGATGATGATGGAAAATATTATTTTTAGCCGACTTTTAACCGACTTTTCCGGTAAACCGTAAATCGAATTGTTTGGTTATTTGTGAAAACGTTTGGTTGCCGTTTGGCACAATTGATGTGAATGTATGTGGATTGTGTGTGATGAATGCATGACTATATTGTGAATATGTATGCATGTCAAGAGTGTCATGAGTCATGTTGTATGTGAAGCATCATGATTGCATTCTTGCATTGTGGGGTTCTAAGATGAATCCATTGTAACGTCGTAAGCCTTTTGAGAGGTGGGGGCGATGATTACAAACGATTGTAAGCCTTTTGAGATGTGGGAGCAATCGGATTGTAAGCCTTTTGAGAGGTGGGGGTAATCCACAAACATTGTAAGCCTTTTGAGAGGTGGTAGCAATGGGTGAACATCGTATGCCCGACGGGGAGTTACACTAAGTAACGAGCGATGGTTCTAATAAGTTCTTCAATTGAACTTGAGATGAAATGAGTCGGTACCGCATTGCATTTGCATAGAGTCGTGAGTCGGTCTCTATGATTTGCATTAGTCATCCTTGTATTTGTGCATGGATGAATGAACATGAATATATGTGTTTATGTTGAATGATAAGCATTGTGATGAATATGCTTGGTTTTGTATATGTATATATATATATATATGTATGCCTTGCGATGTATATTGAATGAGATGTGATGAATTGTGATAAGAATTGTATCGTGGTAATGATGCATTGAAGAATGAATATAATATGTATGTTTATGTGGAATGGTAGAATGGTGAGAATGTGTTATGTGTATACTTTTGTGTTGAGATATATGATTATATGCATTGTTATTATGATAATATTTCTCACCCTTCTGCTGTTTTATGATGCTCTACGAGGCATTGCAGATTAGGTATCTGGTGGTCTTTTGTGAAGCGTGTCTTCATACCTTTTTGGTCGGTTGACTCTGATATGTAGCACCGGGTAGCTAGGATGCTTATGTTTGATTCCTTTTTGTGATACATTCGTGTATGTATCTTGCTGATGAATTTGTGTATATAAACATGAATGATGTTGTTGTATCATACTGGTTGATGTATATATATATAATGTATATATGTTTGATGTTATCAATGTTTAGATTTTCCGCTTTTATTCTAAATATTGAGATGTGGGTGTAAGGACTGAGTTCCTATGTTGAAAGTTACCCCACTGTTGCATATCATTTGTTGAGCAGGTGTTGTATGCTTTAATTTCAAGCATAATGTGACATGCCTTTTTATGCCGTGTTTACAATTATACTCTGATGAAATTTCCAATACGTGCCTAAATGATTTATTGGATTATTTGGGGGTATAGAAAGGGGGTGTTACAGGTGTCACATATCAGAGCCGACCGACAAAAGAATAAAGACGCAAAGCTTCACAAAAATATCTCCAGCAACTCTAATCTGCAATGCCTCATAGAGCATTATAAAACAGCTGAAGGGTGAGAAAAACAATCATAATAAAGTTGCATATAATTATATATATAACACAAAAATACACATATATACGGTTCTCACCACAACTCACACCATAATTCAAACACAAGGCATTACAAGACACAATACATATTTCCATCACCAACACATATCCATATATCAATTTATCCACAAATCCACACATAAACAACCATAAATGATTTATGCAAATGCAAGAGACCGACACAACGACTCTATGCATATGCACATGCGGTACCGACTTCCATTGTTTCTCATCCCTAGTTCACTCAGGAACTCTGCTAGAATCATCGCTCGTTACATCACTGTAACTCCCCCGTCGGGCCTACGATGTTCCCCACCGCTCACACCCCACACGGGCACACGGTGTTTATTGATCGCTCACACCCCACACGGGCACACGACCCGATCGCTCACACCCCACATGGGCACACGATCGTCTATAATCATCGCTCACACCCCACATGGGCACACGAAGTTATAGCGAATTCCCTCTGGAATCCAAACCGTCACTCAGGACGTCTCAACAATGCATATCGTGATGCTTGGCATACAATGACCCATGACATTCAATATGCACACATAAATACATTCATTTACATCGATAAAATTACACTTTGCACTTATGCCCAAAACAATGCATTTAATTCCATACTGCCACAAATCATCACAACCCCATCTAAACACATACATTTACTTCATACAACAGCATCTTGCATAATACACATCAATTACGCATCACTACAACGACAAAAGTCGACGACCGACACTATTCCTGATTTTACGACATTATTAAATCGGCTAACAATTCCAAAATCATCATAATAAGAAAGTACAGCTCAATAGCTACATAACGATACCAAGAATGTAAAAATCGGATGAACGGAACACAAGTTACGAAAGAAAACGAAAAACGATATTTTGAAAAGTTCCATTTTGCAAATGTCCTGTCCATATGCGTATTACCCTGCTCCATACGCGTATGAGCAGAGACTCATTTTCCCAAAGTTCACGTGTAAAAGTCCGTACGCGTAATGCCCAACCTCGTACGCGTATTGCCCTAAAATGCTACGCGTACATACGCAAATGGGCAGATGGCCGAGCAAAATAACATCCCATACGCGTATTGGCCCATGACTCGCCCTCCATACGCGTATTGCCAAGGTCCATACGCGTATGAACATGCCCCATACGCGTATGACCTGGAAAAACTAGAAAAATTCTGCAGAAAAATTGTTCTACGGGTTCCCAACCAAAATCCTCCAAATCATCACTCAATACCCAGAAAAACACCAATACACTTACTAACAACATGTATCTATCATATACCAGTAATAATGAACACTAACAACATAATTTCCAACACATTTAGTCAATTTCTAATCAATTTTACCAAAAATGGGTTTTACTAAATTTCTTCATTTCAATCCAACAAACATCACAAATACACATACATAATCATACACAATCATACAATAATTAAATTTCGCACCCTTACCCGATTAAACCGATTCTAGAAGTTGATTTTTCTTGATTTCCCAAGCTTTTCTCACTATTTCTCTTCTTCTTCTCTTTTCTCCTCTTTTTCTTTCTTTCCCCTTTCTTTCTTTCTATTTTTCTCTCTTTCTATTTTCTATTTTCTTACTTAATGAAAAATATCCTAAAATGACCAAAATATCCCCACACTCAAATATCTCGCAAACGATCCCAAAACCCGATAAAATATCACAACATTGAAAAATAACATATTTGCAGATAAAAGTCGAAAATAAAATAAAATAATAATAAAATAATCAAACGACTCGATTAAATAAAACTCACACAAAAATTGGGTCGTTACATAGTGATCCTTACTTTTGACTCAGAAATCGTGGATGGTAAGAAAACTCACAAACTGATTTTTCATGGCAGCCTTGACATAGTGTGTTGTAGCAACCATAACTCTTGGCTCAAGTGGAGTGGTTTCATGCAAATGGGTTGCTTGGATTGTAGGCAATATGTACAAAAACTTTGATGTTTACACCTTGAATTGATTCAACTTGGAACTGTGTGAAAAAATCCCACAAGTTTTGGTGTTTCCACCAAAATCTGTCTTGGACAAAATTTTTTCTAAGTGATGGAAAAGTTGTACTTTCATGTTTTTTGTGATTTTGATCCAACCATAACTTGAAATCCATGAGGAATTGGAATGAGTTGTGTTTGAAGCTTTTGTAGAGTCCCGTGAGAGCTACAAATCCATCTTTGGATCAGCCAACATGGTTGCTTGGATCTCAAGTTATGATCCTTGGAAGTTGGTACCCTAGCCACTTTATTTCATGACTTAGAAAAATTCTAAGTTTTTATGGTTACCCCTTTTTTAAGGTATCTCACTTTCTTTGGTTTTTCTTGATGAATGTTGATTCAAATCACACATTAACGTCATTTTAGGGTTAAGGAACCATAATTGACAAAAAAATGGAAAAGTCAAACTTTGACTTTTTGGCACAGTTGACTTTTTACCAGATGAATTCCAAACTGTGCAATCCTATATGAAATCAAGTCCTTGACCTAAATCAAACTTGATGGATTGATTTCATAGGTGTTATAGGGTATATTGAATCATGTCCCAAGGTTTGGGAGCATGCCTCGGTCAAAAGTCAAAGGTACAATTGACTTTTTCCTCAAAACCCTAATTGTGGTTCTGATGAATTTGAACCTTGTGAATCAAGCTTCTTGGATCAATCCATTGTTAAAAATGGATCAATATGGTTTATTGGAGACCCTTAAATCCTCTCTTGAGGTCTTGGCTCATGATTTGTCCCAAAAGTCAACTCAGGGGTGACTTAGGTTAAGAAACCCTAATTCCTGATTTTTGATGAATGCATCCCCTGAGGTCAAATTGACTTGATGATTGGGTCCATGAGGTTCCATGGAGCATTTTAGGTTATGCTTTGAAGCATTGGCTCATGCCCAGAGGAAAATTTCCATCTGGAGGCCTTGGTCGACCAAACCCTAATTTGGTGACACTGGCGATCTTGAGGCTTGATCCACTTAGAATGCTGCAACCTTGTGCTTGATTCTTGCTGTGGGAGTCCTCTTGATCCATTGGGGATGTTTTGAGAGGTTAGACAAGTTGAAGATCATGTCAATTCTTGATTGATCCTTTGTCTAAGGCTCAAAGAGGGCTTGAAACCCTAATTTCTGTTTGTAGTGAATGCTCACCCATCTTTGGGGAGACTAATGAGGTATGATGATACACCCATATTGTGATGATGATTTGCCCAATGATGGGAAATATTAGTGGTCAAAATTTGGGTATGACAGATTTCATCTGGAATCTCTTCCTCTTCTTCATCTTCATCTTCGAATACTGGGAACTCAAAGTTGGGAAAGGGCATAGGGTCATATTTTTCAATGAGGTTTTTGATGTTTAATCTGCACATATGATTTATTGTTGGGTTTTAGAAAAAACAGATAAATGCAGAGTGCGTGCAGACATTGAAAGTGTTTATCATTTTTTTAGTTTCTTAGGTTACCATTTTCCGAAAAAGCAAAAAGTAAAAACAATAGCATGGAATTGAAAAACATCTTTATTATTGATTTATTTCTTGAAACAAAAGCCCGATAAATAAATCTTTTGCATTGGGAAAAGCAAAAAGGAAATATTTTTAAAAGGGGGCCCTAAAACTCTACAAGAAAATTGGCAAGTTGCGACAGTTAATATTGGCAGATTCTGGCGGTTTGAACCGCCACAATTTACTAGTCGCGACGGTTTTGCTTCTGTCCCGAAAACATGTGTCGCCAGGCTATATCGCGACGGTTCCTAAAACCTCCACTCCAACCGTTGTTCTATGTTACGATGGGTAAGGAATTGTCGTAAATTGAAAATTGTGGCGGTTAAAACTGCCATAAATAATTGTTTTTTGTTATCCAAAAATACAAAACCATAGGTATTTCCAAAGGTAAATCTGCAGGAAATATAAAATCCGCTGGTAATTCCGCAGCTAATATATTTCTAAAATTAAAAAAATATCAAATGAACTTTTAGCACACACAGAGCATTGTTTTCATTTACAAAAAAAAATCCATACGAATAATGCCAAGGTTTTATTTACATAACCTTATTAGATAATTTATATATGAGATTTGATACATCTGACCAACTCCATTGATAATTACCAGCTTCCTTCTCAACAAAGGTTCTATACTTGACCAGCTTCCTTCTGAAGCCGAAAACAAAAACCTCTGTATATCAGTCCATCGACCAACTCCATATTCAGATATGCCATCAACCAACTTCGTCACTTCAGCAGTTGTCCACATCCTTTGATACTTTCTCTGATCTTTTGATCTACTTCTTTTTGGTGTCGAACGTTCATCCTCAAACTCTTCCTCAAACTCATCATCAAACTCCTCCGAGGAAAAAGGCTCATTGTCATACTCAAGTTCCTACAAAAAACAATTGGTTTATCGAACAATGCAGAATAATTTAAAAAAAAAAAGTGATCTTAAAGCTTTTGGAAATTAAATATCTTGATTGATATGCAAAGATCAAAGCAAAAGCTATTAGAAATGCAATATTAACAGCAGCAACAACTCCTAGAAATCATGCTTGAAACCAAAGTAATCTCTCAAAAACTCTTCCACAGTTGTTAGTCCTCCATCACTAGATTCAATCTTGTGTTTTACATCTCCATATTGTGATACCAACAATCCATACAAACTCCAAGCCACTGGATTTTCCCAACTATACCATCTCCACCACACTGGAATTTTCTGTCAGTCCAAGCCATAAAAATGCAGTAAAAAAGCTATATTCATCTATGCTTAACAGTAACTTGAAACTTGAGAGACATAAAACATGAAGTTAAAATATGATAAGGATTTGAGGAAATTGAAAACTTACTGGCCTTGGGACTATGAATCCTGAGAAGAGATTCCATAGAGAGGCCTTGGGACTATGAATCTTGGGAAATTGAAAACTCTTTTTTATCCTACAGAGAGAACATTAGACATATAATCATTTTGTCTCTTGGAAACATTAAAAATAAGTTAATTTTAGTCAAAATCAGTAGGGCAACGATTGCTTAAACAAATAGAGTGTGCTGCTAATTGGAAATCTTTTTTCCCAAGTTGTCAACTGGCCTTTCTGGCTATAATCCATTTATGAGCAATATCTCACCATGTATCTGCAGCCCGTGATCGGAGAATAAATGGTCAACTCTAAGCAAGCATTGTTCTTTCAGCTCATTTGGCAGAGGCCGCCTATTTTGAAAGTAGAACTGCTAGCACACAACTACTTGTTACAAGCATGAGCATATAATGAAAACAAAATTAGAGAGGGGAGAACCAGCAAAAGAAGAAAGAACGCACGCACTGTTAGCCAACAAGGAACACAATAAAAGTATCACTGAGAAAAGACTCAAAGAAAACTTTATTGTAGTATGTTATGGGATTAATATGAAAATTTTGTTGCGAATTCATACATTTTTTTATGAGTGATGGATGTGTCCTATTTAGTAATAGCATATCATATCCTCCTTTTATATATAGTTATAGTGAGTTATTCATTACTATCATATAAAACATCAAGAAAACGTATATGATGAGTCCCACGTGAGGAATAACTTCTTTAACCAGCTAGCTAACAACTTTAAAAGAAGAACCGAGATTAGAAGGGCCAACTCTATGTTTCACAATGCAAGGGGAACCAGATGAACTTCTCGGTGAAAGAGGTGGTGCACTGCCAGCTGGAAACATAGATCGCAAAGAATTTCCAGAAGCATTTGGACTTGAGCAATTACCCGGAACATTTAACGGAACACCAGACTTTACATCATTTAGAAATGATGTTGCCTACACAAAAGAGTCAATTAGACACCAAATATAAAATATCTAGGGAAATTAATTGCATTCTAGTAACTTAGATGCACGGAATCTAATGATGATGAGACAATAACATAAACAATAATGAACATCTCGCACAAATCTTGTGGATTTTACTACTGCTATTAACTTAAGGGTAATGATTATTAATTATTAATTCGTTATTATCCAAGTAATTGTTCCTTTGAACGAATACATGGTAAGCAATTAGAATCTCCAAAATGAAAATGAACATTCAATAGCAAAATGATTTTAGAATAGAAAAACACATACCAAGCGATTGGTTTCAGGAAGCGAAAGCCACTGGTGATAGAGTGTTTTGACGAAGGTGAAATTAGACTTGAGTCCCACAGTAGACACCCCTGGGAGCTGCAACAATTCAACCTCCAATGATGCCACATCGCTAACAACCTCCATTCTCATCAAAAACCAAATGTATCTCTGATGAACGAATCAAACCAAACAAATATCAAATTGCAGATTAGGTTTTACAATGCGTTTGTAGAGAAACCACGTGCAAATTAGATTCTATGTCGGAAAGGAATAAATGCTTATTACAGCTGTGAATTTAGTGGAACCCTAGATCTTTTTAAATCAACAATTTAAGAACAAATCTGAATTTAGATCGGCAGAAAATGAAGTTGTGTAGCCACTACTGCCACTAATGAGGTCTCAATAGTAGTCACGGAGACACCAAAAAACTCGATGCCTTAACGCGGACCTTTTTTAAATGAAATAAAAAAAACCTTGGTTGCCACTGACAAAGAAAGTTGTGTAGCATATCATACCATAAGATTATTGCCTTTGTAAATTTTCTTTTGTTAGCTATAGACTGATATATATTGGGAAAAACTGAATGTCCTTCAAAGCAAAACCCATAGATACCAAAAGCAAATGGAATGCCACTCCACTTCACTAATAGAGCAATCTGATGGAATCCAACATCATTTCTTGTCCCAACAACAACCACACAAATATCAATCAAAGTTGTACCAATAACCCCTCCGGCTACAGAACCATCACAAGTTATCACAGTAAATGCTTGCAAAAAAGAGGTTTAAAATAAGGATGGATATTTCCAATAGACATTGGGAGATACAAACTAGCAGCTCCTACATATACTATATATTATATCAGTATTGTCTCCACAACTTTATATTTTTGGATCGTCAAAACCATTAACCTCAGAGATAGGAGACTATAAGAAGATCCTTCAACCAAATAGTAGGGAGAATAACAAGTGTAGTCAAAATTGCAAATAAGTGCTTGGCATCCAAATTCAAACCTCCCCAAATCAAGGATGTTCCAGGAAAAAGACTAGTAAGGTTATTACCTTCCATAATGATATATTCAACACAATATGACCGTAATCATAAAGACTAGATGTGTCATATAGATTGTACAGAGTAATAAAGGAAAAAGGAAATGGATGTACTGCAACACTTACATATAATTCAATGTACAAAACAATCTGCAACAAGATAAAAATTGAAAATAAAATGTCAGTATACACATTGATTAAACCATCACGCTATGCAATAGAAAATACATATTATGTCACCATTCTTTAGCACTCGTCGAAAATAATAATTATTACCCCAATCTTCTTCACGTTCACTACCAGAACTACAAGTATCTTTGTCATCATCACTGTTATCATTGTCGTTTTCATCATTGTCACCTCTTGGATCTGCTGCAATCTTTTCTCAGGGGTCAAAAAGAATGCCTGGAATAGCTGTTACAAAATTCTTCGTTTCAACTCAGCCCAAACTTCTTGGTGGTGGTGATGAGCAAGAGTTTCCTGTTCCCGAGGGTGGTGAAGGTTTACATTCTAAGCTTCTGCTTCCGTTTGAGTTTCAAGTGTTTGAGGTTGCTTTGGGAGTTGTGCGTACTTATCTGGATTCAAATGTTGCTGACCTTGAGAGATGTGCTTATCCTGTGTTGGATTGATTGGCTAGGAATGTTTGTACAAAGAATCTTGAACTTGTTAGAAGCTTGAAGAGTAATTTTACTCGATTTCTTGCACAAGTACAGAAGGTACGAGATGAAATTGAACATCTGTTGATGACACTGAAGACTATGCCAACATCCAACTTGATAACCATTGGAATAAGCTTATCCAACTGCAGTTGACATTGACAATTGCATCATTTGCTATTGCTATAGCTATTCAAACTGTCTCTCTTAAATGCAACCTACATAAGTAATCATGTGTAGAAACAATCTTAACATTTTGAAGGTAGTTATGTGAAAAATCTAATCCTGCATTTCCCATACTTTACCTATACAAAGCCACTTTCTCCGGTCCAAGTATTGTCTAGTTGAGACAATACAAGCACAATCTTTAACCCGGAAGCTTCCCAGTCTTTAAATCTATCCTATAATATAAGAGAAAATTGTTAGATAAAGTTCTAATACAGAATTACAGATTACAAGGCTTCCTTTTGTAAAAACAGGGGCAGTTAACTAAAATCAGTTGCAGACATAATGAGCTTTGCTTAACAAAATAGATGCAGACATAATCAATAAAATGACAACATTTTCTCTAATACAACCAAATTAATGACATACATGTGGTTTTGCTGAAATTATTTCTCCACCATCTCAAAGTTTTATAGTAATGAACTCTAATGTATTCATCATGCTCCACACTATATACATAAATATAACTGTAAGCAATGTAACATGTTTTTCTCATTATCATTTTATTAAACATATAGCAGACATTTATATAAGCATAAAATCAATAAAGTATAGCTTAAGACTATCGCTCCCGAGATTTTCATCCAACAGTACAAACGTGAGAGTGGCACGAAAAACAGAGTCGCCAGCAATGTGTATTTATCCCAAGAGAGGGAAAGGAAACACTGCATAAACCTGAAGAGAAAGGAAAGAGCATGGTCTTGTGACCGAGAGATTTGGGTTCGGGAGTCGGTTACGCGTGAGGAAGGTGTTAGCACCCCCACGCGTCCATTGTACCCAATGGGATCCACGCTTGCTTGTCTCGATCAAAGGGTGTCGTCAACTGGAGCTTCGCTGCTACTGGAAAGGGAAAGGAACGGGGAAAAGGAAAAGGAAAAGAGAGAAAGAGAAACAAAATTAGGGAAAATAAAAGAAGTGCTCGCATGGGCCCTACCCCACTGCCTACGTATCTCAACGGGATCATGAGAATCAGAGCGACGTAGTTCCCCTCACTAGGGGTGGATTGTGTTTTTTAGGGAACAACTTACGTTCTAGCTCAGGTGTTGCAGCTCGCTGAATCGAGACTTAGGCGTTACCGTCTTGCAAGAGAACGAGTATGAGCACGTTCGTACGTTGAGAGTGAGTGAGATGAGAAAATAATTCGCGAAGGAAAGACGTTATTGTTGGTTTGGAGTTTTTTAAGCAAGAAGTGTTTTTTACAGTTATTTGTAACTTGCATTGCACCAAAGTCTATCATGCGGGAACGAGTGAATCGCATGGTCGCACCCAAATGGAACGTATGCTAAACACTCTAGAAAAGGAGGGGGACCCCTCGTTCTTCATTTCCAACACTTAAGGCTCGAGCGCAATGCACGTTAACCTTTATTAAGTGTTTTTTACTTTTATTTTGAGATGAGAAGAGAGAAAACCCGAAGGAAACTCTAAAGGGAGACTAAGAGTCCTAATGTTATCATGCATGGATGTCCTATGGTTAGTGGGGTTTAGAAACCTAAACTAAAAGAGAAAGAGGGATAGCACTACCTAATGCTTATCATACCTTACTTTAATCAAAGATTAAAGATAAGCTAGGATCCCAAAGGGTGTGAGAAAGTTGTACACAAAGCATTATATCATGCTATTCATAAGAGAAATCAGAAATTAATCAACAATGAGCAATTGAAATTATGGTCAACAATAACCAAATTAGAACTAAAATGTTAAGAAAAAAAATCAAGATTAAATTCTAAGAAGAGTTATTCTAGAATTAAAACTAATTAGAGAATCAAATCAAAGTTAATTTCCAAGAATAAAATCTAACTTCTAATTAAAAGAAAAACTAAATCAAAAATCAAAGTTAACCTCTAATTAAAAACAATTAATCACAACTAAAACCCAAATTAAAATTCTAATCTAAAATTAAAATCTAATTTAAAAAAACTATCTAGCCTAATTATTCTAAAACAATAACAAACCAAATGATAAAACAAGTAGAGCGCAGCTGTAATTGTGATGGTGCACTGAGAAATCTCGCCTGGGCTTTAGTTTCTGGCCCAAAGAGGGTTGCAAAGGGGGTGGCAAAACATTCTGGGAGTGAGAAGAAGAATGGGCGCGCGGGCTTGGCAGTTAGGCCCAAAAACTCCATCACGAGAGAAACAAAGAGGTGCGAATGGACTGGATGTGTGAAAAGAAAAATTCATACAGGCTTACAAGCCCGGTCCAATGCTTTGAAGTAATTAAGTTTTAAGAGAAACCTAAACTTCTATCTTCTCCTCCAATGTGATTCTCCTTCTCCTCCGAATCTCCTCGCCGCCGACAACTCACGCCATGCCTAACACTCTCTACTTCACTCCGTCTCAACAAACACCATAAGAACCTCGCTCCTCAATACGTTCTCCTTCTTCTTCGCAACTCATCTTCAACATCAAAACCAAATCTTCGGCGACGCGAATTAACTGAAATGGACCGCTCAGTCGTTCTCCTCTCCATCACCTTCGTGTCCTCTGTTTTCTTCCCAAATTGTCGGCGTCGCGCCTCCACCCTTAACAATTCTTTCCTCTCCGTTTTTTTCACCTTCGATTGCCGGAACTCTTTTTTAACTTTGCAAATCTTCTCGCCGTGTAAAACTCACCAAGACCACAGCCTCGACATCGCCCTTTACCTTCCTCTCAGCACACCACGATGTTCACGACTATCTCACAGGGAATGAAACAAACACCGCAAATTAACGTTCTCACAGCAAACACCGCATATTAACAGAAACAGAGAACCACAAGGCCACAAACAAACAAAAATCACATCACAAATTAGATTGAGATCGACGTACCTATCGGAGTCGCTCCGATGGCGCTTCGAAGACGATGACGATGGAAGAAGAGAACGAAGCTTCATGTATATGCATCCATGATTATTCCAACACGCACTCTCTTCTCTGATACACTTCTTCCTCTTCTTCTTTGCAATCTCGCTTCTGATTGCTGTTGTTGATTCGTTGTTGATCTGAATCCAATTCTGGATTTGTTGCTGAATTGCAAATTGCAGAATCGTTATTGATTTCAAATCATTGTGGTTGATCTGTTGTTGCAGGAGTTTTTGATCAGAGTTTGTTACGGATGCGCGATGAAACTGAAGATTGATGTTGTCAATTTTGAATCGCGGTTGAATCCTCTTGTAGGTTGTAGATGAAGAATATGTGAAGTGAAGGGTGAATTTGGTTTGTGAGATTGAGGAGAAGCTGAGATGTGTGTTGCTTCAATTTTCTTTCCTTTTGTTGAATGTGCTACGTGAAGATGATGGATTGTCTCTGCACTTGAGATTTTTGCAGAAGAATGAAGATGATGAGATACAGAAGCTGGTTGGGATTGAAGAATGAGGGTGCGGTTTTTTGTGTTCTTTTTTCAATTGAAGAACGATGCTCTCAGCTTTATACTCAGATTTGGGAAAGGGTAGGATGGGAATTCATCTTGAAATTCTGTTATGCAAATTTGTGTGATTTTGTTGTGAAATTGTATCACCAGTCGTGCACCTCAATTTTTTCCTTCCCTCTTGTAATTTCTTTTTATTTTCTGTTGTGACTTCTTTTTTCTGAAATTATCTGCTGCTACTTCTCGAGTATACTCCCTGTGACGTGTCTCTCATTCTGCTGCGAAAATTCTATTGTGTATTTTGGTTTTTGTGGAAAGTTCACGTTTGTTGCTGAAGGTGTGATGGCTTCGCTTCAGGCTAGTGTATGTGGCTGGAGTTTGGTAGTGCTTCAAGTGGCTCTTTTTAGAAATGAATGTAATAATAGCATGGCTGAGAGGAGGCTCGTGAATACCAACTTGGTTTGAAGGTTCCATTGGTTTCTTTTTGGTGATAGAAACTTTTGATGAAGTGAGCTTTGGATATTTTTTGTAGAATTTTTAAACATGGATAATTAAATGGATCTAAAATGGATTTGGATATGAACTTTTGGATATGGACAAATGAGTTAGACAAAATATAATTAAGAAAAAAGGTTATGATTCAAAATGGATTAGGAAAGTAATATGGATATAATTGGATAATGGATTAGAAATGGAAATGGATATTTATGAAATGTGGGTTGAAAAATGGATATGGATTCTTATGTGGACAAATGGGTATTATGGAAATTAAAAATAAAATGGAAATGGGTAAAAATAAATGGATAACCTTGGATATGGAAAGGATTGAGAATATAAAAGTGGATATTAAAATGAAATTGAATTTAGGAAAAATGGATTATGGATAAAAACCAATGAGTTTGGATATGGATTATGGATAGAAAATGGATAACCAACTGAATTCAAAACCAATCACCAACTTTCCTCAAGCCTCTGACAAAATTGTCACAGCTACCACTGAGCAATCTGGCCACTCACATGATCCACTGAAGAATCTCAATCGATAACTATCCACCAGCTCAACTGTAAACAAGAACTCCAAGTCTCCCTAGTATGCTGATAAATCTCGAAGAAGATGATTTGAACTGAGAAGAAATTAAAACCTGATTCACACCAAGAACCTCTGACCCAAAGCCTTTAATGAATCCTTTGTATAAGGCCAATAAGAAAAACTTTTGATCCCATGTCTCAAGAACCAATGCAAGTGATTAATTATGAACTATAACCTAAAAAATGCAAAAATGAGCGCGAAGCAAAAGCCAAAAAAAAGTAGGGCAAATTTTGGGGTACTACAGCTGCCCCTATTCAATCAACTTGGACCTGAAAGGGTGATAGCAACTGCTTTCAGACATTCAAGGTACAAGGTAATTGAATACAAAAAGAACCGCAAAATTTGTACTCTGTGGAGAATAAGAAAAAGGGATATAAACCCAACCAAAAGAACACCGCTTGGGTAAAACTCTGATGGAAAGAAAAGCACTGGAGAGATGTATTTTAGAACAACGTCAGACGACTACTGGCTTGCCATGCTACGGGTGGACTTTAACAATGTCTTTTGTACAACGCCAGACGACTACTGGTCTGCCACACTACGGGTGGACTTTCGCCAATCTACGGTTGGACTTTACCTTGCCTTGCCACCCTTGGATGGACCTTTTGCTAATATACGGTTGGACTTTAAGAATTTGCCACCCTTGGATGGACCTTTGACCGGAGGTTTGTAGAATCAACGGCCCTACAAAGATGACTCCGCTGGGGATAAGAAGGTAGACCATCAACTCTGAGGTTGAGGAAAAAAGGCATCAGCTCTGAGATTGAAAAGAAATTTGGAGTAAACACCAACTTTGAATGTTTGAGGAAAAGGTAGACATCAACTCTGAGGTTGAGAAAAACCATAACTTCAACTTTGGGGTCGGAAGAAGGATATACGACAACTTTGAAGTTGGGAAAGAAAAAGATATTCATCAACTCTGAGGTCGAGAAAAGATATACAACAACTTTGAAGTTGGGGAAGAAAAGGATATTCATCAACTCTGAGGTCGAGAAAAGGTATACGTCAACTTTGAAGTTGGGGAAAGGCGTCAACTCTGAGGTTGGGAAGAAATACATACGGCAACTCTGAGGTTGGAAAGGGAATAAACAACAACTCTGAGGTTGGTAAAAAAAGGGCTTCAACTCTGAGGTTGGAGAAGGAATGTACGACAACTTTGAAGTTGGTATAAAGGGCGTCAACTCTGAAATTGGGGAAAACAGGCGTCAACTCGGAGGTTGGAGAAAGGCGACAACTCTGAGGTTGGAGAGAAAAGGGCGTCAACTCTGAGGTTGGGTAAAACAGGCGTCAACTCTGAGGTTGGGGCTCTCTTCGGAGGATTGGAATCACTATTTTAAATGAGGGTTGATCTAGGCTTTCGCACAAGGTACCAAATCTGGCTTATGCTTCGATGCATGTTTGAATTTTCTTTCTATGGCGTAATGTTCCATACGAAATGGAAATGCTACTCGTTTGAAGATGCAATGCAATGATGATAACTATATGCAAGAATGAGAGGACACCCCACCGAGGAATGCGCAGAACAGAACAAGCAAACCTCAATGAGGAAGGGATCACCAATATCTGACCTCCTGTGGGGAGATAACCAACTGTACCACCAATAACCACTGGTGATGCAAACCCTGTCGGGGAACTGCAAGCTGAATTGCAAACTCTATTGGGGAGATGCCAATAAAGATTGGACTTTGGACTGCTGAGAATGCCAATAACCTTTGGACTTTGATCTGCGGGGAAATACCAAATATGACTATTGAGGAGGAGAGTACTCTGACTTCTCACTGTCTTCAAACTGCTTGAAGATACTCCATCGTCTTACTCTGCTGAGAATGAGGAATCCACCTACACTGCTGGGGGTAAGAAATCCTCATGAAGAACCCTTTTTTATTTGAGCACGATTCTCTGCTTGGGGAAGAATATCAATTCCAACACCTTGCTGGGACAAAGATACCTTCTGGCTCCTTGCTGGGGAAGAGACTTAGTACTTCAAGTTTCTGCTGATCGACTGCATGCCGATTGTCAAGAGTGAACAACGGTTCCTTTAATTCTCGACTTGCGCCAGACCACAGGGTCTACTGGAAGAGATCATCTCAAGAGGATTTTACAGAAGGCCGGGCGTTCACACTGCCCCAGGGTCTTCAAACTCTTGGAGAGATTTATCGGATCTCACCGTAACTGCCACAGACTGTATGATCTTTGAATGAATTTTCCCCGAGAGGACTTGTAGTGACTTGAAATACTCTGCCTCAGTATTTCGAACCTTGAAGAGGTGCTTCTGATTAACCGTCTTCTGGAGAGGATAACTTCTCATGGTTCGGAGGTGGCCTGCCTCGATATGAGCTTTGAAGTGACTTTGCTCCTAATCAACTGATACTTGAATGAATGCCCCAGCATAACTGAACTTCAGAGAGATTTCTCGACGTGACTGCCCCTGATCTCTGAACGAATGCCCCAGAATAACTGAACTTCAAAGAGATTTCTCGACGTGACTGCCCCAAATTGGCTACATCTCATCACGACTTACTGGGGAGAGCCCATGACACTGAGTCTCTTGGCAACGTGCCCCTTGATATGACTGTCCTTCAGAATTTTCAAGCATCCTAACTTGGCAGGATCAAGCTTCTCGACTGACATTCACTGTGTAAGCCTCATTGATGCTTAGGCACATGTATGCAAGCAGAACAAGTTTATTGTGAGAATGATAATTCTAATGCAACAAACATGTTAACCTTGAAGTTTATTAAAAATATGTCGCCAACCTTGTGAATAAGTCACTAGCTACGACATTTATTTTTGAATGAAAAACAATACGCACATGCAATACCAATAAAAATCTTATTAGCACAACTCATGGGAGTCAGAAACGCTATCTCGTTGAAGTACGCCTTCAGAATAAACCCTGTTTCAATTAGGACTTTTGAGGGTTGTAACGTGGCCTGGTTCATGGTTTTAGAAAAAAGGATTTATGGCTTAAAATTTGTTTGTACCCACCCATTCTCCTTGATGTTCTCCAGTTCTACGTTCAGTTAATTTGGCACAAGCGCTCATCTCCCAAAAGGATTTTTGTGAGGATCGATGGTTAAGGAACCCATGAGGTATTTGAAATGACAGTCACCCCTTTTGTCTTTAGTGTTTCGGTCACACGACTTGTTCTTTATCGAGGATTTTCTCTTTTGGAGCATTTCTTTTTCATATTCGCTTCTTTATTTCCCTGATTTTGCCTGGACTGATTCTCTTTTGAATCTTTCAATCTTGAAGTCCAGTGGGATGTCCTAACTTTTGCCTAAGTCACTTATTTTCAAGTTTTCGACTTAGCGGGCTTTCTCTCTCTTTTTTTTTTATTCTCTTTTTTTTTTGAACAAATCATGTGACACTGGCTGTCTGACTCATTTGAAAAGGTTGTGACTGCCTTACTCATTGATCACTGATGGATAACCATTGTGGTTTCACATCTCTTGACCTCTTGAAGGGTAAAAGGTAATGGATCCTTCGATGCACACACCTTTTGAAATCTGAACGCTTGGTCAAATTACTGACACCTACCCTGCCCCTGGTTAAATGTGAGGGTTTTTTCGAATGAAAAGAAACTCATACTTCAAGGTTCAAAGGGGTCGGCAAGGGTCTATCTCCCTTATATCTCCGGTGTTTGGGGATTTGAAGCAATGCTTGTACATCTTCAATAGGGTTTTATCCAAAGACTTTGCATTTTTACCTCATCATCCTCCCTCCAAGAGTTTAAGCAAGAAAGTTGGTATTGCAATGCACAAAAACATTATATGAATGAATAAAAGTGAATTACTTCAAGAAAAAACATATTCATTGCATTAAAACATCATTCAGAACACAAACAAGTTTTTTTTTATGCATACAATGCTTTAACAAGAAATGAAAAACTACAAATGAAAATGCAGTAAAGAAGCTGAAGATTGCCATCGCTGAGGAGGCTTGATTCTGTCTAGACGTCCTTGTAAACTGAGTGCTCACTTGAGACAGGAGGCTTCAATTGATGTACATATCATCTTCAGTGAATGCAATGACCTCTAAGTCCACCAGGTCTTGTACCTTGTGCTTGAACACGTTACAATTTTCAATGGAATGACCTCGTGTGTCTGAGTGATACTCGCATCTAGCATCCAGATCATAATCAGGAGGAATGGGGTCAGGGATAGGCTTGGCATCCCTTAGTTCAACCAGAGAACTCTCAAGTAGATGGGCAAGAACATCACTGTGAGGAATAGGGAGTGGATCGAACCTTTTCGCAGGCCTTCGTGATCTTTGTTGTCTCTGTTGCTGAGGAGCATAAGGTCGCTGATACTGAACAAGCCGTTGAACAATAGAAGGAAAATACACAGCACTAGTTTCTCCTTCCTTTCCTTTGGAGGACCCAACATAAGGTTTCTTTGCATCTTCAGCAGCAATTCGAATATTTCCCGTCTTGATGCCATTTTCGACTCTTTCTCCTGCCAATACAAGACCTGAAAATCCAACTGACAAACATCCAACCAATTTCTCATAATAATGCCCCTGAAGCGTATCCATGAACATATCAACGAGCTCTCTTTTTAACATCGGAGGTTGAACTCGAGAAGCCAATTCGCGCCACCTCTGAGCATACTCTTTGAAGCTTTCGTTTTGTTTCTGAGAAAGATTCTGCAACTCCATTCTATTGGGCGCCATGTCCATATTGTATTGATAGTGCTTAATGAAAGCCACTGCCAAATCCCTCCAGCTCTTAATATGCGTTCTCTACAATCTCATGTACCAGTCTAAAGATGCCCCAGTTAGGCTGTCTTGAAAGAAATGCATTAGCAGCTTCTCGTCGTCCGTATAGGCAGACATTTTTCCAGAATATGCCCTGATGTGAAACTTAGGGCAAGTGCTTCCATTGTACTTTTCGAAAACAGGCGCCTTGAACTTCGGAGGAATTTTCACACCTGGGATCAACCCTAAGTCAGACATGTCCATACCCAAATCATTCTGGCCCTTTAAAGCATTCACTCTCTCTTCGAGCATATAGAACTTCTTGTCCACCTCAGTAGGAAAATTCATCTCAGCATCATAAAATTGTTCATCCAGATTATCCACTTTCTGACGAGGAATATGAATCTCAGTAGCACTTCTTCTGGGTTGACTCATATGAGGGGGTGGAGGAAGATCAGTACGTGGAGGATTCACAACTCCGCCCGGAGTATTACCGACAACATTTTCATTACCAGCCTTTGGGATAACAACAGCAGCCCTTTGAATAAGAGTCTTTAGTTCCTCTCGTTGTTCCTCTTATTGTTGAGCCATACCCTGTATCATCTCCATGCACTGAGCCATACGAGTCTGGAATTCCGACAACTCTGTTCGCACTTGATCCATGATTCTCCCCTAATTGCTTCGAGTTGCAAAGTGGTGAGAAGTCAAGTTTGCAATTCTGAAGAA
This sequence comes from Lathyrus tuberosus, assembly GCA_022829125.1. Taxonomy (NCBI): domain Eukaryota; kingdom Viridiplantae; phylum Streptophyta; class Magnoliopsida; order Fabales; family Fabaceae; genus Lathyrus; species Lathyrus tuberosus. The sequence goes on from JALAZF010000072.1 coordinate 15,807,276, forward strand.
AATACCAAGTCAGAATAAGAATCCCCTTCTAAGAATGCCTGCTATGCATATGAGTATGAGAATGCAAAATGTCATGTGATGCAAATGCAAAGACACGGGATCAAAATATCCATAAATCATGAATAGCTGTGCTGTTGACTGAATAAGTTCATGAGTCTGTTCTGAAGAGAAAACCGGAATACCAGAATACCAGGCTGATAAGTTCACACTGATAGGAAATCCAGAATACAGGTATGTTGAAGGTCAAGGTTACCTGCAAACCTGTAAAAAACCCGCCCCTCTCACATGTGGGTTCTAAAAAGGCGAGGATCCTCAATATCCCGGGCTCTCAGGTCGAGAAATGATGATACGTTCACCATTTCTGGTTTGGCATCATCACCAATCGAGGAGGCCTCAACTGATTCCCCTCAAAAGAAAACATCCTATGGCAAGTCTTCAGTTTCGGCACTGAGGTCGAGAAGTAATAGTATATTCATCCCTCGGGGTACAATACTATCGCCAATCGAGGAGTGCTTCCACTGATTCCTTTCCAAAAGGAAACCCTATAGCAAGTTCCCAGTATTGGGTCCTCGGATCGAGAAGCGTAATGGATTTGCCACAGAGCATGGTCTGCCATTATCACGTCTCGGGAAGAGTGTCGTTACTGAGTTCTCGGGAAACGGTCGCTAGAGTCGACAATTTTCCAGGTTATATTCCATCGTCTGCCCCAAATGAACAGGATAGAATATTACCAAGAAAACCTCGTCTGGATGTGGAGTTTTCATGTATACTTCGTCTGGCCAAATGCCAAACAAGTCACACTACTTTCCACGCTAATCATAGGTGTATGATCAAGCCTGGGTATTGGGCTTTTCTCTCATGAATCCAGCCCACCCTACAAACAGAAAATCCAGCAGCAGAATAGCACAGCAATATCCACTATGACAGTAATAAAATGAAATGCAATGCAATAAAAGCTGTAAAAACAGTAAAGCAGTAAAGCAAAAATACAGTAAACAGCAGTACAATAATATACAACAAAGCAAAGCACCACAGAAAAACACCCGATGAAAGAAAACAAACAAGCGCTAGGATTGACTCGCTAAGGAAACCAGAGATTCTGGGTTCGGTCCCCAGCAGAGTCGCCAGTTGTCGCTCCCGGGATTTTCATCCAACGGTACAAACGCGAGAGCGGCGCGGAAAATAGAGTCACCAGCAATGTGTATTTATCCCAAGAGAGGGAAAGGAAACACTGCATAAACCTGAAGAGAAAGGAAAGAGCATGGTCTTGCGACCAAGAGATTTGGGTTCGGGAGTCGGTTACGCGTGAGGAAGGTGTTAGCACCCCCACGCGTCCATCGTACCCGATGGGATCCACGCTTGCTTGTCTCGATCAAAGGGTGTCGTCAACTGGAGCTTCACTGCTACTGGAAAGGGAAAGGAACGGGGAAAAGGAAAAGGAAAAGGGAGAAAAAGAAACAAAAGTAGGGAAAATAAAAGAAGTGCTCGCATGGGCCCTACCCCACTGCCTACGTATCTCATCGGGATCATGAGAATCAGAGCGACATAGTTCCCCTCACTAGGGGTGGATTGTGTTTTTTAGGGAGCGACTTATGTTCTAGCTCAGGTGTTGCAGCTCGCTGAATCGAGACTTAGGCGTTACCGTCTTGCAAGAGAACGAGTAGGAGCACGTTCGTACTTTGAGAGTGAGTGAGATGAGAAAAGAATTCCCGAAGGAAAGACGTTATTGTTGGTTTGAAGTTTTTTAAGCAAGAAGTGTTTTTTACAGTTATTTGTAACTTGCATTGCACCAAAGTCTATCATGCGGGAACGAGTGAATCGCATGGTCGCACCCAAATGGAACGTATGCTAAACACTCTAGAAGAGGAGGGGGACCCCTCGTTCTTCATTTCCTACACTTAAGGCTCGAGAGCAATGCACGTTAACCTTTATTAAATGTTTTTTACTTTTATTTTTAGATGAGAAGAGAGAAAACCCGAAGGAAACTCTAAAGGGAGACTAAGAGTTCTAATGTTATCATCCATGGATGTCCTATAGTTAGTGGGGTTTAGAAACCTAAACTAAAAGAGAAAGAGGGATAGCACTACCTAATGCTTATCCTACCTTACTTTAATCAAAGATTAAAGATAAGCTAGGATCCCAAAGGGTGTGAGAAAGTTGTACACAAAGCATTATATCATGCTATTCATAAGAGAAATCAGAAATTAATCAACAATGAGCAATTGAAATTATGGTCAACAATAACCAAATTAGAACTAAAGTGTTAAGTAAAAAAAATCAAGATTAAATTCTAAGAAGAGTTATTCTAGAATTAAAACTAATTAGAGAATCAAATCAAAGTTAATTTCCAAGAATAAAATCTAACTTCTAATTAAAAGAAAAACTAAATCAAAAATCAAAGTTAACCTCTAATTAAAAACAATTGATCACAACTAAAACCCAAATTAAAATTCTAATCTAAAATTAAAATCTAATTTAAAAAAAACTATCTAGCCTAATTATTCTAAAACAATAACAAACCAAATGATAAAACAAGGAGAGCGCAGCTGTAATTGTGATGGTGCACTGAGAAATCTCGCCTGGGCATTAGTTTCTGGCCCAAAGAGGGTTGCAAAGGGGGTGGCAAAACATTCTGGGAGTGAGAATCAGAATCGGCGCGCGGGCTTGGCAGTTAGGCCAAAAAACTCCATCACGAGAAAAACAAAGAGGTGCGAATGGACTGGATCTGTGAAAAGAAAAATGCATACAGGCTTACAAGCCCGGTCCAATGCTTTGAAGTAATTAGGTTTTAAGAGAAACCTAAACTTCTATCTTCTCCTCCAATGCAATTCTCCTTCTCCTCCGAATCTCCTCGCCGCCGACAACTCACGCCATGCCTAACACTCTCTACTTCACTCCATCTCAACAAACACCATAAGAACCTCGCTCCTCAATACGTTCTCCTTCTTCTTCGCAACTCATCTTCAACATCAAAACCAAATCTCCGGCGACGCGAATTAACGGAAACGGACCTCTCAGTCGTTCTCCTCTCCATCACCTTCGTGCCCTCTGTTTTCTTCCCAAATTGTCGGCGTCGCGCCTCCACCCTTAACAATTCTTTCCTGTCCATTTTTTTCACCTTCGTTTGCCGGAACTCTTTTTTAACTTCGCAAATCATCTCGCCGTGTAAAACTCACCAAGACCACAGCCTCGACATCGCCCTCTACCTTCCTCTCAGCACACCACGATGTTCACGACTATCTCAACGAGAATGAAACAAACACCACAAATTAATGTTCTCACCGCAAACACCGCATATTAGCAGAAACAGAGAACCACATGGCCACAAACAAACAAAAATCACATCGCAAATTGGATTGAGATCGACGTACCTATCGAAGTCGCTCCGATGGCACTTCGAAGACGATGATGATGGAAGAAGAGAACGAAGCTTCAGGTATATGCATCCATGATTGATTCCAACACGCACTCTCTTCTCTGATACACTTCTTCCTCTTCTTCTTTGCGATCTCGCTTCTGATTGCTGTTGTTGATTCGTTGGTGATCTGAATCCAATTCTGGATTTGTTACTGAATTGTAAATTGCAGAATCATTATTGATTTCAAATCATTGTCGTTGATCTGTTGTTGCAGGAGTTTTTTATCAGAGTTTGTTACGGATGCGCGATGAAACTGAAGATTGATGTTGTCAATTCTAAATCGCGGTTGAATCCTCTTGTAGGTTGTAGATGAAGAATATGTGAAGTGAAGGGTGAATTTGGTTTGTGAGATTAAGGAGAAGCTGAGATGTGTGTTGCTCCAATTTTCTTTCCTTTTGTTCAATGTGCTACGTGAAGATGATGGAGTGTCTCTGCACTTGAGATTTTTGCAGATGAATGAAGATGATGAGATGCAGAAGGTGGTTGGGTTTGAAGAATGAGGGTGCGGTTTTTTGTGTTCTTTTTTCAATTGAAGAACGATGCTCTCAGCTTTATACTCAGATTTGGGAAAGGGTAGGATGGGAATTCATCTTGAAATTCTGTTATGCAAATTTGTATGATTTTGTTGTGAAATTGTATCACCAGTCGTGCACCTCAATTTTTTCCTTCCCTCTTGTAATTTCTTTTTATTTTCTGTTGTGACTTCTTTTTTCTGAAATTATCTGCTGCTACTTCTCGAGTATACTCCCTGTGACTTGTCTCTCATTCTGCTATGAAAATTCTATTGTGTATTTTGGTTTTTGTGGAAAGTTCACGTTTGTTGTTGAAGGTGTGATGGCTTCGCTTCAGGCTAGTGTATGTGGCTGGAGTTTAGTAGTACTTCAAGTGGCTCTTTTTTGAAATGAATATAATAATAGCATGGCTGAGAGGAGGCTCGTGAATACCAACTTGGTTTGAAGGTTCCATTGGTTTCTTTTTGGTGATAGAAACTTTTGATGAAGTGAGCTTTGGATATTTTTTGTAGAATTTTTAAACATGGATAATTAAATGGATCTAAAATGGATTTGGATATGAACTTTTGGATATGGACAAATGAGTTAGACAAAATATAATTAAGAAAAAAGGTTATGATTAAAAATGGATTAGGAAAGTAATATGGATATAATTGGATAATGGATTAGAAATGGAAATGAATATTTATGAAATGTGGGTTGAAAAATGGATATGGATTCTTATGTGGACAAATGGGTATTATGGAAACTAAAAATAAAATGGAAATCGGTAAAAATAAATGGATAACCTTGGATATGGAAAGGATTGAGAAAATAAAAGTGGATATTAAAATGAAATTGAATTTAGGAAAAATGGATTATGGATAAAAACCAATGAGTTTGGATATGGATTATGGATAGAAAATGGATAAAAAACCAATGAGTTTGGATATGGATTATGGATAGAAAATGGATAACCAACTGAATTCAAAACCAATCACCAACTTTCCTCAAGCCTCTGACAAAATTGTCACAGCTACCACTGAGAAATCTGGCCACTCACATGATCCACTAAAGAATCTCAACCGATAACTATCCACCAGCTCAACTGTAAACAAGAACTCCAATTCTCCCTGGTATGCTGATAAATCTCGAAGAATATGATTTGAACTGAGAAGAAATTAAAACCTGATTCACACCAAGAACCTCTGACCTAAAGCCTTTAATGAATCCTTTGAATAAGGCCAATAAGAAAAACTTTTGATCTCATGTCTCAAGAACCAATGCAAATGATTAATTATGAACTATAACCTAAAAAATGCAAAAATGAGCGCGAAGAAAAAGCCAAAAAAAAAGTAGGGAAAATTTTGGGGTACTACAAAGACTATAAGGTACAATTCAAACACAACTGAGTCGAAACAACAACCAATAAATAAGACTACAAAATAAGTACCTAAACCATGCATTTAAATTTATATTCACATCACCAATTGCATCTGCATAGTTGTTGATGGGTAGTATCCACAGTGATGCCAGAATCTCGATTGCGGCATGCTTTGAAATCCCATGGCAAGAGCACCTCACCATCTCTCCATCTCCTTGCTTCTGTATACAAATGAATACAGTGATAACATCCCACAAACAAAACCCTATAATAGATACTCAAGTCCATCAAATTGCGACAAAAACTTCATAAAAATTGATTCAATTTTATACCAACTAAAAACAGATTCATTTTACTACCTGAGTCAAAAGTAGAAGGCGGTGGAGAGATTTGATATGCAAAAGAGCATATTTGATATGCTTAAGAAGAGAGAGATATATTTGGGGTTTTGTTGATTCAACCGTACATGAGAGAGAAAGAGAGAGATATTTTAGGGCTTTTGTGAAGAAAGAAGAAAAGAAAAATGTAAAGGCGGTCAAAAAACCATGTAGCGCTCTTTTAATTTTCGTGGCCGATGAATTTGAAGTGTATTCATAAAAAAAATGCGACGAATGGCCTAATCACGTGAAAACACGTCGTAATGTCTGGAAACGACAGTTTGGATAACCGTCGCGGGCCTTGGATTGAAAAGGACCCAACTTTATTTAAATTTTTTTGAGGCAGTTGCCTATAACTGTCGCGACAACCGTCGCAGATATCAAATAAGGACAGTTTTTACCTAAGGGTCGCAACTCATGTGTCGCAAAATGGATAATTTCTAGTAGTGAAAACATCTCTCGCCTTGGGCAGAGCGAGAGGAAAAAACAAAGACAAAACATTACTTAGAGAAGTGGACAACAATCGGAACATCAACAACTATCCAATTTTGAGAAATCCTTCCATGCGTCATGAAACCTTGTGAATCCCCCTTAGGATTGTTTTTAACAATGGTATTGACTTTTGGCAGATTCGGGTCTGTAGAATCTTTAATCTTCGCGGATGTATCAAAAAAGAGGTCTTCGGCTGCCTTTTCGACTGATCGCGGAGTGTGGAATGGTATATATGCATCCTCTGGTGAGATGTATTCGGGATCTGCCAAGTAAGATTCCCACTCATCTATTTTGGGATCATAGAATGTAGCTTTTACTCAGAAAATTTCTTAACCTTTTAAGGCTTTTCTTTGGCCGGTGGATCAGCAGGAACTGTAGCAGCTCGCGTAAACTTGTGAGGTATGCCCCAAGGATAACTGGGCAACTTTTGTAGAACTTTAGGAGGTGCCATGTAAGTGGATAGATCCTTTTCAGAATCATCTTCAGTCATGACATTCACTTGTGGCATAGTAGAATGAATAAAATCTCGTTCAGCAATCTTTGCAGATCTATCAAAAAAGTGGTCTTCCATTGCCTTCTCGACGGGTTGAGAAGTATAGAATGGTATGTAGGCATCTTTAGGCTGACTATCATACTCAAGAGTTTCCAATTAAGGCTCCCAGACTTCTGGAGGAATAGATGAATCATCCTCAGGGTAGCCAAAATTATCTTCCATAACAGTATCCTCTTCTGGTGAAATAAGGGGAGTAAGACAATTCTTAGTGTTGTAATTTTCAACATCCATCTCGTCATCTGACTCAAGTACACCCTCGAATTTCTTCTGAGGAGAGTAAAATGGAGTATGTGCCTCCTTTTACAATACGTATCCAGAATCGTTAAGGTAAGACTTCCATTTTTCTTCAGGATCTGAGGGATTATCTTCAGAGTCATTTCCATCAATGGCGTCTACCTCTTAAGGAATAGGATGGATAAAACCCCCGCTGCAGAAAATATTTTGAATGAGAGGGATGCCTTCATTCTTTCTTGCAGTTTTTGCAAATACTGGAGAAAAACCGCGGCCTCCTCTGGACTGGTTATCGGTAGGAATCACAACATGTCCCCACCCTTTAGTGGTACCACTTTCCACCACTCGATCTGCATCTTTGTAAGAGGAAATAGATGCCCCTTTTCTCTTACTAACTTCGTTACTTACATAAAGTGCCTGGAACTGAGTTCCAATGACCTCTTCGGGTTCCAAGTAAGAAAAAGATGACAAATTGCTTACAATCAAAGCTCGTTCACCATATACGGTAACCAACTTGTCATTTTTCACAAACTTCATCTTTTGATGTAATGTTGAAGTGATTGCTCCTGCTTAATGGATCCAAGGACGACCTAACAAACAACTGTACGCTTCTTGGATGTCCATTACTTGGAAGGTAATTTGAAATCTATGGGGCCAATAGTTAAGAGGAGATCAACTTCACCAATAATTGTCTTCTTGGATCCATCAAAAGCTTTGACGACAATTCCACTACCCCTCATAGGAGCACCTTGAAAGGATAACCTTGTAAGAATTGATTTTGGAATGACATTTAGTGATGAAACAGTATCTACCAATACACTCGACAGAGCATCATTAATGTAATTGATTGAGATGTTTAGTGCCATGTTATGATTTCTCCCCTCTTCTGGGAGATCTTCATCGCAGAAGCTCAAGTTATTGCAAATGGTAATGTTAGTAACAATATTGCCGAATTGATTTACTATTACATCATGGTTTACAAAATCTTGCTCTAAGACTTTCTGTAGAGCTTCCCTGTGAGCCTCAAAACTCATTAAAAGGAATAGTATGGATAATTTGGAATGCATGTTTAACAACTGATCCACAAAGTTGTACTCACTTTTTCTGATCAGTTTTAAAACTTCGTCACTATCCTTCATCTGATTAGTGTCACTTGACTGACCCATTTGTTCAAAAGGATTCTCAACTTGTTTCTCCTTTCTTATAACCACATCTTCAGCTTATTTATTGAACACACAACCACTTATGGTGACTCGGCTCACATCAGCGATGTTGACGATGGATGATAGTGGAACCTCCTTCCCATTTTCAAACATGGTAGCACCGTACTTGTAAGATATAGCTTTCTCATATTTGTACAGAACTAGACCTGGTAGATAAATGACCAAAGGAGTCACGGTGGTCTTTAGACTGTCATAGGTGATCTCTATTGGCTAAAGCTTGGGAATACTAGGAATCCTTCTACTATCAAAAGTGATTTCCATGTGTTTAGGTTCATTAAACTGAGGAGTTATGGTATAAAAATCCTCATCGTCTTCATCATCAGTGGGTTCTCTCTCATGGAGGATTGTGATGGTTCTTCAGTCTAACAACCCTTGAATCTCATTCTGGATAAGAAGACAACACATCAGCTTCTGCGACATTTTCTGCAAGCTGCATGATCATGGTGATTGGGACCAAAGTAATCAAGTTCGTACAGGCATTTGTGAAATTTGACTAGTGACTCTCTAATATGTCTGATGTCATAAACTGCATACTCTCCTAGATAACTTTGTACCATATTAATTGGTTGGTAATCCCTCATTTTGTACTCCTAGATCCAACCTAGGTTCATTTGTTCTTGTAGAGCTGCTTGAACGAAGTAACATCCTTGATTGCTTACAGAACAAACTCCGCACGCTGCATAATTATGTGGATCTACAAGACTCCATATGTTATGTCCTACAAGCATTTTCACCAAGTTCCTAATTAATAAGCAGACGTCATAGATCTTATAGCTTCCCAGGCATCCATAGACAATGTTGAAAGAAGCTCCCCCATGTTGAGGTAGTGGGTTCATTTGGACCTTTGGATTACTGTATTTGAAAGACAAAATTTCATTATTGATAAGTCTTTGAACATCAGCCTTGAAGCTAAATCAATTATCGATACCATGACCGAGTGTTCCCTGATGGTAGGGGAAAAACTGGTCAGCTTTGAACCAATAAGGATGGTTTTTTGAGAGAACAGGAGGAGACTTCGTTTGAATATGACCTTTTGCCAACAATGCTGGCAACAACTCTGTGTATGTCATTGGTAGAGGATCAAAACTAGGTGACCTTTGAATACAATTGTTATTGTTATTGTATTGAGGGCGAGCCTATGGTGGAGGTTGCTGCTGTCGTTGTTGATATTGTGGTTGTTGTTGCTGATGTGTAGCGTGCGATTTTTGTCGGTGACACGACCACCTTATCGCCATGGGTTCCTCCCTCACCGCAACGGTAGGGAAGGGCTGCCACTTTCTGATTTCTTATTTATCCTGTGAAGCTGGAAAGGAAAGGGAAGCTATCTAAAACTAACCTTGCACGCGATTGTTTAACTGAACAAACGCTAAGAGAGATTCGGGGAGTTCGGGGTCAGGTTATACAATGGGGAGTTGTCAATTACCCATCCTATATGTGATTATCCACAGGTTGTTAGTTTTAGGTTTGGCTTTGTACTTGATGGTGTTTATCTGTTGATGGGTTGGGAAAGTTTCTTGGGAAATATGAGAGAGAGAGTGAAATTTTGTTGATGTTCGGGTTTTTCGATGTTTTTGGTAGGTACTGGACCTAAGTTTTGATTGGTATGAAGGTACTGGACCTAGAGTTTTTTATTCGTATGAAGGTATTTGACCTAGAGTTTTTTATTGGTATAAAGGTACTGGACCTAGAGTTTTTTATTGGTATGATCGCTAAGATTTCGCAATCTTATGCCTATGTATTCCCGTTTAAAGAAATAGGGAAATCAGAGCAATCGTAGTTCCTCCTATTCTATGGGAGGAAAAGATATTTTGGTGTCTTGTTCAAAGCCCAAGATTGAAGCTAAATGAGTATTTGTGTCTTGTTCAAAGCCCGAGATTGAAGATAAAAGGTTTGACTGAGAGAGAATTTGTCATCTCTAAAGGGAGACATCTCGTCTGTTTATCACAACTGTTGGGTGACTGATTATAAAGGAGGATTACTTTAACTGGGATATGAGAATCCAGCAATGCCATAATTTCCTTTATAGGGGATTTATCCTTAAGGAGAAAACTTTAACTCAGTGTAGAGCAATGCCATTTTTCCTTAGGAATCTTTCATGCTAAGAGAAGGACAGTGGCGTGGATGTAAATAATCCAGAGGCTTGCCACTTACAGCAATTAGATGAAAGAAGGGTTTTACCAGGATAAAAGATGGACGACAGCTTGGATATTTGAATCAACAAGTGTGCCACTTACATCAGTTATCTGGGATTAAGGTTTGTTTTAATTTATCTGTTTTGATGTGTGATAAACAGAGAAATGTCTTCCTATAGAGAGATTTAGATTTCCTCTGAAGGGATGTTTGATTTTTGTGTGCCTTGATCAAAGCCAAAGGTTGAAGCTAAGAGATTGATTGACTCCACTGGGGAAGTCCTTATACAAAACCTAAGAGGAGGCTAGAAAAGACTGACTCAACGAGAGTGTATATCTGTCTTGTACAAAGCCCAAGATTGAGGATAAAAAGAGACTGACTCTTATGGGGATATCTTTATACAAAACCTAAGAGGAGGCTGAAAGTTTGACTTTTCTGGGGAAATGTTTTGTCTGTCTTGTACAAAGCCCAAGATTGAGGCTAAAAGAGATTTTGACTCCGCATGGAAGGGTTTGTATGTGTCTTGTACAAAGCCCAAGATTGAGGATGAAAAGAAGACTGGCTCGGTGGGAAAGAAATCTTTATCTATCTTGTACAAAGCCTAAGATTAAGGCTAAAATGAGACTTTACTAACTCGGCTGAGGATATTTTAGGATTCTTGTACAAAGCCCAAGATTGAGGCTGAGAGAAGTTTGACTCTGTTGGAGAGTATTATCTGTCTTGTACAAAGCCCAAGATTGAGGCTAAAGGATTGACTCTGCTTAGGAAATTTATATGGTGTCTTGTACATAGCCCAAGATTGGGGTTGACTAAGCTGGAGAAATCGTTATACATATCCTAAGAGGAGGCTAACTTCTGCTAGGGAAAATCATTATACCAAGCCTAAGAGGAGGCTGAAAAAATATTGACTTAACAAGAGAGTGTTTTTATCTGTCTTGTACAAAGCCCAAGATTGAGGCTAAAAGGGTTGACTCAACAAGAGAGTATTTTTATCTGTCTTGTACAAAGCCTAAGATTGAGGCTAAAAGGGTTGACTCAACAAGAGAGTAACTTTGTCTGTCTTGTACAAAGCCCAAGATTGAGGCTAAAATAATTGACTCAACAAGAGAGTGCTGACTCAACAAGAGAGTCTGAAAAGGTTAGCTCAGTTAGGGAAAATCTTTGTACAAAGCCCAAGAGGAGGCTAACTGTGTTGAGGAAAGGAAGGGTCATTATTCAAAGCCTAAGAGGAGGCTATCTTTTCTGGGGAAGAACAAAGAAAGAAATCTTTATACAAAGCCTAAGAGGAGGTTGTCTTCTGCTGAGGATTATTGAGATCCAGAGGTAGGTCCAACTGGGGAATCAACTCTTGCTGAAGGCTTACAGCAGGGTCAAGATATTAGATGCCTTGAGGTTCTGATTTAGGATAGTGTTATACTGATGATAAACTGACCCTGGCTAAGGAATTTTTAGGAGAAAGACTGGGTACTAGAACCCATGGGTTTTAACTCTACTGGAGATTTATTAAAAATGACCAGGGTTTCGCCTGTGTTTGTAAGGAACTTGAGAATGCCTTTGAGATCCGAGAGGGGATTAGACTATCCAAGTATACTGGTATGGAAGAATCTATCTTTGTATGATGCCCAAGAAGAGGCAGGTGTTTTAAGGGATGAGAATCAACCCTAAATTGGTTTGAGGTTTTGACTCAAGAAAGACTGCTCTAGCAAAGGATGACTAAGTTCTATCCTATACCTTTAAGAGGTCTTCAGGGTCCTTGTATTAAGCCCAAGAGAAGGCATGAGAACTTCTAAGAAGCTGGAGGGTCCTTGTACAAAGCCCAAAAGGAGGCGGAGATGCTTTTAGGAAGCCTGTGGGTCCAAACTTAAGAAGAGTTCAAGAAAAGTTTCACCGGGAATAACCTTTTCTTTAGTGAACAGTTCTAGGGTTTGAAGAAATTCAAGAGAGGTTTCACCGAGAATTAATCCTCTCTGGGGAAATGAACTTTTTTGACAATTTCTAATAGTGACAGTCTGAAAAAGTTTCACCGGGAGTAATACCTTTCTCTTTGTTCCATATTGTTTAAGCCCAATAGAAGGCAAGACTGTATCTAGAAGTCCTATGGAGATCTAGTTTTGACTGTTTTTAAGAGTGATGAACTGGCTTTACCTAGTTCTAGACTTAATTGCCGGGGAAAACTCTAAGCAGATATACTACTGTATATACAGTTGATATATGACAAGTATTTAAAAGGGTATGAAAGAAGGACTTACAGGTGAGCAAGCTTCCACCAGTACAGTTATATGTATATGAAAGCATGTAAAAGAAAGCTGATAAAAACTTACAGGCGAGCAAGCTTCCATTGTAACAGCTGTATGGTTAGTTGTTCAAGAAATTAAAGAAAGTTTTGATAACAACTATGAATTTGAGCCTAATCAAAAGGAAGTTGTTTTTGAAAAGGTTGTTGGGGCTTATACTCAAGGAGAGACCCAGATGGAAAACAATAATCATACCGTTGTTTTGTAAACTCTACTGGGGCTTATACAATGACTGAGGGCCAAAGAGGTTTTCTGTACACAGGGATGGGTCTTACAACTCAAGGAGAGGCCCAAAGGTTATTTTATATACAAGTGGTGGGGCTTACAACTCAAGGAGAGGCCCAAAGTGTTTGATAAAGAAAAGAAATGGGGCTTATAACTCAAGGGTAGGCCAAGATGACTTTGTTTTGAAATGGCGATCGCGCTGAGATTTTGAAAACATAGTGGGACTTATATAATGACTGAGGCCCAAAATAAGTTGGTTTTAAAAGGGGTTGGGTCTTAAACTCTATTAGAGGCCCAAGATTTTTAAAAGAAAAGAGAATGGGACTTACAACACGAGGGGAGGCCCAGTTGGTTTTAGTTTAAAAGGCGACTGCCGCACCGAGATTTTTAAAATCGTATCGGGACTTATACAACGACTGAGGCCTAAAAGATGTTTTTATTTACAAGGAAATGGTCTTATACTCTATTAGATGCCCAAAAGTGTTTGAAAATTTAAAATCGAGAGGAAACCCTAATTTTAAATTAAAATGTCATTTTTCAAAGGTAATTTAAATAATAAATGATAAAATATCAATTATATTAAAAAACAAGTGGTACACTTTGAAAAATATTTTGAAAAATCATGTTTAATCATATGAAAGCTTAAAATTCAATTGATTTTAAAAGATCAAAGTGGGAATTTTTTTGTATAAATTGGATTTTTTTTGTAAAATAAAATAGTTAAACAGTTTTGTGAATTTTGAGAAAAAGAATCAATTCAAAAACATAAATATTCAGAGAGAAATTAATTTTTGAATCAATTAAACAAAAATAACTAAAATTCAAAAATTTGAATTATGGCGCTAAGAACACTTGGTTCTTGCCCGCACCCTCTGTTTTTGGAGATTTGTGTTTTATCACTTTTCTCCATGATTTATCAGTGGTTTTGCATGATTCAAGTACCAATCTTGTTCGTTTTTGAACAAGGATCACAACCATATGGTTTAATTGCATTTATATTAAGTATGGAGGAAGAAATTGAAGGTGCGAGACAGACACAAGAAAGGGGGGTTTGAATTGTGTATTTACTCTTTAACAGATTTTCGCTTCTTATCGTTAAGACGCTGAGATAGTATCAGAGTTTGTTGAGAGACTCTGACTCACAAAATAGCAATCAGACTTGCCATGCATGAAGCATAAGAACCAACAAGAGTCTGAGCGCAATATGCATTATTCAGAACTTGCAGTGCGGAACCTTATCAAAGTTAAGCTGCAAGGTTCTGACTTGCTTATGTAAGGTTCTGATACTCAATACAGAAACATAAACAATAACATAAAGCATAACAAGAGTAAAGGACACACGATATATCCTGGTTCACCACAAGGATAATCCAGTCCACCCTCCTCGGGTGATTACGCCTTGAACACAAGGACTTAATCCACTATAATCCAACTGATTACAGATGCACGGGCTAACGCCGGTGACTAACACACAATGAACAGTTCAGGGATTCAAGTTAATGAATATAATGAACATTGACCTGTAGGTTCCAATCTCGCAAGATCTACTGCTAGGATTTCACAGCTAAACGTTCAAGGATTCATCGCAATGAATATAACGTCTACTGACCCTATTTCAGGCTTTTCCACAATGACACCCAGCCATTGTCTTCTCGAGTCTCCTGTCACACTGACCACTCAAGGAATTCTAATTCACCAAGAATTAGTTATACAGGAGATTACAAAGATGCTTCTTAACAAGCAGATTACTCCTAAGTTTAAGTACAAAAGAACACACAAGTGTTCAAGCAATATGTGAGCAGCAGCTCCTTGCTATCTTAAGAAACTACAAAGATGTATATTGATTTGACAGTTGTTGACATCTTGTATATCTTCTTCTTCTTTGTCTTCTTGGTTGAGCAAGCTTTGAGCAACAACTCCTTGCTTCAGATCTTCAATGTAGCTCAGACGAGAAGGTGGTTGATGACTTGACTGATTTGCAATGTTGTCTTCTTCATCAACAACTTCTATACCAATTGATTGTTGCTGTGTTGATTTCTGATCTTTGAGCTCCAACAACATTGGCCATGTGTAAAGGGTGATAGCTTTGAATGTTTAAGTGTTACAACAAGAACTCATCATTGTTGTTATCTTCACATAATGACTTGATCAATTCTCCTTTTTGGACTTCATTGATGTCGCTTTAGAAGCGAATACTCCTTTCATTAAATAGCCCAGTAAAATATAGCCGTTTGAATTACTGTTGGCTGTTGGAAAAGAGACGTTGTGTAATGATTACAGCTGTACTGACACATCTCCTTTTTAGGAAGTGACATGATATATTTTCTTGAGCGTTGTGTACAATCTTTCACAACGGTAACATTTGTCTTCAAAACTTCAGAGGCTTCTGATGATAATTAATTGAAGCTTGAGTAGAGACTTCTTACCAGGATATCTGAAACTCCAAGTCTTCAGTCTTTCGAAGTCATCCATTAGGAATCATCCTTCAGAACTTCAGCACTTGTCTTTAAATCCGTTATCCTTAACTACTTCAAGTCTTCAGAAACTTCAGAACTTGTCCATTAGGAATCTGTCTTCAGAGTCTTCAGCACTTGATCTTTGGAACCATATTCTTCAGAATGCATAAGTCTTCAGAGTCTTTCTGCACTTGGTCTTCAGAGCCTTCAGCCTTTCAGAACTTCAAGTCATGAAAGTCTTTAGCACTTTGGTTCTCCATAGGATTATCTTCTTCAGAAGCTTCGCTATTCTTTAGAATCAAAACCATTCTCAGAGAGCATCCATAAGAGTATTGCAACAGTAATATCGGCATCCTTTGATCTGACTGATCATGATCAGATACAGAAGCATACTTGCTTCTTGCGACTTGTGTCACACATAGTAACTTCACATATAATGAATTACGCTCATTTGGATGGTGCTTTGTTGGATATGATATCTTCTGTAATTATGATCTGCACACAACACACATTAGAACATAAAATGGTTCTTTCACAAATACCATTGTTATCATCAAAACATAGAGACGACTTGTAGAGACAACTTTTGATATAACAATCTCCCCCTTTTTGATGATGACAAAACCATGTATTTTTACTGAACATTTTATACAAGGTAACCACCAAAACTAAACATATTCAGAGTCCGGAACAACAAATCCCCCTGAATGTGTTATCCTCAAAGTTTTATCTGTGATCATCTAGAATCTCATATGATCCAAAGACACACAAAATAACAACTTGAGTTGCCAGAACAAAGAATAGAAAAGGAATACTTCTCTATCTTGTCTTTAAGGAGACAAAAGTCTTCAGCATCTGGACTAGTTCATCAGAACTTCCATCGTTACATCTTTAGAGCTTAGTTCCTTTGTACGTCGTATCAGAGCTCATAATCTTCAGATACAACTGAAGCATTTTCTACTTTTCAGGAGATTCATTTAAGCATAGGAACAGAACAATTTTTATCTAATAACATAGCCTCGCTATTTATCAGAACCAGACACTGTCTTAAGAAACTCCCCCTGAGTTTCAGACTTTATGAAGATTTTAGGATTTATCATTTGAATCATCTGGGTAGTCTCCCCCTAATTTCCATAAGTCAGATATTGGGATCTTCAGAACGTAGTTTAGAAATATTAAATTTGTAATCACCAATAATGATCATGACTTTTCAGAGTTTAACTTGGAACACAAGCCTTCATCTCAGAACCTTGTTAATGTCACAGCTCAGTGTTTCATCAAAACTTGATTCTTGATCTGATACCAATAGAAGGATAATTTAGTGATATTCAATGCTTGATTCTGAGTCTAGTAACATGTGATATGATTCTTATCTGATACCAAAGTATGTGCTGAGTCTGATACTAGCTGAAGGTATTCTTCTTTTACCAATTGAAGGGTATTTCATTAGTGTGCTGAAATTGATACCAATGAAGGTATATGAAACATTTCACATCTTAGCTCTGATTGACATCACTACAGACTAAGTTTGATACCAATCTTTATATACAGAGTCTGATTACCAATTGTTGATTTAGTCTAATACCAAATCATTTTCTTTTTAATTGGTTCTTGGTTAAATCAGAACTACTTCTTCTTGAATCTTCAATCCGGATCTTCAAACAGTACTTGACTTCTGATTTGCACAGTTCTTCTGAAAGGCATCTTGAGATTTAGACTTTGCTTTGACAGCTTTCAGAGCTTTTGTTTTTAGAGCTTTCCTACTTCTGATTCTTATATTCTGAATATCATATTTTCAGACAGCTTACAACCTCTGAACCAAGTGAACAGAGATCACGATAACTTTGACTTTCAGAAAGTTCTCAACTTCTGAATAGTACTAGGTAGATCTGATTTTGAACACATGTTCTTCACGAAGTGTACAACTTCGATCATATGAACAAACAATTCATAAGAACTTATATCATAGTTTTTCTTTCTTAACCTGTTCTAAGAATGCCTAGTGAACTTGTTCAGAGTTCCTCGGTTAAACATCAAACAACAAACATTAGTAGAAAATGCATTTTATATGATTGGTTTATTTGTTTGAGTTTGCATTCTTTTATCAAAATCATATTTCTATTTCTCCCCCTTTTTGACATCATCAAAAAGTTTAGAGCATTAGAGCTTTCAATCATTAAGCATAAGTAGATTAATATGATAATGAGCAGTTTAACATAAAATAGTTTCAAAAGATATTTCATTAAATTCAAAGCATAGATTTTTCAAAAATCCTAACTAGTTCTGAGCAAACAAAACATAGACTTAACTAAAACAGGATCCTAGGGTTTAGACTAAGAAGTGCCTAATGATGAGGAAGAGGATGAGGACGAGTTTTCAGACTCATCAGTTCTTGAGGCATGCAGTTGTTTTTCTTCTGCATGTGTGACAGCTAATCTCTTGCTCTTCACAATTTCCTCTGAGATCCATTCATGGAAATCAGTCCAGATTTTTCTCATTTCTAAGGGATTTATGCTTGTACTAGAAGCATCTACTAGGCTTTGAATTCTGTGATGGCATTATCCTTGAAGGATGTCAATGCATCATTTACAATTTTTGTCCTTTTTGAGGAAGGTTCCTCATCAACAGCACTTACTTGCTTCTTTCCCATTCTTTTCCATCCAGAGCGTTCTTGAAGCACATCAGTAATATTCTTCATATTTATCCAAATGTTGATGTACTCTTCCTTAAATTTCTGCAGGTAATTCCCTATATCTGCTTGATTATGTGTTGAGAAGTTTGGAAAACCTTCAACAGGGACCCTTGTGGTCAACGTCAATTTCCTAAATGATGTATCATCCAGAGCAGCGTCCTCTCTCTTAAGATCCTTAAATCTTAAAATCTTTCCTGCGCTTTTAAGCAGCTTTCTTGATTCTCCCTCCTCGATTAGAATATCATCAACTACTCCTGATTCAACTAAAACATCGGATATGAGTCTTCCATATGGAATATGTCTGACTTCCGCGTCAGAACCTGTTCTAGAGTTTCTTATAGCTTCCTTCAAAAGTTTGAAGAGCACGGAAGGAAGATGTATCTTAATTCCTTTAAGGAGAAGGAACATGACACAGTTTTGAGTGTTATTAAGTTAATTTGAAGGAAGATGGTGAAAAACGCTTCTTTGTAGGATTCTGAACCAAACTTGTAGTGGTTCCTTCAGATTTGAGAATATTTGGTTCTTAACTGCTACTCCCTCTCTGAAGATAGAAGCCATGACCTTATCCTCTCTTTCCCCATTAAGTAGATCCTTAGTGATTCTGAATCCGTTATTGTCATACATCAGAAGGTCTGTGAAGGTCTTCTCGGATATGAAAACTTTCCTTCCAAAGACACAAGAAGCAATGACAGTTGTGCCTGTATTAGCATGATTCTAGAAAGCTTTAACCAAACAACTGTAGGTTGGTCTTTCCAACCTCTTGAAATAGTTACTAAATCCTTGAGTTTCCATCGAAGGAGTAATATCACATCCATTTGATTTTAAATTGTTGAGGTTCACAATTGTTTCTGACATGACTATGAGACTGTCAACTAGAATCTGTGTGGTTATGGGAGTTAAGGCATTTTGGGAGATGAAAGCCATTGTAGAAGATGATGAATATGGTGGAAGATATTTAGACAGAGTTTTCTTACGATTTGGAAAGTGTGAGAGCTGTGACAAATGATTTAGGGTTAAGCCTTTTTATAAATGAATGAGTAAAGTACGGTAATTGAGACTTGAGAAAGTAACGGTTTATTTTTCCTTGATAGGTTAGTAACTTGGGAAGAGAGGTTTAATGATTGATCTTTAATGAGAGAAGTTTATTCGATCAAGAACCACGGCTTATCTCTTGGAAGTAGTAATTGTCAGATAATTATGTCCTAAAAAATATTTGTTGCTTCCAGATAATCCTAAGACTTTTCATGTGATTCATTTGTAATGCCTAATTGTTTTATTTCGGTTAATAGTTAATGACATTTATATTTAATCACAGCATCGTGAACATAAAATTAATCATTCAAACGGAATAAGCATTTCTTAGTTAGGGATGCATCAATAATTGATCAAGAAGGTACACATCAAGTTTAGAACATAAGGTTGGACAGAAAAGTGCCTAGAGTAATTTGTGATCCTGTTGCACCCTAATTTTTTACCCTAAGATCCCCGCTTTCCCTTTTGCATAGCATATTAAGCCAATCATTCGTGCATAACAAACCGCTTTATTTAGCTTTGTTTGTTTTGTTTTTTTAAGGATAGGTCCTATTGCAGAAGGCTCAAGGTCTTGAAGGGTGTGATGTGTGTGTGCGTGGGCTGATTCTCTAGTCCTGTGTGATTGTGCCCTCACCCTTTCTGATCCCTAAACCACTACCAAACCTTTTCCCCGCTGAGATTGAGTCCTTATACCCTCTGATCTGGAACTTGGTCCCCCAAGGCTGTCCACTGGCTAGAGGATAAAAGTATATTATAAGTTGTTCTCCCTCTCTTTGTAAACACTTCAAGATTGAGAGATGCATTTGACATATGTTCTCAAGTAACGGTTCATCAAGCAAAGGTTCAACCTGGAAAGAATTAGAAGATCCAAGTTCATTTTGTCACGAGTTCACAAGATCAAGTTTGAAGTTCCTGATTCATTCCCACGATTCTAACTCAGTTGGTCCTAGTATGAAGCGCATGACCTCTTGTTTCAGGAATAATATTTATTGTTAAAGCTGTCAAGTCCTTTTGAAGCAAGTTTGAAGATCATTGGAAATTAAATGTTTAAGACACCTTGACCATTGGCAAAAGTTCGAAATCCTTGCAAACACCTAAAATTTGAAACTCAGATTCCAAGTTGGATTTCCAGATCAAGATCCAAAATTGCATATACAAGCTCACTTTGGAATGACAAGAACTACTCAAGCTGCAAGCACAAAATTATATCCATCACATCGATTCAAGGCATCATCATTTGGTTTCCATTTAATTCTAAGTCACATTTCAAAAGTGATTTAAAGTTATATTGGACCGTACACCAAATTACTCTCAGAAGTGTTTCATACGTTTCACGGCCATTTACAAGACATGGTTAGAATTAGTGATTGATTGGTTCCAAGTCAAACTGCGTTACAAGATGGTTTCATGCCATGAGATTACGACTAACTTCAAGTTCAATTGGATCATCCACGTGGATTGATTCCCAAACTTTAACACTTAAATTCAAACTACACATTCAAACGGCTTTTTACACTTACAAGCTAGGATTTCAATTGAGTCTATGTCATAAATTATCACAAGGAAATTCTTATTTCAAATAAGTAAAGGAGCTTCGACATATTTTAAAGATTACATACCACAAAAACACAAGGCATCATCACTAGTTACCATAAAAAAAAAAAGTTCAAAGCCTTGGGAGTTTACAATTTAAATTTATGACAAGGCTCCAAGGTTTAAGAACCATTTACAATTCAAGAATCAATCATCATGACTTTTGAAATTCAAATATTTCACATCTTAATTACAATTTATTCTCATTAAAAAATTTCTTTCCAAACCTATGGTTCCGTGTGTATCCAAAACTGCAAAAAAACAAAGAAGGATTCTATAGCAAGTTCAAAGAAAAATGTTATGTCTAAGAACACTTTGCAACTCCCATTGACAATAAAATCAAGCGAATTGGTGCCTTTCAGAGAGGCATGTTTGACCAAAACTAGTCAAACTAAGTTTGAAGTTCAATCCTCCTTTGTGCCAAGCAACAATGGTGTTGTTTGTCCTGACATTAAGAGTGTGGTCTGTGCTTCAAGATGATTGGATTTTTCTCCTAGTAACACCTTTAGTGGTTCTGTTTCACTAGATGAGAGCATGTCAACCAGTGGTTCTTTGACGACTCCGGAATTCAAATATACTGCCAATGATGATTCTGTGCCGATCAAATCGATTGAAAATAGAACGAGCAACATTCTCAATATTTCAGACTCTTCCAAAAGGGTAGGAAGAATACAAGATATTGACACCATACTGAAGTCAAGAGCAAATGAAATTGTCGACATTGGCTGTATTTTCTTCACCCACAACAGAAAGGGCAATTCTTATCAAAATTGGGTTCGAGATCCAAATCACAGATGGGGCAGAGAACGTCATTTCAAGCAACTATGAGAACATTCATAGAAGAATACGCAAGGCTAGTAAGAGCGTTGATTCGTTATTTTGATATTAGGATCATCGAACGATGTCGTAGTCTTAGTCACTTGATCAAGATCAAGCTTCTCAACCAGCATCTCCAAAACCTGTGCAGAATAGAATCAAAGGCTAAGAACAATTCGCGGTGTGAAATCGCAGCGAGATACCAAATCAAAATAGAGCAAATCATAGTTGACATAAATCATGATTTCTTTAGAAGCATTCCAGAGTATTTCCATACAAAGAAAAACAATACATATTTGTAGCGGTCAATATGAAATCGGCATAGTTTCAGCAGGAAATCACAAAGTCAATCAAGACAACAAGGTTATTCCAGTTGCTATACCTGTTCTAGCACAAGAATTGGTTTTGTGAACATCCCAAGTACGTGACGAGCATTGAGAAACCTCCGCACCATTCCTTCAACTTTCTCCTGTCATCACAACATAATCAACAGCTAAAAACCATGTTCACGACCACAGTAGTAATTAGCAAAGAAACCAAATGACTTTTAAACTTGCTCAGTATTGGATACTGTTGCTGAGGTTTGGTTAGATAGAGTGGCGTCTATGCATCTCAACGCTGAGAAACTAAGAGCTAACAATGAAAGCTTGATTTGGTGTCACAAAGGAACACAGAAATAGCCGTCATCTCCACCTGGATTGTACTCTGAATCGGTAATAGACTCGTACGGATCAACATAACTTCTGAGTTGGCTGATAACCTGAGTGAGAAAACCAAAACATTTCTATGAGAATCATCCAATATGGCATAAACCAACTGATTTCAAAACATGGAAAGTGAAATAGCAAACACCCACAGTCACTACCCAGCATTCGGTGAATAATGATCAACACAAATTCATTTGCGCTAAAAAAGAAAAGCACATAATAGGCTCAATAATCGCAGCACCATTTCAAGATAACAATTGGAAATTAAAACTAACAATACCTCTTTCTTCTGCCTTCCTGCTATTGACTGTATCATCTTCAGCCAACTTCACCAATGTTGTATTTTCTTCAGTCTTCAACCTAGTCATCTACGATGAGCAACCCTGTCTTGCTCCTATTACAAGCACTCATCATCCTTAAGTGTGTAATCAGAACAGGAATCTCCTAAGTCTAGTTTGAAGCCTTTTGCAAGAAGACCGTTAACCAGCAGCCATCTGAAAAATGGGAATCACCGAACATAACCGTTAGTTAACTCATAATATACAATCCATTATCACCAAAATTAATGACAGGATCAGACAATTGTCATCATTGACATTTATACGATCAGGCACAATAATTTGGAATCAGCAGGTTCTCAAATATTTTCAAATTCTTTCCAAAGCAGACCCAGACATGTTCAGCTAGAAAAGGAAAGCATTCATTCAGCATCTCTTTTAAATCCAAATTTGAAATGCCTATAAAAGGGGTTCACACCACAACAGAGGGACAAGAAAAAAAAACCCTCATTCAAAGAATTCACACACCAGAGAAACAACAATAATTAGACACACAGAGAAATCCACAAACACGTCCCCAAAATTCAAAAGCTCATCCACGCCACAAAAAAACATCCCTCATCCAAAATCACAAAAAGTCACATTCAGAAAAGCATCACACATGTTACAGAGAGTAATATAGCAACAAAAAATGTACGTATTGTAGAAGGGAGCATCACGCATAACAGTGGACGAACATATCACATTTCATACAATACAACAGCAACACAATTTGAAGTGTCGAAAGGGCGAAACGACAACACGCATCATCAACCACAAGCAGCAAGACAAAAAAACAGAACAAAGCGTAGCAGAGTATCATCAACCGATAACAACCCACACGGACGGGGAAAGAAGAAGTGACTTATCTGTGGTTGGAGTTTCTTTTTCTCGAAGGCCTCGGGTGCTCCTCTTTGCCTTCCATCACCGGCGGTCGTTCGCTTTTCGCTTTTTTGCACCATAATCGCTGTAAAATGTAACCACATCAAAAATAGTGAAATGGGGATTAGGGTTTGTGGGGATTCGGGTAGATTTAGGTTTTTTATTGATTTTGTTTTTGTTTCATTTGAGCGAGAGAGAAGATACGAGTGAAGACAGGAATCGAGAGAGCGATGGAAAGGTCTGAGAGGTAGAGGACGAACGAGAGAGAGTTTGAACGGCGGCGACGATTTAGGATTAGGGTTTCAGAAACCCCCTTTAGAGAGGCGATCGGGCGAGAGAGTGGCAGCGTTGGGTTTTAGGGTTCCTTTCCCCCCCCCCCCCCCCTTCTTTTGCGAGAGAAACGGTCGAGAAAGAGAGAGAGATTTCCCTTCGCTTGTGCTTTTTTCTTTTACAAATTAACTTCTTTTTTAAAAAAATTAAAAACCTTTTATAATTAAAATTAACCTTTTAATAATAAAAAAAAATCAAAACTTTTTCTTATATAATTAAAACAAAAACTTTTTTTAATAAAAATTAATTTAATTTTTTTATAGTCGATTTCAAACTTTTCCTTCATAATTAAAATTAAAAAAAACCTTTTCCTCTCATAATATTTTAAAATCAAGACTCTTTATAATAATTAATTTAAAATCTTTTCATAATATCTTTTCCTTTCTTATAATTAATTTAATGTAGAGTTTTTTTTTTATATTTATTTTAAAAACTTTTATATAATAATCAATCTAAACCTTTTCTTATAATAACTAACATTAAAACCTTTAAATAATTAATTTAAACGTTAGTCTAATCTCTTTTGTGATAAAAAAATCAACTTTCCCTTTAATAACAATTAATCTTAAAACTTTATAAATAATTAATTTGAAAACTTCCCTAGTTAATTCAAGACATGTTTATAACAATAATTAAAATTAAAACCTTCTCTAATAATTAATTTGAACCTTTTTTAATCTAGTTTTTCGTAATAATAATCTCAAAAATATTAAAAGAAAAGTAAATCTAAAACCAACTTACTAGATCGCCCCATTTAGGAATCTCTCACCTTTCTTAGTCATAGATTCGTGAGTGTCCGTTTGATTTGCCTGATTTTGTTTGTGCTTTATTTTGATTTATTATTCTTACTCAAACCTTTTCAAAAATTGGAAAAATCCTCGATCCAACGTCGAGCCCATTTTCTACCCATGTAAGTCGATTGCCTTTAGGCATCGCATTTGACCTACCGATCACAAGACACAAGTCTAGCATCACTTTGCTAGCACCCTCGCCTAAATAACAATAATTAATCGCATTAATATCCAAGGGAAAATCCCATGCATGATAACCATGTTATTGTGCATGGTGCATAATCATTTGCATCATAATCGACACCTTAAGATAAGTCAATTAGATAACTTAGGATAGATTACCTAGGTTAGTCCCCCCTTAATTTTGATTTTTTAAATCAAACTTTAGCCCACCTAATTCTCCACACAAGAGAATTAGATGTTAATCATCTCGAAGAAGGGACATACAATCCCATACCCCACAAATACAAACATTTTCAAAACTGTGGCGGTTTTCTTAAGATGATGACTCATCTTCTCTCCTAAACCTTTAAAACAATTTTAGTATCCTTAATAAGGAACTACAAGTGCTCTGATTCCCTCCTGACAGGATATGTAGGCACAAGATGCGATATCTTGTCGAGCACACTTAGGAATAAAAAATAATAAATCACCTACCCTTAACCCTTAGCAAAAAAATAACAAATAACATAAATTAAATCAAGAGGTTCCTGTAGAGTACTACGGATATCTAGGATGCTAACACCTTCCCTAGGTATAACCAACCCCCGAACTTAGAATCTTAGTGCATTTGCATTGCATTGTGGGAATTCGGTTTTTCTCCCTTCCCTTGGATAAAATCAAAGACCGGTGGTGACATTAAAAATGCGATCCTAGTTAACAAATAACTATGGTATCCAATTTTCACCGCGACAGAAATGGCGACTTCACTGGGGAGCTCTCATAAGAGGGTTCCCCCTAACTTGTTTCTTTTATGTTATTTGTTTATACTTGTATATATCTGTATACTTGTCTATCTGTTTGCTTGGTTTTTTATGTATGCAGGGTTATCTTTGAGTGGTGAGATAAGTCCTAACCCGGACTTGAGAGCACATATAAGATAGGATCGTGGATATAATCGAGGAGATTTTGAGGGAGTAATTCCAAAGAAGTCGATTTGATTCCACACTCAGTTGAGGCCCTCTCGAAGGTGGTATTTGTTGAACGAGCTATCGTGAATACATTACTACTTTCGACCTAGGAGCCCGGGATATTGAGAACCGTAGTCACCTTTAACCCAACTTGGCATTTTAGGATGTAGTGCGATGACTATGAGGGAGTAATTCCAAAATGGTTGATACGCGATACTACACTCAGACGAGACTCTCTTGAGAATATTATTGACTACCAAGTAATTGGGAAATCGATAATATCCGAAAGATGGGTTGTAGACTCTGGGAACTTTGTAGAACCCGTCATGCAGGTACAAATGAAACCATAGTACACACCTATTGGGATGGTTAGACCTTGGCTCCACGCTCGACCTTTCAAACCTAGGACTCTTTGTCTGTTTGATTGGTTGTGTGTACTTTGTACTTTGTGCTTTGTGTGTTTGCATCCCTGCATTCATTAGCATTATATCATAAAGATTCATGGAGCTTAGTCTCGTTTGTAAACATCATAAGGATATCATGGACTCTAAAAAAAAACATTGAAGTACACTTACAAGAGTCATAACCTGGACGATCTAAGGGGATTGGAGACCTTATTAACGGATAAAGAAAGGTTCAGGACCTTATATGGGGAAGCCCTTATTGATAAGGAGATACTATCTACTCTACTCCAGTCCATCACTATTGGTGACGACTCTTGAAGAATATTCTCAGCTAATGGAGTTACTTATTCAAGACGAGAATCCATTTACTATTTTCGGTAAATGTCCGAGCTAATATGATTACAAAAGGAGAAATTTTGGAAAGAAGTTACTCTAGTCCTTAATCAATACCTTGGAAGCTTAATTGGAAGAAGAAGTCAAACGAAGACCGTTGGAAGAGTCTCCTTAGATCCATCATTATTAGCTTTTATTTAGCTTTTCCGTTATGACTTTTGGAAAGTGTACCGACGCGTTATTAATTAATCTGTTTTAATATTCCAGATATTGACTATCGTAACCGTTTTAATGATTTTTTTTTAAAAATGCATCTTTTTATATTTCTTGATGATTATAAATAGCCGAGTTCCATGAATCTTATTGCATCATACGCATCATTTGCATTTCCATTTGCATTCCTTTGCATTACAGGTTCTCATTCGTGTCTCCCTTCTCAGACTCCGAATCATCGATACGATACTCTAGTCGGTCGCAAGAAAAGGATGGATCATTTGGAACAGGAAAACCAAGCACTCCGAGCGGAGATTTCCACTCTAAAGGCCAACATGGAAACTTTTTCTACTACTATGAAGAATCTGATAGACATTCAAGAGCATGAAAAGCAAGAACTTCACGACGAGGTTGCAGACTTAAAGATTACCAAGAGAAGCCTGATGGATTTGGTCAAAGAGTTGGCCACATCCCAACGCCAGGATGGATTTTCTGCCTCCTTAGCCAACCAGCCAGTTGAACGAAGTGGTGAATTTTTGGATATCCCTGTGCTCTACGCTAATCTATTCCCTACCCTCTTACAATATGGTTTAATCAAGAAGGAAACTCCACTATCCGTCCCGGTGACCCATGGGAGTTATTTCAAAGCTAATGCCTTCTGTGCCTTCCACCAAGGGGCACCCGGCCATGATATCAAGGAATGTTATGTCTTGAAGGAGAAAGTGAAAGAGATGGTTCAGAAGGGAGTCTTGTCTTTCGAAGTGTGCGAACCCCAAGTTGAGATCCATCTCTCACTTGAACAAGAAGCAATCCCCTCCTTGCACAAGGTGGATTGATACCAAGGACGGTTTTTTTAAGGCTACGTCTCGTCATATTTTATGCTTATTTGTTGTTTTCATATGCAATTTTCTACGATTGTTAATGCATTTGTTTTGGCATGTAAGAACTTGTTTGTTTTGAATAATTAATGCAATGATAATGTTTGTCTTGAAGAAATCCATTCGTTTCACTCATTTTAAAACACTTTTCTATTTTATAATGCCAATGCTGCCCAATCTCTTGCCTCGGCGGAGAATTGAAGGGAGGATGATGAAATCAAATGCAAGATCTCTTGTTGTATACTTTTGAATAAAACTTTGTTGGTGATATAAGGCATTATTTAAAAAAAATCCTAAACACCGGAGGTATAAGGGAGATAGACCCTCGTTAACCCTTTTGTGCCTTTGAAGCAGGAGTTTTTTTCTTCCAAATCAAAAAACCCTCATTCTTAACCTGGGGCAGGGTAATGTTCAGTAAAAAAAATGGAGTAAAATATCACGAAGATTGGGTGGGCACAGACAAATTTTGAGCCTTTTATCCCTTGTTTCTTAAACCGTGAACCAAACCAAGATACAACCCTTAAAAGGCCTAATTGAAGCAGGGTTTATTTCAAAAGCATACTCATTGAGATATCGTTTCCTGACTCCCATGAGCTATGCTCAAATTCGTGTTGGCATTATAAAATCGGTAATAAAACTTCAAGAAAAACATACGTTGCATTATCTGTTTCAGAACTAACATTTTCTACTTGCTAACATTGCTTGACATCGTAGAAATTAACATACGTGTGGCATTGATGAGCTAAAATTTAGTACTGTTTCAAGGAGATGATAGTATCCAGGGGCACGTCATCTGAAGACCTTGCTGAGCAGGGGCAAGTTGTTTCCCAGCTGTTTCTTTCGCCGTCTGACCCCAAGGGGCAAGTTTGAAGACTCAGGATACCGTCAATCTGGGGCAGTTACGTCGAGATTTGGTAAATCTCTCCACAGTCTGAAGAACAAGTTTGAAGGCTTAGAATACCGTTAGTCTGGGGCAGTTACGTCGAGATTTAATAAATCTCTCCAAATTTGAAGACTCTGGTTTGCAGAATACGGTCAATCCGAGCCAGTTACGTCGAGATTTGGCAAATCTCTCCAAGAGTTTGAAGACATTGGAACAGTTGGATGCCAAGTTTTTTGTAAAATCCTCTTGGAATGACTTCTTCTCGTAAGCCATATGATCTGGGGCATTTGAGAATTGAGGATTATTTCATCCGTTCGGAGCAACTGTTGTTCAAAATGGAGACCACCATGCAGTTCATCAATACAGAGTTACATCTGTCTCATAACAATCTCCGTAGTTCATGTCTCAAAGAGTATCTATCCCAAGTAATGTGACGACTCCCCAACAAGCCTTTTCTCCGTGTAGTCATGACTATTCCCCGGTGAATCTCTACTTCGAGAAGTGATGGCATTGTTTGACGCAGGATTTCGCCAGTCAGCAACCTAAGAATCCTCAATGGATTTTCTTACAACTTCAACCTTCCCCGGCGAAGTGAGTGTTTATTTCACTCCTCATTGGATTCTATCAGTGCCTCAATCTTCTCTAGTGAAAGCGGATGTTTATTTCATTCTCTCGAAATTTTATAGCTGATATTTTCAACTACTATTGATTCAAGCTTCCCCGATTGAAGTGGATATTTATTTTATTCAATTACATCTCTCATTCAGACTACTTCAGTTCGCAATGGATATTTATTTTATCCCCCATGAAGTCTCTTCGGTCATGAGTTTGATTCGTTCCTAGTGAATATTTCTCATCCCCAACAGAATCACAAGGTTCATCTTGACAATCCTCAGTGAAGTCACGATGTTCATCCCCAAGTGGAGCGCTCTCTTTTCCCCAGATAAGTTTGAAGCTTCGAAGCAGGACATATTTCTGTATATGGCTTTCCATTCATCCCCAGTGATGCTTCTTATATTGCAAAGATTGGTCGAGTATTCGTATCAAGATGCTTGTTTTCGTCTCCAGTTTCCTTCTTATTGTTTTGTCAGCATAAGCATAGCATAGCATTCTTTCATATAGATTCATGGCATGTGCGCTTTTTTCATCTTGCATCTTTGTGCTTGTTTGTTTCTTTCTTTCACTTTGGTTGCGCTTATCTCCAAGCGAGTGGGTTTGTCTGCTCCCACCAAGTAGAGTCGTTAGCCCTAGGCAGAAAAAGCACATCCTTTCTAATTCCGCACTGAGTTTGATCCTCGTGGAAGATGGTTACTTTAGTTTTCTTTTCCACCTTTTGGATAAAGATAAACCCCAGTTGAGTTCATTCCTCACTGGATAGGTTCTTGTTTGACCGTTTCTTTCCAGTTATTTCCTGGATTGAACTTTGGTCCCTGACAATCACAATTTTGGATATCTCTAGGATGTTGAACCTAGATCAAGCGTGCATCTATTCTGCGCCCTATCTCCCCAAGAAGAATTTATTCAAAGATCTCTATGGAAGACAAAAGTTATTCCTCCTCCACTATTATGGGATTTAAATCCAGACAACAAGTGGTAGCTCTTTATTTGAGCTCAGTTCTCTACCTGGATGACAAATGGCAGTCTCCTCAAGACATTTTGTCTATCCCCGAGGAAATTATCAAGGTTATCAACTATTGAGGATTTTACAAGTATTCTCTTTATTTGAGAATCCCTATTGCAAGAATTTTATTACTTCAACGAATTTTCGACTACAAAAATATTACTTCAGAGTGGTATTCTCCCTAGTGAGCCCATAATTCAATGTGCTTCCATCAAATGGCATCTCTTCGAGAAGTTTGGTGAAGATTCAAATGATCTTGCTCTTTACTTGAGAAGACATATTTTACAAGTCAGTCGGCCCACATCTCTTTTGAAGATCCCTGGTGAACTTCCAGGATCTCGGCAGTAGATCTCCTGGTTTATTTTAAATTTGCGACAAACAGTCGTTTCTTCCCAGGATCTCAGGAGTAGATCTCCTGGTTTATTTTAAATTTGTGACAAACTGTCGTTTCTTCCCAGGATCTCGGAAGTAGACTCCCTGGTTTATTTGCAAATTTTGACAAACAGTCATTTATTTCCCTCGTTATTCTCGGCAGTAGATTTCCAGAAGACCTCGGCAGTAGGTATTTCCCTGGTTATTCTCGGAAGTAGATTTCCAGAAGACCTCGGCAGTAGGTATTTCCCTAGTTATTCTCGGCAGTAGATTTCCAGAAGACCTCGGCAGTAGGTATTTCCCAGGTTATTCTCGGCAGTAGATTTCCAGAAGACCTCGGTAGTAGGTATTTTCCTAGTTATTCTCTGCAGTAGATTTCCAGAAGACCTCGGCAGTAGGTATTTCCCTGGTTATTCTCGGCAGTAGATCTCCAGCAGACTTCGACAAACAGCCATTTTTTTTGTGTTTCGGTCAGATGCCTCGCTTAAGCTACCGTGGTGGTAGTAGGTCATTTTTCCTTTTGTGTTTACCTCGCTTAGGCAATCATATGCTTTATAGTAGGTAACACATCTTTTTTGGTCAAACGCCTTTGCTCAGGCTGCCACAAGTTGGCAGTAGGTGATCCTTCTTTTCCAGTTTATTACCTCTGCTTAGGCTATCGTGGGATAGTAGGTAATACGTCTGCATTTTGGTCAGATGCCTCGCTTAGGCTACCGTGGTGGTAGTAGGTCATCTTTCCTTTGGTGTTTACCTCGCTTAGGCTATCATATGCTTGATAGTAGGTAACACACCTTTCTTTTGGGTCGGACACCTATGCTTAGGCTACCGTGTTTGGTAGTAGGTGATCTCTCCTCCCTAGTTTATTACCTCTGCTTAGGCTATCATGTGTGATAGTAGGTAATATACGCCATTTTATTTTAACTGGATACCCTCGCGTAGGCTACCAATTGTTGGTAGTAAGTTATCCTTTTCCTTTCAGGTTTCTTGCCACGCGCTTAAGCTACCCTGTGATTGTGAGTTGGTAGTCTCTTTTCCCCTAGTGGAGTTGGATCTTTCTCCGTGGAGTGTTGTCTCGCTGAGTCGTCCTCGTTGGGTTTTTCTTTCTTTGTGTCTTAACATCAGTTATCCCCTATGACATTTTTCCTCACAAGATCTTTGTCTTGCATTTCATTCCCTAGCATATGCATTTGGTGGCATCTTAGGGCCAAAAGTTGTGCATGTTTGTATTTAAGTCCCTCCTATCTCGTCGAGACGAAATTTCAATCTCCATATCTCCGAATAGGAGAAACTTAAATAGGGGCATCTGTTGCACCCTAATTTTTGACCCTAAGATTCCCCGCTTTCCCTTTTGCATAGCATATTAAGCCAATCATTCATGCATAACTAACCGCTTTATTTAGCTTTGTTTATTTTGTTTTTTTAAGGACAGGTCGTGGTGCAGAAGGCTCAAGGTCTTTAAGGGTGTGATGTGTGTGTGCGTGGGGTGATTCTCTGGTCCTGTGTGATTGTGCCCTCACCCTTTCTGATCCCTAAACCACTGCCAAACCTTTTCCCCACAGAGATTGAGTCCATATACCCTCTGATCTGGAACTTGGTCCCCCAAGGCTGTCCACTGGCTAGAGGATAAAAGTATATTATGAGTTGTTCTCCCTCCCTTTGTAAACACTTCAAGATTGAGAGATGCATTTGCCATATGTTCTCAAGTAACAGTTCATCAAGCAAAGGTTCAACCTGGAAAGAATTAGAAGATCCAAGTTCATTTTGTCACGAGTTCACAAGATCAAGTTTGAAGTTCCTGATTCATTCCCACGATTCTAACTCAGTTGGTCCCAGTATGAAGCGCATGACCTCTTGTTTCAGGAATAATATTTATTGTTAAAGCTGTCAAGTCCTCTTGAAGCAAGTTTGAAGATCATTGGAAATTAAATTTTCAAGACACCTTGACCATTGGTAGAAGTTCGAAATCCTCACAAACACCTAAAATTTGAAACTCAGATTCCAAGTTGGATTTCCAGATCAAGATCCAAAATTGAATATACAAGCTCACTTTGGAATGACAAGAACTACTCAAGCTGCAAGCACAAAATTATATCCATCACATCAGTTCAAGGCATCATCATTTGGTTTCCATTTAATTCTAAGTCACATTTCAAAAGTGATTTAAAGTTATATTGGACTGTACGCCAAATTACTCTCAGAAGTGTTTCATACGTTTCACGGCCATTTACAAGACATGGTTAGAATTAGTGATTGATTGGTTCCAAGTCAAACTTTGTTACAAGATGGTTTCATGCCATGAGATTACGACTAACTTCAAGTTCAATTGGATCATCTACGTGGGTTGATTTCCAAACTCTAACACTTAAATTCAAACTACACGTTCAAACGGCTTTTTACGTACACTTACAAGCTAGGGTTTCAATTGAGTCTATGTCATAAATTATCACGAGGAAATTCTGATTTCAGATAAGTAAAGGAGCTTCGACATATTTTAAAGATTACATCCCACAAAAACACAAGGCATCATCACAAGTTACCATAAAAAAAATGTTCAAAGCCTTGGGAGTTTACAATTTAAATTTATGACAAGGTTCCAAGGTTTAAGAACCATTTACAATTCAAGAATCAATCATCATGACTTTTGAAATTCAAATATTTCACATCTTAATTACAATTTATTCTCATTAAAAAATTGCTTTCCAAACCTATGGTTCCGTGTGTGTCCAAAACTGCAAAAAATAAAGAAGGATTCTATAGCAAGTTCAAAGAAAAATGTCATGTCTAAGAACACTTTGCAACTCCCATTGACAATAAAATCAAGCGAATTGGTGCCTTCCAGAGAGGCATGTTTGACCAAAACTAGTCAAACTAAGTCTGAAGTTCAATCCTCCTTTGTGCCAAGCAACGATGGTGTTGTTTGTCCTGACATTAAGAGTGTGGTCTATGCTTCAAGATGATTGGATTTTTCTCCTAGTAACACCTTTAGTGGTTCTGTTTCACTAGATGAGAGCATGTCAACCAGTGGTTCTTTGACGACTCCGGAATTCAAATATACTGCCAATGATGATGTTGTGCCGATCAAATCGATTGAAAATAGAACGAGCAACATTCTCAATATTTCAGACTCTTCCAAAATGGCAGGAAGAATACAAGATATTGACACCATACTGAAGTCAAGAGCAAATGAAATTGTCGACATTGGCTGCATTTTCTTCACCCACAACACTAAAGGGCAATTCTTATCAAAATTGGGTTCGAGATCCAAATCACAGACGGGGCAGAGAACGTCATTTCAAGAAACTTTGAGAACATTCAGAGAAGAATACGCAAGGCCTATAAGAGCGTTGATTCGTTGTTTTGATATTAGGATCATCGAACGATGTCGTAGTCTTAGTCACTTGATCGAGATCAAGCTTCTCAACCAACATCTCCAAAACCTATGCAGAATAGAATCAAAGGCTAAGAACAATTTGCGTTGTGAAATCGCAGCGAGATACCAAATCAAAATAGAGCAAATCACAGTTGACATAAATCATGATTTCTTTAGAAGCATTCAAGAGTATTTCCATAGAAAGAAAAACAACACATATTTGTAGCGGTCAATATGAAATCAGCATAGGTTTAGCAAGAAATCACAAAGTCAATCAAGACAACAAGGTTATTCCAGTTGCTATACCTGTTCTAGCACAAGAATTGGTTTTGTGAACATCCCAAGTACGTGACGAGCATTGAGAAACCTCCGCACCATTCCTTCAACTTTCACCTGTCATCACAACAATATCAACAGCTAAAAACCATGTTCACGACCACAGTAGTAATTAGCAAAGAAACCAAATGACTTTTAAACTTGCTCAGTATTGGATACTGTTGCTGAGGTTTGGTTAGATAGAGTGGCGTCTATGCATCTCACCGCTGAGAAACTAAGAGCTAACAATGAAAGCTTGATTTGGTGTCACAAAGGAACACAAAAATAACCGTCATCTCCACCCGGATTGTACTCTGAATCGGTAAAAGACTCGTACGGATCAACATAACTTCTGAGTTGGCTGATAACCTGAGTGAGAAAACCAAAACATTTCTATGAGAATCATCCAATATGGCATAAACCAGCTGATTTCAAAACATGGAAAGTGAAATAGCAAACACCCACAGTCACTACCCAGCATACGGTGAATAATGATCAACACAAATTCATTTGCGCTAAAAAAGAAAAGCTCATAATAGGCTCAATAATCGCAGCATCATTTCAAGATAACAATTGGAAATTAAAACTAACAATACCTCTTTCTTCTGCCTTCCTGCTATTGACTGTATCATCTTCAGCCAACTTCACCAATGTTGTATTTTCTTCAGTCTTCAACCTAGTCATCTACGATGAGCAACCCTGTCTTGCTCCTATTACAAGCACTCATCATCCTTAAGTATGTAATCAGAACAGGAATCTCCTATGTCCAGTTTGAAGCCTTTTGCAACAAGACCGTTAACCAGCAGCCATCTGAAAAATGGGAATCACCGAACATAACCGTTAGTTAACTCATAATATACAATCCATTATCACCAAAATTAATGATAGGATCAGACAATTATCATCATTGACATTTATACGATCAGGCACAATAATTTGGAATCAGCAGGTTCTCAAATATTTTCAAATTCTTTCCAAAGCAGACCCAGACATGTTTAGCTAGAAAAGGAAAGCATTCATTCAGGAGCTCATTAAAATCCAAATTTGAAATGCCTATAAAAAGGGTTCACACCACAACAGAGGGACAAGAAAAAAAAACTCTCATTCAAAGAATTCACACACCAGAGAAAAACAACAATAATCACACACACAGAGAAATCCACAAACACGTCCCCAAAATTCAAAAGCTCATCCACACCACAAAAGAACATCCCTCATCCAAAATCACAAAAAGTCACATTCAGAAACGCATCACACATGTTACAGAGAGTGATATAGCAACAAAAAATGTACGTATTGTAGAAGAGAGCATCACGCATAACAGTGGACGAACATATCATGTTTCATACAATACAACAGCAATACAATTTGAAGTGTCGAAAGGGCGAAACGACAACACGCATCATCAACCACAAGCAGCAAGACAAAAAAATAGAACAAAGCGTAGCAGAGTATCATCAACCGATAACAACCCACACGGACGGGGAAAGACAAAGTGACTTATCTGTGGTTGGAGTTTCTTTTTCTCGAAGGCCTCGGGTGCTCCTCTTTGCCTTCCATCGCCGGCTCGTTCGCTTTTTGCTTTTTTGCACCATAATCGCTGTAAAATGTAACCACATCAAAAATAGTGAAATAGGGTTCAGGGTTTGTGGGGTTTCGGGTAGATTTAATTTTTTTATTGATTTTGTTTTTGTTTCATTTGAGAGAGAGAGAAGATACGAGTGAAGACAGGAATCGAGAGAGCGATGGAAATGTCTGAGAGGGAGAGGACGAATGAGAGAGAGTTTGAACGGCGGCGACGATTTAGGATTAGGTTTTCAGAAACCCCCTTTAGAGAGGCAATCGAGCGAGAGAGTGGCGCCGTTGGGTTTTAGGGTTCCTTTCCCCCCCCCCTTTTGCGAGAGAAACGGTCGAGAAAGAGAGAGGGATTTCCCTTCGCTTGTGCTTTTTTCTTTTACAAATTAACTTCTTTTTTTAAAAAATTAAAAACCTTTTATAATTAAAATTAACCTTTTACTAATAAAAAAGAAATCAAAACTTTTTCTTATATAATTAAAACCAAAACTTTTTTTAATAAAAATTAATTTAATTTTTTTATAGTCGATATCAAACTTTTCCTTCATAATTAAAATTAAAAAAACCTTTTCCTCTCATAATATTTTAAAATCAAGACTCTTTATAATAATTAATTTAAAATCTTTTCATAATATCTTTTCCTTTCTTATAATTAATTTAATGTAGAGTTTTTTTTTATATTTATTTTAAAAACTTTTATATAATAATCAATCTAAACCTTTTCTTATAATAACTAACATTAAAACCTTTAAATAATTAATTTAAACGTTAGTCTAATCTCTTTTGTGATAAAAAATCAACTTTCCCTTTAATAACAATTAATCTAAAAACTTTACAAATAATTAATTTTAAAACTTCCCTAGTTAAATCAAGACATGTTTATAACAATAATTAAAATTAAAACCTTATTTAATAATTAATTTGAACCTTTTTTAATCAAGTTTTTCGTAATAATAATCTCAAAAATATTAAAAGATAAATAAATCTAAAACCAACTTACTAGATCGCCCAATTTAGGAATCTCTCACCTTTCTTAGTCATAGATTCGTGAGTGTCCGTTTGATTTGCCTGATTTTGTTTGTGCTTTATTTTGATTTATTATTCTTACTCAAACCTTTTCAAAAATTGGAAAAATCCTCGATCCAACGTCGAGCCCATTTTCTACCCATGTAAGTCGATTGCCTTTAGGCATCGCATTCGACCTACCGATAACAAGACACAAGTCTAGCATCACTTTGCTAGCACCCTCGCCTAAATAACAATAATTAATCGCATTAATATCCAAGGGAAAATCCCATGCATGATAACCATGTTATTGTGCATGGTGCATAATCATTTGCATCATAATCGACACCTTAAGATAAGTCAATTAGATAACTTAGGATAGATTACCTAGGTTAGTCCCCCCTTAATTTTGATTTTTTAAATCAAACTTTAGCCCACCTAATTCTCCACACAAGAGAATTAGATGTTTATCATCTCGAAGAAGGGACATACAATCCCATACCCCACAAATACAAACATTTTCAAAACTGTGGCGGTTTTCTTAAGATGATGACTCATCTTCTCTCCTTAACCTTTAAAACAATTTTAGTATCCTTAATAAGGAACTACAAGTGCTCTGATTCCCTCCTGACAGGATATGTAGGCACAAGATGCGATATCTTGTCGAGCACACTTAGGAATAAAAAATAATAAATCACCTACCCTTAACACTTAGCAAAAAAATAACAAATAACATAAATTAAATCAAGAGGTTCCTGTAGAGTACTACGGATATCTACGATGCTAACACCTTCCCTAGGTATAACCAACCCCCGAACTTAGAATCTTAGTGCATTTGCATTGCATTGTGGGAATTCAGTTTTTCTCCCTTCCCTTGGATAAAATCAAAGACCGGTGGTGACATTAAAAATGCGATCCTAGTTAAAAAATAACTATGGTATCCAATTTTCACTGCGACAGATCCTAAGAAAAGCTAATTTCCTATCTTAGACTAAGAAGGTCATAGGTTGACAAAACTCCGGAAGGATCTTTTTAGTCATTCCATTTCTTCTGCAATGACTAACTATACCTTGAAGATCCAGAATATGGGAGATAACCCTGCAGTAGGGAACTTGGTAGACTGTGTCTTCCCTAGACAGATTAATTTCTTCCTTTAGATGGTTGTACATGGATTGGGGTAGGTTTATTTTGACCCTAGACACTAAAAAGAAAATAAATAATCTTTCTTTGTCTGACAACCATCCTGCTCCTCTTTCTCTTGGTCTTAAATTAGTTACCATTAGCTTGTACCAATCTTTGGTAATGGGAGTGAGGGTACATGGTTGAGTGGGACGCCCCTCAGTTTCAAAAATGACGTGTATATGCCTGTCGAAGCTGTGATTGTTGATATTTCTTTCCACAGTTGCACCATCTTCAACGCACTTAATGACTTTAGCTATGATGGTAGGGTTGATCAAGACTGGACAACCAGCAACCACAAATAAGATAACATTTTTGCCATAGTCGTATTCTAGTACACGAGCATTTGCCCAGAACTCAGTTACAAGCAAAGGAAAAACAGGTCCAATAAGCATGTTGAAGTAGTTTTCCCAGTTCTGAAATTCAATTCCAGAGAGAATACTTATTTTTTTGAGTTGTGGCAGAAGGTTTAAATTCAACGTGAATTCCTTCAGGAGTTCTAGATCAAATGTTTCTCCTATGATGTTGTGGGAAGACATTTTGAGCAATGTTGATTTATTTAAGAGACGAGGTTCAACCTATTTGATAGTTAGATAATGATTCTTCCTAGAGTGGAGATAATGGTGTGAGGAGGACTTTGGGATTTAGTAGCTATTTATCAAGCTGGAACACGCGAGGTTTGTAACGCCCCATTTTGCCAATTTTATTTTATTGAGTCTTTTTGGATTATTTTATTATTATTTTATTGTATTTTTGACTTTTATGTGAAAATATGTTATTTTTCGGCGGGAAAATATTTTATCGCGTTTTGGGATCGTTTATGAGATATTTGAGTGTGGGGGTATTTTGGTCTTTTCCCACTTATTTTCATTAAGTTAGTAAGATAGAAAGAAAAAGAAAAATAGAAAGAAAAAGAGAAAGAAGAAAAGAGGAGAAGAGAGAAATTGAAGAAAAGAGTGGAAAAATCATCAAGAGCAAGTTGTAAAGTCGATTAAATTGGGTAAGGGTGCGAAACTCGATTATTCTATGATTGTATACGATTATGTATGTGTTTTGCTTTTGTTTTTGGATTGATTTGGAGAATATTAGTAAAACCTAGATTGTGTAAAAATTGATTAGAAATGAATTTGATTGTGGTAAAAATCTCGTTGAATGCATTGTTGATTATTCATACATGTTTGTGGTATGTTATTACACTTCAAATTGCTGTTTTTCTGAGTTTTAGCTGAAGAAATTGTATGATTGGGGTGGAAAAACGCAGAAAATGTTCTGCAGAATTTTTCTGGGTCTGTCCTGGCCATACGCGTAAGGGGCTTGCCAATACGCGTATGAGACCAGGCGATACGCGTAACATTGTGCTGTTTTGGGGGCAATACGCGTATGAACTTGCATGTTTTACCGGCCCTCTGGTGATACGCGTATGGGCGAGGGCAATACGCGTATGGATTTGTGAAACATGGTTTTGTGAAGGAAAATTGCTCTGTCAATACGCGTATGGGAATAGGTGGTACTCGTATGGACAGGAGATTTGCAAAAAAGTGATTTTTCAAAATGTGTTTTCGGTTTTGTCCGTAACTTTTGTTCCGAGTATCCGATTTTTGTATTCTTGGTGTCGTTGGAAAGGTATCGAGACGTACTTTGTGATTATTAGGTTTTGAGAATTGTTAGCCGATTAAATTTTGTCGGGAAATGTGAATAGTGTTGAATGGTGCGTATTTGACGTGTATTATGTTATAAGTTGGTGAATTGGATGTGTATGCCTTATGTGCTGTTATGGGGATGAATTGTGGCCGAAAGGCAAGAAAATGCTAAGTGCTGTATTTGATGATATATGCATGATTATGAATATGTGCATGGATGCAATGTGAGTGTCATGAGTTATTGTATGCCAAGCATCATAATGTGCATTGTGGAAACGTCCTGAGAGACGGTTTGATTCCCGAGGGGAATATGCTATAACATCGTGTGCCTCAAAAATATGAGGCGCTGCCTGAGGACCTAAAGCGGTGGTTATAGACGATTGTGGGCTCCTTTGGAGACTTAAAGCAATCCTTAACGTCGTGTGCCTCGAAAATATGAGGCGATGCCTGAGGACCTAAAGCGATGGGTGAAAATCGTAGGCCCGACGGGGAGTTACTTGAGATTCTCAGTAACGAGCGATGGTTCCAATAGTTCCTGAGTGAACTGATGATGAGACCTGAGACATTGGAAGTCGGTACCGCATGGCATGTGCATAGAGTCGTTGTGTCGGTCTATGTGCATTGCATAAATCATGAATTAATTGTGTGTGAATTTGTGAATGTGATTGATGATTGTATGGTATATGTGTGGTGTGTAATGGTATTTGATGCTTGAGAGTTGTGCGGTATTATGTTATATGTGGTTGTGGTGAGACTGTGTTACTTGTACATTTTTGTGTTTATATATATAATTTTATTCAATTATATTATGGTTGTTTTTCTCACCCTTCTGCTGTTTTATAACGCTCTATGAGGCGTTGCAGATTAGAGTTGCTGGAGGTACTCTTTTTGTGAAGCTTTGCGTCTTCATTCTTTTGTCGGTCGGCTCTGATATGTGACACGGGTAGCTAGGGTGGCCGTTGTGATTATTTTGTATATCTGAAGATATATTTTGGTTGTACATGTATAACTTGATGTATGACAGACATGTTTATATGTATATATGTATATATGCTATTCAGATTTTAGATTTTCCGCTTTAATTCTAATTTCTGAAGAGTGGGAATAAGGAACTGAGTTTCCTCTATATGATTGCTACCCCACAGTTGCATATCATTATGGGCAGGTGTTGCATGTTATGTGTATGTTTGGTTACTTTGATGTGATTCCTCCCTTTCTATGCCACGAATTTAAATATACTCTGACGAATTTTCGAATTTTCTTTTAGTGCTTTAATTGCTTGTTAATTGGGGGTATAGATTGGGGGCGTCACATTAAGTGGTATCAGAGCCAGTCCGTGTCAGTTGTGTCTGTTGTGTCTGGCATATTGGGCGAGTTGTGTTGGACGAGTTGTTGTTTAACCATAGTTTCTGTGTTTAGACGAACAGAATATGGTTGGTCATAATGATGCTGCTTTGGCTGCTGCGATGGAAGCAATGGCACGAGCTGTGCAGGGTGCACCGAATGCTGCCGGAAATGATGAGTTTAGAAAGAATAAGCTGTCGGTCTTTAAAGGGAAGCATGATCCGGATGGTGCGCAGTTGTGGTTGAAAGAGATTGAGAGGATTTTTAGGGTAATGGATTGTGATGACGATGATGTTAAGGTGAGGCTGGGCACTCATATGCTACATGAAGAGGCTGACGACTGGTGGGTCAGTACTCGTCAGGTGTTGGAAGCTGATGAGGAGGAAGAAGAGATTACTTGGGAGGTGTTTAGCCGAGAGTTTCTAAGGAAGTATTTTCCCGAGGATGTCCGAGGAAAGAAGGAGATTGAGTTTTTAGAGTTAAAACAAGGTAATATGTCGGTTATTGACTATACTGCTAAGTTTGTGGAACTTGTGCAGTTTTATCCTCATTATGTGGAAGCGACAACTGAATTTTCAAAGTGTGTGAAGTATGAAAGTGATTTGCGTCCTGAGATAAAGCAGGTGATTGGATATCAGAGGATCCGAAGGTTTGCTGATTTGGTGGAATGCTGTAGGATTTATGATGAAGATAGTAAGGCTCGTTCAGCTCACTATAAAAGTGTAAGTGACAGGAAAGGGAAACAACAGTTTCGTGGTGGTCCGTATGTGTCACCGGCTGATAAAGGTAAACAAAGGGGTAATTTTGATCGAAGGTCAAGTGGAGGAGGTATGTCTAATGCTCCTAGGTGTTTTAAATGTGGTAAATTGGGTCATCGCCAGATGGAATGTAGGAAGAAAGTGGATAAGTGTTCTAATTGTGGTGGTATCGGACACGTTTTAGCTGATTGTAAAAGAAAGAATGTAGTGAAGTGTTATAACTGTGGGGAACCTGGTCACATTAGCTCGAAGTGTCCTAATCCGAAGAAGGCTCAGACTAGTGGGAAAGTGTTTTCATTGGCGGGAACTCAGACTTCAAGTGCTGATCGTCTGATAAGAGGTACTTGCTTTATTAATAATACGCCTTTAATTGCTATTATTGATACTGGAGCGACTCATTCGTTTATTTCGTCTGAGTGCGCGGAACGTTTGAATCTTGGGTTGTCTTCGATGGATGGTGAGATGGTTATTGATACTCCAGCAATGGGGTCAGTAACTACTTCTTTGGTGAGTTTGAGTTGTCCTTTGACCATTTATGGTAAAGACTTTGCGATGGATTTGGTGTGTTTACCGTTGGAAGGTTTAGATGTGGTGTTGGGAATGAATTGGTTGCAATTCAATCGGGTGCACATTGATTGTTATCATAAGCTTGTAAGGTTTCCTTCTCTTGAGGAAGACTAAGACTCGAGTTTCTTATCTACCAAAGAGTTGAAGAAACTTTTGGCGGATGAAGCTCAGTTGTTTGGATTATTTGCATCTTTGACTGTGGATAGTCAAGTTTCATTGGAGGTGTTTCCTGTTGTGTGCGAATTTCCTGAGGTGTTTCCTGATGATATTTCAGATGTGCCGCCGGTGAGAGAGGTGGAATTTTCGATAGATCTAGTTCCTGGTACTAGACCTGTTTCTATGGCACCTTATAGAATGTCGGCATCTGAATTGGTGGAGTTGAAAAAGCAGTTAAATGAGTTGTTGGAAAAGAGGTTCGTGAGGCCAAGTGTTTCTCCTTGGGGTGCCCCAGTTTTGTTAGTGAAAAAGAAAGATGGGAGTATGCGATTATGTATTGATTATCGCCAGTTGAATAAAGTGACGATTAAGAACAAATATCCGCTTCCAAGGATTGATGATCTGATGGATCAGTTGGTTGGTGCTTGTGTATTTAGTAAGATTGATTTGAGATCGGGTTATCATCAGATAAGGGTGAAAGAAGAGGATATTCAGAAGACGGCCTTTAGAACACGGTACGGTCATTATGAATATTCGGTGATGCCGTTCGGGGTTCCTAATGCGCCTGGTGTGTTTATGGAATACATGAATCATATTTTCCACGAGCAATTGGATCGTTTTGTGGTGGTGTTTATTGATGATATTTTAATCTATTCTAAGTCTCGTGAGGAACATGCAGAGCATTTGCGTATTGTTTTGCAGGTTTTGAAGGAAAGGAAGCTTTTTGCCAAATTGTCCAAGTGTGAATTCTGGTTGTCTGAGGTGAGTTTTCTTGGGCACGTAATTTCAGGTAATGGTATTGCTGTGGATCCATCTAAAGTAGAAGCAGTTCTACAATGGGAGGCTCCTAGATCCGTTACCGAGATTCGAAGCTTTTTGGGTTTGGCTGGTTATTACCGGAGGTTCATTGA
The DNA here is from genome assembly GCA_022829125.1 of Lathyrus tuberosus. NCBI lineage: Eukaryota > Viridiplantae > Streptophyta > Magnoliopsida > Fabales > Fabaceae > Lathyrus > Lathyrus tuberosus. The sequence goes on from JALAZF010000072.1 coordinate 15,850,364, forward strand.
AGGGTTTTCTAAGCTAGCTCTTCCTTTGACGCAGTTGACTTGTAAGGGCAAAGCATTCATTTGGGATATTCAATGTGAAGAGAGTTTTTGTGAGCTGAAGAGAAGATTGACGACAGCTCCGATTCTTATTTTACCTGATCCTAATGAACCATTTGTTGTGTATGGCGATGCTTCTTTAATTGGTTTGGGTGGTGTTTTGATGCAGGAAGGTAAAGTTGTAGCTTATGCTTCAAGACAGTTAAGAGTTCATGAGAAAAACTATCCTACTCACGATCTTGAGTTAGCGGCTGTAGTTTTTGTGTTGAAGATTTGGAGGCACTATCTCTATGGTGCAAGGTTCGAAGTCTTTAGTGATCATAAAAGCTTGAAATATTTATTTGATCAGAAAGAGTTGAACATGAGGTAGCGGAGATGGTTGGAATTCTTGAAAGACTACAACTTTGGCTTGAATTACCATCCTGGTAAAGCTAATGTGGTAGCCGATGCATTGAGCCGGAAATCGTTGCATATGTCCGCATTGATGGTGAAAGAGTTGGAACTTTTGGAATCGTTAGAGATTTGAGTTTGGTATGTGAAGTGACATCGGTTAGTGTAAGGCTTGGAATGTTGAATGTTACTAATGAATTTTTGATGTCGGTTAGTGAGAAACAAAAGCTGGATTTGAAATTCGTTGATTTGATGAGGAATGAGAATGTGGATTTCAAGGTGGATAATTTTGGTGTTTTGAGATTCCATGGTCGTATTTGTATTCCTGATGATGCGGAGTTGAAAAGAATGATTTTGGAGGAAGGACACCGGAGTAATTTAAGTATTCATCAGGGTGCGAATAAGATGTACCAAGATTTGAAGAAGATTTTCTGGTGGTCTGGTTTGAAAAGAGATGTGGCTCAGTTTGTGTATGCATGTTTGACTTGTCAGAAATCGAAAGTGGAACATTTGAGGCCTAGTGGTTTGTTGCGACCGTTGGATATTCCTGAGTGGAAGTGGGATAGTATTTCGATGGATTTTGTGACGGGATTACCGAACACTCAGCGTGGGCATAATGCTATTTGGGTGATTGTGGACAGGCTGACTAAATCGACGCATTTTATTCCGATTGACATCAGTTTTTCTTTGGAACGGTTAGCTGAGATCTATATCAGTGTGGTTGTGAAATTGCATGGGATTCCATTGAGTATTGTTTCTGATCGAGATCCTAGGTTTACATCGAGATTTTGGGAAAGTTTACAGAAGGCTTTGGGATCTAGATTGAGGTTGAGTTCGGCTTATCATCCGCAGATGGATGGTCAGACCGAAAGAATGATTCAGTCGTTGGAGGATTTGTTGAGAGCGTGTGTTTTGGAGCAAGGTGGTGCGTGGGACGGTTATCTTGCTTTGATTGAGTTCACGTATAATAACAGTTTCCATTCTAGTATTGGAATGGCACCTTTTGAGGCTTTATATGGACGAAGATGTAGAACGCCGTTGTGTTGGCACGAAACAGGTGAGAGTTCTGTGGTTGGACCGGAATTAGTGCAACAGACGACGGAAAAGGTAAAGTTTATTCGTGAGAAAATGAAGGCTTCTCAGGATAGACAAAAGAGTTATCATGATCGGAGACGGAAGGATCTTGAGTTTCAAGAGGGTGATCACGTATTTCTGAGAGTTACGCCGGTAACGGGTGTTGGTCGTGCTTTGAAATCTAAGAAGCTTACTTCTCGATTTATTGGTCCTTACCAGATATCTGCGAGAGTTGGTGCTGTGGCGTATCGTGTGGCGTTGCCGCCGAATCTGTCGAATTTGCATGATGTGTTTCATGTTTCACAGCTTCGGAAGTATGTTCCGGACCCTTCACATGTTATTCCAATGGACGAGGTTGAGGTAAGAGATAACCTTACGATCGAGGCATTACCAGTTAGGATTTTGGATCGCGAGGTGAAGCGGTTGAGGAGTAAAGAGATTGCACTTGTGAAAGTGGCGTGGGGAGGCGCTGCTGAGGGTAATTTGACGTGGGAATTGGAGAGTAGGATGCGGGAATCGTATCCGGAGTTGTTTGTATCAGGTAAGATTTTCGAGGACGAATATTTCTAAGTGGGGGAGAATTGTAACGCCCCGTTTTGCCAATTTTATTTTATTGAGTCTTTTTGGATTATTTTATTATTATTTTATTGTATTTTTGACTTTTATGTGAAAATATGTTATTTTTCGGCGGGAATATATTTTATCGCGTTTTGGGATCGTTTATGAGATATTTGAGTGTGGGGGTATTTTGGTCTTTTCCCACTTATTTTCATTAAGTTAGTAAGATAGAAAGAAAAAGAAAAATAGAAAGAAAAAGAGAAAGAAGAAAAGAGGAGAAGAGAGAAAAGAGAGAAATTGAAGAAAAGAGTGGAAAAATCATCAAGAGCAAGTTGTAAAGTCGATTAAATCGGGTAAGGGTGCGAAACTCGATTATTCTATGATTGTATACGATTATGTATGTGTTTTGCTTTTGTTTTTGGATTGATTTGGAGAATATTAGTAAAACCTAGATTGTGTAAAAATTGATTAGAAATGAATTTGATTGTGGTAAAAATCTCGTTGAATGCATTGTTGATTGTTCATACATGTTTGTGGTATGTTATTACACTTCAAATTGCTGTTTTTCTGAGTTTTAGGTGAAGAAATTATATGATTGGGGTGGAAAAACGCAGAAAATGTTCTGCAGAATTTTTCTGGGTCTGTCCTGGCCATACGCGTAAGGGGTTTGCCAATACGCGTATGAGACCAGGCGATACGCGTAACATTGTGCTGTTTTGGGGGCAATACGCGTATGAACTTGCATGTTTTACCGGCCCTCTGGTGATACGCGTATGGGCGAGGGCAATACGCGTATGGATTTGTGAAACGTGGTTTTGTGAAGGAAAATTGCTCTGTCAATACGCGTATGGATTTGTGATTTTTCAAAATGTGTTTTCGGTTTTGTCCGTAACTTTTGTTCCGAGTATCCGATTTTTGTATTCTTGGTGTCGTTGGAAAGGTATCGAGACGTACTTTGTGATTATTAGGTTTTGAGAATTGTTAGCCAATTAAATTTTGTCGGGAAATGTGAACAGTGTCGAATCTCGACTTTTGGTGTTTTAAATGGTGCGTATTTGACGTGTATTATGTTATAAGTTGGTGAATTGGATGTGTATGCCTTATGTGCTGTTGTGGGGATGAATTGTGGCCGAAAGGCAAGAAAATGCTAAGTGTTGTATTTGATGATATATGCATGATTATGAATATGTGCATGGATGCAATGTGAGTGTCATGAGTTATTGTATGCCAAGCATCATAATGTGCATTGTGGAAACGTCCTGAGAGACGGTTTGATTCCCGAGGGGAATATGCTATAACATCGTGTGCCTCGAAAATATGAGGCGCTGCCTGAGGACCTAAAGCTGTGGCTATAGACGATTGTGGGCTCCTTTGGAGACTTAAAGCAATCCTTAACGTCGTGTGCCTCGAAAATATGAGGCGATGCCTGAGGACCTAAAGTGACGGGTGAACATCGTAGGCCCGACGGGGAGTTACTTGAGATTCCCAGTAACGAGCGATGGTTCCAATAGTTCCTGAGTGAACTGATGATGAGACCTGAGACATTGAAAGTCGGTACCGCATGGCATGTGCATAGAGTCGTTGTGTCGGTCTATATTCATTGCATAAATCATGAATTAATTGTGTGTGAATTTGTGAATGTGATTGATGATTGTATGGTATATGTGTGGTGTGTAATGGTATTTGATGCTTGAGAGTTGTGCGGTATTATTTTATATGTGGTTGTGGTGAGACTGTGTTACTTGTACATTTTTGTGTTTATATATATAATTTTATTCAATTATATTATGGTTGTTTTTCTCACCCTTCTGCTGTTTTATAACGCTCTATGAGGCATTGCAGATTAGAGTTGCTGGAGGTACTCTTTTTGTGAAGCTTTGCGTCTTCATTCTTTTGTCGGTCGGCTCTGATATGTGACACGGGTAGCTAGGGTGGCAGTTGTGATTATTTTGTATATCTGACGATATATTTTGGTTGTACATGTATAACTTGATGTATGACAGACATGTTTATATGTATATATGTATATATGCTATTCAGATTTTAGATTTTCCGCTTTAATTCTAATTTCTGATGAGTGGGTATAAGGAACTGAGTTTCCTCTGTATGATTGCTACCCCACAGTTGCATATCATTATGGGCAGGTGTTGCATGTTATGTGTATGTTTGGTTACTTTGATGTGATTCCCCTTTCTATGCCGTATTTCAAATATACTCTGACGAATTTTCGAATTTTCTTTTACCGCCTTAATTGCGTGTTTTTGGGGGTATTAGATTGGGGGCGTCACAAGGTTCATCATTTCCGAGACTAGCTATAAATAGCTGTGGTAGTCAGCGAAAAGACGTGTGATAGACTCTAATCACCGTATACCTATGAGTAGTAAAAGGGTGGCTGATACAATGTAATCATAACTGCTTATTTAATTCTTTAAAATTGTCTAATCATAAATGCGTGAGAATCTTATTATAGTTTCAATAATCCTAATATGTCAGTGAATGACGAAGTTCAAATTATTGCTACTATTTTAAATTCCAATAATGAGGATGAACGAAGACAAATGTACCTTAGAGATTCTGAAATCTTTTTACAGCGATTCTGAGTGCTTTCTAATCTGTCTCTGAGCTTCTGATCATCATCTTTTAGCTTTTGCTTCCTTCAGAGTAATCTGATGCTTGAAGAATATAGATGTCTTATGAACTTGGATTTCTAGTCGAGAACTAGAGTCAACTTTCTCTTCAGATGACCACTACGTTCTATTGTTCAGGAGTAATCATCTGGTTTCTCTTCTGACTTTATTTCTTCGAACAGATGCAGAGCTTTCTCAAAAGTGAGTATCATGACATAGTTTGCATGATAATCTTTGTCTTTCAAGGATGATCTAACTTGTTTATAGAATTGGTTCATTAAGGGTCAACCACATATCTTCTTCTAAAAGAATGTCAACTGATTTTATTCATTCAGAAGTACATCAGCAACTTAAGTTCTTTTGACTTCAAGAGATGGCTTTAGTTAATGCATCAAATTGAACATCTTTTGATTTTGGATTAATGAGGTTCTAAGAAACTTATCAGATAGAATCTGACCAATCACAAATGGTTCAACTGAGATAGAATCTCAAGTTAACAGAACTTAATTATGATAATCAAGACTCAGAAATCTTTCTTAACAAATTCTTGATGACTCATTAGACATCATCTTCCTGAATATTCTTTCAGTTTTCTGCAAAGCTTTCCAAGAAACTAATATTTAGTTCTTCATTGAATCTCTTAACTTCTTGATCAGTCAAGATTCAGATGTTGAATCATTTCTGAAAGTTTGAATTCTTCAGTTTTCTTACTTCAATAGACTTCATTCTGAAGTTCAAAATCATAGAACACCAATCTTTCTTCTTTACATGAAGAAGTTCTGAATGAGTTTCAAACGAGAAAGTCAAGGGTGGACCTAATCCGTTTCTTGAAAACATCTCAAAAACTTATAAAGAAATAATCTTCAGCAAACAAGATTTCTTGTTTTCTGATGATTTAACCTTGATCAAATACGTTGTTTATCCAAACGCATCTTCTAAGATAAGCATTCAACAGATATTACTACTTCTCTGATGAATCTATCTTATCAGTTGATTCTTCAATCTTCAACAAGGCTTTAGTGAGGAAGATTTAGTTGTTTGACAACTGTGAAACTTCCAGAATCAGTGATTTGCTCAAGTAATCTGATTGATTACAATTTTGTACACAATCATCTTCTGAGTTGTTACAGAAATTGTAAGTGGATTGAAATCTCACCCAGAGTATTTCTACGCACCGCATCTGGATCTTTTTCTGACACTGTTAAGTGTATGACATCCATCAATAACAGAACCGGAGCTCTGATACCAATTGAAGGTGCGAGAAAGACACAAAAAAGGGGGGTATGAATTATGCATTTACTCTTTAACAGATTTTCGCTTCTGACTCGCGAAATAGCAACCAGACTTGCCATGCATGAAGCATAAGAACCAACAAGAGTATGAACGCAATATGCATTATTTAGAACTTATAGTGCAGAAGCTTATCAGAGTTAAGCTGCAAGGTTCTAACTTGCATATGTAAGGTTCTGATACTAAATACAGAAACATAAATAATAACATAAAGCATAACAAGAGTAAAGGACACACGATATATCATGGTTCACCACAAGGTTAATCCAGTCCACCCTCCTCAGGTGATTTCGCCTTGAACACAAGGACTTAATCCACTATAATCCAACTGATTACAGATGCACGGGATAATTCCAGTGACTAACACACAATGAACCGTTCAGGGATTCAACTTAATGAATATAACGAACATTGACCTGCAAGTTCCAATCTCGCAAGATCTACTGCTAGGATTTCACAGCTAAACGTTCAGGGATTCATCGCAATGAATATAACGTCTACTGACCCTATTTCAGGTTTTTCCACAATGACACCCAGCCATTGTCTTCTCGAGTCTCCGGTCACACTGACCACTCAAGGATTCCTAATTCACCAAGAATTAGTTATACAGGAGATTACAAAGATGCTTCTTGATCGCTCCCGGGATTTTCATCCAAGTACAAACGCGAAAGTGGAACCGAAACAGAGTCGCCAGCAATGTGTATTTATTCCAAGAGAGGGAAAGGAAACATTGCATAAACATGAGGGAAAGGATAGAGCATGGTCTTGCGACCAAGAGAACTGGGTTCAGGAGTCGGTTACGCGCGAGGAAGGTATTAGCACCCCCACGCGTCCATCGTACCCGATGGGATCCACGCTTGCTGCTTCAATCAAAGGGTGTAAGAAAAGGATACTGGAAAAGGAACTGCTAGCTGGAGAACTGTAAAAGGAAAGGAGAGAGAAAGAGAAACAAATGTAGGGAAAATAAAAGAAGTGCTCGAATGGGCCCTACCCCACTGCCTACGTATCTCATCGGGAGCATGAGAATCAGAGCAACGTAGTTCCCCTCACCTAGGGAAAGTTGTTTGTGCTTTTTAGTGGAAACGTCAGAGTGCGCATTCCAGCAGTTTAGGTGTTACAGCTTGTTGTATGGAGACTTAGGCGTTACCTGTTTGCGGTGGAACAGACGTGACGCATCCTTAAGGAAAGGAGTGAAGGAGATGAGAAGAGAGTTATTTGTTTGTATTTGTCTTTTAAGAAGTGTCTTGTTTATTTGGTGTTTTGAAACACACATTGTATTTAAGTCCCTCATGTAAGACCGAATGCCTCGCATTTCGACCCAAGACGGGACGTACGCTAAACATTCTAAGAAAGTGAGAGAAGACCCCCCACATCCTTATTCTCACATGAAAGGCTCAAATACAATATTTGTTTTGCCTTTATTAAGTGTTTTTTACTTTTGTTTAGAGATGAGAAGAAGAGAGACTCAAAAGGAGCAAAAGGTGAAAACTAAAGGGAACTAAGACTCACCCTAATGTTATCATACATGGATGTTCCTATGGTTAATGTGGTTTAAGAAACCTAATCCTAAAAGATAAGATAAGGAGAGCAAAAGAAGCAACTTACTTCAAAGATGGAAGTTAAGTTGATCTTAAAGAGGGATGAAGAAGAAGTTGTTTAAGGAAAGCATATAAATGCTTATCATGATCACAAGTTGAATTATTAAAAGAAATAAGAGAAGATGAGAGAAAGAAGTGTATGTGGAAGCATATTCACACACTTACTTACCATTGTACCTACATGAAAAATGTTAGTTCATAAAACATTTACAAGTAATTGAATGAAGAAAGAATACCAAACAATGATCAAACCAATTAAGAACCAATGAAATAGGATCCTAAGAGATGAAACTCAATCAAGGTCAGAACCTACATCTAAAGGTGTTCTCTAATGTTAAGGTATCAAACACATACTAACTATGTCCAATCAAATCCTTAAACACCTAAGAAATGAATCATAGAAGAAAGAGATGAAGAAAAAGTGAATATGCAAAGTAACCATGCATTAATGCTTCATACAAGACTAAAGTCAGAACCAATTTCATTTAGGAATACCTCACAATGCATATGAATCATCATACAATTCATATATGAAATGATGTAAGAAGAAGAGATGAGAAGGAGAAGAAGTGAGGCGAATAGACAAGTATCAATTACATGCACAAAATGACATATTAAGGATGCATAACATGTAACTTGATTAAAGAATGCATAAAGGAAGTAGCATATTATACATGAAATTCAAATGGAATGAAGGAAATGGCACACAAAAATGCAAACATGAATCACATATAGCATAAGAGGAAGTGAGAGATGTAAACATGTCAAAGTTCAAATTAAAATGCTCAAACTCATGTCAAATGCAAACATAAGTCAAAATGACCTATAATGACTAAGATGACCTATAATATCATGAAAAATAACCTATAAAGTATGTACAATCAATTACAAAAAGTTGTACAAATGCTTCACCAAAACATGCTAGAATGAAGTGGAAGAAAGTGCCCAAAAGTAACTTCCATTACAAGGCATCAAAACAACATCAAAGGGCATATGAAAATTATGAAAATATGATTCTAATCAACCTAGGTCAGAGGCTAAACACATATTAAAAACTCATAGCAAAATTCAAGATAAAAGTGTCACAAAGAATTGCACAAAGTCACATTGAAATGCCACAAAAAGAAGTGTAAAGATGATCATGCAATCATCATATAAGGTGACTTTAAAAATCAAGCAAAAATATTTTTGGACACTTTAAGATATTATTTAACCAATGCAAAAAGAATGATTTAAAGATGATATGTGAAGATAGAGAAAGAAATCATACAAATTCAAGTGTCCATAAGAAGGATCAATCAAAAGGAAAATAAAAGAAAATCATGGAATAATGTGCAAAAATTCACAAAGTCAGAATTAAAAAATGTAAACAATTATTTAAATGTCTAAACTTGGTTCATGAATTAATTTGGGAATTTTAGAAAAGTTTAACTATTTTTAAAATAAGAAAACTAAACAAATATGGAAAAGAAATTAAAAATAATAAAAGAAATGGAGAGGGGGTGCAGCGTGAGTAATTTCCCTGTTGAAAATAATTTGGGCCCAAAAGAGGGGTATGAAAATCAAATTATAACCCAGTTGTTGTACCCCAAATTTTACCCCTTAGATGTCATATTTACCCGCATTTAGACCTCAATCATGTATGCATTGTTAACTACCCATTTCTTTTGCAAGTTGTTTCTTTTTTGTGGAAGATAGGGTTTAAAGAGGACAAGGTCTCCCTAAGACATCTTTTGGCCCCCAAGTGCAACCGTTTGAATCCTCATGCATCCAAGAAATCTTTTTCAACAAGAAATCAAATGTTCATCAAGTAAAGTGTGATCCCAATTCTTGAGACATAATTCCATGCGTTAATGAACATCCTTGGAGTACACCTAAGTCTTGAAAGATTTTCCTTTAAGTACAAGAATTTTTCATGTGGATAAATATGCACCAAATGTAACATTTCAAAGTTGGTGTCATGGAAGAATTTAATTTTGCACTTGGAATTTCCTACGTTTATTTTTTGTGACATTTTCTTTGTGATTTGTCTCAAAATTCCATTGGGCCCAAAATCTTGTCACTTGAATCAAATGCCATAAAGTTGGGAATTTAAGGTGGTGTTCACGTAAGGTTTTATGTAACAAGGCATTATGGCACTTAATTTATTTCACATGCCACTTGATATTATTTTGAAAAATCTGAAGATGCTTTGCTTGTGGGACAATTATGTGAAGTCACTAAATATTACCTATTTCTATCTTCTCTCTCATGACACAAATAAAGGAGTTTTTGGAGTGAATATTGAAGGGTGAAAATAGCAGGCATGCACCATTTCCTCCGCTGCATTTGTTCAGCATGGTGGTCCAAAGTTTGACCGAAGAAAGTGCCACACAAACCCTAATTCCTTACCCATCAGTCCTTGCAAACCCTAATTCTTTCCCCAATGGATAATGCTTTTACCCACTGTGTTTGAACCACTTTGTTTGCCTATAAAAATACCTCGTTTCCTCCCTAGTTCCACACACCAGAAATTGCCAAGAATTTCTCTCTACTTCTCCCTTTCATAGTCTTGCAAGCAACCCTTAAAAGTGGCTCCCGCCATGTGATACACGGAAAAATAAAATAAATAATAATAAATAACACAACTGGCTCCCGCCGGATAAAGGGTGGCGCAAGCCACCCTACATGTCTTAGGTGGCGCAAGCCACCCCTTCACATGCTCCAGGTGGCGCAAGCCACCCCCTTTATGTCCAAGGTGGCGCAAGCCACCCTTTAGGATGATGAAAGTGGCGCAAGCCACTAGTGAATTTGGTGGGTGGCGCCTGCCATGCAATTAGTGTGGCGGGTGCCACACTATTATTATTTTTTTTTTTCTCCTTTCTTTTTTTCTTTTTCTTTTCTTTTCTTTTTTTATTTATTTATCCATGACTTTATTTTCTTACTAATATTTTTTTTTTTAAAAAGGGACAATAAAAATATTCATTACCTCATTTTTATTTCTTTTCTTAAAACCAACTGTTTCATAAAGACGTAGGAAAAAAAACATTTCTTTTAAATATGTTGCAACTTGTGAACCTGGTTTGGAAATTACTCCCTAGCTTTAAGCAAAATCCTATCATAAGATTGTTATTTTTTTAAGCCTCTGTTACTAAGTGGCGTGACTTTAAATGCATTTGTTTTCGAACTATGAAATTTTTCTCTTCTGCCATACCTGGATCATTTTGTATGACCACTAACTTCAAAAGTGATTATTTTGAAAAAATTGCTGTGATTCCTGAAAACATTGTTCCTGACTTCAACTAAACCCTACCACAAGAATACTGCTTGTTTTGGTTCTCTGAAATCACCTGACTCAAATCCATTTATTTCTGATGTTTCCATGCCATGCTTGATATAATCATGTAACTACTGATTCTGAATTGAGTTTGCTATGAAATGTGCTTGATTTGTAAAGTTCTGTTCTTTACTTTAACAAAATCCTACTATGCAATGCTTTTTTTTTGTTTTGCTCTTTGATGATAAATTGCATATGCATGTGGTTTAAATTGTGAATGTCCTTTTTGCCATGCTTGTCACATTTATTTGACCACTTATCATTGTTGTTTACCATGTTCATATTTGGAATTCCATTTCATATGTTAATTACTGCTTACTGCTTGGAATTATTGAACTTATGTTCCATCATATTTCCACTATATGTAACTCTTATTTATAAGATGTTATATCCCCCTTCCTTCCAAAGGAAAAGTCTTTCTATTGATTTCAAGATCATAGAAAGCTCATTATTACCTTGGACCTCATAGTTTTAGGAAACCTTCCCTCATTGACCTCATAGCCAATAGGACCCCTTTTGAACTCATCACCATAGAGGAATCTTCAACCTTTGGCCTCATAGTCACAGGTAGCTCTTGGCCTCATAGTCATTAGCAACATCTTTAACCCTTGACCTCATAGTCACACAAAGTCTCTCTATTGACCTCAAAGTCATAGATAGCTCATTACCTTCCTTTAGCCTCATAGTCATAGGATTCCTTCTTGACCTCATAGTCATAGGTAACCTTTGACCTCATAGTCATAGGCAAGCTTTGGCCTCATAGTCATAGCCATCCTCCATTGACCTCATAGCCATGTCAAAGTCTCTCTATTGACCTCATAGTCATAGAAAGCTCATTACCTTCCTTTGACCTCATAGTCATAGGACTTTCTCTCTTGACCTCATAGTCATAAAGCCATCTCTAATCTTCGACCTCATAGTCATAAATAAAACTTTGACCTCATAGTCATAGCCCTCTCCATTGGCCTCATAGCCACCTTCCAACATTGACCTCATAGTCACAAAGTCTCTCTATTGACCTCATAGTCATAGATAGCTCATTATCGCCTTGGCCTCATAGCCACCTAGCCTTTGACCTCATAGTCATTAACAACATCTTTACCTTACCCTTAGCAAGTAAACATAATATAACACAAGCAAAACAAGAGGTTTCCGTAGAGTACTACGGATATTAAGGGTGCTAATACCTTCCCTTAGTATAACCAACCCCCGAACCTTAGATCTCCCCCCTTTAGGTTTTTTTAACGATCTTGAACCTTTCCTTTGGATAAATCAAAGTCGGTTGTAAAAGAAAATGATGCAAATTAATTAATAATTTGTTATCCGATTTTCACCGCAACACCAGTCCAATGAAGCGTGTTTGTGTGTGGTAGCGTGTAGGATCAATTAACTTGGGGTTCAATCATAATCACACGATCAAGTCTATCAGCAGTGATCATCAAGGTAATCACATCTAACCATCCACAATGCACGCACACCAAAGCAATCATGCACGCATATACACAAGAACACTCAGATTAAAATAATTTGTACGCGTGATGCACATGGTTTCATTAATGCGTTGGCAACGTTTAAACCCTTAGATCAAAATCAATGCAAGATCATAAAACAAGCATGCACATCAAATGAATCAGAGCAAAAGTCCACAATATGTAACATGTACGCACACACACACACAATCAGTCTGAAGTCAAAATAGTACACGTGCAAATCACATGAATTTTAATGCGCTGGCAAGTTATGGACCACACGATGCAAAGGATCAACGACCACGATTAAAACTAGCATAAACCCTAACATTAAATCTCACCGGCCGGAGAATGACCTCCGGTCATCTTCTCAGGTCACTCTTCGGCCACCTGCAACCTCAAAATCTCCAGAAATATGCAAACCTTATATCAAAATGAAGAGGAAGTTGTGTACATCATGAATCCACAAATACTTTTCACATAGCAATCACGTATGAGGAGAATCGAAGAGAGCAAAATTACCCTTGGTTTAGAATCTATGCCTCTAAGAGGCCTATCAACTAGCCAGAATTATCAGAGCTCCTAATGAGCTAAAATCACATCACCAACAAGCTTAAAAACAAAAGAAACGAGCAGAATAAGATGAAGAAATTTGAACATGAAATGTGGAGATCTTGAAATAGTTGAGAATACCAGAGATATGCACTTGATCCTGAACTTTCAGAGCTTTATCTTGAGCAAAATAAATGCTACTTGATTTGGAGAATGAAGAGAAATGATGATTGTACTTGAAGATTGTTGTTGATTCAGTGTTCTATTGATCCAAGAATACCAAACAATGATGATTATTGATGAAGATGAATGATGGAAATGATGAATTTGTGTGAGCTCAGAGAGAGAGAATAGAGAGAATTTGAGAGTGTTTGTGAAATGTGTGAGCAAAATGAAGTTTATGAAACTGTGAGTGATATTTGAATTTATATGTTGAGTTAAGTGTGTTAACTCATGGTTAATTGAGTTGACTAGGTGAGGTTAAGTGAGTTGCCTCTAACTAACTGAGTCAAGTTAGTTAGGGCGAGTGAGGAGAGATTGGCTATGGTGTGGGTGAGTTTCATAAGGTTATGGCGAGGTGGAGAAATGAATGGTGGTGATGTAGTGATGTAGCAGCAAGGGAGCTTGTTGTGCAAGCTTTGTTTTTTCCTTCTTCGTGTATGATACAACATGATAAGTAGCATAGTGCAAGAGGGATGTTTGTATAAATGAGGCAATGGTTGGATGGTGTGAACATGTATGCGTGTGAAGTTGATCATCAACACCATCAATGTCTTTTTTTTTTCTGATTTTGTAGCAGCTTGATATCAATGGAAACATGGAGGTTTGGCAATGAATTTCTTGGTGTTCAAGGCATGGAATGATGAGGTATTAGTGTCTATGGAAAGATGGCACATCATAGAACAAGATTGGTGTGAATTTTGAGTTGAATAGAGTAGTGTAGGATGGTGTAAAAATGGTGCAAAACACCAAGGTTCACAACTGACTACATGGGCGTGGCAGGTTGGCAAGTTGGCAAGGCAACATGACTTGTAATATTCAGCATAATCACATCAAATTTGGGCCCCTAGAACTCCATCATAACTTGCTCAAATGGAAAAATGTCCAACATCAAAGTTGAAGATGACATTGAGATGAACAACTTTGATGTTCAAAATTTTTTCATTTGAAGCTTTCTTCAATGAGAAAAATGGGCGGACATTTGGCACACCGAGTGTTTGACAAAATTATGGCGCATGGGCCTGGTTTTGCTTGGGCATGACTTGGTTTTTTACCTAGTTTTGTCAAACATTGATTGACCATATCTCCCTTAATTTTGATCCAATGGAGGAGTTCTTTATATGGATTTGAAGCTTAGAACATGAGCTTTAATTGGCTCAACTTGGGCCTGAAGTTTGGAGCTTTTATCTTGAAGAAAGAGAGCCTCAAAGTGTGGTACAACATGGTCCAAACTTGCCATTTTTGGAAAGCCTAAAGTTTCTATTTTTGGCAGTTTTGTGATTTCTTGATTTTTCATGATTCTTCCACCATTTCTTGATCAAATCTTGTCCAATGAACATATATAGCTTAAATTTCATGAATTTGACCTTAAAAAGTCAGGAGTTGACTTTTTCCACTACACAGTTGACTTTTCCCCCAATTCTCCTGATTTTGAATCCTTTGACCAATTAAAACCTTTCTGAAACCAATTGATGGGCAATTTTCCATCCCTATACACTTAGGAACATAAGGAATACCATGAGATCAAGTTTTTTCCAAAAAATCAGAAATAAACTGATTTTATGTCAAACCCTAATTTTGGTACGCTCTGGTTAGGAGGAAATAAAACATCTTCCAAATCCAAATTCCTCTGAATATGATGTATATCCTATCTAACAAAGATGAGATATGACATTTGGAGGTGATAAAAACTCAAGGAGCTTGCCCATTTGAGGGTCAGATCCCAATTTTAGACTGTTTTGTGTAGGGGATGATGCACTATCCAATTCTCTTGATGAATCCCCAACTTCCAATGCCTTGTGGGATCAAAGTGAAAGGATATATGATATAAGAGACCCTTAAGGCTTGTTCTCTTGCTCTGGATGATTAACACCTTTGAGAACCACTGATCACATGCCCTTATGCAACCAATGATATGCAATTTATGACCTACTATGGAATGCAAATGAGTAAAGCATAGACCAATTTATTGAGAAAACAAGAGGGAAAACTTTGAGGTATTACAGCTGCCCCTATTCAATCAACTGTGAATCTGAATAGATGAAAGCAACAACTATCAGGAATTCAAGATACAAAGGGATTGAATACCAAAATAACCAAGAAAATTTGCACTGTGTGGATAAAGAGAAATATTGTAAATGAAGCAATGGTAAGGAAGAAAAGTTTGTGAGAAAGAATTTGGAACCATTGGACCCCATAGGAAACCTGTCGGGAACTGGTGAACTACCTGTCGGGAACTGGTGAAATACCTGTCGGGAACTGGTGAACTACCTGTCGGGAACTGGTGAAATACCTGTCGGGAACTGGTAAGCTTGGACCTGGGTTACCTATCAGGAATGGGTACGTGGACCTGTCGGGAACTGGTAAGGTTCAAACTAAGGGGAGCTGTCGGGAACGGCTACAGTTTATAACCAAGGCTTACCTATTGGGGATGGGTAAATGGACCTGTCGGGAACTGGTATGGTTAAAACTCAAAGGGAGCTGTCGGGGACGGCTACAGTTTATAACCATGGCTTACCTATCGGGGATGGGTAAATGGACCTGTCGGGAACTGGTATGGTTAAAACTCAAAGGTGTTGTCGGGGACTACTTCAGTTTATAACCAAGGCTTACCTATCGGGGATGGGTAAATGGACCTGTCGGGAACTGGTATGGTTAAAACTCAAAGGTGTTGTCGGGGACGGCTTCAGCAATCCTATCGGGAATGGTTCCAAACAAACTTGTAAGCTGAGAGATATGACTCTGCGGGGAGAAAAAATGATGAAACCCTGGTACTGCTTTGAGATATCTGTTGGGGAATGAATATGGCATTCTTTCTGGCTTTGTCAATGGTGTAATGCTCCATCTCAATGGAAATGCTACGCGTTTTGAGGATGTTATGCATACTATATGCAAAATGAAAGGAGGTCCTCAGCAAAATAAATGCTGAGGAAAGGTAAGCAACTTCGTCAGGGATAACAAGCTGGATTGACTTCGTGTTCGCAAACCATATTAGGGAAGACCAATTGACCTGATCTCCTGATCTGGGCACTGACCTGACAAACCTGTCGAGGTTACTGTAGGAAATGATAACTTTGCGGGGGAGGCGTCATCTAGACCATTCTGCTTGGGGAATAATTATAACCATAGAACTCCGCTGGGGAAATGAGCTTACAACAAACTCTGCTGGGGAGAACCACTCCAGCGCGTCTCGTGCTGGAAATGTCCCTTGAGAGGATTTTACAGAAGACCACGCCTCTTCAAACACTACTGGGGATAATAGATTTGGAACACCTTTTGCTGGGGAATCTTCAAAATGCCCCATGCTTGGGATGACGACTTCACTGAGGATTCACAACCATTATCGACATAGAAAAGCTTGTAGCTGTTGGAAGTATTGAATGGGAGAATCGACTTAATGAGATACAACACTACCCATTTGAAACTGACTTGTTAATATCGAATCGTCGTGATCGACCGTCGGCCAGACAATGGACTCAATCAGTAAACGTTGTGCCAAAAGAGTGAAATGAGAATCTTTTTTCTGAACATGATGGCTTCAGTACTACCATTTGCCAACGTTGCTGAGGATCATGAAGCTCTGTAAATACACTAGGGACGACCACCTCCCTAAAGTACTTTCCTGCTGAGGAACCGTTTCTGCTTGGGGAAGAATGATCATTTGCGCTTCGTAAAGGACTTTGGCCCGAAGACGTCACACACCTTTGCATAACTATCCAGTGAACTCTCGACACCTGCAAACAAAAGAATGCGCACATTTGCCCCAAGGTAACATGGGTTTTGCAGTATTCACCCAAGCACACCCGTCTGTCAAAGCAATTTTAAATGTTTTCCTTTTAGGCATGTTACTGTAGAACCCCAACGTTTTCACATGCAAATGTTTATCAAAAATTTGGACGTTTGTGTAAACAAAGCAAATTATAAAACAAAATAAACAGATAGAATTATTCTGATTAACAACCACTTTATTGATTGAAAAGCCTGAAAATAGGCATTTACAACAAGAAGCAATTCCTGGAAAGAGGTAATTGCCAAAACGGAAAAGAAACTATCCTAATGGCAATGTGAAACTGGAACCCCGTTGAATTTCAACCCTGCTATGGTTCATATGTCTTCAAGACTCTCCAATTGATTCGCTTTCAAAGGGGGACGATTGAACAAATTCCTATCCTTCAGAATGCTTATTGATTGAGACGAGACAATACAGATTACTCAGACCACAGTTTTCGCTAAATCTCTCTTTTGCCTGGATCGCCCTTTACGGGTTTTCAATCCACCGAGATACCCTTTTTTGCCTAAGTTGCCCTTGCGGGTTTTCAACTTACCCGGTGTACTTTCTTTTTTATTTTTTATCCCTAATTTTTGCCCGAACCTTTTCTTTTCCTTTTTTTTTTGGTTCGCCGGGATGCCCTTTTTTGCCTGGACTCTCTTTTTACTGTCCAGCGGGTCTATTTATGCGAAGTATTTTTTAACTGCGTCTGAGTTCACAAGTGACAAAAAATCCTCACCGTCCATTGTTGTAAGCATCAAGGCTCCGCCCGAGAAAACCTTCTTAACAACATATGGACCTTCATAATTAGGAGTCCATTTGCCCCTGTGATCTGTATTCGGAGGAAGAATCCTTTTCAATACCAAGTCACCCGTCTGGTAAGTCCGAGGGTGCACTTTCTGGTCAAATGCTCGTTTTATTCTCCTGTGATACAGTTGTCCATGACATACTGCAGCCAATCGTCTTTCTTCAATGAGACTCAGATCGTTGAACCTCGCTCGAACCTATTCAGCCTCGTCAAGTTTAACATTCATCATGACCCTTAAAGAAGGGATCTCAACCTCAACCGGTAGCACTACTTCCATACCATATACAAGAGAAAACAGGGTTGCTCCAGTAGATGTACGAACAAAAGTACGGTACCCATACAAAGCGAAAGGAAACATTTCATGCCAGTCCTTATACGTCACTACCATCTTTTGCACAATCTTCTTAATATTTTTGTTGGCTGCCTCGACGGCACCATTCATCTTTGGGCGATAAGGAGAAGAATTGTGATGTTCGATTTTGAAGCTCTGGCATAGCTCTTGCATCATCTTATTGTTGAGATTAGAACCATTGTCAGTAATGATCCTTTCAGGCACCCCATATCGGCAAATAATCTCCTTCTTAATGAATCGGGCTACCACCTGCCTGGTGACATTTGCAAAAGAGGCAGCTTCCACCCACTTGGTGAAGTAATCAATGGCCACCAGAATGAATCGATGTCCGTTTAAAGCAGTAGGCTCAATCTTCCCAATCATATCGATGCCCCACATAGCAAAGGGCCATGGAGAACTCATCACATTCAGGGAATTTGGTGGCACATGCACCTTGTCAGCATAGATTTGGCATTTGTGACATTTTTGGGCGTACTTAAAATAATCAGCCTCCATAGTTAACCAGTAATACCCTGCTCGCAATAACTTCTTTGCCATAGCATGCCCACCAGCAAGGGTACCGAAAGATCCTTCATGCACTTCCTGCATTAACAGGTATGCTTCGTGTCTATCCACGCATCTGAGCAAGACCATGTCAAAGTTTCGCTTGTAAAGCACATCCTCATTCAAGAAGAAGCTTCCTGCCAACCTCCTCAGAGTCTTTTTGTCATTGTTCGATGCCCCAGCCGGATACTCTTTACTCTTCAAGAAACGCTTGATATCAAAATACTAGGGTTTATCATCAGTCGTCGTATCAGCGGAAAACACATGAGCGGGTCTGTCTAGCCTCATCACATCAATCTTGGGTATATGGTTCCACCAATTCACCTGAATCATGGAAGACAACGTTGCTAAAGCATCAGCCATCTGATTCTCATCACGAGGTATATAATACAATTTTACTGTTGTAAAGAAGGTCAACAGTCTTCTCGCGTAGTCTTTGTAAGGAATCAAGTTCTGCTTGTTGGTATGCCAATCTCCATTGATCTGGTTGATCACTAGAGCAGAGTCCCCAAATATCTCAAGAGTCTTGATCCTTAAATCCATGGCTTCTTCAATACCCATGATACAAGCCTCATATTCCGCTTCATTATTGGTGACATCAAACGTTAACCTGGCAGTGAAAGGTATGTGTGATCCTTTCGGAGTAATAAGGACTGCCCCAACACCACTTCCATTCATATTAACGGCCCCATCGAACATCAGTTTCCATTTTTCATTAGGATCCGGCCCTTCGTCAACTGGAGGCTCTTCACAATCTTTAGCCTTGAGAAACATGATGTCTTCATCAGGAAAGTCAAACCTCATTGGCTGATAATCATCAATAGGCGACTCGGCACGATAATCAGACAACACACTCCCTTTGATAGCTTTCTGGGAAGTGTATTGTATATCATATTCAGTCAAAACCATCTGCCACCGTGTGACCCTTCCATTAAGAGCTGGCTTCTCAAAAATGTACTTGACTGGATCCATTTTTGAAATCAGTAGGGTTGTATGAGTGAGCATATACTGTCTCAATCGCTTAGCAGCCCATGCTAGTGCGAAACATGTCTTCTCAAGCATCGAGTACCTGGACTCGTAATCGGTGAATTTTTTACTCAGGTAGTATATAGCATGCTCTTTCCTACCAGTCTTGTTGTGTTGACTGAGAACACAACCCATTGATCCATCACGTACAGAGAGATACATAATCAGTGGCCTCCCAGGAACTGGAGGCATGAGAATCGGAGGATTTTGCAAATAGCCTGTCATTTTATCAAAGGCCTTTTGACAGTCATTGTTCCACCGGATTGATTGATCTTTTCTCAATAATTTCAATATTGGCTCGCAAGTCGTGGTAAGATGAGATATAAATCTTGCAATATAATTCAGTCTTCCCAAAAATCCACGAACTTGTTTTTCTGTTCTTAGCTCCGACATTTCTTGAATGGCTTTTACCTTTGCTGGATCCACCTCGATTCCTTTTTCACTGACAACGAAGCCCAGAAGCTTACTAGATCTTACCCCGAAAGTACACTTATTCGGGTTCAGCCTCAGTCTGAACTTTCTCAACCGTTCAAACAACTTTTTCAAATTTATCAAATGCTCTTCTTCCGTTTGTGACTTGGCAATCATATCATCCACATAAACTTCAATTTCTTTGTGAATCATATCGTGGAAAAGCGTCACCATGGCACGCTGATATGTTGCCCCAGCATTCTTTAAACCAAACGGCATCACCTTATAGCAGAATGTGCCCCAAGGGGTAATAAATGTAGTTTTCTCCATATCCTCCGGTGCCATCTTGATTTGGTTATATCCGGAAAACCCGTCCATGAAAGAAAACACAGAAAATTGAGCCGTATTATCTACCAACATGTCAATGTGTGGTAATGGAAAATCATCTTTTGGACTCGCCCTGTTCAAATCTCGATAATCCACACACATTCTGACTTTGCCATCCTTCTTCGGCACAGGCACAATATTAGCGACCCATGGTGGGTAACTAGTAACAGCTAGAAACCCCGCATCCAACTGTTTTTGTACCTCCTCTTTGATTTTAATGGCCATTTCAGGCTTGGTTCTCCGGAGCTTCTGCTTGACAGGAAAACAACCCTCTCTCAGCGGCAATCTGTGCACCACGATGTTCGTATCCAACCCCGGCATATCTTGATAAGACCAGGCGAAGATGTCAACATACTCTCGCAACATCTCAATCAGCTCTTTCTTTACATTCTCTGCCAGGCGTGCCCCTACTTTGACCTCTTTCTTTACCTCTTCAGTGCCGAGATTGACAACTTCTATAGATTCCTGATGAGGTTGAATGGCTCTTTCTTCCTGTTTCAATAATCTAGCCAACTCTTCAGAAAGTTCACAGTCTTCCTCATCCCCCTCTTCAGCTTGGTATATTGGATTATCGAAGTCATAATAAACCATAGCAGGGTCGTCATCAACAAGATCCAGAGAATTATTTCTGCATGAATGATAATTCATGCTTTTAGAAGTTGCTTTTTTTGAAAGGGAAAGAAAGAAAAAATGCAAGAAAGTTGCGAAGAAAACATTGCCATTTTTATTTGAAATATAAAATGAAAGACATGGAACACAATTTTTGAATACAAAACGTCCTTTTATTAATGATAAAAATTTGTATGAGAACAAATGGGGCCCTACAATGAAGTCACTATGCCTTGGGCAGAGCATAGGACCTTTGCATGCTTAATGAAAGAAAACATAGAAAATTACTTATTTGGCAAAGTAACGGATGAGATCCTCCGAAAACCAATTGTTCAACTTCGTTCCTGGGGCACATGGGCGCACCCAATTGTCCAGGTCACAGTCACTATCTTCACCGTCTTCAACTGCTGCACAAATCTGGCTTGGATGTATGACTCCTCCACTTGAGAAAATAACTGGCCCTTGGCGCTCTTGACCCTTTAGCAGTGGAACTTGAGAAGGTTTATAACCAATTCCGCTCTTATCATCCTTGAAAGGTAGCTCAATTACTTGACCCCATCCTTCCGCCTGACCAGACTGCACCACTTCCAAAGCCTGCTTATACGAAGTCATAGAGGATCCCACTCTTGCCTCACTAGACGGAGAATCCCTCACCATATTCATTGTTTCAAATGCCTAACAGAGAGTTTCGTGGATTTCTCCGTCCATCTCCACGTACTTGAAGGATGACAGATGACTAACGAAGATATCTTCCTCTCCGCATACCGTAACAACCTGACCGTCAACTACGAATTTTATCTTCTAATGCAAGGTTGAAGATACAGCCCTAGCAGCGTGGATCCATGGATGACCCAATAGACAACTATAGGCCGGTTGGATGTCCATCACATAAAACACTGTATTAAAGACCTGGGGTCCGATCTGGACAGGTAGCTCTACTTCTCCAAACACTGATCTCTTTGAACCATCAAATGCTTTCACCACTAGATCACAAGGTCTAAGTACAACCCCTTCCACATCCAGCTTTGCTAATGCTTTCTTAGGCAACACATTGAGGGACGAACTAGTGTCCACCAATACATGGGATAACATAGCACCTTTACATTCCATCGATATGTGGAGAGCCTTATTGTGGTTCCTTTCTTCTGGCGTTAAGTCAAAATCTGTGAACCCTAGACCGTTACCAGCATTAACATTGGAAATCACACTTTCAAGTTGGTTCACTGATATTTCTTGCGGCACGTACGCCATATTCAAAAATTTTAGCAACGCCTTCTTGTGTGCTTCGGAACATAGCAACAATGACAAAATGGAAATCTTAGAAGGAGTTTGATGTAAGTCGTCAACGATCTTATAATCGCTCTTTCTAATTATTCTCATGAATTCCTCAGCATCTTTCTCTAATGAATTATCAGGTTCCGCTCTCTGCACTGGTTCATCACTTATCACCTGCTTGCCTTTTGTTTTCACTAATGCTTTAGTATCGTCTTTCCTGAGTGTCTGAGGAGCAAAAAGCCTTTCGCTGCGAGTGAAACCACCCATTCCCCCAACATTTCCTATACTTGAACCACTTTCTTTAGGAGTCTGCACCTCTTACCTCTGTCCTTGACTATTAGTTCCATAGTACCACGTAATCGCAACCTTGTTCTCATTTGGGACGTGACTGGGAACAGTTATAGCTATAGGAGCTACTCGTTCGAGCGCAGACGTCTGTACAGGAGCAGGCACTAGAATTTCCACAGGATCAAAGTAGATTGTAATAGTAGAAACTTCATCATCATTCTTTTTCAACTGGTAAAATTGTAAACGTCCTTCATCCATCATGCTCTGAAGGCTATTTCTCAACTTCACACAACCATTATCAGCAATCAAACAATCGTCACAACTCTCTGGACAACCAGGAAATACAGCCCCTTTCAGCAGGCGGTCTTTCACAACTTTCAACGGAGTCCTGACATCATTAATGTCTCTTACCAGATTCAAACTCTCATCTTCTTCAATGGAATTCACCCCTGGTCCACTATGCGGAGGCATGGGATTTTGAATTATATTAGGCCTCGGAGCAAAATTAATAGCCTTTGAATCAACAAGATCTTGAACCACATGTTTGAAAGCCTTGCAATTTTCCACTTTGTGACCCGACGCATTTGAGTGAAATTCACATTTTTCATTCGCATCATACCCAAAAGGTAATTTTCCCGCTGGGGGAGCCAAAGTCCTCAATTGTACCAACTTCAAACGAAGTAAATTCTGTAGCATTTGTGAACATGTCATAGGGAAAGCATCAAAATGTTGGTCATTCATTCTCTTTCTTGGGTTATACTACCTTTGCTCTGCAGGTTGAGCCTCAGTACCCGGAGTTGGGATAGTTATAGATGCAGATTGGTGATATGAACTCTGTCGTCCTCTACCTCTCCCCCCTTGTGCATACGCAGCATTAGCGTCACCTTCACGCTTTCTGTTATTGTTACAAAAAAATTTCTTTGCGGGAGCTAAACTTGTACCACTTCCGTCCTGAATCTTCCCCATCTTTAGCAAACTCTCGATCCTCTCTCCAGCAATTACTATGTCAGCGAAACCAGTGGATGGACAAGCAGCCAACCGATCGAGATACGGACCTTGCAAAGTATTCATGAACATGTCAGCCATTTCTCTATATGCCAACGGAGGTTGCACCTGAGCAGCAAGTTCACACCACCTCTGGGCGTACTGCTTAAAGCCTTCCTTAGGGTCTTGTGTCATGCTTTGTAACTGAGTGCGATTCGGTGCCATATCAATATTATACTGGTATTGCTTCAAGAAAGCCAAGCACAACTCTTTCCAACTTCTGATGCGAGCCCTGTCCAACTTTATATACCATTCCAGTGAGGCTCCAGACAAGCTATCCTGGAAAAAGTACATCCATAACTTCTGACATCAGGATAAGCAGCTATCTTTCGGTTATACGCCTGAAGATGAGTTTCAGGACAAGTGCTACCATTGTACTTGTCGAAAGTAGGTGGTTTAAACTTCGGGGGAATCTTGACACCCTGTACTAGTCCCATATCTTCAACATCAATTCCCAAAGGATTCTGATTTCCTATAGCCTTCACCCTTTCAGCCAGTCCTTTGTATTTCCTGTCATCATGGTAGAATCCCATATCAGCATTAAGTACGGGAAACTGATCATCCTGACGATCTTCCACCAGCCCATTGTTGCCAGGAACAAAACCCAAGTTAACTCCAACTGGAGGAGGAGTAACAACAAGAGGATTGACAACAGGAGGGTTAACCCTAGGGGGATTAACGTGATCACCAGTAGGAATCTCTGTCTCCAACCTCTGGATGGTAGCTCGCATGTCTTCTTGCCCTGCTCTCAGGTCCTGCTACCCCTGGGCAACACCATGCATCAAATTCATAAACTGTTCCATGCGTGCCCTTAACTCAGCCAACTCTGTCTGTACCTGATCCATGACCCTTGTTTGGTTTTGTCTGGTTGCGTATCGGTGAATGTGGGACTCAGCTATTATGCCTGAAATTAAATAAAGGTTAGAGGCCCTGCCACAAGTACCTAAAAAGCAAACAACAAAATGCAAAATGATATGCCATGCAATGCAAATGCCATGTTTATTCATTTTGAAGTGTACCTTCCTTGGATTCCAGTTTGACCGAAAGGGAACAGCGCACATTCCTGCAATTGCTAATATTGATAGAACATCAGAGGTGCCTATTAATAATTCAAAATACCCATCATATACAGCCCAGTGAGTGTGTGAATTATTGTATAATTTGATGAAGAATCCCCCTCAATAATACCAAACGAAGCCAATTGCATAAATGAAAAACCCACAGCCAGGTGTGGAACAGTCAAATACAAATTGTTCTGAACAAATACAACTGAATAGCATGAATACAAACAGAAAACCCATCAACAAGCCTGATGGTGAGTTCCCAGAATAACAACAAAGCAACTCAGACACTGAGCCCATACAAATCCTCCCGGACTTCCTTAAGAAGTGCTTAACTAACTGGATCATTAGGGCGCTCCATAAGACTTCTGATCAGCTGACTCCTTATCTTGACAGCTTCCTCCAACTTTCTGATTTGATCTTTAACGTTTAACTCTTTGGCTCTCTTTACTCCGGCACGGACTTTCAGATCTTTAATCTCTCGGTTGCTGAACTAAGCTGCTTGATAAATTCGCCTTCTTTACTCTTCAAATTCTTTCT
This sequence comes from Lathyrus tuberosus, assembly GCA_022829125.1. Classification (NCBI taxonomy): domain Eukaryota; kingdom Viridiplantae; phylum Streptophyta; class Magnoliopsida; order Fabales; family Fabaceae; genus Lathyrus; species Lathyrus tuberosus. The sequence continues at coordinate 15,875,606 of JALAZF010000072.1, forward strand.
CAACTCATCATTTTCAGCCCTGATTCTCGCTTCGATCTCCCTTCGGCACTCGGAGAACCCATCCCATCTCTACTTCCCTTTGGCAAGAGCATTTTCAGATTTTGACAATTGCTCGTTGATACGCTTGCATGCCTCTTTTAATGCCATCTCATTTTGCTTGACCTTGCGAATATAGATAGTGTTCTCTGCAATTCTTTTCTCATTATCCTCATGACGCTCAGTCAGCTTTTCCAGTTCATACTCAACATTACGCTTTTCACAAAGCGTCTTTCGGAGTCCTTCACTTAGCTTCTCATTCATTTTGACTATCTTATCCATCTTCGCCTTAAGCTTGTTATATTCAGCAACACTTATCGTGGTCACTGGTTCAACAACAACTGGATCTGACAGACTTTCCCTAGAGAACGGCAAAAGGGTGATCTGAACTCTTCTTTTCAACCATGCATCATACTGAGGAGACGACACATTGTTGCACTTGCCAAAGACAACTTTACCCTTTGTTTGCAAATTGCCCCAAGCTCCGGCCGCTTGCCTTACCAACAAAAGATTATCCTTCACAGAGAAAAATAAAGATTCTTCCAATTCGCTATCTCTCGGAGGATCTATTAAAGCAAATCCCAACTGCCTCCTTAGAATAACAGGATTGTAATTGATGCAACCTGTAACACCCCAATTCCCATCGCGAATAAATAATACATAAATAAATCAGAGTGAATAAAAATTTATTTTTCCGAAAGAAACAGGGATGCCACACTTAAAGAAATAAAATACAATCCCTGCTCAATATTGTTGATACATAACACAAACAATTGAATACCCTCAAGGGGAAACTTTTTCCATATAAAATGAAGGGTCAATTATGGAATAAAGCGGGAAGATCCATAACCGACTTGTTTTACAAAATAAACCATTTTAGAACATCAACTACATATACAAAGGTGCTACAAACACATTCAACAAATGTATACAAATATATATAATCGTTCCCCGACTCCCGTGCTACGTATCAGAGCAGACACCAAGACCGACAACAGAACGGAGGACTAATCTTCACAAAAAGACCTCCAGCACAATTTCCACACATAATCAATCAAATCATGATTTTCCACACATAATGCATCCATTCCCAATTCTCACACATAATCAATCCATGATTTATACAAATGCACAGAGACCGACACAACGACTCTATGCAAATGCCATGCGGTACCGACTCCAATGTTTCTCATCACTAGTTCACTCAGGAACTCTGCTGGAGCCATCGCTCGTTACTGAGGATCCCTCAAGTAATACCCCGTCGGGCATACGATGTTCACCCGTCGCTTGCAGTCCTCTTTGTATAAGGCTCACGATCCGATCGCTTGCAGTCCTCTTTGTATAAGGCTCACGATCGTCTATAATCATCGTTTTCAGTCCTCTTATTTTTAAGGCTCACGATCCAATCAGATCGCTTTCAGTCCTCTCATTTTTAAGGCTTACGATGTTATAGCAGATTCCCTTAAGAATCAAACAGTCACTCAGGACGTCACAACAATGCATATCATGATGCTTGGCATACAATGACTCATGACATCACATGCATCTTCACACATATATGCAACCACAATCATGCATATATTTCAACTCATCAATTCCATACATTCACAATTCAACCATATGAATTAATCAACCTCATCACATTCATGCATTGCAAATCAATTCAAACAATGCATTTCAAACCATAAAGGCCACCACACAACATACATTGAAATTTCACATAAATAATGCATTTCACCACAAACTACAAACCACAACAATCATACAAACACAATTACTTCCACAAGGGATTCACACCATAAAGGCTACCCACAACACATCATAACAACATACATTGATATTCAATCAAACAATGTATTTTACCACACAATAACATCATTAATCACGCATCGAAGTCTAATTCAAAACAATGCACATATTTTCCATAAGGCCACAAACCATCATCACAACATTCCATCATGTATATTCACATCATATAACGGCACACAAGCTACACGTTACATATCAAAAGCATATAGCATGATAACACATCAATCGCACGCATTGTACGCGATAAAAACATGACAACCCGACTATTTTTCCAAAACACGAATTAATTAAATCATATTTTACCCTCCAACCCATCTTTAATAGAAAGAACTTTTCATTAGCTTTCCAACGCTTCAAACGGGGGTCAAAACGGACTTACGGTTCAAAAGTTATGAGGAAAACAAAATCGGACATTTTGGAAAACCTGTGATCATGCGCCGACGCATGAAGCTTTGGGGTCAGCGCATGAACCTGGGAATTTCGCCCGGGTCAGCGCATGAAATCACGAGTCGACACACAGTTGCAGGGGGTTAGCGCACGAGGTGCAGATTTTGCCGAAAAATCAGTTTTCGATCGTTAAATGACTTCCGGACCTCCGATTTCGATTCCGTAAAAAGCTGCGATCTCAGAATTTGAAATACTACAATATTTTCACCATTAAAAATCCATCCAACACATTTTCCATTTTTGAAATATTTTGAAACATAGTTTTATCAATTTAACCCAACTCCAAACTCGCTCAAAATCACTCGAAAACACACAAATAACCATTCCCGATTAATTTCTATCCTTACCCGATTAAATATCAACCTATACCAATGTTACCAGACATATCCAAACACTTTTACTAGATCACAACATCAATTTGCACAAAACATCAATATATATCAAAAACTCAAAAGGTACAGATTCAACTCGATTCAATCAAACGATCATGCTAAATCAAGACCCAACATCGCACGACTCTACTACGCGATTTATTCCGACTTTCGTCCGTGAAAACATCGATTTCTACTCATTTTTCTCATTTCAACCTAGAATGAAAACTATAAGAAAATATCCAAAACAATCCAAGAAAACATACACATATACATACACAAGCAAGATATAATTGAAACTTCTCACCCTTACCCGATTATTCGCACTTTAAACGGATGATTTCCTGATTTTCCTTCTCTTTTCCTCTTCTCCCTTTCTTTCTTCTTCTTTCTCTTTTTCTCTTCTCTTTCTCTTTTTCTTTTTCCTTACTATTTTTCTCTCTTTTCTTTCTATTTATGAAAATATCTACCCCCAAAAAGACCAAAATACCCCTCAGCTAAAATATCTCCGAAACGCTCTCAAAATGCGATAAAACATAAACATCGATGAAAAATAATATATTGTCAAATAAAAGTCATGAATAAAATACTATAAAAAGAAAATAATTTAATTGGCTCGATTAAATAAAACTGACAAAAACTGGGGCGTTACACAACCCCTTATCCCCAAGAGTGGCACATTTGGATGTCTTCCACAGCTACTGATGAAATCCCCACCCATCGTTCTTTGATTGAACCAACGAATATCTTTTGCAGTCAAATGAATCATCCTGTTAGCCCAATTCTTTGCAGGATGAGGATCCAGGAAAGCCTCATAATTTGGTAAATGTCTCATGAGCCATTTATGAAACAAAGGTGCACAACATCTAACCAAACCCCCTCTCTTCTTCTCATTCTTATAATGGACAGAGTAATACAAGTCGCCCAAGAGTGTAGGTATAGGATTCTTCAGCACAAAGATATGGATGGCTCTCATATCTAACAACTTGGGCTCATCAGCAAACAACATAATCCCATAAATGCTAAAGGCCAGAATAGCACAAACGGTTTCCCATTGAGCCTTAGCAGCACATTCTTCAGCTTTGGCAACCAAGAAATCCAGATGAAAGCCAGATGAACCTCCTTTGGTGGCGAGGTTATCTATCACCATAGGTACGCTCAGATGGAGGGCCTTAGCTATCTCTTCAGGCTTTGGAGGGCGCATATCAGAGTTGAAAGGAATCTGGTATTTGAGAGGCACATCTAGAAGAATGGCATACTCTTCTAGCATCGGAGCCAACTGAAAGTCCGAAAAAGTGAAGCACCTTAACTGTGGGTCATAAAAATGCAAGCAAGTATGAATGACACTCCTCTCTGAAGCATTCAAATCATCAACCATGGTTAGAATTTCCCCATAAGCCTTCCGAAACAAACCCACATGATCTGGAGTAATAAGAGAAATCATCCTCTGTAACTGACCCACCTTTGTGTCAAAGAACGTATAATGCACATTGTTCTTCCTTGGAATCTCCATAGCTGCGAAGGGAACTGTCAACCGGAACCGAAAGGAAGTATACCCTGCAAATGAATAAACATGAAGGTCAAATGCAAAAATGGGAATGGTGATATGTATGCAAGGGCATGTGACCAATGCTGCACAAATAATGCTGAACCCACTGTACTGCAGTCTGAATTTGGTGAGATATACAAAACCAGGATCAAAAGTCCAATAACAAATCCTGAATAAATATGAACTGGTCAGGATCAAAGGTTCAGTAACAAATCCGAGCAATAAGAAAACCAGGTAGGATGAAGGCCAAGGGTTCCTGCACACCTGTAAACAATCCCCCCAATCTCACATGTATGTACTAGAAAGTGAGGATCCTCAAATTCGAACCTCAGAATGAGAAGCAATAGCACATTCAGCCCGAAGGATACAATGTTATCGCCAAACAAAGAGATCGTCTTCTGATTCACCTTAAAATAAAGAGGGGTCATCCTAAAAAGGTCATCCAGACTTAACAGCTCTTTTAGATAGCTCTACCATCATGAAAGATCCACAACGCAGAATTCTCTAGAGAAAACCACATCCAGATTGTGTTTCATATTCCCTCCTTGCCCCAAAATGGAACGCGAGAGGATATGAAACACACTAAACATAAGTGCACTTAGGCCTGTGTATTGGGCCTATCTCTCAGAATACCCCATCCCACCAAACAGAAAACAGCACAGTCCAGCGTAGCATAATATATCATATGAAATGAAAATGCTAAAGTGCGGTAAATACAGTAATATACAGTAAAGCAGTAATACAGTAAATAGCAATACAGTACAACAGTAAATACAGCACAACAGTAAACACCCAATGAAAGAAAAACAAACAAGCGCTAGGATTGACTCGCAAAACGGGATGAACCAGCAAGAGGTCAACTTTTCCCCAGCAGAGTCGCCAGCTGGTCGCTCCCGGGATTTTCATCCAAGTACAAACGCGAAAGTGGCACTGAAACAGAGTCGTCAGCAATGTGTATTTATTCCAAGAGAGGGAAAGGAAACACTGCATAAACCTGAGGGAAAGGATAGAGCATGGTCTTGCGACCAAGAGAACTGGGTTTGGGAGTCGGTTACGCACAAGGAAGGTATTAGCACCCCCACGCGTCCATCGTACCCGATGGGATCCATGCTTGCTATTTCAATCAAAGGGTGTAAGAAAAGGATACTGGGAAAGGAACTGCTAGCTGGAGAACTGGAAAAGGAAAGGAGAGAGAAAGAGAAACAAATGTAGGGAAAATAAAAGAAGTGCTCGAATGGGCCCTACCCCACTGCCTACGTATCTCATCGGGAGCATGAGAATCAGACCGACGTAGTACCCCTCACCTAGGGAAAGTTGTTTGTGTTTTTTAGTGGAAACGTCAGAGTGCGCGTTCCAGCAGTTTAGGTGTTGCAGCTCGCTGTATAGAGACTTAGGTGTTACCTGTTTGCGGTGGAATGGACGTGACGCATCCTTAAGGAAAGGAGTGCAGGAGATGAGAAGAGAGTTATTTGTTTGTATTTGTCTTTTAAGAAGTGTCTTGTTTATTTGGTGTTTTGAAACACACATTGTATTTAACACCCTCATGTAAGACCGAATGCCTCGCATATCGACCCAAGACGGGACATACGCTAAACATTCTAAGAAAGTGAGAGAAGACACCCCACATCCTTATTCTCACATGAAAGGCTCAAATACAATATTTATTTTGCCTTTATTAAGTGTTTTTTACTTTTGTTTAGAGATGAGAAGAAGAGAGACTCAAAAGTAGCAAAAGGTGAAAACTAAAGGGAACTAAGACTCGCCCTAATGTTATCATACATGGATGTTCCTATGGTTAATGTGGTTTAAGAAACCTAATCCTAAAAGATAAGATAAGGAGAGCAAAAGAAGCAACTTACTTCAAAGATGGAAGTTAAGTTGATCTTAAAGAGGGATGAAGAAGAAGTTGTTTAAGGAAAGCAGATAATTGCTTATCATGATCACAAGTTAAATTATTAAAAGAAATAAGAGAAGATGAGAGAAAGAAGTGCATGTGGAAGCATATCCACACACTTACTTACCATTGTACCTACATGAAAAATGTTAGTTCACAAAACATTTACAAGTAATTGAATGAAGAAAGAATACCAAACAATGATCAAACCAATTTAGAACCAATGAAATAGGATCCTAAGAGATGAAACTCAATCAAGGTTAGAACCTACATCTAAAGGTGTTCTCTAATGTTAAGGTATCAAACACATACTAACTATGTCCAATCAAAGCCTTAAACACCTAAGAAATGAATCATGGAAGAAAGAGATGAAGAAAAAGTGAATATGCAAAGTAACCATGCATTAATGCTTCATACAAGACCAAAGTCAGAACCAATGTCATTTAGGAATACCTCACAATGCATATGAATCATCATATAATTCATAGATGAAATGATGTAAGAAGAAGAGATGAGAAGGAGAAGAAGTAAGGAGAATAGACAAGTATCAATTACATGCACAAAATGACATATTAAGGATGCATAACATGTAACATGATTAAAGAATGCATAAAGGCAGTAGAATATTATACATGAGAGGCAAATGGAATGAAGGAAATGGCACACAAAAATGCAAACATGAATCACATATAGCATAAGAGGAAGTGAGAGATGTAAACATGTCAAAGTTCAAATTAAAATGCTCAAACTCATGTCAAATGCAAACATAAGTCAAAGTGACCTATAATGAATAAGATGACCTATAATATCATGAAAAATAACCTATAAAGTATGTACAATCAATCACAAAAAAGTTGACAAATGCTTCACCAAAACATGCTAGAATGAAGTGGAAGAAAATGCCCAAAAGTAACTTACATTACAAGGCATCAAAACAACATCAAAGCACATATGAAAATTATGAAAATATGATTCTAATCAACCTAGGTCAGAGGCTAAACACATATTAAAAACTCATACCAAAATTCAAGATAAAAGTGTCAGAAAGAAATGCACAAAGTCACATTGAAATGCCACAAAAAGAAGTGTAAAGATGATCATGCAACCATCATATAAGGTGACTTTAAAAATCAAGAAAAAATATTTTTGGACACTTTAAGATATTATTTAACCAATGCAAAAAGAATAATTTAAAGATGATGTGTGAAGTGAGAGAAAGAAATCATACAAATTCAAGTGTCCATAAGAAGGATCAATAAAAAAGAAAATAAAAGAAAATCATGGAATAATGTGCAAAAATTAACAAAGTCAAAATTAAAAAATGTAAAAAATTATTTAAATGTCTAAACTTGGTTCATGAATTAATTTTCGAATTTTAGAAAAGTTTTACTATTTTTAAAATAAGAAAACTAAAAAAATATGGAAAAGAAATTAAAAATAATAAAAGAAATGGGGAGGGGGTGCAGCGTGAGTAATTTCCCTATTGAAAATAATTTGGGCCCAAAAGAGGGGTGTGAAAATCAAATTATAATCCAGTCCAATGAAGCGTGTTTGTGTGTCGTAGTGTGTATGATCAATTAACTTGGGGTTCAATCATAATCACACGATCAAGTCTATCAGCGATGATCATCAAGGTAATCACATCTAACCATCCACAACGCACGCACACTAAAGCAATCATGCACACATATACACAAGAACACTCAGATTAAAATAATTTGCACGCGTGATGCACATGGTTTCATTAATGCGTTGGCAACGTTTAAACCCTTAGATCAGAGTCAATGCAAGATCATCAAACAAACATGCACATCAAATGAATCAGAGCTAAAGTCCACAATATGTAACATGTTCGCACACACACACACACAATCAGTCTGAAGTCAAAATAGTGCACGTACAAATCACATGAATTTTAATGCGCTGACAAGTTATGGACCACACGATGCAAAGGATCAATGGCCACGATTAAAACTAGCATAAACCCTAACATTAAATCTCACCGGCCGGAGAATGACCTCCGGTCATCTTCTCCGGTCACTCTCCGGTCACCTGCAACCTCAAAATCTCTAGAAATATGCAAACCTTATATCAAAATGAAGAGGAAGTTGTGTACATCATGAATCCACAAATACTTTTCACATAGAAATCACATATGAGGAGAATCGAAGAGAGTAAAATTGCCCTAGGTTTAGAATCTATGCCTCTAAGAGGCCTATCAACTAGCCAGAATTATCAGAGCTCCTAATGAGCTAAAATCACATCATCAACAAGCTTAAAAACAAAAGAAACGAGCAGAATAAGATGAAGAAATTTGAACCTGAAATGTGGAGATCTTGAAATAGTTGAGAATACCAGAGATATGCACTTGATCCTGAACTTTCAGAGCTTTATCTTGAGCAAAATAAATGCTACTTGATTTGGAGAATGAAGAGAAATCATGCCTGTACTTGAAGATTGTTGTTGATTCAGTGTTCTATTGATCCAAGAATACCAAACAATGATGATTATTGATGAAGATGAATGATGGAAATGATGAATTCGTGTGAGCTCAGAGAGATAGAATAGAGAGAATTTGAGAGTGTTTGTGAAATGTGTGAGCAAAGTGAAGTTTATGAAACTGTGAGTGATATTTGAATTTATATGTTGAGTTAAGTGTGTTAACTCATGGTTAATTGAGTCGACTAGGTGAGGTTAAGTGAGTTGCCTCTAACTAACTGAGTCAAGTTAGTTAGGGCGAGTGAGGAGAGATTGGCTATGGTGTGGGTGAGTTTCATAAGGTTATGGTGAGGTGGAGATGTAGTGATGTAGCAGCAAGGGAGCTTGTTGTGCAAGCTTTTTTTTTTCCTTCTTCGTGTATGATACAACATGATAAGTAGCATAATGCAAGAGGGATGTTTGTTCAAATGAGGCAATGGTTGGATGGTGTGAACATGTATGCGTGTGAATGTGATCATCAACACCATTAATGTATTTTTTTTTTCTGATTTTGTAGCAGCTTGATATCAATGGAAACATGGAGGTTTGGCAATGAATTTCTTGGTGTTCAAGGCATGGAATGATGAGGTATTAGTGTCTATGGAAAGATGGCACATCATAGAACAATATTGGTGTGAATTTTGAGTTGAATAGAGTAGTGTAGGATGGTGTAAAAATGGTCCAAAACACCAAGGTTCACAACTGACTTCATGGGCGTGGCAGGTTGTCAAGTTGGCAAGGCAACATGACTTGTAATATTTAGCATAATCACATTAAATTTGGGCCCCTATAACTCCATCATAACTTGCTCAAATGGAAAAATTTCCAACATCAAAGTTGAAGATGACATTGAGATGAACAACTTTGATGTTCAACATTTTTTCATTTGAAGCTTCCTTCAATGAGAAACATGGGTGGACATTTGGCACACCAAGTGTTTGACAAAATTATGGCGCATGGGCCTGGTTTTGCTTGGGCATGACTTGGTTTTTGACCTAGTTTTGTCAAACTTTGATTGACCATATCTCCCTAAATTTTGATCCAATGGAGGAGTTCTTTATATGGATTTGAAGCTTAGAACATGAGCTTTAATTGGCTCAACTTGGGCCTGAAGTTTGGAGCTTTTATCTTGAAGAAAGAGAGCCTCAAAGTGTGGTGCAACATGGTCCAAACTTGCCATTTTTGGAAACCCTAAAGTTTCTATTTTTGGCAGTTTTGTGATTTCTTGATTTTTCATGATTCTTCCACCATTTCTTGATTAAATCTTGTCCAATGAACATATATAGCTTGAATTTCATAAATTTGACCTTAAAAAGTCAGGAGTTAACTTTTTCCACTGCACAGTTGACTTTTTCCCCAATTCTCCTGATTTTGAATCCTCTGACCAATTGAAACCTTTCTGAAACCAATTGATGGGCAATTTTCCATCCCTATACACTTAGGAACACAAGGAATACCATGAGATCAAGTTTTGTCCAAAATATCATAAATAAACTGATTTTATGTGAAACCCTAATTTTGGTACCCTCTAGTTAGGAGGAAATATCACATCTTCCAAATCCAGATTCCTCTGAATATGATGTATATCCTATCTAACAAAGATGATATATGACATTTGGAGGTGATAAAAACTCAAGGAGCTTGCCCATTTGAAGGTCAGATCCCAATTTTAGACTGTTTTGTGTAAGGGATGATGCACTATCCAATCCTCTTGATGAATCCCCAACTTCCAATGCCTTGTGGGATCAAAGTGAGAGGATATATGATATAAGAGACCCTTGAGGCTTGTTCTCTTGCTCTGGATGATTAACACCTTTGAGAACCACTGATCACATGCTCTTATGCAACCAATAATATGCAATTTATGACCTACTATGGAATGCAAATGAGTTAAGCATATACCAATTTATTGAGAAAACAAGAGGGACAATTTTGAGGTATTACACTTCTTAACAAGCAGATTACTCCTAAGTTTAAGTACAAAAGAACACACAAGTGTTCAATCAAGATGTGAGCAGAAGCTCCTTGCTATCTTAAGAAACTACAAAGATGTATATTGATTTGACAGTTGTTGACATCTTGTATATCTTCTTCTTCTTCATCTTCTTGGTTGAGCAAGCTTTAAGCAACAACTCCTTGCTTCAGATCTTCAATGTAGCTCAGACGAGAAGGTGGTTGAGGACTTGACTGATTTACAATGTTGTCTTCTTCATCAACAGCTTCTATACCAATTGATTGTTGCTGTGTTGATTTCTGATCTTTGAGCTCCAACAACAATGACCATGTGCAAATGGTGATAGCTTTGGATGTTTAAGTATTACAATGAGAACTCATCATTGTTGCTGTCTTCACACGATGACTTGATCAATTCTCCTTTTTGGACTTCATTGATGTCGCTTTATAAGCGAATACTTCTTTCTTTAAATAGCCCAGTAAAATATAGTCGTTTGAATTACTGTTGGCTGTTGGAAAAGAGACGTTGTGTAATGATTACAACTGTACTGACACATCTCCTTTTTAGGAAGTGACATGATTTATTTTCTTGAGCACTATGTACAGTCTTTCACAACGGTAACATTTGTCTTCAAAACATCAGAGGCTTCTGATGGTAATTAATTGAAGCATGAGTAGAGACTTCTTAACAAGATATCTGAAACTCCAAGTCTTCAGTCTTTGGAAGTCGTCCATAAGGAATCAGCCTTCAGAACTTCAGCACTTGTCTTTAAATCCATTATCCTTTACTGCTTCAAATCTTCATAAACTTCAGAACTTGTCCATTAGGAATCTGTCTTCAGAGTCTTCAGCACTTGACCTTTGGAACCATATTCTTCATAATGCATAAGTCTTCAGAGTCTTTCTGCACTTGGTCTTCAGAGCCTTCAGCATTTCAGAACTTCAAGTCAGGAGAGTCTTTAGCACTTTGGTTCTCCATAGGATTATCTTCTTCAGAAGCTTCGCTATTCTTCAGAATCAAAACCATTCTCAGAGAGCATCCACAAGAGCATTGCAACAGCAATATCGGCATCCTTGGATCTGACTTATCATGATCAGATACAGAAGCATACTTGCTTCTTGCGGCTTGTGTCACACATAGTAACTTCGCATATAATCAATTACGCTCATTTGGCTGGTGCTTTGTTGGATCTGATATCTTCTGTAATTATGATCTGCACACAACACGCCTTAGAACATAAAATGGTTCTTTCACATATACCATTGTTATCATCAAAACATAGAGACAACTTGTAGAGACAACTCCTATTCTAACAGAAATCAACAAAAAACCTCAAGAACCCTAATTTCAGCATGAACACAATGAAATTCCATACACGATTGATTCATGGCAATTGATTGAGGGTTATTACTCTACAAACATGTAGAAACAACATGGTAACTCACAAATTCATTTATGATTCATGGAATATAGAGTTTGAAGGGTTCATGCTTACCGCTTGCAGTTCGTGATCGAGTTTGGTGATGGAGGTATTGCAGCTAGGTTCCAATGATCTGGAGAGATTCCTTAGGTGCCATGGAGTGTGTTTGAATGCTTGGAGTGGATTGAAATGAGCTGGAACTTGATGTGGTTCCTTAACTGTAACTCTGTCAAGAAATTGAGCAATTGGCTGGTGATTTTCAGAATCTGATGTTCCAGATGTGATTTTGTGTTATGGATCACTCACATATGATGTTTATGAGGTGTGTGTGTGTGTGATTGGTTTGGTTGGAATTGCTCTCAAACTCTAAACCCGATAGTGACTTGAGTTAGAAGGAAAAATTGGAGTGAAAGGGAGATTTTGAGGAAAGCATCAGTTTGGGTGCTTTGGTGTACTTGAACTGAGCACAAATGAGCTCTATTTATAGTAGAGCAAGTTTATTTTGGCTGCAATAGTGAATGGAGATTGCAGCACGTCTGTTGCACATTGTGGATCAAATGGAATCTAAAGTCTCGTCTCGCCATTGACTTAAGTTTAGAGCACAGACCTATGGTCCTTTGATTCAGAGCTTATCCATGACTCATTCAGTTAGGAATGTGTCAGTCCATGCCACCTTGGTGTATCCATTAAATGCATTGAAACAAAATTGGAGTCTTGGCACTTTTTAGCTCCTTTAGGTTTGGCATGGCTATTGTAGATTCTTGGACTTGGGAGGCTTAGGGATCAGATCATTCTCCTTTTGCTTTATCCTCAGATATGTCCAAATGGATGACAAGGCTTAGAGTTGTCCAAATTTTCCAAATATAGCAAATACACAAAATCTGCCTTGCTTGGGACAGTTGGAAATGGTGATTTTGAGGGATTCATATCTCCCTGCTCAGGTTGAGTTATGGGAGGCTCTTGTGCTTTTTAGAAAGCCCTAGTATGATACAAAACATGTGTGATTATATTTTGTTTAAAACTATTTGAATCCAACTGAAAAATCCTCATGCACATTGGTGTCCAAGGCAGGTAACTTAGGCAGATTTTCACTAAGTGTTGGAAAAAGTGTTATTTTCATGTTTTTGTGATTTTGATCAATTCATAACTTAAAATCCATAAAGAATTGAGGGCTGAGGTAGTTAAAGCTTTTGTAGACTGTAGCAAGACCTACAAATCCAGCTTTGGATCACCCAAAATGGTTGCTTGGATCTCAAGTTATGGTCCTTGGAATTTGGTACCAAAACCACTTTTATTCCAAAACTTAGAAAATTTTTTGTTTCTCAAGGTTGCTCCTTTTGCAAGAAACCTCATTTTTCTTGATTTTTCTTGATGGATGATGATCAATATCATACATTAACATTGTTTTTGACTTAGCGGAATTATATTTGTGAAAAATTCCAAAAAGTCAAACTTGATTTTGTGCACAGTTGACTTTTTATCGGACGAAATCCAAACTGTGCGATCCTTTGTGAAATCAAGCCCTTGACTTAAATCAAACCTAATGGATGGATTCCATAGGTGTTATAGGGTGTATTAAATCATGTCCCAAGGTTTGGGAGCATGTCTTGGTCAAAATTCAAAGGTACAGTTGACTTTTTCCTCAAAACCCTAATTGTGGTCCAGATGAAATTGAAACTTGTGAATCAAGCTTCTTGGATCAATTCATTGTTGTAAATAGATCAATGTGGTGTATTTGAGACCCTCAAATCATGTCTTGAGGTCTTGACTCATGCTTTGCCCCAAAAGTCAACTTAGGGGTGAATTAGGTCAAGAAACCCTAATTCCTGATTTTTGAGGAATGCTTCCCCTGAGGATAAATTAACTTGATGATTGGGTTCATGAGGTCCCTTGGAGTATTTTGGGTTGTGTTTTGAAGCATTGGCTCATGCCCAGATGAAAATTTTCATCTGGAGGCCCTGGTCGACCAAAACCCTAATTTGGTGACACTGGCGATCTAGAGGCTTAATCCACTTGGAATGCTGCAACTTTGTGCTTGATTCTTAATGTGGGAGTCCTCTTGATTCTTTATAGGTGTTTAAGATGTTTAGACAGGTTGAAAATCATGTCATTTCTTGATTGATCCTTTGTCTAAGTGCTCTGAGAGGGCTCAAAACCCTAAGTCTTGATTCTGGTGAATGCTTGATCATCTTTGAGAAGATTGATGAGGCATGTAAGTACATCCATATTGTGATGATGATTTTCACAATGATGGGAAATCTTGGTGGTCAAAATTTGGGGTATGACATGATGTTGATGTTGATTTTGATGATTTTGATTATGGGAGATTTGCGGCTGGTAGATCGGAGCTGGTGCTGAGTTGACAACAGGAGACACAGTTGCTACCTGTTGTTGTTGACATCTTCATCTCGACGGGCTTTGTAACATAGTGCTTACGTCTTGTTCCTTTTTCACTTAGAACCCACTTCCATGTCTCTTAGACGATTCCTCCACTTTGGTTAATCGTCCCTCTTGGACTGCTTCCTCCAGTCGCACTTCCTTGTTTACCATTTCAATAAAGTCATTAGACGCACTGGAAATCATACGATCATAGTGTAAGGGATTAAGAGTTTTTAAATAAATCTTTGTCATTTCCTTTTCTTCGATATGAGGACAAATATGGGCGGCGACTTCACGCCATCTCTGAGCATACTCTTTGAAAGTTTCTTTTTCCCTCTGAGACATAGCCCTGAGTTGATCTCTGTCAGGAGCCATATCTAGTTTGTACTTGTATTATTTTACCAAGGCTTCGCCAAGATCACTGAAAGTTATGATCTTCGCATTATCTAATCCCATGTACCATTTGAGTACGACACCGGTCAAACTATCCTGAAAGTAATTGATCAGCACCTGATCATTGTCCGTCTGCGTAGACATCTTTCGTTCATGCATAACCAAGTGACTTTGAGGGAAAGAATTTCCCTTGTATTTTTCAAAGTCAGGCACTATAAATTTGAGCGGTATTTTGACATTCGGAACCAAACATAGGTCAACTGTGTTCTTTCCAAACAAGTCTTGTCTCTCTACGACATGCTGCTCCAAGATTTCTATCAAGACGTATTTTTCTTTTAGTTGCCTCTTTAACTCTCTTCTCTCCGCCCTTGAAGTGTGGAATTTATCTTCCCAACTGTCTCTTTCCAGTTTCATCCTGGTTAAGAGTTCTTGATATTCCTCCGTATTCTCAATAGGGATTATAGAGGATAAATCAGTGAAAGGGTGTGAAGGTCTCTCATGAGGATAATTCATCTTGAGTTCACAAGCTATAGCATTGACCCATTGAGAGTATGGCTTAAAATCAACACCGTTTTTATTTTCCAGCTAATCTTTGCTCTTTTTATGAATGGTGTGCTAAGCCTTTATAACTGCCTTTTATAAATATGGATTTTCACCCTCATTAAGATAGAAGAAACCTGACACCAAGAGACTGTTAGGTCTGTCTTTCATATGGTACCCAAACTGACGTCTTGCAAGAGCGGGGTTGTAGTTAATCCCTCCATGTATACCAAGAAGGGGTACATTGGGGAATTCTCCACAACTGTCAATGAAAACTTCTTTGTCATAAGTTGGGTCATGCTAATTCATATTAGTATGAGTGAGGGACATAAGCCTCTGAGACCATCTGAGTTTGTCAGAATTTTCAACAAAGAGTCTGGTTCTTGGTAAGTGCGACTTGAACCATCTGTACAACAAAGATGGACAACACATGATTGTTCCACTACCCTTCATAGTCCTGTGATGAATTGAATGGTAAGTGTCCCCAAGTAAAGTAGGTACTAGGTTACCACTCAAAAATATCTGGATGGCATTAAGATCAACATAGTGGTTGATGTTTGGAAATAGTTCAAGACCATAGATGAGTAGTGCAAAGATGGCTTCAAAGATACTTATATTATTGGCTTTAACCAACTCTGTAGCTTTCTCTATCAGGAATTTGGAAGTTAACCCTTTGATTCCTCCCTTGGAAGTGAAGTTGTCTTTTATATCTGAGGTCTCCAAATGAAGGGCCTTTGCAATAACTGAGTACTTAGGAATTTCCTCTGAGCCATTGAAAAGAATCTTGTTTAATACTGGCAACCAATCCAATATGAATACTCCTCTAAAGTGGGGGTAATTTGATAATCTGGAAATGTGAAACAATGGTAGAGGGGATCATAGAATTGTACAAGGGTGCCAATAATTCCTTCTTCAACATTGGTCTTTAGAATACCTAAGAGCCCTCCATACACTACAACATTTTTCCTCTTTGACAACATCTGAAAAGTGTTGCCAGAATTGAGAGAAATGTTGCCTAAAAGAATAGGGGACGTTTTCTAATTGTCCTCTGTGCGAGCGTTGCCTATTATTTAAGGGAACGCTTTTTTTCACTTTTTGGAGACACTTTCCTAAAACGTCCCTTAAACTATAGGAAAGGGGACATTTTTCTAATAGCATCTTAAGCAACGTTTTTAAAATGTTGCCAATAATCGCAACAATTGAAAAATGTTCCCTATGGTTTTCAAATGTTGGAAACAACTACCAATTGTTCCTTAAACTTGAAATTGCTTTTTAAATGTTACCATATTTTCCAACAACCTAAAATTGTCCCCTAAACTTAATTTTTTTTTAATAAAATGATAGCAGTTGCACAAGATATTGGTAATTCATAAATTTCCCATTTTATCCTCCAACAATGTCATATAAAAATCAACCATGTCATATAAAAATAAGGAAAATAAATTATTTGCAATGACATCAAATACAAATTTACAGAGGACATTATCTTCATCAAAATCTTCTGGTATAACTCCTAGTACAGTAAGAACTCACTTCCTAGAATAAATCTTTTAATTATCTTTGACACAACTAGCATAACGAACAAATTAGAACATGGGGGGGCTTTTTAATAATCTGAACAAATCCTTTTCAAATTCTCTTAACAACTTTCTGATGCTTAGTAGCACACTGAATAAACATAGAACAAGAACGGCAAGTTGAACATTAAAATGAGAGAAGTCTGTTAACTTGTAACGCTTTATATGATTCTTTTTGCCTTGTGAAAACTTTGAGTTAGTCCTCTTTTCTTCAACATCTACACCACATTTATATAAATCTGAATATGGAGTAAGTCAACAACACGTGCTTGCCGACATTAATATGTACAAGAAAAACTTCGGATCTCAACCTATATACAAATCGAAAGAAAATAAATTAAAATACACACAGAATGGGTCGTAACTGGATAAACCATAAAGCATGTATATTTTGCAGATTTAATAATCCACTGATCTTAAAGCTTCGCCATAATTTCTTCCAGAGCTTATTCAACTTAACCTATTTGCAATAGAATAAATTAATATATCATTTCATTCATGCAGGGACAAAGAAAGAACATAATTGAAGATTAAGCACATATACATTACACAAACACACACATATACTCAACCCTGTGTAAAATAAGATTAGTGTTTTTTATAGGAAAATTTAATTGGTAAACACGGATTATAATTAATCGGGTAACTATTACTACATGAAGCACAACTAGAAACAAATGCGTTAACATCAAATCAATTTTGGTATTGCCCTCCCTCCCTAACAACTAAACCAAATCCCTAAGCTTCTGAAACAATCAGTGCTATCAATTTTTTCAACTCTCACAGAGCTACAATGTTATAACGCCGATATTTTACCACTTAGTACTGAATTGTGTAATGCAAACAATGAACCTTTGTTCAAATTCTGCTACTCTATAGGAACTAATTGACAGCACTTGAACCAAATCAATATATTAATGATAATGGTGCAATTGAAACATAATCTAACATGATATTAAAAACATTGATAAAAGGCCTTGCGTTGCTTGGAAATCACAAATGAAATCAAATGCTAATGATGTTGCCAAGGCTATATTAAAACAAAAGGAAATAAATAGAAAACATTTGATGAAACTAAAGACCTGATTTTCATGATCCTTCATAAAGAAGAAAATAAGATTAAAGAAAAAATATTTGAGTGCATACAAACATAAAAGGTTGTCCAAAAATATTCATAAGATTAAAGAAACTATTTTTAAATGCTCATTTTCTATATAACACATGTCTGTTTTCTAGAGACAAAATATACCATAAACTCTTAGCCTTCTATTTTATCATTTTGAAGTTGTAAAACTATTACGTACATTTAAGCATTATAAAGGTTGAGTTATGATTAAGAATCTCAAAAAAAGATGCTAGGAGTTGAAAATGTTTTTGCTGTACTTCTACAAAAGGTCAAAAATACATGTTAAAAACTATCATAGATAAAAGAATAATTAATATCTCTATGAAAGTGATGTTATAGAAAATTAGACAAAACAAAGGAACATTGGCATTTCAAGAATATAATGGTTACAAGATTAGTGCAAAAATAACTAATACTCTTTTTATAAAAAGATTGCTTGCATGGTGGATCTTGTTCAGTTCAGGGAGTACTATTATCAAACATACAAGTTATGGAAATTCAACTTTCAATAGTAATAAACCAATGCTATTCTGACAAAAGAACATGCACAAACCACACATAACAGTGTCTCTATAAGGAATTAATTACAAAGGAATAAAAGTAACATACACAATTAAACCAGTACATTTTTCCTGCAATAATATGTTTCATTGTGTAGATGTTTCTTTAGCCACTATGAATGTTAGAGTTAAAACAATACAATATTATTACATTTCTGCTACTAGATATATCATTTAGGTGAATCTCAAAATAATAAAATCAACTAAAAAATATTAATAAGATACATATCCATACAAATAAAAAAATCAAATGATTTTTGTTTCTTACCGGCTTTGAGTTTTTATTTGAAAATCATTAGCATGAGGTGTTGGCTAACCGAAAGAATGGGAATTGATTTCAAATCTGAGAGAAACATGAACGAGAACGAGAATGATTTCAAATTCAAAGCAGGAACAAGAATGATCTCGGTGACTTCAAAACATAAACAAGAATCATTTTGGAACGGAGAGAAATCGAATTCGATTCGTGCCTTCGAAACATGAACATAACGATTTCAGCTAAGAGAAGTCGATTTCGATTTGTGACTTTGACATGAACAATACCGATTACAATTATGAGAAAAATAGGTTTCGATTCGTAGAAAAATCAAATTCAGTTTCTCAAGGTGGAAAACAAGAATTGGATTAAGAGAAATCAAATTCAGTTTCTCAGTTTAAAAGGAACGAACTTGGGTTTTTAGGGTTGAATATGTAAGTGACGGTTCAAACTGAGGACCCAAAGAAACGGGATTCTTCTATAATAAAAAAAAAGTTTTAATATATGTTATAAAAATGTATACAATAAGTACAAAACGACGATGTGTGAGGGGATACATTAATTAGAGGAAAAGGCAGATGTCATTGGCTTATTCCTAGTCGTCAGATTAATCTCATACTCCATATCATATGATTTGTTTAACTTTTACTTTTTAAAAAATATATAATAAATTATTATGAGTTTAATAAGTAGCTTGCCTTTGTCTTGTCACTTGTACGTATAAAATTCCAAACATTTCAATAAAACTTTCTTTTTATGAATGTATTATTTTAATAATTTAATCTTATATAATATATATTTTAATTTATTGTTAAATTAATCATCTATAAGTATAAAATTCTAATGATTTCAAATAATTTTTTTCTTTATTGAATATTTTATTTTAATAATTTAATTTTATAAAAAATATATTTTATTATTAAATTAAATATAATATTTGGATGAAAGTGTCATCTATTTTTGTTATTGAAATTTTTTTGCAATATTTGAAAAATGATGCCCTTTATCGAAAATAATGCAACAACCTAAAATTGTTCCCATAAATATTTAAGGGGACATTTATCGCGTATTGTCAAAAATAAATTATAGGAACATTTAAAAATCGTCCCCAAAAATATTTTAAGGAACATTTATGAGGTGTTGGAAGAATTGTCTTGGCAACAAACAAAAATCGTTGCCTGATCTTTTTTTAGGCAACAATTTACTCATGTTGCGTAAAAAAGTGTTGCCAGAAGCAATAAATGTTGTAGTGATATCTTCTTCTGAAATCCTCTGGACAAGAGATCAGGCGACCTAACTTTCTCAATTTTGTTGTATTAGGATCCTTGAAGTTGTACTTCTTGGTATTTCTTTTTCCAAAGTCCATGTTTAAAACCTATGATATTTGTCATAATGGTTTTAAGTTCCTTGAAAAATTTTGGTTAAAAAATGATGTTTGAATGAATGTAAGAATGTATGGATGCAGACACATACAAAATAACAAACATGTGGTCAAGGTTTCAACGTCACAAGCATAAAGTCAAGGGTCTAACCAAACCAAAAGAAAATGTATTATGGGTTTATTGTGCCTATAGAACATGTTCTAACATGGTTCCCAGAGTCATAAATCTATCTTTCAGATATTATTGGCTTGCATGACTACTCATGCAGGCTAATAATATTCTCAAGAGAAAGTCATCTGAGTGTAGTATCGCATGACAACTATCTCAGGTCTACACCTAGATAATCATAGCCCTACATCCTAAAAAGGCCAAGTGGGGTAAAGGGATACTAAAGGTTCTCTGTTTCTCAAGCTCCCAGGTCAGAAAAAGTAATGGCATTACGACTACTCGCAATGGAATCAGTAATTCCAAAGGGGCATCCACTGAGTGTGATTATATCATATGTCACTCATGCGTAGGATTACTCCAGACATGTACCTTTTGATTTTATCAACATCCTATCTTATTTATGTACACTCAAACCCGGGTTTGGATTTGTCTCACTCATAGAGATCAACCAGAAAGCCCAAACAAACATAATGAATACAACATCAAGCAAATGATGTCAACAGTAAAAATCACAAATATATACAAGATAGGCTTAACCCTTTTATGGGGGTGAAATCCCTAGTTCCCTAGTGAAGTCACCATTTTTCTGTACCAGCACGATTTTTCTCTCGACGAGGTCGCTTTTGTTACATGTGAACTTTTAATTTATCCCAAAAGTAGGGAAAAGAAAAATCTGAATAAACTCGTGGGTGTGCAAAGTGTGAAAAAATGCAATAAGAGATTGGTAATCGGGGTTGGTTATACTAAGGAAATGTACTAGCACCCTAAGTATTTATAGTATCCTATAGGAACCTCTTGTGTATATTTGTGTTACTGTTAATTGAGTCATCTTCTGTGTATTGGAGATTTGTCGACATGTTTTGAGTGAGTGATAAGAGTGGGATATGTTTTTGTTGTTTTTGTATGGTATGATAAACTAAGAGAAAGGTGTAGAAACTTAAAGGTTTTACTGATTATTGTGTTTTCTAAGATCTCGCAATCTTTTGCCGACGTATTCTCAAAAGGAAGTTGAGAAATCATAGCGTTCGTAGTTCCACCTACTAATGGGTGGAATTGGGTTTGATGGGTTTGAGAGAAGATACAAGTTGTCATCTTAAGGGAGATATCTCACCTATTCACCAGAAACATTTTGAGAAAGAAGATAATAAGGGAAGAAGATTTAAACTTGGATGTAGAAAATCCAGAGTAATGCCACATCTTCCTTAAAATAAGTCTTTGCATATTAAGAGAAAGACCTTGACTTGGATATAGAATCAATAAGTGTGCCACTTATATCACCTAAATGAAAGAAATGTTTTTGTACCATAATAAGAGAAGGACTCTAGCTTGGATTTTGAATCAACAAGTGTGCCACTTACATCACTTAAATGGAAGATGTTTGAAATGTTTGATTTATGTTGTGAGGAATAGAAGAGACATCTCTTCTATATAGATGATTCATCTCTAGAGAGTTTTGAATTTGAAGCCAAAGTTTAGCTAGGGCTTGACTTGAAGTTGAAGGTTTGAAGCCACAGAGGGGGCTATGGTTTTTGAGCTTTGAATAAAGTTTAAAACTTCAAGGGGAATCATAAGGTTTTATTGAGGTTGAGAACCTCAAAAGGGGATCCTAGGGTTTTAACTGAGTTACAGTGTGAAAACGGATCCTAAAGTTTGAACTGAGTCAAAACTTAAGGATGAGTTTTGAAATGCAACGGTTGTATGAATACAAATGTTATAAACATAAATATCAAGAGAAACATAACAAGACAAAATTGATTAAGCTTTTAAACAAATGTGGTCATCAAGGATGAAATGCACATGATTGTGATTAAGCATGGTATATCAACATGTGAGTAAGTATCAGAAAAGTAGACATGTTCATCATGGTGAGAGTTTATGAAGGAAATACTTTAATATGTGAGCAAAGATTTAATCAATTGAAGCAATCACAATGAAGTTCAAGTAAGCATATATTCAAGATGAATCAAGGATCTGATGAATATAGCAAAAGTTAAATAAAACCCTAATGGGAATTTATGGAGATAAGCACATGAACAAGACATTGAAACATGGCTGAATCAAGGGCTTTGGGGAATCCAAGCTCAAGTGGAAGCCCTAGTCATGTATCAAGATGTTTTCAAAAGATTAGTTGAAAAACCCCTAAGGTTTCAACTAAACATCAAATAATCAAAGTATTTTATAAAAGAAATAACATTTAATCATGGTATATGAATGGTGTGTAAGTCAAGACAACATGTTATGTACATTAAACAAGACTTAGACAAAGTATATTATAACCATAAAGACACATATGTACAATTAGGTCAAGAGAATGATCAAAAGGAATCATGAAAATGCATGAAAATACTTAAAAAGTACTAGTTTTCAACCTAACAAAAATGTCAAAAATAAATATTATTTTTTGGATTTTTTGATGGATTCTCAAAATAGGGAAGATAAATGAGAAGTGTGAAAAATTGAATGAAGGTGTGAAGAAAAACATGAAAAATAGTGGTAAAAAAAAATAAGGGAATGACCCTCACAAGTATTGAACTCGTGCCCTCAAAGTCATGGGCTTAAAACTTTACTAGCTGGGCCACGTGTTATGGGTTGAACAAAGGGTGCGCAGTGAAAGTAATATAGAGAGTTTCAAGTTAAAAATGATTTCTTAAAAATTAAAAACAAAAGGTCTGGGGCGAGGGGGATTCGAACCCCATACCTTGGTCACACACAAACCTTGAACACACACGCTCTAGCCACTAGGGTGGTGATACATCCGTTAATTTATTTTCAAAATAATAATATCATACTAAAACAACATTTTATATTGAAAAGTGGCGCCATGGCCATGTTCATCTTCTTCCACGAGCTCCATCATCATCTTCCAATTTTGAATTTCAAAAACCTTCATTTCTCAATGAAATTGAAAGATATAAAGACCAAAGTTGTTGGAAATTTCACAAGGAATTTGATGGTGTCATTGAATTTCATTTATATTCAGTGTATCTCACACAATTAAACTGAAATCAGTATGAACCCTAATTTTAATATTCAAAATGAAATCCTATATGTTCATGATATATTGCAATTAATTGAGGGAAAACAATCACCGCATCATGACAAACATATATGTAACTCAAATGATCAAGAATGATGCATGAATCATATATTTCAGTTTAAAGCAACTTACCTTGCAAAAATGAAAATCGAATTCCTTGATAGAAGTGTTCCAGATGCAATTTCTTGATGCTAACAACTTCCTTGACCTCTAAGGAGTGTGTTAGAATGCTTGAATTGGTTTGAAACCTTCTGGAACTTACTGGCCAAATTAATCTACAGCTTGGTACAAAGTGGGATATAGAGTTGATAATTCTGATGTTACAGAAAGTGTATGAGTCTTTGGATCACTTACACATGATGTATTTGAAGTGTTTTGATCAATGGTATAAAGGGAAAATGCTTAGACTTGAAATTTCAAGTTTTCACTTTCTTGAGACTTTGAATTTTGGAAGGACGAGGAATTGGAGAAAACTAGCTTCTTGCTATGTTTTGGTGTACTTTGAATGATGAAAAATGATCTCTATTTATTGAGAAACAATTCAGACTTGGAGGAAAAGTTTTGGATTACGAGCATTCTGTTATCCAATGAATCATAACATGTTGTCATAACTTGGATGCCAAGGTACACATAGCTTATTTCTCACATGGCTATAATCTGATTTTTTGGAGATTGAATTCCTCATATTGCATCTCATCCCTTAGTGTTTTGATCTTTCTTGGACAGATTGGAGTGGTTTTTGGAAAATTCATTATTGTACTTTAATGCTAGAGGACAAAACTTAAGTTCCTACCTTTTGAATGATTTTTATCACATGCCAAGGGATAGAACTTTGAAAATTCTGTTGTGATCTTGCAAAGCACATGGTGCATGATGATTTTATTGTTGATCTTGTGAAGAAATAAAGCTAGCAAAGTCATCCAAATAATGTACCAACAAAATGTGTAGCAAATTTGTCTTGCAAAATAGTTGCAACAAGGCCTATTGTGAAATTCATAACTTCTTGCCCAAGGTAAATGAATGTTCTAGGACATTTTGGAGATATGATATAACATACTTCAAGTTTGATGTTCAAAGTTTGTCTTGAATCAATGTTTGAAAAATTCCTAAGTGTTTAAGTTCAAAAAATATTGAACCTCTAACTTCATGGTTTTATATCTCTTAATCTATGCATTATTTGGGAAATCATCCTCAAGGACAAAGTTGTAGTAGATAATAAGCTCTTCAAGTTGGTCTTTGGAGTAAAGAAAATGGTTACTTGGATTGGAAGTTATGGCCTTGGCAAGTTGAGTAAAAACCATTGAATTTCATAACTAAGAAAATTTTCAATTTCTTAAATGTTGCCCTTTTTGCAAGTAACCTCATTTTTCTTGATTTATCTTGATTGATCATGACCCAAATCACACATTATCATCATTATTGACTTGAGGAACCCATGTTTGACCAAAGAGGACAAAAGTTAAACTTGACTTTGATCAGTGGCTGACTTTGTATCAGATGAACTTGAACTTTGTGATCTTCAATGAAATCAAACCCTTGTATCAGATGAATTTGAATTCTTGCATTGCTTATGAATCATGCTCATTCGATCAATCCAATCACATGAATGGACCAATATGATGCATTTGAGGTCCATGAAATATATCTTGAGGTATTGGATCATGTCTTGCTTCAAAAGTCAGACCAGGGACTGAATTAGGTCAAAACCCTAATTTGGATGCATCTGATAATTCGGGGCTTGATGATCTTGATTCAATGAAACTTTGCATTTTATTATTGATGTGAAGAAACTCTTGATCTTCATAAGGAGGTGGCATCTTAGGGGTAAAAAAATTAGGGTATGACACAATGCAACATTTATTATTATTTTTCCACTACTATACTCTTATTTATTAACTTTGATTTTATTCAACTACTTTGTTAACTATATTTAATAAGGGTATTCTAGTAAATAATATTTGTTTTATAATTAAAATTAATGTATCTATTCATTTTTTTAAGAATAATGTATTGTTTAAATAAGACACTTTTTTATGAGACGCTACTTCTTAGAGTCGCTGCTTCAAACACCAGGATATCATATGATTCATAATCATCTTGCACAATGGCTACATTACCATTATCATTTCCACAATGTTTATTCAGACGCTCAGGGCACATCTTTCTTGTATGAACCTCCTTCTTACAATGATAACACCTAATAGAAGGAGCATTGCCACCATAATAATTATGTAGAACTTTACCCATCTTCTTGTCAAACCTACCATCTTTCTTCAAGAATTAAGAATTGCCAACAACAACAATTGATCTTCATCATCAATCTTGACCTTGATATTTTCAAGATCAAGAATTAACTTGTTGAACATATTCAGCTACTCAGCCAAGACTTTGTCTTCACTCATCTTGAATGAATACAAGGTTTGCTTCGGGTAGAGACGATTGACCAAAGATTTGGTTATATACAAACCTCCGAGTTTGCTACACACAACTGGCGTCGTCTTCTCCTTCGAGACCTACCAGAGAACCTTATCACCAAGGTTGAATATGATGGTACTATGGGCTTTTTCGATCATCCTCGTCTTCTCCTTCTCCGTTATGGAAACATCCATCTTCTTTGATCTTTTCAACACTTTTAACAAACTCTACTGAACCAGTAGGGCTGACATCTTCCTGTGCCACAATCCAAAATCATTCACACTGGTGAATTTCTTAATCTCATACTTTATTGATGACATATTCTCCTCCACGCTCATCACACCAGTTTATTGTGAAAGTGATACCCAGAAAACAGAGTATGATCAGTTTCTTGATCAACAAGATAACCACAAAGTAAAAGAAAAGAAAGAATATAAGAGAAATACAATTCAAAGTTGTTTAAAACTTGATTCTTGATTCAATTACACATTAGGGAACAATGTTTACAATTGAATCTCAACCACACAAATTTCTCCCTCTGATTAGGATCATCAAGGATTGATGGAGAAATGATGACTAGTATGTTATTTATAAGAAAACTAAACCCTAACTTTCAACTATTATACTAAACAATTGGCCCAACGGACTAGCTCAATTCAACCTGCTAACTTAAAACACCAAGCTAACATATTTATGCATGCGAGAATAGACTTCGACTAAGGCATGCACATCTTCGACTACTGTCGAACCCTGAAACTACCCTTGTCGAGACTAGAGTTCGATCCAAATACCACAATAAAAATGTAAATTATTAATAAAATTCTTTCCCTCCCCACCTGAACGAAACATATTTTTAATTAAAAACTCTCTCTTCCCCTCCTCTCCCCTCTTTTGATCCAAACATTTATCTGATTAAAAAAATCTCTCAGGTCCCCTTCCCTTTTCTTCCCTCCATTAAAATCTCTTTCCTCCCCCTCCCTCTCATTTGAACCAAAAAAACCCTTACGCATTGTATTTAACATCTAATTTTTATATCCAATTACCATTTTTCTCACTGCTTTTTTTGGGGCAAAATGTTGTGATAAGAGTACAAAAACGAAAGAGAATAAACCATGAAGATCCTATTAAGTTTGATTTATTGAATAACGATAAAATAATCAGTGGGTATCCATCCTTGTTTAAGACTTTTACCTCGTTTGGCAGTTGTTCACTTGACATGCACTAGAAGGCAGTAGACTTCCAAGGTTGACTGACTTTGCCACTTGCTTGTCTTTATATGTGCACTTACTATACATATTACATGGTTAGTTTCCACCGACAGTTTAACCAACATCTTAGAAAAAACATCCATTGGAATCTTGGTTTGACCAATGAATAAACAAATACACATGGTTTCTATACCATGCTAGTGGTTAAAAAATATATACGTTTAAAACTTATTTCCATTTACCAATGCCTATATATATATAGTAGGAATTTTCCAACTCTTCTCATCAACCAACTAGCATTTGCAAAAACATTACTTTCTTTGTCCACAAAAGCTAAACTAATTTCTATTTTCTATCAAGTAAAAGAGAAAGATGAGTGTAGAAATTTTAGATGGTGCCACCATTGTTCACTTTCTTGAAGATGAAGAAGCATTTAATAATTCTGTAGGTAACCGATTCGCTCGTCTCGACACAAACAACGATGGTCTTCTTTCCTACGAAGAGATGTTGAAGGAGCTCCAGGGTCTGAGAGTTTTCGAAACACACTTTGGTATTGATGTGGAGTCGGATCCAGATGAGCTTGCCCGTGTTTATGCATCCTTGTTCATACAATTTGATCACAATTTAAATGGCACAGTTGATCTGGAAGAATTCAAGAAAGAAACAAAGGAGATGATGCTTGCAATGGCAGATGGAATGGGTTTCATGCCAATTCAAATGGTTTTGGAAGAAGACAGTATCCTTAAGAAAGCAGTTGAAACAGAGTACAATAAAGTTGCAGCTTAACTTAAGTGCTGCTATGAGATCATATCTAAAGATTTAACAAATTCTGCGAGTATTGTCGTATTGTATAACATTATGTTTGTTGTTATTATTGTAACCTTTGAAACTTGTTATACAGTTTTGTTATGGATTCCAAATATATTCATGAAATAAACTATCTTAATCTAAGCTTTTACATCTCAATCAGAAAAGGAATTGTATTGTATCTGAGAAGTATGGTTGAAGTTATAAAGAATTTGACATAGTGCGCAAACAATAGATTCCAGTTTCTCAATTTCCAACAAGCACTACCACCCAACATCTAAAGCATCTAGCAAAAGAAAATTCCATTTACCATAAAGTAAAATATACATTTTATACCAAGTGATATTAGCTTGTTCCAAACGTTACCTACCGGTTTTCCATGGTTTATCCTTATACAAACTTATTATACTTTACCCTAAGTTACAAGAATGTATACATCTCACGAGTGTGAATGAATGAAAGGATGTTTTCACCAAACAGCTCAACCAGTGACGTTAGTATTCGTCCTGAATTCAGCTCTTCCTTCCAAGCCTGGGCTATGGCTACAGAGATGTTTAAGCCATGAGTATCGCCTATTATGCTACTTTCAACTTCATCTGTAGTGATCTGATTTTTCATCTGCCCAGAAGATGATGATGAACCAATTTTTAAATCAGCCAAAGAAGCCTGAGTTCCCGTCTCCCCTTGCATACAACACGAGCATTGGGTTTGCAACAATAAAATCAAAGAGAAAATGTATAATGAATAACAACAAGTTAATAGGATACCAATAAAAATATCAAGTAAAAATACCTTCCATTCCCCTTGATACACAACATATAACAAAATAGAATGAGGATATTTACCTTTTGCATATTGATGCAACCAGTTTAGCAGTGAAGTCTCTAAGTTCCCAATGGTTGTCTGTCAATCTACTTTTCAACCATGGTTTTAAATTGCAGTTGCAGCTGCGGATGCGGTTACTGTGGCTGCGGCTGTTGCGATGCGGATTGCGGTCGTTGCAGCGTGAATTTATTTTTATCAACATAAAATAGTATACTTTATTATATATATTAGGTTTCACATTTCATCTATTGTTGCGGGCTGATGCAGTCTGATGCGGGCAAATGCGGTTGTTGCGGTGTTATGATGCGGCCGTTGCGGCGTTATAATGTGGTTTTTAGTGTGATTTACAATCACACTTTAATTGCGGTCTGATGCGGATACGGACACTACCGCAACCTCAATATTACGGTCGGATCAGGTGATGCGGTCCGCAATTTAAAACCATTCCAACCTTCTAGAAACAAGGCAGGTCACAATTGCTGGCATCAACGCAGATGCATGAAAAAAAAATGAAAGATAGAGAAATAAGAGATGATTTCTGATTAGCTCATTTATGTGAACCATTTGAGCATAAATGCTGTTCATATCTTTTGTTGAGAATGATACAAAATCTTCCGACCTCGTATTTCATAATATATCTCTTTTAGTCTCAAAAGTTAGCAGCTTAAGAAAATGATCAGGTGAAGATAACCTAATAAATATTAGTAGAGAATGGCAAAGGAATACTCAAAAACAATTAAAAAATATTTAGATAAACAATGCCGCTTTGAAAACATTGGTCACATATCAATATGACATAATATGTTAATAACATAATGGAATCACAGTCAGTTGATAACCAAGCGCACCTGCCAGAAAATCCTAAAATATTTTTAGAATTCGAATTCATCTCCGAACACATTTATTTTTCAAAAAATTGAATGCAACCAAGTGATCTATTAAGAGTCTTTGATTTTTCTCTTATGAGATAGCACAGAAAAAATTCCTTTAGAGTCTATTTTTCAAAAAATTTAGTTTTTCATACTAGGTCGCGTAAAGGCCAGGAACGCAAGGGTCAGAATGCAATGATACAATTCCTATGACTCTAATATTGATTAAAATTGATGGAGAGTCGCCGATAACAATGATAATTTTAATAAAAACGTGTAGTAAATGAGATTTAGGGTTTTCGGAGATGCATTTCCAAATGCACTCCTGAAATTTTCGGAGATGCATCTATGGACTAATTTATAGCAAAAATTGGTTGGCTACTTAATTTACAAAGGATTAGGTGATTCAAGGTGCGTTCCGAGATGCATCTCTGAAAATTTCTGAAAACAGTTTTGGGTTTTCAGAGGTGTGAGCCACACCACAAGGGTGGGAAAAAATTGTGGATTTCTTAATGCACCCTATATGTTTCTTAGACACCACACGTAATTATTTAAATGCCTCTAGTTTCAGGAGATGCATTTCCGGACGCACCAAATTGTTAAAGAACGTTGAGATATTTCAGAGATGCATCTCCGAAAATTTCTAAAAACAATTTTGGGTTTTTAGAGGTGTGAGCCACATCACAAGGGTGGGAACAACTTAAGGATTTCTTAATTCACCATATATGTTTCTTAGACACCACGCAAAATTATTTAAATGCCCCTCGTTTTCAGATATGCATTTTTTAACGAACCAAATTCTTAATGAACGTTGAGATATTTCAGAGATGCATCTCTGTAACTATTTAAAACATATATGGTGATATGCATCCCACTCATAAGCCATTATACATTTGAATTGTACCGAAAATGCATCTCTGTGAATATTCCAAAGATACATCTCCATAACATCTAGGAAATATCTATTTCAGGTTATATTTTCATTATTTGTGTTCAGATGAAGATTTAAACCATACCGAACAATCAAAAATAGAAAATAGACGTACATAATTTCAGATGGTCCAAAAATGTCATACATAAATAAAATACCAATAAATGTAAAAAAATATCATACAATTGAGATCAATCAAGTAGCAAGATCGTCTACATAAAATAATACCATAATACTACCACTATATACTAAGAGACCATTGTGTGTGTCTGACAATGTCAAACAATGCCTCCTGGCGATGTCTCTGGTACAACCATGCCTTCTGCAGATCACGCTCCTAAAATTTGCTAGAAATAATCAATGTCAAAATTAGTCAATTATAATTAACATAAAAAATAATGAATCCAACTAATGCTACCTCTCCGTCCCAAATATGTCTGGCACTATGGTCTGGATACAGAGGCGGTAAGAACAAATCAACTAAACCTCCTCCAAATTCCTCTAGGTCAACATCTGCAGCAGCCTCACCTTCCAAATGTGGCATTGGATCAACAGCATCAGCAGTAGGAGGTGGGACTTGATCGATAATATCTTTAGTAGGAGGTGACATTGGTGAAACCTAATGCCTA
This sequence comes from Lathyrus tuberosus, assembly GCA_022829125.1. Classification (NCBI taxonomy): domain Eukaryota; kingdom Viridiplantae; phylum Streptophyta; class Magnoliopsida; order Fabales; family Fabaceae; genus Lathyrus; species Lathyrus tuberosus. Next base: position 15,906,666 of record JALAZF010000072.1, read on the forward strand.
CGAGAGGATAGAGGGAGTGATACATCACATGCCAAATCCCATCTCCTATGGGAAGAAGAATATGAAGTGGCATGACGAGAAGCACAAGCCCCAGAAGTAGACGGTTCTGGCTGACCAGAGGGACCAGGAGCTTCCAGAACCTGCTGACTCTTCCCCCGCCAAACAAATGTGTGCTATGCAACCCTCTCATGCATCAGTTTATTCTGTCAATATGCTATTATGCATGAAAGTTAAAGTAAGACAGACCATTAGTGCAAGCAAACAACATAGAAGAAAAAATAAATAAAAAATACTAAAGAAAATTATGGAGATGCATACCATATGCATATTCACCCCACATATGTCTTGTGTCTGCATACCATATGCATAATCATATCATTTTGTGGTCTCTTAGGGCCAAAAATTGGGTTTATTGTTATATTTAAGTCTCTTTTATCTCGTTGAGACAAAGATGTCCATCTTCGTATCTCCGGATAGAAGAAACTTAAATATGGGTAGTTGTAATACCCTAATTTTTACCCCTAAGATCCCATATGTCATTTGCATCTCATACCACAAACAAGATCACAAGCTTTGGTTCTCTTGCCTTCCTTTGTAGGTTTGTTTTCGAGGGAGATCATCAAGCACCCCAGTTTTCATGTTTACTTGATGTTTGTTTATGTTTATGTTTACTAACCCTTAACTAATATCCAAAAAAAATGTTTGTTTTCCCTTTACTAACTTTTTCACGAAGAGGTTGGGATCAAGAATGTCAAATACCAGTTCCTCAGCTTGAATGAAACTCATCTGAACAAAGTCAAAGTTGATATGCAAACAATTCAATATCATTTGATCAAGAGTTTCCAAGATTTGATTTATTATTACTCAAGAGACTCTAAGGTTCATGTGTTTATTTCTATGCCTTCTTTGACAAGCAAAAATAATTGAGCCAGAGCCAAGACAACACAGCAAAAAGCTATTTTTCTCATTTTGCACTGTGTTAATCGATTAACCAAATGCATGTACAAAGTGGTTAATCGATTAACCATTGCGTTTTTTGTGTGGCTAAAAGTAGAATTTTCAAATTCTGCAGCATTTGGCACCAAATTTCACTTGTTTCATCATGAGAATATTCTAGATTACCTCATTTTAATTCCCCTACATAATCATAATTAATTCCCACCATACGCCCTCATCAATTACCACTTGATCTTGATATTGCCTCCAAATTCAAATTCCAAGCCTAATTTTGGCTCAAAACCAAGCTCCAAGCCACCAAAATTCCCAAGCCTAAATTCTAAAAATAGAGGCCTCGTTTAATTTATTCTACAAGCTTTTGATAGCCAAATTCACCTTGTCAAAATTCTTCCTCATTCTCAATTTTCTTCATCTACCCAAATTCACCAGAGCTCTTTTTTCCATTAAAAGTTAGTAAGCTTTTCATTGAAGCTTACTAATCTTCGAGCTAAACCATCATCAAAACACTTTTTCATCATCAATTTCTGTAGATCAAGGCCTTGGAGTGTGGTTCTTGAAGTTGATTTGAAGCATTTTCGGATTTGGAAGTGGTAAACTCTTGTTCCACCATTGTTGCGCTAGATTCATCTTCCACAAATTGATCTCTTGTTGATCCTTGTTGCTTTATCTTTGGATCTTGCAAATTATGTTTCATTGGTGTTATTTGTTGGTGTTTTACTTGAATTTCCGTGCTCAATTGCATTCATGATCATGATGTTTTTTAAAATATGGATGAATCATGAATGTTGATTTTTTTTTCAAATTTTTTTTGCTGTCCTGCCAATGTTAATCGATTAACCAATTTGTACATGCAAATGGTTAATCGATTAACCAGTGCCAAATTTGTGTTTTTTTGGCTTGTTTTGAGACTGTTTTGAGTTCTTTCCTTTTTTCTTCCATTTCCTTTGGTTTTGCCTTGAATTGTAGTGTTTGTTGATCAAAATTCTCTTTAAATTCCATGGACTTTGGGTGTTAGATGAGGTTGGACAAACCTTCATTAGTTCAAATCTATCTTTAAGTGGATCATTGGATTCATTTTAGGTGCTTTGAATTAGTGATAGGTTTAGTACCTTAATCCACCAAGAAGAGTGATAGAACTTAAAGATGGAATGATTTAAATATTGGAATTCAATTTGGCTTCCCTTCCCCTCTCCTTCTTCTTTTTCTTTTGGTCAATGAAAATCTTGCATATCATTAGACTTCTCTTTGAAGTTGTGATCAAGATGAGACCACTACCTCTTTTCTTTTAGTGTGACAAGTTTTAGGAAAATGACTTACATGTCGTTTCTCTAAATTGTATCAACACGAACATTGTTATTGACCGGCCTCAGATAGTCGTGGCTTCTACATAAGTCTGATTACGATTGCTTAACATAGCGCTAAATTGGACCCAAAATCGGAAAAACCATTGTGTTTTGTAAGTGAATTATCAGTCTCTTACTTTTCCATGGCGTGGTTTGAAATAGATTAAATTTCTCTTGTTACCCATGAGGGTTAGTTGACATACTCGTTGATTTTATCCGAGTTGGATCCCTCCACATGGAAATGTATGAGACCATGTTTTCATTCTCGTGGATGACTAGTTGAGCATTTCCGAAAAAATAACAAAACTTATTTTCTCACTTTGGATCGACGTTGCTCTATATTTTATATTAATTTGTTTATGTTTATGTTTCCGCCATTTTTTCTTTGTCCACTTGGACCATTTGTTTATGTTTACGTTTTTTTTCTTTTGTCCATTTGGACCAAAAAACATTAATAAAGGCTTAAAACCCTAAAAAACTTATTCTCTTAATTGTGGACTATGGTTACTATCCTTTGCATTGGACATAAAACTTGTTCAAATCGAATATTATGTTGCAGAGAATAAGTGGATCCTCCCAACAACGTACATATGAAAATGATGATAATGCCGATGATCAAGTTCCCCAAACAAATGTTGTACGTGGTGCTAGAACCAAAGGAAGTAATTGTTCATTCGCCCCCGCTCAAGAGGTCAATGAGATATTCGATCCTTCAGCAAATGAAATCACCACGTTATACCTGTTGGTTGCAGAAAGCGATGACCTGATTCCTCTTCAGCTAGAGCAATGTCCAATAGTAGAAATCTTCTATTCTCCTCCTAGTGACATACGATATTTTCTATTATGATATAAATGGCTGGACGTAGGGCAATGATTAAAGCCAAGCATGCGTACAGTCTCTTAAAGAAAAGGGAAACAAACGGAGGCGGATAGTGTTTTGGTCAACGCCATTAGCCTTAACAGTAGCACAATTATCAACAAATATAGAAAGATGATGATTCATATTTTCATAAGGTAAACCGAAAAATTGATTTTGTTATACCATACCAATCAAAGAAGAATTTAATTCAAAACTATTTACCAAAATCGGCGGGTGCACCATACTATAATGTGGCTCCTCTTCGGTGGGAATCGTATAATCCTTAAGAGGCTTAGTATCATATACCGGACAAACCATAGCTTGTAATCTAATATTTTGACGTCTCTCGAGTAAGAAACGCTCGATTTCATTTACAGACTCAACTAGATTTCCAACATAACGAGTTCTTTGCATATAAGAGTCACGAGAAACACAACATATAAACACATCAAAATAAATGGAAAAATAAATATCTAGTTTACACGGTGATCAAAAGGTAATTCAATATTACACATAATTGGTCCCTGGCAACAACACCAAAAACTTGACACGCAGCAAGTGCACGGCTGTGCGAAGTAGTAAAAAGTTATCAAACCACATAGACCAATGGTTTAAGTACCGAGTTCCGTCCTATCGTTGTATATCTAGAGAAATAAAAAATGTGAGTTTTGGTGAATACAACTTAAATGAAAAAGCACATAAATGAAAACAACTTATTTGTAAAATCACTTAAATTCAAATCAAGGTAAACATGACTTTGGGTTATGGTTCTCACTCTAACATATTCGCAGAATCCAAGTCAGTTATATTACGAGAATTCCGCATAATTTACAAATAATAGATACTTTCTTTCCCTAGCGCATTGCCCTATCGTTGATGAATAATTCGCCTGCTTTCACACGACATAATTATTCATCGGAGATTCATTACTTACGCTCAGCTTGATGATTTTCTCAAATTCGTCCAAGCGGTTTTGTTGTATTTGACTCGATTGTTTATAAATCTTTGCTCCGGTATCGACACCTGTCATTTTAGACTACGGTCGATACCTAAGAACACCTTACTTTCGTACAGGAGTTGGAATTCAAGAACTTAGATTATAAAATAAGTTTAGGCGGAAATTCTCGTAATTGATATGTGACAGATCATACAAAAGGTTATAAGATGATCACCATAACCCCTAGTTCCTAATGGATTACTCACTCATGGGAGGGCAAACAAAATCAAATTGATATTCATCATCAAATTCATAACAAACAAATGTAATGGACAAGCAATTGAATATAAACGAATAAGAAAATCTGATTTTAATTAAGCTTTTATCCAACTTGCTCCCTTGGAGACTTGAGTACAGAGGAAAAATATAAACAATGTAGAAACCTTTTAGAATAAAACTTGGATCCAAAACTCATGACATGTTATGAGTTTTATAGAAAAATTAAAACTATGATAATTTCTTTGGTTGAATTTTCATTACATCAGAATTATATCAAATCAAATAATGCCTAATAGCCACAATCATCGAGGATTAATCTAAAAAGGAAATAAAAGAATTTAGTGTCGCCCACCTATTATGGCCCATATACGGATGGCCGTAGTAGGCCCCTGGTTAATGTACTAGAAATGCATCTTGGGGAACCCTATGCACCTTCCCTGCTACAGCCTGTAGCGGCTTCTACGTGTAGCCGTAGCAGCCCCCCTGGATTTTGTATCGAGAAATTTTGACTTTTGACTTTCTGCCTTGTTTTGCTTGTTTTTTTATCCCTCTTTGTCTTGGATGCTCATTAGGCCATGAAAATAGCAAGAACACAACCATAGTGTAAAACATGGTAAACAGAAGTAAAACGATCAAAATGAGATGAAATACTAAGTGAAAATGATAAGAAATAATGATATAAAACCACTTATCATCTATCCACAATGCTCCCCCTCAAACGGAAGCTCTTTCATCCACATACATTTGTACTATCGTTGATACTTTTTCAATAGGACATGCCTCCTACCCACTACCTTGTGGGGAGGACTTTCGATACAAGTGAGCTGGTCCTTCATTCGAACCATCAACTGATGATACCAGATATTAGGTCATCAATTTGAAGGTCAACATGAGTGAGAATCTACATAGGGGCATTTTTTATGAGGAACACGCCTTGTGAGAGATACACCATATACTCACTCAAAATCTTAAGAGAATAGGTGTGTGAGCTCTGTAACACCCCAATTTTGTAAGAATATTTATTTAATTGATTTAAATATAATATTCGTGAATTTTAGTGAATTTGGTGGTTTGTGTTGACATCGGTATTTTTGTGGAGTTTTGGTTATTTATTTAAAGGGTTAATTATACGATACCCCCCTGCCAATAGGGCGACATTTGATTTACCCCCCTTTAAAAAAAAAATTTTGGAATACCCCCCTGAATTTTTTGGGTACCCCCCCTAAACGTATAAAACCAGGGGGGTAAATGAAAAAAAAATTTACAGGGGGGTAATTGTTTTACATAGGGAGGGCGGAAGGTGGGGGGGAAGACGTAAAATTTTATAATTTCAGGGGGGTAATCAAAAATTATTTTTTTAAAGGGGGGAAAATCAAATGTCGCCCTATTGGCAGGGGGGTATCGTATAAATAACCCTTATTTAAATAATAGTATATAATATGGAATATATTGTATTATTATCTATTTAAATAATATTAGAAGGATTAAGGGTAAATTAGACTTTTAAGGAGGAGTTAGTGAGGGTAATAGTGGAAAAGCCCATTTTAGAAGCCCAAGGGTTAGGTTTAACAAAAAGGAGAATTTTGGGAGGGATAGGATTCATTTGGCCAGAACGTGAAAAGAAGGGTAAAGACCAGAGCTCTGAGGAAAGAGGAAAAGCTTAGGATTCGAGAAGGTTTCCAAGAACTCAAGAAAGAAAGGCTCGGAATCGACAATCTAAGGTATGGGGAGTATTGCCTTTCATTGTTTTCAATATAGGGATTCGATGTATTTAAAGTGGATTCTGAGGATTATGAGATTATTTTTGTGGGTTTATGAGTAAACTAAGGAAGTTATGAGTATTTTCGTGGGTTGTGACGAATGTGAAGGGGTTGTGAGGACTTTGGAAATATTGGGGTTTTGTGAAGGTTTATTTGATTTTGAGGTTTAGGATAGTGTAATAAATCTACCTAATAGTCGTAGGTTTTGTGCCTTTGATCATAATGCCTTAGGGATGCTTTGAGGATGTGTTTGGGGTAATTAGGGTTGAAACCGTAAGGTTTTTGGGGTCTGAGTCGTGCAGAATCGCAATCGCAGGATTACTGATTCGCGCATATCCGCCAGGAAAAAATTCGCCAGATGGTTGCCGTTCGAAAATTCGCCAGATGGTGGCCAGGCGAATTGGGAAGCGAGCGAAGGGGAAAAATAAGGGTTTCTAGAATTTGTATGGAGGAAGGAGATTCGCCACTACTCCGCCAGGCGAGCATGAGGCGAAAGGGTAATTCGCCAGGAGAAGGAGGATTTTTCCAGACGAAAGTGGTTTCGCTGGTGCTCCGCCAGGCGAGCAGAGCTGAGATGAACCGAATTTTCTGAAATTTTAAAAATTCGTATCTTTTGAACCGTAGGTCCGTTTCAGTCGCCGTTCGAGTCGTTGGAAAGCTGGTTTCAAACAATTTATGATAAAATTACTTCCAATGCCAGAATTCCAACTATTCGATGCAGTAGTCGGGTTTTTCGTGTATGTGTTATGTGTTGTGCGTTGAAACGATGAATTGTTTTTTATGATTATTGTGTTGTCTTGATGTTTTGAGCTGTGATTATTCTGATGAATTACCATGATTTTATTGATGATTATGAGATGTTTATACTTGATGTTTGATTATTAGATGATGATATGAATTACCATGAGTATGTTGATGATTATGAGATGTTTATACAGGATGTTTGATGATTAAATGATGATGTGAATGAACATGAATTATATTGATGATTATGAGATGATGATACCTAACTATTTTGATGAATTACCATGAGCTATATTGATGATTATGAGATGATGATTCATGATGTTTGATGAATAAATGACGATATGATTAACATAAGATTTTGATGAATGATGATGCACGTAATGACTTTTATTGATGATGATAATAGTGACGTTGTATATCATGCATTCATAGCATTTCAGACTTCGGTCTATTGTGGCTTCAATCCCATTATGCGGATGTGAGGTAATTTTGACGTGCTCCGGTTCTTGTGCGAAATCTATCCTATTGACGGGGATCTTTGGAGGGTGATGGCCTAGTGTCCATCGACTTTGATGAATTGGTACCACATGCATGAGTCTTGTTGTGCATTGCATTTATTTGGCATTGATGTGATTTATGATATCGTGATTTTTGATGTTTTCCTTTGTGATAACCCTGATGATGTTGTATATGATAATGACGTCATTTTATGCATATCCTATTTTTTTACTGATTATAATGAATTGTGATTACTCACCCTGCCTGTTTGAATGTTGCCTCCACGTGGGTAACGTGCAGGTGATCAGGCTTAGCTGTGGATGCCTTCGAGGACTTTTGGAGTTTATTTTGCTTTTGGTCGATGTAGAGGGTCTTACTCTGATAGTGTAACATCGGGTTGGGTCGTTGAGTCGAAACATATTATGTTGACATTTTGTTGTTATTTGATTTTTAGGGTTTTTATTTTGAAACCTTTTGATTTTGGGATTATTGTGGTTATGGTGGTTTCGCTGCTAATTTTGATGGCTTTTCAATATTTTGAGGAAAAACTCGTGTTTACAGAGCATTTGTTTTATTTGAATTTATTGAGAAATGTGCGCCCTTTTGAGGTGGTTCTGATTTTACTCTGATATTATGATTATCCTGCTGCAATATTTGTGGGGTAGAAAGGGTGTTACAAGCTCTCTCACTTATAAAATGCTCTATCTCTACTTTTTTAATCAATGTGTGACTTCTTCTCACTTATTTCCCAACACTTCCAACTCACACATGTTTTTCTAAACAGTATGTGACATTGGATATGCTATATCTCTATCTATTTCTTATTTTTGCCTATTATACTTTATACATAATTCAAAAACAACAACAACAACAATAACAATAACTAAGTTTTATCCCACTAAGTGGAATCATCTAGATGGACAAACTTTCGCCATAATATTATATTTAGAACCATATTTTTATCCAAATCGTTAATATGAGATCTTTCTTAATAACTTTTTCAATAATCTTTATAAGTCTTCATCTTCCCCTTGTTGTTTAACTTCTCTCCATATGCTTACCACAAAATCTACAGATCTTCTCTCTACATATTCAAACCACCTAAGTTTATTTTGCATCATCTTTTCTACTATAGGTGCACCCTAACACTCCCTCTAATATTTTTATTTCTATTGCTTTCTTGTCTAGTCTTACCACACATCCAATACAACATCCACATCTCTGCTACACTTACTTTATTCTAGTGTTGATTTTTAGTAGTTCAACATTTTGTCTTATATAATATCGCAGGTTCTATCCAATAAAAATTTTCCAATTTCAGTTGTTAGTATCTTTGCATCAAATAAAACCCTTAAATTTCTTCATTTCAGCCATCCATCTTAAATTTGATGTTTTACATCTCATTCTATTTTTCTATCATTTTATATTAGGAACCAAAAATATTTAAATTGTATGACTTAAAAAAAATGATACGATCATAATTTAAAAACTGCAAATAAATAACATTCGTTGTATTTACTTTTAAGCATGTCCAAATATGTTTATTTTTATATTAATATAACATACACTTTTTTTGGTGTGAGGGGAAATGTTGTTGTAAGAATATAAAACAAAAATATATATAATAAAGCAAGAAGAACCGCCGTAAAGCATATTAAAATGTTTAAGTCATTGAATAATAATAAATAAAATAATCAGTGGGTATACTTTTAACCAGACACCTTGTTTGGAAGTTGTTCACACTTGACATTCACTAGAAGGGCAGTAGACTTCCAACTTTGACTTCACCACTTGCAATTTCATTGTGCATCCGGCATATAATTGCCTCACTCGGCATCCGTGTATAATAATGTGTACTCTAACCATTCAAACAATCAAGAACAAACGGTTGAAGGAAGCATTCATGTGAGTCTTTTTGGCCGAAAGCACAAACAAGTACACTAATTACACAAAATAACACATGGTTTCTATAGCATGTTAGTGGTTAAAGAATATATACTTTTAAAACTCATTACCATTTATACTACCAATGCCTGTATATATAGTAGCAATTTTCCAACTCTTCTCATCAACCAACCAACTAGCATTTGCAAATACTTTTTCTTTACACACAAACAAAACAACCTTCCATTTTACATAACGTAAAAGAGAAAGATGAGTGTAGAAATTTTAGATGGTTCTACCATTGTCCACTTCCTTCAAGATGAAGAAGCATTTAATAACTCAGTAGCTAACCGATTTGCTCGACTTGACACAAACAATGATGGTCTTCTTTCCTATGACGAGATGTTGAAGGAGCTCCAGGGACTGAGAGTTTTCGAAACACACTTTGGTATTGATGTGGAGTCAGATCCAAAATAGCTTGCGCGTGTTTATGCATCCTTGTTCATACAATTCGATCACAATTTAAATGGCACAGTTGATCTAGAAGAATTCAAGAAAGAAAGAAAGGAGATGATGCTTGCAATGGCAGATGGAATTGGTTTCATGCCAATTCAAATGGTTTTGGAAGAAGACAGCATCCTTAAGAAAGCAGTTGAAAGAGAGTACAATAAAGTAGCAGCTTAACTTTAGTGCTACTTTGATATGCCTATAGATTTATTGTTTTTACGAGTATTGTATTGTAAAACATTTTGTTTGTTGTTATTATTGTTACCTTTGAAACATGTTACACTGTTCTGTTATGGATTCCTGCTAAGTTTCACCACAAAAATATTATGTGAATTCTGTCTCTATTCACTCTTTAGGATCACTATATATGCACATTACAAGACCATCTGTTTACAATCTGTTACAAAACCTACTGGTCTTAGGAATTCCAATCATAAAGTTGGAGCTATAATCAAGATAAGACTCCTAAATATAAGGTAACTGCAACAACTAATAATAACACATAAATGTCAAATAAATAACAAAATAAAACTAATATCTCAATAATCCCAATACCCCCCTCTCAAGTTGGAGCGTGAAGATCTCGAATGCCCAACTTGCGAAGAAGGAACTCAAAATGCGCTTTTCCCAAGGCCTTTGTAAAAATGTCCAATAATTGTACCAATGTAGGAACATACATGGGACAAATAATTTCAGCCATCACCGCATCACGAACAAAGTGACAATCAGCTTCAATATGCATTGTTCGTTCATGAAACACCAGATTTTGAACTATATACAATGCTGATTGAGTATCACCATATAATCGCATCCCTTTGGAATTACTAACTCCCAAATCACCAAGTAATTGTTTGAGCCATTTTAACTCACATGTAGTAACCGCCATACACCGATACTCAGCCTCTGCAAAAGAGTGAGAGATGGTTGGTTGTTTCTTAGTTTTCCAAGACACCGGAGAAATGCCAAGTAACACCACCCATTCAGTCAAAGAACGTCTCGTAAGGGGACAACTCGCCCAATCTGGGTCACACCATCCCTCCAGGTTCAATTCTTTGTCAGACCGGAGTAGAATACCTTGGTCCAAATGTTTTTTCAAATATCTAACAACCCTTAAGGCTGTCTATGCTATTCACATGGTTGTTGCATAAACTGAGACAAAATATGTACAGAATACGCAAGATCTGGTCTAGTCACAGACAAATAAATCAATTGCCCGATAAGTCTTTGATATGGTTCTGGATCTTAAATTGGCGTACCAGAAACCAATGCTAGCTTATGGCGTTGTTCCATTGGAAAATCTGAAGGCTTGGCTCCTAATATACCCATTTCCTCAATAATTTCTAGCGCATATTTTCGCTGGCATAGATAAATTCCCTCGTGATTACGAGCTACCTCCAAACCCAAAAAATATTTTAAGACTCCCAAATCCTTCATATGAAAGCATGCACCTAAGTAAGCTTTAAAAAATTTCAGGGCTGATATATCATTTCCTGCAATAATTAAGTCATCCACATAAACTAGCACATTGATTTGTATTTCTCCCCTGTGCAAAGTAAAGAGTGAGTAATATGAATAAGACTGAACAAATTCATATCGCTTCAATGTCGTGACTAACTTAGCAAACCAACAACGAGGAGCTTATTTTAAACCGTACAATGACTTTTTCAACCTGCAAACCAGATTTGGGTCAGTGTTTTTAAAACCTGGAGGAACTTTCATATACACTTCTTCTTCCAAGTCACCATGGAGAAAGGCGTTGTGCAAATCCATTTGATGAACTTCCCACTTTTTAATTGCTGCCACTGCGAAGAAGGTACGAACAATGACCATTTTTTCCACCGGGACAAATGTCTCATCATAGTCTATTCCCTCTATTTGATGGTGTCTGAATACAACAAGTCTTTCTTTTAATCGTTCTATGCTCCCATCTGAGTGATGTTTTATTTTGTATACCCATTTGCTTCCAAGTGCTTTCTTCCTAGGCGGTAGTTTCTTCATAACCCATGTCTCATTGTCTTCCAAGGCTTGTATCTCATTGCGCATTGCATCACACCAACCAGAATCCTTTATGGCTTCTTTAAAATTCTTAGGTTCTTTCCCTGCCGTCACAATTGCAACAAAATCTCGAAGTCTAATAGAAAATTGTTCACAAGATACAAAGTAAGTAATAGGGTAAGGAGTACTTGAGGCATGTTCTTGGGTAGATTAAATTTTTGAGGACTTTACTTTTCATATCATTTGAGTGACAAAATCCTTGAGTCTTACATTCAGAACTTTGTTTCTCACCCCCCTTCCCATCTCAAGTATCACGACTGCCTCCCTCTCAGCTGTCACCTCCCGCTCTCCGAATTCCACATCATCCTCCTGCATCACCACAACACCAGCCCTATTAACTTCGTGTGTGGGTCCTTCCTCGCCATTTATACCACTGACACATACTCCCTTATCGACTGCTATAGCAGCTCCATCAATTTCGTGTGTGGGCCCTTCCTTGCCACTTATACCACTTGTTAGTTCTTGTGATTGACTGAAATTTTGGTAAAACAATGTTAATGTCATGGTTGATGTTTCAACATGAGCTTCTAAACATTATTGTTTGTTTGGTTAACATTCTGGTTTGTGAAAGTTGTTGAAGAGTTAAAGTGCTGAAGAGTGATGTCACATGCGATGTCTTGACATCACTATACCAGAACATCAAACATCAGGTTGTAATGGTTTTAGAGCTGCACGCATTAGTTTGATTTGAGGAGATCTGTTAGTTAGATTGGATGCGAATATCATGGGTTAGATATATTCTATTGCAATCAGTTATGAAGAAGATTAATTTGTTGCTAATTTAATGCAAAAAGATATGGAGAATAATTAAGAGTTAATTATGAAGAGTTGGTTGAAGATTTAATTGAAGATCTATTTAGTAGCAGAATCTTTTGGAGATTTGTAGCAGAAGATTTGTTGTGATTTGAAGGCCCAAATCCAGTTGGGAAAAAGTTATAAATAGAATGCTTGTAATCTAGAATTGGCACGGGTCCAAGATGTAGTTCATTAGGGATTTGTCTAAGTTAAGCCAGCCATCATGTAAATTCTAAGGGCTAAGTTTGTGAACCACTCTCTAGAAGAGTTAGTATGTGTGAACCACTCGGATTGTGAGATGGTCATTGTTCTTAGAGGAAGCTGTTAAGCAACTCTAAGTATTGTTCTTAGTCATGAGGGTCATGTCTAGGTATTGTTATAGGAGTGTGTATTTTTATGTGTTTGAAGAGTTTTTAGAAATCAAGTTGTTGATGCAGTGACTGAGATGTTGACTTCTAGACATCATTGCGATGATTGGAAGTGAGATGGAGTCTCTTATCTAGGGAGGACTTAGATAGAAGGGTCATTGGGTAGTGATTAAATTAGGTAGATTGTCAACTGGTTTGTTGAGTCTGTAATTTGATACTACTAATAGTGGACTTCCTTCCTGGTTTGGTATGCCCCCAGATGTAGGTTGTTAGACCAAACTGGGGTGAACAATTCTGTTTGTTTCAGCTGTTGTTTTACATTGTCCATTGCAGAATGAGTTGTTGTGACATCACACGTAACATCACATGCTTTTAGTGTCTTGTTCATACAGCAGATATTGATGTTGTGACATCGCACTTAACATCACATATCTGGTACCAGAATTTCAATTGGTATCAGAGCAGACATTCTGTCTATTTCTGGATGAGATCTAGGGAAGATACTTTCTGGTTCATGAGCAAGGAAAATAGTTTTTGGTCAGATTTTGGTATGATCCCTTGAAGTGGAGGATGAACTGTACAGGGTGTGTATTGGACCTGTCTGTTGTTATTAGGAGAACTGTTGTTGAGAGTTTGATTTGTTGGCACATGGTTTATGGTGATGGTGTGAAAGGATTAGTGAGTAGTGCCTAAAGTTTGTTGAGGAGTTGTTGTGTGTTCCGCTGCATGGTATCTGATGTAACCCTGGTTGGTTCTTGTATCTCTGGTGGTGAGATTCTAGGAAGATATTCTCTTGGAAAGACATTAGGGTTTGGTCTCCTCAGTAGGATATTCTATGATGTTGTAGTTTATGCAAGACAGCTTCAACCATTTGGAGATGCCAAAGATACTTGAGGATTATCTCATATCCTTGTTTTGGGAAAGAAGTGATCATAAGGTGAATGGATCTTATTGAAGATTGTATGACTTGGAAGTTTCAGTTTTTTTGGAGTAGAATATATTTCAATTCAGGCATTGAAGACAATTTGTCCAGAACATTGATTCATTCTTTATCAAGTTTCTTGATGGTGAAAGATGAGGGTGGATCCAAAGCAAAAGAGTATCACTGTCAAATCTTTCATGCGAGAGTGAAGATCTTGATAAGTTATCTCTTAAGCTTAGTTGTGGTGACCTAATTAGATCAATTAGGTCAAATACTGTTCTGGTATATCTGAAGATGAATTCTCTTGTGTAGATACATGTTTCTGATTTTCACAATCATGAACTGGAGGAAGGTTCATTAAGAGAGAAGCTGAGCTTAATATGTCAACTCTAATGTCTCGGCATCACGCTACACATCAGCAGTTTATGGTAAATGCTAAGTCAAAGACCTATTAGATTGTAGCTGCTTTGAAGGATCACTGAAGCTGTGAAGTTGAACAACTTTTGAGATATTGTTCATAATGTCATAGCATTTCAGCAGGAGCTGGTTGAAGAAAAGGGAAAAGGCATACAAGAGTTTGTGTGCAGTAGCAGGGTAATTCAGCCTGTGGTCAATTGGTGTTTGCTTGAGCTATTTCAGTTTTGTGCCTTGAAGGATTCAAAGTAGCAGATTGTCTATGGTATGTGTCTGCAGAAGGATGGCAGTTATTACTCTTCGGTTAGACAGGAGGTCTGAACCGTGTGCTTATAAGAAGAAGCTTCTAGAAGAGTGTGTTATGCAAGTAACTGCAGTTTTGTTGGTCTAATCTTGGAAGTTGATTAGATGCTGGTATGCTCTCGTGTGTTCCCTACAAGAGATTTGTGTGAATTAATATGATTAGGAGATATGAGTTAGACTTATGTCAGAACTGATGTTGAAACATCATTTCAGTTCTTTGCTCAGGGTAGAGTAAAAGATTAAGATGCTAACCTTACCTGGAAGGGTTTTGTGGTATGAGTGGTTATCATGATGGTTTGTTTTGAAGAAGAATCAGCAGATGGCGGTTGTGTGAGAAGGTTACCTTAACAGGAGTTGAGTATTTATCTGCTCTTGATACGGTTTTGCATTAAACTAATGGCAAAATACATTGACGGGAGACTATGTATATGTCTGATGTAAAAGTGCAGGACTGTTGAAGTGTTGAGAATACACCTTTCTCTATGTGGCTGTTTATTTCTCTTCGTGGTGTGTTGGTGTGTGAGAACTCTGTGAAACAATCATGATGGTTAAAAGAATCTTGAAATAAGATTGTGTGTTCTATAGTGCATTATTTTGTATAGTTATGGGGTAGTCTTGGACTACTTATTTTCTGAAGATTCATATGTGGTAGGCTTGAAGTCTTTGGAGTTTCTGAGCAGGATGGAGGTTGTCTACTCAAACTTGATTGTTGAATCAAGTCTATGAGAACATGGAAATCTGTTTCTGCAAAGGGAGTAGGTTCTTCTAAGTGGCAGAAGGAAAAGCTGAATTCAACAGTTGGATATCATAATGTCTTGACATCTAGCTTAACATCAGGAGTCTCAGCTGGTGATGTGGCACATCAGCAAATGATAGGGTGATCTACAGGAATGAACAATAGGATGCTTCAAAAATATCATTCTCATGGCAGTTTGCGGGAGCTGCAGGAAGGAGAAGATGTTACATGACCATGGCTTAGGGAGTCTAAGTGTGTTTGCTTTTGAGCAAGTGGAACATGTGACTTGAAGATCAAGTTTCCTTGGTGGATCAAGATATCTTTGTGAGAGTTCTGACAAACGTGAAAAAGGTCAAAATGTGGCATTTGGTTGTTTTCATATGAGGATTCATGAATGAGGTGATCAAACTGTGGCATTTGGTTGATCTCAGAAGTGGATTCGAAGAATCAAGATAATCAGAGTGCGGCAGCTGGTTATTATTGAGGATTGTCTTGGAACAAGTTACTCTTGGGAAGAAGGGTGATGAGTTGAAGACTCAAGGAGATTATTCTTCTTGAAGGTGGATGAGAGTTTATTTCTCTAGTTCGTTGGATTACTATGCTATAGTAAGTCTAGTTGGTGGAGCATATTAAGAATCACAATGATGATGTCTTGGTGTGTGGCAGATGTTCTAACTTGTGTTAGGACATTATCTGGTTGGATATCCTTGGTGAAGGATGATTATGCTCTGGTTCAGAAGTGTGGGGCCTACATTATGCCTAAGGAGCGTCTACATAGTCATACGGGAGAATGATGATGTAGAAGATATGCCTTGGATGGAGAATGTAGAGAACACTGAAGTAGATCAAGTATTGATTGGAAGTCTGAAGATGACAAGTATGATAGGGAATGACCGCCTTTGAAGAAAGGGACAAAGGTATAAAAATGCATGTGCTCAGCAAGTGTGCTCAAATGTTCATATTCATCTAGAGCATTGGTTAACCATGACAGGGGGAGTACTTGTCTATGGATTCTGCAACAAAGGTACATATATTGTGAAGATTGCATGCTGATCAAGATTGAGAAGATTGGGATATAATGTCAGATAACATGTTATGACATTAGGCTGTTGGTTGGCATTGGATGGACAATTGGGTCTAGCCAAGTGAATCATGTGTGCACATACTTCTGAGGAGAAGTCTGAAGACAATTTTATTGGTTTGGAAGGTATAATCTTCTGTGGAGTCTTGGGTTGATAATGTTGTGATCAAGCAGACAGTGTCTGATAAGATGTCAGGACATGGTACAGGACATGCTTTTCTTGAGCCAAACAAGGAATTATTATGGACGGTGGAAGGATAAGGTGAAACACGTGTCTTCGACTATGCATGGAACTGTTTTGGCACAATTTATGGTAAGAATCAATTTAGAGGCAATAAAGGTGGTCAAGACTGTTTTGGATGGTAGACATTGAATTTGGATGGAGTTTTTTGTTCCTACAATAGCGTTTCTATGACCAAGAACTTTGACTATTCAAGGTTCGTTAATTCCAAAGTAACTGGTCAGCTATTTATAGAGGTTATTCTTTGCTTCTTCAGACAGTGAGTGTTCTTGTTTCATAAGTCTTATGGCGTTTGTTCGTTTTTGGGTGAGCACTACTTGGGTCTGGTTCTGTGAGGGCTTTCTTTGCCAATTTGTGGCTAAAAAGGGGGGAGAAAGGAAAGGGTTGTGCTAAATGGTTGGCGCTGGTTGGCGCAGATACTATGTCTGGTATCTGCAGTTCCAGATGTGGTTCAGAGATGTCAAAGAGGATGTTCTATCCTTAAGTTGGTGTTGAGTCTTTGTGACTTGTGTCCTGAGTTATGAACACAGTTATGACTTGTGTTCTGAGTTACCTGGGTTGACTAGGGGGTCTGATCAAATAATGTGTGCAGACGTCTCTTATGCCACCATTGGTCTTTTATGTATAGGCAGACATTTCTTTTCTGGAGGAGTCTTCTACATTTGTTCTGGGTCTGTCCTGGAAGGAAAAAGAAATGTGTTGTATTGAGGGGGGGTGTCAGATATCTTCTTCCTCATGTGAACCAAATGACTTCAGGACTTTCTACTTCTTAGGTCCTAGTGTGCTGCCTGAAGTTGTTGTGATGTTGATGTGCTGTGGTGATGTTATGTCAAACATGATGTCCTAACATCATTCAAAATTTCCCAAGAAGAGGATTCACCATGGTTGCTGTACACAGTAGCTGCTAATGGTCACTGTTAGGTTCAGTAGTCGCTGATGACTACTAACAGTAGTATAGGGGTGAAATTGCAGCTGTAATCTGAGTTGTAATGTTTATTTGTTTTAGCGAAAATTAGCCAAAGGGGGAGATTGTTAGTTCTTGTGATTGGCTAAAATTTTGGTAAAACAATGTTAATGTCATGGTTGATGTTTCAACACGAGCTTCTAAACATTATTGTTTGTTTGGTTAACATTCTAGTTTGTGAAAGTTATTGAAGAGTTAAAGTGCTGAAGAGTGATGTCACATGTGATGTCTTGACATCACTATACCAGAACATCAAACAATAGGTTGTAATGGTTTTAGGGCTGCGCGCATTAGTTTGATTTGAGGAGATCTGTTAGTTAGATTGGATGCGAATATCATGGGTTAGATATATTCTGTTGCAATCAGTTATGAAGAAGATTAATTTGTTGCTAATTTAATGCAAAAAGATATGGAGAATAATTAAGAGTTAATTATGAAGAGATGATTGAAGATTTAATTGAAGATCTATTTAGTAGCAGAATCTTTTGGAGATTTGTAGCAGAAGATTTGTTGTGATTTGAAGGCCCAAATCCAGTTGGGAAAAAGTTATAAATAGAATGCTTGTAATCTAGAATTGGCACGGGTCCAAGATGTAGATCATTAGGGCTTTGTCTAAGTTAAGCCAGCCATCATGTAAATTCTAAGGGATGAGTTTGTGAACCACTCTCTAGAAGAGTTAGTATGTGTGAACCACTCGGATTGTGAGATGGTCATTGTTCTTAGAGGAAGCTGTTAAGCAACTCTAAGTATTGTTCTTAGTCATGAGGGTCATGTCTAGGTATTGTTATAAGAGTGTGTATTTTTATGTGTTTGAAGAGTGTTTGGAAATCAAGCTGTTAATGCAGTGACTGAGATGTTGACTGCTAGACATCATTGCGATGATTGGAAGTGAGATGGAGTCTCTTATCTAGGGAGGACTTAGATAGAAGGGTCATTGGGTAGTGATTAAATTAGGTAGATTGTCAACTGGTTTGTTGAGTCTGTAATTTGATACTACTAATAGTGGACTTCCTTCCTGGCTTGGTATGCCCCCAGATGTAGGTTGTTAGACCGAACTGGGTGAACAATTCTGTGTGTTTGAGCTGTTGTTTTACATTGTCCATTACAGAATGTGTTGTTGTGACATCACACGTAACATCACATGCTTTTAGTGTCTTGTTCATACAGCAGATATTGATGTTTTGACATCGCACTTAACATCACATATCTGGTACCAGAATTTCACCACTGACACATACTCCCTCATCGGTTGCTATAGAAGCTCCATTAAAGCCTTCGCGCAACCCCTCCTAGAGCTGCATTTGCTCATTGTTTTAAAAGACTACTGATGCACCCCTCCTCCAAATGATGCATCATAAGTCTCCCAACCAATATCAGTAACAAACTCAATGTCAGAAACAATAGGAGGAGTAGAATGATTTGTGTCTAGTTTCACAGCAAATGGAAATTCATGTTTAAAAAATTTCACATCTCTAGAGACAATGTATTCTTTGGTTTCTAAATCATACAATTTCCATCCCTTTTTCCCATAGGGATTGCCCACAAATATGCACTTGTGACTTGTACTCGCAAACTTATCCCCGTCACGTCGCTGATTGTGGGCATAACATAAGCAACCAAAAATCTTCAAGTTATCAAATTTAAGAACTTTACCAAATAATTTTTCATAAGGTGTCTTATAATTCAGTACACTAGACGGTGTTCGATTAATCAAATAACAAGCTGCCAACACACATTCACCCTAAAATTGCATTGGTAAATGACCCTGAAATCTAAGTGTTCACGCCACATTCATAATATGTTGATGTTTTCTTTCAACTCTCCCATTTTATTGTGAAGTACCCACACACGACGTCTCAAACACAATTCCATTATTAAAAAAATAACCACGTAGACAATTAAATTTGGTGCCATTGTTACTGTGTACTTTCTTTATCTTCTTATCAAATTGTCCATCAACAAATTCCATAAAATTTCATAACATAGTCTCAATCTCAGTTTTATTGCATAACAAATGCCATACCCCAAATTTTGACCACTAAGATTTCCCATCATTGTGAAAATCATTACCACAATATGGATGAACCATCATGCCTCCTCAATCTCCTCAGGAATTGTTAGGCATTCACTACAATTAAGAATTAGGGTTTTGAGCCCTCTCAGAGCACTTAGACAAAAGATCAATCAAGAAATGACATGATCTTCAACTTGTCTAGCCTCTCAAACACCCACAAGGGATCAAGAGGACTCCCGCGTCAAGAATCAATGGACCTCATGGACCCAATTATCAAGTCAATTTAGCCTCAGGGGATGCATTCACCAAAAATCAGGAATTAGGGTTTCTTGACCTAATTCACCCCTAAGTTGACTTTTGGGACAAAACATGAGCCAAAACCTCAAGACATGATTTGAGGGTCTCTAATACACTACATTGATCCATTTGCCATAATGGATTGATCCAAGAAGCTTGATCCACAAGTTTCAATTTCATCTGGACCACAATTAGGGTTTCGAGGAAAAAGTCAACTATACCTTTGACTTTTGACCAAGACATGCTCCCAAACCTTGGAACATGATTTAATACACCCTACAACACCTATGTAGTATATCCATTAGGTTTGATTTAGGTCAAGGACTTGATTTCACAACGGATCGCACAGTTTGGATTTCATCCGATAAAAAGTCAACTTTACACAAAGTCAAGGTTGACTTTTTGAGATTTTTCACAATTAAGGTTCTTTGACCCTAAAACAATGTTAATATGTGATTTGAATCATCATTCATCAAGAAAAATCAAATAAAGTGAGGTAACTTGTAAAAGGGGTAACCATAAAAACTTAGAATTTTTCTAAGTTATGGAACAAAGTGGCTAGGGTACCAACTTCCAAGGATCATAACTTGAGATCCAAGCAACCATTTTGGATGGTCCAAAGCTGGATTTGTAGCTCTCATGGCATACTTTAAAAGTGTCAACTACATATCATTCCAATTCTCCATGGATTTTAAGTTATGGGGTGATCAAAATGGCAAAAAACATGAAAATAACATTTTTCCAACACTTACTGAAATTTTCACTAAGTCAGAATCTGCCTTATTTTTTTCCAAATGTAGAGGCATTTTTCATTGTAATTCAAGTTGGTTCAAAACCAAAGTTGGACATCATGTTAAAATAGGATATATCAGCTTTCCAAAATGTCTAAGAACTCCATCAAATTCCATCTGAGCTAGGAGTTATGACAACTACAATATGCCTTGATGCAAACTATGTTGCAAGGCAGATTTGTGCATAAGGGCTCGATTTAATCAAATTGTGCAACAACAAGCATGGTTATCCATCTGTACACCTCAAGGGGGAACAAACAAGGGACAAGCACTGATCTATCAGCCTCCAAAGTCCTAAAATTTACAAGTAGCATGCCAAACCTAAAAAGCCTAAAAGAGGCCAAGACTCCAATTTTGTTTCCAAGCATTCAATGTATACAACAAGGTGGCATGAATTGAGCTTATTCCAACTAAATGAGTCAAGGATAAGCTCTGAATCAAAGAACCATAGGCCTGTGCTCTAATCTCAAGTCAATGGCTAGAGGAGACTTGAGATTCCATTTGATCACCATTGGCCAAAGGCCTCCTGCAGTTGCCATTCCCTATTGATGCCAGAATAAACTTGACACACTATAAATAGACCTCATTTCTGGTCAGTTTGAGTACACCAAAGGTCTATAACACTTGCCTTTCTCAAAATCACACTCTCACTTCCAAAAATGCCTTCTAATGCAAACTACTATCAGGTTTTGAATTAGAATGTGTTTCCAACTAAACCAATCACACACACACACACCTCATAAACATCATATGTGAGCTAATCAAACACTAAACCAACAACTGGAACACCAAATTCATGAAATCATCATCCATTTGCTCAAGTTTTCAACAAAGTTGCAGTTGAGGTGCCATAATCTGTTCCAGATCATTTCCATCCACTCTAAGCATTCAAACACACTCCATATGGTGTAGGGAAGCTTTTCAGATCATCACAACTCATATGTAACACCTCCAACTCAAAAATCAAATTGCTCTTGCTGCCACGGCCTTCAAGTAAGCCTAAACTTGGTCATCTCATGATTCATGCATATTTCCTCGCACAATAATTTTACCATATGTTCATAATCATGTATGGAGTGTTTCCTCTCAATTAATTGCTTTTTATGAATCGTGTATGGAATTTCTTAGCCTTTATGCAGAAATTAGGGTTCTTGAGGTTTCTCTTTGATTTCTTATTCCATGCTTAAAATAAATGAAATTAAAGACAATAGACATGATCGTGAGTTGAAAACGAGCAGATTGATATGTGGATTGTGTGATTTCATCAAGTATTCAGTGAGATTGATGAGAAAACACAAATCTGGACGAAACAGGGCACGCGGGCAAGAACAAGATGTTCTTGGCGCCCTTTTTCAAATATTTCAATATTTGAATTTTTGTGATTTTATTTAATTGATTCAAAAATTAATTTCTCTCCGAATTTTAATGATTTTGAGTTGATTCTTTTTTTAATAATTCACAAAAATGTTAAAATATTTTATTTTACAAAAATTCCCCAAAAATATTATTTATTTCACATATTTGATATTTTTGAAAATAATTAATTTTTATTTGTTTTTCAACATTTTGAAAATTTTCTTTCTCTTGATTTTCCAAACTTAAATGGTTTTCAATCATTTTGTGGATAAAAACATGATTTTTGAAACATTGATCCAAGATCACCACTCATTTTTCACATGTTTTCAGTAATTTTTATTAATTTTTAAACAAAATTAATTATATTTTTAAGCAAAATTAGGGTTTTGATTGATTCCACCCTCATCAATCTTTTTCAAGCACTCATGGGCCTCTAGTAGAGTGTAAGACCCAACCCCTTTGTAAATAACCAATTTTGGGTCTCACATATTGTATAAGTCCGCCTGTGTATTTTCAAAAGTTCGGCGCGATCGTCGCCTTTTCACAAAATCATCTTGGCCTACCCTCGTGTTGTAAATCCCATTTCTTTTCTTTAAATAACCTTTGGGCCTCTCCTTGAGTTGTAAGACCCATCCCTTTTGTTAATAAACCTTTGTTGGGCCTCAGTCGTTGTATAAGTCCCGATACGATTTTCAGAACAACGGTGTGATCACTATTAAAACTTGGGCCTCTCCTTGAGTATAAGACCCACAATCTTTTCAAAACAATTTCCCTTTTGATTTAGATTCAATATACATGTTATTATCAAAACTTTCTTTAATTTCTCTAAACAACTAACAATACAGCATGGAAGCTTACTCACCTGTAAGTTTTAACAGCTTTCATTTACTCGCTTTCATATAAATATAACTATATTGTGGGAAGTTGCGCATGGTTAGTCTTCTTTCACATCCTTTTAAATACTTGTCATATATCAACAGTATATATACTAGTATAGTTATTTAGAGTTTTCCCCGACAACTAGGTCTAGAACTAGGTAAACCCATGTTGGTCACTCTTTAAATACAGTCAAAACTAGATCCCCATAGGATTTCCAGATACAGTGTTGCCTTCTCTTGGGCTTAAACAATATGGAACAAAGAGAAAGGCAGTATTCTCGGTGAACCTTTTCTCAAACTGTCACTATTAGAAATTGTCAAAAGAATTCTACTCCCCAGAGTTGATCTATTCCCGGTGAATAGCATCTCTTGAATTCCTTCAAACATCATAACTGTTCACTAAATGATCTATTCTCTGCGAATAGCATTTCTTGAACTTTTCTTGGGTTTGGGACCCACAGGCTTCCTAAAAGCATCACCGCCTTCTCTTGGGCTTTGTACAAGGACCCTTCAGCTTCTTAGAAGTTCTCATGCCTTCTCTTGGGCTTAATACAAGGACCCTGAAGACCTATTAAAGGTATAAGACAGAACTTAGTCATCCTTTGCTAGAGCAGTCTTTCCAGTGTCAAATCTCGAATTTAGGGTTGATTCTCATCCCTTAATACCATTTCCTCCTCCTGGGCATCATACAAAAGATAAAACTCTTCCACACCAGTAGACTTGGACAGTCTAAATCTCCTTGAGTCTCAAAGGCATTCTCAAGTTCCCTACAAGCTTAGGAGAAAACCCTGGTCATTTTGGATAAATCTCCAGCTGAGTTAAAACCTGTGGGTTCTAATACCCCATCTCTCCCCTAAAAATCCCAAATCAGAACCTCAAGGTATCTGATATCTCAACTCTTCTAACACCTTCAGCAAGAGTTGATTCCCCATTTGGACCTGCCTCTGGATCTCAATAATCCCCGGCAAAAGTTAGCCTCCTCTTAGGCTTTGTATAATGATCTTTCCTCAACATAATTAGCCTCCTCTTGGGCTTTGTACAATGATTCTCCCCAGCGGAGCTAACCTTTTCAGACTCTCTTATTGAGTCAATCACCTTTTCAGACTCTCTTGTTGAGTCAATCACTTTTCAGACACTCTTGTTGAGTCAATCACCTTTTAGCACTCTCTTCTTGAGTCAAACCCTTTTAGCCTCAATCTTGGGCTTTGTACAAGACTTAAATATCCATCTCTTAAGCTTGGGACGTACATCTTCCCCAGCGAAGTCATTTCCTCCCAGCCTTCTTTTAGGCTTCGAGGAATGATTTCCCAAGCAAAGTCAAACTTTTTCAACTTCAATCTTGGGCTTTGTACAAGACAGATAACACTCTCCAACAAGAGTCAAACTCATTTCAGCCTCCATCTTGGGCTTTGTACAAGATACATAAAAAATTTCCTCATCTGAGTCAGTCAAAATCCCCTTTTAGCCTCAATCTTGGGCTTTGTACAAGACAGATAAAACATTTTCCCTCAAAAAAGTCAAACTTTTAGCCTCCTCTTAGGCTTTGTATAATGATATCCCCCAAAGAGTTAGTCTCTTTTTTTGCCTCAATCTCGGGCTTTGTACGAGACAAATAATGAACACTCTCTTTTTGAGTCGGTCATTCCCAGCCTCCTCTTAGGCTTTGTATAAGGACTTTCCTAGTGGAGTCAATCAACCTCTTAGCTTTAACCTTGAGCTTTGATCAAGGCACACAAAAAATCGACAATCCCCTCGGAGGAAGTCCAATCCCTCTTTAGAGATGACAAGTTCTCTCTCAGTCAAACCTTTTATCTTCAATCTTGCACATTGAACAAGACACAAATAACCTTTTAGCTTCAATCTTGGGCTTTGAACAAGACACCAAAACATCTTTTTCCCCCCTTAGAATAGGAGGAACTGCGATTGCTCTGATTTCTCTGTTTCGTTTAAACGGGAATACGTAGGCATAAGATTGCGAAATCTTAGCGAGCATACTAATAAAAAACTCTAGGTCTAGTACCTTCACATATCAATCAAAACTTAGGTCTAGTACCCTACCAAAAACATCGGAAAAACCCGAACATCATCAAAAACTCACTTTCCCAAGAAACTTTCCCATCCCATTAACAGATAAACATCATCAATTACAAAGCGAAACCTAAAGCTAATATCCTGTGGATAACCACATATAGGATGGGTAATTGACAACTCCCCATCGTATAACCTGACCCCGACTCCCCGAATCTCTTTAAGCGTTTGTTCAATTAAACATTCGCGTGCAAGGTTAGTTTTAGATAGCTTCCCTTTCCCTTCCATCTTCACAGGATAAATAAGAAATCAGAAAGTAGCACCCCTCCTCCTCATTGCGGTGAGGAAAACCCAGCGATAAGGTGGTCACATAACCGACAAAAATCGATCTCTACAATAAAATGGCGACTCTGCTGGGGAGTATCTGTATGATCTATTTTACCTTAGTCATCATCGTCCCCATTTTCCACAGAAAAAGGGCAACTCTGCTGGGGAATTATTTTATTTGATAGGACTATGTTATAGCTCTTAAGAGGTCCAGGATGTTAGTTTTAGGAATGAATATATATATATATATATATATATATATCGCTTTTCCTAATTGATATCCGTGTTTATTTTTCTGCTAATGGGACTGCGGGTGATGCCGCATCTGGAAAGTTTAAGTGACACCTAAGATAAGTGATGGCACTAGACGGGTAATCTTACAGGGAGTAACTCCCAAATAAGAGGCCTCGGTTGACCATCGAATCAGTGGAGATGCCCTTTGCAGATTCAATGCCTATACGACTTCGGTTGTTGAAAGCAGATTGTTCGATTGTGGTATCCATGAAACTGAGGATTTAGTAGGCTGAAACCATGTTACTATTTTGTAGTGCGGAAGCTATCGGAAATAGTTGTCACGCGATACTACCCTCATTTGAGATTACTCTAAGATACTGCAGCTCGCTCGGGTGAACCAGCCTGCTGTTGTTATCCCAAGAAGGGTCAATGATTTTGAGGACAGGTACAAAAAATCACGAGTATAACCTTTGGGGATAGGTAGAGCCATGACTTCATGACACCGAACCTTTGACCCCATGTTTTTTCTATGTTTTTGTGTGTTGCATTTATGCATTCATTTCATTAAAAAACTTTAAACAAAGAAAAAATCTTCTCTTTTAGTCTCTCTTTTTCAAATTAAACTAAGACAATGATTGCAAATATCAGAGAGAGAGAGATTGCGTTATGGATTTCGGTAGAAGAAAGACTCACAAGTACACCTTCAAGGTTCCAAAACTATAGGATTTGAGAGGGTTAGCAAGGATAATCACCAACCCTGATGCTTTCATAGCTAAATGCGGAGGACTGTTGTCTCTGTTAAAGGTCCATGTAATTGAAGGAATCCTGGCTATGCTAATCTAGCTTTATGATCCGGTTTATCACTGTTTCACATTCCCGGATTATCAACTTGCACCAACGCTGGAGGAATACTCTCACCTGACTGATTTATCCATCACTGATCAAGCTCCCTTTTCTGGACTGGAAGAAATTCCAAAGGATCAAACCATTGCAAGAGCAATCTATTTGGACGAGTCAGAAGTCAGGACTCACATGACCACTAAGGGTGGAATCCAAGGCTTACCAGCCAAGTTTCTGATAAAGAAAGCCCTGTACTTTGCTAGCATAGGGAACGTGACTGCTTTCGAGAGCATCTTTGTTCTGTACACCTACGGGTTATTTCTGTTTCCTAACATTGATGATTTCGTTGATATCAATGCCATTAGGATTTTTCTAATTGGAAACCCTGTACCGACCTTACTCGCAGATGCTTATCATTCTGTACACTTAAGGAATTTGTACAGCGGAGGAATGATCACATGCTGTGTACCCCTGCTATACAAGTAGTTCACTTCCCATTTACCCAAGTCTGCTGCATTTTGGGATCATAAGAGTACGCTACGTTGGTCGCAGAGAATCATGTCTCTTACCAACTCTGACATCGATTAGTACAATCGAATCTACGACGGGATAATAATTATTGACCGTTGTGGAAACTTCCCTAATGTACCCCTCATAGGAATTAAAGGAGGAATCAATTATCATCCAGTTTTAGTTCATCGTCAATTTGGATACCCGATGAGACATGTCCCGCGTAATGTTCATCTGGAAGGTCTTTTCTTCAAGGAAGGAGAAAATGACAGGGCACTAAAAACAGAAATAGTGCATGCCTGGAAACATGTTCACAGGAAAGGAAGAGAGTCTCTAGGAAAACCAGACTGTGTCTCTGTGAAACCTTATCTCCACTGGGTACAAACTAGAGCTCTCAAGCTGAGGGTGCCTTACCCTCGTCAAGAAGTTCTTCCGTTAAAGGAATCTGTTCTTTATTTTATGTCTGATAGGGAAAAACTTCAGGTTACTCTCAGCAAAGTTCAACAGGAGAAGAAGTCTTGGAAGAACAAGTACCATATTCTCAGTGTGGAGTGTAACAAAATATAGCAACTATTAAAAGAAAAAGATGCTCTGATCGAGATTTTAGAGCAACATGCTGTAGAAAATCAAGAAGACCAAAGGAGTTTGCTCGCTCCTTTCACTTGGTAAAGGAATGACAACCCGACAACGCCTCAAGAGCCCCGGTCAAAGAAAAGGAAAGCACTAGAATCATCACCTGAGCCCTCTTCAGAGAGGACTCAGGATCCATAAGTCTATGATATTTCCTTTTACAGCACTTTGTAAATTACTGTATTTCCATTTTCGCAATCTTTGAATTCAATAAAACGGGGTTTCCCCACTGTGTGATATTTGGAACCCAATTGTTGATGTTTCTTTTGATTAAACAACAAAAAATAATTAATATAAATCATTGCATATGATTCATCATTCTCCCATAACGCATTCTTCTTGCCTACGAATCTCACGTTTGTGTCTTGATTCTAGAGTCAAACTGTCTCATTTGTACAATACTCAGGCCAATCGACAAAAGAAAATGGATAATCTCGAGGAATAGAACAGAGAGTTGAGAGAAGAACTTGACGCTCTGAAAGAAGATTTGAGAAAGCTTCACAACGACATGCAAGCTCTAGTAGCAGCTCAGATACAACAACAAAAGACTGTGATCTCAGAGATCACATCAACGCCCATAGTGGAAAAGTTTGATCCTCGGTATAACATGCCTAAAGATCGTCCCTGGGGCATGCCACTCAACTATATCCCGAAAGGATATATTCCGCCGTTCACGGAAGATCCGAAAACTGTAGCAGAAGCCACTGGGCCTGAAGGTTACAAACTTCGGGAAAGCGAAGATGCCAGGGGCATGACAACAACTCTTGAAGGTTACAAACTTCGGGAGAGGGAATCACCAAGAGTCACTGCCGTAGTAACTATACCACCACCCGTGGTACACACTGTCCCGGAAGGACAGATTCCATAGATACCTTCTGGTGGAAACGAAAGTATGTTTGACAGAATGAATGAGTTCTAGGAACAATTCCTGGAGATGCAGAAGGAACTGCAAGCTATTCGCGGTCAGGATCTATTTGGAAAGGACGCCGCAGACCTTTGTTTGGTCCCCAATGTGAAAGTTTCGCACAAATTCAAGGTGCCCGAATTTTATAAATACAAGGGCAACTCTTGCCCTCAAAGCCATTTGGTGATGTACGCTCGGAGGATGTCAACTCAGACAGAAAACCAACAGCTACTGATCCACTATTTCCAGGATAGTTTAACCAGTGCCGCACTCAAATGGTACATGGAGTTAAACCTCACTAAGATCGTCACTTTCAGAGATCTTGGCGCCGCCTTCGTTCAGCAGTATAAGTATAACCTGGACATGGCACCAGATAGAGATCAACTTTGAGCAATGTCGTAAAAAGACAAGGAGACATTTAAGGAATACGCTCAAAGATGCATGAAATTGCCGCTCAGATTTATCCACCTCTTGAGGAAAAAGAGATGACAAAGATCTTCTTGAAAACCTTGAGCTCATTTTACTACGACCGAATGGTCGCCAGTGCGCCCAACGACTTTATTGAGATGGTGGGCATGGGAGTTCGTCTTGAGGAAGCCGTCCGAGAAGGACGTCTAGTCAAAGATACTGGACCATCAAGCAGTACTAAAAGATATGGTAGTGCTCTCCCTAAGAAAAAAGAGCAAGATATTGGCAATATCTCTCTCGAAAAGCAAAGGCGACGGTACCAACCAGTAGCGCCGATAACTGCTGCTACCAACCCTGTACCTGTTCCTACGTATCAACCTCAGGTTGCTCAGAGCCAACCGAATCAACAACAATATTAGCAAAGGACACAACAGCCTCTTTAGCAGGCTCGTCCTCAATACAACAACAACCGTACAACGCGACCACCAGGGTTTGACCCTATACCGATGTTGTATGCAGAACTATTTCCACTTTTGCTGGTCAAGGGGAACGTCCAAACCAGGTCTCCTCTTGCAATACCGGAGAATCCGCCTTTTTGGTTCAAGACGGATCAGACTTGCCCTTACCATCAGGGAGGACCAGGGCATAACATAGAAAACTGTCTCAGCTTCAAATTCGACGTGCAGAAGCTTGTCAGGAACAGGGTCTTATCCTTCAAGGATACAAATCCAAACGTTCCGACGAACCCGTTGCCTCAACACGAGAAGGCTTCAGTAAATTTGGTAGAGGAAGAGTCTAAGCACAACTATCAAATTCATGATGTACTCTTATTGGGAACCAACCTAGTCAAGATGCATTGCAAACAGAGTGGATACGGTCATATACCATTGCATAACTATCACCAGTGTAATATCTGCTCTAAAGACAATCAAGGGTGTTCTGTGGTGCAATCAGCTCTACAGGAATAGATGGATCTCGGATGGATCCAAGATCACCGAATTCGTGAAGTCAACATGACTTATACGAATTCCAACTTCATTTAAAACCACGACATCTGTGCAGTGAATGTCAACTTGGTGGCAATGCACTCAAGGCAAAGCCAACATCATAATCTGCCATGGCACGATTACAATTTCTGTCTGGTATGCTCGATAAACAATCAGGGATGCTCTTTGGTATAAGAGGCCCTCCGGGATCAGATGGATCTTGGGTGGATTCAGGATTACGACGATAGAAGTCATTATCAAGTGAATATGATTTAAATCTTTGATATTCGCTTGATGAATACCAGCTTGGTGGAGTTACACACTACACAGGTCCAGCTCTGTTTTCTGACTTCCCACGACTATCAGAACTGTAAAGTGTGTCGTGGGAATGACCAAGGGTATGCACTCGTTCAGAGGACACTTCAACACTTATTGAACCACTGGTGGCTTCCGATCTATCTAGACGAAGACACACAACAAGTCAGTATGACTAACGGGAACCCTACTAGGCATCAAAGTCAGGACGTTCGATCCATGGAAACAGACCTGGTGAGGTTACACTGCATACAAAGCGTACGTGGTCGGGTGCCACCACACAACTATGAGCGCTGTAGAGTTTGCTCAGAGAATAATCAAGGATGCTACCTCGTGTGAGCAGCCCTTCAAAGTTAGTTGGACCACAACGAGATTCAACCATGGTCGAGCTCTAGTTCAACGTCAGACTATCATCCTAATCAAGGTAAAGATGTTATCTTGATCCCTAAGCGAGAAATAACCAAAGATGTGTGTTCCATAATCCCTCTACTCCATGAATCAAGAGTTCCTCTTAATGGTGTAAGGATTCTCAACCTCGAACCAATTGAGGTTGCCTACGATGGTCAGAAAAATCAGAAGGCTCCCGTAGTTATCTATCTGCCAAGACCAGTACTGTACAAGTCTGATAAGGCTATCCCTTACAAATACGGTGCGACAACAATTGAGAATGGAAAGGAAACTCCATTACCTTCCGTCGTGAATATTGCAGACGTCAGTCGAGTAACACGGAGCAGTCGAATCTTTAACCGAGGAGTTGGAGAACCCAGCCAAGAGAAGGAACCCCAAACAGAAGTTCCTGATTAACTAGTCGGTCAATCCATTAATCCCGGCCTTTCAAAAAACAACGATGAGATGCTAAAGCTCATCTAAAAGAGTGAGTACAACATTGTTGATCAGCTGTTGCAAACTCTTTCAAAAATCTCTGTGCTTTCTCTTTTGCTCAGTTCCGAAGCTCACAGGGAGGCTCTACAGAAAGTCTTAGAGCAGGCCTTTGTGGAACAAGATGTAACAATAAGACAATTCGATAGCATCATCTCCAACATGACTTCCTGCAATAACTTGGGATTCGGTGATAAGGAACTGCCGGAAGAGGGCCCAAATCATAATATAGCACTCAATATTACAGTCAACTTCCAAGACGATGCTTTAGCCAGCGAACTGGTAGACCTCGAGTCGGCTCTGAATGTTATGCTGAAGTCCACTCTAATGCGACTATCATTTAAAGGATCTCCGATGAGGGGCAGTGAGGTCATCGTCAAAGCATTTGACGGGTCCCGAAAAACAGTTATCGGTGAAGTCGACCTTCCCATAACTATCGGTCCTCATACTTTCTAAGTCACTTTCTAGGTCATGGACATTCGGGAAACATACAGTTGTTTGTTAGGAAGACCTTGGATACACGAGGCTGGGGCAGTCACTTTGACACTTCACCAGAAGCTAAAGTTCGTCAAGAATGAGCAACTCGTCACAGTCTGCGGAGAGCAAGCCTTGATTGTGAGTAACTTATCGTCATCCACATGTGTAAAACTAGAGGAAGTTAGCTTTTTGACATAAGTCATAAGTTTGTCCCTTACATGAGACAGACGAACGAAGTAGGTCGACATCTCTTCATCTTTGCCTTGCTTGCATTCTCCTAGCGATGCCTTTAGTTGGCATATATGAGTCCCATTCATAACACAAAAACATTGTTTGAGATGTGTCCATAAGGATTGTGAATCATTATAATAAGAAATAGTAGAGCGTAATGATGGCTCGATAGTTTTCACCAGCCACGCTATGAGCATTGACTGTACTGCAGTCTAGTCCTCCAATTTCTCAGGTGTTGTTGGTTTTGGAACTTTCCCTTCCACAAAACTATATTTTCGCTTCGCTTACAACGAGGTTCAAATTTCCTTTGGCCATTCATCATAATTCTGGCCACACAATTGTATTGGTGTGATCATGTTGCCGAGATTGTCATTGGTGCCGAGAAAAAAAAACAAATCCACCTTCTTCTTGTTATTACCATTGTTGTCATTCTCGTTATTACCACTGTTGTTACCCATAATCTCTTATGGTGCTTGATCTGGAAGAAGAAGAAAAAATGTATTTAATTTTCTCTAGGATTTTCCCTAGCTCATGATACCATGCTAAGTTTCACCACAAAATATTATGTGAATTTTGTCTCTATTCATTCTTTAGGATCATTATATATGCACATTACAAGAGGAGATTTCTTAATGCACCACCCAACTTTCTTAGACACCGTGTGAAATTCCTCTTATGCCACCTGATTCCGGATGTGCACATCCGGACGCACTGTGGCCTTAAAAAAAATTTGTTCCGGATGTGCATATCTGGATGGCCTCCGGATCTGCATATCCGGAATAATTGCTGATATATTTGAACCTACATGATCTCTCCCCCCTTCCCATTCTCAACCATCTTCTTCCATACTCACCCTCACCAACCCAAAAAACCCCACCTCATCAATACCATTTCTCACTCAAAAACTTCAACTTTTTGGTGCAACAAATCAAAGGGAGCAAGAGAAGATTGAATTTCAGGTAAATATTCAACTTCATCCACTACATTGCTCACATTATCAATCTATTTTTTTTTGGAAAAAACAAGTTACATTACTTCCGGATGTGCACATCCGGAACGAATTGAGCATGAACATTTTCGGATGTGCACATCCGGAAAAGTGCCTGGAACTAATTAATTTTAATTTTGAGCAATTTTTAATATGTTTTATTTATACATACTATTGTTCTATTATTGTTTATAAATAGATATGGTGCACCCCGATAACATGTCAAAAGAATTAGTTTCGCCGATTTCCCCGAAATATGAAGGGATTATTGTTAAGTCGGTTGATGTCGGCGGTGACTTTAATAACAAGCAAGAGTTTGATGATCGTGAAAGTATGCTCGTATACATTCGTAGGACGGCTATTGATCTTGGCTTCGGTGTAAATATCAAAAGATCGGATAATGGTTCGGAAAGAAGAAAGGCTTTTGTAATTTTGGGGTGCGAAAGAAGCGGCAAATATCAAGTACCTCTACGGAAGTTAAAAAAAGACGAGACTGGTACTAGAAAATGTGAGTGCCCTTTTAAGATTTGTGGTTACATGTTAGCTTCCAAGAAATGGAGATTTAGTGTTCGTTGTGGTTTACATAATCCCAAAATATGCTCAAAGTTTCAAGGCCATCCAAGTGTATGTCGGCTCAAGGCAGAAGAGAAGACATGTATTGCCGACATGACCTTGAATCTTGTCCAACCGAAAAATATACTTGCCACGTTGAAACGGAAGGAACCCGACAATGTAGCAAATATAAAGCAAGTGTATAACATTCAGTATCAGACGAACAAGGCAATTAGGGGAGATAGAAGTGAGATGCAACAACTGTTGAAATTGTTGGATGATAACGATTACGTGTCTCGGTACAGATATCGCGATGATGGAATTATGGTCCGAGATATTTTTTGGACGCATCCGGATTCCATAAAGTTGTTCAACACGTTCTCGACAGTGCTCATTCTCGATAGTACCTACAAGACAAACAAGTATCGACTTCCATTATTTGAGATGGTTGATGTTACGTCTACGGATAAGACATATGCCATTGGTTTTACCTTTTTGGAGTGCGAAAAAGAGGACAATTTTACATGGGCATTTGAGACGTGTCGGTCACTTTTGAAGAAACATGTTCAAATGCCAAAAGAAATTGTTACGGACCGCGATAACGCTTTGATGAATGCGGTTGCAAAGGTTTTTCCTTCTTCCAATGCACTACTTTGTCGATTTCACATAACAAAGAATGTGCGAAGTCGGGTTAAGACCGCGGTGGGTGCAAAACAAGTGGAGTCGGAAGATGGAAAAGTGGTCAAGTCGGGTGTTATTATAGAAAAAATAATGGATGCATGGACTCATATTCTAAATTCTTCCACAAAGGAATTATATGCCGATTCGGTCATGAAATTCCAGAAAGTGTGCGAAAAGTACCCTGCTTTATTGAAATATGTTGAATCCACCATTCTTGATCAAGTGAAAGAAAAGTGCGTGGACCGATAATGTACGACATCTTGGAAACACTACCACCAATAGAGTTGAGTCGGCACATGCTACTTTGAAGAATTAGTTGGGTAATAGCAAGGGAGATTTATGTTGAGATTGGGACTTCAGGCATCTCATGATTAAAAACCAACACAATGACATACAAACCACTTTTGGTCGGAGCATTACGGTTTTGGAACATCGGTTTAAAGATAACTTTCTTTACTCTCAATTGATCGACAACATGTCTCGGGCGGGGTTGGGCTATATTTTTCACGACGCCAACCGAGCCGAAACGGTAGGTTCCGATAGCGCAAAGTGTGGTTGCACTATTGTGAAAACCTACGGTCTTCCGTGTGCTTGTGCTATTGCGACAAAGTTGAAACTAGGTGAGCAAATACAAATTGACGAAGTTTGCCCTCATTGGATGAGACTTAGTTTTGATGATGATGGTCGTAAGGAAGGAGATAAACCGGATATCTCTATTTTAGCCGAATTGGAAGCGATTCAAGCGAGATTCTCGAAGGCCGATGACAACATGAAGCTACACATCAAAGAAGAGTTGAGGAAGATTGCCTTCCCCGAAACAACCGCAATGATACCCTCGTCTCAACCGTTTAAGACAAAGGGTGCTCCGAAGAAGTTGAAGCCTACACCGAACGACAACTCGGCAACTCGGTCTCCTTCATATTATGAGCACATTGACAAACTCTTTCCAGACTCACCGATTCCTAAATCTCTACAAAGTGTCATGAAAGGAGCTCGCATTACCAAACCGGCTCCGACACCAGTTCTGACTCTGAATGCACCGCTTTCGACACCGACTTCACGTATAATTTCCTTTATCGACGAGATGCCGTAGTTTATGCACAAGCATATCGACGGTATCATCGATGTTGTAGGGGATGGTAATTGCGGTTACCGAGCCATGTCGGCTCTACTCGGTAAAGGAGAGGAAGGTCATGCACTTGTCCATCATCAACTTATCCTAGAGTTGGAGATGCATAAAGAAGCATACTTGCGTCTCTATGAAAATCAAGAAAAATAAGACAAGGTTTACGAGTCACTTGTTCCGTGGTTGAGTGGTCCAGTCCCGGTATCGAAATGGATGAGCTTCTCCGAGATGGGTCATCTTATCGCATGCGCCTACGATATGGTGTGTATTGACTTGACGCGATACATTTTTCGGAAACCTTTTTTCCACTCCACACCGCACCACCGTCCAATCCAAATGATCGCATCATGTGTTTCGAATGGCTTGCAAAATCAAGACATTTTGTACAAGTTATCTTGAAACCCGGATGCCCCATACCACCTAAATCACCGCAATGGGCGACGCATGCAACCGCAATTGCCGAGTCGTAGCCGGATAGTTTTGTTGAAAGGATGCTTGAATTCGAAAGATTGAACGCAATTGAAAAGGCATCAAATGCGGAAAAGTCGAAAGGTCAAGCTCCGATAGATTTAGATGGAGATTTTTGTTTAACTCTTTTGTATAATCGAACGACAAAATGTACATTTTTGAAGTGAAATATATTGAATTTTTATTCATATGCCTTTTTAATACACTTATGAATTTTATTGCAATGAAAGCATTCCAATTGGTTGCATAACATAGTCAATTCTGTTTGAGAAATGTATCAGTAAAATATTCTGATTTGCAGATCTGGGAAATTTTCGGATGTGCACATCCGAAACCAATATTTGTAGGGTTTGTCCGGATCTGCACATCCGGAACAAACTTAGGCAGAAATAACTTTACCCTAACTTTTCTATAAATTAGGGGCTTCATTTGATATCATTCACACAAACCCTAAATGTCTCAATTGTATGATATCAAGTTCCGTTGGTATGTCGCAAGTGTCTCCTACACCGACGGTAAAACACGCGGTCGCACATTTAAGGTAATGAGGGACATCTCCACCGGCGAGATCATTGACGACATCGAACATCTCCTACCTTATGGAGACAAACGGAAGGTTGCGAAGCTTCAGTATCATTCACCTTCGGCTGACAACAAATGGAACGTCGCTTACAGCCTTGTTGAGCTTATGAATCAAGAGGATATTAGAGCGATGTGGCAAACTTTTTTCGGTTGCGAAGAACGATTCCCGCTCGAGTTCGAGGCGACCGTCACTACTAAAAAAATTGAATTTAGAGAGGGTAGTTTTTCGTCACTAAATCACTTAATTTCCTTCACAAAAAAATTTAGTGAGGGATTTTCTGGCGCCCATAAATCCGTTTCGAATTTCAATGTCGCAAAAATTTAGCGAGGGACTTTCTATTCCGTCACAAATAATTACAGAATAAATCCGTCACTAATTTAATTATTCCATCACTAAAAATAAAAGAGAATAAATACCTTTAAATCATATATTTGAATAATATTTTCATCACAAAATATTAATATTACTGATTTAGTGACTAAATTTATTTCCCCCACTAAATTATTGATATTAATATTGTAACTTTTCTACTTAATTAAAGTCATTATATATTATTAATGCAAATGCATTTATTATATCAATACTTTATAAAAAAAATAAT
Organism: Lathyrus tuberosus; assembly: GCA_022829125.1. Classification (NCBI taxonomy): domain Eukaryota; kingdom Viridiplantae; phylum Streptophyta; class Magnoliopsida; order Fabales; family Fabaceae; genus Lathyrus; species Lathyrus tuberosus. The sequence continues at coordinate 15,943,420 of JALAZF010000072.1, forward strand.
GTGATATATATTATAAATATTATTATCAAAATACATTGAAAGAAAACACAATTGTGTTTAGTCATTGAGGCCAAGAATTTTATGTATCCTTCTACCAATTCCATCCACTTTACTCTAGTTAATAATTAGAACAAAAGCTTACAAACATTAAAAATTGAATAGTAGCGTGTTTCTTGAGAGATTTATGCATTAGTAAATTAAAGATCTCCCAGCTATATGAAGAGTTGTGAACTTCAACCTCTTCTTAATCTTCATAAGTTGGCACATGAAAATTACAAGAATTAAGTTGTTGAGAATTAAGACCTGCAGAAAAAAAAAGAAAACAATTTTGATCTTTAACTATTATATATGTGGTGGTAAGGTCCAAAAGAATTAAATCGTTGTGATCAAGGATAATACAAGAATTAAAATATTAGCATTTTTTTCTAACCTCTTCAATATGTTGGAAGAAAACTGTACATATCAAAAAATAATTCATAAATTAACTAAATTTGTAATGCACTCAATATTGTTGTCAATATAATTAGCTCAAAATATTGTTGTTTAGAATATGCACTTAATATATATTATATTCGCGAGTGTTGAAAAGAATTAAAAATTAAAACATTCATAACTTGAAACAAAAACTCTTATGATTGATTAGAGGGTTTGTTGTTCTTAGGACCAAGCCGCAGAGAGTGTTGACTTAACATATTCTATTTGAAAGTAAGTGTGTGAAAGAGAATGTTAGAAAGAATAAGACAGAATAAAAAATTAGTATAATGGTATACTTTTGAATGATTACATGTTCCAACACTTTCTCTTCTCTTTAAAGCAGCAATCACATACCTTTTAGCATAAAGACAAGCTTGTTCATTATAGATAACTGAGCTCCACATCCAAAAGTTTAATATCGCTTCCTGGCTTAATCACCTGAGTAAGTAGAGTAAAAAATTGTCACAATAATGTTATACTTTTTGAGTACCTCAGCTTCAGATAATGACGACATGTCATTCTTTTTTGGTACATATTCAACAACCAAACAATAAAGCCACTGAAACAACAAATCACTTAATTGAAACTACAAATGTCACATACTGTAGTTATCTGCACACAATTCATTAAGATTGTTCTAGTAGAATAAGAATATATAACATTTGTCATACCATTAATCAAATATAAGTAATTACTAGAAGAAAAAAGAAGAAAAAATAAAGAAAATAAACAATAAACACACCTATCACATCATAAATACAAATTCATGAATAACCATCACTTGTTCTTGTTATGGAAAAAATCCACATATATATTGAACTAAGCTATAAACTCTCACAAGAGTACTTCACAATATTAATGCATATGTATCATTTGCATAACCAAAGTTATTAATAATATATTAAAATCCAACAAAAATCAATGAACCAAGTGAAACAAAGACAACAACAAAGAAAGAATAGATCAAGAAAAAATACACAGCTGCATAGAAAAAAAAGAATTTTTAATTCTCCAAAAAAATTGCATGAGACTAGGATTGCGTAAACTGAATAGAAGACCCTCCGGAAGTGTGCGACCGTGGAGCCACTTCGCAGAAACAATTTGAAGACCATAACATACAATTTTCTATAGCATCACAGGTTCTGCCTACCAATTACGTACTGTCTAAATCCAAGACATAATAAGGGATTGGCATCCCAATGATTAGCATCCCACTCTGAAATTTTGACCTGTTCAAATATTTGCGATAGTGTGGTATCTATGCTCTTAAAAATTGAAATTCTGGTACATGTGCAGAATTCAGATGTCCTAAGACATGTTATTCGACATCTGGTCTGACATGAACACACATGGCAAGGTATAAAAACAGTACTGAAAAGCATACACACAGAATTGTTAACCCAGTTCGGATCTAACTATCCTACATCTGGGGGCTACCAAGCCAGGGATGAAGTCCACTATTAGTAGTATCAATTCAAAGCTAAACAACCCGTTTACAACTTATCACTTAATCACTACCCAATGACCCTTCTACCTAGATCCTCTCTAGATATGAGAAACCCTTCTCACTCCCAATCATCACAATGATGTCTAGCAGATGACATCTCAGCCACTGCATCAACGGCTCTTTACCTATACAATCATTCAACAAGGAAATTATCCTTTAGGACACAGCTAAGAGTTACTTAAAAGCTTCCTCCAAGTAACACAACGTACTGCCTCTTACCTACAAGTTTTGAGGAATACGGGTAACCTTCCCACAGGTCGGGAGGTTTACCTAGACAAACCCTAGTCTTCTACATGTTGGGCTCTCTTCTCTCCAGGGTTACAAACCATTCTATTTATACCCTGTACCCAACTGGATTTGGGCCTTCAAACACAGCTTCAATAGCTGTTACAAAGCTGCAAAATATACTCCAAGAAAGTAGGCATACAATATTATATTTCCTAAAATGTCTCCATATTTAGAAAGTCTTGATATCTGATTGAATCTTCTAGACCTTTAAAAAGGCGCCACATAGAATGCATAAATTTCTCTCAAAACCTAGCTGAATCTTATTAATCCAGCTCAGCAGGCGCGATGTCAAATGCTTCCTCATAAGACATCTTCTTCGACATGTTGTTCTAGTTGTTGAATAACTTCAACACAACATGTTATGGCATTTCAAAAGGACATCTAGTTGTACCTGTTCTTCTTATCAAATTTTAAACTTCCTATTCTCTATTACAATATTGCTGCTATTATTTGTTTTACCTAAATTAAGCTAATCCTAAGCCAAGAGAACTAACAATCTCCCCCTTTGGCAAATTTTGGCTAAAACAAATAATCTACAAATAATTACAATCCAGGAGTTTACAGCAAAAATACAACAGCTGTATAGTTTAGATTCTACAGCACACAGCAACAGATCTTTAGTTTGAAGATAATGTCTCAACATCTTTGTTTGACATCTTCTTTGCAACCTTCTAAAGAAATCCACTGCATGTATCATCACCAACGAACAGCAATCTTCAGGATAAAAGGAAGGAAGGTCCTGAAGTTTGTTGATGCACACGAGGAAGAAGATAGCAGAAGCCAGCTAGTACTCTCCCTCAAACCAGGAACCTCTTCTAAATTTGAAGACCAATGGTGGAATAAGAGAACTCTTAATTGCTCTTTGCAGGGCATAAGAGGAAACTTAAGACCAAACCCTCCACCACTCCTGGTAACTCAGAACACAGGTCACAATCGTGTTCATAACTCAGATCACAGGTCACAAAAAGATATCCAAAAAGAAACATGATAGACATTTGCTATGACATGTTTGGACAACATATGCAACCACAGACTCCTGTCTGAACCTCTGAGCAACAATCCCTTTCTCCCCCTTTTTGGCCAAAAATTGACAAAGGAGGCCATCACAAAACCAGACCCAGGCACAACTAACCCAGACCCGAACAAAACCCATAGTCTTTATGAGAACAACCCTTACCTGATGGTAGAGGATAGGAGAAGCCTCTATAAATAGCAGAGCAGTTTCTTAGATATTAATGATCTTTAATTCTTGGTCAAATAAAATTTTAATGGAGCATGGAAAAACTGCAGCTTAATTCAAGGTGCACCGTCCAAACTGACTTTGAACGCCTTTAATAGCTCTTAGACCAATCTTACATGACCAATCAGCACTTACTAGGCTCCCTTCTTGCGCGTGGCTGGATGCACAGTCTGGAATATTCCTTTGTTTGGCTCAGGGAAACATGTCTGTAGTGCTGTTCTGACTTCTTACCAAAATAAGTTTGTCTGCTTGTTTACAGATTTATCAACCCAAGATTCCTCAGAACCTTATACATTCCAAGCATATTTTCTTGGATTCCTTCAAAAACAGCAGAGAAAAAGTATAGGAACTAACTTCACACAGCTATGATATGTCCCATCACGATGTTTGACATTACACAGCACAAACTTGACCAGCACACAAGCTGCAATAGGCTATAGACTACAGCCTTAACATTCAATGCCTTTTATGATCTTACCCTAATAATGCCACATTCTGGTAAATGTTGAGCAAGGCCTCACCATGTTGATTTTGGATACATGGTCTGCCAAGTCCAATAAACACAAGCCCACTTGATTTGAGATTTCTCACACATTCTAAACAAATGTCTTTCAACACAAGATAAGGACTGCCACCACCTTTTACTTGTATTAGAAGAAACCTCCTTATAACACCCTGATAGGGTCTTCAACATTAAAGTAGCCATGTTTTCCAGAGCTACTTGCCATCAAGATTAGAATCTGCCCATTCTAATCCACATTATGTCAGAACTGCCACTTCAGATGATAATGCTGCTTCTTCCAACTCCATAAGTAAGGTACACAACAAACTAAAATGTTGTAACAAAATGTAGGACATCAGCACGAGACCAAAGACTACACCACTTGATCACAACCAGCAACCAGCAACCAGCAGACAGCCAGACAAGACCTAGGCTCATCCTACTAGGGCAACCTCTACCAAGGCACCAGACACGAAGTTCTGGTATCCAATGTGCCCAAAAAAAACCAGGTTCTCAAGAAAACAAATTCCCATGCCAAAGGCAGCTTTGACCGGTCAGGCGATACAACCAAGGTCTCTTCATCCATTATAAATACCAAGCCTCCTTGCTCCTACCAGTACACCAAGGAAGGAAGCATGAGTCAGTCTAACAAGAGTGCAGGAAAGAGACACATGCAGGAGGACAAGAAGCCAGATCCTCAGAAGTTGAGGGACACAACACTGTCCACAGCTGGAGCATCTTCAGGAGCAACACGAACACGAAAGGCATTAGAAACAAGGATGAAGACCATCAAGAAAACTCAAGTGCAACTTCAAGCTTCTGATGACGAATGAGACGAAGATTGGAAGGCTTTTCTTGATTCGGGGGGTTGGGATAACCTTTAGACCCTTTGTATGGTGTTTTCACAAATCTTGTATGCTTTCAGAAAATATGTAATAAAATTCTGTTTTAATTCTGTTCCATACTAAATTCTTATGTCTGCAAATTCTTAATCTGCTACAAAATACGTGCTAACATATTTATCAATCTCCCCCTTAACATCACACGTCAAGCTGCATAGAATTGTAACACTCTCCCCCTATCATGTGCTTTTTAGTACATTGAAGAATGGAAAACACAAGACTCATCTTCATGTTTTCAAGAGCTCACTCTTTGTTCAACTCACAAGTTGACCACAATCATCACTTGTACCAACACTCACATGATCTCAATCTGATCAACTTTTCTCTATATAAGACTACTTGTACTCCTTTGCAAGAATAATGCCTTAAATGAATGAAGAACATGAGACTCATCTTCATGTTTTCAAGAGAACACTCTCTGTTCAACACACATGCTGAACACATTCACCTACTGCTTAACTCTTACATCAGTCCATAAGTCAAGTAGAGACATGTGATCTCTGGAGACGCACACCACAGCATTCTGTTCTGTCAACAAATGTTAAGACATCAGTCTTGACATCATGAAAAGAATCCACCCCATTTCACAACCAGAATCTCCAAACATCCCTTTTTTTTTTAACCCTTGGGACCAGCCATCTCATCACAGAAGCGTGAGAGTAGTAATCTTTCATCCAACTCTCATCATCCAGATAGCTTGAGACATGTCTTCAAGGACTTCCAAAACATTCTTCCCTTTAATAGCAGCACAGACTGTGATTAGATCATATCAATCCTAAGCACACACAGTTAATACATATCTAGCTTCACAAGATCATTCAGAACATGCCCAAAAAAAACATGACCTTTTGATCTTTGACCTTCATGTCCAAGAAGTCTGCTAGAGATATTACTTCTTGAATCTCAGGATCTCCGCTCCTGCAGCAAGGACCAGAAATAAACTGACCTCAGGAGTAAATAACATGTTGATCACACCTTGATCAACTCACACATCTAAGATAAGTTTCAAGGCCAGAAACTTCTTAGACATACCACCCAGATGCCTCCTCTTCCAGATCAGGAGTAGGTTCCAAACTCATGTGATCAAATCACATTAGTTTAGCACCCAGAGCATCTGCTACGCCATTCCTATAGACATCAGAATTCTGTACAATTCTGACGTGATGTTCTAACACAAGATAGGACATCATTCCAAGGAACACATCAAGAGATCAAGGACTGGAGATTAGCCCTTTTAGGAATAGAAGCAAAAGTAAATTACTTCTCAATATCTTCTGATCTCTTCCTTACAACTTCACTTATTAATGCCTTTATGAGTGGACTTGAACAATAATCTTCAAGTATCATTGACAAAGTAAGTTGAAGCAGTCTCGCATATATCCTGTCACCATAGGATATACAACCTCAGGAGTTTTCAGATAGATTCGCAGTGGATCAAAAACAAACTCCTCAACGCCTTCAGGTGTCACATATTAGCCCTAGCATCATAATTCAGGTGACACCACAATACCACAGATTTGAAAATAAATCAAACCACGACACAAAAGTTTTTCAACCACTCCTCCAAGCCTTCAGCACACGCCACTGCCTGTCACGAACAGTCCATCCTCCACTTCTAGGGACCATTCTCACACTTATATGAACTACTCCAAGTTCAAACAACTTTTCAGTAAAAAGCTTCTTCCTTGACCACGAACCAGAAAGTATCTTCCCTCGGATCTCATTCAGATATAGAACAGAATGACCTGCTCTGATACCAATTGAAATTCTGGTACATGTGCAGAATTCAGATGTCCTAAGACATGTTATTCGACATCTGGTCTGACATGAACACACATGACAAGGTATAAAAACAGTACTGAAAAGCATACACACATAATTGTTAACCCAGTTCGGATCTAACTATCCTACATCTGGGGGCTACCAAGCCAGGGATGAAGTCCACTATTAGTAGTATCAATTCAAAGCTAAACAACCCGTTTACAACTTATCACTTAATCACTACCCAATGACCCTTCTACCTAGATCCTCTCTAGATATGAGAAACCCTTCTCACTCCCAATCATCGCAATGATGTCTAGCAGATGACATCTCAGCCACTGCATCAACGGCTCTTTACCTATACAATCATTCAACAAGGAAATTATCCTTTAGGACACAGCTTAGAGTTACTTAAAAGCTTCCTCCAAGTAACACAACGTACTGCCTCTTACCTACAGGTTTTGAGGAATACGGGTAACCTTCCCACAGGTCAGGAGGTTTACCTAGACAAACCCTAGTCTTCTACATGTTGGGCTCTCTTCTCTCCAGGGTTACAAACCCTTCTATTTATACCCTGTACCCAACTAGATTTGGACCTTCAAACACAGCTTCAATAGCTGTTACAAAGCTGCAAAATATACTCCAAGAAAGTAGGCATACAATATTATATTTCCTAAAATGTCTCCATATTTAGAAAGTCTTGATATCTGATTGAATCTTCTAGACCTTTAAAAAGGCACCACATAGAATGCATAAATTTCTCTCAAAACCTAGCTGAATCTTATTAATCCAGCTCAGCAGGCGCGATGTCGAATGCTTCCTCATAAGACATCTTCTTCGACATGTTGTTCCAGTTGTTGAATAAATTCAACACAACATGTTCTGGCATTTCAAAAGGACATCTAGTTGTACCTGTTCTTCTTATCAAGTTTTAAACTTCCTATTCTCTATTACAATATTGCTGCTATTATTTGTTTTACCTAAATTAAGCCAATCCTAAGCCAAGAGAACTAACAAAAATCAATATGTTTATCCCAAAAATTAGTTAATCATTAGTTTACAATTCTTTTGACCCAACCATCTTAAATAAATGATCTCATTGTTCTGTATTGCTACTTAGAGGATCTAATTTAACATTAGAATATAGATAGATACAAAAATATATGTAAGTCATTATTTGAAGAAAGCTAGAGTTCTCTATATAAGAAACATTCCCCATGAATTTATATTCAACCAAATATGAACTATTCACCTTTGAAAATTATATCATAATTGTTTGTCTAAACTCTCAACATCAATCAAGTTGGTTTTTCAATAATAATTCCCAAAAAGAGTTCAAAGGTTTTCAAAACTGGAATAATAAACGGCTCAGTTATCAAGAAGTTATGCAGTTTCACAATAAACTAAAATAAATATAAACCTCAAGTATCTTACAAAATTTGACTCCATTTAAGCCATATACATTTTAGAATTGTTATTGAATGATATGTTTGATCAGCAAGTATAAAACCAGAAATAACACAAATTAACTTAATCTAAATTTTATATCATAATATAAGCATATAAGTAACAATCAAAGAAAAAAAATCAACATCACTAGAACACTCAAATAACAAATAAAAGCCACCTTATGTAAACTAGGGAGAAACATATTCATAGAGAATTAAGCCTTATGTAAACTAGATCATTTGTGACCATTAAGTAACCATTAAATCTGGAAATAACAATCCAAATAGAGTGAGAAAATCCAAATAGAGGGAGAACATGAAGAGATTAGGTTTAATAGTTGCTTCCTGAAAGAAGTTAGGGGAAATATGATGGTTGTATAACAGTGAGAGTTGGGTTCAATCCTTCATTCCAAGCCTTCTTGCAAGCTGCAATAGTTCGTTCTGAGCCTTCTCGCAAGCTGTAATTGTTAATTCCTTCGTTTTAGGGTTTCCGCGTTCTGCATTTGGGGTTTCTCAATCGGTGTGAGATTTCTCGTTCTGGGTTTTTTTTGTTCGGCGTTTGTGGTATTTCAATTGAGGATTTTCGTGAAATCCATTTTGTGTAGGTTTCTCTTTCACGGTTTGTGCGATTTGAGTGGGATTTCTGCGTTATTCGTTTGCAGTACTGGACATGGTGTTACTAGATGGAAATTAGTTTAAAATTGATTTTAATTAGTGAGAAATTGAAATTGGGATTTGAGTGAGAGGGAGATATAAGAGGGAAAATGAAATTATTTTGGAGTGGGAGGGAGTTGTGAGAGGGAAATTGAAAAAAGTTAGATATTTTTTAATTCAAGTTAACCATATTTCTAACTCAATTAATATGTCAACAAGATTATTTTGATAGAGTTTATATTATTATCTATACAGAATCAATTGAAAGTTATATTTATTAAATATTTCATTTAAACTAAAAATTTTCATTTTTATTTAAAATGTAATATTTATAAATATAATATTACTTAATATTTTAGATATTTTTATTAATTAATATTTATAATTTTAAACATAATTGCCAAATTTAATTTTAATAAAATAATCTATTTATATGATAATATGTTAACATATTTTAATTAAAAAACATATTATACTATAAATTTTAATAGTAATTTAAGCTACAATGTCATAATTAAATAATTTAAGTTTTAATTTTTTATTTAAAATAATTAGAAATAAAATTATTTTATTTTCAAAATATGTCAAAGATAACATCTAACATGTTTATGAGAGAATTTATGACGAAAAAATTAGAGAGGGGAAAATTTTATCTTAAAATCCCTCAATAAATTTATTCTTATCAAATTTGTGAGGAAATTTGTGAGAGAATATTTGTGGCGGAATAATTTCATCACAAATTTCTTCGCTAATATTCACTCATTTTTATTTTATCATATAAACTATATTCCCTCACTAATTCCGTCACAATTTGTGAGGGAATCAAGTCCTTCACTAATTTCTGTCCCTAAATTAGATTTTTTTTAGTAATGCGTCAAAATTCGAAGAACGGTCGATGACATCTTAGAGATGTGCAAGTGTCCACCAGGTTATTGATCTTGTAATATTTAAATTTTTGTCAATGTAATGACGATTTTCTGAATATAATCCCGATTTTATTTTATGAATGTGAGAAACATTGCTGGATATTTGGTGTTCTGTATCAGGATTTATTCCGGATTTATAAATACGAATTTCTTCCGGATATGCACGTCAGGAAAAAATTGAAAATTTTTTAAAAAAGGTGCATCCGAATTTACACATCTGGAACGCAGGGGTATTTTCGTCAGCGCGCATGATACCTAAGACGGTTGGGTGGTGTGTTAAGAAATTCTCTTACAAGATATCTGTTTACAATCTGTTACAAAACCTACTGATCTTAGGAATGTCAATCATAAATTGGAGTTATAATCAAGATAAAACTTCTAAATATAAGGTAACTACAACAACTAATAATAACACATAAATGTCAAATAAATAACAAAATAAAACTAATATCTCAATAATACCAATAATTCCAAATGTATTCATGAAATAAACCGAGCTTTTATATGGTTGAAGTTACGAAGAATTTGACATAGAGTTGGCTTGTTCTCGAAATTAAACATTACCTACAGGTTTTCCATGGGTTATCCTTTTCCATGGTTTATACTTATACAAACTTGCTATAGTTCGCCCTAAATTACAACAACATATACATCTAACGCACATAAGGTATATATAATTTTATTTTCAAAATGTGTCGTTTAGTTCAGTTTTAAAAAATGTGTAATTTTGGTTCTATTTTTAAAAAAATATATATAGATTAAAACAAAAATTAATGTAAAATTAGAAAAAAAAAAAAAAAAAATATATATATATATATATATATATATATATATATATATATATATATCTATATATATATATATATATATATATATGAAAAAACAAATGATTTCCCCTTAGATTATAACTCCTATCTTAACTAAGAACTCTTCTCCTAACACCTATCATCTTAGGCAGTAAAAACAACTAGGAGGAAAAGTTGGTGTTTTCACCTCGCTTGTAAGTCCAATTGAGAGGAAAAGTGGGAAATTGAATTCATTTTACATATACAAAAATGTTATTGTTGGAAATCAAACTCGTGATCAATGTCATTTTCTCTTCATTTGGCAGTCCAAACGAGAGATAAGTGATGTGTTTTCTAGCTTTTTTTTTTTTATATATAAGTATCTAAAATAGTGTTCAATTAAAAGCGATATTATTGATAATAACTTTCTAATAGCTTCCAACACAAAAGCGTAAAGTGGTATTATAGATATGATCATATGACTATATAATAGCGCCCGACACAAAAGCGTTATTATAGGTGTTTGGGTGAAATTTTCTAAAACACTTAACAAAAAGTGCTATCAAATCGATGTTATTATAGACTACAATTGCAGTAGTGCAACGTTACATTACTAATTAAAAATTATATGGTACGTTTAAGAAACATATATAAAAATTAATATTATAAATTTAGATAAATTATAGCTTAACAAAACCAAACTCATAACAAAATTTTTAATACATTATTATATTGTTGAAAAATATTAAAGTGATAATTATATTATATTATATTAATAAGATTTTTTAGTGAAAAGAATGTGAAGGTATGAATAATGGTGAAATCAGTATGAAGAAACATTTCAGAAAAGAGGATGCAAGGTATAATATTGAAACTCGAACTTTTCTTAAAAATAAAAGTAATGGTGTAAAAAAAATGTTAAAATGACTATAACTTAAATTTAAAATATTGAAAATTGATAGTATGAAATTATGAGAAATTGGGCCTAACTCAACCCTACAAAATTGGCAGGTAGAGTGAGGATTACCCCCACTTATAAACATATGTTCATGCCATATATTATCTAATGTAGGACTCTTAACACACCCCCTCACGCTCAGGACTAGACAACTGGAGCGTGGAAATAAATGGTGGGTGGTCCGATAGCGGAAACCATAGAAGGTGGTTCACTGGATCTTAAACCAGACTTTGATACCATGTTAAGAAATGTGGTTGGGCCTAACTCAAACCTACAAAACCGGTTGGTAGAGTGAGGATTTTCCCCACTTATATACGCATGTTCATGCCATATATTGTCCGATGTGGGACTCTTTTATTTTTTAATAAGCAAGATTCAATAAAAAGAGATTAAGGAAATCTCAAACCAAAGTACAGGAAATACATCCGAAAAGTTGGGATACACCCTAAAACAACCCCAACAAAACAACCCTCCTACAAAAAAATCAAAGGGAAATTTGGTCCAATCATAAAGGCTACAACTCCGCCTTTTACGATTACCAAAAACCAACCAATTCCAGGAAGAAGCTACTATAGCATTAAATATGGATTCGACATTACAAACTTCGTCCTTAAACAAGATATTATTCCTAAACCTCTAGATATTCCAACAAGAAATAAACCAAATGGAATTAATAGATTCCTCCTTACTTCTACCTTTTAGCTGTTGTAACCAGGCCAAAGCGTGAGAACAACAGTCCGACTCCGTGATCCGATCTATGCCCACCCAATCACACACCAAATTCCACACCGAAACAGATTTATGACAATTAAAGAAAAGGTGAGAGGAGTCCTCATTTGTCCTGAAGCAAAACATACAAACCTTATCGTGTGGATTGTCGATAACACCTCTCGCTACCAAATTCAGACGGGTTGACAGCTTATTAATTACTAACCTCCAAGCAAAAACGTTGACTTTCATAGGAATATTCGTCTTCCAAATAATTTCCATTACCTGTATAGAATTATCGTCTTCCGAAACCAAGGCTCCATAAGAGGAAATACTATCATAAAATGACTTTACAGAAAACCCATTAATTAAATCTAAACTCCAATGCCATTTATCTTGATCATTGAAAGACAATTGGACAGGCTCTAAAGCATCTAACAGCTCAACCAGTTCATTGTTCATCTGCCGAGAGCTATTAGGAAAAAAGTCAAAAAAGTTCCAGACCCACCTTTCTTCGACCCACTCGCCCATGTTTGAAACAGCGCAGGATTTATTACTGCAAATCTGGAACAGGTTTGGATATGTATCCTTTAAAGACCTACCACCAAACCACAAAGAATGCCAAAACATAACCCCTTTTCCATTGCCAACAACAGCAGTGATGAAGTTATAGAAAGATACCTGAGGTACAGAGTTAGAGACTGACATAACATCCTTCAACCATGTAGAATCAGAATGCATATTCCCAACCACGTTAAATAACTAAACTTTACGGCTCAAGTTACCATATCTGCTCTAGAGAATAGGACGCCAAATTTCATTACCTCCGTTGCTGAACTTCCACAGCCATTTAGATAGGAGAGCTTTGTTGAAGAGACCAACATGTTTGATACCAAGTCCACCACAACTTTTTGGTTTACAAACCGACTTCCAACTAACCCAAGAAATAAAACCTCTACTCCAGTTACCCCCCACAAGAAACGCCTTTGAATTGCGATGATGTCCTTCACGACCTTTTTAGGAACCTTAAAGAAGGATAGATGGTGGATCGGAAGATTTGCTAGCACAATATTAATTAGGGTGACATGCCCTCCAATCGATAAATTACGACTTATCCAATTGGATAACCTAGCCCTCATACATTCCACAACCGGCCGCCAAAAAGAGATACTCTGATGATTACCTCCAACTCCAAGGCCAAGGAATTTAAAAGTCATAGAGCCTGATTTGCAATGAAGGAAATTCTCTGCAGCAATTAAGAAATCGGGGTCTATTCCAACACTATATAGACAGCTCTTTGAATAATTATTCTTTAGGCCAGACGCAACTTCGAACCCACGCAAAATAGCCTTGAAAGCCCAAATGTTCGAAACCGTACCATCACCAAACAAGAGGGTATCATCCGCAAACTAAAGGATATTTACTGAATCGACGTTACTGAATTTAAAATCAGCCAGGATATTGAGAAATGAAGCTCTTCTCACTAAGAAAGCCAGTCCCTCTGAAACAATCACAAACAAGAAAGGAGATAGAGGATCTCATTGCTTTAATCCTCTCGTCGCCTTGAAATCTTTAGAGGGACTACCATTAATTAAAACCGAAAGATAACTATTGAACACTGAACCATGGATCCACTTCAACCAATTGTTACCAAATCCCATGTTAATCAACATTGATTCCAGAAAGTTCCAATCCATACAGTCATAGGCTTGGGCAAAGTCCACCTTGAATAATAAGCACTTCTTCTTTTTTCTTCTTGCAAACTCGATGGTTTCATTAGCCACTAGAACACCGTCCAAAAGTTGGTGACTTGGAACGAAAGCCGTTTGAGTAGGAGATATCAGCTTACCTATCACAGAACTTAACCTTCTTGCAAGCATTTTAGAGATGATTTTAAAAACACAATCGATTAAGCAAATTGGTCTAAAATCTTCGAACTTTTGCGAGCTATCCACTTTAGGCACAAGGGAAAGGAAAGACGAAACAGACACTTTATCCAACTTTCCGGAATAGAAGAAATCAAGAACACAGTTAGCAACATCAAATCCCACTATTTCCCAACAAGATTTGAGGAATTTGAAGTTAAAGCCGTCAGACTCCATGAACAACTTATCTTCCGAGCTAAGGGCAGCTAAGCTATCAAAACTGCAGTGAGTATTTAATCAAATCTGAGCTTTGAATTTCTTCTCAAAGAATACCTTAGCCACATGTTTTATTAACACAAGATCCTCCAACAAAGTACTTCCCACTTTAATAACAGAAATATTATTGGCCCTATACCTTGCTTTAAGATAATCATGGAAATATCACGTATTATTATCACCATCACTCACCCAATTGCTTCTGGATTTCTGATTAAGCATAATCTCTTTAAGCTTAAGATTTTTCCAAATATCTTCTTGGATCTCCAACCTTTCCTTCACATTACCATCAGCTTGACTATTATCATTATCATACAAATTCAACTCTAACTAATTTAAATGAGTAATGCTCTCATCAATTTTCAAATCAGGCCATCCGAAAACGTGAACATTCCACCACCTAAGATCGTTTTTGAGGACTTTAAATTTATTCCATAAGACATTACTGGGAGAACCAGACAAAGATACCGAATTCCAAGACTTTTTCACAAAATCTAAAAAGCCTTTATGCTCCAACCAACAATTAAAGAACCAGAACGACTTCGGACCCTAATTTACGGACTTCGACTTCAACCAAAGCGGTCGATGATCGGATACGTCTCTATCTCCCACCCATTGGTTCTTTAAATCCAACTTATCAATAACAACATCATTAACTAGAAATCTGTCCAATCTACTACGGCTAAGCCCATTAGAATTAAACCAAGTATATTTATTTCCTACAACAGGCAGATCAATCAGGTTCAATTCCTCAATGAAAGATTTGAATTCTAGCATCTCACCATAGTTAGCACCACTCCTGCCCTTCCTCTTCTCCCTGGCTTTTATAGCACTGAAATCTCCAGCTATAACCCAACCCCCACTAGGAAGCCGATTCTTAATGTCAATCAACTCCGACCAAAGTCTCCTTTTCTCATTAATAACACACGCCGAGTAAACGTTCAAGACATACAGATTCATACTATTTCAAATAAAATGAATACCCAAATAGTCTTTCCCTCTGAAAGTCAAACACGCAAAAGCCAGTTCCTTTCTCCAGATTATAAGAATCCCTCCAGATTGCCCATCAGAATTTGACGCAGACCAATCATAACTCGACGACCTCCAAATGCTTTGAACGACCCCATCATCTATATGTCTCAACTTGGTTTCTTGAAGTAAACATAAATCTGCCTTGCCCTTACAAAGAATATGAGATATTCTCCTTCTTTTTAGAGAGCTACAACACCCTCGGACATTGAACGACACAATAATCATTGTCCACCCCTTTCTACATACTTCTTAACTCTTTTACCTTTTTTATCGTCCTCATCCAACTCGCTAAGAATTCTAACGAAGGCGCCATCCTCAACGTCACCCTCAACCCCTAATTGTTTCATGGTGTTCAAGACTTTAGTAGGAACATCATCTAAAGCCTTCTTACATCTTAAATTTCCTCTAAACACATCGGTATCTGTGATTGATTCATTACACAACAACGAATTAGATCCAGCTCTATCAAGAAAAACACTCGAGTGAGAGGGTTTAGACTTTCTTATAGTAGGCAATCGACTGGGAATAACCGGGAGTTCTACCGCAGCATGGAGGAGGGAAGAGTAATAAGAAGGAGAGTATGGAATTTTAACACTATCATAAACATCGTGGAGCAATTTCTTTTTCCTATTTTTAGCCCATTTAGACGGCCCAATTAATCCACCAGAAGGCCCAGAAATTGGGTCAGAACAATTCAGGTCCACCACCAAACCATTAAAAAAATCTCCCTTTTTATTATTATTAACCACAACTGCCATGTCCTTGCAATTTTGAAAAAGAAGTCCATCAGTCAAAGCAACCTTATCAATTAACTTCGTTCCCCCTTCATCCACCATATCAGCTACCAATGAATGAGACCCACCCAGTGGCACAACTCCCATAGTTGGATTTTGATCTGAGATGACCAGAAGGAGATCATCGTAGCCTTCGTGCAGGGCAGGAGTTGATGCTCGTAGGAGAGGAGAATGGGGGGGGGGGGGGGGGGCGTACCTGCAAGGTACTCCGATGCCAAAGTGAGAGTTTTGACAAGAGGAGAAAAGCAAGTACAAAGTAAGAATGTAAGAGATTAGATACCTGACCCTCTCAAGTGAGAGGGTATTTATAATATTCCCTCAGCGAGGGGCCAATATCTCTCCTCGCGAGTAGGATACCTGTTCGGCGAATGAGAGACTGCCAAGTGGAGGACACAGCGCGTGGTCCTCTGACTTGGTCCAACTATCCCCGCAAGATCTGGGGAGGTAGTTGGTCGCGTGAACTGACAAGCGAGTGGGGGGGGGGACGTGCCCAACGGCTATATTGTGCCTATTGGGCCTGTTCGCCAACTATAATGGATTGAGCCTGATCCTTAAGGGCAGGAAGCCCTGCCCGATCCAGAGCAAGCACCCCCAAGTCGTTGCTCTGCTGGAGAGTAATGACTTAAGACAGCTGTGACTACGACCGTACTGTCGGGGACGTGTTTGCTCGCGTGGAGTGTCCCATTCGTGTCCCGACCAGATGTGGTCGTTAGATGATTACGCTGAGTGTCGGCCAAGATTCGTTACGTGCTCGCATAAATTAACGTTTTTCGCCGAGCAGCCCTGTAACTAATGCGTTCATTTTTGACGAGGAGATTTGCTCGTGTGGGAGCCAAGGACTTGGTGTATTTTCTATAATAAGCCAGGCGAAGAGTTTTTGTGACACGTGGTGAGCATGCATGGCTTTTGTCAGTCCTAGGGCCGCGTAGGCTATGATGACCTTCACGATCCCCCATGATCAAATGGTTATAAAAGGTGGAGGAAGGTTTTATTTTCACATTCTCACAAGTTCTCACTCCTTGCTCTTGTTTGCTCTGCAACTAGTCCTCCCGCCGGAGTTCCTCTTCGCCACCGTTGATCCTCCTCTTCTCCGTCAACTTCTTCTTCTTCCTGTAAGTTTGTTCTTCCTTTTCCGTATTTTTTATGAACCTTCGAGTTTTCTGGGTGTTGTTCATGGATTCTCCGGTGGGTTCATGAATTTTCTGGTTGAACTTCATGTGTTCTTTGATGAACATATGAGTTTCTGGAAAATCCATGAAAAACATGAAGAACATGAAGATTTCTAGGATAATTGTAGTGAATGTTTTGATGTAGATCTTTGTAGATTCTGGTTAGGCGTATAGTTTAGGTTTGTAGTCGGGCACTAGGTCTGTTCGGTTCCTTGTTGTGATTTTGGGACGCGACGAGCCTGTGTCCTCGTTTTGATCCTTGCTATATTAAGTCGCGGGGGCTTGCCATGCTGGTCGTTAGACAGATGAGTTAGAACGGGCTCGAGGTTGTCCTCGGCTTCATCCTCGCCCTTTCACTTGATTAGTGGTGGAAGGGTGGATTTGATCTTAGATGTCGAATTCACTTATCTTCCTCTGCTTTTCAGGTGAAAATGGTTGATCCTCGGGATGAGGTTGTGCCCGACCTTCAAGAGACACAAGAGGAGCCGGATGCGCCCGCCGATTATTCCAACATCAAGGTCGCAGAGGGGGACCTGGACTGGATAGCGCATGAACCTCTGTCGTTCCAATCGACTTTCACCGAAGAGGAGATTCGAGAGTTCTCTCTGTTGGAGAACCGGGTAGGGGAAGCTCCTCGGCAATGGAAAGCATTTCGTCCCGGGGAGAATGATAGATTTTGCTTTGGGTATCTAGGATTACGTTTCCCAATGTACGAGTTTGCTTTTACGGAGGCCAAGATACGTCTCCCGTTCACTGATTTTCAAGTGGCTCTCTTCACCCATTTGGCGTTGTGCCCGTCGCAGCTTCACCCTAATGCTCTGGCCTTCATCCGGGCATTTGAATTAGTCTGCCGTCATCTCAATGTTGGGGCGACCGTGGATCTCTTCTTTTGTCTCTTCCAACTTCAAAGGAGTACCACGGGGACGAAACATAGTTGGGTTTCGTTCAAACAGCAGAGCAGGTGATTATGGCCGTACTCTGACTCGATTCGCCACTTCAAAGATAGGTTTCTGATCGTGAAGCCTATTTTCGAGGAGGCGAAAAGATCTATCTTGACTATCGAAAAGGTGACGGTTGATGGTCGGGAGGTGGATGGAGTCGTATCCCTATTTCCTATGGAATGGGTTTACTCCCATTTTAAGCGTTGGACTGACCAATTCTTGGTGAAACACAAACAACTCTGTGAGGCTGACAAGGAGTCGTACAGGATCCTCCATGCTTATGTGGATAATTTTTCCCCGACCTTCGTAGTTGATCGGGATGGGAATAAGCTGATCGGGGATGATGGGGAGCCCGTCCAAGCAGCTAGATATATTAACATCAAAGCTCTCCTCGAATGCGATAATGATGATGATGCGATCCAATTACTTGGTATGGTCCGCAGTTTGTTTTTATTTGTTCGAATTTTTGAGTTTTGACTTGTTTTGTGTGTTCGCAGGTATGATGGCAGACATGAGGGAACGCCTGATGAGATCTCAAGCGGCGAAAGTTCACAAGAAGTCGACTGTAGGTGCCAAGGTTGGGGTGCCTAAGCAGACTGTTTTGGAAAATTTTGCAGCTGGTCCTACCCCTATCCCGGAGAGAGCCTCGACGTCGCTGACACCGGATACCACCCATAAGAGGAAGAGAGATGTCGCAGGGACTTATGCAGCCGCTGGCCCGGGAGGTTCTGGTGCCGACCAATATGTTTTTCCCCCGTGTTATTCGCGTGGAAATATGTTTAATGAAGGGAACTCAATTGCCATTCAGGATGTTGAAGTCGAGGCCATTGTGAGCGCCAATCCTCAGGAGAGGAGGAAACAACTCTGCCAGGACGCTGTGGGCATGTTCAGGGTGCTCGAAGCGGCTCTTGCCCTAGGGGACGATGAGGCGGCTTCCCGTGTTAACCTTCGCACGGCCAAGGCGAGAATTACTGAGTTGGGAGTTGATAACAATAAGCTGTACAATGATCTGAAGCAATTTGAAGGACACGAGGAGGCCAAAGTATTGCTTCAGCAGGAAGTTACCCAGCTGAAGTTGCAGATGACCGCGGCCGATGAGGAGAAGGCACGCTTGCAGGCCAGAATAGCTGAACTAGAGGGTTTGTCAGTGACCGTCGAGGGTGAGAATGATGATGAGAAATCCCTGAGGACCAGAGCTGAGCTGATCGGAAGGATTCTGATCCTTGGCGAGGATAACTTGAAGGCAGCTGAGTTCGGTTTCAATGCTGCTTTAGAGCAGATGAAAGCCCTTAACTCGGACGTGCAGCTTCTGACCGACGGAATGGGTCTGTTCAACAGGGTTATTAATGGTCAGGTTGTTCCTCCCGAGGATGGAAGCAAATTTTAGGACTTGGTTGTTTTTTAACATGTTTTGTGGGCCTGCGTGCCCTTACCATTTTATATGGGTGCTGCCCCTTTGTACTTATAACATTACCCGGTTATGAACGGTGTTTAATATACTTGGATTTTGTGTAAAAATGTTTTATCTTGGACGTTTGCTCTGTTTATTCATATGTGTGTGCTCGGCGAGTTGTGAAACCTACCGAGGAGGGCAAAGTGGTTTTTCCCATGATGAGGCTAGGACTTCGTTTGAGGTACTAATCTCATAGGCTTGGACTATTCATCGCGAGCTAGGTGTCCTGCCTGAACGGTGCGGCAACTGTGGAGCTCGGTCGAGGTATCCCCGTTGTGCACAGGATTTGCTCGTACAATGAGCAGAAGCTGGCCGGAATTGTAATGTGTGTCATGCTTCACCAGGGCATGATACGATGGCCGCGCAAATCTCCCCATTTTGGGAGATTACGTCGGCAATTTGTCTAGCCTTGTGGTTAAGGACTTAGTTGTAGTACTGCTTGAGTTTTTCAGCATTCCATGGTCAAGCAAGTGGTTTTTCGTCTAATGTTTCCAAGTAATATGCTCTTGTGCCCGTTTTGGACTTGACCCTATAAGGTCCTTCCTACTTTGCTGCCAGTTTCCCTTCGCGCGAATCCTTCTGGTTTCTACGCAGGACCAGACTGCCCACGGGGAAGTCACGTTTTATGACCCTGGCGTCATGTCGCAACGTTATCTGTTGTTTTAATGTGGCCTCGCGGAGCGCAGCTCCTGATCTTATTTCTTCGACCAGTTCGAGCTCCTCGCGTAGAGCCTCGTCGTTCATTTCTTCATCGAGGGGAGCTTCTGTCCTTCTGTAGGGTTCCCTTATCTCCGCCGGTATTACCGCCTTTGTTCCATATGCTAGTCGGAAGGGAGTTTCCCCGGTGGTGGAGTGTGGTGTTGTTCTATACGCTCAAAGGACGCTGTGGAGCTCCTCGACCCATCTTTTCTTGGCCTCACCTAGCCTTCGTTTTAGCCCGCGGAGGATCACCCTGTTCGCGGCCTCCGCTTGCCCGTTAGTCTGGGGGTGCTCAATGGAGGTGAAATGTTGTTTTGTCCCTAGTTTGGTGACGAAATCTTGGAAGTTTTTGTCCGTGAATTGGGTTCCTTTGTTGGTCACAAGGGCCTGAGGTACCCCAAATCTTGCGAGGACGTTCCTTTTGTAGAAACGCAGTATGTTGAAGGCTGTGATCTTGGCTAGCGCTTCGGCTTCAATCCATTTTGTAAAATAATCGACGGCCATGATTAGGAACTTGTTTTGATAAGACCCCATTGTAAAGGGGCCTAGAATGTCCATCCCCCACCAGGCGAAGGGCCACGGCGAGGAGAGAGTCTTCAACTCGTTGGGGGGTGCTAAGTGGATGTCCCCATGGTGTTGGCAACGGTCGCACTTTTGTACGTGCTCTTTGGCGTCGTGTTTCATGGTTTGCCAGCAATATCCTGCTCGCAAAGCTTTTCGGGCCAAGGATCCTCCCCCTAAGTGTTGTGCGTTGATGCCCTCGTGAATCTCTTGTAAGATTTTGGGGACCTGGGCCTCGTCGACACATTTCAACAGGGGGATGGAAAATCCTCGTCGATATAATTTGTCCTCGACCAGTATGTACGAACAGGCTCGTCGTTTAGTTACGCTGGCCTCCTTACTGTCCTCGGGGAGTTCCCCCTTGGTGAGATAATTGTACACAGGGGTCATCCAACAAAGGGGATCTCCAATGACGTTAACATCTAGCAGGTGGGGTTTTACAATGCTCGGGCGGGCCAGTATTTCTTGTATGATGGATTTGTTCCCACCTTTTTTTTCTGGTGCTGGCTAGTTTAGAGAGGATGTCTGCTCGGGTGTTTTGCTCGCGCGGGACGTGCTGAACTTCCCATGCTTCAAACTACGCTATTTTTTCTTTCACCATTGCCAAATATTCGGCTAGTTGGTCGTTCTTTGTTTGGAATTCTCCCCGTACTTGGGACGTTACGAGCTGGGAATCAGTGTAAATTTTTATTTCTTTCGCGCCAGCATCTTTGGCCAATCATAATCTTGCAAGGAAGGCTTCGTACTCGGCTTGATTGTTGGATGTTTTGAAGGACAGGACCAGGGATACTTCGATCAGGGTCCCTTCCTTGTTCTCTAGGATAATTCCTGCTCCGCTGCCTGAGGGGCTTGATGCGCCATCAACGTAAATGATCTACTTCCGCGTCCCTCCTAGAGGGGATAGTTCCGGAGTCATTTCTGCTATGAAGTCGGCCAGGACCTGTGCCTTGAGGGCTTTCCTCCCCTCGTAGTGAATTTCAAACTCGGACAATTCAAGGGACCATTTTAGCATCCTGCCCGCCATATCTGGTCGGTTTAACAGCTGCCTAATAGGCTGGTCGGTTCTGATGACGATAGTGTTCGCCAGGAAGTAATATCTGAGTCTCCTCGCGGCAACTATGAGAGCAAGGGCCACTCGTTCTACTTGTGTGTACCTAACTTCGGGTCCCTGCAGGGCTTTGCTGGTGAAATAGATGGGTTTCTGCCCGTCAGTCGTCTCGCGAATAAGTGCTGCACTTACTGCTTCGTTGGCCACGGAGAGGTACAGGTATATGGTTTCTCCGCGGTTTGGTCGGGACAATACTGGTGGCTTGGACAAAGCTTGTTTGAAATGGGCAAGGGCCCGCTCGGATTTGTCCGTCCACTCGAAATTGGCTTCCTTCCTGAGTAATTTGAAGAAGGGCAGAGCGTGCTGGGCGGATTTGCTCACGAAGTGAGCAAGGGATGCGAGCATCCCGTTAAGGGATTGTATCGCCTTCTTCGACCACGGAGTGGGGAACTACACGAGTGCTCGGCATTTATCTGGGTTTGCTTCTATTCCTCTTTCAGTGAAGTAAAACCCGAGGAATTTCCCTGCTCGTACACCAAAGGTGCATTTTTCTGGATTGAAACGCATTTTACACTTTCGAGCTTGGTCGAACACCTTTTGTAAGTGGGTGGTATGGTTGGATTCCTCTTAGGATTTCACGATCATATCATCCATATATACTTCGAGCATGTCCCCGATTTCTGATCGGAAGACTTTATTCATCATGCGCGGGTACGTGGCCCTGACATTCTTTAGTCCAAAGGGCATTACGTTGTAGTAATAGTTCCCCGAGGAGGTCATAAACGCCGTATACCTCTTGTCCTCGTCTGCCATTGGGATTTGGTTGTATCCCGAATAAGCGTCCATGAAGGACAAGAGCTTGAAACCTGCAGAATTATCTACGAGTTTATCTATGCTCGGTAGCGGATAAGCGTCTTTCGGGCAAGCCCGATTGAGATCAGTGTAATCAATGCACATGCGCCATTTTCCATTACTTTTCTTTACAAGTACAATGTTTGAGAGCCAGGTCGTATACCTGGCCTCAGAAATAAATTTTGCCTCTAAGAGGTCTTGTACTAGTTTCTCAGCAGCTTGTGCCTTTTCCTCGGATTGCTTTCTTCTTCGTTGGGTAATGGCGCGAGCAATTGGATCGATTGTCAAGTGGTGACATACAGTTTCTGGATCAAGGCCGGGCATATCCGCCGCACTCCAGGCGAACAGATCGATGTTGTCGTCAAGACATTTCTTCAGCTCCTTCTTGATCTCTTCGAGGAGACCAGCACCTATCTTCGCTCCCCTGTTGGGGTTATTGCTGAAGGTGATGATCTCGAATTCCCCATCTGGGACTGGTCGCAAAAGTGCAGAAGCCGGGGAGCTTGTTGCTCCTGACTATTTGTCTTCGTCACGATCCTCTTTAACCTCTTCAGGAAGCCTGCTGTCGAGGTCGATGATATGCACGGGAAGCGTGGACTTTTTGTCTGGCTGGCCACCTTCAGCTGGAACCTCATACTCTCTTAGGCGCTTTGCTGATTTTGCCGTCGTCGTGATCTGGTTCTGCCCTTTTGTTACGGCCTCAAAGCATCTGTGAGCAGCCTCGATGTCGCCATGCAGAGATGCAACATGCCCTTTCTCAGTATAGTACTTGAGTTTGAGGTGGACCGTAGAGGGGACAGCAATGAGTTCTGTAAGAGCTGGCCTGCCGAGGATGCACTGATAAAGTGATGGGCAATCAATGACCAAGAACTGCGTTTTGATTGTCCGAGATGCCTCTTCCTCGCCAAAAGTGACTGGTATCTCCACGTAACCCCAAGGTCGGGCTGTGGCCCCGTTGAATCCTTGGAGGTCCGATCCCACGTATGGTGAGAGGTTGGACTTACTCAGTTTCAATGCGCAGAACAGGTCGGTATACATGATGTCCACAGAACTGTCCTGGTCGACCAGGATTCTCCGAACATCGGTAGAGGACAATTTGACCCTGATCAGCAGAGGGATATGAGAATTTGGGGATCCCCCGGGAAGTTCTTCTCGGTAAAACGTGATCGGCTGCGAACGCCCTTTACTTTTTCCGATCGCGGATAACTGATCGGGGCTACTGTCTATCAGCTGCTCAAACTTTCGTTTGATGGACCCTATTGTAAGCTCATGGTACCCCCCACATGAGATGACCATGGCCGTAGGAAAGGCTTCCCAGGTGCTGGGTATGAATACTTGGGAAGTCATGTCGAGGTGGTCAGGAATGAAGAAGTGTTCTGGTCGGTTGATGGCCATTGCGACCTGCGGGGGAGGACTGGATTGGGCTGATTCTTCCTCTTTCTTCGAATCGGATGTGTCTCGTCGGGAGGACTCTCCCTTCTTCACGTACTGCTTTAGGTGACCCTCTTTGATGAGGATCTCTATTGCGTCCTTAAGATGCACGCAATCTTCTGTCACATGGCCGTGACTACGGTGGAAACGACAGTATTTGCTTTTGTCGACGTTCCCTTTGGATGTGGTCGGTTTAGGGAACCTGACTCCCCCTTGTTTAAATTCTATGTTGATGCATTCGAAGAGAATGCGCTCGCGTGAGGTCGTGAGCATGGTGTACTCCGTAAACCGGCCAGCGGGCCCTTTGCTTTTGCGGGGACGCTCCTCGTGCCTTTTCTCTTTCCCTTGCCGGGATGATTCTGGCTCGTCTTTTTCTGATGCCCGGGGTGCTTCGCGATCTCTTAAGTCCCGGGCATGGTATGCAGCTTCTTTTTCCTCGTAACGGATGTAGTCCTCAGCTTTGCGAAGGAGTTCCGTCAGTGTTCGGGGAGCTTCGATCCCCACTGCCTTACGAAAATCACTTTTGGGCTGGAGTCCCTTTTCGAGGAGGTACTTTTTCATGTGATCCGTTGTTCGGACTTCCACCGCTTCTTTGTTAAATCTTTCAATGTATGCCCGCAGGGATTCATCCCTGCCTTGTATAATGGCCTCTAGTGTAGCCTCCGACTTAGGATGTCGTTGGGAAGCTGTGAAATGGCGGGTAAACTGGCTCTTTAACTCTCTCCATGAAGAGATGGATGCGCGAGGAAGTCGTTTAAACCATGTCATCGCTCCCTTTCTCAAGGTGATGGGGAACATTTTGCATCTGATAGCCCCGGAGACACCGTGATATTGGAGCATAGCTTCTATATTTTCGATATGCTCGCGGGGATCAGACGTCCCGTCATAGGTTGTCAACGTGGGTGGTTTCTCCAATCCACGGGGGATTAGAGTGTCCAGGATGTCTCTTGTGAACGGGCCGTGAACGTCATCGTCACTGCTGGAACTAGGAGAGGGCGAAAGGGAACGACTGTGACCGAGGCTTCGACTTCGGCGAGGAGAACTTCCGCTGGTGTGTCGGCGCTCGTACTTATCTGAGTGTCGAGACCTATTGGATATCGGGGAGTGCCTGGATCTCCATGTGGGAGACTGATGGCGTCATCGTGCTAGATCGGGTGTAGGGTTCCTCGATCTTGAACGTTTCCTCTCTGGGAAGAGGCTGTCTCGTCTTCGCTTGGAGGGAGTTCGTGGACGCGGGGAAAGACTCATCAATTTTTCTGAAGCAAGGCTTTCCTGAATGATATGCTCGAGAGCATTGACCTTCTCCCCCTGCTGGAGGATTAAGAGGTTCGAGTTGTTAAGAGATGCGATGAGCGCTGCGGTGCTCGGATCAGCATCCTGGGGAACCGGGATGGCCTCGAAGGTGTGCTCCACAGCTGGTGCCCGTGCCTTTGGTTCGTCGGGTTTCGGGGAAGCAGGCCTTCCGTCTCTTCGGTCACATTCCTGTGGGATATGCCCGACGAAAGCATGGTCGTTGTTGTTGGCCGCAGAGGCCACAAAGTCTTGGTGAACATCGTTCTTTATGAAATCCATGTCGATCTGAGATTTGAAAGGATGAAGCTTTGGTCTTTGTTGTGCAAGAGAGAATCTTGGTTAAAGACGGGGAAGCTAGGATTTCCCACAGACGGCGCCACTGATCGGAGATGACCAGAAGGAGATCGTCGCGGCCTTCGTGTCCGGCAGGAGTTGATGCTCGTAGGAGAGGAGAATGGGGGGGGGGGGCGTACCTGCAAGGTACTCCGATGCCAAAGTAAGAGTTTGGACAAGAGGAGAAAAGCAAGTACAAAGTAAGAATGTAAGAGATTAGATACCTGACCCTCTCAAGTGAGAGGGTATTTATAATATTCCCCCTGTGCGAGGCCAAGATCTCTCCTCACGAGTAGGATGCCTGCTCGGCGAATGAGAGACTACCAAGTGGAGAACACAGCGCGTGTTCCTCTGACTTGGTCCAACTATCCCCGCAAGATCCGGGGAGGTAGTTGGTCGCGTGAACTGACAAGCGAGTGGGGGGGGGGGGACGTGCCCAACGACTATATTGTGCCCAACGGCTATATTGTGCCTATTGGGCCTGTTCGCCAACTATAATGGATTGGGTCTGATCCTTAAGGGCAGGAAGCCCTGCCCGGTCCAGAACAGATTTAAAATACATTTATCCAACCCAACAACAGGTTCATTTGACACGCTACCAACCCCTCCAACCTCTTCTACTATCTCGAAAGTAGCCCCAACTATGGAAAGGTCAACTGACCCACCACCCCCTACATCTGATACTTCCTTAACATGTGAAACATCATAATCACCAACTAGTTGGTTAGGGTTGCTAGACTCAACCACTTCCTCCTCAGAGCTACCACCCCAATCACTATCACCTTCGTCGGAGGATTCAACAAAATCCGATGAAGAATAAACTCCATCCCCCACTTTATCCACCAATTGAGACGGCGATGCCAGGTGATCACAAAAATCCTCAACCAAAGAGACTTCAAAGGATAAGTTATTACACTTAACAACCACAATCTCATTCAATATTAAAGGCAGTTTTGTTTTGATCTGGACACGAGCAACTTCCAACTTAGCCTTCCTAAGCGTAGCCTCATCAATCTGGATTAACTTTCCCACCCCATTCACAATAGATTGAAAAGTTGAAGAATTCCAGGTTGCAAACGGAAGTCCATAACACTTGATCCAGACAAAACGCTCAACATCAACCTCCTCCAGAGTCCATGGCTTTAATGAAGAAAACCATTTGCCAAGACTAACTTCAGCTTCAGCAATAAATTCATCTATGTTACCCTCGTCAATCTCTTCGATCAGACATTTGTTAGCACCAATGGGTGACACTTTAATATTGAAGAACCCCTCTTCATGCAAATTCCTTTGAATATCGAATATATAAACTCCTTCAACCACTACACCGACTCTAGATTTTTCAAACCTTAATTTATCCACATTATCCATGGTAGCCTGCACCTCCGAAGGCCTATGATTCACCGGGATAAAGTTCTTGGGTTTACCATCTCCTACAGCTTGAGCAAATGATCTCCCATCCGTAGTCTTCCCTCTTACTCCCCCACCTGAAGTGAAACCACCTTTACTGTCAAACTGTCTTCCATTCCTAGGACCCAAGATTTTCTCTTCCAGCTGGAACCGTGGTACATTGACAAACAATTTCTTCCCCTTCTGAATAATGTTATCAAGTTTAATCGCCATCATACGAGAATATTGGATCTTTCTGAACTTTACAAATCCGAACCTCTTCCTGCGTTTGTCTCTTCTCGCTGGGATATAAACTTCCGAAATCACCCCATAAACTTTGAACACCTCAAAAAGATATTTAGCATTCATCTCTTCAGGAAACTCAGTAACGAAGAAAGAGGTCGTTTCTTTGGCAACTGCACCTTTACGATTGTTCTCCTTCCACACGGAAAGTCTATCTATTTTCGAGACCCTCCGCTTACCACCTACCGTAACCCAAACTATCTTGGGAGTCCAAAGATAGAAAAACCAAAACAAGCTGAACGCTAGCCACACAAACTAATCATGTAACACCCCCATTTTAATTTATTTAATCGTCGTGTGTTATTTTATTTGTTTAGCCTGTTTAGGGTGTGTGTAGTTGAGCGCGGAGGTGTAGTGTCCTTAACGGATTGGGATCAATAGAGAAACTAGAGAACTCTGAAGAGATCTATTATTAAATGAAAGAGACAGATCAATAATTATTAGCCCAAGAGAGTATTTTAAGGTAACTCTAATAATTGATCAATTGGGTTGAGATGACAAAATATCAATTGGAGGTATTTTACCCTGTTGGATTATATTATATAATAAGTATTATATATATATATATATATATATATATATATATATATATATATATATATAATTGTTAGAAAAGAAAAAGATAGAAGGAGAAGAAGAAGAAAAATTAGAGAAAGAGTAGAGAAGGAAAAGAGAGAAGAGGAGAAAGAGGAAAATCGAAGAAAACTCCGTTTCAATCGCGATTAATCGGGTAAGGGTGAGAAGTTTCAATTATATTGCGATTGTATATGTATATGTGTGTGATTGTTTGAATATTTTCTTGTTTCTATAATGTTTTTAAATTTGATAAATTGATGAGTAATTGATTGGAATCGATGTGTTCACGGTCCGATTGCGGAATAGATGGCCTAGTATAGTCGGGTAATGATAGGATTTAAGGATGAGTTTGGGGGGTTTTTGCATCATAAAAATCAGGTATTTTTGGGTTCTGATACGCAGTAACCGGTAAACGTGTGGTGAGTAACCGGTTACCACTGTTAGTTTCAGAAAAATATGATTTTCAAAAATTCATAACTTTCGAACCGTAAGTCCGTTTTGGCCGCCGTTCGAAGCGTTGAAAAGCTAATAAAATATTATTTCTATTAAAATTATTTTGGAGAGCAGTTAAGGATTTATTTAAGTCGTGGTTTTGTAAAAGTGTTGTGTTGTCAGATTTTTATCGCGTAAAAAGACGTGCGGTTGGTGTTTTACCGTGTGTTGTACTATTGTGATATAATGTAGAGCTTTTAGGATATTTATATGACGGTGAATCTTGATATCGAATGTGGTTAGTGAATGCTGGTCTTGTGGCATAAAAGTATTGAATAAATGAATTTCAATGTATGATATCGTATTGATGTTGCTG
Organism: Lathyrus tuberosus; assembly: GCA_022829125.1. Taxonomy (NCBI): domain Eukaryota; kingdom Viridiplantae; phylum Streptophyta; class Magnoliopsida; order Fabales; family Fabaceae; genus Lathyrus; species Lathyrus tuberosus. Next base: position 15,972,396 of record JALAZF010000072.1, read on the forward strand.
TGGGTAGCCCTTGTGGCGTGAATCCTAGTGAAATGTATTTTAATGTTGTATTATTGTTGTTGTATGGTGAGCATGCATCGAGGTGATAATGTGAAATGCATGAGTGAATGATGCAAAGATGTGTAGTTGTTGCATTGGTGCAATGGTGCAACTTGTGTCTTTGAGTCACATTGCGTTATTATGTTTTGTTGTTCAGGATCATCGTGAGCCCAGTGGGGAGTATAGCGATGTATTAATGTTTCCTATGAGAATTGGTGGGTTCTTGAAGAACCACTTTTGATGTGTTACATATATGTCATATCTGTGAATATGAATATATGTCATGTGTTGGTGTTTATATATATATATATATATATATATATATATATATATATATATATATATATATATATATATATATGTCATAACTTGTGTATATGAATATATGATATCTTTGTGTGCTATATGTGTTAGCATGTGGTGTGTGGGTGAGTTAAATAATATATGTGAATTATATGTTTACATATTATTATGCAATCTTGTTATAGTTGTTATTTCTCACCCTTCTGCTGGAATATGCTTTTTATGGCATAATGCAGATTAGCCGCTGTAGAGGCGTGGAGGCAAGTGGAAGAGTTAGATCTTAATTTTGCTTAGATATTTGGTGTCTGTTCTGATACGTAACACTAGAGTCAGGGGAACGTTTTTGTTATTTATGTTTATATATGTGAACGTATATATTTTGATAACTCGTATGTACATTTTGACGTTATGAAACAACTTAGTTTGTAAAACGAGTCAATTATGGATAGTTCCGCTTTATTCCATAATTGAACTTTCCTTTTGTTGGAAAAAGTTTTCTGTTATTATTTATTCCATTTTGTGTTATGTATCAAAGTTATGAGCAGGTGGATTATGTTTTTCTCAAATGTGGCATCCTTATTTCTGTCGGAATTTTTTTTTATTCACTCTGATTTAATTATGTATTATTTATCCGCAATGGGAATTGGGGTGTAACAATTGGTATCAGAGCAGGTCGGTCCGTCCGGCCAAGTGGTTGAGTCGGTGTGGCATGACAGTTGAATACTGTCGATGTTGTTTGTTCCTTAGTACGTGATATGTGTGTGAAACACTGTCAGTTCCCTCTGGTTTTCTAATCCTTTTGTAGCGCGAATTTTTGGACGTGTATGCGAAGCACTATCGCTTTTGGGGTACTACAGTTCGATTCATGTTTTATCCTATTGAAGCTGATGAAGGAAGGGAAATAGATGTCTCCCATTAACCCTGCTTGCATACTAAGTTTAAACAGATGACTGTTGGTTTACAGATGCTATTGAGATTGTGGGTCTCTCTTAAGTTATTTTGTTAAAATAGTGCCTGGGCGATTGGTGGGAGTTTAAGACTGATGCTTTTCGATTGATATGTGAAGGTATGGGATTTGGGACTTTGGATTAGTGTGCTCGCTAAGATTTTTCTTTCAATCTTATGCCTACGTATTCCCGTTTACCAAAACAGGGAAATCAGAGCGATCGTAGTTCCTCCTATTCTATGGGAGGAAATGGTGTTTTGGTGTCTTGTTCAAAGCCCAAGACGTGAAGCTGAAAAGGTAGTTTATATCTTGTTCAAAGCCCAAGATGTGAAGCTGAAGGGTCTATTTGTATCTTGTTCGAAGCCTAAGATGTGAAGCTAAAAGGGTGTTGACTTTAGAGAGAATTTGTCATCTCTAAAGGGGGTCTGTTTGTCACGACTGTCGGGTGACTGACTATAAAGGAGGAATACTTTAACTGGGATATGCGAATCCTAGCAATGCCATAATTTACTTTATAGGGGGTTTTAACCTGAAGGAGGAGACTTTAACTCAGTGTAGAGCAATGCTATCTTTCCTTAGGAATTTCTCATGCTAAAAGAAGGACAGTGGCGTGGATGTAAATAATCTAGAGGCTTGTCGCTTACAGCAATTAGATGAAAGGAGTTGTTGATGTTTGTATCCTGTGAACGAGGCACAGTTTTGATGCTAAAAGGTTGATTGACTCAACCGGGGTTTTTTTCTTATACAAAGCCTAAGAGGAGGCTATTGGCCCAACAAGAGGGTGTTTTTATGTGTTTCGTACGAAGCCCGAGAGAGAGGCTAAAAGGGTTGACTCAACAAGAGAGTGATTTTAGATGTGTCTTATACGAAGCCCAAGACGGAGGCTAAAGGTTGACTCAACAAGAGAGTCTTTTATACTCAATAAGAGAGTGTTTTTTGTATCTCTTACGAAGCCCGAGATGGAGGCTAAAAGGATTATTGACTCAACAAGAGAGTCTTTTTGTATCTCGTACAAAGCCCGAGATAGAGGCTAAAAGGATTGCTATTTCAGTTTGAGTGACAGGTCCAGTAGGTTGGTTAAAAGAGAAAATCAATTCTTATAAAGAGACTGATTAAAGGTAAGGCTATGCTTTGGGATTGATCAGAGGATCAGGGTTATTTACTGTTCTTTAAGGAAATAGGGAATCCAGAGTGTATTGGAGACTGTCCGAGTCTACTGGTGTTTTTTCCCTACTTGAGAATGCCTTCGAGACTCAAGGAGATTAGACTGTCCAAGTCTAGAGATTTATCTTTTGTACTATGCTTAAAGAAACAGTAGTAGTACGTTCACGGTAGAAAGATCTAGACTCTTTGAAAGACTGTTCTATTAAGATGACTAACTTCTGTTCCTATACCTCTAGGAGGTCATCGGGACAATTTGTACGAAGCCCAGGAGGAGGCTGGAAACTTTTAAGAAGCCGAGGGACAATTTGTACGAAGCCCAAGATGAGGCTCTCTTCCCGAAGGAAGAATCCTTATACGAAGCCTAAGAGGAGGCTGTGAATACTTCTAAGAAGCCGTAGGGTCCTTGTACAACGCCCAAGAGGAGGCGGGGATGCTTTTATTAAGCTTGTGGGTCCCCAAACCCCGAGAAATTCAAGACAGGCTATTCACAGAGAATAGATCAAGCCAGGAAAGTCCGAGAATTTGGAAGAAACTCAAGAGATGCCATTCACGGAGAAAATATCATCTCTGGGGAGTAGACTTTCTTTGACAATTTTTAAGAGTGACAGTCCGAAAAAGGGTTCGCCGAGAATGCTGCCTTTCACGTCTCCATATTGTTTAACCCCAAGAGGAGGGAAGACTGTGTCTGGTAATCCTATAGGGGATCTAGTTTTGTCTATTTAAGAGTGACATACAGGGCTTAGTGCTAGACGTAGTTGCCGGGGAAACTCTAAATATCTATACTAGTATTACACAGTTGATATGAGTTTATGAAAGAAGACTTACAGTGAAACAGCCCCACAATACAGTTTATATGTATATGAAAGCGGATAAAGAATGCATATAAACACTTACTCGGTTGTAGAGCTTCCATGCTGTTTGGTTAGTTGTTCAACAAAGAAATATTGAAAACCACAGTATATTCAAAGTTTAAAGGAGAAAGTATTTTGAAAAGATGTTGGGGCTTACAGCTCAAGGAGAGGCCCAAGGTTTATCAGTGATCGCACTGTCGTTTTGTACAGAGGGACTTATACAAGTGAATGAGGCTTAAGAAGTTTTCTGTACAAGGGGATGGGTCTTACACTCTCTCAAGAGGCCCAAGTGTTTAAAGAAAAAGTTTGGGGCTTACAACACGAGGGTAGGCCCAGATGATTGGTTTTTTTATTGGCGATCGCGCCGAGGTTTTCTTTTAACACAGGGGGACTTATACAATGTATGAGGCCCAAAAAGTTTTGGTTAAAAGGGAATTGGGTCTTACACTCTAATAGAGGCCCAAAAGATTTATTTTTGTACAAGTGGTGGGGCTTACAACTCAAGGAGAGGCCCAGGGTCATTTGTTTGAAAATGGCGATCGCGCCGAGATTTTCGAAAACGCGGTGGGTCTTATACAATGCATTGAGGCCCAAAATGGTTTGATTTTCAAAGGGGGTTGGGTCTTACACTCTAATAGAGGCCCAAAAGATTTTGAATGGGTCTTATAGCTCGAGGAGAGGCCCAGGGTTTGTTTTTCAACGGACGAAGATCGCGTCGAACTTTTTGAAATACAACGGGACTTATACAATAAGTGAGGCCCAAAAATAGGTTTGTATTTACAAAGGATTGGGTCTTACACTCTATTAAAGGCCCAGAAGTGTTTGACATTGTTTGATAAGGGTGAAAATCAAAGAAACCCTAATTTGTTATTCTTTAAAAGTAAATATTTAAAGAAAATCAAATAAAATACCAAATAAGTTTGAATAAACCATTTGTGATTTTTGTTTAAGGTTTGAGAAACGAGGGATTAATCACAAGGTTAATTAAAACTCACTTGGTTTTGATTTTCAAAGTAAATATTCACTTTTAAAATGTTTAAAAACATTAAAAAGGAATTTATTCACAAAAATACTAATTATATTTTTGTGATTTTTTGCAAAAAGAACCAATCAAAAATAATTAAAATTAAAGGTGTTATTAATTTTCCAATTAATTAACAAAACATGAAAATATTGGAAAAATAGTAAAAATGTGAAAAAAACACAAAATGGCATGGGTGGGGTTTGAACCCACGACCTCAAGGCTATAGGGCGCGCGCCTTACCACTGGGGTGGTGATACATCCATTGCTTGAAGTGAAACCACAAATATACAAGGCATGCCTTGTTTTCTAGGCCTGGTCAAGGCAAGGCAAGACAAGTTTTGCCAAGAAACGGGAAGGCCCATAACTTTCTCATTTCTTAATGTTTGGGGACAAAATTTATATGCATCTGGCCTAGAATTTCACAAGGAATCCAATGGTGGTGGTATTTTTTTCAGATCATACTCCCTCCTTAAAACCCGATAGTGGTTTTGAAAAAGGCATATAATTGCATTTTCTATGCTACACTTTGATACAGGCATGAATTACATGATGAATTGGTCCAAACACAACATATATATCATGTATGAGGTGTGTATGATCAGTGGACTTCAAAGAAATGCATATTTTGGAAAGTTCAAGTCATGATGCTTACCTCTTTTTGAGCTTTTTGAGTTTTCTGTGCAATCTGCCAAGCTTCTTGTTCCAGAAATGGTTTGATGCTTTGGACACTCTCAAATGATCCCTTAGAAGCTTTGAGGATGGTTGGAATTAGCTGGAACCTGCAAAAACACAAACTGGCCCTTTCTTGCAAAAGGGGTTAAAATGGCCAAAATAGCAACTCCCTCAAATGGTGTTCCAGATGGGGGGAACCATTTGGGACAGTTCAAGGATGTTATTTGGAGTGTGTTTGAGATTTTATCTGGTTTGGAAAGTGACTGAACCAAGACATGGCTTGAAAAATGCACAAAAGGTCTATTTTTAGGTTTTGAGAGGTGACTTTGTAATTTTGGTGTTACAGGTCACTTTTGATAGTTTGGATCACCTACATATGATGTTTATGAGGTGTTAGGATCATGATTTGTGATGGAAATGCTCTCTAACTCAAAAACTCAGAGTTACCTTGCTAAAGAAGGCATTTTTGCCAAGAGAAAGGGATTTTGAGGAAAGCACCTGTTTGATGGCTTTGGTGTACTCAAACTGAGCACAAATGAGCTCTATTTATAGTAGAGCAAGTTTGTTTTGGGATCAATAGTGAATGACAACTGCAGCAGAGGTTTGGCCAATGGTTGCACTTTGGAATCCAAATCTCCTCTAGCCATTGACTAGAGGTTAGGGCACAGGGTTGTGGTTCCCTTGGTCTTGGATAAGTCTTGACTGAATTCAGTTGCAAATGGCTCAGTCCATGCCACCTTGGTGTATGCATTGAATGCTCCAATCCAAAATTGGAGTCTTGTCCCTCTTTTAGGCAATTCTAGGTTTGGCATGATACTTCTTGTTCCAAGGACTTTGGAGGCTTGGCTCAGTGTTTGTCCCCTTTAGATTTGATCCTCAGATGTGTCCAAAGTGATGACAAGGCTTGGAATTATCTGATTTTTCCAAATCGAGCAAAAATGCAAAATTCTGCCTAGCCTTGGAAGTTTTCAGCAAGGCATATTGCCCTTGTCATATCTCATGGCCCAAGTGGAATTTAGTGATGTTCTTGGCCATTTTGGAAAGCCCTCATATGATACAACAACTGTTTGATCATATTTGGTTTTGATACCTTTTGGATCCAAGTAAAAAATCCCCCTATATTTGGAAAAAAGTGAAGGCAGATTCTGACTTAGTGAAAATTTCACTAAGTGTTGGAAAAAGTGACATTTTCACTTTTTGTGATTTTGATCACTCCATAACTCAAAATCCATGAGGAATTTGAAGGGAGGTCAGTTTTAAGCTTTTGTAGAGAGTAATGAGATCTAAAAATCTAGCTTTGGATGGGGAAAAATGGCTTTGTGGTTTAGGAGTTATGATCCTCTAAAGTTGGTACCCTTGCCACTTTGTTCATAACTTGGAAAATTTTCTAAGTTTTTATGGTTACCCCTTTTACAAGTTATCCCACTTTTCTTTATTTTTCTTGGTGAATGATGATTCAAATCATACATTAACATCATTTTAGGGTTAAAAAACCATTTTTGTGAAAAATCTCTAAAAGTTAAAGTTGACTTTTGTGCACAGTTGACTTTTTATCAGATGAATTCCAAACTATGCGATCCTTTAGGAAATCATGTCCTTGACCTAAATCAAACTTGATGGACATGTTACATGGGTGTTATAGGGTATATTGAATCATGTCCTAGGGTTTGGGAGCATGTCCTGGTCAAAAGTCAAAGATACAGTTGACTTTTCTCACGAAACCCTAACTGTGGTACTGATGAAATTGAGACTTGCTGCTCAAGCTTCCTGGATCAACCCATTGTTACAAATAGATCAATGTGGTATGTTGGAGACCGTAAAATACTCTCTTGAGGTCTTGGCTCATGATTGGTCCCAAAAGTCAACTTAGGGGTGAATTAGGTCAAGAAACCCTAATTCCTGATTTTTGATGTATGCATCCCCTGAGGTCAAATTGACTTGATGCTTGGGTCCATGAGGTTCCATGGAGTATTTTAGGATATTCTTTGAAGCATTGGCTCATGCCCAGAGGAAAATTTCCATCTGGAGGCCCTGGTCGACCAAACCCTAATTTAGTGACACTGGCGATCTTGAGGCTTGATCCACCTGGAAGGGAGCAGCCTTGTGCTTAATCCTTAAAGTGGGAGTCCTCTTGATCCACTGTAGATGTTTGGGAGGCTAGAAAAGTTGAAGATCATGTCATTTCTTGATTGATCCTTTGTCTAAAAGCTCTGAGAGGGCTAGAAACCCTAAATTTGATTGTAGTGGATGCTTACCCATCTTTGGGGAGACTGATGAGGTATGATGGTTCCTCCATATTGTGATGATGATTTGCACAATGATGGGGAATCTTAGTGGTCAAAATTTAGGGTATGACAGATGCCCCTATTTAATCTTCTTGGACCTGAAGGTGTGAATGGCGAAGGTATTCGGGCATTCAGGGTGCAAGAGGATTAAATATCGGAATACCCGAAATTTTGATGGTAGTCAAGAATGGTAGCTTGCACATCCTTCTTATTTTGCTAAGCAATGATGCTTAGAAAGGTAAAAGACTTTCCCTCGATCCTGGTTTCCTACCAAGGAACTGGTCTTAGTTTCTGAAATAAACTTCCCCTCGATCTTGGTTTCCCACCAAGGAACTGGTCTTAGTTTCTGAAATAAACTTCCCCTCAATCCTGGTTTCCCACCAAGGTACTGGTCTTAGTTTCTGATGTAAACTTCCCCTCGATCCTGGTTTGCTACCAAGGAACTGGTCTTAGTTTCTGATGTAAACCTCCCCTCGATCCTGGTTTCCTACCAAGGAACTGGTCTTAGTTTCTTTTGTCAATAAACTTTTTGACAAGGGACGCTATTCATAGCGACTTTCCTCAAACTTCTCGCCGAATTTTCCTAGAGAGATGCCATTTGATAGAAAAAGTTTTGATGTCAGAGTTGCTGGGGAACCCAGTCGTCTGAGTTGTAGAGGTGTACAAACTTCTCCGTTTGGAGACACCATTTGCCGACTTTATTGGGGAAACGAGTCTCTTGAGAGACTGCTTTCACGCTTGGGGATATTGCATCATACTTTTCTCGGGATCTTCCCGGAGAAACGCCATATGATGTGATCGAATTTTGAGGTGCTGATGACTTTTTCATCAACGGTTTTTTTCTAAGAAAAACTGCTGTATTGCCGAATCTCTGCTTAAGAGGCTTTCTCTAGGGATTTTCCTTAATCTGGGAGAGCAAAAATATCATCTTCAATGGCGAAGAGTGACAGGTTGAAGGTTCTCTAGTCTTTCAGAGGTTCAAGTTATCAAAGTGGTCAAGGGCCAATTCTGATCTAGAACTAAACTGGAGGAGAGAGATTGTTCAGACGTAGTCTTTCCTGACGAGGAAAGAACTGACAACTCGATTGAGAGGACTGTTATCACTAGGGGACAAGACCGACGGGAGTGATAGTGATGCAATATGAATGTGAATGCAAATCAATAATGCATGATGTATGTATGTACATGCTGACAAAACTGTCGCGCCATACAGACTAATAGATGAACATGACTGGATACCCGGCCACTGGGGGGAAGAAGTATCGCTGGTTCAAGATAGCAATTCTGCCTTGCTTAGGAGAGATAGTCCCTACGGGGGACAACCGTTGGTCGGGCTTAGGAGATGGGAACTCGGCCGAAGAGGTCAGATGGAGCATTCACATCTGACATAGCTGATCCTTCATTCAAGCATACTGGTTTAGAAGGAGTACTTTGATTCTGCACTTTGAGGCTCGAACACCTTTGGAGAAGCGATCGATGTTCTTTCGATGTTCAACCGTCAAAAGAAATTGCCATCTTTATTTTTAAAAGCAGAACATTTTTAACAAGTAAATTCATTTTTGTTTCGTTTCAAGAATCGATGATCATGTTAAAACATCATTCTATAAAGCTTAAACAAATAAGAATTTCAAACAAAAGCACAAGGGCTCAAATTTTATTGATAGGATGGAGATCAGCCAAACGCATGATTCCATAGAGTATTTACAAAGTTTGAAAAAAGGTAATTTACAGGGAAAAGGGCTACGTTGAAACATAACGACACTATCCTTCTACCAACTGTGAATTCGGGGCATCCTGAGCTTCTGTCGAAGATGACCTTAACTAGAGCTTTCCTGACGGATGACGTAACTGTTGCTAAGGGACTTGCCTCTGTTGGACATAGTTACTTGCCATTATCTCTAACTTTTCCCTGGATTGTACTTTGAGATTTCCAATCCACCGGGATGATTTTTTATCATGTCTCTAATTTTTTCCTGGACAGCCCTTTCGGGTTTTCAATCCACCGAGACGTTTTTTTAGGCAAAGTATTTCTTGACTACATCAACATTTGTGGGGTAGGCAAATTCCTTTCCGTCCATGGTTGCAAGTCTCAAGGCGCCACCTGAGAAGGCTTTATTGACCACATAGGGGCCATCATAATTCGGAGTCCATTTGCCCCGAGAATCTGTGAGAAAAGATTGTATCCTTTTGAGCACAAGGTATCCTTTCCTTAAGATACGAGGTCGAACCTTTTTGTCAAACACCATCTTCATTCTTTGTTGATACAATTGACCGTGGCATAGAGCCGTGATTCGTTTTTCTTCAATCAGATTTAGTTCGTCGTGTCGACTTTGACACCATTCAGCTTCTGTTAGCTTAGCTTCCATCAATACACGGATTGATGGGATCTCTACTTCTATGGGAAGCACTGCTTCCATGCCATATACTAGAGAGAAAGGGGTTTCCCCTGTTGAAGTGCGGACAGATGTGCGATAACCATGAAGAGCAAAGGGTAGCATCTCGTGCCAATCTTTGTAGGTTACAACCATCTTCTAAACAATCCTCTTGATGTTCTTGTTAGCCGCTTCTACCGCTCCGTTCATCTTTTGTCGGTAGGGAGATGAGTTATGGTGTTCGATCTTGAACTCTGCGCACAACTCTTTCATCATCTTATTATTCAAGTTAGATCCATTATCAGTAATGATCTGGCTCGGAACACCATAACGGCAGATGATATTGTTTTTGATAAATCGGACCACCACTTGTCGGGTTACATTAGCGTACGACGCTGCTTCGACCCACTTAGTGAAGTAATCAATGGCTACCAGGATGAACCGATGTCCGTTTGTAGCTTCGGGCTCAATTAAGCCAATCATGTCGATTCCCCATATGGAAAAAGGCCATGGGGCAGAAAGAACTTTGAGATGCGTTGGAGGTACATGAATTTTATCGGAGTATATCTGACACTTGTGACACTTCCTCATGTACTTGTAGCAGTTGGATTCCATGGTCAACCAATAGTACCCTGCTCTTAGAATTTTTCTCGCCATTGTGTGTCCGTTGGCATGAGTGCCAAAGGACCCTTCGTGAATTTCTTTTATTAGCATGTCTGCTTCTGGTCTGTCTTCACATCGGAGCAAGACCATGTCAAAATTTCTCTTATAGAGTGTATCACCGCTCAGGAAGAAACTGCCTGCCAGCCTTCTGAGGGTTTTCCTGACCTTCCTTAGTGCCCCAGGTGGATACTCTTGTTTCTGAAGGAAGCATTTGATATCGTGATACCAAGGTTTTTCGTCTATGACTGCTTCGATCGCGAAGATGTAAGCGGGCCGTTCAAGGCGCATTATGTTGATCTTAGGTATGTCATTCCATTGACCTACACTAATCATGGAAGAGAGAGTGGCTAATGCATCAGCCAGGTGATTCTCCTCACGAGGGATGTGATGAAACTTAACTCTGTTGAAGAAGGGTAGCAACCTTCTCGCGTAGTCCTTGTAAGGAATCAATCCTGATTGGTATGTGTTCCAATCTCCTTTAATCTGATTGATAACCAGGGCTGAGTCACCATATACGTTCAAGTTTTTTATCCTTAAATCAATTGCTTCCTCGAGACCCATAATTCAAGCTTCGTATTTGGCCTCGTTATTTGTGCACTTGAATATAAGTCTGGCGGTGAAAGGAATGTGGGTACCCTGACGTGTTATGATGATTGCCCCAATTCCGTTTCCATAATGATTAACAACTTCGTCAAAGATTAGTCCCCATTGGGAACCTGGTTCTGGCCCTTCACTGGGTAGCGGTTCATCGCAGTCTTTCATTTTTAGATACATGACATCTTCGTCTGGGAAGTCAAACCTGACTGATTCTTGATCGTCAATCGGTTGATGGGCCAAATGATCGACTAAAACATTTCCTTTAACGGCTTTCTGAGCGTGGTACTCTATGTCATATTCTGACAGTAACATCTGCCAACGGGCAATTCTTCCCGTGAGAGCAGGTTTTTCAAAGACATACTTGATTGGATCCATTTCAGAGATTAACCAAGTGGTGTGACGAATCATGTACTAGCGAAGACGTTTGGCTGCCCAAGCCAAAGCGCAACAAGTTTTCTCAAGCATAGTGTACCGAGTCTCGCAGTCGGTGAATTTCTTGCTCAAATAATAAATGCCAGACTCTTTCCTTTTGGTTTCGTCTTGTTAGCCAAGTACACATCCCATTGAGTCCTCTAGGACTGTGAGGTAGATAATCAATGGTCTTCCTTCCACTGGAGGTGATAAAATCGGAGGGTTCAACAGGTATTCCTTAATACTGTCGAAGGCGGTTTGACAGTCTTCTGTCCAAATGCAGTCCTGATTCTTTTTAAGTAATTTGAAAATCGGCGCACATGTCGCGGTCATGAGGAATATGAATCTGGAGATGTAGTTCAAACGTCCTAGGAATCCTCTGACTTGTTTTTTAGTTTTTGGAGAAGGAATTTCTTGAATGGCCTTGACCTTGTCAGGATCAACCTCAATTCCTTTCTGGCTGACGATGAACCCTAAAAGTTTTCCCGAACGGACACCGAAGGTGCATTTGTTGGGATTCAAGCGGAGTTTGTACTTTCTCAACCGCTCGAATAGCTTTGACAGATGGGTCACATGCTCCTCTTCTGTCTTAGATTTGGCAATCATATCATCGACATATACCTCGATTTCTTTGTGTATTATGTCATGAAAAAGAGTAGTCATGGCCCTTTGATAGGTTGCCCCAGCGTTCTTCAAACCGAACGACATCACCTTGTAACAAAAGGTACCCCGGTGGGTAATGAACGAAGTTTTCTCCATGTCTTTCGGCGTCATTTTGATATGGTTATAGCCCGAGAATCCATCCATGAATGAGAAAACTTTGAACTTTGTTGTACTGTCAACCAGCATGTCAATGTGTGGTAAAGGAAAGTCGTCCTTTGGACTAGCCTTGTTTAGATCTCTGTAATCCACACACATTCTGACTTTTCCATCCTTTTTTGGAACGGGTACGATGTTGGCTAACAATTGAGGATATTCTGATGTGGCGAGGAAACCCGCGTCAATCTGTTTCTGTACCTCCTCTTTGATTTTGATGGCCATGTCCGGGTGAGTCCGTTTCAACCTCTGTTTTACTGGCGGACATTACGACCTCAACGGAAAATGATGTTCCACGATGCTGGTATCCAACCCTGGCATATCCTGATAGGACCAAGCGAATACATCAGGGAATTCTTTGAGAAGCTTTACCAAACCCTCTCTGGCAGTTGGACTGAGCAGTTCCCCAATCCTGATTTCTTTTCTCTCTTTTACCGAACCTAAGTTTACCCTTTCCAATGGATCTTTATGAGGTTCAATGGACCTTTCCTCCTGTCTGAGTAATCGGGAGATCTCTTCTGGAATTTCGTCGTCATTCTCTTCTTCAACCCCAAATATCGGGAACTCAAAGTTGGGAGAAGGCATCGGATCGAATGTTTCAACAGGGTTTAAAACAAGCAATCTGCATGATGGTATGATTTGTGTTTAGAAGAGATAGAGAGAATGCAAGTGTGTATGCAGTGTATTTCTTTTACTGCTTATTTTTATTATTGAGTTTTTTTTAGGATTACCATTTTCTGAAAAAACAACAAGAGAAAACAGCAATTAATGCGGACATTACAGAACGACGTTATTTTATTAATGAACAAGTCGATTCTTGAAATTACAGCCCTATAAAACAAAACTCTGTCGCTTTGGGCAAAGCGAAGAGGGAAATTTACAGAAAGTGATCCCTGTCAAAACATCCGTTTCACCTGGGTAGGGTGAAAGGTTAAAGACGACAATTACTTTGACTTATGAACAATCTTCGGAACATTGACAGCACCCCATTGGTGGCGAACTCCTCGGTGAATCACAAAGTCTGGCACCTTCCATAATTTGTCTTCAGAAATAACGCTGATTTCTGGTGGAGCAGGATCATTGGAATCTTTCTCCCAGGCAGAGTTATCATAGGAGGATTCCTCTGTTGCATTTTGCATAGCATTGGTGCTCTCAGGTAGATCTCCCCATCCAGTTGGCTGGATGTCTTCGAGCCCGATACGAGAGCTTTCGGGAGCAGTGTACTTGACCATATAGTCGTATTTCCCATTTGGTTGTCCCAGGGTGTCCCACACTTCTTTGGAACTGGAGGAGTCATCCTTCTCGATGACGTTGACCTCGGGAAAAGCATAGTTGATGAATTCAAGTCTGGCAAGCTTTGCAAATTCATCGTCGTACTTGACGTTTTCAGAATGACCTGAGTGTTGATCCCATGACATGGTGGGGATGCAGGTATTCTTTTCAATGATGCTCAGCTGATTTTCATTGTTCGGCTGATTTCCTTGCCCCAAGCCTCTTGGATACGGCTGCCACATTGGCAGGCCATCCATCGGGCCATAATAGTTGTGGTCAAAGTTGTCCTTCATCAGAGTGTCCTCCTCTAATGAGTTTGGTGGAGCACGACATCCTTCCAGATCACAATCTCCGTATATCATTTCGGCATCTGACCTGGGTATAAATCTCAGACTCTATGTAGGAAAGCAAAAGGGAGTCTGTGTTTCGTCCTGAGACATATAATCGTCCTTGTTAAGATAGGACTCCCATTCTTCCTCCATATCAGAGGAATCATCTTTATTGATGGTATGCACTTCTTGAGGCACTGGGTGAAGGAAACCTCCACTGTGGAAGAAGTCTTGAATGAGATGAAGACTTTCATTGCTGGTAGTAGCTGTCTGGGTACAGGTTGCAGAAAAACCAAGACCCTTATTTGTTTTATTGTCAGTAGGAATGACTAGCTGTCCCCGTCCTGTTGTATTGGCACTCTCGACCGCTTTGACAACATCTTTGTATGAGGAAATGGAAGTTCTCTCTTTGGATTAATTGTCCTTGCTCACCGACAATGCTTGGAACTGAGTTCCAATAACCTCCTCGGGTTCTACACCAGCAGGTGATGATAATTTACTCACGAGCAAGGCTTGTTCTCCACAGACCGTGACGAGCTGGTTGTTCTGGACGAACTTTAACTTTTGGTGGAGGGTCGAGGTGACCGCCCCAGCCTGATGTATCCAAGGTCTTCCTAATAAATAACTGTACATTGCCCAGATGTCCATGACCTAGAAAGTGACTTGGAAAGTGTGATGACAAATAGTTATGGGAAGGTCAACTTCGCCGATAACCATTTTTCTGGACCCGTCAAATTCTTTGACGACGACCTCACTGGTTCTCATCGGGGGTCCTTTGAAGGATAATTGCATCAAAGTGGACTTCGGCTTAACATTCAGGGATGACCCTGTGTCTACCAGTACGTTGGCTAAAGCATCGCTCTGGTAGTTGACCGTGATATTGAGCGCCATGTTATGACGGCGACCCTCTTCAGGTAATTCCTCATCACTAAATCCCAAGTTATTGCAGGAAGTGATGTTAGAGACAATGCTATCGAACGGTCTGATTGTTACATCCTGTTCCACAAAGGCTTGTTCCAAGACTTTTTGTAGAGCTTCCCGGTGCGCTTCTGAACTGAGTAAAAGTGACAGCACAGAGATCTTTGAAGGAGTTTGTAATAGCTGATTAATAATGTTGTATTCACTCCTTTGGATGAGCTTCAGCATCTCATCATTGTTTTTTGAAAGGTCGGGATTACTGGATTGACCGACTGGTGGATTGGGAACTTCGGTCTGAGGTTCCTTTTCTTTTTTAAGTTCTCCAACTCCTTGGTTGAAGATTCGACCACTCCGTGTTACTCGACTGATGTCTGCAATATTCACGACAGAGGGTAATGGAATTTCCTTTCCATTCTCGACTATTGTTGCACCATATTTGTAAGTGATAGCCTTAGTTGATTCATACGGTAATGGTCCTGGTAGATAGATGACTATGGGAGCCTTCTTATTTTTCTGACTGTCGTAAGCAATTTTGATCCGTTCCTGGTTGGGAACTCTCGATTCGTCAAGTAGAGGGATGATGGTACAAACATCCCTAGCCTTCTGAGGATCAGAGATTACGACAACATCCTCAATTTGATAAGCGAGGTAGTCCGGCGCCTAGTTGATTGGTCCAGAACCCAGATATGGGCGAATCTCTCTACGATCCACCTGACCTTGAAGAGCTGCTCGCACAAGGTAACATCCTTGGTTACTTTTCAAACAGACTTTACAATGTTCATAGTTGTGTGGTGGCACCTGGCCATGCTCGCTTTGAATACAATGTAACCTCACTAGGTCAGTTTCCACAGATCGAACGTCCCGACTTTGATGCCGAGTAGGGTTCCCGTTGGTAATACTAATTTGCTGGGTGTCTTCATCCATATAGATTGGAAGCCACCAGGGGTTCAACAAGTGCTTAAGGGTTTCCTGGATAAGGGCACAACCTTGATCGTTTTTGCAACCCGCCCTACAGCTCTGATAATCATGTGATACCAGGAACCCGAGCCAGACCTGTTTAGCATGTAACTCCACCAGGCTGGTATTCATCAAGTGAATATCGAAGATTTGAATCATGTTGATCTGATAGGGATTCCTATCATGGTAGTCCTAGATTCATCCAAGATCCATCTGACGCTGGAGGGCCTCTTGTACAAAAGAGCATCCTTGTTTGTTTACCTAGCAAGTCAGACAGGAACTGTAATCGTGCCGCGGCAGATTATGATACTGGCTTTGCCTGGAATGCATCGCCACCAAGTTGACATTCATCGCACGGATGTCGTGATTCTGAATAATGTTAGAATTTGTGTAAACCATGTTAACTCTACGAACTCGGTGCTCTTGGATCCATCTAAGATCCATCTGTTCCTGTAGAGCTGATTGCACCACAGAACATCCTCGATTGCTTTTAGAGCAGATATCACACTGGTGATAGTTATGAGGTGGTACATGGCCATATCCACTCTGTCTGCAATGCATCTTGACCAGATTGGTCCTTAACAAGAGTACATCATGAATTTGATAGACGTTGTTAGTCTCTCCCTCTATCAAATTGACTGTAGCTTTCTCGTGTTGAGGCAGCGGGTTTGTGAGAACATTAGGATTTGTATCCTTGAAAGATAAGACCCCGCTCCTAACAAGCTTTTGTACGTCGGATCTGAAATTGAGACAGTTCTCTATGTTATTCCCTGGTCCTCCTTGATGGTAAGGGCAAGTCTGATCCACCTTAAACCAAAAAGGCAGATTTTCCGGTACTGTAAGAGGGGACATAGTTTGGACATGCCCCTTGGCCAGTAGTAACAGAAATAGTTCTGCGTACAATACAAGTATAGGATCAAATCCTGGTGTCCGCGTTGTACGATTATTATTGTATGGAGGGAGAGCCTGCGGAAGAGGCAGTTGAGTCCTTTGCTGATTAGGTTGGCTTTGCGCAACCTGAGGTTGATACGTAGAAATAGGCGCATGATTGATAGCAGGAGTCACAACCGCTACTGGCTGATAACGTCGCCTTTGCTTTCCGAGAGAGATATTCCCAATATCTTGCTCTTTTTTCTTAGGGAGAGCACTACCGTATCGCTTTGTACTACTTGATGATCCAGTGTCTTTGACTAGACGTCCTTCTCGGACGACTTCCTCAAGACGAACTCCTATACCGACCATCTCGGTGAAGTCACTGGGCGCACTGGCAACCATTCTGTCGTAATAAAATGAGCTTAAGCTCTTTAAGAAGATCTTCTCTTTTTCCTCAAGAGGTGGACAAATTTGAGCGGAAATTTCACACCATCTCTGAGCGTATTCCTTAAAGGTTTCTTTGTCCTTTTGTGACATTGATCTGAGTTGATCTCTGTCGGGTGCCATGTCCAGATGGTATTTATATTGTTGGACGAAGGCAGTGCTAAGATCTCTGAAAGTGCTAATCGTAGCACGGTTTAAACCCATGTAACATTTTAAGGCGACACCGATTAAACTATCCTAAAAGTAGTGAATCAGTAAATCTTGATTCTCTGTCTGAGCTGACATTCTCCGAGCGTACATCACCAAGTAACTCTGAGGGCAAGAGTTACCCTTGTACTTTTCAAAGTCGGGCACCTGGAATTCGTGTGGGACTTTCACATTAGGGACCAAACAGAGGTCCACGGCGTCCTTTCAAAATAAATCCTAACCGCGAAGGGCCTGCAGTTCTTTCTGCATTCCCAGAAACTGTTCCTGGAACTCATTCATTCTTTCGAACATGTTGTCGTTTCCACCAGAAGGTATTTGTGGAATCTGTTCTTATGGGAAAGTGTGTACCACGGGCGGTGGTATAGTCATTATGGCCGAGACTCTCGGTGCCTCCCAAAGTTTGTAACCTTCAGGAGTTGCTGTCATGCCCCTAGCATCTTCGCTTTCCCAAAGTTTGTAACCTTCAAGCCCAGCGGTTCCTGCTACGGTTCCCTGATCCTCATTGATCGGCGGAACATATCCTTCTGTGATATAGTTAAGTGGCATGCCCCAGGGACGATCTTTTGGCATTTTGTACCTAGGATCGGACTTCTCCACTATGGGCGTTGAGGTGATCTCCGAGATCACAATGCTTTGTAGTTGAGCTTCTGCCATGGCTTGCATGTCGTTATGAATCTTTCTCATATCCTCTCTCAGAGCGTCGATCTCTTCTCTCAAATCTCTGTTCTATTCCTCGAGATCATCCATCTTTTTCTGACGATTGGCCCGAGTATTGTACGAATGAGACAGTTTGACTCTAGAACCGAGACACAAACGTGAGATTCGTAGGTAAGAAGAATACGTGACGTGAGAATGATGAATGCAATGATTATATTAATTGTTTTTTTGTTTAATCAAATTAAACTTCGACAATTAGATTGCAAATATCAAATAGTTGGGAAACCCCGTTTTATTGAATTCAAAGGATTGCGAAAATAGAAATACACTAGATTACAAGGTGCGGAAACAGAAACCTAAGCTAAGGGGTCCCGAGTCCTCTCTGGGGAGAAACCAAGTGCTGATTCTGGTACTTTACTTTTCTTGGACTGGGGCTCTTGGGCTGTTGTTGGGTTGTCATTCCTTTTCCAAGTGAAAGGAACGAGCAAATTCCTTTGGTCATCCTGATTATCCACAACATGTTGCTCCAAAATCTCAATCAGAGCATCCTTATCTTTTAGCAGTCGCTGTATTTTGGTACACTCTACATTGAGGGTACAGTACTTGTTCTTCCAAGACCTCCTCTCCTGTTGAACTTTGTTGAGAGTAACCTAAAGTTTTTCCATTTCAGTCATGAAGTACATGACAGTTTCCCTCGGCAGAAGAACTCCGTGACGAGGATAAGGCATCTTTAGCTTGAGAGCTCTAGTTTGTACCCAGTGGAGATAAGGCTCCACCGAGACACAGTCTAGTTTTCCTAGAGACTCTCCTCCTTTCTTATGAACATGTTTCCAAGCGTGCACTATTTCCATCTTGAGTGCCCTGTCATTTTCTCCTTCTTTGAAGAAAAGACCTTCCAGATGAGCATTACGCGGGACATGCCTCATCGGGTATCCAAATTGACGACGAACCAATACTGAATGTTAGTTGATTCCTCCCTTAGTTGATTCCAATGAGAAAAACCTTAATGGCGTTGATATCGACGGAGCTATTAATGTTGGAAAACATAAATAACCTATAAGTGAGTAAGACAAAGATGCTTTCAAAAGCAGTCATGTTCCCTATACTAGCAAAGTACAGAGCCTTATTTGTCAGGAACTGGGCTGGCAAACCTGGGAGCCCACCCTTGGTGGTCATGTGAGTCTTGATTTTTGACTCATCCAAATAGATTGTTCTTGCAATGGTCTGATCCTTTGGAATTTCTTCCAGTCCAGAAAATGGAGCTCGATCAGTAATGTGTAGATCGGTTAGGTGAGAATACTCCTCCAGCGTTGGTGTGAGCTGGTAATCTGAGAATGTGAAACAGTGATAGACCGGATCGTAAAACTGAAAGAGTGCCTCCATGATTCCTTCAATCACATGGACTCTTAACAGAGGTAGCATGCCTCCGTACTTGGCTCTGAAAGCTTCAGGGTTAGTAATCATCCTCGCTAATCCTCTCAAATCTTCTAGTTTTGGAACCCTGAAGGTATACTTATGAGTTCTCCTTCTACCGAAATCCATGAGCGCAATCTTTTTCTCTGACATTTGCAATCATTGTCTTAGTTTAATTTGAAAAAGAGAGACTAGAAGAGAAAATTTTTCTTTTATGTAATGTTTTTTAGATGAATGCGTGAATGCAGCACACAAAAACATAGAAAAAACACGGGGTCAAAGGATCGATTTCATGAAGT
The DNA here is from genome assembly GCA_022829125.1 of Lathyrus tuberosus. Classification (NCBI taxonomy): domain Eukaryota; kingdom Viridiplantae; phylum Streptophyta; class Magnoliopsida; order Fabales; family Fabaceae; genus Lathyrus; species Lathyrus tuberosus. The sequence goes on from JALAZF010000072.1 coordinate 15,991,908, forward strand.
CAAGACTCTACCCCCCCCCCCCCCAAAAGGTTTATACTAGTGATTTTTGTACCTGTCTCTCAAAATCACTAGTTCTTGTCGAGAAAACACCAGCGGGCCGGGAACCGTGCTAGGTGATGTTTTTTGAAGAACCATCAGAAGAGGGTAGTATTGCGTGACAACCATTTCCAATAGTTTCCAGACTACTAAAAGAGGTTTTTCCTAGGTGTATACTCAATTTTTCCACATGCGGTATCACACGCATTCCCATTAGCAGAAAAATAAACACAGATATCAATTAGGAAAAGCAGTATATATATTTGTCCTAAAGTCCTAGACTTTAAAGAGCTATGAATCATATGTTCCTGACAAAAATGGCTCCCCGGCGGAGTCGCCATTCTGTGGTACCTTCCCAACTTTACAGGTTTTTGACCTAAGATCCTAGTGAAGTCAACAAAAATCATATCCCAATGAAATCCCCCAAGAAAGAAAGAAAAGAAAAGAGCCCCACGGTGGGCGCTACTTTTCTATGGCACTTTTTAAGGTTTCTTCTTAAGAGATGGGAAGAGAACAAGATCTCGTGGTCCCCAGTGAAGTCGCCATTTTTTCTGCAGCGCGAATTTTTGGACGTGGTTGCGAAGCACTATCGCTTTTGGGGTACTACAGTTCGATTCATTTTTTATCCTATTGAAGCTGATGAAGGAAGGGAAATAGATGTCTCCAAATAACCCTGCTTGGATACTGAGTTTAAACAGATGACTGTTGGTTTACAGATGCTATTGAGATTGTGGGTCTCTCTTAAGTTATTTTGTTAAAATAGTGCCTGGGCGATTGGTGGGAGTTTAAGACTGATGCTTTTCGATTGATATGTGAAGGTATGGGATTTGGGACTTTGGATTAGTGTACTTGCTAAGATTTGTTTTTCAATCTTATGCCTACGTATTCCCGTTTACCGAAACAGGGAAATCAGAGCGATCGTAGTTCCTCCTATTCTATGGGAGGAAATGGTGTTTTGTTGTCTTGTTCAAAGCCCAAGACGTGAAGCTGAAAAGGTGGTTTATATCTTGTTCAAAGCCCAAGATGTAAAGCTGAAGGGTCTATTTGTATCTTGTTCGAAGCCCAATATGTGAAGCTAAAAGGGTGTTGACTTTAGAGAGAATTTGTCATCTCTAAAGGGGGTCTGTTTGTCACGACTGTTGGGTGACTGACTATAAAGGAGGATTACTTTAATCGGGATATTCGAATCCTAGCAATTCCATAATTTCCTTTATAGGGGGTTTTAACCTGAAGGAGAAGACTTTAACTCAGTGTAGAGCAATGCTATCTTTCCTTAGGAATTTCTCATGCTAAAAGAAGGACAGTGGCATGGATGTAAATAATCCAGAGGCTTGCCGCTTATAGCAATTAGATGAAAGGAGTTGTTGATGTTTGTATCCTGTGAATGAGGCACAATTATGATGCTAAAAGGTTGATTGACTCAACCGTGGTTTTTTTCTTATACAAAGCCTAAGAGAAGGCTATTGGCCCAACAAGAGGGTATTTTTGTGTGTCTCGTACGAAGCCCGAGAGAGGGACTAAAAGGGTTGACTTAACAAGAGAGTGCTTTTAGATGTGTCTTGTACGAAGCCCAAGACGGAGGCTAAAGGTTGACTCAACAATAGAGTCTTTTATACTCAATAAGAGAGCATTTTTTGTATCTCGTACGAAGCCCGAGATGGAGGCTAAAAGGATTATTGACTCAACAAGAGAGTCTTTTTGTATCTCGTACAAAGCCCGAGATAGAGGCTAAAGGGATTGTTGTTTAAGTTTGAGTGACAGGTCCAGTAGGTTGGTTAAAAGAGAAAATTAGTTCTTATAAAGAGACTGATTAAAGGTAAGGCTATGCTTTGGGATTGATCAGAGGATTAGGGTTATTTCCTATTCTTTAAGGAAATGGGGAATCCAAAGGGTATTGGAGACTGTCCGAGTCTACTGGTGTTTTTCCCCTACTTGAGAATGCCTTCGAGACTCAAGGAGATTAGACTGTCCAAGTCTAGAGTTTTATCTTTTGTACTATGCTTAAAAAAACAGTAGTAGTACGTTCACGGTAGAAAGATCTAGATTCTTTGAAAGACTGTTCTATTAAGATGACTAACTTCTGTTCCTATACCTCTAGGATGTCGTCGGGACAATTTGTACGAAGCCCAAGAGGAGGCTGGAAACTTTTAAGAAGCCAAGGGACAATTTGTACGAAGCCCAAGAGGAGGCTCTCTTCCCGAAGGAAGAATCCTTATACGAAGCCTAAGAGGAGGCTGTGAATACTTCTAAGAAGCTGTAGGGTCCTTGTACAACACCCAAGAGGAGGCGGGGATGCTTTTAGGAAGCCTGTGGGTCCCCAAACCCCGAGAAATTCAAGACAGGCTATTCATAGAGAATAGATCAAGCCAGGAAAGTCTGAGAATTTGGAAGAAACTCAAGAGATGCCATTCACGGAGAAAAGATCATCTCTGGGGAGTAGAGTTTCTTTGACAATTTCTAAGAGTGACAGTCTGAGAAAGGGTTCACCGAGAATGCTGCCTTTCACGTCTCCATATTGTTTAACCCCAAGAGGAGGGAAGACTGTGTTTGGTAATCCTCTGGGGGATCTAGTTTTGTCTATTTAAGAGTGACCAACAGGGCTTAGTGCTAGACGTAGTTTCCAGGGAAACTCTAAATATCTATACTAGTATTACACAGTTGATATTAGTTTATGAAAGAAGACTTACAGTGAAACAGCCCCACAATACAGTTTATATGTATATGAAAGCGGATAAAAAAAAGCATATAAACACTTACTCAGTTGTAGAGCTTCCATGCTGTTTGGTTAGTTGTTCAACAAAAAAGGTTTGAAAACAATAGTATATTCAAAGTTTAAAGGAGAAAGTATTTTGAAAAGATGTTGGGGCTTACAGCTCAAGGAGAGGCCCAAGGTTTATCAGTGATCACACTGTCGTTTTGTACAGAGGGACTTATACAAGTGACTGACGCCTAAGAAGTTTTCTGTACAAGGGGATGGGTCTTACACTCTCTCAAGAGGCCCAAGTGTTTAAAGAAAAAGAATGGGGCTTACAACACGAGGGTAGGCCCAGATGATTGGTTTTTTTATTGGTGATCGCGCCGAGGTTTTCTTTTAACGCAGGGGGACTTATACAATGTCTGAGGCCCAAAAAGTTTTGGTTAAAAGGGGATTGGATCTTACACTCTAATAGAGGCCCAAAAGATTTATTTTTGTACAAGTGGTGGGGCTTACAGCTCAAGGAGAGGCCTAGGGTCATTTGTTTGAAAATGGCGATCGCGCCGAGATTTTCGAAAACGTGGTGGGTCTTATACAATGCATTGAGGCCCAAAATGGTTTGGTTTTCAAAGGGGGTTGGGTCATACACTCTAATAGAGGCCCAAAAGATTTTGAATGGGTCTTATAACTCGAGGAGGGGCCCAGGGTTTGTTTTTCAACGGACGAAGATCGCGTCGAACTTTTTGAAATACAACGGGACTTATACAATAAGTGAGGCCCGAAAATAGGTTTATATTTACAAAGGATTGTGTCTTACACTCTATTAGAGGCCCAAAAGTGTTTGACATTGTTTGATAAGGGTGAAAATCAAAGAAACCCTAATTTGTTATTCTTTAAAAGTAAATATTTAAAGAAAATCAAATAAAATAACAAAAAAGTTTGAATAAACCATTTGTGATTTTTTTTAAGGTTTGAGAAATGAGGGATTAATCACAAGGTTAATTAAAACTCACTTGGTTTTGATTTTCAAAGTAAATATTCACTTTTAAAATGTTTAAAAACATTAAAAAGGAATTTATTCACAAAAATACTAATTATATTAAATAAATAATATAAAATTAATTTTTTTGTGGAATAAAATATTTCAGAATTTTAGTGATTTTTTGCAAAAAGAACCAACAAAAAATAATTAAAATTGAAGGAGTTATTAATTTTCCAATTAATTAACAAAACATGAAAATATTGGAAAAATAGCAAAAATGTGAAAAAACACAAAATGGCATGGGTGGGGTTTGAACCCACGACCTCAAAGCTATAGGGCGCGCGCCTTACCACTGGGATGCTGATACATCCATTGCTTGAAGTGAAACCACTAATATACAAGGCATGCCTTGTTTTCTAGGCCTGGTCAAGGCAAGGCAAGGCAAGTCTTGCCAAGAAACGGGAAGGTCCATAACTTTCTCATTTCTTAATGTTTGGGGACAAAATTTATATGCATCTGGCCTAGAATTTCACAAGGAATCCAATGGTGGTGGTATTTTTTTATATCATACTCCCTCCTCAAAACCCGATAGTGGTTTTGAAAAAGGCCTATAATTGCATTTTATATGCTACACTTTGATACAGGCATGAATTACAAGATCAATTGGTCCAAACACAACATATATAACATGTATGAGGTGTGTATGATCAGTGGACTTCAAAGCAATGTATATTTTGGAAAGTTCAAGTCATGATGCTTACCTCTTTTTGAGCTTTTGGAGTATTCTGTGTAATCTGCCAAGCTTCTTGTTCTAGAAATGGTTTGATGCTTTGGACACTCTCAAGTGATCCCTTAGAAGCTTTGAGGATGGTTGGAAATAGCTGAAACCTGCAAAAACACAAACTGGCCCTTTCTTGCAAAAGGGGTTAAAATGGCCAAAATAACAACTCCCTCAAATGGTGTTCCAGATGGGGGAACCATTTGGGACAATTCAAGGATGTTATTTGGAGTGTGTTTGAGGTATTATTTGGTTTGGAAAGTGAATGAATCAAGACATGGCTTGAAAAATGCACAAAAGGCCTATTTTGTGGTTTTAAGAGGTGACTTTGTGATTTTGGTGTTACAGGTCACTTTTGATAGTTTGGATCACCTACATATGATGTTTATGAGGTGTTAGGATCATGAGTTGTGATGGAAATGCTCTCTAACTCAAAAAAACTCCGAGTTACCTTACTAAAGAAGGCATTTTTGCCAAGAGAAAGGGATTTTGAGGAAAGCATATGTTTGATGGCTTTGGTGTACTCAAATTGAGCATAAATGAGCTCTACTTATTTATAGTAGAGCAAGTTTGTTTTGGGATCAATAGTGAATGGCAACTGCAGCAGAGGTTTGGCCAATGGTTGCACTTTGGAATCCAAGTCTCCTCTAGCCATTGACTAGAGGTTAGGGCACAAGGTTGGTCTTGGATAAGTCTTGACTGAATTCAGTTGCAAATGGCTCAGTCCATGCCACCTTGGTGTATGCATTGAATGCTCTAATACAAAATTGGAGTCTTGTCCCTCTTTTAGGCAATTCTAGGTTTGGCATGCTACTTCTTGTTCCAAGGCTTTTGGAGGCTTGGCTCAGTGTTTGTCCCCTTTAGATTTGATCTTCATATGTGTCCAAAGTGATGACAAGCCTTGGAATTATCTGATTTTGCCAAATCGAGCAAAAATGCAAAATTCTGCCTAACCTTGGCAGTTTTCAGCAAGGCATATTGCCCTTGTCATATCTCATGCCCCAAGTGGAATTTGGTGATGTTCTTGGCCATTTTGGAAAGCCCTCATATGATACAACAACTATTTGATCATATTTGGTTTTGATACCTTTTGGATTCAAGTGAAAAATCCCCCTACATTTGGAAAAAAGTGAAGGCAGATTCTGACTTAGTGAAAATTTCACTAAGTGTTGGAAAAAGTGACATTTTCACTGTTGTGATTTTGATCACTCCATAACTCAAAATCCATGAGGAATTTGAAGGGAGGTCAGTTTTAAGCTTTTGTAGAGGGTAATGAGATCTACAAATCTAGCTTTGGATGGGGAAAAATGGCTTTGTGGTTTAGGAGTTATGATCCTCCAAAGTTGGTACCCTTGCCACTTTGTTCATAACTTAGAAAATTTTCTAAGTTTTTATGGTTACCCCTTTTACAAGTTATCCCACTTTTCTTGATTTTTCTTGGTGAATGATGATTCAAATCATACATTAACATCATTTTAGGGTTAAAAAACCATTTTTGTGAAAAATCTCAAAAAGTCAAAGTTGACTTTTGTGCACAGTTGACTTTTTATCAGATGAATTCCAAACTGCGATCCTTTAGGAAATCATGTCCTTGACCTAAATCAAACTTGATGGACATGTTCCATGGGTGTTATAGGGTATATTGAATCATGTCCTAGGGTTTGGGAGCATGTCCTGGTCAAAAGTCAAAGATACAGTTGACTTTTCTCGCGAAACCCTAACTGTGGGATGAAATTGAGACTTGTTGCTCAAGCTTCCTGGATTAACCCATTGTTACAAATGGATAAATGTGGTATGTTGGAGACCCTCAAATCCTCTCTTGAGGTCTTGGCTCATGATTTTTCCCAAAAGTCAACTTAGGGGTGAATTAGGTTAAGAAACCCTAATTCCTGATTTTTGATGTATGCATCCCCTGAGGTCAAATTGACTTGATGCTTGGGCCCATGAGGTTCCATGGAGTATTTTAGGATATGCTTTGAAGCATTGGCTCATGCCCAGAGGAAAATTTCCATCTGGAGGCCCTGGTCGACCAAACCCTAATTTGGTGACACTAACGATCTTGAGGCTTGATCCACCTGGAAGGGAGCAGCCTTTTGCTTAATCCTTAAAATGGGAGTCCTCTTGATCCACTGTAGATGTTTTGGAGGCTAGACAAGTTGAAGATCATGTCATTTCTTGATTGATCCTTTGTCTAAAAGCTCTGAGAGGGTTGGAAACCCTAAATTTGAGATTAGTGGATGCTCACCCATCTTTGGGGAGACTGATGAGGTATGATGGTTCCTCCATATTGTGATGATGATTTGCACAATGATGGGGAATCTTAGTGGTCAAAATTTGGGGTATGACACCTTTGTCTTCTTGATTGAGAATGAGATAAGTGGGGGAGAAGCTTGTGCTTTTCGAAGTTTCTTCAGTTGTGGAGCGTTTGCTTAGTGTGTCATTGTTTACAAGATTATAAGTGTTGTTTGGACAGTGTTGTGCCCGATTCCAGAGGGAATGCGGAGGTAGGGTTTATGTCAACTAAGGACTTGTGCCTTAGGTAGTTTGTGCCCAAGATGCAAGAAACGCTATTATGGTCTGGTAACGATGGTTTGTGCTCCATCATGATTGTCGGCTGTCTATTGACAAATTGAGGAATTGATCATCCTTAATCTCTTGTTGATAGTAGACGGAATTATGTTGGATGGAATAGACGTGTCTTTCCGGCTTTAATAGTGTGTGCAATGAATTGTTTGGAATTAAGGAAATGATTACAGATTGTTTTGATGAGTCGATGAAGATTCTTATATCGGAAGATGGGGTGGATTAGAGGCTTTGGTATGTTGGTCAAGTTGGGATGTCTCTGAGGGAGAACGATCGGGTATTATTGATGATTTCTCCTCAAAGAGTAGAGAGTGAACTTAAATTTAACGAAGGCGAATGGTTGAGGTTATATCTTCTAAGTAAGTAGAGAAACTCTTAGGAGCTGAGGCTAAGATGCTTGTTACGTTTGTGATAATAGTGTTCTGGAATTGACAGGAAAGCCACAGTGAAGGGCTGCCAGTGGTGCGTGATTTCCAGGTGTGTTCCAGATGGAATATTGGATGTTAGCGTTAGAATTACCCGGACTAAAAAAAAATTTGCAAAAACCTTAAGAATTTATATTTTTGGGAATTTGGTTGGGAATTACAAGGTACAGTGATGTTGTTCGGTGTTAGTAATACGTCTGGAATGTTTGTGGAGTATATGAATCGTATCTTCCATATGTAATTGATAAGTTCGGAGTGGTGTTCATTAAGGATATTCTGATCTATTACAAAATCAGAAGGAGAGTATGTGGGGTGTTTGAGAATCAAGTTGCAAGTGTTGAAAAGAAAGGAATTTTTATGCTAAGTTATTCAGTGAGAATTTTGGTTGAAAAAGGTTAGTTTTCTTGGATATGTGAGTTCTGATGATGGTATTGTTATGGATCCATCTGAAGTAGATGCAGTTCTACAATGAGAGGCTCCAAAGTCGGTTAAGGTGACTAGAAGCTTGTTGGATTTTAGTTGGTTATTACCGGAGGTTATGGAAGGCTTTTCCAAGTTAGTATTTTTGTTACTTCAGTTAACTTGCAAAGGGTAAGTCATTTGCTTTGGATGTTCATTGTGAGGAAAGTTTGAGGGCTAAAGTAGAATTTTCCTACGGCTCCAGTTTTAATTATGCGTGATCCTAATAAACCGTTTGTGAGGTATTGGGATACGTCTATGATGAGTTTAGTCAGTGTGTTAATGCAAGATGGTAAATTCGTGGCTTATGCTTTACGACAATAAAGGATTTGTGATTTCAAAATGGCTGCGGTTACTTTCGTGTTAAGAATCTGGGGGTATTATTGTTATGGTTTGGAGTTCGAAGTGTTTAGTAATCACAAGAATATTGTGTACCTGTTTGGTCGGAAATAATAGAGTATGAGACAACGAGGATGGTTGGAATTCCTGATGAATTATGACTTTAGCTGGAATTATCTTATTGGTGTAGTTAAGTTGAAGCTTTTTATACATGTTTGTGTTGATGGTCAGAGGATTATAATTAATTGGGCAGTTCAGAGACTTTTGTCTTGTGTGTGAGATAACACAGTGGAGTGTGAGGTTGGGTATCTTAGAAATAAACTATGATTTTTCTGGTGAATATTAGAGAGAGTCAGAAGTTGGGTAGGAAATTGGTAGATTTGATTGTTGCGAGTAATCAGAGTGCGCATCGAAAGTGTGATGTGGCACATTTCGTATATGCGTGCGTGACTTGTAAGAGTTCATAGGTTGAACATTGGAAACATGTAGGAATGATGAGACCATTGGACGTTTCAGAATAGAAGTGTTAGGTGAAAGATTTAAATATTATTCTTGGGCAACTATGTAGATGGATGTTGTGGTTATATGTTCGATTGGTGAATCATAGAAGTGTTGTAATAATGTTGTGTGACAAGGATGTCGGTATTATGGTTATGTAGAGGTTGTTGAAACGATGTTGTGTCGTGGAACTTTATGTTCTTGTGTTTGTTGTTGCCTCATTTCCATCGTGATAGGTCGAGTGCGAGTAGCTAATTCCTATGTGGGGAATTAGGGGAGTGTTACCTATGGTGAGGGTAACGATCTTGTTGCGTTCTGGTTCTAGAGTGAACCTATGTGTTCGTAACTTGGGTATTCTTTGAGTCGTGAGTTAATCGTCAAGTGCATTGTATGGGCATTGCATCTTGTTGTTGTTGTAGTGGTTGTTAGCAAGGTGGTTTGTCAGTTGTGTTATTCATGGTGTGCCTTTTGTTGGCATGATAGTTGGTTGGTCGGATGCAAGAGTCGTATCCGGAGTTGTTCGTCTCAGCTACATTTTCGAGGACGAAAATATTTTAAGTGGGGGAGAGTTGTAACACCCCATTTTAATTTATTCAATCGTCATGTGTTATTTTATTTGTTTGGCCTGTTTAGGGTGTGTGTAGTTGAGCGCGGAGGTGTAGTGTCCTTAACGGATTGGGATCAATAGAGCAACTGGAGAACTATGAAGAGATCTATTATTAAATGAAAGAGACAGGTCAATAATTATTAGTCCAAGAGAGTATTTTAAGGTAACTCTAATAATTGACCAATTGGGTTGAGATGACAAAATATCAATTGGAGGTATTTTACCCTGTTGAATTATATTATATAATAAGTATTATATATATATATATATATATATATATATATATATATATAATTGTTAGAAAAGAAAAAGATAGAAGGAGAAGAAGAAAAAAAGTAGAGAAAGAGAAGAGAAGGAAAAGAGAGAAGAGGAGAAAGAGGAAAATCGAAGAAAACTCCGTTTCAATCGCGATTAATCGGGTAAGGGTGAGAAGTTTCGATTATATTGCGATTGTATATGTATATGTGTGTGATTGTTTTCTTGTTTTCTTGTTTTTATAATGTTTTTACATTTGATAAATTGATGAACAATTGATTGGAATCGATGTTTTCACGGTCCGATTGCGGAATAGATGGCCTAGTATAGTCGGGTAATAATAGGATTTAGTCGGGAATACTTGTCGGTATGAAAAAGGGGTTTAAGGATGAGTTTGGGGGGTTTTTGCATCATAAAAATCAAATATTTTTGGGTTCTGATACGCAGTAACCGGTTAACGTGTGGTGAGTAACCGGTTACCACTGTTAGTTTCAGAAAAATATGATTTTCGAAAATTCATAACTTTCGAACCGTAAGTTCGTTTTGGCCCCCGTTCGAAGCGTTGAAAAGCTAGTAAAATATTCTTTCTATTAAAAATATTTTGGAGGGCAGTAGAGGATTTATTTAAGTCGTGGTTTTGTAAAAGTGTTGTGTTGCCAGATTTTTATCGCGTAAAAAGACGTGCGGTTGGTGTTTTACCGTGTGTTGTACTATTGTGATATAATGTGGAGCTTTTAGGATATTTATATGACGTTGAATCTTGATATCGAATGTGGTTAATGAATGCTGGCCTTGTGGCATAAAAGTATTGAATAAATGAATTTCAATGTATGATATCGTATTGGTGTTGCTGTGGGTAGCCCTTATGGCGTGAATCCTAGTGAAATGTATTTTAATGTTGTATTATTGTTGTTGTATGGTGAGCATGCATCGAGGTGTTATGTGCCTGTTTTGTTGATGTTGACGTGATAATGTGAAATGCATGAGTGAATGATGCAAAGATGTGTAGTTGTTGCATTGGTGCAATGAGGTATGTTTAGATGAATGCATGTTGATTGTTAAATGATGTTGGTATGAAGATGAGTATGCTATGTGTATGCATGAGTCGTTGTTGCATGTTGTGGTTGATGGTGCATGGCATGTGCATAGTTGTGGGATGGCGTACCCAGGTAGGTGTTATCGTCTATCCGAATTCCTTGATGGAATCGTTGTTGTTAGCGTACTTGTGTGCCCAGATGGGGTGTAAGCAATCACAGTTGTTGGTGCGATCAAGAAATAGGGGTCGTACTTGACCATGAAACAGGGGTCGTTGGTGTGATCATGAAATAGGGGTCATACTAGACCATGAAACAGGGGTCGAGAGTTCCGACGGGAAATGTGATCATGAAACAGGGATCGATTTTGGTACCACATGCATTGAGTCCAGTTGGTGTCTTATTGCATTCGTTGATAGTTGTGTTGCATTATGCTTTGTGTGATTATCTGTGTGTGTGTTGAAGTGTGTGATTCTTGTTGGAAGTTGTGATGGAGATAAATCATTGTTCAGTGGGAGTGTATGTGATTTATCCGGATTCTGTTAGGAATCGGGTTCAATTGAATGAACCATGGTTTGTTGGTGCAACTTGTGTCTTTGAGTCACATTGCGTTATTACGTTTTGTTGTTCAGGATCATCGTGAGCCTAGTGGGGAGTATAGCGATGTATTAATGTTTCCTACGGGAATTGGTGGGTTCTTGAAGAACCACTTTTGATGTGTTACATATATGTCATATCTGTGAATATGAATATATGTTGTGTTTTGGTGTGAGACATATATGTCATATTAGTGAATTTGAATATATGTCATGTGTTGGTGTTTATATATATATATATATATATTGAAATTCTGGTACATGTGCAGAATTCAGATGTCCTAGAATATGTCGTTCGACATCTGGTCTGACATGATCACAAAGGGCAAGGATAATGCAATAAACAAGGTACTGAAAAGAAATAAGAGCAAGACACACAGAATTGTTAACCCAGTTCGGTCTAACACACCTACTCTGGGGGATACCAAGCCAGGGATGAAGTCCACTATCAGCAGTATCAATTCAAAGCTAAACTACCCGTTTACAGCTTATCACTTAATCACTACCTAATGACCATTCTACCTAGATCCTCTCTAGATATGAGAAACCCTTCTCACTCCCAATCATCGCAATGATGTCTAGCAGTTGACAATCCGCCACTGCATCAATGGCTCTTTACCTATACAATAATTCAACAAGGACGACACCTTTCCAAGACACAACTTAGAGTTACTTAAAAGCTTCCTCCAAGAACAATACTCCTCTTACTTAACAGTTTCAAGGATCACACTAACAAACTGTCCAACTCACAGGTCGAGTGGTACAGGAACCAACCCTAATGATAAAACTTTTACATCTTTGGTTCGTTACCAAACTAGGTTACAAAACATCTATATATATAACCTATTCCCAACTGGATTTGGGCCTACAAAAACATAGCAAATGAGCTGCTACAAATCAGCAGAGACTTCTGCTACATAATAGGACTTCAATCTTTAACTTCCTAAAATATCTCCATATTTAGAAAGTGCATATTTTCCCATATTCTTCTCAATTTCAGACTTGAATCTTCAGACCTATAAATCAGCGCCTCATGTTTGCATAATATTCCAGAATATTCTATATCAGTTAAAACCTAACAGAATTAACAAACCACTTTAGTTCTGGCGCGATGTCGAATGGACCTGCACAAGGACTTAATCCACTATAATCAAATCATGATTACACTTGCACGGGCAACAACCAGTGACTAACCACTTGCACAGCCGCACTGTGACTAACAACACAATAAACCGTTCAGGGATCCAACAGGATATAACGTTCATTGACCGAGCAGACCCACTGTTGGGATTTCACAGCTAGCCGTTCAGGGATTCATCATAATGAATATAACGCTACTGACCATATTTCAGGATTTTCCACAATGACCCTCAGCCATTGTCATCTCAAGTATCTGAGCACCACGTGATCTACTCAAGGGTCTCAACTCACAGCTGAACCGTTCAGGGATCCCATCAGGATATAACGTTCACTTGAGGAGTCTCAATTCATCTAGTTGAATTGGCAAACTAGAGATTACAAATTGTGCTTCTTAATAAGCAAGTTTCTCCTAGGTTTAAGTACAAAGTAAACACACATGTGTTCAAGCAAGTTTTGAGCAATCAGCTCCTTGCTTTCCTAAGAAACTACAAAGATGTATTTGATATTATGATTGTAGACATCTTGTAGATCTTCTTCTTCTTCGTCTTCTGGTTGAGCAAGCTTTGAGCAGCAACTCCTTGCTTCAGATCTTCAATGTAGTCCTGATGAGAAGGTAGGTTGATGACTTGACTTATCTTCAATGTTGTCTTCTTCATCAACAGCTTCTGTTTGATTGTTGTTGTTGTATTGATTTTTTCTTTGGAGATTCAACAACAATTGCCATGAGTGAAATATTGACATCTTTGAATATTCTAAGTGTTACAACGAGAACTCATCGTTGTTGCTATCTTCACACAATGACTTGGTCAATTTTGTAGAGGAACATTCAGTTCATAATTCTACAAGTGATCGACACATCAGAAGCAAAAACACTTCCCATTAAATAGCCAGTATAAATATAGCCGTTAGAAAATACTGTCGGCTGTTTGGAAAAGAGACGTTGTGATATGATGAGTTGTACTGACACATCTTCTTTTTGCAGAGGATGAAGTGACCGGACATCTTTTCTTGGGCAGTGTGTACATTTAACTCACAACGGTAATATTTAGACTTCGAAACTTCCGTTAATTGAAGAAGTCTATTAGGAATCAGTCTTCAGAACTTCAGTACTTGGTCGTTAAGAGCGTTATCCTTTTCTGCTTTAAGTCTTCTGAATCTTCAGCGCCTATCTTCAGAGTCTTGAGAACTTCTTGTTTGAAACCTTAATCTTCAGAACTCGTCAGTCTTCAGATTCTTTCTGCACTTGGTCTTCAACGCCTTCAGCCATCAGAACTTCAAGTCATAGGAGTCTTCAGAACTTTGGTTCTTTCTGAGTGTACTTCTTCAGAAGCTTCGCTAACTTCAGAATCTTAATCACTTTCAGAGAGCATCAACAAGAGCATTGCAACAGCAATCTTGGCATCCTTGGATCTGGCTGATCATGACTAGATAAACAAGCGTTCTTGCTTCTCGCGACTTTAGTCACACATAGTAACTTCGCATATATATATATATATATTCAATCATAGTACATCTAGCTGGTGTATGTTGGTTCTGATGTCTTTAGTTCTTATGATCTGCATACAACACACGTTAGACCATAAAATGGTTCTTTCACTAATACTTATTGTTATCATCAAAATATATATTGACTTGTAGAGATAATTCTTGCTCTCATAATCTCCCCCTTTTTGATGATGACAAAACCAAGTATTTTGATTGAACATTTTATACAAGGTAATCACCAAAGCAAACAAATTCAGAGTATGGAACAACAGCTCCCCCTGAATGAGTTATCCTCAAAGCTTTATCTGAGATCATCTAGGATTTTATATAATCCAAAAATATACAGAGTAACAACTTGAGTTGCCAGAACAGAAATAGAAAAGAGTTACTTTTATATCTTGTCCTTAGGAAAACGAAGACTCTTTAGCATCTGGACTAGTTTAATAGAACTTCCATCTTCAGATCTTCAGAACTCAGTTTCCTTTGTTGTCATATCAGAGCTTGTTATCTTCAGAGTCGTCTGAAGCATTTCTACTTTTCAGTAGATTCAATTGAGCACAGAATTAGAGCAGTTCTTCGACTGATAAACATAGCTTCGCTGTATATCAGAAACTGTCTTTTGAGACACTCCCCCTGAGGTTCAGGCTATATGAAGATTTTAGATTTTGCATTTTAGCCTTCTGGGTAATCTCCCCCTAATTTCCATAAGTCAGATATTGGGATCTTTCAGAATCGAAATTCAGAGTTTCTAAATTTAATCACCAGTGTTGATCATGACTTTTCAGAGTTTGACTTTGAACACAGGTTTATTTTAGACCTTGTTATTGTCATAACTCAGTTAAATTATCAAAGCTTGATTTTTGATCAGATACCAATTGAAGGTTAAAATTTGTGATCAATCAACGCTTGATTCTGAATCTGGTACATCTTGTTTTAGTCGGATGTAAAAATGATGTGCTGACTCTTATACCAGAGTTTGTTGATTCTGATGCTGAAGGAGTTCTTTTGATATTACTTTGAAGAGTATTTCCTTTGTGTGCTGATAGGATACTAATGAAGGTACTTTGACAGTAATCCACAACTTTGCTTTGATTGAGAGTTTGATACTAATCTTTGTGTACTGAATCTGATTTCCAATTGATGATTTAGTCTGATACCAAATCATCTTTAATTCAAATTGGTTCTTGATAAACATCAGAATGGTTTCTTGCTTGGATCTTTAATCCGGATCTTCAGACATTTCTTGACTTCTGATTTGCACAGAACTTATGAGTGAGCATCTTGAAATGTAGACTTTGCCTTGATTGCTTTCAGAGTTTTCTTACTTAATCTGATTCTTTATTCTCTGATCGTAGTTCTTCTTCTTATCCTGTCTTTAGAATGCCTAGTGAACTTGTCTAGAGTTCCTCGGATAACATCAAACAACAAACCTTAGTAGTTACACATTTTATAAGAATACTTTGTTTGAGTTCTGCATTCTTTCCGATTTCCTTCTTTCAATCAAAATCAATCAATATATTTCTCCCCCTTTTTGACATCATCAAAAAGTGTCAGGGCATATGAGCATTTAAGCATGTAGTCATTTATATTCAGTTACAGAGTCACAAAGTCATTTAAACAGTCAGAATCAATTAGACTCATTTTAGGGAAACACATCTATACTCAGTATGTATTTAATTGAAGGTTGATAGATGGAATCCAAAAGATTAATTGAAGTTAATAGATGTAAAGTGAACTTCTCAGATAAGCAACAAAATTGAAGACATCATATTTTCATTAAGTGAGAAAAACATCAGCACAAAATAGAGTGATAAGCAACAAAACATAGCATTGCACTACATCAGATTTTAAAATTTTAGTCATCAAAATCCTCAACGTTGTCTACCCTATCACATCTTGTCTCAGTTACTGAAGGTTCTAGTCCGAGTCTCCTTACTAACCCCCAAAATTTCTCTTTTAGCATAATTTCAGATATTATTCTCCCATAAGGAACATAAGAGTTCAACTGAGTTCTTGAAACTCTGATAGAATGTTTCAGGTGATTGAAAATAGTTTTGGGAAGATTGATTTTAAAGTGATGCGTTAGGAGGAAAAGGAATACTCTATCATCTTGGGATAACGTGCTCCTTGCAGTTGCACGAGGTCGAAGATTGGTTAGAGAGAATCTGAACCATGTTCTGGGGTGAAGGAAGAAGTTTCTCAGGGTTGTTTGGTTCATAAGGAACCGAATCATCAAATAAAACCTTGCATTTCTTTACCAAGCTCAGGTCAGATTGAAAGTCTTCAACAGTGACCCCAGAGGCGACACAATTTATGAGCTTTTCTAATGAGGGAATCGAGATGGTAATTGGAAATTTATATACTTCAGACTAGATAGTGTTGCCATCATTATTGATTCTGGCATATTTCCTGAATTCTTTCACAAGAACTGGAAAAATAGGGCCGTTTAGTAGTGAATAATAACTATTCCAAGATTGAATCTGCATGCTTCTTACAATTTCCAGACCATTATTTTGAAGTCTATCTAGGTTTGGTCTTTTCTCTGGGATAACTTCTAGAGTTTCTACGTTTCCTCTAAATGTTGGAGAAGCCATTTGTTAACACACAGAAGATTCTGAATGAAAATTGGTTTGGATGACGATGAGCGAGGACGAAGTAGAATCCTATTATTTATAGGCAAAAAGAGAGTGAGGAGTGTAATGACTAAATTGGTACACCAAGATTTGGGTTTACTATTTCCTAGGTGGTCATGATTAATTAGGGTATACTAAAAGGCGTGAACGTGTGGGAAAAGAAAATGGAGCAGTTACTCATTTATTGGGAAGTTAAAGACTTTATTACTAAAGATTTCTTGGGCTTTAAAACGGGACACTTCATTTATGCAATATTTTAATGGTTTATTAAGAATTTTTATTAGTGGGTACCAGATATTATAAATATCGCGAGACAAAAGATAACATAGATATATATCCATAAATGATACAGGCATACACTTAACCATCTAGTATCCTAATCTGTCTTAGACTGTCAACTAATTTGTTTTCTGAGAACCAGTCACTGTCAAATGTTTCACAAGAGTTTTCAATAAGGGCAATATCAGGACCGCATCTAATCCTGCTACTTGTCAGCATAACTCCTGTTTTGAAAAACACTTTAGTTAAGATTCTTCCATAAGGGATCGTAGTTTCAAGGGTAGTTCTTGACACGAGAATGGTGTCCTTGAGATGGTCAAATATAATTTGGGGCAGATTTATACGAGTTTGCTTAAGGAGACACATGATTAGGAGCTTGTCATCATGATACATAATGTTTTTGCATGTGCTTCGAGGTTTGATGTTTGTCAGAATGAATTTAAACCAGCCTCTGGCATGGGGCAGGAGTTTCTCAGGATTAGTAGGTTCGAAGGTAGGACCTTTATCAAACAAGTAGTGAAATTTTGCATCAGAAGTGCATCGAATGGATGCATGATTGGGAGTGATGCCTTCCAGTGGGCATTCAATGACTTCAGCGATTTTTGAAGCGTTGAAGGAGAGAGGAATACCATAGATGTCTGAAGAAATGGTCAGACCGTCATGGCTGACAGCAGCATTGATCCAAAAAGTTTTTATGATGTTTGGGTAAATGGGACCTCTAAGCGTATGAATGTACCTGTTCCAATTTTGCGAATGAATGCCTAGATGGAAATTATGATCAATATCCATTAGCTTAGGTTGTTTTTTACTAATGATTTCAAGAGAGTTGTCGTCGCCAAAGAAGGTTCTTGGAGTCAATGATTGGTTTTCCATGAGAATGGTGAGGAAGTCTTTTGAGGAAATCAAGTTAGGAGTTAGAGAGGTGTGAGTTTTAATAAGTTAGAAACTGAGGATAATATATATATAGAATAAGACTTGTATTATTGATGAGTAGGGTTAGCTAGGATGAATAGATACTCTTGTTAGAGAGAGAGAGAGAGGGATTAGGTTCTAGAGAGGTGTTGACTGAAGCATACCTATGGGTAATAGGATATGACTAGACGCTGATGGAGGAAATCTCTTACTAGAGGACAGTTCAAAAGATTTTAGTAAGATCTTATTAAGTTGTCAGAGATATGTTGTGGTTTCAATAGATTCACAATTATTATTGTATTATTTTACATGTAGTTTATGTTAAAGGGTTTTCTTGTATTTAGCAATTTCTTTCATCTATGCTTAACAGATTTTCTATTGGTTGAATATTTTCCTAAAAAAACATGTAAGGATTCCTAAATAATTACCTAGTAAAACATGTTATGACAAGTTTGAAAGAATTCTAATTAAGGCATCTCATGAGTTTAACAGATTATTAGTGAAGAGAAAAGTGTACCTTAGATTTCTCAGATTTAACTGAGTGCTTTGGTCTTCATTTTGAAATCTTTGTATTTTTACATGAGTGCATTCTTCTGAGCTTTTGATCAACTTCTTTCAGACATGGCTTGCTTCTGAGAGAGAGAGAGTTGAAGGTTCTGAGATTCTTCAAGATACACCTTAGGGATGCTTAACCTCTTTGAAGAAAATCTTTTAGCTAAAACTTTTTGTGAAATCATTCCTTTCAGACTCTTGAAGCTTTGAGCATCTTTCTGATTCTGCCTATTTCCGGGTAAGTTGCAGATGTTTCTTGGGTTCTTCAAGATAAGCTTGTCTTCTGACTTCTGAAGAGAATATTTTCTTGGAAGGTGATCCTAGTTGGATTGTAGCTTTCTCTCTCTTTTCCTGTTCAACCTTGTCCTTTAGTTCTCTAGTTACAGTAACCGAGATTAGGACTTAGCATGATCAGAGTGACCATTTTAATTGAACTTAGCCAATTACATGCAATCCTTTTTGATAAGGCAACACTCATATGTGTGGGAGCATTACTGAGTGAACAGTAGATTTCATTTGATGACCTCATTCATAAACAACAGATTGTTTCTCACTTCTCATTTACTTGATCCATAGAACTTGTTTAGTTCTGATACAGTTCCGAAGATATGGATCTGAATCTTAAACGACAAACTTCAAGAATTGGTTGAGTTTTCCTTTCAAAGCCCGAATTTAGTTTGCATTTGTGAGAGTTTCTTTTCTTTGAAAGATGATTGATTTCACCAGTTCAGTAAAAACCTTTGAGAGGTTATACGAGGAGGAATTATCATATCAGCATCTGACTTGTTCCTCAAGGTTGTTTCCGAACTTGTTCAGAACCAAAACATCATCATGCCCCATGAGTACATTACTAGACATGATTTGCACGAACCTCTTGTTCTTACAATGATGATCAACTTATTTGGGGTTGTTCACACATATCTATGAGATGACTAATTTCTTCAAACGAACATCATTAACGTCATCTTAGTTGGAGAACCTAGATACCTGAAATGATAGCATCTAATTTCATAGCACAAGTGGTTCTGAGAACACTTGATCTGTTGAAAATCAGATTATCAACATTTGATCTTTACTAGGATAATTTCAGGTTGTTGGAGCTTGATCACTGAACCAGTTAAGATCTTAAGAGTTCGTTCTGAATCAAGTAATTAATGAATCTTTGGGATTCAGTTCTCCACTGAATCTTTTGATCATTCCAGATTCTGACATTGAATCATTTCTAATAATTTGAATTTTTCATATTCTGAGTTTAACAGATTTATTTCTGAAATTCAAAGTCTTAGAACAACAATCTTCCTTCTTTACATGAAGAGATCCAAAATGAGTTTTTTTTAAACGAGAAAGCCAAGGGTGGACCTAATCCGTTTCTTGAAAACATCTCAAAAACTCATAAAGAATTAATCTTCAGCAAACAAGATTTCTTGCTTTCTGATGATTCATCTTTTAATCATATACATGGTTTTATCCACACGTATTTTCCAGAATGAGCATTCAACAGATACTGCCTTTCATCTGATGATTTTATCTTATCAACTGAGTCTTCAATCTTTAGTGAGGCTTCATCTAGAATTAGTGAATTGCTCACGAAGTAATCAGATTGATTACAATTTTGTACACAGTTAACTGCTGAACTGTTACAGAAATTGTAAGTGGATTTCAATCTCACCAAGAGTACTTCTACGCACCACATCTGGATCTTTTTCTGACACTGTTAAGTGTTTGATTTAAATCAATAACAGAACCGGAGCTCTGATACCAATTGAAGGTGTGAGAAAGACACAAGAAAGGGGGGTTTGAATTGTGTATTTACTCTTTTTGTAACTTTTCGCATCTTGTTAATTTGACGCTCAAGAAACTTCAATGTTCGTTGAGAGATTCTGATCTATTAACTAAAGAGTATGAGAACCGTATAGGTTCTGATCATAAGATACGATACTCAGAACTTGCAGTGCGGAAGCTTATCAGAGATAGGCTGCAAGGTTCTGACTTTGCTTAATATGAGGTTCTGATATTCAATGCTGAAACATAAATAGAGATACTAAGCAAGAGAGTAAAGGAAACGCGATATATCCTGGTTCACCACGCGGGCTAATCCAGTCCATCCTCCTCAGGTGATTTCGCCTTGAACACAAGGACTTAATCCATTATAATCAAATCATGATTACACTTGCACGGGCAACAACCGGTGACTAACCACTTGCACAGCCGCACTGTGACTAACAACACAATGAACCATTCAGGGATCCAATAGGATATAATGTTCATTGACTAGGCAGACCCACTACTGGGATTTCATAGATAGCCGTTCAGGGATTCATCACAATGAATATAACGCTACTGACCATATTTCAGGATTTTCCACAATGACCCTCAGCCATTGTCATCTCAAGTATCTGATCACAATGTGATCTACTAAAGGGCCTCAACTCACAGCTGAACCATTCAGGGATCCCATCAGGATATAATGTTCACTTGAGGTGTCTCAATTCATCTAGTTGAATTGGTAAACTGGAGATTACAAATTGTGCTTCTTAATAAGCAAGTTTCTCCTAGGTTTAAGTACAAAGAACACACACATGTGTTCAAGCAAGTTTTGAGCAATCAACTTCTTGCTTTCCTAAGAAACTACAAAGATGTATTTGATATTATGATTGTAGACATCTTGTAGATCTTCATCTTCTTCGTCTTCTGGTTGAGCAAGCTTTGAGCAACAACTCCTTGCTTCAGATCTTCAATGTAGTCCTGACGAGAAGGTAGATTGATGACTTGACTGATCTTCAATGTTGTCTTCTTCATCAAAAGCTTCTGTTTGATTGTTGTTGTTGTATTGATTTGTTTTTTGGAGATTCAACAACCATTCCCATGAGTGAAATAATGACAGCTTTGAATATTCTAAGTGTTACAACGAGAACTCGTCGTTGTTGCTATCTTCACACAATGACTTGGTCAATTTTGTAGATGAACATTCAGTTCATAATTCTACAAGTGATCGACACATCAGAAGCAAAAACACTTCCCATTAAATAGCCAGTAGAAATATAGCCGTTAGAGAATACTGTTGGCTGTTTGGAAAAGAGACGTTGTGATATGATGAGTTGTACTGACACATCTTCTTTTTGCAGAGGAGGAAGTGACCGGACATCTTTTCTTGGGCAGTGTGTACATTTAACTCACAATGGTAATATTTAGACTTCGAAACTTCAGTGGCTTCTGATGTTAATTTGATGAAGCATGAGTGGAGTTTTTATAGCAGAATATCTGATGCTTCAAGTCTTCCGTTAATTGAAGAAGTCCATTAGGATTCAGTCTTCAGAACTTCAATACTTGGTCGTTAAGAGCGTTATCCTTTTCTGCTTTAAGTCTTTCGAATCTTCAGAGCCTGTCTTCAGAGTCTTCAGAACTTCTTGTTTGAAACCTTGATCTTCAGAACTCGTCAGTCTTCAGATTCTTTCTGCACTTGGTCTTCAGCGCCTTCAGCCATCAGAACTTCAAGTCATAGGAGTCTTCAAAACTTTGGTTCTTTCTGAGTGTACTTCTTCAGAAGCTTCGCTATCTTCAGAATCTTAATCACTTTCAGAGAGCATCCATAAAACCATTGCAACAGCAATCTTGGCATCCTTGGATCTGGCTGATCATGACTAGATAAACAAGCGTTCTTGCTTCTCACGACTTTAGTCACACATAGTAACTTCGCATATATATATATATATATATATATATATATATATATATATATATATATATATATATATATATATATATATATATATATATATATATTCAATCATAGTACATCTAGCTAGTGTATGTTGGTTCTGATGTCTTTAGTTCTTATGATCTGCACACAACACACGTTAGACCATAAAATGGTTCTTTCACAAATACTTATTGTTATCATCAAAACATAGATTGACTTGTAGAGACAACTCTTGCTCTCACAATCATATAGTATCACAATGCGCGCGTGGTAGGATTGTCAAATGTTTTGAGCCAGAAGCGTGATGGCTTGGGTTCAACACCCATGGAGGCTAGTCCCTTTATTTTTTTTATCACTTTGTCCACTTCATTTTATTCACAACTTCAAGTGGTCATAAGTCCTTCAATTTTAATCATTTTTGACCCACTCTTTTTGCAAAATGCTCATGATGTTATCTATTTTCTGTTTATGAATTTATATTTCCAAAAGTGTTTATTTTTGTGACACTTATTCATGTTTGAAGTGGGTGGATTTTTAGGGTTTTCTTAAGGACCATTTTGGATTCTTTGTTAGGTTCCTTTGTTTTTCTTTGCACCAATGGACATGTTTGAACCATTTGCAACTTATGTGAAACTTGTGTGATGTTGTCAACTTGCATCCTTGGTTTTGACTTGATTTTTTACTTACTTTATGTATGTTTACATGTTTAAATGCATTGAACTTTGTCAACTATGCCAAGAACCTCTTTGTGCACATACCTTGACCTTTCACACACATCCTTGGATGAGCACCAAGAACCATAGCATGCACGTTAGGTTGTCACCAAAGTCTTAAGCCATGTACACTTTTTCTTCCATGTTAAGTGATGTCTTGACTTACACATGTTATCTTTTAACTTTCATCCATGTTTAAGTAATGTCTTAATTTATACATGTCAACTTTGAACCCTTGACCTTATCCATGTTTAAGTGTTGTCATAACTATCATATATTAACTTGAACTTTGAATCTTATCATGCTTAAGTGTTGTAATAACTTATTCATGATTTTAAATGTTAAATTGTATTCATGATTAAGTGTTGTTACAACTTATCCTGTTTTGTCTTATATTCATGATTAAGTGGTGTTAGTAAACCCTAAAGCATGTTGCCTTATCCATGACCTTAGTCTTGTTAGGACTATATCTCATGCTTGTTTAGATGGTGTAACATCTTTGTTTGATTGAACTTGTTTGGTTGTCCCCATGTTAATTTGAAACTTCCTTGAACCTTTGAACATACTAGGTAGTTACCTTTTCTAGTTAATGATTTTGTTAGGTCCTCACTCTAAATGTTGTCACATTTGTCTTTATGCTTTGGTTGTAACCATGTGTTTCACCTTTGTCATGCTTTCATTAACATCATGTTTGAATGCTACTTTGATTTTTCTTCAAATTGATATCATGTTTGAATATCATGTTTGTTCATATCATCCATACTTAAATCATACTCCATTCAACTTTGTTAAGTTATTCCCCCAAGTGATGTTAGCTTGTTAGCTTTCATCCTCAAGTTGCCCTCTATTCCTTAATCCAAGGGAAAGTCTCTCTACTGACTCCATGTCATAGATAACTCATCATTATCTGCACCCTTTGACCTTGTTAGAGTCATTTGGCTTTTGAGTCTTAGACTTAGTTTAGAATTTAAAACTCTTTTGACTTTGTCAAGTCAAGTAAGTGTTAAGACCATAACACTTAATCCCTTTGAAACTTGATCATAATCAAGTATTCATCCATCCCTATTTAGGTGAACTACAAATGCTCTGATTCCATCCTTGGAAGGATATGTAGGCACAAGACCGCGAAGTTTTGGCAAGAATACTTAGTAACTAAGCCTTTAGGTTCCTATCTCTCACCATAAAATCCAAACACAAAACAAATAGCAAGCAACATTGTCGCTCCCGGGATTTTCATCCAGGTACAAACGCGAGAGTGGCGCGGAAAAACAGAGTCGCCAGCCGTGTAAATTCATCCTAAGAGAGGGAAAGGGAACACCGCATAAACCTTAGGAATGGGAAAGGAATGGTCATCGCAACCATAGCCTGGGTTCGGAAGTCGGTTACGCGAGGGGAATGTGCTAGCACCCCACGCGTCCATCGTACTCGATGGGATCCACGCTTGTTGTCTATTATAAGGGTAAGTTATACTATCATCTAGGGCTGTACTAAAACTGAGAGGGAAAGACAAAGACCGACTCAGTAGGACGTCGACGTCCTAGGCCTACGTACCCCCTTTGTGCGATGGGGAATTCAGAGTCAACGTAGTTCGGACCAAGTTTTTTTGTGTTTTTTATGAGCGACGTTAAGCTCGCGTCCGGCAGTTAGGGTCGATGCCTGTTTGCG
The DNA here is from genome assembly GCA_022829125.1 of Lathyrus tuberosus. Classification (NCBI taxonomy): domain Eukaryota; kingdom Viridiplantae; phylum Streptophyta; class Magnoliopsida; order Fabales; family Fabaceae; genus Lathyrus; species Lathyrus tuberosus. The sequence goes on from JALAZF010000072.1 coordinate 16,016,274, forward strand.
ACTCAGACGGAAGGTAACGTGTCCTTTTTGAAAATAGCCTTTAGTTTGAAGATCCCGAAGGACAAAAAGGTTTGATGTTGGTTTGTGTTTTTTAGGACAGAAGTGGCTTAAGTTAGTTCCTAAGCTGCATTGCACCAAAGTCTAGGGCACAGGGGCGAATACTTAACGCATCGTCCCAAGACAGGACGCTCGCTAAGCACTCTAGAAAGATGAGAGGAAGCCCCTCATTTCTCATTCCCCATGCTTAAGGCTCATGCGCAATACACCTTATTCTTATTAAGTGTTTTAAAGAAATTTGAGATGAGAAGAGAGAAGACACAAGGGTAACTCTAAGGGAGACTATGAGTCCTAAAGTTATCATGCATGGGTGACCTACGGTTAGTGAGGTTCAACCTAAACCCTAAAGAAAGAAGATGAGGGAAGGGAAAAGTAAGGGTGACCATGGATACCTATCCATACCCTTAAGGAACTTACCTTTGTCCCTGCATAAAAGATTAGTACAGAACAGACATAAGTAAGAGAAATGAGGTGAATGGAAATCCAACAATGGCATACAATAGTAATTATAATCCAAACATGAATCAAAGAAACAAGGAACAACCCCAAAGAAAATGGCACAAGTGCCTTTTCAAACAGATAATCATACAAAGTCAAAGATGCGCCTGCGAGAAAATATCAAGTGAAAACAAATCATATAATTAGAAAAACACTCCTAAAATTCCCAAATTAAACATTAAGGTTCCTCAACCAGAGGCAAACAACTACTTAAAAGTCCCTGCAAAAAATCAAGATATTAGTCGTTCAAATAATTAGGTAGAGCTCAGGTGGGAATTAGGGTTCAGTGTGCTAAAGGGAAGGACCTAAATGCAATATGAAATAATTTTTAAAATGAAAGAAAAATGTTCTTTTGCAATTTAGGATGTTAATGAATGAATGCAAACGGAACGGATAAAAAATATTTTTCGAATGCAGAGAAAGAAAATAAACAAATTGAGTATGCATGAAATGTGTAATGCAAAAAGGAAATTAAGAAAATAATTAATTAGGATGATGAGAATAAAATAAAAATAAAAAATTAAATTTGTAAAAATTTTATAAAATAATACAGATGATATTTAATTTTATGATGATTTTTAGATGTAAAAAACTATTTTAAAATTAAAATATGAAATATAATAACTAAAATAAAATAAAAATGAAGTAACGGGCTAGGGGTGTGTTTAGCAAGGAAGGCGCGTTGAAAATGGAATTGGGCTGGTGATGGGGCGTGCGTAAAGCAAAAGCCCAAGGAAAGGGTCCAAACGAAGTCAAAGGAGGGAGTATGGTATTCGGTCAACATTCAGCAACGATCTCAGCCAACCAATGGATCCAACGCGCACCAGGAAGTCAACGCGATGGAGAGGTAATTGAAACCAAAAGCTCAGATTTAACGATACACCATAATCATGTGGTCACGCACACGCACAACCAGCCGGTTCCACCATACACCAGCCATGTGCCGCGCACATGACTCATTAATGTGCTCTCCTAAATCTAACCGCACGATAAAAAATAAAAAGACAACCACGACCATGATTTGGTATACACACGGTAACAACATGGAATTGCCAACCCACGATTAATAAAATAAAAACAAAAATAAGAGACATGTGGCAGCACGTGATGCGTTAGATCTGGCAATGAATGGCCAAGATTATCTCTTCTTCCTCTCAACTCTCCCCGCCGGACTGGATTCAGGCAGCCGCCAGAGCTAGGGCTCCGGCCACCCTCTCCGGTGGGCTGCAGTGTATTTTTTTCCAGAAATCGCAAATGAGTACACTATTTTGACCAGAAAAACGCCAGGGATCCAAATATGGCCTTAAAATTTTCAAATTGTTAGCGTATAATAAAAAACGAATGAAAAAACATTAGGGTACAAAACTTTAAATCCACATTACAAGCAATTCACACATCCATAATTAAAAATAATTATACCAGAGTGATCACCATTCATCACACATCAATATTCATGAAAAAATAGGAGTTTTAAGAGCACGAAAAAACCTCTCAACCTGAGATGGAGCAGCTCCAATCCTTGCCTTTGGCTGCGAATGGTGGTTGATTTGCACTCTAGAAATCCCCAGGAAGATATTTGTGGAAGAACTTTTGGCCAAAACCTTGTGGATCGTGAGTTTTTATGAGAAATCCTCTTTTAGGGTTTTCTTGAGAACTCCTCCAATTGCACGTGCCTGAACCCTAACCAATGCATGAATGGGTTTATAAAGACTAGGGTTTGCCTCTGAATACGAATTGGGCTTGGGTAATTCCATGTTTAATGATTTTTGAATTATTTTGGAATTTGGCATTATGTTGAATAAGTGAAAAATACATTCCATCCATGCCCTTAAATTTATGATGGATCACTTGCCTCTGAGTTGCTAATCACACCACATTTAACTTGGGCCTTGAGAACAAATGATTTATGAGTTTTAGACATTTTGGGAAATTTGAATAATGGAAAATAGGTGAAAAATAAACCATGGAATTAATTCATTCTTGGGCTCAAAATAATCCTCAAGGAGTGTCTTTTAACATTGGAATGTGGCATGAAGCAATGGAATTGATTATAGGTCATTATGCCCAAAATTGTGAAAATGGCATCATGAGAAACCCGAAAAACCACTTTGACTTCCTTTGATCATAATTGGAGTTTCACAAATGATATGGAGACCCACTAGTACTTGTTGGAAAGAGGAGAAAAATATCTCCAACTTTCATGTTGGAGAAAAATTCATCTGAAGCATCCTTGATGGTGTAAAGTTTAGTTGAATGAAGTGTAGAAACTTGCCAAAAATGGAAACTTTTCATTATAGGTCACTTTCCAAATTTGGAAACTTTGCACCAACTCCTGATTCCTGACAAATATGTATGAAACTTGACCCCTAACGACCATATGAGGATGTGAGACCTTGAAATCCCTGAAGAGAACCTCAAAATTTCACAGTTGACTTTTCTCCTTTCACTGTTGACTTTTCCCCAAATCCAACTGATTTTTAATCCATTGGCCAATTGAACTTCTCCTGAACCAAACTGATGAACAATCTCCCACTCCTAGATACTTAGGGACCCAAGGGATACCATGGAATCAAGTCTTGCCCATAAAATCAGAAATAAACTGACTTTATAGCAAACCCTAGTTTTGGTACCCTCAGTCTAGGAGGAAATAACACAGTCTCCAAATCCAAATTCCTCTGAATATGATGTGTATCCTCTCCAACAAAGATGAGATATGCCATTTGTTGATGATAAAAACCCAAGGAGCTTGCCCATTGGAGCAATAAACCCAAGAATCTCAAAACCCTAATTCATGCACTGGTTAGGAGAGAGTGACCCACTTGAGATCCCTTGCCACCTGTGAACCCTTGATGATGTGATGGACCAGACAGGACCTTCTTGAACTGCCTCCAGCACCTTGACCCCATGCTAATGATATGCATACATGATAATGCAAAAAATGAAATGAAACAAAAGCCAATTAATACTAAAGTGAGGAGGGCAAATTTTGGGGTGCAACAGCTGCCCCTATCCAATCAACTTGGTCCTGAGGGTATGATAGCAACGGCTTTCATACAATCAGGATTCACGGAGATTGAATACCAAAGAACCCAGAAATTTGTAATCCTCTCCTGAAGAATTAGTCATAAATGCTGCTATGCTGGGAATAAAACGAAACAAACTTTCCCGAGTTATGTCATCTCCGCTGATGAAGAGAACTGACAAAGAAAATCTTCAAAAGATTGATGTTCTCTGCTGATAAAGAGAATCTAGCAACATAAATGCCATCCCTGCTGATAAAGGGAAACTGACGGACGAAAATCTTCAAAGGATTGCTATTCTCTGCTGATAAAGAGAATCTAGCAACATAAATGCCATCCCTGCTGATAAAGGGAAACTGACGAAAGAAAATCTTCAAAAGATTGTTGTTCTCTGCTGATGAAGAGAATCTAGCAAAATAAATGACATCCCTGCTGATAAAGTGAAACTGACGAAAGAAAATCTTCCAAAGATTGTTGTTCTCTGCTGATAAAGAGAATCTAGCAAAATAAATGTCATCCCTGCTGATAAAGGGAAACTGACGAAAGAAAATCTTCAAAAGATTGTTGTTCTCTGCTGATAAAGAGAATCTAGCAAAATAAATGTCATCCCTGCTGATAAAGGGAAACTGACGAAAGAAAATCTTCCAAAGATTGTTGTTCTCTGCTGATAAAGAGAATCTAGCAAAATAAATGCCATCCCTGCTGATAAAGGGAAACCGACGAAAGAAAATCTTCAAAAGATTGTTGTTCTCTGCTGATAAAGAGAATCTAGCAAGATAAATGCCATCCCTGCTGATAAAGGGAAACTGGCGAAAGAAAATCTTCCAAAGATTGTTGTTCTATGCTGATAAAGAGAATCTAGCAAAATAAATGCCATCCCTGCTGATAAAGGGAAACTGACGAAAGAAAATCTTCCAAAGATTGTTGTTCTCTGCTGATAAAGAGAATCTAGCAAAATAAATGCCATCCCTGCTGATAAAGGGAAACGGACGAAAGAAAATCTTCAAAAGATTGCTGTTCTCTGCTGATAAAGAGAATCTAGCAAAATAAATGCCATCCCTACTGATAAAGGGAAACTGACGAAAGAAAATCTTCAAAAGATTGTTGTTCTTTGCTGATAAAGAGAATCTAGCAAAATAAATGCCATCCCTGCTGATAAAGGGAAACTGACGAAAGAAAATCTTCAAAAGATTGCTGTTCTCTGCTGATAACGAGAATCTAGCAAGATAAATGCCATCCCTGCTGATAAAGGGAAACTGACGAAAGAAAATCTTCTAAAGATTGCTGTTCTCTGCTGATAAAGAGAATCTAGCAAAATAAATGCCATCCCTGCTGATAAAGGGAAACTGACGAAAGAAAATCTTCAAAAGATTGCTGCTCTTTGCTGATAAAGAGAATCTAGCAAAATAAATGCCATCCCTGCTGATAAAGGGAAACTGACGAAAGAAAATCTTCAAAAGATTGTTGTTCTATGCTGATAAAGAGAATCTAGCAAGATAAATGCCATCCCTGCTGATAAAGGGAAACTGACGAACGAAATCTCCAAAAGATTGCTATCTCTGCTGATAAAGAGAAACTAGCAAAACAAATGTCATCCCTGCTGATAAAGGGAAACTGACGAAAGAAATCTCCAAAAGCTTGCTATCTCTGCTGATAAAGAGAAACTAGCCAAACAAATGTCATCCCTACTGATAAAGGGAAACTGACGAAAGAAATTCTTCAAAAGCTTGCTATCTCTGCTGATAAAGAGAAACTAGCAAAATAAATGCCATCTTCACTGGGGATAACGTGAAACAAAACTTATGGTCAAGCAAGAACGGGATTTCACAAAAGAGAAAGGCCAGATAAACTTCTAACAGACCCATGATCCACAGATAAGATGACTCCGCTGGGGAAAGGAGAAGTCTAAATAAAAGATACTGTCGCGGAGCACAAGTATGAGGAACGCATCCCTCCAAAATCTCTTGAGTTATGCCATCCCTGCTGAGAAAGAGAACTGGCAAGGAGATTATCAAACCTGGCTTATGCTTCGAATGCAAATGTTTGAATAATGGCGTAATGCTCCATACGACATGGAAATGCTACGCGTTTGAGGATGCCATGCGAATGCTTATGATATGCAAAGAGGGTCTCTCTGGCAAAATAAATGCTGGAGAGAAAAGACCAATTCAGCTGGGGATGACAAAAGTAAATTGTCCTCTGAACCGGAACTCCGTTGAGAAGGATCATAGTGATCGACTCTTTGGATCAACAACTTCTGCTGGGGATGAAATCACAAAAGAACTACCGGGGACCCCACCTGTCTTTCACTGAAGGTAACATCCAAAACGTGAGATTTTTCCTCTGTTGGGGAGTTGAGAATGAACGCCAATAACGGAACCGGAAAAATTGCTAATATCCAATTGGTTCAGAACCTGCTGGGGAAAATAGTCCATGATACCAGCCTGCTGGGGGGTACTGCTGAACTTAGCCTGCTGATGGGGAGAATGACTTTACTCCCTTTTTGCTGGGGATTAGAATGTGACATCGTCAGTGAGAGCACGCTTCCTGACTGGATGGGGAGTGAGTACCCTGATTCTGTGGGAATAATGCCTTGATCTGGAGAAAATACTTTCCAAGTCTTCTGCTGGGGGAGTCTGCACTGCTGAGGAAAGTTTGTCCTGCTGGGGAAGGAGCAATCTCAATGCTGGGGAGAGCAAACTGCTAGGGATGTACAATCCCGTTGCCCTGACTTGTCTTTATGGTCATAAGCGGCTCTTTGAACTTTTCATCTCAAGAGGATTTTACAGAAGATCGGGCGTTCGCACTGCCCTAAGGTTTTCGAACTCTTGGAGAGATTTATCATATCTCGACATAACTGCCCCAGTCTTCATAGTCCATGATGTACATTACCTCGAAGGGGATCGTAATGACTTGACAATACTCTGCTTTAGCATCTTGAACCTTGAGGAGGTGTCTTCAATTAACCATTTTCAGGAGTGGATGATCTCCCACGCTCTAGAGGTGGCCTGCCCCACTACGAGCTTTGAAGTGACTTTGCCCCTGATCTTAGAATGAATGCCCCAGAATGACAGAATTTCGGAGAGATTTTTCGACGTGACTGCCCCAGATTGGCTACATCTTAGCATGACTTACTGGGGAAGGCCCACTCTACACTGAGTCTCTTGGCAGCATGCCCCTTGATATGATTTGTCCTTCAGAATTTTCAAGTATCCCAACTTGGCAGGATCAAGCTTCTTGACTGACGTTCACTGTGTAAGCTGCCGTTGATGTTTAGGCACATGTATGCAAACAGAACAAGTTATTTATGATAATGATAATCCTAATGCAACATTCATGTTAACCTTGAAGTTTTTGAAAATACGTCGCAAAGCCTTGTGAACGAATCACTTGCTGGGATGCGACCTTGATTTTTGAATGGCAAAAACAATGCGCACATGCAATACCAACAAATCTTATTAGCACAACTCATAGGAGTCAGGAACGCCATCCGGTTGGAGTACGCTTTTCGGACTGAACCCTGTTTCAATTAGGACTTTAAAGGGCTGTAACGTGGTCTGGTTCACGGTTTCAGAGGAAAAAAGGATTTATGGCTCAAAATTTATCGGTGCCCACCCACTTTTCGTGATGTTCTCCAGTCCTATGTTCAGTTAATCTGACCCAAACGCTCATCTCTCAAAAGGTTTATGATCTTTAAAGAACCTACGCCACTAATGGTTTGGCACCTAAGGAGGTTTTGGAATGACGGTCACCCCTTTTTATCTTTTGTGTCTGTAATCACACAAATTTGCTCTTATCGAGGTAATCCTTTTCGTTTTTCGCTTTTTCTTTCTTTTGCTCTTTTTTGATCCCTAATTTTGCCTGGACTGACTCCTCTGGGTTTTTCGATTTTGAAGTCCAGCGGGACGCCCTAACTTTTGCCTAAGTCGCTTGTTTTCAAGTTTTCGACTTAGCGGGCTTTTCTTTTTTTTTATTCCCCTTTTTCGAACAAAGCGTGTGACACTGGTTGTCTTACTTGCTTGAAAGGGTTGTGACTGCCTTACTCCTTGATTGCTGAAGGATAACCATTGTGGTTTCACATCTCTTGACCTCTTGATGGTGGGGTAGAGGGTAATGGATCCTCAGATGCACACTCTCCTTGAAATTCGAACGCTCGGTCAAACTAACTGACGCCTACCCTGCCCCTGGGTTAAGTTTGAAGGTTTTTTTTTGTACGAAAGAAGCTCCTACTCCAAGGCTCAAAGAGGTTAACGAAGGTTTATCTCCTTATCTCTCCAGTGTTTAGGGGTTTGAAACAATGCCTGTACATCCTCAACAGGGTTCTATCCTTGAACATACGACCAGAGATTTGCATTTTCGTCTCATCATCCTCCCTCAAGAGTTATAAACAAAGAAAATTGGTATTGCAGTGTATTTAAGAGTGAACACGAATGGATTACTTCAAGGAAAACATACTCATTGCATTAATATCACCATAAAAAAAACAAACAAGTCTTGCATACATACGATGCTTTAACAAGAAATGGAAAAGAAACTACAAATGAAAATGCAGTAAAGAAGATGAAGATTGCCATTGCTGAGGAAGCTTGATTCTTGTCAGGACGTACTTGCCGACTGAAACGACCCTTGAAATCTTCAAGCAGATGAAAGGTCGACATGCACAACCAAGTCTCCTTCTGGAAATGATATATACCTTTTGTCAATCTGTAATACCCCTTCGTTGATCATTCTCTGAATACCTGCTTTCAATGAATCACAACCGCCTGGCTGCGACACACACCCTACACAACCTTCATCACAACCGGGAAATACCCCTCCCTTCAACAGTCTTTCCTTCACCATACCCAAGGGAGTTTGGATTTCGTTCACATCTGAAATCAAACTCAAGTCTTCAATAATAGCATTGACCTTCGGCCCACCGTGATTCGGCATCGGGTTATGATTCACATTTGGAACGTCATTGGAGAAATTGATGGCTTTGGAATCCACCAAATCTTGAACCTTATGCTTAAAAGCTTTACAGTTCTCAGTATGGTGTCCGGGTGCCCCAGAATGAAATTCACAGTGGGCGTTGGCGTCATAGCCGGGAGGGGGATTACCAGTAGGTGGAGCCAATGTTCTTGTCTGATTTAGCTGCAGTTTCAATAAGTGCTGGAATAATTGAGAGTAAGACATAGGTGGAGTGTCAAAATGCCTATCCCACTTATTCTGAGGCTGTGATCGGTAAGGAGCATGATTCTGTTGTTGAGGCGCTACTGGCTGTTGAGGCGCTGCTGGGATGGTTACAGAGGCCACCTGCTGATTGTAACTCTGACGAGGTCCATCTCTACCACGATATGATGATACAGAGTTTGTATATCCCTCCTTCTTCTTATAACCATTGGCATAAGGCTTCTTACTTCCTCCAGATGAGGACCCATCACTGCCTGATATCTTCCCCGCCTTGATTCCGCTTTCCACCATTTCCCCCACTAAGATCAAGTCAGCAAACTTTCCAGTCATACATGGTACCAACTTTTCATATTAATGACCCTGCAAGGTGGCCATAAACATAGTTATCATTTCACGCTCCAACATGGGAGGTTGAACCCTCGCCGCCAGTTCACGCCACCTCTGGGCGTACTCCTTGAAGCTCTCATTGTTATTTTGTGACAGATTCTGCAACTGTGTTCTGTCAGGAGCCATATCAGTGTTATATTGGTAATGTCTGATAAATGCCCCTGCCAGATCTCTCCAACTACGCACATCTTTCCTTTCCAGTTGCATGTACCACTCTAGGGATGCCCCAGATAGGCTATCCTGGAAGCAATGCATCATCAGCTTTCCATTCTTCGCATATGCAGCCATCTTGCTTGCATACGCCCTGACGTGGGTCCTCGGACAAGTCATACCATTATACTTCTTGAAAGTGGGAGTCTGAAACTTATGCGGAATAACAACGCCTGGAACCAGCCCCAAATCCTCTAGATCCATTCCCACAGAATCCTGATTCACAACACCCCTCAGCTGTTCCTCAATCAGCCGGATCCTCTGATCTTGATCAGTCTGGGGACCAGCATCCCCACCTGGCAAAGAAAATACATCATCCTGACCATCATCATACTGACGACCCTGAACTGCGCCAGCACCAGTACCACCTCCCCCAACATTTTCAGCTCCGCCCGGAGGAATCACAACACCAGAAACAGGAATACTCCCACCAGTAGGGCCATTCTGATCATTATTACTGTTTTCCTCATTCCTTGCAATCAGTGGCTGCACGAGAGTCCTCAGCTGCTCTTGGCCTTGAGCAACCCCTTGCATTAATTCCATGAATTGATTCATGCGAGTCCGCATCTCAATGATCTCATTTTGTAGCTGATCCATGAGTCTCCTCTGATTCTGTCTGGTAGAATACCGGTGAATGTACTGATCTGCAATTCTGAGATGAGAACGAGATAAGAATACCGGAGATAAACACCTGTCATGCAAAATGATTATGCAAAATGATTATGAATATGAAAATGCAAATGGACATGTTTGAAAATTCACAAGGCGATCCACCCCTTGATTCCGGTTTAATAACAAGATATAATGGCACTTCTGCTCATATACTAAGAAAACCAGAGACAAGCCAAATGTCAACAGTCACAAATCCGAGATAACAAGTCTGAATATAAAAACCATAGGTCCCAACCAACAAGCCTGGTGGTGATCCACATACAAAAAGAGAACAGAAAACTATGGCATATCATCAAAATTCACAAGAGTCAATCCCCCTCATCCACTATGCTTTCTGCACCAGTCTTGAATCTCCTTGAACAGCTTTCTGGTATCGGGATGCTTCGGCCTCTGAATTAGCCCTTGAATGAGAAGGTCTCTCCTGTGTATGATCCTATCCAAGTATCGGCAATGTAACTCCCAAGCGTCTTCTCCAGAAACACCCTCCATGCTAGGACCCTCATGTCTAGGTTTCTTCACTTCGTCTTGGACTTTCAGTTCTTCCATGGAGGCTATGGCTTCATTGAGTCGACCCTCGACTACTTGTCTCTTGAACATCCCTGATAAGATCTCGGCGTCTTTCTTCTTGAGCGTCGACTTCAACTGATCAATCTTAGCTATGTAGTCGTCTTCCTTTCTCTTATTCTCAGCCATGGCAGTTTCTTGGTGATCATTGAACCTGTGAATCTTCAACAAAACCTTGCCTAATTCCTCCTCCTTGGACCTGAGAACGCTACTGATACCATCCAAAGCTTGTTTCATTCTCTCTCTGGACGCGACCATGTCAGCAAGCTCTTTTTCTGCTTTAGCGAGGAGCTCTGTCTTTAACTTAGCGGTATGAACAGCTTCACCCCGCTCATGCCTCCACTGATAAATCTCTCTCTTTAGCTCACTATTCTCTTCCCTCAACCTTTCCTTTTCAGCCCATAATGTGTTATACTTCTCCAACTCAATGGTGGTAAGAGGCTCGATCACCAAAGGGTACAAAGGTGGTTCCACCGGGAATGGAAGAAGCTCCTCTTCTGCTCTCTTCTTAATCCACTCTTTATAGGGAAGGAAAGCCCGATTGTTACTTTTCCTGAATGGAATCTTACCCTTCTTAGTCACTTGTTTCCAAGCATTCACAACTTTCCTTATCAACCCTTGATCCTTAATTCCATTGAAGAACAAGGACTCACGGACATCTCGCTCTTCGGGTGGATTCTTTAAAGGATAGCCAAACTGTCTGATAGCTAAGGAGGGATTATAGTTAATTCTACCTTTCCTCCCTATCAAGGGAACATTAGGGAATTCTCCACATTTGCAAATAATCTCCATTCCTAGCAAGTCACGATTAATCCAAACGATGTTATCAGCAGTCAAGCCCATAACCCTCTTAGACCACTTCAGAGAATCTTTCGTATCAACGAAAGCGCCAGATTCAGGGAGACGACTCAGAAACCAAGTAGCTAAGAGCGGCGCACAGTAACTCACAGTTTTCCCACGCCTATTCTCATTCTTATAGTGAACTGAATGGTACACATCACCTAGCAAGGTAGGTATAGGATTCTTCGAAATAAAGATCCTGACGGCGTGCATATCCACCAGATCAGGAATATTCGGAAACAGAACAATCCCATAGATACACACAGCTAGAATAGCTTGGAAAGCAGTCCAGTTCTTCTCTTTGACATGTATACAAGCTTGATCAAATAAGAACTTCAATAGGAAACCCTTAACTCCTTGTTTTTCCGCAATGTTACTGTTAAGAACGGATTCATCAATATGAAGAGCAACAACCATATCTTTCACCCCGGGGTGTTCTTCAGAAAAGAAAACTATATCATGACTGATAGGAATTTCCAAAATAAATGAGAACTCCTCCAATGTCAGAGCCAAGATGTAGTCCATAGAGACGGATCGTAAAATTGAAGAAGTGTGTGGATGGCATCCTTCTCATACTGGGAGATATTATAGACAAAGTCGGCTCTGGGAATGAATAGGCGACAGTCTTCTTTCTCTGAACATCCATACTGATGCAACCTCAGAAAACCGGAATCAAGAGTAAGATGCAAGCCCTGAAAATGTCAAACACGTCAGAATGCAAGAAAAATGATATGCTCATGCAAACATGGGGTCAAGGCACACTGCTGGATGTGCTGTGCTGTTAGCTGAACGAGAAGCCAGAAAACCAGAACTCTAAACCACTGAGGAACCCAAATAATCAGACATTGATGAGAAATCCAGAAAACCGGGTAGGTTGAAAGTCTCGGTTACCTGCAAACCTGCAAACGCCCATCCCCTCTCACATGTGGGTACTAGGATGTTCAGTATCCCGGGCTCTCAGGTCGAGAAATGATGATACGTTCACCATTTCTGGTTTGGCATCATCATCAATCGAGGAGGCCTCAACTGATTCTCCAAAGCGGAAGGTCCTCGGCTTTGGCACTGAGGTCGAGAAACAATAGTACATTCATCCCTCGGGGTACAGTACTAAAGTCAATCGAGGAGTGCCTCCACTTATTCTCTTCAAAACGTAGGGGCCATCATATGCGAGTTCCAAAGCGGGCCCTCGGGTGCGAATGGGTTTGCCACAGGATGTGGTCTGCCACTATCACCACTAAAGAGGGATGTTTCCACTAAGGTCCTCGATGATCGGTCACCAGAGTCGACAGCCCTCTAGATCAACACCCCAACATGCGCAAGACACACAGGTTAGAATGCATCCCAAGATAGCCTCGTCTGGTTGTGAATTTCGTGAACACACAAACGTACCAAGCGGGCACGTAGGTCCCACTACTTTCCACTCTAGTCCTAGGGTATTCTCAATCCTTGGTATTGGGCTTATCTCTCAGACCCACCCAACCTGCAAAACAAAGACAGCCAGCACAGCACAGCAGCATGACAGTAGTAGAAAATGAAATGCAGAAAATGCGGTAAAAATAAAAATAAAATACAACACATAAAGCAAAACAAAAACAAAGCACCCCAAAGAGAACAAAGACAAGCAAGCGTTAGGATTGACTCGCTTAGGGACGGACCAACATAGGTCAACCAGTTGATATCCCCAGCAGAGTCGCCAGCTGTCGCTCCCGGGATTTTCATCCAGGTACAAACGCGAGAGTGGCGCGGAAAAACAGAGTCGCCAGCCGTGTAAATTTATCCCAAGAGAGGGAAAGGGAACACCGCATAAACCTTAGGAAGGGGAAAGGAATGGTCATCGCAACCATAGCCTGGGTTCGGGAGTCGGTTACGCGAGGGGAAGGTGCTAGCACCCCACGCGTCCATCGTACTCGATGGGATCCACGCTTGTTGTCTATTCTAAGGGTAAGTTATACTATCATCTAGGGCTGTACTAAAATGGAGAGGGAAAGACAAAGACCGACTCGGTAGGACGTCGACGTCCTAGGCCTACGTACCCCCTTTGTGCGATGGGGAATTCAGAGTCAACGTAGTTCGGACCAAGTTCTTTTTGTGTTTTTTATGAGCGACGTTAAGCTCGCGTCCGGCAGTTAGGGTCGATGTCTGTTTGCGACTCAGACGGAAGGTAACGTGCCCTTTTTGAAAATAGCCTTTAGTTTGAAGATCCCGAAGGACAAAAAGGTTTGATGTTGGTTTGTGTTTTTTAGGACAGAAGTGGCTTAAGTTAGTTCCTAAGCTGCATTGCACCAAAGTCTAGGGCACAGGGGCAAATACTTAACGCATCGTCCCAAGACAGGAAGCTCGCTAAGCACTCTAGAAAGATGAGAGGAAGCCCCTCATTTCTCATTCCCCATGCTTAAGGCTCATGCGCAATACACCTTATTCTTATTAAGTGTTTTAAAGAAATTTGAGATGAGAATAGAGAAGACACAAGGGTAAATCTAAGGGAGACTATGAGTCCTAAAGTTATCATGCATGGGTGACCTACGGTTAGTGAGGTTCAACCTAAACCCTAAAGAAAGAAGATGAGGGAAGGGAAAAGTAAGGGTGACCATGGATACCTATCCATACCCTTAAGGAACTTACCTTTGTCCCTGCATAAAAGATTAGTACAGAACAGACATAAGTAAGAGAAATGAGGTGAATGGAAATCCAACAATGGCATACAATAGTAATTATAATCCAAACATGAATCAAAGAAACAAGGAACAGCCCCAAAGCAAATGGCACAAGTGCCTTTTCAAACAGATAATCATAAAGATGCGCCTGCGAGAAAATATCAAGTGAAAACAAATCATATAATTAGAAAAACACTCCTAAAATTTCCAATTTAAACATTAAGGTTCCTCAACCAGAGGCAAACAACATCTCAAAAGTCCCTGCAAAAAATCAAGATATTAGTCGCTCAAATAATTAGGTAGAGCTCAGGTGGGAATTAAGGTTCAGTGTGCTAAAGGGAAGGACCTAAATGCAATATGAAATAAATTTAAAAATGAAAGAAAAATATTCTTTTGTAATTTAGGATGTTAATGAATGAATGCAAAAGGAACAGATAAAAAATATTTTTCGAATGCAGAGAAAGAAAATAAACAAATTAAGTATGCATGAAACGTGTAATGCAAAAAGGAAATTGAGAAAATAATTAATTAGGATGATGAGAATAAAATAAAAATAAAAAAATTAAATTTGTAAAAATTTTATAAAATAATACAGATGATATATTAATTTTATGATGATTTTTAGATGTAAACAACTATTTTTAAAATTAAAATATGAAATATAATAACTAAAATAAAATAAAAATGAAGTAACGGGCTGGGGGTGCGTTTAGCAAGGAAGGCGCGTTGAAAATGGAATTGGGCTGGTGATGGGGGGTGCGTAAAGCAAAAGCCCAAGGAAAGGGTCCAAACGAAGTCAAAGGAGGGAGTATGGTATTCGGTCAACATTCAGCAACGATCTCAGCCAACCAATGGATCCCAACGCGCACCAGGAAGTCAACGCGATGGAGAGGTAATTGAAACCAAAAGCTCAGATTTAACGATACACCATAATCATGTGGTCACGCACACGCACAACCAGCCGGTTCCACCATACACCAGCCATGTGCCGCGCACATGACTCATTAATGTGCTCTCCTAAATCTAACCGCACGATAAAAAATAAAAAGACAACCACGACCATGATTTGGTATACACACGGTAACAACATGGAATTGCCAACCCACGATTAATAAAATAAAAACAAAAATAAGAGACATGTGGCAGCATGTGATGCGTTAGATCTGGCAATGAATGGCCAAGATTATCTCTTCTTCCTCTCAACTCTCCCCGCCGGACTGGATTCAGGCAGCCGCCAGAGCTAGGGCTCCGGCCACCCTCTCCGGTGGGCTGCAGTGTATTTTTTTCCAGAAATCGCAAATGAGTACACTATTTTGACCAGAAAAACGCCAGGGATCCAAATATGGCCTTAAAATTTTCAAATTGTTAGCGTATAATAAAAAACGAATGAAAAAACATTAGGGTACAAAACTTTAAATCCACATTACAAGCAATTCACACATCCATAATTAAAAATAATTATACCAGAGTGATCACCATTCATCACACATCAATATTCATGAAAAAATAGGAGTTTTAAGAGCACGAAAAAACCTCTCAACCTGAGATGGAGCAGCTCCAATCCTTGCCTTTGGCTGCGAATGGTGGTTGATTTGCACTCTAGAAATCCCCAGGAAGATATTTGTGGAAGAACTTTTGGCCAAAACCTTGTGGATCGTGAGTTTTTATGAGAAATCCTCTTTTAGGGTTTTCTTGAGAACTCCTCCAATTGCACGTGCCTGAACCCTAACCAATGCATGAATGGGTTTATAAAGACTAGGGTTTGCCTCTGAATACGAATTGGGCTTGGGTAATTCCATGTTTAATGATTTTTGAATTATTTTGGAATTTGGCATTATGTTGAATAAGTGAAAAATACATTCCATCCATGCCCTTAAATTTATGATGGATCACTTGCCTCTGAGTTGCTAATCACACCACATTTAACTTAGGCCTTGAGAACAAATGATTTATGAGTTTTAGACATTTTGGGAAATTTGAATAATGGAAAATAGGTGAAAAATAAACCATGGAATTAATTCATTCTTGGGCCCAAAATAATCCTCAAGGAGTGTCTTTTAACATTGGAATGTGGCATGAAGCAATGGAATTGATTATAGGTCATTATGCCCAAAATTGTGAAAATGGCATCATGAGAAACCCTAAAAACCACTTTGACTTCCTTTGATCATAATTGGAGTTTCACAAATGATATGGAGACCCACTATACTTGTTGGAAAGAGGAGAAAAAGATCTCCAACTTTCATGTTGGAGAAAAATTCATCTGAAGCTTCCTTGATGGTGTAAAGTTTAGTTGAATGAAGTGTAGAAACTTGCCAAAAATGGAAACTTTTCATTATAGGTCACTTTCCAAATTTGGAAACTTTGCACCAACTCCTGATTCCTGACAGATATGTATGAAACTTAACCCCTGACGACCATGTGAGGATGTGAGACCTTGAAATCCCTGAAGAGAACCTCAAAATTTCACAGTTGACTTTTCTCCTTTCACTGTTGACTTTTCCCTAAATCCAACTGATTTTTAATCCATTGGCCAATTGAACTTCTCCTGAACCAAACTGATGGACAATCTCCCACTCCTAGATACTTAGGGACCCAAGGGATACCATGGAATCAAGTCTTGCCCAAAAAATCAGAAATAAACTGACTTTATAGCAAACCCTAGTTTTGGTACCCTCAGTCTAGGAGGAAATAACACAGTCTCCAAATCCAAATTCCTCTGAATATGATGTGTATCCTCTCCAACAAAGATGAGATATGCCATTTGTTGATGATAAAAACCCAAGGAGCTTGCCCATTGGAGCAATAAACCCAAGAATCTCAAAACCCTAATTCATGCACTGGTTAGGAGAGAGTGACCCACTTGAGATCCCTTGCCACCTGTGAACCCTTGATGATGTGATGGACCAGACAGGACCTTCTTGAACTGCCTCCAGCACCTTGACCCCATGCTAATGATATGCATACATGATAATGCAAAAAATAAAATGAAACAAAAGCCAGTTAGTACTAAAGTGAGGAGGGCAAATTTTGGGGTGCAACAAACATCACAAATACTAGTAAGAGGTTCCTATTGAGTACTATGGATGCTTAGGGTTCTAATACCTTCCTTAAGTATAACCAATCCCCGACCCCAAAATCTCTTAGCATTGTTGTTACATTGAAAACTTATGGTTTTTTACGATCTTTGCCCTTTCCCTTGGATAAATCAAAGCTCGGTGGTGAATCTTTAAAAGATTTGTGATTCAAGTTTAATCAATAGCTTGATATCCAATTTTCACCGCAACACTAAGCCATCGTGCGTAGTGCCTCTGTTTACTAAGACTGACAAAGGACAATTGAGAGCCCCACCTCTAATCCATTTACGCCATTTGCTGCAGAAATTCATTTCAATCATCACATCTTCTAGATAGGACCACGCCATGTTGTCATACGCTTGAGCGAAATCCACCTTGAAAACCAAAAAATTATGCTTACATCTCTTAGCAAGATCAAGAATTTCATTAGTCAACAACACACCATCAAGCAATTACCGCCCAAGAATGAACGCAGTTTGAGAACATGATACCTATCTACCAACCACTTTGCTCAGTCTGTCAGCCATAAGTTTGGATATCAGTTTGTAAACACATCCAATTAAGCTTATAGGCATGTATTCCTCCAACGTCTGAGGGTTATTTTTCTTAGGAATAAGAGCAATAAATGAAGAAGAAAAGGATTTTGGTAGATTCCCAAACTAATGGAAGTGGTTGATCACATTAAAAAAAATTACTACCCACAGTAGCCCAACATCTATGTAAAAACTGAAAGTCAAACCCATCAGGCTCGGGACTCTTGTACCCCACACTACTAGACAAAATCCCCTTGATTTCTTCGGATGAGAAATGAGTAGTCAGGAACTCAGTTTCTTCCAAAGACAACTTAGGAAAACCAGCCATGTAGAGTTTTAAACCATAACGAGCCCCCTTCTTAAATTTTGAATCGAAGAAATCCTTGATGTTACTCTTAATCAAGTCAACTTCTTACAACATCACATTTCCAGCTTTTATGAAGGGGATGTTATTTCTTCTACACCTAGATTTGAACACTGCGTGATAAAGCTGTGTGTTTGCATCCCCTTCCTTAACCCATTTGGTTCTAGATTTCTGCTTTATCATGCTTTCCTTAAGTTTCAAATTCTTCCAGATCTTACCTTGAGTCTCGCATCTCTCCAACACTTTGTCCTCCGACATAATTTCCTCATTGAAATCCTTGTCATCCTCAATTGCATTAAGAGCATGAACACCTTCTTCAACACAAAGATCAACCCACCCAAAAATATTTTTATTCCACCACTTGAGCTTTTTTCTAAGACATTTAAATTACTCAGTAAAGATATAAGACGCACTGCCTTCAATCCTCAAAGTATTCCATGACTCACTAACAAACTCCAAAAACTGAGGGTTTCCAGACTAGGAATTAAAGATTTCAAAGGGTTTTGGGCCCCATTTAGCTACGTTGCATTTTATTCAAACCGGCCTATGGTCAGAAATGTCTCGAGACCCAATATGCTGCGCCACGACGCCCCAATGTGATGCCAAACCCTCCGAGACCAGAATTCTGTCTAACCTACTCCTGCAGCTCCCATTAGACTTGAACTAAATGAACAAGTTTCCAATCACCAGAACATCAATTAATTTCGTTATTTAAATGAAAGAAGAAAAATCCTCATGTTCTGATGTTATGCTTCTTCCCAAACCCTTCCTTTCCTCCCTAGCTTTAATTGAGTTAAAATCACCAGCAACAATCCATGAAAATCTACTCTTGACCTCAATTAAAGACGACCAAATTCTCCTCTTTTCAGATATAAGACATGAAGAGTAGACATTGATGAGATAACACCTCGAACCTTTCCAGAGCCTGCAAATCCCTAGATATCCGTCTCCTTTGAAGCTAAACAGAGATGAAAATAATTCCCTTTTCCAAACAGACAAAATTCCACCTGATTGCCCTACCGGCGCAGACGTTGACCAATCTAATTCTTCACGGTCCCAAAGACTACGCACACACGCATCGTCCATATTTTGGATCTTGGTCTCTTAAATAAAAGCCAAATCCTCCTTACCCTCCAAGAATAATTGTCGCATCATCCTTATTTTCAGGGAGGAGCTACACCCTCACACATTATAAGAGACAAGATTCATGGGACTCTGATTCCTACCCCCAACTTGGCTTCAAAATATTTTCTGTCACGGTCTTCCAAATTCCTGATGATTTTCTCAAATGCCTCATCGTCATCCTCACCCTCAATACCTAAGGCTTTAATGGATTGCTAGATTTTCACTGGAACATCTTCCAAGGATTTCCTAATTCTCGAATTCCCTTGATTGACATCTGAATCACCAATTGAATCACAACACAAGATTGACCCTACAGAGAAACGAGAACTTGCATCAATTTCTTGTGAAGAACAAATCAAATTTTCACCCTCAAAACAAGGAACACGCTCCGAAATCTTCTCCATGGGATTCAACTTTGGTTTGGAAGAGTTATGGTGGAGGATCAAAGAGGAATAATACGAAGGTGTAAAAGGGATTTGGATGCTATCATATATATCCTTAATTGACTTCTTTTTCTTCAATAAAGGACCAACCGGTGGACCCCTAAGCCCAAATTCCTCAAGAGAAATTGGATCAGACACTGTAGCTATTGGGCTTAAAGCCAAATGTTGGATTGGGTCCACCACCTATAAAACACCAACAGGTTCCACCACGGTCAAAATGTTGGACTCAATATTCTCATGTACCACCATATGAGTGACACGTGATGTAGCTGGGAACTTGCCAGCGCTTTCCACACCTATACCTGCAACATTACATCCAAACCCAGCCTTTTCACGAAAATCAACCTCTGCATCTCAAAGCCTCAACGGCTCCCCAGCTTTCCCATCACCTGACACAAGCCTATCATTCCCATCCGCCGCTCCATCCTCCTCTATGTTATAGTTCTTATTAGGTTGACACTAATCTCCAGAAATATCATCCCCATATTCGTCGTCTTCTCTAACATCCGAATTGTCCCACTCGCCACCTTCACCCTCCGTGTCTGAGAGGTCTGATTCACTCACCACTTCTTTTCTCTTCCAAACAAAAATCCTTTTTAGCCCATGGAAGTCTTCTACGAGTTTGATACAATACACCTTGTCATTTATTTCAACATTAAAAACTTGGTTCAAATCGATGGAAAATTTTGTTTTGATCAAAATTCTTGCTACATCCAAATTGTCTTGCCTTTCAGTTTCAGCATCACAACACACAAATTCTCCAACACAACTAGAAAAAAACTTGAAGAATCTATCGCACCAAGCATGACCCGGAAAACCGAAGAACTTCATCCACGTTAATCTCTCTCCATCAATATCATATACCATCCAAGGATGAATATCCTCAAACCTGCTCATGAACCAAGCTTCATTTTCCTGGACCAGCAACTTGACACTACCCGGTTCCAAGTCCTCAAGGAGACACAGATTGACCACCATTGGGGTAGCTTTAATGCTAAAGAAACCTTCAGCATTTAGGGCTTCTTGAATCCCATAAGTTGAACCAGATTTCATAACGACTCCAACAAAAGCCTTATCAAACATTTCCAAGTCCGATTGAGGCACAATAAATTGGAGATGGGCAAAGGTTGGTTTCTCAGCAAGATTTTGTCTTCCCACACCAGTAGTATCAAATTTTCCATTTCCCTGAGGATAATGCATATTAACCACCTGAGCGTAAGTTTTATCATTATAACTTACGTTGCCTCCATTATAATGAGGCTGACCCCGGGCATTGGAAGCTGCCTGACCTATGTTTCCATCAACCCGTTTCGCAGATATTACTCCATGCTGAAACTTTGGTATATTTGCAAAAAAATTCTTCCCTTCTATATGAATGCTATTTAATTTCACTGCCAAGATTCTTTCGTCCAAAACCTTCCTAAATCTTACAAAATCATACCCCCGCCCCATTCTGTCTCTCTTCCCTAGGATAAAAACTTCAGTCACCAAACCAAGGACTTTGAAGAGATCCACCATATGCTTAGCATTATATGATTTTGGAAACTCTGTGAATAAGAAAGAAGAGACTTTCTCTCTGACATGCTGCCCCTTGCCTACATTTGATTTCTACACCGAGTATCTAGGAGTTTTTTCAGAAGATCTTCTCCTACGAACTGCTTTCCATTCTGCTTCTGACTTGCTACCACTACCCACCACCATCAAAGAGTATATAAAACCCGAAGAACCAACACCAATTAACAAGGTCCCTAGTCCAAAGACTAGGAGTTTAAACCGAAATTAATGGGTTAGCTTCAAGCCATGTATTTCCTTCTTTGTAGATCAAACTAAGTGTGTTGAGAATAAATGTTGTTCATATCTTTTGTTGAGAATGATACATAATTAAAACCGAAATTAATGGATTAGCTTCATAGAATTGTACCTCAAATGTATTTCCTTCTTGAACATAAATATTGTTCGTATCTTTTGTTGAGAATGATACAAAATCTTCTGACCTCCTATTTCATAATATATTTATTTTCGTCCCAAAAGTTAGCAGCTTAAAAAAATGATCAGGTGGAGATAACCTAATAAATATTAGTAGAGAATGGCAAAGGAATACTCAGAAATAATTAAAAAAAATTTAGATAAGCAAGGCCTCTTTGAAAACATTAGTCACATATTAATATCACATAATAAGTTAATAACACAATGGAATCACAGACACTTGATAACCAAGCATACCTGTCAGAAAAGACTTTTCTTCTTATTATTAATTCTACAACTCAACTCTACACACACACATGCTATCATTTATATATTTACAATTTAAAAAGTGAACATAGAAAACACTTGGTTAGATAATTATGTCATTGAATACGGTAAATGGGTTGTATTCTGTTGCAACCTGGCAAAATAAAAGGGAATTTATTTTTCCACTTTTATACTTTTTTTACAAACTCTTAGTGAAAATCCTAAAATGTTTTTAAAATTGGGAAATGCATATCTAAACACATTTGTTTTTTCTTATAAATAGTACGGTAAAATTTCCATTCAAAGTCTATTTTTCAAAAAATCAAGTTTTTTGTATACTAGGTCGCGTAAAGGCCAGAAACGCAGGAACGCAAGGGCAAGAATCCAATGTTACAATTCTTATGTCTCTAATATTGATAAAAATCGACAGGGAGTAACCGACAACAATGACAATTTCAAAGAAAAACATGTAGTAAATGGAATTTAGGGTTTTCGGAGATGCATACCTAAATTTACTCCTGAAGTTTTCAGAGATGCACCTCCGGATAAAGTTTTTGACTTGTGGTTTGGGTTCTTCAGTAGGTCGAGGACTTTCAAGAGGAGTTGTTTCCTTTGGCTCTTCTTTTTCCAGAGTTTGTCCGGGCGATGTGTCGTCGATTTCCATTTGGGTCTTCTCTTCTGCAGATGTTGAAGAAGTTGATTCTGTGATGCTTGTTTTTCCAGTTGATTGGTGAGAAGTGTTGTCGCCAATGTCTACAAGTTTGTTAACTTCGTTGACAATAGCCGCAGTAGCAGAAGGTTGGTGCACTGGTGAGCTAGTTACTGGAGTTGGTTGGGCAGCTGAAGCGATTACAAGCTGTGTTGGTTGTTTTTCCTACGACAAAGGTACTTATGAGTATTCAACAAGAAAGAATCCTAAGCAATACATAAATGTTTTTAATTACCTACAAAGCGTCCCCATCAGGACTAGAGTTCTCACTCTCATTCGACGCTAGTTTCCTCGTCGCAGGGGTCGCCTTTGCAGGTTTTCCTGTAGGAATTTTATTTCCTTGATTCGCCTTTGGTGTAGAATCTACCTTAGGAGTGGCTGGAACATTATTGGTGCCAGTGCCTCTGGTTTTCTTCTTATGTGGAGGGGGCTCTGGAGACGAGTCATCCATAGGAATGGTTAAGTAGTTGTGGCGACAGATTCACCCTTTGCAGTGGTGTCAGCAACCTACATGACAAGAATATGAGAAAATTTCAGGTAAATGAGATGCATAAGATACAAAATGTTAAAGGATGCAAAATTTTATGTGTCGTTGAAAGCCATACATGGACAGTTGTGGAGTGGGGCACCTCGACCTCGGGTTGATGTAGTACCGCCTGAGTACTAGTAGTGTCCCTCGTCCTTTTTCTATGTTCGACACTTGAGATCAAGTGGAAACAAACATAATGTCAAAAATGGAGAGCAAAAGATGAGGGAGATTGTTGAAGAGATTGCTTCACTTTCTTCGCCCTCATGTATGGGAGTTTCGACCCTAACATGATTTATGTCGACATAAAAGTGAACATTGAAAATGCATAGATCCAGCTTAGTCAGAGTCACTCGTTGTGCAGGCTTCAGACATTCAATTTTATGTATCTTTAGAAATTCCCCGCAAACGAACCACCGTGGAAACGGAGGACTGAAGGCAAGATCCATGTCACTGGTTGGAAAAAGGGAAAATCTAGGAGGATAATACTTGAGGGTGAAATCATATTTGTCTTTCACGTATTCAATAATTGTTAAATTGGGAAGTTTCGTCTGCATTTTTTCCTTCAGAGTCATAGTTGCCTCCAGATCGTCCGACTAAGGTCATTGGGGTTGTATACAGTCTCAAAGTATTTCTAAAAAGCTTGAGTCTCCTTGATGTGTTTAGATATACTTCTTTTGAATTTTTGTTGCAAAGAAGAAAAAGCGTTAGTGAGATGTTGGCATATCCTCGCAGCATCCATAAATTCTTGAGCATAATGGGCTCTCCACCAAGTGTCAAAATCTTGGTTACATTAATAAGAGGGCTCAAAGCCAAATAGGCTAAGAGCGGGTCGACCATCAACATGTCGAGCGAGCCTTTGGAGATAATCGTCCTCAGAGTATATTGACGGTACTGAGGCATAACTCACTTTTCTTCTTAAAGAATGGCTGGGAATCGTTTGGCTGATCTGAAACTGGAAAGACACCAGATTAGGTTGATAACTAAGGACTCTCACATGGTCCTTAGAGGGTTAAAGCCTAACAGAAAGAAGTCTAGGTGTCAGGAATGATGCCCTGATCTTTTTGGATTCTTTTCCTTTTTCGCCGGTGCCCGGAAGTGGCAGAGTGAACCATTCTGGTCTGTGGATCCTATTGGCGAAAGGGACCGTAGTCGCAGTAAAGCTATAGTGCTTGGCAAACATCATGAGGTAAAAGAAAAACACTTTTCAGCTCGATATGCTTTTGTTAGTAGGAGTTTGGAGATTTAATCGAACACCTTCAATGCTTCGGCCGCTGATAATGGCATCAGTGTCGTCAGGACGCTTAACCTTTAATGAATTTTCAAATGTGGCATTGAGCCATAATTGAAGTAGCCAAAATGGTCGAACAAGCAATAAGCCATCTTTGGGTTTGATGTTCCATAGAGCTTCAGTGGCCTCTCCCAAATATGCGTACAAAGATCCTAGGATTAATTGACCAAGGCATATGTCTTTTCCCTCATGCAATTGGTTGGAAAGAGTTAAGTACCTCTTTTCTACCTTAAGAGATCGACAACAAATCACGCACCTGGACAGCCACAGGGCCAGAAATGTGTCGCTCCCGGGATTTTCATCCAAGTACAAACGCGAAAGTGGCACCGAACAGAGTCGCCAGCAATGTGTATTTATCCCAAGAGAGGGAAAGGAAACACCGCGTAAACCTGAGAGAAAGGAAAAGCATGGTCTTGCAACCAAGAGAAATGGGTTCGGGAGTCGGTTACGCGAGAGGAAGGTATTAGCACCCCCTCACGTCCATCGTACCCGATGGGATCCACGCTTGTTTGCTCGATCAAAGGGTGTAAGAAAAGAATACTGAGAAAGAAACTGAAAAAGGAATGGAAAAGGAAAGAAAAACAAATGTAGGGAAAATAAAAGAAGTGCTCGCATGGGCCCTACCCCACTGCCTACGTATCTCATCGGGCACATGAGAATCAGAGCGACGTAGTTCCCCTCACTAGGGATGAATTGTTTGTGTTTTTTAAGGAACGGCTAACGTTCTAGCTCAGGTGTTGCAGGCTCGCTGGTCCGAGTGCGTTTCCATCTTGCAAGAGAACGAGTAGGAGCACGTTCGTACGTTGAGAGTGAATGAGGTGAGAAAAGAATTCCCGAATGAAAGACGTTATTGTTTGTTTTTGTCTTTTAGAAGGAAGTGTTTTGGATTTGTTTGCATACGTCAGTGTATCTGGATCTTAGTCATTGGAATGTGTACATTCTCACATTCCAAGATGGAATGAGCAAGAAAGCACACTAAGGGTGAAGAAGACCCCCACACTTAGTTCCAATTGTCAAGGTTCAAACACACTAGCATACTTGTATTTATTAAGTGTTTTTGTAAATTAAGAAATGAAGAAGTGTTTTTTATTATTTGCACCTTCAACAAGTATTGCATTTAAGTCCCTCATACAAGATCAAATGTTTAACACATTGACCCAAGATGGGCTATATGCTACACATTCTAAGATTACAAGAGAAGACCCCTTATAATCTTTTCTTTATATGGAAGGCCTAAATGCAATAAATGCCTACCTTTATTAGATATTTTGAATTTTCTTTGAAGATGAGAAAAGAGACTCAAGGGAGGAGAAAAGGTAAAACCTATATGGACTAAGACTCAATCCTAATTGAAGATTAAAGAGAGTGATCCTAAAGGTTTGTGAGGTTTCAACCTAAAGTCTAAAGAAAGAAAGAATTAAACAATTCACTTCCAAAGTAGAAGATGAATTGTAATTCAAAAAGGGAAAGTAATGAGTTATTAAAAGAAAGCACATAAGTGCTTAGCAAAACACCAAATGGAATTGTAAAAGAGAAAGGATAGAAGTTGAATGTGGATTCCTTATCCACACTCAATTGAAACTTACCGAAGCCCCTACATGGTTAGCACAATCACTTACAAGTAAAGTAAGAAAATATAATGAACAAATCAAATTCAAACAAGTTGACAAACAAAGTAAAATGAGATTGAATGCTATACATGCTTCCAAGTCAGAATGTAACTCATATTTACACAACCTAATGTTATCCTAAATGAGCATACCAAATCATGCAAACAAAATCTCAATCCAACAAGAAGCAAAGAAGAAAAGGTGAAGTGATGTGAATGTGGTTCATACTTGTGAAACAAGTGACTTAAGGTGCAAGATAAACATCAAACATGCAAAGATGAAACCCAAATGTCACAATCAGAAGTCAATTAACATGCTATACATCCTCAAACAAAACCACAACTCATGGCACAAGTGCCTTCATGATCAAGCAAACCAAACATGAGGCATGCATTCACAAAATGAACAAGTTAAACTTCATGCTTCAAACAAATAGCAAACATGCTTCAAAAATTATGACTTTCACCAATCAAACACCTTAAACACATGCCATTAACATATCAAGTCCACAAGCAATGAATCAGAACCAAAGTCACTCAACAATTAGGTCAAAGTCTCATGGAAGTTTCATGCATTCATGCTCAAAGCAACACATCAAAAGTCATCCAAAAAAAGACTTAAAA
This sequence comes from Lathyrus tuberosus, assembly GCA_022829125.1. Taxonomy (NCBI): domain Eukaryota; kingdom Viridiplantae; phylum Streptophyta; class Magnoliopsida; order Fabales; family Fabaceae; genus Lathyrus; species Lathyrus tuberosus. Next base: position 16,042,881 of record JALAZF010000072.1, read on the forward strand.
ATCATCTCGTAAATCTCAAACATACCTCAACATATTGTGACCACAATGCAAAAAGAAAGGCATCAAAATCATTTTTTATGATCAAGAACAAAAATGCACAAAATCATATGTCACATTAAGTATGCATACAAATGGAAATTCAAAAGAAATAATGGAACAGGGGCAAAATGGTCATAAAATCAGAAAATAAAATCATAGAAAATTTCCTAAATGTTTTAAGAATACACATGAATTTTTGTAGAATTTTCCAATATGTTTTGGTATTTTTAAAAATTAATTATGAAACGTGTAGCAAAATGGAAAAAATAAAATGGAATGTAAATGTAAATGGGGGTGCATGCCTAGTAACTATTCAGTTCAATACGTTTGGGCTTTAGAAAATGGAGGTGTGAATATCAATTGGCTGAGTCCATCAGAAATGTGCACATGACTTGCACGAGTTTTTTAATGCGCTGGCACCATTATCACCACACGATCATGCCAAAATGGACGCATAAGATTAGAACATGCTAAACCCTAACATCAACTCACCGGCCGGAGAGGGACCTCCGGTCACCTTCTCCGGCCACTCTCCGGCGCTGCAATCAACCAAACAATCCAGAAATTTATGCAATGCACATCAAAATATTCAGGAAGTCACGCAGAGCATGAATCTAGGATTAGTTTTCACAAACAACACACAAACAGAGAGAATAGAAGCAATGAAATTAGCCCTAGGTTTTGGATCTAAGCTTCTAAGAAGCTCTATCAACTAGCCAGATGGAGGAGTGCTCTTAGTGAGCTCAAATCATCACAACACGAGCTAGACAGAATGCAAATCGTGCCAAGAAAGTTTAGGATATTGAAACCTGAAAATGTAGGAAACTGTAGTTGAAAGATAACCAGAGAAATGTGCTTCCTCTTTGATCTTCAACTGGCCAAATAAAGGCTCACAAATCCTTGCAAATGTTGATGAAATTCAATATGCAGTGGAAGACTCTTCAATCTCTTCAATGCTACCAAGCTTCAATGTGTTCCAATGCTGCGTGATGTTGAAGCTTGAAGATGGATTCAGATGTAGATGATGATGAAATCGTGTGAGAGGAAGAGAAGCTTCAGAGAGAGAGCTTGCGAATTTCAGAGGAAAAATGAGAATGAAGTGTAGTTGAGTGAGAGTGTGAAAATGAAGTTGAAAACTGAATTGTGAAGTGAAGTTTGAATTTATATCATGAATTAACCATGGTTTAGTGAGTTGGTTAATTGAGTTGAGTGGATTAAACTGAGTCATCCCTAACTAACTGAGTCAAGTTAGTTAGGGAGAGCAGTGCCATGGTGAAGATGGCTCATGGTGAGATATGGTGGGAGCAAGGAGAAAGTGAATTGGCACTGTCGTGTAGCAGGGGCTTGCGCATCAAAAACTTGGTAAGCAAGTTTGTTCTTTCTATTCCCATGTGTGGCACGTGATAGTGTGCATTGTGTAGGTGATATGTTTGGCCAAATGTGGAAATAAAGTGTGGAAGTGTTTGGGGTGTGTGTGAACCAGAATCCTGCAACATGCTATCAATGCATCCATTCTAACATAGGGTGGTTCGTGGAGGTTTTTCTCTCTACTCATTGAATGGTTTGGCGAGGTTTTGGAGTCATGGAAAAGAGGAGCTATCATGGAACAATATTGATGTTGAAAACAAGTCAAATGGAAGTGTACAAGGTGATGAAAAATTGCTTGAAACAAAAGGAATCAAAACTGGTGTATGGCGTAGTAATGGGGTTGGTTGGCAAGGCAACATGGCGCCTGGGTTTTCAGCATAACCAACATGACTTTGAACCCTTAAAACTATCTCATAACTTGATCAAACCAAAAATTGTCCAACATGAATATTGAAGATGACAATGCAATGAACAACTTTCATGTTGAAAAGTTTTCCATTTGAGGCCTTTAACCATGAGAAAAATGAGTGGACATTAGGCCCACCACATGTTTGTTAAAATGACTGCGCGCGTGCCCTGAAAATCTTGGTCATGACCTAGTTTTGAACCTACTTTGCTCAAACTTTGATCAATCATATCTCACTCAATTTTTATCCAATGGAGATGTTCCACACATGGATTTGAAGCTTAAAACAAGATCTTTCATTGAGGCAGAGTGGATTTTTCATTTGGTGCTCCAAATTTAAATGGCCTTGGTTCAAATTCTGATGCAAAATGGCCAAAACTTGCTATTTTTAGTAACCCTACTTCATCCAAAAATGGCAACTTTCCACATCTTGATTTTTTCATGATTCCTTTGGAGTTTCTTGACCAAATTTTGTACATTGGACATATGCAACATGAATTTCATGATTTTGGGCTCAAAAAGTCAAGAGTTGACTTTTTCCTCTGATTATTTGACTTTGCCCCAATTTCTCTGATTCTTGATCTTTCTTCCAATTGAACCACTTCTAAAACCAATTGAGATGCAATTTTCCACATACATACACTTAGGGACATATGGAATACCATGACAACAAGTTTTGTCCAAAAAATCAGAGATACCCTGATTTAATTGGAAACCCTAATTTCAGCCCCTTCTGGTTAGGAGGAAAAAGTGCAGTCTTCAATTTCAAATTCCTCAGAGCATGTTGTGTATCCTCTTAAAGGATGATGAGAAATGCCACTTGAGAATGATTTTGAATCAATGAGCTATCTCTTTTGAGGATTTTCCTTCAATTTTTGAACCTCTTGCATAGTGAAAGATGTAGTGCTTCAATCTCCCATTGTATCTCTTATCCTTGAGGTTGTGGAAGATCAATTGAGATGGGATGAGACATGAAAGACCTCTTGGCTTGCATAGAGCCAACTTGATTGACCTTTTTGTGCTTTGAATGATTCCTTGATTGTCCACCTTCCACCTGATCACATGCCCTAATGGTAAGAAGGATGCCATGCTTCATTTTTCTATGTTAAAGGCAATGTAATGTTAATGAGGTGGATATGATATGATAAATGATAATGCCATGCTATGATGACAAAAGGGGAGAGCAAATTTTGGGGTATTACAGCTGCCCCTATTCAAGCGCTGTAGACCTGAATGCCTGAAAGCAATTGCTTTCGGACTTTCAAGGTATATAGTGATTGAATACCAAATATAACCAAAAATTTGCTCTGGATAGTGAGGAAGAAACCCCCCGACATTGCTGGATTGAATCTTCAATGAAACACTGGAGAGATCTGTCTTTTGAACGATGCCAGACGACTACTGGCTTGCCACGCTGCTGGTGGACTTTAATAATGTCTTTTGAACGACGCCAGACGACTACTGGCTTGCCACACTACTGGTGGACTTTAATAATGTCTTTTGAACGACGCCAGACGACTACTGGCTTGCCACACTACTGGTGGACTTTAATAATGTCTTTTATGCAATTCCAGACGACTACTGGCCTGCCACACTACTGGTGGACTTTGGAAATGTCTTTTTGAACGACGCCAGACGACTACTGGCTTGCCACACTACTGGTGGACTTTGCAGCTTCGTGCCACCCGAAGATGGACTTTTGCCAATCCACTGTTGGACTTTTGCCACCCGAAGACGGACTTTTGCCAATCCACTGTTGGACTTTTGCCACCCGAAGACGGACTTTTGCCAATCCACTGTTGGACTTTTGCCACCCGAAGACGGACTTTTGCCAATCCACTGTTGGACTTTTAGCTGCTTTGCCACCCGAAGATGGACTTTTGCCAATCCACTGTTGGACTTTTGCCACCCGAAGACGGACTTTTGCCAATCCACTGTTGGACTTTTGCCACCCGAAGACGGACTTTTGCCAATCCACTGTTGGACTTTTGCCACCCGAAGACGGACTTTTGCCAATCCACTGTTGGACTTTTGCCACCCGAAGACGGACTTTTGCCAATCCACTGTTGGACTTTTGGAATTTTAAAATCGAATTACTCTCTGCCTCTGCGCCAGACATCTCTGCCGACTCTGCTGAGGAACCACAATCAATGATTTAATCTCGGAGACTCCTAAAAGGATAATATCTCTGCTGGCGAATGGATGAACAATCCGTCTGCTTCGAATTGCCAAGCTTGCCAAAAATAAATTGGACTTTAAGATATGAGAGAATGATGACTCTGCCAGGAATTATTCCATCTGTTTGGGGCTGGATTCTAGTCACAGCAACTCCGCTGGGGATGAGAATTTTTAAATGACGTCCTGCTGGGGAAATGAGCCATTAAAACTCTGCTTGGGGATTTATTCAACCCAAGATCCTTTATAGGGATTATCAACCTTCTGACCCGGCTGGGGAAAGGCTGTACCATCCTTGTTGAGGAATAGATTCTGCCGATCTTATAAACCTCTGCGGGGAGAACGACAACTCAGCTGGGGAGTATTGCTGACAAGATTCGATGCTGACATTTGTGGGGATACCATGACCAGAGATACGATCTTGCTGGATATCAGGGCTACTCTGCCAGGGATATGCAAATCCTGGTTAGAACATTCCCCTGCAACTTGCTAGGAAAGAGTCCTTTGGGATCTGTTGGGGAAACCCAAAGCAAATCCACAGTAGTTTGCTGAAGAATATGACTGTCAAGCTTAGGATAAGTACCACAATGCCCCATGTTAGGCGAGCTTCCCTTTAGACAATTCCGTTAGGGATGACGAGTTTATAACAAACTTTGCTGGAGAAAACTGCCTTAGAGCGTCTCGTGTTGGGGAATGCCTTTTGAGAGGATTTTACAGAAGACCAACTGTCCTCAAACTCTACTGGGGATTGTCAACACTTCAAGCTGGGGAAACAAACATGCCCCATGCTTGGACAACACAACAATTCGTCCCCGAAGAGGATGTCATAAGAGGATTTTATAGAAGATCTAGCCTCTTCAAACTCTTGTGACTTCTCTGGGGATAATGACCATCAGTTTTGGTGTCGACGAGACCACTCTTTTGGGGAACCTGTGACTGTTATCGACATAGAAAAGCTTGTAGCTGTTGGAAGGACTGAATAAGAGAATCGACTTAATAAGATGCAACGGTACCCAGTTGAACTTAATTCACTGATATCGACCCGTTATGAACAATCGTCGACCGAACGATGAACGCTGATCTCCCTACCCATAATTGCCCCAGTCTTTTGTGTGGGGTGATTTATTGCTGGTCTTGTGCTTAAAATCATCTGCACCTGCTACCTGCAACAAAAGAATATGCCCACATGCCCCGAATATTGCGTGGCTAGAATCCACCATCCGGGAGTATTCAACATTCGAAGTAATTTCAAATGTTTTTTCTGCGCATGTTATTGCAAGGCTGCCATGTTTTCAAATGCAATGTTTTATCAAAAATTAGGACGTTTTTGCAAACAAAGCAATAAAACAAAAATAGAAAGCTTTTTATTGAAATTCAATTTATTGACTGAGAGCCCAGAATAGGCAATTACATCTGGAAGCAATCCCTGGAAAGAGGTGATCGCTGAAAATTGAGAAAAGAAACTATCCTAATGGCAATGTGAAAACGGAATTCCACTGAGTTTCCATTCTGTTATGACCAGTATGTCTTCAAAACTCCCCGACCTTGCCTTCTGAGGAATGATCAGACCGATTCCTATCTTTCAGAACGTCAGTTGTTCAAACGGTAATGGGTACAGATAACTCAAACCGTAGTCATTCGCTTAAATCCCTCTTTTGTGTGGACCGCCCTTTCAGGTTTTCGATCCACCAGGATACCCCTTTTTGCCTAAGTTGCCCTTTCGGGTTTTCAACTTACCGGGTGTACAAATCTTTTCAATTATATCCCTAATTTTTGCCCGAACCTTGTTCTGTTTTTGGTTCGCCGGGATGCCCTTTTTTGCCTGGATTTTTTTATTCTTATTATCCAGCGGGTCTATTCATACGAAGTATTTTTTGACTACGTCCGAGTTGACAGGGGATGAAAAGTCTTCGCCATCCATGGTTGTAAGCAATAAAGCTCCGCCCGAAAAGACCTTTTTAACCACGAACGGACCTTCATAATTAGGAGTCCATTTGCCCCTGTGATCTGTATTGGGAGGAAGGATCCTTTTGAGTACCACATCTCCGACTTTATAAACCCGAGGACGCACCTTCTGGTCAAATGCCTGCTTCATTCTGCGCTGATATAGTTGCCCATGACATACAGCCGCCAATCGCTTTTCCTCAATAAGGCTCAGCTGATCAAATCTGGCTCGTACCCATTCAGCTTCATCTAGCTTAACATCCATCATAACTCTGAGGGACGGAATTTCTACTTCAACTGGTAGCACTGCCTCCATACCATATACAAGTGAGAATGGGGTTGCCCCAGTGGACGTGCGTACCGACGTTCGATACCCATGCAAAGCAAATGGTAACATCTCATGCCAATCTTTGTACGTGACAACCATCTTCTGCACAATCTTCTTGATATTTTTGTTGGCCGCTTCGACCGCGCCATTCATCTTTGGGCGGTACGGAGAAGAGTTGTGATGTTCGATTTTGAAGTCCCGGCATAACTCAGCCATCATCTTATTGTTCAAATTAGAACCATTATCAGTAATGATTCTTTCGGGAACTCCATATCGGCAAATGATATCCCGTTTTAAGAAACGAGCGACCACTTGTTTTGTAACATTGGCATAGGATGAGGCTTCAACCCATTTGGTGAAGTAATCAATTGCCACCAATATGAAACGATGACCATTGGAAGCTGTAGGCTCAATCTTTCCGATCATATCAATGCCCCACATGGCAAACGGCCAAGGCGACGACATGATACTCAACGGATTTGGAGGTACATGCACTTTATCTGCGTAGATCTGGCATTTATGGCATTTGCGGGCATATTTGCAACAATCTGACTCCATAGTCAACCAGTAATATCCCGACCTTAACAACTTTTTAGCCATTGCCTGCCCTCCGGCATGGGTACCGAAAGAGCCTTCGTGCACTTCAATCATCAACAAGTCTGCTTCATGTCTATCCACACATCTAAGCAGGACCGTGTCAAAATTTCTTTTATACAGCACGCCATCTTTGTTCAGGAAGAAACTACCAGCTAACCTTCTCAACGTCTTCCTGTCTTTGGACGATGCCCCGGACGGGTACTCTTGACTTTTCAAGAAACACTTAATGTCATGAAACCATGGCTTGTCATCAGACGTTGCATCTACCGCAAACACAAATGCTGGTCTGTCAAGGCGGGATACCTCAATCTTAGGTACATGGTTCCATCCTTGCACTTTGATCATGGAAGACAAAGTGGCCAAGGCATCAGCGAACCTATTCTCATCTCGAGGAATATGGTACAGTTTCACTGTTGTGAAAAATGTCAGCAATCTCCTCGTATAATCTCTATACGGCACTAGATTTGCTTGGTGCGTGTACCAACTCCCTTTCACTTGATTGATTACCAAAGCTGAATCACCGAATATATCAAGGGTTTTAATCCGTAGATTAATCGCCTCCTCGATCCCCATTATACAAGCTTCATACTCTGCTTCATTGTTGGTGCATCCAAAAGTTATTCGTGCAGTGAAAGGCATATGAACACCTTCCGGCGTGATAAGAACCGCTCCAACTCCGCACCCATTCATATTGACAGCCCCATCAAACATCAGACTCCATTTGGATTCAGGGTCTGGCCCCTCCTCCGGAAGTGGTTCCTCACAGTCTTTAGCTTTGAGAAACATGATGTCTTCATCAGGGAAGTCAAATTTCATGGGTTGGTAATCATCAATCGGCTGTTGCGCAAGATAGTCAGACAAGATACTTCCTTTGATGGCCTTTTGTGAAGTGTACTGAATGTCATACTCTGTCAAGACCATTTGCCACCGTGCAACTCTGCCTGTCAATGCTGGTTTCTCGAAAATGTACTTGATAGGATCCATTTTTGAAATTAACAAGGTCGTGTGCCTAACCATATATTGCCTCAATCGCTTAGCGGCCCATGCCAGTGCACAGCATGTCTTTTCAAGCATTGAGTATCGGGACTCACAATCATTGAACTTTTTGCTCAGGTAGTAAATAGCATGCTCCTTCCTACCTGTCTCGTCATGTTGACCGAGAACACAACCCATGGAACCTTCAAGCACTGTCAGATACATTATCAGTGGTCTCCCTTCAACTGGAGGCATTAGAATCGGAGGTTCCTGCAAGTATTCTTTTATCTTATCGAATGCCAATTGGCAATCGTCATTCCACCTGACCGTTTGATCTTTCCTCAACAATTTAAATATTGGTTCACACGTGGCTGTTAGGTGAGATATGAACCTCGCAATGTAGTTCAATCTACCCAAGAAACCACGAACCTCTTTTTCTGTTCTCGGTTCAGGCATTTCTTGTATTGCTTTCACCTTGGCAGGATCAACCTCGATTCCTCTTTCGCTCACAATGAAACCCAGTAACTTTCCAGAACGTACCCCAAACGTGCACTTGTTTGGGTTTAATCTCAGACGGAACTTTCTCAACCTTTCAAACAGCTTTTTCAGGTTAGTCAGATGTTCCTCTTCGGTTCTCGACTTGGCAATCATATCATCTACATAACATTCGATCTCCTTATGAATCAAGTCGTGAAACAACGTCACCATCGCCCGCTGGTACGTTGCCCCTGCGTTTTTCAAACCAAAAGGCATTACTTTATAACAATATGTACCCCACGGAGTAATGAACGTGGTCTTCTCCATATCTTCAGGTGCCATCTTGATCTGGTTGTACCCGGAGAAACCGTCCATAAATGAGAACACTGAAAACTGAGCTGTACTATCGACCAGCACATCAATATGAGGTAGTGGAAAATCATCTTTCGGGCTAGCTTTATTAAGATCTCGATAATCCACACACATTCTCACTTTTCCATCTTTCTTCGGTACTGGCACGATGTTGGCTACCCATGGAGGATACTTTGTCACAGCGAGAAAACCAGCGTCCCACTGCTTCTGGACTTCCTCCTTAATCTTTAAAGCCATGTCGGGGTGAGTCCGACGAAGTTTCTGCTTGACTGGCGGGCATTCTTCTCTCAATGGTAGCCTGTGCACGACAATATCCGTATCCAACCCTGGCATGTCTTGATACGACCAGGCGAAGACGTCAACATACTCGCGCAACATTTCCGTCAAAGTTTGCTTCACATCTGCTTGCAAGCTGGCACCAATCCTGATCTCTTTTTTGGCGTCCTCGGTACCAATATTGATGATGTCTACAGTCTCCTGATGAGGCTGGATGACCCTTTCCTCTTGTTTCAACAATCTGGCCAGTTCTTCAGGGAGTTCACAATCTTTCTCATCCCCTTCTTCGGCTTGATAAATCGGATTGTCAAAGTCATACATGGCCATATCAAAATCGTTATCAGTGGTATCCGGAGGATCAAGTCTGCATGAACGGGTTCATGCCTTATTTTAGAATTTATTTTTAAGCGAAACAAAAGAAAATGAAACATTGCCATTTTATATTTTTTGTGCAAAAATAAAAACTGAAAGACAGAGAACAAAATTTGATTGCAAAACGTCCTTTATTAATGATTAAACATTGCAAATGCAACCATGGTGGCCCTACAAATGAATCTATACGCCTTGGGCAGAGCGCAAGATTTTGTCATGCATTATGGTTAGAAAAAACAAAGAAAAATTACTCTGTCTGAAGAGTAACCCGGATGACTTCTTCAACGGACCAATTTTGCACTTGTTGTCCCGGAGCACGAGGGCGTACCCAGTTGTCCAGGTCACAATTACTGTCAACACTATCCTCTGTGGCTGCACAAGACTGGTCCGTGTAGATAATTCCCCCACTATTAAAAGTAATGGGTCCCCTGCCCCCCGCATCTGAAGTTGTAGAGGGATGATAACCAATACCAAATTTGTCTTCCTTCATTGGGGTCTCTATCAGCCTGCCCCAACCTTGGGCGTTGCCTGCCCTGACGACTTCGACAGCTTGTTTGTAAGATGAAATGGAGGTACCAGCCTCAACTGGTACAGAAGAAGACTCAGGTGCATCGTCAATATTGACTGCTTCAAATGATTGGCACAGCATCTCGTGAATTTCCCCATCCATTTCAATGTACTTGAACGTAGACAAGTGACTCACAAAGATGTCTTCCTCCCCACACACTGTCACAACCTGCCCTTCAAACTCATACTTCAGCTTTTGATGTAGAGTAGAAGTAACAGCCCCGGCTCCGTGAATCCAAGGGCGTCCCAATAGGCAGCTATATGCAGGTTGTATGTCCATCACATGGAACGTGGATTTGAATACCTGTGGTCCAATTTGTACAGGCAATTCCACCTCACCAAACACAGATCGTCTGGTCCCATCGAATGCTCTGACCACCAATTCACTAGGCCTTAAGATCAAACCACCAACCTTCAGCTTCATCAATGCCTTCTTGGGCAAGACATTAAGTGATGAACCAGTGTCTACCAGTACATGAGATAACACTGCGCCCTTACACTCCATCGTGATATGCAAAGCCTTATTATGGTTTCTTCCTTCAACAGTCAAATCTCTACTTGTAAAGCCCAAGCCATGGCTAACATTAACATTGGAGATTACGCCCTCGAGCTGATTAACAGTAATTTCTTGTGGCACGTATGCACTCTTCAACACTTTCAACAACGCCTGCCGGTGCGCATCAGAGCACATCAATAGTGACAAGATTGAAATCTTTGAAGGGGTCTGATTCAGTTGGTCCACAATCTTATAATCGCTTTTCTTGATTATCTTCATAAATTCTTCCATTTGCTTATCAAAAATAATCTTTGTCTCTGCTTCAGGTGTAGGCGCACTTTCAACCACCTGTTTACCCTTAGCCTTTGCTGCAGCTTCTACCTCCTTATCACTTCTCAAGGTTTGGGGAGCGAACAACCTTCCACTCCTTGTAAAGCCCCCTACACCCCCTACATTATCAATATTTGGGCTGACTGACGGCTCAACTTCCTGCTTTTTACCTTCGTAATATACATCTGCCCCATAGTGCCATGGGATAGCTTTCGTAGATGTGAACGGAATTGGTCCTGGCACCGTGATAGTGACAGGACTGGGCCCTTCTGGCGCAACACTCGCCACGGGAACTGCATTGACCGGCATTTGAATCTCAGCGGGAGTGTAATAGATGGTCACGGTCGATATCTCATCAGTGTCTTTCACAACTCTGTCGAACTGTAGACATCCTTCATCGATCAAATTCTGTAAACCCATCTTCAACTTATCACAGCCGTTCTCCTGATTCATACACTCAGAGCAATCTTGATTACAGCCCGGGAACACCTGTCCCTTCAATAAATGATCTTTTACCACCAACAAAGAAGTTTTCACTTGATGAACGTCTAACACCAAATTCAATCTCCTCCCATCTTCAATAGCGTACACATTTGCTGCGTTATGATCAGGCATGGGATGCTGAGTAATATTAGGAGCGGGAGAGAAATTGATGGCTTTAGCATCAATCAAATCTTGTACTTTATGATGGAAAGCCCAGCATTTTTCAATGGAGTGCCCCTGAGCACCTGAGTGGAACTCACAACGAGCATTAGCATCGAAGTTAGGTGGCAGGTTTCCAGCAACCGGAGCTTTTATAGTACGGAGTTCTACCAACTTTAACTCGAGTAGCCGGGGCAACAGCGCGGCATAAGTCATAGGGAGAGGATCCATCTTACGATCCCTCTGTCTAGACCTTTGCTGGAAAAAAGGTTGTTGCTGTTGAACTTGTTGTTGGGGTTGTTGTTTCTGAACAGACGGTGTGGGGATTGTCACAGCATCTACCTGATAATAAGCTCGAGAACGCCCTCTGCCTCGTCCTCTAAACACAGCATTCGTATCACCTTCTCTTCTTTTCTGGTTACTAGCAAACGGTTTCTTCGTCCCCGAAGAGCCAGCCCCATTCACATCCTGGATCTTTCCAAGCTTTAACAGACTTTCTATTCTTTCTCCCGCAATCACAATATCAGCAAATCCAGTCGACGGACAAGCAGCTAATCTATCAAGATAAGCCCCTTGCAAGGTGCCCATAAACATATCCGCCATTTCTCTGTCTGACAAGGGAGGTTGAACCTGGGCAGCCATTTCCCTCCACCTCTGTGCATATTCTTTGAAACTCTCCTTGGCATTTTGTGACAATCCCTGCAATTGGGTGCGGTTGGGCGCCATGTCGATATTATACTGGTATTGCTTCAGGAACGCTTCTGCCAGATCTTTCCAATTCTTCACAGCAGCTCTATTCAACTTCATGTACCAGGTCAAGGATGCCCCAGCCAGACTGTCCTGAAAATAGTGCATCCATAGCTTCTCGTCATCCGTATGGGCTGAAATCTTCCCAAAGTAAGCTTGAAGATGCGTTTGGGGACACGCATTGCCGTGATACTTATCAAAAGTGGGAGGTTTGAATTTAGGGGGAATTCTGACTCCTGGGACCAGCCCCAAGCTGGTAACATCAATACCCATAGAGTTCTTGCATTCTATGGCCCTGATCTTCTCTGCTAACTCATCATACCTTCGATCACCTTGATTACCCACATCAGCATCTAGTAGAGTAAATTGGTCTTCCAGAGTATCTTCAAGAGTAACACCAGCATGCCTACCATTTCCATTACCCCGATTGTTACCACCAGGAGGAGGGTTGCCACCGGGAGGAGGGATGCCATGTCCCTGTGAATTGTCATGATGATCTCCTTCGGGCCCATTGTCGGGACGCTCTACCAGAAGCCTCAGTCTCTCCTGATTTTGCGCCATGCCAGTCATGAGGGTCATGAACTGGTCCATACGCGCCCTCATTTCCGCCAAATCACTTTGCACTTGATCCATGATTCTTACTTGATTCCTTCGCGTCGAATATCGGTGAATATGACTCTCCGCTATACTGCCTGAAACCAAATAAAGGTTAGAGTCCCTGCAACGAGTACCTGAAAAGCAAGTAACAAAAAATGCAAAATGATATGCAATGCCATGCAATGCCATGTTTGTCATTTCCGAGGTGCTTTATACCCTGATTCCAATCCAACCACAGAAATCTGAAGACCAGAAATTGTGATATAAAGAGACGTGTCGTGGTCATGTGCTTGTGTGCAGCTATCTGATAAGGAATAATTCTGAATAAAACTGCTCATACTCATTCAACAAAGTATTCAAGTACATTTAAGAAAGGTTCAACCGCAAATGCAATACAAGGAAAAAAATGGATCCATCAACAAGCCTGATGGTAGCCATTAACAACAAAATACAGGGAAAAGAACATCAATCTGACAATTCCACACCCTTCAGCTTATCACTCGAGTATTTGATCTCCTCAAAAAGTATACGGGTACGCTGGTGATTCGGCTTTTCAATCATTTCTTTGATCAAGACATCCCTTTTCTCAAGAGCTTCAGTTAAAGAACCCATGTGCAGCATCAGAGCCTCGTCATCACACACTCCTTTGTGTCTCTTTATGCCGGCTTGCGTCTTGAGTATCTCCCTTTCTATCATGACTTCTTCGAGCTCTTTCTTGGTATTCCTCAGCTCACCTCTAGCTTCTTCTAGCTGTTCTTGACTCTTACCGAGGCTTTCCCGATACTTTCTCCTCTGCTCATGCGCCTTTTCAAGCTCTTCGTCCTTAGTCTGCAACTGTTCCTGTAATTCAGCATTCTCTATCCTAACTTCGTCCCAAGCGTGCTGAAACTTTGTTAACTTTTCTTTGGTCTGTGCTAACGCCTGTTTGGTTTGCTTGTGGGCTTGAGTAGCATCATCAGCACCTTTACTAATCTTCCGGAAATGTTGGGCTCTTCCAGCAAAGTCTTTTTCTTTTGCAGTTAGGATTTGTTCAGCATCTTGGGCTTTCCGCTCCAGCTCTTTGTTGGCATGTAGAGCATTCTGAAGACGGCTACTCAACTCGGAATTCTCTCCTTGGAGCTTTTTCACCAAGGCTTGCAACTTGTCAACTTCTTCCACCGTAGCAGTGCCTCTTGCTTTCTCATTCTCCGGATACAAAAGGGGTGCCTTACCAAAAGGCAAGAGAAAATCTTCAACTCTTTTCTTCACCCACTCTTCATATGCTGGATAAACCCGGTTGTTAGGCTTTCCTAGAGTAACTTTCCCCTTTTTCAGTATGCTACCCCAGCTTTCAGAAGCTTTCTGTGCTGCTTCCCATCCTTCTGATGTATGAAAATAGAGGGACTCCTCCACATCTCTCTTAATAGGCGGACCTGTCAGGGCATACCCAAATTGTCGAATGGCCAAAGAAGGATTGTAGTTAATCCCACCCAGTCTTCCTATCAGTGGAACGTTAGGGAACTTACCACAGCTGTGGATAATATTCTTGCCAATCAACCCATGATCTACCCATACGATGTCCTTGGCCACCAATCCCATTAAACGCTGTTTCCACTCTAGAGAATCTTTGGAATCCACAAAAGTCCCTGATTGTGGTAAACGGCCTGCAAACCACTTATAGAACAAGGGTGCACAACAACGAATTATCCCTCCTCTTTTCTTTTCATTTCGGTTGTACAATGAGTAGTGAAGATCTCCCAGTAGCGTTGGCACCGGGTTCTTCATCATGAATATTCGTATAGCGTCCGTATCAATAAAATCCGGCTCGTTGGGAAACAACACTATGCCGTATATACAAAGGGCTAGCAAAGCATTAAAACAAGCCAATTCTCGCCTTTAGCTGCTTCCTGGGCCTTCTTAATCAGATATTCCAGCTTGTAACCACGAACCTTTCCTTTGTTGGAGACATTGTCACTTAGCTCTGATTTGCTCAAATATAGAGCACCAGCCAACTTCCCAAAGTCAAGATCCCCCACTGATCCAAAGAAAGGGGGCTCCTCCTTGATAGCAATCCCCAACATGTTGGAATACTCCTCCAGGGTAGGAACCAACACATAGTCTGGAAATACAAAACATCTCAGAGGCGGATCATAGAACTGCATCAACGTATGGAGACCTCTGGCTTCATAATCACTGATATTACGGACCATAGATAAAATCCACCCATACTTCTCTTCAAAAGCTTCTCGTGCTGCAGGGCTCGCCATTCCCTTCAGCACAACAATAGGGCCCAAAGTAGGCGTAAGGAACTTATAGCTGATGATATTCTTCCTCTCTTTAGTGTTCATCTTTGCAGGGACCTGATGACTGGAATCAAGGGTAATATATGCACCTGGAAATGAATAAACATATATGTTAAAATATGATAATGCAATGCAAAGGGCAATGTGATCAGGTAATCAGGTGTCTGTGCTGAACTGTGAACGGTGTCAGTGTAGCTCTGAGACTAATATAGAACCATAGATAAGAACCATCTGAATAGGATAGGATGAAACTTCCTTTTGGTGCAATGATGATAGAAAACCGGGTATGTAGGAGGTCATGGTTACCTGCAAACCTGTAAACAACCCGCCCTTCTCACATGTGGGTACTAGGATGTTCAGTATCCCGGGCTCTCAGGTCGAGAAATGATGATACGTTCACCATTTCTGGTTTGGCATCATCATCAATCGAGGAGGCCTCAACTGATTCTCCAAAACAAAAAGGTCCTCAGCTTCTGGCACTGAGGTCGAGAAGCAATAGTACATTCATCCCTCAGGGTACAGTACTATCGCCAATCGAGGAGTGCCTCCGCTGATTCTCTTTCAAAAGGGATAACCTATAGCAAGTTCCCAGCATTGGGTCCTCGGATCGAGAATGTGCAATGGATTTGCCACGGAATGTGGTCTGCCACTGTCACAACTCGGGAGGAGTGCCGCAACTGAGTCCTCGGGAATGGTCACCAGAGTCGACAGTTCCTCAAGAGAATAACCACTGGCCTGCATAACATGCAGTAGCAGAAAGCTCCTGATAGAACCTCGTCTGGCTGTGGGTCTCATGAACAACAATACGTGGTCACCACCACGCAAGCGTCATGACTATCCACTCTAATACCTATGTATGTACTCAAGCCTTGGTAGTGGGCTTATCTCTCAGAACACCCATCCCGCCAAACAGAAAACAACACAGTCCAGTACAATATAATATATGATATGTAATGCTAAAATGCGGTAAATACAGTAATATACAGTAAAACAGTAAATAACCATACAATAAAACAGTAAATACAGCACAACAGTAAACACCCAATGAAAGAAAAGCAGACAAGCGCTAGGATTGACTCGCTAAGGAAACCAGAGATTCTGAGCCACATTCCCCAGCAGAGTCGCCAGCTGTCGCTCCCGGGATTTTCATCCAAGTACAAACGCGAAAGTGGCACCGAACAGAGTCGCCAGCAATGTGTATTTATCCCAAGAGAGGGAAAGGAAACACCGCGTAAACCTGAGAGAAAGGAAAAGCATGGTCTTGCGACCAAGAGAAATGGGTTCGGGAGTCGGTTACGCGAGAGGAAGGTATTAGCACCCCCTCACGTCCATCGTACCCGATGGGATCCACGCTTGCTTGCTCGATCAAAGGGTGTAAGAAAAGAATACTGAGAAAGAAACTGAAAAATGAATGGAAAAGGAAAGAAAAACAAATGTAGGGAAAATAAAAGAAGTGCTCGCATGGGCCCTACCCCACTGCCTACGTATCTCATCGGGCACATGAGAATCAGAGCGACGTAGTTCCCCTCACTAGGGATGAATTGTTTGTGTTTTTTAAGGAACGGCTAACGTTCTAGCTCAGGTGTTGCAGGCTCGCTGGTCCGAGTGCGTTTCCATCTTGCAAGAGAACGAGTAGGAGCACGTTCGTACGTTGAGAGTGAATGAGGTGAGAAAAGAATTCCCGAAGGAAAGACGTTATTGTTTGTTTTTGTCTTTTAGAAGGAAGTGTTTTGGATTTGTTTGCATACGTCAGTGTATCTGGATCTTAGTCATTGGAATGTGTACATTCTCACATTCCAAGATGGAATGAGCAAGAAAGCACACTAAGGGTGAAGAAGACCCCCACACTTAGTTCCAATTGTCAAGGTTCAAACACACTAGCATACTTGTATTTATTAAGTGTTTTTGTAAATTAAGAAATGAAGAAGTGTTTTTTATTATTTGCACCTTCAACAAGTATTGCATTTAAGTCCCTCATACAAGATCAAATGTTTAACACATTGACCCAAGATGGGCTATATGCTACACATTCTAAGATTACAAGAGAAGACCCCTTATAATCTTTTCTTTATATGGAAGGCCTAAATGCAATAAATGCCTACCTTTATTAGATATTTTGAATTTTCTTTGAAGATGAGAAAAGAGACTCAAGGGAGGAGAAAAGGTAAAACCTATATGGACTAAGACTCAATCCTAATTGAAGATTAAAGAGAGTGATCCTAAAGGTTTGTGAGGTTTCAACCTAAAGTCTAAAGAAAGAAAGAATTAAACAATTCACTTCCAAAGTAGAAGATGAATTGTAATTCAAAAAGGGAAAGTAATGAGTTATTAAAAGAAAGCACATAAGTGCTTAGCAAAACACCAAATGGAATTGTAAAAGAGAAAGGATAGAAGTTGAATGTGGATTCCTTATCCACACTCAATTGAAACTTACCGAAGCCCCTACATGGTTAGCACAATCACTTACAAGTAAAGTAAGAAAATATAATGAACAAATCAAATTCAAACAAGTTGACAAACAAAGTAAAATGAGATTGAATGCTATACATGCTTCCAAGTCAGAATGTAACTCATATTTACACAACCTAATGTTATCCTAAATGAGCATACCAAATCATGCAAACAAAATCTCAATCCAACAAGAAGCAAAGAAGAAAAGGTGAAGTGATGTGAATGTGGTTCATACTTGTGAAACAAGTGACTTAAGGTGCAAGATAAACATCAAACATGCAAAGATGAAACCCAAATGTCACAATCAGAAGTCAATTAACATGCTATACATCCTCAAACAAAACCACAACTCATGGCACAAGTGCCTTCATGATCAAGCAAACCAAACATGAGGCATGCATTCACAAAATGAACAAGTTAAACTTCATGCTTCAAACAAATAGCAAACATGCTTCAAAAATTATGACTTTCACCAATCAAACACCTTAAACACATGCCATTAACATATCAAGTCCACAAGCAATGAATCAGAACCAAAGTCACTCAACAATTAGGTCAAAGTCTCATGGAAGTTTCATGCATTCATGCTCAAAGCAACACATCAAAAGTCATCCAAAAAAAGACTTAAAAATCATCTCGTAAATCTCAAACATACCTCAACATATTGTGACCACAATGCAAAAAGAAAGGCATCAAAATCATTTTTTATGATCAAGAACAAAAATGCACAAAATCATATGTCACATTAAGTATGCATACAAATGGAAATTCAAAAGAAATAATGGAACAGGGGCAAAATGGTCATAAAATCAGAAAATAAAATCATAGAAAATTTCCTAAATGTTTTAAGAATACACATGAATTTTTGTAGAATTTTCCAATATGTTTTGGTATTTTTAAAAATTAATTATGAAACGTGTAGCAAAATGGAAAAAATAAAATGGAATGTAAATGTAAATGGGGGTGCATGCCTAGTAACTATTCAGTTCAATACGTTTGGGCTTTAGAAAATGGAGGTGTGAATATCAATTGGCTGAGTCCATCAGAAATGTGCACATGACTTGCACGAGTTTTTTAATGCGCTGGCACCATTATCACCACACGATCATGCCAAAATGGACGCATAAGATTAGAACATGCTAAACCCTAACATCAACTCACCGGCCGGAGAGGGACCTCCGGTCACCTTCTCCGGCCACTCTCCGGCGCTGCAATCAGCCAAACAATCCAGAAATTTATGCAATGCACATCAAAATATTCAGGAAGTCACGCAGAGCATGAATCTAGGATTAGTTTTCACAAACAACACACAAACAGAGAGAATAGAAGCAATGAAATTAGCCCTAGGTTTTGGATCTAAGCTTCTAAGAAGCTCTATCAACTAGCCAGATGGAGGAGTGCTCTTAGTGAGCTCAAATCATCACAACACGAGCTAGACAGAATGCAAATCGTGCCAAGAAAGTTTAGGATATTGAAACCTGAAAATGTAGGAAACTGTAGTTGAAAGATAACCAGAGAAATGTGCTTCCTCTTTGATCTTCAACTGGCCAAATAAAGGCTCACAAATCCTTGCAAATGTTGATGAAATTCAATATGCAGTGGAAGACTCTTCAATCTCTTCAATGCTACCAAGCTTCAATGTGTTCCAATGCTGCGTGATGTTGAAGCTTGAAGATGGATTCAGATGTAGATGATGATGAAATCGTGTGAGAGGAAGAGAAGCTTCAGAGAGAGAGCTTGCGAATTTCAGAGGAAAAATGAGAATGAAGTGTAGTTGAGTGAGAGTGTGAAAATGAAGTTGAAAACTGAATTGTGAAGTGAAGTTTGAATTTATATCATGAATTAACCATGGTTTAGTGAGTTGGTTAATTGAGTTGAGTGGGTTAAACTGAGTCATCCCTAACTAACTAAGTCAAGTTAGTTAGGGAGAGCAGTGCCATGGTGAAGATGGCTCATGGTGAGATATGGTGGGAGCAAGGAGAAAGTGAATTGGCACTGTCGTGTAGCAGGGGCTTGCGCATCAAAAACTTGGTAAGCAAGTTTGTTCTTTCTATTCCCATGTGTGGCACGTGATAGTGTGCATTGTGTAGGTGATATGTTTGGCCAAATGTGGAAATAAAGTGTGGAAGTGTTTGGGGTGTGTGTGAACCAGAATCCTGCAACATGCTATCAATGCATCCATTCCAACATAGGGTGGTTCGTGGAGGTTTTTCTCTCTACTCATTGAATGGTTTGGCGAGGTTTTGGAGTCATGGAAAAGAGGAGCTATCATGGAACAATATTGATGTTGAAAACAAGTCAAATGGAAGTGTACAAGGTGATGAAAAATTGCTTGAAACAAAAGGAATCAAAACTGGTGTATGGCGTAGTAATGGGGTTGGTTGGCAAGGCAACATGGCGCCTGGGTTTTCAGCATAACCAACATGACTTTGAACCCTTAAAACTATCTCATAACTTGATCAAACCAAAAATTGTCCAACATGAATATTGAAGATGACAATGCAATGAACAACTTTCATGTTGAAAAGTTTTCCATTTGAGGCCTTTAACCATGAGAAAAATGAGTGGACATTAGGCCCACCACATGTTTGTTAAAATGACTGCGCGCGTGCCCTGAAAATCTTGGTCATGACCTAGTTTTGAACCTACTTTGCTCAAACTTTGATCAATCATATCTCACTCAATTTTTATCCAATGGAGATGTTCCACACATGGATTTGAAGCTTAAAACAAGATCTTTCATTGAGGCAGAGTGGATTTTTCATTTGGTGCTCCAAATTTAAATGGCCTTGGTTCAAATTCTGATGCAAAATGGCCAAAACTTGCTATTTTTAGTAACCCTACTTCATCCAAAAATGGCAACTTTCCACATCTTGATTTTTTCATGATTCCTTTGGAGTTTCTTGACCAAATTTTGTACATTGGACATATGCAACATGAATTT
This sequence comes from Lathyrus tuberosus, assembly GCA_022829125.1. Taxonomy (NCBI): domain Eukaryota; kingdom Viridiplantae; phylum Streptophyta; class Magnoliopsida; order Fabales; family Fabaceae; genus Lathyrus; species Lathyrus tuberosus. Next base: position 16,063,266 of record JALAZF010000072.1, read on the forward strand.
CATGATTTTGGGCTCAAAAAGTCAAGAGTTGACTTTTTCCTCTGATTATTTGACTTTGCCCCAATTTCTCTGATTCTTGATCTTTCTTCCAATTGAACCACTTCTAAAACCAATTGAGATGCAATTTTCCACATACATACACTTAGGGACATATGGAATACCATGACAACAAGTTTTGTCCAAAAAATCAGAGATACCCTGATTTAATTGGAAACCCTAATTTCAGCCCCTTCTGGTTAGGAGGAAAAAGTGCAGTCTTCAATTTCAAATTCCTCAGAGCATGTTGTGTATCCTCTTAAAGGATGATGAGAAATGCCACTTGAGAATGATTTTGAATCAATGAGCTATCTCTTTTGAGGATTTTCCTTCAATTTTTGAACCTCTTGCATAGTGAAAGATGTAGTGCTTCAATCTCCCATTGTATCTCTTATCCTTGAGGTTGTGGAAGATCAATTGAGATGGGATGAGACATGAAAGACCTCTTGGCTTGCATAGAGCCAACTTGATTGACCTTTTTGTGCTTTGAATGATTCCTTGATTGTCCACCTTCCACCTGATCACATGCCCTAATGGTAAGAAGGATGCCATGCTTCATTTTTCTATGTTAAAGGCAATGTAATGTTAATGAGGTGGATATGATATGATAAATGATAATGCCATGCTATGATGACAAAAGGGGAGAGCAAATTTTGGGGTATTACAAAATGCAATATGTTCTTCAGTAGTAACATCGGAAGTATTAGCGGCATGATAATATTTAATGTATTTTGTAAAGCCAACACAATTGTTGTCAAACTCAATATTGTCTTCTTCTTGCTCATTGGGGTCGAAGCCACCACCATCGGGGCGAAGGCCAATAATGGGCGCCATGTCAAGGAAGTTGAAAGGTGTTAGTCATGCTCTCTCAATAATATAGGGAGGTGCCCAACATGTTCGGGCAATATTGCGGACCAGATTTCGACAGTTGGATCAAGTAGAAGATTCCCATTTATTTCCAGACTCCGTTCATCTAAGCATCTATCTTATTTAACCATGAGATTAGTCATCATGTTTTTTGGTCGAGGAGCTAAGCGAAAGACTTGCAAAGTGTTAGTATGGTATTTTAAGTTCATGGGTGCCTTAACACTAACTAAGGGTTTTTTCCTATGATATGCAGGGAAAATTCCTTGTACTTAGTGAGAACCTCTACAGGTTCAAGCGTAGGACCCATGACAGCATGGTCTGTTCCAGAAATGACATAAGGAATTAGTACCTGAGACTTATAGATGCGAAGCTTTTCTTCAAAATTAGGAGGTTCAGAAACGTACTCCTGATTCCCTATCACTGTGGCATTATTCATCATGTAGGCCGTGGGAAAGGGTTCCTTTGAAGCTTTGACATTTTTGTTAGAAGGAGCCATTATTAAAAGACTTTCAGCTTTGGAGAAAATTCGAAGAACAAAAGTGTTTTCAGAGTAAAGTTAAAAAGAAAATGTTAGAAAAGTGTTGAAAAATGAGGAAAAGGCTATTTATAGTGGAGCGATCAAAGACTCTTCAATCTCTATAGTTGATCATTTAGAGTGTAGCAGATGGCATATGGCACCTCCCAGGGAGAGAATCTGAGGCGACCTGCTACACATAGCCACACTACCCTATGAAATCGGCCCCATGATGAGTATAGGTATGGGGTAATGGGAAAACGCACGTTTTTGAGGTGACGGTTGAAGGAAATGTCGTGATGATTGTGAAGTCAGCCCACTAGGTAAATAGTGTCTGGAAAGATAAAAAATGCTCGTATCTCTTAGGTTCGTCGAGGGAAGCCTTTTTTTGGGGGGCAATTTGTTAGCGAAGGCGAAGGTACTTTGATGATGTGGCCTAAAAGGTCTTGGTTCGACTAGAGTCAGGACTTAGTAATTTTTTTGGGATGTTATGAAACATCTCGATCACATGGTATTTTTTGACACCAGCGACTAGTTGAATAGGCAGTTATTTGAGCGCCAATATGCTACATTCAAATACCAATAACTGCCTATGAGTTTCTTTTCTGAAGGACACGTGGAGAAAACACAGAGACAGACTGCATGCAGAGCTTCACGTGGTGAACTATGAAGATAGAAACGTTAGGAGTAGCTATTTCACAATTGTATATATAGGAGTTCATTACGTTGAATTCAGAGTTTTTATTTTACTACAAAAATATCACATAATACTCAAAGTATCAGCCTCCAAAGAAAAGAGTAATGGCTGAGAAAATGTATGAGCAATGAAACACCATTTTTTACATTCAATGCAAAGTCTTTAATTTTATCTTTACTCTGCCTTTGTTTTACTTTCAATCCTTTTCCTGTCATTTCGCTTTACACTTTTAGTATTTATCTTTTGTTCATTTGCATTTCTAAAGCAGTCGAAGTCGACCTTTTCTCGCATTAGTTTAGTCACTTAGAATCCCTATTTCTACGAAGTTGGAAATAGGACCTTTTGCAATAGAAAAAACAAGAAACAATGTTTTATTTGGCATTATATCCTTAGATTCACTGGTTTTAAGAGGTTTTGAGGCTTTGTCAGGTTTGAAAATCAACTACAACAAAAGTAGCATTATGGGCTTTGGACTGGAGGATAATAGGATAGCTGCAGTTTCAACTTTTTTGAATTGTAGAGTTGGTAAGTTCCCTTTCAAGTTCTTAGGTTTATCAATTGGAGGCAGACATAAATCAGGAGAATTTTGGAAACCAGTCATCTCCTCAATAAAGAATCTTTTGGTCTCATGGAGGGGGAGAATGATATCCATAGGAGGAAGAGTCACTTTGATCAATTCTGTTTTAACTAACTTGCCAATACACTACCTTGCTTTTTACTTAACTCCTGTTAGTGTTCTTAAGGAAATTAAAAGAATCCAGAGAAGGTTTTTATGGGCTGGAGATGGGGAAAAGGAGAGTATAGCTTGGGTGAAATGGTCTTTAATTTGTAAACCAAGAGCTCAAGGTGGCTTAGGTGTTAAAGACATTGGCACATTTAATAGAGCTTTAGTGGCCAAATGGATTTGGAGAATTTCTTATGATCAAGAAACAATTTGGTCAAACCTCATTAGGGCTAGATATAGTGGAGATTTCACTAGTTTGTTCTTTAAACAACCAGAGATTTCTTCTAAACAGAGGTCAAGCTGGTGGAATGATTTGAGTTGTCATGATAGGCATTCTAATAATCAAGGCATTTTTAGTAAGTTGTGTTGGAAAGTTGGGAATTGAGGTAATCCTCTATTTTGGCAGTCTGGTGGACTGGTGGTAATGCACTTTATATCCAATTTCCCTCTTTATATATCTCTTCCCCAAATCAGGATATTTTGGGATATCATTGGTAGGAATGTTGTTCTGACTGGTGAAGATGAGGACTTGGCAAAGGAAATGCAACAAGTGTTAGAAGAGGTTAAACTGCATTGTCAGGCGGAGGATGAGGTCTTGTGGCCAAGGAAAATTGATAATTTCTTCAGTGTTAAGGAGTTATAAACTATGGAATCAAAGAGGGGAAGAGGACATTTTGGATAACAATCTAAAGGAGGCCCTAGATTACTTGTGGAAGATCAAGATTCCTCTAAAAATCTTGATCTTTGGCTGGAGACTCCTGTTAGACAGACCTTCTACGCGAGGGAATCTTATTAAAAGGGGCATAATCACCGACCCTCATCAATCATCATGTGTTTTCTGCTTTAGGAAGATTTAGGGCATCAATCATATTATTCTTGGTTGTGATAAAATTAAATCTATGTTGAGGGAACTTGAATCATGGCTAGGAGTTAAGCTACCAGGAGGTTCCAGCTGCATTGGCATGTTCTTAGCTTGGGCCAAAGCAGATGGGATAGGATCATCAATTTCATTCTTTTGGTTGATATCCTGTTGGTGCATTTGGAAGACAAGAAATGGAATCATTTTCAAGGATGCAGTGGCTAATTCGATGAGATTGTTGCAGGACATCTAACTGTTCTCATGGAATTGGAAGAGGAGGAAGATAAAGAAGGAGTTTGTTGGCAGTTTTTATGACTGGTACAAATTGCCTTTGGAATTCAATTGATAATATCATGTAATTGATTGTAGGTGTATGGTTTTCATCTGTTTGATTTCGCTGCTATCAATGAATTGATCTAGCTATAGCAGGGCTTTTTCTCTGTTTTCTATAGGCCTTGTAAATATGTTTGGCTTTTAGAATTTAGAGAGTTTACATTCATTTGTAATTGGTATATTTTTGACCCTATGAATGAAGTTTGAGTATTAAAAAAAACCCTTAATTAGAATATCAACGATTGTTTACCAATTTTCGGCATAATTAGTATGTTCCAAAATTAAACTTCAAATATTAATTCTCATTACCCTGCTAAACAAATTAAATCATTCTTTCAAATTTAACTTATAATTTTCATATTGATGAACAAATATTTCAAATTGTTTCTAATATATTATTTTGAATTATAAATGCTTATAAATATTACAAATTAAATCATAAATTTTCAACTATGGTTTATAATTTATTGTATAACAATGTCCTATAATATATTATTAAATTGAAATAATTGAAATTGATGATAAAATTAATTCAATTATAAATGTTAAAAATTAATGATAAAATAAAATCTAAATTATATAATATTATTTAAAAAACTCTTCTCAATCCATGCATCGTGCAGACCTTAATGTATTAATATATTATTTGGTGTAGAGAGTGTTAAATTTTATTGTGTGACTTTATGTATTATGTGTTATGCATGAAATTAGTTCATTGATATGTGTTTGTTACTATATGAATGATTGGATGATTTTGTTAGTGGAGAATGATAATACGAATAGTTTAATGTATAAATTTAAATTGAGGATGACGTCAATGATGTCTATTTTATAGTGTCTAAACTCAAATTCTCCGATTCTGAATGGTTAAGAAATCAATTTCGTGTTTATAGAAACCAATTAGTTATGTACAATATATAAAAACACATTAAATGACACACTACACTATACATAAAAAGAATAAACCAAGAAGATCCTTTGTAAAGCATAATAGTTTTGGTTTGTTGAATAATTAGATTGCCCATTGCCCACTCGTGCTCCGCACGGGTATATTAGAAATAAAATTACAATATTTTATAATAGTTGATATTTAATTTTTTATATTACTTTGTAGACCGTTTAGATTATGTTTGCAATTATACTATTAATTTTTTAATGAGAAACAATAATACAAAAAGTGTTTTATATTATTTTTTTTTGGTTATCAGAAGATCTATTATGGTTACTGTTCTGGGCTGGGCCAGTGCCTGCCTTGCTGTCGGGCAGGCCCAAGCCCAATGGCCAGCAGAAGCCCAACAAGGCCAAAGTCGCATCCGTGTCGGGCACGTGCCAGTCCTTTTGGACGTCGGGCACGCAAGGTAAAGACTGTCGAATAGAAGCGTATGGCCTACGGACACACCTCTCCTCGACACCCACGTGCTCCTCCCCGAGAGGGCACGTTCTCTTGTAACTTCCCACTCCCGAAAGAAACGGTCTGCCCTACTTCCGGAGATTTTGGGACCGTTACACCAGGGCGAAGACCACGTGCTGGTCTTCACTACGCCACGTAAGACCTAGCAGTTGCTTGGATTGGGCCTTGCCATCCAGCCCAATGCAAGTAACTGTTGGCCCCACGCTGGGGGCTCTCTATAAATACCCTCTCACTTGAGAGGGTCAAGACACACAATCTTATACACTCTAACCTTTTTCTGTACTTGCTTTTACTTCTGACCTTTGCCTTACTTGAGCGTCGGAGTACCTTGCAGGTACCCCCCGGCCGTCTCACCATCACCGGAGCTGAGGATTCACGACGTTACTGGCCACCGTTCTCCTGTCTGATCCAGGTACGATCAGTGGCGCCGTCTGTGGGAACTCTTTGCTTCCCCGTTTTTCTCCTTTGATAAACCAAAGCATTCCTTCTCAACAGCCATGGCTAGTGTATCTGGAACCAAAGCACTGGACGTCGTCGCCACACCATCCAAAAACGGCGACCATCGTGAAGAGAACGTTGTCGTCCCAGTCGAGGACGTCGACATCAGAGATGGGAAGATCGACTCCCCATTCTCCGAGGACATAGCTGATGATGTTGCCGAACAGGTGATTCCGCAGGCCGTGTACCAGCCTATTCCGCCACCCGCCCGACGCAGATCCTAGTACGGTGGCCCTGTTCGCCTTGATCAACCAGACCAACCAGATGATCGCACAGCAGAACATCCAGATCGAAGCTCTGGAGAGAGGTCGACCCCGACGTTCTTCATTGCGAAGACACCGTCGTCCTCCCTCTCCCCCTCAATCTCCGCGGAGAACTGCCCAGGCGGACTCGTGCAGTCCCTCCCTGCGACACGAGGGTCGCAGGCCACGTTTGGAACGCCCTCAACTGGCAGTTGCCCAGAAATGCCACCGCTCGCCTCCCCCAAAAGACACGACCAAGAAAAGGAGCAGAGACATTGGCGAGAGACCCAGGGGCCATCCCAGGAATCCTCCTCGTGGGCAAGGATCTGGGCAAGACCATCACTCCCCGTCCAGGTCCCCTGTCCGAAGCGACGAAGACGATCCAAGAACTCCCTTGTCCAAGGAAATTATGGACACCACGATACCTCCGGGCATGGAGAAGCCCCTACAGCTAGGGACCTATGACGGCACGGCTGATCCTGACGACCATATTGAGAGCTTCGAAGCGATGCTCGACTTCAGGAATGTTCAAGGAGCCATTAAGTGCAGGCTCTTCCCTACGAATCTCAGGAAAGGGGCCATGACATGGTAAAAATGGCATGCTCCAGAGTCCATCATTTCCTGGAAACAGTTCGAGCAGCGGTTTTCCAGTCATTTTACTGCTTAACACCGACATCCGAAGACGGTGGCGTCCCTCGAGGCCATCTTCCAGGGATGGAATGAATCTCTTCGAAATTATATCGAGAGGTTCAACGGAGAAGCTGTCGAGGTCCACACGACCGATGAGATGAAGAAGTTCTTGATCGCGAAGGGATTGTGCCCTGGAACTGACTTCGCAAAGACCGTGGGCATTCTTAAGCCCATAGACTTGGAAGATTTACTCGTTCGGGCTCAGTCTTACATCGAGTTCGAGGAGTCACAGGCCGCCCAGCTGACCCCCGGCTCGCGACGACGAGAAGGCCCCCGCAGCCATAAAGATGATGGCTCTCGGAGGAGGAGAGAGGAGGAGGGACAGGCAACCACGAGACTCTTGCGGTCCTGCTGGTATGTTCTCGGATTACACACCACTCAACGCGACCCGCTCAGGAATATTCTCCGAATGCGCCAACTCGAAGTTTCAAAAGGGGAGCGTCCATTTTCCCCAAATCGACGGCTCCCAAACCAAACACTGACATGTCCAAGTACTGCAGGTTCAACCGCAGCCACGAACACGTCACCGAAGATTGCGTCCACCTCAAGGATGAAATCAAAATCTTGATCAAGGAGGGTCATCTGAAGAAGTACGCCCAGAAGAATGACCCCCCCGCGAGCAGATAACCGGGATGCCCAGAGCGTTGAGGATACGACCCATCCAGACGGGGAGAATCGACTTCAGGTCGCCCTCAGCATTACTCGACCCGAGGATTTCTGCATTTCCGAGGGAATCGAGAACACTGAGGCTGTCCACAACCTTTGGAGAAGCTTCCTCGACGAAGACCCCATCGCTGCCCGTAGTACGTGGGAGAGCTTCCCCAAGACGATGGTTATATCGGGCGGGGGCCCCGAAAAGGTCTTCGTTGGATCAATAAAGAGGAAGTTTGACGAGCTGGAGTTGGCTACATCTGCGAAGACCACCACCCTCGACAAGGTGCAAGGGAGATCAAACCCAATCACCTTCTACCTCGAGGAGTTGCTTGGAGGAGCGCCAAATGCAACTATTCACCTCCTGATTCGAGCGCAGATGGCCAACTTTGACGTCCGCAGGATCCTGGTCGACCAGGGTAGCTCGGTTGACATAATGTATGCTCACCTCTTCAGCACCCTCCAGCTCACCGAAAGGCACTTAACCGCGTACGTGGGCTTGGATTTGCAAGGGTTCAACGGCACCACAACCAGGCCGTGGGTTTACGTCGAGCTGATGGTCACTTTCGGGGTCGACGGCACTGCCCGACAGGTTAAGACCCGCTTCCTGGTGGTCGACTGTCCTTCCCACTATAACTGTATCTTGGGGAGGACCACCCTGGCCGAACTTACTACGGTGCCTTCAACGGTCCACCAAAAGATGAAGTACTACACCGCCAGAGGTCGTGTGGTCACCATGCACGGGGACATCGAGGCGGCCAGAAGATGCTTCGACGCTACCATCAAGGGTTTGAACATCATTGGTTCCAAGCCCAAGAACCAAGCAAAGATATCTTCGGGCGTAGAGCAGATGCCACTCCCGCCCGTCAACGCGGTTGACCTTGACAGCAGGTTCCCCGGGGAACAGGATCTAGAAGATGCCGCCGGTGATGACTTTCGAGCTGAAGGTAATGGGCAGCCTATCTACCCAACGCGCCCCGTCCCAGACAGAGACTTCGAGCTGGTGACCCTCGGGGACGACCCTGACCGAAGCGTGAAGATCGGTTCTGTACTCCTCGACCTGGCGAAGAAGCAGCTAGAGGCCTGCCTCCGCGAGAATTTTGACCTGTTCGCCTGGAGTGCTTCAGAAATGCCCGGTCTCGACCCCGAGGTGGCTTGTCATCAACTGACTGTAGACCCGCCCGTTAGGGCTGTAGCTCAACGTAGGCGTAGGCAGTCTCCGGAGAAAGAGGAGGCTACCGAAAAAGCTTTAAAAGACCTCCTAGAGGAAAATTTCATTTAAGAAGCCAAGTACACAACTTGGCTGTCCAACGTTGTACTCGTTAAGAAAAATAATGGAAAATGGAGGATGTGTGTTGATTATACCGACCTTAACCGGGCATGCTCGAAAGATTCTTACCCTTTGCCTAACATCGACCAGCTGGTCGAGAATTTTGCAGGTTTTAAGCTATTGTCCTTCATGGACACTTACTCGGGGTACAACCAAATCCCCATGGACAAGGCCGACAAGCAGCATACCGCCTTCATGACCGAGTCGGGCAATTACTATTACAACGTAATGCCCTTCGGACCAAAGAACGCTGGTGCGACCTACCAGCGGATGATGAACAAAGTCTTCCAGGCAGAAATCGGAGATATGCTCAAAGTCTACATGGACGACATGATCGTCAAGTCCATGGAGGAACTCGACCACGCGGCTCACCTCAAAAAAGTGATCGACACAGCGAGGAGATGTTGGACGAGATTCAACCTCGACAAGTGTACCTTCGGCGTTCGGGCAGGCAAATTCCTTGGTTTCTATCTCACAGAGAGAGGAATCAAGGCAAATCCCGACAAGTGTAGGCCTTCTCTGAGATACCCACCCCGGACTCAAAAAAATCCATACAATCACTGAACGGGATGCTAACCCCCCTCTCCCGCTTCGTCGCCAAATCAGCCCAATACGCACTCCCATTTTTCAAACTTCTTCGCCAAAAGACCACTTTCGAATAGAGCGAGGAGTGCGAGCAGGCGCTCCTCCATCTCAAACAGGTGCTATCACAACCCCCAGTCCTCTCACGGCCAGAGAACGGGGAGACGCTCTTCATGTATCTCGCCATCACGGAAGAAGCGGGCAGCACTGTACTTATCTGGGAAACTCTCGACTGGCAGAAACCGATTTACTTCACCAGTAATTCCCCTCCAGGGCCCCGAGATCAGGTATCAATAGATTGAAAAGGTCCCCTTGGCCCTCGTCACTGCAGCTCGAAGACTTTGCCATTACTTCCAGGCCCACACGATCGTGGTAAGAACCGAGCAGCCTATAAGGTAACTCTTCGGTCGACCAGACATGGAGGAAAGAATGCTCAGGTGGTCGTTGGAACTCGCCAAGTTCGGCAACCAATAAGAAGGAAGGAAAGCCTTGAAAGCTCATGTGCTGGCCGACTTCGTGGCTGAAATGACCATCCCCGAACCTTCGACCAACGGAGCCCAAAGATGGACATTCTACGTCGACGGGGCGTCCAACTCGAAAGGAAGCAGGGCGGGCATCATCCTCGAGAACGAGGAAGGCATTCTGATCAAAGTCTCCCTCGAGTTATCCTTCCCGACGTCGAACAACCAGGCAGAATACGAGGCTTTCCTTGCCAGGCTACGTTTGGCCGAGGACCTCGGGGCCAAGGAAGTCAAGATCCTTTACCGATTCCCAGCTCGTGGCCTTCCAGGTTTGAGGAGATTATTAGGCCAAGAACGATTGCCTTATCGAATACTTAACCTTAGTAAAGGAAAAAATGAAGAGTTTCGTCTCCGCGGAGGTGACCCACATCCCCGCACGAGCACAACACCCGGGCAGACATCCTATCTAAACTGGCTAGCACAAAGAAGAAAGGAGGAAACAAGTCAGTCATCCAGGAAGTACTCTCTCATCCGAGCATCAACAAGCCCGCTCCAACGACATATGTAAACGCTATCGGGGACGCCAATTATTGGATGACACCGGTATACGAATATCTAATGACGGGTAAGCTCCCCGAAGATCCCAAGGAAGCGGGGGGATGGTCAAACGACGAGCGTGTTCATACACGATAGTCGAGGATAAACTATACCGTTGAGGATTTTCAATCCCCTTTCTCGGGTGCGTCGAAGAGAACAAGGTCCCCCGGTATCCTCGAAGAGATTCACAAGGGCATCAACGCCCAACACCTTGGTGGATGATCATTAGCTCGCAAAGCACTTTGGGTAGGGTATTACTGGCCCACTATACAACACGATGCCAAGGAGCACGTTAAGAAGTACGATAGACGTCAACGACACGGGGACATGCACTTCGCTCCCCCCAATGAGCTCAAAACGCTCTCATCCCTGTGGCCCTTTATGTGGTGGGGAATGGACATCCTTGGGCCTTTCGTCGTGGATTCATACCAGAATAAATACCTCATCGTCGGAGTGGACTATTTCACAAAGTGGATCAAGGCGGAAGCCTTGGCCAAGATCACGACCTTCAACATACTCCGTTTCTACAAGAGGAACATCCTCGCTCGGTTCGGAGTTCCCCAAGCAATCGTCACCGTCAACGGGACACAGTTCACCGACAAGACTTCCAAGACTTCGTCGCCAAACTAGGCCCGAAGCATCACTTCACGTCGGTTGAGCACCCGCAAACAAATGGGCAGGCCGAAGCAGCAAATAGGGTGATCCCGTGAGGATAGAAACATCAGCTCGGCGAGGCCAAACAAAGGTGGGTCGAAGAACTCCACATCGTCCTCTGGGCCTACCGGACAACCCTACATTCCACAACCAAGGAGACTCCCTTTCGTCTGACCTACGGAACGGAAGCAGTGATTCCCGTGGAGGTCAAGGAACCCTCGAGGAGGACAAAAGCTCCCCTCGAAATGGAGGCAAACAACGAGGCCCTAAGGGAAGAACTCGACTTCGTCGAAGAGACAAGAACGGGGGCCTCCCTCCAGGAAGCCTCACTCAAACAGAAAATTACTTTACGCTATAACCGCAAAGTTAATAAGCGTGATTTTTAAGTAGGTACCCTCGTCTTACGAAGGAACAAGAAAGATTCGCGGGAAGGTAAACTCGCCGCAAACTGGGAGAGCCTGTACCGCGTCCGCGAAAAGACGGGGACAAGAGCCTACTTCCTCGAAAATCTACACGGGGAGGAACTTGCTCGACCATGGAATGCCGAGAAACTCAAGTAATACTACAGTTAGACACTGCCCGCGACACACCAACGTCGCGATTACGGGGGCGCGCGAAGGTACAAGCGCGACACCCCTCTTAAACGCAATGATCAAGGTCGCGTTGTGTGTGCGCGAAGACCATTGATCCGACGAGGACACCTCAATCGAGCCCCATCGTTTCCGTACCATGTAGGCAGAACACCCAGCTCGCAATGGGAAGTTCACGCCACGAGGTTAAGACTTCTAACGAGCTCTTAGCCCCGTTGAAGGGCGGAATACACCTCCGACCACCCGATCAGTTCCCCACACGGTCGAGGAGCATCGAAGTCAAGCAACTCCCAAAATCAACACATTACTTAGACAAAAATAAGTAAGATAAACAAAACAAATAAAGGTCACACACATATAGACGCAGCAATCAAAATATATAATCGGCCAAGAAGCCCATTGTACAAATATTACAAATATTCCAAAAAGCCCTTGGCACGCAGGTCGGGCAAACAAAAGAAAAGAAACAAAATGGCTCGCAGGCCAAACAAAACAAGAAAATAGAACCTATTCCGCGGTCGTTCCCTCTGGCTGCTCAAGCCCGGTTGCGCCCCCCGTCAACCTCTTCCTCTTTCACCGGCTGCACGATTCAACCATCAACCACGTCGTAGTCAGGGTGGGATCCCTCTGTAATGAGGCCAGGGTTGAGGATCTGAAGTTGCTGCACAGTATTCTAGAAGCCTATCTCAGCAGCCACAAGATTGTCCTGCTCAGTTTCTCGGAGTTTAGCAATCAACGCTGCCTGCGACGTCAACAATCTATCTTCCTCGATCTCTTCCTCGACGGGGTGAGCAGCATCTTCCACTTCAGCGACCTTCTCCAAGAGACTTTTCCTTCCCTCCTCGGCTTCTCTCAACTTCTCCTCTAGCTGTTTCAGGTTTTCGGCCTACTGCTTCTGGTGCTCGGCCTGAACACGGTTCTCTTCTTTGCACTCAATCAGCTCCTTGCCCACTTTTGTCACCTCGAAAGTAACGGACTGGAACCTCTCTTGCAGCCTGGTCGGCTCGGCTGCCGGACAAGTCTCGTCGGTTAAGATTAAAGCCGTCGAACAGACTCGCATAACGGCAGACAAGTCCTCAAGCAGGGCTTTCCACCTCAATACTTGAGGAGCACCCAGGACGGCCTGGACTTCGGCAGCAGGGATACCTAGAGAGTTGACACCCGAGAAGAAGTGGGGCCTCAAATGACAGGAAGGAAGTATGAACTTCTCAGAGGGAGGATTGTTCTCATCCGTCAGATCGGCGTTCACCTGCCTGTCCGTGCGCTGCCATTTCGGAGACCCTTGGCTACTGGGAGACTGACTCCATTGGGGAGAGGTCGAAGAATCCGTGGGCACTGAAGTCGTGGTAGGATGTTATGCTCGGAGCTGTTCGACCCGTCCCTTTTTCGAAGCTCGGTTGCTTTAAGTTTCTTGAGACGCTCCTCAACACTCGACATCTTACCTACACAGAAAACAAAAGAGGTCAGTAATTTGAAACGTATGACGAAGGGAAAAGCAGGTCAAGGAAGCCACCCCACCTAACAGCTCGAGAGCCTCCTCGTCAGAAAACATCTCGAGGAGAGCCCTAGTGTTGATCAGTCGACGTCTCGTTAAGACCTCCCCGCCGTCGTCTAGAAGGAAGTCCTTGTTCGACGTCACGAACTTGGCTTTGTTAAACCCACCGACGAACTTGACTATGGCCTCGTGAGCCAAACGATTCCCTTCACAGAGTTTACCAGGGCTGACAATATAGCTGTTCGTTCCCTTCTTGAAGTGTTCTTCAGTCCAGAACAGCGGGAACCTGGGCACAAGTGCCTCCTCTCGCCGCCCATCTACCTCTTCGACGACCCTATGGTACACTGAATTTATGGCCTCAAGTGTGACCGGCCTCACAAGGTAATACCGGTACTTGAAATCTCGCACATAGTCCATATAAGTGTGAAACAGGCTGCTCACCTACTTGAAGGACACCCAGTCGTGCTTACCGTCGACGGCCTGCCGTTAAAGGTGGAAAATGCGAAAAAATAGGGGCATGGTCGTCCCGACCTTCAGGTATTTGCACACGAACTCAAAAGCCCTGATGAAAGCGAGAGAGTTAGGGTGGAGTTGAGAAGGGGCCAAACGCAGCCAGACAAACACTGACTATTGGAAATTCATGAAAGGCAAACGCCACCCCGAATCGTCGAACATGAACTTGTATACGGGAAACTGCATCCTACTGTATGTCGAGCATATTCGATGATCTGGCCTTGGCCTGAACACGTTCCACGTCTTCGCAGAACCCACTAGACGGTGTTTGATGGTGCAAAATATGTCGTCCTCGTCCCCGTCGACAAACAGGGACATCATGTTTACGGCCTCCTCGCAGGCCCACTCGTCGGGCGACCTCTCTTCGGTGCTGGTTGTCTCTACCATAGGTGAGTCGGGCTCGTCGTAAGTATCTAAAGATCCCTCGGCCACTAGCAGTACGTCCACTTACCTGAAAAACATAAGGAAATGGTGAATTAGATGACCCATATCAAATCCACCCCTCAACCGCTGATCAAGTGAAAGGGCGAGGAAGGAACGTCGGGGAACACGAACCCACGGCCATCCTCAGGTCCGTGGGGAGCGGCGTTGGGCGAAACCCCGAGATATTCGACCCATGTCCCCGTGACATTCTTCGTTTCCCCAGGGATTTCATCATTTATCCCCTGGAGATTCAACAAAAGAACTGAGAGATGTTCATCTCACGACCCCAGGACATTCCTCATGTCCTCGTGGATTTCATCGTCTCTCCTCGGGAGATTCAACAAAAGAACTGAGAGATGTTCATCTCATAAACCCGGGACATTCTTCATGTCCTCTTGGATTTCATCGCCTCTCCCCGCGAGATTCAACGAATAAACTGTGAAATTCCACCCTTTTCGCCGGATATTTCGTGATTTCCATGAGAACTTCATCAATTCACCATAGATTCACCCTACCAATGCAAACAAAAGAGGGAAAAAGAGAGAAACTTACTTCAAATGTACTTCCGGTAGGGTTCCAGTGCGGCTGCGGCGGCGGCGAACGGTGGTTGAAGAGAGAACGAAAGAATGGAAAGTCTGAGCAAAGGGAGAGCGAAAATGGAAATGAAACGAGATGGGCCCTATTATAAGGGTCTCACGAGTCTCGAGGGCTCCTAGGCAATCGATTACGCTACCCTAGCGCAGCCGCCCTAGGTAATGATGAGATGCGACACGTGGCACACGCTCCCCCACGCATGTCACTTTATTTCCCAACACGCGTCCTTCTGTTCTCCTCCGTTCAAACTTCTTGTATCCCCGCAACGTCGCCAAACCTCAGCCATACTAGCACGAGCAAGTTGACTTTTTTCTGCCTGGTTGACCAACCGTTCCTCGTTCAAAATCCCTTCCTCGACATGGTGCTGATCCCTAAGTCGTTACTCTGACACCGCATAGCAACGACTTGGGGGGCTCCTGTTTTGGGCTGGGCGAGCGCCTGCCTTGCTGTCTGCCAGGCCCAAGCCCAATGGCCAACGAAAGCCCAATAAGGCCAAAGTTGCATCCGTTTCGGGCACGTGCCAGTCCTTTTGGACGTCGGGCATGCGAGGTAAAGACTGTCGGACAGAAGACCACGTGCTGGTCTTCACTACGCCACGTAAGCCCTGGCAGTTGCTTGGATTGGGCCTTGCCATCCAGCCCAATGCAAGTAACCGTTGGCCCGCGCTGGGGGCTCTCTATAAATACCCTCTCACTTGAGAGGGTCAGGACACACAATCTTATACACTCTAACCTTTTTCTGTACTTGCTTTTACTTCTGGCCTTTTCCTTACTTGAGCGTCAGAGTACTTTGCAGGTATACCCCCCCCCCCCCCCCCCCCCCCCCCCCCCCCCCCCGCTGTCTCACCATCACCGGAGCCGAGGATTCACGACGTTGCTAGCCACCATTCTTTTGTCTGATCCATGTACGATCAGTTACATTTATATATTAAAATAAGTAAGTTATTTTTAAACATTATGAGTATAAAAATATGACTACTTGAACTATATTAAGTTTACCATTTAATTTATAATTTAAATTAATTTTAGTACAAATGAATATAATTGTAACAATAGTAATGTCATAGAAATGAAAAAAATATTAGGAATAAAAATAGATGTATTTATGTCAACAACAATCTCATAGACCTCCAGAGCAGGAATGATGCAAGAATTAAAAAAAAGTAAAAGTCTCATATATCTTGTACTCCTGTTTCATGTGAAAAAATAGGTATATTTATATTAACCAATACAAAAATGAGAAAGAAATGTAGAATAATCCAATAACAAAAAAGTATATCAATAAAAAGAAGAATTTTAAATGAGGAAAATAATAGGCCTATGGACATGTACTTACCTTAATTTATATTAGACTTTCCAAGCAACAATAACATAGTAGAATTTCATCATCACCTTCTTTTAATTCACATGAAAAAAAGTCATATCTATATCAACCAATAAAAAATTATAAAAATAATTAGAATAGGAGACAAACAAAAATTATATATATATATATATATATATATATATATATATATATATATATATATATATATATATATATATATATATATGTATATATAATTAAACGTGAGTTTAAATATTTGTAATAAAATAATTCAAATTTCTATTATGTCACAAAATAAATGGCAAGACAAATGTAAAGTGAAACAAAAATAATTTTAAAAAATGTGAGGAGCACCACCAATCACCAACAATGATTTGTTTGTAGTATACAATGATAACCATTGGATTTGATATATATATATATATATATATATATTTATATACACACACGTAAACATGAATAGAACAACAAAAAATAATAAAAATAATAATCAATGAAGTTAGTAATTAATATTTATATCAATATAATAAATGAGTGAATTGCCATAATTAAATTATAGTAGTTACACAATATAAAAAGGTGTAGCTCAAATATTTATTAGGTATATTAATATATTTATTTTATAATTAAATTTCTAAATTATTATTTTTGTGATATTTTATCTACTCTTATTTTTTAACCTTTCAATATCTTTTACTTTTTATTTTTCATGAATTTTAGTGTATTTATTAATTTCAATTCATTTCTATTTTATTTATTGTTATTACTATAAAATATAAAAAATATAAATTAAATTATAATAAACTAATATAACATATTTATATACATGTGACGTGATTATGCATAAAATAATAACTAATAAAAATATTAATCGAAATTTATATCAATATATTAAGTGAGTAAATATATACTTCATCAAAATGTAGTTTAAACAATTATTTGGTATATTAATATATACTTCATCAATTACATTTTTTAATTATTATATTATTTATATAAATAGTATAAATTTTATTTAAAATTTTTTAAGTAAAAGGGGTTTTCAAGTAATAAGGATGCAAAAGTAGGAATAATAGGAGTTTTCTTTACCAGTTCTTTTTCATTCACATAATAAAAATAATTATATTCAAATAAACAATAAACAGAAAAAAAAAGTATAAAAGTAGATAACGTAATATTATATTGATGCTCAAAATAAATTATTAAAAAACACCGTAGATAAAATATTTAAATAATTGATAGGATAGATTAAGTTGAGTCATTAACCTGCAACATAAATCAAAGTCATTAGCCTGCAACATAACTTAAAAAATAGTTAAAACATAAGTGAGAGTTCAGGAAAAGTAATCAAAATATCAATACAAAAGAAAAAGTAGATCTCAATTCTATATGAATTGGGTGGCAGATGTAATCTATTTATATTGAATAAAAGTTTTCATTAATGGAAGAAATTGAAAAGGTTAAAAAAATTGTCATTATGAATAACAACACAAATTATATTTTACACAATAAAAATATTTAATGGGGGGACGTTTTTATTTTTGATATAATTTACTATAGAAGTTATACTCAATAGTTGTAAATTATTAGTCTGTTATAAGTATAATAGTAAATAAGATGAATTATATTTAAAATTTTAAAAACGTTACTCATAAAATTATTAGTTCTAATGATTTAAAATGAATTAGTTATAATGCTTTAAAATAAATTAGTTATAATTAGCTCTAGTAATATAAAAACGTTACACATTAAAATAATTAGTTATAATACTTTAAATAAAATATCATTTGAATTATTGACTTATATAAATTGTAAAAAAAAAAATTACAGATTGCAAATCAATATCAATATAAGTGTAGTTTAATATTTTTAAACAATATATTTTATGTAAATAGTAATATTTTCAAAACAACTAACAAAAAAAATAATACAAAATATTTATATTTTATAAATTTGAGAAAATATCACTATGTAATTATTATTAATATTTTATTTATTTAGAAATCAAACAGTCATATTTACTGGGTAATTTTAGAATTCAATGTGTTTACTCATTTTTTTTAAAAAGATTTAATAATTCTAAGGAAAAATAATAATAATTGTTACTATTTAATAATAATAATAATAATAATAATAATTGTTACTATTTAATAATAATAATAATAATAATAATAATAATACTAATAATAATAATAATAATAATAATAATAATAATAATAATAACATTTTAAAAGTTTAAATTTAAAATTTATCATTATTTTTATTTTTATTTGTATGATTATATATTTTTATTAATTTATTTTAAAATTGAAAAGTAATTTTTTGAGTTTTGAAGTTTTTAATGTTATTAATTAAAAAATAATTTGTGTTCATTAAAAAATATTCTTTGATTGGACGAATTATTTTACTGGATAATTTTAGAATTCAATGTGTTTACTCATTTTTTTAAAAAGATTTAATAATCCTAAGGAAAAATAATAATAATAATTTTTACTATATAATAATAATAATAATAATAATAATAATAATAATATTTTAAAAGTTTAAATTTAAATTTTATCATCATTTTTATTTTTATTTGTATGATTATGTAGTAATATAGTAATATAGTAATAATTTTTATTAATTTTATTTATAGTAACAGAGATGATGATGATAATAATAATAATAATAATAATAATAATAATAACATTTTAAAAGTTTAAATTTAAATTTTATCATCATTTTTATTTTTATTTTTATTTTTATTTTTTTTAGTTGATTATATTATTAGTATTATTATTTTAATAGTGTTAGTTGAATAATATATGATTATAGATTTTCTATATAAAAAAATGAGAATTAGAGTAATAAGATATAATAGGGGTAATTGAATATTATATTATTTGATTATATTATTAGTATTATTATTTTAATAGTGTTAGTTGAATAATATATGATTATTATTATTTTTTTTTTAATCAAATAGAAATATATTAATTCAAAAAACACAAGACTACACAAGGTGATCCAATGGATCCAACCAACCTAAAATCTAATTACATCATATAGTCAGCTAAATGTTTCCTTATCTTTACACTTTGCCACCCTTTGTAAACTATGGTATCTATAATGTCCTTTAGTATCTTATCTCTATCAACACTACTTCCAAAGACAATACTATTCCTATAATTCCAAGTGTAGTATATTGTTTCAGCCGCCGCAATTTTAAACAAAGCAACTCTCCATCCTTTTCCTTTCGCCTTTTCACTTATCCAATGTTCTCCTCCATCCAAGGCTTAGGAATATGCTGTATTTCCAACCAAGTCAAGATGTTTTCCCAAATTGGCCTAGTCTTGACACAATCAAAGAAAAGGTGATCTATGTTCTCTATCTCACTATGACAGAGCTCACACTCATTATCAATGGCAGACCCAAAATTCTTCAAATAATCTTTAGTGGGGAGGCTTCTATGGCAGGCCATCCACATAGAGTGAATAGCACGAGGCCTGGCCCTATTTCAACAAATGATATTCTTCCAAGAGACCCTGGCACCATCATCAGCAAGTTCCTGATAAAAACTCGAAGTGTTGAACCTTTTGTTGTCAATAGCCTTCCTCCAGCTGTCTTGAACTTTTTGCACTAAACTCCTCTGCTGCATAATAGTTTTAAAGATCCAAGAACAGTTATTTTTAATCTCATAATTCATCACAATTTTGCTTTTTATGTAATAGGTGTGGATCCATCTGACCCGGAGATTGTCACTTTTGAAACAGATATGCCATAAACACTTTAAAAGCAGCACCTCATTCTACAATTCCAGGTCAAAGATTTGGATACCACCTTGCACAACTGGCCTACAGATCTTCTTCCAAGAAACAGGGCTCTTCTTGCTAATGGTCTCTTTCCCCGTCCAGATGAAACTTCTGTAAATGGCATTGATTTTCCTAATGACAAACTTAGGAATAAGCAGACAGCACATCCAATACTGAACAATGGCAACAACAATAAATCTCACCAATTGCACCCTTCCTACATAACTTAACAGTTTAGAGGACCAATGGTGGATTCTATTAACAATTCTTTCAATCAGGGGCATATAATGATAGATAGCCAGCTTCCTACTAGTGATTGGCACCTCTAGATATTTGAAAGGAAGAACACCATTAGGAAAACCTGCTAAACTTCTCAGACCATCTGTATTAGTACCCTCCATACCACCAAAATAGATCTTGCATTTATTACCATTTACCACCAAACCAGTTGATTGAGAAAACATTTTGAAAGCTTGAAGCATCATCTCCAAAGAAGTTTGACCCCCTCTACAGAAAAGGAGCACATCATCTGCAAAAGTGAGATTGGTTAGTTTTAAAGACTCACATTTGGAATGGAAATTGAAATCAGGGTTTTGATGCATCTTCTTCATAAGCCTATCCATGTATTCCATGAATATAACAAATAGCAAAGGTGAAATTGGATCTCCCTGTCTGATCCCCCTTCTAGCTTGCATAAATTTAGAGTAATCCCCCATGATATTAAAAGTATAAGAGACAGAAGTTACACATGTCATGGTCCACTGAATGAATTTTCTAGGAATACATATCTCTCTCATAATGCACTCCAAAGCTTTCCAGCTAATCATATCATAGGCCTTTTGAAGATCTATTTGCATCATAATTCTAGGTGCTCCACCTTTTCTAGTATAATCTTTGATCAACTCAGTAGCTAGCAAGATATGGTTTTGAATTTGTTGCCCTGGTATGAAGGCAGCTTGGCATTTGTTAGCCACTGACTATAACATAATTCCAAGCCTATCAGTCATAATCTTGGACACAATTTTGTAAAATATAGTACATTCTGCAATAGGCCTATAATCCTTCACCTCTTTGGCCTCTCCAGATTTAGGAATCAAAGAAACAACAGTGCTATTAAAAGGCTTGTATATCTGACCTGTAGTAAAAAACAGATTAACAGCAGCCATTACATCTTCTTTAATACTGTTCCAGCTAGCCTTAAAGAATTTGGCTCTGAAGCCATCATATCCTGGGCTTTTCATGTCACCAATACCTTTAAGAGCTTTAGTAATTTCCTCCTCAGATACATCCCTGATAAGGTTATCACTTTGGACATTAGTCAGCTGAGCCCCCTGTCTCATAGCATCAATATCAACATGGATAGTATTATTACTGTCCTGACCCATCAAACTCCCATAAAACTTGAGAACTTCCTGACTGATCTCTTGAGAGGACTGTATAATGGAACCATCACTCCTCCTAAGTGTACTCAGACTATTGCTATGCTGTCTAGCCTTTATAGTAGCATAAAAATAGGAATTGTTGTCATCACTCTTCTTTAACCAATCTATTTTAGCCCTTTGAGCCAGGATCTTCACTTCAAGATCATTAAGAGAGATAATATCCTTTGTCAGCTTCTTTATCTTCTCAAATATCTGTTTATTCATCCTATCATTAGTCAAAACATGTTGAGCAGTTGTTAACTCACTTCTAGCAACCTCCAATCTTTTCTTCACATCAGATAGGGGCTTGCTAAAGGCTTTGAGATCACATTTCAGTCTTTTAAGCTTGTGCCATAATGTATACATAGGAGTCCCATTGAATGGTTTCTCCCAGCTCTTCTTTACAACTTCATCATAACCTGGGAGATCAATCAGAGCATTACTGAATCTAAAGTGTTTCTTCCTTTTGCTATTACTATCTTTATTGGCAATGAAGAGCAAAGCATGATCAGAAACATGTGGGGGAAGGATTTTCAAAGTATTGTCCAAGAAATTATTGAACCAATCAATATTACCAAGGACCCTATAAATTCTGGAATATATGGTCCCCGCCTCATGTTTATTAGACCAGGTATAGTAGTCCCCAATGCTATCCATTTCACTAAGGCCAGTGTTACTCATCATGGCTTGGAGGTCTTCAAATTCAGTTTCTGTAACAATTTTTCCTCCCTCCCTATCTTGATGCTTAGCCACATTGTTAAAGTCTCCAATTACACACCAGGGTCCTTGTAAGTTCCCATATAGGTATTCTATCTCTTTCCACAGAGTCCTTCTTTTGTCTAGCTGATTATGAGCATACACAGCTGTTAACTAGTAGAGTAAAGCCCCATATTTGTCATGTACACCACAGTGAACATATTGACTAGAACTCTGTACCAGCTTCACCTCCACCTTAGCTTTATCTTAGTGAATCCAGATTCTTCCATTAAAGTGATCTTTATAATTGTCCAACCAGCTATCTCCCATGTTCATTTTTTCTCTAATACTCTTAGCTTTATTCTCTTTTACTCTAGTTTCAATAAGAACCACAATAGTAGGATTAAGCTTTTGGAGATGGGACCTAATCTCCCTCATCTTCCCTACTTTATTAAGGCCCCTAATATTCCAAGATGCTAACATGGTCCGAGATTAATGGATATTAAAGGGTCATTCAAAACCTCTAACACCTCAAATCCATTATTACAGTTCACACCACTAGTAGTACCAAGTTGAGAATTACCTTTATCTCTAGCAACACTTTTCACAGTTGTCCAGGGTTCCTCTTGCTCAATAGTGTTATCTTGAACTTCAATTGATGTGGATGGATGGTCCTCCATTTGCTTGACTGGTTCTGGTGGTTTTTGCTTAGGTCGCCACTGTTGTATCTTTCTCTTGTCTTCACAGTTATGCCCCAGTTTCTGGCACTTCTCACAAAACTTAGGTCTCCATTCGGATTCAACCTCTTGCATAACCACAATGCCGTGGAGGTTTTTAATAGCATTTTCCTTCACCAGAGGCTGAGTGATATCCACTTCTATCAATAACCTAGCATATGAAACCCGCAATTTGCTAGCAGTACACTCATCTGTCACAATTGGTCTACCAACCACACTACCTATCTTGTTCAAGCTCTTAACACCCCATAGATGTAGAGGCAATTGTGGCAATTTGATCCAGATGGGCAGAGCTCTCAACAAGTCCTTCTTTAGGTAAAACTCTGGCCTCCATTCCTTTAATATCAATGGCAGATTTATAACTGTATAGGGACCCTTCATCATCATCATCTCCCTGTCTTCATGCGAATTAAATCTTATCAGGAAATAGCCTTCATCATGGTAGTACAGATCCGAAGTTTTCACATAGTTCCATGTCTTCTGAATGAAAGTCTTCAACGAGTTCAAACTCAATTCGCCTCCAACCACATAGAGAATTAGGGCATTATCCCAAAATCGAAGTTCAGATTCAATATCCTCGTGTTCAATTTCGACTTCAGCGCCTCCATTTACCAATTTTGGTGCCACATATTCCATAGCATGACCTTTAGCAGGGTTCCGATTATCACCAATCACATCCACCCACAGTTTACGTTCCTCCATTATCGGTTTCTCATTTGTCGCAAGGGTTTGGGAATTCGCAGTGTTGTCTTCATCTTCAGGTTTCTTTTCAGCAATTACTTCGTCAACCTCTTTTTAAAAAAAAGAGTAAACACATTGTTACTAATTCTAGATTGATAGCTATTCTAACATCAACCCTAATTCTATTTTTTAAAATTTATTCTACATAAATAATAATTAATAATAATAATAATAATCATATATGATTATAGATTTTCTATATAAAAAATGAGAATTAGAGTAATAAGATATAATAGTGGTAATTGAATATTATATTAGTTGATTATATTATTAGTATTATTATTTTAATAGTGTTAGTTGAATAATATATGATTATTATTATTATTATTATTAATTGTTATTTATGTAAAATAAATTTTAAAAAATAGAATTAGGGTTGATGTTATAATAGCTATCAATCTAGAGTTGATGTTAGAGTAGCTATCATGATGACACATGTCTAGGGTTGCCATCATGACAACCTTAGATTTAGAATAAGTAGATATCAAAATTAGTAGTGTGATCGTTGTTTATGACTTTTAATTAAAACCTCGTTGAAATAAAACCACCAACATTGACTTCGCCACTTTAATTACTTTTAAGACCAATATGAATATAAATAAAAGGGTTAAATAAGTGTTTAGTCCCTATAAATATCGCAACTTTTAAGTTTGGTCCTTCAAAATATTTCCTTCAAACATCGGTTCTCTGAAAGCTTTCTGTCCCTAACTTTAGTCTCTCCCGTTAGTTTCCACTAACGGAGGATGATGGGGCACGCCAAGTCTAACATTTCATTTGATTACCTATTTCATTTATGCCACGGTGTAGATTGTGTAAAAAAGAAAATGTTAATAGTGAACGGTATTACAAGAGTCATTCGTTCTAGTGTAGTTGTGCCCTAGCAGAAGAATTGTCTTCTTTGTCAACTTGGTGTCGTTGTGTTCAAGGAAGAAAGCAACCGTTTGAAGTGGTCCCAAAGAGGCATCGTTCATATCGTATCAGTGGTCCCACGCAACTTACTTTGTCTGTCATTGTTCCCATGTTCTATTCTTTAATATCCCATTTTCTTTTCTTTAATAGTGGTCCTAAATAACATGTTGTATTCGATTCGTGGTTTTGATTATTACTGTTAGTAAACATTAGGGTTAGTAGAAATTAGGGTTAGTATATTTGGTCCACAAATCGTAAAATTTAAAGTTAGGTTAACTTTTGTCTATAGGGTAATGGATAAGTTCAATGTTATTTTTTACACAAATGGTTGTTTTGTAAAAGACACTAACCTAAAATACGAGGGTGGGGAAGTGTATGTCTTTAGTGGTCAAGATCCTAATTATTGGAGCTTCTTTGAGGCTTGTGACTTAGGGTGTGTTTGTTTCAAGGATTGGAATTGGATTCTCGGGAATCTGACATTAGAAATGTAACAATCTCATGTTTGTTTCAAGTTTTTAAAAATTATTCCCGGGTAACTTTTATTCCCAGAAATATTTTTACACATAAATTTTTTCATAATTATTCCCATGGGAATAAAATGTAACTAATTGTAACTTCCCACTACTACTCACATTAATTTTTATTTTTATTTTTTATAATTTTTAAATTAAATAAATATTGTAAACATTCCTGGGAATTTTTATTTTTGACCAAACACTTGTATAGGAATATTATTCCTAGAAATAATAATCCTGGGAATAGGATTCCTAGGAATACTATTTTATAACTTGAAACAAATGCACCATTAGTAAAGGTGCTTGAACCGAAGTTTGATCACACTTCTGTTAAGATGTGGTGGAAGCACGAGGAAGGATTACTTGAACAAGACTTAAAAGCATTTATGGATGATGGAGATGCGCTTGCGTTAGCCATGTATGCAATAGGATATAAGTGTGATGTTGAGATTTATTGTGAGCCTAAGGTTGAAGAAGAAGATACCTTTATAGATAGGTTTAGAGAGAAAGGAAAGGGAGTTAAATGTGATGAAAATGCTGACAATTTGAGTGAATCAAGTGAAGACTCTAATGATGATTTTGTGGAAGATGTGCATTTTGAAGATAGTGAGGAGGAGAGAATGGCAGGTTTTGAGGAAGGCCTTGATGAGGTGTTTGAAGATATTGGAGATGGAAGGTGGTGCTTCATATCTGACCAACAAAAGGTAATCTTAATATATTGATGTCTTTTATTTCTTTGCATACATTTCACTATATTAATGCAGTTATCATTTTTCTTGATTAGGGTCTAGTGCAGGTTTTTGAAGAGGAGTATCCAGCATATGAACATAGTTATGTTTAAGGCATTTATATTAAAACTTCAAGAACAAATTTGGAGGAGGAACCTTGTTCAGAGATCTTATGATGGTTGCTGCAAAAGCTACCTACTATGAAGCACATGAAGCAAATATGCTCATGATTAAGGAGGTTAGTTTGGAGGCCTATGAGTGGATAGAGGCAATTCTAAAAAAAAAATGGTCTAAGCATGCTTTTCCAATATTTTCAAAATGTGATGTCTTAATGAAGAATTTGATTGAGTCCTTTAATGCAACAATATTGTTACAAAGAGACAAACCAATCATAACAATGTTTGAGTGGATTAGGAATTATTTAAGGGTTAATTGTGATTTACCCCCTGACATATGAGCGTGTTTTGGTTTACCCCCCCACCATTGCCATAGCCAGGTTTTGGCAACGATTTTTTCAAAAAAAACCGTTGCCTAAAGGCATGTAGGGGGGTAAATAAAAATTCGCTCATATGTCAGGGGGGTAAATCACAATTAACCCATTATTTAATGGGGAGGTTTGCTACTCTTAAGGAAAAGGTTGAGGGTTATAAGGGAAACATAATGACCAAACCCTTAAGGAGATTGGATAGGGAAATAGAGAAGAGTGATAGTTGGACATCTACATATGCTGGTAGGTTAACATTTCAAGTGACTCTTGTGTTGTTTACTGACAGCTTTGTGGTAGATTTGGAAAAAAAAACTTATTCTTTAAACTATTGGGAACTTGTAGGTATTCCATGTAGACATGTTGTGGCTGCCATATATAGGAAAGTAGATGACCCTGTAAAATATGCTCATAAATGTTATCACAAGAGCACTTATCAAGCATGTTACAGTGAGGTAATTACCCCACTAAATAGACAGAACAAGTGGCCTAGAAGTGAGAATGATACAATTCTACCATCTAAGTTTAAACGTGGTCCAGGTAGGCCTAAGAAACTGAGAAGGAGGGAACCTGATGAAGAGAGCCAAAATAAATGGCAAATAACAAACACAAACCATAGGTGCAGATTCCATTTTCAACTTGGCCATAACAAAAGCACATGCAAGAAATGGAAGCAAGAAATTGAAGCTAAAACAAATGCTATTCAAGTCAGTCAAGAAATCCCTACACAAACAACTCAGCTAATACCTACACAAGCAAGTTAAGCAAATGATCAACCCAATGATGCACCCAAAAAAGGGTAAGGGTTCCACAAGAAAGTCAAGCTAACTGATAAATATGTTAATACTGTGCTTGTTTACAACGTGACAATGTGGCATATAAATATGTTAATACTGTGCTTGTTTACTTGTATATTGCAGGGGAGGCCTAAGGGTTCAACAAACAAAGAACCAAAGAAAGCAAAGACCAGTGAGGCAAGTCAAAAGGAGACAACAAGAAAAGCAACAACTGTCAAGGATGAAACTTCATCATAACCTGCTGTTAAGGGGGCAAAAATTGTCAAAGGAGTAACTGTGAAGAAAACAACTGTCATTGTGAAGGAAGCAACTGTGAAGAATGTGCGTGTGGCAAGTGAGCAAAATGTAGCAACTGATTATAGTATGGAGGAATCAGGTGCAAAGCAAAGTGAAAAGTCTGTCAATTTGGAGGTTGCCCATACTATCAAGGATTCAAGTCAACCAAAAGATCCAATTGAACCTGAGCCTATTGTCATGGAAAATTCAATAACTTTGGATGAGACTCTTGCTGCTTTACAAACAGGTGGTGATGTCTTGGACATTCTACCACTGAGAGGTGACTTGGCATCTCAGCCAAGGCCAAGTGGAGCCAAAGTTTTCTTTGGGAAGCAACCAAAAATGTGTTGGAACACACCTTTCAAACCCCCCTGGAATAAGAACAAATCTGTCTAGGCCAAGCAACAGTGAACCAATCAAATTTAGGACACAAAGCAGGTACAAAACACAAGTTAATGTCTTAGCTGAAAAAAGACACAGTGAAAGGTTAAAGACACTGAAGACTAAGAACATACCAGGCCCAGGCAAAAAACCTGAGGATCCACTGGTTATACATGAAGATGACTGCAGCATTGGTAAGGGTCAAACCCAATGAAGGGCATTTCATTTTGGTGTAATTGTTGTTTATGATCAAGTGTTATGATGGTTTGTTGAATTTATGAAGTTACAAGTCTGATGTAATGTACTAATGAGGTCTTTTGGACCAATATACAATTTTTTTATTTTGATGTACTGTACTAATGTACTCAACTACTATTTTGGTATGTAATTATAACAACTCTTTTGGTATATTCTCATTGTTATGTCATTTTTTGGTCACTTTATTATAGGTTATTTCTTGCTGTAAACATTACAACACAATACAAATCATTAAGACAAATCCTATCAACAAATGTTATCAATTTAAATTAAATTTCATAACAACAACCAACTGAAAATTATAGATCATAACTTAACCAAATTTTATCAATTCAAATCACATTTCATAATAACTAAACATTACAAAAACTATTACACCAAAGTGTTGTTCATAACAAAACAACATTCACTACTACAAAACACCTAAACAACAACGTCAGGTTTACAACGGCATCCTATACACCGTTGTAATAGTGTGTACTGGATGTGCGCGGATTGTTTTAAGTCTTATTAAAAGGCCTTTGATGACAAGTAAAATTCTAACCGTGGTAATATTGCGTACTGGATGCGCGCGCATTATTTTAACTAGAAATTTCAAGGGTGTAATAACGGTCGTTTTGAACACCGTGGTGATACAATCAAGCTTTCATGGGTTCGAACCTCATCGCCCTCAAATAGTTTATTCCTTTGATGTAAATGTGCCCTTTTTAAGTTTTATTTATATTTAACTAAAAATTAATAAGGATATCACTATAGTTATTTCTTAAAACCGTTGTTACAAACAGAAGCTTCTTTTTATGTATTTTAAACACTAAGTTTCACTGAAAAAAGAAACAAGATGAAACAACCCTAACATCAATGTTGTCACCATCGTCGGGAAGAACACAACAACAACAAGAAAGTGTTCTACTTTAAGTTGTTTCAATGTTGCATTTGAAGACAAACTCATCCAAAGGTGTTTCTATGTCTTCTTCCGCTGTAAAATCTCGATTTGGAAATTTTTGTGGTTGTGCTGGTCATATGGTTTCGTACCAATGCAAGAAGGGACAAAATAAAGGAAGGCTTTTTTGGAGGTGTCCATTTTGGAGGAGCGATGAAACATGTAATTTGTTCATATGGGATGAAGACGCGGGAGAAAGAGGTGAAAATGAAGATGAGAGCATTATGAAGTCAGAGTTGGAAGTTGTGGGCTATTTGAAGGTTATGTATGAGGATTTAAAGAAGAAGATCAAGAATTTGAAGAACAAACTGAAATCAGAGAGATTTTCTAGAAATCTCAAGATGTTATGTATTCTTGTCTCCTTTATGTTTAATGTTTACATTGTTATGAAATGTAATGGTTGAATTAGGGTTTGAATTACATTGTTGATGTTTAAACTGCAGATGCATTGTGAATTACATTGTTGATGTTTGAATTACATTATGAAGACAAGAATGCAAATAATAAAAGACAGTTTCTTACGAGTAAGTTCAATGCAAACTTTTAATTTTCAATTAGTTATTTGTTTGTTAGTATATTAGTTGATAGATATTGTAGTTCTAGTTTAAACTGTTAAGCAAAAAGATTAAAATTTCATTAGATAAATTAAGTTTCATTACATAAACTTAATCATAAAATCTAAATGCTCTGGATGAGAGGAAGTTTGACCAACCGTAGTCAGCCTCATCATCATCATTAGAATCGACAACAACCATCTACCTTCTCAATATTCTTCTCCTTCTTCTCTTTCTTCTCCTCACCCTCAGAGCTCTCCTTCTTTCTGCAGCAGCCCCATCTACAACAGCAACTTTTTGATTCTGAGGAAGGTTTTGAACGACAACCCCTTCTACAACAATATTTTGATTTTGAGGAAGGTTTTGAACTACATCCCCCTCTACAACAACAACTTCATTCTCAACATTTTTGGTAGCTTGAGCAGTAGAACTCATTTTGATTCTTTTGGATTAAGTTGTTTTTATGTTTTGGCCTTTACGCTTTTATATTGTTTCTTCTGATTCTTGATCTTCTCTTGGAAGTTGAAGAAGTTTCTGCCAACCTCGAGCTGTTGAATTAATGATTATATCTCTTTGTCTTTTGAAATTTCATTTTTCATTCTTTGATATTCCTTCGTAATTAATGGTTTTGATATCTGTTTACAAATGGTCTATTGTTGATTCTGGTATGATACGTTTATTTTTTATTCATACACAATATCACAACGGTTATTACTCTTAACTGTTGTTATATGGCGCGCACTTTCCAATTTATTACAACAGTCACAGGACCGTCATTGTAAGTATCATATATAAAACAACACTCTACATAGCAACGCATGTGTCCGCATCATTATATATCTTTACCAACCTTTGTTAAAAGGGTTTTCCGTAGTAGTGATTACATATCATTAAGACAACTTAACACCTAACTTAGGTCAATTCAATAATTACACCTAATAGCAAAATACATGTTGACCAATACTGAAATTATAACACAAGTAGTCTTCAACTTTCCATAAAATTCCTCTTCCTTGAGCTTCATCTTCAACCTATTGTTTTTCTTCATTGATGATTCATAAAGCTCCTTAAAAGTTTCTACAAATTGCATATCCCTCTCATCCTTGCTCCATTCAACATCCACCCCTTAAACATCTTCCTTCCCTTCTGCAATTTCATCATCCCAAAGGAACATATTGCAAGTACCCTCATTTTTCCAAAAAGGACATCTCCAAAATAATCTACCTTGATCCTTTCCCTTCTTGCACATGTACGAAATCAAAGTACCCTTGCATCCACATTTTTTCTCTTCACTGTTGGTAACACTCTTGGAATGATGTGAGACCACCTTGCTCAACTTATATGATGTGGACATGACGAATAAGAAGGAGGAGAAGGAACTAGAAGATAACATAGATGAAGAGTGAGGAACGCACCTTATGATGAAGAGGATTAGGGCTTTTAATTTTATCGTGGAAGAGGAAGGTGGAGGAGAAATACAATGACTAAATCATTTCTGACGTGGCATAAAAAGAATACACAGTTGGCATTGGATTATTACACACTTGGCATGCCACATCATCCTCCATTAGTAGAAACTAACGGGAGGGACTAAAGTTAGGGACGAAAAACTTTCAGAGAACCAATGTTTGAAGGAAATTTTTTGAGGGACCAAACCTTAAAGTTGAGATATTAGTAGGGACCTAATACATATTTAACCCTAAATAAAATAATAAACTTGCTGATCATATGCTTGAACTACATTACTTGGTTAGTTTCCACCATATATTTGTGTACTTGCTACCGATATGGAACAATTTATAAATAATCATGAACCAACGGTTGAAGGAAGCATCCAAATGAGTTGGTTTGACTGAAGAATAAGCAAGTACACTGTTGTGAATCAGATATCTTGAAAACAAAATATTAAACAGTTTCTTGATGATCAAGAACCAAAACAAGGGTTGAGTTAACGGAGAAACAAAGAAAAGAAAAAAGAAGGATTAGGGCAAATACTCTGTTTTCTATTCACTTTCTCCTTTAGGTTTACAAAAGATTACAAATGAATATCACTATTTGCCACACTCAATAATCTGAGTGTACTAGCCTATTTATAGACTAACTAGATAACTTGCAGTCCAAGAAACCTAAACAATTGTATCTGAAATTCTGGTATCAGATATGTGATGTCGAGTGAGATGTCACAACATCAATATCTGCTATATGAACAAGACAATAAAAGAACAACACTTAAAAGCAATAAATAAACACAGAGAATTGTTCACCCAGTTCGGTCTAACAACCTACGTCTGGGGGCTACCAAGCCAGGGAGGAAATTCACTATCAGTAGTATTAATTCATAGACTCTACAATCAACATACCCGTTGACAATCTATTCACTTAATCACTACCCAATGACACTTCTACCTAAGACACTCTTAGATATGAGACACCTCTCACTCCCCCTCAATCACAGCAGTGATAACAACATACAATAAAGAAAGTAGAAGACACACTTCAACGACAATACCTTGATCTTGCTTAAAAGCTTCAATCAAGAACAAACACTCGTGCTTAAAAGCTTAGAGTGGACAACATACAACTCAACTAAATCAGTCCAGTTCAAACATCAAAATATATGAATGAATGGCTGACAATACACAGACGAAAACACAAACCCTAATACTTGACACTCAGTACACTATCTCTTGTCTTCGTATCTTCCAAGTAGGGTTGTGACTTCTATAAAGAGAAACAGATTCTTGGGCCTAGGCAATAATAATTCTCAGAATTAATTCTCAATTAAAACTGATATAACTCCAAATCTTTTTGCCCTAAAATAGTAACAAAATATACTCCACAAAGTAATAGGAACTGATTGTATCAGAATAACTCTTCTCCAATAAATTCGCCTGCACTCCCTCAAACAAAATCTCCCAAGATATATCAGATAACGCGCAACACATAAATAAACAGAACTGGAAGTTCTGTCAAAAGATGTTAAGACTTCCGCCTTGACATCATACACCACAATCTTGCAACACATGTTAGAGCCACACGTCTTGACATCAAGCATGACATCTTGAGGTTACACCTTGTTTTACCAAAATTGCAGCCAATAACAGAACTAACAATCTCCCCCTTTGGCTAATTTTGGCTAAAACAATATCAGCACAGATCAGAGATGCCTGCAGTAGAAAATAACACACAACAACACTAACATTCAGCTGCAACAACCAACCAAGGAAACCAGCTGCACACTTAGCAGCACACAACAATCAAAACATCAAACTCGCTCTCAAACCACGAAATCAGAAAGCCAACATCACAAACATCCACTACAGTAAAAAAACAAAACTCACTTCTCCCCCTTTTTAGCCATAATTGGCCAAACTACAGATTAAATCCAGAAGAAACAACCTAAAATTAGTCACCAATCCCAATGTTCTGACACGCAGTCAAACATTGTCAAATTCCAAGAAAAACTGTTGAACCCAACTTGGAAAGAGTGACACATTACCCAACAGAGAGAGGTGCACAGACACCAAACAACTTTGACTGACCAAGCGATACAAACAAGGGTTTCCATATGAATTATAAAAACTACACCAAACTGCTTCTTACTACAACCAATCTGAGAAGGAAACATGAGTCAGTCCTCCAAGACAGTTGATACACACAAGGGGCAGTTGAAGCAAGACCAGAAGAACAAGAGCACAAAACCAAAGGAGATGAAGTTCAAAGAAATGACAACAGGTGGATCCTCTACAGGGGCAACAAGGACAGGAAGAAAAACAGAAACAAGGATGAAGACCATCAAGAAAGCTCAGCTGCAACTACATGAATCTGAGGATGAGGCAGATGAAGATTGGGTTACTTTCATTAACTCAGGTGGTTGGAATGAATAGCTGAATCCAAACATGAGAACTCTTTGCTTGTAGTTTCCAAAAAATGTAATGATGAGTACTTCCATCAATAAAAATGTTCTCGATTGTTTCCAAACATTCTTATTTTTCCACTTTCACATAAGACACCTGCACCAAAAATCACCTTCCTGCACTCCAACAACAATTTACTAATCCTCATATATGCAAATCCCTAATTTTCTTCTTAAATTTTCAAATTGATTTGCATCTAAGGCTTTAGTAAAAATATCAGCTAATTGCATTTCAGTAGCAACATGTTCCAAAGCAACCACTTTATCTTCAACTAGATCTCTTATAAAGTGATGACGTATGTCAATATGCTTAGTCCTGCTATGTTGAATTGGGTTCTTGGAGATATTGATAGCACTCAGATTATCACAGTACAATGTCATGACATCTTGCTTGACATTGTATTCAGTTAACATTTGCTTCATCCAAACTAGTTGTGAACAACTACTTCCTGCTGCTATGTACTCGGCCTTAACAGTAGAGAGAGACACACAGTTCTGCTTTTTGCTAAACCACGAGATAAGATTGTTCCATAAGAAGAAGCATCCTCCAGAAGTACTTTTTCTATCATCATCACTCCCTGCCCAGTCAGCATCACAATATCCACTCAGTTCAGTACCTGATCCATGACTGTATAGTATACCATAGTCACTAGTACCATTCACATATTTCAGAATTCTCTTCACTTGATTCATCTGGCTAACCTTAGGTTCAGATTGATATCTGGCACAAACTCCTACAGCAAAGGAGATATCAGGTCTGCTAGCTGTGAGATACAGTAAGCTTCCAATCATGCTTATGTATAAGCTTTGATCCACACTCACTCCATGTTCATCCTTGGACAGCTTCAGGTGAGTAGGGGTCGGTGTCCTCTTGTGATTAGCACTCTCCAGGCCAAACTTCTTGACTATGTTCTTTGCATACTTGCTCTGAGAGATAAATATGGAGTCTTCCATTTGTCTTACTTGCAGACCCAGAAAATAGTTGAGCTCACCAACAAGACTCATCTCAAACTCAGACTGCATCTGTTTCACAAAATGTTGAACCATTGCTTCTGACATCCCACCAAACACTATGTCATCAACATATATTTGACCTATTAACAATTTTTCTCCTTCCTCTTTGACAAACAATGTCTTGTCAATTCCTCCCTTTCTGTAACCATTGAGAGACAAGAATTCAGTAAGCCTATCATACCAAGCTCTAGGTGCTTGCTTTAATCCATAAAGAGCTTTCCTTAGTTTGTAGACATGGTTAGAAAATGTTGGATCAACATACCCCTTGGGTTGATGTACATAAACTTCTTCATTTAAGTACCCATTCAAGAAAGCACTCTTTACATCCATCTGGAATAACTTGAATTTGAGATTACAAGCTACACCTAAGAGTAACCTGATAGATTCCAGTCTGGCTACAGGAGCAAAAGTCTCATCAAAATCAATTCCTTCTACCTGAGTGTAACCTTGGGTAACCAGTTTAGCCTTATTTCTGGTGACCACTCCTTGTTCATCAGATTTATTCTTGTAAACCCACTTGGTGCCAATCACATTTATTCCATCAGGCCTTGGTACAAGCTCCGACACTTCATTCCTCTTGAATTGTCCCAGCTCTTCTTGCATGGCATTAATCCAAAATTCATCTTTCAAGGCTTCTTTAACATTTTTGGGCTCAATTTTGGATACAAAGCAAGAATTTGACACAACTTCTCTTGACCTTGTGGTAACTCCTGAGTTTGGATCACCTATGATAAGCTCTTTTGGGTGGTCCTTTTGCACTCTGATGGAAGGTCCTTGTTAGGCTGCTCTGGTTCAGGTTCAGCAGCACTAGGACTTGGGTTTACACTTGTGTCTTCAACTTCTATTGATACATCATCAACAAATGTTCCAACATCATCCAGGACATCAGCAACTTCCTTCATTCCATAGTCATCAATAACCACATTTATAGGTTCCATCATGACTCTGGTTCTGGAGTTGAATACCCTATAAGCTCTGCTGTTTGTAGAGTATCCCAAAAAGATTCCCTCATCACTTTTAGGATCCATTTTCCTCCTCTGTTCACGATCTGATAGAATATAAAATTTACTTCTAAAGACATGAAAGTACTTCACACTTGGTCTTCTTCCCTTCCATAGCTCATACAAGGTAGCTGAAGTACCTCTTCTCAAGGTAACTCTGTTGTGAATGTAGCAGGCAGTATTCATAGCTTCAGCCCAGAAATGGTAAGGAAGCTTTTTGGCATGAATCATTGCTCTAGCAGATTCTTGAATGGTTCTGTTCTTCCTTTCAACAACTCCATTTTGCTGAGGAGTAATAGGTGAGGAAAACTCATGACTGATGCCTTCAGTAGAACAATACTCAACAAACTTGCTATTTTCAAACTCTCTTCCATGATCACTTCATATTCTGATGACATTGCTCTCCTTTTCTTTTTGGAGTCTTTGACAGAGATCCTTAAACACATCAAACACTTCTGTTTTGTCTTTGATAAAATTTACCCAAGTGTACCTGGAATAGTCATCCACAACTATATAAGCATACTTCTTCCCACCTAGACTTTCCACCTGCATAGGCCCCATTAAGTCCATATGAAGAAGTTCCAACACTTTAGAAGTAGTGGGATGTTGAAGCTTTTGATGTGACATCTTGGTCTGCTTCCCTATCTGACAGTCTCCACACACTCTTCCTTCTTCAATTTTGAGCTCTGGGATTCCTCTTACTGCTTCTGTAGATATGATTCTCTTCATTCCCTTCAGATGTAGATGTCCCAGCCTCTGATTCCATACTCTGACTTCATCTTCTTTTGCAAGAACACATGTGGATGAACTTGAGTCTTGTGACACCCATAGGTAATAGTTGTCCTTAGACCTAGCACCCTTCATGATAACTTCACCTTTCTCATTTGTGACAATGCACTCAGTTTTTGTAAAATTAACTATGAGTCCTTGATCACATAGTTGACTAATACTGATCAAATTTGCTGTCAACCCCTTGACTAGCAGTACATCATCAAGTCTAGGCATACCTTCATAATTCAGCTTTCCCACACCCTTGATTTCTCCTTTGACACCATCACCAAAGGTCACATGGCCAGAAGAATGAAGTTTAACATCCACCAGCAAATTCTTCACTCCTGTCATGTGACTTGAATAACTACTGTCAAAATACCAATCTTCTTTAGCAGAGACTCTAAGAGAAGTATGAGCTATCAA
The DNA here is from genome assembly GCA_022829125.1 of Lathyrus tuberosus. Taxonomy (NCBI): domain Eukaryota; kingdom Viridiplantae; phylum Streptophyta; class Magnoliopsida; order Fabales; family Fabaceae; genus Lathyrus; species Lathyrus tuberosus. The sequence goes on from JALAZF010000072.1 coordinate 16,099,709, forward strand.
GCTAACAACATCAGTTTTGGAGACCCATTGCTTCTTTTGCTTGATGACTTGATTACCTTTATGAATGACCTGTCTGGGTGCACAATTAGAAGAACTCTTAGGATACCTATGCCACTTATAACAGAAGGCCTTTATGTTTCCAAAGCTCCCACAATGGTGCCATCTCCAGCGCCTGAATTTCTTCCTAGAGGGAGTCCTGTCAGGATGTTTCAACATCACTGGCTTGGAACTAGGAATAACATCATTTGAAGCAGATCCACTGTTGAATCCCAACCCACTTTTGTCTCTTGCAGTTCTTCCAACATCAAGAATCTTGCCTAGAACATCGGTTCTACTATTCAACATTCTGATAGACTTGGACATAGATTCAAGTTTAGATTTCAGCACAAATACTTCATCTTCCAGCTTGGCAATGGTTTCCAGATGCTCTGTCTTTTCATCCTTGAGTTGAGCAATGATCTTCTTCTGCCTCTCCCCTTCTTGACAAGCTTCTTCACTGTTAATGCATAGCTCTATATAAGAATCAGTAAGCTCATCATATGTGCTCTCTTCATCCCTAGAATCATCATCAGATGTACACCTTCCAGTCAATACCCTAACCTACTTGGCAGTCTCTTCATCTTCCTCACTTTCAGTATCAGACTAGGACACAGATAAGCCTTTTTTCTGCTTCTTAAGATATGTAGGGCATTCAGCTCTGATATGACCATAACCCTCACATCCATGACACTGAATTCCTTTGTCATAATTAGGCTTCTCCTCAGTTCTTATTTTCTTCATCTGATCACCTGACCTGTTGCTGTCAGATGTGATGTTCTTGACATTAGGTTTATAGCTCCTGTCCATTCTTTTCAAAACCCTATTAAACTGTCTTTCCAATAGAACAATGGCATTAGATAGCTCTTCCTGAGTTTCAGGACCACACTCTTTCTCATCATCTTCTGTACTAGACACCAAAGCTATGCTTTTGACCTTCTTTTCAGATCTGTCATTCAACCCTAATTCAAATGTCTGAAGTGAACCAATCAATTCATCTACCCTCATCTGGCTGATGTCTTGAGCTTCCTCTATAGCAGTCACCTTCATATCAAATCTCTTGGGAGGAGATCTAAGAATTTTTCTTACCAGCTTCTCATCAGACATCCTCTCTCCTAGGGCACTAGAGGCATTTGACAGTTCAAGTATATTCATGTGAAAATCATGAATGGTCTCTTCATCTTTCATCCTCAAACTTTTAAACTTTGTTGTTAGCAGCTGAAGTCTTGACATCTTGACCTTGGAAGTTCCTTCATGAGTTGTTTTCAGGATATCCCAAGCCTCCTTAGCCACTTCACATGTGTTGAGCAGCCTGAAAATATTCTTGTCAATACCATTAAATAAAGCATTCAAGGCCTTAGAATTCCCAAGAGCGAGTTCATCTTCTTCCTTAGTCCACTCCTTCTCAGGTTTCAGCTTTGACACACCATCTTTTCACATAATGACAGGATGTTTCCATTCTGTCAGAACAGCCTTCCAAGCCCTGCTGTCTAAAGATTTCAGAAATGCAACCATGCGAGGTTTCCAATAGTCATAATTTGATCCATGTAGAATAGGGGGTCTATTCACAAATCCACCACTCTCCTTGTCCATTGCACCAGAAAGTAACAGCCCTAGATCTCACCCAGATACAGAGCAGGATGACCTGCTCTGATACCAATTGAAATTCTGGTATCAGATATGTGATGTCGAGTGAGATGTCACAACATCAATATCTGTTATATGAACAAGACAATAAAAGAGCAGCACTTAAAAGCAATAAACAAACACAGAGAATTATTCACCCAGTTCGGTCTAACAACCTACGTCTGGGGGGTACCAAGCCAGGGAGGAAATTCACTATCAGTAGTATTAATTCATAGACTCTACAATCAACATACCCGTTGACAATCTATTCACTTAATCACTACCCAATGACACTTCTACCTAAGTCACTCTTAGATATGAGACACCTCTCACTCCCCCTCAATCACAGCAGTGATAACAACATACAATAAAGAAAGTAGAAGACACACTTCAACGACAATACCTTGATCTTGCTTAAAAGCATCAATCAAGAATAAACACTCGTGCTTAAAAACTTAGAGTGGACAACATACAACTCAACTAAATCAGTCCAGTTCAAACATCAAAATAGATGAATGAATGGCTCACAATACACAAACGAAAACACAAACCCTAATACTTGACACTCAGTACACAATCTCTTGTCTTCGTATCTTCCAAGTTGGATTTTAGAATTTAGAGAGTTTACATTCATTTGTAATTGGTCTATTTTTGACCCTATGAATGAAGTTTGAGTATTAAAAAAAAACCTTAATTAGAATATCAGCGATTGTTTACCAATTTTCGGCATAATTAGTATGTTCCAAAATTAAACTACAAATATTAATTCTCATTACAGTGCTAAACAAATTAAATAATTCTTTCAAATTTAACTTATAATTTTCAAATTGATGAACAAATATTTCAAATTGTTTCTAATATATTATTTTGAATTATAAATGCTTATAAATATTACAAATTAAATCATAAATTTTCAACTATAGTTTATAATTTATTGTATAACAATGTCCTATAATATATTATTAAATTGAAATAATTGAAATTGATGATAAAATTAATTCAATTATAAATGTTAAAAATTAATGATAAAACAAAATCTAAATTATATAATATTATTTAAAAAAACTCTTCTCAATCCATGCATCGTGCAGACCTCAATGTATTAATATATTATTTGGTGTAGAGAGTGTTAAATTTTAGGGTTAATACCTATTTTCACCCCTGCCATATGGGCGTGTTTTCAAAAACCCCCCTGCAAAAAAAAAAGTTGCAAGACTGACCTTAACAAATTTTAAAAGTTTTGATTTAAACCTTTATCAGGCCACATCATCAAAAATACGTATGTGGCATCCATTTTTTTAATTCTTAATTGGAACATATTACCACATCAATTAATTAGGAATTGCAATGACTCTTTTACCCTCAACACTTTTCTTAACAAAAATCCTAACCCATCATCTTCTACGTTTTCTTCTTTTTCGTTTTCTTCTTTTTCGTCTTCTTCTCGCCTTCTTCTTTTTTCTTCTTTTTTCGTTTGGCCTACCCTATCCGTTTCCTTCTTTTTTCGTTTTTGTCAATGAATTCCAGCAACGATAGTCAACCATTTTCGTCTAACTCAAGCTTATCTTCCAATGGAAGAGTAACTCCCAAATGTGGCCACAATGTCTCCATGAAGATGTTTGTATCGAAATCGGTTTCAAACCCTGGGAGAAAATATTGGAAATGTAAGTTTTGGGGTAAAGGTGACGATTGCAACGCATTTCACTGGGATGATGAGTTTTTCAGCTACTCTGATGTAGAAACAGTTCAACTGAGTGATATTACAAGCAAGATGGAAGACATGAAGAAAAAGCTTGATGGGTTAACAAAGAAGATGAATTATGTTTTAGTTGCTTTAATTTGTATATGTGTTCATTTCTTTCTTAGGTCATGTTGTAACTGAAGTGATTGTAACTTTGTTGTAACTTATCTGATTGTAACTGATGTGGTCCAATGTTGTAATGTTTTTCTGCGTGAATAAATTTAGTTGTTGTTTATGTTATATGATTTTATTGCTTTTATTGGAATATTGCACTGTTATATGTTAAGATAATAAGAACATAAAAGAACAAGAACATAACTAATAATTTGGATAGAGGGCGAGACGGGGGAAAGGAGGTCGGGGACAACCACAGCAGGTATCGCCGTCACCGATAACCCTAACTTCACCAACAGCATCATCGAGTCCTATCAAAATCATCCCAGGCGAGGAAATTACTGATATGAATGAGCAAGAGAAATTGAATGAAGACAACAATGAGAAAGAAGACAAAAACCCTAAACCTAAAGAGGTCCCTTCAATCCAAACCGAATATGAGGAAAACGTCATAAATCACAAGCTTTGGGTGGATGTGGTTAGCGAGAATAGAAATCCAGCAAAAGGGATTACACTTCAATACATAGCACCTTCCATGGTCAATGGAGAAATTGAAGTAGAAATCCAAGAAGAAGACATCGAATCAGAAGTGAAATATTGGGGATCAACTCTTATTCTATATGCTTTGGGGAAGATCTAAGTATGAATTCAGTCAAGAGATTCATGGAGAAGACATGGAACTTTGTCAATCTCCCTGATATGTTTTTCAATGATGAAGGATATTTCATACTCAGATTTCAATCATTTGCGGATAAAGATGTCTTCCTACTGAAAGGTCCTTACACCATCAGAAATGTCCCACTTCTTTTGATGGAATGGAAACCAGATGTTAATCTACAACAGGATATGTTGCGTACCCTTCCGTTGTGGGTTACGTTACCTCAACTTCCACTGCATTTATGGGGGCCAAAAAGTCTTAACAGAATTAGAAGTGCAATAGGAATCCCTCTCATGATAGATGAATGTACTGCAACAAAGATTCGAGTATCGTATGCGCGTATGCTTATAGAAGTAGATATAACCAAAGAACTAATAAAGGAAATACCTATCAAAGACTGTACCGACAGAAGAATCATTCAGCCTGTGGAATATGAATGGAGACCCAAATACTGCAACAAATGTCAGAAACTGGGACATATATGCAAGACAAAGCCACAACAAGGAATGCAACAATGGAGAATCAAGGCTAAACCTACAGAAACAACAATAACAAAGAAGTCTACTGAAGATATGCAGAATACTGAATAGGTAAACACGAGTGAAAACAAAACTCCAAAGAAGAACCAGGGGATTCAAATTCAGCAAGAGACAAATTGGACAACAGTTAGCAGATCCTCAAGAGATAAAGGTAAGAAACAAACTACTGGTGGAAATACTCCTATAGTGAATTGTGTTAATGGATTTGATGCCCTTAGGGTTATGAATGACCCTATTGTGCCCCATGATAGGGGACCATGATAGTATCTTGGAACATAAGGGGGTTGAATAATACTGGCAAACTGAAAGAGATTGGCTCCTGTCTCTATAAGTGAAGGCCAGACATAGTTATTCTCATTGAAACTAGAGTGAAAAAGGAGAAAGCTCAAACCATCAAAAACAAACTCAACTTTCATAGGAGATATGTGGATAATTATCAGAACCACTACAATGGTAGGATTTGGTTATCGTGGAATGAAAATAAGTATAACATTCAGTTAGTAAAGAGCACTGACCAATTCTTTCATTGTGAGGTTTGTGATAAGCAAGGGGTGTTTAAATATTGGTTGACTGCAATTTATGCATATAACCAATTAGAATACAGGAAGAATTTGTGGAAGGACTTGATTCAACTACATCTTACACAACAGGGTTCATAGTGTGCTATAGGTGATTACAACAATGTAACTCAATCTATGGATAAAATAGGAGGCAGAATGGTTATGGAAAATGAATACAGAGACTTAATTGACATGATGAATCTCACAGGCCTCAGGGAAATGACTAGTACTGGAGACTATTATACCTGGAGTAACAGACACACACATGGAACCATTTACTCTCAAATTGATAGACTTCTTGGAAATGCACCTTGCTTCCAAGATAATATCAATAAACATCGGAAGGTTATTTCCCCCAATGTGTCAGATCATGCAATGCTCTGTTTGGAGGATCCCAATTAGGTTATTAAGAGGAAAAGCAATTTCAAATTTAACAATTACATGACTGAAATGGAATGCTATAATGATGTTATCAACAGGAGCTGGAATAGACATACTGTGGGAAATCCTATGAATATCCTGTGGCAGAAACTGAACAGACTTCAAAGAGATCTGATGATTTTTCAAAAGAAGACTTGTAATATAAAGCAACAGTTGGAGAATGCTAGAAGAGACTTAGATGAAGCTCAAGAGGAACTCACTCACAATAGAATGGATGTCCATCTAATTGAGAAGGTTAGAAGCTGCACTCTTAAGTTGATGGAATGGAATGATATTGAAGAGAGAACTTTGGCTCAAAGGGCAAAGATTGATTGGATTCGATTAGGTGATGGAAACAATGCTTATTTCCATGCCACCCTAAAAGCTAAGCACCATACAAATAGCTTCACTACATTATTCAAAACAGATGATACTTGTATGGATACACAGGATGAGATAAAACATGAGATTCTAGACTACTATGGAGGTCTGATGGGCACTATAGCTAACACTACTAAGCACATTGATATAGATGCTATGAGGAAAGGGTTACAAATAAATAAAGAAGATGGAGATAGATTGATTACTCAGATATCAGAAACAGAAATTGTTGATGCCTTGAAAGACATAGGTGATCTGAAGTCTCCAGGCATTGATGGTTTTGGGGCAAAATTCTTCCAATCTAGTTGGTCTACTATCAAACATGATTTTATTGAAGTTGTTCATGAGTTCTTTAATACAGGATATCTTGCAAGGAAATTCAATACCACCATAGTGACTCTGAATCCAAAAAATTAGAATGCCAAATATGTGAAAGACTACAGACCTATAGCCTGCTGCACTACCTTCTATAAGGTTATTTCAAAAATTCTAACCAAGAGACTTAATAGGGTTCTACAGAAAGTTATTCATCCTAGCCAGGCTACATTCATTCCAGTACAATCAATCCATAATCACATTCTCTTGGCCTTTGAATTGATGAGGGGATTTGATAGAAAGGGATGGCCTCCAAGGTGTATGCTTCAACTAGATCTCCAAAAAGCATATGATATGCTTGATTGGAATGCTTTGGAGACTGTTCTTTGTGAAATTGGGATGCCACACAAATTTATTGGTTGGATTATGAATGTAGTGAGTTCTGTCAATTACAGGTTCAATGTGAATGGTGAATTGACTGATACATTGCAAGCCAAGAGAGGAATTAGACAAGGGGATCCTATCTCCCCCTTGTTATTTGTGATAATGATGGAATATTTGAATAGACTCGTTGCTAAAATGCAGGAAAATTCGAATTTCAACTATCACAGTAAATGTGAAAAACTGGGTCTAACTCATCTTTCATTTGCAGACGACATTTTACTGTTTTACAGAGGGGATATCATTTCTGTTGGAATGATTCTTGAAACCTTCAAGTTGTTTTCTGATTCTACAGATTTAATTATAAATCCAAGCAAATGTAAAGTCTTTTATGGGGGTATGGATGATAATGAAATGCAGAATATCAAGATTCAGACAGACTTTGAGAAAGGTAACTTACCAATTAGATACCTGGGAATACCTCTATCAAGCAAGAGGTTAAAGATTGATCAGTATATGCCTTTAATTGATAGAATAACTTCAAGATGTAAACATTGGGCAGCAAAGCTACTCAGTGCAGCTGGAAGGGTTCAACTTGTCAAAAGCGTCTCTTATGCAGTAGCAAACTACTGGATTAGCTGTCTACCTCTCCCTAAAATGGTGCTTCATAAAATCGAGGCAGTTTGTCGATCCTTTATTTGGACTGGCAAGGAAGAAATCAGTAGGAAAAGTCATGTTTCATGGAAAAATGTGTGTAGCTCTATCAAAAGTGGAGGTCTAAATGTGATTAACTTGGAAATTTGGAACAATGTGGCACTTCTGAAATGTCTTTGGAATATTTGTCTTAAGAGAGATAACCTATGGGTTAAATGGATCCACATTTACTATTTAAAGGGCTGCGATATCCTCTATTGCACTAAAGACAAGAATAGATGTTCTTGGATCTTGATGAACATATTACAGCAAAGACACTTTATCAAAAGACTACAACCATTGTGGGATTCTATGGTGCAGAACAACAAGTTCAACATGATGATGGTTTATCTTATGCTTATTGAAGATGATAATGAAATTAGCTGGAAAACTCTGTTATATCGCAATGCTGCTAGACCTCGAGCAATTCATACTCTTTGGATGGACTGCCATGGCCGTTTACCTACGAAGTCTAGAATGCACCACCTTGGATTGCTTACTGATGATACATGTATCTTGTGTAACACTGAGATAGAAACTATGGAGCACCTGTTTTTCTGATGCAAGGATGTAGAAGAAATATGGAAGTACTTCCTTAATTGGATAGGGATCACCCATATTCCCAAAGGGTGGAATGAAGAAATGTCTGGGATAGTGCAAACAACTAAAGGTAAAGGCTGGAAAAAGAATTTATGGAAGACTGTTTTCACAGAGGTTGTCTATGGCATTTGGATTTTTTGGAACAAAATGATTTTTGATGGTCATGCAAACAAAACAATGACCATTAGAAATATTAAAGATAGTGTGGTTTATAGGCTGTGGCAAAACACAAAATATAGAGTCCATATAGCTAATCTTCTATTGTAATTGTGGTTTGTTTGATCTCTCTAGTCTTCTTGTAATTGGCTGGACTTTTTAGTCGCCATTATCGTGCTTGTATTGTTTTTTTGAAATTAATATATATTTCATTCTTTTCAATAAAAAAAATTTGAATAGATAACAATTATCACACAAATACATAAAAGAACAAGAACATAACTAATAATTTGGATTGATAACAATTATCACAGAAATACATAAAAGATGTTCACTGCAAAATAACTGAGATGTTCACATAACTGATATGTTCACAAAATAAGCCAAAGTTACAAAATGGCACATTATGTGCATAACAAAATAACAAACAAACAGAAAAGTTTCAAATCCAAGTTACAAAATGGCACATTATGTGCTTAACTACTGAGTCATGCACCTAGCAATATCCTTCCACTTATTCTTTAATACCATCTTTGATGCACTCCCACCAGTTTCATCATAAAAAACTAATGGCACATCAGGTGTTGATCCAGGCCCACCATGTCTTTTGGCATTCCTTACTTCTTTCAACCTTTCACTGCACCTCTTTCTTGATGGCTTCTTACTTGCAACTTTTTTCTTAGCAGAAGGTTTTGTGACATTGATAGCAGCAGGTAGTGTATCTGTTATAGCAGCAGGTTGTGTTTCTGAAACTTGTGTAGCAGCAGGTTGTGAAACTTGTGTAGCAGCAGGTTGTGAATCTTGTGTAGCAGCAGGGTGTGAATCTTGTGTAGCAGCAGGGTGTGAATCATTTGGTTCAGGTGTGGGATTAACAAGTTGTGATTGTTGTTCTTCATAAAGACTCATCATTTCATTCAGCAATGCATCTAACTCTGGGTCATCAACATTTCCATCACCTTGTGCAGTAGATGTTTGTGGTGCATCAGGCTTTGTAGAGGCTTTGGTCCTTGGTGTCTTTCTCTGCATAATGCAGAAACATATATAAGAACACATATTAGATCAGCATATAATTCAGAAATATTACATGATACACCTTACCTTTCTCTTCAGTGCATTAGGATCTTGTTCCTTAGCTTGACACTTCCTTGAATTGTGGCCAAATTTGTCACACTTTGTGCATCTATATGATACACCTACCCTCCTCATCCTTGAACCAGTCTCATCCATCTCTCTAAACCTCAGTTTCTTAGGCCTTCCAGGGCCCTTCTTGTATTATGGTGGCAACAAGTTTTCAGCATCCACAGTAGGCCACATGTCCATACCATTGATTGGACTGACATTGTTTTCATAGCATGTCTTGTAAGCTTCCCTCATATAGCAAGGGTCAACATATTTCTCAGGATCTAAATTCTGATATTGCAATGTAGAAACAGCATGCCTACAAGATCCCAAAAGCAACAAGTGCAGGTTTTTTTCCCTACATCAACAACAAACTGCAGCCCATTATATGGGTGGTGGACTTGCCACAAATCACCCATACTCCATGTAAGCAGCCATTCTCCACTTAATAGTGTTTCCTTATCTAGCCTTTTCCTAGGATTAGGCATCACATTGTGCTTTCACTTATCAAGCTTGACTATACTATTAGCAATCCTATTCATCAAATAGTTTCTAATCCATTCTACCATAGTGAGTATTGGCTTATCCCTAGCTTGTAAAATGGTACTATTAAAAGATTCACTCAAGTTATTCATCAAAACATCACACTTAGGGTAGAATGAAAATGAATGCTTACACCACAGTTTTGTTGGCACTCCCATTAGCCAATCTCATGCCTTCTTATCAAGTTGTTTAAGCTCATTCATCTTCTTCTCCCAAGCCTGGAAGTATGTTGCTTTTGCAGCACCCATGAAAAGGTCCCTAATGGCAGCTCCACCACCAAATTTCTTCTTGAAGTTTGCATACAAGTGTCTCAGGCAAACCCTGTGTTCAATTTGCTCAAACATCTCCTCAAAGACACTAACAAGACCCTAAAACCAGAAGCACACAAACAACAAAACAATATAACATTAGTTTGAATCTATAAACATATTAACTTCATAAAAATGCATAACATATCACACTATGTACCTTTTGTTGGTCTGAAATAAAAACATACTTTCTCTCCTCTCCAATGTCTTCCATAAGCAATTGCATAAACCATCTCCAACTTTCCTTTGTCTCAATCTCCACCACACCAAATGCCAAAGGATAATATTGGTCATTTGGGTCCCTTGCTACAGCAATTAATAACTGTCCTCCATATTGTGTCTTAAGATGACATCCATCTACCCCTATAAAGGGTCTACAACCCTTGGTAAACCCTTTCTTGCATCCATCAAAACAGAAATAAAATCTCCCAAATCTTGGTGGTAGTGTTGGATGTGGTCTCTCAGTACTTATCTTGATTGTATTCCCAGCACAGTGGTTTCTCAACTCAGCTGCATAACTCCATAACATATTATATTGTTCCTTTGCATCTCCTTCAATTATTTCCTTTGCCATACATCTAGCTCTCCAAGCATTCCCTTTGGTTATGCCTACTGAATATTTCTGCCTTAGTTCAGACATTATCTCAGAAACTTTTACTTTCCCTTGTGATTTCCTCTTTTCAACCACTAACTTATAGACCCACTTGGAATTGGCAGACTTGTTATTTAATACCCTAGCACATGTGTGGGTCCCCACCCAAGTCTTTATCTGATAAGTGTGCCTATCCCCCACTTTGCTACACAAGGCTAAAAAACCACATTTTCCCTTGCACTCAACCCTAACCCTATAACTCTCACTCTTAACAAAAGTTAACTCCCTACCATTTAAAACTGACCATTCTCTAATAGCATCTTTAAATTCAGAAAGAGATTTGAACTCCATACCTAATTTGAATTGAAAGTCTTTGTTAAGCAGCTCTGATCTGAACTTCTCATACTTTGGCTTAGCAGGTTTGTCATCCATGTCACTTTCATCAGCATCTGAACTATCAAGTTCCTCACTAGTATAATCCAAATCTTCACAGTTTGTTGCATTCCTCTGTGAACAGGATCCTAAGACCCTTTTGGGCACCAAAAGATTCAGCTTCTTTACCTTGCTCCTTGATTTCATCTTCTTTGGATCCTTGGATGCACAAAGCTTGACTCTCAGTGATTTTCCATTGACATCCACCCTATTCCCACTAGCTGGATAATCTACCTGCACTTGTTAAAATTCTTCCTCTTCTACTTCACACGCTCTTTCCTCTTCACTGTCATCGAAACCTTGTCCAACATCAACATCATAATCAGTGTTATCATCTTTACTAGAAGTTATGAAGTCATCCACACCAGGATGAAGCACCTTGGTCATGATGTCTTTTACACCATGCTCTACCCATAGATGGCCATCAACCTTACAAGACATGCAATGCTTTGCAATTTCTACAGCTTGTGCATCATCAACAACATTTGTAAAACCTTCGTCCATATGAGGAATCTTTCTCCAAAGCCTAAAACCTTCATATCCCCAATCTTTAACCAGACTAACAACTTCAAAAAAGCTCCACTTATCTTCGTCCAGCCCTTCAACAATTGTCTCCCTACCCCCTCTATAATACGTATGAATGTCTTGAACAAAATTTCCCCCATGGTGAAATATTAAACTAAACACGCCCATATCTGCAGAATACAAAGAATAAACCGTACATATTGTTAGAAAGATATTCACTTGGGACCACATTATTGTACTTGGATGAGAATAGAAACTTTGAGAATAGTACGTACCTTTCAAAATCAAACTTATGGATATTTTGTTACAGGAACTCTTTCGGATGTTGGAATGCAAACGATATGACTTCTGCAGTTGAGTTACGAACGAAATTGAAGAACCCTAAGGAAGATGAAGATGAAGAACCGTAATAGTTAGGGTTTGAAATGAGACATTTCCCAAATGTGCAAAAATCTGGATATTTTGTTTAAAAAAGTGCTGAGGGTAAAAGAGTCATTGCAATTCCTAATTAATTGATGTGGCAATATGTTCCAATTAAAAATTGAAATAATGGATGCCACATAAGTATTTTTGATGATGTGGCCTGATAAAGGTTTAAATCAAAACTTTTAAAATTTGTTAAGGTCAGTCTTGCAACTTTTTTTTTCGCAGGGGGGTTTTTCAAAACACGCCCATATGGCAGGGGTGAAAATAGGTATTAACCCTAAATTTTATTGTGTGACTTTATGTATTATGTGTTATGCATGAAATTAGTTCGTTGATATGTGTTTGTTACTATATGAATGATTAGATGATTTTGTTAGTGGAGAATGATAATACGAATAGTTTAATGTATAAATTTAAATTGAGGATGATGTCAATGATGTCTATTCTATAGTGTCTAAACTCAAATTCTCTGATTCTGAATGGTTAAGAAATCAATTTCGTGTTTATAGAAACCGATTAGTTATGTACAATATAGAAAAACACATTAAATGACACACTACACTATACATAAAAAGAATAAACCAATAAGATCCTTTGTAAAGCATAATAGTTTTGGTTTGTTGAATAATTAGATTGCCCACTTGTGCTCCGCACGGGTATATTAGAAAGAAAATTACAATATTTTATAATAGTTGATATTTAATTTTTTATATTACTTTGTAGACCGTTTAGATTATGTTTGCAATTATACTATTAATTTTTTAATGAGAAACAATAATACAAAAAGTGTTTTACATTATTTTTTTTAGGTTATCAGAAGATCTATTATGGTTACTGTTCTGGGCTGGGCCAGCCCCTGCCTTGCTGTCGGGCAGGCCCAAGCACAATGGCTAGCGAAAGCCCAACAATGCCAAAGTCGCATCTGCGTCGGGCACGTGCCAGTCCTTTTGGACGTCGGGCACGCAAGGTAAAGACTGTCGAACAGAAGCGTATGGCCTACGGACACACCTCTCTTGGACACCACGTTCTCCTCCCCGAGAGGGCACGTTCTCTTGTAACTTCCCACTCCCGAAAGAAACGGTCTGCCCTACTTCCGGAGATTTCGGGACCGTTACACCAGGGCGAAGACCACGTGCTGGTCTTCACTATGCCACGTAAGCTCTGGCAGTTTCTTGGATTGGGCCTTGCCATCCAGCCCAATGCAAGTAACCGTTGGCCCCGCGCTGAGGGATCTCTATAAATACCCTCTCACTTGAGAGGGTCAAGACACACAATGTTATACACTCTAACCTTTTTCAGTACTTGCTTTTACTTCTAACATTTGCCTTACTTGAGCGTCGGAGTACCTTGCAGGTACACCCCCCGCCCCCCAGTCGTCTCACCATCACCGGAGCTGAGGATTCATGACGTTGCTAGCCACCGTTCTCCTGTCTGATCCAGGTACGATCAGTGGCGCCGTCTGTGGGAACTCTTTGCTTCCTCGTTTTTCTCCTTCGATAAACCATAGCATTCCTTCTCAATAGCCATGGCCAGTGTATCTGGAACCAAAGCACCGGATGTCGTCGCCGCACCATCCGAAAATGGCGACCATCGTGAAGAGAACGTTGTCGTCCCAGTCGAGGACGTCGACATCAGAGATGGGCAGATCGGCTCCCCATTCTCCGGGGACATAGCTGATGATGTTTCCGAACAGGTGATTCCGCAGGCCGTGTATCAGCCTATTCCGCCACCGCCCGACGCAGATCCTAGTACGGTGGCCCTGCTCACCTTTATCAACCAGACCAACCAGATGATCGCACAACAGAACATCTGGATCGAAGCTCTAGAGAGAGGTCGACCCCGATGTCCTTCACCGCAAAGACACCGTCGTCCTCCCTCTCCCCGTCAATCTCCCCAGAGAACTACCCAGGCGGACTCCCGCAGTCCCTCCCCGCGACGCGAGGGTCGCGGGCCACGTTTGGAACGCCCTCAACCGACTGTTTCCCAGAAACGCCACCGCTCGCCTCCCCCGAAAGACACGACCAAGAAAAGGAGCAGAGACGCTGGCGAGAGACCCAGGGGCCATCTCAGGAATCCTCCTCGTGGGCAAGGATCTGGGCAAGACCATCACTCCCCGTCCAGGTCCCCTGTCTGAAGCGACGAAGACGATCAAAGAACTCCCCTGTCCAAGGAAATTATGGACACCCTGATACCTCCGGGCATGGAGATGCCCCCACAGCTAGGGACCTATGACGGCACGGCTGATCCTGACGACCATATTGAGAGCTTCGAAGCGATGCTCAACTTCAGGAACGTTCAAGGAGCCATTAAGTGCAGGCTCTTCCCTACGACTCTCAGGAAATGGGCCATGACATGGTAAAAAAGGCATGCTCCAAAGTCCATCATTTCCTGGAAACAGTTCAAGCAGCGGTTTTCCAGTCATTTTACCGCTTTGCACCGACATCCAAAGACTGTGGCGTCCCTCGAGGCCATCTTCCAGGGACGGAATGAATCTCTTTGAAATTATATCGAGAGGTTCAACCGAGAAGCTGTCGAGGTCCACGAGACCGATGAGATGAAGAAGTTCTTGATCGCGAAGGGATTGCGCCCTGGAACTGACTTCGCCAAGACCGTGGGCATTCTTAAGCCCATAGACTTGGAAGATTTACTCGTTCGAGCTCAGTCTTACATCAAGTTCGAGGAGTCACAGGCCGCCTAGCTGACCCTCAACTTGCGACGACGAGAAGGCCCCCGCAGCCACAGAGATGAAGGCTCTCCTCCACCTCGACGTGGAGGAGAGAGGAGGAGGGACACCCAACCACGGGACTCTCATATTCCTGCTGGTATGTTCACGGATTACACACCAGAGCGTTGAGAATACGACCCATCCAGACAGGGAGAATCGACTTCAGGTTGCCCTCAGCATTACTCGACCCAAGGATTTCTGCATTTCCGAGAGAATCGAGAACACCAAGGCTGTCCGCAACCTTTGGAGAAACTTCCCCGACGAAGACCCCATCGCTGCCCGTAGCACATGGGAGAGCTTCCCCAAGACGATGGTTATATCGGGCGGGGGCCCCGAAAAGGTCTCCGTTGGATCAATAAAGAGGAAGTTTGACGAGCTGGAGTTGGCTACATCTGCGAAGACCATGTCCCTCGACAAGGTGCAAGGGAGATCAAACCCAATCACCTTCTACCTCGAGGAGTTTCCCGGAGGAGCGCCAAATGCAACTATTCCCCTCCTGATTCCAGCGCAGATGGCCAACTTCGACGTCTGCAGGATCCTGGTCGACCAGGACAGCTCGGTGGACATAATGTACGCTTACCTCTTCAGCACCCTCCAGCTCACTGAAAGGCACTTAACCCCGTACGTGGGCTCAGATTTGCAAGGGTTCAACGGCACCACCACCAGGCCTTGGGTTTACATCGAGCTGATGGTCACTTTTGGGGTCGACGACACTGCCCGACAGGTTAAGACCCGCTTCCTGGTGGTCGACTGTCCTTCCCTCTATAACTGCATCTTGGGGAGGACCACCCTGGCCGAACTTACTACGGTGCATTCAACGGTCCACCTAAAGATGAAGTACTACACCGCCAGTGGTCGTGTGGTTACCATGCACGGGGACATCGAGGCGGCCAGAAGATGCTTCAATGATACCATCAAGGGTTTGAACATCATTGGTTCCAAGCCCAAGAACCAAGCAAAGATATCTTCGGGCGCAGAGCAGATGCCACTCCCGCCCGTCAACGCGGTCGACCTTGACAGCAGGTTCCCCGGGGAACATGATCTAGAAGATGCCACCGGGGATGACTTTCCAGCTGAAGGCAACGGGCAGCCTATCTACCCAACACGCCCCGTCCCAGACGGAGACTTCGAGCTGGTGACCCTCGGAGACGACCCCGACCGAAGCATGAAGATCGGTTCTGGACTCCCCGACCTGGCGAAGAAGCAGCTGGAGGCCTGCCTCCGTGAGAATTCTGACCTGTTCGCCTGGAGTGCTTCAGAAATGTCCGGTCTCGACCCCGAGGTGGCTTGTCATTAACTGACTATAGACCCGGCCGTTAGGGTCGTAGCTCAACGTAGGCGTAGGCAGTCTCCGGAGAAAGCGGAGGCTACCGAAAAAGCTGTAAATTACCTCCTAGAGGAAAATTTCATTTCGGAAGCCAAGTACACAACTTGGCTGTCCAACGGTTTACTCGTTAAGAAAAATAATGGAAAATGGAGGATGTGTGTTGATTATACCG
This sequence comes from Lathyrus tuberosus, assembly GCA_022829125.1. NCBI lineage: Eukaryota > Viridiplantae > Streptophyta > Magnoliopsida > Fabales > Fabaceae > Lathyrus > Lathyrus tuberosus. The sequence goes on from JALAZF010000072.1 coordinate 16,116,098, forward strand.
ACCTTAACCGGGCATGCCCGAAAGATTCTTACCCTTTGCCTAACATCGACTAGCTGGTCGACAATTCTGCAGGTTTTAAGCTATTGTCCTTCATGGACGCTTACTCGGGGTACAACCAAATCCCCATAGACAAGGCCGACAAGCAGCATACCGCCTTCATGACCGAGTCGGACAATTACTATTACAACGTAATGCCCTTCGGACTGAAGAACGCCGGTGCGACCTACTAGCGGATGATGAACAAAGTCTTCCGGGCAGAAATCGGCGATATGCTCGAAGTCTACATGGACGACATGATCGTCAAGTCCACAGAGGAACTCGACCACGCGCCTCACCTCAAAAAAGTGTTCGACACAGCGAGGAGATGTTGGATGAGATTCAACCCCGACAAGTGTACCTTCGGCGTTCGGGCAGGCAAATTCCTTGGTTTCTATCTCACAGAGAGAGGAATCGAGGCAAACCCCGACAAGTGTAGGGCCTTCTCCGAGATACCCACCCCGGACTCGAAGAAATCCATACAATCGCTGAGCAAGATGCTAACCGCCCTCTCCTGCTTCGTCGCCAAATCAGCCCAATACGCACTCCCATTTTTCAAACTTCTTCGCCAAAAGACCACTTTCTCAAACAGGTGCTATCACAACCCCCGGTCCTCCATCTCAAACAGGTACTATCACAACCCCCGGTCCTCTCACGGCCAGAGAACGGGGAGACGCTTTTCTTGTATCTCGCCATCAGGGAAGAAGCGGTCAGCGCTGTACTTATCAAGGAAACTCCCGACGGGCAGAAACCGATTTACTTCACTATTAAAGCCCTCCAGGGCCCCGAGATCAGGTATCAACAGATCGAAAAGGTCACCTTGGCCCTCGTCACTGCAGCTCGAAGACTTCGCGATTACTTCCTGGCCCACATGATCGTGGTAAGAACCGAGCATCTTATAAGGCAATTCCTCGGTCGACCAGACATGGAGGTAAGAATGCTCAGGTGGTCGTTGGAACTCGCCGAGTTCGGCGTCCAATAAGAAGGAAGGAAAGCCTTGAAAGCTCAAGTGCTGGCCGACTTCGTGGATGAAATGACCATCCCCGAACCTTCGACCAACGGAGCCCAAAGATGGACAATCTATGTCGACAGGGCATCCAACTCGAAAGGAAGCAGGGCGGGCATCATCCTCGAGAACAAGGAAGGAATCCTGATCGGAGTCTCCCTCGAGTTATCCTTCCCGACGTCGAACAACCAGGCAGAATACAAGGCTTTCCTCGCCAGGCTACGTTTGGCCGAGGACCTCGGGGCCAAGGAAGTCAAGATCTTTACCAATTCCCAGCTCGTGGCCTCCCAGGTCCGAGGAGAGTATCAAGCCAAGAACGATTGCCTTATCGAATACTTAACCTTAGTAAAGGAAAAAATGAAGAGTTTCATCTCCGCGGAGGTGACCCACATCCCGCGCGAGCACAACACCCGGGCAGACATCCTATCTAAACTGGCTAGCATGAAGAAGAAAGGAGGAAACAAGTCAGTCATCCAGGAAGTACTCTCTCATCTGAGCATCAACAAGCCCGCTCCAACGACAGATGTAAACGCTATCGGGGACACCAATTATTGGATGACACCGGTATACGAATATCTAATGACGGTTAAGCTCCCCGAAGATCCCAAGGAAGAGGGGATGGTCAAACGACGAGCGTGTTCGTACACGATAGTCGAGGATAAACTATACCGCTAAGGATTTTCAATCCCTCTTCTCCGGTGCGTCGAAGAGAACAAGGTCCCCGGTATCCTCGAAGAGATTCACAAGGGCATCAACGCCCAACACCTTGGTGGATGATCTTTCACTCGCAAAGCACTTCGGGCAGGGTATTACTGGCCCACTATGCAGCACGATGCCAATGAGCACGTTAAGAAGTGCGATAGATGCCAACGACACGAGGACATGCACCTCGCTCCCCCCAACGAGCTCAAAACACTCTCATCCCTGTGGCCCTTTGTGTGGTGGGGAATGGACATCCTCGGCCCTTTCGTCGTGGGTTCATACCAGAATAAATACCTCATCGTCGGAGTGGACTATTTCATAAAGTGGATCAAGGCGGAAACCTTGGCCAAGATCACGACCTTCAACATACTCCGTTTCTACAAGAGGAACATCCTCGCTCGGTTCAGAGTTCCCCAAGCAATCTTCACCGACAACGGGACACAGTTCACCTACAAGAACTTCCAAGACTTCGTCGCCAAACTAGGCACGAAGCAGCACTTCACGTCGGTCGAGCACCCGCAAACAAATAGGCAGACCAAAGCAGCAAATAGGGTGATCCCCCAAGGATTGAAACGTCAGCTCGGCGAGGCCAAACAAAGGTGGGTTGAAGAAGTCCACAGTGTCCTCTGGGCCTACCGAACAACCCCACATTCCACAATCGAGGAGACTCTCTTTCGTCTGACCTACGGAACGGAAGCAGTGATTCCCGTGGAGGTCAGAGGGAAGAAGTCGACTTTGTCGAAGAGACAAGAACGGGGGCCTCCCTCCAGGAAGCCTTACTCAAACAGAATATTACTTTACGCTATAACAACAAAGTTATTAAGCGTGATTTTCAAGTAGGCACCCTCGTCCTACGAAGGAACCAGAAAGATTCGCGGGAAGGTAAACTCGCCGCGAACTGGGAGGGCCCGTACCGCGTCCGCGGAAAGACGGGGACAGGAGCCTACTTCCTCAAAAATCTACACGGGGAGGAACTTGCTCGACCATGGAATGCGGAGAAACTCAAGCAATACTACAGTTAGACACTGCCCGCGACGCACCAACGTCGCGATTACGGGGGCGCGCTAAGGTACAAGCGCGACACCCCTCTTAAACACAATGATCAAGGTCGCGTTGTGTGTGCGCGAAGACCATTGATCCGACGAGGACACCTCAATCGAGCCCCATCGTCGTCGTACCATGTAGGCAGAACACCCAGCTCGCGATGGGAAGTTCACGCCACGAGGTTAAGACTTCTAACGAGCCCTTAGCCCCGTTGAAGGGCGAAATACACGTCCAACCACCCGATCAGTTCCCCACACGGTCAAGGAACATCGAAGTAGAGCAACTCCCAAAATCAACTCATTACTTAGACAAAAATAAGTAAGACAAACAAAACAAATAAACGTCATACACATATAAACGCAGCAATCAAAATATAAATTCGGCCAAGAAGCCCATTGTACAAATATTACAAATATTCCAAAAGGCCCTTGGCACGCAGGCCGGGCAAACAAAAGAAACGAAACAAAATGGCTCACAGGCCAAACAAAAAAAGAAAACAGAACCTATTCCGCAGTCGTTCCCTCTGGCTGCTCAAGCCCGGTCGCGCCCCCGTCAACCTCTTCCTCTTCCACTGGCTGCACGATTTGACCATCAACCACGTCGTAGTCAGGGTGGGCTCCCTCCGTAATGAGGCCAGGGTTGAGGATCTGAAGCTGCTGCACAGCATTCTTGAAGCCTATCTCAGCAGCTACAAGGTTGTCCTGCTCAGTTTCTCAGAGTTTAGCAATCAACGCTGCCTGCGATGTCAACAATCTATCTTCTTTGGTCTCTTCCTCGGCGGGGCGAGCAGCATCTTCCAATTCAGCGACCTTCTCCAAGAGACTTTTGCTTCCCTCCTCGGCTTCTCTCAACTTCTCCTCTAGCTGTTTCAGGTTTTCGGCCTGCTGCTTCTGGTGCTCGGCCTGAACTCAGTTTTGTTCTTTGCACTCAATTAGCTCCTTGCCCACTTTTGTCACCTCGACAGTAACGGACTGGAACCTCTCTTGCAGCCTGGTCAGCTCGGCTGCCGGACAAGTCTCGTCGATTAAGATTAAAGTCGTCAAACAGACTCGCATAACGGCAGACAAGTCCTTAAGCAGGGCTTTCCTCTACAAAGCTTGAGGATCACCCAGGACGACCTGGACTTCGACAGCAGGGATACCTGGAGAGTTGGCACCTGAGAAGAAGTGGGGCCTCAAATGACAGGGAGGAAGTATGAACTTCTCAGAGGGAAAACTGTTCTCAACCTTCAGATCGACGTCCACCTGCCCGTCTGTGCGCTGCTGTTTCGGAGACCCTTGGCTACTGGGAGCCTGACTCCCTTGGGGAGAGGTCGAAGAATCCGTGGGCACTGAAGTCGTGGCAGGATGTTGTGCTCGGAGCTGTTCGACCCGACCCTTTTTCGAAGCTCGGTTGCTTTTAAGTTTCTTGAGACGCTCCTCAGCACTCGACATCTTACCTGCACAGAAAACAAAAGAGGTCAGTAATTCAAAACGTAGGACGAAGGGAAAAGCAGGTCGAGGAGGCCACCCCACCTAACAGCTCGAGAGCCTCCTCGTTAGAAAACATCTCGAGGAGAGCCCTAGTGTTGATCAATCGACGTCTCGTAAAGACCTCCCCGTCGTCGCCCAGAAGGAAGTCCTCGTTCGGTGTCACGAACTTGGCTTTGTTAAACCCACCGACGGACTTGACTATGGCCTCGTGATCCAAACGATCCCCTTCACAGAGTTTACCAGGGCTGACAATATAGATGTTCGTTCCCTTCTTGAAGTGTTCTTCAATCCAGAACAGTGGGAACCTGGGCACAAGTGCCTCCTCTCGCTGCCCATCTACCTCTTTGACGACCCTATGGTACACTGAATTTATGGCCTCATGTGTGACCGGCCTCACAAGGTAATACCGGTACTTAAAATCTCGCACAGAGTCCATATAAGTGTGAAACAGGCTGCTCACCTGCTTGAAGGACAACCAGCCGTGCTTACCGTTGACGGCCTGTCGTTGAAGGTGGAAAATGCGAAAAAATATGGGCACGGTCGCCCCAACCTTCAGGTATTTGCACACGAGATCGAAAGCCCTGATGAAAGCGAGAGAGTTAGGGTGGAGTTGAGAAGGGGCCAAACGCTGACTGTTGGAAATTCGTGAAGGGCAAACGCCACCCCACCTCGTCGAACATGAACTCGTATACGGGAAACCGCATCCTGCTGTATGTCGAGCATATTCGATGATGTGGCCTCGGCCTGAACACGTTCCACGTCTTCGCAGAACCCACAAGAGGGTGCTCAACGGTGCAAAATATGTCGTCCTCGTCCCCGTCGACAAACAGGGACATCATGTTTACGGCCTCCTCACAGGCCCACTCGTCGGGCGACCTCTCTTCGGTGTTGGTTGTCTCTGCCATAGGTGAGTCGGGCTCGTCGTAAGTATCTAAAGATTTCTCGGCCATTGGCAGTACGTCCATTTACCTAAAAAGCAGAAGGAAATGGTGAATTCGATGACCCATATCAAATCCACCCCTCCACCGCTGATCAAGTGAAAGGGCGAGGAAGGAACGTTGGGGAACGCGAACCCACGACCATCCTCAGGTCCTTGGGGAGCGGCGTTGGGAAAAACCCCGAGATATTCGACCCATGTCCCCGTGACATTCTTCGTTTCCCCAGGGATTTCATCATTTATCCCTGGGAGATTCAACAAAAGAACTGAGAGATGTTCATCTCACGACCCCGGGACATTCCTCATGTCCTCGTGGATTTCATCGTCTCTCCTCGGGAGATTCAACAAAAGAACTGAGGGATGTTCATCTCACGACCCCGGGACATTCTTCATGTCCTCTTGGATTTCATCGCCTCTCCCCGCGAGATTCAACGAATAAACTATGAAATTCCGTCATTTTTGCCGGATATTTCGTGATTTCCATGGGAACTTCATCATTTCACCATAGATTCACCCTACCAATGCAAACAAAAGAGGGAAAAAGAGAGAAACTTATTTCAAATATACTTTCGGTAGGGTTCCGGTGCGGCCGTCGGCGGCGGCGAACGGTGGTTGAAGAGAGAACGAAAGAAGGGAAAGTCTGAGCAAAGGGAGAGCGAAAATGGAAATGAAACGAGATGGGCCCTATTTATAAGGGTCTCACGAGTCTCGAGGGCTCCTAGGCAATCGATTATGCTACCCTAGCGCAGCCGCCCTAGGCAATGATGAGATGCGACATGTGGCACACACTCCCCCACGCAAGTCGTTTTATTTCCCAACACGCGTCCTTCTGTTCTCCTCGGTTCAAACTTCTCGTATCTCTGCAACATCGCCAAACCTCGACCATACTAGCACGAGCAAGTTGACTTATTTCTGCCTGGTTGACCAACCGCTCCTCGTCCAAAATCCCTTCCTCGACTGGATACTTCCTCGACATGGTGCTGATCCCTAAGTCATTACTATGACACCGCAGAGCAACGACTTGTGGGGCTCCTGTTTTGGGCTGGGCGAGCGCCTGCCTTGCTGTCGGGCAGGCCCAAGCCCAATGGCCAGCGGAAGCCCAACAAGGCCAAAGTCGCATCCGTTTCAGGCACGTCCAGTCCTTTTGGGCGTCGGGCACGCGAGGTAAAGACTGTCGGATAGAAGTGTATGGCCTACGAACAGACCTCTCCCCGACACTCACGTGCTCCTTCCCGAGAGGGCACGTTCTCTTGTAACTTTCGACTCCCGAAAGAAACGGTCTGCCCTACTTCCAGAAATTTCGGGACCGTTACACCAGGGCGAAGACCACGTGCTGGTCTTCACTACGCCACGTAAGCCCTGGCAGTTGCTTGGATTTGGCCTTGCCATCCAGCCCAATGCAAGTAACCGTTGGCCCCGCGCTGGGGGCTCTCTATAAATACCCTCTCACTTGAGAGGGTCAGGACACACAATCTTATACACTCTAACCTTTTTCTGTACTTGCTTTTACTTCTGGCCTTTGCCTTACTTGAGCGTCAGAGTACCTTGCAGGTCCACTCCCCCCCCCCCCCCCCCCACTGTCTCACCATCACCGGAGCTGAGGATTCACGACGTTGCTAGCCACCGTTCTCCTGTCCGATCCAGGTACGATCAGTTACATTTATATATTAAAATAAGTAAGTTATTTTTAAACATTATGAGTATAAAAATATGACTACTTGAACTATATTAAGTTTAACATTTAACTTATAATTTAAATTAATTTTAGTACAAATGAATATAATTGTAACAATAGTAATGTCATAGAAATGAAAAAATATTAGGAATAAAAATAGATGTATTTATGTCAACAACAATCTCATAGACCTCCAGAGCAGGAATGATGCAAGAATTAAAAAAAAGTAAAAGTCTCATATATCTTGTACTCATGTTTCATGTGAAAAAATATGTATATTTATATTAACCAATACAAAAATGAGAAAGAAATGTAGAATAACCCACTAACAAAAAAGTATATCAATAAAAAGAAGAATTTTAAATGAGGAAAATAATAGGCCTATGGACATGTACTTACCTTAATTTATATTAGACTTTCCAAGCAACAATAACATAGTAGAATTTCATCATCACCTTCTTTTGATTCACATGAAAAAAAGTCATATCTATATCACCCAATAAAAAATTATAAAAATAATTAGAATAGGAGACTAACAAAAATTATATATATATATATATATATATATATATATATATATATATATATATATATATATATATATAAACGTGAGTTTAAATATTTGTAATAAAATAATTCGAATTTCTATTATGTCACAAAATAAATGGCAAGACAAATGTAAAGTGAAACAAAAATAATTTTAAAAAATGTGAGGAGCACCACCAATCACCAACAATGATTTGTTTGTAGTATACAATGATAACCATTGGATTTGATATATATATATATATATATATATATATATATATATATATATATATATATATATATATATACACACACACACACGCACACGTAAACATGTATAGAATAACAAAAAATAACAAAAATAATAATCAATCAAATTAGTAATTAACATTTATATCAATATAATAAATGAGTGAATAGCCATAATTAAATTATAGTAGTTACACAATATAAAAAGTTGTAGCTCAAATATTTATTAGGTATATTAATATATTTATTTTATAATTAAATTTCTAAATTATTATTTTTGTGATATTTTATCTACTCTTATTTTTTAACCTTTCAATATCTTTTACTTTTTATTTTTCATGAATTTTAGTGTATTTATTAATTTCAATTCATTTCTATTTTATTCATTATTATTACTATAAAATATAAAAAATATAAATTAAATTATAATAAATTAATATAACATATTTATATACATGTGACGTGATTATGCGTAAAATAATAACTAATTAAAATATTAATCGAAATTTATATCAATATATTAAGTGAGTAAATGTATACTTCATCAAAATGTAGTTTAAATAATTATTTGGTATATTAATATATACTTCATCAATTACATTTTTTAATTATTATATTATTTATATAAATAGTATAAATTTTATTTAAAATTTTTTAAGTAACAGGGGTTTTCAAGTAATAAGGATGCAAAAGTAGAAATAATAGAAGTTTTCTTTACCTCTTCTTTTTCGTTCACATAATAAAAATAATTATATTCAAATAAACAATAAACAGAAAAGAAAAGTATAAAAGTAGATAACGAAATATTAGATTGATGCTAAAAACAAATTATTAAAAAACACCATAGATAAAATATTTAAATAATTGATAGGATAGATTAAGTTGAGTCATTAACCTGCAACATAAATTAAAGTCATTAGCCTGCAACATAACTTAAAAAATAGTTAAAACATAAGTGAGAGTTCAGGAAAAGTAATCAAAATATAAATACAAAAGAAAAAGTAGATCTCAATTCTATATGAATTGGGTGGCAGATATAATCTATTTATATTGAATAAAAGTTTTCATTAATGGAAGAAATTGAAAAGGTTAAAAAAATTGTCATTATGCATAACAACACAAATTATATTTTACACAATAAAAATATTTAATGGGGGGGCCGTTTTATTTTCGATATAATTTACTATAGAAGTTATACTCAATAGTTGTAAATTATTAGTTTGTTATAAGTATAATAGTAAATAAGATGAATTATATTTAAAATTTTAAAAACGTTACTCATAAAATTATTAGTTATAATGATTTAAAATGAATTAGTTATAATTCTTTAAAATAAAGTAGTTATAATTAGCTCTAGTAATATAAAAACGTTACACATTAAAATAATTAGTTATAATGCTTTAAATAAAATATCATTTGAATTATAGATTTATATAAATTGTAAAAAAAAATTTTACAGATTACACATCAATATCAATATAAGTGTAGTTTAATATTTTTAAACAATATATTTTATGAAAATAGTAATATTTTCAAAACAACTAACAAAAAAATAATACAAAATATTATATTTTATAAATTTGAGAAAATATCACTATGTAATTATTATTAATATTTTATTTATTTAGAAATCAAGCAGTCATATTTACTGGGTAATTTTAGAATTCAATGTGTTTACTCATTTTTTTTAAAAAGATTTAATAATTCTAAAGAAAAATAATAATAATTGTTACTATTTAATAATAATAATAATAATAATACTAATAATAATAATAATAATAATAACATTTTAAAAGTTTAAATTTGAAATTTATCATTATTTTTATTTTTATTTGTATGATTATATATTTTTATTAATTTATTTCAAAATTGAAAAGTAATTTTTTGAGTTTTGAAGTTTTTAATGTCTTTAATTAAAAATAATTTGTGTTCATTAAAAAATATTCTTTGATTGGACAAATTATTTTACTGGGTAATTTTAGAATTCAATGTGTTTGCTCATTTTTTAAAAAAGATTTAATAATTCAAAGGAATAATAATAATAATTGTTACTATATAATAATAATAATAATAATGTAATGCCCCGTAAATTATTTTACTCTGGATAATATTAGTTGTGATCAACTGAGTCCCAGTGTGCTCTGAGAAATTATCTGCAGAGATAATATGGGTAACTGTTGAACTTAGAGTAAATCCAATTAATATTATCTGACTTTGAGATATTTAAGTATTTGAACTTTAGAGACTTTTTGGACAATTAGTAGTGTTGCTAATTGATGATATTATACTATATCATTTCTTTTCCATTCCTTTTCCTTATTAGGACAAGAGAAAGAAAAAGATAGAAAGGGTTTTGGAGAGAAAGAAAAGAGAAGGAAAGGAAGAGAAAAAAAGGTAAAAGTCCAAGAACAAGATCATCAAATCTTCATCAAATCATCTTCCCATCTTCACCATCATCATCTATTCAAGGTGGGTTCTAGATAGAAACTTAAGTTCTAGAGTTAGAAATGATTTTAGCTTAAGTTAGGTTTATGAGAAATTGCTTAAATTGGTAATCGATGAAATTTAACGGTTGAAATGTGTTATAAACTGATTAGTATAAGCTATATGAGTGTGGAATCATCTATATTTAATTGTGGGATGTTTGGATATGTTTTGGTGAAGTTTTGGACCCATGGGAACTCAGCTGTTACGCTGCAGAATTTCTGCATTTTCCCAGATTCGCACTGCGAATCCCCAAGGGAAGGGGAAATCATGCACTCGCTGGATGTTCGCACGGCGAAGGGAAAGACGAACATTCGCCAGAGGTTCGCACTGCGAACTTTAGCGTGTTTTGGTTTTGCCACTGTTCGCCAGACGTTCGCACTGCGAATGGGGCAGCGAACCTGTGTTGGCTAGGCATTAGCTGGGAGCTTCGCACTGTGAATGGGGCAGCGAACCAGTGTTGTCTAGGCATTCGCTGGGAGCTTCGCACTGCGAATGAGGAAGCGAGCACTCGCTGGCTTCTTCGCAATGTGAACAATACAAATCATCCAACTTGTTTCTTTCATAACTTTTGACTCGTTTATCCGATGTGAGTATTCTTGGTATCGTTGTGAAGCTATGAACATCCTCTAGCTAATGGAAGTGAGAAATATCTGTTTATTGCCCGATTAAACAAATCGAAGGGAACTGTGAATTAGTGTGATTTGTGATATGTTGAATTATGTGTTTTCGTTATGCGATTGATGATTATCTGCCTATGCTCTTATTGTTAAACATGTTTGAATAGGTATGCATGTTAAAATACGAAATAGGTAGAGTGAGGAATATTACCGTAAACAATTGTCGGATAGTGTGGAAATGACATAGTGACAACGCTCGTGCATGAGAGGCCGAGGCGTGTGTCTAGTAATCATAACCAGTTTATCTTATGGTGTAGTTTCATGAGACTCGAGCACTTCCTCTGAAACGTATGCATAATTACTTGGTAGGTTTGATTCCCTACGTGTAGTACGATTGGAGCCTATGCATTGGGTAGAGACTTGTGATGGTTAACAGGCCATGAGAATGACGGTTCACGGTTAACAGGCCGTTGATCCCGAATCCAATACGTATGCCAAGTAACTACAAGGATCCATGACTCGGGTCGTCTTCTAGACGTAGAAGCGGACGGGAAAAGGGGATGCCTTGGTACGGTTATTGATTAGCGAGAATCTAGAGTTAATAGGCTCAGGACTTACTTTGTATTAGTGTGAGTTAACAGGCTCACGAGTGTGAATTCATATATGGCGTGTGTGTACTCAAAGTCACTTCCCTTCCCTTTTGACTTGAGTTAGGTTGTTAGAACCTTGTAAAGCCGAGAGGACTATAAGATAGTGAACTCACTGAGATTTGATGTATCTCACCCCACGTTGTTGTTTACATCACAGGTACTCTAGGTGCAGCGAAGGGTAAGGATAAAGTGGTTTGACTTTTCCTTACAGATTGTAGCTTTTGAGATGGCATGGCTTCCGCTATGGCGTTTTATTTTGAGATCATTGTATTGATCTAGTTCTTAGTGCATTTTGGGACATCTTGTATATGTTATGCCGTAGACTTTAGACTTGTATGTAGGTCATTTAATGTATACAATGTGTTAAATAGGAACTCATGGTATTTTAGTACCAAATACTTGGATTCATGTATAATATATATGCTTTGATGTAGATTGTTGTATATGGGTGTTACAGTTGGTATCAGAGCAGGTCGTATCCTCAACCTAGCCATGAAATAGTATAAGTGTTTCTTTCCGTTTCATATGCGTTGTGTCGCCATTGGTCTTACGTGTTATATTTATGGTATTGAGCCTGATCAACTTAATCCTATCGGTATGACATTTAGGAACATGGCCGACGGGCACAGAAACAACCGTGGTAGACCGAGAACTACTCCAGCAGGGACAAATCTGCCAGGGGACGAAGGGAATGCCCCTTTGTATCAATTTATGCAACAGATGCAGCAACAGCAGAATCAGTTTGTGCAATAAATGGTACAGTAACTGGCTGGTGGTGTGCATCCTCCAGTGGTTGTTCCTGAAGCTGCAGGGGGAACCTTTAGGGATTTCATTCGTATGAATCCTCCAGAGTTTCGGGGAGGGTTAGATCCAATAAAGGCTCATGAATGGATATTCGGTATGGAGCGGATTTTCTTGATAGTTCAGTGTAGTGAAGAAAATAAGGTTGTTTTCGCTTCTCACTTGTTAAAGGGTCCTGCCATGAGATGGTGGGAAAGCGCTTTAGCCTTAATCACAATTCAAGAGGTACTGAAAGTATGGGAGAAGTTTAAGATAACTTTTATGGAGAAGTATTTCCCAAGTTCCTTAAGGTCTCAGAAGGAATTCGAGTTTCAACAATTGAGAAAAGGCAACTTGACTGTGGCTTCTTATGCGGAAAAGTTCGAGGTTATGGCTGCTTATTCTAGGCAGGCTATGTATGCTCCTGATGAGAGGTGGAAGATTGATCAGTTTCTTTTTGGTTTGAGGGCCGAAATTTCACATAGCGTGTCTCAGAGGGAATTCACTAGCTATGCTGAATTGTTACAACAGTGTTACGTGGCGGAGCATAGCTTAAAGAAGGTGCAAGCAGAAGGAGAGTTAAGTAGGGTGAATCAAAGTGATCGTGGGAGATCGAATCAACAATTTAGACTGAGACAACAATCTTTCAAAGGGAAACAAGCTCAGAGTTCCAGGACTAGTGCACCTCCGGTATGCCGTACGTGTGGTAAGAATCATCTTGGTAGGTGCAGTTTGGAAGGAATGAGGTGTTATCAGTGTAATAAGGTGGGCCATTTAGTGAGGGTTTGTCCTCAGGGTAGGAATCAGACACAAGGGAGGACTATCGGCCGGGTATATACTTTGGATGCGAAGAAAGCAAAGGGTGACAACTCTTTAATTGCTGGTACGTGTTTTATGAATGGAAATCCTTGCTTTGTTTTATTTGATTGTGGAGCTACACACTCTTTTGTATCGATGCAATGTGTAAAGCGGCTTGGGTTGCAAGCGGTTCCGTTGTCTCCACCCATGGTGGTAACTACTGCCATGGATGAGATGGTTGAAACACCTTTAATGTGTGAAAATTGTGTTTTATCTGTGGATGGAAGAGTTTTCCAGATTGATTTGATTTGTTTACCACTTAAGAAAGTGGATGTTGTTCTGGGAATGGATTGGCTTTCAGCTAATTCAGTATTCATCAGGTGTGAAGAAAAACTAATCATTATCCCCTCTACCGAGGCCACTCCGAAGGATGTGTTAACTACTATTTTAGAAGGTACGGTTGGAATGATTAATTTCTTGTTTGAGGAGGAAAAATCTGTTCTTTTGATTCTTACTAAGGAGGAGGGTAGTAACCATCATGTTTTGAGTATTCCGGTAGTTTGTGACTTTCCTGAAGTTTTCCCCGAGGATATCACTTCTCTTCCCCCGGAACGGGAAGTGGAATTCTCTATTGACCTGATACCGGGAACGGCTCCAATATCCATTTCTCTGTATCGGATGGCACAACTTGAATTAAGAGAATTAAAGGATCAATTGGAAGAGTTGTTGACTAAGCATTTTATTCGACCCAGTGTTTCGCCCTGGGGAGCTCCTGTGTTGTGGGTAAAGAAAAAGGATGGTGGAATGCGGTTGTGTATTGATTACCGTCAGTTGAATAAGGTCACCATCAAGAACAAATACCCATTGCCAAGGATAGACGATTTTTTAGATCAATTGAAAGGAGCCTGTGTGTTCTCGAAGATTGATTTACGGTCGGGTTATCATCATATTCGTGTGAAGAGTTCAGATGTACCAAAGACTGCATTTAGAACCCGTTATGGTCATTATGAATTTTTGGCGATGCCTTTCGGTGTGACGAATGCTTCGGCAGTTTTCATGGATTATATGAATCGGATATTTCAACCTTATTTGGACCAATTTGTGGTGATTTTCATTGATGACATTCTTATCAATTCTCGTGATCCTCAAGAGCACGGAGAACACCTAAGAATCCTTTTATCTATCTTACAAGAGAGACAACTTTTTTCCAAGCTAAGTAAGTGTGAGTTTTGGATGTCGGAAGTTAATTTCCTTGGACATGTCATATCTCAGGGAGGTGTAGCGGTTGATCCATCAAAAGTTGAAGCAGTGATAAATTGGGAGAAACCGAAGAATGTGTCTGAAGTTAGAAGCTTCTTGGGACTAGCAGGTTATTATAGAAGGTTTATTAAAGGCTTTTCCTAACTGGCTTTACCGATGACGAGACTTACTCGGAAGGATTATTCGTATGAATGGGATTCGGCTTGTGAGCAAAGTTTTATGAGCTTGAAAGAGAGATTGAGGACCGCTCCTGTTTTGGTTATTCCTGATCCTAGCAAGTCGTATGAGGTATATTGTGATGCATTGAAGATGGGATTAGGAGGTGTGTTAATGCAAGATGGACATGTAGTGGCTTATGCTTCACGACAGTTAAAAGTCCATGAAGAGAATTATCCAACGCATGATTTAGAATTGGCGGCCGTTGTATTTACCTTGAAAGTGTGGCGTCACTGTTTGTATGGTGTACGTTTTAAGATGTTTAGTGACCACAAGAGCTTAAAGTACCTCTTTGATCAGAAGGAGTTGAACATGCGTCAAAGGAGGTGGATGGAATATTTGAAAGATTTTGACTTGGAGTTAAAATACCATTCGGGTAAAGCGAATAAAGTGGCGGATGCATTGAGTAGGAAGGTGTTGCATAATGCCGAGTTGATGATGCTAGAGTATACTTTATTGGAAAAATTTCGAGATCTAAATCTTCAATTTGTTTGGACCCCTAATGGTGTGATTATGTGGAATTTGAATATCACTTCTACTCTTCGGGCAGAAATCCAACAAGAGCAAGGGTTAGATGAGAAGTTACAGGAAGTGTTATTGCAACCGGGTTTTGTGCGAGCTACCGACGGAGTTATTGTATTTAACCGAAGGATTTGTGTTCCGGATAACACGAAGTTAAAAAGGAGGATTTTGGAAGAAGCGCATAAGGGTGCTTTTACTATACATCCGGGATCTTCGAAGATGTACCAAGATTTAAAGAGGGACTATTGGTGGTCCGGAATGAAAAGAGACATTGCGGTGTATGTGTCGGAATGTGTGGTGTGCTAACAAGTGAAGATCGAGCACCAAAGATCGGGTGGCTTGTTGTAACCTTTAGAAATTCCGGTATGGAATTGGAACATTATTTCTATGGACTTCGCTGTTGGACTACCCCGTACTCCGGGTGGTTATGATTCGATTTGTGTAATTGTGGATCGGTTAACAAAATCCGCGCATTTCTTAGCTGTGAAGACTACCTACAAGGCGAGTCATCTCGCAAGGTTGTTCATTTCGGAGGTAGTGAGATTGCATGGTATTCCTACTAGTATCGTTTCGGATAGGGATCCAAAGTTTACTTCGAGATTTTGGAGAGCTTTTCAACAAGCCATGGGAATGAAGTTATGTTTGAGTACGTCGAATCATCCGCAAACGGACGGTCAGATGGAACGGACAATACAAACCATGGAAGACATGTTGAGAGCTTGTGTTCTTGAAAGTGGAGGAAATTGGATAGAAATTTTGCCGTTGATTGAGTTTTCTTATAATAACAGTTATCATGCAAGTATTGGTATAACACCTTATGAGGCGTTGTATGGAAGGAAGTGTAGGACACCGTTGTGTTGGGCAGAGGTTGGTGAAGATAGGATGTTGGGACCCGAGATTATTCACGAAACTACGGAGAAGATTAGGATGATCTGTGAAAAAGTTAAGCAAGCACAGGATCGTCAGAAGAGTTATGCGGATAACCGAAGAAGACCTTTAGAATTTGAAGAAGGCGATCACGTGTTTTTGTAGGTTACTCTGAGATTGCAGTTGAAAGGACCGTTTTGGTCGCGGAAGTTAAGTCCGAGATACGTGAGACCATATCAGATTTTGGAAAGAATTGGTGAAGTAGCCTACAAATTAGCCTTACCGCATACTCTGTCAGAGATACACGACGTTTTTCATGTGTCTCAACTTCGAAAATTTGTCCCAGATCTTCTTCAGCCAATTTTACCAGATACAATTGAGATAGAAGCAGATTTGACATTTGAGCCTCAACCGAGTCGTATCACCGGAAGAGAAACTAAAGTGTTAAGGAATAAAGAGATTCCTCTTGTTAAGGTCCAGTGGCATGTGACGCATCCGGGCGATGCAACTTGGGAATTGGAATCGGAGATGCGGGAGGTCTATCCTCGTCTTTTTAGGTAATTGTTTTAAATTCGTGGGTGAATTTCTATTTAAGGGGGGAGGATGTAATACCCCGTAAATTATTTTACTCTGGATAATATTAGTTGTGATTAAGTGAGTCCCAGTGTGCTATGAGAAATTATCTGCAGAGATAATTAGGGTAACTGTTGAACTTAGAGTAAATCCAATTAATATTATCTGACTTTGAGATATTTAAGTATTTGAACTTTAGAGATTTTTTGGACAATTAGTAGTGTTGCTAATTGATGATATTATACTATATCATTTCTTTTCCATTCCTTTTCCTTATTAGGACAAGAGAAAGAAAAAGATAGAAAGGGTTTTGGAGAGAAAGAAAAGAGAAGGAAAGGAAGAGAAAAAGAGGAAAAATTCCAAGAACAAGATCATCAAATCTTCATCAAATCATCTTCCCATCTTCACCATCATCATCTATTCAAGGTGGGTTCTAGATAGAAAATTAAGTTCTAGAGTTAGAAATGATTTTAGCTTAAGTTAGGTTTATGAGAAATTGCTTAAATTGGTAATCGATGAAATTTAACGGTTGAAATGTGTTATAAACTGAGTAGTATAAGCTATATGAGTGTGGAATCATCTATATTTGATTATGGGATGTTTGGATATGTTTTGGTGAAGTTTTGGACCCATGGGAACTCAGCTGTTATGCTGCAGAATTTATGCATTTTCCCAGATTCGCACTGGAAATCCCCTAGCGAAGGGGAAATCGTGCACTCGTTAGATGTTCGCATGGCGAAGGGAAAGGCGAACATTCGCCAGAGGTTCGCACTGCGAACTTTAGTGTGTTTTGGTTCTGCCACCGTTCGCACTGCGAATAGGGCAGGGAACCAATGTTGGCTAGGCATTCGCTGGGAGCTTCGCACTGCGAATGAGGAAGCGACACTCGCTGGCTTCTTCGCAATGCGAACAGGACAGATCATCCAACTTGTTTCTTTCATAACTTTTGACTCGTTTATCCTATGTGAGTATTCTTGGTATCGTTGTGAAGCTATGAACATCCTCTAGCTAATGTAAGTGAGAAATATTTGTTTATTGCCCGATTAAACAAATCGGAGGGAACCGTGAATTAGTGTGATTTGTGATATGTTGAGTTATGTGTTTTCGTTATGTGATTGATGATTATCTGCCTATGCTCTTATTGTTAAACATGTTTGAATAGGTATGCATGTTAAAATACGAAATAGGTAGAGTGAGGAATATTACCGTAAACAATTGTCGGATAGTGTGGAAATGACATAGTGACAACGCTCGTGCATGAGAGGCCAAGGCATGTGTCTAGTAATCACAACCAGTTTATCTAACGGTGTAGTTTCATGAGACTCGAGCATCTCCTCTGAAACGAATGCACAATTACTTGGTAGGTTTGATTCCCTACGTGTAGTACGATTGGAGCCTATGCATTGGGTAGAGACTTGTGATGGTTAACAGGCCATGAGAAGTGACGGTTCACGGTTAACAGGCCGATGATCCCGAATCCAATACGTATGCCAAGTAACTACAAGGATCCATGACTCGGGTCGTCTTCTAGACGTAGAAGCGGACGGGAAAAGGGGATGCCTTGGTACGGTTATTGATTAGCGAGATTCTTGAGTTAACAGGCTCAGGACTTACTTTGTATTAGTGTGAGTTAACAGGCTCACGAGTGTGAATCCATATATGGCGTGTGTGTACTCAAAGTCACTTCCCTTCCCTTTTGACTTGAGTTAGGTTGTTAGAACCTTGTAAAGCCGAGAGGACTATAAGATAGCGAACTCACTGAGATTTGATGTATCTCACCTCACGTTTTTGTTTACATCACAGGTACTCTAGGTGCAACAAAGGGTAAGGATAAAGTGGTTTGATTTTTCCTTACAGATTGTAGCTTTTGAGATGGCATGGCTTCCGCTATGGCGTTTTATTTTGAGATCATTGTATTGATCTAGTTCTTAGTGCATTTTGGGACATCTTGTATATGTTATGCCGTAGACTTTAGACTTGTATGTAGGGCATTTAATGTATATAATGTGTTAATTAGGAACTTATGGTATTTCAGTACCAAATACTTGGATTCATGTATAATATATATGCTTTGATGTATGTTGTTATATATGGGTGTTACAAATAATAATAATAATAATAATAATATTTTAAAAGTTTAAATTTAAATTTTATCATCATTTTTATTTTTATTTGTATGATTATATAGTAATATAGTAATATAGTAATCATTTTTATTAATTTTATTTATTGTAACAGAGATGATGATAATAATAATAATAATAATAATAATAATAATAATAATAATAATAATAACATTTTAAAAGTTTAAATTTAAATTTTATCATCATTTTTATTTTTATTTTTATTTTTATTTTTATTTTTATTAGTTGATTATATTATTAGTATTATTATTTTAATAATGTTAGTTGAATAATATATGATTATAGATTTTCTATATAAAAAAAAATGAGAAGTAGAGTAATAAGATATAATAGGGGTAATTGAATATTATATTAGTTGATTATATTATTAGTATTACTATTTTAATAGTGTTAGTTGAATAATATATGATTATTATTATTATTATTAATTATTATTTATGTAGAATAAATTTTAAAAAATAGAATAAGGGTTGATATTAGAATAGCTATCAATCTAAAATTAGTAACAATGTGTTTACTCTTTTTTTAAAAAAGATTTAATTGAATAATATATGATTCTAGATTTTCTATATAAAAAAATGAGAATTAGAGTAATAAGATATAATAGCGGTAAGTGAATATTATATTAGTTGATTATATTATTAGTATTATTATTTTAATAGTGTTAGTTGAATAATATATGATTATTATTATTATTAATGATTATTTATGTAAAATAAATTTTAAAAAATAGAATTAGGGTTGATGTTATAATAGCTATCAATCTAGAGTTGATGTTAGAGTAGCTATCATGATGAGACATGTCTAGGGTTGCCATCATGACAACCTTAGATTTAGATTAAGTAGATATCAAAATTAGTAGTGCGATCGTTGTTTATGACTTTTAACTAAAACCTCGTTGAAATAAAACCACCAACATTGACTTCGCCACTTTAATTACTTTTAAGACCAATATGAATATAAATAAAAGGGTTAAATAAGTTTTTAGTCCCTACAAATATCGTAACTTTTAAGTTTGGTCCTTCAAAAAATTTCCTTCAAACATCGGTTCTCTGAAAGCTTTATGTCCCTAACTTTAGTCTCTCCCGTTAGTTTCCACTAACGGAGGATGATGGGCCACGCCAAGTGTAACATTTCATTTGATTACCTATTTCATTTATGCCACGGTGTAGATTGTGTAAAAAAGAAAATGTTAATAGTGAACGGTATTACAAGAGTCATTTGTTCTAGTGTAGTTGTGCCCTAGCAGAAGAATTGTCTTCTTTGTCAACTTGGTGTCGCTGTGTTCAAGGAAGAAAGCAACCGTTTGAAGTGGTCCCAAAGAGGCATCGTTCATATCGTATCAGTGATCCCACGCAAGTTACTTTGTCTGCCATTATTCCCATGTTCTATTCTTTAATATCCCATTTTCTTTTCTTTAATAGTGGTCCCAAATAATATGTTGTATTCGATTCGTGGTTTTGATTATTACTATTCGTAAACATTAGGGTTAGTAAAAATTAGGGTTAGTATATTTGGTCCACAAATGGTAAAATTTAAAGTTAGGTTAACTTTTGTCTATAGGGTAATGGATAAGTTCAAGGTTGTTTTTTACACAAATAGTTGTTTTGTAAAAGACACTAACCTAAAATACGAGGGTGGGGAAGTGTATGTCTTTAGTGGTCAAGATCCTGATTATTGGAGCTTCTTTGAGGCTTGTGACTTAGGGTGTGTTTGTTTCAAGGATTGGAATTGGATTCTCGGGAATCTGACATTGGAAATGTAACAATCTCATGTTTGTTTCAAGTTTTTAAAAGTTATTCCCGGGTATCTTTTATTCCCAGGAATATTTTTACAGATAAATTTTGTAATAATTATTCCCATGCTTAAAGAGTGGGAATTCAACATTCCCATGGGAATAAAATGTAACTAATTGTAACTTCCCACTACTACTCACATTAATTTTTATTTTTATTTTTTATAATTTTTAAATTAAATAAATATTGTAAACATTCCTGGGAATTTTTATTTTTGACCAAACACTTGTATAGGAATATTATTCCTAGAAATAATAATCCTGGGAATAGGATTCCTAGGAATACTATTTTATAACTTGAAACAAACACACCATTAGTTAAGGTGCTTAAAACGAAGTTTGATCACACTTCTGTTAAGATGTGGTGGAAGCACGAGGAAGGATTACTTGAACAAGACTTAAAAGCATTTATGGATGATGGAGATGCGCTTGCGTTAGCCATGTATGCAATAGGATATAAGTGTGATGTTGAGATTTATTGTGAGCCTAAAGTTGAAGGAGAAGATACCTTTATGGATAGGTTTAGAGAGAAAGGAAAGGGAGTTAAATGTGATGAAAATGCTGACAATTTGAGTGAATCAAGTGAAGAGTCTAATGATGATTTTGTGGAAGATGTGCATTTTGAAGATAGTGAGGAGGAGAGAATGGCAGGTTTTGAGGAAGGCCTTGATGAGGTGTTTGAAGATATTGGAGATGGAAGGTGGTGCTTCATATCTGACCAACAAAAGGTAATCTTAATGTATTAATGTCTCTTATTTCGTTGCATACATTACACTATATTAATGCAGTTATTGTTTTTCTTGATTGGGGTCTAGTGTAGGTTTTTGAAGAGGAGTATCCAACATATGAACATAGGTTATGTTTAAGGAATTTATATGAAAAATTCAAGAACAAATTTGGAGGAGGGACCTTGTTCAGAGATCTTATGATGGTTGCTGCAAAAGCTACCTACTATGAAGCACATGAAGCAAAGATGCTCATGATTAAGGAGGTTAGTTTGGAGGCCTATGAGTGGATAGAGGCAATTCTAAAAAAAAATGGTGTAAGCATGCTTTTCCAATATTTTCGAAATGTGACGTCTTAATGAAGAATTTGATTGAGTCCTTTAATGCAACAATATTGTTACAAAGAGACAAACCAATCATAACAATTTTTGAGTGGATTAGGAATTATTTAATAGGGAGGTTTGCTACTCTTAAGTAAAAGGTTGAGGGTTATAAGGGAAACATAATTACCAAACCCTTAAGGATATTGGATAGGGAAATAGAGAAGAGTGATAGTTGGACAACTACATATGCTGGTAGGTTAACATTTCAAGTGACTCGTGTGTTGTTTACTAACAGCTTTGTGGTAGATTTGGAAAAAAAACTTATTCTTTAAACTATTGGGAACTTGTAGGTATTCCATGTAGACATGTTGTGGCTGCCATATATAGGAAAGTAGATGACCCTGTAAAATATGTTCATAAATGTTATCACAAGAGCACTTATCAAGCATGTTACAGTGAGGTAATTACCCCACTAAATAGACAGAACAAGTGGCCTAGAAGTGAGAATGATACAATTCTACCACCTAAGTTTAAACGTGGTCCAGGTAAGCCTAAGAAATTGAGAAGGAGGGAACATGATGAAGAGAGCCAAAATAAATGGCAAAGAACAAACACAAACCATAGGTGCAGATTCTGTTTTCAACTTGGCCATAACAAAAGGACATGCAAGAAATGGAAGCAAGAAATTGAAGCTAAAACAAATGCTATTCAAGTCAGTCAAGAAACCCCTACACAAACAACTCAGCAAATACCTACACAAGCAAGTCAAGCTAATGATGCACCCAATGATGCACCCAAAAAAGGGTAAGGGTTCCACAAGCAAGTCAAGCTAACTGATAAATATGTTAATATTGTGCTTGTTTACAATGTGACAATGTGGCATATAAATATGTTAATACTGTGCTTGTTTACTTGTATATTGCAGGGGGGGCCTAAGGGTTCAACAAACAAAGAACCAAAGAAAGCAAAGACTAGTGAGGCAAGTCAAAAGGAGACAACAAGAAAAGCAACAACTGTCAAGGATGAAACTTCATCAAAACCTGCTGTTAAGGGGGAGAAAATTGTCAAAGGAGCAACTGTGAAGAAAACAACTGTCATTGTGAAGGAAGCAATTATGAAGAATATGCATGTGGCAAGTGAGCAAAATGTAGCAACTAATTATAGTATGAAGGAATTAGGTGCAAAGCAAAGTGAAAAGTCTGTCAATTTGGAGGTTGCCCCTACTATCAAGGATGAAAGTCAACCAAAAGATCCAATTGAACCTGAGCCCATTGTCATGGAAAACTCAACAAATTTGGATGAGACTCTTGCTGCTTTACAAACAGGTGGTGATGTCTTGGACATTCTACCACTGAGAGGTGACTTGGCATCTCAGCCAAGGCCAAGTGGAGCCAAATTTTTCTTTGGGAAGCAACCAAAAATGTGTAGGAACACACCTTTCTAACCCCCTGGAATAAGAACAAATCTGTCTAGGCCAAGCAACCGTGAACCAATCAAATTTAGGACACAAAGCAGGTACAAAACACAAGTTAATGTCTTAGCTGAAAAAAGACACAGTGAAAGGTTAAAGACACTGAAGACTAAGAACATACTAGGCCCAGGCAAAAAACCTGATGATCCACTGGTTATACATGAAGATGACTGCAGCATTGGTAAGGGTCAAACCCAATGAAGGGCATTTCATTTTGGTGTAATTGTTGTTTATGATCAAGTGTTATGATGTTTTGTTGAATTTATGAAGTTACAAGTCTGATGTAATGTACTAATGAGGTCTTTTGGACCAATATACAATTTTTTTATTTTGATGTACTGTATTAATGTACTCAACTACTATTTTGGTATGTAATTATAACAACTCTTTTGGTATATTCTCATAGTTATGTCATTTTATGGTCACTTTATTATAGGTCATTTCTTGCTGTAAACATTACAACACAATACAAATCATTAAGACAAATCTTATCAACAAATGTTATCCATTGAAATTAAATTTCATAACAACAACCAACTGAAAATTATAGATCATAACTTAACCAAATTTTATCAATTCAAATCACATTTCATAACAACTAAACATTACAAAAACTATTACACCAAAGTGTTGTTCATAACAAAACAACATTCACTACTACAAAACACCCAAACAACAATGCCAGGTTTACAACGACATCCTATACACCGTTGTAATGGTGTGTACTGGATGCGCGCAGATTGTTTTAAGTCTTATTAAAAGGCCTTTGATGACAAGTAAAATTCTAACCGTGGTAATATTGCGTACTGGATGCGCGCGCATTATTTTAATTAGAAATTTCAAGGGTATAATAATGGTTGTTTTGAACACCGTGGTGATAGAATCAAGCTTTCATGGGTTCGAACCTCATCGCCCTCAAATAGTTTATTCCTTTGATGTATATGTGCCTTTTTAAAGTTTTATTTATATTTAACTAAAAACTAATAAGGATATCACTATAGTTATTTCTTAAAACCGTTGTTACAAACTGAAGTTTCTTTTTATGTATTTTAAACACCAAGTTTCACTAAAAAAGAAACAAGATGAAACAACCCTAACATCAACGTTGTTACCATCGTCGGGAAGAACACAACAACAACAAGAAAGTGTTCTACTTTAAGTTGTTGCAATGTTGCATTTGAAGACAAACTCATCCAAAGGTGTTTCTATGTCTTCTTCCGCTGTAAAATCTCGATTTGGAAATTTATGTGGTTGTGCTGGTCGTTGGTTTCGTACCAATGCAAGAAGGGACAAAATAAAGGAAGGCTTTTTTGGCGGTGTCCATTTTGGAGGAGCGATGAAACTTGTAATTTGTTCATATGGGATGAAGACGTGAGAGAAAGAGGTGGAAATGAAGATGAGAGCATTAGGAAGTCAGAGTTGGAAGTTGTGGGCTATTTGAAAGTTATGTATGAGGATTTAAAGAAGAAGATCAAGAATTTGAAGAACAAACTGAAATCTGAGAGATTTTCTAGAAATCTCAAGATGTTTTGTATTCTTGTCTCCTTTATGTTTAATGTTTACATTGTTATGAAATGTAATAGTTGGATTAGGGTTTGAATTACATTGTTGATGTTTAAACTGCAGATGCATTGTGAATTACATTGTTGATGTTTGAATTACATTATGAAGACAAGAATGCAAATAATAAAAGACGGTTTCTTACGAGTAAGTTCAACGCAAACTTTTAATTTTCAATTAGTTATCTGTTTGTTAGTATATTAGTTGATAGATATTGTAGTTCTAGTTTAAACTGTTTAGCAAAAAGATTAAAATTTCATTAGATAAATTAAGTTTCATTACATAAACTTAAACATAAAATCTAAATGCTCAGGATGAGAGGAAGTTTGACCAACGGTAGTCAGCCTCATCATCATCATTGGAATCGACAACAACCATCTACCTTCTCAATATTATTCTCCTTCTTCTCTTTCTTCTCCTCACCCTCAGAGCTCTCCTTCTTTCTGCAGCAGCCCCATCTACAACAACAACTTGTTGATTCTGAGGAAGGTTTTGAATGACAACCCCTTCTACAACAATATTTTGATTCTGAGGAAGGTTTTGAACTACATCCCCCTCTACAACAACAACTTCATTCTCAACATTTTTGGTAGCTTGAGCAGTAGAACTCATTTTGATTCTTTTAGATTAAGTTGTTTTTATGTTTTGGCCTTTACGCTTTTATATTGTTTCTTCTGATTCTTCATCTTCTCTTGGAAGTTGAAGAAGTTTCTGCCAACCTCGAGCTGTTGAATTAATGATTATATCTCTTTGTCTTTTGAAATTTCATTTTTCATCCTTTGATATTCCTTCGTAATTAATGGTTTTGATATCTGTTCACAAATGGTCTATTGTTGATTCTGGTATGATACGTTTGTTTTTTATTCATACACAATATCACAACGGTTATTACTCTTAACTGTTGTTATATGGCACGCGCTTTCCAATTTATTACAATGGTCACAGGACCGTCATTGTAAGTATCATATATATAACAACACTCTACATAACAACGCATGTGTCCGCATCATTATATATCTTTCCCAACCTTTGTTAAAAGGGTTTTCCGTAGTAGTGATTACATATCATTAAGACAACTTAACACCTAACTTAGGTCAATTCAACAATTACACCTAATAACAAAATACATGTTGACCAATACTGAAATTATAACACAAACAGTCTTCAACTTTCCATAAAATTTCTCTTCCTTGAGCTTCATCTCTAACCTATTGTTCTTCTTCATTGATGATTCATAAAGCTCCTTAAAAGTTTCTACAAATTGCATATCCCTCTCATCCTTGCTCCATTCAACATCCACCCCTTGAACATCTTTCTTCCATTCTGCAATTTCATCATCCCAAAGGAACATATTGCAAGTACCCTCATTTTTCCAAAAAGGACATCTCCAAAACAATCTACCTTGATCTTTTCCCTTCTTGCACATGTACGAAATCAAAGTACCCTTGCGTCCATATTTTATCTCTTCACTGTTGGTAACACTCTTGGAATGATGTGAGACGACCTTGCTCAACCTATATGATGTGGACATGACGAATAAGAAGGAGGAGAAGGAACGAGAATATAACATAGATAAAGAGTGAGGAACGCACCTTATGATGAAGAGGATTAGGGCTTTTAATTTTATCGTGGAAGAGGAAGGTGTAGGAGAAATAGAATGACTAAATCATTTCTGACGTGGCATAAAAAGAATACACAGTTGGCATGGGATTATTACACACTTGGCGTGCCACATCATCCTCCATTAGTAGAAACTAACAGGAGGGACTAAAGTTAGGGACGAAAAACATTCAGAGAACCAATGTTTGAAGGAAATTTTTTGAGGGACCAAACCTGAAAGTTGAGATATTTGTAGGGACCTAATACATATTTAACCCTAAATAAAATAATAAACTTGTTGATCATATGCTTGAACTACATTACTTGGTTAGTTTCCACCGTATATTTGTGTACTTGCTACCGATATGGAACAATTTATAAATAATCATGAACCAACGGTTAAAGGAAGCATCCAAATGAGTCGGTTTGACTGAAGAATAAATAAGTACACTGTTGTGAATCGGATATCTTAAAAACAAAATATTAAACGGTTTCTTGATGATCAAGAACCAAAACAAGGGTTGAGTTAACGGAGAAACAAAGAAAAGAAAAAAGAAGGATTAGGGCAAATACTCTATTTTCTATTCGCTTTCTCCTTTAGGTTTACAAAAGATTACAAATGAATATCACTATTTGCCACACTCAATAATCTGAGTGTACTAGCCTATTTATAGACTAACTAGATAACTTGCAGCCCAAGAAACCTAAACAATTGTATCTGAAATTCTGGTATCAGATATGTGATGTCAAGTGAGATGTCACAACATCAATATCTGCTATATGAACAAGACAATAAAAGAACAACACTTAAAAGCAATAAACAAACACAGAGAATTGTTCACCCAGTTCAGTCTAACAACCTACGTCTGGGGGCTACCAAGCCAGGGAGGAAATTCACTATCAGTAGTATTAATTCATAGACTCTACAATCAACATACCCGTTGACAATCTATTCACTTAATCACTACCCAATGACACTTCTACCTAAGACACTCCTAGATATGAGACACCTCTCACTCCCCCTCAATCACAACAGTGATAACAACATACAATAAAGAAAGTAGAAGACACACTTCAATGACAATACCTTGATCTTACTTAAAAGCTTCAATCAAGAACAAACACTCGTGCTTAAAAGCTTAGAGTGGACAACATACTACTCAACTAAATCAGTCCAGTTCAAACATCAAAATAGATGAATGAATGGCTCACAATACACAGACAAAAACACAAACCCTAATACTTGACACTCAGTACACAATCTCTTGTCTTCGTATCTTCCAAGTAGGGTTGAGAATTCTATAAAAAGAAACAGATTCTTGGGCCTGGACAATAATAATTCTCAGAATTAATTCTCAATTAAAACTGATAAAACTCCAAATCTTTTTGCCCTAAAATAGTAACAAAATATACTCCACAAAGTAATAGGAACTGATTGTATCAGAATAACTCTTCTCCAATAAATTCGCCTGCACTCCCTCAAACAAAATCTCCCAAGATATATCAGATAATGCGCAGCACATAAAAACACAGAACTGGAAGTTCTATCAAAAGATGTTAAGACTTCCACCTTGACATCATACACCATAATCCTGCAACACATGTTAGAGCCACATGTCTTGACATCAAGCATGACATCTTGATGTTACACCTTGTTTTACCAAAATTACAGCCAATAACAGAACTAACAGTATCCTTAGCACAAGGCTCAATTCAACAAAATAATTCGACAGTACATATTAGAACAGACTTTGACTACAATATGTAACAATCAGGCATTAGTATGTGAACAAGTTTCGACTTCATGCTTGCCTCCTGTCGAAATACATGAAAGCTCTCCTTCGACACAACATGAGTTCGACCCCAATCTCACAAATCTCCACCTTGGATCTAACTCAACAACAAGCGAATTAACTAGCTTTCATCATGCAGATTTATCAACTGCATACAGTGGAAAAAATTGCAACTTGGCAACGTCTTGATGATTATATCAGCAACATTGTCTTCAGTCGAAACCTTCAGCACCTGGACTTTACCATGCTCGATTATTTCTCTGACGAAGTGCAGCCTCACATCGACGTGCTTGGTCCGCTCATGATAGGCTGAATTCTTGGACAGGTGTATCGCACTTTGACTATCACATTTAACAGTGATACTTCGACCTTGAAGTTTCAGCTCGTTTGCAGAACCTTTAAGCTACAATGCTTCCTTCAGAGCTTCAGTGAGGGCAATATATTCAGCTTCAATGGTTGATAAGGCAACAACCTTCTGAAGCATCATTTTCCAACTGATTGTTGTGCCAAACATTGTGAACACATATCCAGGAATAGACTTTCTGGAATCCATACAACCTGCATAATCAGAGTCGACATAACCTTCAATTTCGACTATGGTATCACCACCACAGGCTCCACCATAAATCAGGACTCGACTCAGAGACCCATTTATGTACCTGAGAATCCACTTTAAAGCTTTCTAGTGCGCCTTTCCAGGATTGGCCATATACCTGCTTACAAGGCTCACTCCATACGCTATGTCTGGCCTCGTACAGATCATAACATACATCAAAGAACCCACTATACTAGCATATGGAATGCTACTCATATAGATTCTTTCAGCTTCAGTACTTGGACTTTGAGTAGTACTAATCTTGAACTGAGGATTTGTAGGTGTCACAATAGGCTTTGAATTCAACATACCAAACTTGTCGAGAAGCTTCCGTAGGTATGTCTCTTGAGATAAGCACAACTTCGACTGCTTTCTATCTCTCTGGATGTCAATCCCAAGAATCCTGGCGGCAGCTCCAAGATCCTTCATTTCGAACTCCTTACTGAGTTCAGCCTTCACCTTCGTTACATCCTCAACACTGTTGCTAGCTATGAGGATATCATCCACATATAGGAACAACATAACAAGTGAGTTTCCAGGTCGAAATCTAAAGTAAACACAGTGATCAAACTGGCTCCTAGTGAAACCAATGTGTGCCATGAACTTGTCGAATTCTTATTCCACTATTGAGGAGATTGTTTTAGGCCATACAAAGACCTATTCAGATTGCACACATAATCTTCCCTATCCTTTTCTGCATACCCTTCAGGTTGATGCATCAGGATCGTTTCATCTAGATCACTATACAGGAAGGCTGTCTTCACATCCATTTGCTCAAGTTCCAAGTCGAACTTTGCCACCATGGCTAACAGCATTCGAATGGATCTATGCTTTACAACAGGTAAGAACACATCATTAAAGTCGACTCCTTCTTTCCGAGTGAACCCCCTAGAAACCAACCTTGCCTTAAAGCGCTTTGACATCACTCCTTCGATTCCTTCTTTGACCTTGAAAATCCACTTACAACTGATTAACCTTGCTCCTGTAGGTTTCTCAATCAACTCCCAAGTGTTATTATCATGAAGAGATTTCATCTCGTCATTCATGGATTTTCGCCATTCAGTCTTGTCTCGACTCCTTATAGCTTCCTTGTAATCTCTAGGTTCTTCCTCAAGCACCTCACTTGCAGAGATTAAGGCAAAAACTATAAGATCTGCATAACCAAGTCTCTGAGGTGGCTTGATGACTCTTCTTGACCTATCTCTTTCCAGTAGGTAGTCATCGACAGTTTCCTCAGCCTTTTCAGCATCTTGCTCTTCTTGTTCGACTTCATCTGGGCTATACACTTCAGCATCACTATGCTCCACCTCAACAGGCATCTCTACATGTTCCAGCTCCTCTTCAGAGATTTCTTCACTTCGACCAACATCACCAGTTTTCTTGAACGGCATTTTGACCTCATTGAAAACTACATCACGACTTGTGATACATCTTTTGTGACCTGGTTCTAGGCACCACGGCCTATAATCCTTGACTCCCTCAGGATATCCAAGGAACATGCATCTCAGAGCTCTAGTTTCGACCTTGTCTTGCCTAATGTGAGCATATGCTAAACAGCCAAATACTCTCAGTTTGTCGAGATCTGGTGGATGACTTGACCAAACTTCTTCAGGTGTCTTCATTCCCAGCGCAGTCGAGGGACATCTATTTATAAGATAAGCTGCTGTCGAAACAGCCTCTGCCCAAAACACCTTCTTTAATCCAGCACTAAACAACATGTATCTAACCCCTTCAAGGATTGTTCAATTGAATATTTCAGCTAAGCCATTTTGTTGTGGAGTACCTGCTACAATCTTATGCCTTGCAATCCCAAACTCAACACAGTAACTGTCAAACGGTTCATTGCAGAACTCAAGGCCATTGCCGGTTCTCAACCTTTTAACCTTTCTGCCAGTTTGAGTTTTGACTAGAACCTTCCAACTTTTGAAATTCTCAAAAGTTTCATCCTTCGTCTTCTGAATGAATACCCATAACTTCCTGGAATAGTCATCAACGATGGATAGAAAGTACCTTGCACCTGAGTGTGAAGGATTCTTTGCAAGCCCCCAAAGATCAGTATGAATATAATCCAGGGATCCATATGTCCTTTGCTTTCCTTTGTTAAACTTTGCCCTACAGGATTTTCCAAGTACACAAGATTCACAAAACTCCAACTTTTCGACTGTGTCACCACCTAGCAGGTTCTGCTTCCCCAATTCGACCGGGCCTCTTTTGCTGACATAGCCTAATCTCATGTGCCATAATTCTATCTTTGACATAGGTTTCGTGGATGCAACATTTGTCGAACCACTTACAACCTCAGCCTCAAGGGTATACAAGCCTTGTTTCTTCAAGCCTCTCAACACTTCCTTCGACCCCTTCATGACTTTCAGGATACCTTGTTCTCCTTGGAAAACATATCCCTTCCTGTCGAATTCACCTAGAGAAATTCAATTCCTCTTAAGATCAGGTACATACCTAACCCCAGTCAATAGCCTTATTGACTCATCATGGAGCTTGAATCTAACAGATCCAATACCTGCAATCTTGCAAGCTTTATTGTTCCCCAACAACACTGATCCACCATCTTGATCACATAATTCCTCAAACACATTCTTGTTTGGAGCCATGTGCCAAGTAAATCCAGAATCCATAATCCACTCTTCGCAAGAGTTGCTGCTCGAAACTACAAGGACATCAGATGATTCATAACCATCTTGAACAATAGCTGCATTGCCATTGTCCTTACCTCCATGATTATTCAGGCGCTCAGGGCACACCTTTTTTGTGTGACCTTCCTTCTTACAATGATAACACTTGATACCAGACATATCACCACCATAAGACTTCTGTTGAGTTTTACCTTTCTTCTTTTCAAACGTACCCTCTCTCTTTGACGATCTTCCGTTCACGGACAACCTTTCGCCAACTGATGATGGTTTCTGCTCCTTTTTTTCGTTCAAATCCTTCGAATACAAGGTTTCTTGAACTTCTTCAAATGTCAAGGACTCTCTTCCATACAAGAGGGTTTCTTTGAAGTGAGCATGCGATTTAGGTAACGAACACAACAATAACAACGCTTGATCTTCATCATTGATGGAAACATCAATATTCTCAAGATCAAGAATTAGCTTGTTGAACATATCCAGCTGCTCCGTCTACACTTTTTCTTCATTGATCTTGAATGAATACAAGGCCTGCTTCAAATACAAACAATTTACCAAAGATTTGGTCATGTACAAGCTTTCAAGCTTCACCTATAACCCTGATGCCGTCGTCTCCTTTGATACCTGCCTAAGAACCTTATCGCCAAGGCTTAACAATATCGCGCTGTGTGCTTTCTCTATCATGGTGGTCTTTTCTTTTTCCGTTAACGCAGCATCCATGGCTACCATTCCCTTCAACGCTTCCAAACAACCCTGCTGAACCAGTAGGGCCTTCATCTTCAAGCGCCACATACCGATATCGTTCACTCCAATGAACTTTTCAATCTCATACTTTGTTGAAGACATCTTCTCCATGCTCACTGCACCAATTTGTTATGAATCGGATATCTTGAAAACAAAATATTAAACGATTTCTTGATGATCAAGAACCAAAACAAGGGTTGAGTTAACGGAGAAACAAAGAAAAGAAAGAAGAAGGATTAGGGCAAATACTCTGTTTTATATTCACTTTCTCTTTTAGGTTTACAAAAGATTACAAATGAATATCACTATTTGCCACACTCAATAATCTGAGTGTACTAGCCTATTTATAGACTAACTAGATAACTTGCAGCCCAAGAAACCTAAACAATTGGATCCTTAACACAAGGCCCAATTCGACAGAATAATTCGACAATACATATTAGAACAGACTTCGACTACAATATGTAACAATCAGGCATCAACATGTGAACGAGCTTCGACTTCATGCATGCCTCCTGTCAAAATACATGAAAGCCCTCCTTCGACACAGCATGAGTTTGACCCAAATCTCACATACACTAATTAAATAAGAAGAGGCACAAAACAACACATGGTTTCTATACCATGTTAGTGGTTAAAAAAATATATGCTTTTATAACTGATTATAATTTACCAATGCCTATATATAGTATGAATTTTACCAACTCTTCTCATCAACCAACGCATTTTGAAAAAAATTAGTATTGTTTCTTGTCCAAACAAACTACCTTCTGTTTTTCTTATCGAGTAAAAGAGAAAGATGAGTGTAGAAATTTTAGATAATTCTACCATTGTCCATTTCCTTCAAGATGAAGAAGCATTTAATAACTCAGTAGTTAACCGATTTGCTCGACTCGACATAAACAATGACAGACTTCTCTCCTATGATGAGATGTTGAAGGAGCTCCAGGGTCTGAGAGTTTTCAAAACACACTTTGGTATTGATGTGAAGTCGGATCCAGATGAGCTTGTCCGTGTTTATGCATCCTTGTTCATACAATTTGATCACAATTTAAATGGCACAGTTGATCTGGAAGAATTCAAGAAAGAAACAAAAGAGATAATGCTTGCAATGGTAGATGGAATGGGTTTCATGCCAATTCAAATGGTTTTGGAAGAAGACATCATCCTTAAGAAAGAAGTTGAAACAGAGTACAACAAACTCCTAGCTTAACTTTAGTGCTTCTCTGAGATCATTCATAAGATTTAAAAAAATTTACAAGTATTGTATAACATTCTGTTTGTGGTTATTATTGTATCCTTTGAAACTTGTTACAGAGTTTTGTTATGGATTCCAAATGTATTCATGAAATAAACTATCTTAATCTAAGCTTTTACATCTTAATCAAAAAAGGAATTGTATTGTATCTGAGAAGTATGGTTGAAGTTATAACAAAATTTGACATGGTTGTAGTATGTAATAATCTCTTCAATTTGGTCTTTAGAGCAAAGAAAATGGTTATTTGGATTGTAAGTTATGGCCTTAGCAAGTTGAGTAAAAACCATTGAATTTCAGAACTTAGAAAAATTTCAATTTCTTCAATGTTGCCCTTTTTGCAAGTAACCTCATATTTCATGATTTTTCTTAATTGATCATAATCCAAATCACACATTATCATCATTCTTTACTTGAGGAACCCATGTTTGACCGAAGAGGTTAAAATTCAAACTTGACTTTGATCAGTGGTTGAATTTGTATCAAATGAACTTAAACTTTGTGATCTTCAATGAAATTAAACCCTTGGGTTAATTGAACACTATGGATGGACTCCAAAGGTGTTTCTGAGTGTCTTGAATCATTTCCCAAGGCTTAATATCATGCCCTGGTCAAAAGTCAAAGTGCAGTTGACTTTTCATCAGAAACCCTAGTTTGGGAACCACATGAATTTGAATTCTTGCATTGCTTAAGAATTAAGCTCCTTGGATCAATCTAATCATATGAATGGACCAGTATGATTCATTTGAGGTCCTTGAAACATATCTTGAAGTGTTGGATCATGTCTTGCTCCAAAAGTCAAACCATAGACTGAATTAGGTCAAACCCTAATTTGGATGCATCTGATGACTTCGGGCTTGATGATCTTGATTCAGTGAAACTTTTCATTTGATTATTGATGAGAGGAAACTATTGATCTTCATAAGGGACTTGAGATGTTGGATATGATGCCCATCCTTTGATAATTCATCTGCTTGAGTCATTGGTGGACCACCTAACCAGTAAAACAAGCAAGCACACACATCTTGTATTTGTAATGGGTTAGTGATGCATAAAGACACAAACACGTATATAATGATGAATGTTATGCAAATAATGTAAATGAGGTGGCGTCTTAGGGGTATAAAAATTAGGGTATGAAATATGCCCTTATTTAAGTTTCCCCAATCCGGAGAGATGAAGATTGACATCTTAGTGTCGACCAGATAGGAGAGGCTTAAATACAACAATGCACAATTTTGACCCTTATGAAATCACAAAAGGTGATATGATATGACTGCACTTATAAGACTTGTGGGAAATGATGCCATAGGAGACTGAGAATAGACTAAACTGCTGGGGTATAACAAAAGAGTTATCCGCTGGGGAAAGAAAATTTGGGGACAATATTGTAACTCTATTAGGAAAGAGATATGAACTCCAATGGGGATAGAGGAACACAAATCCATAGGGGATGGTGTTATAACTCTGAAAAATTGAACTTCCATCTTTGGAAAATGATTCAGCATCTTCTTTGACTAAATAACATTACTTAGAAAGGGTAAAATAAATTTCCCCATGTTTTGAGTCGTAAGCCATGAAACTGGTCTCAGTTTCTGCTTCTAAACATCCCCTCGTTTTTGGAAATGAGCCATAAAACTGATCTTGGTTTCTGAAAAAAAAAGCTTCCCCTCGTTTCTGGACATAAGCCATGAAACTGGTCTCAATTTCTTCTTATCAAGTCCTTCACTTGAAAAGGGGTAAACAGACAAGCTCCTGAAATGGTAATCGCTTGTTGAGTTAATAACTTCACCGGGGATCTTTAAAGGATGCGGGCCGGTTAATTTTGCAAAACGGATTTCTCAAATAAAGAGAAAAACTTCTTTTAAGGATCTTCATCAAACTTCTCACAGGGATTCACTAGGGAGATGCCATTTGATTGAAAATAAACTTCATCATACTTCTCTTCGAGACTTCTTTGGAGAGATTCCATTTGACGAAGGAAATTTGGTAGCAGGCTTACTGTGGGAATTGCCATTTGTTTCAGTTTTGCTTTGTATCAAGCATATAAAACCACTTGTATCAATTTATCTCAAATAACACTTGTGATAATCTTCAATAAGTTTCTCTGATGGGATCTTCAGGAGAGATAACCATTTTTTCATCATACTTCTCTTCGAGACTTCTTCGTAGAGATGCTATATGATGTAAAAATGAGGATTCACAACAAACTTGTCTAGATAGTGTCATACCCCAAATTTTGACCACCAATATTTCCTATAATTGTGCAAATCATCATAACAATATGGGTAAACCATCATACCTCATCAGTTTCCCCAAAGATGGGTGAACATTCACTACAAACAAAAATTAGGGTTTCAAGCCCTCTCTGAGCTTTAGACAAAGGATCAATCAAGAATTAACATGATCTTCAACTTGTATAACCTCTCAAACATCCACAAAGGATCAAGAGGACTCCCACATCAAGAATCAAGCACAATGTTGCAGCATTCCAAGTGGATTAAGCCTCAAAATCGCCAGTGTCACCAAATTAGGATTTTCGTCGACCAGGGCCTCCAGATGTAAATTTTCCTCTGGGAATGAGCCAATGCTTCAAAGCATAACCTAATATACTCCAAGGGACCTCATGACCCCAATCATCAAGTCAATTTAGCCTCAGGGGATGCATTTATCAAAAATTAGGAATTAGGGTTTCTTGACCTAATTCACCCCTAAGTTGACTTTTGGGACAAAAAATGAGCCAAGACCTCAAGGCATGATTTGAGGGCCTCTAATACACCACATTTATCCATTTGAAACAATGGATTGATCCAAGAAGCTCGATTCCCAAGTTTCAAGTTCATCTGAACCACAGTTAGGGTTTCGCGGGAAAAGTCAACTGTACCTTTGACTTTTGACCCGGGCATGCTCCCAAACCTTGGGACATGATTCAATACACCCTATAAATCCTATGAAATCAATCCATCAAGTTTGATTTAGGTCAAGGACTTGATTTCATAGAGGATCACACAGTTTGGAATTCATCTGATAAAAAGTCAACTATGCCAAAAAGTCAAAGTTTGAATTTTTTATTTTTTGATCAATTATGGTTCCCTAACCCTAAAATGATGTTAATGTGTGACGGGAATCATCATTCATCAAGAAAAATCAAAGAAAGTGGGATAACTTGCGAAAGGGGTAACCATAAAAAAACTTAGAAATTTTCTAAGTTATGGAACAAAGTGGCTAGGGTGCCAACTTCTAAGGATCATAACTCGAGATTCAAGCAACCATTTTGGCTGATCCAAAGATGGATTTGTAGCTCTCATGACATACTTTAAAAGTGTCAACTACACCTCATTCCAATTCCTCATGGATTTTAAGTTATGGAGTGACCAAAATGACAAAAAGTGAAAATGTCACTTTTTTCCAACACTTAGTGAAATTTTCACTAAGTCAGAATCTGCCTTGTCTTTTTTCCAAATGTAGGGGCATTTTTCACTTGGATCCAAAAAGTATCAAGACAAAATATGATCACACATGTGTTGTATCATATGAGAGCTTTCCAAAATGGCCAAGAACCCCATGAAACTCCACTGAGCCATGAGATATGACAATGACAATATGCCCTGCTGTAAACTGTCATGGCAAGGCAGATTTATGAATTTTGCTCGATTTGCCCAATTTTTGCAAATAACCAACAAGTCTATCCATCTGAACACCTCAGGGGGAGACCAAGGAAGGACAAACACTGATCCATCAGCCTCCCAAGTCTTTTAAACCAAAAGTAGCATGCCAAACCTAGAAATGCCTAAAAGAGGGACAAGACTCCAATTTTGGTTTGGAGCATTTAATAGATGCACCAAGGTGGCATGGACCGAGCCCTTTCCAATTGAATTTAGTCAAGACTTATCCAAGAACTAGGGAACCAACAGCCTGTGCTCTAACCTCTTGTCAATGGCTAGAGGAGACTTGGATTCCTATTGATCAACATTTGCCAAACTTCTGCAGCAGTTGCCATTCACTATTGTTTGCAAAACAAACTTGCTCTACTATAAATAGAGCTCATTTATGCTCAGTTTGAGTACACAAAAGCCATCAAATAGATGCTTTCCTTAAAATCTCCTTCTCACTTCCAATTTTGCCTTCTAAGGCAAGTCACTATCGGGTTTTGAGTTTGAGAGCCATCCCAACCAAACCAATCACACACACACCTCATAAACATCATATAAAAGTGATCCAAACACTTAAACAACATCTGGAACACTGATTTCTCAAAATCACCATCCAACTGCTCAAGCTTTTAGCAGACTTGCAGTTGGGGTACCATATTCAGTTCCAGCTTGTTTCAAACCATTCCAAGCACTCAAACACATCACTTGGCACCTAAGGAAGCTGTGCAAATCATTGGAACCAGCTTGAAACACCTCTAACACAAAACACGATCACCAGCTGCAAGAGGTAAACATGAGCTCTTCAAACTCTATGATCCATGCATTTTTTGCTGCACAATAATTTGGCCATATGTTCATAATCATGCATAGAGTGTTTACCCTCAATCAATTGCTTTGTTTGAATCGTGTATGGAATTTCTGAGCCTTCATGCAAAGTTTAGGGTTCTTGAGGTTTCTCTTTGATTTCTTATTCCATGCTTAAAATAAATGAAATTAAAGACCATAGACATGATCGTGAGGTGAAAACGAGCAGATTGATATGTAGATTGCATGATATAATCAAGTATTCACTGAGATTGGATAGAAAATGAAAATCTGCACAAACAGAGGGTGGCGCGTGTTCTTTCCATGTTCTTGGCGCCCTTTTTGAAAATTCAAATATTTGAATTTTGTGATTTTATTTAATTGATTCAAAAATTAATTTCTCTCTGAGTTTTAATGATTTTGAGTTGATTCTTTTTTTAATAATTCAAAAAAATGTTAATTATTTCATATATTTAATATTTTTGCAAGGAATTAATATTTTATTTGTTTTTCAACATTTAAAATATTTTTTCTCCCTTGATTTTCCAAATTTAATTGGTTTCCAATCATTTTGTGGATATAAACATGATTTTTGAAACATTAATCCAATATCACAATTTGATTTTCACACATGTTCAACAATTTTGATCATTTTAATTGAATTATTATTCAATTAAAATATATTTTTGAAAAAAAATTAGGGTTTTGATTAATTCAACCCTCATCAAATTTAAAAAAAAAAACTCTTTGGGCCTCTAATAGAGTGTAAGACCCAACCCCTTGAAAACCAAAACATTTTTGGGCCTCAGTCATTGTATAAGACCCACTGCATTTTCAAAAATCTCGGCGCGATCTCCATTTCAAAACAAAAATCATCTGGGCCTACCCTCGTGTTATAAATCCCATTTCCTTTCTTTAAAAACACTTTGGGCCTCTTGATTGAGTGTAAGTCCCACCTCTTTGTAAATAAAATAGTTTGGGCCTCAGTACATTGTATAAGTCCCGATACAGTTTCAGAAATTTTGACGTGATCGTCATTTTTAAACTATTTTTACTTGGGCCTCTCATTGAGCTGTAAGCCCCATCACTTGTACAAAAACTCTTTGGGCCTCTAATAGAGTGTAAGACCCAATCCCCTTTTAACCAAAACAATTTTTGGGCCTCAGATATTGTATAAGTCCCCCTGCGTTAAAAGAAAAATCTCGGCGCGATCACCATTCTTCTGGGCCTACCCTCGTGTTATAAGCCCCATTTCTTTTCTTTAAGTTTCTTTGGGCCTCTAATAGAGTGTAAGACCCAATCCTCTTGTACATAAAAAACTTTGTGGGCCTCACATATTCTATAAGTCCCTCTGTACAGTTTTCAAAACAACGGTGCAATCATCGTTAAAACTTGGGCCTCTCCTTGAGCTGTAAGCCCCAACAAACTTTTCAAAGCACTTTCTCCTTTGATTTTGAGTATAATATTGTTATCAAAGTTTTCTTTGTTGAACAACTAACAAAACAACATGGAATTTTACAACGGGTAAGTGTTTATCCGCTTTCATATATATATATATATATATATATATATATATATATATATATATATATATATATATAATTTTATTGTGGGGCTGCTTCACTGTAAGTATTCTTTCACATCCTTTATATACTTGTCAGATATCCACTGTGTAATACTAGTATAGTTATTTAGAGTTTTCCCCGACAACTATGTCTAGCACTAGGTAAAGCCTTGTTGGTCACTCTTAAATACAAACAAAACTAGATCCCCCGTAGGATTCTAGATAGAGTCTTCCCTTCTCTTGGGGTTAAACAATATGGAACAAAGAGAAAGGCAGTATTCTCGGTGAACCTTTTCTCAGACTATCACCCAGAAATTGTCAAAGAAACTCTACTCCCTAGAGTTCATCTATTCTCTGTGAATAGCATCTCTTGCGTTTCTTCCAAATTCTCAAACTTTCCTAGAATGATCTCTTCTCTGTGAATTGCATTTCTTGAACTTCTCGTGGTTTGGGGACCCACAGGCTTCCTAAAAGCATCCCCGCGTCCTCTTGGGCATTGTACAACGACCCTTCGGCTTCTTAGAAGTTCTCAGCCTTCTCTTGGGCTTAATACAAGGACCCTGACGACCTCTTAAAGGTATAAGACAGAACTTAGTCATCCTTTGCTAGAGCAGTCATTCCAGTGTCAAAACTCTGGCCACTTTAGGGTTGATACTCATCCTTTAATGCCCGTGCCTCCTCTTGGGCATTGTACAATAGATAAAACTCTAGACTTGGACACTCTAAACCCCTTGAATCTTAAAGACATTCTCAATTTCCTTTCAAACATAGGAAAAAACACTAATCACTCAGAAACCCGGCTTCTTTCACGAGAGTTCCCCACACTTGGACCCGCTTCAAGATCTCTAGAATCCTCAGCAGTAAGATAGCTACCTCTTGGGCTTTGTGTAAATGACTCTCCCCAGCGGAGCTATCCTTTTCAGACTCTCTTGTTGGGTCAAACCCCTTTTTAGCTTCCGTCTTAGGCTTCGTATAAGACAGAAAAAAGACTCTCTTGTTGAGTCAAACCCTTTTTTAGCCTCCGTCTTGGGCTTCATACAAGACACATACAAAATACTCTCTTGTTGAGTATAAAAGACTCTCTCATTGAGTCAATCCCTTTTTTAGCCTCTGTCTTGGGCTTTGTACAAGACATATAAATCACTCTCTTGTTGAGTATAAAAGACTCTCTTGTTGAGTCAACCTCCCTTTTAGCCTCCATCACGGGCTTTGTACGAGATAGAAAAACACTCCCTTTTTGAGTATAAAAGACTCTCTTGTTGAGTCAACCTCCCTTTTAGCCTTTATCCCGGGCTTCGTACGAGACAGCAAAACACTCTCTTGTTTAGTATAAAAGACTCTCTTGTTGAGTCAATCACCTGTCAAACTGACTCTATTGTCGAGTCAACCTTTTTAGCCTCTGCCCTGAGCTTTATACAGGACAAACAAAAGTACTCTCTTGTTGAGTCAAACCCTTTAGCCTCCGTCTTGGGCTTTGTACAAGACACATAAAAAGCACTCTCTTATTGAGTCGGTCACTTGTTAGTACTCTTTTGTTGAGTCAACCCTTTTAGCCTCTATCTCGGGCTTCGTACGAGACAAACAATAAAGGGCCCCTCTTGTTGGGTCAATCGCCTCCTCTTAGGCTTTGTATAAGGAAACCTCGGTTGAGTCAATCAACCTCTTAGCATCAAACCTGTGCCTGCTCACAACATACAAGTCTTGGGCTTTACATCTTGGGCCTCACAGCATACAAATTATCTCTCATCCAAAACCCTTTAGCTTCACATCTTAGGCTTTGAACAAGATACAAACCACCTTTAGCTTCACGTCTTGGGCTTTGAACAAGACACCAAAATAACCTTTTTCCTCCCATAGAATAGGAGGAACTACGATCGCTCTGATTTCCCTGTTTCGGGAATACGTAGGCATAAGATTGCAAAAATCTTAGCGAGCATACTAATCAAAAACCCAAAATCCAGTATCTCCATCAAATCAACACAAAAGTATCAAATCTAAACAATTACCGAAAACCTCACAAATAGTCCAAACACTGTGTTCTTAACAAAATAACCGAAGAGGGGCCCACGTCTTAATAGCATCTGTAAACCAACAGTTTTGATTGTTTAACCTCCGCCGATCATGGTAGATCCGAAAACTATAGAAGGAGCCGCTGGGCCTGAAGGTTACAAACTTCGGGAAAGCAAAGATGCCAGGGGCATGACAGCAACTCCTGAAGGTTACAAACTTCGGGAGGCACCTAGAGTCACTGCCGTAATGACTATACCACCACCCGTGGTACACACTGTCCCGGAAGGACAAATTCCACAGATACCTTCTGGTGGAAATGAAAGTATGAACGATAAAATGAATGAATTCTAGGAACAGTTCCCGGAGATGCAGAAAGAACTGCAGGCCATTCGCGGTCAGGATCTATTTGGAAAGGACGCCACAGACCTTTGTTTGGTCCCAAATGTGAAAGTTCCGCACAAGTTCCAGGTACCTAATTTTGAAAAGTACAAGGGTAACTCTGGCCCTCAAAGTCATTTAGTTATGTACGCTTGGCGAATGTCAGCTCAGACAAAGAACCAGGAGCTACTGATTCACAAATTTCAGGATAGTTGAACCGATGCCGCACTCAAATGGTACATGGGTTTAAACCGCACTAAGATCGGCACTTTCATAGATCTTGGCATTGCCCTTGTTCAACAATATAAGTATAACCTGGACATGACACCAGACAGATATCAACTCAGATCGATGTCACAAAAGGACAAGGAAACCTTTAAGGAGTACGCTCAGAGATGGCTTGAAATTGCCGCTCAGATTTGTCCCCCTCTTGAAGAAAAAGAGATGACAAAGATCTTCTTGAAAACCTTAAGTTCATTTTACTGCGACAAAATGGTCGCCAGTGTGCCCAGTGACTTCACCGAGATGGTGGGCAAGGGAGTTCGTCTTGAGGAAGCCATCCGAGAAGGACGTCTGGCTAAAGACGCTGGACCATCAAGTAGTACAAAACGATATAGTAGTGCTCTCCCTAAAAAAAAAGAGCAGGATATTGGGAATATCTCTCTCAGAAAGCAAAGGCGACATTACCAACCAGTAGCAGCTATAAGTCCTGCTATCAACTCTGCGCCTATTCCTACGTATCAACGTTAGGTTACTCAGAGCCAACCAATTCAACACCAATATCAGCAAAGGACACAACAGCCTCTTCAGCAGGCTCGTCCTCCGTACAACAACAACTGTACAACACGACCACCAGGGTTCGACCTTATACCAATATTGTACGCAGAACTGTTTCCATTACTACTGGTCAAGGGGCACATACAAACCAAGTCTCCTCTTACAGTACCGGAAAATCCGCCTTTTTTGTTCAAAGCAGATCAGACTTGTCCTTACCATCAAGGAGGATCGGGGCATAACATAGAAAACTGTCTCAGTTTCAAATCCGACGTACAAAAGCTTGTTAGGAGCGGGGTCTTATCTTTCAAAGATACGAATCCGAATTTTCTCACAAACTCGCTACCTCAACACCAGAAAGTCGCAGTCAATTTGATAGAGGGAGAGTCCAACAACAGATATCAAATTCATGATGTACTCTTATTGAGGACCAATCTGGTCAAGATGCATCGCAGACAGAGCAGGTATGGGCATGTACCACCTCACAAGTATCATCAGTGTGATATCTTCTCTAAAGACAATCATGGATGTTCTGTGATGCAATCAGCTCTACAGGAACAATTGGATCTCGGATGGATCCAAGAACACCGAATTCATGGGGTCAACATGACTTATACGAATTCCAACATCATTCAGAGCCACGACATCCGTGCGATGAATGCCAACTTAGTGGCAATGTACTCAAGGGAAAGCCAATATCATAATCTGCCATGACACAATTACAATTCTTGTCTGACTTGCTCGATAAACAAACAGGGATGTTCTTTTGTACAAGAGGCCCTCCAGCGTCAGTTGGATCTAGGATGGATCCAGGACTATCATGATAGAAATCAGTATCAAGGGAATATGATTCAAATCTTTGATATTCGCTTGATGAATAGCAGCCTGGTGGAGTTACACGCTAAGCAAGTCCAGCTCGG
Organism: Lathyrus tuberosus; assembly: GCA_022829125.1. Taxonomy (NCBI): domain Eukaryota; kingdom Viridiplantae; phylum Streptophyta; class Magnoliopsida; order Fabales; family Fabaceae; genus Lathyrus; species Lathyrus tuberosus. The sequence goes on from JALAZF010000072.1 coordinate 16,159,269, forward strand.
TTTTCGGACTTCGCATAATTATCAGAACTGTAAAGGATGTTGTGAGAGTGACAAGGGATGTGCTCTCGTTCAAAGAACTTTACAACACTTGTTAAACCATTGGTGGCTTTCGATCTATATGGACGAAGACACGCAACAAGTCAGTGTGGTTAATGGGAACCCTACTAGGCATCAAAGTCAGAATGTTCGATCAATGGAAACAGATCTAGTGAGGTTACACTACATTCAAAGCAGACGTGGCCAGGTGCCACCACATAACTACGAGCATTGTTGAGTGTGCTCGGAAAATAACCAAGGAAGTTACCTCGTGCGAGCATCCCTTTAGAGTTAGTTGGACCGCAAAGAGATTTAACAATATTCGGTTTCGGGGTCTGTCAACTGGACGCCAGACTATATTGCTGATCAGATTAAAGATGTTGTTGTAATCTCTGATCATGAAAGGACCAAAGATGTTTGTACCATCATCCCTCTACTTGACGAATCAAAGGTTCTTAGCCAGGAACTGATTGAAGTTACTTACGACAGTTAGAAAAATCAGAAGGCTCCTGTAGTTATCTATCTACCAGGACCATTACCGTATGAATCAGCTAAGGCGATCCCTTACAAGTACGGTGTAACAATAATTGAGAATGGAAAGGAAATTCCATTACCCTCCGTCGTGAATATTGCAGACATCAGTCGAGTAACACGGAGCCGTCGAATCTTCAATAGAGGAGTTAGAGAACCTAACAAAGAAAAGGAACTTCAGACAAAAACTCCCAATCCACCAGTCGGTCAATACAGTGATCCCGACCTTTCAAATAACGACGATGAGATGTTGAAGCTCATCCAAAGGAGTGAATACAATATTGTTGATCAGCTATTACAAACTCCTTCAAATAACTCTGTGCTATCACTTTTACTCAGTTCCAAAGCCCACAGAGAGGCTCTACAGAAAGTCTTAGAGTAGGGATTTGTGGAACATGATGTGTCAATAAGACAGTTCGATAGTATCATCTCTAACATCACTTCCTGCAACAACTTAGGGTTCAGTGATGAAGATTTGCCAGGGGAGGGCAAAAGTCACAACATGACGTTTAATATTACAGTTAACTGTCAAGACGATGCCTTAGCCAGCGTACTGGTAGATACTGGATCAGCCATCAACGTTATGCTGAAGTCCACTTTAATGCGACTATCATTCAAGGGATCCCCAATGATGGGCAGTGAGGTCATCGTCAAAGCCTTTGACGGATATCGGAAAGCAGTTATCGGCGAAGTTGACCTTCCCATAACTATCGGTCCTCACACTTTCCTAATCACTTTCCAGGTCATGGACGTCCGGGAAGCATACATCTGTTTATTGGGAAGACCTTGGATACACCAGGCTGGGGCAGTCACTTCGACACTGCACCAGAAACTGAAGTTCGTCAAGAACGATCAACTCGTCACAGTCTGTGGAGAGCAAGCCTTGATCGTGAGTAACTTATCGTCGTCCACTTGAGTAGAACCCGAGGAGGTTGTTGGAACTCAGTTCCAGGAAGTGTCGGTGAGCAATGAGAATCAATCAGAAAGAGGAACCTCGATATCCTCATACAGAGATGCTCTCGAAGTGATCCAAAGTAACAATACAAAGGGATGGGGACAGCTTGTCATTCCTACTGATAACAAAACAAAGAAGGGTCTTGGTTTTTCTATAACCTGTACTCAGAATGCTACCAACGATGAAAGTCTTCATCCCATTTAGGATTTCTTCGATAGTGGAGGTTTCCTTCACCCAATGTCTCAAGAAGTACATACTATCAACGAGGGAGATTCCTCCGATACGGATGAAGAATGGAAGTCCTATCTTAATGAGGACGATTATATCTCTCAGGAAGAGGTGCCTACACCCTTTTGCTATCCCGCATAGAGTTCGAGATTTATACCGAGGTCAGACGTCAAAATGATATACGGAGATTGTGATCCGAAAGGATAACTTTGACCACGACTATTATGGCCCAATGGATGGCCTACCTATCTGGCAGCCGTACCCAGGAGACTTGGGGCAAGAAAATCAGCTGAACAATGAAAATCAGCTGACCATCATTGAACAGAATACCTGCGTCCCCACCATGTCTTGGGATCAACATTCAGGTCATTCAGAAAACGTCCAGTGCGATGATGAATTTGCAAAGTTTGTAGGACTAGAATTCATCAACTATGCTTTTCTCGAGGTCAACGTCATCGAAAGGGATGACTCCTCCAGTTCCACAGAAGTGTGGGACACCTTAGGACAACTGAGTGGCAAGTTCGACTATATAGTCAAGTACACCGCTCCTGAGAGCTCTCGTATCAGGCTCGAAGACATCCAGCTAACTAGATGGGGAGATTCACCTGAGAGAACAAATACTATGCAAAATACAACAGAGGAATCCTCCTACGGCAACTCTGCCTGGGAGACAGATTCCAACGATCCTGCTCCACCAAAAATCAGCATTATTTCTGAAGACAAATCTAGGAAGGTGCCAGACTTTGCGATTCACTGAGGAGTTCGCCGCCAATGGGCTGCTGTCGATGTTTCGAAGATTGTTCATAAGTCAAAGTAATTGTCGTCTTTAACCTTTCACCTTGCCCAGGTGAAACAGATGTTTTAATAGGGCTCACTTTCTGCAAGTATCCCTCTTCGCCTTGCCCAAAGCGACAGAGTTTTGTTTTATAGGGCTGTAGTTTCAAGAATCGACTTGTTCATAAATAAAATAACGTCGTTCTGTAATTTATGCATTAATTGTTGTTTTCTCTTTTCGCTTTTTCAAAAAATGGTAATCCTAAAAAACAATTCAATAATTAAAACAAGTAGTTATCAGAAAATACACTGCACACACTCTTACATTCTCTTTATCTCTTCTAAAAAACAATCATCACGTCATACATATTGCTTGTTTTAAACCCCGTTGAAACATACGATCCAATGCCTTCTACCAACTTTGAATTCCCGATATTTTGGGCTGAAGAAGAAGTTGACGACGAAATTCCAGAAGAGATCTCCCTGTAGCGAGCGATTTTGGACGTGGTTCTTAAGCACCGTCGCTCTGGGGTACTACAGGTCGATTCATTTTTTATCCTATTGAAGCTGATGAAGGAAGGGAAATAGATGTCTCCAATTAACCCTACTTGCATACTGAGGTTAAACAGTCAAAACTGTTGGTTTACAGATGCGGTTTAGATTGTGGGCCTCTATCTGCTAATTTTGCTAAGAACACAGTATGACGGGATTATGCTATTGGTAGGATGTTAGGACTGATGTTTTTAGATTGATGTGTGAAGTTATGGGATTTTGGGTTTGTGATTAGTGTGCTCGCTAAGATTTTTCCAATCTTATGCCTACGTATTCCCGTTTGACAAAACAGGGAAATCAGAGTGATCATAGTTCCTCCTATTCTATGGGAAGGAAAAGGTTGTTTTTGGTGTCTTGTTCAAAGCCAAAGACGTGAAGCTAAAGGTGGTTTGTATCTTGTTCAAAGCCCAAGATGTGAAGCTGAAGGGTCTATTTGTATCTTGTTCGAAGCCCAAAATATAAAGCTAAAGGGTTTTGACTTTAGAGAGAATTTTTCATCTCTAAAAGGGAGTTTTTGATGTTTGTATGCTATGAACAAGGCACAACTTTGATGCTAAAAGGTTGATTGACTCACCCGGGGTTTTCTTTATACAAAGCCTAAGAGGAGGCTATTGACCCAACAAGAGGGTGCTTTTATGTGTCTCGTACGAAGCCTGAGAGAGAGGCTAAAAGGGATTGACTCAACAAGAGAGTCTTTTTGTATGTGTCTTGTACAAAGCCCAAGACGGAAGCTAAAGGGGATTGACTCAACAAGAGAGTCTTTTATACTCAACAAGAGAGTGATTTAGTATCTCGTACGAAGCCCGAGATGGAGGCTAAAAGGGAAGTGACCCAACAAGAGAGTCTTTTATACTCAACAAGAGAGTGTTTTACTATCTCGTACGAAGCCCGAGATAGAGGCTGAAAGCAAACTGACTCAACAAGAGAGTCTTTTATACTCAACAAGAGAGTTTTTTGGTATGTCGTACGAAGCCCGAGATGGAGGCTAAAAGGTTTTTGACTCAACAAGAGAGTCTTTTATACTCAACAAGAGAGCATTTTAGTATCTCGTACGAAGCCCGAGATGGAGGCTAAAAGGTTTTTGACTCAACAAGAGAGTCTTTTATACTCAACAAGAGAGTGTTTTAGTATCTCGTACGAAGCTCGAGATGGAGGCTAACACGGTTTGACTCAACAAGAGAGTCTGAAAAGGTGAGTTCTACTAGGGAGAATCATTGTACAAGGCCCGAGAGGAGGCCATTGTAACTGTTTCAGTTTAGTGACAGGTCCAGTATGTTGGATAATGAGAAAATCAGTTCTTATACGGGTAATGTTGTGCTTTGGTTTTGATCAGAGGATCAGGTTTATTTCTTGTTCTTTAAGGAAATAGGAAATCCAAAGGGTATTGAGACTGTCCATGTCTACTGGTGTTTTGAGCAATCGATTCTCGGATGGTGAATGATCTTTGTATGATGCCCAAGAGAAGGCTGGTATGTTAAGTGATGAAGGTCAACCCATTAACTGGTCTGACACTTGACTCAGAAATACAGCTCTAGAAAATTGATGACTAGGTTCTGTTCCTATACCTGTAGAGGTCTCTGGGTCCTTTTACTAAGCCCAAGAGAATGCATGAGAGCTTTTAAGAAGCCGAAGGGTCCTTGTACAACGCCCAAGAGGAGGCGGGGATGCTTTGAAGAAGCCTGTGGGTCCCCAAACCCCGAGAAGTTCAAGACATGCTATTCACAGAGAATAGATCAAGCCAGGAAAGTTTGTGAATTTGGAAGAAACTCAAGAGATGCCATTCACGGAGAAAAGATCATCTTTGGGGAGTTAGAGTTTCTTTGACAATTTCTAAGGGTGACAATCTGAGAAAGGGTTCACCGAGAATGCTGCCTTTCACGTCTCCATATTGTTTAACCCCAAGAGGAGGGAAGACTGTGTCTGGTAATCCTATGGGGATCTAGTTTTGTTTGTATTTAAGAGTGACCAACAAGGCTTTACCTAGTGCTAGACGTAGTTGCCGAGGAAAACTCTAAATAACTATACTTGTATTACACAGTTGATATTTGACAAGTATGTAAAGTTTGTGAAAGAAGACTTACATTGAGCAGCCCCACAATATATATATATATATATATATATATATATATATATATATATATATATATATATATATATATATGAAAGCGGATAAAGAAAGCGGGTAAACACTTACTCGGTTGTAGAGCTTCCATTCTGTTTGGTTAGTTCTTCAATAAAGAAAGCTTTGATAACAATATTATATTCAAAATCAAAGGAGAAAGTGCTTTGAAAAGATTGTTGGGGCTTACAGCTCAAGGAGAGGCCCAAGGTTTTATCAGTGATTGCACTGTAGTTTTGATTTTGTACAGGGACTTATACAAGTGACTGAGGCCCAAAAAGGTTTTCTGTACAAAGGGATGGGTCTTACATTCTCTCAAGAGGCCCAAAGGTTTATTTTTATACAAGTGGTGGGGCTTACAGCTCAAGGAGAGGCCCAGGGTTTTGTTTTGAAAAATGGCGATCGCGTCGAAGTTTGAAAACACAGTGGGTCTTATACGATGATCGAGGCCCAAAAGGTTTGGTTTTCAAAGGGGATTGGGTCTTACACTCTAATAGAGGCCCAAAGATTTATTTTTGTACAAGTGATGGGGATTACAGCTCAAGGAGAGGCCCAACAATTTTTGTTAAAAAGGCGACGATCGCGCCGATCCTTTTGACGGTATCGGGACATATACAATACACTGAGGCCCAAAAAGGTTTGTATTTACAAAGTATTGGTTCTTACACTCTATTAGAGACCCATGAGTGTTTAAAAGTTTTGATTGAGTGAAAATCAAGGAAACCCTAAATTTGTTTTCTTTTAAAAGTAAATATTTAAAGAAAATCAAATAAAATGATAAAAATACCAAATAAGTTTGAATAAACCACTTGTGATTTTTGTTTAAGGTTTGAAAAATGAGGTTTTAATCACAAGATGAATTAAAACTCATTTGGTTTTCATTTTCAAAGTAAATATTCACTTGTAAATGCTTAAAAACAATTAAAAAGGAATTTATTCACAAAAATACTAATTATATTAAATAAATAATATAAACTTAATTTTTTGTGGAATAAAATATTTCAACATTTTTGTGATTTTTTGTAAAAAGAACCAATAAAAAATAATTAAAATTGAGGGAGTTATTAATTTTTCAAATCATTAAAAATTATAAGAAAAATAATAAAAAAAAAGTGGAAAAAATAGCAAAAAGAGGATCTGGGGCGAGGGGGATTCGAACCCCAGACCTCTTGTGTATAGGGCGCGTGCCTTACCACTGGGGGGTGATACATCCGTTGATTGAAACACAACCATAAATATACAAGGTTTGCCTTGTTTTTGGCCTGGCCCAAGGCAAGGCAAGGCAAGATTTTGGTTGAAAACGTGAAGGCCAAAACTTTCTCATTTCTCCATGGATTGGGACAAAATTTAGGTATATTCTGCCTAGAATTTCACAAGGAATCGAATGGTGGTGGTGTTTTTTTCAGATCATGCTCCTATTGAAAAAGCCGATAGTGGTTTTGAAATAGGCCATGATTTGCATTTTCCATGCCATCTCTTAGTACAAGCATGAATTACATGATAAATTGGTGCAAACACAACACATATAACATGTATAAGAGATGCATGATCAGTGGACATCAAAAGAAAGCATGATTCAAATAATCCAAGTTGTGATGCTTACCTCTTTTTGGAGCTTTTGTGCAATCTGCCAAGCCACTTATTCCAGAAATGATTTGATTCTTTAGACACCCTCAAATGATCTCTTAGAAGCTTTTAGGATGGTTGGAATCAGCTGGAAACCTCAGGAGAAAGTTGAGCTCTTTCTTGCAAAAGAGGCAAAAGTGGCCAAAATAGCAACTCTCTCAAATGGTGTTCCAGATGGGGGAAACCATTTGGGATAGTTCAAGGATGATATTTGGAGTGTGTTTGAGGTTTTATCTGGTTTGGAAAGTGATTGAATCAAGACATGGCTTGAAAAATGCACAAAAGTCCTATTTTGAGGTTTTGAGAGGTGACTTTGTAATTTTGGTGTTACAGGTCACTTGTGAGAGTTTGGACAGCTTAGATATGACATATTGGACGTGTTTGGATCATGAGCTATGGTGGAATTGCTCTCTAACTCAAAAACTCAGAGTTACCTTGCTAAAGAAGGTATTTTTTCCTAGAGAAAGATATTTTGAGGAAAGCAAGTGTTGTAGTGCTTTGGTGTACTCAAACTGAGCACAATTGAGCTCTATTTATAGTAGGGCAAGTTTGTTTTGACTGCAATAGTGAATGACAACTGCAGCAGAGGTTTGGCCAATGTTGAGCAATGAGAATCCGAGACTCCTCTAGCCAATGACTAGAGGTTAGGACACAGGTTGCTGGTTCTCTTAGTCTTATATAAGTCTTGACTGAATTCAGTTGGAAATGGCTCAGTCCATGCCACCTTGGTGCATCCATTAAATGCTCCAATCCAAAATTGGAGTCTTGTCCCCTCTTTAGGGATTTCTAGGTTTGGCATGCTATTTTTGGTTCCAAAGACTTGGGAGGCTTGGGATCAGAGTTGGTTCCTCCTTGGTCCCCCCTTGAGGTGTTCAGATGGATAGAGTTGCTTACCCTTTGCAAAATTTGGGCAAATCAAGCAAAACTCCAAAATCTGCCTTGCCATGACAGTTTGCAGCAAGGCATGTTGGCATTGTCATATTTCATGGCTCAAGTGGAATTTGATGGAGTTCTTGGCCATTTTGGAAAGCCCTTATATGATACAACAATTGTTTGATCATAATTGGTTTTGATACTTTTTGGATCCAAGTGAAAAATGCCCCTACATTTGGAACAAAGTGAAGGCAGATTCTGTCTTAGTGAAAATTTCACTAAGTGTTGGAAAAAATGACATTTCTTGTTTTCAGCCATTTTAATCATTCCATAACTCAAAATCCATGATGAATTGGAATGAGGTGTAGTTGAAGCTTTTGTAGAGTGCCATGAGGGCTACAAATCCAGCTTTGAATGGGGAAAAATGACCTTGTGGCTTAGGAGTTATGATCCTCCAAAGTTAGTATCCTAGCCACTTTATTTCATAACTTAGAAAATTTTCTAAGTTTTTATGGTTACCCCTTTTACAAGTTATCCCACTTTTCTTGATTTTTCTTGATGAATGATGATTCAAATCACACATTAACATCATTTTAGGGTCAAAGTGCCATATTTGTGAAAAATCTCAAAAAGTCAAAGTTGACTTTTGTGCACGATTGACTTTTTATCAGATGAATTACAAAATTTTACGATCCTCTATGAAATCAAGTCCTTGACCTAAATCAAACTTGATGGATTGATTTCATAGGTGTTATAGGGTGTAATGAATCATGTCCTAGGGTTTGGGAGCATATCCTGGTCAAAAGTCAAAGGCACAGTTGACTCTTTTCCTCAAAACCCTAATTGTGGTTCTGATGAACTTGAAACTTGGTGCTCAAGCTTCTTGGATTAATCCATTGTTTACAAAGTTAGAAAATGGTAATTCAAGGGAAAAGGGCTACATTGAAACATAACGACCACTATCCTTCTACCAACCTTGAACTCCGGGCATCCTGAGCTTCTGTCGAAGATGACCTTGACTAGAGTTTTTTGATGGATGGCATGACTGCTGAGGAGTTGAACTGATCAGATGTAGTTACTTGCCATTGTCCCTAGCTTTTGCCTGGATTGTACTTTGAGGTTTCCAATCCATCGGGATGATTTTTTATCATGTCTCTAATTTTTTCCTGGACCGCCCTTTCGGGTTTTCAATCCACCGAGATGTTTTTTGTTTTTTAGTTTAGGCGAAGTATTTCTTGACTACATCAACATTCGTGGGGTAGGCAAATTCCTCTCCATCCATGGTTACAAGTCTCAAGGTGCCTTCTGAGAAAGGTTTCTTGACCACATAGGGGCCGTCATAGTTCGGAGTCCATTTGCCCCGAGAATCAGTGAGAAAAGATTGTATCTTTTTTGGCACAAGGCCTCCTTTCCTGAAGACGCGAGGTCGAACCTTTTTGTCAAACGCCTTCTTCATCCTTTGGTGATACAACTGACCATGGCATAGTACCGTTATTCTCTTTTCTTCGATCAGGTTGAGTTCGTCGTGTCGACTCTGACACCATTCAGCTCCTGTTAGCTTCGCTTCCATCAATACCCGGATTGATGGGATCTCTACTTCATGGGGAGCAATGCTTCCATGTCATATACTAGAGAGAAAGGGGTTGCCCCTGTTGAAGTGCGGACAGACGTGCGATAACCGTGAAGAGCTAAGGGTAGCATCTCGTGCCAATCTTTTTAGGTTACAACCATATTTTGAACAATCTTCTTGATGTTCTTGTTAGCCGCTTCTACCGCTCCGTTCATTTTGGGTCGGTAGGGGGATGAGTTATGGTGTTCGATCTTGAACTCTACGCACAACTCTTTCATCATCTTATTGTTCAAGTTAGATCTATTATCTGTAATGATCTGGCTCGGAACACCATAACGGCAAATGATATTGTTTTTTATAAAGCAGACCACCACTTGTCGGGTTACATTGACGTATGACGCTGCTTCGACCCACTTGGTGAAGTAGTCAATGGCGACCAGAATGAACCGATGTCCGTTCGAAGCCTTAGGTTCAATCATGCCAATCATGTCGATTCCCCATATAGAAAAAGGCCATGGGGAAGAAAGAACTTTGGTGGTACATGAATTTTGTCGGTGTATATCTGACACTTGTGACACCTCCACATGTACTTGTAGCTGTCGGATTCCATGGTCAACCAGTAGTACCCTACTCTCAGAATTTTTCTCGCCATTGTGTGTCCATTGGCATGAGTTCCAAAGGATCCTTCGTGAATTTCTTTTATCAGCATGTCTGCTTCTGGTCTGTCTACGCATCGAAGCAAGACCATGCCAAAATTTCTCTTATAGAGAGTATCACCGCTCAAAAAGAAACTGCCAGCCAGTCTTCTGAGGGTTTTCTTGTCTTTCCTTAGTGCCCCAGGTGGGTACTCTTGTTTCTGAAGGAAGCATTTGATATCATAATACCAAGGTTTGTCGTCTATGACTGCTTCAATCATGAAGATGTAAGCGGGCCGTTCAAGGCGCATTATGTCGATCTTAGGTAGGTCATTCCATTAACCTACACTAATCATGGAAGAGAGAGTGGCTAATGCGTCAGCCATGTGATTCTCTCCACGAGGGATATGATGAAACTCGATTCTGTCGAAGAAGGGTAACAACCTTCTTGCATAATCTTTGTAAGGAATGTTTCCTGATTGGTATGTGTTCCAATCTCATTTGATCTGATTGATAACCAGGGCTGAGTCCCCATATATGCCCATGTTTTTTATCCTCAAATCAATTGCTTTCTCGAGACCCATAATACAGGCTTCAATTTGGCCTCGTTGTTTGTACACTTGAACGTAAGTCTGGTGGTGAAAGGAATGTGGGTACCCTGAGGTGTCATAATGATTGTCCCAATTCCATTTCCGTAATGATTGATAGCTCCGTCAAAGGTTAGTCCCCATTGGGAACCTAGTTCTGGCCCTTCACTGGGTAGCGGTTCATCGCAATCTTTCATTTTCAAGTACATGACATCTTCGTCTGAGAAGTCAAACCCGATTGATTCTTGATCGTCAATCGGTTGATGACCCAAATGATCGGCTAAAATACTCCCCTTAACGACTTTTTGAGCATGGTACTCTATGTCATATTCTGATAACAACATCTACCAACGGGCAATCCTTCCCGTGAGAGCAGGCTTTTCAAATACATACTTGATTGGATCCATTTCGGAGATCAATCAAGTACTATGATGAATCATGTACTGACGAAGGCGTTTGGCTGCCCAAGCCAAAGTACAACAAGTTTTCTCAAGCATCGTGTACCGAGTCTCACAGTCGGTGAATTTCTTGCTCAAATAGTAGATGTCAGACTCTTTCCGTTTGGTTTCGTCTTGTTGGCCAAGTACACAACCCATCGAGTCTTCCAAGACTGTTAGGTAGATGATCAGTGGTCTTCCTTCCATTGGAGGTGATAGAATCGGCGGATTCAACAGGTATTCCTTGATACTGTCGAAGGCGGTTTGGAAATCTTGTGTCCAAACGCAGTCCTGGTTTTTTTTGAGTAATTTGAAAATTGGCGCACAGGTCGCGATCATAAGGAATATGAATCTGGAGATGTAGTTCAAACGTCCCAAGAATCCTCTGACTTGTTTTTCAGTTTTCGGAGAAGGCATTTCTTGAATGGCGTTGACCTTGTCAGGATCAACCTCAATTCCTTTCTGGCTGATGATGAACCCTAAGAGTTTCCCTGAACGGGCACTGAAGGTGCACTTGTTGGGATTCATGCAGAGTTTGTACTTTCTCAATCGCTCGAATAGCTTTGATAGGTGGGTCACATGTTCCTTCTCTGTTTTAGATTTGGCAATCATGTCATCGACATATACCTCGATTTCCTGGTGTATCATGTCATGAAAAAGAGTAGTCATGGCCCTTTGATAGGTTGCGCCGGCGTTCTTCAAATCGAATGGCATTACCTTGTAACAAAAGGTACCCCATGGGGTAATGAACGACGTTTTCTCCATGTCTTTCGGCACCATTTTAATCTGATTATAGCTCGAGAATCCATCCATGAAGGAGAAAACCTTGAACTTTGCTGTACTATCTACCAGCATGTCAATGTGTGGTAAAGGAAAGTCGTCCTTTGGACTAGCCTTGTTTAGATCTCTATAATTTACACACATTCTGACCTTTCCGTCCTTTTTCGAAATGGGTACAATGTCGGCTAACCATTGAGGATATTCTGATGTGGCGAGAAAACCCGCGTCAATCTGTTTCTATACCTCCTCTTTGATTTTGATGGCCATGTTCGGGTGAGTCCGTTTCAACCTCTGTTTTACTGGCAGACATTCTGATTTCAACGGTAAGTGATGTTCCACGTTGCTGGTATCCAACCCTGGCATGTCCTGATATGACTAAGCAAATACATCAGGAAATTCTTTGAGAAGCTTTGTCAAACTCTCTTTGGCAGTTGGACTGAGCAGAGCCCTAATCCTGACTTCTTTTCTCTCTTCTTCTGAACCCATGTTGATCATTTCCAACAGCTCTTTGTGAGGTTCTAAGGACCTTTCCTCTTGTCGGAGTAATCGAGAGATCTCCGACAAGTTGGGAATTCAAAGTCGGGAGAAGGCATTGGATCGTATGTTTCAACGGGGATTAAAACAAGCAATCTGCATGATGTGATGATTGTTTTTAGAAGAGATAGAGAGAATGCAAGAGTGCGTGCAGTGTTTTTTCTTTGAAAACTGCTTGTTTTTATGATTGATTATTTTTTAGGATTACCATTTTCTGAAAAAGCGAAAAGAGAAAACAGCAATAAATGCGGAAATTACAGAACGACGCTATTTTATTTATGAACAAGTCGATTCTTGAAACTACAACCCTATAAAACAAAACTCTATCGCTTTGTGCGAAGCGAGGAGGGAAATTTACAGAAAGTGAACCCTATCAAGACATCCGTTTCACCTGGGCAGGGTGAATGGTTAAAGATGGCAATTACTTCGACTTATGAACAATCTTCGGAACATCGACAGCAACCCATTGGCGGCGAACTCCTTGGTGAATCACAAAGTTTGGTACTTTCCTTGATTTATCTTCAGAAATAACGCTGATTTCTGGTGAAGCAGGATCATTGGAATCTGTCTCCAAGGCAGAGTTGTCGTAGGAGGATTCCTCAGTTGCATTTTGCAGAGTATATGTGCTCTCTGGAAAATCTCTCCATCTAGTTGGCTGGATGTCTTCGAGCCTGATACGAGAGCTTTCAGGAGCGGTGTACTTGACCAAGAAGTCGTATTTACCACTCGATTGTTCCAAGGTGTCCCGCACTTCTTTATAATTGGAGGAGTCATCTCTCTCGATGACGTTGACCTCTGGAAAAGCAAAGTTGATGAATTCTAGTCCGGCAAGCTTTGCCAATTCATCGTTGTACGGGATAGGTTCTGAATGACCTGAGTGTTGATTCCATGACATGGTGGAGACATAGGTATTCTGTTAAATGACGCTCAACCGATTTTCATTGTTCGGCTGATTTTCTTGCCTCAAGTCTCCTAGGCACGACTGGCAAATAGGCAGGCCATCCATTTGGCCATAATAGTTGTGGTCAAAGTTGTCTTTCATCAGAGTGTCTTCCTTTTATGAGTTTGGTGGAGCACGACATCCTTCCGGATCACAATCTCCATATATCATTTCGACGTCTGACCTCGGTATAAATCTCGGACTCTGTGTGAGATAGAAAAATAGCGTAGGCACCTCTTCCTGAGACATATAACCGTCCTTGTTAAGATAGGACTTCTATTCCTCATCCATATCGGAGGAATCCTCCTCGTTGATAGTATGGACTGTTTGAGGCACTGGGTGAAGGAAACCTCCACTGTGGAAAAAGTCCTGAATAGGATGAACACTTTCATTGTTAGCAACTGTCTGGGTGCAGGTTGCAAAAAAACCAAGACCCTTCTTTATTTTGTTATCGGTAGGAATGACAAGTTGTCCCCATCCTTTTGTATTGTTATTTTTTTTCACTTCGATAGCATCTTTGTATGAGGAAATCGAGGTTCCTTTCTTCGATTGATTCTCATTGCTCACCGAATGTGCTTGGAACTGAGTTCCAACAACCTCCTCGGGTTCTACACAAGTGGATAATGAAAGGTTACTCACGAGCAAGGCTTGTTCCCCACAGACCGTGATGAGTTGATCGTTCTTAACAAACTTCAGTTTTTGGTGCAGCGTCGAAGTGACTGTGCCGGCCTGGTGTATCCTAGGTCTTCCTAATAAGGAATTGTATGTTGCCCGGACGTCCATGACCTGGAAAGTGACTAGGAAAGTGTGAGGACCGATAGTTATGGGAAGGTCGACTTCGCCGATAATGCTTTGACGATGACCTCACTGCCTCTCATCGGGGATCCTTTGAATGATAGTCGCATCAAAGTGGACTTTGGTATAATGTTGATGGTCGATCCTGTGTCTACCAGTACGCTGGCTAACGCATCGTCCTGGCAATTAACTGTTATATTGAGCACCATGTTGTGACTTTTGCCTCCCTCTGGCAAATCCTCATCATTGAATCCTAAGTTGTTGCAGGAAGTGATGTTAGAGATGATGCTATCAAACTATCGTATGGACACATTTTGTTCCACAAAGGCCTGCTCTAAGACTGCCTCCCTATGCGCTTTGGAACTGAGTAAAAGTGATAGCACTGAGATCTTTGAAGGAGTTTGTAACAACTGATCAACAATGTTGTATTCACTCCTTTGGATGAGCTTCAGCATCTCATCATTGTTTTTTGAAAGGTCGGGATTACTGGATTGACCGACTGGTGGATAGGGAGCTTTTGTCAGAAGTTCCTTTTCCTTGTTAGGTTCTCCAACTCCTCGGTTGAAGATTCGACCGCTCCGTGTTACTCGACTGGTGTCTGCAATATTCATGATGGAGGGTAATGGACTTTCCTTTCCATTTTCAATTATCGTTGCATCGTATTTGTAAGGGATTACCTTAGCTGATTCATACGATAATGGTCCTGGCAGATAGATCACTACAGGAGCCTTCTGATTTTTTTGACTGTTATAAGTAACGTCAATCAGTTCCTGGCTAAGAACTTTTGATTCGTCCTGTAGAGGGATGATGGTACAAACATCCTTGTTCCGTTGATGATCAGAGAAGTAGTCCGACATTCAGGCAGCGAACCCTGAAGCTAAGTTTGGGTGAATCTCTTTGCGATCCAACTGACCTTGGAGAGCTGCTCGCACGAGGTAGCATCCTTGGTTATTCTTCGAGCAGACTCTACAACATTCATAGTTGTGTGGTGGCACCTGGCCACGCCCGCTTTGAATGCAGTGCAACCTTACCAGGTTTGTTTCCATAGATCGGACATCTTGACTTTGACGCCGAGTAGGGTTTCCGTTAAGCACACTAATTTGTTGTGTGTCTTCGTCTAGATAGATTGGAAGCCACCAGTGGTTTAACAAGTGTTGTAAAGTTCTCAGAACGAGAGCGCACCCTTGGTTACTCTCACAACATCCTTTACAGTTTTGATAATTATACGAAGTGAGAAAACCGAGCTGGACCTGCTTGGCATGTAACTCCACCAAGCTGGTATTCATCAGACGAATATCAAAGATTTGAATCATGTTGATCTGATAGGGATTCCTATCATGATAGTCCTGGATCCATCCAAGATCCATCTGACGTTGGAGGGTCTCTTGTAAAAAAGAGCATCCATGTTTGTTTACCGAGCAAGTCAGACAGGAATTATAATCGTGCCGTGGCAGATTATGATACTGGCTTTGCCTTGAGTGCATCGCCACTAGGTTGACATTCATTGCACGGATGTCGTGATTCTGAATGATATTGGAATTCATATAGGTCATGTTGACTCCATGAACTCGATGCTCTCGGATCCACCCGATATCCAATTGTTCCTGTAGAGCTGATTGCACCACAGAACATCCTTGATTGTTTTTAGAGCAGATATCACACTGGTGATAATTATGAGGTGGCACATGGTCGTACCCGCTCTGTCTACAATGCATCTTGACCAGATTGGCCCTTAATAAGAGTACATCATGAATTTGATAGGTGTTGTTAGACTCTCCCTCTATCAAATAGACTGTAGCTTTCTCGTGTTGTGGCAGCGGGTTCGTGAGAACATTTGGATTTGTATCTTTGAAAGATAATAACCCGCTCCTAACAAGCTTTTGTACGTCGGATTTGAAACTGAGATAGTTTTCTATGTTATGCCCTGGTCCTCCTTGATGGTAAGGACACGTTTGATCCACTTTGAACCAGAAAGACATATTTTTCGGTACTGTAAGAGGAGACTTAGTTTGAACGTGCCCCTTGACTAGTAGTAACGGAAATAGCTCTGCGTATAACACAGGTATAGGGTCAAACCCTGGAGGTCGCGTCAGACAGTTGTTGTTATATGGAGGACGAGCCTGCTGAAGAGGCTGATGCGTCCTTTGTTGAAGTTGTTGTTGATTAGGTTGGCTCTGCGCAACCTGAGGTCGATACGTAGGAACAGGCGCGGGGTTAATTGTAGGGGTTACAACTGCTATTGGTTGGTAACGTCGCCTTTGCTTTCCGAGTAAGATATTCCCAATATCTTGATATTTTTTCTTAGGGAGAGCACTGCCGTATCGTTTTGTACTACTTGATGATCCAGCGTCTTTTACTAAACGTCCTTCTCAGACGGCTTCCTCAAGACGAACTCCCATGCCCACCATCTCAGTGAAGTCATTGGGCGCACTGGCGACCATTCTGTCGTAGTAAAATGAACCCAAGGTCTTTAAAAAAATCCTTGTCATCTCTTTTTCCTCAAGAGGTGGACAAATCTGGGCAGCGATTTAACGCCATCTCTGAGCGTACTCCTTAAAAGTTTCCTTGTCCTTTTGTGACATCGATCTGAGTTGATCTCTGTCCGGTGCCATGTCCAGATTATATTTGTATTGCTGAACAAAGGCAGCGCCAAGATCTCTGAACATGCCGATCGTGGCGTGGTTTAACCCCATGTACCATTGTAATGTGGCACCTGTCAAACTATCCTGAATGTAGTGAATGAGCAGTTCCTGGTTCTTTGTCTGAGCTGACATTCGCCGAGCGTACATCATTAAATGGCTCTGAGGGAAAGAGTTACCCTTGTACTTTTCAGAGTCGGGCACTTGGAACTTGTGCGGAACTTTCACATTAGGGACCAAGTAGAGGTCTGCGGCGTCCTTTCCAAATAGATCCTGACCGCGAAGGGCTTGCAGTTCTTTCTTCATTTCTAGGAACTATTTCTGGAATTCATTCATTCTGTCGAACATGCTGTCATTTCCGCCAGAAGGTATCTAGGGAATCTGTCCTTCCGGGACAGTGTGTACCAAGGGAGGTGGTAGAGTCATTATGGCCGAGACTCTCGGTGCCTCCCGAAGTTTGTAACCTTAAGGAGTTGTTGTCATGCCCCTGGCATCTCCGCTTTCCCGAAGTTTGTAACCTTCAGGCCCAGTGGTTCCTGCTGCGGTTCCCTGATCCTCATTGATCGGCGGAACATATCCTTACGGGATATAATTGATAGGCATGCCCCAGGGAGGATCTTTCGACATTTTGTACCTAGGATCGGACTTTTCCACTATGAGCATTGATGTGATCTCTGAGATCACAATCCTTTGTTGTTGTATTTGAGCTTCTGCTAGAGCTTGCATGTTGTTATGAAGCTTTCTCGGATCCTCTTTTAGAGTGTCGATCTCTTCTCTTAACTCTCTGTTTTCTTCCTCGAGATCATCCATCTTTTTTTGACAATTGGCCTGAGTATTGTACGAATGAGACAGTTTGACTCTAGAATCGAGATGCAAACGTGAGATTCATAGGTAAGAAAAATGCATTTATAAGAATGATGAATGCAATGATTATTAATTATTTTTGTTTATTCAAAGTAAACTTCGACAATTAGATCGCAAATATCAAACAGTGGGGAAACCCCGTTTTATTGAATTCAAAGGATTGCGGAAATGGAAATACAGTTGATTACAAAGTGCTGGAAAAGGAAACCTAAACTAATAGGTCCTGAGTCCTCTTTGAGGAGAGCTCAAGTGCTGGTTCTGGTGCTTTCCTCTTTTCTGACCGGGGCTCTTGGGCCATTGTCGGGTTGTCATCCTTTTTCCAAGTGAAAGGCGTGAGCAAACTCCTTTGGTCATCCTGATTCTCTACAGCATGTTGCTATAAAATCTCAATCAGAGCATCTTTTTCTCTTAACAGTTGTTGTACTTTCTTACATTCCACATTGAGAATACGATACTTGTTCCTCCAAGACCTCTTCTCCTGTTGAACTTTGCTGAGAGTAACTTGAAGTTTTTCCATCTCAGACATGAAATAAAGGGCACAGTCCCTTAATGGAAGAACTTCCTGGAAAGGGTAAGGCATCCTCAGCTTGAGAGCTCTAGTTTGCACCCAGTGGAGATAAGGCTCCACCGAGACACAGTCTGGTTTTCCTAGAGACTCTCGTCCTTTCCTATGAACGTGTTTCCAAGCGTGCACTATTTCCGTCTTTAGTGCCCTGTCATTTTCTCCTTCTTTGAAGAAAAGACCTTCCAGATCAGCAATGCGTGGGACATGCCTCATCGGGTATCTAAATTGACGACGAACTAACACCGGATGATAGTTGATTCCTCCCTTAGTTCCTATAAGGGGTACGTTTGGGAAATTTCCACAACGGTCAATGATTCTGATCCCGTCATAGATTCGATTGTACCAATCGATGTCTGAGTTGGTAAGAGACATGACTCTCTGCGACCAACGTAAAGTATTCTTTTGATTCCAAAATTCAGCAGACTTGGGCAAATGGGAAGTGAACCATTTGTAAAGCAATGGTACACAGCACGTGATCATTCCTCCGCAGTATAAATTCCTTAAGTGTACTGAATGATATGCATCTGCGAGTAAGGCGGTACGGGGTTTCCAATAAGGAAAATCTTAATGGCATTGATATATACGAAGTTATCAATGTTGGGAAACAAAAATAACCCGTAGGTGAGAAAAACAAAGATACTCTCGAAAACTGCCACGTTCCCTATACTAGCAAAGTATAGAGTCTTCTTTCTTAAGAACTGGGCTGGCAAACTCTGGATGCCACCCTTAGTGTTCATGTGAGTCCTGACTTCTGACTCATCCAAATAAATTGCTCTTGCTATGGTCTGATCCTTTGGAATTTCTTCCAATCCAGAAAAAGGAGCCTGATCAGTGATATGTAAATCAGTCAAGTGAGAATACTCCTCCAGCGTTGGTGCTAGTTGATAATCCGGGAATGTGAAACAGTGATAAACTGGATCGTAGAACTGGATTAGCGTAGACAGGATTCCTTCAACTATATGGACCCTTAACAAGGACAACAATCCTCCATACTTGGCTCTGAAAGCCTCGTGGTTGGTGATCATTCTCGCCAAACCTCTCAAATCCTCTAACTTTGGAACCTTGAAGGTGTACTTATGAGTTTTCCTTCTACCGAAATCCATTAGCACAATCTCTTTATCTAACATTTGCAATCGTTGTCTTAGCTTAATTTGAAAAAGAGAGACTAGAAGAGGTGATTTTCTTTGTTTGAGTGTATGAATGTTTTTTAAATGATTGCATGAATGCTGCACACAAAAACATAGAAAAAACATGGGGTCAAAGGGTCGGTGTCATGAAGTAAAAGCTCTACCCCCCCCAAAGGTTTATACTGGTGATTTTTTGCACCGGTCCACAAAATCATTGACCCCTCTGGGATAACAACAGCAAGCGGATCGCCAGCGAGCTGATGTATCCTGGAGTGATGTCAGATGAGGGTAGTATTGCGTGACAACTATTTCCGATAGCTTCCGCACTACAAAATGGCTTAAGTCTGCTAAAAACCTCAGTTTCTCAGATAACCCAGTCGACCACACTACTTTCAACAACCGAAGTCGTATAGGCAATGTATCTGCAAAGGGAGTCTCAACTGAGTTTGATGATCGATCGAGGGCTCTTAACTGGAATTCACTCTTAGTAAGATTACCCGCATTGCCATCACCTATCTTAGGTGTATACTCAATCTTTCCACATGTGGCATCACACGTATTCCCATTAGCAGAAAAATAAACACAGATATCAATTAGGAAAAGCAGTATATATATTTGTCTTAATCATCTTAGACCTCTAGTCTTATGATCCTATACAGACAATGACCCCCCAGCAGAGTCGTCATTTCTGTGACATGAATTTAGGGTTTCAACCAGAGAGATAAGAGGGACAAAATGCCCTGCAGTGCCCCACAGTGGCACCATTTTTACTGTAGCGAGCAATTTTGGACGTGGTTCTTAAGCACTGTCGCTCTGGGGTACTATAGGTCGATTCATTTTTTATCTTATTGAAGCTGATGAAGGAAGGGAAATAGATGTCTCCAATTAACCCTGCTTGCATACTGAGGTTAAATAGTCAAAACTCTTGGTTTACAGATGCGGTTTAGATTGTGGGCCTCTCTCTGCTTATTTTGCTAAGAACACAGTATGATGGGATTATGCTATTGGTAGGATGTTAGGACTGATGCTTTTCGATTGATGTGTGAAGGTATGGGATTTTGGGTTTGTGATTAGTGTGCTCGCTAAGATTTTTCCAATCTTATGCCTACGTATTCCCGTTTGACAAAACAGGGAAATCAAAGCGATCGTAGTTCAGGAAAAAGGTTGTTTTTGGGGTTTTGTTCAAAGCCCAAGACGTGAAGCTAAAGGTGGTTTGTATCTTGTTCAAAGCCCAAGATGTGAAGCTGAAGGGTCTATTTGTATCTTGTTCGAAGCCCAAGATATGAAGCTAAAGGGTTTTGACTTTAGAGAGAATTTTTCATCTCTAAAGGGGAGTTGTTGATGTTTGTATGCTATGAACAAGGCACAACTTTGATGCTAAAAGGTTGATTGACTCACCCGGGGTTTTCTTTATACAAAGCCTAAGAGGAGGCTATTGACCTAACAAGAGGGTGCTTTTATGTGTCTCTTACGAAGCCCGAGAGAGAGGATAAAAGGGATTGACTCAACAAAAGAGTTTTTTTGCATGTGTCTTGTACAAAGCCCAAGACGGAGGCTAAAGGGGATTGACTCAACAAGAGAGTCTTTTATACTCAACAAGAGAGTGATTTAGTATCTCGTACAAAGCCTGAGATGGAGGCTAAAAGGGAAGTGACCCAACAAGAGATTCTTTTATACTCAGCAAGAGAGTATTTTGCTATATCGTACGAAGCCCGAGATAGAAGCTGAAAGGGAACTGACTCAACAAGAGAGTCTTTTATACTCAACAAGAGAGTTTTTTGGTATCTCGTATGAAGCCCGAGATGGAGGCTAAAAGGTTTTTGACTCAACAAGAGAGTCTTTTATACTCAATAAGAGAGTATTTTAGTATCTCGTACGAAGCCCGAGATGGAGGCTAAAAGGTTTTTGACTCAACAAGAGAGTCTTTTATACTCAACAAGAGAGTGTTTTAGTATCTCGTATGAATCCTGAGATGGAGGCTAAAAGGGTTTGACTCAACAAGAGAGTCTGAAAAGGTAGCTTCGCTGGCGAGAATCATTGTACAAGGCCTAAGAGGAGGCCATTGTAACTGTTTTAGTTTAGTGACAGGTCCAGTATGTTGGATAAAGAGAAAATCAGTTCTTATACGGGTAATGTTGTGCTTTGGTATTAATCAGAGGATCAGGGTTATTTTCTGTTCTTTAAGGAAATAGGAAATCCAAAGGGAATTGAGACTGCCCAAGTCTACTAATGTTTTGAGAAATCGATTCTCGGATGGTGAATGATCTTTGTATGATGCCCAAGAGAAGGCTGGTATGCTAAGGGATGAAGGTCAACCCGTTAACTGGTCTGACACTTGACTCAGAAAGATAGCTCTAGGAAATTGATGACTAGGTTCTGTTCCTATACCTGTAGAGGTCTCTAGGTCCTTGTACTAAGCCCAAGAGAAGGCATGATAGCTTTTAAGAAGCCGAAGGGTCCTTGTACAATGCCCAAGAGGAGGCGGGGATACTTTTAAGAAGCATGTGGGTCCCCAAACCCCGAGAAGTTCAAGATATGCTATTCACAGAGAATAGATCAAGCCCGGAAAGTTCGAGAATTTGGAAGAAATTCAAAAGATGCCATTCACGGAGAAAAGATCATCTCTGGGGAGTTAGAGTTTCTTTGACAATTTCTAAAGGTGACAGTCTGAGAAAGGGTTCACCGAGAATGCTGCCTTTCACGTCTCCATATTGTTTAACCCCAAGAGGAGGGAAGACTGTGTCTGGTAATCCTATGGGGATCTAGTTTTGTTTGTATTTAAGAGTGACCAACAAGGTTTTACCTAGTGCTAGACATAGTTGCCCGGGAAAACTCTAAATAACTATACTAGTATTACACAGTTGATATTTGACAAGTATATAAATGTTTGTGAAAGAAGACTTACAGTGAGCATCCCCACAATACAGTTATAGATATATGAAAGCGGATAAAGAAAGCGGGTAAACACTTACTCTGTTGTAGAGCTTCCATGCTGTTTGGTTAGTTGTTCAACAAAGAAAGCTTTGATAACAATATTATATTCAAAATCAAAAGAGAAAGTGCTTTGAAAAGATTGTTGGGGCTTATAGCTCAAGGAGAGGCCCAAGGTTTTATCAGTTATTGCACTGTAGTTTTCAATTTGTACAGGGACTTATACAAGTGACTGAGGCCCAAAAAGGTTTTTTGTACAAAGGGATGGGTCTTACATTCTCTCAAGAGGCCCAAAGGTTTATTTTTATACAAGTGGTGGGGCTTACAGCTCAAGGAGATGCCCAGGGTTTTGTTTTGAAAAATGGCGATCGCGCCGAGGTTTGAAAACACAGTGGATCTTATACGATGACCGAGGCCCAAAAGGTTTGGTTTTCAAAGGGGATTGGGTCTTACACTCTAATAGAGGCCCAAAGATTTATTTTTGTACAATTGATGGGGCTTACAGCTCAAGCAGAGGCCCAAAGGTTTTTGTTAAAAAGGCGACGATCGCGCCAAACCTTTTGACGGTATCGGGACTTATACAATACACTAAGGCCCAAAAAGGTTTGTATTTACAAAGCATTGAGTCTTACACTCTATTAGAGGCCCATGAGTGTTTAAAAGTTTTGTTTGAGTGAAAATCAAGGAAACCCTAAATTTGTTTTCTTTTAAAAGTAAATATTTAAAGAAAATCAAATAAAATGATAACAATACCAAATATGTTTGAATAAACCACTTGTGATTTTTGTTTAAGGTTTGAAAAATGAGGTTTTAATCACAAGATGAATTAAAACTCATTTGGTTTTGATTTTCAAAGTAAATATTCACTTTTAAATGCTTAAAAACAATTAAAAAGGAATTTATTCACAAAAATACAAATTATATTAAATAAATAATATAAACTTAATTTTTTTGTGGAATAAAATATTTCAACATTTTTGTGATTTTTTTGCAAAAAGAACCAATAAAAAATAATTAAAATTGAGGGAGTTATTAAATTTTCAAATCATTAAAAATAATAAGAAAAACAATAAAAAAGTGGAAAAAATAGCAAAAAGAGGATCTCGGGCGAGGGGGATTCGAACCCTAGACCTCTTGTGTATAAGGCGCGCGCCTTACCACTGGGGTGGTGATACATCCGTTGATTGAAACACAACCATAAATATACAAGACTTGCCTTGTTTTTGGCCTAGCCCAAGGCAAGGCAAGACAAGATTTTGGTTGAAAACGTGAAGGCCATAACTTTCTCATTTCTCCATGGATTGGGACAAAATTTAGGTCTATCCTGCCTAGAATTTCACAAGGAATCCAATGGTGGTGGTGGTGTGTTTTTCAGATCATGCTCCTATTGAAAAACCCGATAGTGGTTTTGAAATAGGCCATGATTTGCATTTTCCATGCCATCTCTTGGTACAAGCATGAATTACATGATAAATTGGTGCAAACACAACACATATAACAAGTATAAGAGATGCATGAATAGTGGACATCAAATGAAAGCATGATTCAAAGAATCCAAGTTGTGATGCTTACCTCTTTTTGGACCTTTTGTGCAATCTGCCAAGGCACTGGTTCCAGAAATGATTTTATTCTTTGGACACCCTCAAATGATCTCTTAGAAGCTTTTAGGATGGTTGGAATCAGCTGGAAACCTCAGGAGCAAGTTTGAGCTCTTTCTTGCAAAAGGGGCAAAAGTGGTGAAAATAGCAACTCTCTCAAATGGTGTTCCAGATGGGGGGAACCATTTGGGACAGTTCAAGGATGATATTTGGAGTGTGTTTGAGGTTTTATCTGGTTTGGAAAGTGACTGAATTAAGACATGGCTTGAAAAATGCACAAAAGGCCTATTTTGAGGTTTTGAGAGGTGACTTTGTGATTTTGGTGTTACAGGTCACTTGTGAGAGTTTGGACAGCTTAGATATGACATATTGGATGTGTTTGGATCATGAGCTATGGTGGAATTGTTCTCTAACTCAAAAACTCAGAGTTACCTTGCTAAAGAAGGTATTTTTGCCTAGAGAAAGAGATTTTGAGGAAAGCAAGTGTTGTAGTGCTTTGGTGTACTCAAACTGAACACAATTGAGCTCTATCTATAGTAGAGCAAGTTTGTTTTGGCTGTAATAGTGAATGGCAACTGCAGCAGAGGTTTGGCCAATGTTGAGCAATGAGAATCCATGTCTCCTCTAGCCATTGACTAGAGGTTAGGGAACATGCAGCTGGTTCCCTTGGTCTTGGATAAGTCTTGATCGAATTCAGTTGGAAATGGCTCAGTCCTTGCCACCTTGGTGCATCCATTAAATGCTCCAATCCAAAATTGGAGTCTTGTCCCCTCTTTAGGGATTTCTAGTTTTGGCATGCTATTTTTGGTTCCAAAGACTTGGGAGGCTTGGGATCAGAGTTGGTTCCTCCTTGGTCCCCCGTTGAGGTGTTCAGATGGATAGAGTTGCTTGCCCTTTGTAAAATTTGGGTAAATCGAGCAAAACTCCAAAATCTGCCTTGCCATGACAGTTTGCAGCAAGGCATACTGGCATTGTCATGTCTCATGGCTCAAGTGGAATTTGATGGAGTTCTTGGTCATTTTGGAAAGCCCTTATATGATACAACAATTGTTTGATCATAATTGGTTTTGATACTTTTTGGATCCAAATGAAAAATGCCCCTACATTTGGAAAAAAGTCAAGGCAGATTCTGACTTAGTGAAAATTTCACTAAGTGTTGGAAAAAATGACATTTCATGTTTTCAGCCATTTTGATCATAAAATAACTCAAAATCCATGATGAATTGGAATGAGGTGTAGTTGAACCTTTTGTAGAGGGCCATGAGGGCTACAAATCCAGCTTTGAATGGGGAAAAATGGCCTTGTGGTTTAGGAGTTATGATCCTCCAAAGTTGGTACCCTAGCCACTTTATTTCATAACTTAGAAAAATTTCTAAGTTTTTATGGTTACCCCTTTTACAAGTTATCCCACTTTTCTTGACTTTTCTTGATGAATGATGATTCAAATCACACATTAACATCATTTTAGGGTCAAAGAGCCATATTTGTGAAAAATCTCAAAAAGTCAAAGTTGACTTTTGTGCACAGTTGACTTTTTGTCAGATGAATTCCAAACTGTGCGATCCTCTATGAAATCAAGTCCGTGACCTAAATCAAACTTGATGGATTGATTTCATAGGTGTTATAGGGTGTAATGAATCATGTCCAAGGATTTGGGAGCATGTCCTGGTCAAAAGTCAAAGGGACAGTTGACTTTTTTCCTCAAAACCCTAATTGTGGTTCTGATGAACTTGGAACTTGGTGCTCAAGCTTCTTGGATTAATCCATTGTTGCAAATGGATCAATTTAGTATGTTAGAGACCCTCAAACCATCTCTTGAGGTCTTGGCTCATTTTTATCCCAAAAGTCAACTTAGGGGTGAATTAGGTCAAGAAACCCAAATTCCTGATTTTTTATGAATGCATCCCCTGAGGCTAAATTGACTTGATGATTGGGTCCATGGGGTTCCATGGAGCTTTTCCAACTGGAGGCCCTGGTCGACCAAAACCCTAGTTTGGTGACACTGTCGATTTTGAGGCTTGATCCACTTAGAAGGGAGCAGCCTTGTGCTTAATCCTTGAAGTGGGAGTCCTCTTGATCCTTTGTGGGTGTTTGAGAGGTTAGACAAGTTGAAGATCATGTCATTCCTTGATTGATCCTTTGTCTAAAGCTCAGAGAGGGATTGAAAACCTAAATTTTATTTGTAGTGGATGCTCACCCATCTTTGGGGAGACTGATGAGGTATGAAGATTTCTCCCTATTGTGATGATGATTTGCACAATGATGGGAAATCTAAGTTGTCAAAATTTGGGGTATGACACTCCCGACTACTCAGACAAGAGGAAAGGTCCATTGAACCTCACAAAGAGCCGTTGGAAACAGTAAACTTGGGTTCGGAAAAAGAAAGAAAAGAAGTCAGGATTGGGGCACTGCTCAGTCCGACTGCCAAAGAGAGTTTGACAAAGATTCTCAAAGAGTTTCCTGATGTATTCGCTTGGTCCTATCAGGACATGCCAGGGTTGGATACCAGCATCATGGAACATCATTTTCCGTTACAGTCAAAATGTCCGCCAGTAAAACAGAGGTTGAGATGGGCCCACCCGGACATGGCCATCAAAATCAAGGAGGAAGTACAGAAACAGATTAACGCGGGTTTCCTCGCCATGTCAGAATATCCTCAATGGTTAGCCAACATCGTACCCGTTCCAAAAAAGGACGGAAAGGTCAAAAATTGTGTCGATTACAGAGATCTAAACAAGGCCAGTCTGAAGGATGACTTTCCTTTCCCACACATTGACATGTTGGTAGACAGTACAACAAAATTCAAAGCCTTCTCCTTCATGGATGGATTCTCGGGCTATAATCAAATCAAAATAGCGCCGAAAGACATTGAGAAAACTTCGTTCATTACCTCATGGGGTACCTTTTGTTACAAGGTAATTCCGTTTGGTTTGAATAATGTCAGGGTAACCTATCAACGAGCCATGACTACTCTATTTCATGACAAGATACACAAGGAAATCGAGGTATATGTCGATGATATGATTGCAAAATCTAAGACAGAAGAGGAGCATGTGGCCCACCTGTAAAAGCTATTCGAGCGGTTGAGAAAGTGCAAACTCCGCTTGAATCCCAATAAGTGCACATTCGGTGTCCGTTTAGGGAAACTCTTAGGGTTCATCGTCAGCCAGAAAGGAATTGAGGTTGATCTTGACAAGGTCAAGGCCATTCAAGAAATGCCTTCTCCGAAGACTGAAAAACAAGTCAGAGGATTCCTGGGACATCTGAACTACATCTCCAGATTCATATTCCTCATGACCGCGACATGCGCGCCGATTTTCAAATTACTTAAAAAGAACCATGATTGCGTTTGGATAGAAGATTGCCAAACCGCCTTCGACAGTATCAAGAAATATCTGTTGAACCCACCGATTCTATCACCTCCAGTGGAAGGAAGACCACTAATCATCTACTTAACAGTCTTGGAAGACTCCATGGATTGTGTACATGGCCAACAAGACGAAACAAAAAGAAAAGAGTCTTCCATCTGCTATTTGAGCAAGAAATTCACTGAGTTTGAAACTCGGTACACTATGCTTGAGAAAACTTGCTGTGCTCTGGCTTGGGCAGCCAAACGACTTCACCAGTACATGATTCGCCACAATACTTGGTTAATCTCAGAAATGAATCCAATCAAGTATGACTTTGAAAAACCTGCTCTCACGGGAAGGATTTCCCGTTGGCAGATGTTGTTATCAGAATACGACATCGAATACCATGCTCAAAAGCCATTTAAGGAAATGTTTTAGCCGATCATTTGGCTCATCAACCGATTGACGATCAAGAATCAGTCGGATTTGACTTCCCAGACGAAGATGTCATGTACTTGAAAATGAAAGATTGCGATGAACCGCTACCCAGTGAAGGGCCAGAACCAGGTTCCCAATGGGGACTAATCTTTGACGGAGCTGTCAATCAGTATGGAAATGGAATTGGGGCAATCATCATAACCCTCAGGGTACCCACATTCCTTTCACTGCCCGACTGACATTCAAGTGTACGAACAATGAGGCCGAATACAAAGCTTGTATCATGGCTCTAGAAGAAGCGATCGACTTAAGGATCAAAAACTTGGATGTATATGGCGACTCAGCCCTGGTTATCAATCAGATCAAAGGAGATTAGAACACATAACAATCAGGATTGATTCCTTACAAAGATTATGCAAGAAGGTTGTTACCCTTCTTCAACCGAATCGAGTTTCATCATATCCCTCGTGGCGAGAATCACATGGCTGATGCATTAGCCACTCTCTCTTCCATGATTAGTGTAGGTCAATGGAACGACCTACCTATGATAAACATAATGTGCCTTGAAAGGCCTGCTTACATCTTCACGATTAAAGCTGTCATAGACGATAAACCTTGGTATCACGATATCAAATGCTTAATTCAGAAACAAGAGTACCCACTTGGGGGATCCAGAAAGGACAAAAAAACCCTCAGAAGACTAGCAGGCAGTTTCTTCCTGAGTAGTGATACACTCTATAGGAGAAACTTTGACATGGTCTGGCTCCGAGGTGTAGACAGACCATAAGCAGACATGCTGATAAAAGAAATTCACGAAGGATCCTTTGGCACTCATGCCAACGGACACACGATGGCGAGAAAAATTCTAAGAGCAGGGTACTACTGGTTGACCATGGAATCCGACTGCTACAAGTACATGAGGAGGTGTCACAAGTGTCAGATATACTCAGACAAAATCCATGTACCGCTAACACACCTCAAATTTCTCTCTTCCCCATGGCCTTTTTCCATATGGGGAATCGACATGACTGGCATGATTGAACCCAAGACTTCAAACGGACATCGGTTCATCCTGGTAGCCATTGATTACTTCACCAAGTGGGTCGAAGCCACATTGTACGCCAACGTAACCCGACAAGTAGTGGTCTGATTTATCAAAAATAATCTCATCTTCCATTATGGTGTTCCAAGCCATATCATTACGTATAATGGATCTAACTTGAATAATAAGATGGTGAAAGAGTTGTGCGTTGAATTCAAGATCGAACACCATAACTCATCTCCCTACTGACCTAGGATGAACGGAGCGGTAGAAGCAGCTAACAAGAACATCAAGAGGATTGTTCAAAAGATGGTTGTAACCTACAAAGATTGGCACTAAATGCTACCCTTTGCTCTTCACAGTTATCGAACATCTGTCCGCACTTCAACAGGGGCAGCCCCTTTCTCTCTAGTATATGGCATGGAAGCAGTGCTTCCCATAGAAGTAGAGATCCCGTCAATCCGCATATTGATGGAAGCTAAGCTAACAGAGGCTGAATGGTGTCAAAGTCGACACGACGAACTGAATCTGATCGAAGAAAAGCAAATAACGGCACTATGCCACGGTCAGTTGTATCAGCAAAGGATGAAGAAGGCATTTGACAAAAAGGTCCG
This sequence comes from Lathyrus tuberosus, assembly GCA_022829125.1. NCBI lineage: Eukaryota > Viridiplantae > Streptophyta > Magnoliopsida > Fabales > Fabaceae > Lathyrus > Lathyrus tuberosus. The sequence continues at coordinate 16,188,409 of JALAZF010000072.1, forward strand.
ACCTCGCATCTTCAGGAAAGGAGACCTCGTGCTCAAAAAGATACAATCATTTCTCACTGACTCTCGGGGCTAATGGACTCCGAATTATGACGACCCTTATGTGGTCAAGAAAGATTTCTCAGGCGGCGCCATGAGACTTGCAACCATGGATAGAGAGGAATTTGCCTACCCCACGAACGTTGATGTAGTCAAGAAATACTTTGCCTAAACTAAAAAAAAGTCTCGGTGGATTGAAAACCCGATGGGCGGTCCAGGAAAAAAATAGAGACTTAATCAAAAATCATCCCGGTGGATTAGAAATCTCAAAGTACAATCCAGGCAAAAGTAAGGGATAATGGCAAGTGTTGCGGTGAGAATCAGATATCTAGCCATTAATTAACTTGAATCACACATCTTTGGAATTCACCACCGAGCTTTGATTTATCCAAAGGAAAGGGTAAAGATCGAAAAACCCTAAGTGCGCTATGTAGGAACACAGCTAGAGATCCAAGGTTCGGGGGTTGGTTATACTAAGGGAAGGTATTAGCACCCTAAGTATCCGTAGTACTCTACGGAAACCTCTTGTTAGTATTTGTGTTCTAAAGTTTGCTTGCTAAGGGAAATGTGCTAAGGTAAAGAAAGACCTAGGGGTATATACACTAAGTATGCTCGCCAAGACATCGCATCTCGTGCCTACGTATCCTGACGGGAATGAAATCAGAGCATTCGTAGTTCCCCTCAACAGGGTAAACAGGGTAAGAAGAAAAAGTATAAAAGGAAAAGGGTGAAATCCGAGAAGGCATCGGATGTAAAGGTATACAAGGGTGGAATCCGAGAAGGCATCGGATGTAAAGGTAAAAAGGGTCGAATCCGAGAAGGCATCGGATGTAAAGGTAAAAAGTGGAAAAAGAAAAAGGTAGCTCGCTAGGATCTCGCAATCCTATGCCTACGTATTCTCAAGGTGAACTTGAGAAATTAGAGCAATCGTAGTTCCCCTCAATGTGGGTGAAGAACTCTTGACTGTGGTCAAGGTTCCAAGGGAAAGTAGGTTCTGACAGCAAGACATCTACGTTGAGTGCGGCGACTCCAAACCTAAGGCTAGGTAGAAAAAGGCAAGTCTCGATCGCACGGCGGCGCGAGATAAGGGAATGGTGGACTAAGCTATCCTAAATGACATGGCAGTCAACTATAGGGTCCTTTCCTTTGGAGTGAGGTAAGCATAAAAGAATAGGCATCACAGATCAGGTATTAATCACAGTCTAGAGCAAAAAGAATCAAACTCATAATGAATATCAGGAATTGGTTAAAGCAAAAATGCAAAAGGTCAAGATTAACTTAAAATTAAATAAAATCTATTTAAACAAAATTCAAAACTAAACCAAATTCTATTTAAAAAACTAATTAAATAATTTGAACTAATAAAATTAAAAAAAATGATTAAATTCTAACTAAACTAATTTCTAAATACTAAACTAATTGATAAGTTAAAAATTCTAACTAAACTAATTTCTAACTTAGCTAATCAACTAAACTAAATTCTAAAAATTAAACTAATTCTAAAAATTATACTAGTTCTAACATTAAACTAATATCTAATTAAAACAAATTAACAAAAATAAAAAGCTAAAATTCTAAGTAAACTAGTTTATAATTAAAAAAGCTAATTAACAAAAATCTAAACTAAAGAAGCTACAAAAACATCATGGGCCAGACATGGAGAAGATTTAGACGGGTCATGGACCCAACTCAAGTCACACACACGGTTCAGGAAAAAAACAATTATGGGACAATGAAAAAGGAAACCAGCGAATGGGTGGAGAGAAGTGGTTCAAATCGACCCAGTTCAATCAATAAAACCAGAGCTATGAAACCTATAACCATTTCATCCACATTTTACAAAGACATCAGAAAAGCGCAAAAGAAATTAGCGAGAAATCTTGGAACAAAACGGCCTCCTGCTCTCATCTCATCATCGTTGCTCTCTAAACACCATTTCCTTCAAATCCCTCAAGAAAACATTCTCCAACCATGGCCCAAAAATTCTGATCCTCATCCATCATCGAATCCCACAAGCAAATCAAACAAAGTGTACATAAAACCTAGAATCTGAAATTGCTATCCCACTATCGTTGAATTCCAGAGTTGCAATCGATTAATCGTAACACCCAGGAAACGTGAATCACGGGGGAGAGAAAACAACAAAAACGAAAAAATGGTGAAATCTAACGATGAACGTTACCTCCATCGCGGTAGTTTCTGGAAAGTTCAATACTCAGGTAAACTTCCTCGTTCTGCTTGCGTATCCTTGCTCTTCCCAATTCTTTTCATCTTTCTTCCGTCTGTGGTTGTGGCTATGATGGTGAAAGTTTATTGTAGGTTCAAGAGGATGCAGGGATAGTGTTTGGAGTGTAGTGGCTTGATGTCGTCGGCGGTTTCGAAAATGGAGGTGGTGGTGTTTGAAACAAGGTTGTTTTTGGTTGGTTTATGGAAGGGTGAAATGTTGCTGAAAATAAAAAGAGTAGTAGCTGTGTGTTGTGAAATTATGGAAGTTGTGAGGTTATGTATGAATATGGTTGTGGTGTTGAAGATTCACTGTCTGAAATGGTGGTTGGAGTTTGTGTTGATTGAAGGAAGATGGAGATGGGAGTTGTGAGGTTGATGATGGTGAACAAGATGGAAAGGTTTGTGCTGAAAACAAAGGAAGCAAAAATAAGTTTTCTTTCGTTCAGAATTTTCCTTCAATTTCTTTCTTAATCTTTTTTTCTTCTGGTGTTCTCACTTCTCCCTCTTTAAAACCAAACGGATGTTGTTTTTTCTTCTTCTTTTGCCGTTGTGGTCATGTCTATTTCATAGCTGGTGTCGCAGAAGTCATACAACAGGTTTAAACAGGTTTTTGTTGGTTGTTGTAGAATACGTAGGCTGGGAGCAGATGGTACATGGTCATGTTATTGTCATGGTTCATAGCAGGTTTACGTTGGTGCAATGTTCAGCAGTGGTTTGTCTTCATCTTGCAGGTTTGGTTTTGGATGCTTGTGTAATTGGTGCAGCATAGCATTTTGGTTAATGGCTTTGTCCTTTGGTACTTTTAGGAGAGGAGGTACAAAATTGAAGAGGTCTTGGATATCAGACTTTGTTTGGACTCTTGTTGGTTCAGTGAAAGAAAGGCATGGGGTGTGCGTAGTGACATGGCTTATGTGAAAAAAAGAGTTGGACTTTAATTTTTTTGGTATTGTAACTAATATTAACAACAGTGATAATACTAATAATAAATAAAATAATAATAATAATAATAAATATTAATAAATAATAATAATAAATGATAATAAATAAATAAAAATAATAATAACAAAAAAAGAAGAAATTAACTTGAAATTAAATTAGTGATTAAAAGTAGTAAAATAAAATAAAATTCTAAACACAAAGCTCTAAGACTCATAAAACTAAAATGAGAAAATAGGTGACAAAATTAAAGGAAAAGTATGACTACTGAACAATAGGCCACACGACCGTAAATGCAAAGAAAGTTGAATTAAAATGATATGCAAAATATCAGAGTATCTGAGGGAAAAATTTGGGGTGCAACAGTTGCCCCTATTTAAATAGCTTTATCGGATGGCACGAGGGATGGAAATCTTCGAGAGATCAAGGTGAAAGGTATTTAAATACAGCAAACCGAAAATTTTTCCCTTTGATGGAATGCAGATGCTAAGGACAGCTAAAAGACATGCCAATGTAGATATGCCATGAACTTCTAGTATGATGATAATGATAGAATGCTAAATAAAAAATGCAGACAAAACAAAAGCAGACAGGGACAAAGTCCACACAAAGAGCAATCACTCACTGGGGATGACAACCACATTGGGAAACAGAAATGAACTGGGGAATCTAAAGTAATGGAGCAACTGGTTCAAGCATGACCGACTGACACTTTAGAAAGAAAAGATAACACATGATCCTCAATGGAAGTAGCACCGGAAAAACGGTCTCCTCTGGGGAATCAAAAGTCACCATCCATGAATGGAAATGGTTGGAAAAGAGTCACGACATTCAGAAGATCATTGAATGAGGCGAGGAGAAAAACTGGGAAATATATGAGACAAGCAAACATCAAAGGTATTCGGAAAAGCATTGAATAAACCTTGGGAAATGAACTGACAACAGAGACATTCAGAAGAGCATTGAATGAACTTCAGGAAGCAAATAAGAGATATTCGGAAAAGCATCGAATAAACTCCAGCACACATCCAGAAAAGCATTGGATGGAGAATGGAAACAGACTTGAAAATATTCAGCGGCTGTTAACCACAATCAGAAACAAATTGAAGACATCTAGAAGAGCATTAGACGAAGACGAGAATTCTAGAGATACACCTGAAACATTTAGAAGAGCATTAAATGTACGAGAAAAGGGTTTTGAAGACATATCTGGAAGAGCATCAGATAAGCGACATTATATCTGGAAGAACATCATATGAACAAGATCATATCCGGAAGAGCGTCAAATAGACACAAAAGGTGCTCTGGAAAAACATCAGGAGCAAAAGACTCAATCTGGAAAAACATCAGAAAGAGAAACACATCCGAAAGAGCATCAGATGGTAAAAGCAATGTCATTCTGGAAAAGCATCAAAATCACAAAGGGCTATCTGGAAAAACATCAGATAGGTTTTGGAAGAACATCAGAACAAAAGACTCAATTTGAAAAAACATCAGAAAGAGAGACACATCCGGAAGAGCATCAGATGAAGAAAGCAATGTCATTCCGAAAAAACAACAGAATAAAAAAAGTGTTTATCTGGAAAAACATCAGATAAGTTCTGGAAGAACATAAGAACAAAAGACTCAATATGAAAAAACATCATAAAGAGAGACACATCCGGAAGAGCATCAGATGGGGAAAGCAAAATATCTGAAAAATCAGATAAGTTCTGGAAGAACATCAGAACAAAAGACTCAATCTGAAAAAACATCAGAAAGAGAGACACATTCGGAAAAGCAACAGTTGGTAAAAAACCAATGAAATTCTGGAAAAGCATCAGAATCACAAAGGGATATATCTGGAAAAACATCAGATAACACAAAGAGAGAGTTCTGGGAAAACTTCAGAAAAGAAGACTCGATCTGGTAAAACATCAGAAAGAGACAAATAAATGACATCCAAGAATGGCATTGGACACAAAAGAGGAATAAACATATCCGAAAAAACAATCGGATAAGAAAGGTCATATCTGGAAGAACGTCAGATAGACACGACATGATCTGTTTGGTAGGTGCCAAGTAAGTTGGACTTTGACCACAAGGTAAGACGCGGATAACAACACGACCTCGGGAGAAATGCAAATGAGGATGAAACACTCATGCTATACATATGGTATATGGTTTATGCAGATGATATATAATCAAATGCAAATGCAGATGCTGACGACACATCTCGACTCTTTCTGGGAGACAAGACTGGAAGACTGATTCCTCTACACAGAGATCACTGCCATTCTGCTTGGGAACTAGAGATGCTATTGTTGAACACATCTCTGCCACACTGGTAAACTGTATCCAAATTGATGATTCTTGCAGGAAGGATAAAGTGTTGTTTGGGGATTCTTCAGGTAAACGGCCCCAGACTAGCTGATTATTGTAGATGAGCTGATCATTGCTTCAGCTTGATTTATTCTGAAAATGACCATTTCATGGTGCACTGGGAAAACTTGCCCCAGTATGAGCCTTGAAAGATGATTGTTTTACTGTACACTGGGAAGGCTTGCCCCAGTATGAGTCTTGAAAGGTTTTCTAGATAAACCAAATCTGAGAAGTCGCCATTAAACCACAAATCTTGAACTGATTCTCAACAGGATATGGAAGGAACTTGCCCCTGATTGGATCACCGACCAAGTTTCTCAAATGTTTGAAAATTCCTTAAGAAGAAAGCTAGTTTGCAAACAAAAGTATTTGTACAAACATGGTAAATGCAAAGTTCATGCAACTTTTGAAATCAAAATCATTTTGAAAGAGGTGCAAAGTATATGGAATACTGGTCAGAACACGGTGGTTCAAGACATTAAAGTGAAAAGTTTAAGCAATGGGTGTAATGCCCAAAATAGATGATCTGCAAAGATCTTTTGGAGTCAGTTTACGCAACCTCGCTGTAGTATGCTTTCAAAATAACCTCGCTTCAATTAGGTCTTTTGAGGGTTATAACGTGGCCTGGTTCACGGTTTAAGAAACAAAAGATAAATGCTTAAAGTTTATTTGTGTCCACCTAATCTACGTGATGAACTCCAGTCCTATGCTCAGTTAACTTAAACTATGCACTCAAATTCCCATGAGTTAGGAATTGCACTGATGATAGTAATGATGATGGTTCAAAATTCAATGGACTTGAGATGGCGATCACTACTTCCTTACAACTTTTGGTTGTCGTACAAGCTTGTTCTTTCTTCTCTTTGTATAAGGTAAGGTCACGAGCTTCACACCTTTCTTAGCTTTTGCCTCGAAATGGACTCGGCTCTTTCTTTGAGTAGGTATTTCTTGATGACCCTTCTTCATTTATTACTTTGGGAACAATCTTGTACTACATTTATTCATTTATTCATTTAATTTGGAGGAGTTGAAAGGTTGTGAACGCCTGGCTTAATGATTACGGCGAACCATCATTGGCGTTCGACTTGAAAGACATCTTTAATACTTGCTTACTGTATGCGAAGGAAAATTTGTGAATGCAACCTTTTATTGAAAGGTGTCTTGAATGCTACTCTTGTATTTGAATGCACAATCAAGTTAACTGAGAACTACCCTGCCCCAGGTTAAGATTGCGGGTTTTTATTTGTAAAGAAAGAAACTCCTACTTCTAGGCTCGAAGGGGTTAAAGAGGGGTTAACTTCCTTATTTCTCCAGTGTTTAGGAGTTGAAACAATACCTTACATCGTCAGTAAAGTTTTGATTTAAAAGAATACTAACAGCAATTATGAGTATAAAGTATCATCATCCTCCCTCCAATCGTTGCACAATCAAAAAGAAAGTGGAAAAGAGATACAACATTTTGCAAAAGAAAGCATAGAGATGTAAATAGCAAACACAAATGAATTAAATCAAAAGTTGTAATTCTCATTTCATTAATTGTGAAAGTACAAACATAGTTGAAAGCAAACAGCTATTACAAAATAAAGAAAATGCAAACAACAAGAAACAAAGGCCTAGTGACTAATCAACACAAGGATGAGTTGTCATGTCTGAAACACTGGCTTTTAGGAGGATAGTTGTTGAAGTCGACTAAAGCTTTACTTGGCGTGCCCTGGCAGAGGGTTACTCTGGACATTAGGATTGTCCTTAAAGGAGAGGATTTTGTTTCTCATCAGCTCTTGTACTCTAGCCTTCAACGCAAACCAACTTTCCAAATTATGGCTCGCACCACCTTGATGGTATTCACAATGAAGATCAACCCTATAACCGGATGGAAGAGGATTTGGAGGAGGTGGCATAGGCCTTGTGGTAATCAAACCTTGCTCAACCAGGCCAGGATACAGTTCAGTGTACCTCATTGGAATAGGATCAAATTGATTCCTATTACGGTACTGATTCTGTCCAACCGCTGGACATTGAGGAGCTTGAGTCGGTCGTGGAGCAGCAACCACGGGAGTAACAATAACAATAGTAGGGTGAACAACATACTGAGTTTGGGGACGAGGCCTTCTTGTTTCAACCATTATAGCATTAGTCTGATCTTCTTTCTTCTTCTGAAAGTTCCCGTAGGATTTCTTCACAGCATTAGAAGATTCAGCAGCCTTTGACACTTTTCCATTCTTAAGCCCTTCCTCGAGTCTTTGTCCAATAGTAACCAAATAAGTGAAGTTGGAGGAAACACTTCCAATCATCTTCTCCCAATAGAATGGGGACAGGGTATCCATAAAAATTCCAGTCAACTCCTTCTCGGCTAAAGGAGGTTCAACTTGGGAAGCCAACTCGCTCCAGCGCTGAGCATACTCCTTAAAAGATTCCTTATTATTCTGAGACATGTTTTGCAGCTGGCGGCGATCAGGAGCCATGTCAAGGTTATACTTATACTGCTTCATGAAGGCATTTGTGAGGTCTTGGAAGCTATGGATAGAGTTTTGCTCGAGACCCATGTACCATTTAAGTGATGCTCCACTCAAGCTGTCTTGAAAATAGTGGATAACAAACTTCTGATTCTTGGCATGGGCAGTCATCCTGCGAAGATACATGACCAAATGAGCTCTTGGGAAAGAGTGACCCTTGTACTTCACAAAATCTGGAGTTATGAACTTAGCAGGTATAACAAGGTCTGATACTAAGCATATGTTATCTGCATCCACATTAAAGAAATCAGTATCCTCAACGGCTTTGAGGCTCTTCTCTATGCTCTGAAACTGCTCTCGAACAACTTCAGGTTCAACAAAGTCTTCACCTTGAGCACTGGCAGCATTGTACTCATAGAGGGGATTCTCAAAGGGAGCTCGAGTAGTCTGAACTATAGGTTGAGGCTCGGCAAAAACAGGAGCTTGAAACACTGGTCTAGCAGTCTGACCAATTATAGCAGTAGATGCAAGAGGTAGAGAATAGTTGTGTGGCAAACAAAACTCTGGCCAAGTTGAAGGTGGCATCTGAACTGGTGGAGGATCAGCGCTTGAAACTTCCTGGATGACAGTCCTTTGGGGTGGCTCTCCCCTAGCAATCAAAACTTGAATCATCTTAGTGAGTTTGGTCACGCTTGACTTAAGCTCATCGATCTTCATTCAGACCTCAGCGTTGTGTACCTCTTGCTCTGACATCCTTCGTCTGTAGTTAGCTCTAGTCCGGTATCGGTGTCGAGGAATCAGCTTGACAACTCACAAGAAACACTGGAAGATAGAGACAACTAGAGATGAGTAACTGGACAGGCAGACGCATGCAATTAATCATGCAAAGATGCAAATGATATGCAATGCAATGTAAACAGGTTACAAAACACATGCAACAGGATCAAGGGTTCGAGATCACAGCATGAAGTCCAGGTAAAGAACCAACCACAGGGTGTGTACTAGGGTTCTTGTATCTGCAGAGCAAGGTTCTAAAGAGTTCCCAGAGTCGACAACCCATCTTTCGGATATTATCGATTTCCCAATTACTTGGTAGTCAAGAATATTCTCAAGAGAATCTCGTCTGAGTGTAGTATCGCGTAGCAATCATTTCGGATTACTCCCTCATAATCATCGCACTACATCCTAAATAGGCCAGGTGGGGTAAAGGATAACTTAATGGTCATCAGTATCCCTGGCACCCAGGTTGAAAGTGGCAACGCATTCACGATTGCTTGTTCAACATATACCACCCCCAAGAGGGCCTCAACTGAGTGTGGAACCTCAAGTCAACTCCTTTGGGATTTCTCCCTCAAATTCTCCTTGACTATGTCGACGATCCTATCAAATGTGTACGCTCAAGTCCGGGTTAGGACTTATCCTCACCACTCAAGGTAGCAAGCCTGCACACGGAAAAACCCAAGCACAAGCAGATATATATACAGATATGAATATGTACAAATATACAAACAAGCAAACATATAAATAACACAAAGACAAACAAAATAGGCTTAACCCTCTTAGGGGAAGTCCCTAGTGAAGTCGCCATTTCTGTTGCGGTGAGAATTGGTATCAAGCCATTAATTAACTTGAATCACACATCTTTGAAATTCACCACCGAGCTTTGATTTATCCAAAGGAAAGGGTAAAGATCGAAAAACCCTAAGTGCGCTATGTAGGACCATAGCTAGAGATCTAAGGTTCGGAGGTTGGTTATACTAAGGGAAGGTATTAGCACCCTAAGTATCCGTAGTACACTACGGGAACCTCTTGTTAGTATTTGTGTTATTCTAAAGTTTGCTTGCTAAAGTAAATGTGCTAAGGTAAAGAAAGACCTAGGGGTATATACACTAAATATGCTTGCCAAGACATCGCATCTCGTGCCTACGTATCCTGACGGGAATGGAATCAGAGCATTCGTAGTTCCCCTCAACGGGGTAAACAGGGTAAGAAGAAAAGGTATAAAAAGAAAAGGGTGAAATCCAAGAAGGCATCAGATGTAAAGGTAAACATGGGTGGAATCCGAGAAGGCATCAGATGTAAAGGTAAAAAGGGTGGAATCCGGGAAGGCATCGGATGTAAAGGTATCAAGTGGAAAAAGAAAAAGGTAGCTCGCTAGGATCTCTCAATCCTATGCCTACGTATTCTCAAGGTGAACTTGAGAAATCAGAGCAATCGTAGTTCCCCTCAATGGGGGTGAAGAACTCTTGACTGTGGTCAAGGTTCCAAGGGAAAGTAGGGTCTGACAGCAAGACACCTACGTGGAGTGCGGCGACTCCAAACCTAAGGCTAGGTAGAAAAAGGCAAGTCTCGATCGCACGGCGGTGCGAGATAAGGGAATGGTGGACTAAGCTATCCTAAATGACATGGCAGTCAACTATAGGGTCCTTTCCTTTGGAGTGAGGTAATCATAAAAGAATAGGCATCACAGATCAGGTATTAATCACAGCCTAGAGCAAAAAGAATCAAACTCATAATGAATATCCGGAATTGGTTAAAGCAAAAATGCAAAAGGTCAAGATTAACTTAAAATTAAATAAAATCTATTTAAGCAAAATTCAAAAATAAACCAAATTCTATTTAAAAAACTAATTAAATAAATGAACTAATAAAATTTAAAAAAATGATTAAATTCTAACTAAACTAATTTCTAAATACTAAACTAATTGATAGGTTAAAAATTCTAACTAAACTAATTTCTAACTTAGCTAATCAACTAAACTAAATTCTAAAAATTAAACTAATTCTAAAAATTATACTAGTTCTAACATTAAACTAATATCTAATTAAAACAAATTAACAAAAATAAAAAGCTAAAATTCTAAGTAAACTAGTTTATAATTAAAAAAGCTAATTAACAAAAATCTAAACTAAAGAAGCTACAAAAACATCATGGGCCAGACATGGAGAAGATTTAGATGGGTCATGGACCCAACTCAAGTCCCAGACACGGTTCAGGAAAAAAACAATTATGGGACAATGAAAAAGGAAACCAGCGAATGGGTGGTGAGAAGTGGGTCAAACCGACCCAGTTCAATCAATAAAACCAGAGCTATGAAACCTATAACCATTTCATCCACATTTTACAAAGACATCAGAAAAGCGCAAAAGAAATTAGCGAGAAATCTTGGAACAAAACGGCCTCCTGCTCTCATCTCATCATCGTTGCTCTCTAAACACCATTTCCTTCAAATCCCTCAAGAAAACATTCTCCAACCATGGCCCAAAAATTCTGATCCTCATCCATCATCGAATCCCACAAGCAAATCAAACAAAGTGTACACAAAACCTAGAATCTGAAATTGCTATCCCACTATCGTTGAATTCCAGAGTTGAAATCGATTAATCGTAACACCCAGGAAACGTGAATCACGGGGGAGAGAAAACAACAAAAACGAAAAAATGGTGAAATCTAACGATGAACGTTACCTCCGATGCGGTAGTTTCTTGAAAGTTCAATACTCAGGTAAACTTCCTCGTTCTGCTTGCGTATCCTTGCTCTTCCAAATTCATTTCCTCTTTCTTCCGTCTGTGGTTGTGGCTATGATGGTGAAAGTTTATTGTAGGTTCAAGAGGATGCAGGGATAACGTTTGGAGTGTAGTGGCTTGATGTCGTCGGAGGTTTCGAAAATGGAGGCGGTGGTGTTTGAAACAAGGTTGTTTTTGGTTGGTTTATGGAAGGGTGAAATGTTGCGGAAAATAAAAAGAGTAGCAGCTGTGTGTTGTGAAATTATGGAGGATGTGAGGTTATGTATGAATATGGTTGTGGTGTTGAAGATTCACTGTCTGAAATCGTGGTTGTAGTTTGTGTTGATTAAAGGAAGATGGAGATGGGAGTTGTGAGGTTGATGATGGTGAACAAGATGGAAAGGTTTGTGCTGAAAACAGAGGAAGCAAAAATAAGTTTTCTTTCGTTAAGAATTTTCCTTCAATTTCTTTCTTAATCTTTCTTTCTTCTGGTGTTCTCACTTCTCCCTCTTTAAAACCAAACAGATGTTGTTTTTTTCTTCTTCTTTTGTCGTTGTGGTCATGTCTATTTCATAGCTGGTGTCGCAGAAGTCATACAACAGGTTTAAACAGGTTTTTGTTGGTTGATGTAGAATACGTAGACTGGGAGCAGATGGTACAGGGTCATGTTATTGTCATGGTTCATAGCAGGTTTACGTTGGTGCAATGTTCAGCAGTGGTTTGTCTTCATCTTGCAGGTTTAGTTTTGGATGCTTGTGTAATTGGTGCAGCATAGCATTTTGATCAATGGCTTTGTCCTTTGGTAATTTTAGGAGAGGAGGTACAAAATTGAAGAGGTCTTGGATAGCAGGCTTTGTTTGGACTCTTGTTGGTTTAGTGAAAGAAAGGCATCGGGTGTGCGTAGTGACATGGCTTATGTGAAAAAAAGAGTTGGACTTTAATTTTTTTGGTATTGTAACTAATAGTAACAACAGTGATAATACTAATAATAAATAAAATAATAATAATAATAATAATAATAATAAATATTAATAAATAATACTAATAAATGATAATAAATAAATAAAAATAATAATAACAAAAAAAGAAGAAATTAACTTGAAATTAAATTAGTGATTAAAAGTAGTAAAATAAAATAAGATTCTAAACACAAAGCTCTAAGAGTCATAAAACTAAAATGAGAAAATAGGTGACAAAATTAAAGGAAAAGTATGACTACTGAACAATAGGCCACACGACCGTAAATGCAAAGACAGTTGAATTAAAATGATATGCAAAAGATCAGACTATCTGAGGGAAAAATTTGGGGTGCAACAGCAAGTAACTACGTCCAACAGGGGCAAATCCCCGAGTCGCAGTCATGCCATACATCAGAAAATTCCAATAAAGGTCATCTTCGACAGAAGCTCAGGATGTCCAGAATTCAAAATTGGTAGAAGGATAGCAGTCGTTATGTTTCAATGTAGCCCTTTTCCTTTAAAGTACCATTTTCTAACTTTGTAAATACTCTATGGAATCACGTGCTTGGCTGATTTCCATCCTATCAATAAAATTTGAGCCCTAGTGCTTTTGTTTGCAATTCTTATTTGTTTTAGCTTTATAGAACGACGTTTTAACATGATTAACGACTCTTGAAATAAAACAAAAATGAATTTACTTATAAAAAATTTTCTGCTTTTAAATAAAGATGGCAATTTCTTTTGACTGTTGAACATCGAAAGCACGTCGCTCGCTTCTCCAAAATTAATCGAGCTTCGAAGTGCAGAATCAAAGTACACCTTCTAAACCAGTGCACCTGAATGAAGGATCGGCTGTATTAGATGCGACTTTCCCATTTGATACCCCCGGAAGAGTTCTTACCTCCTAAGCCCGACCAACGGTTGTTCCCCGCAGGGACTATTTCTCCTAAGCAAGGCAGAATTGCTATCGTGAACCAGTGATACTTTTCATCCCCCGCAGTGGCCAAGTATCCAGTCGTGTTCATCTATCAGTTTGTATGTCGTGTCAGTTTTGTCAGAATATACATACATACATCATGCATCATTGATTTGCATTCACATTCATATTGCATCACTATCACTCCAGTCGGTCTTGTCCCCTAATGATAAAAGTCCTCTCAATCGAGTTGTCAGTTCTTTCATTGACAAGAAATGTTGTGTCTGAACAATCTCTCTCCTCCAGTTTATTTCTGGGTTAGAGTTGGCCCTTGACCACTTTGATAACTTGAACCTCTGAAAGACCAAAAAATGTTTGACAAACATCACTCTTCGCCATTGAAGATGATATCCTCGCTTTCCTGGATTAAGGAAAATCCCTAGAGAAAGCCTCTTAATCAGAGATTCAGTAATACAGCAGTTTTTCTCTGAAAAATCCGCTGACGAAAAGGTCATCAGCACCTCAAAATTGGATAGCATCATATGGCATTTCTCCGAGAAGATCCCGAGAAAAGTATGATGTAATACCCCAAGCTGGAAGCAGTCTCTCAAAAGACTCATTTTCCCTAGTAGATTCGACAAATGGCGTCTCCAAGCAGAGAAGTTTGTACACCTCTACAACTCAGACGACTGGGTTCCCCAGCAACTCAGACATCAAAACTTTTTCCATCAAATGGCATCTCCCCAGGAAAATTCAGCGAGAAATTTGAGGAAAACCGCTAACGAATAACATCCCTTGTCAAGAAAGTTTATTGACAAAAGAAACTAAGACCAGTTCCTTGGTAGGAAACCAGGATCGAGGGGAATTTAATTCAGAAACTGAGACCAGTTCCTTGGTAGGAAAACAGGATCGTGGGGAAGTTTAATTCAGAAACTGAGACCAGTTCCTTGGTAGGAAACCAGGATCGAGAGGAAGTTTAATTCAGAAACTGAGACCAGTTCCTTGGTAGGAAACAAGGATCGAGGGGAAGTTTAATTCAGAAACTGAGACCAGTTCCTTGGTAGGAAACCAGGATCGAGGGGAAGTTTATTTTAAAAGAAAACTGAGACCAGTTCCTTGACTGAAGACCAGGATCGAGGGGAAGTTTTTACCTTTTCTAAGCATCAATGCTTAGCAAAAGAAGAAGGATGTCTGAACTACCATTCCTAACCACCATCACAATTTCAGGTATTCCGATATTTAATCCTCTTGCACCCTGAATGCCCGAATACCTTCGCCATTCACACCTTCGTGTCCAAGAAGATTAAATAGGGGCATCTGTTATACCCCAAATTTTGACACCAAGATTTCCCATCATTGTGCAAATCATCATCACAATATGGGTAAACCATCATACCTCATGAGTTTCCCCAAAGATGGGTGAACATTCACTACAAACAAAAATTGGGGTTTCAAGCCCTCTTTGAGCTTTAGACAAAGGATCAATCAAGAATTGACATGATCTTTAACTTGTCTAAACTCTCAAACATCCACAAATGATCAAGAGGACTCCCACATCAAGAACCAAGCACAATGTTGCAGCATTCCAGGTGGATTAAGCCTCAAAATCGCCAATGTCACCAAATTAGGGTTTTCGTCGACCAGGGCCTCCAGATGGAAATTTTCCTCTAGGCATAAGCCACTGCTTCAAAGCATAACCTAATATACTCCAAGGGACCTCATGGACCCAATCATCAAGTCAATTTAGCCTCAGGGGATGCATTTATCAAAAATCAGGAATTAGGGTTTCTTGACCTAATTCACCGCTAAGTTGACTTTTTGGACAAAACATGAGCCAAGACCTCAAGGTGTGATTTGAGGGCCTCCAATACACCATATTTATCCATTTGCAACAATGGATTGATCCAAGAAGCTTGATTCCCAAGTTTCAAGTTCATCTGAACCACAGTTAGGGTTTCGCGGGAAAAGTCAACTGTACCTTTGCCTTTTGACCCAGGCATGCTCCCAAACCATGGAACATGATTCAATACACCCTATAACACCTATTAAATCAATCCATCAAGTTTGATTTAGGTCAAGGACTTGATTTCATAGAGGATCGCATAGTTTGGAATTCATCTGATAAAAAGTCAACTGTGCCCAAAAGTCAAAGTTTGACTTTTTGATTTTTTGATCAATTATGGTTCCCTAACCCTAAAATGATGTTAATGTGTGACGGGAATCATCATTCATCAAGAAAAATCAAAGAAAGTGGGATAACTTGCGAAAGGGGTAACCATAAAAAAACTTAGAAATTTTCTAAGTTATGGAACAAAGTGGCTAGGGTGCCAACTTCCAAGGATCATAACTTGAGATTCAAGCAACCATTTTGGCTGATCCAAAGATGGATTTGTAGCTCTCATGGCATACTTTAAAAGTGTCAACTACACCTCATTCCAATTCATCATGGATTTTAAGTTATAGAGTGACCAAAATGACAAAAGGTGAAAATGTCACTTTTTCCAACATTTAGTGAAATTTTCACTAAGTCAGAATCTGCCTTGTCTTTTTTCCAAATGTAGGGGCATTTTTCACTTGGATCCAAAAAGTATCAAGACAAACTATGATCACACATGTGTTGTATCATATGAGAGCTTTCCAAAATGGCCAAGAACCCCATGAAACTCCATTTGAGCCATGAGATATGACAATGTCAATATGCCTTGCTGCAAACTGTCATGGCAAGGAAGTTTTGTGCATTTTGCTCGATTTACCCAATTTTTGCAAATAACCAACAAGTTTATCCATCTGAACACCTCAGGGGGAGACCAAGGAGGGACAAACACTAATCCATCAGCCTCCTAAGTCGTTGGAACCAAAACTAGCATGTCAAACCTAGAAATGCCTAAAAGAGGGACAAGACTCCAATTTTTGTTTGGAGCATTTAATGGATGCACCAAGGTGGCATGGACTGAGCCCTTTCCAACTGAATTCAGTCAAGACTTATCCAAGAACTAGGGAACCAGCAGCCTGTGCTCTAACCTCTAGTCAATGGCTATAGGAGACTTGGATTCCTATTGATCAACATTTGCCAAACTTCTGCAGAAGTTGCCATTCACTATTGCTTGTTAAACAAACTTGCTCTACTATAAATAGAGTTCATTTGTGCTCAGTTTGAGTACACAAAAGCCATCAAATAGATGCTTTCCTCAAAATCTCCTTCTCACTTCCAATTTTGCCTTCTAAGGCAAGTCACTATCGGGTTTTGAGATTGAGAGCCATCCCAACCAAACCAATCACACACACACACACACACCTCATAAACATCATGTAGAAGTGATCCAAACACTTAAACAACCTGGAACACTGATTTCTCAAAATCACCATCCAACTGCTCATGCTTTTAGAAGACTTGTAGTTGGGGTACCATCTTCAGTTCAAGCTTGTTTCAAACCATTCCAAGCACTCAGGCACATCACTTGGCACCTAAGGAAGTTGTGCAAATTATTGGAACCAGCTTGAAACACCTCTAACACAAAAACGATCACCAGCTGCAAGAGGTAAGCATGAGCTCTTCTAACTCTATGATCCATGCATTTTTTGCTGCACAATAATTTGGCCATATGTTCATAATCATGCATAGAGTGTTTACCCTCAATCAATTGCTTTGTTTGAGTCGTGTATGGAATTTCTGAGCCTTCATGCAAATTTTAGGGTTCTTGAGGTTTCTCTTTGATTTCTTGTTCCATGCTTAAAATAAATGAAATTAAAGACCATAGACATGATCGTGAGGTGAAAACGAGCAGATTGATAAGTAGATTGCATGATATAATCAAGTATTCAGTGATATTGGATAGAAAATGCAAATCTGCAGAAACAGAGGGTGGCGCGTGTTCTTGCCATGTTCTTGGCGCCCTTTTTGAAAATTCAAATATTTGAATTTTGTGATTTTATTTAATTGATTCAAAAATTAATTTCTCTCTGAGTTTTAATGATTTTGAGTTGATTCTTTTTTTAATAATTCACAAAAATGTTAAAATATTTTATTTTACCAAAAAATACCAAAAATATTAATTATTTCATATATTTAATATTTTTTTAAGGAATTACTATTTTATTTGTTTTTCAACATTTAAAATATTTTTTCTCCCTTGATTTTCCAAATTTAATTGGTTTCCAATCATTTTGGGAATATAAACATGATTTTTGAAACATTAATCCAGGATCACAATTTGATTTTCACACATGTTCAACAATTTTGATCATTTTAATTGAATTTTTATTCAATTAAAATATATTTTTGAAAACAAATTAGGGTTTTGTTTAATTCAACCCTCATCAAACTTTTTAAAAAAACTTTTTGGGCCTCTAATAGAGTGTAAGACCCAACCCCTTGAAAACCAAAACATTTTTAGGCCTCAGTCATTGTATAAGACCCACTGTGTTTCCAAAAATCTCGGCGCGATCGCCATTTCAAAACAAAAATCATCTGGGCCTACCCTCGTGTTATAAGTCCAATTTCCTTTATTTAAAAACACTTTGGGCCTCTTGATAGAGTGTAAGTCCCATCTCTGTGTAAATAAAACAGTTTGGGCCTCAGTACATTGCATAAGTCCCGATACAATTTCAGAAATTTCGACGTGATCGTCATTTTTAAACTATTTTTACTTGGGCCTCTCATTGAGCTGTAAGCCCCATCACTTGTACAAAAACTCTTTGGGCCTCTAATAGAGTGTAAGACCCAATCCCCTTTTAACCAAAACAATTTTTGGGCCTCAGATATTGTATAAGTCCCTCTGTGCTAAAAAAAAAATCTCGGTGCGATCACCATTTATCTCGGCCTACGCTCGTGTTATAAGCCCCGTTTCTTTTTTTTAAGTTTCTTTGGGCCTCTAATAGAGTGTAAGACCCAATCCTCTTATACATAAAAAAGTTTGTGGGCCTCAAATATTGTATAAGTCCCTCTGTATAGTTTTCAAAACAACAGTGCAATCATCGTTAAAACTTGGGCCTCTCCTTGAGCTGTAAGCCCCAACAAACGTTTCAAAGCACTTTCTCCTTTGATTTTGAATATAATATTGTTATCAAAGTTTTCTTTGTTGAAAAACTAACAAAACAGGATGGAAGCTCTACAACGGGTAAGTGTTTATCTGCTTTCATTTACCGCTTATATATATATATATATATATATATATATATATATATATATATATAACGGTATTGTGGGGCTGCTTCACTGTAAGTCTTCTTTCACATCCTTTATATACTTGTCAGATATCCACTGTGTAATACTAGTATAGTTATTTAGACAATATGGAACAAAGAGAAAGGCAGTATTCTCGATGAACCTTTTCTCAGACTGTCACCCTTAGAAATTGTCAAAGAAACTCTACTCCCCGGAGTTGATCTATTCTCCGTGAATAGCATCTCTTGAGTTTCTTCCAAATTCTCGAACTTTCCTGGAATGATCTCTTCTCTGTGAATTGCATTTCTTGAACTTCTCG
The DNA here is from genome assembly GCA_022829125.1 of Lathyrus tuberosus. NCBI lineage: Eukaryota > Viridiplantae > Streptophyta > Magnoliopsida > Fabales > Fabaceae > Lathyrus > Lathyrus tuberosus. Next base: position 16,207,286 of record JALAZF010000072.1, read on the forward strand.
TGGTTTGGGGGCCCACAGGCTTCCTAAAAGTATCCCCGCCTTCTCTTGGGCGTTGTATAAGGACCCTTCGGCTTCTTAGAAGTTCTCATGCCTTCTCTTGGGCTTAATACAAGGACCCTAACGACCTCTTAAAGGTATAATATAGAACTTAGTCATCCTTTGCTAGAGCAGTCTTTCCAGTGTCAAAACTCTGGCCACTTTAGGGTTGATACTCCTCTTGGGCATTGTACAATAGATAAAACTCTAGACTTGGATAATATAAACCCCTTGAGTCTCAAAAACATTCTCAAGTTCCTTTCAAACATAGGAAAAAACACTGATCACTCAAAAACCCGACCTCTCTCATGAGAGTTCCCCACACTTGGACCCGCTTCAGGATCTCTAGAATCCTCAGCAGTAAGATAGCCTCCTATTGGGCTTTATACAAATGACTCTCCCCAGCAGAGCTAACCTTTTCAGACTCTCTTGTTGGGTAAAACCCCTTTTTAGCTTCCGTCTTAGGCTTCGTATAATACAGAAAAAAGACTCTCTTGTTGAGTCAATCCCTTTTTTAGCCTCCATCTTGGGCTTCATACAAGACACATATAAAATACTCTCTTGTTGAGTATAAAAGACTCTCTCGTTGAGTCAATCCCTTTTTTAGCCTCCGTCTTGGGCTTTGTACAAGACATATAAATCACTCTCTTATTGAGTATAAAAGACTCTCTTGTTGAGTCAACCTCTCTTTTAGCCTCTATCTCGGGCTTTGTACGAGATAGAAAAACACTATCTTGTTTAGTATAAAAGACTCTCTTGTTGAGTCAACCTCCTTTTAGCCTCCATCTCGGGCTTTGTACGAGATAGAAAAACACTCTCTTGTTGAGTATAAAAGACTATCTTGTTGAGTCAAATCCCTTTTTAGCCTTTATCTTAGGCTTCGTACGAGACAACAAAACACTCTCTTGTTGAGTATAAAAGACTCTCTTGTTAATTCAATCACCTGTCAAACTGACTCTCTTGTCGAGTCAACCTTTTTAGCCTCCGCCCTGGGCTTTATACAGAACAAACAAAAGTAGTCTCTCGTTGAGTCAAACCCTTTAGCCTCCGTCTTGGGCTTCGTACAAGACACATAAAAAGCACTCTCTTGTTGAGTCGGTCACTTGTTAGTACTCTCTTGTTGAGTCAACCCTTTTAGCCTCTATCTCGGGCTTCGTACGAGCCAAACAATAAAGGGCCCCTCTTGTTGGGTCAATCGCCTCCTCTTAGGCTTTGTATAAGGAAACCTAGGTTGAGTCAATCAACCTTTTAGCATCAAACATGTACCTTGCTCACAACATACAACTCCTCTTTAGAGATGAAAAATTCTCTCTCATCCAAAACCCTTTAGCTTCACATCTTGGGCTTTGAACAAGATACAAACCACCTTTAGCTTCACGTCTTTGGCTTTGAACAAGACACCAAAATAACCTTTTTCCTCCCATAGAATAGGAGGAACTACGATCGCTCTGATTTCCCTGTTTCGGGAATACGTAGGCATAAGATTGAAAAAATCTTAGCGAGCATACTAATCAAAAACCCAAAATCCAGTATTTCCATCAAATCATCCCAAAAGCATCAAATCTAAACACATTACCGAAAACCTCACAAAAAGTCCAGACACTGTGTTCTTAACAAAATAACTGAAGAGGGGCCCACGTCTTAATAGCATCTGTAAACCAACAGTTTTGACTGTTTAACCTCAGTTTGCGAGCAGGGTTAATTGGAGACATCTATTTCCCTACCTCAATCAGCTTAACAGGATAAAAAATAAATCGAACTGTAGTACCCGAGCGATAGTGATTCAAGACCACAAAAATCGCGCTACAGAGAGATGCCATCTGCTGGAAAAAATATCTTCATCATACTTCCCTTCGAGACTTCGTCGGAAAGATGCCATTTGACGATTCACTGGAAAATTCAGGGATAAAAACAAGCTTCTCAAATAAAAAGTTTGCTGCTTGATGTCTGGTGTAGATTCCAAGGCAGAATAAATTTATCTTGTTGGGGATCCTTTAACAGATTCTTTTTTGGGATGTAAAACCATCTAAAAGGAGCAAAATGAATGCCCTTTTAATTCAGAGGTTCAAGTTATCAAAATGCTCAATAGACCAACTCAATCAAGGAATAAGCTGGAGAGATACCATCAAACAAGACGCTAACCAGTAAGGAATTAACTAGAACTAGGGATTTATCCTATCAAAGTGTGGAAAGGAGAACTAAATCAAAATTTCCATGAGGATTAAACTCAGTGGGGAGTTAGAAAGGATATACACTTTTGGCCTACAGCTGACCACTCTATTGGAGAGAGGAAACATATCACTCGGGGATAAACACAACCAAGGTAAATGAAGTAAATATTATCGAAAAATTCATTATGAACATGGATATGAATTCAACTATGCATGATATATGTATGATATGAATGCGTGTTATGTTTTTATGCTAACAAAACAAGCGAAAGAGATATATTGGCAATGAAATAAACACCATAATGTGGCCGGGTACTCAGCCAGTCTCCTAGAAATATCACTGGAGACAAAACAAAGAGAGCCATTAATGGAACAATGTCCTGCTGTAAGGCTTATGTCTCTCTGGGGAGAGGAAGATATTTTACTTGGGGAAAGAACCCAAACAATCTTCTAAACTCATTATTTTATTTAACTGGGGATAAAGTAACTCTGCACTCTACAGGGAATGAAATCTCATTCAGTTTGAAGAAACTCGATTCAAAGTTTGATCAGGGACACCAGGTTTAGTCATTTACTATAGAGCATCGGGTCCAAATTTTTACTAGAGATATGGGATCGTATATCCAACATATCAAGTTGTGAATGGAATTAAAGATCCATCATTTTGGAGATACCTTTCAAGGAAAATCGCAAGAACATTCGCTCTTGTATTTTGAGGTTTAATCATTCTTGGAGAAACTGTTGATATTCCTTCTTATGTTCATAAATCAAAGGAAAGTAAACACAACCATTTTAAACGCAAAATGAAAAACTTTAACTTTTTGTTTCAATAATTATTTCATCAAAGTAAAATCATCATTTTGCAAGATGTAAATAAAACAAGAGATGCAAACAGATGGGCAAAAGCTCAAATTTTATTAATAGAATGGTAACCCGCAAATAGCGTGATCCCATAGATTATTACAAAGTGGAAAAATGGTAATTAAAGGTGAAGGGCTACATTAAAATATAATGACCAAATTCTCCCTACCAACTTTGAATTTCCAATGTTCTTTGAGCTTCGGCGAAATTGATTTGATTTGATAGCTCTTTGATAGACGTGGCTGCTTCAAATAATCCAATATGGTTTGATGCAGTTACTTGCCATATGTCCTTAACTTTTACCAAGATTGACCTTTCGGGTTTTCAATCTACTGGGATGACATTTTTTATGTCTCTAATTTTTGCATGGACCGCCCTTTCGGGTTTTCAATCCATCGAGACGCTTTTTTTTCTTTTTGTAAGGCGAAGTATCTCTTGACTGCATTGACATTTGTATGACGGGTGCACTCTTCACCATCCATAGTTGTAAGCATTAAGGCACCACCTGAGAAGGCTTTCTTGACAACATATAGGCCATCATAATTAGGAGTCCACTTGCCCCTAGAATCAGTAAGGAATGATTGAATTTTCTTAACCACAAGGTCGCCTTCTCTAAATACACGAGGTCGACCTTCTTGTCGAAAGCTTACTCCATTCTTTGTTGATATAACTAACCATGACATAAAGTTGTCATTCTTTTTTCTTCGATCAAGTTTAGCTCATCGTATCTATTTTGACAGCATTCAGCCTCTGTCAATTTAGCTTCCATCAAGACTCTCATTGACGAAATTTCCACCTCTATGGGGAACATTACTTCCATATTGTATACTAAAGAGAAAGGGCTTGCCCCTGTTGAAGTACGAACGAATGTATAATATCCATGAAGAGAAAATGGTAGCATCTCATGCCAATCTTTGTAGGTTACTACCATCTTCTGGACGATATTTTTGATGTTTTGTTAGCTGCTTCAACAACTTCATTCATCTTAGGCCGATAGGGAGAAGAGTTATGGTGTTAAATCTTGAATTCAGCACATAATTCCTTCATTATTTTGTTGTTCAAGTTTGATCTATTGTCAGTAATGATCTTACTTGGAACATCATAACGGAAGATTAGATTGTTCTTGATAAAACGGATCACCACTTTCCTGGTTACATTGGCATAAGATGTTGCTTCAACCCATTTCGTGAAATAGTCAATGGCTACTAGGATGAAACGATGTTTGTTCGAAGCTTTGTGCTCGATCAAGCCAATCATGCCAATTCCCCACATAGAGAAAGGCCATGGAGAGGAGAGAATATTAAGAAGACTCGGTGGAACATGAATTTTGTCGGCATAAATCTGACATTTGTGATACTTCTTCACGTATTTCCAGCAATCAAATTCCATTGACAGCCAGTAGTATCCTGCTCTTAATATTTTTTTGACATTGCTTGCCCATTGGTATGAGTACCAAAAGATCCTTCATGAACTTCTTCCATCAACATGTCTGCTTCGTGTCTATCCACGCATCTGAGCAAAACCAGGTCAGAGTTTATTTTGTATAGAACATCATCATTCAGGAAAAAGTTTCCAGCTAGTCTTCTGAGAGTCTTCCTATCTTCTTTGACGTCCCAAGCAAGTATTCTTGTTTTTGAAGGAAGCATTTTATATCATGGTATCATGGTTTATCATCAACAATCTCTTCCATGGTAAACATGTGAGCGGGCCTATCAAGGCGCATAACATTAATTTTAGGTACATCGTTCCATCGATTCACAATAATCATGGAGGATAATGTATCTAGTGCATTAGCCATGTTATTTTCTTCGCGAGGAATGTGATAAAACTCAACTTTGTTGAAGAAAGGTAGAAACCTTCTTGCATAGTCTTTGTAAGGAATCAATCTGGTTTGACGTATTTCCTATTCACCTTTTATCTAATTTATGACCAAAGCTGAGTCTCCATATACATCCAGAATTTTGATCCCTAAATCAATGGCATCTTCAAGTCCCATGATACAAGCTTCATATTCAGCTTCATTATTTGTGCATTTTAATGTCAATCTTGCGGTGAAAGGAATATGGGTACATTGAGGTGTAACAATGATTGCCCCAATTCCGTTTCCATAAGCATTGACATCTCCATCGAATATTAAACCCCAACGGGATCCTGGAACTGGCCCTTCATCTGGCAATGGTTCATCATAGTCTTTCATCTTTAAATACATTACATCTTCATATGGTAAGTCAATTTTGATAGATTCATAGTCATCAATTGGTTGGTGAGCCAAATGATCAGCTAGAATGCTCAATTTGACGATTTTTTGAGCATGGTATTCAATATCATACTCTGACAATAGCATCTTCTAGCGAGCAATCCTTCCGGTTGAAGTGGGCTTTTCAAAGATATACTTGATTGGGTCCATTTTAGAGATTAATCAAGTAGTATGACAAACCATGTATTGAAGGAGACGCTTAGCAGCCCAAGCCAAGGCACGATAGGTTTTTTCAAGCATAGTGTAACGAGATTCACAGTCTATGAATTTCATTCTTAAGTAATAAATGGCATGCTCTTTTCTCTTAGTTTCATCTTGCTCGCCAAACATACAGCCCATGGAGTCTTCCACTACGGTTAGGTATATGATCAAAGGTCTTCCTTCCACTTGAGGGATCAGGATAGGAGGCTCAAGTAGATATTCTTTGATGCTGTCAAAGGCCTTCTGGAAATATTTTGTCCATATAAAACTCTGATCTTTTCGAAGAAGTTTGAATATCGACCCGCAAGTAGCGGTCATATGAGAGATAAACTTGGAGATGTAGTTTAAACGGCTCGGAAATCCTCTTACTTGCTTCTCAATTTTGGGTGTTGGCATTTCCTAAATGCCTCTGATTTTATCAAGATCAACTTCAATTCCCTTTTGACTGATAATGAAAGCCAAGAGCTTCCCCTGAACGAACACCAAAGCTACATTTGTTAGGATTCAAGCGGAGTTTGTATTTCCTCAAACGCTGGAATAACTTCATCAAATATTCCACATGTTATTTTTCAATTCTGGATTTGGCGAACATGTCATCGACATATACTTCAATTTCTTTGTGCATCATGCCGTGGCAAAGAGTTGTCATGGCTCTTTGGTAGGTTGCACTCTCATTCTTTAGACCAAAAGGCATCACTTTGTAGCAAAATGTTCCCCATGGTGTAATAAATGAGGTTTTTGCCATGTCTTCAGGTGCCATTCTGATTTGATCATATCCAGAGAATTTGTCCAAGAAAGAGAATACTTTGAATTTTGTGGTGTTGTCGACCAACATGTCAATATGTGGTAATGGAAAGTCATCTTTCAGACTAGCTTTATTTAAGTCTCGGTAGTCCACACACATTCTGACTTTTTCGTCCTTTTTCGGAACAGGCACTATGTTGGCCAACTACTAAGGGTATTCTGACGTGGCAAGGAACCATGCGTCAATATGCATCTGCACTTCTTATTTAATTTTGATGGCCATATCTGGGCGAGTTCTTCTCAACTTTTTATTTATTGGAGAACATTCCGGCTTCAACGGTAAGTGGTGTTCCACAATATCGATGTCCAACCCTGACATATCTTGGTAAGACCAAGCAAACACATCTAGGAATTCTTTGAGAAGTTCTATCATTTTATTTTAACAGCTGGACTAAGCAGTGCCCCAATCTTGACCTCTTTTCTGTCTTCATCGGAATCGAGGTTGATCACCTCTATCGGCTCTTTGTACGGATGAATGGAGGCTTCTTCTTGCTTGAGAAATCAGGAGATTTCATCCGGTATCTCTTCCTCTTCTTCATCTTCAGCTTCAAATACTGGGAACTCAAAGTTGGGAAAGGGCATAAGGTCATATTTTTCAATGGGATTTTTTATGTTTAATCTGCACATACGATTGATTGCTAGATTTTAGAAAAAACAGATAAATGCAGAGTGTGTGCAGACATTGAAAGTGTTTATCATTTTTTTTTTGTTTTTTAGGTTACCATTTTCCGAAAAAGAGAAAAGTAAAAACAATAGCATGGAATTGAAAAACAACATCTTTATTATTGATCGATTATTTCTTGAAACAAAAGCCCGATAAACAAATCTTTAGCCTTGGGCAGAGCAAAAAGGAAATATTTTTAAAAGGGGGCCCTAAAAACATCTCTCGCCTTGGGCAGAGCGAGAGGAAAAAACAAAGACAAAACATTACTTAGAGATGTGGAAAACAGTCGGAACATCAACAACTATCCAATTTTGAAAAATCCTTCCTTGTGTCACGAAACCTTGTGAATCCCCCTTAGGATTCTCTTCAACAATGGTATTGACTTCTGGCATATTCGGGTCATTAGAATCTTTAATCTTTGCGAATGTATCAAAAAAGAGGTCGTCAGATGCCTTTTCGACTAATCGCGGGGTGTGGAATGGTACATATGCATCCTCTGGTGACATGTATTTGGGATCTTCCAAGTAAGATTCCTACTCATCTATTTTGGGATCATAGAATGCAGCTTTGTTCTCAGAAAATTTCTTTACCTTTTTAGGCTTTTCTTTGGACGGTGGATCAGCAGGAACTGTAGCAGCTCGCATAAACTTGTGAGGCATGCCCCAAGGATAATTGGGTAGCTTTTGTAGAACTTTAGGAGGTGTCATGTAAGTGGATAGATCCTTTTCAGAATCGTCTTCAGTCATGACATTCACTTGTGGCATAGTAGAATGAATAAAATCTCGTTCAGCAATCTTTGCAGATCTATTAAAAAAGTGGTCTTTAATTGCCTTCTCGACGGGTTGAGGAGTATAGAATGGTATGTAGGCATCTTTTGGATAACTATCATAATCAAGAGTTTCCAAGTAAGGCTCGCAGACTTCTGGAGGAATAAATGAATCATCCTCAGGGTAGCCAAAATTATCTTCCATAACAGTATCCTCTTCTGGTGAAATAATAGGAGTTAGACAGTTCTTAGTGTTGTAATTTTCAACATCCATCTCGTCATCTGACTCAAGTACACCCTCGAATTTCTTCTGAGGAGAGTACAATGGAGTATGTGCCTCCTCTTCCGATACGTATCCAGAATCGTTAAGGTAAGACTTCCATTTTTCTTCAGGATCTGAGGGATTGTCTTCAGAGTCATTTCCATCAATGGCGTCTACCTCTTGAGGAATAGGATGGATAAAACCCCCACTGCGGAAAATATTTTGAATGGGAGGGATGCCTTCATTCTTTCTTGTAGTTTTTGTAAATACTGGAGAAAAATCGGGGCCTCCTCTGGACTGGTTATCGGTAGGAATCACAACATGTCCCCACCCTTTAGTGGTACCACTTTCCACCACTCAAACTGCATCTTTGTAAGAGGAAATGGATGCCCCTTTTCACTTACTATCTTTATTACTTACAAAAAGTGCCTGGGACTGAGTTACAATGACCTCTTCGGGTTCCAAGTAAGAAAAAGATGACAGATTGCTTACAATCAAAGCTCGTTCACCATATAAGGTAACCAACTTGTCATTTTTCACAAACTTCATCTTTTGATGTAATGTTGAAGTGACTACTCCTGCTTAATGGATCCAAGGACGACCTAACAAACAACTATTCGCTTCTTGGATGTCCAGTACTTGGAAGGTGATCGGTAAATAGCAAGTGTACTATTTAACGATGTAGTAATAATTGGGGTTTTTCCCAGAGTCGATCTCTCGAGGACTGCTCGTCACTATAAGTGCAAATGCTATTTCAATTAAACAAAAATGACTTTTGGGGTTTGTTTGAGTTGACAAAAGTTATAATAACAATAAAAATAAGTAGAACAATAAAAAGTACTTTTAACTAATATGATGAATTATGCTAGGGAAGGTGTATAAATTGCTAGTAAGAACACGAAATTATCATCAGAGATATATGCCTCAAAACCTTAATTTTACTAACCCTCAAATATTTTTCTTAAATTCCTTAACCGAAAAACCTTTGATATTCTCCCTTAACCCTAATTCCTTCGCAAGAAAGAAAGAACATCAAGCAATAGTTCTGACAAGGTTTTATAAGTCATTACAGGATATTCCCATTCCTAGGCAATATCTACCGTAATGTTATTATGCAAAATCAATGGATTGGTTTTTCAGGCCAAATCCCTAATCGTAAATCGTTCCCAATTTAACTGATTGAAAATGTTAAATAATTTGCATAACAAAAGCTTAAGGCAAGAAAACATAAACTCATCAAATAATTTAACAAAGGTTCATTACATCACAATTCGGAGACACCCCCTAGTATTGGGGGTTTTAGCATCTCATAATATTCGAAACAAAAACAATAATAAGATTAAAGAAAGACATTACAATTTGATTGGAGTAAATTGATTCTTCAATTGCTTCCGCTCATGAACAATCCCCTTCTCCCAATCTCCTTGATCGCATCCAATCTATCGTAAAATTATTAGTGAAGTTAAAAAATGTTTTCTTTTCTCTCTAATCCTAACCTAAGTAGTTCAAAATCACTAAAACGGCAAGAAATTCCCAGAATACACCTCAGGTCACTTAATTCAGAAAAAATGAAAAAATACAAAATTGTCTCTCCCAGGATTGTTCAGACGGGTTGTGTCAGCTGACACGGGCACCCGTGTCAGCCTCCTGTTTCTCTGCGCAACAATTTTTCACTCCGGGCCTGCTGACACGGGCCGTGTCAGCTCTCTGACTTCAGGCCAAATCTTCAATTTCATCTCTTCTCCTGACATGGTGTAATACCCCAAATTTTGACCACTTAGATTTCCCATCATTGTGAAAATCATCATCACAATATGGATGTACCTTTATGCTTCATTAGTCTCCCCAAAGATGGGTGAGCATCCACTACAATCAAAATTAGGGTTTCAAGCCCTCTCTGAGCTTTAGACAAAGGATCAATCAAGGAATGACTTGATATTCAACTTGTCTAACCTCTCAAACATACACAAAGGATCAAAAGGACTCCCACTTCAAGGATTAAGCACAAGGTTGCTCCCTTCTAGGTGGATCAAGTCTCAAGATCGACAGTGTCACCAAATTAGGGTTTTGGTCAACCAGGGCCTCCAGATGGAAATTTTCATCTGGGCACAAGGCAATGATCCAAAACATGACCTAATATGCTTCATGGAACCTCATGAACCCATGCATCAAGTCAATTTTGCCTCAGGGGATGCATTCATCAAAAATCAGGAATTAGGGTTTCTTGACCTAATTCACCCCTAAGTTGACTTTTGGGACAAACCATGAGCCAAGACCTCAAGACATGATTTGAGGGTCTCTAATACACCATATTGATCCATTTGGAACAATGGATTGATCCAAGAAGCTTGAGCAACAAGTTTCATTTTCATCTGCACCACAATTAGGGTTTTAAGGGAAAAGTCAACTGTAACTTTGACTTTTGACCTGGACATGCTCCCAAACCCTAATACATGATTGAATATACCCTATGACACCCATGGAACATGTCCATCAAGTTTGATTTAGGTCAAGGACATGATTTCCTGAAGAATTGCACAGTTTGGAATTCATTCGATAAAAAGTCAACTGTGCACAAAAGTCAACTTTGACTTTTTGAGATTTTTCACCAAAATGGATTTTTAACCCTAAAATGATGTTAATGTATGATTTGAATCATCATTCATCAAGAAAAATCAAGAAAAGTGAGATAACTTGTAAAAGGGGTAACCATAAAACTTAGAAATTTTTCTAAGTTAAAAATAAAGTGGCAAAGGTACCAACTTTGGAGGACCATAACTCCTAAACCACAAGGCCATTTTTTCTCATCCAAAGATGGATTTGTAGCCCTAATTATCACTTACAAAAACTTCAACTACAAGTCATTCCAATTCATTAAGGATTTTGAGTTATGGAGTGATCAAAGTGGCTGAAAAGTGAAAATGTCACTTTTTCCAACACTTAGTGAAATTTTCACTAAGTCAGAATTCTGCTTCACTTTTTGCCAAATGTAGGGGGATTTTTCACTTGGAATCAAAAGAGATCAAAACCAAACTTGTTCAAACATTTGTTGTATCATGTAAGAGCTTTCCAAAATGGCCAAGAACATTGGCAAATTCAACCTACATCATGAGATACAACATTGGCAAGTTGCCTTGCTGAAATCTGTCAAGGCAAGGCAGAATTTGCATTTTGGCTCGATTTGCCAAGATCAGCCAATTGAAATTGCTCCAATCCACTTGGACACCTCAGAGGATTGAATCCAAAGGGGACAATCACTGAGCCAAGCCTCCAAGGTCCAAGGAACAAAGAATAGCATGTTGAACCTAGAATGGCCAAAATAGGGACAAGACTTCAAATTTGGAATGAGGCATTCAATGGAACCATCAAGGTGGCATGGACTGAGCCATTCTCATCTGAAATCAGTCAAGACTTATCCAAGACCAAGGGGACCAAAGCTCTGTGCCCTAACCTCTAGTCAATGGCTAGAGGATACTTTCATTTCCATTGGCCAACATTGAGGGAACCTACTTACCAGCTGCCATGCACTATTCCTTGCAAAAAAAACTTGCTCTACTATAAATAGAGCTTAATTGTGGTCAGTTTAAGTACACCAAAGCCATCTAATAGATGCTTTCCTCAAAATCTCTTTCTCTTGGCAAAAATGCCTTTCTTAGCAAGGTAGCTACCGGATTTTGAGTTTGAGAGCAATTCTGCACAAACCAATCACTCACACACCTCACATACATCACATATGAGCTGATCAAACACTCACATAACTTCTGAAACATCAATTTCACAAAATCACTTGCCATCCTCACAAGTTTGAAGTGAAGTTGCAGCTGAGGTGCCATAAACTGATCCAGTCCATTTCAATTCAATCCAAGTGTTCAAACACACTCCATATGGTGTAGGGAAGCTGTTCAGATCATCACAACTTGTCTGTAACACCTCCAACTCAAAATCACATCTGCTCTTGCTGTCACGACTTGGAGGTAAGCCTAAACTTGGGCATCTCTCAATCTATGCATATTTCCTCGCACAATAATTTGGCCATATGTTCATAATCATGCATGGAATGTTTTCCCTCAATTAATTGCATTGTTTGAATCGTGTATCAAAAATCCTAGCCTTCATGCAGAAATTAGGGTTCTTGAGGTTTCTTTGTGATTTCTTGTTGTATGTTTAATTTAAATGAAATTAAAGTACATAGACATGATCGTGAGGTTGAGACGAGCATAATGATATGTGGATTGCATGATATGATTACGTATTCATGGAGATTGGATAGAAAATGAAAATCTGGGCAAACTGAAAAACGCGCGTGTTCTTGGTGTTGTTCTTGGCGCCATTTTCATAAATTTGAATATTTGAATTTTGTGATTTTGTTTAATTGATTCAAAAATTAATTTCTCTCTGAGTTTTAATGATTTTGAGTTGATTCCTTTTTTAATAATTCACAAAATGTTAAAATATTTTATTTTATCAAAAAATCCCAAAAATATTATTTATTTCATATAATTGATATTTTTGTAAAGAATTAATATTTTGATTGTTTTTGGCATTTTAAATATTTTTTCTACATTGATTTTGCAACTTTTAATGCTTTCTAATTATTTTGTAGGTCAATACTTAATTTTTGAAGCATTAATCCAAGATCACAATTTTTTTTCCATGTGTTAAACAATTTTTGATCATTTTAATTGAATTTTTATTCAATTAAATACATTTTTGAAAACAAATTAGGGTTTTGGATTAATTCAACCCTCATAAATCATTTTCAAAACACGTTGGGCCTCTAATAGAGTGTAAGACCTAATCCTTTTTTGACCAAATCATTTTTGGGCCTCAGTGCATTGTATAAGTCCCGATACCGTCAAAAACAAACAGCGCGATCGTCGCCTTTTGAAAAATAACCTTCTGGGCCTCTCCTTGAGCTATAAGACCCATTCAAAACTTTTGGGCCTCTATTAGAGTGTAAGACCCAATCTCCGTTTTAACCAAAACATTTTGGGCCTCACTTATTGTATAAGTCCCTCTGCGTTAAAAGAAAACCTCGGCGCGATCGCCATTTTTAAACGAAAAATCATTTGGGCCTACCCTCGAGTTATAAGCCCCACTCTTTTTCTTTAAACCTTTTTGGGCCTCTTGAGAGAGTGTAAGACCCATCCCTTTGTACAGAAAACCATTTTTGGGCCCCAGTCACTTGCATAAGTCCCGTTGTACGAAGTCAAATAGTGCGCTCACTGATAAAACCCTGGGCCTCTCCTTGAGCTGTAAGCCCCAAATCTTTCTTTTTCAAAGCACTTTCTCCTTTGATTTTGAATATACTGTTGTTTTTAATCTTTCTTTGTTGAACAACTAACCAAACAGCATGGAAGCACTACAACTGAGTAAGTGGTTATCGCTTTCATTTACTGCTTTCATATTATAAACTGTATTGTGGGGTTGCTCACTGTAAGTCTCCTTTCATAAACTCATATCTACTGTGTAATAATAGTATAGATATTTGGAGTTTCCCCGGCAACTACGTCTAGAACTAAGTGACGCCGTTTCATTTATTTGTAGAAATAGACGCCTAGATCCCCAATAGGAGCACCAGATACAGTCTTCTCTTTGGCTGTCCTCCTTAGGAATCGTCAAGAAATTCTATCCCCCAGAGATGAATTATTCTCGGTGAAACTTCTCTTGAATTTCTTCAAACCGCCGAACGGTTCGGACTCTCTCTAAAGTCAAAGTCACTGGATAGTAAACCTCGCACGTTTACCAGTGGTTTTAACTCTAAAAGAGTTTTCCTGAACTTTTCTTTGGTTTGGGACCCACGGGCTTCTTAAAAGCATCGGCCTCCTCTTGGGCATCATACAAGGACCCACAGGCTTCCTAAAAGCAACCCGGCCTCCTCTTGGGCATTATTCAAGGACCCTACGGCTTCTTAGAAGTATTCACAGCCTCCTCTTAGGCTTCGTATAATGATCTCTTGCTCCGGGAATGATAGCCTCCTCTTGGGCTTCGTACAAGGACCCGTCGGCTTCTTAAAAGATTCCAGCCTCCTCTTGGGCTTCATACAAATTGTCCCGACGACCTCCTAGAGGTATAGGAACAGAACTTAGTCATCCTCATAGAACAGTCCTTTCATAGAGTCTACTACTGTTTCTCAAAGCATATTACAAAAGAAAAAAACTCTAGACTTGGACAGTCTAACTTCCTTGAGTCTCAAAGACATTCTCAAGCACCCTTCGTTAAATAGGAAGGAAACCCGCAGACTCGGATAGTCTCAATACCCTTTGGATTTCCCGTTTCCTCAAAGAGAATGAAACATCCCGGATCCTTGAAATCAAATCCTTGAGTACAGTGTTGCTCATATAAGAACTGATTTTCTCTTCTTAAATCAGTATATTGGATCTGTCACTCAACTGAAACAGTTACAATAGCCTCCATCTCGGGCTTCGTACGAGATACCAAAATTCTCCCCAGTGGAGTCAAAACAACCTTTTAGCCTCTCTCTCAGGCTTTGTATGAGACACAAAAGATTCCCTCGTTGGGTCAATCACCCTTTTTTTGCCTCCATCTCGGGCCTCGTACGAGATATAAATCCCTTAAGCAAGAGTCGAACTCTTTGCTAGCCTCCTCTTAGGCTTTGTATAACGATATGCCCCACTGGGTCAAAAACCTTTAGCCTCTCTCTCGGGCTTTGTACGAGACACAAAATAGCCTCCTCTTAGGCTTTGTATAATGATTTTCCTAGCGGAAATTAGCCTCCTCTTAGGCTTTGTATAAGAAAACCACTAGTTGATCCAATCAACCTTTTAGCATCAAAGTTGTGCCTCGTTCACAGTACACAAACATCAACAACTCCTTTCCCTTCATCTATTCGCTGTAAGCGGCAAGCCTCTGGATCATCTATATCCATGCCACTGTCCCTCTTTTAGCATGATAAATTCCTAAGGAAAGATGGCATTGCTCTACACTGAGTTAAAGTCTTCTCCTTTAGGTTAAAACCCTTTCTTCGGAAATTATGGCATTGCTCGGATCCGCGTATCCCAGTTAAAGTAATTCTCCTTTCCCCTCTTTAGAGATGACAAATTCTCTCTAAAGTCGAGGTCTTTCAGCTTCACGTCTTGGGCTTTGAACAAGACACAAATAGACCTTTCAGCTTCACATCTTGGGCTTTGAACAAGATACAAATCACCTTTCGCTTCACGTCTTGGGCTTTGAACAAGACACCAAAACACCAAAAACACCCATTTCCTCCCATAGAATAGGAGGAACTACGAACGCTCTAATTTCCCTGTTTCGGTAAACGGGAATACGTAGGCATAAGATCGAAAGAAAAGATCTTAGCGAGCGCAATCAACAAAAAAACCAAATCCCATATCTCCATCAATTAAAAGCAGTAATTCAAAAGCATCAGTCCTAACATCCTAATCCTTATTCCCCGCTAGAAACCCTTTGCCTAGGAAAAAGAAAGAAAGAACCTGTATTGGCGAAATACGAATAACCAGTACAAAGGCCCCCCCATATTGATAGCATCCGTAACCTAACAGACCGCTGTTTAAACTCAGTATGAAAGCAGGGTTAATTGGAGACATCTATTTCCCTTCCTTATTCAGCTCACAATAGGATAAAAAATGAATCGACCTGTAGTTTTAAGCTCAACCGCAGAGAGCGACCAGCGCTTAAGAACCGCGTCCAAAATCGCTCGCTACAGAAAAGTGGCGCCCACCGTGGGGCCCGTTCCTTTCTTTCTACTTCTCTTGTGTGAAAAATTACACCAATGGAGACTCTGCTGGGGAGTCTCCTTTTCTGCGTTAGGGCATCATCCCCGTTTTCTACGGAAAATGGGAACTCTACCGAAGAGAAAGATTGACCTATGCTAGTCCATCTCTTAGGCAGGGAACCACAGATTGGGGCTTCCGCTGGGGAACCCATTTCTGTCAGGAACTTAAGATTCATAGTTTTATAAGTCTAGGATGATTAGGACAAATATATATACTGCTTTTCCTAAATTCTATACGTGTTTATTTTTCTGCTAATGGGAATGCGGGTGATGCCGTATATGGAAAGATTGAGTATACACCTAGAAAAGCCAACCCTTTCGTAGTGCGGAAGCTATCGGAAATAGCTGTTACGCGATACTACCCTCATTTGAGGCTGGTGATCTATTCTCGGTGAATAGCACTTACTCTAAGATTGCACACAACTCGCTGGCAATCCGCTTGTTGTTTTGCTTTCCTGGGAGGAGCTGATGATAGTGAGTACAGGTACAAAAATCACCCTAGTATAAACCTTTGGGGATGGGTAGAGCCTTGACTTCATGACAACGACCCTTTGACCCCATGTTTTTTCTATGTTTTTGTGTGCTGCATTCATGCATTCATTTAATAAAGCATTAAAACATTCAAAAAACTTTCTCTTCTAGTCTCTCTATTTTTCAAATTAAACTAAGACTGTGATTGCAAATATCAGAGGAAAAGATTGCATTAATGGATTTCGGTAGAAGGAGAACTCACCAGTATACCTTCAAGTTTCCAAAACTAGGAGATTTGAGAAAGTTAGCGAGGATGATCGTTAACCCAGAGGCTTTCAGAGCCAAGCACGGTGGTTTGCTACCACTGTTAAGAGTCCATGTGATTAAGGGGATCATGGACGCGCTCATTCAGTTCTACGATCCAGTTTATCATTGTTTCACATTCCCGGATTACCAGCTGGCACCAACGCTGGAGGAGTATTCTCATCTGACTGATTTACATATCACAGACCGAGCTCCATTTTCTGGACTGGAAGAAATTCCAAAGAATCAGACTATTGCAAGAGCAATTCATTTGGACGAGTCTGAGGTCAAGACTCACATGACTACTATGGGTGGCATCCAAGGTTTGCCAGCCCAGTTCTTAACCAAGAAAGCTCTGTACTTCGCTAGTATAGGGAACGAGACCGCTTTTGAAAGCATCTTTGTCTTGCTCACCTACGGATTATTTTTGTTTCCCAACATCAATAACTTCGTCGATATCAACGTTATTAAGGTTTTTCTCATTGGAAACCCTGTGCCGACTTTGCTCGCAGATGCGTATCATTCTGTACACTTGGGAAATTTGTACAGCGGAGGGGAGATCACATGCTGTGTACCTTTGCTCTACAAATGGTTCATCTCGCACTTGCCCAAGTCTGCCGCTTTTTGGGATTGCAAGAGTGTCTTACGTTGGTCGTAGAAAATCATGTCCCTCACCAACTCTGATATAGATTGGTGTAATAGGATTTATGAGGGAATCAGAATCATTGACCGTTGTGGAAACTTCCCCAGCGTACCCCTCATAGGAACTAAAGGAGGAATCAACTATCATCCGATATTAGTTCTTCGTCAATTTGGATACCCGATGCGACACATCCCACTGGGTGTTCATCTGGAAGGTCTTTTCTTCAAAGAAGGAGAAAATGACAGAGCACTAAAGATGGAAATAGTGCAAGCTTGGAAACAGGTTCATAAGAAAGGACAAGAGTCTCTGGGAAAACCGGACTGTGTCTCGGTGGAGCCTTATCTCCATTGGGTACAAACTAGAGCTCTCAAGCTAAAGATGCCTTATCCTCGTTACGGAATTCTTCCGCCGAGGGAAATTGTCATGTACTTCATGACGGAAACTGAAAGGCTTCAGGTTACTCTCAACAAAGTTCAAAAGGAAAGAAGGTCTTGGAAGAACAAGTACCGCACCCTCGACGTAGAGTGTATCCAAATACAGCAATTACTAAAAGAGAAAGATACTCTGATTGAAATTTTGGAGCAGCATGCTGTAGGGAATCAAGATGACCAAAGGAATTTGCTCACTTCTTTCACCTGGCAAAGGAATGACAACCCGACAACGGCCCAAGCGCCCCGGTCAAAGAAAAGGAAGATATCAGAATCAGCACCCGGTTTCTCCTTAGAGAGGACTCGGGACCCATTAGTTTAGGTTTTTGTTTCTACACTTTGTAATCTACTGTATTTCCATTTCTATAATCCTTTGAATTTCAATAAAAAGGGGTTTCCCCACTGTTTGATATTTGCAATCTAATTGTCGAAGTTTATTTTGATTAAACCGAAAAAACAACAATTAATATAATCATTGCATTCATCATTCTCACATCGCGTATTCTTCTTCCCTACGAATCTCACGTTTGTGTCTCGATTCTAGAGTCAAACTGTCGCATTCGTATAATACTCAGGCCAATCGTCAGAAAAAGATGGATGATCTTGAGGAAGAAAACAGAGAGTTGAAAGAAGAGATCGACACTCTGAGAGAGGATATGAGAAAGCTTCATAACGACATGCAAGCCATGGCAGAAGCTCAGCTACAAAGAACTGTGATCTCAGAGATCACCTCAACGCCCATCATAGAAAAGTATAATCCTAGGTATCAGATACCGAAAGATCGTCCTTGGGGCATGCCTGTTAACTATATCCCAGAAGGATATGTTCCGCCGATCACTGAAGATCAGGGAATCGCAACAGAAGCCGCTGGGCCTGAAGGTTACAAACTTCGGGAAAGCGAAGATGCCAGGGGCATACTCAAGACTCCTGAAGGTTACAAACTTCGGGAAGCGCCAAGACTTACTGCCGTAGTCACGGTACCACCCCCTGTGGTGCACACTGTCCCGGAAGGACAGATTCCACCAACACCTTCTGGTAAGAAGGAAACTATGTTTGACAGAATGGATGAATTCCAGGAGCAGTTCTTGGAAATGCAGAAAGAGCTGCAAGCCATTCGCGGTCAGGATCTATTTGGAAAGGACGTCGCAGACCTCTGCTTGGTCCCAAATGTGAAAGTCCCGCACAAGTTCCAAGTGCCCGACTTTGAAAAATACAAGGGTAACTCTTGCCCTCAGAGCCATCTGGTGATGTACGCTCGGCGGATGTCAGCTCAGACGGAGAATCAGGACCTGCTGATTCACTACTTTCAGGATAGTTTAACCGGTGCCGCACTCAAATGGTACATGGGTTTAAACCGTGCTACGATCAGTACTTTCAGAGATCTTGGCACTGCCTTCGTCCAACAATACAAATACAATTTGGACATGGCACCCGACAGAGATCAACTCAGATCAATGTCGCAAAAGGAAAAGGAAACCTTTAAGGAGTATGCTCAAAGGTGGCATGAAATTACCGCTCAAATTTGTCCACCTCTTGAGGAAAAAGAGATGACAAAAATCTTCTTAAAGACCTTAAGCTCATTTTACTATGACCGAATGATCGCCAGTGCACCCAGTGATTTCACCGAAATGGTCGGCATGGGTGTACGTCTTGAGGAAGCCGTCCGAGAAGGACGTTTGGTAAAAGACACTAGATCAACGAGCGGTACTAAAAAATACGGTAGTGCCCTCCCTAAGAAAAAAGAGCAAGATATTGGGAATATCTCTCTCGGAAAGCAAAGGCGACGTTATCAGCCAGTAGCAGCTGTTACTCCTGCTATCGGCCCCGCGCCTGTTCCTATGTATCAACCTCAGGTTGCGCAGAACCAACCTGACCAGCAAAGGACACAATAGCCTCTTCAGCAGGCTCGTCCTCAGTACAACAACAACCGTACAACATGGCCACCAGGATTCGATCCTATACCCGTAACGTACGCAGAGTTGTTTCCGTTACTACTGGCCAAGGGGCACATTCAGACTAAGTCTCCCCTTTCAGTTCTGGAAAATCCGCCTTTTTGGTTTAAAGCGGATCAAACATGCCCTTATCATCAAGGAGGTTCAGGGCATAACATTGAGACTTGTCTCAATTTCAAATCCGACGTGCAAAAGCTTGTTAGGAGCGGGCTCTTATCTTTCAAAGATACGAATCCCAATGTTCTTACGAACCCGCTGCCTCAACATGAGAAAGCTGCAGTCAATCTGATTGAGAAAGAGACTAACAATGTCTATCAAATTCATGATGTACTCTTATTGGGGACCAATCTGGTCAAGATGCATTGTAGACAGAGTGGATATGGCCATGTGCCACCTCATAATTATCACCAGTGTGATATCTGCTCTAAAGATAACCAAGGATGTTCGGTAGTGCAATCAGCTCTACAAGAACAAATGGATCTCGGATGGATCCAAGAGCACCGAGTTCGTGGCGTTAACATGGTTTACACGAATTCTAACGTCATTCAAAACCACGACATCCGTGAAATGAATGTCAACTTGGTGGCAATGCACTCAAGGAAAAGACAGTATCATAATCTGCCGTGGCACGATTACAGTTCCTGTCTGATTTGCTCGGTAAACAAACAGGGATGCTCTTTCATACAAGAGGCCCTCCAGCGTCAGATGGATCTTGGATGGATCCAAGACTACCATGATAAGAACTCCTATCAAATCAACATGGTTCAGATCTTTGACATTCGCGTGATGAATACTAACCTGGTAGAGTTACATGCTGAGCAGGTCCGACTCAGATTCTTAATATCACATGATTATCAAAGCTGTAAAGCGGGTTGCGAAAACGATCGAGGTTGTACCCTTGTCCAGGAGGCACTTCAGCACTTGTTAAATCACTGGTGGATGCCAATCTATATGGACGAGGATACTCAGCAGATTAGTATCAATAACAGGAATCCTACTCGTCGTCAAAGTCAGGATGTCCGATCAATGGAAGATAACCTAGTGAGGTTACATTGCATTCAAAGTGGGCGTGGCCAGGTGCCACAACACAACTATGACAGTTGTAGCGTCTGTTCGGAAAGTAACCAAGGGTGTTACCTTGTGAGAGCAGCTCTTCAGGATTAGGTCGATCATGGAGAAATTCGTCCATATCCAGGTTCAGGACCCATCATTTGGTGGCCGAACTACCTTGCCGAGCAAGTTGAGGATGTTGTCACGATCTCTGGTCATCACAGGATCAGGGATGTTTTTGGCATCGTCCCTCTACTTGACGAATCTAGAGTTCCCAACCGGGAACAGATCAAGGTTACTTATGATGGTCAGAAAAATCAGAAGGTTCCCATAGTCATCTATCTACCGGGGCCACTACCGTATGAATCAACTAAGGCTATCCCTTACAAATACGGTGCAACAATAATTGAGATTGGAAAGGAAATTCCATTACCCTCCGTCGTGAATATTGCAGACATCATTCGTGTAACACGGAGCGGTCGAATCTTCAACCGAGGGGTTGGAGAATCCAACAAAGAAAAGGAACTTCAGGCGGAAATTCCTGATCCATCAGTCAGTCAATCTGGTAATCCCGACTTTTCAAAAGACAAAGATGAGATGTTAAAGCTCATCCAAAGGAGTGAATATAACATTGTTGATCAACTGTTACAGACTCCTTCAAAGATCTCAGTATTATCACTGTTACTCAGTTCAGAAGCACACAGAGAGGCTCTACAGAAAGTCTTGGTGCAAGCCTTTGTGGAACAGGATGTAACAATCAGACAATTCGATAGCATTGTCTCTAACATCACTTCCTGCAATAATTTGGGATTTAGTGATGAGGAATTACCTGAAGAGGGTCGCTGTCATAACATGGCGCTCAACATTACAGTCAACTGCCAGGGCGATGCTTTAGCCAACGTACTGGTAGACACAGGGTCAGCCCTGAATGTTATGCCGAAGTCCACTTTGACGCAATTATCATTTAAGGGCCCTCCGATGAGAGTCAGCAAGGTCGTCGTCAAAGCATTCGACAGATCCAGAAAAACAGTTATCGGCGAAGTTGATCTTCCCATAACTATTGGTCCTCACACTTTCCAAATCACTTTCCAGGTCATGGACATCCGGGCAACATATAGTTGTTTATTAGGAAGACCTTGGATACATCAGGCTGGAGCGGTCACTTCGACCCTCCACCAAAAGCTAAAGTTCGTCCAGAACGATCAACTTGTCACGGTTTGTGGGGAACAAGCCTTGCTTGTGAGCAACTTATCATCATCTACTTGTGTGGAACCCGAGGAGGTTATTGGAACTCAGTTCCAAGCACTATCGGTGAGCAAGAACGATCAATCCGAAGAAGGAACTTCAATTTCTTCATACAAAGATGCTATCAAAGCGGTCGAGAGTACCGATACGACAGGATGGGGACGACTTGTCATTCCTATTGACAATAAAACAAAGAAGGGTCTTGGTTTTTCTGCAACCTGTACTCAGACAGCCGCCAACGATGAAAGTCTTCATCCCCTTCAAAACTTATTCCACAGTGGAGGTTTTCTCCTCCCAGTGTCTCAGGCAGTACATGCTATCAATGAGGAAGATCCCTCTGACACGGATGAAGAATGGAAGTCCTACCTTAACAAGGACGGCTATATGTCTCAGGAAGAGGTGCCTATGCCTTTTTGCTTTCCTACAGAAAGTCCGAGATTTATACCAAGATCAGATGTCGAAATGATCTACGGAGATTGTGACCCGGAAGGATGCTGTGCTCCGCCAAATTCATTAGAGGAAGACACTCTGATGAAAGACAACTTTGATCGCAATTACTATGGCCCGATGGATGGTCTGCCAATGTGGCAGCCTTACCCAGGAAACTTGGGGCAAGAGAGTCAGCCGAACAATGAAAATCAGCTGACCATCATTGAACAGAATACCTGTGTCCCCGCAATGTCATGGGATCAACACTCAGGTCATTCGGAAACTACTCAACATGAAGATGAATTCGCAACGTTTGCATGACTAGAATTCATCAACTATGATTTTCCTGAACTGAACGTCATCGAGAGGGATGACTTCTCCAGTTCCAAAGAAGTGTGGGACACCTTGGGACAACCAAGTGGAAAATACGACTTTATGGTCAAGTACACTGCTCCCGAAAGCTCAAGTATCAGGCTCGAAGATATCCAGTCAACTGGATGGGGAGATACAGCTGAGAGCTCCAATGCTATGCAAAATGTAACAGAGGAATTCTCCTACGACAATTCTGCCTGGGAGACAGATTCCAATGATCCTGCTCCACCAGAAATCAGCGTCATTTCTGAAGGCAAATCAAGGAAGGTGCCAAACTTTGTGATTCACCGAGGAGTTCGCCGCCAATGGGTTGCTGTCAAGGTTCCGAAGGTCGTTCATCAGTCAAAGTAATTGCCATCTTTAACCTTTCACCTTGCCCAGGTGAAACGGATGTTTTGATAGGGCTCGCTTTCTATAAATATCCCTCTTCGCTTCGCCCAAAGTGACAGAGTTTTTTTTTATAGGGCTGTAGTTTCAAGATTCGACTTGTTCATTAATAAAATAACGTCATTCTGTAATTTCCACATTAATTGTTGTTTTCTCTTTTTGCTTTTTCAGAAAATGGTAATCCTAAAAAACAATTCAAAATATAAAAACAAGCAGTAAAATAAATACACTGCACACACTTGCATTTTCTCTATCTCTTCTAAACACGAATCATCACGTCATGCAGATTGCTTATTTTATACCCCGTTGAAACATACGATCCGATGCCTTATTCCAACTTTGAGTTCCCGGTATTCGAGGCTGAAGAAGAAAATGACAACGAAATTCCAGAAGAGATCTCCCGACTACTCAGACAAGAGGAAAGGTCCATTGAACCTCACAAAGAGCCGTTGGAAACGGTAAACTTGGGTTCAGAAAAAGAGAGAAAAGAAATCAGGATCGGAGCACTGCACAGTCCAACTGCCAGAGAGGGTTTGATAAAGCTTCTCAAAGAATTTCCCAATGTATTCGCTTGGTCCTATCAGGATATGCCAGGGTTGGATACCAGCATCGTGGAACATCACTTACCGTTGAGATCGGAATGTCCGCTAGTAAAGCAAAGGTTGAGACGCACTCACTCGGACATGGCCATCAAAATCAAAGAGGAGGTACGGAAACAGATCGACGCGGGTTTCCTCGCTACATCTGAATATCCTCAATGGTTAGCCAACATCGTACCCATTCCCAAAAAGGACGGAAGGGTCAGAATGTGTGTTGATTACAGAGATCTAAACAAGGCAAGTCCAAAGGATGACTTTCCTTTACCACACATTGACATACTGGTTGACAGCACAGCAAAGTTCAAAGTATTCTCCTTCATGGATGGATTCTCGGGCTATAACCAGATCAAAATGGCGCCGAAAGACATGGAGAAAACTTCGTTCATTACCCCATGGGGTACCTTTTGTTACAAGATAATGCCGTTCGGTTTGAAGAATGCCGGGGCGACCTATCAAAGGGCCATGACTACTCTGTTTCATGACATGATACACAAAGAAATCGAGGTATATGTCGATGATTTGATTGCAAAATCAAGAACAGAGGATGAACACGTTGAACATCTGTCAAAATTGTTCGAACGTCTAAGAAAATTCAAGCTCCGCTTGAATCCCAACAAGTGCACCTTCGGTGTCCGTTCGGGGAAATTACTAGGGTTCATCGTCAGCCAGAAAGGAATTGAAGTTGATCCTGACAAGGTCAAGGCCATTCAAGAAATGCCTTCTCCGAAAACTGAAAAACAAGTCAGAGGATTCCTGGGACGTTTGAACTACATCTCCAGATTCATATTCCTTATGACCGCCACTTGTGCGCCGATTTTCAAGTTATTGAAAAAGAACCAGGATTGCGTTTGGTCAGAAGATTGCCAAACTGCCTTCGACAGTATTAAGGAATATTTGTTGAATCCTCCGATTCTATCACCTCCAGTGGAAGGAAGACCACTGATCATTTACCTCACAGTCCTAGAGGACTCAATGGGATGTGTACTTGGCCAACAAGACGAAACTAAAAGGAAAGAGTCTGCCATTTACTATCTAAGCAAGAAATTCACCGACTGTGAGACTCGGTATACGATGCTTGAGAAAACTTGTTGCGCTTTGGCTTGGGCAGCCAAACGTCTTCGCCAGTACATGATTCGTCATACTACTTGGTTGGTCTCCGAAATGGATCCAATCAAGTACGTTTTCGAAAAACCTGCTCTCACGGGAAGGATTGGCCGTTGGCAGATGTTACTATCAGAATATGACATAGAGTACCACGCTCAGAAAGCCGTTAAAGGAAGTATTTTAGCCAATCATTTGGCTCATCAACCGTTTGACAATCAAGAATCAATCGGGTTTGACTTCCCAGACGAAGATGTCATGTATCTAAAGATGAAAGATTGCGATGAACCGCTACCTAGTGAAGGGCCAGAACCAGGTTCCCAATGGGGACTCATCTTTGACGGAGCAGTTAATCATTATGGAAACGGAATTGGGGCAATCATTGTTACCCCTCAGGGTACCCACATTCCTTTCACTGCCAGACTTACGTTCAAATGTACGAACAACGAGGCCGAATACGAAGCTTGTATTATGGGTCTCGAAGAAGCGATTGATTTAAGGATCAAAAACTTGGACGTATACGGCGATTCAGCCCTGGTTATTAACCAGATAAAAGAAGATTGGAACACATACCAATCAGGATTGATTCCTTACAAAGACTATGCAAGAAGGTTGTTACCCTTCTTCAAAAGAGTCGACTTTCATCACATCCCTCGTCATGAGAATCACATGGCTGATGCATTAGCCACTCTCTCTTCCATGATTAGTGTAGGTCGATGGAATGACATACCTAAGATCGACATCATGCGCCTTGAACGGCCCGCTTACATCTTCGCGATTGAAGCAGTCATAGACGACAGACCTTGGTATCACGATATCAAATGCTTCCTTCAAAAACAAGAGTACCCATCTGGGGCACTCAGAAAAGACAGGAAAACCCTCAGAAGATTGGCTGGAAACTTCTTCCTGAACGGTGAGACTCTTTATAAGAGAAATTTTGACATGGTCTTGCTCCGATGCATCGACAGACCAGAAGCAGACATGCTCATGAAAGAAATTCATGAAGGATCCTTTGGCACTCAAGCCAACGGACACACAATGGCGAGAAAAATTCTCAGGGTCGGGTATTATTGGTTGACCATGGAATCCGACTGCTACAAGTACATGAGGAGGTGTCACAAGTGTCAGATATACTCCAACAAAATTCATGTACCGCCATCATATCTCAAAGTTCTTTCTTCCCCGTGGCCTTTTTCCATATGGGGAATCGACATGATTGGTATGATTGAGCCCAAGGCTTCAAACGGACATCAGTTCATTCTGGTAGCCATTGATTATCTCACCAAGTGGGTCGAAGCAGCGTCATTCGCCAATGTAACCCGACAAGTGGTGGTCCGATTTATCAAAAACAATATCATCTGCCGTTATGGTGTTCCAAGCTAGATCATTACTAATAATGGATCTAACTTGAACAATAAGATTATGAAAGAGTTATGCGCAGAGTTCAAGATCGAACACCATAACTCATCTCCCTACCGACCCAAGATGAACGGAGCGGTAGAAGCGGCTAACAAGAACATCAAGAAGATCGTTCAAAAAATGGTTGTAACCTATAAAGATTGGCACAAGATGCTACCCTTTGCTCTTCATGGTTATCGCACATCTGTCCGCACTTCAACAGGGGCTACCCCTTTCTCTCTAGTATATGGCATGGAGGCAGTGCTTCCCATAGAAGTAGAGATCCCGTCAATCAGGGTATTGATGGAAGCTAAGCTCACCGAAGCTGAATGGTGTCAAAGTCGACACGACGACCTGAACCTGATCGAAGAGAAGCGAATCACGGCACTATGCCATGGTCAGTTGTATCAGCAAAGAATGAAGAGGGCGTTCGACAAAAAGGTCCGGCCTCGTGTCATCAGGAAAGGAGACCTCGTGCTCAAGAAGATACAATCATTTCTCACTGACTCTCGGGGCAAATGGACCCCAAATTATGATGGCCCCTATGTGGTCACGAAAGCTTTCTCAGGCGGCGCCTTGAGACTTGCAACCATGGACGGAGAGGAATTTGCCTACCCCACGAATGTTGATGTAGTCAAGAAATACTTCGCCTAAACTAAAAAAAAACGTCTTGGTGGATTGAAAACCCGAAAGGGCGGTCCAGGCAAAAGTTAGAGACATGAAAAAAAAAGAATCATCCCGATGGATTGGAAATCTCATAGTACAGTCCAGGCAAAAGTTAGGGATAATGGCAAGTAACTATGTTCAACAGAGGCAAGTCCCTCAGCAGTAGTTACATCATCTATCGGAGGAAATCTCCAGTCAAAGGTCATCTTCGACAGAAGCTCAGGATGCCCCGAATTCAAAGTTGGTAGAAGGATAGTGGTCGTTATGTTTCAACGTAGCCCTTTTCCCTGTAAATTACCGTTTTTTTAACTTTGTATATACTCTTTGGAATCACGCGTTTGGCTGATCTCCATCTTATCAATAAAATTGAGCCCTTGTGCTTTTGTTTGTAATTCTTGCTTGTTTTAGCTTTAACAGAACGACGTTGTTTAAACTTAATCAGTGATTCTTGAAATAAAACAAAAATGAATTTACTTGTTAAAACTTTTTCTGCTTTTAAAATAAAGATGGCAATTTCTTTTGACTGTTAAACATCAGAAGAACATCGATTGCTTCTCCCAAAGTAAGTGAACTTCAAA
This sequence comes from Lathyrus tuberosus, assembly GCA_022829125.1. Lineage (NCBI taxonomy): Eukaryota > Viridiplantae > Streptophyta > Magnoliopsida > Fabales > Fabaceae > Lathyrus > Lathyrus tuberosus. The sequence goes on from JALAZF010000072.1 coordinate 16,234,686, forward strand.
GTGCAGAATCAAAGTACTCCTTCTAAGCCAGTACGCCTGAATGAAGGATCAACTGTATCAGATGCGGTTTTCCCGTCTGATACCCTCGGCCGAGTTCTCATCTCCTAAGCCCGATCAACATAGCTCCCAACGGGTCTATCTCTCCTAAGCAAGGTGGAATTGCTATTTTGAATCAACGGTACTTCTTCGCCCCGCGATGGCCGAGTATCCAATTGTGTTCATCCATTAGTCTGTATGTCGCGTCTGTTTTGTCAGCATATACATACATACTTCATGCATTTTATTTGTGTTCGCATTTCGTATTGCATCACTATCACTTGAGTCGGTCTTGTCCCCTAGTGGTAGAAGTCCTCTCCATCGAGTTGTCAGTTCTTGCCTCGTCAGGAAATATTGTGTCTGAACAACCTCGCTTCCAGTTTAATTATGGAAAGAAGTTGGTCCTTGACCACTTTGATAACTTGAACCTCTGAAAAGCCATAGAAAACTCTCAATAAACATCACTCTTCGCCATTGAAGATGATATCCTTGTTTTCCCGGATTAAGGAAAATCCACAGAGAAAGCCTCGTGATCAGAGATTCGGCAGCATGCCAGTTTTGCTCCGAAAGGACCGCTGATGAAAAGGTCATCGGCCCCACAAAATTTGATCCCATCATATGGCGTTTCTCCGGGAAGATCCCGAGAAAAGTATGATGAAAGATCCCAAATGAAAACAGTCTCTCAAGAGACTCGCTTTCCCCAGTAGAAACAAATGGCGTCTCCAACAGAGAAGTTTGTACAACTCTACAACTCAGACGACTGGGTTCCCCAGCAAGTCTGACATCAAAACTTTTTCCACTCAAATGGCATCTCCCCAGGAAAATTTGGCAGGAAGTTTGAGGAAAGCCGCTATGAATAGCGTCCCTTGTCAAGAAAGTTTATTGAATAAAGAAACTAAGACCAGTTCTTGGTAGGAAACCAGGATCGAGGGGAAGTTTAAATCAGAAACTAAGACCAGTTCTTGGTAGGAAACCAGAATCGAGGGGAAGTTTAAATCAGAAACTAAGACCAGTTCCTTGGTAGGAAACCAGGATAGAGGGGAAGTTTATTTCAAAAGAGACTGAGACCAGTTCCTTGGTAGGAGACCAGGATCGAGGGGAAGTTTACCTTTTCTAAGCATCATCGCTTAGCTAAAGAAGATGAATGCGTAAGCTACCATTCATAACCACCATCAAAATTTCGGATATTCCGATATTTAATCCTCTTGCACCCCGAATGCCCGAATCCCTTCGTCATTCATACCTTCGGGTCCAAGAAGATTAAATAGGGGCATCTGTAATACCCCAAATTTTGACCACTTAGATTTCCCATCATTGTGAAAATCATCATCACAATATGGAGAAACTATCATACTTCATCAGTCTCCCCAAAGATGGGTGAGCATCCACTACAATCAAAATTTGGGTTTCAAGCCCTCTCTGAGTGCTTAGACAAAGGATCAATCAAGAAATGACATGATCTTTAACTTGTCTAATATCTCAAACTTCCACAATGGATCAAAAAGGACTCCCACTTCAAGGATTAAGCACAAGGCTGCTCCCTTCTAGGTGGATCAAGTCTCAAGATCGACAGTGTCACCAAATTAGGGTTTTGGTCGACCAGAGTCTCCAGATGGAAATTTTCATCTGGGCACAAGGCAATGATCCAAAACATGACCTAATATACTTCATGGAACCTCATGAACCCATGCATCAAGTCAATTTTGCCTCAGGGGATGCATTCATCAAAAATCAGGAATTAGGGTTTCTTGACCTAATTCACCCCTAAGTTGACTTTTGGGACAAACCATGAGCCAAGACCTCAAGACATGATTTGAGGGTCTCTAATATACCATATTGATCCATTTGGAACAATGGATTGATCCAAGAAGCTTGAGCAACAAGTCTCATTTACATCTGCACCACAATTAGGGTTTTAAGGGAAAAGTCAACTGTAACTTTGACTTTTGACCAAGACATGCTCCCAAACCCTAATACATGATTGAATATACCCTATGACACCCATGGAACATGTCCATCAAGTTTGATTTAGGTCAAGGACATGATTTCCTGAAGAATTGCACAGTTTGGAATTCATCTGATAAAAAGTCAACTGTGCACAAAAGTCAACTTTGACTTTTTGAGATTTTTCACCAAAATGGATTTTTAACCCTAAAATGATGTTAATGTATGATTTGAATCATCATTCATCAAGAAAAATCAAGAAAAGTGAGATAACTTGTAAAAGGGGTAACCATAAAACTTAGAAATTTTTCTAAGTTAAAAATAAAGTGGCAAAGGTACCAACTTTGGAGGACCATAACTCCTAAACCACAAGGCCATTTTTTCTCATCCAAAGATGGATTTGTAGCCCTCACTATCACCTACAAAAACTTCAACTACAAGTCATTCCAATTCATTAAGTATTTTGAGTTATGGAGTGATCAAAGTGGCTGAAAAGTGAAAATGTCACTTTTTCCAACACTTAGTGAAATTTTCACTAAGTCAGATTCTGCTTCACTTTTTGCCAAATGTAGGGGGATTTTTCACTTGGAATCAAAAGAGATCAAAACCAAACTTGTTCAAACAGTTGTTGTATCATGTAAGAGCTTTCCAAAATGGCCAAGAACATTGCCAAATTCAACCTACATCATGAGATACAACATTGGCAAGTTGCCTTGCTGAAATCTGTCAAGGCAAGGCAGAATTTGCACTTTGGCTCGATTTTCCAAAATCAGCCAATTTCAATAGTTCCTATCCACTTGGACACCTCAGAGGACTGCATCCAAAGGGGACAATCATTGAGCCAAGCCTCCAAGGTCCAAGGAACAAAGAATAGCATGTTAAACCTAGAATGGCCAAAATAGGGACAAGACTTCAAATTTGGAATGAGGCATTCAATGGAACCATCAAGGTGGCATGGACTGAGCCATTCTCATCTGAAATCAGTCAAGACTTATCCAAGACCAAGGGGACCAAAGCTCTGTGCCCTAACCTCTAGTCAATGGCTAGAGGAGACTTGGATTCTCATTGGACAACATTGGCCAAACGTACTTACCAGCTGCCATGCACTATTCCTTGCAAAACAAACTTGCTCTACTATAAATAGAGCTCAATTGTGGTCAGTTTGAGTACACCAAAGCCATCTAACAGATGCTTTCCTCAAAATATCTTTCTCTTTGCAAAAATGCCTTTCTTAGCAAGGTAGCTATCGGGTTTTGAGTTTGAGAGCAATTCTGCACAAACCAATCACTCACACACCTCACATACATCACATATGAGCTGATCAAACACTCACATAACTTCTGAAACATCAAAATCTCAAAACCACTTGCCATCACAAGTTTGAAGTGAAGTTGCAGCTGAGATACCATAAACTGATCCAGTCCGTTTCAATTCAATCCAAGTGTTCAAACACAATCCATAGGGTGTAGGGAAGCTGTTCAGATCATCACCACTCATCTGTAACACCTCCAAATCAAAAATCACTCTGAACTTGCTGTCACGGCTTGGAGGTAAGCACATACTTGGTCATCTCTCAATCTATGCATATTTCCTCACACAATAATTTGGCCATATGTTCATAATCATGCATGGAATGTTTTCCCTCAATTAATTGCATTGTTTGAATCGTGTATCAAAAATCCTAGCCTTCATGCAGAAATTAGGGTTCTTGAGGTTTCTTTGTGATTTCTTGTTGTATGTTTAATTTAAATGAAATTAAAGTACATAGACATGATCGTGAGGTTGAGACGAGCATAATGATATGTGGATTGCATGATATGATTACGTATTCATGGAGATTGGATAGAAAATGAAAATCTGGGCAAACTGAAAAACGCGCGTGTTCTTGGTGTTGTTCTTGGCGCCATTTTCATAAATTTGAATATTTGAATTTTGTGATTTTGTTTAATTGATTCAAAAATTAATTTCTCTCTGAGTTTTAATGATTTTGAGTTGATTCCTTTTTTAATAATTCACAAAATGTTAAAATATTTTATTTTATCAAAAAATCCCAAAAATATTATTTATTTCATATAATTGATATTTTTGTAAAGAATTAATATTTTGATTGTTTTTGGCATTTTAAATATTTTTTCTACATTGATTTTGCAACTTTTAATGCTTTCTAATTATTTTGTAGGTCAATACTTAATTTTTGAAGCATTAATCCAAGATCACAATTTGTTTTCCATGTGTTAAACAATTTTTGATCATTTTAATTGAATTTTTATTCAATTAAATACATTTTTGAAAACAAATTAGGGTTTTGGATTAATTCAACCCTCATAAATCATTTTCAAAACACGTTGGGCCTCTAATAGAGTGTAAGACCTAATCCTTTTTTGACCAAATCATTTTTGGGCCTCAGTGCATTGTATAAGTCCCGATACCGTAAAAAACAAACAGCGCGATCGTCGCCATTTGAAAAATAACCTTCTGGGCCTCTCCTTGAGCTATAAGACCCATTCAAAACTTTTGGGCCTCTATTAGAGTGTAAGACCCAATCTCCGTTTTAACCAAAACATTTTGGGCCTCACTTATTGTATAAGTCCCTCTGCGTTAAAAGAAAACCTCGGCGCGATCGCCATTTTTAAACGAAAAATCATTTGGGCCTACCCTCGAGTTATAAGCCCCACTCTTTTTCTTTAAACCTTTTTGGGCCTCTTGAGAGAGTGTAAGACCCATCCCTTTGTACAGAAAACCATTTTTGAGCCCCAGTCACTTGCATAAGTCCCGTTGTACGAAGTCAAATAGTGCGCTCACTGATAAAACCCTGGGCCTCTCCTTGAGCTGTAAGCCCCAAATCTTTCTTTTTCAAAGCACTTTCTCCTTTGATTTTGAATATACTGTTGTTTTTAATCTTTCTTTGTTGAACAACTAACCAAACAGCATGGAAGCACTACAACCGAGTAAGTGGTTATCGCTTTCATTTACTGCTTTCATATTATAAACTGTATTGTGGGGTTGCTCACTGTAAGTCTCCTTTCATAAACTCATATCTACTGTGTAATAATAGTATAGATATTTGGAGTTTCCCCGGCAACTACGTCTAGAACTAAGTGACGCCGTTTCATTTATTCGTAGAAATAGACGCCTAGATCCCCAATAGGAGCACCAGATACAGTCTTCTCTTTGGCTGTCCTCCTTAGGAATCGTCAAGAAATTCTATCCCCCAGAGATGAATTATTCTCGGTGAAACTTCTCTTGAATTTCTTCAAACCGCCGAACGGTTCGGACTCTCTCTAAAGTCAAAGTCACTGGATAGTAAACCTCGCACGTTTACCAGTGGTTTTAACTCTAAAAGAGTTTTCCTGAACTTTTCTTTGGTTTGGGACCCACGGGCTTCTTAAAAGCATCGGCCTCCTCTTGGGCATCATACAAGGACCCACAGGCTTCCTAAAAGCAACCCGACCTCCTCTTGGGCATTATTCAAGGACCCTACGGCTTCTTAGAAGTATTCACAGCCTCCTCTTAGGCTTCGTATAATGATCTCTTGCTCCGGGAATGATAGCCTCCTCTTGGGCTTCGTACAAGGACCCGTCGGCTTCTTAAAAGATTCCAGCCTCCTCTTGGGCTTCATACAAATTGTCCCGACGACCTCCTAGAGGTATAGGAACAGAACTTAGTCATCCTCATAGAACAGTCCTTTCATAGAGTCTACTACTGTTTCTCAAAGCATATTACAAAAGAAAAAAACTCTAGACTTGGACAGTCTAACTTCCTTGAGTCTCAAAGACATTCTCAAGCACCCTTCGTTAAATAGGAAGGAAACCCGCAGACTCGGATAGTCTCAATACCCTTTGGATTTCCCGTTTCCTCAAAGAGAATGAAACATCCCGGATCCTTGAAATCAAATCCTTGAGTACAGTGTTGCTCATATAAGAACTGATTTTCTCTTCTTAAATCAGTATATTGGATCTGTCACTCAACTGAAACAGTTACAATAGCCTCCATCTCGGGCTTCGTACGAGATACCAAAATTCTCCCCAGTGGAGTCAAAACAACCTTTTAGCCTCTCTCTCAGGCTTTGTATGAGACACAAAAGATTCCCTCGTTGGGTCAATCACCCTTTTTTTGCCTCCATCTCGGGCCTCGTACGAGATATAAATCCCTTAAGCAAGAGTCGAACTCTTTGCTAGCCTCCTCTTAGGCTTTGTATAACGATATGCCCCACTGGGTCAAAAACCTTTAGCCTCTCTCTCGGGCTTTGTACGAGACACAAAATAGCCTCCTCTTAGGCTTTGTATAATGATTTTCCTAGCGGAAATTAGCCTCCTCTTAGGCTTTGTATAAGAAAACCACTAGTTGATCCAATCAACCTTTTAGCATCAAAGTTGTGCCTCGTTCACAGTACACAAACATCAACAACTCCTTTCCCTTCATCTATTCGCTGTAAGCGGCAAGCCTCTGGATCATCTATATCCATGCCACTGTCCCTCTTTTAGCATGATAAATTCCTAAGGAAAGATGGCATTGCTCTACACTGAGTTAAAGTCTTCTCCTTTAGGTTAAAACCCTTTCTTCGGAAATTATGGCATTGCTCGGATCCGCGTATCCCAGTTAAAGTAATTCTCCTTTCCCCTCTTTAGAGATGACAAATTCTCTCTAAAGTCGAGGTCTTTCAGCTTCACGTCTTGGGCTTTGAACAAGACACAAATAGACCTTTCAGCTTCACATCTTGGGCTTTGAACAAGATACAAATCACCTTTCGCTTCACGTCTTGGGCTTTGAACAAGACACCAAAACACCAAAAACACCCATTTCCTCCCATAGAATAGGAGGAACTACGAACGCTCTGATTTCCCTGTTTCGGTAAACGGGAATACGTAGGCATAAGATCGAAAGAAAAGATCTTAGCGAGCGCAATCAACAAAAAAACCAAATCCCATATCTCCATCAATTAAAAGCAGTAATTCAAAAGCATCAGTCCTAACATCCTAATCCTTATTCCCCGCTAGAAACCCTTTGCCTAGGAAAAAGAAAGAAAGAACCTGTATTGGCGAAATACGAATAACCAGTACAAAGGCCCCCCCATATTGATAGCATCCGTAACCTAACAGACCGCTGTTTAAACTCAGTATGCAAGCAGGGTTAATTGGAGACATCTATTTCCCTTCCTTATTCAGCTCACAATAGGATAAAAAATGAATCGACCTGTAGTTTTAAGCTCAACCGCAGAGAGCGACCAGCGCTTAAGAACCGCATCCAAAATCGCTCGCTACAGAAAAGTGGCGCCCACCGTGGGGCCCGTTCCTTTCTTTCTACTTCTCTTGTGTGAAAAATTACACCAATGGAGACTCTGCTGGGGAGTCTCCTTTTCTGCGTTAGGGCATCATCCCCGTTTTCTACGGAAAATGGGAACTCTACCGAAGAGAAAGATTGACCTATGCTAGTCCATCTCTTAGGCAGGGAACCACAGATTGGGGCTTCCGCTGGGGAACCCATTTCTGTCAGGAACTTAAGATTCATAGTTTTATAAGTCTAGGATGATTAGGACAAATATATATACTGCTTTTCCTAAATTCTATACGTGTTTATTTTTCTGCTAATGGGAATGCGGGTGATGCCGTATATGGAAAGATTGAGTATACACCTAGAAAAGCCAACCCTTTCGTAGTGCGGAAGCTATCGGAAATAGCTGTTACGCGATACTACCCTCATTTGAGGCTGGTGATCTATTCTCGGTGAATAGCACTTACTCTAAGATTGCACACAACTCGCTGGCAATCCGCTTGTTGTTTTGCTTTCCTGGGAGGAGCTGATGATAGTGAGTACAGGTACAAAAATCACCCTAGTATAAACCTTTGGGGATGGGTAGAGCCTTGACTTCATGACAACGACCCTTTGACCCCATGTTTTTTCTATGTTTTTGTGTGCTGCATTCATGCATTCATTTAATAAAGCATTAAAACATTCAAAAAACTTTCTCTTCTAGTCTCTCTATTTTTCAAATTAAACTAAGACTGTGATTGCAAATATCAGAGGAAAAGATTGCATTAATGGATTTCGGTAGAAGGAGAACTCACCAGTATACCTTCAAGTTTCCAAAACTAGGAGATTTGAGAAAGTTAGCGAGGATGATCGTTAACCCAGAGGCTTTCAGAGCCAAGCACGGTGGTTTGCTACCACTGTTAAGAGTCCATGTGATTAAGGGGATCATGGACGCGCTCATTCAGTTCTACGATCCAGTTTATCATTGTTTCACATTCCCGGATTACCAGCTGGCACCAACGCTGGAGGAGTATTCTCATCTGACTGATTTACATATCACAGACCGAGCTCCATTTTCTGGACTGGAAGAAATTCCAAAGAATCAGACTATTGCAAGAGCAATTCATTTGGACGAGTCTGAGGTCAAGACTCACATGACTACTATGGGTGGCATCCAAGGTTTGCCAGCCCAGTTCTTAACCAAGAAAGCTCTGTACTTCGCTAGTATAGGGAACGAGACCGCTTTTGAAAGCATCTTTGTCTTGCTCACCTACGGATTATTTTTGTTTCCCAACATCAATAACTTCGTCGATATCAACGTTATTAAGGTTTTTCTCATTGGAAACCCTGTGCCGACTTTGCTCGCAGATGCGTATCATTCTGTACACTTGGGAAATTTGTACAGCGGAGGGGAGATCACATGCTGTGTACCTTTGCTCTACAAATGGTTCATCTCGCACTTGCCCAAGTCTGCCGCTTTTTGGGATTGCAAGAGTGTCTTACGTTGGTCGTAGAAAATCATGTCCCTCACCAACTCTGATATAGATTGGTGTAATAGGATTTATGAGGGAATCAGAATCATTGACCGTTGTGGAAACTTCCCCAGCGTACCGCTCATAGGAACTAACGGAGGAATCAACTATCATCCGATATTAGTTCTTCGTCAATTTGGATACCCGATGCGACACATCCCACTGGGTGTTCATCTGGAAGGTCTTTTCTTCAAAGAAGGAGAAAATGACAGAGCACTAAAGATGGAAATAGTGCAAGCTTGGAAACAGGTTCATAAGAAAGGACAAGAGTCTCTGGGAAAACCGGACTGTGTCTCGGTGGAGCCTTATCTCCATTGGGTACAAACTAGAGCTCTCAAGCTAAAGATGCCTTATCCTCGTTACGGAATTCTTCCGCCGAGGGAAATTGTCATGTACTTCATGACGGAAACTGAAAGGCTTCAGGTTACTCTCAACAAAGTTCAAAAGGAAAGAAGGTCTTGGAAGAACAAGTACCGCACCCTCGACGTAGAGTGTATCCAAATACAGCAATTACTAAAAGAGAAAGATACTCTGATTGAAATTTTGGAGCAGCATGCTGTAGGGAATCAAGATGACCAAAGGAATTTGCTCACTTCTTTCACCTGGCAAAGGAATGACAACCCGACAACGGCCCAAGCGCCCCGGTCAAAGAAAAGGAAGATATCAGAATCAGCACCCGGTTTCTCCTTAGAGAGGACTCGGGACCCATTAGTTTAGGTTTTTGTTTCTACACTTTGTAATCTACTGTATTTCCATTTCTATAATCCTTTGAATTTCAATAAAAAGGGGTTTCCCCACTGTTTGATATTTGCAATCTAATTGTCGAAGTTTATTTTGATTAAACCGAAAAAACAACAATTAATATAATCATTGCATTCATCATTCTCACATCGCGTATTCTTCTTCCCTACGAATCTCACGTTTGTGTCTCGATTCTAGAGTCAAACTGTCGCATTCGTATAATACTCAGGCCAATCGTCAGAAAAAGATGGATGATCTTGAGGAAGAAAACAGAGAGTTGAAAGAAGAGATCGACACTCTGAGAGAGGATATGAGAAAGCTTCATAACGACATGCAAGCCATGGCAGAAGCTCAGCTACAAAGAACTGTGATCTCAGAGATCACCTCAACGCCCATCATAGAAAAGTATAATCCTAGGTATCAGATACCGAAAGATCGTCCTTGGGGCATGCCTGTTAACTATATCCCAGAAGGATATGTTCCGCCGATCACTGAAGATCAGGGAATCGCAACAGAAGCCGCTGGGCCTGAAGGTTACAAACTTCGGGAAAGCGAAGATGCCAGGGGCATACTCAAGACTCCTGAAGGTTACAAACTTCGGGAAGCGCCAAGACTTACTGCCGTAGTCACGGTACCACCCCCTGTGGTGCACACTGTCCCGGAAGGACAGATTCCACCAACACCTTCTGGTAAGAAGGAAACTATGTTTGACAGAATGGATGAATTCCAGGAGCAGTTCTTGGAAATGCAGAAAGAGCTGCAAGCCATTCGCGGTCAGGATCTATTTGGAAAGGACGTCGCAGACCTCTGCTTGGTCCCAAATGTGAAAGTCCCGCACAAGTTCCAAGTGCCCGACTTTGAAAAATACAAGGGTAACTCTTGCCCTCAGAGCCATCTGGTGATGTACGCTCGGCGGATGTCAGCTCAGACGGAGAATCAGGACCTGCTGATTCACTACTTTCAGGATAGTTTAACCGGTGCCGCACTCAAATGGTACATGGGTTTAAACCGTGCTACGATCAGTACTTTCAGAGATCTTGGCACTGCCTTCGTCCAACAATACAAATACAATTTGGACATGGCACCCGACAGAGATCAACTCAGATCAATGTCGCAAAAGGAAAAGGAAACCTTTAAGGAGTATGCTCAAAGGTGGCATGAAATTACCGCTCAAATTTGTCCACCTCTTGAGGAAAAAGAGATGACAAAAATCTTCTTAAAGACCTTAAGCTCATTTTACTATGACCGAATGATCGCCAGTGCACCCAGTGATTTCACCGAAATGGTCGGCATGGGTGTACGTCTTGAGGAAGCCGTCCGAGAAGGACGTTTGGTAAAAGACACTAGATCAACGAGCGGTACTAAAAAATACGGTAGTGCTCTCCCTAAGAAAAAAGAGCAAGATATTGGGAATATCTCTCTCGGAAAGCAAAGGCGACGTTATCAGCCAGTAGCAGCTGTTACTCCTGCTATCGGCCCCGCGCCTGTTCCTATGTATCAACCTCAGGTTGCGCAGAACCAACCTGACCAGCAAAGGACACAATAGCCTCTTCAGCAGGCTCGTCCTCAGTACAACAACAACCGTACAACATGGCCACCAGGATTCGATCCTATACCCGTAACGTACGCAGAGCTGTTTCCGTTACTACTGGCCAAGGGGCACATTCAGACTAAGTCTCCCCTTTCAGTTCTGGAAAATCCGCCTTTTTGGTTTAAAGCGGATCAAACATGCCCTTATCATCAAGGAGGTTCAGGGCATAACATTGAGACTTGTCTCAATTTCAAATCCGACGTGCAAAAGCTTGTTAGGAGCGGGCTCTTATCTTTCAAAGATACGAATCCCAATGTTCTTACGAACCCGCTGCCTCAACATGAGAAAGCTGCAGTCAATCTGATTGAGAAAGAGACTAACAATGTCTATCAAATTCATGATGTACTCTTATTGGGGACCAATCTGGTCAAGATGCATTGTAGACAGAGTGGATATGGCCATGTGCCACCTCATAATTATCACCAGTGTGATATCTGCTCTAAAGATAACCAAGGATGTTCGGTAGTGCAATCAGCTCTACAAGAACAAATGGATCTCGGATGGATCCAAAAGCACCGAGTTCGTGGCGTTAACATGGTTTACACGAATTCTAACGTCATTCAAAACCACGACATCCGTGAAATGAATGTCAACTTGGTGGCAATGCACTCAAGGAAAAGACAGTATCATAATCTGCCGTGGCACGATTACAGTTCCTGTCTGATTTGCTCGGTAAACAAACAGGGATGCTCTTTCATACAAGAGGCCCTCCAGCGTCAGATGGATCTTGGATGGATCCAAGACTACCATGATAGGAACTCCTATCAAATCAACATGGTTCAGATCTTTGACATTCGCGTGATGAATACTAATCTGGTAGAGTTACATGCTGAGCAGGTCCGACTCAGATTCTTAATATCACATGATTATCAAAGCTGTAAAGCGGGTTGCGAAAACGATCGAGGTTGTACCCTTGTCCAGGAGGCACTTCAGCACTTGTTAAATCACTGGTGGATGCCAATCTATATGGACGAGGATACTCAGCAGATTAGTATCAATAACAGGAATCCTACTCGTCGTCAAAGTCAGGATGTCCGATCAATGGAAGATAACCTAGTGAGGTTACATTGCATTCAAAGTGGGCGTGGCCAGGTGCCACCACACAACTATGACAGTTGTAGCGTCTGTTCGGAAAGTAACCAAGGGTGTTACCTTGTGAGAGCAGCTCTTCAGGATTAGGTCGATCATGGAGAAATTCGTCCATATCCAGGTTCAGGACCCATCATTTGGTGGCCGAACTACCTTGCCGAGCAAGTTGAGGATGTTGTCACGATCTCTGGTCATCACAGGATCAGGGATGTTTTTGGCATCGTCCCTCTACTTGACGAATCTAGAGTTCCCAACCGGGAACAGATCAAGGTTACTTATGATGGTCAGAAAAATCAGAAGGTTCCCATAGTCATCTATCTACCGGGGCCACTACCGTATGAATCAACTAAGGCTATCCCTTACAAATACGGTGCAACAATAATTGAGATTGGAAAGGAAATTCCATTACCCTCCGTCGTGAATATTGCAGACATCATTCGTGTAACACGGAGCGGTCGAATCTTCAACCGAGGGGTTGGAGAATCCAACAAAGAAAAGGAACTTCAGGCGGAAATTCCTGATCCACCAGTCAGTCAATCTGGTAATCCCGACTTTTCAAAAGACAAAGATGAGATGTTAAAGCTCATCCAAAGGAGTGAATATAACATTGTTGATCAACTGTTACAGACTCCTTCAAAGATCTCAGTATTATCACTGTTACTCAGTTCAGAAGCACACAGAGAGGCTCTACAGAAAGTCTTGGTGCAAGCCTTTGTGGAACAGGATGTAACAATCAGACAATTCGATAGCATTGTCTCTAACATCACTTCCTGCAATAATTTGGGATTTAGTGATGAGGAATTACCTGAAGAGGGTCGCTGTCATAACATGGCGCTCAACATTACAGTCAACTGCCAGGGCGATGCTTTAGCCAACGTACTGGTAGACACAGGGTCAGCCCTGAATGTTATGCCGAAGTCCACTTTGACGCAATTATCATTTAAGGGCCCTCCGATGAGAGTCAGCAAGGTCGTCGTCAAAGCATTCGACAGATCCAGAAAAACAGTTATCGGCGAAGTTGATCTTCCCATAACTATTGGTCCTCACACTTTCCAAATCACTTTCCAGGTCATGGACATCCGGGCAACATATAGTTGTTTATTAGGAAGACCTTGGATACATCAGGCTGGAGCGGTCACTTCGACCCTCCACCAAAAGCTAAAGTTCGTCCAGAACGATCAACTTGTCACGGTTTGTGGGGAACAAGCCTTGCTTGTGAGCAACTTATCATCATCTACTTGTGTGGAACCCGAGGAGGTTATTGGAACTCAGTTCCAAGCACTATCGGTGAGCAAGAACGATTAATCCGAAGAAGGAACTTCAATTTCTTCATACAAAGATGCTATCAAAGCGGTCGAGAGTACCGATACGACAGGATGGGGACGACTTGTCATTCCTATTGACAATAAAACAAAGAAGGGTCTTGGTTTTTCTGCAACCTGTACTCAGACAGCCGCCAACGATGAAAGTCTTCATCCCCTTCAAAACTTATTCCACAGTGGAGGTTTTCTCCTCCCAGTGTCTCAGGCAGTACATGCTATCAATGAGGAAGATCCCTCTGACACGGATGAAGAATGGAAGTCCTACCTTAACAAGGACGACTATATGTCTCAGGAAGAGGTGCCTATGCCTTTTTGCTTTCCTACAGAAAGTCCGAGATTTATACCAAGATCAGATGTCGAAATGATCTACGCAGATTGTGATCCGGAAGGATGCCGTGCTCCGCCAAATTCATTAGAGGAAGACACTCTGATGAAAGACAACTTTGATCGCAATTACTATGGCCCGATGGATGGTCTGCCAATGTGGCAGCCTTACCCAGGAAACTTGGGGCAAGAGAGTCAGCCGAACAATGAAAATCAGCTGACCATTATTGAACAGAATACTTGTGTCCCCGCCATGTCATGGGATCAACACTCAGGTCATTCGGAAACTACTCAACATGAAGATGGATTCGCAACGTTTGCAGGACTAGAATTCATCAACTATGCTTTTCCCGAGGTCAACGTCATCGAGAGAGATGACTCCTCCAGTTCCAAAGAAGTTTGGGACACTCTGGGACAACCGAGTGGAAAATTCGACTATATGGTCAAGTACACCGCTCCCGAAAGCTCTCGTATCAGGCTCGAAGATATCCAGTCAACTGGATGGGGAGATACAGCTGAGAGCTCCAATGCTATGCAAAATGCAACAGAGGAATCCTCCTACAACAATTCTGCCTGGGAGACAGATTCCAATGATCCTACTCCACCAGAAATCAGCGTCATTTCTGAAGACAAATCAAGGAAGGTGCCAGACTTTGTGATTCACCGAGGAGTTCGCCGCCAATGGGTTGTCGTCGAGGTTCCGAAGGTCGTTCATCAGTCAAAGTAATTGCCATCTTTAACCTTTCACCCTGCCCAGGTGAAACGGATGTTTTGATAGGGCTCACTTTCTGTAAATTTCCCTCTTCGCTTTGCCCGAAGCGAGTGAGTTTTGTTTTATAGGGCTGTAGTTTCAAGATTCGACTTGTTCATTAATAAAATAACGTCGTTCTGTAATTTCCGCATTAATTGTTGTTTTCTCTTTTTTCTTTTTCAGAAAATGGTAATCCTAAAAAACATTCAATCATAAAAACAAGCAGTAAAAACAAATACACTGCACACACTTGCGTTTTCTCTATCTCTTCTAAACACGAATCATCACGTCATGCAGATTGCTTATTTTATACCCCGGTGAAACATACGATCTGATGCCTTCTCCCAACTTTGAGTTCCCGGTATTCGAGGCTGAAGAAGAAAATGACAGCGAAATTCCAGAAGAGATCTCCCGACTACTCAGACAAGAGGAAAGGTCCATTGAACCTCACAAAGAGCCGCTGGAAACGGTAAACTTGGGTTCAGAAAAAGAGAGAAAAGAAATCAGGATTGGAGCACTGCTCAGTCCAACTGTCAAAGAAAGTATGATAAAGCTTCTCAAAGAATTCCCCGATGTGTTCGTTTGGTCCTATCAGGACATGCCAGGGTTGGATACCAGCAATGTGGAACATCACTTACCGTTGAGATCGGAATGTCCGCCAGTAAAGCAAAGGTTGAGACGCACTCACCCGGACATGGCCATCAAAATCAAAGAGGAGGTACAGAAACAGATCGACACGGGTTTCCTCGCTACATCTGAATATCCTCAATGGTTAGCCAACATCGTACCCGTTCCCAAAAAGGACGGAAGGGTCAGAATGTGTGTTGATTACAGAGATCTGAACAAGGCAAGTCCAAAGGACGACTTTCCTTTACCACACATTGACATGCTGGTTGACAGCACAGCAAAGTTCAAAGTATTCTCCTTCATGGATGGATTCTCGGGCTATAACCAGATCAAAATGGCGCCGAAAGACATGGAGAAAACTTCGTTCATTACCCCATGGGGTACCTTTTGCTACAAGGTAATGCCGTTCGGTTTGAAGAATGCCGGGGCAACCTATCAAAGGGCCATGACTACTCTATTTCATGACATGATACACAAAGAAATCGAGGTATATGTCGATGATTTGATTGCAAAATCAAGAACAGAGGATGAGCACGTTGAACATCTGTCAAAATTGTTCGAACGTCTAAGAAAATTCAAGCTTCGCTTGAATCCCAACAAGTGCACCTTCGGTGTCCGTTCGGGGAAATTACTAGGGTTCATCGTCAGCCAGAAAGGAATTGAAGTTGATCCTGACAAGGTCAAGGCCATTCAAGAAATGCGTTCTCCGAAAACTGAAAAACAAGTCAGAGGATTCCTGGGACGTTTGAACTACATCTCCAGATTCATATTCCTTATGACCGCGACATGCGCTCCGATTTTCAAATTACTCAAAAAGAACCAGGATTGCGTTTGGTCAGAAGATTGCCAAACTGCCTTCGACAGTATCAAGGAATATCTGTTGAATCCTCCGATTCTATCACCTCCAGTGGAAGGAAGACCACTGATCATTTACCTCACAGTCCTAGAGGACTCAATGGGATGTGTACTTGGCCAACAAGACGAAACTAAAAGGAAAGAGTCTGCCATTTACTATCTAAGCAAGAAATTCACCGACTGTGAGACTCGGTATACGATGCTTGAGAAAACTTGTTGCGCTTTGGCTTGGGCAGCCAAACGTCTTCGCCAGTACATGATTCGTCATACTACTTGGTTGGTCTCCGAAATGGATCCAATCAAGTACGTTTTCGAAAAACCTGCTCTCACGGGAAGGATTGCCCGTTGGCAGATGTTACTATCAGAATATGACATAGAGTACCACGCTCAGAAAGCCATTAAAGGAAGTATTTTAGCCGATCATTTGGCTCATCAACCGATTGACGATCAAGAATCAATCGGGTTTGACTTCCCAGACGAAGATGTCATGTATCTAAAAATGAAAGATTGCGATGAACCGTTACCTAGTGAAGGGCCAGAACCAGGTTCCCAATGGGGACTTATCTTTGACGGAGCAGTTAATCATTATGGAAACGGAATTGGGGCAATCATTGTTACCCCTCAGGGTTCCCACATTCCTTTCACCGCCAGACTTACATTCAAATGTACGAACAACGAGGCCGAATACGAAGCATGTATTATGGGTCTCGAAGAAGCGATTGATTTAAGGATCAAAAACTTAGATGTATACGGTGATTCATCTCTGGTTATTAACCAGATAAAAGGAGATTAGAACACATACCAATCAGGATTGATTCCTTACAAAGACTATGCAAGAAGGTTGTTACCCTTCTTCAACAGAGTCGACTTTCATCACATCCCTCGTGATGAGAATCACATGGCTGATGCATTAGCCACTCTCTCTTCCATGATTAGTGTAGGTCGATGGAATGACATACCTAAGATCGACATCACGCGCCTTGAACGGCCCGCTTACATCTTCACGATTGAAGCAGTCATAGACGACAGACCTTGGTATCACGATATCAAATGCTTCCTTCAGAAACAAGAGTACCCATCTGGGGCACTCAGAAAAGACAGGAAAACCCTCAGAAGATTGGCTGGAAACTTCTTCCTGAGCGGTGACACTCTTTATAAGAGAAATTTTGACATGGTCTTGCTCCGATGTGTCGACAGACCAGAAGCAGGCATGCTCATGAAAGAAATTCATGAAGGATCCTTTGGCACTCATGCCAACGGACACACAATGGCGAGAAAAATTCTCAGGGCCGGGTACTATTGGTTGACAATGGAATTCGACTGCTACAAGTACATGAAAGGGTGTCACAAGTGTCAGATATACTCCGACAAAATTCATGTACCGCCATCACATCTCAAAGTTCTTTCTTCCCCGTGGCCATTTTCCATATGGGAAATCGATATGATTGGTATGATTGAGCCCAAGGCTTCAAACGGACATCGGTTCATCCTGGTAGCCATTGACTATTTCACCAAGTGGGTCGAAGCAGCGTCATTCGCCAATGTAACCCGACAAGTGGTGGTCCGATTTATCAAAAACAATATCATCTGCCGTTATGGTGTTCCAAGCGAGATCATTACTGATAATGGATCTAACTTGAACAATAAGATGATGAAAGAGTTGTGTGCAGAGTTCAAGATCGAACACCATAACTCATCTCCCTACCGACCCAAGATGAACGGAGCGGTAGAAGCGGCTAACAAGAACATCAAGAAGATCGTTCAATAAATGGTTGTAACTTATAAAGACTGGCACGAGATGTTACCTTTTGCTCTTCATGGTTATCGTACATCTGTCCGTACTTCAACAGGGGCTACCCCTTTCTCTCTAGTATGTGGCATGGAGGCAGTGCTTCCCATAGAAGTAGAGATCCCGTCAATCAGGGTATTGATGGAAGCTCAGCTCACCGAAGCTGAATGGTGTCAAAGTCGACACGACGAACTGAACCTGATCGAAGAGAAGCGAATCACGGCACTATGCCACGGTCAGTTGTATCAACAGAGAGTGAAAAGGGCGTTCGACAAAAAGGTCCGACCTCGTATCTTCAGAAAAGGAGACCTCGTGCTCAAGAAGATACAATCATTTCTAACTGACTCTCGGGGCAAATGGACCCCGAATTATGATGGCCCCTATGTGGTCACGAAAGCTTTCTCAGGCGGTGCCTTGAGACTTGCAACCATGGATGGAGAGGAATTTTCCTACCCCACGAATGTTGATGTAGTCAAGAAATACTTCGCCTAAACTAAAAAAAAAAACGTCTCGGTGGATTGAAAACCCGAAAGGGCGGTCCAGGCAAAAGTTAGAGACATGAAAAAAAATTGTCCCGATGGATTGGAAATCTCATAGTACAATCCAGGCAAAAATTAGGGATAATGGCAAGTAACTATGTTCAACAGAGGCAAGTCCCTCAGCAGCAGTTACATCATTTATCGGAGGAAATCTCCAGTCAAAGGTCATCTTCGACAGAAGCTCAGGATGTCCCGAATTCAAAGTTGGTAGAAGGATAGTGGTCGTTATGTTTCAACGTAGCCCTTTTCCCTGTAAATTACCATTTTCTAACTTTGTATATATTCTTTGGAATCACGCGTTTGGCTGATCTCCATCTTATCAATAAAATTTGAGCCTTTGTGCTTTTGTTTGTAAATCTTAACTTGTTTTAGCTTTACAGAACGACGTTGTTTAAACTTAATCAGCGATTCTTGAAATAAAACAAAAATGAATTTACTTGTTAAAACTTTTTCTGCTTTTAAATTAAAGATGGCATTTCTTTTGACTGTTGAACATCAGAAGAACATCGATTGCTTCTCCCGAAGTAAGCAAATTTCAAAGTGCAGAATCAAAGTACTCCTTCTAAGCTAGTTTGCCTGAATGAAGGGATCAACTGTGTCAGAGACCTTGTTTCGTCTGACACGCCTCGGCCGAGTTCTCATCTCCTAAGCCCGATCAACATAGCTCCCGCAAGGACTATGTCTCCTAAGCAAGGTGGAATTGCTATTTTGAATCAACGGTACTTCTTCGCCCCGCGATGGTCGAGTATCCAATTGTGTTCATCCATTAGTCTGTATGTCGCGTCTGTTTTGTCAGCATATACATACATACTTCATGCATTTTATCTGTGTTCGCATTTCGTATTGCATCACTATCACTTAAGTCGGTCTTGTCCCCTAGTGATAAACAGTTTTCTCAATCGAGTTTGTCAGTTCTTTCCTCGTCAGGAAGTGTTGCGTCTGAACAATCTCGCCACCAGTGTATCTTTAGATCAGAGTCGGCACTTGGCCACTTTGATAACTTGAACCTCTGAAAGATTAGAGAACCTTCAACAGATGTCACTCTTCGCCATTGAAGATGATATCATCGCTTTCCCGGATTAAGGAAAATCCCCAGAGAAAGCCTCTTAAACAGAGATTCGGCGCTACACAGCTGCCTTTCTCCGAAAGACCGCTGATGAAAAAGTCATCGGCACCTCAAAATTGGACCCCATCATATGGCGTTTCTCCGGGAAGATCCCGAGAAAAGTATGATGAAAGATCCCAAACGGAAACAGTCTCTCAAGAGACTCGCTTTCCCTAGTAGAATCGACAAATGGCATCTCCAACCAAAGAAGTTTGTGTACCTCTACAACTCAGACGACTGGGTTCCCCAGCAAGTCTGACATCAAAACTTTTTCCACTCAAATGGCATATCCCCAGGAAAATTCGGCGAGAAGTTTGAGGAAAACCGCTACACATGGCGTCCCTTGTCAATAAAGTTTATTGACAAGAGAAACTAAGACCAGTTCTTGGTAGGAAACCAGGATCGAGGGGAAGTTTAAATCAGAAACTAAGACCAGTTCCTTGAAACCAGGATCGAGGGGAAGTTTAAATCAAAAACTAAGACCAGTTCCTTGGTAGGAAACCAAGAACGACGGGAGGTTTATTTCAAAAGAAAACTGAGACCAGTTCCTTGGCTGAAGACCAGGATCGAGGGGAAGTTTACCTTTTCTAAGCATTATTGCTTAGCTAAAGAAGATGAATGCGTAAGCTACCATTCATAACCACCATCAAAATTTCGGATATTCCGATATTTAATCCTCTTGCACCCCAAATGCCCGAATCCCTTCGTCATTCATACCTTCGGGTCCAAGAAGATTAAATAGGGGCATCTGTAATACCCCAAATTTTGACCACTTAGATTTCCCATCATTGTGAAAATCATCATCACAATATGGATGTACCTTTATGCTTCATTAGTCTCCCCAAAGATGGGTGAGCATCCACTACAATCAAAATTAGGGTTTCAAGCCCTCTCTGAGCTTTAGACAAAGGATCAATCAAGGAATGACTTGATCTTCAACTTGTCTAACCTCTCAAACATACACAAAGGATCAAAAGGACTCCCACTTCAAGGATTAAGCACAAGGTTGCTCCCTTTTAGGTGGATCAAGTCTCAAGATCGACAGTGTCACCAAATTAGGGTTTTGGTCAACCAGGGCCTCCAGATGGAAATTTTCATCTGGGCACAAGGCAATGATCCAAAACATGACCTAATATGCTTCATGGAACCTCATGAACCCATGCATCAAGTCAATTTTGCCTCAGGGGATGCATTCATCAAAAATCAGGAATTAGGGTTTCTTGACCTAATTCACCCCTAAGTTGACTTTTGGGACAAACCATGAGCCAAGACCTCAAGACATGATTTGAGGGTCTCTAATACACCATATTGATCCATTTGGAACAATGGATTGATCCGATAAGCTTGAGCAACAAGTTTCATTTTCATCTGCACCACAATTAGGGTTTTAAGGGAAAAGTCAACTGTAACTTTGACTTTTGACCTGGACATGCTCCCAAACCCTAATACATGATTGAATATACCCTATGACACCCATGGAACATGTCCATCAAGTTTGATTTAGGTCAAGGACATGATTTCCTGAAGAATTGCACAGTTTGGAATTCATCCGATAAAAAGTCAACTGTGCACAAAAGTCAACTTTGACTTTTTGAGATTTTTCACCAAAATGGATTTTTAACCCTAAAATGATGTTAATGTATGATTTGAATCATCATTCATCAAGAAAAATCAAGAAAAGTGAGATAACTTGTAAAAGGGGTAACCATAAAACTTAGAAATTTTTCTAAGTTAAAAATAAAGTGGCAAAGGTACCAACTTTGGAGGACCATAACTCTTAAACCACAAGGCCATTTTTTCTCATCCAAAGATGGATTTGTAGCCCTCATTATCACTTACAAAAACTTCAACTACAAGTCATTCCAATTCATTAAGGATTTTGAGTTATGGAGTGATCAAAGTGGCTGAAAAATGAAAATGTCACTTTTTCCAACACTTAGTGAAATTTTCACTAAGTCAGAATTCTGCTTCACTTTTTGCCAAATGTAGGGGGATTTTTCACTTGGAATCAAAAGAGATCAAAACCAAACTTGTTCAAACAGTTGTTGTATCATGTAAGAGCTTTCCAAAATGGCCAAGAACATTGCCAAATTCAACCTACATCATGAGATACAACATTGGCAAGTTGCCTTGCTGAAATCTGTCAAGGCAAGGCAGAATTTGCATTTTGGCTCGATTTGCCAAGATCAGCCAATTGCAATTGCTCCAATCCACTTGGACACCTTAGAGGATTGAATCCAAAGGGGACAATCACTGAGCCAAGCCTCCAAGGTCCAAGGAACAAAGAATAGCATGTTGAACCTAGAATGGCCAAAATAGGGACAAGACTTCAAATTTGGAATGAGGCATTCAATGGAACCATCAAGGTGGCATGGACTGAGCCATTCTCATCTGAAATCAGTCAAGACTTATCCAAGACCAAGGGGACCAAAGCTCTGTGCCCTAACCTCTAGTCAATGGCTAGAGGAGACTTTCATTTCCATTGGCCAACATTGAGGGAACCTACTTACCAGCTGCCATGCACTATTCCTTGCAAAAAAAACTTGCTCTACTATAAATAGAGCTCAATTGTGGTCAGTTTAAGTACACCAAAGCCATCTAACAGATGCTTTCCTCAAAATCTCTTTCTCTTGGCAAAAATGTCCTTCTTAGCAAGGTAGCTATCGGGTTTTGAGTTTGAGAGCAATTCTGCACAAACCAATCACTCACACACCTCACATACATCACATATGAGCTGATCAAACACTCACATAACTTCTGAAACATCAATTTCACAAAATCACTTGCCATCCACACAAGTTTGAAGTGAAGTTGCAGCTGAGGTGCCATAAACTGATCCAGTCCATTTCAATTCAATCCAAGTGTTCAAACACACTCCATATGGTGTAGGGAAGCTGTTCAGATCATCACAACTTGTCTGTAACACCTCCAACTCAAAATCACATCTGCTCTTGCTGTCACGACTTGGAGGTAAGCCTAAACTTGGGCATCTCTCAATCTATGCATATTTCCTCGCACAATAATTTGGCCATATGTTCATAATCATGCATGGAATGCTTTCCCTCAATTAATTGCATTGTTTGAATCGTGTATCAAAAATCCTAGCCTTCATGCAGAAATTAGGGTTCTTGAGGTTTCTTCGTGATTTCTTGTTGTATGTTTAATTTAAATGAAATTAAAGTACATAGACATGATCGTGAGGTTGAGACGAGCATAATGATATGTGGATTGCATGATATGATTACGTATTCATGGAGGTTGGATAGAAAATGCAAATCTGGGCAAACTGAAAAACGCGCGTGTTCTTGGTGTTGTTCTTGGCGCCATTTTCATAAATTTGAATATTTGAATTTTGTGATTTTGTTTAACTGATTCACAAAAATGTTAAAATATTTTATTTTATCAAAAAATCCCAAAAATATTATTTATTTCATATAATTGATATTTTTGTAAAGAATTAATATTTTGATTGTTTTTGGCATTTTAAATATTTTTTCTACATTGATTTTGCAACTTTTAATGCTTTCTAATTATTTTGTAGGTCAATACTTAATTTTTGAAGCATTAATCCAAGATCACAATTTGTTTTCCATGTGTTAAACAATTTTTGATCATTTTAATTGAATTTTTATTCAATTAAATACATTTTTGAAAACAAATTAGGGTTTTGGATTAATTCAACCCTCATAAATCATTTTCAAAACACTTTGGGCCTCTAATAGTGTGTAAGACCCAATCCTTTTTTGACCAAATCATTTTTGGGCCTCAGTGCATTGTATAAGTCCCGATACCGTCAAAAACAAACGGCGCGATCGTCGCCTTTTGAAAAATAACCTTCTGGGCCTCTCCTTGAGCTATAAGACCCATTCAAAACTTTTGGGCCTCTATTAGAGTGTAAGACCCAATCTCCCTTTTAACCAAAACATTTTGGGTCTCACTTATTGTATAAGTCCCTCTGCGTTAAAAGAAAACCTCGGCACGATCGCCATTTTTAAACGAAAAATCATTTGGGCCTACCCTCGAGTTATAAGCCCCACTCTTTTTCTTTAAACCTTTTTGGGCCTCTTGAGAGAGTGTAAGACCCATCCCTTTGTACAGAAAACCATTTTTGGGCCCCAGTCACTTGCATAAGTCCCGCTGTACGAAGTCAAACAGTGCGCTCACTGATAAAACCCTGGGCCTCTCCTTGAGCTGTAAGCCCTAAATCTTTCTTTTTCAAAGCACTTTCTCCTTTGATTTTGAATATACTGTTGTTTTTAATCTTTCTTTGTTGAACAATTAACCAAACAGCATGGAAGCACTACAACCGAGTAAGTGGTTATCGCTTTCATTTACTGCTTTCATATTATAAACTGTATTGTGGGGCTGCTCACTGTAAGTCTCCTTTCATAAACTCATATCTACTGTGTAATAATAGTATAGATATTTTGAGTTTCCCCGGCAACTACGTCTAGAACTAAGTGATGCCGTTTCATTTATTCATAGAAATAGACGCCTAGATCCCCAATAGGAGCACCAGATACAGTCTTCTCTTCGGCTGTCCTCCTTAGGAATCGTCAAGAAATTCTATCCCCCAGAGATGAATTATTCTCGGTGAAACTTCTCTTGAATTTCTTCAAACCGCCGAACGGTTCGGACTCTCTCTAAAGTTAAAGTCACTGGATAGTAAACCTTGCACGTTTACCAGTGGTTTTAACTCTAAAAGAGTTTTCCTGAACTTTTCTTTAGTTTGGGACCCACGGGCTTCTTAAAAGCATCGGCCTCCTCTTGGGCATCATACAAGGACCCACAGGCTTCCTAAAAGCAACCCGGCCTCCTCTTGGGCATTATTCAAGGACCCTACGGCTTCTTAGAAGTATTCACAGCCTCCTCTTAGGCTTTGTATAATGATCTCTTCCTCCAGGAATGATAGCCTCCTCTTGGGCTTCGTACAAGGACCCGTCGGCTTCTTAAAAGATTCCAGTCTCCTCTTGGGCTTCGTACAAATTGTCCCGACGACCTCCTAGAGGTATAGGAACAGAACTTAGTCATCCTCATAGAACAGTCCTTTCATAGAGTCTACTACTATTTCTCAAAGCATAGTACAAAAGAAAAAAACTCTAGACTTGGACAGTCTAACTTCCTTGAGTCTCAAAGACATTCTCAAGCACCCTTCGTTAAATAGGAAGGAAACCCGCAGACTCGGATAGTCTCAATACCCTTTGGATTTCCCGTTTCCTCAAAGAGAAGGAAACATCCCGGATCCTTGAAATTAAATCCTTGAGTACAGTGTTGCTCATATAAGAACTGATTTTCTCTTCTTAAATCAGTATATTGGATCTGTCACTCAACTGAAACAGTTACAATAGCCTCCATCTCGGGCTTCGTACGAGATACCAAAATTCTCCCCAGTGGAGTCAAAACAACCTTTTAGCCTCTCTCTCAGGCTTTGTATGAGACACAAAAGATTCCCTCGTTGGGTCAATCACCCTTTGTTTGCCTCCATCTCGGGCCTCGTACGAGATATAAATCCCTTAAGCAAGAGTCGAACTCTTTGCTAGCCTCCTCTTAGGCTTTGTATAACGATATGCCCCACTGGGTCAAAAACCTTTAGCCTCTCTCTCGGGCTTTGTACGAGACACAAAATAGCCTCCTCTTAGGCTTTGTATAATGATTTTCCTAGCAGAAATTAGCCTCCTCTTAGGCTTTGTATAAGAAAACCACTGGTTGATCCAATCAACCTTTTAGCATCAAAGTTGTGCCTCGTTCACAGTACACAAACATCAACAACTCCTTTCCCTTCATCTAATCGCTGTAAGCGGCAAGCCTCTGGATCATCTATATCCATGCCACTGTCCCTCTTTTAGCATGAGAAATTCCTAAGGAAAGATGGCATTGCTCTACACTGAGTTAAAGTCTTCTCCTTCAGGTTAAAACCCTTTCTTCGGAAATTATGGCATTGCTCGGATCCGCGTATCCCAGTTAAAGTAATTCTCCTTTCCCCTCTTTAGAGATGACAAATTCTCTCTAAAGTCGAGGTCTTTCAGCTTCACGTCTTGGGCTTTGAACAAGACACAAATAGACCTTTCAGCTTCACATCTTGGGCTTTGAACAAGATACAAATCACCTTTCGCTTCACGTCTTGGGCTTTGAACAAGACACCAAAACACCAAAAACATCCATTTCCTCCCATAGAATAGGAGGAACTACGAACGCTCTGATTTCCCTGTTTCGGTAAACGGGAATACGTAGGCATAAGATTGAAAGAAAAGATCTTAGCGAGCGCAATCAACAAAAAAACCAAATCACATATCTCCATCAATTAAAAGCAGCAATTCAAAAGCATCAGTCCTAACATCCTAATCCTTATTCCCCGCTAGAAACCCTTTGCCTAGGAAAAAGAAAGAAAGAACCTGTATTGGCGAAATACGAATAACCAGTACAAAGGCCCCCCACATTGATAGCATCCGTAACCTAACAGACCGCTGTTTAAACTCAGTATGCAAGCAGGGTTAATTGGAGACATCTATTTCCCTTCCTTATTCAGCTCACAATAGGATAAAAAATGAATCGACCTGTAGTTTTAAGCTCAACCGCAGAGAGCGACCAGCGCTTAAGAACCGCGTCCAAAATCGCTCGCTACACATGGCCCGTGTCAGGAAACACGGAGCCCGTGTGAGGCTTCTGGTTCTCTTCAAAACACTCCGAACTCTTCCATTCTTCGCGTAAGTCCTTCGGGGCTTTCACCTGTGATCTGAAACCAACACAAACTACCAAAACACGCATAAAATGCAACAAAATATCATAAACTATTACGAATAACAAAGCTTGAAAGAAATTGCAAAAAGTAAGAATAGTTTGAAAAGTAATAAAAATATAAATCAAAGTGTTACCGATTTCAAGGTTTCGTACCGAATATTAGACGAAAAACAAGTAGAAATGGTGACCGATCACACCCCCACACTTATCTCATTGCTTGTCCTCAAGGAATGCTCGATACAACAGAAATGGTCACCCCCAAATTACCAACTAAACTTACCACAATACCCCCGGTATCTTTCGTACTCTCTTTTCATTGTACCAACAAAGTTTCCTGCTTCCCTGATCTAATTATTCAGCTACACTTCCACATCAAAGCACCTTCTTTACCTGTCAGCTTTCTCTCACTCTCACCAAAGTCTCTAAGGTTAAAGTGTTTACACTCACAATCAAGATATGCAACATCAACTCATAAACTTGAATACCATCTATTTTCATTTCACATACACACCACACACACTTTTTGAGGTCTTTACAGGTTGTAACGGGGCTTAGGGTTAAAGGTGGGATAACCAAGAAAAGTGGGGAAACAAGTGGTTTTGGGCTCAGAATCAGTGTCGTTATTCTTTTCACTGTGTTATTTTCACTACTCAACATCGGGGTATTATATACTTTTTCCTCCAGATTCTCTAGCTTCTTGTCAATTATTTCTCTTGAGCATGATTTCTTACTTTTCAAGCTAAATTTCTCCTCGAGGTAAGTGCATTATTCTTTGCTCATATCATCTTTAATTTCATTTTCATTCTTTTTTTTTCTTTTTTTTTCTTTTTTTTTTTTGCACTTACCTAGTTATTCTAGGTGTCTCAACCCCCAAACTTAGGATTTTTACACAGATCAAAAAAAATTTACAACACCTATCTGAGTGGTAGGGAAGTGTTTAGGCCTACGGTTTACAAGATGTGGTTATAAACAAACAAGGGGAAAAAGGCTCAAATTGGGTTAACAACGGATAACAAAAAAGGGTGGCTAGAAAGGCTCGGGGTTAATAGAAAACAAGTGCCTCAGTGTGTATAAGTGTGCAGTCAAATTCCAACATACAATACGCAAGCTCGGAGTGATAGAGACATACCTGAATAACTCTCATGATGAGTATTTGATTGTTTGGCTTTTTATAACTCACCATGGTTGGTATAGCTTGACAGGTTCCGAAGTACTCCAAGTACGGTGCAGCTTTCTATTCGGCTCAGGTGCACAGTACTCCAATATCAGTCCAATGTCGGAGAGTTATGTCCAGTCATCATTTTCAGCGGTATCCACTTTCAGGGGTTTCCTGGAGAGCAAGTATGGGATGCGTCTTCACCTCCACTAACTACAAGTCTCGTCATTCATCCGGCACAAAAACTTTCAATCTGTAACACACAGAATACAAAACACACACATTAAAGTGAACATAAACGAAAATGAAATAACATAAATGAACATACTGAAAACGAAAACAAGAACCCCCCACCCCCACACCTGAACCAAACATTGACCTCAATGTTTTAGCACAAGATAGGAGGGGAACTCACAAAGCCTCATTGTTGTCGAGGATAATATTTTGGATAAAACACAGAAAACACGGGGGATGAAAAATTTGAAGAAAAAAATTCGCTTGCCTGGCATGGGCGGCCGTGTCAGGCCACTGCCCATTTTCAAAATCCACAATTTAAAAGTTCAAGCTACAGTAGAGCTGACACGGGCGGCCGTGTCAGCCTACTGGAATCCAAATTTCCTTCATTTTTTTTTCATAGCTCGCCCTCCTGACACGGGCCGTGTCCGATGACACGGGCGGCTGTGCCAAGTCCCTGTATTTTCAAGTTTTTGCAATTTTTCGACTTTTTCTCTGTTTTTCCTTTCTTTATTTCCTCCACTCCACTGTTGCATATTCTGTGAGCACCTACACAAAACAAAATAACCAAACCGACAAAAACAAAATAATGAGAATTAAAACACGTGGGTTGCCTCCCACGAAGGGCTTCGTTTAACGTCGCATGGCTCGCCGGTCCCCTCCCCATAGTTATGGGGGATACTTCAGCTTCCCCATCTTATTGCGTGACCTTTCCGCTACCTAGAACTGACCTGATGTAGAGATACGAGCTACTTGTTGCCTCAAGTCAACACCCACTTCCATATCCTTCCTTCGATGTTTCTTTTTCTTTCTTTTCTTGATTTCATGAGTGGACCTTGGCATATTGTTGCCATGTGCAATAGATGACCGAGACTCTGCATTTTTGGAGATTATGCCCGAGACTTTTTCAGGAGGTGATCTTGCACTTTTACTTTTTTCCACCATTCTGATCATTCCAATTGAAGCTTGCTTACCCTTACCTTCATTTTGCTTCTTGATATCCAAAACATTCAAAGTGATTTCGTCATCAAAAGATTTAAAAGTCACCATGCCTTTGTCAATATCGAGATTGCACCGACTAGTGAGCAAGAAAGGTCGAGCGAGGATGACAGGGGTGTCTTCATCTTCTGGAATATCCATGATCTCAAAGTCAACTGGAAAAACCAATTCACCGATCGTCACTAACACATCCTCGGCTACCCCATAAGATTTCTCAGTTGTGTGGTATGCAAATTTTAAATTTGTTCCCGTATCGTTCACCCTTCCAATTCCTACCTTTTTATAAATGGATAATGGCATGAGACTAACACTATCACCTGAATCAATCAGAACTTTTTTGAAATTTCTGTCTTTTATAGTGCACGGTATTGCCACAGATCCAGGATCCTTCTGCTTGGCAGGGATTCTCCTATTTTGGAGTACTTCACTACACTTCTCATTTACATTTTTTACCTCCTCTTCACTGGGTTTCTTTTTTCCAATGACCTCCTTCATGAATTTCTTGTATAGAGGCATTTGTTCAAGTGCTTCAAAGAAGGGCATATTAATCTCTAACTTTTTGAACAATGAGCTGAATTTCTCAAAGTCTTTTTCTTGTGTCTCCTTCTTTGTCGCTCTTGAGGGGTACGGTAACTTGACTTTAGGTTTGACCGCTTCTTTTCTTTTCTCTCCGTAATTCTCACTTGACTCACCACTTCCAGTCATGATGGCATTCACATTCTAGTTATCTCTTGGGTTTGTCACTGTTGCACTCGGTAAGGCACCTGGTGTTTGGCAATGTGCTAGTTGTTAAGCTATCTGGCTCATATGAACTTCAAGATTTTTTATGGAGGTTGTGGTATTCCTATAGCTATTCCGGGTCTCTTCCTGAAATTGCAGCTTATGAGCTGCCATCTTCTTAATGGCAATCTCCCATTGTGCTTTTTGGGGAGCTTGTTGCTGCTGTGGGTATTGTTGTTGATTCTGATCTTTCCAGGAGAAGTCAGGATGATTCTTCCACCCTGGATTATAAGTTTGAGCGTATGGATTATTCTGCTTCAGGAATTTTATCTCTTCAATTTGTTGCAGAGTCACAACATAATGTGCAGTATAATGAGGTCCACTACAAATCTCACAACTCACGGGTTGACCAGTTTGAACTTGGGCCACACTTTGAGTACCCACTTTTGTAGCTTTTAACCTTCTTTCAACTTACACAACAATCTGATCTTCTACCTTCACAACCTGATTATTCAACTTCAAATCAATCACACCCTCAGATTTACTCACACTTCGATCATATAACTCTAAATGTTCGTTGGCTGCAATAACTTCAATAATTTTCTTGATACCAGTTGTGGTGGTGAAGTTGGATGATCCACCAGCAGCTGTATCAATAAGTTGCTTAGTTTTCATTCGTAGGCCATTGACGAAAACCTGCATCTGCTCAGTTTGATCCATGTTGTGAGTCGGACATGCTACCGAAACTTTCTTGAACATCTTGTATGCATCTCCGAGAGATTCTCCGTCCTTCTGTTTAAAGTTCACAATATCATATCTTTTTCGGATATAAACAGAGGCCGGAAAATACTTATTCAAAAATTCCTTCTCCATCTCTTCCCAAGTGGTAATACTCCCTGTAGGTAACGAGTAGAACCACTCTTCAGCCTCATCTGCAAGAGTGAAAGGAAACATTCTTAACTTCTTTGCTTCCTCCGTGTGCCCCTCAATCTTGAGAGTGGTGCTCATAGTTAGAAATCTTTGCAGATGTTTATTGGCATCTTCATTAACCTTTTCGGTGAAAGGTCTTCTCTCAAGTTGAGTGATGGTGCTAGGATGCAGCTGGAAATTCGGCACATTCACCGGTTGGTTCACAATGGTCAACCTACCAGCCGGTGCATTTTCCCCACCATAATCGCCCAGAAGTCTCTTCGCTGGTTGATTTCCAGCCATATTCACAGTATCTCTGTCTGCCTCTGAACCTGTTTCTAAACCTGAATCTGAATGTTCAGAGTGAACATAAACTTTTTCTTCTTCTGGACGTTGGATTAACGGTTCTACTGCTGAAGCTGCCAGTCTTGCTTGTCTACGCCTTGCGTGGAAAGTTCTTTCGATTTCTGCGTCAAAATTAAAATTTACTGAGGGTTCTCCTCGCATAAAAATGTTAGACGCAGGTTAGAAGTACACTAATAATCCAAGAGAAAAGCAAGAAAATAAAAATAAAAATAACAGAAAAATAGAATTTTAGTCACAGAGTGACAAAATTTCAATTCAATTAACACCCGAACTTATAATTCGGCAGTCCCCCGCAACGGCGCCAAAAACTTGATCGGTAAATAGCAAGTGTACTATTTAACGATGTAGTAATAATTGGGGTTTTTCCTATAGTCGATCTCTCGAGGACTGCTCGTCACTATAAGTGTAAATGCTATTTCAATTAAACAAAAATGACTTTTGGGGTTTGTTTGAGTTGACAAAAGTTATAATAACAATAAAAATAAGTAGAACAATAAAAAGTGCTTTTAAAGAATATGATGAATTATGCTAGGGAAGGTGTATAAATTGCTAGTAAGAACCAGAAATTATCATCAGAGATATATGCCTCAAAACCTTAATTTTACTAATCCTCAAATATTTTTCTTAAATTTCTTAACTGAAAAACCTTTGATATTCTCCCTTAACCCTAATTCCTTAGCAATCAAGAAAGAACATCAAACAATATCTCTGACAAGGTTTTATAAGTCATTACAGGATATCCCCATTCCTAGGCAATATCTACCCTAATGTTATTATTCAAAATCAATGGATTGGTTTTTCAGGACAAATCCCTAATCGTAAATCGTTCCCAATTTAACCGATCAAAAATGTTAAATAATTTGCATAACAAAAGATTATGGCAAGAAAACATAAACTCATCAAATAATTCAACAAAGGTTCATTACATCACAATTCAGGGTCACCCCCCTAACATTGGGGGTTTTAGCTTCTCATAATATTCGAAACAAAAACAATAATACGATTAAAGAAAGACATCACAATTGGATCGGAGTAAATTGATTCTTCAATTGCTTCCGCTCATGAACAATCCCCTTCTCCCAATCTCCTTGATCGCATCCAATTTATCGTAAAATCATTCGTGAAAGTAAAAAATGTTTTCTTTTCACTCTAACCCTATCCTAAGTAGTTCCAAATCACTAAAACAGCATGAAATTCCCAGAATACCCCTCAGGTCACTTAATTCAGAAAATATGAAAAAATCACACAATTCTCTCTCCCAGGCTTGCTGACACGGGTCGTGTCAGCTAACACAGGCACCCGTGTCAGCCTTCTGTTTCTCTGCGCAACAATTCTTCACTCCAGGCCTTCTGACACGGGTCGTGTCAGCTGACATGGACACTCGTGTCAGCTCTCTGACTTCAGCCCAAATCTTCAATTTCATCTCTTCTCTTGACATGACCCGTGTCAGGCAACACGGGGCCCGTGTGAGGCTTCTGGTTCTCTTCAAAACACTTCTGAAACACTCTGAACTCTTCCATTCTTCACGTAAGTCCTTCGGGGCTTTCACCTGTGATCTGAAACCAACACAAACTACCAAAACACGCATAAAATGCAACAAAATAACATAAACTATTACGAATAACAAAGCTTGAAAGAAATTACAAAAAGTAAGAATACTTTGAAAAGTAATTAAAATATAAAACAAAGTGTTACCAATTTCGAGGTTTCGTACCGAATATCAGATGGAAAACAAGTAGAAATGGTGACCGATCAGAAGGTAATTTGAAATCTATGGGGGCCAATAGTTATGAGGAGATCAACTTCACCAATAATTGTCTTCTTTGATCCATCAAAAGCTTTGACGATAATTCCACTACCTCATAGGAGCGCCTTGAAAGGATAACCTTGTAAGAGTTGATTTTGGCATGACATTTAGTGACGAACCAGTGTCTACCAATACACTTGACAGAGCATCATTAATGTAATTGATTGAAATGTTTAGTGCCATGTTATGATTTCTCCCCTCTTCTGGGAGATCTTCATCGCAGAAGCTCAAGTTATTGCAAATGGTAATGTTAGCAACAATATTGCCGAATTGATTTACTGTTACATCATGGTTTATAAAATCTTTCTCCAAGACGTTCTGTAGAAATTCCCTGTGAGCCTCAAAACTCATTAAAAGGGATAGTATGGATAATTTGGAAGGTGTGTTTAACAACTGATCCACAATGTTGTACTCACTTTTTCTGATCAATTTTAAAACTTCGTCACTATCCTTCGTGTGATTAGTCTCACTTGACTGACCCATTTGTTCAAAAGGATTCTCAACTTGTTTCTCCTTTCTTATAACCACATCTTCAGCTTCTTTATTGAACACACGACCACTTATGGTGACTCGGCTCACATCAGCGATGTTGACGATGGATGATAGTGGAACCTTCTTCCCATTTTCAAACATGGTAGCACTGTACTTGTAAGATATAACTTTCTCATATTTGTACGGAACTAGACCTGGTATATAAATGACCAAAGGAGTCACAGTGGTCTTTCGACTTTCATAGGTGATCTCTATTGGCTCAAGCTTGGGAATACTAGGAATCCTTCTACTATCAAAAGTTATTTCCATGTGTTCAGGTTCATTAAACTGAGGAGTTATGGTATAAACATCCTCATCAGCTTCATCATCAGTGGGTTCTCTCTCATGGAGGATTGTGATGGTTCTTCGGTCTAACAACCCTTGAATCTCATTCTGGATAAGAAGACAACCACGTCGGCTTCTGCGACATTTTCTGCAAGCTGCATGATCATGGTGATTGGGACCAAAGTAATCAAGTTCGCACAAGCATTTGTGAAATTTGACTTGTGACTCCCTAATATGTCTGATGTCATAAACTGCATACTCTCCTAGAAAACTTTGTACCATATTGATTGGTTGGTAATCCCTCATTCTGTACTCATGGATCCAACCTAGGTTCATTTGTTCTTGTAGAGCTGCTTGTACGAAGTAACATCCTTGATTGTTTATAGAACAAACTCCGCACGTTGTATAATCATGTGAATCTACAAGACTCCACATGCTATGTCCTGCATGCATTTTCACCAAGTTCCTATTTAATAAGCAGACGTCATAGATCTTATAGCTTCCCGGGCATCCATAGACAATGTTGATAGAAGCTCCCCCATGTTGAGGTAGTGGGTTCATTTGGACATTTGGATTACCGTCTTTGAAGACAAAATTCCATTATTGATAAGTCTTTGAAAATCAGCCTTGAAGCTAAAAAAATTCTCGACACCATGACCGAGTGTTCCCTGATGGTAGGGGAAAAATTGGTCAGCTTTGAACCAATAAGGATGGTCTTTTGAGAGAACAGGTGGATACTTCGTTTGAATATGACCTTTTGCCAACAATGCTGACAACAGCTTTGTGTATGTCATTGGTAGAGGATCAAAACCAGGTGACCTTTGAATATGATTGTTATTGTTATTGTATTGCGGGCGAGTCTGTGGTGGAGGTTGTTGTTGCCGTTGCTGATATTGTGGTTGTTGTTGCTGATGTTGATGTTTATTTTGATGATTTTGATTATGGGAGATTTGTGGCTAGTAGATCGGAGCTGGTGCTGAGTTGATAACAGGAGACACAGTTGCTACATGTTATTGTTGACATCTTCGTCTCGTTTGGCTTTGTAACATAGTTCTTACGTCTTGTTCCTTTATGACTTAAAACCCACTTCCATGTCTCTTAGACGATTCCTCTGCTTTTGTCAATCGTCCCTCTCGGACTACTTCCTCCAGTCACACTTCCACATTTACCATTTTAGTAAAGTCATTAGGCGCACTGGCAATCATACGATCATAGTAAAAGGGATTAAGAGTTTTTAAATAAATCTTTGTCATTTCCTTTTCTTCGATATGAGGACAAATATGGGCGGCGACTTCACGCCATCTCTGAGCATACTCTTTGAAAGTTTCTTTTACCCTCTGAGACATAGCCCTGAGTTGATCTCTGTCAGGAGCCATATCTAGTTTGTACTTGTATTATTTTACGAATGGTTCGCCAAGATCACTGAAAGTTATGATCTTCGCCCTGTCTAATCCCATGTACCATTTAAGTGCGGCACCGGTCAAACTATCATGAAAGTAATTGATCAGTAGCTGATGATTATCCGTCTGCGTAGACATCTTTCGTGCATGCATAACCAAGTGACTTTGAGGGAAATAATTTCCCTTACATTTTTCAAAGTCAGGCACTATAAATTTAAGCTGTATTTTGACATTCGGAACCAAACATAGGTCAACTGCGTTCTTTCCAAACAAGTCTTGTCCTTGGAGAGTTTTAATCTCTTTCTGCATATTTAAGAACCAATCTTGGAATTCATCCCATCTTTCATCCACTCCCATAGTTTCACTTGGTGGAGCATGGAAAACTTGTTCTTCAATGTATGGAGTAGTATGCATCACGGGAGGTGGTGTTGACATGATTGCTGTGAATTTTGAGGATCAGGAACCGGAGGTTTGTAACCCTCGGGTATAAAGTTGAAAGGCATGCCCAAGGAAAGCTGGGAGGCATGGAATACTACAACATGGCAACAGATGTGATAGTGACGCGTGCAGAGACAACTTCCGAGATGAAAGTTCTTTGAATAAGAGTTGATGGATGATTCTGAGTAGCCATTAATGATTCTACCATGTTGCTGAGCCTTTCTATATTGTCTTTTAGAGCAGTGACCTCATCTCTAAGTTCCTTGTTTTCCTACTCAAGGTCGTCCATGTTCTTCTGATGACTGGCCTGAGTATTATATGAATGAGACAATTTGGCTTCAAAGTGAGAACATGTGTAAGTTTCTTGTAATGTAAAATGTAAATGACTTTGTTTACATGGAACTTTAATAATTATGTCATAAATATCATAAAAAAATTGTAACATTTTGGATAACTGAAAAGATCTAGTTTTATTGTACTTAAAGGATTACAACAATGAAAGTACTACTTCAAAAAGATCTAAAACATAGATGACAAAGCTAAGCACATGGGTCCTGGGGAAATCTTGTTGATGAAGATCCAGTCCCATGTTGTTGCTTCTTCTTCTACCTCTTCAGTCGTGTATTTTCCTTTTTAAGTTGATCAACGATCTTCTTCCAAGCGCATGAGGTAGGAGGGATATGACCAGCGAAAAATAAATTCTCTTGTTCTTCTTGTCTCTCTACAGCATGCTTCTCCAAGATTTCTATCAAGTTGTCTTTTTCTTTTAGTTGCCTCTTTAACTCTCTTCTCTCCGCCCTTGAAGTGTGGAATTTATCTTCCAAATGTCTCTTTCCAGCTTCATCCTGGTTAAGAGTTCATGATATTCCTCCCTATTCTCAATAGAGATTGTAGAGGATAAATCAGTGAAAGGGTGTGAAGGTCTCTCAAGAGGATAATTCATCTTGAGTTCACAAGCTATAGCATTGAGCCATTGAGAGTATGGCTTAAAAGCAACACAGTTTTTATTTTCCAGCTGATCTTTTCTCTTTTTATGAATGGTGTGCTAAGCCTTTATAACTGCCTTTTTTAAACATGGATTTTCACCCTCATTAAGATAGAAGAAACCTGACACCAAGAGACTGTTAGGTCTGTCTTTCATAGGGTACCCAAACTGACGTCTTGCAAGAGCGGGGTTGTAGTTAATTCCTCCATGTATACCAAGAAGGGGTACATTAGGGAATTCTCCACAACTGTCAATGAAAACTCCTTTGTCATAAGTTGGGTCATGCCAATTCATATTAGTATGAGTGAGGGACATAAGCCTCTGAGACCATCTGAGTTTGTCAGGATTTTCAACAAAGAGTCTGATTCTTGGTAAGTGCGACTTGAACCATCTGTACAACAATGGTGGACAACACATGATTGTTCCACTACCCTTCATAGTCCTGTGATGAATTGAATGGTAAGTGTCCCCAAGTAAAGTAAGTATTGGGTTACCACTCAAAAATATATGGATGGCATTAAGATCAACATGGTGGTTGATGTTTGGAAATAGTACAAGATCATAGATGAGTAGTGCAAAGATGGCTTCAAAGACACTCATACTATTGGCTTTAAGAAACTCTGTAGCTTTCTCTATCAGGAATTTGGAAGTTAACCCTTTGATTTCTCCCTTGGAAGTGAAGTTGTATTTTATATCTGAGGTCTCCAAATGAAGGGCCTTTGCAATAACTGAGTACTTAGGAATTTCCTCTGAGCCATATCCAATATGAATACTCCTCTAAAGTGGGGGTAATTTGATAATCTGGAAATGTGAAACAATGGTAGAGGGGATCGTAGAATTGTACAAGGGTGTCAATAATTCCTTCTTTAAGATGGTTTTTAGAATACCTAAGAGCCCTCCATTTCTTCTTCAGAAATCCTCTGGACAAGAGATCAGACGACCTAACTTTCTCAATTCTGTTGTATTAGGATCCTTGAAGTTGTAGTTTTTGGTATTTCTTTTTCTAAAATCCATGTTTAAAACCTATGATATTTACCATAAAGGTTTTAAGTTCCTTGAAAAAATTTGGTTAAAAAATGATGTTTGAATGAATGTATGGATGAACACATATACAAAATAACAAACATGTGTTCAAGGGTTCGACGTCATTAGCATAAAGTCATGGGTCTAACCAAACCAAGAGAAAATGTATTATGGGTTTATTGTACCTATAGAACATGTTCTAACATGGTTCCCTGAGTCATAGGTCTATCTTTCAGATATTATTGGCTTGCATGACTACTCATGCAGGCTAATAATATTCTCAAGAGAAACTCGACTGAGTGTAGTATCGTATGACAACTATCTCAGATCTACACCTAGATAATCACTGCCCTACATCCTAAAAAGGCCAAGTGGGGTAAAGGGATACTAAAGGCTCTCAGTTTCTCAGGCTCCCAGGTCAGAAAAAGTAATGGCATTACAACTACTCGCAATGGCATCAGTAATTCCAAAGGGGCCTCCACTTAGTGTAATTATATCATATGTCGCTCAAGCGTATGATTACTCCAGACATGTACCTTTTGATTATATCAACATCCTATCTTATTTATGTACACTCAAATCCGGGTTTGGATTTGTCTCACTCATAGAGATCAACCAGAAAGCCCAAACAAACATGATGAATACAATGGCAAGCAAATGATGTCAACAGTAAAAATCACAAATATATACAAGATAGGCTTAACCCTTTTAGGGGGGTGAAATCCCTAGTTCCCCAGTGAAGTCGCCATTTTTCTGTACCAGCACGATTTTTCTCTCGACTTGGTCGCCCTTTTTACATGAGAACTTTTAATTTATCCCAAAAGTAGGGAAGGGAAAAAATCTGAATAAACTCGTGGGTGTGCAAAGTGTGAAAAAATGCAATAAGAGATCGGTAATCGGGGTTGGTTATACTAAGGAAAGGTACTAGCACCCTAAGTATTTATAGTATCCTATAGGAACCTCTTGTGTATATTTGTGTTACTGTTAATTGAGTCATTTTCTGTGTATTGGAGATTTGTCGACATGTTTTGAGTGAGTGATAAGAGTGGGAAATGTTTTTGTTGTTTTTGTATGGTATGATAAACTAAGACAAAGGTGTAGAAACTTAAAGGTTTTACTTATTATTGTGTTTTCTAAGATCTCACAATCTTTTGCCTACGTATTCTCAAAAGGATGTTGAGAAATCATAGCATTCGTAGTTCCACCTACTAATGGGTGGAATTGGGTTTGATGGGTTTGAGAGAAGAGACAAATTATCATCTTAAGGGAAATATCTCACCTATTCACTACAAACATTTTTAGAAAGAAGATAATAAGGGAAGAAGCTTTAAACTTGGGTGTAGAAAATCCAGAGTAATGCCACATCTTCCTTTAAATGAGTCTTTGCATATTAAGAGAAAGACCTTGACTTGGATATAGAATCAACAAGTGTGCCACTACTTATATCACTTAAATGAAAGAAGTGTTTTTGTACCATAATAAGAGAAGGACTCTAGCTTGGATTTTGAATCAACAAGTGTGCCACTTACATCACTTAAATGGAAGAAGTTTGAAATGTTTGATTTATGTTGTGTGGAATAGAAGAGACTCTTCTATATAGATGATTCATCTCTGGAGAGTTTTGAATTTGAAGCCACAGTTTGGCTAGGGCGTGACTTGAAGTTGAAGGTTTGAAGCCACAGAGGGGGCTATGGTTTTTGAGCTTTGAATAAAGTTGAAAACTTCAAGGGGAATCCTAAGGTTTTATTGAGGTTGAGAACCTCAAAAGGGGATCCTAGGGTTTTAACTGAGTTACAGTGTGAAAAAGGATCCTAAAGTTTGTACTGAGTCTAAAATTAAGGATGAGTATTGAAATGCAACAGTTGTATGAATACAAGTGTTATAAACATAAATGTCAAGAGAAACTTAACAAGACAAAATTGATTAAGCTTTTAAACAAATGTGGTCATCAAGGATGAAATGCACATGATTGTGATTAAGCATGGTATATCAACATGTGAGTAAGCATCAGAAAAGTAGACATGTTCATCATGGTGAGAGTTTATGAAGGAAATACTTTAATATGTGAGCAAAGATTTAATCAATTGAAGCAATCACAATGAAGTTCAAGTAAGCATATATTCAAGATGAATCAAGGATCAGATGAATATCGCAAAAGTTAAATAAAACCCTAATGGGAATTTATGGAGATAAACACATGAACAAGATATTCAAACATGGTTGAATCAAGGGCTTTGGGGAATCCAAACTCAAGTGGAAGCCCTAGTCATGTATCAAGATGTTTTCAAAAGATTAGTTGAAAAAACCCTAAGGTTTCAACTAAACATCAAATAATCAAAGTATTTTATAAAAGAAATAACATTTAATCATGGTATATGAATGGTGTGTAAGTCAAGACAACATGTTATGTACATTAAACAAGACTTAGACAAAGTATATTATGGCCATAAAGACACATATGTACAATTAGGTCAAGAGAATGATCAAAAGGAATCATGAAAATGCATGAAAAATACTTAAAAAGTACTAGTTTTTAACCTAAAAAAATGTCAAAAATAAATATTATTTTTGGGATTTTTTGATGGATTCTCAAAATAGGGAAGATAAATGAGAAGTGTGAAAAATTGGATGAAGGTGTGAAGAAAAACATGAAAAACAGTGGTAAAAAAAAAAAAGGGAATGGCCCTCACAAGTGTTGAACTCGTGCCCTCAAGGTCATGGGCTTAAAACTTTACTAGCTAAGCCACGAGTTATGGGTTGAACAAAGGGTGCGCGGTGAAAATAATATAGAGAGTTTCAAGTTAAAAATGGTTTCTTAAAAAATAAAAGCAAAAGGTCTGGGGCGAGGGGGATTCGAACCCCATACCTTGCACACACACAAACCTTGAACACGCACACTCTAACCACTGGGGTGGTGATACATCCGTTAATTTATTTTCAAAATAATAATATTATACTAAAACAACATTTTATATTGAAAAGTGGCGCCATGGCCATGTTCATATATATATATATATATATATATATATATATATATATATATATATATATATACACGAGCTCCATCATCATCTTCGAATTTTGAATTTCAAAAACCTTCATTTCTCAATGAAATTGAAAGATATAAAGACCAAAGTTGTTGGAAATTTAACAAGTAATTTGATGGTGGCATTGAATTTCATTTATATTCAGTGTATATCACACAATTAAACTAAAATCAGTATGAACCCTAATTTTAATATTCAAAATGAAATCCTATATGTTCATGATATATTGCAATTAATGGAGGGAAAACAATCACCACTTCATGACAAACATATATGTAACTCAAATGATCAAGAATGATGAATGAATCATATATTTCAGTTTAGAGCAACTTACCTTGCAAAAATGAAAATAGAATTCCTTTCCAGATGCAATTTCTTGATGCTAACAACTTCCTTGACCTCCAAGGAGTGTGTTACAATGCTTGAATTGGTTTGAAACATTCTGGAGCTTACTGGCCAAATCAATCTACAGCTTGGTACAAAGTGGGATATGGAGTTGATGATTCTGATGTTACAGAAAGTGTATGAGTGTTTGGATCACTACACATGATGTATTTGAAGTGTTTTGATCACTGGTATAAGGGGAAAATGCTTAGACTTGAAATTTCAAGTTTTCACTTTCTTGAGCCTTTGAATTTTGGAAGGAGGAGGAATTGGAGAAAACTAGCTTCTTGCTATGTTTTGGTGTACTTTGAATGATGAAAAATGGTCTCTATTTATAGAGAAACAATTCAGACTTGGAGGAAAAGTTTTGGATTAAGAGCATTCTATTATCCAATGAATCATACCATGTTGTCATAACTTGGATGCCAAGGTACACATAGCCTATTTCTCACATAGCTATAATCTGATCTTTTGGAGATTAAATTCCTCATATTGCATCTCATCCCTTGGTGTTTTGATCTTTATTGGGCAGATTGGAGTGGTTTTTGGCAAATTCATTATTGCACTTTAATACTAGAGGGAAAAACTTAAGTTCCTAACTTTTGAATGATTTTTATCACATGCCAAGGGATAGAACTTTGAAAATTCAGTTGTGATCTTGCAAAGCACATGGTGCATGATGATTTTGTTGTTGATCTTGTGAAGAAATGAAGCTAGCAAGGTCATCCAAATCATGTACCAACAAAATGTGTAGCAAATTTGTCTTGCAAAATAGTTGCAACAAGGCCTATTGTGAAATTCATAACTTCTTGCCCAAGGTAAATGAATGTTGTTGGACATTTTAGAGATATGTTATAACATACTTCAAGTTTGATGTTCAAAGTTTGTCTTGAATCAATGTGGATCATGGTGAAAAATGGCCCTAAAGTTGGCTCCAACACAAGACATATTCTGTTTGAAAAACTCCTAAGTGTTTAAGTTCAAAAAATATTGAACCTATAACTTCATGGTTTCATATCTCTTAATCTATGCATTTTTTGGGAAATCATCCTCAAGGACAAAGTTGTAGTATATAATAAGCTCTTCAATTTGGTCTTTGGAGCAAAGAAAATGGTTACTTGGATTGGAAGTTATGGCCTTGGCAAGTTGAGTAAAAACCATTTAATTTCATAACTAAGAAAATTTTCAATTTCCTAAATGTTGCCCTTTTTGCAAGTAACCTCTTATTTCTTGATTTATCTTGATTGATCATGATCCAAATCACACATTATCATCATTATTGACTTGAGGAACCCATGTTTGACCAAAGAGGTCAAAAGTCAAACTTGACTTTGATCAGTGGTTGACTTTGTATCAGATGAACTTGAACTTTGTGATCTTCAATAAAATCAAACCCTTATATCAGATGAATTTGAATTCTTGCATTGCTTATGAATCATGCTCCTTCGATCAATCCAATCACATGAATGGACCAATATGATGCATTTGAGGTCCTTGAAACATATCTTGAGGTGTTGGATCATGTCTTGCTTCAAAAGTCAGACCAGGGACTGAATTAGGTCAAAACCCTAATTTGGATGCATCTGATGACTTGGGGCTTGATGATCTTGATTCAATGAAACTTTGCATTTTATTATTGATGTGAGGAAACTCTTGATCTTCATAAGGGACTTGAGATGTTGGATATGATGCCCATCCTTTGATGATTCATCTGCTTGAGCCATTGGGGGACCACCTAACCTGTAAAGCAAGCAAGCACACACATCGTGTATTTGTAATGGGTTAGTGATGCATAAATACACAAACACATATGTAATGATGAATGTTAT
This sequence comes from Lathyrus tuberosus, assembly GCA_022829125.1. NCBI lineage: Eukaryota > Viridiplantae > Streptophyta > Magnoliopsida > Fabales > Fabaceae > Lathyrus > Lathyrus tuberosus. The sequence continues at coordinate 16,277,032 of JALAZF010000072.1, forward strand.
GAAAATGTTGTAAATGAGGTGGCATCTTAGGGGTAAACAAATTAGGGTATGACACAATGTAACATTTAGTAATATTTTTTGTAATACCCCGTAAATTATTTTACTTCGGATAATATTAGTGGTGATCAATTGAGTCCCAGTGTACTCTGATAAATTATCTGCAGAGATAATTAGGGTAACTATTGGACTTAGAGTAAATCCAATTAATATTATCCGAGTCTGAGATATTTAAATATTTGGACTTTAGTGACTTTTTGGACAATTAGTAGTGTTGGTAATTGATGATGTTTTACTATATCTTTTTCTTTTCCCTCATTTTCCCCTTTAGAAACGAAGAAAGGAAAAGATAGAAAGAAAAGGGAGAGAAAGGAAAGGAAAGAAGAGAAAAAGCTCAAGAACACTACATCTTCAACCATCATCTACTCTTCATCGAATCAACTCATCTTCTTCATCATCATCCTCTGTATAAGGTGGGTTCTAGATAGATGCTCTCGATGTAGAATTCCATGTGTTTTAGAGTTAGGTTGGAATTGTGAGAAAATGAATAATTATGCTAAAATCATGAACTTAACGGATGAAATGCGATATAATTGTTGTTAAATGCTTGTTGTTATTTTCATACTATGTTTTCATGGTGATAATGAGGTTTGGATATGTTTTGGTTGGAAAATATTTGATTTTGGGTTGAAGAACAGCGCTGTTGAGAAGTGGGATTTTCCATGCTTCGCCTAGCGAACCTGGGGCGAGTCTCAGCGAACAGATTTTTGAGGGTTCACCTAGCGAACCCGCCTGTGAAGTTCAGCGAAAGTTCGCCAAAGACGTTCGCCTAGCGAACTTTATGTCTGTTTTGGTTCTGTTTGTGCATTCGCCAGGAGCTTCGCCTAGCGAAGGCTGGAGCGAAGGCTCGCTGGGACGTTCGCCTAACGAACATGGCTGTGTATGAAATTTTATTTCTTTCATAAATTTTGGCTCGTTTATCCGTTTTGCGTATTCTTGATATCGATGTGAAACTGTGAATAACCTCTATTTAATAGAAGGGAGAAATAGTGGTTTTGATGCCCGATTAAATAAATTGGAGGGAACCTTGAATTGTCGTAATGTGCGATATGTGAATTATGTGTTCTATTATGCGATTGATGGCTATATGCCTATGCTCTTCTTGTTGAATATGTATGCATGCTAAAATACGAAATAGGTAGAGTGAGGATTATTACCGTAAAATAATTGTCGGAAAATGTGGAAATGACAAAACGACGACGCTCGTGCATAAGAGGCCGAGGCGTGCGTCTATTATCGAATGGTTGTATGTGAAATCACGAAATCGTAACCACTATTCTATTATGTGCCATTTCATGAGCAACGAGCTCCTCTGTATTGAATGCACGATTTCTTGGTAGGTTTGATTCCCAATGTTATAGTACGAATGGAGCCCACGGGTAAAGAGACTTGTGACGGTGTACGGGCCGTGTGAAGTGACGGATCACGGGTACGGGCCGATGATCCCGAATCCATTTCGTATGCCAAGAAATCTACGAGGGTCCATGACTCGTTCCTACTTCTAGAAATAGAAGAAGGCGGGAGAAAGGGGATGCATTGACCGGTTTAACGATAGTGATACATTTCGGGTTAGCAAACTCGATAGAATCAAAACATATTGTGTGTGTACTCAAAGTCACTTCCCTTACCTTTTGACTTGAGTTAGGATATTAGAACCTTGTAAAGCTGAGAGCACTATAAGATAGCGAACTCACTGAGATTTGATGTATCTCACCCCACTGTTGTTGTTTACATCACAGGTTCTGCAGGTTCGGCGAAGGGTAAGGACAAGCTGGTTTGACTTTTCCTTACGGATCGTGGTTTTTGAGATGGCATGGCTTCCGCTATGGCGTTTTATTTTGAGATCATTGTATTGATCTAGTTCTTAGTGTATTTTTGGGACATCTTGTATACGTTATGCCGTAGGCTTTAGGACTTTGTATTTAGGGCATTTAATGTATATAATGTGTTAGGTAGGAACTTATGGTATTTCAGTACCAAATACTTGGACTCATGTATGATATATATGCTTTGATGTATGTTATTATGTGTGGGTATTACAGTTGGTATCAGAGCAGGTCGTATCCTCGACCTAGCCATGAAATAGTATAAGTGTTTCCTTCCGTTTCATATGTGTTGTGTCGCCATTGGTCTTATGTGTTATATTTATGGTATTGAGCTTGATCAACTTAATCCTATCTGTATGACATTTAGGAACATGGCTGACCGGTGCAGAAACAACCGTGGTAGAGCGTGAACTACTCCAGCAGGGACAAATCCGCCAGGGGACGAAGGGAATGCCCCTCTGTATCAATTCATGCAACAGATGCAGCAACAGCAGAATCAGTTTGTGCAATAAATGGTGCAGCAAATGGCTGGTGGTGTGCATCCTCCAGTGGTTGTTCTGGAAGCTGCGGGGGGAACCTTTAGGGATTTTATTCGTATGAATCCTCCAGAGTTTCTGGGAGGGTTAGATCCGGTAAAGGCGCATGAGTGGATATCCGGTATGGAGCGGATTTTCTTGATCGTTCAGTGTAGTGAAGAAAATAAGGTTGTTTTCGCTTCTCACTTGTTAAAGGGTCCTGCCATGAGGTGGTGGGAGAGCGCTTCAGCATTAATGGCAATTCAAGAGGTACCGAAAGTGTGGGAACAGTTTAAGATAACTTTTATAGAGAAGTATTTTCCAAATTCCTTAAGGTCTCAAAAAGAATTCGAGTTTCAGCAGCTGAGACAAGGTAACTTGACAGTGGCTTCTTATGCGGAAAAGTTCGAGGTTATGGCTACTTATTCTTGACAAGCCATGTATGCTCCTGATGAGAGGTGGAAGATAGATCAGTTTCTTTTTGGTTTAAGGGCTGAAATTTCACATAGTGTGTCTCAGAGAGAATTTACTAGCTATACTGAATTGTTACGACAGTGTTATGTGGTGGAGCATAGTTTGAAGAAGGTACAAGCGGAAGGAGATTTAAGTAGGGTGAATCAAGGTGATCGTGGGCGATCGAATCAACAATTTAGGTTGAGACAACAATCTTTCAAAGGGAAACAAGTTCAGAGTTCTAAGACTAACGCACCTCCGGTGTGCCGTATTTGTGGAAGGATGCATTACGGTAGGTGTCGCCTTGAAGGAGTGGAATGTCATCGGTGCCATAAAGTGGGCCATTGGGCGAGAGATTGTCCTCAAAATAGAAATCAAATGCAAGAAAAGAATACCGGCCGAGTGTATACCTTGGATGCAAGGAAGACAAAGGGTGATAACTCCTTGATTGCAGGTACGTGTTTTGTGAATGGGAATCCTTGTTTTATTTTATTTTATTGTGGGGCAATGCATTCTTTTGTGTCCATGCGATGCGTGAAGCGACTGGGGTTGCAAGTTGTTCCTTTGTCTCCACCCATGGTGGTTACTACTGCCATGGATGAAATTGTTGAAACACCGTTGATGTGTGAAAATTGTGTGTTGTCGGTGAATGAAAGAGTCTTCCAGATTGATCTTATTTGTTTACCGCTTAAGAAAGTGGATGTTGTTTTAGGAATGGATTGGCTTTCAAGTAATTCGGTATTTATCGGGTGTGAAGAAGAACTAATCATTATTCCATCTACTGAAGCTACTACGAAGGATGTGTTAACTTCTATTTTAGAAGGTACGGTTGGAATGATTAATTTCTTGTTTGAGGAGGAAAAGTATGTTCTTATGATTCTTACTAAGGAGGAGAGTAGTAACCTTCAAGTTTCGAGTATTCTGGTAGTTTGTGACGTTCCTGAAGTTTTCCCCGAGGATATCACTTCTCTTCCTCCGGAGAGGGAAGTGGAATTCTCTATTGACCTGATACCGGGAACGGCTCCAATATCTGTTTCTTCGTATCGGATGGCACCACTTGAATTAAGAGAATTAAAGGACCAATTGGAAGAGTTATTGGCTAAGCATTTTGTCCGACCCAGTGTTGTTGGTAAAGAAAAAGGATGGTGGGATGCGGTTGTGTATTGATAACCGTCAGTTGAATAAGGTCACCATCAAGAACAAATACCCATTACCAAGGATAGACGACCTGTTAGATCAATTGAAAGGAGCCTGCGTGTTCTCGAAGATTGATTTACGGTGAGGTTATCATCAGATTCGGGTGAAGAGTTCAGATGTACCAAAGACTGCATTTAGAACCCGTTATGGTCATTATGAATTTTTGGTGATGCCTTTCGGTGTGACGAATGCTCCGGCAATTTTCATGGATTATATGAATCAGATATTTCAACCTTACTTGGACCAATTTGTGGTGATTTTCATTGATGACATTCTTATCTATTCTCGTGATCCTCAAGAGCACGGAGAATACCTAAGAATCGTTTTATCCATCTTACAAGAAAGACAAATTTTTCCCAAGCTAAGTAAGTGTAAATTTTGGATGTCGGAGGTGAATTTCCTTGGACATGTCATATCTCAAGGGGGTGTAGCAGTTGATCCATCCAAAGTTGAAGTCGTGATAAATTGGGAGAGACTGAAGATTGTGTCTGAAGTTAGAAGCTTTTTGGGACTAGCAGGTTATTATAGAAGGTTTATTAAAGGCTTTTCCCAACTGGCTCTACCAATGACGAGACTTACTCGGAAGGATTGTTCTTATGAATGGGATTCGGCTTGTTAGCAAAGTTTTATGAATTTGAAGGAAAGGTTGACGACCGCTCCTGTTTTGGTTATTCCTGATCCTAGCAAGTCGTACGAGGTATTTTGTGATGCCTCGAAGATGGGATTAGGGGGTGTGTTAATGCAAGATGGACATGTAGTGGCTTATGCTTCACGACAGTTGAAAATCCATGAAGAGAATTATCCAATGCATGATTTAGAATTGGCGGCAATTGTTTTTACCTTGAAAGTGTGGCGTCACTATATGTATGGTGTACGTTTTGAGATGTTTAGTGACCACAAGAGCTTACAGTACCTCTTTGATCAGAAGGAGTTGAACATGCGTCAAAGGAGGTGGATGGAATATTTGAAAGATTATGACTTAGAACTAAGATACCATCCGGGTAAAGCGAATAAAGTGGCGGATGCATTGAGTAGGAAGGTGTTGCATAATGCTGATTTGATGATGCTAGAGTATACTTTATTGGAAAAATTTCGAGATGTAAATCTTCAATATAATTGGACTCCTAATTGTGTGATTTTGGGGAATTTGGATATCAATTTTACTCTTAGGGAAGAAATCCAACAAGACCAAGGGTTAGATGAGAAGTTGCAAGGAGTGTTATTGCAACCGGGTTTTGTGCGAGCTACCGACGGAGTTATTGTATTTAACCAAAGGATTTGTGTTCCGGATAACACGGAGTTAAAAAGGAGGATTTTGGATGAAGCGCATAAGGGTGCTTTTACTATACATCTGGGGTCTTCAAAGATGTACCAAGATCTAAAGAGGGACTATTGGTGGTCCGGGATGAAAAAGGATATTGCGGTGTATGTGTCGGAATGTTCGGTGTGCCAACAAGTAAAGATCGAGCACCAAAGGCCGGGTGGCTTGTTGCAAACTTTAGAAATTCCGGTGTGGAAATGGGATAGTATTTCGATGGATTTCGCCATGGGATTACCCCGTGCCCAAGGTGGTTATGATTCGATTTGGGTGATTGTGGATCAGTTGACGAAGTCTGCTCATTTCTTGGCCGTAAAGACTACTTATAAGGCGAGTCATCTCACAAGGTTGTTTTATTTCGGAGATAGTGAGGTTGCATGGTATTCCTACTAGTATTGTTTCAGATAGAGATCTGAAGTTTACTTCGAGATTTTGGAGAGCTTTTCAACAAGCCATGGGAACGAAGTTATGTATGAGTACGTCGAATCATCCGCAAATGGATGGTCAGATGGAACGGACAATACAAACAATGGAGGACATGTTGAGGGCTTGTGTCCTTGGAAGTGGAGGAAATTGGATAGAACTTTTTCCATTGATTGAGTTCTCTTATAATAACAGTTATCATGCAAGCATTGGTATGGCACCTTATGAGGCGTTATATGGTAGGAAGTGTAGGACACCGTTGTGTTGGGCAGAAGTGGGGGAAGATAGAATGTTGGGACCCGAGATCATTCATGAAACTACAGAGAAAATTAAGATGATCCGTGATAAGATCAAACAAGCCCAAGATCGTCAGAGGGGTTATGCGGATAACCGTAGAAGACCTTTAGAATTTGAAGAAGGCGATCACGTGTTTTTGAAAGTTACTCCGAGATTGTTGTTGAAAGGACCATTTCGGTCGCGGAAGTTAAGTCTGAGATACGTAGGACCGTATCAGATTTTGGAAAGAATTGGTGAATTAGCCTACAGATTGACCTTATCGCCCTCCCTGACGGAGATGCACGATGTTTTTCATGTGTCTCAACTTCGGAAATTTGTCCTAGATCCTCTTCAGCCAATTTTACCAGATACAATTGAGATAGAAGCAGATTTGACCTTTGAGCCTCAACCGAGTCGTAACACCGGAAGAGAACCTAAAGTGTTAAGGAATAAAGAGATTCCTCTCGTTAAGGTCTAGTGGGATGAGACGCATCCGGGTGATGCAACTTGGGAGTTGGAATCGGAGATGCGGGAAGTCTACCCTCATCTTTTTAGGTAATTGTTTTAAATTCGTGGGCGAATTTATATTTAAGGAGGGGAGGATGTAATACCCCATAAATTATTTTACTTCAGATGATATTAGTGGTGATCAACCGAGTCCTAGTGTACTCTGATAAATTATCTGCAGAGATAATTAGGGTAACTGTTGGACTTAGAGTAAATCCAATTAATATTATCCGACTCTGAGATATTTAAATATTTGGACTTTAGTGACTTTTTGGACAATTATTAGTGTTGGTAATTGATGATGATTTACTATATCTTTTTCTTTTCCCTCATTTTCCCCTTTAGAAACAAAGAAAGGAAAAGATAGAAAGAAAAGGGAGAGAAAGGAAAGGAAAGAAGAGAAAAAGCTCAAGAACACTACATCTTCAACCATCATCCAATCTTCATCGAATTAACTCATATTCTTTATCATCATCCTCTGTATAAGGTGGGTTCTAGATAGATGCTCTAGATGTAGAATTCCATGTGTTTTAGAGTTAGGTTGGAATTTTGAGAAAATGAATAATTATGCTAAAATCAGGAACTTAACGGATGAAATGGGATATAATTGTTGTTAAATGCTTGTTGTTATGATCATACTATGTTTTGATGGTGATAATGAGGTTTGGATGTGTTTTAGTTGGAAAATATTTGATTTTGGGTTGAAGAACAGCGCTGTTGAGAAGTGGGATTTTCCATGCTTCGCCTAGCGAACCTGGGGCGAGTCTCAGCGAACAGATTTTTGAGGGTTCGCCTAGCGAACCCGCCTGTGAAGTTCAGCGAAAGTTCGCCAAAGACGTTCGCCTAGCGAACTTTATGTCTGTTTTGGTTCTGTTTGTGCATTCGCCAGGAGCTTCGCCTAGCGAAGGCTGGAGCGAAGGCTCGCTGGGACGTTCGCCTAGCGAACATGGCTGTGTATGAAATTTTATTTCTTTCATAACTTTTGACTCGTTTATCCGTTTTGCGTATTCTTGATATCGATGTGAAACTGCGAATAACCTCTATTTAATAGAAGGGAGAAATACTGGTGTTGATGCCCGATTAAATAAATCGGAGGGAACCGTGAATTGTCGTAATGTGCAATATGTGAATTATGTGTTCTATTAAGCTATTAATGGCTATATGCTTATGCTCTTCTTGTTGAATATATATGCATGCTAAAATACAAAATAGGTAGAGTGAGGATTATTACCATAAAACAATTGTCGGAAAATGTGGAAATGACAAAACGACGACGCTCGTGCACAAGAGGCCAAAGCGTGCGTCTATTACCGAATGGTTGTATGTGAAATCACGAAATCGTAATCACTATTCTATTATGTGCCATTTCATGAGTAACGAGCTCGTCTGTAATGAATGCATGATTTCTTGGTAGGTTTGATTCCCAATGTTATAGTACGAATGGAGCCTACGGGTAAAGAGACTTGTGACGGTGTACGGGCCGTGTGAAGTGATGGATCACGGGTACGGGCCAATGATCCCGAATCCATTTCGTATGCCAAGAAATCTACGAGGGTCCATGACTCGTTCCTACTTCTAGACATAGAAGAGGGCGTGAGAAAGGGGATGCCTTGACCGGTTTAATGATAGTGATACATTTCGGGTTAGCGAACTCGATAGAATCAAAACATATTATGTGTGTACTCAAATTCACTTCCCTTCCCTTTTGAATTGAGTTAGGATATTAGAACCTTGCAATGCCGAGAGGACTATAAGATAGCGAACCCAGTGAGATTTGATGTATCTCACCCCACTGTTGTTGTTTACATCACAGGTTCAGCAGGTTCGGCGAAGTGTAATGACAAGGTGGTTTGACTTTTCTTTACGGATCGTGGTTTTTGAGATGGCATGGCTTCCTCTATGGCGTTTTATTTTGAGATCATTGTATTGATCTAGTTTTTAGTGTATTTTTGGGACATCTTGTATATGTTATGCCGTAGGCTTTAGGACTTTGTATTTAGGGCATTTAATGTATATAATGTGTTAGCTAGGAACTTATGGTATTTCAGTACCAAATACTTGGACTCATGTATGATATATATGCTTTGATGTATGTTATTATGTGTGGGTATTACATTTTTCCACTACTATACTCTTATTTATAAACTTTGATTTTATTCAACTACTTTGTTAACTATATTTAATAAGGGAATTCTAGTATATAATATTAGTTTCATAATTAAAATTAATGTGTCTATTCATTTTTTTAAGGATCATGTATTGTTTAAATAAGACACTTTTTATGAGACGCTACTTCTTAGAGTCGCTGCTTGAAAAACCAGGATATCATATGATTCATAATCCTCTTACACAATGGCTACATTACCATTATCATTTCCACAATGTTTATTCAGACGCTCAGGGCACATCTTTCTTGTATGACCTTCCTTCTTACAATGATAACACCAAATAGAAGGAGCATTGCCACTGTAACACCCCAATTCCCAGCGCGAATAAATAATACATAAATAAATAAGAGTAAATAAAATTTTATTATTCTTAGACGGAAACAAGGATGGCACATTTAGAGAAAGAAAACACAATCCCTGCTCATAAATTTGATACATAACACAAAATGGCGTAAACAAAAAAGGGAAACTTTTTCCAACAAAAGGAAAGTTCAATTATGGAATAAAGAGGAAAGATTCATAACTGACTTGTTTTACAAAATAAATTATTTTATAACATCAAAATATTCATACAAAGTTAATACAAAATAGATCCAACAAATGTATACATACATAACAACAGCGTTCCCCGACTCTCGTGTTACGTATCAGAGCAGACATACCGACAAAAGGGTGGAGAACTAATCTTCACAAAAGCCTCCAAGATACTAATCTACAATTTCCTCATAGAGCAACATACCACAACAGAAGGGTGAGAAATAACAACTAAATCAAGATTGCATAATAATATGCAAACACATATAATTTCACATGCCTAATTATTCTCACCACAAGCATCATATACTAATACATATAGCATGCCACAGATACATAACCTATTTCTAATAATCCAACCACATCGCATATATTCATATATAGCATATCATAGATAATTAATACAATCATTGTGATGTGCAACATCCCCACAAAACATGACATATGTCTATACATAAAACATATCATCCATAATCCATACATTTATCACGAATGCATATCAAACCACCAATGCTATCACAAGCTCAACACATAATCAATCAATTCATAATTTTCCACACATAATCAATCCATTCATGATTCTTCCACACATAATCAATCCATTCATGATTTTCAACACATAATCAATTCATTCATGATTTATGCAAATGCAGAGAGACCGACACAATGACTCTATGCAAATGCAATGCGGTACTGTTCCATCCATCATTCTCATCATTAATTCACTCAGGAATTATTGGAATCATCGCTTGTTACTTAGTGTAACTCCCCGTCGGGCAAACGATGTTCCCCGTCGCTTTAGGTCCTCTTTGTATAAGGCACACGACGTTTATGGATCGCTTTAGGTCCTCTTTGTTTAAGGCACACGATCCTATCGCTTTAGGTCCTCTTTGTATAAGGCATACGATCGTCTATAACGTCGCTTTAGGTCCTCTTTGTATAAGGCACACGACCGTTACAGAAGATCCCCTCGGGAATCGTTTCGTCGCTCACACCCACTAGGGCACACGACATCACAAGAATGGATATCCTGATGCTTGGCATACAATGACTCATGACAATCCCATGCATACATATATACAACCATGTGAACCATCTCATCATCAATAATCATGCATTGCAATCAAACCCAAAACAATGCATTTATTTGCCATAAGGCCACCAAATATCACACATTGAATTTCACATAAACAATGCATTTCATCATAATCCACAAACCACAACAATTAGCATTTTAGCATATACACTCATATCAATTCACATCAAGAATTACTCACCATCAACCACAACAATCCTGCAATCATGCAATGATACTCACAACACTAGGATTCACGCCACAAAGGCTACCCACAGCAACATACATTAATACGATATATTTGTATTCAATTCAACAAGGTATTTTTCCATATGGCCACAACAATTACTACAACTTATCACATGCTTCAACATCATATAACAGCACACAAGTTATACGTTATATATCAAGAACATATCACATGATAACACATCAATCACACACAATTACGACGGTAAAAGTCGATAAACAACACCTTTCCAATTTCTCGACACAATTAAATCGGCCACCAATCTCTAAAACCATTTTTATAAGAAATAACATCTCATTAGCTTTTCAACGGTACTAAGAACGTCTCGATCCGAGTTACGGATCAAAAGTTATGCATTTTTAAAGAAAACAAATTTATTGAAAATCCCCAGGAGCGCCCGGCGGTACATATTTTCGCCCGGCGGTGCTCCCTTCGCCTCTGCATTGCCCGGCGAAGCAGCGACGTAAAACCCCAACCAAAACTTAAAAGAGTCTGCAGCGTGACAAGCTGCGCCTCTTGGGTATCGCTCGGCGGAGCAGCGACGCAACACATGCGTCGCCCAACGCTTAAAGCATCGCCCGACGCTTCGTATCAGATGCAAAATTTCTCTCCTGCGTTTTTCACGATTCCACATCCCAAAAATCCCATTTTTCATCCCAAATCAATTCCAACAGCAAAACAAGTATCAGCAATTATTCATAAACACAATGTGATCGTACAACGCAATTTATACCGATTTCCGACCGTGAAAACATCGATTTCTATCTAATTGATCACAAATTATCAATAAGTAAAAGTTGTGCAACAACCAAAACAATTACAACAAACAACACATATACATACACAAGCAAGATATAATCGAAACTTCTCACCCTTACCCGATTAATCGCGCTTGAAACGGAGTTTTCTTCGATTTTCCTCTTCTCCTCTCTTTTCTCTCCTCTTCTTTCCCTTCCTTTCTCTTTATCTTCTTTCCTCTTTTTCTTTCCCCTCTATTTCCACTTATGTAAAAATATCTAATTTTTTCTAAAATATCTAAACCCTCAAAAGACTATTTTACCCCTCGGCTCAAATATCTCGCAAACGTTCTCAAAACGCGATAAAACATAAACAACGATGAAATATAATATATTGTCAAATAAAAGTGAAGAATAAAATAATATAAAAATGAAAATAATTAAATCAACTCGATTAAATAAATAAGACAAAAACTGGGGCGTTACAATTCTCCCCCACTTAGACATTTTCGTCCTCGAAAATATTACCTGACACAATTAAATCGGCCACCAATCTCAAACCCCATTTTTATAAGAAAGAACATCTCATTAGATTTTCAACGGTACTAAGAACGTCTCGATCCGAGTTACGGATCAAAAGTTATGCATTTTCAAAGAAAACAAATTTATTGAAAATCCCCAGGAGCGCCCGGCGGTGCTCCCTTCTCCTCTGCATTGCCCGGCGAAGCAGTGGCGTAAAACCCCAACCAAAACATAAAATAGTCAGTGTCATACTCCAAATTTGTCCTACCTGTGCATAACTGGCATCTGTACATCCTTTTTTTTCCAAACCATTTCTAATCCAAAATCTATTTCTCAATTTCTTAATCCAGCAAGGCCATTTATCCAAAAAAAGTCTATCTAATAACCATTTACTTGTGTTACCTCTTTTTAGTAGTTTTTATTTTATCCAGCTTTTATAATTTAGATATCCAATTTAAATATCCATTCTTTAACCAAAGTCCTTTTCAATATCCATGTTAACCATTGTTTTTTAATCCATATTTTTATATTCACCCTAAACCATTTTTTAACCATATCCATTTTTTACCTTTCCTATTATCCATTTTGTCATGAATAACCATATTTCATTTTTAATCCATTTATCCACTTTTCAAATTCATATTTTCCAATAATTAAATCCATAAACCATATCCATTTTTACATTCATATTTCATATCCATTTTTCATTCTTAATAACCATTTTAAATTCACCTCAATCCATATTCAGATTTCAATCTCATGCCAATTTACATTTAATAAAATCCAAACCCTTTCCAACGTATGTTGCCCAAAGTTCACACACCTTTGTAATTATATCTTTCTTGGTAGAAAACACTTGGTTTTAGAAGACATTAAGTATGCAAACCTATATGGTGTTCTGTCACTTGAAATTGGAGACAGTGGCCACTTTTGTGTCACATGAAATTTCAAAAAAAAAGAAGTAACTTGCTGCTGCCAATGCATTTGGCGATAAATTGAAACGCTTTAGAGAATGGGCATCTACCATGGGAAAGTTGTTTTCATTTTCACTGATAACAGTACAGGCTTTATGTGTGCCATATCAAATGAAGAATTTCTTTTTCTAAGGATATAAAAAAATAGCCATTTAAGCACTTGTCAAAAGCAAGCCTTTCGAATGCACACGTATACAATCAATCAGCTACTGCATTGATGGAAAGCCCATTTCACACCAGGAAGATTAAAAGCGTAGCAGTCTGTATCATCAAAGAGGGTACATTGCAGGAATTAACAAGTAGTATATAGCAGTAATAATAAAAGAATTCATTGCCCAAAAAGCATGTACAGGGCATTAATTTTATGCTGCTTTGATAAAACACAGAATAATAAAGGAAAAGGTTTCACAGTTCAGCAACAGTACAACCCACACAAATCAGCTTGCCATGCTTCATTACAAAACCAAACCGCAGCGACCTCACACATCTTGCCACTCCATAGAACCCTCCTTGGTCATCTTCATGATATCTTCCCTATCATCACATAATCTGCAAAATGGATTGAGAACAGTAAAGAAGTACATACAAGAAAGGAAATGAAGCATCATTCAATTACAGAAAAACATATGAAGTCCATTATTACCAAAATGTTCTACAAGGATACAATAGGTCATAAGAGACCATTACACCTTATTTAAGAAAAAAAGGACAATTACATGAGGCTACCCCACGGCACACCTTAATTTGTTGTTACAACTCAATTCACAAACTTTCCACCGACCATACATATCACACCATCCGCAGCGGGTATCAAAAAGCCAATAACGTGTCACGCATCACTCTTTGCACCAACATGTTTTGGACGCAACCCACACTTCACAGTAGCTAAACCATCACCAAAATTGATCCATTTCTACACCATACCAAAGGCAAAAACCAGAAAAACTCGCTACTGCATAACGCTCATTTTCACAAATCAATATGAGTTTCCTTACGTGATTCAAGCCAGCTCATTTACAAACTAATGCACCCCAAGTCTGCAACAACAAGATACAATGTCAAGCTATCCAACCTGCAAAAATCTACCTAAGCCTAATTCTAGGCATCCAAAATAGTGTAAATTCCACACAAAAAGGACATATTTAGAAGGTAATAAAGATGAGTTCTACAGTAGTGAAGTTTAAAAGAGCACCAAATAATAAATGAATACATGGCATGTTTTAATCACACACAATTCAAAGATTATATCAGTAAAAATATTTACAAGGCAGTGAAAATGGGAAAACTTAGTAGGGACCACCTCCAAAGATGTTCAAAAGCCCTGTACCAAGTGGAATAAGAAGGTCAGAAGCTAACAGGAAAGGAAAGGGAAAGAAGAATATGATGATAGAGACACTTAGGCCCTTACCGAAATGTGAGTACTACTTGGATTATATTCTGAAGTGATCGAAAGTAACCTATAGCCTGTACAAGATTTGAATAGCCTGGTCAATCCTAAAATCCGGTGTTGGGCTCCAATTATTCCAAGAATGGTACCCTGTAGCAAATCAATACAAAGTAGAGAAGTCACTCAAGTTGAAGTTGAAAAAGTCAAATACACCAGCAAAATTCATAACAGGACTCAAAAAAATTTCTCAGAATTATTCAAATATGTCAACAAGGCCACATCAGCACAGTGAAAACTTTCAAATTCTCGCAGTAAAACTCAGATAGAAGCTACACGTTCTAGAAGAAATCCAGCTCACAGAACAGACAAAAATGGTACAATCACAATCCCACAAGATCAGCGTTTATTCCCACTACCTCTAACGGTTTTCATCCTCACTCATCACACCTCATCATTCTCACACGAATTCCCTCACACTTACCTAAATTTCCTCTGCCCTATATAAACTCACACTATTCATTCACCTGAGAGGAGGAAAGAAAACCCTAAGCAGTTTCTCTACAACAAATCTCGTTCCTTAACCTACACACTAAAGCTCTGAAACCTAATTCTACTTCAAATTTCTCATTGAATTTTGAAGTAGAAGAGCTAAGCCTCCTACCCTATTACTAACAACAGCATAACTATTTTGAAGCAACAAGAAGAAGGTAGAACAGAAAAAGAAGAAGATTGAGTTGAAATTCAACGAAACCCACGAACCTAGTCTGAAACTGAGGACGGAATGAAGATGCGAGTGACGGCGAAGATCTTCGAAACAAAGCTGAAACAGAGTGAAGAAAAAATGCGAGAAACGGCGAAAGAGAACTGCTGTTGAACGAAGAGGAACTTGTAAGAACAGATCCAACCGTGGGATTCGACGTTGATGTCCCTTGAATCGTGACAGGTGTCTTCTCCCCCATCTTGTTTTTTTTTCTGTTGGCTTTGTGTTTGATTTAAGTTAACAGACCAAACCTTATTTTCAATGAATCGTGAGTGATCGAGAGGGACAAGAGGCCGCGAATGTGAGAGACAGAGAGCAATTAAGAGGAGATTGAGACTGGGTTTCCGGTGAGAGAGAAAGAAGAACGTGGAGAGAGAAGGTGGATGTAAAGAGAGAGAAAGAGAACGGAAGTGAAGGTTGAAAAGGGTGGTGGTGGTGAATTGTTTCTTTTCCTTACACGGCATCCAGTGTTATTTTGTGGTGAGGTATGGAGGGTGACACTTGTCACCGTCCTTGACAAGTGTCACCGGGAGGTGGTTCCCCTCATGTTCCTGTGCGCGCTACCCTTGCCCATATCATGCGCCATCAGCTTATTGGCCATCAGATCAAGAAATAACTTGACTCATCACTGATCGGACGCCCCAGATTGGTTTTGGGGATAACCTGGTTTGACCGAGGGAGTACCATGGACCCTCCATGCGTGGGCCTCCAAGTAGCTGGGCTTAGGAGAACTTCCTTTGCGCACCCCTCGTTTTTCTGGTCCACTTGTTTTTTTATTTGTTTTTTAGTTTTAATTTCAAAACTTAATTTCTTATTAATACTTAATAATAAAAATCCAAAACAAAACTTTTTATTGACTTATTTCTTAAAAACCAAAATACTAGAGATTTATTTTCTAATTAATTAATTTTATGAAATATTTGATTTTAACTTAATTAATATTTTAATTGATCCAATCTCTCTACCTTTAAAATTATCATAAAATACTTTCTTAACTAAATTAAAAATCATAATTCATTCTAAGAAATATTTCTAACTTATTTTCTTAATTAATTATGGAGGTAGTGGGCTTTTGGAGTCTAGCACTCCTCGGGTCCTTGAACGATCACTCTTGGGGCGCACGCCTTGGGTTGTGATCGTTTCGATCTTCCATTTCTTTACTAAAAAACTTCTTATTTTAATCAAAATGCTTAAACCCTTAAAAACACCACATTTTCTCAAATTAAAAGACTTAATTTAGTTAATTTCTTAACCTTAAAAAATATCTTTCTCAAATCAAACTAAGTCATAATTATTTTCTTAAGACAAAACTTAAAATATTTCTTAAGACACCTAAACCATTCTCCTAATTAATTATGGAAGTAGTGGGCTTTTGGGGTCTAGCACTCATTGGGCCCTTGAACGATCACTCTTGGGGCGCACGCCTTGGGTTGTGATCGTTTCGATCTTCCATTTCTAAACTTAAAAAACTTTCAACATAATTAAAACACTTAATCATCCTAAAAAACACTCTAAACCCTAATTCAATTAACACATCTAATCCAAATGCTCTAAACAAATTCAAAATATTTTTCCTAATCAAATTACGAAAGTAGTGGACTCTTGAGGTCTAACACTTCTTGGGCCCTTGAATGAACGCTCTTGAGGCGCACGCTTTGGGTTGTGTTCGTTTCGATCTTTCGTTCCTAAAACACTCGCCCTAATTACATGAACAAATAAGCCATTTGTCCAACAAACATAATTTCATAATTAATAGAATGAAAAAGGTGTCGTTGAGATCTAGCATCTCAGTAATGCCCCGGTTAATTGATTGCGAGGCCGATGTCTCGTTTATCGAATAATCGTCATTCTCCCTCAAAACACCTAACAAACTAAACACTTCTTACGCAACCAAAACCCTAAAACATATGCAAATCAAAATCTTTTTTCTCAATCAAATCATTAACACACTTAATCCAGATCAAACAACTTGTCACAAAAAGAACATTGTTTAGTCCATTCTTCCGCGCATATGAACTAGTGCTTCAGCCTCCCCCGACGAGCAGACAAGCCAACGTTTAGCAGTTAGAATGCGAATTAAACACTCACTCGATTAAAAAACAAGAACCAACCGTAGTCCCACGAACTATGAATGCTCTGACTTTCCCATTGCACGAGGGAATACGTAGGCCCAGTGGTTATAATCCTTACCGAGCACACTAATAAAAAACCACCCATTTTCCCCGTTAGAAAGTAATATTACCTTAAAAGAAAACAAACAAACCAAGCTAACTTTTCCCCCGAATCGAATCAAGAGGTTCCCGTTGAATACAACGGACGTAGAGGGTGCTAATACCTTCCCTTTGCATAACCGACTCCCGAACCCGAATTTGGTTGAGATGACCATTTTCTTATCCCTTTAAAGGTTTTATCGATATTTTCCTATTCCTTCCTTGGAATGAATAAAGTTCGGTGGCGACTCTGTTTCGAACAGTTTTTTCCGCATCCATCGCGAGGATCGTATTTTTCGAGGTACGACAGATGGCGACTCTGCTGGGGAAAGCATTGCCCTATGCTAGAGAGAGTCAAGCCTAACTTGACTCGATTCGAGGGTGCTAGCTTCGCTTGTTTTATTTCTTCTTGTTTTTTTTTTCTCCTATTACTTCTTTATTTGATTTGTGTAGCTTTCTCTTTATCATATGTTGTTTATCATACTTGACTGTTGGATTTTGGGTTGATATCACAAGTAAGGCTCTATACCTGAGTCTTGGCAAAAGAAGAGAGAACACCTAGTTTAGATTTTGGAAGTAATTAGTGTTTGTCCCCAAGGACCCGCTCCTTGTGTGCCTAGCATGAAAGATTCCCCTAGAGTAGACCTTTTCGTAGATCTTGTTGTAACGCAGCTAGCCTGTCGCACGGCTTGATTCATGAAGGGTCCGTGACTCTGGGAACCACTCTTAGCACCAGTTTCCATCTTGGCGGTCGTTAGTGTTAGTCTCCGAGGACTCGCTTCTCGTGGGCCTAGCATGAAGACTACGCTCAGGATAGACCTTTTTGTGTCCCCGTCACAATGCAGCTAGCCTGTTGCGTGGTGTTGACGCGATTAGTGTCTGAGACCCGAGGAACCATAACCATCAACATAAGAGCTATCCCGCGAGTGGGTTTATGGGTAAAGAATCTAGAACTATCCTTATAAAGCTTACCTGTTATGGGGGTTGGGAAGTTACTCATGTTATCCTGGATCCTGGATCTTCCTGCGTTGCATTTGTTTGTATACCATTGCATTTGCATCTCATTTGCACGACATACCCTTCCAACCAAAACTCATCTGATCCTCTGTCCATTTCCTGCCAACTGATTTCCCGACGCTCATATTGAACCTGTGGTAATTGCAAAACATTTGAAGCAAGTTCAAGCAGAGATAAAAAGAGTAGGCAATTTGAAAGTTGTGATAGTTATGTCAGAGGATAGCCTTCAACATGTGGGGATGGAGGATTTTACCCCCTCATCAGGTTTTGCTGTGAAGACTAACCCATTGTATGATCGTCTACCTGGTGATCATCCTCCACAAGTGAACATCCCTGCTCAGTCTCAGATGATGTCGATGTCTGATTCCATGGAGAAAAGGTTTTGTGCCCTCGAAGAGAAGGTTCAAGCTATGAAAGCGCGCGATACTTCTGGGCTCGACGCTGTTGATATGTGCCTAGTGCCAGACTCGGTAATTCCCCTGAAGTTCGAAGTACCCAACTTCGAGAAGTACGCTGGTCTCAGTTGCCCAAAGTGTCATTTGGTGATGTTCTGCCGAAAGATGACTTCTCATGTCCGCGACGACAAGTTGATGATTTACTGTTTCCAAGACAGTTTAAGTGGTGCATCTTTGAATTGGTACATGGATTTAGAAAGAAGCTGTATCCAATCATGGAAAGACTTATCCAATGCTTTCCTAAATCAATATGAGTACAATTTAGACATGGCTCCCAGTCGCATGTAGTTACAAAGCCTATCTCAGAAGAGCGGTGAATCCATTAAGACCTATGCACAACGGTGGAGAGAGTTCGCAGCCAGGGTACAACCCCCACTCTTGGACAAAGAACTGATCGACATGTTCTTGAACAGTCTGTACGCCACCTATCTTGAAAGAATTACTGGCAGTTCATTCTCAAGCTTCTCTGACCTTATAATAGTAAGAGAATGCATCCAGAGTTACCTCAAAGCTAAACAAGTCCAAGACGTATCGAGCAATAAAGTTGGTGAAACTGAATCCTTCAGCAATCCCCAAGAGGAAGAGGATAATGAAGTTGATGCAGTCATAATAAATGTTGAGTATTCTCAGGGTACACCAGCAAAACTTTAGGGTCCCTCAGCTTCTAGGAAGTTATCATTGTCAGTGCCATATCATCCTTATGGGCAACCCGTCAATCATAGGGCGTCATACCAGAAACCCATGATTTCTCCTCGCGCAAATCAACGACCCCGTGGTCGAGGATATCAGAATCATCATCAGAATCAGCATAGGCCTCGAAACAACTTGGAAAGAATGACTTCTCCTCTTCAACTAGTTCATATGTCGTACAGTCAACTTTAGCCACATTTGGTCCAAAACTCACTGGTAGAGCCCAAAGCTATCAAGCCTTTGCCAGAACCATACCCTCCTGGGTATGACCCCAATGCGCACTGTGGATATCATGCTGGATCAATGAGGCATTCGACTGAAGATTGCAAAGCTTTTCAAGCCAAGGTGCAACAGTTGATTGACAAAAAGTACATATCCTTCCAAGAAGGAGACTTGATTGTGCACGTCAGCTTCTCGCCCAAATAAGTTCCAAGACTTCAGGAGGCAGCTAGTGGTTCAGATAGGAAGACTTTCTCAGATACTGGCATTCATTGGATTGTTTTTTATCATTCACATTTGTAATTTCTTTATGATTAAATGCTACTTGTTTCGAACATTGTTTAGTTTGAATGGTAATATTAATGAAGTGATCATGCATTTTTCGAACTAATCACGTCGCATTCGCTCATTTTTCCTCACTTATATCAAAAAGAAAAAATATGTTCATCTATATACCTCTCTTCTTCTTTTCTTTACCAAGTTGGTGTTTAGCAAATATTGGAGGGAGGATGACGAAAACGAGATACCCATAATTGCTGATGGTATGCTTTCGGATAGAATCCCGCCAAGGATGTACAGGCATTGTTTCAAATCCCCAAATACATGAGAGATAAGGAGCTAATCCCTAGTTAAGCACTTCGAGCCTAGAAGTAGAAGTTTCCTTCGGATATTCAAACCCTTACACTCAACCTGGGGCATGGGTAGTGTTCAGTTAACCTGATTACACACTCGAATCATGCAGAAGCTAAGACGGTTATTCTTCAATGACCAAAGACTTGGCAGTCACAAACCTTACTCAAAAAGAAAATAAAAAGAAAAAAGCCTGCTAAGTCAAATACCTCAAAAGGAGACTTAGGCAAAAATCAAGGCAATCCCGATGGACTCGAAAAAAGAAATCAGTCCATGCAAAAATTAGGGATAAAAATAAATCAAAAGCAAAAGAGGTCCTCAAATCCTCAGCAAAGCAAAATAAAATTCAGTGACCATCATATCAAAAATCAAAAGGTCACTGGCATCGACCAAAAACAAATAAAGTGACTGCCATCTCAAGAAGACCTTGAATCCTCATCTTCACTATTATACCGTCAAGATCTCTTAGGAGATGAATGTGTATGTCAATTTAACTGAACGTAGGACTTGAGATCATCACGAAGAAGGGGTGGGTACAAACAAATTTTGAGCCTTATATCCTTTGTTTCTATAACCGTGAACCAGACCACGTTACAACCCTCAAAATACCTAATTGAGGCGGGGTTTAGTCTGAAAGCATACTACAGCAAGGTTGCGTAAACTGACTCCTACAAATTTGCTAATAACTTGCATTGGTGTAATATTTTTGCTATATCTTTCACGTCAGCTAAATAAGAACTACATATGTACTAATGGTCCATTCGTCACACATTATCGTATCATTCTAATAATGATTGATTTTTTTCAAAACTTGCATGAACAACGCATTAAAATTACCATTTGTGAACGAATAATTTTGACTACAAGTGTTTGACATCAAGGAAATTCCAACAAGGAGCAATCAAAGAGGGATAGATCATTCAACAAAGTTGATTTGAACTAACAACACCTCATAACCCTATGGAACAGGGGCATTGATATCCAATTATTATGGAATTAGTCAGTTTAAAGCAAGTCCCTGAAGCATTAGTTGATTATGGGGGCAAATCATTCAAGAATAGGTTGATCAGAGTAAATCATCTCAAGACTCCACCAACCAGGGCCAAGCCATCTCGAGATCATGTCATGGTACATTTGCTTCCAACTTCCTTTCAAAGACGAAGCTTTTCACGACTTGGAATTCTGGGGCAAGCCATCTCGAGTCCATCTCATGGTACATCTGCTTCTGAATTTTCCTTTCAAGGACAAATCCTTTCATGACTTGGAATTATGGGGCAAGCCATCTGGAGTTCATCTCATGGTACAGTTGTTTCCAATTCCCTGTCAAGGAGAAATTCTTCATAGACCCAGACTGGAGTTCATCTCATGGTACAGTTGTTTCCAATTCCCTGTCAAGGAGTTCATCTGGAGAAATATTTTAATTAATCCAATTTCTCTACCTTTAAAATTATCATAAAATACTTTCTTAACTAAATTAAAAATCATAATTCATTATAAGAAATATTTCTAACCTATTTTCTTAATTAATTATGGAGGTAGTGGGCTTTTGGAGTCTAGCACTCCTTGGGTCCTTGAACGATCACTCTTGGGGCGCACGCCTTGGGTTGTGATCGTTTCGATCTTCCATTTCTTTACTAAAAAACTTCTTATTTTAATCCAAATACTTAAACCCTTAAAAACACCACATTTTCTCAAATTAAAAGACTTAATTTAGTTAATTTCTTAACCTTAAAAAATATCTTTCTCAAATCAAACTAAGTCATAATTATTTTCTTAAGACAAAATTTAAAATGTTTCTTAAGACATCTAAACCATTATCCTAATTAATTATGGAAGTAGTGTGCTTTTGGGGTCTAGCACTCCTTGGGCCCTTGAACGATCACTCTTGGGGCGCACGCCTTGGGTTGTGATCGTTTCGATCTTCCATTTCTAAACTTAAAAAACTTTCAACACAATTAAAACACTTAATCATCCTAAAAAACACTCTAAACCCTAATTCAATTAACACGTCTAATCCAAATGCTCTAAACAAATTCAAAATATTTTTCCTAATCAAATTACAAAAGTAGTGGACTCTTGAGGTCTAACACTTCTTGGGCCCTTGAATGAACTCTCTTGAGGCGCACGCTTTGGGTTGTGTTCGTTTCGATCTTTCGTTCCTAAAACACTCGCCCTAATTACATGAACAAATAAGCCATTTGTCCAACAAACATAATTTCATAATTAATAGAATGAAAAAGGTGTCGTTGAGATCTAGCATCTCAGTAATGCCCCGGTTAATTGATTGCGAGGTCGACGTCTCGTTTATCGAATAATCGTCATTCTCCCTCAAAACACCTAACAAACTAAACACTTCTTACGCAACCAAAACCCTAAAACATATGCAAATCAAAATCTTTTTTCTCAATCAAATCATTAACACACTTAATCCAGATCAAACAACTTTTCACAAAAAGAACATTGTTTAGTCCATTCTTCCGCGCATATGAACTAGTGCTTCAGCCTCCCCCGACGAGCAGACAAGCCAACGTTTAGCAGTTAGAATGCGAATTAAACACTCACTCGATTAAAAAACAAGAACCAACCATAGTCCCACGAACTATGAATGCTCTAACTTTCCCATTGCACGAGGGAATACGTAGGCCCAGTGGTTATAATCCTTGCCGAGCACACTAATAAAAAACCACCCATTTTCCCCTTTAGAAAGTAATATTACCTTAAAAGAAAACAAACAAACCAAACTAACTTTTCCCCCGAATCGAATCAAGAGGTTCCCGTTGAATACAACGGACGTAGAGGGTGCTAATACCTTCCCTTTGCATAACCGACTCCCGAACCCGAATTTGGTTGCGATGGCCATTTTCTTATCCCTTTAAAGGTTTTATCGAAATTTTCCTATTCCTTCCTTGGAATGAATAAAGTTCGGTGGCGACTCTGTTTCGAACAGTTTTTTCCGCATCCATCGCGAGGATCATATTTTTCGAGGTACGACAGATGGCGACTCTGCTGGGGAAAGCATTGCCCTATGCTAGAGAGAGTCAAGCCTAACTTGACTCAATTCGAGGGTGCTAGCTTCGCTTGTTTTATTTCTTCTTGTTTTTTTTTTCTCCTATTACTTCTTTATTTGATTTGTGTAGCTTTCTCATTATCATATGTTGTTTATCATACTTGACTGTTGGATTTTGGGTTGATATCACAAGTAAGGCTCTATCCTGAGTCTTGGAAAAAGAAGAGAGAACACCTAGTTTAGATTTTGGAAGTAATTAGTGTTTGTCCCCAAGGACCCGCTCCTTGTGTGCCTAGCATGAAAGCTTCCCCTAGAGTAGACCTTTTCGTAGATCTTGTTGTAACGCAGCTAGCCTGTCGCACGGCTTGATTCATGAAGGGTCCGTGACTCTGGGAACCACTCTTAGCACCAGTTTCCATCTTGGCGGTCGTTAGTGTTAGTCTCCGAGGACTCGCTTCTCGTGGGCCTAGCATGAAGACTACGCTCAGGATAGACCTTTTTGTGTCCCCGTCACAATGCAGCTAGCCTGTTGCGTGGTGTTGACGCGATTAGTGTCTGAGACCCGAGGAACCATAACCATCAACATAAGAGCTATCCCGCGAGTGGGTTTATGGGTAAAGAATCTAGAACTATCCTTATAAAGCTTACCTGTTATGGGGGTTGGGAAGTTACTCATGTTATCCTGGATCCTGGATCTTCCTGCGTTGCATTTGTTTGCATACCATTGCATTTGCATCTCATTTGCACGACATACCCTTCCAACCAAAACTCATCTGATCCTCTATCCATTTCCTGCCAACTGATTTCCCGACGCTCATATTGAACCTGTGGTAATTGCAAAACATTTGAAGCAAGTTCAAGCAGAGATAAAAAGAGTAGGCAATTTGAAAGTTGTGATAGTTATGTCAGAGGATAGCCTTCAACATGTGGGGATGGAGGATTTTACCCCCTCATCAGGTTTTGCTGTGAAGACTAATCCATTGTATGATCGTCTACCTGGTGATCATCCTCCACAAGTGAACATCCCTGCTCAGTCTCAGATGATGTCGATGTCTGATTCCATGGAGAAAAGGTTTTGTGCCCTCGAAGAGAAGGTTCAAGCTATGAAAGCGCGCGATACTTCTGGGCTCGACGCTGTTGATATGTGCCAAGTGCCAGACTCGGTAATTCCCCTGAAGTTCGAAGTACCCAACTTCGAGAAGTACGCTGGTCTCAGTTGCCCAAAGTGTCATTTGGTGATGTTCTGCCGAAAGATGACTTCTCATGTCCGCGACGACAAGTTGATGATTTACTGTTTCCAAGACAGTTTAAGTGGTGCATCTTTGAATTGGTACATGGATTTAGAAAGAAGCTGTATCCAATCATGGAAAGACTTATCCAATGCTTTCCTAAATCAATATGAGTACAATTTGGACATGGCTCCCAGTCGCATGCAGTTGCAAAGCCTATCTCAGAAGAGCGGTGAATCCATTAAGACCTATGCACAGCGGTGGAGAGAGTTCGCAGCCAGGGTACAACCCCCACTCTTGGACAAAGAACTGATCGACATGTTCTTGAACAGTCTGCACGCCACCTATCTTGAAAGAATTACTGGCAGTTCATTCTCAAGCTTCTCTGACCTTATAATAGAAGGAGAATGCATCCAGAGTTACCTCAAAGCTAAACAAGTCCAAGACGTATCGAGCAATAAAGCTGGTGAAACTGAATCCTTCAGCAATCCCCAAGAGGAAGAGGATAATGAAGTTGATGCAGTCATAATAAATGTTGAGTATTCTCAGGGTACACCAGCAAAACTTTAGGGTCCCTCAGCTTCTAGGAAGTTATCATTGTCAGTGCCATATCATCCTTATGGGTAACCCGTCAATCATAGGGCGTCATACCAGAAACCCATGATTTCTCCTCGCGCAAATCAACGACCCCGTGGTCGAGGATATCAGAATCATCATCAGAATCAGCATAGGCCTCGAAACAACTTGGAAAGAAGGACTGCTCCTCTTCACCTAGTTCATATGTCGTACAGTCAACTTTTGCCACATTTGGTCCAAAACTCACTGGTAGAGCCCAAAGCTATCAAGCCTTTGCCAGAACCATACCCGCCTGGGTATGACCCCAATGCGCACTGTGGATATCATGCTGGATCAATGAGGCATTCGACTGAAGATTGCAAAGCTTTTCAAGCCAAGGTGCAACAGTTGATTGACAAAAAGTAAATATCCTTCCAAGAAGGAGACTTGATTGTGCACGTCAGCTTCTCGCCCAAATAAGTTCCAAGACTTCAGGAGGCAGCTAGTGGTTCAGATAGGAAGACTTCCTCAGATACTGGCATTCATTGGATTATTTTTTATCATTCACATTTGTAATTTCTTTATGATTAAATGCTACTTGTTTCGAACATTGTTTAGTTTGAATGGTAATATTAATGAAGTGATCATGCATTTTTCGAACTAATCACGTCGCATTCGCTCATTTTTCCTCACTTATATCAAAAAGAAAAAATATGTTCATCTATATACCTCTCTTCTTCTTTTCTTTACCAAGTTGGTGTTTAGAAAATATTGGAGGGAGGATGACGAAAACGAGATACCCATAATTGCTGATGGTATGCTTTCGGATAGAATCCCGCCAAGGATGTACAGGCATTGTTTCAAATCCCCAAATACAGGAGAGATAAGGAGCTAATCCCTAGTTAACCACTTCGAGCCTAGAAGTAGAAGTTTCCTTCGGATATTCAAACCCTTACACTCAACCTGGGGCATGGGTAGTGTTCAGTTAACCTGATTACACACTCGAATCATGCAGAAGCTAAGACGGTTATTCTTCAATGACCAAAGACTTGGCAGTCATAAACCTTACTCAAAAAGAAAATAAAAAGAAAAAAGCCTGCTAAGTCAAATACCTCAAAAGGAGACTTAGGCAAAAATCAAGGCAATCCCGATGGACTCGAAAAAAGAAATCAGTCCATGCAAAAATTAGGGATAAAAATAAATCAAAAGCAAAAGAGGTCCTCAAATCCTCAGCAAAGCAAAATAAAATTCAGTGACCATCATATCAAAAATCAAAAGGTCACTGGCATCGACCAAAAACAAATAAAGTGACTGCCATCTCAAGAAGACCTTGAATCCTCATCTTCACTATTATACCGTCAAGATCTCTTAGGAGATGAATGTGTATGTCAATTTAACTGAACGTAGGACTTGAGATCATCACGAAGAAGGGGTGGGTACAAACAAATTTTGAGCCTTATATCCTTTGTTTCTATAACCATGAACCAGACCACGTTACAACCCTCAAAATACCTAATTGAGGCGGGGTTTAGTCTGAAAGCATACTACAGCAAGGTTGCGTAAACTGACTCCTACAAATTTGCTAATAACTTGCATTGGTGTTATATTTTTGCTATATCTTTCACGTCAGCTAAATAAGCACTACGTCTGTACTAATGGTCCATTCGTCACACATTATCGTATCATTCTAATAATGATTTATTTTTTTCAAAACTTGCATGAACAACGCATTAAAATTACCATTTGTGAACGAACAATTTTGAATACAAGTGTTTGACATCAAGGAAATTCCAACAAGGAGCAATCAAAGAGGGTTAGATCATTCAACAAAGTTGATTTGAACTAACAACACCTCATAACCCTATGGAACAGGGGCATTGATATCCAATTATTATGGAATCAGTCAGTTTAAAGCAAGTCCCCGAAGCATTAGTTGATTAAGGGGGCAAATCATTCAAGAACAGGTTGATTAGAGTAAATCATCTCAAGACTCCACCAACCAGGGCCAAGCCATCTCGAGATCATCTCATGGTACATTTGCTTCCAACTTCCTTTCAAAGACGAAGCCTTTCACGACTTGGAATTCTAGGGCAAGCCATCTCGAGTCTATCTCATGGTACATCTGCTTCTGAATTTTCCTTTCAAGGACAAATCCTTTCATGACTTGGAATTATGGGGCCAGCCATCGGGAGTTCATCTCATGGTACAGTTGTTTCCAATTCCCTGTCAAGGAGAAATTCTTCATAGACCCAGACTGGAGTTCATCTCATGGTACAGTTGTTTCCAATTCCCTGTCAAGGAGTTCATCTGGAGAAATATTTTAATTAATCCAATTTCTCTACCTTTAAAATTATCATAAAATACTTTCTTAACTAAATTAAAAATCATAATTCATTATAAGAAATATTTCTAGTCTATTTTCTTAATTAATTATGGAGGTAGTGGGCTTTTGGAGTCTAGCACTCCTTGGGTCCTTGAACGATCACTCTTGGGGCGCACGCCTTGGGTTGTGATCGTTTCGATCTTCCATTTCTTTACTAAAAAACTTCTTATTTTAATCAAAATACTTAAACCCTTAAAAACACCACATTTTCTCAAATTAAAAGACTTAATTTAGTTAATTTCTTAACCTTAAAAAATATCTTTCTCAAATCAAACTAAGTCATAATTATTTTCTTAAGACAAAACTTAAAATGTTTCTTAAGACATCTAAACCATTCTCCTAATTAATTATGGAAGTAGTGGGCTTTTGGGGTCTAGCACTCCTTGGGCCCTTGAACGATCACTCTTGGGGCGCACGCCTTGGGTTGTGATCGTTTCGATCTTCCATTTCTAAACTTAAAAAACTTTCAACACAATTAAAACACTTAATCATCCTAAAAAACACTCTAAACCCTAATTCAATTAACACGTCTAATCCAAATGCTCTAAACAAATTCAAAATATTTTTCCTAATCAAATTACGAAAGTAGTGGACTCTTGAAGTCTAACACTTCTTGGGCCCTTGAATGAACGCTCTTGAGGCGCACGCTTTAGGTTGTGTTCGTTTAGATCTTTCATTCCTAAAACACTCGCCCTAATTACATAAACAAATAAGCTATTTGTCCAACAAACATAATTTCATAATTAATAGAATGAAAAAGGTGTCGTTGAGATCTAGCATCTCAGTAATGCCCCGGTTAATTGATTGCGAGGTCGACGTCTCGTTTATCGAATAATCGTCATTCTCCCTCAAAACACCTAACAAACTAAACACTTCTTACGCAAACAAAACCCTAAAACATACGCAAATCAAACTCTTTTTTCTCAATCAAATCATTAACACACTTAATCCAGATCAAACAACTTTTCACAAAAAGAACATTGTTTAGTCCATTCTTCCGCGCATATGAACTAGTGCTCCAGCCTCCCCCGACGAGCAGACAAGCCAACGTTTAGCAGCTAGAATACGAATTAAACACTCGTTCGATTAAAAAACAAGAACCAACCGTAGTCCCACGAACTACGAATGCTCTGACTTTCCCATTGCACGAGGGAATACGTAGGCCCAAGGGTTCTAATCCTTGCCGAGCACACTAATAAAAAACCACCCATTTTCCCCCTTAAAAAGTAATATTACCTTAGAAGAAAACAAACAAACCAAGCTAACTTTTCCCCCGAATAGAATCAAGAGGTTCCCGTTGAATACAACGGACGTAGAGGGTGCTAATACCTTCCCTTTGCGTAACCGACTTCCGAACCCGAATTTGGTTGCGATGACCATTTTCTTATCCCTTTAAAGGTTTTATCGATATTTTCCTATTCCTTCCTTGGAATGAATAAAGTTCGATGGCGACTCTGTTTCGAACAGTTTTTTCCGCGTCCATCGCGAGGATCGTATTTTTCTAGGTACGACAGTCAGCAGCGTGAGCGGAGCAGCGGCGCAACACATGCGTCGCCTGTAACACCCCTTTCTATGCCCCCAAATAATCAATTAAATCATTTAGGCACGTATTGAAAATTTAATCAGAGTATAATTGTAACTACGGCATAAAAAGAGAATGTCACATTATGCATGAAATTAAACACATACAACACCTGCTCAAAAAGATATGCAACAGTGGGATAACTTTCAACAATAAAGGATCTCAGTCCTTATACCCACATGTCAACATTTAGAATAAAAGCAGAAACATCTAAACATTGATTCACAAACATATATATATATATATATATCATACTCCAATAGTAGTCACCAATATCATTCATGTTTATATACACAAATTCATCAGCAAGATACATACACGAATGTATCACAAACAGGAATCAAACATAAGCATCCTAGCTACCTGGTGCTACATATCAGAGCCAACCGACCAAAAAGGAAATGAAGCCACGCTTCACAAAAGACCACCAGATACCTAATCTGCAATGCCTCATAGAGCATCATAAAACAGCAGAAGGGTGAGAAATATTATCATAATAACAATGCATATAATTATATATCTCAACATAAAAATACACATATACCACATATTCTCACCATTCCATCATACCACATAAACATACATATTATGTTTACTATGTCACAATCATCACATCTCACTCAATATACATCGCAAGGCATATATATATAAAACCAAACATATTCCTCATAATGCTTATCATTCAACATAAACACACATATTCATGTTTATCCATCCATGCACACCTGCACAATTCTACTCATTCCACATCAACATATACATATATATGTTTATTCATCAATGCACAAATACAATGATGACAAATGCAACTCATAGAGACCGACTCACGACTCTATGCAGATGCATGCGGTACCGACTCATCATCTCAAGTTCAATTGAAGAACTTATTGGAACCATTGCTACAACCGCACATCGGCATACAATATGATTGCTACAACCGCACCTCGACATACAATGTTTACGGATTGCTACAACCGCACCTCGGCATACAATGTTTACGGATTGCTACAACCGCACATCGGCATACAATATGATTGCTACAACCGCACCTCGACATACAATCCGATTGCTACAACTCCACATGAGCATACAATCGTTTGTAATCATCGCTTCAACCGCATATCGGCATACGACGTTACAACAGATTCATCTTAGAATCCCACAACATAAGAATGCATATCATGATGCTTCACATACAAAATGAACCAATACACTCATGCAATGCATACTTATTCACAACATAGTCATTCATTCATCACATATAATCCATCTACATTCACATCAATTGTATAACAACATACACATTTATCCAAACAAATCAATTTACGGTTTACCGGAAAAGTCGGCTAAAAATAATATTTCCCATCATCATCAAAAAGTACTCATCCACAGCTTTGATTCGATATAAAGAACACTTAAATCCGATAAACAACGAAGAAGATATGTATATTTCAAAATAACGCAAAAACATAAACCGGAGGCCCGACACTACGAAACGGTTCGAAAATACTGTTCCAATTGGACCAGGTTCAGACCTCAAAACCATTTTTCCTAGAAAGAACATCTCGTTAGCTTCCCAATGCTTCGAACGGGGGTCAAAACCGACTTACGGATCAAAAGATATGAATTTCCGAAGTTTCCCCGAAAACCAGAATTTCAGCATAAAGCTGCTGCGGGTTCTGCTGGTACAGCACTGGTTTCTCGGCGTTTTCGCACGAAAACCCGACCGATTCAATTACTTTCTTCCGAATAAATACATGGTAATCCTCCATAAATACATACCAACATGTTAGGATAAAAAAAACACTGATTTCACAACATTCGATTTTCACCAAAATCTCACATTCTCAAAACCCAAAAATGTCAAAACTCACAATATCAACCGATTTCAACCAAACTAGTTTCTATAATCTCGACCTAACCTCATACGACTAATCTACGCAATTTATTTCGAAATTCATCTGTGAAAACATTGATTTCTATCGATTTCCTACAATTCGAATTAAACGGAAAAAACAACGGAAACATAACGAAAACTAACCAAAACATAACCAAACTTCATGAAACTTTAAACAGCAGCTCACATACATATAACCAACCCACACATGTATTTATACGACTTTTCGACCGTAAAAACATCGGTTTCTATCGATTTCGTCCAATACGGCATAAACGGAAACGTATGGGAAAACCAACCAAAACATCCCCACAAAACACATACATAATCATACACAAAGTTAGGATAACAATATTTCACACCCTTACCCGATTAAATCGACTCCGAAAGATTGATCTTGGTGATTTTCCACACTTTTCTCTTTGTTCTTCTTTTTTCTCCTCTCTTGCTCTCTTTCTCTCCTTTTCTCTCTATGTTTCTTTCTTTTCTTTTCTTACTTATACTTTTCTTTTCTTTCTACTTCTATTACTTTTCCATTTCTTTTTCACAAAATATCTAACTAACTAACTAACTAAAATATCATTAAGTGTGAAATGTCTAAAATACCCTCCAATCTAATTTTCTCCGCAAACTCACAAAAACGGTAAAACATCATAACATGCAAACATAACATATTAATACACCAATTACACAAATAAAAATAATTATCACCCAATTAAAATAAAAGACTCAACCAAAATGGAATAAAAAGGAAATAATTGAAATCGGGTCGTTACAACTCTCCCCCACTTAGACATTTTCGTCCTCGAAAATAGGCTAAGTACAAGCAACCTCGGATACGACTCTCGCGTCCGACCAACCACTATCATGCCAACCAAAGGCACACCACGAATAACACAAACAACAAACCAGTACACTAACCACAACAACAACGACACGACAACGACGACAACAACCACGACAAGATGCAATGCCCATACAATGCACTTGACGACCAACTCACAACTCAAAGGATAACCAAGATACAAACACCCAGGTTCACTCTTGAACCGGAACACAACAAGATCGTTACCAACACCATAGGTAACACTCTTCTAATCTCCAAACATAGGAATTAGCTACTCGCACTCGAACCATCACAATGGAAACAAGGCAACAACCAGACAAGAACATAAGCTCCATGACACAACTTCGCCTCAACAACATCCACAAAACCAGAATACCTACATCCTTGTCTCACAATAACTAATAAAACAATTTCACACTTCCGTTGTGCACTCCAATTACTCGCGACTAACAAAACCACCAATTCATATTCAACATTTGACTCTTCCTACTATTCACCAGAAAGTCATAGTTCACTGGTTATATACACAACCTCACACTATTCTGCAGTAGCTTACACACCGGACACAAGCCTCTGAATTGCTCAAACAATTCTAATTCTCTGACCATCCAAACATACATATGCAAAGGCCTTCAACTTAACTCATCCGGCACGACATTAATTCTTCTCAAAAAATAATCCAATTCAAATTTATAACTCGTTTTGGAATCCCAACCATCAATGTTGTCTCATACTTATTCCTCTCGACCAAGAAAACTCGTCTTTATCAACCAAAATCCACTCTTGACAACTTAACTTAAAGCTTCATCTCTTTTCAACACTTGCGACTCAATCTTCAACGCCCTACATGTTCTTCCTCTGATTTTATAATCGATCAAAATATCCTTAAAGGACACCACTGCAAACTTATCTAAATAAGTATGAAGATATAATTCCCATACTCCACAACCATTCGCCGAACATACCAACTAAGCTGGATAAACACGTCTATTCCATCCAACACAATTTTCGTCTGCTATCAACAAGAGATTAAGGGTGATCAGTTCCTCAATTTGTTAATAGACAGTCGACAATCATGATGGGGCATAAACCATCTTTACCAAGCCATAACAACATTCCTTGCATCTTGTGCACAAAACCACCTAAGGCACCAATCCTTACTTGACATAAACCTTACCTTCGTATTCCCTTTGGAATCGGAAACCACACTGTCCAAACAACACTTACAATCGGTCAAACAACGGCACCCTGAGCCAACGCTCCTCACCTGAAGCCACTTGGAGAAGTACCAGCTTCTCCCCCACTTATAACATTCTCAATCCTGAAGACAAAGGATTAGAAAAACCAGAAAGCACTGATAGTGTTCTACACACTTATCACGTACTAGGGAATAAACAAAATCGACAATATACAACTGCCATGCCACACAGACTCAACAACTTGGCATTACCAATCTCTTGTCCAACAAGTCATAAACAAATTCAAACACTTTGCACACACATGAGAAATAAAAGAATAAGTCGCTCCCATATCCATAATAGCAATTAAAGGCGTACTATTAATAAAACATATACCTTTAATCAAACGATCCGCACTGGTAGTGTCTGACCCAGCTAATGCAAACACCTTTCCGCCCGCTTGAGCTTGTTTCGGTTTAGTACAGTTAGGACTAATGTGACCTACTTCTCCACAGTTAAAACACTTCATCATATTTCTTCTACAATCATTAGCAACATGCCCAAGGATTCCACAGTTAGAGCATTTCGGTACAGTCTTCCTATAATCAGTTACTTTATGACCCAATTCGCCATACCTGAAACACTTCATATAACCGGAACCTCCTCCTCCAGATCTCTTATCAAAATTTCCTTTATACTTGCCTTTATCAACAGGAGTCACATAAGTACCACCCTAGCTTGCTGTTTACCTTTCCTCTCATTCACACTTTTGTAATGAGCAGAACGAGCCTTGCTATCTTCCTCGAAAATTCTACAACATTCAGTCAAATCTGAAAATCTTCTAATCCTCTGGTATCCCACAGCTTTCTTAATCTCAGAACGCAAACCGTTCTCATACTTAACACATTTTGAGAACTCAGCAGTAATTGCAGCATAATGAGAATGAAATTGTACCAACTCAACAAACTTAGCAGTATAGTCCACCACCGACATACTACCTTGTTTTAATTCCAAGAACTCTATCTCTTTCTTCCCTTTAACACTCTCAGGGTAATACTTCACCAAAAACTCAGTACGAAATAAATCCCAAGTTATCTCTTCATTATCCACCTCAAGAATTGGTCGCACACCGACCCACCAATCGCCGGCTTCTTCCTTCAGCATGTGAGATCCAAGCCTCACCTTATTCTCCTCTGCACAGTCCATAACTCTGAAAATCCTTTCAATCTCTTTAAACCAGAGTTGAGCAACATCGGGATCAAATCTTCCTTTGAAAACTGGTGGTTGATTCTTCCTGAACTCTTCGTTAGCACTCACATTCGGTGCACCCTGCACAGCCCTAGCCATTGCTTCCATAGCAGCAGCCATCGCAACATCGTTTCTACCAGCCATATTCTGATTACTTCCCATAGAACAACAAGGTTAAACAATAGTTCAATCAACACAACAAAGAGACAGACACGACTGACTCAACACTGGCTCTGATACCACTTAATGTAACACCCCTTTCTATACCCCCAAATAATCAATTAAATCATTTAGGCACGTATTGAAAATTTCATCAGAGTATAATTGTAACTACGGCATAAAAAGAGAATGTCACATTATGCATGAAATTAAACACATACAACACCTGCTCAAAAAGATATGCAACAGTGGGGTAACTTTCAACAATAAAGGATCTCAGTCCTTATACCCACATGTCAACATTTAGAATAAAAGCGGAAACATCTAAACATTGATTCACAAACATATATACATATATATATATATATATATATATATATATATATATATATATATATATATCATACTCCAATAGTAGTCACCAATATCATTCATGTTTATATACACAAATTCACCAGCAAGATACATACACGAATGTATCACAAAAAGGAATCAAACATAAGCATCCTAACTACCTGGTGCTACATATCAGAGCCAACCGACCAAAAAGGAAATGAAGCCACGCTTCACAAAAGACCACCAGATACCTAATCTGCAATGCCTCATAGAGCATCATAAAACAGCAGAAGGGTGAGAAATATTATCATAATAACAATGCATATAATTATATATCTCAACATAAAAATACACATATACCACATATTCTCACCATTCCATCATACCACTTAAACATACATATTATGTTTACTATGTCACAATCATCACATCTCATTCAATATACATCGCAAGGCATATATATATAAAACCAAACATATTCCTCATAATGCTTATCATTCAACATAAACACACATATTCATGTTTATCCATCCATGCACACCTGCACAATTCTACTCATTCCACATCAACATATACATATATATGTTTATTCATCAATGCACAAATACAATGATAATAAATGCAACTCATAGAGACCGACTCACGACTCTATGCAGATGCATGCGGTACCGACTCATCATCTCAAGTTCAATTGAAGAACTTATTGGAACCATTGCTACAACCGCACATCGGCATACAATATGATTGCTACAACCGCACCTCGGCATACAATGTTTACGGATTGCTACAACCGCACCTCGGCATACAATGTTTACGGATTGCTACAACTGCACATCGGCATACAATATGATTTCTACAACCGCACCTCGGCATACAATCCGATTGCTACAACTCCACATGAGCATACAATCGTTTGTAATCATCGCTTCAACCGCATATCGGCATACGACGTTACAACAGATTCATCTTAGAATCCCACAACACAAGAATGCATATCATGATGCTTCACATACAAAATGAACCAATACACTCATGCAATGCATACTTATTCACAACATAGTCATGCATTCATCACATATAATCCATCTACATTCACATCAATTGTATAACAACATACGCATTTATCCAAACAAATCAATTTACGGTTTACCGGAAAAGTCTGCTAAAAATAATATTTCCCATCATCATCAAAAAGTACTCATCCACAGCTTCGATTCGATATAAAGAACACTTTAATCCGATAAACAACGAAGAAGATATGTATATTTCAAAATAACGCAAAAACATAAACCGGAGGCCCGACACTACGAAACGGTTCGAAAATACTGTTCCAATTGGACCAGTTTCAGACCTCAAAACCATTTTTCCTAGAAAGAACATCTCGTTAGCTTCCCAATGCTTCGAACGGGGGTCAAAACCGACTTACGAATCAAAAGATATGAATTTCCGAAGTTTCCCCAAAAACCAGAATTTCAGCATAAAGCTGCTGCGGGTTCTGCTGGTACAGCACTGGTTTTTCGGCGTTTTCGCCCGAAAACCCGACCGATTCAATTACTTTCTTCCGAATAAATACATGATAATCCTCCATAAATACATACCAACATGTTAGGATAAAAAAAACACCGATTCCACAACATTCGATTTTCACCAAAATCTCACATTCTCAAAACCCAAAAATGTCAAAACTCACAATATCAACTGATTTCAACCAAACTAGTTTCTATAATCTCGGCCTAACCTCATACGACTAATCTACGCAATTTATTTCGAAATTCATCCGTGAAAACATTGATTTCTATCGATTTCCTACAATTCGACCTAAACGAAAAAACAACGGAAACATAACGAAAACTAACCAAAACATAACCAAACTTCATGAAACTTTAAACAGCAGCTCACATACATATAACCAACCCACACATGTATTTATACGACTTTTCGACCGTAAAAACATCGGTTTCTATCGATTTCGTCCAATACGGCATAAACGGAAACATATGGGAAAACCAACCAAAACATCCCCACAAAACACATACATAATCATACACAAAGTTAGGATAATAATATTTCACACCCTTACCCGATTAAATCGACTCCGAAAGATTGATCTTGGTGATTTTCTACACTTTTCTCTTTGTTCTTCTCTTTTCTCCTCTCTTGCTCTCTTTCTCTCCTTTTCTCTCTATGTTTCTTTCTTTTCTTTTCTTACTTATACTTTTCTTTTCTTTCTACTTCTATTACTTTTCCATTTCTTTTTCACAAAATATCTAACTAACTAACTAACTAAAATATCATTAAGTGTGAAATGTCTAAAATACCCTCCTATCTAATTTTCCCCGCAAACTCTCAAAAACGGTAAAACATCATAACATGCAAACATAACATATTAATACACCAATTACACAAATAAAAATAATTATCACCCAATTAAAATAAAACACTCAACCAAAATGGAATAAAAAGGAAATAATTGAAATCGGGTCGTTACATCGCCCGGCGCTCAAAGCATCGCCCGATGCTTCGTATTAGATGCAGAATTTCTCTGCTGCGTTTTACACGATTCCACATTCCAAAAATCCCATTTTTCATCTCAAATCAATTCCAACAGCAAAACAAGTATCAGCAATTATTCATAAACACAGTGTGATCATACAACACGATTTATACCGATTTCCGACCGTGAAAACATCGATTTCTATCTAATTGATCACAAATTATCAATAAGTAAAAGTTGTGCAACAACCAAACCAATTACAACAAACGACACATATACATACACAAGCAAGATATAATCGAAACTTCTCAGTCCTAATATCCTAATCCTTGTTCCCCGCCAGAAACCTTCTGCCTAGGTAAAGAAAGAAAGAAACCCGTATTGGCGAAAATACAAATAACCAGTACAAAGGCCCCCCCACATTGATAGCATCCGTAACCTAACAGACCGCTGTTTAAACTCAGTATGCAAAGCAGGGTTAATTGGAGACATCTATTTCCCTTCCTTATTCAGCTCACAATAGGATAAAAAATGAATCGACCTGTAGTTTAAAGCTCAAACCGCAGAGAGTGACCAGCGCTTAAGAACCGCGTCCAAAATCGCTCGCTACACAAAGCTGTTAAGCAGAATCAAGTTGGGTGATTAGTTTGTAATCATTGGATTGTATCATTGAGGTGATTTAGGGAGTGAGTGGTTTCTCATACCTAAGTGGTTTCTTAGGTAGAATTGTCATTGGGTAGTGATTAAATTAGGTAGATGTCAACTGGGATTGTTGAGTCTGTAATTTGATACTACTAATAGTGATTTTCCTCCCTGGCTTGGTAGCCCCCAGACGTAGGTAGTTAGACCGAACTGGGTGAACAATTCTTTGTGTTATTTACTGTTGCTTTTACCTTGTTCATATAGCAGATTATGTTGTTGTGACATCACACTTAACATCACACATCTGATACCAGAATTTCAATTGGTATCAGAGCAGGCATCCTGCTCTGCATCTGGGTGATATCTAGGGCTGATACTTTCTGGTACAATGGACAAGGAGACTAGTGGATTTGTGAATAAACCCCCTATTCTAGATGGCTCTAATTATGACTATTGGAAACCATGAATGGTTACCTTCTTGAAGTCTTTAGACAGCAGGGCTTGGAAGCCTATTGTGAAAGAATGGAAACATCCTGTTATTGTGGAAAAGGATGAGAATGGAAAGGAAGTAGAGGGTAGCTTAATACTGAAACCTGAAGAAGAATGGACCAAGGAAGAAGATGAGCTTGCCCTTGGGAATTCTAAAGCCTTGAATGCCATATTCAATGGTGTTGATAAGAACATCTTCAGGTTGGTTAACACTTGTGAAGTAGCTAAGGAAGCTTGGGATATCTTGAAGACTACTCATGAAGGGACCTCTAAAGTCAAGATGTCAAGACTTCAACTCTTGACAAGAAAGTTTAAAAATCTGAAGATGAAGGAGGATGAGACTATCCATGATTTCCACATGAACATCCTTGAGCTGTCAAATGCTTCTAGTGCCTTAGGAGAAAGGATGACTGAAGAGAAGCTGGTGAGGAAAATTCTTAGATCTCTTCCGAAGAGATATAAAATGAAGGTGACAGCCATTGAAGAAGCTCAAGACATCAGCAAGATGAGGGTTGATGAGTTGATTGGTTCTCTTCAAACCATTGAGTTGGGATTGAATGAGGAGCCTGAAAAGAAGAGCAAAAGCATAGCCTTGGTGTCTAATACTTAAGATGGTAAGAAGGAGTGTAATTCTGAGTATCAGAAGGAGCTGTCCCAGGCCATTGTCTTGCTGGGAAGACAGTTTAATAAGGTTATGAAGAGGATAAATAGGAGTTATAATCCTAATGTCAAGAACATCACATCTGACACCAACAGATCAGGAGATCAGGGGAAGAAAACTAGAGATGAAGAAAAGTCCAATAATGACAAGGGAGTCCAATGCTATGAGTGTGAAGGGTATGGTCATGTCAAGATGGAATGTCCAACTTATCTCAAAAATCAGAAAAAGGGGTTATCTGCTTCCTGGTCTGATAGTGAAAGTGAATCTGAAAATGAATCATCTAAGCTTGTTAGAGCTATGATTGGGGTTTATGAGTCAGATGATGATTCGTGTGATGATGAGGTTACTTATAAAGAGCTTGTTGCCTCGTATAAAGAACTGTGCATGAGAAGTGAACAAGTGTGTCTTGAAGGAGAGAAGCTGAAGAAAACCATAGTGCAGTTAGAGGCTGAAAAGACTGAACTTGAAAATGAAGTCAGTATGCTTAACTCTAAATTGGATTCTATAACCAAAACTGTCAGAATGTTAAACAATGGTACTGATGCTCTAGACAACATTCTTAGTATTGGGAAAATTGCTGGAGACAAAAGTGGTTTGGAATTCAATAATGTTGCAGCTTCTGATGATGTTATTACCAGTTCTAAACCAGTGATGTTAAAACAGATGTTTAAACATCCTGACAGGATTCCTTCTAGGAAGAAATTCAGGCGCTGGAGATGTTATCACTGTGGGCATTTTGGACACATAAAGGCCTATTGTTATAAGCTTCATGGGTATCCTCAGAAGGCACATCAGTATACTCCCACACAGAAGTTTCCCATATGTAATCAGGCCTTAAATTCTAAGAAGCAATGGGTTCCAAAAGGTAAAGTTACCAGCTTAATAGCTCACACTTCTCTTAGGGTTTCTACCTAAGAAGACTGGTACTTTGATAGTGAGTGTTCAAGACACATGACAGGAGTTAAAAATTTGTTGGTAGATGTTAACCTTCAGTCTTCAGGTCATGTTACATTTGGTGATGGTGTCAAAGGAGAAATCAAGGGGATGGGAAAGTTGAATTGTGCTGGTGCTCCTAGACTGGATGATGTTCTGCTTGTCAAAGGGTTGACAGCAAATTTGATCAGTATTAGTCAACTTTGTGATCAAGGATTCAAAGTAGACTTTACAAAATCTGAGTGCAATGTCACAAATGAGAAAGGAGAAGTCATTATGAAGGGTGTTAGGTCTAAGGACAACTGCTATCTATGGCTGCAACAAGACTCAAGTACCACAACATGTGTGTTTGCTAGAGATGATGAAGTCAAAATTTGGCATCAAAAGTTGGGACATTTTCATTTGAAGGGAATGAAGAGAATAATATCCTCAGAAGCTGTCAGAGGAATTTCTAAACTCAATATTGAAGAGGGAAGAGTTTGTGGAGATTGTCAAATATGGAAGCAGACCAAGATGTCACATCAGAAGCTTCAACATAACACCACCTCCAAAGTTTTGGAACTTCTTCATATGGACTTGATGGGACCTATGCAGGTAGAAAGTCTAGGAGGGAAGAAGTATGCTTATGTTGTTGTAGATGACTATTCTAGGTACACCTGGGTGAGCTTCATTAAAGACAAATCAGAGGTGTTTGATGTTTTTAAAGATCTTTGTCAAAGAATCCAAAGGGAAAAGGAGAGTAATGTTATTAGAATAAGGAGTGGTCATGGAAGAGAGTTTGAAAATAGAAAGTTTGCTGAATATTGTTCTGCTGAAGGCATAAGTCATGAGTTCTCTTCTCCAATCACTCCTCAGCAAAATGGAGTTGTTGAAAGGAAGAATAGAACTATTCAAGAGTCTGCTAGGGCAATGATTCATGCCAAAAAGCTTCCGTACAATTTCTGGGCTGAAGCTATGAACACTGCTTGCTATATTCACAATAGAGTTACTTTGAGAAGGGGCACTTTAGCTACTCTGTATGATTTATGGAAAGGAAGAAAGCCAAATGTGAAGTACTTTCATGTTTTTGGAAGAAAATGTTACATTTTGTCAGATCGTGAACAAAGGAGAAAGTTGGATCCTAAAAGTGATGAGGAAATCTTTCTAGGATACTCTAAAAATAGCAGAGCTTACAGGGTTTTCAACTCCAGAACAAAGGTTATGATGGAGTCTATAAATGTGGTGATTGATGACACTGATAAGTAGGAAGATGCTGATGTCCTGGATGATGTTGAAACATCAGTTGAAGAAGTCACAGAAGAAACTGAAGACAGAAGTGGGTCTCCTAGTCATGTTAATGCTGAGCCTGAACCTGAACAATCAAATAAAGAACCATCTATTAGAGTGCTAAAGGACCATCCCAGGGAGCTTATCATAGGTGATCCTAAGTCAGGGATTAGCACTAGATCAAGAGAGGTTGTGTCAAATTCTTGATTTGTTTCTAAAATTGAGCCCAAGAATGTCAAAGAAGCCTTGACTGATGAGTTTTGGATTAATGCCATGCATGAAGAGCTGGAACACTTCAAAAGGAATGAAGTGTGGGTTCTTGTACCAAGGCCTGATGAAGTTAATGTGATATGCACCAAGTGGATTTACAATAATAAATCTGATGAACAAGGAGTGGTCACCAGAAACAAGGCCAGATTAGTTGCTCAGGGATACACTCAGGTTGAAGGAATTGATTATGATGAAACCTTTGCTCCTGTGGCAAGACTGGAATCTATCAGATTGCTCTTAGGGGTGGCTTGTAATTTCAAATTCAAGCTTTTTCAGATGGATATTAAGAGTGCCTTCTTGAATGGTTTCTTAAATGAAGAGGTGTATGTTGATCAACCAAAAGGATTTATTGATCCAACATTTCCTGACCATGTGTACAAACTAAGGAAAGCTCTATATGGTTTGAAGCAAGCACCAAGAGCTTGGTATGAGAGGCTTACTGAATTCCTGGTTGTGAATGGCTACAGAAAAGGAGGGATTGACAAGACTTTGTTTGTTAAAGAGGAAGGAGGAAAACTGATGATAGCTCAAATCTATGTTGATGACATAGCATTTGGCGGGATGTCAGATGCAATGGTGAAACATTTTGTGGAACAGATGCAGTCTGAGTTTGAAATAAGTCTTGTTGGAGAGCTCAACTATTTTCTTGGTCTACAAGTTAGACAAATGGAGGACTCCATATTCATTTCTCAGAGCAAGTATGCAAAGAACATAGTGAAGCAATTTGGTCTAGAGAATGCTAA
Organism: Lathyrus tuberosus; assembly: GCA_022829125.1. Taxonomy (NCBI): domain Eukaryota; kingdom Viridiplantae; phylum Streptophyta; class Magnoliopsida; order Fabales; family Fabaceae; genus Lathyrus; species Lathyrus tuberosus. Next base: position 16,319,151 of record JALAZF010000072.1, read on the forward strand.
TCACAAGAGGACACCTGCTCCTACTCATTTAAAGTTGTCCAATGATGAACATGGTGTTAGTGTGGATCAAAGTGTATACAGAAGCATGATTGGAAGTCTATTGTATCTCACAGCTAGCAGACCTGATATTTCTTTTGCTGTTGGAGTTTGTGCCAGATATCAAGCTGAGCCTAAAGTTAGTCACTTGAATCAAGTGAAGAGGATTCTGAAATATGTGAATGGGGCTAGTGACTATGGAATGCTTTATAGTCATGGATAAGGCACTGAGTTATGTGGTTTTTGTGATGCTGATTGGGCAGGGAGTACTGATGATAGAAAAAGTACTTCAGGAGGGTGCTTCTTTTTAGGGAATAATCTGATATCATGGTTTAGTAAAAAGCAGAACTGTGTGTCTCTTTCTACTGCTGAAGCTGAGTACATAGCAGCGGGAGTAGTTGTTCTCAACTTGTTAGGATGAAGCAGATGTTAACAGGATACAATGTCAAGCAAGATGTCATGATATTGTACTGTGATAATTTGAGTGCTATCAATATCTCTAAGAATCCTATTCAACATAGCAGAACTAAGCATATTGATATAAGGCATCATTTTATAAGAGATTTGGTTGTGGATAAAGTAGTTGCCTTGGAACATGTTGCTACAGATAAACAATTAGCTGACAGTTTTACTAAAGCCTTAGATGCAATTCAATTTGAAAGTTTAAGAAGCAAACTGGGAATTTGCATTTATGAGGATTAGGTGTGCTGGAAGGAGTATTTGTGCAGTTGTGATTTTGCATATGTTTAATGAAAACAACATTTTATTTAACTGCTGAAAGCATACAAGATTGGATATTGGTACATCAAAAGCAATTTATATATGATCTAAAGATTATCCCAACCCCTGCATCAAGAAAAGGTTTCCAATCTTCATCCCATTCATCATCAGAAGCATAGAGTTGCACTGGAGGTTTCTTGATGGTTTTTGTCTCTGATGGTTTTCTTGTTCTTGTTACTCCTGAAGAGGTTCCAGCGACTTTCCTTGTTGTGTTCTTGGTCTTCAGGGGATCTGGTTTATTGTCCTCATGCTTATGTTGCTTTCCTGCATCTTTGTTTGACTGACTCATTCTTGTGTGTTGTTTGGTGCTGTTAGAAGGAAAAAGGCATGGATTTATAGTACTATAAGAATCCATAGGTTGTATCGCCTGACCAGTCAAAGGTTTTGGGATATTGTGTTCCTTGGGAAGCTTGCCTTTGACCATGTCTTAATGGATGTCAGATCTTTGTGCTTGGTGTAGATGATGTCAAATTGTGGCTAAAAGGGGGGAGAAGGTGTGTTAGCCTATGTGTTGCCTAGTTGTCTGATGTAGCTCTAGGCTTGAGGGGGAGTGTGCATGATTGAACAGCTGGTATGTTGGTTCTTGCTTTGAGGGGGAGTTTGGCTTTATGTAGCTTGTTATGAGATTGCTGCTGGGTTGAAGATTTTTTTGAAGTTTTTCCGCTGCAGGTACCTCTGATAATGGCAGAGTTTATTTTAGCCAAACTTAGCCAAAGGAGGAGATTGTTAGTTCTTGTATTGGCTGAAATTTTGGTAAAACAAAGTTGAACAAGGTTGATGTCATATGTCTGATGTCATAACATTGGTTCCTAACATTAGCTATTGCAGGGTTGAAGTTTTATATGCTGATGTTATAAGTGATGTCTTGACATCACTATATCAGAACATCAGATTGTGATGTTTTAGGGCTGTGTGTGTTAGTGAGTTTTGAGGAGATCTGGTAGAGTGATTGGATACGAATATCTTGGAGAAGAGATTTCCAATCAGATAAATTTACAGATTATGGAGCAGATTCTGTAACCAACATTAGGGCTGATTTGGTGAGATTTAAAAATAAGATTTGAAGATCAAATTTGTTTTAAATCAGATATTTTTGGAAGAGATCCAAGCCCAAGTCAGAAGGGTATAAAGCAGCCTCAACCCTTGTTGAATGATGACGAAGAAAGAGAGCATAGACTGAGAGTCAATTTGAGTTTTCGTGTGTTTTTGTAAACCATTCATGTTGGAATTGGTGTTACTATTTTGAGTTGTAAGTGTATTCACTCTAGAGCTTTTAAGCAAGAGTGTGTTGTTCTTGATCAAAGCTGTTAAGCAGAATCAAGTTGGGTGATTAGTTTGTAATCATTGGATTGTATCACTGAGGTGATTTAGGGAGTGAGTGGTTTCTCATACCTAAGTGGTTTCTTAGGTAGAATTGTCATTGGGTAGTGATTAAATTAGGTAGATGTAAACTGGGATTGTTGAGTCTGTAATTTGATACTACTAATAGTGATTTTCCTCCCTGTCTTGGTAGCCCCCAGACGTAAGTACTTAGACCGAACTGGGTGAACAATTCTTTGTGTTATTTACTGTTGCTTTTACCTTGTTCATATAGCAGATTGTGTTGTTATGACATCACACTTAACATCACACATCTGATACCAGAATTTCAGTATTCAAGCCAAATTTCATCAAGGCATGTTTGATCAATGAATTTGGGCATGAAAATCAAGATTTGGAAGGTTTCTTGCAAAAGGGGCAAAGTTAAGAAACTTGGAATTTTTCAAGTATGGAAAAAACCCTAGTTTTAAGGCCAACTTTGAAAGATCATAACTCTCAATCTACACAACCTTTTTGTGTGCTTCAAAGCTCAAATTAAAGCCCTCCAACATACTGCAACTTTGTATGGGAGGTGGAAACCTCTAAAAATGCTTAGATTTTGGGTTATGAAGCTTCAAAGTTTGAGAAAATCTTTGAACACTTAGAAATTTTTCAAGACAAGTTTTTGGTCCTTAGAAGCATCAATCTTTGAGGCCAGTTTTCATTATGATCCTTTAAGATTCAAGATTTTTGTTAAACATTAAAGTTTTAAAGCACATTTGGGGCTTTTCAAAAAGTACAAGAACTCCTCCATAGCCTTCTTGAGCTGGGAGATTCGAAGAGATGAAGTTGGTGTCACAAAGAGGGATTTCATGCCATTTTCACTACTTGCTCTTGGCCAAAACTCCAAGTCATTCCCTATAATCCTACCTTGCAGCCCTCATTACTTCTAAATCACTCCATAATCAGAAGATTGCATGATTTAAGGAAGCATTGCACACTAATTTGAAGCTTTGTCCATTAAATCATGCCATTTTTGGAAGAAATGCTTCACTTCCATTTTGATAAAGTTACTTTAATGCAAAGTCAACTTGTCTTGAGATTCCCATTTGTTCTTTCTGCACTCAATATTTTCTGAAATATATACATTTGGAGGCGAGGTGGAGGTGACATGGAGCTGATTTGGCCATTTTAAGGTGTTTCTAAAATATATACATTTTGAATCCCTATAGTTATTGGATGAGAATGTAACACCGCTGGTCCAGGAGAAGGGGTTATGTGTATTTGCAAGCGAAGGGACTGGGGTTTGAATCCCCCTCGCCCCAGTCCTTTTTATTTTTCTGATTTTTTCAAACAATAAAACATATTATGAAGGTGCGAGAAAGACACAAGAAATGGGGGGTTTGAATTGTGTATTTACTCTTTTTGTAACTTTTCGCATCTTGTTAATTTGATGCTCAAGAACCTTCAATGTTCGTTGATAGATTCTAATCTATTAACTAAAGAGTATGAGAACCATATAGGTTCTGATCATAAGATACGATACTCAGAACTTGCAGTGCAAAAGCTTATCAGAGATAGACTGCAAGGTTCTGACTTTGATTAATATGAGGTTCTGATATTCAATGCTGAAACATAAATAGAGATACTAAGTAAGAGAGTAAAGGACACACGATATATCCTGGTTCACCATGCGGGTTAATCCAGTCCACCCTCCTCAGGTGATTTTGCCTTGAACACAAGGACTTAATCCACTATAACCAAATCATGATTACACTTGCACGGGAAACAGTCGGTGACTAACCACTTGCACAACCGCACTGTGACTAACAACACAATGAACTGTTCAGGGATCCAACAGGATATAACGTTCATTGACCGAGCAGACCCACTGCTGGGATTTCACGGCTAGCCGTTCAGGGATTCATCACAATGAATATAATGCTACTGACCATATTTCAGGATTTCCCACAATGACCCCCAGCCATTGTCCTCTAAAGTATCTGATCACCACGTGATCTACTCAAGGGCCTCAACTCACAGCTGAACCATTCAGGGATCCCATCAGGATATAACGTTCACTTTAGGAGTCTCAATTCATCTAGTTGAATTGGCAAGCTGGAGATTACAAATTGTGCTTCTTAATAAGCAAGTTTCTCCTAGGTTTAAGTACAAAGAACACATACATATGTTCAAGAAAGTTTTGAGCAATCAGCTCCTTGCTTTCCTAAGTAACTACAAAGATGTATTTGATATTATGATTGTAGACATCTTGTAGATCTTCTTCTTCTTCGTCTTCTGGTTGAGCAAGCTTTGAGCAGCAACTCCTTGCTTCAGATCTTCAATGTAGTCCTGACGAGAAGGAAGGTTGATGACTTGACTGATCTTCAATGTTGTCTTCTTTATCAACAACTTCTATTTGATTGTTGTTGCTGTATTGATTTGTTCTTTAGAGATCCAACAACAATTGCCATGAGTGAAATAATGACAGCTTTGAATATTCTAAGTGTTACAACGAGAACTCATCGTTGTTGCTATCTTCACACAATGACTTGGTCAATTTTGTAGATGAACATTCAGTTCATAATTCTACAAGTGATCGACATATCAGAAGCAAAAACTCTTCCCATTAAATAACCAGTATAAATATAGCCGTTAGAGAATGTTGTTAGCTGTTTGGAAAGGAGACGTTGTGATATAATGAGTTATACTGACGCGTCTTCTTTTTGCAGATGAGGAAGTGACCGAACATCTTTTCTTGGGCAATGTGTAAATTTAACTCACAACGGTAATATTTAGACTTCGAAACTTCAGTGGCTTCTGATGTTAATTTGATGTAGCATGAGTGGAGTCTTTATAACAGAATATCTGATACTTCAAGTCTTCCGTTAATTGAAGAAGTCCATTAGGAATCAGTCTTCAGAACTTCAGTACTTGGTCATTAAGAGCGTTATCCTTTTCTGCTTCAAGTCTTCCGAATCTTCAGAGCCTGTCTTCAGAGACTTCAGAACTTCTTGTTTGAAACCTTGATCTTCAGAACTCGTCAGTCTTCAGATTCTTTCTATACTTGGTCTTCAGTGCCTTCAGCAATCAGAACTTCAAGTCCTAGGAGTCTTCAGAACTTTGGTTCTTTCTGAGTGTACTTCTTCAGAAGCTTCTCTATCTTCAGAATCTTAATCACTTTCAGAGAGCATCCACAAGAGCATTGCAACAGCAATCTTGGCATCCTTGGATCTGGCTGATCATGACTAGATAAACAAGCGTTCTTGCTTCTCGCAACTTTAGTCACACATAGTAACTTCGTATATATATATATATATATATATTCAATCATAGTACATCTAGCTGGTGTATGTTGGTTCTGATGTCTTTAGTTCTTATGATCTGCACACAACACACGTTAGACCATAAAATGGTTCTTTCACAAATACTTATTGTTATCATCAAAACATAGATTGACTTGTAGAGACAATTCTTGCTCTCACAATCTCCCCCTTTTTGATGATGACAAAACCAAATATTTTGATTGAACATTTTATACAAGGTAATCACCAATGCAAACAAATTCAGAGTATGGAACAACAGCTCCCCCTGAATGAGTTATCCTCAAAGCTTTATATGAGATCATCTAGGATTTTATATAATCCAAAGATATACAGAGTAACAACTTGAGTTGCCAGAACAGAAATAGAAAAGAGTTACTTTTCTATCTTGTCCTTAAGAAAACGAAGAGTCTTTAGCATCTGGACTAGTTCAACAGAACTTCCATCTTCAGATCTTCAGAACTCAGTTTCCTTTGTTGTCATATCAGAGCTTGTTATCTTCAGAGTCGTTTGAAGCATTTCTACTTTTCAGTAGATTCAATTGAGCACAAAATTAGAGCAGTTCTTCGACTGATAAACATAGCTTCGCTATATATCAGAAACTATCTTTCGAGACACTCCCCCTGAGTTTCAGGCTATATGAAGATTTTATATTTTTCATTTTAGTCTTCTGGGTAATCTCCCCCTAATTTCCATAAGTCAGATATTGGGATCTTTCAGAATCGAAATTCAGAGTTTCTAAATTTAATCACCAGTGTTGATCATGACTTTTCAGAGTTTGACTTTGAACACAGGTTTATTTCAGACCTTGTTATTGTCAGAACTCAGTTAAATTATCAAAGCTTGATTTTTGATCAGATACCAATTGAAGGTTAAAACATGTGATCAATCAACACTTGATTCTGAATCTGGTACATCTTGTTTTAGTCAGATGTAAAAATGATGTGCTGACTCTTATACCAGAGTCTGTTGATTCTGATGCTGAAGGAGTTCTTTTGATATTACTTTGAAGAGTATTTCCTTTGTGTGCTGATAGGATACCAATGAAGGTACTTTGACAGTAATCCACAGCTTTTCTTTGATTGAGAGTCTGATACTAATCTTTGTGTACTGAATCTGATTTCCAATTGATGATTTAATCTGATACCAAATCGTCTTTAATTCAAATTGGTTCCTGATAAACATCAGAATGGTTTCATGCTTGGATCGTTAATCCGGATCTTCAGACAGTTCTTGACTTCTGATTTGCACATAACTTCTGAGTGAGCATCTTGAAATATAGACTTTGCCTTGATTGCTTTCAGAGTTTTCTTACTTAATCTGATTCTTTATTCTATGATCGTAGTTCTTCTTCTTATCCTGTCTTTAGAATGCCTAGTGAACTTGTTTAGAGTTCCTCGGATAACATCAAACAACAAACGTTAGTAGTAAGGCATTTTATAAGAATACTTTGTTTGAGTTCTGCATTCTTTCAGATTTCCTTCTTTCAATAAAAATCAATCAATATATTTCTCCCCCTTTTTGACATCATCAAAAAGTGTCAGGGCATATGAGCATTTAAGCATGTAGTCATTTATATTCAGTTACAGAGTCACAGAATCATTTAAACATTCAAAATCAATTAGACTCATTTTAGGGAAACACATCTATACTCAGTATGTATTTAACTGAAGGTGGATAGATGGAAGCTAAAAGATTAATTGAAGGTTAATAGATGTAAAGTGAACTTCTTAGATAAGCAACAAAATAGAAGACATCACATTTTCATTAAGTGAGAAAAACATCAGCACAAAATAGAGCGATAAGCAACAAAACATAGCATTGCACTACATCAGATTTTAAAATTTTAGTCATCAAAATCTTCAACATTGTCTACCCTATCGCATCTTGTCTCAGTTATTGAAGGTTCTGGTCTGAGTCTCCTTACTAACCCCCAAAATTTCTCTTTTAGCATAATTTCAGATATTATTCTCCCTTAAGGAACATAAGAGTTCAACTGAGTTCTTGAAACTATGATAGAATGTTTCAGGTGATTGAAAATATTTTTGGGAAGATTAATTTTAAAGTGATGTGTTAGGAGGAAAACGAATACTTTGTCATCTTGGGACAGCGTGCTCCTTGCAGTTGCACGAGGTCGAAGATTGGTTAGAGAGAATCTGAACCATGTTCTGGGTGAAGGAAGAAGTTTCTCAGGGTTGTTAGGTTCATAAGGAACCGAACCATCAAATAAAACCTTGCATTTCTTTACTTAGCTTAGGTCAGATTGAAAGTCTTCAACAGTGACCCCAGAGGCGACACAATTTATGAGCTTTTCTAATGAGGGAATGGAGATGGTGATTGGAAAGCTATATACTTCAGACCAGATAGTGTTGCCATTATTACTGATTCTGGCATATTTCCAGAATTCTTTCACAAGAACTGGAAAGACAAGGCCGTTTAGCAGTGAATAATAACTATTCCAAGATTGAATCTGCATGCTTCTTACAATTTCCCGACCATTATTTTGAAGTCTAGCTAGGTTTGGTCTTTTCTCTGGGATAACTTCTATAGTTTCTACGTTTCCTCTAAATGTTGGAGAAGCCATTTGTTAACACACAGAAGATTCTGAATGAAAATTGGTTTGGATGAGGATGAGCGAGGACGAAGTAGAATCCTATTATTTATAGGCGAAAAGAGAGTGAGGGGTGTAATGACTAAATTGGTACACCAAGATTTGGGTTTACTATTTCCTAGGTGGTCATGATTAATTAGGGTATGCTAAAAGGCGTGAACGTGTGGGAAAAGAAAACGGAGCAGTTACTCATTTATTGGGAAGTTAAAGACTTTATTACTGAAGATTTCTTGGGCTGTAAAACGGGACACTTCATTTATGCAATATTTTAATGGTTTATTAAGAATTTTTATTAGTGGGTACCAGATATTATAAATAACGCAAGACAAAAGATAACATAGATATATATCCATAATTGATACAGGCATACACTTAACCATCTAGTATCCTAATCTATCTTAGACTGTCAACTAATTTGTTTTCTGAGAACCAGTCACTGTCAAACATTTCACAAGAGTTTTCAATAAGGGCAATATCAGGATCGCATCTAATCCTGCTAATTGTCTGCATAACTCCTATTTTGAAAAACACTTTAGTTAAGATTCTTCTGTAAGGGATCGTAGTTTCAAGGGTAGTTCTTGACACGAGAATGGTGTCCTTGAGATGGTCAAATATAATTTGGGGCAGATTTATACGAGTTTGCTTAAGGAGACACATGATTAGGAGCTTGTCATCATGATACAGAAAGTTTTTGTATGTGCTTTGAGGTTTGATGTTTGTCAGAATGAATTTAAACCAGCCTCTGGCATGGGGCAGGAGTTTCTAAGGATTAGTAGGTTCGAAGGTAGAACCTTTATCAAACAAGTAGTGAAATTTTGCATCAGAAGTGCATCGAATGGATGCATGACTGGGAGTGATGCCTTCCAGTGGGCATTCAATGGATTCAGCAATTTTTGAAGCGTTGAAGGAGAGAGGAATACCATAGATGTCTGAAGAAATGGTCAGACCATCATGGCTGACAACAACATTGATCCAAAAAATTTTTATGATGTTTGGGTAAATGGAACCTCTAAGCGTATGAATGTACCCTTTCCAATTTTGCGAATGAATGCCTAGATGTAAATTATGATCAATATCCATTAGCTTAGGTTGTTTTTCACTAATGATTTCAAGAGAGTTGTCGTCACCAAAGAAGGTTCTTGGAGTCAATGAATAGTTTGCCATGAGAATGGTGAGGAAGTCTTTTGAGGAAATCAAGTTAGGAGTTAGAGAGGTGTGAGTTTTAATAAGTTAGAAACTGAGGATAATATATATATAGAATAAGACTTGTATTATTGATGAGTAGGGTTAGCTAGGATGAATAGATACTCTTGTTAGAGAGAGAGAGAGGGATTAGGTTCTAGAGAGGTGTTGACTGAAGCATACTTATGGGTAATAGGATATGACTAGACACTGATGGAGGAAATCTCTTACTAGAGGACAGTTCAAAAGATTTTAGTAAGATCTTATTAAGTTGTCAGAGATATGTTGTGGTTTCAATAGATTCGCAATTATTATTGTATTCTTTTGCGTGTAGTTTTTGTTAAAGGGTTTTCTTGTATTTAACATTTTCTTTCATCTATGCTTAACAGATTTTCTATTGGTTGAATATTTTCCTAAAGAAACATGTAAGGATTTCTAAATAATTACCTAGTAAAACATGTTATGACAAGTTTGAAAGAATTCTAATTAAGGCATCTCATGAGTTTAACAGATTATTAGTGAAGAGAAAAGTGTACCTTAGATTTCTCAGACTTAACAGAGTGCTTTGGTCTTCATTTTGAAATCTTCGTATTTTTACATGAGTGCATTCTTCTGAGCTTTTGATCAACTTCTTTCAGACTTGGCTTGCTTCAGAGAGAGAGAGAGTTGAAGGTTCTGAGATTCTTCAAGATACACCTTAGGGATGCTTAACCTCTTTGAAGAAAATCTTTTAGCTAAAACTTTTCTTGAAATCATTCCTTTCAGACTCCTGAAGCTTTGAGCATCTTTCTGATTCTGCCTATTTCCGAGTAAGCTGCAGATGTTTCTTGGGTTCTTCAAGATAAGTTTGTCTTCTGACTTCTGAAGAGAATATTTTCTTGGAAGGTGATCCTAGTTGGATTGTAGCTTTCTCTCTCTTTTCCTGTTCAACCTTGTCCTTTAGTTCTCTAGGTTACAGTAACCGAGATTAGGACTTAGCATGATCAGAGTGACCATTTTAATTGAACTTAGCCAATTACATGCAATCCTTTTTTATAAGGCAACACTCATATGTGTGGGAGCATTACTGAGTGAACAGTAGATTTCATTTGATGACCTCATTCATAAACAACAGATTATTTCTCACTTCTCATTTCCTTGATCCATAGAACCTATTTAGTTTGGATACAGTTCCTAAGATATGGATCTGAATCTTAAACGACAAACTTCAAGAATTGGTTGAGTTTTCCTTTCAAAGCCCGAATTCAGTTTGCGTTTGTGAGAGTTTCTTTTCTTTGAAAGATGATTGATTTCACCAGTTCAGTAAGAACCTTTGAGAGGTTATACGAGGAGGAATTATCACACCAGCATCTGACTTGTTCCTCAAGGTTGTTTCAGAACTTGTTCAGAACCAAAACATCATCATGCCCCATGAGTACATTACTAGACATGATTTGCATGAACCTCTTGTTCTTACAATGATGATCAACTTAGTTGGGGTTGTTCACACATATCTATGAGTTGACTAATTTCTTCAAACGAACATCATTAACGTCATCTTAGTTGGAGAACCTAGATACCTGAAATGATAGCATCTAATTTCATAGCACAAGTGGTTCTGAGAACACTTGATCTGTTGAAAATCAGACTATCAACATTTGATCTTTACTAGGATGATTTTACGTTGTTGGAGCTTGATCACTGAACCAGTTAAGATCTTAAGAGTTTGTTCTGAATCAAGTAATTACTGAATCTTTGGGATTCAGTTCTCCATTGAATCTTTTGATCATTCCAGATTCTGACAATGAATCATTTCTAATAATTTGAATTTTTTAGATTCTGAGTTTAACAGATTTATTTCTGAAATTTAAAGTCTTAGAACAATAACCTTCCTTCTTTACATGAAGAGATCCAGAATGAGTTTTTTTTTAAACGAGAAAGTCAAGGGTGGACCTAATCCGTTTCTTGAAAACATATCAAAAACTCATAAAGAATTAATCTTCAGCAAACAAGATTTCTTGCTTTCTGATGATTCAACTTTTAATCATATACATGGTTTTATCCACACATATTTTCCAGAATGAGCATTCAACAGATACTGCCTTTCATCTGATAAATTTATCTTATCAACTGATTCTTCAATCTTTAGTGAGGCTTCATCTAGAATTAGTGAATTGCTCACAAAGTAATCAGATTGATTACAATTTTGTACACAGTTAACTACTGAACTGTTACCAAAATTGTAAGTGGATTTCAATCTCACCAAGAGTACTTCTACGCACCACATCTGGTTCTTTTTCTGACACTGTTAAGCGTTTGATGTAAATCAATAACAGAACCGGAGCTCTGATACCAATTGAAGGTGCGAGAAAGACACAAGAAAGGGGGGGTTGAATTGTGTATTTACTCTTTTTTGTAACTTTTCGCATCTTGTTAATTTGACGATCAAGAACCTTCAATGTTCGTTGAGAGATTCTGATCTATTAACTAAAGAGTATGAGAACCGTATAGGTTCTGATCATAAGATACGATACTCAGAACTTGCAGTGCGGAAGCTTATCAGAGATAGGCTGCAATGTTCTGACTTTGCTTAATATGAGGTTCTGATATTCAATGCTAAAACATAAATAGAGATACTAAGCAAGAGAGTAAAGGACACACGATATATCCTGGTTCACCACGCGGGCTAATCCAATCCACCCTCCTCAGGTGATTTCGCCTTGAACACAAGGACTTAATCCACTATAATTAAATCATGATTACACTTGCACGGGCAACAGCCGGTGACTAACCACTTGCACAGCCGCACTGTGACTAAAAACACAATGAACCGTTTAGGGATCCAATAGGATATAACGTTCATTGATCGAGCAGACCCACTGCTGGGATTTCACAGCTAGCCGTTCAGGGATTCATCACAATGAATATAACGCTACTGACCATATTTCAAGATTTTACACAATGACCCTTAGCCATTGTCATCTCAAGTATCTAATCACCACGTGATCTACTCATGGGCCTCAACTCATAGCTGAACCGTTCAGGGATCCCATCAGGATATAACGTTCTCTTGAGGAGTCTCAATTCATCTAGTTGAATTGGCAAACTGGAGATTACAAATTGTGCTTCTTAATAAGCAAGTTTCTCCTAGGTTTAAGTACAAAGAACACACACTTGTGTTCAAGCAAGTGTTGAGCAATCAACTCCTTGCTTTCCTAAGAAACTACAAAGATGTATTTGATATTATGATTGTAGACATCTTGTAGATCTTCTTCTTCTTCGTCTTCTAGGTGAGCAAGCTTTGAGCAGCAACTCCTTGCTTAAGATCTTCAATGTAGTCCTGACGAGAAGGTAGGTTGATGACTTGACTGATCTTCAATGTTGTCTTCTTCATCAAAAACTTCTGTTTGATTGTTGTTGTTGTATTGATTTGTTCTTTGGAGATTCAACAACAATTGCCACGAGTGAAATAATGACAGCTTTGAATATTCTAAGTGTTACAACGAGAACTCATCGTTGTTGTATCTTCACACAATAACTTGGTCAATTTTGTAGATGAATATTCAGTTCATAATTCTACAAGTGATTGACACATCAGAAGCAAAAACTCTTCCCATTAAATAACCAGTAGAAATATAGCCGTTAGAGAATACTGTTGGCTATTTGGAAAAGAGACATTGTGATATAATGAGTTGTACTGACACATCTTCTTTTTGCAGAGGAGGAAGTGACCGGACATCTTTTCTTGGGCAGTGTGTACATTTAACTCACAACGGTAATATTTAGACTTTGAAACTTCAGTGGCTTCTGATGTTAATTTGATGAAGCATTAGTGGAGTCTTTATAGCAGAATATTTGATGCTTCAAGTCTTTCGTTAATTGAAGAAGTCCATTAGGAATCAGTCTTCAAAACTTCAGTACTTGGTCGTTAAGAGCGTTATCCTTTTCTGCTTTAAGTCTTCCGAATCTTCAGAGCCTGTCTTCAGAGTCTTCAGAACTTCTTGTTTGAAACCATGATTTTCAGAACTCGCCAGTCTTCAGATTCTTTCTGCACTTGGTCTTCAGCGCCTTCAGCCATCAGAACTTCAAGTTATAGGAGTCTTCAAAACTTTGGTTCTTTCTGAGTGTACTTCTTCAGAAGCTTCGCTATCTTCAGAATCTTAATCACTTTCAGAGAGCATCCACAAGAGCATTGCAACAGCAATCTTGGCATCCTTGGATCTGGCTGATCATGACTAGATAAACAAGCATTCTTGCTTCTCACGACTTTAGTCACACATAGTAACTTCGCATATATATATATATATATATATATATATATATATATATATATTCAATCATAGTATATCTAGCTGGTGTATGTTGGTTCTGATGTCTTTAGTTCTTATGATCTGCACACAACACACATTAGACCATAAAATGGTTCTTTCACAAATACTTATTGTTATCATCAAAACATAGATTGACTTGTAGAGACAATTCTTGCTCTCACAATCATATAGTATCACAATGCGCGCGTGGTAGGATTGGCAAATGTTTTGGGCCAGAAGCGCGATGGCTTGGGTTCAACACCCATGGGGGCCAGTCCCTTTATTTTTTTATCACTTTGTCCACTTCATTTTATTCACAACTTCAAGTGGTCATAAGTCCTTCAATTTTAATCATTTTTGACCCACTCTTTTTGCAAAATGCTCATGATGTTATCTATTTTCTGTTTATGAATTTAGATTTCCAAAAGTGTTTATTTTTGTGACACTTATTCATGTTTGAACTGGGTGTATTTTTAGGGTTTTCTTAAGGACCATTTTGGATTCTTTGTTAGGTTCCTTTGTTTTTCTTTGCACCAATGGACATGTTTGAACCATTTGCAATTTATGTGAAACTTGTGTGATGTTGTCAACTTGTACCCATGGTTTTGACTTGATTTTTGACTTACTTTATGTATGTTTACATGTTTAAATTCCTTGAACTTTTGTCAACTATGCCATGCACCTCTTTGTGCACATACCTTGACCTTTCACACACATCCTTGGATGAGCACCAAGAACCATAGCATACACGTTAGGTTGTCACCAAAGTCTTGAGCCATGTACACTTTTTCTTCCATGTTAAGTGATGTCTTGACTTACACATGTTATCTTTTAACTTTCATCCATGTTTAAGTAATGTCTTAACTTATACATGTCAACTTTGAACCCTTGATCTTATCCATGTTTAAGTGTTGTCATAACTATCACATATTAACTTGAACTTTGAATCTTATCATGCTTAAGTGTTGTAATAACTTATTCATGCTTTGAAATGTTAAATTGTATTCATGATTAAGTGTTGTTACAACTTATCCTTTTTTGTCTTATATTCATGATTAAGTGGTGTTAGAAAACCCTAAAGCATTTTGCCTTATCCATGACCTTAGTCTTGTTAGGACTATATCTCATGCTTGTTTAGATGTTGTAACATCTCTGTTTGATTGAACTTGTTTGGTTGTCCCCATGTTAATTTGAAACTTCCTTGAACCTTTGAACATACTAGGTAGTTACCTTTTCTAGTTCATGATTTTGTTAGGTCCTCACTCAAAATGTTGTCACATTTGTTTTTATGCTTTGGTTGTAACCATGTGTTTCACCTTTGTCATGCTTTCATTAACATCATGTTTGAATGCTACTTTGATTTTTCTTCAAATTGATATCATGTTTGAATATCATGTTTGTTCATATCATCCATACTTAAATCATACTCCATTCAACTTTGTTAAGTTATTCCCCCAAGTGATGTTAGCTTGTTATCTTCCATCCTCAAGTTGCCCTCTATTCCTTAATCCAAGGGAAAGTCTCTCTATTGACTCCATGTCATAGATAACTCATCATTATCTACATCCTTTGACCTTCTTAGAGTAATTAGGCTTTTGAGTCTTAGACTTAGGTTAGAATTTACAACTCTTTTGACTTTGTCAAGTCAAGTAAGTGTTAAGACCATAACACTTAATCCCTTTGAATCTTGATCATAATTAAGTATTCATCCATCCCTATTTTGGTGAACTACAAATGCTCTGATTCCATCCTTGTAAGGATATGTAGGCACAAGACCGCGAAGTTTTGGCAAGCATACTTAGTAACCAAGCCTTTAGGTTCCTATCTCTCACCATAAAATCCAAACACAAAACAAATAGCAAGCAACATCACAAATACTAGTAAGAGGTTCCTATAGAGTACTATGGATGCTTAGGGTGCTAATACCTTCCTTAAGTATAACCAATCCCCAACCCCAAAATCTCTTAGCATTGTTGTTACATTGAAAACTTATGGTTTTTTACAATCTTTACCCTTTCCCTTGAATAAATCAAAGCTCGGTGGTGAATCTTTAAAAGATTTGTGATTCAAGTTTAATTAATAGCTTGATATGCAATTTTCACTGCAACACTAAGCCATCGTGCGTAATGCCTCTGTTTACTAAGACTGACAAATGACAATTGAGAGCCCCACCTCTAATCCATTTACGCCATTTGCTGCAGAAATTCATTTTAATCATCACATCTTCTAGAAAGGACCACGCCATGCTGTCATACGCTTGAGCGAAATCCACCTTGAAAACCAAAAAATTATGCTTACATCTCTTAGCAAGATCAAGAATTTCATTAGTCAACAACACACCATTAAGCAATTGCCGCCCAAGAATGAACACAGTTTGAGAACATGATACCAATCTACCAACCACTTTGCTCAGTCTGTCAGCCATAAGTTTGGATATCAGTTTGTAAACACATACAATTAAGCTTATAGGCATGTATTCCTCCAAC
The DNA here is from genome assembly GCA_022829125.1 of Lathyrus tuberosus. Taxonomy (NCBI): domain Eukaryota; kingdom Viridiplantae; phylum Streptophyta; class Magnoliopsida; order Fabales; family Fabaceae; genus Lathyrus; species Lathyrus tuberosus. The sequence continues at coordinate 16,335,157 of JALAZF010000072.1, forward strand.
GTCTGAGGGTTATTTTTCTTAGGAATAAGAGCAATAAATGAAGAAGAAAAGGATTTTGGTAGATTCCCAAACTAATGGAAGTGGTTGATCACATTCAAAAAAATCACTACCCACAGTAGCCCAACATCTATGTAAAAACTGAAAGTCAAACCCATCAGGCTCGGGACTCTTGTACCCCACACTACTAGACAAAATCCCAGTGATTTCTTCGGACGAGAAATGAGCAGTTAGAAACTCAGTTTCTTCCAAAGACAACTTAGGAAAACCAGCCATGTAGAGTTTTAAACCATAACAAGCCCCCTTCTTAAATTTTGAATCTAAGAAATCCTTGATGCTACTCTTAATCAAGTCAACTTCTTACAACATCACATTTCCAGCTTTTATGAAGGGGATGTTATTTCTTCTACACCTAGATTTGAACATTGCATGATAAAGCTGTGTGTTTGCATCCCCTTCCTTAACCCATTTGGTTCTAGATTTCTTCTTTTCATGCTTTCCTTAAGTTTCAAATTCCTCCAGATCTTACCTTGAGTCTCGCATCTCTCCAACACTTTGTCCTCTGACATAATTTTCTCATTGAAATCCTTGTCATCCTCAATTGCATTAAGAGCATGAACACCTTCTTCAACACAAAGATCAACCCACCCATAAATATTTTTATTCCACCACTTGAGCTTTTTTCTAAGACATATAAACTTCTCAGTAAAGATATAAGACGCACTGCCTTCAATCCTCAAAGTATTCCATGACTTACTAACAAACTCCAAAAACTGAGGGTTTTCATACCAGGAATCAAAGATTTTAAAGGGTTTTGGGCCCCAGTTAGCTACGTTGCATTTTAGTGAAACCGGCCTATGGTCAGAAATGTCCCAAGACCCAATATGCTGCGCCACAATGCCCCAATGTGACGCCAAACCCTCCGAGACCATAATTCTGTCTAACCTACTCCTGCAGCTCCCATTAGACTTGAACTAAATGAACAAGTTTCCAATCACCGGAACATTAATTAATTCCGTTATTTCAATGAAAGAAGAAAAATCCTCATGTTCTGATGTTATGCTTCTTCCCAAACCCTTCCTTTCCTCCCTAGCTTTAATTGCGGTAAAATCACCAGCAACAATCCATGAAAATCTACTCTTGACCTCAATTAAAGACGACCAAATTCTCCCATTTTCATATATAAAACATGAAGAGTAGACATTGATGAGATAACACCTCGAACCTTTCCAGAGCCTGCAAATCCCTAGATATCTGTCTCCTTTGAAGCTAAACAGAGATGAAAATAATTCCCTTTTCCAAACAGACAAAATTCCACCTGATTGCCCTACCGGCGTAGACGCTGACCAATCTAATTCTTCATGGTCCCAAAGACTACGCACACACGCATCGTCCATATTTTGGATCTTGGTCTCTTGAATAAAAGGCAAATCCTCCTTACCCTCCAAGGGTAATTGTCGCATTATCCTTCTTTTCAGGGAGGAGCTACACCCTCGCACATTATAAGAGACAAGATTCATGGGACTCTGATTCCTACCCCCAACTTGGCTTTAAAATATTTTCTGTCACGGTCTTCCAAATTCCTGATGATTTTCTCAAATGCCTCATCGTCATCCTCACCCTCACTACCTAGGGCTTTAATGGATTGCTAGATATTCATTGGAACATCTTCCAAGGATTTCCTAATTCTCGAATTCCCTTGACTGACATCGTAATCACCAATTGAATCACAGCACAAGATTGACCCTACAGAGAAACGAGAACTTACATCAATTTCTTGTGAAGAACAAATCAATTTTCCACCCTCAAAACAAGGAACACACTCCGAAATCTTCTCCATGGGATTCAACTTTGGTTTGGAAGAGTTATGGTGGAGGATCAAAGAGGAATAATACGAAGGTGTAAAAGGGATTTGGATGCTATCATATATATCCTTAATTGACTTCTTTTTCTTCAATAAAGGACCAACCGGTGGACCCCTAAGCCCAAATTCCTCAAGAGAAATTGGATCAGACACTGTAGCTACTGGGCTTAAAGCCAAATGTTGGATTGGGTCCACCACCTATAAAACAACAACAGATTCCACCACGGTCAAAATGTTGGACTCAATATTCTCATGTACCACCGTACGAGTGACACGTGATGTAGTTGGGAACTTGCCAGTGCTTTCCACACCTATATCTGCTACATTACATCCAAACCCAACCTTTTCACAAAAATCAACCTCTGCATCACAAAGCCTCAACGGCTCCCCAGCTTTCCCATCACCTGACACAAGCCTATCATTCCCATCCGCCACTTCATCCTCCTCTATGTTATAGTTCTTATCAGGTTGACACTGATCTCCAGAAATATCATCCCCATATTCGTCATCTTCTACAACATCCGAATTGTACAACTCGCCACCTTCACCCTCCGTGTTTGAGAGATCTGATTCACTCACCTCTTCTTTTCTCTTCCAAACAAAAATCCTTTTTAGCCCATGGAAGTCTTCTACGAGTTTGATACAATACACCGTGTCATTTATTTCAACATTAAAAACTTGGTTTAAATCAATGGAAAATTTTGTTTTGATCAAAATTCTTGCTACATCCAGATTGTCTTGCCTTTCGGTTTCAGCATTACAACACACAAATTCTCCAACACAACTAGAAAAAAACTTGAAGAATCTATCGCACCAAGCGTGACCCAGAAAATCAAAGCACTTCATCCACTTTAATCTCTCTCCATCAATATCATATACCGTCCAAGGATGAATATCCTCAAACCTGCTCATGAACCAAGCTTCATTTTCATGGACCAGCAACTTGACACTACCCGGTTCCAAGTCCTCAAGGAGACACAGATTGACCACCATTGGGGTAGCTTTAATGCTAAAGAAACCTTCAGCATTTAGGGCTTCTTGAATCCCATAAGTTGAACCAGATTTCATAACGACTCCAACAAAAGCCTTATCAAACATTTCCAAGTCCGATTGAGGCACAATAAACTGGAGATGGGCAAAGTTTAGTTTCTCAACAAGCTTTTGTCTTCCCACACTAGTAGTATCAAATTTTCCATTCCCCTGAGGATAATGCCTATTAACCACCTGAGCTTAAGTTCTATCATTATACCTTACGTTGCCTCCATTATAATGAGGCTGACCCCGGGCATTGGAGGCCGCCTGACCTATGTTTCCCTCAACCCGTTTCGCAGATATTACTCCACGCTAAAACTTTGGTATATTTGCAAAAAATTTCTTCCCTTCTATATGCATGCTATTTAATTTCACTGCCAAGATTCTTTCGTCCGAAACCTTCCTAAATCTTAAAAAATTATACCTCCGCCCCCATTCTGTCTCTCTTCCCTAGGATAAAAACTTCAGTCACCAAACCAAGGACTTTGAAGAGATCCACCATATGCTTAGCATTATATGATTCTGGAAACTCTGTGAATAAGAAAGAAGAGACTTTCTCTCTGACATGCTACCCTTTGCCTACATTTGATTTCTACACCGAGTATCTAGGAGTGTTTTCGGAAGATCTTCTCCTACGAACTGCTTTCCATTTCGCTTCTGACATGCTACCACTACCCACCACCATCAAAGAGTATATAAAACCCGAAGAACCAACACCAATCAACAAGGTCCCAAGTCCAAAGACTAGAAGTTTAAACCAAAATTAATGGGTTAGCTTCAAGCCATGTATTTCCTTCTTTGTAGATCAAACTAAGTGTGTTGAGAATAAATGTTGTTCATATCTTTTGTTGAGAATGATACATAATTAAAACCGAAATTAATGAATTAGCTTCAGGGAATTGTACCTCAAATGTATTTCCTTCTTGAGCATAAATATTATTCGTATCTTTTGTTGAGAATGATACAAAATCTTCCGACCTCCTATTTCATAATGTATTTCTTTTCGTCCCAAAAGTTAGCAACTTAAAAAAATGATCAGGTGGAGATAACCTAATAAATATTAGTAGAGAATGGCAAAGGAATACTCAGAAATAATTAAAAAAAAATTAGATAACCAAGGCCTCTTTGAAAACATTAGTCACATATCAATATCACTTAATAAAATAATAACACAATGGAATCACAGACACTTGATAACCAAGCATACCTGTCAGAAAATACTTTTTTTCTTATTATTAACTCTACAACTCAACTCTACATACACACATGCTATCATTTATATATTTATAATTTAAAAAGTGAACATAGAAAACACTTGGTTAGATAATTATGTCATTGAATACGGAGAAACGGGTTGTATTCTGTTGCAACCTGGCAAAATAAAAGGGAATTTATTTTTCCACTTTTATACTTTTTTTGCAAACTCTTAGTGAAAATCCTAAAATGTTTTTAAAATTGGGAAATGCATATCTAAACACATTTGTTTTTTCTTATAAAATGGTACGGTAAAATTTCCATTCAAAGTCTATTTTTCAAAAAATCGAGTTTTTTTATACTAGGTCGCATAAAGGCCAGAAACGCAGGATCGCAAGGGCATGAATCCAATGTTACAATTCTTATGACTCTAATATTGATAAAAATCGACGGGGAGTAACCGACAACAACGAAAATTTCAAAGAAAAATGTGTAGTAAATGGGATATAGGGTTTTCGGAGATGCATATCTAAATTCACTCCCGAAGTTTTCAGAGATGCACCTCCGGATAAAGTTTTTGACTTGTGGTTTGGGTTCTTCAGTAGGTCGAGGAATTTCATGAGGAGTTGTTTGATTTGGATCTTCTTTGTCCAGAGTTTGTCCGGGCGATGTGTCGTTGATTTCCATTTGGGTCTTCTCTTTTGCAGATTTTGAAGAAGTTGATTCAGTGATGCTTGTTTTTCCAGTTGATTGGTGAGAAGTGTTGTCGCCAATGTCTGCAGGTTTGTTAACTTTGTTGACAACAGCCGCAGTAGCAGAAGTTTGGTGCACTGGTGAGCTAGTTGCTGGAGTTGGTTGGGCAGCAGAAGCGATTACAAGCTGTGTTGGTTGTTTTTCCTACGACAAAGGTACTTATGAGTATTCAACAAGAAAGAATCATAAGCAAGACATAAATGCTTTTAATTACCTACAAAGCGTCCCTATCAGGACTGGAGTTCTCACTCTCATTAGACGCTAGTTTCCTTATCGTAGGGGTCGCCTTTGAAGCTTTTCCTATAGGAATTTTATTTCCTTGATCCGGCTTTGGTGTAGAAGCTACCTTAGGAGTGGCTGGAACATTATTGGAACCAGTGCCTCTGGTTTTCTTCTTATGTAGAGGGGCATCTGGAGACGAGTCATCCATAGGAATGGTTAAGTAGTTGTGGCAACAGATTCACCCTTTGCAGTGGAATCAGCAACCTACACGACAAGAATATAAGAAAATTTCAGGTAAATGAGATGCATAAGATACAAAATGTTAAAGGATGCAAAATTTTATGTGTCGTTGAAAGCCATACATGGACAGTTGTGGAGTGGGGCACCTCGACCTCGGGTTGATGTAGTGTCGCCTGAGTAATAGTAGTGTCCCTTGTCCTTTTTCTATTTTCGGCACCTGAGATCAAGTGGAAACAAACATAATTTCAAAAATAGAGAGCACAAGATGAGGGAGATTGTTGAAGAGATTGCTTCGCTTTCCTCGCCCTCATGATTGGGAGTTTCGACCCTAACATGATTTATGTCGACATAAAAGTGAACATTAAAACTGTATAGATCCAGCTTAGTCGGAGTCACTCGTTGGGCAGGCTTCAGACATTCAATTTTATGTATCTTTAGAAATTCCCCGCAAACGAACCACCATGGAAACGGAGGGCTGAAGGCAAGAGCCATGTCACTGGTTGGAAAAAGGGGAAATCTAGGAGGATAATACTTGAGGGTGAAATCATATTTGTCTTTCTCGTATTCAATAATTGTTAAATTGGGAAGTTTCGTCTGCATTTTTTCCTTCAGAGTCATAGTTGCCTCCAGATCGTCCGACTAAGGTCATTGGGGTTGTATACAGTCTCAAAGTATTTCTAAAACTCTTGAGTCTCCTTGATGTGTTTAGATCTACTTGTTTTGAATTTTTGCTGCAAAGAAGAAAAAGCGTTGTGAGATGTTGGCATATCGTCGCAGTATCCATAAATTCTTGAGCATAATGGGCTCTCCACCAAGTGTCAAAATCTTGGTTACATTAATAAGAGGGCTCAAAGCCAAATAGGCTAAGAGCGGGTTGACCATCAACATGTCGAGCGAGCCTTTGGAGATAATCGTCCTCAGAGTATATTGACGGTACTGAGGCATAACTCACTTTTCTTCTTAAAGAATGGTCAGGAATAGTTTGGCTGATCTGAAACTAGCAAGACACCAGATTGGGTTGATAACTAAGGATTCTCACATGGTCCTTAGAGGGTTAAAGCCTAACAGAAAGAAGTCTAGGTGTCAGGAATGATGCCCTGATCTTTTTGGATTCTTTTCCTTTTTCGTCGGCGCCCGGAAGTGGTCGAGTGAACCATTCTGGTCCGTGGATCCTGTTGGCCAAAGGGGCCGTAGTCGCAGTAAAGCTATAGTGCTTGGCAAACATCATGAGGTAAAAGCAAAACACTTTTCAGCTCGATATGCTTTTTTTAGTAGGAGTTTGGAGATTCAACCGAACACCTTCAATGCTTCGGCCGCTGATAATGGTGTCAGTGTCGTCAGGACGCTTAACCTTTAATGAATTTTCAAATGTAGCATTGAGCCATAATTGAAGTAGCCAAAATGGTCGAACAAGCAATAAGCCATCTTTGGGTTTGATGTTCCATAGAGCTTCAGTGGCCTCTTCCAGATATGCGTACAAAGATCCTAGGATTAATTGACCAAGGCATATGTCTTTTCCCTCATGCAATTGGTTGGAAAGAGTTAAGTACCTCTTTTCTACCTTAAGAGATCGACAACAAATCACGCACATGGACAACCACAGGGCCAGAAATGCAATATGTTATTCAGTAGTAACATCGGAAGTATTAGCGGCACGATAATCTTTAATGTATTTTGTAAAGCCAACACAATTGTTGTCAAACTCAATATTATCTTCGTCTTGCTCATTGGGGTCGAAGCCACCACCATCGGGGCGAAGGCCAATAATGGGCGCCATGTCGAAAAGCGTGGGTGTCAACATTCCGCAAGGAAGTTGAAAGGTGTTAGTCATGCTCTCCCAATAATATAGGGAGGTGGCCAACATGTTCAGGCAATATGCCAAACCAGATCTTGACAATTGGATCAAGTAGAAGATTCTCGTTTATTTCCAGACTCCGCTCATCTGAGCTTCTATCTTATCTAACCATGAGATTAGTCATCATGTTTTTTGGTCGAGGAGCTAAGCGAACGACTTGCAAAGTGTTAGTATGGTATTTTAAGTTCATGGGTGCCTTAACACTAACTAAGGGTTTTATCCTATGATATGCAGGGAAAATTCCTTGTACTTAGTGAGAACCTCTGCAGGGTCAAGCGTAAGACCCATGACAACATGGTCTGTTCCAGAAATGACATAAGGAATTAGTACCTGAGACTTTTAGATGCGAAGCTTTTCTTCAAAATTAGGAGGTTCAGAAACGTACTCCTGATTCCCTATCACTATGGCATTATTCATCATGTAGGTCGTGGGAAGGGGTTCCTTTGAAGCTTTGACATTTTTGTTTGAAGGAGCCATTATTAAAAGACTTTCAGCTTTGGAGAAAATTCGAAGAACAAAAGTGTTTTCAGAGCAAAGTTAAAAAGAAAATGTTAGAAAAATGTTGAAAAATGAGGAAAAGGTTATTTATAGTGGAGCGATCAAAGACTCTTCAATCTCCATAGTTGATCATTTAGAGTGTAGCAGATGGCACGTGGCACCTTCCCAGGGAGAGAATCTGAGGCGACCTGCTACACATAGCCACACTACCCTATGAAATCGGCCCCATGATGAGTATAGGTATGGGGTAATGGCAAAACGCACGTTTTTGAGGTGACGGTTGAAGGAAACGTTGTGATGATTGTGAAGTCAGCCCACTAGGTGAATAGTGTCTGGAAAGATAAAAAATGCTCATATCTCTTAGGTTCGTCGAGGGAAGCCTTTTTTTGGGGGGCAATTTGTTAGCGAAGGCGAAGGTACTTTGATGATGTGGCCTAAAAGGTCTTGGTTCGACTAGAGTCAGGACTTAGTAATTTTTTTGGGATGTTATGAAACATCTCGATCGCATGGTATTTTTCGACACCAGCGACTAGTCGAATAGGCAGTTATTTGAGCGCCAATATGCTACGTTCAAATATCAATAACTGCCTATGAGTTTCTTTTCTGAAGGACACGTGGAGAAAGCACAGAGACAGACTGCATGCAGAGCTTCACGTGGTGAACTATAAAGATAAAAACTTTAGGAGTAGCTATTTAGCACTTGTATATATAGGAGTTCATTACGTTGAATTCGGAGTTTTTATTTTACTACAAAGATCTCACATAATACTCAAAGTATCAGCCTCCAAAGAAAAGAGTAATGGCTGAGAAAATGTATGAGCAATGAAACACCATCTTTTACATTCAATGCAAAGTCTTTAATTTTATCTTTACTCTGCCTTTGTTTTACTTTCAATCCTTTTCCTGTCATTTCGCTTTACACTTTTAGTATTTATCTTTTGTTCATTTTCATTTCTAAAGCAGTCAAAGTCGACCTTTTCTCGCATTAGTTTAGTCACTTAGAATCCCTATTTCAATCAAGTCGGAAATAGGACCTTTTGCAATAGAAAAAACAAGAAACAATGTTTTATTTGGCATTATATCCTAAGATTCACTGATTTTAAGAGGTTTTGAGGCTTTGTCAGGTTTGAAAATCAACTACAACAAAAGTAGCATTATGGGCTTTGGACTGGAGGATAATAGGATAGCTGCAGTTTCAACTTTTTTGAATTGTAGAGTTGGTAAGTTCCCTTTCAAGTTCTTAGGTTTATCAGTTGGAGGCAGACATAAATCAGGAGAATTTTGGAAACCAGTCATCTCCTCAATAAAGAATCGTTTGGTCTCATGGAGGGGGAGAATGATATCCATAGGAGGAAGAGTCACTTTAATCAATTCTGTTTTAACTAACTTGCCAATACACTACCTTGCTTTTTACTTAGCTCTTGATAGTGTTCTTAAGGAAAGTAAAAGAATCCAGAGAAGGTTTTTATGGGCTGGAGATGGGGAAAAGGAGAGTATAGATTAGGCGAAATGGTCTTTAATTTGTAAACCAAGAGCTCAAGGTGGCTTAGGTGTTAAAGACATTGGCACATTTAATAGAGCTTTAGTGGCCAAATGGCTTTGGAGAATTTCTTATGATCAAGAAACAATTTGGTCAAACCTCATTAACGCTAGATATAGTGGAGATTTCACCAGTTTGTTCTTTAAACAACCAGAGACTTCTTCTAAACAGAGGTCAAGCTGGTGGAATGATTTGAGTTGTCATGCTAGGCATTCTAATAATCAAGGAATTTTTAGTAAGTTGTGTTGGAAAGTTGGGAATTAAGGTAATACTCTATTTTGGCAGTCAGGTGGACTGGTGGTAATGCACTTTATATCCAATTTCCCTCTTTATATATCACTTCCCCAAATCAGGATATTTTGGGATATCATTGGTAGGAATGTTGTTCTGACTGGTGAAGATGAGGACTTGGCAAAGGAAATGCAACAAGTGTTATAAGAGGTTAAACTGCATTTTCAGGAGGAGGATGAGGTCTTGTGGCCAAGGAAAATTGATAATTTCTTCAGTGCTAAGGAATGTTATAAACTATGGAATCAAAGAGGGGAAGACGACATTTTGGATAACAATCTAAAGGAGGCCCTAGATTACTTGTGGAAGATCAAGATTCCTCTAAAAATCTTGATCTTTGGCTGGAGACTCCTGTTAGATAGACTTCCTACGCGAGGAAATCTCATTAAAAGGGGCATAATCACTGACCCTCATCAATCATCATGTGTTTTCTGCTTTAGGGAGATTGAGGACATCAATCATATTATTCTTGGTTGTGATAAAATTAAATCTATGTGGAGGGAACTTGAATCATGGCTAGGAGTTAAGCTACTAGGAGGTTCCATCTGCATTGACATGTTCTTAGCTTGGGCCAAAGCAGATGGGATAGGATCATCAATTTCATTCTTTTGGTTGATATCCTGTTGGTGCATTTGGAAGACAAGAAATGGAATCATTTTCAAGGATGCAGTGACTAATTCGATGAGATTGTTGCAGGACATCTAACTGTTCTCATGGAATTTGAAGAGGAGGAAGATAAAGAAGGAGTTTGTTGGCAGTTTTTATGACTGGTACAAATTGCCTTTGGAATTCAATTGATAATATCATGTAATTTATTGTAGGTGTATGGTTTTCATATGTTTGATTTTGCTGCTATCAATGAATTGATCCAACTATAGCAGGGTTTTTTCTCTGTTTTCTATAGGCCTTGTAAATATGTTTGGCTTTTAGAATTTAGAGAGTTTACATTCATTTATAATTGGTCTATTTTTGACCCTATGAATGAAGTTTGAGTATTAAAAAAAACCCTTAATTAGAATATCAACGATTGTTTACCAATTTTCGGCATAATTAGTATGTTCTAAAATTAAACTTCAAATATTAATTCTCATTACAGTGCTAAACAAATTAAATAATTATTTCAAATTTAACTTATAATTTTCAAATTGATGAACAAATATTTCAAATTGCTTCTAATATATTATTTTGAATTATAAATGCTTATAAATATTACAAATTAAATCATAAATTTTCAACTATAGTTTATAATTTATTGTATAACAATGTCCTATAATATATTATTAAATTGAAATAATTGAAATTGATGATAAAATTAATTCAATTATAAATGTTAAAAATAAATTATAAAATAAAATCTAAATTATATAATATTATTTAAAAAACTCTTCTCAATCCATGCATCGTGCAGACCTCAATGTATTAATATATTATTTGGTGTAAAGAGTGTTAAATTTTATTGTGTGACTTTATGTATTATGTGTTATGCATGAAATTAGTTCGTCGATATGTGTTTGTTACTATATGAATGATTAGATGATTTTGGTAGTGGAGGATGATAATTTGAATAGTTTAATGTATAAATTTAAATTGAGGATGATGTCAATGATGTCTATTCTATAGTGTCTAAACTCAAATTCTCCGATTCTGAATGGTTAAGAAATCAATTTCGTGTTTATAGAAACCGATTAGTTATGTACAATATAGAAAAACACATTAAATGACACACTACACTATACATAAAAAGAATAAACCAAGAAGATCCTTTGTAAAGCATAATAGTTTTGGTTTATTGAATAATTAGATTGCCCACTCGTGCTCCGCACGGGTATATTAGAAATAAAATTACAATATTTTATAATAATTGATATTTAATTTTTTATAATACTTTGTAGACCGTTTCGATTATGGTTGCAATTATGCTATTAATTTTTTAATTAGAAACAATAATACAAAAAGTTTTTATATTATTGTTTTTTAGGTTATCAGAAGATCTATTATGGTTATTGTTCAGGGCTGGGCCAGCGCTTGCCTTGCTGTCGGGCAGGCCCGAGCCCAATGGCCAGCGAAAGCTCAACAAGGCCAAAGCCGCATCCGTGTCGGGCACGTGCCAGTCCTTTTGGACGTCGGGCACACAAGGTAAAGACTGTCGGACAGAAGCGTATGGCCTACGGACACACCTCTCCTCGACACCCACATGCTCCTCCCCGAGAGGGCACGTTCTCTTGTAACTTCCCACTCCCGAAAGAAACGGTATGCCCTACTTCCGGAGATTTCGGGACCGTTACACCAGGGCAAAGACCACGTGCTGGTCTTCACAATGCCACGTAAGCCCTGGCAGTTGCTTAGATTGGGCCTTGCCATCCAACCCAATGCAAGTAACCGTTGGCCCCGCGCTGGGGGCTCTCTATAAATACCCTCTCACTTGAGAGGGTCAATACACACAATCTTATACACTCTAACCTTTTTCTGTACTTGCTTTTACTTCTGACCTTTGCCTTACTTGAGCGTCGGAGTACCTTGCATTGGGCTGTCGGATCCAGGTACGATCAATGGCGCCGTCTGTGGGAACTCTTTGCTTCCCCGTTTTTCTCCTTCGATAAACCAAAGCATTCCTTCTCAACAGCAATGGCCAGTGTATCTGGAACCAGAGCACCGGACGTCATCGCTGCACCATCCAAAAACGGCGACCATTGTGAAGAGAACGTTGTCGTCCCAGTCGAGGACGTCGACATCAGAGATGGGCAGATCGGCTCCCCATTCTCCGAAGACATAACTGATGATGTTGCCGAACAGGTGATTCCGCAGGCCGTATACTAGCCTATTCCGCCACCGCCCGGCGCAGATCCCAGTACGATGGCCCTGTTCGCCTTGATCAACCAGACCAACCAGATGATTACACAACAGAACATCTGGATCGAAGCTCTGGAGAGAGGTCGGCCCCGACGTTCTTCCCCGCGAAGACACTGTCATCCTCACTCTCCCCGTCAATCTCCTCGGAGAACTGCCCAGGCGGAATCCCGCAGTCCCTCCCCGCGACGCGAGGGTCGCGGGCGACGTTTGGAACGCCCTCAACCGGCAATTTCCCAGAAACGCCACCGCTCGCCTCCCCCGAAAGACACGACCAAGAAAAGGAGCAGACACGCTGGCGAGAGACCCAGGGGTCAGCCCAGGAATCCTCCTCGTGGGCAAGGATCTGGGCAAGACCATCACTCCCCGTCCAGGTCCCCTGTTCGAAGCTACGAAGACGATCCAAGAACTCCCCTGTCCAAGGAAATTATGGACACCCCGATACCTCCGGGCATGGAGAAGCCCCCACAACTAGGGACCTATAACGGCACGGCTGATCCTGAAGACCATATTGAGAGCTTCGAAGCGATGCTCGAATTCAGTAATGTTCAAGGAGCCATTAAGTGCAGGCTCTTCCCTACGACTCTCAGGAAAGGGGCCATGACATGGTAAAAACGGCATGCTCCAGAGTCCACAACTTCCTAGAAACAGTTCAAGCAGCGGTTTATCAGTCATTTTACCGCTTCGCGCCGACATCCGAAGACGGTGGCGTCCATCGAGGCCATCTTCCAGGGACGGAACGAATCTCTCCAAAATTATATCGAGAGGTTCAACTGAGAAGCTGTCGAGGTCCACGCGACCGATGAGATGAAGAAGTTCCTGATCACGAAGGGATTGCGCCCTGGAACTGACTTCGCCAAGACCGTGGGTATTCTTAAGCGCATATACTTGGAAGATTTACTCGTTCGAGCTCAGTCTTACATTGAGTTCGAGGAGTCACAGGCCGCCCGGCTGGCCCTCGACTCGTGGCGATGAGAAAGCCCCCGCAACCACAGAGATGAAGGCTCTCCTCCACATCGATGTGGAGGAGAGAGGAGGAAGGACAGCCAACCATGGGACTCCCGCGGTCCTACTGGTATGTTCTCGGATTACACACCACTCAACGCGACCCGCTCGAGAATATTCTCCGAATGCACCAACCTGGAGTTTCAAAAGGGGAGCGTCCGTTTTCCCAAACCAACAGCTCCCAAACCAAACACTGAAAGGTCCAAGTAATGCAGGTTCCACCGCAGCCACGGACACGTCACCAAAGAGTGCGTCCACCACAAGGATGAAATTGAAACTTGATCAAGGAGGGCCACCTGAAGAAGTACGCCCAGAAGAATGACCCCCCGCGAGCAGATAACCGGGATGCCCAGAGCGTTGAGGATACGACCCATCTAGACGGGGTGAATCGAATTCAGCTCACCCTCAACATTACTCGACCCGAGGATTTCTGCATTTCCGAGGGAATCGAGAACGCCGAGGCTGTCCGCAACCTTTGGAGAAGCTTCCCCGACGAACACCCCATCGCTGCCCATAGCACGTGGGAGAGCTTCCCCAAGACGATGGTTATATCAGGCGGGGCCCCCGAAAAGGTCTCCGTTGGATCAATAAAGAGGAAGTTTGACGAGCTGGAGTTGGCTACATCTGCGAAGACCACCACCCTCGACAAGGTGCAATGGAGATCAAACCCAATCACCTTCTACCTCGAGGAGTTAGCCGAAGAAGCGCCAAATACAACTATTCCCCTCCTGATTCGAGCGCAGATGGCCAACTTCGACGTCCGCAGGATCTTGGTCGACCAGGGCAGCTCGGTGGACATAATGTACACTCACCTCTTCAGCACCCTCCAGCTCACTGAAAGGTACTTAACCCCGTACGTGGGCTCGGATTTGCAAAGGTTCAACGGCACCACCACCAGGCCATGGGTTTACGTCGAGCTGATGGTTACTTTCGGGGTCGACGACACTGCCCGACAGGTTAAGACCCGCTTCCTGGTGGTCGACTGTCCTTCCCTCTATAACTTCATCTTGGGGAGGACCACCCTGTCCGAACTTACTGCGGTGCCTTCAACGGTCCACCTAAAGATGAAGTACTACACCGCCAAAGGTCGTGTGGTCACCATGCACGGGGACATCGAGTCGGCCAGAAGATGCTTCGACGCTGCCATCAAGGGTTTGAACATCACTGGTTCTAAGCCCAAGAACCAGGCAAAGATATCTTCGGGAAGAGCAGATGCCACTCCTGCCCGTCAACGCGGTCGACCTTGACAGCAGGTTCCCCGGGGAACAGGATCTAGAAGATACCGCCGGTGATGACTTTCCAGCTGAAGGCAACGGGCAGGCTATCTACCCAATGCACCCCGTCCCAGAAGGAGACTTCGAGCTGGTGAGCCTCGGAGACGACCCCGACCGAAGCGTGAAGATCGGTTATGGACTCCCTGACCTGGCGAAGAAGCAGCTAGAGGCCTGCCTCCGTGAGAATTCTGACCTGTTCACATGGAGTGCTTCAGAAATGCCCGGTCTCGACCTCGAGGTGGCTTGTCATCAACTGACTGTAGACCCGGCCGTTAGGGCCGTAACTCAACGTAGGCATAGGCAGTCTCCGGAGAAAGCGGAGGCTACCGAAAAAGCTGTAAAAGACCTCCTAGAGGCAAATTTCATTTCGGAAGCCAAGTACACAACTTGGCTGTCCAACGTTGTACTCGTTAAGAAAAATAATGGAAAATGGAGGATGTGTGTTGATTATACCGACCTTAACCGGGCATGCCCGAAAGATTCTTACCCTTTGCCTAACATCGACCAGCTGGTCGACAATTCTGCAGGTTTTAAGCTATTGTCCTTCATGTACGCTTACTCGGGGTACAACCAAATCCCCATGGACAAGGCCGACAAGCAGCATACCACCTTCATGATCGAGTCAGGCAATTACTATTACAACGTAATGCCCTTCGGACTGAAGAACGTCGGCGCGACCTACCAGCGGATGATGAACAAAGTCTTCCGGGAAGAAATCAGCGATATGCTCAAAGTCTACATGGACGACATGATCGTCAAGTCCACGGAGGAACTCGACCACGCGGCTCATCTAAAAAAAGTGTTCGACACAGCGAGGAGATGTTGGATGAGATTTAACCCCGACAAGTGTACCTTCGGCGTTCGGGCAGGCAAATTCCTTGGTTTCTATCTCACAGAGAGAGGAATCGAGGCAAACCCCGACAAGTGTAGGGTCTTCTCCGAGATACCCACCCCAGACTCGAAGAAATCCATACAATCGCTGAACGGGATGCTAACCGCCCTCTCCCGCTTCGTCGCCAATACAGCCCAATACGCACTCCCATTTTTCAAACTTCTTCCCCAAAAGGCCACTTTCGAATAGAGTGAGGAGTGCGAGCAGGCGCTCCTCCATCTCAAACAGGTGCTATCACAACCCCCAGTCCTCTCACGTCAGAGAACGGGGATACGCTCTTCTTGTATCTCGCCATCACGGAAGAAGCGGTCAACGCTGTACTTATCCGGGAAACTCCCGATGGGCAAAAACCGATTTACTTCACCAGTAAAGCCCTCCAGGGCCCTGTAATACCCCAAATTTTGACCACTTAGATTTCCCATCATTGTGAAAATCATCATCACAATATGGATGAACCATCATGCTTCATCAGTCTCCCCAAAGATGGGTGAGCATCCAATACAATCAAAATTAGGGTTTCAAGCCCTCTCTGAGTGTTTAGACAAAGGATCAATCAAGAAATGACATGATATTCAACTTGTCTAATCTCTTAAACATCCACAATGGATCAAAAAGGACTCCCACTTCAAGGATTAAGCACAAGGTTGCTCCCTTCTAGGTGGATCAAGTCTCAAGATCGACAGTGTCACCAAATTAGGGTTTTGGTCGACCAGGGTCTCCAGATGGAAATTTTCATCTGGGCACAAGGCAATGATCTAAAACATGACCTAATATGCTTCATGGAACCTCATGAACCCATGCATCAAGTCAATTTTGCCTCAGGGGATGCATTCATCAAAAATCAGGAATTAGGGTTTCTTGACCTAATTCACCCCTAAGTTGACATTTGGGACAAACCATGAGCCAAGACCTCAAGAGATGATTTGAGGGTCTCTAATACACCATATTGATCCATTTGGAATAATGGATTGATCCAAGAAGCTTGAGCAACAAGTCTCAATTTCATCTGCACCACAATTAGGGTTTTAAGGGAAAAATCAACTGTAACTTTGACTTTTGACCAGGACATGCTCCCAAACCCTAATACATGATTGAATATACCCTATGACACCCATGGAACATGTCCATCAAGTTTAATTTAGGTCAAGGACATGATTTCCTGAAGAATTGCACAGTTTGGAATTCATCTGATAAAAAGTCAACTGTGCACAAAAGTCAACTTTGACTTTTTGAGATTTTTCACCAAAATGGATTTTTAACCCTAAAATGATGTTAATGTATGATTTGAATCATCATTCATCAAGAAAAATCAAGAAAAGTGAGATAACTTGTAAAAGGGGTAACCATAAAACTTAGAAATTTTTCTAAGTTAAAAATAAAGTGGCAAAGGTACCAACTTTGGAGGACCATAACTCCTAAACCACAAGGCCATTTTTTCTCATCCAAAGATGGATTTGTAGCCCTCATTATCACCTACAAAAACTTCAACTACAAGTCATTCCAATTCATTAAGGATTTTGAGTTATGGAGTGATCAAAGTGGCTGAAAAGTGAAAATGTCACTTTTTCCAACACTTAGTGAAATTTTCACTAAGTCAGATTCTGCCTCACTTTTTGCCAAATCTAGGGGGATTTTTCACTTGGAATCAAAAGAGATCAAAACCAAACTTGTTCAAACAGTTGTTGTATCATGTAAGAGCTTTCCAAAATGGCCAAGAACATTGCCAAATTCAACCTACATCATGAGATACAACATTGGCAAGTTGCCTTGCTGAAATCTGTCAAGGCAAGGCAGAATTTGCATTTTGGCTCGATTTGCCAAAATCAGCCAATTTCAATTGCTCCAATCCACTTGGACACCTCAGAGGATTGAATCCAAAGGGGACAATCACTTAGCCAAGCCTCCAAGGTCCAAGGAACAAGGAATAGCATGTTGAACCTAGAATGGCCAAAATAGGGACAAGACTTCAAATTTGGAATGAGGCATTCAATGGAACCATCAAGGTGGCATGGACTGAGCCATTCTCATCTGAAATCAGTCAAGACTTATCCAAGACCAAGGGGACCAAAGCTCTGTGCCCTAACCTCTAGTCAATGGCTAGAGGAGACTTGGATTTTCATTTGCTAACATTGGCCAAACCTACTTACCAGCTGCCATGCACTATTCCTTGCAAAACAAACTTGCTCGACTATAAATAGAGCTCAATTGTGGTCAGTTTAAGTACACCAAAGCCATCTAACAGATGCTTTCCTCAAAATCTCTTTCTCTTGGCAAAAATGCCTTTTTTAGCAAGGTAGTTATCGGGTTTTGAGTTTGAGAGCAATTCTGCACAAACCAATCACTCACACACGTCACATACATCACATATGAGCTGATCAAACACTCACATAACTTCTAAAACATCAATTTCATGAAATCACCAGCTGGTTGCTCAAATTTTCAAACAAGGTGCAGCTGAGGTACCACAAAATGATCCAGCCAATTTCAATCAAGTCCAACCATCCAAACACAATCCATAGGGTGTAGGGAAGCTGTTTAGATCATCACCACTCATCTGTAACACCTCCAAATCAAAAATCACTTTGAACTTGCTGTCACGGCTTGGAGGTAAGCACATACTTGGTCATCTCTCAATCTATGCATATTTCCTCGCACAATAATTTGGCCATATGTTCATAATCATGCATGGAATGTTTTCCCTCAATTAATTGCATTGTTTGAATCGTGTATCAAAAATCCTAGCCTTCATGCAGAAATTAGGGTTCTTGAGGTTTCTTCGTGATTTCTTGTTGTATGTTTAATTTAAATGAAATTAAAGTACATAGACATGATCGTGAGGTTGAGACGAGCATAATGATATGTGGATTGCATGATATGATTACGTATTCATGGAGATTGGATAGAAAACGCAAATCTGAGAAACCAAGAACACACGCGTGTTCTTCAGCTTGTTCTTGGCGCCTTTTTTTTCAAATTCAAATATTTGAATTTTGTGATTTTGTTTAATTGATTCAAAAATTAATTTATCTCTGAGTTTTAATGATTTTGAGTTGATTCTTTTTTTAATAATTCAAAAAAATGTTAAAATATTTTATTTTATCAAAAAATCCCAAAAATATTATTTATTTCATATAATTGATATTTTTGTAAAGAATTAATATTTTGATTGTTTTTGGCATTTTAAATATTTTTTCTACATTGATTTTGCAACTTTTAATGCTTTCTAATTATTTTGTAGGTCAATACTTAATTTTTGAAGCATTAATCCAAGATCACAATTTGTTTTCCATGTGTTAAACAATTTTTGATCATTTTAATTGAATTTTTATTCAATTAAATATATTTTGAAAACAAATTAGGGTTTTGGATTAATTCAACCCTCATAAATCATTTTCAAAACACTTTGGGCCTCTATTAGAGTGTAAGACCCAATCCTTTTTTTGACCAAATCATCTTTGGGCCTCACTTATTGTATAAGTCCCGATACCGTCAAAAAACAAACGGCGCGATCGTCGCCTTTTCAAAAATCATCTGGGCCTACCCTCGAGTAGTAAGACCCATTCATTTATTTTCAAAACTCTTTGGGCCTCTTGAGAGAGTGTAAGACCCATCCCCCCTTGTACAAAAACTTTTTGGGCCTCACTCATTGTATAAGTCCCTCTGTACAAGTAAACGGCGCGATCGTCGCCCGTTTAAAAACAAAAACTTTTTGGGCCTACCCTCGTGTTATAAGCCCCACTCTTTTACTTTAAACCTTTTGGGCCTCTTGAGAGAGTGTAAGACCCATCCCTTTGTACAGAAAACCTTTTTGGGCCTCAGTCACTTGTATAAGTCCCTCTATACAAATTCAAACAGTGCGCTCACTGATAAAACCCTGGGCCTCTCCTTGAGCTGTAAGCCCCAGATCTTTCTTTTTCAAAGCACTTTCTCCTTTGATTTTGAATATATTGTTGTTTTTAATCTTTCTTTGTTGAACAACTAACCAAACAGCATGGAAGCACTACAACCGAGTAAGTGGTTATCGCTTTCATTTACTGCTTTCATATTATAAACTGTATTGTGGGGCTGCTCACTGTAAGTCTCCTTTCATAAACTCATATCTATTGTGTAATAATAGTATAGATATTTCGAGTTTCCCCGACAACTACGTCTAGAACTAGGTGACGCCGTTTCATTTATTCGTAGAAATAGACGCCTAGATCCCCAATAGGTGCACCAGATACAGTCTTCTCTTCGGCTGTCCTCCTTAGGAATTGTCAAGAAGCTCTACTCCCCAAGATGAATGTATTCTCCGTGAATGGCATCTTTGAGTTTCTTCCCAATTCTCGAACTTTCCTGACTTGATCTATTCCTTATGGATAGCTTGCCTTGAATGTCTCGGGGTTTGGGTACCCACTACGGTCATAATCTTGGACCTTAACTAAGGAACCCTCTTTAAAAGCTAAAAGTCGCTGGATAGTAAACCTCGCACGTTTACCAGTGGTTTTCATCTTTAAAAGAGTTATCTCTCCTAATGGAAAGGAGATGATAGACCCACGGGCTTCTTAAAAGCATCGGCCTCCTCTTGGGCATTATTCAAGGACACTACGGCTTCTTAGAAGTATTCACAGCCTCCTCTTAGGCTTCGTATAATGATCTCTTCCTCCGGGAATGATAGCCTCCTCTTGGGCTTCGTACAAGGACCCGTCGACTTCTTAAAAGTTTCCAGCCTCCTCTTGGGCTTCGTACAAATTGTCCCGACGACCTCCTAGAGGTATAGGAACAGAACCTAGTCATCCTCATAGAACAGTCCTTTCATAGAGTCTACTACTGTTTCTCAAAGCATAGTACAAAAGAAAAAACTCTAGACTTGGACAGTCTAACTTCCTTGAGTCTCAAAGACATTCTCAAGTGACCCCTTCGTTAAATAGGAAGGAAACTCGCAGACTCGGATAATCTCAATACCCTTTGGATTTCCCGTTTCCTCAAAGAGAAGGAAATATCCCTGATCCTCAAATTAAATCCCTGAGTACAGTGTTGCTCATATAAGAACTGATTTTCTCTTTTAAATCAGTATATTGGATCTGTCACTCAACTGAAACAGTTACAATAGCCTCCATCTTGGGCTTCGTACAAGATACCAAAATTCTCCCCAGTGGAGTCAAAACAACCTTTTCGCCTATCTCTCGGGCTTTGTACGAGACACAAAATAGCCTCCTCTTAGGCTTTGTATAATGATTTTCCTAGCGGAAATTAGCCTCCTCTTAGGCTTTGTATAACGATATGCCCCACTGGGTCAAAAACTTTTAGCCTCTCTCTCGGGCTTTGTACGAGACACAAAATAGCCTCCTCTTAGGCTTTGTATAATGATTTTCCTAGCGGAAATTAGCCTCCTCTTAGGCTTTGTATAAGAAAACCACTGGTTGATCCAATCAACCTTTTAGCATCGAAGTTGTGCCTCGTTCACAGTACACAAACATCAACAACTCCTTTCCTTTCATCTAATCGCTGTAAGCGGCAAGCCTCTGGATCATCTATATCCATGCCACTGTCCCTCTTTTAGCATGAGAAATTCCTAAGGAAAGATGGCATTGCTCTACACTGAGTTAAAGTTTTCTCCTTCAGGCTAAAACCCTTTCTTCGGAAATTATGGCATTGCTCGGATCCGCGTATCCCAGTTAAAGTAATTCTCCTTCTCCCCTCTTTAGGGATGACAAATTCTCTCTAAAGTCGAGGTCTTTCAGCTTCACGTCTTGGGCTTTGAACAAGACACAAATAGACCTTTTAGCTTCACATCTTGGGCTTTGAACAAGATACAAACCACCTTTCGCTTCACGTCTTGGGCTTTAAACAAGACACCAAAAACCAATTTCCTCCCATAGAATAGGAGGAACTACGAACGCTCTGATTTCCCTGTTTCGGTAAACGGGAATACGTAGGCATAAGATCGAAAGAAAAGATCTTAGCGAGCGCAATCAACAAAAAACCCAAATCCCATATCTTCGTCAATCAAAAGCAGTAATTCAAAAGCATCAGTCCTAACATCCTAATCCTTATTCCCCGCCAGAAACCTTCTGCCTAGGTAAAAAGAAAGAGAACCGTATTGGCGAAAATACAAATAACCAGTACAAAGGCCCCCCCACATTGATAGCATCCGTAACCTAACAGACCGCTGTTTAAACTCAGTATGCAAGCAGGGTTAATTGGAGACATCTATTTCCCTTCCTTATTCAGCTCACAATAGGATAAAAAATGAATCGACCTGTTGTTTAAGCTCAAACCGCAGAGAGCGACCAGCGCTTAAGAACCGCGTCCAAAATCGCTCGCTACAGGCCCCGAGATCAGGTATCAACAGATCGAAAAGGTCGCCTTGGACCTCGTCACTGCAGCTCAAAGACTTCGCCATTACTTCCTGGCCCACACGATCGTGGTAAGAACCGAGCAGCCTATAAGGCAACTCCTCGGTCGACCAGACATGGCGGGAAGAATCCTCAGGTGGTCGTTGGAACTCGCCAAGTTCGACGTCCAATAAGAAGAAAGGAAAGCCTTGAAAGCTCAAGTGTTGGCCGACTTCGTGGCTGAAATGACCATCCCCGAACCTTCGACCAACAGAGCCCAAAGATGGACAATCTATGTCGACGGGGCGTCCAACTCGAAAGGAAGCGGGGCGGGCATCATCCTCGAGAATGAGGAAGGCATCCTGATCAAAGTCTCCCTCAAGTTATCCTTCTCGACGTCGAACAACCAGGCAGAATACGAGGCTTTCCTCGCCAGGTTACGTTTGGCCGAGAACCTTGGGACCAAGGAAGTCAAGATCTTTACCGATTCCCAGCTCGTGGCCTCCCAGGTCCGAGAAGAGTATCAGGCCAAGAACGATTACCTTATCGAATACTTAACCTTAGTAAAGGAAAAAATGAAGAGTTTCGTCTCCACAGAGGTGACCCACATCCTGCGCAAGCACAACACCCGGGAAGACATCCTATCTAAACTGGCTAGCACGAAGAAGAAAGGAGGAAACAAGTTAGTCATCCAGGAAGTACTCTCTCATCTAAGCATCAACAAGCCCGCTCCAATGACAGATGTAAACGCTATCGAGGACGCCAATTATTAGATGACACCGGTATACGAATATCTAATAACGGGTAAGCTCCCCGAAGATCCCAAGGAATCGGGGATGGTCAAACGACGAGCGTGTTCGTACACGATAGTCGAGGATAAACTATACCGCTGAGGATTTTCAATCCCCCTTCTCTGGTGCATCGAAGAGAACAAGGTCCCCGGTATCCTCGAAGAGATTCACGAGGGCATCAACGCCCAATACCTTGGTGGATGATCTTTAGCTTGCAAAACACTTTGGGCAGGGTATTACTTGCCCACTATGCAGCACGATGCCAAGGAGCACATTAAGAAGTACGATAGATGCCAACGACACAGGGACATGCACCTCGCTCCCCCCAATGAGCTCAAAATGCTCTCATCCCCGTGGCCCTTTACGTGGTGGGGAATGGACATCCTTGGGCCTTTTGTCGTGGGTTCATACCAGAATAAATACCTCATCGTCGGAGTGGACTATTTCACGAAGTGGATCGAGGCGGAAGCCTTGGCCAAGATCACGACCTTCAACATACTCCGTTTCTACAAGAGGAACATCCTCGCTCGGTTCGGAGTTCCCCAAGCAATCGTCACCGACAACGGGACACAGTTCACCGACAAGAACTTCCAAGACTTCGTCGCTAAACTAGGCACGAAGCAGCACTTCACGTCGGTCGAGCACCCGCAAACAAATGGGCAGGCTGAAGCAGTAAATAGGGTGATCCTCCGAGGATTGAAACGTCGGCTCGGCGAGGCGAGGCAAAGGTGGGTCGAAGAACTCCACAGCGTCCTCTGGGCCTACTGAACAACCCCACATTCCACAACCAGGGAGACTCCCTTTCGTCTGACCTACAGAACGGAAGCCGTGATTCCCGTGGAGGTCAGGGAACCCTCGTGGAGGACAGAAGCTCCCCTCGAAGAAGGGGCAAACAACGAGGCCCTAAGGGAAGAACTCGACTTCGTCGAAGAGACAAGAACGAGGGCCTCCCTCCAGGAAGCCTGACTCAAAAAGAAAATTACTTTACTCTATAACAACAAAGTTATTAAGCGTGATTTTCAAGTAGGCACCCTCGTCCTACGGAGGAACTAGAAAGATTTGCGGGAAGGTAAACTCGCCGCGAACTGGGAGGGCCCGTACTGCGTCCGCGGAAAGACGGGGACAGGAGCCTACTTCCTCGAAAATCTACATGGGGAGGAACTTGCTCGACCATGGAATGCTGAGAAACTCAAGTAATACTACAGTTAGACACTGCCCGCGATGCACCAACGTCGCGATTACGGGGGCGCGCTAAGGTATAAGCGCGACACCCCTCTTAAACACAATGATCAAGGTCGCGTTGTGTGTGCGCGAAGACGATTGATCCTATGAGGACACCTCAATCGAGCCCCATCATCATCCTACCATGTAGGCAGAACACCCAACTCGCGATGGGAAGTTCAAGCAATAAGGTTAAGACTTCTAACGAGCTCTTAGCCCCGTTGATGGGCGGAATACACCTCCGACCACCCGATCAGTTCCCCACACGGTCGAGGAACATCGAAATCGAGCAACTCCCAAAATCAACACATTACTTAGATAAAAATAAGTAATACAAACAAAATAAATAAACGTCACACACATATAAACGCAGCAATCAAAATATAAATTCGGGCAAGAAGCTCAGTGTACAAATATTACAAATATTCCAAAAAGCCCTTGGCACGCAGGCTGGGCAAACAAAAGAAAAGAAACAAAATGGGTCAAAGGCCAAACAAAACAAGAAAACAGAACCTATTCTGCGGTTCTTCCCTCTGGCTACTCATGCCCGGTCGCGCCCCCGTCAACCTCTTCCTCTTCCACCGGCTGTACGATTCGACAATCAACCACGTCGTAGTCAGGGTGGGCTCCCTCCCTAATGAGGCCAGCGTTGAGGATCTGAAGCTGCTGCAGAGCATTCTTGAAGCCTATCTCAGTAACCACAAGGTTGTCCTACTCAGTTTCTCGGAGTTTAGCAATCAACGCTGCCCGCAACGTCAACAGTATATCTTCCTCGGTCTCTTCCTCGGCGGGGCGAGCAGCATCTTCCAATTCAGAGACCTTCTCCAAGAGACTTTTCCTTCCCTCCTCGGCTTCTCTCAACTTCTCCTCTAGCTGTTTCAGGTTTTCAGCCTGCTGCTTCTGGTGCTCGGCCTGAACTCGGTTCTGTTATTTGCACTCAATCAGCTCCTTGCCCACTTTTACCACCTCGGCAGTAACGGACTGGAACCTCTCTTGCAGCCTGGTCAGCTCGGCTGTCGGAAAAGTCTCGTCGGTTAAGATTAAAGCCGTCGAACAGACTCGCATAACGGCAGACAAGTCCTTAAGCAGGGCTTTCCTCCTCAAAGCTTGAGGAGCACCCAGGACAGCCTGGACTTCGGCTGCAGGGATACTTGGAGAGTTGGCACCCGAGAAGAAGTGGGGCCTTAAATGACAGGGAGGAACTATGAACTTCTCAGATGGAGGATTGTTCTCAACCGTCAGATCGACGTCCACCTGCCCGTCCGTGCGCTGCCGTTTCGGAGACCCTTGGCTACTGGGAGACTGACTCCCTTGGGGAGAGGTCGAAGAATCCATGGGCACTAAAGTTGTGGTAGGATGTTATGCTCGGAGCTGTTCGACCCGGCCCTTTTTCGAAGCTCGGTTACTTTTAAGTTTCTTGAGACGCTCCTCAGCACTCGACATCTTACCTGCACAGAAAACAAAAGAGGTCAATAATTCGAAACGTAGGACGAAGGGAAAAGTAGGTCGAGGAGGCCACCCCACCTAACAGCTCGAGAGCCTCCTCGTCAGAAAACGTCTCGAGGAGAGCCCTAGTGTTGATCAGTCGACGTCTCGTTAAGACCTCCTCGTCGTTGCCCAGAAGGAAGTCCCCGTTCGGCGTCACGAACTTGGCTTTGTTAAACCCATCGACGAACTTAACTATGGCCTCGTGAACCAAACGATCCCCTTCACAGAGTTCACCAAGGCTGACAATATAGCTGTCTATTCCCTTCTTGAAGTGTTCTTCACTCCAGAACAGCGGGAACCTGGGCACAAGTGCCTCCTCTCGCCGCCCATCTACCTCTTCCACGACCCTATGGTACACTAAATTTATGGCCTCAAGTGTGACCGGCCTCACAAGGTAATACCGGTACTTGAAATCTCGTACAGAGTCCATATAAGTGTGAAACAGGTTGTTCACCTGCTTGAAGGACACCCAGCCGTGCTTACCATCGACGGCCTGCCGTTGAAGGTGGAAGTTGCAAAAAAATAAGGGCACGGTCACCCTGACCTTCAGGTATTTGCACACGAGCTCGAAAGCCCTGATGAAAGCGAGAGAGTTGGGGTGGAGTTGAGAAGGGGCCAAATGCAGCCAGACAAACACTGACTGTTGGAAATCCGTGAAGGGCAAATGCCACCCCGCCTCGTCGAACATGAACTCGTATACGGGAAACCGCATCCCACTGTATGTCGAGCATATTCGATGATGTGGCCTCGGCCTGAACACCTTCCACGTCTTCGCAGAACCCACTAAACGGTGCTCGACGGTGCAAAATATGTCGTCCTCGCCCCGTCGACAAATAGGGACATCATGTTTACGGCCTCCTCGCAGGCCCACTCGTCGGGCGACCTCTCTCCGGCGCTGGTTGTCTCCACCATAGGTGAGTCGGGCTCGTCGTAAGTATCTAAAGATCCCTCGGCCACTGGCAGTATGTCCATTTACCTGAAAAGCAGAAGGAAATGGTGAATTTCGATGACCCATATCAAATCCACCCCTCCACCGCTGATCAAGTGAAAGGGCGAGGAAGGAACATCAGGGAACGTGAACCCACGAGCATCCTCAGGTCCGTGGGGAGTGGCGTTGGGCGAAACCCCGAGATATTTGACCCATGTCCCCCTGACATTCTTCATTTCCCCAGGGATTTCATCATTTATCGCCGGGAGATTCAACAAAAGAACTGAGAGATGTTCATCTCACGACCCCGGGACATTCCTCATGTCCTCGTGGATTTCATCGTCTCTCCCCGGGAGATTCAACAAAAGAACTGAGAGATGTTCATCTCACGACCCCGGGACATTCTTCATATCCTATTGGATTTCATCGCCTCTCCCCGCGAGATTCAATGAATAAACTGTTAAATTCCGCCGTTTTTGCCGGATATTTCGTGAAATTCTGGTATCAGATACGTGATGTTAAGCGAGATGTCACAACATCAATATCTGTTATATGAACAAGGCAATAACAGTGCTTAGTACCAATAAACAACACACATAATTGTTCACCCAGTTCGGTCTAACAACCTACGTCTGGGGGCTACCAAGCCAGGGAGGAAATTCACTATTAGTAGTATTAAGTTACAGACTCAACAATCCCAGTTTACAATCTCCTAACTTAATAACTACCCAATGACACTTCTACCTAAGAACCTCTTAGATATGAGACACCTCTCACTCCCCCTCAATCACCACAATGATACAATTCAAAGATTACACAGTATAGAAGTCACACTTCAAAGACACACCTTGATCGTGCTTAAAAGCTTTGATCAAGAACAATACACTCTTGCTTAAAAGCTTTAGAGTGGACAAAATACAACTCAACTAATCAGACCAATTCAAGCATCAAGGATGAATGAACGGATTACAAAATACATACGAAAACACAAACCCTAACACTTGACACTCTCTTCACAATAGCTCGTCTTCTTACTCTTCAAATAGGGTTGAGGCTGCTTTAAATAGAAACTTATTCTTGGGCTTGGACTCCTTGAAAATCTCATACTTTGTTCACAATTAAAACTGATTTTTCCTTCTAAATCTTTTCGCCCTAAAACAGTAATAATATATACTCCATAAATGATTGCATCAGAACAGATCTCCTCCAATATTTTCGCCTGCAATCTTTCAAACAAAATCTCTCAAATCATCAAAAACACACAGCCATAAAACATCACAAACTAAACACAAAGTTCTGTCAATAGATGTCATAACATCATGTTCGACATCACACACAAACTCTGTAGAATACACCAATACTAGTAAAACCACCACATGCAGAAAATAGAAACACATGTCAAGACATCAGACATGACATCTTGAGCAAACACATTGTTTTACCAAAATTGCTGCCAATAACATAACTAACAATCTCCCCCTTTGGCAAATTTTGGCTAAAACAATATCAGCACACATCAGAGATACCAACAGTAGAAACAAACCAATCTAACATATTATGAAACCAACAAACAAAAAAAAACCAAGAAAATCAAACTCCCCCTCAAGCCAACAACCAGAAATCCAATCCAACTACTTCAAACCACCATCAGAGAACAAAAAAAAACTCCACTCACTCTACTCTACTACAAAAAAACTCCACTCACTTTACTCTCCCCCTTTTTAGCCACAATATGACAAACTCTGAACATAATGTTCTGACACCTTGTCCAACATGGTCAAACTCCAAGTCCCAAAAAAATGCCAAGAGGGAATAAGTGCACAGTCACCAAACAACTTTGACCAGGCGATACAAACAATGACTGTTATTTGAATTATAAAACCCACACCAAAATGCTTGAGGAGATATCCACACAAGGAAGGAAACATGAGCCAGTCTTCCAGAACAGTTGAAACACACAATGGTCAGTTGAATCAATACCAGAAAAACAAGACCACTAACCCAAAAGGGATGAAGTCCAAGGAATTGACAACAGCAGGGTCTTCTACAGCAGCAATAAGAACAGGCAGACAGACAGAAACAAGAATGAAGACCACCAAGAATCCTCCAGTGCTACTACAAGCTTCTGATGATGAAGCAGATGAAGACTGGGTTAATTTCATTAACTCAGGTGGGTGGAAAGAGTAGCTGAAACCGAACAATAAATCTTTTTGCCTGTAGTTTCAGTAAACAAAAATGTAATGTTGAGTGCTTCTAACAATAAAAATGTTCTTGTTTGTTTCCAAATATTCTTGTTTTGTCAATTTCACCAACTAGATAAGCTCACACACACAAGACACTTGCACCAGCAACACCATCCTTCTGCACACAAACGATCCACTAACCCTCATATATGCAAATTCCTAATTTGCTTCTTAAATTTTCAAACTGATTTGCATCTAAGGCCTTAGTAAAAATATCAGCTAACTGCATTTCAGTAGCAACATGTTCCAAAGCAACCACTTTATCTTCAACCATATCTCTGATAAAGTGATGACGTATGTCAATATGCTTAGTCCTGCTATGTTGAATTGGGTTCTTGGAGATATTGATAGCACTAAGATTATCATAGTACAATGTCATGACATCTTTCTTGACACTGTATTCAGTCAACATTTGCTTCATCCAAACAAGTTGAGAACAACTACTCCCTGCTGTTATGTACTCAGCTTCAGCAGTAGAAAGAGACACACAATTCTGGTTTTTACTAAACCAAGAGATCAGATTAGTCCCTAAGAAGAAACAACCTCCTGGAGTACTTTTTCTATCATCAGCACTCCCTGCCCAATCAGCATCACAATAACCTATTAACTGAGTACCTGTTCCATGACTGTAAAGCATGCCATAGTCACTAGTCCCATTCACATACTTCATAATCCTCTTCACTTGATTCAAGTGACTCACTTTAGGCTCAGAATGATATCTGGCACAAACTCCAACAGCAAAAGAAATATCAGGTCTGCTAGCAGTGAGATACAATAGACTACCAATCATGCTTCTGTATACACTTTGATCCACACTCACACCATGTTCGCCCTTTGACAACTTTAAGTGGGTAGGAGCAGGTGTCCTCTTATGATTAGCATTTTCTAGACCAAACTTCTTAACAATGTTCTTAGCATACTTGCTCTGGGAGATGAATATGGAATCTTCCATTTGTCTAACTTGTAGACCCAGAGAATAGCTGAGCTCTCCAACAAGACTCATTTCAAACTCAGACTGCATCTGTTTCACAAAATGTTTAACCATTGCCTCTGACATCCCACCAAATACTATGTCATCAACATATATTTGAGCTATCATCAGTTTTCCTCCTTCATCTTTGACAAACAAAGTCTTGTCAATCCCTCCTTTTCTGTAACCATTTACAGCCAAGAATTTAGTGAACCTTTCATACCAAGCTCTTGGTGCTTGCTTCAAACCATAGAGAGCTTTCCTTAGCTTGTACACATGATTAGGAAATGTTGGATCAATAAACCCTTTTGGTTGATCAAAATAAACTTCTTCATTTAAGTACCCATCCAAGAAGGCACTCTTAACATCCATCTGAAAAAGCTTGAATTTGAGAATACAAGCCACACCTAAGAGTAATCTGATAGATTTCAGTCTTGCAACAGGTGCAAATGTTTCATCAAAATCAATTCCTTCAACCTGAGTGTATCCCTATGATACCAATCTAGCTTTGTTTCTGGTGACCACTCCTTGTTCATCAGATTTATTCTTGTAAATCCACTTGGTGCCTATCACATTAACTCCATCAGGCCTTGATACAAGATCCCACACTTCATTCCTCTTGAACTGTTCTAGCTCTTCATGCATGGCATTAATCCAAAATTCATCTTTCAAGGCTTCTTTAACATTTTTGGGATCAATTTTGGATACAAAGTAAGAATTTGACACAACTTCTCTTGACCTAGTGGTAACTCCTGAGTTTGGATCACCTATGATAAGCTCTTTTGGATGGTCCTTATGTACTCTGATAATGGTTCCTTATTAGGTTGTTCAGGTTCAGGATCAGGTTCAGTAGCAACACGACTGGGAATTACACTTCTGTCTTCAGCTTCTGTTGATATATCATCACAATATGTCCCAACATCATCTATGACATTAGCATCTTCCTTCATTCCACTGTCATCAACAACCACATTTATAGATTCCATCATGACTTTGGTTCTGGAATTGAATACCCTATAAGCTCTGCTGTTTGTAGAGTATCCCAGAAAGATCCCCTCATCACTTTTGGATCCATTTTTCTCCTTTGTTCACGATCTGTCAGGATATAACACCTACTACCAAAAACATGAAAGTACTTCACACTTGGTTTTCTTCCCTTCCATAATTCATACAAGGTAACTGAAGTACCTCTTCTCAAGGTCACTCTGTTGTGAATATAACACGCACTATTCATAGCTTTAGCCCAGAAATGGTAAGGAAGCTTTTTGGCATGTATCATTGCTCTAGCAGATTCTTGAATGGTCCTGTTCTTCCTTTCAACTACTCCATTTTGCTGAGGAGCAATAGGAGAAGAAAACTCATGACTGATGCCTTCTGCAGAACAAAACTCAGCAAACTTGCTATTCTCAAACTCTCTCCCATGATCACTCCTTATTCTGATGACATTGCTCTCCTTTCCCCTTTAGAGTTTCTGACATAGATCTTTAAACACATCAAACACTTCTATTTTGTCTTTGATGAAGTTCACCCAAGTGTACCTGGAATAGTCATCTACAACAACATAAGCATATTTCTTCCCACCTAAACTTTCCACCTGCATAGGCCCCATTAAGTCCATATGAAGAAGTTCTAAAACTTTAGAAGTAGTTAAATGTTGAAGCTTTGGATGTGACATCTTGGTCTGTTTCCCTATCTGACAATCTCCACAGACTCTTCCCTCTTAAATTTTGAGCCTAGGGATTCCTCTTACTGCTTCTGTGGATATGATTCTCTTCATTCTTTTCAGATGTAAATGACCCAATTTTTGATGCCAGATTTTGACTTCATCTTCTCTAGCAAGGACACATGTGGAGGGACTTGAGTCTTGTGACACCCATAAGTAACAGTTGTCCTTAGCACTAGCACCCTTCATGATGATGTCACCTTTCTCATTAGTGACAATGCACTCCGTTTTTGTAAAATTAACTATGAGTCCTTGATCACATAGTTGACTAATACTGATCAAATTTGCAATCAACCCCTTGACTAGTAGTACATCATCGAGTCTAGGTGTACCTTCACAATCCAGCTTTCCCACACCCTTGATTTCTCCTTTGACACCATCACCAAAAGTCACATGGCCAGAAGATTTAAGTTTAACATCCACCAGCAAATTCTTCACTCATGTCATGTGTCTTGAACAACCACTGTCAAAGTACCAGTCTTCTTTAGCAGAGACTCTAAGAGAAGTATGAGCTATCAAGCTGACCACATCAGTTTTGGAGACCCATTGCTTCTTTTGCTTGATGACTTGATTACCTTTATGAATAAACTGTTTGGGTGCACAATCAGAGGTACTTTTAGGATACCCATGCAACTTATAACAGAAAGCCTTTATGTGTCCAAACCTCCCACAATGATGACATCTCCGGCGCCTGAATTTCTTCCTAGAGGGAGTCCTGTCAGGATGTTTCAACATCTGCTTCAACATCACTGATTTGGAACTAGGAATAACCTCACTTGAAGCATATCCACTGTTAAACCCCAATCCACTTTTGTCTCCTGCAGCTCTTCCAACATCAAGAATCTTGTCTAGAACATTAGTCCCACTATTCAGCATTCTAATAGACTTGGACATAGATTTAAGTTTAGAGTTCAGCACAGTTACTTCATCTTCCAGCCTTGAGTTGGGCAATAATCTTCTTTTGCCTCTCCCCTTCTTGACAGGCTTCTTCACTTTCAATGCACAACTTTCTATAAGAATCAGTAAGCTCGTCATATGTGCTCTCTTCATTCATAGATTCATCATTAGACATATACCTTCCAATCAAAACCCTAACATGCTGGGTAGTCTCTTCATCTTCGTCACTCTCAGTATCAGACCAGGACACAGATAAGCCCTTTTTCTGTTTCTTGAGATATGTAGGACATTCTTTTGTGGTATGACCATAACCTTCACTCTCATGACATTGGATTCCTTTGTCATGATTAGACTTCTCTTCAGCTGTTGTTCTCTTCATCTGATCACTTGACTTGTTAATGTCAGATGAGATGTTCTTAACATTCAGTCTATATTTCCTGTCCATTCTTTTCAAAACCCTATTAAACTGTATTCCTAGAAGAACAATAGCATTGGATAGCTCTTCCTGAGTTTCAGGACCACACTTTTTCTCATCATCCTCTGTATTAGACACCAAAGCTATGCTTTTGACCTTCTTTTCAGATCTATCATTCAATCCTAGTTCAAATGTCTGAAGTGACCCAATCAATTCGCCAACCCTCATCTGGCTGATGTCTTGAGCTTCTTCTATAGCAGTCACCTTCATTTCAAATCTCTTGGGAAGAGATCTGAGAATTTTTCTCACAAACTTCTCATCAAACATCCTTTCTCCTAGGGCACTAGAAGCATTTGATAGTTCAAGTATATTCATGTGAAAGTCATGAATGGTCTCTTCATCTTTCATCTTCAAGCTTTCAAACTTTGTTGTTAATAGCTGAAGTCTTGACATCTTGACCTTGGAGGTTCCTTCATGAGTTGTTTTTAGAATATCCTAAGCCTCCTTAGCCATTTCACATGTGTTGACCAACCTGAAAATGTTCTTGTCTATGCCATTAAATAAGGCATTCAAGGCCTTAGAATTCCCAAGAGCGTGTTCATCTTCTTCCTTGGTCCACTCCTCTTTAGGTTTCAGCTTTGACACACCATCTTTTCCCATAATGACAGGGTGTTTCCATCCTGTCAAAACAGCCTTCCAAGCCTTGTTGTCTAAAGTCTTCAAAAAGGCAACCATGCGAGGTTTCCAATAGTCATAATTTGATCCATCCAGAATATGGGGTCTATTCACAAATCCACCACTCTCCTTGTCCATTGCACCAGAAAGTAACAGCCCTAGATCTCACCCAGATGCAGAGCAGGATGACCTGCTCTGATAGCAATTGAAATTCTGGTATCAGATATGTGATGTTAAGCGAGATGTCACAACATCAATATCTGTTATATGAACAAGGCAATAACAGTGCTTAGTACCAATAAACAACACATAGAATTGTTCACCCAGTTCGGTCTAACAACCTACGTCTAGGGGCTACCAAGCCAGGGAGGAAATTCACTATTAGTAGTATTAAGTTACAGACTCAACAATCCCAGTTGACAATCTCCTAACTTAATCACTACCCAATGACACTTCTACCTAAGAACCTCTTAGATATGAGACACCTCTCACCCCCCCTCAATCACCACAGTGATACAATTCAAAGATTATACAGTATAGAAGTCACACTTCAATGACACACCTTGATCGTGCTTAAAAGCTTTGATCAAGAACAATACACTCTTACTTAAAAGCTTTAGAGTGGACAAAATACAACTCAACTAATCAGACCAATTCAAGCATCAAGGATGAATGAACAGCTTACAAAATACAGACGAAAACACAAACTCTAACACTTGACACTCTCTTCACAATAGCTTGTCTTCGTACTCTTCAAGTAGGGTTGAGGCTGCTTTAAATAGAAACTTATTCTTGGGCTTGGACTCCTTGAAAATCTCATATTTTGTTCACAATTAAAACTAATTTTTCCTTCAAAATTTTTTCGCCCTAAAACAGTAATAATATATACTCCATAAATGATTGCATCAGAACAGATCTCCTCCAAGATTTTCGCCTGCAATCTTTCAAAAAGAATCTCTCAAATCATCAAAAATGCGCAGCCCTAGAACATCACAAACTAAACACAAAGTTCTGTCAACAGATGTCTTAACATCGTGTTTGACATCACACACAAACTCTGCAGAATACACCTATACTAGTAAAACCACCACATGCAGAAAGTAGAAACACATGTCAAGACATTAGACATGACATCTTGAGCAAACACATTGTTTTACCAAAATTGCTGCCAATAACAGAACTAATATTTCGTGATTTCCATGGGAACTTCATCAGTTCACCATAGATTCACCCTACCAATGCAAACAAAAGAGGGGAAAAGAGAGAAACTTACTTCAAATGTACTTCCGGTAGGGTTCCGGTGCGGCTGTCGGCGGCGGCGAACGGTGGTTGAAGAGAGAACGAATAAAGGGAAAGTCTGGGCAAAGTGAGAGCGAAAATGGAAATGAAACGAGATGGGCCCTATTTATAAGGGTCTCACGAGTCTCGAGGGCTCCTAGGCTATCGATTACGCTACCCTAGCGCAGTCGCCCTAGGCAATGATGAGATGCAACACGTGGCACATGCTCCCCCATGCATGTCGCTTTATTTCCCAACACGCGTCCTTCTGTTCTCCTCGGTTCAAACTTCTCGTATCCCCGCAACGTCGCCAAATCTCGACCATACTAGCACGAGCAAGTTGACTTATTTCTTCGTGGTTGACCAACCGCTCCTCGTTCAAAATACCTTCCTCGATGGGATACTTCCTCGACATGGTGCTGATCCCTAAGTCATTACTCTGACACCGCAGAGCAACGACTTGAGGGGCTCCTGTTCTGGGATGCGCGAGCGTCTGCCTTGCTGTCGGGAAGGCCCAAGCCCAATGGTCAGCGGAAGCCTAACAAGGCCAAAGCCGCATCTGTTTCGGGTACGTGCCAGTCCTTTTGGACGTCGGGCACACGAGGTAAAGACTGTCGGATAGAAGCGTATGGCCTACGGACACACCTCTCCCTGACACCCACGTGCTCCTCCCCGAGAGGGCACGTTCTCTTGTAACCTCCCACTCCCGAAAGAAACGGTCTGCCCTACTTCCAGAGATTTC
Organism: Lathyrus tuberosus; assembly: GCA_022829125.1. NCBI lineage: Eukaryota > Viridiplantae > Streptophyta > Magnoliopsida > Fabales > Fabaceae > Lathyrus > Lathyrus tuberosus. Next base: position 16,370,346 of record JALAZF010000072.1, read on the forward strand.
GGGACCGTTACACCAGGACGAAGACCACGTGCTGATCTTCACTACGCCACGTAAGCCCTGACAGTTGCTTGGATTGGGCCTTGCCATCCAGCCCAACGTAAGTAACCGTTGGCCCCGCGCTGGGGGCTCTCTATAAATACCCTCTCACTTGAGAGGGTCAGGACACACAATCTTATACACTCTAACCTTTTTCTGTACTTGCTTTTACTTCCGGCCTTTGCCTTACTTGAGCGTCGGAGTACCTTGAAGGTACACCCCCCCCCCCCCCCCGCTGTCTCACCATCACCGGAGCTGAGGATTCATGACGTTGCTGGCCACCGTTCTCCTGTCTGATCCAGGTACGATCAGTTACATTTTGAAATTCTGGTATCAGATATGTGATGTCAAGTGAGATGTCACAACATCAATATATGTTGTATGAACAAGGCAATAATAGTAACAGATAAAAGCAGTAAATAACACAAAGGATTGTTCACCCAATTCGGTCTAACAATCTACGTCTGGGGGCTACCAAGCCAGGGAGGAAATCCACTATTAGTAGTATCAATTCATAGACTCCACAATCAACACACGAGTTAATAATCTACTCACTTAATCACTACCCAATGATACTTCTACCTAAGACACTCTTAGATATGAGACACCTCTCACTCCCCCTCAATCACACCAGTGATAACAACTAACAATAATGAGAATAGAAGACACACTTCAAGGACAATACTTGATCTTGCTTAAAAGCTTCAATCAAGAACAATACACTCGTGCTTAAAATCTTAGAGTGGACAACATACAACTCAACTAAATCAGTCCAATTCAAACATCAAAATAGATGAATGAAAGGCTCACAATACACATACAACTCAACTAAATTAGTCCAATTCAAACATCAAAATAGATGAATGAATGGCTCACAATACACAGACGAAAACACAAACCCTAAAACTTGACACTCAGTACACAATCTCTTGTCTTCGTATCTTCCAAGTAGGGTTGAGGCTGCTTTAAATAGAAACTTATTCTTGGGCTTGGACTCCTTGAAAATCTCAGATTTGATTCACAATTAAAACTGATTTTTTCTTCAAATCTTTTCGCCCTAAAACAGTAACAATATATACTCCACAAATGATTGCATCAGAACAGATCTTCTCCAAGATTTTCGCCTGCAATCTCTTAAACAGAATCTCTCAAAACATAACAAAAACGCGCAGCCCTAAAACATAACACAATATATAGTCAGCAGATGTTAAGACATCAGTCTTGACATCCCGCACAAACTTGTAACCCTAAGTAACACACCACCAGCAGAATGTTAGCAACACATGTTAAGACATCAGACATGACATCTTGAATAAACACATTGTTTTACCAAAATTGTAGCTAACAACAGAACTAACAATCTCCCCCTTTGGCTAATTTTTCCTAAAACAATATCAGCACACATCAGAGATACCAACAGCAGAAACACACCTCACAAATACTTCAAACAAACCAATCTAACACATTCTAAAAAAAACAACCAAGAAAACCAGCTGCACAACAAATAAAACTCCCCCTCAAACCAAGGGACCAGCAGCAACCAAACCAGCAACAACAAAGAAAAATACTCTACTCTCCCCCTTTTTAGCCATAATTGGACAAACTCTGAACATAGCAGCAAGCACAATGTTCTGACACTTTGTCAAATATGGTCAAACTCCAAATTCCAAAAAAAATGCCAAGAAGGAATGTTGAACCACAACTGGGAAAAAGTGACACGTTACTCAACAGAGAGAAGTGCGCAGGCACCAAACAACTTTGACCAGGCGATACAAACAATGACTTTTATTTGAATTATAAAACCCACACCGAAATACTTGGGTAGACATCCAAACAAGGAAGGAAACACGAGCCAGTCCTCCAGAACAGCTGAAACACACAAGGGTCAGTTGAAGCACGACCTGAAAAACAAGACCACCAAATCAAATGAGATGAAGTCCAAAGAATTGACAACAGCAGGGTCTTCTACAGGGGCAGCAAGAACAGGCAAAAAGACAGAAACAAGAATGAAGACCATCAAGTAACCTCCAGTGCTACTACATGCTTCTGATGATGAAGCAGATGAAGACTGGGTTAATTTCATTAACTCAGGTGGTTGGAATGAGTAGTTGAATCTAACCAATAAACCTCTTGCTTGTAGTTTAAAAAATGTAATGTTGATTACTTCCAGCAATAAAATAGTTCTTGTTTTTTTCCAACCATTCTTATTTTGGCAATTTCACCAATTAGAAAAGCTCACACACATAAGACAACTGCACCAAAAACACCATCCTCCTGCACACCAACAATCGATCCACTAATCCTCATATATGCAAATACCTAATTTGCTTCTTAAATTTTCAAATTGATTTTCATCTAAGGCCTTAGTAAAAATATCAGCTAATTGCATTTCAGTAGCAATATGTTCCAAAGCAACCACTTTATCTTCAACCAGATGTCTTATAAAGTGATGACGTATGTCAATATGCTTAGTCCTGCTATGTTGAATTGGGTTCTTGGAGATGTTGATAACACTCAGATTATCACAGTACAATGTCATGACATCTTGCTTGACATTGTATTCAGTTAACATTTACTTCATCCAAACCAGTTGTGAACAACTACTTTCTGTTGCTATGTACTCAGCCTCAGTAGTAGAGAGAGACACACAGTTCTGCTTCTTGCTAAACCACGAGATAAGATTGTTCCCTAGAAAGAAACATCCTTCTGAAGTACTTTTTCTATCATCTGCACTTCCTGCCCAATCAGTATCACAATATCCACTCAGTTCAGTGCCTGTTCCATGACTGTATAGTATGCCATAGTCACCCGTACCATTTACATATTTCAGAATTCTCTACACTTGATTCATGTGGCTCACTTTAGGTTCAGATTGATATCTGGCACAAACTCCTACAGCAAAGGAGATATCAGGTCTGCTAGCTGTGAGATACAGCAAGCTTCTAATCATGCTTCTGTATAAGCTTTGATCCACACTCACTCCATGTTCATCCTTGGACAGCTTCAGGTGAGTAGGGGCAGGTGCCCTCTTGTGATTATCATTCTCCAGACCAAACTTCTTGACTATGTTCTTTGCATACTTGCTCTGAGAGATAAATATGGAGTCTTCCATTTGTCTAACTTGCAGACCCAGAAAATAGCTGAGTTCACCAACAAGATTCATCTCAAACTTAGATTGCATCTGCTTCACAAAATGTTTAACCATTGCATCTGACATCCCACCAAATACTATGTCATCAACATATATTTGAGCTATCATCAGTTTTCCTCCTTCCTCTTTGACAAACAAGGTCTTGTCAATTCCCTCTTTTCTGTAACCATTCATAGCCAAGAATTCAGTAAGCCTGTCATACCAAGCTCTTGGTGCTTGCTTCAACCCATAGAGAGCTTTCCTTAGTTTGTAGACATGGTTAGGAAATGTTGGATCAATAAACCCTTTTGGTTGATCTACATAAACCTCCTCATTTAAGTACCCATTCAAGAAGGCACTCTTCACATCCATCTGAAATAGCTTAAACTTGAGATTACAAGCCACACCTAAAAGTAACCTAATAGATTCCAGTCTGGCCACAGGAGCAAAAGTCTCATCAAAATCAATCCCCTCAACCTGAGTGTAACCTTGGGCAACCAGTCTAGCCTTATTTCTGGTGACCACTCTTTGTTCATCATATTTATTCTTGTAAACCCACTTGTTGCCAATCACATTTATCCCATCAGGCCTTGGTACAAGATCCCACACTTCATTCCTTTTGAACTGACTCAGCTCCTCTTGCATGGCATTAATCCAAAATTCATCCTTCAAGGCTTCTTTAACATTCTTGGGCTCAATTTTCGATACAAATCAAGAGTTTGACACAACATCTCTTGACCTAGTGGTAACTCCTGAGTTTGGATCACCTATGATAAGCTCTTTTGGATGGTCCTTATGCACTCTGATAGATGGTTCCTTGTTAGGTTGTTCAGGATCAGATTCAGCAGCAACAGGACTGGGATTTACACTTCTGTCTTCAGCTTCTGTTGATACATCATCAAAAAATGTTCCAACATCATCTAAGACATCATCATCTTCCTTTATTCCATTGTCATCAACAACCACATTTATAGATTCCATCATAACTTTGGTTCTGGAATTGAATACCCTATAAGCTTTGCTGTTTGTAGAGTATCCCAGAAAGATTCCCTCATCACTTTTTGGATCCATTTTTCTCCTTTGTTCACGATCTGTCAGGATATAACACTTACTACCAAATACATGAAAGTACTTTACACTTGGTTTTCTTCCCTTCCATGGTTCATACAGGGTAGCTGAAGCACCTCTTCTCAAAGTCATTCTGTTGTGAACGTAACAAGCAGTATTCATAGCTTCAGTCCAGAAATGGTAAGGAAGTTTTTTGGCATGAATCGTTGCCCTAGCAGATTCTTGAATGGTTTTGTTCTTCCTTTCAACTACTCCATTTTGCTTAGGGGTAATGGGAGAAGAAAACTCATGATTGATGCCTTCAGCAGAATAAAACTCAGCAAACTTGCTATTTTCAAACTCTCTCCCATGATCACTTCTTATTCTGATGACATTGCTCTCCTTTTCTCTTTGGAGTCTTTGACGTAGATCTTTAAACACATTAAGCACTTATGTTTTGTCTTTGATGAAGTTCACCCAAGTGTACCTGGAATAGTCATCTACAACAACATCAGCATATTTCTTCCCACCTAGACTTTCCACCTGCATAGGCCCCATTAAGTTCATATGAAGAAGTTCCAAAACCTTAGAAGTAGTGAATTGTTGAAGCTTTGGATATGACATCTTAGTCTGTTTCCCTATCTGATAATCTCCACAGACTCTTCCCTCTTCAATTTTGAGTTTAGGGATTCCTCTTACAGCTTCTGTGGATATGATTCTCTTCATTCCCTTCAGATGTAAATGTCCCAACTTTTGATGCCAGACTTTGACTTCATCTTCTTTAGCAAGAACACATGTGGAGGGACTAGAGTCCTGTGACACCCATAAGTAACAGTTGTCCTTAGACCTAGCACCCTTCATGATGACTTCACCTTTCTCATTAGTGACAATGCATTCAGTGTTTGTAAAATTAACTATGAGTCCTTGATCACATAGTTGACTAATACTAATCAAATTGGCTGTCAACCCTTTGACCAGCAGAACATCATCCAACCTAGGAACACCTACACAATTCAGCTTTCCCATACCTTTAATTTCTCCTTTAACACCATCACCAAAAGTCACATGGCCAGAAGAATGAAGGTTAACATCCACCAGCAAGTTCTTCACTCCTGTCATGTGTCTTGAACAGCCACTATCAAAGTACCAGTCTTCCTTAGTGGAGACTCTAAGAGAAGTATGAGCTATCAAGCTAGCAACATTAGTTTTAGAGACCCGTTGCTTCTTTTGCCTGGTGACTTGATTACCTTTATGAATGCCATGTCTGGGTGCACAATTAGGAGTACTCTTAGGATACCCATGTAGCTTATAATAGTAAGCCTTTATGTGTCCAAAACCCTACAATGATGACATCTCCAGTGCCTGAATTTCTTCCTAGAGGAAGTCCTGTCAGGATGTTTAAACATCTATTTTAACATCACTGTCTTGGAACTAGAAATAACATCATCTGAAGCTGATCCATTGTTGAAACCCAAACCACTTTTGTCTCCAGCAGCTTTTCCAGCATTAAGAATGTTGTCTAGAACATCAGTTCCACTATTCAGTATTCTGATAGATTTGGACATAGACTTAAGTTTAGAATTCAGCGCAGAGACTTCATCTTTTAGCTTGGCAATAGTTTTCAAATGCTCTGTCTTTTCAGCCTTTAGTTGAGCAATCATCTTCTTCTGCTTCACTCCTTGCAAGCAGAATTCTTCATTTTTAGTGCATTGCTCTCTGTAAGAGGCAGTTAGATCATCATATGTAATTTCTCCATTACTAGAATCATCATCAGAATCACATATTTCAACCATTGCTCTAACAAGCTTGGCAGATTCATCTTCAGGTTCACTATCAGAATCTTCATCAGACCAAGTGACAGACAAACCCTTTTTCTGCTTCTTAAGATATGTAGGGCATTCAGTTCTGATGTGACCATAACCTTCACATCCATAACATTGGATTCCTTTGTCATCACTAAACTTCTCATCTGATCACCTGACTTGTTGGTGTTAGATGTGATGTTCTTGACATTAGGTTTATAGGTCTTGTCCATCCTTTTCAAAACCTTATTAAACTGTCTTCCCAAGTGGAACAATGGCATTGGATAGCTCCTCCTGAGTTTCAGGACCACATTCTTTCTTTTCATCTTCAGTACTAGACACCAAGGCTATGCTTTTAACCTTCTTTCCAGATCTGTCATTCAATCCTAATTCAAATGTATGAAGTTAACCAATCAATTCATCAACCCTCATCTGGCTGATGTCTTGAGCTTCCTCTATAGCAGTCACCTTCATATCAAATCTCTTGGGAAGAGATCTAAGAATTTTTCTCACAAGCTTCTCATCAGACATCCTTTCTCCTAGGGCACTAGAAGCATTTGACAGTTCAAGTATATTCATGTGAAAGTCATGAATGGTCTCTTCATATTTCATCTTCAAGCTTTCAAACGTTGTTAGCAGCTGAAGTCTTGACATCTTGACCTTGGAGGTTCCTTCATGAGTTATTTTTAGAATATTCCAAGCCTCCTTAGCCACTTCACATGTGTTGACTAGCCTGAAAATGTTCTTGTTTATACCATTAAATAAGGCATTCAGTTGACCAACCTTAATATATATACACGCACACGTAAACATGAATGGAACAACAAAAAATAACAAAAATAATAATCAATCAAATTAGTAATTAACATTTATATCAATATAATAAATGCGTGAATTGCCATAATTAAATTATAGTAATTAAACAATATAAAAAGGTGTAGCTCAAATATTTATTAGGTATATTAATATATTTATTTTATAATTAAATTTCTAAATTATTATTTTTGTGATATTTTATCTACTCTTATTTTTTAACCTTTCAATATCTTTTACTTTTTATTTTTCATGAATTTCAGTGTATTTATTAATTTCAATTCATTGCTATTTTATTCATTATTATTACTATAAAATATAAAAAATATAAATTAAATTATAATAAATTAAAATAACATATTTATATACATGTGACATGATTATGCGTAAAATAATAACTAATTAACATATTAATCAAAATTTATATCAATATATTAAGTGAGTAATTAGTCGTAACTAAATATTAAAATTACGGAATAGTAAAACAAAATATAGTTTAAAAATTTATGTATCATATTTATAAATTATTTTATCAATGATATTTTTAAATTATTATTATTATGATATTATTTTAAATTTAATTCTTTAAGCTTTATCTATCTTTATTATTCATTTTTTCATATTTTAAAGGTGTTTTAAGTCATTTATTAATTTCAATTCATTGATATTCTACTCATTATTATCATATAATGGGAGTTACAAAACAGAAAAAAAATGTAGTTTAAACAATTATTTGGTATATTAATATATACTTCATCAATTACATTTTTTAATTATTATATTATTTATATAAATAGTATAAATTGTATTTAAAAATTTTTAAGTAACAGGGGTTTTCAAGTAATAAGGATGCAAAAGTAGAAATAATAGAAGTTTTTTTTACCTTTTTTTTTCATTCATATAATAAAAATAATTATATTCAAATAAACAATAAACAGAAAAGAAAAGTATAAAAGTAGATAACGAAATATTATATTGATGCTCAAAACAAATTATTAAAAAACACCATAGATAAAATATTTAAATAATTGATAGGATAGATTAAGTTGAGTCATTAACCTGCAACATAAATCAAAGTCATTAGCCTGCAACATAACTTAAAAAATAGTTAAAACATAAGTGAGAGTTCAGGAAAAGTAATCAAAATATCAATACAAAAGAAAAAGTAGATCTCAATTCTATATGAATTGGGTGACAGATGTAATCTATTTATATTGAATAAAAGTTTTCATTAATGGAAGAAATTGAAAAGGTTAAAAAAATTGTCATTATGAATAACAACACAAATTATATTTTACACAATAAAAATATTTAATGGGGGGACCGTTTTATTTTCGATATAATTTACTATAGAAGTTATACTCAATAGTTGTAAATTATTAGTCTGTTATAAGTATAATAGTAAATAAGATGAATTATATTTAAAATTTTAAAACCGTGACTCTTAAAATTATTTGTTATAATGATTTAAAATGAATTAGTTATAATGCTTTAAAGTAAATTAGTTATAATTAGCTCTAGTAATATAAAAACGTTACACATTAAAATAATTAGTTATAATGCTTTAAATAAAATATCATTTGAATTATTGATTTATATAAATTGTAAAAAAAAATTTACAGATTACACATCAATATCAATATAAGTGTAGTTAAATATTTTTAAACAATATATTTTATGTAAATAGTAATATTTTCAAAACAACTAACAAAAAAAATAATACAAAATATTTATATTTCATAAATTTGAGAAAATATCACTATGTAATTATTATTAATATTTTATTTATTTAGAAATCAAACAGTCATATTTACTGGGTAATTTTAGAATTCAATGTGTTTACTCATTTTTTTAAAAAGAATTAATAATTCTAAGGAAAAATAATAATAATTGTTACTATTTAATAATAATAATAATAATAATAATAATAATAATAACATTTTAAAAGTTGAAATTTAAAATTTATCATTATTTTTATTTTTATTTGTATGATTATATATTTTTATTAATTTATTTCAAAATTGAAAAGTAATTTTTTTAGTTTTGAAGTTTTTAATGTCTTTAATTAAAAAATAATTTGTGTTAATTAAAAAATATTCTTTAATTGGACAAATTATTTTACTGGATAGTTTTAGAATTCAATGTGTTTACTCATTTTTTAAAAAAGATTTAATAATGAATTAAAAAAAAAAAAAAATATATATATATATATATATATATATATATATATATATATATATGTGGGAGTTACAAAATACTTATGAAATATAATAATTATTATTATTATTTTTATGTTTAGTAACTGTCATAAGAATAATAATTATATTAGTAACTGACATAATAATTATTATTATTATGATTTTTAAAGTTGATAAATTTTAAATTTGAAATAAAAACTCATGCTAATTTATAGAAATGGAACAGTAAAATTTTTTATTTGTATGATTATATATATTTTTATTAATTTATTTCCAAATTGAAAAGTAATTTTTTGAGTTTTGAAGTTTTTAATGTCTTTAATTAAAAAATAAGTTGTGTTTGTTAAAAAATATTCTTTGATTGGACGAATTATTTTACTGGGTAATTTTAGAATTCAATGTGTTTACTCATTTTTTAAAAAAGATTTAATAATTCTATGGAAAAATAATAATAATAATTGTTACTATATAATAATAATAATAATAATAATAATAATAATAATAATAATAATAATAATAACATTTAAAAGTTTAAATTTAAATTTTATCATCATTTTTATTTTTATTTGTATGATTATATAGTAATATAGTAATATAGTCATTATTTTTATTAATTTTATTTATTGTAACAAAGATGATAATAATAATAATAATAATAATAATAATAATAATAATAAAATTTTAAAAGTTTAAATTTAAATTTTATCATCATTTTTATTTTTATTTTTATTTTTATTAGTTGATTATATTATTAGTATTATTATTTTAATAGTGTTAGTTGAATAATATATGATTATAGATTTTCTATATAAAAAAATGAGAATTAAGGTAATAAGTTATAATAGAGGTAATTGAATATTATATTAGTTGATTATATTATTAGTATTATTATTTTAATAGTGTTAGTTGAATAATATATGATTATTATTATTATTACTATTACTATTATTATTATTATTAATTATTATTTATGTAGAATAAATTTTAAAAAATAGAATTAGGGTTGATGTTAGAATAGCTATCGATCTAGAATTAGTAACAATGTGTTTACTCATTTTTTAAAAAAGATTTAATTGAATAATATATGATCATAGATTTTCTATATAAAAAAACGAGAATTAGAGTAATAAGATATAATAGTGGTAATTGAATATTATATTAGTTGATTATATTATTAGTATTATTATTTTAATAGTGTTAGTTGAATAATATATGATTATTATTATTATTATTATTAATTATTATTTATGTAAAATAAATTTTAAAAAATAGAATTAGGGTTGATGTTAGAATAGCTATCAATCTAGAGTTGATGTTAGAGTAGCTATCATGATGACACATGTCTAGGGTTGCCATCATGACAACTTTAGATTTAGATTATGTAGATATCAAAATTAGTAGTGCGATCGTTGTTAATGACTTTTAACTAAAACCTCGTTGAAATAAAACCACCAACATTGACTTCGCCACTTTAATTACTTTTAAGACCAATATGAATATAAATAAAAGGGTTAAATAATTTTTTAGTCCCTACAAATATCGCAACTTTTAAGTTTGGTCCTTCAAAAAATTTCCTTCAAACATCAGTTCTCTGAAAGCTTTCTGTCCCTAACTTTAGTCTCTCCCGTTAGTTTCCACTAACGGAGGATGATGGGGCACGCCAAGTGTAACATTTCATTTGATTACCTATTTCATTTATGCCACGGTGTAGATTGTGTAAAAAAGATAATGTTAATAGTGAAGGGTATTACAAGAGTCATTCGTTCTAGTGTAGTTGTGCCCTAGCAGAAGAATTGTCTTCTTTGTCAACTTGGTGTCGCTGTGTTCAAGGAAGAAAGCAACCGTTTGAAGTGGTCCCAAAGAGGCATCGTTCGTATCGTATCAGTGGTCCCACGCAAGTTACTGTGTCTGCCATTGTTCCCATGTTCTATTCTTTAATACCTCATTTTCTTTTCTTTAATAGTGGTCCCAAATAACATGTTGTATTAGATTTGTGGTTTTGATTATTACTGTTAGTAAACATTAGGGTTAGTAAAAATTAGGGTTAGTATATTTGGTCTACAAATGGTAAAATTTAAAGTTAGGTTAACTTTTGTCTATAGGGTAATGGATAAGTTCAAGGTTGTTTTTTACACAAAGGGTTGTTTTGTAAAAGACACTAACCTAAAATATGAGGGTGGGGAAGTGTATGTCTTTAGTGGTCAAGATCCTGATTATTGGAGCTTCTTTGAGGCTTTCGACTTAGGGTGTGTTTGTTTCAAGGATTGGAATTGGATTCTCGGGAATCTGACATTGGAAATGTAACAATCTCATGTTTGTTTCAAGTTTTTAAAAATTATTCCCGGGTATCTTTTATTCCCAGGAATATTTTTACACATAAATTTTGTCATAATTATTCCCATGCTTAAAGAGTGGGAATTCAACATTCCCATGGGAATAAAATGTAACTAATTGTAACTTCCCACTACTACTCACATTAATTTTTATTTTTATTTTTTATAATTTTTAAATTAAATAAATATTGTAAACATTCCTGGGAATTTTTATTTTTGACCAAACACTTGTATAGGAATATTATTCCTAGAAATAATAATCCTGGGAATAGGATTCCTAGGAATACTATTTTATAACTTGAAAAAAAACGCACCATTAGTAAAGGTGCTTGAACCAGAGTTTGATCACACTTCTGTTAAGATGTGGTGGAAGCATGAGGAAGGATTACTTGAACAAGACTTAAAAGCATTTATGGATGATGGAGATGCGCTTGAGTTAGCCATGTATGCAATAGGATATAAGTGTGATGTTGAGATTTATTGTGAGCCTAAGGTTGAAGGAGAAGATACCTTTATGGATAGGTTTAGAGAGAAAGGAAATGGAGTTAAATATGATGAAAATGCTGACAATTTGAGTGAATCAAGTGAAGACTCTAACGATGATTTTGTGGAAGATGTGCATTTTGAAGATAGTGAGGAGGAGAGAATGGCAGGTTTTGAGGAACGCCTTGATGAGGTGTTTGAAGATATTGGAGATGGAAGGTGGTGCTTCATATCTGACCAACAAAAGGCAATCTTAATGTATTGATGTCTCTTATTTCTTTGCATACATTACACTGTATTAATGCAATTATTGTTTTTCTTGATTAGGGTCTAGTGCAGGTTTTTGAAGAGGAGTATCCAGCATATGAACATAGGTTATGTTTAAGGCATTTATATGAAAACTTCTAGAACAAATTTGGAGGAGGGACCTTGTTCAGAGATCTTATGATGGTTGTTGCAAAAGCTACCTACTATGAAGCACATGAAGCAAAGATGCTCAAGATTAAGGAGGTTAGTTTGGAGGCCTATGAGTGGATAGAGGCAATTCTAAAAAAAATGTTGTAAACATCCTTTTCCAATATTTTCAAAATGTGATGTCTTAATGAACAATTTGATTGAGTCATTTAATGCAACAATTTTGTTACAAAGAGACAAACCAATCATAACAATGTTTGAGTGGATTAGGAATTATTTAATGGAGAGGTTTGCTACTCTTAAGGAAAAGGTTGAGGGTTATAAGGGAAACATAATGACCAAACCCTTAAGGAGATTGGATAGGGAATTAGAGAAGAGTGATAGTTGGACAGCTACATATGCTGGTAGTTTAACATTTCAAGTGACTCGTGTGTTGTTTTCTGACAGCTTTGTGGTAGATTTGGAAAAAAAAATTATTCTTTAAACTATTGGGAACTTGTAGGTATTCCATGTAGACATGTTGTGTCTGCCATATATAGGAAAGTAGATGACCCTGTAAAATATGCTCATAAATGTTATCACAAGAGCACTTATCAAGCATGTTACAGTGAGGTAATTACCCCACTAAATAGACAGAACAAGTGGCCAAGAAATGAGAATGATACAATTCTACCACCTAAGTTTAAACGTGGTCCAGGTAGGCCTAAGAAACTGAGAAGGAGGGAACCTGATGAAGAGAGCCAAAATAAATGGCAAAGAACAAACACAAACCATAGGTGCAGATTCTGTTTTCAACTTAGCCATAACAAAAAGACATGCAAGAAATAGAAGCAAGAAATTGAAGCTAAAACAAATTCTATTCAAGCCAGTCAAGAAATCCCTACACAAACAACTCAACAAATACCTACACAAGCAAGTCAAGCTAATGATCAACCCAATGATGCACCCAAAAAAGGGTAAGGGTTCCACAAGAAAGTCAAGCTAACTGATAAATATGTTAATATTGTGCTTGTTTACAATGTGACAATGTGGCATATAAATATGTTAATACTGTGCTTGTTTACTTGTATATTGCAGGGGAGGCCTAAGGGTTCAACAAACAAAGAACCAAAGAAAGCAAAGACCAGTGAGGCAAGTCAAAAGGAGACAACAAGAAAAGCAACAACTGTCAAGGATGAAACTTCATCAAAACCTGCTGTTAAGGGGGAGAAAATTGTCAAAGGAGCAACTATGAAGAAAACAATTGTCATTGTGAAGGAAGCAACTGTGAAGAATGTGCATGTGGCAAGTGAGAAAAATGTAGCAACTGATTATAGTATGAAGGAATCAGGTGCAAAGCAAAGTGAAAAGTTTGTCAATTTGGAGGTTGCCCCTACTATCAAGGATGCAAGTCAACCAAAAGATCCAATTGAACCTGAGCCCATTGTCATGGAAAACTCAACAACTTTAGATGAGACTCTTGCTGCTTTACAAACAGGTGGTGATGTCTTGGACATTCTACCACTGAGAGGTGACTTGGCATCTCAACCAAGGCCAAGTGGAGCCAAATTTTTCTTTGGGAAGCAACCAAAAATGTGTAGGAACACACCTTTCAAACCCCCTGGAATAAGAACAAATCTGTCTAGGCCAAGCAGCAGTGAACCAATCAAATTTAGGACACAAAGCAGGTACAAAACACAAGTTAATGTCTTAGCTGAAAAAAGACACAGTGAAAGGTTAAAGACACTGAAGACTAAGAACATACCAGGCCCAGGCAAAAAACCTGATGATCCACTGGTTATACATGAAGATGACTGCAGCATTGGCAAGGGTCAAACCCAATGAAAGGCATTTCATTTTGGTGTAATTGTTGTTTATGATCAAGTGTTATGATGTTTTGTTGAATTTATGAAGTTACAAGTCTGATGTAATGTACTAATGAGGTCTTTTGGACTAATATACAATTTTTTTATTTTGATGTACTGTATTAATGTACTCAACTACTATTTTGGTATGTAATTATAACAACTCTTTTGGTATATTCTCATTGTTATGTCATTTTATGGTCACTTTATTATAGGTAATTTCTTGCTGTAAACATTACAACACAATACAAATCATTAAGACAAATCCTATCAACAAATGTTATCAATTGAAATTAAATTTCATAACAACAACCAACTGAAAATTATAGATCATAACTTAACCAAAATTTATCAATTCAAATCACATTTCATAACAACTAAACATTACAAAAACTATTACACCAAAGTGTTGTTCATAACAAAACAACATTCACTACTACAAAACACCCAAACAACAACGTCAGGTTTACAACGGCATCCTATACACCGTTGTAATAGTGCGTACTGGATGCACGTGAATTGTTTTAAGTCTTATTAAAAGGCCTTTGATGACAAGTAAAATTCCAACAGTGGTAATATTGCGTACTGGATGCGCGCGCATTATTTTAACTAGAAATTTCAAGTGTATAATAACGGTTGTTTTGAACACCGTGGTGATACAATCAAGCTTTCATGGGTTCGAACCTCATCGCCCTCAAATACTTTATTCCTTTGACGTAATTGTGCCCTTTTAAGTTTTATTTATATTTAACTAAAAACTAATAAGGATGTCACTATAGTTATTTCTTAAAACCGTTGTTACAAACTGAAGCTTCTTTTTATGTATTTTAAACACCAAGTTTCACTGAAAAAAGAAACAAGATGAAACAACCCTAACATCAACGTTGTCACCATCGTCGGGAAGAACACAACAACAACAAGAAAGTGTTCTACTTTAAGTTATTGCAATGTTGCATTTGAAGACAAACTCATCCAAAGGTGTTTCTATGTCTTCTTCCGCAGTAAAATCTCGATTTTGAAATTTCTGTGGTTGTGCTGGTCGTATGGTTTCGTACCAATGCAAGAAGGGACAAAATAAAGGAAGGCTTTTTTGGAGGTGTCCATTTTGGAGGAGCGATGAAACATGTAATTTTTTCATATGGGATGAAGACGTGGGAGAAAGAGGTGGAAATGAAGATGAGAGCATTATGAAGTCAGAGTTGGAAGTTGTGGGCTATTTGAAGGTTATGTATGAGGATTTAAAGAAGAAGATCAAGAATTTGAAGAACAAACTTGTTAGTTCTCTTGTATTAGGATTGGCTTAATTTTTTGTAAAACAAATAATAGCAGCAATATTGTAATAGAGAATAGGATGTATAAACCTGCTAAGAAGAACAGGTACAACAAGAACATGCTGTGTTGAAGTTATTCAACAACTGGAACAACATGTCGAAGAAGATGTCCTAAGAGGAAGCATTCGACATCGCGCCTGCTGAGCTGGTTTAATGAGATTCAGTTGTGTTTTGAATTGTGCAGAATCTACAAGAGAAAATTATGCATCCTATGTGGCACATTCTTAAAAGGTCTAGAAGATTCAGTCAGAAATCAAGTTAAATGAAGATCTTCCAAATAAGGAGATTATTTAGGAAACTAAAAGATTGAAGACCTAACTTGTGGCAGAAGCAACTACTAATTGTAACAGCTAATGAAGCTGTGATTGAAGGCCCAAATCCAGTTGGGTACAGGTTATAAATAGAAGGGTTTGTAGCCTTGGAAGATACGGCTCAAGATGTAGAAGTCTAGGGTTCTGTCTAGGTAAACCTCCCGACTTGTGGGAAGGTTACCCATATCCCTCAAAACCTGTAGGCAAGAGGCAGTACGTATTGGTCTTGGAGGAAGCTTTGAAGCAACTCCAGGTTGTGGTCTTAGTTAAAGGAAGAAGCTAACAAACGATGGATTTTGGCATCATACTTTGCTAGGTATTGTTGATGTGTCATAGGAGTGTGACTTCATGTCTATTTGTGTGATCAGAATGTAGGCGAAGGGCTGTCGATGCAGTGGCTGAGATGTTGACTGCTAGATATCATTGCGATGATTGGGAGTGAGATGGATTCTCATATCTAGGGAGGACCTAGGTAGAAGGGTCATTGGGTAGTGATTAAGTGCGTAGATCGTCAATGGGTGTGTTGGCTATAGGGTCTGCAAATTAATACTGCTAATAGTGGACTTCATCCCTGGATTGGTAGCCCCCTGAGTAGATGTGTGTCATCGAACTAGGTAAACAATTCTGGTGTGTTCTTATGTTTTTCTGTACTGGTTTTATTTGTTTATACCTTGCCATGCTGTTATGTTCAGATCACATATCCAGACATTCTATAGGACATCTGTAGTCTGATATGCCAGAATTTCAATTGGTATCAGAGCAGGTCATTCTGTTCTGTATCTGGATGAGATCCGAGGGAAAATACTTTCTGGTTCATGGTCAAGGTAGAAGCTTTCTACTGAGAAGTTGCATGGAGTTGATCAGTTCATATGTTGTTTGAATGGTCTCTTGAAGTGGAGGATGGACTATTCATGATAGGGTGTGTATTGGCTCTGTTTGAAGTTGTTAGGAGTGTAGGTTTGGTGGTGAGCTGGTGTGTGGATTGATGTTGACCTACTGCACATGGAGAGGCGTGGGTTATTTTGTCTTGCCTGAAGGCTATAGAGGGGTTTTCCGGTGTGTGTTCCGTTGCATAAGGTTCTGATTGAAGAGCTCTAGAAGTATGGGATTCTGGAGTCATGATTGAAGAAAGATTGTAGCTGTCCTTACTCGGTTCGTGTAGACGTCAACCGGTGTGATGTCACATAGCATTCCAAAGTCGGGAGCAAAGGGGTGTCTTTGTGATGGTTGAGCCCTGTATGACTTGGTACATGGGTGAGTGGCTTCGTCATGAAGGGTAAGATGATTCTTCAAGCTCATGCTCTAAGGGTTGATGATTTCTTATTGATTATGTTGTTGAAGACACTTGATATGATGATCAAGTCCAATCAAGGCAACTGAGTCACATTCTGAAGTCTTCTAGTTATTCATCAGACTAGGAGGTGATTCCTAGGAAGCATATGGGTGAAGACCGTGGAGGTGATTTATTTTCACCTTTCATAAAATCAGCAAGGAAGGATGCATCTCTTTTGACCCTAAGAGTGAATCCAATCTGGTTGAAGTTTCGAAGACTTGTTCAGAGAAAGTCTTAGTTACGCGAGTCAAGAGTGGCAGCCTTGGTATCTCTTGAAAAGGTTCTTGCAACAAGACTGACATGATCTGGTGGAGCTCAGCTACAGCAGTAAAGGAGGGGTATTAAGGATTCAAGATCAATATGTGAAATCCACCAGTATTTAATTAATTATCCTTGAAATTCAAGAGTGGGGATGTTCTGTCAGACGTTCTGACATCATAATCTTGATGGTTACAACTTGGATTAGTTTATTTCTGATCTAAGTGAGTTAGAATTGAAGTAATGTCAGACATGATGTCGTGACATGTTTGAGGATGTTAAAGTCTGAAGGGCATTGTTTTTGAAGATCAGGGGAGACAAATCTCTTTGAACAGTCTGTGTTCTAGAGAGCTAATAGAGGGAATCTCCTTTGTAGGTGCAGACAATGAGACCCATCATCTCAACATCAGATATGAGGTCTGATTTGAAGCTTATTGAGATGTAGCTCGTGCAATTCCCTGCGTAAAGGGGTGATCTGATCCTGAAGATGATCAGTAGTGGTTTGGTTCCTTGTATTACCCCCACAAGAGGTATATATGAGTTATTATGGATGTTACCCCCAGAACCATAGTAAGAATGGATGATGTGGTATCAGATGTTGGAACATCATCTCAGTTTGTTTGTGAGCAGAGAATGAAGTCAAGCCACTGGCTCAAACTAGGATGTTCTGGCTGCAATGACTGGATGTTATTTAGAAGACTCGACAAGTACCACAGGTGTGAAGAAGAAGTATGTCAGGTCAAAGTCTCACCTTGTGTGAAAAGGTAATCCTATCTGACTAACTGATAAGTATCCTGACGGGAGACTGAGTATGTATTAGGATCGTGCATGAAAGTTGACTACAAATACTTTGAAGGGAGACTAAGTGTTTGTCTGATGGCTGTGGGAAAATCTGATTTCTGAACATGTTTTTCAGAAAATGGTGGAGAGTTTAATTCTCTCTATGATATTCTGTTGTTCTACTGAAGATGAGATCTATGGGGATCCTGTTGTGTAGGTTGAGTGCACTACAACATTTTCGTCCTATAGAAACGGCAAAAAACTGTTGCAAAACATGAAAAATCCGTTGCCTTAAGTTATCAGAACGGTTTTGAGGTTGTTGCAAACCGAGGCGTTGCCTTAGCATTTTGCAACGGATTTTGTACCAAACAACAACGCCTTGGAGATAACCGTTGTTTTAGGTAATCTTTAGAGAACGGATTTTAGAGTTCCCAACAGCAACGGGGTCTAACCGTTCTCATATTTCAACCGTTGTGATTAATATACTTTAGGGAACGGCTAGATCTTATGGTAAATTCGCAGGTAAATCTGCGTATAATCCAAATATATTCACAATTTGCAAGTAATTTCGCAGGTAATATATTTTCAAAATTAAAAAAAAAATTATTTATTTATTTGTTACTGATCACGTTAAGGGTCTAAACTCTCTTTTTTATTTTTTATCAATATATACTATCTCATACACAAGCTGAAACAAAACAAAATTCATCATTAACTTAATAATAATGCAAACATAACTACCCCATATTTCAAGGTTCACTGTTGTGATAAAGTTATAAGTATCATCTATCATAATGACATTCTCATCTTATAATCTACATGAAAAAGGCATATTGATTAAATCAATTTGTATTGAATTGAGTAGATCTTTATAGTAACTTGTCAATTAGAATCTACAATATATAAAATATTAAATAGAACAGAAAAGGAAACCATTTTTTAAAATTGTTCAATGTTGGACTCAAATTCTCTACTTCGAAAGTAACAAGAATCAACACACTGAGGCTAAAATATCCCATTCTATAGACCTATCATATTAGATAATAAAATAACTATTAGGAAATAAAAAATAAAAAATAACCATAGAATCAATACAATTTGTCTGAAAACCCATTTCTATTTTTTTCAACCTTTGCAGCATCAAAAGTTTTAATCTGCACATAAAACAAATGTTCAATTTAACAAATCAACTAAAGTAGCATCACCTAAGATGTAAGCAATCATCAACAAAAAAAATATTTGTGTCAACTACAAAATTACCTTCTTTATTCTGCGAATCTTCTTAGCTTTATTCTTTCTCTCCTTCACTTGCTTTTTTGATTTTTTTCTACCTTAGTATCAAGTCCATTTTGCAATAGAGAAAATATATTTTAGTTTTCTAAACAAAAAAATAAGCATTGTTACCGATTTTCCAGCAACACTTATATTTTAGTAATAACCATTATAATTCCAACATCAACAAAATCTATATTTATTAACCAGTTATTTGCACTCAATTAGTAATATCACATCATAGACATTTGGTCATCCACCAGTTTGAAGGGCTTGATTAACTTTCCAAACTACAAAAGTTCAAAAAGGATCATCTAGAAAACAAAAGTGAACATTACATCTCTCACAATATTAAACTATATAATTATTGACAAGATAAAAGAAAAAAGTTAAATGAAGTAAACAAAAGATGCCAAATGGGGTCACATGCACATATAAGACAAAAAAAAATCCAATGCGTTTGAACAGAAGATGAATGAGAACCTATTGAATAATAGCCGGAGTGACGATGTTGGGATAGTAAGCTGCCATCATGGGCTGCATCTACAGCAGGTAGTACCTAAAATAAATGTTTTACCTAGACTAGGTAGTACCTAAAATTAGAGACAAACATAGAATGTCCTGTAAGACATTACTAGAGGCACTCACACAATTCATCTTAAAGTTCTATAATAGTATTATATATTATAATGTTGATAACAATACATACCACATAGAAATTCGATGTCTTTGTCTATAAAGTTATGTCGTAGAACACAATGAAAGAGCAAATCATAAAAAATTAGCAATGGAATTTGCATGAATGCACGGTTCAGTTGGAATAAGATTTTGGTAGCTCGTGTACTAAATGGTGTGTACCTAAGAAGAGAAGAATATTATAGTAGTTCAAAAATTCATATTCAGTAAAACTCATCATGCATTAAATCTGTATGATGAATTAACATGCTAAGCAAAGTGATTTAACATATGTATCACGTGTAACAATTTCAACATGAAAGAAAATAACATACCTTCTACAACACAACATATGCATCACACGTAACAACCTTCATAAGCTGAATATTGAATCCTAGTTAGATCCTTCAATTCAAATCTCCAGAAAAATTAGGGAAACTATAAAAGAACTATACATTTATAATTTCAATGAAGTGACATCTGTCGAGGCTTGAACTTGAGCTGCATATTGTAAATTCCACGGGACATCTTCAAAAGATGGACAAGACAAGGATTGTGGAGAAATGCATTTGGTTGTGATGCATATTACAATTGATTAAGACTCTTGACAAAAACTTGTCAACACTACTGGATGTACAATTCTTTTTCTACCAGCATGACTGTCAAACAATGCTTGTGGTTCACAAAACTAAGTCATGGATTTCATCAATAAATCAAATATTTGCACCTTGATAAAAAGGAAAAACGAGGCGGAGATTTTCAAAAGCTTTTTTACCCTTTCAGTAAGAAAAAATGCTTCTCCTTTCTCACTTGTAATTGGTCCAACAAGTGATTCAAACAATATGAATACAAAATTGTAAACATCATCCTCTAATTTTGGTTTCTCTCCGTTTACCTGTACAATAAATAAAAAGCAACAGAGTCAGTCTATGTAGGATAAAAAACAACGAACATAAGTTAAGAATTTGAAAAGTATTGAAAGAAACAATACCTTAATGTTTTTGATCTCTTCGGCGATTATGGAAATACCATAGTCACTTAGTTTGGAAAAGCAATGTTCATCAAGTAAAATATTATTTGTCTTTAATTAGTTTCTAAAATAACTTGGTTCAATACCAGTATGTAAAAAATGATTCGCCTTGGCAAACTCCAATTAAGATTGCTAATTTATCAGACCATTTCAGTGCCTTATCTAGTGAAACTTTTGCATTGCCTTCATAAAATGATATTGTGATACTAACCTGACAAATGTGTACGATAATCGCCATTTTGGACATGCTTGTATACAAGATGAAGTTTCTGGGGACTAATACCACATATTCCTCTACCACTACCATCAATACAATGACCCAAAAGACTAACAAATTTTGAATGATGAAGCTTTGAGAGTAAATCCAACCTAGCTTTGAGATTTTGTATTGGCAACTTCCTTCTTAGAGCCAATGATCTTATCATCACGTATGATATATCAACTCTCTAGTTTACCTTTGTACAACTAAAATGAAGCAAAAATACTAAGAAAATTATAGAAAACTATCCAGATGGACAAGAAAGAGTGAATAAAATCCTTGAATGAGGTATGATGAGAAAGTATAGAATTTATGGTGCAAAAATGAACAATAATTAGACGTGAAGGATGAGAATGGAAGTAGTTGGAAAAATAAAATAGTAGCATTGGGCATTAAATGTTTAACAATAATGCAGATATGAATTCCAAAAATTCTAATATGCTTTAAACAATAAGTGGTGTGTACTAAATTAGCAATGTACCTGAGACTAGTAGCAAGCTCTTCAACCACTTTCTGGTTTATTTCAGTTGAATCACCAACAAGATATATAAATTGAAGTTCTGCTCAAAAGTTGTGATGATCTAGCAGTAAGTGATTCCGGTGATTCCATGATGTCTGACCATTTCAACTCAGGGTCATGTTTCTTGAAATTCACAACAAGATGATCATCATCTATGTGTGCCTAAATTAAAACCATTCAACCAAAAAGGAAAAAAGACTATAATACATAAAAAAATTACAATTTTAGCTATGAATAAAATTCATAATACAAGTATTTATTTTCAGCATTCCTAATAAGTGGTGGGTTTGAACGGTTTGTGTTTATTTCTAGCAATACAGGACTCTGTTTCCCACATATACAAGTATTTACCTTTTCCTCTTGTGGATGCACCTCCTCAAGTAGATTTACAACTTCTAATTGAAACAACCCCTGTGACAACAGACTTGGATTTAAAAAATTGTCAAACACCTCACCAAGTTAGTGTTGCATACCCAAGCTTGTGTCACCAAATGAGTGAATATAACACTAAACACAATGGTAAGCTCGATTGAAAATGAAAATGATCAGATCTAGAGCAAACAAGGATTCTAGATCTACATAATAAACTTGAAAATGAGAAAGCATGTCGTCTTAAATACCATCATCGATTTGTTGCAACATAATGTGCATAATCTAATAGAGGAAGTAGGGATCTAAATCAAAACTAATAAAATTAAAATGAAGAATTTTTCAAAATACAAAACCCAATGGTTCAACATGAATCACGAGTAATGAAGAGTAATGAAGAGTAAAAGGAACTCACTCACTAGAGTCCCAACAATAATACTACGTGCCTTGGATTTGCAAGAGAATGATGAAATTGCTGAACCACTTATGAGGAGAAGAATCAACGATCTTAACTCTTGAAATTTCGAGAAGAAGAATGCCCCTCTGAACCCTAGAATGAAAAACCTTTATCCCTTTCTCTTTTCTTTTTTTCCAAACTCATTTTGCGCGCGGTTACTGCTTAGATACTTACATTTAACTTTTATATTTACTTCGTTTTTGTATTTTTATAAATAGAAATATAAACAATTAATTAAATGTCTACAAATATTTTAAAAAACGAATATCTAATTTGTTTTACCTTTTATAAAATAATAAAAGTAAGACCACTTTTGTAAACGTTTTAAAATAATAGAATTCAATTTAATTTTTATATAAATAAAAAAATTCAAACTCTATTAACATAAATATTTATTATTAATAATTAAAATACTTATGAGAAATTATTTATTAAATTTAAAATTTAAGTGATTTTTAAAATTTTAATATAAAAAATCATTAAAAAAATGAAAAAATAATAAAAATATAAAAATTATTTTTAGAAAAGTAGAAAAGAGGATATAAGGGAACGGTCTATATCATTAAAATAATTAAAAAATATATGACAACAGTTTTTACATGTTACATAAAAAGACCTGTTCTCTTTGGTATCTACAAGAACGGTTTCTGACTGTTGCTTAAAATTTTCAAAAACTATAGGTGCTCTGACAACAGAATATAAAAACCGTTGTCTATTGCTCTCTACGAGAACATTTTTTTATCTTCTAATAATTAGGCGTTGTCGTAGAGTCAAAATGTTGTAGTGGTGCTTAGTAAAGGGCGTGGATGGAATTAAGTCCCTTGAATAATGCCTTCAGAACCAAAAGATGATAGGTTCTGTGGTAATATTGCTGATATCCCAAATGATGTCATAACATCATTTTTTTATAGTCTGTGACAGAGACTTGGGACCATGAATCTTAATATTCAAACACCACATTCAGATGTGGCAGGTCTATCTTTTGTATGGAATAAGAAGATGCTAAGTCAGTTTGGAGTAGTATGCTCAGCGATGCATAACTACTATTTTGGTTTGAAGACTTATTCTGCAGAAGGATGTTTTGATCAGCATTTTGTTTAAGGGGCATTTCTTCTGTTATTGTTAGAGAGTCTGTATCTTAGTAAAGCTCTTAAGCACACTAAGAAAATGTTGGAGATTGGTTTCAGAATATGGCTGCATGACTTCTCAGCCATCCAGAGAGTCATGACAGTATGTGTGGAGGTGCAAAGGGATGTTTCAGAGACTAGTTCAGGGCACTTGGAGTCATTCCCTGAGAGCTGGTGATTGTTCAATTTTGAGTATTCTCCACAATGAAGTTTTGTGCTCAGCTAGAGCTGTGATTGTCCATGATAGGGGGAGTTAGTAAAATAATGGGTTTGTTCTGGAGCTTGAGCTTATGAAGTTGTTGGCCTCTTATGAGGATGTGTTTTTTCTGCGAGAATTTATTTTCTCTGCAATGGTGAATGGGACAAGGTGTCATGCTGGTTGGGAGAAGAGAACAACCCCTATAAGTGATAGAAGTTCACTCAGGGACTTCAGTTGAAGGCATTGTGGTTATGCCTCTGAATTTTTGAAGAAGTCTGAGAAACATCCCTGACCAATGTACTGAAGATTTGTTGGCGACAATGTCTGAAAAGATGTCAGAACATTACTCAAGACATGTTTCTCTGAGCCCAACAAAGGAATATTCTAGATTGTGCATCCAGCCACGTGTAAGAAGGGAGCCTAGAAAGTGTTGATTGACCATGCAGGTGCATGAATTAGGACTGGTTCGTTTCAGTCTAAGAGCTATTAAAGGCGTTCAAAGTCAGTTTGGACGGTGCACCTTGAATTTAGCTGCAGTCTTTCCATTCTCAATTAACGTTTTCTTTGACCAAGAATTAAAGATCGTTAATATCTAAGAAACTGGTCTGCTATTTATAGAGGCTTCTCCTATCCTCTATCTTCAAGTGAGTGTTGTTCCCATCAACACAATGGGTTTTGTTCGGGTCTGGGTAAGCTGTGCCTGGGTCTGGTTTTGTGATGGCCTCCTTTGTCAAATTTTGGCCAAAAAGGGGGAGAAAGGGCTTGTTGCTCAGATGTTCAGACAGGAGTCTGTGATTACAAATGTTGTCCAAACATGTCAAATCAAATGTCTATCATGCTTCTATTTTGATATTTTTTTGACTTGTGATCTGAGTTTTGAACACAGTTGTGATCTGTGTTCTGAGTTACCAGGAGTGGTGGAGGGTTTAGTCTTAAGTTTCCTCTTATGCCCTTCAAAGAGTATTTGAGAGTTCTCTTATGCCACCATTAGTCTTCGATGTTAAGAAGAGGTTCCTGGATTGAGGGGGAGTACAAGTTGTCTTCTGCTATCTTCTTCCTCGTGTGCACCAACAATCTTCAGGACCTTCCTTCCTTTTATCCTGAAGATTACTGTTCGTTGGTGCTGATGAAATGGAGTTCTTCAGAGTGCTGCAAAGAAGATGTCAAACAAGATGTTGAGACATCATTTTCAAACTAAAGATCTGTTGCTGTGTGCAGTAGACTCTGAACACTACTGCTGTTGGTTGTATTTTTATATTGCTGTAAACTCCTAGATTGTAATTAGTTTTAGATTATTTGTTTTAGCCAAAATTTGCCAAAGGGGGAGATTGTTAGTTCTCTTGTATTAGGATTGGCTTAATTTTTTGTAAAACAAATTATAGCAGCAATAATGTAATAGAGAATAGGATGTATAAACCTACTAAGAAGAACAGGTACAACAAGAACATGTTGTGTTGAAGTTATTCAACAACTGGAACAACATGTCGAAGAAGATGTCCTAAGAGGGAGCATTCGACATCGCGCCTGCTGAGTTGGTTTAATGAGATTCAGTTGTGTTTCGAATTGTGCAGAATCTACAAGAGAAAATTATGCATCCTATGTGGCGCATTCTTAAAAGGTCTAGAAGATTCAGTCAGAAATCAAGTTAAATGAAGATCTTCCAAATAAGGAGATTATTTAGGAAACTAAAAGATTGAAGACCTAAGTTGTGGCAGAAGCAACTGCTAATTGTAACAGCTAATGAAGCTGTGATTGAAGGCCCAAATCCTGTTGGGTACAGGTTATAAATAGAAGGGTTTGTAACCTTGGAAGATACGGCTCAAGATGTTGAAGTCTAGGATTTTGTCTAGGTAAACCTCCCGGCTTGTGGGAAGGTTACCCGTATCCCTCAAAGCCTATAGGTAAGAGGCAGTACGTATTGCTAAGAAGAACAGGTACAGCAAGAACATGTTGTGTTGAAGTTATTCAACAACTGGAACAACATGTCGAAGAAGATGTCCTAAGAGGGAGCATTCGACATCGCACCTGCTGAGTTGGTTTAATGAGATTCAGTTGTGTTTTGAATTGTGCAGAATCTACAAGAGAAAATTATGCATCATATGTGGCGCATTCTTAAAAGGTCTAGAAGATTAAGTCAGAAATCAAGTTAAATGAAGATCTTCCAAATAAGGAGATTATTTAGGAAACTAAAAGATTGAAGACCTAACTTGTGGCAGAAGCAACTGCGAATTGTAACAGCTAATGAAGCTTTGATTGAAGGCCCAAATCCAGTTGGGTACAGGTTATAAATAGAAGGGTTTGTAACCTTGGAAGATACGGCTCAAGATGTAGAAGTATAGGGTTCTGTCTAGGTAAACCTCCCGGCTTGTGGGAAGGTTACCCGTATGCCTCAAAACTTGTAGGTAAGAGGTCGTACGTATTGCTAAGAAGAACAGGTACAACAAGAACATGTTGTGTTGAAGTTATTCAACAACTGGAACAACATGTCGAAGAAGATGTCCTAAGAGGGAGCATTCGACATCGCGCCTGCTGAGCTGGTTTAATGAGATTCAGTTGTGTTTTGAATTGTGCAGAATCTCCAAGAGAAAATTATGCATCCTATGTGGCGCATTCTTAAAAGGTGTAGAAGATTCAGTCAGAAATCAAGTTAAATGAAGATCTTCCAAATAAGGAGATTATTTAGGAAACTAAAAGATTGTAGACCTAAGTTGTGGCAGAAGCAACTGCTAATTGTAATAGCTAATGAAGCTGTGATTGAAGGCCCAAATCCAGTTGGGTACAGGTTATAAATAGAAGGGTTTGTAACCTTGGAAGATACAGCTCAAGATGTAGAAGTCTAGGGTTCTGTCTAGGTAAACCTCCCGACTTGTGGGAAGGTTACCCGTATCCCTCAAAACCTGTAGGTAAGAGGCAGTACGTATTGGTCTTGGAGGAAGCTTTGAAGCAACTCCAGGTTGTGGTCTTAGTTAAAGGAAGAAGCTAACAAACGATGGAGTTTGGCATCATACTTTGCTAGGTATTGTTGATGTGTCATAGGAGTGTGACTTCATGTCTATTTGTGTGATCAGAATGTAGGCGAAGGGCTGTCGATGCAGTGGCTGAGATGTTGACTGTTAGACATCATTGCGATGATTGGGAGTGAGATGGATTCTCATATCTAGGGAAGACCTAGGTAGAAGGGTCATTGGGTAGTGATTAAGTGCGTAGATCGTCAATGGGTGTGTTGGCTATAGGGTCTGCAAATTAATACTACTAATAGTGGACTTCATCCCTGGCTTGGTAGCCCCCAGAGTAGATGTGTGTCATCGAACTGGGTAAACAATTCTGGTGTGTTCTTATGTTTTTATGTACTGGTTTTATTTGTTTATACCTTGCCATGCTGTTGTGTTCAGATCAGATGTCCAGACATTCTATAGGACATCTGTAGTCTGATATGCTAGAATTTCAAAACTGAAATCAGAGAGATTTGCTCAAGTTCTCAAGATGTTATGTTTTCTTGTCTTCTTTATGTTTAATGTTTACATTGTTATGAAATGTAATTACACTGTTGATGTTTAAACTGCAGATGCATTGTGAATTACATTATTGATGTTTGAATTACATTATGAAGATAAGAGTGCAAATAATAAAAGACGATTTCTTACGAGTAAGTTCAACGCAAACTTTTAATTTTCAATTAGTTATCTGTTTGTTAGTATATTAGTTGATAGATATTGTAGTTCTAGTTTAAACTGTTAAGCAAAAAGATTAAAATTTCATTAGATAAATTAAGTTTCATTACATAAACTTAATCATCAAATCTAAATGCTCTGGATGAGAGGAAGTTTGACCAACCGTAGTCAGCCTCATCATCATCATTAGAATCGACAACATCCATCTACCTTCTCAATATTCTTCTTCTTCTTCTCTTTCTTCTCCTCACCCTCAGAGCTCTCATTCTTTCTGCAGCAGCCCCATCTACAACAGCAACTTATTGATTCTGAGGAAGGTTTTAAATGACAACCCCTTCTACAACAATATTTTGATTCTGAGGAAGGTTTTGAACTACATCCCCCTCTACAACAACGACTTCATTCTCAACATTTTTGGTAGCTTGAGCAGTAGAACTCATTTTGATTCTTTTGGATTAAGTTGTTTTTATGTTTTGGCCTTTACGCTTTTATATTGTCTCTTCTGATTCTTCATCATCTCTTGGAAGTTGAAGAAGTATCTGTCAACCTCGAGCTGTTGAATTAATGATTATATCTCTTTGTCTTTTGAAATTTCATTTTTCATCCTTTGATATTCCTTCGTAATTAATGGTTTTGATATCTGTTTACAAATGGCCTATTGTTGATTCTGGTATGATACGTTTGTTTTTTATTCATACACAACATCACAACGGTTATTACTCTTAACTGTTGTTATATGGCGCGCGCTTTCCAATTTATTACAACGGTCACATGACCGTCATTGTAAGTATCATATATATAACAACACTCTACATAACAACGCATGTGTTCGTATCATTATATATCTTTCCCAACCTTTGTTAAAAGGGTTTTCCGTAGTAGTGATTACATATCATTAAGACAACTTAACACCTAACTTAGGTCAATTCAACAATTACACCTAATAACAAAATACATGTTGACCAATACTGAAATTATAACACAAAAAATCTTCAACTTTCCTTAAAATTGCTCTTCCTTGAGCTTCATCTTCAACCTATTGTTCTTCTTCATTGATGATTCATAAAGCTCCTTAAAAGTTTCTACAAATTGCATATCCCTCTCATCCTTGCTCCATTCAACATCCACCCCTTGAACATCTTCCTTCCCTTCTGCAATTTCATCATCACAAAGGAACATATTGCAAGTACCCTCATTTTTCCAAAAAGGACATCTCCAAAATAATCTACCTTGATCCTTTCCCTTCTTGCACATGTACGAAATCAAAGTACCCTTGCATCCACATTTTTTCTCTTCACTG
Organism: Lathyrus tuberosus; assembly: GCA_022829125.1. Lineage (NCBI taxonomy): Eukaryota > Viridiplantae > Streptophyta > Magnoliopsida > Fabales > Fabaceae > Lathyrus > Lathyrus tuberosus. The sequence goes on from JALAZF010000072.1 coordinate 16,399,338, forward strand.
TTGGTAACACTCTTGGAATAATGTGAGATGACCTTGCTCAACCTATATGATGTGGACATGACGAATAAGAAGGAGGAGAAGGAACGAGAAGATAACATAGATGAAGAGTGAGAAACGCACCTTATGATGAAGAGGATTAGGGCTTTTAATTTTATCGTGAAAGAGGAAGGTGGAGGAGAAATAGAATGACTAAATCATTTCTAACGTGGCTTAAAAAGAATACACAGTTGGCATGGGATTATTACACACTTGGCATGCCACATCATCCTCCATTAGTAGAAACTAACGGGAGGGACTAAAGTTAGGGAAGAAAAACATTCAGAGAACCAATGTTTGAAGGAAATTTTTTGAGGGACCAAACTTGAAAGTTGAGATATTTGTAGGGACCTAATACATATTTAACCCTAAATAAAATAATAAACTTGTTGATCATAAGTTTGAACTACATTACTTGGTTAGTTTCCACCGTATATTTGTGTACTTGCTACCGATATGGAACAATTTATAAATAATCATGAACCAACGGTTGAAGGAAGCATCCAAATGAGTCGGTTTGACTGAAGAATAAACAAGTACACTGTTGTGAATCGGGTATCTTGAAAACAAAATATTAAATGGTTTCTTGATGATCAAGAACCAAAACAATGGTTGAGTTAACGGAGAAACAAAGAAAAGAAAAAAGAAGGATTAGGGCAAATACTCTATTTTCTATTCGCTATTTCTTTTAGGTTTACAAAAGATTACAAATGAATATCACTATTTGCCACACTCAATAATCTGAGTGTACTAGCCTATTTATAGACTAACTAGATAACTTGCAGCCCAAGAAACCTAAACAATTGTATCCTTAACACAAGGCCTAATTCGACAGTACATATTAGAACAGACTTCGACTACAATATGTAACAATCAGCCATCAGTATGTGAACAAGCTTCGACTTTATGCTTGCCTCCTGTCGAAATACATGAAAGCTCTCCTTCGACACAGCATGAGTTCGACCCAAATCTCACAAATCTCCACCTTGGATCTAACTCAGCAACAAGGGAATCAACTAGCTTTCATCATGCAGCTTTATTAACCGCATACTGTGGAAAAACTTGCAACTTGGCAACGTCTTGGTGATCATATCAGCAACATTGTCTTCAGTCAAAACCTTCAGCACCTGGACTTCACCACGCTCGATTATTCCTTTGACGAAGTGCAACCTCACATCGATGTGCTTGGTCCGCTCATGATAGGCTGAATTCTTGGACAGGTGTGTCGCACTTTGACTATCACATTTAACAGTGATACTTCGACCTTGAAGTTTCAGCTCTTTTGCAGAACCTTCAAGCCACAATGCTTCCTTCACAGCTTCAGTGAGGGCAATATATTCGGCTTCAGTGGTTGATAAGGAAATAACCTTCTGAAGCGTTGTTTTCCAACTAATTCTTGTGCTAAAAATTGTGAACACATATCCAGGAATAGACTTTCTGGAATATATACAACCTGCATAATCAGAGTCGACATAACCTTCAATTTTGACTATGATATCACCACCACAGGCTCCACCATAAATCAGGACTCGACTCAGAGACCCATTTATGTACCTGAGAATCCACTTTAAAGCTTGTTAGTGCGCCTTTCCAGGATTGGCCATATACCTGTTTACAAGGCTCACTCCATACGCTATGTCTGGCCTCGTACAGACCATAGCATACATCAAAGAACCCACTATACTAGTATATGGAATGCTACTCATATAGATTCTTTCAGCTTCAGTACTTGGACTTTGAGTAGTACTAATCTTAAACTGAGGATTTGTAGGTGTCACAATAGGCTTTGAATTCAACATACCAAACTTGTTGAGAAGCTTCCGTAGGTATGTCTCTTGAGATAAGCACAACTTCGACTGCTTTCTATCTCTCCGGATGTCAATCCCAAGAATCCTGGTGGCAGCTCCCAGATCCTTCATTTCGAACTCCTTACTGAGTTCAGCCTTCACCTTCGTTACATCCTCAACACTGTTGCTAGCTATGAGGATATCATCCAAATATAGCAACAACATAACAAGTGAGTTTCCAGGTCGAAATCTAAAGTAAACACAGTGATCGAACTGGCTCCTAGTAAAACCAACGTATGTCATGAACTTGTCGAATCTCCTATTCCACTGTCGAGGAGATTGTTTTAGGCCATACAAAGACCTATTCAGCTTGCACACATAATCTTCCTTATCCTTTTCTGCATACCCTTCAGGTTGACGCATCAAGATCGTTTCATCTAGATCACCATACAGGAAGGTTGTCTTCACATCCATTTGCTCAAGTTCCCATTCAAACTTTGCCACCATGGCTAACAGCATTCGAATGGATCTATGCTTTACAACAGGTGAGAACACATCATTAAAGTTGACTCTTTCTTTCCGAGTGAACCCCCTAGCAACCAACCTTGCCTTAAAGCGCTTCGACATCACTCATTCGATTCCTTCTTTGACCTTTAAAATCCACTTACAACTGACTAACCTTGCTCCTGTAGGTTTCTCAATCAGCTCCCAAGTGTTATTATCATGAAGAGATTTCATCTCGTCATTCATGGCTTTTCGCCATTCAGTCTTGTCTCGACTCCTTATAGCTTCCTTGTAATCTCTAGGTTCTTCCTCAAACACCTCATTTTCCAGTAGGTAGTCATATATAGTTTCCTCAGCCTTTTTAGCATCTTGCTCTTCTTCTTCGACTTCATCTGGGCTATACACTTTAGCATCACTATGCTCCACCTCAACAGGCATCTCTACCTGTTCCAGCTCATCTTCATAGATTTCTTCACTTCGACCAACATCACCAGTTTTCTTGAACGCCATTTCGACCTAATTGAAAACTACATCACGACTTATGATACATCTTCTGTGACCTGGTTCTAGGCACCACAACCTATAACCCTTGACTCCCTCAGAATATTCAAGGAACATGCATCTCAGAGCTCTAGGTTCGACCTTGTCTTGCCTAATGTGAGCATATGCTAAACAGCCAAATACTCTCAGTTTGTCGAAATCTGGTGGATGACCTGACCAAACTTCTTCAGGTGTCTTCATTCCTAGCGCAGTCGAGGGACATCTATTTATAAGATAAGCTGCTGTCGAAACAGCCTCTACCCAAAACACCTTCTTCAATCCAGCTCAAACCAACATGCATCTAACCCTTTCAAGGATTGTTCGATTGAATATTTCAGCTAAGCCATTTTGTTGTGGAGTACCTGCTACAGTCTTATGCCTTGCAATCCCAGACTCAACACAGTAACTGTCAAACGCTTCGTTGCAGAACTCAAGGCCATTGCCGGTTCTCAACCTTTTAACCTTTCTGCCAGTTTGAGTTTTGACTAGAACCTTCCAACTTTTAAAATTCTCAAAATTTTCATCCTTCGTCTTCTGAATGAATACCCATAGCTTCCTGGAATAGTCATCAACGATGGATAGAAAGTACCTTGCACCTGAGTGTGAAGGATTCTTTGCAGGCCCCCAAAGATCAGTATGAATATAATCCAGGGATCCATGTGTCCTTTGCTTTCCTTTGTTAAACTTCGCCCTACAGGATTTTCCAAGTACACAAGATTAAAAAAACTCTAACTTTTCGACTGTGTCACCACCTAGCAGGTTCTGCTTCCCCAATTTGACCGGGCCTTTTTTGCTGACATGGCCCAATCTCACGTGCCATAATTATGTCTTTGACATAGGTTTCGTGGATGCAACATTTGTCGAACCACTTACAACCTCAGCCTCAAGGGTATATAAGCCTTGTTTCTTCAAGCCTCTCAACACTTCCTTTGACCCCTTCATGACTTTCAGGATACCTTGTTCTCCTTGGAAAACATATCCCTTCCTGTCGAATTCACCAAGAGAAATTCAATTCCTCTTAAGATTAGGTACATACCTAACCTCAGTCAATAGCCTTATCTAACAGATCCAATACCTACAATCTTGCAAGCTTTATTGTTCCCCAACAACACTGATCCACCATCTTGATCACATAATTCCTCAAACACATTCTTGTTTGGAGCCATGTGCCAAGTACATCCAGAATCCATAATCCACTCTTCACAAGAGTTGTTGCTCGAAACTACAAGGACATCAGATGATTCATAACCATCTTGAACAATAGCTGCATTGCCATTGTCCTTACCTCCATGATTATTCAGGCGCTCAGGGCACACCTTTCTTGTGTGACCTTCCTTCTTACAATGATAACACTTGATACCAGACATATCACCACCATAAGACTTCTGTTGAGTTTTACCTTTCTTCTTTTCAAACCTACCTTCTCTCTTTGACGATCTTCCCTTCACGGACAACCCTTCACCAACTGATGATGGTTTCTGCTCCTTTTTATCATTCAAATCCTTCGAATACAAGGCTGCTTGAACTTCTTCAAAGGTCAGGGACTCTCTTCCATACAAGAGGGTTTCTTTGAAGTGAGCATGCAATTTAGGTAACGAACACAACAATTACAGCGCTTGATCTTCATCATTGATGGAAACATCAATATTCTCAAGATCAAGAATCAACTTACTGAACGTATCCAGCTGCTCCGTCAACGCTTTTTCTTCATTGATCTTAAATGAATACAAGGCCTGCTTCAAATAAAAACAATTTACCAAAGATTTGGTCATGTACAAGCTTTCAAGCTTCACCCATAACCCTGATGTCGTCGTCTCCTTTGATACCTGCCTAAGAACCTTATCACCAAGGCTCAACAATATCGTGCTGTGTGCTTTCTCTATCATGGTGGTCTTTTCTTTTTCCGTTAATGCATCATCCATGGCTGCCATTCCCTTCAACGCTTCCAAACAACCCTGCTGAACCAGTAGGGCCTTCATCTTCAAGCACCACAGACCGATATCGTTCACTCCAGTGAACTTTTCAATCTTATACTTTGTTGAAGACATCTTCTCCATGCTCACTGTACCAATTTGTTGTGAATCAGATATCTTGAAAACAAAATATTAAACGGTTTCTTGATGATCAAGAACTAAAACAAGGGTTGAGTTAACGGAGAAACAAAGAAAAGAAAGAAGAAGGATTAGGGAAAATACTCTGTTTTCTATACACTTTCTCTTTTAGGTTTACAAAAGATTACAAATGAATATCACTATTTGCCACACTCAATAATCTGAGTGTACTAGCCTATTTATAGACTAACTAGATAACTTGCAGTCCTAGAAACCTAAACAATTGGATCCTTAACACAAGGCTCAAATCGACAGAATAATTCGACAATACATATTAGAACAGACTTCGACTACAATATGTAACAATCAGGCATCAACATGTGAACGAGCTTCGACTTCATGCTTGCCTCCTGTCAAAATATATGAAAGCCCTCCTTCGACACAACATGAGTTTGCCCCAAATCTCACATACACTAATTAAATAAGAAGAGGCACAAAACTACACATGGTTTCTATACCATGTTAGTGGTTAAAAAATATATGCTTTTATAACTGATTATAATTTACCAATGCCTATATATAGTATGAATTTTACCAACTCTTCTCATCAACCAACGCATTTTCAAAAACATTAGTATTGTTTCTTGTCCAAACAAACTACCTTCTGTTTTTCTTATCGAGTAAAAGAGAAAGACGAGTGTAGAAATTTTAGATAATTCTACCATTGTCCACTTCCTTCAGTATGAAGAAGCATTTAATAACTCAGTAGTTAACCGATTTGCTCGACTCGACACAAACAATGACATACTTCTCTCCTATGACGAGATCTTGAAGGAGCTCCAGGGCCTGAGAGTTTTCGAAACACACTTTGGTATTAATGTGGAGTCGGATCCAGATGAGCGTGTCCGTGTTTATGCATCCTTGTTCATACAATTTGATCACAATTTAAATGGTACAGTTGATCTGGAAGAATTCAAGAAAGAAACAAAAGAGATAATGCTTGCAATGGTAGATGGAATGGGTTTCATGCCAATTCAAATGGTTTTGGAAGAAAACATCATCCTTAAGAAAGAAGTTGAAACAGAGTACAACAAACTCCCAGCTTAACTTTAGTGCTTCTCTGAGATCATGCATAAGATTTAAAATTTTTTACAAGTATTGTATAACATTTTGTTTGTGGTTATTATTGTAACCTTTGAAACTTGTTACAGAGTTTTGTTATGAATTCCAAATGTATTCATGAAATAAACTATCTTAATCTAAGCTTTTACATCTTAATCAAAAAAGGAATTGTATTGTATCTGAGAAGTATGGTTGAAGTTATAAAAAATTTGACATGGTTGTAGTATGTAATAAGATCTTCAATTTGGTCTTTAGAGCAAAGAAAATGGTTATTTGGATTGTAAGTTATGGCCTAAGCAAGTTGAGTAAAAACCATTGAATTTCAGAACTTAGAAAAATTTCAATTTCTTCAATGTTGCCCTTTTTGCAAGTAACCTCATATTTCTTGATTTTCTTAATTGATCATAATCCAAATCACACATTATCATCATTCTTGACTTGAGGAACCCATGTTTGACCGAACAGGTTAAAAGTCAAACTTGACTTTGATCAGTGGTTGACTTTGTATAAAATGAACTTAAACTGTGTGATCTTCAATGAAATCAAACCCTTGGGTTAATTGAACACTATGGATGGACTCCAAAGGTGTTTTTGAGTGTCTTGAATCATTTCCCAAGGCTTAATATCATGCCCTGGTCAAAAGTCAAAGTGCAGTTGACTTTTCATCAGAAACCCTAGTTTGGGAACCACATGAATTTGAATTCTTGCATTGCTTAAGAATTAAGCTCCTTGGATCAATCCAATCATATGAATGGACCAGTATGATTCATTTGAGGTCCTTGAAACATATCTTGAAGTGTTGGATCATGTCTTGCTTCAAAAGTCAAACCATAGACTGAATTAGGTCAAACCCTAATTTGGATGCATCTGATGACTTCAGGCTTGATGATCTTGATTCAATGAAACTTTGCGTTTGATTATTGATGAGAGGAAACTCTTGATCTTCATAAGGGACTTGAGATGTTGGATATGATGCCCAGCCTTTGATAATTCATCTGCTTGAGTCATTGGTGGACCACCTAACTAGTAAAGAAAGTAAGCACACACATCTTGTATTTGTAATGGGTTAGTGATGCATAAAGACACAAACACGTATATAATGATGAATGTTATGCAAATAATGTAAATGAGGTGGCTTTTTAGGGGAATAAAAATTAGGGTATGAAATATGCCCTTATTTAAGTTTCCCCAATCCGGAGAGATAAAGATTGACATCTTAGTGTCAACCAGATAGGAGAGGCTTAAATACAACAATGCACAATTTTGGCCCTTATGAAACCACAAAAGGTGATATGATATGAATGCACTTATAAGACTTGTGGGAAATAATGCCATAGGAGACTGAGAACAGACCAAACCGCTGGGGTATAACAAAAGAGTTATCCGCTGGGGAAAGAAAATTTGGGGACAATATTATAACTCTATTAGGAAAGAGATATGAACTCCAATGGGTATAGAGGAACACAAATCCATAGGGGATGGTGTTATAACTATGAAAAATTGAATTTCCATCTTTGGAAAATGATTCAACATCTTGTTTGACTAAATAACATTACTTAGAAAGGGTAAAATAAATTTCCCCACATTTTGGATCATAAGCCATGAAACTGGTCTCAGTTTCTGCTTCTAAACATCCCCTCATTTTTGGAAATGAGCCATAAAACTGATCTTGGTTTCTGAAAAAAACAAATTCCCCTCGTTTCTGGACATAAGCCATGAAACTGGTCTCGGTTTCTTCTTATCAAGTCCTTCACTTGAAAGGGGTAAACAGACAAGCTCCTGAAAAGGTAATCGCTTGTTGAGTTAATAACTTCACCGGGGATCTTTAAAGAGATGCAGGCCGGTTAATTTTGCAAAACAGATTTCTCAAATAAAGAGAAAAACTTCTTGTAAGGATCTTCATCAAACTTCTCACAGGGATTCACTAGGGAGATGCCATTTGATGGAAAATAAACTTCATCTTACTTCTCTTCGAGACTTCTTCGGAGAGATTCCATTTGACGAAGGAAATTTGGTAGCAGACTTACTGTGGGAATTGCCATTTGCTTCAGTTTTTCTTTGTATCGAGCATATAAAACCACTTGTATCAATTTATCTCAAATAACACTTGTGATAATCTTCAATAAGTTTCTCTGATGGGATCTTCCGGAGAGATAACCATTTTTTCATCATACTTCTCTTCGAGACTTCTTCGTAGAGATGTTATATGATGTAAAAATGAGGATTCACAACAAACTTGTCTAGATAGTGTCATACCCCAAATTTTGACCACCAAGATTTCCCATCATTGTGCAAATCATCATCACAATATGGGTAAACCATCATACCTCATCAGTTTCCCCAAAGATGGGTGAACATTCACTATAAACAAAAATTAAGGTTTCAAGCCCTCTATGAGTTTTAGACAAAGGATCAATCAAGAATTAACATGATCTTCAACTTTTCTAACCTCTCAAACATCCACAAAGGATCCAGGTGGATTAAGCCTCAAAATCGCCAGTGTCACCAAATTAGGGTTTTGGTCGACCAGGACCTCCAGATCTAAATTTTCCTCTAGGCATGAGCCAATGCTTCAAAGCATAACCTAATGTACTCCAAGGGACCTCATGAACCCAATCATCAAGTCAATTTAGCCTCAGGGGATGCATTTATCAAAAATCAGGAATTAGGGTTTCTTGACCTAATTCACCCCTAAGTTGACTTTTGGGACAAAACTTGAGCCAAGACCTCAAGTCATGATTTGAGGGCCTCTAATACACCACATTGATCCATTTGAAACAATGGATTGATCCAAGAAGCTTGATTCCCAAGTTTCAAGTTCATCTGAACCACATTTAGGGTTTCGAGGGAAAAGTCAACTGTACCTTTGACTTTTGACCCAAGCATGCTCCCAAACCTTGGGACATGATTCAATACACCCTATAACACCTATGAAATCAATCCATCAAGTTTGATTTAGGTCAAGGACTTGATTTCATAGAGGATCACACAGTTTAGAATTCATCTAATAAAAAGTCAACTGTGCCCAAAAGTCAAAGTTTGACTTTTTGATTTTTTGATCAATTATGGTTCCCTAACCCTAAAATGATGTAAATGTGTGATGGGAATCATCATTCATCAATAAAAATCAAAGAAAGTGGGATAACTTGCAAAAGGGGTAACCATAAAAAAACTTAGAAATTTTCTAAGTTATGGAACAAAGTGGCTAGGGTGCCAACTTCCAAGGATCATAACTTGAGATTCAAGCAATCATTTTGGATGATCCAAAGATGAATTTGTAGCTCTCATGGCATACTTTAAAAGTGTCAACTACACCTCATTCCAATTCCTCATGGATTTTAAGTTATGGAGTGACCAAAATGACAAAAAGTGAAAATGTCACGTTTTTCCAACACTTAGTGAAATTTTCACTAAGTCAGAATCTGCCTTGTCTTTTTTCCAAAATATAGGGGCATTTGTCACTTGGATCCAAAAAGTATCAAGACAAAATATGATCACACATGTGTTGTATCATATGAGAGCTTTCCAAAATGACCAAGAACCCCATGAAACTCCACTGAGCCATGAGATATGACAATGGCAATATGCCTTGCTGCAAACTGTCATGGCAAGTCAGATTTATGCATTTTGCTCGATTTGCCCAATTTTTGCGAATAACCAACAAGTTTATCCATCTGAACACCTCAGGGGGAGACCAAGGAGGGACAAACACTGATCCATCAGCCTCCCAAGTCTTTGGAACCAAAAGTAGCATGCCAAACCTAGAAATGCCTAAAAGAGGGACAAGACTCCAATTTTGGTTTGGAGCATTTAATGGATGCACCAAGGTGGCATGGACAGAGCCCTTTCCAATTGAATTCAGTCAAGACTTATCCAAGGACTAGGGAACCAGTAGCCTGGGCTCTAACCTCTAGTCAATAGCTAGAGGAGACTTGGATTCCTATTGATCAACATTTGCCAAACTTCTGCAGCAGTTGCCATTCACTATTGCTTGTAAAACAAACTTGCTCTACTATAAATAGAGCTCATTTGTGCTCAGTTTGAGTACACAAAATCCATCAAACAGATGCTTTCCTCAAAATCTCCTTCGCACTTCCAATTTTTCCTTCTAAGGCAAGTCACTATCGGGTTTTGAGATTGAGAGCCATCCCAACCAAACCAATCACACACACACACACACCTCATAAACATCATATAGAAGTTATCCAAACACTTAAACAACATCTGGAACACTGATTTCTCAAAATCACCATCCAACTGCTAAAGCTTTTAGCAGACTTGCAGTTGGGGTACCATCTTCAGTTCCAACTTGTTTCAAACCATTCCAAGCACTCAGGCACATCACTTGGCACCTAAGGAAGCTGTTCAAATCATTGGAACCAGCTTGAAACACCTCTAACACAAAACACGATTACCAGCTGCAAGAGGTAAGCATGAGCTCTTCTAACTCTATGATCCATGCATTTTTTGCTGCACAATAATTTGGCCATATGTTCATAATCATGCATAGAGTGTTTACCCTCAATCAATTGCTTTGTTTGAATCGTGTATGGAATTTCTGAGCCTTCATGCAAATTTTAGGGTTCTTGAGGTTTCTCTTTGATTTCTTATTCCATGCTTAAA